>OX246755.1:124071794-134071794 GCA_945910035.1 Brachypalpus laphriformis
GTAGTGACGGACTTGGCAGAGTAATTCTCCATGCCGTGAAACGTGTGCAGTAAAACACTGCGTGCTCCGTATCTTCATCTTCACCTGGGCATTCCGGGCAGGATGGTGAGTTGTCATGTCCAAATCGGTGTAGATATTTGCGGTAGCCACCGTGGCCAGACAGGAACTGCGTTAGATGATAGTTGCAGTCTCCATGCTTTCGACTTATCCAGTGGAAGAGTGCCTTGCGTCGATCGCAATGTGATCGATTTGGTTGATCAAAGGAGAGCCATGTTCCTTTGTGAATGTCGAGACGTGGGAACCGCGTACTAGCTACGACAAAGTTTCGTCCCGCCGCAAAGTCGATTAACCTGAGTCCGTTGTCGGATGTGATATCGTGCAGGCTGTGCTTTCCGACCACGCTACTAAAGACGTCCTCTCTTCCTAGCTTTGCGTTAAAATCACCTAGGATAATTTTAACGTCGTGTCTAGGGCATTGCTCATACGTCTTGTCCAAGAGCTGGTAGAAGTCGTCCTTCTCCTCATGAGGGGCGTGAACGCATATTAGGCTAATGTTGGCAAATTTAGCCTCGATACGGATAGTCATAAGGCGCTCGTTCACATGCCGGAAACTCAAGACTTCTTGCCTAAGTCTGCCTCCAATGACAAATCTGCACCCGAATAGACGCTGTCCCTTTTGTTTGATCGTATACCATATGAGATCCATAATTATGCGACGAATGATTTTCTCGAGAAACCGAAAGTTGTATACAATTATATCTTCGACGTAGGTGATGTCCCGAGAAGCTTTAGAAAAAACATAAATTCCCCATTATTTAAATAAGGATAGTATGGTAATGGCATGTCGCTCCTAAATGCAATAATGAAATTATTTAGCGGACAGATTAGATTTAAGTGAATGGCATACTAAGCAAGACCCAAGCTGGTTTTAGAAATAACTATTCTACAGTTTTCAATGTTTTTATTTTTGGTTTCAATATTCTTACGCTGCCAAATATTGCCATGACTTATTTAAACAAGGGGAAGACAATGCGCGTTGTGGATTTTAAAGCAGTATGTGACTGCATATAAGCAAATCGCATTCTTACAATCTTAATATTAGTTTGATGTATCAATTCATTTGTTCAAGCCGTTCCATGATAAAACTACGAACGTTCTGCTCAATAACGTTCCCAACACCCCAATGGCCCCTGGTTGTCTGTACGTCCAATTACTGATAGCTTTAGCTGCCTATATATGAACCAGTAATGCTAAATCTCGTTAAACCACAGAAGACTTAAAATGTTGTATCCGGATCTAGAAAATAGGTATAAGATAGATTACTGTCCTGAGGAATGTACAAACAAATTTCAAATACACCTCAAACCGCAAATAAAAATTCATTATTACAACTGTCCACCGGAATGTATCCAAAAAAATAAAAGATGCTGGCCAACGTGCGCTTGTCCCTCCGCAGCCGGTTATGTAAATCCATAGATTTACGGCATCAGTCTCATTATATTCATGCCGGACTTCGCATATTTTTTATTTATTTTTAAAACAATTCCGAAATTGGCTTTGCCAAACAAATGAATACCCGTGGTACCATCAACAATACCAGATTTCTCTATACACCTTCACCTAGGTGTATCTCATTTTTAATTCATCCGCACGAGTATCCAAAAATGACCACTTTTTACGCTGATCGCGCACACTTAGTGGGCATTACGATGATGATGCTACTCGAATAGAGTGTGGGCAGCTATAGTGTACGAGTATGAAGGTATCTAAGCAACTATTGTTGGTCATCATCTCTTCTTCCATCTCGGCTCGGAGGTTTCTGTTTTTTTTGTTTTTTTCTTCTCCTTGGTCCCATGACCGCTGTTCCGCAATGAGCACGTTACGCGTTCCAAAAAATTTCTCTCCTCACACACGTTTTTTTTTTTTTCGGTGGCTTCGGCCGCGCAAGTCGCTTCATTATTGGTGAGGCGGTAAATTTTTCATGTATCTACATTTAAGTAAATAATAGATAAACAGGTAAAAATAATTTCAATTTTTTTCTTTTCTTTTCTGTATTTTCGTATCTATTAGTTTTTTTCGTTGTTTTCATTTTGTTTAGGTAGGTGTATGTGGGGCTTTGTCCAATCTGCGATAAACATTTTAGTTGGAGCACCTCCCATTTTTTTATTTTTTTTTTTTTCGTGTGTACTTTTCGGTTATTTTTTTGTATTTCCCCCCACTCTTGGTGTATATTTGAAATGAAATTTGTAATGAAGATACGCAGTCGCCTTAGCGATGAATGTGTAGATAAACAGACACTCGCTGGCTACGAATAGTTCATTTAATGTTAAATGAGGTAAAAATGAGTTGTAGTACTGCCTTTGGTGAATGAAGACTGTAGGCGGAATATGTATCTGTTCCTCTATTAAACTCGAGATTTAGTCTATTTTGTGTAGATTGTTTTCTTTAATTCTTTTTTTTATATGAAATTATCATAAATTTACATTTTTTTTGTAGGAAAATTATTTTTATAATTTTTTTTCTTCTTGGTTAGTTAGTTGGTGTTGTTTTCTCTTTGAAATTTATTGCGTTATTATTAATTTTGGTGTCAGAATTTATATATATATATTTTTTGTATTTGTTTCTTATTTCTTTAGTTACTCGCTGTTTTTTTTTTTTTTTTTGTCTACTTAGAGGAAAATGAATAATTTAATTTGCGCATTAGCACAGAGTTTGTGAATTTGTATTTGTAGTTGTGGACGCCTACATGATTTCTTGTGGCATTGTTAACAAATTGTTTTTGGCAAACAATAAAATAAAACACAATCAAAAAAAAAAGAGCAAATAGAAAGAAAAATTAAATGGATTTATGCACATATTTGAGAGAGATTTGAAATTTTCAAGCGTGGGGATAAATACTTAGACCACATGGGGTCCCAGGGTGCCTTGAACTTCCGCATTGCAATTTGGCAATATCTATGTTTGTATAATTTAAAGTTGGATAGAGTAACGGGCGATTATTTTTTAATATACATAAATTACGCATGCAGTATTTAAATAGATTTGTTAATATAATATTATTTGCATCTGCCAAGCGGCAGCAAGATTTTAAAATCATTTTGTACCAAAGTCGCAGTAAATGGAATTTATATTTGCATATGTTCAATAATGCTTAGGGGATAGATGACATATGTTCCAGTTTTTTAACTAAATCGAGGCTAAATAAATCACAGAATGCGATGTAAATGGTACCATGGTAGACTTGTACAACATGTTAAACTAGCTAGCCCACGCATTAAAGACTATATTCACTTTTGGAACATCCTTCAATATTTTCGCACAAATCCGGCTTTTGACTGCAGGAAAATTAACATATAGTCTTCGGATATAAGTTTTCTACCTACGCAGATACTCTCCGAAAAAGTGAGTTCGATGCACTGAATTGGATTACAATAGCCAAAGATGGGAGTGCATTACTGCCTACTTACCCTCGGTATCCTAGCACTAAAAAAAGCACTTAAGCATTGAGGATATTCGTGGCCTGAAAGGTAAAAACGGAGCACTTCTGAACTCAGTCTTTTTGCTCGCAGTCATGTGGCATATTGAATGAAAAGTGAGGCCATAAATACTTCACATATGCTGTACATGTGTACACATAAGAAATGATTTTCCTGGTGAACATTGTTGAAAACTCCTATGCAATTTCTTAATTTTTTATTTATTTATTTTTTATTTTTTTTTTTCATACAATCAATCTCCTTCAACATACCAATAAATCTTTTTCTTAGATCGATGGATTCATTTTTTTTTTCTCGAGTTTGCTTTCCAATTGCTCGCTTACCATTACCTGTAGTGATTCATCATCAGCAAAATACTTTTCACGTAAGTCGCTCTTCAAATTAAGAAATAGGTTATAATCACTAGGTGCGAAAGAAATGTTATCTTTGAATCTAAGCAAAACAAGTTATATTTGAGGTATAGTGGATCTTTTTATTTCAAGTTAAGGAGCATTCGATATGAATATTTGTTAAAAATAGTGTCGTTCAAATGGCCTCCGTAGCTTTGCTGAATGCGGTTATCCGAGAAGTCCAATTTTGGATGACTCGGGCACATATATTGGCCACAATCTCGCCAATGACGCGAACAACGTTGTCCACAACGTCGGCAATTGTTACTGGCTTACTGGCATCTACTGACTTGCTTAGATGGTGCTGCAGTCCGGGGTAGACCTGCGCCTCAACCAACAAACCTCTCCAGCCAGCACGGTTACGAGCCAGCTGCCTCCAGTTGCGCACGCCAAGTTGGTTGAGGTCCCCCTCCACTTGTTTGCGCCACCTACCGCGAGGTCGTCCTCAACTGTGCCGTCCATCTGGGATGGATTCGAAAACTTTCTTAGCGGGAACGTTGGGCTCCATCCGCTCTAAATGACCCAGCCATCTTAGTCGCTGTATGTGAACTCTTCTGGCTAAGTCGGTGTCCTTGTACAGGCCGTATAGTTCGGCGTTGTACCTTCTCCTCCACTCACCGTCTATGCAAACGGGACCAAAGATCGCTCGAAGAACTTTTCTCTCGAAATAACCAAGGGCATCCTCATCCGGTTTTGTCAAAGCCCATGCGCCATACAGCAGGACTGATTAATGTCTTATAAAGAGTTACCTTAGTAGTTCGAGATAGGGCTTTGCTACCCAATTGCCGTTTTAGCCCATAGTAACAACGATTGGCAAGAGTAATTCTCCGTGTGATCCCCTACTGATGTCATTTGCGGAGCTGACCATAGAGCCTAGGTAGACAAAATCCTTTACTACCTCAAAATTATATCTGTCTATTGTGGCGTTCTGTCCAAGACGCCGATGTTGGGTGTCCTTTTTTGTAGACAGCATATATTTTGTTTTGCTTTCATTGACCGCTAGACCCATCTTTGCTGCCTCGATCTCAATACTCGTAAATGCCCCATTGACTGCCCGCTAAGTTCTTCCGATTATGTCAATGTCATCGGCATAAGCGAGTAGTTGCACAGACTTGAAGAAGACTGTACCTCCGGGGTTGGCTTGTGAGTTTCGTACAATTCTCTCAAGTACTATGTTAAAGAGATCGCATGATAGCGCGTCACCTTGTCTAAGACCTTTCCTTCTTACCGACTTTGATGGAGCAGCGAGAGTTCTCCATCGTCATTCTGCACAAACGGACGAGCTTGGCAGGCATGTCAAGACTAGACATGGCTCTGTATAACTCGTCTCTATACACGCTATCGTAGGCAACTTTGAAATCGATGAAGAGGTGGTGCGTATCGATTTTATATTCATATTTGGTCAATGGTGGACTTTCCGGGCCTGAAACCGCTCTGATAAGGATCTATCAGGTTGTTGACGATCGGCTTTAGGCGTTCACATAGTACGGCAGACAGGGTCTTATATGCGATATTTAGGAGACTTATACCTCTGTAATTGGCGCAGTTCAGAGGGTCTCCTTTCTTCAGGATCGGGCAAACGATGCTGAGGTTCCATTCATCGGGCATACTTTCGTCCGACCAGATTTTACAGATGAGCTGGTGCATGCTCCTTACCAATTCATCTCCTCCTGCCTTGAAAAGTTCAGCGGCAAGGCCGTCGGCTCCAGCAGCTTTGTTGGATTTGAGTTTAGATATCGCTATCCTCACTTAATTCTGATCGGGTTGACGGGAATCTTGACAGTCATCGACACTGTTGAATGGTTCATTCTGCCTGACAGCGGAATATCGGTCATCATCGCGGTTTAACAGTCTGCAGAAGTGTTCTTTCCATATCCTTCGCACCGACTGCGATTCTACTACTATATTGCCATTTTCGTCCCTGCAGGCTTCTGTCCTGGCTTTGAAGCCCTGGCATGTTCTTTTTACCTTTTGGTAGAATTTTCGAACATCATTCCTGCAATAAAGTCTCTCAATCTCCTCGATCGAGCGCTTCTCATGCTCCTTTTTCTTCTTTCTAAGAAGTCGATGTTCCTCTTTTCTTCTGCTCACGTAGAGCTCGTAAGCAGCTCTAGTCCTTCTATGCAGCGCCGCTTTGTACGCCTCTTGTTTAGCTGCATGTGCTTGCCGGCATTCCTCATCAAACCAGGGGTTTCCTTGTGGCGGCCGAGAGAAACCCAGTACATCAGAGGCGGCATCTCTGATGGCTTGTTGGCAACGCTGCCACTGGTCTTCCGCATTTGCTGCTGGCGGCATAGGACTTAGATTGAGATTAGAAGAAACTCGATCGGCAAAGGTTCGGGCGGGCAGTAAGATCATCCGTATCCGAGGCTGTTGGTTGCTTCGTAACCAACGGTTTTTTACGTGGTAGGGAAGTTAACCCGACGGCACAACCCCCAACCTGGAGGGCCAGATCCTTTTTTAGCAACCCCTAGGACAAGAGGCCGGATACACCGATGTCAGTAACCGACTTCGGAGATATGAGCGCTGCCGTTGGCCCATTAAGGGTTCATCCGCCACAATCTCTTTTTCAATACCCTGACGTAGTATTGAAAATCCTTACAGACCTCAGCTCCAAAGATGTTGAAGTAGCTCCAGTAAGGTATCCGCTGGTCTGTAGACGTCATTGTTGATTCCATCGAGAGAATTCATCCGCCGCACGTCCTCCTTCTGAGGACCTCTTGCTAGACTTCTGAGACGCATATTTCAGCCGATCAGGTCAACAAGAGATGCCTCGTCCGGTTAGACATATGCGCGCTGAAGTTCACCCAGATGTGCTTACGCAGGTCTGAGTGTTCAGCTGCACATATATCGTCAGACTCAGCATACGCTCGTCGTTAGTTCACTATCAGATAGCTATCCAGTGGGCACCGCGAGGAGGTGATGATGCGATTTTGCCCACCCTTATTGCCCATCTAGGGGCATCGAATTGCATGATCTGGTCAGCGAATTGACGTCGGATCTTTGTGAGATTACGCGACCCGGAAACTTTGTCTTCAATATTTCATTCGATGTGTGGCACGTCGTGTCGCCAAGATGCAAACGAACATTTTCCGGTCAAACAAACTCGGTTATCTTGGCCCGGCACCGCTCTCCACGATTCCGCCTACGCTCATTCTTTAAAAAAATAAGGTCCGCTTATACCGTTGGCCCATAATCCACACCAAACAGTGAGTTTTTCTGTATGCAAGGGTGTTGGCATAATGTCTCTTGGATTTTCAATGTTTCAAAATCAACAATTTTGTTTCTTCACGTGGCCATTCAGCCAAAAATGCGCCTCATCGCTGAAGATGGTTTTTTGGCCAAAATTGGGATCGGTTTTCAACTGCTCCAGCGCCCAATCAGCGAATGGTCAGCAGGCCTCAGTTCTTGAACAATTTGAGTTTTGTACGGATACACTTCTTTTCGCAAAATTCGCCAAGTTAAAACGCACGAAAAGTAAAGTTCTTGAAAACGACGCGAAATTGAAACGTTTTGATTCTCGCGCACAGAGTGCCACCGCAGTAATATTTTCGGCCAACCGGGCATTTCGTCGACTTACTGGGATTGTTCGATCAGCCACTGAACTACTTTCCTCGAATTTCTTCATAATTTACCAAATGGTGAGCTGAGAAGGACGATCATTACGACCTTAAATCGTAAGTAACTCGTGGATCGATACGATTTGGATGCATTGTTGAATCAAAGTAAAATGGTGACTATGACAGAACATAATAACAGCAAACCGACAGCAAATATTTTCAAATATGGCCGCAGTCGGCTGTCAAGGTTCTATCATAGCTACTGAACGGCCCTTTATGTGTGTAGGTTTTTATAAAATTGTTAAGGGAACATGACATATTCTTTTTATTTGATACGTTTTTAAGTCAAGATAATTTTGAAAAACATAGTAAATTCTTCGCTGAATACAAATTACATTTGATCTCAGCAATCCATTTACACAATTTTGGGAGAGCTAGCGGAGGTTCTTTGTACAGTTTTAGAAGCCAAATTGTTAAAGGTGAATTTGTTGAAATGAATAACCACGTTTGCTTAACTTCTTCTTTCTTCTTCTTCTTCCGTTTTCAGCGAGGTTATGATCCGAAAATAAGGGATCGCAACCCTCCCACTTCACCGCATTTCTACTGATCCGCCTGTGGGGTTCGCCTGTTTGACCTCAGAAAATATCGGCAGGCCTGCCGATTTTGGATCACTCGGTTACTGAGGCCAATGAATGCCGATGTCGTCGCATTTGTCTAATCCAGGCGTTTATAGGCCTGACTTTCCCACATCGCGATGTCTTTTGAACGTGCATTGATATTGCCTTTTTAATAGGGTTCAAATGATCTCTTCTTTGAACGTGGCAATACCAGCTGAGCCGGTAGCGCTCTATCTTTTATACGATGGTATCCTTGAGGTGAAAGCTTCCACGGATCTTCGAATTTCTTATTCGATCAAGCTTTGTCATTCCTGCTGTCAGGCGAAGCATTTTCATCTCAGCTGCCGTTAATTAACTCAACATTGTGAAGCGTATGTGAGCGCTGGACGCACAACTGCGGTGTAGAGCCTTCCTTTCTACTTAGGTGGCATTTTTTTGTCACAGAAGATAGCGGAATTTTCTCCCCACTTCATTCACCCTACACTTACGCGATGATTGATGTCTAGGGCTGTAACAAACCGTATGTATTCGTTACTTAGTACCGGGTATTTTATTTCATACCCAATACCGAAACGTTACTCCCCAAACAATATAGTTACTCGCATCATTTCGTTACTTTTGCATAAGTACCATATCCTAAGCATATGGTATACGCAGCGAAAACATCCACACACAAATTATTTCGCATCCAAGAAGTAACGTTTCTGTTATCTTTTTTGTGTGCATACTGAAGTGTAATGGTGGTGTGAGTTGATTTATTTTTCTATACTCATTTGGTTTAGTTTGTGTAGTGCGCGAACGCATTTGGCGACAAGCAAATCTTATTTTTGTTTTAATTCAAATCGTCTACCCAACAATTTAGGTGAGTTGTATTTATTTATATTTTTTTAATCAAACATTCTATGCAGAGGCTGAGTGTGTGAAATTGATTGATTGAAATTTTTTTGGATAGATTTGAATTTCAGAATGGAAAGAACGCAGTAAATTGTGGAAATTAAGTGAATTGTATTTTGTTTTTTGTTGGGATATACATTTTTTTATCCTGTTGTTACTTTTTCCTATTTTGAATAAAAATAAGTGCAAGATCACCACTCACCAACATACTAGAAGTGTTTTATTTATCGCATTTGAAATTCAAAATTGAAATCAAACCGAACGTAATAGCTTTTACAATAGTATTCATTGTATTGCGGAATACCTGTTCTAACAAAAATAACGTGATAAGCGTATAAATCAAGCAAAAGCAAAAGTAACTAAAGTAACGAGTAACGATATTTTTGTAACAGGTACTGGGACCTGAAGTAACCGGTACATACGGGTATTCATTTTGTCTCTACTTTTACAGCACTATTAATGTCGTCATCAGAGGTTGCCTTGCTATTGATCATAGATCCCAGATATTTGATCTTTTCGCACTTGGGAAGCACTGTTGCATTCAACGGGCAGCATAAGTACTCTGTCTTTTTTGAACTAATGCGATACTGATTCCCCTCCAAAACGTCCATCCACACAACAAGTGCTCGCTGCACGGATGTAGGATCCTCACTTATGATGGCTCCATCGTCAGTAAAGAATAACTGATGTACCTTGCACACCAGAAGTCTAGAAACTAGAAAACTCTTCTCTCCCAAGTCCATTAGAGGACCCAAAAGCCATACAAGACACCTGGTGGGGATGGCATTTTCCCCGCTTTAATTCCACACGGGACTGAAATCATCTTTTCAGACCAATTAATCTAACTTCAATATCCGTAAAGTTAATGGAGAAAATTATTAACCTCGATATTAGAGTTACCGCTTTAATAGAACACCTTCTATACACCATGAATACCAATTTGTTTACCAAACAGGCCCTATACTACTTGGTTGAAAAGATTGAAAAATTGCTGTTGAACAAAGACTGTGCTTTCCTAAACATCTCTGGATCCTTTGACAACACCTCGTTTCATTCTTTAAAAAGGGCAGCCAATGCCAAAATCATCAACCAATACACTATCAAATGAATTTGCTCCATGCTAAGCAGCAGAACTATTTCTGCCAGGGTTGGTCAATTCTCACTTTCCATCAAAAGCACTAAAGGACAAGGAGGGGTTCTATCTCCTCTTCATTGGTTAATTGTGGTTAACCAACTCCTAAGCGACCTAAATAATCCTCGTTATCTAGCTCAAGGTTATGCAGTAGACCTAGTCATAATTATAAGAGGTAAGCAAGTCGGTGCTGGGAATATGGAAAAACCACTTCTGCAGACTGTATAACGGCGACGAAGACCAACATCCCTCTGTCAGGCAAAATTAAGCATTCACGATAGACGATGATAGTCAAAATTGCCGTCCACCTGACCAAAACGAAGTGAGGATAGGAATATCCAAGCTCAAATCCAACAAGACTGCTGAACCTGACGGCTTACCGGCCGAACTTTTCAAGGCACCTGGTGTTAAATTGGTAGAGTGCATACATCTACTCATCTCTAAGATTTGGTCAGACGAGTGTATGCCTTCTTCTTCTTCTTCTTCTTCTTCTTCCTTTGATCAGCGAGGTTATGATCCGAAAACAAGGGATCACAACCCTCCCACTTCACCGCATTTCTACTGATCCGCCTGTGAATGAAATCTCAGCATCGTTTGCTCGATCCACAAGAAAGGAGACCCCCTCAACTGCGCCAACTATAGAGACAACAGTCTCCTCAACATCGCATATAAGATCTTTTCTGCGATATTGTGTGAACGCCTGAAACCTTTTATCAACAGCCTGATTGGACCCTATCAGTGCGGTTTCAGGCCGCGAAAGTCTACCATCAATCAATTCTTCACACTTCGGCAGATCCTGGAGAAAACCTAAGAATTCCAAATCGATACTCACCATCTCTTTATCGATTTCAAGGCCGCTTATTACAGCATCTATAGAGAAGAGCTTTATAGAGCCATGTCTAGTTTTGACATCACTGCCAAACATGTTCGTCTATGCAGGATGACGATGGAGAACGCTCGCTACTCCATCAAGGTCGGTAATGACCTCACCGAGACCATGCGGCCAGCGCTTTGAAGCTTCATCTCCGCAGTAGTGTGCAGGATGCTGATTTAACAGGGCATATGAAGATTCAAAACAAATTCCGCTGCTTATAGCACCAGCAGTGTGTGTATTTGACTTCATGCCCAGAAAAATAAACCTGAAACATCCCTTCAAAATCAACATTCTAAATCAAACCTTTTGGGAAAACCCCCAGTTCCCTCAGATGGACCGACAAATCAAATGGTACACCGATGACAGATGGGTGCCGGAATTGTTGGTCCCAATTTTAAATCGGCGTACTAGTAGGTCAAAATACCACTGTCTTCCAAGCAGAGGTCTATGCTATAGAGCTATGTGCTAGCGAATGTATCAGAAGAGGCCTCCGAAGATCACACATAAATATTCTATACAAAGGCTATCAAATCGTTCAGCTTTGAGTCTAAATTAGTTTGGAACTGTCTCACTACCTCAAGCAGATTACTGCACACAACACCCACTCATTCACTTAGGTCCCTGGCCACAAGGGTATCGCCGGCAAGAAGACTGCTGATGAACTAGCCAGATCTGGCTCCGAACTCAAATTCATTGGTCTGGAACCTTTTTGCAACCTACCTACAAGCCAAATCAAAATTGAGCTTGATCTTTGGGAACAACGCGAAAAGCGCTCATACTGGGACTTGCAAGTACGTCCAAGACACGCAAAAAGATTTATTTACAACGATTTTAACAGACTTTCCTTCGGCACTAAATTGTGCCATGGCCGAGGCCTGCCCACTCCGCAAACCTCGAGGTAAAATGAAACCTCCCTGGTGGAATGCAAATCTCAGTACTCTTAGGAACGACAGTAGGCTCCTTTTTAATACTGTTAAAAGCTCCCGGGAGACGGCCGACTGGGACTCCTATAAACTGTCTCTCAGAAAATACGAAATCGCACTGAGGAAGGAGCAACGACGTTCCTGGAGACTTTTCTGCGACAGCATTGAAGAGTCCTCGGAAGCTTCCAGGTTGCGGAAAATCCTCTCTAAAAGCCCTGCTATACCCAGCTTCCTTTTGCATCCGGATGGTTACTGGACCTCCTCTGCTGAGGAATACATTGACATCTTACTGGATACTAACTTTCCTGGTAGCTCCCCTGTTGCTATATCGCAAGAGGGAAATCCCCCCCCTCAACCTTGCAGCAACTCGTTAGTCTTGATAACTACAGAAAAGATCCGATGGGCCATGCGCAGTTTCAAACCCTTCAAGTCCCCAGGACAAAAACAAATACAAATATTTGGCGCAACAGCTCTTTAAAGTGCTAGGGCCTAGCTTCTCGTAACCACTCATGTTGTCTACGTTATATTTTTCACACGAATGGAAGAGACCTACAGTTTAATGCCGACTCCGAACGGCGATTTGAGAAGCTTTTTCGTGACAACAATACTCTCGGATGTTTGTCAGACGATCGCGAGAGGTGGGACCGTGAAAAAACTTTTTGGTATTTTCTGGGATTCGTACTTGGAACTTCATGCGTAGTGATCCAACACACTAACCACTTACGCCACGGCGCCCAGTACGCCACAGTCCCCAGGACCTGACGGTGTTATTCCAGCTGAAATTCAGCAAAGCGAGGACATTGTGCTTCCATGGCTCAAAGTCATCTTGTCGGGCTGTTTAAATCTGGTCTATATTCCCAAACTATGGACCGAGGTTGAAGTCATATTCATAGCTAAGGCAGGAAAGAGCTCGCACGTGGAACCAAAGGATCTCCGACCTATCAGTCTATCGTCCTTTCTGCTCAGAACTCTAGAAAGGTTAATTGATATCCATCTTCGGCAAAGTATTAGCCCAGCTCTGCTCTCGCCGTCCCAACATGCGTACTGCAAAGGCAAATCGGTTGAGACTGCCTTACATTCGCTTGTGCGCACCATCGAAAAATCATTGAGCATCAAAAAATACACCATGGTGGCTTTCCTTGACATTGAGGGAGCTTTTAACAATGTCAAACCAAAGGCGATTACCGACGCACTTGTAAATCTGAAAGTGGATACCTCGCTCGGAGTGTTGATCAATCAATTGCTTACATGCAGGATTATTAACACACATCTGGGCGGAGCATCGGCCAGAAGAATTGGTCGCTGCGGTACACCTCAAGGTGGAGTCTTATCACCTCTTCTGTGGAACCTGGTAGTTAATGAACTACTGGTGGCCCTGGATACGTCATGTTGTACAGTGATCGCCTATGCTGATGACATTGCTATTGCTGCCTCCGGTAAACACCCGGACACTCTCAGGGATATCCTCCAATATGGTCTCCTTCGGCTCACGAAATGGGCCTCCAAATGTGGACTGGGGGTTAACCCCCATAAAACGGAACTCGTTCTCTTCCCGAAGAAATATAAAGTTCCCCTCATAGATCCTCCTATGATAAATGGCACCAGTCTCACCTTCTCTGAAAACGCAAAATATCTGGGTCTTATTTTGGATAGGAAATTAAACTGGAAGGCCAATCTACAGGATGTCCGCCGGGAACGTATACTACTTTGTTTTGCCGCCATTTCGGTAAACATTAGTCTTGACAGTTCATATTTGGCAGTCGTGAAGTAAACACGTGGCAAATTTATTATGGAAAAATATTCGATAAACCAACGTGTTTTAATCGTTAAAACATTTTATCAAAATCAATCATCGATTACTGTGACGATGAGAAGTTACGTGAAATTTTTGGGAGAAACAACGTGCCAACAAAACGCACTATTTATCGTGTAGTGAATGATTTCGAAGAAAGAGGGTCTGTAGCTGATAGGCCCAAGCATGGGCCACAACGTACTGCAAGATCGGCTGAAAACATTACTGCTGTTCAAGGAAGTGTTCAAAACAATCCATCAACCTCAATTCGACGCCGTGCTCAGGAGCTTGGTCTTCAAAGAACAACTTTGGCCACAATTTTGCACAAGGATTTGCATTTGTTTCCATTTAAGATTCAGTTGGCTTGATTAACATGTGGTATCAACAAGACGGTGCCACATCGCATACAGCCAGGATTACAATGGAATTACTGCGAGACCTCTTTCCACAACAAGTTATTTCAAAAAATGGTGATGTTGATTGGCCTCCACGGTCGCCTGATTTGACTGCTCCTGACTTCTTTTTGTGGGGATATCTGAAAAGCAAGGTTTATGCAAACAAACCAGAAACGCTTGAGCAACTCAAACAAAATATTCGTGATGAAATTAATGAAATACCGCGTGAAATGTGTGAGAATGTAATGAAAAATGTGCTCAAAAGGGCTCGCATTTGTGAGACTAGCAGAGGCGGACATTTACCTGATATTGTATTCCATACATAATTGCCGACATTAAATAAAACATTTATCAATATAAGATCCATTCTCTTTCATTTAATCAAAAATTATAAACAAACAAAGTAGTATACCTTCCCGGTGGACACCCTGTACTAGAGCGCGTCAAGAAAGCTAATGTACCTCTCTATTCCTGTAAAAAGGCTATAGGTAGGAGCTGGGGTATCAAACCTCAAAACACTCATTGGCTATACGTGTCCGTTATCAGGCCTATACTACTATATGGCGTGATCGTATGGTGGCCTGCTCTCGACAGGGCGCTCCACCTCACTCAACTAGCTAAGATGCAAAGATCAGTGATGCACTGAGAACTACTCCCTCCGCGGCACTGGACATTTTGTTCAACCTGCTACCTTTAGATATTTTCGGCAAACAGATGGCTGCCTGTGTGGCCATCCGCCTAAAAGCCTCCTCTCAGTGGTCTAGCTATCGCTTAGGCCACTCCTCGATCCTTGATCTTCTCGACTTCAAACACGAAAACACGGACTACACCCCGCCGAAACTAAGATTTGACCGTAACTTCCGTACGAGCATCCCTAACCGTGATGTATGGGACACTTCCCCCCCTGTCGATGCTAGTTCGGTTCACTTCTTTACAAATGGATCTAAGACGGAGGGTGGGGTGGATTGTGGTGTTTTCTCCGAACAACTCAATCTTAACATCTCTTTCCGCCTCCCTGATCATTGTAGCGCTTTCCAGGCGGAAATCATGGCGATTAAGGAAGCCCTGTCCTGGCTGAAATGTGATGTATTATCTGTTAGGGATATTAGCATTTTCACTGACAGCCAAGCGGCAATCAAGTCCCTGAAATCGTTCTCCTTCACTTCAAAGGCTGCCTTAAACTGTCGTCTATCTCTTATGGAGATGACAGAGCAGTTCAACATTCACCTTTGCTGGGTGCCAGGCCATAGAGACATTCCAGGTAACTGCAGGGCTGACGACCTCGCCAGACAGGGTACCACTCTAAGGATTTTGCCTGAAAGGCAAGCCCTGGATATGCCCCTCGCTACATGTAAGTATCTACTAAAGCTGAACGCTATTAGCACGACCAACCTCAGATGGGGAAACGGCTCAACGTGTCACATTTCGAGACAGATCTGGCCTAAGCTGGATCAAAACCGTAGTGCCGATCTGATCAAGTTAAAGCGTACACAAATCAGCTGCGTTGTCGGTGTTCTCACCGGACACTGTCTTATAGGCCAACACGCCAGAAGACTTGGTCTCTTCTCCAACGACTTCTGCAGGAGCTGTAGGGGCGAGGAGGAGGAGGAAACCATCCTTCACCTACTATGCACTATGTCCGGCCCTGTCGCATAAAAGAATGCTCCATCTAGGGTCCCCCTTCCTTGACGACCTCTGCGATCTGGCGTCCCTGGACGTCATGAGCATCCATCGCTTTGTCGAAAGCTCCGGTTGGTTTTGTTAGTCCCTGAGGGGCCTAATGGTTTGATCCATGGTATCACAAAGGACCTTCACTGGTCTAAGTGTGTCTGCACTCTCGTGTGGACAGCCAACCCAACCTAACCTAACAGACTTCCTTGTTGGTCGTTGCTCTCGCAAATACCACCTTAAGAAAATTGGCATTGGTCAATCTGGCACTTGCAGATTATGTCTTAAGGCCATAGAAACTGCTGAGCATATTATGTGTGAATGTCCAGCCATCGCTCGCAGGAGGCAAAAAAATGTTCATAAAACGCTTATCACCCCATCTGATATAATCTCTTTCTCAGCCCAAACCATTTTAAGCTTCCTTCGAGAACTTGATTTCAGCTAGGACACCATCGCAACATGCTTTCCTTCAGGTTTTAGTGCAAGAGATCACTTTGTAGGTCGAAGTACATCCTATCACCACACTCTCCAACTTGACTTAAAACCTTATAGGAATAATAAAATTAAGCATCTAAAGGTCGTTTACTTTAACTTTAACAAATATCTCCATTTACTTCTCCTTCTTCTTCTTCCTTTTATCAGCGAGGCTATGATCCGAAAACAAGGGATCACAACCCTCCCATTTCACCGCATTTCTGCTGATCCGACTGTGGGGTTCGCCTCCATTTACTTCTCCTATTATGTACTTAATTTTATTTCTTAATTTGAATACTCATTATAATTACATTATGCGTATATCCATAAATATTATGTGATAAATTTTAAATAAATAAATAAAATGGTATGCCAACAGTGGGTCTCTTCACCGGACATACACATTACAGTCTTCCAAGCCCATTAATTGTTAAACAAAAGTGTTGTCAACTTTTTTGATTATCACTGCGAATCTTTCGATATGCTTTAAAGATTTTTGATAAAAATAGTCGAATTATGCACGTGATTCATGGAGTCCTAGAATATCTGCGGTCATTTTGTGCTTTGGAAACTTCGCCTCCAATTAAAATCAATTTATACGTGTACCCGTGTCATATACTGGTTTGCAAATACCTCAAAATTATTTTTTATTTTGTTTAATTTTTTTTATTGTTTTACTAAAACACTTAATTAGTATACGTAGGTGATAATTGCATCTACTTCGGATGCTCCATAAAGGCAGCCATGTCTAAACAGGAAGCGTACCAAAATCAATCATTCCTTGTATTCTTTATTTTTACATCACAACTACATGGCATTCCAACAAAGTAAATTAATTAGTCAAGCCCCTGCGTATATATAATAAACGCTGTCTGAATCTAAAATTATCCTCAAAGCTCTGATAACAAATGTAAACGACAGAAAACTAAGTCAACTCAATGTGTATGGATTGGCCCTGAATTCCTCGTATCTCTCTGTATCTTTCTGTTGGATGAAGCCAACGCAAAAATTTTAAAGATACGAAAAAATCCATCCTAATTTATTACTTGAATTTGTTTTTCGTTTTTTTTTTTTTTTTCTTAGTTCGAATCCAATAGATTTATTGTTCGCTCGGGTGTGGTACACCTACGATACGTCACAGTTGCATTCGTTGCATCATACGTAACATTTTCCAAACAGGTGCTGGTTGAAATTTTTCAAAAAAAAACGTCCATCCTACTGCTGCTGGAGTGTCCACTGCGATGCGAGTGATGCATTTTTATTCAGAGGAAACAGAACACCCAAAACACCAGGAGACAAAAGATTATAAAGTATCTTTTACCTCACAGCGTGGCGGGAAGTTTTGTATCCGTTGCTACTGCACATAGTTGGGGACAATTTTACTCGATGCTCCATGTGTGACCCTCTGCAGTTACTTCCAACCCCGCCCCAACACCCCAGACATGTTCATTTGAAGATATGTATAATGTCTTCTTGTTTTTGAAATAGAAAATAATAAAATATATCTCGACGTGTAGGCGGTTAATTATTTTCAGTGTAGGTAATCAAACTATTTATATTCGAGCATTTGATATGAATCCAGTGTATTTGAAGCGCGTACACTACACAGCTTATGCTGGCTACCTCCATAGATACATACATAGTAGATGGCAGGCAGCGAACGAAACGAAGGCGACAAAACTTTGGATTCATGCTTTTCTAATTAACATACGTATATAATTTATCTCGAGAGGGGAGACCGCAGTGCTAGAAAAAAAGATCGTCTTCGTCGCTTCCAAAATGTTTTCTTTTTTTTTTTTTTGTCATTCGTCGGTGAAAATAAAATATGTCGTACACGACAGGAGATGCGCGAGGAGAGTGTTTATTTTTGAGTTTCATTTAGATTCTCGATTTAACACAATTAAATGTCCCAACTGAAATCTTACTTAATGTTATAATCTTTTTTTTTTTCTTTCCTTTGCTTAATTATAAAATGTTTTCTTACTGGTGGCCGCCTTGAGTGTTGCGGGATTGTCAGAAAAGATGAAATAATTTCTAGACAAAAAAAATAATAATAAAATGGTTTTTCTAGACAATTATTTCTTTCGGATGTCACTAGACGAAGTGAAATTGAAAAATTGAGAGAAATACTAAATTAAAATTAAAATGGATCCTTGTATCATGATGTGAAGTGCCACGAGCGTAACTACTGATCTTTTGCGCTTAATAAACAAATACTCGCATGTAGGCAGGCAGGGCGTTTTGCTCAAAGCGTTCATTAACTTGGAACTTAGGTTACTTACTACTTAGTTATTAAATTACTGGTAAGGCTGGTGAGAGTTTGCATCTAAAAAGCGCAGAATGTTTGCTGCATGATGACAATAAGTAGTTCACAGGAGCCTCCGTACTTGAATATTTATTTATTATCTGTCTTACAGGTTTTCACCTTGTTTATGTTGCAGCTGTACCGATTTCTTCTATAATTGGAAATGGAACTGCTCCTTGATTGGGTGGGCTTGATTTTCCTTGTTGGGCTTTTCATTGTATCTCTACTGATACTAATTTAGGTGGAGGTCGAGGTGCAGATAGTCAGAAATCCTTGTTTGTTGTCGTGCCGTAGAGGCTTTGCTTTCCAATTTACCTATCAAAAAATGTCTTCATATCGATTTTGACAATGACAATGGCTATTTATCCATTTATTTTTCTAGTTATCCTCAAATAAGGGTTGTTTTTCTCGCCTAGATAGAACTTACAATAAGGATAAATGTCAAACCGAGCTATCACTCTGCCCGCTCTTTTTGACATTTATATTGAGTATAGTCTGGAAAATAATCATTAATAGACTCACACGTGAACAACGCTGTCGAATTTCCCAAATTCACTTTGAAAATGAGTCGTCGATTAGCGAAACTTAGAGATGGCTTCGTGATTCTTATGGTGCAATTAAACGTCCATCTAAACAGTCAACGCGTTGAACGAATGTGCATACTAAAGACAATATCGCTGCTGTAAACGAAAATGTGAAAGCACCTCAAAAGTTATAGATTCGTCGTCGATCGCTCTGTTGGGGCTCTGTCCGTCCACTGTGTCGAAAATTGTGCGTATAGATCTTGGCTTATACATGAACAAAATCTAGCTGTTGCAGGAATCGAAGCCACCAGAGCTTTCATAATATGTTCGGTACTGATCTGGGCGAAATGTGGTTTCAACAGGATGGCGCTACATGCCATACCACGACCGAGACTATGAACTTATCTAAATCACAAGAAGAGAAAATTCGGAAGAAAAGGGTTTTGTTTTTTTTTTTGAAGTGGCCACGCCCAAATGGCGTGTAGGCACTGCGACCAAGGAGATCTATTATGCCATAGGCCACTTTTAGGGCAGCAGTACTTCTACTCTCCTTATGAAAGCTATAATTACGGCTGCGGAGGGGTTCCTAAGATCTTTTGGAGATAATATCTCTTTAAGGAAAAAGCTTCTCCTAGTGCTACACAGAGCTACACACTCACATAGTATGTGTTCTGCGGTTTCGTCCTCTTCTAGGCAGAGGCGGCAGGTGATATCCTCCGAAATTCTCATTTTGTTAAGGTGGTAGAGAAGTTGGCAGTGACCGGTAAGGAAGCTCACAAGCCTTCTTATGTCATTTCTGCCGTATTTTAGGATATCAACTCCCTGTCTTTGGAAGGTTGGACAGCTCTTTTAGCCTGCCTGAGACCTTGGGAGTTATTCCAGTGGGAGATGCACATGTTTTTTCCCAGATTTTTAGGGTATGTTTGAAGGCGGAATCGGGTATCCCGCAGAAGGGTTCAGGTCCAGTGAACAACTCAGAGGAGCCCTTCCTAGCTAGCAGGTCTGCAGTTTCATTGCCGTCAACGCCTACATGACCCGGTACCCACCACAATTTTACTTTATTGTGTCGGCACAGATTTTGTAAGCTGTCGAAGCAGCTTAGAACTGATTTTTAACTTATCAAATGGGAGATCACCGCTTGGCTATCGGTGAGTATATGGATAGAGGCACCTTTGATGCCTGAGTGCAGGTTAATGTTAGCACAAGTTTCAATGGCGTAAAGCTCGGCCTGGAAAACACTAGGACTCTTTCCGAGTGATTTCGAAATTTTATGGTTGGGTCCATACACACCGGCCCCAACTCCTGAATCCATTTTGGATCCATCGGTATACCACACTATAACTTTTGGATCAAGCGACGGTCCGCCATTATTCCATATATCACGACTTGGGATTACAATCTCAAACCTTCTACCAAAGTAGAGTGATTTACGCGTAAAGTCGCAGACCGTGCTGAGCATGTCTAGCTCGGGGAAGTCGGACAATAGCTCCATGAGCTCCACGTGATCCCGTGTACTATTAGCATCTGATTTTCTAAGACTAACTGCACTGCGGATTGCCACTTTTTTTATAAATATATGTAACGGAGTAAGTCCGATTATGGCTTCAATGGCTGTTGTGGGACAAGTATGCATAGTTCCTGTGATGCCGAGGCAAGCTAGTCTTTGAAGTTTTGTGAGTTTATTAATGGTTGTGACCTCTTTGGTTTTCGTCCACCAGACTACGGACGGGTATGTCAGAATGGGTCTTACAACCGTGGTGTATAACCAGAAAATGGCCTTTGGAGACAGGCCCCAGGTCTTGTCGTACATATGGCCCACAAGGCAGTAGTCGCCTTGGCAATTTTATGCTTAATATGGGAGTTCCAGTTAAGCTTCTTATCCAGGACAATTCCTAGATATTTGACCTCATCGGAGAAATTGATTGTTGTGCCGTTTAGAGTCACTGAGCCAATATTCAGCGTTCTTCTTCTTGTTAACGGTACAACGACTGCCTTGCTGGGGTTAATCGATAGGCCCTCCCCAGCACACCAGTCCGAGACTACAAAGAGTGCATTATGCATGAGTTGACACACATTGTCTTCATGTTTGCCTTTAATGATGATCACTAGATCATCTGCATAGCCTATGGTTGTGAAACCTGAACTATTAAGTGTGTTCAATAAGCCATCCACCACGAGTGACCATAAGAGAGGCGAGAGGACGCCGCCTTTGGGTGCAGCCTTTGGCCGCAGAGACCGTCACAGAGACGAAGGCAAAAAGGGTACTCCATCAATACAAACGGCTATGTGAACAAAGATGGGGAATCTTGTTGACGTCAGCATCTTCGATGTATGCGATGATAGTAAGACCAATTATCTGATATGCGTCAGTTGTTTGGTGGCAAAAAGGCTCTCAGAAAACTGTAAAGACGCATCTGAATAGAGTCCAACATCTGGTTTGTTTAGGGATTATCTGTGCAATATGGACAACACCTACATGGACTTATTTATAAGGAGAGCGGTGGCATCGACGGCACTTCGTCTACACCGAGATGCCAACTGGCACTGGCGCGGTACTACTTGTATCTATGGACATGGAAAAATCCTGGATCTCATGAAAAATGTGATTAGGGAGTTAAATATTCCCGTGGATGGAATAAAGAGAATGCGTTTTACCGAAATATATCACAAAGCTCTTATTGGGAATGTAACACTACCGGAAAGGAAAATTGGTGATATAATCATCTTTAGGTATGGATCCATGATGGATGGCAGAGCGGGGCAGGTATCTATTCATAAGAATTAGAACCAGCCTGTCATATTAGTTTGAGATAACGTACCTCAGTTTATCAAGCCGAGTTGATAGCCTTATTGCATACGTTGGACTACCTAAAAGATGGTCAGGTTGTTGGTAACATATTACTATAGCACTGGATAATCAATGAGTGACTAAACGCATGAAGCAAACAGATATTAATACATCATTGGCATTTTAATGTGTTCAGAAACTCAATGAGTGTTCACTTCGAAATGAAATGACCCTGCTTTGGATAAGAGGGCATGTAGGGACTGAGGTTAACGTAAAGGCGGACTCTCTATCAAAGCAAGGTTCAACCTCTGAATTCTCTGGTGCGAAACCATTTGCTGTAATTGGTATAAAATTATACTGCTTACAAGTTATAGTACCATATGTACCCACCCCCTTTCTAATACAATATTTTTTCTTACCACGTCCTGTCACCTATAATATAATAGAAATAGAGTAGCTCTCGGTAAGATGGGTCGTTATTTCGTTAAAGCAGGATTTTTAAATACTGCCTACTCATAGAAATATCATGAAAGCCACTAAGATTATTTAAATCGCTTAAAAGTATTCAGTCTTGCACTTTTGATGTGTGCAAGCGAAGGACAATACAATTTTCGTAAAGTGCAAAATATTGCAATTGTACTTCGGAGCATTCCGCAAATCATATACGTAAAAGTCATTGACAATGAAACTTTTATAGCAGTTTAATTATCGACGTCGTATTTTTAACATTCCACACAATAAGCCAATATAGCGTCTGGTTTGGCATATGACAGGCTGAGAAAAAACGAGTCTTGCTGGCGTTACACGTTTGCATCGGTACTAAAAAACTATTACAATCAACCACAATATTATTAGTCACAGGCACACGATACGATACGGTGATTGTGGCCCAAGTGCAGTGCGATAAGTTAACATGTTCTATTCGGATTCTAACTTACTTAAGTGGACCTACAGTTTGGGGGTCCCCTTGAACTTGTGCGCCCCACCTCGGCGAGGAGGCCCTGGCCCTCTAGTACATCGTCTCTCTGGGTTGGATTCGAAGACTCTGCGGGCCGGTGTGTTGGTGTCCATTCGCTCTACATGTCCTAGTTATCTCAAACGTCTAATACGTAGTTTTTTGACTAGGTCGATGTCGCTGTACAGCTGTATAGTTCGTCATTGAATCTTCTGCTCTAAAACCCGTCAACGCAAATAAGACCGAATATCTAACGAAGAATTTTTCTCTCGAAGTGACCAAGGACATCTTCATCTTCCTTTAATAAAGTCCATGTTTCATCGCCGTAAAACAGGGCTGGGATGATCGGGATCTTACATAAAGTCTCGTTTGTTGTTCGAGACACCATATACTTGGTTATGCCCTCGTTTATCGCTAAACCGATTTTGGCCGCTTCTGCTTCAATGCAATGCTTGCCGGTGACACCCAGCTGAGATTTTCTAATTATATCAATATCGCCGGCGTATGCAAGCAATTGTATGGACTCTTGACAGATTGTGCCTCTGGTGTTGACTTGTGAGTTCCGCACAATCCGTTCAAGTACAATATTAAAGAAGTCACATGACAGCGCACCTTGTCTAAAACCTTTTTTGACATCGAAGGTCTCGGAGAGGTCATTACCGACATTGATGAAGCAACGATAGTTCTCCATCGTCATCCTGCACAGACGGACAAGTTTGGCAGGGATGTCAAAACTAGACATGGCTTTATAAAGCTCTTCTCTATAGATGCTGTCATAGGCGGCCTTGAAATCCATAAAGAGATGGTGAGTATCGATTTGCACTTCTTGGGTTTTCTCCAGGATCTGCCGAAGTGTGAAGATTTGATTGATGGTGGACTTTCCCGGCCTGAAACCGCACTGATAGGGTCCAATCAGGCTGTTGATAAAAGCTTTTAGGCGTTCACATAATATCGCAGAAAAGATCTTGTATGGGATGTTGAACAGACTGATGCCTCTCTAATTTTTGCAGTTGAGGGGGTCCTTTCTAGTGGAAACAAACGAATCGGAGATTCCATTCATCAGGCATACACTCGTTTGACCAAATCTTAGAGATGAAATGGTGTATGCTCTCTACCAATGCATCACCAGCTAGAAATTTTGACTGTCATCGTCTATGTTGAATAGTTCATTCTGGCTGACAGCGGAATGTTGGCCTTCGTCGCCGTTATACAGTCTGCGGAAGTGGTTTTCCCATATTCTCAGCACCGACTGTGATTCTACTACGAGGTTTCCTTCTTCATCGCTACGGGTTTCTGTACGGGTTTTGCTCCTCTGACACGTCCTTTTTA
The DNA here is from genome assembly GCA_945910035.1 of Brachypalpus laphriformis. Classification (NCBI taxonomy): domain Eukaryota; kingdom Metazoa; phylum Arthropoda; class Insecta; order Diptera; family Syrphidae; genus Brachypalpus; species Brachypalpus laphriformis. The sequence goes on from OX246755.1 coordinate 124,095,911, forward strand.
GCTTTCGGTAAAACTTCCGTATATTGTTTCTGGGGTATAAGTTCTCAATATCTTCCGTCGCGCAATTCTCATCCTCTTTCTTCTTCTTTTGGAGAAGTCGATGTTCTTTCCGCTCCGGAGCAGCTCTTGTCTTTCGTTGCAGCGCCAGCCGTTTTAGATGCCATTCTTCGTCAAACCGGGGGTTTCTGATCGTAACCGTATGTTGGCAATGTTGCACACATTTGGGTAATTCCCCTATGAGATTCGTTGAGATTAAAATACGTTACTTCATGATTGACTTGAAACTTATTTATATGTTTATTTTCTTGCTATTCTAGTAAAGTACCGGCAAGCACTACATTGAAGCTTTGGTGTGTCAGCTGTTGTCGACATTTCATTAACTAACCAACAATAAAAAAATCCAGTTGACTACCTCACGAAAAATTATTGCATTTGCAGTCAATTTGTCCAATCAAAGACCGTTAACTAGTTAATGCCTAGATTTTTTAACGTACCAACTTCAACCCTATTAAATTATATGACAAAACGTCAAACTCTCGTTTTCTGTCAAACGATTTCAAGCGGCCGAAAGTCACACGTTTGGCAATTACACAGTGTGACAACGCTTGCGAAGATTTAACATTTTATCAAAGTTCGGAATTGTAGCTTTAAAAGAGCTGTGCCATGAAATGTTTGCAGCATTCTGTAGAGAAGCCGTGTATCCGTGTTATCGTGTATCTGGTTCAAAGTGTATACGACATCGTGTATGCAGCGCCTTGTATACCGCACCATGTATCCGGTTCAAAGTTTACAGAACTCAATAAGAGCGCTCACACTTATCCGGCACAAGATGCATCCAATCCAAGACTCGTTTGAATATTATTTTGCAACATAATAGGTAAATCGTAACCGATACTGGATGAATAGTGTGAAAGCTCCCATTCAGTTCTGTACACTTCGATGTATGTAAATAATAATATAATAATAACGGGTACTTTATTCAATTTAAAAGTACAATTTAAACAATGGCGTAGCCGTCTGCCGTAAATTGGCAATCTTTAGCTACACCTATACAAGGTTTTGAAAATAAAATCAAAATCGCATTTTTATAACAGTTACGTAGATAATTAAATCAAAATTCAAAAGTTTTCATTTATAATTGAAGTTCTGTAATTGAGTGCTACATGGCAGTATGCTGTAAGGGCAATCCAATTGCTTCGATTCAATAAACTCCTAACTTCATCCAGTGTTAACAAGTCCGCTCTGAAGTGCGCTCGCCTGGTTTCTTTTAGTATTGGACAAGTACGAATGAAATGTACAATATCTTCTTTTTCACCTGTATTGCATATGCTACATCTTAAGGGTAAGTCGTTACGGTGTGGCATGTAATTTAGCTTTATTATTATTATTATTATTATTATTATTATTCATTAACATAGGAATTGAAATTCTTACGCTAAACACGGGTGAGCACTAGCAACGGAGGCTTTCAGCTCGAATTTAGCTTTAGTAGCTCTCCTCTTGTTCTAAATATTATCGAAATTTGTGCTACACTGAGGTTCGAGTATATATAGTTCTGCTCGTAAGTTAGGTTTTTGTAGATAGGTCGTGAAATTGAATTTGTTGCCATTGTAGTATATTCACTTTTCATACCTTGTTCGACGTCCGATAAAAATCGAAAGATAGAAGGTGTCCATTTTGGGAGATTTGATTCCGTTAAGTTCAATCTGATGTTATACTTGTTAGCAGTATTTTCCCAATCTTTAAAGAACTGTGATTTACATCTTAAGGATCTCCTTGCCAGAATCTTAATCAGCCGTGTATCATCGCTTCCGCCTAGCACCTTTAAAACATACTTCATATTTGTCTTTAACGTGAATATAAAGAGTGGTGATATTCCAGTTTCTAAGTATAACATATAGTTTGGCGTATTTAAAGGTAAGCGCAGAAGTTTTTTTTCAAGAAGAACCGAAGAAGTTTTTCGACGTCATCATATGATTTGCTTCCCCATACTTGGGCTTCATAACACATTACTGATCGCATTACGGCTTCGAATTCTTTCATTTTCGCTGTAACGCATCCTTTAGGGGTAGAAAGCAAGTTTTTTCCACGTGGGGTTGATTGCTCTCTTCGCATCTGTGAGCTTAAGTTCAAAGTGCAGTTTTAACAAAAGGTTGTGGCTTATGGTAACACCTAGATATTTATACGACCTAACAACTTCCAGATCTTCCCCACCGTATTTCCATCGCTCATTTCTCGCAAAGCGTCCTGTGCCTTTGCGGAATACTAGCACCTTGGACTTTTCAGTGTTTATGACCAAACAATTGAGCTTACAATATTCCTCTATCTTGTTGATCATGAGTTGTAATGAGTTTGGCAATTCTGCAAGTACAACTATATCATCTGCATAAAGCAATGTCGTAACTTTAAGTCCTTCTATCCTTATACCTGCTGGTAACAGGTTCGAAATATCGTCCAGGAAAAGGGAGAATAGCAGAGGGCTGATAAGATATCCCTGTTTGCCTCCGATTTTGACATCGAACCATTCTGACATGTCGTCGCCGTTCCATATCGTCGCCTTATTATTATGGTACAGACCTTTTAAAATATTTATAAATTTAGACGACAGTCCAATTTGCGATAATTTGTAAAAGAGAAAGTTACGATTTATGGTGTCGAACGCGGCTCTAAATTCAATAAAGAACGCATATAACTTCTTTCCAATATTGGGCGATTGACGTTAAAATATAAATTTGATCGACTGTAGAGTTACCTTCTCTAAAACCTGCTTGGAACTGACTTAATGTTTGATTATCTTTTACCCATTTTGTTAATCGTGCCGTCAGCAGGCCAGTGAAGATTTTTGCGACAGTGTTCATGAACGAAATCCCTCTATAATTTTCTGGTGCATTTGGATCTTCGATATATCCAGTGCCGTGTATCCGACATCCGGTGCCGGATAGATCTGAAATTTGTCCGGCAGTAAAAACACCGTTTATTCGCCATTTTTGCCGTGTATCCGGTACCGGTTAAATGTGAACGCTCTCATTTAGTCCTGTAGACCTTAAACCAGATGCACGGTGTCGTGTATGTGTGAAACGGGCCTTAGGCTTAGGGGTTTCCTGTCATTTTTTAATTTAATCTGCCATTCTATATAAATATATTCTTAACCAGTTTTCTTTTAACATATATATGTACATGTATATTTTTTAATAATATTCTAAGCTGTATTTCATACTTCGGTTTACAAGAATCTTACACAATTGCTGATCTGCGTGGCCTATTTATATTATTTAATCCCTAGAATGAATAGAATAGTATGTATACAGAGCTTAGAAAAAATTTAAAAATTTGAAACTTAAGTTTATTGAATAGAATTTTATTAAATTACTTTCTTATTGTTTCTAAGAAATACTGTTTAAATTTTCTTTTTCTAACTTAAAGCGGGTCCATGTTTCTAAGATGTTAATAGAATTTTTGATGGTGTTAGAGACGGTGTACATAAGTTTTCTCTTGCCGTACCCATCGATAAAAGATGAAAGTTGGTGGATTACATTGCCTCCGCTCGTCTTCTTGTGTCAAACTGGTGACTAATTTGTGCCCGGAAACTTGGATCGTCATAGTTCTTTACTCATCTCAAAGATCTATGGAAATTTCTGTCACCTTAAAGGTAATTGTGACCAATCCAATACCACTTCCACCGGTCGCTGAGCGATTGTGGCTATTGGTTCCTAACCCGTTCCCAGGGAAGAAGAGATGTAGAGACACGGTTGGGCCACTGAATCCTTAAGATGTTGCGCAGGTGCCTGACAAAGAACGTTTACAGCTTTCTTGCAATGAATACAGACCTATTGCTATTTTGCCATTTCTATCCAAGATGCTTGAAAAGATTATGAACCGTCAGATGCGTAATGGACAAAAACCTGGCGAATAGTCCTCAATGAGACAAAATCAACGCATGTCAATTTTACGTTAAGAAAGATAAACAACTTACCTATATCCATTAACTCGGTGCAAATACCGTACGCAAACGAGGCAAAATATTTAGGAATGACCCTAGACGCAAAACTTAAGTGGAAACCACACGTTAAAAAGAAGCGCGAAGAGCTCGAAATCAGATTTAGAGAAATGTATTGGCTACTCGGAAGATACTCGAAGTTAAGCGTTTACAACAAACTGCTTCTGTATAAGCAAGTCCTAAAACCGTCTTGCACATATGGTATACAACTTTGGGGTTGTACCAAACCAAGCATAATGGCTCACTGCAAGCATTTCAAAACAAAATACTAAGAGCAATTGTGAATGCTCCTTGGTATATAAGAAATAGTGATATTCACAGAGATCTAGGTATTGCTACCGTGAGGGACGAAGTAACAAACTTTGCTCGCAAACTTCGTACCCGTCTTCATGTTCATTGCAATAATGAAATAATCCGTACTATGGACGTGACAAACGTTGAGCGCCGACTACAAAGAACAAGACCTTTCGACCTAGCGCCGTAAGGAAAAACCGCATGTAATGACGGTATTAGTAGGTGCCTTCACTGGAAAGCTACCTACCTAACGCGATTAACACTACAGAATCGTAAACTACTCGTTAAGGCAACTTAGTCGTAGTCATCACAAAAATGAAAAAATGAGAGGAACGAATTTCCTACTACTATGAGTACGCGCAGCCGGTTCTCATAGTGCCTCTCTGAGGGGGTGGGGTTTAGCCCGTAGGCATATACTGAGTAGCACTGATGGCATTGTCAGATATATGAATCGGGCATAACCAATGGTACGGACCATTGGTATCTTTTGAAGATTCCTGCACCTCCTGCGCAACCAAAAAAAAAAGATGCGTAATTTTCTGAACAGCAATAATATGCTTTGCATCAACCAATCCGGTTTTCGTCCTAAGCATAGCTGTACTACGGCTTTGATTAATGTGGTGGAAGAAATAAGACAAGCTGTTGATGACGACAAAGTGACATTCCTCACTCTCTTAGATTTTTCCAAAGCTTTCGACACGGTCAACCACAATATTCTATGTAGTAAACTTAGGAACCAATTCCATTTTTCGTCACCTTCTAGGAACCTAATTTTCTCCTATTTATATAGAAGATCACAGGCAGTTGCTGCTAATAACTCCGTATCTTCCTTCCCACCATTAAATAGAGGAGTCCCTCAGGGGTCAATACTGGGCCCACTACTGGTTTCCTTCGCATTGTATATAAATGAGCTCCCTTCACTCTCACTACACTGTACCATTCACATGTATGCTGATGATGTTCAGATATGTAATAGTTGCCCATTGGGTCTGATTGAAAATGGAGCATGCGAAGGGAATAAAGATCTTTACAAGATACTAAACTGGTCGCAGTCAAATGGTCTCTGCCTAAATTCGGCTAAGTCAAGATGCCTGGTAGTCTCAGGACCTCCATCGATACATCGTATTTTCCTCAGATACATCTTAATAGTACACCCATAGAGTTCGTCAATTCTGCAAAAAATCTTGGTATAACTTTCAACAAAACGCTTAGGTGGAATGATCATATAAGATTGACTATAGGAAAGGTTTTTGGAGGTCTTCGTATGCTATGCCGTATTACTCCATTGAAAATAAGGATGATACTTGCTAAAACCTTGCTTATTCCTGTTTTATTGTTCGGATCTGAAATCTTTTCAAACTGCGACTATAACCACATGCGAAGACTTAATGTTGTTTACAATAGTGTTGCACGGTATATTTATGGACGGCGGAGGTATGATCATATTTCCTCCTTTTCCAAATCAATCCATGGGCTCACTCTCGAGAACCTTTTTACCTTCAGATCGTTAACCCTGCTTCACAATATAATGCAAATACGTTAACCTTCCTACCTTTATCATAAAATTCGCTTTCTGCGCTCTACTAGAAGTTATGATCTCCTTACAGTATGCTACTCGTTTTTAGTATCTGAGCGCCAATTTTTCGTGAACGCTATTCGGCTATGGAATTCCCTCCCTCGAGCTATCAGAATGATAGGCAGCTCAACCCAGTTTAAAACGAGACTAAAACAGCACTTGGAGATGCTTTGATAATGCTGATTGGTTTTATTAGGCGTCGGATTTCAATTTAAATCTAAATTGCAATAACTTGCTGGCTTAATATTATTATCCTCTTGAATTGTTTACATATTCTTTGTTTCCTTTTTAAATTTTCTATATCTAGCAGTTGTAATTCTATTTTATTATTATTATTTTTCTTTTTACTTAGTACACAAATGGAAATATTCACTAATAATATTGCATGTAATACTGAAGCTTGCACTATTTTAAAAGATATTCTATCTTACAGTGTAAGACTATACAAATAAATAAATATTAAATATTGATAGTAATGGCCACTCGCCACATACTCCATCCTTATAACAGCACGTATTCAACGTTGGAACTTCTCCATGTTTTGGACAACATCCCTACCATGGAATTTGCTTTGGTGATCCAGTTTGCTGTATGCACTTCGGTTCCACCATCGGTCGAGACAATACTCCCAAGATAATGGAAATCGTCTACTCCCTCTACCGGTTGTCCAGCAACACAGAGCGGATGAGTTGTTCCAATTTTCAGCCCGACGATGCACGCCTGCCTCCCTGATGGAGGTGCATAGTTCTATGAGAGGGTAAGCATACATCGTAAGCATACTTTGACTAATATCCTTTAACCCCTCGGGGGGCATAAGGAGTCAACCACGCCTGCGCGCCATCGTGTTCGGAGTTCTGCAACGCGGTTGAGCTGCCTCCAACTCATTCCTAAAGAGCTCGATTCCTCCTCAACTGTTCTGCGCCACGTTTGCCTAGGGCGTCCCGCTATTCTGCCTGCCTGGGTGAGCGGATTCCAATGCATAGCATATTTCGCAATGGAGTTGTCTTCGAGCCGTAGGGTGTGTCCAATCCATTGCCACTTTCTTCTTCGTATAGTAATGCTTATAGGTTCTTGGCCCGTTCTCAGATAAAGTTGTTCGTTAGAGATGCGGTTCGGCCAAAAAATCCTCAAGATGATTCTTAAGCATTTGTTTACGAAGACTTGCAGCTTGCGTGTGTTAATGGTGTTCTCATTCCGGGCCCACACATTCCTAGAGAACGGCTGGAAAGAAACCTCCAACACCTCAACCCCGAGCTATATAGCGATAATTGGGAGGTGTTAGAAGTGGGTACCCATACAGAAGCTGGAACTGAGATTGTGGTGTTGCTTAACCACAAGTCCATGCCCATCCTAAGGAGATACAACTATAAGGTTCGCATTGGAATTACCCGATGCAAGGTCAGACCTTTAGTTGGGATGGACGAAAAGAAAAGAAGGAAGGCGGGTGATAAGGTAAATCAATGATGAAGATTGCTCAAATAAACCTTCACCATAGCATAGCAGCTAGCGCCAACCTCATCTATCTCATGGGAGATAGAAACATAGACATTGCCCTAATTCAAGAGCCATGGATCTCCCGTGGCAAAATAAGTGGGCTAAGGCATAAAGACCTTACTACATACAGCATCGAACCGCTACACGCGGAATGTAAGAACAGAACGTGCATCGTAGCTAGGAAACAAATTAACCTTTTTCTTTTATCTAGCTACAGCAATGAGGACCAAACAGTGGTAAGGCTTGAGCCGAGGGGGCTTTCCCCACTGATTCTATCAGCCGTCTACATGCCTTTTGATGCCAAGGAGGGACCGCCATCCACACTGACCCGCTCTCTTGTGCAAAAGGCGGAACAGGAAAGATGGGACTTGCTGCTGGGGTGTGATGCCAACTCTCATCACTCTCAATGGGGTAGCAGCAACACAAACTTACGCGGTGAGTCTTTATTTGAGTTTATAATTGAAAATAACCTTATTGTAGCGAATAGGGGTAACGAACCTACTTTTGTAGTAAAGAACAGGCAAGAAGTTATAGATGTAACTTTAGCCAGTAACTCGAGCACCCTAACCTTTGACAAGTGGAACGTGATAGGGGAAGAGTCCTACTCCGACCACAAATTGATCGAATTCCTCGTGGGTAACAACTATGACTCTCCCAAACCTTACAGGAACCCCAGGAAAACCAACTGGGATCTATTTAACAACGAGGTGAGGAAAGGTGTAAGATCCCTGCAGGATAGCAACTGGCGCGGACCTGCCGACATTGACCGCAAGGCGGAGGATATTACATCCATTTTTAATGAAGCCTATGTCAAAGCATGTCCAGAAACCAAACGAAAAGATAAAAAATCACCACCTTGGTGGTCATCTGAACTAGCTAGAATTAGGAGAGTAACTAGACACCTTCTAAATAAGGCCAAAAGAACTATGCTAGAAGCGGACTGGGAACAATATAAGTCCAGTCGGAGAAATTTCAAAAACGAGACACAGAAGGCCAAACGCCACTCTTGGCAGCACTTCTGTAATGAAATCAAAGGTACGACAGAATCTGCGAGGCTGAGAAAAATTCTATCCAGGGAATCAAAAACTCTTGGATCTCTCAAGGAATCCGACGGAAGGTGGACTGAATCCTGTGCAGAATCGCTTAGCTCCCTGCTAAAAGCGCACTTTCCGGGTTGTACGACCCATCCAGATAATAACATCGTAACTAACAGTAGTTTTGTAACGGAAACTCCGACGGATTTTATCACAGAGGAAAGAATTGAGTAGGCAATCGGATCATTCTCTCCCTTTAAATCCCCAGGACCCGACGGGATTATCCCGATCATGCTACAGAAAACAATAACCACAATCATCCCGGTACTTAAAGAACTGTACCTCAACAGCCTCATGTGGGGGTATATACCTAGATCATGGAAAGAGGTCAAAGTGGTCTTCATACCCAAGGCCGGTAAAGCAAGCCACACTACTGCAAAGGACTTTAGGCCAATTAGCCTTACCTCCTTTGTCCTAAAGACCTTTGAAAGACTAGCTGACATATACATCCGTAGTAAACTACGCCCAGGTGACATATCCCCAGCGCAGCACGCTTATACGAAAGGAAAAAGCGTAGAGACAGCGCTGCACTGTGTAGTCGGCTCAATAGAAAAATCACTGAAAAATAAAGAATATACACTAGCCGCTTTCCTGGACATTGAAGGAGCCTTTAACAATGTCAAAACGGAAGCGGTCAATAGAACTCTAACGAACCTTAATATTCACAATTCTGTGATAAAATGGATCGTCAATATGCTAAAGGAAAGACATATCAAAGTTGAACTCGGAGGTACTAAGCTCGAAGTCTATGCCTCAAGAGGCACCCCTCAAGGAGGGGTTATATCCCCACTACTGTGGGTTATTGTCCTGAACGAAGTCCTTCTTAAACTTAGAAACAGCGGCGTCAAGGCCATTGCATATGCGGACGATGTTGTGCTGCTAGCAACAGGTAAATTTCTCCCGACCCTGAGCGAACAAATCAAAGGGGCGCTGGAAATCATTGACTCCTGGACGGAGAGATGTGGGCTGGCGGTTAATCCCCAGAAGACAGAGTTAGTACTATTCACTAACAAAAGAATAATTCCACAATTCGTAACTCCTTCCGTAAGGGGTACTCCCCTGAGTATCTCCGATAGTGCGAGATACCTGGGCCTGGTGCTCGACAAGAAACTGAACTGGAGACTAAACATCAACGAAAGAGTCAAAAAAGCCACGATAGCTTTTTACTCGTGCAATAGAATATTTGGGAAGACTTGGGGACCGAGCCCCAAAATCATCCTATGGATGTATACAGCTATAGTAAGGCCAATACTAACATATGGCAGCCTTGTATGGTGGCAGGCAGCCAGCAAAATAAATAACCTAGCTGCTATCACAAAAGTACAAAGACTAGCGTGCATCGCCACAACCAGTGCGATGAGAACGACACCTACAGCAGGACTCGAGGCCATTCTCAATCTGCTTCCGCTAGACATCTTTATACAAGTATCGGCAGCTCATAGTGCCGTAAGATTAAGCCAAACAGATAGCTGGAGACCAAATGCAATGGGTCACACCACGATCCTGCAGAGATATCTAGGCAGTGTATCTAATACAGACTACTTAACGCCTTACCTAGGCTTCTTAAGACCATTCTCTAGCACCTATCCGAGCAGGGAAGACTGGAAGAATGACAGAACGCCTAACGAGCGATCCTTAGCTGTTTACACCGATGGATCCAAAATGGAAATAGGAGTAGGCGCAGGCATCTTCTCTGAAACGCTTGGCCTCTCCATGTCAGCTCGGCTTCCGAACTACAGCAGCGTTTTCCAGGCGGAGGTCCTAGCAGTTACAATAGCAGCTCGTGAGACTGCGATGAGGGCAATACCACGAGAGGATATCACCTTTTTCATCGACAGCCAGGCAGCGATAAAAGCAATATCTGCTATAGAAATAAAATCGAAGCTTGTGAAGTGTTGTAGAGAAGAGCTCAAGGTTCTTGGAACACAGCACGAGGTAAAGCTCTGCTGGGTCCCTGGTCATGAAGGCATACCAGGGAATGAGAAAGCCGATGAACTGGCTAGAGGTGGCTCAGCACTAAGCTCGGACCAATCCGACCCCTCGGTGTACATCCCGCCTTGCGTCCTTAAGCTCGTAGCAGGAAACAAAGCCATAACGGAGGCTAACAATAGGTGGACCTGTTTAGATACTTGTGTCACCACGAGGAAGCTGTGGCCCGCTTTTGACAGAGTAAGAACCAATAGACTCATACAGAGGCATAGAAAATCCCTCTCTACTCTAATTGGAGTCATTACGGGGCATAACACCATGCGGTACCACATGAAAAAACTACGTGTGACTAGCGAAGACCTTTGTAGAGGCTACGGCGACGAGGAGGCTCAGGAGGACACCGCCCACTTTCTCTGTCATTGCCCAGGCCTCTATCATTTGAGAAATAAGATCCTTGGGCAACACTTCTTTGAGGATCTAGAAGAGTTGTCCAACAGACCAATAAATGACATCGCAAACTTCATCAAATCCTCTCGATGGTTTGTATCTAGGACACAGTGAGTACTTAGTTCTTTCTTTAGGATACTTACAAGACGGTATTTTTCCACGAGGTAGGGATTTCCTTTTTCTATCTCCTTTCCCCCCTTGGGTATCACAATGGGTCTATACTGACCTGAGTGTGGTGTGGAGGTTTTCTATCCCCCTACACCTGCCCACTTACCTAACCTAACCTAATGGTGTCCACCTTCCAGGTACTGCACCCATAAAGCAGCACTGATTCTACGTTGGAGCGGAACAGTCGTGGCTTGGTTCTTAAGCTAATAACATTGCTTCTCCAGATTTTGGACAGCATTCCGAACGCAGGTTTAGACTTCCCGATTCTGCTGCACACATCCAGTTCGGTGCCACCGCGATTAGCCGAGACGACACTTCCTAAATATAGAAAGTTATCAACTTTCTCGACTTGCTTTCCGGCAATGTTAAGTTGAGCGCGGGTATTGAAAGTACTCAGGGCTTTTGTTTTGGCCGTGTTTATTTTTAGCCCCACTTTATTTGCCTCAGCTTATAGATTTTGGGCCATCAAATGAAGATCCATTATCCGATGTGAAAGTAGACAAACATCGTCAGCGTAATCTAGGTGTTTAAGGTAAGATGTCATAGTCCAACGAATTCCATAATTAGCTTCCGTCAATGCTGCACGGAGTACATCGCTGATAACCATCAAGAACAATAGTGGGGACAGTATGCACCCTTGACGTACTCCACTTTGGACTTCAAAGTCCTCCGACACCTTACCATTGTGCACGACGTGACACTTGCCGCCCTCATATGTAGCCTTAATAATAGCTATAAGCTTTTCTGGAATGCCTCTCCTGCGCAAGGCCAACCAGATAGCATCTCGATTCAAGCTGTCGATAGCCTTCTCGAAGTCGATAAACAGTAAATGTAGCGGAGACCTATACTCAACGCATTGTTCGATTATGATCCGTAAGGTGTTTATGTGGTCGATGCAGGAGGATCCAGCGCGAAAGCCTGCCTGTTCGACATCGAGAGTTGAATCTAAATGTTCACATATACATCTCCAGTTACTGCACTCCATCAAGTTACCCTTCTTTGGAAGCTTAATGAGCATCCCCCTTTTCCACTCCTGTGGAAATTGTTCACTATTCTGCTTTTTACCGACATACGAGCGTGCCACAGTCGCAAAAGCATTTTTCACAGCACTCCAGTGATCATCCATGTTCTCTATGCTGCTGATTGCTTCTGCTTCTAAGGCAAGATGGTCCCTGAACTGTTGGCGCACTTGGGGAACCTTGAACCTGTCGATATTAAACCTAGTGATGTTAAGTAGGTTTGAGCGGTTGCTGTTGACGGATGCAGTACGAAGGCGTAAATGAGCTACCATAAGATGGTGATCTCGTTCAAGTCCGACGTCAGCTCCACGTCTGTTTCGGACGTCAAGGAGACAATTTCTAAAGCGGCGACTGATCGAGACCCAACTGATCTTATGGCAGGTGTTATGCTTAAACAGCGTACCTCCGATGACTAGGCGGTTGGTATTGCAGAAGTCCACAAACCGCTCACCATTGTCATTACGGTCTCCCAAGCCGTGAACTCCCATCACGTGCTTAAGCATGGTGTTGTCGCTACCCACCTTGGCATTGAGATCTCCCATTACCATTACGATGTCCCCATTAGGCGTTTGGTTGTAGGCGGCGCCTAAGTGGCTATAAAAATCATCCTTTTCATCCTCAGTCGCGTCTAGAGTCGGAGCATAACACTGTATGATGGTAATTTTTCTAACTCTACTCTGGAACCTAGCCGTCAATATCCGGTCACTATGGGGTTTCCAGGATATGAGGCTACTACGTGCTGCTGGAGTTAGCATGAGTCCTACGCCAGAGCTCCGTGCACTTCCAGCTGGTTTACCAGAGTAGAGCATCACTGTGTTTTTTGTTGGCTATATGTATTCCCCAGCATCGTACCATCTTATCTCCCTTAGCCCTAAGATGTCGATTTTATACCGTGCGAATTCGCGTTCCAATTGGAGGAATCTGGCGTTATAAGGCCCTTCCTTGAGTGAGTCTAGGAGGGTCTTAACGTTCCAGAATCCGATCGTTGTCCGTGTCCGATAGCCAAAGGTCGTCAACAAATTATCCGTCCTTATCCGAGGCGATTGTTTCCGTTTCGGAGCAATAGTTTGTATTACGGTTGCGGCTCGCTGGGCCACAGACCAACCGACACTTATCCTGTTTTTTGGCGTAGAAAGCTCGCCATTCGTCCTCTCCCGTTAGCAATTTCCGAAGAAATTCCCAGATGACACAACGAGGAGGTGGGAGTAGGGCTTAGTAACAGAGCTGCTAAGTTTTCGGCTGCAGTGGCTCCTTCTCGTTACTTAGCGGACCAGCACCTATCGGGAGATGCTGCCCCTACGAGGCCTTTGTTACTTTGTTAGTCGTTTGCCATCCGTCGTTTGGGATGTAAGAGTCCATCGAATTCCTTCATTTCCCATCGACAAAGCTGCAGGAAGCACATCGCTATGCAGCAATAGGAATAGTATTCGTAAAAGGATGCAGCCTTGTCTTACCCCACTTTGAATCTCGACTTCCTCAGACAACCTTCCTTTGTGCCAAACGTGACATTTAGACCCATCGTATGTAGTTTGATAATAGCAATTATTTCTTCGGGAATACTTCTACTGCGTAAGGCACTCTAAATAAACTTCCTGTTGACACTATCGAACGCCTTCTCAAAATCTGTAAATTCAAAAGGGGAAACAAGATTGTTTCTAACACATTTGAGCATTTAATTGGTGTATTAAATGAAAAGTAGAGGCCCAAACTTGTAACCCTGTAAAACCCCATACTTCACTCTATACCTATTTACTGCTGCAGCAATCCATGAATCTCTCCCGAAAATTCCCCGCTCCTAGTCAAGCATTACCTTAATTCCCAATTTATCGACACCGTCTATGAGTCCGTAGTGATCGAGGGTATCAAATGCTTTACTAAAGTTCAAAAACAGGCCTTTTAGCTGTGTACCCTGATTACTAATTCAGATGTCAAATTAGGGTGCTAAAATCTCGAATTTTAATTAATTTTTTTTTTTATCTTAATTATATTTACGACACATCCATCGGTTGACAAACTGTCAAAACAAATTTGCAGTCTGCCCCAATTAATCAGTGCATTGAAATTTGATTAAAAACATTGTTAATTAGAAACGCAAACAGCGCCAAAGAAAAACTACGCGCTATAAATTTAAACAAATTTCCATTAAACCACTTCTCGCGTGTGAGTACTTAACGTGCTGCCTATACACCAAAGCAACAACAACACTGAATTTCACTCAACAACCATTCGGTTATTAACCAATCTTAAACGTACATTTCATTTGCTTCCGCCCAACGACCAATGAATGGCATTTGCATTCAAATTTCAACTCAAAATCCGAGTACTCACACTTTCAAGTTCCCAACCACACAATGAGTGATGTGTACTCCACCTTAAATTGTTCTCAATTGTTTTTTTTTTTTTTTTATTTTTTTCTGGTTTTCTCCTCTACAATTTTCTACGCATGCAACATGCTCCACATCGAACAAAGTTCGTGACGAACGAATAGCTCAAAGGAAAATAATTTGAAATTTTCTATCTAGATACTTTGTTCGATGACGATGAATTCAAATTGGTTTTTCTCCACTATGTACACAAAAGAAGCGATGAAGACAACTCCAATGATGATGATGGTAATAGAAATGGAATAAAGTATCTGCAGGATGAAATACCAAACCAAAAGATACTCCGAGTATCGTACTCAGTTCGAACGGATAGTTTGTGTTGTGTGCTGAGTGTGACTGTCGCCGATGGCAAGTAGTATATCTCTTCTTGCCTTTTTTTTTTCCAACTAAAGAGTGTATCTCCTCGATAAAACCGATGAATCTCTGAGTGTATCTGTGCAGCATGTTGTGTTGTTGTCCACCAAACGAACCAAAAAAAAAAAATATCTGTTTATGCGCGCTCCTTTCGGAACCACCAGCACTGAGCCAGAGCACACATAAGCAGCGCAATCCAAACCAACGGCGGCGAGGCGAACACGACAATCGGACAGACGGACGAGACGAGACGTTCGTTGTACGTTTTGTTGTTCATTGTGTATTAATTTTAATGTGCGCAGGTTGTACACTTACTCAGGTTTTTTAACGAAGTAATAATGTCAGTACATTTTTAGCAATCAACCGGATAGCAAGTATCCGTCGTCGTTTGCCGTCGTTCCTGTGACCGTTGTGCGTTTCTGTTCTTTTTTTTTCAAATACTATTCAGAGAGCGAGAGAGCGTGTACTATATAACAGAACAAAAAAATTGTTTTTATTTTTAAATATAAATAATAATTCAATTAAATTTAATTATTATTCAATTGTAACTACAATTTGTTTTATTTATGTATATCCACGTGTTTACATTGAAGTTGAGGAAATAGTTTCCCTCCCCTCGTTGGCACTTATAATTAAATTTGTTTTATTTTTTTTTAATTTTTAAATTTAGTTTTTTTTTTTTTAAACCGGTAAAAAAAGTATCCGGCAAGTTTTTTTTGTATTCTGTTGTTTTTGCCACCCGGTTGTGTGTACTGATGTTACCTCATAACTGATTATTTATTTAAATTAATATTTCTGAGTGTTTATTTGTTTTTTTTTTTTTTTTTTTGAATTGCAAATTCTCGTCTGCACATAGAATTTCTGCAAACAGTGCATAAAACAGATTGCAGTTCGTTTACTTTTTTTTTCGGAAATAAAGAGAGTATCTGACTACGACGACAACCGCATATGACATGTATCTAGAACGAAAAAAAAGAGAGAAAGACATTTTTCGTGTAGTGTTTGTGTAGAATTGCATTTCTCTACTTTTTTTGATTTAGTATAATCATTACATTTCCTCGTTGCGGTTTTTATTTCGTTTATTAATTTTGTTTAAAAAAAAAAAAATAAATAAATAAATAAATCTGAAACTGTGTAGTGTTCTTATATTTTTTTTTTCTCTTCACCTCCTTTTTTCAGTTTGTTTTCATACTATAAACGCGAATGCAAAACAAAATAAAAGAAAAATAAAAGCAAAACGGAAATGAATGCAATGCATATGTTTGATTAATTAATTTGAATTGATTTATCTACAAGTGAGTGAATTTTTATGGTGAAAATTTTTATTTCTTAAAAAAGAAAAAGATACAAAAATTTGAAAAAATTTGATTTGTTTTTGATTGATAAAGAAAGAAAGAAGTTTTGGAAAAAAAAAAAACTATTTTGTGCAGTGATACAGTGACTCGAAGAGGATATTCGTTTTGCAAGAGGAAACAGCAAGAATTCTTGAAGTGCATATGGTACTGTGTGTTGATTTCCGGTGAAATTAGAAGAAGAAGAAGACTAAAGGGATACTTTACTTGCAGTAAATCTGTTGTTAGCTGTGTCGGTGTCTGAAGGTAAGTGGAGATAAGTTTTATGATTCTTGACGAAGTGGAAGACAGTCAAATTGGGTTGATAAGTCATCGGGAAGATATGGGAGTTTGTTACAGATATAGGGCAGTGATCGGACTTCGTCCAATGTCCATAAGAAGGTTAGAAGATTACGTTAGAAGCTAATCACCCTGATTGTCGTTGGCGTTTGTCGCTTTTCGAGGATTGTCGTTTTATTCTTCAGATGTAGCACGAATCCATTTTCATAACTTTTTCACTGTGAATGAGTTGTAATAGTATTCTACTTGCCGTGTAGTTAGTAATGTTTAACTGTCAGCAGGTCGTAGTTATGAATAAAACGACAATCGTCGAAAAGCGACAAAAGCAAACGACAATCAGGTTGAGTGTTTCAAAACTAGGAGGCAACTACATATGCATGTGTGTAAATAAAAAGTGGAGGAATTTATAATTGGGAACCAAAAATTCCTTAGGCTTGTGGGCTTTTAAGCGATTGGTGGCGGGCTGTTTGTATTGAACATACTTTATAAACGGTCTTTCAAGAGCTGTATGGCCGAGATATTTATTGCAGGTTAAAGTGCATCAATGCCTCGGAAGGACACTCATGCCGAGTATAAATTCACGAATTTTTAAACAAATTGTCCAAATTTTGACGCGTCGTTAAAGAGTGTAGTTTTTCATGATTAAATTACAGTTAGGACAGAACATTGTTACAAAATCACAGCGCTGTCATTCCAAACATAATTATAATCGGCTGTCAAATATCAAGCTTGGCGAAGACCCTTTAGTTGGACAGAAAATCATATTTATTGACAAGATCAGAAGATTTGCGCTATGCCAGGGCATAGTTTCTTAGGAATCTACCTCAAGTTTTATTTAAAGTGCGGACATTGCGTTCTTAAATTTGTAGCGAACTAGTTAAGAACGATTGTAAGAATTGGCAGCACCATTATTCCAATAATAATCAGGCGGCAACTCAAATGAAAAGTACCGCTGTTGCTTTCGATTTCTTCTTTTGTGGTTTATTTTATTCCATAACTGCACTCATGGGTTCTTCTTCTTTCTTTTTATCAGCGAGGTTATGATCCGAAAACAAGGGATCACAATCCTCACACTTCACCGCATTTCTACTGATCCGCCTCTGGGTTTGCACAGTAAATCGTATTCTAAGTGTTGAAGAGGGCAATTGACTTGACGAAATAATTAAGAATGTCGTCCCTTGGAAAAAGACTCCCTACTTCGGTGAGGTTATGATCTAAAAACAAGCGATCATAACCCTCCCATTTCACTGCATTTCTACTGATCCTTCTACTGTAGGGTCCGCCTGTTTGACCTCAGAAACTCTGTTTATAGAATATTGTTGTTAATTGATAAACATAACTAATTTGAAATAAAAGGGTTATAATTAGTTCTTGTTACGATGGAGTAGACATGAGAAAGAATAGGAGTTACACACTAGGCCTGAGGTATGCCATAGTAAAACTCAACAGAACAAATAATTCCTTGCAATTCCTTGAAGGAATAAAAGAGTAGAACAAAAGGATACTGCCGGTAAAAGATAAACAATAAACATTCATTTATATTTATTCATCCTTCAGATGTCGAGCAGGACACTCCGCTTTATCTTACTTACTTACTTACTTACTTAGATGGCGCTACGGTCCGGGGTGGACCTGGGCCTCAACCAACAAACCTCTCCAGCTAGCACGATTACGAGCCAGCTGCCTCCAGTTACGCACGCCAAGTTGGTTGAGGTCCCCCTCCACTTGTTTGCGCCACCTACCGCGAGGTCGTCCTCTACTGCGTCCTCCATCCGGGGTGGATTCGAAAACTTTCTTAGCGGGAACGTTGGGCTCCATCCGCTCTAAATGACACAGCCATCTTAGTCGCTGTATGTGAACTCTTCTGGCTAAGTCGGTGTCCTTGTATAGGCCGTATAGTTCGGCGTTGTACCTTCTCCTCCACTCACCGTCTATGTAAACGGGACCAAAGATCGCTCGAAGAACTTTTCTCTCGAAATAACCAAGGGCATCCTCATCCGGTTTTGTCAAAGCCCATGCCTCTGCGCCATACAGCAGGACTGAGATGATTAATGTCTTATAAAGAGTTACCTTAGTAGTTCGAGATAGGGCTTTGCTACTCAATTGCCGTTTTAGCCCATAGAAACAACGATTGGCAAGAGTAATTCTCCGTGTGATCTCTCCACTCATGTCATTTGCGGAGCTGACCATAGAGCCTAGGTAGACAAAATCCTTTACTACCTCAAAATTGTATCTGTCTATTGTGGCGTTCTGTCCAAGACGCCAATGTTGGGTGTCCTTTTTTGTAGACAGCATATATTTTGTTTTGCTTTCATTGACCGCTAGACCCATCTTTGCTGCCTCGGTCTCAATACTCGTAAATGCCCCATTGACGGCCCGCTGAGTTCTTCCGAATATGTCAATGTCATCGGCATAAGCGCGTAGTTGTACAGACTTGAAGAAGATTCTACCTCCGGTGTTGGCTTGTGAGTTTCGTACAATTCTCTCAAGTACTATGTTAAAGAGATCGCATGATAGTGCGTCGCCTTGTCTAAGACCTTTCCTGACATCGAATGGTTCGGTGATGTTCTTACCGACTTTGATGGAGCAGCGAGAGTTCTCCATCGTCATTCTGCACAAACGGACGAGCTTGGCAGGGATGCCAAGACTAGACATGGCTCTGTATACCTCGTCTCTATACACCCTATCATAGGCAACTTTGAAATCGATGAAGAGGTGGTGCGTATCGATTTTATATTCATGGGCTTTTTCCAAGATCTGCCATAGTGTGAATATTTGGTCAATGGTGGACTTTCCGGGCCTGAAACCGCACTGATAAGGATCTATCAGGTTGTTGACGATCGGCTTTAGGCGTTCACATAGTACGGCAGACAGGGTCTTATATGCGATATTTAGGAGACTTATACCTCTGTAGTTGGCGCAGTTCAGAGGGTCTCCTTTCTTCAGGATCGGGGAAACGATGCTGGGGTTCCATTCATCGGGCATACTTTCGTCCGACCAGATTTTACAGATGAGCTGGTGCATGCTCCTTACCAACTCATCTCCTCCTGCCTTGAAAAGTTCAGCGGCAAGGCCGTCGGCTCCAGCAGCTTTGTTGGATTTGAGTTTAGATATCGCTATCCTCACTTCATTCTGATCGGGTTGACGGGAATCTTGACTGCCATCGTCACTGTTGAATGGCTCATTCTGTCTGACAGCGAAATATTGGTCATCATCGCCGTTTAACAGTCTGCAGAAGTGTTCCTTCCATATCCTCAGCACCGACTGCGATTCTACTACTATATTGCCATTTTCGTCCCTGCAGGCTTCTGTCCTGGCTTTGATGCCCTGGCATGTTCTTTTTACCCTTTGGTAAAATTTTCGAACATCATTCCTGCAATAAAGTCTCTCAATCTCCTCAATCGAGCGCTTCTCATGCTCCTTTTTCTTCTTTCTGAGAAGTCGATGTTCCTCTTTTCTTCTGCTCACGTAAAGCTCATAAGCAGCTCTAGTCCTTCTATGCAGCGCCGCTTTGTATGCCTCTTGTTTAGCTGCATGTGCTTGCCGGCATTCCTCATCAAACCAGGGGTTTCGTTGTGGTGGGCGAGAGAAACCCAGTACATCAGAGGCGGCATCTCTGATGGCTTGTTGGCAACGCTGCCACTGGTCTTCCGCATTTGCTGCTGGCGGCATAGGACTTAGATTGAGATTAGAAGAAACACGATCGGCAAAGGTTCTGGCGGTCTCTTGCGATTGTAGCTTTTCGACCTCAAATTTCCTCACAGTATTTCGTTGATTTCGCTCCGTTGTGGATATCCGCATCCGTACCTTGGCTACAACTAGGTAGTGATCCGAGTCTACGTTCGCTCCTCGGAAATTCCGGACACCCAGAATACTGGAAGAGTGCCTTGCGTCGATCGCAATGTGATCGATTTGGTTGACAGTTTTTCGATCAAAGGAGAGCCATGTTCCTTTGTGAATGTCGAGACGTGGGAACCGCGTACTAGCTACGACAAAGTTTCGCCCCGCTGCAAAGTCGATTAGCCTGAGTTCGTTGTCGGATGTGTTGTCGTGCAAGCTGTGCTTTCCGACCACGCTACTAAAGACGTCCTCTCTTCCTAGCTTTGCGTTAAAAACACCTAGGATAATTTTAACGACGTGGCTGGTAGAAGTCGTCCTTTGTCGCGTCGTCCTTCTCCTCATGAGGGGCGTAAACGCATATTAGGCTCCGCTTTATCTAGTGCAGTATAATGAAGTATATATATCTTAACTTAAATGGAGTTTGTTTTATTTCTAAAGTAAAAAGAAAGTACCTAATCGGTTGAATTTAAGCCCGTTACACTACTTTCTGAAAAGAGAACTCGGGTGTCACAGCCAGAGGGCCAGATGAGCCCAAAGCTCGTCATTAATACGCCTTTCTAGGGGGCCGGGCACCGCGAAAAGAAGACGATGCGTTTCTTTGCTCGCCCACATTGTGCACTATCTTCTTTTAGTTGGTGCAACTACTCGGCTATGTGAATGACATTGGCGTCATCGGTAGAACGAGTAGTTACCCGCGCCCTATCTTCGAAGCAGAAGGAGCTAAGATGAGTCTTGTTATAAACGAGGATAAGACAAAGTATACCTATGATATCAACATAAAACAAAACGCACAATTGATAGCTACAACTTCGAGATGGTCAAGGAATTTGTCTACATAGACTCCGTAGTTAATTCTGCCATCTCAGTGCGGAGCTCAAATGTAGAACAATTTTTGCCAATCACTGCCTCTACGGGCTGAGTAGGCTTCCTGTAGAAGCGTTGAAGTTATTCTTGTGATCTGTCATCCTATCTATGTTCAAGGTATATGTTGGAGAATATTCCACCACGATCTGTATGGGCTCCACAGTGACGTCAACCTAATCAGGAAGATACGAATCTTGCGTCTTAGGTGGCTAAGTCACCTCTTCGTCCCACAGAATTGCCATTTCAACAGAGAGACTGTGCAGGAGAAACACAGCGAATCTTCAATGGCGTGCGCAAGTGGAAGAGGACTTCAACGAACTTATAAGGATCATACTGGGTGAAGAGGCGTGTTGGTTGAAGCCCAGGTTGACCCCGGCCTAGTATAGTAGGTCAGAACGATTATCATACGCAGCTCTCAAAAATGAGTTGTAATTTTCAAAAATAGTATTTTCTAACACCGTAAAGCGTTTCGACAAAAACCGATAATGTAGCAAGGCGTAGGCGAACCCGTAAGACAGAATCAGGGTTATCGTGACTAAATTTTCCCTCGGAATTTTTCCGCCGAACAAAAATTAGGTATCTTCAAAAATAGGGAAAAAATTCATCAGGAAAAAATTAAATATCGCGATTGCGTTGAAAATTCTATTGAATTGTCATTCATGATACCTATTTCTTTTCCGCGGAATTATTTCCTCTTTTTTGAAGATGCCTAATTTTTGTTCGGGGGAAAGATTCCGAGGGAAAATTTATTCACGATAACCCTGAATAATTGGTACTGGTCTCTTTGGAAAATCAGCTTACCCAACTTACAAAGAGAGGGATAGCGAGAGCAAAACGCTTCTTACAAGTTACATATAATAATTATTACATGTATAATTTTAATGTATGTTTCTTTAGCGTGTTACTTACTTACTTATGCTCTGTATCCCCTTGTGGGTTCTAGGGCCTCTACTACACCTAGGCGCCATCGAGTATGGTTTTTGGCAATGTGTCTCAGCTCTCTCCAAACTTTTTCCCAACTGCCCTGCCTCCTTCTCGACTGTTGTGCGCCAGGTTCTCCTCAGGCCGCCAGGTCTTCTGCCATCCTGAGTTAAAGGGTTCCATTGCATAGCATGGTTCGCTATGGAACTGTCACCCTTTCGGAATGTGTGACCAATCCACTGCCACTTCCGTCGTTGGATGGTTGTGCCTATTGGTTCCAGACCCGTTCTCTCGTAAAGGTGTTACTTTAAAGATAGGATTGGGGGCAGATTCAGTATTGGAGTGGAACAGTCTTAGCTTGGTGTTCAACTGATTGCATTGCTTCGACATATTTTGGACAACATACCGAACGCGGACTTTGCTTTGGCGATCCTGTTGGCTATATCCAGTTCGGTTCCACCATCGGTCGCGACAATACTCCCAAGATACTGGGAATCCTCTACTCTCTCTACCGGTTGTCCAGCAATGCATATTTGAGCCGATGAGTTTGTTCCAAGGCTGATCAAACTAGTTTTTCGTATTCATTTTCAGCCCGACGACGCCTGCATCTCTCCACATCTGCTTTCATTTGGTGGAGGTCCATAATTCTGTGAGAGAGTAAGCATACTTCATCAGCGTAGTCAAGGTGTTTCAGTTGGGATGTAAGAGTCCATCAAAATCCCCCGTTTCCCGTCGACAAAGCTGCACGAAGCACATCGCTAATCACCAATAGAAATAGTATTGGTGAAAGGATACAGCCTTATCTTACCTCACTTTGGATCTCAAATTCCTCACACAACCTTTCTGTGTGCAGAACGTGACACTTGGAGACTTCATACATAGCTTTGATAATAGCAATTAGTTTATCGGGAATACCTTTCCTGCCTAAGGCACGCCAAATAAACTCACTGTTGACACTATCGATCGCGTTCTCAAAATCGATGAGTGGCGATCGATATTCAACGCACTGTTCGATGATAATCCGCAGAGTGTTGATGTGGTCGACACAGGAGGATCCAGAGCGGGAACCTGCTTGTACGGCATCGAGTGTGTCTTCGAGATGTTGTTTAATTCGCTCAAGGATGATTTCAGCTATTATCTTATATTGGGCGCCGTGGCGTAAGGGGTTAGTGTGTCGGATCACTACGCATGAGGTTCCAAGTTCGAATCCCAGAAAACACCAAAAAGTTTTTTTCACGATCTCACCTCTCGCGAGCGTCTGACAAACATATGAGAGTATTGTTGTCACGAAAAAGCTTCTCAAATAGCCGTTCGGATACGGCACTAAACTGTAGGTCCCTTCCATTCGTGTGAAAAATATAACGCACACAACATGAGTGGTTGCGAGAAGCTAGGCCCTGGGACTTAAAGAGCTGTTGCGCCAAATTTTTTTTTTTTTTTCTTAGCTACAGCAGGCAGCACGCACATACCCCTTCAGTTTCCGCACTACATTAAATTTCCTTTCTTAGGAAGCTTGACGATCATTCCCTTTTTCCACTCGTTAGGAAAGCTCTCAGCTTGCCAAGCTCTTTCTATAAGTGGAAGCAGAAGCTCTGCCGATGTTGTTGGCGCTGCTCGTAAGAGCTCTGCGGGAATACCGTCGAGTCCTACCGCCTTGTTGGATTTGAGTGCCTTGATCGCGGTAGGCGAACCCCACAGGCGGATCAGTAGAAATGCGGTGAAGTGGGAGGGTTATGATCCCTTGTTTTCGGACCATAACCTCGCTGATAAAAAGAAGAAGAAGAAGAAGATCGCGGTAGTGATCTAATCATTACTGGGAGTCGTGGTGCGTATTCTGGCATTTCTCACCTCGGACATGTCTGTCTGATTTGGTAGCACATCGCTAGCGAATACGCGGTTCAAAACCGTAGCAAAATGTTCTTTCCATCTCTTGAGCTGGTCCTCATCCGAAATGAGCAAGTAGCCGTCTAGGCTTTTCACTGGGTATTGGCTGGAGCTGTGACCACCTGTCAGCTATCTATAATATTAGTAGATCAATGTCAGAAGACAAACTTTCTTACCATCTTCAAATTGTTGCTACAATTGAATTGGCAGTTGCAAGCTTTAAAATTCAACAAAGTTGCAAGTGCATGTCTAAAAGTATTTTACTGGTTGCGGTCATTATGTTGCTCTTTATTTAAATCATTATCTACCACATATTGAGATTAATTTCTTGTTTTTCTTTCTGTTTTTTTTTTTTTTGTTCCTGGGGAAGATATTATCTAAAGGGCTATTTATTCAGTGTGAGTCCGTATAATTGGAAGCTATTATACTTTTCAATGGGCTTATGATACCTATCTCCTGTACACATTGTGGTATCTCCAATTGCAATTTGTCACTCCATTTGTATATGACAAGGGATTTGAATCCTGCCATTTGATTAGAGTGACAAGCACATGTTTTTAGGGGTTTCATTAACTTTAACAATTGATTTAAGTTTGTATGGTGAGATACAGAGATGCACAAGTTGTAAGCAACTCCTCGTCTTGGAATTTCACTTTAAGGATTAATAGTAAACCTTTTAAGACTTGATTTCCTTGATAACTAAATAGGCCACCAACTATGTACATATTCTACTTCTTAAAGAATAGTGAACCCCATCTACTCTAAGGGGAGAGTTCGTGAGTTAGCCGATCTATAATTTATTAGACCACACCTGGTTGGTTCCTACATCTAATTGATTACTGTTTAACTGTAGAACCTGTTACTTTTTCTCTTATTCGATTAAAAAGTACTTAAACCACTGAAATAACTGCACATTGAAACTCCTTTTCGGTCATCGACTCCACGGTAGCCGTTGTAAGTAACTAATTTTCTTCACGGTATAATTCAAAGATCTCCAAAAATTACTTTTAGATCAAATTAACTTTTGTACCTCTATACACGTCTAAATTCATCTATACGTAGCCGTTTCCCAAAAAAATAAAATAAAAATTATCGGAACTGTGTTGCTTCTATTAACTTCGGGCCCGAAACCATCCTCTGATGGTTCGCCCCGAGTAGGGAAAACAAATCGTGCGAATGGACCGTGGCCAACGTGTAATTAGTAGCACAGTGTAAGATCTTTTGTAGAATGTGGCCTGGCTTCACATGCAATTCGGGAGTATTCCGGCTGCCGTTTCACAAAACAAAAAAAAAAAAAAAAACAGAAAGACAAACAACCAAACGTAACTATTAATGACTTATGACCCAAAGGGTAGAGGAAACCGTGTCGACCTACAACGGAGGCGATTCTTTGATTAATCACACGAGATATTGGTACTTTTGTTTCTTCGTTGCTAACAGAAAATCAAGTGCATCATTCAAAATAAAGATTAACCGCAGGCGTAAAATCAATAAAACTGAACAAAGATACATAGATATACCTAATACATAAAATTCCTATGAGATTTCATTCAAATCGAATTATAATTGCCAAAAGCAGACAAATACCACCAAACTATGTACAATCAAGAAAAAAAAAAAAAACCTGAGAAATTCTCTGCAGCTAATTGCCTTAAAGATTTTAATTTATCTTTCTCAGAACAAATGAGGAAAAATAGGATGCGAAATGATTGTTACTCTCAGCCCACCACCAACCGACCAACCACTCAGAGGTTGAGTTTAATTTGTCACAATTTTACATAACTCTGTGGCCGGCCACGCAATTATTTCCAGAGTTTAATGCTGTATTTTTTTGTTCCTGTTTTGTTTCATTTATACTTAAGGATAAGTGAACTAATTATCCTTTTTAAGGATGCCAAATGGGAAACCGCAGTCTTTTTTTTTTGTCCGATTTGTTTCTGTTTAATGTGCTGCGCATTTTCATTGCGACTATTAAGATGTATAATTAAATATAACAAAAATCAAGTAGTTAATTTTTTTATAGAGAAATTGCAATACAACCCTTAGGAGATACCTATTGGGTTGACGAACATTTTAAAGTGAGTACGGTGTATTTTTTTTTTTTTCTGAGAAAATCGGAAGTCCTTAAGACTTCATCAACTTTTTATCGTTTTTTTAGAAAAAGTTCTAATAAGACACTGCTATGGACTCTTACTGTACAACCGGAAAGGTTACTTATGTAAGCTGTGGGTATGTATTGTATTTGACGTAAGGCAATGTACGGTCATGGTATCCGTACCTAGTAGTGTTTTAAGACTTCTTCCGTGTTTCGAAATACAAACGCACTCATAATAGAATAACCCGCCCTTGATAAGGAAGTGGTAGTATCTGAACCTTGTCATATTGAAATGAAGAAATACCCGTCGGAAGAATTATCTAAATATGGCTGTTAGAAGGCAAGAACACTGCTGACCGATTATCAACTCTCAGAATGGAGCTTGAAATGTCTGGGGGTATGTCAAACCTGTCTAGATCTGTTTTTTTGTTTTTTTTTTTTTGATTTGAAGAAAGTATATGAACGAGTTCGTCGACGCAAACTCTGGAGTGGTCTGCGGGAGTATGGGATTGATTGTTCCCTGTTAAAGGCCATTCGGTCTTTGCATGCAATCTGCAACAGATGTGTCCAAATGAACGGCGCTAAGTCATTGCTTTAGACCAAGGACGTTGGATTCCGCCAGGGGTTCGTTTTGTTACCCCTTCTCTTCGGAGAATTTTTCAAATTGTAAAACTTAAAGATTAGTCGTCTGCTTTTTGTGGGTCAGATCGGCGTGATGATTATTTCCAGAACGCCTGTTCAGTGCACTCTGCATGTGAGTGGAGTCCTATTAAAGCAGGTGGAGAAGTTTTAGTACCTTGGGATCTTATTATTATTTTTTTCTTTTTTATAATTTGCACGCATTCAAGGGGTTATTAATAGCTTTCAAATGTGTTTATATAGTGCGGGCATTTAAAAGGATAAATAGAGAGAGAGAAAAAATGGTGTTGTGTTTGAAACTCAGATGTTGTTCCAGGAAAACTACGGGGCTGGCGTCCAGGTAACTGGAGAGAGTTTTGTTATATGAGCGACCCACTTCCAAATCGATTAACTCCATAAAACAAAAAGCGTGGAAATGTGATGAAATAATATTTATATAATTATTTATTATTCGATGGCCAACAAAATATTGTTAATGGTTAATGCTTGCCATTAGGGAAAATTTTTATGAATATGCAAAGTTAGGACTCTAAAAAGTGCTTTAACGCACAAATTTAAAAAAGTTAAAAAGTGGAGTTAATCGATTTGGCCTGTAAACGGCTCATATTTGACTGCGTCTGATTCACAGTATTTTTTTCTCAACCGCCTGATATCATAGGCATATCAATTATCCAACAGAGCGAACATTTTTTCCAGCCATATGACCAACCTATTGCCAGTGTTATGCCTTCTCAATAGTGTTCACACAAGCTTTCGCAATTGATCGGACTGACTTTATATGTTTGATGAGAAATAAATAAATACTTTCTGACATCAAGAATTAGAAGATAGACTGAACTCAGTGTTAAAGATTTCGGTCTTTAACTCGGTGTATAATCTTCGTTCATTTTCATTTATTAAATTAATATAATCATCTTTTACACTAGACTAACAGCCAGGGTAGTTTCCAAAAGAATAAGATCGCGGATACAAACTGCCGAAACTCCAACACCAAAGTTACGCGAGATTCTCAATCCTCCAAATGTTACGGTCTGTGATTCTTTAGTTTGGTCAGATGCGAACTATGCATATTGCCAAACCGGCTTCCAAGAGGTGTCATGATACCCGTGCCATCACGCCCTTAGTAGGTCTATGAATAGATAGTTGGATCAAGTCTTCAGGACTAGTCCGGGCGATTGCTTCTTATGAAAGATGAAGGACAGAGAGTTCACTTGAGCATCTTACCTTTATAAAGGATAAAGGGATAAGAATAATCGATTACCTACTAACTTACATGCCAGTCCCCTCGATTTTTAGCCAGCTGTTTGCACAGTTTTTTTTTTTTTTTTTACTCGCGCTAAAGGGGTTATGACTACCCTTTTTATGCATTATACATAGCGTGAGCGTTAAGGAAGAGGGGTTAGGGGGAAACGAGGCACCGATGCACATTGGTCTTAAATGACTGTAGGTTATAATTGAGAGGAAAAGCAGACTCGGGGAGAGCATTCCACAAACGTGTTGTGCGGCTCATAAAAGAATCTCTAAATTTCACGGTACGTCCGAAGATAGGCTTAAGGGTAAACTGATGAGCATTCGAGGAATGGCGAGTATTGCGGTTAAAACGAAGAAGGGGAGGAATGCTATTGGCTATCTCAACTGAGCATTTTCTGTGGAAATATCGATAAAACAGGGATAGGCAGGAGACATTACGACGGTGTTCGAGCGAAGCAAAATTGCTTGTAATATTCGTGTCTCCTATGAGTCTTATCGCGCGTTTTTGAATTCTATCTAGCAAGTGCAATATGGTTTTTGGTGCACCAGACCAGATGTGAGCGTTATACTCTAACTTAGGGCGAATGTACGCCTTATAAATTGAAGCCAAATCAGAGGGGGTGAAATATTTCTTACACCGCTTTAGGAAGCCTAAACATTTCGCTGCATTCTTAGCGATTTCGAATACATGGTCGTTCCAACAGAGTTTGTTGTTGACACACATACCGAGCATGGAAAGTTTTTCGGTTTCTACAATGCAAGTGCCATTCATGGATAATGGCTGATGTGTAGGGTTTCGCTTTAATGACAGAAGACAGCACTGAGTCTTGGAAGCATTAAATTCCACTCTATTGGTTAAGCCCCATTTAAATATGCTGTCAAGGTCGGAATTTAATGTGTTTAACATACGTTGTCGTTCTTCGTCCACGGCCGAAGAGCAGGGTCGTGAGTTTGGGACCGAATATGAAAAACTGAGGGTGCTGTCATCAGCGAAGGAATGGATTGGATTAGAAGTTGCAGACAGAAGATCATTTATGAAAATGAGAAAGAGAGTCGGAGACAAAACAGAGCCTTGGGGGACACCAGCATTTATTTGGTGAGATTCGGACTTGAAGCCGTCCAAAACAACTTGAATTGAACGGCCCGAAAGGTAGTTTCTAATCCATAGAAGAAAAGTATCATCGATCCCAAATGCACGCATTTTCGACAAAAGAGCTTGATGCCAAACTCTGTCAAATGCTTTTGAAATATCAAGAGCAATAATCTTACTTTCACCGGAGTGGTGCAGAGATTGGTTCCACTTATCGGTGAGATATGACATCAAATCACCAGTGGACCTGTTGCCACGAAAGCCATACTGACGGTCATTGAGGAGCTTTCGTGATTCAAGATATTTCATTAGCTGATGGTTTATCAGCGTTTCCATGACCTTGGAAAGAAGGGACGTTAGTGCAATGGGACGGTAGTTGGAGAGAGAAGAAGAATCGCCTTTTTTAGGTACGGGCTGGACAAATGCTGTTTTCCACTTACTCGGAAAGAGACCTGAAGAGTAGGATCGGTGGAAAAGCTTACGCAGTGGTTTTGCCAGCGAAGAAGAACACCTCTTCAGAACAATAGGGGGTATACCATCTGGGCCAGCGGATTTGTGTATGTTAAGACCTTTGAGTACTCCTGCAACTGTACGAGTGCGAAAGTGGACTTGTCCCATGGAAAATTCGACGCTCTCAAGTACAGGTGGAGACAAAGCACTATCTGGCAGTGTGGAGTTTGCTGCAAAGTGAGCAGCGAACAGATTAGCTTTGTCTAAGGAGCTGACAGTTGGTGCGTCGTTATGAATGAGCGTCGGTATAGATGACGAGGCCGAATTCTTAATGTTTTTAACGAACGACCAAAAGTTTTTACTACCCTTGGGACAATGTAGTATTTTTTGCCTTAACTTTTGGTCGTGGGAGAATTTAACTCGGTTAATGAGGGCATTGCAGTCATTTCTGGCTCGTTTAAACTTTTTTCGGTTTTCCTCAGTTGGGTTGGCCTTGTAAGACCGAAAACTTAATTCCTTTAACCTAATAGCTTCTTTACAGCTCGAGTCGTACCACGCGTTTTCCTTGGATCTAATAGCTTTTATCCTGTGAGGGATGTAAGTTCTCATACCTAGGAGAATTGTATTAGTAATCATATCAGCCGCGGCGTCCATATCGCTATCGAGGAAGCATAGCGACCAGTTAAAATTCCTAAAGAACTTATTTAATTCATTCCAATTGGCTTTCTCGTATAGCCAAACTGTTCTTTTTGGAGTTTGTTCTTTAGCTTTGTGGTTGGAGTACGAGAAATTGGCCGATATGACACAGTGGTCTGACGAACCTAGAGGCGATAATACATTTACCGTGTATTTATTAGGATCGGAACTAAGGAACAAGTCCAGAGTGTTGGCGGTATGGCCAGTTATGTCCGGAACACGAGTTGGCTCATTCACAAGCTGGGTTAGGTTATTTACCTCAGAAAAAATCTCAACATACCTTCCTTCGGGTGTTGTCTGTCCAGAGTGGCGAAGCCAAATAGAATTGTGGACATTGAAATCGCCCGCAATGACGATTTCAGAATGTGGGTACAGGGATACAATTCTTCTTCTTCAACTTCATTATAAGTTGAATTGCTGTCAATATTTGGACTTCTATAAATGAAACAGTAGTGGATTAACTGCCTACGGACATGGAGTTTCAGCCACAAGAAATTAAATTCCGAATTGGAACATTGGCCGTATTGTGGGAGAATTTGGTAGGCTACATCACTACGTATATATACAACGAGACCGTGATGGTGGAAGAATAATGGCTCAATGCTATATCCAGGCAGATCGAATTCCGAAGGATCGGAATTTTGACCCACCTGTGTTTCACAAAGAGCCAAAACAGCTGGTCTATATTTGGCGGCGTGGACGTACACAGAAAAAAAATTCGATCTGAGCCCACGACACAGTTGTGCACATCAACTTGGTTGAAGTCCCTTACCACTTATGCGTCCCTACCAAGGTGGGAATCCCAACTACCGCTCAACATGTCCCAGTCAACGTAGTCGCTGTATTCAAATTCTTCTGTCGTTATAAAACAGCCTGTTTAGTCGGCCATTGTACGTAGGGACTAATAAAAATTCTCTTAGTTGAGTGAATAATAAAACACGGCGCAGCTCCTCTTTTTGTCGGTGTCCTAGTAAATTTTGGAAAACTTGTGGTAAGCAAGTTTCAGTATACCAATTAGCAGTGACTGTCTGACCAGTTTTAAGCGATAATTTAAAATTCGTGACACAGCCATGGCATTCAAGCCCAGTTCATCGGCTATCATCTCCTGTGTCATCCTGGCATCTTCGTCAATTTTAGCCTTTACCAGGGCCACCTCTTGCGAGCGTCTGACAAACATCCGAGAGTATTGTTGTCACGAAAAAGCTTCTCAAATCGCCGTTTGGATTCGGCACTAAACTGTAGGTCCCTTCCATTCGTGTGAAAAATATAACACACACAACATGAGTGGTTGCGAGAAGCTAGGCCCTGGCACTTTAAAGAGCTGTTGCGCCAAATATTGGTTGGGCCACCTTTGTATCGTCGGTCGAGGATTTGGGCTGACCTTCACGAGATTCATCCTCCACAGAAAAATGGCCAGTCTGGAATCTTCGAAACCACTTTGAAATAATAACAAGAGATGGTGCATTTATTCCGTATGCATTTTGATATTTGTGCAGAATTTGACTAGCGAGAGTTGACGTCGAAATCCGAAGGGAATGGCAAACCGAATTTATTCCTATGTTGGCGGTGGAACTTCAACCGAGTTTACGTCACTCATTTTTCTCTTTCACGTCTCCATTTTTACCTATTGTTATGAAATTTGGAAATAAATGTTGTTAGATTATAAGCTACAAAAATGCATCTTCTATTTTTTTTTTTTTTCAAAAACTACTAAATTGACACCAACTAAGCGAACTTTTGTTAGTCCCTCCGTATCTCCTGTTGGTCTCATTTCGCACTATTATTTCAAGATCGCTGTTGAAACTGTTGAAAGAGCATACACAGCGCATCAGCTTTTTTTTTTTTTTTAGGATGGGCCAAGGATGTATAATCTTCATAGATACTAATAGCCCGAGTGCTACTAGCATGCACGATTCGCAAACCTGAGTAATCGATTCCAGGAATACGCCTACGTACTAAACACACACCCTACACACTTCAACCACTCTCCCCGCGGTACTGCCGTTAGGTATTTCTTCGCGGGGCTGGTTAGCAATTATGCCCTAGTCTCCGAGGCCGCCTCTTGGGCTCTTCTTAGGGCTTTTGCTCTTCGCAGTGCATTCTGCACATATACTATGAATGAGCAGATCTCCATCCACTCGCCCTCTGATCGTGTCATGTGACTAACAAGATTTTCTGGACTTGGCAGGTTTGCTCTGTCTTCTGCAAAGCGTCTGCAGTAGAACACTGCATGCTCCATGTCCTCCTCTTCGTTTGGACATATTGGACACAGGGGCGAACTATCGTGTCCAAATCTATGGAGGACAGCGCATCAGCTTGTCTAAACCCTTTTGCATAGAAGATTTCGATGAAACTATTTCGGACCTTAATACCTACAGCGTAATTTTTCCATTCCCTGTATAGACTAGAAAATCCAAGACTTTACATGGCTTTGTAATACCGCCTCTAGAGACGCTGTCATGGGAACTAAATCGCAGTTTGTATAGCGATGACAAAATAATGCTGAATAATGAATAGACGCATATGATGTTTTGATCTTTCTACGTTTGTTTATCCAGTATTAGGTGTTTGATAATCGAGTTAAAATCAAGGACATCAGGATGTTGCAGATGTTGGCAGTAGTAATATCTACCGACGGAACAGGGGAGTTCTTAGGAAACGAAGAAAATCAAGGGAAATTTGCCAAACTTCTTTTAGGCGAGGCCATTAAATCAGACACCTAAAACAATTCGAAACATCAGTATTGTGTTTAACGGTTAGATATGACCAGGATACACAAACTCGTAATTATAGAAAGCCTACAGCTTATTTCGTACAACTCATTAAAGGATACTCAATGTCAGGTAAGGTTATAGAAGGGTGTGTGATGAATAAGGATCACGTTTACTCTGAGACCTAATAATCTTTTGTGAAACCTCTTTTTATGTGAAAAAAAAAAGAATATCAACAAACATAACCCTATTAATGACTTAGTTGAAAACCAGTTGGTAGTCTTTATGAAGTAAAGTAGATCTGAGATCTGAGCTCCTGTTACCTCTGCGGTAGTTGCGAAGAATCTGGATCCTGGGATACGTAAGCGTCCTTCCTGCTGGGCCGGACAGTGGCATAGCAGATGTTCGATTCAATCCACTTTTTCTTCATCTCCGAAGCTCAACATAAATCATTGTACTCTACCTTCCATTTGCGGAGCCTGACTCCAATGGCGCTGTGTCCTATGATTACTCCAGTTAAGATGCGGATAGAGGATCGGTCTAGTGCAAGAAAACTCTTTGATTTCATTTTGTTTAATTCCGGCCATAACGTACGAGAAGTGGCACAATCCTCCCTGGATAGCCAAGACGAATTGGTCTCTTGTTCTATTATGCCGTCTTGTAATACATGTATACAGTTTACCAATTGGTGGCAGTATGGATGTGTCCGCTTTACTGATGTTCATTGCCAACCCTATCCTTACCAGAACATCCATCTTTTCGTTCCCATCTATATTGCTAAAAGAAACGATATCCAAACTCTTACCTTCTAACAAATCTGTCTCCCCAAGTTGAAGAGGCGTTTAAAGTTATTGAATGTTGCCAGAGTGAGAGCGATAAGTATCTTTCTTTGACAACCTTAAACTACGATTACACTATATGACAAATTTTGTTGGGAACAGGGTTTACGTATCAAAACTGTGTCAAACTCTACCAAACCATAAATGGTCAAACCTTTATATGGAAAATATGGCGATGTGATCCCAATTGTCAGCGAAAATGGTCGAAGGTCTCACCATTCGTCATATAGTGGAATCTTAGCTTTAAAGATTGCGGAGGTTTATTAAGTATCCGGTCAAACAAATTTGACGTCTTTCGTCGTCCGTTTAATCTGCTTTTCCAGCCTACCATCTCTTCATACGTCATACGTCATTCAATTTCCTAGATGCATTAAAACAGTTATACTCTGAGACATAAATTCATATGACAGTTTGGTTTTTATAAAGTCAAACTACTGTCAAACGGTGTCAAATTCTGACAAACGGTTTGACACAATCACAACCACCCGATTGCTTTCGAGTACCCATAGTCAGTGTGACATTGTTTGATATCGAAACGCGTCAAACGTTTGACATTTTCTCAAACAGCCGTACTGTAGCTTATCAAACCTTGTGAGTGTCCACTTCTGCACTTGTGTTGTCATCGTATTTTTGGTCAGAAATCAATCTCTTTGGCCCGAATTATATGTGAGGCTTATTTTGATGGAGTAAAGAACTCTTGAACTGTTTAGCATCATCAGTGTAATTGCAGTATTTTCAGATGTTACCTATACCCAGAAGTGTTCGAAATTCCTTCTGTTACATGTATTTCTCACTTAAAGGTGAGATGAGAGCTGTACAAAAAAAAACAACTCAAAATCAGAATAATTCCCTCCCAAATTCAAAATGCAAATGACCCA
Organism: Brachypalpus laphriformis; assembly: GCA_945910035.1. NCBI lineage: Eukaryota > Metazoa > Arthropoda > Insecta > Diptera > Syrphidae > Brachypalpus > Brachypalpus laphriformis. Next base: position 124,130,456 of record OX246755.1, read on the forward strand.
AATACACCCCCCCGTATCCAGTCCCAGTTCCATTTAAATTAGTCCTAAAAGCGACTATAAATGATATCATCCTTGTAATAAGATGAAGAGAGTAGAGAGATATCTTCAATTGGCTCCGTATTCAATTATAAATTCACAAAATCAAAATTCCAAATGATGGATGTAGCGAGTGGGGTATACCCACACAATAAGAAGGGTTAAGAAGAAACAAAAAATAAAATATCCTTGCGACTTTTATTATCTTCTTCTCTCAATACATTTGATTCAGGAAATTTTTTAACTGTAAATTGTTTTTTATTTTATTTTCATTTAATTTTGCTTTTTTTTTCTGTGTTATTCTCTTACCACCCACCACCCCTTTCCATAGAGCTTGTGTGTCTTGAACCCAATTCCGCGTAAAATAAATTCATGGCAAAATCAAAACCATCCTTTCCCTAAAAATACCACATCACCGCCAACCACTTATATTGTGGTCACCCTTAAAATAAACCACCGTGCGCTCCATTGCCACCCCAAAACCACCCACACCCACCATTTGTCATTATCGCGTAAGGACGAAAGGAGAAAAACACTGAAACAGGCAACGAAATAAAAAAAAAAATAAGCAAGAGAAGAAAAAATTCCGAAACAAAAACAACAAAACAAAGCGAAAGGAGAGAATCGCGCGCTGGGCACCCCGCTTGGTAATGGGCCGCTGCCGGGGGGGTGAATTGGCTGTGTTTCGAGGTGATGTGCAATGGGAAAGGACTAAATCACCACACTCCATTGAAAACCTAAAAGGGTAGTTAGATAGATAGATAGATGGATAGAAATATACACACTCGACAGAAGGGGTTGTGGCGGTCGGCGTTGAGCGCGGGTGGGTGTACTAGTTCAGGCTGATTTCGACCAACACACAGTACAGTACACCGAGGTACAAAAACCTACACCAATCATCCACTCTATAAATACACAGTGGAATGGGTGAGTGGGCTGGTGGCTGGGTGCTGGGTGCTGGGGGTGGGGGGTGTTATGAGTGAGAAATATTCTTCTTCTTCTACTTCCTTTGGTGTGTATAATTTTGCTAGTACACTCGCAGTGTGCTTTTGCGGTACTTTAACCCACTTTTAGTCACCCATGTACAACGTTGTGGTGGCAAATTTATGCTGTCAGACGAAAATTATTGAAGATGCCGGCCGTAATGCGAGAAATTTTAAATGAAAAATCAATAAAGAATAATAAAAGCAACAAAAAACTGATTTGCTTAGAAAGAGTACAACAAAAAATGAAAAACAAAAATGAGGAAACCCTCTATTTAAAGACAACGGCAAGGCATCGGAGAAAATGAAAAGAAAAGCAAATAAATGGTAGGGGTGACGAAAAGTGCCAAGGGCCAACAAGGAAGAGCGTCTTCCACGAAAAATCATTTAAATCAACAAAAGCATGAAAGGATTTCCCCCCAGCGTAAACAGCAGCGAAAGTCCAGCTGGGGCGCCAGTGGACCGAGGTGAGATGTGAGGTGACAAACTTTAAATACACTTGATGACGGAGGTGATAAGTCTGCTTAGTAGCTCGCAGCTGTTAGTTTGTGACTAAGTGACCTTGGCAGGTTAGCTTTCAGAGCAAATTTTGGTTGATGTCAAGAGTTTAAACCTACCGAGATAGTCGAGACTATTTGTATGCCATTGCTCTAAATTTAGTTGCACCATTCTATACATTTAGACTCTCACATTGCTGTGGCGACTAGTTGTCGTTTCCACTTCAAACTCAGACCTGGAAAAGTGCTCGATCCCCATCGCATGATTGTCATCCTGTTGCGTCTAAGAATCATCGCTAACTATGCCATCCTGGATCTATTTTCCATTGAAATCTTAATAGTGTAATTAGATTCGCTACTGAATCGTGTTAACTTGGTCAGATCCCTCCTTGAATCAGTGAACAAATTTAACATGTTCTTAGTTCTTAGATAGTCTATGAGAAACCTGTCAAGAACTATAAACAGTCACTGTTGTCTTTTTTTTTTTTTTTTGTTTAAAGACAAACTCAGTAAAATTGTGAGATTTTCATTTATAAAACCCTCCTCCCCTACTGCCGCTAGTCCTCACCACTGTTATCTGAAAGAATACTTACCCCGTATACGTTTCTTAAAGGACCTAACTTGTAGACTAAACCCAGCCAGTAGACGTGACGTACAGAAAGTGTGCAACCGAAACACAGACTTAGGCCTTGCAGACGGCATAGCTATCTGCAAGGATATAAGTACGTCTGGATTGACAATGATTTACTTCTTACTTTTCTCCGCTATCTGATTTCACCGCACACCTGATTCTTGTCATTTATCCATACCTTCAGGCTGACATCTATAAATTGTATCCGAACGCAAAAAAAAAAATGTACCATTCATGTTTCTACTAATTAGTTAGGACACAACCCATACTCAAGCCATTAAGTTCCTGAAATATTCGCTTTCCTCTCTCTCTCTCATTTTAAGGACAAGCATCAATTATTGACAAAGGTTGTGCTTATTAGAATCACCGTCCTTAACGGTGTAGCTAGTCCATTCCAAACTGTTCATTTAAATTTTACCCGCTATATAGTAACATTGACTCATTTCCGTTGTTGCGTCATTTCTATAACTTCCTTCGAATAGAACTGATCCAATTATGGGTAGCACGTCATGTCCGAAAGCATCGCTCAGAATAAGCGCTCAAACTAGATACAATATTAGCATGCTAACGCTAAATGACCGTGGAATCTAGTGGGCAATTAATCCGGCTTGTGCTGTAAGGGTTATACTCGTAGAATTGCATTTCTTTTTAATTAACATGTTCAAATTTAATACATTACTCGTATTAAGATTTAATATCCAGTTATAGTCTTAACAAACAATTTAGCACGTGGGTCTAAGGTTATCGAAGCTTGCGACAAAATGTTGTCCCGAATATTGAGCTGAAAGTAAAATTATTTGCAGTGTAGCAGTTATGTCATTCAGTTCGTTAAGCCGGGCCAGTTTCATACCCTTATCAGGATTGAATAACATCAACATGTATCATCTGTTATATTTTCCCTCGCTCAACCATAATTCATTTTGAAGTCGTGACTGCAGCAATCATTTTCAGCAATTAAGAGCTCGAAGTCAAAGAATGCAATCTTTAAAGTTACTTGGAATCACAGAAGTCTGTAAACTCATTGAAATCTTTGAAGTCATTGAAGTCTTTAAAGATAATTTGCAATCAATTATATTTCAAAACAAAAACATTTATGTTTCAAAAGTGAAATTTAATTGATGTCCACCAACTCCTATCCTAATATTGATGAAGTGGCATGCAATTCAGTGACTTTACTGATTTCACTGGGCTAAATTATTGTCTACAATCTAAACAAATTGAGGCTTGAACCTTAAAATAAAGTTTCCTAAATTTACATGTTCCCGTGATGATTTTTATCATTCTAAAGAGGTGGGCATCCTTATTTTGTAAAATGTTCCCACTTCTCATAACCTCTATAAATTGTTTTCCTAGATGAGTAGATGAGTTAGAATGCTTAAACCTAGCAGTCTTGAGTCAAGAGCTTTACAGAGCTAAATTTTTAATTGTTGATAACCCATTTCAAAATTTTGAGCTATGTATGTATGTTACACCGGTCAACCTTTAGCACAGACTGAACTAGTTTGGCTTGAAACCGGGTTTGACTGGCGACATAATGCTTAGTTTGATTTTCGTTTAAAATTCGTGGGCAAATTTTGTCAATTTCCTTCGCCCTTAAATATGCTGTCTTATACCCCGCTTATTTGTGGGGTTGAACCTCGTACTAAACTCCATACAAAAGCAGTCGAATCCAAACAGAGTTGACGGACCTCACTACGTTTTGCGAGCACGGTCGAATCCGAATCGATTTGCTTGTTTCTTTCTGTAGATTAAATATTTGTTCAGAAAGGAGTCGTCAGTTTTTAGTTATTATCTCCGGTAAAACTTTGCGATGAATACTTAAACACATTACGAAATCTTTCAACTCGGTATACTCAAAATGTATGGTTGGGATTCTAACCCGATTATGTGTATCAAATGTACTTTTTTTTAAATTTTAAAGCATTTTTATTTTAAATTCAGAATATTATCTTACGTGCTAACAAAAACGCTTAAAATTAATTAATTAATAATTAATTAATTAACTTAACTATCTTATACTAACTTACTGGCCCCATGCTGGTGCTCTAAGCTAATCCTAATACTTAATCTATGTCTTTCGACATAGCCTAGCTTAATTTATTTAATATCTATATTAACTATCTAAGAAATTTAAAAAAACGCACTCTGACATGACCAGTGTCGCAACTTCCAAACGACAATTTTGAGATTTTTTTTTCTTTTTTTTTATAATTTGCGCGTGCCAAAGGGATTATTAATACCCTTATACTGGTTCTCAGGGCACGCGCGGTTGGGAAAAGGGGGGAAAGAGATAGAGGAGATGCCGGTTTGCGTTGGCTTTAAATGTTTGTAGGCTGTAATGATAAGGAAACACAGAAGCTGGTAGATCGTTCCACAAACGTGTTGTTCGGCTTATAAACGAATCCCTAAATTTGACAGTACGTCCGAAGTTGGGCTTGAGGGTGAAATGATGTGCATTCGAAGCATGACGCATATTGCGGGTGACGTTTTGAAGGGGAGGAATGCAGCTGTCTATTTCGCTGGAGCATTTTTTGTAAAAGAAGCGATAAAAAAGGGAAAGATATGAGACATTTCTACGATGTTCAAGTGAGACTATTGAGTTCACAATGTCTCTATCACCTATTAGTTTTAATGCGCGGTTCTGTACCCTATCTAGAATGTGCAGAACGGTCTTGGGTGCACCAGACCAGATGTGGGCGTTATATTCCAGCTTTGGGCGGATGAATGCCTTATAGATGGAGGCCAGATCAGACGGGGTAAAATATTTCTTGCACCGCTTAAGGAATCCTAGACATTTTGCGGCATTTTTGGCAACTTCGAATATGTGATCGTTCCATCAAAGACGGTTCGGATTCAGCGATACAAGTACCATTCATGGATAATGGTTGAGGGTCTTGGTTTCGCTTGAGAGACAGAAAACAGCATTGAGTTTTGGATACATTAAATTCCACTCTATTGATTGAACCCCATTTGGTTATGCTGTCCAGATCGGAATTTAATGTGTTTAACATACGTTGTCGTTCCTCTTCTACGGCCGAAGAGCAGGGACGTGAGCTAGGGAACGAATATGAAAAACTAAGGGTACTGTCATCAGCGAAGGAATGGATTGGATTAGAAGTAGCAGACAAGAGGTCATTTATAAAAATGAGAAAGAGAGTCGTAGACAAAACAGAGCCCTGGGGAACACCAGCATTTATATGGTGAATTGCAGACTTGAAGCCGTCCAGGACAACTTATATTGAACGGTCCGAAAGGTAATTTCTAATCCATTGAAGAAGAGACTCATCGATGCCATATGCACGCATTTTCGACAAAAGAGCCTGATGCCAAACTCTGTCAAATGCCTTAGAAATATCGAGCGCAATCATCTTTATTTCGCCGAAGTGATGTAGAGATTGGTTCCACTTCTCGGTGAGATATGCAATCAAATCACCAGTGGACCTGTTGCTATGAAAACCATACTGCCGGTCATTGAGGAGTTTTCGTGAATCAAGATATTTCATAAGCTGACGATTTATCAGCGTTTCCATGCCCTTAGAAAGAAGGGACGTTAGTGCAATGGGTCGGTAATTGGAAGGGGAAGTAGATTCGCCTTTTTTAGGGACGGGCTCGACAAATGCTGTTTTCCATCTTCTTGGAGCCCAGAAGAGTAGGACAGACAGAAAAGCTTACGCAGAGGTTTTGCAAGCGTGGAAGAACACCTTCTTCTTCTTCCTTTTATCAGCGAGGCTATGATCCGAAAACAAGGGATCACAGCCCTCCCACTTCACCGCATTTCTACTGATCCGCCTGTGGGGTTCGCCTATTTGACCTCAGAAAATATCGCCAGGCCTGCCGATTTTGGATCACTCGGTTACTGAGGCCAATGAAATGCCGATGTCGTCGCATTTGTCTGATCCAGGCGTTTATAGGCCTGCCTTTCCTACATCGCGATGTCTTTGGAACGTGCATAGATATTGCCTTTTTAACAGGGTTCAAATGATCTCTTCTTTGAACGTGGCAATACCAGCTGAGCCGGTCGCGCTCTAATTTGTGTACGATGGTTTCCTTGATGTGAAAGCTTCCACGGATCTTCGAACTTCTTATTCGATCAAGCTTGGTCACTCCTGCTGTCATACGAAGCATCTTCATCTCAGCTGCCGTTAATTTACTCTCATACTTTTTGTACATCGTCCAACATTGTGAACCGTATGTGAGCGCTGGACGTACAACTGCGGTGTAGAGCCTTCCTTTTAACTTAGGGGGCATTTTTCTGTCACAGAATATAGCGGAATTTTCTCGCCACTTCATCCACCCTACGCTTACACGATGATTGATGTCGTCATCACAAGTTGCTTTGCTATTGATCATAGATCCCAGATATTTGAACTTTTCGCACTTGGGAAGCACTGTTCCATTCAAATAAATGTCTGGAATAGGCCTGAGTGGATCAGAGAACGGGCAGCACAAGTACTCTGTCTTTTTTGAACTAATGCGATACCCATTTCCCTCCAAAACGTCCACCCACACATCAAGTGCTCGTTGCAGGGATGTAGGATCCTCACTTATGATGGCTCCATCGTCAGCAAAGAATAACTGATGTACCTTGGGGTCCATCACTTTACCTTCAAGCAGATAATCAAGGACTGTAATAAAGAGCAAAGGACTTAAAACGCTTCCCTGGTGCACCCCGACTTTGATTGGGAACTCTTCGGTTACTCCAGCGGGGCATCTTACTCTTGTCTTTGCTCCTTCGTACATGTCCATGATCATCTGTACATAGGTTTCTGGAACCCCTCGATGTCTTAGCGCCACCCATATCAGATCTCGTGGTTGTCTGTCGAATGCCTTTTCAAAGTCAACCAATACAATATGCAAATCCCTTAAGGAATCACGATGTTTTTCCATTATGATCCTTATACTTTGGATTGCATCTGTGGTTGATTTACCCGAGACAAACCCGCACTGATCATCAGATAGCCGTATTATTTTTCGCAGTCGGCCACCTAATACCCGCTCAACGATCTTCATGGTGTGTGACATCAGCTTGATCGAACGGTAGTTATCACAGTTTCGCGTATCACCCTTCCCTTTGTATACAGGGAGGAGGTAGCTTTCCCTCCATTGATTCGGCATTGGATCACCTCTCACGAATTTGGCGATGAGAATTCTGAGCCATCTGAACCCGATGTCTCCCATCTTTTTCCAGAACTCAGAGGGTATTTCGTCTGGCCCAACCGCTTTTCGTTTTTTGGAGTATTTGACCGCCTCACTAACTTCTTCGACTGTAATGTCGGCTATTTCTTCACAGTTAGGGGTGGCTCTTGGAAAGTATAGCCGAGGAAACTGTTCATTCAAAAGCTCTTCACAATACTGCCGCCACCTCTGCAGAATTTTGTCGTCATCCACAAGAAGCTGGCCATGAGCATTGCTAATTAATTGCGTGGAAGAACACCTCTTCAGAACTATGGGGGAGATACCATCTGGACCAGCGGATTTGTGTATGTTGAGACCTTTGAGTACTCCTGCAACTGTACGAGTGCGAAAGTGGACTTGTCCCATCGAAAATTCGACGCTCTCAAGTAAAGGTGGAGACAAAGTACTATCTGGCAGGGTGGAGTTCGCTGCGAAGTGAGCAGCAAACAGATTGGCTTTGTCTAAGGAGCTGACAGCTGGAATGTCATTATAAATGAGCGTTAGGATGGCGGGCGAGACAGAATGGTTCTCATGTATTATTAACAGTATTTTCATTGGAACCCAGTTGTAGCTTCATTTCTTTTACCGTTTAAGCGCTATTCAGCCAACAACAGTTTTACAGTTTACATAAAATGCATAGCCTCTGAGAGAAAGACTGTTGTATGTTATATACCACGAAGACCTGCTTTTGGAAGTTACGACACTTCATCTCAGGGTGCGAAACTAAGAAAAATGTTTTATTTTGTGGAAAAAAAAATCATAGTGTATGGACTGGTTTTTGTAAGGATAAGTAAAACTTACAAACTACCTTAAAATAAACTTAAGCTAACTTAACTACGTTGTGTAATTAAATATACAGTTTTTTTTGTAAGCGAAGTATTGTGCCTTTTGTTTTTATTACTATACAAACTTAAGACTATCTTAAAACTATGTAAGCTGGCCATGGTTATTGTATAAAACAAATAGACGACCCGCTCTGTCTACTGAACCGGAGACGCTCTACACTACCCTGTACGACGTCTCGGTCGTAGTTGAGTCGCCTATTCACAGCTTTTCTGGCGACGTGGAAGATTAGCGGCACCGCTAACTTATCCTGGATAAGACCTCTCTGATCAAGATATAGGAACACTTCTGGAGGGATAAAGCCGTTAAGGCGCACATTCTCGTGATAGAGATTGTTGGGGTAATAAGCCCCAAAGATCAGGCTATTCATCGAGGCCATTGCTCTTACAATGTGCCTTTGAATCAACTTGATCAAGAAATTATCCACACTGATCAGATTCGCCCTGTTGTACAGGACCTCATTACGATAGAATTTTATGTACTCAGAATCTGGTGTTCTATGCAAACGAAGGCAAACCCTCTCAAACACCCGCATCTTTTCCAACTAACTTGGCCCCACGTTGAACCACAGGCTCATGAAGCAGATTACCTTCACCCTCGCATCGAGTTGGCTGCTGTAAAACAGTCTCTTTGTGAGGGCAAAAGCAACTTTGGCTCTGCCCAGAGCCGCATCTATATGTTTTTTAAAATATAGATATTGATCTAGCCAGACCCCAAGGTACCTGACTAGATTGCGACTCGCAAGTGGCTGCCCGTGCTGTCCCAAGATGGAGAACTTTCACCAATTCTTTCTGGTGTCACAAGAGGCCCCAGACAACGGCGCGGGTTCTGAACAGGATGGTCTCCGACTTCTGAAAGTTGATTTTCAGCTTCCAGTCGTCGCAGTATCTCTTAATCTTATTGAAGTCACGCTGCAAAAGAGATGTAATGACCTCGATCTCAGGCCCTGACCTGTACTCGAGCAAGTCGTCTGCGTACGATATGGCATGGTGAAGTGAACCTATGAGATCGCTCGTGTAAATATTGAATAAGATCGGCGAATTAACTGGTTTTTTTTTACTTCAAAAGTTCCCGCAAACGTCACATTGCCATTTTCCACAATGAACTTCTTACTGGTGAGCATGTCCTATATTATGTACAGCAGTAGTTTACTTATGCCCAGTTTGCTCAGCCTTTAGAAAAGCCCCTCTAATCATACGGTACCGAAGGCCTTCTCCAAACCAACCAGGCATGCACCCGTGCATTGCTTCTTGCTTTTATTCCACTGGATATCTGATACCAGTTTAGACGCGGCATGTATGGTTTCATTCCCCGCCTTGAAACCGAATTGGTTGTCCGAAATTATGTGACTGTCCTCAATCCACTTAGTCAAGGCTCTATGGATCACTTTTTCAAATACCTTGCTGGTGTTCGGAAGGAGACTTATCGACCGGAAATTCCCCAGATTGGAGCTATCTTTATTTTTCTTTGGAATAGGCTGCACCACCGCTGTTTTCCAATGCTCTGGATATTGGGCATTATTCATTGCATTATTAAACAGGATAGTGTAAATGTTCACCGGGGTTCAAGCGAACCCCACAGGCGGATCAGTAGAAATGCGGTGAAGTGGCAGGGTTGGATCCCTTGTTTTCGGATCATAGCCTCGCTGATAAAAGGAAGAAGAAGAAGTGTAAATGTTCACCACTTCTGTAGAAAGATGTCTAAGTACAATGTTGGGTATACCATCGATTCCCAAGAATTTCTTTTTTCTCAGTGATTCGAAAATCGTTTGGATCACAAAATGTATTTTTCCTGCAGCTTGTGCCCCATGTCATTCTTATGCCTAAATTCAGACAGCCGAAATGATTAGTAATATTGATGGCATGCATAATGATAGTCGAAAACACGGTATGGTACACGGATGGCATACGAGTATTAAAAAAAAACTACGGATTGGATCCAGAAAACTGAAATGAAGTAAACCCAAATTCCTGGAGACCTATTCCTAAATTTCAGACAAATTTCCTCAATTTTTTTATTTTCTGTTTTACTTTTAGAATTTTTTTGGTTTTTACGGATCTGGAGGTCTTGGGATTACGAAACCTCGAGCTTACAGATATTGGGATTTCAGTTTTCGGGACATCGTCTCTGCATTAGATCAACGAGTATATGTGAAATTGAATCAGTCTACTCTTAGTGTCTTACCAAAGGGCAATGGAACATCCATTAAATAAATTCGATCTCTTGTTAAGTGGCATAGGACGTCACTAAAGCTATGCTCAGACGATTGTCAGGTCTTACAGTATTGGTAGGCCTACCATTGTGCAACAATTAGATGCCGATGATCTGACAATGACAACCTATCTTCCAGCGTTAAATTTTCAGGTCACACGGTTGTCAGATTTTGTGCCAATTTCATTGTCAGACGACGGCTGGTCTTAAAATGCTTTTTGTGACAACGTTGTCAGACAAATGCGACGAAATCGGCATTTCATTGGCCTCAGTAACCGAGTGATCCAAAATCGGCAGGCCTGCCGATATTTTCTGAGGTCAAATAGGCGAACCCCACATGCGGATCAGTAGAAATGCGGTGAAGTGGGAGGGTTGTGATCCCTTGTTTTCGGATCATGGCCTCGCTGATAAAAGGAAGAAGAAGAAGAAGAAGTTGTCAGACTAAAAATTGTCATTTCATACGGTTAGTAGATGACTGCTCACAAAAAATCGGCAGATCCATTGTCAGACTCATAGCATATGACAGAACTTTTTCATTCGTGCTGCATTGAATTGAAAAGTTTGATTTTTTTTTTTTTTTTTTGCGATTTGAGAGTTTGTCGGCGTCTGCGAAAGTGGTTCAATGTCGATCAACCAAAATGTGGGATCGGGTACCTCATTTTCAAAATTTGCTTCACATTGTCTCCTATTACTAGCCATTTTCACTTTTCAAATCAAAACACAAATTAAAAAAAAAAAAACGTTGGAGGAGCAGATATATGTTGCACGCGTCCAAAATATTTCACTGAATTGACATCAAAAACATCTTACAATGATGCCATAAGCTTCGTAGATCTGACAATTTCAAATGAGTCTGCCGATGTCCTAAAAATCTGACAACAGTCTGACAATGGTACAAAAGGGTGTTCATACGATTGGTAGATGCCTGACAATTTCGTTGTTAGATGGCGCTCTGACAATGCTTTTCTGACAACGTTGTCAGAAGGTGGTAAGACATTTAGGACACATTTTTCATTGTTAGACCTGACAATATTGTACGATCTGACAACCGTCTGAACATAGCTTAAGTCCTTTGGAATAAATACAGCTATATACACTGTACACACCTACAGGAAAACCATCGGACGAAATTTACTTAAAAAACAAAAATTGCTTCCTAAACAAACATGGTGACCTTCAGAATTCCATTAGCTACATACTTCAAATTATGCCCCAGATCCACCTGTGCAAAGACAAAAAATGGAAACTCGATATTCTCGGTGTTCCTTCGAATGTCCTTTTTCAACTAAAATATATGAACTCGCATGTATGCAAAGTGCAATTGTCAAGTGGAACCGGAACAATCGACTAAATGACATTCCCACACTTTGACTGTGTTCCAGTTCCCAATCCAAATTGCGTTCTCCTAAACAAACATTCATTCGTCTCTCTGTGTCTGTAAGTGTCCTTTAGAAGGCATTTTCAAATTATTATTTTTTTTTGACCCATCCACCACCCTCTGAAGTAATGTGCAATTTTTGTCAATTCTAACGCAGTCGCAGCAGCAATACAACATCCCCTAAAGTGGTCTGTAAAAATGCAGAGATTCTCCTTCCACCCACCTACTCTACACCCTGTGTCCTCCGTAGAATGACGTTTTTCAGTTCTCGTCGACGTTGCCGTTTATGGCTCTGGCTGCGCTCTGTTGCTGCTGCATCGCAGAGAAATTGGCAAAACCCGTCGAGACAGTGTTGTTGTTGCCGCATATTTGCTTATTTTTGCCCTCTTTTCTTCTGTATTCTTCTGTTTTTGTTTTTTCATCATTCTCTGGATTTTTTTTATTTTTTTTTTTTTATTTCCGTACATATGTAGATGTATGTATTCCGCTGTTTTCTGTTTTGGTGGTTGTCTCGTTGAAAAACAGCTGAAAAAGCACGTGTCGCGGATTTTTTTTTCGACTTATTTTTTGTGCAGACAGGATTAAAACATGTGGATAGGTATAGGTGAGTGGGTGGGAGGGCTGGGTTCATTCAAGCAAAGAGCCAGAGGGAGAACAATCAAACATACACAGAGTATATGGCACACGTGGGGGTAAATTGTACATTTATGGTGGAGGAAATCACATGATGATGACAATTATGTATTTTATGCGGCGGGGGCATAAAGGGTAAAACCGAGAATGACGACAGCAAGTGCTGCTGGAGAGGAAATGCGAAAGAGGAGAATTGCAGAAGGGGGTCATAGAGTGGCGTTTCATGCTTTTTGTAGGAATCAGTGTTGTCGAGTCACTTAGGTTTTAGTGATTTGATTACGATGGGCGCAGTCGAAACAAAATGTTCCTATGCAGAACAAACATTTGCATGCATACTCGTAGATACCCGCTGACCTTAAAAATCGATTACTTGCCATCAGAAGGCTGTAGCTACAGTTGATCACAAAAGTAAGTATGTACCTATACAGCGCATACAAAAATCAGTAAAATTCCAGTTGAATTTTTTTCTTATAGATATCAAGTCTTTGCAAAGAACAAACAAACAGTAGGTATTAGTAGGTATTAAACGCTTCGGAAAATATATACATATTCCATCTTGAAACCTTGGGTAAAAGTACATACAATGGATTCCGCTTATTTGGGAAACATCGGGCTGAATCGTTTAGTCCCAATCAAGCGGCTGTTCCAATAATAAGAAGTGATGGTCATGTAAAACATAAACCGAATAGGTATGCATATATAATTACGATTCCACCATATGACAAATGGTCAAACGTTTAGACACTTTTCATTTGTAAATTTTGTCAAATAATGTAATTTTCAAATTTTCTGCGTCAAACGTTTGACCATCACCGGCAGTTTTTTTATTTTATGAAATAGTTGAATCCGGTAGAAACTAAGCAGCATTTGACATCGTTTGATCTCTTGACATCTCATGAAAACCGAAGGGGTGTCAAGTGGTGTTCGAATTTATTTGTGTTACCAGAGGATTTGTTGTCAGTTAATAATTTTTGTTCAATTTAAACTGAAAAAATTACAGATACAAAAGCCGTATTTTATTATCACTCATGATCCATATGGATCATTGGTTTCTATGCAATACAACAACAATACGAGATCTTGCTTTCTATCAGGATCAATTTCGTGATCTAGAATTTTTTTTTTTTATTCCTTGGTAGGTTACACAACCACACTACAAGACACCAGGAAAATAATTCGTTGATCCAGATCCAGATCCGGATCGTTTTATTTTCGTCGTCTGATCTATATGGATCTTGGGTGATAATAAAATACGGCTAAAGTTCGAGCAGTGTAAAGAAGCTGAAAAAGATGCGTAAACGGCCGGAGGAAGAAATTAAAGGCGATTAGCAGGTGGCAAAACTCACCAGATCATTGGAATCTTGGAGTTGCGACCAGAGGTCTGGAGTGTTGGCAGCGCCAGCTACCGTATAGTAATGGTAGGCAACATTTGTGGATCTATTGGAGGAAAACAATTTGATAGTCCAACTAAGGTTTTATTTCCGTGAAGTACTCTTAAGGTATTCGTCCACAAGAACTTTATAAAAATGTTCACGAATGTTATTTTGTATAATTCGGAATAGGTATTGCAGAGAGCTAAAGATTTCACCAGTAGCCAAAATGCGAAGAGTCAATGTTAGCCGGTCGGACACTATAATGCTTTTTTGAAATATGGTGTCCTGTTTTTCGATAAGCGGAGTGACGGAGACTCGTAAATACTTAAATTGCTCTTGTCCCATCCGTACGAAATTGTAATATAACACCGGCACTTCGTCGCGTAATTCTCGTAATAACTTTGCACAAAATCCATCCTTCAGACGCTTTTCAACCCAATAAAAAAAAAAAATAAATAAATACCATATTTGGCACAACAGCTATTTAAAGTGCCAGGGCCTAGCTTCTCGCAACCACTCATGTTGTGTGCGTTATATTTTTCACACGAATGAAGGGTCCTACAGTTTAGTGCTGTATCCGAAGAGCAATTTGTTTTAAGAAGCTTTTCGTGACAACAATACTTTTGGATGTTTGTCAGAGGTGGGACCGTGCAAAAACTTGTGTTGTGCTTTCCGGGATTCGAACTTGAAACCTTACGCGCAGTGATCCGACACACTAACCACTTACGCCACGGCACCCACCAAACTCAATCCTTCACCCAAATACTGCAGGACTTTCGTGACAGCTGCCTAATAGTATGGCGCGCAAGCCATCTCGTGTTCTTTTTCCGATATACCTATAAGCAGCTAATATAACCCTCAGACACTGTTATTTGCTCATTTCGAGCTGATTAAAGATTCATCAAATTTATTTGAAAAGAAATTAGTTTGTGAAAATATCTATCACATGCTTTTCAAAAATATCAAATGTTTATGTGTTTCATCCGGCAAATAGTGTAATATAGCTGGAAACCGTTTGGCAAATCGTTTGACACTGTGTCATATAGTGGAATCATAGCTTAACAAACAACGATGTAAAAAAAACCAAAATAATAAACATGTACTATATGTAAATTTTAAAAAACAACTAAACAATTTATTTCACTTCTCTAGGTAGTTGTCGATGGTCCCCTAGCGAATGTTTTTAGTACTATATAAGTTTACGAAATCTTCGCAGATGTCTAATGTTTATAATGGACTACATTCACTGCCATCCTGCATAAAGTTTCGCCGCAATTTTTTCAAATACTTCCTCGCCTGTCGGATGGTAACTCGAACTGGAGGAGATTCATCAATCTTCGCATCGCTTCCGGGATCTTCTTCTGCACTAATTTTTCAATAATGGCATCTCCAACATCCTCATATTCGCAATGACATTGCAGGTCATTATCAATGGTGGAAAACTCTTCATGGTTTGCAACCCACTTCAGTCAATATGTGCTTTCACTATCCATTAAACCTGGTAAATTGTATTGACTTAAAGTTTTGAAACCGCAATGAGAAAAATATTATTCTTCAACTATCCGCAACAAATTGTATAGCCTGTAGAACATTCACCTTTGTGCTAACTTCTCTAGTAGTTGTAGATGTCATCAAGAAATTTTCTTCAATTGCTTCAAGGATGAACTGCATCAATCTTCCTCGATAGAAGGTCTTTAAACTTTTTATGATTCCGATGTCGGTGAGTTGCACAACACCACCAGGCAATGCTGTTTTGGGTACATTCTTGAAGAACTTTGGCTCAATTTGTTTTCTCGTCTTTTCATTATAGCTGCCAACGATATTGTTGCTTTTTGCCGATGTAAATTTTTCGAGACACAAGCAATGTGGCGGTATATTTTTTTTTTTGTCAAAATGTGTGTAAGATTTGTGATGGATATGTCCTTAATGAACAACAAAATACATCTTTTTTCGTTTCTTTTCATTTGTTCCAGATAAACGACTGTCCGAATTATCCGGGGTCCCAATAAAGTGGAATCCGCTGTAATTAGAAATTTGAGGAACTAAAAAGGACCGAAAATGAAAACAAAATAGTATTGAGCGAACATTTTAATAGAACATGAAAAGTTTTCAATATATCGTATACATATAATGTATTTCATTCCTGATCAAGAGGGAAATATACAAATTCCATTGTCGATTTTAATGAGGAACTAAGAACGAAATACACGTATGTTTTGTTCGTTTCTATTTCGAACGAAAACGATATACTCGTATGTATATAAGCATTTCGTTTTCAAGTTTTTCGTTCTTGTTTTGAAAACGTTAGTTTCATTTTCATAAAGAAAGGTTAATTGATTGAATTTTCATATTTCTGCGGTATAGTGCTTTTTTTACAAGTCTTGCAAATTTATAGATATCAGTATTATTGATCCCTAAACTTGATCAACATGCATGGCCATCAAAAAAGTTGCTACGTGGAGGCAAAACAACATCACCAAAACGGCTAAATACACGATTATCGAACATAGTGCCCAAAAACTCAATTGTTGGACTGCTTGTATGACACCTAGTGCCGTCTTGCTGGAACCAAAGATCGTCCAACTTTACTTCCTCAGTTTCTGGCCAAAAAATTGGTTATCATCTTCTGTAGAGCTCTCCGTTGACCGTAACGTTGTTGTCATCTTTATCTCTCAATAATGCCGCTATTCCACAAACAGTCACACGTTCAGCCCACAGGATGAAAACGACCATAACTTCAGTTATCAATAAGCATGCCATCTCATGAATTTTCTGCAGAAACTGGCGTACAGCAGGCACGGTTGGTGTATTATATCCACCAATTTCAATTGTTTTCAAAATTCGTGCTGGTTCGGCAGCACAGCACTCACTTTGGAAATAAATTTTCAGTATTTCCCAACGTTGTATATATTATACGTACGCTTGGTGTATCGATTCATTTCGTACCGCGGATATACATATGATACTGTGTTTCTGTAAATTTTTTGAGCGCGATAGAGTTGTCAGTGTCAAAATAACAAGTAATTTAAAATGAAATCAGCAAATGACCCATCCACTAACGAAGGAACCACCTCACAATGATTCTTTCGATATTACTTCTTCAGGCACGTTATCATTTTCAAAAGGTTGTTTCTCCGGAACTAAGTTTAACGCCAATATGTTTTAAAAATAATAGAACACAAATTCACCCTGATTGTCGTTGGCGTTTGTCGCTTTTCGACAATTGTCATTTTATTCTTCAGATGTACCACGAATCCATTTTCATAACTTTTCACGGCGAAAGAGTTGCAATAGTATTCTACACGACAAACAAATTGCTTAGTAATGTTTGACGGTCTGCAGGTCGTAGCTATGAATAAAACGGCAATCGTCGAAAAGTGGTAAACGCCAACGACAGTGAGGGTGATATCTCCATGGCAATTCTGGAATGGGTCACTCTCCTACATAAATCGGGCTCGATTTCAACAATGGCTTGAATGACGTTGTTCTCCAGGTGAATAATTGAGACTTAACGTAGTCCTAAAAAAAAACTTAAAGTGCGTTAAATCGCACGGTTTTGGCGGCCATTTCACAGCACCCCTCTTGAAATAAGGCAACCTATATATGTTTCCCTCAATAAAGCCATTCATGCTAGAACTACATATGTACATCTTGATTATTTCCATATCATCCACCAAAAAAAAAAATCGGTTACCATCTCTCGATACATTTCGCCGTTGACAGTTACCGCCTCGTCTGTTTCATTTCGAATGACATATACTTAGCGCGATCACACCGCTTTGTCGTTAATAATGATTTTTTCCGCAACTACTCAAGAGCCAGTCAGCGAACTTATTACGCATGCTGTGATCTTGTGTCTTTCTTGAAGTAATTCAATCTTATATTGATGAAGACCCGAGTCTATCCCCAAAATTCGGCAAGTTGAAGTCATGAAAAGACACTTCTTGTGAACGACGAAAAACTGAGGCGTTTCGTTTTCGCACACTTTCAGTAACAGAAGTAATAAATATTATGGTTTGAACCGAAGTTGCGGGGAAACACACACTGCTGAATTAGTAACTGAACCGATTTCCTAGAATTGCGTGATAATTCGTTGAATTGCACGTTCTTGCTGATCATAAATTCTACATAACTCTCGTCAACCCATCATATTCAAATTCCCAACTTTATGTCACTAAAATAATTGGTTTGAAGAAAGTGTTGAGTCTTTTTGTCACTAGATGGCAATAAAGTAAGAAATCGCGGCTAATGCTAATCCGATCGGGCAACTCTTGCCAGCGTTTGAAAGGTGGCGTTTTTTTTTTAGATAAATTAAAAAAACAAAAAAAAAACGCCGGAAGCCTTTGATCATTCATCAGCTGTTTTCGCGTAGTAATAATAGATGAAATTTGTAAAAAAATTCGATATGTAGTAGATATGTATTTTGCAATTTTACTTTGAAAAAGGCGAAAATGGTACGAAGGCTCTTGAAGAAATTCGTGCTGTGTATGGTGAAGGTACTTTAGCAAAAGCAAGAGCCAGTTCGCTTAATTCCGTTCTAGAAATTTTGATATCAAAGAGGCACCCCGCTCTGGTCGACCAACAACTGAAAAAAAATGGATGAAACCATAAAAAAAAAAGTGGAGAATGACCGAAACATGAAAACTGTGGAGTCCTGACATCACTTCGGAACTAAACATCAGCCACAGAACAATTTTAAATCATTTGGAGAAAGCTGGCTACACAAAGGAACTTTACGTTTGAATACCACACAATCTGACATAAAAAAATTTGCTGGACAGAATTTCAATTTGCGAATCGAAACGAAATTGAGACGTTTTTAAAAGAATTGATTACCGGTAATGAAAAGTGGATCACGTATGGACACGTGGTGCAAAAAACATCTTGGTGGCAGAAGTGTGCGGTTCGCCAAAGTGTTGCAAAGTCGGCACTAATGCCAAGGAAGGTGATGCCGAGTATTTGGTGGGACTGGAAGGGACCCATGCACTATGTAGTGCTGTCTGGCCAAACTAATAATTCTGAGCTCTTATGGCAGCAGCTAACAAGATTAAATGAAGCGATTCAGGAAAAGTGGCCGTAGTTGATCAACTGAAAGGCCGCTGTCATATGTACATTACGACAATACCAAACCACATACTGCTTTGGTGACTGACCAAGAACAGAGAGTTTGGCTGGGCAGTTTTGACCGTCGGATTACCATTCGTTTCGGTCCCTGCATAGTTGCTTTAATGGTATAAAGTTGAATTTTATCAGGGACTGTGAAAATCGATTGTCAGAGTTTTGCTAAAAAAAACTCCTATGAGGATGCAATTATGGTTTTGCCCGAAAAATGGCAAAGGGTAATTGGTGACCAAAATGGACTATATTTGTTTAAATAAAATTAATTTAAAATATGAAACAAATTTCTTTTCTTTGCAACCCATTATTCGATTCTACATGGGTTCCGATGCCTTAAAAGTTCGCCAAAAATTTCCTAGAGTTTATACTTAATGTCACTTCCACGAATTGTACAGACGGCAACACTGCTTAAAAATAAGGAAAAAAAATTCGAGAATCAACCCCATCTTCCAGCTGCCAGAGAGCAATCGTTTTGGCCGTACATTAGGAAACAGCACAAATGCAGATTTGCAGATTGCAATCGTAGTCGTCGTAGTGTCGTGTCGTGTGCCAGAAAAACATCAACCGCCGGCATTTCTGCTGCTGCCCCCAAAATCATCATCCCCCACTTAGCACACTCTGTTTCTGTTATGCAGACGTGAACTTCTCTTCCGTCGCAGAGAAAACAATGTCGCCAGTCGCGCCACTTGCCATTGGCTGGCTTCATCACACTGCTGGTTTCTCTTACGCTCTTAACGAAAAAAAAAAGAAAAAATAAACCAAAAAACACTCAAAAATATTCACGCTCTTCGTGCTTCGTGGTGGTCTATTCACCATGTTCGATGTTCATGTTTGAAGCTCCACCGAACCGTTGCGCTCTCCCCTAATTGAGCGGAAATTGCACGAATTTCATACAAATTGAGATGTTCGCCGGGAAAATAGAAGAAATTAGTACTGGGAATTTCCCACTCATCATCACCCTCGCCACACATTCATTCGTTAATCATCTCATCGCATTTAGCAAATCTGCTTAGGCAAACAAGAAAAGATACAATTGTATCTCTGTGCGGCATATGTGATTCTTTTTAAATCGTCGAATAAGAAAAATAACAAAAGGATTTCAGCACACCAGCAATTACAGTTTCTATTTATGTTACGTCTGTTCAAGTGAAGACCACTTGAAGGACCTTTTTAACACCCTCAACGCGCAAAGGCGTTGATCCTTTTCACATTTTTTTATTTTTTTTTTATTTCAATTGCATTTTGTGTAACATGACCCTTGGTACAGAGTCATCTCAAATAGAGTGCAACAGCAGCAGCAGCAGCAGATAAACGAAGGGAATTGAGAGAAAGGAGCATTATCACAATTATTTACGTTGTCCCTTTTCAGTTATCTCCTTGATAAATAATTCATTTATTATTTTTTTAAGTGATCCTCGGTACCGGTGTGTGCTTAGTTACGCGTCTTATGGCAGTCCTAAGTGTATCCTTATCCCTAATCGTTGCTAGTGGATTGTACCTGCTGAATGCTGTACCTGTGTGTGCCGCCGCCGCCGCCAGCATTAAACACCGTAACGAAGAAAGACAATCCAAAGGACTCCGATTGTTGCGGAGGGGTGGGAAAAGAAGAAATAATCCTTAAAATAAATTACGGACGAGAAATGCCAATGCGTGCTAAATTGTGCATTTCGGTATTTTTTTTTTTTTTTTGCTTTTCTGTGGGTGTATCAAATATAATCTATTTTTAGGTGAGGGATGATGTGCGAGTGCTGCGGTGTTTTATTTATTTTTTCTTTTTGGAAGGCAGTTCTGCAACGGGAAGTTTGGTTTGTAAATCATATGGAGGACATATTGTCTTTCGGTGTTGTGTAATGGGGGAGAGTAGGTCAGACAGGAATAGGGTAATAGGTATTGTCTGTTAAACAAAAGGAGAACGTATTACTTTTCTTGATTCTTCAAAAGCTTGCTTTAAGAAGGTGCACCGGCTTCGGAGTTCTCTATTAGACAAAAGAACTGTCGGGGTCCAGACTGTAGGAGCGAATGGAATTATGGATCTAAATAAGAATTGCCTTCTAATAATTGAAGCAACCACGGGGATGTAAATACATCCAATACATTTGTGTAATTATGTCCTGTATCCCCTTGTGGGTCCTAGGGCCTCTACTACGCCTACGCGCCATCGTGTACGGTTTCTGGCAATGTGTCTGAGTTCTCCCCAACTTTTCCCTAACTGCCGTGCCTCCTTCTCGACTGTTCTGCGCCATGTTCTCCTCGGACCGCCAGGTCTTCTGCCATCCTGTGTGAAAGGGTTCCATTGCATAGCATGGTTCGCTATGGAACTGTCACCCTTACGGAACGTGTGACCAATCCACTGCCACTTCCGCCGTTGAATGGTTGTGCCTATTGGTTCCTGACCCGTTCTCCCGTAAAGGTGTTCGTTAGAGATACGATTGGGCCAATATCCTTAAGATATTGCACAGGCACCTATTAACGGACGTTTGCAGCTTTCTGGTGATAGTAGTGGTTACTCTCCACGTGCTGCAACCATATAACAGCACGTATTCAACGTTGGAGCGGAACAGTCTTACTTTGGTGCTCAAACTGATTGCATTGCTTCGCCATATTTTGGACAACATCCCGAACGCGGACTTTGCTTTGGCGATCCTGTTGGCTATATCCAGTTCGGTTCCACCATCGGTCGAGACAATACTCCCAAGATACTGGAAGTCCTCTACTCTCTCTACCGGTTGTCCAGCTATGCATATTTGAGCCGATGAGTTAGTTCCAAGGCTGGTAGTTTTAGTTTTTGCCGTATTAATTTTCAGCCCGACGACACCTGCCTCCCTCTCCACATCTGCTGTCATTTGGTGGAGGTCCATAATTCTGTGGGAGAGTAAGCATACGTCGTCTGCGTAGTCAAGATGTTTCAGTTGAGATGTAAGAGTCCATCGAATTCCTCCGTTTCCCGTCGACAAAGCTGTATGAAGCACATCGCTAATCACCAATAGGAATAATATTGGTGAAAGGATACAGCCTTGTCTTACCCCACTTTGGATTTCAAATTCCTCAGACAACCTTCCTCTGTGCAGAACGTGAAATTTGGAGCCATCATATGTAGCTTTGATAATAGCAATTAGTTTATCGGGAATGCCTCTCCTGCCTAAGGCACGCCAAATAAACTCCCTGTTGACACTATCGAACGCCTTCTCAAAATCGATGAACAGCAGGTGGAGTGGCGATCGATATTCAACGCACTGTTCGATGATAATGCGCAGAGTGTTGATGTGGTCGACACAGAAGGATCCAGAGCGGAAACCTGCTTGTACGGTATCGAGTGTGTCTTCGAGATGTTGTTTAATTCGCTCAAGGATGATTTTAGATATTATCTTAGCTACAGCAGGCAGCACGCAGATACCCCTCCAGTTTCCACATTCCATTAAATTTCCTTTCTTAGGAAGCTTGACGATCATTCCCTTTTTCCACTCGTTAGGAAACCTCTCAGCTTCCCAAGCTCTCTCTATAAGTGGAAGCAGAAGCTCAGCCGATGTTGTTGGTGCTGCTCGTAAGAGCTCTGCTGGAATACCGTCAAGTCCTACCGCCTTGTTGGTTTTGAGTGCCTTGATCGCGGTAATGATCTCATATTTACTGGGAGTCGTGGTGCGCATTCGGGAACTTCTCACCTCGGGCATCTCAGTTTGATTTGGGAGCATATCGCTAGCGAATACACGGTATAAAACCGTAGCAAAATGCTCTTTCCATCTCTTGAGCTGGTCCTCATCCGAAATGAGCAAGGAACCGTCTAGGCTTTTCACTGGGTGTTGGCTGGAGCTGCGACCACCTGTCAGCTCTTTCGTGATTCTGTAGACAGTCCTGCTATCGCACCTCCGTGCTGCTTCTGTAGCCAGCGCGTTGATGTAGTTGCGCTTGTCACGTCGCACGCTACGCTGAACTTCTCTCATCTTTATGCGATATAGGGACTCTAGCTCGCTTCTCCCTGCTGCTGGGGTAGCTGCAGCGCGAGCATTCAGCTGTTTTCGTTCGTGAATCCGTCTCCAGGTATCCTCGGAAAGCCACGCTCTATGTCTTCCCTGCGATCGACCGACAATTCTTTCAGCACCAGATGTAAAAACATGTTTCACAGCACACCAATGGTCTTGGATGGTTGCGGGCATTGAGCTGCTGATTGCTTCCACATCTCTTCGAACTGCAGCAGTGCATAGTTGGAGAGTAGCTATCATAAGATGGTGATCACGTACTATCCCCACATCTGGCACTCGCCTGTTTCGGACGTCTAGGAGACTACTTCTAAAGTGGCGGCTGATGGCAAAATGGTCAATTTGATTGGAGGTTGCTTGCCTGTTGTTGGAAACCCAGCTGACTTTGTGGCAGGTCTTGTGATCAAGCATGGTGCCACCTATCACAAGGCGGTTGGCATTGCAGAAATCCACAAACCTTTCGCTGTTGTCATTGCGGTTGCCTAGTCCATGCTTCCCGATTACATGTTTGAGCCCTTCGTTGTCGTTGCCTACCTTGGCATTCAAATCCCCCATCACTATGACAATGTCTCCATTTGGTGTTGTGTTGAAGACGCCACTTAAGAAATTGTAGAAGCTCTCCTTTTCGTCCTCAGACGAACTATTCGTTGGGGCGTAACACTGTATGATGGTTACGCGTCGTACTCTAGTCCGGAATCTGGCCGTCAAAATCCTATCACCATGGGGCTGCCAGGAGATTAGGCCCTTGCGTGCTGTTGTTGTTAGCAGTAGTCCGACTCCATATTCCCGCGGACTTCCGGATGGTCTTCCAGAATAGAGTAGTACGGTGTTACGCGTTGGGGACTGGTACTCGCCCGCTTCTAACCATCTTACTTCACTTACCCCCAAAATGTCCAGTTTATATCGCATGAATTCCTTTTCCAGTTGGAGGAATCTGGCATTGTAAGGAACTTCGCTTCCCGAGTCGAGAAGCGTCTTTACATTCCAGAAACCTATCTTTGTCCGGGTACAATAGCCAAAATTCGTCAACATGTGATCATTCCTTATCCGAGGCATAGTGTCGGTTTCTGTAGCGAGCAATTTTCGGTAACGCAGGTTGCTGGCCCACGTTACCTAGCCTAGAATCAAGGCCCTAGATAACCCGCACTTACAATTTTAGCCTACACGTATAAGGGTTTATACGTATAGTTGTCCGGGGACCACCACTAGGAGGTAAAGTAAGCACTTCATCACGAAGTTGATTGTTGCGCTACTGGCCCAAGCCAAGTTTTGGGCAGTCAGTAGTTTCCCGATCAATCGCAATGCAGGTTACATTTGTGTAACGAAAAGAAGAGTTTTGGTGAAATGGTGATCCAACCAACTATTTCTAGGCTTACCGCCGGTTTGGGGCCATACGCACTACGTAACCAGGCCATTGAAGCATAGATCGTTCCATTCGGAGAAGTAGTTGCTCAACATTAAGAACTTCGCGTAATTTAGTGTTGCGGACTCTATCCCTAAGAGTTATTCGAGCAACACTACGAAGGAACCTTATTTTGGCAGCTTCCATCCGCGATCTTATTCTTTCGGTCACTACCCAAATTTCATGACCACAGGTGAGAGTTAGATCATACAACGAGCCGAGGCAATGAAGCTCGGTCCATGGCGAGAAGAATAAGTGGGTCAGTGGCCGCAATTTCAATTTGGATGTTATGTTTGAGATCCTGCATTATCGTTGGGTTATTGGCATTGACCTTACTCTTCAAATAACCCCTCAGGAAGAAGTCTAAAGGTGTCAAATCGCATGAGGCCAATCAACTTCTCCTCTAAACGACAATTCTGTTTACAATATTTATGTACCCATCCATCCAAAAATGAGATTCATCGGAAAAGATCAAATTCGATGACAAATTGTCCTGGCGACCCAACATCCATTTAACAAATCGGCGACGTCGTAGATGTTCCAAAGGCCTCAATTATTGTGTAATTTGGGTTTTATAGGCGTGCAAATGAAGATCAACTTTTAAAATTCGCCGTAAAGTGCCATAAGTCGCCATTATTGACTTCGGCGACGAATTGGGGCTGGTTTTGAACACTTTCGCTCACAGTGGTGATGTTTTGGCGTGTACGTACTGGCCGAGCATGCTGATATGGAGTTTGATACCGAACCAGTTTTTTTCAAAACGCTTCACCATTGCACTGATTCCGGACTTACTACGGCCATTATGTTGAGCGAAAAATTCACGAATTTTACGAAGTGTTACTTTTACAGATCGCCCATTTTCGTAATAGGATTGAATAACAAAAATGCATTGTTGCGTGGTGACTAAAATTCTCAAAGATTGTACTTGACATGTGTCAAAAAGATCAACCACATTCAATTCAGTAAATGACAGTAATTGACAGCCAACATCCACACCATCTGTTGGCTCACCCTTTAGAATACCGAAGTGAAATACTGGAATATTTTTTGATTACAATCTCGAGATTGTTCATTTTTTACAAAACCCAGGAAAACCAATGGCATCGATTATTGAATTTAGCTTTTTTTTATTCGTAGGGATATCATTCGATCCGTCTCAATTTAATTTTTCGGTGTACCTAATCTCGTTAAATAAACTGAGTAGTAAACTGCATTATCGATCCGAAAAATCTTATAACCGACTACCGACGCTCTGTAAGTATAATAAAATCAAAGCAAAATCATTTCGAACCGAAATGTGAGTTGATGATACGCATATACAAACTGTAAAACCTCCTAGTGAAACACACATATTTTAATACAACAGAAAAGGATCTTATACATACATATCTATCTTATCCAATATCTTATCCAATATCAGTGTTTCTTTTGAAATATGAGCGGATTGCAATCAAAGTGGATGTGGACGAACACTGTAACGACCCTTCGTTGCAGTATAGATGGGCTTTGGAGTGAACACGAATAATCCAGACCATAATAATCCGATTCATAAAAATCCTATTTATCGAAATCACAGTTCATAAAATGGAATAGTTAACCTAAAATGAATGCCTAGGTTCAGGTTAACATATAACTGAGCAATGGTACGACGTAAGTTGGAAACAAACAGAAAAGAGATAGTTTTTGGAGTAGTGGTTTGAAATTCAGCTGGTGTTAGCTGGCTTCATTACTCATTGGATGGTGTCCGAACTAATCCGGGACAATTGTCTCTACTTTTTGCAGTCAATTTCGACCTCATTTTTATAATGAAATGAAATCGCATATAGGATTTTATAATTAAAAAAAAATAATTGTTACTGGGAATTGAACTAAATCCTTAAAGTCACAAATAGATAAAAAAACATTATTCTACCGCGGCCATTGATTGGATTTAAACCAGAATTGCTGATTTGTACTATGCGCATTGTACATAAACTCTTTTGGTGTCCAAACGTGAGACAACTTACTTTGCTCTGTCCGCTTACTTTGGTTGCAAGGAAATTCACCTAAAAGTGGTAGTAAATCGTCGATACAGTATACGTACTATGGTGTACTAGCTTTGACTGCTGGGAGAACTAAGCTGAATGCGATGAAAAATGCCTCGAAAAACTGCAAACACTGGTTTGCATATGCATGGTTCAACAACTGGGAGTGCCTTTCTAAAGCAGCGCCAAATCCAAATTCTTCACCCCAAGAACCCAAAAATATCCATATCAATAAATCTGGAATGCAAATCAAACCCAAAACGAGATGAATAAAAGATATCTGAAGAATCAAGCGAGGAATATTCGAGTTAAAGAATCAGACTTGGCAGCAATAGGCAAGCATTCTGGCATCTTCCATGCGGAAATTCTTGCAAGACTCGTCAGAATTTCAAGATGCGAGCCAGATCGATAAGTGCTAGAATGGAAAAAATGATACCTCGCTCGTAGAACCAGGACAACTTCTTGCATTCGTGATGGACAGAAACATCATCATCTGAGTGAAACAAAACGAGACAATCAAAGAAGCTAAACTACATAAACAAATTTTAAAGGATCTAAGACGAGAATGTTTCATTCAGGATCTAAAAACTATAGCCACTGACTCGCACCAAACTAAGCAATCAAGGAGCATATTAGATGGAAGGGATACACCATCTATCTATAAGTGCAAAGAAGGCCAATAATATATATAAAGAAATTAACCTTGTCGATGTACTATAACTACGTTACACCAGAAATGGGCATAAACTATCTTTTATGTCGCAGTATCTTCAAACCCTCGCTATTTATTCATTCATACTGCGATAATTTCATTTCGAACAATACAATGCCAGCAGGAGGAGGAGCTAAAGCAAAAGCAATCGCAGTGTAATTTCAACCTCAGTGCGCGAAAATCAGTCTAAGTACATACCCACGCCAAATCCACACATCGATACCAGTCTGATCAATTTGCTTCCGTATTTATTGATTAAGTAATTGCCCAAGTTACTTTGAGAATCCTTCCCTGCTGTAATCGTGGGCTACTCAGCCAATGCATCCACCTCGTAATAAATCTGAAATATTTCTGACGTTTAAATCTAAATTCATTGTTTCAAATAAACGGTTTTAATGAACCTTATTGGGCTTTGAATTGACGGACCTAATCAAATAAGCTGTAGAGCCAAAAATGAATTATATTGAGCAGTTGAAATGACATCTTAGATATGAAGCAATTTCAAAATCTCCGTGCATATGTAAATGTTAAAGTATTAATGAGGCACCTGAAAGACAGGTCATAGAATTTAGTTTCATTTCATAAGGTCTGTGAGGTAGTCCTTAGAGAAATGCAAACTTGAACTGGACGAAAACCCCCATCAACGAAGCACAACACTGCTTTCTCTATCTGTATATACATTTCAAGTCCATTATCTACCTATCAATGTGTCTTCCCTTACCTATTCTTTCGCGGGGCACTTAATATACGATACAAAAAAAAAAATGAGAAGATGGTCATATACAATCAATTACTGCAAATTAAAATGCGGATTTAGCTTTCTTTTAAGTTTCAAATTAATGAATTTCGTATTTGAAATTTTTGTCAAATTTTTTTCTTATTCGTTTCTGTATATTTAAATTTAGGTGTCGTGGTTTTGGTTCTTTTTTTTTTTTTTGGTTCGTATAAATGGGGAAAAAAAGAAGTAGCTTAAGAAATCATTGACCCACTAGGTCGTCAACATTTTGTACACATATACTTAAAATATTAGCGTTTTTATTAATGATCTGTAGATGTGAATCGATAGGTGATTTGCATTTTCAGCCACACTAGATGTACAGAGTAACAAAAAAGGTAATAGATACTATTTTTCTTCGAATAGATACATGGGCTTTATTTATTTATGTCATTGCATTTGTTTTTTCGTGTACGATTGTATAGTTGATATGGATTATCTTGTTTCGGCTTTTGTTTATTTTCCAAGTGATATATATATATATATATTTTTTTTTTGTGAAAGTAATACGCGTGTGACACATACAGTTTAGTCGTTTTTAATTGTTCGATAAGTTTGAAATTTGCATTTGAAGTTGAGAAATAATAGAAACACTTAAATACTGAGAAAAACAATGGCAATGCACTAAGGGCATATGATTTCCTGTGAAACTTAACTGTTGTATCGGATTACTCATGGAAAGCCGTAGACAGTGTAGAGAAGCTAGGCTATGTTAGATAGATGGGTGTCTTATACTGTTAACCATTGCTTACGTACACTACCAATTGGGTTCATTGTACTTATCTTAAATTACCAAAAAAGTTTCTAAGTTAGGTCCACCCAAATAGATATTTGAGTCGCTATAAACTCATCAACTCAATGTGACTCTTCAGCTCAATAGGGAGCTCCTCAATCTTTTGTTGGCTAAGGCAGGACATTCCGAAATCACACGTGGAAAAGGTTTAATTTCTACTTCAACCACTTAGAGATAGTCATTGCGAATTTCGCATGAATACCAATGGTGTCAGACCTAGTCTAACAGAAGAAAACCATCTACATACATCTGAAATTAGTTTTAACTGGAGATGGTCCGATGCACATTTGCTTCCATCATACCTATTATACGTTGTTTAGTTCAGGGTACAACGATAAGCTGCCACATAAAAAAAAACTTTGTACAATCCGTATGTACAAGAATAAATAATTTTAAATTAAACATGCTTTTTTTCAATGTCTCATTTCAATATTTTCTTTTAGAAATGTTTTTTTTTTGAAGGTGAAAATATTGAAAGGCACAGTGGGGTTAGAAACCCAAAGTAGTGTGGGACTTTAACCGCACCAAAAACACCTCCTTGATCATGACCAATCAACTAGTGATCGACAAAGATTTTATTTTCAACGTTAAGTCGGGTTTGAGAAGGTATTATAATTTAAATACCGGCTCTCGTAATTGTCAAAAAAGTTCATGGGGCTTGGTTCTTCTTAGCCCACGAATATTATTTCGTACATTTAAGACATCGTCTATCTCAGGATTGATATGCATCTGCAAACGCTCGTTGTGACGCATTGCGTACTTTTTAATTGTATCTGCTACGAGGTCGATCTGCAAATCTCAATGCAAGTCACTATTTCTAATGTACCATGGGGCATTCACTATTCCCCGAAGGACCTTATTTTGAAATGTTTGCAACATTTGAACATTTGTTTTCTTTGTGCAATCCCATAATTGGATACCATATGTCCAAACGGGTTTTAATATCTGATTGTATAATAGGATTTTATTCTCAATGGACAGTTCTGAGTTATATCCTAACAACCAATAAAGTTTTCTATATCTAATATTTAGATCTTCTACTTTCTTTTTCACATGTTCCTTCCATTTCAGTTTAGCATCCAGATTCATACCGAGATACTAAGCTGTATTAGAGTAAGTAACTACTTGATTATTAATAACCACGGGAAGATTCGTTATTTTTTTATTTGTAAAATTGATATGGATGGACTTTGACTCATTAAGTTTAATTCGCCATCGCTGCGTCCAATCACATATCTCGTTAATTGAATTTTGTAGTTTTTCTGTAGCTTTAACAACACATCCATCTGTTGATAGAAGAGCAGTGTCGTCTGCAAATGTGGCTATCATGGTATCACTCGCATGCGGTATATCACTCGTATATAATAAATACAGAGTGGGTCCTAGAACACTTCCCTGTGGAACACCTACTTGTATTTCTTTAAGTTCAGAATACGCTGAGCCATAACGAACTCTAAAGAATCTATTAAGATTTAAGGATCTCATAGTACTGTCTAGGTAGATCCCTATGAAGTTTATACTCTAAACCCTTATGGCAAACTTTATCAAAAGCCTGTGCAACGTCTAGGAATATTGCAGAACAAATTTGTTTTTCTTCTAGTGCAGTTTCTATAACATTAGTTATACGATGCACCTGGTCTATCGTCGAGTGTTTATTCCTAAATCCGAATTGATGGGTAGGGATAAGCTTTCTTTGCTCTATAATTGGGTTCTAACCTTTTAAGAAGGAGTTTCTCGAAAAGTTTTGAAAATAACGGTAAAAGTGAGATTGGCCTATATGAGGTAACCTCTGATAAAGGCTTACCTTGTTTAGGAATAACAATAATTTCTGCTATCTTCCAGTGATGTGGGACATACCTTTGTTTAAAACAAGCATTAATTATAAGCTTGAGTTTCAACAATGGAGTTGAAGGAAGTTCCTTCAAGATTTGAGCAGTTATAAGATCATAACCTGGCGATTTTCTATTATTTAGTTTATGAATACATGTCTCGATCTCTCTTAACGAAACATAAGGAATTTCCTTTTCGTCTACTCTGTTATAGAAATCAAGATCTTCATTTACTACCCTAGGTGGAAACGGTTTGAAAACATTTGAAAGGTGCTGAGAAAAGAGTTTAACCTTTTCCTTTGGATCGCCGATCCATTTCCGATTAGATGTTTTAAACGGGGGATCTTGCACTTGAGGTCTCTTTAAACGTTTAGCAGCCTTCGGAGTAGTCTGTGACTTTATCAGCCGTGAGATTACAGAGGTATTTAGCTAGAGAATCATTTTTGAATTCAGTAATAGTTTTTTTAAGCCTATTATTGAGTCTATTAAAAATGGTTTTATCGCCAGGATATCTTGTCGCTTGCCATTTTCTACGAGCTCTTCTCTGTTCAAGTATAAGTTGCTTGATTTCTGTGGGATATTTCACCGAAGCCTGTTTTTTTTGTTGATAAGTCGGTGTACTATCTTCTGCTGCCTGTTGCACATCGGCAATGAATTGTTCTGTTTCAATGTCAATATGTTTTGTTGTGACTAGTGGGGACCTAAGGTTAATGAAACCTTCGAGAAGTTCTCTGAATTTACACCAGTTTGTTCTTTTGTTTGTTAGTCGTGGGTTTTTTATCTGTTCTATCGATAAACCATTGACTGTTAGAATTACAGGTGTATGATCCGATGACAGATCATCACTGCTTTTAACTTTAAATTCTTTTCTATTAATACCTTTCGTTATGAAGAAGTCGATAACGTCTGGTATTTTCGTTGGGTCAGATGGCCAATAAGTTGGTGATCCAGTTGAAATAAATTCACAGTTAAAATTTCGCCCTGATTTGTAGAGCTTCCTGCCTTTTGTTGTTATTAGTCTTGACCCACAATATGTATGTTTTGCATTAAAATCACCACCAATGATGAAGTTATTACCTAACATTTGGAAGAGATCAATTAGGTCTTCCTCTGTAGGTGAGTGCTTGGGTTTGCAGTATATCGCAGCTATTTTAAACTCCTTGCCTTTAGTTTCTATGTTTATTGTCGCTACTTGCATTGTTTGTTTTGCTATTTTTGGCAATTCGTAGTGATCCAAGGTACTTTTCACAATCACAGCACTCCCTCCCCTGGCACTGTCAGCTGGATGAGGAGAGTGAAAACAAAGATACCCAGGAATTCTAATCTTAGTTCCCTGTCTGAAATGAGTTTCAGAAATTTTTCTTTTTTCTTTTAGAAACTGGAAAATTTTATTTTAATGTAGTATACAGGCGTTGACTTTCCCTCTATAATAATCGGTCGTACATTATGTAGATTCACGCCCACTTTTTGGACGCGTTTTTTTAACAACACCACTTCTTGCTATTGTAATGTGATTTAAGGTAATGTTTGAAGCTTATTTTGCCTTTTCTAATTGAAATATATTAATTTTAGGTCTCTTTCTTCACTCTCTGTCGTTATATTTTTTTTTTTTAAAGCATCTCAACATCTCAAAAAAATGTCCGAATTTGAATATTGAAATTATTAGGAAAGGCTTAGAAAAGGGGTCAGAGGGTATCATAAGCAACAAATCATCCGTAACCAATGTGCATGCATTGCAATTTTCTAGCGCTAATTGCGTAAACAATTTGACTCTTAGCGGAACGGACTAATATAGTTTAAAATGTGTAGGTTGAGCCCAGGAGGATCTCAAATAAGTCCTTTATCCGAAAATATCCTGTGGAAAGAAGTCGAAAGAAACCGGGTTCATATAAATTATTGAAAAGCGCGTGCCTCACAGTTTTGAACAAAAATTCCTGATGAAGAACTAATGTATGAACATACATATTAGGGTGGTCGTATACACTAATGCAAAGAGAAGGAACGGAGTGCTATTCAATAATTGTATCTATGTTTTGAGCAGCAATTCATCAACGTTAATTTTGACGAAACATTCTAAATTTGGTTGAGTAAGTAATTCAAGTCTAAGCGGGTCGGCTTGGACAAAACGACAGATCGAACCCTGGTAAAACTCAAACACGAAAAGTACAGGGTGTCCGCCGGGAAGGTATACTACTTTGTTTGTTTATAATTTTTGATTAAATGAAAGAGAATGGTTCTTATATTGATAAATGTTTTATTTAATGTCGGCAATTATGTATGGAATACAATATCAGGTAAATGTCCGCCTCTGCTTGTCTCACAAATGCGAGCCATTTTGAGCACATTTTTCATTACATTCTCACACATTTCACGCGGTATTTCATTAATTTCATCACGAATATTTTGTTTGAGTTGCTCAAGCGTTTCTGGTTTGTTTGCATAAACCTTGCTTTTCAGATATCCCCACAAAAAGAAGTCAGGAGCAGTCAAATCAGGCGACCGTGGAGGCCAATCAACATCACCATTTTTTGAAATAACTTGTTATGGAAAGAGGTCTCGCAGTAATTCCATTGTAATCCTGGCTGTATGCGATGTGGCACCGTCTTGTTGATACCACATGTTAATCAAGCCCAAAGCATGCAGTTGTGGCGTTAAAAAGTTTTCAATCATATCACGATATCGCTCCCCATTCACAGTTACCGTTACGCCGTTTTCATTTTCAAAGAAGTAAGGTCCAATGATTCCTCCTGACCAAATTGCACACCAGACTGTTACTTTTAATGGATGCAAAGGTGACTGATGAATAATTTGAGGGTTTTTCATTGCCCAGAACCGACTATTCTAACCGACTACACGATAAATAGTGCGTTTTGTGGGCACGTTGTTTCTCCCAAAAATTTCGCGTAACTTTCTCATCGTCACAGTAATCGATGATTGATTTTGATAAAATGTTTTAACGATTAAAACACGTTGGTTTATCGAATATTTTTCCATAATAAATTTGCCACGTGTCCTTCACGACTGCCAAATATGAACTGTAAAGACTAATGTTTACCAAAATGGCGGCAAAACAAAGTAGTATACGTTCCCGGCGGACACCCTGTACTACATTTGTCGACATACATATTAACCGAAGTGGACGGTATGCAGTGATAACGTGGTAGGTTATTGAGTGTATGGTTGCCGATTCAAGATCCAACCATGATATTTAAAATTTTGTATTAAAAAATTACCTGATGCGATCGCACACCTCTTGCAATTTATTTACGCATTCTCAAAAAAAAAATTGATACTCGTAAACTGAGTGCAAAAAGTTCTCAACAAGTCTCCCCGATTAGTTCGGACACCACCCATGGAGTATGTATGGTATTATAATGCAACCTAATACCACTTTGGTTTCTAACCATTACGCCTAAGAGCCTCTCTCATTTCTTTAACTTTCAACTTATTAATAGAGTTATATATAGTCTTAAGCATAACTTAACTCTTAATAATAATAAAAAGTCAATAAAAGTGTTGGCAAGTGCATTAAAACATTCTGTGAACTTTGTAGGAGACATTTCTACCACATAATTTTCTATACGAAATAAACCAACATTTTTAAATTCATATTCAAATATGGGAAAAGTTATATATCCTTTTGTCAGAGTAGGAAAGAGTTGACTGGAGCATTCAGGCGCAACTGGTCCATTGTACTTCCAGCGGTCAAAACCCCGATTTATATTTTTTTTTTAATTTTCTAAAAATCCAAGTAAGCTGGATCACTAACTGGATCACTAAAGCGATGCAGAGCTTTCAGTATCAGTATTAACCACATCAGCACCGAAAATTTGCCACCTGTTATGATAATGCTAACTAGTATCGCGTGTGGTCGAAATTCGACCAAGGGGAAATAAACAAACAGCGAGAGAAACAACGCTATGTATTTGTTTACATAACTTTTTTTTGTATTATTCTCCCGTGCAGGGAAGGCAAAGGAATCTAAGCTCATACAGCCATGAACGTGATCAAAATGCTTTCATTTAATTGGTTGAAGCGTTTTGTATAGGGAATTCATGCGTGTATGTTCACTTTATTTTACCTGACTTAACGGTAACATACGCACATGTTTTTTTTCTGCACATCTATGGCACAGTACCTTTCGAATGATATAAGTTTCATCCCCCTCCTTTTATAATAAATACTAAAAAAAACGTACAATTATTTTCGTGTTCACATATTAATATATAGGATAATGCTTGGCAAAACCGACGTAGCTTGTAAAGACACTAATAAGTTTCTGCAGCCTTTTCTGCTTAGATACAACAAAAATGCCGGGGTGATTTCCCTGTAGGAAATTCAGGTAATAATGGTTGGTGAAGTTGGGTAGTGGTCATGAAATTTGGGTAGTGACCGAAAGAATAAGATCACGGATACAAGCTGCCGAAATGAGGTTCCTTCGCGGTGTTGCTGGAATAACTTGTAGGGATCGAGTGCGCAACACCAGAGTACGCGAGGCGCTCAATGTTGAGCAGCTACTTCTCCGAACGGAACGATCTATGCTTCGATGGTTTGGTCACGTAGTGCGTATGCCCCCAAACCGGCTTCCAAGACGCGCCATGGTTGCCGTGCCATCAGGTAGGCGACTCCGCGACAGGCCTAGAAATAGATGGTTGGACCAAGTCCAACATCTCTCCTTTAGCCGCCTAGGGATTCCTCCTGAAGAATTGGAGTCAATGGCGTAGTATTGAGAACGATGGAGAGTCCACGTGAGCATCCTATCCCCGCGGCCCTCATGAAGGATTTTTTTTTTTTTTTGATTGGGAGGGGTAATATTCAAAAGACGAAACTCAGTACGTCCTGAGTAACAGTGTGGGACTCTTACCCACTAAACCACCCTCCCACGACCGCCCCATTCCCCGCGGTACTGCCGTCAAGCATTTCATCGCGGGGGGGGTTAGTCTGATGTATTCGACTAGTGCATGTTTGCATTTTCCTGCTCAGCATTTATTGTATTTCGCCGGTCTGATTCTTTCCTTTCTCTTTCTAGGGTTCTTAGAACCGCATTGTGCTCCCAGCGACTGCGTCCCATGCCTACTGGCTTTTGAGCATTTCGCCAACGATGTTTTCTGGCGTCAGTGGATGGCCGAGTTGACTCCTTAGTGCATTCCTTTCGTCGAGGAATCTTGGGCATTCAAAAAATATATGTTCTGCGTTTTCTACGCAGTCAGCGCAATGCTGACAGTAAGGGCTATTGTCGTGTTTATACTTATGTAAGTACGAACGAAAGCATCCATGGCCCGTTAGGAACTGCGTTAAGTAGAACTCAAGTTCTCCATGTTGCCTGTCGAACCATGGTTGGATTTGGTGTATGTGCCTATGGGTCCACCTGCCTTTCTCAGAAGCATTCCAGCGTTCTTGCCGTTCTCTTGGCTTTCTGCTCTATAGAGCCGATTTTCGCTGGCCTCGTTTCTTTCTCTTCTTGCGTAGTACTGACGTTGCTGTTCTGCTGCCAGGATATCTATTGGGAGTATTCTCGCTACCACGCAGACTGCATCGCTAGAAGTAGTGCGAAATGCGCAGCTAGCTCGAAATGCACATATTCGATACACAGATGTGATATGTGATCTGTATGTTTTAATTGCCATGGCCCCGGCCCAAATTGGTGCGGCGTATAGGATTATAGGCGTAACCACTCTAGCCAGCAGTAACCTACGGCTATGTCTTGGTCCTCCTATGTTGGGCATGATACGCGCGAGTGCAGCACTTGCTATTGCACCTTTTCGGCCTACATACTTAAGGTGATCTCTAAATGAAAGTCTCGTATCTATCATGTTACCTAGGTATTTTATATGCGGTTTAGAAGTGAGTTCCTGGCCGCCGACTATAATGGTGAGAGTTTCTACCTTCTTCCTACTACTTATCAGGACTGCTTCAGTTTTATGCTCCGCCAGTGTTAGACCAACTGAGGTGAGCTATTTTCGTATTATCCTTATTGTCGCATTGCTTTTCTGTTCCACCTCCTCCAACAGTTTAGCAATGACAATAATGGCGATATCATCAGAAAATCCCACTATTTTTGTTTCTTCGGGTATAGGAAGTCGCAGTATACCGTCATACATAATATTCCAGAGCAAAGGGCCAAGGACTGAGCCCTGTGGTACTCCGCCTGTGATCTTATATTCCTTGGGGCCGCGGTCTGTATTGTATACCAAGATTCTGCACCTGAAGTAGTCAACAATAACGTCTATGAGGTGTTGTGGAACTCTCATCCTTCTGAGCGCTTGTAAGATGTGACTCCAATTTGCCGTATTGAAGGCGTTTTTTATGTCAAGAGTTACAACCAAGCAGTACTTTTTGGAACCGCCTCTCTATCTCCTTCCCTGTATAGCCTCTTGTGCCGTTTTAACTACCACATTGATTGCATCTGTTGTTGAGCGCGCTTTTCGGAAACCGTATTGGTGTTCTGAAAGACCTCTAGATTCTTGAATTGCTGCCTCTACCCTGTTACAGATGATTCGTTCCAATATTTTGCCAGCCGTATCTAGCATACAGAGCGGGCGGGATGATGATGGTTCATTTGGTGGTTTTTTTACCTTTGGGAAGAAGTACTAGGTTTTGCCGTTTCCACTGATCCGGGAAGACTCCTTCCTTCAGGCACGAGTTGTTAATGTTAATAAACATTTCTGGGCTTACTTTTATAGCTGTCTTGAGTGCTATATTTGGGATACCATCTGGTCCAGGTGCTTTTTTATCTCCAATTTGAATTCATGAAGGATTAGCGGGCCATTGAAAATGTATGTATGTATACATGAAGTTGGGTAGTTTTAGTCGAATTGTCCAACGCTTCTTACAAAGAAATAATAGAGGTATGACCGTGAAGTACTGGTGACCAAAGCCCTATTTTCTTGCACCTCAGTATGAACTGCCAGAGCAGTAGAGATCCAGAAAAATAACATTTAAAAAAAAGACCGAAGTGCTACTCAACCTTAATACAGGCCTATAGTACTGTGATGTGTTCCCACGTTTCCTTGAAAGCTTAGATTGAGCGTATCTTTTGATTACATGAAGATACTAGCCAGAGATTCCATGTATCTAGGATCGCACACACTAGTCGCAATTTGGAATCGTTCTTGTACCATTTGATTGTGCGCGCTTAAACTAGTACGTACGTGTCGGATTTGTTCCCTCAGTCTCATTTTTTTTAGTCAGTTTAAGCAAAGACCATATAATACCAAGATAGTGCAACTGGCACTTCAAATTGATGAAAAGTAAAATGCTCTCCCAGGCACGGGCAGTCGGCAAGAAGAAGTGATCATATTCAGAGAGAGGAAAGCTTTTCCCATTTTTTTTAGATTGTGTGTGTATCGCCAACCGAAGCATATGGAACAATTTTTTCGTTGCCGCAGCAGCCACTTCAACCTATATGTGTATGATGAGTGGCCGGAGTAGGGATGAATAAATGTAAATATAAATGTAAATAAAAGAAAAAAAAGGAAGAAATATCTTAAAGCTCTGAGAGCGAATCAACTTTTGCGAAAATATTGTGAAAAGCTTGGGGGCCGTGTTATACGACCCCCCTACAAAAATGTCCAAACATTTTTTTTTGTATGGCGTGCACTATCTTGTTATATGGTCTTTGGTTCAAGTCAAATCTTCTTTCATACCATTTCTTAGCCAGAATGGAACTAATTTGGATAAGTTTTCTCGTTAGTTATTTGCGATTCATTTTCATCTTTCGACGTCCTCTTTGATTATTATGAGTGTGGTCTCCTTGGCAATCTTTTCTATAATAGTACTATGTGTAGTAGAGTAAGCCCTAAGCATTTTTTTTTTTTTTTGAGATTTTGTCTTTATGTTTGGTCTTCTTGTTCTTGCCAGTGCGACTGCTCAGTATAGTATGATGGATCTAACTACGAGTACATAGCTCAGTGTGGCGGAGCGACCAATTAGTTTCGCCTGAAATGTTTCTAATAGTAGCCAAAGCTTCTGTGAGTTTCTGTCAAAAATACTTATTACGATCCCATCTAGTAGGATTGATTCCATATATTTTAACTATCTTTCCCTTTCCTGGTGAAAGGCGGCCCTCTAGTCTTGGGTTTATCTTGAATAAGACCATTCCCATGTAACGCTAAGTCCGTGCTGGCTAATTTCGTAGAGAGTTTCCTCGATTTTCCTAGGCATATCCATGACAGTCTGTGTCGATACATATTAGCATTTCCATTGGTTCGTCTCGTCTATAAGTAAGATCCTCATTAGTATGAAGGAACTTCCTCTTGTTGGTAGCCTCTAGTCGTGTTTTTTGTGATAATTTTCTGTCTAAACTTAGTTGCAATAGTTTCCAACGTCTGACACACTCAATTGATTATGGTATGACTAATTGCATTCTCTTCGACACCTTTCCTGATTGCCTCATGATGTTATTGTTATTGTGTTATTGAAGGCTCCTTCAATGTCCAGATTAGAGATTTTACACAGTCTAATGCTTTCTCCAATACTTCGAACATAAAACTGATGCAAGTTGTCATGTCTGAAATCGTAAGATGGTTAAGGTCACCTCCTTGAGTCGCGACATAACACCGCCTTATGCAGTGCCGTTGTCTGAATTTTTGTTTAACTGACGCCTCCTATAGTCGAGTTCCTCCTGCATCGCTCACGTCTTAGTCGCAAATACTGGAATTGAGTTTTGTACTGCGAAGACGGCTAGAGATAACGTTGGTGTCTATTGTAAGGAACACCTCCTAATTTGGACTCAAGGAACACTTTTAAGTATTGCCTACCCACCGATCAAACTTCGTGTTATAATTAGACAAACAATCGTCTTCGATCAGCCGAAAGGAGGATCGACGACAGACGAATGTGTGAAATGACTGCCCTCCACAGTAGGAACCTAACGTATTTTTAAGTATCGCTGTTTTGACTTCAAACTTTTAATGGCCCTTATGACTCAAAACTGGCATGCAAAATGGAGATATTTATGCGTACGTAGTCCTTTTCTTTTTAAGGACCGTTTCTTATAGGGGATCAGCTTTACTCCCAAAAAAAATAACTAACCAAGTATCTCAAGGACCACTGCATTAATATCATAAGTGCTTCTACTACCGCTGATGTTGACTTTTCATGTTGTACACAGCTTGAGTTCGAAGTGCAGACACGATCAACAGAAGGCGGACTTAATACGAGTAAAAAAACTAGAAACAGGTAGTGGAACGTAAAAATTCGTTTCGGGCTGTCATGGTCAGTCTTCGTTCAGCTTCAGGTAGCACACGTATGGAAAACTCCGGAAAAAAAACTCAAATAAAGAAGTAATAAATCTTTTTAATTTCTTTTTGTATTTTTTACTTAACAAAAAAAAAACTGTGTAGCTGTAGTAGATGCTCTCATTTAATTGTGTGTACTTTCTTGGGGGTTTCTCACGTCCTTTCAATTTAACCGAAATGAATGCAAACACAAGAAACCTGCAATACTTCGGCTTAGATACGTATATATGTACGTATCTTTAGGTTTACAAGAAGAGTGTTTCTATGTATCGTTTGGAATGTTTTATTGCATTTCAGTTGTTTGGGCAAGCGACGAGTACACACAGGCGGGTGTTACATTTTCCAAAATAACCCTCTGTTACAAAATTTTTAAATAGCGCCGCCAAACAATTAAAACCAGATACCCTCGTCGAATGCAATAAATTTGTAAAATAAGTAATAAAACACAGACGCAGAGGATTGTGTTGTTATTTTTATTTATTTTTTTTTGGAGAGAAGAAAAACCGTAGCAATTGGTAAATAAAAT
This sequence comes from Brachypalpus laphriformis, assembly GCA_945910035.1. Lineage (NCBI taxonomy): Eukaryota > Metazoa > Arthropoda > Insecta > Diptera > Syrphidae > Brachypalpus > Brachypalpus laphriformis. The sequence continues at coordinate 124,170,608 of OX246755.1, forward strand.
AATTAAGAATGGAGGAGAAAACAATAACAAATGCAATTATACTGGCAAATAGTCGTAATTAAGCTTCCTAATTTGTGCATACGAATTGGCTGTCAGTCAGTCAGTCAGAGCGAGAGGAAGTCGGCAAGAGGTAGGCAGATCTACGTAGGTAGATAGGCATGAATTCATATTCATAAACTCGGACGAGGCTGTCCGATTGGGTGATGTTTCTTAAGAAGATACTCGTTCTATCTCTGTGTGTCAGTGGATGCATGCATGCATGGATACTCAATGAGTTAGGGCATGGCAATTAATTTCAATTATAGTTATGATTAGGGCATGATACAGTTGCGTGGTATAATGATTTTGACATGCAGCGGGAAATGTTGATTCGAGGGGAAGGTATGACGTGCGGTGATCCCTTTTCTGTTTAAAGGATGGAGGAGGAGTTGTAAAGCGTGACCAAAGTGGATATGCGTTAACTTGTATTAATTACAATTGTAACATACTAACAACAATCATTGTGTTTTCAGAAAACAAAGAGAACTGAAACCAATGGCACTAGTTTATTCAGCCGGCCAAAGGATATTTCTATTATATACGGATATCCCTAGTAGCTCAGTTGGGTATCTTTTGGTTCGGCATGGTTCGATATAAATCTAAATTGTTTCTTCTTCTTCTTCCTTTTATCAGCGAGGCTATGATCCGAAAATAAGGGATCACAACCCTCCCACTTCACCGCATTTCTACTGATCCGCCTGTGGGGTTCGCCTATTTGACCTCAGAAAATATCGGCAGGCCTGTCGATTTTGGGTCACTTGGTTACTGAGGCCAATGAAATGCCGATGTTGTCGCATTTGTCTGATCCAGGCGTTTATAGGCCTGCCTTTCCTACATCGCGATGTCTTTGTAATCTAAGTTCTTTGTGAACATATTATTAACACATCTGCATTAACCATACATTTTCACTACGTATGGGATCTAAACAGCAATAAAATACTCTTGTAATGACAGAGAATGGCCACCCTGGGCCGAATTGGGATTCAGTTCGTAAAGGAAACAGCTGAGCTTAGAACCTGCTAGATACGGACATGAATCTCAGAATGTCTTTCAGCTCAATATGATATAAATCCTCCAGTTCCGTGAAAAAGTAACTGCCAAGAGCCCCCATTCTTTCCTCTCGGCGAGGGCAGGGCATTCGCATAGCAGTTGACAGACAGATTGAATTTCTTCCTCGTCCTTGCAGCTTCTACAGTAGTCGTTGTGAGGTACGCGCAGCATGAACACCTGGCTCCGCTAGTAGCTTCATCTCCTACAGAGCTGATAGGAACCTTCACAAAGGGGAGGGCCTGCGATATGTATGTGCAACGTCGATCGTATTCTTGCGAGTTCATCTGCTCTTTCATTATCCAGTAAATGCATATGCTCTGGTACCCAACATAGAGTCACATTATTGGGTTGTAATACCTCATTAAGACGCCGCTTGCAGATTCTTACAAGATTTGATCTAATTACTGTGGATTCCAGAACCTTAACGGCTGCCTGATTATCAATCTTCGCTGATGATTTTCGCAGTGAAGATAACAATTTCTGTCCCGAGAAGTTTACTCTCAGACATCGTCTGATGACCCAGTTAATAACTAGTGGCAGTGCGCAATTGAGTTTTTTGCTAAGGATTGAAAGGAATTTCTATGTTACAAGAATGACAACATCGTCACCGTAGGCTTACTCGTATATGTTGAAACCATTCGCGTCGAGTATTTACAAAATTTCCTCCACCGCAAGGAGCCAAATGAGTGGTGAGAGTACGCCACCTTGAGGTGTCCTTTCGTAGACTCCTCCCGACGTTGAATTCATTACACGCCATTTATGTAAGTTTCATTCCAATTCAGTTGCAGAGGGCGGCAGACAGTTGAGCTCTGTGCAGGCTGTTTAAAATCGCATCAGTGCTTACATTGTGTGAACGCCACCAGCGTGTATTACTTGTGATAGAGAGATTTTTCTATGGTCGATACTACTCTATGAAGAGCTGTATCTACCGATCTACCTTTCATATACGCATGTTCTGTCCTCAAAGTAAAGCAGTAGACTGCCGGAAGAATTTGAGATTCAAAGCGGTGTGTCACAAGGTCACAATTATGGTTACAGCTTTTTCTGGTGGTGATGTTCTACAGAGCGTTTTGTTGACGAGAAATGTTGGAACCCAATGAAGCCTTACAAGCCTTTCTAGTCTATGCCGACGATGTTTGTCTTATGTACATTTTATAGGTGCAGTGGTGTTAACCAGAAGATGGCTTCTGTTAATGTCGCCTAAGTTACCCATATATGACAGCTCTGGGCAATAGACCAGGATGTGTCGGGTCAGTAGTTTGACCCCATCTAGCTATGGTGCCATTACATCTCCCAGTGGAAATCCATATCCGGTTTAGGTTGCAGCACCACGTTCCAAACTTTGTCTGTCAGAATTGGCTGAAGATGGCTAGGAGTTTTACAACGAAAAGCTTTCAGCACTCAACTTTTTTGTGAATTTTATTGGAGGGTGGGATTCTCGTATGTCCTCGGATTTTGTCGAATTCTTTGATCAGGACCTATTTCCTTGTTAGGTCAAGTGGGGCTATGTTTGAAAGCATGGCAAGCCATTCAACTGGGGCTGGTCTTAGGATGCCAGGTATTAGCCTCAAGGTAGTGTTCAGTTGGGGGTCGATCTTGTTGGTGTGGCGACTGTTTAGCCAGATTAGAGCTTTATATTCTGCAGTTGAATAAAACAAACAAGAAAACAGATATGTGTAGGCAGTTTGCAAAGGCACCCCAGGATGTGCCTGCCGGTTTTTTGGATCACGTTGTTCTCTGTCTCAATTTTTTGTGAGCCTTTGGCTATGTGGGGCTCATATGTCAGAGTTCGGTCTAAGGTTTTTTTTTTTTTTTTTTTTTTGGTTGCGCCTGGAGGTGCAGGAATCTTCAAAAGATACCAATGGTCCGTACCATTGGTTATGCCCGATTCATATATCTGACAATGCCATCAGTGCTAGTCAGTATATGCCTACGGGCTAAACCTCACCCCCTCAGAGAGGCACTATGAGAACCGGCTGCGCGTACTCATAGTAGTAGAAAATTCGTTCCTCTCATTTTTTCATTTTTGTGATGACTACGACTAAGTTGCCTTAACGAGTAGTTTACGCTTCTGTAGTGTTAATCGCGTTAGGTAGGTAGCTTTCCAGTGAAGGCACCTACTAATACCGTCATTACATGCGGTTTTTCCTTACGGCGCTAGGTCGAAAGGTCTTGTTCTTTGTAGTCGGCGCTCAAGGCTTGTCACGTCCATAGTACGGATTATTTCATTATTGCAATGAACACGAAGACGGGTACGAAGTTTGCGAGCAAAGTTTGTTACTGCGTCCCTCACGGTAGCAATTCCTAGATCTCTGTGAATATCACTATTCCTTATATACCAAGGAGCATTCACGATTGCTCTTAGCATTTTATTTTGAAATGCTTGCAGTAGAGCCATATTGCTTGGTTTGGTACAACCCCAAAGTTGTATACCATATGTCCAAGACGGTTTTAGCACTTGCTTATACAGAAGCAGTTTGTTGTATATGCTTAACTTCGAGTATCTTCCGAGTAGCCAATACATTTCTCTAAATCTGATTTCGAGCTCTTGTGTGTGTGTGGTTTCCACTTAAGTTTTGCGTCTAGGGTCATTCCTAAATATTTTGCTTCGTTTGCGTAAGGTATTTGTACCGAGTTAATGGATATAGGTAAGTTGTTTATCTTTCTCAACGTAAAATTGACATGCGTTGATTTTGTCTCATTGAGGACTATTCGCCAGGTTTTTGTCCATTCGCATACATTGTTCAAAGCTCGTTGGAGTTTTCCCGTTGATGATTCGACTGACTCATCCGTTACGAGGATAGCCGTGTCGTCTGCGAACGTTGCTACAACGGTCCCTTCATCTTGTGGTATATCTCTTGTGTAGAGCAAGAACAGGATTGGACCGAGAACACTTCCTTGTGGAACACCGGCGTAGATATCTTTGAAATCCGAATATTCACTCCCGTGTCTAACACGGAAAAGTCTGTTTTCAAGATAAGATTCCAATATTCTGTACAACTTTTCCGGTAAGATTACCCTTAGCTTATACCTTAGGCCTTCGTGCCATACCTTGTCGAAGGCTTGCGATACGTCGAGAAAAGCGCTAGAGCATATTTTTTTCCCTTCTAGAGCTTTTTCAATCTCGTTCGTTATTCGATACACCTGATCGATTGTGGAATGTTTGACCCGAAACCCGAATTGATGATCCGGGATCAAGTGTCTTTCTTCAATTACTGGTTGCAATCGTTTCAGCAGAAGTTTCTCGAAGACCTTAGATATTATTGGCAGAAGTGAAATGGGTCTATATGATTTCTTGTCAAGGTGATATATTTGATATTTTTGAGTAAAGTTGTGCCTTAATTATATGTACATACATCATCAAACAGCACTCGCATTTCTCTTTGGGCTTCTATGTGATTGAAATGGAAGAAACAAATCTCAGTTTTAATTGTACTCTGTTGTGAAAGTCAATTCTTGCAATATGGTGGGAGATAGTTTAGGTCTGATGTTTGAACGCAAATGCAATTTTATATTCATAGAACGTCCATGTGGACGTATCTGGTAGGTAGCAGAGTAGGGGCAAGTACCGACCCTTGAGAAAGGCCGTTGCTGAGATTCCTTGTTTTGCAATGCTTATCATTGTGGATCACCTGCCACTGAGCATTGCGAATATTAGGTTACAGCTTTTTATACAAGGGATAATCTTGAGAACCTTAAGCAGGAATCCTTTTTTCCACACGATGTCGTAGACTGCTGTTAGATCCACACTGCTTTTCATTTTCCGTTGGAAAGTTTATTGGGGCCAGGACTTGGTCAGTACAGCTTCTTGAAAACCTGAAACTTGCTTACTCGTCCATGATACCTTTTTTAAAATCAGTGCTTATTCAATAAGAGGCTTTGACCCCTTGAGTTCAGATCATACCTTCACCAAAATAGGAAGATTGTGAAATTTGAATGCAATTCCACGACGCGCGTAAGTTGGAAATGAAGAGGGGGGATAGTGGTTTGTTAATCCTATTATATTGGGTTTTAGCGCATGCTTACTCCATGGGTGATGTGCAAACTAGTCGGAGAGAATTTGCTGTTATTTTAACATTCGGTTATGATTAGTATTTACTTAGTATTTTACTTCGAGTACATGGTGAGTTACTCTACGTGATGTATGATTACAACCTGAAAACCTACTACCGTACAACTGAACACGTTAGCACTACACCATACCCCATCGTTCCCTCAATTTAAACTACGGATAATGATAATGCAATGAATAGAATGAATTTTTCTTTAGGATGTACTTTTGGTACACTTGAAGAAGTTCAGTTTAGCTCCTTAAAAACGGTTACTGAACTCTCCAAATAAATGCGAAGATTCAAGGTTTAAAAAGCTAAATTTTTTGCAACACTAATATCTTGACATCCAAGGACTACTTGTAATTATTATTTCTCGAATTACAGACTTTAAAGCAGCTTTCGATCAAACAGTAAATTAATAGTTTGCAAATCTATTTGCCCGTAAGCCATCTACTCTTCAAGACACATCCATCCGTCTTTTCCTCTATCAGATTTAACATAACTCAATCTAATTCGCTAGAGTCAAGCCCCGAAAATAAAAAGAGAAAAAAAAAAAACTTCATGTCAACCTAATTACCCCAATTAAAGACATCGCCCTGTTAGATGTAGGAAATCGAGTTGTTGTGGAATTAAAATTAACCATGGCACGGGAAATAAATACTCTCTCTCCCTTGGCATGTGACCACCAAAACGATATCCAGTTACACACTTTGTCACCCACCGACCGAGATGACCTAAAGGTAAATCACCAATACACTCCTTGCCAGGATACAAAACACATACCGCGACCAACTTCCTCCGACTCCTCCACCTCGGTCAAGGCGTACACCACAAAGAAATCAACTCTAAAAGGCATTTTAACCTGTGATTTCGGTTTCTTGCGGACTTCCGATGGCCCCCAACCACCACCACCACCATCGAAGGGGGGCTACGTCACACGCCGAAAATAGTGGGGGCGGAGGTAAGGCAAAAGCAAGAAATTAATTTACGCCATCGTCCCGGTAATAAATACCGACATCGTTAAATGCCAATGCCGAGTTGACCGGCGCGGCAGCGACAGTTCCATCATGGTGGTTGTACTTGATCCTGGTACAGTTCCTTGCTCCCTTCATCGCCCGTTTTTATTTTATTTTTCGCTAGGGGTTGGAGAAAAAAAAAAGTAAAAATGGTAATTGGTAACCATTAATTACAAGCAATGACACACCTTTGAGTGAATAACAACTGTAAATGAGAGGTAATAAAAAATATTCTCGCAAAGCGGACCGACGTTTTCGGGGGTCGAGAGTCCTTTTTGTTGGTACAAAACGGATCTGGCTGCTTGATTACCGTGTTTAGAATTCCGGAGTAATTTCAACTTTCATAATACACATAACAACTACAAGTCGGCTTTCGTTCCCCCCTCCCAAGGGGTGGTATTGAAATTAAGTGCGATAGGCGTTACATTAATTGCCGTCCTTCAGGGCCAACAAAGGTGGTATACAAACGACGGACCTGGTGTTCATGTGGGTAAAGAGGTGGACCAGTCAAAGGACGACTTACACAATAACTGTTAATTTCATTATGAATTCATAATTTTTTTTCATGTAATTGCCAACGCGCGGTTATTAGAATTATTATCTACTACTACTCCTCCAAGGAGGCAAGAGGTCGCCTGTTAGTGGGGGGGGCGGGGGTAGGGAGGTAATATCTACCTACACCTGCCAGTAAGTCATTGCTTGTTGTTTTTGCGACCTGCCTTGTTCGTGTGTAATTGTGTAATTGCTATGCCCGGTGAACATGCAATCGAATTTGGCCATATCCATTGGCCGAGAGTGTGTGTACTTTCGTCCTCGTATAGTTCGAATAATTTGGGTATTGTTGACGGGTAATAAGGATTCTTTTTTTTTTCGCGGCGGCATTATTAGCCAATGACTGTTGACATCATGAATGGAGTGTGGGGGTTGGGGTGATAGGTCAAATTAATAATTTAGTGTCAATTTATTTCATGTTTATGGATGTTATGAGGTATTAACAATTATTTTTGTTTTCATTTCAGATAATAACGAGCGGTAATTTGAAGTTAGAGAGAAGGCCGTTCAGACACTTTTTTTGAAAAGTAAGTAAATACTCAGATAATGGGATATTTCTATGAATATTTGTTCGTAAAAGTGCCAAGCAATGAGAATGAGAGCACTACAGTCGAAGGATTTGTATTATGAAATCCTATTCCTGCCTATCCCTTTAAGACAAGGTAGCAAAATTGAGGCCTTAACTTCGCTTTCCCTTTACCTTCCCTTCAGTTGCCAGACCTTGACCATAACCATCAATATCAGTCATCGATTCCAAACTACCATCCCGATATTCATTATCTGATGAAACGAGTCTTTAGCTGAAGGTACAATCTACGTAATAATTTAGGTAGATATAGCGCCTGAAGTTAGCGTCCCCTAGCAAGGATGAGGTCTGCTCTGAAAATCAGTGGGGCGAATACGTCCATACTGCCACCGATAGGAAGATTGTATGGTATAATAGATAATATAATAGGGAAAGGAGCCAATGCAGGGAGCTCTCCGCAATTAACTTAACTTTAACTTAACTTTACCTCATTCCCCCCCATGGTATAATAAAGAGCTGCGCTCGCTCCGCAACAATAGAAACAAATTATGGAAAGCATTCCTCAAATCTCGATCTGACTCTGATTTTTCCCATTACCAACATGTCCACTCCCAATTCTCTGAACTCTGTGAATATCTATACACCGAATATCTTGACAGAATACAATCCACGCTAATCAAGGACCCCAAACGTTTCTACTACTTCATTAATGCCAAACGTAAATCTGATAGCTATCCATCCACTTTGAAATTTGCTAATAAATCTTCGGCAGACCCTAAAACAATTGCAAATCTTTTCGCTAATTTCTTCAGCCAATCGTTTACGGATCACGTTACTCAACCTGATTATAACTACTTCCGCTACCTAGAACACTGTCCCCGAACCTCCTTAGGCACAATTGATATAACTTCGGCGTCCTTATTAGAAGAGATTAAGAAACCAAAGGACGAATACTACCCCGGTCCTGACGGCCTTTCCGCCATAGTTCTAAAAAAATGCGTCAATCACTTAGTCCAACCCCTCACTACTCTTGTCCGTTTATCTATTTCGAAGGGAGTTTTCCCCGAAACTTTGAAAAATTCATACATAATCCCCACCCACAAAAAGGTTGTAGAAGTGAAATATCCAACTACCGGCCCATCGCTAAACTATCCTGCATACCTACGGTAGTTGAAAGCATTGTTTATGACACAATGTTTTTCCACTGCAAGACTATCCCTTCACCGAACCAGCATGGATTCTTTAAGGGCAGATCAACAACCACCAACCTTGCCGAGTTTGTGTCTAGCACTCTGTGCGTTTTGGAAGATGGTAATGAAGTCCACGTAGTTGCCACCGACTTTAGCAAAGCCTTCGACAAAATTTCGAATGCTATCATTCTTCTCAAACTTAAAGCTCTTGATTTTCAACCGGGGTTCATCTCATGGATTGAATCTTAATTGGAAAATCACCAGTATAAAGTCCTCTTCAGATCTTCAATTTCTGATCCCATAAAGCTACTTCGGGAGTCCCTCAAGGCAGCCATCTTGGTCCAATGATCTTCATCCTGACAATTAACGACGTTGATTGTATCATCAATGATTCCAACCTTTCTATATACGCTGATGATATGAAAATCTTCAGGCCAATATCATCCCCTGCCGACTCTCACTCACTGCAAGATGATCTGAACCGATTTTCAGTCTGGTGCCATAGTAATTTCTTAGAGCTCAATATCAGCAAGTGTCAAGCTATCATATTCTCTCGTAAGCGTATCCTACCATCCGCTAGAGTGTACTCCATTTGTGGTGAGCCTATTCCCTCCGTCTCTTCACTGCGCGATTTGGGAGTTATTTATAATAGGGAACTCAACTTCCATTCTCATATCGATAATATTATCAATAAAGCTAACTCTGCGCTCGGTTTCGTCAAGCGATGGTCTAAGGAATTCTCAAACCCTTACGTTACAAAATCCTTATACATCACTTTCGTCAGACCCCTCCTTGAGTATTGCTTGCCAGGTATGGTCACCCTACTATGAAATCCATATCTTGCGAATCGAAGCTGTTCAGCGTAGGTTCATCCGCTTTGCCTTACGTGGTCTTTCTTGGGCTGATAGCTACAATTTACCCCCATACACGGACCGTTTGAAACTAATAAATTAACAGTCTCTCTACAAACGCCGCGAAGTTGCTGACATCTTGCTTATTCGTCAGCTATTAGCTGGCAACATTGATTCCCCCACGGTACTGCATATGATCTCTTTTAACACCAACCCACGTAACCTCAGGTCCTCACCCCTCTTTCGTCCTATTCCTCACCGCACCAATTATGGATATAACGAACCAATGTTCAGAATGCTCCGCAGGGCCAATCTCATTCAAACCGCTTTCGACTTTCACAATAGCAAAGCCTCCCTAAGAAATGCCCTTTGTTCCATTAATTCCTCCTCCTGACCCATAAACTATTAGTGTTTAAGTTCTAGTGTAAGGTTTCTAGATTGAAATTTGTAGGCCCTTCAGGGCCCAGCACAAAAAAAAAAAAAAAATAAAAAATAATAAAAAAGAAAGTTAGGTTAAGTGTCCCTTTGTTAGTTTTAAGCTACCCTCAAGTTCGTGCTTACATAAATAATTAATAATCAATTAATTAACAAAACGAAAACAAAGACCCTGCTGGCACTGGATCGATCCTCTATCCGCACACTAACTGGAGTAATCACTGGACACTGCTCCATTGGAGTTATGCTCTCCAAATGGAATGCTGAGTCCAACGATTTATGCAGGAGCTGCGGGGGCGAGGAAGAGGTAGAATAAATCCAACACTTGCTCTGCCACTGCCCCGCCGTACAAGAATGACGAAACTGTGCTGTAAGATTCTTGAAGTCAACTGTTCCTTTAGAATTCACGACGACTGCAGTCATTCAATCTAAAATCACAGTCATTATCCAAGCCGTCATAATTCAAGTTCATTTCATCAGAATCGCAATTATTGTGTACGTTGCCAGTCCGGGACCCGATAAAGCTCTCGACTCCTCAGTAATTAGATCGAGGCTTGTAAGAATCTGGAAGCGGCATCTACGAGTAAATGAGGTACCAAGAATGAAGCATATGAATATGCCAGGCAATGAAAGAGCAAACGAACTTGCAAAGAAGGCATACTTATCAGTGTTTCCCCCTTTGTGAGAATTCCTATTACCTCCTTAAATAAATTTATTGACGTTGAAGTTACTAGATACATGCGTAATGGCTTGAACCTTTTGGCCAGTCCATAACAAGAAGAGATCATTTCTCTGGTTAAGCTTACTGTGCACCGCGCCATTTGTAGGAACTGCAGGGACGTGGAAGAAATTAAATCTATCCGTCACCCGCTGTATGAATGTTCTGCCCCTGCTGAAAGAAAAATGATGAATCTTGGTAATTACTTTTTCACGGAGCTGGAGGACTTACATTGAATTGAGCTGTAAGACTTTCTAAGATTCACATCTTTATCTGGATTTATCTGGTTGGTTCCAAGTCAGTGGTTCTCTCTTAACAAATTCTCAGAGTAAATAAAAATGGGCGCAATGAACCTAACTTATGGTCTGCGTTCTACCACTTTTCGTTCCTGAAATCATACCCATCAGATTGAACTACTTTCCCATCTCTCTCGTCGTTCTTTGGAACTTCATATCTTGGAAGTAGGAATGCAAAAGGGCGAAATAAATCTAGTAAAAGTTGTAAAAGAATTTTTGGGAAAGAATACTATAAAGAATAGAATCTTTACGTTTGCAATGAAACGTCTCAATTTGATCATGATCGCTAGAAGGATCTCCATTTATTGAAACACGTATAACAACAGCATTCGTCAATTTGACAATCCCTCCTATACTACAGCCTTCTTGTAAGATTTACTGCGTTAGCAACTTACAATTACAATGCATTTATACTATGCCACAGGGGCGTTCCGGGAAACTGCAGGGCGGACGAGCTCGCCGGACACGGTACAAGTGAAAGGATTCTGCCTGATAGGCTAACCCTGGGCATGCCCCTCGCTATATGGAAGCATCTACTAAAGCACAGATGGGAGAACGGCTCAACGTGTCATATTTTGATACAGATATAGCCTAAGCAGCAGGATCAGAAACGTAGCGCTGGGTTGCTTAAGCTAAAGCGATCACAGATTAGCTGCGTTATCGGTGTCCTAACAGGACACTGTCTTTTTATAGGCCAACGTGCCAAATGACTTGGCCTCTTCTCTAACGACTTCCGTAGGAGCTGTAGGGACAAGAAGGAGGAGGAAACCATCAGTCACCTCCTATGCATATGCTCAGATCTATCACGTGAAGGAATGCTCCACTTCATTAATAACTTCGGCGATTTGGCGTTCTTAGGCGCCATGAGCATCCATTGCTTTATCAAAATCTCCAGTTGGTTTTAATTAATCCCTCATTGGTCTAATGGTAGATCCATGACATCACAATGGACCTTTACTGGTCTAAGTGTGTCTCCACTCTTGTGCAGACAGCCAACATAACCTAACCAAACCTTATTCCTATTTCGGCGAGGTTATGATCCGAAAACAAGAGATCATAACCCTCCCACTTCACTGCATTTCTACTGATCCGCCTGTGGGGTTCGCCTTAACCTAACCTAACCTAACCTAACCTAACCTATTCTAATTTATCAGTAATTCGCTCTGGGCACCATTGAACATTCAATGCTGATGCATGCACTTAGCAACCAGAAATGATAAGCATGCCCTCACCTCGTACATCCAATCCATCTTCGCTCACCATGCATAGTTGCCAACCGTATGAATTGTTTATTTATTTTTAAATTTCATCAAATAAACAAGTAATTGTCATATGCGTATAGATTGTCGTTCCATTATTCTCATCATCTAATTCTCACAATTACCAGACCGTTTCTACGACTACCCTTCTTTAGAAGAAGAACACACCACCCCTACTACTAGTATCTGTTCTCATTATATTTTGCTTAGCTTTTAATTCGCGCACTATAAACAATTGAAAATTGATTAATTTTTCCGGTTTCCTATGAAATGCCGAACTCATACTTCATACACAGCGAGACAAACAGCAGATAGATACATTCAACTGCTAGTACCCGTACATCGTCAAGGGGCTCCCCATACCAATCCCTGCGCATCTTACACAAAAAAAAAAAAAAAAGAAGTAATGAGCAAGAAACCTAAATATTCAAAATCAATTAGCAATTTGGAGGAAATAAACAATAATAACAATAATAATGCTTTTAATTGAAACATTACGCTGCATAGTAGTAGTAGGTGTGTATCCCATCCGAATAGATAGAGTTCCACGGCCTCTGTGCGCTATCTTTCGAATTCAAATGCCAGTAGGTACGTGTGTATGTGAGTATCTAAGTGCAGGTCCATTAAAAGTCCAAACGCGCTCCCAATAATGAGTAATAAACGCAAATAATGCTGCTTATTGTTTCTTATTCTTATTCGTTTTCTTTGTCTTCGCATTCAATCGATCGGAATTCATTCCATCTTCTGTTCGCCAAGTATCTCATAATGAAGTCATATTCAAATGGAAGGCAATAGTTCTCTCTCCTTGCAGAGATATAGACAGAGAGAACTACGTACTTGTACACCACATCGAGAGCCGGAGGGCCGTAAAATCGTTCCGGAAGATTGTCGAGTGTATCCAGCCGAAACTATGAGAAAGTACACGGAGGTCTTCCAGCCACCTCTTGCCCCCTTCTCGGGCAATACTTCATTGTATTTTTTTTCCGTGTCTCGGGGAATAGTGATGTATAGTAGTCGCTTGTACTTCGAATAGAAATTTTCAAACTATTGGGGAGTGCGCTCTAATTGAACATAAGAAAATATAGAATTTTGGATTAGTGCGCACAGAGACATGCAGAAAGACTATAAACAAGTTTAATATTGAGGGGTGACACCCTATTTTTTATTTTTTATTTTTGTTGGGAACAGAACTTTTAACAGGTCAGCGAGCATAATTTATTGCTCTTCTTCAAGGACGATATGTATGTATTGTACTTCAAGGAACTTCTTTCGTTACACCGCGCTGGAGTTTTGATGACATTGTGCGACACTTATCCTTATCATTATGCTCAGGAATAACTTCGGTCGTAATCTGGGCCAGGAATGGACTGTAGTCTAGATTTCACGATTGGCTTCAAAATCGGTCCAGGGCCTGGTGCTGATGTCTTCTTTAACCCCTTCGCCCCGCAATTCGAATAAATAAGCTAGAAATCATTTTATTGATTAAATGTGCCGATATAAACTCCTGTAAGTCATATATGCAAAGATATTAGCCACTTGGCGCGGGAATAGGGCGGGGTAGCCTGGTACAAAAATGTACCAGTCGGGATGTTGGGTGGTACTTTTATGTAACATTCGTCCGCTCTAAAAGTAATAAAAAAAATAAAAAAAACGCACTCTTGTGAAAATCTAAATGTTTTCTTATTTTTAACTATTTTTTTTAAGAATGGAAAGGCGTTCAACATTTTTTACACAAAAACACTTCGCACTCCTTGCACATTATTTTGGTGCGTGACTGTTTTTTCATTTGACTGCAATTATAGCAGCGACGCCTGCTAGAACCTTCAATAGGCACATGTTTTATTCCTGGATCTTTTTTGGGTCTAGCACCTCGGTGGAAAGATCTACGAATAGCTCTGGTTTTCAAACCTTGCGCGATCAAATCCTCTGATAAATTAACTAAAAACGTACTTTTTTCGATTAATGTCACAGTGAATAACCCACGAATTGACGGCTGCCATCATAATCAATCGATAAAAAGTTTTTTTCCACCATTTGGTCCGCCAAATCCACGCCTCCCATGACTTCACGGTAAAATTTGATCATACCTGGGCATGGTACAACCATTTTTTCTCCCGTTTTTATTGTTTTTGTGACATTTTTCATTTCACAATTGTGGCAGTTGCTCAAAGCTAAGACCTCTTTCGTGTCCTGCCATTTTGCACATAAGAGACCAGCGGAACTGGCTTTGAACTCTTCCTCTCCGCGTTGTAGCTTTTTGTTGAACTTTGGTACATTTTTTTCGGTTAGACATCAATGTACCAACCGCTGGAAATGCAATTGTTTTCAATAAATCCACGGATGTGAAGAAATGCTCAAAACATAAGACAACATTTGGCTCTGTGATTGTACTGGCCAATTTGTTGACAACTCTTTCTCCTAGAGTTCCTTCAACTCATTGAGTCTCCTTCCTACAATATATGTTAAAATCGTAGGTGTAGCCACTTTTAGCGTCACAACGTAGCCACATTTTTGTTCCTCTTTTGACAGGCTTTAGAGGCATGTACTGCTTCAATGAACTGCGCCCCTTGAATTTCGTCATTGACTCATCGAAACTTTGGTATACGCTGTCCTGTCTGCATTTTTGAAAAGTTTTTTTCAAACATTCCACTAAATCATTGAGATAGTACGTTTTTGAACTGCGAGTATTGGGAGTTTTCTCGGGAATAGTAAAATACATTTTTGAAGTAATCATAACAAATCTATCCCGAGTAATTGCGTTGTAGATTGCCTGGTTTCCTAATGCTTTGTGCACTAACCAGTAATCTTTTAGGCAAGGAAGTCGATTGAAGCACATTACGAACCTGCATCCAATAATAACTTCAATTTCGCCAGCATTAGTTGGTTGGATGTTTTTATAACGCTTATCTTTTGTAGTTGCTCGATTGATGTTTGGGCGCTCGTTAGTACACTGTGCTATGTATGTATATATAAAGAGATCGAGGGAAAAGTTCATGGAAGATATCGGATATTGAAGACAGCCTGTTAATATTTTCTGAAATTTTACATTCTCGTGGAGGAAACACAATTTTTTTTTTTTTGGAGTAAATGCTTCACTTGGAGTAGTCCAGATAATGCCTTCAACATGTGCTTCTTCTATATTTGGGGAATCTTGTAGGTTGACTGCAGCAGGTAGCCTTTTTGCAGCAGTTTCTTCATAATCGACCTCATCTTCAGAAGCCGAATTATCAGGATCACTTTCAGAGCCTATTTCAAATACATTGTCGTCTGTGGGCTGATAAAACTCGCCGCTATCAGAAGAGAAGTCTTCTTCGCTTGAGGAGCTCGCATCTTCCTCCAGAGCCATTCTGATTTGGTTATCCTCCATCAGAAATCTGAAGCTAAAAAAAAAGACTGTTCCTAAAACAACGTCAAAAAGGACGAGTGGTACACATAAGCACCATAATAAAGGACGCATGGTACATTTTAGTACCACCTATATAAAACTGACAATAAAAACAATGTCTCGATTAGGCTTACCTTCTGCAAATATATCACTCTTCTGAATTATACGTAATAAAAAATCACTATTTCTTAGACTTATTTACCCACAAATTTAAGAAAATCGCACTCAAATCAATAATAAACCACTTTTTTGTATTACACACCTGAGAATAATGACAAATATAGAACTTAAACTGGAATAAAAATGGAAAAGTACCATTGTTTTTTATTTAAGAGATAGTCAAGGACGGTTTGGTACAAATTTGAACCATTTCTGATAAAAATAAGAGATTTTAGGGATGTTTGAACTTTTGCTGGTACATTGGTGTACCATGCGGAGCGAAGGGGTTAAGGACGACAACATAGGGATCATTTCTCGGTACTTGTGCTATCCTAATAGTCATGAGCTACATTGTAAGGAATAGGTGGAAAGATCGGAGTATATGTCGGTAGTCATAGCCAGACTCCGCTTAGTTCGGAAATCGAAAAACTCTCTGGTTCTTGGGTCCCAGTTCACATTAGGATCACTAGACTTATTTCCATAGATGTTAGTTTAGCTATTGTCTTTGTTTAAAACAATGTTCTGCACCGCCAAGCTTTATTCAATTTTGTACGCTATGCGCTTCTCTTAAATACATATGTCATATTTCCTCATTCTGGTGTTAAGAGCACCAAGCAGAAACTTGTAGATTTTCGTACACCCTTTCGAAGAGCTTATATCCAATGCTCACAAGCCCAAGACTTGTTGCAGTTGTTCACTGGTAGTGAATTCGCTCTATATGAAGGTTGCTTCTTTATAGTAAAAAGTACCTTCCACCTTCCCTTGTATTTCGGCAGGTAGCTTCCTAAAGGATGCAAGCGCTATTCGCGCATATCCTCTAGGCATTAGGAGTCCACTATCTTAAACTTTGCAGTCTTGGATCTATTGTACACTTAAAATCAGCCTCGAAATTTCTCCAGAAAACGA
Source organism: Brachypalpus laphriformis (assembly GCA_945910035.1). Lineage (NCBI taxonomy): Eukaryota > Metazoa > Arthropoda > Insecta > Diptera > Syrphidae > Brachypalpus > Brachypalpus laphriformis. The sequence continues at coordinate 124,187,042 of OX246755.1, forward strand.
TGTCTCTGGTGAACTGTTTCCTTTGCTCACAATTCGGAAGTTTGATCACTTATTTCCATTCTAAAGGAAACTTTAGAGATAACAAAAGGTGGGTCGAATATGACCTTGACAACAGTCGTTCTAACGTATCTATGTATAATGGTCGAAATTATAAAACAAAAATTAGCATACCCTATTGGAATAGGGTATTTCGCTACAGTCGGATGACTGAACGGAACAAATAACAGCGACGGCGAAGACGATCGATGTGCATTTAGCCCTGAAGAGCTGTATGTATTAGTCAACGCCCCATGTTGTGCGTATGACATTTAACAACCAATAATGATTTTTTTTTTTCTCATCTAAATTTGTATCTGAGCAAAGGGAGAGTGAGAGGAAGGTAACCCAAAACAATATATTTGCCAGATCGGAGATGCTTAGGTGGTGAGTATCTAGAACCAAAAAAAAAAAAAAAACCCGATGGGAGGTGAATTTTTGAATACAACGATGCGCGCAAGTACACTGTCGGTCGTCGTCTATATATGGATGTTTAATTTTGGTTTTTATTTGATGGTTAATTGATTTAACCATTCGGCCATGCGAAACTTATTGCTGGGTACGTTTTTTTTTTTCGCTACCCTCTTTCCTCCCTCAAGCTCTATAGATAGACTCGGAACTTTTTTTTTGTATAAAGTGATGAGTGATTTGCCGGCGTCTCTGTTCTTTGATTGTGGACATGTTCCGAGAGTGATGATGCTTCAACTGCTGTTACTATTACTGATGCTGTTGCTGGATGATGATGCTGCTGTTGCTGCTATTGACGATGACAACGATGATGATGTTTAACGAGACAATAATGTCATGTTGCTTTGATTAAACGAAACATTTTTATTAAAATAATTACTGTTTGGGAGCAAATATTAATTGAATGATACGCGACATACTGCATACAGTGGGGCAATGTTAATTTGTCGTGAGAGTGATTTTTTGTTTTATTTTTTGTTTGTTGGACAGACGAGGAAAGGCCTTGAAATGGTGAATTCTTGGAATAGTTTACATTTTTTGCGGTCTTTTCTGGATTGGAAGTGATTGGCGACGATGTCTTGAGCCGATGTTTAGGACTTAGCGAACCGTTTTCATTGAGACATTTGTTGCTTAGTGCCGGCTGAGTAATAGAGTCTTTTAGATCTGTTCTAGATAGAGCATCATCATGATATTGTTTAAACAGTCTCTATCGGCCGTTCGGATAACAGATTAGGTTCAGATAGATTGGGAAACAAGGATAAAATACTCACTGCAGGCGGTTTTTTTTTGTTTTTGCATCGGAAGGTGGGAACCTTTTAAAGACGAAAGGTACTCATTAACAGTGTGGGATTTCCACCCACTAAACCCACCTGCCCTTCTACCCCTAGTCCTCGTGGCACTGCCGTCAAGTACTTAATCGCGAGGGGGGACTTCATCCTCAGGTATTCGGCTTATTCGTATTGGCAGCCTCCTGCACTGCATTTAGTTGTCGCTCCTGCCTTCGTTGCTCTTTCATAATGGTTGTTGCAGTGCCGCTAACTACTTTCCAGGCATCTTCCATGCTCATCATCTGTCTGATGATGTTGTCTGGGGCTAGGTCCACACCCAGTTTGCTCACCAGCAGGTGCCGATCTTCTTAATATCGTGGACAATGGAACATGATGTGTTCCGTATCCTCGACTGCTTCCGTGCACGTTAGGCAATAGTGGTCGACGTCGAGTTCAAACCTGTGGAGGTAGGCTCTGAAGCAACCATTGCCAGTTAACATCTAGACCAGGTAAAAATTAAACTCCCCATGCTTCCTTTTAATTCAAGCGGCTATATTTGGGATCAATCTCTGCGTCCACCTACCTTTATCAGAGTGATCCCAACTCTCTTGCCATTCTTCCAGACTTGTCTTTGGTAGTACCTCAGTAAGACTTCAACTATTTCCAAGATCTTCTACAGCTGCACAAGAAACTATGCTCATCGTCTTCCCGTTGATATCTTTGGGAAGCTGATGGCGGCCAAAGCAGCATTATGGCTTAGGGAATCCTCGCAACTGGCTTGTGGAAATATGGGCCACGCAAGCAGCCTAAACAGCCATAACACTATTCCTAATAATTCGGACTAAATTGTCCCCTATTTGTACTTTAACGTCAAGTACTTCTTCTTCTTCTTCTTCTTCCTTTTATCAGCGAGGGTATGATCCGAAAATAAGGGATCCTAACCCTCCCCTCGGGAGAAATTCTAAACGAATCTGCGATAGAGATTTACACAGATGGATCCAAAAAAAGGGTCTGGAACAGCTGCGGGAGTTTACTCCAGTGCACTGGATATCTATATCGCCATACGATTGCCGGACCACTGTAGTGTATTTCTAGCAGAAGTCACAGCAGTCTGTGAACCCGCCACCTGGCTTTCAATTAACTCGATAGAGTGCAGCGCTGTTGTTTTCTACATAGACAATCAAGCTGCGATAAAAGCCTTCGAATCGCCAATAATTCGATCCAAGTTGGTAAAGCAATGCCGCGGATCTCTTAACGAGATTTCTGTCAGGTGCGACGTATCTCTGTGATGAGTTCCAGGCCACAGGGATATTCCAGGCAATTGCAAGGCGGACGAGCTAGCTAAGGAGGATGCAGACCGGAGCCCCTTGACAATAGGGGGGAATCGTCAGAACCCATTAAATCGAACAAAAATTTCAATTAGATACCGCTGCCATAAGAATGGCAAACAGTAGGTGGAGCAATATCAGTACATGTCTCTCTTCTAAACAAATCTGGCCAGAGCTGGATTGTAGGAAAACTAGTAGACTTATTTCCGTTAGTAAGACAAATCTAAGAAAGATAATTGGGGCCCCCACGGGGCATTGTCTGGCAGGCAGATATGCCAGAAGACTTGGTGCTCCCTTCAACGATTTGTGTAGAAGCTGCAGAGACGAGGAAGAGGAGGCAACTATGACACACACTGCTGGTAGTCCTGTTTTTCTTCTTAGTGGTATCACAATGGACCTTCTTTTGGTCTAAGTGTGTCGCTACTGAGCGGGGACAGCTACCCAACCCAACATTTCAACTCGTCGCTGTTGATGCTACTGTCCTGTTGGCACGATATTCCCGTTGGGCTTCTTCAGCCAGAAGGTCTATTAGTACCATGCCAGCCACTACACATGCCGCGTCGTAGGAGGTTCTTCGGGAGGTTCTGCATACGATTCTATAAGCTATGACTTAATCTTCATGGCACAAGCCCATATTTGGGAACCGTAGAGCATTATCGATACCGCAACTCTTGCTAAGAGCAGTCTCTTCTTGTGCTTTGGTCCGCTGATATTTGGCATGATCCTTGCCAGGGCACCCGTTGCCTTTGCTGCGTTCTCAGCTGCATACTGCAGATGTTGCTTAAAAATCGCGATCACTGTCTATATAGACAGCCAGGCAGCCGTTAAGGCTCTGAACTCTGCCGTAGTTAGGTCGAGGCTCGTTAGAAGCTGTAAATCACTCTTAAACGAGATATCCAGAGCCAATGCGGTGACCCTCTGCTGGGTACCAGGGCATATGAATATCGAAGGTAACGAAAGGGCTGACGAGCTTGCTAGGAAAGGGTCGGCGCTGCACTTATCGCGGACCCTCCGCTCTATAGCAATCCCGATCAGTTCCTTGCGGAAAAAAAATAGAGGATGAAGCCACCGGTCGAGCAAACAGACGCTGGGCTCATCTGGAAACATGCGCTACGGCCAGGGCGCTATGGCCGGCCTACAGCAAGAAGAGAACAACCTCTCTGGTAAAACTTAGTCGTTATAACGCACGGGTCATTTCTGGCATAATTACCGGACATTGTGCCATTGGCGTTCACGCGGAACGACTCGGTGTGCTGCATAATGACTATTGCAGAAGTTGCAGGGACGAAGAAGAAATTGAATCCGTTCGTCACCTGTTGTGTGACTGTCCTGCCCTATCCGTCAGAAGAATGAGGACTCTTGGTAGTTAATTCTTCTCGGAGCTGGAGGACTTGGGTAGTGTTGAGCTAGCGGACCTCCTGAGATTCATATCACTTTCTGGGTGGTTCTAACGGCGGATTTTCTTTACAGCGTTTCCAGAGTTAAATGATTGTGCACAATGGACCCGTACTGTTGGTCTCAGTGAGCAGTGACTCCTTGTCACAAGGCACCCATCTACCTAACCTACCTAACCATATGAAGATTTCAAGTTTCCGATGCTTTGTTGAGTAGTCCAGAAAAAAGTCCATCTACAATTAGTTGAGGCTTAAGGCAAATAAGGCTTATAAGAGCTTTTTTTTTACCTTTGAACTTCCCCACGGGTTAATGTGATTCCTTTTTCTATTTTGTAAAAGTTCCCTGCCCTGTTTGGCAGTCGTAGAACTGGAACTGGTTCCTAAATTTCATACATAAAATATTGTGGTCGACGGTGTACCGAAAGCTTTAGGAGAATCTAAGAAAGCGAGAAAATCCACGTTTTCATCACTTAAGGCTGCAGCACAGCTATACTTACCACCAGATTGATTAGGGTGCAGATTATAATCCTTTTGAGCATCTTTGATAAAAAGAGAAAAATATCTATTGGTTGTACCCCTCTTCCGAAAAACGATAGTAAGAAAAATGAAACACTTCTTCTCTTCTTCTTCCTATTTCGGAGAGGTTACGATCCGAAAACAAGGGATAATAACCCTCCCATTTCACCGAATTTCTACTGATCCGCCTGTGGGGTTCGCCTATTTGACCTTAGAAAATATCGACAGGCCTCCCTATTTTGGACCACTCGGTTACTAAGGCCAATGAAATGCCGATGTCGTCGCATTTGTGTGATCCAGGCGTTTATACATAGGCCTGCCTCTTCTGCCTCGCGATGTACTTGGACGTGGCAATAGCAACTGAGTCGGTCGTGCTCTATATTTCGTAAGATGGTTTCTTTGACGTGAAGGCTTCCACGGATCTTCGAACTTCTTATTTTTCTTTTTTTTTTTTTATAATTTGCGCGTGCCAAAGGGATTATGAATACCCTTATACTGGTTCTCAGGGCACGGGCAGTTGGGAAAAGGGGGGAAAGAGACAGAGGAGATGCCGGTTTGCGTTGGCTTTAAATGTTTGTAGGCTGTAATGATGAGGAAACACAGAGGCTGGTAGATCGTTCCACAAACGGCTTATAAACGATTCCCTATATTTGACAGTACGTCCGAAGTTGGGCTTGAGGGTGAACTGATGTGCATTCGAAGCATGACGCGTATTGCGGGTGAAGTTTTGAAGGGGAGGAATGCAGCTGGCTATTTCGCTGCAGCATTTTTTGTAAAAGAAGCGATAAAAAAGGGAAAGACATGAGACATTTCTACGATGTTCAAGTGAGACTAGTGAGTTCACAATGTCTGCGTTATATTCCAGCTTTGGGCGGATGAATGCCTTATAGATGGAGGCCAGATCAGACGGGGTAAAATATTTTTTGCACCGCTTAAGGTATCCTAGACATCTTGCAGCATTTTTGGCGACTTCGAATATGTGATCGTTCCATCAAAGACGGTTATTGATGCACATACCGAGAATGGCAAGTTTTTCGGATTTAGCGATACAAGTACCATTCATGGATAATGGCTGAAGGTTTTGGTTTCGCTTGAGAGACAGAAGACAGCATTGAGTTTTGGATACATTAAATTCCACTCTATTGATTGAACCCCATTTGGTTATGCTGTCCAGATCGGAATTTAATGTGTTTAACATACGTTGTCGTTCCTCTTCTACGGCCGAAGAGCAGGGACGTGAGCTACCGAACGAATATGAAAAACTGAGGGTACTGTCATCAGCGAAGGAATGGATTGGATTAGAAGTAGCAGACAAGAGGTCATTTATAAAAATGAGAAAGAGAGTCGGAGACAAAACGGAGCCCTGGGGAACACCAGCATTTATATGGTGAATTGCGGACTTGAAGCCGTCCAGGACAACTTGTATTGAACGGTCCGAAAGGTTATTTCTAATCCATTGAAGAAGAGACTCATCGATGCCATTTGCACGCATTTTCGACAAAAGAGCCTGATGCCAAACTCTGTCAAATGCCTTAGAAATATCGAGCGCAACCATCTTTGTTTCGCCGAAGTGATGTAGAGATTGGTTCCAGTGGACCTGTTGCTACAAAAACCATACTGCCGGTCATTGAGGAGTTTTCGTGAATCAAGATATTTCATAAGCTGACGATTTATCAGCGTTTCCATGACCTTGGAAGGAAGGGACGTTAGTGCAATGGGTCGGTAATTGGAAGGGGAAGAAGATTCGCCTTTTTTAGGGACGGGCTGGACAAATGCTGTTTTCCATCTTCTAGGAAAGAGCCCAGAAGAGTAGGATAGACAGAAAAGCTTACGCAGAGGTTTTGCCAGCGTGGAAGAACACCTCTTCAGAACTATGGGGGAGATACCATCTGGACCAGCGGATTTGTGTATGTTGAGACCTTTGAGTACTCCTGCAACTGTACGAGTGCGAAAGTGGACTTGTCCCATGGAAAATCCGACGCTCTCAAGTACAGGTGGAGACAAAGTACTATCTGGCAGGGTGGAGTTCGCTGCGAAGTGAGCAGCAAGCAGATTGGCTTTGTCTAAGGAGCTGACAGCTGGAATGTCATTATAAATGAGCATTGGGATGGCGGGCGAGGCAGAATTTTTAATATTTTTGACGAATGACCAAAAATGTTTAGTACCTTTGGGACATTGTAGAATTTTTTGCCTCAATTTTTGGTCATATAAGAATTTTACACGTCGAATATGAGCATTGCAGTCATTTCTGGCTTGTTTAAACTTCTTTCGGTTTTCCTCAGATTTGTTGGCTTTATAAGACCGAAAACTTACCTCTTTCACCCTGATAGCCTCTTTGCAGCTCTGGTCAAACCACGATTTAGCCTTAGGTTTGATGCTTTTTGTTCTGTTAGGAATAAAGGCATCCATACTTAAGAGGATGGTGTCAGTAATCATATCAGCGGCGGCATCCACGTCGCTATCGAGGAAGCACAGCGACCAGTTAAAACTCCTAAAGAAACTATTAAGGCCGTCCGAATTGGCTTTCTCGTAACGCCATACTTTTCTTTTGGGATTTTTTTCTTTAACTGTGTGGTCAGAATACGAGAATTTAGCTGATACGATGTTGTGGTCAGACCGGCCTAGAGGCGCTAAAACATCAATGATGTATTTTTCAGGGTGTGAAGTAAGAAACAAGTCCAGAGTGTTGGCAGAATGACTTACAATGTCCGGTATACGTGTAGGCTCATTTACAAGCTGAGTCAAATTGTTTATCTCAGCGAAAAGTTCAACATACCTTCCTTCGGGTGTTGTCTGGCCAGAATGTCGAAGCCACTCCGAATTGTGTATATTGAAATCTCCCGCAATGACGATTTCAGTATGAGGATACAGGGAGACAATTCGTGTGATGGAATCGGACAGCGCATCAAATTCGTTAAAAGTCGAGTTGCTATCCGCACTAGGGCTTCTGTAGATAAAACAGTAGTGGATTATTTGACGGTGAATTTAGCCATTTGAAATTAAATTCCGGATTGGAACAGTGGCTATACTGTGGTGGAACTTGGTAAGCTATATCACTACGGGCATATAATTTGATCAAGCTTTGTCACTCCTGCTGTCATGCGAAGCATCTTCATCTCACCTGCCGTTAGTTTACTCCCATACTTTTTGTATAATGATACCAACTTACAAGTAAAATCAAACGTAGTAGATTCAAGAAAAGTATTCGCATTAGTAAGAGATTCCTTTAAATTGGTAGATTTCAGTTTAAGCTCAATACTAAAATTTATGTTAACCACATTTTAAACTTTTTTTAAATCTCTTAATGCAACTGCACGGCGTAAGTGTAAGTAAGAAGAGAACAGATAGGAGAGATTGTTTTTGATGGAGTGGTTTGAAGCTCAGGTGGCCCAGTACTTGATTACTCTATGGGTGGTGTCCGAACTAGTCAGTGAGAATTTGCTTTGATTTTTTCTAATTCGGTTTAAATTTCTAGTTTTTCTATTGAGCAAGTGTTAAGTTACTCTGTTTGGTAAATGATCGTACCATTGGTTAGTTGAATGGATATGGTTAATATTCGAGCCAACAATCTACCAATTAATGTCCGAACGCATTACCACTACACACCATGCCATGACTATTAGTAAGGCGCATAGAGCTTCTACGGTTAAAATATATTACATCGTTATTCAATTGTATTCGAGCAACTTTAGATTTTTATTTCTAATCCAAATAAGATCCAAAACAAAATGAATTGACAAAATAAAAATCATATTCCCATCCGAAAACTAATTTCAAATAATTCCCACGAACTTGTTGCTCTTCGATAGAAAATAAATTAAAAAACAATAAAACTCCAGCACTGACTGGGTGGCAATAATTAAGAATACAAATCAAAATCCGACCATACCCGTTGACTTCTAATTTAATTAATTTCAAATCATCTCCACTGCAAAAAAAAAAAAACTATAGAAACACAACCTTCAACAGAAATGCAATTATACAATTGCGTGCAATAATATTTGAATTAAAATAAAAAAACTAAAACAACCTAAAATTTCTAATTCTAATGCAGAATTTATTAGCACAGCTACCACACAAATTTACACAAAATGACAAATATTCGCTGAAATTAATGATTAACATTCTGCAATTAGGCCGTATTACCAAACCATCCAGTCGCCTTGCCAATTAAGTTTAAATTAGATTTAAGCTAAGTTTTAAAATAAAATAAAAATAAATACCAATAATAAAACTATATCTATCTAATTATGCTAACAAATAAATTCAAATTGCATTGTCGATGATTGCGAAAAATTGCAAACGAATTAGATACATTTGTGTGTTTGTCGTCGTCCTCAGTAACAAATGATAATTATTTGCATTCGTGTTTACGGTGTTTTTTTTTTTTGTGGGGGGTGGCGAGACAATTATTATTGCATTGGCCACATTGACACATAGATTCATTAGAATTGCATCGCAACTGCTGCTGAAATGTCAATAAAATAGAAAATTTGAACATATTAATTAAAAATAACAAAATATCCCCCAAACAGTACTTTGATGATTTTCTAATTTCCACTAAAATTACCATGAAATTGTGTGCCACATGACTACAGTACTACTGTGATTTATCCATAGCATCACTGTGTATCTATCGGTCTGAAATATTGATAAATTGTATCGTATCTGGGACCGTTTAGTGGATCCATAGCCCACCCAATGGTAGGATGGCTCTTTTATTAGACAAAAGCGTCATAAAAATTAAAAGTAAATATTAAATTGAATAATTCAAAATAATTGCTCGCGAACTAATTGCGTTAATCATTTACGCAAATAATGAGATTCAACGTTCTATCGTTCGCGATGTCGGTCGTTGGTATAGCCATCGTTGTCGTTGTCGTTGTCGTTCTCGAGGTGCTCCTTGGATGCGAACAAATCATAGATACACATAGATACAGCTCTTAGTGAGGGCGGCGAGGAAGTTTGATTGTGTCCACACCACATTGCAGTCAAAGTACACTTTGAAGTATTCCATTTAGATTCTTCTGTCGGATGATGATGATTTCCCATCGATGGGCTTTAAAGCGGTATTAAAGATTTTTTTTTTTCCTTCTAAGAGATACATATCACTTAGCATAGATACTAGAGAAATTAAGATACAATTTCGAATTGTTTTTTTTTTTTTTAGTTTTATTTTTTTTATTGTCATTTCAGTTGTTGTGTATGTCAGATGAATTATCGAGAGGAGAACTACACATGCGTATAGCGCTATGAACAAAAAAAAAATTCATGATAATTGAACTAATTGAGTAATTTCATTTGAAAAAGTCGTGTTCAATTAATTTTCATGATTTTTTTTTATTCATCTTGCCCCGTGTACTTTGGCTCTGCAACTGCTTAGATTGTTCTCCTTGCGTCTTGAATTTCTTAACATAGTTGGGTCTTTTTAAGATTTTGTGTTCTCCTGATGTTGTTGGTGGAGCCGGTGATTTTGTATTCTCGGTACATTGGTGAATTGTTGGCTTTTTTAATTTTAGTTCATAGTACAATTAATTTATTGTGTTTTGTTGGAACGTGCATTGAAAATTAGCCATGGGTGTCATTACGATGCATGTGTCAACAAGTAGATGTGTTTTTTTGGGGTAATTCGGAGGGAAGGCAACTAAAGGTGTTAAACCCATAAAATATTACTGTAGTATGTTGTTATTAGATACGATTTGAGTATAAGTGTAAAAAGTCTCAATGCTGGACTTTGTTATGCCTGGTTAGGGTGAATAAGATTAGGTGCATGCACGAGGTAGGTGGCACCGGCTTTCTTAAATCTCTGTGTCCGGCTTCATTTGACATGAATGGCAATGATGTGTTCATGATTCCGATAACATGTAGTGGAAAAAGTAATCGAGTTCGCCATTTGACCGATATTGCATTTCATTCTTAATTGCCAAATCTGAGGTTTATATTGACTTTATTGATTCTAGGGATTGCGATGGACCCACTTTGGTGCCTAGTGTTTTATGATAACCTCATAACCCTACCTAACCTAACCTAACCTGTATCCCATTTTCAAACCGAATTGCAAGGTCTTTCCCAACGCCCCCCAGTATTTAAAAGGGGGGTTTTTCAAAGAAAATTGCACAGGTTAAGTAAGATCAGTGTGGATCCATTGTTATGGCCATGTAGTATCACAACCAAAACAAAAGAAATATTTGGCGCAACAGCTCTTTAAAGTGCCAGGGCCTAGCTTCTCGCAACCACTCATGTTGTGTGCGTTATATTTTTCACACGAATGGAAGAGACCTACAGTTTAATGCCGAATCCGAACGGCGATTTGAGAAGCTTTTTCGTGACAACAATACTCTCAGATGTTTGTCAGACGCTCGCGATAGAGATTCGTGAAAGCGAATGATTCTTTACTGAATTTGATTATCTTGCTTGTTTGTTCTCCTATGTTCTGGAAGAAATTACTGACAAGTATTTCATACCTAAGGTGATAGAGCCCTGGGCAGTGGTATAGCAAGTGACTTGTGTCTTCGTGTACATTCTCATTACCACAGCCTCTTCATATTAGCCCCTTAAATTTTAATTGCAAGGGCAGATTTTAATTGCCAAATCGGATTAATCCCTCGCCAGCTCATCAGCCCTCTCATTACCTGGAACGCCCTTGTGTCTAGCCACCCAACAGAGCTTTACATGGTGCTGCGTACCAAGAACCCATTGCTCTTCGCGACGTACAAGTTTAGATTTTATTACTATGGTAAGAGTCGCTTTTACTGCTGCTTGACTGCAATTGAAAAAGCGGATTTTATGGTGTAGTATTGCCATCTTCGCAGCTTCCACTTTTTCCGCATCTGTCACTGTCAGATCCTTCGCCGGCAATACCACTCCCTGTATCTATTTCTGTATCCATCTTGGGTCCATCTGCAAAGATGGACATGGAGCTATCATTTAGTATAAATTGGTTCACAGGAGAACAGCCTATCGATTGGCTCAGTTTTAGCGCATTGCTTGCTGTGGAGTGTTGTACAAATAAATCTAGAGGTTAAGAATGGACTCTAATCCTGCTGTTGGAGTGGTTTTTACCCTGAGGTTGATAGCCATACCAGCAACCAGCCACCGATGAATGCTGTATAGATCCAGAGAATGATTTTACTCATAGGTTGAGGTCCCCATGTTTTCCCAAACAATCTGCTGCAAGTGTAGAGACCTAACATAGCTTTTACTGCTCTTTCTCGTATTTTAGGTCCCCAGTCGATTTTTCTTGTTATCTAACACCTAGATATTTACCCCTGTCAGAGAGTTTCATATGATGAGATTTTAATCTCTCTAGGGCGCCTTCGATTACTTTACTTTTGACATTGATGTCATTGTCCTTGTCCTTTAGTGACTTTTTAATCGCACTGACAACGCTATGAAGTGCGGTTTTGACAATTTTATCTTTCGTGTGCGTATGCTGTGCCGAGGATAAAATGTTCGGACTCAACTTGTTAGAAATGTGTACGTTAATAAGCCTCTCGAATGTTTTCAGAACGAAAGATGTCAAGCTAATGAATTGTTAGAATTGTTGTTGATTTGATAAACATTGTGCCGACTGGTTTATTCAAATATTCATTATATGAATTGGCATATCCACCTTCTTCAATTTAGATGTATTGTAAAATTTGCCTACAAGGCGAGCATCTTATCCGAGCTTTGCACGTGTTGTCTCACAAAAATGTTGGTAGACTGGTCAATGGAAAGTAGGCCTAGTCGCCTGTTAAACATGAAACTGCACGGAACACAGCATATTCTTAGAGCCTTAATTGACCCAGGTTCGGAAGCCACATTCATCACCGAAATTGCCACACAGCTGCTTTTTTTTTTTTTTTTTTTTTTTTGATTTACCCATTTTGTTGGAATTTCCTTGACTTTCGAAGAAAGCCAAGCAAGCACTTCTGTGATGAGGAGCTTACAGTACCAGCACTCACCACATCCGCACCGAAGATCTGCCACCTGATACGAGCAAAGGCCGGACACTCACAGAGATAATGTTCCGCGGTGTCGTCACTTTCTCCACAAGCGTCGCAAATTGTAGTGTCACTTAAGCCTAACACGTTAAGGTGCTTGGCAAAAGCGAAGTGGCCTGTCAAGACGCCGATAAGTTGTCTACAGTCTTTTCTGCTGAGAGACAGCAAGAATGCCGCTGATTTCTTACAGACGTCCGGGAGCATGCGTTTAGTCAACCTGCAACCTGGAGAGTCATGCCACACACAATTGTGCTCGTGAGAGACCCAATCGTCAATGGAAGCCCTAACCGAGGACGCTGGAAGACCCAACACGGGTTCGGGACCGGAGAAAGCCTCCTCTGAGCCTTGTCTAGCAATCTCATCGGAGATCTCGTTCCCCAAGATCCCAGTGTGACCTGGGACCCAGATAAGAGACAGAGAATTCAGCCTTGCGACAGAGTTCAAAGAGTTTTTGGTTTCACGAACTATTTTGGAAGTGGTTAAAGGGTTAAGCAAGGCCTTAAGCGCAGCCTGACTGTCACTACAGACACAAATGCTACGTCCCTTCCACCTGTTCTTCACAACATAGTTCATGGCCATTAGGATTGCATAAGTTTCCGCTTGGAAAACAGACGCATATTTGCCTAACGAGAAGTGAAGTCTAATGTTGTCGACTTCCACGAAGACCCCAGCGCCAGACCCTTGACTGGTTTTGGAACCATCCGTGAAAATACGACTACATTCCATTCCCGGCTCAGATTCTGACCGAAGCCAGTCCTGGACACAAGGAAAGTCGACTCTGAATTTGCGCATCAGCTGGAGTTCTGGTGTCATTGCATCAGACGGCATATCCATAAGACAGGAGTCGTAAGATAAGTGTCGCGCAAGTTCATCAAAGTTCCAGTGTGGAGTATACCAAAAACCGCCCCGCCTAAGACGATGGATGGCTTTGATAGTGCAACCCATGATATAAGTATCAAGGGGAGGTAAGTTCAGCAAAGCGTCTAGAGCAGAGCCAGGCGTACTCGGGAAAGCTCCTGAGCAGCCGAGACAAGCCGTTCTTTGGAGTTTCGAGCAAAAAGCAACCACATATTTACGCGAGAGCCCCTTCCACCAAACAACCGACGCATATGCGAGGAATGGTCTTATCATAGCCGTGTAGATCCAGAGAACCTTATTCGGTGATAAGCCCCAAGTCTTGCCAAAAGCACCCTTACACTGCCAGAAGACTGAGAGCGCCTTGGATGTTTTGGACTCGACGTGTTTAGACCAATGAAGTTTCTTATCTAGAATCACTCCCAGATATTTGGCTTCATTGGAAATGCGAATGGTGACGCCTTTTAGTACTGGCTGAGTCAGACCGGTCAAAATCCTCCTTCTCGTAAAAAGAACAACCTCAGTCTTAAGAGGATTCACCGAAAGCCCACTCCTAGTACACCATTCATCGATCATGTCCAGCGCCGCCTGCGCGTTAGCACAGACCGTCGCCAGGCATGGCCCGACAGAAAGTACGGCGACATCATCCGCATATGCCTGAGCGTAGACGTTAGAACTATTTAGAGTGTTCAACAGAGAGTCGACCACCATGCACCATAACAATGGAGACAGAACGCCACCTTGCGGACAGCCCCTGTTTACCCCTGTCATAACATATTGGCCACAATCCGCATCCACTACCAACGTTCTATTCATTAGCATTGCTTTAATCCACAACACTAATGTTTCATCTACCCCGTGTTGTCTGGCAGAGTCGCGCATGCAGTCAAAAGTCGCATTGTCAAAAGCACCCTCAATGTCGATGAAGATACCCATCGCGTATTCTCTCCTATCAAGCGCGCATTCAATTCTGGCCACTAGATTTTGAAGTGCGGTCTCACAGGATTTCCCACGCTGGTAAGCATGCTGCATCTCCGATAGTGGATGCAGTTTCAAAGCAACTTTGCGCACGTGAAATTCTACCAGTCTCTCCATACTTTTCAGTAAGAAGGATGTAAAACTTATAGGTCTGAAACTCTTGGGGAGCGAATAGTCTTCCTTACCAATTTTCGGTATGAAAGCTACTCTGACAGTCCGCCAAGGTGTAGGAATATATGCCAGCGCCAAGCCAGCGGTGAAAATTCTTTTCAGAGTTGGCAATAGCTGATCTATACCCTTTTGCAGCATAGCCGGATATATTCCATCGGTGCCAGGCGATTTGAAACCATCAAAAGATGCCACAGCATATTTGATGGCCTCATCTGTTACCACGGCTGATGCAATATACCAACTGCGCCGAGTTTTCTGACTTAGATCAAGCTCAGCCTGGGTAAGCGGGCCAAGCTGCGACCTAGTGATTATCCGATTGCCAGGAAAGTGAGTCTCCAGCAGAAGATTAAAAGTTTCCGCTTTTGTCTCAGTAAACTTGCCATCAGACCGTCTGAGTGACTCCGGTTTGGTCGGCTTACCTCTTTTGAGGACTTTAACCAACCTACTGGTTTCACCGAGTGTCTCGATCTTTTCACAAAAATCTCTATAAGAAGCACTTTTCGACAAACGAATTAACTTCTTATAGTCTTTTTGCTTCGATCTAAAGAGATCCCAGTCACCTTCTAAATTTGTCTTAAGAGACCTATTCAGAAGTTTTCTGGACTCTTTCCTAAGCCGCTGCAGTTCCGGGCTCCACCAGGGAACCGGCGTTCTGCAGGAGTTTTTTGTCATTGGACACGCCAGTTCAAAACAGTTGGTAAGGACACTGGTCAGGTTTTGAACAGCATCCTCAACCTTTCGTTTCGTTCTGAGTTTAGCTGGAGTTTTGACAGATCTGTCTAGCTCTTTCCTAAACCGCACCCAGTTGGTTTTCCTCGGATTCCTCCTCTCCTGCAAAGTTAAAGCTTCGCATTCGATTTGGAAAACGATGTATCTATGATCTGATAAGGACACTTCCGGCAGTACCCTCCAGTTAGTAATCGACTTGAAGTACCTATTAGATAAAGTCAAGTCAATTACCTCCTGCCTCCTTGCCGTAACAAAAGTTGGCTGGGAGCCAACATTGTTTATTGTCATACCAGATGATAGTATAAAGTCTAGGAGATGGTTTCCTCGTATGTTGCATTTGCTGCTGCCCCAGACTGTATTCTGAGCATTAGCATCGCAGCATATGACTAGTCCCGTCTCCCGAGTGTCACAATACTTTATGAGTTCGGCAACCGCCTTCGGTGGTGGAGGCATTACCGAATCATAAGGGAAATAAGCCGACGCAACGACGAAAGTTTTCCAACTTCCATTTGTTTCGTAGCTTACAGCTGCAGCAACCAAGTCCTGACCACAAAATTGTCCAAGCTTGCTTACTGAGAGGAAATTCGGCACAATTAGACAAGCTCTCGGTCTTTCAGATCGCTCGTCACATAGCACCGTTACTCCACGAACACCACCAAATCCACATATGCGCTTGTTCCGCACATATGGTTCCTGGATAGATGTTATGTGGGGTTTTGTACGCACCACGGAAAGTCTACTACTTAAGAGAGCGGTAGCAGCCTTGGAGTGATGCAGGTTAATCTGCGAAAATATCATAGATATAGTCGGTGGTTTTCGCCCATTACTTGCACTCATTTGGAAATTAAGCGGAAATGAATCCTTCCAAGATGCAGGTAAGGACGCATGTCATACCTAGACTTCAGGACCTCCACAGAGCCAAGATCTAAACCCACAACAAGCGAAGAACCTTCCACATTTTCCCGATTCTTGCACTTGCCGTGAGAGTAGACGAACCATTCGCTCGTGTCGAGGCCAGGATTCTGGGTACGGAGACGCGTCAGCACATCCGCCGTTTTCCTGAGTTTCCCCGGGATAAAGCAAATGGCGCGCGTTCTCTTGATGGGCATGAGAACCACAAAAGAAGTGGTCCCCAAGGGTGGTATTTTCGGCACAGCTGCTTAATCTAAATAAACAAAGAATATCAGCTAACGTCACTGGTTTAGGCCAAATTTCTACTGATACCCTACACTATCAGGTTGGTTTCACGATTTTTTCGCAGTTCAAATCATCATTCTGTCTAGATGTCAGGGCGTTTGTCTTCTCTCACTTGACCTCAATGTTGTTGCCAACTCATCAGGTGCAAAGAGATAAATGGTCACACTTGTCGAAAGTACATTTAGCAGATCCTTTGTACAATATCCCTGGGAAGATCGATATGTTGATAGGGGCCGATGTGTATGCATCAATAATAAGGTTTAGTGAAGAGTCAGAGGGGTTCTCCAGTTGCACAACTGACTGAATTAGGATGGATTCTGACAGGACCTGTCAACATGAGTCCACGATCTAAGTCCTTTACAGTACAAAATCACCATAATTCTTTAGATTCTCAGCTAAGGCAATTTTGGGAAATAGGAGAAAACCTAGAGGTTCGGAAGCTAACGGCGGAGGAAAGGAAATGTCAACAACATTTCCAACAAACTGTCAAACGACGAAACGATGGCAGATACGAGGTTCGGCTTCCTTTCACACAAAACATTCGTCCAAAACTTGCAAACTCTAGACGGGCAGCTATGGCAAGGCTCTTTAAAATCGAAAAGCGCTTCGCATCAAGCAACAAATTACAGGAGTCCTTTACCGCGTGCATAAGGGAATATGCCACATAAGGACACATCAAGGAAGTCTCAACAGATGTGCAATTCGAAACTGGAGAACATTATTTCCTTCCACACCATGCCGTATTCAAGGAGTCTAGCACCACCACGAAACTTTGCGTGGTCTTCGACGCTTCGTGCAAGACTTCCAACGGAGAATCCTTAAACGGCCACTTAATGATAGGGCCTCGTCTACAACCAGATATCATTGACCTAATTGCTAAATGGAGAAAATTTAAGGTGGCCGTGGGCGCCGTGGCGTAAGTGGTTAGTGTGTCGGATCACTACGCATGAGGTTCCAAGTTCGAATCCCAGAAAACACAAAAAAAAGTTTTTTCACGGTCCCACCTCTCGCGAGCGTCTGACAAACATCCGAGAGTATTGTTGTCACGAAAAAGTTTCTCAAATCGCCGTTCGGAGTCGGCATTAAACTGTAGGTCTTTTCCATTCGTGTGAAAAATATAACGCACACAACATGAGTGGTTGCGAGAAGCTAGGCCCTGACACTTTAAAGAGCTATTGCGCCAAATATTTGTATTTGTTTTTTTTTCCGCAGACATCAGTATGATGTATAGGCAGATACGAATGGCACCAGAAGACACTCCATACCAACTGATTTTGTGAAGAGCAAAAGCATCAGAGCCCATAAAAACATACGCGCTTAACACCGTCACGTTTGGTACAGCTTCAGCGCCATTTTTAGCTGTGCGTACCCTGCATCAACTTGCTGCAGATATTAGAAACACTCATCCTCATGTAACCAAGGTACTCACCGAAGGGTTTTATGTCGATGACCTAATCTATGGGTCCGACAATGAGGAGAACGCCATCATCTTACAAAGAGACGTTCTAGCCACTCTCAAGTCGGCTGGATTTCCTCTGCGGAAATGGGCAAGCAACTCATCGAAGATACTAGAATAAGTTTCTGAAAGTGAAAGGGAAATAGAACTCCCACTTAATTTCGATTCACCAGATGCCATTAAAACACTGGGAATTCAATGGCACCCAATGACCGAATTTAGACAACCATTTAAAGGAAAGTACAAATACTCCTAGATCAGTCATTTTGTGGTAAAGTTGATCAGATTGCTTCCTAATAATAATTTTTTAGAGCAAGATACAGGATCAGGATTCCAAGTCGCAGTCGAGCAAACTTCTATAATGCAAAGTTAGAAAGAAAACCTGAATACTTTGAGATTGGGATAGTTTTAGTTTTCCAGGGTTAAGCATCAATGCATCATGTATAGACTACCTGATTATAAATCCTCATACATTTTTGTTACAGGCAGGACTATTAAAAGCACGAAAAGGCTGATTGGTTGGAATTGTAAGAAACAGCTTGGACGCAGTTGGTGAGATATGAGAAAATTTGTTTGTTAGTAGGACTAGGACAATATACCCAGTTTGTTACAGTGAACTGATCAATGTACAGTTAATTGCTTTTGAAAAAAGCTTATAGTGTCATTTTATCTTCATAAATTGACTGTCGTATGAAAAAATAATGGGGGGTAATATTTTAATAAAATCTGGGTGGATACCATATTATCCAAACCAAAAGATTTGAATTTAGTGGCTAATATCGACATTCCAACGGAGTTTATTATAGCACTCACAAAAGTACTTTTTGAACTGTATTATCGACGAATTAAATGTAGATCGGGTAGTACCACAACGGTCATCATCATCACCAGTTGATTCCACAGTTCATCCCCAGAGATCTCCCTATTAGTCCGGAGATTCACTGGAAATTTAGTACTCGAAAATATTCTAGAGGTTCTTGTATTTGATATAAATATACCAACCAACAGATGGAGGGGCACAGGCGATCTAATTGGAAGGCGAGTTACACAAGTGTGATTACTGTGTTTATTATATATATATAAACTGGTGTTGCATATAAGTGATATTTTGGTTAAAAGTGATGTTTTAAAAATAGTTCAAGTCGAGATTGAATAGCACAAGATAATTCGTTAGTTGTTTTTAAATAAATAGTTTAAATAAATGGGGGATGGCAATGGTGTAGTGGTAACGTCGTCAATTGCCACGCTAATGGTTCATGGTTTAAATCCTAACGTCAGCAAGCATTTATTTATTTCTCATGAAATATATAAAGTCAGTCCGATAAATTGCAAACGTTTGTATGAACACAGACCGCTAAAGACATAACACTGGCAGTAGCTTGGTCATGTAGCTGGAAAAATGGTTCACTCTGTTGGACGATTGACATGCCTATGATGTCGGTAGTCGCGATTCTGTGAATCAGAAGCAAAAACAAAGAATAACAAAAATCTCCCCAGTTATCTGGACGCCACCCCCGGAGTTTCTCTGAAGGGGTTGGGTATGAAATGTCCTTTTCCAAAATCCCTTTGCCATAATCCCCTGTGTCAAAATCCCCTGTTCCAAAATCATTTTTACCGAAATCCCCTGTTCCAGAATGATTTGTGCCAAAATCCCCTCGTTTTTAGATCTAAAAAAATCTAAAAACGTGGGATTGGTATAAAAAAATGCTTGGTCTTTCTGCATTAAAAATGTTTACATTCACTTGTCAATAACAGTAATTCTGTAACTGCGGCGGCACATGCATACATAGATATGTGAATAATCGTCGTCCTGCTACACATATATTCATTTTTTTCACCCAACATTGTTCTTTGATTTCTATTAGTTTATTCTAATATTATTTACTGCTGCTTGCTCTGCTCTGTTCTTTATTCTCTCCCATTCGATATTGTGCCATCACTGCGTAAAGTGAGTATACTCTTGTTACGTTCCAGCCTGATTTTCATTATGAGTGCTATTAAAGTTGTAAAGTCCAACAAAGGGAATGATAAGTTGTTTGTTGATGGGCATTGTTATCACCTTAGCGCAAAAAGTAAGTCCACTTATAGGTGGTGCTGTGCTTGCAGGAAGACCTTGATATGCAAAGGTGGCATAGTTACATTCGTTCTTGAAGGAAAGCACGTGTTGAAGAACCCAGTTTATCTTTTTGAAAATCGGAAGATTTTTATCTTTGAAAGCAGGGGCTTTTCCGGGGGATTTTGGAATAAAGTATTTGCTTGAAGGGGATTTTGGCACGGGGGATTTTAAGACATTTTTTTAATTCAAAACAGGAGAATTTGGGCTCCAGGGGATTTTGGAACGGGGGATATCGTAAGGATCCCACCCTGCAAACAGGCATTTGTTGCATCAATAATTTCTTCATTCGATGAAAATCTTTTTCCGCTGAGCCATTTCTTTATATTTGGAAACAAGAAATAATCGCACGGCGCCAAATCTGAACCGCACTTTTTTCTTCTTCAAATGGGGCCGTTTTTCCAACAATTCTGCATTAAATTTATCTAATAAATTGGCACAGTACTGTCGGTGATCGGAAGTCCATTGTTTTCATTGTTCCTTCATTTCTGACATATAATGGTGTATCCAAGGTTCATGAACTGTTACGAAACGCCGTAAAAATTTACTTTACTTGCGCTTAAAGAGTCCCAAACTCTGTTTTGAAATCTTCACCCGAATCCGTTTTTGGTCCACCGTCAGCAAACGCGGCACCCATCTTGCCGATAATTTGTTCATGCCGAAATGGTCATGCAGGATTCGAATGGCGGTATCATTTGAAATTGCTACAATCTCAGCTATCTCACGAACCTTGGCCCGGCGATCGTCAACACAATTGCCGTGTTTTTTTGAAACCTAGCCAACCAGTCGTTCATTTAAACCATTTGCCAGCCAGCCAAAGCCAGCCGATTTTATACGAACATATCTCTAGGAACCAAGCAACCTCGCAGTGCCAGCAACAACAAATAACTAAAAAACATTCGTTTTTGTGCCGCCTGAAATTAGGCATCACGAAATTCCCAGCCAGTAACTCTTTGCTGGGGATAAAATCAAGAGTAGTAGCCAGCCGGTTGTTGTATTTGTTTTATGTGTAAAATTTTACTTTACTAGCAACTACTGGCTGGGTAGGTTTCAAAAAAACACGGCTAATATCGTGGATTTTGTTGACCATTTCTTCCGTTGTGTGACGTCATTTGGACGTCCTGTGCGCTCAGCGTCTTTTGTCCTTTTTTTTGACTAATTTGAAAAATGAAATATATGTGCCACATCGAAATTTGAAAAAAAAACTAAAACTACCCGGAAAACTAGGTTGACAGCAGCGTTGGTTGTCTAATGCCAAATGTATGGGTTCCGAGCACCATCTTGCATCAAAGTTACTGACTTATCGAACAGCCCTCGTACAACCGCTGATTGCGAAAGCATCTCCAATAATTTTGTGTGTCAATATCGACGGAAAATTGATAGCACTTGCAAGAACCGGGGTTGTAAAACGGTTGTTCAACTCACCTATCATCTTTAAATTTCTTACTTCTTTTCTTATATGGCACAAATAGTTATTTTCTTAGAGGAGAATCTTTTGAATACTCTGTCAAGCAAGCCACTGTCCGAATTGACAGGTGTAGAAACGTCACAGAAATTTGAATTTCGAACTCGAAGTGGTGTCACACAAGTCAAGGAAGTCTTTAGAGTACTAAGTTCCCAGTATGTATCATGAAAGTTATGCTTCGGTCGAATGTTGTGCTAAATTGAAACCAGTGAGATTTAAAATTACTCAAATGGCTTCCTTAAAAAATTCAGACCATAAATAATTTATGATGAGTCCTGGTAGTTGTACAAGAGGTGTAAGGAATTGAAACGCATTGCCAAGAACTGCAATGACGATGCATAGGTTTGGTAGATACTATAAGTTAAGCAAGTAGGTAAGAACTGCAATGGTTCTCCTTTTCTGGCCGCAATGCAGTGAAGTAGGGTATGTTTCCCTCTAGTTATCAGTATAAAATCTTCTACGAATCCTGTATAACTTTCTCCTCTAGTTGTATGTACTAGCATCTACTAGGTGTTTCTACCTAAGTCAGTCTTCAGCAAAAATTCGATTCCCGCTTTTGAGTATTATTAAATCTTAAATAATTAGGGCGATCATGCCTTAAAGGCTTTCTTTGACTTCATTCGTCTTAATGTCAGTAATTTTCCACTTCGAATTGTATTGTTTCCCATTTTTTCGACAAAAAAAATAATAAAACACATATTTTCGTGAAACAAATTGAGACCAAATCTAATTTGCATAAACAGTGGACGGGACGGTATATTTAATTAAAAACCAAAGAATAATTATTATTATTGTACCCCGAGGAGAAAGCCTCTTCATACACGCAATCATTTTTCTCTTTCCTAGTTCATGTCAAACCACACGTAAACTTCGTCATCTAATACTCGTATAATATAGCCCAATGACAGCAATGTAGATACATTTTTTATAGGATTTACTTTACAATCATTGGCTGGCACAACAACGGTGTATAGTACATCATCATCAGATACATTTTCGTGTGAACTGAGTGAAATCGACTCGAATATGGGGGGATACACCTTCGAAATTGTAATCTTGACACACAAAATGCTTTATGGTACGGTTAATAAAAAGATACAAAACAATTTATAAACAAATACAGCTTTTTGGCGTCACTATTTTGCATTGAACATAAAATTTGGTCAAAGTGAAACCTTTTTTTTTTTTTTTTTGTTATTTCATAATCAACAAATATAAAACAAAACAAAGTTGCATAATAAAAAATACACAGAAATAAACAAAAATTCGCACATTTTTGTGCTTTTTTCGTCTTTTTTGTTTTGAGGAAAACAAAAATATACTGTACACGATTCAATAAAATGTGCTAATGAAACAAAATAATTAAATATTACGGTATGATTCGCCGTTACGCGTTTGTCTTTCTAATTGAATATCCGGGTCTTAGATGTTCCCCCAGTCAAAAAAAAAAAAAGGTGTCAACAAAATAAAAACCAAAAAAAAGACTTCGAAGTAATTGACTTTTTATAGATACTTCCCCTTTATTTTATGGATGCTTCTAAGTGCGTGGTAATGTTTTCGAGAAAAAGTACGTAATACATGAATAGTGTTAGTCATTGGATATTGCAAAGGTGTTTATAGGGTGCCTCAAAGACACACATCACACATTTAGCCATAAGAACCAATGATTGGAAGCAATCGGAGCTATCGAATGTTTTTTTTTAAACGAGAAACGAATAATTGGACTACATTATCAGCGGCCCAGCCCGCTACTTACGAAGAACGAAGATATCCTTAGAGTTCGATTCCCACCAAATATATTTTAGATACGAACATTGCTTACACACAGATTTTCAATTTATTCGATTTTCCTCGCGAGGAATAGCGCGTATTTTAAAAACACATTCATTCTTTGGTTTTCACCTCGATTCGCGAGGACACTCGTTTTAGAAAATGATGGTCTTACGTATACACATTTCCTCGCAAGGTTCCTCGTTCGAGTACATTATTCGAATTATTTATTTAGTCTAAGACTGTAAGATACAATATCTTTTAAATTAGTGCAAGCAATAAGTACATACGAGTATTTCAATTTGTGTTACTAAATTTTTTTTTTTCTAGGGTAGGTGAAAATCTTCAACAAGACACTATGAGGATCGCCAGCGCGTGCTCATAGCTATGTGGGATTCTTACCCACTAAAAAGCCTCCCTTCAAAACAGACTTGTTTTTATTTTTACTACAACTAAGTATTCGACTTATCAAGTAGTTTTCATTTCACGAAATAAGGACGTTTTGCAGGTACCTTTCCATTAGAAGTTCTTGCTAGCTCCGCAGTTTAGACGCTGTTACTTATCGCACTAAGTCTAAAATAGTTTAGTTCTCTGTAGACGGCGTAGTAAATTTTTTCCATCCAAAACTTGGAGGACTGTAATATTTACGTGACTTTCTAGTCGACTTTTATGCTTTCTCGCGTAGTTTTTGATTTCGTCTTCGATGGTTTTAATGCCAATATCTCTGTGGATATCGCTATTTCTAACATACTATGTCGCATTAACTCTTAGCACTTTGTTTTCAAAAGTTTGTAAAATTGTTATGTTACTTATTTTTGTACAACCCCAGAGATGTATACCATATGTCCACATTGGATTTAGCACTTGCTTATATAAAAACAGTTTATTCTCTATATTAAGCTTGGAAAATTTTCCAAGTAACCAATACATTTCCTTATATTTATTATCTAGTTCTTTGCATTTTTATGGGCGCCGTGGCGTAAGTGGTTAGTGTGTCGGATCACTACGCATGAGGTTCCAAGTTCGAATCCCAGAAAACACCAAAAAGTTTTTTTCACGGTCCCACCTCTCGCGAGCGTCTGACAAACATCCGAGAGTATTGTTGTCACGAAAAAGCTTCTCAAATCGCCGTTCGGATTCGGCACTAAACTGTAGGTCCATTCCATATGTGTGGAAAATATAACGCGCACAACATGAGTGGTTGCGAGAAGCTAGGCCCTGGCACTTACAAGCTGTTGCGCCAAATATTTATTTTTTTTCGTTTTTTCTTTACATGTGTTTTCCATTTCAGTTTTGCATCAAGTGTCATTCCACGATACTTAGCCTCGTTTGCAAACGGAATTTGAACCGAGTTTGAAAAGATCAGCAAATTATTTATTTTCTTATAAGTAAAATTTACATGAACAGATTTAGTATCATTGAGTGCCATTCGCCAAACCTTTGCCCATTCATTTACTCTGTCTAAAGCTTCTTGCAGTTTTTCTGTAATATCTTCGACCGTTTTACCTACTGCCAAAATAGCAGTGTCGTCGGTAAATGTAGCTAGCTCACTGCCTTCTACTTGCGGTATATCACGAGTACATAATAGATATAAAACTGGACCAAGAACGCTTCCTTGCGGCACGCCAGCCATTATTTCCTTAAAATCTGAATATTCGTTTCCACATTTGACGCAGAATAGTCTATTCGTACGGAAGTTCTTGAAAATATTATATAGGTGCTCTGGCAGAACTTGTCGTAATTTAAACTTTAAGCCCTCATGCCAGACCTTGTCAAAGGCTTAAGAGACGTGAAGGAATACGCTTGAATAAATCCTTTTTTTTTCAAGAGGTTTTTCGATAACATGTGTTATTCTATGTACATATGGACTTGTTCAACTGTAGAATGCTTACTTCTGAATCCGAATTGATGAACCGGGATGAGATGCTCTTCTTATATTACCGGCTGTATTCGCCTAACCAATATTCTTTCGAACACTTTGGATATAATTGGAAGAAGCGAAATCGGTCACGTTTTTTCATTCAGCGGTTTTCCAGGCTTTAGAACCATTATAACTTCGGTGACTTTCCATTGACTGGGAACATATTCTAGTCTAACCGCGGCGTTTATAATGAACAGAAGCTTAATTAGAGCTTTTCTTGGTAGTGCTTTAAGAACCTCTCCCGTAATTAGGTCGTATCCAGGAGCTTTCTTAGGTTTAAGTTTCTTTATTTCTTCCTTAAGTTCGGTAAGTGTTGCATTTCTTATTACGCTATTGTCTATATATGACGTATTTATATTTTCAATAAGAGCTTGTCCATCAAACGGTTTGAAAGTTTCTTCCAGGTTGGCCGTTTCTCTTTATCATGCCTAACCCATTCGTCTTGATTTTTCCTAATTGGCGCGGCTTGAATTTGAGGTTTTTTAATACCTTTTATAGCCTTCCAAAGCGAATAGTTAGAATCTTTTTCTGCCGTTAAGCTTTCTAGGTAAGTTTGTATTTCATTATTCTTATGGTCTTCAATATATCTTTTTAGTGAGTTGCACAAACGGTTAAGATGTGCTTTATGTTGCGGAGCTCGAGCTTGTTGCCATCTTTTACGCGCTTTTCTCTTCTTCTTAATCATCTCTTTTATTTCCTTGCGGATAAGTTTGAATGTAACTGACCGGGGTTCTCTTTGGTTTGGGAGTTTTCTTCTACGCGGCATCCTGTAAGATTTCGACGAAGCGATCTACTTCAACTTCAAGTTCATAGGGCGTTTTAAGTGATAAGCTCAGCTCAATATTTGCTTCAATATCTTTTTTAAAGCCATCCCAATTAGTTTTCGCGCTGGTTAATCTGACCGGTCCTACTTTTTTAATCAGAGCTTCGCTTATCGTCTTAATGATTGGAGAATGATCAGAGGAGAGATCAAAGCTTTCTTCAACTTTTATACAGTTGCCAGATATTCCTTTAACAACAAAGAAATCAATCAGATCTGGTGTCTTATTTCTATCAGTCGGCCAATATGTTGGTTTACCCGTCGAGTAAAAATCGCAACCGAATTGCATACCCGCATTATAAAGCTTTCTACCTTTCTGAGAGGCGTACCTTGAGCCCTAGAAGGGGTGTTTCGCGTTGAAGTCGCCACCAATAATACAATTTGATTTAAGGAAGTTGAAGATGTCTGTGAAATCACTTTCTTCAAGTTTACATCGCAGTGGACAATATATAGACGAAATGTTGAAAG
Source organism: Brachypalpus laphriformis (assembly GCA_945910035.1). NCBI lineage: Eukaryota > Metazoa > Arthropoda > Insecta > Diptera > Syrphidae > Brachypalpus > Brachypalpus laphriformis. The sequence goes on from OX246755.1 coordinate 124,213,479, forward strand.
CAAAATGTCTATTTCTAACGCGTACCGTGCTTACTTGCATTGCTTCTAATTCAATCTTTATTTCTGCTGAGTGTTCGATATTTTCTTTTATAAACAAAGATGATCCGCCTCTGGCTGCTTCCGATGGGTGAAAGGCGTGATGCACGCTATATCCCCTTATCTTAATATTCGATTGCTTTGTCAGATGAGTTTCACAGACTAAGTATATATCAATATCTTTTTCTCGTATAAATAAGTCTAACTCGTCGAGTCTTTGTATGAGCCCGGTGGCGTTCCAAGTAAGAATTTTTATCATTTCTTTCATATTCGGGTTGAAGTGCGCGTGTTATGAATGTTGTTTTCTAGTGCAACTAGTCTCTCGAAAATTAGTTTATTTGTTGTGCATTGCTCTTCAAGTTTCGCAAGAATTATGGAAAAAACATTGGATACATGATCTTCTGAACTACCTCTATCACCGTTTTTCAATGTCGCAACTTGAGCAGGAGTCTTTACATTAAAGTTTGGACGGTTTCTTGCTTTGATCTCCCGTGAGTTGACGGTTGTGTACGTACCCTTAACTGTCTTCGCTGCTTGAGCATAAGACTGCACGCCAATATTCGAAGATTTTGCTTCTGTCACCTTATCTCTACTACTTATGGTTTTTTTTTCATTAGCCGATCTTAAGTCAATATTGACGGATTTTCTATCTTTCGTTGCTTTTTTCGGAGCTATTTTGGGTCTGTTCTTGATTGGTTTCATATTCGGGCGCATGGAATTTTTTAGCGTATCGCGCCGTTTTTGAAGCTCTTGTGCCACTTCGCAACCTCGATAGTTCGCAGGATATTTTCCTTTGCAGTTTGTACAGGTGGCTGGTGTTTGCTTATTTAGGTGACACTCTTCCGAGAGATGTTTACCTGCGCATTTAACGCATCGCGACTCTTTCTGACAGTAAATCTGCGTATGATTGAAGCCTTGACAGCACTTACACTGCGGGATCGATCTGGAGCTCTTACGGATATGTTCGATTTTGACCACGATGTTTAGAATAGTCTTGATACCATGTATAATATCTTTATTTTCGTCTTTATCAAAACTAAGCATGAATAGTGGAAGTCCGCGCTTTACCAATTTTTCCTGATCTCCCTCCGACTGTTGCTTCACCTTCTTGATAATATTGACGGTATCAAGAATTTTAAAGCCGTTGTCTTGAAGGTCGAGCATTACATCTTCTTTAGTGCACGAGGGGTGGAGTCCCCTTGCTACAACACGCAGTGGTCTTTCTAACTTATTTTCATAAGTATACCGCTGAATCTTTTCTGCATTCAATTTTTTAGATACTGATCGGTAACCGTCGGCTTCATCGACATTGATTTTCCACGTATTGTTTCGCAGAGTGTCACCTTAAACTTCGATGCCAGAGTTCCTTTAAGGAGGCAATGCAACGTATTACCGTCCGCAATTCCAACGACGTTTATCGGTGGCGGAGGACGTAATTTTGGTTGTTGTTGCTTTTCTTGTAACTCCTTGCGGTTTTCATCTCTTTGTGGCTCGACTTCCGGTGAGGAACCAGCTTTGCGTTTTTTGCTGGGTCGTTTCTTTTCGATCCAATTCGTTCCGCGTGTTAGCTCTTCTTCATCTGTCTGGTATTCGCGACTAGGTGAGCGATGTGGGCTAACTGTATTTTCTTTTTGTAGATACGTGTTTTTTAGGGCATTATTTTCTTGCTTGAGTAAATCTACTTCTTTCTTAAGCTCACGATAGAGTAGCTCCATTACGGTAAGCTTGGTACGGAGTACGTCGTTTTCCTCCTGAATGCTTTTTTATTTCGTTGAGTCCCGTTTTTCACGCGCTTGCGCGCTTCCGGCGGACTTCTTTTTCCGAAGACGTTCGATCTTGTTGGTGGAGATCGAGATACCGTTGTACTTTTTGAGAAGGGATTTATTAGGTGCAATAAATGCCTTTCCCCAGAATCCGTAGAGCCGACCTCCGAAGAGGGTGGATTTTCCAGTGTGCCTGGACTGCCACCTGGGGTATTCAAATCTTTTGTTTTGTTGATTGCATGTTTTTTTGTATACGCCATACTCGGTACACGGAGGGTGGATTTTAGTCGCCTCTTACGGGTATATTCTAACCCCTACCCGAAGGGGGTAAAAAATAAGTTTGCTTTGTTTTTCCACACTTCGCATAGAATATGGAACGAGAAACTCGCTGTTTATTACGGAAAATTAATGCATGAGTTTCCTCTCTCAAGTTTGAGTTAAAAGAGCATTTTATTTTGATTGAATCTTGTATTAGTGTAGACTCAAATCTTTCGTTAACATTTTCCATGTGGTGGGCAACACTTATTGCTACTAACGCCGTGAAGCAATCACGTGAGGCTCTTGAGTTTTCAACCTCCTGCATATAACTTCATGGGATTCTACATATGTTATGTGACTAGAGGCGACCACTTAAACTGAACTGTAATTGTATTGAGTATTAGTGCCGCTGAATTTGATGACAAATTGTTTCAAACTTTTAACCTGCGTCTACAGCTGGAAGCACAAAACAGTAATATGTTTAACACCTCACCTAAGGGACAAGTGGGACATAGCATTGATTTACCTATTTCTACTCGAGAAACTTGTGCTAATTATGACTTGTTAAATTTATCGTTCCTCATAGTAGCTTTCGAGTACTATTCTCATAAACTTTCATCAGTGATGACTCTGGCTGTCTGATTATGTACTCTTGCTTACACAGTTCCTCACCCTTCTCAGTTAGATTGAGGAGTTCTACCTCTTTGGCCTCTCTAAATTAGTCCACATAAAACTGTACCACCCATGATAGCTGGGAACAATTCTAAAGGGGCTGCACTACAGCGAGTATCTTCTACTTGGTGCTAATGCAGGTGATTTTGTTGGAATGGACTTAATGTTCACTGAACAAGGGAAAGACTGAAACGACCGTGTTTACAGACGTCTGGAACATATATGATTACTATTAATAGTAAAATCCTTCTTTAAGCCCAAAAATGGGTTTCAGTTGTTTCGTTTTTTGTCTCTACTAGTCGCGGAGATCTTCTCACTGCAATCATGGCAAGAATAACAAAATCTACCCACGGAAGTTATAACAGTTCACTTTTCTGCTTTCCACGCTCATAACTTCAGACCAGCTTAACCGATTTCAATGAATTTTCTTTTCTTTATTAAAAGCATTGGTCACAACAATTTTAAACTACAAATCATTCTTATGGGTTAGTTAATATCACTGCCTGAGTCGTTGCGTGTCATTGTTAGTTTTTTACTGCATTATGTACCCTTTTCATTTTTGTTCTGTGAAATTCAGTTTAGACCACCCTGTACCTTTTCAACTATATTCCATTTTGTATCATAAAAAAATTTGAAAAAAAATACATAACAAAATTAACGACCGCTGATTTTTACGACAGAATGTATTGATAAGATAGCGTGTAGACGAATTTGTGTTTTTCCATGTTTTACACATAAAAAAGTCGAAATTGTTTTTTTTTTTTTTTTTGAAAGATTTTGACCATTTTCGCAGATCAAAAAATGCGTGGGAAGATTACGAATTTTATCGTAATTTAATTACTAAGTCAAAAAACAATTTGTTTTTCTTTCTTTTTTTTTGTGGGCAATTACCTTGATGTTGTGAGTCAGGATGTATAGAGAAACTGGATTAAAGTTGTTTGTATTTAGTGTGGTTAGATTCAAGCTTAAAGTTTATTGATATAAAGGTATCTTGTGAATGAATGAATATACCATAAGAACAGTGAGTAATAGGTTTGAAATCTTTTATTAAGTCTAATTGATCTTTATGGATTTCTAAGAGATTTTCAGCCTGCAGGGACGAAAATGGCAACTTAGTAGTAGAATCGCAGTCGGTGCTGAGGATATGGAAGGAACACTTCTGCAGACTGTTAAACGGCGATGATGATCAATATTCCGCTGTCAGGCAGAATGAGCCATTCAACAGTGACGATGGCAGTCAAAATTCCCGTCAACCCGATCATAATGAAGTGAGGATAGCGATATCTAAACTCAAATCCAACAAAGCTGCTGGAGCCGACGGCCTTGCCGCTGAACTTTTCAAGGCAGGAGGATATGAGTTGGTAAGGAGCATGCACCAGCTCATCTGTAAAATCTGGTCGGACGAAAGTATGCCCGATGAATGGAACCTCAGCATCGTTTGCCCGATCCTGAAGAAAGGAGACCCTCTGAACCGCGCCAACTACAGAGGTATATAAGATATGCATATAAGATCCTGTCTGCCGTACTATGTGAACGCCTAAAACCGATCGTCAACAACCTGATAGGTCCTTATCAGTGCGGTTTCAGGCCTGGAAAGTCCACCATTGACCAAATATTCACACTACGGCAGATCTTGGAAAAAACCCATGAATATAAAATCGATACGCACCACCTTTTCATCGATTTCAAAGTTGCCTATGATAGCGTGTATAGAGACGAGTTATACAGAGCCATGTCTAGTCTTGGCATCCCTGGCAAGGTCGTCCGTTTGTGCAGAATGACGATGGAGAACTCTCGCTGCTCCATCAAAGTCGGTAAGAACATCACCGAACCGTTCGATGTCAGGAAAGGTCTTAGACAAGGCGACGCGCTATCATGCGATCTCTTTAATATAGTACTTGAGAGAATTGTACGAAACTCACAAGCCAACCCCGGAGGTACAATCTTCTTCAAGTCTGTACAACTACTCGCTTATGCCGATGACATTGACATAATCGGAAGAACACAGCGGGCCGTCAATGGGGCATTTACGAGTATTGAGATCGAGGCAGCAAAGATGGGTCTAGCGCTCAATGAAAGCAAAACAAAATATATGCTGTCTACAAAAAAGGACACCCAACATCGGCGTCTTGGGCAGAACGCCACATTAGACAGATACAATTTTGAGGTAGTAAAGGATTTTGTCTACCTAGGCTCTATGGTCAGCTCCGCAAATGACATGAGTGGAGAGATCACACGGAGAATTACTCTTGCCAATCGTTGTTTCTATGGGCTAAAACGGCAATTGAGTAGCAAAGCCCTATCTCTAACTACTAAGGTAACTCTCTATAAGACATTAATCATCCCAGTCCTGCTGTATGGCGCAGAGGCATGGGCTTTGAAAAAACCGGATGAGGATGCCCTTGGTTATTTCGAGAGAAAAGTTCTTCGAGCGATCTTTGGTCCCGTCTGCATAGACGGTGAGTGGAGGAGAAGGTACAATGCCGAACTATACGGCCTGTACAACGACATCGACTTAGCCAGATGAGTTCACATACAGCGACTAAGATGGCTGGGTCATTTAGAGCGGATGGAGCCCAACCTTCCCGCTAAGAAAGTCTTCGAATCCAACCCGGACGGACGGCGCAGTAGAGGACGACCTCGCGGTAGGTGGCGCAAACAAGTGGAGGGGGACCTCAACCAACTTGGCGTGCGCAACTGGAGGCAGCTGGCTCGTAACCGTGCTGGCTGGAGAGGTTTGTTGGTTGAGGCCCAGGTCCACCCCGGACTGTAGCGCCATCTAAGTAAGTAAGTAAGTAAGAGATTTTCATCTAAATTTTGAAGTAAGTACTCCACACTCAACTTGCATATTCAGAGGTACATCAAAACGCAAGACGAATAGAAACAGTAAATGTATGCCAGTGAAAGATTTTATACTGACTAACTTTTGGATTCCTAATGTAGGTTTTGTACAGTTTTACATGTTTATTCTTGAACAGTTTTACGACTTTTGAACTAAAGGATTTAAAAGACCCTATATCTATTGATACGTGGGCGCCGTGGCGTAACTGGTTAGTGTGTCGGATCACTACGCATGGGGTTCCAAGTTCGAATCCCAGAAAACACCAAAAAGTTTTTTCACGGTCCCACCTCTCGCGAGCGTCTGACAAACATCCGAGAGTATTGTTGTCACGAAAAATCTTCTCAAATCGCCGTTCGGATACGGCACTAAACTGTAGGTCCCTTTAATTCGTGTGAAAAATATAACACACACAACATGAGTGGTTGCGAGAAGCTAGGCCCTGGCACTTTCAAGAGCTGTTGCTCCAAATATTTGTTTTGTTTTGTTTTGTCTATTGATACCAGATTTCGGTGGCATTACAATTGTAGTTACATGTGACTCCTGAAGGCATGCCACCAAAAGCGACGAGTTCAAATTTTATTGCATACCTTTTGGTATCAGGATTTAATTTATCCACAACAACTATATTGCACGGCAAAATCGCATAATATTTTATGAAGTCCCTATCACCTCTAACTTAGCTTCTCAATGAACACAGTTCAACATTGAGAATTCCTGGATTATTGCTGTTTAAGGAATCTTCAGGTCCCATGTGAAACTTTGATTAAATTAGAAGACTGACTGATCGTAAGACTCGGCTGGTAAGAAACCGACAGGGTTTTTAATTAAAAGCATGTGATATCATGAGGAGTTTTTATGCTGCGTATCTTGCTGACAAATGTTGATTTGCAAAGGTTAGGACCTGAAATAGGTACTATTTACTTCATTGTCGAAAAACTTCTTCACCAAGAATAAAAGTCGTAAATAAAAATCACCTGCTCACCTCACCTCACCTAAAAATTCGAATAATGGCTACTACGAGTATGCTTTCGGGTTACCTAAACTTTTAAGCTTAACGTGTAACGTGACAGCAGCTGAGATGGGTCATCAGGAACTGCACACGATATTGCATATTTATGTTAAGTGTTCAATTAAGAGACAAATGTTCTTGAATAAAAAATCATTAGCTTCTCAGTGACATCCTAGGAATCCCAGTGCTGGGGTCTTATACTATAATATTCCTTACAACAATATAAGATATAGGTCGTTAGCCTGCTTCACGGTTCAACGCATAACCGTTATAATGTAATCATGTGAATAAAAACAGTGACCACTTCGTAAGTGCTGAAAGTACTTTGCATACACACTTGCTAAAACAAACAATAAACCTTCCACTTACCCCCTCCAGTCCATCATTCGGCTTAAAAGTCCATTCACTCATTTGGCATCGTCTGTATAATTTTGTATTTCTATTGAATTTTTGTTTATGTCATTCCGATAGGAAAGCCGCTCGTAAATTTAATGCCTAATAACGCTCCAGACTACACTTAGGAGGTACTCTACACCCCCATCGTCGTGGATCGACTCATATAGTTCCCAAAACTACATATACTTGCTGGGCTTAGTTCTTTTGCTTGGCTTCACTAATAACAATGATCAAATGGTCACTGCCGCGCGGCGTAATACTGAGTTCCTATGTCGCATATGCATCCAACAGATACAATGTTACCGCACAAGTAAACTCTTTTTGGATTATTTTAATTTTTCTGCCATCTCCCTCTTGCACGCCCTCAGATTGTGTCCCAATTTTGTTCGGGTAGTAAAACAATAATTCAAAATGCCACCCATAGACCTCCTATGGATTTCTCCTTCGTATTGCTTTTGTGTTTCATTTCATTGCTCGAAATATTCGTATCAAAGAGTCGTACAAAGAAAAAAAGTAATAAGAGGGAATTTTAAAAGAATTTTATATCCTCTATCGGTTATGTATTGAATTTAATTTTTATTTATTTTTTTTTTTTTAAGAAATCTTCGATTAATGTATTTTTGAACAAAAGTTGTAATAAATTTTACAGCGGTCTATAATCACTTGATTTAGGGCCCCCAGTATACGTATGAGAAGCCGCTGAGATTTCATAGATTGGGCTGGTTGTAATCATAATTACCAGAAATACATCGAAATTTTATTCAAATGTATTCATATGTTTGAAAATTTATTACCCCACTGTTCCACTGTGTTGTTCACATGTTCTAAGCGAAAGGATAATTATTATTGAACAAACTTTCAAATACAAAGAGAGGAGAAAATCGACGAAAAGAAACCCACGAACAACAAAGCAATTACATAAATGTTAGTATCACCATTCTTTACCCTGCTCCTCCTCCATCGTCATCGTCATCATCATCATCATCCCTGGTGGTTGGATTTTTGCTTGGCTTTTGTATGTATGCAATAAAACACCTAATAACGACATAATTCAAAAGAAGGAAGTTGTCTATGTTTGCGATGATAAAGTATTAGATTTAACAGAAGCGATTTTAACTGAGATATCATTTACACTCGTATGTATGTGAGTATAATACAGAAACATAAGAGTGGACTTTAATCTCTTTTTGAATACTCTAAATGAAAAATGTTACATTTATTCTACGGAATAGGTTTTGACAGTTCGTCTATACTATTTCCGACACATTTGGTATTAATGATGGTGTACCTCAAGGATCCATTCTTTCTTCAACATTATTTTTACTCCATGTTAATGATCTACTACAGATAGGACACTAGAGCACACAACTTTCATGTTGACATGACAAACGCAAGAAAATCAAAAATAAATTTAAAGGGCAACTAATCTTTGAAACTTACTCCCAGGTGAAATATTCTCGGAAAATTGTAGAAATAATCTACAAGAATTTAACGCAGAATCAACAGACATCTGCAGGCATCTCGGAGGGCTGGATCAGCGTTATAGGTTCACCTTTCTCGAGAGATGTTTATAAAATAAAATATATATATAATAATTCTTGGGGAAGTATGTGTTCCCAAACCATTTTGTTTTTATACACTATCTCACAAACCTCATAAAGTAAATATATACATGTATAAAATGTCAGTACAATCGAGTCGATTACAGCCATGTCCGTCCATATGTCACTAGTTTTTGTGCCTTGAATTTTGAGCTACATAGATTGATGAATTTTCATTTAGTATAAGCTCTCCATAATCCTAAGCAATCCTAATCCTAATTTTAAAATTTTTTTTTACTGGAAATCAAAAAAGATGTGTTTACGCTGTACATGACCACGACCACTTTTTAAGTGGCTTTTCTCACAACAAAAAAGAACTTCAAATAATTTCTGAAATTTCGAAGAAAATGCGTATGACTAGAAAGTTTTAAAAGCAAAAGGTCACACCCACTTAATATGGCCGGGGCTAAGGGTTGAAGATAACGATACCTTATCCTACAATTTGTAAGTTTCTTATATTCTGCTTATTAAAGTTCTTCATTCTCATGAATGTGTGTGAACACAGCGTTCACTGGAGAAACGTTCATTTCCTCGCCTGTGTGAGGTAGGTAGGTAGAAGTGGCGGTTCTGTAAAAACAGAGACCCAATTAGCACAGTTGTGCCGTTTTGATACCACGACTCATGCGACCTTGGATGTTGAAGTGTGTTGGTGAGGACAATCTAAAGCCAGCCTGTGGAGTTTAAGAAGAGTGTTAGCTCATTTATGTTCTTACCCGAGATTTCCTCAAGTGAATTGTAGAAGGGTTTGCCTAATGCTTGATGTCTAGCCCTAGCTAGTGCTGGACAATTGCACATGTAGTGGATAATTGTTTCTTTTTCGGTGGCTATGTTGCAACTACGGCAGTGTGTATTATATGGGATACCTAGTTTGGCTGCATGCTCTCTTACCGGCCAGTGTCCCGTGATTATCGCGATTGTACGGGCAATGTTTTTGCGCGTTCTGTTCAATAGGGCGGTTGTTTTGGTCTTGTTGTAGTTAGGCCACATCTTTCTGGATATGACGCAGTTCGTTAACCTGGACCATTTAAGGTTAGCTTTTCTAAGAAAGATTGAGGAGATGTTTGCCTTAATTGCTCCGAGCGGAGTGTGAACAAGTTCAGCAAGTGAGCATTGAAGGGCTGAGCCTCGCCTGGCCAGTTCGTCAGCATGTTCGTTGCCATCAACGTTGCTGTGGCCTGGAACCCAGACTAGGGTCACCATGCATTGGCCATCTAGCGAGGCCAGCTCCTGTCGGCATTCTAGTACTAGTTTTGAGGAAATAGTTTCCGAGGCAATGGCTTTGATAGCAGCTTGGCTATCGATTAAAATAGCGATTCTTTGCCTTGGTAGTGTATTTGTGTGTGACTTGATTTGGCGACAGGCTTCGCGAATGGCGAGTACTTCCGCTTGAAAGACGCTGGCAGCGTCCGGGAGTCGGTACGATCTTGCGATGTTCAGGGACTCCGAGAAAACACCCGCATCAACCCCACAGTCCCTTTTTGACCCATCGGAGTAGACTGTTAGATCGAAACCACTGGTCGCCCGTCCATCTTGCCAATCTTTTCTTGTAGGGAATTGTACATCGAAACGCTTTGTGAAGTTCAATGTGGGGATGATGTAGTCTGTTGGAGTCGATATGAGTTCTCCTGGTAGAGAATCTGGGATATTGCTGTGTCCATAGGGTTTCGCAGTCCAACGCAGTCCACTCTCTGAGTCTGATTGCGCTGTGCGCTGAGATGTTTGTGATATGTAGATCTAGGGGTAAAAGGTGTAGCAAGACTGTTAGAGCGTCTGACGGAGTTGACCGTAGGGCGCCTGTGGTGCTTATGCATGCTGCTCTTTGCACCTTATTTAGTTTGGTTATGTTACAGGCTTTTTTAAGGGCCGGCCACCATACTATCGACCCGTAGGTAAGGATTGGGCGTACTACGGCTGTGTACATCCACAGGGTCAATTTTGGTTGCAGGCCCCATCTTTTGCCGAAGGTTCTGTTGCAGGCATAGAAGGCTTTACATGCTTTCTTTACTCGTTCGTCTATGTTTGGTTTCCAGTTAAGTTTAGGGTCTAGAATAACTCCTAGGTACTTAGCGCGGGAAGATAAGGAGAGTATCTGACCGTTTAATCGAGGAAGATTGAAGTCGGGTATTTTGGTTTTTGTGGTGACAAGCATCAGTTCAGTTTTATTTGGGTTGACCCCAAGTCCACACTTTCTGACCCATGCGGTGACTTTACTTAGAGCACTCTCCATGATCTCACTTATCACGCGAGGGAAAAGTCCCGACACTAAAATCACCATGTCGTCCGCATACCCAACTACTTTAATTCTTTCTCTGTCTAAGCATAAAAGGATTTTATTCATGACTATTAGCCATAGTAGAGGTGAGATGACTCCACCTTGGGGCGTTCCTCTACTGGCAAATTTGGTTATGGTGCTGTTTCCTAGAGATGCGTGAATAGTTCTAGTGCTGAGCATAGAGACTATCCATTGACTTAGGTAGGTTTCTATGCCCAGCTCCGTGAGGGACTCTAGAATTACTTCAGTGTGTACATTGTTAAAAGCTCCTTCTATGTCTAGAAAGGTAGCTAAAGTGTATTCCTTATACTGTAGGGATTTTTCTATTGTTCGCACTACTTCATGAAGAGCTGTTTCTGTAGATCTTCCTTTGAGGTATGCGTGTTGGGATTTGGAAAGAGATGACTCGATTGTATCTCGCAGATGGTTGTCTAGAAGGCGCTCGAGGGTCTTCAAAACGAAGGAGGTCAGACTGATTGGTCTGAAATCTTTCGCGTTCTCATGTCCGCGCCTCCCCACCTTCGGAATGAAAACCACTCTCACCCGTCTCCATGAGTGGGGTACATGGTTATTTAGAATGCAGCTCCTGAAAATCGGCACGAGCCATGGGATTGCTACCTCTTGCATTTTTTGTAGCATAATGAGCAGAATGCCATCTGGGCCTGGCGATTTATAAGGGGCGAAGCTGCGAATGACCCAGGAGATTTTTTCTTCGGTAATAATGGGTATTATGTGTTCCCAGGATTGCAGGCATTGCGAACTGTTAGGCTCAGTGTAGCTGTCTTTACATCCGGGAAAGTGTGAACTGAGTACTTTATTGTGGAAAATAGTGCGTTAGGGTAGAGGCGAGAGGACCTCAGGCAACCCGAATCAAACGGACATATTTTAATGGGCGCTGTCTATTCGAAAAGCAAAAACGCGGGTTGGATTCTTAACATCACTCTTTCATGTTAAAATTTGACATGAAATTCGCAATTGATGGCCAAGGAGGCGGCCTCTGCGACCGAAACTGGTACAGATTTTGCGAATTATCTCCGCGAAATTTTTACTTGACAGCTGTCAAATATGACAGTTTCAGCTAAAATACGGCGTGAATTTGGAAATGAAACCTCTTAATACCAGATCATTCTATTTCGTGCGTAACCAGCAATTCAAAGAGTCTCTTGGTCTATCAGGTTCATGCAGAGTATTCAAATAAGAGGTTTTAGCTATAAGACATACGGGAAATGTAAAAGGACAATAGATTGCTAGTCAGGTTACCCCAAGGTGTTGAGTCAAGCACTATCTAATCTGAAGTAGTCCCAAAGTGCTGCACAATGCTCCAGATATTATGCGTACAGACTCGAGTATGACTATGCTGAGTGCTTGGTTATTGTGGATTCGCAGATAACAACCCTGCAGATGAGCTACCAGGAAATAGCGGGAAAAAGCCAAGGAGAGATAAGACTGCGTCCGTGCGTATAAAAACCACTGAATAGGAAAAGCGTTTCAAAATCGTCAAAGTAGCGCTTGTCTACCATCACTAAGTATGTATGTATCTAAAGCCTTATAATCTGTGCATATATAGGTAGTTAAATAACATGAACACCTGAAGACTGTGTGGAAAACAGCTAAGTATGACTATAGGAACTCAATGAAGACATTGCATCTTGCAAATCATGCCAAAGAATTAGGTGCTCGGGCTCATGCAGCAACAGGCCATTATCATTTTACGTATAATCTAACTTTTTCTTGCATATGCATCTCCGTTCGATATTCTATTCTAACAAAAAAGATTATTAAGATAATGCCAAAGCAAGAATGTTATTTACTTATATGTATGTACCATATATACCTTACTATACACATATCGTAACAGCTTGCAAACTTTCCCGGAAACATTGTTCATCCGAGATGACTCAAAACGTTCTTAATGCAGATTTTACTTTCTCGATGCAGCTGCCTATATAGAATTCGGAGTTACCATCCTTCCAAATAATGACAGTTTCCAAAACTCTCGACCTGTTGTCTGGTAATACTAACTTATGCGGTGGGGATTTAAATCTCTCCAATCACCCTTATTCTAAGGGACCACAAACAAACAATAGATCTTTGTGATCCTCGGCAACACCGTCTCCTGCTAACAAAAATTTTTATGAAAACACCGAAGAAAAGCAAACAAACAAGGGTCTCTGAGAAAATCAAGTGGTACAATCTGGACAAAGAAAAAGGCGAAGCTTTTGTTTTCGTAATGAAAAATTACCTCTCTCACAACATCAACGGAGCTGAGGATGAAGAGTGCAGAGCACAAAATATGTGGGATTCCCTACAGCGAACTTGCTTAAATAAGGCCAAATCACTGCTAGGAGCTTCAAAAGGCCACCATCAACACGCCAAAGAAACATGGTGGTGGAGTGATGAAGCTAAGATGCTGATAAATGAGAAGAAAGCGGCTTTCAAAGCTTGGTCAAAGTGCCCCTCTAATAATAATGACGAAAAAGCTCGCCTCGAAATGGAATACAGATGATGCAAGAAAAAAGCGAACAAGAAGTGCGCCCAGCTTCAAGCAGAGAGTACGGAGGGCCTGTATCGGGAGCTGGAGAAAATATTTTCCCCGGTTGCTGATGCAAACCAGGCTATCCAGGAGCTGCGAAGACACAATATGAACAAGAGCGCCACTATCTTCAAAATAGCCTCCCAAAGAAGGAACAATGCTCAGGAGATTCGTTCGCCAAAGGTCATTAGCAATGCTCATGGCCAGCTTCTTGTGGATGACGACAAAATTCTTCAGAGGTGGCGACAGTATTGTGAAGAGCTTTTAAATGAACAGTTTCCCCGGCTATACTTTCCAAGAGCCACCCCTAACTGTGAAGAAATAGCCGACATTACAGTCGAAGAAGTTAGTGAGGCGGTCAAATACTCCAAAAAACGAAAAGCGATTGGGCCAGACGAAATACCCTCTGAGTTCTGGAAAAAGATGGGAGACATCGGGTTCAGATGGCTCAGAATTCTTATCTCCAAATTCGTGAGAGGTGATCCAATGCCGAATCAATGGAGGGAAAGTTACCTTCTCCCTGTATACAAAGGAAAGGGTGATACGCGAAACTGTGATAACTACCGTTCGATCAAGCTGATGTCACACACCATGAAGATCGTTGAGCGGGTATTAGGTGGCCCACTGCGAAAAATAATACGGCTATCTGATGATCAGTGCGGGTTTGCCTCGGGTAAATCAACCACAGATGCAATCCAAAGTATAAGGATCATAATGGAAAAACATCGTGATTCCTTAAGGGATTTGCATATTGTATTGGTTGACTTTGAAAAGGCATTCGACAGACAACCACGAGATCTGATATGGGTGGCGCTAAGACATCGAGGGGTTCCAGAAACCTACATATGTACAGATGATCATGGACATTTACGAAAGAGCAAAGACAAGAGTAAGATGTCCCGCTGGAGTAACCGAAGAGTTCCCAATCAAAGTCGGGGTGCACCAGGGAAGCGTTTTAAGTCCTTTGCTCTTTATTACAGTCCTTGATTATCTGCTTGAAGGTAAAGTGATGGACCCCAAGGTACATCAGTTATTCTTTGCTGACGATGGAGCCATCATAAGTGAGGATCCTACATCCCTGCAACGAGCACTTGATGTGTGGGTGGACGTTTTGGAGGGAAATGGGTATCGCATTAGTTCAAAAAAGACAGAGTACTTGTGCTGCCCGTTCTCTGATCCACTCAGGCCTATTCCAGACATTTATTTGAATGGAACAGTGCTTCCCAAGTGCGAAAAGTTCAAATATCTGGGATCTATGATCAATAGCAAAGCAACTTGTGATGACGACATCAATCATCGTGTAAGCGTAGGGTGGATGAAGTGGCGAGAAAATTCCGCTATCTTCTGTGACAGAAAAATGCCCCCTAAGTTGAAAGGAAGGCTCTACACCGCAGTTGTACGTCCAGCCCTCACATACGGTTCACAATGTTGGACGATGTACAAAAAGTATGAGAGTAAATTAACGGCAGCTGAGATGAAGATGCTTCGCATGACAGCAGGAGTGACCAAGCTTGATCGAATAAGAAGTTCGAAGATCCGTGGAAGCTTTCACATCAAGGAAACCATCGTACACAAATTAGAGCGCGACCGGCTCAGCTGGTATTGCCACGTTCAAAGAAGAGATCATTTGGACCCTGTTAAAAAGGCAATATCTATGCACGTTCCAAAGACATCGCGATGTAGGAAAGGCAGGCCTATAAACGCCTGGATCAGACAAATGCGACGACATCGGCATTTCATTGGCCTCAGTAACCGAGTGATCCAAAATCGGCAGGCCTGCCGATATTTTCTGAGGTCAAATAGGCGAACCCCACAGGCGGATCAGTAGAAATGCAGTGAAGTGGGAGGGCTGTGATCCCTTGTTTTCGGATCATAGCCTCGCTGATAAAAGGAAGAAGAAGATCTTTGTGATCCTCAATGTGAACAAGACGAAAGAAAGGACCATTCAGCTAAGTGTCCATTTAAGATTACTTAATTTAGGAACCTGATCTTCCGCCTCATTTTTTAAGAATATGTGTCAGTGGGTTATAGCCTCATTTGATGATTCTGCTTTCAGTTCAGATTTTCTTAGTGTGGAACTCCACTTTGAATATAATCTGTTTTCTTTTGTATTTTCTACAAAGTTACTGAAAAGCATGATTCTGTTTGAATAAGATTACTAAAACTGTCTGATATTCTTCGAGAGCTTTGTGTACCTACTAATATTCTATGCCCAAGGATTGTCAGGTAACTGGTAATATAGCTCTTCTTACGCTCGAAGATACATTGAATTTCGCATCTAGTATTGAGACAGGAGCTTAAGAAGACCATGGTAGCTAAACAGACTAGAATTCATAGTCATCATTGAATGGCATTAAAAAAGCCGAATAAAGTGCATATGTATAAAAACCCCACACAATACCATAAAGAACAACAACCTTGATTATAAAAAAAAGCCATAAAAGACACGCATTTTGTCCACCACAAACATTCCTCAAAAGCTATCGCCTACTCCCACTTTTAGGCACGGTAAACAAACCCTGATGTAGTTTCTTAAAATCTCTTCGACTTACTAAGTTTTTCGTGCAATTAAACCTATTTTATGGCACATGATCTGTAAAATGGAAAATAATGTACCCAAATTCCATTCGATCTGTTCAAAGAAAAAGTCCCTCAAAAAAGCCTGACATACCACCACCACACCACACAGTATACATCGTGAGGTGAAAGCACATTATTTCGTATTGATTAAGGGCAACGATCCTATTGTGTACGTAGGTGTAACTCTTATCTTTACAACGACTTAGATCAATTTGAGGAATAATAAAATACTTCAGCCTCGGCTTTAATTAGTGGCACTTATTTTCACCTTCGTACCATGCTCTCTTGAAACCACAAGATTGGTAATAAAGATGCTGAACGAATGTCAAAATGGGCCCACAAACTCGTAATAAAATTGTATAGGCCTGCGCTTAGAGGTAAAAAAAAATTCTTTAAAACCATATGTATTGAGGTCTTAGAAAAATTTCGCGATTAAGTCGATTTTGGCGACAAAAAATTGAGTAGCAGAATTTCTCTGCTGGATATCGATTGATCGTGATTGAAGAGACTTTGGAATAAGTCTGAAGATGTAGTCATTACGTAGGCCATTAAATGCTAAATCAGGTTTAGTGTAGGAAAGCCTATTCTTTATTATAATTTACTTTATTTTGCGTGCTGAATTTTTTAACCCGTGTCGAGATGTTTTACATGGAAGCCGTTCATCAATCTGGAACCTCCATTTAAGAGGCCTACTATCTGAAGAAACGATCCCAATAAACGGCAGTGATGTCACCATTGATACAAATGTTATGTTAATGGCGACGGCGACATCAGTTCTATCAGGTAGTAATACGCAAATTCGGATAATCGCAAGAACCGCATTTATCTGTCAGAAAAATATCTGAGCAAATCGATGACAGTTGACAGAGGACAAGCTCTGAACTTTCAAGAGTTACAACGTTTTCAGCTGTCAAATTGTGTGCGCTACCTGAGTAGTATAGGAGCTTTTTGAAAACGATAGAATATATATATATATATTCAAAACCTGCTGTCAGCAGATTGATAAAATTATACCATTCACAAACTAAAGCCTAAAATCGAATATGATTGCGTCTGCAAAATTCATTGAAGACAAATTGCGTTAATGATTTCCGAATAAAAACTATATGTGTGGTTCTAGTGCTTTATTTTTATTTTTTATTTTTGCTTGGAGTAGGTATTGAAGCGCATTATCTGACTTTAATCTGAGTAGCCCTTTACCTTCCTAGTCTTTCAAACTGCTTTAGATTACCGAAATGTTTAATATGAAGCGGGTACAAAAACTTGCCAAAGGTGTAGGATTGTCTTAATAACTTCTTTACATCTAGTCGAAAGTAGGCGCCGGATATAATTTTCATGAGAGCATAGGACAGAATTCAAGAGAATTACTGAAGATATACTCCCGGACTTAATCCAAAATGAGCTTAAATACATACCACCAATCGTGGTAACCAAAACTGGGCTTAACGCTGTTAGGCTGTATGTGACAAGGTTACATAAATCAGCGGAATATATGCGAAACGGGGCTGACCAATTATAAAATTCTGCGACGAAGCTAGAAAATTCTTTATTGAATGGCGAAATCTTAGGTGTGTTATAACAGCTATGCCAAAAAAAAACAAACCCAGCCTTCATTCTAAATGAGCATACTGGAAAGCTCCAACGAAAATAGCTGCTTTGGCATCACTTGAACCATGTGTATCTGTGATGCGGCTAGTTCGGTGGTCCTTCTGATTGGTGAGTGTTTTTGGGCTATTGAACGAGACGTTCTGCGTTCGAATACCAGAAAACACCAAACAAGTTTATTCTTGGTCCATCCCTTACGAGTGTCTAACAGGCAGTCGATAGTATAAGTAACTGCCTCAAGAAAACTTTTGAATTCATTTCTTTGGTTTTATTTAGCTGGATTCTGTTTGAATGCTTAAGAAACCCTGGCTGCTTGTAATGGACCTAAATATTCATGGATACTGAAGCTGGAGTTATTGTGGTATTGCTTAAGGCCCCTTGAAGTCCGAAATACCTATACTTTCCCTAGTTATATTACGCTAAGTGCCTGCGACACATAATTACTGCCATTTTCGACTTTTTAACTGATGATATTTCTGAACAGCAGGAAGGCTAGCTAAGTGCTTTGCTAGTTTCTCCTAACACAGATGCGAAATAAAACCAATTTTTTTTGTCTATTTCGAAAGTTTACATAGAATTTGACTTTATTAGAAACAAGATTTCTAGGGTGGAAAAATTGTTAGCTCTGTTGGATGATTGATATGCATATGATAAGACTGTGAATCAGAAGACAAAAATAAGAAAAAATCTCCCCTATTATCTGGACACCATCACTAAAGTTTTTCTGAAGCATAACATCTGAGTTTCAAACCACTACAACAATCTTTCTCTCTCTTTTCATCCTTTCCAACGCCCGCGCTGTGCAAAACATTTAAGGTGTATTCATAACCCCTTGAGTGCGCGCAAATTATTAAAAAAATGTAAGAACTTTTCCAGAAATGTATTGAAATGGGCAGTGAGGGGAAACGTTCCAAGAATTCAGTTACTTATAGTCCTAATTCTTTTCAAAATTAGTTCTGATTTAGCTTGAAGCCATATTTGTAAAGACATTAGTTTAACCGTGCGGCTAAATCCATCCGTATTTGTCAAAATCGATTCATCTATGGCTGCAATTGTACTTGTCAAACGCTATTTCGTCGCAGGGTTTTTTTTTAAATGGTTTACAAAACACGTTTCTTGTTTGCCTTGTTTGGTAATACTCAATCGCATTTCGAGTGATAGAAATCATCTCAATGCACTTAAAGTGATTGGCCTATTTTTTTCCGGTAAAGTTATAAATTTTAACATTTGTCCCTAAGTCCGAATGTATACACTGACTCAAAAGATGCGAACAAACGCCGCCGTAGGAGTTAGCACTGAAATTTGCTTAATTCTTTTTAACATTCGTAATAGCTTTATTGTGGGACTAATGTTTATTTGAGTCGATTATTTGAATAATTGTTTTGAACATTGTTCAGCTTCAGAACAACACAGGAGGATGTTTTATATCTTAAATGAATCAGGAGAAATTTAATAAATCCAACAATTTTTGTTTTTCAATCCGATAGACCGTTATTGAGTTAGGGCTGATTTGATTATCTTTTGGTGACGTAAAATTCAACTCTTTTTCTGATTTTGTTCGCATATCTCCTGAATGAGTCGACCGATTGCAGTTAAATAAAAATTTATATTTTTTTTTTTTATCAAGCCCGATGTTCTCCTGAAAAATCCCCAGAAGGTTAGAAGTTCCAACGCGATGCGCGTTCAAATAAACAGACAAGCAAATAAAATGTACAGTTTTATTGTAATGAATAGATATAGATATAGATTTACATAGCTAGGTATAGATGTATTCTGCGATTCGAACTTGGAACCTTACGCGCAGTGATCCGAATCACTAACCACTTACGCTACAGTGCCCAGAAAACACCAAAAAGTTTTTTCACGGTCCCACCTCTCGCGAGCGTCTGACAAACATCCGAGAGTATTGTTGTCTCGAAAAAGCTTCTCAAAACAAATTGCCCTTCGGATACTGCACTAAACTGTCCCTTCCATTCGTGTGAAAAATATAACGCACACAACATGAGTGGTTGCGAGAAGCTAGGCCCTGGCACTTTAAAGAGCTGTTGCGCCAAACATTTGTATATAGTTCAAGACATGTGTCCGGTCCGGTGGGGATATTAGTAACTCTCTGGCTTTTATAAACTTTGCTGAATGAGTCAGTTCCCTTCTTCAATTTCAATTTCAGCACCTTAAAGCGATTTAGATTGTGTACACGAATGGACCTATTGTATCATTTAAATTTTTGAATACATTCAATTGTATCATGAGTAATATTCAAATAACTTAAAATTTGATCATCACTCATTTTTACTTAATACCGGTGGGTCACATCTAAATCATTTCTTATTTTAAATATGACGTTCGAAATGTTTTTAGAATTTATTTCTTTATTTCTACGAACTTACAAGTTTAAATTACTTTATTACTTGGTTAGGTTCAACTTATAGCTTTAATAGCTGTCATGTATACTACTTCATTTGTGTTGCACCTGAAAGTATTATAACACATGCATTTTCTCACTTAATTAATATTATCTGCTTGCATTTGTCCTTTACCAAAGCTACAGTGACTCAGTTCTTCGAATTCACTTTTTTTCCACCCCACTTCGCTATTCACCAAATCTTTTACGTATTACCCATTACATCTGTCTTCATGTAACACAAAAAAATAACTTTATCTATAAATCAAACTAAACTTTGTTTTATTTCGCAGTTTTCTTAGTTAAGCACACTCGTCGTTGCATAGTCAAGGATTCCTGTTAAATTATTCACACGCGCTTCCTATGGGGGTAATGATTCGCATTCGGCAGCATTGCTTTGTACATTTAGCTTCTTTTCTATTTCGGATTCGTCATAATACTGCGAGCACAAAGGTAGTCACACTAAAAGTCATTTTGGCCATATTGAAGATCTGTAAAATGAATTGCAATCAATCAAAGTTTCCCCCCCCCATATAATTGGCCTTTAATGCTTCGGGGGGTAGGAGCAAAGTTTCAGGCCACTATTGTTACATGACACACATACAAGACGAGGTGAAACCATGGCAATCAAATAAAAATTAATACATTCCGAGGGGATATACGAGTAACAGTCCACCACCGGAACAATGTGCTAAAGTTAGAATGAATGTATTTCATCTTGCTTTAGTCTCTGTGGAATATTCGAAAATATTGTATAAGGGTCATGTAAGTTTATTGACGTCAAGTGAATTTGTGTGTGAAGTCCATTATACTCATTTTGTTAGTTAAAGTTGAGTACATACGGGTGGATTAAAGCCGGTCTTTTTGCTTAAAATTCACATTTGGAGTTTTAGGTACTCTTTGAGGGTAGATTTTGAATACATACTTTTTCTTATTTGTCACGTTTAAATTATGCATATCCAGAGCAAGTGCGTTACATACAAGTTTACACTTAATTACTTACTTAGATCCTTTATAGCCCTGTCGGGGAGCATAGAGCGTCAACCACCCATGCGCGCCATCTTGTTCGGAGTTCTGCAACGCGTTTCAGCTGCCTCCAACTCATTCCCAAAGAACATTTGCCTAGGGCATCCCGCTATTCTACCTGCCTGGGTGAGCGGATTCCACTGCATGGCGTACTTCGCAATGCAGTTGTCTTCGCGGCGTATGGTGTGTCCAATCCATTGCCACTTTCTCCTTCATATAGTAACGTTCATGGGTTCTTGGCCCGTTCACAAATAAAGTTGTTCGTTGGAGATACGGTTCGGCCAGAAAATCCTCAAGATGATTCTTAAACATTTGTTTACGAAGACCTGCAACTTGCACGTATTAGTGGTGTCCACCTTCCAGGTACTGCACCCATAAAGCAGCACCGATTCTACGTTAAAGCGGAACAGTCGCAGCTTGGTTCTTAAGCTGATAACATTGCTTCTCCAGATTTTGGGTAGCATTCCAAATGCAGCTTTAGCCTTCCCAATTCTGCTGCACACATCCAATACTGACCACACTTCCTAGGTATAAAAGTTGTCAACCTTATCGACTTCCTCTCCGGCAATGCTAAGTTAAGCGCGGGTGTTAGAAGGGCTTAGGGTTTTTGTTTTTACAAAACAAATATTTGGCGCAACAGCTCATTAAAGTGCCAGGGCCTAGCTTCTCGCAACCACTCATGTTGTGTGCGTTATATTTTTCACACGAATGGAAGGGACCTACAGTTTAATGCCGACTCCGAACGGCGATTTGAAAAGCTTTTTCGTGACAACAATACTCTTGGATGTTTGTCAGATGCTCGCGAGAGGCGCCACGGCGCCCACGGTTTTTGTTTTTGGCTGTGTTTATTTTTAGCCCCACTTTGTTTGTTTAAGGTAAGATATCATAGTCCATCCAATTCCATAGTTGCCTTCCGTCAATGCTGCACGGAGTAGATCGCTGATAACCACCAAGAACAGTAGTGGTGACAATATATACCCTTGACGTACTCCACCTTGGACTTCAAAAACCTCCGACACCTAATTATTGTGTAAGACGTTAAACTTGCCGCCCTCGTTTGCAGCCTTGATAATAGCTATAAGTTTTTCTTTGATGCATCTTCTGCGCAAGGCCAACCAGATAGCATCTCGATTCAAGCTGTCGAAAGCCTTCTCAAAGTCGATAAACAGCATATATAGCGGACCATGCTATGCAATGGAACCCTCTAACTCAGGATGGCAGTAGACCTGGCGGTCCGAGGAGAACATGGCGCAGAACAGTCGAGAAGGAGGCACGGCAGTTAGGGAAAAGTTGGGGCGAACTCAGACACATTGCCAGAAACCGATGGCGCGTAGGCGTAGTAGAGGCCCTAGGACCCACAAGGGGATACAGGACATAAGTAAGTAAATATAGCGGAGACCTGTACTCAACGCATTGTTCGATTATGATCCGTATGGTGTTTATGTGGTCGATGCAGGAGGATCCAGTGCGAAAGCCTGCGTGTTCGACGTTGAGAGTTGATTCCAATTGCTCTTTGATTCGTTCCAGAATTATTCTATCTATTATTTTGGCTACGGCTGGAAGAGCGCATGTACCTCTTAAGTTTCCGTTTTTCGGAATCTTTATGATCATCCCCTTTTTCACTCCTGCGAAAATTGTTCACTATCCCAAGCTCTCCATATTAGCGGATGCAGCAAATCTGCCGATGCGTTTGGCGCCGCTTGAATAGCTCGGCAGGGATGCCATCAATACCCACCGCCTTGTTCTTCTTGAGGGACTTGATTGGTGATATTATTTCCGCTTTACTGGGAGGTTCCGTGCGGATTAGAAGATTTGTTGCTTCGGAGCGCTCATTCGAATTCGAGATCATATCACCATCGTCTAAGTGGTTTAGCATTGTAGCATAATGTTCTCTCCACCTAATGAGCTGGTCCTCATCCGAAATCAGAAGTTTACCGTCTATACTCTCCACTGGGTGTTGTTTGGAGTTCCGACCACCAGTGAGCTCCTTAGTGATGCTATAAACAGTCCTACTATCGCACCTACTCGCTGCTTCGTCAACCCTTGAAGCCAGTGAGTTGATATGCTGATGTTTGTCACGTCTCACACTACGCTGCACTTCCTTCTTCTTCCCATTGGGTTTCTAGTTCGGTGCTCTCTACTACTGAGAACACTGCAATCCGAGCCTTGATTGCTGTACGCTCATCGATCCGTCTCCAGGTGTCTGCAGAAAGCCATGTGCAGTGGAATTTCTGCCTTTTACCGACATAGGTGCGTGCCCCAGCCGCAAAAGCATTTTTCACAGCATTCCAGCGATCATCCATGTTCTCCTGCATTGTGCTGCTTCACGTCTGTTTCGAACATCCAGGAGACAATTTCTAAAGCGGCGGCTAATCGCAATGTTGTCAATCTGGTTGGATGTTCGCTGCCTATCGCTGAGACCTAACTGATATTGTGGCACGTGTTATGCTTAACCAGCGTACCTACAATGACAATTGGTATTGCAGAAGTCCACTCACCGATGTCATTTCGGTCTCCAAGGTCGTGAACTGCCATCACGTGTGGTATTTAAGCATAGTGTTGTCGCCAGCTACCTTGGCATTAAGATTCCCCATCACGATTACGATGTCCCCGTTAGGCGTTTGTTTGTAGACGGCGCCTAACTGGCTGTAAAAATTGTCCTTTTCATCCTCAGTCGCATCTTCAGTCGGAGCATAACTGGAAAATGGTAACTTTCTTACTCTGCTCTGGAACTTAGCCGTCAACATCCGGTCAGTGTGAAGTTTTTTTTTTATAATTTGCGCGCACTCAAAGGGTTATGAATACCCTTAACATGTTTACACACAGTGCAGGCGTTGGAAAGGATAGATGAAGAGAGAGAAAGATTTGGTGTAGTGGTTTTGAAGCTCAGTTGTGTATGCTTCAGAGAAAGTCCGGGGATGGCGTCCAGATAACTAGGGAGATTTTTTGTTATTTATTGTCTTTGCTTCT
This sequence comes from Brachypalpus laphriformis, assembly GCA_945910035.1. Classification (NCBI taxonomy): domain Eukaryota; kingdom Metazoa; phylum Arthropoda; class Insecta; order Diptera; family Syrphidae; genus Brachypalpus; species Brachypalpus laphriformis. Next base: position 124,237,443 of record OX246755.1, read on the forward strand.
GATTCACAGTATTTTTTTTTTTCTGATAACCGATGTCATAGGTAAGGTTTCCAGGATATGGGGCTACTTCGTGCTGCTGGAGTTAGCACAAGTCCTACTCCGGACTTCCATGCACTTCCAGCTGGTTTACCAGATTAGAGCATGACAGTGCTTATTGTTGTTGAGATGTTTTCCCCAGCATCGAACTATCTTATCTCGCTCAGCCCTAAGATGTCTATTGTAAAGCGTGCGAATTCGCGTTCCATTTATAGGAATCTGGCGTTGTAAGGTCCTTCCTGGAGTGAGTCCAGGAGGGTCTTAACGTTCCAGAATCCGATTGTTATCCGTGTTCGATAGCCAAGGTCGTCATCAAGTTATCCGTCCGTATCTGAGGTGTAAGTTTCCGTTTCGGAGCAATGTTTTTTTTTACGGTTGAAGCTCGCTGTGCCCCAGATCAACCGACACTAATCCTGTTTTGTGGCGCAGGAAGCTCGCCATTCGTCCTTTCCCATAAGTAATTTCCGAAGAAATTCCCAGATGGCACCGCGAGGAGGTGCGAGTAGTGCTTTCTAACAGTGCTGCTAGGTTTCGGCTGCAGTGGTTCTTTCTCGTTACTTAGCAGACCAACACCTATCGGGAGATGCTTCTGCTACGAGGCCCTTGTTAGTCGTTTACCATCCAAACACTTTATGCCAGTATTTATTCTTGTTTTGAAAAAAAAAATAAAAAATTGATTTTAAAGAAAATCGTTTTGTTGACTCTTCTAGACAACACTACTAGCTGGAAGTCGTCTCTTTCCTGGACTTTAATTTTTATTTTTGTTAGTCCTAACTGCCGAGACGTTTCAGAAGGCCATTGGAAATTAGTCTTAAACTGATCTTCCGCACATGAGAAAGAACGTCGGCGATGGATTCATCTAGATACGTAGTACGTACGTCACTGCTAGAACGCAGTGGCCAGCTTATGATATGAAGAGATCACGTTCTCTTGTTAGACTTAGTTACAACAGTGCGCGGGTCATCTTTGGTATAATCACGGGGCACTGTGCTAGTGGGGTTCATGCAGAGCGTATCGGCATACCTCACAACGACTTCTGCAGGAGCTGCAGAGATGAGGAAGAAATTGAATCAGTCCGACATCTGCTATACGAATGCCCTGCTATCGTCCTCAAGAATAATGAGGACTCTCTGTAGTCACTTTTTCACATTGAAAAAAGACCGTCACATCGAGCTAAAAGACCTCCTGAGATTCATATCCTTATCTAGGTGGGTGTAAGCTCAGCCGTTTTTCTTTTCAGGTTCCTAGGGTAAAAATAGAATGTGCACAATTGACTCGTGTTACTCTAAATGAGAAGTGACTTATGTTACAAGGCACCCATCTTCCTAACCTAATACGCACTGCCCAATGGCCAATTTATCCTTAAAAGTGTTATAACCTGTAAAAATCCTACTTTAGCTTCATAGTTATTCCAATTAAGTAAGTCCATCTAAACCTGATGGCATGATACAAATTTCATTACTCTGGGATATGGCATGCTATCCACTAGTAAGATCTATCCAACGCGATGACTCTATAGAAACATCACATTTGTATAAAACTCCCCAAGCACTTGCTAGCGACCTCCCTCGAGGCTATTATCCTATACGCCACTGGTCATAGCTACTGCAACCTGCAACTCATGGCTCAGGTTAAAAATTGACCCAAAAGAAAACTTTAGGCGCCCACTGGACCCCGTACGTGTTCTCTCAAGGCTTATCCCCTTTCTCCTGCACCATCATACCGAACCAATCACTCAATGTTTATTGTATTTTAAATGCTCCAATCTTGTATAATTGATGAGTGAATAAATATTTTCATGTCTTGGCGGGACCACAGCAAAAGGGCAAAACACCCGAATAGCCACCACACACGTATATTATAATTATTATGAAAAATGACTGAACATCAATTACTGTTCTTCGTCTCGTATCTACTTTGGTCTTAAGTTTGCTTTAGGTTGTATCTTCTTTCAAAAAAAAAAAGCAAAGAAAATCCCGTAGGTACCTGTACAACCCGTGATCTATTTTATGATCACTCATGGATACTGTTCCAACAAAAAGAACGTCAGGCCAGCGTAATGTATCTATAAACATCACTTGTCCAATTTAACGATCTAACAATTATTATCTGTTGTAATTTGTTTTTTTTTTTTTTTTTTTTTTGCTGAGTTGAGTGAGCGTAATTGATTTTTGTTTTGTGTCCGACTATGACCCCTTGGCAGGGTAATTAATGATTTTTTTTTTCTTCACAACCGTCCCGTCGATGAAGATGAGATCAGATACATAGATCTTCTTGTTTGCGTATCTAGGTAATTTTTTGTTCTCCTCTTCCTCTGGAATGTTCACTTAATCTTTGGGATTTGGAATTTTCGATATTGTTTAGGGAGGCGTACTTTTTTCGAGAAGCGCTTGAAATTTTATTAGTTTAATGAGAAATGTAATCGTAGGCAATTCATTTTATCGCCGCGAAAGAAAGATGTAATGATGAAGCTTATGGACTTTGTTTTGTGAATCGTTGACTGATTTTACCATAGACTAGCACATTTGATTTGTGCATATATCTGACAGTACTTGAATAGTGGGCATGAACAGTGGTTCACCTGAAGCTTAGCACTTGGACACCTACCTCCATGGGGGTCATGGAGCAAGTTAATCGTCTCCCAAAGAGTAAGCTTTGAAAACAAGTCCAAATGCTGCAGCTTTATGTAATTTATTCCTAAAACTGTTTCTGTATTCTCCCTGTCTGACTCTTAGCAACTAATAAAGTATAATAAAAAATAATAAAAACAACACCTCGAACGAATCCACTAAAGGTGTGCTCAATAATATGAACCCCTCACCATTAGCTATGCCAAAGGCGTAGCCATAATCGTCTTCGGCAAATCGGAAAGCTCCGTTTCTGAAATGCTGCAAATCCTGGGAATCATACTGGACAGTAAATTGTTCTGGACCCCGAATAGATAGGCCAATCGAGCACTATGGATCTGCCGCCGCATCTGTGACAGAAACTGGGTACTTAGTCCTAAACTGATGCGACGATTGGCCACTGAGCGACATGCTTTCCAGGTACTGCTTCAACCAGAACTGTTTGGAAGTCAAACACCCAAGGATTGACATGTATAAATCCAAATCCCATCCATTGGCATGTATGCTTCTATGTTATGGAATACTGGTAACTCCAAAATGGTCAGTGAATCTGGGATGAACGATTCGGTAAGACGTTCGGTAAAAACCTCACGGTCAACCTTGGCATGCAGATCCCAATTTTGCAGGCAGAAATATTTCCCAGAAATCAGTGTACAAACTTAAGCTTGTAGTCCAACTTCCGGCAAAACCATCTTCATCTTATCTGGCATCTTAGCCAGTCCTAGAGATAGAACTTTCTAAGAATACTCGCCGGTGCGAGTACATCTATCACCGAACCTTACTTGCAGACTATGCTTGGAAACTGACAAAACCTCTCTTCACATTTTCATAGAATGTCCCGCCCTCATATAAGAAACCAAGCGGATTCTAGGTCGCGAGTTACTAACCTCGCTGAGACTAAGATACACCCTACGAAGCTTCTGAGCTTATTGATTGCCTCTGAAATGGGCAGCATTCTCTTCTGCGCAATTAATATGACCAATAGACCTCAGTACCAAAGTGGGCCATTTACTCCCCTATATTCATAACTAGATGCATTTGACCGCCATTGAGAGAAGATGGTCTTAAGCTGTGATATGGGGATGGGGACCACATGGTATTTTTTTCTGGCGTGTCGATGAATATTCATTCCAAATTTGTTACAGATTCTATGAGCGCTACAGAAGCCTTTGTAGAACAACATGCGAACTTTCGCTACTTATATACATACATATATACAGAGAAAATTATAATAATTATTATAACCCGTTTGATATCTTTTCATTGCAGATTCCGTCCAGTCTAGCTTTCATTTCGGCCAAAGACAACTAACCCTAAGAAGAAGAAATCCAATCCTAAGCTTCTCGGAAATGACGCAAAAGGAAAAATGGACAACAATACAATGCCATCATTAAATTCTAAACAAATCCCATTCTGGATATAGTGTCTACTCAAGACACACCAGCACCCCTCTCCAACTCCTCACCACATAATGATGAATTCATAAAATCGAGAACCAGAAGCACCATCCCACCACCCAAGACCAACAAACTCAAACAAGGATACGTTTTTCCAGTTTAAGTTGGATTTCTCTTTTGTTTCGAGGAAGCGGATAAAAGTTTCGATTATAATTTTTATTTTTTTGCAAAAAAAAAAAAAAAAGGAAAATTTTCCAATTTGTCTAAAAAAAAAAAACTAATTCACACTTTTCTGCATAAAAGAATAAACAAAAGAGAACAAACTATCGTAAAGAAGGGAATTATATATCAAGCACGGGACAAGAAGAAAAGTTCAAAAATCATCATCCAAAGGAGAAGAGGGCGCCAAAAAAAAAAGGACGAAGAAGGAGAATAATAAAACAATTCAACCTAAATGACTGAATCAACACAACTGCAAACGACAGAAAACAATAATACGGGGGTGGCAAAAATGGAACCACCACCACCCATTTCAACATCGCCATCACCATCGAGTCACAATAATAATGACCAACAACAACAGCAGCAGCAACAACATCAGCAGCAGCACCATCACCACCATCAACAGCATCCACTACAGCAGCAGCAACAGCAACATTACGCCCTCAAATGGAACGACTTTCAGACGTCAATGCTGTCATCGTTTCGTCACCTAAGGGATGAAGAGGATTTTGTGGATGTCACACTGGCCTGTGATCAGAGATCCTTTACGGCGCACAAAGTTGTACTCAGTGCGTGTAGTCCATATTTTAGAAAATTACTGAAAGCGAATCCGTGTGAACATCCGATTGTTATATTGCGTGATATCCGCTGCGAGGATGTGGAAAATTTGTTGAGGTAAGGAGAACATTTACATATATTAGGATGAATTTGTTATTTGAATATTGCATCCCCTTAGCGATTACAAGTCCCTATTTAGTTGTTCTATGTCCCATTTCATTTATAAGTCCCGGCAAGTTTTTTGTTCGGTTACATACAATCGAGAATGCCTTAACGATCCCTCCAAGCTACTTTGATTAACAATAATGGCGCCCAATACGGGGCCCCAACTTAAAATTAAGAGATGAAGAATCTTATGAATTACCGACTAAGATGACGCTAAATAAAATGTTTATGTTTGTTCTACGTATACTTCTTTGGAAAGATTGCCTTTTTATGATCTGTTATCGCTTAGGCTAGGTTAGGTAAGGTGGCTGTCCTGACAGGGTCAGGACACACTTAGACTTCTTGGGTCCATTGTGATACCACATAAAGTAGAGACCGGAGGAATCACCGGTTACCGGGGAACCTTAACCTTTCTCAGGAGGGTGTTGGCTGAGAATAGCTATGCTTGAAATGGCTAGAGAGGGTGACTGACACAATCAACCATAAAGTCAAAGTGTACCGAGAAGGTATAGTGTACAAACAAGTATTGGGGGTGATTGATTCAATCGAACCCCCTGTACTGTTGTGTACGAGTAAGTTATATTGGCAGGTCTAAGTTAACCGTGTAGGTGTAGAGATGCATAAGCATAGTAGAGTGACTGATTCAATCTAACTCTAAGTACTGCTGTGCATAAGGTAGGGTGACTGTTTCAATCATGTTATCCCTTAGGCACTCGAAAAATCGGGATTACGAGTTTCAATGCACACACAACGTAGGTTCACTCGGTTATAAAAGAACAAATTAGTCAGAAAATGAAATTGTCTTCTTGTTTTTCAACCGGATCCAAGTCCTCATCCCGTTTTAGATACCTTTTGAGACTCAGCCAATCCATACTTTGTTGGTTGAAGCCCATGTTCACCCCGAACTGTAGCACCACCTAAGTTAGTAATCCAGGCTAAAGCTAACTTAAAACAACTTCGGAACTAGAAAAATTTTAATCCCAAATAAATTGTCATGTTATTTGCATAAACTTTTACTTCATGGGGCTGCCAACCGCTGACAACATTCTCCTTGAGAAATTACACCCCTTGATTGATGCTTTCAGTTCGATTAGCCAAGAATCTCGTAGCCTATTCTCACTCAGTTTCTCGGTTTAGTCCTTTCAAAATTCGAAGATGCTTTGTACAAGGCGTTGCTGTTTATGTGTTTTGACCGCATTTACATGTAAATATTAATATACGAGTAAATATGGTATGTAGTTCATATTATGGTCAAGCACCATACCTTCGGTAGGTTATTCGAGGTTGAAATATTGGACCGCGGAAATCAGTCCAATGGTGGTCCAACACTGGACCCTAGAAGTCTGGTCTGGACGGTTCGAAAATGGATTCTGGAGTTGGAGCTGGGGTCTTTGGATCCAACACAAAGATTTCGGTACCTATGGGTACGACTCCCACTGTGTTTCAGGCTGAAATCCATGCCATTGAGATCTGCGCCAGACATAATCTCCGCAAGGGGATCAAGCGCGCTATCATACATATCTTTTCAGATAGCCAAGCACCACTTATAGCTCTATCGTCCAACCTAATGGACTCCAAAACTGTAAAATGCTGCTACGATGCATTGCAAGACATTGCCAAATACAACAGGGTAAAACTCGGTTGGGTCCCTGGACACCAAGGGATTGTGGGCAACGAATCTGCAGATGAGCTTGCAAAGGCTGGCTCAGAATCTGCGTTCACAGGTCCTGAACCTTATTGTGCCATCAACTGGAGGACAGCTACAACGCTGATTAATGAATGGGAAAACAAACTTCGTCTAAACCACTGGACCAATGGGCCAGGTCTTAGACAATCCAAACGATTAAGCCTTACTCCTATAAGGAAATTCTTAACTTAGATAGAGAAAGCATTAAGAAGCTCGTGGGCTTTCTTACTGGCCATTGCGGCCTGAGATATCACATTAACAAATTGAACCTGGGCGCCGTGGCGTAAGTGGTTAGTGTGTCGGATCACTACGCATGCGGTTCCAAGTTCGAATCCCAGAAAACACCAAAAAGGTTTTTCACGGTCCCACCTCTCGCGACCGTCTGACAAACATCCGAGAGTGTTGTTGTCACGAAAAAGCTTCTCAAATCGCCGTTCGGAATCGGCATTAAACTGTAGGTCCCTTCCATTCGTGTGAAAAATATAACGCACACAACATGAGTGGTTGCGAGAAGCTAGGCCCTGGCACTTTAAAGAGGTGTTGCGCCAAATATTTGTATTTTTTGTAAGTTGAACCTGTGCCAAGAGAATGACTGTCGGTTATGTTTAGAGGAGGATGAAACATCCGAACACATTCTTTGTGAATGCCGGACACTGCACTGGTTAAGGAAACCTATTCTCCACAAGGAGATCCTTACTTCAGTGAAACTGAAATGCTCCACTACTAAAGACATATTCACTTTCATAAGGGAGGTAGTTCGTCTGTTAGATTAAGTCTAACCCTCCGATACAATTGTCGTTGTCACGTGAGCATGGATTGTACAAGAGGAAAAAAAATAAAATATGTAGTTCATAGACTTTCCATGTCTATCTTCTCGACTTACATTCGGCTTTTCTCCTTTTCCTCTACCATTGGTCATCGGAGATAGTGGCCTAGAGCGCTGCAGTCGTATCAAACTTCAACATCAAATCATTAAAAGAGTAAACAATTTCTTATCCATCAGAGTGTTTGGAGGTGGCGATAGTGTAGTGGTAACGTCATCGATTGCCACGCTAATGGTTTATGGTTTGAATCCTGATGTCAGCAAGCATTTATTTATGTTACCACTATTGCGAAGACATAACACTGGTAGCAGGTTGATTATATGCCTGGGAAAATTATTCTCTTTGTTGGATGATTGATATGCCTATCAAGTGACCGAGAAAAAAACACTGCGAATTAGGAGCAAAGGCAAAATAACAAGAAAATTCTCCCCAGTTATCTGGACACCACCCCTGGAGGTTTTGTGAAACCTACAATAATATCTCAGTTTCAAACCACTAAGTTGAAAAAAAATATTTGGCGCAACACCTCTTTAAGTGCCAGGGCCTAGCTTCTCGCAACCACTCATGTTGTGTGCGTTATATTTTTCACACGAATGGAAGGGACCTACAGTTTAGCGCCGTATCCGAAGGGCAATTTGTTTTGAAAAATTTTTTTCGAGACCGTGAAAAAACTTTTTGGTGTTTTCAGTGATCCGACACACTAACACTCACGCCACGGCGCGTAAAAGAAATATTTTAACATGTTACTATACGTACGAGATAATAAAATCTTATAATTTAGCATCGAGGTAAGATTTAGAAAGTTTGTATAGCAACACCGCACCAAACGCTCGCACAGTGTGCCACACTATAAGGGTATTCATAACCCCTTGAGTGCATCCAAAATACAAAAAAGCATTATTCTAACTTCTTTCAAATCAATCCAAGTTGTTCTTTTAAGAGAAAGCTATTTGCTGAAAAAATTATTCAATAATACACATAGTTTAACTTCCTATTTAAAATTTCGTTCGAATCAGTAATTTGTACAGGGTGTCCGCCGGGAACGTATACTACTTTGTTTTGCCGCCATTTTGGTAAACATTAGTCTTGACAGTTCATATTTGGCAGTCGTGAAGTAGACACGTGGCAAATTTATTATGGAAAAATATTCGATAAACCAACGTGTTTTAATCGTTAAAACATTTTATCAAAATCAATCATCGATTACTGTGACGATGAGAAAGTTACGTGAAATTTTTTGGGAGAAACAACGTGCCAACAAAACGCACTATTTATCGTGTAGTGAATGATTTCGAAGAAAGAGGGTCTGTAGGTGATAGGCCCAAGCATGGGCCACAACGTACTGCAAGATCGGCTGAAAACATTACTGCTGTTCAAGGAAGTGTTCAAAACAATCCATCAACCTCAATTCGACGCCGTGTTCAAGAGCTTGGTCTTCAAAGAACAACAGTTGACACAAGAGCTTCTTCAAGAAGACCATTTACGCCGCCGTACATATGCCAACCTCTTTCCACAACAAGTTATTTCAAAAAATGGAGATGTTGATTGGCCTCCACGGTCACCTGATTTGACTGCTCCTGACTTCTTTTTGTGGGGATATCTGAAAAGCAAGGTTTATGCAAACAAACCAGAAACGCTTGAGCAACTCAAACAAAATATTCGTGATGAAATTAATGAAATACCGCGTGAAATGTGTGAGAATGTAATGAAAAATGTGCTCAAAAGGGCTCGCATTTGTGAGACTAGCAGAGGCGGACGTTTACCTGATATTGTATTCCATACATAATTGCCGACATTAAATAAAACATTTATCAATATAAGATCCATTCTCTTTCATTTAATCAAAAATTATAAACAAACAAAGTAGTATACCTTCCCGGCGGACACCCTGTACTAAAATAAAGTGTCAACCGCGCCCGCTTTAAAAATCGTGGAAAAAACTTTATATGCAGGATATCATTGCACTTGGACCAAGAGGGTAAAAAGTGGGGATAAGGTCCTATGCCATAGAGTACTGGCCCTTTGCGTATTCGCTCTGGAATAGGACAATTTTTTCTCTTTACTATCAGATTGATGTCGTTTTATGTCAACTGTAGTTGAATCGTCTCTATATTTCGCTTAAGACATAAAGGACCAAAATTTATACGAAAGCTGCAAAGGCATTTTAATCAGATTTCGGCAAAGTACACACGATAGGTCAGAATGATGAGCAGCTCAATTGTTCTCCTTGATAAGATCGTGTTACTCAATTGAGTGGCTTAAGTATTTCTCCGTTCAATGTTCGCACTAAAATCATACTCGTATATCAAATCCCTGCTTACTCTCAAATTGTATCTATTCATCGTTAAGGTTTTGGCAAGGTCTATGTTATGGGAAGTCACGTTTGTTCAAAGTAGGTATAGTCTTCGTCGTATTCTCTTTTTTGATTAGCTACTGTTTCGAATTCAGTGGGCCAGTATTAGATAAGTGCTTTGCCAGAGAGGACACTACATATCTTGTGTACACGTGCTGCTCCTTTCGATGGTTCAATGGTTTTCTCTTTCGGTATTGATGTTCAACATATAGGTAGATATTGAATGGAATTGCTTTTACTCGTTATACTCATACCTCTTAAGCCGCCAGGAGAGCTAATTTACAGTCATACCATAAATGTCCTTTATTTCATCCCTTTCAGTTTCATGTACAACGGTGAAGTGAACGTCAGCCATGAGCAACTATCTGACTTCCTGAAAACCGCGCATCTACTGCAAGTACGTGGTCTTGCTGACGTAAACGGACCCACATCAAAGTTGTCCTCGATAACAAGCACGAAACTAACCCTGGGTAACAGCAACAATAATAATAACAACTCCAACAGTAGTAATAGCAACAGTGCAACAGCATCAGCAGTTGCAGTTGCAGCCGCCCTAACATCAAATGTCACACCCGCAGTACAAGAGCTTAAGGCCTCTCCGTCGCCTGTAAGACAACACAAAGTAAAGTAGACAGTGCCAATTGAAAAATTGAATTGTCAACTTTCCTGTTTGAGTAATTATATTAATATTGAAATATTCCTGCTTGTTTCTTTCCATCTGCAGTCAAATCATCACTGGGATCTGTCAGACGACAATCGAACAAGTCATCTAACACCGCCACCACAGAAACGCATCAAGAGCGCTGATCTTTTCCGTGCCCAACATGGCATCAGTCCTGAACGTCTGCTGATCGAACGGGATTTTCCGGCAGGTGGCAGTAGTGCTGGTATTGGCAGTAACAGTAACAGTGGTCAACATGCTTTGACGCGTGAACGTAATCGTGATCGTGATCACAGTCGTGAAACATCACGAGATCGTGATCGCAGTCTAGAATTGAGGGATTCTCTCTTAAGTCAAGCGTTGGAGAGCGGGCAGCAGTTGGGTGGAAATCAGGTTAGATTTCAGAAATGTTCTTATTAGATATGGGGTTGGATTTTGACTGAATATCTCATTTTTCAGAAGCATCCTGATTTGGCATCACTGCATGCGCAAAGTGCTGGTGAAGATTCAAATAGCAGCGATACAGAACCATCAGATCGTGGCGATGGCCAAATGGATGGTACAATGGACAGTATGAATGGTTCATTGGACAATCAGAGATCTCATTCGTTCCCAAGTGCATTTTTAGGACTACAAGGTATACCGGGCCTGCTGCCTGGTCCCTCAGGAATTCATGGTGCTAATGATTTTGGTAAGTACTTATACAATTTTTTTTTCACTATATCACACTGTATTTAGTGATTTGTTTTAATGCATATTTTTTTTGTAAAATAATGCATACTATATACATAATAGAATATAATATAATATATATATTTGCCTCTTGTAAATTACTGAAAGTTTATTGTTTATAAAAATTTATTTGTTACATTTTTTGTTGTTTTTATTGCATTCATGATTATTATTATTATTTCTTTTTTTTTTAGAAACAATTTTTATTTTTGTGTTATGTTTGTGTAAAATTAAAAAAATATTTCAACAAAATTATGGCATCCTTTTATAAAAAAGAAAATATTTTAGGTAGGAGGGATTTATCAAGAAAATATTTTTTTTAATTGCCTTAGGGTGTAATGAAGAAATGTGAGAAAGGTAAGTCCTAAATTTTCAACCTGACCTTGAATAAAATCTTACAAATATTGAATGCATATATTGGCTTCCCTGAAATTTTTGGGTAAGATGATGTGGAAAAGTGACTGTTCCAATTATTTAATTGGGTGCTGGGTTATTTTCCATAGTATGGGACGAAAGGATGGCCGATTGCTACTATGGGGAATTCGCCTAACCTTACGTCGCTTACTCCTTTTCATAAATAGCGAAGCCACAAAAGCAATGTAACGTTTCGGTCTGGGAGTCTCTGCATTTGAAAATACATATGTATTAAAATTATTCTTTGAACGTTTGCTCCAGTGTCTCATTTCGGGCTCGGAATGGAGCGGTACCGGCTGGAGTAATTTCTTACCTTAAGGTACTGTTTCTTATGCAGACGTGACTTGTGGAGTTTGAAGCAGAGCTATTGATGATAGTTTGATATCCTGTAGTAGTAGAATGACTGTACTTCTCAGACTACAATACTGCGACTACTGCCATAAGGACTTTTAATTCACGTTGAATAATTTTTTCATATATAAGTAAAGCTCGACACTTTGTAAGCCGAATGGCCTTTACGATTCACTTCATTAAGCCAGGTTAGGTTAGGTTATCGTGGCTGTCTGTACCAAAAAACAGACGTACTTAGACCAGAAGAAGTCCATTGTGATACCACTGGATATACCACATAATTAGCTATACCTAGACTTACTACGAGAACCAACCGGGGCTTTCTATAAAGTGAAGGATACTTCTGACGTCTGTATTCGCCAGGTCGGCAAGATTATCCAAGAGAGAGGAAGTGGAGGACGGTTTCTTCCTCCTATTCGTCCCTGCAGCTCCAACAGAAATCATTACACAATAGACCCAACCTTTTCGCATGTAGGTCCATTAGGCAGTGTCCTATGAGGACACCGATAGTGGAGCTGAAAACGAGATCAAACCATTTGAGCACTTTTGATCCAGCCAAGGCCAGATCTGTCTGGATAATTGGAACGTTGTGCCATCCTCCAATCTGCGGTTTGCATTACTGATAGCGTAAAGTAAAAGTTTGCACGTAGCGAGCGGCATATCCAGAACCTGCCTATTTGGTATGATATTTATGGAAGTGCCAAATCTGGCGAGCTCGTCAAAATTGCAGTTAACTGGAATGTTTTTGTGCCAGCATAGATGAATGCTGAACTGCTCTGCCATCTCCGTTAGAGACGAGCACCAGTCTACAGTGACCTTTGAAGCAAAAGAGAACAACTCCAGGAACTTAATAACCGCTTGGCTATCCGTGAGTATGCTAATATCCCTAACAGATATTACATCACATTTCAGTCAAGACAGGGCTTCCTTTATCGCCATAATTTTCGCCTGTTCATTAAGCCAAAGGTTATATTTTTATATTTCTGTAGCCAATGAAGACATAAGATTTCTTATGATGCTTAGAGAAATTGATTTAATTTGTTTGAATGGCGGTTACCATGAAATTATTTTCGGAAATGCTTTCATCTACAACATAGGTACTATCTATACTATTTGCGCCGTAAAATTGTAAAGGATAATCTTGACGTCGTATTAAGCTATTGTTCGTAAGTTCTATAGAGATCCTTGGAGAAACGAAATTCGCATGTTAATGCCCTTAACAAATAAAAATCAAAAGAGCTTCGCTTCTGCTTTATTTTTCAACTTCGAATTCCTTGTCGGAGCTAAGACTGGTTTTCAACAGTGTAGGGCATCCTCTATTTCTTTGTATAATGTGTTATGTAGAGGTGACTTTGTAATTGCGATCGCTGCTAGTTATCACTCTCTTCTTCTCATTGATCACGAAATAATTGCGACCGCTCTGTAAAATAAGTGCTTGGCTGCTCACTGTGATTTGATGGTTTGCAATACGAAATGCTAATTATGATATTAATGTGCCTATTATGAATCACAACTTAACTTGGTTGTGTTGTCTTTCACACAACGCAACTTCAATACAACCGAACTAATTTTTGGAATTATGGAACGCAACCATTTTCAGTTGAGCTAATGCAGCTAACTTGAAATACGAAATTGGCAAATTAACACTGATGTTTCGAAGTAAACAAAAGAATATTGAAAAGCACCCGGTAATCCTGTTAAATCATTTCCATTTTTATTTATTTGTACTTCTCCATTATTTTTTAACAAAACCCACCCTCTTTTTCCTCCAACAACCAACTAGAACTGCAAAATCGAGGTTGTGTAGTTTTGACAGTTCACGCAACCAAAACACAATTGAATTGTGTATCATATTACAACCAAAATGAGCAGACAACTACACAGACAATCAAAAATTTGCAGTTATCTCGGATTGACAGATGACAGACAACTGGTTGTCTCAAAGTTGAGATCGATAATACAAATTCTGTTTTTACAACCAAACTACAACTGAAGTTGTGTTCCATAATAGGGGCCTAAGATTGATAACTGCTGTCTTTTAACAGCTCTCTGTAATCACTGCTCATTGAAAATCACTCTTTAGTCCGTAAGAATTGCATGCGCATATCGGAAAGTATTGTACTTACCTGGGTTAAACTCTATGATATCCCTATTCAGCGCTTGCAATAGTCTCATTAATCAAAAATCATCATTAGGCCATTCTTCCGATGACTTCCTGTTAGGGATTATGAGACACACATTTCCGCTGGAGCAGGGCAACAAAAGATTTCTTCACAAGGATACCCTTAAGTTAGTTTCAATTACATTTCGGGGACAGATTCTTATTAAATCTGCAAGCCGCCTGATGTATAAAGACAACTTTTTCAAGTTACCCACTTCCATAGTTATGTGAAATAAAATATGGGCCTGCCTATAGAACTTACAGCCCTGTATACCACTCCACTCTTAACACTAATTCCCTTGCCCACAGTTAGAATATTGAATTGAAACCTTTCTCAGTTAGACATTCCCTCCCTCCGACTAAATTCCATCCAGGGTGCTATAAAATGTACCATCGATTCGATGGTCTTCAAAAAAATATCGAAAAACACATTTACTGACAATAATGAATAATAACAGAATATGATTTCCAACTATAATTTCGCCCGTCCTCCCATCGCTTCGTCACCGGGAAGCGAAATAACCATAAAATCTTATAGTCACAAGGATACTGCAAACACTTCGATCCCCATTCACAGAGTACTCTCAAAATATCCCTCTGCCTACCCTCCTCCTCCACCACGCAGATACATTTCTTGTAGACTTTTTTTTTCGGAATTATATTCCTTTTTTTCCGTCGAACGTACGTGCTTCTAAATAGTATCCTGAACAAGAAAAAAAAAAGAATAAAAAAAAATGGAATAATATCCTTATCCTCGATGGTCATTGCTGAAAGGATACCCCACACTAGTGCCCACTACCCCTCGAACCACTTGTGTATTAGTAATATCAAGGATATATTGCATTAAAATGATAATATCACATCGTTTAAGTGCGATCAACTTTTTGACCATCCTAATAGCGCCGGTTATGTCCTTTCTATCTCTCGCTCTCACTCTGTCTTACCCCCGTCCTAGTTATCGTTTTGTTTTCCGTTCGACGTTATCCTTTTTTTTCAATATTGTGTAATAATAGCATTTTATACGTTTTAATATTCCATACACATACGTCATTTTGAAATAAATGCCATGTTATAGATGTGTGTGGATATGGGTGTCTAATAGCAGAAACTATAGCAAAACCGGCTTAACTTAGAAAATAAGCGTAGGATAAAAATGGCAAAGCAGCAAAACGAGAGCAGCACACATAAGGAAAAAAAGACGACGCACGGCAAGGGGACACAAATCGAATTTAATATCATAAACATTCAATAAGGAAACGTCATAAAAGCTATAAGTCGAAGGAATATGAAATCGCACACCAGTCTAGTATAATTGGAAATTCTACAAAGGACACACGTGAATAGTCAAAAAGGAATCGACAAAAAGGAGAAAAAAAATCGCCATCAAATCGAAATGGTCATCAAAAGTGGGATAGAGCGTTTCGGGGGAGGTGGCAACACAAAAATGATGGGTCACTCGTTTTGGTAGCCTTTTTCCTTTTTTTTCTCATTTCGAAGGAGGAATACTTAAAAAAAAGGACATCACATCCAACACATGACAACACGAAATGAAACTGTTTTTAAGTTCGCCTCTATTTTTTTTTTTTTTTTTCTCATTCTTTGGAAAAATCAAATAGTAGGCTGCCAGCTCGTCATTGCACAGAGAGGAGACCAGGTCATGAGTGAGTGAGTGTTGTCATTGAATGACCTACCCCCATCAAACGGACATTTTACGAGTTTACAGTGTGCGACGAAGAAGTAGTTATTCACACTAAACGTTTTTTGAAATTCTTTTTCGAAAACACATCAATATACCTTCGTATTTTTTTTTAATTTGTGTAGCTGAGGTTGACGATCCTTTGTCGAGGTATTGTCCTCCAGTTGCTCAGGTACGTAGAACCGATCGTCGTGAGAGTTCGTTGGTGCAGTGGTTGGAAAAACTTCGATGATATTTATTTTTTTTTTCTCTTTATACTCGCGGCTGATGATTGCTGTTCCCCGCTGGGGCGGGGACTTGAACACATCGGCTAATGAGCAAACACTCTATTCACTGCATCATTGCCACCCCTAATACTAGCATCACCTCTATCAGTGTCGGTTTCCACTTGACCTTTAGTATTTCTTCTCATTTGCTACTCTGGAGTTCAATTTCAGTGCTTCGGGACATACTCGTTTGTGTATTTCCGGAACTTGTAACTAAATCAACTCTGTTTTCAGAAAATTCTCTCGTTTTCTTCTTGCAACTGACATACGTTTGCTTTGTCGGTCATCTTTCGATATGGTGTTCAGCTGCTAAGGTCCAAGATGCGCATTGGACATTTAAGATTCTGTTGCGCCAACCGTACTAAGACTATTGGAGGGATGAATTCAACCCTTTGCACAATCCATACACAACTGACACACGCTGGTGTGATTCTGGCGTGGTGGAAACCATGTTATCTTATGGACCAATACAGGCAGAGATGACGTGGCGCGGGTAAGCTGATTCGTGCCACCGCCACGCCATTTCAGTGCGAGTTACACTAACAGATAAATAGTCTATCTTTGCACATCCCGAATTTATTTCCTTTGCACATTTTATTGTATGATCAGAACTTATAAATTGAGTGACCCCAAAGTCACATTCACAACTAATTCCAAATAATTGTACCCTTGCACATTATCAGCAATTGCACCAAACTCAAAATAATTGTTAATCAGCCATATTGAGTCTGGCATGTTTCCGGCATGACATTCTGGGAAAAGCTTTAAGCTTTTATGTCAAATCAAATTTAAAAGTAACGGACAGTTGTAATCTAGAATTCAATCGAGAAAGTTCAAATAAAAAATAATTTTTTCCCAAACTTTGATGTACCTCGCATAAATTCGCGCACCATATGCAGTCTTTTTATTTCATTATTTGTTTCGCTCGTCTAGGTGCAAAATGCGTAACGATTTCCAATTTAATATTGAGTTCTGTCTGTCGGAAGTACATGTCTGTGTGAATTGAGTGCGCCACGTCCGCTCCACGCGCGTACCACGCCTGCACTATACGCCAGTTGTGTGTGGATTGGGTCTTATACTCTTCATGTTTGAAGGGTTGATAGTTAGAACTGCCTTTTTGAATTATTATATAATCATGCTTTAATCGGTATCTGTAATCATCTGCATGTTGTAAGTCATTTAAGTTACCTTCCGAATTCCCTTCTGCATTTTGTTAAACGTCTTTTCGAAAATGTTGTCTATGTAGTTTCAAATGTCAGAAACTTTATCAGGCTTATGGGAGTAGTCTTCTGACCTCTCATCCTCAGCTGACATTGGAAGGCATCATTTCAATGAAAGAGAGTGCTGATCATATGGGTGCTTTTAAAAATGTTAAAAGTATCAAACAGGAGTTTTTTTTTTAGGGGGCGTTCCCTGAAATTATGGGCTGAGAAGGCACCATATCACGACTGAAGCAAAAGATGTTGTTTCCTGAAAGTTTGTTGTTGTTTGTTCTCAGAAGATGAACATTCATCATCAGTCGCTATTGTTTCGCTGAAGCTCCTTAAGACGAACTTTTAGTATCCTTTTAATTCGTTCAGGCACTAATCACACAGATTCCATCGTCTCTCTTATCTGAATAAAGGGCTTGTTTTAAACCGTCTTCCATCATTTAACAGAGCCAAAAGGATGGGGTGGTATTGGAGGCCTAGGTCGTAGGTCGTGCGTTCTTCGGCCATTTTTACATCGCAATAGCAGTTTGATTTTGAGCGTTCACTGCATTGCATAACCCATACTCGTATTTGCGGTGGATATAGCGTCCGATAAATGGTATTTTCACAGAGCTACCAAGCTACCGCATTTTCGTTTCTGTACAGTCGCATCAGTACCTATGATAGCAATTTGTTTGACTAGAACGTGCATAAGAAAAAGAAACGATTATCATAATACCACCGAGTGATCAAAAACTTAAAATATTGCGCAAGTACACCAGATCGCTGATAGTTCGAAGGTGGTACTGGCTGTCTAAAGCTCATTGGCATGTGTAGTCTTGTTAATCGTAGGGAATTGTCTGAGGCTTTGTTTGCGTTTGACCTTTTAAAAGGAAATATTCGATTCAGTCTTCTTGTGTTCCAAGGTATCGGTAAATCAAAATGTTCGCACTTTAAGACATACCAGGTTTTTAAAGGAAAGTAATTCAATGACTAATGACACGAAACTTTTAATCGGTGTTCAAAGATTTTTAACAAATACTTCGATTTGTTTAATCTAAACTTTAGCAGAGACAGCTTTAAAAGAAAATGTTTACGTAGAATGATGGTTGAATACTCCTTGACTTGTTTAAAAAAAATAATAGAAATACATATATATATTTTTTATTCCAAATGACTGTAAAAGCATTGACTATATTAACTTTTTATTTACTTATTTATATTAATTGTCACACTATATATGTATGTAACGGATGGGCCATCTAGTGATTTCTTTTTAAATCATAGGTTATTTTGACACTGACAGCTGTTCCCGCTCGAAATCTTGACAGAAAGTCAGTATCATGTGTGTTTTGGGCGCCGTGGCGTAAGTGGTTAGTGTGTCGGATCACTACGCATGAGGTTCCAAGTTCGAATCCCAGAAAATACCAAAAAGTTTTTTCACGGTCCCACCTCTCGCGACCGTCTGACAAACATCCGAGAGTATTCTTGTCACGAAAAAGCTTCTCAAATCGCCGTTCGGATTCGGCATTAAACTGTAGGTCCCTTCCATTCGTGTGAAAAATATAACGCACACAACATGAGTGGTTGCGAGAAGCTAGGCCCTGGCACTTTAAAGAGCTGTTACGCCAAATATTTGTTTTTTTTTGTTAAAGTGAGTGCTGTGTAGCCCAAACAGTGCGTTTTTTGAAAAGAAGTTTTGGCCGAAATGAAGCACCCACCGCGCCTGCTGGGGGTGGATTCTGCTTTCGGATTCGGATTGCCATTCGGAAATGTAATCCGATTCGAAAATGAATTGGTATTTTGTATGGTTATCGGATTGGATGTAAGTGCTTCCAACTCAAAATCAAGAATTTCCGAAAGTTAGTTTGTCAAAACATCTATCAAACGTCACTTAAATTACTTGGAAATTGAGTTTGTATACATTTGCTATAGAAACGCAATATACAAAATAAGGCGCCTGTACGCAAGTTTGTGCAAAAAGTTCGTGAGACTGGTATGCTAGTGGACAACACTCATGGTCCCCGTCGTCGTACGGTGCGCACAGACAGAGTGTGAGACTCAATTCACGAACATCAACTCGTCATCAATCTCAACAGCTCAACATTTCACGCACTAGCCTGAGGAGAATTCTGCACAAAGATCTGGGATTATTCGCTTACAAGGTCCAATTAATTCAGCAATTGAAAGCGCATGACCATCCGCTTCGTTATCGCTTCGCAGTTTGGGCCTTAGAGCAGCTTGAATTGGACAACGATTTTGGGCGAAGAATCATCTTTTCTGACGAGGCACATTTTCATCTCGGCGGCTACGTTAACAAACAAAATTGCCGCATCTGGGGCTTGGAAAACCCGCACGTTATTGTCGAAAAGCCAATGCATCCACAGAGAGTGACAGTTTGGTGCGGATTGTGGAGTGGTGGCATCATTGGACCATTTTTGTTCGAAAATGAGGCTGGGAACAACGTTTCGGTCAACGGTGGGCGTTACAGAGCCATGTTAACAAGGTCTTGGAAAATTGGAGTGATAGAATGCGCTACTGCGAGGCCAGCCGAGGCAGACACTTGAACGACGTTGTGTTACATAATTAATGGGAATATTTGCTCTTACTAATAAAGTCATAATACATGGAAAAAAATTCATTTTGTTCATTTTATTGCAATTTTTAAAAAGAAACTTGTAGTTGGCCCACCCTGTACATATATTTTTTTTGCTATCTATTTATTTCAATTATAATTGATATTTTGTTGTCTTACTTTGGCAAAAAATAAAGAAACAAAGAAACGAGTAATGCGCTGAGGTAGTAAACACCCTCATCATTTCATCGTATAGCAGAGCTAACTCCATCGGTGTTAGTCTTTTAAAGTCATCTCCACAAGCTCCTTGAACAAAATCACACTGAAATAAATCGCCACGCAAAAGTTCTTGTCCATCCGAGCCAGTATTTCGAGAAACCCTAAGACACCACACTTTTTAAACGAGCTCATGGATTAATTATCACTACAAGAAACCATATCATGGTTTGCAGTAACGTCTACTCCCTTCTCAGTTGATATGGTGTGTACCCCAAGGCTCTGCCCTTTCTCCGATCTTCATTCTTATATCTCTCTATGACATTCTCTCGTCCAGATCTTTGCTCGATTCAACAGATTACTGATGATGCCGAAGGTGATGCTATGTTCCTTATGTACGCTTTGACTGGCTTGCCTCGTATCTGCTATTCACCCCGATTACCGTTTGTGTTTTTCGACGATTATCCTTTTATCTATGGCGTCCGGCCACAGAAACAATTACAATTGTTTGTCTGCGGAAGTACTATTACAACTTTGTTGTGTCCGAAAAGTTATGACACTCGATTCAGAAGCTCCCGATGAATAAAACAAAAATCGTTGGAAGACAACACCGCTATTCGGGATGATTAAAAGATGCAAAAGTACAAAAAAAAAAAAATATTGGTAACGCGTTGTACACATATGCAAAATCCTATTTTTTTGTGGACAGAAGAAATATGATAGGTTTTTACTTTTTTCTCGAATAGGCAAATGGAAACTAAATAGTGTATCCCCTTCCATCTTCAGATCTAATAACATTTTATATTTTTTTTACCCATCACTGCCACCATCCCCCACGTGAATGGACATATTGAAATTTTAAGTCAACATTCAAATTAAATAAAAACATTCATTCTTCCATTCATTCATTCAACAAAAAGAAAGAAGAAAAAAATCTAAAAAGTTATTTACTTTGAACTCATCCCCTTGCACACATTGTGCCCACTTTGATTAACAAATATAAATTTGAATTTTGGCACACATGTGACTGCTAAAAGGCATTGCCATACCATACGCAGCATCCTTTTGAGCCCACCACTGACTGTTGTGTCCATCTTGACCTAGAAAAACATCTTCGGGTGACATGCGAAACGAAAAATAAATATTAAAACGACGTCGTTGTCTCCTCTCGCTTACCGATTTTATTTAATAAAATTCAGAGTAACTTGAACAAAAAAATACGAAAAAAACTAAAATGTAAACTTTAAACATCACATGTCAATGATTCCATTCACGAGAACGCTCTTCATTTTGTATTCCGTTCAGAGAAAAAGGATATTCAGGATTTCGTAATTCTTTTTTTTTTTTTGCTCGTTTTTCTATTTGTTTGCCTATCGGTCAGTGTTTGTTGTGTGGGTTTCGTCTTTAGAGGGTAAATTTGCAATTTTACCCTCCTACAGACACACACATACTTGGTCTTTTCTCAAATGGACACAGCAGCACAACAAAGGAACTAAACTTTCAAATGTTTATTATTTATTTTACAGTTTCTTTCTCATTCTTTTTATTTGTGTCCTTAGATCGTTGTTATGGTCGTTCTAACATATTTGTTTGTATTTTTTTTTTCTTATTCTGCTGCATACAGTCAGTGGTAGGGAATAATATTCATTTGTATTTTTTTTTTTTACAAAATTAGTAGAAAACCTTAACGCTATTAATGGTAAAGTTTATATGCTTTTGGGTGCTCCTGCGAAAGGTTTTCAAACGGATTGAAACTTTCTTAGATGGCACTACAAAAAGCGGGGTGGACCTGGGCTCAACCGACAGCATCTTTCCAGTCGGCTCGGTAAATAGCCAGTTTTCTTTAGTTGCACGCACGGCATCCGTTTCTATTCATTCGCGACACCTAAGGTGAGGCCTTCCTCTACTAC
This sequence comes from Brachypalpus laphriformis, assembly GCA_945910035.1. Lineage (NCBI taxonomy): Eukaryota > Metazoa > Arthropoda > Insecta > Diptera > Syrphidae > Brachypalpus > Brachypalpus laphriformis. Next base: position 124,259,484 of record OX246755.1, read on the forward strand.
ATTGTCCGTTCTGAGTGGACTTGAAGATTTTCGGCGCCGGAGCATTCTTATCCATCCGCTCTACATGTCAAAGCCAAAAAAAAAACAAATATTTGGCGCAACAGCTCTTTAAAGTGCCAGGGCCTAGCTTCTCGCAACCACTCATGTTGTGTGCGTTATAATTTTCAAACGAATGGAAGGGACCTATAGTTTTAATGCCGACTCCGAACGGCGATTTGAGAAGCTTTTTTCGTGACAACAATACTCTCGGATGTTTGTCAGACGCTCGCGAGAGGTGGGACCGTGAAAAAACGTTTTGGTGTTTTCTGGGATTCGAACTTGGAACCTCATGCGTAGTGATCCGACACACTAACCACTTACGCCACGGCGCCCACAAAGCCATCTCCATCGCTTTTTACTATACATACTTCTCTGGCTAGATCGACATTGCAACACAATTCGTCGTTGTATCTCCTCCTCTACTCGAATAACTTTTCTCTCAAAGTAACAAAAGGGATCTCAGCCGACTTTAATACGGTGGGATGATTCGGCTGGGTTATCTTAATTGTTTATGAGAAGGCTTTACTACACAATTATTTGCTTAACCCAAAGAAACACTCTATGAAGACAAAGGCCTTAACTACCTAAAAGTTGTAACTGGCTATAGTTTGTCGATGCTCATCAGCAGGGTTAGGATTTTGTTGACATAAAAAAGTAAAAAAAGGCAAAACACAACACTTAAAAAGGCAATAAAAAGGCATTTATTAAAAAATAAGAAAAGGAAAGTAAATGCACGTTTAGTTATAGTAGCATTGAACTACCAAGAGCTTTTTGAAATTTTCTGGTAATAATCTTCTTCGGTTGTTTCTTTGAAGCGCCTTTAAGGAGATAAATGACCTTTGTACTTCAGCTAAAACGAGTGGAGCCCATTAAAAGCTTTCAACATTATTAACGTCAATATTTTCTAGAAGTTTGGAATGCAAGTCGCCGTTCATTACAGAATTTATCTGCTCAATAGTTTTCAGTCCTGTATTTGCGCTGAAAACGGCAGTAAGCTTCTTCAGGACTCCCTTTGCAATCGGCCCTTTTACTTTTTTCAAGCTTTGCTGAATGTTCTTTAAAACCGGCAACACTTCGCCAATTGATGTTCCTTGATCAGAATAATGCTAGCTAAAATTATAAGTACAGACTCTCAAAAATACCTGTTTTTTGTAAGTCTTCGAAAATTCGTTTTTTTTGCGTCGACTACAAACCTAAAATTGACTTTGATGTACGCCAGCTGCGCTTGTACTGCTTCATCTTCAATCAATTCCTTTGCAAACACAACACAGCTTGCATCATCTTTAAAAACGTTGACATTTTTTTTAATCCGAGCAAAATAATCCGCATACCATAATATGTATTGTATACAAACAAAAAATATGTAATCGAGTTACACACAGTAACGTCTGCGGTCACATACAAGTGCAAACCGTCTGTGGTCATGTACGTATTTCCATTACCCCGTTTATATGCAGAGTCGGAACTGGTTCCAAACTAGTTCCAAATGCATATAAACGCCTTTCGAGTCCAAATGGGTTCGACTGGACTCGACTCAGCTAACAGAGCTGGGTCGAGTCCGAAGAGTTCATGGTTAGCTGCGGGTAAGGTTGTCTGTTCAGTTATTTCATATTTATTAAATCCAAAAATGGAACTAAACAGAACACTAACACAATCAAAACCAGTGTGTCTGCTATACTCATCTGTCAGATCGACTACATTTGGAATTTTGGACCATTCGACTCGGTGTGTAGAAATACTCAGATCGAAATGTGGACTCGAACCTGACTCGACTACTCGACTCTGCATATAAACGCGGTACATGTTGACTCTCTCCACAGACTAGACGTTTTAAATTTTAATGCGTCTAGGGATTTAGGTATGCGTATTACGTAGTGTGAGTAAGAAGCATGTTTGCACAGATATACATACATGCAAACTCGCAGAAAATCCTATCCCTGCTCATCAGCATATACTTTATTTTGCCCTCATTCCCCGTAAATCCATTTTTGAGCTTATGCCTCAATACTTACGAACACGATATTGGGATCGTTCACTCTTCTTCCGATGATATCAAGTCGTCCGCGTAAGTGAGTAATTGTACAGACTTTTGAAGGATTTAGAAAGATGTGTTAACTTATGCTCCTCACCATATCATCTGCTGCTGCTTTAAACAGTTCCACCTGCCCCAGCAGCTTTAGCTCTCACAATTAAAACTAAACTTACTAGCCCACTCACACTTAAAACTAAACTTATTTACCCACCTACCTAAAAATAATGCTTTTAGCTGCAAAAACCTAGACAGAAACTAGGGCCACCTAGACGTAGGAGAGAATGGGACTCACTTTGTATTCGAATGTCCAAGCCTCAGAAGAAAAAGAAAAACAACTCGCGAAGAATACTTCTTCAATAATCGTAGCGAACTGATAACAGGCTAGATGTCCTTATAGGATATTAATCTGACCAAATAATAGCCTAGACTGGAATTCATATGAGTATATTGGAAAAACTTTAAGAGATGAGGATGGCCAACTTATCCAAGAAAGCTCTCACACTTAGTCCATCATTCGTTTCAGAGCCATCCAAGATAATAAACTATAATTTGTTAAAAACAAAATCCGTTCTGGTATTGAATGTTAGCCAAGATTAGGCTCCCTCATTTGGGTAGAATTTTAGGTGAATAACAGTGCAGTATTCGAATTTCAGTATACTACATGTGTTGTTCGAATGCTTAAAGATATCTAGCAAATCTTACCGCCTTCTTCTATCCTGGCAAACGTCTACATAAGCCCTCTTCCACTTGTCGTTCTGCAGAGGGATCTTTCTAGAAAGGTAGTAAATTCTCAAGGGCATTACCCTTTTCAGTTTTTCCCCCATAGCTCGTAGGAGAACATTGTAAAGTACCACTTCTTGAGGTAACTCGAAACCAATTATCTCATCAATGATTGTTAATATAGTTTACGGCAACTTCTACCCCCTTCTCAATAAAGGTGATGGACTCCCAAGGCTCTGTGCTTTTTCTAATCTTGTCTCTAATACCTGTTCTCTCGCCCAGATCTTTGCTGAATTCAGCAGATTTCTGATGGTGCAAAAGATGTGAACGTTTGTGCAATCCTACAGACTTGGTTGCAATCTACAAAGCCTGGTTACATTCGTCCGAAAGTTAAGTATACAGCACCAAGCTTGTAGATTGGTAAGAGGCCATTCAATTTGCATTCACTTAGAGGTAATCTATTGATATATCCACCACAAGTGTTTAAAAGAAATCTATAGTTGAGTCACGCCTAACCGTCAATATTATCGCAATACACGCACCACAGTAATTCTATCAACGCAATCTGGCCAAAATAATATTCAACCTTCTCAAACTCTTAACGATATACAGGGTGGGGCAGAAAGAACTCCCCCATTTGGGATGCTAATATAACAAAAAATAAACAAGATATCAAAGAGATAACTTTATTTCTAAATAATACACTTAATGCAGCTTTTAAATTAACTTTTAAAAATGACGTCACTCAGGTGGCGGCCTCCATTATCGATATACTGAGTAAACCTCTCTCGGAAGTTTTACATTACGCGGCGAGTCATTTCAGGCGAAATGTTAGCGACTTCCTATGTTATTGCATTCTTTAGAGCTTCCAAAGTTTGCGGACGGTGTTTGTATATCTGGGCTTTAAGCTATCCCCAGAGAAAGAAATCGCAATTCATCAAATCATGCGAACGCGGTGGCCACCCGATATCATCACGTAATGAGACAATTCGCGCAGGAAACATTTCTCTAAGAATCGCTAGTGACTGGCAAGATGTGTGAGCTGTTGCACCATATTGTTAGAACCACACATGTTTTGTCCATGTTGATCGAATAGATCACGCAATTTAGGCCGAGGGAAATTCTCCAGCATTGCACAATATCGATCGGAAGTTACAGTAACTTCTCTCTTCAAAAAAGTATGGACTCCATACACCAACATAAAAAACAGCACACCAAACTGTAACCTTGGGACTATGAAGTGGTTGTTGGTGAAGTTCAATGGGACTATTTTTAGACCAATAGCGGAAATTTTGCTTTTTGACGGTGCCTGAAAGATGGAGATGAGTGCGAAGTGTATGCGAAAAGCACGCTGCGTCGCAGTCGGTGACCCGCCAAACCATTATGACAACTGAAAACCGCACGATTGCCGCTGTCTATCGCTACCTCCCGCGCTTTGCTATCCCCACCCTAACCTTATCTACGGAGCGGAGAGGGCCTGGCACGTACAAAGAAAATGCAGTATAGTTTCCTCCTCTTCGTCGTCCATGCAACTTCTGCAGAAGTCATTTTCTAAGATACCTAGCCTGGTGGCATGCCTACCGATAATGCAGTATCCGTAATGACACATTCGGTAGCTGCGACGAGCAACCCTTTCAGCCCAATAAGGCGGTTGGAGCGGTTTTGGTCCAGCTAAGGCCAGATCTATCTAGTATGAGGCACGAAGTGCCGCTAGCCGCCCACCTGCGATTGGTCGCGTTAGTGGTGTTGAGCTTAAGTAGCAGTTTCACTATAGCGAGAGGTGTGCCGAGATTCGCCTTGCTCGACGAAATTGGTAGACAAGTGCTCTGCTTGGCGAGTTCATCAGCCGAGCAGTTCCCTGGAATGTCCATGTGCCCCGGCACCCAAATTAGGTGAATGTTGAACTGTTTGGCCATCTCGTTAAGAGGCAAGCGACAGTTAAGGGCTATTTTTAAGTTAAAGGTAACAGATTCCTGGGACTTGATTGCAGCTTGACTATCAGTAAAAATTGTAATATCCTGCCTGGATATCACATTTTACTTCAACCACGACAAGGCTTCTTTTATTGCCATGATCTCCGCCTGGAAGACGCTACAGTGATTAGGGAGGCGATAAGAGATGCTAATGTTTAGTTCTTGAGAGAAGACACCTCACCCCACTCCCGACTCTGTCATGGAACCATCTGTGTAAAAGCAAACGGATCCCTCTTGCCTCTAGCTCCTCCTGGATGGTATGTGGGTTTCAAAGATTTTGTCAAACAGAAGTTGTGAAAGTACAATCTATGTCTTGTGGAAGGAATTCAAGACTATTGAAAATAGAAGATTGTCCTGTACCTAGACTGGACCACTGAGATATGACCTTCATGCGGGTGGCTGCACACGCTGCCAATTGTTTGCTATAGAAAACTTGTTTCGCTCCTAGCTGAGGTTTTTATTTTCGCCTTTTGGAATACCTCTTAACTGTCCAACTGAAACGAATACTGTTATCAAGTACACTCTATGTCATATCCACAGGCTATTTCTGTCCGTAGTATTACCGAAGTGAAGAAGTAAAGCCTCACACTCAATGTAGCTAAACTTTAACCGAAAACGTATCTTCTTTCGCAGATTTCCCTCGTCTTAAGACCTGTTAGTACTGACAAATTTATAAAACTGACAAATCATGAACAATTCCATGTATCTTTCGAAGACACTTTGTTTTTGACGTTGCTTAAACCTACACCATACTAAATGGCAGCCTACTTGCTCCAAACGTCTTACCGTCTTCAAAAAAGACCTTCTTTTGTGTGTTGAAGTTAAACCTACTCCTCCATCTAAAGTTTTTCTTAAAACCCATTAGCGCTGCACTTAGAGGCTTTTTTCTTTGACCATTATACACATTTTCCTTGCGTGTGTGCATGAGAACTTCCGTTTCTTGTCCAACCCAACACAAAGGACTGGAATAAGACTTCCCCCGTTGTAATTAAAAACGGATCAGATTTTCTTCATTATCCATTACATCCTTACTGCCGTCATCTCTCCCATTACCCCCCCACTCAAACTTCTTCCTCTACCGCAGGCCAAAAGGAATACAATAACTATCATAGGTTCCTGTGAGCTCTCTTCTCTCTCTCTCCCCATTCATCCATCTCATCTATGGATGTGTTACATTAAAAATCCCAATTACACAATGAAAGAGGGCATTCGTGCGTACACACTTTCAACTATACAAACATACAGAGCAGTAATGTATTTATATGGTGTATTAAAGTAAATATCCTTTAGCCAAGTGCCAACACTTTTATATATCTCAGCTCTTCCTACCATCGGATGGCTTAATGCGTGCTATATTTACATTAAATGTATTTGCAATAGCAAAACACATATAAAAATTGTACAAATATCCTTCTTCGATGCGGCCCGATCCCCCTAAGTCCATCGGCTGGGTATATCCTATCCTTCTTGTTTGATAGAAGCTGGAATGGTAGGTACACTCAGTCGTGAACTGACCACCAAGAAGCAGAAGAAGGAAACTCAAATCCACAAATGCATGAAGTTTTACATCCTTACACACCCAATTCGACATACAGTCCATCATCTTTCCTTTCTTTCTCCATCGGCATAGTACCTACTAGTACACGTTCGAAAGTTCATGTGTACGTTTGACCAAGGCGAAGTAGTTGCAAACCCTAAGCCGTAGCCAGAGAAAACCTAGCAGCGCAACACCAGAATAAGAAAACGAAAAGGGATATAAAAATCGAAATAGGATATTAACTTTTATCGGGAAGCAATGGTGGGATGGTGGGATGTTGGGGCGGCAGGGATGAGAAATAGATATAACAATACCACTCCACCCAGTTGATGGTAGCCCGCGTTATCCACCATACACACAACAACACACCAGCAGAAAGTTACGTCCGGTGTTTGGGCTAACACACCACTCCCCATTGCGCCACCCCACTCCTCCACCTCCATCTTTCTGCCTTAGAGCTGCTGGCCACCAACGTGTGTGTTCGCTATGTGAGTATGTCCTTGCAGAGAAAAAGACGAGAAAAAAAAACGTTTTCTCCAAACGTACCTAAAATGCTATTAATCTATATCTACAGATCCATCTATTTGCCGGTTTGCACGCACGTTTTTTCCGCTCGTCCTAGATACACAGATACACGAGAGTCTCCAACCCAACCACCCACTATATCACTACCACTACTATATACGAGAACCAGTGCGAGTGCGACTATCCTTCTGAATAAGACGGATGTGATAGATAACAAATAGATTGCGTGGTTCCTTATTCTTATTCCACCTACCTCCCTACGTGCCACCTACCACCCCCCAACTCGCCATCACATTTCATTCCAGGATATACGCAGCGCCAAGTTCGAACAACAACAAAAACAGCAACAAAAAAAGGGATAAAACTTTTTCCATTGCCAAGCTGTTTCTAATGTGAAGAGAATGTCCTTTCTTTTTTTACATTTGAATTATTTTTTTTTTTCTCCTTTGACTCTGCTTGATTTTTATTTTTTTTTTTCTTGCTCATATCCTTACGAATTGTAGTTTGTGCGTGTGTGTGCTTTAAGAGGACGACGATGACGATGACGCGAGAGTGGTAGGTAACTTTTCCACATATCTAAGTGCCGGAAAAAAGGACTTTGGATCACACACTTTTTCCGGCATCAGATTCGCATTGCGAGAAAGGACTAGGACACACTTCTTTTTGCCTTCTCCTTTCGCATTTTTTTAGTTTGAAATTGGAATTTCGCATTTGAAAATATTTTGCGGACGATGGACGAAGGGTGGGTGGAAGAAGAATCCAGGGAAAATGGTGTGAATAAATTTTATTTCGCCTTCAAAGTAATATATGTTACTTTCACTCAGCCAAACAGGACTTTGAAGGAGTCGACACAAGAAAAAAAAAGAACAAGAACAAATTCAAGGAGAGAAAAATAAAAACAATTTGTCTATGTACATCAAATTGTTGTTTCGGTGGACATTGACAAAAGGCTTAAAGGAATTCTCAAGAGATAAACACAAAACGAGGAGAACCTGTGTTTTCTTTAGGCGAAGGGCTTACACCCCCCTTACGTAAGACAGGGGGAAAGGACATTAAAAGGGTGGAGTTGGTTTTTTCTTTTCTTTTTTTCAAGCAAAGTGTAGGGGCACTTGAAGGCTAAAATGTATTTGTAGGGATTGTGTCACAAGGATGAATTCAGGTATAAATATGTAAAGCAGGATGATAAAAGAATATATCAAACACGAATTTGTGCATCACTGCCTTTAACTTGTGATTACCCTTTGTACGTCTATCAGAAATCTCTGTCAGGGACCTAGTGAATTGCGGTCTTTAGGAACTTATTCGTGTTCCTTACTAGCTCGTGATTGTTTTGAACTTCAATATATTTGATGTTCTAAGGGTTTCTAGCTCTGCTTCACTTTCAAGGAATCTGGTGTTTAATACCCGAAGAGGTCGTTCCTGTAAAACTCGTTGATGTGAACTTTTTCCTCCTCGTCTCCGCAGCCTCTACAGATATCGTTGAACCCAATTCACTATTTGCGGAGCATGTCTATTTGTGACTTCAGCTATGAGTTATTCCTTGAACTAAGAAGATTAAATTTTATGCAAGTTTCTGAAATCCAAATCAGTGAAACCTGATCACAAACACTCCCACTTTTGCTAAATAAGATTTTTTTTTATTATCATATTATGCTAAAAACTATTAGTTTACCAAAATTTATGTTTATATACAGATGCGTTCAAAAAAATTGAAGCGCAAATACCAAATTTACAAAAGGCTATGTTTCATAAACCTTTATTCGCTTTGTATTATGCTATACCACGCCCACTTTTTGATGGGATTTCCGACAAAAATCATTTAAAAACTCCATCTTCTTCCTATTTCGGCGAGGTTATGATCCGAAAACAAGAGATCATAACCCTCTCACTTCACTGTATTTCTACTGATCTGCCTGTGGGGTTCGTCTATTTGACCTCAGAAAATATCGGCCTTCCGACTTTGGATCACTCGGTTACTTACTTACTTACTTAGGTGGCGCTACAGTTCGGGTTAACCTGGGCCTCAACCAACAAGCCTCTCCATTTAGCTCGGTCTTTAGCTAATTGCCTCCAGTTGCACACTCCAAGTTGGTCGAGGTCCCCTTGAACTTGTGCGCGCCACCTACGGCAATGATTCCCTCCTTTTTGACATCAAAGGTCTCGGTGAGGTCATTACCGACCTTGATGGAGCAGCGAGCGTTCTCCATCGTCAGCCTGCACAGACGGACACGTTTGGCAGGGATGTCAAAACTAGACATGGCTCTATAAAGCTCTTCTCTATAGATGCTATCATAGGCGGCCTTAAAATCGATAAAGAGGTGGTGAGTATCGATTTGGAATTCTTGCGTTTTCTCCAGGATCTGCCGAAGTGTGAAGATTTGATCGATGGTGGACTTTCCAGGCCTGTAACCACACTGATAGGGTCCAATCAGGCTGTTGATAAAAGGTTTCAGGCGTTTACACAATATCGCAGAAAAGATCTTGTATGCGATGTTGAGGAGACTGATGCCCCTATAATTGGCGCAGTTGAGGGGGTCTCCTTTCTTGTGGATCGGGCAAACGATGCTGAGATTCCATTCATCAGGCATACACTCGTCTGACCAAATATAAGAAATGAGTTGGTGTATGCACTCTACCAATTCATCCCCAGCTGCCTTGAAAAGTTCGGCCGGTAAGCCGTCAGGTCTAGCAGCCTTGTTGGATTTTAGCTTGGATATTGCTATCCTCACTTCGTTTTGGTCAGGTGGACGGAAATTTTGACTATCATCGTCTATGTTGAATGGTTCATTCTGCCTGACAGCGGAATGTTGGTCTTCGTCGCCGTTATACAGTCTGCAGAAGTAGTTTTTCCATATTCTCAGCACCGACTGTGATTCTACTACGAGGTTTCCATTTTCATCTCTACAGGTTTCTGTACGGGTATTACTTCTCTGACACGTTCTTTTTACCTTTTGGTAAAACTTCCGTACATTGTTCCTGGAGCATAGACTCTCGATATTCTCAAACGCGCGCTTCTCATGCTCCTTCTTCTTCTTTTGGAGAAGCCGATGTACTTCCGGTCTCTTTTGCTCGTCACGAGCAGCTCTCGTCTTCCGCTGCAGCGCCGCTTTGTATGCCTCTCTTTTTGCTGCATGCACTCGCCGGCATTCTTCGTCAAACCAGGGGTTTCGCGGTGGTGGGCAAGCGAGACCCAGCACATCAGTCGCGGCGTTTCTGATGGCATGTTGGCAGCGTTGCCGCTGGTCTTCGGTACTTGATGCTGGCGGCAAAGGGGTGATTGAGAGATTTCGGGATACGCGTTCAGCGAAGAGTCTGGCGGTCTCTTGCGATTGTAGCTTTTCGACGTTAAATTTTCTCACAGTAATTCTTGTTTGTTGCTCAGATTGGGATATCCGCATTCGTACCTTGGCTACAACAAGGTAATGATCCGAGTCTATGTTGGCCGTTCGGAAGGTCCGGACATCCAGAATACTGGAGGCATGCCTTGCGTCGATCGCAATATGATCAATTTGGTTGATCGTTACATGATCATTGGACCGCCATGTCTGCTTATGAATATCGAGATGAGGAAGCCATGTGCTTGCTATGGTGACATTTCGCTCCACAGCGAAATCAATTAGCCTTAGTCCGTTATCAGACGTGGTGTCGTGTAGGCTATGCTTACCGACTGCCCTACCAAAGACGTCCTCCTTTCCTATTTTGGCGTTAAAATCCCCCAATACGATTTTAACGTCGTATTTCGGACATTGCTCGTATGTTTTGTCGAGGAGCTCGTAGAAACACTCTTTGGTGGCAGGGTCCTTTTCTTCTGTGGGGGCATGAACACATATTAGGCTTATGTTAGCGAATTTAGCCTTGATCCGGATAGTCATAATACGCTCGCTTACGTGTCGGAAGCTTAAGACTTCTTGCCTAAGTCTGCCGCGTATGACAAATCCGCATCCGAATAAGCGTTGCCTGTTGCCTGTGTAGCAATCACCGTAGTAGATGTCACAGTTTTTCATCCTCTTTTTGCCCGGCCATCGCACTTCCTGGATGGCGGTAATATCTGCTTTATAGCAGTCTAGGGCCTCTGCTAGTTGTTCGGCTGCACGTGGTCTGTAAAGGGACAGAACATTCCACTTACAGATCCGAAGGTCGTTGTCCTTATTTCGTTTGCTGGGGTCGTCATTAGTTGAGTCATCCTTATCCGAGGGTTTTGGTTGTTTCGGAACCATGCGTTTTTTTTACGTGGTAGGGAAGTTACCCCGACGGCACAACCGCCAACCTGGAGGGCCAGTTCCTTAATTATTCCCCTAGGACGAGGGGCCGGGTACACCGGTGCCAGTAGTCCACTACGGGAGTATGAGCGCTGCTGTTGGCCCATTAAGGGCTCCTCCGCCACCATCCCTATTTCGATGTCCTGACCAACATTGGAAATTCCTTACCGACCTGTGATCCGAATACGTCGAAGCAGCTCGCGCAAGCTTTTCACTAAGTTCAACCTAACTGGAACTATATACGCCACCGTTGGGAGTATACATACTCGTACATATGTATATGTAGACTTTTGGTACTGAATTTCCATGTATGGTACAAAGCTCAGCAAACCAGCAAATTCTGTCATGTCCTGTCTGGTGATTTCCGATATTACTTTCAGTATCGCCCTTAAGTGGGTAGAAATTCCTTTGCTCTTACAGCATGGACAACAATTTTTATAGCACACCTAAATCCTTTCCAAAAGCCATTAGAAGACTTGATATTGGCCAGGACAGAAGTACATTTAGTTAATATCTTACAAAAGCTTGCGGTTTGGTTTTTGCATAAGGGTTCATTTCGCCATAAGCTGCGTTTCATCAGAAGGTTAATCACTCTACTATAGTATACTATCGAATATGTTCCTAGTCCTGATCCTAAGGTCTTTTAACTGTGGGAAACACCAGACAGCATTGGGAAATGAACGCATGAATGAAAAGCGATGAAGGAGTGAAATATAAGCCACCCATGTTCACATTTAATCTGAATGCAACCTGAGCAGTGATCTTAACAAGACTATCGATATCCGGTAATTCGCAGAATACCTATGCCCACTCTCGAACCAACCTTCATCTCCATGCCGTCAAAATCGAAAGTGACTGTTTCTTTACTGATGATGTCGGCCCATTCGTTCCCTCAAATGAACAGCTTCACCTTCACACCTTTAGAATACCTTACTAAGACACGGGCCGCAGTCATATAACTTCGATTTCGCACACCAAAATGTCCCTCTACTGGGTCTTTCGAAGACAAGATTTATAGTTCAAAATCGTTTCTGTTTAACATCAATCGACCGAATACATTCAAAAAAAAAAACAACGTTTACGAGTTCTGAAGTAATGAACATTTAGAAGTTTGAAATTCGGTAGAAAAATTAAAAATGTTGAAAATGAAAGTTCCAACGATTCCGATGATTTCGACGCCGAAAGCCTTTTGTGCACCATAAAGCCAGTTTCCGGCACCGGATACACGGCACCGGACACACGCTTTTTGTAGTTTTCACACATTTCCGATACCGTATATAACATATGTTACATGGCACCGTGTATCCGTTTCAAAGTGTACACAACTCAATGGATGAATAGTGTAAAGGTTCCCATTTAGTTCTGTACACTGCGATGTATGCGGCGACATGTATCCGTCATCCGGTGCCGGATAGAGCTGAAATTTGCCCCGAAGAAAGGAACACCGTGTATCTGGTACCAGTTAAGTGTGAATGCTCTAATTTAGTTCTCCGGATATGTGTGAAACGGGCCTAAGGCTTACGCTGAGCACAATTGAAACTAAAACTCAGATGTCGTCTCAGCCAAGGCAACGATTCGAATGCCGAACTGACAACCATAACATATTTCCAAAATCCCTAGCTTTGCCCCATAGACATAGAGGAATCAGGTATCAACATGGCAAACGATTACAAAGATGAATTCTCACCGCGTCAAATATCCCCCTGCATTGTACTAATCGTCTGCATTTGGGCATCATCTAATAGCAACAGAAAGGAACCAATCTGCTCTTGATACCCCAGTCGTTTTTCCCCTTAGAAACATCTCCTTTTACTTCTTAAAACCCAAGGCTTACGTAAATCCTTCACCTACCCTAAAAACGAAAGAAAAAAGCCTGACGACACCTTTTGCCTGTCACTTGCGGTCATGTGTAAAAACGAGCATTTCATGCAAAATCTATTCAACATCCTGCAGGAATATCCCTCTCTCACTATTACTCGTTCTTATTGTTTTCACATTACACCCTATAAATCTACATATAAATTAGTTTATATACATGACAAAAAAAAAAATATACATCCTGCAGTACTATATTTATACGTCCAAGCAATACTTTCTATCATGCAATAGATGGCAGCGACAACACACAAAGACAAAAGAAAAAGGATAACTTTTACCGCATTCGCATTTCTCATCTGTTTCTGTGTCCTGCCTTAGACTATAAGTCCCCCAACTCGTTTTCCTTTTCCCGTTCGGCTTCTATATCCTATACTATATATATTTTTGGAATCTCCAGCTCAATCCCCGGGATTATTTCAATGTATCGCCATTGCTATCGCCACCATACTCTGTATAGTGTATAGCAGCAGGACCTACTCTGGGATAATTTGAATTTCCATTTGTGCCATTTGTGTAGTAACTCTTAAAACTTTCCCTACCAAAACTTATGTACATACATACACTCACACACGCACAGGCATCACAGGCAATATTCGTATTGAATATCAAAAAGTTTTTCGAAACTATCCACCTCCGAACCTTCCCCCAGAGAAAATTCGAATTGGATTGCCAAAGCTAAAGAAGAACAAGAATAAGGACCAAACTGACTGAGGACCGATATATGGAGAGAATAAAAATAAAACAAAAGCAAAACTAATAATTTGAATTGTGTGTTCGGTTATTCGCTCAGAGTGACATAGTGAAAGGGATTTTCGTAAGGGATACGTATCTCTCTCTATATCCTTGCATACATAATAAATCTAACGCAGGAGAGATAGACGTATGTGTAGTCATACCTTTTCTTCAAAAGGCGGCACCACATACAAAACCAACCGACCGACCGACGGACGAGTAAAAAAGGGATGAGAAGTTCAGGGGGGCGGGGGATGGAGAAAAAAGGACTCTTATTCTTCAATGCTATCCGCATAGTTATCCCTTTTAATGGATGAGTTATTGCCATACATACGTAAGTAGGTGTAATGTATAAATTTATTTCGATTCTTCCCTTCACTACACACACTCGAATCGAATCTAGTCCTATTGCGCTGCTCCTCTCTGAATCCTTTAGCCATAGTATTAAAAGGGGTCATCCGAATGACAGTGGGTGGCGATGTCGAGCAGGAGAAGCATTTCAAATTCACCAGCACAAAAGGACTTTGAATTGTAAACCCGCCGCTATAATGCTAGTATTTAAAGTTTCTCTATTGCTGCTCCTGTGCATGGGGATAATTTGCACCCTGTATATCCGTTTTGAAAACCCACCTACTCTATCAACCCGATCAGATATTTCGTACATAAAGCATATTATTATAAAGGGACATGCGATGCTTGCCGAAAGGTGTGTACTCTACCAATAAGTTTGATGCCAAATGCCAAACTGGGCCCCCCCTCTCCACCCACTATCGTGCGCTGTGGCCCAGATACAATTTATCGAATGCGCGCCTGGTGGTGGTGGTGTATCCAACTATCTCTCTAACTATTAAACAAGCCACCACCATTTGGCCGCACCAAAACAATAATTGAAGGATATTATATTGTTTGGTAAAGTGTCGGCCTATTTGCTGCTATTGCTGTCGATACACTATACTCCTTGTTGTTGTTGTCCTTCAAAATTTATGGCGCAAATATCTGTATCTCTTGTTAGCGTCTGTCGGAACGGTTTCGGTTCGGTCAGAGGACGTCAGAAAAGTCTCGAAGCGAAAACGATTTGCCGTGATGTATTTTACTGGGTGCTTCGTATAATGACCAAGGATAATATTTCAATATTTTTTGGTCATTCCCTGTGTGTAGTCATAAATTACGAAATGAAGTTTTATTCCTATTTTTGCTCTTTCCACCATCGGGCGCTACTGCCAATATCTATCTTTACATGCAGATATCGATGTTTGTATTGTGTTGTATGCGTGTGTAGTGTTGTTTTTCGTCCTTTTGCACTTTGTTTTCCCACCACAATTTCGATTTGTTAGGTATTGGGTTTGATTGAGAGTTTTTGCAGAGGTTACTTTGTATATGGGTGAATGGTAGGGGGTAGGGTTGGGTGAATGTATTGAAGGTTATGGGTCAAAAGTTGCATGGACAAGAGGGTGTGTGGTGATGAGGAAATTGTATCATTAGATAGACGAATTGCGTAAGGGAGAATGATCAGAGAGAGTGAAAATTACCACATCTAACCATACGCAATGGATGGTGAGGGTGTGGGTTTTGGGTGTGCGATTCGCAGGAGAATGTGATCAATATATTCAGTCATTTCAATAAAAAGCTTCTAGCTCTAAAAGTGAAGGAAAGACATACCATATAGGATGCATTAGAATGATTAGGACACAATATGTAAAAATACGTTGTGTCCTTATGAACTCAACTGGCTTCAGAAAGGCTCGCTCCTCCCCTACATTTTTAGCCATTTAATAAACTTAAGCTAACTTATTGACTTATTAAAGTCGTTGAACCTAGAATATTCTTATAAGATTACTTCCTAAGCTGTATAAGATACCCGTCATGTACATTGCAGATAACCAAAGTCAAGCTTGAATTCAATCCAAATTTTGTAGAGTGTACACTTCTGGTTCCGGGGAATGAACATGTTGGTACGCACCTGGCTCTATAAACAAAACCTGTTAGTAGTGCATTCCATCCCTATTGATATTGATATTGCGTTACTAGATATAAATCGTGTGTCACTGCAAAAAGCTATACAAAGATAACTTCGAAGTGTCTGATGGAGGCTAGACCCAACAAGGGTGCCTTATATTTAACGGCTTCGACAGCTATTTTTTCAAACTCGCAGAGATTGCCGTTGAAGTATTCAAATACTGCGCTACTTAAGAGTTTTCTCGTTCAAAGCGGGCGTAGGAAATACATAGGTGATATTTTATCTTATCATCTTTTAAGACAGTTGGAGAATGAGCTCCTATTAATTCTGCAAAAGAAAATCAAACCCGCTTTCAGCTTTTTGCTAATCGCCGGGATTCATTTTCAACTGTCCTGGGCCAAGTCATACAAGGGCTCCTTTTTGTAGGGTATGACCAATTCAGTACCACTTTTGCTTTTGTATAATCGTTCTTGACTCGTTTTTTCATAAAGCTGGGACTTAAACTTTTGCTATAGAGCGGCTTTCTTTCAATGCAGTACCACCGTCAACCCAGAAAATACTTTCAAGATAGAGGACATTTTGTGCATCTCGACCTGTTGCCCTGAAATGCTTGCTTGTTTGTGGTGTTTATGAGTTATCGCAGGGAAAGAGAATCTTTGTTTTAGCGGAGTTTATCCTTAGTCCCTCCATGTTTGTCTCTGTCACCATTATTCTATCCAATAATGGGCAAACATCACCGGCATAGTCGCACAAAGCGACTGCTACAACATTCACTAGGAGAGTAGTGTTGATTATATGCAATCTTGTCAAACACCGCTTCGAGTCTCACATTCTTCCGACAACCTACTCCTATGCAACAAGTGACACTTCGGACATTCACAACGTGTCTTTATAATAGCGACCAATTTATTCGGAATGCGTCTCCTTCGTAGGGCGCGCCATATGAACTACCTGTTTACAATAAATTTCTTTCCGTTTCTTTAAATAAATAAAAAGCAACAAGTGATCCGTAAGAGGGGGGCGTGGGCGCCGTGGCGTAAGTGGTTAGTGTGTCGGATCACTACGCATGAGGTTCCAAGTTCGAATCCCAGAAAATACCAAAAAGTTTTTCACGGTCCCACCTCTCGCGAGCGTCTGACAAACATCCGAGAGTATTGTTGTCACGAAAAAGCTTCTCAAATCGCCGTAAGGATTCGGCATTAAACTGTAGGTCCCTTGCATTCGTGTGAAAAATATAACGCACACAACATGAGTGGTTGCGAGAAGCTAGGCCCTGGCACTTTAAAGAGCTGTTGCGCCAAATATTTGTTATTTGTTTGATCCGTAAGATGTTAGTGTAGTCAACGCAAGTTTTTTTTTTTTTTTATTGTGCCAGGGATGTGTAATCTTCATAGATACTAATAGCCCGAGTGCTACTAGCATGCACTATTCGCAAACCTGAGTAATCGATGCCAGGAATACGCCTACGTACTAAACACACAGACTACACACTTCAACCACTCTCTCCGCGGGACTGCCGTTAGGTATTACTTCGCGGGGCTGGTTAGCAATTTATGCTATGCTTCTTGTGTCAGCTTCTTCCGCTGCTTCAGCTGCTCTTCTTAGCTTTTCTATTCTCCGCAGCTGTTTTTGTAGAGTTGTTACGAAGGAACATATTACCATCCAATTCTCTTCCGACCGTAACATATAGTCGAGGAGTAATGACGGACTTGGCAGAGTAATTCTCCATGCCGTGAAACGTGTGCAGTCAAACACTGCGTGCTCCGTATCTTCAACTTCACCTGGGCATTCCGGGCAGGATGGTGAGTTGTCGTGTCCAAATCGGTGTAGGTATTTGCGGTAGCCACCGTGGCCAGACAGGAACTGCGTTAGATGGAAGTTGCAGTCTCCATGCTTTCGACTTATCCAGTCTTGGATTGTCGGTATAAGTTTATAATGTCCATCTGCCTTTTGTTGTATTAGCCCAACGAGCTTGCCACATAACTGCTGACGCTGCCCTTTCTTCAATTTTTATCACCTTGATACCAGTGGTGTCGTGATGACTCAATGCTCTTCTATTATATATCCTCAGCATTTCATCTGCGAGAATATCGATGGGGACCATTCCAGCTATGACAAATGCAGCTTCGTCAGAGATGGTTCGAAAGCCGCTGATTGTCCGTAGCGCACAGAGTCTGTATGATGACGATAGTCTCCTTTTGGTCTCCTTCGTCCTCAGTGCCTCCGCCCAGACTGGGGCGGCATATAACAGAACTGAGGTGATAACTCTAGAGAGTAGAATCCTTCTAGCGTATCCAGGTCCACCGATGTTAGGCATGATACGCGAGAGAGCTCCCTGCATTTGCGATGCTTTTTTTGGTAACAAAATCAACATGCGTTTTAAACCGTAGCTTGTTGTCCAGCATTACTCCAAGGTATTTAACCGCCTCTTTCGACCTGATGGTTTGGTTACCAACCTGAAAGTTGGCAAATTCGACGGTTTTCCGGCTGGTTATAAGAACAGCTTCTGTTTTATGGTCAGCTAGTTCTAGTCCGGCGGATATTAGCCAATCTTTTATCCGGGCAATTGCTTCATTTGCAGCTGCTTCTACTGCATCAATCTGTTTAGCTACTGTCACGACTGCAATATCGTCGGCGAATCCAATTATGGTTACTCCCCCAGGTAGCGTTAATCGTAGGACTCCATCGTACATGATGTTCCACAATAGTGGCCCTAAAACCGATCCCTGTGGAACTCCCGCAGTTACGTTGTAGTATTTTACCCCTTCATCGGTATTGTACCTCAGCTTCCTGTTGTTGAAGTAGTTCGTCACTATCCGTAGCAGGTAATATGGCGTATCCATCCTGGCAAGTGACCTTCTAATAAACAACCAGTCCGCAGAGTTAAATGCGTTTCCAGCGTTACTGCACAATACTCCTTTGTGCCATAGAGCCATCTTTCGCCTTCGATGGCACCTTTGGCGATATCAACTACCGCTCTTATGGCATCAACGGTAGATCGTTCTCTTCTGAAGCCAAATTGGTGATCTGAGAGGGCTCCTTTCTCTTCTGCTACTGCGAGTAATCTATTATAGATTATCTTCTCAAGGATCTTTCCCATGGTGTCCAATAGGCATATTGGACGATAAGATGATGGTTTTCCTGGAGGCTTCTTTCCTTTTGGCAGTAGGACCAAATGCTGCGTCTTCCATTTTTCGGGAAAGGTTCCTTCTTCAAGGCACTTCTGCATTGTTGATATGATCTTTTTGGTCTTTTTTTTTACAGCTGCCTTTACTGCCTTATTCGGGATGCCTTCGGGTGCCGGCGCCTTGTTGTCACCTATCTTGCTGCATGCCCTTTGCAGCTCCTCGTGAGTAATTAAAGGAATATCTTCTGGATTGACTTCTCGTATAAAATTGCACATAGTAGCAGACCTTTGAGGGAAGAGGTGCTCTACTATGGATCTCAGCATTATCGGACATGTTATTTGAGGAGTCCTATAGCCCTTCAATTTCGTCATCACCATTCTGTATGCCGAGCCCCATGGGTTAATGTTGGCTTCTTGACAGAGACGTTTAAAACATGCAGTTTTGCTTTCTTTGATGGCTCTATTTAAGTTACGTCTCGCCAGTCTAAGGGTGTCCAGGCATTGTTGGAAATCCGCCCTCCTTCTTGATCGTTGGACTTTGCGCCGGGCTTGTAGACATTTTGCCCGAAGTTCGCCTATTTCCTCGTTCCACCAGTAACACGGTGATGCCTTCCTGGTGTTTGTTCTCCTAGGCATTGATGCGTCGCATGCTGTGGTGATGGTGCCTGTCAGTCAACGCAAGTGTTAATGAAGATCCGGAACGAAAACCAGCTTGGTCATTATCGAGAGTGATGTGATGAACTATCCTTTTCACTCAGGCCACATGCTGGCCCATATTGCGAAGAAGGTATGTACCTAAGCCACAATTTGATGGTTGTGGCCAACCCAGGTATCGAGAGTATACTTTCCAGATATTCCTTGATACGCTTGAGAGTTCTTTTATCACACAAAAGCCTCTCCAGTTTTCATACTCTGTTAGGTTGTCTTTCCTTGGAAGTTTGGCAATCATTCCCTATTCAATTCTTCGGGGAAGGTCTCGCTGTTTCAAGCTTACTCTATTAGTGGGAATAGAAGGTCTGCGGATGCTGTTAGCGAAGCTCTTTGGAGCTACACGGAATAGCTGTCAAGCCTCGCCGCCTTGTTTGGCTTGCATGACAGTCTACATTTGAAAACACAAAGTGTTCACTAATCTAACCTAAGCTGGACGTTCACCTCCAGAAACATCATACAATAAACTTTCGGGGAAAACGCATAAAAAGAAGTGAAATAGGTTCGTGAACATAGATCTCACTCACTAGGGAAATCTAAAAATTAGAATGATTTTATAATTCGAATTATTGTTTTCCGTATAGTATCTATACAAAATTTTAGCAGCCATTCTTGAACCCCACACTACTTTTCTACATAAAAACTGTCCACTTCACTTTTCTAAAAAACCTTGAATTCATTCCAGAAAATACAGAACCACCTACTTGAACTCACAAAACAAATCCATAAGTTTATATACGGATAATTCTAAAACCGATACACATAGGGTTGAATAGTATATTTACTTATCCTTTTTTTTGCCTCCCAGATTCTAGCCGACAATATTAGCAGACTAAACAGTCTTGTTGACCTTATATCTTCTTGACATAAACATCTTTATAGACATCCAAATTACAAACTGATTGTGTCAGGTCTTTCAACACAATACTGCGAAATACGAGGAACGTAATCTGACGATACATTTTTAGCTAAAATTCGATTGCTTCTTAAACAGAACGCAACTATCAAGCCTAACTTTTAATGATCAGCAACTAGAACCAGCAGAATATACATGTCCTCATTGGCAGACAAGATCTTATTATTTAAGGAACTGCCGAGTCGACGAAGAAGATCTGACAGCAGTTTTTTGTCCAAACGAATGACCGGGAATCCATCTTACACGGTACGAAACGGCTTAGCCCAATGTATTACAATCAATCACAATCCACTGCAGTTAATGTTCATTGTTCTGCCCTTCGAACGTAGGAACCGGTAAAGAAATATATTCACAGCCCACCCTTCTTTTTAAGTAGTAACAGAGCTTTGAGCTTTGTGAAAAGTCTACACTTATGTTTTTTAATATGTGTTCTTCTAGGACTTCGCGATACTCAATGACTCATTCTTGGTAAATTTTTGCAAATTTTTACATGACATAGTGTGTAACTTTCCACTGAAAATTGTAGCACCTAACTTCATGACTTCCTCTATGTACTTTATCCAGTGCAGTGGTAGTATCTATTATATGTACGACAAACATTTGTTTTTGGAACAGATTCCAGCCCATTCGGTCACGGACGGTGTTTTGTGCTTCCTGTATATTCCGCGTACTTCATGTCCAGGATTTTTCAAAGATCTCGACGGTTCCGCAAGCATATCATTGTAAGGGCTACTTCAAGGATAATTTTATATATCAGTCCAGAGAGAGCTGCAGCATAGATCTGCCACATAATATTTCGATATTCTATTTTTCTTACAGTCGAAACACCAAAGACATTTATCTGTACACCACAATATCTGAAATCGGAGACCCATAGAGACCCACTTTCCTTATTCTTTAATGAGTGGATTGGATGAAATGATCTGTCATATTAAACAAAATCTTGACAGGAACGGAATCTGGCCGAAGATCGGCACTGGACACCCGGAGAGCTGATGGTTGCACATCATTTCCACAAGTCTATTCTAATTCTTATGTTACACAAAAGCTAGTGATCCCGAAGTCACCTTTTACTCTGTTTTCCGCTAAGCCTTTGCCCGTTGGCTTCATCATGGCTTCTCCTCGTAGACTAAACACTTACCAAACTTCACTAGTTCTAGGCCTCAGGATCAACCTTTCGATGCCGTGAAATGGGTCGAAAGTAATAGGTTCGAGTCGATCTTGTGGTAAATGGTAATACAGTCGAAAATCAGCTTTTGTTGCCTGGAATCTGTTTCCAATCTCTTTTTTTTGTAATATCGAATTGGCTATGAAGTAAAAATTATTTACTTTACTTACTAATATACTACTACTGATGACTTGAGCAGTCTTATAAGATCACACTAGAATTGAAAAAATTGTTCAAGTGAACCGTTGTACCTACAGTTGTTACAGTTCAAGTTCAACGATTTTCTCCTTGTCGTTGGAAAATAGCCAGGAAACGTAAACCTCAAAATGAATAAAATAATCAGCATAGCCTCGTCCTAGGGATAACTATTAAGTAACGGAACAGGCTAGTTTGAGAAAGTGTGGCTTATCGTGGACAAATGTTAGAATTCTGCACACTTACGCAAGACAAACAAGACGCTAACCCTTCAAGCCAGTTCATTCTTCTTTTTATTTCCTGATATGCCGTGCTGTCTATGCACCTTGGCTAGATTTGGATAGAAACCCTCTTCCATTCGCTTACTACCTTCGACTAAATTATCAGATTTACAAGTCCATTCACTCCCCTTGTACTTTTCGACCAGAATATGTCGTAGTAGCCTGCATCTAGTGCTAGTAGTACCTCTCTGCTTGGAATACAGCGAAAAACGGTTGGAGAAGGGTAGCGGCTTGTGCTTATCCCGATACGCCGTCCATGTGTGTTCCGTCATTGATGTTGTCTTGATTTAGCGAAGGAACTCCATTGCGAACATCACAAGTCAATACGAACATCGTCGGTTGTAATTTGTCGATATGTGCCTAGTGTTCTCCCAAAACAAACAACTCCATCTGTCCTAAGCTCTGATATTTAAAATCGCCTTATGCGCTGCTATTTGAATAGATCTGTCTTTAAATCCTATTTTAGCAAGATTTGTGTAAGATGCTTAGAGAAAATGTCCAAATATGCCAATTTCGAAATCGACCAGATGGACTACATCCACAGTATGTAATAGTTTTTCCAAGTACACTCTGCAGCCAGATTCCCATTCAAAATTTCAAAAGACAAATCCATAAACACCCACTTAGAATAGTCCTCTAACATCCGTCATACATATGCCCTCCAACTATACTTCTAACAGATACCAAAACTACCCCCAACCACCTTAGGCATACTGCCTTACATATTCCAATTTAATTTATAGCTATTCATCAAATGCAAAAAAAAAAAAAAACACAACAAACTCCATTCCAACCATGTTTACATACTCAAATAACTTACAATACCGTAATACCCCATACAGTCCCGTCGTCGTCGTCGTCATCAAATATACTTACAACCCCACCCCCACAGCCTAGCATATCTGTTTGGGCACGTACGATGCCCAAACACTCGAAACTTATTATAATACAAAGCTCGTTTACTCGTACTGATTCTCAATTGCACACAGACACACAATACTGCCGCCCTCTCAGATATACACAGCAGCACATTAGTTTTCAAAATAGTACTGTGCAAAAGATATCCTTCTAAATAACCTTCACATAAATCCATTACGTATACGGACCATCCGTATTGATTTATTGCTTTTCACTGTTTTATCCAGCCACCTCCACACCCCCTCCCGTGCTAGGACGACCCCGAACTGACAGCCACCTCGCTACTCAACCCCAACACCCAACCTGCACACTGGGATGCCATGCTTCTTCCACTTCAGCATATATAGTTTTGGTCTTTGTTTTGTTCGTTAGAGCAAGTCGTGTGTGTAGATTCTAAGCCTTTTCCCATTCACCACCATAGAGAGTCCAAAAACACAAAACAAAACAACAACGACGAGCCCAAAGCGAACAAAAAAAAAAGAAAACGAGAACGAAAACTTTAATACAACATCCCTTGCCCCCAACTCCCAGAACACTTTCAATTCAAAGTTTTGGCAAGTAACCAACTCCAACCACAGTACACACATTTCCTCTGCCTACCTTAAATTCACCCACACACACACCTATACATGCACACACAAGAGAATTCCCACACACAGAGTCGGGTCGCTGGTCACCCCAAGAGGCGCCCGCACTGCTGCCACACCACCCATCATCCATCTTTGAAACGGAACTTTTAAACAGAGGAATAGATCTTCTATTTATTTTTGCACCCTCTTTGCAGCAAGTACGCTGTACGCCTCGTCCTTCCATACGCACACATACAAACACACTCGCCCTTATGAGTTGTGCCGGAAAATCCACCTTTTTATATTCTCTACTTCACATATACATGCGAGTACGATCCATATCCTTTTTGGTGTTTTGATATACGATGAGAGTTTCACCCTTCCACCCCCCACGCCACATGTCCTTCACAACGCACATCCCATTTCAGGCCCCCCCTGCCCCATCATCAAATGGATAGTGAAAATGTTTAGTACTTTCGGTAAAATCGGAAAATGCCTATGACTAGCCATAGGGCCAATAATTCTCTCTAACATTGCACGACATATGTATGAACGTTCGTATGTGATATGTGTGGCACTGTGCTGTGGGTGCGTGAATTACAAGAGAAAGAAGGACGAAAGGATATACTATGTGTGTAATGTGTGCGTAGAGCAAGTGAAAATTGATGGATGAGTTATGGCCGAGTGTAAAGAGGGGTTAAATCAAAAGAAGAATACATACAAACACTACTCGTGCATCACGCAGAAGTATCCTTATGAGGATATCTCAGAAGAAAATCCCTTTCGAAGTTTTTTTTTTTTCCTTTGCTTCCTCCTTCAAGGATAATAATATGTCCATATGTAATTGTGCTCGACGGACATTACAGTTGAAGAAGGCGAGAGGGAGCCTGGCAGGGGTGAAGGGTATACCGGCACATTAAATCAACTTATAGTGTCCTAACCCAACACTTATGGACCATCCATGAGCGGATGAGCGAAGGTAGAGGATTCTATAAAAGTGTATATATGTGTGTGTGTGGGTGGGGGGTGGTTTTGTTTAGGAGGCTGTTTGGCGAGGATACTATCTGTCTTCCTATTGAATCATTTGAAATTTATTCTCCGATTGCAATTGTATGTAAAGTCGAAGATGGTACTCGTATGGATACGTTGACCGACGATTTCATATGGTCACTGGGTGTATAAATTTGTTTAGCTGTTTGTACTATTTTTTGAAAAGTTTTGTTGAATTTTTATTTTGTTCGGTCAAACCTGCGCTCTGATATCCAAAGGCCCTCTTGTGTCACTGTTTTTGCCCATTTGTTCGAGAGTGTTTTTATGGCGTAATCTTCTTCTAAAACAGGTATATATTTATATAATATACATGTGGGCTGACCCTAAGAAAACAAACGTCAAAACACCTTTTATCATTTTACACAAGATGTTGGCATTCCTGAGAAAGACAGAAGGACGGCGACGACGACGACGAGGAGGACAACCACGACGACGAACAAGAAGAAATTCCCTTTTTTTATTTAAGTTTTTGAATACCTACTTACTATTAATTTACATTCCTTTGTTTTTTATCTTGAATAGAACTGCATTGAAACTCTAAAGTTTACATACATAATATAAATTTGCCGTAACAGCTCATTAAATGCCTAGGCTTAGCTTCTCGCAACCACTCGTGTTGTGTGCGTTATATTTTTCGCACGAATGGAAGGGACCTACAGTTTTGTGCCATATCCGAAGGGCATTTTCTGTTTTTCGAGAATCTTTCTCGTGACAACAAATACTCTCGAATGTTTGTCAGACGTTCGCGAGAGGTGGGACCGTAAAAAAAACTTTTTGGTGTTTTCTGGGATTTGAACATGGAACCTCACGCGCAGTAGTCCGGCACACTAAACACTGCGCCACGGCCCCCACTAAAACAGGTGCTTTTATTTCAAAAAGTACTCGTAGCTTCAGTTAATAACTGGTAATTTTTAAGATTACTTTAAAGAGAAGATAAAGGGCTTGTCTCTACTCCTCATACAGGATCCTTAGTATTGCCCATAATACAAATTTTGCCCACCGAAGTGTAGAATTTGAGATATAATATTTGACACGCGATGTGGGTCCCTTTCGAAAAGCTCAGAGATGCTAGGAGTTTTACAGAGACGGATCTATTTGGTCACCCATTTGACTTGGTGGAAGGTAAGGCTACTTGCAAAGGCCAATTAAAGCTTTTATACAAGGAACCAGAGAAACTTATACATACCTACTTAGAGCGAAACATTTACCACTTGGTGACCTTTTTTGGAAAGAGAATCGTCATAGGTCTCGTGGATCTACAAAGATGTACGTGAACATTATGTGAGAACTATTTTCTAATAATTTAAATGTGTCTAACTCTAAGCAATGAAGGGTAGCCATGGTGTAGTAAATAGTTGGCTTAAACGTAAGGCTATGGATTCATGTCTTTTGCAGAAATAAAGCATCCTGGTTGCAGCCAGACTGTGGTATTCAGAGAAACCATCAAAGCATTACATTCATTCTCTAACTACTGCGCCAGAAAAAGGGGTGAGGATTTGGCGTGATTCGATATAACTTCCTTCTCTGTGTTTTTTTTTTAACTCTGAACAATTGGCCGCTGCGAGGTTGCACACACAAATCTCGTGCTCACTATTCATACGGATTCAAATCAGTATACTCAGCTTTCTTTTCTTATTACTTTTTTACCAGCTTTTCTAATGCCCAGCAAATTTCCCATACAAATCTTTCTTTAAATATTAACATGTACATATAGAGCAATTCCTTGAATGTACTTAGCAGATTGCATAACGTAAGTTGGAAAAGACAAACAGAGATTAAAGATTAGTGTTCGGTTTGAGGCTCGGATGATAATAGTTTCCACGAAAAATCGGTAGGTAGCATCCAAATAACTGAGGAGAAAGGTCTGATCATTTTATCGTTGCTTTATGATTCACAGTACTTGTTCCTTGTCCATCTAATTCCATTCACATCAAACATCAATCAGTGCGATCCACTTTTGGAGCCATATGACAAATCTACTGCCAGTTTTATGTCTTTCTAGTAGAGTTGACATAAGCTTTCAATTTTTCCAGGAGAAATACATATATAGTTTTTTCTTAACATCAGGATTTGAAAAATGAAGCATTAGTGCGATAATCGATGACATTACCACTAACCAACCCCACTCCTAATTATTAATTAAGATACGAAAGACACTTGTTCAAGTGATCGAAACTACTTTGTACATATGCATAATGCGTATAACAGCCTAT
The DNA here is from genome assembly GCA_945910035.1 of Brachypalpus laphriformis. Taxonomy (NCBI): domain Eukaryota; kingdom Metazoa; phylum Arthropoda; class Insecta; order Diptera; family Syrphidae; genus Brachypalpus; species Brachypalpus laphriformis. The sequence continues at coordinate 124,286,281 of OX246755.1, forward strand.
AGACACTGTTGATTAAAAAAGAAATATATATCTGCTAGCAGCTGAAAAAGTATATTTTTGTATCGTAAAAGTCCACTAAAATCGCTAAAATTTAAATGTAAACACAGGCGATGTTCAAGTGTAATACCATTTAGAAATAGCTGGTATTGGGCTGAAGGTTTTAGGAATAAGACTACTTGCACAATATATAAAAAACAAGAGTTTAATTATAAATGAAATTGAATCTGGAACGGGCAACGCTTTAATGAGGTTTAACGACACGAAGACATATCCAATGATCCATTACATGCACATTTTGGTTTTTTACTGTTGGAATAAATTGTTCAACTTTTTTTCGAAATCATAAGGATTTTTTCAAAATTAAATAAATTACAAGTCGATATCGAAGGAAAGATCCTGTTGAAAATCGAGAAAAAATTTTCTATTTCCTAATGTAATGATCTAATAAAAATGTGGCTTATTGTATGTATGTTTGTACACGAAGAAAAAAATCAACTAGCCGACTAAGGATTGACCAAGGAAAGACTTCGTTTCCATTATTTTTCTCCTTCGTTGTCCTTATTCTTTGTACTCCTCGCAATTTTCTTCAAAGTGGATGTTAGAGTTGAATAGAGACACCAGAATTTATATGTCTAGTATTTTTTGTTTTTGTACATTTTGAAGATCCTTGGCAAGAACCAATAAAAGCGTCAGCAAACACATCGTTGAAGTGTTGTAAAAAACAGTCTTCTTATTTTTTCCCTTCTGCTCATACGCTGTTATGTACGGCATTTTATTTTCCTTACGTCTTCCTTATTTTTTTTTTCTTGGCTACATTTTTAAGGTGGGCTAAAAAACATTTCGATTCTGAAACCTACAAAAAAAAAGGATTTAAGAGGACGACACGAACTTAAGGATAAAAACTTAGAAGAAAAGAAAAACAGGACATAAACTTTTCTCATTTCATATGTTAGCAGTGAGATCGGAAGAATGATGTCCTCCCAACGTCAACTTTTATCCTCCCACCTATTGGAAAAGAATCGGCGGGTGGGTGTGGGACAGCCCGCATGTGAGAGTGTCCTTAAGTTTGTTTCAACCTTTTTTTTTTTTGTTTCTCCATGTGTCCTTTCACTTTAGATAGAATCAAAGAATTTGCCCAGAAACATTTTTTTTTGTATTATATTTTAAAAGACCTACTACCTACTACACACAGCAACAGACAAGAGTAATGTTTGCAAAGTTTTTCCCTCCCAAAGTTAAGAGTGAATGGATAAAGAAAAAAAGTAAGGAAAAGGAAAAGAAATGAAAAATCTAAAGTAGAGAATGGAAGTAAACACACGCGCATCGAAAACTTTCCTCAGGTCAGCTTTTCCTACCATTGGTTTTTTTTTTTTTTTTTGTCTTTTGGTACACCCGTCCTTTTTGTATTCACATTCGGGAAATTGTATCTTTGGTCAGCCAGTTGCGGGTGGGGTAGTAGGCGATATTGCATAGAGAAAGAGGTGGTGGTATGGAACATACGTTCTGGATGACATATGTGAAATGGATTAATAATGTTGGGAACATGTGCATAGTACACACGAATACAAAGGACTTCCGTTCGCAATTTGGAGAGTAAAAATCAATTTTGACGGAGTCAAGCTGTCGATTAAAATGCAAAAGTTAATATCATTATGAATTTTCCTTTCGGGTTTATTATTGAATTAAAAAAGTTTTTTTTTTTTTTTTAGTTTTTTTTGTTCTTCCTAAGGGGTAGTTATGGGTGATATGAATTTTTGAAAAATTGAAAGGTTTCGAACTTTTTTTTATGGCGAAGTTATTGGTTTTTAAATATTTATTAGTACTCAGAATGTGCAGCTGGAATTAACATAGGAATGCATTATAAACTAGCATAGAGGGTGATCAAATGGGCTGGGACTGTAATTAGAATGACGAAAAGGCGTAATGTATGAAATTATGCTAGAATAATTGATGAGATTGTCCTTATAAGCTGCATGTGGCATATGCCGTAGTTTTAAAATAACTTTAGTACATTTAAAGTTATCGATTTGCATAAACGTCTTAGAGAAGAGATTCCTGCGTTTATACCTAGGTTCTACCTCACTAGGACAGAAACTGTTTTCTAACTTTGTGGATCGCATCGATTTTCTTAAAAGTTCTTCAGCCAGCCCGCCTTACTTAAATATAAAGACGACGTCACTTGTTCAAGCTAGGCTACCTAGATGATTCAAGAACTAGGACTCTTTCGATTGTAGAAGTTGAACACACCGTGATGGTAGGTTCACACATCGATTTGGTCTTTGCTCTAATAATCCATAGTTAGCTGCCCTCAATTAATTATGTAAGCACACATCGGTTAACAAGCAAACACACTACCCACTGCACCATTACCACTCTTTACAGATTTATTAGTCCAAAGGAAAAAAAGACAACAATCTCGTGCAACTAAGCAAGGCCTACCTTTGTACTAAGATACTCACTGAAACAAATTAAATAACTGTCCACCTTTCGAAAAGTTTTGGTGTAAATAAGTACGAGTATACGTAACACTTTCGTGCTTCATAAATGGGATTGAGTATCTACAAGTACATGCATGCATTCAACTTCTTCCCGCCTGTTTAGGAGTTTTAATTTTTTTTTTATCGGTATAGGAAAAATTCACAACATCATTATACTACCGGGAAGCAATGTTAATGAAATTTGTTCGTCGTTTGTAGAAAACCGAGTAAGCATTTGATTGTGATTACGTACTTAATTATGTAGCGCTAGAGTCCGGAGTTGACCTGAGCCTTGACCAACAATGCTCTCCAGCCAGCCCGGTTACGAGCCAGCTACTTTCAGTTGCGCACTGCACGTTGGTGTAGGCCCCGCTCCACTTGTTTTTGCCACCTACCGCGAAGTCGTCCTCTACAGCGCCGTCCATCCGGGGTAGATTCGAAGATTTTCAGAGCTGCAACGCTGAGCTCCATTCACTCTACATGACACAACCGTCTTAGTGGCTGTATGTGAACTTTTCTGGCTAAGTTGATGTCTTTGTATAGGCCGTATAGTTCGGCATTGTACCTTCTCATCCACTCGCCGTCTATGCAAATTGAACCAAAAATCTCGCAAAGTAACGAAGGGCACCCTCATCCGATTTTGATGAAGTCCATGCCTCTGTGCCAAACAGCAGAACTTGGATGATTAGTGTCTTATACAGAGTTACCTTAATAGTTCGAGATAGGACTTTGTTACTTAATTGATTCATTTGATCTCCCCACTGGTGTCATTTGCATGGCTCACCATAGAGCCCGGGTAGACAAAGTGCATTACTTAAAATTTGATCTGTCTATTGTGGCGTTCTGTCCTGACGCCTAGCCGATGTTGAGTGTCCTCTTTTGTAGACAGCATATATTTTGTTTTGCTTTCATTGGCCGCTAAACCCATCTTTGCTGCCTCTGTCTCAATACTCCCAAATGCCCTATTGACGGCCCGTTGAGTTCTTCCGACTCGGCATTAGCGAGTAATTGTACATACTTTTAAAAGATTGTGAGTGTTAGCTTGTGAGTTTCAAGTATTTTGTCAAAGAGATCGGATGATAGCGCGTCACCTTGTGTGATGAGGAGCTGACAATTTGCTCCTGCTGCAATAGTGTGCGAAAAAAAACCCGATCGTGACCATAAGCCCTGACCGAGGAATCAAGGAGATCCAAAGAGCATTGTCTTCCAATCTCATTTATCTCAGTGCGACTTAAGACGCAAACAGAATGAAGGATTTCAGCATTGTAACCGAATTCATAGATTTTTTTTTTTTTGATTTTGCAGACTTTGGCAGTGGTTAAAAGGCTGAACAAGGTCCCAAACAAAGCTTGGCTGTCGCTGATGCAAATACTCCAATCCTCCCACCTATTCATTGGAATGTTACTCATGCTCCGCTTTGAATACAACCGCACGTTTGCTTAGCGAGTAATGAATCCTTGTGTTGGTGTCTCCCGGTGCCCTGACCGGTTATGTACCTTTTCGTCAATATTCAATAACAATAAATTTCGGACTCAGTAACCGAGTGATCTAAAATCGGCAGGCCTGCCGATATTTTCTGAGGTCAAATAGGCGAACCCCACAGGCGGGTCAGTAGAAATGCGGTCAAATGGGAGCGTTATGATCCCTTATTTTCGGATCATAACCTCGCTGATCTTCTTCTTCCTTTTATCAGCGAGGCCATGATCCGAAAACAAGGGATCACAACCCTCCCACTTCACCGCATTTCTACTGATTCGCTTGTGTGGTTCGCCTATTTGACCTCAGAAAATATCGGCATAAATTGCAAAAAATTCACAATGCCACCTCTGCAGAATTTTGTCGTCATCCGCAAGAAGCTGGCCATGAGCATTGTTAATGAACTTTGGCGAACGAATCTTCTGAGCATTCCTCCTTGGGCGGCTATTTTGAAGATGGTTGCGCTCTTGTTCATATTCTGTCTTCGCAGCTCCTGGATAGCCTGGTTTGCATCAGCAACCGGGGAAGATATTTTCTCCAGCTCCCGATACAGGCCCTCCGTACTCTCTGCTTGAAGCTGGGCGCACTTCTTCTTCGCTTTTTTCTTGCAACATCTGTATTCTATTTCGAGGCGAGCTTTCTCGTCACTATTATTAGAGGGACACTTTGACCAAGCTTTGAAAGCCGCTTTCTTCTCATTTATCACTTTCTTAGCTTCATTACTCCACCACCATGTTTCTTTGGCGTGTTGATGGTGGTCTTTTGAAGCTCCAAGCAGTGATTTGGCCTTTTTTAAGCAAGTTCGCTGTAGGGAATCCCACATATTTTGTGCTCTGCACTCTTCATCCTCGGCTCCGTTGATGGTGTGAGAGAGGTAATTTTTCATTACGAAAACAAAAGCCTTGCCTTTGTCTTTGTCCAGATTGTACCACTTGATTTTCTCAGAGACCCTTGTTTATTTGCTTTTCTTCGGTGTTTTCATAACAATTTCTGTTAGCAGGAGACGGTGTTGCCGAGCGATTGCCGCTCCCAGGATCACTTTGCAATCTTTTACCCAAGGCTTCATGAAACTGGCTACCAAATGGTAGTCAATCTGAGTTTCATCTCCACCACTGCTGTTTGATGGACATGGTATTTAACACGATAAGACCGTGTGATTTGCACATGCTTAGGATGTCTTCACCAGGAAGGTTCCTGATGCCATATCTTAGTCCTCCATGGCAGTCTTCATAGTCTTCGTTTGACTTCCCGACATGTCCATTTAAATCTCCTCCAACAAACAGAAACTCTTCCTTTGGGATGTTCTTAAGGAGATTGTGGAAATCTAGCCAAAATGCATCTTTATCTCTCTGATTGCACCCATTTTGGGGAGCATATGCACTGACAATATTCGACACCTCTCCTTGTATTACTAGTTTGAGGGACATCAAACGGTCGCTGGACTTCGAAATGCTCAAGACGTTACCAAGACGCTCTGCCGCAAGGATGATACCGATTCCGTTCTAAGCCTTTTCCGTTCCGTAGTAGCACATCTTGTAATCTTTTATCCTAACGTCCAAGATACGCGCCCGATTTCCGGTGCTTTTCCATTTCCCAAGAGACGAAATAGAAAGACACACACAAGATATCCACCCGCCTTCTATTCATCATCTCTTCCAGCTCGTAACTTCGACCGGTCGTGCTTCCAACGTTCCAACTCGCGACCCTCAGATTTCTTCCAAACTGTTTCATTATTTTGCTAGCCCCCGGAATCCGTATAGCTCTGACCCGAACATTTCTGCTCAGTCTAGGATCAATACCATGCACAGCAGTGGTAGTGCCTGGCGGGGTAGTGCCTTTCCTTTTAGCAAGTATTACCATAATGATACAGTTTTGCAATATTACCATATTGCGATGGTGTTCGTTGTTTGACACGTGCATGCTCCTGTTTAAGTATTGTTTGATCTTTCTTCTATGACACCGGTGATCTTCAGTCGTGTCAACCCACGGACTCGCTTGCACATTTGTGGGAGGGTTTTTAAGGTGGTATACGTGTCGCTAGGCTCACTTGGGTGTTATATTGCCTAGATCTGATTTGTCCCCTTAGTCGCCTTTTACGACAAGCGCTAGTTGTTGGGGGGGGCGCTGCAGTGATATTCCTAAACCGTCCCTGCACGAGAGCATAACCTCGCTGATAAAAGAAAGAAGAAGAAGAAGAAGATTCTGATCGAAGTCAGTGATGAACGCTAGGAAAGTCGATTTTAAATTGGAACAACAGTCTCATTGCGACAGACGGCATACCCATGAGAGTGTTAGTGTTGCGCAAGATAATCAAAACTTCAGTCTGGATTGTACCCCAAGCTACATCGCCTAATAAGGTAAATTGCTTTGATAGTGCTGCCCATGAAATATGTAAGTATAAAGAGGGGATGGATTCAGCAGACCATCTAGAGCAGAACTTCCGTGCCATTCTTTAAAATTCAGCACAGAGGCTGACACGTATTTACGCTAAAGTTCCTTCAACCAAACAACCGACGACGCATATACTAGAAACTCTGTTATAGCCGTATAAATTCAAAAGATAATCCCCATGTCTTGCCGAAGACACATTTACACTGCCAGACGACTGAGAGCGACAGAATCGATGAGATTTTTTTATACTTATTCTATGGGTTTTCTGTTCTACCTACGCTTCTTGTTGTTTGAATCTATGCATACTAGAGTCTAGCTTTTTTAGATAGTTCCCTCTTCCGAAAAGTCAGGAAAGCAGGCACAATTTTTTGTGGTGTAACCGATATACCCCAGTCCAAACAACCATTTTCTGTTTGTCAGCAAATGCTTAGCTCCGCGAAAAATTGCATTAAATCTTCACAACAAATTCCATGATCAATTCCTCTAGAGTATACTCCACTCTTCTCATCAATTTAAAAATGCGCGTCACATTGTTTGCTTCATTATTTCGTAAATATGTTGTTAAACCGAAAAAATATATATAAAAGTCAACGAAAAATAATTCCACCAACGTTATCCTTCCATCGGTCATATTAAAATTGGAATTTCTGTGTCCCTCTTGGACTCACAATATAATCCAAAAGTTTTTATGGCCCAAAGATTGCCCAGCCATAGTCGCCCCCTCCACCACTATACCGTATTCGAGCCGAATAAAAATTTTATAGTTCTTTGATTTAATTTGTTGACATTTTCGCTGATTCTACGAACTGCTCCAGAGCCTGGCCTAGTCGTATATCTAATTTTTCATATTTAACGACAGTTGCTCGCTTCTCTCGAGAGACATCAAATAAATTGATCTGAAACGGAAATTGACTGACCGATTGACCATATTCTTTAGAATTCGCCCATTCGTCATCCCCTTCCGTCTAGATAGATGTTTTTCTGTGTGTTATGTCACATCAAGATATCGGAATCGCAAAATAGTTTGAATCCATTTTGGTAGATATCTCTTCGTTGTAGGCCGAAGTAATATATCAGCGAATGTTTATGTATTTATATACATTTGAATAAGTACATTTTATTGCTTGCTGATAAAGTTTACCCACACACACACACCCACCCATCTATCCATCCATCCATAGTCATAATGGTTTGTTTTAATTCGTCCCTTTACCGCGCGCATTTAACCCACCCGCTTTTGTCTGCACTTACAAACCAAGACTGGCTGATGTGTAGAAGGAGGGTGGCAACCGCCCAGCTAGCCAAAGTAAAACCCCCGAAATACCCTGTTAACGCCACTATACACCATGCCATTAAATTCATCGAAAATTTAATAGTTTCCTTCGTTTTTGTGTTTTGCGTTTTAACGCCGGCCTGGTCCTATACCTACTACCAACCCCAGTCCCTTGGTTGTTCGGATCGCCCCCCACTCCGCTTTGGCTCAGTACTGTGTTTTGTATTATTTTGGCATGTATAGAAAAAAGATTTACGGCAAAAGTTTTAACGATTTCGAAGGATCTTTATTATGTTTCCAGTACACTCTCTCACATATACCGAGAAATTTTTGGATTTTATATTACTTCACTTGTTTTGTTCTTTTTTTCTGTGTTTTATTGCAGTTTTGCTTTGGCACACTATTCATATGTCTACACACATACAACACACACTCTGTGTGCAAGTTCTATTCGAAATCAGTGAAACATAAATTATTGCCGAGTACATTTTATTGTTTTACATTATAATTACAATATACTCGCAGCGGAGTGGAAAACAGATTTTATGGCTGTTCTTATCCTGGTCCCAATACTATGGGGTGTCCAAAGCAACCACTCCTTCGCTTAAGTGATCGCAATCCATCAAAAGCAATTTACTTAAATTTGTACTTCAGAAACGACAACCCTTGTACTGTCGCCAACGCAACTACAAACCACTCCATTTGAGTTGTATCGTTCAATCTATAATCTTCCCGCACCCACTTTAACTGAACTGGAAGGGGATGATAACCTAAATCTAATAATAATTGTTAAATGTATTCTTTTCCTTTAAAAATGAGAAACTTTGTTGTTAGTTTTTATAAAATTTAACGGTCATGTATCACGTACATTTCCGCTTTTTTATATCCTATCCCAATAGAATATACAGTGAGCGAATTTACTCTAATGTCATTTCGGAAATCTTTAGTTTTGATAAACTGTTTCATACGTTTTTTTTGTCGGAAAGGGAAACGCTCGACTGGAGCACTCAGACGCAACTGGTCCATTGCACTATCAGAGAGCAAACCCAGTTTTACCCATTTTATTGGAATTTCCTTGTCTTTCTAAAAAAAAAAAGCCAAGCAAGAACGTCAGTTATGAGGAGCTTACAATACCAGCACTCTGACCAGCACGTTAAGGTGCCTGTCAAAACGCCAATAAGCTGTCTGCAACCTTTTCTACTGAGAGACAGCAAGATTTCTTAATGTTTGATTTTGAGTTAGAAGCACTTACACCCAATCCGAGAACCATACAAAGTCCAATTCATTTTAGATCGGATTACATTTCCGAATGGCAATCCGAATCCGAAAGCAGTACAAAATAAGGCCCCAGACGTCCGAGAGCATTCGTTTAGTCAACCTGCATCCTGCAGAGACATGCCGCACACAATTATGTTCGTGAGATACCCGATCGTCAATGGAAGCCCTAACCGAGGATGCAGGGAGACCCAACGCAGGTTCGGGACCTGAGAAAGTCTCCTCTCAGGCTTATCTAGCAATCTCATCGGAGATCTCATTTCCCAGGATCCCAGTGTCACCTAGGACCCACATAAGAGCCAGAGATTTAGCCTTGCTACTGAGTTCAAAGAGTGTTTGGTTTCACCAACTATTTTGGAAGTAGTTAAAGGGTTAAGCAAGGCCTTAAGCGCACCTGTTCTTCACAACATAGTTCATGGCCATTAGGATTGCATAAATTTCCGCTTGCAAAACAGACGCATATTTGCCTAACGAGAAAAGAAGTCTAATGTTGTCGTCTTCGACGAAAACACCAGCGCTAGACCCTTGACTGGTTTTGGAGCCGCGAAAATACGACTGCATTCCATTCCTGGCTCAAACTCGAAGCCAGTTCTGAACACAAAGAAAGTCGACTCTAAATTTGCGTATCAGCTGAAGTTCTGGTGTCATTGCATCAGACAGCATATCCATGTGACCGGAGCCGTGCAAGTTTATCAAATCCCAGTTCCAAAAACGGAGCTGACGGACCTCCTGAGATTCATAGCATTATCTGAGTGGTTCTAACAGCAGACTATCTTTACAGCGCTTTCAGGGTTAAATGATTGGGCACAATGGAATCGAACTGTTTGTCTAAGTGAGCATTGTCTCTTTTTGCCACAAAGCACCCATCTAACATATCTAACCTAACCTAAATCAAAAACCAACCCGCCTAAGGCGATGGATGGCTTTGATAGTGCAGCCCATGGTATAAGTATCAAGAGGAGGTAAGTTCAGCAAAGTATATAGAGCAGAGCCAGTCGTAGTTAGAAAAGCTCCCGTGCAGCCGAGGCAAACCGTTCTTTGGAGCTTGGCGAAAAACACAGCCACATATTTACGCGAGAGCCCCTTCCAAACAACCGACGCATCTGTGAGGAATGGTCTTATCATAGCCGTATAGTTCATACGCTTAGTGACTGCATGAAATGTTTCTATACAATTTTACTTCCATTATACTACGTTTCCACCGAACCGAAATGCCAAATTTCTAAACTTCACTGAAATATGTCCACTAAAAAACTATTAAAAAAATCATTAAATGTGTTTTTTGAAACCTAGCTAGCCAATGGTTAAAACGATTCCTAACGAATCGATTTTTGAGTATCATTTAAAGTATAATACATGTACATGTGCGCCTATGCTGATAGTAAATTTGTACGGTTTCTGGCAATGTGTCTGAGCTCTCTCCAACCTTTCCCCAACTGACGTGTCTCCTTCTCAACTGTTCTGCGCCATGTTCTCCTAGGACCGCCACGTCTTCTGCCATCCTGATCTGCCATCCTGAGTTAAAGGGATTGCATAGCACGGTTTGCTATGGAACTGTCACCCTTTCGGAACGTGTGACCAAGCCACTGCCACTTCCGCCGTTGAATGGTTGTGCCTATTGGTTCCTGACCCGTTCTCTCGTAAAGGTGTTCGTTAGAGATACGATTGGGCCAGAAAATCCTTAAGATATTGCGCAGGCACCTATTAACGAACGTTTGCAGCTTTCTGGTGATAGTAGTGGTCACTCTCCACGTGCTGCATCCATAAAACAGTACGGATTCAACATTGGAGCGGAACAGTCTTAGTTTGGTGTTCAAACTAATTGCATTGCTCCGCCACATTTCGGACAGCATCCTGAACGCGGACTTTGCTTTGGCGATCCTGTTGGCTATATCCAGTTCGGTTTTACCATTGGTCGGACAATACTCCCAAGATTATGGAAATCCTCTACTCTCTCTGCAATGTGCAGCAATCCATATTTGAGCCGATAAGTTTGTTCCAAGGCTGATCAAACTAGTTTTTGCGGTATTAATTTTTAGCCCGACGACGCCTGTCTCCCTCTCCACATCTGCTGTCATTTGATGGAGGTCCATAATTCTGTGAGAGAGTAAGCATACATCGTCAGCGTAGTCAAGATGTTTCAGTTGGGATGTAAGAGTCCATCCAATTTCTCCGTTCCCCGTCGACAAAGCTGCACGAAGCACATCGCTAATCATCAATAGGAATAGTATTGGTGAAAGAATACAGCCTTGCCTTACCTCACTTTGGATCTCAAATTCTTCAGACAGCCTTTCTCTGTGCAGAACGTGAAATTTGGAGCCTTCATTTGTAGCTTTGATAATAGCAATTTTTTTATCGGGAATACCTCTCCTGCGTAAGGCACGCCAAATAAACTCCCTGTTGACACTATCGAATGCCTTCTCCAAATCGATGAACAGCAGGTGGAGTGGCGATCGTTATTCAACACCCTGTTCGATGATAATCCGTAGGGTGTTGATGTGGTCGACACAAGAAGATCCAGACCGGAAACCTGCTTGTTCGGCATCGAGTGTGTCTTCGAAATATTGTTTGATTTGCTCCAGGACGATTTTAGCTATTATCTTAGCTACAGCAGGCAGCACGCAGATACCCCTCCAGTTTCCGCACTCCATTAAATTTTCTTTCTTAGGAAGTTTGACGATCATTCCCTTTTTCCACTCGTTAGGAAAGCTCTCAGCTTCCCAAGCTCTCTCTATAAGTGGAAGCAGAAGCTCTGGGGCCTTATTTTGTACTGCTTTCGGATTCGAATTGCCATTCGGAAATGTAATCCGATTCTAAAATGAATTGATATTTTGTATGGTTCTCGGATTGGGTGTAAGTGCTTCCAACTCAAAATCCAATATTTCCGAAAGTTAGATTGTCAAAACATCTATCAAACGTTTAAGTAACGTTTTGGAAATTCAGTTTGTATACATTTGCTATAGAAACGCAATACAAAATAAGGCCCCAGCCGATATTGTTGGCACTGCTCGTAATAGCTCTGCTGGAATACCGTCAAGTCCTACCGAAGTCTTGGATGGTTGCGGGCAGTGAGCTGCTGATTGCTTCCACACCTTGCGAAAGGTGCTCCCTTAATTGTTGGCGCACCGAAGGTTCACTAAGTCTATCGATGTTGAACCTGGGCATTTTTGTGTTATCGTGGGATCTTCGAACTGCAGCAGTGCGTAGTTGGAGAGTAGCTATCATAAGATGGTGATCTCGTACTATCGCCACATCTGACCCTCGCCTGTTTCGGACGTCCAGGAGAACTGCCTTACGGAGAAGACATTGTTTGTTTTTCACTTTATATTGACCTTGCATACAAATTAAATATTTGAATCGTTATATAAAATAGTGAATTATTATAAAAGAAGTGGTAGAATGTACAAATCCTACAAACATATGTAAACTTATGATCAATTCTGACTTTCCCGTCAAGCTACAATAAATTTATGAAGAACAAATAGCATTTCTCAATGGAAAGTGCTACTTCAACTTGGTCGAATATTATTAAAAAAAAAAAAAGATTTCTTCTTCTGCTTCTTCCTATTTCGGCGAGGTTAGGATCCGAAAACAAGGGAACATAGTCCGCCCAATACACCGCATTGCTACTGATCCGCCTGTGGGGTTCGTCTATTTGACCTCAGAAAATATCGGCGGGCCTCCCGATTTTGAATCACTCAGTTACTGAGGCCAATGAAATGCCAATGTCGTCGCATTTGTGTGATCCAGGCGTTTATAGGTCTACCTCACGATGTCTTTGGAACGTTCATTGATATTGCTTTTTTAGCAGGGTTCAAATGATCTCTTCTTTGAACGTGGCAATACACGCTGAGCCGGTCGGAATTATTTCTTCGTGTTATAATACTTTATTAAAGTTTCACGCGTTTCGCAACATTTGACTGAAAAGTTATAAGCCCTAAAAATGGTTTTCTTTGTGTGACAATCTTGAATCAACCACTACGCCTAAGTACTTGATGACGGGTTGTAAAACTATACATACATATATGGTTACCGTCCCTATGAGTGCTATCTTTTCTAATTTGTCTGTTTCTGACTAGAACCGCTGTTGTTTTATGTTCCTCCAAATCCAGACCTCCTCCAGCGCGACCCAGTCGTATATTTAATTTTTTTTAAGCTGGCTAGTATGTTGGCTTCTGCCCGTGGACGCCGTGGCGTAAGTGGTTAGTGTGTCGGATCACTACGCATGAGATTCCAAGTTCGAATCCCAGAAAATACCAAAAAGTTTTTTCACGGTCCAACCTCTCGCGAGCGTCTGACAAACATCCGAGAGTATTGCTGCCACGAAAAAGTTTCTCAAATCGCCGTTCGGATTCGGCATTAAACTGTAGGTCCCTTCCATTCGTGTGAAAAATGCAACGCTCACAACATGAGTGGTTGCGAGATACTAGGCCCTGGCACTTTAAAGAGCTGTTGCGCCAAATATATATACTGCACTGAAGAAGGGCTTCTGCCTGGCAGTGCAATGAGCCGTACTGAGTCTGAGTGCCCTGGGAGTTGAGCAGAGAATACGTCGTGGATTTCTACTTTCTTGCGCCGTTTCAGAATTTTAAAAGAATTATCGACTACTCGTAATATGCAAAATAACTATTTATTTACATTTTTGAAAGTATGTTAAAAATCGATGAACAGGCAAAGACGCTATTCATATTAATTAACTCCGCAAGGTGCTCTACCTCAGCTTCCAGAGAAAAACTTAGTACCCTAATGCTCCACTATTGATAAGTTTTATATGAGCAAAAGCAGGAAACATTTTGGAAATAAAAAGACCTCGTGTCGTTGGCTACTTTGAGATAATGATAATTTATTCTTCATCTGTCAAATCAGAGAAATTTACAATTCACAATAGTAAAATTATAATTTAAGGTTTGTGTATTAAATATGTAATAACTATTATTATAAGCAAAGAAGTAAACACTGACCTTAGTAGCAGAAGTTGGCTACATTTCTTCTTCAGGCATTATAGACATGAAACATTGCTAACTTCGTCTAATTCCAACTATGTATATGTTTAAAGGTGTAGATGGACAATTGGCTACCCCAGTCCATTCTACGACAAATTTTCTTAATCCTTAATGTCATTCGTTCACTTTAACTCCCCACGAAACCCAAAAACCCTTTTAAAAAGCAGATAAGCACAATAAGTCAAAGTCGAATGCGTGCATCGTCCCATTGAAAGTACCTCCATCATCAGAAGCTCCAACCTAAAAATGGACTTTAACCATTCCATTTTCGATTTCAATACTGGAATAATAAAAACATTTATTCCCAAACCCCCACCTATACTGATATACAAAACGTAACGATTACGAGCAACTATAAGGAGGCATTAAACACACCCTTAAAATCTACATAATGTATTTATTTTTGGTTATTGGCAATGGGGGCAGGAAATATTGAGAATAACATGTCGATTTGCGTTTTCGACCCGCATTAGTTTTAGATCCTCGTACAATGTATCATAAGCACACACACACTCTAATACAAAAACAAAGTCAAAGCCATTTTGCATGCAATTTCAATACGTTTTTTTTTTTTTATTAATAAAAAAACACGATGGAATTTCATTGAAGGCGAAGGAAACAATAACGTGAAGGCAAGTAAGACTAGCCCTCGAAGGACCTCTTTTTCTTGGATGTACGCATTAAAACTACGTGCCCCGTTGCTTTGACAGGAGCAGCAGCACACCTAGTTTTTCACTCATCCTTTCGCATGGAATAATCAAAATCGAAAATGATTATGTTCGATAGTATCTATTAGAGTGTGTATGTATGTGTGTGTGTGGTGTAAGTGCCAACTCATTTATTCACTTCGCATTATCGGTTTTGTTTTTTTGGAATTGTGTTTTTTGAGAATCTAGTCCAGTTTTGCACACCCAAAAACATTGAATAGAAATCGATTTGATTAAGAAAATATAATTTAATTAGCAGAGACGTTGCGTGCGTGCGGAGTTGGGAGGCCGGATGATGATGATCCAATGGATGTGTATCGAATGGCAATAAATGGATACGTTATGACCATAATAATCATAAATCAATTTTTCAATATTTTCACGTAAATTAGGTTGATGGTTCTTGTAGTGTGTTTGACGAATTAGTTTTTGACAGGAAAATGGTATCCTGTATGGGTTGTTTCTTTGACTTAAAGGATCCATAGTGGATAACAGGCTTAGTAACCTTAAAGAAATATTAGGTCTAATTTGAATCTTTTATTTGACAGCCTTTGTTATTTTGGATTCTGTCTCAAAAGTGAAAAACCTAAGGAGGACGAACGTTGAATCTACTATTCTGTTACATTTGTAATACTAAGCCATCCTTGTCAGTTTTAAAGGAATAACTTGCAAAACATGGCGTGAGGGTGGTTTTATATCCGAAGGAGATCTTGTACAGGCTTCCCAAATATATTGGGTCTAGATTTATCAGTTAAAATTCTGTGCGACAGATTTAAATCGCGAACATTTGCCAAGTAGCCGAGCATAATCGAGATGCTTTTCGAAGGCAGGATTAAAACACCTCAGGGTGTTTGCTCTGGATGTATTTAATCGAAGGGCGTTATTGTCGGCTAGACAAGAAATGTTATCTATGATTAAAACCTCAATTCTCTACTTTAGAAGATATGCTCAGAACATGGACCAATTCAATATATAATGCCTCATAAATACAACTTCATTACTTACTTACTTACTAAGGTGGCGCTACAGTTCGGGGTGAACCTGGGCCTCAACCAACAAGCCTCTCCATTTAGCTCGGTCTTTAGCTAATTGCCTCCAGTTGCGCACTCCAAGTTGGTCGAGGTCCCCTTGAACTTGTGCGCGCCACCTACGGCGATGATTCCCTCTACTGCGTCGTCCCTCGGGATTAGATTCGAAGACTCTTCGGGCCAGAGCGGGCCGGAGCGCTGATGTCCTAGCCATGTCAGGCGTCCAATACGCAGTTTTTTGACTAGGTCGATGTCGCTGTACAGCTCGTATAGTTCGTGATTGAATCTTCTCCACCAAAACCCGTCAACGCAAACGGGACCGAAAATCTTACGAAGAATTCTTCTCTCGAAGCGACCACGGATATCATCATCCTCTTTTAATAAAATCCATGTTTCAGTGCCACAAAGCAGGACTGGGATGATCAGGGTCTTATACAGAGTCTCCTTAGTAGTTCGAGATAGGGCTTTACTGTTGAATTGCCTTATAAGCCCGAAAAACAGCGATTGGCAAGAGTTATTCTTCGCTTGATTTCGAGCTGATGTTGTTTGTAGAATTAATAGCAGAGCCAAGGTAGACAAAGTCCCTTACTACCTTGAAGTTATAGCTGCCCACTGGGACGTTTTGTCCAATTCGTCGGTGTTGGCTTTCCCTTCTTGTTGATAGCATATACTTGGTTTTGCCCTCGTTTATCGCTAAACCCATTTTGGCCGCTTCCGCCTCAATGCTTGCAAACGCACCGGTGACAGCCCGCTGAGTTCTTCCGATAATGTCTATATCGTCGGCGTATGCAAGCAGTTGTACAGACTTGTAATAGATTGTGCCTCCGGTATTGGCTTGTGAGTTCCGCACAATCCGTTCAAGTACAATGTTAAAGAAGTCACATGACAGCGCGAAACCTGTCCTTGACACCTTTTTTGACATCAAAGTTCTCGGTGAGGTCATTACCGACCTCGATGGAGCAGCGAGCGTTCTCCATCGTCAGCCTGCACAGACGGACAAGTTTGGCAGGGATGTCAAAACTAGACATGGCTCTATAAAGCTCCTCTCTATAGATGCTGTCATAGGCGGCCTTAAAATCGATAAAGAGGTGGTGAGTATCGATTTGGAATTCTTGGGTTTTCTCCAGGATCTGCCGAAGTGTGAAGATGTGATCGATGGTGGACTTTCCTGGCCTGAAACCACACTGATAGGGTCCAATCAGGCTGTTGATAAAAGGTTTCAGGCGTTCACACAATATCGCAGAAAAGATCTTGTATGCGATGTTGAGGAGACTGATGCCTTTATAATTGGCGCAGTTGAGGGGGTCTCCTTTCTTGTGGATCGGGCAAACGATGCTGAGGTTCCATTCATCAGGCATACACTCGTCTGACCAAATCTTAGAGATGAGTTGGTGTATGCACTCTACCAATTCATCCCCAGCTACCTTGAAAAGTTCGGCCGGTAAGCCGTCAGGTCCAGTAGCCTTGTTGGATTTTAGCTTGGATATTGCTATCCTCACTTCGTTTTGATCAGGTGGACGGAAATTTTGACTATCATCGTCTATGTTGAATGGTTCAACTTCATTGAGAACGACTGAAAATTAGCCAATGAACTGAATTTGACATGAAATCCCTTGTCCCTACAAACGACAGGCATAAAATTCATTTCGGCGAACGAGCCAGGAGTGAATTTTTGATTAGCGATATCAGATAAACATCTTGTTGTACTCGGATGTACTCAGCCTTAATGTATCGGTCCAATTCTTGTATATTATACAACACAATTTAGAACTTATTTTCTGGACTAATAAGTCTCTGATCTCAAGGAAAATGATTGAAGAAATTATTGCATATAGCCAAATTCCGTAAGATGCACTTAAGAGTTTCTAATTTAGTCCAGCCTGTTCCTCACACCGAGTCTCCACGAGGCATATTTATTTCAGACTTGATGTCAGAAATTTTTTTTTATTTTATTCTCAGTGGAGACTAGGGGTCAAGACCTTGCAAATTTGTGCTCAATTCTCACGTCTCGTAAAATAGCAAAATAAAAATTAAACAAATTAAGA
Source organism: Brachypalpus laphriformis (assembly GCA_945910035.1). Taxonomy (NCBI): domain Eukaryota; kingdom Metazoa; phylum Arthropoda; class Insecta; order Diptera; family Syrphidae; genus Brachypalpus; species Brachypalpus laphriformis. The sequence continues at coordinate 124,303,956 of OX246755.1, forward strand.
ATGAGTATAGAAAAACATTAACCCGTTAACGCCTGAATGCAGACTTAATCAACTTCAAAATCAAATCGAATTGAAAACTTCAAAATTCTGATGTAATTTCATACTTCAATTGACATGCACTTCTTCAATCGCAACCATCATTCACTCTCTCCACTGAAAAACAGAAGATTGGACAAAGCGCGTTCCTCCTTCATCGCATAGATCCTTTGAAATTAGAATTTTGCACTCTTCTGCACTTCACATCTCTCAGTATTTTCGTGATGCGAACCCAAGAATCCTTTGTATTTAATTTCATTAATTATGCACATATAAGTCTCTGAGATGTGTGTATGGAACACATATAGGGCGAAGGACTCAGGTCTAACGCAGATTTATCGAGAGAAGAAATGCGAACGTCATAGTATACGAAGAACCATGCATACATATACTCGTACAATGTGCACTTAATAGAATAGTTTATACTAAAAAGGCATTTACGGTCCTTGCTCCGTCTTTCTATGGTTTTCCGAAAATGGCTCAGAATCCTTTAGAGAATTTCTCCACCTCGACCACCACCCACCTCATGTTCATAGTTCGCTGCAAAATAATAATAATAAAGGATAAAATTGCGATGTCTAAAGATAGTCGTCGCCCGCTGCCCGTTCCCTAGTTTCGTCCTGCTTTGTTTGAAATGCATCCAAATTTCATTATTTTAAAATGGATCTGTGCATCTGAAGAGGAACAACGCCTGGGATCTTCTATTCTATACACTCGTCTCGTAGATAATCTATGTTCATCCTTCGTTTTAGATTATTTATGTAAGCTAAATGAAGTGGTTGAACATCATCGTTTTAGATTTATAGAACTGCCTCCTTGTTGTCGTCGTTCTATGTGTGTATATAGAAGGTTGCTGGGGCTAGAATCAATAGGACCTTCAGAATCTAAGAAGTGTGTTTGCTCGTTTAATTAGATTAGATTCGTTGAGGTGTATAGTCGTAGTTAGTATTTAGGAGAGCTGTGAAATATTGAAGGATGTGCATTTTTTTCATCTTCTTTTTTTACGTTAATGAGCGGACATTCTATTTGCTACAGTCATAGATAGAGACTAATTGTTCCAAGGACATTCACAGAATAGATTCTTCACTTTGTTGTGGTAATATTGAGAAAAAGATTTTGGTTTGAATTTCAATAAATTCAAAAGTACATAGTTCTAAATCGAAAAAGTTATACAACAGCCCATAGTGTTTTGCAACAAAAGGCTAGGAAGTTATTCCATCCGAATTATGGCAGTCGCAGCTGTTAGCTTGCCTAAGAGGTATTAGCCCTACCCTTGATGAATAACGCGACAGAGGGAACGTCAGACATTACTGTTGTAGATTTGTTGAAAGAAATAGGTCCTTCCGCTTGCCATGAATAATACCTTAAAAAAGAGGAAACAATTACGCGGAAAAGAAATAGGTATCATGAATAACAATTCAGGAGAATTTTCAATGCAGTCGCAATATTTATATATATATTTAATATTTATTATATATATATATATTTTTCCTGATGAATTTTTTCCCTATTTTTGAAGATACCTAATTTTTGTTCGGAGGAAAAATTCCGAGGGAAAATTTATTCACGTTAATCCTGTGTTGTATCTTTGTTTCGCTGCTAAGCTGTTTCTTTTCGTTCTGTTATTAACGATGAGATTTCCTCCATAAAGGATGCATACGGCGAATATACTTCAACCATCTCAATTCATCTGTTTTTGAACAGTTTACTATTATACATGCTCATAGCCTCACATCCTGTGCGAAATATTACAGCATTTTTTCGATCTTCCAGATTCCTGAGTGTGAATAGGTTGATTTGAGCTAAGGAGACTCATTTGTGCTTAGTCCATCTTTAATACATCCGTGGATATCTAAATTGATGGGTTTGAGATAACGGATTTGGGGGCCCATTATGTCCTATTGGAATCGAATATAATCCCAACGGAAGTTCCGGTATAGAGCTGGATACCTAATCAACTCTACAAGGATTTCATTAATGACATGGCCAAAGGATCACTTATTCAAATTGGTTTTTCTGACCGTTCTTCGAACCAACTATCTGGTTATTATAAATCAATCGTACCCTCTTCAAGAAATAGATTGTAACTCAAATCTTCAAAAGGTACAACTTGAACCTATGAAACCCCAACGTAAATCTTGGAACCTTTGTTTTTTTTTTGAAAAATAGAAGTGTCCTCTAAGGTGTCTAGGCTCAAGATGCCCGGATGGCTACCTTTCGTAAAGAGCATCTTGACCTCTAAATGAATGGCCTGTTAAATGACTTCCTAGCTATTTGAAAGCTGTTGAGGGTCCTATACAAAATGCATCTAGACAAAAGGCGATATTCGCTGTGCAATATGTAGGCTTTAACCATTTAATGCTGTCCATTTGCTACGGGTTGTTCATCAGAACTGCATCCGGGATTGAACAAAATTACAAATTCTAAGAAATATATTTTTATTTTTGCTAGGTGGTTTGTGGAATTTATTTAATTTTTTCTTGGAATTCTCAAGTAATTCATGTTAAATGTGGCATCGATACTGCCACATTTAACATTTTTAACGTGTTTTTGGTTATTGGGACTCCAGCCGAACTTCCTACCTCAAACAGGACCCCAATATTTAGATTTATCTGCAAAAGTAGCCACAGTTTGGAAGGGTTAATTTGAGGAATTTTGTATTTTCTGCTAAAAAGCTGTAATTAAGACTTGTCAGCATTTATTCTATTCCATATGTATCAGCATAAATTTCGAGAGCTCAGAGCTGACGTTTTCCATTCTCTCCATTCCTCACGCAATAGGTACAGCTTAAAAAGTAGTTCATTCGTCTCCAGATTTCAGACAAACAAACAAAGAAAGGACTTTTTATTTTTTTATCCTTTTAGTATGCCTCTGATCCTGAGACCATAAGAATTTCCAGTATTAGGCATAAGAATTCTATTAACCTCTGTTCACAACATGTTCAAGGCATCTTTCGAAGATGAAGGAATACTAAGAATTAAGAATCAATTGCTCTTAAGGGCAATCCGAAGCCCGTTACTGTCTTCAATTTGTACACACCATAGGTTCGACCTTGTCTATCCGGAAGGCGAAAAAGGGCAACATGATGCATTACATACATACATACATACATACATACATACATTTTCAATGGCCCGCTAATCCTTCATGAGGGTCGTGGTGGTAGGATGCTCAGGTGAACGCTCCATCCTTCTCGATCCTCCGCCACTGAATCCAACTTATTAGGAGGAATCCCTAGACGGCTCCAAGAGAGATGTCGGACTTGATCCATCCATCTTTTCCTAGGTCTACCGGGGAGTCGCCTACCTGATAGCACGGCTATCATGGCACGTCGTGGAAGCCGGTCTGGGAGCATACGCACTACGTGACCAAACCATCGAAGCATGATGCATTGACGAAGAGTATTGAGGTTGTAATTAGCACAGAGATCCTAAAACCACAGACGCACCGGAACAAGATCTTGAGTATTCTTTACAAATTCGATGATTAAAGAATCTTTTATCATATCGGATGTGCCTAGTCCATTTCAGAGGCTCTGGTCTAAATGAAATCGATATCGAATGAAAATAAATGACCCACTGCAGTCATGTTGAGATAAAACTGTTGTGGTGCATACGTAGCTGTAAATCAAGGATAATGTCGCAAAAAGACAAGGCAAGGCAATGACTACTATGAGAGGATGCAATGTATCAAAAGCCCTATGGATTGCTTTCGACTCTAAAATAATAAGAAAAATCTTGAGAATCAAAAGAAAGAAATGACAATAGAGAAGGCTCTTGGCTTCTGCGGAAAGCATGCCAAGTTTAGGGATTATGCTTTCAGAATCGGCTTTTAAGATATCTGTATCGCTAAAGATACAAAAAAATAATATAAATATTTGACGCAACAGCTCTTTAAAGTGCCAGGGCCTAGCTTCTCGCAACCACTCATGTTGTGTGCGTTATATTTTTTACATGAATGGAAGGGACCTACAGTTTAGTGCAGTATCCGAAGGGAGTTTTGAGAACAGTACTCTCGGATGTTTGTCAGACGTTCGCGAGAGGTGGGGCCGTGAACAACTTGTTGGTGTTTTCTGGGATTCGAACTTGGAACCTCACGCGCAGTGCTTCTTCTTTTATAATGTAATACTGCAAAGTAGTTTCTTTTAAAGTAACCTAAAGAGGATAAGTAGGTAACATAAACTACACAAGACCATTGGATATGCATATGCTTGTACTTTAATCAATGGCTTCTCATAAGTCGCGTTGGGTCCCCTATTGTTTTGTTTCAATGTTCAACTTAACCTACGAGTAATCTAACCTCTTAAGTGCTATCTAAACCAATTTATTCTTTTTTTAATAGACTATCAAGAATATTTTGAGAAATGAGAAATAAGTATTGGATCGAGAAATCGAAGAAAACAATTCTCAAGAACCACATCTACTGGTACCATGTATCTATTACGAGTATCTTCTCAAACGATTTCCGTAGCATCTGCAAGAACAAGGAGGAGGAAGACGACGACGACGTTTGTTATTTTTATGGAACTTCTTATGATATATACCCAAATAATATTTGTCGCAAAATCTATTTTACTATAATAGTTACAGAACAATAAGAGTTTTTCAAAAAGTCTGCGTGTATAATGTATATGGATATCGGCCTTTCTGTAGCCTTATTGCTTTGGTTCACTTCAAAAAACTACTCGCACAAAATACGAGTATACATACGTTGTACGTATCCTAAAATTGTTTACAACACGACAGTTATAGTCCCTAAACATCCATAAACAATAAAGTATGCAATATTTGACACAATTTCCTTCACTCCATACTCATCGTCGGTAAATTATCAAAGCTCGGCTAATGTGATACAAACACAAAAAAACCTCGAACCATTTAACCCTTAAATAATTTCCATTTCCTCCTTCTAAGGGTTACTCTTCTACAGACAGAACATGAAGCAAAAATTTCATTTACCATACACGAGTACGAATTACAAAACCACCACCCAGATCCAACTACTTCCACACAAAAACGAATTTACCTATTTCATCTTCGTGAAATGTTTAGTACTAATGAAAACGCAATGAAGGGTTAACCACCCCCTATAAGAAGAAAAAAATGAAATCGGAATAGATTACCGTAAAAACAACGCGGTGCGGCTACAATATGACAAATTTGTAAATTATTGCGATATGAATACGAGGTCGAAAAACAAATTACCATTACCATTACCATTATTGTGGCAAGAAAAATAGTTGTTACCAATCACACCCCTGCATGTAATTTTTTTTTTTTCTTTTTTTTTGGGTAGAGAGCGCCACCAGCCAAAGACGACGACACAAGTCATGCCAATATAATAAAAAGGGTTGGCTTCGTCGCTTATACACTTTGAATGCTGCTTGCGAGCTACCTTAACGCAATCTGCATGTACAATAATAACAATAGTAAGACATTCCAGAATTACTATTGAATGTTATAATCGCGTGCTGGAGGACTGTTAACAGCACCTTTTCTACTATTCTTACCCTCTGCCACACACGAGTCCCGCGCAAGGGAACCATCTTCTCTTGGTGAAGAGGTGCAGAATGATCGAAAAAAAAGGAGAACTATAACCTAAAAGTATATAATGACATGTAGATCTGCTATAAATCACATTAAGACAAATATACCCCAAATGCATATGGAATATATGTGTTCGGGAGGACATCGGGGTGTATTGTTATTGTTATTGGTATTCGAATTCCCGAAATGTTTTGGGTGTGCGCTGTGTGTTTGGAATACAAAAAGATTACACATCTAGCTATCGAATGTGGGAGTGTGCTCCAATATTGCCAAAAGGGCATAAAAAATCTATAAAAAAGGAAAAAAACTAAGTATGCAGGTATAGATACGATTAAGAATGATGCTGATGAATGTTTAGCAAGTGGGCGGGCGAGTTTTCCCATCCCTTTTGGCCCACACCCAATGACGACCCACTCCTGTGAAAGGGTCACAATTAAAAATAGAGCACATTTTGTCCCCTAAATTCAATGGAAACCCCTATAGGCTCTAATACAAACATAGAAAAATATTAATTTGTTAAATGTTTATTGATCGGATTTTCGAGGGTGGATATATTTTATTTTTTTTGGAAGAGCATCCTATCGGTTGAACACAGAAAGTGGGTGACAAGCACATCCTGGGATACTGGCCTTTAAATGCTAAATAAGACAACACAGTGGTGACATTTTGGTCCGCCTGACATCGATCGCAAAACAAACTCATGTGAAGGACCACATTTAATCCAAGACTTTGCATAAGAAGTCTCTTAAATACGGAATCGAATGTATAAAAACGTCCTCAGAGACTAATACACTTAAATGCATATGCTGCCCGCTCGCTATTCAGCAAAAGTAATTGTATACCTAAGGCACACTCAAATAAAAATTATTTCACATTAGTCAGAAGACTTGAGATAGGTAAGGGAAGGCAAGCACTAGAGCTTGCTTGTTGATAGTTCTGTGGCCACAAGCCATAACGCGGCCCAAGTCGAGTTAGAACAAATTCGAGTTAAGGATGCTAGAAGATGGTTTGCTATTTAAAATTTATGCTGTAAATTGTTTACTCTATTATTTGTTGCCGTTACCGAGTTATGGGCAAAGAAGCAAGACTAAAGTTCCGAAATCCCATACGTTTTCGGTAAAAACGAAAACTTTAAACTTGTTTTCTGAGAACCTGTGAAACCAACTTAGGCGGTTATGCCTTGTGGCCACAGAGATATGTACCTACTATCCCCGTTAATGCCACATAATAATAGTATCAGTAGAAAATCCTGGCTCTCCATCCTCTATCCATCTGCAACATTTTGATCCGAAAATCTTTATGATTTAGTCTGGCCACGTGATTCCTAATGAGCCACTGGCCTATACTAATCGGAATAATTCTAGCAATATCTGCACGGATTCTGTTTTGTAGATCTTGTGTTCTGCGCCAGTTGTAGTTGACAAATATCTGCTTACATATGGTGGAATTCTGCAACCCGTACCATCTATTGTTGACCTTTGAAAGAAAGTGCACGTAGATACTTCCCTTGGGAGCCCCTTCGCAATGGATCTGTCAAGGGCTGCGCTTTGCAAGTTCATTAGCTCGCTCATTCCCTTCTATATGGATGTGCCCTGGCACCTAGAGGAGAGTTATCATGAGCCGATCACCCAGCGAGGCGAGTTCCTCTTTGCACTGCTCTACCAGTTTGGAAAATGACGTAGCGGAAATTTATGACAAGAAACACTTGATTTCCGGTAAAATATTTTTGTATTCCTATTTGGGATTCATACCCAGCAATGAAAAAGTCACTGATGTACTGTTATACTTCGAAATATTTTGTTATATTCTTGGCATTAATGTTTGGAAATGATTTCAGTCATATGGCCAATGCGGATGTTCCTCACGAAGCACATTCTGTCCATCTAATTATAGGTCACTTTTTCGAGCCATGGTGGGCGTATGTCGTATCAGCATAAACCAATGACTTCACGTTGCACCACCGGACATAACCGAGAGGTGTCAAATCGCAGGATGTTGGAGGCAAATTGATTGGTTCATTTCTCGAAATTAAGATTTCAATTGCTAAATTGAGATTTCAATAAGTCGATGGTTTCAATCGCGGTGGTTTCAACAGGATGGCGCTACGTACCATGTACGTTCGAGTATCACGTAGACAAAAAAAAAAAAACAAATACAAATACAAATATTTGGCGCAACAGCTCTTTAAAGTGGCAGGGCCTAGCTTCTCGCAACCACTCATGTTGTGTGCGTTCAATTTTTCACACGAATGGAAGGGACCTACAGTTTAATGCCGACTCCGAACGGCGATTTCAGAAGCTTTTTCGTGACAACAATACTCTCGGATGTTTGTCAGACGCTCACGAGAGGTGGGACCGTGAAAAAAACTTTTAGGTGTTTTCGGGGATTCGAACTTGGAACCTCATACGTAGTCATCCGACACACTAACCACTTACGCCACGGCGCCCAGTATCATGTAGAGCCATTCTCTGTACTTGGCGTGCCCTAGGAAGGAAGGTCCTGGACGAATACTTATTTAATGACCTAAGCGATACATATTGACGTTTGCAGGTTTGGGGGATTTGTTGTTGAGTTCAAAGAGATCAACAAATGACAAACTAATAGTCGAAGATTACCTAGTCTGTTCTATAATCTTATAGATTTTCCACGGGTCAAAGTCACCCAGTTTAATTTCTTTAAAGAGAAATTATTGATGGTTATGAGTGCTGTAGTATGCAAATAAGTATGGTATCACAATGGAGCTATATTCTAGTGTAAGTGTGCCATGACCATAGCTTGGACAGCCACCTAACCCATCCTTATCTAACTTGCATTTTCTTGCATTACACATTTTAGTCAAAGCATCAATGCTTAGTAAACTTGAAACTATTAATATTAAACATGATGGAAGAAAGAAGAAGAGCCAAGCAGAATCATAATAGATATAAAACGATAAACACCCTGATTAAGCGAAAAATAAGAGAAGCTAAGAACAGATATTGATCTGATTGAACAGTCTTCGAATCTAACCCCGAGGAACGACGCAGTAGAGGGAAACGTCGCCGTAGGTGGCGCGCACAAGTTCAAGTGGACCTCGACCAACTTGGAGTGCGCACTGGAAGCAACTAGCTAAAGACCGAGCTAAATGGAGGGGCTTGTTGGTTGAGGCCCAGGTTCACCCCGAACTGTAGCGCCACCTAAGTAAGTAAGTAAGAACAGATATTGGAGGGAACAGTGCAGAGAAATAGAGACGTATGATCAAAGCTATGACAGTTTCAATTTGCATAAAAAGCTCAAAGAAACAACAGGCAAAAGTCGCAAAAGGCAACATAGTAATATAAAAGGTGCAAATGGCAACTTCCTAATAGAAACAAATGAAAAGCTCAGAAGATGGGAAAATTACATAAGAGAGCTCTTTAAGCATCAACGGAATGAACGCCAACAGACAACCGAAGTCTCAGGCCCTGAAATAATAGCGGAGGAAATTAGCAAAGCCATCAAGAATGCAAAGGACAGAAAAGCAACTGGCCACGATGAACTGCCAAACGAACTAATAAAGCTGATAGATGAGGAGAATATAACAGTATACTGGCAGATTTGTTCAATAAAGTTTACCAAAGTGGAGAAATTCCAAAAGATTGGTTGAAATCCTCCTTCATAACACTCCCTAAAAGGAGCAATGCCACCAAATGCGAAGATCACAGGACAATCAGTTTAATGAGTCATATGCTAGCTATTTTTAAAAATAATACACAACAGAATCTACAGAAAACTAGAAGAAGATATTAGCAATACCCAATTTGGCTTTAGAGAAGGACTCGGAACGCGCGAGGCTCTCTTCGCTTTAAATATTTTAGCGCAAAGAAGCATCGAGGTAAACCAAGATCTGTATATTTGTTTCATAGAATATGAAAAAGCCTTCGATAAAGTCCGGCACGGAAAGTTACTAGAAATTCTAAGAAAGAAGGGAATCGACGGCAGAGACTTGAACATCATTGAATCTCTTTACTATAATCAGAAAGCATATATTAAAGTGGATGGAGTAGAATCACAAGAAATTGAAATTCTTAGAGGAGTAAGGCAACGGTGCATTTTATCGCCCCCCTTATTTAATACGTACTCCGAGCAAATTTTTAAAGAAGCTTTTGAGGATAAGGAGGAGGAGTTGCGTTTAACGGGGTGAAAATACACAACATAAGATATGCTGACGACTCAATAATCATTGCAAAAAACGAAAAGGAATTAAGTTTCATGGTTAACAAATTGAGCAATGAATATGGACTCCGAATAAATATTGCAAAAACAAAGTTCATGGTGGTATCGAAGAGAAATGAGATCAATGCAGAGCTAAAAATCGGAGACACTATAGTAAATCGTGTAAACAGTATTAAATATTTGGGAACACAATCCAACTGTAAAGCAACATCAACCGAGGAGATAAAATGCAGAATTGAGCAAGGGCGAGCAGCATTCTGCCAAATGAAAAAAGTACTATGTGGCAGCGACCTTCAGTTGTCTTTGAAAAAAGGCTAATCAAGTGTTACGTTTGGTCTACGCTTTTGTATGGAGCAGAGACTTGGACTTTAAGCAAGGCAATATTAAAAAAACTGGGAGCATTTGAGATGTGGCTGTTCCGGAGAGTTCTCAAGATATCTTGGACCAAAAGAATCTCCAATACAGAAGTTATACGAAGGATGAATGCGAAAAGGGAACTCCTGAACACTATAAAAAGACGAAAGCTGGTATATCTGGGACATGTGACTAGAAATGAGAAGTATCAACTGCTGCAGGTAATTCTCCAAGGAAAAGTCGAAGGAAGAAGAACAGTAGGCGGACAAAGGATATCATGGATGAAGAATTTACAAGACTGGTTCGGACTTTCATCAATCCAAATAATCAGGAACGCTAGCTCACGTGAAGAGATCAGAAGGATGATAAACAACCTCCTTAGAGGAGAGACACCATAAGAAGAAGAAGAAACTTGAAACTTAGACACTTTCTACTAGTGGGCAAATACTACCTATTGTAATAGCGATAGTATAGCCCCTCGAAAACTATGCATATATACGTTTTCAGTCATGAGGGTCGCGGGGGTAGGATGCTCAGGTGGACTGTCCATTACTCTTGATCCTCCGCTATTAACTCCAACTCACCAGGAGGAATCCCTAGACAGCTCCAAAAGAGATGTCGGACTTGATCCAGCCATCTATTTCTAGACCTACCGAGGCGTGGTTTACCTGATGGCACGGCAATCACGCCACGTCTTGGAAGCCGGTTTGGGGGCATACGCACTACGTGGCCAAACTATTGAAGCATGAATCCTTCCGTTCGGAGTAGTAATTGCTCAACATTGAGTGCCTTGTTTACTCTGTGGTTACGCACTCGATCCCTACGAATAATTCCAGTAACACTACGAAGGAATCTCATTTCTGCAGCTTGCATCCGCAATCTTCTTCTTTCGGTCACTACCCACATTTCATAACTCGAAAACTGTCCATTGTTAGTGTGTACAGCAAATCGGGCTGACCGTTGACAAAGGTACCGTGACGAAGTGAATTAAAGTTTCGCGGCCGTTAACACAGGATGAACTCCCAATTGTGCACAACATAGAGGCTGTTCTTTTGTCGTTTCAATGCATACATGTTCAGAATTCGGCCCCATGTTTAAAGAGATGGGTATCTCTCATTCATTCGGAAGCCAGTATATTGTAAGGCCGAAGCTTCACAAAGTCTTGTAATTAATTATACTAGTAGATGTAGGACTGATTAAAAACTTATTTATTATTTTTTCAACATTGCTCTTGAATATGCAAATTTAAGGATTGTTAACTAACATATATACGTGTTTCTCTTTCAAAGAACCCGATAACTTCAAACTTTATTGGATCCACCTTACATATTTTTTTCCTAACATATAAAAGGATGCCATAATATTCTAAAAAGAAGATCTTAACTTTATTTTATTTTTTTGTACATTATTTTGCAATTTTTTTTTGCAATGCATTTTTGTTTTTAGTGTTAATTTGCACTTTAAGAAAACAATTTTATTTTTATTTAACTAACGACCATGATCTTATATATCATTCTAAACCAAAAACTGTATTTTATTCCAAATTATTTAAAAAAAATATTGAACATGTATACAAAAATTATTACAAACAAAATTGGCTACAAAATTAGTAATTATAACGATAAGAACTGAATGAATTACAACAAAAATTGGCACTTAAAAAATAATAATGGAAACCAAAACAAAAAATTGGCTGTGGATACGCAAAATTCTATTAAAACCAAATGTTAACCCTAATTAAAAATTTTTACAAATTAAGGATATATGAAAAAAAAAAAAAAAATCACAATCAAATTCAGTTCTGTTGTTGTTGGTTGTTGAGATTTTGTTGATGATCCTCAAATGTCATCTTCAATATGAAAACAAAACAGAATACAAAAACTCTTTAAAAAAAATCAAAGAACAGATCAGGGTCGGATAAAGTGCTCGAATATGGCTGCGAATGATTTTTGTTTAAAAAAAAAAACTAGTACATTATACATAACTTATACATAGCCTATCTCACATACATACATATAATCAGCTCATTCTCTAAAAAACAAAACAGAAAAATCTTATCCATATAAAAAAAAAAAGTATATACATATGTATCTCTAACACTGCAATCCCTTGCTGTCTAACCGGTTTGCAGATGTACAAAATAAATACGGTTTAATGGCCAATGTCAAGGAGGAAGTTATTGACACATACCCAACGGATGAACAAAATTCAAAGGCCTTATCTTCTCCGGCAGCGGATAAACATTCCAATAAATTCCTAAAATCCGAATGTAATGGTGTCGATAATAATGACACTGATGAGCCTTCAAATCGTCCAACATCACTTCCACCAGCACTGAGATCGCCCATTAGATCCCCATCCCTGGAGAACTCATCCAATGAGTACTCAAATGATTCATCATCATCGGCTATGTCATTGACTGTTAAACATAATAATAACAACAATAATACTCAGAGCACTGATCCAACACTGTTTCATTCGTTGGTGCAACAGCATCACCATCAGCAGCATCAGCAAAATCATCAACACCAACAACAACAACAGCAGCAGCAACAACATCAACAGTTCCTGCAGCGACATCATCATGAGACCAAATGTAACATTAGCCAGCAGCACCTGGATGAGATACAATCACATCAGCAACAACTAACAGCGAATCTATTTATGGCCAGGACAATAGCTTTAAGTCGATCGAGAGATTTTCCCGAGATCCTGCAGAATACAACAGCCGCGGCAGCTGCGGCCGCGGCAGCTGCAGCATCAACAACAGCAGCAGCAACAGCAAATAGTAACTACTTACTGCCTTGTCCGTTGTGTGAGACTCCACTGGAGCAAAGGATCTTTCGACAACATTTAGATCGACATTATCCTCGTGATAGTCCTGTATGTCCGGTATTAGAATGTGGGCGACGATTTGCCCATCCGAATTCGGTGCGGAATCACATGAGGATTAAGCATACCCTACAGTGGGCGAAAATGAAAGCTATGCGCTCGTCCGGTGGTCCGTTCTCGGGAATACCGGATTTTAAATGAAATTGTGAGAGTGGCTAGTTGACCGATTTAGGGGCGGGAGTGAAAAGGCAATGTCGTAGCGTTAACAACTTGAAACATATGTATACTCGAAACTATTATTTGTTTAAACTTGTAGGTTTGATTATAAGTCTATTTATTATCTGCACGGTAGACTAGGTCAAGAGGTTTTTCGTGGCATAATCCTTCTAGCTTTATAACACGCGATCATGATTTAGACCGACAGAGGTAGATATATACGTTATAGTTTGAAACTCTGATATTTTTTGTATTTCTGTTATTCTCTGCCCATAGTTGCTTTTTAAGCTGGTAAAGACAGTAGCATTGCAATAATTAGCCTTTAAAGAGATACTCGTAGTCTTTAATGCTAGTCAAATTAATAAAGGAAGGTCACTTTAACGATTGTTTAGAGTACAGTACAGTAGGCAGTGCATTCGTTGCTGGAAATTGTTTAATTATTATTCGACCTTCTATCTTATCACTGCACTATGGCACACTTTCTTTGCTTTTTCTGGTAGAGGCTCGTGGCTTCAGATAAATACTATTCTTACAATAGCTAGGGCATTATGTACGCAGAACTGAGTCAGATTATGTTGGGTACCTGGACACTGGGATATCGAAGGCAACGAGCAAGCCGACGCGCTGTCTAAAAGAGGACCTGGGCTCCCACGTAGCGATATAATTGGTAGTATTAAACCACCAGGGTGCGTGGCTAAGGGAATTATCCGGGATAAAATCATTGACACGGCTAATCTAAGATGGTCAAACTTAGATGGTCACAGGCTGTCTAAGGCCTTGTGGCCTGTGTTAGATCGCAGAAAATCTGGGGAGATAATTAAGTTAGATAGATCGAGGCTAAGAACAACGATAGGAATACTCTCTGGCCACTGTCTCCTAAGGATGCATGCCATGAGACTAGGGTTATCCGATACGGATGTTTGTAGGTACTGCGATGACCTACATGTCTCAGAGGATATAACTCATATACTCTGTGAATGTCAAGGAATTGCCAGGATAAGGCTAAAGTACCTGGGTAGATACTTCTTCGATAACTTGGAGGAGGTGAGGTCCTTGAACCATAACAAGGATCTCTTCAGATTTTGTAGGGAGATTAATTGCTTGGAGGATTGGGTTTAGGTCTTTTGCCGTGAAGGTCTCCTAGGGATCGCGATGGGCCTACTTTGATGCCTAGTGTTTTATGACAACCTCATAACCCCACCTAACCTAACCTAACCTAACCTACATTATTTGTGCACGAGCTACAAATCTTAAACTCGTATATTCAGAAGACGATACATCCGATGACTAAGAGCAATTTCTTCAGATTCAATTAAAGCGACTTGGAATGTTCATTTTTGGCGATAAGAGCATTCTTATTGCCTTTTGGTTGCTCCTCTATACAAAAGGATTTGAAAAGTTTTAACTTATCTAGCTGGTGAGCACCTTCAATTTAAGTGGGTTCTTGGCATTTGAAGGAGTTACGCTTCAGATACCACGCCAGTATATTATCAACTATCTGCGGTAGCTGCTCTCATTTCCTCTACATCTTCATCTTCATCTGATGGAAATACGTGTCTTCCCAAAAGCACCAAATCAACGGTAAAAGATTTCGGAAAAGGTTCATATCTCATCGGCTTTTCAACTTAAAGGCTCGGCCGTTTTATAGGAAAGCATAAACCCACTCATTTTTAATAACTTTTTATAAAGTTTATAAAGGATTTTACAAAGCATAAATTCGGATATTGGAATCATCGTTAACTACTGTAGCAAAGCAAGGCTTATTTAACATAATACCCCGTGTTGGGCGCCTTTTATTTTATTCTACTCATTGCAATGTGCCCCATGGGCTGGTACAATTTAAATGTCATGCAACCTATTTCGATTCATCTTGCAATTTTTTGAATTCCAATTAAAGTAACTAACGTTATTCACTACTTAGTCGGTCCGAACTGATTAGTTTAATAAGCTTTCGATTTACTCACACCTATTTGGGATATGAGATCTCTAAAAAATAAGCAGTTCCTGTTCATAGTCCGACTTCACCTGATTATAATCGAAGGCAACCTCCTATTCTACGAAACAGTTATAATGTTCCTTGTGGACCACTTTATACTATGAATAAGGAAACGCTTAGCTACTGGTTATGTCTGTAGTAGCACACTCTTTAATGTATGATGGCAATTCAGCATTGCTCTCCAAGCACCTCAACATTTTTTTGTAACTACGCTTCACATAATCAAACGTTGTACTGCAAAAACAATTGTCGTAAAGCAGCCGATGATACTGAAATCTCAGTCATTCACAGGCCGTAGGAATCTTTTTTAAAGTGTCACACACCACGCACTCCTCTTAAAATATTATAGAATCGACATTGTCTTTCTATTCCTATTTTATTAAATACATACATATTATGCCTTTTTATTTCTTTTTTTGTTATAAATAAATAATTTTGCAACTAGCTTTGAATTAAACAAAATAATAAAGTCCTATGAAAATGAATTATTATGTTCCTATAAAATAAACTAAAAAAAAAGTATTGTATATAGATACGAGAAAATACTACTGTAATATGCTCTAATTAATTTAAAACAGAAGAAAACTATCCTATTAGTGAGTAAGAATTTTAAAAGAAATACATGTTCAAATGTATAAATAATAATGTATTAAATAAAATAGAAAAAAAGAAATAAAATATATTGTAAGACATTAACAGTATTAAATAAACTGTAGATAAAATTACATAAAAACTATTGTAAAACTATAATGTAATATTTAAAAAGAAACAAAATAGAATGTGCCTGCATACTAATATTTTTAGCCAAAAAAAAAAATAATAAAGAAACTACTTACAAAAAAAGAGAAACAGAAAATAAATATTAAAAGAAAAAAAATAATAATAATTAAAAATATACAGAACTTTGTAAGAGCTCAATTTTTCTAAAAGCGACGAGAAAAAAATATTCCTTAAATAAATCTAAGGAAAGTTATAAAATTATATTAAAACAACTAAATTGACATCTAATGCATGATATTTTAATATTGCGGAGAAGGGATTTTATTAATATTTTTTTTAGAGTCATTATTAGTGGTAGCAAAATTATAGCCTACATGTGTATGTATAACAAACTATTATTTCCTGCGTGAGTCTCACAGTATATGCGATCTCTCTCTCATCTGTATTAATTCACTACATGCAGATGCAGCGATCCATAGAGCATTAGTTTTGTTTTTCAAATGGTAGCAGCAGTTTTTTATATGTAGGAAGTCCTTGTCAGATTCAAGCTTCTAACTTTTTCACCTATGTGGTGAAAAGATACATAACATAGTTATTTGTTTAAAGGATACAGGTATCTTTGTCATCGTTTTTTTTTTTTTAACATCAAAATGTTTGCCTCATTTTTAATTGTCATAACGAAGTGTATTTTTGAATCTGATGAATTCTTGATACAATTCCAAGGAACCCTTTTAGTTTTTTCCATAATTGACTACCTAGATTTGTTTTTCCTTAATAATTTGCGCGCTCTCAAGGGGAATACCCCTTACATGTTTGCACACAGTGCGGGCGTTTGAAAGGATGGATAGAGAGAGAGAGAAAGATTTTTGTGTAGTGGTTCTTGAAGCTCAGTTGTTTATGCTTCAGAGATTCTTCGGGGGTGGCGTCCAGATAACTGGGGAGATTTTTATTATTTTTTGTCTTTGCTTCTGATTCACAGATAGGCGAACCCCACAGGCGGATCAGTAGAAATGCGGTGAAGTGGGAGGGTTGTGATCCCTAGTTTTCGGATCATAACCTCGCTGATAAAAGGAAGAAGAAGAAGCGTCTGATTCACAGATTTGTTTTCCGAAAACCGATATCAAGGGCAAATCGTCATCAACAGAGCGAACAAATTTTCCAGCCACATGACCAAGCTACTGCCAGTGTTATGCCTTCGCAGTAGTTTTCACACAAGCTTTCGCAAATGATCAGACTGACTTTATAGATTTCATGAGAAAATAAATAAATGCTTGCTGACATCAGGATTTGAACCATTAGCGTGGCAATTGACGACGTTACCACTACAGCATTTTTCAACACTCTTTGCCCTTATCTGTTACAGTATTTCATTATAGTTAATTTTGTCTGATACATACTCATACTTTCTTAATAATTTCGTTCATTAATATTTCAGGATAATAGTCATATACTGTAAGGCTGTTCGATTAAAAGCCTCCATTGTATGTTTAACTTCTTCTGCCAGGTGGATGTGGGTTGTAACCAGAAAATGGTTCTGGTTTCTACCTATGTTTTTTCTTCCTTTCTTTGCCAATTACTTGATTCACGGATGGAAAATTGTATCCTTTGGGACTTGCATCATTCTATTGGCTTTTAGTTCAAACAATTCTTGTGCCCAAATATGTAATTATCTTGGAGTCACTACGGAGTTGCACATTTGAGGCTATTGCTCATAGCGAGCAATGTGGAGTGGTGGTAATGTGTTCGGCTATAATGCGGTAGGTTGTCAGTTCAAGTACTAACCATAACCATTCAAGTGATGGGCATAATCGAATGATTAAAAGAATCGAGACATTACTACTCGAGTGATTCGTATAATCGAATGATCATTCGAGATATGAGTGCTATTTGCATATGAGAACACACTCCCAAGTGGTTGAATACACAAACAAAGTTATCGATTCCACTCATATCAAGATTCGAGATATGAGATGTGTATCCGAGTTAAATAGTACTCGATTCATTCGCTTTGCTACTACCCGCCTTTGAAATGAATCGTGTACAATTTTACTCGGATACACATCTAATATCTCGATTCTTGGGGAGTGTGTTCTCATATACATATAGCACTCTTATCGCGAATCATCATTCGATTATATAATGCTACCCTGTAGTTACACGAATTCGAGAAATGAGGGTGAGAACTGAGACATGAGAGACGAGACACGAATTTTTGTTTGATGCCGCGACATGTTTACCCTTTGCGGTCGTTCTCGGTTCGTTCTGCTTCGACAGAAGTATGTAGGTATACCAAATGATTCGAATGATTTTAAACGATGTCTCGAGATATTTACCCTTTGCGGTCGGTTTCGGTTCTCGCTGCTTCGACAGAAGTATGCAGGTATAGTAAATCATTCGAATGATTTCAGGCGATATCTCGAGATATCTCGATTATAATTGATTATATCATTCCAATGTGCCCATCACTAATATTAACATTAAATAATGCCGCCATTCGAGAAAAATACTGTGAATGCAAAAAATCACCTTTCTCCGACCAGGTCGAACACCATCCATGGAGTATGCAATGAAACCCATCACCTTAGTTTTCATAACCACGACACCTAAAGATATACATCTTTCCTCTCTCTTTTCATTTCAAATATATGTATGCATATATTCCAGTTGTGGAGGTATCCTGAGTTAAACTTCAAATTACAGGTATTTTTGAAGTTTTTTTTGTGATTCGACGGCAGAAGTCTTCTGCTCTTTTACTGGGATGCGTATCCCAATTGTCAAAAATGTATTCCATCTTATAGTACTACAACTTATAGTATTATACTAGCTTTTCACAAGGAATAGTTTTCTTTGACTTCTAGGACACTGTTTCTTGCTCCATCTTCCCTCTTGGACATTTCAGGAACTTACAGATTTTATTTGAAAGATTTACATGAATGCTATGTACAGTACGCCCCTCCAACTAACTTCGTAGAAGAAAATACTTCTTTTAAACAGTTTAAGGTCCTTACTCCGCATTTATTTCCAATAGTATTTTATATTTGTTCCGTTCATTTAGTTTAGTCCTTAAATCAATTTCTTTTAAAAATCTAGTTGATTATAAGTATAGTTTTAAAAAAGAATCAACCAATATACTTTAAGAAATGTTACTCATACGTAATACCGGTTCCTATTAAACAACTACTACAAGAACAAATTACCAAAAACAGCAACTATTATTATAATAAATTATAGGGATTTTTAATATTAAAGTAAAAACTAAATTAAATGAGCAAAAGAAAATAATTCAGTGATATAATTTTAACTACTACTAAAAAACAATTAAGCTTAAAAATGTTATGTTCAAATTTTGTTTCCAAAAAAAAAGAAAGAAATAAAACTAAACATTATAACTTAACAAAACTAAGAAATATTATGCATTTGTTTTTAATTTATTTTAGTTAAATTTAAATACATAAAAAAAAAACAAACATGTAATTCTTATAGCAAAACCAAGAAAAAAAAAATAACAAACGTATACCAAAGAAACTATAAAAAAAAGATGGCAAATATATTTTCAAAAAAATAACGAATTCGATTGTCAAGTGTTTTTTTATTTATTAAAATAATAAAGGTTGAAACGTCGACAAGAGTTTTAAAGTGTACCTACATATACGGTGATCTTAAAATCTTGATGAATCTAATTATTAGTAGGTACTTCTATACAGAAAGTTGAAAACGCGTCTTGTGGTCTATTCGTATGTGTGTGCCTTGGACTGTAGCCAAAGTGATTGGATGGATTTGCTTCAAAATTCACTGCTGGGTCCAATGGATATAATGCAATTAATATTATGCAAGCAATTGCTTTTCTTCAAAATTTTCTAGCAAATATGTTCTTCCATTTGTATGCACACAAAGTAACTCCATAACTTTTAGCAATTGCTTAGCACTAAGGCAAAAGCTTAAAGCAAAATATTTTACTCCAAAACAATTAAACATTTGCTCATATATATGGATGCTCAAATATTTTAGGTTGCTCCACCCCATGTTAACATTTATCTAAGTATTTTATTTTTAACAAAAAGTTAAGCTGGCAATTGATCGGTTGCTGCAACTGCTTATAACTCTTATTCATATAGAAACTAAGCAATTTAGATTTCTGAAATCAATCGATTTTTAAGTGAATGGTCAGATTCATTAATTGAATTTAATTAAAGCAATTGCTTAGTTGCTGTTCATCAAGCCTGTTGTTTAGTGTTGTAGTCATATTCGACACTCAATAGTACCTAGCAGGTATAGATCAATACAAGAGACAACCGTCGCCACAGCAAACATATTCCAATTTTGTTAAAGTACTTTCTACTTTCCGAAAATTCCATATCATTAAAAAGAAAAACTCTTGTCGACTTCGAATATCTTACATAATACTATTCTATCTAAACTTTACTAACATCATTTATTTTTCTCTTGCAGTCTCTCGTCGATCACTTGAAATGCGTGTCCGTGCTACTGATCCCCGTCCATGCCCAAAATGTGGTAAAATCTACCGATCCGCCCATACGCTACGCACTCATTTGGAAGATAAACATACCGTCTGTCCGGGTTATCGTTGTGTCCTATGCGGAACAGTAGCGAAATCACGAAACTCATTGCATTCGCATATGTCACGACAACACCGTGGTATTTCAACAAAAGATCTACCAGTACTACCGATGCCAAGTGCATTTGATCCAGATTTAGCATCCCGGTTGCTGGCCAAGGCCGGTGTGAAAATTTCTCCCGCCGAGTTGCGAGCAAGAGCTTCTCCTACTAGTGGAGCACAGCGAGGTGGCTCAAAATTAGACTTACGTGGTGCTGGCGATGATGAAGATGATGATCCAGAGGATTTAACCACCGGCAGTGGATATGGCAATAATAATAACGATATGAGTCGGTATCACGAAAGTTTGCTGAGTAATTTTGGTCATACAAATACAACAATTACCCGCATTAGGAATGAATCCATGAATCAGAAGAATTCGAATGATTCAAAGGATATGATGATGGGTACGCCGCTGCCACCGACTAGTACGGCTGCTGGACAGTCGTTATTGGATACATATTTGCAGTTTATTACGGAAAACACATTTGGTAAGTGGGTTTGTATGTACTTATATTTTGCTCATTATTTAGCTAGGAATGTCTTGGTATTTAACAAAAGCTGACCTGACCGAGGTTGGAGCACACAACTAAGGATGATAGACTTACTCTGACTCAAAGTTATGAAAATTCATTTATGTATCTCTTACTCAGATATTCTTAACAAATAATGCCTAGAAAGCAATTTTGCTGATTTTATTATTGATTTATTATTATTTATTTAGCAGGCATGGGAATGACTCAGGAGCACGCAGCGGCCGCCTTACACGCAGCCAAAATGGCACAACTCAATGCAATGGGACACGGCTTAGATAAACTTCCGCCGGGATTGCTACCGCCGCATTTTGATCTCTCCAAACTTGGCCAAAACAACGATATATCCCGTCTCGGGCAGAATACCATGCACAGCAACAGCGGTGGTGGTAATTCCTTAAACAGCCTCGGTGGAGGCAATGATCTAACAATTGAACCTGCCATGCGTCATCACTCACCTAGTAGTTCTGTGAATCATTTGAGTATACCA
Source organism: Brachypalpus laphriformis (assembly GCA_945910035.1). Classification (NCBI taxonomy): domain Eukaryota; kingdom Metazoa; phylum Arthropoda; class Insecta; order Diptera; family Syrphidae; genus Brachypalpus; species Brachypalpus laphriformis. Next base: position 124,325,488 of record OX246755.1, read on the forward strand.
ACCTCAAATGGACCAACAGGCACTGACATCCGTCGAGATTCCTCCGAACCGATGGATCTAGGTTTAGATAACAATCAATCGGGTAGCAATAACGATGGGGGCAACTCAGATGCCGATGATAATTACTCGGAAGATGAAGGTGTTCACAACACGTAGGCAAACATGTAGCACATGATGCACATTAAATTAATTTAAGAAAAGTTTTTTTTTTTAATTCTGATTTCTTATTTCTCATTAAGTAAAAGTTTAGACAATTTTTTTTTTAATAATTGATGCGTTATTATTATATTTTGGAAAAATATTTATTTATAGCAAAAAAAAAAATACATACATATACCAACAAGAAAACGCGAAGCCTTACTGATGTATACCACAAGCAAAAAAGTGAAATTTTTTGATGTAGAAACAAAAATCAGTGTATACGCATCACTAAAATACGATTTACCACAAAACTTAATTAAAACAAGAAAAAATATTTTTAAAACAAAATTTTAAAATATAGAAATGAAATATCTTTTTTTTTTTGTAAATTTAAGAAGTATTTTATAGGAAAAACCCCACTATGTATATAGTATATATTTAGAATTAAATATACAAAAGGAAAAAAAAAATTACTTAATTCATCGTAGATGGCAAACAAATTATATATATTTAAACAAGAAAAAGAAAACAATATTAACCGCAATTTATTTATATAACAAATAAAATGGATAGGTAAAGTGGATTTTTAATACTTAGTATAGTATAGTATAGTAAGGATTCGTATTTTAAGAAATTGAGTCCTATTTCAAAAGTGTAGATATTCCTTTAAATTTTTTTTTTTTTTTTTTAATAATTTTCTCTTTTATTTACAGTGTACAAACAAAACAAATGGTAAAAACGTGCATAAATAATTATTTTCTTAATTCAATTGTGCCATTAATTTAAAAAAAAAAAAAACAAGAAAAGTACTTTAATATTTTTATATGAAACACATATTATCCTATTCAGAAGTTTTACATAGAGTGGATGATAATTTAGCAATAGCAAATCATTAACAACAAATTCTTCTTCCATTAAAAGCCAATTTCCATTTTTTTTGTTTTTTTTTTTTAAGAAAAAACTAAGAACAGCAATAATATAAATAAATATAAATAAATGAATAGTAAAGAAATGAATTATGTAATGCCTTACATGGTAAAGTTAATTTGAATTTTAAATATGTTTTACTTCAAATGGGTTCACATTGACGCTTCCGAAGTTCATTATTACAGAATATTTCACAGTTTATAACACAATTTTCGTTGAAAGACTTGCTTTTTTCTGGTTAACGAGAATTTCATTCTTCTTTTCTTTACGAACTCAATAAAAGAAAATAGGAATATTGCAGTCAAACAAGACTTTTTAAAGATTTTCAAGATCAATTAAAGCATTTCACTATAATATGTTTGCTTACACATTATCTCCCACCAATGGCTTAGGTATTTTACTACTACACACATTCGTCGTAGTTTCTTGAATACCGCCCAATTTCAGAATACTCTACGGTTGTGTTTGTCCCATATTCTCTAAGACGTGTCACGTATTTGCGAAGCATTCGAGGGGAGAAGCCATATTTTAAAAGTTCACATAGCTATGTTATTCTAAGAGGTAAAGCAGCATTAAGTCTAAGAAAATCTGGATACGCTAAGTAATGTTTTGAAAATCATCAAATGCAACTTACAAAAATTGCTCAAAATAAAACTCGTGCCACACATTAAGAGAATGACTTTAAAATCACGAGTATCAGTTCGTTGCCACTCTTAGTGTCACAACAAAAAGCGCAAATGATTTTAATTTGCAGCTGTTCTCTTATTTTGTAGTCATAACAGTAGAGCACAACTCAATAACCCCAATTCTGAGAATCGTTTTTCGACGAATTATGTTCTTTGTAGTCGCATTGTGCTTTCTTCAGTAACTTCTTCAAAAGATTTCTAATAGAATTCTTAATGGCAGAAATGATCGATAAAGTTGATAGCACGGACGCAGAGAATGCAAAGAAACCAAAGAAAGCTTCAACACGAATTCGATTGAATTGCAAGTAACTATGCTGTACTTCGATAGTGGAGTCGATTTCTGTCACACGTCTCTCGTGGTCATATAATTCTTAAATTTATATTTACCCGCCAATTTCTTTTACATAACAAACAGTTTGAGTTTCATTATATATATTTATTCCTTGCTTCCATAATTGCAACAATCCTACATCACATTCTTCTGCCGCATAACACATATTTTTTAACTTAAGTATTAATATAATGTAGGGCATTACATATTCTTTTCTCAACAATATGAAAGGAAAATAATATCCAAAACTAAACAAGAAAATGCAATGTTCTACTCACAACAACTCAGGTTATCCGACATTCCATATCAATACTTTCAAAAATACATATAAGCAATTTTCTTACATATAAAAAAAATAGTCACAATATTTTTTTTTAAAACTAACCGAACTCTACCTCAAATAATTTAAAAAAAAAAAAAAAACACTCAAAATGTAATAAAAAAGAGCTGCCTCATTAAACACATTATGCATTTCTTTTTTAAAATTTATGATTTTAAAATACAAAACAGTCCAGGTGATAATATTTTATATTTTACAACAAACATTAAAAAAATACAATTACCTCCTAGCTTCTTAAAAGCAATAATTGCTAAAAAAAAAACTTGAATCTTGCCAATTAAATAAAAAATATTACCTAGGTTTTTTTTTGTAAAAATAAAATATTAAATATTAAATAGATTAGCTTATAAAAAAAAACATATACAACATTTTTATGTATGAAAAAAGTAAATTAAAAAATTCACTAAATGACAAATGAATACCTCAGAATCCTCAGATATGCAAAAATATAAATTTTTATTTAATTTTTTTATGTTTTAAGAATCAATTAAAATCATTAATTATTAAATAAGGGCATTCAACTACTTTTTTTGTAATATTTGAGATTAATGATGAATGATATATGAGTTATAAATAATATACATATATATATTTTTTTTTGTATTTTACTTTTGTTTTTATTATTTAATAAGTCTACCTCAGATTTAGTTTAGTTATATAGATTATAATTTTCATTTAGTTTTATGCTTTATTATTAATCGAGTCGAATTATTTTTGTTTTATTGAGCAAAAATCAAAAAATTAATAAATGAAATATAATTTAAGTTTTCAATTTTATTTGTTTTATTTTTCTCCTTTGTTTTAGAATTTTTTGTTTCAGTAATAATTTGGAAAAACACCTACAACTTACAATACGATACACGCGCCCAGATGTCGAAATTGCATGGAGACCGACGCATGTAAATAGTGTTTTTTTTAAACTAGGTAATAGATCTTCTAATAGGGATAACTTTCAATGTGTACTGTTATTTTTGACAGTTCTTTTCACATTTATGTTCTGTATTGTTTGATAAATCATCATGAGGCGTTTTTCTTTTTTAGTTCAAAGCAGAGCCGGATCTGTCAAGAAGTTTGTGTTTCTTTTTTAGCTCAGGCACTTCAGAACATTCAGTTTGTGTTTCCTTTCTCGTTCAGAGCATACTCAGAGCGCGCAGAGCTCAGAATAAATTGACCGAGCAGTCTGAACGAAAAGCTGAGCACAGCCAGTCACATTTGGTAGGAGAGAAAATAAAGGAAAAAATCCCAAAAATTAAAATGGCGGGCGAGACTTTTTTTCTGGCGTAGAACATAATCAGGGCTATCGTGAATAAAATTCCCCCCGAGATGTTTCCCTTTTTCGAAAAATAAGTATCGGCAATGAATTTCGAACGAGGGAAAAAGTTTCCCCCGGAAAAAATTGGTATCGTGGACAAAATTTCCCTCGGAATTTCAACGCGATTTCCCCCGGAATCTTTCCTTATCAATTTGCTGGAGGAATCCAAAACAAAAGCAGCAATTCATGGATAGCGTTACCTTTTTATGCCAATTTTGTTGTTTTGTAAGCGGAAAATGAAAATAAAGACGTCATGGATTTGATGTGCACTAACCGCAAAGGACGGGCCATTTTAAAAGTATAATGCAATAAAAGTTTGATTGCTTTTATTTAAAAATACTAAAATAAACATTCACTTCTTTGAATTAAGTTTAACTTAACTATTCCTAAAACGAAAATAGAAAACACTAAAATGGTACTGGAGGAGGCTATTTCAGGGAATACAGAATTTCCTATTTGGAAGAAAGCATAATTGAGATACATATGTTGCATGAGTGAATCAGTGAAATGTTTACCAAATAAAATAGGTCACGATGGATTATCCGATATTTGAGGGGGCACTTAACATCTTCTGGTAGTGTAATGAAGTGATATTGAACCTTCCAAAGATCCATCCCAACTGAAAGTACACATAATAAGGAGTATATACCAACCATTCTAAAAGTATAATCTCGCCCAGGGGTGGAGCTACAGACGTTGCAATAACGTCACAGCTCCTTGGTTGTACTTGCAGCGCCTGCGATAGCTTCAAAGCATTGGACTTGTCTATTTAACTCCTGGTTATGAATCTTTGTTCATTTTTATCTCATCAGTCTTACTCCCCGCTAGCAATGTTAATTCTAGGCTATGCATTTTATACACGTATTTTGTTTTAATCTGGAATAAATCGAACACTTTCAATGCCAAACTAACGATAAATAAAATCCGCGTCTTAATACTTACCAAAATAAACACAATTTTCTCACTGAAAACAAATATTTGTACGAATATTTCAAATATGTGATTAAAAAATAAATAAAAACAGCGGTGATTGACAACTGTCAAAACATTCGAACAAAACTTCGAAAATATTTTGCTGATTCCGGGGGAAATAAATTCCGATGGAAATTCACGATAGGAGGAATATTTTCCAGGGAACAAAAATTTGGTTCCCCCGGAATTGCCGATAGCCCTGAATGGCTTATGTTGGGTGTTCACGGATTGGGCTCTTGAGCAGCTTGAAGTCGACTCTTATTTTTTATCGAAAAATCGTGTTTATAACGAGGCCACCGAGATCGTGCAATTTGACGGCGCTCTATTGGTTCTTATGGGGCTACGTAAAGTCTTTGGTTTATGCTGATAAACCGCAAACTATTCAGGCCTTGGAAACCAATATTCAATGCGTTATTGGTAAAATAGAGCCCCAAATGCTCGAAAGAATGGCCCGAAATTAGACCAAGAGCCTGCGCTTCATTAAAAACAACAAAGGAAGACATATGCCTGAAGTAGTATTAAAAACATAAGTCATGAACTATTCCTTATAATGAATAAATATTTTTTATCCAGACTCAATTTCTGCAGTTATTATTTAAAAAAAAAACTTTCTTTGGTTTAAAAAAAAACACCATTTACATACAAACAGAAACGAATTCGATCATTAATTCTAAAAATTAGCAGTACAATGCTCCGAATAAAATAATCCTCCTTACCGCAGAATCTGTCCTAGCAGAAATTTCGCTACGAATTTAAAAATTCTTGATAGGGGGACTGAAAAGCAGTGCTAAAAAATGTTAAGGCTGTATTTAAAACTGGCGTGAAGAACAAAAGCAGGACTAATTGAATAATCAAGGGTCCTTTTATTCACCCCTATTACCGTCGGCGCTTTTCACTTTTCGACGATTATCGTTTTATTCCACAGATATACCATGAATCCATTTTCATTACTTTTTCAATATGAACGAATTGTAATAGTATTTTACACGACAAAAATATTGCTAAGTAAAGTTAGTAAAGTCAGCAGGTCATAGCTACTACAAATAAAACGACAATAGTCGGAAAGCGGAAAACGCCAACGGTAATCGGGGTATTATTGGTAAGCCGAACGTAATCAGCGTATTCAGCGAATCGGATTATCGAAGCAGAAAATGATAGTTCAAAGTTACGAGTTTCATGACTTTTTTTTCTTTAACTATAAAAGTTGTTCAATTTGCCAGCCATAAAAAAATTGTTAGCGCAAACCAAAATTCGGTTGTATTTTACACTAAGAGCCGTCGAATATGTTCGCTTTTCGCCGGAATTTTAGTTCAATTCGCGCCACTGCCCTCAGATACTACGCATAAAATATTTACCTGATGTTTCGTTCTTTTTTTGAAACGCTTGCAAAATCACTTTTTGCTGTCCGAATATTTGGTTTAATCGATATAAATTCAAGTTCGTATAACAATCAGTCGGTAAAGAAGATTTCTGTGGTCTTTTCTTAATCTTCGCAGTTTTGAGTGCTGTTTCTAAACTAGGAAACTGCAGAGACTTTTTCTTCTTTGACACGTTCCATCAGCACAGCATTACGTTATGTCTGGAAATGGTATGAAGTTCAGTAAATTATTTCCTCACTCTCTTCTTCTTCCTTTTCCAGCGAGGCTGTGATCCGAAAACAAGGGATCACAACCCTCCCACTTCACCGCATTTCTACTGATCCGCCTGTGGGGTTCGCCTCACTTATTTCCTCACTCTCATATATTTTAAAAAGAATAAGAAAGTGAATAGTAAATAAATTTAAAAAAAAAACAGGCCCAATTCAAAAATGCAGTGTTGCGGCAGTGTTGCAGCAACATTAAAGCAACAATATCAAAAAAGCAACGTTTTGGCAGTGTTGCTCAAATCAAGAGTTTTTTTTTCAACATCTGCGCAACCAAACGTCAAAAAAGAGCAACCTGCGCAACAATTGTTTTGCTGTTGCTTTCCTTTGTTTTGGGCTCTTGTTTGTTTTTTCCAAATGAGAAATGGATGAAAGGTAAACGTTTAACAATGTTAATGTTCTATTTATATAATGTATGTAAATATTTTTACTACATTATCCAATATCTCCTGTTGTACATACCATTGCAACACAGTCGTTCATAAATGTCAAAATAAATTGCGCAGGGCAACAGCAACAGTGCAGTAGCAAGGCAGCAGCAACAGAAACCCTGTTCTGTTGCTGCAACACTGCACAGTTTTTTGACGTTTTTGAATTCACCCAAAATTCGGCGCATCACAATTTTTTTTAAACATCAAAATTGATTAACGCCTTTCTGATAAAACCCATTTTCGAAAAGTACGCTATTTCATAAAATTCACTTAAACTAAATTAAATAACAAAATGTTATCCAACATGATTGCAGATGTAGCCAACTTTGTAGCATGCATCTACACTAACTATAATACTAAATTTAGTCAGAACTGTTGGAGCCGCTTAGCGTTAAAACTCACGTATTAGGTTAGTGAAAGTTGTGAGCGCTGCTGAGGCCTTTGCGTTAATTGGGCGACAAATAAGTATTAAGAGATAGAAAAATAGATAATCAGAAAAATTACTTTTCTGAGACCTACTTTTTATAATTCGCACCCATTCAAGGAGTTATGCATACCCTTTGATAAATCAGACCTTTTTAAGTTTCGGTTGGCGTTTTCAAGCCAAACATACATAGGGATTCCTATCTGCTTTCTCATTTACGTACCATGAAGTTCTTCTTCTTAGTAAAACGCTCCACATTAGGATGTGTCGAACGACTAGGACTATATTTTTCTTTCACAGTTTTTTGGAGATTTTTAAAATTTTTTGATTTTCTATTTTATACATTTTTCTAAGTCATACTTAGCCAATCGAACCGTCATCCATTATTATAATCCTAAGAAAAATAAACTTCCAATAAGAAATGAACTGCTTCCAACGATTGTTTCAATGAATCATTTAACAAATTATTTTTTCTCTTTTTTTCCAACGACAGAATCCTGCATTATACTTCACTATATTCCCCTTTAATTGTCATTAAATACGACACTTAATAATTTCATTGTATAAATATTAATGTAAATTAATTTAATTCTAATCACCAGTAAAGTACAAATATAACTTCCTTATTAGATCGTGAATTCGAGCTTATACAAATATTCTTCCCTTTTATTAAAATCAATCCTTACCTTTACATTGTACAAAATTAATTGCCTACCAACCTACATACCTCCAAATAATATAAAAAATAATAATTATAATAACTTTTGTAAAAAAGAAACATTTTACCTAGGCTATAAGAAAATATAAATGTATTAGTTTTACAAACCTAGAATAATTATATTACATATACATATACCAACAAATGTGTTTTTTTGAAAATTACCCACTAAGATTATCTAGGACATTTGCAATATCGTACGAGATAAACACAAACGTTATACGAAATACTCAAAAAGCTATATTTTGTGCCTTTTATTTAAATCAGTTTGTAAATGTAATTAAAAAAAATATTTAAAAGAAAAAACAACAAATCACAAAGTTTGTTAGTCCCTAAATGAAAGTTTCTTTTGATTTTCGAAAGCAATTTTATCAATTTATTAACAGAAAGAAAATATATTTATATATATGTAAATCAATACGAGTATAATTATGAATTATTTAAAAGTGTATACCTATTATCTAAATTAACCCTAGTGATTTGAAGTAAATGTTAATGAAATGATAACATAATTTTAAACAAAAGAAAATGTAATGCAATACTATTTGTAAGGAACAAGTTGTAGAAATTGCAATTAATTGTTGAAAATAGTAATAAATAAGTTAAATCGGTGTCATAGATTGATTTAAGATTGCAACAGCATAGATACAATGGTATAACTATATAGTTACTGTATGTAGACATTTATGTAGCGCTTTTACAAAAATAAAATTTAAAATTGCAAATTTCTTAGCATTTTGTTATTTGGTGCAGATTTAGAAAAAAAAGGTTAGAGAACTCGACCAAGGAAGATAAATGAGAGTGCAAAAAAGATGAAAGATGATGAATCGACAAGTATAATATAATAAATTGAATTTTAAATAAATTTTCCTTGTAATGATACCAACCAACTATTGCGTTCTGCGACCAAAGTCCAAGTGGAAGAGAATCGCTTTTTTCAAATTGAATCTGCAGTCACTCACACTAGTATCCGCTTACACCTACGCAGTGCAGGAGAGCGTGCGTGTTTGTGAGAACACAATGCAAGAGAGCAGCGCGTGTGTGTAACTGCAATGTCAACTGTTTAAATAAATAAATAAATCGCGTGATCTTAAATGCGTGCAATTGTTGGTGGGATTCAACTGCAAAAATGATTCGATTGAAATGGGGTACAGTGCGTCAGAGTTAATTTTATACGAACAAAAAAAAAATGCATTGACCCCAAAAAAAAAAAGATTTTACAATAATTAATAAGAAAAACAATTATGAAGAATAAGAAATTAAACAAAAGAAAATTAATTATGTTGAGTTATTATAAAACATTATTAGTTTTAAATTGTTTAAACTAAACTTCCGGATTCTCGACTATTTGCCAAGGAATATGATATTCTTGGAAAGAATTCAGAATATGGAACATTTTTGCATGCGTTTTATATTTTGGATTAAATTATGTTGTCTAGTCAGGTTAGCCGGCATTTAGACGAAACCTAGATATTTGAAATAAGAAAACATTTGGAAATGATTTGCGATTTGTTCTAATTTCTAAGTAAGAAAATAGAAAAAAATCCAGTTGTGGGATTGTCACTATTTTGCAAAAAAGAATCCTCCATTTTCAATATTTCTGAATACTAGAAAGACTGACACTGGCTCAAAGTGTTGATATGAATTCCATGATTTACATGTATGCATATATGATATATAAGACTCCTGCTCAAGTTGCGACATTGGAAAACGGTGAAAGAGGTAGCTCACAAAATCCAGTATCCAATGTTTTCTCCTTAATACTTGCGAAACTTGAAGAGCAATGCAAAACAAACAAACTTATTTTCGAGAGACTAGTTGCACTATAATGCAACATTCATAACAGGCGCACTTCAACCCGAATATAAAAGATATGCTAAAAATTCTTACATGGAACGCTAACGGCCTCATACGAAGACTCGACGAGTTAGAAATATTTAACGAATGTTAAGATAAGAGGATATAGCGTGTATCACGCCTTCCACCCATCGGAAAGAGCAAGAGGCGGATCATCCTTGTTTATAAAACAATGTATCGAACACTCAGCGGAAGTAAAGATTGAATTAGAAGCAATGCAAGTAAGCACGGTACGTGTTAGAAATAGACATTTTGCCTTCAACATTTCATCTATATATTGTCCACTGCGATGTAAACTTGAAGAAAGTGATTTCACAAACATCTTCAACTTCCTTAAACCAAATTTTATTATTGGTGGCGACTTCAACGCGAAACACCCCTTCTGGGGTTCAAGGTATGCCTCTCAGTAAGGTAGAAAGCTTTATAATGCGGGCATGCAATTTAGTTGTGGTGTTTACTCGACGGATAAACCAACATATTGGCCGACTGATAGAAATAAGATACCAGATCTGATCGATTTCTTTGTTGTTAAAGGAATATCTGGCAACTGTATACAAGTTGAAGAAAGCTTTGATCTCTCCTCTGATCATTCTCCAATCATTATGACGATAAGCGATGCTCTGATTAAAAAAGTAGGACCGGTCAGATTAACCAGCGCGAAAACTAATTGGGATGGCTTTAAAAAAGATATTGAAGCAAATACTGAGCTGAGCGTATCACTTAAAACGCCATATGAACTTGAAGTTGAAGTTGATCGCTTCGTCGAAAACGCCGGCAAGCTACATTCAAACTTATCCGCAGGAAATAAAAGAGATGATTAAGGAGAAGAGAAAAGCACGCAAAAAATGGCAACAAACTCGGGCTCCGCAACATAAAGACATCTTAACCGTTTGTGCAACTCACTAAAAAGTTCTATTAAAAACCTTAAGAATAATGAAATGCAAACTTACCTAGAAAGCTTAACGGCAGAAAAAGATTCTAATTACTCGCTTTGGAAGGCTATAAAACGTATTAAAAAACCTCAAATTCAAGCCGCCCCAATTAGGAAAAATCAAGACGAATGGGCCAGGCATGATAAAGAGAAAGCGCAAGTTTTTGCTACCCACCTGGAAGAAACTTTCAAACCGTTTGATGGACAAGCTTTTATTGAAAATATAAATACGTCTTATATAGCCAATAGCGTAATAAGAAATGCAACACTTACCGAACTTAAGGAAGAAATAAAGAAACTTAGACCTAAGAAGGCTCCTGGATACGACCTAATTACGGGAGAGGTTCTTAAAGCCCTACCAAGAAAAGCTCTAATTAAGCTTCTGTTCATTATAAACGCCGCACTTAGACTAGAATATGTTCCCAGTCAATGGAAAGTCGCCGAAATCATAATGGTCCTTAAGCCCGTAAAACCGCCGAATGAAAAAACGTCTTATAGACCGATTTCGCTTCTTCCAATTATATCCAAGGTGTTCGAGAGAATATTGATTAAGCGAATTGAGCCGGTAATAAAATAAAGGCATCTCATTCCGAATCATCAATTCGGATTCAGAAGTAAGCATTCTACAGTTGAACAAGTACATCGAATAACACATGTAATCGAAAAGTCACTTGAAGAAAAAAAGATTTGTTCAAGCGTATTCCTTGACGTCTCTCAAGCCTTTGACAAGGTTTGGCACGAAGGCTTAAAGTTTAAACTACGACAAGTTCTGCCAGTGCACCTATATACTAATTTGAAGAACTACCTTACGAATAGACTATTCCGCGTCAAATGTGGAAATGAATATTCAGATTTCAAGGAAATAATGGCTGGGGTGCCGCAAGGAAGCGTTCTTGGTCCAGTCTTGTATCTATTATACGCCCGTGATATACCGCAAGTAGAAGGCACTGAGCTAGCTATATTTGCCGACGACACTACTATCTTGGCAGTAGGTAAAACGGTCGAAGATACTACAGAAAAACTGCAAGAAGCTTTGGATAGAGTAAATGAATGGACAAAGGTTTGGTGAATCGCACTTAACGAGAACAAATCTGTTCATGTAAATTTTACTTATAAGAAAATAAATAATTTGCCGATCTTTTCAAACTCGGTTCAAATTCCGTTTGCAAACGAGGCTAATTATCTTGGAATGGCACTTGATACAAAGCTGAAATGGAAAACGTACGTTAAGAAAAAACGCAAAGAACTAGATCATAAATATAGAGAAATGTATTGGTTACTTGGAAAATATTCCAAGCTTAATATAGAGAACAAACTGCTTTTATATAAGCAAGTGCTAAGGACCATATGGGGTTGTACCAAAATAACTAATATTAAAATTTTACAAACTTTTGAAAACAAAGTGCTAAGAGGTATTGTTAATGCGCCATGGTATATCAGAAGTAGCGATATCCATAGAGATCTTGGCATTAAAACTATGGAAGACGAAATTCAAACCTACGCGAGAAAGCATAGAACTCGACTAGAAAGTCACGTAAATATTACAGTCCTCCAAGTTTTGGAAGAAAGAAATTTACTGCGCCGTCTACAAAGAACCAAACCTTTAGACTTAGCGCGATAAGTAACCGCGTTTAAACTGCGGAGCTGGCAGGAACTTCTAATGGGAAGGTCCCTGCAAAACGTCCTTATTACGTGAAATGAAAACTACTTGATATGTCGAATACTTAGTTGTAGTAAAAATGAAAACAAATCTGTTTTGAAGGGAGGTTTTCTAGTGGGTAAGAATCCCACACTACTATGACCACGCGCTGTCGATCCTCATAGTGTCTTGTTGAAGATTTTCGCCTACCCTCGAAAAAAAAAAATAAAAAAATGTATGCATATATTGCCTGCATACCTTTCGCTCCTACATTTAATAAATTTTATTGGAAACACTTTTTTGGAAAACACCATTAGATCGTGGGCGTGGGCTCTATATATTGTATGGGTAAGTTAAAAACAAAGTGAATACCAACCTACTATGTTGATTAAACTTTTTGTGATTTCTAATAAAAATATTGAGAAATGATACTGTTTGAAAAGTGTACATGACTTTGGGGTGACTTACAAAAATTATATACCCTTATTGCCTCAGACTCTGAAAAGCTGACATGCCAAATGTTTGTTCTCTAACAAAAAATTGGTGGCAAAAAAAAATGGCAATACACACACAATTTATATATATTATACGGGGGTGTATCTTCACAATTTATCTATGTTCCAAATAAATGTGTTCCAGAATATAATTTCAACAGATTGTTTTTTTTTTCCACCAAAATGTAGCGCTGTGTATTTATGTGATAATCACCCTGATTGTCGTTGGCGTTTCTCGCTTTTCGATGATTATTGTTTTATTCATAGCTACGACCTGCTGACCGTTAAACATTACAAAGCAATTTGTTTGTCGTGTAGAATACTATAACAACTCTTTCACAGTGAAAAAGTTATAAAAATGGATTCTTGCTGCATCTGCAGAATAAAACGACAATCGTCGAAAAGCGACAAACGCCAACGACAATTAGGGTGAATTCCTTAAAAGGAGGGCAGAGCACAAAATATATAGGCCTTCCTAGAATGAAATTGCTTAGAGAAAGTCAAATCCATGCTACGAGCTTCAAAAGGCCACCACCAATACAACAAGGGAACTTTGTAGTGGATTGATGAAGCTAAAGAATTTATAAATGAGAAAAAAGCGGCTTCCAAACTTGATCAAAGTACACCTCTATAATAGAAAGTAAAGAATATGTACGCCTAGCTCTAAGCAGATGGTGCGGAGAAGCTATATCGGGAGTTGGAAGATACACCTTCCCCAGCTGCTGATACAAACTAGGCTATGACGGCACAATATAGACAAGGGCGCAGCCATCTTCAAAACAGCCGACCAAAGAAGAAAAAAGCAGGAACAACCGGTATTGCTGAGGACTTTTGAATGATCAGATTCCCCGGCTATACTTTTTAAGAGCCACTCCTAACTGTGAAGAAATACCCTACATTGCAAAAAAAAAAAAAAACTTGAGCGGTTGGGCCAGACGAGATACCCTCTGAATTCTGGAAAAAGATGGGAGACATCGGGTTCAGATGGCTCAGGATTCTCATCTATAAACTTATGAGAGATGGCCTAATACAGAATCAATAGAGGGAAAGTTACCTTCTCTCTGTCTACAAAGGGAAGGGTAATACGCGAAACTGTGATAACTACGGTTTGAACAATTTGAAGTGAACCCTTCAGGTCAGATACTTTAAGTTATAATTATTGCTGTAGTTTTTGGGTTTATTTAAACAATATAATATGTAATAGTGTATAAGTGGATAAATAAACAAACAGAAAAAAAAAAAAAAAAAAAAAAAACAAGTTGAAGTTACACACCATGAAGATCGTTGAGCGAGTATTAGGTGGCCAACTGCGAAAAAAATACGACTATCTGATGATCAGTGGGGGTTTGTCGCGGGTAAATCAACCACAGATGAAATCCAAAGTACAAGGATCATAATGGAAAAATATCATGACTACTTAATGGATTTAAAGAATTTGCATATTTGCATCATAGGTTGCAGAAACCTATGTACAGATGATCATGGACATGTACGAGAGAGCAAAGACAAGAGCAAGATGCCCCGTTATGGGTTGCAGCAGGAAGTCTAAAATCATTTGCTCTTTACTGCAGTCCTCGGCTATCTACTTCAAGATAGAGTGATGAACCCCAAAGTACGCCAGTTATTGCTTCTGTGACCTTAAATGCCCCCCAAGCTGAAAGGAAAGCTCTACATTTCGGTTATGCGTCCAGCACTTACATACGGCTCGCAAAGTTGGACAACGTACAAAACTTATAAAGGTGAATTAATTGCACCTGAGATGAAGATGCTTCATGACAGCAAGAGTAGCAAAGCTTGATCGAATAAGAAGTTTGAAGATCCATGGAAGCCTTCACGTCAAAGAAACCATCTCACGAAAAATAGAGCACGACCAGATCAGCTGATAATGTCCTGTTCAAAGAAAAGATCATTTGAACCCTGTTAAAAAAACAATATCAATAAACTTTTCAAAAATATCGCGAAATGGAGGCAGACATAAAAACTCCTGGATCACACAAATGCAACAACCCTAGCATTTGGTTTGCCTCAGTAACAAAGTGATCCAAAATCGGCAGGCTTGACGATATTTTCTGATGTGGAGCCCCACAGGCGAATCAGTAGAAATGCAATGAGTGGGAAGATTGTGATCCCTTTAGTTTAGATCATAACCTCGCCGAAATGGGAAGAAAAATTCCTTGAAAGTGTACAGATATTTCGTTTACTTATCCATTTGTAATTAAAAATTTGGTTTTGGTGAGGGTTGTGGCAAGGGTGGAGGGTATTTGGGGGCTGTCTGCTTTAAATCTTCAAACTGTCCTTGAATAAAAATGGATCACTTCAGGCTTTAACCAGGCGGAATAACGTCCAAATTATTTGGGTACCAAGCCACAATGGCATAAGCGGGAATAAAAGTGGATGAGATAACCCGAATCGGATCTCTGTGCATCATTAGCGAACAAAAGAGTCAAAGAGGTTATCATACGTAAGGTCTAAAATAAAAAATATAAATATATGGCGAAAAACCAAATGGAAATATCCAAACAGGTAAGAACACAAGGGCCTTAAGACTCAAATTAAACATCAGAAGATCTAAAAAAAAAAAAAAACGATTAGCCCTAAATAGACCGTATATAGCAATAGCCATAAAAGTTATAACAGGACATATCATATTAGGCTACTCAGAGTAGATTAAGATATAGGTGATTAATTTGCAGCACGTTTTTAAAGGTTGTGACGACCAGGATGTAGAGGAGGACACTGCACACTTTCTATGTCATTGTCTATGATTCAACAGACACCGTCGAAATCTACTAGGTATAACTTTCTTTAAAGAAATAAAGAGACTGGCAGATATACTCATATCGATGATGGTGAATTTCTGCACCAACTCTGGTTCTATCCGAGACAGACACAATCACATTAAACAGTCAAGTCTAAGTATCTTTATTACTTACTTACTTAAGGGACGCTACAGTCCAGGGTTAATCCGGGCCTCAACCAAGAAGCCTTTCTATTTAGCTTGGTCTTTAGCTAACTGCCTTCAGTCTATGTATGTCGTACTAATTAATGAATTTCTCTCCTTCTTTTGTAGTAGGTAGTAGTATTTGGGTATTGCTAAGGGTCCACGTAGGTCTATGTGATCCAATAGATAATTTTGCGGTAACTGATCGAGGTCGAATAAAATGGTATTCCTTGATGGTTTAAATAAACGTAAAGCATCCCTCTACCATGCCTTTATCAAGATTTACACAACGGATTTCGATGAAATTTATGTTTTGATTTTAGTTTGACATGAATGCGACTTTTTCTGAATACGACTTTTTCACGAGCTGCGTCAAAAAAGAAATTATTTTTATATAATTAACTAGCTTAAGCCCACTTCGCCAGGCACACAAAAATATCTAAGTTTTTTTTTTCAATGTTTTTGAATGTTTTTGTAATTTGTAACCTTTGTACCGTAATTATCTACATTTAAAAAAAAAACCAACTAAATTGGCTGAAAATTACGTGCGGCAGAGGGAAACATACGCATTTTGCCACTTAGTTTTATATATATATAGATTGTGACGCCATATTTAATAGCGAATTAGGACATCAATGGAGTGAAGTATTACGTATACGCCACAGCAATACATGAATCCTAAACGCTGATGAAATATCTTAAATTTTTAAAGGTTCCAAAAGAAAACAATTTTCTTTGCACTAGTTTTCATAACAATCCCAATTTGTATGCTTTAATTTCAATATTTTAAGATGAAATGAATAATCACCCTAATTCTGAGTGGCGTTTTACTTGCACGACGTTTGTCGTTATTTGAGGCGTTTCGTTTTACAAAAGTTATTCCATAACTTCGACGGCAGGGTAAAACGTCGTCGGTAAGTAGTTCGCACTCCACATACTATCCCATCGACCGTACCACGCTGAGAACATCGCTTCTCGCTCGATCACCGAAATCAAGCAGCATTGGGCATGGGTAGTACTTAGATGGGGAACTGCTTGGGAGCACCGCGTGCTGTTGGCATTAGCCAACTCATCAACTGTACTCCTCTTGTTTAAATAACGCTTATGAATCCTTTCTTTCCTTTTTAAATTGCGCGATCAGTCAAATGGTACCCCAAAGGAGTATTAGATGTAATTCCAATCCTATATGGTTCAACAAAAGGCTATCTAATCTAAAGAAAAAAAAAAATAAAGCTTATAAACTTTATAGGAGTACAAGGGAGAATTTAGAGTTTCGCGATTGTTATTTAGCTCGTCAGCGCGAATTTGATTCGCTCAATAAATTCTTATATCGTGATTACGTTTTGTCAGCCGAATCAAGATTGAAAAGCGACAGCAAATATTTTTGGAGCTATATAAATGGCAAGCGTAAGACTAATGGATATCCAAATTGTATGAGCTACTCAGGAGCAACTACTAGTGATGTATCCACAATCTGTGATATGGTTGCCACTCACTTTAAATCTGTTTATTCATCCGTTTCTCCCTCTTCCGAAGACTTACCGGATGTGTCTGAAATCTTTGATTTAGGTTCACTTAATGTTGATGTCATGGAGGTGGAGAAGGCGTTATCTTTATTAGACTGCAATAAAAAAGAGGGACCGGATGGTATTCCACCCTTACTACTTAAGAGTTGTGCTAGCGCAATAGCTAAGCCGTTAACTCACATTTTCAATATGTCTCTCTCTGATGGCGACTTTTTAAACGAGTGGAAGGTATCCTTTATATCACCAATTTTCAAATCTGGCTCCAAACAAGATGTTACAAATTATAGACCTATCTGTAAAATTTCAACTATTCCTAAGTGATTCGAAAAAATTATTTATAATAAACTTTATTTCCTTGTTAAAGAATACATTTCCGTTTATCAACATGGGTTTGTCTCCGGTAAATCCACGACTACAAACTTGTCTATTCTGACAAACTTCATAGTTACGGGTTTTGAAAAAAAGTTGCAAACCGATATTATCTTTACGGACTTTGCCAAGGCCTTTGATAGGGTGAACCATACGGTCTTGTTGCATAAGTTATCTTGTATGGGTTTTCATTCTAATATTTTGAAATGGATTAGGTCTTACCTGACTAACAGAATGCAATATGTGAAAATCGATCAGTGCCTGTCGACTCTTATTACCGTTACATCTGGCGTTCTCCAAGGCAGTCATTTAGGACCTTTACTTTTTCTACTTTTTATCAATGATATCCGTCTAATTTTTAAACATTCACGCTGCCTACTATTTGCTGATGACTTAAAGCTGTACGCGATTGTGTACTTCTTAATGAGGACTTAACGAGACTAGTTGAATGGTGCAATATTAACTTTCTGCATCTGAACATAGCAAAATGCGAATCATTTTCTTGTTACAGACATATAAATCCTATTATATTTAACTATAGCATTCACAATATGCCTTGACAGAGTAGATCGTAAAAAAGATCTTGGTGTAATTTTAGATTACGTTCTCACTCCACATCAATTATGTAATAAGCAAAGCAAATTCTATGCTAGGCTTCATCAAAAGAAATGCAAGTGAGTATTCTGATCTTACTTAGGTTGTTTGAGTTTTCTGATCCCTACTCATTGAAATCGCTGTTTATTTCTCTGGTCAGATCTGTTCTGGAGTACTGTAGCTCTGTTTGGTGCCCATACTATATTGTTGCATCAGAAAGGATTCAAAGAAAGTTCACTAGATATGCTATTTATAAATTAAACTGGCCTATAGAGATGCCTGCCTATAATGCTAGGTGTTTATTAATTGGACTAGTGTATCTTGAGAAAAGACGTAAATACTTTTCCATTATGTTTATCCGTGATCTTTTAACCTATCATATTAAATGCCCTCCGTTACTTCAACTTATTAATTTGCATTCTCCATCTAGAATGTTGCGTGAACAGTTATTATTCTACGAGCAGCTTCATCGCTCTAAATATAGTCGTAATGAACCATTATCGCGTTGCATCAGAGAAGCTAATTCAATTTGTTCTGAAGTAGACTTCTTCGGTAATTGTACGCGTGACACTTTCAAATCTAGAATTCTTTGTTTGCTTGCCAATCAAACAGTATAAGCTATTTTTCATTAACTTTTTATATGTATTTATTTTTTGTTTTATTCTTTACTGATAGCAAGCCTTTGTTTATATTAATTAAAATAGTTATTGTACATATTTAGTTGTATTATTATTTTAATTATACTTATAGTCTATAAGAGATATATGTACTCTGATTGATGAATAAAATGAAATGAAATGAAATGAAAAGTCTTAAAATACTTCTGGTGTGCTATTTTGACCCTTGAAAGTAAGATAATTCAATTCAGTTATTTGAATCAATTAAAAATTTAAGAAAACTTGCATTTTCAATCGTTTTTTACTACTTGGCGTTCACTAATTTGTTGACGACAAATACCGTCGTTTTCCCTTTCGTTTTGTAGCGTTCAACGCCTTAAAGAATGACAGTGAAATTTGTCACATGACGTTCATCGCGCACTAATGGGTTCCATGGGGTTTTTTTTGGTTTCACCAAGGGGTGTGGTAATCTTCTAAAGATACTAGTAGCCCGGGCTATTAGCATGCACGATTCGCAAATCCGAATAATCGATGCCAGGAATGCGCCTACGTACTAATCCACATTTCCTGTACATTTCTAGCACTGTGCAGGGTTCCACGAGGCATTCAACGACAAATGGCATTCAACGACGCAAAAACGCCACTCCTAACGGTTAATTCAAATTGGCGTGTCTTAAATCGTTGTAAACGCCACTCGGAATTAGGGTGAATTATCTTTTAAATAATGCGCACTGTTTTACCGATGATGTGTAGAACAGTTTACAAACCGAACGTACCTTTACTTACGTCAGTGTGGCTGTCATCGGCAACTGTTTACTGGTGGAAATCGCTTGTTTACTTTTTTATATAAGGAAAGGCAAAATGATGAATTTCACAAGTTTCACGCGAATTTCTCGAAATATAATTAAAAATCTAAAAAATCAAACGTTCAGGCATACGCCTTACAACAAGACCACCACATCAGGATGCCTGCAGAAAGTTGTCATAGCTAGGAACAAATATTCCCATTCGATTCCTCCAAGCAGCTCGCTTCCACCACTGGGCCTAGTTCTGGGACTCAGCTTCTTCAGTAGCAGTGATGATGACAATGATACGCCGGAAGACAAGCTGATTATGACCATCAAACGTTCAATTCTCTCGATACAACGCAAGGAATACGACAAAGCCGAACAAATGCTGCATTTAGCACTTCGCATGGCTCAGGATCTGCGTCACCGGGATGGAGTCACGTACTGCTACGATGTGTTAGCAAATTTGGCAATGGAACGAGGTCAATTTGAGAAGGCAGAGAAGCTATTTACCGACGTAATGAAACGACTATTTGCCGATGGAGAGTCTGAGGACAGTGCCAAGGTAAGGCGAGGATACGTGAGGCGATTCCGTGTGTAGTGGATAACAGTAGAATTTTGTAACCATTCCCATAGATGCTGCATATAAGTTCTAAAATAGCTCATATGGCACATTTACAGGAGAACCTTGATAAGGCTGCACAAGGTTTCAGATGGACCATGGATAAGATCGACCAACAAATACAGAAGTTACCCGACTCCAAGGATTTAGAGGAACTCAAGGCCATCACTAGTGATTGGTAAGTTTTTGATTTAAGCACTTTAATAAGGCACTGAGATCAGTAAATCAAATATATTAGCATAGGCTTAGTATTGATAGTACATGTGTGAGTAATGGAATGCCTCAGGGTGTAACAAAATTTGCTAAAATATCCAACTTAGGTTAGGTTAGTAAGGCTGTCTTTACGAGGGTACAGACACACTTAGACCAGTTAATGTCCATTGAGATGCCATGGAGCGAAAGATGCTCATGACGCCTGAGGACACTAGTTCGACGAAGTCATCGAACAAAGGAGCCTTTAGATTATTATTATTATTTTTTTTTTTTTTTTGAGACAGGGCTGGACATGTACATAGGAGGTGAAGGATGGTTTCCTCCTCCGCGTACAGTAGTCGTTAAAAAAGAGCATAGCATGTTCACATATAAGATAACGTAGTTGATCTGTGATCTCTTTACCATAACCAGCCCGGGACTACGTTTCTGATTCAGCTTAGACCAGATCTTTCTCGAAGTATAACACGTTTTTACAGGTGGCGGCATACACATGGTCCGCCATTTCGGCAGAATGCTTAGAGTCGCGCCCTTTCTGGCGAGCTCATCAGCCTTGAAGTTACCCGAAATATCTCTGTGACCTGGTACCCAGCATAAGTGAATGTTGAACTGCTCAGCCATCTCCATGAGAGACAAACGAAAGTTTAAGGTGACCTTTGAAGTGGTTGGCAAATCCCTTAAAGTTAAAAACATCAAGGAATGAGGAGTGGCCAATGTGATAACTGGACTACTGCGAAAAGACTTATTCGGATGACCACACTGAGAGCCATCTGTTTGCCAATGCCGCAGAGGGTGTAATTTTTAGTGCACCGATGATCTTTACGCCTTAAATAATGAAGTGAGGTGAACAGCCCTATCAAGAGCCGGCCATCAAACGATCACACCATACAGAAGTATGGGCATGATAACGGACGCGTACAGCCAGCGTGTGATTCGAGGTTGTATTCCCCAGCTCCTACCAATAGCCTTTTTACAGAAATAAAGAGCTACATTCGCTTTCCTTAAGCATTTTAGTTTAGTTTCTTGTCCAAAATAAGACCTAAATATTTTGCATTTTCTGTGAAGGAGAGCCTGGTGCCATTTGTCGTTGGAGGTTCTGCGAGGGGAACTTTATATAATATTTCCTCGCGAAGGTAGCAAGTTCAAATTTGTGAAAGTTAACCCCTAGTCTACGTTTTGAGGCCCATCTGGTAAACCGGAGGAGAGCATATTAGAAGATTTCCCTGCATTCGTGCAATCACTCTACATCCTGTCCTTTCCAGGTCGACTAGCAACTCGTTGACTAAATCGTGTAAGGAGTTCGGCGAGAAATTGGAAGTAACTATTCAATTACTTACCCACTCTCAACATACCGATGGTCATTTGGTGCAGTTCCAATACACGATCCAATAGTAGGCAAATATCGGCGTACTCGAGATGTTTAAAACAGTATGTAAGAATCCATTGTATTCCACCGATGAAACACTGCGAAGCACGTCGCTGATAACCATTAGAAAAAGTAGTGGCGGCAGTACACAGCCGTGTTGCATTCCGCTCTGAATCTCAATTTTCTCTGACAACATTCCTTTTGCGCATTCATGTGTTGCTTTGATAATAGCCACAAGTTTTTCTGGGATACCTCTGCTGTGCTTTTCGCATTCGTATCCGTGAAGGAATGACTGGTCACATAATTTGTATTATGATCTAGGAACAACATACTTATAATTTACGTGACGAGTCATCCGTTAACAGTTACGGCTATTCGACCCCTGACTTTTATTACTCTAGCAGAGAAATATCTCGTTTTTGAATAATAATCGTGATGATTTAAAGCTTTTCTATCATTACAAATCTAATATTTCTAATACCATCAATACTTTGCCTATTTTTAGGCGATAATTCCAAAGTTTTGAGGGTTAAAGTCAAAGAAATAAAACACTAAAAATGTCGACAAAAAATCACATTATATTGCTTTTCCAGCACAAATTTAAAAATTTCCGATTATATAATAATTTGCTATACCCTTTTTTAATTTAGAATATCAGTTAAAAAAATCTATATATGCCAGGAATGGAGTATTAGTCGTTTAATTGCTAAGAGATGAGATCTTAGATTAGCCGTGTCAATGATTTTATCCCGGATAATTCCCTTAGCCACGCACCCTGGTGGTTTAATACTACCAATTATATCGCTACGTGGGAGCCCCGCTCCTCTTTTAGCCAGCGCATCGGCTTGCTCGTTGCCTTCGATATCGCAGTGTCCAGGTACCCAACATAATCTGACTCGGTTCTGCGTACATAATACCCTAAGCATTGTGCGGCAATTCCTGATTAACTCAGATTTGGTGACGTAAGACTCTAGCGCCTTTAGCGCAGCCTGACTGTCAATGTAGATGGCGATATTCTTATCGGATATTGATCCCATCTCAAGTAATTCCGCAGCTTTAAGTACAGCTAGAACCTCTGCTTGGAACACACTGCATGTGTCCGGAAGTCTCAGGGCCACCTGTAGGTTCGTATCTCGCGAGTAAATACCTGACCCCGTGCCCTCACTGGTCTTAGAACCATCTGTGTATATTGCAATCTCGTTGTGGACAGAGACTGTCTTCCTTCGCCAGTCCTCTCTAATAGGATACAGTTCTTCGTATGGTGTGTCGAAGTCTAAGGTGCCAAGTATATCGTCCGATTCGTCAGGGATTCCGAGAATGGAGCTGTGTCCTATGTTATTAGTCCTGAAGAGACCAACGTTAGTGAGCTGAAGCGCACTGTTGCCCGCTTGAAATTTGATTTGTAGGTCTAATGGTAAGAGATACAGGAAGATCTCGAGTGCAGCCAGGTGTTGTGCGTAGAGCACCTGCGATGGCAATGCAGGCTGATCTTTGTACCATGGCCAACATATCCCGTGTGTTTTTCGTATTCGTTGCCTTCTACCACACAAGAGCCCCATACGTAAGGATGGGTCTGACTACCATGATGTATAGCCAGTGCATCATTGCGGGCTTCAGGCCCCATTTTTTCCCCGCGGTCCACTTACAGATGAAGAGAGCATTATATGCTTTGCGGACTCGTTCCTGTATGTTAAGTTTCCAATTTAGTTTCCTATCCAGCATTATACCAAGATATCTGGCGCGATCCGAAAGGGAAAGCTCCACCCCTGCTAGCTTAGGCAGTTTGAAGGGTGGTATCTTGTATTTTCTACTGAAGAGTACCAATTCAGTTTTATCCGGGTTGACGTGTAGTCCACACCCTCTTGCCCATTTTTCGAGACTATTAAGAGCTGATTCCATCATTTCACTTAATGTATCCAGGAACTTACCCTGAACTAAAATCACCACGTCATCCGCGTAAGCAGTGACGCTTATGCCTGTATTGCTTAGTTCTTTAAGTATCCCATCGATGACTAGAACCCAGAGGAGAGGTGAGATAACGCCTCCCTGGGGAGTCCCCGTGGTAACGGATTTTCTTATTGAACTGTTTCCGATAGTGGAGTTAATGTTTCTAGAGCCGAGCATATTGCAGAGCCAATTGGTAATGCTATGCTCGACATTCATAGATTCCAGGGCCTGTTTGATGGCCCTACCTTCTACATTATTGAAAGCACCTTCTATGTCTAGGAAGGCTGCTAGTGCATATAGCTTCTATCTTCCCTACTACGTCGTGTAAAGCTGTTTCCACCGATTTCCCCTTCAAATATGCATGTTGAGCTTTGCATAGAATGCCGTTGCAACACTTGCTTCGGATGTGAATATCAAGAAGCCTTTCAAGTGTCTTGAGCAGGAATGACGAGAGACTTATGGGTCTGTAGTCTTTCGCTGAAGTGTGGCTTGGTTTACCTGCTTTAGGTATGAATATAACCCGCACTTCCCTTCATGCCACTGGTACGTAGCATGACCTTAAACAATGTTTAAAAATTTCCCTAAGCCTGTTTCTGACCTTGGCTGGAGCTTTTTGCAGCATAGCTGGCAAAATTCCATCAGGGCCTGGTGCCTTGAATGGTGCGAATGACATAATAGCCCATCGCAGATTCTTCCATGTAATGAGATTTTCTACGTCGTCCCCTATTGACCTACCAATATACGAGTAGCCATGAGTAGTATAATCCATTGGCGATCTACTTCCTGGGAAGTGAGCTTCAATTAGCGTTTCTAAAACTTCTTCGCTACTTTCTGCCCACGAGCCGTCAGATTTTTTGATGAAGCTTGGGACGGAAGTGTCTTTAGCTAGCATCTTGCGAAGTCTGGAAGCTTCACTGGTATCCGCAATGGACTGACAAAATTCCTTCCACGACTTTCTTTTTGATTGCCTAATTAAGTATTTAAACTCCCGCTTGCTGTCCATGTATTCATCCCAGGTAGTACCGTCCCCTATTTCTTTGGCCCTGTTGTAGAAATGCCTAACCTGTTTTTACCTGTATCTGTAAAATCTGGTCGGACGAAAGTATGCCCGATGAATGGAACCTCAGCATCGTTTGCCCGATCCTGAAGAAAGGAGACCCTCTGAACTGCGCCAACTACAGAGGTATAAGTCTCCTAAATATCGCATATAAGATCCTGTCTGCCGTACTATGTGAACGCCTAAAACCGATCGTCAACAACCTGATAGGTCCTTATCAGTGCGGTTTCAGGCCTGGAAAGTCCACCATTGACCAAATATTCACACTACGGCAGATCTTGGAAAAAACCCATGAATATAAAATCGATACGCACCACCTTTTCATCGATTTCAAAGTTGCCTATGATAGCGTGTATAGAGACGAGTTATACAGAGCCATGTCTAGTCTTGGCATCCCTGCCAAGCTCGTCCGTTTGTGCAGAATGACGATGGAGAACTCTCGCTGCTCCATCAAAGTCGGTAAGAACATCACCGAACCGTTCGATGTCAGGAAAGGTCTTAGACAAGGCGACGCGCTATCATGCGATCTCTTTAACATAGTACTTGAGAGAATTGTACGAAACTCACAAGCCAACCCCGGAGGTACAATCTTCTTCAAGTCTGTACAACTACTCGCTTATGCCGATGACATTGACATAATCGGAAGAACACAGCGGGCCGTCAATGGGGCATTTACGAGTATTGAGATCGAGGCAGCAAAGATGGGTCTAGCGGTCAATGAAAGCAAAACAAAATATATGCTGTCTACAAAAACGGACACCCAACATCGGCGTCTTGGGCAGAACGCCACAATAGACAGATACAATTTTGAGGTAGTAAAGGATTTTGTCTACCTAGGCTCTATGGTCAGCTCCGCAAATGACATGAGTGGAGAGATCACACGGAGAATTACTCTTGCCAATCGTTGTTTCTATGGGCTAAAACGGCAATTGAGTAGCAAAGCCCTATCTCGAACTACTAAGGTAACTCTTTATAAGACATTAATCATCCCAGTCCTGCTGTATGGCGCAGAGGCATGGGCTTTGAAAAAACCGGATGAGGATGCCCTTGGTTATTTCGAGAGAAAAGTTCTTCGAGCGATCTTTGGTCCCGTCTGCATAGACGGTGAGTGGAGGAGAAGGTACAATGCCGAACTATACGGCCTGTACAACGACATCGACTTAGCCAGAAGAGTTCACATACAGCGACTAAGATGGCTGGGTCATTTAGAGCGGATGGAGCCCAACCTTCCCGCTAAGAAAGTCTTCGAATCCAACCCGGATGGACGGCGCAGTAGAGGACGACCTCGCGGTAGGTGGCGCAAACAAGTGGAGGGGGACCTCAACCAACTTGGCGTGCGCAACTGGAGGCAGCTGGCTCGTAACCGTGCTGGCTGGAGAGGTTCGTTGGTTGAGGCCCAGGTCCACCCCGGACTGTAGCGCCATCTAAGTAAGTAAGTAAGTTTTTTCTTGGAGTTGATTTCCTTGCTCCACCAAGGAGGTTGGGACCTTTTGGACTTCTTTCTTAGTGGGCAGGCAAGCTATTGACTCAGGGTCACTGCTGCGAAAAGAAGCCTCAGGAGGGAATTCTATCCTCCTTATTGTAATCTGTCGTAGTAAATGAACTACTGAAAATACTCAGCAACGTAGGCTTTTATGTCCAAGGCTACGCAGATGATATTGCGATATTAATCAAAGGAAAATTGGAAATAATCTCAGATCTCCTCCAGAGGGCCTTGAATCTAGTAGCTGACTGGTGCCGAAAAGTCGGCCTTAACGTCAACACAAAAAAGAGCACCATAGTTGTTTTCACCAAAAGAAGAAAGCAAGAAAGATTAATAGCACTCACACTCTTTAGTGAAACAATAAAATTCTCTAAGGAGGTCAAATACCTTGGCCTAACACTAGATGATAAACTTACCTGGAATTCTCACCTAACAAAAGCCATAGAAAATGCCAGGATCTCATTATGGACCAGCAAAAGTCTCATTGGTGGAAATTGGGGCCTAAACTTCAAAATGATGCTAGGGCTCTACACGGCAATAACAAGATCAATTGTCACATATGCAGCACCAGTATGATGGCAAAAATGCAAAGCAAAGGTCTATACAGGCCAGACTCAATAAACTACGAAGAATAGCCTGTGTATACACAACTGGTGCAATGAAAACTGCTCCTACTGCGCTGGAGGTTATTCTAAACCTACCACCTCTACATCTTCATATAAAGAAAGAAGCTATGTTTAACGCCTTTATGCTTATCGCTATGGTAACACAAATTCCAAACTAGTTCACTCGCATATTGCGGATGTACTTAAAAGTAAAGAACTACTAGGAATAAATGTCTGCCAAGATTCCACTTCAGCCACAACTTCAAGGTTACATTCCCAGAACAAACCTACATTTGCCAATTACTCTCATGTATTGTACACAGACGGATCCAAGACCGGTGAAGGAGTTGCGGCTGGAGTATACAGTGCTACTACGAAAACCTTCATTTGCTCGTGCATGTTTTCGCTATAGCACTATGCATCAGAGGAAATATAAACAGTTCCATAACCAACAAGAACATTTATATTCAGATTGCAAGGCTGCTCTACTGGCAATTAAGGCTTATGAAATAACATCCAAATTAGTATGGGATTGCCTTCAACTACTCATATCACTAGACAGCACAAACAGAATTCATCTCATTTGGGTGCTAGGACACAGCGTATATAAAGGAAAAGAAAAAGCTGACCGGCTAGCCAGAACAGAAGCTGCATCTAATTTTATGATGCCAGACCATTGTGTGGATTACCAGTGACTACGGCAATAAGCTGTATTAAAAATTGGCTAAAAGAAAAAGCACATCATTACTGGATGGAAACTGAAGGTAACAGACAAGCCAAGATCTTTCTGCCAAATACTTCCCTTAAAAAAACGAAAGAACTCCTACAATTAACTAGGAGTCAGATTCGAATAGCCACAGGTTTCCTTACAGGCCGCTGTAGAGTGAAAAAACATCTCATGGCTATGGGAATAGCACAAGACAGCATCTGCAGATTGTGCAATGAAGACGAAGAATCAGCAGAACACATCCTATGTCACTGTAACTGTCTAATCAGTACACGTCATCGTTATTTAGGTAAATTCTACCTTGAAGCAAAAGACCTATCTGCAAGCTCAGTCAAAAACATAGTAGAGTTCATCATCCAATCGAGCATATTGAGTGAGCTTTAAGATCAGAGGAAATCACAATAGGCGCAATGTGGCCGCAGCGATAAGGTGACCTAATCCCACCTCTTCAACAATCTACAATCTACCCTAAACTAAACAGTTTCAAGTGCCAAGTTCTGCTTAAGCAATAATAGGATGGATCAAGTAAGGCACTAACCAATATTTGTAGTGGTTACCAGTTTGAGTAATCTTTTGAATATATTAATTTAACACCTATTAGTTTGTAGGTCTTGAATATTAATCTAAGGAGATGAGATCTTATGTATAAATTTGTTAAAATCCGAAACAGTATCAGTGTAAAAAAAAATACTCAAATCTACGCGCAGACACGGATATTTTTGTAAAACAAACTTTTTTCATATTATTTAAAATTCATAAAACTGTATTAACAAAGTAGAAAGACTAGGACCTAGATCCATCCTATAGCGTTCCAAAAAGGATTTGGTCTCCAATCCTCCTGGCAGACATCTACTTGGGGAATATATTTTATAGGGGAAGACTAATTTGAATGCATGGTCTCCTATGAGCTACTGCTCTGGCAATGCCTACACCGTCTCTATTTAGAAGCTCGTTCGGGTTCGATCTGCTATAGTTTCTCCTGTCTTTTAAAAAATGTGTGTTCCTATTGGCCTTGACTGTGCTTACAAGAATATAAACTCCGTCCGCAAATGTGATGTGGAGGGCTGATTTCCGCCTCCCCAGTTCGTCTATTTCCCTGTAAGGCGCTCCTAAGTCTTCATGCCTCATTAGGACGGATAATACCATAAATTGTCAGAAGAATTTTTATCTTTTCTTCTACATCAGACTGAAGTGCTGAGGGATAGAATATTGCTCCTCAACTAAGTCAAAGAAGCTGCTTAGTGAAAACGCATAATGACGTCCCATATAGCTGAGTTTATCAGGAGTATAATAATTTTATCCATGGCTTGTATTTACTTGGTTCCTATTGCTTTCCGCAAATGCCACAGCTATCTGAACGCGCAACCATCAAGGACAAAAGTGCAAGTAACAGTAGATGAGTGCCCTGTGCTTTAGGTCCATGATGGTCATTATTTTTTATCCCCTAAGCCTGAAAAGTGAAGCTACTAGGATGTGTAAACACTTCCGTAGTCCCGATAAGGGTTCATAAGCGATTCTCTTCTCAAAAATACTTATCCAGTCTAGCAAATCCTTTGAGACCTTTGCTTCAAATATATCGAACGACCACAAAAAAGCAACTGCAGACGCCTCTTCCTGTTGTCTATCGGAATTACCTTTTGTTGCACCCGCCAAATTCCAATCCAGGTTCAAGGTAAATTCGGTATCTTAACGAGTACTGTGCTGGAAACGAAAGTAGAATGCTAACTATTAATAATAGTTTATGTATATAAAACATTTTTTCGAGATATCCTTTTATTGTCTCTAACTTCATTCATATAAGTGTGAACTTAACGGTGGTATCCACCTCCATGGCCACCAACACTCGATGAAGCTGAAGCGCTGCTGTAAGCAGATCCACCACCTAGACCTCCTCCAAGTCCACCACTGTGTCCTCCACCGAAACCTCCTCCGAGGCCACCACCGTGTCCTCCGCCGAGACCACCACCAAGACCACCACCGTGTCCTCCACCGATTCCAGCGCCACCAAATCCACCACTGTGTCCACCAACAAATCCTCCACTTAGACCACCGCCTCCGAGTCCACCGCCGTGTCCACCACCGAGTCCTCCACCTATACCACCGCCTCCGAATCCACCGCCATGTCCACCACTAAGTCCTCCACCGATACCACCGCCGTGTCCACCACCGAGTCCTCCGCCTATACCACCGCCTCCGAATCCACCGCCATGTCCACCACCGAGTTCTCCACCTATACCACCGCCGTGCCCACCACTAAGTCCTCCACCTATACCACCGCCGTGTCCACCACCGAGTCCTCCGCCTATACCACCGCCTCCGAATCCACCGCCATGTCCACCACCGAGTCCTCCACCAATACCACCTCCGCCATGTCCACCACCCAGTCCACCTCCGCCAATACTGCCACCATAACTTCCAGCTGAAGCAATCGATTCAACTCCGCCATAACCACCACCACCTCCGCCATAACCGCCAGCGGAAACGGCAACAATCATCATGCAAGAAACAACGAAGACTCTCATGTTAGGTATTAAATATTTAAAGTGATAGACTGATACTGAATCAAGAAGCACTCTCGCTTATATACCCAAAAATGTATGCCTTCCATGCCATCATTACATGATCCCCCAGTTAGTGTTTCTATTCTAGTGCAGCAAAAACTAGTTCCTGTCAATACATAGTTAAAAATTTCCTAAATCAGGAAAATTAATCACCTTCTCACACAATCTACTGAGAATTATTGTTTTGGTTATACATTCAATAAAAAACGAATTTTAATTTCGCTTCATGATATCTTTATTGCGAAATTTATTCACACAAACCCCCAGAGTTTAATGCATATAATTAGTCACTCATTCACCACACAACAGCGGTCGTCACATTTCAAATGATGAATTAGCAGAGGAGTCACCCGCCTAATCCAGGCTTTAATATCACAAACGTCATAAGTCAATGTTACGATCATACACGCTGACATATGTACATCATAGCTTTGAACAGAAGCCATAACGTGTTTTGTATTCAATTAAATTAAGTTTTAATACCAACAAAATAAAACATCTTAGCAGCTTCTAATTGCCTTTGAATAATGGGGTGCAAATGCCTAACAAAAACTTGCTAAAGCCGGAACTTTCGCTGTCTTGTCACAAACTTAAAAAAAAAAGGCCCGCTTCATCCGTAAAACTTGTTAGCAAGTTGTCCGTCTCATCTTCTAATTTCTGGGAAACAGTCACGATAAGAAAAAGAACCGTGATGGTGAGCTAGGTAACACTTCTGTCATTTTCTCATTAGCATTGAATATAACGGTAAATATTTTTTTAAGAACTATGAAAAACAGAGATTTAGGGATATGTGACGTCAGGAAAAGACATTTCAGGCATTAATTCCGAACTAATTACCCCACTTGGATATGTATTTTGCAACAAAGTTTTCTTGAAGCTGTCGATCAATCCATTGTCACTGACTTCTAAAAAATAACCCTTAAGTCGGGTTCTAATACTGCTAACAAAAATCCCTTGCACGATCTATCCAGCCCTTACCGTTATCAGGTTTGCACCATGTCAACATCACATAAAATCTGTTTTTTTTTTTTTTGTTAGCCTTGAGGTCACCTTGGGGTTGCTCTTTAATCGCCTTGAATTAACCCCAGTTTTTTTTTTTTTTGAGGGTAAGGAAAGTGGAGCTGTCAAAAAGACAAATGACATCTGCGATTGCCATCTATTTTGCATATCGCGGAAATAATAGATTTATTTGAATTATGTTTAATGTTCGAATTAATAATACTTATATTCAATAAACGGAATATGCAAATATGGAAATGAAATTCAGAGCGAGTAATAAATGCATATCGACAAAAGGTCCAAATGACATGCCGAATGCGTTTTTGTTTTTTAAATAGAAAACTTAGGTTTTTTTTTTCATGGATTTTTGGTGGTCGTCAAAAAAACTGAGCCGACCCTGGAGCGAATCTAAAAACGAAAGGCACGGCTGAGTCGTATGTACTTGCACCTGAGTTGTGTTTGTTTACAAATTGATTTTGAATCTATGTATGTAAAAGCAATAAGACTCATATTTTGAAATCCTCTTAGAAAAAAAAAAAAGAATAGGATCTTGCAAAACTTAGTACGCCATGTCGTTTTATGTATGAATTATATTGCTTGGAAATCAACTTTATCTTAATCGGAACATTTCTAAAGCCGGTCAATAAGTAAAGTACCGTTTTTCGAATTTGTAGCCAAAAATCTCGTATATCATCTGGTAGCATACATATATGTTAAAACTAACACAACTGTGAAATTTCAATTTCAAATTTCAAAAGTGTTATTTAATAATAGTCGCGGCGACAGCAATTTATCGCGTTGGTTTGGGGACACAAACGTAAAAGTAGCCGCATTTTGTTTTCCCCGTGAACTGGCTCAGTTCATATTTTTACACAGGATGCAAAAACAACAATTGAACCAGCACTTGAGCTAACATATGTAAAGCTTGGCAGCTCTGCTGAATGTCAGAAGTAAATCATATTTAGGTATAATAAAGATAGTTCCAATCCGGGGAATCTCCGGTCGATAAGTCTGCTTCCGAACATCAGCAAGGTATTCGAAAAAGTGATCCATAGAGCCCTGACTAACTGGGTTGAGGACATGCACATAATGCCTGATAATCAATTCGGTTTCAAGGCGGGGCATGATACCATACATGCCGCGTCTAAACTGGTATCGGATATCCAATGGAACAAAAGCAAGAAGCAATGCACGGGTGCCTGCCTGGTTGACTTGGAGAAGGCCTTCGATACCGTATGGTTAGAGGGACTCTTCTACAAGCTGAGCAGGCAGGGCATAAGTAAACCACTGCTGTACATACTTTATGACATGCTTACCAGTAAGAAGTTCATTGTGAAGAATGGCAATGTGACGTCTGCTGGAACTTTTGAAGTAAAAAATGGTCTGCAACAGGGCGCGGTTAATTCGCCGATCCTTTTCAATATTTACACAAGCGATCTCATAGGTTCACTTCACCATGCCATAGCGTACGCAGACGATTTAGTAGCGTACAGATCAGGGCCTAAGATTGAGGTAATTGCAATACTCTTGCAGCATGACTTCGATAAGATCAAGAGATACTGCGACGACTGGAAGTTGAAGATTAACTTTCAGAAGTCGGAGACCATCCTATTCAGAACGCCGTTGTCTGTGGCCTCTAGGGACACCAGAAAGAATTGGCGAAAGTTCTCTATCGTAGGACAGTACGGACAGCCACTTGCGAGTCGAAGTGTAGTCAGATACCTTGGGGTCTGGCTAGATCAATATCTATATTTTAACAAACATATAGATGCTGCTCTGGCCAGAGCCAAAGTTGCTTTCGCCCTTACAAAGTGACTGTATTATAGCAGCCAACTCGATGCAAGGGTGAAGGTAATCTGCTACATGGCCCTCATCCGGCCTATGCTCGCATATGGATGTCCCGTGTGGTTCAACGTGGGGCCAAGCTTGTTGGAAAAGATGCGGGTGTTTGAGAGGGCTTGCCATCGTTTGTATAGAACACCAGAGTCTGAGTACATAAAATTCTATCGTAATGAGGTCCTGTACAACAGGGCGAATCTGATCAGAGTGGATAATTTCTTGATCAAGATGATTCGAAGGCACATTGCAAGAGCAATGACTTCGATGAATAGCCTGATCTTTGGGGCTTATTACCCCAACAGTCTCTATCACGAGAGTGTGTGCCTTAGGGGCTTTATCCCTCCAGAAGCGTTTTTATATCTCGATCAAAGAGGTCTGATCCAGGATAAGTTAGCGGTACCGCTAATCTTCCACGTCGCCAGAACAGCTGTGGAGGCGACTCAACTAATGGTTCATAGTTCAAATCCTGATGTCAGCAAGCATTTATTTATTTCTCATGAAATATACAAAGTCAGTCCGATCATTTGCGAAAGCTTGTGTGAACACTACTGCAAAAGCATAACACTGGCAGTAGCTTGGTCATGTGGCTGGAAAAATTGTTCGCTCTGTTGATGATGATTTGCCCTTGACATCGATTATCGGGAAAAAAGTACTGTGAATCAGAAGCAGTGCCAATAGTAACAAAAATCTCCCCAGTTATCTGGACGCCACCCCCGAAGAATAGCTGAAGCATAAACAACTGAGTTTCAAGAACCACAACACCAAAATCTTTCTCTCTCTCTCTATCCATCCTTTACAGCGCCCGCGCTGTGTGTAAGCATGTTAAAGGTATTCATAACCCTTTGAGTGCGCGCAAATTATAAAAAAAAAAAAAAAAAACTACGACCGAGACGTCGCACAGAGTAGTGAAGAGCGTCTCCGGTTTAGTAGAGCGGTTTCAGTCCGCGACATTGAAGACGTCAGTAGGCAGCATGACCAATGTTGGTGGCTTATTGAAGAAGAGGGAACGCCGTCGTCGTTTCCCCCTAATCCGGGTTAGCCTATAAAGGAGGCAGAGCGGGTCGTCTATTTATATAATAGCATTCATATAATAGCCATGGTCGGCTTACATT
This sequence comes from Brachypalpus laphriformis, assembly GCA_945910035.1. NCBI lineage: Eukaryota > Metazoa > Arthropoda > Insecta > Diptera > Syrphidae > Brachypalpus > Brachypalpus laphriformis. The sequence continues at coordinate 124,359,696 of OX246755.1, forward strand.
AAGGTAGTTTTAAGTTTTTAGCTTAAAAAAAAGTGTATTTAATTATTTAAATTAATTCGTTAAATTACAATAAATAAATTTAGTTAGGTTACGTCGAAAGACATAGGTTAAGGAGTTAAGTTTAGCTTAGAGCGCCCGCATGGGGCCAGTAACTTAGAATAAGATAGTTAAGTTAATTAAGCTAGCTTTAAGCGTTTTTGTTAGCATGTAAGATATAATGAATTGAACTAATAAAATGCATTAAAAATGAAATGAAATCATATTTAGGTATTTGTTGTATCCTCACTTTCTGACATAAGTATCTAAAAACACTTAATTATTAAACAAATATAAAAATATTAAGCACTTTTCTCACTACGATTGCTATTTTTCCGCCATTTTAATCCATATTAAACGTCAGTGTGTAGCTGCTGTTACCCACTTCTGAAAATGAAATTTCGATGTGAACCAGGAGCGTTTTTTTTATTTTGAGATGAACTAGTTCAGTTCACGGGGAAAACAAAACGCAGTAAACCAGATTTGCATGCACTGACTGCGAAGAACCTGTCTGTTTACAGCACGGTTCTTAGTTACATAAATACCATAAATGTGTAAATCAAGAAATACTTGAAAATACTAACATCACTATTACGTTAAATAAAAAAACTTTAAATTACGAACAAAAATAATAACATGTCCAAAATAACAAAAAGAAAAACTTCAATTATTTCATTGTGTTCCATTAATTTCCATACAAAATGTATAGAAGTCCAGCTAGACCTAACCCATTGATCGGAAGCTCTTAAAACATCCATTGACAGAAAGGTTAAGTAAAATACCGTTACTTTTGGTGTTAGATTGAACATTTTGTAAGCCTACAGTCCCCAAATACGAAGTTTAAAATAAATCCATTCTACCGCTTAGGCTGTGGGCCGAGTTAAAGACTCGCAGACAGACTTGTAAGACCCACTTTTCGAGTTTCTCTATAATCTAATGCAAATTTTGATCAAATCTCGTGTCCGATTTTTTATGGTTACAATACTTTTTTATAGTATTCTCCCTTTAATCAGCGAGGTTATGATCCAAAAATAAGGGATCACAACCCTCCCACTTCACCGCATTTCTACTGATCCGCCTATTTGACGTCAGAAAATATCGTCAGAAATTTCTGAAAAGAAATAAGCTGTGCTTCGGCTGTCTCAAGTACGGCCATGCTCTAAGGACGTGTAGACTTCGAAAAGAGTGCGGAATCGACGGTTGCAGTAAGAAACACCATCCAACGTTACACGAAGAAACTCAAGCGAAGGCATCCGGAACGGGAACCTATGGCAGCCAACGAAACGAAAGACTGGAACCTGTTCTTAGCTGCAGTCTGAAAGTGGGAAAGAAGATCCTATTCAGAGTGTTGCCACTAACATAGGAAAACTCCGAAATGACAGTAGGACAACAGTTCAATATAGCTAAGTCTTCACGTGAGTAAAAATACCACTCTACTATGAGCACACGCTGACGGTTCATACATTTTAAAAGGTGTTCTAGGCGATTAGACCGGATACTCTCTGGAGTGGGTCGATAAAAATAATCTACGCAGTTCAGCATACCGCGTCTGGGTAAACAAATGTTTTGTCTCAGTTTGGATTATTCCGTGCAATGGCTATGTAGACTATCTACACCCTTTTAAGAATTTCTCTCGTGGCTAACTCTACAACCATTGGCCAGATTTCTTTGATTTTTTGATTATTCCTTGAATATTCTTTAAGCCCGGTTAATTTGTTAATGGTGCCGTCTTAACATTATTTAAGATAGGATAGAGTTAAGATATGGGATTTGAGTGGATAAGACGTTTAATGAATGATTCATACCTAAATTTCGTAATCTAATGCCACTGTTTGTAAAATATAGGATGATGAAACAGTGCCTACAATAACAACACATCTCATATGTACATATTTTCAGGTATGGCCAAATGCTTATTGATCAACACAAATATGCTGAAGCTAAGAAGTGTTTTCAAGAAGCTTTCGACTTATTTCGTAAGCACTATGGAGGAACATATTCAGAACTTGTACCGATTCTCAATAACCTGAGTGTTGCAGCCTTAGGAGTAAGCTTATCACAAAATGTAAACAATAAATGTATTGAGCTTTACCCCCCCTAAGAAGCAAGGTGATACTAAAGCAGCAAAGGCGTACCTTATGGAAGCATTGCAGGTGTTAAAAAATATTCCGGATGCACCAAATGAGGGATTGCTACAAGCCAATTTGGGTCTGATCTACCTAAGAGAGGGGCTAACGGAACAAGCCAAAACCACATGTTCCTACGCTTATAAGTTGGGCAAAAAGGTTAAGGATAAAGATTCTGTCAATCAAGCGGAATATTGTTTGGATGAAGTCAAGAAAGCCATGCAAGAGTAAGTGTACCTCGAAGTCGACATATATTTGTTATGTGTGTACCTCCAAATAAAATATTTAAAGCCTATAAAACATGAATTTTTTGTGAAAAATTGCTTTGTAGTTCCATACCTTGCCAAGTCGGTCAGATTTTTGATTTGCTCAAAGGCACATAGAAGCTTAAAGCTCCTCTAAAAACATTTGCTTCTGATTTACATGCATCGTAAGTTTTTCTGTACAGGGACTTAACTGCCACTTTTAACATCAGCATTCTCATCGAGGTGAATGTATTTGAGATGGATTTTGGGTTAGTATACAGATGATTATCGAAGGCGTCGTAACATCAAATCTGCTAGAAAAAGTCACTACAGTCGAGCACTTGTAAGTTGATTCTCCTCCGTCCGCCAAATGATGTTATTTATATACTCGTACTTCTTATATTACAAATAAGAAAGAGCGATTGGCAAGTTCACTGCATCAAATAGAATGCTTGGTTTTGAGTACCGGTATAGCATTCGAAAGATACTTTTTTTTGCCAAACTTTGGAAATGAAATGAAACAAGTTATCATCGTCTTGTGATAAGTCTCATACACCTTCATACTTCTCTTAGTAAAACATGTTTCAACGCTGGCTCCTTTTCGGTCGGCTCGAACAGGTCCAATCTGATGGAACAAGTTTCGCCTGCTCTTCTTAGTGGAACCGTGTGCGCATCTGATGCGCGCTCTTCTGCCGGGCACACTCTTACCGGTGGCGTTATCTGCGCACAAAATCTGGTGGATACTGGTGCTGTTACCCCTAAAGGTCCCAGCACTAGTGGACAGAAAATGGCTGACGCAAGCAATGCCACGGGTAGGGGCGCTCGCCTCGCCGGAAGCATGTGCGCACCTGGTGCGCGCCGTTCTGCTAATAAGACTGCGACTATATCTTTGATATTTTCGCAGATAAACCTCCACCACTCAAAGGCTGCTACCGCTCTCTTAAGTAGCAGACTTTCCGTGGTGCGTACAAAAGCCCACATAACATCTATCCAGGAGCCATACGTGCGGAACAAGCGCATATGTGGTTTTGGGGGTGTTCGTGGAGTAACGGTGCTATGTGACGAGCGATCTGAAAGACCGAGAGCTTGTCTAATTGTGCCGAATTTCCTCTCAGTAACCAAGCTTGGACAATTTTGTGGACAGGACTTGGTTGCTGCAGCTGTAAGCTACGAAACGACCGGAAGTTGGAAAACCTTCGTCGTTGCGTCGGCTTACTTCCCTTATGATTCGGTAATGCCTCCACCACCGAAGGCGGTTGCCGAACTCATAAAGTACTGTGACACTCAGGAGATCGGACTAGTCATGTGTTGCGACGCGAATGCTCAGAATACAGTCTGGGGCAGCAGCAAATGTAACACACGAGGAAACCATCTAGACTTTATACTATCGTCTGGCATGGTAATTAACAATGTGGGCTCCCAGCCAACTTTTGTTACGGCAAGGAGGCAGGAGGTAATTGATTTGACTTTATCTAATAGGTATTTCAAGTCAATTACTAACTGGAGGGTACTGCCGGAGGTGTCCTTGTCAGACCATAGATACATCGTTTTCCAAATCGAATGCGAGGCCATAACTTTGCAGGAGAGGAGGAATCCGAGGAAAACCAACTGGGTGCGGTTTAGGGAAGAGCTAGACAGATCTGTCAAAACTCCAACTAAACTCAGAACGAAACGAAAGGTTGAGGATGCTGTTCAAAACCTGACTAGTGTCCTTACCAGCTGTTTTGAACTGACGTGCCCATTGACAAAAACCCCCTGCAGAACTCCGGTTCCCTGGTGGAGCCCAGAACTGCAGCGACTTAGGAAAGAATCCAGAAAACTTCTAAATAGGTCACTCAAGACAAATTTAGAAGGTGACTGGAATCTTTTTAGATCGAAGCAAAAAGACTACAAGAAGTTAATTCGGTTGTCGAAAAGTGCTTCTTATAGAGATTTTTGTGAAAAGATCAAGACACTCGGTGAAACCAGCAGGTTGGTTAATGTTCTCAAAAGGGGCAAGCCGACCAAACCGGAGTCACTGAGAAAATCTGATGGCAAGTTTACTGAGACGAAAGCGGAAACTTTTAGTCTTCTGCTGGAGACTCACTTTCCTGGCAATCGGATAATCACTAGGTCGCAGCTTGGCCCGCTTACCCAGGCTGAGCTTGATCTAAGTCAGAAAACTCGGCATAGCTGGTATATTGCATCAGCCGTGGTAACAGATGAGGCCATCAAATATGCTGTGGCATCTTTTGATGGTTTCAATTCGCCTGGCACCGATGGAATATATCCAGCTATGCTGCAACAGGGTATAGATCAGCTATTGCCAACTCTGAAAAGAATTTTCACCGCTGGCTTGGCGCTGGCATATATTCCTACACCTTGGCGGACAGTCAGAGTAGCTTTCATACCGAAAATTGGTAAGGAAGACTATTCGCTCCCCAAGAGTTTCAGACCTATAAGTTTGACATCCTTCTTACTGAAAAGTATGGAGAGACTGGTAGAATTTCACGTGCGCAAAGTTGCTTTGAAACTGCATCCACTATCGGTGATGCAGCATGCCTATCAGCGTGGGAAATCCTGTGAGACCGCACTTCAAAATCTAGTGGCCAGAATTGAATGCGCGCTTGATAGGAGAGAATACGCGATGGGTATCTTCATCGACATTGAGGGTGCTTTTGACAATGCGACTTTTGACTGCATGTGCGACTCTGCCAGGCAACACGGGATAGATGAAACATTAGTGTTGTGGATTAAAGCAATGCTAATGAATAGAACGTTGGTAGTGGATTCGGATTGTGGCCAATATGTTATGACAGGGGTAAACAGGGGCTGTCCGCAAGGTGGCGTTCTGTCTCCATTGTTATGGTGCATGGTGGTCGACTCTCTGTTGAACACTCTAAATAGTTCTAACGTCTACGCTCAGGCATATGCGGATGATGTCGCCGTACTTTCTGTCGGGCCATGCCTGGCGACGGTCTGTGCTAACGCGCAGGCGGCTCTGGACATGATCGATGAATGGTGTACTAGGAGTGGGCTTTCGGTGAATCCTCTTAAAACTGAGGTTGTTCTTTTTACGAGAAGAAAGATTTTGACCGGTCTGACTCAGCCAGTACTAAAAGGCGTCACCATTCGCATTTCCAATGAAGCCAAATATCTGGGAGTGATTTTAGATAAGAAACTTCATTGGTCCAAACACGTCGAGTCGAAAACATCCAAGGCGCTCTCAGTCTTCTGGCAGTGTAAGGGTGCTTTTGGCAAGACTTGGGGCTTATCACCGAATAAGGTTCTCTGGATCTACACGGCTATGATAAGACCATTCCTCGCATATGCGTCGGTTGTTTGGTGGAAGGGGCTCTCGCGTAAATATGTGGTTGCCTTTTGTGCGAAACTCCAAAGAACGGCTTGTCTCGGCTGCTCGGGAGCTTTCCCGAGTACGCCTGGCTCTGCTCTAGACGCTTTGCTGAACTTACCTCCCCTTGATACTTATATCATGGGTTGCACTATCAAAGCCATCCATCGTCTTAGGCGAGGCGGTTTTTGGTATACTCCACACTGGAACTTTGATGAACTTGCGCGACACTTATCTTACGACTCCTGTCTTATGGATATGCCGTCTGATGCAATGACACCAGAACTCCAGCTGATGCGCAAATTCAGAGTCGACTTTCCTTGTGTCCAGGACTGGCTTCGGTCAGAGTCTGAGCCGGGAATGGAATGTAGTCGTATTTTCACGGACGGTTCCAAAACCAGTCAAGGGTCTGGCGCTGGTGTCTTCGTGGAAGTCGACAACATTAGACTTCACTTTTCGTTAGGCAAATATGCATCTGTTTTCCAAGTGGAAACTTATGCAATCCTAATGGCCATGAACTATGTTGCGAAGAACATGTGGAAGGGACGTAGCATTTGTGTCTGTAGTGACAGTCAGGCTGCGCTTAAGGCCTTGCTTAACCCTTTAACCACTTCCAAAATAGTTCGTGAAACCAAAAACTCTTTGAACTCGGTCGCAAGGCTGAATTCTCTGTCTCTTATCTGGGTCCCAGGTCACACTGGGATCTTGGGGAACGAGATCTCCGATGAGATTGCTAGACAAGGCTCAGAGGAGGCTTTCTCAGGTCCCGAACCCGCGTTGGGTCTTCCAGCGTCCTCGGTTAGGGCTTCCGTTGACGATTGGGTCTCTCACGAGCACAATTGTGTGTGGCATGACTCTCCAGGTTGCAGGTTGACTAAAAGCATGCTCCCGGACGTCTGTAAGAAATCAGCGGCATTCTTGCTGTCTCTCAGCAGAAAAGACTGTAGACAACTTATCGGCGTCTTGACAGGCCACTTCGCTTTTGCCAAGCACCTTAACGTGTTAGGCTTAAGTGACACTACAATCTGCGACGCTTGTGGAGAGAGCGACGACACCGCGGAACATTATCTCTGTGAGTGTCCGGCCTTTGCTCGTATCAGGTGGCAGATCTTCGGTGCGGATGTGGTGAGTGCTGGTACTGTAAGCTCCTCATCACTGAAGTGCTTGCTTGGCTTTCTTCGAAAGTCAAGGAAATTCCAGTAAAATGGGTAAATCAGGGTTTGCTCTCTGGCAGTACAATGGACCAGTTGTGTCTGAGTGCTCCAGTCGAGTGTTTCCTATCCCGACAAAAAAAAAAAAAAAAAAAACATGTTTCATGTGAAAAAAAAATGTACGGTATAGTGCAGGGGAACAGTATAAAAGCCAGTCCTTGTTTCATAGGGACTCAAGAAGAATGGCTTACCTTTCGAGGGCGTTGGTAGACATTTTGCTTCTTCTCATAAGGAATCCAATAGAGAAGGAGATCGTCAAACTCAGAAACTGGAAAGGTATTTGAGTTTGTCTGTTGTTCGATGGCAGGGAAACGGACGCAGAAACCGAATTATTGATCAACCAGTTCGTCTAAGGAAGTGTTACTTCAACCTGTGTGTGCACATACAAACATTTTCTAAATTATTGTGGACCGAATCACGGAGCGCCTTAATTGAACACCTTACGAGAGTCTCAGTTGTGAAAGTTAGTTGTGTATTCGGCTTGTTTATTATTATTCCAGCTAGCTGGAACTATGCAAACGTAACCCAGCAACCAGCGAGTAAAATTAAAACGTTGTTTGATGAGTTTGGATCTCCTTAATTTTAAGGACATGATAACTTACCTTAAAAATGGGTACTACTGAGGTAACGGTAAATTTTTGGTGCAACAGCTCTTTAAGTGTCTGGGCCTAGCTTCTCGCAACCACCACAACCATTTTTCACACGAATGGAATGGACCTACAGTTTATTGCCGTATCCGAAGGGCAATTTGCTTTGAGAAGTTTTCTCGTGACAACAATACTTTCGGATGTTTGTCAGACGTTCGCGAGAGGTGGGGCCGAGAAAAAACTTGTTGGTATTTTCTAAGATTCGGACTTGGAACCTCACGCGCAGTGGTCCGACACACTAACCACTTGCGCCACGGCGCAAAGTGGCGCCTTTTGACTTTTTTTGTTGCGAAAATCATAACTCTTAAACGAATAGCTATGAAATTCGTGAATTTTGAGAACAATGCTTATGTTGAAATAAGATTTTCTCACTACAGGAGATAAACATAATTTTTTCCTTTTATAATATTCAAAAGTTCATGATTGAAGTAGTAACAGGGTGTCTTTAAGCTAATCCGAGCAAAACAGTGTTGACAAAGTAAACGAACCATGTTTTTAATGTTTTTTTTTTGTGCATCAAAAGAGAATTTTTTCATTTTGTGGCACATCAGATTGAATAATAAAATATTACAGCGATTCATTTTAAGTCAAAGAGTGAAGAAAAAAATAAACGGACCAAAAAGGTAAATAAAAAAAATTAGATTTCTTGGAAACTTTCGTCTATATCCGGGGTAATGTTTAATAAACTTGTCATTTCTGGAGAGTATTGTGCTGTGAGATCTTTTTTGGTAATTACGGGGCTTGAAGTAATGCTTGATGTTCTTTTGAATTGCAAGGAAAAGCACAATACTCTCCAAAAATGATAAGTTTACTAGACATAACTGCGGATGTTGAGGAAAGTTTTGAAGAAATCTAATTTTTTTATTTAAATTTTTGGCCCGTTACTTTTTTTTCTTTACTGTTTGAGTTGAAATGATTCACTGAAATATTCTATTATGTGCTATAATCTGATATGCCACACAATAAAAAAAAAAATGCTCCTTTGATACACACAAAAATGAAAACATTAAAATGGTTCGTTTACTTTTATTCGCCACTGTTTTAATTAGATTAGCTTTTAGACACCCTGTTATTACTTCAATCACAAACTTCTGAATATTCTTAAAGTAAAATATTATGTTAATCCCCTGTGGTGAGAAAGTCTTACTTCAGCGGAAGATTCTGAAACACCCTGTAAAGCATTTTTCTCAAAATTCACACATTTTAAAGCCCTTCCCTTTAAGCGAAAAAAAAAGAACTGTCCGATATCTTAATTCGTTTAAGAGTTACTATTTTTGCAAGCAAAAAAAAGTCACAATGAGCGATGCACTTCTCCAATGAGAGAGAGATAAAAAAAATAAATTTGGCTAACCTCGTCAAATCAAATCTCTATAGCATAAAGTTCCTAAAGTTTCCGCACCTGAGTTTTTCAATACATATTTACATATATATAGAAATTAATTTTCCGTTGAATTCATAGAACTATTTGCTGCAGGTACAAAAACCGAGCAAATTGGGATTTCCAATAAATCGTAGAAGAAAAAACAATATCTCGTTTTCACCAGCAATTATCACTTAAAACACTAAATGACACTTAATGACTTACCAAGCTAAAAAGAATGGAAGTCAATAAAAAAAACCGCTATTTAAACATAACTAACGATTTTTTCTGCGAAAATTGGACGATGTATTGTACTTTCTTTGCTCGCCACTGTAAATCCAAGCATGGAATATACCTGGATATTGTTTTAAACAAATTTATTTCGTATATCGGAAATATCTGGCAGCTGCATTTTTGCACAACGTTTAACAAATAGTTAAGTTCTAAGATCCTGTTAAATTTTTTACCTGGCTTGGCCCTTTTTCTTGCAGCTCTATGAAAAGTTAAAATATGTACTTAAAAATTTGTTATAATAAAAAATTTATTCAAAATATTAAGCGATATTTTCTTTTCTTTTTTTAAATATTTTAAATTACTTAAAGAACAACACAACCGAACTGTAATTAAAGAAAAGTATACTGCTTGGTGAATATGTGAAATCTCTACGGGGAAACATGAGACATCATATCATTTTTTTTTTTTTTTAAGATCAAAGTCGTCCAACTTTAGAGAGCTCTAAAAATCGAACGGCTCATCCAATCAAACAATTTTTTCTTGTGTTTGAAGCTCTGCTTATTTTCCTTTGAGAAACCAATTCAATTAACACATTGAAAATTTATATTTTGCCCACGACTTTTAGCATTTGGCGCTACAGTGCGGCGCTAAGAAAGTAAAAAAAAAAAAAATTATTTTTAACGTTTTGTATAGAAATATTTTGATTTTTTTTAGGGTTCATCTAATTTTTTTCCTTCAGGGCAAAGTTTAAAGAAACTGAAAAATAAATTAAATGATGGCTTCTTGAACATTGCTAGTTTTAAGAATGTGTACCAAAACTGTAATAAAATTGATAAAACTATAGTAAAATTGAATCTACTCTATTACTAATTTTACACATTTTAAAGTAAGATTTTGCTCCTATTTACTAATGGGCATCAAAATAAACTTTTCAAACAAAAAATTCAAAATACTGTAGCATCCACAAAAATACTTTCCTTGTTGTATTAAGTGTGGATCTGTCTGCACTACAACTGTCATAATCATCAGCAGTTAAGCTCAGCGACCTGCGAATGCGAATAAGCGAATATTCGCAAATTTTGACATTTCTTTCACAGCTACTTTTTTATCTGGTCGCGCCAATCCGCGAATTGCAGTTTTCATTAATTTTGTAACTAATTGCTAAACATGAAAAATGTATGAAAAGATAACGCAGCTTTTATTCAGAAGGTAATATATTACATTCTTTTGATAAATTCAACCACGATCTTACCCACCAAGAACAAAACAAAAGAATTGTGAGGTTAAACTCTCGCGAATGTTTTGGTCGTGGGAATGTGGATTGCGACCTGCATGTGTGGAATGTGAATAAAAGTTGACAGTGCGCAAAAATCATTCGTTTATTCGCGGAAAAATCGGCGAATTGTTAATTTCTTCGCAGAAACTAATTACAATTCAACTTTTTTATATTACTTGATACATAAATTAAGATCCGTTCTTTTGAAATAGTAAAATTGCCAAGGGCGTGCTTATAAATGTGCTAGAAACTAGTTGTTCGCAGTTCGCTGAGCTGTGAATGGACCTTTAGTCTGGAGTTCATCGGAAAACTACTACTTTCGAAGATGTTCTGGGTGTTCTTGTATTTGATATAAATACACCAACTAGCTAATCTAATTGGAAACACAGATAAAGTAGTGATGAAAGTTGAATTTTTGAAAATTGGTGTTGTAAATAAACAATATATAGATTGAATGAAAAGTTGTAAGGACGGTTTAAGTTTTTAATGATAAAGAATAAAAATATTTCATAATTTCGAATAATAAGGGAGTGAATGTGTTAGATAAACAGCTTAAATACACAGAAGAAGGTTTTATTATTACGAACCTTAGCAAGAATGTTGCAATACTTACGAGTATACTACTTCCTTATACAATCCTCGCAGGATCCGCACAAATCACGGAAGGTGTGATCTGTTCAGCTGGGGAGGTGTTAATTCTCCAGCTTGTGATTTCGAGGCCCAACGACAGACATTATTTCAACAAACGATCCTACCCTTTTATATTATTATTATAATAATAACTTTACTGTGATAGACTGCCTACGAAACGTATATGTTGTGATAAAGCTTTATATCGCATGTCTTACTGTATATTAAATGTTAATTATAAATGTTCAATATTAATTTAAAATGCTTATATGAGTAGTCAAATCATAAATATTGGTAAACTGTTAAACGCGTCCATTATGACATTGATATTGAACGCATCTATTCCATATTAACCGTTAGGTACTAAGTAACATCTATGCTACTGCTCAAAAGTTGTCCACATAAGTTATTTAGAGACATAGAGTCGTCCCACATCCAAAATCGTATTTTAGTATTTTTTTTTTTTTTTTTTTTTATAATTTGCGCGCACTCAAAGGGTTATGAATACCTTTAACATGTTTACACACAGTGCGGGCGTTGGAAAGGATGGATAGAGAGAGAGAGGATTTTATTTGGGAGTGCTTTCAAAATGCACTCACACATATAAACCCTTACATCGGACTACTTGTCAAAGTCATATGGTACAAGACCCATTCCTTTGTTTATTTTATTTTCTCAGTTGGGGCAAGCTAGTAGAAACAAATTTTACATAGGTATAATTAACAAATTGATAATATGTTAATAAAAACATGATGGGATTGCTAATATCCTTTTCCATTGCGCAAAAATAAGCCATTTTTGCTTTGTTTATCTGTAACAAATGTAAACAAAAATCAGACATTCACCAACACACGCAGAAGTAAGCAAAAGACGATTTCACATGTTCCATTGGAATCAAAAAGGGGTGAAATCGGGAGTGAAACCAAAGGAAAACGACATTATACAAACATTCATAATCATCCCTCGATCCTCACTAGTGGTGTAAAAAAAGTACTCATTATGCCATGAACTTATTCGTACTCCTTACTTCCAAAGTATTCAGATACCTACTCATTCCATTTTGCACTACCAATACCCAACACACGTAACACTGCAAAGGAATCTTATTCGCCACAGATGTGTATTCAAACAGGTACTCATTCTCTTGCACTGCCCACACGCCACACCACAAGTAGCATTTTAAGAGATTATCTTACCCACCATACACCAATACTATAAACGATTCATTCTTTAATTTTTCCTTCTTCTTTTCATTTTAGTGAGTAAGTTACCCCGTTTATATGCAGAGTCGGAACTGGTTCCAAACTGGTTCCAAATGCATATAAACGCCTTTCGAGTCCGAAAAATGCATGTATACCTGGGTCGAGTGGTTGAACTGACATGTTGTCTCTGTGTGTGAGATCTCTTTCTTGTTTTTTTTTTTTTTTGTTCAGGGTGGGAAATCGCTTTGTTTTGATTAAGTTCATGGTTAGCTGCGGGTAAGGTTGTCTGTTCAGTTATTTCATATTTATTAAATCCAAAAAAATAGAACTAAACAGAACACTAACACAATCAAAACCAGTGTGTCTGCTATACTCATCTGTCAGATCGACCACATTTGGACTTTTGGACCATTCGACTCGGTGTGTAGAAATACTCAGATCGAAATCTGGACTCGAACCTGACTCGACTACTCGACTCTGCATATAAACGGGGTAAGTATGACCGTGTTTAGATGTTAACTGATGAGTGCGCTATGTCGAGTAGTTTATTGGTGAAAGGAGTGAAGGGTAAAGAGACCCCTCACTCTTCTCACTAATAAACTACTCGACATAGCGCACTCATTAGTTAACATCTAAACACGGTCTATAGCAAGCAAATTATTTAGAATATTCTTTTCTCTGTTTCGCCTTTGCAAGTAATCGGGTATGACCGTGTATTCAAATATGAGAAATGAAAACAAGTTTCAACCCTGCATGTAAACTTGGTATGTATCGTATTTGCATTGTTGGCAGAATATGTTTTGTAGGTGGTACTCGCGAGTATTAAATACTCGTTACTTTTATCCGAGTACTTATGGAAAAGTAACAAATGAGTGCGAGTAGTCAAATGTATTCACATTTTACATCACTAATCCTCACTACTCCACGATCGAACTAATAATGATAAAATGGAAGAGAATGGAATATTTCGGGTGTGGAACGTGACTTTCCTCTTGATTTACCTAATTTTTGTTCGGGGGAAAAATTCCGAGGGAAAATTTATTCACGATAACCCTAACTATATATGGACTGCTAGTGAAATGCCAGTTCTATACAATCTCTGCCCAAAAAATGACGCTAACATAACTAACCAAGAGTTCGAAGCGGAAAAATGTGGAAACAAAATGCCAACCATCTTGGTAGCGACACCTCTTGGGTAGTGTAGATTTGCTAACTAAAACGGTTGAAATTCAAATTGTTGAGGCATTGCTTGCAGCCGATAGATGGAACCAACAAAATTTGAATAAAAAATGTTTATATATGCATTTCACTTTACATTTTATGTAATACGTTTTATGTAACAGTCTTTGCACACCCAACCGCATCCAACAAAATTTCAAACAAGTGTGATTTTCCATTTTTTTTTTCCGCTCCGAACCAAGAGAGCTAGCGCCTACGAACCAACGAGAAGTTGCCTAATAGCAGTCCATACATATATGTATAGTATGCCAATAGTATTGCCATTTCAGTATGCATTTTTTTTTTTTTTTTTTAATCCATGTCATAAACCGAAAATAAACGTTTTGTGCAGGCACTCAGGAGGACGAGTTGAAAAATTCTCCAACAAATTGCTGTATTGGAATCGCACAAATTTCCGTTGTGATAACCGCTGACAGTCCTTAAAATGTACGGGGTTCTTATGCAAAAACCTTGCCTTTTAAGTAACCCCATAAGAAATAATCATACAGAGACAAATCCGGTGATCATTTCATTTTCATTTCATTTATAATCATTGTAATGCCTATACACTTTAAGATATAATTATCTTATTAATTAGTGATAAGCTTAGACTGCAGATAAAAGCTACAATATTAAATAGAATATACATGAATTAGACAAGAAGAAGTTGAGTTAAAATAGATTACATTATTGTTTAACTATCTATTTTGGGATAGATAAATAATTAATGCATTTTTAAACCTTGCTGCGTTTTCAATACGTCTAATAGAACGCGGCAAAGAATTCCATAAGCGGATAGCATTAATAAAAAACTGACGCTCGGAGGTAAGGTAAGAGTATCGAGGATGAATTAAGTGGCCAGATCTGTTTGAGGAAGCCATTATTAGTTTTTCATAGAGGTACGGGGGTTGTCGTGATTGCAGGATGTGTGAGAGCAAAGTTACGGTGCGAAACTGTAGAAGGCTTTCAAATGTCATGTCGAGAATGCGTCTGGAAAAGCTTGACACATGATCATACCTTCGTAGTCCGAGAACGTACCTAATAGTATTGTTAAAGGTGATACACAGTCTTCTTTTACTGCACTACACTTTCCGAAAAGTTCGCATCCATAAATTAGTGTTGGTATGACCAAAGTTTTTGCCAGCATAATGCGGGTCTTAACAGGAGTAAAGGATTGAGTTGCCCACAAAGTTCTAAGTACACCATGAGTTTTTCCGATCGCGGCGTTGATATGGTTATCCCAGGTCAGGTTGCGGTTAAAAATCATTCCAAGGTTTTTAGCCCTTTCAACATATTTAATAGGAGCGTTGTTTAGGACTATAGGTGGAAAGTAGGAAAGGTCTAATGGATACCTTGAAACAACTAATCACTTGGATTTTGTAGGGTTTAACAAAAGACCATTTGCCTGTGACCAACGCATAATATTCTCGAGGTCCTCATTGACGCAGGCGGCGCCATGCTCTATAAGGCCAAGTGGGCAGCTCATGTACATTTGTACATCATCAGCATACCTACATGTGTAAAGCGCAGTGTTTAGCAATGGATGGAAGGTCATTTACGTACAGAGAAAAAAATAGCGGTCCTAAAATAGATCCCTGGGGAACACCATTTAGAGTTTCTAGGAAATCTGATTGAATGCTGTCTAATCGGATAGCTTGCATCCTACCCGATAAGTAGGAATGAATCAATTTGACTGCACTAGTAGAAAATTTAAAAAGCCTAAACAACTTATCACACAAATGAGAATGGACAACAGTGTGAAATGGCTTGGAAAAGTCCAGCAGAACTAAAAAGGTTTTTTATTTTATTTTACGATTTTATTGGTTGGTTTTGTAAGCATTGGTAGCTACTTAACTTTTGTTGTTTACCTCGCTTTAGGGGGTTTTACACTTGTATCGATGCGATGAACTAAAAAGGTCACCTTCTCTTCCTCGATAGCTTCCCGTATATCCTCAGTAACACTTAGTAAAGCCGTTATACAACTGTGGTTCTTTCGAAAACCGGATTGATATGTCGTCAAGAAATTGCCATTGTTGAGGTGTAAACTTATTTGGTTTTGTACTATTCTTTCAAAAACTTTTGATAAATATGGCAGAATTGAGATAGGTCTAAACTCGTGATCGATGACTTAACGTCTCTGCAGCGAAATGAGGCGATGTTAAACCGTCCAAAGATCCATGGCAACTGAAAGGGCACAAAATACGGACTATATACCAATCTTTCCAAAAACATCAGCCCACCCAGAGGCAGAGCTAGAGCCGTTGCGATTCCAGATATCCTTGGCGCATCCTGTATAAAGCTTGTGCATTAATTGGTAGATAAGTAAAAAAAAAAAAAAGCATCTCGTGCCTTAATGGCTCATCAAGCTAATGAGGCTAGATCTATTATAGGTAGGACCTACCAGAATGCAACTACTTCCATACTATATACGAACATCCGATTTTCACGGATAAAAAGACTAAATCTGCCGCCGAAACACGTGTCTAGTCATCCTCAATTAGAGATGTGTGCTACCATTTAGAGATTCACATTCTCCCAACCCAGTCTTCCTTCCAAAACCATAAAATGGAACTCCCTTACATTCCTTAGAGTTAGGAGTAAACTTTTATTTGTATAAAAAATAATTACAATCAAACAAATTGGTTTCTAGAACACTGCTCTCTCTTTCTCGTCTACAACAATTTCAATATGAATCTCTCAATCAAGATCACACACGGCGCTACTACAAGATACAGATAAAAGATACCCTCCCCCCCAGATTGTACAGATGGTTGCTGTTTGGCTGGTATCGTTCGTCAAACAGCAAATGCGAGTTCACATCCACGCTAGCGCGTTATCTTACATAGCTATAAATAAATTATTCATAGTTCGCAATGAACACCATGAGACCGACGCCGGCGAGCAGCGCTGAGATCTCCTTAAGTGATTGGCCTAATTTCGTAGATTCCTCCAGCAATTCGGGCAGCACACTCACCGTCGCAATGTAAATGAAACCGCCGGCGGTGAATGGCAGGACCCATGAGGCGGCAGCATCGCTGCCAGCTCCCAGCAGAGCTAGTGCGGTACCAGCGAGGGCACCCAGCGCTGTGACCAGCTGCAGCAGCATTGCTTTGCGCTTCGAACAGCCTGATTTGATGAGAATGGCAAAGTCGCCGATCTCATGAGGAACTTCGTGCAGAAGAATTGTAATGGTTGTGATGACGCCGATGCTATTGCCAGCCAGGTAGGAGGCTCCAATGGCCAGACCATCGGTGAAGTTGTGCGCAAAGTCTGCGGCCAGGTTGAGGTAGCCAGCTATCTCGACTTCGTCGTGCTTCTCTTCGACTTTCTTCACCGACTTCTTGGGCGCCGAGTCTTTTAAGTTTTTCTTGGGTTTATCGTCGGATTTTGGCTTCTCCGCTGGTGGGGACTTCTTAGCCGGCGCATGGCTGTGACCATGCCCGCCTTTGATTAGGCGGACGAGCTTCTCCACCGCGAGGAATGCAATGATGCCTCCGAGGACCCACAAACCAATCGACATATCGTGCGCGTGTTTATGTCCTTCCTCTCCGTCATGATGATGATGGTGGTCGTGTCCATGTTCATGCTCGCCATGGGTATGTGGGTGAGAAGCATGAGGTATCAGGTGAAGGAATGCATCTCCAAGGAGGCCGCCAGAGGCGAACGCCAAGAGAATCTTCAGTCGCGGCCGCATCGCCTCACTGTTGTCCAATGGGATCACATATAAAAGAACAAATGGAGCAGCACTGATTAGAAGTGTCGAGCCAATCGAGTGAAGCCAAACGGTGTTCATGTCTGCAGAGGAAAAGTAGAAAAATCTGTCCAGAATCAACCGAGTTCTACTCACCCAGTGGAAGCTGCTCTGCCTTCTCTTCTCTGTGATCGTGGTGGTCGTGGTCATGATGGTGATCATGGTCATGATCGTGATGATCGTGGTGATGATCATGATCATGATGGTGATCATGGTCATGATCGTGGTGATGGTGCTCGTGTGAGTGTTGCTTGGCGGCGGTCTTGTCGAAGTTCTCGTTGGCCTCGCGCGAATACTTAAAGCTCGGACGCTGGGGGTCGTGCTCGACATGGGACTTGCATATAGCCGGCAGCGAGAGGAACACAACGAGAACAATCATGGCAATCGCGACGTTGCGCTTGAATTTGTTTCTATTCTCCGCCGCGGCCTTCATCTCGATGCTGGTTCCCATAATAGTGACTGGATAGTTTGTGTGATGTGCTTCTGGTTGGACTTCTTCGTCGGGGATTTAAATATTTTTCGTACACGTCACAGGTTCCAAAACAAAATCCAGAGGAGAAACAGGAAATGTCAAACGTTGGTCCAACACGACGATGAACGATAACTGGTGTGATAAGTGAGAGAGATGCATTGCGGGGTGAACGATGGGAGAAAACGAGATGCAAGCGATTTGTTGTTATCAGTTCGAGGAGATTGACAGTTAGTGTTTGGATGATATAAGCGCGCATGTCGGTAGTGTAGTTTTTCCGTTGACTAATGAAGGCTAGGAGAGATTATGACAAGGTAGTAGATTTATGCTGGATTCTGCTTCTTTATTTTGCGACAGAATAAGAACAGAGGATTGTAATAATTCATAGATATGCTCAACTTTGTGTTGAAGTGGGATACTAGTCTCCTAATTCTGCAATCATATATGGAGCAATTATTTTTGTCAGCCAAACGACTGAAACAAATGAATGCAATTTTTCTGACTTCGTTACATTGAAGTCATTTTAGTAATGCTGGCCGAATGGTTAAAACTTGAAACACATACAAATTCAATGATAAGCTGTGCCGTGTGGCACAAGTTGGTAAACGTTTAAGTTTTGCAGTGCAGCTTTTTGACAGCTCGATCAAAACTAATTAAATGGAAGAAGCGGAAGTTAAACCAAATTATTGAAGCAATACTCAGTACCAAAATATAAAATGAAGGTGTAAGAATAGAATAAAATAGCTTTTGTATTGGGCTTGTTATGTAAACTTTTCTATACAGCATTATTGCTGTGTTGAAATTAGATGTAGTTTTAAATGTTTGTAGTCTTCAATTTTTGGGGTTGGTATCTTGCTTTTTCTCTCACATTGCCACATTGTTATATACGAACTGCTTTAAAACTACGAAAAGTTCTGAATTTACTTTACTTTCAAAAATTTCTCAGCTTATGTGACACTTTTGAATATATTCTATTTAGGTCATTTGATTGGCAATAATCTTTCCCCAATAAACGCTGTGGTGGGCAGTGGCTCTTGATCTACAATGTACCGCATCAAGTCATGACCTATGGCCTTAGACAGAACACTGCAAGATTCATCTTTACAATGCAACTATATTTAAATTTTGTGAACGACGTGGCGCAGGTGGCTAGTGTGTCGGATCACTGCGCGTGAGGTTCCATGTTGAAATCTCACGAAACACCAAAAAGTTTCTTTGATGGTCCCATGGTCCATCTCGCGAACGTCTGACAAACATCCGAGAGTATTGCTGTCTCAAGAAAGCTTCTCAAAACAAATTGCCCTTCGGATACGGCACCAAACTGAAGGTGCCTTCTATTCGTGTGAAAAAATATAACGCACACAACACGAACGGGTGCGAGAAGCTAGGCCCAGCTGCTTAAAAAGCTGTTGCACCAAATATGCCAGCCAATTTGAATACCAATTTTGTTTATTAGAAAGGCAAATTGAAAAGCTAATTTAATCCAATTTATGTATTGTGAGCTGTCAAACTTCAAAACAGCATTTTTCACATTAGTGGTTTTGGCTTAAGAGGTGAACAGAATGGTGCATCTGCGTCGGAGTCTGAAGCTGTCAAAATATTACATGTATGTAATGTCGTCAGCAGCAACACAATGTGCGCCTACGTCTGAATCGTGAAGTTGAATTCTCTTCAACTTCAAGCAGCGATGCAAATTTGACGTTTATGTTTTTGTACACAAAAGCTATTGTTTACACAAAATAGAAGTCGAAAAATTTGTAGAGATTGTACGCGAAAATGAAATTCTTTGGAATTTATCGCACCCACAGTACAAAAGTTCCTCGTCGTGCTCTTTGAGGTATTTGAAAGTTGTTTCAAAAAATCCTCTTTCTTTTCTAGCCTTATAAAGGGGACGAACCCACCATATGCGTTTCCCTTTCTTTTCTATTTTTGGTGCTAAGTAACACATGCGCAGAACACACATGATAAAAGCAATTTTTTCTTGATCGTCCATAACAAATAACAATTTCTTTCACAATGTATATATTTTGGAGAAGTAAAAACACAAGAAGCAAATTTGACAGCCGCTTTCATTGTGTTTGCTCTAGCCGCAAACCGCGCAGCAAATTTTGACAGCGATGCAAGACTCAGACGCAGATGCACCATTCTGTTCACCTCTTTACACCCGACTATATGTAACTTTACCTGCAGTTCACACTCTAGCAGATAGCATAATCACTTCTTAGCGCTGAGAGAATTTAATGAACCGTGTTCCAATATGAAAATATTCTCAGAAATGTAGCTCCGGTGTAACACTGCAGACTTCCTTACCATCTCCAGTTGATGACGTTTTGAATTCAGCAAAAATGACATTCAGCCGTCACTCGTGAGTTCACGTCGTATGCAACTGCCTGAACCAATTCAAACGCAAAAATCAAAAATAATAAAAACGGACGTGATTGCAACCTTTTTCTTTCATTTCCTCGTTAAATGTAAATTACTTCCAATTGGTCTACTCGGTACTACAGTGCGGAAACTTGTGACGTGTACCCCAACCAAATAATGTCGAAGAATACCCCAGCCAATGCAAGGCTCAACAAAATACTGCAAGGCAGTACACCGAAGGGCAATTCCACTCCAAATTCGTTGCACAAGCGTGTGGCACGGCCACTATTTTCTCAAAGGCAAACTGATACTGATAACGCTGGTGTTTCCACACCACTCTTGCCCACTTCGGCGACGAAAACCCCAGCGTCAGCCCAGAAATTCAAACCAAAGACTTGCACGACTCTGAATGCATGCTACACCCCCTCCTCTCTGTTTAGGTCGACTAAGAGCACTCCTCGTAGTGCATTTGCCACGCCCCGAAGCGCTCCTAAGCACCATGTCACTAGTACTCCAGATTGCACCACGAAAACGTTGGATACCTCGCGACGGTCGGAGAAGTCTGCGATGGAGGACTCTGGGCTGATGTCCAAGTCGTTGAAGGACGTAGAGATCAGCAACCTAACAGTAGCTGTGCGAGTGAGGCCACTGAATGCCAGCGAGTGTAGCAATCCTGGCGTAACGAACATAGTCCAGGTGGCGGGCAGCGAAGTTACAGTCTACACAGGAACAACAGCGGACAACTCAGCCGGGGTGAGCCATTGCTTCCAATACGATGAGGCGTTCTACTCGTGCAACATAGATAGCCGTGACTATGCCAATCAGGAAGCTGTGTTCAAGGGCACGGGCATGGGACTGATAGACAAGGCCTTCGAGGGCTACAACGCTTGCCTATTCGCCTACGGACAAACCGGCTCTGGGAAGAGCTATAGTATGATGGGCATCGAAGTGGACGACAGTGATGACATCACCACCAACACTGAGGCGGGCATCATTCCCCGGTTCTGCCATGAACTGTTCCGCCGCATCGAGGCGTCGAAGGAGAAAATTCACTCGGAGATCGAGGTGAGCTACTTCGAGATTTACAACGAAAAGATCCACGATCTGCTGTGTGTGGCCCGGCACAGCGACACGCACGGTGGCAGCAGTTCCCACAAGAATGCACTAAAAGTGCGTGAGCACCCGATTTGGGGTCCATATGTCGTCGATTTGAGCATCCACCCGGTGGAGTCATACTCGGCCCTGCGCAACTGGCTGGCTGTGGGAAACAGTCAACGCGCCACCGCAGCAACAGGAATGAATGACAAAAGCTCCAGATCTCACTCCATATTCAATATTGTTTTGAATCTATCGGAGATTGACACAAGCGACGGTGACGGCGAAGAAGGGAAGGTCAGGCAGACGCGGAGAAGCAAGATAAGCCTGGTGGACCTGGCTGGCAGTGAGCGCATCACTCATACGGGATCGAACGGTGATCGGATAAGAGAGGGAGTTAGTATCAACAAGAGTTTGCTGACCCTAGGAAAAGTTATTTCTAAGCTGGCCGACATGCAGAGCAAGTCCAACTTCGTGCCGTATCGGGAGAGTGTGCTGACCTGGCTGTTGAGGGTGAGTGAGATTTGATTGTATTGTTCTTATCGGTTGAATGTTTTCAGAGGCACTTTTACGTCTAGTACCGGGGAGATAAGTGCATTGGGTGGTGACACAGATAGATAAAGGGGGTCAGGTGGCGAGGGCCGTGTTGAGTCTTGTTTCATGTGTCATCAAGGTTCGTCTTGGTATTCATATTTTTTAATCAAGCTTTTACAATAAGCTCGAAAGGAGTGTTCTTTTGTTCTTCTATTGATATAAGAAGCTAGACAGGTTTTCATGTGCGACACGTTGGTCAGGTTGCTTGATCGAATAAGAAGTTCGAAGATCTGTGGAAGCTTTCACATCAAGGAAACCATCGTACAAAAAATAGAGCGCGACCGGCTCAGCTGGCATTGCCACGTTCAAAGAAGAGATCATTTGACCCCTGTTAAAAGGGCAATATCAATGCACGTTCCAAAGACATCGCGATGTAGGAAAGCCAGGCCTATAAACGCCTGGTTCACACAAATGCGACAACATCGGCATTTCATTGGCCTCAGTAACCGAGTGATCCAAAATCGGCGGGCCGCCGATATTTTCTGAGGTTAAATAGGCGAACCCCACAGGCGGATCAGTAGAAATGCGGTGAAGTGGGAGGGTTGTGATCCCTTATTTTCGTATCATAACCTCGCTGATTAAAGGAAGAAGAAGAAGAAGATGGTCAGGTTGTTTTGCTACCGCAACTTCTCTCTACATTTCAAATAAACAAGATTTTGAATTCCTCTAACTTTCGTTGTCTCGAGATACATAGTTTCTTTAAAAAGATTTATTTCATAAGAAGTCTGCAGGCTCTTTACTAAAATGTAAAGCCTATGTTTGTACTTTAAAAATTTAACCTGAATTTTAACTGATAAACAATGGATATAAGCTAGAACCTTCTTACAGTGCTATCTGTATGTCTGTATGTGTACTAAAAATATATTTAAGATGTGCCGCTCATAATGATTTTTCTGATTAGTCTGATTAAATATTCTTCTACTTTGATTGGCGTCACTTAACATCAATGTAATCCCATTTTATTGGCAAAAGTTTTTACGAGTTAAGCGACTCCATTCATTCTATTACGTCTGCTTCGCAATTACTTCAGCCATTTGCATATAACTAAAGGTATGCAAATCGTGGTACAATACATTAAAGTCATTGTTTTCCCTCTTAGTAAGCTATCAGCAAAAGAAAAAACAATATAAAATAACAGGAAACACAAATTGTTTGTATCGCATATATTTATTTGATATAAAACTTAGAATTAAAAATAAAGTGAGATTAGTAGATTATGTCGGTCATTAAATGCATTCGATCTTTCAGACGATGAACAACAGTCTTGTGAATTTTACACTTGCAGACTTGTGGGTTGCATTTACATTTTGTTGTCGTTCGCTTTGTTGTCTTCAGTTCATCTGCAAATAAACAATAAATAGAAAGTGGTTTAATGCTTTCAAAATCTTTATATTTCGGACTCTTTAATGTGCAACAGATCACTGAGAAAAGTTATTAAAAATACACAATACACGGCTGCCAAAATTGTACAGAAAACAATAAGCCCTTGTGTTTTTTTATTTTTCTTGCATCATGAATAATAATGGACTTTAATTAAACTCAACTTAAAAACGAGTGAACCACAACTAAACAGTACCCTACTTTAGGAATAACACTTGATATTTAATTAACAAAATTTAGTTTGAACCCGTTTCTTACTATGGAAGATGAACTTAATAGTAAAAATTCGACACGGTCAGGGTTGAAAACCTAGAGAGGATTTCTGCAAATGGCTTAATATGATCCCGATATGAACGATTGCCCATGGTATCCCACCTACCCTTGCAGCATATATAAGTGTACAAATTATTCAAAAATACGCGAACAGGAAATTTATCTTTTTTAATAAATCCGTTACAACTCCCTTTTGATCCTCCAGATGCGGATTATAACTAGCTTTGTTGTGACATAAAAGTCCCGATTATTTGATCTAAGTTGGTTCTGCATTTTAGTATCGACTTGGGCTATTGGTGGTCAATTTTCAGAATCTTTCATTAGTGAAGCACTGTTGTAAGAATTCACACTAATTCTAACATGACTCAAATACGAAATCATATCCAAATCCTTAGAACCGTTTTTGATAAAAATTGGGCATTAATTAAAAGTCGATGGAAAAAGATTTCCCCTCTCCCTAATGTATTTATAATTTCTTAACCCTTCGAGGTCACACGTTCTGGAAATAACGCGGTGATCACATGGGCTCACAATGACCCCATCCACGTTTAAATTATTGCCGCGTTAACAATATCGTTCCGAACGACTCATACAAATTTAGGATATTAATTTGAATACTTTAGAATGAGGAGAGACTTTATTGCAGGAATAATGTTCGAAAATGTTGCCAAAGGGTAAAAAGAACATGCCAGGGTTTCAAAGCCAGAACAGAAGCCTGCAGGGACGAAAATGGCAACATAGCAGTGGAATCGCAGTCGGTGCTGAGGATATGGAAGGAACACTTCTGCAGACTGTTAAACGGCGATGATGACCAACATTCCGCTGTCAGGCGGAATGAGCCATTCAACAGTGACGATGGCAGTCAAGATTCCCGTCAACCCGATCAGAATGAAGTGAGGATAGCGATATCTAAACTCAAATCCAACAAAGCTGCTGGAGCCGACGGCCTTGCCGCTGAACTTTTCAAGGCAGGAGGAGATGAGTTGGTAAGGAGCATGCACCAGCTCATCTGTAAAATCTGGTCGGACGAAAGTATGCCCGATGAATAGAACCTCAGCATCGTTTGCCCGATCCTGAAGAAAGGAGACCCTCTGAACTGCGCAAATAACAGAGGTATATGTCTCCTCAACATCGCATATAAAATCCTGTCTGCCGTATTATGTGAACGCCTAAAACCGATCGTCAACAACCTGATAGGTCCTTATCAGTGCGGTTTCAGGCCGGGAAAGTCCACCATTGACCAAATATTCACACTACGGCAGATCTTGGAAAAAACCCATGAATACAAAATCGATACGCACCACCTCTTTATCGATTTCAAAGTTGCCTATGATAGCGTGTATAGAGACGAGTTATACAGAGCCATGTCTAGTCTTGACATCCCTGCCAAGCTCGTCCGTTTGTGCAGAATGACGATGGAGAACTCTCGCTGCTCCATCAAAGTCGGTAAGAACATCACCGAACCGCTCGATGTCAGGAAAGGTCTTAGACAAGGTGACGCGCTATCATGCGATCTCTTTAACATAGTACTTGAGAGAATTGTACGAAAGTCACAAGCCAACACCGGAGTTACAATCTTTTACAAGTCTGTACAACTACTCGCTTATGCCGATGACATTGACATAATCGGAAGAACTCAGCGGGAAGTCAATGGGGCATTTACGAGTATTGAGATCGAGGCAGCAAAGATGGGTCTAGCGGTCAATGAAAGCAAAACAAAATATATGCTGTCTACAAAAAAGTACACCCAACATCGGCGTCTTGGACAGAACGCCACATAGACATATATAGACAGACCATAGACAGATATAATTTTGAGGTAGTAAAGGATTTTGTCTACCTAGGCTCTATGGTGAACTCCGCAAATGACATCAGTAAGGAGATCACACGAAGAATTACTCTTGCCAATCGTTGTTTCTATGGGCTAAAACGGCAATTGAGTAGCAAAGCCCTATCTCGAACTACTAAGGTAACTCTTTATGAGACACTAATCATCCAAGTCCTGCTGTATGGCGCAGAGGCATGGGCTTTGACAAAACCGGATGAAAATGCCCTTGGTTATTTCGAGAGAAAAGTTCTTCGAGCGATCTTTGGTCCCGTCTGCATAGACGGTGAGTGGAGGAGAAGGTACAATGCCGAGCTATACGGCCTGTACAAAGACATCGACTTAGCCAGAAGAGTTCACATACAGCGACTAAAATGGCTGGGTCATTTAGAGCGGATGGAGCCCAACGTTCCCGCTAAGAAAGTTTTCGAATCCACCCCGGATGGACGACGCAGTAGAGGACGACCTCGCGGTAAGTGGCGCAAACAAGTGGAGGGGGACCTCAACCAACTTGACGTGCGCAACTGGAGGCAGCTGGCTCGTAATCGTGCTAGCTGGAGAGGTTTGTTGGTTGAGGCTCAGGTCCACCCCGGACCGTAGCGCCATCTAAGTAAGTAAGTAAGTAAGTAAGAATGAGTATATCACGGAAATAATTTTTATCGAATTTTAAAAATGCAGAAAAAAATCATTATCGGCCGCCAATTTGCTTTGTAAGCTTCTTGCAAATAAATAAATAAAAATAAATAATGTTTTACAGTAGACATCGTTGTAAATGATAGTAGGTTCTTTATCTCTACAAAGATTTTTAAACATCACTGTTTAATGCACTTCAGGGACTACCTTAATTATATGTACATATATAGACAAATGCTGATTGTTCATCAGCCAAGATTAATAATAAATCCATAGCCATTGTCTACTCACCTCTTCTTGGATCGCCACTTTTTGTTCCTTTTGATTTTGTTTTTTCATTTATATTTTTCAAGAGTTTTGTCAACATCGTTGTGTGATCTTATTGTTGTTTTTCTGATTTTGTTTTTCCAAGTTGTTTACGAGAAATCAACGTGCGATGTATCTACGCCCGACCTTGGTTACTTGATCACAAATCTGTTTCGTAGTTTACCGCGATACGTATATTTCCTTGCACTCATTCAGTGGGCGTGAATGCTAATGTGCTGTGGCTTGGCTAAGCTGTGTTAAATTTCACTCTGATTGACTTGGTGTGTACTTACTGAATGAAACATGCAT
The DNA here is from genome assembly GCA_945910035.1 of Brachypalpus laphriformis. NCBI lineage: Eukaryota > Metazoa > Arthropoda > Insecta > Diptera > Syrphidae > Brachypalpus > Brachypalpus laphriformis. The sequence goes on from OX246755.1 coordinate 124,386,211, forward strand.
GAGATGGGAGTCGTAAGGAAACTTTAAAGTAATCATATACTGCTGTGTGGTCACTGTGGTTGATATGAAAATAAATGTTCATTCAACTTTAAATTTAAGCTAAAAAAAAATGTTTTTAGATAGAACTACCACTTCCTTTGCAGTTTCGTGCGACAAATTCGTTCTTTATCACAAAAAAGTATTTTCAGTTGGAAACCAAAAAAAAGAAACAGTATGCACAATGCACATTGCTATAAATGAAAATGGTAGGTACAATACCTACATATTTATCTAGAACGTGCAAGGCACACATCAATCGTCGCTGGCATTTTCGAAGAATAAATCTCGTTTCCCGTTGTCGTAAGAGCAAGACTTATAGAGATCTAGCCACTATTGTCGTTGTAATCGTTTGCAAGGCGACCCAATATTTAGATTCGGCGGTAAAACTGTATGCTTTAGTACGAAAACTTAAACAGACACAGGACGGACAGCTAAGAGAAGCAAGGCGCAGACTGTACCTAACCTATACACATATGAAATAATTAGGCCAAATATTTACCTATAGTATTACGTTTGCACAGTAATACTATAAAAGTTCCATATTTTGAGATCGAAAATCTGCACGATCCCAATACTTAATTTTTACAGGATCAGACGAGAAAAACTACATACGAGTATGTACTGCCCCATTATTCGCCGTAGTGTTAAAAATGTTCTGGTCATTCAAAGCAATTCTCTAAATTACCAAAAACATCCTCATCAATTTTTAATAAAATCAATGCATGTGCGGCGCCATACAGCAGGACTGGGGTGATTAAAGTTGTGTATAAGGTTACCTTTGTTCATCGAGAGAGGGATTTGTTACCCAATTGTCTTCTTAACCCAAAGTTGAGCCTAGGTAGACAACATAGTCAAATACCGCTAAGTTGTTCTCCGTCAGACACATTCGTCTGTCTCAACCATCGCCTTGCCTAAATCCCTTTTTTGACCAGTTATTACTTATCTCTTTATAAATCAGTGTGAGTTCACCATCGACATGGTGCATAGGCGGACACGCTTACTAGGATTCGTCTCTATAGATGCTTTCATAGGCGGCCTTAAAATCGATAAAAAGGTGATAAGTACCGACCTTACATTGGTGGGTCTTCTTCAAAATCAACCGCCGGTGGTGGACGTACTCGTATGTATATTTATATTTTATACTTTCAAGGCTCAATGCTGTCTTCTGTAGTAATTACCTGGGATAGGTTCCGAAATGAAAGACTTACCATTCTCAATGTATGTGCGATAGTGACTCATACATGCCTAGGATGTTCAGGTCAACTCTCCATTCTTCTCGATCGTCGGTTACTGAATCAAATTCATCACGAGCAATCACCAGACGGGTCTGAGAGACATATAGAACTTGAATCAACCCTCTCATCGTTGGCCTACCAGGAGGTCGGTTATTTTGTCTCGAGTACGTGTTGAGTTATTCTATGTGGTGTATGATCGCATCATTTAACTTCAATCCTAGGGGAATAATTAAGGAACTGGCCCTCCAGGTTGGGGGTTGTGCCGTCGGGGTAACTTCCCTACCACGTAAAAAATGCATGGTTCCGAAACAACCAAAAGCCTCGGATAAGGATGACTCAACTAATGACGACCCCAGGATCTGCACGTGGAATGCTCTGTCCCTTTACAGACCACGTGCAGCCGAACAACTAGCAGAGGCCCTAGACTGCTATAAAGCAGATATTACCGCCATCCAGGAAGTGCGATGGGATGGCCCGGGCAAAAAGAGGATGAAAAACTGTGACATCTACTACGGTGATTGCTACAGAGGCAACAGGCAACGCTTATTCGGATGCGGATTTGTCATACGCGGCAGACTTAGGCAAGAAGTTTTAAGCTTCCGATACGTTAGCGAGCGTATTATGACTATCCGGATCAAGGCTAAATTCGCTAACATAAGCCTAATATGTGTTCATGCCCCCACGGAAGAAAAGGAACCTGCCACCAAAGAGTGTTTCTACGAGCTCCTCGACAAAGCATACGAGCAATGTCCTAAATACGACGTTAAAATCGTATTGGGGGATTTTAACGCCAAAATAGGAAAGGAGGACGTCTTTGGTAGGGCAGTCGGTAAGCATAGCCTACACGACACCACGCCTGATAACGGACTAAGGCTAATTGATTTCGCTGTAGAGCGAAATGTCACCATAGCAAGCACATGGTTTCCTCATCTCGATATTCATAAGCAGACATGGCGGTCTAATGATCATGTAACGATCAACCAAATTGATCATATTGCGATCGACGCAAGGCATGCCTCCAGTATTCTGGATGTCCGGATCTTCCGAGCGGCCACCATAGACTCGGATCATTACCTTGTTGTAGCCAAGGTACGAATGCGGATATCCCAATCTGAGCAACAAAAAGAATTACTGTGAGAAAATTTAACGTCGAAAAGCTACAATCGCAAGAGACCGCCAGACTCTTCGCTGAACGCGTATCCCGAAGTCTCTCAATCACCTCTTTGCCGCCAGCATCAAGTACCGAAGACCAGTGGCAACGCTGCCAACATGCCATCAGAAACGCCGCGACTGATGCGCTGGGTCTCGCTCGCCTACCACCGCGAAACCCCTGGTTTGACGATGAATGCCGGCGAGTGCATGCAGCAAAACAAGAGGCATACAAAGCGGCGCTACCAAGGAAGACGAGAGCTGCTCGTGAGCTCTACGAGCAAAAGAGACGGGAAGACCATCGGCTTCTCCAAAAGAAGAAGAAAGAGCATGAGAAGCGCGCGTTTGAGAATATCGAGAGTCTATACTCCAGAAACAATGTACGGAAGTTTTACCAAAAGGTAAAAAGAACGTGTCAGAGAAGTAATACCCGTACAGAAACCTGTAGAGATGAAAATGGAAACCTCGTAGTAGAATCACAGTCGGTGCTGAGAATATGGAAAAACTACTTCTGCAGACTGTATAACGGCGACGAAGACCAACATCCCGCTGTCAGGCAGAATGAATCATTCAGCATAGACGATGATAGTCAAAATTTCCGTCCACCTGACCAAAACGAAGTGAGGATAGCAACATCCTTGCTAAAATCCAACAAGGCTGCTGGACCTGACGGCTTACCGGCCGAACTCTTCAAGGCAGCAGGGGATGAATTGGTAGAGTGCATACACCAACTCATTTCTAATATTTGGTGAGAAGAGTATATGCCTGATGAATGGAATCTCAGCATCGTTTGCCCGATCCGCAAGAAAGGAGACCCCCTCAACTGCGCCAATTATAGAGCCATCAGTCTCCTCAACATCGCATACAAGATCTTTTCTGTGATATTGTGTGAACGCCTGAAACCTTTTATCAACAGCCTGATTGGACCCTATCAGTGCGGTTTCAGGCCAGGAAAGTCCACCATCGATCAAATCTTCACACTTCGGCAGATCCTGGAGAAAACCCAAGAATTCCAAATCGATACTCACCACCTCTTTATCGATTTCAAGGCCGCCTATGACAGCATCTATAGAGAGGAGCTTTATAGAGCCATGTCTAGTTTTGACATCCCTGTCAAACTTGTCCGTCTGTGCAGGCTGACGATGGAGAACGCTCGCTGCTCCATCAAGGTTGGTAATGACCTCACCGAGACCTTTGATGTCAAAAAAGGCTTTAGAAAAGGTGACGCGCTGTCATGTGACTTCTTCAATATTATACTTGAACGGATTGTGCGGAACTCACAAGCCAACACCGGAGGCACAATCTATCACAAGTCTGTACAACTGCTTGCATACGCCGACGATATAGACATTATCGGAAGAAGTCAGCGGGCTGTCACCGGTGCGTTTGCAAGCGTTGAGGCGGAAGCGGCCAAAATGGGTTTAGCGATAAACGAGGGGAAAACCAAGTATATGCTGTCAACAAGAAGGGAAAACCAACACCGACGAATTGGACAAAACGTCACAGTGGGCAGCTATAACTTCGAGGTAGTAAGGGACTTTGTCTACCTTGGCTCTGCTCTGCTATAAATTCAACAAGCAAAATCAGTGCAGAAATCAATCGAAGAATAACTCTTGCCAATCGCTGTTTTTTTGGGCTTATAAGGCAATTCAACAGTAAAGCCCTATCCCGAAGGACGACGCAGTAGAGGGAATCATCGCCGCAGGTGGCGCGCACAAGTTCAATGGCACCTCGACCAACTTGAAGTGCGCAACTGGAGGCAATTAGCTAAAGACCGAGCTAAATGGAGAGGCTTGTTGGTTGAGGCCCAGGTTCACCCCGAACTGTAGCGCCACCTAAGTAAGTAAGTAAGAAGTAAGCCTGGGTGTAAAGTAAAGCTGGCTTAGAACCAAAGCAATTGGATACAACTTATTTATGTTTATTAAAACAGTGAATATTGTTATTAGCATAATATTTTCCTTTTATTTTTCGTTAATCCTGTAAGCAGGAAACATTTTTCAACAGAAATTAACAACTGTCTGTATAATGCATATAAACGTTTCGAAAGCACATAAAAATTGTTTCGCCTAATAAAGATCAAATTTTCTCTATTTTGTAAACAATTAAATATCTGTGTGTATATTATCATTTAATATTCATTTGTTTTTTCTTAAATATATGTTTTTTTTTTTCAACAATGTTATAGTAAATTTTTCTTCTTTTTTTTAATTTTATCAAATACATCTAAAGTTAAATTTTCAATACAGTATATTTTTTTTAGTTTTATTTAAAAAAAAATATTTTTCAGAAAAATAAATACAGCTGATTTTTGTGTCTAATATAGACAAATGAAATAGTGATGAAAGAAAAGGATAAGCTCAACGAAAAAATTGATTTCCTCTTGTTATGTATGTTTGTTAATGATTTGTTTTGTTTATTTTTACTTTTAATTACATACCAGCGGTTAATAAGCCAAATGTATTAGTCGTAATTAGTCGTTTCAGTCTTAAATATAAATATAATTCTTTCTACTTCAATAATGAAATAATTATAAAAAGTATATCGGCCGGAAGGGCGGTTAGGGACAATTTTTTTTACAATGAAATCTATTGTTTTTTTTTTTTTTTTTAAATATTCGGTACAAAAAAAAAGTAAATGGTAGTGTGATTTACATTTTTATTGTTTTTATTGTTTTGAATGTAGCAACTGCTTCAAGCAGCCGCTTATTGGTAAAAAAAAATTCTGTCTGTCTATCTGTTTTGTCCGGTTTTACTTCTCATTTTCATCGCCATGAGTATGCTCTTCGTTCTCCTCTGGTTCTTCCCCTTCTTCGCAAATGCTTTCATTATGCTTGCGCATAACGCGCGTCCGTAAATATTTGGTCAATGGACGTTTCTTATGCTCCTTACAGAAAGGACATTCCTTCTTTGAGTACTTTTCAGCCTTCGTTAGCTGACATTTCTCTGGAAGTAGAAAATAATTCAACTGGTTAGATAATTTATCAAGGAATAATTCTACGCTAATATGATTTACAATGATTAAAGAAATTATTTGCGGTGTAACTTGCTGAAAGTGCGCTATTATGGATATGACTAATTGGGTTTTTATTTTTTCAAAGTCACAACTGCACTAAACTAATTAATTTATTAGAATTGTAATTAATTCCACGCCCTCTTGACTCGAATAAAAAATTTAATGTACACAGCCTGCGATAGGAATAATTAGCATTTTATAGTAGATCAGTGAGCTGTGACTCAGTAAGTTACTCCTCACACAGAGTTTTTGCTTGAATTAAAAAGAAGATGCTAAGAAACTCAATTACGGCCCGTTTTAGAATATATCGACGGCAATAAACATTCTCAAAGAACACTTACTGCTTCACGAGGTGTTTGGCCACTAAATACGGGTCCGTTCTTCAATTCACATCCACACCCAAAATGCACTTTTGCAATTTCGTCAAACTGTTTCTTAGCCTTGTCGTCACACGAAGCTTTGTTTAGGTTTGAAACGATCAACGCCACGTGCAGGCAGTTCTCAAATCAACCCCTTTGTTGACTAGTTGCCCAATATGTTGCTTTAATCTGGTTATACTTTTATTATAAGCAATTCATTGCATCCGCTCGTCCGTAGCGTGAAATTAATCAAATACATTTGATTGTGCTCCCCTTATCAAGGTACTCTTCCGTATAGAGTTGATAAAAGTATAAATTCATTTGGACAGACAAGCAACACATTTGTTATCGCTTGTGTGCTAAGGGTGGTTTTATACTAATTTTTAAACTAACACAAACAGAAATTGCAAACAAACCACCACAAACTTGATAAGGACTAATTTAGATTAATTTATCTCTTTTCTCAAAGTTATCTAAATTATGTTCCAGAAAGTTTAATGTGGGGTACCTTTCTGGGTATTTTTTACTTATATTCGGCAGGTACTAAACAACCTGCATCCGTAGACTTTCCTTAAACGTAAACTCTTTTAATTATTGTCTAATCCTATACCCATCCAGCTTTTTCTTTTATGCGGGGGTCTTGAGTAATAGTTGTAGACTTGACTGAAGCAGAAATATTCTACACAAAAAAAAATTTAATTAGCAGTAATAATTTTCAATGAAATATCACGAAAGAGATCTAACTGGTAAATTATTATGTACAACTAGTTTCGTTTCTTACGTATTTATACAAAGCCGACTGATGCAATTTATATAGCCAGTTACGTGTTTGAAAGCTATGCAAATTCAATTCGGATCTAGTTAAAAAAGATAATTGATTGCTTGTATTACTTATTGACCCAATCAGTTGTTGTTTTTTTATTTCTTGCATTTTTACTTTGTTGCTACTTTATTTTCTTTTTTTTTTCTTATAACATTTTCCTTCAACTTTGCATGGCACACCTATTCGCATCGCACTGCCGCCAACGAACTTTTTATCTATTTCAACTCAATACAACTTAATAACGAACAAAAAATAAAAGTTATACTATCTAATCATTCTAGACAAAGAAGGAGATAATTAATACCTTAGGCTACATAGACAGATAAATGACAGTGGCAGAGGTAGGTAATGAATGACTGTAATTTAAAGTTCCATCAAAAATTGTAAAAAGAAAAGGTTATAGGACATTAGGAGTAAGGTTAAGAAGTAGTTAATTAAGAACAAGTAGTAGTAAGTTAAGAATAAGTTAATGTATTGCACAACTCGACCTGTTAGCCTATTCCAAAAAAATTGTATGTTTTAGAAATAACCCTGCACCTTTCTGGATTACGGTTATCTACTTGTAAGGTTTCAAATTCCCAGGTTTTCAGTCGAGATTTTCCTCAAATGGTTTTCTAAAGTTTAAATTGGCCACTTTTTCCCCTTCGCCTATCTTTAGAAGTAATTTAAGAAGGATTTCTTTTCTTAGCAAAACCACAAGCATGTGGAATACCTTATTCGTTTTTCTTTCACTTTACATTCAACTACAAGACTAAAATCACCTGGCATCTCTCATTTCCCCCTTCTAATTTCCATTCTACTCTGCATAGATATGTACATCATACCTTACTACCTTATCTAACCTAATCTAGCCACCGGTGTATTTCATAAGTAAGCCTATTTTAGATCTTATGCCTTTCCGGATAAAAATTCTGTGGCAGTTTCTGTTCACTTGTAGCATTGGATCATTGTCGGGCGTCAAATATTGAATTAAACAGCCTCTGACAGTTTACATTTAATTTCACGCATGCCCATGTAAAACTGAATTTTTTTATTAATATTTTTTTTATTAATTTTGCATCAACCAAGTATCAATAAATAAATATTTGACACAACAGCTGTTTAAGTGCCAGGGCTTAGCCTCTTGGTAACCACTCATGTTGTGTGCGTTATATTTTTCACACGAATGGAAGGGGCCTACAGTTTAGTGCCGTATCCGAAGGGCAATTTGTTTTGAGAAGCTTTTTCGAGACAACAATACTCTCGGATGTTTGTCAGATGCTCGCGAGAGGTGGGACCGTGAAAAAACTTTTCGGTGTTTTCTGGGATTCGAACTTGGAATCTCACGCGCAGTGATCCGACACACTAACCACTTAAGCCACGGCGCACACTACTCATCAATCAAGTGGTAAATTATAATCAATCATCGTTCATTCTATGCAACCACATTTAAGATAAACATTAACTACGCGGGATAGTTTGCTGCAATTATCTATAAGCATGCATGCATTCTTTTATAATAATTTAAAGTCTGCGTTTTTTTTTACACGACAAATAACAATATTCTACGAGAAATATACTTTCAGACTTAAAATCTTATAGTCTATTCAAATAATGTAGATATTTTGTACACAATTTAATTTTTTTTATACTGCGCCCAAAAGTGCACAAAAAAATCAGTACTTCTCAAACTTTTCGAGTGTATAGTTTTATGATGCTTGGTTTTGTCTGTTTTTTAATCTCTGTGTTTATTTATTTTAATATCTTAATTCCCTTGAGGAATATCGTAATAATTCTAATTGGTGGTTAGGATCAAGCCTCTAGAGTATAGAATGGCAAAGTTTTACCAAAATCTATCAATTAGTTTTTGCGTGATACACGCTCAAAAGCGACCCTATTTATCATTTTGTTATATGTATGGAAATAGTCTCTCCGTGGATTTGGTCGCTCAGTAGTTTGCTGTGGACAAATACCATTTATATCATTTAGTCTTTAGCCGGTCTTCAACCGTTTGTTATAGCAGGAATAAAATTGGGTATCGTTACAGTTCTAAAGACGAATGCCTTCTCCTGGCAATTTCTTGAAATTCTCTTAAGTCACCTTGATATTGTAAGAAATGATCGATGAAGCTTCATTCTCTTGAAACGTTACACAGATTGAGTGTTGTTTTTTCTTCACCTTCTTCGTTTCGACCGCTTCGAAAGAATTTGTCTGAAATCCTGCTCTGACGGGGTCAACCTCAACGCAGACAAATTCTGATGTAATACTACCTAAAACTAGTCATTATTCTAGGCGCGATTATAGGATGAAATGTTATCTTAAACATGAGCATGGAGATGCATGGAATATTCCCAGGTCATAAGCAGCTATAAAATAAATTTCCCGATCTCAACAGCCAAAATAAAAACTTATTATTTATTGCATGCCTTTGCTCTAAAATTAAAAAAAAAAAAACAAAAATCGCATCACTTTGAAGATAATAGACTCAAAACAAGCGTATATATGTAATCCTTTAGATACATAACCAAAACCCGATCAACTTCACACATGAAAACACGGACTACACCCCACCGAAACTGAGATTTGACCGACACTTCCGTACGAGCATCCCTGAACGGGATGAGTGGGATGGCTCTCCCCCTGATTGATGGAAATTCGGTGCACTTCTACACAGATGGCTCTAACCCCGCACGTGGGGTGGGCTGTGGTGTTTTCTCCGATAAGCTCAACCTGAGCATCTCGTTCCGCCTCCCTGATCATTGTAGCGTTTTTCAGGCGGAAATCATGGCGATTAAGGAAGCCCTGTCTTGGCTGAAATGTAATGTATTATCTGTCAGCGATATTAGCATTTTCACTGACAGTCAAGCGGCTATCAAGTCCCTGGAATCGGGCTCCTTTACTTAAAAGACCGTCTAAGACTGCCGTTTGTCTCTTACAGAGATGACAGAGCAGTTCAACATTCACCTATGCTGGGTGCCAGGTCACAGAGACATTCCAGGTAACTGTAGGGCGGATGAACTCGCTAGACAGGGTACTACTCTAAGGATTCTGCCAGATAGGCAAGCCCTGGGTATGCCCCAACGCTATTAGCAAGACCAACCTTAGGTGGGATAGTGGCTCTACGTGTCACATTTCGAGGCAGATCTGGCCTAAGCTGGACCAGAAACGTAGTGCCGAGTTGGTTAAACTAAAGCGATTACAGATCAGCTGCGTTATCGGTGTCATCACCGGACACTGTCTAATCGGCCAACATGCCAAAAGACTTGGCCTCTTTTCCAATGACTTCTGCAGGAGCTGCAGGGACGAGGAGGAGGAGGAAACCATTCTTCACTTCCTATGCACATGTCCTGCTCTATCACACAAAAGAATGCTCCATCTAGGAGCTCCCTTCCTTGACGACCTCAGCGATTTGGCGTCCTTAGGCGTCACGAACATCCATCGCTTCATCAAAAGCTCCGGTTGGTTTATTAGTCCCTAAGTGGTCTAATGGTAGATCCTTGGCATCACAATGGACCTTTACTGGTCTAAGTGTGTCTGCATCGTGGTGCAGACAGCCAATCTAACCTAACCTAACCCAAACCCGAGTCTTACCATCAGAGTTAAAGTGCACAACGCATGTGAAAACAACCTTGAAAAGCAAAACAATTTTACTAGACTGGTAACGTAATTTCAGTTTTAAGGTCATCTAAACAGATTACTATGTATAATCGATTAACCTATCTTATCTGCAAATTCACTTTTTCCTAAAAATCAATCTCAAAATAGACCAATTACTTCGAAGTACGTTCGTGTTGTATGACTAACATCCGTGCATAAGAATGTGTTAAATTGTTCGCACCTACATACGTAAAAATATTACACATAATAAAAATAAAAAATAGAGTAAAAACACAACTAAACCGACAAAAAAATAGGTGACAACTGATAACATATCATCAAGTTTTATTCACGTTATCAGGAGATCCAAAAAGAGAAGATTATGCACTAAGTACGTACAAACATTTTGAAATGTGTAATTTTAATCTGACTTAATTGCTTTTTACTATGATAATAAAATTATAATTATTATTGTTTTGCTTTTGGTTTATTTTAGGAAATGTTTTTAGATTATAAAGCACTTCAACATATTACGTCTTATAATTGACGTAATAAATAGGCGTATGTTGTCACGTGTGTGTATTTTCGAAATTCCCAGATGTTAATAATGAGAAAGTATGAACTCTGGAAGTGTGAACTACTAAAAATTAGCATACAAATGAAGGTTTTTTGCTATTTTGAAACATTTTAAATAGCCTTACATATTAATTTGAGTACAAAAATGTGACGAGAACTTGTTTACGCCAGTTACTCTCAAGAATATACTCGTATTTACTTAATAACTTTTGGTAGATGAGTGAAATAAATATTATAAAATAAATGAAATGGATGCCAATTTATTCAGAAGATTCAATTAACAAGATATTGCCAATAGCGTCATCAAGTGATAACAACGAGAGCAAACAAGATTAGCGCAAGCATCTGAATCTGCTTACGAGGTCTAACAAAAATGTCCGTGAAATATAGTACAGTGTGACCTCAATAAAAACAACTAATAGAAATTCGGACAGTTGCGTTTATTGAGGTTGTTGCAATAACCGAGTCAAAAAATAGTAGGTGTTAAAAGTGGCCCAAAAAGTGAAATACATTAGAATATTAAAGAAAAACATTTATTACACTATTAAACAAAACAAAACAGATAATTTATTTCATTTTATAAGAACAAATATTTATACATACTACATACATACATACCTACATAATACACACATTTTTATTTTTATAAATTGTGAAATTGTTGGTGCATCTATTTGGATGCTAAATTCTTTTCCACGGCTGACTCTCTTAAATTTTGCAGCGTTAAAATGCTATCCAGTGGAGCTGAATTTTCTTCAGCCCATTGAATGCAAATGCTGAGTGCCTGAATTGCAGCTTCTGCTTTAAATTATGGCCGTGGGGGTTCCTCAACTGCATTTTCGCCATCACTTTCGATGTCTTCTTCTTCCGAATTGATGCAATCGGTTCCAAATCCGTTTCTTAAACAAACATGAGTATACTAACGAACTGTGGGCGCCGTGGCGTAAGTGGTTAGTGTGTCGGATCACTACGCATGAGGTTCCAAGTTCGAATCCCAGAAAACACCAAAAAGTTTTTTCACGGTCCCACCTCTCGCGAGCGTCTGACAAACATCCGAGAGTATTGTTATCACGAAAAAGCTTCTCAAATCGCCGTTCGGAGTCGGCATTAAACTGTAGGTCCCTTCCATTCGTGTGAAAAAATATAACGCACACAACATGAGTGGTTGCGAGAAGCTAGGCCCTGGCACTTTAAAGAGCTGTTGCGCCAAATATTTATTTATTTATACTAACTTCCGAAAAATAGCCGTAAAATAACTGTCCAGACATAGCAAAAAAAAACAATAAGGAAAAGATCCAAATAGCGAACGAAATAAGAATTCATGATTTATCAAGTCACTTCTTTTTTTAAAGTTGCATTTACTGAGTCAACAATGGTAAGATTTTAGGTGTTGCTTGTATCAAGGAGTTGCGCGTATCGAGGGTTGCTCTTATTGAGGTCACACTGTATATCAATAGAAAATTTTTTTAGAAATACATGTTTCACTCCTACTCGTATGTAAAACAAATTTAGTTCGCCAACCGAAGATACCAAATTCGTAATGTAAAGTCTTCATTTTACTACCCTGCAATATTAATAAATTTGTACGACGAAATGACTTTGGTTTGAACCTCAGCTCGTAATGAGTTTCAGTACATTCTATGAGTGGTGTCCGAACTAATCGGGGAGAATTATTGCGATTTTTTTGTATTCGGCTTTGATTTTCAGTTTTTTTTTTTTTTTTTTTTATTACTGGAAATATTGAATGGATGTTGTTGGGACTTGATCCAACGACTTCTTGCTCTAATTAACTATAGCTCTAATTTAATACAAAGCCAATACTGTTAATGGACTAACAGATTAAGTAGTTAGACCACAGATATGATTGATGCTACAATTCCCTAAAAATGAGTTTCAGACAACACTGCCAGAAACATTGATTTAGTTTAGGGCAACGCTGTATAACGGTTTTATGCAATTTGCCCGTCCAAGTCTGTCATAATATAGGTGATACCCATCTACAACTATTTATAGAATAGAAGGGATATAGTCCTTTAGCTGTAAAGATCAGCTGTCATTGAGTGTCAAAACGTTGTGGCTATGGTGTAGTGGTAGCATCATCGATTCAAATCCTGATGTCTGCAAGTATTTATTTATTTATTTTTCATAAAAATATATAAAGATTCAGTTTGATCAATTGCGAAAGTTTGTGTCAACACTATTACGAATGCATAACACTGGCAGTGGTTGGTCATATGGCTGGAAAAATTGTTCGCTCTGTTGGATAATTGATATGCCTATAACTTCAGGTGATCGGGGAAAAAATACTATGAATCAGAAGCACAGACAAAATAAGAAAACAAATCTTTTCAGTTATCTGGACGCCACCCCAGGGATTTTCTGATATACCATATATCATCTGAGTTTTAAACTACTACACCAATCTTTCTTGTTCTGTCTATCCTTTCCAGCGTCCCCACTGTGTGTAAAACAACCCCTTGAGTACGCGAGAATTATAAAAAAAAAAGAATCAAAAACATTAATTGAATTTTCTTAAAACTAATGGATGAATATCATGCAATTTTATATAATCGTTTTGTATTTTCATACCTAACCTATTCAAAAGTATTTACACATTTCGTTGTATTCGCGAATATGGATACTAGAAACAACTCAATAAGGATAGTCATTAAGTATTGACTAAAACAACAATAAAAAATGTGAGTTGACCTTGTCTGTGGACAAAGATAATTTGCAAAGTATGTGCTATCAACAGTTCTTGATCTATTCTAAAGCGAGACAAATGTCCTTGTTATTTCATAGATTAGAAAAAATGATTTCGTTTAATTTTTTTCGATAAGGGCTTATCATAGATTTTTAATTAAGTTACCATTATCATTAGTTATATAATAGCATACCCTTTACGATACGCTAATTAAAACGAAATATAGTATGCACATATAAGGAAGCAATCTTTCTGATATTTTGTAGTAAATATGAACATACAAGAGCAAGCAAACAACAGTACATTGTCTAATAACACGGAAATCCCAATCAGACACAAGGTTTTCACCAGACCGTTTTATTAGATAACCTGTTTTGTTGCATATACCTGCTTGTAGTCGATTTTACGTATACATAGTTCCAAAGCACGTGTGTAAGGTCATGTGAACGAAGTAGCACCTAATATCTGCACGATATCAGATGAGAAAAGCTATTTTGAGTCATTGGGAAATTATGTATATATAAAAAACAAAAAAAAAAAAAGTGCCACAAATAATTTTAAATGTGTGTCAAGCTGGCGCATACTTGCTCACCAAATTTTGTATACGTGCGAGGACACACGTCACGTCAATTAGTATACAATAGCTATACCGGCGCAGTCTCTTTCGTGCTCTGGTATCTTTTTCTCTCATGTTACGCCAACATAATTCTCTCTGTTCAAGTATCTTTACGAAAATGATGTAGTAAATATTATGTTGACTAAGTGCACGTACACCAAAACGCCCTAAGGAATTGCCATGTCGAAGCTTTTAGGACAAAAAAAAATACATTGAATAGTGGATATGTAATACAATAATTAAGAACTTTTATGTTGCAGAACTTAGTGGTATATTCTAGCTTACTGAAAAAAAAAGTGGCAGATAAAATAATCTGCTAAGGCTTTAAGTAAGAACAAATAGTCTACCGTAAATAGCTCATAAACATGTAAATGTCAAAAATCACATCAAACCGTTTCAAAAGCGATTAGTGTAAGAACATTGATTAAATTCAAATATTAGTAGAAATATTTTAGGAACCGAGTCATATCAACAAGGAAATGGTATAATCTGTATATCTCAAAGCACTTAACTAAAAGTGAATAAGATGATGGGTGATGGTAGATCTAAGTATACTAAGCAAAATAACTCTCGTACACATTTTTGATAGTAAAAAGTTAGTTGTTTTCTCTCGACGAAAACAGGCGATCAATAAGTGTAAGAAAATCAATTATAAGAAACGTAAATGCCTTTCTGCCGTTGTGAAACTTGCACCGCTTTTTAAGATCTCCAGAGATCAAGAAATGTGTCCTTGTTAGCATCCGTAATTTTATTTGTACAAAAAAATACAAATATTTGGCGCAACAGCTCTTTAAAGTGCCAGGGCTTAGCTTCTCGCAACCACTCATGTTGTGTGCGTTATATTTTTCACACGAATGGAAAGGACCTACAGTTTAATGCCGACTCCGAACGGCGATTTGAGAAGCTTTTTCGTGACAACAATACTCTCGGATGTTTGTCAGACGCTCGCGAGAGGTGGGACCGTGAAAAAACCAAATCCTATCGAAAGATGTAAACAATCCAAAAATGGATTGGCAATACTCGGATATGTATTACAACCTAGACAAGTTTATTAATGTCATGAAATAAGTGATTTTTTTTTAAGGAGAAGTGCTTTGACTTTTACTGGAATCCAGAATTTTTTTTGCATCACTTTCTCATCCTGAAGAATGAACTTATTGATGGTGAGATGATTTACTTGAATGGAACAAAGTTGAAACTTATAGATCATGACAACCCACTTTAGATATCCGTAAGCGTTGGCACTCATTCGTCGGTAACTATACTATACTATACTAGGTATAGCACTATAAGATCTATTGTGCCAGCCCGGTGTTTAGCTGAGAACTTGGTTAAGGCTCTTGATAAACCTCAACAAAGCTCCAGGCTCAATGTTCCAGAAGTCAGAGGGGCTCAATAAAGCCCTCCCGAGATGGAGAAGTCTTTTTCTTGCGGCCATGGGGCATTTACAAAGAATATGTTCTGCCGTCTATTTTTGTTCTCCACATAGGCGGCATTCGTCTGTATCTGCTACTCCTATCTAGTGCAGATGGTATCTAAGTGGGCAGTGACCAGTCAATTCGTCGGTAACGGTATTGATCTTACGTAAATCTAAGGCTGAAATTCTACTGTTTATGTGTCGCCAAAGAAACCAATTTAACATTAAAAAAGTGTCTATTTATTTTTACCAAATTATACTAAGGTTATTCTTTAAACGGTCCTCGTGCTGTGTGATTGTCCTGCAGTCACCCTTACTATACTTAACAGTTACTTGTTTTCGCAGCTGGATGAGCTAATAACATTAAGCCAAACAAACTCTTGAGATTCATATATGTACATATTTATCTGAGTGGTTTAGTTAGCGGTCGACATTTTGTAGGTTTCCAAAGCTTATTAAAATTAAGTAAAACTTGAATTAAAACTACTTCCTCTTTCGTTACACCACCCTTTCCGTTCGATTTATACCTTTTTGTGAGTAAATTTATTTTCAACTCTGGCAACACTCCTGAACGTATTTTACTGTAGAGAAAACCCGAATGCATTCAATACTAGATAGGCCGCGGATTTCTACTACCAAAACATTATGCGTATCTCTGATTTTCCTCTGACTTGCTTCATTACGAGAAAGGTCATCTACATTAGCACACTAGATACAGCTACAAGTCTAGGAATGTCGATGATTGTTCTCGAAAAACCGGTTCATGCACCATCTATGTACGTACTTAAATTAATACAAAAGCGGGCGCAGAAAAAGAAAACGACGAATTGAGATACGCGAATGTTTAAATTCGTCATGTGTGTGCGTATAAAATAAAAGCTATTTATAGATGCTTTTTTTTAATTCTAGCAGTAAACAAGTGTTTAAACTTTTTCTCCATGAGTTATCGTCGTCATTCACAGTGTGGGGTAAACATTTTGCGCCAATTAAATTTGAACACACTTTCTCAATGACCACACCTCCTTTTTATGATGATAATGTTCATAATTATAAAAACGTCAAAAACAATAAAAAAAATAATGCCCCAAAGTCATATCCTTTCGATGATGCCATTTCCATATACTATAGACAGTGGGTGGGTGAGATGTGTTACTGTACCTTGTACTCTGCTGTAGGAATCCTTAGAAATAGGATTTGAATGTTTCTCCAATGTTCCATATGGAAATTGTTCATAGTCTCGATAATAGGTGGCCCGCATAGAGCCATAGGACATGCTGGAATCACCGACAAATACTCCGCAAACATCCATGATTTGTTTATTATCAAATTGTTATCACTTTTTAGTTGAACACTGTTATAAAAAAACTTTGATCAGATTCTATATTTCAAGTCACTTTTAACTGTATTTAGGACACCAAGTTGATTAAATTAATTTCACAAAAAATAAAAAATAACAATAAACCACACCGCACAACACGTAACAGCGTTCATTGACTCCTTTTTCCTTCGCCTTTGCGCTCAGTTTTAGTTATTTGATACTTTTGCTTGTACGAGTACTTCTTCTATAGCATAATTCGAAATAAAACAAAATAATTAAATGCACATTGAAAAACGCAACTAGTTTTCTAAATAAAACTTGAATTGTGTTTCTTCTTTTTTTTAAGAAATCAAACAATATCTTGTTATTTTCTTCGCGTTTTTTGGTTTTGTTGTTGTTTTCTAAAAGCGATCAACTGACGTTTGTAGCTCACCATCGAAAGTCTTGAGTGAAACTGAAAGCCTACAATCACTTGCCATGGAATAAATTCCCGCGTTTTGTTTGTACAGAAAAAAATGTTCGTCGTTAGTAGAGAAACGACTAACGAGAGACGAAAAAGAAGGACGGACGGTCCAAGTATGTGGGTTGGTTCTTTTGTCGCAAGGGGGAAGGAGAGAGTGAGAACGCAAACAAAATGCTGCCACATGGTGGAATGGATTTGAGGGTGACAGCGTCAGTGGGAGGGAGAGGTATGATGATGATTTCATATTTGCTAGTACTACGGAGCGGAGTGCAAGTTCAGTATTATTATGGATTTATTGTTGCTTTTTGATATCACGTTCTCTGTATGCGTCGGACTAGATTTATTAGGCACCGGTTTTCTTTTTTTTTCTCTTTCCTATCTACTCTCCTTTGTCACTCTTATCCTCTCTGTCCACATCGCTCTTTCTTTATCAATTTGCTGGTCTCCTTTCGAGTTGTTTTTATTGCCATTATTTTATTGCTTCATTTTGTTTATGTTTTTATTTGGTCTGAGATAGAACCTTGAGATGGTTGACAAAGTTAAAACACCTGGAACTCGTGTCCGAAATGCGTATTAAAAACGGGCGAACTCTACTCGAAAATTAAGTAGAAAGGAGGCTGTTGAATGAAAATTCAAATGCATTTTTTGTCATACGAGTAGGTGGATGTCCAGTTCGTCACTTATAATTTTGTTTCAACAAATCTGGACCTGAGACAGTTACCTGTTTGAAACTACTATCTAAAAAAAAACTGGTCTCCTTAAAGTTGTGATTGCTCTGATTTTCCTTGATTTGCTATTCTTTTTCATATTTTTTATTTGCATCTTTTACATTATGTCATGTGCGTAGAACTTTCTTAAGTCACATCTCAAGGAACAAAAAAAAAATGTTCCGATATAGGCAGAAAAAAGGCAAAAAAAAACTCTAGCGGTACTCATGATACAAATTCGAAAAAAATATTCTAGTTATAGAAGTTCGAGTTAAGGAAGTTCCACTGTATATGTACCTATACGTATTATAATTCGAACTCGAGATTTTATTCAAAATTTATATCATATAAATATAGTCGTATGGCTGGAAATATTGTTCGCTCTGTTGGGTGATTGATATGCTTCCGACACAAAGTAGTCGGGAAAAAAATACTGCGAATCAGAAGCAGAGATAACAAAAATCTTCCCAATTATCTGGATGGCACCACCGGAAATTTTCTGAAATATAAGATCTGAGTTTCTAAACCACTACACTAATCTTTCTCTCTATCCTTTCCAACGCCCACACTGTGCGTACATATTTTAAGGGTATTCATAACCCCTTGAGTGTGCCCAAATTATGGCAAAATATATATACTCGTATTTATATTAGAGTTCCCAGGATGGTCTAAGCTAATCTAGGACGAGAGGTGTTAAAATCCAGGACTTTAGAGAACACCGGTAACTTAAAAAAGAACAAAATTCGAACAAAAACTAGGTTAAAAAAATATTTAAAAAATAGGTAGAACTGGTCGTTGCTACGCACTGCACTGCATCCTAATGCCGGAAACACATGTGCAGAAGTTCTGCATGCAGTGCTGCGTACAGATCTGCAGGTATTGCATGACATTGGTCACTGTCATTCGCTAACTACAGCCGTTTAAATTACCACTTAAGTGCCATTTTGAATACCACAAACTCATGAGACATTGTTTGTAAGTGCCTGGCTGCATTACCATGGGAATGAAAGTCGGGTCGCGCGAGACGGGTAGATTTTATGTGAGTCAAAAGAGGACAGTCATTAAAATCAGAAAGGACGGGAACAGAAATATGCACCATATCGAGATTTATGCAATTAACTAATTACTTTGAAAAAAAGCAATATAAAACATAATTGCAGATCGGAAAACAAAAACAAAATACATACATAGTCATAAAAAAGGTTAATATCGAAATTTTATCCGTGTCTACCTGGTACTTCAACGATATGTTGTGTTCTAGATTTCAGCGTACCCCATTATGTCAAAATTGCTTTCATATTCTAATGAAGCGTTTTTCTGTGTGTAACCACTTCGTTCATGGGAATGAAGTTTATGGGTAGGTAAGTGTGGCCAGCAAGGCTGTAAAAGAATGCAATCATTGCGGAATGGATTCACTGAAGTCATGCTAAGAATTCACGTGGATTTGTTTTAATTCAATGACTTCAATAATGACTTCAACTTAGAAAAAATAAATCACCATTCATTTTGAAGTCATGATTTAGCAATAATTTTTTGCAATCGTAATTTTGAAGTCAAAATGAATGCAATCATTTTGAATGCTCTGCACTCATTGAAGTCACCTTGAAGTCACTAGCCTTCATTGCATTCACTTGAAGTCATTGAAGTCTTGAAGTCTTTGAAGTCATCTGAAGTCATTGAAGTCTTTTAAATCATTGAAGTCATCTGAAGTCATTGAAGTCTTTTAATTCATTGAAGTCATCTGAAGTCGTTGAAGTCTTTTAATTCGTTGAATTCATTCCAGTTATTGAATCTGTTTTTTGGTGTCGTCTATCAGAAGAATAAATAACTTTATTATTGGTTTTACACGAAAATGTAGAGACATTATGTTATCATTTTTAATATTATTTATTTTCTTTTTAATATATGTATTAGTACTGATTTAGTAATTTTTTATTTTTATTGATTTATTCTTCCGGTAGACGACACTAAAAAATAGATTCAATAACTGGAATGACTTCAACGAATTAAAAGACTTCAACGACTTCAGATGACTTCAATGAATTAAAAGACTTCAATGACTTCAATGAATTAAAAGACTTCAATGACTTCAGATGACTTCAATGATTTAAAAGACTTCAATGACTTAAGATGACTTCAAAGACTTCAAGACTTCAATGACTTCAAGTGAATGCAATGAATTCTAGTGACTTCAAGGTGACTTCAATGAGTGCAGAGCATTCAAAATGATTGCATTCATTTTGACTTCAAAATTACGATTGCAAAAAATTATTGCTAAATCATGACTTCAAAATGTATGGTGATTTATTTTTTCTAAGTTGAAGTCATTATTAAAGTCATTGAATTAAAACAAATCCACGTGAAGTTAAATGAGTTAAATGACGAAATGATTGCATTCTTTTACAGCTCTGGTGGCCAGGCACATAGGATGTTTAAAGGAAATGGTTTCAAATCCATCCTGTGGCATTTAAGAAACCGATCAACTGATCTTACATTTTTACAACTGCGGCAAGTGATGGCCAGTCTCACTCCCCAGGGTGGTGTTCTCTCTCCGCTACTTTGGATACTAGTAGTGAATAAGCTACTCACTTCACTAGAAAATAAAGGCTATAAGGTCGTAGCATATGCTGACGATATCGCTATAGCCAATTCAGGTAAATTCCCCCAAACCCTAAGAGATCTAATGAATTCGGCGCTAAATTTAGTAGCGAAATGGACGGACAGTGTTGGGCTTAACGTAAATCCGTCCAAAACTGAACTAGTACTTTTTACTAGGAAATATAAAATCCCGATCATAGCTCCCCCTAAGCTTAGAAACACGGAACTCCGCTTTACAAACACAGCAAAATACTTAGGGTTAACCCTTGACAGTAAACTTAACTGGAAACAGAATATTCTAGACCGCACCAAGAAAGCAGAAATCGCCATCTACACCTGTAAAAAGGCTATAGGTCCTATGTGGGGTCTTCGACCTAATATAGTCCACTGGTTGTACCTGGCGGTGGTCAGACCAATTCCGCAATCGAAATCTACACAGATGGTTCCAAAACATCGGAGGCTTGGGTATTTTTTCGGAAGTACCTCTGATAAACGTAGCTCTCCGACTTCCGGACCACTGCAGCATTTTTCAAGCGGAAATATCGGCTATTCGTGAAGCAGCGCGCAGACTCTCTTTGTACCCGATAGATGGTAGGCCTATCGTCCTTTACATAGACAGTCAGTCAACGATTAAAGCTCTGGAAACGCCAACAATAAGATCTAAGTTGGTCAAACATTACCGCGAATCTCTTAACGAGATTGCGGACAGATGCAATATCACTCTGTGCTGGGTCCCGGGACACAGAGACATTCCAGGCAATTGCAAAGCAAATGAACTAGCTAAGCAAGGCACCGTACTACCTCTAGTTGTCAACAGAGAGGTACCGGCACCCCCTATACAAACGATGAAACTTCATATGTTTAACGAAGCGCAAGCTACTGTAAACGACAGATGGAGTAATCTGTCTACGTGCGTATCGACCAGAAAGATCTGGCCTCTCTTAGACGCAAAGAAAACCAAAAAACTGCTTTTATTAAATAGAAGGAACAAAAGCCTCACAGTAGGAATAATCACAGGACACTGTTTGTTAGGTAGACACGCCACTAGAATGGGAGTCCCAGCAAATGATTACTGTAGAAGCTGTAGAGATGAAGAGGAAGAGGCGAACAATCTCCACCTCCGCGGCACATGCCCAGCGCTAGAAAGAAAATATTAGGGGAATACTTCTTTGAAGACTTAAGCGACCTGTCTAACATAGACATTATAAACTTATACAGATTCATAGGGAAATCCAATTGGTTTAGTTGAAATACCCCACCCACCCGCCTTGTACCAGTCATGAACCCTCCTCTCCCCTATTGGTTACTATCGATCGTCACGAGGTACTGTAACAGACACCCCCAAGATCGATAGTCAACCCTTAAATATCACTAGACCAAGAGTAACAGAGTTTGATTGAGTCAATCAACCCTATTACTCCCATGCACCCCACCTACACGGTGCAACTAGGATAAAGTTTCGATTGTATCAGTCACCATGCCTAACTAAACCAATCTCCATAGTTCGGCAGCATAACAGTGCTAGGTTGATTGTATCAGTCACCTCGCCTTTTATTATGCACTCCACTATTTCCACGGTCCACCTAGGTACGGGTTTGATTGATACAGTCATCCTACCTAGTCAACACCCTATGCACAGCAGCTCCTAGAGTTTGGTTGAATCAGTCACTCTATGGCGCTTATGCATCTCTACACCTGTACGGTCCACCTAGGTATGAAGGGCTTGATTGAAACAGTCACCCCACATAGTCAACACCCTGCATAGCAGTACTTAGAGTTCGATTGAATCAGTCACTACACCTACACGGTTCCCAATACAACTTACAAAACAGTACTGGGGGTTCGATTGAATCAATCACCCCCAATACTTGTTTGTACACTATACCTTCCCGGTACACACCGACTTAGGGTTGATTGAGTCAGTCACCCTCTCTAGCCACTTCAGGCATTGTTATTCTCACCCAACACCCTCCTGAGAAAGGTTAAGGTTCCCCCGGTAACCGGGGATTCTCCGGTCCCAACTCTACGTGGTATCACAATGGACACAAGTGGTCAAAGTGTGTCTTGACCCTGTCAGGACAGCCACCTTACCTAACCTAACCTAACCTATGGCCAGTCTAGACGCATGCGTACCTACTGGCCAGTAACCTGTGCTTATTGTTACAATTCTTCAAACATCTGTCCGAGTTCTTTTCCCAAGTTCTTGTGCTTTGGACCAGTTATGCCTAAACTATTCACATTTTGTTTGCCACTGAAGGAAATTGTGAAAAGACTTCACTCTTGACAGTTCAGATCGGAACAAAGACTACATCAGGGATCGGTCAAGGGCGGACCCACCCAGCTCGTCGACCCGTTCATTCCCCTCTATGTTGCTATGACGTGACAGCCAGAGGAGACTGATTTTTATCCGAAAACCTAGCGACGAGATCTCTTCCCTACACTGTTCCAACAGGTGGGAAGATGATATTGTTGAAATCAGTGCCTTGGTAGCAGCCCGACTACCAAGGAAAAAATGTGATATTACCAATGGGTGTAGAATTGTGTGTTCGACACGTTTCACGTATTTCTAGAACTTCCGCCTGGAAAACACTGGATGAATCGGGAAGGCATAAAGATACCGATATTTTTAGTGTTTCCGAAAAGATTCCTACGTCGACCCCACAGTCCGTCTTTGAAGCGTCAGCACAAATTGCTATTTTGAAATTATTTATGACTTCACGTCCATCTGTCTGCTCTGAACAGAACGTTGACTGTGAAGTTGTGTTCAAAATTCAGTTTGGGTATGTGTAGTCGGTCAAAGTTTTCCCCGGTTCTGGTAACAAAAATAGTATCTTATTGTGTCCTCATTCTCTAAGTCTGACCGCACTACATGCTGAAATATATTTAGAACTAGCGGGTACCCTAAAACTGTCAGGTAGGCACCTGGGGCAACAACTGTCAGGCAGGCGCCTGGGGCAACAACTGTCAGGCAGGCGCCTGGGGCTAAGTCTATTAGAGAACAGTTTTGTGCCGACCAACAAGGGGTAAGTGGTCCAACCTTAAATATATATACCAATTTTTTTTTTGAGTACTTGAAGAAAGAGTACTATAACACTAAAGTAGTGAGCCAACCGCTGGATTGATGGTATCCGTCGTGCTTTACTGCGACTAACAAAACAGGATTTTTTTTAGTACAAAAAAAAATACAAATATTTGGCGCAACAGCTCTTTAAAGTGCCAGGGCCTAGCTTCTCGCAACCACTCACGTTGTGTGCGTTATATGTTTCACACGAATGGAAGGGACCTACAGTTTAATACCGAATCCGAACGGCGATTTGAGAAGCTTTTTCGTGACAACAATACTCTCGGATGTTTGTCAGACGCTCGCGAGAGGTGGGACCGTGAAAAAACTTTTTGGTATTTTCTGGGATTCGAACTTGGAACCTCACGCACAGTGATCCGACACACTAATCACTTACGCCACGGCGCCCATTTCAAGTTGTCTAGTAATAAAATTAAATGATGCGATCATTCGCCACCTAAAGTACATTTGCTCGAAACAACTTACGTCAAGCAATCACATTGAATGAGTTAAACGAAAGTTCATATTAAAAAAAAAACTAAACAGGAATATGCGCTCAACACTGCGTATTAAAACTTGTCTGTAATATTATGTGCATGTCTTGCCTTGGACCTTTTGTCAGCAATCTTACGAGTAATTCAGAAATGTTCACTTAAACTAAACATTTACTTAACGACGTTTCTTTTTTTTTTTTTTCAAACTCAGTTTGATTGTACCAAATAGAATGGCAGGGAACTAAAGAAATTTGTTTGGCATATGTAATATAAAATCTACATTGTTAGTAAAATTTACATTCAAATGGTTCTGTGAATGTCAACAAAGCATGTTCAAAACAATTTGCCTCCTTGACATCGTACAGTTAGTAAATTTTAGTCTTTAACGACCCATATCCAAGTTAAACAAGTTTTAATAATGGATTGTTCTGAACAGATACCACATTATAAAAAGTAAATAATATTATTTTATCATTCATATGCCAGTCGCGAATGATTATTCAAATGTCCAATTAAATTTCTTCCGTTTTGTTGATTAACTTGTATAAGAAGAAAAATCGATTTTTACGTGTCCCTATGTAAAACTTTACAGCAAGTATTGATTTTTTAGGTGTTTTCGATCTCGAAATTTTGATCAATCTTGAAATTACTATCTGTCCGTCTATAAGTGTAAAAATGTATTAATAAAATGAAATGAAATAACATAACCCATTAGTTAACACAAAAAATATTTCTTTATTTGAATTCATTAACTAGGTTTCGTCACTGGCAACACCGTTCCTGTAAGTAAAAATAAAACAACTTCGTGAGCTACCATTGCTTTTGGAAAAACTCGCTCAAAAAACTATATCCACACCAAGATAAATCGCATACACAAAATAATACGGCAAGCAAGCACTACTACTGAGAGCTTTCACTCGATACAGCAGCGGAACCACGAAAGCCCACCACACACACCTTCACCTTTTACTTTGCCAAGGGGAACCGGTGAAAGCTTCGCACACACGGCCGCGCATTGAGTCACTCTCAGAGGATGATCGGAAGGAACCGACGGGGTCTCTGTTTCCCACACACACACACAAACTTATGTACAAGGGACGGTCGCCTCACACACCATCAGACTTTCCTGTCTTCAAGGGAATCTGGCCGACCAATACCATCCAACTCATACACAAGCGGGAACAGGGAAACACCACCGTCACACACTATCCGACATCCCGTCGCCTTTCCTTATATATAATTTACCATTAACTACATAAATATTCTACTCTACCAACTACAACGATAACCCAGTGATTTTACTCACCACTTCTCAAAGTATTTTTCCCTTATTTTTACTTATTTATACGTTTAAACGCACTCCACAAATACTGCCTGTCTCGATCGAAATCCACTCACAAACTAAACTATTCTTATTCTGGCAACGTAAATAACACGCAAAAAGGAGCGTTGCCAGAAGCACTACTTCAAACTACTTTTTTCCATTGTTTTAAGCATTACCAGATTCGAGTTTTCTATACGGCTTACCAATTCCTTTACATAAGTATAGCTAACTGCAACCTAAAAGGCTGAACGGGTTTCCTTCAAACTTTATACCTACGGTCAGAAGTCACAATACGATGCGAAATCAAAATTTTCATTGTAACCTCAAAATCGGTGCTTTACTTAAGGTCAATTTTTAAAAAAACTGAAATTGTCTCGAAAATTGTTTTAATGATTTTTTGCCAGAAAATGAATATAGTCATACTTTACTTAATGACCGGCTTTTAAAATGCTGTTTCAATACCTTTTCATTAACGTGTCATACTTATTTTCAAAAAAAAAAAATTTTCATTCCATCGATTTGAAAGAAGTCTCTTTGACGATTTTACTCAAATCTGAATAAATTATAACCTAGCAGCATCTTTTTTTAGTACACCTTACTTTCTTTATGTACATTATATCAAAGCAGTATCAAAGAATTTTCAGATCTGATAAACTTTTCCGACTCCTTTTTTTTTATAAATGAATTACGGATTCATTAGTAAATAATTCAGCATAGGTAGGATTTTTCAAGCATTCGTAATATAGAATATTTTTCGAAATGCTTTGTTGCTTACTCTCACTATATTTCACAGAATAAACAATAAAATTCGCAAGAAATAAACTCATTATAACTCTGGCTTAGTGCTAATGCTCTTTATACCTGCGATCTGAATAATTCCATATACATAAGTATAAGCATATAACTACGTTAGGTACTTTGAATTCATTACAAGTAATTAGTGGAAAGATAAAAAACTAGAAAATGATTCGAAAAAAAAGATTAAGAAAAGGAACAAAAGTGAATCAAATCCTTTGTTTCACTGTGAGTCATAAAATTTGACTGCTCAAGTGAAGAAAAATAAGTCAATTTGTTAGGCTTTATTTACTTACGCATAATGTTCAGGCAATTACTAGAAATAAAAGCAAAAGATCCGGCGATAGGTTTGAGGATGAACCTCGTTTTCTTCTTGGGTTAGAGGGCTCCAATTCATGGTATCTTAGTGCCTGGCCACACTAAAAAGGCTTTATTAGAATAAAAGCAATTCTGACAGATGTGGAACACTGAAATCGGTGTTGATGTGGATGCTATACAGTCAACTCCGCTTTACTACTCCGCTGAACTACGCTTTACTAAAAAAAATCGGTTAACTGAAGCACCAAATTTTTCACGGAGCATTATTTCAATCCGCTTAACTGGAAAACCTGGTTAACTGAAAATTTTTACAACAGAAATTATTTATTTATACTCAAACCACTCCGCATAACTGATGATGGGCGCCATCCCTAGGTTAGATTAGGTAAGTGGGCAGGTGTAGGGGGATAGAAAACCTCCACACCACACTCAGGTCAGTATAGACCCATTGTGATACCCATGGGGGGAAAGGAGATAGAAAAGGAAATCCCTTCCTCGTGGAAAAATACCGTCTTTGTAAAAATCCTAAAGAAAGAACAAAGTACTCACTGTGCCCTAGATACAAACCATCCAGACGATTTGATGAAGTTTGCGATGTCATTTATTGGTCTGTTGGACAACTCTTCTAGATCCTCAAAGAAGTGTTGTCCAAGGATCTTATTTCTCAAATGATAGAGGCCTGGGCAATGACAGAGAAAGTGGGCGGTGTCCTCCTGAGCCTCCTCGTCGCCGCAGCCTCTACAAAGGTCTTCGTTAGTCACACGTAGTTTTTTCATGTGGTACCGCATGGTATTATGCCCCGTAATGACTCCTATTAGAGTAAAGAGGGATTTTCTATGCCTCTGTATGAGTCTATTGGTTCTTACTCTGTCAAATGCGGGTCACAACTTCCTCGTGGTGACACAAGTATCTAAAGAGGATCACCTATTGTTAGCCTCCGTTATGGCTTTGTTTGCTGCTTCGAGCTTAAGGGCGCAAGGCGGGATGTACACCGAGGTGTCGGATTGGTCCGAGCTTAGTGCTGAGCCTCCTCTAGCCAGTTCATCGGCTTTCTCATTCCCTGGTATGCCTTCATGACCAGGGACCCAGCAGAGCTTTATCTCGTGCTGTGTTCCAAGAACCTTGAGCTCTTCTCTACAACACTTCACAAGCTTCGATTTTATTTCTATAGCAGATATTGCTTTTATCGCTGCCTGGCTGTCGATGAAAAAGGTGATATCCTCTCGTGGTATTGCCCTCATCGCAGTCTCACGAGCTGCTATTGTGACTGCTAGGACCTCCGCCTGGAAAACACTGCTGTAGTTCGGAAGCCGAGCTGACATGGAGAGGCCAAGCGTTTCAGAGAAGATGCCTGCGCCTACACCTTTTTCCATTTTGGGTCCATCGGTGTAAACAGCTAAGGATCGCTCGTTAGGCGTTCTGTCATTTTTCCAGTCTTCCCTGCTCGGATAGGTGCTAGAAAATGGTCTTATGAAGTCAAGGTAAGGCGTTAAGTAGTCTGTATTAAATACACTGCCTAGATATCTCTGCAGGATCGTGGTGTGACCCATTGCATTTGGTCTCCAGCTATCTGTTTGGCTTAATCTTACGGCACTATGAGCTGCCGATACTTGTATAAAGATGTCTAGCGGAAGCAGATTGAGAATGGCCTCGAGTCCTGCTGTAGGTGTCGTTCTCATCGCACTGGTTGTGGCGATGCACGCTAGTCTTTGTACTTTTGTGATAGCAGCTAGGTTATTTATTTTGCTGGCTGCCTGCCACCATACAAGGCTGCCATACGTTAGTATTGGCCTTACTATAGCTGTATACATCCATAGGATGATTTTGGGGCTCGGTCCCCAAGTCTTCCCAAATATTCTATTGCACGAGTAAAAAGCTATCGTGGCTTTTTTGACTCTTTCGTTGATGTTTAGTCTCCAGTTCAGTTTCCTATCGAGCACCAGGCCAAGGTATCTCGCACTACCGGAGATACTCAGGGGAGTACCCCTTACGGAAGAAGTTACGAATTGTAGAATTAATCTTTTGTTAGTGAATAGTTTTAACTCTGTCTTCTGGGGAGTCAGGGAGTCAATGATTTCCAGCGCCCCTTTGATTTGTTCGCTCAGGGTCGGGAGAAATTTACCTGTTGCTAGCAGCACAACATCGTCCGCATATCCAACGGCCTTGACGCCGCTGTTTCTAAGTTTAAGAAGGACTTCGTTCAGGACAATTACCCACAGTAGTGGGGATATAACCCCTCCTCGAGGGGTGCCTCTTGAGGCATAGACTTCGAGCTTAGTACCTCCGATTTCAACTTTGATATGTCTTTCCTTTAGCATATTGACGATCCATTTTATCACGGAATTGTGAATATTAAGGTTCGTTAGAGTTCTATTGACCGCGTCCGTTTTGACATTGTTAAAGGCTCCTTCAATGTCCAGGAAAGCGGCTAGTGTATATTCTTTATTTTTCAGTGATTTTTCTATTGAGCGGACTACACAGTGCAGCGCTGTCTCTACGCTTTTTCCTTTCGTATAGGCGTGCTGCGCTGGGGATATGTCACCTGGGCGTAGTTTACTACGGATGTATATGTCAGCTAGTCTTTCAAAGGTCTTTAGGACAAAGGAGGTAAGGCTAATTGGCCTAAAGTCCTTCGCAGTAGTGTGGCTTGCTTTACCGGCCTTGGGTATGAAGACCACTTTGACCTCTTTCCATGATATAGGTATATACCCCCACATGAGGCTGTTGTGGTACAGTTCTTTAAGTACCGGGATGATTGTTTTTATTGTTTTCTGTAGCATGATCGGGATAATCCCGTCGGGTCCTGGGGATATAAAGGGAGAGAATGATCCGATTGCCCACTCAATTCTTTCCTCTGTGATAAAATCCGTCGGAGTTTCCGTTACAAAACTACTGTTAGTTACGATGTTATTATCTGGATGGGTCGTACAACCCGGAAAGTGCGCTTTTAGCATGGAGCTAAGCGATTCTGCACAGGATTCAGTCCACCTTCCGTCGGATTCCTTGAGAGATCCAAGAGTTTTTGATTCCCTGGATAGAATTTTTCTCAGTCTCGCAGATTCTGTCGTACCCTTGATTTCATTACAGAAGTGCTGCCAAGAGTGGCGTTTGGCCTTCTGTGTCTCGTTTTTGAAATTTCTCTGACTGGACTTATACTGTTCCCAGTCCGCTTCTAGCATAGTTCTTTTGGCCACATTTAGAAGGTGTCTAGTTACTCTCCTAATTCTAGCTAGTTCAGATGACCACCAAGGTGGTGATTTTTTTATCTTTTCGTTTGGTTTCTGGACATGCTTTGACATAGGCTTCCTTAAAAATGGATGTCATATCCTCTGCCTTGCGGTCAATGTCGGCAGGTCCGCACCAGTTGCTATCCTGCGCCATCCCTAAAAGTGACCTCTAAATTAGCATAAAAATATTTATTTTTCCTATTTTTGTTTTTCTTTATTTACACGTATCGAAGTTTTGTTTTGTTTCGAGTTTTTTTTTTTTATAAAATATTTTTTTTTTTTTTTGTTTTGGTTGCGCCTGGAGGTGCAGGAATCTTCAAAAGATACCAATGGTCCGTACCATTGGTTATACCCGATTCATATATCTGACAATGCCATCAGTGCTAGTCAGTATATGCCTACGGGCTAAACCTCACCCCCTCAGAGAGGCACTATGAGAACCGGCTGCACGTACTCATAGTAGTAGGAAATTCGTCCCTCTCATTTTTTCATTTTTGTGATGACTACGACTAAGTTGCCTCAACGAGTAGTTTACGCTGCTGTAGTGTTAATCGCGTTAGGTAGGTAGCTTTCCAGTGAAGGCACCTACTAATACCGTCATTACATGCGGTTTTTCCTTACGGCGCTAGGTCGAAAGGTCTTGTTGTTTGTAGTCGGCGCTCAAGGTTTGTCACGTCCATAGTACGGATTATTTCATTATTGCAATGAACATGAAGACGGGTACGAAGTTTGCGAGCAAAGTTTGTTACTTCGTCCCTCACGGTAGCAATTCCTAGATCTCTGTGAATATCACTATTTCTTATATACCAAGGAGCATTCACGATTGCTCTTAGTATTTTGTTTTGAAATGCTTGCAGTGGAGCCATTATGCTTGGTTTGGTACAACCCCAAAGTTGTATACCATATGTCCAAGACGGTTTTAGCACTTGCTTATACAGAAGCAGTTTGTTGTATACTCTTAACTTCGAGTATCTTCCGAGTAGCCAATACATTTCTCTAAATCTGATTTCGAGCTCTTCGCGCTTCTTTTTAACGTGTGGTTTCCACTTAAGTTTTGCGTCTAGGGTCATTCCTAAATATTTTGCCTCGTTTGCGTAAGGTATTTGTACCGAGTTAATGGATATAGGTAAGTCGTTTATCTTTCTTAACGTAAAATTAACATGCGTTGATTTTGTCCCATTGAGGACTATTCGCCAGGCTTTTGTCCATTCGCATACTTTGTTCAAAGCTCGTTGGAGTTTTCCCGTTGATGATTCGACTGACATCCGTTACGAGGATAGCCGTATCGTCTGCGAACGTTGCTACAACGGCCCCTTCATCTTGTGGTATATCTCTTGTGTAGAGCAGGAACAGGATTGGACCGAGAACACTTCCTTGTGGAACACCGGCGTAGATATCTTTGAAATCTGAATATTCACTCCCGTGTCTAACACGGAAAAGTCTGTTTTCAAGATAAGATTCCAATATTCTGTACAACTTTCCCGGTAAGATTACCCTTATCTTATACCTTAGTCCTTCGTGCCATACCTTGTCGAACGCTTGCGATACGTCGAGAAAAGCGCTAGAGCATATTTTTTTCCCTTCTAGAGCTTTTTCAATTTCGTTCGTTATTCGATACACCTGATCGATTGTGGAATGTTTGATCCGAAAGCCGAATTGATGATCCGGGATCAAATGTCTTTCTTCAATTACTGGCTGCAATCGTTTCAGCAGAAGCTTCTCGAAGACCTTAGATATTATTGGCAGAAGTGAAATGGGTCTATATGATTTCTTGTCATTTGCACACTTCCCCGGTTTCGGAACCATAATAACTTCGGCGACTTTCCATTGCCTTGGAACATATAACAGTCTTAAAGAAGCATTTATAATGTAGAGCAACTTAACCAGCACTTTTTTCGGTAGCTCTTTCAAAATTTCGCCAGTGATTAAATCATATCCCGGAGCCTTGTTATTTTTCAATTTTTTTATTATCATTCGAAGTTCGGACAGGGATACGGTTTTTACTTTAAAGTTGTCGGGTGCCGTATTATCATTCGGATCTTCGATCAACGGTTGTCCATTGAACGGCTTGAACGTTCCTTGAACGTTTCGTGATCGGCAAATAATTCTGCTTTCTCTTTGTCTTCTTTTGCCCATTCTCCGTTAGCTTTCCTAATTGGCGGCGAGTGCATTACAGGTTTCCTTATGGACTTCAAGGCTTTCCATAGAGAGTAGTTTGAATGCTTATCAGCGGTCAGACCCTCGAGGTAAGTAGAAGTCTCGTGATTTTTTAGGTCCTGCAGCACATTTTTTAGCTTGTTACAAAGGTGGTTCAGATAAGTTTTATCCGGTGGCGCGCGGGATTGTTGCCATCTCTTGCGCTCTCTCCTCTTTTCTCGTATGAGGTCTTCGATTTCAGGCTGGTATTTGACTTTATTGTTCCGCGCTTCTGTCTTCCGCAAAGGAGTGTTTTTCCACGCTGAGCTCTGAATGGCTTCGACGAGTTTGTCGATTTCTTCTTCTATTTCGAACGGTGTCTTTAGCGGTATATTTAACGCAACATTTTCCTTGCAGTCTCTTCTGAAAGCGTCCCAGTTAGTTTTGTTACTAGTTAACCTAGGCGATCCTTCTTTTTTTACTAGACTTCCACCTATTTTCAGAGTGACTGCTGAGTGATCTGAGCATAGATCATAGCATTCTTCGACTTCCGTCAAATTTTTAGTTAACCCTTTTGCGATAAAGAAGTCGACGAGGTCAGGGATTTTATTTTTGTCAGTTGGCCAATAAGTTGGCTTTCCTGTCGAAAAAAAGTTCACCCCACGTTTCATGCTGACTTTGTACAATAATCTGCCTTTTGTCGAATTGCATCTTGATCCCCAGAAAGTGTGTTTCGCGTTAAAGTCACCACCTAAGACAAAATTAGGTCCGAGCGAGTCAAAGAGACGAACGAGGTCGTCTTCTACTAGCTTATATCCCGGAAGGAAGTAACTAGATCCGATGTTGTAGTTTAAGTGGTTTACTTTTACGGAGACTGAGCTTATTTGCATATAATCAAATTCTATTTCTATGTTTTCGGAGTGCTTAATACAGTCTTTGATGTAAAGAGAGGGCCCGCTTCTCGCATTTTCCGAAGGATGATTCGCATGGTAATCGCTGTAACCTTTTATTTTGGGTCTAAGTCCCAACGCACTTACGTTTTCGATACCAAACATATATCAATATTATTTTTCCGTAGAAACACTTCTAACTCGTCGATTTTTTTCAGAAGGCCGTTTGCGTTCCACGTTAGTATCTTAAGTAGCTGTTTCATATTCATGTTTTTTTGATTGTCTTGTGAGGTTTGAACTCGAGCTTGCTCAATTTGTCAAGTATAATTTTATTAACTTTGGTTTGCTCCTCAAATTTTTCCAATATAATGGTAAATATTTGGCTAATCGGATCTGTTGTAGCTGATCTTAATTTGTTTTCGTTTGACGCGACTTGCGCGTACAATCTCGCGTCAACCTGTGGCGGTTTTTCCGCTGCACTTGGACCAGCGACGTTCTCTTGCGCAATTTTTTTATTTCCCTTTATCGGTCTCGTCATTTTGACTGGCTTAGCGGTCTTAGGCTTATCGGTTTTACGATCTCTTAAGCTTGGGTTCGGGTGTATCGGTTTCTTGAGAGTATCGCGCCTTTTTTGAAGCTCCTTTGCTACTTCACAACCTCGATAGTTTGCTGGGTGCTTGCCTTTGCAGTTTATGCAGGTCGCCGGAGCCTGCTTATTTAAGTCACACCTTTCTGATAAGTGGTTCCCGGCACA
This sequence comes from Brachypalpus laphriformis, assembly GCA_945910035.1. Lineage (NCBI taxonomy): Eukaryota > Metazoa > Arthropoda > Insecta > Diptera > Syrphidae > Brachypalpus > Brachypalpus laphriformis. Next base: position 124,419,802 of record OX246755.1, read on the forward strand.
TTTTACACATTTCGGTTCTTTTTGGCAATACGAATGGGTGTGATTGAAACCTTGACAGCGTTTGCACTGAGGTATCGATCGTGTATTCGTACGCATAGGCTCGATTTTAACTACGGTATTCAAAATACTTTTTACGTTATAAATATCGTCTATATTTTCGCTTCTATCGAAGGTTAGCATAAAGAGCGGAAGTCCATGCTTGACCAAGATTTTATTGCCTTGTTCCGTTTTCTGCTTTATCTTCTTTAAGATATTAATTGCGTCGATAATTTTCAAGCCTTTTCCTTTAAGGTCATTTATAATTTTATCTTTAGTGCACGAGGGGTGGAGACCCCTTGCTATAACACGGTGTGATCTTTCTGATTTATTTTCGTAGGTGAACCACTGGATCTTTTCCGCGTTTAGTTTTTTCGATATTGCTCGGTAGCCGTCAGAGTCAACTACATTAATTTTCCAATCATTGTTTCGGAATGACGTTACTTTAAATTCCGATGTCACAGTTCCCTTGAGAAGGCAATGCAATTTATTGTAGTCCGTAAAGCCGACGACGTTTATTGCAGGCGGGGGACGTAATTTGTCGTGAGTTTGTTTCTGTTTCAAGTCTTTTTCTTTGTCTTGTTTTTGTGGCTCGACTTCAGGTGAAGAACCGGCTCTTCGTTTTTTGCTGGGTCTTTTCTTTGAGACCCCATTTGTTTCGCGTGCTAGCTCTTCTTCATCCGTGTGATATTTGAGACTAGCTGCACGGGGTGGGGTAACTTCGCGTTCTCTTTGCAAAAGTGAATTCTTTAAGGCCTTGTTTTCCTCTTTTAGATTCTACTTCTCTCTTAAGCTCTTGGTAGAGTAGATCCATTTACTCCATTACGGAGTTCATTGTTTTCTTCCTCAAAGCTATTACATTTCACTGAGTCCCGTTTCTCTTGCGCTTGCGCTTCCGGCGGACTTCTTTTTCCGGAGACATTCGGTCTTGATGGTGGAGACCGAGTTACCCTTGAATTTCTCGAAAAGGGATTTATTAAATGCAACAAAATATAAAAAAATGACATTAAAAATGATGTTGTTGCTTTTTTTTTGATTTTCATGTTGGATAAGTGAAATTGTTTTTAAGTTATCCGAACTCCGGTTAAATTCAATTTTTTTTAGTTATCCGAAATTCGCTTAAGTGGAAAAATAATTGTGGCAAATTGGTGTTTCAGTTAAGCGGAGTCGACTGTATTTGCGTTTATTGTCTTTTGCTTGGTTTGTACTTCTCTTACGACCTCAAGTATCTTCCATCTTGTATCAGTCAAAATTCGTTAGCATATTCATTTCCGATTCCAGATTATTGAGAAATGGCCGAAGTGCAGATACTGATTTATTAGCAGAAGCATTCACAATTTTTTTTCGCTGACTTGTGTTGTTTTCTCTGCTATATAAATAAAATACCGTCAAAATAAGTATTTCCATTTAAATAATTAAAACTTACCGAATACGAACCAGCAGCTGTCGAAGTACTTAGCAAGCTGCAACTCTCAGCCTCTGAATGGCTTTCGTTTTTTATTTCTTCACTGGGACAGTCGCTATGGAACATATCCAGCTCTTGTAAAGTATCTTCGCGATTACTCTTCAATATGAAGGTGAAACATAGTTATTTTTATAATTTTAAAGTAGATATTAACATACCGATTTCGATTGAAATGAAACGACAATCGTCGAAAAGCGTAAAACGCCAACGATAATCAGGGTGGTTGTCATTTTTACATCATTCTAGCAACAATGTCGTTTCAAAAATGATACGAGTAGTGTGTAGCCTACTTACTGCATGTCTAGAGCCTGGCCACACTTGCCTACCCATGATCGTCATTCCCATGAACACAGTGGCTACAGACAGAAAACGGCTGCATTGGAATGAAAGCAATTTTGCCAGATGGGGTACGCTGAAATCTAGAACATAACATATCATTGAAGTAGTAGGTAGACACATTTTTTACGACTATTGTATCGCTTTTGGTTTTCCCATCTAAAATTAGGTTCTGTATGGTTTTTCCCAAAGTAATTAGTAAATTGCATAAGTCTCAAAGTAGTGCATATTTCTGTTCCCGTCATTTCCGATTTGTCCTTTATTTTAATGACTGCCTATTTTTGACTCACATAAAATCTACCTGTCTCGCCTTTCATTCCAATTATAATGTAGCCAGGCACTTATTGCGGTATATTTTGAAATCTACCGCCCAACAACAGCAACATAACCAGCATGTACAACACGCCTCAAGATTTAATTAGCTTTGTCCTTCAATCTCACTCGCACTTTACTTTTTACTTTTCAACCTCTGCACACTGTTCACCCTCCGACGATCAGCAAAAATGAAGAAAATGTATGGAGGGAAACACTTTAAAAACAGAACACTCATACCTCCAAAGAGAATTATATTTTTGAGACTTCCATACGGTCTATACGACACGTCGATTGGAAAAAAGTTCGAAAGTTGTCAAAAATGAAACGCTTTGAGAAAAGAACATTCACTCTTCCGCCGAGAATTATATTTTGGAGTGGATTTTCGGTGACATCAACCCCTTCCTTTTTGACTCACATAAAATCTACCCATCTCGCACGACACGACTTTCATTCCCATGATAATGTAGCCAGGCTCTAAAGGCTGCACATGCGTTTTCGGCGAAAATTCTACAAGTGGAATGATTTGGAAAACAACCATTCATATTTTCATGTCCCGGTAGTTATATTTAAGTTTTTTCTCGTTCAACGCAAATTTCAAATGAAGATTTCTGTCAAAAGTGGAATGATTTGGAAACGAAACGTCCAGGGGACCATTTTGAGTCCACTACCAACTGTGGTAAGTTTTGGGATACGCTTACCAAACTTTTCGAAATCAGAATTGGTAGCTGTCGCCAGTACAAAAATTGATTCAAAATTTTAGTTTTTTTTTGTCGGGATAGGAAACGCTCAACTGGAGCACTCAGACGCAACTGGTCCATTGTACTACCAGAGAGCAAACCCTGATTTACCCATTTTATTGGAATTTTCTTGTCTTTCTAAGAAAGCCAAGTAAGCACTTCAGTGATGAGGAGCTTACAGTACCAGCACTAACCACATCCGCACCGAGGATCTGCCACCAGATACGAGCAAAGGCCGGACACTCACAGAGATAATGTTCCGCGGTGTCGTCGCTCTCTCCACAAGCGTCGCAGATTGTAGTGTCACTTAAGCCTAACACGTTAAGGTGCTTGGCAAAAGCGAAGTGGCCTGTCAAGACGGCGATAAGTTGTCTACAGTCTTTTCTGCTGAGAGACAGCAAGAATGCCGCTGATTTCTTACAGACGTCCGGGAGCATGCGTTTAGTCGACCTGCAACCTGGAGAGTCATGCCACACACAATTGTGCTCGTGAGAGACCCAATCGTCAATGGAAGCCCTAACCGAGGACGCTGGAAGACCCAACGCGGGTTCGGGACCTGAGAAAGCCTCCTCTGAGCCTTGTCTAACAATCTCATCGGAGATCTCGTTCCCCAAGATCCCAGTGTTACCTGGGACCCAGATAAGAGACAGAGAATTCGGCCTTGCGACCGAGTTCAAAGAGTTTTTGGTTTCACGAGCTATTTTGGAAGTGGTTAAAGGGTTAAGCAAGGCCTTAAGCGCAGCCTGACTGTCACTACAGACACAAATGCTACGTCCCTTCCACCTGTTCTTCACAACATTAGGATTGCATAAGTTTCCGCTTGGAAAACAGACGCATAATTGCCTAACGAGAAGTGAAGTCTAATGTTGTCGACTTCCACGAAGACCCCAGCGCCAGACCCTTGACTGGTTTTGGAACCATCCGTGAAAATACGACTACATTCCATTCCCGGCTCAGACTCTGACTGAAGCCAGTCCTGGACACAAGGAAAGTCGACTCTGAATTTGCGCATTAGCTGGAGTTCTGGTGTCATTGCGTCAGACGGCATATCCATAAGACAGGAGTCGTAAGATAAGTGTCGCGCAAGTTCATCAAAGTTCCAGTGTGGAGTATACCAAAAACCGCCCCGCCTAAGACGATGGATGGCTTTGATAGTGCAACCCCTGATATAAGTATCAAGGGGAGGTAAGGTCAGCAAAGCGTCTAGAGCAGAGCCAGGCGTACTCGGGAAAGCTCCCGAGCAGCCGAGACAAGCCGTTCTTTGGAGTTTCGTGCAAAAAGCAACCACATATTTACGCGAGAGCCCATTCCACCAAACAACCGACGCATATGCGAGGAATGGTCTTATCATAGCCGTGTAGATCCAGAGAACCTTATTCGGTGATAAGCCCCAAGTCTTGCCAAAAGCACCCTTACACTGCCAGAAGACTGAGAGCGCCTTGGATGTTTTCGACTCGACGTGTTTAGACCAATGAAGTTTGTTATCTAAAATCACTCCCAGATATTTGGCTTCATTGGAAATGCGAATGGTGACGCCTTTTAGTACTGGCTGAGTCAGACCGGTCAAAATCCTCCTTCTCGTAAAAAGAACAACCTCAGTTTTAAGAGGATTCACCGATAGCCCACTCCTAGTACACCATTCATCGATCATGTCCAGCGCCGCCTGCGAGTTAGCACAGACCGTCGCCAGGCATGGCCCGACAGAAAGTACGGCGACATCATCCGCATATGCCTGAGCGTAGACGTTAGAACTACTTAGAGTGTTCAACAGAGAGTTGACCACCATGCACCATAACAATGGAGACAGAACGCTACCTTGCGGACAGCCCCTGTTTACCGCTGTCATAACATATTGGCCACAATCCGCATCCACTACCAAAGTTCTATTCATTAGCATTGCTTTAATCCACAACACTAATGTTTCATCTACCCCGTGTTGTCTGGCAGAGTCGCACATGCAGTTAAAAGTCGCATGGTCAAAAGCACCCTCAATGTCGATGAAGATACCCATCGCGTATTCTCTCCTATCAAGCGCGCATTCAATTCTGGCCACTAGATTTTGAAGTGCGGTCTCACAGGATTTCCCACCCTGATAGGCATGCTGCATCTCCGATAGTGGATGCAGTTTCAAAGCAACTTTGCGCACGTGAAATTCTACCAGTCTCTCCATACTTTTCAGTAAGAAGGATGTCAAACTTATATGTCTGAAACTCTTGGGGAGCGAATAGTCTTCCTTACCAATTTTCGGTATGAAAGCTACTCTGACTGTCCGCCAAGGTGTAGGAATATATGCCAGCGCCAAGCCAGCGGTGAAAATTCTTTTCAGAGTTGGCATTAGCTGATCTATACCCTGTTGCAGCATAGCTGGATATATTCCATCGGTGCCAGGCGATTTGAAGCCATCAAAAGATGCCACAGCATATTTGATGGCCTCATCTGTTACCACGGCTGATGCAAAATACCAGCTGCGCCGAGTTTTCTGACTTAGATCAAGCTCAGCCTGGGTAAGCGGACCAAGCTCCGACCTAGTGATTATCTGATTGCCAGGAAAGTGAGTCTCAGTAAACTTGCCATCAGACTTTCTCAGTAACTCCGGTTTGAACGGCTTGCCCCTTTTGAGAACCTTAACCAACGTGCTGGTTTCACCGAGTGTCTCGATCTTTTCACAAAATCTCTATAAGAAGCACCTTTCGACAACCGAATTAACTTCTTGTAGTCTTTTTGCTTCGATCTAAAAAGATCCCAGTCACCTTCTAAATTTGTCTTGAGTGACCTATTTAGAAGTTTTCTGGATTCTTTCCTAAGTCGCTGCAGTTCTGGGCTCCACCAGGGAACCGGAGTTCTGCAGGGGGTTTTTGTCAATGGGCACGTCAGTTCAAAACAGCTGGTAAAGACACTGGTCAGGTTTTGAACAGCATCCTCAACCTTTCGTTTCGTTCTGAGTTTAGTTGGAGTTTTGATAGATCTGTCTAGCTCTTCCCTAAACCGCACCCAGTTGCTTTTCCTCGGATTCCTCCTCTCCTGCAAGGTTATGGCCTCGCATTCGATTTGGAAAGCGATGTATCTATGGTCTGACAAGGACACCTCCGGCAGTACCCTCCAGTTAGTAATTGACTTGAAATACCTATTAGATAAAGTCAAATCAATTACCTCCTGCCTCCTTGCCGTAACAAAAGTTGGCTGGGAGCCAACATTGTTAATTACCATGCCAGACGATAGTATAAAGTCTAGGAGATGGTTTCCTCGTATGTTACATTTGCTGCTGCCCCAGACTGTATTCTGAGCATTCGCGTCGCAACATATGACTAGTCCCATCTCTCGAGTGTCACAGTACTTAATGAGTTCGGCAACCGCCTTCGGTGGTGGAGGCATTACCGAATCATAAGGGAAGTAAGCCGACGCACCCACGAAGGTTTTCCAACTTCCGGTCGTTTCGTAGCTTACAGCTGCAGCAACCAGGTCCTGTCCACAAAATTGTCCAAGCTTGGTTACTGAGAGGAAATTCGGCACAATTAGACAAGCTCTCGGTCTTTCAGATCGCTCGTCACATAGCACCGTTACTCCACGAACACCCCCAAAACCACATATGCGTTTGTTCCGCACGTATGGCTCCTGGATAGATGTTATGTGGTGTTTTGTACGCACCACGGAAAGTCTGCTACTTAAGAGAGCGGTAGCAGCCTTTGAGTGGTGGAGGTTTATCTGCGAAAATATCAAAGATATAGTCGCAGTTTTATTAGCAGAAGGGCGCGCACCAGGTGCGCACATGCTTCCGGCGAGGCGAGCGCCCCTTCCCGTGGCTTTGCCTGCGTCAGCCATTTTCTGTCCGCTAGTGCTGAGACCTTTAGGGGTCTGACTTGCTCCGTCAGATTGAACCTGTTCGAGCCGACCGAAAAGGAGCCAGCGTTAGGTCTGAGGGATTGATCGGCTCCAGTTGGAGTACTTTCTGCCGACCTAGGCTTCTTTCCTGTCGCTACTGAAGGATGACTGCTTTCGGCGCTTGCGCCTTCAGCTGACTCTGCAGCCTCTTTGCATCGCGCCATCGCCGCCTTCCTTCTTCTCCTTTTCAGTTGACTCTTAGTCAGGAGCCCATCGGAGTGCGCCGCTTCGGGAGCTCGTTCAGCCTTATTGGTTTCCCGAGTCAAACCGTCACCGACACAACTTCGACCAGCTACCCTTCTATTGAGGCAGAGATTAGACGTTCCAGCCGAAGCCTTTCCGCCACTTTCTTTGCCATTCCAGCCCAGTCTACCAAATGAGTCAAAGACAGAGCTGCAGGAGTCTTCTGAAACAAGCGTCGCTACTACTTCTGATTCAACGCCAGAGGCGGGGGGTAAAAGTATGGTGGTTGGGACCTCCAGAATCCTCGCCCCGGCCGTAGTCAAAAAGACCACGGATGGATTATCGTTTTCACGAGTACCACCTGGAGTAGATACCGTTTCTTCCATCATACTGTCAACAGGTTTTGCGTCACAGTCAAGACGCCTTCAGCCTTTAGTTCGATGTCTCACCTGGGGTCCTTTCGGACCATTAGGGTCATTGACTCTTAAGCCGTTCCGTCACGTCAAGGCAGCTGAAGAATGGGAACGGAAAATTTTAGTTTGGTGCCATCCTTTATTCTTCATTTTTCTTTTGGCTACAAAGGTGCCACTGAAAGAATTAAATCGTTTCTGAACATACTTCTTAATTTGCAGACGTTAAGTTGTGAGTACTCCTATATTAATTATTGAATTTATTATGAAGGACAAAGCATTATGCTCAGAACTAGGGAGTGCTCAAGAGTGTTCTCCTAATTTTTTCCAAAGGAATTTAAATAAATTGTCAGAAACTTTATCAAATGTCACAACTGGCAGTTGATAGGTCAAGAATTTCCCAGAATAATAAACCGAAATATGTACGTACATATGTAGATCGAGTCATTCTAGACAAATATTACGCAAGTTAGCAATAAATCGTGTCAGTCTTCAAAATTGTTGAAAAAAACGAAACGAAATGTCACTAGGAAGTACGTACATAAGTATGTTAGCATGTAGCCGTTATAAATTTCACAGATGGATGGCTTAGAATACATTTGGAAATTCCTATCAGTAATGACTGTAAGGGTCGCGCCTAGCTGCTCATTTCACATTCCCCATGATACAACCGTAAATAAAAAGAAAATCGTAATGTTTATTTCTTTACGACGGAGAAAGCTGTTCGATAAGGGAAGGTTTCCTTTGTTGCACCTTCCGAAAACAAACTCGAAATGTAATATAAGATTTAACATTGTTCGCTCATTGCACCCGTTTCATCTTGTTTCCTGATTAATGACCGATTTTGGTACAAAAATAAGGTCAATTACCTATTTGCAGATAGCAGGACAGGAAATTTTTTGCTGTAGGTACTCCTATAAGTCTACTATGTAAACTTCCAAATTAACGTCCATGTAAAGTCTATATGAGTCATCCCAAATTAAATAAATATTTAAGAGGAAAGATACCTAGTAAAAGTATTTTTATATTGTATGATGGAATTTGTTGCGGAGTATATTCTAATCTAATCTTGGAGTATTTTTTTTTTTTTTTTTTAGGGAGCGTTTATTGTTCTATGTCTAGGAAGGCTTAGCTCATTTTATTGGCCAACAAAAGAAAGAAACCCGTTATTCATGCGACTGCATATAAATTAGCAATGGAACACAAATAGCTACAATAGATCCCGTGTGTACATTCTTACATATGTATTTGAATCTGACTCAATTCTTTTTATCGACTAAACTCCGGACGGGAAGATCGTCACATTCCTTACTACGCGCTGTATATGGGCCGGATTTTCTGAGTCATTCTGCAACGGAAATTTGAATATACGAGTTCCATTAATAATTATGTGTTCATGTTGTCATAATAGTGAATCGTACGTTTAAACTTAATAATTCTAACCACATGGGTATGAATATTTCCAACGTTGACATACTATAGAACGTCATTCCACACAACGGAATGTGATTCAAAAGTTATCAGTAAACAAAGATTTTATTGTTTCGCTAAATACTAACACACTGTATCTAAAATTTGAATATCAGTAAGATTCTTGTGTCCCTTATCAAGAAACGAGAGGGCTTAATGCCCAAACACTGTCATCGCCTGAAACCGTTAACGATTAATATACGATCGTCTTGCTATCATTTGTAGAGAACAAAAGCTAGCAGATGGCATCAAAAGAAATGCTTGTTCTAAAGTCCTGAATCTCCCCTCTGTGCAATTCTGTTTGGTTCCCAGCGATGTGTCTTAATTCTTTCCAGCTGCCGTGATTTGTTCATCCATCAAGTTTTTTTTTGGGTTACCCACTCTTTTCCCATTTCAGGTTGGTGGGCTCTATTCCACAGCCCGAATTGCTGTAGAATCATCGCACTAACCGATTCATAGCCACTTCCGTTCAATGTGTATGAAGTTCTTACCTTTTCTCTCATATTAGCTGTTTGTTTTATAAATTACACATTGCAAGCGAATTCAGCGTCTACCTTAACTATTTGACTCTCAACCACGACTACAAAGGTTCCAAATGTCTTACAATCTCAGGATCTCTGCGATGCTTATGAAGTTGAGAACTCCATTCGCATTACCGAAGTCAAAGTTCATAAAAGTAGGTGTAACAACGCTAGCGCATTGGATTCCCGACTCGGAAACTAGATTGTTCATTATCGACGATACTTTTCAATATTATTGTCTTTAATGTGTTCAAAAACGATTTTGGCTAGAAGGCCGCATTCTTGCATTCTAATAAAATATCTTTCTTTGGAATCTTGAAATTAAATCCGTTTTTCCTCTTACCAGAATGGGTCTCTATCTCCGAAGTCATATGTATAAGTGAATATAGAAAACTGTCGAAATTATTGACGAGGTTTTGTAGAACTAAGCAACTCGGCAACTCGGAACTTTACTGTGAAGTACTGCTACTTCATTTCCTTTAAGTGCTTTTTTTACGTTATTATTTCTTCTTTGCAATGAATATCGGAGAATTTTGAGAATCGAATCAACGTTAACATGGGTGTAAGGCGAACCCCACAGGCGGATCAGTAGAAATGCGGTGAAGTGGGAGGGTTGTGATCCCTTGTTTTAGGATCATAGCCTCGCTGATAAAAAAAAAGGAAGAAGAAGAAGAAGAAGTTAACATGGGTGTAAAATTGTATTTATCCATTTGACTTGAAAAATGCATCCATTTAAAAAAAAAATAGTATCGCGTGTGGTCGAAATTCGACCGAGGGGAAATAAATAAACAGCGAGAGAAACAACGCTATGTATTTGTTTACATAACTTTTTTTTGTAATATTTTCCCGTGTAGAGAAGGCAAAAGGATTTAAGCTCATACAGCCATGAACGTGATCAAAATGCGAAACATACACACATGGTTTTTTTTTCTGGACATCTATGACACTGGCTATTACGACCTCAATCCAAACTTTCGAAAAAACAGTTACTCATTTATTGGAAATATAATAAAACGTACGGCATTCAAATATGGGGAACCGCATAGAAATATAACCTCAACATTATACAAAGATAACAATCTAAAATTCTAAGAACGATCATCAACGCTGAGTGGTATATCTGCAATAAAGACATCCATCGCGACCTACAAATCAACAAAGTTGACCAAGAAATACAAAGAATCAGCTCAAAACACCTGGCATAAATTCTAACACACTGTAACAGCGACGTCAACACCCTACTCGGCCAAGAAACCTCAAGAAGAAGAAGTTTTAAACGAAGAAAATCCACCAACCTAATTTCCCAGAACTAATGCCAAACTATCTTCTTCTTCTTCCTTTTATCAGCGAGGCTATGATCCGAAAACAAGGGATCACAACCCTCCCACTTCATCGCATTTCTACTGATCCGCCTGTGGGGTTCGCCTATTTGACCTCAGAAAATATCGGCAGGCCTGCCGATTTTGGATCACTCGGTTATTGAGGCCAATGAAATGCCCATGTCGTCGCATTTGTCTGATCCAGGCGTTTATAGGCCTGCCTTTCCTACATACATCGCGATGTCTTTGGAACGTGCATTGATATTGCCTTTTTAACAGGGTTCAAATGATCTCTTCTTTGAACGTGGCAATACCAACTGAGCCTGTCGCGCTCTATTTTTTGTACGATGGTTTCCTTGATGTGAAAGCTTCCACGGATCTTCGAACTTCTTATTCTATCAAGCTTTGTCACTCCTGCTGTCATGCGAAGCATCTTCATCTCAGCTGCCGTTAATTTACTCTCATACTTTTTGTACATCGTCCAACATTGTGAACCGTATGTGAGCGCTGGACGTACAACTGCGGTATAGAGCCTTCCTTTCAACTTAGGGGACATTTTTCTGTCACAGAAGATAGCGGAATTTTCTCGCCACTTCATCCACCCTACGCTTACGCGATGATTGATGTCGTCATCACAAGTTGCTTTACTATTGATCATAGATCCCAGATATTTGAACTTTTCGCACTTGGGAAGCACTGTTCCATTCAAATAAATGTCTGGAATAGGCCTGAGTGGATCAGAGAACGGGCAGCACAAGTACTCTGTCTTTTTTGAACTAATGCGATACCCATTTCCCTCCAAAACGTCCACCCACACATCAAATGCTCGTTGCGTGGATGTAGGATCCTCACTTATGACGGCTCCATCGTCAGCAAAGAATAACTGATGTACCTTGGGGTCCATCACTTTACCTTCAAGCAGATAATCAAGGACTGTAATAAAGAGCAAAGGACTTAAAACGCTTCCCTGGTGCACCCCGACTTTGATTGGGAACTCTTCGGTTACTCCAGCGGGGCATCTTACTTTTGTCTTTGCTCCTTCGTACATGTCCATGATCATCTGTACATAGGTTTCTGGAACCCCTCGATGTCTTAGCGCCACCCATATCAGATCTCGTGGTTGTCTGTCGAATGCCTTTTCAAAGTCAACCAATGCAATATGCAAATCCCTTAAGGAATCACGATGTTTTTCCATTATGATCCTTATACTTTGGATTACATCTGTGGTTGATTTACCCGAGACAAACCCGCACTGATCATCAGATAGCCGTATTATTTTTCGCAGTCGGCCACCTAATACCCGCTCAACGATCTTCATGGTGTGTGACATCAGCTTGATCGAACGGTAGTTATCACAGTTTCGCGTATCACCCTTCCCTTTGTATACAGGGAGAAGGTAACTTTCCCTTCATTGATTCGGCATTGGATCACCTCTCACGAATTTGGAGATGAGAATTCTGAGCCATCTGAACCCGATGTCTCCCATCTTTTTCCAGAACTCAGAGGGTATCTCGTCTGGCCAAACCGCTTTTCGTTTTTTGAAGTATTTGACCACCTCACTAACTTCTTCGACTGTAATGTCGGGTATTTCTTCACAGTTAGGGGTGGCTCTTGGAAAGTATAGCCGGGGAAACTGTTCATTTAAAAGCTCTTCACAATACTGCCGCCACCTCTGCAGAATTTTGTCGTTATCCACAAGAAGCTGGCCATGAACATTGCTAATGAAGTTTGGCGAACGAATCTCCTGAGCATTCTTCCTTTTTTGGGCGGCTATTTTGAAGATAGTGGAGCTCTTGTTCATATTGTGTCTTCGCAGCTCCTGGATAGCCTGGTTTGCATCAGCAACCGGGGAAGATATTTTCTCCAGATCCCGATATAGGCCCTCCGTACTCTCTGCTTGAAGCTAGGCGCACTTCTTCTTCGCTTTTTTCTTGCAGCATCTGTATTCCATTTCGAGGCGAGCTTTTTCGTCATTATTATTAGAGGGGCACTTTGACCAAGCTTTGAAAGCCGCTTTCTTCTCATTTATCACTTTCTTAGCTTCATCACTCCACCACCATGTTTCTTTGGCGTGTTGATGGTGGCCTTTTGAAGCTCCTAGCAGTGATTTTTAAGCAAGTTCGCTGTAGGGAATCCCACATATTTTGTGCTCTGCACTCTTCATCCTCAGCTCCGTTGATGGTGCGAGAGAGGTAATTTTTCATTGCGAAAACAAAAGCTTCGCCTTTTTCTTTGTCCAGATTGTATCACTTGATTTTCTCAGAGACCCTTGTTTGTTTGCTTTTCTCCGGTGTTTTCATAAAAATTTCTGTTAGCAGGAGACGGTGTTGCCGAGCGATTGCCTCTCCCAGGATCACTTTGCAATCTTTTATCCGAGGCTTCATGAAACTGCCTACCAAATGGTAGTCAATCTGAGTTTCATCTCCACCACTGCTGTAAGTGATCAGGTGTCGGCTTTGTTTGATGAACATGGTATTTAACACGATAAGACCGTGTGATTTGGACATGCTTAGGATGTCTTCACCAGGAAGGTTCCTGGTGCCGTATCCTAGTCCTCCATGGTAATGCCAAACTATGTATTAATATTTAAAATTGTATGCCTTAGTCTTAAATATTATCTTTGATTTATGTAACATTGATAAATATAACTTTAAATTGACTACAATTATTATTGTTTGCACCTGAAAGGCGACAACAACGAGCGACAAGGGGCGTTCGGTATGAATAAAAGCCCAACGCTCCAGGTGGATTAAAACCCACCTGTGCCATACTAGCAACAAAGGTGACGAAATTTGAAGGACAAAGGTTCATGCACATGCTAAAATCTCAAAATGTAACTTCTAAACAATTTACTGAATGTAATTATTAGGCTATAAGACTTATGTGTTGCTACAAGTTTGATTAGTTTTCCATCCATATATTTTGTATGAAAGGGTTTACTCGTATCAAATAGAAATTCTCTAGAAGTCGGACACTTCTTAAATCTTACTCGGATATAAAATTTCTTCCGTTCTTCTTCTAATGGACAATTATAGAAAAAATACACAAATTTGTTGCCAATTTTTTGCTCTTGGTTTGGAAAATGGGGATTCCCCTTTTTTGTTTTCAAAATAATCAGTAGTTGGAAGATCAGCTCAGTTGAATAAATGTGTTAAAACATAAACTTACTCTTACTCTCTATATGTGTATAAAAATGTTTGCAAGCTGAACTTAATGCATAGACGTACAATAGATAACGAGCAACAGTGGACAAATAAAAACTCGTACGGTTCGTTAAAATTGTATGCTTATATTAGACTAGTTGTTGTATCCTTTTTTCCCTGGAAAATATAAAAAAAATGTTTGCAAGCCGAACGTAATACATAGACGTACATTAGATTAAAGTTTTAAGGTTTTAAGTTGTTTTAGACAAATGCAAGAAATAATAAAAACAAATAACTTAAAGTACATATTTTAAAACTTGGGGACTTGTCGAATTTTGCACGTTTTAGTTTAAAATATCATAAAAGACATTTGCTTCATTGATAAGAGTCTTTGCATAAGCGCTGTTTCATATTGCTTTGCACACCAACTCATACTAGAAAGTGGACTGGAAAGTAGATACATATACAGTGATCAAAAAAAGTATTCGACATAAGAGTATCTTTCCAAAAATCCAATAAAAAGTGTATAAGAAAAAATAACAAATTCAATTTGTTCAAAGTATAATTACATACTTATTGACTTATTTCTTATTTCTTTTTTATTTCAATTCATAATTTTTTAAATTTTTTGCATTTCAAAAAAAAAAAAAAAACTAAATCATATAAATTCACAACCAAAAAAGTATTCGACATTAAAGGAAATTTGACGAAATAGGTATATATTTTTTTGAAGCACTAATATTTAGTGGCTTATCGTATGACCTCTCGTAGATGGTCTGGCATCGATTTGACCAATGTTTTAGTGTATTCAGGATCAATGCTAATCCATGACACCAGTAAAGCAGTTTTCATTTGGTTTTTGTTGGTAAAGGTGTGTGCTCGCAATTTTTTTTTTTTCAAAATGACCATAGATGCTTAATGGGGTTTAGATCGGGTGATTGGGCACTCGTTTTAATTACTTTGGGGCAGTGTACAGAAGCCGAAGTCTTGCCTGCTAAGCGCAGAATTTGGCATCAGGTGGGAAGCTGAAAGAAACCATCAAAGTACCTAATTGGATAATGAACAGGACAATTTATTCTACTTGGTCGCATGAATAAGGAAATTAAACAAAATATGATACAAAAAGCGCTCGATAGTAGGACTGGGATTTACAAATAAATACTTAGACCATTATTTTAAAGAAAGCGCTAATAGAGCAAATTTAATGTGAATTTTTAAGGCTAGGTACGATGTCATTCGCCTGAATGGTTCCCATAGAAATACAGAAGGTAACTGCAGTTTATGTAACCTAAATGAATGTGAAAATATTGAACACTTTTTGGGACGGCGCTCCTATATTGAACGAATTTCGTGTTATGTAGATACTTTCGGAAAATTGAGCTATGTCAAGAGCAAATGTTTTAAATGAGGTAAATAATTATATGTGGAACAAATTAGTCTATTTATTACTAGTGCTTTAGCGTATATAGTTGGTCAAACGGTAGTGAATGCGATCATATGAAAATACAAGCGTTTTCACTCAGCTAAGGCCTACCAACTCCTACTCTCAACCTCCACGCGGTGACAGCCGGGTGCCTAGTACCTTATTCCAAGAAATGGGTAACCAACCCCGTTTGGCGGATTCTTGGTGGCAGCAGATGAGAGAGGGGGGAAGAGTGCTTTTCTCACTAGAGCACTTCTTCCTGTTCCAGGCGGCAGCGGACGAATTCCCTAGACGGAGTCAACGGTGGCGTCTATAGTTCCAGTTAGGTTGAACTTAGTGAATACCTTGCGCGTGCTGCTTCGACGTATTCGGATCACAGGTCGGTAAGGAATTTTCAATGTTGGTCAGGACATTGGAATAGAGATGGTGGCGGAGGAGCCCTTAATGGGCCAACGGCAGCGCTCATACTCCCGTAGTGGACTACTGGCACCGGTGTACCCGGCCCCTCGTCCTAGGGGAATGATTAAGGAACTGGCCCTCCAGGTTGGGGGTTGTGCCGTCGGGGTAACTTCCCTACCACGTAAAAAACTCATGGTTCCGAAACAACCAGCAAACGAAATAAGGACAACGACCTTCGGATCTGTACGTGGAATGTTCTGTCCCTTTACAGACCACGTGCAGCCGAACAACTAGCAGAGGCCCTAGACTGCTATAAAGCAGATATTACCGCCATCCAGGAAGTGCGATGGGATGGGCCGGGCAAAAAGAGGATGAAAAACTGTGACATCTACTACGGTGATTGCTACAGAGGCAACAGACAACGCTTATTCGGATGCGGATTTGTCATACGCGGCAGACTTATGCAAGAAGTCTTAAGCTTCCGACACGTAAGCGAGCGTATTATGACTATCCGGATCAAGGCTAAATTCGCTAACATAAGCCTAATATGTGTTCATGCCCCCACAGAAGAAAAGGACCCTGCCACCAAAAAGTGTTTCTACGAGCTCCCCGACAAAACATACGAGCAATGACCTAAATACGACGTTAAAATCGTATTGGGCGATTTTAACGCCAAAATAGGAAAGGAGGACGTCTTTGGTAGGGCAGTCGGTAAGCATAGCCTACACGACACCACGTCTGATAACGGACTAAGGCTAATTGATTTCGCTGTGGAGCGAAATGTCACCATAGCAAGCACATGGTTTCCTCATCTCGATATTCATAAGCAGACATGGCGGTCTAATGATCATGTAACGATCAACCAAATTGATCATATTGCGATCGACGCAAGGCATGCCTCCAGTAATGTCCGGACCTTCCGAGCGGCCAACATAGACTCGGATCATTACCTTGTTGTAGCCAAGGTACGAATGCGGATATCCCAATCTAAGCAACAAAGAAGAATTACTGTGAGAAAATTTAACGTCGAAAAGCTACAATCGCAAGAGACCGCCAGACTCTTCGCTGAACGCGTATCCCGAAATCTCTCAATCACCCCTATGCCGCCGGCATCAAGTGCCGAAGACCAGTGGCAACGCTGCCAACATGCCATCAGAAACGCCGCGACTGATGTGCTGGGTCTCGCTCGCCCACCACCGCGAAACCCCTGGTTTGACGAAGAATGCCGGCAGCAAAACAAGAAGCATACAAAGCGGCGCTGCAAAGGAAAACGAGAGCTACTCGTGAGCTCTACGAGCAAAAGAGACGGGAAGAACATCGGCTTCTCCAAAAGAAGAAGAAAGAGCATGAGAAGCGCGCGTTTGAGAATATCGAGAGTTAATACTCCAGGAACAATGTACGGAAGTTTTACCAAAAGGTAAAAAGAACGTGTCAGAGGAGCAATACCTGTACAGAAACCTGTAGAGATGAAAATGGAAACCTCATAGTAGAATCACAGTCGGTGCTGAGAATATGGAAAAACTACTTCTGCAGACTGTATAACGGCGACGAAGACCAACATCCCGCTGTCAGGCAGAATGAACCATTCAACATGGACGATGATAGTCAAAATTTCCGTCCACCTGACCAAAACGAAGTGAGGATAGCAATATCCAAGCTAAAATCGAACAAGGCTGCTGGACCTGACGGTTTACCGGCCGAACTTTTCAAGGCAGCTGGGGATGAATTGGTAGAGTGCATACACCAACTCATTTCTAATATTTGGTCAGAGGAGTGTATGCCTGATGAATGGAATCTCAGCATCGTTTGCCCGATCCACAAGAAAGGAGACCCCCTCAACTGCGCCAATTATAGAGGCATCAGTCTCCTCAACATCGCGTACAAGATCTTTTCTGCGATATTGTGTGAACGCCTGAAACCTTTTATCAACAGCCTGATTGGACCCTATCAGTGCGGTTTCAGGCCAGGAAAGTCCACCATCGATCAAATCTTCACACTTCGACAGATCCTGAAGAAAACCCAAGAATTCCAAATCGATTTCAAGGCCGCCTATGACAGCATCTATAGAGAAGAGCTTTATAGAGCCATGTCTAGTTTTGACATCCCTGCCAAACTTGTCCGCCTGTGCAGGCTGACGATGGAGAACGCTCGCTGCTCCATCAAGGTCGGTAATGACCTCACCGAGACCTTTGATGTCAAAAAAGGCTTTAGACAAGGTGACGCGCTGTCATGTGACTTCTTCAATATTGTACTTGAACGGATTGTGCGGAACTCACAAGCCAACACCGGAGGCACAATCTATTACAAGTCTGTACAACTGCTTGCATACGCCGACGATATAGACATTATCGGAAGATCTCAGCGGGCTGTCACCGGTGCTTTTGCAAGCATTGAGGCGGAAGCGGCCAAAATGGGTTTGGCGATAAACGAGGGCAAAACCAAGTATATGCTGTCAACTAGAAGGGAAAACCAACATCGACGAATTGGACAAAACGTCACCGTGGGCAGCTATAACTTCGAGGTAGTAAGGGACTTTGTCTACCTTGGCTCTGCTATAAATTCAGCAAACAAAATCAGCGCAGAAATCAATCGAAGAATAACTCTTGCCAATCGCTGTTTTTTTGGGCTTATAAGGCAATTCAACAGTAAAGCCCTATCTCGAACAACTAAGGAGACACTATATAAGACCTTGATCATCCCAGTCCTGCTTTACGGCGCTGAAACATGGACTTTATTAAAAGAGGATGAAGATATCCTTGGTCGCTTTGAGAGAAAAATTCTTCGTAAGATTTTCGGTCCCGTTTGCGTTGACGGGTTTTGGAGGAGAAGATTCAATCACGAACTATACGAGCTGTACAGCGACATCGACCTAGTCAAAAAACTGCGTATTGGACGTCTGAGATGGCTAGGACATGTAGAGCGAATGGACACCAACGCTCCGGCCCGCAGAGTCTTCGAATCTAACCCCGAGGGACGACGCAGTAGAGGGAATTATCGCCGTAGGTGGCGCGCACAAGTTCAAGGGGACCTCGACCAACTTGGAGTGCGCAACTGGAGGCAATTAGCTAAAGACCGAGCTAAATGGAGAGGCTTGTTGGTTGAGGCCCAGGTTAACCCCGAACTGTAGCGCCATCTAAGTAAGTAAGTATACACCAACTCATTGCTAAGATTTGGTCAGACGAGTGTATGCCTGATGAATGGAATCTCAGCATCGTTTGCCCGATCCACAAGAAAGGAGACTCCCTCAACTGCGCCAATTATAGAGGCATCAGTCTCCTCAACATCGCATACAAGATCTTTTCTGCGATATTGTGTGAACGCCTGAAACCTTTTATCAACAGCCTGATTGGACCCTATCAGTGCGGTTTCAGGCCAGGAAAGTCTACCATCGATCAAATCTTCACACTTCGACAGATCCTGGAGAAAACCCAAGAATTCCAAATCGATACTCACCACCTCTTTATCGATTTCAAGGCCGCCTATGACAGCATCTATAGAGAAGAGCTTTATAGAGCCATGTCTAGTTTTGACATCCCTGCCAAACTTGTCCGTCTGTGCAGGCTGACGATGGAGAACGCTCGCTGCTCCATCAATGTCGGTAATGACCTCACCGAGACCTTTGATGTCAAAAAAGGCTTTAGACAAGGTGACGCGCTGTCATGTGACTTCTTCAATATTGTACTTGAACGGATTGTGCGGAACTCACAAGCCAACACCGGAGGCACAATCTATTACAAGTCTGTACAACTACTTGCATACGCCGACGATATAGACATTATCGGAAGATCTCAGCGGGCTGTCACCGGTGCTTTTGCAAGCATTGAGGCGGAAGCGGCCAAAATGGGTTTAGCGATAAACGAGGGCAAAACCAAGTATATGCTATCAACTAGAAGGGAAAACCAACACCGACGAATTGGACAAAACGTCACCGTGGACAACTATAACTTCGAGGTAGTAAGGGACTTTGTCTACCTTGGCACTGCTATAAATTCTACTAACAAAATCAGTGCAGAAATCAATCGAAGAATAACTCTTGCCAATCGCTGTTTTTTTGGGCTTATAAGGCAATTCAACAGTAAAGCCCTATCTCGAACAACTAAGGAGACTCTATATAAGACCTTGATCATCCCAATCCTGCTTTACGGCGCTGAAACATGGACTTTATTAAAAGAGGATGAAGATATCCTTGGTCGCTTCGAGAGAAAAATTCTTCGTAAGATTTTCGGTCCCGTTTGCGTTGACGAGTTTTGGAGGAGAAGATTCAATCACGAACTATACGAGCTGTACAGCGACATCGACCTAGTCAAAAAACTGCGTATTAAACGTCTGAGATGGCTAGGACGTGTAGAGCGAATGGACACCAACGCTCCGGCCCGCAGAGTCTCGAATCTAACCCCGAGGGACGACGCAGTAGAGGGAATCATCGCCGTAGGTGGCGCACACAAGTTCAAGGGGACCTCGACCAACTTGGAGTGCGCAACTGGAGGCAATTAGCTAAAGACCGAGCTAAATGGAGAGGCTTGTTGGTTGAGGCCCAGGTTCACCCCGAACTGTAGCGCCACCTAAGTAAGTAAGTAGCGTATAGAAAATTAACTATAACTTAGTTTGATGTTTCAATATATTCATGTACAAAAATGTAAGGCAAAAGAATGTTCAAAAATAGTTATATGGGTTATAAAAGGTTGTCGAACGGTAGTGCATTCGATTACATGAAAACGCAAGCGTTTTCATTTAACCTAGGCATACTAACTCCTACTCTCAACCTTCACGTGGTGACCGCTGGGTGCCTAGTACCTTGATCCGAGAAATGGGTAATCAAATTTCCGTTAGGAGGATTTTTGGCAGCAGCAGATGAGATAGGGGGAATAGTGAAAACCTTGCGCGAGCTGGTTCGGCGTATTCGGATCACAGGTCGGTAAGGAATTTCCAATGTTAAGTGGCAAATACACGATACAACTGTTGTACCAACGGTTTGACAGTATCGTGTGCACCCACACAATTGAACGTTGTACCGATATCGTATGGTCGCATGGTATTGACTGTACAACAGCTGTCACATGCACAGATTGTATGAAAATTATATGGTGGGTATGTGTAAAATAGCTGAATAAAATGACTGTTTGTACTTGTACGTAAATCGTACGCAGATTGCATAATGTGTGTGCTGCATACAACAGTTGTGCCGGTGTCGGTATCGGCTTGAAGTCCATGACTATTGATCTAAGCCGATTTCCCACAACGAATCCGCATCCTAACATGTGCAACCTTTTATGGCAGCTTTAAAAGATTTTGCAATATTTCCAATCTGTATGGTTTTACCCCAGATAATAAGCATGCTTATGCTTATGCTTATTATCTGTGGTTTTACTATTATAATTCAAAATAAATTTCGTGTTTAGAAAATGGAATGGAATTTGATTGCCATTAAGCGATAGGTTTGAAAGATCAGCAATTATATTTTTGATAGAGGAAACGATAATTGTTTTGTTAGAGTTTCTTGTTAATCCTTCTGGCTTCAGTATTAATCATATTAATGCCGTTGCAAAATCAAATGAGCCCTAATTATTATCCGAAGATTAATGGTTATTTAGGCCATTTAGGACAACTTCTAGGAGTAGAGTGCTACTTCTTTTGCTGTCAGTTACTCTTCAATCCTTCTGCTTAGAATGGGTACTGGATTAAGTATGGAACTTAAAATCTAGAATTAATTACCTTGCTAAACATCTTAATTGTCTAAATATTCGTCTACTAGTTTATTCCAAGGCTTTTACATAAGAGAGATTGTTAGGTCCTTGGAGCGCACGATTTTTTGTCAAAACTACTCAAATCTTAATAATATCATCGATATAAAATATAATCGACTAAATTTTTTTTTTTCTAGGAAAGCCTCGGCGGCAATTCAAAGACTGTGATGTTAGCAACGATTTCTCCAGCGAGTATACATATTGATGAAACTCTTGCCACACTACGTTACGCGTGCCAAGCTCGTACAATAGTTAATCGTGTTAAAGTGAATGAAGATCCGCACGATAAAATAATCCGCGAATTGCGTGCCGAAGTTGAGCGCTTACAAGCTCTACGTCAAGACTACGAAAGGCAAAAAAGACTATCGGCGACAAATAATGTCCCACCGAGAAAGATAATCATAGAAACATCTGTTGATGAGAGTGAAGTTGATGCATTACGACAACAATTGGCTGAAACAGAGAAGCAGCTCAACAGAGCACAAAAATCTTGGATGGAGCGACTGAAAGAAGCCGAAGATCAACGAAAATCCGAACTGAGATTGCTCAAGAGAAAAGGCCTAGCAATGGAGCTATCTGCTGAACAGAAACAAGCATGTCTAGTGAATTTAGCTGCAGATCCTATTCTATCGGGTACATTATTTTACATATTGCCACAGGGAGCTGTGAAAATTGGTCGAACAAGGACCTCGATATATTGCAGTCAGCCGGATATTGTATTGGATGGACCACTTGTTGGCTATCATCATTGGTAAGATGAGAGGTTCGTTGGTGAATTTAACGGTTATTTATTTTGTACCTTCTGTTCTAGTACAATTGAGAATACAAACGGAAAACTGTATATTACTCCGGATAATAAAGAATTTGAAACGTATCTCAATGGAGAGCTGGTGCATGGGAGACTCCAAATGTTTCATGGCGATCGACTTGTTATTGGTGGATCTCATTACTTCCGGATATCAAATCCTTTTTGTACTAAACGAAGGAGTAAGAATTTGGTAAGTTTTATATCTTGATTAAATTAGTCAATTGCTTTTGATGCCAGACTGCATAGCTTTAGGAATAAAATTGTACCAACTTCTTGGGGAAAGTACAAATTTCATTGCAATTTAATCAATCTTCCCCATTATATTTATAAATTACATGTGTATCATATAAGTATGTTCGTCTATCTGAGTAGGTAGGCGCGTTAGTAGGAGTAACGAATTTTACAACTTGTATTATGCACAATTGCCCCAGCATGTTGATACTGTAATGCATATATACGACTTTCAATTTATGAATCGAGCCTTGTTTTGGGCGCCACCTATAATAGCTTTCTCATCGCCCACGCCAAATGGTTGAATAAATTTAGTTATGATACTCAAGCGATGTCTTAATACAGAAATAGTCAGCGCCTACCACTAAACTCGTGGACATTTGGTGCAAATCCATAATATTATGAAGTGAAGTTCAATAGTAATACATTCATCGATGTAATGGTTCAGTTTTTTACGGAAGCTGTAGGCTTCCCACCAGATTCAATGGAGTTAAAATTTAATTGTCCTAACCCTACAACTTTCGAACAATCCGCAACACTCCAGTTTTCTCTTTCCTTAGTCCAGTTCTTAAATTTTTCTATCAGTGTTTTGAAATTCAGGCGCTTGTTGAAAGAGTTGCAGCTTCTGTTGATTGAGCTGGCGCACCTGCTAATGGAGCCTGAATACCTGTTGATGGTACGGGAGCGTCTATAACATTGTAAGCATCTGTAGATAAAGTTGAAGCATCCTTCAATGGAGTTGGGGTATCTGTTGATGGAGTTGGACGTCTGCTGATGGAGTCGGACGTCTGCTGATGGAGTTGCAGTTCATAGTGTTGCAGAAAATGTTGATGAATTTGATGTACCACCTAATGGAGTTGGTACATCTGTTCAATGTGCTGGATCATTTTTTGATCGTGTCGTGCATCTGTTCGTGGAGCTAAAGCATTTGTTGATGACATTGGAGCATCTGTTGATAGAATTGGAACATCTGTTAATGGTTTTTAAGTATCTGTCGATTATGTTGGGTTATCTGTTGAAAGATTGAACATATGTTTATTTAGTTAATGTTTTAGTTGATGGAGTTGGGCGCTGTATAGGTATATTGCTGAGCAATAAGAGACCTGTTCTCACGGATTTTCAATTCTTTTTCATTCTTGCTGTGTTTTACTTTTGAAAATTTAAGGCGCGATAAATAATTCGAGTCATGTAACATATGTATCATACAAACTATTACTTGTGCGATGAAGGTACGATAAAATACGACTTGGAAACTGAGATTCGAGGCAGTTTCTTGATTGACTGGTTTTGGATTATCTTTAGCCCTAGCACTACCTGATGTTCATTCAGCAGTTGCTGGACGTGCTGTCTATACGCATCTACACTTTCCTGCATATCGGTGGATAAACCTGTGCCGCAGATTTCAAACCAGATGCTTCTTGGTTTTTTTTTTTTTTTATTCTAGATGTTCCGCAAGCAGATCTTTCTCTGTGGTAGCTATTAGGCAACAAATGTTGCGGATACATTTTTGATAATAGTGTATGATACGAGTACATAACTCACGTATGCATCAAATTTAAATTTTTGTTTGTTTAAGATAGCAAAAAGATAATTTCTTATCTGAGCTATAGCAGCCTAGACTAATATTTACTTTGCTTTCCATACCATGTTTCAGACAACCAATAGTCTTTCGATAGGTCTTATCGTCCGTTACCCTTGATTATGAATGAATTCATGAATTCAAATAAAGAATCAGAACTTTATTCCGCGCCTCAATTCATGTTTGTTTCATAGAATAACATTCCATCTTAATTATTATTTTTATTAACTTTTCCTTAGGTAGTTGATTTCCAATTGGCCCATCAAGAAATCCTACAAAAACAAGAGGAACAACTGCGACGAGAACTAGACGAAGAAAAGCGAGCTGCACTCTCGCAAATCGAAAATGAACGTGCCGCAAACGAGCGCAACTACAAAGAGCGCATGGAAATGCTAGAACTTGAACAATTCAAATTTAAATGCAATAAAGAACTATTGGAGACGGAGAAAAAAGCTCTGGAAGAGAAATCCGAAGAGAAATTCGAATACACACCGTCGTACAAGTCAACGCTACTTGATGACATCAATCGAATTATGCAGCATCCGAGTGAGGAGAGTCTACACAAGACACAACTGATGGTAAGTGCAAAGTAAAGCAGACAGTAATTTAAACTTTTTTCATTTACTTAAAAAAAGTATTTAAATGTTTTACTTGTGGTGAACTGCTCCAATTACCAGGCACGTACAACAATCGATTGTATAATTGACCAAGGTACAATTATTCAATAGATATTCAAATCTACTTGTTTTGTCTTCGGCGCAAATAAATATGCTAATCACGCTGTTTACTTGGGCTGAATAGTGTAAATTAACCACCTGCGCTATGAATTGAAAGTACATGCATCTTTCACAATTGTCTGAATATAAACCGTTTCCTAATTAGTTTAATTGGCTTAATTTTGAAAATTTTGAGACTATAAAAGGTAAGCATTTCCTGTTGAACAACACAGTACGCTAAGCTAAATTAGTTTTCGTCGCGTGATGTTCATGTATTATAGTTATTAACATTTTAGAGATAATAATAATCTTAAATCTCAATTTTAACAACTCATGAACTGCGAGTAGTGAGAAGAAGGTACCAAAGTCCACGGACTTTATTCTTACTTCTGGTACAAGGCCATAAATATTTGCTCACATGCAGGGCGAGGGAGACTTTAATAATAATAATAATAATAATAATTTGATATAATAATACATTGTTCTGTTTATCTTCATTAAAAAAAAATTAAAACGTGACAAAAATGTCGTCTGTTGGAGAGATGGCAAACAATGGCAAACATATTTCGATATAGGTACCTATATATTTGTTTTTTTTTTTTTTTGTTCGCTGTTAAGAGTTAAATTCATCAACTAGTCTGTTTCGATACCAAAAAGCATTTATAATGTATGTGTAGAGTGTTACCCATTGGCTTTCGTCTTCTCCGTCGAGTAGTTTGATAATTACCTCTTTGTTTATGAATTGTTTTCCAAAAAACGTTTTACGAAATAATTTCAGTACAGGACACTTTCCTACGAAGTGGATAACATTTTCTTCTTCCCATAGATTGCTTAAAGAACAGTTTCTGCGTTCACCTTCCCGGAAACGGTTCGCATTAAGTCCTAGCAATCCAGCAAGCGTTTTAAATTTCAACATAATTACCCCTTTATCAAATGAATCATCGAAGTAAGAGTGACCAATGTAGTGATTAAGTTTCCCGTATATTCCGTGCGAGCTCATTTGTGCATTCTGCAGTTTTTTTTTTTTTTTTTAGTTCAGGGTTTTTTAAACTCTTGGGAGTCTGTTTTATATTATTTTTCAATATATATTAATGTAAAGGCAACCCTGGCCACGTAATTTCATCATCTTCTCCCAAACTACACCAAGCATCAAACCAGTATAATCTTTTCTGAACTGTAAGTTTTGAGATTTTGTGAACTAAACGATTTACTTCATATCTAAACAATGTTTTATGTTTGTACTCCATGTGCAATTTTAATGAATATAGATGCACATCTAGTAGGTATTCTAGTATCTAAGTTGAGTATATAATTCGGCGTAGACTCAGGTAGACCAAAAAACTTGTTTTAAAAAGTACCGTTGAATTTTATCGACCGTGCTGAAGTTTGATAACTTCCAAGCCTGTGCAACGTAGCAGGAGATTGCTCTCGATAATACATTGAAAAGCTAGAATTTGGCCGAAAACTTGATGTCCTTCTTTCCCAAGAAATATTTCCATGTAGTATTTAAGCCTCTCTTTGTTCGCTCTCGCGAACGTCTGACAAACATCCGAGAGTATTGTTGTCACGAAAAAGCTTCTCAAAACAAATTGCCCTTCGGATACGGCACTAAACTGTAGGTCCCTTCCACTCGTCTGAAAAATATAACGCACACAGTATGAGTGGTTGCGAGAAGCTAGGCCCTGGCACGTAAAGAGCTGTTGCGCCAAATATTTATTTTTATTTTTTTATTTTTTTTTTGCTTCCTGTTCAGCTGTTCTGGCATGGAAAGACCCGGGGTCATAATGAGCCCAAGATATTTGTAATTCTTAACTATGGTATTTCAATTTCTGTACCATTGGAAATCCATTTTTCGCTCATAGCTCTTTTGCCGCCTTTGCTAAATATGATTATCTTAAACTCATTAAGATTGATGTTGAAGTTCCAAGTTTTGCAGTATTCTTTCAATTGATTAATCATGCCTTGTAAGACCTGCAAATCTTCTACCAAAATTACGTGATGTCGTCAGCATGCATTAGAACCCTAACAATACCCTAGACCATCCAGATACAATCCACCGCCCAAAAAGTCATATAGGTCATTTAGCATATGCGTGTTAGTATAACAACAAAAACTGACTGGCGACCAATAGATGTATAGTTTGAAATAATCAATTTCAGAGGGCCCTGAAAAGAGATTTGTTATCCAATTTGAATGATTCAGTTGTACTTCACAAATTTAAGCACAACCTTTTCATACTTTTCACTTTAACTTCAATTCAATCACCAATCTTCAAATAATAAAAAAAAAGCTATGAACCGCATTGACTGTGAATCGTTTTGCTGCGAAGCTTTTACTTTGCTTTGCAGAATTCTCACCAAAACACGCCTAATGCGAACAGCTGCGGACTGGACAAGCATCCTTGCTTTAGTAGTGGTTTCGAAGTTATCAGATACCCGTTTTCCATCCCACACTGCAGCAATTGTGTTTGTGTATATGCTTCTCAGCAGTGTTAACAATTTTGTCGAGACTTCCATTTTGGTTAACTTGTAAAAGAGGGCTCTCCTATCGATGCCACCAAAAGCAGCCTTGAAATCAACGAAAATAACCAGACACCTACTTTTTCCGACTGTTTTTTATTTTTACATTGCTGGATAAACTTTAAAGACTATACCCCACTACCGTGGAGTATGCTGCCTAAAACCTGATTGAAATTCATTTAGAATTTTGAGCTTTTTTCCCCATTTGGCTAGCCTAATTCTCAGTGCACCCACCAATATTTTAGCCACACAATCCACAAAAGATATTCCACGGTAATTATCCACTTCGTTTGGATCCCTTTTTTATGGATGGGATAAATAATCGTTTTAAGATAGTTTTTCTCCACCTTTCCCTTCTCGAGCATTCTAGAGTATGATCCGGCTAGTAAGCTGGTAAAATTATCCGGTGCATTTTTAAATAGCTCATACGGCAGCCTATCCTGTCCTGGGGCTTTGTTTACCTTTACGCTGTTCAACGCATCTGTTGAATCTCGTTTACCGTTATATCGCCGTCTAGATCCTCAGCCAAAATAAGCGGTTCTGCCCACTGAATTGGTTTCGCAAAGAGCGGAGGGCTTAGAACTTCTTGAAAATACATTTTATACTTTTCTACGTTTAATTCTGCTCCAACTTTGAAACTTCCGCATCGCAATTCATTATCGAATTTCCACCAATCTCTAGAATCCTTCATAGTGTTCAGTTTCATTTCAAGGTTCTTGTAATATTCATTTCGTTTAGTTTTACATTGATGTTTATAGTTCTCGTTCATGTACTTATATTCATTTTTTTACTTATCATGGCTTGTAAGTCTCCATCTACGCAGTAATTTGAACGATTTTATTCTGGCGTTGTAGCATGAGAAGTCATACATACCACTTCTGTTTGAAATTCATGGTTTTCAATTTTCCTGACTTATTACTTATAGCTTATTTCATTAACTCCATGAGATTTCGCAGTTCAATAATCATTTTACTTTCCTCATACTCACTGACCTCACTTTCCAACATTCTTCTATAGCTGCTTATATCGCTTTTGTTGTACCTGCTTGTTCTTGCACCTGTGTACGTTGTACAAGAAGTAATGTGCCATGACTAGGTTAGGTTCGATAGGTTATTCCGTAACACATAGGTCGTTGCAGTGTCTATTTGCCTGAGTATGTGAGTCCTGGCGTGCTGGCAGTAATTCCAAAGGATTCCTATAGCTATTCTTGACGTTGACCTTTCTAGTTTAATAATTTCCCTGGTTCTCTTCCAATCTAGCGTCGTTTTTAATGTCTTGGATACCCTATGTTCCACAACATTCATTAACCATTTTTTATTATATTGTCTAAAACAATCGTCTTGACGTTTATGTCTTCATCAAGAGGTAATCCACCCGTCTCTTGACAGTTGATCGGCAAGCTCATTTATACTGCAACTCCCCGGCACTCAAGGGTTTCGACCCATCCGTACACACAGCAATTGATTTTTATTGTGTTATTGCATCCCTTTACCAATCTTCCTTTACGGGGAAAGAAAAACGGTCATGGCTAAGACTAAGCTTAGTCAATTAATTAAGCCTCACACTAACTAATCGCGCCTGATGCAGAAGGCTCGGGCTTAAATCCTCAGGGAGGCGTTTTATAATGACAATGGTGCAGTGGATAGAGTATTTGCTTGTTAGCCGATGAATGCAAGTTCAAGCCCCAGTGGGGAACAGCAATCACCAGCCACCCGAGTATAAAATGAAAAAAAAAAAAAAAAAAAAAAAAAAAAATACCATCGAAGTTTTTCCAACCACTGCTCTCTTTCTCTTTCTCTTTCATTCTCTAGTTCGGAAATTGTAATATCAAATCATATCAAGAATGATTCGCCAAATGCAGAAATGTATACGCTACTTTCAATTCAAGAGTTCTAATACCATCTTTAATAATATGTATCGGGTAGTTAGCTGAAACAGAATTATATAGGAACATAACTGTATATGCCTGATGACAATTTAGCACGGTTAGTGTGATTGACCTTCTCTATGAACTGCTATAATATTTACATACTAAACAACTGATATACTCGTAAAATAGTTTTCCCATCCATTCGGCAATCAGTACTCAATTATTTATTTTCAGCTTTCTAAGCAATCTTTATAAATCTTTATCTAATTAGTACGATTTCTTTGTTAACATATAACATGTTCAAACGAGTCAATCTATACATTAAGTAAACACCATCAATCATAGACACCTTACTGACTGTGGGGTATCCCACGCAACACAAATTAATCACTGAAACAACAGCACAAAGCATTAACTCAATAATTATTTACTTATTTCCACGAATTTTTCTTTATCAGGTCAAAGAAGCAACTCAACGGTGTCGTAATCTTGGTCTACAATTCGATTTCAAACAATCACAGATACTTGATGAATTTGGGATTTTTCGTGCGGTCGTACTCATCATCGATCGGGAGAATCGTCAAAAGGCTGAATGGCCCACTGCTCGATTAGATGTTTGGCTAGAGATGATTAGAGAGAACGAAGTTGAACGAAATGATGTTTTTAAATGTATGGATATTGAATGGCAACCAATGGACACTAATCTAGATGAAGCGCTTAGCGAATCCTTGAATTCTAGCCGCATATCACTTAACCTGAGTTTGGTGAAAGAGGTGATGCTTAAGCAACCATTCCAAAAAATTCAAAACATATTCTCTTCGAATGGCAGTAACAAAAAGGAGAATCTTAACAAATCGGCTGTTTTGAATTGCTCCTTGTGGAATACGAAGAAGATGCTTACATATGACGAGGAAGATGGTACACCTATCGAGGAAAAAGCATCTCCATCGCCTGGTGCAGATTTCAATACATCTGCTAATCTGCATGTTAGGGATATTCATCGATCAACATTAAAACTGAAAAAACTATGTGACCGCTTTAACTCGGATGAGAATAATTCGAAAAATATTCGTCAAGTGACAACGGTTGCCCAGGTTCGAAAGTCTATAGAACAATTGGAGAATGTTTTGCATGGATTACGAGTGACGCTCAGCGACAATCTTTTCAGTGAAACTTCGCCAACAAAGACGCCAAAGTCAGTTAGATTTCTACTAGACTGAATAATAGATTACTTTATTTTATTTTATATGTAAGCATACGTATTCGAAGTGGATCATGTACTTTTTTTTATTTTCTATATAAATGTTGCTTAGTGTTGTGTTTTCATATACTTTTTTATAAGATTTGATAAATAAATGTAATTTTATTGATATGTTAAAGGAGTATGTTTTATTTTCATTACTATCGAGAAATTGGTTTAAAAATGCAAAAAATAGGTCCCATATACAAAATTCTCCAAAGTGAAAAATTTGCAAAACAAAGTGATACGCAGTTCACAAAAATCTTACTTTGTTGTAGATGAGGCAGCGGAAGTGTCCACAAATGTTCACCCGCAAAATAACGACACGTCAATTCGAAGGGAAACGTTGACCTTCTTCTTCTTACAATTTCAACGAGATTATGATCAGATCTCGAGTGATCACAACCCTTCCACTTCACTGCATTTTTATTGATTCGCATGTAGTTCGCTTGCTTGTCTTCGAAATATATCTGAGTTCACAAATGCAGGATGACTGCAGTACTACCGAATCGGAAAAGTTTAAATAACATACATATATTGAAATCTACCATGTCTATCAATACAGTCTGTATATTTTTGTAAAATGATTGCATTGTATTTGGCATAAATGCAAATACGAATCATCAAATATAAAATTTGTTCGATTTAGAACATTACCGAATCGGCAGTAATGCAATCATCCTGCATTTGTGAACTGGTGGTATAGGTATAAGCAGAATTCCCGGTTTTATATCACTTCGTTACTGAGGCAAACCAAATGCTTGTGTAGTCGCATTTGTGTGATCCAGAAGTTTTTAAGCCTGCCTCTCTTTGTGGAATGTTAATTGATATTCACCCTGATTGTCGTTGGCGTTTGTCGCTTTTCGGCGATTGTCGTTTTATTCATAACTACGACCTGCTGACCGTTAAATATTACTAAGCAATTTGTTTGTCGTGTGGAATACTATTACAGCTCTTTTACAGTGAAAAAGTTATGAAAATGAATTCGTGCTACATCTGAGGAATAAAACGACAATCGTCGAAAAGCGACAAACGCCAACGACAATCAGGGTGATTACTTTTTTGACAATATTCAAATTATCTCTTCTTTGAACACGACAATACCAGCTGAGCCGGTCGTGCTCTATTTTTCGTGATATGTTTTCTTTGACCTCCACGGATCTTCAAAATTCTTATTCAATCAAGCTCACCTGCCGTTAATTTCCTCTCATACGTTTTGTACATTGTGAACCTTATGTGAGTGCTTAACGCAAAACTGCGTTGTAGATCCTTTCTTTCAGTTTAGGGGTCATTTTGCGGTTACAATATAGCGGAGTTTTCTCGTCACTTCACGCTGCCTATGTTTACGCGATGATTGATGTCGACATCATAGGTTGTTTCACTACTCATCATAGATCCCAGATATTTGAATTTGGGGAGCACTCACCCTGATTGTCGTTTGCGTTTATCTCTTTTCGACGATTGTCGTTTTATTCATAGCTATGACCTGCTGGCCGTTAAACTGTACTAAGCAATTTCTTTGTTGTATAGAATACTATTACAAGTCTTTCAAGGTGAAAAAGTTATGAATTCGTAAGTATGATTCGTGCTACATCTGAAGAATTAAACAACAATCGAAAAGCGACAAACGCCAACCACAATCATGGGAGGTGCTCCCCAAATTCAAATATGCCATTCAAATAAATGTCGGCAATAGGTTTAAGTAGATCAAAGAAGCGACAGCACAAATACTCGGAAGCATCCTATGCACCTATACGTCCAAGCGCCCGTTGCAAGGACCTAGGATACTCATTTATGATGGCTCTATCGTCAGCAGAGAAAAGTTGGTGTATTTTCATTCAAGTATATAAAAAAAAAAATATTTGGCGCAACAGCAGCTCTTTAAGGGCCAGGGCCTAGCTTCTCGCAACCACTCATATTATGTGCGTTATATTTTTCACACGAATGGAAGGAACCAACAGTTTAGTGGCCGTATCCGAACGGTGATTTGAGAAGCTTTTACGTGACAACCATGCTCTCGGATGTTTGTCAGACGCTCGCGAGAGGTGGGACCGTGAAAAAACTTTTTGGGATTCGAACTTGAAACCTCATGCCTAGTGATCCGACACACTAACCACTTACGCCACGGCGCCCAGTGTTAGTGTTCAAGCAGATAGTCAAGGCAATAAAGAGCACGCTTCCCTTGTGCACCCCGACTTTGATTAGGAACTCATCGGTTACTCCAGCGGGACATCTTATTTTTGCCTTTGCTTCCACGTACACGTGCATGTCTGTGGTCGATTTACCGCCGACAAACCCGCATTGACCATCATATAGGGTGGCTCTAAGTGCACCGCTGGTTCACTTGGAAGCAAATCTTTTCAGTTTCCCTAGGAAGTTGAGGTTTACAGCTCTTTACAGGAGTAGAGAAGAGAGCTACACTTGTTTTGCTCACGCGTTCAAGTATATTTGTACTATCTGTAAAAACAAGATTGGCGACGGCCATTGGGCAAGGCGTAGTTTAAAAAAAAATAAAGATTTGGCAGGATATCTCGAAAATAGGGCATTTTTCACAATTAAGCGCATCTATCCTAAGTAACGAATTTCTGCGTGCATTCCTCATCCGTGCAGATATGAGAAATGGAGACAGCTCTATCAGCGGGTTAATCCGCTTAAGGAGTTATAAAACCGGATAAGAACTTTGTAGATAATTTATTGGGTGCAGTTTGGAGGTCTGATAACTTGGCAGCTGTTTCGCTTGATCTGTTACGGTGAAAACTTATCAAGGTATCAAGGGTTTGTGTAACACAAAAGCTGGGCAGACTTAAAGATATTACCTTCTGTGTATATGTACATGAACTACGCAGTATCTGCTTTAGTACAATACTATTTCAAACATGCATCTTCTTGCATGTTTGAAATACTTCAAAGAAGATGTTACCTTGCTGCATAGTACACAACTTGCGCGTAGGTCAGTTTTCACGGCTTCTTAGATGCAGCCATCACCATATAAAGCTCAAGACGACAAATATTATCATAAGCAGCCTTATTAACAGTGAAAGTGAGGTGAGGTTCGACCTACAATTTTTTTTATGTTTTTCAACATTCTTTATCATTCTGACGGAGAGGTACAGCTTATCTTCTGCAACTTGACAGCAGCAACAAGAATATGATTTAAGTCAACGTTCGTCACCATCTAATGCATGCACATCCTGCATTCTAGATACGTGACTACAGGAGTGGAATCCTCTAAGGTGATAGTTGATAGTCAAAGTTGATGATCACACTTTGTTATTTAGCTCTCCGTAAAACGATCGCAAAAAGGTGATGATCACGAGATGGTCACCTTAGGGAGAGCGAAAGGGATGATGGTGATCGTCAACAATCAACTATCACATTAGAGGATTCCACTCCAGGAATACCTCGATTTACGTCGTTCTCGGGGCCAAGAAAATGCGATGTAAATCGAAAATAAAATTATCCAATACTCGTACAGTCAATATGGATTGAAAAAGACTTGCTCCGAATGATATTGTGCACGAAATCGGTGAGTTGTGCATTCGTGAGAAAATTGTGTGGCAAGAAACGACGTAAATCGAAATTGTAGCGACGTTAATCGAAACTGGGAAGTAAAAAAGTGGACAACGTAAATCGAAATAACGTAAATAGAGGCGACGTAAATCGTGGTATCCCGTAGTTGCAAAAAAAAGCCTTGGTTACTGTGTAGATTCTGAGATGTAAAAACCAAGCGCTACTTTGCACCGAAATGTTAACTATAAGAAAGTCGACTAGTCAGAATCCGTTGTCCACAGCTACATCGCACAGTCTGCTTTCCGACTAACACGTCGAAGATGTGTTCCATACCGATTTTAAGATTAAACTCCCAACATACGTATAGTCGTATTCACTGCTCGTGGCAGTGGTTATTATATACCTTATACTCAGGGTCCAACAAGGCGGTAGGACTTGACGGTATTCCAGCAGAGCTCTTACGAGCAACGCAAACAACATCGGCTGAGCTTCTGCTTCCACTTATAGATAGAGCTTGGGAAGCTGAGAGCTTTCCTAACGAGTGGAAAAAGGGAATGATTGTCAAGCTTCCTAAGAAAGGAAATTTAATGGAGTGCGGAAACTGGAGGGGTATCTGCGTGCTGCCTGCTGTAGCTAAGATAATAGCTAAAATCATCCTTGAGCGAATCAAACAACATCTCGAAGACACACTCGATGCCGAACAAGCAGGTTTCCGCTCTGGATCCTCCTGTGCCGACCACATCAACACCCTGCGGATTATCATCGAACAGTGTGTTGAATATCGATCGCCACTGCACCTGCTGTTCATCGATTTTGAGAAGGCGTTCGATAGTGTCAACAGGGAGTTTATTTGGCGTGCCTTACGCAGGAGAGGCATTCCCGATAAACTAATTGCTATTATCAAAGCTACATATGAAGGCTCCAAATGTCACGTTCTGCACAGGGGAAGGTTGTCTGAGGAATTTGAGATCCAAAGTGGGGTAAGACAAGGCTGTATCCTTTCACCAATATTATTCCTATTGGTGATTAGCGATGTGCTTCATGCAGCTTTGTCGACGGGAAACGGAGGAATTCGATGGACTCTTACATCTCAACTGAAGCATCTTGACTACGCAGACGATGTATGCTTACTCTCCCACAGAATTATGGACCTCCACCAAATGACAGCAGATGTGGAGAGGGAGGCAGGTGTCGTCGGGCTGAAAATTAATACGACAAAAACTAAAATCATCAGCCTTGGAACTAACTCATCGGCTCAAATATGCATTGCTGGACAACCGGTAGAGAGAGTAGAGGATTTCCAGTATCTTGGGAGTATTGTCTCGACCGATGGTGGAACCGAACTGGATATAGCCAACAGGATCGCCAAAGCAAAGTCCGCGTTCGGGATGTTGTCCAAAATATGGCGAAGCAATGCAATCAGTTTGAGCACCAAAATAAGACTGTTCCGCTCCAACGTTGAATCCGTGCTGCTATATGGTTGCAGCACGTGGAGAGTGACCACTACTATCACCAGAAAGCTGCAAACGTTCGTTAATAGGTGTCTGCGCAATATCTTAAGGATTTTCTGGCCCAATCGTATCTCTAACGAACACCTTTACGAGAGAACGGGTCAGGAACCAATAGGCACAACTATCCAACGGCGGAAGTGGCAGTGGATTGGTCACACGTTCCGAAAGGGTGACAGCTCCATAGCGAACCATGCTATGCAATGGAACCCTCTAACTCAGGATGGCAGAAGACCTGGCGGTCCGCGGAAAACATGGCGCAGAACAGTCGAGAAGGAGGCACGGCAGTTAGGGAAAAGTTGGGGAGAACTCAGACACATTGCCAGAAACCGTACACGATGGCGCGTAGGCGTAGTAGAGGCCCTAGGACCCACAAGGGGATACAGGACATAAGTATACTCAGGGTTATAGTGAATAAAATTTCCCTCGGAATTTCTCCCCCGAACAAAAATTAGGTACCTTAAAAATAGAGGAAATAAATCCGCGGAAAATAAATAGGTGTCATGAATTGCAATTCAGGAACATTTTCAACGCAATCGTGATACTTAATTTTTCCCCGATGAATTTTTTCCCTATTTTTGAAGATACTTAATTTATGTTCGGGGGAAAAATTCCGAGGGAAAATTTATTCGCGATAACCCTGACTACTGTGTGATGACTGATTCAAGTTTGAGCAGTCCCCGGAGTGTATAAGATGCCGCTTTTTTTTTTTTTTTTTATAATTTTGCGCTCACTCAAAGGGTTATGAATACCTTTAACATGTTTACACACAGTGCGGCCGTTGGAAAGGATAGATAGAGAGAGAGAGGTCGTTTTTTTTTTGTGTAGTTGTTCTTGAATCTCAGTTGTTTATGCTTCAGAGATTCTCCGGGGGTAGCGTCCAGATAACTGGGGAGTTTTTGTTATTTTTTGTCTTTGCTTCTAATTCACAGTACTTTTTTCCCGATAACCGATGCCAAGGGCAGATTAAGAATGAACTGATCTAGGTTGAACCCGACTGAAACAGTTAAGGCCGCTGTTAATACCATCTGAGAAATGCCCTTGCTACTTAATACATCAGTGTCTAAATGATAAGACACTCTTCTAATTTTTTTCTCTAGGTTTCTTCAGCCTTCTTCTCAAACGAGTACTCAATGCTTATCCTCCTGAGACCCAATACCAAGTTATGTATTTTTCATTAACGAGACCTTTTTTTATAACTTAATACCACCTATAATTACATAAATTTCAGTCAAAAAAAAAATACCACTAGTGGGGTGGTATCATCAGTGATACTTTGGGTTTTAAATAGCTTCAAAAGATTCAAAATGACTTATTAAACTTGAAACTTTGAGTAAAACTTGAACAGTAATGTCAAATATAGAGTTTAAACTAAATATTTAAAACAAAACACTATCAAATAACTTCATAAAACGACATGGTGGCAACGCAAAAAAAAATCAAATTTCGACTGATTGCAATTGACGTAATTTGACAACTAGAGAAATGCCACGTGGCTCAAAAACAAGATAATGGCTCTCCAAACTGTCCCCCCAAAAGGTTCTACCGAATTCCAAAAGATGGCGTGGAAAAAAATTCTAAACCAAACGTATCACTGGTGATACCGGGGGTCTCAGTAGGTTATGTAAAAGCCTGTCAATAAAATGTAAGAAACATGTGAGTTTAAATATAAATCCTCTTTTATATTTTGTGCAAAAGCATAATTGAAGTAAAAACTGTAACATTACAAAACATCAATATCAACAATGGACGAAGCATTAACACATATGCATTTAACTTTATAACTTGAACGAAAATAAAAAAAAATCACAGTGTACTTATTCATGTTTGTCGAGTAACAATTATTTATCATGTCCACCCAATCAACTACTGTCGTTTTCACACTCCACCTTCAACTCCTTATTCAAATCGATAACCCATTGGCAGAATTGGCCGCCTTTCAAATTAACAAAATCAGCTATAAATACATTAACTGTGGGTTTTTCTTTAGAGTCAAATGGTCCCGGTTGTTGTGATTGAATCCAAGGGCAGAGCTTCTTGTCTACCTTCTTCGCACTGCTTCGCAACGACGAAAAGAATCTGCAAAACAATGTTAAATAAGATTTATCTTCCTCAGACAATTTCTATCGATTAAGTCGAACCTAAACCCAATATATCTGGGAGATGGTGTTATAATACACTGAGACACGTATCCATTAATTGGCTGTCGGGTTAACAAAGCAGCATCGAGAAACTCCTGTAACTTCTTCGCACTGCACAGATTTGGCCATGGTGTTGGCCAACTCAAACTTGGCCAGAACTCCTGTGGCAGTTTCACACTGCAACGTCGATAAATTATAATAACTTGTTTTCCCAAAGGGTGACAGTAGTTCAGTGTGCATTTAGAAAGGGGCCCATCGTTCCTTGAGTACAGTTTTGGTCCGAACATTTGACGAAGATAGCTGTGCAATCTGCTGTGGTGATGCGGCTGCATGTCGTAAAAGTGCTGAAAATCCAGTATGACAAACTCTTTGGGACGCGATTCTAAGAAGTTGATAATTTCTATGAGTGGAGCAATTATTTCCATCGCGAGTAATCCGTGACAATAGTAGAATTTTTCCTCATTCTGGCAAATACGTAAGTCGAAGTATCTTTTTTGTAAGACACCAAAATTGAAATTAAAGAAGCATAAGTCTTTGTAAGTAGCTCTAAGTGCTTTCTCTACCTTACTCCCAATTTCAGTTGTTCTACAACGTCAGCAGACTGAGTCTTGGCCCAACGCCTGACAAAGCACGGAAAAATGTAGTTTAATCGTCTTGCAGATGGCTCTGCATCAGGAGCGATTTTTGATTTTGAATTGATGCCATATGTCATGGAGTTATGCGAACCTAAAGGGGGAGAAAAGGTACATTACTTTATATATGGTATAATATTATGTAAATCATTACCTGGTACAGCAATATTTATAATCGGTAAGTCCCGTGCAGCTTCCGATAGCGAACCCATCCAATTGCAGTTAGACATTTTATAAACTTTAACCTATAGATCTTATAAACAATAGAAATAAGCTCTTTAATTTTTTTTAATATAATACAGTTAAATAACGATAACAACGATTTCGAACTAATAATAATAACGATTTCGAACTTAAAACAATATCCAAAATAAATTGGTCCACATTTATTGCCGTAATAAAAGCCTCAAGACCACCCTAACTATATATTTATAAAACAAAAATATTTATTTATAAAACAAAATTAAATCGACTACTATCGACACTGTGGTTACAGCTTCCATTTCTACCAACCAATTTCCTCCAACTTTCTCTCTACGTTTAAACTGCGACCATATTTTACGAGAGGAAACTAACTCAGCGTCGAATGAAAATTCGAAGGACTACAATGTTTTTCACTTAGTATGATTAATTCAGCACCGTTTTCACCCTGTTAAAAAGGCAATATCAATGCACGTTTCAAAGACATCGCGATGTAGGAAAGGCAGCCCTATAAACGCCTGGATCAGACAAATGCGACGACATCGGCATTTCATTGGCCTCAGTAACCGAGTGATCCAAAATCGGCAGGCCTGCCGATATTTTCTGAGGTCAAATAGGCGAACCCCACAGGCGGATCAGTAGAAATGCGATGAAGTGGGAGGGTTGTGATCCCTTGTTTTCGGATCATGGCCTCGCTGATAAAAGGAAGAAGATCGTGAATAAATTTTCCCTCGGAATTTTTCCTCCGAACAAAAATTAGGTATCTAATAGGTAAAATGCCGAACTATACGGCCTATATAAAGACATCGACTTAGTCAAAAGAGTTCACATACAGCTACTAAGATGGCTGGGTCATTTAGAGCGGATGGAGCCCAACGTTCCCGCTAAGAAAGTCCCCGAATCCACCCCGGATGGACGGCGCAGTAGAGGACGACTTCGCGGTAGGTGGCGCAAACAAGTGGAGGGGGACCTCAACCAACTTGGCGTGCGTAACTGGAGCCAGGTGGCTCGTAACCGTGCTGGCTGGAGAGGTTTGTTGGGCACAGGTCCACCCCGGACTGTAGCGCCATCTAAGCATGTACATATTTATACTTGTACCGCGGGTGGCCAACTTGGACAGGTTTCACTGTACCATGGATCTCTTCGACGATAACAGAGGTTGCTGAAACTATCGTAGAATACCATCCACTACCAAAAAATAAATTTTACCAAACATTTTTTTGGTAAATGTAGCCCATTTACAATAAGTGTAGCAAGACAAGACTAATATCAAATCAGAACGATGGGGAAAAAATTATGAACGACTCAACGAAGTAGAAAAATCATCCAAGCAAAAAACGTCTAGATCTTCTGAAATATTGTCAAGATATTGCCAACAGATGCTTAATAAGCCACAGATAAATGAATTGGTTTAAGAAGTTAAGCTGAGCTTGTACTGAGCACAAGCAAAAGCAAACTGGGCTGACAAACTGGAAGCAAACCGTCCGAGATGAAAGAGGAAGGAAGGCTGCGGTGTCTCAAGAGACCTCACGGATCAGAAGTTTGCCACAAAGTCAGCTGGGTTTCCAATGACAGGCAAGCAACCTCCAACCAAATTGACCATTTTGCTATCAGCCGCCGCTTTAGAAGTAGTCTCCTGGACGTCCGAAACAGACGAGGGGCAGATGTGGGGATAGTACGTGATCACCATCTTATGATAGCTACTCTCCAACTACGCACTGCTGCAGTTCGAAGATCCCACGACAACACAAGAATGCCCAGGTTCAACATCGATAGACTTAGTGATCCCTCAGTGCGCCAACAATTAAGGGAGCACTTTTCGCAAGGTGTGGAAGCAATCAGCAGCTCAATGCCCGCAACCATCCAAGACCATTGGTGTGCTGTGAAAAATGTTTTTACATCTGGTGCTGAAAGAATTGTCGGTCGATCGCAGGGAAGACATAGGGCGTGGCTTTCCGAGGATACCTGGAGACGGATTGACGAACGAAAACAGCTAAAAGCTCGCGTTGCAGCTACCCCAGCAGCAGGGAGAAGCGAGCTAGAGTCCCTATATCGCATGAAGATGAGAGAAGTTCAGCGTAGCGTACGACGTGACAACTGCAACTACATCAACGCGCTGGCTACAGAAGCAGAAGAAGCTGCACGGAGGTGCGACAGCAGGACTGTCTACAGAATCACGAAAGAGCTGACAGGTGGTCGCAGCTCCAGCCAATACCTAGTGAAAAGCCTAGACGGCTCCTTGCTCATTTCGGATGAGGACCAGCTCAAGAGATGGAAAGAGCATTTTGCTACGGTTTTGAACCGTGTATTCGCTAGCGATATGCTCCCAAATCAGACTGAGATGCCCGAGGTGAGAAGTTCCCGAATACGCACCACGACTCCCAGTAAAGATGAGATCATTACCGCGATCAAGGCACTCAAAACCAACAAGGCGGTAGGACTTGACGGTATTCCAGCAGATCTCTTACGAGCAGCACCAACAACATCGGCTGAGCTTCTGCTTCCACTTAAAGAGAGAGCTTGGGAAGCCGAGAGCTTTCCTAACGAGTGGAAAAATGGAGTGATCGTCAAGCTTCCTAAGAAGGGAAATTTAATGGAGTGCGGAAACTGAAGGGTATCAGCGTGCTGCCTGCTGAAGCTAAGATAATAGCTAAAATCAAATCAAACATCTCGAAAACACACTTGATGCCGAACAAGCAGGTTTCCGCTCTGGATCCTCCTATGCCGACCACATTAACACCCAGCGGATTATCATCAAACAGTGCCTTGAATATCGATCGTCACTCCACCTGCTGTTCATCGATTCTAAGAGGGCGTTTGATAGTGTCAACAGGGAGTTTATTTGGCGTGCCTTACGCAGGAGAGGTATTCCCGATAAACTAATTGCTATTATCAAAGCTACATATGAAGGCTCCAAATGTCACGTTCTGCACAGACGAAGGTTGTCTGAGGAACTTGAGATCCAAAGTGGGGTAAGACAAGGCTGTATCCTTTCACCAATACTATTTCTATTGGTGATTAGCGATGTGCTCCGTGCAGCTTTATCGACGGGAAACGGAGGAATTCGATGGACTCTTACATCTCAACTGAAGCATCTTGACTACGCAGACGATGTATGCTTACTCTCCCACAGAATTATGGACCTCCACCAAATGACAGCAGATGTGGAGAGGGAGGCAGGTGTCGTCGGGCTGAAAATTAATACGACAAAAACTAAAATCATCAGCCTTGGAACTAACTCATCGGCTCAAATATGCATTGCTGGACAACCGGTAGAGAGAGTAGAGGATTTCCAGTATCTTGGGAGTATTGTCTCGACCGATGGTGGAACCGAACTGGATATAGCCAACAGGATCGCCAAAGCAAAGTCCGCGTTCGGGATGTTGTCCAAAATATGGCGAAGCAATGCAATCAGTTTGAGCACCAAAATAAGACTGTTCCGCTCCAACGTTGAATCCGTGCTGCTATATGGTTGCAGCACGTGGAGAGTGACCACTACTATCACCAGAAAGCTGCAAACGTTCGTTAATAGGTGTCTGCGCAATATCTTAAGGATTTTCTGGCCCAATCGTATCTCTAACGAACACCTTTACGAGAGAACGGGTCAGGAACCAATAGGCACAACTATCCAACGGCGGAAGTGGCAGTGGATTGGTCACACGTTCCGAAAGGGTGACAGCTCCATAGCGAACCATGCTATGCAATGGAACCCTCTAACTCAGGATGGCAGAAGACCTGGCGGTCCGCGGAAAACATGGCGCAGAACAGTCGAGAAGGAGGCACGGCAGTTAGGGAAAAGTTGGGGAGAACTCAGACACATTGCCAGAAACCGTACACGATGGCGCGTAGGCGTAGTAGAGGCCCTAGGACCCACAAGGGGATACAGGACATAAGAAAAAAAAAAAAAAGATAATTTGCTCTCCTTACTGCTCTGTACACATTTTTTTGAGTAAATTTGTGACCATGTGCATATCAAGAAAAGTTCTGAATTTGGTTTAAAGTATATGGAGATTTCCCGTTGGATGTGAAGATACATTTTCGTTCACCTATTTCAATCGTGAGTGCAGTGTATCAGTGAAAAGCATCGAAAAACTGTAATCCGTATGGAATGTATCGTATGTCCCAAAAAATGTTAACATACAGATAAAGAGGCGGACTAACAGACATGGTACAATATACCACATGAGGGCTATCTCCAGCCATATATACTCGTATGTTACAATATTATAAATGTTCAGTTCCTTTGGAAAGGAACTTGAACTGGAAAAGGTAAGGAGCTAGAAGGTAGTAACAGACGGACGCACGGACCACGGAAGTGGCTGTTCAAAAATAACTTAACATCTGCGGAGGAATTGAATAAGAGTTTATTTTTCGGTTGCCTCCTTGCAACTGCAATAATGTGTGTTAAGGAAGATGCTTATTTCTGTTGCATGATCTACGATCAACCATTGGGTCGTGCTAATTGTTGTTAATCTAGCGAGGTTTAGACCAACATCTCTCTTGGTATGATGCAGTTGGTTAGCCTTCTGCATCTGAGATTGGCTCAGTAGTGAGAGTATCAGGGTTATCGCGAATAAATTTTCCCTCGGAATTTTTCCCCCGAACAAAAATTAAGTATCTTCAAAAATAGGGAAAAAATTCATCATGATACCTATTTATTTTCCGCGGATTTATTTCCTCTATTTTAAGGTACCTAACTTTTGTTCGGGGGAAAAATTCCGGCGGAAAATTTATTCACGATAACCCTGTATATCTTGGTTTTGACACGTTTAAGCGAAATGTGTACTCTCCGGAAGTGAGCAGTGAGACTTGAAGTGCTAGGCCATGCCTGGCCAGGTCGTCAGTACGTTTGTTTTCCTCGAGTAAGTGAGAACAATGAGGTCCTGTAGTATATTTACCCCTCTAAGTAGTAACATGAGCAAGTGTGATATACCAAATTTATCACTTTATAACTTAACACGTAAGCTACCATTGTATACAATATAAACTTGTTTTCACCTTACATTGCAGATAAGATAAGTAATGCAGTACAATATTACAATATTAATTGCAT
The DNA here is from genome assembly GCA_945910035.1 of Brachypalpus laphriformis. Taxonomy (NCBI): domain Eukaryota; kingdom Metazoa; phylum Arthropoda; class Insecta; order Diptera; family Syrphidae; genus Brachypalpus; species Brachypalpus laphriformis. The sequence continues at coordinate 124,463,190 of OX246755.1, forward strand.
ACAACCAAATAAATAACATTTACGTTATTAATAATATCGGCAGAGTACTCATAGAGAAAAGTAAATATTTACAGAATTATTCTAAGTCTCACCTGATAACTTGTGAAAGTAAGCCATAAATAAAATATGTACATACGGATGAATGTAATAGTGATAAGTTATTTGGAATATAAAGGAATGTGAATTCTAAGGAAGACATAGGGTGGTGGCATGTAAGGTCGGCCCTCTCCAGTAGTCGGCCGCCGCGCCAAAAAATGATGCGTAATAGTTAATGCGTTTGTAAAACACACATGCAAATTTTTTTTCCAAAAGGTTAACGGTTTTCCTGTCTGTGAGCAAAAGGTTGTTGCAATGCTGCTGCTAGTTTCTTCGTAAAAATTGTCACTTTGATTCAAGTTCTTGTCTGAAGTGAAACGTCTGGATTTTAGTAGTAAAAAAATAGTGAAAGTGATTTACAAAAAAGTCTTAAAATCAGTGGAATATTGAAGTTAAGAGCGTTATATTATTATATTTATCTTATTAATAGATTCTTTTTACTGTTTATTGAACACAAATCTAAAAAAAAGTTATTTTAAATAAAAAGAGAGAGGCCGACCTAAGAAGACTTTTTGTGTGATTCTTCTAAGGTCGGCCGCCCTGGCTGATTACCGAAGATTGAGTTTTTTTTTTTTGTTTTGATTAACGATGCAAATTCAAAGCTAACTACATCTATGATTGATTTTTGATAAAATTTGTAAGTTTTCTTCCTTGTTTTTAGTAGTCGGCCCCCTGTTAAGGAAACGAAAGAATGGACGGCTGACTTTAGGAGACAGGTTTTGTTAAGTCGGCCTTCAATATTTTAGATTAAAAAATTATAATAGATAGCTGGATCGGGGCAAATTAACGGCTCAAAAAACTATTATTTATTAAAGCTTCATCAAAAATGGAAAAATCTGAAGGACGGCCAAAACGTGCTTTCCATAAGTACTTAGAAGAGGCACTTAATGAGGCCTTGAAAAAGATCAGGGAGGAAAATTGGTCAATAAGGAAAGCAAGCAAGGAATTCCGAGTCCGTAGAACAACAATCCAAGACCGAATTCATCGGAGAATTGTGGAAAAGCCAAGACAAATGGGCCGGGTACTGTGCTTAGTAGAGCAGAAAAACAGACCCTGGTAGACTGGCTTTTGAACTTAGCAAAATGTGGATTTCCACAAAAACCAACAGATCTGCTAAACACGGTGCAAAAAATCATTTTAGAAGAAAATAGAAAAACACAATTCAAAGACGGTCTACCAGGAAAGACTTGGTACTACGGGTTCCTAAAGCGCCATCCTGAACTGTCCCTCAGAACACCAAAGGGACTCTCAAAAGGTCAGGCGATAGTCACCGAAGAGTCGGTCCGGAAGTGGTTCTCAGACCTAAAAAATTATGTGCAGGAAAATGATGCTGCAGATATTCTTGAACACCCTTCCAGGATTTTAAATGGGGACGAAACATCGTTCAGCATATCTCCGCAATCTGGGATTGTTTTGTCACCAAAAGGCTGGAAAAACCTTTATAAGGTTAGCCAAGGCAACGAAAAGGAGACAGTCACTGTTTTGTTTCTTTTTAGTGCTAATGGTGAAACTTTACCCCCTTTAGTCGTCCGCCTACCACAAGCTCTAATCCAAAGTATACCAGACAAATGGATTTTGGGAAGGTCAGAGAGTGGCTGAATAGCTAAATAATAGCTATGTACTTTGATGTTTTTTATGAATTAAATACCTATTGTAAAGTTGAAAAATTAACTTTTAACCTTAGTTGAAATAGTGAAAGTCTGGATGTAAAAACTCCGGCCGACCACTAAATACTTAACTGGCCGACTTCTGAAGTAGAGAGGGCCGACTACTCAAAAATGAGGTTTTCATTAACATTTTTGTAAATAATTTGTTTTAGGTAGTAAATACAATAAAAATGCCTTGAATTTCATAATTAACACATTCCAATCAATCAGAATTGCTGAATATTCTATTCTTTATTATAATAACGGATTTTTTAAAGCAAATTAAACGTAAAAAAAAAGTTAAGGGGGCGACTACTGACTACATCACCCTACATACCTATTTGAGATAAACTGTACAATAGTTATTGATAAATCGGATGTAATTGATGACCAGTTAGTGTAAATTAGAGATAAATCATTGACGGATGGAGAATTTTTAAAGTATTTTAAATAATCTGCTGTGGGCGCGGTGGCGCAGTGGTTATAGTGTCGGACCACTGCTTGTGTTCGAACCCCAGAAAACACCAAACAGTTTTTTAACGGCCCCACCTCTCGCGATCGTCTCTCAAAAACAAAAAATGCCTATCGGATACAGCACAAAACTGTTGGTTTCTTCCATTCGTGCGAAAAATATAACGCACACAATACGAGCGGTTGCGAGAAGCTAGGCCTAGGCACTTAATGAGCTGTTGCGCCAAATTTATATTATTATATAAAAAAGCCTAACTATAAACTAAGAAAAAGATAACAATGACAACAATATACTTCAGTACAAATATTTTATAAGAAAAAAAAACGTTTATTTCGAAACGGCAACAAGTAGTAACTATTAAAAAGGTACTTCTACCTGAATCGAATCGGATGAATAGCACAAATCAGTTAAACTATGTTCATTAAAGAAAAACTAGAAAATATTGCGCACTTTTGATGAAGATGCCTCTTATGGTATAACGCCCTTAAACGCCCCTTAAAGTGTAACGATATTATGCACATACTTCACCGATATTAAAGTTAATTTAACTATTTCTTGCACAAGTGATGATGATCCTTTCTAAGTGATTGTGGTATAAATTCCTCCCACATCACTTAATGAAAAACTAGCCCCATCTAAAAACACCACCAGAATTCGCCGGAGAAATTTAGTATACAAGTGCTGTGCCTATATGTGTGTATGGCTTATGACTTAAATGACACTGAAATTCCTTAACGCTAATACAGAGTGCGTCTTATTAAGTACAATACATCAGAAATGAATTAATTCACATCTATAAATAACCTTAACCACCCACCTTCAATATGTTACTAGCAATATTCCAGCAGTGACTAATTTCTTGATCTATTAAGTAACTCTACGACACTATTCGCTGCACGAACTTTATCAGCTGAGGTGAACAGCAGTTGAAGATGAAATCCTAGTTAAATAATTGTAAACAAAAATATATAAACAAAAGAAAGTTGGGGGGTAAGAAAAAAAAACGAATGACGACTATCTAGGTTCAGGTCAGGGTTGGGAAAAGAATATCGATTATGAAATTATTCCGGGTAATATTTTACCGATTTTTAAAACTCCATATATCGATTAATCGATGTCTTATGTCGCTTTCCATTTGCTTCACTCAAAAATTTTCTGGAGTGTGTGTGTTCGTGAAATGTCAGATTTTTTTTGATTTTTTTCACAGAAAAATGCAGGAAAAAAATAGCTTTGTTTTGCTTTAATAACTACGTATATTGGCAATTTATTATTTATATTTATGTAAAATTGCTTTCTACCGACTTCTCTCAACTGAGAAAATAAAATAAACAAGGGAATGCGTCTTGCACCATATGACTTTGTAAAGTAGTCCGATGTCTTCTTCTTCTTCTTCCTTTATCAGCGAGGTTATGATCCGAAAACAAGGGATCACAACCCTCCCACTTCACCGCATTTCTACAGATCCGCCTGTGGGGTAGTCCGATGTAAGAGTTTATATCGTCGGCTTACAAGCAAAACTGACCAACTGCTGAGAATTGTATTCTGTATTATTGATGGCAAATATAATAAAAAAGAAAATAGAAAATTCTGTAAAAACTGACTTGTGCATATTTTAGAGAATAGTATAAAAAGAAAAGAAAAGAAAAGAATCGCAGTTATCATCATAAAGTTACAAGGATTTAAAGAAAACAAAAAACTTGTTTTGCGTTTTCTCACCAACTACGTTTTTGCAGTTAGTCAGTTTAGCTTGTAAGCCGACGAAAAGTGTGAGTGCATTTTGAGTGGCTTCCGAAATGAAATCGGGAACGAAAATCTCCCGGAATATGATTTCGAAGAGCCAAATGGAACATATTCGGCAGCGTTTTTTTTTTTCTTCTCTTCGGACAAAAAAGGCTTCTTTTGCCCAATAACCATTACACATTATTGATCGGTATAAGATCTGCTTTTTTTTAGAATCGCCCCTCTCTCGGAAGTGTCAACAAACCGGATTTTCCATTTCGTAAAAAGCGCGTTAGAGCTGGATGCTGACATTTTGTCAAATTGAATTTCTTTTTCGCTCTGAACTTAGTTTCCATATCCGCATCATTAGTCTATGGGATACAAATAGATTTTAATTAATTTAAACATCATTCAAGCAAAAAAAAACTAGTCTATTACTTCCACGATATGCAAAATAAATGATAACCATACATGGTACAAAAGGTTTTGACAACTCTATTTTCCTTACCCAAAGAAACCTGGGTTGACTTCAGAGTGATTGCAGAGCGACCCCAGGTTTCTTAAAAAATGCATCAGAGCGATTTCAGAACGAAACCCGGGCGCCTCGACACGTATTTATATGATTTTGAATTGGGCAAAAGAATAAATCTTATTAGATTCAGATCAATCTTTTATTTTATCTAAATCACTTTTACGTCCGATTGATGCAAAAATCCGTTTCAATCTATATTAATTTCGCTCAAATATTGATTTATTCGAGAGATAGGTGCGTCGATGACCAAAACTAAAACAGAACAGCACAGCCTCGTGAAAATTGATAGAGCATATTAGAACACAAATATTCAGCCTTATGTTTATGAGATACAGTAAGGTAGTTATAAATTTCAAAATGTAAGGCAGTTAGTAGAAGTTCTCATCTGGTGTATCCCTCGTTTGCGGCATAAAAATGTAGATCAAATGTAATAATTGTGCCGCTCCATAGTCGAGATAAGTTTAATTTCACAACACGACTTTAGATTCACTGGTCAGGTTTTTGACAGGCCGCGACACCTTCTTTTTAGCTATTACACCCTGATTGTGTTTTTCTATAGTTTTTATTTTATTTATCATTTTTATTTATGCATCGAATTTCAGAACTTGGGTGCAATAGATTTACAATGCTATAATCGCCGCTTAATAGATAAAGTGATAAGTAAAGTGATAATCATTGATAACGACAGCGGTAAAAGGAGTGTTATATGCAGGATTATCGTGAATAAATTTTCCCTCGGAATGTTTCTCCCGAACAAAAATTAGGTATCTTCAAAAAAGAGGAAATAATTCATCGAAAAAGAAATAAGTATCATGAATGATACGCGCCGTGGCGTAAGTGGTTAGTGTGTCTGATCACTACGCATGAGGTTCCAAGTTCGAATCCCAGAAAATACCAAAAAGTTTTTTCACGGTCCCACCTCTCGCGAGCGTCTGACAAACATCCGAGAGTATTGTTATCACGAAAAAGATTCTCAAATCGCCGTTCGGATTCGGCATTAAAAACTGTAGGTCCTTTCCATTCGTGTGGAAAATATATCGCACACAACATGAGTGGTTGCGAGAAGCTAGGTCCTGGCACTTTAAAGAGCTGTTGCGCCAAATATTTGTATTTGTATTTGTATCATGAATGACAATTGAGGAGAATTTTCAATGCAATCGCTTTATTTAATTTTTCCCCGATTAATTTTTTCAGTATTTTTGAAGGTACCTAATATTTGTTCGGGGGAAAAATTCCGAGGGAAAATTTATTTGCGATAACCCTGATGATATTATTTGAAAAAGGAAAATTAGACTCCGAATTTTGGAATTCGTTTGCTGAATCTTACAATTTTAACAAAATGACAAATGCTTATGACATGCAGGCACAATGCCGTACTATACTGTTGTACTCAAATACAACATTCTATACCTTATCTATGTATGTCACTACCATGTGTAGTCGTATACCACTTTCCAAACGTATTGAAATTCGAAATTTTACGTAGTACACCATATATATATTGTACATACATATACAGATTTCTAATGCTTCAGATCGTTCATATTACTCAAAATTAGCATAGGAATATATTTTAGACAATACGCATTTATATTAGAATTTCCACAAAAACTTTTTATTAAGCACTTTTCTCACTTCGATTGCTATTTTTTCGTCATTTTTAATCCATATTAAACGTCAGTGTGTAGCTGCTGCTACCAACTTGTGAAAATGAAATTTTTAAGTGAACCAGGAGCGTTTTTATATTTTGAGATGAACTAGTTCAGTTCACAGGGAAAACAAAACGCGGCTAATGTGTGCTGTTGGTGAAACGCGGGTTATGTATTATAGGTACCATTGCAAAATTGCGCATCAATATACACATCGACATTTTTCTCATCCCTAAGTTAAATTGCCAAAAGAGGTGATGCAATACTCTAGTACGCTTATTAGGAAATGTGAATTCAAAAATTTCGTACTAGATTAATGTATTGGTACCACTTGTTTTCACTTCAAATTCAATTTGACAGTTTAAGATTTTCCATCGGAATTTTTAAGGTGTTGCTATATTCTATAGGATTTCGTTATTTATTTTCTGATTTTTCTATTATAAGAAACTCAAATAATGGACGTCTACGAATTCGATAAATGTCTGCTTACTAGGCTGGAGGAGTCAATGGACGTGTTGAGCTTTGAGAATAGCGTAATACCCCCATCTATGGTCCGTCTCGAATGGTCCTACTACATAGAGCTCCAAATCGAGCCAACAGGTTAGTAAATGCATTCCAAAGTCCTGTATGAACGTCCTTAAATCAATTAATCATCTGGTAGGCTGGCAAGGACTGTGGAAGATTCCTAGAGTCGTCTGTGAAGAGCTAAACCTCCGCTATCCCACTATTGTCTTCGGAATGGTGGAACAGGTGCTTTTTAAGGAACTCAAAGCAATTTTTATCGTTATGGCTGTTCAAGATGATGATGTACACTTGCCAGAGAGGCAAGAAGTTAGCTTGGAAGACTTGTGGCCGACAAAAATGCAAGAGAACGACGCATTGAATGTGGAACGCACGGCAGATTGCATTGATCGCTTGAGATTCTTCTATAGTCATGTATGGATGCCATGGGACAATGACAACGATGACGACTTAAACTGGGTGGAGAAGCACTTGGAGTCGAGAATTCGATTTTGTTATGATTTGAAAAAGAAAAGCATGAAACGTTCCTTGGCAGCTCACATACGGACACTGCTGACCGAAGCCAGATACATACAGCAGCGAAGGGAGTATCTGGAGATTGGTCTGAGTGATGATGAGGAACTAAATGATACTCTTAATAAGACGCAGATTACCGATCTGATGCGGCTGCATCTGCGATTGACAATGATAAAGAGTGAGATTGAGATGCTAGAGAACCCAGAGATGAGAAAGATCTACGAGGAGATCAAGTTTGATGATGATAAATGCTTGAAGCATGCAGTGGACGAAAAGACGGATCGGCGGAAGTCAATTGCGTACATCGTAACGGCTCCATTTAGTTTTGAGAAACAAATGCAATTTTTGCGATTGGCTGGAAAGTTTGTCAGTGAAGACACCCTTATCCAAATGTGTCCTTCGCTGCAGGTAAGTGGATGTCTTATTTACACTGGTGCCTAGTCTTAATGCTTCCAGAATGCACACAGCATTATGTTATGTTCTGTGCCATTTCTTTTTCTGCCTGTCTTCCCGGACATTTGTCTTAAGAAAACTCAATTTTTCGAAAGCAATTAATCCTGTCCACATGCTGTGGAATCAAAATTCGTGTTTCACCCCAACTAAGCAGAACCCAATTAGTGCTTTTTCGCAAATTCAAAAAGTCACAACTCTGTACCTCTGTTATTAAAGTGTGTTCACTGTGTTTTTAAAAGAAGAATTCTCCTTGTCGGATTTTTCTACGATGTATTCTCTACCCGAATGGTGAAATCGGGTTACATCTATTATGCGTCTCGTGGTTATATCTTCACTAAGCTAAGTATAAACCGGGGAAAAATCGGCTAAAAAATGATCCTTTGAAACAAAATCTGCAGCGAAGAGATGATGAGTCGTATATACGACGTCCAAACTGTCTCTTAGATGTTTATCCTCTCTTGATATCAGCACATATTGTTCGTTGCTTCCATATGAATACCCTTAAATGCATCAGCTTCGTTCTGCGGATCATTTAACTATACAAACTTAAAGCAATGGGTTTTTTTTACAACTTCATTCTACAGAGACGGACGAGTTCGACAGGGATGCCAAAACTAGTTTTATGAGTACATATGTCTTTATAAATGCTATCACAGGCGAATCTAAAATTGATGAAACGTTAATAGGTATCGTGTTGGAATTCTTGATCTATAGTAGACTTTCCTTTTGAATGGGACGTTAACTTCCGCACTTAAATCCCTCTATCGACTCGATCCCGCTTTCATACTCTCTCTCCCTCGGTCTTTTGGAGAAGTTGGTATTGTTTTTTTCATGTTTGATTATGGATCTCACAACCAACTCTCACTCTCTTCTCCAATCGATTTGCTACTTACGCGTACATGTGCCTGCTAACCATTCCAACCCTGCTTTTTGCCTTCTCCATCGGTATCCAAAGTTTACTATAGGTACCCAGAAGTAAATAGCGTTGCCTGTATTAAAGTTTAAGATTTTATACCTAATACAAATCCATCGAAGGAAGTGATGATATAATCTAAAAAAATTTTAATTTATAGGAAGTTCTTAACATATGCAACGCATCTGACAACATATACCTTCCATCTGGAAGTCACGCCATTAAATTCCTTGAGTACTTAAACGATGATGGGACAATCTTTGGTCTCTCCGACTCCTCGGCAATTACTCGCACAGGTAAGACCAGCGAAAGCGATGTTGTCATAATGTCTCCAGATGATGACAGTATATTGCTGGTATTTGATGGCAACTTCAATTTAACAAATCTTACGTTGAATTGTCGCAATATTCGTTCGGGAATTTTGGTAAAAAACGGAAAGGTTGTTTTAAAGAACTGCAGAATCATCGGTGATGGTAAATCATCCACACAGCAAGGAATTATGTGTTCAGGTAGTTCTGAGTTATACCTGGAAGACTGTGCACTGGAAGACTTTTCCAACGGCATAGTAGCCAACGATGCGACCTTAGTCAGCCTCACAAATTGTAAGATTAGCAATTGTCGCATAGGAATCGATGTCGGTGGCAGCTCAAGTATACAACTGGAAAAGTGTACAATCGCGCAATCGAAAAAGTGTGGAATATACTTTGAAACAAAGTCTTTGAATAACAAAGCCGAAGGAAAGACACTCCTTCTCAGTTCTTTAAGCGATTTATCAGAGTAAATTTAAAATATTCGCTATCAATTGAATAGTTTAAAACTTTTTTTTATTTTCAGATATATTTGTGGAACAATGCCTTGGTTTGGTGAATGTGACTTCACCGATTGTCGCACGAACATTTTCATTTTAAATGAAAAAGAAAATGGATTCCCCAAAACCTTGGAATGTGTTCTCTCTGAAAGCAATGAAAATGCCCCAAAGAGAACTAACAAAAGTGCAAAGAAACTTATCGATGATTCGGAGATTATAGAAGTGGATGACTCTGTTATTGAGATCAACTATGAAACAGAATGATATTTATTTTAATTTTATTGCATTTTAAATATATTTTGAATAGATTTTATATAAAATTAATTTTTTTATCAATTATTTATTGATTTCCTGCAGTGGGTAGATTGGAATGTAAGAAGGTTAATGACTTTCATGGACCCGAACGATTTCTGTATGTAAGGCAAAACAAAAGAACTTTTTAGAATACATTCCATTACGCATCTATAACAACTAGCCAACCACACAATTGAACTCAGAATTTGTTCATACGTATAATGTAGGTAGCATGAATAAAAAAATAAAATAAATATTTGGCGCAACAGCTCTTTAAGTGCCAGGGCCTAGCTTCTCGCAACCAGTCATGATGTGTGCGTTATATTTTTCACACGAATGGAAGGGGCCTACAGTTTAGTGTCGTATCTGAAGGGCAATTTAGTTTGAGAAGCTTTTTCGAGACAACAATACTCTCGGATGTTTGTCAGACGCTCGCGAGAGGTGGGACCGTGAAAAAACTTTTTGGTATTTTCTGGGATTCGAACTTGGAACCTCATGGGTAGTGATCCGTCACACTAACCGCTTACGCCACGGCGCCCACAGGAAACATGAATACTGTTTCTGTTTCTTTGGTTTGGTTTTGGATACAACGGGTTCAGAAGTAGAGCCCAGAAAGTGAAGAAGCAGAGCTGCTGTTGCCATACAAAAGCTTTTGAATCTATCGCCAACCATCCATCTAAGCATGGATTCCAAAAGCCTTCTAGCTGATAATCTTTCAGATAGATAAACTCAACATTTCTTTGAGGAAAATACAAATAACGCAGACGCCCAACCCAGGGAGAAGTTCCTCGAAAACCGAACCAGTTCTGCTCAGCAGGAAAAACAAAATCCATAACTTCCCTTCCCACTAAAGAGGCTTAATGTAAATGCAATCAGTTTCTCGAATAAGCAAAAAATAACTCGGCTTTTAAGATTTCTCGGAAGTGGTAATCAAAATGAATTAAAATTACGGTCACTACTCATTGCACCCACACTGCATACTGCATTCAATCGCACTGCACCCTCACTATGCCCGTACTGTACATGTACTCCATTCGGACTGCATCCGCACAGCGAGTGCAGTTCGAGTACTTTTCTAGAGACATATGTACTTTTAGTTGATATGTCTGAATTACGCTGCAAATACAAACCACTGGTGAATGAATTGAAAAGGAGAACAAGGTAAAACTCCACTCCATTCGGGTCGAGCGACTTAATGTATGTGGGGTAAGAACTAGTGGCGGCCCCCTTTTGCAAGAATTTGTCGAGTTTGATTTTGAGTGGGGTTACAGTACTTATTAATGTATACTTATATCCATCAGGTGATACTTAACTTAACACTTACCCAAACATACTCAATATCGGAACAACTTACCTGCCGGTTCATTTATACACATTATCTAGAGATGATATCTGGCATGGCTGACAGAGCTTCTTTGAACAATTTTGTTTTTTTTTATATGAAGGCCGAAGTCTGCTTGTAAGCATTTTGCCTGGTAGTCGTCAAATTATAAAACTGCAGAGTTTCGTAAACTTAATCGCAGCCAATTTCAAATAAAATGAAAATAATCCTTTGAAACAAAACCTGCAGGGAAGAGATGATGAGTCGTATATACGACGTTCAAACTGTCTCTTAGATGTTGATCCTCTCTTTCAGATTTCAAATAAAATACTTTTAGCTTTTATAAACATACAACACTTTATTCTCTACGTCTGACCTCCAGATATTTAAAAATAGAGGCTTGCTTTTTAATTGGTGAAAAGCATTCCTTTCGATACCATGACAATGGCACAACGGAGCACCTTGTTAAATCCTTGCCAGAAGGAACTGTACTTATTACTTCGTTTGGCTTTAAAAATCCCACAAACCGTCTCATTTCATCATGACTGGAATGTTCAGAGTATTCAATTCCAATTATGTTTACCTCCCCTCTATATTGTGGTCTCGCGTTCTTCTCCCACCCACTGGGTCTTATCGCGAAGATCATGTCAAACGTACCTCTGAATTCATTCCAGTACTCATGAATACCTTTATAGCCGATCTTCATAAGGGATATCACATGCAAGTCTGCTTGTTGAGCATTCACAACAAGTCTTTCTAAAATTTCATCGTTATCTATTGCTCTCAAAACTTTCCGCCTCTTGTCATCTGTCCACACCTTGAAGTTGAAAGCTTTCGCTACTTGTGACCAAAATTTCTCCTTGCCCACCAGATAAGCACCACATACAAACAAAATTCGTTTACCTTTATGCTTCTCCTTAAAATCTCGAATCAGTTGTATAGCATCGGCAATGCTCTTTGTTTGAGGCTGGAAGCAGTACTTTTTGGATATGTAGGTTGTGTCCAAGTATAGAATGTCAATGTTTCGCATTTTTAAGTGTGGATCAAATTCCATTTCAAGAGAAGCACGAAAGTCTCCTGTGTGCAAGATACGTTTGCCACAAGGCAGCTGAAACAAAAGCATAACAGCACCAGGGCAATGGTTTGCATCTATGGGAGTAATCTGAACACCATCGATTGTTATGGTAGTATTCACGTAGAGAATGTTCACCAGCTTCTCGTCTACAGGAATAAATTCTCGCAGTAGATTAGCGGTTATTTTTGACATGTAGATTGGCATCGAAAACTTCTTCGTCAGACCAGTATAATGATCTGCATGGAAATGCGTTAGGAAGTACACAGTTACACCTTCTATTCGACCATATTTAAACCCATCTACGGCGAATGTTGTGCCTTCGACAACTTTATAGGAAGGACAAATGGACTTCTCTGACTTAACTGTGGTCGGTCGCTGTGGTGTTGGTGGTGCTTTGTTCGCTAATCTCTTATTTTCTTCGTCATCAGAATCCGAGCAACATAAATCAATTACGCCCGGTATCACTCTTGGAGCAACAGCGTCGTCCTCCTTCTTTAACTTTTTGGTCTCTTTAGGCTCGTCGTCGTCAGCTTTCAACAGTTTCCGACGCGATGACTTTTTCCTCAGTTCACGGCGTGGTTTGATTACAACAAAAGAAGTAGTACTCGTATCTTCATTGTTTTCCGATAATTTCTTAATTTTTTTTGGAGCCATATTCACGTTTGTTCCTGGCTTGAAGAATGTTTCCAGTTTCATTTGTGTTATATTTGGACTTTCTGTCTTTGATTTGAGCGCAAATGCTTTGCATATAGTTCGTTTTGTGCGATTTTCATTTTGCACTTGTTTTGTGATAGGAATCGAGCAATCGTCTGTAGTAAGATCGACACATTCAAGGGGATTCAATTTGATTTCTGCTTTTTCGCGGTCTGGAGAAAGACACTCAGGCGGCAGAAGATCACTGATCTTGCGGATACGAACATTTCCAGTAGAACTCATGGCAGTATTTAATATTTGTTTTTATAACTAGATTGTTTGTTTAACCTGGAATGATAAGAAAACAAAAAGATTCTTTAAAGCACGGTTAACAGGTTTACGGGCTGTAATTCAGCTTAAAGAAACACTATATTCTCGTAGTTCCGTCATTTTTAAAATTGTGCGATAAATGGTGATATTCGTTATTGCTTTGTTTGTTAAAAATTTGAATTTAACTGGATGTCGGAAGTATCATTCATTTCCTCTCTGTGAGCGCATATTTCAACTCTAAAATTCGAAAAACATGAATATATTTGATTCACAAATATGATACGTCCAAATAGATTTGTTTGCAACCTTTATAACAACGGTTGTTGGAAAAGCGGTCATATACCTAATGCCGAATCTATAGCCATCTACACAGATGGTTCAAAAATGAGGACTGGTGTAGGAGCAGGCATCTTCTCCGGCCCCCTAGGTATATCGAAATTCATACGACTTCCAGGCCACAGCACCGTTTTCCAAGCAGAGGTCTTAGCAGTGGCAACAGCCGCCCGTGAGTCTGCGGTAAGGGCAATACCGCTAGAAGGTATCACCATGTTTATCGACAGCCAGGCAAATATAAAAGCGGTTACTGCCATAGAAATTAAATCGAAGCTTGTGAAGTGTTGTCGAGAAGAGCTCAGGGTTCTTGGAACACAGCACAATATATCACTCTGTTGGGTCCCTGGACACGAGGGTATCCCAGGCAATGAGAAAGCCGACGAGCTGGCGAGAATCGGCTCAGCAGCCCTACCAGAACAAGTTGACCGCCTGTATGTGTCCCGTCTGGCACACTCAAGCTCGTTGCAGGGAATAAAGTCATTAAAGAAGTGGACACAAGATGAAACTCCATGGTAACTTGTGCCATCATCAGGAAGCTTTAGCCATCCTTCGACAAAGCAAGGACCGAAAGAAGCACTCGGAAAGATAGGAAATCCCTTTCCACCCTCATGGGCATCATCACGGGGCACAACACTCTGCGGTACCACTTGAAGAAACTGCGCCTGACAGAGGAGGAACTCTGTAGAGTCTGTGGTCACGAGAAAGTTTTTTTAGGACACTACCCACTTCCTGTGCCACTGTCCGAGTCTTCAACACTCCAGGAAAAAGATCTTTGGTAAATATTTCTTCTAAGATCTCGAGCTCTCCGGCGTTTCGACAGGAAAGATGCTGTTTGTACGCAGAAATGAAGTAAGTGAATGAGTTAATAAGTTTTAGTTTCATTGGGTAAGGGATTATTTATTCTCCCATGGGTATCACAACGCTGATACCGAGTGTGGCAGTGAGCGCAGGTTTACATACGTAGAACATTTTGGCTATTTCAGCCCAAAATTCAATTTTTGGCGCTTGTACTGTTCTTCCACTCACCGATTCAATTATTTTAAGTAATGGTAGCTACAGTTGTAGCATGTCTGGATTAAATTCGAAGAGCAGCAAATTCGAACAAAAATTATTCAACTAAGGTACAACTCACCGACGTGTTATTATTAAAAGATGTTTCAAACAAATTAAACTGCGTTTTCCAATAGTACATTATAGAACCGCAAAGGGATGCCATAGAAGGGATAATTCATGAATTATGAAACTAAAAAGGGAGTTACATGTATTTTAAACTTCTACTTTAATTACTATAATGAGTTACAAGATGTGCGTTTATCATTCGAAAAATAAATCTTAACTTACATATTTATACATGAAGTATTACAAATTCATGCTTATTCCTGGAAATATATGAATCTATAAAGTATCTTTCTAACTGTCTGTACATTCATCCTCTTGTTTAATGTCATATTCCATCTACTGATGTTCTTGTTCGCTTTAAAATTTTAAGTAAAAACTCTTTTGCGAGACTGCTCTAATAATACTAAACGTTGAAGTTCCGGTGTAGAGAGGTGCTTTGTTTCATCGGTTTCAGATAATGCTTGTTTTTGTTTTTCAACATTTCTATTCCTTAATGATGCTGCTGATTGTTTATTTGTCTAAAATTCCTTAAAGCTACAGTTGAATTAAATAGAAGATCCATTCTGAAACGAATCAGTCAGTATCTGGGATTTCAATTTCACGCAGCAGATTTGTTTTATCCTTATCATCCTCCACTTTAGGTTTACTTACACCAGCTAAAGAACAACAGATATTAATATGTTACTAGCATCACGTATGGGCGAAATTCGACCGAGGGGAAATAAATAAACATCATTTTTCTTTTCTGCATATCTATGACACAGTACCTTTCGAATGATATAAGTTTCATCCTCCACCTTTTATAATAAATACTAAAAAAAGAACGATAAATTTCGTGTTCACGTATTAATATACAAGATTGTTCGGAAACGTGTCTGATCGTAAGACATAAGTACAACTTATTTTTACTCTGTCAATTCTTGGATTGATGCAACTTTGCATAAATTGTTAAACCTTCTCCTCCCATCGTTTTAGCACAATTTTCTTCTTTCATATTCGATTCATGTCAATTTTTTTTAGTTCAGTTTTCTTGTTATTTAACTTTTTCCAAATTTGCATTTTAGTCATCTCTATTCCAGATTCTTCCTCTTATTTCTGTTACGGATTTTCCTTTCTTCTTTTTAACTTCCAGTAAATTTGATGTTTCCAATAGAACCGGGTAGGTTTCTAAGCAATTAACAAACTATAACTGAGCTTCAGGGGAATCTGACTCCATCGCTTATTCGCTTAAAATGTTTTTCCATGGTCAACGTAGTATCGCACACCTACGGAAATTATTAAATATGACCGCAAGTAACAAATACAAACGCACCATCTAACTATAATAGGAATTCGCAAACTAACACAACGCACACAAACATCAACTTCTAGTGAGTGTTATGTTATTTTCCGAGTTACAACTTTTACGGTACATGCTCTTTTTTGAACGTCTGCACCACCTCATATAGAGCAAATGCATGTTTTAATTATGCCGCATCTTGGTACCGAAGTGTATAGGTTAGGCTTTTTAAGACTACTAAATGCAAATCGAAGACGTAAAGGAGCAAGTCCAATAAATGGAGCAGCATTTTATTTTTCCCAGTATAGAAACGGTTGCTGCAACTTTCGTAAAATAAGTAGCATGAGAGGGGGTAATAGGTCACCCTTCCCATTTCCCTTACCCTCACATAAGCTTTTTCTTTCCTTTTTTTGTGAAATAGAGACTGCACTTACATACAAGATATCATTCAAAATTAAACCCAGCGATCAAAGTCAAGATAGAAATTTAAACAAATTTTCTTTATGCAGGGGTTCCGTAATATACTACGGAAAACCTAGTGTCCTTGGTTATCCGTCCGTCTGTCCGCTTGTCTGAATGTCTATTTGTCTGTCGCATTTTCTAGTTCCTAAGCTATACACGCTGCATGCATGATTTTTACCCAGAATATGTAGAATATTGTCATCTGGGCAGAACCAGTGTTTCAAACTAGCGATATTTCGGAGATAGCTCCGGAAAAGGCAAAAGTATTGGCAAACTTCATTCCTCGAATGTACATAAGTATATAATTTATCTAGAGATGATATCTGGCATGGCTGAGCAAGCTTCTTTGGTTTTTTTTTTTTTTTTTTTTTTCATTTATGAAGACCAAAGTCTTCTTGCAAGCATTTCGCCTGGTAATCGTCAAATTCCAAAACTCCAGAGTTTCGTTAACTTAATCCCAGCCATTTCAAATAAAATAATTTTAGATTTTATAAACATACAAAACTTTATTCTCTACGTCGGTCCTCCAGATATTCGAGAATAGAGGTTTGCTTTTTAATTGGTGAAAAGCATTCCTTTCGATACCATGACAATGGCACTACAGGGCACTTTGTTAAATCCTTGCCAGAAGGCACTGTACTTATTACTTCGTTTGGCTTTAGAAATCCCACAAACCGTCTCATTTCATCATGACTGGAATGTTCAGAGTATTCAATTCCAATTATGTTTACCGCCCCACTATATTGTGGTCTCGCGTTCTTCTCCCACCCACTGAGCTTTATCGCAAAGACCATGTCAAACGTACCTCTGAATTCATTCCAGTACTCATGAATACCTTTATCGCCAATCTTCTCATGAGATATCACATGCAAGTCTGCTTGTCGAGCATCCACAACAAGTCTTTCTAAAATTTCATCGTTATCTATTGCTCTCAAAACTTTCCGCTTCTTGTCATCTGTCCACACCTTGAAGTCGAAAGCTTTCGCTATTTGTGACCAAATTTTCTCCTTACCCACCAGATAAGCACCGCATAAAAACAAAATTCGTTTACCTTTATGCTTCTCCTTAAAATCTCGAATCAGTTGTATAGCATCGGCAATGCTCTTTATTTGAGGCTGGAAGCAGTACTTTTTGGATATATAGGTTGTGTCCAAGTATAGAATGTCAATGTTTCGCATTTTTAAGTGTGGATCTAATTCCATTTCAAGAGAAGCACGAAAGTGTCCAGTGTGCAAGATACGTTTGCCACAAGGCAGCTGGAACAAAAGCATAACAGCACCAGGGCAATGGTTTGCATCTATGGGAGTAATCTGAACACCATCGATTGTTATGGTAGTATTCACGTAGAGAATGTTCACCACCTTCTCGTCCACAGGAATAAATTCTCGCAGTAGATTAGCGGTTATTTGTGACATGTAGATTGGCATCGAGAACTTCTTCGTCAGACCGGTATAATGATTCCTGTGGAAATGCGTTAGGAAGTACACAGTTACACCTTCTATTCGACCATACCTAAACCCATCTACGGCGAATGTTGTGCCTTTGATAACTTTATAGGAAGGACAAATGGACTTCTCTGACTTAACTGTGGTCGGTCGCTGTGGTGTTGGTGGTGCTTTGTTAGTTAATCTCTTATTTTCTTCGTCATCAGAATCCGAGCAACATAAATCAATTACGCCCGGTAGGACTCTTGGAGCAACAGCGTCGTCCTCCTTCTTTAACCTTTTTGTCTCTTTAGGCTCGTCGTCGTCAGCTTTCAACAGTTTTCGACGCGATGACTTTTTCCTCAGTTCACGGCATGGCTTGGTTACAACAAAAGAAGTAGTACTCGTATCTTCATTATTTTCCGATAATTTCTTAATTTTTTTTTGGAGCCATATTCACGTTTTTTCCTTGCTTGAAGAATGCCTCCAGTTTCGTTTGTGTTATACTCGGACTTTCTATATTTGATTTGAGCGCAGCTGCTTTGCTTTCGTTTCGCACTTTTTTTGTGATATGAGTCGCGCAATTGTCGGTTGTAAGATCAACAGGTTCAAGGGGATTTAATTTGGTTTCTGCTTTTTCGCGGTCTGGAGAAAGACACTCAGGCGACAGAAGATCACTAATCTTGCGGATACGAACATTTCCAGTAGAACTCATGGCAGTATTTAACATTTGTTTTTATAACTAGATTGTTTGTTTAACCTGGAATGATAAGAAAACAAAAAAAAATCTTTAAAGCACGTTTAACAGGTTTACGGGCTGTAATTCAGCTTAAAGAAACACTCTATTCCCGTAGTTCCGTCATTTTTAAAATTGTGCGATAAATGGTGATATTCGTTATTGCTTTCTTGTTTGTTAATAATTTGAATTTAACTGGATGTCGGAAGTATTATTCATTTCCTCTTTGTGAGCGCATATTTCAACTCTAAAATTCGAAAAACATGCATATATTTGATTCGAAAATATACTTTAAACGATATATACCTATGATAAGTCCGAGTAGACTTTTTTGCAACCCATAATTATAACAATGGTTGTTTTAATAAATGACCACAGTCAATATTTTATATAATATGTATAAAAAGAATGTTTGTAGAGCTTATAGTTAAGGAGCTTAAAAGTGGTGCCGAACAGACGGACGACACAGAGAGATCAATAGGTGTGTCCGTGTTGCAGCTGCTCTAATAGTACTAAACGTTAAAGTTCTGGTGTTGATAGGTGCTTTGTTTCATCTGTTTCAGGTAATACTTGTTTTTGTTTTTCAACATTTCTATTCTTTAATGATGCTGCTGATCGTTTATTTGTCAAAAATTCCTTGTTTGAAGTCCCAGGCACTGAAAAAGGTAAAGTTGAATTCAATAGAAGATCCATTGTGAAACGAATCAGTATCTGAGATTTCAGTTTCGCACAGCAGATTTTTTTGATCTTTATCATCCTTCACTTTAGGTTTACTTACATCAGCTAAATACTAACAGATATTAATATGTATGCTATTTTTTGGAAATGTGTCTGATCGTAAGACATAAGTACAACTTATTTTTTCAATCCAATTTCAACTTGTCAATTCTTGGATTGATGCAACTTAAATTGTAAAAACTTCTCCTATCGCTTTAGCACAATTTTCCTCTTTCCTATTCGATTCGTGTCAATTTTTTCTTTTTAGTTTAGTTATATTGTTTAACTTTTTCCAAATTTGCGTTTTAGTCATTTCTATTCCAGATTCTTCCTCTTATTTCTGCTACGCATTTTCCTTTCTTTTTGTTTTTAACTTCCAATAAATTTGATGTTTCCTATAGAACCGTTTAATTTTCTAAGCAATTAACAAACTTTAACTGAGTTTCTGGGGAATCTGACTCCATCGCTTATTCGCTTAAAATGTTTTTCCCCGGTCAACGTAGTATCGCACACCTACCGAAATTATTAAATATGACCGCAAGTAACAAATACAAACGCACCATCTAACTATAATAGGAATTTGCAAAAACAAACTAACACAACGCACACAAACTTCAACTTCTAGTGAGTGCTTATTTTCCGAGTTACAACTTTATTGATAAGAAAATACAGCACATACTCTTTTTTGAACGTCTGCACCACTTCATATAGAGCAAATGCATATTTTATTTATGCCGCATCTTGGTACCGAAGTGTATTGGTAAGGCTTTTTAAGACTATTAAATGCAAACCATAGACGTAAAGGAGAAAGTCCAATAAATGGAGAAGCATTCGCTGCCTCTATCTCGTGGGTATATTTCGCAACGGTAGCCACAGAGATATCATCAGCGAATCCAAAAATGTTTACTCCTTGCGGCAGAGATAGTCGCAGATCTCGATCGTACATGATTTTCCACAGAATGGGACCGAAATGAAATGAAATGAAATGAAGTTGTAATATTTCAAGCCCTCGTCAGTTTCATACCTTAGCTTCCTATTAGTCAGATAGTTTGCTACTATTTTTCGCAGGTAGTATGGCGTCAATGTCACGTCCAATCGCCTGATTATTCATGCATACATGCATGTGTATGGGGCTCATAAGTCAACTTAGAACAACATTGAGTTAAGGATGACAGAAGATGCTCCAATATTTAGTTACCAAAACAAGACCAAAGTTGCTGAATCATATGTTTTCGGAAAAAACGAAACCTTTGAATTAGTTTTCTGACAAACTGCAAAAATACACTTAGGCGGGTATGCGTTCTGACCGCAGATATAGAGGATGGACATAAGGGTCCTGGTCCAGTGAGTTTTCAAAGCCTCTCAGGAGGGACGGCAGAGTTATGTAAGCTCAATTGAAGGCTGGTAGCTTATAATGAAGCTAGATAGCCAGCTAGCTATCCATTACGGATAGCAACACTTTCAAAGTACATAAGTCAAATTTTGTAAGATAAATTCTTTAGTTCTTGGTTCGGATTTTGTCCCAGATTTTTGGTGATTTTATTTCACCAGAAAGTTTCTGAAACCTATAAACTTCGCATACATCATACATTTTTGTTAATAACTTGGAAACAATCTTCTCAAAAAAAGAATCGTGGACGAATGAAAGAAGGATAAGCAACTCATATGTATCAACAGAATTTCCATAATGGATCGAACATATCAGGAGAAACAGGGTCTAGTATCTATTGCATCAAGCCGAGGTCTTTGCCATAATAAAGTCTTTATAAATACTCACCAAAGACCCTAGGATAGAGTCAAATGGACATCTGCTCGAACGCAGATTATCTGATAAGCACTATATTAAAATCGGGACTACTACTCGTAAGGTAGTACAAAACCAAATTAAATCTGCTGGGCAACTACAACAAGATTCGTCCCTCATTGGTACCGGGGCATGAAATCATAGCGGACAATGAAAAAGTGTATGAACCAACTAGAAGAGGTACTGACAACATTGAACTAAATCCTGTAAAGACAATGTTGTCCCACTCACAATTATAAAAACCAATTTTAATACCAAGATACGACAGTTTATCAAACACTGGACGAATCTAGACACATGTTAAGTGGGCAGCTCTTTAGTGAAGGTGCCACAGAACAAAAGGGGACGTTAAATCCAAGCAGAGCCCATTCAAAGCTGATGGTGTAACTAACTATGGGACACATCAATCTCAACAAACACTCTTTTAAACTAGGGCTGATAGAGGCAACTGTCTGGAGGAAGACGTAAAGCACTTCCTCTATCACTGCTGCTCAACAGCAAAGTAAAGACTAGAAAACCAACCAACCAAACCTACTAATATTCGGGAGAACAATAAGTTTGATGTAGGAATAGTATGCAAAAACTACATGGTGTTCTACTTTATCTTTCACTTCACTTCCACTTACCGAATTTCTAAAGACTCGCATCTTTTGTGGACATCCGGATCTTGATAGAAACCAGATGCTTGTGCATTTCTTTAAACTATTAAATTCCGATTAGTCATACTAGTATGTGATTAGCAATCTAATCGTAAGAAGCGAGAGATAACGCTGTGCAACGAGACGGAACGATAGTAATGTACGTATGTATGTATGAAATGTTTTGTTTTTTTTTACCATACCATAAAAAAAATCCTCCGAAAATTCATGTTGCAACATGATGAGAGTTTAAACAGCGCCAGGTAATGTTTTCACCGAATGCAAGCTTTTGTCGTTTGATTAAACCACTTTTACTGATATGCGGAAGGTGACTAGAACTAGCAACGTACTAGTAATACACCAAAAAGCTGTTAGTTCTAAATGTAGAGGTACTAGTGAATGCACCTAACAACCCTTTCTTTTAATTTGATGCATAGACTTCAAGTATTTACCTGAAAGCTGTTTTTGCACTTGATTAGAAGAAATGTAATACCTATTTACGTGAAAATGCGTTAACATTTAAATAATTCTAAGAACTTTACAAAAAAAATACGAAGATAAACAAATCGCACAAGCAGCGCGCTTTTGACATTTATGAGTCTTCCAGCTGACATTGGAAGGTGGGTATACACTACTTAGCAACTCAACGTCTAGGGGTCACTAGTATCAAGTAGTAACGTCTAGTAAATATGAAATTGAAGTTCGAAAATTATATTAATTTGCTACTGTGCCTGGTTACCAAAATATTACTTCACATTTTTGACTTTACATAGAAATACTGAATTTTTCGAAAGACTAAACTATGCCATTAAAAGAACCACTCGTTGGGTGGTATTAATAAAAATTAGGAATTGCTCGAAGATAAAAGTCTCGTAGCAAAGTAAATGCATAAAGCAATTTCTCGAATCCGTATGAATAAAGTGGGAAATGCACAATACAGCCGTCGTAGCGACTTGTGTTGCACCGACATTGGCCCAACAGCTATATGCCGGTTACACCTTATACAATCTGCGTATGATTTACGTACAACCAGACATTTTATTCAGTCATTTTTCACATACACACCATATAATTTCCATACAATCTGTGCATGTGACAGCGGTTGTACAGTCGATATTATGCTACCACACGATATCGGTACAACGGTCAATTGTGTGGATACACACGATACAATTATCGTACACAACACCAAAGCTGTCAAACTGTTGGTATAACTGTATTTCCCACTGAATTGAGAAAGCTTATCGAACTGGCCCATAGCCAAGGAAATAAACCGATCTCCAACAGTGGTTAACAACTTCGTTTCTCTACAGGGAGATTATGGTAAAAAACGAAGGTCGGGTCGAAACTCGTCACTCTCACCCCCCAAAAGAAACTGATTATATATGAGGCTTTGAAAAATAAGTTATGTATTCTCAAGTAAAATCAAAGCTAAACTCGATCTTTCAGTTACATGCAGAAGGATCAGGCAAATTTTAAACGGAGATAAAAACTTGGTTTTTAAGAAAATGAAGAAGAAGCCAATGATCACGGCTGCCCATAAATCCGCATGACTTGAATTCGCCAAAAAATATATGGGTTGGGCAGAGCAGTGGAGCCGTATGCCCTGCAGGACCTTCAAAATTAATTTTTTTTTCGTCATTTAAAATCACTTGGATGGTCCTGATGGCATACGGAGTTACTGGCACGACTTAAGGTCTAAATCCGAGGTTCTGAGGAGCAGAAACTTCTGAGGAGGCTCTGTCATGGTGTGGGGTTGCTTCAATTTTAGTGGAACATGTCCAATGAACTCATTTAAACAAAAATGAACTCCGCTGCCTATATCCAGATGCTGCAAGGCAATTTATTTGCAAATACTGACGATTTGGTAACCGCAAAAGTTCCAGTTTTCCAGTTAAAATTGGTCGTTTTTATGTTACAGGACTTTCTTTTTAATTTGGAAACCTATTTATTAGTAAAACTTCCCTAAGTTGGCTGCTGGTACCCTGAGGAATTCCTAAAATCAGATTCACTTTGTTCCATAGATCGAGTAGGAAGCAATTACGATTTCTTTGGTGCCTTTATAATTATTTCCACTACGTACTTGACTTTACTCTAGCAAGTTCGAATATTCGAACTAAGCAGTTGCTTGGCATTTAACATCAAACGACATGTCCAAAACCGTTTATTTTGCACGCCTTTAAGGAAAAAAAGAAATGAAACGAAATGGAACCATCCTACGCTGATTTTAGGGAAATGTTTTGGTATGTGTTTAGCTCAATCAGCTGGCGACGACACAAGACAGCATCTACATCGCCAAGTGTATCGAAATTAGCACGCCACCACTTACTTACTTACTTAGGTGGCGCTACAGTTCGGGGTGAACCTGGGCCTCAACCAACAAGCAACAACCAACAAGCATGGTTCCGAAACAACCAAAAGCCTCGGAGCACGCCACCACGTGTTTCTAAATTTTCAGGCAAAAATTGGTGTGGCAAATATAATCGACATTTCGACGTGTGAAACGATACAACTGCATGAAATATTTACCGGTACCAAATTATACTGTAGCGTCCACAAAAAGTACCATCGCACTGCATGGTTTGTGCATAAACTAACTCTGACAACGCCATCTATTTACCAAAGCTGGTAGCGTGCCCATCGGCTTACTCCATATTTCACCTTCGCCACAGTCATCTATTCATCTCCAGTGACATCCAGCAAATTCTAGAACCTCTTGTATTTGGTATAAATACACCGAACACAATCACAGTCGACACATAGTTGGAAAAGGTGAATACAGCGATCAAAAAGAGATTGCAACAATAGCCGCGTTTTGTTTTCCCCGTGAACTGGTTCAGTACATATTTTTACACAGGATGCAAAGACAACAATTGAAACAGCACTTGAGCTGGTCCAATTTTCGTGAACCAGAATTTCTATCCCATATCTCACCACTAGATGGCTTTTCACAAAAAAAAAATATATGTAAAGCTTGGCAGCTCTGCTGAATGGCAGAAGTAAATCTTAGTTATTTGTTGTATCCTCACCTTTTGACATAAGTATCTGAAAATACTTAATTATTAAACAAATATAAAAATATTAAGCACTTTTCTCACTTCGATTGCTATTTTTCCGCCATTTTTAACCATATTAAACGTCAGTGTGTAGCTGCTGCTACCAACTTGAAAGAATGAAATTTCTAAGTGAACCAGAAGCGTTTTTTATTTTGTGATGAACTATTTCATTTCACGGGGAAAACAAAACGTGGCTATCATATATCAAGCGGCTAAATAAAATGTGTGTGACCATTGGCTCCATATAATAAAACAATAAATAATTAAGCTCACTATTAATGTGGCCTTCTGTCCTCTTTTTTGTTTCTTTATCATTTTCTTTTTCTTTCTAATTTAATATGGGTACATATTCCTTTTATTTTTTGATTCTAATTGCGGTGAATATTTGTAATAATGTAATAAGTTCGGTTTCCCGCCACGGCTGTCTACTCCAGAGTTCCTCTTCCTTTTTATTAACGTATAATACCTGAACAGAGCTCTCTTTAGGTAGGTAAGTCGAAGCCCGTCTAAAAAAGAAAATGTGTGCTAAGATATAGAGTCGGCACAAAGGAACAATTGAATTTTGCAGTTTCATTTTTTTATAGCTCTTTTTGTTTTGTATCAGATATCAGGAATAAATTTTGTAAATGAAGATTATCGGAACTCGAGTCTTTTCATTCCCCTTACCTACACCTATGAGCGCAAATTTCAGGGAGTGCAAAAGGTGATGGTGTGACTAGCTGCAACATCCAAACTCTTTGAGGAAGTTCAATTATGGCCAACGAACTTCCAGGTTGGATGGTATATGGCAACGCTGCGCTATTATCAGCAGCACCCTTTGAGTGTGGTAACGTCCGTCTGAGACCGGTAAAACAAAAATAAATTGAATATCTTGGCATGATTTATGTTTTTTGTAGTAGGTTTGGTCGTGCTGCGCAGAACAAGCATACCACGTCACTCGCATCTAATACTCTTTTCCTTTTCCATCCTATCCCATCCTTAAGTCCAACTCACATCCTTGCTTCCTGTCATTTTCGACTCATTACTTTCATAACCTCCCTACAGCCTATTACACCCTCATGTGAGTTTATTTCTACACCTATTTTAATGATTTCAGCAATGATCAAAAGCTGAATATGGAAGATACCTACATAGATAAATATATTTTCCTTGGCCCGCTAATCCTTCATGAGGTTCGCGTGTGTATGATGCTCAGGTGAACCCTCCATCCTTCTCGATCCTCCGCCATTGAGGAATCTCTCTACGTCTCCGGGAGATTTGTCGGACTTGATTCAATCATCTATTTCTAGGTCTACCGAGGAGTCACCTAACTGAGGGCATGGCAGTCATAACACGTCTTGGATGTCGGTCTGGGAGCATACGCACTACGTGACCAAACCATCGAAGCATAGATCGTTCCACTCGGTGAAGTAGCTGCTCAATATTGAGGGCTTCGCGTACTCTCATATTGCGCACTCGATCCTTACGAGTTATTCAACACCGCGAAGGAGCCTTATTTCGGCAGCTTGTATCCGCGATCTTATTCTTTCGGTTACTTCTCAAATTTCATGACTATAGGTGAAAGTTTGAACATACAATATGGAAAATCAGTAATAAAACTTTTGGAAAAATACAAATGAGTGAAACAACAGTTGGCGCTCGAGTAACATCAATGAGTTTGCTGTAAAGGGACATGACAAATGTCAAATCTTGCTCTACTGACTTTTTTGACAAATAAAATTCATGGTACGAATACAAATGCAACCCACATTTCATTATTGTCAAAATAAAGATAAAGACATAAAAAAAAAGTGTCTGTGCTTGTTATTAAATGACCCAGCGAAACTGACACAATCTGCTAGTATTACTTAAACTGCTCTATAATTAGCTGCTACTGAGAATAAAAAATTAAGCACTTCGGATGTGGAATGTGACTGCTCATCCCGATTTATATATTTTTTTCATGACTATCCCCTCTCATTACCTCTCATTCTTTTCGCCAAAAAAACGTAGTGAAATACATAAACACAAACTACTTGACTTTACAATTAATACCCGAATTATGGACGGATATTCTAAATGATTTTCTGCAGCTATATAACATTTGAAGTTTCGGGAGAGCTTTTATGTTTAGAACTTGCATATAAAGCAGTAAAAAGTACACATCGTGTGTATGGCTACACTCTCGAAATGTGAAGTCGCTATAAAAAAACAAAATCCATATAGTTTTAGTGACGTCACGCACACTTTGACATATAACATATAACGACTCTTCGAGAATGTGACACAACTATGGTATTGTCAGTTCACTTCTGGTGCCGAAAAAATTTGTTGAACTGAAAGACGACGAATTTGTAGATAAACAAAGCAAGAAACGAACTATTTTAAAATAATGGCCAGCGCTCAAGGTGCCGACGAAACCTTTGAAAATGCAGACGTAAGGAAAACACACGTACATTAAACATAAATTAATATTTCATCCCAACAGTTCGATGAAGATGAGCTGGGCGAGGAGCAATTTGTGACCACATCGGCGGGCCGCAAACGACTGTTTAGCAAAGAGCTGAGATGCATGATGTACGGCTTTGGAGACGATAAAAATCCATACACAGAGAGTGTAGATCTACTAGAAGACTTGGTAATTGAATTTATCACAGAAACGACGCATAGGGCAATGGAAATCGGTCGCACAGGTCGTGTACAGGTTGAAGACATCATATTCCTGGTTCGGAAAGACCCACGTAAATATGCTCGTGTAAAGGACCTTTTGACAATGAACGAAGAGCTGAAAAAGGCACGGAAAGCCTTCGATGAAATCAAATACGTTGGTAAGTTCGTTTTGCTGGAATAACCAAATTCAGATACTTTACATGTTCACCTTATTTCAGGAAATGAGGCCAAAATCAAGTAAAAGAGCTAAAGGATGACTATGACTTTAAATTGTTTTATTATTTCCATTAATGACTAAAAGGCAGATTGTTTAAATTTATATAAAATAAATTGATTAAGTTAGTAACTGGCTATGGGTTGCGTTATAACGATCCGGGCTTGTATATTTGGTCAGAAATTCGATCTCTGTGATTCGTTGTTGAAGGTGTTGAACATTGTTTTCGGTGAGCGTGCTATTTAGAAACTATTCATTCTGTTTACAAACGAACCTAAGTTGGTGGCATAAAGTTAAGGGTTTACAGACCAATAAATCTCCACATTCTGTCATAATTAGATAGTTTATCAAACATTTAATTCTGTGGCCACAAGGTATAACAGCATAAGTGCCTTTTCGCATTTCAGAAAACGTATTTGAAGATGCCAGCGCTGTTTCAACGTTCTATGTTCGTTATATATTCGCCTTTTCTTATAGAAGATTATATAAAAAATATTTTAATTCTGGTGTATACTTACGCTGTTATTCCTTGTGGCCACAGAGTTTACGAATAGCATATCGCTCTTAATTGAAGACTGTCATGGCTCAAAAAAAGTGATTTTGCAGAAAACGTGTTTAAAGTTTTCAATTGACTAACACCTTGCAGGAAAAAAGAAGAGATCTTTTAATTCTAACGCCGAGAGGAAACAAGATATTAATATGAAATTTTTACACATCAGCATCAATAACTCAAAAATAGCGTTTTTTGAGTTATGACAGTCTTCAATTAAATGAGCGATATCTCGAGATTTTTTCGAACTCTTTCCAATCTAAGCTCGTGAATATCGTTGCAGATGTCTATTGTTTACACGTGTAAATAATTTTAGATTATCCGCGAAAGTTCAAACAAACAGCAACAGGCCCAAAAGACTTGTACAGTAGTACTTGTACAGACCTCACCGCTTTGCCCTGAGTGGGCAGAAGAAAAAGCAACAACGGAACACGCAATATTCCACTGCAGACGGTCCTCTCATTAGAGAACCATCGTGTATCATATGCTATTATAAGAAAAGAGTTGGATAGAAAATAGTGCATACATACCGAATGTGCAAATAGAACTGCGAAGAATCGAGAAAATTCGCAAAGCAGCAGAACAGCAACAGCTCATGCAAGATGAAAAGCAAGATATGATAACCAGCTTCACGAAGTAATACCTAAGGGCAGTCCCGCGGGAAGAGTGGTAAAAGTGAGCAGGTGTGGATTAGTACGTGGGCGCTCTCCTGGCATCGATTTTTCGGGTTTGCGAATCGTGCATGCTAGTGGTCCGTGCTACTAGTACCTTTAGAAGATTACCACATCCTTTACTTTACTTAGATCCTTTAACCCCTCGGGGGGCATAGGGCGTCAACCACGCCTGCGCGCCATCGTGTTCGAAGTTCTGCAACGCGTTTGAGCTGCCTCCAACTCATTCCTAAAGAGCTCGATTCCTCCTGAACTGTTCTGCGCCACGTTTGCCTAGGGCGTCCCGCTATTCTGCCTGCCTGGGTGAGCGGATTCCACTGCATGGCGTATTTCGCAATGGAGTTGTCTTCGCGCCGTAGGGTGTGTCCAATCCATTGCCACTTTCTTCTTCGTATAGTAATACTTATAGGTTCTTGGCCCGTTCTCAGATAAAGCTGTTCGTTGGAGATGCGGTTCGGCCAAAAAATCCTCAAGATGATTCTTAAGCATTTGTTTACAAAGACTTGCAGCTTCCGTGTGTTAATGGTGTCCACCTTCCAAGTACTGCACCCATAAAGCAGCACTGATTCTACGTTGGAGCGGAACAGTCGCAGCTTGGTTCTTAAGCTGATAACATTGCTTCTCCAGATTTTAGATAGCATTCCGAACGCAGCTTTAGCCTTCCCGATTCTGCTGCACACATCCAGTTCGGTGCCACCGCGATTAGCCGAGACCACACTTCCTAAATATAGAAAGTTATCAACTTTCTCGACTTCCTGTCCGGCAATGTTAAGTTGAGCGTGGTTGTTAGAAGAAGTGCTCAGGGCTTTTGTTTTGGCTGTGTTTACTTTTAGCCCCACTTTGTTTGCCTCAGCTTCTAGATTTTGGGCCATCAGATGAAGATCCATTATCCGATGTGAAAGTAGACAAACATCGTCAGCGTAATCTAGGTGTTTAAGGTAAGATGTCATAGTCCAACGAATTCCATAGCTGCCTTCCGTCAATGCTGCACGGGGTACATCGCTGATAACCACCAAAAACAATAGTGGTGACAGTATGCACCCTTGACGTACTCCACTTTGGACTTCAAAATCCTCCGACACCTTACCATTGTGCACGACGTGACACTTACCGCCCTCGTATGTAGCCTTGATAGTAGCTATAAGTTTTTTTGGGATGCCTCTCCTGCGCAAGGCCAACCAGATAGCATCTCGATTCAATCTGTCGAAAGCTTTCTCGAAGTCGATAAACATTAAATGTAGCGGAGACCTATGCTCAACGCATTGCTCGATAATGATCCGTAAGGTGTTTATGTGGTCGATGCAGGAGGATCCAGCGCGAAAGCCTGCCTGTTCGACATCGAGAGTTGAATCTAAATGTTCTTTAATTCGTTCTAGAATTATTTTAGCTATTATTTTAGCCACGGCTGGAAGAACGCATATACCTCTCCAGTTATCGCAATCCATCAAGTTTCCCTTCTTTGGAAGTTTAATGATCATCCCCCTTTTCCACTCCTGTGGAAATTGTTCACTATCCCAAGCTCTCCGTATTAGGGGATGCAGCAAATCTGCCGATGTATTTGGCGCCGCTTGAAATAGCTCGGCAGGGATGCCATCAATACCCACCGCCTTGTTCTTCTTGAGGGACTTGATTGCTGTTATTATCTCGGTTTTACTGGGAGGTGCGGTGCGAATTCGGGAGTTTGTTGCTTCGAACTGCTCATTCGAATTCGAGATCATACCGCCATCGTCTATGTGATTTAGCACTGTAGCAAAATGTTCTCTCCATCTAGTGAGCTGATCCTCATCCGAAATCAGAAGGTTACCGTCTAGACTTTTCACTGGATGTTGTTTGGAGTTTCGACCACCGATGAGCTCCTTAGTGATGCTATACACAGTCCTACTGTCGCACCTACTCGCTGCTTCTTCAGCCCTTGAGGCCAGTGAGTTGATATATTGACGTTTGTCACGTCTCACACTACGCTGCACTTCTTTCTTCTTCGCACGGTATTGGGCTTCAAGCTCGGTTCTCTTTACTGCTGAGGCCGCTGCAATCCGAGCCTTGATTGCTGTACGCTCATCGATCCGTCTCCAGGTGTCTGTAGAAAGCCATGTGCGGTGGTGTTTCTGCTTTTTACCGACATAAGTGCGTGCCCCAGTCGCAAAAGCATTTTTCACAGCACTCCAGTGGTCATCCATGTTCTCTATGCTGCTGATTGCTTCTGCTTCTAAGGCAAGATGGTCCCTGAACTGTTGGCGCACTTGGGGAACCTTGAGCCTGTCGATATTAAACCTGGTGATGTTAAGTAGGTTTGAGCGGTTGCTGTTGACATCCTTTGGGGCAACAAAAATGGGGCCTAAAAAACTACTTTGCGAAATGCCAGAAATTACTTCTATCAACGTAATTACTATTTGCTTTCTATTAGTTAAATAATAATAATTATTATTATTATTTATTAAGTGTACATGAAGGGCTTTAGGCTGAAACGTAAAAAAATAGGCTTAATACATAGGTTCAGAAAACCCTGATGCGGGGGAGACCGGTGAGCACAGACATCGTCGGGCATGGCTCGTCTGTACCCACTAGGCCGCCCTCCGCATCAAAGTGTTCTTATTAAGGTTAGATGCACAATGGTGCAGTGGGTAGTGTGTTTGCCCGTTAACCAATCATTTCATAATTTATTAGCTCATCAAAAACATTTTACAACAGATTGTAACAATCTTTTGTTAGCAAAAGTTATTAAGAAAAAAAACAATGTAAATAAAAGAAAAATATTATATAAGCAAAGAGGAAGTTAGTTTAAAGAGATTTTCAAAAAAAATAAATTTAAATTATGTAATATATGTAAATACATGTAAATAAGAATAAGTAAGAAAGCGATTAAGATAGTTATTCAAAAAGTATTTCAGTCTTCAGCCTAGTGTCTAAACAGGACGTCACCAAATGTACTTGAACCACAGAGTCTTCTAATGCTGAGGGGAAGCGAGTTCTAGGAGCGAACGGCACAAACGAAAAACTGCCGTTCGGTTGCAAGGCAGGTAAAACGCGGTTGAGTTAAAGTAAATGAGCATGTTGAATTGGCAAATCGAAGCTTGTCCGATAAATAAAAAATTAGGGAAAGATAATTGAGATACGTATGTAACGTGCATCCTAGTATCTTTTTGACATAAGGACATACATGGTCATATCGCCTTAGGTCATAAACGTAACGCGCTGTGTTATTGAAAACGGTGGTTAGCTTTCTTTTATTCTCAGCGCTATATCCAATAAAAATTTGGATGTGTGCGGGTCAGCCCCAGCGGGGAACAGCAATCATCAGCCACCCGAATATAAAGGAAACGATTTACATCGAAGTTTTTCCAACCAATGCGCCAAAGAAAGGTTCCTGGCTGGTAGTACAATGGACCGGAGAGTCTGTGTGCTCTGGGATCTGGGTTTCCATTTTTTTTTATAAAAACAAAATCAGAATAAAAGTTAGGTGCTGTTAATTAAGTTGGTAATTGATAAAATTTTGTATACATTTGTTTATACTTTGTTCTGAAGGAACTGACAACAGGGATACGAAATTTTTTGAATTTTTTTTTGTTTTTACACAGTGAATCAATTTTTTGACATTATAATGTTAAATGTTTTGTGGAGATGATAATTCAGATTGGCATAGTGGCAATTGGGAGGGCTTTCCTTGCTAAGTAGGTGACTGTGTGTTATTTGTGTGTGACCGATTTGAAGTCTCAGGAAAAATTTGTTCATTTTGTGCGTTGTGCTCATTGGATAAATAGCTGAGTCTGCCTTTGGATTGAGAGCGGATTAGTGGTGTGAGTAATGGGTCCATTCCTGTTTTCTTCTCAGTTCCCAGTGGGAGGTAGCCGACTTCAGATAGTCGGTTTTAGTGGGTGGGTAAAAGATGGATTCCGTTCCCAAGGAAGTGGATCTGGCTGCGTTGTCAACTTGATCGTTTCCCTTTATTCCGGAGTGACCTGGTACCCAGGTTAACTTTAATTTTGGGTGTTGTCTGCTGATATTATCTCAGATTTTGTTTTTTAAGGCGGATCGGTGTCTTATGTTCCGCATAGCGTTTAATGTCGAGAGGCTGTCTGATCAGATAACCGTTTATGGAACATTGCCATTGCCTAGATTTAAGGATAAAGCTACCTACCAGTTAAGTATTTAAGTATTTATCCTCTAGTCATAGTGCTGTATACATTAAGGCCGGTATTCACCGACCAATCTTAAACTAAGAGCTTCATAAACCTATTCACCAACCAATAATAGTGCAGATTTATTAGCGCTCATAAGACTTATGAGTGGTCCCACCCACTCTTAAGTTAAGAGGGTTCATAACTAATTTTCGAAATCAGCTGTGAACTGTCACTCAGACCAAACAAAGGACAAGCTGCATTGGCGAAATGCCGACGAATTTAGTGCCTCCAGCATTTCCGTCAAAAGAACTGCCAACCAAATAAAAAATAAAATGTGCCGTGATTAATTCTGACTAAAATCAGGAAAATACAATGTTTTCTTTTTCATTGGCATTTGTCCCAGTTCGAAAGAGAGTTCGGAAACTCATTTTAGAACGCGTTTGGAAATCCAAAAATTAATTTTTCGCATATTCGAATTAGCACGGGCACAAACCTATTAGTGCTTGGTGAATACGCAGAAAAATTTAAAACTAAGAGCTTCATAAAATTAAAATGGATTTAAGAGCGCTTGATAATTACCGGCCTAATTCTCTTATTAAAGTATCCAAAACAATCTTACTATCTAAAATTGACTATGGTCGATTTACGGAAAGGTGGCAAAATTAACACTACATCTACTAAACTCAACATATCACGCGGCACGCAGCTCTCAGGTCCAGTCTACGAGCATTCAGAACATCACCAATCAAAAATATTCTGATTAAAACCGACGCCATTACTATCGAAGATCGAAGAGAAGTCCTTACGTCCCATCTCGTTCCTAAAATTTGCGAGTCGTATTCGTCAATAATAAGCGATGAAAAAAAAATTCTGAAACGAAGTAAAACTCCAAAGCTGTCCCCTACGTTGCATAGAGCACTCGATTTAGCAAATCATAGGACTGAACCCAGCCGTTAAATCTCTGCCTACCGAAATACATCCCCCTTGGACGCTACCACAAAACGCATTAGACACTATGCTCTCTAATATCCCGTTTATATGCAGAGTCGAGGATTCGAGTCCAGATTTCGATCTGAGTATTTCTACACACCGAGTCGATTGGTTGAAAAGTCTAAATGTGGTCGAACTGACAGATGAGTATAGCAGACACTCTGGTTTTGGTTGTGTTAGTGTTCTGTTTAGTTCTAGTTTTTGCATTTAATAAATATGAAATAACTGAACACACAATCTTACCCGCAGCTAACCATGAACTCAATCAAAACAAAGTGATTTCCCACCCCGAACAAAAAAAAAAAAAAGATCACACACACAGAAACAACATGTTAGTTCAACCACTCGACCCAGGTATACATGCATTTTTCAGACTCGACCCAGCTCTAATAACTGAGTCGAGTGAGTCGAGCCCATTCGGACTCGAATTGCGTGTATATGTATTTGGAACCAGTTCCGACTCTGCATATAAACGGGGTATCAGTTAAAAAAGCACGCTACACCAAAAGAAACATATCTCCAACTTTTTAATGAAAAAATCAGTCCGTTTAACACAACTGGGATATATTTTACACAGACGGCTCCAAAAGTGACGAGGGTACTGGTTATGCCATAGTTAACAACCAAGGTCAGATTATATATCCTGAAAAGATACCGTGCTTCTTCTCGATATTATCCACCGGAACATTAGCGATTCTTAAGGCCACAGAACTAGCAATAACGCCAAATAGTTAAATAATTAAAAAAAAAAAAAAAAACAATAGCATTGAAAAATAAAAACCCAACGATTTTAGCTTGGCTAAAAGTAAGGCGTGATACACTCTATCAAGGCTTTTGTAAAATCTGTGTAGAGTACATCAACTTGTAAATGATTCTCAAAACTACTATCAAAAATATAATTAGTTAATAAAGTTAAATCACCTAGTACAGATCCATTTTGATTATTAAAACTAATTTCCTTAACCACGAAAACAATTTTTTCTTTAACAATGCTTTCGAACAATTTTGAAACAGCAGAGAGCTTTAACGCATCTTCAGACGCACACTCACATTTTGGTCAGCCCTTTAATCATCCTATTCTAGTTGTCGGTTTTACGGTTTTTAACTCAATTTTTGTAATTTTTTTGAGGTACTCGTATCTTAAATTACAAATTATTCTGTAATCGCTTCTGAAAGTTAGCTGGGTGACGTTGCTATGATTAAAATTCATCCGTTTAGTCAATGCCGGATTCTGTACAGACGGAAAATATGGTGTTCCCATGCTATCATAACAGTTTTGAAGTGAAAATGCGGTAAATTTTCAAAATTTGTCGGTCTTTCCCTCTATTTTAAAGTGAGACAACAAGCTAAAACTATTTTAATATAACCTTGTGACACGTTACTTTGCTATCACACACAGCTCGACTCGCATACAGTAATAAGGCGTAATAAAATGAAGTGCCATGCCAATCTGTCACTTCGACTTTGGGAATAATACAGATGGGTCTGTGGAAGCTAACTGGAAACTGTTGAAGGCCATTTGTATACAAAATTAAAATATTCGCCCCATTGGTGTTCCTATTTATAAGTACTAGTTTTGCGTGTGGTCGAAATTCGACCGAGGGTAAATAAGCAAACAGCGAGAGAAGCAACGCTATGTGTTTGTTTACATAACCTTTTATCTTTGTAATATTCTCCTGTGCAGGAAAGGCAAATGTAAGCTCATACAGCCATGAACGTGATCAAAATGCTTGCATTAATTTGGTTAAAGCATTTTGTATGGGAAAATCATGTGTGTATGTTCACACTAGGCCCTGGCACTCTAAAGAGCAGTTGCGCCAAATATTTGTATTTGTATGTTCACTTTATTTTACCTGACTTAACGGTAACATACGCACACGATTTTTTTTTTCTGCACATCCTGGCACCGTACCTTTCGAATGATATAAGTTTCATCCCCCTCCTCTTATAATAAATACTAAAAAACGTACGATCAATTTTGTGTTCACGTATTAATATATAAGATATTGTCTCGCTGAATACAAGTAAATACATTGTTTACAAGTAACAATTCCAAACAAATTTAAAACATGACTAGTGAATGCTTCTGGAATATCCATCATTATTTCTAATTATTAATCTGAATAATGTCAAACCAATGTTGATATTTAACTATCATTTCGAGTTTGATTAAGTCTTCGCGCCAGAATTAGATTCAAAATTTCCATTTCTAGCTCTAGCGCATCTTTCTCTGGTAATTTCTTTAAATGGCATGCAACATTTCTACCAAATAAATCGAATTCATTTTCTTCAGCACTATTAGTCATGTATCCTATCGGACATGGTCTGTTTAAATGCGACTCAGTGCAACCATCTACGAAGATATCGTTATGACTTTGAGCCTTTGGTGTGGTCAGCCTTTTATGTAACAACTCTTCAGTATTCATATCATTTGAGTCTAAAAGCTTGTGAATTTGACTATCTTCTTCATTATCATTGGTTTCTGTAAACAGTGCTTTTTTTGTATGCTGATTAGTAATGTTAGCTTCGTCATTTGACTCATCTATGTGGCATTCCTCTTTTATGAACATGACAGTGTCATCGCAATCATCATTTTCCTACGCAAAGAAGGACATATGTATGTATTTGGTAAACAACTGATAGTTAGCTTAAAGCTTACCACATTCGAATGATTCAAACTTTCTCTGGCCGTCACTGTCACTTTCAGAAACTCATCGGCGAGTGTATACCAAAGTAATTTTGGTTTATATGTTGGTTCTGTAAATTTTGCCGATGCTATGCTTCGGATAATTTTCGCCTTTTCATTCCAATACGTACTACGAACCGTACGAACTTTCTTCCTTGCCGCAAACACGTCAAATCCTTCGATATTCATTTTTCGCGCTATCTCTGCTAGTGCTGCATCACGAGCATCTTTCATTTTGTATTTTTTGTCTTGTGGATCCCAAAGACATCGTTGTTGTCTGTATTCTTCAACAAACTTAAAAGTGGTCAAACTACCCCACTTTTCATTCATTTTTCTTATTTCAATAAATAGACAATTAGTTTGATTAACGTAGAGATAAGTGTATGCACAAAACTTCACTCAGTAGCGTATCACTGCCATCGTCATCAAATACTGACGCATCATCGATGAATCAGTGATGGCATATGATGGGTGTGTTCATGTAGTTGATGTTTGCGAAATATAAGGAAAAGCTTAAGAGAGGCACAACCCGCCCACAAACTTTCAACAATTTTGAAAACAAACTAAAGAAAAAACTGCTTATTGTATATAGAAAATTAAAGTGCATGTTTTTGAACGAGTTTACGATGCTAGCCAAAAATATACGCCTAAACATGAAGAAAATGAGGATCGCGATATAATTATTCATAAAAGAGCTTACGTTAGATTCCTGAAATCAATATTAAAAGAGAGCGGAGACGAGTACCCATATGGGGCTTGGATTGGTATCAATGTAAGCACGACAATTTTTTTTAAATATGTGGTAAAAAAAGTCTAGTCATCTGTCGCTTTCGACTGATGTTATCGGCAATAAAGATTGTTAGAAAGCCTTAGTTTGCGAATACAAATCTTTATGTGAGACATAACCAGTTAGTTGTTGCCAGTAAAGAAAATTTAGCATTTCTAAACAAATACAGCAAATGTCTACCAACTACTCCTTGTCTCATCTCCAGTCAAATACGGATATATAGCAATTATTGACAATCGTTTTTCTGATCAAGTGTAAAACACGGCTATTCGCTTTTGAAATTTTGCAGGAAAAAGTTTATTCTCGCCAAATTTTTCGAAATAATTTTCTTTAAGAACCTCGGCTTTGGGAGAAGGTATGTTACTTGGAATTATGGTTCCCGAATTAAAATTGACGTTATTTTTTTTATTTTTTGTTTTTCGTCACTGATTTCGCCCGATTTAGCTGAGAGCTTTTTGATTCACAGACCAGGGGGCAAATCACGTAACTTTTCAGACGTTTGAACGATAGCAACCGACGAATGGAAAAAATGGTTGCATATTATAGCGGTTAATATTTCCCCACCACAGTTGGTTGCGCACTGTTGGCTGTATAACGCCTAAATGCATGTTTGAACTATAGTAAAAACCGCAACCGTCCAGAGGTTACACGCATTTAGGCGTTACACAGACAACAGTGGGCAACCAACTGTGGTAGAGAAATGTTAACTCCTACAATATGCAACAATTTTTTTCATCAGTCGATTACTATCGTCCAACCGATAATCGTTTGAAAAGTTATGTGATTTGCCCCCAGAATAAAATAGTCAGATTCGGCACAGTTTTCCTTTTATTCGCGAATTATAAAGCACTTTTAAAGCATATTTGTTACAAGCTCTTGTAGTTCAGTGCTAATAAAAAACAGAATGCGTGTGGAACCGTTGACTGAATATTTCAGAACAACTCGCTATGTGAATACCCGAAACTTACCAACTGTTTCAAGAAACACAATTCCGTAATTGAACAAATCTTCGCACGCATTCAACTCAATGGTTGTTGAGATTCGCACTCTTTATGTCTAAGGAGTTATAGTTTTACTCAGATAATTAGATTATCGTTTAGTTTGCAAGAGACATTTTGTGGTTTTGAATTACCTATCCTGTAGTTTGGAAAAGGACTGTGTATAAAAAATCTAGACTCAGCAGATTTAGAAAACCGACTTATTAAAATTAGAATTCGTTCTCTTTATTTAAAAATAGAAATTACTAGTCTGTTGGAAAAAAAATAGTATTTACATACTTCCTTATACATATGTAACTGTATTATATATCTTAACCATTATAAGTCACTATTATGTTGATAATTCTACCAACGTCCACGTCCTCCACCTCCGCCACGGCCTCGTCCACCTCCGCCACCGCCGCTGCGATTAAAGCCTCCACCGCCGCCACCACCACCACCACGACCAAATCCTCCTCCTCCTCCACGACCACCGCCGCCACCGCGTCCACCACCACCACCTCCTCGTCCAAAGCCTCGACCACCGCCTCCGCCGCCACCCCTACCAAATCCACCACGACCACCACCCCTACCGCCACCAACTCCACCAGCAGGACCCTTCCTTTTGGGACCCTTTGGCTGTGGTGCTTTGGGGAGGAACCTCGCAATCGGCAGTAATTTCTGAGGATCAATGAACAGCTTCTCATGTTTCTTAAAACTGCTGGCCTTCATGTTGTCAGACAGTTTCACTGAAACAGAGTAGTCTCGCACGGTACCGAAGATTTCATCAATCTTACCGATTTGCTCCTTGTTCTCAAGATAAATCGGTGCATTGAAATAGGGCACGTCTTCGATTTCAACTTTGCACACGAGATCATCTTGGCACGGGTACGTGAAGTGTCCCAGCGCTACAACGCGTTCTGGTGGGCCTGTATCAAAGTTTCCTCTGCCACCACCGCCGCCGCGACCACCACGGCCGCCACGAAATCCACCGCCGCCGCCACCGCCAAATCCACCGCCACCACCACCTAAAACATAGTCATGAAAAAATTTCCAAAGCGAGAAAGAATTTTTGATTTTTCACCTCGTCCACGAAAGCCGCCTCCACCACCTCCACGCCCGTATGACATAGTTGCTGCTTTATATCTGTTTTAAGTTTTGCAACCAAATAAAATACTAGTTCTTTATAAACGATAACTTTTTTAAGTTTAACGTAAGCTGCACCGGCCAACAAAAAGACCCACGAGGTTATTTTGAAAACAAACTACAATTTTGACAAGCACGTGCGTCGGTTCGGTAATAAACTGCATTATCAGCAACAAGCGATGGGTTTGCACTTCGTAGTTGTTCCCATACTTTTTGCACCAAGAAAAATTCCACTGTAGGAATTTTTACAGCAACTTATATTAATAATTAACCAAGATGTTAGTTTATGGCGTTTTCCATTGGTTTCACTCCCGATTTCACTCCTTTTTGATTCCAATGGAACATGTGAAATCCTCCTCTGCTTACTTCTGCGTGTTGGTGAATGTCTGATTTTTGGTTTACATTTTTTACAGACAAACACAGCAAAAAATGGCTTCTTTTCGCCCAATGGAAAAGGGAATTAGCAATCCCATCATGTTTTTATTAACATATTATCAATTTGTTAATTATATCTATGTAAAATTTGTTTCTATTAACTTGCCCCAACTGAGAAAATAAAATAAAAAAGGGAATGCGTCTTGTACCATATGACTTTGACAAGTAGTCCGATGTAAGGGTTTATATGTGTAAGTGCATTTTGAAAGCACTCCCAAATGAAATCCAGAACAGAAAAACACTCCCGGAACAGCACTCCAAACAGCCAATGGAACATGGTTGGGAGTGCTTTTTCTGTGCAGAACACAAAAAGAGTACTCCTTTTGGCCCAATGGAAAACGACATTAGTACAAAGTGGTGAAGAAAAAAGAAAACTAAATAACCTCCGGTAAATATACCACGAGGGGTTAATTTAACAAAACCCGTTGGAGCTCTAATACATTTAATTTCATTATGCCTGAATTTTACAATTTGCCACTCAACTTTCTTTACTCAAAATAGGTGAAAGGAAAAATAAAATATGTAAATACACCCAAACTGAAGGAAAACACCTGTATATACGGATATATGGATGTAATATATTTTTATTAATAAGTTTCCAATTGTTTCGAAGTAAAACAGTTTGATTAAAAGATGCAAAAGTATGGCGTTGGCGAAAGCGGCATGAAATCGTTCTTAAAAAGATCCAAGGTGAACAGTCCTCTGCAGATGTGGAATGCGCTGAGGATTTTCACAATGCAATTCTCCCTAATTTGATATTAAGTTATGCGGCTAACGATATTTTCAACGCAGGTGAGACAGCGCCATATTTTAAAGCATTACCCACATCAACCCTAAC
Source organism: Brachypalpus laphriformis (assembly GCA_945910035.1). NCBI lineage: Eukaryota > Metazoa > Arthropoda > Insecta > Diptera > Syrphidae > Brachypalpus > Brachypalpus laphriformis. The sequence goes on from OX246755.1 coordinate 124,503,798, forward strand.
AAAAAGAGGAGCCGATGTACGGAGTTTCAAATCATAGAAAGAGCGACTCACATTACTTTTTATATGTAATGCAACGGGAGATTATAGAAAAATGTTATAATTGGAAAAAACAGATCGCCAAGGTGTTAAAAATAAAGTGTTTCCCTACAGTATTTTTCCAATAAAAAAGCTCGGATGACCCAACATTTATGGGCTGACATTTTGTATTCACTTGACGAAGAAATGATAAGGAAGCAGCGAAAAATAATTTTTTTTGACAACAACCATAAAAAGTTAGACGATTTAAAAAATATGTAATAGATGTCCAATTCCTGCCACCAAATACAACCTCAATTATTCAGCCTATGGATCAAGGCATCATTCATTGCTTTAAAGCATACTACCCGCAAAACATTATTAGGAAGAAGAGTTTTCCAAATCCATCACAGCTTTGCATGCAATGCATATAGTAAAAATTTTTTGTGTCTTATAACACCACAAATAATTCAAAATTGTTTCCGAAAGGTATTTTTAATTTTTTATCTATGTACATAACCTAGTAAAATTGTCAAACCTAGCATCAAACATTTAATTTTAAGGCAAATTTCGTTCAAGAAGAAGTTCTACTAAATGAAATTGATGCCGATGTCATAGGCATAGAGTGTGAGAACGATGCAGAATTTATGGCAAATTAATAGATGCAGACATTTTAGAGACTATTACAGACAACCCCATATGCATCAATGAAGACGAAGTTGAAGAAGAAATTGAAATTGTTCCATCTTCTTTCGAGATTCTTCAAATACAAGATTCAAATACGAGATTCTTCAGTCCATCCAAAATATCCGTTCATTTTTTCTACCTCTAATCGTTATCAACAATAAATGTGAAAAAACGCAAACTAAAATAAAAGATTTCTTAAAGTCAAATGTATAATATGTATTACATGTTTCGCATAATGTGATACGTATACACATATGTATGTATTTGTTTATTTATTTGATTAGTTTGCAATAATTGAAATGACATCATTTTTTTTAAGAATAATTCATTTTTGTTTCATTGAGTTTTCTTCTTTTTCAATAAAATACGTTTAGACACTTTTGTGCAACTTTTTTTTTCTTTCGTCACAGTTTTTATATGTTATTTTTATGCTAGGAGCCCTATTAGTTTCAGTTTCAGATGAATACATCATCGGTTAGTTGACTGACTGGCTCAATTAAGCGAATCTCGTTTAATTGCTCTAGAGGCGCAATTAAGCAGGTTTTTGTTAATTGAACACCCGGATAATTGAACCGAAAAATCGGACAAAATTGTAGGTGCAATTAAGCGGGGTAAACTGTACCGTAAATACATAAAAAAATGCACAATCGAAATAAACCCAAACATTTTTTTTTAATTTGAAAACCGTGTAAAAACGAAACCGTGTAATTCAAGTACAGCGTATATCGAAGGACAGGTACATGTGTAAAATAACTGAATAAAATATCTGGTTGTACGTAAATCGTACGCAGAGTGTATAATGTGTGTACTGCATACATCAGTTGGGTCGATGTCGGTACAACACAAGTCGGTACGATGGTTTTATCGTGTATTTCCCACTTTACACCAAAGTATTTAACAAGTCAATTAGTATACGTGGCAGATATTCAGCCATTTAATTTGAGAAGTAAAGGTGATTTTAGACTTTTTTTTTTTAAGAATGAACGTAATATTACATATATAAATATATTATCATATTTTAAAGGGATGTTAGTTCCTTACATTAAATACAATTATAATAGCCGCGTTTTGTTTTCCCCGTGAACTGAACTATTTCATCTCAAAATAAAAAAACGCTCCTGGTTCACCTAGAAATTTTATTTTCACAAGTGTGTAGCAGCAGCTACACACTGATGTTGTATATGGATTAAAAATGGCGTAAAAATAGCAATCTGAGTGAGAAAGTGCTTAATATTTTTATATTTGTTTAATAATTAAGTGATTTTAGATACTTATGTCAGAAAGTGAGGATACAACAAATAACTATGATTTACTTCTGCCATTCAGCAGAGCTGCCAATTTTTACGTATAATTTTTTTTTGTGAAAAATCATCTAGTGGCGAGGTATGGGATAGAAATTCTGGTTCACGAAAATTGAACCAGCTCAAGTGCTGGTTCAATTGTTGTTTATGCATCCTGTGTAAAAATATGAACTGAACCAGTTCACGGGGAAAACAAAACGCGGCTCATATAATCGCCATACAATCTGTGCTTATGACAGCGGTTGTACAGTCAAGACCATGCGTCCATGCGACCATATTCGATAATTGTACCAACGGTACAATTCTCAAATATTTACAACACCAAAGCTGTCAAACCGTTGGCACAACAGTGGTATCGTGCATTCCCCACTTAAGACCATTGTGAATTGCGTATACCTACCCTACCGACACCTACGATAACTTCTAACTTTGACAATCCACATGCCGATTCTAACCTAGTTCATTTAAGACGATCGGAAAGTAAAATTAAATTACACAATGTTGTCTTTTTCGCGAAAACTATCGAATGGCATTTCACAAATATTAATCACAACCCAAAGAGCCTCATCGGCAACAAATTATGTACGACAGTTCTCAGTGACACAATCGCGTCAATGCACACCCACTGAAAAATCCGCAGAAGAATCGCCACCGCAGAGAACCGAACACGTAGAATTGACTGCAGAAGAAAAAAGAAAGCAAAACTTAGACCGCACCAAAGTTATACCAGTCGAAACTAGCATCAGATACTTGAAGAGTGCAGCCTACCAAGAAACCTATGGAAATTACTTAGTTTGGGAACAATATCGGTAAGTATGAGAAAAGACAGATTAAGTTCCGATAGGTTTTTCATGCTACATGTTTGAAATTTTTCTACAAAACTACTTGATTCATGCCCTCGACTGGCATGGAAAAATGTATCATTGTGCGATGCCTTTAACTCCGATTATCACAGCTACGGCGTTGTTCTGACTGTTAATACGTTTGGTATACATACCATCCAGTCCAGACATCTTTTTATCTCTATGATATTACTTAGCTCTAGAAGTTACCCATGGCTACTACATAGGCAGTACGAAAATGTGTTAACTATTTGCTTATCCACATAGCTCCTTAATATTGTTCTTGTTGCTGGTGTGGGTTATCAATTGTAGCTGCTTGCATCTATTCTTATTTGGTAACTGTTGTCACTATAGACTGCTCAGACCAATTCACTGTTGTTCTATAATTTGGATCCAGTCGTTTGTAGAACAAATACCATACACTGTCATCTAGAGGTCTATTGTACCGCCTTATGCCTTGGACTGGTTGAGTCCCTCTGCCACCATAATTCTTTTCAGGATTATGTTAGTTCTGTACTTTGACCTAGCTTCGGCGAGAATAGTCCGCTCTAGAGAACCCTCTACAGTCTAGAGGAATCTGAATATGAAAAGCGGCATATACTCATCTCAAATTTGGAACTTGCCCAAATATTTCATTCCTTTCTGTGGATTAAGACTCCAGAATGTGTTCAAAGCCCTTCCTCTGCTATAGCTAGTCTCCGAAGGCGTCCCTTGAGTTTACAATGCACCATTCGGAAGCCGTTCTGATACGTAGGCCTGTTTCACACATATTCGGCATCAGATACACGGCGCTGGGCACAGATTTTTGTAGTTTTCACACATCCGATGTATAGATGTATTCGGATGTGTATTCGGTTCAAAGTGTTTAGAACTCAATAAGAGCGTTCACACTTATCTGGCACCCGATACACCGCATCTAAAACTCGTTTGAATATTATTTTGCAACATAATAGGCAAGTCGTATCCGAGGCCGCATAAATAATGTGAAAGCTTCATTTTACTTCTGTAAACTTCGATGTATCCGGCATCCGTTGCCGGATAGAGCTCAAATCCTGCAGAAAAAACACGGTGTATTCAGCATTTATGCCATGTATCCGGTGTCGAATAAGTCTGAACGCTCTCATATGTCAAATATGTGTGCAACAGGCCTACGTTATTTTTATTTAGGCTGAAGCACGATTCGAATCTGTTTCGGTTATAGTTCCCTAATAGTGTCTTAGTTTTACCTTTCACCTTGAGCCTTAGCCCTGTTTTCTTTCTCAATTTTCCTGAATTCTCCTTATAAAGTGCGATACATATTTCGAAGAATGGCTAAGGTCATATAAAGAGATTGCTGCCCTTTGTCTTGTTACATAATGTGCTACTTCTTTACCCTTTATTCCGGCGTGGCTGGGTATCCAGTGGAGAGTTACATTATTGTTTCCGATCATTTCGTGAAGTTTAATTCCCACAAGTTTAAACCTGTTTAAAGCTTGATGTGCTGACTCTAAGGTCAAAACAAACATTTTCTCATCGTGCGTATGTGGTCCCTCGTTTCTCAGAAACGAAATATAACTCAAACTCTAGGAACTGTTGCGACGAGGAAGCTGGCTTTATTAAGAATAAGGACTAAAGAAGAGGCCTCCTTGTTCACTTCTGAGTCTGCTCACATAATATTCTTAACAAATCATACAAACCTGATGCCAACTCAATTCCTTTGGTACGTCTGGCAAACATCTGCTAGTGGCTTCTTAACTGCTATGCATTTGTTTTTGTTTTATTAATTCCAACGCCATTATAATGTTTTTTTTTTTTTTTTGTTTACAGTCGCAATCACAAAGGCTTGTATGCTCCTCGAAGAACACGTAAAACCTGTATTCGTCAAGGAAAGATTTCGTGTGGTAATCCATGTCCGATTTGTCGTGACGAGTATTTAGTACTGGATCACAGAAACACCGACCTACTTAAACAATTCATCTCACCACAGACTGGTGATGTCTTAAGTTACTCCAAGACAGGACTCTGTCAGAGAAGACATTTTGAATTACTCGTAGCCGTAGAGAGGGCTATGGATTATGGTCTTCTTACCTTCGACGTGCCATTCAGACAATTCGATTACTCTGAATATTATTCGCATCTGAAGGAGGGAAAGAACGCCTAATTAATTTAATTCTAAAGCAAACCTAGTTAAGATGACATCCAAGAACAAACAATCAGATGCAGCAACATTTCTAGTTGTCGGTGGAGGAATTGCTGGAGTAACATGTGCCGAAACAATATCATTCCTATGTCCTTCAGAAAAGATTATACTTCTTACAGAAACTTCCCTTATTAAAGCTGTTACAAATTTAGTACCTCTCGCAAAACATATTCTTAAGTTTGATGTTGAAGAAAGAGATGCAGCCAGTTCCATGAAAGATCGAATAACCGTTATCGTAGATCAATTAAAATTCATTGACTCTAACCAGAAGCGCATCATCACACATGCTGGACGTGAAATTTCTTATAAATTTATTTGCCTATGTACTGGAGCCCGTCCAAAGCTAATTGAAAATGTCAGCAAGCACGTCACTGGTATTCGAGATACAGACTCAATACTAGATTTTCAGAAGCGTCTTAAATCGTCCCGACGATTGGTGTTACTTGGAAATGGTGGAATTGCCTCCGAAATCGCATACGAGGTGAAAAACATTGAAATCCATTGGGTCATCAAGGACGCACACATCTCGTCAACTTTCGTCGACCCTGGAGCGGCACATTTCTTTCAGATGAGCCGTGAGCAAGTCGGTGAAGCTATAAAGCCAAGCATCGTCAAGAGGATGCGTTATTCCGAAGAAGAGAACATGAGCGGTCAGACAAGCAAAAAAGGTGCCGCCCTCGGTCCTGATTGGCATAGGAAAATCAATGTTGTTGGCAGCCAAATAGACCTCAAGGATCCCGTTAAAATTTACAACAATACCGAAGTAAGGTCCATCGAAGAAACTCCCTCAGCCGAATACCCACTTCTTGTCACGTTAACCAATGGTGCGATAATTGGCGCCGATTTTCTGGTCTCAGCTACTGGGGTGGATCCTCGTATCGATTTTCAATGTGACCGTATATTGACCGTTGGTCCAGATGGAGGAATCGTGGTTAATGAAATGATGGAAACAAATATTCTTGGTATTTATGCTGCTGGTGATGTATGTCATGCTGGTTGGGATCTAGCCGTTCATTGGCACCAGATGCGACTTTGGACACAGGCACGTCAAATGGGTGGTATGGCTGGACGAAGTATGGCAGCAAAGTTTTGCGGCGATGAAGTGTACCAGGACTTTTGCTTTGAACTCTTTGCACATGTAACAACACTATTTGGATATCAAATTGTTCTTCTGGGCAAGTACAATGGACAGGGCTTAGGTCAAGACTATGAGATACTGCTAAGAATGACACCAGGGAAGGAGTACATAAAATTTGTTTTACAAAAGGGAAAATTGCAAGGAGCTATCTTGATTGGTGACACCGGCTTAGAAGAGACGGCGGAGAATTTAATATTAAATCAAATTGATTTAACGCCCTTCGGTGATGATATTCTGAATCCTGACATCGATATAGAGGATTATTTTGATTAGATTTGTACACGCTATTTGATTGTTTGTTGAATAAAGCAAAAAGTAACGGTTCATTTTCTTGGTTATAAGTTCAGGAAAAAGCTGCATAATCAATTGGCCCAATTCTTCAACTCGTATACGACAGTCGAATCCGACTATGGTCGCATTTAGTTATTACTTAAGTCGTATTTTACGAACAAAAAATACTACTTTGTCATACTTAAATGCGACCATGGTCGAATACGACTGTCGTATACGAGTTGAAGAATTAGGGTGATTATCACCATTCTACATAAATACGGCCCACTTCAAAAATGCAGTGTTGCAGCAACATTAAAGCAACAAGTTAAAAAAAGCTACATTTTGGCAGTGTTGCTCAAATCAAGAGTTTTTTTTTTGTTACGTTAGCGTAATCAAACGTCAAAGAGCAACCTGCGCAACAGTTCTGTTGCTGTTCTGTTGCCGCAACACTGCACAGCTTTTTGACGTTTTTGAATTCACCCTACACTAGAGCTAACTTTACAGGGTTTATTCGCAACAGCATCATCGGATGGGAACCGTATTTTACAATGAACATAGTTAAATACTTAACCACTTTTGGAAAAAAGAAATCATCTCTGGTTGCGAATATGACCTCAAATACAGATTGTCTAAAAATATTATACCTATTACCACTATGACTGAATTTCTTGTAGCTGAGACTGTGGTGCGGATTTTGAATTCGTTTTCACAGATTCTGTCGTAGTGGAAAATTTCGATGACACTACGGTGCCAAGGTTTGGAAATGGTATTTTGTTTTATAAGTATCGACAATAATAATCACAAAATAATATGTGCAAAAAAAGTGATATTTCGCTAAAGTTTTGCGACATCAAAGTTTTAAGAGCTCGTTTTTCCTATAGAATTTCTATTAGAATTCATACATGTTTTGTCACAGAATGGAAAAAATTGTTTGTTTATTTATAGGTGTTAACAAAAATTGTTGCATATTTGTAGGTGTTAACATTTTGATTTATCGGTTCTTCAATTGGAAAAATTAAACACATCCACCGGAAAGTGTTTGTTGTATAGTTAACATCAGACCTGTAAAGTAATTAAGTATTTTGGGACTGAAGTACTACTTAAGTACGATTGCCTTTTAAATATGTACCTACTTATTTTTTACTACAAGTACAATTCCTTGATACTTCAAGTACTTCGAAGGAATTGAAAGTTTAAGTACAATTCCCAGTACTGGTATTTCAAATTTTTCTTAAAAAAAAAATACAAGGTTATTGTACTCGTACTTGTACTTGCATTTTACAGGTCTGCTGGGGCCTTATTTTGTACTGCTTTTGGATTCGGATTGCCATTCGAAAATGTAATCCGATTCTAAAATCAATGGGTATTTTGTATGGTTCTCGGATTGGGTGTAAGTGCTTCCAACTCAAAATCAAAAATTTCCGAAAGTAAGATTGTCAAAACATCTAACAAACGTCACTTCAATTACTTGGAAATTGAGTTTATATACATTTTCTATAGAAACGCAATATAAAATAAGGCCCCTGTACATCCAATAGTTAATATGTTAGTGGTGGGCTGCGCGTGGTTAATTTGATAAATTCTACGATCATAGAGCCATACCCTAGTTATAGCATAAAACCTGTTTGAGTGTGGAGAATTTTCGTTGTTTTTCACAGAAGAGAGCGCTCTCGACAGAGTAAGTGTAGTGTTCCTTCTCTTTCTTTCTTTAGCGTAGAAATTAGTGATGTGTCAGCTCGAGTTCATAAATCGGTTCAAGTCGAGTTAAACCGACTTACATTTATATCAAACCGAGTTTGCAAAATCGATTTGACGAACCGAATTATAAATGGCCAAAACAGCATTAAACCGAGTGAACACACGATTCGGCTTAAGTTGGTAAACTTAAATAAATAAAAATAAAAAAAATAAGTAAACACAATGCACTAACACATGAATGTAGCCGTATAGTCGAGTTGGAAAGCAGTCTATTATTTTTATATTATACAAACCGATTTGCACTGCCCGATTCCATTTCTATTTGGAATTCGATTTTGGTTCGGTTTCTCATGAGACAGTGGCACCTGAACTACTTGCTCCTGTTTTTTCTCATTGTTGGTTTTTTTTCACATAATATTGTGCAATTTTTTTTTGTATGTGTGCTGTTTTGTTGAGTATTGCATCGAACCAAGTCAATTGAGCGTGCACATACCGAGTTAAACCGAGTTGCAAACTGATTCAATATCTATTTTGAATTCGTATTCGGTTCCGTTTTAGTTGTTTCAGTGACGTTGGCATAATTTACAAACGGAGTTAGCCAAACCGGTTTGCAACTCGGTTTGCTTAAATTCCAACTCGGGTTAACTCGGTTTGAGAAATTTTCGGTTTGGTATATATCACTAGTACAAATGGATTTGAGGTTTGACGTTTAAAAAGTGGGAAAGTTTTGTGGTTCAATGCGTTCGTTTACTTTTCTCTGAGAATTTTCCCCCACTATGAAATTCGACAATATACGAATTTAAGTGCAAAAAGTACGCGAATGAACCTAACTAATGCGAATTATTCTTGCATATAATCACTATTGATGCACTACCTAAGCAATGATGGATCAAAGTAACAATTTGTGTTTTCTTTGTTTCTTACATGTCATTCGCAAAATGTTACAGACGATTTTTTTCGCCGGACCTTTAATTTGACTCACGATTGGTAATATAACCTCAACCCTTTTTTTTCAGTCACCATTCTGAGCAAGTCGTATTCCAGTACGGTTGGCTTAATTGAAGTGATTTATTTTTAAACTTGTCAACTTTAGGAACTACGAAAACCAGCGAAAAGTGATTGGGGGAAAATTAAGCTAGCTGACTATAATAGTCATCTCACTTTGGGATTGTGATTGTACAGGTACCTACGTGAATTATTTTTTTTATATACACCTCTAGGCGGATAGACAGAAATGTAGTGAAGTGGGAATGTTAGGATCAGATCCCTTAAATTCAGATCATAATCTCGCCAAAAAAGGAAGAAAGAAGACATTAAACCTTTAGATACATCTCAGGCATATTAGGCAGAAAAATACAGGGCAAGCATGCACCATGTAATTATGATGCAAATCTTTAAAAAAAATATTTACAAGTTCAATAATAATTTGCCACATAATAAGACTATACAATTTAATAACATTTGAAAAAAATTCTTAATGGCTCACTAGTTAAAATAAGATTATTTACATATACACTTCCATGCTTGATGGGGACCAAGGCCATATATACATCAACAATATACTCTTAATACTTCAGTCACTCAACCGTGCATTTATATAGTGTGCAGTCTTCATTTGTCTTGTTTTCGTTTACTATAAATGAGAGAATGTCAATAGTTTAAACAAAGATCACTAACAGAGTCATACAAAAAAAATTAGATCTACTTCTTCGCCAAGGCAACTGCTAGCCCAGCTAATCCGCCCAAGACAACGGCCGCTCCACCTACTACAGCGACTCCTTTCAGCATATCTCTGTCCTGTTGTTCTCTTATATGTTTCTATTCAAAACCAATAAATATCTTCAAACATGACGAACAAATTAATTGTGTGTGCGTGTGTGCTTACTTGTAGCGAAAGTACTTGTTCATTAGTTGGCTCGATTTGCAAAAACGCTTTGCAGTATTTCATGGCTGCTTCATACTGTTTCATGCGTGTGTTACCCAATGCCAAGTAGTAGATGTAGTCCCTCTTATTCCCCGGATCGTTATTAGCCAACTCTTCCAGTAGATGTATGCCCTTGAAATAGGTAAAGCTGTAGATGGACAAGGGGTTGGAGGGTGAATAACCTACCTTGCGGATATCATTCGTGTATTGACTGCGAACTAAGCAAAAAGCGTACTGAAACGTAGTCTCAGTGGAGACATTTTCGGCATCTGCATATTGCTTTTCGAATTTCTGCAGAAAAAAAAAAAAACATCACATTACACAAGTTGCTCAGAAATTACGTGGAATAATTCACCTCTAAATCGCCAGGCGGTACAATATCGTTAAGAAGTTCTTCCATGATCGAAACTAGAATTTGTTTTATTCGTAATGGACAGTTAAATAAATATTTATTAAATAACCCGGTTGCCTTAATCCCACTTTAGCTGATTAATTTCACAAATAATGATGATAATGATATATGAGTCACAAGTATACATAGACGAGATATTTAACTACCCACCCCATACCCCCGCATTTATTTTATATTTGATGCGCAACTTCGCATCTGTGTACGAACTTACCATTATTACGTTTATATGTAGAGTTGAGGAATCAAGTTGAAATCGAGTTTAGATTTCGACCTAAGTCCTTTCAGCACACCTAGTAGAAAGATTGAGTAGTTGGAACGTAGTTGAAGTACCAGAAAAATATTGCTCGACCACCACCATAATCAGGATTATCGTGAATAAATTTTCCCTAGGAATTTTGCCCAAAACAAAAATTAGGAATCTACAAAAAAAAGAGGAAATAATTCCGCGGAAAAGAAATTAGTATCATGAATCACAATTCAGGAGAATTTTCAACGCAATCGCGATATTAAATTTTTTCTTGATGATTTTTTTCCCTATTTTTGAAGATACCTAATTTTTGCTCGGGGAAAAAATTCCGAGGGAAAATTTATTCACTATAACCCTTAATAGCAAAAAGCGCAAACTAGATTCTTCAACACGACCTGAAGTAGATAAATGAAACTGTCTTTATAATAAAAAACTGATCAAATGGATACTGATTGCTCGGGAACTACCCTTAAAATCAAAATAAAAACACAAACAAATCAATTTCTCAGTTCATCTACTCAACCCATTTATTTATGAACCCCGTTTACATAACGAATTGAATTCAGATTCTAATGCTAATTACATACATACTTGGGTGGCGCTACACTCCGGGTGGACCTGAGCCTCAACCAACAAACCTCTCCAGCCAGCCCAGTTACGAGCTGGCTGTCTCCCGTTGCGAACGTCAAGTTACTTGAGGTCCCTCTCCACTTGTTTGCGCTAATGCGAGGTCGTCCTCTACTGGGCCGACCATCTGGGGTGGATTCGAAGACTTTCCGGCTCCATCCGCAATCTTAGGCCGGTATTCACCGACCAATCTTAAACTAAGAACTTCATAAACCTATTCACCAACCAATAATAGTGCAGATTTATTAGCGCTCATAAGACTTATGAGTGGTCCCACCCACTCTTAAGTTAAGACGGTTCATAACTTAGGAATTTCGAAAATTTTCGAAATCAGCTGTGAACTGTCACTCAGACCAAACAAAGGACAAGCTGCATTGGCGAAATGCAAAAGAAGAAATGCCGACGAATTTAGTGCCTCCAGCATTTCCGTCAGAAGAACTGCCAACCAAATAAAAAATAGAATGTGCCGTGATTAATTCCGACTAAAATCAGGAAAATACAATGTTTTCTTTTTCATTGCCACTTCCACCAGTTCGAAAACTCATTTTAGAACGCATTTGGAAATCCGAAAATTAATTTTTCCCATATTCGAATTAGCATGGACACAAACCTATTAGTGCTTGGTGAATACGCAGCAAAAATTAAAAACTAAGAGCTTCATAAAATTAAAATCGATTTAAGAGCGCTTGATAATTACCGGCCTTAGTCAGTGTATGTGAACTCTTCTGGCTAAGTCAATGTTATTGTGTAGGTAATAGTTCGGCATTGCACCTTCTCCTCCACTCGCCGTCTATGCAGACGAGCCCAAAGATCACTCGAAGAACTTTTCTCTTGAAGTCTTATAAAGAGTTATCTTAGTAGTAGGAGTTAGTTCTTAGTTAGTCAATTGCCTTCTTAGCCCATAAAAAACAGAGAATGGCAAGAGTAATTTTTCGTTTGGTCTCCCTGCGGAGCTCACCATAGAGACTAGGTAGACAAAGTCATTTACTACCTCAAAATTATATCTGTCTATTATAGCGTTCTGTCCAAGACCCCGATGCTGAGTGTCCTTTCTTGTAGACAGCTTATATTTTGTTTTGCTTTCATTGACTGCTAAACCCATATTCGATTTGCTTCGATCTCTATACTCGCAAATGCCGCACTGACAGCCCACTGAGTAGTTGTGCAGACTTGTAAGATTGTACTCAATACTAATTAAGCGTCCTATAAACGCAGATTGGATTGAATCGCATCAGAAATAAATCTAATCAGACATTTTTTTTGTGATTGAGTAGAGATCTTGCATGTAAAGGCGAATTTAAAAAGATAGAGAAAGAAGAAAGAGAAATGAAAAAAAAAATTCTCTTTATGTCGCCCGACAGCAAAAGGGGTTGGTTTTTCTCAACGAAAAGTAGGTACAATTACGGAAAGGAATTCCTAATCTAATTGCTTTACCATTTGCATGCATTGTTTCCTTTTTTATATTTTATGGCCTTTTTGCTTATTACATTTTCATTCGTATGCACTGCTTCCGTTTTTTATCATTTTGTCTTTACTGTAGCAGCATGAAAATAAAATGGCGCATAAGGTTAAATAGTTTGGCATACCTAAATTTGCGTACAGAGAAAAAAGTGTCAAACTTAATCCTCTCTTCATTCTATTCCAAAACAATTTCTCAAATATCTTACAGCAGGAACGCGGATTGAGACTTCAATTTTCATTTTTCAATCCGGTCGTGTAAACGTGGTAATGCATTTTTTCAATTCAACTCTGCACCCAAAGCGGAGTCGAGTTGAGTCAACGCCGTTTCAACTCGACTCGTGTACATATATAGTTCAAACCCTATTGAAAGCAGCTTCAACGGGGTACATGAATGTGTGGGATGTTGAACTTACCACGGCTGTGATACTCGTAGTTGTGTTTGGTGAGTACTTATTTAGTGCCTGTTCACATTAGCACTGGAATGAAAGATTGCGAAAAAGATGAGACGATTTTCAATGAGTGGGAAAAAGAAGAGTTGGTTTGGTTCTAAGTTGATTAGACAAATTTTAATTAGGCAAAATTTGGTACAACTACTTTTTAGACTCTTATCAGAAAATTAAAATTTTAAAAAGAAGGTGTACCCAGAAATCGTGGTGTAGTCTTAGGATGTATGTATAATATTTTGCTTTTCCATTACTCATGTGTACTCTAATGTGGAAAATACACGACACAACTGTTGTACCAACGGTTTGACAGCTTTGGTGTTATAAAAGGTAATTGTATCCGCACACAACCGACCGAATGGTCTTGACTGTACAACGCTGTCACTTGCGCAGATTATATGGAAATTATATGGTGTGTATGTGTAAAATGACTGATGACTGACGGGAGATTTTTCGCCAATTTCTTAGTTGATATTTTTTTTTAAGTAGAACAACATTATCCAAGGGAAGAATTCATCTATAAATCAATACGCGAGTGAGTTTTAGGATACTGAAATAAAAAAAATATATAAAATTTTATTTGCGTGATAAAAATGTAACAAGAGAAAAAAATGTCATAAAGTTCACCGATACAGAACTATTTCATTAACACTAGTTGAATGAGAACAGATCTGACGAGAAAATGATTCCATTTCCTCCCTCAGTGGAACATGCTATGTCTTTGATGGTGTTTGCATAAAACCTAGTTTACCTCCACTCCCGATCATTTTTAATTTGGAAATCTCGATTGTTCAGAAATGACAGCCTATTGGGTATTTTTCGTAATTTTCGCTTGACTTGAAGCTTGCTATAGATGTCAAAATATTAGATGCCAGCCAATTCAAAATTAATAGTTATTGACATTTGAAATCATTTTAACTCGGTGGGAACGGTTACTGAGGTCTTGGTAAAAGTTCATCGAAACCTCCAGGTTTCGGTTCAGTGGGAACATGGTATTAGTTAATAATAGTTTGCGCACAAAATGACTTTCCTCTTCGTGATTATGAGGCCATTTTACACCAGAAAAAAGTATTCTGTTTTGTTTTGGACTTTTGTGTATTGGAATGCACAGCCGAACGAACCAAAAGAGTATCCACACAATTGATTATCTTCCTCGGTACGATTATTTTTAGCCAATCGGTATGTGTACGTGTAGTGACTGGTTTCATTTTAGTATTTCAATTTTATCGTTACAAGATAGTCAAAATCTATCTGCACATAAAATGAAACTAGAAATATAAAATTCTTTCCACACGCACCACACAAGAACTTTTACCTACTACACAACATTTAACGGGGATTTCGCAACTCCATTACATGAGTCTAACTTTTAAAATCTTGTATCTTGTAATAAGTAATATGAGGAAGATATGTCTTCTTTTATCATTTGGACATTTTATATTGGCCGGGAGTCTAGGATGTGGATAGCACTTAAGGATTTTGTTTCGAGAGCTCTAAACACTTCACGACGAAAGAATAAAAAATATCTGTCAAATTAGAGTCATGGAAAAGAGTCAACGTGTAATAGCGCAAGCCTCACAGAATGAAATTTTCAAATATAATTGAGAAAAGAGTCATGACTCAAGAGTCACCGTGTAATAGCGGACATAGCACCAGTACGCCCGATGGAAGTACAGTCGAGGTAAGTCATACATCCTTAGTTGGCCTTTATGTATATATTTTTTTTAATTATGTTTATGGTCTGAAGCACCTCGCTCCATCGTTGGAAGTCAGAGTCTGCAGGTGACAATAACAATTTAATCAAATAAATATATCAAATTCACAATTTTTTTCTCTTGATTATGATCTCGAATTCACAGTCAGTGGAGGTAATGTTTTTTTTTTTTTTTTAATATCAGCCGACTGGCTGACGGAAGGAGGAAGGTACTATTCGGTATCCTTTTCTTTTATCCTTGTTTGACGGACTGTGTGCGTGTTTGAGTATGCTCTGTTGAGGATTCCCACTGTAGAAGGTATAATTGAGTTTACACATTTTTAGTATCTACTAGGTGTGGTATGCAGCTTCACCTGGGTAGAATGAAAAACCTTATTTGAGGCTTTATGTTATAGGTAAATAGCTACTAATCAAAATAACATCAAAATCGCGTCATCGATTTCCATGAAATCAAGTTTACGATTTTAAGTAAATATCATCAAAGATTTAAAACCATAGATAATTTTGGTATGTTATCCTGAAGCTGAGAAATTCACAAATTAATATGGGAAGCATAATTAATTCTCAAATGCGAGCAGAGCCGCGGGTACAGCCAGTCGTTAAAAAAACCCAATTAAGAAATAAACACTGCTAAGTATACATTTCTTAATTGCTTAAGAGCGATATTAGGGAGATATTAGAGCCCTCTAATTCACGTATACACGAATACATGGGCTACATGCGTATTTATATTTTACATGAATTAGCACGTGTACTTCGAACCCTGTATCAATTGCACATGTCTTCGATTTACTCGTGTGCTTATTTAACACGGTTCAATTTGGTATTTTTTTAAACTAGGTATTCAAAATGAAATAAAACATGAATTTATTCATGGAAATTAAGTTAAATTTTGCAATGTACATTTGATGAATAACATACACTTCTATCGCGGAATCCGCCGGGGGGAATTATTCACCGAAAAAAATATTTCGGCATCGTCAAATCCGCAAAGTGAACAATTCCCCGTGTGGGTAATGTGAATCAGTTCCACAGTATCGTGGAAAACGTTCGAATTGGATTTTTCCCGAATAAAATTACATTTCTCATCCGCATCAAAATCATTGCGGATTTCTGGCTTGGCTGCTGCATGTCGTCTTCTTTGTTTGCAAAAATGTAAGTGAAATTAAAAAAACGAGCAATTTTTGTTTACATATAAATTACAGGAAAAAAGCTAGAACTGCTTTATCAAGCCGAACATTTTTGATGAACCTATGGAATATTGAACTTTATTAAAATCGGAAATAAATAAAAAATGTTATTTCTAGAAACATAAATTTCATCTGATTTCCATGAATTTCCATGAAATCATCCATTGCTACTCTTAACCTCTGTCGTACTCTTTTCTGAGAAGACCGATCCTCTTCTCCTTCTAAAAACAGAGCTATCCTGTCCATTTGTACATTATTTTTATTTTAATCACTTTTTAAAGACATTTTCTTTTTACGACACGAATATAGCTACACAAATTTTTATTGACAAATAAAAGACAGCTGTTTGACAGTGAAACTATCTTTCCCCAATGCCTGTCGATAAGGAGACGTTCTCGGCGGATTCCACGATAGTAGTAGAAAGTGACAGGGAATCGAATAGGTGAAGCGAAACTCAATTTCGACGGGTTCCACGCTGGGGGTGATAGTCTTATGTTTTTATTACAGAAAAAAAGATTTTTCCGTATTCAAAATTTGATGTATTTCCTACAAATGTTTTCCCAATGGTTTTCTCGTACCACCGCGCAAGAAATAATATTATTCCTAACATCACTACACAAATCACAGAAGGCTATATGGCCTTCTCGATGAGCATACCAACTATTAATCCTCATTTAAATTAAAATACGAAAATTATTTCTGTTATCTGTAGCTCAAAGACATATGTCTAGCATAAATCAAATATTCAATTTGAGCGAAAACTTGCTGAACATTTTTGAGATATAAGTATGATTATTTAAGGGCGTATTCGCATGAATAACTTTTACGCTACTGCTGAGCTAAACTTCAATAATTTATAACTTTGCAACAAAATATTGTAGAGTGTGCGAAAAAAGAACAAAGTCGTTCGAAGAATTGACTGTTTTTTAAATTGTTTAAGTAATTTTTATTTTATCAACATTCTACCAAGTTATTTTATTCATTTATTTATTTAAAAGCCTAACAAGGTAATTACAAATTACAAAGTTAGTACCAAGTTAAAATATCATTTTCCATTGGGAAATATCTTTTCTTCATTGCAAATTTCAGCGTCATCTTAATTCATTTTTCATAAGTAAGTCATATTTATTTATGACCACAATCATTCTTTTACAACCGCTACAATTTACGAACATATCCCCCTACTCATCTAATAGCATCAATAGCAAGTACAAGAACCAATATAATATAATAAAAATTCAATAGCTAGAAATCGTTTTGACATCGTGTCTCCATGTATCATAATTCATGTTTGGAAATATGATATGTCGTAAAAATTTGTCATGTGGAGTGACTGCATTATGTCACCATGTTTGTATTGTTCGACATGTATGCTTCGATTTATGGCTCTACATTGTATAGAAGTGGCGATCCACCTGTTTGGACTTAAAGATTTTTTAACAATCATTTCTTTTTACCTTTGACTCGGGATAATTTTTTTTCAATTGAATTTAATTTTTTTTGTTTTACGGCGTGTAGCGGCGACCTAAGCGCTTGTGTTAGATTGTCCGGTGTATGAGTAGACACTGTTAAGAGATGGGGTAGTTTCAAGTGTTGGAATGGGCATTCCCCCACTCAAATAAACTACTACTAATGAAAAATAGCTTAATGTCTTTTTAGCAAGATGTATCGTTTACTACCCTACCGCTTGATATCCAGTCATAGCGGTTACATTGAACGAGACGCTGACTCTGTACAAGGATGACACTACAATCACAATGATATTCATCGGCCATAAGCAGTGATGAGCAAAATTGAATGATTTGAAGAATCGGGACATTAGTAATCGACTGATCCCTATAATCGAATGATCATTTGAGATATGAGAGTTATATGCATATGAGAACACACTCCCCAAGTGCTTGAATAAACAAAGTTCTCAATTCCACTAATATCACGATTCGAGATTTGTATCCAAATACAATAGTACTCGATTTGCTAATACCCACCTTTAAAATGAAACCAGTACTATTTTACTCGGATAGGCATCTCATATCTCGATTCATTGGGAGTGTGTTCTCATATGCATATAGCACTCATATCTCGAATGATCATTCGAATTCAGAATTGAGACATGAGAGATAAGATTTTTTGTTTTATGTTTACTCTTTGCGCTCGCTCTCGATTCTCGCTGCTTCGATAGAAGTATTGTATGTAGGTATAGCAAATATGACGATGTCTTGAGATATTTACCCTTTGCGTTCGTTCACGGTTCTTGCTGCTTCGACAGAAGTATGTAGATATAGTAAATCATTCGAATGATTTCAGATGAAGTCTCGAGAAGGACAGGCCTCGAGGAAACGGCAGTACCGAGGATTTTATATTTTAATGTGTAGATACCACAATGTACCGTTCTAACACACTCATTTTTCTACTTATAAATCAAAAATGAAACACAAAATGCTATGTACATAAATAATTAACTTATAATCAGTTCTTTCGGAAACTTTGTAAAATGGGATAAATTATCTCCAGACATTCCATAATTTCCTTCTTTGCTTTAGCACCGGTGAACACAATCTTTCCATTTACAAATATTAGCAGAACCATGCGAGGCTTCACCATTCTGTATATTAGCCCGGGGAACAATTCTGGTTCGTACGAGCTAAATTGACCATGCACTTGATTTAAATTTTCAAGTCGTATGGGAAACCGTAAGTCTACGGTCGCCACGATATTTTGCAACTTGAAGTCAGTAAATTTCACCATGTAACCCAGTTTCTGCAGTATTCGTGCGAACTTTCGCGCTCCCAAATGCGCCATAGCTTCATTGCGAGCGCCTGTGCAAATAATCTTCCCTGTTCGAAAAATTAACGCTGTACATCGGGGCTCTCTCATTCGCATCACAACTCCGTGGAATCTGGAAGGACTATATTCTGAATTTCGTGTTCTGAAATTGATATCTTGCAGGTTGAGCTCACACGCAACGGAGACTGTAGCAACCACATTTCTGAAAGAGATAATTACAGTTAGTCAGCTATTACCACTTCAAAACCGAGAATAAGATTGCATTAGGCCCTGTCCAGATACGGCAGACACCGCGCGAAGTTCGTTATCCAACCGCCGGAAAATAAACTTGTGCAGTTCTATTTATATGGCGTGCCCAAAACATACAGAACAGATCTTCAGTGCAGGATGTTTCTAAGTTGCCTGGCGACTCCACGTGGCCTTTGATGTGATGCGAGGAGTCGTATTCGAGTCCTAAGATAACTCACGCGGTATACTTTATGCACGAAAGTAAATGTATTGCCTACTCAAATTACAGTAGCTGTCAAATCATCGTAATTATAGTGACGTCATGCGCAGTAACACGATAGGAAAAGGATGTTTTTGCATAACAAGAAGACCCAAAGCAGCACTGCCTCAAGAACGACGAAATTTGTTTCCACATTTCAACGAGTTACCCGGCAATCGTTTGCCTAGGAAAACGTATAATTAGCAACGAGACTGCTGCTTGCTCCAGAAGATCACAAGGGATGCCACAATAGGTTTCTAAATATAAATCTTTAAAGATTAGACACTGGTACTATGCAGCCATAATCCGAACCATACTAACATACTCCAAACATTCTTTAATGGAGGAAACGAAGTGAAACACACAACAAACAATTTACACTGTGGGGAGGGTGTTTACTCAGAGAAGCTAGGGATCTATAAGCTCATTCATCTTCCGGATGAATACAGTGTCATCCAAGCCATTCCAGAGCCGACCAAGGGTTGAGGACATTGAGCATATCTAGGTGATATCTTCATGGTGATAACTCTATATATCGGAAATATTTGTTGTCGCCCTCAGGCTTTCAGAAGGCAGCTTGTAGTGACTTGATGGAAAACCAAAAAGTGGAGAAATTGACAGAAAAGAGTTTGGAAAAATAGGAGCATATCCCCACCTAATGACCATTACCATCAGAATAGCTAAAAATTTGTTTTTGCACCGTAATAGTAAATAGTACTGGCTCTGTATCATCTACGAGCATAGATAGATATACTCTGGATTTAATTAATAACGAGATTAGATTGCCTGAAAACTCAAAATAAATATCTTAATAGGGTTGGACAACTAGATATCAACACTTTCCGCTTTAGAAAATGTACAGAAACTTAACGAATATGCATCTCAACACAAATTAATACTGGCTTCTGTAAAAGGACACGTAGGGATCCAAGGAAATGAACGCACTGTGAAGTAGGAATCAGTATCAAAATTCATTGTGAGGGATCGCAATCGAAAATGCGCCACCATTTGAAATGTAAATGTACCAAAATGACAATAAAAATATCAGAAGGCTTGACCAAACGAAGGGATCTAAGACTGGAGCGAGCAACACTCGATTGGTTAGTAGCGAGGCTCACAAGAAATGCAAACTTTTGGTATTACCAGAAAAGAAATGGGTCTTATTGACAATGGCACTGTATAACAGAAAACATGGAGACAGCGGCACGTGGGTGTACTATGTCAACACTGGCATTAGCTCCTAGAAAGAGGATTGAGCTGTCACTGCTTGGAAAAACGGAGTATCAGCGAGATAACCTTCAAGGAAATACTAGCGTTAACACGGGGGTCGAGGTCTAGGAGGAAATATGGAGAAATTCAGAGTATATCTGGAGAGAGTTGAATTGTGAAACCGTAGAGAAAGGTTTCTCCATATTCGTAGTAAAGTACGCTGTTCGAGTAGAATTGAATTAAAGTAGACAGCTAAACAAATACACATTACGTTTACAGCATTCGAAAATAATTGCGACGACCCTGATATGCAGCATTTCACTTCTTGTGAATGCCCAAAACAAAGTAGATACCGTTGGGGAAAACCACCATCTAAAGCAAGCGGTAGTTTTCCCGTACGATACTAATATCTTCCTCTCTTCCGTTATCAGAACAATGCTAAGCGCCTACGCGAGCTGATGACGCGATTACTTCGACAATCCTCTAATCTGAATCCAAAATTCCAGCGTCTGAGGGGCAATATGTTTCTCACTGAAGACTTACTGTATCTTTACTTCGTGAAGGGCATCTTTGGGCCCCACTGGAATGACTGGGGTTGATGGAACAATACTAAGATGGGGATTTACCTACAAATTAGAGCATAGTTAGGAAAAATATTTTTCGAATTATGAACTTAGCATACTTTGTTGATGTTTGGTGATAGTAAGGCCAAAGATAGTTTAGGCGTCGCGGGTTTATTCGAAGAGCTGTAAGTCGATGGATTCATTTTGTCACTTCTATTCGCTGAGCTCGTTTAACAGAAATAAAATGTAGAGGTTTCACCCAGGCATATGTTGATTGTAATTTGAAATTCCTTTGAACTGAAGACTGCTGTTTATTTAGCTTTTTGCACTACTTTCAATAAATGCATTTTTGGATAAATACACTTTAAACTTCAAATCTAGGCAAACACATCACATAAAAAGTAGAGCGACTACTTATTTCTTGCCGTCAGCTGTTGGCTTGTTTAGTCTAAAGGTATAGAGGTGTGTGGAAGAAAGAGAAGAGCATATACGCTGGAGTATGACTTTGCTTGCACTAAAATCCACGTGCTTAATGCTTGTACAGGGTGCAGCAGCAAATACAGTTACCCACACTCACCGCGAAAAATGCCTGCTGTTTAGCTTTC
The DNA here is from genome assembly GCA_945910035.1 of Brachypalpus laphriformis. NCBI lineage: Eukaryota > Metazoa > Arthropoda > Insecta > Diptera > Syrphidae > Brachypalpus > Brachypalpus laphriformis. The sequence goes on from OX246755.1 coordinate 124,525,600, forward strand.
TGTCACAGTCATGGTGAATTATTTCAATCGTTATTATTTTTTTTTATTATTAGTTATAACAGGGAGTCGTATGTAGTAAACAAATTAAAGCTAAGTTAAGAAACAGAATTTTAGCTTGTCCAACTTTGTATGTGACTCGAAAAAAAATATTTTTGTTTTTTGTAATTACATATTACAAAAAAATATTATTATGACTGAAGTATTTGAAATGTTTACAATGACTTTTTTTGTACCAGAAAGTTAGCAACAGGTATTTTTGTGGGATTTGTTTGTAATTATATAAATAACTATACTCTACTTAGGTGAGCCCCACAGACGAATCAGTAGAAATGCGCTAAAGTGGGAGCGCTATGATCCCTTGTTTTTGGATCTCTTATTTTTTATTATTTTGCCTAAGGGGTGGTGGAAAACGCTACTGCTCACGAGAAAGAGGCCCGCCCTGTTTCAAGTATTGTGGGACTTGGTACTCACTAGAAAACCACCTTCAACCCTTTTATTCTACTTGACACCATCAACTCCAGAACCGCTTTTGCATTACTTCAGAGTAGTGTCGTTTTCTTTCCCCTTTTGGGGCCGGCTTTTTCATATTTGTCTTCTCTTGGGGGTTAATTCTTCCTTGCTGGTAAGGCTTTCATCAGGCTAACATAAATCGCATAAGGGTGATTATTAGGTCTTCCTCTCTCTTTTTTATTTAAGCACGTTTTCTATAAAGGAACGTACTTGATTCCAGCTCTGGTCACTCGTTAACATTTTTTCACTATGTTTTCCTGGGTGATGACTCCGATTAGAGATTCTAGCGCCCTCCTTTCGGATCTTAACCTCGCCGAAATAGGAAGAAGAAGACTCTACTTCGATGGTGTGCTAACTGTTGTGCAATGTCTTAATTAACAAATGGTTACATCTTGACACAACTGTCATGAATAATAGAAAGTTCTAAACGACACAATTTTTGGCTGTGAAACTGCATATATTTTGATTAAAATTTGTTAAAATCTGTCATTTACTTTTGTTCGAGGGTTGTGTGGTCCTTAATGGAGAACATACACAAAGCGGGAAACAGAACAACAATATTTCATTGAGCTGTGCAATAACAATCTACAACACTATTATCCTTCCCCATTTTAATTACCGTTCATCAATTGTTTTTATGGGGCATCGTGGCGTAAGTGGTTAGTATATCGGATCACTGTGCGTGAGGTTCCAAGTTCGAGTCCCAGAAAACACCAAAAAGTTTTTTCACGGTCCCACCTCTCGCAAACATCCGAGAGTATTGTTGTCTCGAAAAAGCTTCTCAAAACAAATTGCCCTTCGGATACGGCACTAAACTGTAGCTCCCTTCCATTCGTGTGAAAAGTATAACGCAAACAACATGAGTGGCTGCGAGAAGCTAGGCTCTGGCACTTAAAGAGCTGTTGCGCCAAATAATTATTTATTGATTTTAATTATTTATATGTGCAATAACAAACAACAAAATAGACTTCAAGTACTACAAAATAGAGCAATGCGAACTATATTAAAGTTCAACGACAGAACTCCAATTCGCCAAATGTTAAATACTTTAAAGTGTCTTAAGTGTTTCACAAAGGCTAAAACGGAACGTATTAAAAATTGTATTTAAAGTTCAAAATAACTTATTTCCGGATTATTTACAGCGAAATGTGAGCTACATAATCAGCACTAGAATAACTTTAGGAATGCAGAGGACTTTCATCTACCCGTATATATAAGAGCAAGTACCAAAAGTCACATACTGTATAGAAGGCTGCAGTTATTCAATAGTCTTTCAGTCAATTTAAAGCGTTCGAGTCAATTTCACAGCTGCCGCGCATTGTGTTTGGGCAGCGAATCTCACGCCCAGTAGTCCGACACATTAACCACTGCACCACAGCACCCACCATAGAACATTTCATTTTCCCCGTTAGCTTTGCATTGACAGGTCAAACAATTTTTGCGTTCTGTGTAATCTGACTTGGAAACCTGAACTTGCTAATATTTAATGTTATCTACTGAATATGCGCATTCTTGTAATGCAAAACTACATTTATGGTCAATGTTTAAGCGGCCGTAAAAAGCTAAATAGTGATGGATGCAAAATAAATTTAAAATAAACCATAAAATTTCAAAATCATTCAAAAATATCAATAAAAATTGTTACTTTTTTCAAAGTCGGTTCATTTTGGATGGTATTGCTTAGGATTTTTATTTTATTGGAATTCAATGTTAGTACGTCGTTTTATCCAAACTGAATTTTCTCATTACGTCTGTTTCCGTACTTTCCACAAGATGTGAATTTCTACGAAATTTTACGAAAAATGGTCAAATCCTGGGGCGCCGTTGCGTAAGTGATTAGTGTGTCGGATCACTACGCATGAGGTTCCAAGTTCGAATCCCAGAAAGTACCAAAATGTTTTTTCACGGTCCCACCTCTCGCGAGCGTCTGACAAGCATCCGAGAGTATTGTTGTCACGAAAAAGCTTCTCAAATCGCCGTTCGGATTCGGCATTAAACTGTAGGTCCCTTCCATTCGTGTGAAAAATATATCGCACACAACATGAGTGGTTGCGAGAAGCTAGACCCTGGCACTTTAAAAAGCTGTTGCGCCAAATATTTGTATTTGTATTTGGTCAAATCCTGTTCCCGTATGTCAAAGAAGAGAGAGAGTTCACAAGAGAGTAAGCAATTTCTCCGCTCTGCGAACTTTAATGGAATAAATTTCTTTATAACATCTGTCAACTTGGAATGATCAGTACGAAACAAATGCAACTAGATAACTACTTGCCACGTTCTTATTTTGAGCAGAGAGAGAGACTTTGTGGCTATCCGTTCTCTTCGCTTCCCATATCTCCGTTTAAAACGACACCGTGACAATCGATCTATGCTCTGATAGTATCTTTAACTTTGACGCGAAATACATAGGGTGCTTACCAGAATGTCATACTGATAGTGATGAAGTTTACCTGACGATTCATATTATTTCGGATTTTCATAGACATAATCGTTAAATAACTGTTTATATATTGTAGAAAAATCGTCTAGTTCGTGAGCGGAGTGTGAACATATAATTTTGGTAATTGCTTAGAAACTTCCTAGTAATTCTACTGAAAATAATGGAACGAGAATTTACTTTTCATTCATTTCATTGAAAAACGCAAAGCGCTCCAGATCGCATTTGACTACGAATTTGGTTTGTACCATCACTTAATTTGCTTCGCTTCAGTTTCCACCGAGGGGGTAGAAATGTAGTGATGCTGACCATAGCGATATCCCCGTCTGTTTGTAAGGGTCGCCATAAGTCTTTCGAAGCAACAAATTCCCGAATTCGCACCGGACCTCCCATCAGAACCGAAATAACAGCAGCAATCAAGTCCCTCAAGAAAAACAAAGCGGTGCCGTGGGTAGTGATAGCATACCTGCCGAACGATTCTAAACACATTGGTTGAACTGCAACACCCCCTCACACGGAGGGCGTGGGAAAATTAAGAATTTCCCCAGGAGTGAAAAAGCGAGATGATCATCAAACTTCCGAAAAAGAGAAATCTGATGGATTTTGGGAACTGGAGAGGTACATGCGTTCTCCCTATCGTATAGAACGAATTAGGAACATTTAGATTCAAATCTTGACGTCAAAAGGCGGGCTTTCGTGTTGGATCCTCCTGCATCGACCACATAAACGGCTTACGAATCATAATAGAGAAATGCGTCGAGTACAGGTCTCCAATACAACTACTGTTTATCGACTTAGAGAAGACTTTCGACAGCCTTGCGCAGGAGAGGCATTCCAGAAAAACTCATAGCTATTCACCCTGATTACCGTTGGCGTTTTACGCTTTTCGACGATTGTCGTTTTATTCCTCAGATGTATCACGAATTGATTTTCATATTTTCATAACTTTTTCAATGTGAAAGAGTTGTAATAGTATTCCACATGACAAAAACAATGCAGTGACGTTTAACGGTCAGCAGGTCGTAGCTATGAATAAAACGACAATCGTCGAAAAGCATAAAACGGTATCGGCGTGATTATCAAGGCTGCATACGATGGAAGTAAGTGTCACGTCTTACTCAGTGGTAAGGTATCGCAGGATTTTAAAGTACAAATTGGAGTACGTCAGGGGTGCATCTTGTCACAGCTGTTGCTCTTGGTGGTCATCAGCGATGTTCTCCGTGCAGCATTGACGGAAGGTAACAATGGAATTCGATGAACTATGACAACTTACCTTAAACACCTCGGCTATGCTGACGATGTTTGCCTAGCTTCACATCGGATAATGTATAGTGTGGTCTCCGCTGACCACGGTTGCACCGAACTGGATGTGCGCAGCAGAATCAGGAAGGCAAAATCTGCGTTCGGAATGCTGTCGAGAAGCAATGTTCTCAGCTTAGAAACCAAGCTGCGACTGTTCCGCTTCAACGAAGAATCAGTACTGCTGTATGGGTGCAGTATTTGGAAAGTGGATACTACTATCACATGAAAGCTGCAAACCTTTGTAAACAGATGTCTAAGAATCATCTTAGATCCTCATTTTTTTTTTGTCCTAATCATATCTCCAATGAACAACTTTATCTTAGAACGTTCCAAGAACCTACAGACATTACTGTGAGAAGGAGAAACTGTCACGTCATGTCGCTCACCCAGGTACGCAGAACAGCGGGACGCCCAAGGAAAACGTAGCACAGGAGAGTCGAGGAGGAGTTAAGCTCTTCGACAATTAGTTGGGAGTGACTTTAACGCGTTGTAGAACTCCGAGCAAGATGATACGATTCCGTTTTTGACGCCTTATGCCCCTTGAGGGATGAATGGATTTGAGTAAATACGTAAGTATACATACGTATACACTATTTTGTGTGATTATTATGAAAGAGATTTGGCTTCTTGTGAGTGCTGCTTTTCGTTCAGACTATGCACAGGAAACAAGGAATATGTAATGAATCTTTGCATTGTGCCGTTCCCCATATCATGTCCCGAAAGAAGTTCATGACTGTAAGATCTTAATCAAGATATGGTCGATTGGGAAAACCTTTGGCTTTGGCTCTGCAGTCGTCACTTTGCTAAAGAATTTGCTAACACCTGCAGACGTGAGAACATATGAAGCTGACAAATATGTGTATAGGGCGCATTACCTAAGCAAAACCTTTTCATATTGTCAGTTCAAACGAATGAGGTAACCATAGGAAACCGGAGGTCGATTGAATCATCGTATACGTGACGGATGACTCGCCACTTAAAAAGTATGTATTACCCCGTTTATATGCAGAGTCGGAACTCGTTCCAAATGCATATAAACGCCTTTCGAGTCCAAATGGGTTCGGCTGGACTCGACTCAGCTAACAGAGCTGGGTCGAGTCCGAAAAATGCATGTATACCTGGGTCGAGTGGTTGAACTGACATGTTGTCTCTGTGTGTGTGAGATCTCTTTCTTTGTTTTTTTTTTTTCTTTGTTCGGGGTGGGAAATTGCTTTGTTTTGATTGAGTTCATGGTTAGCTGCGGGTAAGGTTGTCTGTTCATTTATTTCATATTTATTAAATCCAAAAAATAGAACTAAACAGAACACTAACACAATCAAAATCAGTGTGTCTGCTATACTCATCTGTCAGATCGACCACATTTAGACTTTTGGACCATTCGACTCGGTGTGTAGAAATACTCAGATCGAAATTTGGACTCGAACCTGACTCGACTACTCGACTCTGCATATAAACGGGGTATATGTTGTTTATAAGTGAAAAACGTATTTTTCGTTCATTATTTATTTTTCCAGCCACACAGGTAGGTATTTGAACCAGGAACACACTTCAAACCAACCTGTAACTGACTGCATGCACTCTTCTACTCATATCTTTTTCTATGGCAAGGCCACACAAACTGTCAGCCGAACAAAACGGCGATCCACTAGTATTCTAAAAATTTCGGATGTAAATTTCTTGTGTCATGGACAACCCTCCTTCCGAAAAGCAAAAACCTCAATTAGAATGTATCTTCAAGTGCGAGAATCCAAAGAATCTCTTCAGATTTCCACGCGAAGAAGCACCCCGCAAGACATGGCTGGACGCGCTAGGCATGGACACTCTACCTTGTGCTGCTGCTTTAGCGAGAATTTGCGGATACCACTTCTCGGATCGCATGTTCTCCGAAACAGGAAGTGGGAAGCGTCTTACACAGTGTTCTCTTCCGGACAGGAACATTCCAGGTAAACCAAACGCCTTACCAGAACTTAATATTCAAGTAGTCAAGCCCAGACCGGTCCGGAGCTATGTAAATCTAGCCGATATCCCTCGTATTGTGCACAAATCCGAAATAATTACAGCTCGAGACAGTAAATGTATTCTCAAGTGTAAGAATGCAAAAGTTACCTTTGGATTCCCCTCGGACCAGCTGTCACGCGACGTGTGGGCCCGGCAATTGGGCTACAATGAAATGCCGCGTAAGTCTACAAGGGCCCGAGTTTGCAGTAACCACTTTTCCGAACAAATGTTTACCAAAAGCAAGGCTCGTAGACTGACTATGTGCGCTATACCGGACATAAATCTACCGGGAGAGACGGTGTTCGTACTTGAAACTGAAATCCCGGGTTACGTTGAAACTGAGCTAGCCCCGGTTGAACCTCACAAAAACGTGGAAGATTCGTTGCAGTCGAATGAACTTTTCGAGTCGGTGATAGACACGCCCTTCATAATTGACGATACTCCTCAGACAACCCAACCAGAGATCCTGATCAATCCGATAGAGAACATAAAAAGCGTTGTTAACTTGACATCCAACAAGGAGGGTATTCTTCATGTGTTCCAGCCGGGCATTGAACGAAAAGTCGATGAAATGGCTGACGAATGTCATGTAGCTCTGCCAGAGAATGTCGTAGACGCTGAATCTGAATGCGTTCTCAAGTGTTCGCCTGGTGAGCGCTTGTTTAGGTTCCCAAGAAACGAAACCAATCGCCAGTTCTGGCTGAACAAGATCGGCCTGACGCATTGTTTCTTCAACACAAAAATCTGCGACAGGCACTTTTCAGACCATATGTTCATAAATTCAAAGAAAAGACTCGCAAAGCATGCCTATCCGGATATAAACCTACCAGCAGCTGTGCAACCACGCATCAAAGACGCTGCGAAGCTCCTGAACGACTACCGGATAATCGCAGAAGACAAACATGTGTGTGATGTGGTTGAGTTGCCCGAGTACATCTGCGTCCTGACAGTTTTCAAGGCACATACTGAAGTTGACGCAGTCGTAAATGGCATTAAGTATGTGCGGCATAAGGTCGATGAAACTATTCCAAAGAGAGAGCGAGAAGTTCAAGTAGATGTGGCCGATCTAATTCGAACTGCCAATGTCGGCATTTCTGCCGACGATTATGTGGACGACTTCGACATTGAGGACACCATTGATTATCGACAGCAGGACTGGATGAACGCGTTCAAATCACGTGTATTCACTTCCAAGGCTGACATGTACGAGTGCCTAATTTGTGGCGAGATATCAGTTGGCTATGACTGCAACGTTAAGCACTCATATGTGCATAAGGAATCAAGCTCGCTGTGTTTTCAATGTGGTAGAGTATTCTCGAGTCACCACAAGTTGAAAATGCATGAAAAGAGTAAGCATCTGAATCGATTAAGGAAGGCATTACGCTGTCCCAAAATACACTGCAAGAAGGCATTCCACTCTAGAAAACAATTACACGAACATGTCGATGAGCACACTAAGTACACAGAGCATAGGTGTGGCAAATGCTTGCGTGCGTTCTCGTCCTTCCTGAAGTTGCACTGTCACCAGGTGGCATGCAGAAATTGGTGGACACTGAAAAACTACAAAAGGACGTTCAATGGTATTAGGCCCAAGATTAAGCGACAAACTTTGTACGGTTAAATGTAAATAAAGCGAATCCTAAAATGAAGTTTTGATGTTTTTTTTATCTTGAACTATTTTAATATTTTTATAGAATAGCTAGACGAGAGAAGAGAAAACAAAATGAAATGAGTGGATACTTAATACGGGATTATTCCATGAATCAAATACAATTTGTCATATTTGATTCATAGGATTTTCCGACATATTTCGAGCACAGGTCAGTTAGCATCTTTTTAGGAGGGAGAAATGTAGGTAATTTATGAATTTAGCTTAGAAATCTTTCAGATCATTCATCAATCCAAAGACAGAAATAATAAAAGGTGGCTATGCAAAAGTTTCGAAAATTTAACTGAAGGTTAAAAAACATGTCAAACGGCGCACAGAAACACCTACTCATTATGTGAAATATGGTCGTATAAAGAAATGACAATCAACATCGACAACTTGGATAGAAAGTGAGGATTTGAACAAGTTCGTATTTTTTCTTATTTATTAGTACCTACGTAATTCTCCTTTTTCTTTTCTCTTGCCCTCATTTTTCTTTGAGGTTTTCTCGCATGGTGTGAATACGATCGACCGTTGGTATATTTATTTTACTATAACTTTTGTTTTTATGGGCCGATTTCGATTAAACTTTTTTTGTTTGTTAATTTATTTATTTATTTTATCTTTGGGTGCTCTGTTCCTGATATGTTGGTACCTTTTTATATATCCTTTTTGAAACGTTGGGGGCAGATTAGGCCTCTCTCTATCTCTGGTAAGAGAGCGCCGAAAAAAAATTCCAGATTCGTGCTCAGCGTGAACTAATCTATCGGACTTAATAAAATAAAACTTCAATTTTTGACATTTACGGTAAAGCAAAATCTATCCCACTTTAGTTTTTTGATTTACCCGCCTATAAAATGATTTTGGCCGAACCCATAGAGATCCCAACTTGAAATTTTAATAATAACGAATATCTCTATAACATATAAAAAAAAATTGAGTTATTCAAAAAATAATAAAACACATTCTAGAATATCCTTCGTCCTTAAGAATAAAAATCTTGAAAATTCGTTTTCCTGAATCCATCAAGGTATGTTTGACTAAATTCTGATGAGCTGAGCCAAAGATATGATGATAGGGAAAACCTTGAATTTTGATTTTTTTTTCCGATTTTTGAAGTTCCTTTACATGCAATCTATATTGAATTCTGCTAAACTTTTTTGCGTTATGATTCGTATCACACCAATTAGTAATTCTACCAATTATGAGCCAAATCGGAAGGGGGTCATTCAAAGCTCCCCATATAGGCGATTTGTTGTTGAATGACCCTTAATGTACTTGAGCTCAGGCTCTGAAAAAGGCTTCCACTGATCGGAACGCACTTAAATATCGCTCTCCGTGTGGAAAAATAACATTCTTTTAATTAAATCCAAATTAAGCGAGAACCATGATCTCGCGAGTGTGCGTTATGATTCTGGTAGGGGAACGGAATATTGATCAGCAAGAGAATCAAATTCACCGTCATTCCCTTTCTAAAGTTGGGGACAGACTGCTGGTATTGATACCATGGTACGAATGGTATTGTGAATACCACAACCCCTGACCAGCAGTTCGTAGTACACACTGATTTGCAACACACGAATATTGCTCCTTGTAGCACGCCGATATAATTTTTCCAAACTTCTATAACTTAAATTGTTTCGCATTTAGATAAAACAGTCATCTTTGAATCCATTGGACAAATTGAATGCTATACGTTTTCACCGTGATTACTTGCTTTGAATTGTCAAATAATCTACGACTATTCGCCGAACAGAGAGACAATGGCGCTTCAATCAGTAAGAATGTGGTATACCACCAAAAAATTGCGAATCTCAATACCAGATTTGTTTCGTGGTATGCTAGTATTGCAGTGACAGACATGTGGTATAGAACATAGTATTGCTATACCATGGTATCAATACCAGCAGTCTGCCACCCACTTAAGTAACCTCATCTCGGCGACAATCATCTCAGTTTCCCTGGAAGGTAGCCTCATTTTATATTCCCGGCAATTTAGGGTCAACCTATCAAAGACTTCGACCATTTCATTCTAGGAGGCGACTTTCATCCAAAACACCCACGTTGGGGAGACTCCAAAAAGAATTTCAACGGCTTACATATACATAACTGGATGCAAAGTGGTCCATTCTTGGACATAGAGATAGTGGCCCCGAACACGCCGAGATCTTCTTCATTTAGAGATTTCTTCTTAGTTTCAACAAACCCGTTTAACCCTCATCGCGCCCAAGAGAACTTCGGATGCTCAACATTGGACCTTATCTCTGACCATTTTTCGGTAATTCTTATTAACCTAGCTTCAACTTCATTTTTCTCAACAAACTCTCTTACTAGCATTCCACTCAGCAAAACAAATTTAATTCCGACTTAGATCAGGCCCTTAAAAGCTGTAGGATTTCCTTCAATAAAACCTCTCTCTAAAACAGTGATGCGATCGAAATCATTAATACTGCTTTTGAAGGCTGTATACAAAACTGTGGCCACAAGACAAAACAACTTAAGTCGAGTTAAGACGAAATTGAGTTAAGGATGCCAGAGGATCTACTATTCGAACTTTATACTACCAATTTTTTACTTTTTTATCTGTGGTAGTTACCGAGTTATGGGAAAAGAAACAAAGCTATAACACCAAAATTCCATACGTTTTTCGGAAAAACGAAAACTTCAAACTCGTTTTCTGAGAATCTGTGAAAATCGACATAAGTTGTTTTGTCTTGTGACGACAGAAAAGCATTCCAAAAATGTTAGGTGGAAAAAATTTCCTTTCGAAGTCTCAGATAGGGTGAAAAAATGCTGAAATTGAGGAAGATTTAGAAAACAATTAAAACGCATCTTTCACAGGGCGGACAACAGAACTAACCACGACTACATGAGGCTATCGAGTCAGATCTCTTGTTTAAGTAAAAGATTCCGTCAGGATTTAATTAAGCGCTAAATACGCAAAAAGGCTACAGAAAATTAAACCCTCCCCAAAGGTTTTTAAAGAGATAAATGCCTTATCTGGACGAAATGCTAATAGGCGACTATCCCCTTCTAATCCATTGCATCATGTTAACCAAGTTGTTTACTCAGTAGAAGAAAAGCTAAGGCCATTCGAATCATTCTACGCGAATGTATACTCCCCAAAGAGTTCGGGCTATCAAGATTTCACAATTTCAATTAATACTACTGCTAATGCCTTTCTAGCGTAGCACTGCAACTCCATAATCACTAACTTTACCCCTCGCAAAAGTTCCGGTAGTACTTCTTAGCCTGAGTTTGCATCTCAGAATTTCACAAAACACATCATTCAAGATTTTAATAGCAAAAAATCAGCCGGACCAGACAACATATCTACCTACTTAATCAGGAAATGTAAAGCTGCATTAGTCAACCTCTTACCGTTATAGTCAATAACTGTGAGCAATAGTTACTTCCCTCATAAGTGAAAAATTCTGAAGCTGGTGCCACTTATGGAAGCAAAAAATACTACTAACTTAGAAGAATTTAAACCTATCTTTCTCCTGTCGAACCTGGGAAAAGTCCTTGAAAAAGTAATTAGGACGAAAGTCGCCGACTTCTCTTATGTCCAAAGCAATATAGCAGAAACGCAGTTCTGGTCAGAAGGGGTCACAGGGTTTATCTTCCCAAATAATTTCTCATAGAGGAATCCCCCAGGGATTTACCCTAAGTCCATTTCTGCTTAACGTGTTTATGCACGACTTCCCCATGGTAGCAAATCAATCTTAAGCTACTATGTACGCAGATAACACCTTACTTTTCTCATCTCATGGGAGACCATTTGAAGCCTTAAGTAAATTAAAGGAGCCCCTCCGTATGACGGTTAGCTACGTCAATAAGTGGGGAATTAAAATAAAGCATAAAAGTGGCTTAACCTGCTTTAGGAATGCTTTAGGTCATCATCGGGCTGTTAGAGAGAGCAGACAACTATCCGTCTCAATTGAAGGAAATTATATATCCCTGAAATCCAGTATTAAATACCTCGGGATAACACTACACGAGAGGCTCAGAATGAACCCCCACGCAAGATCTACTCTCCAAAAAGGCAAAGCAGCAACCGCAATACTAAAGCGCCCCTTAAAATCCTGCTACCTCATATTTCACTCAAATTGGTTTCATATTTCACCAATTGTGCCAGAAGAAAAAATTCGAAAGATCAGTAATAAGACTATGTATCTCTAAGTTTAAATGCCCATCTGGCATACAAATTTTTATATGATAGGTTTATCTAAAAAAGAAATCCATACAATGAGCTACTATGAAAACCCCTAGATAAAAAAAATTTAGGATAACAGCCAATTCTCACTTCAGGGTAGATACTATTATATATTTCACCCATCAGTATTGCTAAGTTCTGAAAGCCTCCTCACGATAACAAACGATAATGTTTTCTTGCCTTCCTTTTATGTAGAATCGGGCGCCGTGTGTCGGACCACTGCGCGTGAGGTTCCAAGTTTGAAGCGCAGAAAATGCCAACAAGTTTTTTCACGGTCCCACGTTTCGCGAACGTCTGACAAACATCCGAGAGTATTGTTGTCACGAGAAAGCTTCTCAAAACAAATTGCCCTTCGGATACGGCACTAAACTGTAAATCCCTCCCATTCGTGTGAAAGATATAAAGCACACAACACGAGTAGTTACCTGAAGCTAGGCCCAGGCACTTAGAGCTGTTGCGCCAAACAATTTTTTTTTTTTATGTAAAATCTGGCCCAAACATACCGGGGATGACTTTATCCTCCCAAAGCCTCCAAACCTATTTACTTTTCTACTTTATTTATTCAAACCTAAACATTTAAAAGCTGAAAGCAATAGGTCTGTTCGCGTACCCTCCCAAAACAGGGAATTTTTACGAAAAGTTACGAATTTTTACGAAAACCTGTTCGTGTACTGAGAATTTTCGTAGTTTTCGACAGAAGAGAGCGCTCTCGAGAGAGTAATGCGAATTTTAGTGCAAGAAATTTCTGAAGGCTAGTTTGTGAAAACTGTCAATTCGCTGTATACGTCATTTTTTGTTGGCTTGTTCCTTCTCTTTCTTTTTTCAGCGTACAATTGGGTTTGAGGTTTGACGTTTACAAAGTGGGCAACTTTTGTGGTTCAACGCGTTCGTTTACTTTTTCGTAATTTTACCTCTCTCTGAGAGAATTTTACCCCCACTCGTGTAAATTTGACAAACTGCGAATTTTGGTGCAGAAAGTAGGCTGGTCAAACGGTAGTGCATGCATTCATATGAAAACACAAGCGTTTTCACTCAGCTGAGGCCTACCAAATCCTACTCTCAACCTCCACGCGGTGACAGCCGGGTGCCTAGTACCTTAATCCAAGAAGTGTGCTTTCCCACTAGAGCACTTCTTCCTGTTCCAGGCGGCAGCGGACGAATTTCCTAGACGGAGTCAACGGTGGCGTCTATAGTTCCAGTTAGGTTGAACTTAGTGAATACCTTGCGCGAGCTGCTTCGACGTATTCGGATCACAGGTCGGTAAGGAATTTCCAATGTTGGTCAGGACATTGGAATAGAGATGGTGGCGGAGGAGCCCTTAATGGGCCAACGGCAGCGCTCATACTCCCGTAGTGGACTACTGGCACCGGTGTACCCGGCCCCTCGTCCTAGGAGAATAATTAAGGAACTGGCCCTCCAGGTTGGGGGTTGTGCCGTCGGGGTAACTTCCCTACCACGTTAAAAACTCATGGTTCCGAAACAACAAAAACCTGGGATAAGGATGACTCAACTAATGACGACCCCAGCAAACGAAATAAGGAGAACGACGTTCGGATCTGTACGGGGAATGTTCTGTCTCTTTACAGACCACGTGCAGCCGAACAACTAGCAGAGGCCCTAGACTATACATACTATAAAGCAGATATTGCCGCCATCCAGGAAGTGCGATGGGATGGGCCGGGCGAAAAGAGGATGAAAAACTGTGACATCTACTACGGTGATTGCTACAGAGGCAACAGGCAACGCTTATTTGGATGCGGATTTGTCATACGCGGCAGACTTAGGCAAGAAGTCTTAAGCTTCCGACACGTTAGCGAGCGTATTATGACTATCCGGATCAAGGCTAAATTCGCTAACATAAGCCTAATATGTGTTCAGGCCCCCACGGAAGAAAAGGACCCTGCCACCAAAGAGTGTTTCTACGAGCTCCTCGACAAAACATACGAGCAATGTCCTAAATACGACGTTAAAATCGTATTGGGATAATTAAACGCCAAAATAGGAAAGGAGGACGTCTTTGGTAGGGCAGTCGGTAAGCATAGCCTACACGACACCACGTCTGATAACGGACTAAGGCTAATTGATTTCACTGTGGAGCGAAATGTCACCATAGCAAGCACATGGTTTCCTCATCTCGATATTCATAAGCAGACATGGCGGTCTAATGATCATGTAACGATTAACCAAATTGATCATATTGCGATCGACGTAAGGCATGCCTCCAGTATTCTGGATGTCCGGACCTTCCGAGCGGCCAACATAGACTCGGATCATTACCTTGTTGTAGCCAAGGTACGAATGCGGATATCCCAATCTGAGCAACAAAGAAGAATTACTGTCAGAAAATTTAACGTCGAAAAGCTACAATCGCAAGAGACCGCCAGACTCTTCGCTGAACGCGGTCCGGCTAGGACAACTTTGCGTCGCCGCCGCAAACAATCTTTAAAACCAGTAAAGAGAGATTACTATATTTCGTATACTGTGAAAACAGATGAGTTGCATGATCCAATTACAATTACGGAAGCATTAGATAGAGCTGACTCAGAATTATGGCAACAAGCAATGACAGAAGAGCTTGATTCCTTGCGAGGGAATAATACTTGGGAACTCGTTGATTTGCCATCCGACAAAAGAGCGATCAACTGTAAGTGGGTTTTTAGAACCAAGCGGGATAGCGAAGGCAAAATTTCTCGATACAAAGCCCGCTTAATTATTAAGGGATGTGCGCAACGAAAGAGAATCGACTACGAAGAAACATTTTCTCCTGTAGTGCGATATAGTACAATTCGACTTTTATTATCGTTAGCTGCCTAGTATGATTTTGACATAGATCAAATGGATGCAGTTACCGCATTCCTTCAAGGAGATCTAAATGAGGCCATTTATATTCTACAACCAGAAGGGTTTGCTGATAATACTGCAAAAGTTTGTCGTCTAAAAAAATCCTTGTATGGATCAAAGTAAGCTAGTCGTTTATGGAACCAGAAGCTTGATGCAGCCTTGAAGAAGTTCGGTCTGACGAGGTCCAACATTGACCCTTGCGTATACTATGTCCCAAATAAAAGCGATATATAAATTGTAGCAATTTATGTAGATGATCTTTTAATTTTTTCTAAGGTAAGAGATACTAAGGATAAGTTAAAGTCGTACCTCCATAGTACCTTCAAAATGAAAGACATCGGAGAAGCAAGATTTGCATTGGGTATGCAAATAACGCGCGATCGTTCTAGGGGAATGATAAGTATTGATCAACAATGTTACATAAACGACATATTAGCACGTTTTAACATGACGAACTGTAATCCTGCTAGCACACCGATGGATTCCAATCAACGGCTGACGAAACTTATGTGTCCACACGAAAGAAGAAGAAAATGAAATGTCTGACATTCCATACCAAGAGGCAGTAGGAAGTATTATGTTTGCTGCTCAGGTATCAAGACCAGATATGAGTTTTGCAGTTAGCGCAGTCTCTCGTTATAACAATGGAAGAGCTCATTGGACAGCAGTCAAGCGTATCCTCCGTTACCTTAAAGGGACAGCTAATGCTACGTTAGAGTTTAATAAGTTTTGTGAAACTGATATCAAGGGATATTGTGATGCAGAGTGGGCCAGCGATAGCGAAGATAGGAAATCTGTCACCGGATACGTTTTCATCTCACGGCCAGGAGCAGTATCCTGGAGTAGCAGAAAGCAGCCTACTGTTGCCCTCTCATCTACCGAAGCCGAGTACATGGCTATTTCTTTGGCGGCACAAGAAGCGGTTTGGCTTAAGCACTTAGAAGCAAAACTCATACCAGGGTGTTCAGAGTCCACAACGATTTGCTGCGACAACAAAGGTGCAGTTAGTTCGGCGTTAACTAGTGCCTACCATCCACGTACAAAACATATCGATATCCGACATCACTTCATCCGTGATAAGATTGACGAAGGCAAGATCGAGTTAAAATACATCAGCACAAATGAAATGGTAGCGGACTTTCTCACAAAACCGTTGGAGACTAAGAAGCCTTTGTCCTGTTCCAAGGCAATGGGTTTGAAATTCAAGTAAAATTTTATTCAGTGGGGGTGTTGCAATAGAATAGAACTTTTATGAATTTGGCATCACCCCTAAAAAGTTCCTCTTATGTATTCTATTACAAATACTAATAAATCTACTTCCTTTTTTATACTCTTAACGAAGTGGACGTGTTTTCTTTCCTCTGGTTTTTCCTGCGCAACTTAAATTATTTCCACACTAATAAGTCGCAAGGAAAAACTAAAGTAAAGGATGTAGAGCCCGAAGAAAAGTTTTCTCTTATGCGCAATTATACATATGTGGGACTCTCACGCTATGGTTTCTGAGAAAACGACTGAAATTATTCTTCTTCCCAAAAGCATACATATACAACATACATATTTTTATTTTTGCCTACAACTCGTCACCACGGCAGAAAGAAAAATAAAAAATGTGTGGCTTAGAATTCAAATATTGGAGCATCTTCTGGCAGCCTTAAGTGAATTCTCTCTTACCGCTTGTGGTCACAGATTTAATATTAAATGAATATTTTAAATGGATATTCTTACACGAGCAAAACTGGGTACTTCGGCTATTCTTATGTGCATATAAAATTGTATATAAAGCGGAAAACTCAAATCAAATCAAAATAACGAATTATCGTGTTTAATATTTCAATCATTAATAAAATTATTTAAAATTACGGCGTGGCTTTGCATTCATCCTTTTATTTAACCACGATTGGATGCTGCTAGAAGTTCGCGTCTGCCTTGGTGCATTCTCAATATTCAAACGTTTTTGCACGGACGTGTCACGATCCTGTAGCCATTTTCGACCATATTCCCAACCCATCAGAAGATTCATTGCATTCGGAAGAGGCTGCGAAAAATTGCGATGATTAAATCATAAAAAATAAAATATATATGTATATATATTTTTAATGAACTTACATCAGTGTTGAAACTGACTGCTTTTGATCGAGAGCCAGATATCATATTATAGTCCGTATAGATTATTGAATTTTTGCGATCTGATCTTTATGTAACTAAACTATTCTGTGTTTATAATTTCGAATAAAATGTGCCTTTAAGAGAAAATTCGCCGCTGACTAAGTATATATTTTTCTGAGTTCTATCTGAACTTTAATCTCAAGTAAAAATACAATACAACTCTTTGAACTTTGGATAGAATGTTGCTTTGATTTTAGAAAGTAACCAAATTTACAGCGAATTTAGCCACAGCAAATAAAGGCCTTAAATGTTAACACATTTGAATAAGGTGTAATTATTTCTTATATGGCTGTTATTTTAGGTGTGTTTTCTCTAGGGCTTTACTCTTAGGCAAAAGATAACATATGTTTAAATTGCTCTGCTCATTTCGGATTATACGTGATGTGACTGTAGTGAGAAGTTGACGAGCTGTGTACATGAGGCAGGTTTTTTTTGATTGTTCTTTAAAAATTCTTCATCCATTTTGACATTTGTTACTGTAGCTTTATATCAAGGTTTTATTTAGTAAAGAACGAATTGACCCAAACTGGAACAGATAGCACAAATTAATGAAATCTGTCAACCATTTGGAAAAGAAGAATACAGGCTTGCGTTCAATGACCCGAAAGGTATCGTAAAATATTGCTATTCCCGAGCTGTCCAAAACCAAAATAATCATTACTCGTCACAAAAAAAAAAAAAAAACGCTTTCGGTGGGAAAAAGTTTATACAGTAATTTTCACTTGCAGTTTTCTGTTCCGAATATTCTAGAACACCTTTACTGATCAAAGCTTGTGTAACATCTAGGAACTGTACACTCATGCTTCAAGAGTCTTCATAATAATAGATCACGAAAAACGGAAAAAGTATCAAAAATGAATAAGCTGAATTTTGCACAAAACTAATAATTAAATTAGTATAGTGAACATTCGTTCGAATTCTTTAGTTATGATTGAAAAAGTGAACTATTTCACAAAATAAGTTTCATCAAAATCAGCCCATAAAAACCAAAGTTATAGTAAACTTACTTGCGCTCATTTCCCTATGAGGTTTTCTCGGATAGTGGGAATGCTATCGATCGTTGGTATATTTATTTTTACTATAGCTTTGGTTTTCATGGGTTGATTTTGATTAAACTTCTTTTGTTAATACGTCGAAATAATTAAAAAATTAGAACGGAGCTTGTCGTAGATATTGATACCATTTTCTATAGTCTTTTTCAAACTCTGGGGACGGGCTACGCCTCATTGAAAGGCGAACGCCAATTTTTTTTTTGCACGTTTGAGGTTAGCACAATATATTCTACCGGACTTAAAAACACCAACAAACAATCAAAATCTCAACCAATTTATACCCGATTTCACAGTGGAGTCACAATGGGGCGCCATTTCTCGTTCTTTTGACAGATGCACAGAACGAAACGAAAATGATTGCCCGGAATATATTACCTGTTATACGAGTATATACCTATAAACCTTGTTCGAAGTGGGCCAGTATGTTGCTGCTGATTTAGGAGAACTTCTTGTATAGGGTATATCGAACTGAATATTTGTTAATAAAATCTCATAATATTAGGCCGGTATTCACCGACCAATCTTAAACTAAGAGCTTCATAAACCTATTCACCAACCAATAATAGTGCAGATTTATTAGCGCTCATAAGACTTATGAGTGGTCCCACCCACTCTTAAGTTAAGAGGGTTCATAACTTAGGAATTTCTAAAATTTTCGAAATCCGCTGTGAACTGTCACTCAGACCAAACAAAGGACAAGCTGCATTGGCGAAATGCAAAAGAAGAATTGCCGACGAATATAATGCCTCCAGCATTTCCGTCAAAAGAACTGCAAACCAAATAAAATATAAAATGTGCCGTGATTGATTCTGACTAAAATCAGGAAAATACAATGTTTTTTTTTTCATTGGCATTTCTCTCAGTTCGAAAGAGAGTTCGGAAACTCATTTCAGAACGGGTTTGGAAATCCGAAAATAAATTTTTCGCATATTCGAATTAGCACGGACACAAACCTATTAGTGCTTGGTGAATACGCAGCAAAAATTTAAAACTAAGAGCTTCATAAAATTAAAATGGATTTAAGAGCGCTTGATAATTACCGGCCTTAATGTCAATATACAATATTTGTATTTATCTCATCATCAACCTTTGTTGCACACTGTATATTATGCTGAAGGAACAAACAAATAAAAAAAAAAACAAATTAATGTGCTTCTCTTATAAATTTTAATTTGAAAAATATATTTACTCTTTTCTTTTTGTCGAAACTTAAATCGGTTTTTATTCCGCAGCAAACATATTGATTTAAGCGAGAATAGAACTGAAAGAATTTAGTATTATTGTAGAGTTACATTTTTCTTTAGAATAAATTCTGTACCATTTGGGCAAAACATTAGTTTGTCATCACTTTTATTTTTACATATACACAAAAATAACCAAACGAATTGACCCGCATCAGACAAATAGTATGTTTCAGTCAACATTTTCAATTTAACCCAACGAAGAACAACGGAAAAAATTCCGACGTAGTACGATGTTTATTTTCATAAACTTCTCTCGAGAAAGGCGAACCAGTAACACTGAGCCAGCAAACAGAGATGTCTGCAGATGTCTGTTGGTTCTGCGTATAAATTATTGCAAATTATAGTTTTCTGGAAATATTCCGCGTGGGAGTGAGATCCGCAGATCGCATGCCCTGTAACGAAATTTATTAGTTTTTAAATAGGCCATTTTCGAAAACGTCATCTGCGTCAAAAATGCAATTGCAGCATGTTCTTAAACGCAAACTGCAAAAGTCAACTGTTCGAAAACGCAAATACGAGTTTTAATTGCATTAGCATTGTGTTCGATAATGCAGTTTGCTAAAGGCACATGTTTAAAAACATCATCTGCAGCGCAGCTGTGCAGTAAATAATTCGAGATGATCGCCAAAAATTTTATACCTGCCTCTCGCTGGCTCATCAAAACAAATTATTTGCGCTACACTCTCCCCTTGTATTACATTTTTGGATCTGACAAGTCGCACTAGAGTTGGTTATCGTTGCGCCGGGGCGAAAAATAAATTTCGCTATACACTTCCTACGGGATCCATCTTGTTTAATTTCACTTTTTGTTCGAAAACGTCAAATGCGCTTGCAAAAAAAATGATTTGACGTTCATCAAAAGCCGTTTGCGCAATCGAGAAGATTGCATATTTGTCGATTACAACTTTTTTGCCGCTCAAATTGACTTGTCAATTCGTTATACACTTTCTTCGGGATCCATTTTCTTTGGTTTTATTTTTTGTTCGAAAACTTCAAAAGCGCTTGCCAAAAAAATGATTTGACGTTCATCAAAAACCATTGCGCAAGCGAGACGATTGCATATTTGACGATTGCAACTTTTGCGTCATAAAATGATGATCAATTGCCGGTCAAATTGACTTTGATTTGACGTTTTCGAAAATGGACATATAATTCGATTTCGTTTCATTTTTAGTTTCTGCTACGAGATTGTGAACAAATTGAAATGTGCTGTACTTTTTTCCAATAATTAAAGAAAATCTTGAAGTGCCCTTTTGATAAATGGTCAATTCTTTAATGAAAAACTCCATAAATCTGGTAACACCAAAGCTATTATTTTTGACAACACGCACATGACACTTGACAGGCACCTCAACTGTCAACTGATAAAACAGACATTACAAATAATCATTTACAAAATCTCTCCGGTTTACCGCTGCAAAAAAATAATTGTCCTGTACAAAATAACAACAATAATAAATGTTATTCGGTAGCTATAATGAAGAATATAAACAGTGTATTCTCGAGTGCAACAACGGTAAACACTTCTTCAGAATTCCCAACAGCCCCAAGGTTCGGAAGATTTGGTTGGACAATCTAGGTTTCAAGTCAGCAAACTTGAATTCAAGAGTTTGCAACAATCATTTCTCAGAGCAGATGTTCTCCAAATCGGGGAAAAGACTCATGAAAACCGCTGTTCCCGATAGAAATATCCCATCGGCCATGAACGGCAATTTTGAATTGGAAGATGGTGCTTCCAGTAAGCTGGAAGGTGCGATTGACCATCTGTGTAGGGATGAGGGGGTGCAGGATAGTACTACTTCACCGGAGTCCTCCCTGTTGAATAACAACTTTCGAAAGAATTCTACACAACAGTCGAATGAAATATTCCCCGAGGTTCCTGCTCAAGAATGCTCAGGAGATGCCTCTAAGTTGCTAATCAACTATCAGTTACGAAACCAAGGAAGGCACGTATGCGATGTCATAGAACTGCCTCAGTTTATATTGGTATTTACTGCCTTTAGAGCAAAAGACACATTCATCATACCACCAAACGACTTGATGCCAGAATACATGCAAACTGAGGACCAGGGCGTTGAAGAAACCCTAAAATCCGTACAAAGCTTGAAAGCCGAAAAATCCTCGAAACGCAGGAGAAACCTGAAGAAAACGGAGGCATCAGAGGACAAGACTATTCAACCATCTGAACTCCCCGCTCGTGAAATTAAGTACGTACACTATACTCCCCGGAAAAATGTAGTGCAACGAGAACGAGAAACACAAGTAGACGCGTCGAGTGTAACGAAAACAACAGAAGCGGGCGTACAATGTGATGCAAACGAAGAAAGCGCGGCGACCACAATCGACGAAAGCTCGGAGTTGGAGTGGATAAATCACATAATCGAAGCTCACGTATTCAATGCTGAAGGCGACATGTACGAGTGTCACATTTGTGGGGAAATAGCTGCCAGCTACGCCTCCAAGCTGAAGCACTCACTGGTGCACCAGGAAAGCAGTTCGTTGTGCCCTCAATGTGGTCGTTTATTCTCGAGTCACGTTAAATTAAGGAATCACGAGCGAAAGGCGCACCTAGAGAAGAAACTCGAAATAAAGAAAGCGCTACGCTGTCCAAAATTTCACTGCACAAAGGCGTTCCATTCTAGGCGGCAATTGTTCGATCATATAGACCAACACACCAAAAAGAAGACTGAAAAAAGATGTAACAAATGTCAGCGCACATTCTCCTCATCCATACAATTGCACTGTCATAAATCTCGGAACAACTGCTGGAGATAGGGCTGCCAACCGCTTAGGAACATAAGTAAACTTGAGTTTTGTAGATATGAAAATAAAGTGGTTGTTGAAACATCTAGCTTAATCATTGGTTTCTTCTTGTAAAATATCGTTGCTAATGTTCCAAGTAAGTAATTCAGTCTATAATCTATTAGAATAGCGGCGTGACAGCAACGGCACCAAATATTTGTTTTCGCGATTGACTCAGTTGATATTTAATTTTTATTGAGTGGAAAAGGAACTTATGAATTCAATAAATTACCAGGTAAAGAGGTACTGAGACAACTATTGCGGATGCCGGACACTACAGAGGAAGTAGTATGATCACAAGCCTTCATCAGTTGTTCATGTCTTTATCCCATGATCTTCATCCAAATGGCTCAGGGTTCCAGACGGGCATAATGCCTTATTGGCTCGTACAAATTTGCACTGGTTTTAGACAAGGAGACAGATGTTCATACTATGTACTATATCTTAATATGGTCCGGTAATAATAGACGAAACTACCTTGGGCAGGCCATGCATCTTTGATATCCTCAGGAGTATCATATTTACTGAAACTTGAATATGTCTACAAGAATTGGACAAGGTAGATATTGTTAAGTTAACGAAAGAAATTTGGCCGCTTCGATAGCTTATTATCTAGTTAAGGTAAATTGATCATGTAATGTGGGATTTGTCCAAATATATTATCTTGCTCCTCACCCATCGCTATAACAGTTACCGTAATAGATGCCCGTTCAAGATACACTTTTTGGGTAATGCTGAGCTCATACGTGCTCGTTTTTGCTTATGATTCCAACCTGTAAAGACTTGGAGTAAAAGTTCTGATTTTTTTTTTAATCTCATTTTATTTACATAACTGAATATCTACTGTCACTTTTTCCACCTTCGAGCTTTAGACCACCTCCATTTCAAGCAATTCTTGTACGCATTCTGATGACAGTGCAATTTCAGAGCAGAGGGGAACAAACGCAGACATTTATTGCACTCGTGTACAGCATTGGTGATGTGCTGATCAATATGACTGTTTAGTTGTTTTCTTGAATGGAAGGCCTTGTTGCAATGTAGTTTAGGGCATCGCACTGCCTTTTTTATTTCTAGCTCATTAGCCAAATGAATATCTCTTTCGTGAGCCTTAAGCTTTCTATGGCTTGAAAATACCTGACCGCAATGGGGACATAATGCTTGGATTTTTTTGTGCTCAGATGCATGTTTTTGTATAGATGCATAGTTGGCCGCTATCTCACCACATATGTGGCATTCGTGCATGTTAACTGCCGCAGCGAAGAAATGAGATTCCTCTCGATACAATTGTGAGCCGTAGGTCATCTGTACTATGTCGCTATCAAGCTCTACGTCGCACTGAATAGCTAATTCTCTAGTATTGTTTGGTATGTCTACTTGGATCTCCCGTTCTCGCCTTGGATTGACTTCTTCGGTCATGTAGTATACATAGTCGATCTCTGGTTGTTTTACTATTTGGGCAGCTAGACCTTTATTGTCAAGAAATTTTTCATTATTGGGACCACTTTCCATTGTGTCTTTCGATAGTACTGGTTGTGGGGCACTTATAGATGATGGTATATCGTAGAGTGGATTCACATTGTCCTTGCCCATGCTTTGTACCAAGTTTTTCCGTGCGATTATCTTTGGTTCTTTTGCTTTAAGGACAGTGAACACAACAATGTACTCTGGCATCTCTATAACATCACACATGTGCTTGCCCTGAACACGCAGTTGGTAGTCCATTAGTAGATTTGAAGAATCGTTCAACCAGTCGTATGCTGTACCATTAGACGTCGCATTCGTTGATGGCATGCTAGATGATGTAACATTTGCTACGGGAGCAATAGTCGTTGATAATGTCGCTGCTGGAGTAAGTGTCGCTGTAGCGCTTTGCACAGGTATTACGGGAGCAGTAGTTGTTGATAAGGTCACTGCTGAAGTAAGTATGGCTGGGGTATTCGTAATGTATAAGCTTTCTTCTTTCGTAAGCGGCGGGAGTATTGAGTCCGCTTTATCCTGCGCAGCAGCAATTGCTGAAGCGGTTGGGACTGTGTCAGGCAATATTTCAGTAAGTTTTGGGCTTTTCATCGACGCCAGAACTGTACCGGCTGTGTCTACTTCTCTCTCCGGCGACCTGGTAGTTATTTTTTTTATTAGTTGATCATAGATTACATTTATCTTCAACAGAGATTTTGGAAGATTCAGATCGGGGACAGCGAGTTCTACCAGCTTCTTACCTGAGGATAGAAGCATATTTTCGGAAAAATGCTTATTACAAACCCATGCCGTGTGGTCTACTCGCTCCAGCCCTAGTAGGTACAGCCATAGGTTGCGGAATATATCCTCGTCTGGAAATTCGAAATAATGTGTTGCCTCTTCGCACTTGAGGACACATACCTTAGGGTCACTGGATTTAGATATACCCTGCGGCATTTCTTCGGTTTATTTATTATTAAGCAATAACTAAACCGGGTGCGTATTTTTAGCACAGAAGATATAACTTTAAACAATCAGGACTAACTAAACTACTGTTTGCTTTTTCGGTGCAGATAAACACACAATCTGTCAAATTATTTTTGGCATTTAAAACAGATACGTTTTTTATGTGGTTTTCCATTGGGCAAAAAGGAGTACTCTTTTTGTGTTCCGCACAGAAAAAGCGCTCCCAATCATGTTTCATTGGCTGTTCGGAGTACTGTTCCGGATTTCATTTGGGAGTGCTCTCAAAATGCACTCACACATATAAAACCTTACATCGGACTTCTTGTCAAAGTCATATGGTACAAGACGCATTCTTTGTTTATTTTCTTAGTTGGGGCAAGTTAATAGAAACAAATTTTACATAGATATAATTAACAACTTGATGATATATTAATAAAAACATGATGGAATTGTTAATGTCGTTTTCCATTGGGCAAAAAGAAGCCGTTTTTTGCTTTGTTTTTCTGTGAAAAATGTAAACAAAAAATCAGACATTCACCAAAACATGCAGGAGTAAACAGAAGAGGATTTCACATGTTATATTGGAATCAAAAAGGAGTGAAGTCGGGAGTGAAACCAATGGAAAACAACATTATTGAAAAGTTCGGAAATTTCTTTATGCCTGGAACGCAATAGCGGTTTGACTTCTGCTTTGTCCCGATACGTTCCATACACTTTGAGAGCACGTTGAACGCTTATTTAGATTTTTTTCCTTTGTTCTACAGCTCTTAAAGCATGTCCCCACCAAAACTAAATCCGGGATTTAGCAAGAATTTAGCTAAATCCACCTAAATCTTCACTAAATCCCGAGGATTTACCATACCATTTGACGTCTATAAATCCCGTCTAAATTCAAGATTTATAATAAATCTCACTTAAATCCTCACGCGACACAACTCAAACAATCCTTTTTTATGTTAGCACATGCCATTTTCGTGTGCTGACAAAGAAAAAATTTAAGTCTGTCGGAAAGTTTCAAACTTCAAATAAATAAAATAAAATATTGACCTATTTGGATTATTTTTTTGGTAAGTATTTTCAAATTTTTGTACATAATTCGTACATAATACAAATCATTTGCTTTGCTTGCAGACAATGGAACAATCAAAACAGGTAAAAAGCCGCAAAACATGGTGCAAACATCAATATAAATCCTAAATTCCGGTGGGGACACCTCACGTAAATCTAAATCTTTTTCGCTAAATCTCGTATTTAGTTTTGGTGGGGACATGCTATTAGTTTGCAAACGCGAGCAAAAGTTCAACACATCTCAACTTCTACTACGAGTTGGGGTCACGCTACGTAGCGGAGCAAATAAGTCGCGTAAGAGGCTAAGCCCTGTGGGAAAAGGGTGAATCCTTTTAAGCTGCGAAGATTATCTGTGAATTTGGTTATTTCACAATGGTGGGAAATAACTTCACATCATAAAAGTTCATTTATTTCCCACTTGAGGTGAAGTTAATTCCCGTGTAGCTATTCCCTTTCACCGGTATCATCGCCTGTGTTTTCAAGAGCTGCGTATGTAGTATACCAGTATACACTTGCGTATTTTGTTCATAGTTAACTGTTAAATATGAATTGAGCGAAACAAGACTATCTGGCTATTATTTCACTTTTCCAATGGACGTAAAGCCATAAGTAAAATTTTACTCTATTTGGCATTATTTCCGCTTAAGAATGGAAATAATGCCAAATGCGACCTTATTTCGGAGGGGTTTATTTCACGTCACCGGCTGTCGATACTGAATACCTGGACTACATTCAGGTAAGTTTCTACACTGCTTAGACTTTTTCAACCACGGTGACTGACATTTATCTCAGGTGTTCTGTGGCAAACCATAGCCATTAGGGTGTCTCATAGCAGTTCTCATTTCAGTTCTTTCTTTGACAGTGTGTATGAAAAGCTATTCTGACTCAACTCTCAAGCATTGTTGAGTAATGGTAGTAATCTCTGCTGTTTATAAATGGCAGCTATGTACTTTCGTATTTTTCGTAAAATTCCTTAAACTTGGAACGCACTACCTACATATTAACAGTGCTCGGGATCATATTTTAAACAATTATCTCGCTATGCAACTATAGTAATAGCTGTACTACCTCCTTTAACTTTATAGTTCCGTACTAGTCCTTTCACATACATAAAAACATACGATTTTTTCCATTTATTTACATCTGGGCTTATTTTTAATAGTTGTGAAAAGCGATAATCGAAATTGTTCACACCCTCATCTCATGGTGTTTAAAATCTTTCGCGTTTGATATTCGTAGTTTTGTAAACTTTATGGCTTCAAAATTCCCATTCTTGATACAGACAGCACATCAGTTGCATAGTTTTTATATTGAAGAAACATTTTTTGGTTCTATTCAGCTACGACAAAAGTCATAGCTTCTTAGTTTAATAATATGTTGTCCCAGTGTACATGTCTTATTTACATAATAGTCTCTTCATTGGATTATACACTTAATCTTTCTGGATTGTCAGAGAAGCATACGGCATCAGATGGTGCTGTTATTTTAAGTGTCTAGTACAGGAGAGTCAAAGGCGATAATAATTATAAGTTTGTATGATCAATATCAATATTCACCCCGATTACCATTGGTGTCTTTCGTTTTTCGACGATTGCCGTTTTATTCCTCATCTACTTTTTTGTTCAAAGTATAACTAACATTACCCAATCTGTGATATTTTGTGATTATGTAAATTTAATTGAAGAGTGCAATATAGATTTTAAGTTAAGTGTCGTTAGTCTAGAATCTATAAGCCGTGCAATAAATATGATAAACACCAAAAATGATTATAACTTCATGAACACAAGAATGCTAAAAGACTCATTAACTATAATTGGACCAACTCTCCAAAGAATAATAAATACATCCTTAGCTATTGGCATATATACTGAATCTTGGAAAGAATCATTAATAATCCCTGTTAAAAAGATCCCTAACGCAAAATTATTCAGTGACTATAGACCCATAAATATGATGCCAATTTATGAAAAAGTTTTAGAAAAAACAGTCATGGTGCAATTACAAGACCATCTAAAGGATCAATGTTTACTAGATAATTATCAGTCAGGCTTTAGGGCCAACCATTCTTGTGAGACGTGTATAAGTTTTGTGTTAAGTGATTGGAAACGTGAAATCGACAGTAAAAATGTAATAGTCGCAATATTTTTGGACTTAAAGCGCGCCTTTGAAACGGTAAACCATGAGATCTTGATTAAAAAACTGAAGTGCTACGGTATTAAGTCTACTGAATTAAACTGGTTTAAATCTTTTATAACTGGAAGGACCCAGAGAACCATAGTAAATAATAATATATCTACCACAGTAAATATAGAAGTAGGAATACCTCAAGGTACGATACTGGGTACTTTTATATATTAACGATATGACAAAAGTAGTGAAATTTTCAAAGCTTGTTCTTTTCGCTGATGACGGTCTCCTCTACTCGTCCGGTAGTGATTTATGTACTTGTGTAGAAAATATAAACAAAGATCTCGAAAGTATAAATACGTGGTTGAAGATGAACAGATTAGTGTTAAATGTGGATAAAACTAAATGTATAATATTCAATCGAAATGCTACAAATATGTCTCTTAATGTTAATGTGTGTATCAATAACCAACAAATAGAGATAGTAAAAAAAATAAAATATCTCGGTGTAATGTTAGACGTGAAACTTACCCTTAAAGAACATATCGACTTTATATGTAAAAAAGTATCGAAAAAACTCGGTGTGTTAAGAAAAATAAGTTCGGACGTTTCAATGAGCTCTGCCATAAATGTGTATAACACACTAATCAAACCTCACTTGGATTACTGTGCTAGTGTTATTTATACGTGTCCACAAACATATAAAGATAGACTGCAACTATTACAAAACAAATCCATGAGAAGTATTTTGAAATGTGGCAGATACACCTCAATAAGGTTTATGACTGAATCACTGAAATGGCTAAATGTTAATCAGCGACTATATGTGATGACTATGCTATTTGTTTTTAAAATGAAAAATAACATGCTTCCTGGTTACCTATGCGAAAACGTTAATACGAACGAGAACAACGTGTACACATTAAGGAACGCGAGTGACCTGAGGATCCAGAGAGCCAGGACATCAAGGGGGCAGCGCACCATCTTCTACATGGGATTTCACGGCTATAATAGTTTGCCAAATAGTGTAAAAAATGCAACTAACTTTAACGAATTCAAAAAAAAAATAAATTGATCATGTTAGAGCTATTAATTAACATAAATCTATGAAAAATTGTAACAAAACTATAAATGTGAAATGCTATTGTAAAATTACCAAAATAGCTTTTTTATGAGCTAAATAAATACTTAAGAATCAACTTTTATAATCAACTTCATTCATAACATTTAATTTTTATCCATTATCAATTAAAAATTTTCAAATTAATAATTACACTTGAATATAAGATGAATAAAAAATGAAATAAAAAATGTGTAGAACAGTGCCGGTTTGATTTTTTATTTATTTTTTATCATACAAATGCATAACATATCCGAAAACAGCGCCAAAAGATAAAAGGCGGTCTGTGGCAGGACAACATCTGCCCGGAACGTCTAGTATAATTATAAAATTGTGATGGATTTGTTTATGTCGTTTTTCATTGGGCAAAACGGAGCCATTTGTTATTTTGTTTGTTTGTGAAAAAGATAAAGAGGACATTTGACCTTTCGCCAACACACGCACAACTAAGCAGTAGACAATTTCACATGTTCCATTGGAATAAGAAAGGAGTAATCGGGAGTGAAACCAATGGAAAACGACATTACTAACACATTTAATGTGCTAAATTGATCATGCTCGGAGCATGGGCTTAAAGTGAGAAATACACGATATAACTGTCGTAGCGACTTGTGGTGTACCAACATCAGCCCAAGCATACATCACACACATTATATAATCTGCGTACGGTTTACGTACAACGAGACATTTTATTCAGTAATTTTACACATACACACCATATAATTTCCATACAATCTGTGCATGTGACAGTGGTTGTACAGTCAAGACAACAGTTGTATCGTGTATTTCCCACTTAAGGAGTTATCTCACACAAACCAACAAACATGAGAAATGTGACTTTGACATTTTTGGTGTGACGTGGAGAACTCCTACTAACACATACAAAGAGAAAGCCAAAACATTACGACAGTAGCCCTTTTAGTCCTTGGTCGTTCCAATTTCAAATTTGTAGTTTTTTTTAAAAGACTTATCGGATTACAACTTGGAACGCACTTAAGGTTTACAAAGTCTAAAAGGTTGCAATCTGGAACGTCCCATTGAACGCAGCTGGGACAGAAGTTTGACAATGACAAAAGTTTGCCGCTCGCATTTGTCATTTGTGTAATACGAAAATTATTTACACGTCCAACCAAAGAAAGCGAAAGAAAATGGGACGAGATAAAAATCGAAAAAGGAGTCCCAGCTCCAGCCCCGAGAGTGTTGACAGTGCCGAAGAAGAACGTCTTCGGGATATCAAAGAAAGAGACGAGTTTGCAGAGCGCCTCAAGAAGCGAGATGAGAACAAAACGCGAAAAGTATTGGAATCCAGCGGAAGCCGCAAGGCATTCGAGGAAGCGGCCAAGAGGCTGAAACTAGAGCATGAGGATCGCGATAAGATTCTACCACAGTTGAGGATTCAATCACGTAGGAAATACCTAGAAAAACGAAAGGAGGACAAGGTTGCTGAGCTCGAGGCAGATATCATCGACGATGAGTACCTGTTCGACGAGTCTGTGTAAGTAGTGACAGTTAAACTCCTTTTGGATGAGTTCTCATGAATTATATTTGCAGGCTCACTAAACGCGAGAAAGAAGAACGAGACTACAAGAAACAACTGCTGACAATCGCCAAGGAACATGAAAAGGCACGTGAATTGGAGCGCGTCCAGCGCTACCACATGCCGCAGGATATGAAGAAAGGAGAAAAGGGTAATCAAACATTAGATTAGTGTTTTAACGCCAATTAAGAGGCTTCGCTTCGTCACAATGCAGATGTAATGCCCAAAATCCCATACAGTTGTGCTTACGTATTGCTAAACTGATCCCAAGTTTTTAATGAACTTGGGGGTATTTTTACCCTCTGCAGGAAAGTCCTTTTATCGGGGTGAAGCCTGGTCTCAACCAATAAACCTCTAGGGAACTCAATTTTTAGCAATCTGTCTCCTTTTTCGAACGCCAAGCTAAAGAATCTACTGCGCGCCAATTCTGCTGTACCAAGTCATCTGCTATTATAAACAGCTCGCCGTTTAGACCATTAGCTACAGAAACCCTGTTGAATTTAATCGTAAATATTTCTATCCTATCTTGAATGTAATAGTTGCCCTAGTATGTATGTCCAGCAAAAGATGATATCCTAGTAATTTAAATCTAAAATCTGATAGTTAGTGTATCATCATAAACATCCCTAACACCGCAGCCTATTTCGTGTCTAGTGCTGAGCCTTCTCACCAGCTCATCAGTCTTGCCATTATTCCATGTACCCTTGTGATCGTCCGGTCAGAATATCGGGGCTATCTTTCTTCTTTTTAAATCCTACGCCTTCGTGCCATTTTGTTTGCAGTTCTGAAATGTGTTTCAATTTTCTCCAGCTAATTCCCAAAAATCTAATTCATCCTCAATTGGTCTTTTATTAGCTTAGACGAACAATTTTTCTCTGATTGGGTGGGTGTATTCCACTCCATGGCGTATTTTGCAAAAGCGTTGTCTTTGCATTGTAAGATCCATTGCCATTTTTTCCTCCATATAGTAGATATTACAGACTCATGACCCGAACTCTGATACAGTTGTTCGTTGCGATTCGTTCAAAGAATCCTTAAGATAACGCGCAGACATTTATTTACGAAGGCTTGCAGCCTGTGAGTTAAAAGATTCCAAGTACTACACACATGAAGATGTACTAATTCGACGTTAGAACGAAACAGTTGCAGTATGGTTCTTGTGCTGAAAACATGTCTTTTCTAGACTTTTTATATCAGATTTTGCTTTCCCAATTCTACTACTCGCATTCACTTGGTGGCACCGTGTAGTCCGACACCATGTTTTCTAGATATAAAAAATTGTTGGAGTTTAATATGCTTGGGACTTTGGTTTCCCCGTCTTGAGCCTCACTTTGGCTCAGCTCAGCTTTTAAATGTATTATCCCTTAAGAATGCAAGCGAACCGGAAGTTTCTCTAAATTTTTAGATAAGATGTCATTTGTCAATTTAATCATTAGTCAATCTAAGTCAGTGTTGCCGAAAGTACATGGTTAATGACCACTATAAACAACAGTGGTGAGAGGTGAGAGTATACAAACCTTTCGTAATTCACTTTGTACTCCAAGGTCCTGTGACACTACCATTGTATAGAACATGGAACTTACTATCTAGGTAGTCTTTATATCGTAATAACTTGATATTTTCCTGGCATGCCCCTCCTGAGTACGGCATACATACATGTAATTGTGCTGTGCACTAACAATCCGTGGCACAAGATACTTGTGTTGCTGCTTATCAATGAACCTCACTTCGATGGTGGCTATTGTGATTGCCAGAACTTCAGCCAGAAAACACTGCTTTAGTCTGGAATTGCGGTTGATTTAAGTAATTTAAGTAACTTCTATACCTATCTTGGGTCTATCACTGTAGATGGTTATCCGCGTTCTGCGTTTATGCATCTATCACAGTACATTAGCTCATGATTTAATGTACTTCTTTTTTTTGCAGAGGAATATGTCGAAGTTGACGAACGAGAGAAACACCCAAACTCCGAACAGAAGAAATGGGAGCAAGAGCAATTGGCGTCTGCTATGTTCCAATTCGGTGCGAAGGATGCCAAGTCTCAAGAAGAATACGAACTGCTACTGGAGGATCAAATCGAATTTATTCAAGCCTTGACTATGGAGGGTTCCAAGGAGAAAAAGGACGCAAAACCCGAACTTAGCGAAGCCGAACGCCAGAAGATGGACATTGAAGAGACACGCAAATCGCTGCCAGTATTTCCCTTCAAAGACGATCTAATTGCTGCTATTCGCGAGCACCAGGTAAGCTAGCATCACTGAACGTTATCAGGGACAATCTATTTTTTTGTTGAATAAAGATTTTGATTATCGAAGGTGAGACGGGTTCAGGAAAAACCACACAGATCCCTCAGTATTTGGTTGATGCCGGTTTCACTAAAGACAAAAAGAAAATCGGTTGTACCCAACCGCGACGTGTCGCTGCAATGTCAGTGGCAGCTCGTGTGGCACAGGAAATGGACGTGAAACTGGGCAACGAGGTGGGCTACAGCATTCGTTTTGAGGACTGCACTTCGGAGCGGACAATTTTAAAGTACATGACTGATGGTACATTACATAGGGAGTTCCTCTCAGAACCGGACTTGGCATCGTACAGTTGTATGATCATTGATGAAGCACACGAACGTACTCTGCATACAGACATCCTATTTGGTTTGGTGAAGGATATAGCACGCTTTCGGCCAGAGTTGAAGTTACTTATATCAAGTGCAACACTTGATGCCGATAAATTCTCGCAGTTCTTTGATGATGCACCGATTTTTCGAATTCCTGGTAGACGCTTTCCGGTAAGTGAACATACTTTCTAAACTAAGGCATCCAAGTGTTCTAATTTTTGTTCTATTTACTCTCAGGTTGACATTTTCTACACCAAAGCCCCAGAGGCAGATTACATTGATGCATGCTGTGTATCCGTCCTTCAGATACATGCTACTCAACCCTTAGGCGACATACTAGTCTTCCTGACGGGCCAAGATGAAATTGAAACGTGCCAGGAAGTCCTTCAGGATCGAATTAAGCGTCTTGGTTCTAAACTGCGTGAGCTTCTCGTGATTCCAGTGTATGCCAATCTTCCGAGTGAAATGCAAGCTAAAATTTTCGAACCCACTCCACCGAACGCCAGAAAAGTTATTTTAGCCACAAATATAGCAGAAACGTCTCTCACAATCGATAATATCATTTATGTTATTGATCCGGGCTTTGCTAAGCAAAATAATTTTAATTCACGCACTGGAATGGAGTCCTTGATGGTGGTGCCCATATCAAAGGCCTCGGCAAGTCAGAGAGCTGGTCGTGCAGGACGTACAGCCCCAGGCAAATGCTTTAGGTTGTACACAGCCTGGGCTTATAAGCACGAACTAGAAGATAATACAGTTCCAGAGATCCAGCGAATTAATTTGGGAAATGCTGTGCTGATGCTCAAAGCCTTGGGAATTAATGATTTGATTCATTTTGATTTTCTAGATCCACCGCCTCATGAAACGTTAGTTTTGGCACTGGAACAGCTATATGCTTTGGGTGCACTGAATCATCACGGTGAACTAACGAAACTTGGCCGAAGAATGGCTGAATTTCCTGTAGATCCTATGTTAGCCAAAATGCTGTTGGCTAGTGAGAAGTGAGTTAAATAAACATTTCAGTCCTTTTAACTTAATATATTTTTTTTTTTTAGATATAAGTGCTCCGAAGAGATGGTCACAATTGGAGCAATGCTTTCGGTGAACAGTGCTATCTTTTATCGCCCAAAGGACAAGATAATTCACGCGGATACTGCTAGGAAAAATTTCAACCATATGCATGGGGATCACCTAAGTTTGCTGCAAGTCTACAATCAGTGGGCCGATACAGATTACAGCACACAGTGGTGCTATGAAAATTTTATTCAATATCGTTCGATGAAACGAGCCCGTGATGTACGTGAACAACTTGTTGGTCTGATGCAGCGGGTTGAAATCGATATGGTCTCGTGTTTACCTGAGACAATAAACATCCGGAAGGCAATCACATCAGGATATTTTTATCACGTGGCTCGACTATCTAAAGGTGGCCACTACAAAACCATTAAACACAATCAGACTGTCATGATTCATCCGAATTCCTCGCTATTCGAAGAGCTACCCAGGTGGGTACTCTACCACGAGCTAGTGTTTACGACAAAAGAGTATATGCGTCAAGTAATTGAAATCGAGAGCAAGTGGTTATTGGAGGTGGCACCTCACTACTATAAGCCAAAGGAACTGGAAGATTCGACAAATAAAAAAATGCCCAAAACAACGGGAAGAGCTTTAATGACGGAATAAACTTTTTAAATTGAAAAATTAGCAATAAAAAATAGGTTAACGTCATGAACAATGTGTTATTTAATTTAAGGAGGAAACAGATATCGATATGTGTACTTTTAGGTCTTTCTCTGAATATAGACGCATCAGCTCCGAGCTCGTTAGGTCTAGCTAGATAATATTGTATTCCTCATCGTTTAGTATATACTCGTAGTAAGAAGTATCCTCCTTGAAGACTATTTCGGGTCTTTAGGATCATCGTGCGAAGACTGCGTTACGAATTCCGAAATTGCTATCGCTGGCTACGTCGTATTGAACATTTTGTTACTAATTTCAATTACTACAACCGAGTTCGTGATTGTAGTTTCGGTAGTGCAGCATTATTTCCGCTACGACGGATTCTGTGATAGGGGAGTAAGGATTTAACCAAAATACTTGACTATATTTAACTTTTAATTTAGTGCATGAATGCGTTGCATGTACATACTTGTGCTATTCGTTTGTAGTTATTCTACATAATTGAAATCGTTAGAACAAGCAATTTTTTTTAATCTTCTTATGAAGGAGAGAAGATATTACTTTCCAATTTTTCGAAACTTGGTGCGCTATGATGTTGCATATGTCATATACGAGTATATTGCTTAGATATGAATTCTAAACCAAATCGAAAGGCGGTCAGAAACAGTTATATGTACGTATTTGTTGGTAAGAAGTTGATGTGCCATCTGATAGTATATACATTTAGATGTATATATAATGGTAATACCAAATGTTTTAACAAAAAAATATGTATATATTTTTTTTTAAACCTTTTCGTTGAAACGCTTTCACACAAGCCTTGAGTCGCTACTCATCGGTGAATAAAATTTTTCTGAGTACGTTAAGCGGCATATACGCACGTCAAATTCTCGTCAAGCATGTGAGAGTGTACAAGTAAATTCTGCTTGACGTTGCATATACACACATCAAGCATGAGTCTTCAATCACTCATTTTTACACAAACGTTGAGATGAAAGGACGTGCAGTCTCTGGTGTGATTTAAGCGATAAACACTTGAAATCAGTTATTCAAAAATATAAAAAAGAAAATATGATATGATATGATAAATATATATTTTTTAAGGAGCGTTTCGTACTGCTCATTTTTAAAATACGGTTGCTATACTCTTTCGCTTTTACGTTCCACAACGCTGGTAAAGAACGATAAACTTCTATAAATTGTAACACAAATTTTTTCCCCTCCATCTCCATCAAAAAAATAAAAACTTCCTTCCACTACCTGTTTCCTGCTATGTTCCACGCGAAAATGAGCATATGCTTGATCAATCTGTCAATCACCCATATACACTACGTCAATGAAGAAAAATCTAAAAATTTTGATTTTGCGTCAAGCATACACACAACCCATACGTGTGCCATTTTCACTAACACACTCTCACATGCTTGAGGATCGGTGCTGGGCCCATTACTATGGAACATAATGTACGACGGAGTTTTACGACTACCACTGCCACCTAAAGTGAATATAATTGGATTTGCTGACGACATCGCTGTTGTTACAGTAGCAAAACAAATCAGTGAAGTAGAATCAGCTACAAATGTGGCAATCAGTCAAATCAAAAGCTGGCTAGGATCCGCCGGTTTAGAATTAGCTGACCACAAAACTGAAGCTGTTCTAATAACCAGTCGGAAATCTGTGGAATATATGAATGTCCAGGTTGGAACCCAAATCATCAGATCCAAAGAAGCAATCAAATACCTAGGAGTAATGCTCGACAATAGACTGTGGTTTAAACAGCATGTTGATTATTCGAGCAAAAAGCGTCACGACTTCAGGCAGCACTCTCAAGGATAATGCCCAACATTGGAGAACCTGGATACGCTAGGAGGATCCTACTATCCAGAGTTGTCAGCCCAGTCCTTCTTTATGCGTCTCCGGTTTGGGCGGGGGCTCTCGCGTCCAAAGAAACAAGGAGGAAACTTACATCAGCCTACAGACTCTGCGCTATAAGGACCAGCAGTGGTTTTCGAACTATCTCTGACGAAGCAGCCTTTGTCATAGCAGGAATGGTTCCTATCGACATCCTCGCGAACGAGATGCAGAGAATCTACAATCGGAGAGGCTCGAGCCATCAAGAGGCTAGCGAAAGCATAAGGTTTATAGAAGAAGAAAAAGCAGCTTCAAGAGCTGTGTGGCAAGATCGATGGGATAATGCGGTTAAAGGCAGATGGACCTAAATTAATCCCCACCATCGACATTTGGATAAACCGAGCACATGGGAACTGCACCTACCACCTCACGCAGTTCCTGTCTGGCCAGGGAGGTTATCCCAAATATCTTTACCGGTTTGGACACGATAACTCTCCGTTGTGTCCAGAATGTCCAGACCAGGATGAAGATACGGAGCATGCAGTCTTCTACTGTAGGCGATTTGAAAACTGGTGAAACGAACTTCCCAGTCCTCTATTCCTCATAGATCATATGGTACAATCTGAGGAAAAATGGGTGGAAATTTGCGCGTTTATTACACACGTGCAAATGCAGCTTCGAATTCAAGAAAGAATACGTCGAGAAGCAGAAAGTACAGCATAAATTGCTAACCAGACCCGCGAAGTAATACCTAACGGCAGTCCCGCGGGGAGAGTGGTTGAAGTGTGTAGGGTGTGTGTTTAGTACGTAGGCGTATTCCTGGAATCGATTACTCAGGTTTGCGAATCGTGCATGCTAGTAGCACTCGGGCTATTAGTATCTATGAAGGTTACACATCCTTGGCGCAACCAAAAAAAACGTGCTTGACGAGAATTTGACGTGTGTATATGCCGCTTTACTGTTAATCTGCAAAGGATGCGTTCAATATCATAACGGACGCATTTAACATCGTACTAGCACTAGGTAACTGCTCCTAGACATCAATTAGACCTACATATGACCTATATGTAAGCTTTATTTGTTGAGCGTGTTTGTCTTTTAATAGCATATATATTCAATAAGAGCGTCAGATCTTCCACAAAAAATTGTCAAAATCTATGTACGGAGCACAATATCCGACAAATACGCATCACAACTCCTCAAAATTTTCCGAAATTTCCCAAATGCGCCATTAAGATGAAAATATGCTTCATGGCTGAATATGATTTTTTATTCACCCTGATTGTCGTTGGCATTTGTCGCTTTTCGACGATTGTCGTTTTACTCATAGCTATGACCAGCTGACCGTTAAACTGTACTAAGCAATTTGTTTATCGTCTAGAATACTATTACAACTTTTTCACAGTGAAAAAGTTATGAAAATGGATTCCTGCTACATCTGAAGAATAAAACGACAATCGCCGAAAAGCGACAAACGACAATCAGGGTGATTTTTTATTTTTTAAATCGCCATCAACTAGTTGTTCAAATATCCAGCAAATGAGTTTTTTTTGGTCATTTGTGTCGAAGAATATCACGCAATGCGCGAAATGCATTTTAAATTTACGCTTCGATCACTTTTACGCGTTGTTTAACTCCATGATTAAATTTGGCAAAGCATGTGGATGACAGCTGTCTCAACAAACACAAAAAAACGACTAAAGCACCTCTTACTTCACTTAGATGGCGGAACCTAGTATACAGTATTTAACTACCTCAAAGTTGTAACTGCCTATCGTGACATTCTGTCGATATTCATTGCCGTTTTTTATTGCCACTTCTACCTCAATACTCACGAACGCACCATTGATATCACGCTCTCTCCCAATTATGTCAATGTCGTCCGCTTAGCCGAGTAATTGTACAGACTTTTGAAATATTGTGCCTCTTATGTTAGCTTGTAAGTAAGTAAGTACGATGTTGAACAAATAGCATGACAGAGCGTCACCTTCTCTAAATCGTTTTTTAACATCGAAGGGGCCCGTAAGTTCGTTACCAAACTTGATGGAACAGCGTGAGCTATCCATTGTCATCTTACATAGGCAGGAATGTCAAGAATAGACATAGCTCTGTACGGTTCTTCTTGATATAAGCCCAATTCAAAAATGCAGGAGTGGAATCCTCTAAGGTGATAGTTGATAGTCACACTTTTGACAGTCAAAATTGATGATCACACTTTGTTAGCTCTCCGTAAAACGATAGCAAAGTCACACAAAAACTATCGCAAAATGGTGATGATCACGCTGATGGTCACCTTAGAGAGATCAAAAGGGATAATTGTGATCGTCAACAATCAACTATCATCTTAGAGGATTCCACTCCAGTGTTGCGGCAGTGTTGCAGCAACATTAAAGCAACAAGTTCAAAAAAGCAACATTTTGGCAGTGTTGCTCAAATCAAGAGCAACACATGCAACATCTGCGCAACCAAACGTCAAAGAAGAGCAACCTGCGCAACAATTGTTTTGCTGTTGCTTTCCTTTGTTTGGAGCTTTCGTTTGTTTTTTCCAAGTGAGAAATGGATGAAAGGTAAACGTTTAACAATGTTATGTTCTATTTATATAATGTATGTAAATATTTTTACTACATTCTCCAATTTCTCCTATTGTACATACCATTACAACACAATCATTCATAAATGTCAAAATAAATTGCACAGGGCAACAGCAACAGTGCAGTAGAAAGGCAACAGCAACAGAAACCCTGTTTTGTTGCCGCAACACTGCACAGTTTTTTGACGTTTTTGAACTCACCCATATACTCACCCTGATTGCCGTTGGCGTTTGTCGCTTTTCGATGATTGTCGTTTTATTCATAACTACGACCTGCTGACCGTTAAACATTACTAAGCAATTTGTTTGTCGTGTAGAATACTATAACAACTCTTTCACAGTGAAAAAGTTATGAAAATGAATTCTTGCTACACCTGAAGAATAAAACGATAAACGTCGAAAAGCGACAACGACAATCAGGGTGATTGTCATAGGTGGCCGCCTTGTAATCGATAAAGAAGCGGTGAATGGTATGTTTCTGTTTTTTCGAAGATCTGTTCCAAAGGTCAATGGCGGACT
This sequence comes from Brachypalpus laphriformis, assembly GCA_945910035.1. Lineage (NCBI taxonomy): Eukaryota > Metazoa > Arthropoda > Insecta > Diptera > Syrphidae > Brachypalpus > Brachypalpus laphriformis. The sequence continues at coordinate 124,565,340 of OX246755.1, forward strand.
TTCCTGGTCTAAAACCCACTGATGTGGACTTGTCAGGTTGTAAAATAGTTTTAGACGTTCACACATCATGGCGGATAAGATCTTGTAAGCGATAGGAGACTGATGCCCCTGTAATTGGCCGAGTTTAGGGGGTCCCCTTTTTTAAGATCGGGTGAATGATGCTAAGGTTCCACTCATTAGGCATACTTTCGTTCGACCATATTTTCCAGAAGAGTTACAGCCCTATTATGGTTAGCGAATCGAACGTTCGATTCAAGTCGAACCTCCCGGCGAATTACTTCTGTCGCTTTATACACTTCACAGATGACATTTAATTGTTTTTTCCTGTCAGCATTTATTCTTTATTCGAATGAAAATGTTTGCAAACAGCAATACCACACAGAAGCAATTCGCTAACAGTTCCACTTCAGTCGAACGTTCGATTCGCTCACCATAATAGGGGGGTTAGTGTATGCTCCCTACCAAATCATCTCCCACTTCTTTAAAGAGTTTGACGTCTACGTCGTACGCTCCCGCAGCTTTATTTGATTTTAGCTTGTATATAGCTATTCTCACCTCATCAACGTCGAGTGGATCGAAGTGTTGTCCATCAACATGTTATTCTGCCTGACAGCGGAGTTTTGGTCGTCATCGCCATTTAACAATCTGTAGAAGTGTTCCTTCCATATCCTTAGCACGACTGCTATTCTATCAATAGGTGTCCATCTTCGTCTCTGTAAGCTTCTGTTCCAACTTTAAATCCTTGACATGTTCTGTTTACCTTTTGATAACATTGTCGAGCATTATTCCTGCGTTACCATGGAGTTACCCACTACTTTACCTAGAAATCTTAAGAATGTACCTAAAGCACTCTTTTAAATCGACTCACTATAACGAGCAAACTTTCCCACCTCTAAGACGTTGATGACTTTGCGCCGTACTGATACACTTTTCCACCACCCATTTATCGAAACTATGCTGAAAAGTAAGAAGCAGTATTCGAGCTTAACGAGATGTTAGTGAATCAGCCTGCTAACAGCATTCATCCCTTAGTCTCTCTCTTAAAAATGCAAATGTTAAGATTAAAGGGATAAAACACCATTGACACAACAATGTTTGCGTTGATTTCATTCACTTAATTTATTAGAAATATAGTTTCCCATTTACAATTTGTAAATAAATTAATTTTTGTTTTACTAACTGAGTGTAATGACATAATTTGTAAACATTATATATTTGGTTACTGACCTTCAAAAAAAAAAAAAAAAAAATAAACAAAATTAAATAAAACAAGAATAATATAAAGAAAAAAAGGTACGATAACTGTTCTCTTTGATTTCAATTAATCCATTAATTCGGCTATTCTCTCGGTTATCTATGTACATATTTACGATATATTTCGCTACGAAAAAGATTATTGGGGGATTGCGGAATTTCAACAAGTTTACGATGAATCAGTCTTAATATACATAAAAACCGTCCACACTGAAAAAAAAGAAGAAAATATACAATTTATTTATAAATTTATTAAACTTGAATGTGTAACTTTTACCTTTTTTACTTTTTTTTTAATTTTTCTATACAAAGTTAACTACAAACGTGTATAAATGCTGCGTGACCCTCTCTATAACTTCAAAAACTTAAAGCTCCTCTTCGGTCTCTGAGTCCGATTCGTTTTCCTCTGCCTGACGCTGAATCTGCTTCATTTGATGATATGAGTTCAGTATATGTCTTCTATTCTTTCGCTTGATCGATTTTACCGCTGTCGTCAAGGCCAGTGTCGATCGAGTTGTTGTGATTAACGTTCGAGTCCTGCGTTTTAGGTGCTAGATTAGATTATCACGGAAGCAGAGGAGTTTTTTTTGTGTGTACGAAAAAGGAATAAGAAAGAAAAAAAAAAAGAACACAAATAACGTAAAATAAAAGCATTTAAAGAATCAGCACTTTCAATTCTTACTTCTAGCATAACAAACGGTTAATTCTCTAAATCTGATTCTAAGAACCACAAAAAAAGAAAATCGCAAATAGAAACTTTCGAATTGTAACATCTAAGCTAAAGAGGATAAGAATGAATTAATAAAAACATTCAGACACTTAAAACGGGGACAAAAATGTTAAAGTTTGATGAAGGTTTGGTATAACCACGGTCGAAATGATTATCGAGACTTATGCAGATGAATTGGAATTGGGTTTGAAAGCATACACCTTTATTTTTTTTTTATTTTGATGAAGTGTATTAGTATGGTTCATTCAAATAAGGGTGTTCAAGCATAAAGTGGCAAACATAGTTCATAAAAATTACTAACTTCCCTATGTATTACGTTAATCCGTGTGTAATGAAATCCGTTTTCCATATCCCTAAAACCAGGGAAAAGGATTTTGGAAGTACTTTTTACATTTACTTTCTAGAGGAGAGTGTTTTCCATTTTGGTGGTTTAGGCAAGCAGTATTATATCGGTTTGTAAAATGATAGGTAAGGTGAGTTAAGTTGGTGCGACTACCTACACTTTGAGTGTAGACATATCTACTTCTAAAAAAAACACAACGATCTTGGGAGACCAGCCCTACCAGCAGAACCAGTTGGAAGTAAATACGAAACGTTTCTGATGAAGAGGTTGGAAAATGCGTGCAAAAGATGGGAAGTTGTCTCGCTGTCGTTATGATCGCTACGAAACTAGTTTGAAAAGATGTTAAGCCAGTTTGCGTGCTTACCAATAAGGCAGTGGCCTCTTATGGCACACCGCACACACATAGATGTGATAATGTACAACCACTTTAGCGGGAACTTCTGATCCAGCTTATGTCCAATCTATATATTCACGTATATATCGGACCATTGCACGTGAGGTTCAATGTTCGAATTCCAGAAAACCCCAAGGGTATGTATTGTCGGTTTTGGTAATCATATCCATCTAGCCTAACAAAACCAGCGCTCAGATTCAACTTCTTTTTATGTTCAGTTAGCCATGCCTGTCTTTTTTTTTTTTTTTTTTTAATTTTGCGCGCACTCAAAGGGTTATGAATACCTTTAACATTAGTTTAACACACACAGCGCGGGCGTTGGAAAGGATAGAGAGAGAGATTTTTGGTGTAGTGGTTCTTGAAGCTCAGTTGTTTATGTTTCAGAGATTCTCCGGGGGTGGCGTCCGGATAACTGGGGAGATTTTTATTATTTTTTGTCTTTGCTTCTGATTCCCGATAATCGACGTCAAGGGCAAATCACCATCAACAGAGGGAACAATTTTTCCAGCCAGATGACCAAGCTAAGTAAATGATCGGACTGACTTTATACCATATATTTCATGAGAAATAAATAAATGCTAAGAATACGTTGATGCGGGGGGAGACCGAGTGGGTATAGACAAGGCATGTCCGATTTTGTCTATGCTCACTCGGTCTTCCCCCGCGTCAGGGTTATCTGAACTTATGTATTAAGCCTATTTTTTGCTTAAGTCTCAGCCTAAAGCCCTGGTAGCTAGCGCTGTAATTGTATATTATTTTGTACATTCATTGTACACTTAATAAATAATAATAATAATAATAAATAAATGCTTGCTGATATCAGGATTTGAACCATGAACCATTAGCGTGGCAATTGACGACGTTACCACTACACCATTGCCAACCGTAAACTTCAGTAAAAGACTATAGACCTATAAATCGATCGTCATTCCTCCTCAAGACACTTGAAAGGCTTCTCGATATTCACATCAGAAGAAACTGTTGCAATGACATTCTATATAAATCTCAATTTGCATACTTCAGAGGGAAATTAGTGGAAACAGCTTTACACGACGTAGTAAGGAAAATAGAAGCTAGCCTTCACCATAAGGAATTTGCACTAGAAGCCTTCCTTTAGCTTTCAATAATTTAGAAGGGAGGGCCATCAAATTATGAATGTCGAGCATAGCATTATCAATATGCTCTGCAATATGCTCGGGACTAGAAACATTAACTCCACTATTGGAAATATTTCCATAAGAAAATTCGTTACGAGGGGGACTTCTCATGGAGGCGTTATCTTACCCCTTCTCTGGGTTCTAGTCATCGATGGGATACTTAAAGAACTAAGCAATACAGGCATAAGCGTCACTGGTTACGCGGGGGACGTGGTAATTTTAGTTCAGGGCAAATTCCTTGATACATTAAGTGAAACTATGGAATCAGCTCTTAATAGTCTCGAAAAATGGGTTAGAGGGTGTGGACTGCACGTCAACCCGGATAAAACAGAATTGGTATTCTTCAGCAGAAAATATAAGATACTACACTTCAATCTGCCTAAGCTAGTAGGGGTGGAGCTTTCCCTTTCGGGTCGCGCTAGATATTTTGGTATAATGCTAGACAGGAAACTAAATTCGAAACTTAACATACATGAAAGAGTCCAGAAGGCTTATAATGCTCTTTTCATCTGTAAGAGGACTGCGGGGAAAAAATGGGGCCTGAAGCCCGCAATGATGCTATACATCATGATAGTCAGACCCATCCTTAAGTGTGGGGCTTTTGTGTGATGGAAGGCAACGAATACGAAAAACACACGGAATATATGCAGGCCATGGTACAAAAACAAAAACACCCACCTACGGCTGCACTAGTGAGGTCCTTGAACCACAACGAAGACCTTTTCAAATTCTGTAGGGAAATTAATTGTATGGGAGAATTGGTTTAGGTCTTTTGCCGTGAAGGCTCCCTAGGGATCGCGATGGGCCCACTTTGGTGTCTAGTGTTTTATGATAACCTCATAACCCTTCTCAACCTAACCTAACCTAACACAGCCTACTTCAAGCCGGTCAATTAGCGGAGATTTTTGAGAAATAGACATAATATATAATGAGAATATAAAAGAAAGAAGCTTTCACATCAAGGAAACCATCGTACAAAAAATAGAGCACCAGCGGCTCAGCTTGTATTGCCACGTTCGAAGAAGAGATCATTTGAAGCCTGTTAAAAAGGCAATATCAATGCACGTTCCAAAGACATCGCGATGTAGGAAAGGCAGGCCTATAAACGCCTGGATCAGACAAATGCGACGACATCGGCATTTCATTGGCCTCAGTAACCGGGTGATCCAAAGTCGCCAGACCTGCCGATATTTTCTGAGGTCAAATAGGCGAACCCCACAGGCGGATCAGTAGAAATGCGGTGAAGTGGGAGGGTTGTGATTCCTTATTTTCGGATCATAACCTCGCTGATAAAAGGTAAGAGAGAGAAGAATATAAAAGACCATGCGCAACGAGAGGTCGAGAAAATGGGGAAATATTTTAGCCGAAAAAGGGAAAAATTACAACTCCCTAAATCGAGACCTGTAAGAACGCCAAATTAGGAATACTGGGACAACGAAATGCGAACTCATCCTCATTAAACCGTCAGATCATTTCAATTGAATGGAAAATTCATTGCCATTCGATTTATAAAAATTGAAACTGCCTTATATAATTAGGACAAAATTGGAAGCCAGAAGATTCTCTACTATTCGAAGTTTATGCTACCAAATTTCTACTTTATTACCTGTTATCGGCACCGAGTTATAGACAAAACAACAAGATTAAAATTCAAAATTCCCATACGTTTTCGGGAAAAAACGAAAACTTTAAACTTGTTTTTTAAGAATCTGTGAAAATCAACTTAGGCGGTTTTACCTTGTGGCCGCAGATATATTAGTACGACTTAAGATGAGAAGTCGAAGTTTAAAAAGAAACATTCATTGAATTCATCCAATACGGCCATGCAAATAATTTAATTTATTCACTCAATTTTGGAATAATCCGATGGAGTAAACATTTTCGCTAATCAAAAGACTAAAGTCAAAATAAATGCAAAACATTATCAGTCAATCTTTGCAATTATTTTAACGATATTCACTTCAATGAAAAATTCTAAGCACATTTAGCCAAATAGTATTTAAAAAAAAAAACTTCTAATAATTTCAAGAAACGTTCGAAACTTCAAATGGGTTTAAATCTTTGACAATAAGTCAAAATAGCTGAAGTCGACTTAAGTCATAATTTATTTCCCAATTACATAAAGAACTCGTATAATATCTTTTCTCAATTTTTTAGCTGCATGCCACCTTGATCAAAAAGTTCCCGGAATTTATTCAGAAAATAAAAAATAAAGTTTATTCATCTAAATCTATATTGTCCCCTTCAAAGTAATCCCCATCGACTGCAACACACTTATGCCAGCGCTTGATCCAATCTTCGAAACATTTTTTATATTCGGTTTTCGGTATGTCCATCAGTGCTTTTTTTTTTTTTTTTTTTTATAATTTGCGCGCACTCAAAGGGTTATGACTACCTTTAACATGTTTACACACAGTGCGTGCGTTGGAAAGGATGGATAGTGAGAGAGAGAAAGATTTTTGGTGTAGTGGTTATTGAAGCTCAGTTGTTTATGCTTCAGCTATTCTCCGGGGGTGGCGTCCAGATAACTGGGGAGATTTTTGCTATTATTGTCATTGCTTCTGATTCACAGTACTTTTTTCACGATAATCGATTTTTCCATTACTTCCTCTCGGCTGCTCAAACGCGTTCCCCGTAATCGTTTTTTAACTCGATTGAACAGAAAGTCACAGGGAGCCAAATCAGGTGAATTCGGTGGCTGTTGAATGGTATTTGTTGCATTTCTCATCAAAAAATTACGAATAATGATGGCACTTGTGGGACGGTGCGTTATCATGGTGCAAAATCCACGAGTTTTCTGGCCACAATTCTAGTCTGGTAAAAAAATCGCCAACACACACAGAGATAGATGTACTCTTGGCTACGTAACTTTTGCAAATGTCAAGCTATGACGCTAAGATTTAGAGGGAATATCAACAACAGATGTACCAACTTAACAAAGAAAACAGAACTCAAATCGGAATGATGGGAGCGCCACACGGTTTTTATTCCGGGAACTTTTTGATCAAGGTGGTATATCAAAACGTTAAACGGCAATCCTAAAAAATCGTACAAATTGACTTGAGCTATTTTAATTTATTGGCATAGAAATGATCTCAAGTATTAGGTTGTACCACATAAAATGTCCGAGTTCAGTTTTTTTTTTCTAGGAATTGTTTACCATGCTGTCGGCAGTTCAAATTTGGACCCTCTTCTTTTATGAATTTAAAGTGGGACATAATGCGTCATTGGCAATGAAAAACATTTATGGCGCATTTGAGGATGTAGCGGTAAACGAACGCACAACTCGACGTTGGTTTGGAAAGTTCCGTTCGAGAGATTTCAGCGTCGAAAACGAATCATGTGGCAACACTGGAAACGTTAACTAACGACGATGTTTTAAGAGCAACGGTAGATGTGGACCCAACGAAATCGGTGCGGGAGATTGCAAAAAACATGGGAGTAGCACCCATGACACCTTTCTCTCATAGGAAAGGTAAAGAAACTCGATAAGTGGGTACCCCATGAACTGAACGAGTCCCAAAAACTACGGCGCCTAGAAATCTGTTCATCGCTTAGATGAAGAAACCAAACTGAACTGTTTTTGCGTCGGATAATCACCTGTGATGAAAAGTGGATTCTGTATGACAACCGTAAAAGACCTGGAGAGTGGTTGGATGCAGACGAAAAACCAAACCGCTACTAAATATTGTGAGGAAATCGACATATTGCATGTAAAATTAGCTGAAAAGCAGCCTGTGTTGTTCAATAGCCACGGTCTGATTCTATTGCGTGACAATTCTAGACCACATACTTTACGCGAAACGGTGAAAAAACTGTTGCAGTTGGGATTTGAAATTCTTCCGCATCCACCGTACTCTCCTGATCTTTCCTCAACGGACTACCACTTTTTCTGCAATCTGGATTCACTGCGCCAAACAAAAAACAAATATTTGGCGCAACAGCTCTTTAAAGTGCCAGGGCCTAGCTTCTCGCAACCACTCATGTTGTGTGCGTTATATTTTTCACACGAATGGAAGGGACCTACAGTTTAATGCCGAATCCGAACGGCGATTTGAAAAGCTTTTTCGTGACAACAATACTCTCGGATGTTTGTCAGACGCTCGCGAGAGGTGGGACCGTGAAAAAACTTTTTGGTATTTTCTGGGATTCGAACTTGGAACCTCATGCGTAGTGATCCGACACAATAACCACTTACGCCACGGCGCCCACGATTCACTGTGCCGGCAGAAGGTCTTCCGGAACCGACCAGAGGTCATAAAAGCTTTTGAAGATTTCATTGTCTCAAAATGTCAGCACTTATACGAAAAAGGAATATTTGACTTTGTATCACGTTGGAAGAATGTCATAGATGTCAACGGATCCTATTTTGATCAAATAAAAATTTACGAAAAAAACAATATTGGCTTTTAAATGCTTACTATAAAATCGGACTTTTCATGTGGTACAACCTAATATATTGCATTCTTTTGACTTTTGTCTTTTGATTGATGAAAATTATTGCTGCATTTAAATTAACAGTGATTTAATTTTTATACAAGTAAATACCATTTAAAAGTATAAAAATCTAAAGAAACTTCTTCTAAAATGAATGCATTCTTTTACAATTCTGATACGGGACTAAACAGCGATATCGATTTTCTTTTCTCTTTCTTCTGTATTTTTAAACCGATAAGTATTTGTTCACTACGAAAACTCATCTTAAGTAAAATAATTCTTTATTTTTATAATTTGAGTACCAAGAGTTTAGACACCGGCTCATGGTAATTTTCCGAATCGAAAATGTTAAAAGCCATTTTTTTTTTTTGAATAGACACTTTGTCCACCAAGGTGAACCAAGCAGCGGAGTGGAGCAGTAATTTTCTTACCTCTGATTTCGCCAAAACCGTGTAACAATTATTGGAGGTTAAAAAAAAAAACAAAAAAACGAGAGAGTAACTAACTATTGTTGAAAATGACCATTTATTTTTGGGATTTTCGATTCGGAAAAATGACATTAAACATTTCCTTAGTAATAAGCAAAACAAAAAGGGACTTTATTTACAGATTTTTGTCGTAACTTTCAGAGGGTTAAAATAAATATATGTAAGGAATGAATAGTCAACAGCGGAGATAAAAAAAAAATACAAAACAATCATTCAATTCTTTTAACTTCGGGTTTTCTTTATAATAAGTAAGTCATGCTACAAAAAAGGTGAACAAGTACACAAAATACTTTTTTTTTCCTCTTAATTTTTACAGAACTCAAGTCATTTCTGTTTAAAACAAAATCAACTTACTTTGTCCCAACAACACACACTATCTATAAAACACATCAAATTTAGCGTGTACTTTTGTCTGTACAATAACTGCAACATTTCGTTTATTTTGGTGTTCATTTTATTAACGGTTTTAATAAGATTTTTTTCTGTTTCAAATTTCTATACTAATTGAGCTTTTTGTTTAGTTTACTACACGAATAAGTTTTTTTTTTTTTTGGGCGTGTGAGTGAAATGTTTTTAATCGAAAAATACGGCTTCTATATAATTTATTATAAAAAAATAGATTACATTTGAAAAGAGTGTGCATTCGTATAGTGTAACAGGTTGTATTTACAATTAACAAGTATACATATAGATTTTGATTTTTTTTCTTAGATTTTGATTATCAATTACCAACTATAAAGCTAATCAGAGACAAAATTGCTGAAACAATTACAACGTATACGGTGGCAGCGATTACGATTTTAAAATCCATCTCAAGAATTTGATGATGTAATCCTGCAAGAAGGATGTATTCGGAAATCGTTTAAAATGAGAACATTTAAATGGTTTCCAAGTTTTATTAGTATGAGAGTTATTCATTGAAAATAGATTCACACGAATTAAATTGGAGAAAGTTATGAAACAAAGAAGCTGTTAAGTATTTAGAACATTATATAATACTGGATTACATGTAGTACAGAAAGAAGCTTAACCTTTTGTTATGTGGGAATTAGTTTTTTTTTTAAACACAATTGCTGGATTTTTAATGATATTAATCATTAATCAAAAAAAAAAAAAAAAAAAAACAAGTCTCAACGGATGGGACTCAAACTCAGATCAGTTAATCACAAATGGTGTCATGATAACGGACTTATAATTCATTTCAAAAATAGTAAACTCATGCATATCCGTTCGGCACACATCTTGAGAATGGCAATATTAGTGCGTTTTCATAATTTCGAATGTCTGCACAAAAACAACAATCAACAAGGCCATAGTCAAAGGGGTGTAGTGTATACAAAGATGTAATTGAATTAGTGGATGCATATCGATATCTTAGCGTAGAGGTTGACTGCAATTTTAAGTGGGAGCCACATATAAAACATTTTTGTAAGCGGTTGCGGAAGGCTACATATGCCCTATACCACCCGGGCAATTACACACCTTTCCCGGTCCTCAAGTAAGTTTATTTTTCCTTGGTCGAATCAATTCTGCAGTATGGAACTGTAGCATGGGGTAATACAACGATTTCATAATCGAAAATTCAACATTCTTTTGAAGGCGAAATATGGCAATAGGTACGTAGACAATTTTGTAAATGCAAGTAGCTCATTGGGCTTACTATCCGTTAATAAACCTTTTCTTTTGAACATGATAAATGAAATGTACTACGACCAACGCTTTGAAAAACCAATTGATCATGATGTTAATACCAGACAAAGGGCACGAGGATTGTTAAAAATACCACTCGTTCACAATTCCTACGGACGACAACAACTATCATTCGTAGTACGGACCATCTTTAACCAACTTCCAAGAGAGCAATGGGACATCCATTCAAAATTAATGAGGAACATATTTTGCAGAATTATTAATTTAAATTAGAGCTTTTCGTCATTTAATGTTACATATAAAATAACATCCAGGATGATAATAATAACGTAGTGCACAACCTTCTGCAGATAAGCCTTTATGGCTTCGCAGAAACAACGTCTTATTACTAGAGACTCTACATATAAAAAACTGTTAAATTTGGTTAATGGATGAACCCACGATTGAACATACGAGTATGTTGATCGTAATAAATTAAATAAGGAATAGGAATGAGTCTAACGTACAAACTTCTATATGGTTCGTGGTAAACGCTAACGAAATATTTTTTCTATCTATGATTGATATAGGTCAGAGCAGAAAAAGAGCTATTAATGGTCTTGGGACGGTTGACAAATGTCTTTTTAAATCTTTGCTTTCCCTGGCCACACTATGAATTTTTCGACAAGTTGAACTGTGCCAATTCAAGACATTGACTTTTTCGTTGGCAATTGTTTCTAATTTATAAGCAATAGTGATGAAATGGAATTTTTTTCTTTTTATTTTAATTTTATAAGCTTTTATATTAAAAAAAATGTTGCCTTGCGAAATCTAAGCATTCTTTTAGGCAGTGTTCTTAAGGAAGAGTGATCATTTATGTATCATATATTTGAACCATTGTTGTCTTATGCACAAATATACATTTTCTGCAAGATGTGTTTATTGTTACAAAAGTCTAATAAAAAGTCTTTTCGGGAATTAGCTTTTCCCAGACGCAAAAGCTTCGAAAATTAAGTAGAAAGCTGAAAAGCAACTTTTTATACAGAAGCTCTGCTTTTCAAAAGCCAAACAGTCACAACAGCCTTCATCTTTTCATTTTATCTCTCAGGTATTTCAATTAAATTTTTTCTAAAACGTTAATATTGAAGCACTGTAGTTAGTGTATACACAAAAACAAAGTGGTAGAGCAGTTCCTACGATTTCACGAGTGTGAAGATACGGCGTCTCACGGCACAAATAATGTGCTTGGAGGTTTCCCTCTCCTTCCTACAGAGGCGGCTTTCTGTCTCGGGAGTCAGATTGAGCTTGTTAAGGTGGTATCTTAGCTCGTAGTGTCCAGTAAGAAACCCACCAACCTCCTAATTCAAACCTTACCGAGTGTATATATTTTCTTGTAGAAACAAGGTTTAATTAGCCTTTTGGATTGTGTAATTCCTACGAGAGTATCCCAACGGATTAAACTGGCATCTGCCCAGCTGACGTCGTAAAAGTCTTTGAATCTACGAATTTAGTTGCTGGGCCCATCCTAGCTATAAGACCTATAGTCTTCAAAGGCAAGCTTCTAGTTCTTTTTATTTATAGAACAAAACTTTTTATCACGTTACAAAATATAACAACAAATTCTTTTTTTATAGAAAATTTTACCTTAAACTTTGAAAAGCCTTCTGTGAAGTTCTCTGATTAAGGTGTCCTGAGCGAGACATTCGCAAGAAACCACTTCGATCTCTTTACTTACACAGACTTTTAATGAACCGAGTAAGATCATTTTCATTTACTTGTCTATTAAGATCTTTAGAAGCAGGCTTAGACAAGCAGTTTTCAGTTTCCAGCATATAAACAAGCGCCTGTATACATTGTCGACAAACATCAGCCTAAAATGCGTGCATGCGTGCGTGCAAGAGATGATTTTTTCCAGAAAAGAGTGGAGCTAATGAAATACTGTTAGGAAATTTGACGTCAAGCTTTGGGTATCTCTTGGTCACCACAACGAAACCTCTTCTTTGATAAAGAATGTCAGCAAGCACATGCAACAAAACAGGAGGCAGACAAAGCGGCGTTGCATTAGAGGACTAGAACTGTACGCAAACTTTACAGGCAATGAAAAAAGGATGCATTGTTATCTCAAAAAGAAGAAGAAAAAAAAAAAAGAGCATGACGTGAGAAGCGCTCGATCGAGGAGATAAACAGATGCTTTTGCAGGAACGATGTTTTACCGAAAGGTAAAAAGAATATGAAAAAACTTTAAAGACAGATGAGACGAATTTTATTGCCTGCTTAGTGCGGGATATTCTGTGAGAAGAGGCATTTCCTTGGATTTCGGGGAACGATGTTTTACCGAAAGGTAAAAAGAATATGAAAAAACTTTAAAGACAGATGAGACGAATTTTATTGCCTGCTTAGTGCGGGCTATTCTAAGAGAAGAGAGACATTTCCTTGGATTTCGGCGAGGATTTTTTAAAATTAAATGACTTCTATTTACTTCATAGTCATCTTTTGCATTCATCAAGTTCTTTGTCAGTTCCGGAAGCATACGAGCTCATCCAGTAGCTAAACTTTCATCTTGGCCAAACTCAGCGTGTTTCAGAGATTATTGATGTTTTCGTAATACTCAGGTAACATACCAGTTCATGTTATATTTCCTAGTAATCTCTTGGTGGAATGACTATTGATAATAAACTCGGTTTCTTGCAGTATGGCGTTCACAAAAATCAGGTAACCAGTGTATAATTGAGAAACTAAGTGGAGACGCCAGTAAAAATTTAGCAAAGCTTCCATTTATATACGCACTTGTTCGTACTGGTACTCACGCTTCTGCACCACTAAATTTCGACAAGTGCACTTCTGATCACAGAAACAAACAACCGATACCTAACATTTGTTGTTAGTGAGACACCAAGAAGGGAATGTGTGTAAAAAAAAAAGGAAGGTTCGTGGAAATTCTGCATGGATTGTAAAATATGACTTACAGGTGGAATGGATATACATACATATGTACGTATAAATATTCCGCTTTTAACCATATGTGGAACATTTTTAAAGAATGTTTTTGGTCGCACATCTTTTCATAGAAGAGATAACAATGATTTTCGTTGTTCTTATAAATGAAAATGGCTACATGACTATTCGAAAAAATGCAACAACATTGCGGAATTTAGTTTGTATATCCGTTGATTTCTCTAGATTACTAGATCTGGATTAAAAGCAATATAGTTATTGAAAGATCATACATACCCCTGGATTTCGTTTGAATCTTCCGTTTCACCAGTTTCAGAAAGAGACGAAGCCGATATACATTTCTTGAGTTTTCGAATTTTTCTAAAAGTCTGTTGAAGTAAATATAACAGAGATATACGTATATTACCAGAATTCTTTTGGTACCCATAATCTGTTTATACAAGGTGGCGCAATAAGTATCACCCTATTGAAAAAGGTCAGAATTTTTGCAAATGTTTGTGAGATCAAGAAAGCGGTTAAGTAGAAAAAGGTGTAACATACTCGTACAAAGATAAGCAATGTACAAGTATATTCTTGTAGAACGATTTATTCAAAACGTAGGTTTTTGGCAAGGATTTCAAAGTCGTCGGAGTGTACAGCTCAAGTACTTTAATGCTGAAATAATCTGGCACAACACGAAATAGGTGGAGCTCTAGCAGACGTTGAAAATCTCTTTCAATCTATCTATTGTATTCCTATTTCTTGTTATTTAATCGACAACTACTCCCTGCTAAAATGAAATCCTTCAAATTATCCGCGCAACGCCTTTACATCCCCTAGAAGTCTTAAGGTAATTATATTTTCCAAGACGTCGCTGGCTAAGTGGCAACTATTAAACCATGGTTTGCCATTTTTGGATACCCCACTTAGACGAATTACAGTTTCAGTTTATGTTAAGTTGCCATACATATAGCGCGTGAGACAATCAGCTTATTGAGAGCGTATACTCCAGGAACAATGTACGGAAGTCTTAAAAAAAGGTAAAAAGGATGTGTCAAAAGAGCAAAACCCGTACCAAAGAGATGAAAAAGGAAACTTCGTAGTAGAATCACAGTCGGTGCTGAGTATAATGGCGACGAAGACCAACATCCCGCTGTCAGGCAGAAGAGGCCAAAATGGGTTAAGCGGTAAATAATGGCAAAACCAATTATATGCTATCAACAAGAAGGGACAATCAACACCGAATGGTCACAGTGGGCAGCTACAACTTCAAGGTAGTAAGGGGCTTTGACTACCTTGGCTCGGCTATAAATTCTAAAAACGACATCTGCGCAGAAATCAAACTAAGAATAATTCTTGCCAATGGCTGCTCTGTGGGCTAATAAGGCAATTCAACAGGATAGCCCTATCTCGAACAACTGAGGAGACGCTATATAAGACTGATCATCCCAGCCCTGGTTTACGGCGCTTAAACATTGCTTTATAGAAACCGGATGAAGATATCCTTGGTCGCTTCGAAAGAAAAATTCTTCGTAAGATATTCGGTCCCGTTTGCGTTGATGGGTTTTGGAGGAGAAGATTCAATGACGAACTGTACGAGTTGTACAGCGACATCGACCTAGTCAAAAAAAAAAAACTGCGTAAGGACGTTTCAAATGGCTTGAGCATGTAGAGCGAATGGTAACCAACGCTCCGACCCGCAGAGTTTTCGAATCTAACTCAAAGGGACGATGCAGTAGAGGACCTCCGCACGCGCTATAGGTAGAGTGCACAAGTGGGGACATCAACCAACTTGGAGTGTGTAACTGGAGGCAATAAGCTAAAGACAGAGCTAAATGGAGAGGCTTGTTGGTTGAGGCCCAGTTTTACTCTGGACTGTAGCGCCACATAAGTATTATAAGTAAGTAAGTTCCCAGGCACACTTATCCTCTGTTTTATCCATTTGCCACCGATATCGTGTTACCAGACTTATTTCTTGGGTCTAACTACGTATATCTACATATTGTTAATTTTTCGACTGGAAAAAGTTCTGGTTTTATAATTGCCGTGTTTTTTTGAAACCTAGCCAGCCAGTCGTTCATTTAAATGATTTGCCAGCCAGCCAAAGCCAGCCGATTTTATACGAACATATCTCTAGGAACCAAGCAACCTCGCAGTGACAGCAACAACAAATAACTAAAGAACATCCGTTTTTACGCCGCCTGAAATTAGGCATCACGAAATTCCCAGCCAGTAACTCTTTGCTGGGGATAAAATCAAGAGTAGTAGCTGGCCGGTTGTTGTATTTGTTTCATGTGTAAAATTTTACTTTACTAGCAACTACTGGCTGGCTAGGTTCCAAAAAAATACGGCTAATCTTACATTTTTTTCAAAAAAGAAAATGTAAGAGTATAAAACTATCGTTCTTCAATTTATTCCGAAACGCAATCAAAACAGATGATACTTGTTGCACCACCCTATTTAAAAAAGTGTACATACATATGTACTCGTATATTTATCTAACTTTCACTGTTTTTAAGTTACACATTTTCTTTATTAGACCTGCTTCATACATTTACAGCATCGGGTATTATTTTATTGAGTTATATAGAGTCGTATATCCGATTTTGGATATAGTATGTGTAAAAATGAAATAAGTCTTTTACAAAAGCTGGGTAACGCCCACAACTTATACTGGTTATTATGGACAAATAAAGTTAGGTAGATTTTTTTTTGAGTAAATGGAATTCTTTGTCCACAATTTAATAAACCGCAAGGGAAAACTTAATTTTTGTGTGCTGACTATAAAGCTAAGGCATGCTTCAGCTGCTATGTGGAAAGGTTATTGCATATTCTGAGTAAAATAACTCAGGCTTTGGTATTAGTTCAATTATTTAGCCAGACAGGTGTATTATTAAAGTTTTTATAGAACCCACCTGCATAACGATAAAACGTAAAGCCCTCATCAACTGACTATTTTTGAAGAAACGAAATTTCAATTAAAATATATTATAAAGGCATGGAATAATAGTATTATTGCTATATGTGAAAATTTTGGCGAAACATTTCTTTATTAATTTTGTTTCTACTAGTTTACCATTTTTAGCTATTGTGTTGTTCTAATAATATTGTTTTTTAGAAACCATTCTGCAAGAGCTTAACAGATATATAAATCTTACAAAAATCGGAATAGGTACTAATAAAAACCTTAACTATGCGTACATAATTTTAAGCCGTGTTGTTTTGTTGTAGCAACTATGTGTATTCGTATGGGCTCAAACGTTAGGGTGTTGTGAGTGGGTTGTTATCGGTGTGGTCGAGGCCCAAAAATGCGACTGCTTCGACTGGGTGTGTCCATAAAGATCTTGATGTTAGTGTTGTGGGATGCGACCAACATCTGAAGAAATGAGCAGCGTTATGTGGTGACGAACCGCATTGATCAATGATGTTGTCGTGTATGCGGTGCATATAGTTGTTCAGCATAGAGTTCCAGCCGGATCGAAGTTGAGCAAGTGTGGATCTGGTACGTCTGCATATAAGTTGTTCACTTTGATGTCTTGGTGGTGGACGACTGCCTAGCATGATGTTTGTCTGGCGGCTATCAAGCGTGGTTCTGACTGCATTCTGATGGATTGAATTTAGCGTCAATTTATAGCTCGCTGGATCCAGTGGTGTATAGGTTATAAACCGATTTACCTCTTGACGGTATGTTCGAATGTCGGATCGAATTTGCCACGGTCGTTTGATGAGGCTATGTAAATCTTTGTTATGGTGATCGGAATGGTTGCATGCTAACAAAAATTATTTTGAGAGTAGTTCATTATACTCTTTGACTTTTATTAACTTTATTTCCTGATGTAGGTGATCTTCGTGAGGCATATGTACGGTGACAGCATGTTATAATGCCTAGAGCAGCATTCTGGCTTGCTTGGAGCTTATGACTTTGCGTATCACCGAGGCATGGTGTCCAGATTGGTGTGGCATAGTTGAGAACCAATCTCCCAATTGCTTGATATGGGTTTATTTATCTTTCATCCATGAGCTACCGGGCCAGGGGTTTTAGGATTGCGTTTTTGGTTCACTGTTATTTCTTGAGTGATTAGAGAATGTCAAGTAGATTTTTCAAATGTGACTCCCATGCTCTTTGGGTGGAGTACAGGAGAAGATTTAACGACAAACTATACGGTTTATATAGCGACATAGACCTGGTCCTCAGAGAGCGTTGAGCATTATTAATACTGCTTGAACAAAGTGATAAATATCGATAAAGATACTCACGCTGGAATGAAATCTGTTCAGCTTTCAGCAAGACGTGTGAATCGAAGTAGGGTTTGGAGGAAAAATAGAATACAACTAAAGAATCAAAATTCACACGGCACCAGCACAATTAGGGGAACTGAACCTGGTCTGGATATGAGCAATTCGACCAAATTCTCTGGGACTCTGGACAAAATGATGGCTGCTTTCTAAACGGAAGCACTGTAAAATTCTTTCTCGAATTTCAGAATTGCAGAGCTACATACGCATAACCGATAGGAGAATCAATGGAAATTTGTCCTTTTTTTTTAAAGTAATATTACGACGGAGAACTTCCTTTAACAGTGTAATTCTAGTAAGCTTAATAAATTTTGTGTTTCTCAAGAGTACAAATAAATTCCGACTAGGTGTTTCCTCAGGGATTTGTGTTTAAAATAAACTAACCCAATCCCTCCCCATCAATTTATTTTGATTCTCCAATACTCTAAAGTGTGTGTGTTCAGTATAGATGAGATTCTCCAAGAGACCCCCGTTTATGCTGAAAACATATGTTAAAGGTAACAGTCTATCAAAGATCGGCATGGGTTGAGGAAGTTTAACACAAAAAACTTAAATACAATTTCATTGATATGCATAGCTGCTATAGAGGATGAAAATAATAAATTATAAAATTGATACAAATACGCGTTGCTCTTGCAGAAAAGTAAATCAATTTAAATCTAGGTTAGCTAAGTAAGCGTCTTTACACACAACTAATATGATATTAAGTAATTTAAGTTCCTAAACTAATGAACAAATGTTAAAATTTTATTTTCTAATGTCTACTCACTAAATACACACCGACTAAGTAAGTAGTTCACCTTTTTGATAGAAGTTGTAATTTTCTCTTTTAGCACAACTTATTTAACACAATTAATTTACCTACTCGCTTATATTATTTTACTGCAGATTATAATTAATCAAATGTTCTACAACTTTTTTTTTTTTTTTTAGTTTAGGTATATATAATATTTGAACTCAATTTTCTAGATTCTATTTTATTTTTAACTTCAGTATGAATCTCAAAAGGAAAAAAAATTAAAAATCACTCTGTTATAAGTTCGTTCTATAGTGGTCACATCAACCGACTTACGACAGTGTAGCGCACGACATCGCCAGTATATTGATTGAATTGCCCGCCAAAAACCCTCAAAATTTTCAAGATTACAAAACACATATATATATATATAATGAGATTAGGATTTATTAATTAAAGGATTAACTGAGTCAACAATTGATTGGTGTGTATATATGGGTGTACGGGATGAAAACAAAAATGAAAACTAGCAAAAGTTTTCCCAAAAAAAAAAAAAAAAAATTAGGTATAAAATTTCAGATACAAAATACAAAATAAGATTGTATTTTCTTATTATTTTGTAAATATTGAAATGGGAATGGGGTGTTGTATTTTTGAGTGTAGTGAATGCTTACCTTGCGTGCTGGCGATGGCGGGACTTCCAAGTGATACTTTTGCTCGCAGTACTTTTGTAGGAGTTTAATGCCTTCTTGACGATTTTTCGAATATCTTGTTTCCCAGGCGTCCAACAAACGATTATAGTAGCGTGGAACTTCAGTGTATTTTAGATATTTGTGCGTATTACAAGTTGGAAAAATTCTTTCCAAGGGTGCACAACGAGCGAATTCATCTTCCGATACGATTAGGCAACGAATATCGTCGGGCGTGAGATTGTCTAGAATGGCGTTGATGTACTGAAAAAAAAAAAATATACAAATAAATGCAGTTTTTTCCAAAAGAAAAAGCAAAATCTACATATCTGAATCTAAATGCGATCAGTTAAGAGTTCATTGTATATTATCAAGACGTTGGGATTCTTGAAAATGATTACTTAGACAGGATGATCAAAATCGATTCCGTGGAAAATAGAGAGAAGTTTTGTTCTTTGTTTCAGGGGGCTAAAAAAACGATAAATTTCAGTCGAGCGTATTCGGTGGTATATGGCGAATGCGGTGATCTGCTCAACAGGTTATAAGCCAGTTTATAATATGTTACTGGTTGCGGGCTTAGAACGTTATGAGTTTGTGGTGTGTTATAGAATTGTTCTTCTTGCTGTTCTACGCAAGCCAAGTTGCTTCCAATTTTGAAACTAAGCTTCCTGGCATTTTCGAATCTAATCCCGAAGGACGATGCAGTAGAGAGAATCATCGCCGTAGGTGGCGCGCACAAGTTCAAGGGGACCTCGACCAACTTGGAGTGCGCAACTGGAGGCAATTAGCTAAAGACCGAACTAAATGGAGAGGCTTGTTGGTTGAGGTTCACCCCGAACTGTAGCGCCACCTAAGTAAGTAAGTCCTGGCATCTGTGATCGCTTGGTCTTTGAAAGTTACGTTCGGTTTATCTTGTCTTAAAGAACCTGGAGGCTGGGGTTGGAAAACTACTTAAGTGGAATGTCGTATATTCACTCGATGTGTTTAAGCTAATGCATCTCATATGGTTCACGTTTGTATCTCTTCTCTATTCGCCTTTTCACATCATATGACCGAATATATCCAAGAAATGATTTTATTTCGAAATACCTCACAATCTGATTTCACCTTGGCACCATTAATAGAGCTGGCAGGGTCAATATTTTGTAGAGTAATACTAGTCCCCTATAAACGATCTTCATGACGCCTTAGGAGGAGGGCTAAATATCGAACTCTAAGGATAAGGCTGTTATTATATGCAGATGATATGGTAATTTTGGCGGATGATCCCAAAGTTCTGCAACAAATGATAGTGCGCTTGGAGGAATACTGCAAGATGTGGAGCTTGGAAGTGAATCTATCCAAATCTGAAATTATGGTTTTTAGAAATGGAGGGCAATTATTTAATCGAGAGCACTGGACTTTTAACGGAGAAGGTGTACGAGTTGTATCTAGCTACAATTATCTGGGAGTAATACTGACCCCAAAACTTTCCTTTGCTCAACATGTAGCAAAAAGTTCTATTAATGCAACATGGCAATGCTTCTTAGCAAAAAAAATATACCACTTAGCGCAAAGTTGAGATTATTCCAAGCAGTAAGTAGAGCTATTCAAACTTATAGTGCGCAAGTCTGGGGGTTTGGTATATTTGAAGAGGTGGACAAACTACAACGCTACTTTTTAAAAAGAATATTAAGATTATAAACTACTACTCCAAACTATGCGCTGTCGTTAGAAACAGGAGCAGAAGATGGCCACTTTTACACCCTTGATTTACACCTAAGGTATATAAAGAGAACTCTTTTTGTATATGATGAAAGACGATTACCTAACCAGCTGACCAAAAAATTATTGAGAAGGAATCTGTTCTGGGTAAGAGAATTAAATATTCTTGGACTCCGTTTTGGAATAGGCTGGGGTGATGCCGAAATATCCCTACGAGAATGGAATAGAAAAAGTGCTTATACAACTCAAGGCTGAGAAACACCATGAAAACCTACAAAGAGCAGTAGAGAGTAACACGAGATTTTACAAATATTTGGATTATTCAAGAGGACAAATTTACTTTTCGGACCATAATGATCTAAACAAAATCATCTGGATTTTTAAAGCAAGATGTGATATACTATGGCTTAACGGTAGTAGATTCGGAAATTGGGAGTCAACCTTATGCTCACTGTGTAATATGCGCGAAGAAGAGAATATCCAGCATTTTCTAGGCAGATGTCCTGTGTTAAATGAATTTTTTCTAGACAGTGCAATTGTGCACAAGTTATATTGAATGAAGAGTACGTATTCTCCAAAATAAAAACATTCTCCATTAAGAGTTTTGGCCAGCTTGCAGAGAGATCGATTTCAACTTACAGTTGAAATATTAAAAAACGTTCTAAAGAATTTCAATATCTATACCCACCAAGCAACTGTTCCCTCGTAAATACGAACTTTAAAATGTAAGTAATTCCGTGTTCTTGCGGAAACCATTTATCTCCATATTTTTCAATTTGGAAGTATAATCTACACTATCTTTGTAAGAGTTTGTAAAAAAAAAACTTGCTACTCAAAATTAATCACAATTCTTTTGGAATTGCTTTAGATTCCTACCACAATAAACCAAAATCTATTCGCATTTTGCTAATGTTGAAAAGAAAGAGAACTACTTACATCATCACGATCTTCTAATGCTTTCCTTGTGTATTGATTATGCTTTACCCTCTCGGTTCTGGATAGATAATTCACATAAATCCGTTTATCAAAACACAGTGGACCCGAGACAACACCCAGTTTCATGGCAACTTCTTTCTGCTTTTCTGGCGACAATTTTGGAGGAATCTAATCAGAAAAAAAGAATATATGATATCTAATCAATATATGCTCTACCTCTCGTATTACATTTACACTTACATTGTATAAGGCAGTATTAAGCACACCTTGAACCAAAGGCGCCTTCACGTGGGCATCCAATGGCAGTTCCGAATGCAATGATGGAGAAATATTAACTTCTAGCAACCAGGGAACTAGCTCTGCATCCAACAGTACATCAAAACCGAACAATTCAAAGCAACTGTACTTGCTTTCAACGTTTACTTTTATCATACTGTTGATTGCATGCTCTCCGGCTAGAATAGTTCGCATCACTAAATTTTTTAAAGCATCCCATAGACGATCTGTGCGAACACCTCGGTGTGATAGGTAAGCCCACAACGACTTAATCGTCCACTTGTGACCATGGCAGGCATTTACATCCTCATTTTTGGAATAGTTAGAGGAGAGTTTGTTAATGCTATAGTTGGTTAAATGCATACATCGTTCGTTAAGGGTATCCGATTTTGCGCTGTACTTCACTGGATAGTGATAAAGGTAGTTACTACGCTAAATAATGACGCGACATGAATATAATTGCTTACCTGATGCAAATCTTGCCAATCCGTTATGATACATGTAGACACGGAGCGGATTTATTGATGTCACTAGCACATAGAGCCTAAGATCAAATTTACTGCCATTGATTAACAGAGGACGTTCAATGTATCTTTAGAAGGGAAAGGGTATGCATATTAGTTTTACATGAAGAGAGAGATTTATATACATACCGTTGAACAATTAATGGTTTCCGTTTAGGTATCTGAGCCCATCGGTTTACTACCCTTATTCCGGTACCTCTAGCGCTTGCCGGCGGTTTTATAATCCACTTAACGTTACGTTGTGCGTATTTTGGCCAAGATTTGCGTAAGAAATTTAAGTCTGATGGTAAGATGTAGGTTCTGTAAAATAATAAATTCCAGTCAGGCAATTCTATATCCAAATTAAGGTTGTTACAAGATTTATATTTATGATGCATTGATGGTCATACAACACCCAGTGAGAAAGGGGTGATTATAGAAAACAAATAATAATAATTCTAAAAGATGGTGGGGTTGCTCCAATATAAATATTTGCAGTTGCAAAATACTTTCTAACATTCTGAACCGAATCAAAGAACACACTAATTCAACTCTCAATGTTAAACACGAGCCCCTGCATCGATTGCTTATATATGCGTTGTATTCTTACCTCAAACCAGGCTATCCAGGAGCTGCGAAGACACAATATGAACAAGAGCGCCACTATCTTCAAAAAAGCCCTCCAAAGAAGGAGGAATGCTCAGGAGATTCGTTCGCCAAAGTTCATTAGCAATGCTCATGGCCAGCTTCTTGTGGATGACGACAAAATTCTGCAGAGGTGGCGGCAGTATTGTGAAGAGCTTTTAAATGAACAGTTTCCCCGGCTATACTTTCCAAGAGCCACCCCTACTGTGAAGAAATAGCCGACATTACAGTCGAAGAAGTTAGTGAGGCGGTCTAATACTCCAAAAAACGAAAAGCGGTTGGGCCAGACGAGATACCCTCTGAGTTCTGGAAAAAGATGGGAGACATCGGGTTCAGATGGCTCAGAATTCTCATCTCCAAATTCGTGAGAGGTGATTCAATGCCGAATCAATGGAGGGAAAGTTACCTCCTCCCTGTATACAAAGGGAAGGGTGATACGCGAAACTGTGATAACTACCGTTCGATCAAGCTGATGTCACACTGAAAGCTGAAATCAACCACAGATGCAATCCAAAGTATAAGGATCATAATGGAAAAACATCGTGATTCCTTAAGGGATTTGCATATTGTATTGGTTGACTTTGAAAAGGCATTCGACAGACAACCACGAGATCTGATATGGGTGGCGCTAAGACATCGAGGGGTTCCAGAAACCTATGTACAGATGATCATGGACATGTACGAAGGAGCAAAGACAAGAGTAAGATGCCCCGCTGGAGTAACCGAAGAGTTCCCAATCAAAGTCGGGGTGCACCAGGGAAGCGTTTTAAGTCCTTTGCTCTTTATTACAGTCCTTGATTATCTGCTTGAAGGTAAAGTGATGGACCCCAAGGTACATCAGTTATTCTTTGCTGACGATGGAGCCATCATAAGTGAGGATCCTACATCCCTGCAACGAGCACTTGATGTGTGGGTGGACGTTTTGGACGGAAATGGGTATCGCTTTAGTTCAAAAAAGACCGAGTACTTGTGCTGCCCGTTCTCTGATCCACTCAGGCCTATTCCAGACATTTATTTGAATGGAACAGTGCTTCCCAAGTGCGAAAAGTTCAAATATCTGGGATCTATGATCAATAGCAAAGCAACTTGTGATAACGACATCAATCATCGTGTAAGCGTAGGGTGGATGAAGTGGCGAGAAAATTCCGCTATCTTCTGTGACAGAAAAATGCCCCCTAAGTTGAAAGGAAGGCTCTACACCGCAGTTGTACGTCCAGCGCTCACACGGTTCACAATGTTGGACGATGTACAAAAAGTATGAGAGTAAATTAACGGCAGCTGAGATGAAGATGCTTCGCATGACAGTAGGAGTGACCAAGCTTGATCGAATAAGAAGTTCGAAGATCCGTGGAAGCTTTCACATCAAGGAAACCATCGTACAAAAATTAGAGCGCGACCGGCTCAGCTGGTATTGCCACGTTCAAAGAAGAGATCATTTGAACCCTGTTAAAAAGGCAATATCAATGCACGTTCCAAAGACATCGCGATGTAGGTAAGGCAGGCCTATAAACGCCTGGATCAGACAAATGCGACGACATCGGCATTTCATTGGCCTCAGTAACCGAGTGATCCAAAATCGGCAGGCCTTCCGATATTTTCTGAGGTCAAATAGGCGAACCCCACAGGCGGATCAGTAGAAATGCGGTGAAGTGGGAGGGCTGTGATCCCTTGTTTTCGGATCATAGCCTCGCTGATAAAAGGAAGAAGAAGATTCTTACCTCAACTGTTATTTGTGCAATTCAACAGAGTGAATCGTGATTTTATCTGACATGTCTTGTGTAGAAGAGGTATAAGCGAAAATACTATAGCTTTTATTAAACACTCTTCCGAACGTGCCTCATCTTACACTACGAAAAGGTGCAGATAAGGTTCAAGTCCATAGCGGCATGCGACAGGCTGAATGAAGACTTTCAGAACTTAGACTCAGGTCAGATAGACACGATGATCTAAAGCCACAGAAAGACACAACTTCAGGCCGAGACTTTTGCAATGATACTTAATTTGTCTATTAAAATATGGGCGGTCAGGGCAATATGACTGTCCCAAAATTTGCCTTATTATCTTAAGTATATGTATATTGAAGATAATTCATGAGGCCCATAGGATATGCCCCAGGGCTGATTGGTATCCTTACAAAGGGGGAAAACGATTAATATCCAATTATCTTAGTATAACTCTTAATGATCGAATGGATCAATCAGTTGTTCTGTTCTGATGCAACCTAAAGACATTCAAAACTCTGAAACATTTATAAATGTACTTACTTTGGCATAAAACCGAACTCCTTTTTCCCGTACTTAATCATTTGCTTTTGCAAGTTCTTCCAACATGCGTCTTTACGACCAAGCCTAAACGAACCCGGTATATGATTGATTTTCTGATATGGACGAATGGTTTTAAAGCACGGACTCTTCATGTGCTTGCTCCAGGTTCCCATCCAATCATTTGTCTCTGAAAAGAAAAATCTTTTATTAAAGTCACACCTTCAAGTGTACATGCCTCAAACTTACTTTTGAGCAATCGGACACCAGTATTTGCGAGTACATTCCGCACTAGCTTTGGCATTACATTGGTTACCTTCCACTTGAGAATTTTGAATAGCTCGGGTGGCACATCAGGACCTCTTTTAGTATTCGACGAAAACGCTAGATATGGTGGAACATTTGGAAATAGGCTAGGCACAAGCAGTGATTCCGGATTAACTAGACTCTCTTCCGATGACTGTGTTGAAAGATTGGTGGTTGTTTTTAACAAGGAAGATAACGGTGACGTTATTTTATCGCCACTAGTTTTGTACGCGTGCGATCTATAGCCGTCCTCATCGGAATCGGAAGAGGATGAAATATCGGACTCGAAACTATCATTGTGAACATCTGAATCTGAAAGGAGAAAATTACCAATAAGAGAGGAAGAATATAAAGATTTCAATCATACCGTGATCAGAGGCATCAAAGTCATCCTCAATGCTGCTACTGCTGCTGCGAAGTTCGACGCGCAACTTACTTGGCGATATATGCTTCAGTTTCTCCTGTGGGGTTAAATGAACACGATTTGTCGGTATATTTTTATGCGTAGGAGTTGGTGTAACAGACTTGACTTTACGAGAATACACTTCATACTCAGCCGCAGAATCGTCGCTTGTCACACGTGACAGTGGCGGAGAATTCGTTCTACTACGCCGATACTCATGAAGGCGAGTGAGCGAGGATCCCCGTCGCTGGCCCACCGGCGACGAACGATGCGCGTTCGAATGCTGAAATAGATGTCGTGGTGATCTCGGGCTCGGAGTATTGTTGTAGAGCAGGACGCGTGCGGGCGAATGCCTCTTTGGCGTGGCAGGAAGTTGTTTTATGGCTCGGCGTTCACCAAAATTTGTAGATTTAGTTCCCAACACACTGTTGTATTTGTCGCCGCTGCAATCTATAACAGGCAAAGTAAACACCTTGGGCCAAACTTCACTCGAAGCGAGTGCACATATCTCATTCGGTTCTGATTCACTTCGGGTGCGAAATTTTCGCTTCGTATTAGTTCGCTCAACAAACTTGTTATCCTTTTTGTTGTCCAGCAACCGATAAGCGGGCGTTTGATGAGCTTTCAGCATCTCAGGATATAATTCGGGATTATAGTCACCGCAAAGCCATTTCTCTTCATTGTAGAGGATATCGTTGTTGGGCATCTTTTCGCGTAACACGGCGGATAGATTGTCGCCGATTTCGTCTTCGAATGACACAATACCGTTGGAGTCTTTTGTGAGGACGGACATCTTTCCCC
This sequence comes from Brachypalpus laphriformis, assembly GCA_945910035.1. Lineage (NCBI taxonomy): Eukaryota > Metazoa > Arthropoda > Insecta > Diptera > Syrphidae > Brachypalpus > Brachypalpus laphriformis. The sequence goes on from OX246755.1 coordinate 124,592,262, forward strand.
TGAATTTTCTTATTGGTACAGGTGGTCGCCTTTGCTGTTGGTAATCTTGCTGTTCTTGTTCTCGATGTTGTTGCTGCTGTTGTTGTTGTTGTTGTTGGTGGTGATGGTGATAGTGATGATTATAATTTGAATGGTATAGGCTGGTACTGTAGAGGATGAGGAGGGGAATTGTTAATCGTGTCAGTGTGTATGAGAAATATATCAGAGTGTTGTAATATAAAGATTCTCTACAGATTCATATAGAAAAGGACTCTCTTTTCCATTGAATTTGCAAAGAAGTCTATAATTTAATCAGTTTGAAAATTACTCTTTTGATAAGTGATGAGGCGTAAAGTTATTATTGTTATTATTATTAATATGCTTGCTGATGTATTGATGTGATTCACTAATCCTATCGAGGGCATAGGTTGATAGACCATAAAGCGATGCTGCCCTGGGTGGAGGAGGAGGCATGCCATGTTTTCTTATTGATTTCATTCCAGTCAAAGGATCAAAATGAAGATAGAGGGAATCGTCATAGTTAAAAATGCTTGCTGAATTATTGTTATGGAAATTTGATTTGTTCATTTTTCATTTAAACTGCGAAGCACACATGAAAAAGGGGCAAGCGTTAGTTAAAATGTTTTTTTCTATTTTTATCTTTGCTAATGAAAACAAGAAAAAATATGTAAAGGGAAAAAGTAAATCAATCGAAAAGCAAATGCAACGAAAGAAACATAGTAACTAAAAGTAAACATAACTTAGTTATACATAGGCTTTCTGAACTTTTACGAATTTTTTTTTTTAAGGCTTACCTGGCATATGTGCTCAGAAACTGGATAGAGGTGAGAATAGTTTTTAATTGCAAGGTAGAAAGACCTATTCATTTCATTGCAAACGAATTTTAGGCCAATAGCTCCATGGCCAAATTTGTAATTCTCTTTGCCAAATAGATCCTTACATTAGAACCTTCTACAATAGATGAGTCTCATCTATTTTCGTTTCATCTTATTGCATGTATTTATTAGGATTCCGTGCATCCCGATTCCCGCAAAAGAGATTGCCTTTATAGAGCTATCTTACGGATCTCAGTTTTGAATTTTTCACCATTTTTCAATTCTTCGCTTGTAATATAGTTTTTCTTCGCAGATAGCAAGTTAAATTTCTTTCTTTCAGCTTGCTTTATACACCTCTATTGAATTTGTGTAGCCCTCCTAAACTGTTTTTGATTTAAGTAAGCATGAGTTCAGGGCCATATTCACTTAGTTTCAAACTTAAACCTAACAAACTTTTCAATTGGGTGACACTCCGCGGGGGCTACAGTGCAGATTTCGCAAGGACTCTATGTTTTGAAACTAGTCTAGGACTGTTTTAGGTCTGAATACTTCTGTTCGGTTTCAGCAGCCTTCGAACAATCCACACATGATTTTACAATGAACTCTATGAAAATGTAGTACGAAAATGATTCATCGGTTCTCTTGTTATTCAGGTGCGTACGGAGAATGTTCAACATTTGTATAGAGACAACGAGACTATATTGGTGCCGTTAAAAGACCATGTTGACTTCAGAGATAAAAGAAAAAACACACGTACTCGAAATTTCTGCTCAGCCATGCTAATTGTGACAGAAATAATGAGAACCGAAGAACCTTCAATATGAGCATATTTTTGGATTCTACCCAAAAAGATCTTTTCAACGATATACGAAAAAAAAAAAAAAAAAAAAACGTTTTTCACCATTTTGTTTATTCTGAAGTTTGAATGGCTCCTGCTATGTCTAGAGATCATGTATGTAGCGTGAATAATTTGTGAAGTGAAGTTCCAGAAAGCTCCAGAAGAAGTGAGATATTCCCCCTGTTTGGGCGACTAAAAGGATCCTGCAAACTATAGTGGAATATCATTCTTGAACTCGATGGCTAAATTATTCACGCGAATCATCCTAGACCGTTAAATAAGCTCCAAGTCGGATTTAGGAAGGGATCTTCTACAGTGGATAACATCTTCTCCCTAAGCAGCACAACTTACCATGATCACGGGAACAAAATTATATAGAATTATTGTAGATTTTAAAGTGACTTTTGACACAATTGATAGACATGCCCTCATTCTTAGACTTCGCAACGTGGAAATAACATACATACTTATAAATTATTAAAGGTGATTCAAAGTCTGTACGACAAATATGAGCAACTCTCAAACTGAAACAAGGACAGGAGTAAAGTAGGGATGTCTTCTGAGCCCACTTCTGTTCTCAATTTTTTTTTGCAAGTCCTTACCTCTTTTTTCCCTAGCACAATTGTTTTCGATGGTCTGCCCATTAGAGTGATCAGGTAAGCGGATGATATAGTCTTAAAAGTAATTGCGTCAGTGTTTTCGATGTTCCAACAAAAAGCACAACAGAGCATCAGCAGATTCGTATATACCTCCTTGTGCCATAATCTGGGAAAAAAAACTACCTTCAAGATCATTGCGGTATAAAAACTATTTCAGCAGCTTTCAAGACGCGAGGATATGTCAACGAATTGAATTGAAAATACAAATTTTACCTATCTAGTTTGCGAGTTAGAAGGCTGTGACAGACCGACAGCCAGACGGACAAATGATAGAGCGAGAGTAATAGGATTTCCAAGGTGTAAGTATGAAAACAAATAAGGATTTTGCTGCGATTTCTCATTTTTTTTTTAACTTGCGCACGCGCAAAGTACATTGGTTTAGTGAATTCAAAAATAAGACCAGCTTAAATGCGTTTTTTTTAGTGGGCGCCGTGGCCCAAGTGGTTAGTGTGTCGGACTATGTTCCGTGTCGGTGAGGTTCCATGTTCGAATCACAGAAAACACAAACAAGTTTTTTTCACAATCCCACCTCTCGCGAATGTTTGACAAACATCCGAGAGTATTGTTGTCGCGAGAAAGCTTCTCAAAAACAAATTGCCCTTCGGATACGGCACCAAACTGTCCGTTCCATTCGTGTGAAAAAATATAACGCACACAACACAAGTGGTTGCGAGAAGCTAAACCCTGTTACTGGAAGAGTACTTGCGCCAAATATTTATTTATTTATTTTATTAAAATACGTTATGTTAATCACTTAAATGCTAAGTTGCTGTGAAAAAATGTGAGCAAGATAGGTATTGGGTGGTAAATGAACAGCGAAACATCATATATTAGTAATTCCATATATTAGTAATGTTTCGTTCGAATTCCAAATAGTCGAGCAAGCTGATGTGCTTAGAGCCTTTCTTGAAATAAAATCCAAGGCTGTTGGTATTAATGGAATTCATCCCACTTTCAGAAAAATAACCTTACTTTACCTTTTGCTGAAGTAGTTGCCTAGCTCTCATAGCATAAACATCGTGCTTATTTTCGGCTGCTCATCTCACTACAAATACCTCTGTATCTCCGGCTCAAAAGTCTACATTTTTTTTCCTTCATCTGATACACGTGCTGGTAACGTTAGTTCTTAGCTATTGGTTATTTTTCTTTACGAAATGGCCCCGGGGTCAAAAATAACACCCAGGAATCGGTTTACGTTGTTGGCGGAGCCGCCTTCCACCAAACTCCGGGCTAGAAAAACCAAAATCTCATCTTCCCAACTTGATGATTTTCCAAATTTGCCGAAAGCCATAGCTACAAGAAACCCTAAGTTTGTTTTGGTATAAAAGTATCTGAATATATTCCGTTATATATTCGCATACCGCTAATTTTGAGTTTATTTGCGCTAAAATTACAATCCTTAAACGTAATCTGTATCTACTTTGCTGCTACATTCGCCCATCTCAACCAATTCAAGGCTACCAACTTGTTATAGATGCCATAGAGTCTCTCCTTGATGCTACTGATCCCAACGATGATGTCATTATCTTAGGGGATTTCAATCTTCCATTTCTCCAATGGGTTCAGTCTGAGGATGAGTCTCATCTTGTCAATTCAAATGCAACCTCAGACAAAGAAGTCCTCTTCACAGATTGTCTCTCCAACTCTGGCCTCCATCAAATCAGTGGCATAACTAACAGCCTTGGCATACAACTTGGCCTTATCTTTTCATCTGATGCTGATACTTGTATTGTTACAGCAAGCAACCATCTTTTCTCTACTCTAGACAGATGACATCCTCTCCTCTTTGTATCGTATTCCTACGGTGACCTTAATTCTGGTATTCATTCTCAGAACTCATAAAGCTTTAACTTTCGAAAAGCCGACTTCACCAAACTTAACATCCTGCTCAGTAATGCTAATTTTAACTACGCACCCGTTACTGTCGATGCTGCTCTTGCATCCTTCTATACTACAATGTTGTATTGTCTTCTGCAAGCTGTTTCTTATTCGCTCCAAAAAAACAGTTCTTCATCCCCACCCTGGTATAATAAACAATTGCGCTCACTTCGTAACAAGAGGAACAAACTTTGGAGAGCATACCTTAAATCCCGTTCTGGCTATGACATACACACTTCGCCGAACTCTGCGAAACTCTCTACCAGGATTATCTTGACCGAATGCAATCCATTCTATCATTTCATAAATGCTAAACGAAAATCTGAGTTATCCTTCTACCTTTAAACTCGCCAACACCTCTTCGTCCGACCCTAAAACTGTTGCAAACCTATTCGCTCACTTTTTTAGCCAGTCGTTTACCGACCGCATCCTTGAGCCCGACTACGATTACTTCTCTTATATGAACAATTGCGGCAAAACGTAATTAGTTTCGGTTAATATAACCTCGCTACTTGTCGCAGAGAAGATTAATAAATTTAAAGATGACTATTCTTCCGGTCCTGATGGGTTGCCCCCAATTGTTCTAAAAAAAAATGCGTGACCCACTTGGCCCAACCATTGACTTCTCTTTTTCCTATGTCCATTTCCCAAGGTTCTTTCCCTATCCTTTGGAAGAACTCATTTATTATCCCAATTTACAAGAAAGGTCCTAAAAATGAAATATATAACTATCGACCTATCGCCAAACTATCATCCATACCCAAACTCTTCGAGAGCATCGTTTACTCGATGTTTTTTTCATTGAAAACCCTTATTCTCTTCCAACCAACACGGGTTCCTTAATGCTATATCAACAACCACCAACTTAACTGAATTCATTTCTCAGGCGCTGCGTGTATTCGAAGATGGCAGCGAAATCGATGTAATTGCCACTGACTTCAGTAAAGCATTTGATAAAATTTCCCATGGAATTATTATTCTTAAGTTGAAAGCTCTTGATATTCAACCCGGTTTTATCAATTGGATCAAATCCTATCCTGCTATGTCTAGAGATCATGTATGTAGCGTGAATAATTTGTGAAGTGAAGTTCCAGAAAGCTCCAGAAGAAGTGAGATATTCCCCCTGTTTGGGCGACTAAAAGGATCCTGCAAACTATAGTGGAATATCATTCTTGAACTCGATGGCTAAATTATTCACGCGAATCATCCTAGACCGTTAAATAAGCTCCAAGTCGGATTTAGGAAGGGATCTTCTACAGTGGATAACATCTTCTCCCTAAGCAGCACAACTTACCATGATCACGGGAACAAAATTATATAGAATTATTGTAGATTTTAAAGTGACTTTTGACACAATTGATAGACATGCCCTCATTCTTAGACTTCGCAACGTGGAAATAACATACATACTTATAAATTATTAAAGGTGATTCAAAGTCTGTACGACAAATATGAGCAACTCTCAAACTGAAACAAGGACAGGAGTAAAGTAGGGATGTCTTCTGAGCCCACTTCTGTTCTCAATTTTTTTTTGCAAGTCCTTACCTCTTTTTTCCCTAGCACAATTGTTTTCGATGGTCTGCCCATTAGAGTGATCAGGTAAGCGGATGATATAGTCTTAAAAGTAATTGCGTCAGTGTTTTCGATGTTCCAACAAAAAGCACAACAGAGCATCAGCAGATTCGTATATACCTCCTTGTGCCATAATCTGGGAAAAAAAACTACCTTCAAGATCATTGCGGTATAAAAACTATTTCAGCAGCTTTCAAGACGCGAGGATATGTCAACGAATTGAATTGAAAATACAAATTTTACCTATCTAGTTTGCGAGTTAGAAGGCTGTGACAGACCGACAGCCAGACGGACAAATGATAGAGCGAGAGTAATAGGATTTCCAAGGTGTAAGTATGAAAACAAATAAGGATTTTGCTGCGATTTCTCATTTTTTTTTTAACTTGCGCACGCGCAAAGTACATTGGTTTAGTGAATTCAAAAATAAGACCAGCTTAAATGCGTTTTTTTTAGTGGGCGCCGTGGCCCAAGTGGTTAGTGTGTCGGACTATGTTCCGTGTCGGTGAGGTTCCATGTTCGAATCACAGAAAACACAAACAAGTTTTTTTCACAATCCCACCTCTCGCGAATGTTTGACAAACATCCGAGAGTATTGTTGTCGCGAGAAAGCTTCTCAAAAACAAATTGCCCTTCGGATACGGCACCAAACTGTCCGTTCCATTCGTGTGAAAAAATATAACGCACACAACACAAGTGGTTGCGAGAAGCTAAACCCTGTTACTGGAAGAGTACTTGCGCCAAATATTTATTTATTTATTTTATTAAAATACGTTATGTTAATCACTTAAATGCTAAGTTGCTGTGAAAAAATGTGAGCAAGATAGGTATTGGGTGGTAAATGAACAGCGAAACATCATATATTAGTAATTCCATATATTAGTAATGTTTCGTTCGAATTCCAAATAGTCGAGCAAGCTGATGTGCTTAGAGCCTTTCTTGAAATAAAATCCAAGGCTGTTGGTATTAATGGAATTCATCCCACTTTCAGAAAAATAACCTTACTTTACCTTTTGCTGAAGTAGTTGCCTAGCTCTCATAGCATAAACATCGTGCTTATTTTCGGCTGCTCATCTCACTACAAATACCTCTGTATCTCCGGCTCAAAAGTCTACATTTTTTTTCCTTCATCTGATACACGTGCTGGTAACGTTAGTTCTTAGCTATTGGTTATTTTTCTTTACGAAATGGCCCCGGGGTCAAAAATAACACCCAGGAATCGGTTTACGTTGTTGGCGGAGCCGCCTTCCACCAAACTCCGGGCTAGAAAAACCAAAATCTCATCTTCCCAACTTGATGATTTTCCAAATTTGCCGAAAGCCATAGCTACAAGAAACCCTAAGTTTGTTTTGGTATAAAAGTATCTGAATATATTCCGTTATATATTCGCATACCGCTAATTTTGAGTTTATTTGCGCTAAAATTACAATCCTTAAACGTAATCTGTATCTACTTTGCTGCTACATTCGCCCATCTCAACCAATTCAAGGCTACCAACTTGTTATAGATGCCATAGAGTCTCTCCTTGATGCTACTGATCCCAACGATGATGTCATTATCTTAGGGGATTTCAATCTTCCATTTCTCCAATGGGTTCAGTCTGAGGATGAGTCTCATCTTGTCAATTCAAATGCAACCTCAGACAAAGAAGTCCTCTTCACAGATTGTCTCTCCAACTCTGGCCTCCATCAAATCAGTGGCATAACTAACAGCCTTGGCATACAACTTGGCCTTATCTTTTCATCTGATGCTGATACTTGTATTGTTACAGCAAGCAACCATCTTTTCTCTACTCTAGACAGATGACATCCTCTCCTCTTTGTATCGTATTCCTACGGTGACCTTAATTCTGGTATTCATTCTCAGAACTCATAAAGCTTTAACTTTCGAAAAGCCGACTTCACCAAACTTAACATCCTGCTCAGTAATGCTAATTTTAACTACGCACCCGTTACTGTCGATGCTGCTCTTGCATCCTTCTATACTACAATGTTGTATTGTCTTCTGCAAGCTGTTTCTTATTCGCTCCAAAAAAACAGTTCTTCATCCCCACCCTGGTATAATAAACAATTGCGCTCACTTCGTAACAAGAGGAACAAACTTTGGAGAGCATACCTTAAATCCCGTTCTGGCTATGACTACTCCATCTATCAGCACAAACATACACACTTCGCCGAACTCTGCGAAACTCTCTACCAGGATTATCTTGACCGAATGCAATCCATTCTATCATTTCATAAATGCTAAACGAAAATCTGAGTTATCCTTCTACCTTTAAACTCGCCAACACCTCTTCGTCCGACCCTAAAACTGTTGCAAACCTATTCGCTCACTTTTTTAGCCAGTCGTTTACCGACCGCATCCTTGAGCCCGACTACGATTACTTCTCTTATATGAACAATTGCGGCAAAACGTAATTAGTTTCGGTTAATATAACCTCGCTACTTGTCGCAGAGAAGATTAATAAATTTAAAGATGACTATTCTTCCGGTCCTGATGGGTTGCCCCCAATTGTTCTAAAAAAAAATGCGTGACCCACTTGGCCCAACCATTGACTTCTCTTTTTCCTATGTCCATTTCCCAAGGTTCTTTCCCTATCCTTTGGAAGAACTCATTTATTATCCCAATTTACAAGAAAGGTCCTAAAAATGAAATATATAACTATCGACCTATCGCCAAACTATCATCCATACCCAAACTCTTCGAGAGCATCGTTTACTCGATGTTTTTTTCATTGAAAACCCTTATTCTCTTCCAACCAACACGGGTTCCTTAATGCTATATCAACAACCACCAACTTAACTGAATTCATTTCTCAGGCGCTGCGTGTATTCGAAGATGGCAGCGAAATCGATGTAATTGCCACTGACTTCAGTAAAGCATTTGATAAAATTTCCCATGGAATTATTATTCTTAAGTTGAAAGCTCTTGATATTCAACCCGGTTTTATCAATTGGATCAAATCCTACTTGGAAGGTCGGCTGTACGAGTTTATATTTAGATCTTCTGTCTCTAACTCCATTAAGGTCACTTCGGGTGCCCCTCAAGACAGTCACCTTGGTCCTTTAATTTTCGTCCTGACCACCAACGATGTCGACTGCATTATCTCTCCGTCTATGCCGATGACATGAAAATATTTAGATACATATCTTCTCACACTGATTCTCGCCCACTTCAAGATGACCTAAACAGATATTCTCTCTGGTGCCAGAAAAATCATCTTGAACTTAATGTCACCAAATGCCAATTCATCACGTACTCTCGTAAACGACTTTCACCAACCCATAGCAGCTACTTCCTCTGCAACGAGCTTGTCCCAGAAGTTTCTTTTTTGCGTGATTTAGGTGTAATCTGCGATTGGGAACTTAACTTCCGTTCCCATATTGACCACATAATAAATAGAGTCAATTCTGCTCTTGGCTTTGTAAAACGTTGGTCCAAAGAATTTTCGAACACATACGTCTCCAAATCACTATATATCACATTCGTCAGACCTATCCTCGAATATGCTAGCCAAGCCTGGTCGCCACACTATGCTGTACACATCCGACGTATTGAAGCCATCCAGCGCAGGTTTATCCGTTTCGCCCTACGCGTTCTCCCTTGGACTTGATAGATACGACTTGCCTCCCTACTCTGATCGTTTAAAACTCATCAATCTACAGTCTTTTGAAGCTCGTCGCGATATTACCGACTTACTTTTCCTCCATCAGCTAATTACTGGTCAAATTGATTGTCCCGCGCTCCTTGAATTAGTCTCATTTAACACCAATCCCCGTCATCTAAGGTCCATTCCCCTTTTTCGTCTCTCCAATTATGGTTATAATGCACTACTGTCCAGAATGTTGCGCTTGTCTAATTATATGGAAAACACATTTGACTTCCACTGCAGCGGAACCACCCTTCGAAACGATTCAAAACCACCATGTCTAGCCATGTCTTGATTTTGCCACCCCACACACAACTTGCCCCCCTCCTATTCTCCCCTCTACCCTCTCTCTTCTCTACCTAGCTTTTCCATCCTCTGTTAGTTTCAAGTTAAGTTTTTTTTTATATTGTTTAAGCTTGTGTGGGCCCTTAGGGGCCCAGTCGCAAAAAAAAAAATAATAATAATAGTTTTAAGCTAAGCGTTAAGTCCCCTTTTTTGTTAGTTTTTAAGTTATAGCTTTAAGTACCTGCTTGTATTAACCCTAAATAAATAAATAAATATATTAACCCTTTCGGTATTTTGTTGCTATATGGCAACACTGATACTTAAAGCGCACATTTTCTCTTCGGTTTTGGCCTTTTCATACACCTTGCGGTATATTTTCAATCATTTGAAAAAAAAAAAATTGGTTGCTGTTGCCGACAGTATGCTTTTAGGTCTGTTATTGTGTGAACATTTTTTTGGAAGAAGCCAATTTTTATTATTTCTTTTGTATTCAGATGATCATCAAATACATTTGAGTTTTCGAATACAATTTGAAGGCAATAAAAAAAAAATGTTGCGTATAAGTTGAGTTACCACCTTGATCAAAAAGTTCCTGGAATAAAAACCGTGTGGCGCTCCCATCGTTCCGATTTGAGTTCTGTTTTCTTTGTTACATCTTACATCTTTGTTACATGTTACAGTTGGTACATCTGTTGTTGATATTTCCTCTAAATCTTAGCGTCATAGCTTGACATTTGCAAAAGTTACGTAGCCAAGAGTACATCGATCTCTGTGTGTGTTGGCGATTTTTTACAATTTTAGAAATGGATTTAAATTTGCAACAACGAACTTGTATTAAATGGTGCGCGAACGTTGGAAATGTTGGAAAAGTGTTTCGGCAACGATTTTCGAAAGAAAACGGTCGTTTACCAGTGGCACGAGCGGTTCAAAAGTGGTCGTGAGTCAATCGAAGATGATGAACGCAGTGGCAGACCATCGACATCGAAAACCGACGAAAACATTGATAAAGTAAAAGAAATGTTGGTCAATAACCGCAAATTAACCATCAGAGAGATAGCGGTGGACTTGAACATTGCCTATGGATCCGTCCAAGACATTTTGGTTAATGATTTGAGTTTCCGTTGTGTAGCAGCAAAGTTGGTGCCAAAAGACCTCAATTTCATGCAAAAAAAGAGGCCGCGTTGACGTCGCAAAAGGCATGATTTTTTGACGAGAAATGCAACAAATACCATCCAACTGCCACCGAATTCACCTGATTTGGCTCCCTGTGACTTCTTTCTGTTCAATCGAGTTAAAAAAACCATTACGGGGAACGCGTTTCAGCAGCCGAGAGGAAGTAATGGAAAAATCGCAGGAAGCACTGATGGACATACCGAAAACCGAATATAAAAAATGTTTCGAAGATTGGATCAAGCGCTGGCATAAGTGTGTTGCAGTCGATGGGGATTACTTTGAAGGGGACAATATAGATTTAGATGAATAAACTTGTATTTTTAATTTTCTGAATAAATTCCGGGAACTTTTTGATCAAGGTAGTATATCGAATTTTTCATTTATTTCGTTACCATTTCAGATAGTTGTTGGCATATAGCAACGATCCCAAAAACCACTTTAGAACCGATATTAAGCAAAGATTCTTTTTTAATGTTGTTACTAGTAGCCTCAGTAACAACAAAAAGAAAAAAAACACATTTTTTTACCCTTACCACAAAAAAGACGTACCGAAAGGGTTAAACGAACTAAAATCGTGGGGTGTTGGCCGAAAATGTTTGGTTACACAAAGGCTTTTCTCTTTCCAACAGTCGGTAGTTGGAGCGAAAAGAAAATTTCCGTTTTTTAAGAACGGACTGAACAAACGATGTTTTCCATCTACTAGGAAAGAGTCAAAGGTATGATATATCCATATCGCGGTACGATTACGATATTCGTAGCGCCACGATTTTTTGATGTAGATCTCGGCGCACTGGAAAAAAAAATAATAAGTAACATTTTTTGATATCTCGCTAATTTTTCGAGATATAGAACTTTGAAAATTGACTTTTGACAAACAATATTTCAATAGAAACTACCTTCAGTGTTGCCAAGAGTGGGTAAGTGGTGCGCTTCGCGCGATTCATTTATTTAAACTCCGCTTTCCGGAGGGGTTTAGCCGCTCACGCGACTTCGTGGCTCCGCTAAGGGTATGTTAACAACAGTCAGGCAGGTGCCTGGGGCTAAGTCTAAGTATGTTATACCCTCTTTTTTTAACAGAGATCTATAAGAAAATATCGTCAATAACTGGCAACACTGAAATTCGTTTTTTTATGAACTTCATACCCGAAATTCGCCGCGGCTATTGAAATATTGGTTGGCAAAAGTCAATTTTCAAAGTTCAATATCTCGAAAACTAAGCGATAAATCAAAAAATGTTACTTATTATTTTTTGTTCAGTGCGAGATCTATTAGAAAACATCAACAAATCGTGGCGCCACGGATATCGTATTATCCCCCCACGTGTAGTAATGTACACATTCATTAAAATCTCGATATTCAAATTTTTCAAGTAAAATCTATGATAGACACGAATTTATATTGCATAAAATTATATTTATCATTGAACTCCAGCATGCTGTTATCTTCCAGTTCGCCGTAAGCGTAATATGAGACCAAGTGGTTAAATTGCCCCATGGATTTAAAGAAAACGTTATTTGTGCCATCATCCCCTTCGCCACCAACAAAATTGCAATTCTTCAGTAAATATACACGTGGATATAATAAGCTTTATCGAATTATATTCCAATATTCCATCGCAATGCAGCACTACAATCTCCCCTTCAATTGTTTTCCAGTTTGTCGAAAGGGCAAATCAATGATGAAAACTACAGACTTACACAATTTAAGAATTGTTCATTTAAAACTTAAGCCGCTGTGAGTGGCTGAAAATGCAACATATCACACTTTTCTTGTCGGTACCCCACTACAATGCGCCCATCCTTACTAAGACGACACTCATCCAAAGTGTCTGCTTTTGATCTACTACTGAATGCAAGGACAATCGCAAGGACACTTGTCTATTTGTGCAAAAAATGCATAATGCAGCCTCTTTTACTAAGCATAAAAGCAAACAGTTTATTGTTCCATTAAGGCTGAATACACTAAAACAGAGCTTTGAGGACATTCCGTATTCCCCTCCCTTTCGCTACCACAATTATTGTACTATTGTTAACATTTAAACGCAAATAGCATAACTTAACATTTTTGTTGTTCACATTTAAATGTGCAAAAAAAAAAAAAACTAATTTCATTTCATCCTTCTTTTGTTGTTTGTTTCGCTTTTGCTTAGCTGGCCTGAATGGTAATCAAAAGCTCTTTCATCCTTTGAGTACCTATAGAATAAAAAAATTAAAATATCTTCCTTATTGCACCTTCTGCCTCGTTAGATTTTGTGCCCATAAAAGCAAATTATTGATTGATTAAGATGATTTCCTTGCTTAGCAGCAGCCATTTAATGAGATTGCATCAACGTGAAAGTGTCCTTTTAATAAAAATTATTCATATTGACCTGTTTTAGTGATCTTGAGCTGCCTCAAGTGTGTGTGGTTAGTGATAAGGGCTAGGACATTTACAAATATTTTTTGTTTTCGTGAAAATTTCCAATCTCAAGATTTTAATCAATTATGATGCTTATTACTATTGGGTTGGTTAGAAAGTCTTACCGTTTTTTTTGGGGGTGTATTTTCGGAATTAGAAGGTATTGAACATCAATATTCAAGACCCAACTTTTAAAGACAATCCTTCATCATTCATCAATTCCAGATTGGCAAAACGACTTGGGATTTGTGATCAAATACTTCTCTTCCCAGACCTGATTATTTTCCGTACCTTAAGCCACTTTTGGACATATCCAAGCCATTTTAAAAGGCTAGAAACGTTTCATAGTTTACCACATACCACCTTGATCAAAAAGTTCCCGGAATAAAAACCGTGTGGCGCTCCCATCGTTCCGATTTGAGTTCTGTTTTTGTTAAGTTGGTACATCTGTTGTTGATATTCCCTCTAAATCTTAACATTTGCAAAAGTTACGTAGCGAAGAGTACATCTATCTCTGTGTGTGTTGGCGATTTTTTAGAAATGGATTTAAATTTGCAACAACGAACTTGTATTAAATTTTGCGTAAAAAACGGATTTAATGGTGCGCGAACGTTGGAAATGTTGGAAAAGTGTTTCGGCAACGATTCTCTAAAGAAAACGGTCGTTTACCAGTGGCACGAGCCTTTCCAAAGTGGTCGTGAGTCAATCGAAGATGATGAACGCAGTGGCAGACGGTTTCAGTCAAAAAAGAAGGCAATGCTCACGGTTTTCATGGATTACAACGGTGTAGTGCATCATGAATTTTTGCCAGAAGGGCAGACAGCAAATAAAGAGTATTATTTGGGTGTTATGAGACATTTGCGTGAAGCAATTCGCCGAAAGAGATCAGAATTGTGGGCAGAAAACTCGTGGATTTTGCACCATGATAACCGTCGCACAGTGCCATCATTATTCGTAATTTTTTGACGAGAAATGCAACAAATACTATCCAACAGCCACCGAATTCACCTGATTTGGCTCCCTGTGACTTCTTTCTGTTCAATCGAGTTAAAAAACCATTACGGGGAACGCGTTTCAGCAGCCGAGAGGAAGTAATGGAAAAATCGCAGGAAGCACTGATGGACATACCGAAAACCGAATATAAAAAATGTTTCGAAGATTGGATCAAGCGCTGGCATAAGTGTGTTGCAGTCGATGGGGATTACTTTGAAGGGGACAATATAGATTAAGATGAATAAACTGGTATTTTTAATTTTCTGAATAAATTCCGGGAACTTTTTGATCAAGGTGGTATTTTTCCACAATCTCTGCTAGCTTAAGAAATTGGTCCTGAACAAGATTTTCGATTTCTTGTTATTAAGTGTGCTCGAGCGGCAGTTATATCTTCGGAAGGCTAGGCACAAATTTGAATGAGCCGGGCGTCAGTAGCCTTATGCCTGAATTTGAGTTCATAAAGCATAGCAATAGATATGTAGGCAAGTCTATCAGTCTATCCGTCTGTCTGTAACTCAGACTGCAGCCTAAGTGCCTAGACAGATTTACTTTAAAGTGCATCGGCGAAGGAATTTTCAAAATTAACGGTACTTTACTTAAAACCGATTTTGGAAAAAACTATTTTCTAAGATTCGAATAACGTATAACTGTATAAGCTCGTTTTTTCGTCTTTTTCTTAGTCTATTTTGTTCAGAATAAATATTTTAGCATTATGACATACGGAAGGACATGGCATATCAAGATTTGATTTTCTTTTTTAAGGATTTGTCAACTACGGCCGACCTAGTTGTTATCTAAATTAGGTTTATATTATTTTATTTAGAACCAATTTGTTGACTAAATTGCCTTGATTAGTTACATCCACATTGATTTACGTGCGGTTAGCATTACATGACGTGACGAATGGTAATCAATTAAAGGACACTCAAGTTATTTCTCACCATCATGCATGAACACAAAAGTGCGTGAAGTTAAGGAACCTCCCTAAAGAACTGCTAAATTGAATTCATGTTGAAAAGGTTTTCTTTCAATTATGTGATATGTATACTGTTATAGGAAACTGTGGCACAATCACTTTAGGGATTTTATTATGGGTTATTTATCATATTGTCACTTCCTTTGGTAGAATATCGCATATGGGCCAATGTGTTTCTTTTGAATTGAAGGAACTTATGGTTTCTTTCTTCTATAAACACGCCAATGAGATTTTTATCGTTATATGGGTTGTAGATATTAAACGCAAGTGTGATTGAATGTTATAAGCAATATGAGTTTATTAACAAATGTGGTTCCTTAATTATAGCCCATACTGTTATAATTATAGGGGAAAGGAATATAGTTATCTTGCTTTGAATAAGAATTGATAAGACGTTTATGATCCCTTGTTTTCAGATCATAACCTTACCGAAGTAGGAAGAAGAAAAAGTTAGAGATTGGATTGAATCTATTCCCATGACATGGAGGTCCAAGATGCGCGATTTCATACTGTAAAAAGCAGCACCTGATACTCAAATAAACTAAATCAAAAATAAGCTTGATTAATCTGTTCTTACATTCTGGGGCCTTATTTTGTACTGCTTTCCGATTCGGATTGCCATTCGAAAATGTAATCCGATTCTAAAATGAATTGGTATTTTGTATGGTTCTCGGATTGGGTGTAAGTGCTTCCAACTCAAAATCAAACATTTCCGAAAGTTAGATTGTCAAAACATCTATCAAACGTTACTTAAATTACTTGGAAATTGAGTTTGTATACATTTGCTATAGAAACGCATTACAAAATAAGGCCCCTGGATAGAAATTAAGCAACGCGTTTAGAGCATGGCGCAAGTAATTGTGATTTATATACCTAATCATAAAACAGGGTACTGTCACATTGCTCTGTGTCACATTCAGTTTTACACTGCAGATAGCTAAAATTGTACAATCAAAGAATGAATTATAAGAGAGAATCCTTCGAAGCCAGATTTTAAATGCTTTTAGTCTGTAACGCTAACAGCGTGTTACAAAGAACACTGTTCTACTTTATCAGCGTGGTTTGCCCACTATCAGCTTATACCCTAAACATATACATACATAAGTAAATGCTCTTCTTAAATTGACGGTTTTTTCGTAGTTTCCTTCAAATGAACTATTTTAAATTTAAATTTTAAATTAAATTTTTTGATAGTACTTCAGTAGTAAGATATGGTACTAAATATCAAAGCACTGTATTTCTGTATATCTGTGCGACAATAATCATAATGTATATTGAATTACAAATGAAGACTTTGATATTAGAACATTATTTAAATTCTTTCGACCAGTACTCAATTATTTTCAGCAAAGAAAATGTATTTTTTCATGGGATATATGTTGTCCGGGAACTCAGTTAACCCGAAGTTAAGGCTTATTTTCGTTTAAATCTTTTGGGCTATAAAGAGTTTTATCATTTGGCTCTGAAATGTATGGATACCGACAGCAGTATGGATAGAGAAATAGGTCTTGCGTTGTTAAACATGCATAAATATATTCTGAAGACATTTAATTTAATTTATTTCGTACTCTCCACATCTACGCTCTATAGGCAGCGAATAGAAATGAAGTAAAATAGAAAAATAACGAACAAGAAAAAGGAGAACGAAACTCTACCCACGACTATCCGGGTTACTGTTTTTCTATTTCATCTTTTTTCTCTTTTACACTTGTGTGATTTCAAAAGAGTCATGACTCAAGAGTCACCGTGTAATAGCAGACTTCTTCTTCTTAAAGTTCCTCTCCGCTGCGGAGGTGGGAAATCATCGTTTTTAGTGTTTGTTTATTTGTGACACCTCTTATTATTTCTGTGGTGGAAAGATTGAGCCACTCCCGCATATTTGACATCCATGACATCCTTTGTCCCCCCACAGTTCTTCTCCCTTCTATCCTTCCTTGTAAGATAAGTTGGAGAAGTTTGTACTTATTGTTACGCAAGACGTGTCCCAGGTTTTCGAGTTTTCTTTTTTTAATTAAATATATAAGTTCTCTTTTCTTCTTTATTCGTCGTAGTACCTCTGCGTTTGTTATTCTGTCTGTCCAAGAAATGCGCAGTATTCTTCGGTATATCCACATTTCGAATGCTTCTATTTTCTTTAACATTGCTCTCTTTAACGTCCAGGTTTCTACCCCGTATAGCAGTACCGACCAAATATAGCATTTAACCATTCTCGTTTTGATTGTCAAATTTATTTCTCTGCTGCAAAATACCTTTTTCATTTTACAAAATACCGCTCTCGCTTGTTCTATTCTACATTCTATTTCTTTACTAGGGTTAGCGTTATTGTTAACTATCGTTCCTAGGCACTTGAAACTGCTAACTTTTTCGATATTCTTGTTGTTTATTTTTAGCTCGAAGTTCGGTATTTGACGTTTTTTGGTTAATACCATAAACTTTGTTTTGGCGGTGTTTATGCTTAGTCCGTAGTTATTGCTTCCACTGTTAAGGCTATTCATCATATTACTCAATTTATTTAAGTCGCTTGCTATTATAATAGCATCATCCGCATATCTTATGTTATTAATATGGACTCCATTTAACTTCAATCCACCATCACTTTTTTTTATTGCTTCTTTAAATATTTCTTCGGAGTACATATTGAAAAGTAATGGTGATAAAATGCATCCTTGTCTCACTCCTCTACGAATCTCTACTTCATCCGATTCTTCTTCTTCCATTGCTATTTTTTCTTTCTGTCCCCAATATATGTTTCTGATCACTCTGCTGTCGTTTATATCTATACGCTTACTTTCGAGGATTTCCATCATTTTGTTGTGTTGTACTCTGTCAAAGTCTTTTTCGTAATCAACGAAGCATATAAAAACGTCTCTGTTCATCTCCAAACTTCGTTGTACTAATATATTGAAAGCGAACAGCGCCTCGCGAGTACCAAAGCCGTTTCTAAATCCAAATTGAGAGGAGCTTATGTCATTTTCAAGTTTATTATATATTCTCTTGTGTATTATTTTAAGGAAGATCTTTAACGTATGGCTCATTAGGCTAATTGTTCGGTAGTCGCAACACTGTACGGCTTTACTTTTCTTTGGTAGTGTTATGAAGATAGATTGTAACCAGTCTCTTGGAATCTTGCCATATCTATAAATTGCGTTGAACAGATTGACTAGTACCGGGATACTTTCTTCATCGATAAGCTTCAGAAGTTCATTCGGCAACCCATCTGGGCCTGTAGCTTTTTTATTTTTGGACTCTTTTAGAACTTTCATGACTTCATCTTTCATTATTTCCGGTCCCTCAGATCCGCGAAAAGGTTCTAGTTGGTCTCTTTCATACGTAAAAAGCTCTTCGATGTATTCTTTCCATCGTCTCAGTTTGTCTTTCGTGCCCACTAAAATGTTGCCTTCCTTATCTTTTAGCACCCCTAGCTGCTTTTTTCTTCCAGTACCAGACATTTCCTTTACTTTTTTATGCAAGTTAAAGCTGTCGTGATTTCTATCGTACGTCTCTGATTCTTCACATTGCTCTTTTAAGTGTCTGTTCTTTGCATCTCTAATCTTATTTCTTATCAATCTTTGTATCTATTTTCATTGTCCTTATTTTTCCTTCTTTCTTCCATTAGTATTAGTATTTCATTAGTCATCCACACCTGTCTTGGTCGTTGGTATCTGCTGTTCAGGTGTCTTTTCCCCGTCTCTAATAAAATTTGCTTAAACTCTATCCATCTCGAATTAATGTTTTCTTCAAGAGTTTGAACCGTACCCAAGACTGTGAGTTTTTCCTTTATCTCTCTTTTAACTTGATCTTGTATATCTTGGTTTTTGAGCAGATTTAGTTCAATTTTTGCTTACTTCGACTTTTTTTGTACTTTTTTTAGTTGAATCTTAACTTTTGCAATAATGGGATTGTGATCTGACCCTATGTCTGCACCTGGGTAGGCTTTTGCTGATTTGATAGTATTCCTAAACCTCTTGTTTATGATAATATAGTCTATCTGGTTTCTTATTATTGATTCCGCTGTGTGTCTTGGCGAGGTCCACGTATAAAGCCTTCTCGGGGGTTGTTTAAACCACGTGTTTGCTATGACTAATTCATTTAGTTGACAAAATTCAACTAACTTTTGTCCTCTTTCATTTTTATTGCCTAGACCATAGTCTCCCACTACGTCTCCAATTCTCCCTTTTCCCACTTTTGCGTTTAAGTCCCCTATTACAAGAGTAATATCTTTCTTTTTCGTTAATTTCTTGCATTGATCCAGTTGTTTGTAAAATTCTTCAATGGCTGTGTCTTCGCAGTCACTTGTTGGGGCATACACCTGGATGATGTTTATCATGGTATTCTTAGCTTTGAGTTGCATTAATATTATTCGTTTAGATAAGTAAACTACTCCTGTGACATGTTTTTTAAGTTTATCTGCAATTAAAATTGCTACACCGTATCTGTTTTGGTTTGTGTCATCGCATGCGTAGTATAATGTGTAACCGTTTTCTGATATACTTCCATTTCCAATCCATTGTACGTCGGCTATTCCCAAAATGTCTATTTTGAGTCTCTTTGCTTCTTTTATGACATTATCTAATTTTCCTGTTTGGTACAGGCTTCTAACATTCCATGTTCCTATATTTAAATACCCACCGGGGATTCTTAGCACCCTCTGACCATTTAAGGTCTGCCGGGGACTGAGGGCCGTTGTATTTGTTTGTGTATTCATGATGATTATTACTAGGGATTGATAATTAATATGTTCAATATAATGACTCGAGAGGTGGTTTCCCGTTGCCTTCCTCTCTTTCTTTTCCATTCTCTATATCTTTATTCATATTGTTATTTTTGCCTCTTAAACGTTTTGTTTAGATTATTCCTTTTCCATATTTCTTTCTCAAGTTAAAATTTGTTCTCTTTCAGTTTCCATAGCCGTGTTCTATACCGTTGTAATCACTATATTTCATATTTATTTATATACTTAAACTGTTATTGGTGGTGGAGTTCCCGATATTCCCTCTTGGTGTTTTCTACTTCTACTATTCGATCTTTTTTGTTTATCTTTGTTTAACATTTGTTCTGCCAAGCCTCCCTTTATCTATAGCAGACTAAGTTTCATTAAACAAGGATAAAGTGTGGGTACTAAGTAAAATGCGAAAAGTTTACGAAACTTTTTGCCCTGGTAAAACCGTGGCTTAAAACTGGTCGGAATTATTTACTCAAGATGGAGATTCATTAGAAGATGATGATGGCCCTGGAAGAACAAGTGATATGACAATACATGAAACGGCTCTAAAAGTCCAATATGCCCTCATGGAAGATAGACGACTTAAGCTAAAAGAAATTGTACATTACCATCTTGACAAAAGTCCGCACAAGGTATCAAAAAAAATATCGTGTGGAATATTGCAAGCAGTTTTCGGAGTTGTGTGGCAACAATACAGCAGGAGTTATCAACCAAAATGTTATTGGTGATGAATCTTGGGTTCATTATTATGACCCTAAGTTAAAGCAGAGGTCAATGCAGTGACGTAAAAGGGGTGATCCAGCCTCAAGAAGTCTAAGATCGTACCATTGGCTGGGAAGATCATTGCAGTGTTTTGGGACTCACAAGGAATCCTGTGAATAGATCATAAACCAAAAGGTATAAACATCACAGAAGAATACTACGCTAATGTTCTATGTTAAGTAGCTTAAGAGAATCTATTAAGGTGAAAAGGAGGGGGAGTTAAACAAAAGGCGTTCTCTTACTTCATGACAACGCACCGGTTCTCAAGGCTCAAATTGCCATGGCTGCTATGAACTCATTTGACTTTCAGGAATTAGCTTACCCACTTTACAGTCTTGACCTGACACCTAGCGATTCTTACCTGTTCCCAAATTTGAAGAAAGACTTACGAGGAAAGCATTTTGATGATGATGAATTACTCCAGGTAGATGTAGACAAGCATTGGAAGGCAAACCGGAGAATTATTTTTATGAATGTTTAGAAAAATCCTTCTATAGCTCAAGAAATGTATTCATCTTCAAGGAAATTATATCGAAAAATAAAATTGAAATATATCCGACTCGTTCTACTCCGTTCCACGAATTTAAAAAAATAGTGTTCGTGTACATGTACATATGTACATACCTACATAGAGATACGTTTTCATGGAAAAAAGATTAACCAGTATTAAAATGAGCATCATTTGACAATTCTTTTCTCCCTTTTCTATTTTTTGAGACCACGACAAATTGGTATTTTGCACTCAATTACAAAGTTGGAAGAATACATTAATATTTACAACAATTTTATTTTTTCCAACTTCTTGTGTATTTTACTACGGCGGCGCACAGGTTTCTTAGAAAACATGTTTTTCAAAGTCCTGCAGTACATAGATCGTAGTAAGTCCAATTTGAATAGTTGGGTTGTATCATAGTTGTATGCATTAAACTAAAGTACTTACTAGTAGTAAAAGGTTCTAGTAAATACTAGTACTACATATACTACTGGAAGCTAAGATTTGCTTTATTTACTTGATTTGCATAAAAATAAGTTTCTACTTGGCAAATACTAGAAGTATTTTCTCAATTTAAGCTCATGGATGTTTGTCAGACGTTCGCGAGAGGTGGGACCATGAAACTACTTTAGTGTTTTTTGGGACTCGAAAATTAAACTTCCGCACAGTGGTCTGACACACTAACTAGTTTGACATAGCTTAGTTTTAATTCTAAATTCAGTTGGGGATATTTGTAACTCCAAGAGATAATCTTTTTAGAATAGGGTTAGGTAGGGTTGTGTAGTGTCTTGTCACAGTTTCTATAATGAAGACCCATTAAAACCGCATAATCGAATATTAGCAATATGTTCACACTTTGGAAATTTCTTAGAGTATATCCATAACCTGTCGAAAGCAACTCTTCACTGATTACCCCCATTGCATGCTAAAAATATCATGTAAACATGTGACCTGTCACACATCGTTTAGATTACCACAGCGTATCAATTTAAGGATATAAATGGAATGGAAATTATGCATTGAAATAAATGCCAATAACATAATCCATACATAACCGCGTCGCAGAGCCCCAGCGCAGCCACTTGAATGATTTCGCACATGATACACTACCGTAGCATGTGTTTGCTACCAAACAGGGGAACTACGATAGGTTAGGGTGTCTCTAACTAACCCACCGAATCAAATCAATAAACAGTTAAGATTCCATAAGAAAGGGAAAACGGTGGTGGCGAAGAATATGGAGGACGATCCAATTGTATGCAGACATGGTATTCAGACTACGATGACAGTTTCCGTTTCTAAATTACCCCCGCCGTCAATGCTGCTTGAATTATACAAAAATAACTTGATGTTGCTGTCGCCCCATTAAGAAGGACTATGCATACATGCAGGAGTGGGGTAATGGTAAAAAAAAAAAATTATATGCAAAGCAAAAATACAAACAGAAAGTAGGTCGATGAAGGACTACTGAAGCTTGCATACAACAAAACTGAAACTAAAACGAGCAATAAATTCTGAGATGTACTTACTTATTTTTATTTCTATTTGTTTTTTTTAATTTTTAAGTGTTTCGCTTAAAAGCGCGAAAATGTTTTTTTCCTTGAATCACCCACTAAACGCACAAGGACGTGGTGCTAACAAATTTGTTTGGGTTTTCTTTTTGCTCCGAACTCAGATGCACATGGCTTACACGTCCGACAGTTGTTGACTGGGCAATTAATGAATTTCATTAGATCACCCAATACTATTGGGGAAATTTTAATGATCCACAGATTTGCCAGGAGAACAGAAAACAAAAAATCAAAAATCAAAAATTAGGGAAGAAAAATTAAAAAACGTGCGTCGAACTACGCGCACCCCCTCTACACAAACGAACCCTATGCTTTTAAACTGTCACACGACTGTACTGACTACTGAGCCTGACAGAAATCACACCAGTCTGTTTTCATTTTGTTTCAATTATGTCAAATTCTGAACATGCGCGTTGAGAGCTGAACAGGGACGTTACGCATGGTGGTGTGGTGACGTTCGTTCCTTTCTATTCAGCAGGAAACGAAACACTTTGTTTTTATAATTTTCGTTATTTGCTTGAAAATTTTGATTTGGTTTCCGTTTGTCGAAATGAAAAACTAGTTAAGACTCTCGTTCACAGATTCATAACAACGCCACACCCGTCGCGCCACATTGAGGGGTAGTGCTATCTGCGGCTGAATGCAAACGTTCCCCCATAATGACTGCGTCTACACGCCCGACTATGAAGGCCGGATCAGACACGACAGAAACCGCGCGATTCCTCATACTTGATTACGCAACTCAACCGGCGGAAAATAAACCTACGCTGTCGATAGGGATCATTTCGGCTAAGGCACAGGCTATGTTCTTATCATGCAGAGCCTGTATGTTGCCGACAGTTTTCTCCGTGTTTCAATCGTCGCTAACGCCACACCCCAAACCGAGGCAACATATAGGAGAACCAAGCTGACAACATTGGATATTAGAATCCGTCTAGTGTATCCAGATCCACCGATATTTGGCAGTATTCGAGAAAGGGCTACCTGTAGTAGTGAGGCCTTATTGCTCGAGTATTCTACGTGGGCCTTTTAACTTTAATCTCTTCTCGAGCATCACTCGTAAATATTTAACTGCTTCCTTGGATCTTATGGTCTCATCACCGAATATTCGCATATTCAACAGCATTTCGACTTGTTATAAGAACATCCTCAATTTTGTGGTCTGCTAATTCTAAACCGGCGGATCCTAACCAGTCTTTAACTTTTGGTGATAGAACGCGAGGTTTCTGCCGTATCTGTTCCGGCCCTAACACCTACGGTAGCAAAAATGTTTTAGCAATATGGCTGTTTTGAGGAGGTGCTGGTTTGCACCACCTATTGTTCAAGAATGAAACACAAAAAAAAGATTCAATCTCCAAAGACGATGTTTATTTGTCCGTGATCGCGACGGAAGTAATCTTAAACATTTTGTACAGCTCGTTTAAATAAAAATTATGACAATGTATAAGATTAGAGAGAATTAAGAGAGATAAGTTTAGTTAAAGAGATTAATTCAGTTAGGCTAATTGTAGTATATATAAAAAATGAGTAGATTTTACTTTGCAAATTTAAGAGATTTTAATTTAAAAGTTTAAGGTGTAGAGTTTTATGGTTCGCACTTATTGCTGCTGCGAACATTCTCCCCCCGTTGGAAGGCTTAGGTTTTCAACTGCATCATTTTCTACAGGTAGCAAAGCAATTTTTCTCACAGCTCGCTTGGTTGGTCCATTTGCTGTGCGAACAATAACTACGCGAGGAATGCCGTCATTACCACATATCGTGCTATCCACACGCCCAAGTTGCCACTTTAGGGGCGGAAGATTTTCGTCCTTTATGAGCACCAAAGAGCCCACACGAATGGCTGAAGTTGATTTGCGCCACTTTCCTCGCTCCTGAAGTAGAGATAAATAGGACGAACTCCACTTCTTCCAAAATGTTTGCTGCATGTAGCAAACACGCTGCCACCGGTCCAAGCGGCTGATGTCAAGATATGTAACATCTGGCTCGATGATAGAAGTGAGCGGTGCGCCGACCAAGAAGTGCGCAGGCGTAAGTACCTCCAGATCAGCTGGATTTTCTGTAATTGGATAAAGTGGACGAGAATTTATTATTGCTGAGATTTCACACACAAGGGTACGAAGTTCCTCAAACGTTAAAATCGAGAGGCCAACAGTGCGGAGGAAATGAAATTTCGCTGATTTAACAGCCGCCTCCCAAAGGCCACCGAAGTGTGGCGACCGAGGCGGAATAAACTTCCAACTAATACCATCCGCAAGACATTGGGTCGACACCGAGAGGTTGTGCGTTTCACTCAAAAATAGTTGCTTTAACTCAGCCAGGTCATTTTTGGCGCCGACGAAATTGGTGGCATTGTCCGACCAGATGGTCTGCGGTTTGCCTCTTGTACAAATGAAACGCTTTAATGCAGCTAAAAACGACGGAGTCGATAAATCTTTAACTAGCTCCATATGAATTGCCTTCGTCGAGAAGCACGCGAAAATGCAGATGTAGCATTTGATTGGCGGGCGATTACGAATTTCCGATTTATAATAAAACGGTCTGCAGTAGTCAATTCCGGTAGTAAAAAAGGTCCTGTTAGCCTGCACTCTATCCGCTGGTAGGTTGCCCATGATATGTTCCAATATTTTCGGCTTTAGACGGAAGCACCTGATGCATTTATTTATCACACTTGCGACTGTTTTTCGACCACCAATTGGCCAATAATGTTGCCGAATTGACGCAAGCAAACTTTGTAGTCCAGCATGTAGATACTTCCTATGAAAGTGATCGATGATTGCGTTAGTAACTGGATGGCTTTTTGGCAGCAGAATTGGATGCTTGGCTTCATAATCCAAAAACGAGTTTTGTAATCATCCTCCAACACGAAGCAGCCCATACGAGTCGATGAACGGGTTTAACGAGTGAAGTTTGCTGGAGGCAGTTAATTGCTTCTCAGATCGTAAAGCTTTGAGCTCCGGCGCGAAATGAACTGCCTGCATATTGCGAATCAGCAAGTGAGTTCCCATTTTTATGTTGTGTGGCGTCAAAGGGTTATTGCTTTGCGCTGCGAGTCTTAGTTTAAATTGACAAAAATGGTAAACGTAGGCGTAGATGCGTTGCAATCTTTCAAAGGAGTTGTGAAATTTACAATCGAGTGAAATATCTTGTTGCGATGAAACGATAAGGACTTTACGACGCCGTTCTGGCAGATCGGCAAGAAAGTCCATAGTTTTAGGCCAACGTGAACAATCTTCTAATAAGAATGGTGGCCCATGCTTCCAAAGTTCAGAGTGTAGCAGCTCACTTGGAGTGCATCCTCTTGAAAGAATATCTGCCGGGTTTAATGAGGTTGGTACATGATGCCAAGTCATACCACTGGTGAGAGTTTGTATTTGATTAACTCTGTTTGAAACGAATATGTTGAAATTTGATGGCTGCTCGCGGAGCCAAGACAGCGTCACCATTGAATCTGACCAGCAGTGAACCTTGCATGAAAACTGGCCATTTTGTGATATAGATGCTACCAATTCGGCAAGAAGCAATGCCGCAGACAACTCTAACTTAGGAACGGTCAAGGTCTTTAAAGGCGCCACCTTTGATTTTGCGCACAGTAAAAATGATGTTGTAAGTCCCTCGAATTCGGATCGAATGTATACGCAAGCACCAAAGGCTGTTAGGCTTGCGTCACAAAATGCATGCATCTCCCAAGTAGATCGTGGCATCAGTACGAAGCGAGGAAATTGAAAGCTGCTTACAAGCGCGAACTGAGCGCAAATATTAATCCAAATAGTCTGCAGTGATTGAGGTAGGCTCTCATCCCAATGCAGCTTTTCTTTCCAAAGTGTTTGAAGAAAAATTTTCGTTTTGGTGATGACAGGTGAAATCAAACCTAGCGGGTCATAAAATCGAGCGATTGTAGAAAGAACTGATCGCTTAGTTATGCGTTCTTTGTTTATAATTGGCGTAAACGCGAACAAGAAGTTGTCGGTGTGAGGGTCCCATACGAGACCAAGGGTTTTTGTTACATCGGTGCCATCATGGAATTTAAGAAATTTCTCGCGATCCGAATCAGCAACTCCAAGAAGGGCCTTTGACTCGTTAGAGCACCATTTTCGGATTTGAAAGTTCCCTCGTTGAAGAAGATCCTTTACCTGTTGCCTAATTTCAACAACTTCTTCTATGGTGTCACCACCAGAAATTAAATCATCCACATAAAAATCTCGGCGAACGATGTTAGCGCCCAAAGGATAAACTTGTTCCTCGTCAAGTGAGAGCTGATGCATGGCACGAATTGCCAAGAAGGCTGCCGGCTTAGTACCATACGTCACGGTGTCCAATTTGTAGATCTTAATTTCTTCCTTTGGATGGTCTCGCCATAAAATACATTGGAGATATTCGTCTGGGTGCGAAATGCGAACGCAGCGATACATTTTACAGATGTCTCCGCACAGAGCAACTTTAAAAAATCGAAAGCGTAAGAGCGTATTGAATAGTTTTTGTTGTATGGTTGGCCCTGCTAAAAGCAGATCGTTTAAAGAATAACCCGATGTAGTCTTTGCAGACCCATCAAATACAACGCGTAGCTTTGTCGTCGTACTTTCAAGCTTTTGAACGCAGTGATGTGGTAAAAAATACATCGGTGTATTTGTGAGGGGTTCTGCTAATGACATATGGCCAAGCGATGAATACTCATTCATAAACGAAATGTATTCAGTTTTCAACTCATGATTATTTTCCAACTTCCTTTCCAAACTTTTAAATCTACAAAGAGCACGATTGAATGAGTTCCCCAGTGTATCGAAATTTTTTCTTGCGGGTAATCTAACTGAATATGCTCCAGAAGCGAGACGAATAAAATGTTGCTGAAAGTGTTGCTCACACCAATGGTCTTCTTCAGATAGAGACGCAGCTGAATGAGAACAATTCTCTACCTCCCAAAACCTCTTTACCAGATCATTCAGTGAGATATCATCGACTTGTTCGATTAAGGTTTTACTGAAAGCTGCTAGGGTCGGTGATCGCTTGCTTGAGTATGAGAGTCCACCAGAAATTACCCAACCAAGACGGGTTTTTTGCAACGTTGGCAGGTTTTTTGCTATGCGAGTTTGACCAACGCACATCAAATCGAAAAATAGACCAGCACCAATTAGAACGTCAATGCGTTGGGGTTTGAAGAATTTAGGGTCGGCTAATTTGATGTTCTGTGGAATATTCCAGTTGGACGTATTGAGGTTGAAATTAGGTTGATAATCTGTTATATTTGGTGTGACAACAGCTGTGAACGAAGTGGTGTAGTCACCATCCTGGGACTGTGCGAAAATATCAACTGATTTGTCAACTACAAAATTAGATTCTCCTATGCCGGAAATTGATATTTGGGATTTTTTTGATTGGAGCTGCAACTGATTTGCTAATCTAGTGGTTATGAAGTTGATTTGAGATGCTGAATCTAGAATAGCGCGACAAGGAACAAAGGTACCTCAGCGATTTTTAACGAAAAGAATGGCTGTAGCTAGCAACACATTGTTGTTAGTGGTTGATACCGGGGATTTCGGTGTTGGGCTTGTTGGTGATGACGACACAAGTGCTGAATGCGAATTGTTTGTTGGAATGTTAGTAGATTCGTTGACAGCTTCTGACGTATTCGAAGGAGATGAAGATGAAGCGGAAGGAAGAGTAGGGCTCATATGTAGCAGCGAATGGTGTTTTGCTGGACAGTGACGACAATGACTGGATTTGCACCGCTGCAGGTTATGACCTTTGCGTAGGCAGTTCAGGCAAAGGTGCAGTCGTTTGGCTTCTTTGAAGCGTAAATTTGGGGACAAATTTATAAAGAGGGAGCAACTACTAATATTATGCTCCTTTGAATCACAAAATATGCACAAAATATGTCCATTAGAGGACGCTACCAAAACATTTCTAATGTTTTTTGTATGATTTGAATGTTTTCCCACCTGGTTGCTAGGTGTTTGTTTTACCATAGCGCTTTCCAAATTCTCCATCATCCGACATCTTTTTTCGAGGAATGATGACATGGCGGTCCACGTTGGCAGTTTATGGATTGGCAAATCTTCCTCCCATTTCTCCTGTGTTCTCTGGTCGAGTTTGTGAACGATGAGGTATATGAGCAGTCCATCAGAAATTTGTGCAGGTGATGCCATTGTATGTAGAGCACGAAGATGTGAGTTGAATTTGTCACTTAGTTCTCGTAAACCACTGGTGGATCCCTTCTCAACACCCTTTAGCCCGAAAATCGCCTTAATGTGTTCCTGAAAAATAAGCAATTTATTATCAAAGCGATTTTTCAGTAAAAGTAAAGCCTTGTCGTAATTTTCCTCATTAGGTTCAAGTGAGCTAATGGTATCCAGGGCGGCGTGCTGCAAATTAGCTCGCAGGTACTGGAACTTTTCAATCTTACTCAACTCGATGTCATTATCGACAACGCTGTTAAACATAGCAACGAAATTCGGCCATTCTGTATAAATTCCTCCAAATTTTGGTATTTTTAGCTCCGGTAAACGGGACCTTCGTTGGGATGATATAAAGGTAGACGGTGCTTCTTCTAAGGTGAAGCGTTGAGTCGAAGAATGTTGCGCTGCTTCCTTGCGTTGCAAATTAAGCCCACGAGACAGTTTGGCCTTCACGTCAAAATATACCCGAAAAAATTCTGCTCGACTCGTACTATCTAATTCACGCGGATCGGCTTCTTCAAGCGCTGATTGAACTTTTTCGAAATCAAAATGCACGCGGTCGACAAACTCTATTCGAACGGAAAGTTCAGCTTCATCAAATCCAGTTAGCCGCTCGAGAGTAAGAAAGTTATTAAGTTCCACTAATTGCTGTTTTAAAGACGCGCTCTTTCTTTTGGCAAACGAATCAGCCTCAGAATTATTCGATGCAGGTGGACTACTGTTAGTCGCAGCATCATTCGATACAGCGGGACTACTGTTAGTCTCAGTATTATTCGATGAAGCGGGACTATCTTCTGGCATTCTGTTAGCGGAAAAAACGGAACAATTGTGCGACGATTTACGATTAGGTAGATATGCACACGCTGATCGAACTGGTACACCAATTAAATTCGACGAAATTTGTTAACTATCCGAATTGATAATTCTTTAAAGACTTCCGACCGAGATCACGTCGGGGTCACCAAATGTTTTGAGGAGGTGCTGGTTTGCACCACCTATTGTTCAAGAATGAAACACAAAAAAAAGATTCAATCTCCAAAGACGATGTTTATTTGTCCGTGATCGCGACGGAAGTAATCTTAAACATTTTGTACAGCTCGTTTAAATAAAAATTATGACAATGTATAAGATTAGAGAGAATTAAGAGAGATAAGTTTAGTTAAAGAGATTAATTCAGTTAGGCTAATTGTAGTATATATAAAAAATGAGTAGATTTTACTTTGCAAATTTAAGAGATTTTAATTTAAAAGTTTAAGGTGTAGAGTTTTATGGTTCGCACTTATTGCTGCTGCGAACAATGGCTATGGCCACACGGTCGACTGTGACATCTGTGGCTCAATGCAAACGTTTTCGAAAAAGGGATGCACCCGCATGACCGATTGTACAACCTACATTTTGGTACTAACATTATTAAACATGTCAGTTTTGCTAAGACTATTGTCGGTGATGTGGTATTGATAATTTAGTGCGGCGATACTCTTTAGGCCTGTTGTTTAGATTCGGCCAGGGTCGACCCGGGTTTTCCAAACTCTCGGACTTATGAAAAAGTTGAGTTTCCTATTTCTCAAAAAAAGTTTAGAGCTGTCATGCGGATATTTTGCCAACGTGAATTAACTTTTGCTTTAAACTCGCTTTCCATGTTTGTATCGTTGATTTATTGGATCACAAATAATTTTTATTATGTGTGTTGGCTGGTCAAACGGTAGTGCATGCGATCATATGAAAACACAAGCGTTTTCATTTCGCTGAGGCCTACCAACTCCTTCTCTCAATCTTCAAGCGGTGACAGCCGGGTGCCTAGTACCTTAATCCAAGAAATGGGTAACAAGCCCCGTTTGGCGGATTCTTGGCGGCAGCAGATGAGAGAGGGGGGAAAAGTGCTTTTTCACTAGAGCAGTTCTTCTTGTTCCAGGTGGCAGCGGCTGAATTCCCTAGACGGAGTCAACGGTGGCGTCTATAGTTCCTGTTAGGTTGAACTTAGTGAATACCTTGCGCGAGCTGCCTCGACGTTTTCGGATTACAGGTCGGTAAGGAATTTCCAATGTTGGTTAGGACCTTGGAATAGAGATGGTGGCGGAGGAGCCCTTAATGGGCCAACGGCAGCGCTCATACTCCCGTAGTGGACTACTGGCACCGGTATACCCGGCTCCTCGTCCTAGGGGAATAATTAAGGAACTGGCCCTCCAGGTTGGGGGTTGTGTCTTTGGGGTGACTTCCCTACTACGTAAAAAGCCTATGGTTACGAAACAACCAAAAGCCTCGGATACGGACGACTCAACTGATGACGACCCCAGCAAACGAAATAAGGACAACGACCTTCGGATCTGTACGTGGAATGTTCTGTCCCTTTACAGATCAAGTGCAGCCGAACAACTAGAAGAGGCCGTAGAATGCTTTAAAGCAGATATTACCGCCATCCAGGGAGTGCAATGGGATGGGTCGGGCAAACAGAGGATGAAAAACTGTGACATCTACTACGGTGATTGCTACAGAGGCAACAGGCAACGCTTATTCAGATGCGGATTTGTTATACGCGGCAGACTTAGGCAAGAAGTCTTAAGCTTCCGACACGTGGGCGAGCGTATTATGACTATCCGGATCAAGGCTTAATTCGCTAACATAAGCCTAATATGTGTTCATGCCCCCACGGAAGAAAAGGACCCTGCCACCAAAAAGTGTTTCTATGAGCTCCTTGACAAAACATAGGAGCAATGTCCTCAATACGACGTTAAAATCGTATTGGGCTATTTTAACGCCAAAATAGGAAAGCAGGACGTCCATGGTAGGGCAGACTCTTCGCTGAACGCGTATCCTGAAATCTCCCAATCACCCCTATGCCGCCAGCATCAAGTGGCGAAGACCAGTGGCAACGCTGCCAACATGCCATCAGAAACCCCGCGACTGACGTGCTGGGTCTCGCTCGCCCACCACCGGGAAACCCTTGGCATGCCGGCGAGTGCATGCACGAAAACAACAGGCATATAAAGCGGCGCTGCACCGGAAGACGAGAGCTGCTCGTCAGCACTACGAGCAAAAGAGACGGGAAGAACACCGGCTTCTCCAAAAGAAGAAGAAAGAGCATGAGAAGCGCCCGTTCGAGAATATCGAGAGTTTATATTCCAGGAACAATGTACGGAAGTTTTACCAAAAGGTAAAAGAAACATTTCAGAGAAGCAAGGCCTGTACAGAAACCTGTAGAGATGAAAATGGAAACCTCGTAGTAGAATCACAGTCGACGCTGAGAATATGGAAAAACTACTTCTGCAGACTGTATAACGGCGACGAAGACCAACATCCCGCTGTCAGGCAGAATGAACCATTCAACATAGACAATGATAGTCAAAATTTCCATCCACCTGAACAAAACGAAGTGAGGATAGCAATATCCAAGTTGAACTCCAACAAGGCTGCTGGACCTGACGCCTTACCGGCCGAACTGTTCGAGGGAGCTGGTCATAAACTGGTAGAGAGCATGCGCAGCAGCTCATCTCTAAGATTTGGTCAGACGAGTGTATGCCCGATGAAAAGAATCTCAGCATCGTTTGCCCGATCCACAAGAAAGGAGACCCCCTCAAGTGTGTCAATTATAGAGGCATGGGTCTCCTCAACATCGCATATAAGATCTTTTCTGCGATATTGTGTGAACGCCTGAAAACTTTTATCAACAGCCTGATTGGACCCTATCAGTGCGGTTTCAGGCCAGGAAAGTCTATCATCGATCAAATGCTCACACTTCGGCAGATCCTGGAGAAAACCCAAGAAGTCCAAACCAATACTCACCATCTCTTTGTCGATTTCAAGGTCGCTTATGACAGCATCTATAGAGAAGAGCTTTATAGAGACATGTCTCGTTTTGACATTCCTGCCAAATTTGTTCGTCTGTACAGGATGACGATGGAGAACGCTCGTTGCTCCATAAAGGTCGGTAATGACCTCACCGAGACCTTTGATGTCAAAGAAGGTTTTAGACAAGGTGACGCACTCTCATGTGACTTCTTTAATATTGTACTTTAAAGGATTGTGCAGAGTTCACAAGCCAACACCGGAGGCACAATTTATCACAAGTCTGTACAACTGCTTGCATATGCCGACGATATTGACATTATTGGAAGAACTCAGCGGGCTGTCACCGGTGCGTTTGCAAGCATTGGGGCGGAGGTGGCCAAAATGGGCTTAGCGATAAACGAGGGCAAAACCAAGAATATGCTGTCAACAAGAAGGGACAATCAACACCGACGAATTGGACAGAACATCACAGTGGGTAGCTATAACTTCGAGGTAGTAAGGGATTTTGTCTACCTTGGCTCTGCTATAAACTCAAAAAATAACATCAGCGCAGAAATTAAGCCCAATCGCTGTTTTTTTTTTTGGGCTTATAAGGGAATTCAACAGTAAAGCCCTATCTCGAACTACTAAGGCGACTCTGTGTTAGACTCTGAACATCCCAGTCCTGCTTTACGGCGCTGAAACATGAACTTTATTGAAAGAGGATGAAGATATTCTTGGTCGCTTCGAGAGAAAAATTCTTCTTAAGATATTCGGTCCCGTTTGCGTTGACGGGTTTTGGAGGAGAAGATTCAATCACGAAGTATACGAGCTGTACAGCGACATCGACCTAGTTAAAAAAATTGCGTATTGGACGTCTGAGATGGCTAACACATGTAGAGCGAATGGACACCAACGCTCCAGTCCGCAGAGTCTTCGAATCTAACCCCGAGGGACGACGCAGTAGAGGACCGCCTCGCCGTAGGTGGCGCGCACAAGTTCAAGGGGACCTCGACTAACTTGGAGTGCGCAACTGGAGGCAATAAGCTAAAGACCGAGCTAAATGGAGAGGCTTGTTGGTTGAAGCCCAGGTTCACCGCGAACTGTAGCGCCACCTAAGTAAGTAAGTAATTTAAATATAATTAATGGCAGAAAAAACTAGTCTATTATTTCCGCGATATGCAAAATAAATGGCACATATGGTTTTGACAGCTCCACTTTCCTTACCCAAGAAAAACCTTTGTTGACTTCAGAGCGATTATAGAGCGACCACAGGTTTTTTTAAAAAAAATGTATTAGAGCGATTTTAAAGCAAAACCCGAGCACCTCAGGCTCCCAAAAAAATATAATTTTTATTTCAATTGTTGGCTATATGCTAACCTTTGACACAAGCGAAGCGAAACTTGTCCGCTGTCTGCAAATTTCTTATGAGATATTTGCCGAAGACAATGAAAAGTTGTGGGAATTATGTAGCTTACTGCTCCTATTAATAAAATCATGCGTGATGGAATCCCCCCACGTTGGAGAAACCTTGGGACCTGGCTCGGGCTACCAGCGGGGTTAGCAAGTTGACGGATAGCTGAACGGCCTATAGATATGTAGGTTAGCTGCGAATAACCAATAAGCAGTCCCCGACCAAGAGCGACAAATTAATTAAAGCACAAAGTAAATGCAACTCTTAACTAAGCGTCCCGTCCCGGAACATAAATCACAGAAATATAAATAATATAAGTAAAACAGAACAAAAAAAGTACAAAACTCAGGAGTAGAAAGTAAAGAAGAAAATCCATTCAGGAGAAGTTGTGTACTGAAGCAATCCCTACCGTTAAAAATAACAGAGGGGGCAACGAAAGAAGAGAGCATGGGCATGAGGACCCCATTTGAACTACCTATATTCAGTGAGCAGACATCTTCGCAGATGTCGTCGAATTTTCAGCTCAGCTTGACGTCCGAAACCAGCACGGAAGTAAGGGCCAAAGAAACCAGCGAAGAAAGAGAAAAGCGTGAAGCCATGCAATATCTTGAAAAGAACATCACTGCATTGATTTAATTAATCAAGGGGAAAAACAATATCCATCACAATATTAGCGGCACCGGCGGTGAATTAAAGCATCCATAAGGGCCTTGGGGGTGTCAATGGTGTAGTGGTAACGTCGTCAATTGCCACGCTAATGGTTCATGGTTCATTTCCTGATGTCAGCAAGCATTTATTTCTTTCTCATGAAATATATAAAGTCAGTCCGATCATTTGCGAAAGCTTGTGAAAACTACTGCGTTGGCATAACACTGGCAGTAGCTTGGTCATGTGGCTGGAAAATTTGTTCGCTCCGTTGATGGTGATTTGCCCTTGATATCGGTTATCGGGAAAAAAGTACAGTGAATCAGAACCAAAGACAAAAAATAACAACAATTTTCCCAGCTATCTGGACGCCACCCCCGGAGAATCTCTGAAGCATAAACAACATGTTAAAGGTTTTCATAACCCTTTGAGTGCGCGCAAATTATAAAAAAGGGCCCCAGAGAAAAGCCCAGTACAAACAGCCAGGTGTAAAAACTGTGAGACAAGACAATAAAGCCGATTGGACAAGAGTGTTTGAAAAAGGAGAAGGTAAAAAAGGCAAGATAAACGTAAAGCCAGACGCTCTTGTGATTAAAAAGATCGGAGAAATTTTATACAGCGATATATTCGGAAAGTTGAAGACCAACCCTGAGTTAAATGAATTGGGGTCTAGTGCAACCCGCATAAGGAAACCGCCAAAGGAGAATTATTGCTTGAGCTCAAAGAAACAGCCGATGGAAGCATAAGAGCACCAAAACAAGGTAGGAAAAGTTCTCGGAGATTTAACGGAAGTGCGGTCCCTAACGCACGAGATGCTTATTGAGTGAAAAGACTTAGACGATGTCACAAATTAGTGCTGCCGGTCATTGGTGAAAGTGGTGCGTTGGTGGTTAAGCTAATCGCTTGCGAAGATCAAAAGTCATACGACCTCTATAAACTTGCCATGGGCAAATTAGGGGATGTATGGCCAGGTGCTAAGCTTGAGGTTGTTGCGAGGGAAGATATCCCGAGTAGACCGAGAACTAGCGTCTGGATCCCAGCCGAATCCTTCAACACGGATACGATCCTTTAAATCCAGCAAGTTAGTAATACTGAACTTCCGAAGCACAACTGGAAAGTCACTAAGCTGGATGAGCCAATAGGTTTTTACAGATGTACACTTATTGTCATCAATAAAGAATCTATTGCTCCTTTGGCGAAAACTGGAGGTGTTGTCTACTGCGACTTTGACGCTATCACCACCAACGTCTATAAAAAGGAAGAAGAGTCGGAATTGGGTAAACTGCCCCCATCCTTCGGACCCCACTCCTGCAACCATTGAACCCGAGCTATTTATCATATTTCCTTCTTTCGATAGTGATGACTCACAAGCGTCCCCAATAACCCGTCTTTAGCCAATGAAGACAAATTGTCGGACATGGAGACGGATGATAATTTTGATAAATTACATCCACTGCTTTTGAGTGAGGACGAATTTTTAGAATCGTCCTCAGACTTGAAAGTGGTGGAGGTTTCTCTACCTAATTGTAGGGCTAATGCTGCAGTTAGTTCAGATTAACCTTCACCACGGCAGTTAGGGAAAAGTTGGGGAGAACTCAGACACATTGCCAGAAACCGTACACGATGGCGCGTAGGCGTAGTAGAGGCCCTAGGACCCATAAGGGGATACAGGACATAAGTAAAGTAAGTAACCTTCACCACTCCATTACGGTATCTGCCGGTCTTCTTCTCCGTCTTTCAAAGGATAGGGAAGATATAGTCTTGGTCCAGTTGTGGACAACTTGATACGTGGACTCAGGACTCCAAATTACTACACCCTGTATATGCGTGACGAAGGTAAACCCGGATCGTGTGTACTAGTGAAAAGTAACCTAAAAGTAACTTTACTCCCTAATTACAGCAATCGAGATACAACCGCAGTAAGAATAGAAACACCCGGCGGTCAGGAACTACCGTAAAACTGATTGGCTCAAGTACTTTCAACTTTAAGCAATTAAGCTACCTCTGATCACCTTAATCACCCCTCCAACCCCCAAGAACTTGATCGCATAGTTGAGGATTTAAACTAAGTCTTAAATAAAGCAATGGCTTCTTCCTACCCTTTGATTCAAGCCAATGGCAAGAAAAAGTCGCATTGGTGGATTGCAGGTCTGGGCCTTTTAAGAAATAATTGTAGAAAACTATTCAATAATGCCAAAATGTTGGAACTTGTCCAAGGCATCCCTAAACATATACAAAAAAAAAAAAAATAATAAGGAGAGCCAAACGTAATTCTTGGATACAATTTCGTGGTAAAATACAAGAAATCTCTGAGGCTAAGGAAAATTGCCTTCTCAAATCCTTAAGAAAACTTATGGGTCTTGGACGACTTCCAGCGATAGGTACTGCAAGGTGGTGTTCTATCCTTCCTTTTGTGGAATTTGGTGATCAATGAGCTATTGATAATCTTGAAGGGCGAGGGATGCACGGCGATCGCTTATGCAGATGATGTTGCTTTGGATGTCTCGGGAAAGCACATAAATACTCTAAAAGAACTTCTGCAAAACACTTTAAAGAAGCTCGTTAGATGGGTGGATCGGTATGCTTTGGGTGTAAACCCCCACAAAACTGAACTAGCACACTTCGCCAGGAAATATAAAATTCTGTAAGTTTACCCTCCCTCTCTCAATGGTATCAGCCTAACTTTCTCTGACACACCAAAATATTTGGGTCTTATCCTGAGACGAAATTAAGCTGGAAACCTAATATTCAAGAAAGAGTCAAGAAAGCTGCAGTAGCACTTTTCTCTTGCAAAAAAGCTATTGTGAATAAATGGGTCTTAAAACCTCGAAACACTCATTGGCTCTACATCTCGGTCATTAGACTACTGTCATACGGGGTGATTGTCTGGTGGACAGCCTTAGAAAAAGCTATAAATCGTGAGTATATAAGTAAGGTCCAGCGTACAGCTTGTCTATACACAAGCGGAGCACTATGTACAACTACCTCTGTGGCACTGAATATTATGCTTCATCTGATACCCCTCGATATATTTAGCAAGCGAATGCAGCCGTTCGCCTTGAAGCTACACAACAGTCATCAAGAAAAGAATTTGGTCACGCTTCCATTCTAAATAAATTCAAAATCTCTCCCGAAAACACGGACTATGCCACCCTAGGTCTAAATTTTGAAAAGAACTTCCTAGTCACCACACCTTCCAGATCACTTTGGGAGGACGACGCATTTTTATGAGATGAGTCGATTCACTCCTACACTGACTGGTCAAAAACCAAAGATGGAGTTAGTGCAGGTGTTTTCTCTGACAGGCTTAATCTTAAGCTCTCCTTCCGTTTTCCAAATCATCGTAGACTGTTCTAGGTGGAAATAATGGATATTAAGGTAGTCTTATCTTGGGTTAAGAAAAACATGATATCTGTTAGAGATATCCGCATCTTTTCATACAGCCAAGCAGCAATCAAATCCCTGGAATTGACCTCTATAAATTCCTTAGTAGCTTTAGACTACCGATCTTCTCTTGCGGAGATGGTTGAGCAGTTCAATATTCACCTGAAAGTGCTGCAACTTAACTTAAACCACTGTGAAGTGGCACAGGATCTCCTGACATACACCATTCGCAAGTTGAAAATATATGAGAACCTTGATGAAAAAGTTTGGGCAGCGGATGACTTAAAAAGAGGTACTATTTGGGCCTGTGGTGATTACGCCTTCGAAGAAAAAATGATGATACTCGGAATAAGATTCGTGCGAGCAAAGATCAAGGGAGTACATGTCTACAGCTGTTATCCATCTCCAAACAGTACCCTTGAGGAGTTCCAGGGTATGCTGGATAGACTCGTGGATGATACTAGACGTCGTAGCCCAACAATTATGTCTGGGGACTTTAGCGCATGGGCCACGAATTAGAGCAGCATACGAACCAGTAGAAGAGGCGAAGTTCTGCGTCACTGGGAGTAAATTTCGTAGATGAAATGACGTAGACAATATAACTTTTGCAACTAGCTCCCTAGCGAGAGGCACCAGGCGGAGAGTCATTTACCCACAGCGACCACCTAGCCATCCTGTTTGAAGTACAATCGATGATAACTACTCAGAAACGCCCTCCAAAGAAGGCACAATGAATGGGGTGGAAAATAAACACATTGGACGAAGAAATGTTTACCCTGATTTTTTGGAGAGTCTACAACAAACCCAGCAACAGCAAATGTTATGGCCGCTGATGTTGCTAAACAAGTAACTAGGGCCTGCGACGTATCCATGGTCCAGAATACGTCAACAAATCAACGGCCACCAGTACTTCCACCACTGGTTTAACAAAGAAATAGCAGAGCTACGCAGCAAGTGCCACAGATCGAGGAGACCATTCCAGCGATCCAGAGGTTTATCCTCCCATCAGGACCTACAGGTGGAATACAAAAATAGGCGTAGGGACCAGAAGTTGGCCATCCGGAACTCTACGAGCAAGCAAACGTAAATCTTTGCGATACCTTCTAAAGGACAGTCATGGCAAAACTCAAAGGCACTAAGGCACCCTCATCCTCCTGCAGGAGATCCCACCTGTCACGCGAATGGAACTCCTGAATGAATGCAGACGATTCGGCGATAGAAAGTCACCTGGATTGGATGGTATACTAAACAAGGCCCTTAATCTAGCCTTCAAAATAAACACAGAGCAATGGACCAATGATCACGAATCTAATTCAATGTGAAGAATTAGTGCTCAATTTTTGATGCACGCAAATAAATATATCAGTCGTAGGACTGACTCGATATATGCTTCTAAATGAGGATTCTGGGCCACAAAGACGTCGAAAAAACGGATGCGGTCACGTCATTTCAGCAAAACTGATTTTTTTTATATGAGTAGTTTACTTGTTCATATAACATATTTTGCCACTGCCAGACATTTTGGCCGGGTCCAAAAGGGTGCCAGACAGGCTTAAACCAGTATAAAAATGAGGGTCGGTAACGTCATAATGGCAAGGCAATTTTTTTTTCTAATCGTTAATTGAGATCACCGTGAGTAATTATTCGCAACTGCCAGACGAAAATCCCGGGTCTAACATCCTGCCAGACGCAAGCGAAGTTTGAATGTCGCTACTAAAGCAATGTGCGACAAATGTATCTAATAGCATCTCAAAAAAAATGTTGCAAATAGCTACTAGGTATTCTGCATCCAGAATCGATATCATTTTCTATCGCTGTTTCTCACCATCTATCGAAGATAGCGAACATCTTCTGAGAGATAGCTTGGACAACCACAACAAATTATGACTTTTGTTACTGTTTTAAAACTTCTTCTTCCTTTTATCAGCGAGGCTATGATCCGAAAACAAGGGATCACAGCCCTCCCACTTCACCGCATTTCTACTGATCCGCCTGTGGGGTTCGCCTATTTGACCTCAGAAAATATCGGCAGGCCTGCCGATTTTGGATCACTCGGTTATTGAGGCCAATGAAATGCCGATGTCGTCGCATTTGTCTGATCCAGGCGTTTATAGGCCTGCCTTTCCTACATACATCGCGATGTCTTTGGAACGTGCATTGATATTGCCTTTTTAACAGGGTGAAAACGGTGCTGAATTACAGGAAATTATATTCTTCCAAATCATTTCTATTGTATAACCCAATAAAAGAACCGAAAATTATTGAAAGCATGATTGTTTTGTTTTTCCCAGATAGAACAGCTGAAGGGAGAAGACATATGATGCATTTTGTAGGAAAATGATATCTTAATACGAAACAAATGGTTTCGTATCGCGGCTACTGCCTCTTTTTAAAATATCTTCTGTTCTACTGGCTACATGAAAATTGTATGTATGTGCTATTTTATTTAGAATTTAATTTCCTATAAGACACACTTAGTAAGTTTTCAAATGCTTCAATAGTTTCGATGAAAATCGGCTATTAGATACCCTCATTTTTATACCGGTTTAAGCCTGTCTGGCACCCTTTTGGACCCGGCCAAAATGTCTGGCAGTGGTAAAATATGTTGTCCCCCCCCCAAATGCACAAACAGACAGCTGCCAGACGTTGATATTTGTGATCATTAGCTCAAGTTTAACAAAAAAATATATTTATTTCCTGTGCTAAAATGACGTTTCACAAACGTTCACCAGCTCTCCGACTATAAGCTAGAACTACTAAAATCTAGAAAGAAAAAAAAATTCAAAAATCAATTTCATAAATCTCGAATGGGATAAATCTAGAAAGTACAAAGTCTCGAATGACTAAATCCCGAAAACAAACTTACTTTTGAGATTTTTAAAAACCCTTCACTTTCCTGCGAAATTGGTTACACGCCGCATTTATAATACCGTTTATCAGAATCCCGCCTTTTTATTTGAATTTAATCATTTAAAACTAAATTTTGGTTATTTTTATTGCTCTATAGAATTTGTTCAAACTGCCTGACAGTTGTTGACATACCCTTAGCGGAGCGACAAAACCGCGTGAGCGACTAGAAAACGGAATTTAAGTAATTGAATCGCGCAAAGCGCGCCACTTACCCGTTGTACGAGATTTTGACAACCAAGATTTAATTTTTTCGAGATGCCATGCTTCGAGATTTTAGGCCATGACCAACCCATTAATTCTAGATTTTTGGCATTCGAGATTTTTTTCCTAAATTTTGGTTCAACATTTTTTTCTTGAAAAAATTTTTTTGTCGAGATATTTTTTTTCGAAATTTTTGTTTTCTCTATGGTATTATATTTTTCTAGATATCGGGATAGACCCATTCCGCTCACCGTCGCGTTTACTTGAAGATTTTAATAATATATCCTTTAATATTTCGGTTTGTAAATTTGTCTTTTCGTTGTAAAACTTTTTATTACAATCGTATGTATTACTGGAAAAAATAAATTGGTTTCAGTAATGAAAACTCAACTTTAAATTACAATCGACTTAATGAGCTTTTGTAGATACATTTGCATCACATCACCACTGTGAACTAGTTTTGACAGAAGAAAGCACAGCGTAATTTATTTGGTGGCTAATTTGGTGTCGATTTAGAATCAACTTTAGAAACGAGTTAATTTTGTTTGCACCACGACAAAATTTCTACCAAACGGTAATAATATTAATCGAAAATATGAAGCCGGTAAGTTGGACCTCAATCACACATAATTTCTTAGTATATAACTAGAGAATTGATAGAAGCGTGAAAGGAATCGCAATTGGACGATACATGAAAAAGAACTGTTAAAGATTACAATTGTACCATTCTTGGATGTTATTGATTCAAAGTGTAACAATACGGAAATGATTGAAAAGAAAAAAGAGGTTTGGCGAAGGGTATCTGCGAAATTAAGATTAAGTGGGATAGGATTTGAAATACCAAAACTAAAACAACAATGGAATCGGATGAAAGACCAAGCCAGAATGAAGGTGCGTGGTAAAAGGAGTGTTAGACCTAAAGAACCTAAGGACGCTAGAGTTATCAATGCTGATTTTAACGAGGAGTCTAATGGAAATGGGACGTATTTAAAAAAGGAGAGAAGTGTTTCAGAAACGTCTGACTTTGACATTGATTTCACCGAATTAAGGCAATCTGTCAAACAGCCTACTGCTAACTGGAAAAAAATAAGCTTTGAAGAGCAACTTTTTGAAAAGCAATTAGAGAAGATTAACTCAGAAATAGCGCATGAAACCGCGTTATTTGAAATTAAAAAAGAAATTGAATTGAAAAAGTTGGAATTAATAAAGCTACAGATTAAAAAAGAAATGGAGGGATTGTAATGGATATACCTAATATATAAAATGGTAATGTGTTTGTTAAATAAAAGACTGAGTTGTAAATATATTTATTGAATTGTTTGATGGCCATATTATTTATTAACATTAAAAATACTTTGAGGGCAAAAGTAAAGTTTTATTGAATATGTATAGTTAACGGCTTCTATAAGTTATCAATTTCTAATTGAAATACAGTGAAACTTTCTTTTTTTGACGGAAACGAGGAAAAACCAGCAGCGCCCACCCGCACAGTTTCATTACTTCTTGCACTAAAATTCATAAATTATCAAATTTTAAATAAAGAACAGTCAAAGAATAAGACAGTCCTTTCACCAAAACTTATTTGTATTCAACATGCAAGGAAATTTAAAAAAATGTAGCCTATGACTAAAATTTAGCTAGCAACTGAATTTTTTTTAAATGTATACCGTTTGGTAATAGTTCTTTTTTCAAAATGAATTAATATACCTATATCATTTATTGAATAATATTAATTATGCTTAATTTTTACCCTGAAAGGTGAGTCAGAGCAA
Source organism: Brachypalpus laphriformis (assembly GCA_945910035.1). NCBI lineage: Eukaryota > Metazoa > Arthropoda > Insecta > Diptera > Syrphidae > Brachypalpus > Brachypalpus laphriformis. The sequence continues at coordinate 124,635,304 of OX246755.1, forward strand.
TAATGGATTCAATAAGCCTGTTTATCAGTCTGTCAACGTTTGTAATTTTTGAACCGTTTGACACAGAGATCTGAAATTTTTAGTATGTGAATCAATGGTAATAGAAAGCTTTTGTTTTACGTCCTTTATGGGGCCCATGGTACCAGGGCAAACAAAAGTTTGTTCCCCATCATGCGGTGTATCAAATGAAAAGTAAATGCAAGCGGGCTCCAAATTTGTAAAAATATTTGCTTCCAGTAAAACGTGCTAAACAAAAAAAAAATATGAAAATCATTAAAAAATTGATTGCCCCTTTCTTTCGACAAAATAAAGAATAGAAAAATGATGAGAGTTTAAAGAATCACGATGGGGATGAATTTGTACGTCAAGAGTTAAGATTATGTCCTTACGTAGGAACGTAACATGCATACATACATCAGTCATGTAATGATTTGGAATATTCATAGCAAAATATGATTTATTCACAATAACTCTTATTTTCAATGAAGACATAATGGGTCATCGCACACTGGAGTAATGTTACCCCGGGGGTAACACTGGGGTAACACCGGGGTATCTTTTACTTTAATCGCACACTGGCTGAATAACGCCCGGGTAAAATTGTGTATACATGAACCGATTTTCATTGTAGTGGTGTGAAATACTAATTTGTTCATCTCGAAATTGAGAAGTTATGTGTGCATTGGTTTACCCCGATGTTAAACCACCTCATAGCTGGTTGAAGATTTTGCTCTGTTTCATTTCATTTCATTTCATTTCTTACTGTACACTTCACCTCCCTCTCGCATAAACGCGGTTTAACCCCGGAGTAATTCCCCCAGTGTGTGATGGCTCAATGGCAGAGAATTGAACAAATTATTAAAAATTGTTAGAACCATTTGGAATAGAAAATTGGAGCCTTGTATTCCTCTCTGTCAGTTGCTAAAAGGCCACATCATTACTTGATGGTGTGTCTTCCGACATCTTTACTGTAAACGCCGGAGTGCCACATGGTTTTACTCTTTTACCAACTCTCTTTCTACTTCACATTAATGATGTGCTAGATTCGACAAGTAATACGATCCTTCGTTTTGGCGACAAGTTGATCAGATGTACGAACAAATTCAAACATTAAAAAAAAAGAAGAAATATTTGCCGCTACAGCTCTTTAAGTGCCAGTGCCTAGCTTTTCGCAACCACTCATGTTGTGTTCCTTCACACGAATGGAAGGGACTTACAGTTTAGTGCCGTATCTGAATGGCAATATGTTTTGAGAAGCTTTTTCGAGACAACAATACTCTCGAATGTTTGTCAGATACTCGCGAGAGGTGGGACCGTGAAAAAACTTTTTGGTGTTTTCTGGGGTTCGAACTTGGAACCTCACGCGCAGTAATCCAACACACTAACCAATTACGCCACGGCGCCCACACATTAAAAAAATATCTACCTACAAATAATCTCGCTCAGTGGGGAAAACTATATGAGTAGAAAGGCCAATACGCAGACTTATGCCTATACTACAGATAATCACCAGCGATGTCCCGAGAACTTTCAAAACAATCCTTATAAATACATTTATGCGTTCTATTAGGCAGGTCACTAGCAGCAGGTGCCAGCACAAGAATCTGTTAAAATTCTATCTGTTATAGAACAAGCAAGCTATGCTACTCCAGAGGCTTACTTACTTAGGTGGCGCTACAGTTCGGGGTGAACCTGGGCCTCAACCAACAAGCCTCTCCATTTAGCTCGGTCTTTAGCTAGTTGCCCACAGTTGCGCACTCCAAGTTGGTCGAGGTCCCCTTGAACTTGTGCGCGCCACCTACGGCGAAGATTCCCTCTACTGCGTAGTCCCTCGGGGTTAGATTCGAAGACTGCGGGCCGGAGCGTTGGTGTCCATTCGCTCTACATGTCCTAGCCATCTCAGACGTCCAATACGCAGTTTTTTGACTAGGTCGATGTCGCTGTACAGCTCGTATAGTTCGTGATTGAATCTTCTCCTCCAAAACCCGTCAACGCAAACGGGACCGAAAATCTTACGAAGAATTTTCCTCTCGAAGCGACCAAAGATATCTTCATCCTCTTTTAATAAAGTCCATGTTTCAGCGCCGTAAAGCAGGATTGGGATGATCAAGGTCTTATATAGAGTCTCCTTAGTTGTTCGAGATAGGGCTTTGATGTTGAATTGCCTTATAAGCCCAAAAAACAGCGATTGGCAAGTTATTCTTCGATTGATTTCTGCACTGATTTTGTTTGTTGAATTTAGAACTCCAGAGGCTACTCAACAAGAATTACCAGATACATACGAGTACATATGCATACGCATTCGCACTACTAAGGAAAGCTTAATCATCTATCCTGCCCTCTTTCGAGTTTCGATAAACCTCGCTGTGAAAAGAATGCACCTAATATTTTGTCATCTTTATTTTCCAAATTTCCTTAACTAAACGGTACAAGACTTCGAAAAACTACTCTTTAGGCTTTTCACTGGTTTCACTTTCTTCAATCTTTGCACTTTTCTCTGCCGACTTTGCATGCACATCCAATACATTCACCAATGCGTTCTGGTGAGCCTCCAAATGCTGTACAACCTGCCCCGCTGCCATATTCAACACGGACACAAATTGAGCCTGTGCTACTTGTAAATTTGGCAGAGTGGCATAGTTAACGAATTCATTTCGACTCATCAGTGTGTTCTCCAAAATCCCACCCAGCAGCAGCATCTGCGGCACTTTCCTAGTAATCTTCAGCAGCGGGGCAATCTTCTGCTCTGGTGAGAACATAATACAATGGTTTGATTCGAACAGTGGCACAATAGCTTCATATTTGGTGTTTTCCACTGCCATTTGGATGATTTTCTTGCCGTAGCGTTTGAAGGTGATGTTTTGTTTGTGAAGCTCCACGCGCACCTTAAACAGATCGTCCTCATTGATGGGATTCAGATGGAAGACGGCAACCATTTTTGAGTGTTCCAACCAATTGAGCACCTCCCTAGCAATGATCCTGTTGTACGGGTTATCAACTTCAGTCTGTTGCTTGGTCTTCTTGAAGCAAACTTTCGTTCGTGGTGGCTCATCGTAAGCGGGTTGGGTGACAGCGATGACTCGGGCGCGTTCATAGTGAGGTTTCTGCGGGCGTTGAATGTTGATTTTACCACGAAATCGTTGGAACTGCACCAGAGGTGTTCGAGACTGCAGAAGAACTGGGAGTTGAAGACAAAAACAAGAAAGATCGGTTGTATAATAGAAATTGGTGGGTGCGCTGGTTTTGTTTACCTTGTTTGACTATGTTCGACATTTTTGTTTAGTCGTCCAATCGAGTGTGCTCCGGAGAATAAGCAATCGAGTTTGTAAGTTGTCAATCTCTAATTTGGATGCAAAATAGAAATAATTTTCATTCAAAAAACGAAAGAAAATCTAATATTTTACTCGTGGTTCTGGTTCGTTTTGCCGACATCTGTCAAAATACAGGAACGATAGTCGTCTCGATTCTCGAATAGGTTTAGCATTGCCAGCGTAATGGATTTTGATTGCAAAAAGAAATCAGGGTGCATGAAGAAGTTTTGTGCTTTTTGTTGCACTTATAAAAGAGGTTCTATTAAATATATATTATTCTTTTATTAAATTATAAATATTTATTTTTATATAGATTTGTTAAGAAATAATAATTTTGAAAAAACTATTGAAATTCTTCCAAGGGTGATAGTATGCAAGAAATTAAAAACATGCGAAACTTATTGTCAACCAATGACAGTGCGAAATGTCGGCACAGTGAGTTAATTTATGAGACTATTACTCTGATATTTTTGATTGCTAGTGGCTATATGAAAGACGACACACACCACCAAGATGACGATGGCATAACTGGCCGAACACAATGGTGAAGCTGAAGCTGTACGCGTGAAGCGCTGTAAAAAAAATCGAACACTGATGTAGCTGAGTACGAACACAATGGTGAAGCGCTGCACGGGTGTTTGTTGTTGGTAATGCAAATGCTTCGGAACATTTTTTCCACACCTCGGATTTTTTTGTTTATTTTTATAGTGAGGATTACTCAAATCCTATAAAATATTGTTCCTTTTTATTAGAACGATTCATTTTTCTGTTGACTAATATGCCATATCTCTTCTTGTTGTTTTGTTTTGTTTCAAAAAGTGGCTCTGCATTGAAGCTGAAGTTGACTCTACTTCTACTTCAGCTTCACATTGTGCTCGCGGTATTGGATGTGTGTGTATTTATTTTTGGCAGCACTTAAAGCGTACAGCTTCAACTTCACCATTGTGTTCGGCCAGTCAAGTGCAAGACATGTTGCTTCAATTCCGTTCTGGTATGGGAATTTTGAAAGCCCAAGCATTTTAATTTATTTGCTACGCCGGAAAGGAGTGAATAAGAACCATTCTGTACGACGCATGATGAGTCCTGAATTTGAATTTCATATTTGCAGAGTTAATTTTTGAATGTAGGCAATAGTATGGCGATATAATCTCCTTTTTCGTTATCGCTATTTGCCGTTAAGCGTGTGTAGCCCTGGGGCATCCATGTTCTCCAATGCACTCGGTCCTGACTATCGCGTTTCTTTTCTGCAAGGGTATTGCCCCTTATTGAGTGTCACATTGTCAGTGTACAGGCGATATTTATAAATGATAAATATATCGCCTTGTACGTTTTGCACTGTTTGCAATTAAGAAATGAAAAGATGGATTGTGTTTATTAATGAAAGCATAAGGTTACAAAGAAGAATGTTTAACTTTGACAAAAATCGGATGAATGCGTGCGCTCCGTTCGCTTACCACAACACGACTGACTCCCTTGTATCTTACAGAAATATAGTAGTAAAAAGTAGTAGTAGTAGTAGTAAATTGTTTGTTTATTTCCAAAAAAAAATAAAAAAATATTGCAAAACATTAATATTTGACAAATAGTCGCCTGTAGGAGAGATATACATACTTATAATAACAAATTATTCCAGAAAGAATCTTTTATATATTATACTTATGTAAAGTTCTCCAGTTTCTCCATTGAGTAGGTTGATAATTTCATCTTTCCGCAGTTCCCGCTTTCCAAAAAAACTTTAGCCGCAATCAATTCAAAATTGGACATTTGTCTACGAAATGAATAACGTCTTCTTCCTCTCTCAGGTTTCAAAGAGTACAGATTCTGTGTTCACCTTCCCGGAGTAAATCACACCACAAGTAATTGGATGTGTGAGATGCTAAGAACTAGGACTGCTGAGACAGAGGTGGGACAAAATATCATCACAATAAGCGCCACTAGAGGCTGCCCACAAGGAGGGGTATTTTCACCATTGATGTGGAGCCTAGTAATAGATGAACTGCACAAATTGACAGATGCCGGCATCACGTGCCAGGAGCAATGATTCAAAGGGACTAAGAATCATACAGAAGTGGTGCAAAACGGTAGGCCTTAGAGTGAACCTTAAAAAAACCGCTGTGATACCCTTCACCAAGAACAGACAGCTAAATCGTAGGCAACCTATCCTGTAGGAAGGGATCAGGGTCGACCCACTGAAACAGGTTAGGTATCTGGATGTAACACTAGACAGCAAACTCGTCTGGAAAGAACACGTAGAAGCTGTGGTAACCAAAGCCACCAGAGCACCTATGGTGTGCAGGAACATTTTAGGAAATCCTGGGGATGCAGCCCAGCGACACTGAGATGAATGGATGTACATGATGATAGTAAGACCCATCTTCACATACGGGGCAGTGACATGGGTTAACAGAACTAGGCTAACCACGACGAGGACATCCCTCAACAAAGTGTAAAGATTAGCCTGCATATGTATAACAGGTGCCATGCCAACTCTAGTCCCACAGCAGCACTAGATTTAATCGTAGGTATTCCTCCGTTACACATTGTGCTAGAGCTAATTGCCAAGGAGACCATACTGTAAATCAGCAAAGAGCGCATCGGGAGAGGAATATGCATTACTAACAAAGAGCGACTAACCCTATTAAATCAGTACTGCTTCTGGACTGGCCCAGAGATGATATGGTCAAGAAATACTGTTTTGAAAGGAAATTTAACTCAAAGCTGAGCAACAAAAGAGACTGGAGTAGCCAATTGCCAATTCAAACAACACACAATTAAATGGTACACAGACGGATTGAAAACTTCTACTGGCACTGGGCAGGAATTTACGGGCCCAGGACCAGATACTTAGAATCATTGGGAATATTCTCCAGCATATTTCCAGCAAAAGTTCACGCGATCCAAAGATGCGCGCAACTTAACCTAAACAGAAAATATCATTGGCAGGTCATCGCAATACTGTCAGACAGCCAAGCCGCTATTAAACCACTGGCCTCGAAAGAGATCAGATTCAAACTGGTATGGGAATACCTCACCAGGATCAACAAACTGGGACAAACAAACAAACAAAGTAACTCTCTACTGGGTACCAGGAGATGTAGGAGTGGAGGGGAACGAAACAGCTTATGAGCTAGCTAGAAACGGATCAGACATCGTTCCTTGGACCAGAACTATTTTGTGGGATAGGATCCCACAAAATACGAGAAGACTTAAGGAAAGAGAAAGAGAACAAATGGGACGAGCATTGGGACGATATCCCCCAATTAAGACGGTCAAAGGAACTTCTGGGGAAATACAACCAGGAAAAAAAGCCGATCCTGCCTAAAAGTCAACAAGAATCTACTTCGAATCTTGACGGGTATGTTAACGGGCCACTGCAGACTCAGGTAGCACCCCAGGAAACCCGGTATAGAGGGAGACGGACATTGCAGATTCTGCAGTGCACCAGCGCACCTTCTTATAGAATGCGAAGCACTGATCCACAAAAGAAGAAATCAACTAGGTGCCTCCCTTCTATCACAAATGGATTTACCTTCGCTATATCAACTCAAGATACTCCGGTTCGTAGTAGCAGCTGGGCTGGAGGAAATGCTTTAGACCGAGTACATCATCGATTAGAGCCCTAGTATGGGGGACACAATAGATCTGTTAAAGGTCGCAGTGCACTTGGACCTCACTACAATTGCATCTATTTTATCTTCCCGATACTTGCTGTCATTTAGTCCTATTATGCCAAACCAGTTTTTATAAACTGGTTTATATGGTATTTATAATTATGCAGCAAATGAACCAATCACTAGATGTGTGAAATTGTATAATAACTATGATAATATTGTGAATTTATATTTTGATAGATGTGATTTTTAAAAGCTTTTATTAGAAAATGTAACTATTACTTGAGGTAAATTGAATTCTGTTATCTGTTAGAGATAAGCTCGGTAAATAAATACAATAAATAAATAAAAATCCGCATCCGAATAGCGTTGCCTGTTGCCTTTGTAGCAATCACCGTAGTAGATGTCACAATTTTTCATCTTCTTTTTGCCCGGCTCATCCCATCGCACTTTCTGGATGACGGTAATATCTGCTTTATAGCAGTCTAGGGCCTCTGCTAGTTGTTCGGCTGCACGTGGTCTGTAAAGAGACAGAACATTCCACGTACAGATTCGAAGGTCGTTGTCCTTATTTCGTTTGCTGGAGTCGTCATCAGTTGAGTCGTCCTTATCCGAGGCTTTTGGTTGTTTCGAAACCATAGGCTTTTTACGTAGTAGGGAAGTCACCCCGACGACACAACCCCCAACCTGGAGGGCCAGTTCCTTAATTATTCCCCTAGGACGAGGAGCCGGGTATACCGGTGCCAGTAGTCCACTACGGGAGTATGAGCGCTGCCGTCGGCCCATTAAGAGCTCCACCGCCACCATCCCTATTCCAAGGTCCTGGCCAACATTGGAAATTCGAAGCAGCCCGCACAAGGTATTCACTAAGTTCAACCTAACTGGAACTATAGACGCCATCCGCTGCCGTCTGGAACAAGAAGAACTGTTCTAGTGAAAAAGCACTCTTCCTCCCTCTCTCATCTGCTGCCGCCAAGAATCCTCCAAACGGGGTTGGTTACCCATTTCTTGGATTAAGGTACTAGGCTTAGGTTTTTTTTTTTTTTTTGGTTGCGCCAAAGGGTGTGTAATCTTCTAAAGATACCAGTAGCCCGAGCTACTGGCATGCACGATTCGCAAACCTGAATACTCGATGCCAGGAATACGCCTACGTACTAAACCACACCCTGCACACTTCAACCACTCTCCCCGCGGGACTACCGTTAGGTATTACTTCGCGGGGCTGGTTAGCTATTTATGCTCTTCTTTCGCTGTCTTCCGCTCCTTGTTCCAAAAGCGTTGCCGGTTGGACTTGGTTGCTCTCTCTGACTCTTTCCATCCGCCTAAGTTCCTGCATGATTATCGCTGCAACTTGTTTCACCGCGTCCCATATTCCATTCGATGCTATCATATGGTGCACAATGTTTTCGGGGGTTGGTTTTTCTCCAATTTTTTCCTCCAGTTCTCTGTGCTCTATATGGAAACGTGGGCACTGAAAAAATACGTGCTGAGCGTCTTCTGAGGCCTCTCCGCAATTTGGACAGTTGGGAGATTCATCGAGCCCAAACCTGCTGAGATACGCTCGAAACCACAACACGATGACTTGTCATCAGTACCTTAAAATATTAAGACTGAGCCCAGTAAGGTCTTAATTACGGCATACTGGAAAACGAATTGGAATGACAGCTATGAGGGCTGACGTCTGTAGTATTCTGTTACCTGAGTAAGCTGGAGTGAAATCCGGTTGAAATGGCTTTCAGGCTAATGCTACAAGCGCCCCCGTCCCGTTAAAACCTTGGCAGGCCTCAAAGTACGTTCAATGTTTCGTCACCATTAAGTTGGTGGTGTAGGTACAGACGTAACATTCCTGTTTAACACCGATCTGGCTCTGACATAAGACCCCATAAGGGCTTATGCCAACCCTCGCATGGTCTCACTGCTTGCATAGACAACCATGAGATCACTGGGTGACTACACATTCGAACATTGATAGCGGCTTTGAGTGGGGACCCAAAAGAAATGAATACAAAACAAACAAAAACCCCAAACAACAACAAAACAAGCAACAGTCAAACCAATGGTGAGTATAGAGGAGACCCGTTCCAGAGGAGCTCGGTGATGCTGAGGTCACCTGTGGGACAATCAGATGGAGCACTTCCGGTGGCATCGGAGGCGACGGTTGAAAAAGCCCCTGATCGACCTGACTTCCACAAGCTGGGTATGCAGATTAGGGAACTAGTCGACATGCTCGAAGACGGAAAGCGGCGCTCAATACATCAACCAATGAGAGACGCCATAGAAAGCATTCGGGCGTTGTATGAACTCTCGGCAATCCAGCTGCGGGATGAAAAGGCCAAGGAAGTGATAAGAAGAAATAACTCTTCTCAGACCTCCCCCTGGCTCAAACCTGTCCAGGACGCAAAAAAGAAGAGATTGCCATCGGAGAACAGCACGCCGAAGCCGAAACGTGAACGCAAGCAGAAGCGCCCCTCAGATGAGGAAAATAAGAAGAAAGAGCCAAAAAAAGTCACAGAAACGGCTTTGGCAAAGGCTAAACAAGCCAGTACCTCTGGTAATAAGAAAAATACGATGCGAGAAGAAGACAATGGTTGGTCAGCTGTTAAAAACAAGAAGGCCACCAAAAAGAAGCAGGGTAGAAAACCAAAACCTGATGCCATCGTCATCGAAGCGAAAGGGGAGGCTTCCTACGCCCAGATACTCCGCAGCGTAAAAGCAGACCCTAAGTTGGAAGCTGTGGGCAAGGCGGTATCCAGAATCAGGAGAACGAAAAAAAGGGGATCTTCTGATACAACTAAAGGAAGCAGGAGACAAAACGACGGATCACAAAAACGTCATTGGCGAAGCTCTAGGAGAACAGGCTGAAGTCAGAACGCTCACTCATCGTACCACGATCGAGATCAGAGACATCGACGAGGTCACTATTAAGGAGGACGTATGCGCGGTGATCAGAGCCCAATTCGATTTGGGCAGGGTCATGACTACTGACATCATTTCTTTGCGGAAGGCGTACGGTGAGACTCAAACGGCAATAATTAATCTCCCTGCAGAAAGTGCGAAGAAACTATTGGAAGCAGGACGCATCAAAATTGGCTGGGTAGTCTGCCGCATTCGTGAGCGGACGCTGCTACAGAAATGTTTCAAGTGCCTCGAATTCGGACATTTGGCCAAGCATTGTAAGAGCGAAGAAGACCGCTCCAAACTCTGTAGGAGATGCGGTAAAGAGGGACATATTGCGAGAGATTGAAGCGAGGAACCATCCTGCATGTTCTGCAGGAAAGTCAACCCGGAAAATGCAAAGCACATAGCCGGCGGCAATAAATGCCCTGTCCTCAAGAAAGCGATCTGCAGCAAGAAACCATGAAGGTTATCCAAATTAACCTCAATCATTGTGAGACAGCTCAGGATATCCTGGCACAAACCATCAAGGACGAAAAAGCAGATGTTATCTTGATCAGCGAGCCATATAAAATTCCTGACAACAGCAGCATCTGGCTCAGTGATCGATCGAAGCGGGCCGCAATATGGTCATGTGGGAGACATGCGTTCCAGGATGCAAATGAAGAGTCAGAGGGTTTCGTTCGGGCCAAAATCAACGGTATACACTTCTATAGTTGCTATGCTCGGCCCAGCTGGACTATAATTGAATACCAGGAGATGCTAGATAACCTCGTGGCTGATGCTCGGGAAAGAACTCCAGTGATTATTGGCGGAGATTTCAATGCATGGGCGACGGAATGGGGCAGTAGATTTACCAACGCAAGGGGTCATGCCCTCCTGGAAACATTTGCAGCTCTCAACGTAGGCATCGCAAACGTAGGTAGGGCTAACACCTTCCGCAGAGCAGGCATGGGCTCAATAATTGATATCACGTTAGCGAGTAACTCCATCCTGCGGGGAATTAAATGGAGAGTCAGTGAAGATTATACCCACAGTGACCACCAAGCTGTTATAATTGACATCGGTAACGCCAGAAGCACTCACCGCCCGCGATCGACTGGTCCGAAATGGCAGGATAAGCTCTTCGACAAAGATACATTCGCGGAAGTGGTTGACACCTTCACGCTAGTCCAAGGATCGGCAGAAAATTCAGCTCGCCACCTCACCCAGTCCATCAACATGGCGTGCGATGCATCAATGCCCAGGAGGGCCTCAAGTAGAAGACGCCTGCCTTGCTACTGGTGGAACGAAGAGATCAGGGTACTTAGAGCAGAGTGTCTACGGGCAAGACGCAAAGTACAAAGATCGCGAAACACACCCAACTTTCAGGAGTACCTATCGTCCTTTAAGCTGGCGCGAAAACAGTTAAGCAGAGTTATCAAGGAGAGCAAAGCAAGATGTTTCAGGCAGCTCTGCGATGAAGCTAACGTAGACCCTTGGGGCACGGCGTATAGGATGGTGATGAGAAAGCTTAATGGCGGCAACTCCCCGCAGATAACATGCCCGTTAATGCTGAAGTCAATAGTAGAACATCTTTTTCCAAGGAGAGCATCTACTATGTGCGCAATCACCAGAGAAAACTTTACAGAGGTAATTCCAGTGATTACAATAGAGGAATTGACAATCGCATCCAGAAAGATAGGTGACAACAAGACGCCCGGACCTGACGGCATCCCTAACAAAGCAGTGAAAGCCGCTGTTCAAAAAAGGCCAGACATCTTTATTGCAACAATGCAAAAGTGCCTAGAAGAAGGAATTTTCCCTAAGCAATGGAAACTGCAACACCTCGTTTTATTGCCAAAAGGAAACAAACCCCCAGGAGACCCATCGTCGTATCGCCCGATATGCCTACTGGACACAATGGGAAAGATCCTGGAGCGAATCATTTACAACAGATTGCTCACAATAGCGGAGGAGAAAGGGGCTTTGTCCAACCAGCAATTCGGATTCCGAAAGTCTCGCTCAACAATTGACGCCATTAAAGCTGTAGTTAATATAGCAGCGGAAGCAATTGAAGGTGAAAGATGGCGATACGGCACCAAGGAATACTGTGCAGTAGTGACGCTAGATGTCAAAAACGCATTTAATTCGGCAGACTGGCCCACTATAAGAAGATCTCTTGCTAGGATGGATACACCATCTTACTTGCTGCAGATAATGGCGAGCTACTTTACCAACAGGAAACTGAGGTATGATACCGACGAAGGAGTGAAGTACTACGATGTTACAGCTGGGGTCCCGCAAGGATCGGTGCTGGGCCCATTACTATGGAACATAATGTACGACGGAGTTTTACGACTACCACTGCCACCTAAAGTGAATATAATTGGATTTGCTGACGACATCGCTGTTGTTACAGTAGCAAAACAAATCAGTGAAGTAGAATCAGCTACAAATGTGGCAATCAGTCAAATCAAAAGCTGGCTAGGATCCGCCGGTTTAGAATTAGCTGACCACAAAACTGAAGCTGTTCTAATAACCAGTCGGAAATCTGTGGAATATAAGAATGTACAGGTACAGGAACCCAAATCATCAGATCCAAAGAAGCAATCAAATACTTAGGAGTAATGCTCGACAATAGACTGCGGTTTAAACAGCATGTTGATTATTCGAGCAAAAAAGCGTCACGACTTCAGGCAGCACTCTCAAGGATAATGCCCAGCATTGGAGGACCTGGATACGCTAGGAGGATCCTACTATCCAGAGTTGTCAGCTCAGTCCTTCTTTATGCGGCTCCGGTTTGGGCGGGGGCTCTCGCGACCAAAGAAACAAGGAGGAAACTTACATCAGCCTACAGACTCCTCTGCGCTATAAGGACCATCAGTGGTTTTCGAACTATCTCTGACGAAGCAGCCTTTGTCATAGCAGGAATGGTTCCTATCGACATCCTCGCGAACGAGATGCAGAGAATCTACAATCGGAGAGGCTCGAGCCATCAAGAGGCTAGCGAAAGAAGAAGGGTTATAGAAGAAGACAAAGCAGCTTCAAGAGCTGTGTGGCAAGATCGATGTGATAATGCGGTTAAAGGCAGATGGACCTAAATTAATCCCCACCATCGACATTTGGATAAACCGAGCACATGGGAACTGCACCTACCACCTCACGCAGTTCCTGTCTGGCCAGGGAGGTTATCCCAAATATCTTTACCGGTTTGAACACGATAGCTCTTCGTTGTGTCCAGAATGTCCAGACCAGGAGGAAGATACGGAGCATGCAGTCTTCTACTGTAGGCGATTTGAAAACTGGAGAAACGAACTTCCCAGTCCCCCATTCCTCATAGATCATATGGTACAATCTGAGGAAAAATGGATGGAAATTTGCGCGTTTATTACGCATGTGCAAATGCAGCTTCGAATTCAAGAACGAATACGTCGAGAAGCAGAAAGTACAGCATAAATTGCTAACCAGCCCCGCGAAGTAATACCCAACGGCAGTCCCGCGGGGAGAGTGGTAGAAGTGTGAAGGGTGTGTGTGTACGTAGGCGTATTCCTGAAATCGATTACTCAGGTTTGCGAAGCGTGCATGCTAGTAGCACTCGGGCTATTAGTATCTATGAAGATTACACATCCCTGGCGCAAAAAAAAAAAAAAAAAAAAAAACGCTCGAAAGCTGCCATGTCCGGTTAGGAACTGGCTAAGATAGAAATTTACCTCTCCGTGTTTCCGGTCCATCCATTTTTTAATATCCGGTATACGTCGATGGGCCCATCTTCCCTTTGAGGACTGGTTCCATCGCTCCTGCCATGCTCTAATGCTTCGCTGTCTTTCTTCCAGCTTGATATTTTTGACTGACGCTTGAGGTTCCTGAATTTTAGCGTCGTAGGTCCTTTGTAGCTCGATAGCCAAGATATCCGCTGGTAGCATTCCCGCGATGACACATACAGCCTCGTCTGACACCGTACGAAAGGCACAGCATACTCTCAGCGCACATAGTCTGTTGACAGAGTTTATCCTTCTTGCGTAGGTCTTTTTCATCATAGCTTTGGCCCATATGGGTGTCGCATACATAAGGACGGACTGCACCACCCTGGATAGAATAAGTCTCCTTTGTTGCCTAGGTCCTCCTATATTTATCATTATTCTTGATAAGGCACCGCGTGGAGGTTGAGAGTAGGAGTTGGTAGGCCTCAGCTGAGTGAAAACGCTTGTGTTTTCATATGATCGCATGCACCACCGTTTGACCAGCAAGTTCTATTACTACTGTAATTTTGCCATCTTTTTCAATCACTTTTCTCACGTTCCTGATCGCAATTACATAAGTTATTTGAAGATTCTCCCTGCATAGATCTCTAACGCCTGCATTTAGGTATTCATTCATTGACATACCATTAACCCTAGAAAGATAGCGTGCGCCTCGGAGGCGCCCGCGACATAGATATATTGCTGTCATCTGTTAACCGACGCCCGTATAAAATCCTACATAACTTTCTTATAAAGAAAAAATAATAACATATATTTGTGTTTTATTTACTTATTAATAATGTAACATTTCATTGAAGTTATAAAAAAAGAATAATTATTTAAATTTGTAAAATAAATCGGTTTTTAAAATTGTGCGCCTCTCGGGCGCATGTTTATTTTTTCAGTACTGTAAAATAAGGTTATCTTTCTAGAGGCGCCGTGGCGTAAGTGATTAGTGTGTCGGATCACTACGCATGAGGTTCCAAGTTCGAATCCCAGAAAACACCAAAAGTTTTTTTCACGGTCCCACCTCTCGCGAGCGTCTGACAAACATCCGAGAGTATTGTTGTCACGAAAAAGCTTCTCAAATCGCCGTTCGGATACGGCACTAAAACTGTAGGTCCCTTCCATTCGTGTGAAAAATATAACGCACACAACATGAGTGGTTGCGAGAAGCTAGGCCCTGGCACTAAAAGAGCTGTTGCGCCAAATATTTATTTATTTATTTTTATTCTAGGGTTAATGATGAGATTCAACGTTTTTGCGTTGTTTTCCAAGATATTTAGGTGCTTTTTTCCTTCTCTTTGCTGATTTTTTAGATCTACAATTTCAGCTTTAAACTCTTCCAAATAGGCTAATTGTTGATGATCTCTATCTCTGTCTTCTTTTGCGACTTGATCTTTAAGTATTTAATTTTCTTTTGTGAGTAAACCTATTTTCGACGCTAGTTCACCCACATGCGATTTAATCTCCTCGATATCCTCTTTAGCGGGTAAGCTTTTAATCTGTTCATCTAAGATCGCTGCCGTGGAGTTTTTCATCATGCTCATAAGATCTTTAACTGCCATCCTAGCTACGGAATCGTTGGGACATATGCTTTTCGGGGACGTTTCCGCAAGCCTTCTTTTAGCTTTTGGTACTGTGAAATATTTAAAATATATTGAGAATTATATACGTAAAACTAGCGAATACAGTAAGTAATCAAAAAATAAATATTTATGTAAACTATATGCATATTAATGAAAAACTTAGCTTAGAACTAGATGATAATCACTTGACATTAAGTTATGTAACTGAATAAAGTCTATGTAAAAAAGAAAAGAACTGGATATGAGCAAACAAACACAATAAGAGGTATTGGAAAGATTTTATGATAACACCGGAAGAGAATTTTAAATACATACCAAAAGAAGTAAATAATTACGGCTCATAAATAAACTGCGTACCGTTTAAAATATAATCCAAGTCGTAGTAAAACTAAATGAGATCAGCATTGAACGTAGTTAGTGAATGTAAGCATGGAGGAAATATCCAGCCTTATTGTGAGTTTCACCCGAACAGCATTCCACGTGAAAAAATTCCCTTTTCACTTTTCCCCTATCATGAGTTTCGGGCGAAAATTTGTTCATCTTCGAAAAATTCCCCTTATCGTGAGTTTTTATTTCGCGTGGAATATGACGCTATTCGCATGGAAAATTTGCACTTGATTTTTGTAGGCGAAAGAGAGAACAACAAAGCGGAAAATGTAAGTTGTTTGAAAGCAAAAAAGTGGAAATCGATTATAGATAATTTCATTTCAGGAGCAAAACTATAAATAAGCAACAAAGTGTTAAACAAAATGATTGAAAACCCGGATATTGCTAGGGGATTTGTAAAAGAAAACATGGACAAAGTGTACGAAAGAGGGACAGGAGGTGGATAAAACAGAACGCAAAAGTTCTCACCAACAGCAGAAGCCATATTCCAATTGATTGGAATAAATGTAGCAGTGAAGGGAGTAGACTCATCACAGTCCGTTGGAATGCCTCCCCCCCAAAAAAAAAAAGACGAGAGGAAAATACTATTTCCGAAATTTCAGTGGACGAAATTGTATTGAATACAATTGAAATTGGGACACGTTCACCTACTGCTCATATTTTTCAAATAGAAGAAATACCTCCTAATAGCAGTGACCAGCAAACGCCGAAAACGAGGAAGGCAACTCCAAAGGATTGGAATTATCTCTTTTCTTCTTTTCTTTCTTTTTCTTGACATAACATTTGTAGCGCTATAGAGTTAATTTTTATTTTTATTTTATTACATATTTACTTTTTAATTTGTTTAATGTTACTTTTTGCACCCACATTTGCTTCTTAAGTTTTTTATTTGCCTACTGTCAAAGCACCAGAATCTATGCTCGAAATGTCACAGCTGATTCGAAGTGAAATTTTGTTCACGTGAAATTCACAATTCCGGGCGAACAAAAATTTCCACGTGAAATATTTTTCGGGTGATACTCACAATAAGGCTGATCATGTAAAAAAGAAATAGTAGCACTTTTCAAGAAACCGTTTTAAGTAATAATTGATCTTGCAATAATTCTCTGAAATGCGCATATTTGTGGCATTGAAGACATTGAACTGGGATAGCTTAGGACATTCCTAACAAACAAAGTAAAGCGGATTGAAACAAATGTTTAGTGTGCTGAAGTGGAAGTTGGAATACGTAAGGTGTTGATCCAATGCACGTTGTTATTCATTATAAACACTATGATATGCTAAAAGTAGCAAGAAACTATGCCCTATGTGAGCACAATACATTAATCTACACAGAAAAGAGAGCGAGGAATACAAAAAAAAAAATTAAAAATAACGTACGATATTAAACATCCAGTTCTATGGTTAAAGAAGAATAAATTAAGGTAAATAAAATTATTCTCGATAGGCTGGTTAAGCTTGAAAATAATTCACAGAAAACGCGTACTTCAACTAGAATATGAATGAAAAACGAATGTTGAAAATATGTACTTGGAATGCAAACGGACTTTTGCAAAATCTTGACGAATTGGAAATATTTATGCGCCAAAAAGATATTGATATTTGCTTGATTTCTGAAACCCACATCAAAAAGGAATCGCATTTAAAAATAAATGGCTATAATGATTACCACGCTTGTCACCCTTCGGGAAAAGCGAGAGGCCGATCATCGTTATTTATTAAAGACTGTATCGAGCAATCGGAAGACCTAAAGATAGAGCTTGAAACTTTGCAACTTTGCACGATTCGAGTTAAAAATAGTCAGCGTACTCTTAAAAATTCGTCTATCTACTGTCCACCGCGTTCCGCGCTTCAAAAAAGTGATTTTACTAACATGTTTGAATCGCTTAAACCTAATTTCATTATTGGCGGCGATTTTAATGCGAAACACACGTTCTGGGGCTCAAGATACAGTTCAAAAAAAGGTAGAATGCTCTATGGGGCAGGTATGGAGTACAGTTGTGATTTCCATTCGACGGGTAAGCCGACCTACTGGCCAACTGATACTTCAAAAATACCTGATCTGATAGATTTTTTCGTTGTGAAAGGAATATCTACCAACCACATAAAAGTCAAAGAGAGTTTTGATCTGTCGTCTGATCATTCCCCAATTATTTTGACATTGAGCGAAAAACTAGTCTATAACCTAGAGCCAGCGAGATTAACTGGTAGAACAACTAACTGGGAAGGTTTTAGGAACGAAATTGAAGATAATGTTGAACTGAGCGTTCCACTTACGACACCCTATGAACTTGAGGTTAAAGTTGATCGCTTCGTTGAGATCGTACAGCTCGCCTCTTGGAATAATACTCCCATTCCAAGGAAAACGCCGGACAAATACGGCTTACGATATCCTCCGGAAATAAAGGAATTGGTCAAGGAAAAACGAAAAGCGCGTAAAAAATGGCAACAGAGTCGTGCTCCGCAGCATAAAGCACACTTGAATCGTCTGTGCAATTCGTTGAAGAAAACTATTAAGGATTTTAAGAATCGTGCAATAGGCTCTTACCTTGAAAGTTTAATAGCGAAAAAAGATTCCAATTATTTACTTTGGAAAGCCATAAAAGGTACCAAAAGGCCCAAAGTCCCTGCGCCGCCAATTAAATTAAGTCGAAATGAATGGGCAAGGGAAGATAAAGAAAAAGCGGACGTCTTTGCGGCCCACCTGGAAGAAATCTTTAAACCGTACGATAGTCAAGTGATTTACGATAACATCAATAGGCTGGATTTACCATCTGGCAATTTAACACTCACAAGTGCAACGCTAAGGGAACTCAAAAATGAGATCGAGATTCTAAAACCTAAGAAAGCTCCTGGTTATGATTTAATCACCGGAGAAATTCTCAAAGTTTTACCTAGAAAAGCTTTGATTAAGCTTCTCTATATTGTAAATGCTGCGCTCAGATTAAAACATGTTCCGAGCCAATGGAAAGTTGCGGAAGTAATAATGGTCTTAAAACCAGGAAAACCGCCAAATGAGGTAAAATCGTATAGACCAATTTCGCTTCTTCCAGTCATATCCAAAATTTTCGAGAGGATATTACTAAGGCGTCTCCAACCGGTTATAGACAAAAATAATCTTATCCCTGACCACCAGTTTGGGTTCAGAAGTAAGCATTCGACGATTGACAAGGTGCATAGAATTACTGACGTAATCGAGAAAGCACTTGAAGAAAAAAAGATTTGCTCAAGCGTATTTCTTAACGTCTCGCAGGCCTTTGATAAGGTGTGGCATGATGGATTGAAATACAAACTACGACAATTTCTCCCTGTGTGCTTATACGATATTCTAGTATCATATCTGGGGAATAGACTCTTCCGTGTTAGACATGGAAACGAATACTCGCAGCTCAAAGAAATTTCGGCTGGCGTACCACAAGGAAGCGTTCTTGGGCCGGTTCTCTATCTGTTATATACTCGTGATATACCGAAAGAAGATGGCACTACCCTTGCTACGTTTGCCGATGACACTGCTATCCTAGCAGTAGGTAACACAATCGAAGAAACGACTAAAAAACTGCAAAACGCGCTAAATAAAGTAAATGAATGGACGAGGGACTGGCGGATTGCCCTCAACGAATCTAAATCTGTTCACGTGAATTTCACTTACAAGAAAACTAATAGCTTGCCACGAGTCCAAATACCTGGGAATGACACTCGACGCAAGACTGAAATGGAATTCGCACGTGAAAATGAAACGTAAGGAACTCGAAATCAAATATAGAGAAATGTACTGGTTACTCGGAAAACATTCCCAGCTCAATACTGAGAACAAACTGCTTTTATACAAGCAAGTGATAAAGCCGGTGTGGACCTACGGTATACAACTTTGGGGTTGTACCAAGAAAACAAATGCAAATATTTTACAAACTTTTCAAAATAAAGTGCTAAGAGAAATTGTCCAAGCACCGTGGTATATTAGAAACGACGATATCCACAAGGATCTCGGAATTCCGACAATCGAAGCTGAAACTAGAAGCTTCGCGAGAAAGCATAGAAACCGACTAATCGGACATGTCAACAATACAGTCCTACAAATATTGGATGAGAGCAATTTATTGCGCCGACTACAAAGAACGAAACCCTTCGACTTGGCGATAATGATAAACCGCATCTAGATTGCGGAACATGCAGGATCTTTCAGTGGAAAGTAACCTGCCAAACGTTTTTATTTCGTGATAGAAAAATTGCTTGATAAGTTATTACTTAGTTGCGATATCTAACAAATTTATATCGAAGGGTGGTGTTTTTTTAGTCAGTAAGAATCTGACACTACTATGAGCACGCGCTTGCTATTCTCATAGTCACCCTGATTGTCGTTGGCGTTTGTCGCTTTTCGACGATTGTCGTTTTATTCTTCAGATGGAGCACGAATCCATTTTCATAAATTTTCCACTGTGAATTGTAATAGTATTCTACACGACAAATAAATTGCTTAGTAATGTTTAACGATCAGCAGGTTGAAGTTATGAATAAAACGACAATCGTCGAAAAGCGACAAACGCCAACGACAATCAGGGTGAGTGTCTATGGAAGATTTTTCACCAACCCTCGGGAAAAAAAAATTAAGGTTAAATCAACAAAAACAGAGTAAATGTAAGTAACTATTTATCGATAAAGATTCAAACTATTATTAATACATACCTTGAATATGGATATGTATATTCGAAAAAATTGGCAAGCAATTGGCTTCCCAATCAAATCAGAAAAAGATTGATCACGGTTATAATAATGTTTAACACCATAGTGGCATCACATTATGAATATATAGTAGTTCTACAATTATTCGTATTACTATCAAGAGTAGGCAAGAGAACAATTCTAAAATGTTATAGATATATCCTGGATCCCATTAAGAGGTTAAACATGCTTTTTTTAAGCAGTGTTTAAGTAAAATACGGTGCAGTACGAATTACATCCATAATAACAACGTAATGCCAAAGACTTTAGAGTTCTTTTTCAAAATTATTAATTTAATATGTTTACTGTACACAAGAATACATTCAAACAACAAATTTCTTTTTCTGCTCTCTTCGAAGCTTACTAGAAGAATTAAGTTCCTTACTGAACCAAATAGTGACACTGCATTTAAAATCAGGGGAAATACAGAGTTGACATCTGGAGCTGCCGTTACCGTTGACATATATGTGGAACCATCGAAAAAGAATTCTATTAACCGGGATCGTTTCTTTTATGTCATTGCCGAACACCCAGACATAGTGTGGGAAATTCCTATTCTAGGTTATTGATTAAAGTTATTTAAATTATTTTAAAATTTATATTTATTTTTATAGTTATTGGCAAGTGTCCTGAAGTGTTCATACCTCAACTCATTTGTTTGTATAAGGTCCCATCTAATACAATTTCCAACTATCAATTCATCATATATAATCCTCTGGAAACTGAAATTATGTTTTCCATACGCGCGTAAATATTCTTGTACCTTATAGTAGCTCACAAGTTATTCTTTGTTATTATAAATATTTCAGCAATTACGAAGGCCTCACGGTTAGTCCTATTTCAAGTACTGTATCTGGAAAGGATTATTGCAAAATACTTATAAATGGAAAAGTCCCTAATCAAGTCATGACTACAACTATGACGGTGTCCTTGAATAATGGTATCTAAAGAAAGATTTATTGATATAGATTAGTGAAGACGTAAGTGTTTTAGGAAAGTGCTTCACGATCTGTGTTCATATGGAGCCATCTGACCAGGTAATTCACTTGAGTGCTAGTGTATTGAACTTCGAAGATACATACATGGGCTCAAGGGTTCAAAAAAATTTACACATTTGCAATAAGAGCATGGAAAGCGCCGGTTTTCGATGGACTTGCAGTGAAACCAACGACAATACAAAGACTGATGAAAAAGCAGATGAAGAACTTGTAATTTCAGAATTTTTAAGGATAAGGAATAAGGTAAAGATGCATACGACTTCTTTTTAAAACTACTTGAATTCAGGATCGTTTATTCTGTTTTGAGCTAAGGAATTTTGAGGATATTTGATAAAGTACACCGTAAGGCCCTTCATTACCTGTAGATAGGAGGTAGGGAATCAATCTGTATGCTTTTCGATGAAGTTGAGTAGCTTACCATTTTGATAGTGCAACCAGCATATATATATATATATATATCTAGGTGTCTAGACCCTTTTTTATACACTTGTTATAGTCCCTAAGTGGGCTAGAATAATCTACGCCATTCTTTTCCATTCCACATGAATTCATTTTCTTTTCTTTATCGTCAAGTAGTTGTTTTGTTTTGGACCGCATACTCGTATTTAGCTCAAGCTGGCAAAAAATTACATAGTTAAACAGACCTCCCCACCTTAGTGTTTATCGTGCTGTCACCTGCTCTGAGCACGGCTGTTACATTGCGTAATCGAAAATCATTCACCGAATTTCTCTGTTGGAATCAATAAAGCTTAGAATAGAGATACAGCCTGTATTTATTTGTTATGAGCCTTTTCTTGGGACACTGCGGCACACGCTTATTGTAGTTGGCTGAATTCCTTTTGATTTTGATATTGCCTTACATCTTACAGCTCGTGAAGTTCAAAGTAATGGATTCGTCTTGATTAACCTTCCTCGTACATTAAACTGCATACATACTTCGAAGTTGAAGATCGACAGTCTTCGCTGCTTTGCAACTGTCATAAGAGAGCATTATGACTCGTTTAGTGTCCTGCGTACTATCAGCACAGAGTCTAGAAAAGTACTCAAGACTGTGTATTATATATGAAAAATAAATATATAAGCTTGAAAACTTAGTATATGACACTGGCTGGTCTTGAATTATTGGTAAAATTGTCCGCTGTAACAGACACCGTGAACTGTGTTTAATCTTCTTACTATTCGATAAGATTTTCGTGCCCATCATAGAAGAGCTCTGGCTTTGTTCTAACTAACTTAATGATCTTGTTTAGTATAGTCACCAACCGTGTTTGGACCATTCAGACACGTGACACGTGACATCACGTTGGCAAGATTTCTAGCTTCGAACGAAACGATATTTCGCGTTAGTACGGAGGAAAAAGTCAAAGACGGCCTGATATTTTTTTTTACTTTAGCATAACTAGTCCATAAGCATGAGCGTAAGCCTTGCAGGCTCCCCCTACTTACTTATGTCCTGCATCCCCTTGTGGGTCCTAGGGCCTCTACTACGCCTACGCGCCATCGTGTACGGTTTCTGGCAATGTGTCTGAGTTCTCCCCAACTTTTCCCTAACTGCCGTGCCTCCTTCTCGACTGTTCTGCGCCATGTTTTCCGCGGACCGCCAGGTCTTCTGCCATCCTGAGTTAGAGGGTTCCATTGCATAGCATGGTTCGCTATGGAGCTGTCACCCTTTCGGAACGTGTGACCAATCCACTGCCACTTCCGCCGTTGGATAGTTGTGCCTATTGGTTCCTGACCCGTTCTCTCGTAAAGGTGTTCGTTAGAGATACGATTGGGCCAGAAAATCCGTAAGATATTGCGCAGACACCTATTAACGAACGTTTGCAACTTTCTGGTGATAGTAGTGGTCACTCTCCACGTGCTGCAACCATATAGCAGCATGGATTTAACGTTGGAGCGGAACAGTCTTATTTTGGTGCTCAAACTGATTGCATTGCTTCGCCATATTTTGGACAACATCCCGAACGCGGACTTTGCTTTGGCGATCCTGTTGGTTATATCCAGTTCGGTTCCACCATCGGTCGAGACAATACTCCCAAGATACTGAAAATACTCTACTCTCTCTACCGGTTGTCCAGCAATGCATATTTGAGCCGATGAGTTAGTTCCAAGGCTGATGATTTTAGTTTTTGTCGTATTGATTTTCAGCCCGACGACACCTGCCTCCCTCTCCACATCTGCTGTCATTTGGTGGAGGTCCATAATTCTGTGGGAGAGTAAGCATACATCGTCTGCGTAGTCAAGATGTTTCAGTTGAGATGTAAGAGTCCATCGAATTCCTCCGTTTCCCGTCGACAAAGCTGCATGAAGCACATCGCTAATCACCAATAGGAATAATATTGGTGAAAGGATACAGCCTTGTCTTACCCCACTTTGGATCTCAAATTCCTCAGACAACCTCCCCCCGTGCAGAACGTGACATTTGGAGCCTTCATATGTAGCTTTGATAATAGCAATTAGTTTATCGGGAATGCCTCTCCTGCGTAAGGCACGCCAAATAAACTCCCTGTTGACACTATCGAACGCCTTCTCAAAATCGATGAACAGCAGGTGCAGTGGCGATCGATATTCAACACACTGTTCGATGATAATCCGCAGGGTGTTGATGTGGTCGGCACAGGAGGATCCAGAGCAGAAACCTGCTTGTTCGGCATCGAGTGTGTCTTCGAGATGTTGTTTGATTCGCTCAAGGATGATTTTAGCTATTATCTTAGCTACAGCAGGCAGCACGCAGATACCCCTCCAGTTTCCGCACTCCAATAAATTTCCTTTCTTAGGAAGCTTGACGATGATTCCCTTTTTCCACTCGTTAGGAAAGCTCTCAGCTTCCCAAGCTCTATCTATAAGTGGAAGCAGAAGCTCAGCCGATGTTGTTGGCGCTGCTCGTGAGAGCTCTGCTGGAATACCGTCAAGTCCTACCGCCTTGTTGGTTTTGAGTGCCTTGATCGCGGTAATGATCTCATCTTTACTGGGCGTCGTGGTGCGTATTCGGGAACTTCACACCTGGGCACCTTAGTCTGATTTGGGAGCATATCGCTCGCGAATACGCCGTTCAAAACCGTAACAAAATGCTCTTTCCATCTCTTGAGCTGGTCCTCATCCGAAATGAGCAAGGAGCCGTCTAGGCTTTTCACTGGGTATTGGCTGGAGCTGCGACCACCTGTCAGCTCTTTGGTGATTCTGTAAACAGTCCTGCTGTCGCATCTCCGTGCAGCTTCTTCTGCTTCTGTAGCCAGCGCGTTGATGTAGTTGCGCATGTCACGTCGTACGCTACGCTGAACTTCTCTCATCTTCATGTGATATAGGGACTCTAGCTCGCTTCTCCCTGCTGCTGGAGTAGCTGCAACGCGAGCTTTTAGCTGTTTTCGTTCGTCAATCCTTCTCCAGGTATCCTCGGAAAGCCACGCCCTATGTCTTCCCTGCGATCGACCGACAATTCTTTCAGCACCAGATGTAAAAACATTTTTCACAGCACACCAATGGTCTTGGATGGTTGCGGGCATTGAGCTGCTGATTGCTTCCACACCTTACGAAAAGTGCTCCCTTAATTGTTGGCGCACTGAGGGATCACTAAGTCTATCGATGTTGAACCTGGGCATTCTTGTGTTGTCGTGGGATCTTCGAACTGCAGCAGTGCGTAGTTGGAGAGTAGCTATCATAAGATGGTGATCACGTACTATCCCCACATCTGCCCCTCGTCTGTTTCGGACGTCCAGGAGACTGCTTCTAAAGCGGCGGCTGATAGCAAAATGGTCAATTTGGTTGGAGGTTGCTTGCCTGTCGTTGGAAACCCAGCTGACTTTGTGGCAGGTCTTGTGCTCAAACATGGTGCCACCTATCAAAAGGCGGTTGGCATTGCAGAATCCACAAACCTTTCGCCGTTGTCATTGCGGTTGCCTAGACCATGTTTCCCGATTACATGCTTGAGCCCTTCGTTGTCGCTGCCTACCTTGGCATTCAAATCCCCCATCACTATGACAATGTCTCCATTTGGTGTTGTGTTGAAGACGGCGCTTAAGAGATTGTAGAAGCTCTCCTTTTCGTCCTCAGACGAACTATTCGTTGGGGCGTAACACTGTATGATGGTGACACGTCGTACTCTAGTCCGGAATTTGGCCGTCATAATCCTATCACCATGAGGCTGCCAGGAAATCAGGCCCTTGCGTGCTGTTGTTGTTAGCAGTAGTCCGACTCCATATTCTCGCGGACTTCCGGATGGTCTTCCAGAATAGAGTAGTACAGTGTTACGCGTTCGAGACTGGTACTCGCCCGCTTCTAACCATCTTACTTCACTTACCCCCAAAATGTCCAGTTTATATCACATGAATTCCTTTTCCAGTTCGAGGAATCTGGCATTGTAAGGACCTTCTCTTCCCGAGTCGAGGAGCGTCTTTACATTCCAGAAACCTATCGTTGTCCGGGTACAATAGCCAAAAGTCGTCAACATGTGATCAGTCCTTATCCGAGGCATAGTGTCGGTTTCAGTAGCGAGCTGGTTTCAGTAACGCAGGTTGCCGGCCCACGTTACCTAACCTAGAATCAAGGCCCTAGACAACCCGCACTTACAATTTTGGCCTATACGTATAAGGGTTTATACGTATAGTTGCCCGGGGACCACCACTAGGAGGTAAAGTAAGCACTTCATCACGAACTTGATTGTTGCGCTACTGGCCCAAGCCAAGTTTTGGGCAGTCAGTAGTTTCCCGATCAATCGCAATGCAGGTCCCCCTACCCACTCCCCACTTCTTGGGGAAAGTGGTTCCGTACATGTTGCCGTCCTAAAAGGTTTCTTAGTTTTTCTTCAGTCTACGACCAGTATTTTGACAACCGTGTACTTGCGTCTACACCTTTTTTCATGTTCGTATCTAATCTGAATTTTAATTTTCTTCTGAAGCGTGGTTGTATTCCTCCAATGAACTCAGCTCTCTCGATCGTCACGTTTAGCCCTCCTATTGACTTCGATTACAGCGAAGAAGAAGAGCCACCATTTAAAATAAGCATTCCCATATATTTACGTTGTCCTATTATTGGAACTCAATCATATGAACTTTATATTAACGCAAGTATTCTTGGACCTGAAATTGAAATCAATCCTAAGGACATCGATGTGGGAAATATCTATATGGGACAAATGCAGTGTTTGAAATTTGACGTAGTCAATAAAGGTAAGCTAGATTTTTTTGCTTAACCAGTTTAAAGGCCTACAATTCTGTCCAATATATTTAAGGACCAATTCACGGGAAAATATTCTTTAAAGATCACACTGATCAAAATGAAATCCGATGCTTAGTTACTCCGGCATCAATGGATCTAAAACCGGACTGTAGGGGAACAATTCGACTGAAATACTATCGTCGAGATATTGGCAGATTCCTCACAAAGCTTACTTTTAAAATTAAATCTGGAAATATCGTCCCGGTCCTGCTGAGGTATGTACTTATATATTTTTGAATTTTTTAAATTTCGATTTTGAACCCGTCTATCTTAGAGGAAATTCTCTGGCAGCTAGAGTAAACATTTGGCCAGAATTCTTTGAATATGGTAATATCCCGATTTGTATTCCCCAAAAGCGTTTCGCAATGGTGGTTAACCCACTCCCAGTCCCTATCGTGGTCGACCCGACGGTAATCGATGATGGTACAGAAGATCCATTGATATTATGCGTGGACTATTCCAAGTTGCCTCTAAATGCTAGACCAGCGGCGTATTATAATTTAAAGTGTCACAAATCCCTCTTTGTAACGAATTCTGAAGAAGAACTGAAGCCGACTTATTCAAATTTCAACTTAGAGCCTAAACCGAGCGCAGTAACACAAGTTAGTAATATAACATCTCTAAGCGTGGACTTTCAGGATAAAGTTTTAGGTATGGCAATATATGCAGTACTTGGAAACTCACAAGCCTTCGCTCCTCTTTTAGATGATATCCCTGTTATGGCTGAAGCGCTTCTGCAAAATGTTAAGAGTCATCATGCTCAGTACCAACCCGAGCCCGGAATGCAAATAATTGATGCCGCTCTGGACTGCATTCTTGATAGTTCAGATTATTTTGAGGACTTAAAATATAAACAAAACTATCTACATATGGACTGGCAGGCGCTGCCTACTTATGCCAAAGAAGTTGGCATTGAAGTCGAACGATTTTATCTCAACCCCAACGAGTCTAAATCCTTTCCAGTTCTATTGATCCCAAATTCACCCGGACCGGGAATGAAGACGATTGAGTTCAGAGCTTGTCCTGTGGGCGCTGAACAATCTGATCTTAAAGCTGCAGTACGATCGAAATATCTGGTGAATACGCTGCGGCTTCAATACAAGTGTACGGTTCCAACTTTGGAGTTTCAAGAGCAGATCAAATTTTTTAAGCCGTTATATGTAGATATGACGAAAAATTTTCGCATGAGGTTCAAAAATATTGATTCGGTGCCTGGTTTCGTTTACTATAAAGTAGTTGTAAGTGATGCATTTTGGCTCCTTGATATATTTTATCTCCTCAAGCCAATGTTGTCATTTACAGCCAAAAACACCATATGGAGTAATGAGAGTCAAGAAATCTGACCGGAAGTTCTTCTTAGCTTCGAATGATGAAGTCGTGGTAGAATGTTCCGTAGTTTTTTCCAAAGTAGGAACTGTCAATCTACGGGGACTGTATGTGCAATTTTGGCATGTACATATATAGTTTGTGTATGAAAGTGTTTTTTTTTTTCTGACAGGATTCGAATGATCGGCAAACAACTAGAACATTCATTTAGCGTAGAGGCTGATGTTATACCGCCAAAAATCCAAATTACTCCCGAAAAGATATCGAACAACCAACAGGTTCTCGAAACAACCCGGATGAGGATATTTATTGAAAATATTTGTCCTACCGTGGCTAAATTTTTTGTATCTATGGTAAGTGTCGGCTTTATTTTAACTAGTTTTACGATGTATCAAAGTCTGGATATTTCTCAATTGCTGATAAGTCGAAAGGCATAACATTGTGGGCAGTGCTTTCCGGATCGAAGCAGATCGGATCCTTCGGATCAGCGTTTAAGTCATCATACATATGTACTGTATGTTATGTATGCCGTAGAATATCTTCGGTTGTAAAACTTGGGCTTTATCCCGCACCTAGAGTTTGCTATTTGGTAATCTACTTGTTAATTAATTTGTAAAATATTAATTTTGTTTTATTATGAGTTTTTTTTTTTTTTTTTCTCCGAGGGTAGCTGAAAATCTTCAACAAGACACTATGAGGATCGACAGCGCGTGCTCATAGTAGTGTGGGATGCTTACCCACTAAAAAACCTCCCTTCAAAACGGACTTGTTTTCATTTTTACTACAACTAAGTATTCGACCTATCAAGTAGTTTTCATTTCACGTAATACGTAAGACGGCGCAGTAAATTTCGTTCTTCCAAAAGTTGGAGGACTGTAATATTTACGTGTCTTTCTAGTCGACTTTTGGTTTGAATTTCGTCTTCTATAGTTTTAATGCCAAGATCTCTATGGCTATCGCTATTTCTGATATACCATGGCACATTAACAATACCTTTTAGCACTATGTTTTTAAAAGTTTGTAAAATTGTAATATTAGTTATTTTGGTACAACCCCAGAGTTGTATACCATATGTCCATACGGGCTTTAGCACTTGCTTATATAAAAGCAGTTTGTTCTCTATATTAAGCTTGGAATATTTTCCAAGTAACCAATACATTTCTTCTTCTTCTTCCTTTTATCAGCGAGGCTATGATCCGAAAACAAGGGATCACAGCCCTCCCACTTCACCGCATTTCTACTGATCCGCCTGTGGGGTTCGCCTATTTGACCTCAGAAAATATCGGCAGGCTTGCCGATTTTGGATCACTCGGTTACTGAGGCCAATGAAATGCCGATGTCGTCGCATCTGTCTGATCCAGGCGTTTATAGGCCTGCCTTTCCTACATCGCGATGTCTTTGGAACGTGCATAGATATTGCCTTTTTAACAGGGTTCAAATGATCTCTTCTTTGAACGTGGCAATACCAGCTGAGCCGGTCGCGCTCTAATTTTTGTACGATGGTTTCCTTGATGTGAAAGCTTCCATGGATCTTCGAACTTCTTATTCGATCAAGCTTGGTCACTCCTGCTGTCATGCGAAGCATCTTCATCTCAGCTGCCGTTAATTTACTCTCATACTTTTTATACATCGTCCAACATTGTGAACCGTATGTGAGCGCTGGACGTACAACTGCGGTGTAGAGCCTTCCTTTCAATTTAGGGGGCATTTTTCTGTCACAGAAGATAGCGGAATTTTCTCGCCACTTCATCCACCCTACGCTTACACGATGATTGATGTCGTCATCACAAGTTGCTTTGCTATTGATCATAGATCCCAGATATTTGAACTTTTCGCACTTGGGAAGCACTGTTCCATTCAAATAAATGTCTGGAATAGGCCTGAGTGGATCAGAGAACGGGCAGCACAAGTACTCTGTCTTTTTTGAACTAATGCGATACCCATTTCCCTCCAAAACGTCCACCCACACATCAAGTGCTCGTTGCAGGGATGTAGGATCCTCACTTATGATGGCTCCATCGTCAGCAAACAATAACTGATGTACCTTGGGGTCCATCACTTTACCTTCAAGCAGATAATCAAGGACTGTAATAAAGAGCAAAGGACTTAAAACGCTTCCCTGGTGCACCCCGACTTTGATTGGGAACTCTTCGGTTACTCCAGCGGGACATCTTACTCTTGTCTTTGCTCCTTCGTACATGTCCATGATCATCTGTACATAGGTTTCTGGAACCCCTCGATGTCTTAGCGCCACCCATATCAGATCTCGTGGTTGTCTGTCGAATGCCTTTTCAAGGTCAACCAATACAATATGCAAATCCCTTAAGGAATCACGATGTTTTTCCATTATGATCCTTATACTTTGGATTGCATCTGTGGTTGATTTACCCGAGACAAACCCGCACTGATCATCAGATAGCCGTATTATTTTTCGCAGTCGGCCACCTAATACCCGCTCAACGATCTTCATGGTGTGTGACATCAGCTTGATCGAACGGTAGTTATCACAGTTTCGCGTATCACCCTTCCCTTTGTATACAGGGACGAGGTAACTTTCCCTCCATTGATTCGGCATTGAATCACCTCTCACGAATTTGGAGATGAGAATTCTGAGCCATCTGAACCCGATGTCTCCCATCTTTTTCCAGAACTCAGAGGGTATTTCGTCTGGCCCAACCGCTTTTCGTTTTTTGGAGTATTTGACCGCCTCACTAACTTCTTCGACTGTAATGTCGGCTATTTCTTCACAGTTAGGAGTGGCTCTTGGAAAGTATAGCCGGGGAAACTGTTCATTTAAAAGCTCTTCACAATACTGCCGCCACCTCTGCAGAATTTTGTCGTCATCCACAAGAAGCTGGCCATGAGCATTGCTAATGAACTTTGGCGAACGAATCTCCTGAGCATTCTTCCTTCTTTGGGCGGCTATTTTGAAGATAGTGGCGCTCTTGTTCGTATTGTGCCTTGGCAGCTCCTGGATAGCCTGGTTTGCATCAGCAACCGGGGAAAATATTTTCTCCAGCTCCCGATACAGGCCCTCCGTACTCTCTGCTGCAGTGATATTCTTAACCCGTCCCTGCACGGGGACCAATACATTTCTCTATATTTATTATCTAGTTCTTTGCGTTTTTTCTTAACGTGCGTTTTCCATTTCAGCTTTGTATCAAGTGTCATTCCAAGATACTTAGCCTCGTTTGCAAACGGAATTTGAACCGAGTTTGAAAAGATCGGCAAATTATTTATTTTCTTATAAGTAAAATTTACATGAACAGATTTGGTCTCGTTAAGTGCGATTCGCCAAACCTTTGTCCATTCATTTACTCTATCCAAGGCTTCTTGAAGTTTTTCTGTAGTATCTTCAACCGTTTTACCTACTGCCAAGATAGCAGTGTCGTCGGCAAATGTAGCTAGCTCAGTGCCTTCTACTTGCGGTATATCACGGGTGTATAATAGATACAAGACTGGACCAAGAACGCTTCCTTGCGGCACCCCAGCCATTATTTCCTTGAAATTTGAATATTCATTTCCACATTTGACGCGGAATAGTCTATTCGTAAGGTAGTTCTTCAAAATATTATATAGGTGCTCTGGCAGAACTTGTCGTAATTTAAACTTTAAGCCTTCGTGACAGACCTTGTCAAAGGCTTGAGAGACGTCAAGGAATACGCTTGAACGAATCTTTTTTTTTTCTTCAAGCGACTTTTCGATTACATATGTTATTCGATGTACTTGTTCAACTGTAGAATGCTTACTTCTGAATCCGAATTGATGATTCGGCATGAGATGCCTTTCTTCTATTGGCTGTATTCGCCTAATCAATATTCTCTCGAACACCTTGGATATAATTGGAAGAAGCGAAATCGGTCTATAAGACGTTTTTTCATTCGGCGTTTTTCCGGGCTTAAGGACCATTATGATTTCGGCGACTTTCCATTGACTGGGAACATATTCTAGTCTAAGTGCGGCGTTTATAA
Source organism: Brachypalpus laphriformis (assembly GCA_945910035.1). Taxonomy (NCBI): domain Eukaryota; kingdom Metazoa; phylum Arthropoda; class Insecta; order Diptera; family Syrphidae; genus Brachypalpus; species Brachypalpus laphriformis. The sequence continues at coordinate 124,667,047 of OX246755.1, forward strand.
TGAACAGAAGCTTAATTAGAGCTTTTCTTGGTAGGGCTTTAAGAACCTCTCCTGTAATTAGGTCGTATCCAGGAGCCTTCTTAGGTTTAAGTTTCTTTATTTCTTCCTTAAGTTCGGTAAGTGTTGCATTTCTTATTACGGTATTGGCTATATAAGACGTATTTATATTTTCATTAAGAGCTTGTCTATCCAACGGTTTGAAAGTTACTTCCAGGTGGGTGGCAAAAACTTGCCCTTTCTCTTTATCATGCCTGGCCCATTCGTCTTGATTTTTCCTAATTGGGGCGGCTTGAATTTGAGGTTTTTTAGTACCTTTTATAGCTTTCCAAAGCGAGTAATTAGAATCTTTTTCTGCCGTTAAGCTTTCTAGGTAAGTTTGCATTTCATTATTCTTAAGGTTTTTAATAGAACTTTTTAGTGAGTTGCACAAACGGTTAAGATGTGCTTTATGTTGCGGAGCCCGAGTTTGTTGCCCTTTTTTTGCGTGCTTTTCTCTTCTCCTTAATCATCTCTTTTATTTCTTGCGGATAAGTTTGAATGTAAGTTGCCGGCGTTTTCTTTGGTTTGGCGTTCTGTAGGATTTCGACGAAGCGATCAACTTCAACTTCAAGTTCATATGGCGTTTTAAGTGATACGCTCAGCTCAGTATTTGCTTCAATATCTTTTTTAAAGCCATCCCAATTAGTTTTCGCGCTGGTTAATCTGACCGGTCCTACTTTTTTAATCAGAGCATCGCTTATCGTCATAATGATTGGAGAATGATCAGAGGAGAGATCAAAGCTTTCTTCAACTTGTATACAGTTGCCAGATATTCCTTTAACAACAAAGAAATCGATCAGATCTGGTATCTTATTTCTATCAGTCGGCCAATATGTTGGTTTATCCGTCGAGTGAAAATCACAACTGTATTGCATACCCGCATTATAAAGCTTTCTACCTTTCTGAGAGGCGTACCTTGAACCCCAGAAGGGGTGTTTCGCGTTGAAGTCGCCACCAATAATGAAATTTGGTTTAAGGAAGTTGAAGATGTTTGTGAAATCACTCTATTCAAATTTACATCGTAGTGGACAATATATAGACGAAATGTTGAAGGCAAAATGTCTATTTCTAACACGTACCGTGCTTACTTGCATTGCTTCTAATTCAATCTTTACTTCCGCTGAGTGTTCGATACATTCTTTTATAAACAAGGATGATCCGCCTCTTGCTCTTTCCGATGGGTGGAAGGCGTGATACCCACTATATCCTCTTATCTTAACATTCGTTTGTTTTGTCAGATCAGTTTCACAGACCAAGCATATATTAATATCTTTTTCTCGTATAAATATTTCTAACTCGTCGAGTCTTCGTATGAGCCCGTTAGCGTTCCATGTAAGAATTTTTAGCATATCTTTCATATTCGGGTTGAAGTGCGCCTGTTATGAATGTTGCTTCCTAGTGCAACTAGTCTCTCGAAAATAAGTTTGTTTTGCATTGTTCTTCAAGTTTCGCAAGTATTAAGGAGAAAACATTGGATACTGGATTTTGTGAGCTACCTCTATCACCGTTTTCCAATGTCGCAACTTGAGCAGGAATCTTTACGTTAAAGTTTGGACGGTTTTTTGCCTTGATCTCCCGTGGGTTGACGGTCATATACTTGCCATTAGCTGCCATCGCCGCTTGGGCATAAGACTGTGCGTCAGTATTCGAAGACTTTGCTTCTGTTACATTTTCTCTACTGCGTTTGGGGTTTTCTTCATTACCCGATCTTAAGTCAATATTGACGGATTTCCTATCTTTCGCTGCTTTTTTTGTAGCTACTTTGGGTCTTTTCTTAATTGGTTTCGGATTAAGGTGCATGGAATTTTTAAGCGTATCGCGCCTTTTTTGGAGCTTTTTCGCCACTTCGCAACCTCGATAGTTCGCAGGATGTTTTCCTTTGCAGTTTATACAAATGACTGGGGTTTGCTTGTTTAGGTGACACTCTTCCGAGAGATGCTTATCTGCGCATTTGACGCATCGCGGCTCTTTCTGGCAGTAAGTCTGCGTATGATTGAAGCCTTGACAGCGCTTACACTGCGGGATCGATCTGGAGGTCTTACGCATGGGTTCGATTTTGACCACGATGTTTAGAATAGTCTTAATACCATATATAGCATCTTTATTTTCATCTTTATCGAAACTAAGCATGAATAGTGGAAGTCCACGCCTTACCAATTTTTCATGATCTCCCTCCGACTGTTGCTTCTCCTTCTTGATAATATTGACGGCATCAAGAATTTTAAAGCCTTTATCTTGAAGGTCGTGCATTGCATCTTCTTAAGTACACGAGGGGTGGAGTCCCCTTGCTACAACACGCAGTGGTCTTTCTAACTTATTTTGGTAAGTATACCACTGAATCTTTTCGGCATTCAATTTTTGGGATAATGATCGGTAATTGTCGGCATCATCGACATTGATTTTCCACGTATTGTTTCGCAGAGATGTCACCTTAAACTTCGATGGCAGGGTTCCTTTAATGAGGCAATGCAACTTATTATAGTCCGTTATTCCAACGACGTTTATCGGTGGCGGAGGACGTAATTTTTGTTGTTGTTGCTTTTCTTGCAACTCCTTGCGCTTTTCATATTTTTGTGGTTCGACTTCCGGTGACGAACCAGCTTTGCGTTTTTTGCTAGGTCGTTTCTTTTCGATCCAATTCGTTTCACGTGTTAGCTCTTCTTCGTCCGTCTGGTATTCGTGACTAGGTGAGCGATGTGGGCTAACTATACTTTCTTTTTGTGGATACGTGTTTTTTAAGGCATTATTTTCTTGCCTGAGTAAATCTACTTCTTTCTTGAGCTCACGATAGAGTAGCTCCATTTCGGTAAGCTTTGTACGGAGTACGTCGTTTTCCTCCTCAATGCTTTTTGATTTCGCTGAGTCCCGTTTTTCACGCGCTTACACTTCCGGCGGACTTCTTTTTCCGGAGACATTCGATCTTGTTGGTGGTGATCGAGATACCCTTGTACTTTTTGAGAAGGGATTTATTAGGTGCAATAAATGGCTCTCCCCAGAATCCGTAGAGCCGACCTCCGAAGAGGGTGGATTTTCCAGTGTACCTGGACTGCCACCTGGGGTATTAAAATCTTTTGTTTTGATCATTGCATGTTTTTTGTATACGCCATACTCGGTATACGGAGGGTGGATTTTAGTCGCCTCTTACGACAGGCATGCCTACCTCGGGTATATTCTGACCTCAACCCGAAGGGGTAAAATTATTATATTATGAGTGGTTTCATTAAGTATATGCTTAAAAATAGTACCAGTTGGTAATTTTGTTACGTGCATGTCCGACGAGTGTATGGTATGCAGGTGCTTCTTTGTTTGAGGGTGGCAATGGTGTAGTGGTAACGTCGTCAATTGCCATGCTAATGGTTCATGGTTCAAATCCTGATGTCAGCAAGCATTTATTTATTTCTCATAAAATATATACACTCAGTCCGATCATTTGCAAAAGTTTGTGTGAACACTACTGCGAAGGCATAACACTGGCAGTAGCTTGGTCATGTGGCTGGAAAAATTATTCGCTCTGTTGATGATGATTTGCCCTTGACATCGGTTATCGGGAAAAAAGTACTGTGAATCAGAAGCAATAAAGACAAAAAAAAAAAATATCAAAAAATCTCCCCAGTTATCTGGACACCACCCCCGGAGGATCTCTGAAGCATAAACAACTGAGCTTCAAGAACCACTACACCAAAAATCGTTCTCTCTCTCTCTCTATCTATCCTTTCCAACGCCCGCACTGTGTGAAAACATGTTAAAGGTATTCATAACCCTTTGGGTGCGCGCAAATTATAAAAAAGAGCATATGTTTGATTTTGTCTGTGTTCATACGAGGATCTTAAATTGCCGTTAAAAGTCTATGATGGTACACTAGTACTGTGCGATATATCGGATATCGATATATTGATATCGGTATCAAACAAGAGCTCACTTTTTGTCGAAATCTGGTACAATTTAAGACTGCAAATTAGAAATTTGTAGTTTGCTGTACACCTTGATCGAATTTCTTAGGGTTCCGAAATGTGCCATCGTCTTATATGGCGACTAATGAATAATATGTTTTCGAAATGTCCCTAACGTACAAATTTCACATTCTACCCTCACCACATCACGTTTCTGGAGTATGTACCCTACAAAAGCTTACTTACTTACTTAGGTGGCGTTACAGTTCGGGGTGAACATGGGCCTCAACCAACTAGCCTCTCCATTTAGCTAGGCCTTTAGCTAATTGCCTCCAGTTGCGCACTTCAAGTTGGTCGAGGTCCCTTTGAACTTGTGCGCGCCACTATTGAATCTCTATTGAATTGTCTTATAAGCCCCAAAAAAACAGCGATTGGCAAGAGTTATTCTTCGATTGATTTCTGTGCTGATGTTGTTTTTAGAGTTTATAACAGAGCCAATGTAGACAAAGTCCCTTACTACCTCGAAGTTATAGCTACCCACTATGACGTTCTGTCCAATTCGTCGGTGTTGGCTGCCCCTTCTTGTTGACAGCATATACTTGGTTTTGCCCTCGTTTATCGCTAAACCCATTTTGGCTGCTTCCGCCCCAATGCTTGCAAACGCACCGGTGACAGCCCGCTGAGTTCTTTCGATAATGTCCATATCGTCGGCGTAAGTAAACAGTTGTACAGACTTGTGATAGATTGTGCCTCTGGTGTTGGCTTGTGAGTTCCGCACAATCCGTTCAAGTACAATATTGAAGAAGTCACATTGTCAGAAGTGAAGAAGAAGTCAGCTTGTCTAAAACCTTTTTTGACATCAAAGGTCTCGGTGAGGTCATTACCGACCTTGATGGAGCAGCGAGCGTTCTCCATCGTCAACTGCGACGGACAAGTTTGGCAGGAATGTCAAAACTAGTGATGGCTTTATAAAGCTCTTCTCTATAGATGCTGTCGTAAGCGGCCTTGAAATCGATAAAAAGGTGGTGAGTATCGATTTGGAATTCTTGGGTTTTCTCCAGGATCTGCCGAAGTGTGAAGATTTGATCGACGGTGGACTTTCCTGGCCAGAAACCGCACTGATAGGTTCCTATCAGGCTGTTGATAAAAGGTTTCAGGCGTTCACACAATATCGCAGAAAAGATCTTATATGCGATGTTGAGGAGACTGATGCCTCTATAATTGACGCAGTTGAGGGGGTCTCCTTTCTTGTGGATCGGGCAAACGATGCTAAGATTCCATTCATCAGGCATACACTCGTCTGACCAAATTTTAGAGATGAGTTGGTGTATGCACTCTACCAAATCATCACCAGCTGTCTTGAAAAGTTCGGCCGGTAAGCCGTCAGGTCCAGTAGCCTTGTTGAATTTTAACTTGGATATTACTATCCTCACTTCATTTTGGTCAGGTGGACGGAAATGTTGACTATCATCGTCTATGTTGTATGGTTCATTCTGCCTGACAGCGGGATGTTGGTCTTCGTCGCCCTACAAAAGAACCACATTTAAATTTAAAAATTGTAAGCCAGAGACCACTGGAACTGACGAATTAATTTATTTAAATTTGTTGATGAGTTGATTTCGTGACTACCTATAGATGATTTGTCACAAAATTTAAATAAAGCTGTTGGTAAATCTGTTGATGGTGTGTCGGCGCGTCTGTTCATAGTTTTGAAGTATTTCCTGGTGGATTCGAATAGAGTTGAAAGATCTGTTGATAGTGGAGGGCCTCTGCTAATAGATTTGGAGTATTTATTGATGAAGGTGGTGCATCTGTGGATGGAATTGGTACGTCTGCTGATGATGTTACGTCATCTTTTGATTTAGTTGATGCCTTAGTTTAGTTGGTGCATTAGTTAATGAAGCTAGGATCTATATGTGACGTCAATAATAAGGGTAAATTCTTAGCTTAATAATCACTAATACATATGTATATAGTGTTGATGGTGGTGAAAAATCAATTATATTATTTATTTTTTACTATATGTTTAAAAACTTAATGAATTCCAAGAGACTATTGATCAATCATAGTTAGTTTATTTGGCCAACTGTGTAGGCGCACAAATTACATGGACAAGAGAAGCTACCGCTTGGTATGAGCTATCTTCGTCCTTTTTTTTTGGGAACCGTTGGTTAAGTAAAAACATGTAGTACCTTATGAATGAAAAATGTAAGTTTAAGTCATAAAATGTGAAAATATTTTTGAACAAATCTATAAAAAAAAAGACTGAATAATATAAGACTTTGAAAAATAATAATTTGACTTCCAATCCTATGAAAATCATGTGAAATGTTTCTTTATTTGCTTCACACTAATGAATGGAGAGTAGAGCGTATGGGGTAAATCTAAACCAGAAACTATACCAACATTTATTGCTTTCTATCAACGGCCAACAAATTAAGAGCTGACTCGAATTTTTGCAGAAGTGTCCAACTACATAAGAACAATTTTAAACAGGCTTATGGCTCGTGACACCCAGTGGAATTATTACCCGCCAAACGGTGGTGGAATTAATTCTCGTGTGTAGTAATTTCATACGTATGTATTTCCTTGCACCGTAGTAGTCCCATTGTATACATCTGAGATGTGACCCACTTTCAATACCCGCTAAAGGCAGGACCCTTTGGTGAAGTTTCTTTTTTTTACAATTAATTCATATATTTTACTTTAGAAAAATGAAAAATACCAATACCTTGAACCCTTGGGCGGAAGTCTTGCGCCGGGTCAAAAAATTCTCATCTCTATCTTCTCCAGATATTTTGACCCAGGCATGTACAAGAACGTTGTTTATGTCAACCTGATGCATGCTGAGAAGCTGGTAAGTCCTTTACATACACACTAAACTATATACACACCATATGTCCTCGTAGAGCATACCAGTTACAGTCATAGTCGAGGGAACACCAATTAAACTTGAACCAAATATCAAGCTTGGACTCGACTGCGGAAACATATTTAAAAACAATGGAACTAAAGATAACTTGGTCACCATTACAAACCTTGGAGAAAAGTCGTACAGATTGCTATTTCTGAAGAAAAAAACAAAAATGAGTTCTTTGGCTCCTCGTTCAGTATTCAATATACAACCAAGTGGAATAACAGTAGCCCCAAAAGATAAAGGTATCGTTAACTTAAATCTGGATACCTCAAAGGAAGCATATGTCGAAGAAGAGTTCTCAGTTGATGGTATGGGTGAGGACAACTGCCGATTCAAATTCTTTACGTTCATAGCTAAATGCACCATAATTAAGTCAAAGGTCATATGGAACATAAACGAGGTCTGTCTCGAGGCAGGAAACGAAGATGAGGCAAAAAACAAGATGATGGGTATGCATGTATTATAAAATTTAAATAGAATTTAATGATAATAACATTTATTACAGAGACTGTTTCTCTTATTAACACTACTGCCTTGGTTGCGAATGTTAACTTGAATGTCATTGGGCATTATATACTTCGAGATGAAGCGACACGTTTAACGAAAAAAGGTTTTGATCTATGTCTTACAGGAAAGCAAGTAAAACAATTTACTGTTTATATTGATGAAGATGTAATAGATCCACGTGATTTGTGTCAATGTTATAAGGGATCTGTCAAGGTCAGAGTTAACAACAAGCCTCAGGTAAGATATTCATTGGGTGGTGTACTTGATCAATTCATTGTTTGATGAGGTTTCAAAGATTCTATTGTCTTCGAGGTGACTGAAAAATTACACAAAATATGCTTATTTGTGGTGCTTCATGCCTTGATACAATTCACGTGTTATGAAATAGAGATACAACAAGTAGTCAGGGAAGTGCTTTCTCGATTACTTACTTACTTTGATGGCGCTACGGTCCGGGGTGGACCTGGGCCTCAACCAACAAACCTCTCCAGCTAGCACGATTACGAGCCAGCTGCCTCCAGTTGCGCACGCCAAGTTGGTTGAGGTCCCCCTCCACTTGTTTGCGCCACCTACCGCGAGGTCGTCCTCTACTGCTTCCTCCATCCGGGGTGGATTCGAAAACTTTCTTAGCGGGAACGTTGGGCTCCATCCACTCTAAATGACCCAGCCATCTTAGTCGCTGTATGTGAACTCTTCTGGCTAAGTCGATGTCCTTGTACATGCCGTACAGCTCTGCATTGTACCTTCTCCTCCACTCACCGTCTATGCAGACGGGACCAAAGATCGCTCGAAGAACTTTTCTCTTGAAATAACCAAGGGCATCCTCATCCGGTTTTCTCAAAGCCCATGCCTCTGCGCCATACAGCAGGACTGGGATGATTAGTGTCTTATAAAGAGTTACCTTAGTAGTTCGAGATAGGGCTTTGCTACTCAATTGCCGTTTTAGCCCATAGAAACAACGATTGGTAAGAGTAATTCTACATGTGATCTCCCTACTGATGTCATTTGCGGAGTTCACCATAGAGCCTAGGTAGACAAAATCCTTTACTACCTCAAAATTATATCTGTCTATTGTGGCGTTCTGTCCAAGACGCCGATGTTGGGTGTCCTTTTTTGAAGACAGCATATATTTCGTTTTGCTTTCATTGACCGCTAGACCCATCTTTGCTGCCTCGATCTCAATTCTCGTAAATGCCCCATTGACGGCCCGCTGAGTTCTTCCGATTATGTCAATGTCATCGGCATAAGCGAGTAGTTGTACAGACTTGTAAAAGATTGTACCTCCGGTGTTGGCTTGTGAGTTTCGTACAATTCTCTCAAGTACTATATTAATGAGATCGCATGATAGCGCGTCACCTTGTCTAAGACCTTTCCTGACATCGAAAGGTTCGGTGATGTTCTTACCGACTTTGATGGAGCAGCGAGAGTTCTCCATCGTCATTCTGCACAAACGGACGAGCTTGTCAGGGATGCCAAGACTAGACATGGCTCTGTATAACTCGTCTCTATACACGCTATCATAGGCAACTTTGAAATCGATAAAGAGGTGGTGAGTATCGATTTTGTATTCGTGGGTTTTTTCCAAGATCTGCTGTAGTGTGAATATTTGGTCAATGGTGGACTTTCCCGGCCTGAAACCGCACTGATAAGGACCTATCAGGTTGTTGACGATCGGTTTTAGGCGTTCACATAATACGGCAGACAGGATTTTATATGCGATGTTGAGGAGACTTATACCTCTGTAATTGGCGCAGTTCAGAGGGTCTCCTTTCTTCAGGATCGGGCAAACGATGCTGAGGTTCCATTCATCGGGCATACTTTCGTCCGACCAGATTTTACAGATGAGCTGGTGCATGCTCCTTACCAGCTCATCTCCTCCTGCCTTGAAAAGTTCAGCGGCAAGGCCGTCAGCTCCAGCAGCTTTGTTGGATTTGAGTTTAGATATCGCTATCCTCACTTCATTCTGATCGGGTTGACGGGAATCTTGACTGCCATCGTCACTGTTGAATGGCTCATTCTGCCTGACAGCGAAATATTGGTCATCATCGCCGTTTAGCAGTCTGCAGAAGTGTTCCTTCCATATCCTCAGCACCGACTGCGATTCCACTACTATGTTGCCATTTTCGTCCCTGCAGGCTTCTGTTCTGGCTTTGAAACCCTGGCATGTTCTTTTTACCCTTTGGTAAAATCTTCGAACATTATTCCTGCAATAGAGTCTCTCAATCTCCTCGATCGAGCGCTTCTCATGCTCCTTTTTCTTCTTTCTGAGAAGTCGATGTTCCTCTTTTCTCCTGCGCACGTAAAGCTCGTAGTCCTTCTATGCAGCGCCGCTTTGTACGCCTCTTGTTTAGCTGCATGTGCTTCCGGCAATCCTCATCAAACCAGGGGTTTCGTTGTGGTGGGCGAGAGAAACCCAGTACATCAGAGGCGGCATCTCTGATGGCATGTTGGCAACGCTGCCACTGGTCTTCCGCATTTGCTGCTGGCGGCATAGGACTTAGATTGAGATTAGAAGAAACACGATCGGCAAAGGTTCTGGCGGTCTCTTGCGATTGTACCTTCTCGACGTCAAATTTCCTCACAGTATTTCGTTGATTTCGCCCCGTTGTGGATATCCGCATCCGTACCTTGGCTACAACTAGGTAGTGATCCGAGTCCACGTTGGCTCCTCGGAAAGTCCGGACACCCAGAATACTGGAAGAGTGCCTTGCGTCGATCGCAATGTGATCGATTTGGTTGACGATTTTTCGATCAAAGGAGAGCCATGTTCCTTTGTGAATATCGAGACGTGGGAACCGCGTACTAGCTACGACAAAGTTTCGCCCCGCTGCAAAGCCGTGCAGGCTGTGCTTTCCGACCACGCTACTAAAGACGTCCCCTCCTTCTAGCTTTGCGTTAAAATCACCTAGGATAATTTTAACGTCTTGTCCAAGAGCTGGTAGAAGTCGTCCTTTGTCGCTTCGTCCTTCTCCTCATGAGGGGCGTGAACGCATATTAGACTAATGTTGGCAAATTTAGCCTTGATACGGATAGTCATGAGGCGCTCGTTCACATGCCGGAAACTCAAGACTTCTTGCCTAAGTCTGCCTCCAATAATAAATCCGCACCCGAATAGACGCTGTCCTTTTTGTCTGTAGCAATCGCCGTAGTAGATGTCGCAGTTTTTCATACTCCTTTTGCCCGGCCCATCCCATCGCACTTCTTGGATGGCGGTAATGTCTGCTTTGAGACACTCTAGGGCCTCCGCAAGTTGTTCGGCTGCACGTGGTTTGTAGAGGGACCTAACATTCCACGTGCAGACACGAAGATCGTTGTCCTTTTTACGTTTGCTTGGGTCGTCAACAGTAAAATCATCCGTATCCGAGGCTGTTGGTTGCTTCGTAACCGAAGGTTTTTTACGTGGTAGGGAAGTTAACCCGACGGCACAACCCCCAACCTGGAGGACCAGATCCTTTTTTAGCAACCCCTAGGACGAGGGGCCGGATACACCGATGTCAGTAACCCACTTCGGGGATATGAGCGCTGCCGTTGGCGCATTAAGGGTTCATCCGCCACCATCTCTTTTTCAATACCCTGACGTAGTATTGAAAATCCTTACAGACCTCAGCTTCAAATATGTCGAAGTAGCTCCGGTAAGGTTTCCGCTGGCCTGTAGACGTCACCGTTGATTCCATCGGGAGAATTCATCCGCCGCACGTCCTCCTTCTGAGGACCTCTTGTTAGACTTCTGAGACGCATATTTCAGCCGATCAGGTCAACAAGAAATGCCTCGTCCGGTTAAACATATGCGCGCTGAAGATCACCCAGATGTGCTTACGCAGGTCCTAGTGTTCAGCTACCCATATATCGTCAGACTCAGCATACGCTCATCGTTAGTTCACTATCAGACAGCTATCCAGCGGGCACCACGGGGAGGTGATGATGCGATTTTACCATTTCTCGATTACGTTAGTAATTTTATGCACCTGGTCAATCGTCGAATGCTTACTTCTGAACGCAAACTACTGGTTAGGGATAAGATTACCATATTTTCTTCTATAACCGGTTGGAGACGCCTAAGTAATATCCTCTCGAAGATTTTGAATATGACTGGAAGAAGCAAAATGGGTCTATACGATTTTACCTCATTTGGCGGTTTTCCTGGTTTTAAGACCATTATGACTTCCGCAACTTTCCACTGGCTCGGCACGTGCTTTAAACTGAGCGCAGCATTTACAAACAGGGTTATCGCGAATAAAATTTCCCTCGGAATTTTTCCCCCGAACTATATACCTTCAAAAACAGGGAAAAAATTAATCGGGGAAACATTAAATATCGCGATTGCGTTGAAAATTCTTCTGAATTGTCAATCATGGCACCTATTTCTTTCCCGCGGAATTATTTCCTCTTTTTGAAGATACCTAATTTTTGTCCGAAGGAAAATTTATTCACGAATATGGAGAAGCTTAATCAATGCTTTTCTAGGTAAAACCTTGAGAATTTCTCCGGTAATCAAATCATAACCAGGAGATTTCTTAGGTTTTAGATTCTCGATCTCATGTTTAAGTTCCTTTAGGGTTGCACTTGTGAGCGTTAAATCGTCAGATGGTAAATCCAGCCTATTGATACTGGACTAAACCACTTGACTATCTTACGGTTTAAAGGTTTCTTTCAGGTGGGCCGCAACGACGTCCGCTTTTTCTCTATCTTCCCTTGCCCATTCATTTTGATTTAATTTAATTGGCGACGCGGGGACTTCGGGCCTTTTGGTGCCTTTACAGCTTTCCAAAGTGAATAATTGGAATCTTTTTTCGTTGTTAAACTTTCAAGGTAAGAGCCTATTGCACGATTCTTAAAATCCTTAATAGTCTTCTTCAAGAAATTGCACAGACAATTCAAGTGTACTTTATGCTGCGGAGCACGATTCTGTTGCCATTTTTTATGCGCTTTTCTTTTTCCTTGACCAATTCTTTTATTTTCGGAGGATATCGTAAACCGTATCTGTCCGGCGTTTTCCTTGGATTGGGCGTATTATTCCAAGAGGCGAGTTGTTTGATCTCAACGAAGCGATCAACTTCAACCTCAAGTTCATAGGGTGTCGTAAGTGGAACGCTCAGTTCAACATTCACACCTATCGTGGAATCCGTCGGACTTGAGTTTCACTTCACCTATTCGATTCCCTTTCACTTTCTACTGTTATCGTGGAATTCGTCGAGAACGTCTCCTTATCGACAGGCATTGGGGAAAGGTAGTTTCACTATCAAACAGCTGTGTTTTATTTGTCAATAAAAATTTGTGTAGCTGCATTCGTTTTTTCTTCTGAATATTAATTTGTTTTTCCAAAAGAACCATTGATGCCTACTTTTTATTATGGAATTTGGATGAACAATGTTGTGCAGCTTGTGGAATTAACTCATCAGTGTCTAAATGTGTCGCCTTTGTTGATGAAGCAATTTAAGGTTCGTCTGGGAGATGGTCTAAAGAAGGAGCTGTGACCCGTTGTGCTTCATGTGGCGGGCCAAAATACGAAGCTCCTTCAACCTCCTCAGACGACTCTCTCAGTTGAATGAGAACAACTACTTTCTCCTCTTCAGGTGTGAACTGTTGAATCTTATATTTATATATGGGCCACCACCAGTTGCTGATATCTGCTCGTCCCTCCAAACTTTAAATATTTTACAAAACAGTTGGTACCATATGTTATGTGATGTTAGAATCTCTTACCTTCTTCCACTCGCTAACTTCTTTTGCTGGTGGGCCATATTTGTTCAGCTCAAGCCGAAGATCGTCCGAAAAAATTTTCACCTGTTCTGGTGGCCTTTTCGTCATATTTTTAGCAATGTCTTGTGATTCCTTTATGGAGTTCACCATTGCTCTAAACTGCAGTCTGCTTGTAGTTTTTTTCCTGTAATTTATATAATAAAATTGTTTGTTTTTTTAATTTCACTTACATTTTTGCAAACAAAGAAGACGACGTGCAGCAGCCAACCCAGAAATCCGCAATGATTTTGATGCAGAGAAAAAATGTCATTTTGTTCGGGAAAAATCCGATTCGAACGTTTTCCACGATACAGTGGAACTGATTCACATTACCGACACGGGGAACTGTTCACTTTGCGGATTTGACGACGCCGAAATATTTTTTTCCGTGAATAATTCCCCCCGGCGAATTCCACGATAGGGGTGATTGTCTTCAATTTCGTTCCTAAAGCCTTCCCAGTTAGTTGTTCTACCAGTGAATCTCGCTGGCTTTAGGTTATAGACTAGTTTTTCGCTCAATGTCAAAATAACTGGGGAATGATCAGACGACAGGTCAAAGCTCTCTTTAACTTTTATGTGGTTGGTAGATAGCCCTTTCACAACGAAAAAATCGATCAGGTCAGGTATTTTCGAAGTATCAGTTGGCCAGTAAGGCGGTTTACCGTCGAATGGAAATCACAACTGTAGTCCATACTTGCCCCATAAAGCGTTCTACCTTTTTTCGAGCTGTATCTTGAGCCCCAGAACGTATGTTTCGCATTAAAATCGCCGCCAATAATGAAATTAGGTTTCAGCGATTCAAATAAGTTAGTAAAATCATTTTTTTGAAGCGCGGAACGCGGTGGACAGTAGATAGATGAGATTTTAAGAGTATGGTGACTATTTTTAACTCGAATCGTGCACAGTTGCAAAGTTTCAAGCTCTATCTTTAGGTCTTCGGATTGTTCGATGCAGTCTTTAGTAAACAAGAATGATCCGCCTCTCGCTTTTCCCGAAGGGTGGCAAGCGTGGTAATCATTACAGCCTTTCATTCTTAAATGCAATTCGTTTTTTACGTAGGTTTCAGAAATCAAACTATTATCAATATCTTTTTCACGTATGAATATTTCCAATTCAAAAGTCCATTTGCATTCCAAGTACATATTTTTAACATTCGTTTTTCATTCATCTTTTAGTTGAAGTACGCGTTTTCCGTGAATTATTTTCAAGCTTAACCAGCCTATCGAGAATAATTTTATTTATTTTGCTTTGTTCTTCAAATTTCGCAAAAATAACTAAGAAAACATGAGAAATAGGGTCCGTCGAAATTTCAAGGTTTTTTGGTTTTTCGGATGCCGCGGCCTGAGCGTAGGTCTGCATTCCTGTTGCCCGACGGTCATTGCTCGTTGGCTTTTTCAATGGTAACTTTTTAGTACTGTTTCTCTTAAGAACAGAGTTCGAGGACTTTTCTGTTGTCTCTCTTTCCCTCACCTTTTTGCGCTCTGAACTCGGTAGTTTCAGTTTGCCACTTTCTCCTGCGGGATCTTACGCTCTGGCTAAGTTTGTAGTTTTGATTTTACATTTAGGGGCTTAAGGAGCGCATCTCTCCGCTTTTGCAACTCTTTAGCTACTTCACAGCCTCTATAATTTTCCGGGTGCTTTCCCTTACAATTAGCACAGGTTGCAGAGGCTTGTTTATTTACTCCACAAACTTGGGAGAGGTGATTTCCGGCACATTTCACACATCGCGGTTCTTTTTTGCAGTACGTTTGCGGATGAATAAATCCTTGGCAACGTTTGCACTGCGGAATTATTCTTAAATTTCTACTCATGGGCTCGATTTTTTTTGATATTTAGTATACCTCTAATTCGGTAGATATCATCGATATTATCAGACTTATCGAAGGTAAGGATAAATAGCGGAAGTCCACACCTTACCAATACATCTTTATCCATTTCCGTTGCTTCTGCTTCTTGATGATATTAACGGCATCAAGAATTTGAAAGCCTTTGGCTTGAAGATCGATTATAACCTCTAATTTGGCGCATGAAGGGTGGAGTCCCCTTGCAATAACACGATGTGGCCTTTCTTACTTGATTTCGAAAGTATACCACGAAATCTTTTCGGTATTTAGCTTTTGGGATACTGCTCGGTAGTCGTTGTAGTCATCGACTTTAATTTTCCGCGCATTATCCCTCAAATAAGTAACCTTATATTTTGTTGTTAACATTCCTTTAAGGAGGCTTTGCAACTTATTATATTTCGTTATCCCGACGATGTTTATTCGTGAGGGTGGATGAAATTGCGCTCCATGTTGCTTTTCTTGTGGTTCTTTGTGATTTTATTTTTTTAGGTGCTCGACTTCAGGCGATTAACCGGCTCTCCGTTTCTTACTAGGTCTTTCCTTTGGAACCCGATACGTTTCACGTGCTAGCTCTTCTTCATCTGTGTGATATTCCCGACTAGCTAAGCGTGCTGGAGTACATTCGCGTTCTTTCTGGATATACGTGTTCTTTCGGACCTTATTTTCTTCTTTTAATAAGTCTATCTCTTTCTTAAGATCTTCATAGAGTAGATCCATTTCGTTAAGCTTGATTCGGAGTGTTTCATTTTCTTCCTCAAGACTTGTATATTTCGCTGAGTCCTGAATATCGCGCGCTGGCGCTCCCAGTGGACTTCTTTTCCCGGAGTTATTCGATCTTGGTGGAGGAAATCGAGATACCCTTTAACTTTTTGAAAAAGGGTCATTGGACTGCAATAAGCGGCTCTCCCCAAAATCCGTATAGCCGACCTCCGAACAGGGTGGATTTTCCAGTAAAGCTGGACTGCCACCTGGGGTAATAAATCTTGTCGTTTTGTTAATTGCATGTTTCTATACACTATACACTCGATATACGGAGATTGGATTTTAGTCGCCTCTTACGACAGGCATGCCTACCTCGGGTATATTCTAACCCCTACCCGAAGGGGTATTAATGAGATAAGGATATAAGACAGAAGAAGGTATCGATGCACATTGGTAATAAATTTCTGTAGGTTATAATGGACAGGAAAAATAGAGTTCGGAAGAGCATATGTATGTATGTATGTATGTACTGTACGTGTTGTGCTTGTGTAGGTCATGAAATAATCTCTAATTTCGTCGTACGTCCAAAGATAGGCTTTTTCGATTGAGCACTTTCGGTGAATATATCAACAAAACAGGAATAGGCAGGAGACATTACGGCGGTGTTCAAGCGAAACAATGCTGTTCGCAATATTCATGTCTTCTACAAGTTTTATCGCTTGAGTTTGTATCATATCTACGAAGTGCAATATGGTTTTTGGTGCACCTGACCAGATGTGAGTGTTATACTCTAACTTAGTGCCTTATAAATTAAAGCCGAATCCGAAGTGGAGAAATATTTCCTAAACCGTTTTAGGTAACCTTTACACTTCGCTGCATTCTTAGCGAGTTTGTTTTTGACACACATAGCGAGCATTCGAGGGACGTCAGTGCAACGAAGGAGAGTAAGATTCGACTTTTTTAAGTACGGGATTTGAAGAAGTATACCATATGTACCAGCGGATTTGTGTTTGTTAAGATCAGAAAATACTCCTTCAACTGTACGAATGCGAAAATGGATTGGTCGCATGGAGTATTCTACGCTCTCAAGTACAGGTGTACTTTTAGTCATGAGAGAATTTAACAATGTTAATGTGGGCAATGTTGTCATTTCTGGCTAAACGAGACACTATTCCGGTTTAAACTTAATCCCTTCAGCCTAATAGCTTCTTTACAGCTCGAGTCATACTAAGCGTTTTCCTTAGCTCTGATAGTTTTTATTTTGTGGGAGATACAAGTTCTCATACCTATCTGTTATTTCTGTACGCTTTGATCTAGGCAGTAATAATATAAATGCATACAAAATACTTGGAGCAAATGAGAAAGAGCCATTTTTTTTAATTAAAGACAAGAGACTTTTTCTTTAATGCGATCATTTAAGAGCGTAAGAAATTGTTTATTGAAAAATAATATTAAAATTTCTGAGGACTTGGCTTCATTTAGAATCATTGCAAAATTGTTTGAAGAGGATTCAAAGATACAGCTCAAGTTTGTTTCAAACTAACGAAAGGTAAAAAGAACATGCCAGGATTTCAAAGCCAGAACAGAAGCCTGCAGGTACAAAAATGGCAATATATGGTAGTAGTAGAATCGCAGTCGGTGCCGAGGATATGGAAGGAACACTTCTGCAGACTGTTAAATGCTATGATGACCAATATTCCGCTGTCAGACAGAATGAGCCATTCAACAGTGACGATGACAGTCAAGATTCCTGTCCTGATCGGGTTGATCAGAATGAAGTAAGGATAGCGATATATAAACTAAACTAAAAGCTGAAGCCGACGGCCTTGCTGCCGATCGGCAGGAGAAAATGAGTTGGCAAGGAGCATGCACATCTCATCTGTAAATTTGGTTTAGACAACAGTTTGCCCGATGTATGGAACCTCAGCATCGTTTGCCTGATCCTGTAGAAAGGAGACACTCTGAACTGCGCCAACTACAGAGGTATAAGTCTCCTCAACGTCGCATGTAAAATCCTGTCCTAACGTGTGACTAATCCACTGCCACTTCCGTCGTTGGATGGTTGTGCCTATTGGTTCCTTACCCGTCCTCTCGTAAAGGTATTCGTTAGAGATACGATTGGGCCAGAAAATCCTTAAGATATTGCGCATGCACCTATTAACAATCGTTTGCAGCTTTCTGGTGATAGTAGTGGTCACTCTCCACGTGCTGCAACCATATAACAGCACTGATTCAACGTTGGAGCGGAACAGACTTTGCTTTGGCGATCCTGTTGGCTATATCCAGTTCGGTTCCACAATCGATCGAGACAATACTCCCAAGATACTGGAAATCCTCTACTCTCTCTACCGGTTGTCCAGCAATGCATAATTGAGCCGCTGAGTTTGTTCCAAGGCTGATAATTTTAGTTTTTCCGTATTAATTTTCAGCCCGACGACGCCTGCCTCCCTCTCCACATCTGCTGTCATTTGGTGGAGGTCCATAATTCTGTGGGAGAGTAAGCATACATCGTCAGCGTAGTCAAGATGTTTCAGTTGAGATGTAAGAGTCCATCGAATTCCTACGTTTCCCGTCGACAAAGCTACATGAAGCACATCGCTAATCACCAATAGGAATAATATTGGTGAAAGGATACAGCCTTGTCTTACCCCACTTTGGATCTCAAATTCCTCAGACAACCTCCCCCTGTGCAGAACGTGACATTTGGAGCCTTCATATGTAGCTTTGATAATAGCAATTAGTTTATCGGGAATACCTCTCCTGCGTAAGGCACGCCAAATAAACTCCCAGTTGACAGTATCGAACGCCTTCTCAAAATCGATGAACTGCGGGTGGAGTGGCGATTGATATTCAACACACTGTTCGATGATTATCCGCAGGGTGTTGATGTGGTCGGCACAGGAGGATCCAGAGCGGAAACCTGCTTGTTCGGCATCGAGTGTGTCTTCGAGATGTTGTTTGATTCGGCCAAGGATGATTTTAGCCAGCAGGCAGCACTCAGATACCCGAAAGCTCTCAGCTTCCCAAGCTCTATCTATAAGTGGAAGCAGAAGCTCAGCCGATATTGTTGGCGCTGCTCGTAAGACCTCTGCTGGAATACCGTCAAGTCCTACCGCCTTGTTGGTTTTGATCGCGGTAGTGATCTATCATTACTGGGAGTCGTGGTGCGTATTCGGGAACTTCTCACCTCGGGCATCTCAGTCTGATTTGGGAGCATATCGCTAGCGAATATACGGTTCAAAACTGTAGCAAAATGCTCTTTCCATCCCTTGAGCTGGTCCTCATCCGAAATGAGCAAGGAGCCGTCTAGGCTTTTCACTGGGTGTTGGCTGGAGCTGCGACCACCTGTCAGCTCTTTCGTGATTCTGTAGACGGTCCTGCTGTCGCATCTCCGTGCAGCTTCTTCTGCTTCTGTAGCCAGCGCGTTGATGTAGTTGCGCTTATCACGTCGCACGCTACGCTGAACTTCTCTCATCTTCATGCGATATAGGGACTTTAGCTCGCTTCTCCCTGCTGCTGGAGTAGCTGCAACGCGAGCTTTCAGCTGTTTTCGTTCGTCAATCCGTCTCCAGGTATCCTCGGAAAGCCACGCCCTATGTCATTCCTGCGATCGACCGACGATTCTTTCAGCACCAGATGTAAAAACATTTTTCACAGCACACCGATGGCCTTGGATGGTTGCGGGCATTGAGCTGCTGATTGCTGCCACACCTTGCGAAAAATGCTCCCTTAATTGTTGGCGCACTGAGGGATCACAAAGTCGATCGATGTTAAACCTGGGCATTCTTGTGTTGTCGTGTGATCTTCGAACTGCAGCAGTGCGTAGTTGGAGAGTAGCTATCATAAGATGGTGATCACGTACTATCCCCACATCTGCCTCTCGCCTGTTTCGGACGTCCAGGATACTATTTCTAAAGCGGCGGCTGATGGCAAAATGGTCAATTTGGTTGGAGGTTGCTTGCCTGTCGTTGGAAACCCAGCTGACTTTGTGGCAGGTCTTGTGCTCAAACATGGTGCCATCTATCACAAGGCGGTTGGCATTGCAGAAATCGACAAACCTTTCGCCGTTGTCATTGCGGTTGCCTAGTCCATGCTTCCCGATTACATGTTTGAGCCCAACGTTGTCGTTGCGTACCTTGGCATTCAAATCCCCCATCACTATGACAATATCTCCATTTGGTGTTGTGTTGAAGACAGTACTTAAGAGATTGTAGAAGCTGCCCTTTTCGTCCTCAGACGAACTATTCGTTGGGGCGTAACACTGTATGATGGTGACGCGTCGTACTCTAGTCCGGAATCTGGCCGTCATAATCCTATCACCATGAGGCTGCCAGAATTAGGCCCTTGCGTGCTGTTATTGTTAGCATTAGTCCGACTCCATATTCCCGCGGACTTCCGGATGGTCTTCCAGAATAGAGTAGTATAGTGTTACGCGCATGGGACTGGTACTCGCCCGCTTCTAACCATCTTATTTCACTTACCCTCAAAATGTCCAGTTTATATGGCATGAATTCGTATTTTTTCCAATTGGAGGACTCTGGCATTGTAAATACCGTCTGATGGGAATGCTATTAGATGTATATACAATGGTATTACTCAATACGTCTGTTTCAATTGACGGGCTGCATTGTGCATATCTACACGAAACTGTTATACTTTGAGCAAGAGGGACATCCCTGCTCAATAAATCTAACATGTACTGTAGATGGGTAATGTATATTTCTAAAAAGAGCATCTGAAGCTAAGCGGACCCCCTGTCGGCTTAGCCAGTGTTTTGCGAAAGAGATGATGGCAGATGATCGTTGGACTATGTTCACTGCTCCTTAAAAATCGAACAAGAGACCACTGAGGGTTTTTATCATGTTATTTCTTCGACTCCTTTCTCGAAAGTATTGTACTGAATTCTCGTGCCGATATAATCCGTTGTAGTCCGCTACAATAATTGTATTAGGAATTTTGTATTGCTATTCTCTTGCCTGTCGCTGTGCAATGGGCAACTAGGCTCTCAAACGACCAACATACTTTCTTTTATGGCCCTACAGTCCGCAGTGGACTTGGGCTCCAACAAACAATTTTCCAAACTAGCTGCTTCCAGTTTACTTTCTACTTGTGGCCTTCATCCGGGGGGATTTGAAGACTATTCGCATTGGGGCTGCAGCATGTAACTATGTACATGTGTACTTGGTCGGGCAAACTCTTTAGATTAGGTCGATGTCCCTGTAAAGGCCATTATCTTATTATCCCCATTCGCATAACAAGTTATATGTATATGTATCGCGTATAACTGCATTTAAGTTTAAATACATCGCGAACCCAGTTCAATTCTGACCAGAGCGCATAGCTTCTGACAAGTTTTTTTCCGAAGCAATATTTGGGCAAGTATTTAGGTAATACCGCCACGGTATTTCTAAAACTTCTTCGCAGAATCGTTTAAGTGGTTTTTAGTTGACCCTTTTGCTTCAGTTTTATAATTGTGCTCGTGTTGTTGAAGAACTTTTATTATCCTGCTCTAGCGTATTAAGTTTCAGAGGTCGATTGTATTTGTTGGAATACTTTACACAGTTAGCAGAATACTTCGTGCAAACGTTTTCTAGTATTTCAACATTTAGTAAGTGAATCAAGACGCCTAGTTAATATTTATCTCCTTCGTTATCTAATAATTGAGCATCATTACTTCTTGTCAATGGAAATTCCATTATTTCTTCACTAAAATACTGTTTAAATTCAATGTACATACATTTGTGTGTACACTGCACATATGTATATTAAAAACTACACTAGCTTAACAGAACTTTCCTACTCTATTCTCTTTTCAGAAACCTTTATTATTACATGCTAAAATCGTTAGCCCTGCCTTAAAGATCTGCACTCCAGAAGTGACTTTCTTCGCTCATGATGCTGAGTCGTACTCTCATGTTTACATTCAGAATTGCAGCCCTCTTAAAGCCTTATTTGTCTGGAAGGAGGCATCATACATGCTAACGAAGACTATATTTTCAAAAAACTATGAACTGCTTTCGTCAAAAACAGTCTCAGAAGTGATTCTTAATTTTACTGATGAAATTGTTATGAAAGTTCCTGAATTCATCAAACCCCAAACATCGGAAATTTGTTTTCTTGATGACATCAGTAGTACGAGTATTGACGCAGATGAAGAGGTTGGGGAGGAATTAATGTCACGAAACAAGCGCAAATCAGGTTCGGTCTATAATGACGACGATTTAAAAAGGCCATCAGCATCGTTGAGAAGTAGTCTAGCCAAAAAGAAAAGTTTAGATAGCATGAGATCTAGTGTTAAGGCCTTTAAGCCACTTGCAATCAAAGACGAATTGGTACGTCAAATAAATGTAGGCCAGGTATTAGATTATTTTGGACTCCCACGACCGACGTGCTCGGATACAGCAAAGAAGCTTAGTACAGATCGTGAATTAGACATTGGTGGTACAGATTATGAAGGAAATGATGAAAATAAAGAAGAGGAAGAAAGGAAATCCTTAACGTTTCAACTAGATAAGGGAGAAATATTGCCAAAAGCTATGTTCAAGGCTTACATGTTTCTACCACCTGTAGCTGATGGTATATGGACTCTGCAAGGTAGAACCAACGTAATTCAAACTGTTTTTATTTAAGGTTATACTCTCAATTCGAAGTTTAATTTGGAAGTCATGGGTGGTCGAACTGAAACTCTAAATGTAACGATTACCACTCTTAAGGGACGCATCCAGTTCTCAACGAATGACATAGATCTTGGAAAAGAGGTAAATTTAATGCAGACTTCATCATAATACTCTCCTTTTTTTGTCATTCCATAGGTTTGGCACAAAGCTATAACAGACAAAATACAGCTCACCAATCACTGTCCGTATGCTGTGAAAGTTACCATCATTGCGCACTCTGAGACAAGTAATGTAGAGTACCGTGTAATCGATGGTCATGTGGGTATTGGCTCTGCCAAAATGTTCGTCATGATGCCTGCATCCTCTACTTCTGTTGATTGGAAAGTTGTGCTCGGCTTGCGATATAATTTCTTTGACGATTTAGGCTTCGAAATCAACAATAACACAACCGCAGTCCCAATACGATTTCATGGAGCAGGATATATGCCAGTGATTATGCCAATGTACCTAAATAGAATGGCTCAGAAATCAGTCGAAACAGTCGCAAGCTATTTGAGAATGCGTACGGTATTCCAAAATGTTCAAGCGAAAAGGAATTCAAGCGAAGCGAATGTTAGCGTCAAGGATGAATTAGCACCTCTTGATAGCACTTTGTCTTCCTCGACTCGAATCAGCGCAGATGAAGAAAAGGCATCGGGAGACACAAGTATTACCAACAAAAGACGATCCAAACGAAAACTAGAAGATGAATTTGTTGCACTAAATTACTCGGAAGACACGGGTCCTAGGGCACTAGAAATTGAACGTCTGATTGAAACTTGGAAGCTTATAGCCGAACTAAATGAATCTGAGGAGTTTAGAAAGAAGTTTCATAAGTATTACTGCGATTGTGTATGCCTTAAGGCGATGGAATTCGATCCAGTTATCAATTTGAAATTTACTATTTGTCGCCCAATGCCGTGGGAGCTCCCAATTTTTATTATGAATATGGGCAATATTCAGGCTGATGAAACAAAAAATTTAGAATTGCAACTAATATTCATTGGCCCTGGGAAGATTTTTCTATCAGCCAGAACTCGAATTGTGATACCAGGACTTATGGCTTGGTTTGAAGACCCTCAAACCGTTGGGTAAGAACGTATTACTACACGATTATCCTTGTTGATTTTATTATTAACTTAAGTCTAAAATATATATATATATATATATATTTGGCACAACAGTTCTTTAAGTGCCAGGGCTTAGCTTCTCGCAACCACTCATGTTGTGTGTGTTATATTTTTCACACGAATGGAAGTGACCTTCAGCTTAGTGTCGTATCTTCTTCTTCTTCCTTTTATCAGCGAGGCTATGATCCGAAAACAAGGGATCACAGCTCTCCCACTTCACCGCATTTCTGCTGATCCGCCTGTGGGGTTCGCCTATTTGACCTCAGAAAATAACGGCAGGCCTGCCGATTTTGGATCACTCGGTTACTGAGGCCAATGAAATGCCGATGTCGTCGCATTTGTCTGATCCAGGCGTTTATAGGCATTCCTTTCCTACATCGCGATGTCTTTGGAACGTGCATAGATATTGCCTTTTTAACAGAGTTCAAATGATCTCTTCTTTGAACGTGGCAATACCAGCTGAGCCGGTCGCGCTCTAATTTTTGTACGATGGTTTGATGTGAAAGCTTTCACGGATCTTCGAACTTCTTATTCGATCAAGCTTGGTCACTCCTGCTGTCATGCGAAGCATCTTCATCTCAGCTGCCGTTAATTTACTCTCATACTTTTTGTACATCGTCCAACATTGTGAACCGTATGTGAGCGCTGGACGTACAACTGCGGTGTAGAGCCTTCCTTTCAACTTAGGGGGCATTTCTCTGTCACAGAAGATAGCGGAATTTTCTCGCCACTTCATCCACCCTACGCTTACACGATGATTGATGTCGTCATCACAAGTTGCTTTGCTATTGATCATAGATCCCAGATATTTGAATTTTTCGCACTTGGGAAGCACTGTTCCATTCAAATAAATGTCTGGAATAGGCCTGAGTGGATCAGAGAACGGGCAGCACAAGTACTCTGTCTTCTTTGAACTAATGCGATACCCATTTCCCTCCAAAACGTCCACCCACACATCAAGTGCTCGTTGCAGGGATGTAGGATCTTCACTTATGATGGTTCCATCGTCAGCAAAGAATAACTGATATGCCTTGGGGTCCATCACTTTACCTTCAAGCAGATACTCAAGGACTATAATAAAGAGCAAAGGACTTAAAACGCTTCCCTGGTACACCCCGACTTTGATTGGGAACTCTTCGGTTACTCCAGCGGGGCATCTTACTCTTGTCTTTGCTCCTTCGTACATGTCCATGATCATCTGTACATAGGTTTCTGGAACCCCTCGATGTCTTAGCGCCACCCATATCAGATCTCGTGGTTGTCTGTCGAATGCCTTTTCAAGGTCAACCAATACAATATGCAAATCCCTTAAGGAATCACGATGTTTTTCCATTATGATCCTTATACTTTGGATTTACCCGAGACAAACTCGCAGTCGGCCACCTAATACTCGCTCAACGATCTTCATGGTGTGTGACATCAGCTTGATCGAACGGTAGTTATCACAGTTTCGCGTATCACCCTTCCCTTTGTATACAGGGAGAAGGTAACTTTCCCTCCATTGATTCGGCATTGGATCACCTCTCACGAATTTTGTTTCATCTCCACCACTGCTGTAAGTGATCAGGTGTCGGCTTTGTTTGATGAACATGGTATTTAAGACGATAAGACCGTGTGATTTGCACATGCTTAGGATGTCTTCACCAGGAAGGTTCCTGGTGCCATATCCTAGTCCTCCATGGCAGTCTTCATAGTTCGTTCGATTTCCCGACATGTCCATTCAAATCTCCTCCAACAAACAGAAATTCTTCCTTTGGGATGTTCTTAAGGAGATTGTGGCAATCTAGCCAGAATGCATCTTTATCTCTCTGATTGTACCCATCGTGGGGAGCATATTCACTGACAATATTCCACACCTCTCCTTGTATTACTAGTTTGAGAGACATCAAACGGTCGCTGGACTTCGAAATGCTCAAGAAGTTTTCAAGTAGCTCTGCCGCAAGGATGATACCGATTCCGTTCTTAGACTTTTCCGTTCCGTAGTAGAACATCTTGTAATCTTTTGTCCTAACGTCCAAGAAACGCGCCCGATTCCCGGTGTTTTTCCATTTCGTCTCTTGGACACACAAGATGTCCACCCGCCTTCTATTCATCATCTCTTCCAGCTCGTAACTTCGACCGGTCATGCTTCCAACGTTCCAACTCGCGACCCTCAAATTGCGTCCAAACTGTTTCATTATTTTGCTAGCCCCCGGAATCCGTATAGCTCTGACCCGAACATTTCTGGTCGGTCCAGTGATATTCTTAACCCGTCCTTGCACGGGGGAGCTTAGTGTCGTATCCGAAGGACAATTTGTTTTGAGAAGCTTTTTCGAGACAACAATACTCTCGGAGGTTTGTCAGACGCTCGCGAGAGGTGGGACCATGAAAAAAATTTTTGGTGTTTTCTGGGATTCGAACTTGGAACCTCACGCGCAGTGATCCGATACACTAACCACTTACGGCACGGCGCCCACATTAATTTAAGTCTAATACTTTTAATATGCATTTGTCAATTTTAATGAAATTATACAACGTTGAAAATGAAAAAAAGAGATAGGAATAGAGTTATAGGTTTTATTGCAGACTAATCCATGAGTGGTGTTTAAACTAGGGAGAAGTCTCTGTGATCTTTTTATTCAGTTTTGATATCTAGTATTTCTTTCAAAGTACTAGGAAGGTTACTCTAAGTGGTTTACAACCATATCGTTTGATTTTATAAGTAGAAAAATTGAATGGTTTGGTTGGTACTTGATCTGACAATTACTCAATAATTACTCCTGACGGAATCAATGCCTTATTTAGAATTATCCCATTAAACTAGAGATGTCAACTATTGATAGTTTCGGTAGCAATTTTTAAAACTGTCAATAGTATAATACTATAGCGAGGGATATGCATTATGTACACAAGTCTATTTGGCCCATTGTTATCTAGGACAGAGGTTCGATTATAAGCTGAAAAGTCACCTATCATGAGAATTATTTGGCTAGAACCTATTTATGGCGGCATCCGAGCTCAAAACGCTGTTAATTTACGTATAAATTTACTCCAGCCTCTATTATAAACGCCCTATGTCTGATTGGGGACTTCAAACGCATTTTGTATTTTCCTTTGGACAAACATAGACATGATATTCAATTTTACTTTTCAGGTCATGCAGTAATTTGGCGTAGTTATTGGCAGTTAATTCATTAATTCCTGATGCGGAAATTTTCCGCAAAATTTTTAAGTCAGCTACGAGTAATAATAGGATACTCGCGCAAAATGTGTTCGGCTATTTCTTAAACTTCGAGATAAGGCGAAAAGTGTTGGAAAGATTTCTTCCCAATTTGCTTTGATGTTAAGTAAGTGAGTAGTATCCGATAAAAAAGTCTTGTTTTAGGATATTTGTATCACGTTTGCTTAATACAGGAAGTTCTTAGCTTCTCTTTCTATCTAATGGATCAATTTCTGGGCTTGACACTTCTCTCGGAGAGTTTCATTTAGCAGACCTCTTTTGTGATTATTAGGTTTTGAGCTCTAGATTAAGATGGTCATTTGGCTAGCCACGATAGGGCCATTATCGATGAATGAAGGTAATAACTTGGCAAGTCTATTTTGTAATCTGTCTGATGCACAGAAAAGGAAGTAAGTAAGAGATAATTCTGAGCAGCAAGCTTTTTGGGGTGTTGAGGCAATTTCGGAAAAGTTTGAACTTGATTTTAATACCTTCAGCATGTAAAAAAAAAAAATAAATTAATATTTGGCGCAACAGCTCTTTGAGTGCCAGGGCCTAGCTTCTCGCAACCACTCATGTTGTGTGCGTTATATTTTTCACATGAATGGAAGGGACCTACAGTTTAGTGCCGTATCCGAACGGCGATTTGAGAAGCTTTTTCGAGACAACAATACTCTCGGATGTTTGTCAGACGCTCGCGAGAGGTGGGACCGTGAAAAAACTTTTTGGTGTTTTGTAGGATTCGAACTTGGAACCTCACGCGTAGTGATCCCACACACTAACCACTTACGCCACGGCGCCCACACCTTCAGCATGTATCTATCTAAAAATACATTATGTGCTTGATTCCACTGCTAGTCTGTTTCAAATCAAGCTACCTTCACAAATCTCATTAAAGTTACTTTTATTTTTAATTTTCTTTAAGATCTCCGAGTTCTTTTGTTTTCTTTATGCAATCGCCGGAAGAAAACACTCTAAAAAAGTATAAAAACATGCGCGAAAGAAATCCTGTTTATCCAGTATCCAGTGATGAAATGACCAAGTTGCCGCATGCTCATTCTCACGATTTTGATGAAACAGGAACACATAGGCGGAAAACACCGAGACGAGATGTAAAGCAGATAAAAGATCGCTATACAAAAATAAGTCAGCCATTTAAAGAGAAGAAAAATCCATTAGTCCTTGCAGAAATATGCCAAACCACCGAAGAAAATTGGGATAATTCAACATTCAAGTTATTGTTTATGTTTACAGCGATAAAGGAGTTTTATGAACATAATCAGCGGATTGAAGACTATTTATATATTGATGTAAGTAAGCTCGAGGACCATTTGTGTAAGCAAATTTCGTCCCTTTTCCGTTAACAATAACAATACCCTTTTATCCGCTTTCCCAGTTTTTGATTGCATTAAACTCATTCTCATATTTTTTTTTATATACGTATACTTGTACATAACCAAATAATTTTATAAATCTCTTTCACGTTTGAGATTTGACAGTGTGTATATTTTTACTCGAAAATGTACGTTAACAGAATTCTCCTTTTATTTTAATTTTAATTTGTTTATAATTTCGATCCAACCATTTAAGGCTTTATCTTTTAGAGTATGTAAATATAGGAATCCAATAGGAACAACGTTTTATCAGAAAATAATATTACATAAAAAAATAATTAATTAGTAACAGAACAAAACCAAAAAAATTAGAAAAAGGAAAGGTAATTAGAAGAATAGTATATAGTACGTAGAGAGTAGAAATACCATATGGAAATTTGGTAGGGGATCATATTTTATATTTATGCTGATTTGAGAAGTGACTTAGGTGGCGCTAAGCAGTGGCTGAAGTGACTAAAAACATCATATCTAAAATTACTTGTACCTGTGACTTGTTTCATAGATTCTGGCAATAAATTCTATATGCCTGAGC
Organism: Brachypalpus laphriformis; assembly: GCA_945910035.1. NCBI lineage: Eukaryota > Metazoa > Arthropoda > Insecta > Diptera > Syrphidae > Brachypalpus > Brachypalpus laphriformis. Next base: position 124,695,596 of record OX246755.1, read on the forward strand.
TATTGGTAAAGAAAAGGCGCGATAAATTCAAATAATTACAAGAAAGTATAACGTTGAAAATTCTTCTCGAGTGACAGAAAATAAATATGGTGACCAGTATTGCCATCAAAAATATATAATTAAGTCAAATTTGACTTGCTGACTTAATTTAAAGTTTCGGAAGTGAATTCATTTTCAATGGCCCGCTTATCCTTCATGAGGGTCGCGGGGGTAGGATGCTCAGGTGGACTCTCCATCCTTCTCGATCCTCCGCCATTGACTCCAATTCATCAGGGAGAATCCCTAAGCGGCTCCAAGAGAGATGTCGGACTTGATCCAACCATCTATTTCTGGGCCTTCCGCGAAGTCGTCTACCTGATGGCACGGCAACCATGGCGCGTCTTGGAAGCCGGTCTGGGGGCATACGCACTACGTGACCAAACCATCGAAGCATAGATCGTTCCGTTCGGAGAAGTAGCTGCTCAACGTTGAGCGCCTCGCGTACTCTGGTGTTGCGCACTCGATCCCTACGAGTTATTCCAACAACACCGCGAAGGAACCTCATTTCGGCAGCTTGTATCCGCGATCTTATTCTTTCGGTCACTACCCAAATTTCATGACCATAGGTGAGAGTTGGAACATACACCAAGTTAAAAACCGATAGCTTAGCTTGAATACTAAGTTCGGCCTTCCTTATAACAGATTGGCCAAGCTCTCTCAAAATTGATCCAGCCTGACCAATTCTACAGGATAACTCGGCATTGCTCCTCCCATCACTACTTAAACTTCTCCACCTGCTTCAGTGGGACTCCACTAACATGCAGAGTGCACTGAATGGGTTTTTTGGAAATGACCATTACTTCCGATTTGTTCACGTTGATCTTCATTCCAGCATCATCACAAACGGCTACAAACCTTTCGAGTGCGCGCTGAAGTTCGGTTTGAGAGGACCCAAGGATGACCAAATCATCCGCAAAAAGCAGATGACTAATCCTTAGGTCTCCCACTTTGAAACATTCTCCGCCACGGCTGCGCTGCAACATCCAATCCATATATACAATGAAGAGGAGAGGTGACAAAACGCACCCCTGGCGGAGTCCAACGCCCACAGTGAAAGGTATTGATTTAACACCGTTTATCCGAACACAGCTTTTACAGTTTGTATATAAAGACTGAATCGCCCTTAACAGGGAACCATCAATCCCATACTCCTGCAGAACACTCCAGAGTTTGCCTCGAGGAACCCTATCATATGCTTTTTCCAAATCCACAAAACAAGTGTAGACAGGTTTGGCATATTCCCAGGCTTTCTCAAGAACCATTCTGAGAGTGAACAACTGGTCGGTTGTGCTTCTACCGGGACGAAAACCGCACTGCTCATCCCCCAAACTGTCCTCAACCACAGCTCTGGAACGCTTTTCTAGCACCTTAGCGAAGACTTTTCCAGGGAGACTTAAAAGAGATATACCCCTGTAGTTGGCGCAATCTCTTTTGTCCCCTTTTTTAAAAAGAGGAACTATCACCCCCATTTGCCAATCACCAGGTGTTTCACCGCATTCCCAGGCCACTTTAATGACACGCGAGAGCCATTGCACTCCCTCTTTACCTAAAGCCTTGAGCATTTCTGGCCGAATTTCGTCCACACCAGCAGATTTGCCAACTTTTAGCGCTTTGATCGCCAAAGTTACTTCCTCTACCGTAGGACTACTTTCCGCCCAACTCTCGACCATAGGTCTGTCATCTTCGGTGCCCTGTTCGGGATTGAGCAATTCTGAAAAGTGCTCGCTCCATCTGCGTAAGATGTCCTCCTCATTGGAAAGAAGTCTACCGTCTTTGGATTTGACTCCTTCAACGATATTCAACTTTTTTCCTCTGAGTCGGCGGACGGTCTGCCAGAACATCTTATTTGCAGATCTGTGGTCACGTTCCAATTTCTCGCCAAACTCTTTCCAAGACTGTTCTTTCGCTGTTTTCACAGCTAATTTGCAAGTTCTTCGCGCCTCAGTGTACCGATTTCGAGAATCGGAGTTCCCCAAGTGAATCCACACCTTAAAGGCTCTCTTCTTCTTTCTGATGGCTTCTTGAACTCCGGGCGTTTTAAACCAAGCAGTTCTTTTCTCACCACCAGCCGCCACACCAAGCCGCTTCACTCCACAAACATCTCCCGCAGAGGCAATAACCGCCGTTGAAAACAGTTGCCATTCTTCCTCTACATTTGATGGAACAGTTGGAATTCGTTCAAACCTTTCAGATATTTGCCGTGCAAATGTCTCCCGTATCTCATCGTCCTGTAACCTCTCCCATCGTATGCGCGTAACCATCCTTGGTTTACGCTTTGGTAGGGGAGGCACTCTCTCGCTAAGATACAATTTGCACAGCACTAAGTGATGATCAGATCAGGGTGGGCGCCGTGGCGTAAGTGGTTAGTGTGCCGGATCACTACGCATGAGGTTCCAAGTTCGAATCCCAGAAAACACCAAAAAGTTTTTTCACGGTCCCACCTCTCGCGAGCGTCTGACAAACATCCGAGAGTATTGTTGTCTCGAAAAAGCTTCTCAAATCGCCGTTCGGATTCGGCACTAAACTGTAGGTCCCTTCCATTCGTGTGAAAAATATAACGCACACAACATGAGTGGTTGTGAGAAGCTAGGCCCTGGCACTCAAAGAGCTGTTGCGCCAAATATTTATTTATTTTATTTGAGTGATGATCAGTTGACAGTTCGGCCCCTCTCAATACGCGAACATCACAAACCATTCTCTTCAGACACGATGGTACCACAAAGAAATCGATCAGCGACTTCTGCTGAAGACTCTGACGGTACCACGTGTATTTGTGAATGTCTTTGTGTGGAAAGATGGTGTTCATGATGGATAAGCCATTTTCACAGCAAAAATCCAACAACCTCTCTCCGTTCGCGTTTTGATCAGGATCACCGTTCCTCCCAATCACACTCCCCCATGTCATAACATCTATACCCACATGAGCATTGAAGTCACCCATCAGGACAAAAGAATCCATATCTGCAACCTTTTCAAGGGCAACATCAACTTCATCTAAGAAAGCTGCGTACTCTGACAGAAGGTTCGGTGCATACACCTGCACCAATGCCAGAGTTGATCTTTCAAGCTTGAGCTTTAAGATCGCAACTCTCCCTCCTAATGGTATCCACTCCAATACTCTGTCTGTCAACCTGGGACTTGTGAGTATCCCCACTCCCGCCCGAGCAGACATTGAGGGTGCGACTCCTGACAGGAAGAGCTTCCACCCACCCGAAAGGTCCACAGTTTTAGAACCTCTCTGCTTTGTTGAAGAGACGCCAAATATATCTAGTCGACTTTTAACAGCCTCCCCAACAAACTCAAGATCCTTCCCTGTGAGCGATGAGACGTTCCATGTGCCTATCCTAAGTCGATGCCGTTGTCGAATCTCAGAGAGTCCATCTGTGCCCCTATCGGTGCACAGCGCGTTCACCCCTTGACCCCCGTAATGGTTCGCGAGACCATTGACAGGAAGCTCGTAGCCATTTCGGGTTTGACCCGGCCGGCTGCCGACCACCAGACGCTCGCATCCTGACACCCTTCAGGCCTGGCTCCAAAGGATGCCCTGGCTTACCAGGCTTGGCAATATCCGAGGCCGGTCGTCTTCGTGTCATCATGGGGTGTGCGCTTTGTTAGCCGTGACTGGGTTGTATGGATATGAATAACTATTTAATTTACCCCATCCGCACATCCCAGTCACGTTGCCCGCCCCCCACCACAAGGAGGTCAGCTGCCAAGGGGGCTAAAGTTTCGGAAGTCAAGTCAAAGTAAAATGTTATCAACACTTAAGTCAAAATCCAAGTCAAAAAAAAAAAAACTCCAAACAAGCCGTGTTAAAATTTGGGATGAAGCAACTGAACTGATTCTTATAATTGTCCCTTCCTCAAAATTTCAGTAAAATTGCTAATTGTTTGCTAAGTAGAGTAGGACGATATACATTTTCCATTCTTATACTACAATTTTCAGGAAACACAATAAGAGAAATCAGCATTCGTATTTTCGCATAAGATGCATATCAAATGTGCAATCAAATTTAACAAATAGGAAAAATCACAAATAGCGAATTCTGATGTGAAGGAATCTTTTAGTTTTCATTTTCTGATTTATTTAGAATTGCTTTTTTTGTCTTTAACTTTGGCCTGCTAGCATTAATGAGCTAAACTATTACAATATAAGTAAACATGTACTTCCAGTGCTTACCGATAGCCAAAAAAAAACAATGTTGCGTGACATGCGCATTCAAACGTACAAACATATTTTTCTTCAAAATGTTCACCTTCGTCCTCAGCAGAAATGTTTGACATTTTTTTTTATCCATTTGAACCCTATTACATATATTATTATTTTAATTAACTTCGAAACTACAACAACCGTATCTTAAAATATCTCTCTGATTTAACTGGCCCAAAGGACATCCATAGGCATACACATAGGGCACACCTTTTTATCTAGAAACATTCGATTCTTTGGTAGTCCTATCCCATCCATTTCACAGGGTTTCGATGGATCCTAGTGATTGGACCACAACTAAATAACTAATATCCGAATAATGGATTAAAAAAAAAAAGTTATTTTGAGGAGACAGTAATTTAAGACAACATAAGTCGTAAAATGCTCGTCATTACAACATCATTTGACCCAATTCATAAAAGTGTTCAATCGAGCTAAACAAAATTGCATCTATGAAAAATAAACCACAAATTATGTCAAATTTAGTGAAAAAAATGTTGATATAATTTTTAATTTTATTTAAGTCGAATTTGACTTGAAACAAGTTAAAGTGGCAACAGTGATGGTAAACTTGTTTGTATAGTTTCGTACAAAAAAAATGCAGTGTCTTATTTAAAATTTATTTTATTATAATACTTAAAATTGATTTGGTATTTTGTTTTAGATTCATCTTGGGCCAACGTTGCCCATTCTACTTCGAGGAACCGTGAATACGAGTAATTCAAGTGAGGTGTAAATTAATTCATATTTGTTATTAATATTCAAAACCTACAAATAAAATACACAATTTGTAATTACATACTAATTTGTTGTGGTATTTTCAATTTGGTTTACATTTATTTAACAATACATATTCAATTGCCGAAAGAAATAGTGAAAAATGGCCAGAACAGCAAAGGAACTGCCTAGTGCGGGGCCAGCAGCTTTAACCCAGCCCCAAATGCTGAAAAAATAAAAATAAAAAAATAATTCAATGGATTATTTTCTGTTTAATTTTGTTTACTCATAATCATCCGGGTAGTATTGAAATGGTTCTGTTGGTATTTCTCCGCAATTCGTTATAGTGACTGGTTCCACAGGAAAATCTTCTGTATCGGTTTTGACCTAATAATATATAAACAGGTCAGGTCTTAGTTTGGATAAATCTTTACATAAATCCTAGTATTTATCCTTATGCAAGACAGACTTCACTACAGAAATTAAGACCATCTTCCGCGGGTGGGAATGGTGCATTGGATAGTATGCATTCGAGTCCCAGCAGGGAACAGTGACCAAACCCACATCAAGGAACGGTTCCTGTGGTAGTACAACGGACCATATCAAGTCTTAGTGGCTTGGGGTTTGAATTTTCCTTAAAACCCATTACTAGCCACTGTACACAAGCAGGTACAGGAAAACAGTGACATTCAAGAAGCCATTGTTTCAATTAAAAAAAACAATTTTGCAAAGTTCTTTTTATGTTTCAATCACACACACTGTGCTGAACAGCTGCATGTAAATAAAGAAGCGACCACAAATAACGGTTGTTGTTATCTTGTTTTTTTTTTTTTATACGTCTTCGGCAATTTCACACGTCTTTAGTAGTTAAGCCATGATTTGGCTGCTTAGAAAGTCTGTTGCATCATAATTAGAATTTTCTTTTGCTGATTTGGGAAGGAAAATGGTTGTATGTTCACATTGTTGACAAGTTGAATAAAAAAAAAAAATTTGATAACATTTGGTATGTTGGAAAAGTAGTGTACTCACTTGAGTACAATGGCTAATAAGGTAAGCATTTCTTTTAGATAATTATTCGCATCGAAATGGAATTTGGAAGCATCAAACCATCAAGCTTTTATGGCCGAAGATTTCAAAACTTGGGTAGCGCGAACTTTCGTGGAAAGTTCATCAAATCATGCCACTTTCGACATTGCTTTGATTCCGCCAGGTCCAGATTGTAATACTGATGAGGAGGAAGGTGACTCCGAGAATCTGTATGCTAATATGCCGCAAGATGTTCCAGGAAAAATTGAGGTATTCTGTAGCAGCGATAGTGAAGACGACATACCACTTCAAGAACTGTGCCGCAAGATAAACCGTTCAAAACCTTGTGAGAAATCTCCGAAATGGTCACAAAGATCTTGTGATGTTGAGATGTCGAGAACTTGCTACAACAAGTTCAAGAACAAGATGAATATGGTATAGAATTTAGAAGGAAAGTTGCCACTTGAAGTGTTCGAAACTTTATTTGACAAAGAAGTGGTAAATTTGATTGTTGACCATACTTGCCTTTATGCGTCACAGGCTAATGCGCACAGTTTTTCATTCAGCGAACACGATTTGAAAACGTTTTTGGGTATTCTACTATATACTGGGTACCACTCTATGCCAAGAGAGAATATGTATTGGCAAACAGACGAAGATACTCGTTCGCCAATTTTTGCTAACAACATGTCCTGGAACAGATTCAAGGAAATCAAAAAATACCTCCACCTTGCTGACAATAATAATTTGATGGCTACCGACAAAATGGCTAAGGTTAGGCCCCTAGGAAAACTTTTATCCGAGAAATTCTGCCAATTCGGATACATGCATGAAAAACTTTCAATTGACGAGTCAATGGTACGATACTTTGGCAGCCACTCTTCAAAGCAGTTCATTAGAGGCAATCTTGTAAGATTTGGTTTTAAAAATTGGATGCTGACGAGCAGCAGCGGCTACTTGTACCAGTGGACCTATTGTGGAGCCAAAGGCGTCAATGCGGGAAGACAACAAATGCCATTTGGATCCAGAGTCGTTGTTGATTTTTTGGACAAAGTGCCCAATTCTTCTGACCACATTGGTTTCTTTGACAATTTTTTTTACGTCATATGATCTGCTGGTTACGCTAAAACAAAAAGAATTTCGAGCTATTGGGACTGTATGCGAATCAGGAACAAAGAAATGTCCGTTGAAGTCAAGCGCAGTATTCAAAAAAGAGAAAAGAGGATTCTATGATCACAGATACGACACGTCAATAAATTACTTTTTGTGAAGAGGAGTGACAACAGCGCCGTAACCGTTGGATCAAATTTTGGAATTATTGAGCCGATGCATTCCGTCAATCGATGGTGTTCGACAGCAAAAGCAAAAATAAGTGTTAAACTCGGTACAACTCGGGAATGGGAGGCGTAGGGACTAACAAAAGTTCGCTTAGTTGATTGAATAAAAAACTAAAAATAATTTGCACTTTAGATATTTCTTCAGATAGATCTTCATCTTTTTTTTAATTTCTCCACATAATTCCCATTTATTTCAATACATTTCTTCAGCTGATAGATCCATCTTTTAAAACAGCTTTCAAAATCCTTTTTTTGAAGCATTTCGATTTCTACATTGACTGCATTAATAATCTTCTCATTAGATGTGAAGATTTTTCCCCTCAAATCTTTTTTTATTTTCGGAAACAGCCAAAAGTCACACGGCACCAGATCCGGAGAATAAGGTGATGGGCGAATTTCATTGATGCCCAGAGCACAAGAAAGTTATGTGTTGTTGGTTTTTTCACCAGTATGCGCAGGCGCATTGTCGTGGTGCAAAAAGTAGCGGCGCAGCTCCTCTTTTTGTCGGTATCCTAGTCAATTTTAGGAAACTTGTGGTAAGCAAGTTTCGGTATACCAATTAGCAGTGACTGTCTGACCAGTTTTAAGCGGGATGACGGTGACCATTTTCGCCCTGATGAAATACATCGACATCATAACTTTTGTCGCTGACTTTTGTTGTTTGGCCTTTACTGGAGGATTCGCACCTTATGGGCTTCATACCATGGACTGCTGTTTGGTTTCCGGGTCGTACTTGTAAAACCAAGATTCATCACCTGTAACGATCTTATTGAAGCAGCTTGACTCTCCATTTTCAAACTTATCCAGGAAATATTGAGCAAAACGAACACGAGCTTCTTTTTGCTCTGCATTCAAAATTTTTGGAACCCATGAGCTGACTTCTTCGAATATTTCAGGTGATAATTTGAAATTCGTGACACAGCCATGGCATTCAAGCCCAGTTCATCCGCTATCATCTCCTGTGTCATCCTGGCATCTTCGTCAATTTTAGCATTCACCAGGGCCACATTTGTATCGTCGGTCGAGGATTTGGGCCGACTTTCACGAGATTCGTCCGCCACAGAAAAGTCTGGCTAGTCTGGAATCTTCGAAACCACTTTGAAATAGTAACAAGAGATGGTGCATTTATTCCGTATGCATTTTGGCATTGGTGCAGAATTTTGACTGGCGTGAGTTGACGTTGAAATTCGAAGAGAATGGCAAAACGAATTTCTTCTTGTGTTGGCGGTGGAACTTCAACCGAGCTTACGTCACTAATTTCTCTCTTTCTCGTCTCCATTTTTACCTATTGTTCTGAAATTTGGGAATAAATATTGCTAGATTATAAGCTACAGAAATGCATCTTCTTTTTTTTTTTTCAAAAACTACTAAATTGACAACAACTAAGCGAAGTTTTGCTAGTCCCTCCGTATTTATTCTCGAGCCCTAGAGTATACTCATAGAGGATAAATTTGGCTCTCCACTTTAGTTACGGCAACGACTCCCTGATTGCCATTATCGGCAACGTAGGAGATGAAAAGTAGTATTAATAGTTCTATCTGTTTTTAGAGATTTGCTCCAGGGTCGGCCCAGGTTTTTTTTGACTAATTCCTCGTGTGTCAAAAAACATGCGTTTTCCACTCTCAAAAAACGCATTTGAACTGTTTAGACATGTTGCCAATTAATTTCAATATTTGTTGCGATTATTAGATACTAAGTAAATTATTTTTATAAAAAAATAAATATTTGGCGTAACAGCTTTTCAAATGCCTGGGCCTAGCTTCTTGCAACCACTCGTGTTGTGTGCGTAATATTTATTTTTTTCACACGAATGGAAAGGACCTACAGTTCAGGGCTGTATCCGAAGGCAATTTGTTTTTGAGAAGCTTTTTTGTGACAACAATACTCTCGGATGTTTGTCAGACGTTCGCGAGAGGTGGGATCGTGAGAAACTTTTTGGTGTTTTCTAGGATTCGAACATGGAACTTCACGTGTAGTGATCCGACGCAATAACTCAAAAAATTTTACTTTTTTCATATTAGATATTAAAGAGGGACTCGTCCTCTATCTTCATTTAAAATTTCAAGTTGGGATCCCTATGGGTTCGGTCAAAATCAATTTTTATAGGAAGGTCAAATACTTTCGAATAAATATTTTCATATGAGTAAAATATCATACTGGGGCCTTGGTATCTCAAGGCCTTAAAAACTTAAAAAAACTCTTTACTTATTTTCCTTTAAGAGTATATGCATATTCTTTTGATGAAAAGGAAAAATATTTTCATTTAATTGCTCCTTGAGAAACAGATGAAATATGATGATGTTTTCTTGTTTCCGGTACAATTCTTAATTTAGAAAATCTCGATTCCATTAATAATTTTGCTTCATTATACCCCTGTGTGGACATATAGGAGAAATCCATATTCCATATATTTTCAGTTGCCCAGTTATATATCTGTAAAGGAATTGTAATGTGTTCCCTATACGGTCTTTGTAGGCTAGCTCTGGCAGCCTGTCTTTTTACTGTGCTACTAAGACCGTAGCATGCACTCTTATTATGAAAGGTGGCAAAGAAATTCGATTCAGCATTCACTCTAAACTCCTGTTTACGCAATGTTAAATTAAAAAAAATCTTCTTGTTCTTGTACTACTCAGCAGATCCATGGGAAAAATAAATAATTTTTTTAAATGTTGGCATTTCTTACGCAGGAACTCTAAGAAACGGCGCTGAAATAAGTGTACTGCGATAGTTTCATGCTTTAAGCAGTCGCTTCTTCTTCTTCCTTTTATCAGCGAGGCTATGATCCGAAAACAAGGGATCACAACCCTCCCACTTCACCGCATTTCTACTGATCCGCATGTGGGGTTCGCCTATTTGACCTCAGAAAATATCGGCAGGCCTGCCGATTTTGGATCACTCGGTTACTGAGGCCAATGAAATGCCGATGTCGTCGCATTTGTCTGATCCAGGCGTTTATAGGCCTGCCTTTCCTACATCGCGATGTCTTTGGAACGTGCATTGATATTGCCTTTTTAACAGGGTTCAAATGATCTCTTCTTTGAACGTGGCAATACCAACTGAGCCGGTCACGCTCTATTTTTTGTACGATGGTTTCCTTGATGTGAAAGCTTCCATGGATCTTCGAACTTCTTATTCGATCAAGCTTTGTCACTCCTGCTGTCATGCGAAGCATCTTCATCTCAGCTGCCGTTAATTTACTCTCATACTTTTTGTACATCGTCCAACATTGTGAACCGTATGTGAGTATGTAAGCAGTCGCTGATTACAACAAATCTTTCATTTTAAATTTCATCCATATTGTTCCAGTAATATATCGCGAGAGGGTGAATTGCCTGTTCATTAGTCCATTGGTATCCCTGCACTGCATCTTGCACAACAAAACCATAATTTTCAGAAAAGCCCATTAAAACAAGTATGTCCGTATTAAAACAGCTATGTGCACACGGATTAAATGTGATGATGATAAGAAGTGTAGCCTAATAAAATAAACATCTAGTTTTTTTTATTCACCCGCCTATAAAAAAGGATTTCGACTAAATGCATAGGGATCCCAACTTGAAATTTTAAATGAGGATAGAGGACGAGTCTCTCTATAATACCATATATAAAAAAATCCATTTTTTGAGTTATTCGAAAAATAAATAGAACATTCTGGAATATCCTCCGTTCTTGAAAATAAAAGTTGTGCCTAAACCTTGAATGTTCACGTTTTCCTGAATTCAACAAGGTATGTTTCTGATGAGCTGAGTCAAAGTTATGCTTTTTTGAAACATAGAAAAAACCTTGAATATAGATTTTTTTTTTCAATTTTTGAAGTTCCGTTACACGCAATCTATATCGAATTCTGCAAAACTTGTTCGCCTTATGATTTGTACGACTCCAATGAGTAATTTTACAAATTTTGAGCCAAATCGGAGGTCAAATCGGTTCAGATCGTCGGTCGATCTTTCGTGAAATGATCATATGATAAAAAAAAAAAACGGTTGAAAATATAAACCATAGGTGACGTTTTTTGGCACTATTACACTGCATATAAAGTTTCAGCTATCTCGGAGTAGATAAATACCAACGCAAAATGAGACACTACAAACTAGTCGTTTCAAAAGGCAAAACAATAGTTGATACACAAATAAAATAAAAAAAACGGATTTTACACAAGTGGACAATATTGTAATGGAGGTGGTTAGATGGCCTCTCGAAAAAGTTGCTTACCTCGGAAGGAATATAAAAAGACACTGACCTTGAAGTTTCACGAATTTTAAATAGTTTTACAAAAATGGTATGCTAAGTTTTTCTATTGAATGTGTACAGGCTACAAACTGCCAGAATGTTCAGAGTACGATATTGAAATTACGATAAAAAAAAAACATTAATCACATTTATCTTCCTGCGGCTTTTAAAGCCATTTAAAAACATTAACCGTTGGGTAAAATTGTATATTTTTCTACTATTGGTTCAAGTCCGATAAGACGTCCAATATTTTTGCGGGCGTTTAATTTTTTTGGCCGCTCTCGCGAAATAAAATTTTAATGGAAAGCAAAAAAAGGCATTGTAACAAACACTTTCAATTAATTTTATCTCTAAAATTGACGTTTTTGTCTTGACTATGCAAAATAAGAGAGAAACAAGAAAGGTAAAATTGTTTCCTACATTTTCTATTGCGTAGACGGCATCCATTCCTTCTATAACCTTTCCGAATATAACATGTTTGCCATTGAGCCACTTAGCGGTAACTGTAGTAACGTAGAACTGACATCCATTTGTGTTCGGACCCCGGTTCGCCATACCCAGATACCCCGGTCGGTTATGTTCGATTCTTAGATTCTCATCCTCAAAATAATCTCCATAAATACTTATCGAACCAAGCCCATCTCCGGAAACAATATCACCGCCCTGAATAATGAATCGATCAATAATTCGATGAAATTTAGAACCGATGTACGTCGTTCCGTTTATTCCATGCAAGCAGATGTGTCGGAAGTTCTCCACCGATTTTGGGGCCTCCTTGCCAAATAGTCCGAAAACGATACGGCCTACGGGCTTTTTGCTAATTTTTATATCCATGTAAACTTTAGACGTTACCGTAAAACTAAGGCAATTGACACTTGCCAAAGCGCAAAGTACAACAAGCAGTTCGCGTTTCATTTTCCGGCGGAAATTATAATATGTGATGTATTTGGAGTGTGACTATTGACTAAGTCAGACATTTTACGAGGAGTGTGCATTTTTTTTCACTCCTACGGAAGCCGTATACAATCCGATGACTGGGATATTGGAAAATTGATTTTCAGCTTAAGCCGATAGACCACGTAAAAAATGGGAAAGTAAGACTAAGCGAACGTGATGTGATATGTAAATGCACATGAGTATTTCAATGTTATTGGGTTGAATACACTGAGGGGTAATAGGTCAAAGGAAATTATGAAATAGAATAAGCTTGAGCTCGAGGATTTGGCTGAATCAATCAATTCCACCATCATTCCCGACCGGTTGATGCAATGTCAATTAGTTTCTTCCAAGGGCGCTATAGTCTTAAGACTAATACGCGAGTGGAGAATGTTTTTGTAATCTTACGATTTAGCGAGAAAATTAAGTTTTGCTCTAAAGTTGCTGTAGCTGAAGTTATTGTTAATATTTCTGCACAATTGGCATTGTTTTTTCGATCCTTCTACACTTCTTGCTATAGGTGGGGGTATATACCTTGAAAAACAGCGGTTTTTAATTAATTCACTAGAAAGTTAAAACAAACTAATGAGTTGTTGTTGCCTCATATGTATATCGTTCAACATAACTGCAGTGAAATTGCAACGTTTGTCAATGTTTGCAAAAGGCATGTTCTATAATAAATTTTGAGCGGTTGTATAAAAGGTTATAATGTAAAGCGATGTGTTCTTTTTTAAGTAATCAAATGGTGTCATGATAGCCACGTTTTATTATTACCCATGATCCTTATAAATCACACGATGAAAATAAAAAAGTCTAGATTAACGACTTTCCAGGTTGTGGGTTGTGCCTTCGGGGTAACTCCCCTTCCGTTTAAAAAAGTAATGATTCCGAAACAACCAAAAGCTTCGGATAAGGACAACGACATTCGGATCTGTACGTGTATTGTTCGGACACTCAACAGACGTCTTAAAGCTGAGCATAGGCCCTAACTGCTATAAAGCAGAAGTGCGATGGGATGGACCGGGAAAAAAGAGGATGAATAACTGTGACATCTACTACGGTGACAGCTTCAAATACAACACATAGCGTTCATTCTGATGCGCATTTTCTATACGCGGCAGATTTCGGCAAGAAGTGAGTGAGCGTATTATGACAATCCGGATCAAAGCTAAATTCCGTAATATAAGCCCGATATGTGCTTATGCCCCCACGAAACAAAAGGACCCTGCCGCCTACGATTGTTTCTTCGAGCTCCTTGATAAAACAAACGAGTAATGTCCTAATACGGCGCTAAAATCGTATTGGGCGATTTTAATGCCAAAATAGGAAAAGAGGGTTTCCTTGGTGGGGTAGTCGGTAAACATAGCCTATACGACACCACGTCTGACAACGGACTAAGGCTAATTCATTTCGTTGTGGGGCGAAACGTCGCTAATTACAAACAGACATGGCGGTCCAATAATCATGTAACAATCAACCAAATTGATCATATTGCGATTAACGCAAGACATGCTTCCAGCATACTGGATGTACGGACCTTCCGAGCGGCCAACATAGACTATGATCATTATCTTGTTGTAGCCAAGGTACGAATGCGGATATCCCTAACTGAGCAACAAATCACCGAGCGAGAATCACCGTGAGAAAATTTAACGTCGATAAGCTTCAATCGCAAGAAACCGCCAGAGTCTTCACTGATGCCGTCAGCATCAAGTGACGAATACCGATGGCAACGCTGCCAACATGCCATCAGAAACGCCCCAACTGATATGCCGGATTTTGACCGATCAACACCGCGAAACTCCTGGTTTGACGAAGACTGCTGGCGAGTGCATGCAGCAATACAAGAGGCATGCAAAGTGGCGTTGCAACAGAAGGCGCGAGCTGCTCGTGAGCTCTACGAGCAAAAGAGACGGGAAGAATATCGGCTTCTCCAAAAGAAGAAGAAAAAGCATTTGAAGCGTACGATCGAGAATATTGAGAGGTTATACTTCAGGAACAATGTACGGCAGTTTTCCCAAAAGGTAAAAACAACGTTTAAGAGAACCAAAACCCGTACAGAAACCTGTAGAGATATGCAGAAATGGAAACCTCTTATTAGAATCACATCGGTGCTGAGAATATGCAAAAACTACTTCTGCACACTGTATAACGGCGACGAAGACCAACCACCCGCTATCAGACAGAATGAACCATTCAACATAGACGATGATAGCCAAAATGTCCGTCCACCTGACCAAAGCAAAGTGAGGAATACCCAAACTGGAATCCAACAAGGCTGCTGGACCTGACGGCTAATCGCCCAAACTTTTCAAGGCAGCTGATAATGAATTCGTAGAAAGCATATTCCAACTCATCTCTAAGATTTGGTCAGACGAGTATATGCCTGATGAATAGAATCTTAGCATCGTTCACCCGATCTACAAAAATCGAATGGCGGTAATGTCTGCTTTGCAGTAGTCTACAACCTACGCAAGTTGTTCGGCTGCACGTAGTTTGTAGAGCATGCTATACTATACTATACTATACTAGGGCCTTATATGCACCGCGACCTAAAAGACCTATTGTGCCAGCCCGGTGTTTAGCCGAGAACTGGGTTAAGGCTCTTGATAAACCTCAACAGAGCTCCAGACTCAATGTTCCAAAAGTCAGAGGAGCTCAATAAAGCCTTCCCGAGTTGGAGAAGTCTTGTTCTTGCGGCCATGGGCATTCACAAAGAATATGTTCTGCCGTCTCTTTTTGCTCTCCACATAGCCGGCATTCGTCTGTATCTGCTACTCATATCTTGTGCAGATGTACCTGATTGGGCAATGATCATTCAAGTAGCCTGTTAAGGTCCTTAAGTCTGTTTTCCTAAGCTCAAGTAGCATCTTAGCCTTACAACTGTTGAGGTTGATGATCTTTTTTGCTTGTCTTAGGCTCTTGAATTTGGCCCAGTACTCTTCGTGACGATCGGCTTCTTATTGTTTTATTTTGAGGTTTGTGCTACTCTGTGTAACTCCAAAAGAGGATTCAGGACCGACTAGTGGGCGACTGGTGGGCGCCTCTTCTTGCAAAGCAGTCCGCCCGTTCGTCGCCCTCGAAGCCTTCGTGTCCTGGTATCCGGGCAAGAGTGACCGTGCTTTTCAATGCGAGATCTTCGAGTAGGTTCAAATAGTCCCATACAAGTTTTGACCCTACCGTGTAAGAATTCAGAGCCACAAGTGCTGCCTGGCTGTCCGAGGTGATGTAAATATGGGTGCCCTCGATGCTTCCTCGCAAACGTTGAAACCTGGGTTCATAAACAGTGCTACCTTTTTTCAATTTGGAACCATCCGTGTACCAAGTTAGAGAGTTTGGTAAGACTACAAGCCCTTGATTCCTCCATGTGTGGCGGTCACCTACATATGACCACATTGAATCTTCTGAAGAACCGGTATTTCTTGAGCATGGTATCTGGGATTTTGAGAATAGGGTATTTTTGAATGTACTCTAGAATCTTTAGATGGCCTGTAAAGTTGCCGATTTTAAGATCCGAAATCTTGGGCAGCCTAAGAGAACTCAGCATAGCTTATTTTTGTACTGCAAGGTGCAGCAGTGTGAGGCTAAGCATTGCTCTCATTGCTGTCGTTGGGCACGTTTTCATTGCCCCTGTGATACCCAGACAGGCTAAACGACAGATTTCATTCAACCGTTCCTGATTCTTGACCTGTAAGGTTTTTGGCCACCAAGCCAACGATGCATAAGTGACCATGGGTTCGATAATGGCGCTGTACGTCCAATATATTATCTTGGGTTTTAGTTCCTAAGTTTGATCGTGTAGGCGCTGTCACATAAACATGGCTCCTGTCGCTTTCTCGGTAACCTTGTTCAGGTGTTAATTACAGGTGAGTGTCTTATCAAGGATAGCACCTAGGTATTTTACTTCCTTGAATCTGTCGATTGGGACGTTAGAGCAACCTAACATTCCACGTGCAGACACGAAAGTCGTTGTCCTTTTGACGTTTGCAATGGTCCTCAACAGTAAAATCATTCGTATCCGAGGCTATTGGTTGCTTCATAATTGCAGGTTTTTTAACATAGTAGGTAGGTTACTCCGACGGCACAACACCCAAGCTGGAGGGCCAGTTTCGTTTGTTATACCTCTAGGTCGCGTGGCCGCGTACACCGGTGCCAGTAGTCCACTATAGTAGTATGAGCGCTGCCGTTGGCTCATTAAGGGCTCCTCCGTCACCACCTCTAATCCAAGGTCCTGACTAAACTTGGAAATTCCTTACCGACCTGTGATCCGAATATGTCGAAGCAGCTCGTGTAAGGTATTCATTAAGTTCAACATAACTGGAACTGTAGACACCACCGTTGAGTCCATTTAGAGAACTCGTTTTTTTTTATCCACTATTACATATTATATTGTTTAAATAAACCCAAAAACTAAAGTATCTGACTTGAAGGGTTCTCAATACTTACAATATGATTTTTATATACTTGGTATATTTTTTGTTTTAAAGAGAAATGTGGAAAAACCTTGTACAAATGTTTATTATTTTCATTCAACTAAACTAGAGGGGAAAACAAATAAAACTAACTTATTCTAGGTTAAACCTAACTTAACCTACGACAGAACTGGGCTCTGATATGCGATCTCCAGCCCGTCTATACAAATGATCAGCGAATGACAAATGTCATTTCCCTTTTAACCGGCGAACCAAAAATCACATACCAGGGCCCAGTCCTACTTAACCTACACATTAGCTTCAACCCAGTCGAGCCACCAGTATTTTCAGAGAACTCGTCCACTGCCACCTGGAACAAGAAGAAATGTTCTAGTGAGAGAGCACTCTTTCCCCTGTTTGTAAATAAACAGTTTTTTTAGTTTATTATTACGAACCCCAATAAGAATATGGTGTCGGTGCTGAGAATGTGGAAAAACTAATTCTACAGACTGTGCTACGGCGACGAGGACCAACATCCCGCTGTCAGGCAGAGTTAACTTTTTATCATAGACGATGATAGCCGAAATGTCTGTCCACCTGACCAAAGAGAAGTGAGGGTAGCAATATCCAAGTTGAAATCCAATAAGGCTGCTGGACCTGACGGCTTACCGGCCGAAGTTTTCAAGGCAGCTGGTGATGAATAGGTAGAAAGCATATACTAACGCATCTCTAAGATTTGATCAGATGAGTGTATGCCTGATGAATGGAATCTTAGCATCGTTTGCCCGATCCACAAGAAAAGAGACCTCCTCAACTGCGCCAATTATAGAGGCATCAGTCTCCTCAACATCGCATATAAAATCTTTTCTGCCGTATTGTGTGAAAACGCCTGAAACCTTTTATCAAAAACCTGATTGGTCGCTATCAGCGCGGTTTCAGGCCAGGAAAGTCCACCATCGATCAAATCTTCACACTTCGTCACTTCCTGAAGAAAACCCAAGAAGTCCAAATCGATACTCACCATCTCTTTATCGATTTCAAGGCCACCTAGGACAGCATCTATAGGGAAGAGCTATATAGCTATATAGTTTTGACATCCCTGCCAAAACTGTCCGTCTATGCACCAAGTTCGGTAATGACATCATCGAGACCTTTGATGTAAAAAAAGATTTTAGACAAGGTCACGCGCTGTAATATGACTTTTTTTTTAATAACGGAACTCACAAGCCAACACCAGAGGCACAATCTATCAAAAGTCTGTACAACTGCTTGCATTCGCCGACGATATTTACATTATTGGAAGAACTCAGCGGGTTGTCATCGGTGCGTTTGCAAACATTGAAGCAGAAGCATCCAAAATGAGCTTAGCGATAAACGGGGGCAAAACCAAGTATATGTTGTCAATAAGGAGGTACAATTAACACCGACGAATTGGACAGTGGGCAGCTACAACTTCGAGGTAGTAAGGAACTTTGTTTACCTTGGCTCTGCTATAAACTCTGCAAACGACACAAGTGCAGAAATCGAGCGAAAAATAACTCTTGCCAATCGCTGTTTTCAATTCAACAGTAAAGCCCTATCACGAACAACATAGGAGACTCTACGAGTATATAAGGCCCTGATCACCTAAGTCCTACTTTAAGGCGCTGAAACATAGACTTTAATGAAAGCAGATGAAGATATCCTTGGTCGCTTCGAGAGAAAAATTATTCGTAAGATATTCGGTCCCGTTTGCGTTGACGGGTTTTGGAGGAGAAAATTCAATGTCGAACTATACAAGCTGTACAGTAACATCGACCTAGTCAAAAAACTGCTTATTAGACGTTTGTGATGGCTAGGACATGTCGCTCATTTACTTGAAGACTGTCATAACTCAAAAAACGCTATATTTGAGTTAATGATGCAGAATTATTAGTTTTATCATGCTTCTTATTGTGTAAAAATTTCATATTAATATCTTGTATACTCTCCGCGCTGGAATTATAAGTTGTCTTCTTTTTTCCTTCAAGGTGGTAGTCAATTGAAAACTTTAAACGCGTTTTCTCCAAAATAGGTTTTTTTGAGTTATGACAGTCTTCAAGTAAATGAGCGATCTAGAGTCTTCGAATCTACGAAGACGCAGAGTCTTCAACTCTAACTCGGAGGGACGATGTAGTAGAGGCCTTCCTCGCCGTAGGTGCCGCACACAAGTTCAAAGGGACCTCGACCAACTTGGAGTGCGCAACTGGAGGTCCAAATTCGCTTCGAACTGTGGCGCCACCTAAGTCAGTAAGTTAGTAAGAATGTTATAGTACATTAAGAAAACAAAAATAATGGATTGGAAACGACACGCATAGAAAACAAATTTTTGAGCTCCGAACAGAATTAATCCACTCAGATCCACTGCGATTTACTACATACAATAACCCTCTTTTTGGGCACATCGAAGCAGCCTTACCACATTGACAGATTAATCTGAAAATGACAGTTTTTTTGAAGTCGTGCAGTTTTTAAGTTTTTTCTCCAAAATTAAAGTTTTTTTCTAAATTTTAGCAGTTTTAGCAAGTTTTAATTATTTTTTTTTTATATTTTTCTTCAAATATAGTCGGTTTTCCATGGGAATATGAAAAATGCTTATTTTATAGGCTCAGATATTGTACTAGATTACCACATACCTAATACAAAACATACTTTTCTTAATTTCTTAATATGGATTGTACAAATTTTCTTCCTACAAGAGAAATTCACACAAGAATATACAAGAATATATAATATATATAGAATATATACAAAATAAATCTATAAACTTTTATACTTAATTGCATGGAATGGACAACACAGACTTTGGTCATTTATTTGTTACTTTATTTATTGTATCATATAATATTTTGTTAATGAATTGAATTCTTTATGTTTAAACAAAAATAAATATTTTCTTTTTTTTTGGAAGTGACAGTTTTTTTTTATTAGGAAAACAATTTTATTTTCTGTTGTGGACAGTTTTCCGCAGAAATAATATGGCAACGCTGCATCGAAGTGAAGTAAAGCAGGATTTTGTATGTAAATCTACTACAATCTCCCACTGCCAATGACTGTCAATAAGTTCCGCAGCCGGATTCAAGTGTAGATAATTTTTCGAGACTCGATTGCGAGTTCAATTATTTCGTTCGTCCAAGTTGGCAAAGATATAGATTTTTAATTTTTTTATTTACGTACGTCTATTTTTTAATTGAAAGACAGAAATATCGGTAGGTCTGATGTTTTTTTTTTATAAAGAAATAGGAAATTTTGAAATATAGAAAATCTGGCAGCTGCGGATCTTTTTTTTAAAATGTAGTTTACTTTACTTCGCTTTACTGCTTACAAAGGCCAAAAAAACAGGGGTTATGAATATCTACTGCAAATCCTTAAATTTGACAGCTACTCAAATGAGTTGCCCACACACAGTTCAATTGAGTTGAAAGACTTACCAGTCAACTTCCAAAATTAAAAATCTTTTGATTTTTCTTCAACCAACTCGTCAACCATCAAACTGATCAATTGACAAAGCCACACACAGGTTGATTTCACTGTGATTTGACTGAGTTGATGATTGAATTGAATCGTGTATGGTCTGCATAAGTTCCGTAGCCAGATTCAAGTGTAGATAATTTATCATCAATTATTTCGTTCATCCAAGTTGGCAAAGATAAAGATGTTGTATTCTTTTATTTACATACGTCTATTTTTTAATTGAAAGACAGAAATATCGGTAGGCCTGGTGTTTTTTTAATAGAAACTAGGAAATTTTAAAATATGGGAAATCTGGCAGCTGCGGATCGTTTTTTTAACATGTGGTTTACTTCACTTTACTATTTAAAAAAGCCAAAAAAAATAAGGGTAATGGTTTCGATGCAATCCTACAAATGACATTTTGCCACTTTATTTCATCACTCAAAAGAGGTTAAAATGAAAAATAGCGAAATAAAACCATATAAGTAATAACTCGTTATTTTCTAATAGCTTTTAGACATTTATCATCTTTATTTGCTACACAACTGAACAAAAACGATATATTTTGCAGATAGTTTTGCGTGTTTTTTTGTGCACTTAGTTTATTTTCTTTTTTTGTATTGTACACCTTTGGATTCAATATGTTTTCATTAATATATTCCAGAATTGCTTGGATCAAGTTAAATATATAATATAAATTAATAATAACTCGTGTTGTGTGCGTTCGCACGAATGGAAGGACAAACAGTGTTGTGCCATATCCAAAGGGCAATTTTTACCTTCTGAAGCTTTTCCATGATAACAAATACTTTCGAATGTTTGCCAGATGTTCGCGAGAGGTGGGACCATGAAGAACTTGTTTGGTGTTTTCTGGGACTCGAATATGGAACCTCACCCGCAGTGATTCGACACACTAACCACTGCATCACGGCGCCTACACTTCGATTAAGTTAGTTGCAACAAATTCATAAGTAATGTTTTCCGACTGATCAAGGATGTATAAGAGTTTTCTATCTCTATCGCACCCGAGGGCTATCATTCTGCAGCGGAATAAAAATACGTATTTGGATATTTGTAATCTTTTGATAAATTTTTGTACCAAAATTTGCAGCTTCTCACATTTAAAAGAGTGGGGGTACAAATCTCTCAGAGAGAAAAAAATTTACGATATATGATTAAATGTGAGTAAATTAAGTAATGAAGATTCTAAAGTTTTGCATGCAACGGAATTTACGGCTTTTTTCAAGAAAGAAATTTCTTGGGCTGAAATTCGTAACATGGCGGCATTTCTTTACTCTCTCTCTCTTCTATTTTGAACAATTTTTCAATTTCGTAAAAATTCGACAAAATGGTTGAAAAATTTATATATATAAATTTTGGTTTGAACATGGCAAAAGAACTTGGATTAAGGTTAGGCAGTACGCTATGATGTTTATGAAAATGTTTGAGAGCCGAATATTAGTTATGCTAGGAAAGCGAAAATTATTACGTAAATATTTAGTTTTTGTTTTTTGGGCATTTAAACATAAGAATACTGAATTAAGAGTTGAATTGTGAGTTATAAAGTATCCAAGGAATTTATCGAAAAAAAAACACGAGTAATAAAACGAAGTGACACAAATGGATGTAACAAAATTAAAGTAACAACATATTTAACATACTTCGGAAACAAGTTCTTTTAATGTTTTTCCCATTTAAAACAATAGCCGCATTTTGTTTTCCCCGTGAACTGAACTAGTTCATCTCAAAATAAAAAAAACGCCCCTGGTTCACCTAGAAATCTTATTTTCACAAGTTGGTACCAGCAGCTACACACTGACGTTTAATATGGATTGAAAGTGGCGGAAAAATAGAAATCGAATTGATGAATCATATTTTTATATTTATTTAATAATTAAGTGTTTTTAGATATTTATGTCAAAAACTGAGCATACAACAAATAACTATGATTTACTTCTGCCATTCAGCAGACCTGCCAAGCTTTACATATAATTTTTTTTTTGTGAAAAGCCATCTAGTGGTGAGGTATGGGATTGAAATTCTGGTTCACGAAAATTGAGCCAGCTCAAGTGCTGGTTCAATTGTGGTTTTTGCATCCTGCGTCAAAATATGAACTGAACCAGTTCACGGGGAAAACAAAAGGCGGCCAATGCAAGCAGCAAATAGTTTATTGTATATCTTGAACGATTTCTAAAATGGTACTTGTGAGATATTGCCGATATGACCATATTCGCATAACCACACACATTTTTCACTGTCTCACGTTTAGGAATACTTTTTACGCAAGAATGATATTATTATTTATCCTATTATTCAGTGTAGTCGACGCCTATGCAACGAAGAATTATTGTTCATCACTGACTGAAATGCAGTCAGAGTACTTCGAGACTCATTAAATCGAAACAAAATGAGAGATGAAATGTAAGCATAGCACGCAATGAACGAGAACGAGTTGAAAATAGAATTCGTCGTACTTGCGGGTGAGTTGGACGTGTTTTAGGATATCTCTGTGGATTTATTTATTTATATTTTTTTTTTGCAACGCATAGAAGATATATATATATATATACGCCACTTAAAAACAAGAAGAAAAACATTGTACTGACTTTACTTGCTAGCTTTTAAGATTTCAATCGAATAAAAGATCTGGAAAAATTTAATTTGTGAATAACAGGAAAGCCAGAAAAAAAAAGAAAAATGAAGGCTACGTAGTGACGTAAGAAAAAGTATGTGAAACTCGTCTCGTGAACAAAGAACTAAGAAAAAAAAAACGTTTTCGGTGATACCTGTGTTGGAGATTTTGCAAGATCTATATTTTTGGGACGGAATTGGTATGAGAAGATAAAGATAGTATTCAGATTTGTTTTCTACAGTAACCACAAGCTTGAAAAATAAATTTTTCGCTGGCTTGGGTGCGGCCACCATTTTTTAAAAAACTGTACTAGATTTACTCTGCAAATGTACTAAACTCTAGTGGAAAATTTTGGGGCGGATACGTGGTATGTCAACGGGTGGATCAGAAATAAGTTTGGTTTGTATGCTGAGTTAGGGCTCGCTCAAAAATTCTGTTTTAGTGTGCTATACGTGTGCCCAACTGAGCAATGCTTACATGGACGGCTTAAAAAATTCGCAAATTTCTAAGAATTGCGGTCATTACAGATTTTTCTGATTGGAATTTAACCGAATTTGCGTTATTAGCAATTTCTTGTACTTAAAGTTTTGTCCAAGCGTGCGTACCACGCAAAAGCTTTTCTGTCATCTGCTCTTTTGAAGAAAATTTATCAGGCGTCAAAAGCGGATAAGTTAAGCGTGGGCTCGGCATAGGGCGCGCAAATTGTACATATTTTTTATAGTTACATGCGGACTATTTGTACGTCATTCTTAAAAAGATATGATGGAGTTCTGTTACATACATACTCAAAAGAGTTACTTCTGTTACATACTCGCCTCAAAAGACCATCAGGGTTATCGGAAATAAATTTTTCCTCCAAACAAAAATTAGGTATCTTCAAAAATAGAAAAAAAAATCATCGGGGAGAAATTAAATACTTATTTTTCTATTTTTTTCCCGCGGAATTATTTCTTCTTTTTTAAAGATACCTAATTTTCAAATAACCTGGCATATGTAAGAGTCTCAAACCAGAAGTCATTGACATTTTTTTCCCAAGCAGAAATCAGGTAAAAGCGCGTCATAATTGATAATTCAGCAGAATTTGCATCAAATCGCGATGTCTATTTTTTTCAATGAATTGTCTCTTTTTTTTTTTTTTGAAGATACATATAATTTTTGTTTGAAGTAGAAATTCCGAGGCTAAATTTATTCACCATAGCGCTGAATAACCTTTGCTTCTCAGGTCGGTTTAGCCGCTCACGCTTCTTCCTCTCTCCGCTAGGGGTATGAGTTAGAGCTATCTTCAAAAACGGAAAAAATTCATCGGCGAAAATGAAATATCGCGATTGTGTTGAAAATGTTCCTGAATTGCAATTCATGATATCTATTTATTTTCCGCGGATTTATTTCCTCTTTTTTTAAGGTACCTAGTTTTTGTTCGGAGGAAAAATTCCGAGGGAAAAGTTATTCACGATAACCCTGATTAACTGTCATGCATGTCCCTAGAGCTAAAGTCTGTCATAGAAATGTAAACACCTATAAATATGCAACAATTTTGTTCATTCTGAGGTAAAAGTGTGTAAATTTTAATAGGGATTCTATAGGATAAACTATATCTTAAAACTTCATTATCTCGAAAACTAAGCGTTTCCTCCACGTATGTATATTCATACTCAGAAAAATCCTAGTTTTTTTTACATATTTTAAAATCATCGAAATCGAGCGGGAGCCAATTTACGAAATAATTACTGAATTATATGGAGGCTCCACGTTTATAATAGTTTAATAGTGCGTCTACTTGGATGGTTAGCGATCTTTTAAATGCGAGTCATATTGATAGTTTGTTGATTTTGGATGTTTTCAATTAAAGCCGATAACTAGAAAAATGAAAATATTAGATCTTCAGTTCTTACGTGCCTTATTGGGGGTAATTCTAGTTTAGTTTACTATGCTTTTAAATAAATTTCCGCCAAGACGACTAATTTATGGAGAAAAATGATTGCACTTTAATACCATTCTTAATTGAATTGGTTAAGCCTAATTTTCTGCTCGAATGAAAATGAATCGTTCACTCAAAAAATGGTTCAAAGCGAAAATAAGGCGTCGTAAGAAGCTCACAAGTCCAAAAAGTTCTTACGCAGCAAACGTTTTCACACAATTTTACAAAGCGAATTGGTGGTTCAGCACATTATGCCGAAACACAGCACAGCGCAAGTTCTAGCATCCGTGTGAATTTGTGTTTTCGATGGCTTAAAATCACATGAATGTAGAAAGTAGGTATAATTATTCGGAAAGATTATTAACAATCAATTAGCAGCAAGATTCTATTTTCAAATGTCAACATCTGTTAGGACGTGACCTAAAGCTACTATTCTAATCTTTTTTTCTGTGGTAGTAACGTAACTAATTTCCAATTCTAGGTTTAAGCGCTAATCTGTAATAAATTCATTGGTTTTCAGTGTATCAACTACATCACTCACAACGAACACTAGCGCTAATGTTAAGGGATTTCGAGAACATATGCTCAAAACTTCAAATATGTCATGCATAAAAAGTGTAACAATCATACTTTGTAAATTCTTCTTTATCATATGAACTACAAATTTAACATTGCGCTCTACAGCACTGCAGTCATGTTGATTGTTTTTTTTTTTTTTTTTTTTTGTTTAGTTCGACGTACAGGTCGGCAAAATTCGAAAAATGAGCGGCAATGTTCAAGGAAGTTGAATTGTTTCTTGTAACACAGACTTGTTAAAATATGAAATTTCGATGTTCCTTCATTCAACATAATCAAGGTTATCGTGAATAAATTTTCCCTCGGAATTTTTCCCCCGAACAAAAATTAGGTATCTTCAAAAAATTCATCAGGAAAAAGTTAAATATCGCGATTGCGTTGACAATTCTCCTGAATTCTCATTCATAATACCTATTTCTTTTCTGCGGAATTATTTCCTCTTTTTTGAAGATACCTAATTTTCGTTCGGGGGAAAAATTCCGAGGGAAAATTTATTCACGATAACCCTGATAATTTAGCTTAAATCCATGGGTACGATTCTTGCTTTTTATTTGTTTTCGACATTGTGAAAGGAAACACCCTGTTGCACTCTTCTATTTGAATTAGTACATTTTTGTTTTGTTCTTTCGTCACCGAGTTGTAGTAGTTCGATTAGTTGAAATGAGTCGTTGAAGGAGACAGCAAGAAAATTTTTTTGGTGAAGCATTTATCGCAAAACGAATGGGATTCTTGGTCTATAACTCCAACTAATCTATACGGAAAACATTTTGAAGAAGCAGCAGGGGGAAGTGTATTTAGAATACGTATTTGAACATATGTTAGGTATATAAACGAATATACAATACTAATTGAAATAAGTGGTCTATACGTATATGCATATATATATATATTATCTATATGTAAAAGTCAAAAAATAATTTCACAGAAAACGGGTACAAACATTTTTCGTTGTGGAAATAAAATAATAATAAACTTTCGTGTTATAGGTGAAATTTAAATTTGAAGAAAAAAAAAATGCTCGCGTAGCAAAAATTACGTAATTATAAAAAGCAAGAACAATTTATTCCCATCGCGTATGAACGCAAAGCAACGTGGTTTGCTTCTGGAATTGGATTTCGCGAAAATCTATTACATTTAAACGACGTAGAAAATACTGCAAAATGGTGAGAAATGTTTCTTTTTTTTTTCGTCTAAACTTTTAATTCCGCGAAAAATATGTGAAAGAAGATTTATTGATTATATATATATTTTTTTGTAGCCGCGTATCGTACCATTGCAATTATTGAAATGTCTTAAAGTGTTGCTGGATGAAAACGGCGGCATTTTGAGTGAAAGTGAAGTCAAACGCATTGCAGGGTGAGTAAGAAAAATTATTTCTAAAATTAAATATTTTTTTTGTTGAAAAGTAATTTTAAAAATTGTAATTATTAACTAATTTGAAATTTTTTTTTTTAATATTTTTTTCAGATTGATGACAAAATATTCGAAAAAATTAGTTTCGAAATGCATTTATGTACAAATTTTAAAATGTACAAAAACAGAGTTACTGGGTGAATTTATGGGTGCCGGAGGCTGGAGTTTGACTCACATGTGGCTGAATGATGCCATTCGTGCTAGAAATTGGCCATTGGTGCAGGAGATCTTGGAATTACTTTTACTGTGTCCGGTCGATGTGGAACGGCTGAAAAGTAATTCCGCACCAAAATTAGTCAAGGGACTATGTAAGGATGGCGACGATGAAGGTAAGTGGGCACCCAAGGACGAAACAGTGGTTCAATTTTTGCGGAAGCATACGACTTGATAGATATTTTATTGATGATCAGTTTATGTAAAATCAGGTAAAGCACTTAGGGCCCCTAGTGTACTTAAGTGATTTGAACTCTTAGATATCTAATGTCCTAGATATCGTCATCTGATTTCAATAACTAGGTAACATGATTTTTTGCATTTCTGAGTTAACGTTTTTAGTTACCTATGATGTATGAAAAGATAATTAAGAAACAACCGTAGTCACATTCCGTGGGCGCCGTGGCGTAAGTGATTAGTGTGTCGGATCACTACGCATGAGGTTCCAAGTTCGAATCCCAGAAAACACCAAAAAGTTTTTTCACGGTCCCACCTCTCGCGAGCGTCTGACAAACATCCGAGAGTATTGTTGTCTCGAAAAAGCTTCTCAAATCGCCGTTCGGATACGGCACTAAACTGTAGGTCCCTTCCATTCGTGTGAAAAATATAACGCACACAACATGAGTGGTTGCGAGAAGCTAGGCCCTGGCAGACGGCAGCAGAGCTGTTGCGCCAAATATTTATTTTTAGTCATATTCCTTCTCTGTGAAGATTTATTGGAGAGTGAAAAAAACTAAACAAACGAAATATCCTTTACTGTTCAGAGCAAGAAGAAACTTAATATAAAACTCTGGCGATATATCTGGGCCGTCTAGGGATTCCTCATAATGAGTCAATGGCCCTTATTAAGGATTAGCTGTCCATTAAAAATGTGTGTATGTATAATCAGCGTGACCGGTGATGATCCAACGGAGCAAAAACTCATAAATGAATAAGTAAAGGAAATTTAAGGAGAATGTTTTCTTAAAACAATCGAAATTACGAATGTGACCTCTCTTCTGGAACGGAAACTAATTAAATTATAAATGTTCTAACCATTTGAAAACTGAGTACTTGAAAGTGTTTTTTTTTTTTATAAACAAAGCGATCTGCCTACATTCAGTGCAGGGTTTATACGACATGAGGGATTGCACTCTAGTTCTCTGTTCAGGAAAAAAAAAACCTTTGTTAACAACAAAGTGGTTTCTCATAATACACGGTCTTCGAACAACCACGCCAAATTTTGACAGCCGTCTGTGGTTATGTTTAAAATGACAGCGTTGTCATTCTGTGACTACTATGTTCTGTCATAGCTACCATTTCTATGAAGTTTAGTCAAAACGACATACAGTGTTCTCTCAATTTTTTTTCAACCCCGATATTTGTAATGGATAAACTTTTTTCGATTTTTACAAATCCAAAGAAAAGTTCTCGATTTTCGCAATTCTCATTTGCTTCTATTCTAATTCGGGGTAAAATTTTGTCAGAAAGATCTGACATCACAACAATGCTTAACCAGAAGTTTTCAGACGAGAACTTTGACAACGATGACATCTCTGAATGGATCTCCGAGAATCTGCAAAAGTAATAAGAATTCTATCACCTTACTCTTTTCCATCTAATCTTTTGTTCCCTTTTCTTTCACTCCACCCACTGTTTGTTGTTTTTTGTTTTGTATTTTTATCGAGAAAGTAGGTCCAATTGCTGAATACGTACGAATAATTTACATTTGACTATCACTTTAGATTCGACTTATGTAGGGCACATTCGCGAAGACAAATATAATGAAGCAAGAGTTTTAAAAAAGCAGTTCAATAGTGATGTATGGTTTTCAGAACTTCACAAATCCAATCATCAATCATTTGCAATTTAATACTATCTGCTTTGTCGGAATATGTTTAATATTCAATGTTTTCAAAAACACTACAAAAGTGCAATAATTTGCGCGAAATATACGTTTTCAAACGGGCCCATACTCCTGAACAACTTTTAGTAAAAAGTAATACCCAAATTGTTTCATTTCTCGCGACTAATATGGGCGTAAAATTCTATAACCCTCAATAGTTCTCTTATATATCTTTTTTTTTTTTCCCCATTCTATTTATGATGAATCGATTTTTTACTATGCATTTTAAGTCAGATGCAAAGTGATGAACAGAGTTTTCGATTTGTTTACGTTTTTTATTACAAAGAATTCCCGCTATTGACAACTGAATAGAACCCAGATAGCTGCGAAAAAAAACCTACTCTACAGATGGAAATAACTGTCGCTGTGGACGTTTCACTCGATATTCTGCCAAAAATTATTCACATACCTATAACTTGTAACTGCACCATTTGATAGCGTAACCGAACGTTCTTAGAAAATAACGTGACGAAAAAACGTTACCAAAATAACGATCGTCCTAATTTTTTTTTTTTTTTTTTTTTTTTTTTTTTTATATTATCGCCACCAATTCACTTAAGTTGTTTTCCGTTGTGTAGAAAAGGCACTCTTTTTTGATCTAGAAAGATATTTAGATACTTGCGTAATTGTTGCTAGTTTTTATTGGCCTCTTTAGATTTTTCTCTCAGATTTTAAATTTGTCTTATCCCATAGAACCTTAAAGCGCGATTTATTTTTTATTACTATTATTATTATTTTTTTTGTTAAATCGAATTAAAGGCCATGTAATACCAAGATAGTGCAACTCTTGTTTTTTATAATTTGAGCGCACTCAAGGGTTTAGTAATACCCTTTAAATGTTTTTACATAATGCGAGCGTTGGAAAGGATAAGTAGAGAGAGAAAGATTTGGTGTAGTGGTTTGAAACTCAGACTATGTTTCAGAAAAACTCCCGGGGTGGCGGCCAGATAACTGGGGAGATTTCTTTTGTTATTTTTGTCTTTGCTTCTAATTCACAGTATCTTTTTTTCCGACCTCCGATATCATAGTCATATCAATCATCCAACAGAGCGAACACATTTTCCAGCCATGCCAATGTTATCCCTTCGCAGTAGTGTTCACACAAGCTTTTGCAATTTATCGGACTGACTATAATATTTGATGCGAAATAAATAAATGCTTGCTGACATCAGAATTTGAACCATGAACCATTAGCGTGGCAATTCACAACGTTACCATACGACTACACCATTGCCAAACCAACTGGCGCTTCAAATTGATGAAAAGTAAAAAGCTTTCCCTGGCACGGGCGGTCGGGAATAGGAGGTGAACTTAATCACAGTGGAAAACTTTTTCCCAGAGCCCCGGTGTTATAATTGACTAATGCAAATTGCTTTACTTAACTATTTTGCGTAATTTTCAAACTTGATTGTAGTTTAATTTGTTGAACCAAATGACAAACCATGAGACAAACCACTGGCAGAGCTATATACATATGTATGTACATACGTACATACCTAACCAACTGGTATGGCGCAACGATTTATGTGCACGCGTCCTCTATTTGTAATGCCGATTTCTCATACACGTTTCGTGTTGTGCAATTTTCCAGTTTATGTATTTTTTTACCTGCCACATACACAACAGAAAAGATGGCGAAACAAAAAAAAAAAGAAATTGCGAAAAAATGGATGCTCTAAACTCGAATACTTTATGTAGGTTTTTTTTTTTTTAATAGTACTTCAGCTGATTAATTGAATGGTGGCTTTCGCTCGTCAATGAATGCAATATTTGGCATAGGATGCCAAATCTACATCAATTTTGTGCATTATAGCTGACGTATAGCGAAATCATGTTGAAAATGATGGCGAACTATGATATTTTAGTTAGTGATTGTTTTCCTGTGGATATATGTACATACATACATACATACATATGTATATAAATTATGTATGTCCGAATGATCATATTTTGCTCCTTACACTGTTTGAGTAAAGTTTAATAATTGTTTTAAGGATAATCATTCCAATTTCGAGTGTCACTTTGGCGATTTTCGTTTCATTCATACCTTCTTTTTAACTTTAAAATAAAATATTTTCGTTTAGAGTACTATTACCTCTTGGTCGCCCAAAAACTTGTCGAAATTGATTCAGAAATCGCTTGGCGAACAAAGTAATAATCGCAAAACAATGTATATTATGTTCTTCTTCAAAAGACAAGAGTATGCTTGCAAAATAGCGTGTTTAATCCTATTTGTATTTAGTTAATGTTCAATACGACAGGGTACTGTGGCAATGTTAAGTCTCCTCATTAACACCATCGTATTCTTCTAATTTAATACTTAAAAGCTAATATAAAATAAATGCTTATGCCAGCGCCATGATTCAGTGATTAGTGCGTCATACTACTGAGCAAAAGGTTCATCCACGCTATTATATGAAAAATTTGTGAGGGTATATCTATCATAAGAAAACTTCTTAAAATCGTTGTTCGGATTTGACGATAAAACTATTAGATCCTTACCACTTATACAAAAAAAAAATATATACGTACATATATGTATATGTATATAAATATATAACGCGCCTGAAGAAGTGGTATGAGGAACTAGAACTTAGAACCTGGAAGTTGTTGAGAACTTCGATTGGCTGCATTTATTATTTTCTTCAAAATTGCCCCTGGTAAAATATTAATTTTAGCAAAAAGTTCGCAATATAGATAAATAATGGAAATACAATATGTTAAGTTTGTCACAAATAGCCAAGGCATAGAGCAACATGCTTTTTTTTTTAACACATGCCGACAAAATTTAACCGACTTACTAAACCACAAACCAAACCGAAAGCGTTGGGTATTCGGAAATTGATTACCATCAGGCGAAGACTTCTGAAGACAACTAACGATTTCACGAAGAGGAAAACAGATATTCAGGGTTATCGTGAATGTTCCCTCGGAATTAGAATTTTAGAATTTTTAAATTTATAATTTTTCCCATCGGTTATCGCGAATAAATTTTCCCTCAGAATTTTTTTCCCGAACAAAATTTGGGTATCTTCAAAAAAAAAGGAAATAATTCCTCGGAAAGGAAATAGATATGTATCATGAATGACAATTCAGCAGAATTTTCAACGCAATTGCGATATTTAATATTTCCCCTATGAGTTTGTTCCCTATTTTTGAAGGTACCCTAATATTTGTTCGGAAAAAAAATTCGGAGGGAAAATTTATTCGCGATAACCCTGATGGGAAAAATTCTAAATGGATTATGAACGGGAAGAGTAGTACTTTCAGGTGGCGTAATGAGTTTTGTGGAAAAAAAGGCCTTGTCACGTAATATATCCTCAAATATAGCGAGAAACCGGGGTTTATCCATTTTTAGCTTAGAATTTTTCAAAAACTGAAAACTCAGCTCTTATAGGAAGATCCCGTTCTAGTTTTCAAATCCATGTATTCTAGCATTTAGCTAAAAAAATAAGCCAATTCAAAAGCATTCGCTTTGTCTGAATAAAGTTTATAAAATCCTAAAATTTCCCTTTTCATAGTACACTAAAATCTGGAATTACCTACTCGTATGTACGGAAAAACACTAAAAATTCGAGTAGATTGTGATAATACTGGCCTTACTAGGCCGACAAAAATCAACGAAACATGGAGAAAAATGATTGCAAGCGATAGCCTAATTTCAATTAACTTCTCAAATTTGCAATGGATAGTCCAATACATAATGCGGATCAGTAGAAATGCGGTGAAGTGGGAGGGTTGTGATCCCTTGTTCTCGGATCATAACCTCGCTGATAAAAGGAAGAAGAAGAAGTCCAATACATAATGCTTTTCTAATATGCATGAGCTTTAAATGATAAAAACAATTGACATTGCATGTAGACCTAGCTTTTTGACGACTAGAATTTGAGACAACAGTGCAAAACACAGGCGAACTAGTTTCATTTTTTATGGTACGTGTAATGTATGAGTTATTAAGCTGATTTAAATAGCTCGCCATTATTTGGCTCACTGCAGAACATAGTGTTCATATTTTTTAAACGCTTTGACAGGACAACATTTTAAAGGCGAAAACGTCACGTGTTTGTTTTAACGGATTGCTTTCCATTGTTCTCACAACTAAAATTAGATCATGCGCTTGTCTCTCGTAAGAATCATTTGTTGCAAGGCTCCTTCGTTAAACATATTTTATTTTCTGCGGCCTGAATCAAATTAAATCTAAATTTATGTATGCATGTATCTTCCAGCAGCATTCGACTATAAACGTAATTTTAGATTTCACCCTTTAGGTGTACATACATACATATGTATATGCATGTACATATATATACGGATGCAATCTTCACTGAAAATACACATTTTATAAACTGAATATTCAAAGCGTACAGTGAACAAATCAGAGTTCAGTTTTTACTTTTGATGAATCGATTTAGATTCATTCGCAGGGCAGTTTTTTTTTTCTTTTGTAAAAGATAAACAAAATAAAATCCTGCTGATAACTTTGGAAAGCTTATCAGTGAATTAAGGGACAGAATAGTTAACTTATTTTCATTTAAGCCTAGTGTGCTAGTCAAATATGGCCCTATATATAAAAATCAATCATAGCAAAATAATATGGCAAATAAGTCGGATTTTATATGTATGTATGCAAGTACGTATTGCATTTTCTACGTTTGTGAAATATTTTCTCACGTCTAATACATGAGTATACACCTGAAGGTCGATAATTATGTGAATGCGATTATTACCGACAATCTATCTTTTTTGCTGTAGGCCTGATGGTTTTTAAACTAGCCCATCAAATGGCTTTAACTCTACTAAGCCCTGATGTGAAGATTAAGGTCTGATAGTCGCCACTAATCTTTCCCAAATTTGTCGTGTTTAACTATGTAGTACACTTCTAAACTCGACCATAATAAAGACCGATAGTAGTTTTTTTTACTTAAAGTGTTCATTATCCTCTTTTCCTTCTTTAAAGTACACCAACTTTGTTTTAAGTACACTGTACGCCCACATTCGCGATCTAACTTTTTTTTTTTTAACGTATACGTCGCGTGTTTATTTGTTCTAGTATCGTCTGTGGTCGATATTCGATGTGTCTATAAAGTAACGAAATTCAGTTTGTTTTTCACACAATTACTCCTTATCCGTATTTATTCTCCTGTGCAGGGAAGGCAAAGGGATATAAGTTCATACAGCCAAGAACGTGATCAAAATGGTTTCATTTAATTGGTTAAAGTGTTTTTTTTTATGGGAAAATCACACACACACACTATGATTTTGCACATGTATGACACAGTACCTTTCGAATGATATACGAGTACATATGTAAGTTTCATTCCCCTCCCTATACCTATAATAAATACTAAAAAAGGTACGACAATGTTCGATGTTTGTTTACGTATTAATGTATAAAGATGTACATACTTACTTACAAGTCTTGCGCTGATTTTGTTGTTTATAATATCGTTAGTATAGATCAACTTGTTGTCAAAGCATAAAGAAAAAGAAAAAAATGTCGTACTCACCTTCAGGCACGTAGGTAGTTCGTCATTCATTTTTCGTTCTTCTTTCTTCTTTATTCTTGTAATTACCTACATATGATTAAGAATATAAGAAATAATAAATACATAGTATTACATTCTTTTTTTGATAAAATAATTAGCTACGAGTACATAATGTAAGACATATTTGACTGATAGAGATAGGAAACAATAATCATTTTACTTAGTTGTGTAAAGTTTACATAAAATTGTGTAAAGAAGTGATTTGATGAAGTCAATTCTATTTTCGCTGCATATTTGCACGAAGCAAATCTATGTAAATACATACATATGTATGTAAGCATTGCTCTCTCTTTCGTATTCCTAGCGTTAGCCCACCTCTTCTCTGTCTGTTATACATATACGTATCTAGAAAATATTTTAAATTTTAATCTGAATTGATTGAATTCTTAGAAATTTTGCAAACGTTTACCATTCTATGGTTTTCCCCTATTTCTATTTTTTCCCTGTGCACACCACATCGGTCATTCGTGGTTATAAAAAAAGCAGATGTACAATATTTGTATACCTGAATCTAGACACACATAGTTTTTCCCTGTGCGCTTTGTTCAATTTCAACGCATGCGTACATTGTACTGGCTATACATGCATATAATACTATATATTTAACTCTGATGAATCACCTACTCCATATGACTTGTTATGAAATACTTTGAAATGAATCGTCAGTCGTTGTGCTTCCGTCGTTAGGCTAAGTTAATTTTTGTTTTCGGAGTACATGGTTGCGATTTGTGCTTGTTTTACTTTAATTTTATATAACTGAACCGAGTGTAATATTTAATTATTTTTCGTAATCATTTCGTTTCGTAGGTGTTCGTATTTTGGCATCAAAACTAGTTGAACAGTGGTTAAAAGTTGTAACTGGTGATGCATCAGTATCATCAACACCTACCCTGATGGCACCAAAAACAAGTGAATTAACTGCAGTGGCAGAACCAGTGGCTGTCAGCTCTGATATTGTTTCATATAAATCAGATCTAGCTACAAATATGGTAGCAAATGGCATGAAACAACGACGGCCGCTTCCATTTGAAGAAGATCCATTGGGTGCAACTGAGCCACCAATGGCAGCCTCATTTGCGCCAACTCCAGCACAAAAGAAGGCTTCAGAATCTGGATTGGTCCTGAAGTGTGTTATAAAGGATGGCAAACAAGTTTGGGCTCGTGTTGAGACTCCTCAAAAGAATCAACAGGCGCAGGCTGAAGAAGCTAAAGTAGATGCAGAAAAAGGGGTAGAAAATGAAAAGGAAGAAGAGGAAGAAGACGAAGTGGAAGAGGGGGAGGAGGAGGCAAAACCGATTGAAGTAGAAGGAACGCCTGTTGAAGAAACATCAAAGCCAGCTAAAATTGCTGAAGCTACAACAGACAACAAAGACAATGAAGTTGCTCTTAAGAAAAAGGATGACAAAGAAGCTGTTTCTGTAGAAAAAGACAAAGAGAAAGATAAGGAAAAAGAGAAGGAGAAAAGTAAATCTAGTAGTAGCAGTTCGGATAAGGATAAAAAATCATCCACTTCGGGCCATAGATCATCTTCTTCAAGTCATAAATCTTCATCTTCATCTAAGAGCAGCAGTAGCTCATCCAGTAAGTCAAAATCTCATAGAAACTCAACAGACAGCAAAAGCCGGGACAAAGACAAGGAGAAGGAAAAGGAAAAAGATAAAGACAAAGAGAAGGAGAAGGACAAGGAACGTAGCTCTTCTAGTAAAGAACGTAGTTCTGATAAGGATAAGCACAGATCTTCAGGGAAATCATCAAGCAGCAGCAGCTCCAGTAGAGACAAAGATCGTCACAGGGAAAAATCAAGCTCTAGCTCAAGTTCCTCTATGAAGAAAGATAAAGAAAGGGACAAGCTAAATCCAGCAGCACAAGCCGAGAAAGATAAAGAAACTTTGAGCAAATTAACTACGCCATCTATTGAGAAACTTGGAAAAATTCCTAGAAAGCCCAAAGAACCCGAAACTGAAGAGGTTAAGTCCACCTCTATAATAATTCCCTCGAAAAAGGCTTCCATGTCAATAGTAATCCGCCCTGACTCGGAAAAGACCAAAACTGTCAAAACCTATAAATCTCAATTCCGTAGTCATGGCCTGACAGAAGAAGCACCTCCTCCACCATCGAGAAAGGGCCTAAAGAAACCAAATTCAGTTCCCGTTCCTGGTACAGCAATTCCAAGTACTTTGTCTCTGAAGAGAGCTTCACCGCCTCCTAGTACCCTGTCTTCCTCGTTACTTAAAGACGCACCCGCTGAGAAGAAAGCGAAAATTGACATGAATAATGTGGCAGGTCCCGTTGAAAAGATCGGAGCCATCAAACTAATCCCACCAAAGAAAAGTAAGTTATCCCATGCAGATCCTACTAAAGTGTTTTCTTTTGTCCTTTCAGATTGTGAAGGTGTTTTTGTGTGTGCTTTGCCGGGATTCTTTTTGCTTATGATTCAGCGGACCGATGGAGAAAAAGGGAGTATGATCAGCAGCAGTTGGGTAGAGGATGAGGAAAGAGGAGTCATCAATTTGTTCCATATGTGCGAGCGAGCGTGTGTGTGTTAGGAATGTTTTGAAAAATTCACACGAATGTTTTAAGTATCTAGGTACATCTGAGATTGCGGGCGAATATATCGAAGACGCAGTGATGCTAGATGATTCCTAAAAAACTGGAACTGGATATCAGCTTAAAGTTCGATAGAATGATACGAAGCCAGCTAGGACTTCCTTCAATCGCTGTGCAACTCTTCTGATCCTATGAGCGAATGACAAACAATAACACTACTCGTAAATTTAACACGCTTAAACGTTTACATTTAAATTGCGCGGACTTTAATTTAAAAAGTAAAAACAAAGATAAAAGTTATGATGGCTCTCTCTATCTCTCATACTCTCGAATATGAATCTCAACAGGTGGTGTATATTCTCCTATACTGTTAAGTATGTAATTTTATTTATTTTATACATTTTACCAAATGGTCTATGTGCTGCGCGTATCAACCATATGTACAGCCATACGAATTATACATACATAGCATATAAAATTCTAGCTTTAAGAAAGTTCTTTTAAATGAAAAATGAAGATATAATGAAAAAATAAACGATTTTTTTCATTCAAAAATAAAACTGAGATATCCTTGAGCCAATTAATCCTGAAGCTCTGTAGCATAATAACTAAACACATATACACATCCAGGCAAACTACTATTCAGTGAGTGGCGATTGTCATTGCTTAACATTCACTGTAGGACGAGGCTGCAGAAGAACCTATACACGATGGCTGAAAGAAAATGGTGGAAATTGTATTGAATTGATTTTTCGATTCATTTGGAGTTCGGGAAAGTGGAGGATTATGTTACACAGAAAGCATTTTATATCAAATTATATCGGACTTGTAGTATATTATAGCTAATAGGGATTATTGACGCATAAAGAAGCTAGAAACTAGGTATTACTGTTATATGTATGTAGAAAAAGGGTTAAGAGCTTGAGGATTGAAAATAGGTCACAGGCTAGTTCGAGGGGTTGTAGAACCTATGTATCAATACTGACAAAGATCCACATTGTTCACGATGCTTAAACCTGTCGTGTTTTCAGAATAAAGTTATTTGATCGTCAAAACGATTGTCGTGGAAACAAATCATATGTGCTGTGCAACCTACGTTTTCAAGTGTAGTAAAAGCATTTTGATGCAAACGGCTTTACTGAAAACGCTCATAGTCTCATTCGATGCACCTTAATTGTTTGTCTAAGATGTCGGTTTTGCCAAATCAGATAGTATTCTACGTAATAAAAGATATCTTGCCGGTTAATGCGAGACAAGCGACATTTTTTCGGTGAAATCGATTGTATGGGAGAACGAACGAGTTTATGAACATCTATATCTGGGACAGAGAAATAATTCCAATTATTGAGTGGATAGCACACAATTTTTATCTACTTTTGGACCAACCAAATCGCATTAATCCTTCTTTCCGATTGTTATATAAATTTTAAAACGATAGTCATCAAAACAATGAGACAGCAGTAAAGAATTTTTCGTTCGATTATTCGGACGACAGTAGGTATTTAATATTTTTACTAGATTAAAAAGTATCACGTCCAGACTATTTTATTTCTACATTAAGTAATCGTATGCGGTGTAACCACTGTAGGATTAGCCGCGGCGAACTATACTAAGATACATAGGGAACCTGAGCGCAGCACTGAACCACACCTGCCTGGAACCGAATCTCATCTCGATGATTTCAGCAAAGACAACTACCAACCTAAGATTCAGGTTCTTATATAGGACGAAACTCCATAAAGACTCATAGTTAACGATGTTCAACATCAAAACCCTTTTCACTGATGTGCTCGTCCTTTCGATGCATTTTATTTCTTCCTCTAACATCACTGCGAATAAAAGACAAAGTTTTCTTGTCTGCAATGGCAATAATAGTCTACAAGCAAAGCCACTACAAATGCTTTTTTTTTCATAGTTCCATTTTCGGAGGAGAATGGTATACTGGTGGCGATGGTGCAGTGGTAACGTCATCGATTACCACACTAATGGTTCAAATCCTGGGATCGTATCGCGTCCTCCGTCAACGGATGACTGGTAACGTAATTTGTATTGTGTTGGTAGATCTAGCAACAACATACATACAAATTACGTGACGATTTATGCGTTCACGGAGGACGCTATTCGACCCCTGATGTTAGCAAGCATATATTTGTGTAATGTATGTAAAGAGATGAGATCAATTGCGAAAGCTTAAGTGTGAATCAGAAGCAAAGACAAAATAACAAAAAACAACTCTAGTTATCTGGACATTACCCCAGAGTTTTCCGAAACTAAATTTCAAACTTCAGTACACCAATCTTTATCTCTTTGTTTATCCTTTTTAACGCCCGCACTATCTAAAGCATTTTAAGGGTGTTCATAACTCCTCAAGTTCCTGCAAATTATATAAAAAAAAACAATAGAACCACATCTTGAAAAACAACGAATAGTTGCTTGGCTATGAAACCATGGAAATAATTATGGTCTATTGGAGATCAGAGGAGTGACCGAATGGAATAAGTTTCCACTGAAAGGTATGCGAATCCGATGAGATGAATGAAACATAAAATAAACGAAGTTGGCCATAGAGTTCTATTCTAGCTGCCGATTCAGGCGCTTCGCTAAAAACAAATGTATCATCGCTTCCAAGAAGAAAGCAGAGAGAGGCCATTTAAAGAGTCGACACATGTGACTAATTGATTGCATGACGTGGAAAACAAATTAAGGGCATGTGATATGGTAGTGAACTTGTCAGCAAACTAACAAAACACAGTAACACGTATAATTTGCATAATTTATTTGAAAACATTTTAAACACCATCCAAGTTGTCTTGTATTCAAAGCACGAATATTTTATAGATTTTTCCTTTATCGAGGTTGGTGTGATTCAAACACTGGTGATCATGCGTCTCATTGTTGGATATTAATGTGCCGCCCTAGTCGAAGGAACACTGGATGAGTTTAAAAATGTGGAAAATATGCCCATGTTCACGCATTGCTTCTTCAGTTCACTTTGTTATCTCAGTTGCGGGTGTACTTTTTTAGTTCCTTGGTAGATTGGGTGCTGTAATTCAAATCATGAAAAACTCACGAATTTCGTTTAAAATAGGATTTCCCCTAAGAAAAGGAACATGATATTCAGGGTTCATGTATACAGTATAGTTCAAAAGTTTTTATTTTTATTTTTTTTTATTTTATTTAAGAAAGTTTTCATAGCGTAGAGAATGCTATTTTTTTTAGAAATGTCTGAATTATACGTAGATGCACTACAAAATCGTGATTCCACTAGTCGATATAAGCGCTTTCTATATTCTGTTAATGGACTATCAGAATACAAGATATTGTGATCATTGTTAAAATTGATGAATGGTTACGCACAATATTCATTTCATTTTGCAAACAAAGTAAGTTGCTAGCTGCAATGCTAACGTTTTTAATATGTGTTTGTCCAGAAATGCTTCATTCTGTGTGGGAGCACATATCGGCCAAAGATAATTAGGGTTATCGGGAATAAATTTTCCCTCGGAATTTTTCCCCCGAACAAATATTAGGTACCTTCAAAAATAGGGAATAAATTCATCGGGGAAAATTAAATATCGCGATTGCGTTGAAAATTCTCTTGAATTGTCATTCATGATACCTATTTCCTTTCCGTTGAATTATTTCCTCTTTTTTGAAGATACCTAATTTTTGTTCGGGAAAAAATTCCGAGCGAAAATTTATTTACGATAACCCTGAATTATTTATTTCGCCATTATTTATGAAAGATGATTCCTTAATTTGGCTTGATGAGTCTGAGACTTACGATAGACCAAGAGTCTTCACTGTTTAAGTGTCGATTGATCTGATCTATTTTCAATAACCCTTTATGCAGGTTTAAAAAAGATGCTTTTGCTGCAAATGCTAGCTTTTATGTGAAACTATCCTTGTCCTATGGATCCATGTACAAGCTCAGTGAATATTTATTGCTCTGTGAAAGGGTAAATTATGAAACGAAAATGAGAACTACGTGTGCACATTACTGTTTAATAAGAGTAGATTCCAATGCTTGGATTACATTTTTCAAACGTCCGATCATTTTTGAACGCGAGTGTACTTGTATTTTAAATTTGTAGAAACCCTGGCACAATTGACCTTTTTACGTCTTAGTGTCATTTGACAGAGTCAGCTTTAAATGATGTTAGCTAAACTAATTTAAACACTAATTCTGCTTAGCTAAAAATTAAAAGAAAAAAAAAAGAATATAAGTGTGAATGGTTAGATTTATTGCGTAGAAATAATAGTTATGCACTATTCGAGGTTTCAAGATTTAAGGTAGATTGCTATGCATAGTGTATCTAAAAATAGTTTCCGTAAGCAACCACAGTCAAATATTTTGCCTTTTACGACTGCGCAATTAGGACCGATGATTAGACGTAAGATTGATAGAGGGTCAATACTTTATTTATTCATGTATGTTATTTATCCATGTAAATTATTTATTCATGTGTATTATTTAATCATGTATATTATATTTATATTTTATATTATTCTTATACAATACAAGTTTTAAGGATTTTTATTTTTAATTGTTACTTTTTGTATAGTTATATTTAGTGTATGCACACCGATTCCAGTTGTTTTATTCGTCTGAATGATTTCTAAATCTATTTTCATAACTTTTTTGACGCGGCATAGTTGCAGTTATAACCCTGATTGTCGTTGGCGTTTGTCGCTTTTCGACGGTTGTCGTTTTATTCTCCTGATGTAGCAAGAATCCATTTTCATAACTATTTCACTATGAAAGAGTTGTAATAGTATTCTACACGACAAACGAATTGCTTAGTAATGTTTAATTGTCAGCAGGTCGTAGCTATGAATAAAACGACAATCCTCGAAAAGCGACAAACGCCAACGACAATCAGGGTAAATATTCCAGATGACAAGAAAATTTTAATAAATGTTTGCTTATCAGCATTTGTTGTGCAATAAATAAAACGATTATAGTAATTGGGGCAGTTATGTATCTTTTTAGTTATCCATGTATGTATGTATCTTTGTTTACGTATGTTTAATGCTGTTGTACGGAACTTCGCTTCCTTAAACTTTACTAAAACCGTCTTCGCGTGTGCTTACTTCAGATGAAAATTGTTTGTTCTACAATGGGTTGTAAAGTACTCGTAGTAGTTGGAATTTATTTAAAAGAAAAATGTGTCGGTTGTTTGGACTTCAAAGACCTTAATTTCCACAGCGCATCGAATCGAGATGGGAGAAGTTAATTTTGTCGATACTTAAAAAAAATGTAATTATGTACAACCTAAAAACATCGCAAGGCTGTGTGTTTAAAAGTAAAAAAAAAATCGGTTGATTACTATTGTGCGAGTAGGTTTTCTCAAACATTTTAAAAGTCTATTGTGTTCGGAAGCAAAAGATAAACATTGTAAACTTTGTAGTCTAAGTCTAGATTACTTAGCAACGCTGACCTGTGAATACAGTGTGGAAAAGTTAAAGGAATTTAAACTTGAATCAAATGGTAGTTTTAGTTCTGTATATGCATGGCTCTGTCAATCGAAAAATTGTTATCCCCCAAGATTGATGAAATTGTGGAATGTGAATGGAAATACTTCTTTTTCAACGAAATAGAACAGAATGGGTGGGTGAGTTATTAAACCATATAAGGAGAGTCACAGCCTTAAAAGAAGTGTTGTAAATGCATAATCGAACGAGCTGTGCAGTTAAAATTTAAAAATTACTATTAAACCAGTCAGCCTTTCTGTTGATAGCAGTCGCTACTCCAAAGACAACACGCGTGACAAGAGCGTGCTAATGGCTATTGCAGAAACCACATTTAATAGGTGGGTAAGTTGTTAACTTGATACGTGTTGCAACTTGGAATTACATTACGTTATGTTCCATAGTACAAAAGTTGCAGTACATTATCGCCTGAAGGGCACTAGCTGATCACCATGTTGAAGAATACTGTGAATTTAATAAAAAACGGACTACAATTTAATTAAATGTAAAAAGGCACTATTTCTCGGAAAGTGAAAACAAGTTAATTGAACTTCCGATCATTCAGATCTTACTAATTCAATAGTTCAAAGAAAAAAGGAAGACATAAAATGGGACTTGTGCAATGCATAGTTGACGGGCGAATTATTGCGCTAATTAAAAACTGGCGACTTTTTTTTTTCTCAATGATGTTGACCCAATTTGGGGAGATCACTGGAATTATACACAGCTGCGTGGTCGATACCCAAAAATCCTTTATCGGACAAGGCACTAAGAAATGATATTTGGCTCAGATATTAATTAAAGTTATACGATCAACGGGTATTGAATTTAACTTTAATAGAATTTTGGATAAGCCTTTTTTTTTTTTTTGACTAACATATGGTAGTTATTTACCAACATAACGAACCTCGTTAGTGACATTTCAACGCCGGGGAAATGTAAATTTCGTCGTGGGCGCTAAAGTAAGAACAAATTGATGAAAGTTAATCGTACAACGTAAAATAGGATTTATTTAAAATATATTTATATTTATTATATTAAAAATATTATAAATACATCAGGGTTATCGTGAATAAATGTTGCCTCGGAATTTCCCCCCCGGAGAAAAATAAGGTATCTTTTAAAAAGAGGAAATAATTCCGCGGAAAAGAAATAGGTAGCATGAATGACAATTCAGGAGAATTTTAAACGCAATCGTGATATTTAATTTTTTCCCTATTTTTGAAGATACCTAATTTTTGTTGGGGGGAAAAATTCCGAGGGAAAATTTATTCACGACAACCCTGCATCATATATATTATGTACATATGTATATATTTATTTTATTATTAAAAATATATATTATATTATATTATTATTATAATTATATTATTATTATAATTATATTATTATTATAATTATATTATTATTATAATTATATTATTATTATAATTATATTATTATTATAATTATATTATTATTATTATATTATTAGTATATTATTATTATTACATATATTATTATTATATTATTATTATTA
The DNA here is from genome assembly GCA_945910035.1 of Brachypalpus laphriformis. NCBI lineage: Eukaryota > Metazoa > Arthropoda > Insecta > Diptera > Syrphidae > Brachypalpus > Brachypalpus laphriformis. The sequence goes on from OX246755.1 coordinate 124,739,694, forward strand.
TGATATTATTATTATTATAAATATGTATTATATTATAGGTATATTTATTAATATTTTACAAATTTACAACTGTATACCATATACAGTTTATTTTCTTTTAGCGTGAGTGTCGGTCTTAGCCTTCTTGGTAATTAAATTACATTCTAATGGGGAATTTATGAGTAATACATATATAATATCTGCACAAGGTCTTGATTATCAGCATTTTCGCTTTTTCTATAGTAATGAGTCATCTTTTTTTCCCGAACTTCAATACATATCGCTTCATAGCAACTATAATTTCCACCACCATTCCACATAGCGCATTATAACAAATATGTAAACAATTTATTAACAAATGATGTAATATTCAAACAAAAATTGATTTATTATTCTGCTACATTGCTCGGATGAAAAGCGTGTTTTATTTTCAATATTTATAAATATCAACAATAACGACGACGTATGTGTGTGTGCGCTCAATCAAACTCAAGTTCTCAAATTTAAGAGATGAAAACTGACACCAATACACTTGTAAAAATACCACATCCAGTGCACAATAAGGGTTGAAAAGAAAATGAAAGCGTCGCATCGTATTCATATCATTTCGAAACAAAATCAGCAAGTATGAGGGTGGACGTTTTAATGAATTGGAGGGAATAAGAATGTGTGCGCAGACAGGCTATGATGGAAACACATGCGTTAATCTATGTTCGTCACAAGGTGAATACCCTGAATAACCTCGAGCAATGCAATGTTTATATTTATATTTTTGGCATAAATAGCCACTTCTAAATCACTTGGCAAGCTGTAAATGTAGTTGGGTCAATTGCAATTCGACCGTGAGAAATATAGTTCAATAGATTATTTAAAACTAGGTTACAAGGTAGACATGACCTTAAACTGAGAATTTTATCTGAAATATGAAATTTGTTGGATAATTCCACGAAAAAGAAAATTATCCATTGACTGGATTCAACGGTATAATAGTTATGGGCTTAGTCATCAAAACTAAACTATGCCTGGACTATTTAAGTGAACCCAATGCTATTTATGCCGAAGCCAAAGGTCAATGCATACATATGCACGAGCAAACATTCGTAATAGGTGAGACTATCTTTCTATCGTATAGTCCCTATAAAATAATCAGTAAAACTTAAGAACATGAAGTCGACTTCTTAAATCTAATAGTTTTCGAGTTCTAATTGACAAATACACCTGCAGGTGTTGGAACTTAGTGCTTTACTACGGCGCAGTTCTAGGCCCCTGCTTTAATTTTGTTTGCAAGAATTGCTGACTGTGATTTTGCAAGAGGGTTAGTGCACCCGATAAACCACTGAGTAGAATTTGGTAATTTTCAATCACAATATGGTTATGGCAAAGGGAAAAGGGAAATAGATATGCAACATGTAAAATTAAGTTCACTCATATAATTCACAGTTAGATTTGTTGAACCCCGAATGCATTAAGCTAGAACTGTTGAGCCCTTCCGAACGCCATTGCGGAGTAATAAGAACTATAAGAATACATATTTGGACTGTTCAATATTACACAACTTACTGTTAATAAGTTGCGATATGGGCAATAGACCCGTTGGATGCCTGAGGACGAGTTTGTCTATGAACCTATACCTATAGGCCATAACTCGCATTTAAAATGAAATATAGCTGTTGGTGTGACGGTGGTTGTACATAACCCGACAAGTTTCGATTTTCAGACGTTTTACTAGTAGGGTCTGAGCTTTGTTTTTAAAACACTGCTCAAACAGCGGGTTTTGTTTTGTCAAATGCTTGTTTTAGCTGCTAATAATGAGACAGTAAATATTGAGCAACAAAGTTTTCAAGGGTTCCCTGTATTAACAATCTTCAAAAAACCTTTCACAGTTTGCAAGCGAAAACAAAGGCAAGAACTACGATTTGCTAATAACTTTTAAACTACAATTCAATAACTATCCTGAATGGTGCGCTGTAAACTGATCAGCAGATTTACACTTGCGCTTCTGCAACGTGTTCACCAGTTTCGGTTCGGTTATTTACAGCATTTCAAGAGTGAGCCACTGTTCCACTGTTTGATATCAATGCGAACTATTTCGAAGCACACAGATAAGCCAGTACTCCCTGAATCAAAAGTGAGCAAGATTACTGGGGAGTAGAAATTCGTAGACAGCTCAGTCTCAGTCGGCAAATTTAAAAACTTGTGTCAGTGGGGTTAGTAGAGCTCATTGTTTTATTATATCTTGCAAGATCAGCGAGATCATTGTTTTGTCAGATGCTAAGTTGGGAGTCTCGCGAATTGATTTGATAATATGACCGTTTTAACGATCATTGTATAAGACTGCTAAGCTCCTTTCTATCGATTTGTTAATTTTTTTCCGGAGCTGTACAAGATCAGCAATGAAGGGGGTCAGGTCAGACGGTTTGCAACCAGGCGCTTCGCCATACATTGGTTATTAGGTCAGTTTGGCTAATGATCTTTTGAGACCTTCAAATAAAAAAAAAAAAGCTCGGTCGATTGATCGTTTCGAATATGTGATTGGACTAGTCGATAATGTGCATGCTCATTAAGCGAATATAATTTAAATCATGTTTTTTTTTTAATTGCGTGATCCTGTTATTTTTGGTACATTTATTATGCTAGGTACATAATACTCGCAGCTACTTCTAATTTAATTCATTCCTTCGAAGTTTAGAAACTCAAGATATCTCTTTAGTGGGTATACTAATTTTAAATTTGTTTGACGTTATAAAAAGTCGTACTCCTACACTCGCCCTATACCTGAATATGATGCTGATATTTGATCATGTAAAGAATTGGGAATAAACAATGCTTCTCTGTTTTTCCCTGTTATAATACGCAAGCATTTAAAACTAATTTGAAGCACTTTATGATCTTATGCAAATAAATATGGTTGTAAAATATCTTCGGATACTTGTTAAATCTCGGATTTAAACCAGTTTTTCTTTACGAAATTATGGAATATTGATTTTTCAGAAATATTTAGGTCAAATTAACAACTAAAACTGCTTACTTCTTTGCTTTGGGATTACATACATACACACAATAATTGGCGCAAACGGCGCGTGAAGGGCCTAATGTCTTCTCGAACCTTTGGGCTTTGGGACTACCCTGACTTTGTATTTGGCTTTGAACTATAGATGTTCTACTTTTAGTAAATACAAGCGAATAGATAAGAAATCCCCAGTACATTTGACCTGTTGCGTCTGAGGGCTTCACTCGTTTCCTATCCCAAAAAAGAAGTGGGACTGACACTTCTATTAGTCATTGTTGCACGTACATACGAGTGTGTATGTTGCGGAGCATTGAGCGACTACGGTGATCGGTTTGTATGACACCAATGGGAAAAGCCACATTTTCCTGCTGATCAGAATCCAGTATGGAAAAATCATACAATTTTAAGAATCCCGTGGCCCAAAATCCAGCCTGCAGAACACAACATTGACAAAAATCCAACACGGAATTGGTAACAGGTAGCGGCGCCCTGAGCATCTGCATGTGAAACCGAAAGCTGTCTGGCGTATGAATCGAAGAATGTGCCATAGGGTCACCCAAGTGCTGTTTAATTCGCCTTGAATTTTAATTTATTAAAGTTTTGCACTATTTTAGTTCTTCATTTCAACAAATTGAAAAATAAAATTACTCCAACTCCAATTGTGTGTAGTTGCTTAAACACAAAACGAGAGATTGTACTCATGGTTAAGGATGGGTATACGTTTTATTCACACACATGAATAACATTCCTCTCTGTGCGTATAACAAATTAGATTCTTTCAGATTCTTATGCATGCACACAATCATGTTATGCGGGATTCTATGCGGCAGGATTTTGTAATCGTGATTTTGTGGATCGGGCTTTCGTGTCCAACATTACCTGTGTCAACCTACACACTTGACCTGGAAAGGACTATTGGGGACTGGCATAAGTCTCATAATGTTGCTAGGGGAACATTAGGCTTCAACCGTTTACTGATTTATGAATATACGAAATGACAAGTGATTATAACTTAGTATGCCTAACAGTGTATGAAAATTATCACAAGTACTCTCCAAGCACACGTTCAGTCAAGATAGTTCTGAACGACACCACCTTGCGACAGACTCCATCCGGTATATCCGCTTTAAATGAATTATGCTGAAACATTTCAAGTAAAGAAATGATTTGAATATGAACTATGATGCATTTGTTTTCTTTTTATTCAATCTTGTAGAGTATTGCTTACAAGTTGTACTACAGTTTATGTAATGAGTACTACCATTCGTCACATCGAATTTACACGCTTGACACGACTTGGGAATATGGGTGTAGCTAAATGAAACGGGTTAGAGAATTGTAACACATGTTCTTAAATTAGTCATTCACATGTACTTTTCATTGACAACAGAGTCAGCTTAACAATTTCCATCAAGTAGAAACATATATTGGAAAAAGGGCTTACTACGATGAGTTGAGTTAAATTTGGAAGTGTATCGCGCTATGTGGTCTATATGACAGAAGCTTAAATATGGAGCTATGAATGTGGGATGAAATGCATGGATGTGAGTAGAAGTATCACTGCTACAAGTCTTCGCTTGGATACATTTCAATACTGCAGACAGGTAGCACTACAAGATTCTTTTGAAGCATGCGCATGTGTACATGTTTATCAGACTAGGCTTTTAGAAGAACTTCATATATAATATAAGCTTGTCTACATAAGCTATAATCTGATCTGAAGCTGGAGAAGTACACGATAACACGCGAAGTCGACTTATACTGCATGCGTATCGATAGCCGTCTAGAAATTTATAGCTTTGCAAAATCCACCCCACTCTATTCTGTGAATGCTACGAAGTCTTGAAGCTTACCGTTAAATCTTGGTTTAGAAGTTAAGCCGATATCAGCGCAGACACCGTTCACCCTTAGACCCTCTATGGACCTTAATTCATGGACGTTGGGTGGTGGTGGGCGCCGTGGCTCAAGTGGTTAGTGTGTCGAATCCCTGCGCGTAAGGTTCCATGTTCGAATCCCAGAAAACACCAAAAAGTTTTTTTTCACTACCGCACCTGTCGCGAACGTCTGACAAATATCTGAGAGTATTCTTGTCACGAAAAGGCTTCTCAAATCGTCTTTCGAATACGGCACTAAACTGTAGGTCCCTTCCATTCGTGTGAAAAAATATACCGTACACAACACGAGTGGTTGCGAGAAGCTAGGCCCAAGCACTTGAGCTGTTGCGCCAAATTTTTTATTTTTTTTTATTTAATAAAACGTTTACACTTTCAGTAATCAACATCACGCTGCAGAATCATAAGCACAACGCCGACAAAAGTTCACACAAAAGCTGGTTAATTTTTAATAATTAACATCTATACCCCTCCCTCTAAAACAGTAAACTAATCGTTTTTTTTTTTTTTTGTAGTTCAAACGCTCGTAGAAACGAACATCTTCTCAGATGCCCTCTCAGCAGCTATGGTGCCCAAAAAAGACATACGCAAGCGCAAGCGTAATTCCAAAGAGCCTGGCAAGGATGGATTCACTTCACCACCCATAAGTCCCGTAGGCAACAAGGTGGCACCGCTTAAATTCTACCAAGACACATTGGACGAGAGTAAGGATGAAGACAAAAATGCTAGTGGTAACAGTGAATCGGGAGGAGAATCCAAGGAGGATAGGGAAGAGGAGGCGGCTGCCAATACAGAAGATGACGATGACATCCCATTGAAAAAGGTGAAGGAAGATATCGAACAGCGTGTGCGCAGTGAGAAGGCTAAATCTGAAGGCGGCTGCGATGATGATAGTACAGAGTTGATAGCCGATTCTATTGAGATTGATTTGACCAAAGAATCTGTCAAGGAGGGTGATGACTCATCTAGCACAGGTGATAATAGTAATAAAACAACTGAAGCCGATGAGGAAATATTACAGGATTCGCCAAAGAAGCCTGGGCCTGGTTGTGGTCCGAATGGCCCTCCTGGTGTTCTGCTGTTGCACCGTCGCAAGGGACCAAAAAAGAAGCTCCAATGGAAGCCTCAAGAACAATTGGAGCAGGTACGTTTCTTTGAGCTGGATGAAAATGAACGTGTCAATGTAACGAAGACCTTCATTGACATGAAAAATATGGAACGTTTCAGTGAGCGTGACGCTTTGAGCATGGTACGTCGAGGTTTCAACTCGGAAGACAATATGGCGCCACAGACTGAATGGGTGCCATTGATTCTGGTCGATGATGTTCCAAGTCATCCCGACGGCAGTCAAAGTCGAGAGCGAAAAATTCAGGCCGACAGAGAACAGACAACGCTGCGAGCTTTGTACTTTTCGCATGCGATGATACCTGACACGCCAACGGAACCGGATATTGAACCAATTGTACATACAGACTTTACCGTGATTCCTTTGGATGACATTACGGGCAATCCAGATGCCGTAAATGACTTTACAAGTATGCCTTGGCCGGATCCAAAGGGATCACCACCCCATGACGGCGGAAATACGTTTAACGGTCCTGGCAGCGATATGTACACCAATAGAAATCAATTCAATCCGTTTATTCCATTCGCTGCGCAACAAACTGTTGGGTGGCAAATGGGTGGTCCCAATGGACCACCAATAAATATGCCAGGACCACAACAGGGAATGATGTGTGGACCAGGAGGAATGTCTGGCAACAAATTCAACAACAACATGAACATGGGTAGCCCAAATATGATGTCGGGCTGTGGTCTATCGCCGACCAGTCCTTCCGGTGATATGTCACCAATAATGGGCGGTGGAGGAATGAATCCCAACATGAACATGGGAATGGGAGGCCAGTATAACGGGCCTTCAATGGGCAACAATTCTCCACAATTTGGTCCCGGTCCGAACTTCGGACCCGGTCCTGGTAATTTCGGACCAAATATGAACGGTCCCTGTGGCCCGATGAACGGCATGATGGGCGGCCCAATGGGTGGTGGTCCAATGAACGGGCATATGGGTGGAGGTCCAATGAACGGACCAGGATCAATGAATGGACCAGGCCCAATGAACGGACCGGGCTCAATGCATGGATCCAATCACATGAATGGCCCTATGAACGGGCCCGGACCAGATAGTCGGAGAGGAAATGATCGCAGCGGCAGCCGTGGAGGTGGAGGTGGAGGTAGCTGGCGATCCGGAGGTGGCAAAAATTTCAATTCCGAGGGTAATTGGAGGCCAGCTGGATCTGGTGATGGCAATTCAGATCGAGGCAGCAATAGCAACTACGGTCGCAGCAATAAAGAATGGAGCTCGAACAGCAACAATGGTCGTGTGTGTAAGCAATTTATGCGAGGCCACTGTCGACTAGGCAGCAAATGCAATTTCCTCCATCCCAGAAAGAAGCAATTCTAGGACAAGGATCGGGATGATAAGCACAAAGGCAAACCACCTTCTTCAACATCATCGTTGCCAGGGGTTTTTTAATCTGTGATAGTACGAGCTGGAGTCCAATCGATGGTTCTTTTCGCATTCCTGAGATGTTTCAAATGGCGTCTCTCTATTCATTTTGAAAGGTTCCTTCTGCCACTGTACCATGTGTAAATAGAAAAAAGTAGCTACACTTAAGGAATTAGCATGTAGTATATATGTATGTTTTAAAACAGTAATCATTCATAATTCAGTGAAACTATAGATTTAGTTCCAAAAATCCTGTATTAGTGTAGTATGAAGACGCTTTCGTTTCGTTTTCATTGTGTTTTTACTTCTCCTAGGTGAGAAAATAATGAGTTAATATGTACATATATAAATAAATCTAATTATGTATTTAGCAGATAAAATGCAAAAATTGTGAATTGATGCTAATGTAGATTTTTAACAAATTTAAATTTAAGATACTTTTAGTTGCTGTAAGACTTTTTTACGTTATAAATATAAGAAAATGTTGAATTATTGGAATGTATGTTTTTTCATTTAATTTTTCTTACGACATTTTTTGCTTCAATATTCGCTGAATGAAAGTAAATACAGGGAGACCTCGATTTACGCTATTTCGATTTAAGTTGTCCGGTTTTTTACTTTCGATTAACATCGTTTCTTGAAACACAATATTCTCATAAAATTGGTTTTTCGTCATTCTTATTTAACCGACATGCACATCCCACCGATTTTGTACACGGTCACCTTGATTGTCGTTGGCGTTTGTCGCTTCTCGACGATTGCCGTTTTATTCATAGCTACGACCTGCTGACCGGCAAACTTTAATAAGCAATTTATTTATCGTGTAGAATAGTATTCTACACAACTCTTTTGAATTGAAAAAGTTAGGAAAATGGATTCGTGCTACGTCTGAAGAATAAAACGACAATCGTCGAAAAGCGACAAACGCCAACGACAGTCAGGGTGAATATCATTCGCAGAAAGTCTTTTTCATTCCATATGAACTGTACGAGTGTTGGATTATTTTATTTTCGATTTACGTTGTTTCGATTTTCGTCGCATTTTCTCGGTCCCGAAAACGACGTAAATCGAGGTATCCCTGTATTTCTGTAAACGTTGAAGTCAAGAATCTTTCATTTTCTAACTTTGCTCGTACTCCACATGTGTGACCTGTGCGACAAGCAAAAAGAATAGGCTTCATCAAGGATTCTATTATCATCCCCGAGTGGATCGTATTCAATCTGTCTTCAAATTCGCTTCGCTGGATTATTATGAAAAGCGAACGAAAGCATTCCATTGTCCAAGGGAAATAGATATTTGTTGTCCAACGTAAAAGAATTTGCTCAACGGAATTTTATTAATCAGCTGTGTTTACAGTGGTTTGTATTCTCCTTCAGTGAAAATTCATAATGCCACCTTGATCAAAAAGTTCCCGGAATAAAAACCGTGTGGCGCTCCCATCGTTCCGATTTGAGTTCTGTTTTCTTTGTTAAGTTGGTACATCTGTTGTTGATATTCCCTCTAAATCTTAGCGTCATAGCTTGATATTTGCAAAAGTTACGTAGCCAAGAGTACATCTATCTCTGTGTATTGGTGATTTTTTACCAGACCAGAATTGTGGGCAGAAAACTCGTGGATTTTGCACCATGATAACGCACCGTCGCACAGTGCCATCATTATTCGTAATTTTTTGACGAGAAATGCAACAAATACCATCCAACAGCCACCGAATTCACCTGATTTGGCTCCCTGTGACTTCTTTCTGTTCAATCGAGCTAAAAAACCATTTCAGTTTCAGCAGCCGAGAGGAAGTAATGGAAAAATCGCAGGAAGCACTGATGGACATACCGAAAACCGAATATAAAAAATGTTTCGAAGATTGGATCAAGCGCTGGCATAAGTGTGTTGCAGTCGATGGGGATTACTTTGAAGGGGACAATATAGATTTAGATGAATAAACTTGTACTTTTAATTTTCTGAATAAATTCCGGGAACTTTTTGATCAAGGTGGTATACACCCCTATCGTAGAATCCGACGGATCGGAGATTTCGGTTGAATTCCTTAATGCAGTACTGCGAAGTCAACCGTTCCTAAACGTCAATAAGTTGCGGTGATGCAATGTATACCGTTCCAAAACGCATCGTGAATGCATCTACTGCGCAAACAACGCATCATGAACTGATGCAAATATCATTTAACATTTTATTGTTTTTTATTTCGCCAAAATGGAAGCGTCCTCTCCAGATTCGTAAGAAATTATTGTTTTTAATTATTTATTACATACTAAATTTAGTATTTACTAAAAACTACCAGACATTTTTTTTTGTTTTAATTCATATCGTTCCAAAACGTCAAAGATTGCTACGCATCGTTAAAGCATCGCATAACGAAAGCATCATAACTTCGCATCACAACGGCAGTGATACATTCACGATGCGCATTATTTTGACGTTTAGGAATTCAGCTTTCCTTCACTCATTGGGCCATCGCACACTGGAGGAATTACACCGGGTTTAAACCGCGTTTATTGGAGAGAGAGGTGAAGTGTACAGTAAGAAATGAAATGAAATGAAACAGAGCAAAATCTTCAACCAGCTATGAGGTGGTTTAACATCGGGGTAAACCAATACACACATAAGTTCTTAATTTCTATATGCAAAAAAATAATGAGTATGTAATACCACTACAATGAAAATCGGTTCATGTATACAGAATTTTCCCCCGCTATTATTTATCCAGTGTGCGATTGAAGTAAAAGATATCCCGGCGTCACCTCGGGATAACATTCATCCAGTGTGCGATGGCCCATTCGATGTATTTCCACTTTACGTAGGTTTCGTATAATCCGTCGGGGAAGTTTGCTCATCGACCTGTATGTCGCTCGTAAAGCAACCCTTTTTGTGTGATAAGTGACAGCAGTGGCGTTTGTGTTCGGCGAAATAAATTAAAAAAATAAAGGATAACAATGAAAATGATTTCTTATTTATTTGATGCCGAAAAACTATCGTCAGCTAAAGAACTAACGTACATGTTGATGGTAAATCAGGATCTTTTTTTGGAACTTCCTTTTCTTTTTTTGCCCTCTTCCTTGGGCGATGGTGTTAACCTATTCAATTCAATTTTTATTGAAAAGTTCGCACCTACCTGACCATTTAAATTGCCTTCCATTTTGCATCAGTTGGTGCAAGCTCTTCGTGATTCCGGCAAAGTCCTTCACGAACCGTCTGTAGTACATAGCGGGCCCCAAAAAGCTCCGGAGTTGGTGTTTGTCTTTGAAAACCGGCTTTTTCTGGATCAGTTCGCGCTCCTGATGAGATAACATGGCCCAGGTACTTGATTTCTGATCTGAAGAAGGTACATTTCCTAGGACTCAGCTTTAGGTTCCTGAGTCCTGCTGGAATCAGGCTGTTTTTTGGCTTCAGTAAAGTGCATACTAAGTTTAAGAAATTCGGTGCCTCAAAGGATCACTCACTAGTTTTGTCCAAATAATAGTCTCAGAAGATGGTGGTAAAACTTCGTCCTTGCTGAATTTTGTCCTTACATTCCCTTGCATCAGCGAAGAACTCTTTTTTTTTCAAAGTAACCAAAGGCATCATCATCCGATTTGACAATTGCATGCCTCTGCGCCATACAGCAGGACAGTGATGATTAGTGTCTTATACAGAGTTACCTTAGTAGTTCCAGATAGGGCTTTGTTGTTCAAAGCCTTCTTAGCCCATAGAAACAGCGACTGGCAAGAGTAATTCTTCGTTTGATCTCCTCAATGGTGTCATTTGCGGAGCTCACCATATAGCCTAGGTAAACAAAGTCCCTTACTACCTCAAAATTATATCTGTCTATTGTGGCGTTCTGTCCAAGACCCCGATGTTGGATGTCGTACTTGTACAGCGTTTGTACTTACTTACTTAGGTGGCGCTACAGTTCGGGGTGAACCTGGGCCTCAACCAACAAGCCTCTCCATTTAGCTCGGTCTTTAGCTAATTGCCTCCAATTGCGCACTTCAAGTTGGTCGAGGTCCCCTTGAACTTGTGCGCGCCACCTACGGAGATGATTCCCTCTACTGCGTCGTCCCTCGGGATTAGATTCGAAGACTCTGCGAGCCGGAGCGTTGGTGTCAATTTGCTCTACATGTCCTAGCCATCTCAGACGTCCAATACGCAGTTTTTTGACTAGGTCGATGTCGCTGTACAGCTCGTATAGTTCGTGATTGAATCTTCTCCTCCAAAACCCGTCAACGCAAACAGGACCGAAAATCTTACGAAGAATTTTTCTCTCGAAGCGACCAAGGATATCTTCATCCTCTTTTAATAAAGTCTATGTTACAGCGCCATAAAGCAGGACTGGGATGATCAGAGTCTTATACAGAGTTAGTAGTTCGAGATAGGGCCTTACTGTTGAATTGCCTTATAAGCCTAAAAAAACAGCGATTGGCAAGAGCTATTCTTCGCTTGATTTCTGCGCTGATGTTGTTCTCAGAGTTTATAGCAGAGCCAAGGTAGACAAAGTCCCTTACTACCTCGAAGTTATAGCTGCCCACGGTGACGTTTTGTCAAATTCGTCGGTGTTGGCTTTCCCTTCTTGTTGACAGCATATACTTGGTTTTGCCCTCGTTTGTCGCTAAACCCATTTTGGCCGCTTCCGCCTCAATGCTTACAAACGCTCCGGTGACAGCCCGCTGAGTTCTTCCGATAATGTCTATATCGTCGGCGTATGCAAGCAGTTGTACAGACTTGTAATAGATTGTGCCTCCGGTGTTGAATTGTGAGTTCCGCACAATCCGTTCAAGTACAATGTTAAAGGTGGTGAGTATCGATTTGGAATTCTTGGGTTTTCTCCAGGATCTGCCGAAGTGTGAAGATTTGATCGATGGTGGACTTTCCTGGCCTGAAACCGCACTGATAGGGTCCAATCAGACTGTTCATAAAAGGTTTCGGGCGTTCACACAATATCGCAGAAAAGATCTTGTATGCGATGTTGAGGAGACTGATGCCTCTATAATTGGCGCAGTTGAGGGGGTCTCGTCTGACCAAATATTAGAAATGAGTTGGTGTATGCACTCTACCAATTCATCCCCTGCTGCCTTGAAAAGTTCGGCCGGTAAGCCGTCAGGTCCAGCAGCCTTGTTGGATTTTAACTTGGATATTGCTATCCTCACTTCGTTTTGGTCAGATGGACGGAAATTTTGACTATCATCGTCTGTGTTGAATGGTTCATTCTGCCTGACAGCGGGATGTTGGTCTTCGTCGCCGTTATACAGTCTGGAGAAGTAGTTTTTCCATATTCTTAGCACCGACTGTGATTCTACTACGACGTTTCCATTTTTATCTCTACAGGTTTCTGTACGGGTATTGCTGCTCTGACACATTCTTTTTACCTTTTGGTAAAACTTCCGTACATTGTTCCTGGAGTATAAACTCTCGATATTCTATTCAAACGCGCGCTTTTCACGCTCTTTCTTTTTCTTTTGGAGAAGCCGATGTTCTTCCCGTCTCTTTTGCTCATAGAGTTCACGAGCAGCTCTCGTCTTCCGCTGCAGCGCCGCTTTGTATGCCTCTTGTTTTGCTTGGGGGGCATGAACACATATTAGGCTTATGTTAGCGAATTTAGCCTTGATCCGGATAGTCATAATACGCTCGCTCACGTGTCGGAAGCTTAAGACTTCTTGCCTAAGTCTGCCGCGTATGACAAATCCGCATCCGAATAAGCGTTGCCTGTTGCCTCTGTAGCAATCACCGTAGTAGATGTCACAGTTTTTCATCCTCTTTTTGCGCGGCCCATCTCATTGCACTTCCTGGATGGCGGTAATATCTGCTTTATAGCAGTCTAGGGCCTCTGCTAGTTGTTCGGCTGCACATGGTCTGTAAAGGGACAGAACATTCCACATACAGATCCGAAGGTCGTTGTCCTTATTTCGTTTGCTGGGGTCGTCATTAGTTGAGTCATCCTTATCCGAGGCTTTTGGTTGTTTCGGAACCATAGATTTCTTACGTGGTAGGCAAGTTACCCTGACGGCACAACCCCGTCAGTATGAGCGCTGCCGTTGGCCCATTAAGGGCTCCTCCGCCAATATTGGAAATTCCTTACCGACCTGTGAACCGAATACGTCGAAGCAGCTCGCGCAAGGTATTCACTAAGTTCAACCTAACTGGAACTATAGACGCCACCGTTGACTCCGTCTAGGGAATTCGTCCGCTGCCGCCTGGAACAGGAGGAAGTGCTCTAGTGAGAAAACACTATTCCCCCCCCCCCCCCCCCCCCCCTCCCCCGCCCACTCTCATCTGCTGCCGCCAAGAATCCTCCAAACGGGGTTGGTTACCCATTTCTTGGATTAAGGTACTAGGCACCCGGCTGTCACCGCGTGGAGGTTGAGAGTATGAGTTGGTAGGCCTCAGCTGAGTGAAAACGCTTGTGTTTTCATATGATCGCATGCACTACCGTTTGACCAGCCATGTCGTTTTTTGTAGACAGCATATATTTCAGGTCTGTTCCCGTACTTTCTACGCCAAAATTCGCCGTTTGTCGAATTTCCACGAGTGGGGGTAAAATTCTCTCAGTGAGAGGTAAAATTACAAAAAAGTTAACGAACGCGTTGAACCACAAAAGTTGCCGATTACCGTTAGTGATCTAACGGATGTTAACTGCTAGGGGAGAGAAGAAGAAAAGGGGTGTAAGGATTATTCAAATCCACCCCGTTGCATTGAGGAAGCTGATAATATCCCCAATGCTAATCTCCGCTAGCTCTATAAGGTTGTCGGAAAAGAATTCACCTAAGGTGCGCTGTCTGGCCTTGCCTAAAGCCGGACACTTGCAGAGGAAGTGTAAGATTGTTTCTATTTCATCAGCAGTATTGCAGCTGCGACAGTGTGCATTAAATGCAACGCCTATTCTGGCCGCATGAACCCGGATGGGTCAGTGGCCAGTACTAACTGCCAGAGTTCTTGCGATATCTGTACGGTTTCTGTTTAGTAGATCTTTCAGGGAGTTCTTTTCAGGGAGTATTTGGGGCACATCTGCCTGGAGATGACACAATTCCGCACCCCCTGCCATTTAATATCCGCCCTTAGCAGATAGTGCGCGAAGATGCCTCCCTTAAGGACCCCCAACGGGAAGATCACCTCCTTTGCTAGGGAAGCATCAAGGTCAGATCCTTGCCGCGCGAGTTCATCAGCCCGCTCATTCCCCTTAATGTTGCTTTGACCCGGAACCCAAAGGAGACAGATCCTTAACCGGTGACCAAGCGAGGCGAGTTCTTTTTGCACTGTTCTACTAGCCTTGAAGATGTAGTGGCAGATACTATAGCCTTGATAGCCGCCTGGCTATCAATGAGGATGGCAGTGGTATTTAGGGGTGTAGAGGTTTACTTAAGTAGGCGGCAGGCCTCACGTACAGCAAAAACTTCCGCCTGAAAGACACTGCACGAATTAGGAAACTGGTAAGACCTGGAAATATTGAGGGAATCCGAGAATATCCGCGCCCCTACCCCGCAGTCCATTTTTGAACCGTCGCGTCGGTGAAAATTGTTGATTCGTACTCATTTGTCAGTACGCCAGTTTCCCATTCCGCCCTGGTTCGGAATCTGACCATGACGTCATTTCTAAAGTTCACTGTGGGAGTTGTGGGAATTGACTAGCGATCCATAGGAAAGAATGGGACGCACTACGGCAGTGTACATCCATAAGACCATCTTCGGGCGAAGTCCCCACTTCTTGCCAAAGGTCTTACTGCAGGCATAGAAAGCCAAACAGGCCTTCTTTACCCGTTGCTCAATATTAAGCTTCCAGCTTAGTTTTGGATCAAGTACCACACCTAGGTACTTGGCACTGGAGGATAGGGAGAGTAGATGATTGTTTAGCCGTGGAAGCGTAAACGTCGGTATTTGGTTTTAGTGGTAAAGAGCATCAGTTCAGTTTTGCTTGGGTTGACGCTGAGTCCACATCCAGTGGCCCATGAGCTAATCTTGCCCAAGGCACCTTCCATAGTCTCACTGATTACGGATGTAAACATCCCCGATACCAGTATTACCACGTCATCCGCATACGCGACAACCTTAACTCCTTCCCTATCAAGTCCACACAACATTTTGTTGATGACCATAAGCCATAGTTGAGGAGTTCCTCTAACAACAGATATGGTGGAGCTGCTGTTGCCGAGAGTCGATTGAATGATTTTAGTTTTTAGCATTGTCAATATCCATTTGCTAATAAACTCTTCCACACCCAGTTGGATCAGAGCTTCCTGAATCGATTTCGTACTGACGTTATAGAAGGCGCCTTCAATGTCTAAGAAGGTAGCAAGGGTATATTGTTTGAAGTGGATTGTCTTTTCTATCGTTCGCACAACTTCGTGGAGCGCCGTCTCACAACTTTGGATAGAAGGGATTTATCTAGGGTATTTCGAATATGTGTATCTAAGATGCGTTCCAACGTCTTTAAAAGAAAAGAGGATAAGCTAATGGGTCTGAAATCCTTTGCGGATCCATGACCCCGCTTCCCAGCTTTCGGGATAAACACAACACGAACACGTCGCCACCTTAGAGGAACGACGTTTAGGAGAATGCAGCTTCTGTAGATCGGAACTAGCCATGGGACCACCTGGTCCAATGTTTTTTGCAGCATAATAGGGAAAATGCCGTCAAGGCCGGCCGATTTATAGGGAGAGAAACTGTTAATAGCCCAGGAGGTATTAACTGCTGTAATTGTTGTCTTAATGTCATTCCAGGAAGAAGATTGTGCGACCTGAGAAACTGGTGGGAGGACAATCTCATTATTACATCCTGGAAAGTGTGTTTGCATTAAAAGTTCTAGTGACTCGCTAGAGGAGGCCGTCCAAGTCCCATCCGGCCGTTTAATAAAGGACTGGCTAGAATGTTCCTAGGACAGAATTTTACTCAGCCTGGCAGAGTCTTTATGATCTCAATGGACTGACAGTAGTCTTTCCAAGCAAGAGACTTGGCACTTTTAATGGATTTCTTGTATTCCTTCAGACAATCCATATATGGTTGCCAGAACTTGTGTTTAAAGCATATATTGAAGATCTCTCTAGTTATCTTCCTCAGACTAGATAGATCTTCGTTCCACCAAGGAGGGAATTTTATCTTGCTATTTTTATTAGGACACGAAACCTTAAAAGCCGCACCCATGGCTGTTTCGAAGGTCCTGATTTTGGCGTCTAGTTCCTCTACTGATTCAAGTTTCAAGTCAGGTATTCTATGAAGTTTTGATTTAATAACCTGACCAAACGTTTTCCAGTCAATTCTCTTAGGGTTTCTAAATGGTTTGGGAGCCTCAACCTCGAGGCACACATTGTAGAGAACCCATCTGTGGTCGGAGAAGGACATTCGATCGGATGCTCGCTAGTTAAATACCCTAAGGTTATTATTGTTGGTTTTAAGAGTGATGTCTAAAACTTCCTTCCACTTTCGGAAATTTTCCGTACTCGGAAAAACAAAAGTTGGTGTGTTACCCACGTTACAAACAGAAAGGTTCGACATCACTAGAAAATCAAACAAGGACTCACCGCGTTCGTTGATTTCAGAGCTGCCCCATAATGTATGCCTGGCATTTGCGTCGCAGCCCATAAGCAGATTGTCCTTTTTTGCCGTTGTCATTAATGTTAAATGGCGTACCTCCTCTGGTGGTGATGGCCTATCACGATCCATATAAACTGAGTATATAAAAAGAGTGTTATTTGCAACCTCTAATTTATCTACCGTTAAATCGGCAGAGCTAAAATCAGGACATAGAAATACATTCAAATGTTTTTTAGCTAGGATGCAGGTCCTAGGTTTGTTACTAACCTGGTTTGTGGTCTTGTAGAAGATGTAACGGTTGTCCTTCAGCCCTTTTATGGACGGACCCTTCACCCAGGGTTCCTGTACAATGCCGATATCTACATCCCCCTCACAAGAAGTCAAGCAAATTATCTGACGCACTCTTCGAGTGGTGCAGATTAATCTGAATGATGTTCAGCATTAGTGGTAGGTGGAATGATGACACCCCCCATGTCCTCCGATATCCTGTCGGAACCGTCGATTTCACCTGCATCTTCATCAGGACCAGAGGGGCGGAAAATCTTTAATTTAGCATGCCCTATGCCGAAACGCAGCTTGTGATCAGATTTCTCGAGAGCCACCAGGCTAGCCTCGTTGATCAGCAGCAGGAAAGAGGAGTTATTTTTCGGAGGTTCCTCCGCCTTGATAACTGCCCAGTCATCCATCGGAACCGGCAGATTGTGCAGTTTCAGACATTGAAGAAGCCTTCCCCATCAATCTGCATATTGGGCAGCGAGATGCGGGCCCTAGGTCTCCTGGGGATATCATTAGCGGGGATAAGCTTGAGCTTCAAGGCCTCCCAGGCGACACTAACCTTAGTGACATACCCGCTAAGGAAATCCTTGGAGAACTGGTCCTCACATCTGATGACCCGATAACCCCTGACCTACTCGGCGGAGTCGAAGCACGGCAGAGGTACCCCAGGATTTCCAAGAGGTAGTCCATGACCATACCCGATAGTCTGGCCTCTATGCTACCCCACGCTTCACTGACCGTCTTGCCATCTGATGAGCGCTCGTACACGAGGGCGACCTCCAGATGGTCTCTTACCACTTCGGAAAAGTGTCGCGTTGTTTGAGTAGGACAGGCCTATATTTATGGCCTATGTTTAATATCCAGTCTTAAATTCAGTCTGGAGCTTACCCTTTCGCAATTCAGCCACTTCTCTATAGCAGTTTTCCTGCACTCCTTGGAACTGTTTTGTTCTAGACATTGTGCACACTTCTTTATTTCTACACTCCGTTGACTTATGATTAAATCCTTTACGCTTGAAACATCTATTTACATATGCTCCACCGAATACTAGATAGTGGTTCCAGCCTATGCTTTTTTTCTAATATATAATACATTATTGCCTTAAAATTTTCAAAGTCTGGACAACATTAAAACCCTTATTTTTTTTTTTTTTTATTTCTAGTTTCTCTGATAGCAATTATCTTCATCTTGCTGTGTTCTAATTGCATATACTGTTTCTTTATCTTTTCTATTAAGACATCTTCGCTATATTTTACTCTCATATTATATTACAATTTTGGGATTGTTTTAGTTCAGGCATTTAACCTCATATGTACACCGTTTTTAACTTTTCGTCCAGAGCTTTTTTTCTATTTTCTCAGTTTCCTTTTGATTTTCACTTTCCATTATTCCTGTCCAATTTGTCTACATATTTCTGACTCCCACTATTTTCAGGTCTTTTTTCACCATACATTTCTGACATTATTTTGGCTTTAATATCATTGGTGCTCCATTCTTCACTTCAGTATGTCCGCATATGCGTGGTTAGATATCTGGGGCAAATAGGAACATCCAGCCGCCGACACATTGTTTTTCGGTTTCAGTTTTTCACATATCTTTTTGACTTCAACACAAATTCTTTTACTGTTGGAAGTTATATTGTTTAGCTCCCTACACATGTTGCTACTCTCAGCTTTATATTTTTCAATGTAGTCACACATTTGTTTTATTTGTTTTTCCTGTGCTACTTTCATATTTACCTTCCCATTTATATTGCCTCTTAACTTCGTTCTCATTTATATATATATCTATATATATAAAACTAAGTTGATATTTTATGCGTTGACGTATAACTCACGTAATTTTCAACCAATTTACTTGTTTTTTCTTTTAAACTATTCAGAAAAACAATGAGAAGGACATAGGTCCTTTTTTTAAAAAATAAATCTGCGTGATGCAATTAACAGTGATGGCAACGTAAATCCGAATGATCTTGGTAGGCTAACAATTTTACCATCTTCATACACATTCTTACATTAAGCAATTGCCAATCGCTGGAATTGCATTCCTAGTATTTATTTTTAATGGATGCATTAAGCTTCAGTATTTTCCTGCGGCTTGGAAGAAAGCCAAAGTGATCCCCATTTTAAAACCTGGTAATCCCGCGAATCTCTCCACAAGCTATCGGCCCATAAGCCTACTCAGCTCTATTGGCAAACTTTTCGAAAGTATTGTCAAAACAAAGATTGACGAGGTACTGTACGAAAAGAATATCTTGCCTTTACAACAGTTTGGATTTAGGAATCATCACAGTACTATACACCAAGTTCACAGAATAACCAAGCACGTTAAAAATGCTTTTACAGCAAATAAATCCACGGGTTTGGTCCTCTTGGATGTTGAAAAGGCTTTTGATTCCGTTTGGCATTCTGGGTTACTATATAAAATGTTAACTTTTGGTTTTCCTGAGTTTATTGTAAAACTGGTTAAAAGTTTCTTGTCTGAACGTTTTTTCAAGGTGTGTGTAAATAACTCCTACTCCTCCGAAATTGATATTCCTGCAGGTGTCCCCCAAGGCTCAGTATTAGGACCAGTGTTGTATAATATCTATACTTCCGATTTCCCACAACTACCGAACTGTGAGTTTGCAATGTATGCAGATGACACAGGAGTATATTCATCCGATGAGACTGGGTTCGTAATTGAACGCAATCTTCAATCGGCCATCAACACTATTACGACTTATTTTGATAGGTGGAAAATAAAAATAAATGCTTCGAAGACGCAATCCATCTTTTTCACAAGAAAAAGGAAAGCTTGTCTTTTACCTCGCAGTCATTTATGCATAAATAATACTAATATCAATTGGAGTGATACTGTGAAATACTTGGGTATATCTTTAGACAAAAGACTTACGTTCAACAAACAAATTACAAATACGCTGGATAAAGTTAACAAAACAATTAAAATAATGTATCCGCTAATTAACCGAAAATCTCTACTGAGTGAAGAAAATAAGCTAATTATATTTAAGGTAGTCTTTCAGTCCTTCATGTTGTATGGTAGTCCAGTGTGGGGTAAATGTGCAAAAACACACATCAATAAGCTACAAATAGCGCAAAATAAACTGCTAAAACTTTTACTTAAGCTTCCCTGGCACTTTTCGACACTCGAGCTGCACGATGAGGCCAACATCGATCTTATTTACTCAAGAATTAGTAAACTCAATAACAATTATATATTGAATTGTCAAATGTCCGATAATGCTCTAGTCAACAGCCTAGTTACTTTGTAAGTTAATATAATATACATTACATATTTATCTGTTTGCTTATTTGTTAATTAACTATGTGTTTATATATATATACATTATGTTTGCTATTTATTTATGTATGTACTTATATTCTTATTTATCTTGACTAATTAATTAATTTATTTATTCATTTATTTATTTATTTATTCATTTATTTACTTATTTATTTATTTATTCATTTATTTACTTATTTATTTATTTATTCGCTCATTTATTTATTTATTTGTTTAACTATTTATTTATTTATGTGTTTATTTGTTTGTTATCCACTTATCTATATACTTATTCATAGTTGTATTCACTATTTATTTTTTGTGTACATATTTATTATTTTATTTATTTATTTACTGATCTGTTTATATATCTATTTTATTAACTTATTATATGCCATATACCTGCATAAACGATTTATAAATTGTTTTATTTATTTATATCCATATTTTTTTTTTTTTTTTTTTAATCACATAGAAAGGTTTTTTATCGTTATTTTTTGGCTATGAAATCTATAAGAGCTTTACACCCCTATTATGGTTAGCGAATCGAACGTTCGACTCAAGTCGAACTGTCAGCGAATTGCTTGTGGCGTGGTATTGCTGTTAGCAAACATTTTTATTCGAATAAAGAATAAGTGCTGACAAAGGGAAAAACAATTAAATGTCATCTGTGAAGTGTATAAAGCGACAGAAGTTATTCGCCGGGAGGTTCGACTTGAGTCGAACGTTCGATTCGCTAACCATAATAGGGGTGTAAAGCTCTTATAGATTTCATAGCCAAAAATAAGGTATTTGGAGAGATACGTTACTGGATGTATTCTGTAGAATGGCAAAAAAGAGGCCTTCCACATGCGCACGTATTGATTTGGTTGGTCAACAAAATTATACCAGAAGAAATTGATGACATCATATCAGCTGAAATTCCAGATCAAACAACCGACCCAGATATATTTTAAGTTGTAACAAAGAACACGATTCACTGTCCGTGTGGTGCGCTGAACGTTAATTCACTGTGTATGGTTGATGGAAAGTGTTCAAAATGGTATCCACGAGAATTGGTTTCAGACACTGTTACCGGCAACGATGGATATCCGTTGTATCGACGTCGATCAACTGAGGATAACGGCAAGTCGACAGCCGTAAAAATTCATAATCAAGATATTGAAGTTGATAATCGTTGGATCGTGCCATATTCACCGTTATTATCGAAGACATTTAAAGCTCATATTAACGTTGAGTATTGCAATTCAGTTAAATCTATCAAGTACATTTGTAAATACATCAACAAAGGTAGCGATATGGCTGTATTTGGTGTAGTTGATTCAAATACGAATGATGAAATCACTCAATTTCAATTAGGGCGTTACATCAGCAGCAACGAAGCTGTGTGGCGGATTTTCACATTTCCAATACATGAAAGGCATCCAACTGTTGTGCATTTATCTGCCCATCTTGAAAACGGTCAACGTGTTTATTTTACAAGTGAAACTGCGTTGCAATGAGCAATTACACCACCAATCACTACATTGACTGCTTTTTTTGCTTTATGTCAAAGTGACACAGTCAATTATTATACACGGAAATCCCGCAGTATTACACATGGAATAAATCGACCAAAGCTTTTGCAAGACGCAAGCAAAGGAAGCCAGTTTCAGGTCATCAAAATGTATTTCAAACCGATGCATTAGGAAGACTTTATACAATTCATCCAAGACATGACGAGTGTTTTTATTTACGTCTTCTATTAATCAACGTTCGTAGACCAACATCCTTTGCAAATTTGAAAACAGTAGATGGATTAGAGTGCCCAACTTATCGTGAGGCATGCCGTCGCTTACATTTGCTCGAGGACTATGCTCACTGGGATTCTACGCTTGCTGAATCGTCAATTATTGCACCGCCTCATCAGATTCGTACACTATTAATCATAGCAGCGTGTAGCCCATCGAACCCATCTGAATTGTGGACAAATTATGCAGATTTCATGACGGAAGATATTTTGAATCGAATGCGTAGAACGCCATCGAATCCGCATTTGCTAACAACACCAGAAATGCATAATGAAGCTCTCATAATAGGTCTGTTCCTTTACTTTTTGGGCAAAAAATAGTAAAAGAGAAATTATCAACCTTAAGAGCAAAATTCTGTCTCAAAGAGAGAAGCTACAAAAAAGTAAAGGAACGCGTTAGACAAAAAAACTTGCCCATAATTAAACGTCAACGTTTTCAGCTGTTTCTTCCGTACTCCACATCTATGTAAACCATTTTCATTGAACTTTCAAGTTCGTTTTTATTGCTTTTAAATACAAATTTACATATTTAAATGCGCAGGAATGTCCTAGGAAAATATGCAACTTTCATTTGGGTCCTCTTTTTTTTCATTTTTTATTTGCCCTTTTGCTGCAAATTGAATTAAAATGAAAAACAACCCAAAACAAAAGAAAAATAAAAACATCCAAACAAAGTAACAGCTGACTTTGACAGAAAGTACACTTCTTACCGGCAGAAATTTGTTGAGTAAGAATTCGTAAGATTTTTCCCTGAGGGGAAATTTTTACTCTCTCGTTTCCTCTCTCTTTTACTACTTTTTTGAGTAAAGGAACGCTGTTGAGTAAGAATTCGTACAAATTCGTATAAATTTGTACGAATTTGCAAGTAAAGGAACAGACCTAATGATCGAAGATATTTGCCTTAAAATTGCAAACAAAGCGTTACCCCAATTAAGCATGCCATCGCCAAATCGGCAATTACAAGTTACAAGATTTGTATAATCGAGATTTGCTGCGTGAACATGATTTCGATCGCAATGATTTAACTCAATTTGTTCTAACAAATGTTTCAAAGTTAAACGCACAACAAAAAGATGTTTACGACATTTTGATGCGAGCAATGGCAGACAAAAGTGGTGGAACGTATTTCTTAGATGCGCCTGGTGGCACTGGAAAAACTTTCCCTATTTCAACAATTTCGGCCACCATTCGTTCGCAAAATAAAATAGCATTGGCTCTCGCATCATCTGGAATCGCGGCGACGTTGCTGGACGGCGGCAGAACAGCACATTCTGCGCTCAAGTTGCCCTTAGGCATGAACTTCAACGAAAATCCAACATGTTATATTACCAAAACGTCAGGAATGGCCAAAGTGTTGCAACAGTGTGAAATTGTCGTGTGGGATGAATGTCCTATGGCCCACAAGAGATCATTGGAGGCATTCAATTGTACAATGAAGGATATAAGAGGAAATCAACGGCTCTTTGGTGGCGCCTTAATAATATTAGCTGGTGATTTCCGGCAAACTTTGCCAGTAATTCCTCGATCCACCGCTGCTGATGAGCTTAATGCGTGTTTAAAGTCATCCGTTCTGTGCAGATATGTGAGAACACTCACATTAACCACAAATGTGCGTGTACAATTATACAATGATCCATCAGCCAATGAATTTTCAAAGCAGTTGTTGAAAATTGGAGATGAAAAAATGCCGATAGACAATGAAAACGGCTAAATAACGTTACCAACCAGTTTTTGCAATGTAGTTCAATCAAAAGAAGAATGGATTCGAAAAGTTTTTCCAAACATTGTACAACAATACAAGACACATGTTTGGCTGAGCGAAAGAGCTATATTGGCGGCAAAAACAAAGACGTTACAGAAATTAATGAGGCCATTTTAAAAGAGATACCAGGAGAAGTGTTCACATTCAAGTCAGTCGATACCATTAAGAATGAAGATGAGGTGGTCAATTATCCCACAGAATTTTTAAATTCATTGGATTTACCAGGCCTGCCACCGCAAATATTGCAATTGAAAGTTGGAGCACCAATCATCATGCTTCGTAATATTAACCAACCAAAATTGTGCAATGGCACAAGACTTGCCGTTAAGAAGCGAATGACCAACGTTATTGAAGCCACTATTTTAAATGGGAAATTCAAAGGTAGAGACGTTTTAATTCCACGTATACCGATGATACCATCAGACATGCCATTCCAATTCAAACGTTTGCAGTTTCCAGTGCGATTGGCTTTTGCAATGACCATCAATAAAGCGCAGGGACAATCTTTGCAAGCGTGTGGTTTGAATTTGAAAATAATTGTTTTTCGCATGGACAATTGTATGTATCCTGTTCACGTGTAGGGAAACCTGCTGATTTGTTTGTGATCGCGCATGAAGCAAAAACCAAAAATATTGTTTACTCGTACCACAGAGCCTTACAATAAATTCATTTGAAAGAAAAAAAGAAATGTTTTCTAATTTAGCAAACAAATCAAGGAAACGTCTAGCGAAGAGGACGGGGTAACGCTAGTATATGGAATAATATATATATATATATTGACTCACACTATGCTGCATATCTTTAGAAACATCGTCCATATTATGAATACATTGTACACAGTATTCGCAGATAAATCTAACCATTTTACGTGTACCATAGACGTCGCAAGTGTACAAGAGTTTTATAAGACCATACACAATACAAAATACGTTTTAATCCACTTCTGGCACAAATGTAATAGTTTGGTGGGGTTCCCAATAATAAAACCGTCTTTTGTGTGTTTAAACTGTTTATTTAACATTCACTCTCGTTATAAATCAAAAATTTTAAGTATCCTTATTCTTTATAATTCTCAGCTTCTACAATATAGTACGAGTACTTTCTTTACAACATCACTTTCAATAAAAATAACGATTATTTGAAACGCCAATTTTCAAGTAATCAACTGTCACAGTAATCACACTTCTTTTTACAATTGGATCAACTGCTTATATCAAATACAAGAACTTCCAGAATATTTGAGATAATACTAGATTTCGGGTGAATTATTGTCCTATCAAATCTAGAGCCATTTGGGGATGAACTGTGGAACAAAGTATCGGTGATAATGCCAGTTGTGGTTTTACCAGATCCACATTTAATTCGTTGATAATATAGTGCACTTGGGGTATGGCTGTCTTCAGTAACATACGAGTAGATACTTACGTACGTGCGATGATTAAAATTTCAATATTCCTTAACAGTTCTTAAGCGCAATTCCTCAATTAGTTGAAAGTGAAAGCGTGGAAAGGGTGTCATGGTCATGGGAAATCCAGGGGGAACCTTTTATTATTATTTATTAATGTATGTATAATGATAGAAAAGGTAACGAAGATATATTCCTTTATTTATCTAGACAGGCATAAACTTTAAAAGTCGTACATGTACAGAAGATAATTGTACTGATTTTGATTAGTCTCAATAAAATTGTAATTGTAATTGTAAATTGCCATGGGAAATCCCAAACGCTCACAAGTGCGATAAAACAAGACAGCGAATTAAACACATATTTTTATTGATACTTAAAACATAATATATATCATAATATTATATTATGTATTTTAAATTTTAAAATGTTTTTCCAAAGATTGCCAGCATTCATAATACTTTGCATCCAGCTTATGACAGGTTTCTTCACCCCATTTCGTGACAGCCATGCTCAGAGACGACTCAAACATAAATGCCTTAAATAGGCGATTTTTTATATTTGTACGTTATACAATATGCACATAATTCTTCATTCATACCTGAGTGCCATCAGCTATTCGTTCTGGTTTGAGGACGGCATTAGAAGCTCCTTCATAGCACTTCCTATCTGGACCATGTGGTGTCATCATTGAGTGTAAAGATGCTCCACCAGCTATGAAACCATCTTCCTTTGCTTCGTATTTCCCCAGGATCAATCCCATAAATTCACTCATACAATTTCCTAAAAAAAATAACAATTAAAAAACAAATTGTGTTGCATTGTAACATCCGCATACGCACTGTGATAGTAAGGTGGCCTAAATGTATTCTCTTGTACAGACCACCTAGGAGGGAAGATAACAAAATCCGCTATGGCTGTTCCTGGCCTTGAACTTGGGCATGTGAGAACAGTAAAGATGCTTGGATCACAGTGATCATAGCTAACTGAATTTATAACCATAAACTTCGAAAGGTCATACTTGAACGGCACATAATTTCCATGCCATGCGACCACATCAAAAGGTGAATGCTTCTGCCTGGCTACGAACAACGCTCCTTGGTATTTTGAAATGATCTTGTACTCTAAAGGTATCAAGTTAATCGTATTTGAAGAACATTTGAAAGTGTCTACTTACCGCTAATCTCAATATCCTCAAAGTATGCAACTGGAGTTTGAAAATCTCTAGGATTCGCTAATCCGTTTGCTCCAATGGGTCCCAGATCTGGTAGACGGAAATGATTATCAAACACTTCTAAAATGTAGCCCCTTGTTGGCCCTTCAACTTGGACAGAAAATTTCATTCCTTGTTGAAGTACACAAATCTCATTTGGCTGTACTTTCATTCTGCCAAACTCTGTGATGATGTCTAGCGATCCTTGTTGGGGAACTACATATTCAACGATACAGTATAATTCTTTGCAAATGTTTGTTTAGGTCTAGACATACCAATTAAAAAATCTCCATCGCTATTATAAAATGCAGTGTTGTCCATGGACGTGTTGCACAAGTAAACATGGATGGCAATGCCATGGCGACTGCGAGTATCCCCAGCTCCACAGATTGTATGTAATCCATCAACAAAATTAATTTTTCCTATGGATGGAATATCAAAAGGACGCCATCTCATTTGATTTGGGTTTGGATACTGTTTATCCCAGTCGGTTGTGAGATACTTTACAACTTCATATTTTGCAAATGGCTCATGAACGACGCTTGGTCTGATTCGATAGAACCATGTCCTGGTGTTCTCCGCTCGAGGGGCGGTAAAAGCTGAACCCGACAACTGTTCGGCGTATAGACCATATGCACATTTTTGTGGTGCGTTCTGACTTTCGGGCAGTGCATTGGGGCAGCGAGGATCTTCCGATGAAAAATGTGATCCAAAACCGGATAGATACTTAAAAGAAAAAAAAAAAGAAAAATTAATTTTGTATTTAAAGAACTTCAGGTTCTTGGTATGTCTTAGTTCCTGAAATGATTTAGATCTATGGCTATATAAATGGCATGTCGTATATAAATTTTAAAAGTTTTCATTATTATTAGGACACCCAGGTGTATAAGAAGAGAAAATAAGAATCCAAGAAATGGCGCCGTGGGGCACTGGTTAGTGTGTCGGACCACTGCGCGTGAGGTTCAGTTTTCGAATCCCAGAGAACACCAACATTTTTTTCACGGTCCCACCTTTCGCGAACGTTTGACAAACATCCAAGAGTATTGTTGTCACGAAAAATCTTCTCAAAAACAAAATAAAAACTGCACTTCGGATACGGCACAAAACTGTAGGTCCTTTCCATTCGTGCGAATACTATTACGCACACAACATGAGTGGTTGCGAGAAGCTGGGCCTAGGCCTTCCATGGGCTGTTGCGTCCAATATGTACCTATATGTTAATCTATCAACTTTAATTAAATGCGACATAAAGCTCTTAACATATTGCTCATTTACTTGAACTCTGTCATAACTCAAAAAACGCTATTTTTGAGTTAATGATGCAGAATTATTCGTTTTACCATGCTTCATATTCATATCGTTCATATTCATATCTTGTATACTCTCCGCGTTAGAATTATAAGATCTCTACTTTTTTTCTGCAAGGTGTTAGTCAATTGAAAACTTTAAACACGTTTTCCTACAAAATCACTTTTTTGAGTTGACAGTCTTCAAGTAAATGAGCGATATGTACTTGTACTTCCTCATTGGCCGTTGCTCTTTCAAGTACCATCTCCAGAAATTATGTAAAAGTGACTCGAGCCGGTTTTTATGGTGTAGCCAGGTCTACCTACCTTGACCACGAGTCTCACCTTCTAAACACTGAAATTAGATCTTTACACTGATAAGATTAAAAAAAAAAAAAGAATCGCTCTTCCAATCCTAAAAAAAACCTTGCAATTGAAATTTTTAAGCTGCTAAATGGGTTCAAAAAAATGTTTGTCCCAAAGAATATTGAACTGGGTTTAGTAGGTATAGATGAAGAGAAAGTTCTGGGGATGTATATGCAGGTGAAATTCGCTACATCTTGGGGTATAAAATGTTCTTATCATTTCAGCAAAAATTTTAGTTGTTGTCGAACTACATAAATCCTTACATTTTTTAACGAAAGTCCAAAATTACTACGTTTAGGTCATTGTAGTAGTCTTGCAATGATGATGCTGCAGTTGTTTTTAGCTAGTTTGTAGAATATCCCCTTTTGTGTAGTGCTCTTTTCCCGTTTCTGACCACCCGACACTATCTTACATTCTTTTATCGCCTCCGACTGTATTTTTTCGTCGGATTTGGTCCTATGAGTCCTGAAAGGCTGGGATATAAAAATGATGATGACGGTATGATGATTCCTATGCCGCATCAAGCAACAACGCTTCAAGAACTAGTCGAATACACGTACCACTCCCCAGTTATGCGACGATGAAGAAGAACCATTGGTTAAAAAACAAAATGATAGAAAATACTAGGAATCTTGTCCCTCCCAACTGACGTGGTCAACGTGTCTGAAGTCTATAAGACTGGTAGGCTGCAGTGTTTAAGGCAGAGGTCAGGAGCTCAATAGAGATAAAAGTAGCAATTATTTGTCCCGAAACCTGTTCGTTATGAATCGAAATAAATACTCGTAAACTTGCCAGAAGTAAGATCTCAGTTTATACACAGTATACATGATGCCTTATGAGCTGAAACAAATCGAATAATAAGCAGGTTTGTGCTATCAGCATCTGCTTAGGCCAGGCCCCCTCATGCTGTCTTCATTGTTTCCTATTTGCTGTTATACACTAGGCAAGTAGAATGTTTACTGCTTAACGCGATCAATATGCAAATAATTAATTGATGGCTATCTGGGCAGCAACACATACAGAATATTATCATAACTTATACGCGTCTTCACATCACTTTTTTTTTGGTTTTAGACTTTAATTTAAGCCAAGCTCATATACCAGTACATGGTATGGATGCAATATCATAAAGCATCTTGCGATTTTAAAAGATACACAGGTAAATAAATACTGAACTGCAAAGTCCTCATAAAATACACTAGGTAAAGAAGTTGCAGTCACTCAGGCAGATTTGTTTGTAGGTATCCAAACACTTTTAATATTCCACTGTTATCACAATCGTGTCAAAATAGCAGAACTTCGCCGACAAAAATTGTACTAAGAACTTCTCATTTGATGTGATGCATGATTTGATTTACCTTACAATCACCCATGTCTTCTTTCTCTGAAATACGATCTTAACCGATCAGAATAAAAATCACCGACTAACTATGATTAAAGAATTGATCTCGCTATTTATATAATCTCTGATATGGTTGGTCGGAGAGGACATGATCGTCAAGTAAACAAATTTTGTTGTTTAGTTTTAGTTCTATATCTAGGTGAAAACCTGTCGCCAAGTGGAAAACAAGAATTTCATGGATTTAAATTAATTCATCGTTTCTGTTGTTGACAGAATGAAGCGTATTCGCAAGTCACTTTTTAACTTTGCAACAAATGTTTATTTATGAAAAAAAAAAAACAAAAACAAAAAAATATGCAACAAATGTGTTAGAGTACTCGTATACAGTCATATGCACTCATTACGATTTATTTTATAAAAGTCGTTTGCATAAAACGCAGAAGAAATTTGACTGTATGAGACACACCCCCTTTTGAGCTGCTGAACGGAATCAAACGCGCAGATTACAGTAGTCGGCGCTGAAAATGAACACCCAGTTCTTAATAGTGTTGAGTGCATAGATTGAGGTGATGATCATTCTGACTAATGCATTCTCCGTACACAAAAAGTAAGTTTAACAAGTTGCTTAATCTACTGTACAAATCTGTCATTTGTCTGAGCTTCTTTTGCTTGAGCATTGGGCTGAGAGGAAATTAAAACTATTTTTTTCTTCACGCACTTTCTTAATAATTTTCATCTTCTTAGTTCAAACAAAAATAAAGCGTGGACATTGTTCTTAGGACATTTTTTGTGAAAGGGGATTATGTAAGAGCTCTTCCAAAGCATAGGAAGGACTCCCTGTGATATAGAAATTTGAAAGAGAGCAGTAAGGGATTGGTCCAAATAGGTCACACAATTTTTCAGAACCACAGAGTATAAGCCATCGGGTCCGGGAGGGTATTCACACTGAAGTTTTTTTATTTTTCTTCTACGAGACTGATCAATTCAGTTAGTTAAGTTTGGTCACAGCTTCTCGTATAGGAGAAGTAATCAAAATCAACTTTAAGCATGTGGTAAAGGATTGACTGAATTAATTGCAAATTTCAAAGAAAATATTAGACAATTTCAAAGTACAATAAATGGATTGTTGTCTGATTTCTTTGTGGAAATAGTGGAAACAAGTGGAAATATCGTTTGGGGTAGGTGATTATGCTATATTGCATGTAGTCCAGATAATCAAGATAAAGATATTCACAGATTTCAGAAAAGTGGGTGAATGTACTAAAAAGCAGGTATGTATGTCATCTCATAAAACATGACTTCAGATATGAAGTTTGAAGTACATTGGTCCAGCCATTTAAGATACAATCAGCTATGCACACAGACGGAAAAACAAAATTGGCGGATAAACTTTTTTACTTAGTTCACTCGTATCTTGTACCAATAATGAAATAAATTTGGAGATCAATTTCACGAAAACAGTACTTTTTCATATAGTGTTATATGTACATACATACAGGCGTAGGTGTTATAATATATACATATACTCGTATATTTGGCGCAATGGCTCTTTTAGTGCCAGGGCCTAGCTTTTCGCAACCACTCGTGTTGTGCGCGTTATATTTTTCACACGAATGGAAGGGACCTACAGTTTAGTGCCGTATCCGAAGGGCGTTTTGAGAAGCTTTTTCGTGATAAGAATACTCTCGGGTGTTTTTCAGGCGTTTGCGAGAGGTGGGACTGTGGAATAACTTTGTTGGTGTTTTCGGGGGTTCGAACCTGGAACCTCATGCACAGTGATCCGACACACTAACCACTTGTGCCACGGTGCCATCTAACGCGTGTTGGTGTTATGTGTATATTTAAACAGACCTTGAGTCAAATAGATATGATCACATATTTGTCTTCAAATGATGTTGAAAACCAATTTCTTTTCTAAAAAATTGCTTCTATTATTCCTTCAGTTGACATTTTTAATTTCCATATTACTCTTCACTTTGTAACAACGTACATACGAGTACATATCCGTACACGTGTAAATATGCCGATTCTGCACCACACGCATGATGGAGGCACTGACGCCCTTAGGCAGAATGTTGTGTACGAACAAAAATTTATTTCATTACAAACAAAATTAAAGTACCGCTGTTTTTTTTTTTATAGTGCAAATGAATTGTACCCTTTGTTAATATACTGCAGTTTATTTTCATAAATTTTCTCTTAGCGGTTTTGCTGACCGTTTCATCTATGTTTTCTGTCATTTTGCCAGTGCTAGAGTTAATCGACTGCTGCGTTTTTTTTTCATCGCTTTGCTTGCTTCTAGAATTGTTTGCTTTATGTCATCGTAAGATGCCTTGTACTAATTTTTGCATGAGACACTAATTGGACTATCTTTCCAGCGCCTGTATAGGTTACCATTATCCCTATAATTAGTTTACATTTCTTTACTTATCCAAGAAAGATCGATGAATTCAGATGCATTGATTTTTTGTTGATTTCAAGGGCTCTTAATAGGCTCCGGGAAAAGTCCACAAAACACCATATAGCGATCGGAAATGCTGTTTTCTATGATCGCTGACAGAACGCGATTGGTGTCAGCTCGGACCAATACATGGTCTATGCGGGTGCTTTTTTCGTTGTTAATATACAATCTCGTATCATATTCTACCATGTTGATCAGACCCATCGATTTAATCATTTGCAAGTAATTTCCAACATAGGTTTCATCCGTTTCCATTGTTTCCAAGTTCTTTAACAAAATGTTTAATACTTAATTTCGGGCGACGGTATACGGCAATGCATTGTAGCACTTTTGCACTCATATTCAACTCTAGGTGTATTGTTTTGTAAGACTGTGCCTCGCAATCGTACCTAATTCGCTTGTATGTAATATCCGCTATTATGCATACGGTGACTCCTCCATTTATTCGGTTAGGTCTATTATAAAACTCTGCATTAAAACCATCTAGCTCCAACAAATGATTTTCTGCATTCTTTTTTTTCCTTCCTATTTCTATCTTCTTCTTCCTATTTCGGCGAGGTTATGATCAAAAAACAAAGAGCCTTAAGTAACCTTCCCATTTCTACTGATCTGTCGAGTTTTTTTTTTCTTTTTTTTTTCATGTCATTTAATTTCATTTATTGACCTATGAATACTACATATGTAGGTACATACGAGTATTTACATTTGTATCATTTTCTATGAACATTTACGCGGAGTTATCCCTTCAGTGCTGGATAAAACCTTGAAGCCGTTGAAGAGAGTCCGTGTAAAATGATAGTAGAGGTTACAATTTGATTAGTACATAGCATTTTAATTCTTTAACATTAATTATTTTAATAGATTTTCCGCGAAGCCGTAACGTCTTCTCCGCAGAATGTTGTATACCAAAAGTTACATATTTTAATGTCTAATGTCATTTAATTACAATTTAAACATTTTTACTTTTTATCCAATTCGGGAATTTATTTACATTTTTATTTCTTTTATAACTTTCCTTTTTTGTTTTTTTCATTTGTATAATTTCTCTCTTTCTTTTGATATTCTTGCCTTTTATTTTCAGCTATAAAAATCGTTTTGGTTTCATATTTTTATTTCTCTTCAAATTTGTATTAGCTACCTGTGATATCTCTCGTATTCTTTGCTATAAAAATTGGTTAGTTATATTATGAGCTTTCCTGGTTCCAATCACTGCAGTGTGACGAAAGCTTTGATAAATATCTTATGTGACAGAAAACAAGGACTACGTATATATATGTCATCTTAATGCACAAAGCCTTAGCCCAAAAATCGACGAATTTAGGGAACTGTTTGAGGGTTCCTTAATTGATGTTATTTGTGTCTCAGAGACGAGGTTTGTTCAGGAAATACCTGACCATTTGTACTCTCTTGGTGGCTACAAGATGTTAAGGAATGATAGATCTGGTAGAATCGGTGGAGGCATTGCTATATAGATCCGCAATGGTGTTGCGCTTAAAGCGGTACTGGCGTCCCAAGGCGATAATACTATTCATTTTATATTTGCTGAGCTGTTTTAAAGAAACAAATATGTTTAATAGGATGCGTTTATAGACCAAATTTGTCCATAACTCTTCAGTTTTTTTTTTACTGCACTAGAAGAAATCTCATGTAAATACGACAACATCCTTATTGCTGGTGATTTTAACTGCAATCTGCTAGACGCCCATTTATCTCAACCGTTTATCAATGAAATAGCAGGATATAATCTTACTCCAGTCAATTCTACTGTCCCTACTCATTTTTTTGGCTCAATCTCAAACGCTGCTTGATTTATTTATAGTCAATCAGCCCGAAAAAGTTGTCTTTTTTGACCAACTATCTGCCCCTGCCTTCTCCAAGCATGACATAATCTTTTTAACGTTTGATATCCAGCTTGATTCCTGTCCACAGATTATATCTTTTTGGGATTTTAGAGGTGTTGATTGCAACAATCTGTCTCCTAAATTAGATAGTGTACATTGGTATCTGATATATCAAATGTCGTCAAGCATAGATCAGGTGGAGTTTCTCCAATATAATATAAGGCGTATCTTTAATGCATGTGTTCCATACATATCAAAGTTACTGAAAAATCCTGGACGCCCATACTTTCAAACGGTGGAGACGTTTCCGAGTCCCCGAATTGTATTTGGTGTATAAAAATCTAAGAAACTCTGTAACAAATCTTATCAAAAAAGAGAGCGAAAATATTTCTCAAAGAAATTGAATTATAAACTACCATCGAAAAAGCTTTAGATAAATATAAGAGAATCGTGCACGGGAAAGATCCAAAATACAACACCAGAATCTGTCGACGTAGATGAGATAATCAAACTTTTTGCCGTTATATCATCTGTATCTCCATCTGGAGTTTTGGATACAACAACTTCAGCAGCGAGTTCAGATATGCGAGATACTCCTTTATACTTCCCCAGATGTGATGAAACTGATGTGGTTAAGGCAATTCTTAGTATCAAATCTAACGGAATGGGGTATGACACAATACATCCTTTGTTTATAAAGATGATCCTTCCCAACATTTTTCCTTTCGTAACACATACTTATAATACAATTTTCCTTACATCTAATTTTCCGACTCAATGGAAACATGCAAAAGTCATACCCACTGCAAAGAAGAGCTCATCACCTTCCGCTGCGGTGGAATATAGGCCTGTAGCGATCCTTCCATATCTTTCAAAAGTCTTCGAAAGGTTAGCATTCTGGCAGATCTCTGTATTTATAAAGCAAAGCAATCTCTTATGTACTCCACAGTCAGGGTTTAGAGAAAAACATAGCTGCGTTAATGCTTTGCTTAAGGTGACAGATGATATCCGAGTTAATATGAACGCCAAGAAAATCTCACTCCTAATACTTCTAGATTTTTCAAAAGCATTTGATACTGTCAATCTGCTAGCCTAGCTAACAAACTTCTGAACTCCTTCAGCTTCTCCGATTCGGCAGCAGGACTTATACACTCCTATTTGACTAACAGGAAACAAAGTCTTCCCAGATGATAAGATATCCCAAACTGCCATTGACTAGAGGAGTTCCACAAGCATCCATTCTGTGGCCACTCTTATTTTCAATATATATCAATGATCTTCCAAGTGTTATTAAATATAGTAATGTTAACATGTTTGTTGATGATGTTCAATTATATCTGGCGTCTCCTATTGATAGAATCAATTCTGCAATTCTTATGCAAATATCGATGTGGGCTGCTAGTTATTTATAATCATTCACACCTCATCATTGACCCCTGTCAAACTTGCCTCATCTACATTAACTTACGTTAATAAAGCATTTAATCTAGATATAGTCGTTGATCGTACGTTGAAGTGGGACGAACATATTAACAAAATCTGCTCTCGAATTTACGCAACCCTGCGCACGTTATACCACTCACAATCGTATACACCTGTTTCCACTAGAGCTATGCTAGCTAAAACTCTAATTGTCCCATTAATAACTTATGGATACGAAATCTTTCCTAAACGGGACTATGCTTCAAATTGGAAATAGAACGTAGCATTTAATAATGTGACTCGCTATGTATATGGTCTTAGGCGATATGATCATGTGTCCGCATATAAATGCAAAATATTGCGTTTAGATCGATTCTGTTTCTTCACAAATTAATCACTTCAAAGGAACCTTCATACTTATTCTCTAAGTTACAGCAAACTAATTCGTCGCGGGTAGTGGGTTTTATATTACCGAGATCAACGTCGGCCTCGTCACAAAATCAATTCTTTCATCACACTGTTAATTCTTGGAACTATTTACCTATGCGTGTAAGCAGAAGCTATCATCTGTAAATGTAAAGAGAAAGAAAAAGAGATAATTTTTTAAATGTAACTTGAACTCCAAATTTGAATTTTACAATTTTATACATTCTTTTCTTTTTATATAATACTGAATATTTTTTGCTTTTTATTTAAAAACTCCTAATTATATGCATCACTAATTATAAGGATTATTTTCTTAACGTGTTTGGCGCTAATGTTAACATAATAATAAATAAATAACTACGTGAATTTCAGGAGAACTTCTAAAAAATGATTTATAATTTGACTTAATATCGTAGATGTAATTTGAATGCACTCACTTTGTTAATGTAGGCTAATTCTGTTTTCTAATAAATGTGTTTTAAGCCTCTTTTTACGCATTGATTCAGACGAAATATGCCATAATTCGCGTGGTAGTCCATTGAAGATCCTAGGTACCACGTATGCGAGCTGCTGCCGTCCATATGAGTTGTGTATACGTGGTACTTCAAGGTATCCTTCTGCTCTTCATCTAGTATTGATGTCCTGTGGTATTGGTTGCTTGAATCGATGATCGTTGTACATTTCATTTATCATATTAAAAAGAAAAAAGATTATTGACCGTTAGCAGACCTAGATCGTTAATTACATTTTGTGAATGTTCTATATTCCTTGCGCCTTACTTAGCTTTCAAGAGAATTTAAAAAAAAACGATTTTGTACCCGCTGAAGTTTTCAATTAAATATCGTGATGTGTTACCCCATGCTACTATCCCGTATTGTATCACTGATTCGACCAGAGAAACGTATGCTTGCTTCAGAACCGAAAATGAGGTGTTATTGCAGGTGTATAGCAAATAACATTTGGACATTTATAAACCATAAGAGATGTTGTGTTGGGTTGCCCAAAACGATGATTTATAAAGATATGGAATCAAACGATGCTCTTGCAACAGTTGATCTATTTGCGGAATTTTTTGAATCTGTTTTTTTTCTAATTGTATTGCACCCAGCAGTTTTGTACCGAATTCAATATCCAAGATTGATTTCGGTTTTCTGGTTTTGGATGTTCATGATGTTCAATCTGCTGCTAGCAGCCTCAAACCTAATGCTAAGCCTGGAGCAGATGGTATTCCGGCGATTGTATTAAAAAACTGCTGCAGTGCTGTTTGTATATCTCTGCTAAAAATGTTTAATGCATCTCTTTCGTCAGGCATTTTTCTCGAAGGTTGGAAAATTTCGTTTCTGGTCCCTATTTTTAAATCTGGATCTAAGAATGACATCGAAAATTTCAGAGGAATATGCAAACTTTCAGCTATACCAAAGCTTTTTGAAAGTATTGTTAAAAATAAATTAGAATTTCATATAAAAGAGCATTTATCCGAATTCCAGCATGACTTTTTTTTTGGGCGTTCGACAACTTCCAATTTGGCCCATTTCACGTCTTACATCATCAATTCTGTAGAAAGCGGATGCCAAGTTGATGCTATATACACGGACTTTAGTAAAGTCTTTGACTCTGTGAATCATATAATTTTGTTAAAGAAACTTGAAAATTTTGGATTTCACTCTGCAATGCTAAGGTGGATCTCATCGTTTCTAATCGGTCGGACCCAAAAAGTTTACCTAAACAACTGCTACTCGAAGATAATCTCCTGTACATCTGGAGTTCCACAAGGTAGCCATTTAGGACCGCTGCTTTTTATTATTTTTATTGACGATATTTTCCAAAGCATACAATTTTGCCAATGTCTGATGTATGCAGGTGATCTTAAGATGTTCCTTAAAATACGAAGCTTGAATGACTGTTTAAAGATACAGTCCGACCTGAATAATCTATCTGATGGGTGTATTAATAATTGCTTAATGCTGAATGTATAAAAATGCATGACCATATCTTTTTCAAGATCATATATGCAATACTATTATGACTACTGTCTTGAATTGACGTATTTAAGAAGAGTTAATCAAATTAAGGATCTGGGCGTCATTATTGACACGAAGCTAACTTTTGTTCCTCACATTGAGTACATAATAGCTAAAGCTAACACACTTGTTGGATTTATCAAAAGAAATTCAAAAGATTTCTTTTATCCACATACATTGATATCTCTTTCATCTCCTTGATTAGGTCTATTCTTGAGTACGCCGTTATCTGGAATCCAATTTATCAGACTCATTCAGTTCGCATAGAAAGGGTGCAGAAGCGTTTTACCAAATATATCTTTTGGAAAATGCGTTGTGGGACTTTGAGCCCTCTTACAGTGCACGACGCCAATTACTTGGTATTCTTACCCTTAACGCAAGGAGATATGCCCATGATGTTATGTTTATAAGAGATATTCTGCGTTATCGTATAAATAGTCCCGTTCTTTTATCCCGGGTACCCATTTATGCTCCTGAAAGGCGTCTTAGAAGTCGTAATGTTCTCTTCCAACCAGGACATAGAACAAACTATGGTCGTAATGAACCATTCTTTATGACCCTTATGAATTTCAATGAAGCCAGTAGATATGTAGATTTTCATTATTCAAGAGATCGCTTCAGAAAAATGTTGCTGTTTATGTTTAAAGTTGTAGTCAACTTAATCACCTAGATATCTGCATATGCTTATGTTTTCAATTAGGGCATTGCACGGGTCATTAGGGTCAATAACTTGCTTATCATAGTTTTTGTGAAAATAATCTGTATTGTGAATTGCTTAATTTCGGTTCTGGGTATATAAGGTGGTCTTATATGCATAACTTTAGTCTTCTTGGAATTGGTCACCGGTCGATTGTCATAACACCATTTGCTTATTTCATCGAATTCGGATTGTGCAGTTTGTATAGCAATGTTAAATCTCAATTAGGGATGTTACGGAGCTTCGACTCCAAATCCGATATGTCGGAACCTCCGGTTTAAATTGCACCTCCGAATCCGGCTCCGGTTCCGATATAATCGGTGACGACCGACGAACACGAACAACAAAGAGTGATCGAGTTGCGACATGTTCAGCCTTTTCACTCTTTTATTTGTTTACATCAGTAGATTTGCACTGAAGTTGAGAGTGCCTGCATGAGACGCGTGAGTTAGTGATTGGTTTGTTGGTTTAGTATACAGATAACTTACCGTTTATTAACTAGACTTTATTAACGATGAAGCCTAAAATAAGTGTAATATAGAACTTTTTCAGTGAAATTGATTCGGATACGGCGAAGTGCAATGTTTGTGAAAAAAAAATACTCCAGGAAAGGTGGCACCACGACATCGTTAAAAGGGCATTTGAAATCGATACCTGCTGATAAATATGAAGAACTTTTAAAATTTTAGAAAAACAAGCGACCACCGTCTCCGACTCTGATTCAACTCCGACTCCGGGGGGGTCGCTATGAGGCTTTCGACTCCGACTCCGGTAAAACCACCTCCGTAACATCCCTAATCCCGATGACCCACTATGATTGCCATATCACCAGCAATATACATATATTAGATCTTTGTGGAACTCCGTACTCCGTGTTTTGGAGGTAACTGAGATTTGATGCTATTTTTACTTTGAAGCATCTATCAGAGAGATAGCTTTTGAACCATTGTAGAACTGGGCCAGGAATTCCAATTTTTTTCCAGCATTCGCAATAATTTAGCTTGGCAAAGAGTATCCAAAGCTTTTTTTGAAATCAATGAGAATTACCAGTGTATGATATTTTTTCTTCAAGTTTATGTTTATCGTATTTGAAAATTCCACAAGAAGTTGGTTAACGCTTTGTTTTTGATGAAACGATATTGACTTTTGTTTATTATTTTATATTTTTGTAAGTATTGTAGTTTTTTAGCCAGTAGGTAGTATAGATATGTATTGGTGGAGCGTTTAGAACGTCTGATTTTTTCCCGGTTTTGTATATTGGACGAACTATAGCTACTTTAAGTTTATTAAAGTAGGGGGCTATACAGTAGGAGTTTGATTTCAGATCTCTTGCTGTTATGCCTGTTCGCCTGTTTGACCTCAGAAAATATCGGCAGGCCTCCCGATTTTGGATCACTTCGTTACACAACCAAACCAAATGCTGGTGTCTTTGCATTTGTATGATCCAGGAGTTTATATGCCTGCCTTTCTTTCGTGATGTCTTTGGAACGTTTATTGATATTACCGTTTTAACAGGGTTCAAATGATCTTTTCTTTGAACATGGCAATACCAGCTGGGCTGGCCGCGTGAGATGGTTTCTTTGGCATGAAGGCTTCCACGAATCTTCAAACTTCTTATTCGATCAAGCTCACTCCTGCTGTCATGGGAAGCATCTTAATCTCAGCTGCCGTTAATTTACTTCCATACTTTTTGTACATTGTCCAACTTTATGAACCGTATGTGAGCACTGGATGCATAAATGCAACAGAAGATAGCTGAGTTTTCCCACCACTTCATCCACCCTACAGTTACGCGATGATTAATGTCATCATCACAGGTTCGTTTTTCATCATAGATCACAGATATTTGAACTTTTCGTACTTGGGAAGCACTGTTCCATTCAAATAAATGTCTGGGATATGCCTGAGTGGATCAAAGAATGGGCACCACATCTTTTTTTTGTGTCGCTGATTGAAATATGCATAAATGACCGAGAAAGGAACTTGTATGCACTCGAACATGACTTACTTTGAATAATTTGACAGTCAATTACCGAAAAATTGTGAAAATTAAAAACGGAAAATTAATAAATTAATAATTCGATGAAGTTCAGTCTGGTACTGCTTTCTTAACGGACAAATTCAAAAATTTAAATCGGGTTTCTCGAGACTAGAAAGCAATATACCGCTGAAATGCTCTCAGTGTCCTCTTTGCGAGACATGTTCTTGCTGTTGTTGAGTATGTGAAGCGTCGAAAGCGAAAAATGCCAACGGTAGGGGTGAGTTTTTATAGTTGGGGGAAGCCCAG
Organism: Brachypalpus laphriformis; assembly: GCA_945910035.1. Lineage (NCBI taxonomy): Eukaryota > Metazoa > Arthropoda > Insecta > Diptera > Syrphidae > Brachypalpus > Brachypalpus laphriformis. The sequence goes on from OX246755.1 coordinate 124,780,472, forward strand.
CAACATTTATTGTGAGGCTGCTGCTTGGTGTCAATTATAATTCTGAATCAGTTAATCCGCCTTTAAGTGCAGTGGAAAGTGATGGCGAGGGGTCTAAGAATGATGTAGTGGATTCCTTGAGACATTTGAATTTATATTTACAAACGAATGACAGTACAACTGATGATCGCTTTAAAGCTTTAAACAAACTAAAACTTCTTTTTAATGAAAATACAGTGAACTCAGTGAACTACAGAGAGGTTTTCGAATTATGGAGGTTTCAGAGAAAAAGAAGATTTTTGCAAAACGAAATTTTTTTTCGTACATGAGTATGAACCGTACATGTTTACATTTATGTAATACTCCCCAAGTTAAAGAAATTACAAACGAGCTAGGTCTAGTATGTTTTAGATAGTCGTGAAAGTTGAAAACACGTCATCGTCGACATATCTTTGAAAATTGATTGCATCGTTTAGAATGGACAAATTTTAACTCTACTATGAACCATCTGCACACCACTTCGTTCAATGAATACAGAGGGCACAGCCTTTTATCACATATGTATGTATGGATTTCAACGATCATTTGAGTAGAAAAAAATAGTCTTAACTTCGAGTTATAGAGGTAAAAAAAAACCATCAAGATCGAATTACAGAGGTTTTTAGGTTATGTTTGGACAAGAGTAGATTCGAATTAATAAAGGGGACAGATTCTATAGGTTTTCTTCGATTACGAGAAGTTTTCTCACGGGACTGACGAAGTACTTCTATTTATAGAGGTTTTCGAATTATCGAGAGTTCACTGTAATAAAAAAGAAAAGTGAATTTTTAGTCACAAATTATATATTTGAAGGCACTGTAACTACAAAGTATGTAATATGTACTTGATTTGAAGTAAATCCGCTAATTTTTTTTAAACAGTACTATAACTCGAGGTTTTCATAAGCCCAATTCTTTTGGTGGACTAAAGAGATTCGAGTTGTGAAAGTTCGACTATGGTTCATTTTCGAAGCTAGTCTGAATGTATGAAGGTTATATAAGTAAAAAGTATGGCCACGCTAAATGTAGGTAGTTTAAACAGGATCATAGAAGGAATTCGGCTTGTCTTGAGTTTTTCCCATTATTTTATGCTACAGAAACGAATTTTCTATAACAAATAAGACAAAAAAAAACCTTCTGTTCTTAAATATTAATAATTTATTTTTCATGTTACACTTGATAAAATAACACAAAAACATGCACAAAATATATTCTTATGTATATTTATAGGGTATGATTGATAACTACGTTTATTTATTCGTAAAATATAGATGCAATGCAAATCAGAAAATACTGCTAGCGATCCTTAAATGATTAGACGAAGAACAGGGAGAAATTAGGTGAAAGAAAGAGAGTAACTGGCAATGTGGAATATGCTCACTCATTTGAGGAAAGATTTAGAATATCATCGCGGTCTTGACTCGTTTTGGGAATTTTCGGCGGTGGTGCTGCTAAGTCAGCGATCGATGAGAATTCCATGCGTTTCTTGGTCGGCGGTGCAAGTTCCGAATACAGTCGACTGAGGTCCACTGGTGGAGTATTCGATGGACGTCTTGACGATCCGCTCCCATCGGATGGAGCTGGCGAAGGAGTATTACTGGACACACTGGATATGGCTAAGTCTACAGCACTGAAGTTGTATTTTATACCAGATTGAGAGCCACCACCTGAACTGTCACGACCACTCTTTGTCGGGGTAAGGCGCTCTTGAGCTGGCGAAGCCGACGATTCACGAGCTCTTGAGGAAGATGACGAAGAAGAGGTTGATTTCGGGGGTTTCATCATCATAGCGTTCAGAGACTCCTGCTGAAGTTTGAGGAGAGCGGATGGCGACATGAATAGATTATTAGCGGCTAAGGTGGACTTTGAGAGTGGGTCTGGGATTCCATATTTGCCGTGATGCTGCTGGAAGAATGCAGCGTAGTCTTGCATTTTTTCCTGCGCCAGCTGGTTGTAGTAGGCTGCCGGATCTGTGGCTGCATTTTTCGACGAGGAAGATGCGCTGCTCGATGGCGAAGCAAAGAGAGCATTTAAGTCGGCGGCTGCTTTGTTCTGATGATAGAGTAGAGCGTTGAGGTCCGATTGATTCTTTTCGGATTGAAGCAGTTGATTGAGCATGTCATTCTGCTGTTGAGCTTCTTGCTTCTTTTTGTTGCTATTTGAGGTGGAGCTAGAACTGCCTCCTACTCCACTCATGCCGCCTACACCGGCGGCCAGCAGAGCTGAGAGCTCATGGTGGGCACTGGTGGGTTTTCCAGTCCCATACTGATTACTGGTGTCGAACAGTTTCGAATATGTCTGCAAGAGTGTGGTGTAGTCGGCGTGAGGTGCTTGTTGCTGGGCTTGTTGTGCTTGCTGTTGCTGCTTCTTAGAGGATGATGATGATGAGGAGGTGGCAGCAGAAACTCCCGCCATCTGTTGCTGAAGGAATGCATTCAAATCGTTGCTCGACTTAGCCTGTTGCATGTAAGAGTCGTAGCCAAGCAGCTTTGAAGCCTGCAACAAGTTATTATAATCAGCTGTCATGGGAGCATTTTGTTGTTTCTTCGAACTGCCACTATTGCTGGCACCGGTTAAGTAGGAAAAATCCGCGCCAAATCCCAATGTTCCCAATGTAGTTGCGCCCAACGCTTCGGCTTGCTGAAGCAGGAGCGCCGCATACTCTGGCGAACGCATGAGTTCACTCATTTTCAACGGATCGTTCTTAAGGTCATCCAACTCTTTCATCAGCTTTGTTTTATATGAATTACTGGCCGAGGATTTCGACGAGCGTGATTCGGCGCGCTCCTGCTTCGACATTGACTTGGAGGATGCCGTCGAAGAGCATGAAGAAGAGGATTGCTCGATTGCTGGGCGAGATGGACCCGGTATGTTGAATCCTCCAGCAGTGGTATAGACACTTGTGTCCAGTTGGTTGGAAGTGGAATGGTCTATGTTTGATTTGTTACCAACTTTTGCAGCAGCAGCAGCCAATTGATTTAGAGACGAGCTACCGTAGTCTTTTGAATGTTGTCCTCTAAACAATGCAGCAATGTCTGTTTGAAGAAAATTCGGTGGTAGTTGGCCCGCCAGCGAAGCCAAGCTGGCGGCCATCAAATCATTAGCCGAAGCACCCGTCGTGGCTAGTGGCGAGGGTTGTGGCTCATACTTATTCGGAGTAATACTAGGGCTGTTGCGTGAAATATCGCTTACACTGAACTTGCCGGGGCTCGGTGCTGGAGAATTGCGTGTGCGACTGGACGAGGTATCCGATTTGGCTGGAGAAGGACTTGCGCGCACTGGAATTTCAAATTTAGCCGGGCTTGCAGAATTTGATGGAATTGTGATGGGGCTGTCCCGCGGTGATGATGCAGCAGTTGGGGTCGTACTGTTAGTTGATGACACTGGTGCTGGTGCCAGCGGTGGAATTGGCGTCGTACTGGGAATCGGTATAGCCGGTGGGTTTGGTGTAGCTAGCGGAGAACACAACCTTGTCGGATTCATATTTAACCCAGATGGCAGACAAAGCTGCTCTTGCAAGGACATAACTTTCAACTCGCTTGCTGACGAATTCTTGTCCGTTTTTATCTCTGGTTCTTCCTTGATGCTTTCGATTTTAACCTGAACCGGATCCGGTTTCACTTCTTCCTTGATCTCTTCTACTCTAGCGGTCGCTGGGATTACAAATTCATCCTCCTCATCACAACCCAGAGCTGTTCGCATGTAATTCCAAAATGCCTTTTCATTTGTTTCGCAAGGAAACTTCGGGTACAATGAGTTCTTAAGCTTATCAATGAAGGTAATGTCGTCTTTGAAAGTGGCACCAAACTTGACTAATTCATTGCGGAATCTCTGGTAGTAGTCGACACAAGCGTGAATTTCATTGCGTACTTCTTCGGGGAACTCTTTGTCTGGCAGAACTGAGTATTGCATCAGCATTGGACGACCGTATTCCATTGTTTGACGATTCTCTGATGGTGGAACGACCCAAATTGATTTGGCAACTGATTCCAGAGTAGGATTCTCATCGAAGTAGGGAGCTGTGAAAAGAGGTTAAGTAATTATTGGGTATAATATATTTTAAGGAAACATCTACTTACAGACAATCAATCCAATGCATGGCGTATAGGTCACTTCAGAGGGTCCGCGCATTTTTATTTGATAGTCCAGTTGGGAGTCGCAGTCCCTCAGTGTGGGTTCGGCTTGGAATTTAGGATGCGAGTGATACCATCCCACCAAAATGAGCTGATCTTTCATAATACATTTTTGAATTTCGTGCTCAACATCGGCTGCCTTTGGTCTATCAAAGCGGCTATTTCTGCAGGGATAGGCTTTTGAAATGGCCAAAGCTGGAAAATGGGTATGTGTTAAGAAACATTAAAACAGTGTGTAAGGAGTGGTTCACTTTGCGAAGACTTTTATTACTGCGTTTATGCATGGAGAAGTATCGTGTAGCTATTATCTGAAACACTCTAGTCGTATGAAAAGATATTCTTTCGCTTTATGTAAATGGATTCATAGCGATATGATTATTAATAACATCAATACTGATGATCGATGCAATACGGACGATAATGGCCAACAATTACGTATTCTATGCCAACAGGACAGATGTTGCCCAGTCTCGGATATTCTTTGTGACAAGAAATATTATTGGAAATGATGATAAGCATACTTTGTGAGCCAGACAGTCCATTAATCCTAATCAAATACACTGAAATGCTTCACCTTCCAATGTTTGTAACCTTAATTGCAGTAAAATAGATGACGGATTGCACTCCGCAAGGAGTAATTGGTCAAACGAAGCAATAGTGGATCTACTTAAGAGAATCTTTTAATGTATGTAAGCAATTGTACCGCACGACATTTGGAAGAATAGAAATAGAGTACTTTTGGTGTGGGAGGTCAAATAGTATTGGGTTTCAATATATATTGGGTAGCGTTGGAACAAATCGGAGAGAGTTGATGAGACTACTTTCGCGATCGAAGGTTGAGTAGGGACGACCAACAAATTGTGACATGAAACGAATTTTGGGAAAAAATGATTTTATCGCGCATGTTGACGGAATATAGACTGAGACTATTAGTTACAAATTTAAATGGTGAGAATGCAATTAGAAAGACTAACTGCAGATGGGAAAAGGGCTTTTAATCTCTGGCCGAAGCTCGAGCAGAAACATTCCAGCAGTCCGGTCTAGAAACTCGCTTGTCATTCATTACTGGACACCATACAATTGACTTGCCACATTCCGAGCGACTTTTTAAAAAGCTGTAGGGACAAAAATGTAACTATTTGTTGGAAACTTCATTTGGGTACACTTCTTTACACTCTCGGAGACGTATACGGGTGACAGAAATCAAAGCTTTCTGCGAGGCTCTAATTGGTTTTGAAGTTGATTAGAGGTCGCAAAACGTGCACATATGTTGTAGAGTGCCACATATAATAAAACTACACAATTTTTCAAAGATAACATCGGCTACAAACCACTTACTGTGTGAATTGACATCCCAAGTCCCACCAAAGTACCCGCACACCTCGTGCATCGTCAAGTGGCAATGGAAATCGGCCAAGAACAGTGCCGACGAATTGATAGTCAGCAGGAATGGTTGCAGTTTGTTTACCGCCGAAAATGGAACGGCCTCAATCAACGCATTGGCGTCACTGAAACATCAAATAAAACAACATTACACTCAGCTCCGCAAGTCCACAACACCATCGTTCAGTCATTTTACTCACTGCATCACGTTCCGATTGCTGATGGCGTTGTGTGGGAACACAGTACGCTTGATGACAGGCTGTGGAGATTCCGGTTTTTTATCAACGTCAGCATCGAGATCTGAAATCATTTAAGAAACTTAATAGTGCTGGAATAGGCAAGCTTCACGGCACATACCATCATCAGGGGTGGAGTCTTTCTGCAGAGCGCACTTCCGCAGCCAGGCCGCCTTGTACGCGTCCAGCTTCTTGCCCTTGTACTTGACTGAGGCCCAACCACAGCCGGACTTCTTCTCCGGATTGATTATCCTCTTGCAGTGCATAGCCCACGCACTAGGCGTGAGAAATATGGTCTCGGTCTCCTGGGACTTTATTTTCCCGTCCGCCAGAAGGTCGCCGACGAACTTCTGGCCCAGATATTCAATGGTCATGGCGGACTTGCCTGGTTGCAGGACGTTCGCTGCCATCAGCATCTGTAGGGTGACCGTGCGTCCGGTTCCGTTGAATCCTTCGAAGTTCTCACTCTTGGTCTGTGCAATGGGGGTATTAGTGGCCTGGGTCTAAGTCAGTTCGGGGGAATTTGCACTCACCTCGTCGTCGTTGTCCTCGTCCACTCCATCGCTTTCGGGGTCCTTGTCGCAGGGTTCCTCGGGTTTTGGCGGCACCTCTGCTGGTTGTTCTAGTGTGGGAGTGGGTTCCTCCGGTTCTTGCATTGAGACTGGTCGTAGAAGTTGCGGTTTTTATTGAGAATTATTGGAATTTTCCGCGGATGTTTTGCACTTTTTGTTTGAAGCGTTAGCAATTGGCTTTTCTTCGCTTTGTGGCTGTCAAATAATATTCAAAACAAAAGAGGATAGCGAGCGAGCGTATATAGAGCGCTCTCTTTCATATAGTAAATAATGCCAAGTCGATGGAATCTGGTTTTCGAAATTCGAAGTCGAAGGGCTTCAGCCGTTACTTTTTTAAAAATGAAAATATATATTTTTTAAATTTTTTTCCATATACCTACTACATGAACAGGCACGATAACGATATCCCAGGGTCCTGCCAGACATGTGTAGACATACCCTCTGGAAAGCGGAGTTTAAATAAACGAATCGCGCGCCCACTGTTGCCAACACTGAAATTATTATTTTTTATGTCTGTTGATATATCGGTTGTCAAAAGTCAATTTTCAAAGTTCGATATCTCGAAAGCTAAGCGAGAAAATTTTACTTATTTTATTCAGTGTGTCGAGATCTACTAGGAAACATAAAATAGTCGTGGCGCCATGGATATCATAATATCAGCCATAAAGTTTATATATTTATATATATTTATATATTTATAAATTTCACGCTAGGTTAGGACGTGCGGCGGATGAATTCTCTCGATGGAATCAACGGTGACGTCTACAGACCAGCGGATACCTTACCGGAGCTTCTTCGACATATTTGGAGCTGAGGCCTGTAAGGATTTTTCAATACTACGTCAGGGTATTGAAAAAGAGATGGTGGCGGATGAACCCTTAATGCGCCAACGGCAGCGCTCATATCCCCGAAGTGGGGTACTGACATCGGTGCGTCCGGCCCCTCGTCCTAGGGGTTGCAAACAAAAGGATCTGGTCCTCCAGATTGGGGGTTGTGCCGTCGGGTTAACTTCTCTACCACGTAAAAAACCTTCGGTTACGAAGCAACCAACAGCCTCGGATACGGATGATTTTACTGCTGACAATCCAAGCAAACGTAAAATGGACAACGATTTTCGTGTCTGCACATGGAATGTTAGGTCCCTCTACAAACCACATGCAGCCGAACAACTTGCGGAGGCCCTAGAGTGTCTCGGAAAACACAGCCTGCACGACAACACATCCGGCAACGGACTCAGGCTAAACGACTTTGCGGCGGGGCGAAACTTTGTCGTAGCTAGGACGCGGTTCCCACGTCTCTATATTCACAAAGGAACATGGCTCTCCTTTGATCGAAAAACTGTCAACCAAATCGATCACATTGCGATCGACGCAAGGCACTCTCCCAGAATTCTGGGTGTCCGGACTTTCCGAGGAGCCAACGTGGACTCGGATCACTACCTAGTTGTAGCCAAGGTACGGATGCGGATATCCAGAATGGAGCGAAATCAACGAAATACTGCGAGAAAATTTGACGTCGGGCGACTACAATCGCAAGAGACCGCCAGAACCTTAGCCGATCGTGTTTCTTCTAATCTCAATCTAAGTCCTATGCCGCCAGCAGCAAATGCGGAGGATCAGTGGCTGCGTTGCCAAAAATCCATCAGAGATGCCGCTGATGTACTGGGTTTCTCTCGGCCAGCTCAACGAAACCCCTGGTTTGATGAGGAATGCCGGCAAGCACATGCAGCAAAACAAGAGGCGTACAAAGCGGCGCTGCATAGAAGGACTAGAGCTGCTTACGAGCTCTACGAGCGGAGGAGAAAAGAGGAACATCGACTTTTCAGAAAGAAGAAAAAAGAGCATGAGAAGCGCTCGATCGAGGAAATTGAGAGACTTTATTGCTGGAATGATGTTCGAAAATTTTACCAAAAGGTAAAAAGAACATGCCAGGGTTTCAAAGCCAGAACAGAAGCCTGCAGGGACGAAAATGGCAACATAGTAGTAGAATCGCAGTCGGTGCTGAGGATATGGAAGGAACACTTCTGCAGACTGTTAAATGGCGACGATGATCAATATTCCGCTGTCAGGCAGAATGAGTCATTCAACAGTGACGATGGCAGTCAAGATTTCCGTCAACCCGATTAGAATGAAGTGAGGATAGCGATATCTAAACTCAAATCCAACAAAGCTGCTGGAGCAGACGGCCTTGCCGCTGAACTTTTCAAGGCAGGAGGAGATGAGTTGGTAAGGAGCATGCACCAGTTCATCTGTAAAATCTGGTCGGACGAAAGTATGCCCGGTGAATGGAACCTCAGCATTCTTTGCCCGATCCTGAGGAAAGGAGACCCTCTGAACTGCTCCAATTACAGAGGTATAAGTCTCCTCAACATCGCATATAAGATCCTGTCTGCCGTATTATGTGAACGCCTAAAACCGATCGTCAACAACCTGATAGGTCCTTATCAGCGCTGTTTGAGGCTGGGAAAGTCCACCATTGACCAAATATTCACACTACGGCAGATCTTGGAAAAAACTCACGAATACAAAATCGATACTCACCACCTCTTTATCGATTTCAAAGTTGCCTATGATAGCGTGTATAGAGACGAGTTATACAGAGCCATGTCTAGTCTTGGCATCCCTGCCAAGCTCGTCCGTTTGTGCAAATGACGATGGAGAACTCTCGCTGCTCCATCAAAGTCGGTAAGAACATCACCGAACCGTTCGATGTCAGGAAAGGTCTTAGACAGGGTGACGCGCTATCATGCGATCTCTTTAATATAGTACTTGAGAGAATTGTACGAAACTCACAAGCCAACACCGGAGGTACAATCTTTTACAAGTCTGTACAACTATTTGCTTATGCCGATAACATTGACATAATCGGAAGAACTCAGCGGGCCGTCAATGGGGCATTGACGAGTATTTAGATCGAGGCAGCAAAGATGGGTCTAGCGGTCAATGAAAGCAAAACAAAATATATGCTGTCTACAAAAAAGGACACCCAACATCGGCATCTTGGACAGAACGCCACAATAGGCAGATATAATTTTGAGGTAGTAAAGGATTTTGTCTACCTAGGCTCTATGGTGAACTCCGCAAATGACATCTGTAGGGAGATCACACGAAGAATTCATCCTGTCAATCGTTTTTTCTATGGGCTAAAACGGCAACTGAGTAGCAAAGCCCTATCTCGAACTACTAAGGTAACTCTTTATAAGATATTAATCATCCCAGTCCTGCTGTATGGCGCAGAGGCATGGGCTTTGACAAAACCGGATCAGGACGCCCTTAGTTATTTCGAGAGAAAAGTTCTTCGAGCGATCTTTGGTCCCGTCTGCAGACGGTGAGTTGAGGAGAAGGTACAATGCCGAACTATACGGCCTGTACAAGGATATCGACTTAGCCAGAAGAGTTCACATACAGCGACTAAGATGGCTGGGTCACTTAGAGCGGATGGAGCCCAATGTTCCCGCTAAGAAAGTCTTAGAATCCACCCCGGATGGACGTCGCAGTAGAGGACGACTTCGCGGTAGGCGGCGCAGACAGGTGGAGGGGGACGTCAACCAACTTGGCGTGCGCAACTGGAAACAGCTGGCTCGTAACCGCGCTAGCTGGAGAGGTTTGTTGGTTGATGCCTAGGTCCACCCCGAACTGTAGCGCCATCTAAGTAAGTAAGTAAGTTGTTGACAACTTGGGAACTGCCTTTGAAATGAGTGTCAAGCAATAAATTTAGCGAATCTTCGCTGGCAGTCGTCCAAGACCCATCAGTTTTCTTAAGGTAACTGGGCGATATTGGATTTGAAGAGAAAATTTTCCTCAGCCTAGATGCCTCAGAGGCTTCCTCTATTTTACCACAGAAAAGTCTCCAAGAATTACGTTTGGCTTCCAAAATTATTTTTTGTATATGTTTAGGGATCCCTTGTACAAGTCCCAATCTAGCGCGTCTCTCGTACTTTTGGTATTGTTGAAAAGTTTTTTACAATTATTTCTTAAAGGGCCTAGGTCTGCAATCCATCAATGCGGCTTCTTGTTGCCGCTGGGTTGAATCAAAGGACAGGAACAAGTCATCGCTGTATTTAAGGCTGAGGTTAGGTCCTCAACCAAGCGATCAAGTTCGTCAGGGTTTCAGGGGGGATTAAGGTGATCTGATGTAACTAAATTGCTTAAAGTTTACCTATACTTGAGCCAATCAGTTTTACGGTAATTCCTAAAAACTGGCGGGCTAATAGAATCTACGTATAAAAAGAATTGGAGGTACCTGTGATCCGAGAAAGATGTTCGCTTGACAACTTCCAATTCTTGATTTGTTGGAGAATACTATCGGTGGCAAAGGTGATGTCCAATACTGCTTGCCTGTTTCTGGTGAAGAAAGTAGGTTCGTTACCTATGTTGCACAAAATAAGGTTTGTACTTAGAATGAAATCAAAAAGTAGCTCACTCTTTTGTTGATATCGAAACTGCCCCGTACAGTATGGTGAGCGTTAGCATCACATCCTATAATGAGACCAGTCTTTTGCCTCCCCGCATCTATGATCAGTCTTTCCAGGCTATCCCCAAAAAAAAAGTCCATGTTATCATGAGCGAGATACGCTGACACCAAAAAGTAAGAGCCGCTGGGTATTACTGTTCTTGGTGCGGTTGTATCTCGATCGCTGTAATTAGGGAGTAAGGTTACATTTAGGTTACTTTTTACCAGTATACACTGCGTTTACCTTCGTCGCGCACATACAGGATGTAGTAGCTAAGAGCTTTGAGTCCACGTATCAAACTGTCCGCAGCTCAAGGTTCCTGGACCAAGATTAAATCTTCCCTGACCTTTGAGAAATAGGGAAGAAGGCCGGCAGAAGCTGTAATTTAGTGGTGGAGGTTAATCTGAACTAACTGCAGCATTAGCGCTACAATCAGAGAGAGGAACTTCTACCACTGTGGTATTCAGGGCTTCCAAGTCTGAGGACGATTCCAACAATTCGTCCTTACTCAAAAGCCGTGGATTATTAGGCAATGAGGCTTGAGAGACATCACTATCCAAAGAAGCGAATGTGATAGACTCGGTTTCGTTAGTTGCAGGAGTGGGGTCCGAAGTATGGGGGCAATTTACCCAAATCAGACTCTTCTTCCTTTTTATAGACCTTGATGGTAATAGGGTCAGAGCCGTTGTAGGCAATACCTCCAGTCTTTGCCAAAGGAGCAAGAGATTCCTTATTGATGACAATAAGTGTACCGCTGCAAAAAGCTCTTACCTCGTCCAGATTAGCGACTTTCCAATTGTGCGTCGGAAGTTTGGGACGAGCTTGCACTGACTGATAGAAAAAGGAAAGCAATTCAAATGGTCAGGTACACAACGGCGGAGAGAAACTAGTATAATAGCATACTTCAGCAAAGTCCTCTCCAAGCCCGAAAGCAACTACTGTGTGACCAGGCGAGAACTTCTGGCTCTGTTTCTGGCGACAAAACATTTTCATAAATATCTCTACGGCCAGAAGTTCCTTTTGCACACAGATCATGCGGCTCTAAGATGGTTGCTGCAGTTCAAGAATCCGGAGGATCAGGTCGCAAGATGGATTGAACGATTGCATATGTACGACTGCGAAATACAGCATCGTAAAAAAGTGCGAATGCGGATGCGTTATCCCGGCGACCATGCACTATCGACTGCAAGCTTTGTGTGCGTCCAAAGGGTAAGAGCTCAACCTATTGCAACTCGCAATCAACAAATTCAACCCTTTCATTATAGCTCTGCATTTTAGCTCAAAAAAAGTGTTTCTATAAAATTCTGAATTATTAGGGCTCAAATAAGCTAAAATTCAGCCTCTTCAGTGTCAATGGCGCTAATTTCATCGCAATCGGGGGGTCATTTTGGGAATACAAAATAAACTCAAATAAATTTAAAAAAAAATAAAAAATTCAACAAGAAAAAACTAAGACTGGTTCTTCTTTTTTTAACCCGCGGCGCTTAAGCTGTCTACCGGCAAGGCTCCTGAAGTGCTGGTTAGGAGGAAGACTACCCTCCACTTTCCACTAGGGACTCTTCGGGAACAAGTTGTATCCTTGCCCCCGCTAAACAGGCATACAAAGATCGCCGCACAGCATGCCGGATTCTGGAGCACTTTGGCAATACCATATATCGGAGTGCAAAAGAACCGAAAACGTGAACGCCCGTGTAGAATGGGCTAAAAAGATCGCCAGTGAAGACAAAGCTGTGACTAGCAGCGACTCCACGTCAAAGCGACAACGATCGTTGGAGGAATCCGTGTCGGATCCGAAAAGAACCAAGATACACAGCACCAGTACCTCTTCCAGGCCATTCAACGTTACATCGAAATCCTACAGCGACGTCCTTAAGGATAAGTTAGTGCCGGCGCTCATCGACAAAAGCGATGTAGACGGATCTATCGCCACTGAAAAATGGAGGATGATTCCTTCACGGATACTTTCAGTGTTTCTGGGCATAACGAAGGTGAATCCAGGTCCTCCTCCTAGATGTTGCGATGGCGAATGGCACCAGGACCATGTTAAGCTAATCGCGTGCGAAGACCAAAGGCCATACGAACATAATAAACTTTCTATAAGCAAATTAGGGGATGTATGGCCAGGTGCTAACCTCGAGGTTGTTGCAAGGGAAGATATCCCGAGTAGACCGAGAACTCGCACCTGGATCCCAACCCGGCTACGATCCTTCAAATCCTACAAGTCAGTAATCCCAAACTTCCGACGCACAATTGGAAAGTCGCTAATCTGGACGAGCCAAGAGGTTTTTACAGATGTCCACTTATTGCCATCAATAAGGAGTCTCTTGCTTTTTTGGCGAAGACTGGAGGTGTTGCCTACTACCATCAAGGTATATAAAAAGGACGAAGAGTCTGATTTGGGTAAATTGGCTCCCCCTTCGGATGGCCTTTTTTTAATTAATTTTTAAGTTTTAGCTTATTTGAGCCCTAATAAGTCAGAATTTTATACAAACATTTTTTTTGAGCTAAAATGCAGAGCTATAATAAAAGGGTTGAATTTGTTAATTGCGAGTTACAATCAAAAATTCATTAGTCATAAATTGCATTTATCATATTTTCTAAGATTTGAAAAACTGAAGACTATTCGACGATCACTTTATTCTTTATTATTCCCAACTCAGTCTCTACAAATTCACCTCTAATCACAATACCACACTCATTTATCGCTATATTCACCTCTATCGACTGTATCTGTATCGACTCTGCTGGTGGTTGATGTATACATACCAAATAGAATAACCTCCAGAGCACCCCCGATCATGCCAGACGTCACTAGGGGTGAATTGTGGAATGTTAAATGTGAAACAAACCGATGTGCATGATGGATGTTTTGAAAGATGGCATTAGTTAGTGTTGCCAAACTATGCTCGTTGGTAATGAAGTTTGTAGATCCTACACTGCCCCCCTCTTAAACTTGCTCATCCCGAACAAGCGCATCTATGTGTTTGCCATGATAACGACGTGGACGATCTAAATTAATAATTTTCATCTTGCCTTTTACTGCACACTGAATTCGAAAGACAGCATCATTGATACGTGCGTCCCCTTTATAAGGCCCCTCCAGTCTTGCCACAGTTTAGGTGATCTCCCTTTTTGTCGGTGTGGGTTGTACAACCATACCAGGAGTGGAATCCTCTAATGTGATAGTTGATTGTTGACGATCACAATCATCTCTTTTGCTCTCTCTAAGATGACCATCAGCGTGATCATCACCTTTTTGCGAACGTTTTACGGAGAGCTAACAAAGTGTGATCATCAATTTTGACTGTCAAACGTGTGACTATCACCTTAGAGGATTCCACTCCAGATCTCCTGCATGAAATCCGGTTGTTGTCGCCTTTGTGTCGTACACAGTTTTCATACGATTACTAGCTATCCTGATCTTCGTCCTGGTCCTCTGATGTACCATATGTCTCTGATCCTTTCCCTGAGGTCTGCCACGTAATCCTCTTCACATATGGGCTAATCGTCAGGGGATCCAAACTCCACCTCACGAGGTAGCCGGACGGCTCCACTAAACAAGATTTGAGATGGAATATTTCCAGTAGTACTGTGCAGTGCATTTCGATAGGCCATCAAGAAGAGAGGAATTTGTCGATCCTAATCGCGCTGGTAGTCTCCTATGACCTTGGAGAGATGTTCATTTAAGGTTCTGTTGAAGCGCTCTACCATCCCGTCAGATTATGGATGAAGCGGAGTCGTCCTCGTCTTTTTAATTCCTAGTTGTTGACATACCTCTTGGAATATCTTCGATTTGAAGTTTCGTCACTGGGCAGAATGCAATTCCCTAGGCACCCAGTTCTTGACGATCTGCTCTACGATGGTCTTCGCTTGCTGGTTAAGGATGGCGAACGCTTCCGGTCATTTGCTCAAGTAGTCCATGACAACTACGATGTAACGGTTGCCATTGTCGGTTTCCGGAAATGGGCCGGCGATTCGCTCAAAGGGTGTGGCCACGTTGTACTGGTGCAACTTGCCTCGCGACACCTTCTCCAGTGTCTTGCACATTTTTACTTTTTCCCATTGTAAGATTTTCTGCAGATCTCCGTTAATTTTTTTTTTTATAATTTGCGCGTGCCAAATGGATTATTAATGCCCTTATACTGCTTATTGCGAGCATTTGTTCGCATCTCTGACTATGTGAGGTATTGGTATTTTGTTCGTGCAAGATGCTACTAGAGTGCTGGCACCCGCGAAACTAAAAATCATATTCACCCCAATTCCACAACTCGTATACGACAGTCGTATTCGACCATGGTCGCATTAAGGTACGACAAAGTCGTATTTTTTGTTCGTAAAATACGACTTAAGTAATAACTAAATGCGACCATGGTCGGATTCGACTGTCGTATACGAGTTGAATAATTGGGCCCATTGTTTGTTGGTTCTAGTAAATCATTAATATGTAGTAAAAATAATGATGGAGAAACAATGGATCCTTGAGGTACACAAGCATTAGGTCTGTTCGCGTACTTTCTACACCAAAATTCGCAGTTTGTCAAGTTTCCATGAGTGGGGGTAAAATTCTCTCAGAGAGAGGTTAAATTACGAAAAAGTAAACGAACGCGTTGAACCACAAAAGTTGCCACTTTTTAAACGTCAAACCTCAAACCCAATTGTACGCGAAAGAAAGAAAGAGAAGGGACAATCCAACAAAAAATCGCATATACAGCGATTTAAGGATTTTTGACAGTTTCACAAACTAGCACACGGAAATTACTTGTACTAAAATTCGGAGCCTGGGAAAATTTCTTACTCTCTCGAGAGCGCTCTCTTCTGTCAAAAACTACGAAAATTCTCAGTACTCGAACAGGTCTTCGTACAAATTCGTAACTTTTCGTAAAAATTCGCTGTTTTTGGAGGGAGGGAACAGACCTATTAAAAGCAAATGTGTCGGAAGACAACAACCTGAATTAATCTGTCCTAAAGATTTTTTTTTTTTTTCATCCATCTGCAGAGTTATTGTGGTAGTCCATATGAAGCTAGCTTGCTTAGGAAAGCGCTATGCTAGACTCGATCAAACACTTTTGAGATGTCTAGTGCAACCGTTCTCGATTCGCCATGTTGTTCAATAGATGAGTTACGTAACTCAGCAGATCTCCTGTTGAACGACATCTACGAAAACCATACAGCCGGTCACTTCTTAGTCCATGACCCTCTACGTATTTGATAATATCGGCGTTTATGGTCTTTTCCATTACCAAAGCGGTAATTGTATGTATGGTAGGCACTTCTTTCCTTTTATAGGAATCGGTTGGATGAGGGTGGTTTTCTAGCACAATGGGAACGTTTTCTGTAAGTAAGATGAAGAGAAAAGTTTGCAAAGAATCGGTGCTAGTTCCGGTGCACAGTTTTTGAGGACTATTGCTGATATTCCGTTTGGCCCAGTGGCTTTTGGGAGTCCAGGTTTTTAATGATGTGCCAAATCGCACGAGGCCTGAATTTCACCTCAGACATCGATGTCTGTATAGCCGGTATAACTGGTACTGGTGGATCTACATACTTGCGCCGGATCTAGTGTCGAATTGCCTGAAAACATGATTGCAAAAAGATCAGATTTTTCTTTGGGTGCTGTGGCTAGTGATTAGTCCTTTTTTACTAAAGGAGGGAAGAAAGAAAAAAAAAAAGTTGTTGATAATCATCTGTTGCGAAAACTCACGAACTTAACTCTCTTCTGTTCTGTAGGGTTGGATCGCCACTGCCTATAGGCTCTGATTTGGAGACGACCACTTTCTTACAGTCTCTGTTGAACCATGGTCTGCTGGGAGCTGATGTTTTAGTAGTTTAGAGTTGTGTTTTGATTTGTGCTTTTGATTGTGGAAAAATAAGCTGGGAACATTTAATTGTGGAATAAATAATAACTCTAACTAAAAAAAGGAGGATAGAGATAAAATGAAGTGCTATGTGGTTGGCCGTGATTCACAATACAGATTGTGTTGCAACGAAATTCAAATTCGTAATATTGGGCCAAATTCTTCAACTCGTATACGACAGTCGTATTCGACCATGGTCGCATTTAAGTATGACAAAGTCGTATTTTTTGTTCGTAAAATACGACTTAAGTAATAACTAAATGCGACAATGGTCGGATTCGACTGTCGTATACGAGTTGAAGAATTGGGCCCATTGTAACTGTAGGAAACAAGAAAATATTTGCAGTGACATCTATGGCAACGAATATTGAAAATATTTAACTATTAACAGTTTTTTATACCCAGTACACTTGAATAAATACAGATGGCGCAAGTTTCTATGGGGGATATCTATGATGTCGGATATTTTGTTTCTGTTTAATACCGCACTGAAACAAAAGAGCTGGAGATGTTGGAACACATTTTTCTGCAGACATAGTATGAAAGTGACATTTCACTAGTAGTCCATATAAAATACGTCGATGCTAATAGTGTATCTAATATCGTTCAAAATGGGGGGCGCTCTAAGATAGTTGATTACCTTTTTCTTTACAACCTCCTTGAGATGGGTATCGAGTTAAGTGTGAAGTTATTTAAAACCCAATACGGCAGATTACCATTATCTTTATAACTCGCTTGATATGGGTTTATTGGGTAGAATACGATAAGCTGTGGCATCATTCCGAATCTAATATAACCATTTTATTCACAACCCCCTTAGGTTAGGTTTTAACATGGGGATCAAGTGAAGGGGTTTAACGACTAGAATAAGCATAAGTTAAGACGTTTTTAAAAATTTGAAAATAAATGTATATGTAAAAAACAAAGATTTTATTATTTAGATGCATTAAAATGAAAAAGAAGTATCACTGAAACGGATATATTTCAAGTTCATACAGGAATGAATTTTGTTTGACAAATATTATAAGTAGCTACGTATGTACGAGTACATTTATGTATTTTTTTTTCTACACGAGAAGCTTTTAGGACGATAAATTCAACACAATAAATTAAATCTCCATTGATAACTTGTTTCTTCATGTGCATCTAAATAATAAAAGCTTTTTTTTTAAAGTATTTTTTACATATAATTTTATTTTTAGTAGAGAAAACGTGTTTCGTCTTTAGTAATATTTTTCAGTGTTTATTAAAACGATCGTCTTCCTAGCAACGCAGTATAGAGCCTTAAGTATTGTGCAATCATTGTGCGAGTCGCATGTAGTTGTATTTGTGTAAATAATTCGCTGAATCGTATTATGGTTTGCGAACTAGAAAATGACTAGTAACGAATCGCAACGAAATGGGGGTTTGTTTGTTTTATATTTTTTAATGAGTAGATTTCAATTTGGAAACTATAAAAAAGTAGATTCGACGAAATTTTCGTTAACTGATAATTCAATCGCATTTGTCGTTCAAATGCATTCATTAAAAAACAAACTTCTTTTCACGTATAAATTGGATTCTTTTAATTTATCTTTTTCTTATTTTATCTACTTTTGCATAAATTCCATAAGAGGACTTTGAAATTTTGATTGAATTACAGTTAATCTTTTTTTTTAAATTTATTTAGTACTGCCAATAATAAATACTTTCTATCTCGGGGGATTATTTGTTTTTAAAATAAGAAACTTTTGTTTATTGTATTTCGTTTTATAAATAAAAAATACGTTTTTCTAAATATAAAGTTAATATTGGTAAAATCCTGATGCGAAAGTAAATTTTTTTTTTTTTGTTTTTCTGTCTTCTCTACATAAGTTCGTAATTTGTTGTAAAATTCGAATTAAATTTATCTGAATATTGTGCTACTGCAGCCTTTGCTGTTAGTATTATACCTTCGCTCACGCATACAATTAGTAAAAAATTTTGTTTACATATATATTTTTTTAGTATTATGATTTTTAATTTAATGATATCTAAATATTTTCAACGATTCGCTGGTGGTGGCTGCTGTTGATTTGGTTTACTTTTTTGGAGACATTGTGCGTTGTTAATTTTTGCTTAACCAAGGCTGTCGACACAGACGGTTTGGAGGGCGTTACCCTGGATCGTGGTCCTAAATTGTTCCGGGACAGCTTGTTCCAACTGGATAAATATTTTAATTTATTTATTTGTTAACTGAAAATATACTAAGAATAAACTTACGAAATCGCCATTAGGCATCGGAATAGAAACATTCATTTCGGATGATTTGGAGCTAATAATCGCAACACCTAGGGAGTCTTTAGATAAATACATTTGGCAGCCATCGGTTTTATCAATTGAAACTGTTGGAACGCTTCCAAGAACCTGATAAACAAAAAATTTGATCATCTTGCAGAGGATAAGATAATCAACTATCGCTGACTTACCTGCATTTGAACACTTTGGCAATTAACAAACTCAATCGATGAGACAACCGAATCGAAGAGCAAGCTGCATTTCTTGCAAGAATCCATCACGACGTTGTTCACCTTACCTTTGACGGTTAGAGTAGAGTTCTCGCACTTGAACACGTACACAACATTGTTCATTTCGGCATTCTCCACAATTAGATTGGGATTTGACCTTTGGTGTTCCTAAAGAAAACCGTTTCTTATTGTTCAAATGAAAATATCGAAATATGCTCACAATTATCCACTTCTTGCCATCACGAGTAAATACTGGTTCCTTCGCAACAGCAACTCCCTTAGGAGGAACAGCTGGTTTACTACCAAATTGTTGTGGTGCCTTGAAAGGAGCCGGTCCTGTACGAAGTGTTGGATTCTTATGGGTTTGCATATCGGCGGTGACTCTCTTCAGATCTAAAAAGAGTTTCCCATTACCAATATATTTAGACAACAGTAGTTGAATTGAATTCACTTTTAGTAATAGCCTCTCCTTGGTTAATTTCGGCAAATAGCGCGCTACGCTCATCAGCAGATCCATCGTTCAACGACATTAAACCCAAATCGAATGCAGGTGGTGGTGGTGGTGGTGGACAACCAGCCATTGATGGGGGTGGAGGTGGAATACCAGTCGGTGCTCCCTTACCAGACCACACTAATCCGGTGGTGTGATACTGCTTAATATACTGTTGGAGTTCGGTGAGAGTTTGAACCCATGCACGAGCCCATTCGACGTGAGTGGGATCCTTCTCTTTCCAATCTTTTAAAACACGATTGGTATAAAATTGACCGGCATCATTCATTTCTTTCACATGGGGTCCAGGCGTTGGGGACTGAAAAAAATATAAGAAAAAAGTTCTTTTACTAATATTTTCTTACATTACACTTACATTACAGCGGTTCTTCAAATAAAATCTAGCTGCTGCGAATTCTTCTATAGACAAGTTGCCTCTAAATTACCCATCTCCTCCAACTTGAACAAGACCTCATGGAGATCTTGGCACTAAGTGAAGTAAGAAGGTCAGATCCAGTAAAGAAATAAATACAAACGAAAAAAAAAAAACATTTCTATAACAGTCGCATACAGAGAACTTAACATTCATCATGTTTAAACAGTAAACATGTGCTCAAAGAATATAAACTGTTAAAAGCTCGAATTTATTGAAACGCTTATTATAGGCGTGTTTTGGTGAGACATCGCAATTCAGTGAAGTAAAATTTCGCTTTTATCTTCAGTCAAAAGTGAGTTGCGATGTAGAGTTTGGAACATCCAATTTCAGAGGGCGCTGAAGAGCTTTTTCATTCAATTTGAATGGCTCAGTTGTATTTCACAAATTTAAGCACCACATTTTCATAATTTTTTATTCAATTTCAATTCAATCACCAATTTTCAAATAATAAAAAAAAAGTTAAACCAGATTGACTGAGGATTGTTTTGTTGAATTCTCACCAAAACACGCCTTATCATAGAGAACAAACATTATTGCACTACGGTTTCCGTAGATACTAAGCGGCGAAAAGAAGAAGAGCTTCACGTATAGAAAACACTTGCAATGTCTACGATACAAAGCTGCGTATGTCGAGGATAATGTCAAACGGGGAGTTAAGACAGAATAGAAGGCTACTTCTAGGAATTTTTAGTTAGTGGGTAGGGAATATTTCCATCACATTCGTCGGTAATGCTCAAAATCGCAGGAAACTCATCGATGCATGAATTATCCGAATCCATACGACAATTCCTACCAAAGAAGAGATCACTATAGCGATCTAGCAACTGTAAGGTGGTATATCTTCATAAGCTTCCAACAAAACTTTTAGTCAGTGTCCTTTTACTAGGAGGCCGAGTGAAGAATAAACAGCGTTTACCAGGTTTCCACACTTATCATCAAGGACAATAGATCCCCGCGTTGGGCGCCGATTTTCATTGGTCAATTGTTATTGGTGATTTGAATGCAATAACTTGCAGCACAAATGTTATTTACGAGATTTAAACTTTTTTTTTTTGTTAAGGAAAACCCCTCAAGCATTTTTATAAAAGTAGTGGTGTCTTAAGACGAACTTTAAAAAAATTACTACTATACCGTTTTGGGTTTCATAAGGCATGCATGAAGGCGCAAAACGGGTTTCGATTCGATTCGGTTGTTGGAACTGATCATTTCTATACAGGAAAGTAAATACTTTTGACCGATTATCTCTGAAGGGAATGGGGTACTTAAATTGTTTACACTAATAAGCAATTCAATTATTTGCTTGATTACAACTCGACGTTGTCAATCGCCTATTCATGCCACTTCAACACAGACCTAATCACGTTTGCGCAATACTTTTCGCTTCGCCCACGTCTGTTTTTGCTTCGACTGGAGCCCTAACTTCTAAGACCTCTATTTGAAATCTATTATTTTGCTGCTTATGCTTTTCGGCAAAGAGGGTTTTTTTTTTTATAGTGTTGAAGTGTATACTAGTAGTTCAAGTGTCCTCGCCTGAGTAGTAAACAAAGCAAATGGACTGAAGAAATAACTGAAGTGATGAAGAGATTCGGAGCAAATCTGAAGTGGCATTGCAACTGGTCTTTTGCACTTGATTTTGGCGGTACTAGGCGAAGTTTCCTCCAATTCATTTTCGATTAGTAATTATTAGTAACAGATTGAACCTACGTACTATCAGTACCCACTAGAGAAGATTCGAGACCACTTCAACTCGTGCAAAATTCTTCTGATAATTTTGAAAAAAATTTTTAGGAGCAGTGTACTTCAAGTTCATACTTGTCCCCATGTAAGGATTTATATAAAATATCAAATAAGAAATCATTACTTACAACACAAACCCAACCGAGTGCTGGAATACTTTCACTAATTGCCGACAAATGATTGAAAAACGGCGAAGCACGGTTTTTCTCCCTGAAGTTCTGGATAGCAGAGATCTGATCTGATGTTGGTTTAAGTAATTGCATTTGCCTGTCCTGCGAAGGTTTCGCACTTTCTGACGCCAAAATTACATACTGAGTCTGGGCACTACAAAAGAAAAAAAGAAGAGAAGAAAAAATGTATACTCTCTTGTCTATAACAAACTCGACGAATTGTGTATAACTCACTCAAATGCAGCTTTGACCAGTTTTGCATGCGCGGCTACATCCCCGCCGATCTTTTGCGATAGAACCAAATATTGGCTCAATGGTCCACTGACAATATCTTGATATCCTAACACACTCATACTTTCAACTATTGGTGGCGGTGGCGGTGGCAAAGGTGATTGTTCTTCGTCTGCTAGATACTCCTCGAGAACTGTTGTTGGGATATTTTCTAAACTACCGTCAATATCGTTGTTATCGTTCTCTTTGCTATAGCTATCGTTCAATTTACTCAGTGAATTCTCAATACGCCCTATGCGTTCGTTGAGATTTTGTGATTTACGTTGATGTTGATTATCTTGTTGGTCGTCGTTTGTTTCAGACTCAGGATTCGGAATTGGTGGCAATTCCGTTGATTCTAAATCGAAACTGGCGCGTTTCTTTTCGAGTACTGAATCAAATGTTTTATTTGCGATTTCAAGCTCGCGTGCCGATACAGAACGTTCGAGTCGTTCAACAAGATGTTCTAAACGGTTGAGTAAATTTTCTAGATCTGCTGTGACCGATGGCCGAAAATCTGGGTCGCACTCTGAAAATAAAAAATATTCGATTAGGAAATGTTTTAAACAATGCTTTGTATTTTTAATTTTTATTTTTGGTACAAAACGATGGAAACACATGCAAACATAGCCATTGGACAATTTTTAAACTTTTGTTTATAAAGTACATAGTCGGACAAGAAATATTAAAGGTTAAATTGTAATACATACCTATGTGTATGTATAAATGTACCTACATATATATATCATAAATATCTATCATTAAAAATGAAAGAACTTATCGAAGATAACTATCATTTGATTCCACAAAGATAAATTGATGAATAATTCAAGGTGCAGGGTGTTATGGACATTTTCGCATTACCTAAGTCGTGCAAAGCGATAACACCCGCATCCTGAAAAATAACACACGTACCCGCTATTTTTAACCGAAGCTCAAGTCGATTCAATTGATATCCACGCGGCTATTAAATACACACCCCACGTCCTATCTAAGGCGACCCTTGGTTATTTGCCTAGTTAGATTTGGCTAGTCCAGGAGAGGAATTGAGGGAGCTCGATGACCTCGAGTGTACATACATATGTAGTGTACGCAATATTTGTCATACACGGTTGTCCCATTTTTTTTTTACAGTTTTCCAAATGATAACCAACCACCATCCAAGAAGGTCGATGATACACAGATTGATCAGCCAACGGGCGAAATAATTGTCATCCATGTCTTCAACTTATGACACAGAAAGACACGCTAAGTCTTTCCCACTAGCTGTGATCCCAACCAGTTTATGGAAGTTTCAAACAGCCCAAACGACTTCGGAAATACTCTATATCTTTCTATTTATTCAGAGCGCTCTAATTAAGACTTACCATCTTTGGACATAAATAATGGTACAATAGGACCAACATCGGTCATCCTCATCACCAAGATCATATACTCCACTATACTAAAAGATCAATTGATGAAAAAAAGGATTGTGAATAAACGCCGTTAAGAACACAGTTTGAAACCCAACAGAACAAATTATACCTAGCGCATGAGTCTAGAAAACAAATGCAATCAATCTGTAGAAGTGCCTGAGAAAAAAAACGTTCATTTGACCAGTGATAAAAAAAGTTTCAACGCTTAAATACACTGGAGACTTGTTGAGCTTTATCATCCGCCTATGGATGTAACTCATCGAACAGTATGAAGAATCAAGAGCCGTTGCTTTGACAGTCAACTCTAACATGACCACAAATTCTAATTCCAGAATTCAGAGTTGTGTGGTTTAGTTAATAGAGCGGCATTAACATAACGGCAAATGATTCCTAGAAATGCGACTCATAATAAACTGGTAACCGCACGAACATCTTGCTATCAAAATCCTTTCACGTATAGTTCCAGAAGAATCTAACTTTCGAATTCACTACCAGGCGACATACACATTTCCATAAGCTTTCAATCTCCAGCAATTCAAGAGCAGAATCAATAGGCTCTGTTCCAATATCATAGGTTCGCCTCTCATGGGAGAAGATTTAAAAAAAAATGTCCTAACTAAAATTTTTAGATTTACATACATATGCATTCGTATGTATGACTAATACAGATTGTTTTAAAATTATGCAACTAAAAAGGTAAGTGGTAGTAGTAGGTAGTATTGGTAGACTTGGCATAGCGATGTTAAATATGAAATACCGCGAGAAAATCTTTGACATTGAAGTTTGGATATGATTTCAGTGAACACTTGTTAGGTTGTTCACAAAAATCAACATGAAATATGAAGTATACTCGAATCTTCAATTTAGAATACCTATTCCCGAGAAACGGTCAACAATAATTTAATGAAATAACATTTTACGTTTGTAATTGAACCATTGAAAAACATTGAAATTTATCGTCCGTTTTTATGAGAGCCGTTAAATTCAATTGACGAGTTTTTAAACGATGAAACTTCTCAAGTGGAACATTATTGTAACTTACAGCGAGGATAGCAATTTCTCCCAACATTAGGGTGTGCCAATCCAATCTTAAGTCTTCTCTGTGGTATTAAATCCAATTGAAAGAAAACTTGTACCGTTGAGCTACTATGATAAAGACACTAAAGCATGATACAATATTACTTAAAAAGACACATAGTACTTTTATAAAGGATCAACGTTATTGTAATGAATTTTATATGGGAGATGTAAAAAAGTTTTACTCAAACCATAGGTTTATACAAGGGACATCCTCAGTGGAAACAAAAGGCGGATATTATTTTTAGAAACACTTACAGGATGAAAGACTGCAAGCTTTTATTGCCTTTAATTACGTACATACATACACAATAACCTATGTAATCGAGACTAAGAGCTAAAAGCAAACACCTAATGATGGTGTAGTATCGATTTAGCTTAACTTACGATGAGTATTGTTCTCAACTGAAATGTTACGTCAAGCGTAACCACAGCAAACTATTAATGACTCATGGGATTTAGTTTTTGCATATATTTTTTTCTTTTGTTTTATTTATTCCAATCTAAATTATGGACTAAACGCGAAATTAATTAAGCTATTTTTGTAGGTATTGCATATTCTGAAAAGTAACAAATTATATGCGAACTTGCAGTGTTTTAGCTACATATAAGGTAGACGTTTATCATGTAAACCATTTGGTTTCATAGAGCATTGAGCAAATAAGGTAGTAATATACACCATTCCAACCTTATCACCTGTTGATATTTAATAATCTTCTTTTATATGAATGATAACGCGTTTGGGGAATCACTGAAAATAATTGACTTAATTGTTTAATATTTGGACAGCCAATAATTAATTAATAGGTCCTTTGAACTACAATACATGCATTTGGATATAATGTATTTTGGAGCTTATCTTTTATGAAATGGCAAATGAATGTTATGTTCTCGTGACATAATTTTGACGTCAGCTTCCCTGTTATTAAGGGTTACATGTCGTCTAATAGACATAAATATGTCAGCTGCATATATCATATAAACAAAATAATGTCAATAATATGTGTACCTATTTCGCATAAAAATAAATGCACTTTTACATATCGTATATTCAGGCGTCACATACAACTTTTTTAAAAAGCTTTGCTACACAAATATGTGACAGTGAAAATTACGTGCCCGTCCGAAAAAGGTACAGCTACATAAGTATTTTTTTTTTATGTGCTCGTTCGTGAATTCTAGGGATTTGGATCGGGTAAAAAAGCGAATAATTCTAACGTTTTATAGATTCTCTCTGCTCCCTCGAACTCTAATTTTCTTAGAACCTGTTCTTACTTTTCAAATTGTTTGTTGTAAAAATGTACATATATTTATACATACATAACGGGTGCGCCATCTTTTATGTCGGTATGTAAACATTGAATAACTTTGACATTTATCAACCTATTGACTTGAGTAGACAAGTTTTTGAAACGTCAAGTCAGTACAATTTTAACCATGAATCGCTTCACACCGAAACAATGCGCCGAAATAGTGACGCTGTACATTGAAAATAGTCGTTCAGTTGTGTTAACTCAACGTGCATATCGTCGAAAATATCATGGCCAACAAGCACCGTCTGACAACACTATTCGTCGTTTGGTGTCGGATTTTGTTGAGCACGGGACAGTGGGACATCGTCGACATGCCGTTCATCAACGCCCAAGACGTTCTAATGAACTGGTTGAAGCGGTAAGAGAGTGTTGCCGAGAACCCAAATGTGTCGAATCGCGCTCAGCATTTTGGCGCCAGTGGAACCACCTTGCGGCGCAAATTGAAGGATGATTTGCATTTGTTTCCGTATAAAGTGCATTGCCGACAGACCGTCCACGTCGCTTGGAATACGGCTAAACAGTCGCTCGAATGGTTGACACTGAACCTGATTATTGGAAGCAAATTTTGATGACCGACGAGGCCCATTTCACATTCTCTGGCGCTGTTAACAAGCAAAATTGCCACATTTGGGAAACGGAGAATCCACACGAGATCTATGAAAAAGTGACTGTTTGGGCCGGCGTTTGCGCCAAAACCATCATTTGGTCATTTTTCTTCAGAGAAGGCGAAAAAGTCAATGGGAATTGATATCGGTGGATGTTAAATCATTATGTCTGCCCACAAATGTGTGAAAAACGTCTGGACGGTAACTGGTTTCAACAAGACGGTGCGCCATGCCACACTACAAATCAAACAATGCAGTTTCTGCAACGAAAATTCCCGGGATGTGTGCTGTCAAAAAATGGCGACATTGACTGGCCAGTCAGACCTCTAGATCTGACCCCTCCGGACTTCTTTTTCTGGGGTTATTTGAAAAGCAAAGTGTACGCCAGCAAGCCTTAGACCATTGACGAGCTCAAGGCAAACATTCGTGCCGAAAATCATCGCTATACCACCCGAGATGCTCGAAAGTGATGGAAAGCGCAGCAAAAAGGGCACATTTTGCTTTGGTCAATAGAGGCGGCCACTTGATTGATGTTGTATTCAAAAACTAGTCTAAATAAATTGTAAAGGTCCAAATTAAATAAAAATATGTATGTGTATGTATCTCGAACTAAACGAGGAATGTTTACATCACAACAACCCCTAAAGCGCTACAGACGATCAACTTGGTAGTCAACTTGAAATATCAACACAGAATTTAGGTTGACTAACATCGATACGAACATGGCATGTTGACAAATTGATTAACAACCAAGTTGATCATATGGACGCCGCTTAAGAAGCAAAATGTTGCCTATGCACAAAGAGGCATGTAGAAGAGTTCGTTCCTTGTCACTTTAGTTGCCAGTGAATGTGTATTATGTCACGGATTATACATGGATAGTTAATGGGCAACTTCACTCCCATTAAAGCTTAATTAGCGCTATCGTTTCACAGCGGAAAAAATGTGAAGTATCTTCACGCAGTTGCCATTACCATTAATTTCTACGGCAGATTTAAAGAATAAAAAAAATATTTACAAAAAATTTTAACCACTGCTGTGATAGAAAAAAAGAACAATTTAGAAATTGTTATCTCATAAAAAAAAAGAATTTAAATATTGTACTACAAAATTTCTTTTAACAGATTTCATTAAAAAGTTGCTTCCTTTTCTACAATACCTACATACATATGTATATACTGTACATAATCCGCTTGATTGGGCGCCGTGGCGTAAGTGGTTAGTGTGTCGGATCACTACGCATGAGGTTCCAAGTTCGAATCCCAGAAAACACCAACAAGTTTTTTCAAGGTCCCACCTCTCACGAGCGTCTGACAAACATCCGAGAGTATTGTTGTCACGAAAAAGCTTCTCAAATCGCCGTTCGGATACGGCACTAAACTGTAGGTCCCTTCCATTCGTGTGAAAAATATAACGCACACAACATGAGTGGTTGCGAGAACCTAGGCCTTGGCACTTTAAGAGCTGTTGCGCCAAATATTTATTTTTTATTTTTTAATCCGTTTGAGGATCTAGGTTCTATGCATACGATATTTGGACGATATTTACTATTGTTTCCGCTGGGATTAACAGCTCTAGATGTTTGCATAAAAGAAAGAAGAGATTGTATGGAACTGATAGTTCACTAGGTATCCAGGCATATTATATCATTGGGAATATATATTTAAAATAATCGCCGAAAGATTAAAAAATACTACTTTTCTAAAGTTCGAATATCGTATTCGAATAGTTACCAGATTTCGAATATAAGAGTAGTCCGTTTCTAGTCTAAATTAATAAATGAAGTAGATTAAACTACTCAAAGAAAAAAAAAGGCTGAAATCCTTGCAATTAAGAAAGCGGCAAAAGTAATCTCCATATCGGGGAATTAGTTATTTTAGTTAATAGCAATGCTCCATTTTTAATTAAATTAAATCAATTAAATTTAAAGCAGTTATGAGATGTATATGCCAAAGTCAAAAAAAGCAATAGGTGTATTTAGAAGGAAATTATATATGAAATGTGGATCTGATACCTCTATACCACACCATAGATAAGAGAATTTCACAGTACGATTGGCAGTATAGAGGAAAACCAGACCAAATTTTCGTAGCTCTCTAGGACCGACTGCATTACATATCGTACAATTCATATACCTAGAAGAAGAAAAACTTCTACCGCTAAACAGCTTTTCCATTCTCACACTAACCGAGTTAATCACCTTATCCTATGCCGTTGGAACCATGTCTGCAAGCTCTCAAACGATAAATGCAGGAGTTGCGGAGACGATACAATTTATACTATGCTACGGGACCCGCTCCAGAACGACACCTTTGCGTGGACTGGAAGGCAAATTCTTTGAAATACGAACTATAGGTAGAGAACTACAAGATATCGAATATATTAAAATTCATATGAACATTGAACTAGATGAGGTATCAAAGGACTAAATAACCTAACCGGCAAAAAAAGAATTAAAATTGAGAGTCAAGACAAATTTCCATTTTTTGCCATTTGACCGTCAATAAACACGTTAAAGTTAAGACGAGAGTAGAGCAAAGTAAAGTTCCTTCGGCAAAATCAAAGGAAAAGCCACAATCTCCAGAGAAGCTAACATATGCTCAAGCTGCGTCGCTAGAAAACAAGCAAAGCGGTGTTACGGTAGACCCAGTCTCCCAAGTCTTCTCTATAATTCTTGCGAAACTTGAGGAGCAAACGAAGGTCAACAAAGTCATATTTCATAAATTGAGCAAGCTCGAGTTAAAACCTCGCCAAAAAAGAACTCCCATATGAATATGAATCAGTTACTAAAAATTTTAACATGGAACGCAAACGGCCTTCTACAAAAAAAACGCCGAATTAGAAGTATTCTTACGGAATGACAACATTGACATTTGCTTGATCTCTGAAACTCATTTGACAAAGGAATCCGGAGTAAAAATGAGAGGGTATCGTGCTTATCACGCATACCATCCTTCCGGAAGAGCTAGAGGCGGATCCTCCTTATTCATTAGACTGCATTGAGCACTCCATAAATACGACGATTGGAATCGATACAATGCAAACAAGTTCAGTTCGAGTTAAGAATAGGCACTCGTATTTCAACATCGCGTCCATTTATGGTTCTCCGCGATGCACGTTTAGAAGTAACGACTTTGTACGTCTCCTCGACTCACTTGGACCGAATTTCATGATAGGTGGCGATTTCAACGCAAAACACACCTTTTGGGGTTCCAGATCCAATTCACGGAAAGGCAGACTTCTGTACGAAGCCGGTATGCAATTCGGGGTTGATTTCTTTTCGACGGGGAAACCGACGTATTGGCCCTCTGATACAGCAAAAACACCGGACCTAATAGACTTTTTCGTAGCAAAAGGAGTATCTTCAAATTTTGCGAAAGTAGAGGAAAGCTTTGATCTCTCCTCAGATCACTCGCCGGTAATCTTGACAATAACTGACCGACTAATGACAGTAGAAGGTGTGCCTAGATTAACTAACAAAAAAACTAACTGGCGCGACTTTAGAACTGATTGCGAAGAAAATATTGTCTTAAATGTATCGCTCAAAACACCCTTCGAAATAGAAGATGAACTCGGCAAATTTATTGAATCAATACAGAATGCCGCGTGGAAAAATACACCTTTAAGGAGGAAAGAATGAAGCTAATTATCCGCCGGACATAAAAGAACTTATTCGAGAAAAGAGGAGAGCACGCAAAATATGGCAACAAACTCGCGCTCCCCAGCATAAAACCCACTCGAATTTCCTATGCAATAAGCTTAAAAAAGCGATCCAAGACCTAAAAAACCGAGAGACTTCAGCTTATCTTGAAGGTTTAACCGCCGAAAAAACCACTAATTACTCGCTCTGGAAAGCTGTCAAAAGAATTAAAAAACCCCAAATACATTCGCCACCGATAAGAAAAAACAACGACGAATGGGCAAAAGGTGACAAAGAAAAAGCGGATCTATTTGCCGAGCACTTAGAAGAGACTTTTAAGCCATTTGATGCAGAAACATTGGTAGACGATTTTACCGGTACGACTACGACATCTGACAACCTTAGAATAAAAAGTGTGTCATTTACAGAACTTTGCCAGGCAATAAAAAACCTGAAAAATAATAAAGCTCCTGGCTATGATTTAATAACCGGACAAATCCTCAAGGAATTACCAAAAAAGGCACTATTAAAATTGCTTTATTTAATAAATGCTTCTATTAGATTATTATACGTTCCAAATCAATGGAAAGTCGCAGAAGTCATAATGGTTCCGAAACCGGGGAATTCTCCAAATGACAAAAAATCGTACAGACCGATATCGCTACTACCAATAATATCGAAGGTATTTGAAAAACTCCTACTGAAACGGATTCTTCCGGTCATTGAAGAGAGACGCCTAATACCTGACCACCAATTCGGGTTCAGAATCAAGCATTCCACAATTGACCAGGTTTATAGAATAACCGACGAAATTGAAAAAGCCCTTGAGGAGAAAAAGATTTGTTCTAGCGCTTTTCTTGAAGTATCTCAAGCCTTCGACAGGGTTTGGCATGATGGATTGAATTATAAGCTAAGACGAATCCTTCCGTAGCAACTTCATAAGATCTTAGAATCATATCTTAAAAACAGACTTTTTCGTGTCAAGCACGGAACTGAATATTCTGATTTTAAAGAAATCGCCGCCGGAGTTCCGCAAGGAAGTGTCCTTGGGCCTATCTTATTCTTGCTGTACACTCGGGACATACCACAAACTGAAGGCACTATTGTAGCTACGTTCGCGGACGATACGGCTATTCTGGCAACGGAAAGTTCAATCGAGTCAGCAACCATAAAACTCCAACGAGCCTTGGATAAAATCTGTGAGTGGACAAAAACTTGGCGCATTGTTCTTAACGAGACCAAATCGACGCATCTTAACTTCACTTAGAAGAAAATAATCAACCTTCCCGTTTTCATTAACTCGGTACAAATACCGCATGCAAACGAAGCTAAATATCTGGGAATGACACTAGACGCGAAACTTAAATGGAAACCTCACGTTAAAAAGAAACGTGACGAAGTCGAAAATCGACTTAGAGAAATGTATTGGCTAATTGGAAGATATTCCAAACTAAGCGTATATAACAAACTGCTTCTGTATAAGCAAGTGCTTAAACCCATGTGGACGTACGGTATACAAATCTGGGGTTGTACCAAACCAAGCAATAGGAATCTCATACAATCATTCCAAAATAAAATTATAAGAATAATCGTGAACGCTCCCTGGTATATCAGAAACAATGATATCCCCAGAGACTTAGGGATAGCTACCGTGGAGGACGAAATAAAAAACTTCGCTCGCAAGCTTCGTATTCGTCTTCATGGCCATTGCAACTGTGCCATACTCCAAACTTTGGATGTGACAAATCTTACGCGCCGACTTCAAAGAACGAAACCATTCGAATTAGCGCAATAAGACAAAAAGCCGCATGTCATGACGGATTCAGCAGGTGCTTTTATTGAAAATCTACCTGCCTCACGCGAATATTCTCTTCTGAAGCTTTAACTACTTGATAAGGTCTAACTTAGTCGTAGTAAACAAAACGAAGGGAAGGGTGTTTTTAGTCAGTAGAAATCTGACACTACTATGAGTACACGGTCTCATAGTGTCTCATGAAGATTTTCACCTACCCACGAAAAAAAAAAAAAAACATATCTGTATTCGCAACAAACGATTCACAACTATCATTCGCTGCCCAACAAAGAAAAATGTGGTAAACAAAAAGCCTTGGGTACTCAAACAACATGTGTGCATATTATTCGCAAGGTTACACTCAGAGCACAAAACACATTTATTTGTTTGGTATCTACGAGTTAGTTGAATGGGCGATTGTAAATAAATCAATCGAATAATTTGACAATTGCCAAAAATGTAGTTTCATGTCGATTTATTTGGTCTTATTAGAAAAACAGTTTGATGATTCCAAACAATTTGCGAACCATAAATCACATCAATTTAAGAAAGAAGAGACTAAAAGAATATTTCTTTAAAACAATAACACAATCTTTATTTAAAATCCACTAATTTTTCATGTGAAATTTAAAATTTTTCTAACTTTTTCATTAAAATAATAACGACTATTACACATGCATGCAGTTAATTTAAATTACCTGTCACTTTCATGACAGCAATAAAATTACTTGAATTTGAAAAATAACCTCCTACAGATACGCCATTTGTCTTCGCAGATACGAAAACTTATTGATACATGAAATAAGCTAAAACAAGTCTAATCGAATTCTAGATAATATATTTCAGTACACATTACAATCGAAAGAATGGCGAGTACTAATTATTATAGAAATGTATTTCTCGATTTATTCATCTGTTGCCATCAATGTGCTTGTTGAAATTACTTCCATACTTATTCATATTCGCATCATTATGAATTCACATTCACAGTTTATGTTCACAGTGAATAACAAATCACGCTTACAGTTATATTTATGCTCAGGCACGACTCAGGCCAACTCTAGTTTCTAACATTCGTAGTATGGTATTGGATATTCTTTATTTGAATATTCAAATTGCCTTATAATTAACTAATGCCACAAATATAAATTTCAAGGCTTTACCAAATTTTTCTCATGAATAAAATAAAATAAAACTTGTCTCATTGGATTTCGATTGAAACACAAAATATCAACATTCTACAGGGAAACACAAATGAAATATGACATTTTCTTATATTAATACAGTCACCAAAAATATGTGAAAGAATCACACCACGAAAATTAATATTACTTTCGTTCAGTAAAATGATTACACAAATATGATCGATAATACTTCAAGTAGTTGGATAAAAATATCTTACACTCATCTGTCAAATAAAATTTCATGTTACAAGCCCTCGATTATGATTAAAAACGATTTTTAATAAAAAAAAATCATCCCACGAATAAATACCCTCTCACTACATCGTTATTTCCTCAAGTGTCAACCTTTGATGATATTTTTATAATGTAAAAGTTTTCGGTTAATGTTTTTATTTGAAACCAATATCGCCCACGAACAATTTTATTTTAAAACTTTCAATCTCAATGCACTTTTGTATGTGACAACTTATTTTTTTGGTACACTTGCTCTGCTAACAATTTAAAATAAAGAGAGTAGCGCGCCTCTGATTTTTCACAGACAATATTATTCCATGACTAGTGTGGTGTGGGAAATTTCTATTTTTAAAGATTTTTTTTCTCTTGAATTACGGCCAATGCCAATGATTTAATAATTGTTGCAAACATACAGAAGTGAGATAGCTAATCAATTTTTTTTGTGACATTCTCCTGACACACTTCATTCATTCACGGCACCTTGATGAAGGATTCGGCGGAAGCACTGAACAATGTAGAACACCACCTGGTTTACCTGGATTGTTGCAAGTTTTTGTCTCATTAATTATCAGGGTACGCCCACAGCACATGCCTAAAGTTTGACCCATTAAATGCACGAACGGTTTTGGGTGTTTTATTTTTTGACGTGTTTTTGATTCTTGCTTTTACATAATTCTTCTCTTATTAAGGTGTTCCGACAGATTTCACAGATTCATTGGTTCCCGGCGGCGAATTAACTTTTAAAATACGCGTAATGCACAACGGATACACATACTATCTGCAGCGGCTGTATATTATTCTGTTCTACGCTCTGAGTACATAAAATGTAAAAAAAAAAAATTATTATATTTAAAGCTTGTGTATGGGCTATTGTGAGACTGGTGTCACACTGCTGTAGTGTAGTTGTTTTTGTTGTTATTGCGGCGGACATCCGTGAGAATTTCGAGAATAGTTATCGCAATAACTCAGTATAGGTATGTACTTCGATTAATCATCGCACTGTAAGGTGTGCTATGTGAGGCGATATCGCATGAAATTCTTACTTATAGGTAGGTGTCACAACACACGATAAGATAACCAATTGTTTAAACTCAATCTCTCTCTCAGTGCGGTACGAGTATATTGTGCGGAAAGATAAATTTTATTAAAACTTAACCAGCAAACTACCGGAGGAGAAGGAGAAATTCTTCCGACTAAACTAAACATTATTGTCTGTGTAGATACAATGAATTTGAATGAAAAAAAAAAAAAAAACTGCGTACGCAGGTTAGTCAAGAAATATACATTAGCGGGTTAGAAAAGAGATACTATACGCACGTTTTGATTTTCTGACGGTGGATATTCCCTTTAAGATCAGAAAGTACTTCTGTTTTTGTGAATATTTATTTTTAGATGAAATCGCAGAAAATGTCTGCGGCGCCCGCTATGAAGTCTTTTCGGGGGAAATTTTCAATTGAGACTGAATTTTGAGAATATTGTCAGTGCAAAATGCTTAATGAATTGGGACTTGAAATTATGCGCAGAATTTATAGTCTGGATACTCTCTCGCTCCTTTGGAAGTGATTAATTTATAATAAAAATAATTTGAATCGATTGTATTATACAAATACACTCCTACATATAAATAAAACTGCGAGCAGATAGATTAGATATTGGGACGGAATGGGACTATTATCTTTTCTAATATTAACTGTGATGTGCGATGAAGTAATATTACATGATATGCCGGTTATAATCTACGAGTCGGATAGACCGGAGAGAATCAAATTTGTTGACAGGCATGTATGGATATAAACAGTGTCGTGTCGGCAATAGAAGAAAGGCTTTACATACATACGAGTATGATGAATT
Organism: Brachypalpus laphriformis; assembly: GCA_945910035.1. Classification (NCBI taxonomy): domain Eukaryota; kingdom Metazoa; phylum Arthropoda; class Insecta; order Diptera; family Syrphidae; genus Brachypalpus; species Brachypalpus laphriformis. The sequence goes on from OX246755.1 coordinate 124,815,821, forward strand.
ACATTTTTTGGAAATTTCTTCAACATGTATTTTCAATGATCTAGTTTATAATCGAGGTATTGATACGTGCTTATTATGTTTAGTTCCAGAGAAAATCGTAGTCACGAAATGTCCTCAAACATATGACATCTTTTAATTCTTTCTATCCTGCTACTTCCAGGTTATAATCTCGACTTTAAAATATACGTATGTATGTACATGCGAGGTATAGGCAATCAGATTATAACTTTTCCTAGAAACAAAGGCGTCAAATTCATCACTTTAACAGGGTGACACAAAAGTTCCAGACAATTTTAAAACATCACAGATATGCAAAAGCTCGCTTGTAAGCTGCCTGTAGCTCACTTTCGGTTTGCGAGCCAGAGCGGTTTTGAAATGGATCTCTAGCACGAGCGCTAATTAAAAATTGAAACGCTCTCACTCGTGATCCATTTAAAAACGGCTCTGGCTCACGAGATCGAGCATTACAAAAATTTCCGATGGCTCGTGGTTCGCGAAGTAAAGCATATTTTTGAGAGTCAGTTTGCTGGACTCGCGATTTTTCGGAAACAGATTTTCTAGGGCTTTCCGTACTCTGAAATTGTAAAACTTCTTTATTTTTTTTTTTATTTATATCCTTTAACCCCTCGGGGGGCATAGGGCGTCAACCACGCCTGCGCGCCATCGTGTTCGGAGTGTTCATTCCTAAAGAGCTCGATTCCTCCTCAACTGTTCTGCGCCACGTTTGCCTAGGGCGTCCCGCTATTCTGCCTGCCTGGGTGAGCGGATTCCACTGCATAGCGTATTTCGCAATGGAGTTGTTTCGCGCCATAGGGTGTGTCCAATCCATTGCCACTTTCTTCTTCGTATAGTAATGCTTATAGGTTCTTGGCCCGTTCTCAGATAAAGTTATTCGTTGGAGATGCGGTTCGGCCAAAAAATCCTCAAGATGATTCTTAAGCATTTGTTTACGAAGACTTGCAGCTCGCGTGTGTTAATGGTGTCCACCTTCCAAGTACTGCACCCATAAAGCAGCACTGATTCTACGTTGGAGTGGAACAGTCGTAGCTTGGTTCTTAAGCTAATAACATTGCTTCTCCAGATTTTGGACAGCATTCCAAACGCAGCTTTAGCCTTCCCGATTCTGCTGCACACATCCAGTTCGGTGCCACCACGATTATCCGAGACGACACTTCCTAAATATAGAAAGTTATTAACTTTCTCGACTTGCTTTCCGGCAATGTTAAGTTGAGCGCGGGTATTGGGAGTACTCAGGGCTTTTGTTTTGGCTGTGTTTATTTTGGGCCATCAAATGAAGATCCGTTATCCGATGTGAAAGTAGACAAACATCGTCAGCGTAATCTAGGTGTTTAAGGTAAAATGTCATAGTCCAACGAATTCCATAGTTGCCTTCCGTCAATGCTGCACGGAGTACATCGCTGATAACCACCAAGAACAATAGTGGGGACAGTATGCACCCTTGACGTACTCCACTTTGGACTTCAAAGTCGTCCGACACCTTGCCATTGTGCACGACGTGACACTTGCCGCCCTCATATGTAGCCTTGACAATAGCTATAAGTTTTTCTGGAATGCCTCTCCTCCGCAAGGCCAACCAGATAGCATCTCGATTCAAGCTGTCGAAAGCCTTCTCGAAGTCGATAGACAGTAAATGTAGCGGAGACCTATACTCAACGCATTGTTCGATTATGATTCGTAAGGTGTTTATGCGGTCGATGCAGTAGGATCCAGCGCGAAAGCCTGCCTGTCCGACATCGAGAGTTGAATCCAAATGTTCTTTAATTCGTTCTAGAATTATTCTAGCTATTATTTTGGCTACGGCTGGAAGAACACATATACCTCTCCAGTTACCGCACTCCATCCAGTTACCATTCTTTGGAAGCTTAATGATCATCCCCCTTTTCCACTCCTGTGGAAATTGTTCACTATCCCAAGCTCTCCGTATTAGCGGATGCAGCAAATCTGCCGATGTATTTGGCGCCGCTTGAAATAGCTCGGCAGGGATGCCATCAATACCCACCGCTTTGTTCTTCTTGAGGGACTTGATTGCTGTTATTATTTCAGTTTTACTGGGAGGTACGGTGCGAATTCGGGAATTTGTTGCTTCGAACTGCTCATTCGAATTCAAGATCATACCGCCGTCGTCTAAGTGATTTAGCACTGTAGCAAAATGTTCTCTCGATCTAGTGAGCTGATCCTCATCCGAAATCAGAAGGTTACCGTCTAGACTCTTCACTGGATGTTGTTTGGAGTTTCGACCACCAATGAGCTCCTTAGTGATGTTGTAAACAGTCCTACTGTCGCACCTACTTGCTGCTTCTTCAGCCCTTGAGGCCAGTGAGTTGACATATTGACGTTTGTCACGTCTCACACTACGCTGCACTTCTTTATTCTTCGCACTGTATTGGGCTTCAAGCTCGGTTCTCTCTACTGCTGAGGCCGCTGAAATTCGAGCCTTGATTGCTGTACGCTCATCGATCCGTCTCCAGGTGCCTGTAGAAAGCCATGTGCGGTGGTGTTTCTGCTTTTTATCGACATAAGTGCGTGCCCCAGTCGCAAAAGCTTTTTCCACAGCACTCCAGTGGTCATCCATGTTCTCTATGCTGCTGATTGCTTCTGCTTCTAAGGCAAGATGGTCCCTGAACTGTTGGCGCACTTGAGGAACCTTGAGCCTGTCGATATTAAACCTGCTGATGTTAAGTAGGTTTGAGCGGTTGCTGTTGACGGATGCAGTACGAAAGCTCCACGTCTGTTTCGGACGTCCAGGAGACAATTTCTAAAGCGGCGACTGATCGCAATGTGGTCGATCTGGTTGGATGTTCGTTGCCTATCAGTAGAGACCCAACTGATCTTATGGCAGGTGTTATGCTTAAACAGCATACCTCCGATGACTAGGCGGTTGGTATTGCAGAAGTCCACAAACCGCTCACCATTGTCATTACGGTCTCCCACGCCGTGAACTCCCATCACGTGCTTAAGCATGTTATTGTCGCTACCCACCTTGGCATTGAGATCTCCCATTACCATTACGATGTCCCCATTAGGCGGTCGGCTCCACGTAGGCGGCGCCTAAGTGGCTATAAAAATCATCTTTTTCATCCTCAGTCGCGTCTAGAGTCGGAGCATAACACTGTATGATGGTAATTTTTCTAACTCTACTCTGGAACCTAGCCGTCAATATCCGGTCACTGTGGGGTTTCCAGGATATGAGGCTACTACGTGCTGCTGGAGTTAGCATGAGTCCTACGCCAGAACTCCGTGCACTTCCAGCTGGTTTACCAGAGTAGAGCATCACAGTGCCTTTTGTTGGGGAGATGTATTCCCCAGCATCTACCATCCTATCTCGCTGAGCCCTAAGATGTCGATTTTATACCGTGCGAATTCGCGCTCCAATTGGAGGAATCTGGCGTTATAAGGCGCTTCCTTGAGTGAGTCCAGGAGGGTCTTCTTTGTTTTTTGTTAAATTTTAATTTTTTAACGTAAGTTTTTACATATTTTCAGAAAAAGATCAGGAATGAGAAGGGCAGATATTGATCTAATTTTTTCACCATGAATTATTTGGTCGAACTTAAATTTTTTATTATTTAAATATACCTATTTTCCTTCAGGTACGGTAGAATAATAGGAATCAAAAGTTGTGGTTAGATACTTTAAGCAAAACCTAAAATTGACGTTAAAAATGATTTGTTACATAATCAACTGTACGTGGTTAGTATCAGATGTCGTTCAAGATGACTGTTTTAAAAATGCAACGTTTGTACAACAATGCAATGGAAATTGCGGACGAGAAAGGTCATATTAGGTCCATTTCACACATATCCGACAACGGATATACGGCGCCGTGTATCCAATTAAATAAGGTTCAAGGGGACGACTGCACAAAGTCGTGGAGGAAATTGTATTATTAAATTAAAATAAGAACTACAACGTTATTTTTTAATACAACTTAGTTCTTAAATTTTAGTTTAGACTTGTATCACGCTTATTAAAAAAGCCCTGCACATAATATTTCAACAGACTTTCAGAAGGTCTCTACAGAATTTTCAGCAGATAATTAAGCCATGTCTCTTTCGTGCGAAGAAAAAAATCATTACGAGCACACGGCAAGATAGGACACTTCTAGTATGATCATCAGAGCACTTAAGTAGTAGGTAAGCTCATTTGCGAGTTTCGAGTTATTAATTATATTCTCAGGCCCAAACCTAAATGTTATGTTTCAAGAATCTGTAAATTATAAGGGCCGTTTCACACATATCCGGCGCCGTGTATCTGGCATTAAGGGCATGTATCCGGTGCCGCTTAAATATGAACGCTCTCATGGAGTTCTGTACACTTCCAATTGGATACACGGTGACGAAATGTGTAAAAACTACAAAAATCCGTCTATCCGATGCTCGATATGTGTGAAACGGGCCTAAGGGAAAAACTGCTGCAATGGCATTTTATGAACATGTTCCTGCTTTGTAGTATGTAATCAGAACTATTTATAAAGATATCAAGTGCTCAATTAGCACTACAACAAGAATGGCGTAATGTCCACATGTAATGTTTGTTGGTTGAGGCCCAGGTCCACCCCGGATTGTAGCGCCACCTGAGTAAGTAAGTAAGTAAGTAATGTCCACAAAACTACCTACACCATGTTAATAATCTATTGAGAACATTTGGAGTTGTATCAGATATGAAGAAAATTTACAAAACATCGCAAAAATTCTTCGGCGTCGGGTCGAACAGGGAACAGCTCCGTAAGTAAAGGTCAAACATTATTTCACAACTGAAATTCAGTAACTTAATTTTATTTCTCTGTTCCCTAGTTTAAAAAAAAAAAAAAACAAATTTTAATTAAATCAATTAAATCGTTTTGCTTTCAAAGAAAACACAACCCAACTTTTGTTTGACGTACCCTCAAATCGCTTCCGCACCCATATATCCGCAATTTTATTTCATTTAAGGACAAACTAAAGCGGAGTTATGAGGCACAACATTCCTTTATCTACAATATTACTACTGAAAATATATCTATATTCTCGCAATCAATTTCTCAATGCATTCCACAGAGACAGTTGAAATAAGTTATTTATGTCATCATATAAATCTGCGATTTCCAACAAATCACCGATTGGGAAAGGAAACCTCAATATGTCCTTTCCGGTTTATTGCAAACAGAATATTCTCTGACGATTAGGGTCAGATATATGGGCTTCCATTAGGATATACACACTTACCTACTGGGTAATCACTCACAAAATGACACAAGACGAAATAGGATATTCTATTAAAGTTCCTTTCGCAAAAGTTCGTTTTCTTATTTGTCGAATCGTAATTGATGGGCATTGGGTTAGCAAGCAATGTGAGGACATATTTTTATGACCCACTTCGCTGGGTACATTAACTTTAATACATAATTTGTTCTCGAGTAAAATATATTAATAGTTTAGGCAAAACAAAACAAGTATGGTACTTAAGAGCCATTTAAGTAGTTTGGCGACATAAAGAGTGAAGAACATGAAGTGGACATTATCCATTTATATTTATTGATTTAAGTAGTTGTAGTGCCTGTATAAAGGTCCACGAGATAAGTAAAAAAAAAAAAAGTAATACGTACATATTCGTACGAAGGCATAATACCAAGTGATTGAGAAGGCTTTAGGGATAGGAAACTTATACATAATCTAATAGCAATTCGTACAAGAAAAATACAACAGGGATAATTGGGAGGCTTAAGGAAAATCAATACACCTAAATCCATATTGTAACTGGATAGCGCTTGGCTTTGAGTCTATACTCCAACTGAACTGCATAATGCAAAGAAACTATAGACGTATAGAAACTGATATGCTCACTCATAAATATTTCAGTGTCATCATGATGATTCTGTTTGAATTGATACAAAAGATCGATATTGACAACAACATGACTACAAGGAAATACTCATTGTTATATAATTTGTAACATATACCTTGTACTCCGCATCGGACACTTGTGAAAATATTGTATCCGGAGTCGTATATCCGATGTCGGATGATTATACAGCTTTGAATGTAAACTTTGAACTGCGAATTTATGCATTTTCTGGGTTTAAAGGAATAACAGATCATACCAGGCACTTCTTTCTGGGTTTTGATTAGGCTGGGTGTGCTTTCACCTAAGTGGTGCGGCATCTTTAGACCACTGATGGTTTCATTGTACAATAATTCCACAAATAATTAGCAAACTTAAAATTAAAGGAAAAAATCTGTTGCAGTCGAAACGAGAGTCAGAACCAATTTGTGGAAGAAATAAATCTATTAATTTGTTGCGGATCGATCTTCCAGCGATAAGTAAAAGCACGATCATATAGTTAGTGTGTTTGTGTTAGTGCCGCGCAATAGCAAACGAAGTGTGAAATGGTTTATTCTTATTCTTCCTAAGGGTGTTTAAATGCACTTTATCGGTCATGATTAGGTGTGCAAATTTCCACGGTTCAAAAGAGGCTTAGTTTTCCTTGTTACAACAAGTGAACTTTTTTTTTAACATCAAAACTCTCCTGTACGGTGAGGATATTGCATTGCTCGCAGAATCGCCTTAAAGCTCATGATCAATAAGCTAAATACATATTGTAAAACATTGTCTCACTGACAACCTTGAGTAATAAAAAATGATGATAGTATGAACTATTATAGATAAACCAGGCTAGGAAGGAACGAAAAATGGACGTTTAACAGTGAATCAATAGAGGTAGTGACTTCTTATAAATACCTTGGAATACTCATGGTACCAAATATGAAAATAACCCATTACCTCAAAAAAAAGTTAAGTTAAGTTTAGTTAATGCTTCTTGGAAAAATGTAATTGTGAAAATATAGATGCCTTCTTCTGTGAAATACAGAGTGTTCCAAGCGGTAATGCGTTCTGTTATGTGTTACAGCTGTCAAACTTGGCGATATAAGCCATATGAGGAAGTTGAAAAACTCCAAAGATTCTTTATTAAAAGATTATTCCCCATGCCACCAACAACGCCCAATTACGTGCTAACGCTTGAGACAGGAGTGGAATCCTCTAAGGTGATAGTTGATTGTTGACGATCACAATCATCCCTTTTGCTCTCTCTAAGGTGACCATTAGCGTGATAATCACCTTTTTGCGATCGTTTTTATGTGGTTTTGCGATCGTTTTACGGAGAGCTAACAAAGTGTGATCATCAATTTTGATTGTCAAAAGTGCGACTATCAACTATCACCTTAGAGGATTCCACTCCAGGCCTTCCGTCACTCTTCATTTACACGCTCAAGCTCCATTGCGATTATATCTTAAAAGTACTTAAGTATTCGTCGGACAGAATATCATTTGTTTTAACAAAATATATTTCTGATAACAAGTTAGAGTGGATTAATGAATAGAGGTACTGGACGCTGAAATGTGGAGTTGACCTGGATATTAAATACAGCGATGTCATCACGCTAAAAAAGCAGCTGTATGGAATAGTAGAAGCGGTAGATATTAACCAACGAAATGAAAATATACATATAGAATATGCGATCTCATGCATATTGTGATTTACCCAGACCTAAATTACAATTTAATAAATAACTATTTCAGTACACGGATTTACATTCAAAGGAAGACAGTTTCCATCTTTTATCTGTTTGCCCTATGTATAATATAAAGAGCTCAGAGTTATCTATTTCGGTAAAATACCATTAACCATAGAGCAAACTAAGAAGATACTAAACGGTGAATATTGGGAATCCTTTTATACATAAGTACCTTGAAGCTGCATTGGCGTATATAAAAAACATTATTTCTGAATATTTCTAAACTAGATCCAAATACATTAAATATGATGGTCATGTTCCATGTTATTAAACACGAACATAAAAATATATTGAAGATAATAATTTTATACCGAGCCAATCAGACAGGCGGCAATGCCACAGTCTAATTCTTTTATTTTACTGTACACTTAAAAAAAAAGTTCAACATAATATTCATTGTATCATATGTAATTGTAATAAAATAAAACTTGAAACTTGAAAACACAAGTGTACATGTAGTAACACCTTTTACATAAGTTTATGTTTCGCTGTATTTATTGCTTCAAAGAGGTTGTCTGAAATCAAAATGAGTTCCTATTGTGAGCCTTGCATGACTAATTCACCATACCATGTGTTGCCCGGTAAGCCCGTGTGGCCGGACATCCAGGACAACGTGTGCTGTCTTGCAACCGCTTTGAACGAGTCCCGAAAATTCTTTGTCGACTTGAGTGAGTCCAACAAAATAGTATATTGCATTCTTATATGTAATTGCAACGTTTTAATTCTTGTAAAATAAAACCGCCCTAGCTGCAATACTGGGACCGGTAATCAAAGACACTACAACTAGATCCGTTTGGATGGATCTTATGTTACAATTTTTTTTTAAGACTTTTGATTTAATAATTTGCTTCTCAGATGTAGCCTCCTTAATTTATAACAAATTGTACTAAAATCTGTTTTTCAGCGATAAAAGACCATTTACAAAAAATAAGGTCGATTCACATTATGGACTTTACTTAAAAACACGCTGTATAAGCTGTTAAGCTTTTTTCAAGCTAGCAGGGTCTGTGGGTGGTTTTAAAAATTGTTTCCTTTTTTTACTTGCGAGAAGCTTATTTCAATTTGTATTCCGAGCCCAAAAAGAAGTGACAACAGGCGAATGGACATGGCATAATCAGCTCGGCTGTTTGCACTGGATTATCTTCATTCTTTCTCGATGTTAAAAAGTATGTATCGAAATTAATATACCGTAAGGAATAAAGTTTACAAACATACTTCCCAAGTTGTTAAGCGCCTCAGTTCTGAATGAATCTATTAAAGTAGACCAGAAGTTTCGTCAACTAAAAGTTTCGTGTTCTATTTTATTATGTTCCAATATTAGCTCTGGTCATATGTGTATACTGTGCAGACAGAACGGCAACTTGCGATAAGCTATGGCTCGAAAGTTTTGAGATATCCTTCATTGAACTGTATATGTACAACAGTTTGTCCGTGATGGATTGCATTTCGTTTTTATATGTTTATGTTCTCATTGAGAATTGCTATAGGACTGGTTCGCTTAGAAACTAACTACCGAATGTTTTTGAAATTAAATCCCAATGGGAGACAAATTTCAGCACAGTCAAATAAATACAATACCAATATACGTATTTATGTATGTACGTATAGATACATGACACCTGCCCCCCATAGAGGAGCAATCAACATGTGTATTCTTTTGCGTTTCATATTAAAATTTCAAAACAAATATCCAGGATCCACAGTGGGATGCTGTCATCATAAGTTTCCTTTTTTCTTTTTCTTTTTTTAGTAATAAAAAGAATTTCTTTGAAGCACTAAAGACCTACTGAAATATGCAAAGGATTCGCAAGCAGTAGCAAGCATTTTAGTCAGATTAAACGGGTAAAAATGGAATTCATGCACAAAACGAAAGAAAAAAAGAAAAATCTTTAGAATTTCGAAAGAGAATTCTGTTCAAAATATTAAACCCAAAAACAAGGAAATAAGTAAATATGTATGTAACAAGAAGAAGTAGAAGAGAGTCACAAAATGAAATCACCTTCGGCTGCTATATCAGGACCCATGGGATTAAATCGCACTCGATTGTCCACTGCCGCTTGTGCTGCTGTTATCAAATCCGAATATAAACGATGACGCCGCAGCTCTAATTCATCCCTGCCGACAGGCGTAACAGGTGGATCCATGAAGTTACTTTTAAATTATATATATATTTTTGTTTTTAAATGAAAATAAAACACATGTACGTACATTTATAACAAACACGAGAAAAAACACTCGTATAGCGATGTGTGTTTATTTTGAAATGGTATAGGTGGATGGGGAATGACACGAAACAAGAGGGGAGAAATTTCGAATCTCAAGGGTAGATGTGAATAAATTTTGATTATTATTTTTTAGGTAAATGTAAAGAGGCTTGTTATGTACTTCCGATGGAATGTACTTGGGACGGAATGGAGGGAATATGGAGTAGCATGCAATTTTTCGAAAAATTCCATAGAGCTTCAGTGAGTGAGTGTATGGTATGAGCAAAAACGTAAGCAAACAGAAAACGAGAAAGAGCAATTGTTCTATTTATCTTAAAACGGTTAAGGGTTGAATGTACATCTGTTTAACAGCGAGGCAGTTTTTAAATTATTGATAAAGTTCAATTGTACTAGGAGTAAAGGAGTTTAACGTGTACCCGTTCGTTGAACATTTTTACGGTTCATCGCACCTAGGAAAGTTTTGAATAGGAATAAGAAGAAACACATTATCTATAGCTATAGCAGGAAATGTTTACTTTGATTTCACACCATTTTCAACATACATGCGTTGTACATATGTATGTAGACAGTTGAATAGGTTTCAAACGTAAACAAATTCTCTTGATGTATGCTTTAAGAAGGTCTTAACATTGGGATTGCGGGGAGAATAAATTGTATATCTACGTAGACTTTAAGATTGAATGTATTAAGTTGAAGACATATCTCAGATGTTATAGTTCAAACAGAGAGTACAGCATTGGTACTACTACTCACAGAAGTAGAGTCTAATGATAGATGTTGGTTTGCTAAATTACGAAAACAAGTGTCATGTGAGAATTTATTCAGAAATTGCAAATTGGAGTAGACGAATGGCACAATAACGGGTGCGCCAACTACAAGTTTCTTTTTAAATCATAGGTTATTTTGACACTGACAGTTGTTTCCCGCTCGAAATCTTGACAGAAAGTCAGTATCATACCGCTGCCGAACGAAATGAGTCGCTTTACGCTTGAACAACATTGGGAAATATTGAAAACTTATTTCCAAAGTAAGTGCTGTGTAGTTTTGGCCGAAATGAAGCACCCACCGCGCCTGCTGTACGCAAGTTTGTGCAAAAAGTTCGTGAGACTGGTATCTGGGGCTTGGAAAACCCGCACGTTATTGTCGAGAAGCCAATGCATCCACAGAGAGTGACAGTTTGGTGCGGATTGTGGAGTGGTGGCATCATTGGACCATTTTTCTTCGAAAATGAGGCTGGGAACAACGTTTCGGTCAACGGTGGGCGTTACAGAGCCATGTTAGCGACTTTCTTTTTACTGAAATTGAAGACATTGATTTGGACGACCTCTGGTTCATACAGGATGGCGCGCCATGCCACACAGCGCATGCCACAATCGGTCTTTTGCGCACCAAATTCCCAAATCGTGTTATCAGCCGTCTTGGCGATGTCAATTGGCCGCCTCGGAGCTGCGATTTGACCCCTTTGGACTTTTTTTTGTGGGGAACCGTGAAGGACCGATGTTATGCCAACAATCCGGAAACGATTCAAGCACTTAAGGCCAATATCATCCAAGCAATCCGTGAGCTACAGCCCGAAACCATCAACAAGGTCTTGGAAAATTGGAGTGATAGAATGCGCTACTGCGAGGCCAGCCGAGGCAGCCACTTGAACGACGTTGTATTCCATAACTAATGGGAATGTTTGCTCTTACTAATAAAGCCATAATACATGGAAAAAATTTCATTTTGTTCATTTTATTGCATTTTTAAAAAGAAACTTGTAGTTGGCCCACCATGGTTAAATCGGTTAGATATCCGCACATGTAAAATTATTAAGTTGCGAAAACACACATACACGTCAGGGACACAAAGTTTATATATTTGGTGCAAACAACCCATAGATGGTACAGGGCCTAGCTCCTCGCACCATTCGTGTTATGCGTATCCGATCAATAGTCTGATGCTCTATTGTATTGCGGGAATAAACCCGTTAAGCACCACGACCTAGAAATATCTATTCTAATGACCTTGTATTGTTTACTTTGATATACATACCACAGTATGTCTCTCGACCTTGTATTACAAATATAGGCCGGGTTCATTGTAGTATGGGACAACCGAAGTAAACTATTCTTAGCTGTCGCATAGTTATAGATAGTTACAGATAATATGTGCTGCCGTTTCTTTTTGCTCTCCGCAAATTCGACAGGTATTATTGCGTGCTCATAACACAGACGGGGGTTTCAAGCACACAATCCGCCGTTTGCAACGTAATCACCATTACTATAGATCTTGGTCGCAAACGAAATTGTACTAAAACTGGGGCACTGCTTTTACTCGGTAAAAGAATGAGGACTGAACGCAAACCGTAAAAAAATAGAAGTGCTTCTAATCACAAATAAAAGAACGATACGTATAATGACGTCAAACCCCAGAGAAAATTGCCAATCGTGTTCACTATATGGCTATTACTCATTGGATGTGCACAACCATTGTCTAGCCTGATCGTCAGTTGCAGAAAAAGCCACGAGCTTAAAAGCGGAGGAGGTTTACTTTATAAGTCGCCAAATTTGATTGACAAAGGGGAACGTTTTCAGGTGTAGAAAAACCATATAGTCGACACCGCCTCGCAGCTGACTCGACACAAAACTCGCTTCTTTTTAAAAACTAAACCTTAACAGGCCCAGAAACACGAACTTCGGAGAATATACTCACCGCGAGATCCGAGCGAGTCTGTATTATCCAAAGTGCAGTTACCCCTAAAATCTATCCGGATGATGCGTTCAAGTCAAACGTTTGTGTACTTTGCTTTCTTTAACTTTTTGGCTTAAGATTTCTTAAACTCCACCATCCCATATGCATTCAGTTACCTGGAAACGTACGGCCGGTGCTTGCGTTTAACATTAAAACTCAGTACGATAAGAAAGCTTGAATAAATATGGAAGACAAATTTATGATTTGCATACAGAGATTGCCTTAATTCTCTTACAATTTAAAGGATACATTTGAAACATCACTCAAACGTCAAACTTAAGTCGCAGTCCACAAAATGCACGATGTGTATGTGAGTACCTGTAATCGTACAAGCAAGTTCTCATAAGAAAGATATAAACTCGTTATGAATCGTTTTATCCATAATAGGAGATTCGCAACACATGGTCTTCCCTTACAGATTGAGCGAATTCATTCAACTATGCGCGATTTTTTTCTGATGCACTGTATGAAAGTAACATAAAAAAAAAAAAGAAACTGGTTAAGATGGTGAAACTAAGAAATATTGTCACTATGGAAACATAAATCTCTTTAATATGTATTTGCAGTGCAATTGGTACACAGAATACTATGAAAATCCTTAGACATAATCAAATTGATGTTAGACTTTTCAATGTTAATACTATAAACTGTTGCTGTTGAACTAGTTCAATTATTTCGGTTGAACAGTAACTTTTTTTAATAGATGCAGCCAATAACTGGTGATAAACTTACTGACTCAACGAACTTTATGAGTGCCAGGAAGTTTGATCTAAAAGACTAGAAGCATTTATGTTTCACAATGATGAAAGGCTGTTGCTTCATGGAGAGAATGCCTTTAATGAAATAAGTAATGTAGAATCAAGAGAACTGCTTTCGAAATTATTAAAAGATGTTATGGTCCATCTTGAGTTCACGTAAACATTAATAGTGGGAATGGAGGCTGGATTTACTATATATAGGACAATGAAAACCTCAAGAAAACCAAACCGTGCGTCGTATTTCTCACCGCTTTTTCGCTTACATCCACCGTTGCACCGCAGATCTTCGAACTAGCGAACACAATGTAAGAACAAAGCCGGTCATCAGATACTTAGGTTTGATAATCGATGCTTAGTTCGCTTAAAAGAAATGCTACCAGCAGATACATATCTTGGCTATCGAACTTCGGTGGACCTATACACGATGCTAAAATGCAGTTTCAGTCAAAGATATCAAGGTTGAAGAAAGGCAGCGGAGCATGAGAGCATGGCAGGAGATGGAACCTGTCCTTGAAGGAAAGATGGATCCACTGACTCACACAGGATATACAAAAATGAATGGACCGACATCACGGAGAAATCGATTTTTAACTCAACCAACTCCTGGCCGGACATGGCTGCTTTCGAGTGTACCTAAACAAGTTTGGGTTTGTCTAAGCTGCGGAGAGGGCAGAGAGGATTCCCAGCACGATTTTTTCAATCCCCAAAATTCCGTATAGAGCACAGATGTCTGGAGGAAAAAAAATTGTGAAATACAAACTCCTGAGAATATCGTAAACCATATGATGGCATCAAGCGAAATATGGGATACGGTGAAGTAGGTTGCAGTAATAATTCCAAAAGAACTGCGGCGGTTACAAAGACTCATAAAGAGCAACAACCAAAAACAAGCCCAGGCGATCTTTAAACAAGCGTAAACTCTACGTTTTTCCCCGTGCAGGGACGGGTTAAGAATATCACTGCAGCGCCCCCCAACAACTAGCGCTTGTCGTAAAAGGCGACTAAGGGGACAAATCAGATCTAGGCAATACTATATAACACCCAAGTGAGCCTAGCGACACATGTACTACCTTAAAAACCCTCCCACAAGTGTGCATGCGAGTCCGTGGGTTGACACGACTGGAGATCACTGGTGCCATAAAAGAAAGATCAAACAATACTAAAACAGGAGCATGCACGTGTCAAACAACAAACACCATCGCAATATGGTTATATTGCAAAACTGTATCATTATGGTAATACTTGCTAAAAGGAAAGGCACTACCCCGCCAGGCACTACCACTGCTGTACATGGTACTGATCCTGGACCGAGCAGAAATGTTCGGGTCAGAGCTATACGGATTCCGGGGGCTAGCAAAATAATGAAACAGTTTGGAAGGAATATGAGGGTCGCGAGTTGGAACGTTGGAAGCATGACCGGTCAAAGTTACGAGCTGATGATGATGAATAGAAGGCGGGTGGATATCTTGTGTGTCCAAGACACGAAATGGAAAAACACCGGAAATCGGGCGCGTTTCTTGGACGTTAGGACAAAAGATTACAAGATGTTCTACTACGAAACGGAAAAGGCTAAGAACGGAATCGGTATCATCCTTGCGGCAGAGCTATTTGGTAACGTCTTGAGCATTTCGAAGTCCAGCGACCGTTTGATGTCTCTCAAACTAGTAATACAAGGAGAGGTGTGGAATATTGTCAGTGCAAATGCTCCCCACAATGGGTGCAATCAGAGAGATAAAGATGCATTTTGGGTAGATTTCCACAATTTCCTTAAGAACATCCCAAAGGAAGAGTTTCTGTTTGTTGGAGGAGATTTGTATGGACATGTCGGGAAGTCAAACGAAGACTATGAAGACTGCCATGGAGGACTAGGATATGGCATCAAGAACCTTCCTGGTGAAGACATCCTAAGCATGTGCAAATCACACGGTCTTATCGTGTTAAATACCATGTTCATCAAACAAAGCCGACACCTGATCACTTACAGCAGTGGTGGAGATGAAACCCAGATTGACTACCATTCGATAGCCAGTTTCATGAAGCCTCGGGTAAAAGATTGCAAAGTGATCCTGGGAGAGGCAATCGTTCGGCAACACCGTCTCCTGCTAACAGAAACTTTTATGAAAACACCGAAGAAAAGCAAACAAACAAGGGTCTCTGAGAAAATCAAGTGGTACAATCTGGACAAAGAAAAAGGCGAGGCTTTTGTTTTCGTAATGAAAATTACCTCTCTCACACCATCAACGGAGCTGAGGATGAAGAGTGCAGAGCACAAAATATGTGGGATTCCCTACAGCGAACTTGCTTAAAGAAGACCAAATCACTGCTAGGAGCTTCAAAAGGCCACCATCAACACGCTAAAGAAACATGGTGGTGGAGTGATGAAGCTAAGAAGGTGATAAATGAGAAGAAAGCGGCTTTCAAAGTTTGGTCAAAGTGCCCCTCTAATAATAGAGACGAAAAAGCTCGCATCGAAATGGAATACAGATGTTGCAAGAAAAAAGCGAAGAAAAAGTGCGCCCAGCTTCAAGCAGAGAGTACGGAGGGCCTGTATCGGGAGCTGGAGAAAATATCTTCCCCGGTTGCTGACGCAAACCAGGCTATCTAGGAGCTGCGAAGACACAATATGAACAAGAGCGCAACCATCTTCCAAATAGTCGCCCAAAGAAGAAGGAATGCTCAGGAGATTCGTTCGCCAAAGTTCATTAACAATGCTAATGGCCAGCTTCTTGTGGATGACGAGAAAATTCTGCAGAGGTGGCGGCAGTATTGTGAAGAACTTTTAAATGAACAGTTTCCCCGGCTATACTTTCCAACAGCCACCCCTAACATTGAAGAAATACCCGACATTACAGTCGAAGAAGTTAGTGAGGCGGTCAAATACTCCAAAAAACGAAAAGCGGTTGGGCCAGATGAGATGCCCTCTGAGTTCTGGAAAAAATATGGGAGACATCGGGTTCAGATGGCTCAGAGTTCTCATCTCCAAATTTGTGAGAGGTGATCCAATGCCGAATCAATGGAGGGAAAGTTACCTTCTCCCTTTATACAAAGGGAAGGGTGATACGCGAAATTGTGATAACTACCGTTCGATCAAGCTGATGTCACACAAAATGAAGATCGTTGAGCGTGTATTAGGTGGCCGTCTGCGAAAAATAATACGGCTATCTGATGATCAATGCGGGTTTGTCTCGGGTAAATCAACCACAGATGCAATCCAAAGTATAAGGATCATAATGGAAAAACATCGTGATTCCTTAAGGGATTTGCATATGGTATTGGTTGACTTTGAAAAGGCATTCGACAGACAACCACGAGATCTGATATGGGTGGCCAGAAACCTATGTACAGATGATCATGGACATGTACGAAGGGGCAAAGACAAGAGTAAGATGCCCCGCTGGAGTAACCGAAGAGTTCCCAATCAAAGTCGGGGTGCACCAGGGAAGCGTCTTAAATCCCTTGCTCTTTATTACAGTCCTTGATTACCTGCTTGAAGGTAAAGTGATGGACCCCAAGGTACATCAGTTATTCTTTGCTGACGATGGAGCCATCATAAGTGAGGATCCTACATCCCTGCAACGAGCACTTGATATGTGGGTGGACGCTCTGGAGGGAAATGGGTATCGCATTAGTTCAAAAAAGACAGAGTACTCGTGCTGCCCATTCTCTGATCCACTCAGGCCTATTCCAGACATTTATTTGAATGGAACAGTGCTTCCCAAGTGCGAAAAGTTCAAATATCTGGGATCTATGATCAATAGCAAAGCAACTTGTGATGACGACATCAATCATCGCGTAAGCGTAGGGTGGATGAAGTGGCGAGAAAATTCCGCTATCTTCTGTGAAAGAAAAATGTCCCCTAAGTTGAAAGGAAGGCTCTACACAGCAGTTGTGCGTCCAACGCTCACATACGGTTCACAATGTTGGACGATGTACAAAACGTATGAGAGTAAATTAACGGCAGCTGAGATGAAGATGCTTCGCATGACAGCAGGAGTGACAAAGCTTGATCGAATAAGAAGTTCGAAGATCTGTGGAAGCTTTCACATCAAGGAAACCATCGTACAAAAAATAGAGTGCGACCGGCTCAGCTGGTATTGCCACGTTCAAAGAAGAGATCATTTGAACCCTGTTAAAAAGGCAATCACCCTGATTGTCGTTGGCGTTTGTCGCTTTTCGACGATTGTCGTTTTATTCATAGCTACGACCTGCTGACCTTTAAACATTACTAAGCAACTTGGTTGTCGTGTAGAATACTATTACAACTCTTTCACAGTGAAAAAGTTATGAAAATGGATTCGTGCTACTTCTGAAGAATAAAACGACAATCGTCGAAAAGCGATAAACGCCAACGACAATCAGGGTGAATATCAATGCATGTTCCAAAGACATCGCGATGTAGGAAAGGCAGGCCTATAAACGCCTGGATCACACAAATGCGACGACATCGGCATTTCATTGGCTTCAGTAACCGAGTGATCCAAAATCGGCGAGCCTGCCGATATTTTCTGAGGTCAAATAGACGAACCCCACAGGCGGATCAGTAGAAATGCGGTGAAGTGGGAGGGTTGTGATCCACTGTTTTCGGATCATGACCTCGCTGAAAAA
Source organism: Brachypalpus laphriformis (assembly GCA_945910035.1). Classification (NCBI taxonomy): domain Eukaryota; kingdom Metazoa; phylum Arthropoda; class Insecta; order Diptera; family Syrphidae; genus Brachypalpus; species Brachypalpus laphriformis. The sequence goes on from OX246755.1 coordinate 124,833,713, forward strand.
GGAAGAAGAAGAAGAAGTAAACTCTACGTTTTGAAGATAACACTGCCAGGCGAAGAGGTCTCATAGTACCCTGGTTGCGTATAAGGATCAGCTAAGAAAATAGAGGAAGAATCAATTATCATTCTAAATATATTGTGGATGAAGGTATGCCATAAAATCAGGAATCGCATCGGACTACACAGTAATAATTAAATCATCGCTGTCCGCTGTCCTCCATAAAATTTCGCCGAAAATATTTAAAAAACCTTCTGTTTTCTCTAAGTCAGGGACTAGGGGATGATTCTTTGATGAATGCAGAAAGGAAATGATCGTGAATTTCCGAAAGAAAAGCAACTTAATAGAATGTAAAGAACGGAGATATACTCACATTCTTTCCGCAATCATTACAATAACTATTGAACGTAATAAGGACCATCCCGTTCTATGTCCTTTTTCGTTGTTCACATACAACTTCTTATATATAATTATCAAACAATGCGTCGAGTATATACATATCTTTGCTGCACTTGTGTTTTATTGATTTAGAGAAGGCGTCCGATTGTATGACCCGGGAGTTCATTTGACGAACCTCACGCAGAAGAGGCATAATGGAAAAAGAAACACTAGTTTGTACAGTATCATAAAGGCGAGCTACGAACTGACACATTTTGCATAGGAGTAGACTAAAATTTGAAACAGTATTCGACAAGGCGGTAGACTACTGTCTACCTGTCTATTAGTGGTGTGCTAAAGAGTGCTTTGCCTTAAGTGTTTCAATGGAGTTTTACAACCTACCTCAAATAATTTGACTATGCTGACGATGTTCCTCTCATATAGCATACAAATTACGGACTTGCACAAAATATATATCATTTTGGTGACAGAGTCGCAACTGACAGGACTAAAAACTGAACAAGGGAAGAGTTCATTGGAGTTCAGACACACCGTCAGGGACCGTACAACCAGGTAGATGTTCTAAGATTCCTAAGAAAACTTAAGCAGTCAGTATACCAGATTAGAACAAAACACTACTTTTTGTCAGTTATTGTTAATGGGATTTTAGTGAGCCTTACGAGTTCTTCATCTTCTTCTTCCTTTTATCAGCGAGGTTATGATCCGAAAATAAGGGATCACAACCCTCCCACTTCACCGCATTTCTACTGATCCGCCTGTGGGGTTCGCCTTACGAATTCTTCATCATTTCGATTAAATTTAGAGCAATCCATCCATGAATTTTTGGCTTGGCATCATTTCAGACAGTCTTTGTAGGATTGCCAAAATTTATGTTTGAAGTAGATTTTGAAAACCATTCTAGTCATCTTATATATTAATACATGAACACGAAAAATATCGTACGCTTTTTAAGTATTTACCATAAAAGGAAGAGAATCAAACTTATATTATTCGAAAGGTACTGTGCCATAGATGTGCAGAAATTAAAAATCATGTGTGTACATTGCCGTTATGTCAAGTAAAATAAAGTGAATATGCACACATGATTTCTTCGTACAAAACTCTGTAACAAAATGAAAGCATTTTGATTTCATGGTCGAATTTCGGCCACATACAATATTAGTCTTTGTAAATATTCATGCTAATCTTTGTGTATTTTTTTTCTAATGTGGATTGAAATGTATTACACTTTCCAAATTTGTATTCAATAACCAGTATAATATGAGGGGCCTTTCTGTTTGTTAGTCTGCTATCGATATTCATGTGCCGTAGATATTATTTTTTTTTTAACAAACTTTTCCCATTTTCTTCTAAAAATAGGTACGAGGTACAGTCTAAAGGAGTAAGTAGTGGATCTTACTTTTGCGAAGTTGAATAAAAACATACCAGTTTAAAAAAAATCACTGCTTTTCGTCGATTTTTTAGCGATATTCTTGTGCCTAAATCAACAGAACGATTGTCGTCGATATTTTTTCTGATTTGTTTCCCGAAGGTTTTACAAAAGTGTCTGAAAAGAGTGAATAGCGGTTTTGCCATTTCGGGAATATAGCAAAAAACTTCTATTTGCCAGTTTGTTGTCGATATACCTACAGATAAATAGAACAATTGCCGTCGATGTATATTTTTTTCTGAAATAAACAGTAGCACTTGATACGTAAAATCAAAAAAAAAAAAATAGATATAAACAAAAAAGAAGAAACAGCAAGAAACAATAAAGCGAAAAACATTTGAATTGAAATTTTATGTACATATCATTCAATCGCTCCTCATTGAACCACTCTGGGAGACCAAAGCGTCCTTGCATGCCGTCACCACCATTCTCAACATATGGCGCGCACATATTCTCACGCTTTTGTGGCGGTATCGAATCGGAGAACACCTCATCATCGTCTATTGATGGCAAGTCAGGTGTATCTATAATCTCCGTGCTATTGTTTATGTTGACCCGCTTCTTGATCGATGATCTCGTCGAATTGTGACGTGACAAACAGCTTTTGGGTCGTACCTCATTGACCGTCGTTGCTGTGGTAGCCGTTGTCGATGTCGACGTCGTTGTTGGTAGCGGTGATCGTGCCAGTGGCGCCGGCAACGATGCTGATGGTGGTGACGTTTCATTACTAACCGGTGAGTTTTCTAATTGATTGCTGGTGACAGTACTGTCACTACTATCACTATTCTTAGGCACTAGAGATGAACTTTTAGTAGTAGTAGTATTTTCATGATTATCCTGTTGTTGATTATATGTGTCATACGCAGACGATACTGTAAATTATATAGAGAGAGAACAATACATACATATGTACATACATAGTGCTAGTGCATGAGTTTTAGTGGTTAGTTTCATAGAGTGTGTCAATAGAAAAATGCATTTTATATACCAGTGGCATTCACTTTCTCCTCCTGCTCCTCCTGGTGGTCATCGTTTCCAGCGTCTATCGTTGATATGGAGGCTGCTGTTGCAGTCGTACTTGGAATATTGTCTTCTTTAATTGATTCGCTGCTCGGTCCGCCGTCGGATGGCGGATTTTTCACTTTGTTTTCACTTTGTAATTGCCCGTCATTATCGTCATTTGTATGTGCTGGTGATGGAGGTTGTCGTTCGTCTATGTTCGTTGTTGGCTCCTCTTCGGGTGGTTTATCGATTTCTGCTTCTTTATTGTTTTCTGCAGCTTTTTGTTTATCTTTTTTAGATGTTTTGCCATCTTTCTTAGGATTATTAGCACAGCGACAGCACGAAAACATGTTTGTAACGACGTGTGTGTGTTCACAATTTTATACACTCTCGAGAGGATTATTTAGGGCGCACACATATGATATACGCACTAGATACACACATTTATCTAATGAAATGGTTGTGAATAGATTTAATTACTATAATTGGGGGTATGGCACGTTTTTGGAGCACAATGTAAAAAAAAATTAAGATCCTTTTGACCTAGATAAGGAGTTTTGATTAAAATTTCCCTGGTAGTTTGGTAGTCTTATCATTGTGAGAGAAAAGCACTTCTTTTTGTGAAACGAATTTAAAAAAATGACATTTGACATTGACGTGCTAATGGCTTTCGTTTGTTGACTTTTATATTGGGTTATAAAAATCATAAAAACTAAATACAAATAAGGAATTAGTGTCAAATTTTATTTGAGAAAATTAGGTAGTTGTGATGGAAATGCTTTTGAGAGCTGTAATTCGCCTTCAGGAGGAAGCACTTAACGACATGATTTTTAGTGAGTGAAATTTTAGACGAGAAATAAGATTGATTTCTTAATCTATTATGAAGAAAATTATGATACAAATTGAGTAGGACGTGCAGTGGTATTAATTCAATGTGACCATTTATACTGTATTGAAAAATACACGAGACATCCCACCCTGTGCAATAATTTAAGCTATTGATGCAGAACATATAAACAGTCTTATCTATCTTAACACGAAAAGGCATAATTCTAGTGACAGACTCATTTAACAAAGCAGCTTTGGACCCTGGGGCTGGAAAACTGGAAACTTTCACGTTGGTTTATTTTAAGCCCTAGGCGAGAGCTAACGACAGAGTTTTGCAAAATTCAAGCGGACGATTTAAAACTTTGAATTTATTTTAAGCTACAGGAATAAATTTAAAATTGTTTTTATTATAATAAACTAACATCAATAAATGAGATTTCTTCATCAATTAGTCGATACCAATGTCAACAGTAGTGTATAGGATTGTGCGGTTTTGTAGAAGTAGTGGTTCCCAATAAAGAAAACCTAATTAGCGCCATTTTGGCGCTAAGAACGGCATGCATAGGCACCACAGGCGCTCTACGGTCAACCCCGACCGATGCTCTAACAGTCTTTTTGCATCTCCCACCCTTAGATCTACACATAATAAACATCACAGTACACAGTGCGGTCAGACACAGGGAGTCTGGGTGCTGGATTATAAAACCCTATGGGCACAGTAACATTTTAAACTCTCTGCCGAAAGAACTCGTTTTGCCCACAACAGATTACATGATACCCAAATGGAATTTCGCAAAGCACTTCGACGGTCTATTCCCCACAAGGTCAGAATAGCAAGATGGACAGGTGATTAAGGATTGCGACGTAACAATCTACACAAACGGTTCAAAGATGGACTGTGGAGTCGGTGCGGGTGTGTTTTCCGAATCCTTAAACATCTTTAAATCATATAGGCTCACGGGATCTGTCAGTGTGTTCCAGGCAGAATTACTCGCTGTCCGGGAAGCTTGTCATTAGATCAAAACACACACCAATATAACGCCGAGGCAAAAGATCGCTATTTTTATTGATAGCCAAGCAGCCATCAAAGCCATTGCATCGGTTACTACATCTTCCAAGCTGGTGCTTGAATGCCAAAATGAGCTAGCTTCGCTAGATAGCCAACTCAAGGTAACCCTGATTTGGGTTCCAGGGCACAGTAACGTTTATGGAAAGAAACTTGCGGATAAACTGGCTAGGCAAGGCTCAGCCTTCCACAGCTCTCTTGCGGAATCAGTTCAGATTCCGCTTGGAGCAGTCAAAGCAGAAATATCCTCAAAATTCTTTGCCCAAGCCAACCTCAGATGGACTAGGCTAACAAACTGTGCCATATCTAGAAAGATGTGGCTAAACTACAACAAATCAAAAACAACCGACTTCTTAAACAGAACGCGTAGGGACATCGCCAGGATAATAGCAACCACCTCGGGTCACTGGCCTATAGGAGACCATGCAGTCAAACTAGGTATCCCACACAACACACACTGTCGCAGTTGCAGTGTCGCTACTGAGAAAGAAACCTTTATCCATTTTTTATGCGCCTGTCCGGCACTAGCTAGGGCTAGACAACGAGCTTTAGGAAAACCCCTTTTCGATTCCCTTGAGGAAGTCTCAGAGAGAAACATTAAAGATTTAATAATCTTTTTAAACTCCACAGGCTGGATCTAGATACTCCACACCAACACACCTTTTATATACAGGTACATGAGTTTTGTGGTATCAAAACAGCACCTAGTGCTAATTGGGTTATTTTATTAGAAGAACCACCACACCTACCTACCTACCTAGCGCCATTTTTAAGCTACAACTCAAGCGACCTGATTGTTAGTGCGTAGTGTTTGTTGAGAGACTGAGATGCCTAGATCCATCCTATGGGGTTTAAGAAAAGGATCAGTCTTCCAATCTTTTTCGTAGATCTCTTTTTTTTTTTAAATATGCACTTAGAACATAATTCTTTAAAGCGATAGAAACCCTGTGATGGAGTGAAAGGAAAGAGTATAGGGAAGAATTAAAGATTGAAAAGTAAAGGAAAAAGAGTGAGAAATCTAGCACCACCTCTCGTAGTAATCTGCTGATTCCAGCGAAGGTTTGGGCTAACATGCATAGCAAGCATTGAGAAGCTTCAGTTTTTTCAATGTCATCTCCATTCATATTTAGTTTGGCTACAGTAGTGTCCTGTTTCAAAGACAGGAGAGAAGAGACAACACTGGGATTTTGACGAAGGAGTATATTTGATTGCGAGAAGCAACTATAAAGTCGTTGATATAAATTAAAATCAAGGTCGGAGATAGGACTGATTCCTGGGGAACACAACACGACACTATGGACTTTGGAGGACTATGGCACTATGCCACACTCTATAGAAAGCTCTTTGAGGTCATCTATTCGTATCAGGAGTTTGCCTTACGTACATTGTCTAGCTTCAATGAGGATCGGACAATTGCACAGAAAGTAAGGTAGAGGATTCTTTTTCATTTTCATCCTTACAACTACAATAAAAGATGTTATGGGAGATGCCTTACTTGGCTGTTTGATCGCCTACTGGCCGATGGACCCGTGGCTACTATCCTTCAATTAGCCAATTTTAAAAAGTGAGATCATATACTCCCCTGGAGAGATCGTATAGAAATGTAGATCTCTTCCGCCAGTGAATTGTCAAGGGCTGATTCTCGTTGGACAGCTGTGGCATGGGACCCAGAGTAGTTTGACACTAACCTAACTGTTTAAGCAGTTCAGTTCATCCTGGCATTATCTTATCAGTTTAGAGGATGTGATGTTCGAATCTAGTGCTTTGATAGCGGCTTGGTTTAGGTGTTATTTTTTTGAGCATATACCAATCCTAACGGATAGCTAATGCCTTTGCCTGGAAGACACTGGTTACATCTGGAAGGCAAATTATAGTTCACAGTATAAATGTAAGATATGGTCCTGTAAGGTTCATATGTGTGTACGTACATTCAAAATTTGAGTTGTGGAAATATTAAAAAATGGTCTCTTGCCTAAACCGCTTCTGTATGTTTTATCTATCCAGGCGTTTTGGAAAGCACAAAAAAAAAAATACACGTAAACGCCGGAAACTTGAATTGAAGCATAATAGTAAAATGCTCTTTGGTACATCCTTCTCCTTATTTCGGTGAGATAATGATCCCAACTCAAGAAATCATAACCCTCCCACTTCACCGCATTTCTACTGATCCGTCTGTGAGATTCGCTAGCCTTTGGTACACCCTAAGTTTCGCAAAACCTCCTAAACTCTTTCTCTTCCTGTATTGTTCATTGACAAAGTTTCAGTTTTCTTTATTTTCTGGTGGATTCCTGAGAGTGCCAGAAGGAATACCCACGCATAATTACAGTCGTTATTGAAAATGGGTGATTTTCGAAAAAAAGGATATTGTATTTCAGCAACCGTTTTCTAAAATTGAAACTTTAAACAATCACCCTGATTACCGTTGGCGTTTTACGCTTTTCGACAATTGTCGTTTTATTCCTCAGATGTACCACGAATTCATTTTCATAACTTTTTCAATGTGAAAGAGTTGTAATATTGTAGTATTCCACATGAGAAAAACAATGCTTAGTGTCGTTTAACGGTCAGCAGGTCGTAGCTATGAATAAAATGACAATCGTCGAAAAGCGTAAAACGCCAACGGTAATTGGGGTGAATAACAGTAAGACTTTTACGTTTACATTTCAAAAATGATATTCAAATTCGGCAATATTCAAAATAAACACATAAAACAATTTGAATACTTGTTTCAACCCCTTTAAAGGAGCTCACACACCGGAGCGCTACGAGGTAGCGGTACAACCGTACGTAATCCTATTGCGGTAAATATAGATGCACATACTGGGGGGGTATACCGCAACCGGCATTGCGGTATTGCAGGGATACAATTTTGTACCGCAGCAAGCACAGTTGACCACTGTGTACCGTGTACCGCGTACCGCAGACGAAAATGTGTATTGAAAAGCTTATTGAGTCAAGCGGTATATCGGTACCGCGCTTCTACCGGTACCCGTACCGCTCTGGTGTGTGAGCTCCTTAAAAAAGACAGTCGATTGACATCTTTAAATTCTGCGTACTGTCAGACGAAACATAAGTAAAATAGACAAATAAAAATAAACGCCGTGGCGTAAGTGTTAGTGTGTTGGATCACTACGCATGAGGTTCCAAGTTCGAATACCAGAAAGCGCCAAAAAGTTTTTTCACGGTCCCACCTTCGCGAGCGTTTGACAAACATCCGAGAGTATTGTTGTCACGAAAAACCTTCTCAAATCGCCGTTCGGATCCGGCATTAAAACTGTAGGTCCCTTCCATTCGTGTGAAAAATATAACGCACACAACATGAGTGGTTGCGAGAACCTAGGCCCTGGCACTTTAAAGAGCTGTTGCGCCAAATATTTGTATTTGTATTTGTAAAAATAAACGAAGTCAGGCTCTAAGAATGAAGCAAAAACGCTTTCGTCGCAATGGTGTTAGAGAATTTCTGAAAATTTGCTTAATCCAAAGCGTACAGAGAGTGCTGAGACGAGGTGAACGTAAGTGACGCCCTATTGTTGCCCCGTTTGGATGAACTAGAATTGCTTTAAAATCGAATCTTGGTTTTTGCTCACTGAACTTTGCTCACTGAATTTGGATGCTGATTAAAGATCGGATCGAATTGGGGTTGAGTTTGACACTTTCTACTGACTTCATGGAATTATGTGTGATAAACGTGATACCCTCATTCGCCATTTTATCTAATGACGGTGTTGCATGAATTTACAAATGTATTGATGATTCTGCTCCAATTTGTAGCCAAGAATAAAAGGAAAAGAAAAATAAGTGACAATTGTAACGTCAACCTAAGTTCCAGTATCGCGCACAAGACGACCATACCAGTGCTTCCCTTTGAGAAAGGGAGACAACAAAGAACGAGAGTAGTTAGAAGGAACTTTGAATTGTGGGTTTGCGACGAACGGACGTCTTTAAATTATTTTTAATAAAAGAGTGAGTGTGAATAAGTTGTGAGTTTTTTATTTAATCCAGCTTTATACAATATTACTGTCTGAAATGTTTGATACATGTAACTTATCTCCAGAAATAAAAATACCTCTTCTACTGTCTGACCTCACTGTGAGATGATCCGGGTTTACATGGAATTCGATTAGGATTAAGTTCATCATGTGTTCAAGCGGGCAACAGTGCGCTTCGGCTCACTAACGTTGGTCTCTTCAGGACTAATAACAGGGCACAGCTCCATTCTCAAAGATCTTTTCCCGGAATCTCTGACGAATCGGACGATATACTTGGCACCTTAGACTTCGACATACCATACGAAGTACTGTATCCTATTAGAGAGGACTGGCAAAGGAAGACAGTCTCTGTCCACAACGAGATTGCAATATACACAGATGGTTCTAAGACAATGAGGGCACGGGGTCAGGTATTTACTCGAGAGATACGAACCTACAGGTGGCCCTGAGACTTCCGGACATATGCAGTTCCAAGCAGTGGTTCTAACTGTACTTAAAGCTACGGAATTACTTGAGATGGGATCAATATCCGATAAGAATATCGCCATCTACATTGACAGTCAAGCTGCGCTAAAGGCGCTAGAGTCTTACGTCACCAAATCTGAGATAATCAGGTATTGCCGCACAATGCGTAAGGGTATCATGTACGCAGAACGCAGTCAGATTATGTGGGGTACCTGGACACTGCGATATCGAAGACAACGCGCAAGCAAACGCGCTGGCTAAAAGAGGAGCGGGGCTCCCACGTAGCGATATAATTGGTAGTATTAAACCACCAGGGTGCGTGGCTAAGGGAATTATCCGGGATAAAATCATTGACACGGCTAATCTAAGATGGTCAAACTTAGATGGTCACAGGGTGTCTAAGGCGTTGTGGCCTGTTAAGTTAGATAGATCGAGGCTAAGAACAGCGATAGGAATACTCTCTGGCCACTGTCTCCTAAGGAGGCATGCCATGAGACTAGGATTATCCGATACGGATGTTTATAGGTACTGCGATGACCTACATGTCTCAGAGGATATAACTCATATACTCTGTGAATGTCAAGGAATTGCCAGGATAAGGCTAAAGTACCTGGGTAGATACTTCTTCGATAACTTGGAGGAGGTGAGGTCCTTTAACCATAACAAGGATCTTTTCAGATTTTGTAGGGAGATTAATTGCTTGGAGGATTGGGTTTAGGTCTTTTGCCGTGAAGGTTTCCTAGGGATCGCGATGGGCCCACTTTGGTGCCTAGTGTTTTATGACAACCTCATAACCCTACCTAACCTAACCCAACCTAAGTTCATCATGTAAACGGAGTATATGATTCGTAACCCAATATGAACTTCTATGCGTGCTCTAGGATCGAAAGGATCCGCTACTCTGGTAGGGGAGTTTTCAAAGTGCTCGATTCTTTCTCGATTTCGAGAAAATTCATTTTTGAGTTTTCAATCTCTAACGCATACAATATTTTCTTCTCTATTTATTAGAAAAAAGATGGCAAACTTCACCATTGGCTTTACACCTCTAAGGAGCTGGTGTCCGGCAAGTTTTGACAAGGCAATATAGGCAATAGTAACGAAAACTTAGGATATAACCGCAATGACAACGGCAAGAGGTTTGATCTGAATCCAGTAACAAGTCAACTGTCTAAATTCTGTCGGCATCGGAATAAAACATTCCAAAAAGCTTGAAACTTCAAATGTATTGCCAAGTTAATTGCCTTCCATCGATGTAAATAATGCATGTGGAGACTGGAAACGTTGCATTAGAAGTCAGAAGCTAGAAATCAGAAGAAGTTCAAAACCCCGCAAAAGCCTCATTAAATCTCAATAAGAACACAGAAAAAATAATTAATTACTTTCGACTTCTTTTGCATTTATCGAAGACTCACACCCCTCTCTCTATATCATTTTCAAAAACGTGAATTTCATACATTTTAGCTTTACCACTCCATTAGCTTTGTAAATGTAGTCCATTACGGATAAATGCATCAATTTGAATCCATTATGGATGGAAGACACTGTCGCAGGTATTACAAGTGAAGCAACTAGTAACAATTACCACAATACACAGCGCCAACAAAGTAACTGAATATTGATTTGTGTAATGAGGTTGAATACTATACTCGTAAGTTATAAGAAAAAAACAAGTTGACAAAGAAAAAAGAACAAATAAAAACTTGAACGTAAAGTAATTTTTGTTGCTTTCTTAGTTTAATAGTATTCTTTCAGATCTTTGGTAAAGTATTTCGAGTGGTTAGAATAACAGCCTAGATGAATACTTTCGTACGAGTATTATGGCACTAAGAACTCCTCCGCTTTGTCGAATCTTTATCCTTTGACTTAGATTTATTATAGAGTTACTTTTAAAACAAGTTTCCACACTTAATAAAACCATCTTCACAATCGTAGAACACATTTCAAAAGCATTTGTATTTGAAATCAGTAAAGCGTAAATGAACTCAAAATAAAAAAGGACTAGACGCATCCATAATTCGTTCTCTCTGTGAATTGTGTAGGATAGGCGGCAAAACAACTTCCTTTCTGTGAACACACACAAAGCAGGACGATAATTTACATGTTTGTACAATATTACACAAACACGTAATCCGGATGTTAAGCTTTGTCTACTACACCTTTGTGGACCCACCCACTAGAAACCAGGTCGCTGAGTATTATACGAGTATCTTTTGTAACATAGCCATTCGTGTAAATTGCGAATATATCAATTCCCTGTTGAGCCACTTTTGCGATTAATTAGGTCAATTGGAGGGATATATCTCTTTAGCAAGCGCGACGACGGACGTCGACGGCGGTATACGCCAAGCAGCCGTTGAAGTGGTTTTAATAAAAAATAAATAAAAAATAATACTAAGAATTCGGGCTAAAGTATATTTTTTCATAAACTCTTCTGCTCATCCCTCGTCCTGATTAGTCTAAGGGAAGGTGACCTTTTGGGGAAAGAATATTTCAGTTTGCGTTAGCCTCTTATATGGTAGAATCATAAAAGAGAGTAATGCTAAGAGCGTGGCTCGTTTGAATATTTCATTTTTGGATCCTTTTTCGTGGGAAAACACAATTTAATATTCACCCAAATGAGTGTATGAGTGTGGGGTTGTGCATACGGTAATATCATCATTTCTTTTCTCGACAATGTAGAAGGAACCAGAGCCAGAACTAGAAGAGTCTGTAGTATATGAAGGAAATTCTCGCACATTTCAACATCCGACTCGGGTCAACAGAAACTAATGAATAACAGATGAAGTATGCGTGATGTATGTAGAGTAGAAGATGAATGTGAATGTGTCGATGCTCCCTCTTGATTATGATGATGAAATTCATGTTTGTGTACAGAAAACAGTGATATCATTTTAAGTTGGTCGCATTCAAGGCTCACTGACGCGCAGGTAAACATTGCATCAAATGCACTTGGCGAGACACCATACAGGACCCCGTTTCGAGCAGTGAGGACTTTGAACTGCTAGTTCATTATGTATCTAGGTTTTGTTTTCTGTTTAGCAAATACACCCAGAGGAGTGCATTCTCCGTGAAATTGCTTCCACTTGCATGATTACACGTGAAAGGACAGTCAAGGGACTTTTTTTTTTGTTTGCATAGATTTATGTAAATTCATATGAGCTAGCCAGATTTTCATAAATTTACAGTGAATAAAAGTCAATTCATTTAGAAAATTTGGGACCAGACCACTAGTCAGGTGGAAAATGATTTCATTAATTAGGATCTCTTGAAGATCTTTATTATAAACTTGCTTTCTGGATTAAATATAAAAATTCATACACTAAATGCTTTCATAAAGGATGTTCTGAAATAGAACAAAACCTGGGTGACAAACATCATCGTCTTTGCTAGTTCATTGAGACGCGCACTAATGCCTAATCAAAATTCGTTTTTATTATATACACGCATCTATTCCATCGTGCATATGTTTTAGGTTTTGGAATACCTTATTCAGTTTAGGTGAAATGAGTCAACTATTGTTGGTGCTGAGCCACGACGGATTGACGGTGTTTTCACGAGGAACCAAACTAGGATTCGGAAATAGAAATAATCACTCCAATTTTTCAACTCGTATACGACAGTCGAACACGACCATGGTCGCATTTAGTTATTACAAAGTCGTACTTTACGAACACACTCGTACGTATTTTTTGACAGTAGTCGTATGCATCGTAACGCATACGAGTGTCGTATTTTTCCGCTATTACGATGCATTCAATTGGTCGTTTGATGGTCGTATTTGTTTCGTATTTTACTCGTCTTCAAAGTTGGCTACGACTCGGCTTCAAAGTGAAGGAAAATGGAAAATAAACATATGTAAGTACATGTATTTTCACTAGAAATATCTAAATTTGTACTTTTGTGTGCTTTCATTGTATGAAAGTCACGAATCGTAGCCAATTTGAAAGGCTGGTGTTTCTGCTATGCCAACAACACGCGGTGTTCCCAAGCGGTCCCCCATCTAAGTACTAACCGCCCCAGACCACCAGCCTCTGCAACTGGATTGCGCAGATGCTTCAATCAAGGACAATATCTTCAACGCAAGGATATGTAACCATCCGGAGAAGGGTCTGCAGAGGAACACCCCAAGGTGGAGTCTTGTCCCCGCTAATATGGCTCCTTGTGGTGGATGAGATCTTGGTAATACTGAAGGAAAACGGCTTCAACGTGACGGCCTATGCGGACGATGTCGTTATCCTGGTTTCGGGAAAATTTCCTCCAGTCCTAAGAAAAAGGCTCAATTTCGCGCTACAACTAGTGGACAACTGGGTCAACAGCAAAGGGCTGGGAGTGAATCCTTCAAAGACGGAGGTAGTTCTCTTCACTAAGAGGAGATCAATCCCTACCTTCAGACCCCCAAATATTCGTGGCACTGAACTAAGTATCTCAAGTTCAGCTCGGTATCTGGGCGTAGTTCTAGATTTCAAACTTAACTGGAAGGAAAATATTGCCGAACGCGTTAAAAAAGCAAGCGTAGCTTTCTACTCCAGCAAAAAGGCTTTCAGCAATACGTGGGGCTTCAAACCGGCTGTGGTGTACTGGATATACACGGCGGTTGTAAGACCCATTCTCACATATGGTTCACTAGTATGGTGGACGGCACTTGAGAGGCAATACCTACTTTCAAACCTCACCAAAATTCAGAGGGCGGCGTGCATCGGTGTCATGGGATCAATAAGAACCCACGGCGGCAATGGAAACCATGCTTAGTTTCATTCCGCTTGACATATACTGCAGCAGTCTGGCGGCTAAAACCGCTGTAAGACTGAGAAGGCCGGTTGTGGTCATCAAGCCTTTACGGCCATGCCTCCATTCTATCCCGATGGGGGATCACCAGCGGATTGACGGGAACTGATCACATGCATCCGACGCTAGCATTCGAAAGGAGATTCACTACAAAAATTCCCGATAGAATATACTGGAAGAATCGTAGAACCATGAAGAAAAAGGAGTTGGCTCTCTATACCGACGGTTCTAAGATGGACGTTGGCACGGGAGCCGGAGTTTATTGTGAGGTCCTAGGAATAAACCGCTCCTTTAGAATAAACGACGACTGCAGAGTCTACCAGGCCGAGGTCGCAGCCATTATACAGGCTGCGGAAATTATACGCGAGAGTAATATCGTTGGCAAAACGATCACTGTCTATATAGACAGCCAGGCAGCTGTTAAGGCTCAGGACTCTGTCGTAGTTAGGTCGAGGCTCGTGAAAAGCTGTAAATCACTCTTAAACGAGATATCCAGAGCCAATGCGGTGACCCTCTGTTGGGTACCAGGGCATATGGATATCGAAGGTAACGAAAGGGCTGACGAGCTTGCTAGGAAAGGGTCGGCGCTGCACTTATCGCGGGCCCTCCCCTCTGTAGCAATCCCGATCAGCTGCTTGCGGAAAAAAATAGAGGATGAAGCCACCGGTCGAGCAAACAGACGCTGGGCTCATCTGGAAACATGCGCTACGGCCAGGGCGCTATGGCCGGCCTACAGCAAGAAGAGATCAACCTCTCTGGTAAACCTTAGTCGTTATAACGCACGGGTCATTTCTGGCATAATTACCGGACATTGTGCCATTGGCGTTCACGCGGAACGACTCGGTGTGCTGCATAATGACTATTGCAGAAGTTGCAGGGACGAAGAAGAAATTGAATCTGTTCGTCACCTGTTGTGTGACTGTCCTGCCCTATCCGTCAGAAGAATAAGGACTCTTGGTAGTTATTTCTTCTCGGAGCTAGCGGATCTCCTGAGATTCATATCATTTTCTGGGTGGTTCTAACGGCGGATTTTCTTCACAGTGTTTTCAGGGTTAAATGATTGGGCACAATGTTCCCCTACTGTTGGTCTGAGTGAGCAGTGACTCCTTGTCACAAGGCACCCATCTACCTAACCTAACCGCCCCAGACGCTGTTTGGTTTCGGTGGTTGGACGAGAACTGATACTCAGCATGTTATGGTCGTTAGCGTAGGTACGCAACAAATTTCTCCGCATTGCTACCAAATTCTCAACCGGCACCACTTCGTCCTCTTTTTAATCGAAAAAGAGGTTATAAGTTGATATTTTTCATTTATTTTGTTCACCAAAACTTTGCTTTGCCTTAAAATACACCGCCAAACCTATATGTTAACATTTTCGTTTCATTCTCTCTGATTGTTTGACATTTGCATAACTGCAATGATACGCGTTGGTTTTTTTTTTTGAGTTGTCGTATGCGTCGCACACGAATCGAGGAATATGAATTTAATTTTGATACGACTTTAAATACGAAAGAAAATACGACTGGGCATTCGATTTGAAGAATTGGGGTGAATGGTGCCACAAGAGCTGTGAGCGACAGTAGGTGGGAGATAATAGGTCCCAGAAGAACGTGAAGCATAAAAGAAAACTGTTCTACAGCAGCCTGCACCACGCTTTTACTCTAGTCAAGTCATTATACATAAGTGGTGCACTGTTAAACGCGTCCATTATGGCATTGACATTGAATGCAACCATTCCATATTAACCGTTATATTCTAAGCGACAATTATACAAGGTAAGTTATATACAGACAGGACTGGGGCGACATCCAAAATCAATTGCTGTAATTGGCTATCACAACTGTAATATGAAAAAGGGGCAATATCTTCCGCATATTGCAGCCGCATGGAATCACCCGAAATTTTGTGTATCGCATTGCTAAGCTATTTGAGGAGACTGGTAAAGTAAATGAACGTCGTCAAAGATCCGTCAAAGACGTCTTCTCACAGTAAGAGCTCCACAGGTAATCAATGCAGTTCAAGCCATAATCCACCGAAAATCCCTGCGAAAGCAAACAATTTTCTCCGGGGGAATGAGAATATTACAGAAATCCATGTCTCGCATTATTTGACAAGATATTGAACTCACTGTAGCCACTTGCTTCCATTCCAGCCCAATTAAAAAAAAAATAAAAACTAAAGGTAGATCAAAAATTCTACACCGCAGATACACGTAAAATGCTCACAGGAGACTTTCGTTCACCGATGAAAAAAATGTTCACTGTTGAAGAATCATTTAATAAGCAGAATGATAGAGTGTATGCTCGGTTGTAAAAAGAAGCTCCAGAACTCATTCCGAGAGTTGAGCGGGGCCAACAACTACAGCATCAACTTGTTGGGGAAAGTTACTAATATTCATTGCTATGAGAAGGGAGTTAAAATATGAAAACAAAAGTTTACCAAACAGATGTTCGGGAAGGCGTTGTGAAGGCTCTTAACTAAATATTGTGTGCAGAAAGCGCACTTTCCGGGTTGTACGACCCATCCAGATAATAACATCGTAACTAACAGTAGTTTTGTAACGGAAACTCCGACGCATTTTATCACAGAGGAAAGAATTGAGTGGGCAATCGGATCATTCTCTCCCTTTAAATCCCCAGGACCCGACGGGATTATCCCGATCATGCTACAGAAAACAATAACCACAATCATCCCGGTACTTAAAGAACTGTACCTCAACAGCCTCATGTGGGGGTATATACCTAGATCATGGAAAGAGGTCAAAGTGGTCTTCATACCCAAGGCCGGTAAAGCAAGCCACACTACTGCGAAGGACTTTAGGCCAATTAGCCTTACCTCCTTTGTCCTAAAGACCTTTGAAAGACTAGCTGACATATACATCCGTAGTAAACTACGCCCAGGTGACATATCCCTAGCGCAGCACGCTTATACGAAAGGAAAAAGCGTAGAGACAGCGCTGCACTGTGTAGTCGGCTCAATAGAAAAATCACTGAAAAATAAAGAATATACACTAGCCGCTTTCCTGGACATTGAAGGAGCCTTTAACAATGTCAAAACGGAAGCGGTCAATAGAACTCTAACGAACCTTAATATTCACAATTCCGTGATAAAATGGATCGTCAATATGCTAAAGGAAAGACATATTAAAGTTGAACTCGGAGGTACTAAGCTCGAAGTCTATGCCTCAAGAGGCACCCCTCAAGGAGGGGTTATATCCCCATTACTGTGGGTAATTGTCCTGAACGATGTCCTTCTTAAACTTAAAAACAGCGGCGTCAAGGCCATTGCATAGGCGGACGATGTTGTGCTGCTAGCAACAGGTAAATTTCTCCCGACCCTGAGCGAACAAATCAAAGGGGCGCTGGAAATCATTGACTCCTGGACGGAGAGATGTGGGCTGGCGGTTAATCCCCAGAAGACAGAGTTAGTACTATTCACTAACAAAAGAATAATTCCACAATTCGTAGCTCCTTCCGTAAGGGGTACTCCCCTGAGTATCTCCGGTAGTGCGACATACCTTGGCCTGGTGCTCGATAGGAAACTGAACTGGAGACTAAACATCAACGAAAGAGTCAAAAAAGCCACGATAGCTTTTTACTCGTGCAATAGAATATTCGGGAAGACTTGGGGACCGAGCCCTAAAATCATCCTATGGATGTATATAGTAAGGCCAATACTAACGTATGGCAGCCTTGTATGGTGGCAGGCAGCCAGAAAAATAAATAACCTAGCTGCTATCACAAAAGTACAAAGACTAGCGTGCATCGCCACAACCAGTGCGATGAGAAAGACACCTACAGCAGGACTCGAGGCCATTCTCAATCTGCTTCCGCTAGACATCTTTATACAAGTATCGGCAGCTCATAGTGCCGTAAGATTAACCCAAACAGATAGCTGGAGACCAAATGCAATGGGTCACACCACGATCCTGCAGAGATATCTAGGCAGTGTAACTAATACAGACTACTTAACGCCTTACCTAGACTTCATAAGACCATTTTCTAGCACCTATCCGAGCAGGGAAGACTGGAAAAATAACAGAACGCCTAACGAGCGATCCTTAGCTGTTTACACCGATGGATCCAAAATGGAAATAGGTGTAGGCGCAGGCATCTTCTCTGAAACGCTTGGCCTCTCCATGTCAGCTCGGCTTTCGAACTACAGCAGCGTTTTACAGGCGGAGGTCCTAGCAGTTACAATAGCAGCTCGTGAGACTGCGATGAGTGCAATACCACGAGAGGATATCACCTTTTTCATCGACAGCCAGGCAGCGATAAAAGCAATATCTGCTACAGAAATAAAATCGAAGCTTGTGAAGTGTTGTAGAGAAGAGCTCAAGGTTCTTGGAACACAGCACGAGGTGAAGCTCTGCTGGGTCCCTGGTCATGAAGGCATACCAGGGAATGAGAAAGCCGATGAACTGGCTAGAGGGGGCTCAGCACTAAGCTCGGACCAATCCGACCCCTCGGTGTACATCCCGCCTTGCGCCCTTAAGCTCGAAGCAGGAAACAAAGCCATAACGGAGGCTAACAATAGGTGGACCTCTTTAGATACTTGTGTCACCACGAGGAAGCTGTGGCCCGCATTTGACAGAGTAAGAACCAATAGACTCATACAGAGGCACAGAAAATCCCTCTCTACTCTAATAGGAGTCATTACGGGGCATAACACCATGCGGTACCACATGAAAAAACTACGTGTGACTAGCGAAGACCTTTGTAGAGGCTGCGGCGAAGAGGAGGTTCAGGAGGACACCGCCCACTTTCTCTGTCAAATAAGATCCTTGGACAACACTTCTTTGAGGATCTAGAAGAGTTGTCCAACAGACCAATAAATGACATCGCAAACTTCATCAAATCCTCTGGATGGTTTGTATCTAGGACACAGTAAGTACTTAGTTCTTTCTTTAGGATATTTACAAAGACGGTATTTTTCCACGAGGTAGGGATTTCCTTTTCTATCTCCTTTCCCCCCATGGGTATCACAATGGGTCTATACTGACCTGAGTGTGGTGTGGAGGTTTTCTATCCCCCTACACCTGCCCACTTACCTAACCTAACCTAAACATTGCTTTCAAAAACCAACTGACTTCCAACAATACTCCGCTCCAGCTCACAAGGTAAACACAACACAACTATGGCTCAGAAACAATGTACCGGACTTCATATCAACAAACGATTGGCCGGCTGGTAGTCCAGATTTCAATTCTTTGAATTATAAGCTGTGGTTTGTTTTAGATGGCATGGATTGCTTTACTCGACACATAAATATTGAGTCCTTAAGCGCACACTTATTCGTGCAGCGGACAACTTTCCATTGCATATGGTACGTGCTGCAATCGATGAGGGGCCAGAGTGCATTAAGGCTTGTGTAAAAGCAATAGGCGGCCATATTGAATAAATGTTTGATATATTATTTTCTAATAATCAAACATTTAATGAAAAAATATAAAAGAAAAAAAAACATTTTTCGTCTTTATTTTATCACCAGAACTTCGTATACCCACAATTACGACTTGACTGAATCATAACGCTAATGACGGAATTCGTTTTACAGTGGTTAACGAGCATGAGTTTTATGGTCGTATAACCAACGGTTGTAGAGAGACGTCCACGAAAACGTTAAAAACAATCTATCAAAAGGAATTAGACGACTTAAAGAAAAACAATCTCCAATGGTGCTTTGGGAATGCAGTCACAATGTTTTTCTTTTTTCAGAAAGCTATGGATGGGTGCGATATTCAAAGACAGTGATGTAATCTGGACAAGAGGTCACATTAAGTTCGGACGAAGTGTCTACGTATCAGTGGCACACATGACATCAGAAACAGCGGACAATTCGTAAACAACAAGTGTCAAATGGGAGGTGTCAAGGCAGACTCTGACGTACATAGATGAATAGAACTTTTACTTCTATCAATTCCCTGGGCTACGTAGATGTCACTGGACTCTCTTTGGCTGACATTTCTACGGAGAATTTCACAAACTAGCTGACATACTAGTTAGTCATATTAGTTAGTTAGTCCTGTACCTAGGTTAGGTTAGGTTAGATTGGCTGTCTTCACCACGATGCAGACACACTTAGACCAGTAAAGGTCCATTGTGATGGCAAGGATCTACCATTAGACCACTCAGGGACTAATAAAACCAACCGGAGCTTTTGATGAAGCGATGGATGTTCGTGACTTCTAAGGACGCCAAATCGCTGAGGTCGTCAAGGAAGGGAGCTCCTAGATGGAGCATTCTTTTGCGTGATAGAACAGGACATGTGCATAGGAAGTGAAGAATGGTTTCCTCCTCCTCCTCGTCCCTACAGCTCCTGCAGATGTCATTGGAAAAGAGGCCAAGTCTTTTGGCATGTTGGCCGATTAGACAGTGTCCGGTGATGACACCGATAACGCAGCTGATCTGTAATCGCTTTAGTTTAACCAACTCGGCACTACGTTTCTGGACCAGCTTAGGCCAGATCTGCCTCGAAATGTGACACGTAGAGCCACTATCCCACCTAAGGTTGGTCTTGCTAATAGCGTTCAGCTTCAGTAGATGCTTACATGTAGCGAGGGGCATACCTAGGGCTTGCCTATCTGGCAGAATCCTTAGAGTAGTACCCTGTCTAGCGAGTTCATCCGCCCTACAGTTTCCTGGAATGTCTCTGTGACCTGGCACCCAGCATAGGTGAATGTTGAACTGCTCTGTCATCTCTGTAAGAGACAAACGGTAGTCTAAGACGGTCTTTGAAGTAAAGGAGCACGATTCCAGGGACTTGATAGCCGCTTGACTGTCAGTGAAAATGCTAATATCGCTGACAGATAGTACATTACATTTCAGCCAAGACAGGGCTTCCTTAATCGCCTTGATTTCCGCCTGAAAAACGCTACAATGATCAGGGAGGCGGAACGAGATGCTCAGGTTGAGCTTATCGGAGAAAACACCACAGCCTACACCACCTTCGGTCTTAGAGCCATCTGTGTTGAAGTGCACCGAATTTCCATCATCAGGGGGAGAGCCATCCCACTCATCCCGTTCAGGGATACTCGTACGGAAGTGTCGGTCAAATCTCAGTTTCGGTGGGGTGTAGTCCGTGTTTTCATGTGTGAAGTTGAGAAGATCAAGGATCGAGGAGTGGCCAATGTGATAACTAGACCACTGAGAGGAGGCTTTAAGACGAATAGCCGCACTGGCAGCAGTCTGTCTGCCAAGGATATCCAGGGGTAACAGGTTGAACATAATGTTCAGTGCCGCAGAGGGGGTAGTTCTTAGTGCACCACTGATGCACATGCAAGCGGATCGTTGCACTTTAGCTACCTGAGAGAGGTGAACAGCCCTGTCAAGGGCAGGCCACCAAACGATCACGCCATAGAGTAGTATGGGCCTGACAACAGACACGTAAAGCCAGCGAGTGATTTCAGGTTTCATACCCCAGCTCCTACCTATAGCCTTTTTACAGGAATAGAGAGCTACATTGGCTTTCCTTACGCGTTCTAGTAGATTGGCTTTCCAGTTCAGTTTTCTGTCCAGATAAGACCCAGGTATTTTGCATTAACAGTGAAGGTGAGACTGGTGCCATTAATCATAGGAGGGTCTACGTGGGGAACTTTATATTTCCTTGTGAAGAGAACAAGTTCTGTTTTATGAGGGTTAACCCCGAATCCACAATTGGAGGCCCACCTAGTGAGCCGAGAGAGAGCATATTGGAGGATTTCCTTGAGAGTGTCTGGGTGCTTGCCAGACGCAGCAATCGCAATGTCATCAGCATAGGCAATCACTCCTGTACCTAGTTAAGTCATAAAAAGTGTAACTCTGACTATCCAACACTAGCAAACATTATGTCTTTTCATTTACTGTAATTGCTTCGTCAGCCCTTTGTAGGGTTTATGAAAATGTTGGCAAATGTTTTTGAAAACATGTAGAGTCGATGATCTTGTTTCTTATAGTATATACTCGTATGTATTATATGTACATTCGTGTTGTGTGCGCTATATTTTTCGCACGAATGGAAGGGACCTGCAGTTTTGTGTCGTATCAGAAGGGCAATTTTTAATTTTTGTTTTTGAGACGATTTTTCGTGACAACAATACTCTCGGATGTTTGTCAGACGTTCGCGAGAGGTGGGACCGTGAACATTGAACCTCACGCGTAGTAATCCGACACATTAACCACTGCGCCCACTGGTCTTGTTTCTTGTGCATCTTTTATTCTGGGCACGAATGGAATGGATACATCCAATGATCGGAAGCATTGAGGACCTTTCTCATGACAGTTGTATCTACTTTTGTGTAGGAAAGATGTAATTATTTCTGTTATTGTTTCTTCTTCCTATTTCGGCGAGGCTATAACCTGAACTCAAGAGATCATAACCCTCCCACTTCACTGCGATTTCCACTGATCCGCTTTTGGGGGTTCGCCTATTATATCTGTTACTATTGAACTTAAATTCAATCTTTTGGGGTACTTAATGCACACGATTATTAATTTTTTAAAGTTCACACTTTCTTACAAACTATGAATACTTATTTTAGGACTTTAATCAAAACAGTCGTAAACGATTCTTGGTTTGGTTCCTTTGTTTAAGACTTGTATTCGTTTCTCTTCAGAAATTTGGAAGCATGTACCATATTTCTTCTATTTTTTATTGGGAGGCCCGTGAAAATTTATTTAAGCTCTTGCTGGGATTCGAAACTTGATCCATCCGATCAGTAGTATAATTAGGCTGGCAAGATTTGTCGGTTTTTTTTTTTCTTTTTTTGCAGTTCTTTACTCTATCGGTTTCTTTCATATGAATCAAATCTGCAGCGCATTTGGAAGCTTATTCGAAATACCGTTCACTAGGTTTAGGTCTGGTAATATGACTCGTGAGTGGTAATATCCTGAGCATTGTTGCGCTTCTCACGACCATAGAGAATGCGTCGTAAAATGTAGGATCACGCATACCACCGTCAATATGGCGAACCGAATTTCTGCTTCCCTGTTTTGTCGTTACCAATATGAATCTTTTTGGATGGGTTGGAGACTGGTGATAAAAAATGCAACGTCTTTTTAAGAAAAGGTAAAAGTGATGCCAGGATGTCCATCTTCACATTGCCTAGGTTTCAGTACATTAAGAAAATACTGACGGTGTGAATCTACTAGGATCGGGAAGGATCCAAAGAGGGTATAGAAGATGGGGTAAATGGTTACGCATGCCAGGTTACATGTCTCATTGGGGACGGTTCAGAAATACTTGTCCATTGGATCTGTCTCATTAACTAAGCTTACCCGGCACGACTAAGTGACTACCACCATTTGCAAAGACCCGACTATGACGAAAGTGAACAACTTCCTGTTCTCTAAGCCCAGAACTTGTTGAATCGATTAAGAAAGGTCATTGAGAGGGAATTTTCATAAGTCGGGAGCACAACTTACGACGCAACGTGTTAATGGGTGCTCGACCCCCTTCGATTTCAATCATTTTTCTCCTCAACTAGGTCAAGTAAGACATAATTTTAAATAGCCTGATATGCTTGTCTCAAGTATACATATGTATGTACATACACTTTTCATATGGATCAAACGTTTCCATTAAAAAATATGCTAAACGCCTAACAATGCTGTTTGGCGATAAATCTTTGGGTGGTTCCACAAAATACGTCGACCAAATGGTGATTAACGAAGGAGAAAACCACCACTACTCACTAAAAATGGCTGTCAGAGCCGAAAAAGAGTAATAATCAGCATATGCCGTCCACCAGATCTACTCCTCACAGCCGCATTACATTAACTTAACAAATGTTTTAAACAAAAAAAAGAAAAAAAAACGAAACAATGACATATCAAAACAAGAATCCAAAAAAAAAATCACAAAAAGCCAACATACTTCTGCCATATCAATTTGACCATCAGTAGAGCTGTAGAAAAAAATGTTGCTTCTGGCAAATTAAAGTGACGACGATTAGTGCCTACTCTATGTGTGAATGACCTAAAGATGTTCTATTGACACACACAAACAAGAGTACCAAAAGAAAACCAAAAAACCCCAAGATTAAGCAAATCCTGTCCTCTGCAGAATAATACAAAAAACAAGCACAATTTAGGTCAACTGTAACCGGGAACACACGTAACACAAACCCACAAAAACACACCCCAAAACGTGTATACCAAAAAATATTTTCTTTTTTTCTTTTCTCACTTCTGGGTTTTCGCACTAAAAAAAAAAAATGGAAAATTGGTCAAAAAACCTTTCAAAATTCACTGTCACAGCACACGCCCGCGAATCTCTATGCCAAAATCATTCATCAATCTACGGACACAAACAATTTTAATCAATTGACAACAACGGCGACAATCAGAAGGAAATTTCGCTTTTTTTGTTGTTCACTTTTGGTTTTTGGCAAAACTAGAGTAACTAGGTTTTAGGCTACTACCGTGACGATGCCTGCCATATAAACCACTCTGGCGGTGCAAAACACCGAACATACAGCTTCCACGGTGGAAGCTTATTCGCGTACTAAAAGAGAGATACTCCTTGGTGTGACAATTTTGCGCGTACGTTTGGCACCACCACTTTCATTGCAGATGGAGTTCAAATCGTGTCGTCTTACCCAGCGGAAGCCGATGAGAGCGAGAAGAGCACACGAATTGTACGTAAGTAGAAGAAACAGTGACAATGATGACCATAGTAGAAATTTTTATCAAACAATAATTCAATAGAAAATCAGGGGAAAATTCTGCTTGCTCTCTATCGTTCTCTTGGTCTCTTTTGACGACTCTCTCCGACTGCACACATAATCTTCCGTCCGGTTTCAAACAACACATGCGTGGTATCTATCTATCAACCCTCCAGAGTTGTTGCGCCCTTACAACCGTCCTGCTTTTTTGCCAAACAACATCATCATCACCACCCCAGAACAATCTGTCACTGGTTTCTCTTTATCAATGGATACACAGTGTGGAGAGTGGAAACAAAAAGCCACTGATGCTTCTCAATCATAGATACTATTAGTTCCGCGTTCTTGTACTTCTTTAGATATGTATATATATTTTCCTGTTTTTCGGTGAAGGTAGCACGTGTCGACCGGTTTTTGTTTTGTAGAAACTTTCATCAGAAATTTCATATTTTGTTTACAAGCACACTTTTGAAGACTTTAAACATATCTGTTAGGCTATGAATTTAAATCCTTGTACCGGAAAAGGAAGCCTAGGCAGCGCAATCGCCAAGAACCACACCTAAAATTCAACTGAACAGAAAGAATAAAAAATATGTGTTTTTTAACATTTTTTGTTGTTAATTTTGTTTCCGTTTTGCGTGTGGATTCGGTGTAGAAGAGGAATAAACTTTTCCTTATTTTTTGGACAGAAAAGTTTTTTTTTTTCTGTTGCCTATCCTCCTAAAAGGTGTGTGGTATCTTCTTTTTCAGTACGTGAGAGGAATATTATATTAAAAATTAAGAGTGGAAATTGCTGTACTGTTTAGTTTTTCTTTTATTACTTCTCTCAATGTGTGGCGTACGTTTTATTGTGTTACATAAGCTAAGGTCGATAGGCGTCCAAACAGAACAGGGGGAGGATACGAAGGCTACGTCATTTTATTTAGAATAAAAGAAACAAACAAATGTGTATAATAAAATTAAAATTAAATTTAGAAACTTGGTGGGAGTGGGGCAATATAAATTTATTTGTCGGGGAAGTTAAAATGGAAAATTCGGAAAATTTTTTACGAATATTTGAAAACAAAAAAAAAAAACTATTTTGATATTCTCCTCGGAGTAACCTTGACAGTACAAGGTTTAGAGACGATGACCTCCAAATGAGTTCGAAGCGAGCATCACCTAGAGTCTGCTGTGATGGCGAATTAATAAACAGAATAAAGAAAAATTAAATTTAGCTTCGGACTTTAGTTTAGATAATGTTAGGAGGGTGGGTTTGGCGTAGAGAAGATACACTTTTCTATGTCAATCACACTCAAGTCAATGAAGACCTAACTGTGATGCTTATTGGAGGGAGAAATTTATTGCTCGCGAAGGATTGGAGGAATTGAAACTGTGATGAACCTGCAAATATAGTTCATATCTTTTCCAGAAAATTCTTTCAAGAAATTCATGTAGGTTTCTCCACCGCAGGCTTACTCGTCACCGCAACCTTTGCAGAGGTTGTTGCCTTGACTCAGCCGTAGCTTCTTATTTGTACGTACATATACAGGGTGGGCCAACTACAAGTTTCTTTTTAAAAATGCAATAAAATTAACAAAATGAAATTTTTTCCATGTATTATGGCTTTATTAGTATGAGCAATCATTCCCATTAAATTTCCAAGATCTTGTTAATGGTTTCGGGGTGTAGCTCACGGATTGCTTGGATGATATTGGCCTTAAGTGCTTGAATCGTTTCCGGATTGTTGGCATAACATCGGTCTTTCACGGTTCCCCACAAAAAAAAGTCCAAAGGGGTCAAATCGAAGCTCCGAGGCGGCCAATTGACATCGCCAAGACGGCTGATAACACAATTTAGGAATTTGGTGCGCAAAAGAGCGATTGTGGCATGGCGCGCCATCCTGCATGAACCAGAGGTCGTCCAAATCCCATGTCTTCAATTTCAGTAAAAAAAAAAAGTCGTTAACATGACTCTGTAACGCCCACCGTTGACCGAAACGTTGTTCCCAGCCTCATTTTCGAAGAAAAATGGTCCAATGATGCCATCACTCCACAATACGCACCAAACTGTCACTCTTTGTGGATGCATTGGCTTCTCGACAACAACATGCGGGTTTTCCGAGCCCCAGATGCGGCAATTTTGTTTGTTAACGTAGCCGCCGAGATGAAAATGTGCCTCGTCAGAAAAGATGATTTTTCGCCCAAAGTCGTTGTCCAATTCAAGCTGCTCTAAGGCCCAAACTGCGAAGCGATAACGAAGCGGATGGTCGTGCGCTTTCAATTGCTGAATCAATTGGACCTTGTAAGCGAATAATCCCAGATCTTTGTGCAGAATTCTCCTCAGGCTAGTGCGTGAAATGTTGAGCTGTTGAGATCGATGACGAGTTGATGTTCGTGAATTGAGTCTCACACGCTCGGCTACAGCAGCCACATTCTCGTCTGTGCGCACCGTGCGACGACGGAGACCATGAGTGTTGTCCACTAGCATACCAGTCTCATGAACTTTTTGCACAAACTTGCGTACAGCAGGCGCGGTGGGTGCTTCATTTCGGCCAAAACTTCTTTTCAAAAAACGCACTGTTTGGGCTACACAGCACTCACTTTGGAAATAAGTTTTCAATATTTCCCAATGCTGTTCAAGCGTAAAGCGGAGGTATGATACTGACTTTCTGTCAAGATTTCGAGCGGGAAACAGCTGTCAGTGTCAAAATAACCTATGATTTAAAAAGAAATCACTAGATGGCCCACCCGTTATACATACATAATGTATGTATGTAAGTTTTTTTTCGCTTAAAAAAAACTCACGATATGGACTGAGCGAGTGTATTATGACAAGGTAAAATTCGCCAACATAAGCCTGATATGTACTCATGCTCCCAAGGAACAAACTGACCCTCCCGTCAAAGATTTTTTTTATGAGCTCTTCGACAAAACATATGTATGAGCTATGTCCTCGATACGGCATTAAAATGGTATTGGGTGATTTTAACGCCAAAGTAGGAAAGGAGGACGTCTTTTGTAGGGCAGTCAGTAAACACAGCCTATATTGGCTAATTGATTTCGCTGTGGAAATGTCACTATAGGAAGCACATGGTTTCCTCATCCCAATATTCACAAACAGATATGGTGGTCCAATGATCATGTATCGATCAACCAAATTGATCATATTGTGATCGACGCAAGACATGCCCCCAGTATTCGGATGTCCGAACCTTCCGAGCGGCCAACATAGACTCGGATGATTACCTAGTTGTAGTTAAGACACGAATGGGAATATCCCAAACGAAACAACAAAGAATAATCATTGTGAGAAATTTTAACGTAGAAAAGTTACAATCGCAAGAGACTGCCAAAGTCTCGAACGAGGTGTTCTTCTTCATGTTCATTCTTCTTGACGAAAAATGCCGGCGAGGTCATGCATCAGAACAAGAGGCATTTAAAGCGACACTGCAAAGGAAGACGAGAGCTGATCGTGAGCTCTACGAAAAGAGATGGGAAGAATATCGGGTACTCCAAAAAAAAGGAGAACATAGAAAAACTACTTTTGCAGACTGTATAACGGCGACGAAGACCAACATCCCGCTGTCAGGCAAAATGAACCATTCAACATAGACGATAATAGTCGAAATTTCCTTTCAACTGATCAAAACAAAGTGAGGATAGCAATATCTAAACTGAAATCTAACAAGGCCGAACTTTTCAAGGCAGCTGGTGATGAATTGGTAGAGAGCATAACATACATCAACTCATCTCTTAGATTTGGTCAGACGAGTCTATGAATAATGAATGGAATCACAGCACCGTTTGCCGATCCACAAGAAAGAGGATCCCCTCAACTGCGCCAATTATATATGCGTTAGTCTCCTCAACAAAGGGACAATCAACACCAACAAGTTGAACAGAAAGTCACAGTGGACAGCTAAAACTTTGAGGTAGTAAGGGACTTTGTCTACATTGGCTCTGCTATTAAGTCTTAAAACGACATCAGCGCGGAAATCAAGCGAAGAATTACTCTTGTCAATCGCTGTTTCTTTTGAGCTAATAAGGCAATTCAACACTAAATCCCTAACTCGAACAACTAAGCGGACTCTATATAAGACCGCGATCCCAGTCCTGCTTTACGGCGCGCTGAAACATGGACTTTATTGGAGGCACATTAAAATATCCTTGGTCGCTTCGAGAGAAAAATTCTTCGTAAGATATTCGGTCCCGTTCGCGCGTTGACGAGTTTTGAAGGAGAAGATTCAATGACGAAATATACGAGCTATACAGCGACCTCAACCTAGTCAAACACTGCGTATTGGACGGTTGAGATGGTTAGGACATGTAGAGTGAATGGACACCAATGCTCTGGCCCACAATCTTCGAATCCAATCCAGAGGTACGACGCAGTAGAGGGCTTCCTCACCGTAGGTGGCGCGCACAAGTTCAAGGGGATCTCAATCAACTTGGAGTGCGCAACTGGAGGCAATTAGCTAAAGACCGAGCTAAATGTAGAGGCTTGTTGGTTGAGGCCCAGGATCACCCCGAACAGAATCGCCATTTAAGTAAGTAAGTACCGTTTCTCCTTAGTTTTTAGTTTAGTTAGGTGTTAAGTTTGGCTTTAAGCTTAAATAAATAAGCAAATAACAAAATATTCTGGGTTTCTTAATTTTTGGGTTAATGTTCAGTTTCCAAATCAGATTTTATCAAACTTAAGTGTAAGATATTTTGCATTCTCCGATTACCTAAGGGGGATTTCCCCCCTCAGATTGCGGTATCTTTTACTTGTTTGTAATGCAGTTATAGAAATCATTAGCTCAGGATAATAGAAGAACTGCCCGACCGAGAAATACGTTAGCATAAACAACTGAGCTTTAAGAACCACTACACCAAAAATCTTTCTCTCTCTCTATCCATCCATCCTTTCCAACGCCCGCACTGTGTGTAAACATGTTAAAGGTATTCATAACCCTTTGAGTGCGCGCAAATTATGAAAACAAAAAAAAAAAAAAAAAGAAAAGGACTCGTAGCAACTGAAAAATAATTGCAAAGAGCTTAAGTGCATAGTCAGAAACCGTAGGCGTAATGTAGGCCCTAAGACCCACAAGAGAAAACAGGACATACATACATAGTTGATTTGTATGCCATGAATCATGAATAATTGAACGCCGCAACGTGTTTAAGATATTAAAACATTTTGTTCAAATGCAACCTCTAGTCGGAGATCAGGGTGGCCAGGCCTACGCTTATTTTTAACAACTTTCCAGGCATATCATCTAACCTCTATACTTGTTAGATCAGCAAGTGTTAAGGCAAGATCTTAATTCATAAAATATATGCATTAGCTTATTGCCTTACTGCTTCTGGACTGATGACCAGTCCGTGCTCGTCCCCTGAGCATCAATATAAAGGTGGCAAATTATAAAAAAAAACAGTGCACCGTGCATAGAGAACCCTTTATAATGGCCGAAAGAACATACGCAAATGCTTGAAAACGGAAAGAGCTGTGATACAAAATTACTATCAGCTGGTCAGCAATATAGACGGTAATATAATAAGAAAAACAGCTGGATCCGCCGGTTTAGAAGTCAATTAAGTAGGAATGCCATAATAAAAATGTATAAAATGTATAGAATCATCTGTAAAACACTGGGAATCGTGCGCGTTTCTTGGACGTTAGGACAAAAGATTACAAGATGTTCTACTACGAAATGGAAAAGGCTAAGAACGGAATCGGTATCATCCTTGCGGCAGAGCTACTTGGTAACGTCTTGAGCATTTCGAAGTCCAGCGACCGTTTGATGTCTCTCAAACTAGTAATACCAGGAGAGGTGTGGAATATTGTCAGTGCATATGCTCCCCACAATGGGTGCAATCAGAGAGATAAAGATGCATTTTGGGTAGATTTCCACAATCTCCTTAAAAACATCCCAAAGGAAGAATTTCTGTTTGTTGGAGGAGATTTGAATGGACATGTCGGGAAATCAAACGAAGACTATGAAGACTGCCATGGAGGACTAGCATATGGCACCAGGAACCTTCCTGGTGAAGACATCCTAAGCATGTGCAAATCACACGGTCTTATTGTGTTAAATACCATGTTCATCAAACAAAGCCGACACCTGATCACTTACAGCAGTCGTGGAGATGAAACTCAGATTGACTACCATTTGGCATAAAGTTTCATGAAGCCTCGGGTAAAAGATTGCAAAGTGATCCTGGGAGAGGCAATCGCTCGGCAACACCGTCTCCTGCTAACAGAAATTTTTATGAAAACATCAAAGAAAAGCAAACAAACAAGGTTCTCTGAGAAAATCAAGTGGTACAATCTGGACAAAGAAAAAGGCGAGGCTTTTGTTTTCGTAATGAAAAATTACCTCTCTCACACAATCAACGGAGCTGAGGATGAAGAGTGCAGAGCACAAAATATGTGGGATTCCCTACAGCGAACTTGCTTAAAGAAGGCCAAATCACTGCTAGGAGCTTCAAAAGGCCACCATCAACACGCCAAAGAAACATGGTGATGAAGTGATGAAGCTAAGAAGGTGATAAATGAGAAGAAAGCGGCTTTCAAAGCTTGGTCAAAGTGCCCCTCTAATAATAGTGACGAAAAAGCTCGCCTCGAAATGGAATACAGATGCTGCAAGAAAAAAGCGAAGAAAAAGTGCGCCCAGCTTCAAGCAGAGAGTACGGAGGGCCTGTATCGGGAGCTGAAGAAAATATTTTCCCCGGTTCCTGACGCAAACCAGGCTATCCAGGAGCCGCGAAGACACAATATGAACAAGAGCGCAAGTATCTTCAAAATAGCCGCCCAAAGAAGGAAGAATGCTCAGGAGATTCGTTCGCCAAATTTCATTAGCAATGCTTATGGCCAGCTTCTTGTGGATGACGAGAAAATTCTGCAGAGGTGGCGGCAGTATTGTGAAGAGCTTTTATATGAACAGTTTTCCCGGCTATACTTTCCAAGAGCCACCCCTAACTGTGAAGAAATACCCGACATTACAGTCGAAGAAGTTAGTGAGGCGGTTAAATACTCCAAAAACGAAAAGCGGTTGGGCCTGACGAGATGCCCTCTGAGTTCTGGAAAAAGATGGGAGACATCGGGTTCAGATGGCTCAGAATTCTCATCTCCAAATTTGTGAGAGGTGACCCAATGCCGAATCAATGGAGGGAAAGTTACCTTCTCCCTGTATACAAAGGGAAGGGTGATACGTGAAACTGTGATAACTACCGTTCGATCAAGCTGATGTCACACACCATGAAGATCGTTGAGCGGGTACTAGGTGGCCGACTGCGAAAAATAGTACGGCTATCTGATGATCAGTGCGGGTTTGTCTCGGGTAAATCAGCCACAGATGCAATCCAAAGTATAAGGATCATAATGGAAAAACATCGTGATTCCTTAAGGGATTTGCATATTGTATTGGTTGACTTTGAAAAGGCATTTGACAGACAACCACGAGATCTGATATGGGTGGCGCTAAGACATCGAGGGGTTCCAGAAACCTATGTACAGATGATCATGGACATGTACGAAGGGGCAAAGACAAGAGTAAGATGCCCCGCTGGAGTAACCGAAGAGTTCCCAATCAAAGTCGGGGTGCACCAGGGAAGCGTTTTAAGTCCTTTGCTCTTTATTACAGTCCTTGATTATCTGCTTGAAGGTAAAGTGATGGACCCCAAGGTACATCAGTTATTCTTTGCTGACGATGGAGCCATCATAAGTGAGGATCCTACATCCCTGCAACGAGCACTTGATGTGTGGGTGGACGTTTTGGAGGGAAATGGGTATCGCATTAGTTCAAAAAAGACAGAGTACTTGTGCTGCCCGTTCTCTGATCCACTCAGGCATATTCCAGACATTTATTTGAATGGAACAGTGCTTCCCAAGTGCGAAAAGTTCAAATATCTAGGATCTATGATCAATAGCAAAGCAACTTGTGATGACGACATCAATCATCGTGTAAGCGTAGGGTGGATGAAGTGGCGAGAAAATTCCGCTATCTTCTGTGACAGAAAAATGTCCCCTAAGTTGAAAGGAAGGCTCTACACAGCAGTTGTACGTCCAGCGCTCACATACGATTCACAATGTTGGACGATGTACAAAAAGTATGAGAGTAAATTAACGGCAGCTGAGATGAAGATGCTTCGCATGACAGCAGGAGTGACAAAGCTTGATCGAATAAGAAGTTCGAAGATCCGAGGAAGCTTTCACATCAAGGAAACCATCGTACAAAAAATAGAGCGTGACCGGCTCAGTTGGTATTGCCACGTTCAAAGAAGAGATCATTTGGACTCTGTTAAAAAGGCAATATCTATGCGCGTTCCAAAGACATCGCGATGTAGAAAAGGCAGGCCTATAAACGCCTGGATCAGACAAATGCGACGACATCGGCATTTCATTGGCCTCAGTAACCGAGTGATCCATATTTTCTGGGGTCAAATAGGCGTACCCCACAGGCGGATCAGTAGAAATGCGGTGAAGTGGGAGGGTTGTGATCCCTTGTTTTCGGATCATAACCTCGCTGATAAAAGGAAGAAGAAGTATAGAATCATCTGTATGATGCAGTGGTGTGGATAAAAGAATTGTTAAGGTTTTCCACAGGTAGTATATGTAGTTAAAACCGTGACCAAACTACCATATACGTAGAGTGAAATCAACTTGAAGAAATGAACAAATGAAATTAATTTCCTGACCAACATTTTTCTCCCTGACTTTTACTAACTTTCAATACAAGCCGACACCCTGTTTTTGCAATTGTATGCTAAATGACATGTATTGTTTTTCGTCATTACCATGAGTAACGTTTGCTTAGCTGTGCGGGCTAATGCGTCGTATTAACATTAACTATTCCAGCTTGGGGTTTTTTTTTTTTAAATATTAACTCGAATGCAATTACATGATTGCACGACGTAAGTTGGTAAGGACAGATAGACAGAGAGAGAGTGGTTTCAAATTAAGGTGACGTTAGTTAAAAAAAAAAAAAAAAAGAAGATGGCGTCCAGGTAGCTGCGGAGAATTGTTTTGTTATTTTATCGTTTCTTTATGATTCACAGTATTTTTTCCCACATCAATCCTCAATCAGTTCGATAAATTTGTTCAGTCAAATGACTACCCTACTGTCAGTGTTATGCCTTTGCAGTAAAATTCGCATAAGCTTTCGCAATCGATCAGATTGGCTTTAATTATTTAACGAGAAATATTAACCATTAGCGCGATAATCGATGATGTTATCACTATATCATCGGTTAGAAATGGCACGCCCACTTATTTTTAACGAAAAACCCTAAATAAATCAGTTTCTCTGATGAAATCATTTATAAATATATAAAAAAATAAAAATAAAATGTAGATAGCAAGATATCATTATTCATCACGTTTACCAGTCCAGTTACTCCTATTTTAAGTAGGGATGGGTTAAAGTAGAGTGCTATACAATACGTTCCAAAAGAATTATAGCTTTTTGGTATGTTTAACTTTTCGTTCATAAGAATTCTACTAAAATTTCTTATTTGCATTTTCTATGGACTTGCGTTGTTCCCTAAAAATTAGAAAACAAACAACCAAAAGAAAGAGAACAAAAACTGTCTCTAAAAGCCGTGAGAAAGTGCTAACCTAGTAGAAATTGCCACACTTCTTTCTATGCATTTCTTTCAAGAGTTAATCGGAACTCCAGTCACCAGCGTTTAATTAATTGATTAAAATGGCCATCATTTA
The DNA here is from genome assembly GCA_945910035.1 of Brachypalpus laphriformis. Lineage (NCBI taxonomy): Eukaryota > Metazoa > Arthropoda > Insecta > Diptera > Syrphidae > Brachypalpus > Brachypalpus laphriformis. The sequence continues at coordinate 124,867,993 of OX246755.1, forward strand.
AAATTCAAAAAATTAACTTTCATTAGTAAACACACGACATCCACAGTCCTATGGATCATAGATGCAAATTCTGAACCACTGACCACAAATAACTTTTTAAGAATTCAGATAACGCGCAATGTCTTCAAAAGAAATAGCATAGTTAAAAATAGCAAAACTTCTGACCCCAGTAATAAATCAAAATTAAGGAACCTAGGCTGTGGTTTAATAATGAATTCTAAAAAGCGGCAAGCTAGCGGTTATAAACAACAAAACTTTCGACAAGTTAAACAGGTTTGAATCAATACAAAGAGATTATTGGCCAAATTACTTGACGAGTCGTAAATAAGAGAATATGGAAATTAATTGTTTACGCCTAGGGAGCACTAAACACTTTTTTGTTTTGTATTTTTCTACGCGATTTTTTAGTAGTCTGTTTTAGTCACAAATAAAATAAACATCAATTTGATTGACTTCAGTGTATACACTCAACAAAGTTTACTCATCATCGAGTAATACGAACCAGTCATGAGTCAGTGCCTTGATTCTGATTATGTGCAACTTTAAAACAAGATCTACAGGTGACTAAATCGATGGCGATGTGATGAATCCCGCATTAAGGTTACCTGACACATAGTGTAGTATGAATAATTCATTGTGAATCATTGGGTAACAAGAAACATTCAAACTTTACACTTTTACTTCGCTCATAAAGGGATAGACTGAATAAGAAAGCATTTTAATAAGGTCAACGCCCATCGACCAACTTACGGCATAAAAATTGAAAATAGCTTATATGCCTTGTATGGAGAAGAGCACTCTGGACTAACACCGTAATTGTACAAGTGCACACTGCAACGTTTTGGATGGATTTAACATGTGAAGCTGTTGGTCCGGATGACGGGTCAGGGTACCATGTACCTGATAGGTAGTTATCAGACGAAGTTTAATTTTTTGTATATCAGTTACATATAGCTTCATTAAGACGGCTAAAGGTAGCCATAAACGACGAACATGCTCGCCGAACTTGTTCGTGTTCGCTATGTTTTTCTCGTGTAGGGGCTGGTTCGCGAACCGTTCGCTGTTGGCGAAAAATTTCGATTTTTTCGCAAACGAACAAGTTAGGCGAGCATGTTCGTCGTTTAGGGCTACTATAACGTACAGTGTGTTGCAACTTGCAAGGAATCGTGCATTCATTAATATCCGACTAAAACTAATTGCAAGCCATGCAGCAAAACAGAATACTTACAATCCATCGGAAAAGGATCGATTTTTTTTTTTTTTTTTTGAGTTTAGACACGCGTGATGTTAGGCGTTTACCTACCTCGGGTCATACCGTTGGTTAGGCTCGGATGGAGCACAGTTCACGTTCTGTGCTCTTCGATGATATTGCGATCTAGTCACCTGGACTAATTATCAATTTTTTTCTGATCTCTATGTCATTGTTTTCGATTCGAGAGTTCCGCCCATTGGCTTCTCTCGACAGATGATAGCGTCTTCTTAGGTATATAAGTAAGTGCATAGAACATAAATGGGATTTAATCCACTCAAAATGTTGGGGGTTAGTTTCGCACAGAGCGCCCCGACGCTCGTTGTTGTCGTTCCATTACACTCTTAAATATCCACATATTTTCTAATGTTAGGTAGATATCCAGATACATACTATACCTACTATGCATATATATATTTCTATATGTTATGTGTGTGTTCTGATACACTTAGGTCAATTCAAATGGCTTTGTCCTTTTGAGCCTTCGCACTATGTTTGCGTTGTCTAAAAGTTGTACTACCTCAGTGTTAGTGTTTTGTTGAAGCCTTGATTCATACCTTCGTGCATTTTGCCTAGTTTCATCTGTGACACATTCCACTCCTAAATCCCTGCGGAGGTAATTATGCCTTATGTACCAGGGTGCATTAACGATATTTCTTAGCACTTTGTTTTGAAATCTTTGGATGATGTCTGCGTTGTTCTTTTTGGTACAACCCCATAGTTGAATACCATATGTCCATATTGGCTTCAATGATTGCTTATATAATAAAAGCTTATTATAGATTGATAGTGGCGAATCCTTTCCTATCAGTTAATAAATGTTTCTGGATCGTAAATGAAATGTTTAGGGGTGGCAATGGTGTACTGGTAAAGTCGTCAATTACCACGCTAATGGTTCATGGTTAAAATCCTGCTGTTAGCAAGCATTTATTTATTTCTCATGAAATATATAGTCAGTCCTCCGATCAATTGCGGAAGCTTGTGTGAACACTACCGTGGAGGCATAACACTGGCAGTAGCTTGGTCATATGGCTGGAAAAAACTGTTCGCTCTATTGATAATAATTTGCCTATGACATAGGTTATCGGGAAAAAAATACTGTGAATCAGAAGCAAAGACAAAAACTAACAAGAACCTCCTCAGTTATCTGCACGCCATCGCCGGAGTTTCTCTGAAGTATAAACAACCGAGCTTCAAAACCAATACACCGAATCTTTCTTTCTCTCTATCCTTTCAAACGCCCGCACTGTGTGTAAACATGTTAACGGTATTCATAACCACTTGAGTGCACGCAAATTATAATAAAAAACAAAAAAAAAAAAACAGGCTCTTACAGGGCCAAGGGCATAGCTTTTCGCAACCATTCGCGTTGTGCATGTTATAATTTTAGTACGAATGGAAGTTATGAACGCGAGTGCTTTTGTGACAGTTGGGAGAGGCGGAACGTATTTATTCTATTTTTTTGTAGATTAAATCTTGGTCCTAGGGCGTAGTGCTCCAATGCACTAACCACTGCACCACGGCGCATTTCAATCTTCCTTTTTCAGCGATGTTATGATCCGAAAACAGGGGATCATAACCCTCCCACTTCACTGCATTTCTACTGATCCGGCTGTGGGTTCGTCTATTTGACCTCAGAAAATATCGGCAGGCTTCCCGATTTTGGATTACTCAGTTACTGAGGCCAATGAAATGCCGAAATGTCGTCGAATTTTTGAAATCCAGGCGCTTATAGGCAATACCAGCTGAGCCGGTCGCGCTCTATATTTTGTACGATGGTTTCCTTGACGTGAAGACTTTCACGGATCATCGAACTTCTTATTCAATCAAGATTTGTCACTCCGCATTTCAATATACATATAGCAGAAATTGCAAACACGACATTTATCGAAATCGAGCAAATATTGGATTGCGTTGGAAAGAACACAAATAGCGCAATTTAAAGAAAATGCGGACTGAGCTGGAGGGCTACAAGCTCCAACACATGAATCTTCTGCATATACTTTGTTCTACAAGTACTTAACTGTAGATTTTGTTTCTCTACGCACAAGTCAGTGAAATTCCGCGATGAATGCAAAATGTAACGTAGCGTGAGTTACCTTATCCTATTATCTTGTTCTGTATCTTTTCCTATTCTAATTGTTCAATTTTTTCACCTGAGCATAGGTAAAGGCTTACGTACTCCTTTGAGCCTAATGTAACATGAGTTACCAGAGGATCATCAAGCAGTATATTAGATGAAACTGGTTTTGTTTCTCTTAATAAGGATTTAAAACAGAAAACGATTAACATCATTTTTAAATCCATATTATGTATGCGACAGTTGAATAGCAGCTTTAGAATTAAATGTAACATGAGTTACCATGGAATGATCTTACATGTGACTCAATCATTTCATCTCCAAATCTATAAAATGCTTTTATCCTGACATGTAATACACGGCTGACAAGGCAACAAATGCGACACAGGCAAATCAAGTAATAAAATCTATAGTCCTCTACGGAACTAGAGTTATGTAGTATTTTTCTTGTTACCCATTAAGTGCACTTAAGGTAACCTGCACTTTCCGGACGACCTGCAATGAAACACTAGGTTTTGCTGAAATTATGCCAACAAATAAAATTTGGATTTGTATGTACTAAATGTGCAGTTCTATTAAGAAAATAAAGATCTTTTGGTCTAAACTGCATCGGTCTAGCTACAACCAATCTAAAGTTATTAATGATTCTAAGTAAATATACCACCTTGATCAAAAAGTTTCCGGAATAAAAACCGTGTGGCGCTCCCATCGTTCCGATTTGAGTTCTGTTTTCTTTGTTAACTTGGTACATCTGTTGTTGATACTCCCTCTAAATCTTAGCGTCATAGCTTGACATTTGCAAAAGTTACGTAGCCAAGAGTACATCTATCTCTGTGTGTGTTGGCGATTTTTTACAATTTTAGAAATGGATTTAAATTTGCAACAACGAACTTGTATTAAATTTTGCGTAAAAAACGGATTTAATGGTGCGCGAACGTTGGAAATGTTGGAAAAGTGTTTCGGCAACGATTCTCTAAAGAAAACGGTCGTTTACCAGTGGCACGAGCGGTTCAAAAGTGGTCGTGAGTTAATCGAAGATGATGAACGCAGTGGCAGACCATCGACATCGAAAACCGACGAAAACATTGATAAAGTAAAAGAAATGTTGGTCAATAACCGCAAATTAACCATCGGAGAGATAGCGGAGAACTTGAACATTGCCTATGGATCCGTCCAAGACATTTTGGTTAATGATTTGGGTTTCCGTCGTGTAGCAGCAAAGTTGGTGCCAAAAGACCTCAATTTCATGCAAAAAAGAGGCCGTGTTGACGTCGCAAAAGACATGATTTTTTGAAGAGAAATGCAACAAATACCATCCAACAGCCACCGAATTCACCTGATTTGGCTCCCTGTGACTTCTTTCTGTTCAATCGAGTTAAAAAACCATTACGGGGAACGCGTTTCAGCAGCCAAGAGGAAGTAATGGAAAAATCGCAGGAAGCACTGATGGACATACCGAAAACCGAATATAAAAAATGTTTTGAAGATTGGATCAAGCGCTGGCATAAGTGTGTTGCAGTCGATGGGGATTACTTTGAAGGGGACAATATAGATTCTGATGAATAAACTTGTATTTTTAATTTTCTGAATAAATTTCGGGAACTTTTTGATCAAGGTAGTATGTCTCAAAAATTCGAAAAAGTTTACATTATAATAACTCTATGTATATATGCACATGGCACAGATTCGTTGTCTTAGATGACACTTTTAGATTGTAGGCGACAGTTTTGCCGTCGACAATTTTGTAGGGGACTTCTTTTAAAAATTCTATGAAAAGTAAATATTATACATTTTGTTAGAAAATATTAGATGTGATCCTTGTTAAGCAGACATGGGTAAAGATAATTTCTATATCAATAACACAGGCCAACAATGAAAAAACTTTTTTAATAATTTTACCTAATTCCTGTGTTGTATGGTGTGCTGATTCCGAAAATAGTAATAAGAATGTCGTGTCACCCACAAATTTCTCCCATTTTACTATTAAAAAAAAAATGTTCTTTTCATTCAAATGTTAAATAGGTTGGTAATAAATTCTAATGTTATACGGTTGGCAATAGAATCAATTTCGTCGTAAGAGGCGAATAAAAGCCACCCTCCGTAACAAAACGAAAGATTTGAATACCCCAGGTGGCAGTCCAGGTACACTGGAAAATCCACCCTCTTCGGAGGTCGGCTCTACGGATTCTGGGGAGGGCCATTTATTGCACCTAATAAATCCCTTCTCAAAAAGTACAAGGGTATACCGATCTCGACCAACAAGATCGATCGTCTCCGGAAAAAGAAGTCCACCGGAAGCGCAAGCGTGTGAAAAACGGGACTCAGAGAAATATAAAAGTCTTGAGGAAGAAAATAAAACACTCCGAATCAAGCTTAACGAAATGGATCTACTCCATCAAGATCTTAAGAAAGAGATAGACTTATTAAAAGAAGAAAATAAGTCCTTGAGGAACGCACATATCCAGAAAGAACGTGAATGTACTCCAGCACGCTTAGCTAGTCGGGAATATCACACCGACGAAGAAGAGCTAGCACGCGAAACGTATCGGTTCCCAAGGAAAGGACCTAGCCAAAAACGGAAAGCCGGTTCATCGCCCGAAGTCGAGCCCCTAAAAGAAGAAAATCACAAAGAACCGCAAGAAAAGGAATACAATAAGTTGCAAAGCCTCCTTAAAGGAACATTTACATCGAAATATAAGGTTACATCTTTGAGGGATAATGCGTGAAAAATTAACATCGATGACTACAATGATTACCGAGCTCTGTCCTAAAAGCTAAATACCGAAAAGATTCAGTGGTATACTTTCGAAATCAAGTCAGAAAGGCCACATCGTGTTGTTGCAAGGGGACTCTACCCCTCATGCACCAAAGAAGAAATTATGATTGATCTTCAAGCCAAAGGCTTTAAAATTCTTGATGCCGTTAATTTTATCAAGGAGAAGCAACAAACGGAAATAGATAAAGACGTCTTGGTAAGGCGTGGACTTCCGCTTTTTATGCTTACCTTCGATAAGTCTGATAATATCGACGATATCTACCGAATTAGAGCTATACTAAATATCGTGGTCAAAATCGAGCCCATGCGTAGAAATTTAAAAATGATTCCGCAGTGCAAACGTTGCCAAGGATTCAACCATACGCAAATGTACTGCAAAAAAGAACCGCTATGTGTGAAATGCGCCGGAAATCACCTCTCCCAAGTTTGTGGAGTAAATAAACAAACCACTGCAACCTGTGCTAATTGTAAGGGAAAGCACCCAGCAAATTACAGAGGCTGTGAAGTAGCTAAAGAGTTGCAAAAACGGAGAGATGTGCTCCTTAAGCCCCTAAATGCACAATCGACACTGAAAACTAAGCCAAAGCGTAAGATCGCACAGGAGAAAGTAGGCAAACTAAAGCTACCGGGTCCAGAGCGCAAAAGGGTGAGGGAAAGAGTGTCAACAGAAAAGTCCTCGACCTCTTTTTTTAAAAGAAACGGTACTGAAAAGTTAACATTGAAAAAGCCACCGGGTAATGACCTTCGGCCAGGAGGAGTGCAGACTTACGCTTAGGCCGCGGCATCCGAAAATCCAAAAAACCTTAAAATTTCGACCCTGTCTCTCATGTCAGTTGTTCTCGAGAAATTTGAAGAACAAAGCAAAATAAATAAAATTATTCTCGATAGGCTGGTTAAGCTTGAAAATAATTCACGGAAAACGCGTATTTTATCTAGAATATGAATGAAAAACGAATGTTAAATATATGTACTTGGAATGCAAACGGACTTTTGCAAAAACGTGACGAATTGGAAATCTTCATGCGTAAAGTTGACGTGAGTAGATTTGCTTTCGTTCAGCACAATACGCCAAGAATTCGTCCAAGCGTGGACTTTATTAATAGCATGTTGAAGCTTTCCGGTTGCTGCTTCAATGGCATCTCCCGTTGTCAATATCGCCGTATCGTCCGCAAACGTGGCGACGACACAGTTTCTTTCTTGCGGGATGTCACGCGTGTAGAGTACACATAGAAGTGGGCCAAGGACATTTCCTTGCGGGACTCCGGCTGCAATCTCCTTGAAGTCAGAGTAATCGTTTCCGTGCTTAACACGTGAAAAAGATATTTGCTTGATTTCTGAAACCCACGTAAAAAAGGAATCGCATTTAAAAATAAAAGGCTATAATGATTACTACGCTTGTCACCCTTCGGGGAAAGCGAGAGGCGGATCATCCTTGCTTATTAAAGACTGCATCGAACAATCCGAAGACCTAAAGATAGAGCTTGAAACTTTGCAACTGTGCACGATTCGAGTCAAAAATAGTCAGCGTACTCTTAAAATCTCATCTATGTACTCCGCCGCGTTCCGCGCTTGAAAAGTGATTTTACTAACTTGTTTGAATCGCTGAAACCTAATTTTATTATTGGCGGTGATTTTAATGCGAAACATACGTTCTGGGGCTCAAGATACAGCTCGAACAAATTTAGAATGCTCTATGGGGCAGGTATGGAGTACAGTTGTGATTTCCATTCGACGGGTGAACCGACATACTGGTCAACTGATACTTCGAAAATACCTGACCTGATAGATAGATTTTTTCGCTGTGAAAGGAATATCTACCAACCATATAAAAGTTAAAGAGAGCTTTATTTAGAGCGGTTATTTTAAAAATCAGCGAAAAACTAGTCTATAACCTAGAGCCAGCGAGATTAACTGGTCGAACAACTAACTGGGATAGCTTTAGGAACGAAATTGAAGATAACGTAGAACTGAGCGTTCCACTTACGACACCCTATGAACTTGAGGTTGAAGTTGATCGCTTCGTTGAGATCGTACAGCTCGCCTCTTGGAATAATACGCCCAATCCAAGGAAAACGCCGGATAGATACAGTTTACGATATCCTCCGGAAATAAAAGAATTGATCAAGGAAAAAAGAAAAGCGCGTAAAAATGGCAACAGAGTCGTGCTCCGCAGCATAAAGCACACTTGAATCGTCTGTGCAAGAAGAAGAAGACTATTAAGGATTTTAAGAATCGTGCAATAGACTCTTACCTTGAAAGTTTAACAGCGAAAAAAGATTGCAATTATTCACTTTGGAAAGCTGTAAAAGGCACCAAAAGGCCCAAAGTCCCCGCACCGCCAATCAAATTAAATCAAAATGAATGAGCGAGAGAAGATAAAGAAAAAGCGGACGTTTTTGCGGCCCACCTGGAAGAAACATTTAAACCGTACGATGGTCAAGTGGTTTACGACAACGGCAATAGGCTGGATTTACCATCTGACGCTCACAAGTGCAACGCTAAGGGAACTCAAACATGAGATCGAGAATCTAAAACCTAAGAAATCTCCTTGTTATGATTTGATTACCGGAGAAATTTCCAAAGTTTTACCTAGAAAAGCATTGATTAAGCTTCTCCATATTGTAAATGCAGGGCTCAGATTAAAAAGCGTGCCAAGCCAATGGAAAGTGGCGGAAGTCATAATGGTTTTAAAACCAGGAAAACCGCCAAATGAGGTAAAATCGTATAAAGCAATTTCGCTTGTTCCAATCATACCGAAAATTTTCGAGAGGATATTACTAAGGCGTCTCCAACCGGTTATAGAACAAAATAATCTTATCCCTGACCACCAGTATGGGTTCAAAAGTAAGCATTCGACGATAACCAGGTGCATAGAATTACTGACGTAATCGAGAAAGCATTTGAAGAAAAAAAGATTTGCTCAAGCGTATTTCTTTACGTCTCGCAAGCCTTTGATAAGGTTTGGCATGATGCCTTGAAGTCAAAACTACGACAAGTTCTCCCTGTATGCTTATACGATATTCTGGAATCAAGGAAGAAGAAGAAAATATCTCGGGAATAGACTCTTTCGTGTTAGACATGGAGTCGAATACTCCGAGCTCAAAGAAATTTTCGGCCGGCGTACCGTTCGGTGTATCATGCTATATACTCATGATACACCGAACGAAGATGGCACTATCTTTGCTACGTTTGCCGATGACACCGCTATTCTAGCAGTAGGCACAACAAATTGCAAAACAAACTAAAAACATTAAGGGAAAAGCGAAGCACTTGTGTGCAAAAAAAAATTAATTTTATTTTATAATTTTCTAATGGATGTTATTGTAAACATTGACTTCACTTCCTAACAATGAATTCGTATCCCTTTGTTTTTGTTTATTTTTTGTAAGCGTCAGATATATGGCATTAACATTAATTTAATAAATAAAACAAGAAAAAACATATGGCCAATGTGTTTTTTAAAGATTCTTAATTTTGTTTATTCCCTCATAAGCGGACAATTTTCTCGGAACCGTCGGTGTCCGCTTATGAGAGAGTACACTGTACCATAGTTCACTTTCATCAAAATACCACCACCCTCCCAGTAAATGGTAACAAAAACGTAGTATTATATTAGTCGTGTTTTTTTTAAACCTATCCAGTCAGTAGTTGCTAGTAAAGTAAAATTTTACACAAAAAACAAATACAACAACCGGCTGGCTACTACTCTTGATTTTATCCCCAGCAAAAAGTTACTGGCTGGGAATTTTGTGATGCCTAATTTCAGGCGGCGCAAAAACGAATGTTTTTTAGTTATTTGTTGTTGCTGTCACTGCGAGGTTGCTTGATTCCAAGAGATATGTTCGTATAAAATCGACTGGCTTTGGCTGGCTGGCAAATTGTTTAAATGAACGAACGGTTTCAAAAAAAACACGGCAATTATAGTTAGAATTTTCGAATTTTGAAATTTCGTATTTATCGGACTCAACCAGACTCGCAAACTAGAATAAAAGTATCTGGCTATGCTGAAGAAATTTTAAAAATTTTGTCGGAAACCTGCGGCTACGATATCTTCGTGAAGGAATAATAAACTTGAGTTTGATTATCCCCCGCAACCAGTCTTTTGACAACGGCCACAGAAAATAGTTATTATCTTAGGCTATGAAATCATATTTTAAGTGATAATAATCCAACAGGATTTTTAGTTTTCTTTAAATAAGAATATAAACGTTTTAGCACGGTTTTTTTTGCGATATCTTAAAATTGAGTTATTTTTTTTTTTATGTAATTTTCCTTCAGAAAACGCGAACCTACACTCAGTATCATAACTATATAACCAACCGAAATTTGTAAATATTTCTATGAAAGGCCTATTAAAATCAAAAGCATTAGTACCAATCGAGAGATAATGTTTAATAAAAATACAATATAGGTGTATTAAAAGTGACAATTATCGAAAAGCGACAAACGCCAACGACAATCAGGGTGAATTTGTTTATCTTGCCTTTCGATTGCCGTACATTTTTTCTTTCTTCTGGGAGAAATCAGTCAAACGGAATTAGTAATATTGTTATGACACGGGGTGTATAATGGTGAAACAGCGACTCTGGAATTCTAGAATTCATCATCTGAACCGGCTACTGAGTTAAAGGTAGGGAAGTGAGACCATAAGTGACGTCTTTAAGTACGTTTTGTGAAAATATATGTAGCAATAGGTCCATTCGGGTACACAATAGTTCCATTCGCGTACACAATCTAAAGCGCTTTAAGGAACTTAAAGGTGCTCTAAAGTGCTCGAAGTGTATTCGCGTACTGAGCGAACATGACAAATAAAGAGAAAAATTGATAAGTAATGAGTATTTCCCCTCTGTGCCTGAGTGTGCTCGAAGAATTTCTGCCGGCACGAACGTAAAAACTGCTAAATGATTGTCAAATGAGTCCAAGAGTTTTTGATTCCATTTCAGAAAGTCAATAGACATAAAAAATGGATGCAAAGTATCTTGAAGAAAATGCTGTGATGTGTGAATGTTCTCCCAAAACATCTTTTTATCTTTTTAACTTAATCTAAATTTTTTAGTTTTCACACGAGTTTAATTTGTTCATTATAATTTTTTTTAATGACAGTTGGCTCGACATGGCTCGAAATGGCTCGCTTTTCATTCGCGTACTTTTGCTAAGACTTTCCGCTCTCTGAGAGTTTTTACTCCCAACATATCATATTTGACAATTTATTAGTTTTTGGCTCGGAAAGTACGCGAACGGACCTAATTTAAAGCGCTTTAAGGTTTTTTAAAGTGTATTCGCGTACTGAGCGAACATGACAGATAAAGAGAAAAATTGATAAGTAACGAGTAACGATTATTTCCCCTCTGTGCTTGAATGTGCTCGAAGAATTTCTGACGGCACGAACAAAAACTGCCCAATGATTGTCAAATGAGTCGAAGAGTTTTTGATTCCATTTCAAAAAGTCAGAAGACATAAAAAATAAATGCAAAGTATCTTAAAGAAAAAGCTGTGATGCGTGAATGTTCTCGCAAAACATTTCTTTTTAACTTAATTTTAATCTGTTGGTTTTCACTACGAGTTTAATTTGTTCATTATAATTTTTTTTTAATAACAGTTGGCTCGACATGGCTCGAAATGGCGCGCTTTTAATTCGCGTACTTTTGCTTAGATTTTCCGATCTCTGAGAGTTCTTCCTCGCATCATGTCATATTTGACAATTTATTAGTTTTTGGCTCGGGAATTACGCGAAGGGACCTAATGAAAGTTTACAAAACATTTTCCTAATGCCAAAATGAGTATTCATCGTATTAAACACTATTTATTGGGATATCAGCCAATCAAAAGCTGGGCAGTGTACCCTTATACAGCCATAAGCCTAAGCATAATACGAGGGTCGATCAATAAGAACCCGTTTTTGAAGATAGGTGACGTTGCTGAGGGAAGTTGACATTACCGACGGTTACTGTCAAACGACACCATACTAATGTCGTTTTCCATTGGTTTCACTCCCGATTTCACTCCTTTTTGATTCCAATGGAACATGTGAAATCGTCTTCTGCTTTCTTTTGTGTGTGTTGGGAATGTCTGATTTTTGTTTACATTTTTCACAGGAAAATAAAGCAAAAAATGGCTTCTTTTTGCCTAATGGAAAACCACATTAGCAATTCTATCATGTTTTTTATTAATATATTATCAATTATTTTTAATATATCTATGCAAAATTTGTTTCTACTAACTTGCCCCAATTGAGAAAATAAAATAAACAAAAGAATGCGTATTGTACCTATGACTTTGACAAGTAGTCCGATGTAAGAGTTTATATGTTATGAGTGCATTTTGAAAGCACTCCCAAATGAAATCCGGAAGAGAAAAACACTCCCGGAACAGCACTCCAAACACCCAATGGAACATGATTCGGAGTGCTTTTTCTGTGCGGAACACAAAAAGAGTACTCCTTTTTGCCCAATGGAAAACGACATAAATTTCAGACTGATTTATAGGTTAGTTTTTATTTAGCAATCAGTTGTATCATACGTGTTTCGTGTTTCTCGATAAAATGGAAGAAGAGCGATTTCGATCCGTAATTCGCTTTTTATTTTTGGATGGAGAAACATGCAACAAAATAAAAGCTAAGTTGGATGCTGTCTATGGGGACCCTTCACCATCTATCACAGCCGTGAGATATTGGTTCAACGAATTTAAACGTGGTCGTTCATCTGTTTTTGATGAATAGCGGCCAGGCCGCCCGGCATACGTGGTTACCGAAGAAATCGTTGGAAAGGTCCACGATTTTTCGCACGAAGTAGTAGTTGCCCTAGGCGTGTCGTGTCGTACGTTACAGTAGTCAATAGGTGGGTGCAGCAATTGCTCACTGTGAACAACAAGCTGTTACGGTTGTCAATGTCGAAGCAGTGCATGAACTGCGCTACGAATTGCTGCCGCACCCACCTTACTCGGCCGACCTGACTCTCTGAGACTTCTTTCAGTTCCCCAACATGAAAGCATGGATCGGGAAAAAAAGTTCACCTCAAATCAGGATGTTATCACCCAGATAGAATCGCATTTCGCATTTGTAGTTTATACAGTTTATACATATAGATTTGGCGACACAGTTCATGAAGTGCCTAGGCCTAGCTTCTCGCAACCACACGTGTTGTGTGCGTTATATTTTTCACACGAGTGGAAGGGACCTACAGTTTTGAGCCAATGGGCATTTTTTTTTTTTTTTTTGAGAAGCTTTCTCGTAACAACATTACTCTCGGATATTTGTCAAACGTTTGCGAGAGGTGGGACTGTGAAACAAGTTTGTGTTTTTCTCGGATTCGAACATTTGACACTGTGGATCACGTAAAACTATTAGATAAGCTTAAAACTGATTTCAATGAATTTAATACAGTCGTACCTATATGAAAGGAAACAAACAGTCGTCATAAACAACAGTAAGTCTCAACTAGCTAACATTCTGAGCGGGGTTCCGCAAGCTTATATTTTAGATCCCTTGCTGTTTTCTATTTTTATAAATGACCTTCCTAGCTGTATAAGAACTTCAACCGTACATATGTATGCTGATGATGTACAGCTCTATATGAGTTGCCGGCTAGGACTTATAGAGGATGGTGCTAGTAAACTGAACCATGATTTGCAAAGGATTTTAGATTGGTCCAAGAGTAATCGCTTGCGGCTAAATCCAACCAAATCTAAATGCCTAGTAATTTTTAGAAACAAACTTGATTTAAGCTACTTCCCTACCATTTCTCTCGGAGCCACCCCAATTTATTATATTGATAAGGTGAAAAATCTCGGCGTCTGGTTCAATAGAACGCTCTCCTGGGATAATCACGTCCGTACAGTGATTGGCAAAGTTTACGGTTGTTTAAGGAACCTCTCCCTTTCTCAGCATTATACGCCTTTTGGTACCAGATTGATGCTCGTGAGAGCCCTCATAATTCCTATGATATCCTATGGATGCGAAATATTTTCTAACCATAGTGCAGACACCAAACGGAAGCTAAATGTGGCGTTCAACAATGTAGTTCGATAGGTATACGATCTCAGGCGCTACGATCATGTCTCCAGATACGTAAAGACAATACTTGGGTGTACCTTGAATTCCTATTTTGACTACTGTAGTTAAAAGTTATTGCGCAAAGTAATTATAACAAGAGAACCTGCATACTTTTATAACAAATTGCATTTCTCAAACTCTTCACGTTCACTTGTTCTTATTCATCCTAATTTTAAATGTTTATCTTCCGAGCGTCAATTTTTCGTAAATGCCATTCGTCTGTGGAATTCGTTACCTCTCGACGTAAGAAGACTTTTTTGTGCGGATAATTTTGATGCTGTTTTATTCGCGTATTTGTCTAGAGAGTTATATTAGAATTAAGGTTTATTTATGGATTTATTTGTCAAGTTTTGGCTTCATAATGTTATTACTTATGTATTATTTTCTTATTAATGTCTTAAATCGATTTTGTAGCTTCATTTTTATTGAATTTGTGAAATGATTAACTTGTACTTTTACAATTTAAGAGATCAATTGGTCTAATGTAAAAGATTTAAACTTAAATAAATAAATAAATAAATAAATGAAATGAAATGAACATGGAACCTGGTGCGCAGTGGTCGGGCAAACTAACCAACGCGCCAAGGCACCCACAAAGAGTTTGACAAATCATTTTTTTTTTTTTTGAGGGGTTAAAAGAATGACAGGAAAAGTGTATCGACCTACTCGTAAAAGGAGATCAACATATTCGAGTCATATTTTTATAAAAATAAGAAAAAATTATTTGCAACACAGCGGTAACCCTATGTTGGATAGGTCATTTAACCGACTGAATTTCTAGTCTACACAAAAAAAAAAAAAAAACCTTGCAACATTGCACACTGCGTGTGCATGTCTGGCAGTGCGCAACCTTGATATTGCATGATTCCCGACTACGGAATAAGAATTCTATTGACTCTTTTTTTTTAAAGCAAAATATATTCCCCACAGTTACCACTGCAGCGTGTAGAAAGATCAATGAACAGGAGCATGAATTAGTGTGTTCCACCTATGTATCTATGCCTAACCCAATTGGATTCGTTTTCCTCTACATCTATGCACTTTGGCGATGCTTGTTATTTTTTCCTATCGAATCGACTGCTGAATAAGAATATGTACATACCTACTCGTACAAGTATTGTAAATCGATTCTCAGCGGCCGGCAACTGATTTTTTTATTTTTATTTTTTATCAAAACAGCAAAAGACGAAGCAAGAGTGGAAAACAACAAATTATCTAAAAATAAAATAAATATCATTCAACATTTGTCGAGAGTGGGGAGTGGAATGTGTTGGTTTGCTTGCTGACTCACAGGCAGGGGGTATCGTCTAGTTTTTTGAAGAAAAAAACTTATCAGTGAGACTGATTCGATTCCTTATTGGAAATGGAGGAATTAACTGAGTCAGGAGCTAAGTGAATAGCCGGCCTAGGGATGGGCTCTGATTACCTAGTATTTACAAACAAAATATAAGGAATTCACCATGGCTACAGGGGGAGGGTTTCCTTTTCCACTAAACAAGCTTTGCGGTGCATTTTGGAGGAAATGTTTCTTTGTGCTTACCTTTTGTAGGGCGAAATCTCTCCTTGAATGTGTGCACTCACGACGATGATTGTGGATCAAAAGGAACCGGAAGCTGTTTATTCAGAGTTAATTTAATTACACATCACAGTAACAGAATACACGGCTCGATAAGAGTACAGAGGATAACAATTCTTTTTCGCTTCGCACTGCTGATTCACAAGAAGACGAGAAAACAGTGATGAAGAAAAGTGGTTGTTGGTTTCGGGGAGGGTGTGTAACAAAACGAAAAAACGACAACAGTTTTGACGTTTCTCTTTGCTGTGCTGTATATGGGCGTCATATGCACAGCTGCTGGCCATTGTTGATCTAGTACAATTTGCGTTCGATAGCATGCATGGTTGTGTGGAATTCAGAATGGAAAATGTTGAATGTCGAGTAGTCAGTATGAAATTTTAAGTTTTGCTTTCTCTAAAAAAAATAATGCCACCTTACGATGGTAAAAAAAATTTTTTTATATATTCCCTTGCATTTTCAAGAAGTTGTACTCTTCTAATGGGAATAGAAAAGTAAAAAATAACTTCTCCTTCTGATTAAAAAATATTTCGTTTAAATTGGATAAAGAGTATTTTGGAACTTCAACGGCTGTATTATTCACTCAGTTTAAATAAAAGTTTTAAACGTTTTTAAACCACAAAAAAAAAAAAAAAAAACAAAATAAAGCAAGCTTTAATGTAAACTAATCGACATAATATTCACTCGGTTTACGTGGTTTATTTTGGTTCATTTTAAGTACTACAATAATTTTAAACCTACGAATTGGCGCATTTTACTAATCGGACAGAAGTTAGTTGTGATGTATTGCGTCATTTGTGAAGAAGGTAGAATAATTATGAATTCTCTCAAGTTTGGACTTATGGTCCAAGACTTAACTCAAGCGTTTGACACGATAGGTTGGCAATGGTGCAGTGGGTAGTGTGTTTGCTCGTTCACCGAAGTGTACAGGTTCAAGCTCCAGTCTGAGTGCTCAACGGAGTCTGATTGATCTGGAAAAAAAAACATTTGACAGCATTAGCCGTGTTGTTTTTTAAACCTATCCAGCCAGTAGTTGCTAGTAAAGTCAAATATTACACATAAAATAAATGCAAACACCGGCTGGCTACTACTTACTCTTGATTTAATCCCCGGCAAAAAGCGGCTGGCTGGGAATTTTGTGATGCATAATTTCAGGCGGGGCCAAAACAAATGTTTTTTTTTTAGTAATTTCTTGTTGCTGTCACTGCGAAGTTGCTTGGTTCCTAGAGATATGTTCGTATAAAATCGGCTGGCTTTGGCTGGCTGCGAAATCGTTTAAATGAACGACTGGCTGGCTAGGTTTAAAAAAAAACTACTATTGATCACTCAATTCTGCTGGTTGAACTCAGGAATAAGTTTAATTTTTCCTTTGCTACGCTTAAGTTAACTAGAAAGTGCTGATGTATGCTTATGATGTTTCAATATACCTAGCTCGAACAATAGGTTTAATGGAAAACTGTGTTGAGGATTCAAAGCTGGGCGACATTAGATTAAGTTCTGTTTAATGGCTTAAAAACTGTGGCTCTGATCCTCTCGAGAACTCAACTTAATTCATTTGGTTTTCCGCCGATGAACAAGGTGGTAGAACCACTCCGTATGTCAGTAGGGTTAAATATTTGGGCTTTAGCATTAATTTATCCCTTAGTTGCTGTGACGTAGTTCTGATGAAATTAAGCAAATTTACACCGTTCTCCGTACCTTAAGAAGTTCATCACAACTGCTGGTTTCCAGTATGAAGTGAAAAGTCTGATTGCCCCGTTCTTTACGTTCAATTGTACTATATATCCTTCGTCATTGTTCTGTCACGGTTAACTAATGTAGTTTTCCATTGGGCCAAAAGGAGTACTCTTTTTGTGTTCAGCACAGAAAAAGCACTCCCAATCATGTTCCATTGGCTGTTTAGAGTACTGTTCTGGGAGTGCTTTTCTGTTCCGAATTTCATTTGGGAGTGCTCTCAAAATGCACTAACACATATAAACCCTTACTTCGGACGACTTGTCAAAGACATATGGTACAAGATGCATTCTTTTGTTTATTTTATTTTCTCATTTGGGGCAAGTTTTTAGAGACAAATTTTGAATAGATATAATTAACAAATTGATAATATATTAATAAAAATTGCTTATGTGGTTTTCCATTGGGCAAAAAGAAGCAATTTTTTGCTTTGTTTTTTGTGAAAAATATAAACAAAAAATCAGATATTTATCAACACACGCAGAAGTAAGCAGAAGACGATTTCACATGTTCCATTGGAATCAAAAAGGAGTGAAAGCAATGGAAAACGACATAAATGAAGCGTTTAATGACTGTGTGCGTTTTATATACAATGTCAGTAGGTACACCAGTGTTTCACGTGTAAATTCGAATGTTCTGTTCTCTTCCAGAAATCTTTAAAAGTTACATAGTATTATTCCGAACAAATGCCCCGAATACTTAAGTGAAATGATACTTTTTGCTCAGTCACGTAGAGGCGTAAGTTTTATATTTACCCGCTTTTCTCACACATTAGCAGAACTTTCCTTAATCGTGTCAGAAATTCGACTGGAATTTTCTTCCTGTGGAATTGCAGATGACGACTTTACTACCCATGTTCAAGAGGAGGATATTTCAACATACCATATATCAATTTAATGTAAATTTCTATACTTAAAAACACGATTTCATTCTATATAAAATAGTTCATGTGAAAAAAATTGATTTACTTTCTAAACTCTTTTCTTTCCTTTTTTTAATCTAAATTATTGGCTTAATACTTAATTTTAATATTACAAATCTTGTAGTATCATGTATCCCTAATTTAACTTTAATAGAAAAAAAAATATTGTGAGGCATTTCAATTAATTTTGATTTGTTTCAACTTACTCTCGCGAACGATTTCTGACTAATCGGTCGGCAAACACTTGAGCACCCAATGCACCGGGGAAGTCATAATCGAAGTCGCCATCTTTAGCTCGCACTGCGTATTTTACCTGTCACATATTTTCTATGATGACCTTAAAAAAAACATTTCTGAATGCATGACAATGAATGAGTGAATGAATAGAATAACAGACAGACAGAAAATGCACAACAAAAAAACAAAAATGATTAAACTGGCTGAATAATATGGAATTCAAAATTCTGGATGATCTAAATATATTTAAACCACGGTCGAAATTAAACCACTTTATAGACCGAGTGAAAAATATGGTTACCCAGAAATTAACCCGAAGTAAACCAACCCGGGTTTTATGAGTAATAGCTGAAACATATTACCGCAGCAACAGCAAAATTGACTTTGACAGCCGCAGCAAATATTTTAGTAATGTGACCAAAGGCACAGTACACATTAGCACAGCAACTTCAACGTTAGCCGTTTTATTAACACCGATGATACATGTGCTCGTAGATCATTGGTTTGCATCCTTTAGAATAAAAACATGAGATCTTGCTTTTATCAGGATCGATTTTTGTTATCTAGAAATTAGTTCACACTATTGTTCGCTAGGTTGCACTTTTGATAATTATCAAAACTCATGTTCAATTCAATTCAATTTTTATTTTCAATGTACAAGTAAGACCGAGTCTTTTATAGTACTAACAATGCTTAAATATAATTATATCTTAAATACAAAAATACAAAAAAGAGGATAAAGAGAAGAGTTTAATAGATACTAGAGATAGGTACTCGTAGAAGGATAGATATATGTACATAGATGGAAATATATAGGAAAATAGTAAGGTAGAAAGAAAAAAAAAAGAAAAGGGGGAGATGAAGTATAAATACTATTTAATATCGTACTAACGCTGTTCAGATAAAAACTTGAATATTTTATTTTTAAATAAATTAGAACTACTTATTCGCTTAATATCAGTTGGCAGATCATTCCAAAGCTTAGTGGTGCATACAAAGAATAGACGTGATGAGTTCAGATATTGACAATTTGGAACAATAAGGTTTGAAGTTCTTTGAGATTGCGCAAACTGCAATTTTTCAAATAGATATGCAGGGTTTTTTGGAAACATTATATTATGCAGAAAAATTAATTTTCTTGCGTTTAAAAACTGCGTCAATGAACAGCCTAAGGCACGTAAGTTATATTGCGTAATATGATCACATCTACGAAGACCATATACATACATATCGAACCGAATTATTAAATGCAACTTGGAGTTTATTTTGCGACGCCGAATCCAGCTTATAGTACACAGTTTCAGCATAACATATGAGTGGAATTATAAGCATTTTAAGTAGCTTCAGTCTAGTTCCTTGAGGAGTAAATGTCGCCGACTGCCATAATTTGCGAAGACCACCATAGATTCGACCAGCAATGTAATTTATGTGGTTACTGCAGGATAAGTTACGATTTAACTTAAAGCCAAGGGTGTGATATTATTTGCAAATAATAGCCTGTTGTTTGATAAGAAAATCGGAGGTATAGTTTCGGTATCAAAGCTGCTACTAGAAATTGCTATTAGTTGAGTTTTGGCTGTATTTAATATAAGTCTGTTAGCAATGGACCAGTCATATATAGCCGAAAGATCCTCGTTGATTCTGCACTAAGACCAGGTGACCGCGACTAATAAAACTGTACGTCATCAGCATATAAATGAATAGAAACATTCGTGCATATTTTTGGCAGATCATTAACATACATGCAAAAAAGTATGGGGCCCAAAATAGATCCTTGCGGTACGCCTGATCGGACATCTTTAAGACATGATTGTTTACTTCCAACAACCACTCTCTGCAATCCATTACTCAAGTAATCTTTTATTAGATTAACAGCTCTCTGGCTGAAGCCAAAATAATATCGCAGCTTGCAACAAAGAATGTGATGGTCAACTCTATCAAAAGCCTTTGAGAAGTCTAGCAAACAAAGTATAGTTAAATCCCCCTTGTTGCCATATTAAAATATTGTAATATTCTTGCTAGGGTTCCTTTAAATAAAACCGTCTTTTGTGTATTTTAATCGTTTATTTATTATCAAACACCAACTTTACTTCAACACAATATTCAATCACTTTATTCTTTATTTATTTCAAATAATGTCGCTTATTTTCACCACTGGTCTAATCTTCCTCTTGTAATCGCTGTATGCACTTATAAACAACTGTGTCCACTGTGGTTGTGGTATGGGTATTTATATGAAATTGCAAGGGGTTCTAGAACATGCTAGGTGTTTCTCCGGGTGAATCGAGGATCCTGGAATATTGGGATATTGTGTGGAACAATTGTGGAACGTAAGTACATCAGGTTGGAATATTTACTGCTAACAGGTTTTGCAATAGATGTCGTTGCTACAGTTTGAGAAACAGTGTTTTAGTTTTTGGTACACAAACCATCCTGTAGTCAATGCTACAATATGTATGGAATACTTTTACAACCCAAATATTGTTCTACGATTTCTATGTTTTCTTTGTATTGGAATTATGCATATAAAAGCGCATTTGAACGTAAATACTTATACCAACCATGAGTTAGAGATAACTCATATTAGTTATCAAATGGCTGTTAGTGCCCCCCTGGCAGCTGACCTCCTCGTGGTGGGGGGCGGGCAACGTGACTGGGATGTGCGGATGGGGTAACTTTAATAGTTATTCCCATTCATACAACCCAGTCTCGGCTAACAAAGCGCACACCCCATGATGACACGAAGACGACCGGCCTCGGATATTGCCAAGCCTGGTAAGCCAGGGCATCCTGTGGAGCCAGGCCTGAAGGGTGTCAGGATGCGAGCGTCTGGTGGTCGGCTTGTCGCGCTCGGCAGCCGGCCGGGTCAAACCCGAAATGGCTACGAGCTTCCTGTCAATGGTCTCGCGAACCATTACGGGGGTCAAGGGGTGAACGCGCTGTGCACCGATAGGGGCACAGATGGACTCTCTGAGATTCGACAACTGCATCGACTTAGGATAGGCACATGGAACGTCTCATCGCTCACAGGGAAGAATCTTGAGCTTGTTGGGGAGGCTGTTAAAAGTCGACTAGATATAGTTGGCGTCTCTTCAACAAAGCAGAGAGGTTCTAAAACTGTGGACCTTTCGGGTGGGTGGAAGCTCTTCCTGTCAGGAGTCGCACCCTCAATGTCTGCTCGGGCGGGAGTGGGGATACTCACAAGTCCCAGGTTGACAGACAGAGTATTGGAGTGGATACAATTAGGAGGGAGAGTTGCGATCTTAAAGCTCAAGCTTGAAAGATCAACTCTGGCATTGGTGCAGGTGTATGCACCGAACCTTCTGTCAGAGTACGCAGCTTTCTTAGATGAAGTTGATGTTGCCCTTGAAAAGGTTGCAGATATGGATTCTTTTGTCTTGATGGGTGACTTCAATGCTCATATGGGTGAAGATGTTATGACATGGGGGAGTGTGATTGGGAGGAACGGTGATCCTGATCAAAACGCGAACGGAGAGGTTGTTGGATTTTTGTTGTGAAAATGGCTTATCCATCATGAACACCATCCTTCCACACAAAGACATTCACAAATACACGTGGTACCGTCAGAGTCTTCAGCAGAAGTCGCTGATCGATTTCTTTGTGGTACCATCGTGTCTGAAGAGAATGGTTTGTTATGTTCGCGTATTGAGAGGGGCCGAACTGTCAACTGATCATCACTCAGTGCTGTGCAAATTGTATCTTAGCGAGAGAGTGCCTCCCCTACCAAAGCGTAAACCAAGGATGGTTACACGCATACGATGGGAGAGGTTACAGGACGATGAGATACGGGAGACATTTGCACGGCAAATATCTGAAAGGTTTGAACGAATTCCAACTGTTCCATCAAATGTAGAGGAAGAATGGCAACTGTTTTCAACGGCGGTTATTGCCTCTGCGGGAGATGTTTGTGGAGTGAAGCGGCTTGGTGTGGCGGCTGGTGGTGAGAAAAGAACTGCTTGGTTTAAAACGCCCGGAGTTCAAGAAGCCATCAGAGAGAAGAAGAGAGCCTTTAAGGTGTGGATTCACTTGGGGAATTCCGATTCTCGAAATCGGTACACTGAGGCGCGAAGAACTTGCAAATTAGCTGTGAAAACAGCGAAAGAACAGTCTTGGAAGGAGTTTGGCGAGAAATTGGAACGTGACCACAGATCTGCAAATAAGATGTTCTGGCAGACCGTCCGCCGACTCAGAGGAAAAAAGTTGAATATCGTTGAAGGAGTTAAATCCAAAGACGGTAGACTTCTTTCCAATGAGGAGGACATCTTACGCAGATGGAGCGAGCACTTTTCAGAATTGCTCAATCCCGAACAGGGCACCGAAGATGACAGACCTATGGTCGAAAGTTGGGCGGAAAGTAGTCCTACGGTAGAGGAAGTAACTTTGGTGATCAAAGCGCTAAAAGTTGGCAAATCTGCTGGTGTGGACGAAATTCGGCCAGAAATGCTCAAGGCTTTAGGTAAAGAGGGAGTGCAATGGCTCTCGCGTGTCATTAAAGTGGCCTGGGAATGCGGTGAAACACCTGGTGATTGGCAAATGGGGGTGATAGTTCCTCTTTTTAAAAAAGGGGACAAAAGAGATTGCGCCAACTACAGGGGTATATCTCTTTTAAGTCTCCCTGGAAAAGTCTTCGCTAAGGTGCTAGAAAAGCGTTGCAGAGCTGTGGTTGAGGACAGTTTGGGGGATGAGCAGTGCGGTTTTTGTCCCGGTAGAAGCACAACCGACCAGTTGTTCACTCTCAAAATGGTTCTTGAGAAGGCCTGGGAATATGCCAAACCTGTCTACACTTGTTTTGTGGATTTGGAAAAAGCATATGATAGGGTTCCTCGAGGCAAACTCTGGAGTGTTCTGCAGGAGTATGGGATTGATGGTTCCCTGTTAAGGGCGATTCAGTCTTTATATACAAACTGTAAAAGCTGTGTTCGGATAAACGGTGTTAAATCAATACCTTTCACTGTGGGCGTTGGACTCCGCCAGGGGTGCGTTTTGTCACCTCTCCTCTTCATTGTATATATGGATTGGATGTTGCAGCGCAGCCGTGGCGGAGAATGTTTCAAAGTGGGAGACCTAAGGATTAGTCATCTGCTCTTTGCGGATGATTTGGTCATCCTTGGGTCCTCTCAAACCGAACTTCAGCGCGCACTCGAAAGGTTTGTAGCCGTTTGTGATGATGCTGGAATGAAGATCAACGTGAACAAATCGGAAGTAATGGTCGTTTCCAAAAAACCCATTCAGTGCACTCTGCATGTTAGTGGAGTCCCACTGAAGCAGGTGGAGAAGTTTAAGTACCTCGGGGTTTTATTCACGAGTGATGGGAGGAGCAATGCCGAGTTATCCTGTAGAATTGGTCAGGCTGGATCAATTTTGAGAGAGCTTGGCCAATCTGTTATAAGGAAGGCCGAACTTAGTATTCAAGCTAAGCTATCGGTTTTTAACTTGGTGTATGTTCCAACTCTCACCTATGGTCATGAAATTTGGGTAGTGACCGAAAGAATAAGATCGCGGATACAAGCTGCCGAAATGAGGTTCCTTCGCGGTGTTGTTGGAATAACTCGTAGGGATCGAGTGCGCAACACCAGAGTACGCGAGGCGCTCAACGTTGAGCAGCTACTTCTCCGAACGGAACGATCTATGCTTCGATGGTTTGGTCACGTAGTGCGTATGCCCCCAGACCGGCTTCCAAGACGCGCCATGGTTGCCGTGCCATCAGGTAGACGACTTCGCGGAAGGCCCAGAAATAGATGGTTGGATCAAGTCCGACATCTCTCTTGGAGCCGCTTAGGGATTCTCCCTGATGAATTGGAGTCAATGGCGGAGGATCGAGAAGGATGGAGAGTCCACCTGAGCATCCTACCCCCGCGACCCGCATGAAGGATTAGCGGGCCATTGAAAATGAATGAATGAATGAATGAATGGCTGTTAGTAAAAATAAATTTTGTTGAATGAAAGCAGTAATAAGTTGAATGCCAGAAGAAACATATGTACGTTGCACTGAACACATATTGCAAGAGGCAAGCATAATTTCAGCCCGAAATAAACCATATTTTGAAAGAAGTTAGATGTGGAATCTATAGCCACAACACGCAACGAACATTGTCCGTTTAACCAGATCATTTTATTTTTATCGTGTGATCTAAATGGACCAAGTGTGATAATAAAACCCGGCTGCTAGTCCTAAAGGTCCGTTCACAGCTCAGTGAACAGCGATTGCGAACAAGCGAATATTTACCAATTTTGACAATTCATTCAAAGCTGCTTTGCTTGCTGCAGCAATCCTCGAATTTCAGTCGTCATAATTTTCTAAATAATTGCCTAAACGTGAAAAATGTATAAATACATAGCGTAGCTTTCGTTCAGAAGTTAATATCTTAACTTCTTTCTATAAACTCAACCACTCATCTTTTTTTATATTAATCGATGGATAAATTAAGCTCCGTTCTTTTGGGATAGTAAAAATGCCAATGGCGTGCTTATAAATGTGCTTAAAACGGTTTGTTCGCAGTTCGGGCATTAGCAGGTCGATGAGTTGTGAATGGACCTTAAGTTCTAGTTTCGCTGTTGCTGTTCAGTTAATTTCAAATGTCAAACACGAAATTATTTATTTTTTAAATTATTTTTTTTAGTGCAATTTTGGAAAAATTTGTTGAGCTCGTTAAATAATATTGTCTCCACCAAAAATAAACCCGAGATTTAGAGGAAAAAGATTTAGATTTAAGTGAGCTGGTTTCAACGGGACTGACGTTGGCTATCAAAAGTAATAATTTGATTGTCACAAGTCGTAACAGTGGCGCAGATAAGGGGGGATCAAGGTGATCAATGCCCCCTCCCCTCCCACCCACCTGCAAATTTGTTTCACTCTGAGAGACGTTTACCCCCACTCCTTGCAATGTGAGCTGCGAATTTGGTGCAGGAACAGACCTATCATAACAAAAAATATTACAATTTGCACTTATTCTTCCTCGTAAGACTTACATGTTTGTAGTTTACGATTTCACTTTCCGCAACAAAAACACAACCGAAATGAAAACGTAATTTACTTTGCGGTCTTTTTTTTGTAAAAAAAAAAACAAAAAAATTGAGGAAATCATATAAAAAACGTTTGTGCGAAGAATAAGAAGTGTGTTAATGTGTTTCACATAACAGTAGCTGTCGTTTTCCTGTCGAAGTAACTGTGAAGAAATACCGGATATTACAGTTGAAGTAGTTAGGCGGTCAAATACTCCAAAAACGAAAAGCCGTTGTGTCAGACGAGCCTCCCGATACGCGAAATTTTGATCATTATCATTCGATCAAGCTGATGCCACATACCACAATAAGATCGTTGAGTGGGTATGCATAAGGTGGCCGACTACGGCTATCTGGTGGTCAGTGCGGGTTTTTCCTGCTTAAATTAACCACAGATATATATAAAGATCATAATGGAAAAACATCGTTATTCATTTAAGGATTGGCACATTGTATTGGTTGACTTTGAAATTCAATTAACAGACAACCATGAGATCTGATATGAGTGGCGCTAAGACATTCTTTCACACAGTAGTGGCTTTGCCACAAGCAACGCTTTTGGAAGCTAAGAATAGCGATCTGTTCGCTAGGAACTGGAGGGTGGTACAAAGGACCATAGAGAGGGATCTTGTTCATCTGGTACTTGGTGTCACGGACTGCTCGATGGATCGCCTAAAGATGATAAAAGCCAATGTGGTCTATTGTTTTGTCAGAGTTAGGCTGATCTTGAAGAGCACAGACAAGGTCTCAGGTGAACAAAAATCCACATAAACTGCCGTAGTAGGAGTAGTGACAGATGACGCCACCCGTCCTGGAAGCACAGCATCGCGAGACATGGTGGAATGAAGTATACCTGTGTCTACACCTCCCATCTCAGAAGTCTCAAGTGTGGTAACACACACTTGCGTCTAGTGTAGCCACATTGCAGAGTTCGGTGACTTGCGATGATAGTGCTTCGACAGTGACACCATCTACTTCTCATATTGCGAGTGCGGCACCTGTGCCAACTCCTTTAAAAAAGACATCTTCTGCTGTGAGAAATAGGCTTGCTGGCCACTCTCGTTGGGATAGTAAACTTAAGAAAACAGAGTCGTCTGCCAGTAAGAAGGAGCTTGTGGTGTTTGTTTGTTTCGAGGTGGCGACAGCTCGAATTCGCTGTTTTGACTCTACTGCCTAATGACAAAGAACATCTCCGTCCTCACTCGAAGCTTTGCAGTTATAGACCGGGACTTCAAATTTGACTCGAAGAAGCTGTTGTTGACGTAGCCGGATACATTTGAGAAATAGTACTAAAAAGTATTGGTGAGGCTTTACTTATGATATGTACATACTGAATAAATGAATAACTAGGCAAAATCTAAGGTCGCTACAAGCTAACCCACAAAACACAATAAGCACTAATGATGAAGAACGACATCATAGTGCTGCAGGGTAACGTGCATCATGCTAAAGGTGCTTCGGACATCCTTAGCCAAAGGCTCATCCGGGACAAAATCGCTCTTGGTCTCATTTAGAAGCCTTGGGTGATTAGAGGCAAAATGAAAGGTCTTCGTAATAGGACATGTAAGTTGTTCTATGCCCGTGGGGAGTTAATGCCTAGGGCTGCCTGCTTAATTAGCTCTACAAATTTTCTTCCCATCTCAGAGTTTATCAGCAGAGACTTGGTCGTCTGCATTGTTGAAATTCTAATCATAGGAGTTCGGGAGATCGTGTGCGCCACTGCCTACTTCCCTGGAGCCTGTTCCGTGGCTGTGCAGGATTTGGTGAACTTATGTCACCGTCGCAACCGGTACCTGATCAATGGATGCGATGCCAACTCCCATCATGTGGTATGGGGTAGCAGCGACATCAGCAAAAGGGGTCAGTTTCTCCTTGTCTGATTATATTACAAGTAGAAATCTAGCTGTGTGCAATGAGAGTAACAAACTAACATTTATAAATTCTATTCGAGAAGAGGTACTTGATCTCACTATCTCGAGCCCTTTTATTTCAAATTCTGTCGTCAATTGGCACGTGTCAAATTAACATTCACTATCTGATTATCAGCACATCCGATTTAACATCTCGGGGCTAAACATGAACAAGCGTATTACGTACAAAAACGAGCTAATTGGACAGTTTTTCGCGAAAATTTTGCGGTCAAAGATGACATGCTGCTCACACTTTTAGAATCTAAATGTGATGTTGATGTGGCACCCTGCCAACTAAATGACTAATCTTTTTTTTCAGGAGTAGCTGTGTCCCAAAAAATAACAATACAAATAAACGGAGCGTACCGTGGTGGAATGACAAACTAGGGATATTCCGCAAAAGGGTGAGAAAACTTTTTAACACCGCAGAACACAATAAAAATTGGGACGAATATAGGTCCGCATTGACTAAATTCAATATAGAGTTGAGGAAATCCAAGAGAACAGCATGGAGAAAGAACTGCGAAAACATTGAATCCCTTCCCGTAGCAGACCTGATGGCACCTATACAGCCAGTCGAAGGGAAAGTCTGAAAACTCTGCTCGAGGAACACTTCCTCCTGAAGGCACCTCCAGAAGAGTCCACAGCTTGTGTGGAAATCTGTTCAGTCAAGTTAAAATTAAATGGGCAGTCGGTTCATGTGAACCCTTTAAGGTAACCGGCAGTGCTGGTATTTTTCCAGCCCTTATTCAGAAAGGTCTAGATTACATCCTGCCTGCTCTATTTAGAACAAGTTTCAACCTGGGATACATTCCACTAACTTGGCCGGAGGTAAATATCGGGTTTATCCTTAAGCTAGGTAAAAAATCCAGCGGGCTACCCAAATCCTACCATCCAATCAGCTTGACATCGTTTTTCTTGAAAACTATGGAAAGACTGCTAGACATTCACATTAGAGGTATTCTTAAAAAGACTATACTATGCACTCTAGTCATTATTACGCATACAGGAAAGGTCGATCTATGGAAGGCGCTCTTCATTATCTCGTCAGAGATAAAATCTGCCTACCGCTCGAAAGAAATCGCCCTTTGCGCATTCCTTGACATAGAAGGTGCTTTTGATAACACTGGTTATGAATTCATCACTAGTGCCATGAGATGCTGAGGAATAGACGAACCTACTACCAGTTGGTTACGACCATGCTCAATAGCCGCATAATAACATCTTCGTCTGGAGAGATCTCTGTAACGGTCTCCGTAGCCAAAGGCTGCCACCAGAATGGCGTACCTCTAGTCTCTCTTATGGTCGCTCGTGGTGGATGACTTAGTACTTCAGGCTTCATTACTATAAGCTATGCAGATGATCTTGTGATCATCATCAAGGACAAACATGAAGACAATGTGTGTCAACTCATGCAAAATGCACTCCTTGTAGTCTTGGGCTGGTGTGCTGGGGAGGGCCTATCGATCAACCCCAAAAAGGCAGCCGTTGTATCCTGTACGGGAAGAAGAATGCTGAACATTGGCTCAGTGACTCTAAATGGCACAATCATTTATTTTTCCGATGAGGTTTAATATCTAGGAATTGTTCTGCATAGGAAATTTAACTGGAACTCCCATGTTAACCATAAATTGCCAATGCAACTACTGCCATGTGGATTTGTCGGCGTATGTTTTGCAAAACCCGGGGTCTGTCCCCAACGGTCATATTCTGGTTATATACCACGGCTATAAGACCAATACTTACATACGCGTCCGTTGTCTGGTGGACGAAAACCAAGGAGGTCACAACCATCAACAAACTCACTAAACTTCAATTATTAGCTTGCCTTGGTATTACAGGTACTCTGCATACCTGTCCCACAACACCCATAGAAGCCATAATCGGACTCACTGCGTATCATATATTCATAAAAAAAGTGGCAATTCACAGTGCAGTTAGTCTTCGAAAGTCGGGTGTTAATACTCGTAGTATAATACATGGGATCATGTGGATCTCATGGATTTATTAACCGACTTCCCCGAGATAGACATACTCAGCATGATTTCCGGCTTTACGCTCAAGTCAATTTACTTGGTAGAAGGCTTGGGATTGAGATCCCAAGTCGTGATATATGGAATAATGGCGGACCGTTGCTTTATCCAAAAGGAATCGTTTGGTATATCGATGGATCAAAAATGGATGCAGGAGTTGGCGCGAGACAATGTGTATGGACCCAATTATTAAACTTCTAAATCTCTTGGAAAGAGTCCCAGTATTTTCCACGTCGACCTTTACGCTACTGAGACTAGTGCTAACATAAACTTGCACTCAGGCATCAAAGGTGCCTCTATCCACCTACTCACCGACAGCCAAGCGGGGCTTAAGGCACTGATCCCCGACGTAATCAGTTCAAAAGCAGTTCTAAGCCTGCCACCTCTGCCTAGAAGAGTACGAAACTGCAGAACACATACTAGGGTATGTGAGTGCGTAGCTCTGTGTAGTATGAGAAGAAGCTTTTTCTTTAAAGAGATCATATCTCCAATAGACTTAAGCGACTCCTCCGCAGCTGTAACTATAACTTTCATAAGGAGGGTGGAAGTACTGCTGTCCTCAAAAGTGGCCTCTGGCACAATAGAACTCTTTAGAACATCGACATCGGCTCCAGAAACCTATGTACAGATAATCATGGACATGTGTAAAGTAGCAAATGCCGAATCAAAGAGGGAAATCTACCTTCTCCCTATATACAAAGGGAAGGGTGATACGTGAAACTGTGATAACTACCGTTCGATCAAGCTGATGTCACAGACCATGAAGATCGTTGAGAGGGTATTAGGTAGCCGACTACGAAAAATAATACGACTATCTGATGATCAGTGCGGGCTTGTCGGGGTAAATCAACCACAGATGAAACCCAAAGTATAAGGATCATAATGGAAAAACATCGTGATTCCTTAAGGGATTTGCATATTGTATTGGTTGACTTTGAAAAGGCATTCGACAACCACGAGATCTGATATGGGTGTTTCTAAGACATCGAGGGGTTCCAAAAACGTACGTACGAAAAAGCAAAGACAAGAGTAAGATACCCCGCTGCAGTAACCAAAGGGTTCCCAATCAAAGTCGGGGTGCACCAGTGAAGCGTCTTACGTATAAGTCCTCAGTCCTTGGCTATCTGCTTGAAGGTAAAGTGACGGACCCAATGATACATCAATTATTCTTTGCTGACGATGGAGCCATCATAAGTGAAGATCCTACATCCCTGCAATGAGCACTTGATGTGTGGCTGGATGTTTTGGAGGGAAATGGGTATCGCATCAGTGCCCATTCTCTGATCCACTCAGGCCTATTCCAGACATTTATTTGGATGGAACAATGATTTCCATGTGCGAAAAGTTCAAATATCTGGGATCTGTGATCAAAGCAACCTGTGATGACGACATCAATCATCACGTAAGCGTAGAGTGGATGATGTGGCGAGAAAACTCCGCTATTTTCTGTGACCGAAAAATGCTTCTTAAGTTGAAAGGAAGGCTCTACACCGCAGTTGTGCTGCCAACGTTCACATACGGTTCACAATGTTGGACGATGTACAAAAAGTATGTGAGTAAATTAACGGCAGCTGAGATGAAGATGCCTCTTATGACAGCAGGAGGGACAAAGCTTGATCGAGGCAGGAGAGGCAGGAGAGGCAGGCCTATAAACGCCTGGATCACACAAATGCGACGACATTTCATTGGCCTCAGCTACCGAGTGATCCAAAATCGGGAGGCATGCCGATGTTTTCTGAGGTCAACTAGGTGGATCAGTAGAAATACGGTGAAGTGGGAGGGTAACGATCCCTTGTTTTTGGATTATAACCTCACCGAAAAAGGAAGAAGAAAATATATAAATGAGCAAAGGCAAGAGTAAGATACCCGAAGAGCTCCCAATCAAAGTCGGGGTGCACCAGGAAGCGTCGTAAGTCATTTGCTCTTTATTGCACTTCCTGACTATCTGTTTGAAGATAAAGTGATAGATCTCAAACCACTTCAAGTATTCTGAAGATCATACGTCCCTATAACGACCACTCGACATATGGGTGGACGTTTTGGAGAGAAATGGGTACCAGATTAGTCCAAAAAAGCCTAGTATTGTACTGTCTGTTCTACTCAGGCCTATTCCAGTGCGGACTGTTGAACAGTGCTTCCCAAGTGCGAAAAGTTAATATAAAATAACAAAACAACCTGTGACGATGACATCAATCATCGCGTAGGTATAGGGTGGATGAAGTGATAGGAAAACTTCGCTATATTCTGTGACCGAAAAATTCCGCCTAAGATGAAAGGAAGGATCTGCACCGCAGTTATGCGTCCAGCATTCACATATGGGCAGTTAAATGAAGATGATTCGCATGACAGCAGGAGTGAGAAGCAGAGGAAGAAGTTTGAAAATTCGTGGAAGCCTTCACGTCAAAGAAACCATCTCACGAAAAATAGAAGACGACTGACTCAGCTGGAATTATAATGTTCAAGAAGAGATCATTTAAACTCTGTTAAAAGGTATAGCTTGAACCAAATCACTTGATCGGGTTTCTGCGCAGGTCTCTTTTATTTGTACGAGTTTTACTCATTTTTATTCCTAAGAGATAAAGCAACAACAACTGCAGGTAAAAAAATTCAAATTCGAGAAAACGAAAGGAAAACAGGCTGTATGCCCACACTTTGATGTTTTTCATCGCAAAGCTGCGGAACTACTGACCAGTGGTGTCATTTTAGCATTTTTTATGCCAAATCTGGCATATTTGGACTTTAAATTGCATAAGAGAAAAAATAAAATATGCTGCATGCAATCAGCAAAAACTTTATACCCATCATAAGGAAATGTTTGTGTTATTATTCGCTATACAAACAACGAACGCATCCATCACTTCAGTTCAGCGAAGAATAATATTATTACAACATGTCTAGTTCTGGTAGAAATGAATTTCAGTACTGCAGATGATCTTGTAGGTGCAATAAACAAGTCCTAAAGGATTTCGACTTAGATATATCAAAAATGTCTGGCTTTGCGACAGATAACGCAGCCGTTATGGTGGGACAGGGGACTGGAGTATGTAAAAGGCTAAAAGAACTAAATTCATCATTAATACTAATTCCTTGCGCTTGCCATTCCATACAACTTGCTGTATCGCGTGCATCAAAAGAGTTCTTACCTCAAAATATTGAATTTATGGTAAGTGAAACCTATACTTGGTTCTCGAAATCACACACGCGTCAATATTTTTATAAGAGCGTATATAAAGCCATAAACGAAGAAAAGGGTCCTCTTCAAATGGTACGTCCTTGTGATACCAGATGGTTCTCAATAGAGATTGCCGTACGACGAATATGTGCGCAATGGTTGGACTCACTTTGCTGTGGTTCAAAAAGCCGAAAACTGTTATGCAGCTGAGGTCTTGTGTAATTTATATAGTGACAACAAAAACTATTTGTATTTAATTTTTCTCAAAAACATTTTATGTGAAGTTTAACGTCTCAATAAGATTTTAGAAACCAGTAATGCAGATCCAACGAACTTTTTAAAAGATATAGTATTTTTAATTAAAACCTTGACATCTGCATAAATGAAGAATCTATAAACTTATTGACTTGTGATATAGACACGTATGCAGTACCACATCCCTATTTAGGTCATGAATTTGATCCTGATTTAAATAAAATGAAATAAAATTTGT
This sequence comes from Brachypalpus laphriformis, assembly GCA_945910035.1. Classification (NCBI taxonomy): domain Eukaryota; kingdom Metazoa; phylum Arthropoda; class Insecta; order Diptera; family Syrphidae; genus Brachypalpus; species Brachypalpus laphriformis. The sequence goes on from OX246755.1 coordinate 124,901,245, forward strand.
AATGACGATGAGCAGACTATACGATCTATTTGCCTATGTTATATGAAGAAAGCAAGCATCGCTTGCCTGCAAATATAAATATTTACTTATATTATACATCGTTATACTGGCGGAGACCCCACACATGTTGCAAATGATGATACACAGATTGCAGCGGTATTGCTGTTCGTGGAATCTTAAAGTTAATACGAGCAAATCCAAAATAATGGTTTTTCGAAACGGGACAGGGAGGTATGCAAGAGATGAAAAGTGGACCTGGGAAAGCGAGGAACTGGAGATAGTAAAGGAATATAGGTATCTTGGAGTCATCATCACACCAAAGCTATCGTTTCGAAAACATCTTCAAGAGAAACTGAAGGAAGCCAAAACGGCCATCAACTGCAATTGGAGAGGAATCTTGGGGAAGAAAAATGTAGCCCCTAGTGCAAAATATAAACTTTTTGAGGCGGTAATGAGGTCAATAATGTGTTATGCGGCTCAGGTATGGGGATTTCTTCAGTATGAAGAGGTGGAGAAGTTGCTGATGTACTTCCTCAAAAAAATATTCAGATTACCAGAAAACACCCCTACTTATATGTTACACCTAGAAACTGGGATCCGTCCGTTATACATATTTACCCTTAGGATGCACTTCAGCTACGTGGAAAAAATAATGTCACTCCCAAGTCACCGTCTTCCCCATATGATTACAAAGCACCTTCTTCAGCGAAAACTACAGTTCTTCGAGGAATGGTCAAGGCTGGCTTTTCAACATAATGTACTGTTCAGGCTCGAGGAAGGAGGCGCGGAGTCTTGGAAAAATTATTTTCAAACTATTCTGGGCGAAATCGAAAAGACTAGCTTCCAAAAGTTTACAGACAGAGCACAGCAAAGTGAGTCTAGAAACATGTATCGTATACTCCAACATAACCTCGGAGTAAAAAACTACTTCAACGACCGTTACACTCTAGATACTATCTCTTGGATTTTCAAAGTCAGGGGAGAGCTTTTGCATCTAAACTATGTGCCCTGAGCGAAACACAGAGTGTAGTTTATGCAATCTCAGGGAGAAAGAAAATGTACAGCACTTTGTTGGGATCTGTCCCATTTTGGGTGAGATAAGGCGAGTTCATTGGGGTAAATTCAATCTATCTACAAGCGAAACCATAGACGCACTAAATGGCCAGGACTGGGCGGTTCTGTATAGCTATGTAAAGTCCGCTCTGCGATATCGTCAACAAATTATTAATGAAGCATTTTAAATTCGATTGAAATTAATTAACTATTAAGCTAAGATCTAAAACTTTCCTATTGAAACTATTAAACTTATATACATTGTGTTCTTTTTTTTGAATTTTATTTTATTTTATTACTACGAGTACTTATGTATTAAACTGATAGTAAACTCTTTCTTTCTCTGGCTGACGGCAAAAGCCAATGCTATAATTTGTGAAATTGTAAAGCTAGTAAAATGAAGTATTAATAAAATCACATTACTACTACTACTACTACTATAAATATTTTACAAGGCATTGATATATTCTCAATCAAAAATAGTTTGAAGATTATAAAGGATCCAATAAATATATTTTTTAGAAGACATGCTAATAGATCGAATTTTGATTACGATGCTTGAAAATCTATTGCAAAGTCTTACATTTGTTAAATGGAATTCAGTGCAAAATATTGACACTATAATGTTTTGGATTGAAGTATACTCATATAAAAATGTAATAAATGAAATTCCTTATCATGAATTGGCATCTTTCGTGACTCCTTTAATGGTTTTACCATTTTCTAATGCAGAAGTGGAAAGGCTCTTTAGCAAAATGGATGCTATAAAATGTAAGCTACGAAGTAGAATGAAATCAAAGCTTATTAATAGTATTTTGTATATCAGAGAAGGGTTAAGATTAGAGGATAAATGCTGCATATTCTACGAAATACCGGAAGATGTCAGTAATAAAGTAAAAGACTCGGCAAAATATTAGGACGAAGGCGAGGAAGATAATGAATTAAGTTCTTTAATTGACGAGCTTTTGGGCAATTAAATGTGATTTTCATTACAAAAGACTTTTTTTTTTTGTTCATTAAATAGAAGTCATTTTATGTTTATATTGTTTGCTATACCTATATATATATATTTTTTTTTTTGTTGAACTTAATTCATCTTTGTAATAAAGTTGTTGTTGTTATTAACTTAAGCATATTTTGTTTTACTCCCCTTTATAATTTAGCATATTTATTTTTTAATCTGGCATATTCTTCTGGCAAACTTCTGGCAACACTGCTACTGACGAATCAGAATCAAGTTGCGTGATGAGTATACCGAATTTGAGAAGAGGAACATAGGTTTGTTTCTCTCGTTGTTTGTTTATTTCTCTCGGTCGAATTCGACCACAAGCGATATAGTAATAATAAATCAAGATCGAATACAGTTTACAATACAATTGATCATCACATGGCAAATGAATTCAAGCTTTCTTTGGTGTTAATTAGAAGCGCCCTATCTGCTGCACTGACTCGTACATGAAGTACTCCCCCCCATGTTCGAGAGAATACACGCTTGCCATTGCCATACTGCTTTAATAGGACAGTTTAAGTTTGTAAAAAATAAATTATTCTCTTTTCATCTTATTAGTTTTAAAAAAATTAAAAATATGGGTAATAGTTTCAAAATGAAATATTTGTTCACTTGTCATTGCTTAAGTTACATATATAAAAGAGAAGAATTCGTGTAACAATTATTAGAAACTAGCGGGACTCCGGTGGGCAAAATCGCATCATCACCTCCACGCGGTGCCCGCTGGATAGCTATCTGATAGTGAACTAACGATGAGCGTATGCTGAGTCTGACGATATATGTGCAGCTGAACACTCAGACCTGCATAAGCACATCTGGGTGAACTTCAGCGCGCATATGTCTAACCGGACGAGGCATCTCTTGTTGACCTGATCGGCTGAAATATGCGTCTCAGAAGTCTAGCAAGAGGTCCTCAGAAGGAGGACGTGCGACGGACGAATTCTCTCTATGGAATCAACGGTGACGTCTACAGACCAGCGGATACCTTACTGGAGCTACTTCAACATATCTGGAGCTGAGGTCTGTAAGGATTTTCAATACTACGTCAGGGTATTGAAAAAGAGATGGTGGCGGATGAACCCTTAATGGGCCAACGGCAGCGCTCATATCCCCGAAGTGGGTTACTGACATCGGTGTATCCGGCCTCTTGTCCTAGGGGTACAAAAAAAAAGGATCTGGTCCTCCAGGTTGGGGGTTGTGCCGTCGGGTTAACTTCCCTACCACGTAAAAAACCTTTGGTTATGAAGCAACCAACAGCCTCGGATACGGATGATCTTACTGTTGACGACCCATGCAAACGGAAAAAGGACAACGATCTTCGTGTCTGCACATGGAATGTTAGGTCCCTCTACAAACCACGTGCAGCCGAACAACTTGCGGAGGCCCTAGAGTGTCTCAAAGCAGACATTACCGCCATCCAAGAAGTGCGATGGGATGGGCCGGGCAAAAGGAGTATGAAAAACTGCGAGATCTACTACGGCGATTGCTACAGACAAAAAGGACAGCGTCTATTCGGGTGCGGATTTGTCATTGGAGACAGACTTAGGCAAGAAGTCTTGAGTTTCCGGCATGTGAACGAGCGCCTCATGACTATCCGTATCAAGGCTAAATTTGCCAACATTAGCCTAATATGCGTTCACGCCCCTCACGAGGAGAAGGACGACGCGACAAAGGATGACTTCTACCAGCTCTTGGACAAGACGTATGAGCAATGCCCTAGCCACGACGTTAAAATTATCCTAGGCGACTTTAACGCAAAGCTAGGAAGAGAGGAAGTCTTTAGTAGCGTGGTCGGAAAGCACAGCTTGCACGACAACACTTCCGGCAACGGACTCAGGCTAATCGACTTTGCGGCGGGGCGAAACTTTGTTGTAGCTAGTACGCGGTTCCCACGTCTCGATATTCACAAAGGAACATGGCTCTCCTTTGATCGAAAAACTGTCAACCAAATCGATCACATTGCGATCGACGCAAGGCACTCTTCCAGTATTCTGGGTGTCCGGACTTTTCGAGGAGCCAACGTGGACTCGGATCACTACCTAGTTGTAGCCAAGGTACGGATGCGGATATCCACAACGGAGCGAAATCAACGAAATGCTGTGAGGAAATTTGACGTCGAAAAGCTACAATCGCAAGAGACCGCCAGAACCTTTGCCGATCGTGTTTCTTCTAATCTCAATCTTAGTCCTATGCCGCCAGCAGCAAATGCGGAAGACCAGTGGCAGCGTTGCCAAAAAGCCATCAGAGATGCCGCCTCTGATGTATTGGGTTTCTCTCGCCCACCACAACAAAACCCCTGGTTTGATGAGGAATGCCGGCAAGCACATGCAGCAAAACAAGAGGCGTACAAAGCAGCGCTGCATAGAAGGACTAGAGCTGCTTACGAGCTTTACGTGAGCAGGAGAAAAGAGGAACATCGACTTCTCAGAAAGAAGAAAAAAGAGCATGAGAAGCGCTCGATCGAGGAGATTGAGAGACTTTACAGCAGGAATAATGTTCGAAAATGTTACCAAAGGGTAAAAAGAACATGCCAGGGTTTCAAAGCCAGAACAGAAGCCTGCAGGGACGAAAATGGCAACATAGTAGTAGAATCGCAGTCGGTGCTGAGGATATGGAAGGAACACTTCTGCAGACTGTTAAACGGCGATGATGACCAATATTCCGCTGTCAGGCAGAATGAGCCATTCAACAGTGACGATGGCAGTCAAAATTCCCGTCAACCCGATCATAATGAAGTGAGGATAGCGATATCTAAACTCAAATCCAACAAAGCTGCTGGAGCCGACGGCCTTGCCGCTGAACTCTTCAAGGCAGGAGGAGGTGAGTTGGTAAGGAGCATGCACCAGCTCATCTGTAAAATCTGGTCGGACGAAAGTATGCCCGATGAATGGAACCTCAGCATCGTTTGCCCGATCCTGAAGAAAGGAGACCCTCTGAACTGCGCCAACTACAGAGGTATAAGTCTCCTAAATATCGCATATAAGATCCTGTCTGCCGTACTATGTGAACGCCTAAAACCGATCGTCAACAACCTGATAGGTCCTTATCAGTGCGGTTTCAGGCCTGGAAAGTCCACCATTGACCAAATATTCACACTACGGCAGATCTTGGAAAAAACCCATGAATATAAAATCGATACGCACCACCTTTTCATCGATTTCAAAGTTGCCTATGATAGCGTGTATAGAGACGAGTTATACAGAGCCATGTCTAGTCTTGGCATCCCTGCCAAGCTCGTCCGTTTGTGCAGAATGACGATGGAGAACTCTCGCTGCTCCATCAAAGTCGGTAAGAACATCACCGAACCGTTCGATGTCAGGAAAGGTCTTAGACAAGGCGACGCGCTATCATGCGATCTCTTTAACATAATACTTGAGAGAATTGTACGAAACTCACAAGCCAACCCCGGAGGTACAATCTTCTTCAAGTCTGTACAACTACTCGCTTATGCCGATGACATTGACATAATCGGTAGAACTCAGCGGGCCGTCAATGGGGCATTTACGAGTATTGAGATCGAGGCAGCAAAGATGGGTCTAGCGGTCAATGAAAGCAAAACAAAATATATGCTGTCTACAAAAAACGACACCCAACATCGGCGTCTTGGGCAGAACGCCACAATAGACAGATACAATTTTGAGGTAGTAAAGGATTTTGTCTACCTAGGCTCTATGGTCAGCTCCGCAAATGACATGAGTGGAGAGATCACACGGAGAATTACTCTTGCCAATCGTTGTTTCTATGGGCTAAAACGGCAATTGAGTAGCAAAGACCTATCTCGAACTACTAAGGTAACTCTTTATAAGACATTAATCATCCCAGTCCTGCTGTATGGCGCAGAGGCATGGGCTTTGAAAAAACCGGATGAGGATGCCCTTGGTTATTTCGAGAGAAAAGTTCTTCGAGCGATCTTTGGTCCCGTCTGCATAGACGGTGAGTGGAGGAGAAGGTACAATGCCGAACTATACGGCCTGTACAAGGACATCGACTTAGCCAGAAGAGTTCACATACAGCGACTAAGATGGCTGGGTCATTTAGAGCGGATGGAGCCCAACCTCCCGGACGGACGGCGCAGTAGAGGACGACCTCGCGGTAGGTGGCGCAAACAAGTGGAGAGGGACCTCAACCAACTTGGCGTGCGCAACTGGAGGCAGCTGGCTCGTAACCGTGCTGGCTGGAGAGGTTTGTTGGTTGAGGCCAGGGTCTACCCCGGACTGTAGCGCCATCTAAGTAAGTAAGTAAGCGGGACTCCGGCGAGCGTTGCTGCGTCCAGCAAAAAAAAAAACAACTGTCAGGCAGTCGGCTGGATCAACAATTGTCAGGCAGGCGCTTGGTGCAACAACTGAGAGGCAAGCGCCTGGGGTTAATTCTATTAGAGAACAGTTTTGTGCCGACCAACAGTGGGTAAGTGGTCCAACCTTAAATATATACCAGTATAAACAATTTATTAGTACTAAATTACTATAATACTAAAGTAGTGGGCAAACTGCTAGACCGATGGTACCGGCGTGTTTTGTTGCGGCTAACAAAAGAGAATTTGTTTAGTGCTAAAGTACTATAATACTAAAGTAGTCGACCGATTTTGAAAAAAACTTTACAGGAACACTCTAGGGGCAATACCAAAGATTGTCTGAAAATGTGAACTCAATCGGATACGTGTTTTCGGAGATCATAGCATACAAACAGAGGAACACAATTTTTTTCCCATAAAAAAAGCACTAAGTTTTTCTCGAATTTTCCAATTTTCCGGGTAAGTTTTCCAATATTTCTTTCCGTAAAAACCTTATTCACATTTTAAAAAAAATGAGAAAAATCGGTCCAGCCGGTCTCAAGTGATGGGATGACCAACGAACAGCATTTCATTTTCATTTATATAGATTAACATAAAATGCTTTGTCCATTCTCAGATGATGATGAAAAGCGATTTCCCTTTCAAAAGATGAATCGCTATCATTGCCTTGGCAAACATTTTCAATTTCGATTTGCTCTCAACTTTGTAACGTACGACTAAATAAACATGCAACATGGAACTGGAGGTACTTATTATCTGTGCTTTTAGTTAAGATATCTAATTGCTGATATGCCACTGTTAGACTAAGGTTAATATGGTGGCTGGTAGTCTATTGGATAGTACATTGGATTGTTAACCTAACCGCCTCACGTTCAAACTCATTGGGGTTGATCACAATAGCTTTTTATAAATTTATGTTCGTCGTTTCGCTTCAATTTTGAATGTAGAGCAGATCTTTTATTCATATCACATCATGAAACGTCGACGAGGGTGTGAAGCCCCTATAGCTCAGATAATATGGTGTGCTAAACTGGAGATACATAGGTATGGATTAATATCTACGCCAGAATCTAGCCTATCTAAAGTAAGTAACTAATAATAATAAGGTATGCAATTTGAAATTGTGTAGATAATTAGGAGAAAATGAATTGCGAGATGAATGAGGGTTTGAATGTTGATCACAGAGTGATTAATGATATTAAAGACCCGGTTATAGTTGAAGAAATTAGAAGTTTAAAATTCAGCTGCATATACTTTAATATTAGATCGTTACGAAAGAACTGGTATATGGTATGCTGTTAGTTAGTCTTTTGGCTATTATACAAAACATCAAATTAATCGTGCTGGTTGAAATAAACATCAAGGAAGAAAAAGAAGAAGAAAATAAAAAGTTCGAAGTAGATGGTTTTAATGCAGAGTTCTATAATACACCTAACCAACGAAATGGAGGAGTCGCCGTATACATAAAAACGATACTATCTACAAGCGAATTATGTATGAGACACAGTTTTACGAAACAATACACTTAGAGCTGAATATGAGTGCAAAAGTGCTGCGGTATATCGTCGGCCGAAATTAAGCATTCCACGTTTTGTTGAAGAACTTAAAAACAATTTGAACCTAATGAAAAAGGAGGCGGACCTTTGTGTTATAGGTGCCATGAACATTAATCTAAATAAGACGGATGAAAGCTATGTTGCAAATTACTTGCAAATGATAAGAGTCGATGGATCTTATCAACGTGGTAGAATCAGATACGAGATTCAATATTAACAACATAAAATAAAAACCCGAATAGACCATGTATTGGTCAGAGCTAACACCGATCACGTTCTGTCAGCGGCCATAGAAAACAGCATTTCCGATTACTATATGCTGTTTTGTGGGCTTTTCCCGGAGCATATTAGGAGCTCTAGAAATGAACAAGAAATCAAGGAATCCATCGATCTATCTTGGATAACTGAATACATATTAACTATGTATAGGGATAATGGTAATCTATACAGGCGCTGGAAGAATAATCCTTAAGTGCTTCAAGCAAAAATGACTACGACTTGTCTAACGATGATCTAAAGCAAACAATTCTAAAAGCAAGCAAAGCTAATGCAATATCAAAAAGGTAACCAACGAAGAACAAAAAAAAAGTGGCAACTCTATCAACTCTATCATTGGAAAATGGCAGAAAACATAGTTGAAAGAGCAAAAACCGTTTAAGAGAACATTTATAAAAACAAACTGCAGTAAATTTTAACAAAGGGTAACATTTATTCGTCAAGCATTGAGGCGGAAGCGGAAGCGGCCAAAATGGGTTTAGCGATAAACGAGGGCAAAACCAAGAATATGCTGTCAACAAGAAGGGACAGCCAACAACGACGAATTGGACAGAACGTCACAGTCGGCAGCTATGACTTCGAGCTAGTAAGGGATTTTGTCTACCTTGGCTCTGCTATAAATGCTGAGAACAACATCAGCGCAGAAATCAAGCGAAGAATAACTCTTGCCAATCGCTGTTTTTTTGGGCTTAAGTATAAGACAATTCAACAGTAAAGCCCTATCTCGAACAACTAAGGAGACTCTGTATAAGACCCTGATCATCCCAGTCCTGCTGTACGGCGCTGAAACATGGACTTTTTTTTAAAAGGAGAATGAAGATATCCTTGGTCGCTTCGAGAGAAGAATTCTTCTTAAGATTTTCGGTCCCGTTTGCGTTGACGGGTTACTGAGGAGGAGATTCAATCACGAACTATACGAGCTGTACAGCGACATCAACCTAGTCAAAAAACTGTGTATTGGACGTCTGAGATGGCTAGGACATGTAGAGCGAATGGACACCAACGCTCTGGCCCGCAGAGTCTTCGAATCTAACCCCGAGGGACGACGCAGTAGAGGGAATCATCGCCGTAGGTGGCGCGCACAAGTCCAAGGGAACCTCGACCAACTTGGAGTGCGCAACTGGAGGCAATAAGCTAAAGACCGAGCTAAATGTAGAGGCTTGTTGGTTGGGGCCCAGGTTCGAACTGTAGCGCCACCTAAGTAAGTAAGTAACATTTATTCGTGCTATAAAGAAAAAAAAAAAAATAGCAGTACTTTAATTTTTATTTTTTTTGTAATGAAATAAATTATTGGCCATGTATTGAGAGGGAGAGGGAGGCCTGCCGATATTTTCTAAGTCAAATAGGCGAACCCCACGAGCGGATCAGTAGAAATGCGGTGATGTAAGAGGGTTATGATAACTTGTTTTCGGATCATAACCCCGCCGCAATAGGAAGAGTAAGAAGAAAGTAGAAATGTTTTCAAGTCTTGAAAAAATAGGTCAGGTGATAGGTCAATATTTTTGTTAGCAACCATTTATTTTCACTATTGAACATTCCAACAAACCAAAAATTGACGGAAGACGAGGCAGCCGCCTAAGTAACAGGTTTAAAATGAATGCCACTGCGCACGTATGTACATCTTCTTATGTATTAAAACGCGAACACGAAATTTATCGTACGGTTTTTTAATATTTATTATAAAATGAGGGGCATCAAATTTATATCATTCGAAAGCTACTGTGCCATAGATGTGCAGAAAAAAAATTAAGTACGTATGTTACAGTTAAGTCAGGTAAAATAAAATGAACATACACTCATGATTTCCCGATACAAAACGTTTTAACCAATTAAGTGAAAGCGTTTTGATCACGTTCATGGCGCTGCATGAGCTTAGATCCCTTTACCTTCCATGCACGGAAGAATATTACAAAAAAAAGTTATGCAAACAAATATTCGTACATAGCGTTGTTTCTCTCGCTGTTTGTTTATTGCCCCTCGGTCGAATTTCGACCACATGCGATACTAGTATAAATTGCTGTTCCGCCATCAACTCGGTCATATCTATCAGTGCTATCAATAAAAACAATATTGTAAATATCAGGTTGAAACCAAGTCTCTGTTACACACAGAATGCATTTTTGTTTCAGTCCGATTTGGTTTGGTTGCCAATTGTGTGTTCATATTTGACATCCATGGAGAATGGTTGATAATAGTTTATTACGGAGCATCTAACGCGGCCAGGACTTGCTGAAATTATCAAAACGTTTTGTTTTAATAATTATTTAATTGTTAATATGCGAGGAAATTGGGTGTTTTTTCTTAATTATGTAACAAGCAAGTCGGCCATTCAGCAATGAATAATAGCATTATTACAAGTGTTAATCGTTTTCAAACAAAATCAAAAAAAAAAAAAAATTCTACTCCTATGACATATAAGAAACGGGAAACATTCGAAGATTTACGATTTAAAAAAAAAAAAAACGAAAAGCGGTTGGGCCAGACGAGATGCCCTCTGAGTTCTGGAAAAAGATGGGAGACATCGGGTTTAGATGGCTCAGAATTCTCATCTCCAAATTTGTGAGAGGTGATCCAATGACGAATGAATGGAGGGAAAGTTACCTTCTCCCTGTATACAAAGGGAAGGGTGATACGTGAAACTGTGATAACTACCGTTCGATCAAGTTGATGTCACACACCATGAAGATCGTTGAGCGAGTATTAGGTGGCCGACTGCGAAAAATAATACGGCTATCTGATGATCAGTGCCGGTTTGTCTCGGGTAAATCAACCACAGATGCAATCCAAAGTATAAGGATCATAATGGAAAAACATCGTGATTCCTTAAGGGATTTGCATATTGTATTGGTTGACTTTGAAAAGGCATTCGACAGACAACCACGAGATCTGATATGGGTGGCGCTAAGACATCGAGGGGTTCCAGAAACCTATGTACAGATAGCCATGGACATGAACGAAGGAGCAAAGACAAGAGTAAGATGCCTCGCTGGAGTAACCGAAGAGTTCCCAATCAAAGTCGGGGTGCACCAGGGAAGCGTTTTAAGTCCTTTGCTCTCTATTACAGTCCTTGATTATCTGCTTGAAGGTAAAGTGATGGACCCCAAGGTACATCCGTTATTCTTTGCTGACGATGGAGCCATCATAAGTGAGGATCCTACATCCCTGCAACGAGCACTTGATGTGTGGGTGGACGCTCTGGAGGGAAATGGGTATCGCATTAGTTCAAAAAAGACAGATTACTTATGCTGCCCGTTCTCTGATCCACTCAGGCCTATTCCGGACATTCATTTGAACGGAACAGTGCTTCCCAAGTACGAAGAGTTCAAATATCTGCGATCTATGATCAATAGCAAAGCAACTTGTGATGACGACATCAATCATCGCGTAAGCGTAGGGTGGACGAAGAGGCGAGAAAATTCCGTTATCTTCTGTGACAGAAAAATGCCCTCTAAGTTGAAAGGAAGGCTCTACACCGCAGTTGTGCGTCCAGCGCTCACATACGGTTCACAATGTTGGACGATGTACAAAACGTATGAGAGAAAATTAACGGCAACTGAGATGAAGATGCTTCGCATGACAGCAGGAGTGACAAAGCTTGATCGAATAAGAAGTTCGAAGATCCGTGGAAGCTTTCAAATCAAGGAAACCATCGTACAAAAAATAGAGCGCGACCGGCTCAACTGGTATTGCCACGTTCAAAGAAGAGATCATTTGAACACCGTTAAAAAGGCAATATCAATGCACGTTCCAAAGACATCGCGATATAGGAAAGGCAGGCCTATAAACGCCTGGATAAGACAAATGCGACGACATCGGCATTTCATTGGCCTCAGTAACCGAGTGATCCAAAATCGGCAGGCCTGCCGATATTTTCTAAGGTCAAATAGTCGAACCCCACAGGCGGATCAGTAGAAATGCGGTGAAGTGGGGGGGTTATGATCCCTTATTTTCGGATCATAACCTTGCTGATAAAAGGAAGAAGAAGAAGATAACGTTTTAATTCTGTTGTTGAAGGCCCCCACTTCTTTATGGATATTTCGTTGATGTTGGGTCCAATTCATTTCCTCAACATCTTCTTGACAAACCAAACATCTCTTATAAACGGTCGATTTCATCTTCTCTCTTTTTTCCAATGTTTTTCTTATTAACTGCCTCATTCGATGTTATCGGATCAGTTAATGAATGTCGATCCTTCCTCGAATATGTTGCAGAACACTTGTCACAATTAAATTTCAATTTCTCAACACCATTACATGATTTTCCATGTCTCACAAGAGAACGCTTCTCCGTAAACGATTTATCACAAATTTTACAGGAAAACTTTTTTAAATTAATATAAGATAAGTCATATAGCATGGGAAACAATAGATGTTAATAGCAGAGTTCTTAACTTTAGCAACATGGAATTCCCTCTAAAGGTTAAAGATATACAAATTTTCGAAAGCAATAACCCAGACATTAGTGTAAATGTTTTTGGTTATAAATGGAATGCAATGAGGACCGATTGAATGGCAAACGACTAACAAAGGCCTCGTAGGGGCAGCATCTCCCGATAGGTGCTGGTCCGCTAAGTAACGAGAAGGAGCCACTGCAGCCGAAAACCTAGCAGCTCTGTTAGTAAACCCTACTCCCACCTCCTCGTGGTGTCATCTGGGGATTTCTTCGGAAATTGCTAACAGGAGAGGACGAATGGCTTTCTGCGCCAAAAAACAGGATAAGTGTCGGTTGGTCTGTGGCCCAGCGAGCCGCAACCGTAAAACAAACTATTGCTCCGAAACGGAAACAATCGCCTCGGATAAGGACGGATAATTTGTTGACGACCTTTGGCTATCGAACACGGACAAGGATCGGATTCTGGAACGTTAAGACCCTCCTGGACTCACTCAAGGAAGGGCCTTATGTAACGCCAGATTCCTCCAATTGGAGCTCGAATTCGCACGGTATAAAATCGACATCTTAGGGCTGAGCGAAATAAGATGGTACGATGCTGGGGAATAGAGTCGTTAGGGGTAAGTGTGCGCACTTTCGACTTTGAAACATGATTCCAAGCGAAATATGGAAGATATAATACAGGGCTTTATTAAATTATAAAGCTGCATATTTGGCTATTTATTTAAAAGAGTAAAACAATATATTTTTTTTAATTTACTTACATTTTTATTAAAAAAAGCAAAGCAAGTCAGATTGCGCACACTTGCCCCTATCTATGGGTAAGTGTACGCATGATTTGGGGTAAGTGTGCGAATGTCCGGCGTTTTTTAACTAAAACACTTATTTTACAAGTTTTTATTATTAACTCTCTTATTTTCCGAAAAAATAATAGTATGTTTCATAGAGAAACCACAAAATCAAATCAAAAGTTCTTGAAACGCAGTAAAAAAAAACCGGTGGGACATAATGTCCTATGGCATTCATGCAGCATACTGCAGTCACTGTTATACCTCTTTCTGCGGACACAATTTTTCCAGCTACTTTTTTTCCACGAGTTGAAATTATTCTTGCAGTTTTTTTTGGCACAGTACTCATTCCTGTTTCATCTATATTATAAATACAAGTTGCGTCGAAATCGAATTTTGCGTAGAGTTCCTTGAGGTTTTTGTAGAATCTATCTACTTACACCTTATTGAACCCTATTGCCCTGGCAAGACTTTTTGCAACGGATTGCCGCAAGCAAATTGTTTTATGTCGCTTAAGAAAGCCTTCAACACAAGCCCAGCCATTTGCAAATCCTTGTTGAAACGATTTGGGATGCCGTTTATCGTGGCTTATTGGAAAACTAACTTCCGTATTGCTGAAATTGTCATTCCATAATATAAATTGTCCATGTTCTCGCAATACTCTTTCTTGATCAGGAGAAAATGTCGTTTTGAAGTGACCAAGTAAATTGGCAGCAATGTTTAGCTTGAGACGTTTTCTAAGCGCACATTCGCTTATTCCAACTTCCTCCGCGGCCCTACGCTGCTTTAAACCTAAACTGATAAGATGTTTAGCCTTATCAATTTGGTACTGTGTCACAACCTTTTTTTCAGGATTTTTCCTTACATATGTTCGAGGCATTCGTTAAAAAAAAGAATAATAAAAACATCATGGGAACATTATATATATTTATTCGTAAGACGTAACATATCGAGTTACGGATATATAAGATTCACTGGTAGTGGCTTAGTAAAAAATTTAAAAAATTTATATGAATATATAAGTCAATACACAATGAATTTGTTTTTCATTTTCTATAGTGGTAACATAAATTTAAAATTCGATTCTTTCACCCGTATACACGCTAACTATATTCCTATATAATATATCTACAAACCGAAACGTTTTTTTCCTTTCATATTTCTTTGTAGGGATAAGTATACGCACGCGCACACTTGCCCCAAAAGTTTTGCGCACACTTATCCCCACTGCACTTTTTTCAATATTTTGTTTATTTGGAACAAATTAACACCAAATCCAGTAAAATGTTCACTCAAATATAATGTATATATAATATATTCAATAAATAATTACCACTCAATGTGTTATAATACAATCACTGAACACTAACACGATTTTAAAATTGAGAAATATTTTAGTAAAACTAAGCTTTTCTTTGTTTGGCTTCCCCTTCACAAAACAAACAAAACTGAAACGCAACAACAGCTGACCCGAGCAAAGGACAGATACCTGCTGAATTGTGCATTTACAAAAAAATTAATATTCATTGTCATTTTCGAGAAATTCACTGTGCGTACACTTACCCGCTGCGCACACTTACCCCAAACGACTCTACATCTCCCCAACAGAAAGCACTGTGATGCTCTACTCTGGTAAACCAGCTGGAAGTTCACGGAGTTCCGGCGTAGGACTCATGCTAACTCCAGCAGCACGTAGTAGCCTCATATCCTGGAAACCCCATAGTGACCGGATATTGACGGCTAGGTTCCAGAGTAGAGTTACAAAAATTACCATCATACAGTGTTATGCTCCGACTCTAGACGCGACTGAGGATGAAAACGATGATTTTTATAGCCACTTAGGCGCCGCCTACAACCAAACGCCTAATGGGGACATCGTAATGGTGATGGGAGTTCTCAATCCCAAGGTGGGTAGCGACAACACCATGCTTAGCACGTGATGGGAGTTCACGGCGTGGGAGACCGTAATGACAATGGTGAGCGGTTTGTGGACTTCTGCAGTACCAACCGCCCAGTCATCGGAGGTACGCTGTTTAAGCATAACACCTGCCATAAGATCAGTTGGGTGTCTACTGATAGGCAACGAACATCCAACCAGATCGACCACATTGCGATCAGTCGCCGCTTTAGAAATTGTCTCCTGGACGTCCGAAACAGACGTGGAGCTGACGTCGGACTTGAACGAGATCACCATCTTATGGTAGCACATTTACGCCTTCGTACTGCATCCGTCAACAGCAACCGCTCAAACCTACTTAACATCACCAGGCTTAATATCGACAGGCTCAAGGTTCCCCAAGTGCGCCAACAGTTCAGGGACCATCTTGCCTTAGAAGCAGAAGCAATCAGCAGCATATTGCAAGAGAACATGGATGACCACTGGAGTGCTGTGAAAAATGCTTTTGCGTCTGGGGCACGCACGTATGTTGGTAAAAAGCAGAAACACCACCGCACATGGCTTTCTACAGACACCTGGAGACGGATCGATGAGCGTACAGCAAGGCTCGGATTGCAGCGGCCTCAGCAGTAGAGAGAACCGACCTTGAAGCCCAATACCGTGCGAAGAAGAAAGAAGTGCAGCGTAGAGTGAGACATGACAAACGTCAATATGTCAACTCACTGGCCTCAAGGGCTGAAGAAGCAGCGAGTAGGTGCGACAGTAGGACTGTTTACAACATCACTAAGGAGCTCATTGGTGGTCGAAACTCCAAACAACATCCAGTGATGAGTCTAGACGGTAACCTTCTGATTTCGGATGAGGACCAACTCACTAGATGGAGAGAACATTTTGCTACAGTGCTAAATCACTTAGACGACGGCGCTATGATCTTGAATTCGAATGAGCAGTTCGAAGCAACAAATTCCCGAATTCGCACCGTACCTCCCAGTAAAACTGAAATAATAACAGCAATCAAGTCCCACAAGAAAAACAAAGCGGTGGGTATTGATGGCATTCCTGCCGAGCTATTTTAAGCGGCGCCAAATACATCGGCAGATTTGCTGCATCCGCTAATAATACAATTTCCGCAGGAGTGGAAAAGGGGGATGATCATTAAGCTTCCAAAGAAGGGTCACTTGATGGAGTGCGGTAACTGGAGAGGTATATGTGTTCTTTTAGCTGTAGCCAAAATAATAGCTAGAATAATTCTGGAATGAATTAAAGAACATTTAGATTCAACTCTCGATGTCGAACAGGCAGGCTTTCGCGCTGGATCCTCCTGCATCGACCACATAAACACCTTACGGATCATAATCGAACAATGCATTGAGTATAGGTCTCCGCTACATTTACTGTTTATCGACTTCGAGAAGGCTTTCGACCGCTTGAATCGAGATGCTATCTGGTTGGCCTTGCGCAGGAGAGGCATTCCAGAAAAGCTTATAGCTATTATCAAGGCTACATACGAGGGCGGCAAGTGTCACGTCGTGCACAATGATAAGGTATCGGAGGATTTTGAAGTCCAAAGTGGAGTACGTCAAGGGTGCATATTGTCTCCACTATTGTTCTTGGTGGTTATCAGCGATGTACTCCGTGCAGCATTGACGGAAGCTAATTATGGAAACACCTAGATTACGCTGACGATATTTGTCTACTTTCACATCGGATAATGGATCATCATTTGATGGCCCAAAATCTAGAAGCTGAGGCAAACAAAGTGGGGCTAAAAATAAACACAGCCAAAACAAAAGCCCTGAGTACTTCCAATACCCGCGCTCAACTTAACATTGCCGGACAGGAAATCGAGAAAGTTGATAACTTTCTATATTTAGGAAGTATCGTCTCGGCTAATCGCGGTGGCACAGAACTTGATGTGTGCAGCAGACTCGGGAAGGCTAAAGCTGCGTTTGGAATGCTGTCTAAAATCTGGAGAAGCAATGTTATTAGCTCAAGAACCAAGCTACGACTGTTCCGCTCCAACGTAGAATCAGTGCTGCTTTATGGGTGCAGTACCTGGAAGGTGGACACCATTAACACACGCAAGGTGTAAGTCTTCGTAAACAAATGCTTAAGAATCATCTTGAGGATTTTTTGGCCGAACCGCATCTCCAACGAACAACTTTATCTGAGAACGGGCCAAGAACCTATAAGCATTACTATACGAAGAAGAAAGTGGCAATGGATTGGACACACCCTACGGCGCGAAGACAACTCCATTGCGAAATACGCCATGCAGTGGAATCCGCTCACCCAGGCAGGCAGAATAGCGGGACGCCCTAGGCAAACGTGGCGCAGAACAGTTGAGGAGGAATCGAGCTCTTTAGGAATGAGTTGGAGGCAGCTCAAACGCGTTGCAGAATTCCGAACACGATGGCGCGCAGGCGTGGTTGACGCCCTATGCCCCCGAGGGGTTTAAGGATATAACAACAACAATGAGGACCGATTGCGACATCATTGGACCATATTATCATACATGCGAGGAAAAGATGACACATATTAATCTGCTTTTTGTGTAAACGATAATGGTAGAACACACTTCGTATACATCAGAAACATATCAAAGTTATTGAGAGCCCAAATAACAAAACGCAAACAAGGGATATATCTCTGTAACGGCTGTTTACTTCATTTTCCCAAAAAATCAAAGGACAAGCATAAAAGTGAATATCGTAAACTGGCAACGGTAATGCCGGAAGAAGGGAAGAATCATATTAAATTCGACCACCTTGAAAGAATGTTGCAAGTTCCGTTTACTGTATACGCCGACTTTGAGTCCATTCTTGCTCCTGTAATTCATTGTACGCCAAATCCCGGTATTTCCTCAACATCAAATGTACAGCAACATATACCATGCGCCTTTTCCTACTTCATTAAGTGTTCATTTGACAATACACACGACGAACTTAAAACATATGTTGGTAAGAAATTAAATTAATTACAGTAATATGTTTTTGTTTTAATAAATCTTTTTTTTTGTCCTTTTTTAGGTGAAAATGCTCCAGATAAATTTATTGAAATGCTGACGGAAGACCTGAAACTCCTCTATGAGAAATTCATGAAGAAGTCATTGCCGATGAATCCGTTGACTAGCGCTGAAAACGACATCCAGGAGACAGCACCCGCATGCAGTATATGTATGTAAAAATAGTTTTGAGGTATCAGAATTAAGAGTTAAGGATCATTGCCACTTCACTGGTGTATATAAGGGGCCTGCCCATAATTATTGTAACTTAAAATTCTGTAAAAAAAAAATTTCCCAATCATGCTGCATAATTTTTCAGGTTATGATTGCCATCTTTTTGTTAAAAGTCTTGCAAAAATTAAAGGAAACATAAAAATAATACCACTGAACAAAGAAAATTACATTTCACCCTCTAAACATATTTTTAGAATCAAACCGATTCCTTCAATCGAGTAAAGATTCATTGGCGAAAAATTTAATGGAAGATGACTTTATGGTTACCAAAGGAGTTTTCAAACATGAAGAATCGTTTAAATGAATGCTTAGGAAAAATACTCTATCCAAAGGACTGCTACCTGAATTTGCATCTGTCTTTTCTGCGGAAGCCACAGCTATTGCACGCGCTCTTGCAGCTCCAAGCAAGCGAAAGACAGTAATTTGCAGTTTAGTCTCTTTACCCTTGCGGCGATCATAAATACTAAAAAAAAAACACCGATTATTGCAACCATTCGGGACGAACTGATCAAGAACACAGGAAACATAAAACTTCTATGGGTCCCTGGACACGTGGGAATAAAAGGGAACGAAGACGCAGATGCAGCAGCCAGGAATGCGGTTAACGAACCTTTACAAGGGAACGAAGACGCAGATGCAGCAGCCAGGAATGCGGTTAACGAACCTTTACTCACTCACTTTGTTTTTAACAAAAGAGATACAAAAAGACATATACAAGCTTATACACAAGGAAAACAAAAAGAGGAGTGGTTCACATAAACACATCATTCACATCATTATAAATCTTTAAATCCGGACGGAACAGCAGCATTTTACCCGCAAAATGTATCGAACAACATGAGAAAAGCCTTTACTCGGCTTAGGTTGGGTCACACTTTGCTAACCCATGGTCATCTTTTCAACAAAGACAGCCGCCCACAATGCCACCTCTGCAACTCTGCCCAAACACTAACCATACAACACTTAGTTTATGACTGCAGCACCGTTCAATCTAAATTAAGTAGTCTATTTCCCAACTCCCAACTATCCCAACTCCTCTCTCTTCCTTCCATACATAATATTAAGATAGTTTATACCCTACTTTCCTCATTAGAATTAAGTAATAAATTATAGTTATATTTTAAAATGTATAACCGAAGGCCCTGGTAGCCAGTGCTGTAAATTTTTTACTATTAGCATATAATTTATATCTGTTAATAAAGTTTAATAATAATAATAATAATGCTTAGGAAAGGCGTTTATCCCTACGATTATCTTGACTCGTGGAAACGTTTTGAAGATTGCTCTCTTCCCCCAATTTCCAAGTTCTACAACAAAATGAATGATCAAGAATGTTCAGAAGAGGATTATAAACATGCCCAAAAAGTATGGAAGTATTTCAAGTGCGAAACTCTAAAAGATTATATGCTTCTATATCTGCAGAGTGATGTCCTTTTGTTGGCGGATATTTTCGAGAACTTTCGTAAGGTTTGCTTTCAAATTTATAAGCTAGACCCTTGCCATTACTATACAGCTCCTGGTTTGTCTTGAGACGCAATGTTCAAAAAAACGAAAATTGAGTTAAAACTTATAACAGATGTTGACATGTATAACTTCTTTAAAAAAGGCATTAGAGGTGGCTTATGTCAGTGTAGTCATCGACATGCCACGGCTAATAATAGGTCTGTTCCTTTACTTGCAAATTCGTACAAATTTGTACGAATTTGTACGAATTCTTACTCAACAGCGTTCCTTTACTCAAAAAAGTAGTAAAAGAGAGAGGCAACGAGAGAGTAAAAATTTCCCCTCGGTGAAAAATCTTACGAATTCTTACTCAACAAATTTCTGCCGGTAAGAAGTGTACTTTCTGTCAAAGTCAGCTGTTACTTTGTTTGGATGTTTTTATTTTTCTTTTGTTTTGGGTTATTTTTCATTTTAATTCAATTTGCGGCACAAGGGCAAATAAAAAATGATAAAAAAGAGGACCCAAATAAAAGTTGAATATTTTCCTAGGACATTCCTGCGCATTTAAATATGAAAATTTGTATTTAAAAGCAATAAAAACGAACTTCAAAGTTCAATGAAAATGTTTTACATAGATGTGGAGTACGGAAGAAACAGCTGAAAACGTTGACGAATTGAATTATGGGCAAGTTTTTTTGTCTAACGCGTTCCTTTACTTTTTTGTAGCTTCTCTCTTTGAGACAGAATTTTACTCTTAAGGTTGATAATTTCTCTTTTACTATTTTTTGCCCAAAAAGTAAAGGAACAGACCTAATAAGTATCTAGATAATTATGACTCTCGCAAATTAAGTGAGTTCCTAATATATTACGATGCGAACAACTTGTATGCGTGGGCAATGTCACAACCGCTTCCTCATGGTAATTTTCAATGGGATGATGCTGACATTTATACATCAGAATACATTTCAAATTTTCACGATGATAGTATTGGATGTGTATTAGAAGTAGATTTAGCTTATCCAACAACTCTTCATAATAAACATAACGACTTTTCGTTTTGCCCACAGAATATTATGACTCCGGGAAGTAAATGTTCCAAGTTAACAGCTAACTTAAATTCAAAGACAAACTATGTTATTCATATGCAGAATTTACAACAATGCCTTAAAAATGGGTTAATTCTCACTAAAGTACACATAGTATTGACATTCAGCCAATCTAAATGGTTACAGAAATACATTTCACTAAATACTGAACACAGGAAAAGGGCTACAAATAAGTTTGAAAAAGATTTCTTCAAGTTAATGAATAACAGCGTTTATGGAAAGACATTGGAAAATATGGAGAAACGAAGGGATGTGAAAATTGTAGTAAACTGGGGTACTAAAGGGCGTCAATTTTCTGCAAAAAATCTGATTGCAAATCCCAATTTTCATAGCAGATCTATATTTTCACCAGACATGTGTGCTATCGAAATGAAAAAGGGAAATATAACATTGGATAAACCCATTTATTTAGGCTTTGTTGTGCTAGAGCTCTCAAAGTGAATAATGTACGACTTTCATTCACCCTTATTACGAGTGGCGTTAAACGCCTCGTCGAAAAACAACAGAGCGACTCGGCATTATAGCTGGCGTTCTAAAAACTGTCATTTTATTTTTTTGTGGAATGTAATTCTTGTTCGACAGTTGGCGTTTAAGTTTCTTTATCGGTATTCTATCTGTCGGTTAAGCGTGGCAAAACGCTTAATTAAACGCCTGATGTTATCCTAGAAGAATTCTTGAACGCCAGGCATTAAAAATCGGTTTGAAATGTAAGTATATCCTCCAGATATTTAACAGAATCTCTATATATTTAGTTTAATTTATATTTTTTAAGGGTACAAATAAGAAATAGTAAGCAAATGAAGCGGTTAGTCTAGCTAATGGAACAAAATGTTAGCTTGGCAACCAATTTTAAAATAGGTGTACCACAAACGACTACACAGAAAACTGGGTGGGAACAGGTAGATTCTATTTTAAATGGCTTAGGACCATCGATACGGGACGATAAAGAATGGTAAAAAGCACGTAACGTAAATTTAGATAAAACCATAAACCAATTATATAATTATAGGTTTGGTTCGATGCCAAATTTAAAGTGAAAAAGAAGCTTATATTCAACAAAAAAATAAGTAGGAGCCACAGGGGGAGGACCGTTCAGGCAAAAATATTTAAATGAATCAGACGAAGCTATAGTAAAACTTCTTGCTCTGAATGAACAAGTCGACCCCGTGGGAAAGTGTTTGGCGGTATGCAGACTACACAGAGTGCTCAAAGTGCATCTACATTAGGATCGACACCATTAACATTAAGAACACTTCCATTACCATCCACAGCAACAGCAGAGACATCAAATCTATCTTTTCATCCACACACACAAACAACAAACGCAGAATTAGAGACATCTGAAGGGGTGATTGGTGCATCCGACCTAGCAGTAATTTCATCCCCTGTAATGCATTTTGAAGATGAAACCGTAGATGAAAGAATGAAGACACTTTTAAAAGGTAGAAGAAAATCAAAAGCCCGCAATAAAGGCATTTTGGAAAATATGCTAGAGAAGCAAATTAAAATACAAGAACATTTTTACAACGAGGTGAAAGACTCTTTAAACCGCATTGAAGTCCAGTTGAAAGAAAGTTCCCGATATAATAGAAAGCGTTTCTTTTTGGAAGAGAAACGGCTTAAATTATACGAAGTGCAACTGGAACGGGAGGAAAAGCAGCGAGTAGAGGAAAATAAATTAAAAACGATGGATCTAGAAGTCGGTAAGACTAGATATTGAAGAACATAAAATGCGCCAGTGAAGAAAGCAAAGAGAACACGAATCCAAATGTATAAATTTATTTTAACTTTTATTTAAAAACTTAACTTAACTTTATTTACTCTACTTAAATTTCCGTTTAATAAATATTTCTTCATGTTCGATAAAAAATTGAGTTATTCAAGTTGTTTCGAATAGTCGCAGCCACTTGGTCGCATTAAATCCGTTTTCCGTGCTTCCTCTTGGTCTTCATCTTCGCTACTCTCCAACATAAACATCAAAATGCTGTCACAAATAATGCAAAAAGTTTTTTTTTCTCTAAATTACAAATACACTTTAAAAAAATTGTCAAGCAATAGATTAAGTAGTCATTTATAATGTTTTGGAGGAATTTATGTAATTACTGAACTGAAATTCGTTGAGCCCCTTTTGTTGGGCGAACTTCCTTATTATTGTTATAAGTGTAGTTTTAAGCCAATTTGTATATAAGCTTGTGATAATAAAAAACAATCTAAAAAGTTTGTTATTCTTTTCTCCATTTAAGAATTTATGTAACAGGTAAGCATTTTGCAGTGCACAACATTTGTTGTGAGTTAAACAATTGGGAAAGCATACAAGAACAACAATAATTCAACAGATATAATATACTAAATTGATTTAACTCTTTTGTGCAGTTAGATAAATAAAATAAATGTTCAGGAGTTGCATAAGCCGGCATTTCATCAGACGTCCAGTTAACATTAAGGGGTTCGGTGACTTGTGGCAAGCGGATTTGGTTGAAGTGATGCCTGCCTTACAGCGGAGAAAACAATAGTTATAACTATTTATTGTCTGTAATTGATACTTTTCAAAGTGTGAGTGAGCAGTTCCGTGGAAGAATAAGATGTTGAGTATGCTTTTTTTTCTAAACTTCTAGATGTGGGGGAGTATGATGATTTATTTCTTTTTATGGGCATGCAATCATTTGAATTGGCCTATCTAGTACACAAACCACATATGTCGTTATTTGCGGTTATCTAGGACATGAACCGTGATGACGTTATGCACCTGTGCCTGTCGTCCTGGAAGCTCTCCTAACACACTACTGTAACTCCTATAGCTCAACTGTGCTAAACTGGAGATAGGTATAGATTTAGATCTACCCCAGAATCTAGCATATCTAAAGTAAGTAACTAATAATAATAAGGTATGCAATTTGAAATTTTGTAGTATATACACAGTCTGTTCCAGATCCAATTGAATCGGTGAGTGAAAGAACAATATAAGCGCCAAAAATTGCATTTTGGTCTTAAATAGCCAAAATGCTCTACATATGTAAATCTACCAATCAGCAAAATAATACCACATTAGAGAGCCAAATGTATACAAAAAATGGAATACGCTTTTTGCTGATTGTATGGGAGCGCAGTACAAATGCGTTTAGTTTTTTCTGTTTTTCTCAAAAGCGATATTTTGTACATGTACTGTTCTTTCACTCACCGATTCAATTAGAATCGTCTAAAAAATATAACGCGTTTATTATTTTAATTTTTTTATTCTTGTTTATTCAAAATAGTCTCCTTCTGAGTCAATACAGCGCTGGAAACGTTCAACGAATTTTTTGAAACATTTTTTTATATTCATTGACTGAAATGGCCTTTAGTATGGCGGTTGAAGTCCTTGAATGATCGGAATGGTATCGAAACGATTTACTTGATGATGATCGATAACAATGATGCCTTTTTGGTCAAGAATTCACGTACCATGATGGCTTTGTGCGATGGTGCATTATCGTGCAACAAAAACCAACTGTCTGGCTGTCGATATTCCGGTCGAACTCACCGAATTCTGACCCACAATCGTTATAGAACTTCCAGATAATATTCTGCGTTCACCGTCTGAGCTTCTGGGACACACAGCGATCGCTTCGAAGAATTTCTTTGACTTTCTCGATGTTTTCTTCATTGCGAATGGTTTTTTTGCGGCGGTGCTTACCCCTGGTCTCCACTGGCAATAATTCATTGCAAGAAATATTTCATGCAATCGAAATTTCCAATGGAGACCGCAAATTTCTTGAAATGACTCATTTCAAGAAATCGATTTCTGCTTTCATTTCTTGCCATCTCTGTGGAAATAAACCCTGAAATAAATTTGACAGGGAATGTCAATTTGAGTTTTACTACGAAGAAAACATGGCTGATTGGTGCCTGACACGAAGTCTGAAATAAATATGTCTCGTGGAGACTCGGTGCCAAGCAAAAATTGGTCGTTGCTTGCTCTCCGTGATACGGTTGAAAATGAAATTTCTTGACATAATTTGCCCACCGTATAAAAAAATAAAAATTTCTAACATGATGTCTGACATAATGTTTGAAATAAATATGTCTCGTGGAGACTAGGTGTTAGTCATCGTCTGCAATATCCTCATGACCGTCACGGTATCGGCCAAACCAACGGAAAATCTGTGCACGGGAAATCTATTTATCCCCGTACACATTTTTTTAGCGTTTCGTGCGTTTCTGCACCACTTTTATCCAATCTAAAACAGAATTTAATATTAGCTCTTTGTTCCATTTTATTTTTTCGACCGATGCCGTACACAAAGTTACTGTATATAAAATATCAAACCACAGTGAAATATTAATCGAATTCCCTTAAATTTTGAGGTTAAGTATTGCAGATGAAGTATAGAACATTCACCTACCATCATCCCTCATAACTGTCGCTGTGCTAAGAACTTTGATAGGACAGATTGTGTATAAGGAGAAAATGAATTGCGCTATGTAGGTATTAATGATATTGAAGACCCGGTTGTAGTTGAAGAAATTAGAAGTCTAAAATTCAGCTGCATATACCTTAATATTAGATCGTTACGAAAGAACTGGTATATGCTGTTAGTCTATTGGCTATTATACAAAATATCAAATTAATTGTGCTGGTTGAAATAAACATCAGGGAAGGAAAAAAGGCAGAAAATCATTTGTTTGAACGATGATTTCAATTTAGAGTTCTATAACAGACCTTAAAAAAAAAATGGAGGAGTCGCCGTATACATAAAAGAGGATATTACCTATAAGCGAATTATGTACGAGTATGAGCCAAAGTTTTACGAAACAATACTCCTAGAGCTGAATATGAGTACCAAGAGTGCTGCAATTAATTGTGGCATATCATCGCCCGGAATTAAGCATTCCACGTTTTGTTGAAGAGCTTAAACAGACTTTGAAACTAGTGAAAAAAAGGCGGATCCTTATGTTAAAAGTTACATGAACATCAACCTAAATAAGACGGATGAAAGCTGTGTTGCATTTTACTTTCAAATGATTAAGTCGATGGGTCTGATCAATGAGGTAGAACTAGATACGAGAGTGGATATTAAAAGCGGAAAAAGCACCCACATAGACCATGTATTGGTCTGAGCTAACACGAACACAATCTGTCAACGGTCATAAAAAACGGCATTTCCGATCACTATATTTATAGTATGCTGCTTTTTTGTTTTTTTCCCGGAGCCTATTAGGAGCGCTAGAAATGAACAAGAAATCAAGGTATCTGAATCCATCGATCTATCCTGGATAAGTGAAGATAATGAAAAGAATAGGGATAATGGTAACCTATACTAGTTCTGGAAGAATAGTTTAAAGAGTGCTTCATACAAAAATTACTACAAGACAGCTAACAATGAACTAAAGCAAACAATTCTAGAAGGAAGCAAAGCTATTGCAAACTCAATAAGGTTAGCAATGAACAAAAAAAAAACCAAATCGCGCCAGTCGAGAGCAACTCTATCATGGAAAAATGGCAGAAAACATACATACATACATATGTAGATGAAACAATAAAAACCGTTTAAGAGAAAATTTATGAAAACAAACTGCAGTATATTCTAACAAAGGATAACATTTATTTGTGCTATATATATAAAAAAAAAAAAACAGCGGGACTTAATTTTTTTTGTAATGAAATTCATTTTTGTTCGTACATAACATTCTGCCTGACATGACGTCGTCAGTGGAGTCTCCATGTTGCGTGTTATGCAGAATCGCCAAATTCACACTGCTATGTATACACATTGTTACAAAGTGAAGAGTAAATAGTAAATTAATAATGTAAGCCAAATAAATAATAGCGGCAATTCATTTTTAGAAAAGAAATTGCTTTTTATCATCACCTGAGGACGAATAAAGAATTTTGTGATCATATTTGACTTTAGATCTGTTTATACATGTTCCTATTTATGTACATATGTATGTATGTCCTATATGGAATAGTACCATTATAATGGAAAAAAAAAACGGTCTCCAGATTTATTTTGTTATTGGAGTTACGAGTGAATTAAAAAAGTGTATCCGTCAATTCTGACTTTCTGACTGGAAACAGATGGGTGGATCAAGTCTGACATCTCCACTGGAGCCGTCTACGGATTCCTCCTGATGAGTTGGAGTCAATTGCGCAGGATCGAGAAGGATAGAGAGCCCACCTGAGCATCCTGCTCCCGCGACCCTCATGAAGGATTTGGCCGTTGTAAATGTATGTACATATGTGTGTAAACAAAACCTAAACGGTATTACGATTTTTTCTAATACTCGTATTTGGGTTATTTTAGGTACATATGTGTTTTAATATGACATACCAGCTTTTTAGAATTAATATCTCAGCAAAATATTACGTGCACGTGAGCCTAAAGAACTAATTTTTGGAAAACTGTCAGAAAATGTTTGTTTTTTTTTTTAACATTTTGGAGGTAAGGTGACACTTGATAATACGTGGCAAGAAGCATGCGTCACATCCCACACAAATCACCGAATCAAACCGACAGTGACGTCACAGCCACCTGAGTCGGGTCCTTGCCAAACTTATCTACTTTTGTGGTCTTCTGAGGTAAACTTTCAATTTTACTGGAATTAGAGCACAATTGGCATAAGCATTTGATGATGAAGTTGTCATACTAGCGGCACTACACCTACGGCCGCACTCGAGATCTTTCTGTACCTTTACCACTAGACTTACAAATTAAATTTCAAGCGGCCAACAGTGTGTTTTGGCTCACTAACGTTGATCTCTTCAAGACTAATAACATAGGACATAGCTCCATTCTCAAGGAATCTTTTCCTGGAATCTCTGACGAATCGGACGATATCCTTGGCACCTTAGACTTCGACACACCATACGAAGGACTGTATCCTATTAGAGAGGACTGGCGAAGGAGGACAGTCTCTGTCCATAACGAGATTGCAATATACACAGATGGTTCTAAGACCAGTGAGGGGACGGGGTCAGGTATTTACTCGAGAGATACGAACCTACAGATGGCCCTGAGACTTCCGGACACATGCAGTTCCAAGCAGAGGTTCTAGCTGTACTTAAAGCTGCAGAATTACTTGAGATGGTATCAATATCCGATAAGAATATCGCCATCTACATTGATAGTCAGGCTGCGCTAAAGGCGCTAGAGTCTTACGGCACCAAATCTGAGATATTCAGAAATTGCCGCACACTGCTTAGGGTGTTATGTACGCAGAACCGAGTCAGATTATGTTGGGTACCTGTACACTGCGATATCGAAGGCAACGAGTAAGCCGACGCGTTGGCTAAAAGAGGAGCGGGGCTCCCACGTAGTGACATAATTGGTAGTATTAAACCACCAGGGTGCGTGGCTAAGGGAGCTATTCGGGATAGAATCATTAATACGGCTAATCTAAGGTCAAACTTAGAGGGGCACAGGGTGTCTAAGGCCTTGTGGCTTGTGTTCGACCGCAGAAAATCTGAGGAGATAATCAAATTAGATAGATCGAGGCTAAGAACAGTGATAGGAATACTCTCTGGCCACTGTCTCCTAAGGAAGCATGCCATGAGACTAGGGTTATTTGACACGGATGTTTGTAGGTACTGCGATGACCTACATGTCTCAGAGGACATAACTCATATACTCTGTGAGTGTCAAGGAATTGCCAGGACAAGGCTAAAGCACCTTGGTAGATACTTCTTCGATAACCTGGAAGAGGTGAGGTCCCTGAACCATAACAAGGATCTCTTCAAATTCTGTAGTGAATTTAATTGCTTGGGAGAACTGGTTTAGGTCTTCTGCCGTGAAGGTTCCCTAGGGATCGCGATGGGCCCACTTTGGGGTCTAGTGTTTTATGATAAACTCATAACCTTACATAACCTAATCTAACCTCTACTGTCCTACTAGCAATAAACAAATGCTTGTCACCCTCACTGAATTGCTACAGTTAGCTCTAAGTACCTATAACAACTCGGCAAAAGGATACGGACTGTACGAGTATGTAAGCTCTTGACAAAAGCGGAGAAAGATTTATTTACGAGTAAAGGGACGATGCTGATGTTTGAAGCTCCGAGACTAAACGGAATACAACTCCCAGCTCGCAAAAGTGAAATATCTTGAATTCTTACTTGATCATGATCAACATGGAAAGAAAACAACTTGTCGCAGGAAAATCTTTTCGCTAATTTAATTTCTAATTCACAACTAGGCAGTAATTTCAATTAAGGTCAGTTTTAATAGTTAAAGAACTGGAGATGATTTCTTATGTCGGCTGCAATGTGAATCAGATAATTCATTCTGATTTTAGGATATCCTTCCCTCCACAATGTGATCTGGACTTTTACGGATACTCATGCGGAACTAGTAAAAACCAGTTGCTTAATATATATATGCTAATCACGCCGCATGCTACACCGAACTACTACTGTTCTATGCTACTACCACAACAATATGCCCAAAATGCATTGTTGTGACCCACATTAGGTAGCCCAAGCAACTTTTTCGCAGTATCTGTTAAAATGCACTTTCGAATCAGACCATCGAAGTTGTCGAAAGTTATAAATATCTGGGGATCACCATCGACAGCCATTTCATTTGGGACAAGCACATCGGCAAACTACGCTCAGAACTCAAAAAGGCACTGTTCGCATTATACCATCTGGGAAATTATTCGACGCTTCAGGTCCAGAAGCAAGTTTACTATGCACTAGTCGAATCAAAATTGAGGTACGGGATACTCGCTTGAGGCTACGCATCAAATTCACATATCAACAAGCTGAAAAAACCTCAAAACACCATTGTGAAGAAGATCAACAGAAGACATCCATCAAGCACATCTGGGGAATACTCGTTCAGGGTATTGACAGTGAAACAAATATTCAAGTTGACACTGTGCTTAGAGCACAATGAGGACATCAGATTTAAAAGACCCGTCGACCATCAATACAATACGAGAAGACGATTCCGAGGTATGCTTCAAACGCCATTATGCAACAACAACTACGGCAGGCGACAACTAGAGCATAGCGTTCCAAATGTTTTTAATGAGCTTCCCTCAAACATGAAAAATATTATAAATTTCAAAACCTGCAAAAAGCGTTTGAAAGATTTTTTTCTTGCTGAAATATAACTTTGTGTTCTTTTTCTTATATTCTTATATTTTAATCATTTAAATGTAGAATTTTGAACTTTCTATTATTTTTTTTTTTCTTTAATATTACCTTGATTATGTAATAACTTAAGCTCATTTACTTACTTACTTAGGTGGCACTACAGTTCGGGGTGAACCTGGGCCTCAACCAACAAGCCTCTCCATTTAGCTCGGTCTTTAGCTAATTGCCTCCAGTTGCGCACTCCAAGTTGGTCGAGGTCCCCTTGAACTTGTGCGCGCCACCTACGGCGATGATTCCCTCTACTGCGTCGTCCCTCGGGATTAGATTCGAAGACTCTGCGGGCCGGAGCTTTGGTGTCCATTCGCTCTACATGTCCTAGCCATCTCAGACGTCCAATACGCAGTTTTTTGACTAGGTCTATGTCGCTGTACAGCTCGTATAGTTCGTGATTGAATCTTCTCCTCAGTAACCCGTCAACGCAAACGGGACCGAAAATCTTACGAAGAATTTTTCTCTCGAAGCGACCAAGGATATCTTCATCCTCTTTTAATAAAGTCCATGTTTCAGCGCCGTAAAGCAGGACTGGGATGATCAAGGTCTTATATAGAGTCTCCTTAGTTGTTCGAGATAGGGCTTTACTGTTGAATTGCCTTATAAGCCCAAAAAAAACAGCGATTGGCAAGAGTTATTCTTCGATTGATTTCTGCACTGAATTTGTTAGTAGAATTTATAGCAGAGCCAAGGTAGACAAAGTCCCTTACTACCTCGAAGTTATAGCTGCCCACGGTGACGTTTTGTCCAATTCGTCGGTGTTGGTTTTCCCTTCTAGTTGACAGCATATACTTGGTTTTACCCCCGTTTATCGCCAAACCCATTTCGGCCGCTTCCGCCTCAATGCTTGCAAACGCACCGGTGACAGCCCGCTGAGATCTTCCGATAATGTCTATATCGTCGGCGTATGCAAGCAGTTGTACAGACTTGTAATAGATTGTGCCTCCGGTGTTGGCTTGTGAGTTCCGCACAATCCGTTCAAGTACAATATTGAAGAAGTCACATGACAGCGCGTCACCTTGTCTAAAGCCTTTTTTGACATCAAAGGTCTCGGTGAGGTCATTACCGACCTTGATGGAGCAGCGAGCGTTCTCCATCGTCAGCCTGCACAGACGGACAAGTTTGGCAGGGATGTCAAAACTAGACATGGCTCTATAAAGCTCTTCTCTATAAATGCTGTCATAGGCGGCCTTGAAATCGATAAAGAGGTGGTGAGTATCGATTTGGAATTCTTGGGTTTTCTCCAGGATCTGTCGAAGTGTGAAGATTTGATCGATGGTGGACTTTCCTGGCCTGAAACCGCACTGATAGGGTCCAATCAGGCTGTTGATAAAAGGTTTCAGGCGTTCACACAATATCGCAGAAAATCTTGTATGCGATGTTGAGGAGACTGATGCCTCTATAATTGGCGCAGTTGAGGGGGTCTCCTTTCTTGTGGATCGGGCAAACGATGCTGAGATTCCATTCATCAGGCATACACTCGTCTGACCAAATATTAGAAATGAGTTGGTGTATGCACTCTACCAATTCATCCCCACCTGCCTTGAAAAGTTCGGCCGGTAAGCCGTCAGGTCCGGCAGCCTTGTTCGATTTTAGCTTGGATATTGCTATCCTCACTTCGTTTTGGTCAGGTGGACGGAAATTTTGACTATCATCGTCCATGTTGAATGGTTCATTCTGCCTGACAGCGGGATGTTGGTCTTCGTCGCCGTTATACAGTCTGCAGAAGTAGTTTTTCCATATTCTCAGCACCGACTGTGATTCTACTACGAGGTTCCCATTTTCATCTCTACAGGTTTCTGTTCGGGTATTACTTCTCTGACACGTTCTTTTTACCTTTTGGTAAAACTTCCGTACATTGTTCCTGGAGTATAGACTCTCGATATTCTCAAACGCTCGCTTCTCATGCTCTTTCTTCTTCTTTTGGAGAAGCCGGTGTTCTTCCCGTCTCTTTTGCTCGTAGAGCTCACGAGCAGCTCTCGTCTTCCTTTGCAGCGCCGCTTTGTATGCCTCTTGTTTTGCTGCATGCACTCGCCGGCATTCTTCGTCAAACCAGGGGTTTCGCGGTGGTGGGCGAGCGAGACCCAGCACATCAGTCGCGGCGTTTCTGATGGCATGTTGGCAGCGTTGCCACTGGTCTTCGGTACTTGATGCTGGCGGCAAAGGGGTGATTGAGAGATTTCGGGATACGCGTTCAGCGAAGAGTCTGGCGGTCTCTTGCGATTGTAGCTTTTCGACGTTAAATTTTCTCACAGTAATTCTTCTTTGTTGCTCAGATTGGGATATCCGCATTCGTACCTTGGCTACAACAAGGTAATGATCCGAGTCTATGTTGGCCGCTCGGAAGGTCCGGACATCCAGAATACTGGAGGCATGCCTTGCGTCGATCGCAATATGACCAATTTGGTTGATCGTGACATGATCATTGGACCGCCATGTCTGCTTATGAATATCGAGATGAGGAAACCATGTGCTTGCTATGGTGACATTTCGCTCCACAGCGAAATCAATTAGCCTTAGTCCGTTATCAGACGTGGTGTCGTGTAGGCTATGCTACCGACTGCTTTACCAAAGACGTCCTCCTTTCCTATTTTCGCGTTAAAATCGCTCAATACGATTTTAACATCGTATTTAGGACATTGCTCGTATGTTTTGTCGAGTAGCTCGTAGAAACACTCTTTGGTGGCAGGGTCCTTTTCTTCCGTGGGGGCATGAACACATATTAGGCTTATGTTAGCGAATTTAGCCTTGATCCGGATAGTCATAATACGCTCGCTCACGTGTCGGAAGCTTAAGACTTCTTGCCTAAGTCTGCCGCGTATGACAAATCCGCATCCGAATAAGCGTTGCCTGTTGCCTCTGTAGCAATCACCGTAGTAGATGTCACAGTTTTTCATCCTCTTTTTGCCCGGCCCATCCCATCGCACTTCCTGGATGGCGGTAATATCTACTTTATAGCAGTCTAGGGCCTCTGCTAGTTGTTCGGCTGCACATGGTCTGTAAAGGGACAGAACATTCCACGTACAGATCCGAAGGTCGTTGTCCTTATTTCGTTTGCTGGGGTCGTCATTAGTTGAGTCATCCTTATCCGAGGCTTTTGGTTGTTTCGGAACCATAGATTTTTTACGTGGTAGGGAAGTTACCCCGACGGCACAACCCCCAACCTGGAGGGCCTTAAGCTCATTTAGCAGACTTTTTTTTTAAAAAAAACTTTGATATGCAATATTCTGCAGATAAGCCCCTCAGGCTTCGCAGATAAATGTGTAGCAATGTAAATCTAAACTTTAGTAAATAAAATGAATTTGAATTTGAAAAAAAAAAAACAATGAAAATACATTTACGCGACAGTGAACACAAACTGATGACGACGCACGGTGGTGTTAGAGGCGAAAAATGCTAAAATGTTCAAATTATTTGAAACACTAAGTGGGTGTGTATTCCGAAAATACTCGTATATTAGTTGGATAATACATTTCAATAGAATGAACAAATGTTACCACTTATGACAACAGGTGCAAAACCTAGTCGTTACATATCGTCCATTCAAATGCAAACTATCGAATGATAAAATCCCTGGTTTTTAGGAAAGGCGAAAAACAACTCTGCGCATTTTTGTATGTTCATTTGCATATCTGTACCTACATGAAACAAATAAAACAATCATTGCTTTTTTGTTCGTCATTGTATTGTGGATACTTTGCCACCACAAAGGCGTCTAGAGTGCAATTGCAATAAAGCGAAAAAAAGAAGCATTTTTAATTTTTCGATACTTTGCATTTGGATCGACGATATTATATAACCATTTTTAAATACATACAGCGAAGTACCTTGTATTCAAGTAGAATTCTGTTCTGCGTCAAGTTGATAATCATTTAAAATATTTAAATACGTTTTACAACAACAAAAGGAACCCGTGCCGATGGTCAACCTGGCTGGGGGCCCATCCGAAAAATATCTCAGCCACAAACGGAGTATTCGGATACCTGGCGACCTCCGGATTAGCTAGTCTTATCTGTGAACTGCGGATCTCTGCACAGACTGATATTCCTGCCACGTTCAAAGAAAAGATCATTTGAACCCTGTTAAAAATGCAATATCAATGCACGTTCCAAAGACATCGCGATGTAGGAAAGGTAGGCCTATAAACGCCTGGATCACACAAATGCGACGACATCGGAATTTCATTGGCCTCAGTAACCGAGTGATCCAAAATCGGCATGTCTGCCGATATTTTCTGAGGTCAAATAGGCGAACCCCACAGGCGGATCAGTAGAAATGCGGTGAGGTGGGAGGGTTGTGATCCCTTATTTTCGGATCACAACCTCGCTGAAAAAGGAAGAAGAAGAAGGACCAAGTTAGACATCTCTGCTGGAGCCGTCTATGGATTTCTCCTGATGAGTTTGAGTCAATGGCGGAGGATCGAGAAGGATCGAGGGTCCACCTGAGCATCCTACCCTCGCGACCCTCATGATACATGTACGAGTATGTATGTATGTTAACTTCAAAGCAGTTACATTTCAATTTAATATTGAGAGGAGCCAAAAATAAAATCTACATACATAACGAAAAAGAACATCATAGGTAAGGAAAAACAGTGGACAATTAAGATGTTGAAGTGCTTGAACTGGAAGAAGAATTGCTGTCATCTACACGAGCGGATGCGCGTTCAAGCGTTGGTTGTTTAGTCTGATTCCAACTGCATCAACTCTTTATTTGAAAGCAGAGCTAAGTCAACGTTAAGAAGACTAGTGACATCGCGCTTTTCTAAATCCTCACATCCCATTTCCATTGCCAGATTTTAAATGTTGCGTTCAAATTCAGCGAAAACAGGATCAGCATCAGATTGGCCGTTAGTAATGCATTCTGGCCATAGTTTCTTCCAAACATGATTCATCGTTGTTGATTTTAATCCATTCCAAGACTCACTTATGATGTAAACGGCATCTTTGATGTTGTAGATTTTTTAATAGAGGATCTTCCAAATAATTCGGCTTAAAATTGGCTATTGTACCCTGATCCATAGGCTGAATAATGGCCGTTGTGTTTTTGGGTAGATACTCAACTCTTGCATTTTCAGACACTTACTTACTTAGGTGGCGCTACAGTTCGGGGTGAACCTGGGTCTCAACCAACAAGCCTCAACATTTAGCTCGGTTTTCAGATAAATGCCTCCAGTTGCGCACTCCAAGTTGGCCGAATTCCCTTTCAACTTGTGCGCGCCACCTACCTAGGAGGTCCTCTGCTGCGTCGTCCATCGGGTTTAGATTCGAAGGCTCTGCGGGCCGGAGCGTTGGTGTCCATTCGCTCTACATGTCCTTGCCATCTCAGTCGTCCAATACACAGTTATTTTTTGACTAGGTCGATGTCGCTGTACAGCTCGTATAGTTCGTTGTTGAATTTTCTCCTCCAAAATCCGTCAACGCAAACGGGACCGAATATCTTACGAAGAATTTTCTCTCGAAGCAACCAAGGATGTCTTCATCCACTTTTAATAAAGGGTGCCGTAAAGCAGGGGATGATCAAGGTCTTATATAGAGTTTCCTTAGTTGTTCGAGATAGGAATTTACTGTTGAATTGCCTTATAAGCCCAAAAAAAACAGCGATTGGCAAGAGTTATTCTTCGCTTGATTTCAGCGCTGATGTTGTTCTCAGCATTTATAGCAGAGCTAAGGTAGACAAAGTCCCTTACTACATCGAAGTTATAGCTGCCCACTGTTCCGTTCTGTCCAATTCGTTGGTGTTGATTGTCCCTTCTTGTTGACAGCATATACTTTGTTCTGCTCTCGTATATCGCTAAACCCATTTTGGCTTCTTCTGCTTCAATGCTTGCAAACGCACCGGTGAAAGACCAGTGAGTTCTTCCAATTATGTCAATATCGTCGGTGTATGCAAGCAATTGTACGGAGTTTTGATAGATTGTGCCTCTGATGTTGGCTTGTAAGTTCCGCACAATCTGTTAAAGTATAATACTAAAAAAGTCACATGACAGCGGGTCACCTTATCTAAAACATTTTTTCACTTCAAAGGTATCGGTGAGGTCATTACCGACCTTAATGGAGCAGCGAGCGTTCTCCATCATCATCCTGCGCAGACGAACAAGTTTGGCAGGGATGTCAGAACTAGACATGGCTCTATAAAGCTCTTCTCTATAGATGCTGTCATAAGCGCCCTTGAAATCGATTAAGAGATGATGAGTATCGATTTGGACTTCTTGGGTTTTCTCCAGTATATGCCGAAGTGTGAAAATTTGATTGATGGTGGACTTTCCTGGCCTGAAACCGCACTGATAGGGTCCAATCAGGCATTTTCTGACAGCTCAGCTAAATTAATCGAATGGCTTGGAGTATTATCTAAAATAAGAAAGACTTTATTGCTTAAATTCTTCTTTTTCAGGTAGACTTTGACTTCGGGGCAGAAGTGATTCTTAAACCAATTTTCAAAGAGAACTTTTGTCATCCAAGCCTTTTTTTTGACTGGTAATTCTTTTTTGTTCAATCCGTTGAAAGCTCTTGGATTTTCAGACAGGTATACCAATAGTTTCTTAAGCATTACCTTCAAGAAGAAGAGCCAAACATTCTTTTGACACCTTATGCAGGATATAAGATTTTTCGTTGTTTGAAGTAAAGGACCACTCAGGCATTCGCTTCCAATAAAGACCTGTCTCGTCCGCATGAAAAACTGTTCTGGAACGTAACCACCTTCTTCAACGATTTTTTTTTTAAATGCTCCAATACTTAAGAGCTGCAACTGAATCGGCACTTGCTGCTTCGCTTTTCATCCTGATGTTACGCAAACTATGACTCAAACCAAAGAGAGGAAACCCGTGTCTAGGAAATTCAAAATTGACGATGCCAATGTCGACTTTGTTGTGCATTATGCTTTGTGTAATTTGGAGATACATACATACTTTTTTGGTATCGGGTACACAAAGATCGAAAGTCAGGAATACAACGCGCAAGATAAAATTCGCAACGGAAAGTAGACAAAGTAGACAAGGTACATAATGTATATTCTTTCATTTAAGGAACATTTAAGGGAAAAATTAATTTTTGTTGGTTGGTGTAACAGAAAGTATTGGCCGTTGTGTTGTAACGACAAATATTGGCTATAAAACGGAAACAAAGTAATAAAAAAAAACGCCGTATAGCGAAAGGCCGTATAAAGAGCGGCCATATAGTGAGGTATGAGTGTATTCATTTTGGTATTAGGCGATCAAATGTTATACAGTGTTTGTGACTAAAGCAGTGGTATTCATTTTCAGTCTACATTAGTTTGTATAATTGCAATGAATACAGTACACTGAAGTACTGTACATGTTAAAAGAAGGCAAATGAATGTATTCATGCAGATCTCTATTCAAAAATATATGAAAAGTCTGTTCTGTTCAAACATGTCATTAAATGGAGATCTCACCACCTGGTACCATTCGGGAAAAGGTTGAAAGGTTAACTGATTTAATTGTTGTCCTTCAAGATATCTATCTACA
Source organism: Brachypalpus laphriformis (assembly GCA_945910035.1). NCBI lineage: Eukaryota > Metazoa > Arthropoda > Insecta > Diptera > Syrphidae > Brachypalpus > Brachypalpus laphriformis. The sequence goes on from OX246755.1 coordinate 124,938,904, forward strand.
TATATCAATGATCGACGGAAAAGTTTCTCAGGCAGTAACCATCCAAATGTAAGGCGAAACATTTCCAAATGCACAATTTGGAAGTTTTAGGAAACCTCCCCGAATCTGACGAATCACTTCAACTTAGTTTGTGCGCACTTCATAAGCGCATCAAATTTATTGAGTTTGTCTTGAAAATTGCGTATAGGTTGCCTTTTAAGCAAAGGAAAGCAACAAAGGACACAAGACCGCTTATGGAGGACACAACAGATCAGTAAAGGGTTTGAAGATTGATGTGGTAAAACAAGCAATGAACACCATTATCGATGGCAATATATCGCGTCGATTATTATTTTCAGGATCCTCAAACTACAGCTAATATTATTGATGCGAATGAAAAATTGATTCGACGCTATCCTCGATACTATCAACAGTGGTCCCACTGTAGTCCCAACCAAATTTGGAAGATAATGCCAAGAAACTGTACTATATACACACGATCCTGTGTTACAGAGCTACCACTATTTCAGCTGTGAAACTACCAATAGGGATGTTAACCAATGAGGCAAAGGAAGCCCGAAATAAATATTGCAGATTATATCGACAGAGTAATACGAGGAAATGCAGCCGAATTGCGACAAACGAAGATGGTAGCAACATGCCACCGATCCTTATATACGAGGGCAAGGTGAAAAGTTATCGGCCTGACGCAGAGATAGCGTTCCAATCAGCAAAAAATTATGTTTCCTGCCTGGGTGCACTTCTCATTAGTTCGTATGACGAGTTTCAACTTGTTCTCGCAAGTAGTTTGCTTACACGAATTTTTGCAGTAGACGTCTTGCGTGTTTTTCGTTAAAATGGATAAACTTGAATATCGTGCGGTCATAATATTCTTAGTTTTGGATCGATTAACCCCTAAGGAAATGACAAAGTTGACAAAAGTTTACGGGGACCCTGCTCCTTCTATGTCAACCGTTAAAAAGTGGGCAGCTGAATTTAAACGTGGTCGAACGTCCCTCAAAGATGACCCGCGTGAAGGACGGCCAAAAACCGCAACCACACCCGAAACCATCGAAAAAGTGCATGATATCGTGTTGGACGATAGGCGAGTGAAGGTGAGTGAGATATCTGAGGCTGTGTGTATATCGGAAGAGAGGGTGCGAAACATCTTGCACAAAAACTTACTTTACTTACTTAGATTCTTTAACCCCTCGGGTGGCCTAGGGCGTCAACCACGCGTGCGCGCCATCGTGTTCGAAGTTCTGCAACGCGTTTGAGCTGCCTCCAACTCATTCCTAAAGAGTTCGATTCCTCCTCAACTGTTCTGCGCCACGTTTGCCTAGGGCGTCCCGCTATTCTGCCCGCCTGGGTGAGCGGATTCCACTGCATGGCGTATTTCGCAATGGAGTTGTCTTCGCGCCGTAGGGTGTGTCCAATGCATTGCCACCTTCTTCTTCTTCAAAAACTTAGGGATGCGAAAGCTCTGCGCAATGATGGGTGCCGCATTTGCTGAATGCCGATCAAAAGCAAATGCGCAAACGATTTTCGCGGCAATTTTTGGACCGATTCAATAGGGATCCGACCGATTTTGTGCGGCGATTTGCCACCATGGATGAGACATGGGTCCACCACTAAACGCCAGAAACGAAACAGCAGTCGAAGCAGTGGGTGGAAGCCGGTGGTTCAGCGCCAAAGAAAGCGAAGTCGATCGCATCTGCCGGAAAGGTCATGGCCAGTGTGTTTTGGGATGCGAAAGGGATTATGTTAATTGATTACCTTGAGAAAGGCAGAACAATTACAGATGAATATTACTCCAACCGCCGTGGATGCCGCGGGATGAGGCCTGGCTTGAAGAAGAGAAAAACCATGTTTTACCAGGACAATGCACCTGTACACAAGTGTGCGTTGGCGATGGGAAAACTGCGGGATTTGGGGTACGATTTGCTCGGCCATCCCCCCTATTCACCTGATTTGGCACCCTCAGACTTCCCTCTGTTCCTGAACTTCAAGAAATTTGTTTCTGGGAAGCGCTTTGCATCCAATACAGAAGTTGAGAGGGCCGCAGATGAATATTTTCACAGCCTTCCAGACTCTCATTTCCGAGAAGGAATACTGATGTTGGAGAAACGTTGGACTAAGTGTGTTGAAGTAAAAGGAGATTATGTAGAAAAATAAAATCATTTTTTAACTTAAAATCGCAGTCTTTCATTGTCAGGCCGAGAACTTTTCACCTTGCCCTCGTATGAACATATTAGATTCTCACCAAGAAGCTAAAAATTCTTATTTTTGTAAAGAGTTGTAACTCCGAACAGACAGTTGCTACATAATGTATACATAAAAATGTACATACAAAGATTGTGAATGCATAAAACTGGAGCAAATTTCTCATGAATTTATAAAAAAGTCTCAAGCTAAGTTCAACAATGTTCATTTTAAGCCGTATTACATTTTCATCCTAATAAAATTAACGTTTAACCTGAATTTTAGTGGCATATTTTAGTTTTTTTAATTTTAGTTCATTCGGCGCTAAGTTTTGTCTTCTTCAAGATTCATCTAATAATCGATATACAAAGGAAATTCTGGAAAGGATTTAGTATTTAAGTAGAACATTTTCCAAATAAAAACTCAGATGCTCGCACATTCTAGTACTATTTTGGCATTTTAAGCCCTGCCTAGGTGTCTTAGAAAATCTGAAATCTACATGGCGGTCCTATCATACCATCTTATGCCTCACATGACATCTATCCTTTACATGGCTAGTGCCATTAATCCTTTACACATTCAAACTAATCACTTTTAATCCGAGGCCTGTTTACATAGCACATCTCGATTGGAAGAAAGAATAATCATCTTTTAAAGCATCTTCTATTTATTGGACCACCTATGTATGTCACGGTTTTACGACTTCCAAATGCAGTACGAACGCAAAGTTTAAGTACATTTTTTAACAAATAAGTAGACAATTATTTAACTCAGTACATTTTAAATTTTCTGTAGAGCATAAAAACTTACCGAAATCTTAATTTTTTTTGTTCACATAGAAAACGTTAGATTTATGCGTTCTTCAACCATAAGCCCTCCATCTCCCGATCAAGGATTTTTTTGTTCAATTTTAATTTTTTCACCACAGATTAAATCATATTATTAATTTTTTATTTATGCACTTATTAATTTTCTTTCTTTTTCCTAATTTCGCAAATGACAGATTATTCGGCCTACTTTTTAGAGTGCGATGTATTTGTAAAGCTTAAATAATAAGTACGAGTAAGCAAGGACCGAATTGAACCACGTTGGTATGTACAAATGACTCAAGATACAACAAGACAGATATCGACATCCCGCATTTCATTTTTACTTCGTTCTGCACGGTTCGCCACGACTTTCTGAAACTTTGACATCTAAAAGTAATAGCAATGTACTTAAAACAAAAAAAAAATATATATAAAAATTAGTAAATATTAGTCAAGTTTCTGGACGTTTTTTGCGAATACTTCCGAGAATATACAGTTCAAAAATTATAGGTTTTCTTAGCACCGTTACCGTTTACCGCACCGGCAGCGTTTTAAACACAATTTTATTCTTTACCTGTAATTTTAGTATTTTTACAGGGCGTTATTTTTCTAATATTATTCAAGCGATGTGTTACTAATTACTAGCGCTTAAGTTGCTAGTTTCGAAGTTAAGATGTACATCCTTTGCACTCTTTGTAGCGCAAAGCGACCATGCATAGCCCCCTTACGAAATCAACCCTTGCTGGATGCTGAAAAGACCTTTTTCATTGATGTTTAATGATTCAGCAGTATTTCACAAATTTAAGCACAACTTTTTAATTCAATTTCAATTAAATCACCAATCTTCAAACAATAAAAAAGTTTTAAACCAGATTGACTGGGGATCCAGTTGTGGAGAAGCTTTCACTTGGCTTCGCATAATTCTCACCAAAACACACCTAATATGACTAAACTTCGACAGAACAGTCACCGCACGAAGCACATCCTCCAACTCAACCGACAAAGGAAAGCTGTGGAATTTATCGAATACATCTCCAAATGAGCATTAGCTACAATGGACAGTGAAGACACAAGTAAAATTTAGCACCAGGTGGAGTTTTTGAACAAGAAATATGATGATGGCGGCAACTATCGGTAATTGGCTCCAATTTTGGAAACCTGGGTAAACACTTTCAGCAGTTGGCAAGCGAAGTGAATAACTTAGCAGAAGACGTTGATGATTCTGACGATTAACCATAGCAAAATGAGATTTATATTCGATTTCTGTTTTGGTGGTTTTTCCTTCCTTTCTACTTATTATTTTTGAGAAGGATGTGTTACACTGCGCCCCCCTGGCAGCTGACCTCCTCGTGGTGGGGGGCGGGCAACGTGACTGGGATGTGCGGATGGGGTAACTTAAATAGATATTCCCATCCATACAATCCAGTCACGGCTAACAAAGCGCACACCCCATGATGACAAGACGACGTAAACGGGCCTCGGATATTGCCAAGCCTGGTAAGCCAGGGCATCCTTTGGAGCCAGGCCTGAAGGGTGTCAGGATGCGAGCGTCTGGTGGTCGACTTGTCCCGCTCGGCAGCCGGCCGGGTCAAACCCGAAATGGCTACGAGCTTCCTGTCAATGGTCTCGCGAACCATTACGGGGGTCAAGGGGTGAGCGCGCTGTGCACCGATAGGGGCACAGATGGACTCTCTGAGATTCGACAACGGCATCGACTTAGGATAGGCACATGGAACGTCTCATCGGTCACAGGGAGGTATCTTGAGTTTGTTGGGGAGGCTGTTAAAAGTCAACTAGATATAGTTGACGTCTCTTCAACAAAGCAGAGAGGTTCTAAAACTGTGGACCTTTCGGGTGGGTGGAAGCTCTTCATGTCAGGAGTCGCACCCTCAATGTCTGCTCGGGCGGGAGTGGGGATACTCACAAGTCCCAGGTTGACAGACAGTGTATTAGAGTGGATACCATTAGGAGGGAGAGTTGCGACCTTAAAGCTCAAACTTGAAAGATCAACTCTGGCATTGGTGCAAGTGTATGCACCGAACCTTCAGTCAGAGTACGCAGCTTTCTTAGATGAAGTTGATGTTGCCCTTGAAAAGGTTGCAGATATGGATTCTTTTGTCCTGATGGGTGACTTTAATGCTCATGTGGGTGTAGATGTTATGACATGGGGGAGTGTGATTGGGAGGAACGGTGATCTTGATCAAAACGCGAACGGAGAGAGGTTGTTCGATTTTTGTTGTGAAAATGGCTTATCCATCATGAACACTATCTTTCCGCACAAAGACATTCACAAATACACGTGGTACCGTCAGAGTCTTCAGCAGAAGTCGCTGATCGATTTCTTTGTGGTACCATCGTGTCTGAAGAGAATGGTTTGTGATGTTCGCGTATTGAGAGGGGCCGAACTGTCAACTGATCATCACTTAGTGCTGTGCAAATTGTATCTTAGCGAGAGAGTGCTTCCCCTACCAAAGCGTAAACCAAGGATGGTTACACGCATACGATGGGAGAGGTTACAGGACGATGAGATACGGGAGACATTTGCACGGCAAATATCTGAAAGGTTTGAACGAATTCCGACTGTTCCATTAAATGTAGAGGAAGAATGGCAACTGTTTTCAACAGCGGTTATTGCCTCTGCAGGAGATGTTTGTGGAGTGAAGCGGCTTGGTGTGGCGGCTGGTGGTGAGAAAAGAACTGCTTGGTTTAAAACGCCCGGAGTTCAAGAAGCCATCAGAGAGAAAAAGAGAGCCTTTACGATGTGGATTCACTTGGGGAGATTCTCGAAATCGGTACACTGAGGCGCGAAGAACTTGCAAATTAGCTGTGAAAGCAGCGAAAGAACATTCTTGGAAGGAGTTTGGCGAGAAATTGGAACGTGGCCGCAGATCTGCAAATAAGATGTTCTGGCAGACCGTCCGCGGACTCAGAGGAAAAAAGCTGAATATCGTTGAAGGAGTCAAATCCAAAGACGGTAGACTTCTTTCCAATGTGGACGACATCTTACGCAGATGGAGCGAGCACTTTTCAGAATTGCTCAATCCCGAACAGGGCACCGAAGATGACAGACCTATGGTCGAAAGTTGGGCGGAAAGTAATCCTACGGGAGATGAAGTAACTTTGGCGATCAAAGCGCTAAAAGTTGGCAAATCTGCTGGTGTGGATGAAATTCGGCCAGAAATGCTCAAGGCTTTAGGTAAAGAGGGAGTTCAATGGCTCTCGCGTGTCATTAAAGTGGCCTGGGAATGCGGTGAAACACCTGATGATTGGCAAATGGGGGTGATAGTTCCTCTTTTTAAAAAAGGCGACAAAAGAGATTGCGCCAACTAAAGGGGTATATCTCTTTTAAGTCTCCCTGGAAAAGTCTTCGCTAAGGTGATAGAAAAGCGTTCCAGAGCTGTGGTTGAGGACAGTTTGGGGGATGAGCAGTGCGGTTTTCGTCCCGGTAGAATCACAACCGACCAGTTGTTCACTCTCAGAATGGTTCTTGAGAAGGCCTGAGAATATGCCAAACCTGTCTACAGTTGTTTTGTGGATTTGGAAAAAGCATATGATAGGGTTCCTCGAGGCAAACTTTGGAGTATTCTGCAGGAGTATGGGATTGCTGGTTCCCTGTTAAGGGCGATTCAGTCTTTATATATAAACTGTAGAAGCTGTGTTCGGATAAACGGTGTTAAATCAATACCTTTCACTGTGGGCGTTGGACTCCGCCAGGGGTGCGTTTTGTCACCTCTCCTCTTCATTGTATATATGGATTGGATGTTACAGCGCAGCCGTGGCTGGGAATGTTTCAAAGTGGGAGACCTAAGGATTAGACATCTGCTCTTTGCGGATGATTTGGTCATCCTTGGGTCCTCTCAAACCGAACTTCAGCGCGCACTCGAAAGGTTTGTAGCCGTTTGTGATGATGCTGGAATGAAGATCAACGTGAACAAATCGGAAGTAATGGTCGTTTCCAGAAAACCCATTCAGTGCACTCTGCATGTTAGTGGAGTCCCACTGAAGCAGGTGAAGAAGTTTAAGTACCTCGGGGTTTTATTCACGAGTGATGGGAGGAGCAATGCCGAGTTATCCTGTAGAATTGGTCAGGCTGGATCAATTTTGAGAGAGCTTGGCCAATCTGTTATAAGGAAGGCCGAACTTAGTGTTCAAGCTAAGCTATCGGTTTTTAACTCGGTGTATGTTCCAACTCTCACCCATGGTCATGAAATTTGGGTAGTGACCGAAAAAATAAGATCGCCGATACAAGCTGCCGAAATGATGTTCATTCGCGGTGTTGTTGGAATAACTCGTAGGGATCGAGTGCGCAACACCAGAGTACGCGAGGCGCTCAACGTTGAGCAGCTACTTCTCCGAATGGAACGATCTATGCTTCGATGGTTTGGTCACGTAGTGCGTATGCCCCCAGACCGGCTTCCAAGACGCGCCATGGTTGCCGTGCCATCAGGTAGGCGACTTCGCGGAAGGCCTAGATGGTTGGATTAAGTCCGACATCTCTCCTGGAGCCGCTAAGGAATTCCCCCTGATGAATTGGAGTCAATGGCGGAGGATCGAGAAGGATGGAGGGTCCACCTGAGCATCATACCCCCGCGACCCTCATGAAGGATTAGCGGGCCATTGAAAATGAATGAATGAATGAAAATGTGTTACACTGCGACCTAATGGTCTATTCTGTCCACTACTAATGCTCGAATTTTCTCGTGAAATGTGCTATAGTTGTTTTAGCCGGATTTATGCTTAGCTCAGCCGAATGGGACTATTCCTGAGTTACTTTTAACCCCATTTGTATATTATTACAAAAGGTTTATTCAAACTTACCTCTTGTAATTAATACTATCTCATCAACATATGCATGATAATTAATGCTAGAGTTAGTTAACTTATCAAGCAGTTCATCTACAATAATACCCCACATTAGAGGTGATAGCACCCCACCCTGTGGTCATCCCCTTGTCGTGTTAACCTTGATTGTCCGTTGTGACGTGTGAGTCATTTCTACTTCATCTTTTCCTACCTATCGTCTTCATAAGATAATTTAGTTTTCTAACCTAAGTTACTTATTCTTGGAATTAGTAATTCAATTCCATTGTTTTGAGTTCCCGAAGGTACCTTTCTAAGAGGTTAAAGTCAAATCAATCAGTTCAAAGCTAAATGCAACGCGTATCCATGGATTCATAGGGAGCATTTCTCTACTAGATGCCAGGTTGATGATAAATATCATTGTCTATTGAAATGGTCATTTGAAAATTACTTGTACCAACAAACACCCAGCGGATATAATTTCATCCATTTACTGTGCATAAGACCTAATTCCACGACAGTGTATTGAAAAGTTTGCAGCCTGACCAAGAAAACAAAATCGGAAGTTTACAATTTTCTTTTATTTTTCAATGTTCTTCTTTAAGTCCAATACACTTCTTCCATCTGTCCTCTAAATATTTTTTTTTATGTTGGGAATAGATAAAAGTCGTACGAAAACAGGTCAGGCGAAGAGAGAGGATGCGGTAATAATTCCAACCCACACTTATGGATTTCATCCATGGATTAACACGATGGTGTATGCGTGCATACTCCTGGTGAAACAAAACTTTTTTCTTCAATGTTACCTAGATTTTTTTTTTTTTTTTTTCCTCTTAGTAGTAATCGGAGTTAATTATTTGATTCTTGACAAGGAAATCTACCATGATGATTCCCTCTGAGTACAAAAACCGATGCCATTACCTTATCCGCCGATAGTTTTCGCTTAATTCGGCACTCGTCGTCCAGATCTTCTCCACATTTTAGGTTGCTGCTTGGTCTCAGGGTTATAATGGTAACGTAGATCATATCTGTCGTCCATCTGGCTAAAAATCTTCTGCATCGGTTTGAAACAGCTCCAAACCCTCACGAGACATCGTCAGATGAATGTGTTTTTTGGTTCAACTGGGAGCAGTTTTGGAACCCAACTTGCATATTGCATAGAGACCCCAAGTTTATTTTAAATTATATTTTAGGACGATTCATACGAGATGCCGACGATCTTAGCTATTCCTCTTATCTTTAATTTGCGGTCTTCCATGATCAGTTCATAATTTGTTTTCGATGTTTTCCTCTGTAGTTGAGCGCTCACTTATGTACATTTATTTATTCTTATTTATATGTCGCTTATACTTATTTATCTATTGTTATTTAATTATTTTATTTATTTACTTATTTATTTATTTATTTATCTATTTGTTCGTTTATTTATTTATTTATTTATTAATTTATATATTTTTTATTCTTATTAATTAATTTTTTTTTTTTATTGAAGGTTTTTATGGTAATTTCCTTAGGAGTTGAAAAAAAATGTTAATATAACATATACCATTGATTGCAGCATACATAAATATTTCAGTTGGAAGATTTAGGATAATATCATATCTCTGTATTTTAAATGTGCGGTAACAAAATAATTTTGTAAATTTATATACCAAATAAATATTTATCTATCTAAATCTCTATAGTTGAGGTCTTCCACAGCGTGAAACGTCTTCAACGCTCTCTCGTTCACGTTAGATACCTACTTCTTAACAGCTGTTCTCGATGGGGGAGATACCCCTAAAGTTGCAACTATATCTTAATGAATCTGCTTCGGAGCAACATTATTTTCTAAGCAGGCACCTTATACATATGTGCGAGTATTCACGATGCTCGAATTTTACATTTTTTTGAAAATTAAACATCATAGAGTCACTCTTAGAATGTTGGGAAATAAAGGGGAGATAGTAACAATTTAGAAATCAAAGTATTTCTATGGGTCCGCGAACTTTTTAATCCACCTTCCTATAATCTAAAACACTTACCACAACCAGCTACACCGGAACGGATACTCCAAACTAATAGCTTCCAATTAGATTAACAACAACATTGATGATCAATCGCCTGCATCAATATTGCTCGTTGTGGAACCTGTCGGTAAATTTGGAGAAATCCAAAGTACTGATTTTTAAAAGAGGTGGAGGACGAAATTGCTTAAATGAAAGGTGGAATTTTAATGGTGAGAGCATCGAACTAGTCAATGAGTACAAATACCTTGGCGTTTACTTTACGAAAAATTTAATCATGAAAAGACATTTGACGCTAAAACTTCTCAAGGCTTAATGCGCTATCAGCGCCACATGGAAACGATGTTTTGCCAATAAAAACATTGCGCACAGTAGCAAGTACACAATTTTTGAAGCAGCGTCTGAGGCCATTTTGTTTTATGGGGCGCAAGTATGGGGTTGCAGACACTATGAAACAGTCGAAAAGTTGCTGAGCTACTACGTTAAAAGAGTATTTCGGCTACCAACTAGCACCCCCAACTACATGATTATGTTGGAAACGGGATTGTCTCCACTGTTTATCAAAACACTTAAGTTACAAGTTGATTACATCTTGAAAGTCCTCAATATGAACAACGACCGGTTGTCTAAGAAAGTGGCCCTCCAAACAATTCGTAATAGGGATAGCTGGTACGCAGTGTGGTTGGAACTAGCGAACTTTTGTGGTATGGATTTAAATCTAAATAGCTCAGAGTTTGGCACCTGGAAAGCGGTACTTTATAAATTAATCTCAACGGTGGACATAAAGTACAAAGAGCGATTCTTAGAGGAGGCGATGGGTTCCCTGCATAGGATGATCTACAGCCGTTTATGTCACAATCTTCGGCTGAAAAACGATTTTCGGGATGAAAGCAGCGTGGACGAGATTTCTATGATGCTTAAACTACGAGGGGAGTTCCTACGCCTGAACTACATACCACATAGTGAGGGTCTCCCTATATTATGCAACTTATGCAACCTTGGGGAAAGAGAGGACGTTCTGCATTTTGTTGGCAGTTGGCCAATTTTGAAGGAAACAAGAAGGCACTTTCTCGATAAGGACATCCTAACAGACCACGAAACCTTAGCGCTGCTCAATGAACTGAACGTATCCAAGCCATACCGTTTTTGTAAGGTAGCCCTAGCATATCGTGAAAGAATAAGAAATGAAAACTTTTAACTCGGTTTTTTGATCTTTTGTTTTTGTTTTCCCTTTTTTTATATGAAACTGAAAAATGTTATTTAGTTGTTAACCTGGCCGACGGCAATGCCATGCTATATGATTTCGTTTTAAATCAACTGTGAATTTGTTAATGGTTACTGAAATAAAAATCAATCAATATTATTATTAGTTTAACAACCTACAATATTATCGATATATACATGAAACACAAGTTAATTGCATATAGTGTAAACTTTATTCACCACAGTCACTTAATGCATATTTTGTGCTCTATGAACTAATGCACAAATTACAAATTTATTTTTATATTTTTAGTTATTTTTTTAACAATTTATTATTAACATATTTTACTAGATCTATAAAAAATAATAAATGACTAAAATAGTATTCACCCTGAAATCAGAACAATAAAGCCAGACATTTTGGCTGCAGAACGCTTGTACAATATAAAGACAAATCTAAATAAAAATAAAAAATTAAACTTACATTGAAATACAAAACTTAGTGCTTACAACCATTACAAATAAATAAAAGTTATGCACAATGTTTATTATATATTATTTTCGCGTTAGCTGCAAGGTTTTCATTCAGTGGTTCAGTGTCCATCGACAGCAAAACTTATTTCATCGAATGACACTACAATAGCTCCTATTTTATTGTTCGTTGGTCACTGTTTGGTGATCGGATCTATACTTTATAACAATTGCAAGGATTGGTTGTGGATATCCATGACAGACATTTTTGTCAAACTTTACTTCAACTCTATGCAGAATGCAAGATCAGTTAGAAAAATATGCAGGTCCCTTCAGTATCAAATTCCATCAAAATCATAAAGCCCGGACGGTAACAACGCGTCTTTAGACCGGACGAGTATCTCTAAAAATTAGGTCCTTATCAAATTGGATTAACACCCCTATTATGGTTAGCGAATCGAACGTTCGACTCAAGTCAGCGAATTGCTTCTGCGGTGGTATTGCTGTTAGCAAACGTTTTCATTCGAATAAAGAATAAGTGCTGACAAAGGAAAAACAATTAAATGTAATCCGTGAAGTGTATAAAGCGACAGAAGTAATTCGCCGGGAGGTTCGACTTGAGTCGAATGTTTGATTCGCTAACCATAATAGGGGGGTAAGTCTCATCCAGACAGAGTAAACAAAATATAACGCTGTTAATAAGAAAGGACAATCAACACCGGGTTAAGTTAAGCCGTATAATCATAAACTCAGGCTAATAGTGCAACAGATTTATTTGTAAAACACAAAAATCATGCCAAACATTGGCTTATTAATCTTGGGATTACAACCCAACAGAAACCGAGCACAGAATATACTGGTGAGCTAAAAAGCTAAATAAACTCCGTCAAGAGGAAGTTTAATTGAAGAATGCTCGACGAGTATGATGCATTATCCATATTGTACAGACCGAACTGTACATCGGGCATAAAGTTGTCATCATCTTCAGAAAGTTAAAGGCAGTCGTCTTGTTTATACTCATGTTTTATAAGAAAAGCGTCGACAAGAGTCATAGAAACCAAAGTGGAAATAATTGCACAAGCCTGTAGCCTCCTTCTCTGGATGAAGGGCGGAAGAAGATTTCCAACAAAAACTAAAAATAAAATAACTTATATGCCTATTATCGCCAGCGAATCGAACAAAAAAAATAAATAGCGAGTGTGTCTTATTCGTAATATAGTTAATGAATTGAAAAACAACAAAAATCATTCGCCTGAAATGTCAAACCGCTAGCGAATGTCTAGTCCCATTATTATGGTTAGCGAATTTTCCAAATTTATTTGCCTCAAATGTAAATTCAGGTGAAAAATATTCAGTACTTTTTTATGATCAATAAATTAGCGAAATGAGTTCTAATTTCAGAAAAAGGTATTAAAATCGTGTAAGTCAGCTTCAAGAGGAGCATCATCATCCAAATCAAAGACCATATAACAACAAGATAGTGCACGCCATATAAAAAAAATTTTCGGAAATTTTTGTATGGGGGGTCGTATAACACGACCCCCAAGCTTTCCACAATATTTTCGCTCGCAAAAGTTCATTCGCTCTCAGAGCTTTAAGATATTTGTTGCTTTTTTTTTTTTATTGAATGCCATTTCGCAAAATAATAGAAGAAAAGGAAAAAAATGTCAGCAGAAACTCGTTTTGTTATTGTTTTTTTTGTTTTCGTATTTTCTTGTGTGTGGTATGTATGTATGTACATAGGTGCATATTCATATATGCATTATCTTATGGGATTTAATTTTCTGTGAACTTCCAGTATCTTTTGTTTTTCTTAATACAGGTTAAAATTGTATAGAACCATATTTATATATATATGTATTTTCAGTCTAGCCGGTTAAAATTTGGACCTTTTTACTGGACTTACGTTAATTTTTTTCAACCGCCCAAGAGCAATGCTTTCGAAGTAGAACTAAAATAAGAAATTCTGTAATTTTTATTTTATGCTCAAGGCATGAACTATCAGAACAAAACCAATCAGGTGTACTTTCCTTGCATTTTGCGATAATTATTGCCTTTATGCCAACTATTTCAGTATTTTCAGTAAGCACAGAATTAAATATACATATGTATATATATATATAAATAAATAAATCATGAATGAAAGTGTATCGCAAAATAAAGATCCACAAACCAGAAGCCAGAAAAATAAAGAAAATCGTGTGCTATTTACATTTATTCATCCCTACTCCGGCCACTCATCATACACATATAGGTTGAAGTGGCTGCTGCGGCAACGAAAAAATTGTTCCATATCCTTCAGTTGGCGATATACCATATGTATGCACAATCTGAAAAAAATGGAAAAACCTTTCCTCTCTCTGAATATGATCACCTCTTTTTCCCGACTGCCCGTGCCTGGGCGAGCTTTTTACTTTTCATCAATTTGAAGTGCCAGTTGCACTATCTTGGTATTATATGGTCTTTGTCCAAATTCAGAAGCTAGTTGACCTCATGCAGGACGTAGCCAAAGGGTTGGTCAAATTTGGGTGTGAAAAAAAATATAAATCAGGAATATTGGGATAGTTCTGCTGTGGAGATTAATATCATTGGGACCCACACGAAGTGGCAATGAATGGCACAAAGTAATTATGTTCAAAATTACAAAAAAATTGATTTTCAAATGTTTTCCAGAAACACCTAGCGATTTAGTGACGGACGCGTCCATGCACAGAATGAAAACGTTATCATTGGAGTCATTTGCTCAAATCTGTACATGGACGCGTATCCGTACCACTCAAACCAGAAATTCTCTAGGATTTGAACTGTTCCTTATACTACGCCTACGATCTACAAGAAAGAAGACCCGCTCAATTGCGTCAATTATAGAGGAAGGAATTAGTCTCCTCAACATTGCATACAAGATCTTTTCTGCGATATTCAGGGTTATCGTGAATAAATTTTCCTTCGAAATCGAGCAAAATATAGATATCTTCAAAATAAGGGAAAAAATTCATCAGGGAATAAATCAATATCGCGATTGCGTTGAAAATTCTCTTAAATTGTCATCCATGATACTTATTTCTTTTCCGGGGAATTATTTCCTCTTTTTTAACCCTAGAATACTAATATGACTTTTTTATCTCTTAATACTAATGTTCGCCTGTAAGGCTACTTAAAAAAAAAAAACAAAATTTCAACGTTAAACTATTTTTTTTTTATTAAACAAAAACTTAAATTTGGTCTTTGTACTCCGTACATTAAAAAATATATGAAAATTAAAATTACATTTTTAATTTAAATAAAAATAATGGACTTAAAAAGGAACATATTTTTCATCTTTTGGTTTTTAGAGATCATGTTCAAAAAAAATAAAAAATCATAGCCCAACAGAACTATTAAAATTCATACACTGCTTTAAAGTTATTTCCACGTCCTTTGAAATGCAGAAAACTTCAAAGGCCTGTCGTGACTTCTACAAGAAAATTAATTTACCTTTTTTATATCTTGAGAAAAATTCAAAAACTCTCAGAAAAGAGCTAAAAACAATACAAAAAAAACTGAGAAAAGAACGGGAAAAAAATTACCTTAGATACTAATGTTCGCCTACCAGGCGTCACGATGGTCCGTAACTCAGCAACTAAAAAGCAGGATCCGACGTACGTCCGAACACAATCTCACACAATACAACACTGAGATGGCAGGAACTCGTGCTTTGATACGTACAAGCGATCATGAGATACAGAGAAAAACTCGAATACGTTTCGCCTCACAGGCGAACATTAGTATTCTAGGGTTAAAGAAATTTAGTTTTTGCTCGGAGGAAAAATTCCGAGGGAAAATTTATTCACGATAACCCTGATTATTTGAACGCCTGAAACCTTTTATCAACCGTCTGATTGGCCCTTATCAGTGCGGTTTTAGGACAGGAAACTCCACCATCGATCAAATCGTCACACTTCGGTAGAAGTCCAAATCGATACTCATCATCTCTATCGATTTTAAGGTCAGCAGCATCTATAGAGAAGAGCTATATAGAACCATGTCCAGTTGTGACATCCGTGCCAAACTTGTCGGTCTGCGCGGGATGACGATGGAGAACGCTTCCTGCTCCATCAAGGTCGGTAATGACCTCAACGAGACCTTTGAGGTCAAAAAAGATTTCAGACAAGGTGACCCGCTGTCATGTGACTATTGTACTTGAACGGATTGTGCAGAGCTTACGAGCCAACACCAGAGGCACAATCTATCAAAAGTCCGTACAACCGTACATGCATACGCCGACGATATTGACATAATTGGAAGAACTCAGCGGGCTGTCACCGTTGCGTTTGCAAGCATTGAAGCAGAAGAAGCCAAAATGAGCAAAACGAGAGCAAAACCAAATATATGTTGTCAACAAGAAGGGACAATCGACACCGACTAATTGGACAAAACGTCACAGTGGGCAGCTATAATTTCGATGTAGTAAGGGACTTTGTCTACCTTTGCTCAGCTATAAACTCGAAAAACAAGATCAGCGCAGAAATCAAGCGAAGAATAACTCTTGCCAATCGCTGTTTTTTGGGCTTAGAAGACAAAACAACAGTAAAGCCCTATCTCGAACAACTAAGGAGACCGTAGATAAGACCCTAATCATCCCAGTCCTAATTTACGGTGCTGAAATATGGAAGCGGGTGAAGATATCCTTGGTCGCTTCGAGAGAAGAATTCTTCGTAAGATATTCGATTCCGTTGCGTTGACGGGTTTTGGTGGAGAAAATTCAATGACGAACTACACGAGTTGTACAGCGACATCGACCTAGTCAAAAAACTGCGTATTAAAAGTTTTGAGTAAGCTTATCATTTTAAAACACACGAATATTAGGTCTGTTCGTGTACTTTCTGCACCAAAATTCGCAGTTTGTCAAGTTTCAACGAGTGGGGGTAAAATTTTCTCAGAGAGAAGTAAAATTACGAAAAAGTAAACGAACGCGTTGAACCACAAAGTTGTTCACTTTTTAAACATCCAACCTCAAACAGATTTCACAAATCTGCCCAAAAAAATTTCTTGCGCTAAAGTTCGTAGCATGGGGCAATTTCTTACTCTCTCGAGCGCGCTCTCTTCTGTCAAAAACTACGAAAATTCTTAGTACTGGAACAGGTTTTCATAAAAATTCGTAACTTTTCGTAAAAATTCTATTATGTTTATAGTTCTTCTTGTCTTTCGACGTTTTGGTGCTCTCATTTAATTTTTTGGTAGCATTGATTCCTGGGCGAGTGAATTAGTTCGCCGATACTAAGAGGCGAATTTTTCGCCAACTAAGGCTACGCTTACGCGAGGCGATTCGTTGCAAGCGATCAGTTACATGCGTACATATGGAGGTGTCTATGGCACGGCGATTTAAGCGAAAAGCGAATTGAGCGACTGGAAGCGACTGCGAGCGACGAAAAAATGCAATCAAAATTTTTTGAATCAGTTTAGCGAATCGCTCGTTCGACATGGACGCATTCATTGACCTTGTGCGTGAAAAGCAATGTTTGTAGAATCTTTGGCATCCTGATTACCACAATAAGACTTTAATACGAGATTCTTGGGCGGAAGCAAAAAAAAAAAATGCGGCTTGGAGGGTAAATGAGATGGCTAGGCGAATGGACACCAACGCTCCGGCCCGCTGAGTCTTCGAATCTAATCCCGAGGGACGACGCAGTAGAGGGAATCATCGCCGTAGGTGGCGCGCACAAGTTCAAGGGGACCTCGACCAACTTGGAGTGCGCAACTGGAGGCAATTAGCTAAAGACCGAGCTAAATGGAGAGGCTTGTTGGTTGAGACCCAGGTTCACCCCGAACTGTAGCGCCACCTAAGTAAGTAAGTTGGAGGGTAAATGATGAAATTCTCCATTACGTCTGCGTTCTTTGTTGATTGGAAGCACTTGAATTCTCTTCTTTATTTTTAAAGTTTTCAAATATTTTTTATGCAGTAAATACCTGCTTTCCAATAACAATAAGCGCCTAATTTTTGCACGCATGTTGTTCACTTTACCACTGTCAAAACACGAATGAAACTAGGCAAAATAGCTCTGCCATAAACATTCAATCGCCTGCGATTTCGCTGGTAGCGTTGTCGCGCGCGATCGTGCGAAAAGCCATCGCGTCGCGAATACGCTTCGCCATAAACGTAGCCTAAGTCGATACACGCGAATAATTCGACTCGCTACCGATAATAGGCCTATTAGACTGTAATTCTCATCGATGTGCGCAGATTTGTACGAGTATATTAGCTGGAATTATGGATTAAAAGTAGATGTCGGGGCATCCCTAGGTATTAAAGTCTGATTTTCACATTTTTTGTATTCATTGATTCCCATTTAATTTTATTGCTTTTTATTCAAGCCTTCAAGTTCTTTAAACAAATAGTAAGAGTTTTCATTAATTTCAAACTTTTGATGTTTTTGATGCGACAGGAGAATTTCTGTAATAAAGAAATGAATTAGATTTCCAAACTCTTTAAATTTTCAAAATATGCCACACTACTTAATTCGCAAGGGATTTTGAACAATTGCACTACATTAATTTAAATTGTTGATTCTTCAATGCGCACTTGGCACATTGTTTTGTTGACGTTCACTAACTGTTAAACGGTTAGTACATCGTGACAATTTTGTTTGATTTGTCTGCAAAGAATATTACACAAATTTAGATACTTATGTTTTTTTTATTTTTTAAATTTCTGCTCTCCCTAAGCTGTGGTCATCAAGTTTAGTACGCTAAGATCAATTAGGGGACAAATGCATGCAGTAGTGGAAATACCATATTTTCGATTATTGACTGAAAAGTTATTGGTTCAGTTTCCAATCATACCCATTAACTTTTTCTTATTATAAAATTGAATAATGTGGTCGTATAACACCTAGAATAAACAAACGCATACCCAAACAAAATACAGTGTATTAAAATGCGAAAACCTACCCATGGATTACTGAATCCTAATATCACCTAAGTTTCGAAACTTACTCAAGAACGTCATACTCTTAGGCGTAAATTAATATTAAAAAGAAGCAATGGCTCTTTTTTAAAAACAGAATTTCTAAATTGTTGCTACAAAAGTATTCAAATCAGTATCAATCAAATAGCGATGGATAGTGATCATATTGATTGAAGATGTTTGTTAGGCTCTGATTCATGTTACGAGGGCAAGGTGAAAAGTTCTCGGCCAGACGCAGAGATAGCGTTCCAATCAGCAAAAATTTATGTTTCCTACCTGGGTACACTTCTCATTAGTTCGTATAACAAGTTTCAACTTGTTCTCTCAAGTTGGTTGTTTACACGAATTTTTGCAGTAGAGGTCTTGCGTGTTTTTCGTTAAAATAGATAAACTTGAATATCGTGCGGTCATAAAATTCTTCGTTTTGGATGGGTTAACCCCTAAGGCAATTCATCCAAAGTTGACAAAAGTTTACGGGGACTCTGCTCCTTCCACGTCAACCGTTAAAAAGTGGGCAGCTGAATTTAAACGTGGTCGCACGTCCCTCGATGATGACCCATGTGAAGGACGGACAAAAACCGCAACCACACCCGAAACCATCGAAAAACTGCATGATCGTGTTGGACGATAGGCGAGTGAAGGTGAGTGAGATAGCTGGGGCTGTGTGTATATCGGAATAGAGGGTGCGAAACATCTTGCACAAAAACTTAGGGATGCGAAAGATCTGCGCAAGATGGGTGCCGCATTTGCAGAATGCCGATCAAAAGCAAATGCGCAAACGATTTTTGCGGCAATCTTTGGACCGATTCAATAGGGATATGACCGATTTTGTGCGGCGATTTGTTACCATGGATGAGTAATGGGTCAACCACTACACGCTAGAAACGAAACAGCAGTCGAAGCAGTGGGTGTAAGCCGGTGGTTCAGCGCCAAAGAAAGCGAAGTCGATCGCATCTGCCGGAAAGGTCATGGCCAGTGTGTTTCGGGATGCGAAACGGATCCTGTTAATTGATTACCTTGAGAAAGGCAGAACAATTACAGGCGAATATTACTCCAACCTTCTTGACCAGCTGGATGCCAAAATTCGCGAGAAGAGGCCTGGCTTGAAGAAGAAAAAATCATCTTTCATCAGGACAATGCACCTGTACACAAGTGTGCGTTGGCGATGGGAAAACTGCGATATTTGGAGTACGATTTGCTCGGCCATCCCCCGTAGTCACCTGATTTGGCACCCTCAGACTTCCATCTGTTCCCAAACTTGAAGAAATTTGTTTCTGGGAACCGCTTCGCATCCAATGCAGAAGTTGAGAGGGCCGTAGATGAATATTTTCACAGCCTTCCAGACTCTCACTTCCGAGAAGGAATACTGATGTTGGAGAAACGCTGGACTACGTGTGTTGAAGCCAACGGAGACTATGTAGAAAAATAAAATCATTTTTTAACTGAAAATCGCAGTCTTTCATTGGCAGGCCGAGAACTTTTCACCTTGCCATCGTACGAAAAATACCAGCAAAACCTTTTTTATATGAATTTTGTATGAATATTAACTATTTACATATGTACTTAAGCTCCAGAAGGAAAAACGTCAAACACAATCGTTATCGGTTGCGTCAAAATATATGTATAGCTATAAATGTGCGACCCATAAGTAGCCAAGGAAAATTTCCGTAACTTCACAAACGTTTAGAATGTGTTTATTTATTTTTATATTGCGCCCATAAGTGGGCAAGGGAACTTTTACTTTTAGTTTTCCCTAGCCTTAATTACCTAAAGTGCAGTTTTATAATGTCTGGTATTTGTCTTTTTCTTTTTTTTTATGTCTGTGTTAATTTATTAAATATCTTAATCCCCTTAAGAAATATTGTAATAATTCTAATTAGAGATAATTATCAAGCTTCTAAGCTATACAAAGCCAACGTTTTATTGAAATCTGTAAAGCAGTTTCAGCGTGATGCGTGCCCAGGCACGAACCCAGTCATCATTTTATTATATGCACAGATAATACTCGTAAAGTTTTTGGAGCGAGATAGTACCGAAAAATCGACTCTAAGACGACACCCAGCGTATAGCTCCCAGGCGGTAGAAACCTGTAATGGAACGATTAAGACCATTTACAGCCTTCTCTCAATTAATTCTGATTTCGGCGACCTCTTCTTTTGCTTTGACATAAAGTACACTTAACTTCTCCTATATCATAACTTGAAAGCTGCACTTTCTTTTTTATTGGTATTGGATAAGAAGTGACAAATATTAAGATACAAAGTTGCACTAGGTAATTATTGTGTTGTGAGTGCAACACCACAATTGAAGCTGCTATATATTTTGTATCTGATCGAGTTTTTGTGATTTATTTGAAATGAAAACTTAACTCATTCACTGCTCATGATAATAATGTAAATATGCATACAGCCAGGGAATTCAATTAGCCTACATAAACTTCCCAATCATATCATTAAAATGTTGCACACTTTAAAAAAAAGAAAGAGATATGCTCCTTCATATGGCCTTCACCAACTTTGTGTGTTCCTCATAACACCATGGATCAACGTAGAAAGCTATACGTTTCCAATGGGGGTGATAGTGTAGTGGTAACGTTATCAATTGCCACAATAATGGTTCATAGTTCAAATACTAATGTCATCAAACATTTATAAAATATGAAAAATCAGTCCAATAATGGTTAAAGTTATTGTCAATATTACTGCGGAGGCATAACATTGACAGTATGGTGTTAATATGGCTGGAAAAATTGTTCGTACTGTTTGATGATTGATGTTCCTGATATCAGGTGGTCGGGGAAAAATACTGTGAATCATAAGCAAGGAAAAAATAAGAAATTAATTCTTTCCACATCTTAGGCTCTCTGTCTATCCTTTTCAACTTACATACGTCGTGTAACCATCAGGGCTATCGGCAATTCCGAAGGAAAAAAAATTCTACCGGAATTGTTTAGTTCCCTCGAAATTCCTCCTATCGGGAATTCCCATCGGAATTTATTTCCCCCGGAATCTGAATTTTTTTTTCAAAATTATGTTCGAATATCTTGGCAGCTGTCAATCGCGATTTTTTGGTCGTCATTACAGCTCAAATTTGGAAGATTTTTGAACATATATACATATATTTAAAAAAAGGTTACAAGATCAAATCACAGAATATCACAGGGAGTCAATCCTGCATTTTTCAAGCGATTATTTTGCTAATTCCTATAATTCAAACTTGACATCAGAAAAATTCAGACTGCATTTCTGCATTGTGTCTGCGGATGCAACGCTGAACATTATGTGGAGAAGGCACCAAATACTTCCTATATCACTAAGGAGGTATCCGCAGGTTTCGTAGTAATTCTATGACAACCTGAGGCGATATACCCGCCTTCTCGATAGTGACGTCTTACAGCAAATCTGGATGGACAAAGTTCAGATGAGAGCACACATACCCCATACCAGGGCTGCTACATCGATAGTTCTCTAGCGATCGTCCATCGTAGACAGCAGCTACGAATACTAAGCCATATAAAAGTGAAAGAGAAACGATCAAATAGGCGCAAAAGGAAGCAACGTCTCTTATGCCATCTGGGTCATTGAGAGATTTTTTCCAATTGATGTACTAAATGAAACAGATCGAATGATACCCTATCCTTTTTAAACTTGGCGCGACGTAGACTGTTTTTAAAAATTGCAGCTTAGAAGCAGCTTCTTCTATTTTTTTTTTAATCTGTTGTTTAAAAAAATGTTCGCAAAAAGTGGGTGTCGTCTTACTAATGATCGACGAATTATGGAGAAAACCAATAGGCACCTGCAAAGGTGTTCCGCAGTATCGTCGCTCTCTTCACAAGCGTCTCAGATTGTAGAGTCACTTAAGCCCATCTTGTTAAGATGCTTGGCGAAAGCGAAGTGGTCTGTCAAGAGGCCAATAAGTTGTCTGCAGTCTTTTCTGCTGAGACAGCAAGAATGTCGCTGATTCCTTATAGACGTCCGGGAGCATTCGTTTAGTCAACCTACATCCTGGAGAGTCATGCCACACACAATTGCGTTCGTGGAAAACCCAACGGAAGCCCTAACCAAAGACGCAGGGAGACCCAACGCGAGTTCGAGACCTGAAAAAGCCTCTTTTGAGCTTTGTCTAACAATCTCATTGAAGATCTCGTTCCCCAGAATCCCAGTGTGACCTGGAACACTGAGATTTAAGCCTTGCGACCGACTTCAACGAGTTTTTGGTTTCACGAACTATATTGGAAGCACAAAGTTAATAGGTTTAGCAAGGCCTTACACACAGCCTGAATGTCACTATACATACCTATATATATAAAACTAAGTTGATATTTTGTGCGTTTACGTATAGCTCACGTAATTTTCGACCAATTTACTTAGTTTTTCTTTTAAATTATTCAGAAAAACAATGAGGACATAGGCCCTTTAAGAAAAAAAATTGACTTTCTCATTCAAGAAAATGCAAAATGTATATCTACGGACACATGTAATTCAAGACAAATGGCATAAATTCTGTTAACAAAACATCGAAATACAAAACATACGACGTAAAGTGAAACTGCGTTGCAAAGAGCAATTACACCACCAGTCACTACATTGACTGCTGTTTTTCCTTTATGCCAAAGTGACACATACATTTGCCAGTCAATTATTATACATGAAAGTCCTGCAGTATTACACATGGAATAAATCGACCAAAGTTTTTGCAAGACGCAAGCAAGGGAAGCAAGTTCCAGGTCATCAAAATGTATTTCAAATCGATGCAGTAGGAAGACTTTATACAATTCATCCAAGACATAACGAGTGTTTCTTCTAACAAATGTTCCAAAGTTACACGCACAACAAAAAGATGTTTACATTTTGATGCGAGCAATGGCAGACAAAAGTGGTGGAACGTATTTTTTAGAAGCGCCTGGTGGCACTGGAAAAACTTTCCTTATTTCAACAATTTTGGCCACCATTCGTTCGCAAAATAAAGTAGCATTTGCTCTCGCATCATCTGGAATCACGCCGACGTTGTTGGACGGCGGCAGAACAGCACATTCTGTGCTCAAGTTGCCTTTGGACATGAACTTCAACGAAAATTCAACATGTAATATTACCTAAACGTCAGGAATGGCCAAAGTGTTGCAATTATGTGAAATTGTCGTGTGGGATGAATGTCCTATGGCCCACAAGAAATCATTGGAGGCATTCAATCGTGCAATATGAGACGAAATCAACGGCTCTTTGGTGGCGCCTTAATATTATTAGCTGGTGATTTCCGGCAAACTTTGCCAGTAATTCCTCGATCCACCACTGCTGATGAGCTTAATGCGTGTTTAAAGTCATCCACTCTGTAGAGATATGTGAGAGCACTCACATTAACCACAAATGTGCGTGTTTAATTACACAATGATCCATCAGCCAATGAATTTTCAAAGCAGTTGTTGAAAATTGGAGATGGAAAAATGCCGATAGACAATGAAACTGTCAAAAGAAGAATTGATTCGAAAAGTTTTTCCAAGCATTGTACAACAATACAAGACACATGTTTGGCTGAGCGAAAGAGCTATATTGGCGGCAAAATACAAAGACGTTACAGAAATTAATGAGGCCATTTTAAAAGAGATACCAGGAGAAGTGTTCACATTCAAGTCAGTCGATACCATTATGAATGAAGATGAGGTAGTCAATTATCCAACAGAATTTTTAAATTCATTGGATTTACCAGGCCTGCCACCGCACATATTGCAATTGAAAATTGGAGCACCAACCATCATGCTTCGTAATATCAACCAACCAAAATTGTGCAATGGCACAAGACTTGTGGTTAAGAAGCTAATGACCAACGTTATTGAAGCCACTATTTTAAATGGGAAATTCAAAGGTGAACCCGTTTTAATTCCACGTATACCGATGAAACCAACAGACATGCCATTCGAATTCAAACGTTTGCAGTTTCCAGTGCGACTGGCTTTTGCAATGACCATCAATAAAACGCATGGACAATCCCTGCAAGAGTGTGGTTTAAATTTGGAAAATAATTGTTTCTCACATGGACAATTGTATGTAGCCTGTTCACGTGTAGGGAAACCTGCTGATCTGTTTGTGTTCGCACTTGAAGGAAAAACCAAAAATATTGTTTATCACAGAGCCTTACAATAAATTAATTTGAAAGAAAAAAAGAAATGTTTTCTAATGTAGCAAGCAAATAAAGGAAACGTCTAGCGAAGTGGACGGGGTAACACTAGTATGTATATATATTCATAATTTCCTTACATCTATTTCTTCGGATTCCAGTAAGATTGTTAATGCAATCAGACTTTGATATGTCAACATTAAAGTACAAAACAGATGTAATATAGATATCATGGCTAATCCACTGGTATACCCCCTCGATCAAAAAGTTCTCGGAATAAAAACCGTGTGGCGCTCCCATCGTTCCGATTTGAGTTCTGTTTTCTTTGTTAAGTTGCTACATCTGTTGTTGATATTCCCTCTAAATCTTAGCGCCATTTGCAAAAGTTACGTAGCCAAGAGTACATCTATCTCTGTGTGTGTTGGCGATTTTTTACCAGACCAGAATTGTGGGAAGAAAACTCGTGGATTTTGCACCATGATAACGCACCGTCGCACAGTGCCATCATTATTCGTAATTTTTTGACGAGAAATGCAACAAATACCATCCAACAGCCACCGAATTCACCTGATTTGGCTCCCTATGACTTCTTTCTGTTCAATCGAGTTAAAAAACCATTACGGGGAACGCGTTTCAGCAGCCGAGAGGAAGTAATGGAAAAATCGCAGGAAGCACTGATGGACATACCGAAAACCGAATATAAAAAATGTTTCGAAGATTGGATCAAGCGCTGGCATAAGTGTGTTGCAGTCGATGGGGATTACTTTGAAGGGGACAATATTGATTTAGATGAATAAACTTGTATTTTTAATTTTCTGAATAAATTCCGGGAACTTTTTGATCAAGGTGGTATATATCTTATGACATAAGTTTTGCGTTACAAGCTATGTATATGCCAAAACAAATATTACCCACGATATGGGGTATACAAAGCAGGGAAATTGAAATCTACGTTGATAGTCAAGCAACAATCAGATCTCTCGCGCCTTTTCAGTCAAATCTATGGCAATGCAAGACTGCCGCTCATATCTTAACAGTTCATCGTCATTCTTTGGTGGATATCTGGCCATTGCGATATCCGGGGAAATTGTGCGGCTGATGAATTAGTCAGACAAGGCTTATTCACCAGTGTCATTTGTTAAGAGCCCCACTCATGCCAAAGAAGTGAATAAAGCTAGTCATAGGTGGATGCATCTAAACTACTACGATACTCCTAGGTTTTTTTCACCAACTCTAGATCCCAGTAGAACTAAAGTGCTGCCGCGATACTGTAGAGATAGCAGTTCTAAACTCACTAATATTATCATTGGGTACTGTTGGGTACTGTGTCCTCGGCAGACATGCTCAGAAATAAAGTATACTTAGCAATGACTTTTGTGGAAGCTGTAGAGACAAGGAAGAATAATAAACCATCGTTGACTTTTTTTTTTCATATTTCCTTCGCTTGTCTATATCAGTGAACTAGCTGACCTATGCTCTCCTTGCTTCGCCTGAATTTTAGTTAACGCTTATTTAGTCATTATTTGAAATATAGTTGCCAGTTGAATACAGTATTGACATTTTTTAAACTCAATTAAAACTTCCTCAGTGGGAATCCGAACCAGAAGACACACAGCACATAGCCCTTCAAGCAGGTATAACAGAAAACGAAACAGAAGAATAGAAAACACGAAGACTACCATCCCCCTTTCGTCTGCCAGTCGGCTCTGCTCTTAAATTTGCAAGACATTTTTGATTAGATCTCAGGTTCTGAATCGCTGATCAACTTCGTGCAGTATTTTTTGCGTGGTGCCTGTGGAAATAATTTTACATTTACAGTTTTATTATGTGCATAGATATATTTTGACTATCTTGTAGAAACCCTCTCATATCCCGAGTTAAAAAAGTACTCTAAATGTTGGCGTGTGATATAAGCCATCACTATAGCAAGTTTCATCAAAATTCTTGCACTAGTTTTCCCGTGATACGTACACAAACAGACAAGAATATTCAATTCTTTACAGTTTTATTAATTGTAAAGATTACTTTATCGACGGTCTAAACGATCCGAACACAATATTTACTGCCAAAATAAATGGCTTTATCAAAAGAAGTAGTCCAGGAGCAGATATGGATCAAAATCCCCGCTTCATAGTTGTATTACAAGGAACTTATGTTGCAAATACATCAGAGAGTTTCAACAGCATGAGAAAGCATAACAATTCGGAAATGTTTGAACAAAGAGCCTATGGTTCAGTGCCTAACCCAATTCGTTGAGAAATCGACAAACCGTAAGCATGAAGAAATTTACTTCTATAAAATGCAACTACTTAGTGGAAATAGATGTTTCTACGCATTCATTCATGATAATTGTCTTGTGAAAATACTCAGAAAAATGCTCAAATGGAAAAAACGCGAATTGAGCTGCCCCAGAATATAGTGTGACAAAAGTAGGGACAATAGCATACAGCGAACAATTGTTCAAAACACATTACCAACACATTGGAACGAGAAAGGAAATAGAGATTAGCAGCTAACACACATCTCGTCCATACGAAGAAATGATAGAATGCTTTCGCGGGCTTAATTCATTTTATTCAATTTTGAGGAAGAAGCCAAATGCAAAAATACACAGCAGTTCTCATCGATTAGTTCGGACACCACTCATGGACTACACATCACGTGAGTATTAAACTATTACAACAAGATTTATTTATTATTTTTTTCTTCATTTCCAACCTATGTCGTGCGATTGTTTATATCAATTAAAAGAGTCTACTCTTAGGTGTAAGTGAATGTTAAAAAAAAGCATCACTGAAGCAAATTTTCATTAATTTCCTCCACGTAAGTCTAATGTACAAATCTAGTAATGAAACATTCTGCAGAGGAAGGATTAATGGTGCATATGTGTGTTATAGTTGTTTGTCTATTTATATCCATGAGCAGGGTTCGATATGTATTTATACTATCTAGCAAGCGTGAATATAACTTATATAACAGATGTATTACAAAATAGTAAGAGTATTCATTTGAATGTGTTCTATTTACACCACTGTTTGGTTGTTTTATTCATAAAGTGTTTGAATGGTTTTTAAATCTATCAGAGGACCATATTACTTGTATAATACAAGTTGTGTGATAACCCTAACTTACTCCTGTAAAAAATAAATCTATCTGCCTTTACATTTCAAATTCACTTACAAACATCCCACAGTTAAGGCACCTTACATTCATGAAAAACGTGTTTACTGTGTTTTGTTCTGTTTTATTGTTTACAATTCTATTTTTAATTTTCTTTTTAATGTAATTTGTTACGGTGACAATTTTCAGTTTTGATGAAAATGATAATCATTGTGCATTTACTTTTCGTCTTTTTGTTTAGTTTTGTTTATCTTAACTGATAGTTTTTAATCTTAATCTAGTAAATGGAAAAAATATATTTCATATGTAATATAAGTATGTATATAAAGGTAAGCTTAACATGATATCATTGTAAGGCCTAGCGCGTACATTATCGTTAAACAAAACTATCGCGACATCGTTTTTTACTATCTGAGTGAACTAACGAGAGATTCAACAAAACAAATTTTTTGATAGTCCTGCTTCGAAGGCACAAATCATAATTTTTTTCTTAGAAGTCTCGATTATTTTGTCTTGCTTAAGTAAGAAAGTTCCATTTTTCATGAAAGATAAGCACGCATTAGGCCTAACACTGCTGTGTTCTAAACCATTCGTTTAAATTCCTCCTGCCTTACCCAATTCTTGCTGATACAATACAATTAATTGAAAAGTCAACTTTTTAACCTAAATTACAAATATAAGTAAGAAATTTTTCTTCTTTTGTTTAGACCGGCTAAATAAAAAAATCTGTGAGCTGTTGCAACTGCGCAAACATGACCACAGCTTATATAGATCATGACAGCTCACCAATGGGAGCGTTTTGTAGCCACAAATCGTGTATGAAGTTGTAAAGATCATCACTGACAGCGACCTGCGAATAAAAAAAATAAAAAAATTAATAATAATAATAATAATATCGGTCATACTGGCTATAGAGTATTCCTTACCTTGTAGGGTGTTGGGTTTAGTGTTCGCTTATGGTCGTTGCGAAGAGTTTTTAGTGATTTTTGTACTCTCTCACGAACTTTCTCTAGATTTGGGAGCTGCTGCGTTATTTTTCCATTCTTCCAGTAGAGTTTAAAAAGAGGTTTCACCTTAGATGGAATAACATAAGCACGCTTTGACTCTTGGAATGGATGACGACAGAGAACTTTTTGTCCAACCTCTGGAGCTGCTTCTGTGACTTTTTGCAATAGATCGATTAGCGCATGTCCATCGGCACTGTATAGTCTGTTTTGAATACAAAAACGTAATATATATAAAGTAACAATAGTAGTACTAGTTTCAAAGTTGCGGACGTAAATATACGTAGAAATGATATAAACTCGCTGAGATAGACATGTACATATATTCTCAGAGCTCGCTCAGACAAATCACATATCTTTTAGAACTTCCTGCCTGTGCGTTAGCCGTAATCTCCAGAACTTAAACTAAGACTAACTTAGATGGTAGACTTCATTTCTTAACAGACAAAAAAAGAATCACTTTCCCTTTACTCCCTGCTGACACCAATGATAGGACAACAGGAACACCACCATCTGATTGTGAAACTACTAGTTACATTCACTTCACTCCACTCTTCCTTTCCACCTTTAGTTCAAGAGTATCTCTTGCGGCAACACCTAAGGCAAAAGCGTATCTTTTCAGGTAATTTGACTATAAATCGGCTGCGAGTGGTCGTATCACAACGATGTAAAACTTTATAAGTGTGGACTGCTAAAAGGCTGCTGGACCAGGTGCGATACTAGTCTTTTTGTTTTTAAAGGAATGCAAATCCCAGGGAAATCCCGTCGCCGCTTTAGAAATTGTCTCCTGGACGTCCGAAACAGACGTGGAGCTGACGTCGGACAAGAACGAGATCACCATCTTATGGTAGCTCATTAACGCCTTCGTACTGCATCCGTCAATAGCAACCGCTCAAACCTACTTAACATCACCAGGTTTAATATCGACAGGCTCAAGGTTCCCCAAGTGCGCCAACAGTTCAGGGACCATCTTGCCTTAGAAGCAGAAGCAATCAGCAGCATAGAGAACATGGATGACCACTGGAGTGCTGTGAAAAATGCTTTTGCGACTGGGGCACGCACGTATGTCGGTAAAAAGCAGAAACACCACCGCACATGGCTTTCTACAGACACCTGGAGACGGATCGATGAGCGTACAACAATCAAGGCTCGGATTGCAGCGGCCTCAGCAGTAGAGAGAACCGAGCTTGAAGCCCAATACCGTGCGAAGAAGAAAGAAGTGCAGCGTAGTGTGAGACGTGACAAACGTCAATATGTCAACTCACTGGCC
Organism: Brachypalpus laphriformis; assembly: GCA_945910035.1. Taxonomy (NCBI): domain Eukaryota; kingdom Metazoa; phylum Arthropoda; class Insecta; order Diptera; family Syrphidae; genus Brachypalpus; species Brachypalpus laphriformis. Next base: position 124,968,822 of record OX246755.1, read on the forward strand.
TCAAGGGCTGAAGAAGCAGCAAGTATGTGCGACAGTAGGACTGTTTACAACATCACTAAGGAGCTCATTGGTGGTCGAAACTCCAAACAACACCCAGTGAAGAGTCTAGACGGTAACCTTCTGATTTCGGATGAGGATCAGCTCACTAGATGGAGAGACCATTTTGCTACAGTGCTAAATCACTTAGACGACGGCGGTATGATCTTGAATTCGAATGAGCAGTTCGAAGCAACAAATTCCCGAATTCGCACCGTACCTCCCAGTAAAACTGAAATAATAACAGCAATCCAGTCCCTCAAGAAGAACAAAGCGGTGGGTATTGATGGCATTCCTGCTGAGCTATTTCAAGCGGCGCCAAATACATCGGCAGATTTGCTGCATCCGCTAATACGGAGAGCTTGGGATAGTGAACAATTTCCACAGGAGTGGAAAAGGGGGAGGACCATTAAGCTTCCAAAGAAGGGTTACTTGATGGAGTGCGGTAACTGGAGAGGTATATGTGTTCTTCCAGCTGTAGCCAAAATAATAGCTAGAATAATTCTAGAACGAATTAAAGAACGTTTAGATTCAACTCTCGATGTTGAACAGGCAGGCTTCAGCGATGGATCCTCCTGCATCGACCACATAAACACCTTACGGATCATAATCGAGCAATGCGTTGAGTATAGGTCTCCGCTACATTTACTGTTTATCGACTTCGAGAAGGCTTTCGACAGCTTGAATCGAGATGTTATCTGGTTGACCTTGCGCAGGAGAGGCATTCCAGAAAAGCTTATAGCTATTATCAAGGCTACATATTAGGGCGGCAAGTGTCACGTCGTGCACAATGGTAAGGTGTCGGAGGACTTTGAAGTCCAAAGTGGAGTACGTCAAGGGTGCATACTGTCCCCACTATAGTTCTTGGTGGTTATCAGCGATGTACTTCGTGCAGCATTGACGGAAGCTAATTATGGAATTCGTTGGACTATGACATCTTACCTTAAACACCTAGATTACGCTGACGATGTTTGTCTACTTTCAAAACGGATAATGGATCTTCATTTGATGGCCCAAAATCTAGAAGCTGAGGCAAACAAAGTGGGGCTAAAAATAAACACAGCCAAAACAAACGCCCTGAGTACTTCCAATACCCGCGCTCAACTTAACATTGCCGGAAAGCAAGTCGAGAAAGTTGATAACTTTCTATATTTAGGAAGTCTCGGCTAATCGCGGTGGCACCGAACTGGATGTGTGCAGCAGAATCGGGAAGGCTAAAGCTGCGTTCGGAATGTTGTCCAAAATCTGGAGAAGCAATGTTATTAGCTTAAGAACCAAGCTAGGACTGTTCCGCTCCAACTTAGAATCAGTGCTGCTTTATGGGTGCAGTACTTGGAAGGTGGACACCATTAACACACGCAAGCTGCAAGTCTTCGTAAATAAATGCTTAAGAATCATCTTGAGGATTTTTTGGCCGAACCGCATCTCCAACGAACAACTTTATCTGAGAACGGGCCAAGAACCTATAAGCATTACTATACGAAGAAGAAAGTGGCAATGGATTGGACACACCCTACGGCGCGAAGACAACTCCATTGCGAAATACGCTATGCAGTGGAATCCGCTCACCCAGGCAGGCAGAATAGCGGGACGCCCTAGGCAAACGTGGCGCAGAACAGTTGAGGAGGAATCGAGCTCTTTAGGAATGAGTTGGAGGCAGCTCAAACGCGTTGCAGAATCCCGAACACGATGGCGCGCAGGCGTGGTTGACGCCCTATGCCCCCCGATGGGTTAAAGGATATAAGAAGAAGAAGAAATCCCAGGCTCGATATGTTGCACTTTATTCCAGCCAGAGACCCCTCCGTAGAGTAGTGGTTCGAGAAACTGATGGTATTAGTATCTCTGAATGTATGTTCCTCAATGGGGCTCGAACATGCACACTTCGGGTCACAAGCAAACACATTATCTACCATATCGTTGCTACTCAAAAACTGTACACCGCAACTGACATTTACTCGTACATACGAGTACAAATGTTTGGTAAACTGTTGTTGTTATTTTACAGAAAACCACCCGCTTTCAACAACATAATTCCAAAGAAAGGAAAAGTATGGTTGCCACAAAACCAAAGCCTCATTGGACAAATCTAGCAAGACAAGAAGCTATTAAATAAGTTCTCCCCATTTCATAGCAACTCCTCATCTGTAACGAGTCGTAATGTTATTCTATTATCAGCTTATCAGCAGCAAGCCTATAAGTATAGTCTTCTTCTTCTTCCTTTTATCAGCGAGGTTATGATCCGAAAACAAGGGGTCATAACCATCCCGCTTCATTGCATTTCTACTGATCCGGCTGTGGGGTTCGCCTCAAGCCTATAAGTATAGAAACCTTAGAAAAGCTTCTTTGATTCATATGCAATTTCAAAGCGTTCAAGTCGACAGGACCTCATGTTATTAGCTCAATGAAATCGGATATAATATTCCCGTGGTTGAAAAGGGTTATTCGAATCTCGTTCATACTCCTACCAAGATATACATCGCCTGCATACATAAAGTAGATATTTCAAATCGGACCTTAAACCATGCGCAGAAAGCTGTTTAGTCGGAGCATAACACTGATTGGATCGTCAATAACAGATCTGAAAGAAAGCCTGGAAGACTCTTAAAATGTCATCTGGACTTAACGCAGACACGCTTCTACACTCCTTATATTGATATTGACCTTAAACCGTAAAAACTTATATTTTTAGGACGAATCTAGCGTTGGGAGTTATGGAATATAGAGTGTAATTATTTTTCTTATTACTCCTATTCCTACAGGTGCAATAGCAAACAAATTTGTCAACGTGCTATCAGTCCTTTCCAAAGCATATAATTTCGGGACCGTAGATACCACATTAGTATGTTAATGGGGATCACTCACAGGAGGTAAAGGACGCGATACTTTTGTTTCATTTAGAAGGATAGCAATCTACAAGTATATGGATGAGAGTCTCCTAAGACTTGAATCGAAGATATAAGGTAGTGCAATCTTCTGAAATTCAAATCGTCATCTACATGGTTTTAGTTTAACTAATTTTAAGTGAAAATGGACACAAATGGTACATAACTGCTGTAATTGATTAGAAGGAAGTTAACCCAGAAAACCAAATGATACTCATTTACTTTAAGATAAAGGGATACTCTTAAGCAAGCGTTAAAATCAGATTTTGAAAATACAAACTATACAATAATAATAATTTTTACATATGTACCTATAAGCGCTCTTATTTCCCGGCATTGTAACTTTCTCCACATCTTGACTCAATTTGATACGCGCTTGGCCGTTGATCTCCACCAACTTGTAGACACAACCTAATGCAGGTTGCCTCTGACAAGTAACTAAAACAGATAAAAATATACTAAAAGATAAAAAAAAACGAGACTTAAAAAAATGTTCAACAAACCCAAATGCGTTCCAATGCCAAAGCAATCAATCTTGTGTCCTTGCTCGTTCAGTGATAAAATCGTCTCCTCATTAATATCATTTGATGCGACAATCTGTAGTGTATTAAACCAGGGAATTTTGAACCGATCTGCAACCTTTCCAAATGTTTGCCGCGAAAAACATGATAAGTAAGCCAAATCACCAGAATCAATACGAATACCGATTGCCCTGTATCCAAGATCATTGAGTGCTAGTGCCACTGCACAGAAATTAAGTAATCCACTCCTAAAAGAATTTATTTGAACTTTGTTAGATTTTAATTTGTAAGAAATTTGCTTAACGAAACTGAATTAAATTGGAAAAAGTAGTTTATTGCATTAAATGTGTACGAAACTGATAAACTGTGATTGTAGTTGTATATTTCTAGGCTATCCACAGGCTATAAAGGACAGTATCAAATCGACCTTATTAGGATCAATAGTAGGACCAAAAAGTACTGGTCTAGTGGTCATGTGCGTAAGCTTATCTAACTATTAGTTGCCCTAACTGTTGATGTGTGTACTACATGCATACTCGTATGTATGTATCATTGGTGAACATTGTACGAGTCATCTTCTGTTAAAGATTATCTATCAAGGCTTGTTAACAAACATACATTAGCCGTATTTTATTATCACTCAAGATCCATATCGATCACACGACGAAAATACAACGATCTGGATCTGGATCAACAAAATTATTTTTCTTGTGTCCTGTAGTGTGGTTGTGTAAGCTACCAAGGAATAAAAAAAAATGTCTAGATCACGAAATTGATCCTGATAGAAAGCAAGATCTTGTATTGTTGTTGTATTTAATAGAAACCAATGATCCATATGGATCATGAGTGATAATAAAATACGGCTATTGGCGAACTGCTGCAATCGTAAGAAACTGCTGCCACACAGAAAAGGTGCTATGGGGGCAAATGCATCCAAAACAGAGCTTGTAATGTTTACTGGAAGATGTTAGACTCCGAAGTAGCTAAAGGGGTCAAGACGTCCTGGGTCAAATCCCAGCAAAAACTCTAAGATGTTTTTTACTCCGCCATCTCTTGCCTGACAAATTTTCAAGAGATACTACACTCGGCAACTAAATTGTTGGTCCATTCCATTCTACGAAAAGGCCCAATTAAATATGTTTTCCATTTAGACTCTGAATCTGGCGATCTTTGGCCTGGTCCTTATTAACATAACGAAGTCGTTCAGCTGGATATCCGAATGTTCTGAAAACGTTCGAACATGTATGCAGATATCTAGAACACCGCGATTCTAAAACCAAATACTTGACCAAAAAAAACAGAGATTGCAGGGACAATGTTTGAAGATCGAAAGAACATGCCAAGGTTATAAAGCCAAAACAGAGGCTTATAAGGACAAACATGGAATTCTTAGCAGAATCGCACGATATGCGAGTAGAAGGAACACTTTGGAATAACAAGGAGGTGTATTTCACTATCAGCCAGAGTGAGCCATTCAATCTGGACGAAGCTCGACTTAAGACAAAAAATCTGCTAGAGCTCACCCTTGAAAGCCAACAACATACAACACAATCGATTTTCAGGTAAAGTTACCGTAATTTTTGTGTTAGCCAGTTGATCTGCTCTTTTAAAGTTTGTCCTGCATATGTTCATTTCTCATCTCGATCCATCCCATTCCATGAGTAACTGAAAGGATGTTCAAAGATTTTTTCGAGTGAATTAATGTGAAACTCACAGGTCTAACACAATGTGCATCTCCAGGGTAGATCCGTAAAGACCAGAGTCAGGCTAAATTGGGCGTGGGCGTGAATAAATATTATAGGTCATGGTTTTCTACGCTTCCATATGTTAGACATTCCTTGTTGCATTACAAGGGATATAACTTGTTCCTTCCGTGGTTCTCTAAACACGAAGTGCTCGTCTGGAAGAAAATCAAGCTCTTACAGTGGGTCTTGCCTAGCCAGTTCATCCGACTACTACACCTTGGCATAAAGCATACCGTGAATTTTAAGCCATTTTGTAAACTTTTGTAATGATTCGTGATACGCTTCCTTAAGCATATGAGTCTGGTGGAATCAACTTTCACGCAAAAAAGAGACTACTATTTTCGCTAGATTCTTGACTCTTCGAAGGACTATCCGAGCATCGGGCTCTGCTTTAGATGCAATGATGAATCTTTCACCCCTTAATGTCTGCATAGGAAAACCTTTTAAGGTTATCTGTCTTAAAAAGAAATAGCTTTTGTTACAACGGGCACTGGGGTTGAAGAAATTTGACCGATATCATCTCGACGATTACTTTGACGATTACTCTCGTGGATATGTCTGATTCGAAAGTTCCTAGTCCCATTCTGCAATTGTAAAGTCAGTCCCTGTGCTTTATCAAGCAAATGCTTCTGGACATCTGCAACAAGTCAGCGCCACTCTTGCTGTCATTCACTGCTTTATTACAGCCTGATGGAAGTACATCGAGTCACCAAAGCTCCAAAGGAACCAAAGCTCGAAGCATAAAACATTTGGAAAAAAGAAATCAAATGTCAACAGCTAAGTCAGTATCGCATGCTGCAATAACAGACCTGCAGAATTAGTATCTATTGAATGTTAGATATTAAAAGAGTGACCAACTAGAATATACAAGTGCAAATCCCTTCCTTTAAAATGACACTATACGTCCTTGAGAGGGAGGATCAGAAATTGGCTTATTGTCAGTTACAAATTGGTGATTTTCGACTGACTCCCAAATAGCGCAAATGACTTGTAGTGCCTAAATTCAGATAGAAGCAGCTAATATTTTTGATATAGCTTAACTCCGTACTTTAACCTTTCATTTGGAACCCAGACCGGTAGGGGCTACCAGCAACCACCACTTCATCACGAAGTGTGCACAGTAGTCAAGCATGACACAAAGTGCAAATCAAAAATAAAAAATACAAAGCGCTACAGTGCAAAGCAAAGACAGCAAGGAAAAGAGAAATAAGTTCGGCTCAAGGAAGTCAAAGAGGTATGCCACCGCAACAACATGGTAGACCCTTGCGCGTTGGTTATGCATTTTGAAAAAAAAGAAGATAACCTTAGGTTTGTTTTGCTCATTTTTTTAGATAACCTGTTTTGTTCATAACCTCCATAAATGTTTTAAAAAAATATATTCTCTTACTTAGATGTTTTTTTTTTGTTTTTTCCAAAAATTGGGTAACCATTTTTCGTTTTTAAAAGTTAGTAAGTCAGTTTTCGCAATACACACACTTCCAACCGTTTATGAAATTCACTCTCAACAGTAAGATTGATGATAGTTTATTTTTGTAATTCAATGAAAGTTACTAGAGATGTTACCGTCCTTTGCAGCCTGGGGCAACTTTTTGTTTGCCGTGTGAGTGCTAAGCATATTTTGTATTTAATTCTTTTCGTATGCTCATTGTATATAAATTAAATAAATTCTTTGTCGAAAATTAATTTACTAACAAATGTTGGAACACCTTAAAAAATCTGTATTTAATAATAGTTTTTTATTTATCTAAGTGCTTTGAATATCTAATATTATTATTTTTTTGAAAAAAAGGGTCCTTTCTAAGGGCCAAGTAAGCCATGCAGTGCGCTCTCTCGGACAAAGATTTGATAAGTAAATTGAACAAAAAAAAAATAATAAAAAAAAGTTAGAATGATGAGTGAGTAAAACTATGGACATGAAAAATCACAATCATTTCTTCTTTTACATTAAATAAAAATGAAAACGAAATTATAATGAGTATTCTAAATGTGTGAGGTCTAAATATGTATTTATAAAAATACAACACGAACATGTGACAAGATTAGGACGAGGACAAGTAAGCAATTTGAACTTTCAAACAATACCATTAAAAAAAAAATTAAAAAAAAACTCCAGTTATAAGTCAAAAAGTTGTTAAGAAAAAAAATATATGAAATGAATTTTTTTTATGTATTTAAACGTTTATAAATGTATTTTTCTTCATTACATACCTCTGCCAAAATTGTGCCGGGAAGTCATTTTGTTAAATAGAATTTGGTTTTAATAAATAAAAAAAATAAAAATATTGCTTAAGAAAATAATAAGAAAACATCACAAGAAAAAAATTATATAAACCAATTGATAATTTGTTAATTGCACACAAACAAAATTAATAATTACCATAACAATAATGCACCAAATAAAATGAGTTACACGAGTGATTTCTGAAACTAAAAAGAATTGAGTATCTCATAAGATAAGATTGGGCTGACGGTAATTATAATACTTTTTTTTATTGAGCTATCATTCATCTAAAAAGATGTCTATTTTGCATACACAGGCCATTTTAAAATTCCATAAATATCTAACGTATTCCAACAGAATGTCAGCAAGTTATATAGTAAACTTTTGTTTACCTTGCAGTGTAGATATTGAGTTTTTGTTTAGTTAATAAAAAAAAAACTAAAAATTGAATTCATCAAAAAATGCGGCCGCCTTTGTCGAATTGCCAATTTTTATCAAGTTCTGCAACATGACCAATACATCTTCCTTAGTATATTTGCAAAACCTCAGAAAACTGGCGGCGTATAAGTAATATTTATATTCACGCACCAATTTCAGCCGGAAATTTTTCACAATTCTATCCTGTTCCGTATGTCGGGCATACGCCGTCGCATACATCGAACTGTACGTACATAACTTAATTAGAGTTTTCACACTATTTATCTGGCATCGGATACACGACATCCGACCACAGCGTTTTTACACATTTTTACACACGCGCGTATAACAAAAGATCGTCAAATTGGTTGAAAAAAAAAAATGTTTTTCAACTGAATATCTTTAATATTTATCAATTATTTTGTGCACATAATTTCCATTGATTTCTATGAATTTTTTTATACGGTAGAGTCACATTTTAAAACACTACTTAAAATCGTGATTTTGGACCGTCTAAATTTCGGCATTGACTGGTTTCAGTATCTCCTCATTTTGGGGATAACTAACAATCACAAGACGCTAGATCCGTAAATAAAAGGTGCTGGCCGAATTTCGTTGATCGCTGAGAGCTTAATAAAATTGATAATCATTTTTTTACAGCGTGAACAGGTTCATTATCGTGGTGCAAAAAGTAGCGCCGAAATTTCTTTTTTCTGGTTTCCCAACAAATTTTTCAAACTTTTGGTAAACATGTTTCAGTATATTAATTGACAGTTACGGTCTGATCAGCCCCTGTGCAGGGACGGGTTAAGAATATCACTGCAGCGCCCCACAACAACTAGCGCTTGTCGTAAAAGGCGACTAAGGGGATAAACCAGATCTAGGCAATATAACACCCAAGTGAGCCTAGCGACACATATACCACCTTAAAAACCCTCCCACAAGTGTGCATGCGAGTCCGTGGGTTGACACGACTGGAGATCACCGGTGTCATAGAAGAAAGATCAAACAATATTAAAACAGGAGCATGCACGTGTCAAACAACAAACACCATCGCAATATGGTAATATTGCAAAACTGTATCATTATGGTAATACTTGCTAAAAGGAAAGGCACTACCCCGCCAGGCACTACCACTGCTGTGCATGATACTGATCCTGGACCGAGCAGAAATGTTCGGGTCAGAGCTATACGGATTCCCGGGGCTAGCAAAATAATGAAACAGTTTGGAAGGAATTTGAGGGTCGCAAGTTGGAACGTTGGAACCATGACCGCTCGAAGTTATGAGCTGGAAGAGATGATGAATAGAAGGCGGGTGGATATCTTGGGCGTCCAAGAGACGAAATGGAAAAACACCGGAAATCGGGAGCGTTTCTTGGACTTTAGGACAAAAGATTACAAGATGTTCTACTACGGAACGGAAAAGACTAACACCCCTATCGTGGAATCCGTCGGAATTGAGTTTCACTTCACCTATTCGATTCCCTTTCACTTTCTACTGCTATCGTGGAATCCGCCGAGAACGTCTCCTTATCGACAGGCATTGGGGAAAGGTAGTTTCACTGTCAAACAGCTGTATTTTATTTGTCAATAAAAATCTGTGTTGCTACATTCGTTTCGTAAAACGAAAATTTCTTTAAAAAGTGATTAAAATAAAAATAAGGCACACAAGTGGACAGGATAACTGTTTTTGGAAGCAGAAGAGGAAGAAGATGAACAGTTTTCCCAGAGAAGAGTACGACAGAGGTGAATAGCAACAGTGGATGATTTCATGGAACTTCCAGATGAAATGCATGCTTCTAGAAACCATATTTTTTATTTATTTCTGATTTAAATAAAGTTCAATATTACATAGATTTATTAACAATTTTCGGCTTAATAAAGCAGTTGTAGTTTTCTTCCTGTAATTTATATGTAAACACAAATTGTTTGTACACAGAAGACGATGTGCACCCAGCCAAGCCAGAAATCCGCAATGATTTTGATGCGGATGAGAAATGTCATTTTGTTCGGGAAAAATTCGATTCGAATGCTTTCCACGATACAGTGAAACTGATTCACATTACCCACACGGGGAACTGTTCACTTTGCGGATTTGGCGATGCCGAAATATTTTTTTCGGTGAATAATTCCCCCCGGCGGATTCCACGATAGGGGTGTAAGAACGGAATCGGTATCATCCTTGCGGCAGAGCTACTTGGTAGAGTCTTGAGCATTTCGAAGTCCAGCGACCGTTTGATGTCTCTCAAACTAGAAATACAAGGAGAGGTGTGGAATATTGTCAGTGCATATGGTATGCTCCCCAAAATGGGTGCAATCAGGGAGATAAAGATGCATTTTGGGTAGATTTCCACAATCTCCTTAAGAACATCCCATAGGAAGAGTTTTTGTTTGTTGGAGGAGATTTGAATGGACATGTCGGGAAGACAAACAAAGACTATGAAGACTGCCATGGAGGACTAGGATATGGCACCAGGAACCTTCCTAGTGAAGACATCCTAAGCATGTGCAAATCACACGGTCTTATCGTGTTAAATACCATGTTCATCAAACAAAGCCGACACCTGATCACTTACAGCAGTGGTGGAGATGAAACTCAGATTGACTACCATGTGGTAGCCAGTTTCATGAAGCCTCGGGTAAAAGATTGCAAAGTGATCCTGGGAGAGGCAATCGCTCGGCAACACCGTCTCCTGCTAACATAAATTTTTATGAAAACACCGAAGAAAAGCAAACAAACAAAGGTCTCTGAGAAAATCAAATGGTACAATCTAGACAAAGAAAAAGGCGAGGCTTTTGTTTTCGTAATAAAAAATTACCTCTCTCACACCATCAACGGAGCTGAGGATGAAGAGTGCAGAGCACAAAATATGTGGGATTCCCTACAGCGAACTTGCTTAAAGAAGGCCAAATCACTGCTAGAAGCTTCAAAAGGCTACCATCAACACGCTAAAGAAACATGGTGGTGGAATGATGAAGCTTAGAAGGTGATAAATGAGAAGAAAGCGGCTTTCAAAGCTTGGTCAAAGTGCCCTTCTAATAATAGTGACGAAAAAGCTCGCCTAGAAATGGAATACAGATGTTGCAAGAAAAAAGCGAAGAAAAAGTGCGCCCAGCTTCAAGCAGAGAGTACGGATGGCCTGTATCGGGAGCTGGAGAAAATATCGTCCCCGGTTCATGATGCAAACCAGGCTATCCAGGAGCTGCGAAGACACAATATGAACAAGAGCGCAACCATCTTCCAAATAACCGCCCAAAGAAGCAGGAATGCTCAGGAGATTCGTTCGCCAAAGTTGATTAACAATGCTCATGGCCAGCTTCTTGTGGATGACGAGAAAATTCTGCAGAGGTGGCGGCAGTATTGCGAAGAACTTTTAAATGAACAGTTTCCCCGGCTATACTTTCCAAGAGCCACCCCTAACTGTGAAGAAATACCCGACATTACAGTCGAAGAAGTTAGTGAGGCGGTCAAATACTCCAAAAAACGAAAAGCGGTTGGGCCAGACGAGATGCCCTCTGAGTTCTGGAAAAAGATGGGAGATATCGGGTTTAGATGGCTCAGAATTCTCATCTCCAAATTTGTGAGAGGTGACCCAATGCCGAATCAATGGAGGGAAAGTTACCTTCTCCCTGTATATAAAGGGAATGGTGATACGCGAAACTGTGATAACAACCGTTCGATCAAGCTGATGTCACACACCATGAAGATCGTTGAGCGGGTATTAGGTGGCCGACTGCGAAAAATAATACGGCTATCTGATGATCAGTGCGGGTTTGTCTTGGGTAAATCAACCACAGATGCAATCCAAAGTATAAGGATCATAATTCGTGATCGTGATTCCTTAAGGTATTTGCATATTGCATTGGTTGACTTTGAAAAGGCATTCGGCAGACAACCACAAGATTTGATACGGGTGGCGCTAAGACATCGAGGGGTTCCAGAAACCTATGTACAGATAATCATGGACATGTATGAAAGAGCAAAGACAAGAGTAAGATGCCCCGCTGGAGTAACCGAAGAGTTCCCAATCAAAGTCGGGGTGCACCAGGGAAGCGTTTTAAGTCCTTTGCTCTTTATTGCAGTCCTTGATTATCTGCTTGAAGGTAAAGTGATGGACCCCAAGGTACATCAGTTATTCTTTGCTGACGATGGAGCCATCATAAGTGAGGATCCGATATCCCTGCAACGAGCACTTGATGTGTGGGTGGACGCTCTGGAGGGAAATGGGTATCGCATTAGTTCAAAAAAGACAGAGTACTTGTGCTGCCCGTTCTCTGATCCACTCAGGCCTATTCCAGACATTTATTTGAATGGAACAGTGCTTCCCAAGTGTGAAAAGTTCAAATAAATGGGATCTATGATCAATAGCAAAGCAACTTGTGATGACGACATCAATCATCGCGTAAGCGTAGGGTGGATGAAGTGGCGAGAAAATTTCGCTATCTTCTGTGACAGAAAAATGCCACCTAAGTTGAAAGGAAGGCTCTACACAGCAGTTGTGCGTCCAGCGCTCACATACGGTTCACAATGTTGGACGATGTACAAAAAGTATGAGAGTAAATTAACGGCAGCTGAGATGAAGATGCTTCGCATGACAGCAGGAGTGACAAAGCTTGATCGAATAAGAAGTTCGAAGATCCGTGGAAGCCTTCACATCAAGGAAACCATCGTAGAAAAAATAGAGCGCGACCGGCTCAGTTGGTATTGCCACGTTCAAAGAAGAGATGATTTGAACCCCGTTAAAAAGGCAATATCAATGCACGTTCCAAAGACATCGCGATATAGGAAAGGCAGGCCTATAAACGCCTGGATCAGACAAATGCGACGACATCAGCATTTCATTGGCCTCAATAACCGAGTGATCCAAAATCGGCAGGCCTGCCGATATTTTCTGAGGTCAAATAGGCGAACCCCACAGGCGGATCAGTAGAAATGCGGTGAAGTGGGAGGGTTATGATCTCTTGTTTTCGGATCATAGCCTCGCTGATAAAAGGAAGAAGAAGAATTGCTGTATGTACTTGTATATGATTCTGCTTAAAAATCATTAAATTTGAGACTCAATTTTAATCAAAATTCATTGGGAAGTAATTCTGAAGAAATTTGGTTCGTTGGATTAGTATAATCTTGGGATCAAATAAAATTCAAGAGATTCAGATGGCGTGGGAGTAAGATATGATTGCTAGGGGTGGAAAACTCGAATATACGAGTATAACTAGATAACCACAGAGGGCATATTGTTATAACTTGATTTGTAAATTGACCCTAATGTACTTATATAGGCGACCTCTTTTTGAAACCATTAAAATCAGGTCGAGTGGAAGCTAAATACGAGTGGCATAGTGCTAATAGTTCTAAAAATGATAAAGTCCGAGAAACGATCGCCAATTATAGTTAGCCTACGAGTATTTTGCCCACAGTGGTCCCATTTGATGAGTCATTTAAAATGTATGTAATTTATTGAGGTCTGGACACATGATGTCGGATATTCGAAACGGAATATGTGTGAAAATTATTAAATGGTGCGTATCCGATGTCGTATATCTGATGCCTTATATGTGCAATACGGACCTTAGGATTTTCAGAGTATAAGACAATAGAAATGCTAACATTTTGAAATATGCACATTTCACAATATTTTTACTAGAAATCATAAAAATATTTTTAAGGAAGATATCCAGGTATTGGTCTTCTTTATATTTCACTTATGCAATATAAACGCTCTTCGGACGTTTAAAAAAAACGCAGATTATAAGATAATTCCTGTGAAATTGAAGAAGGAGATGCCGTTGGCTTTAAATGTTCGAAGGTTGTAATGATGAGGAAATACATTCTCTATCTACAAATTGTATATTATTGGTTTTACAACGAAAATAATCAATAATCTAAGACTCATGTATGCAAATAATGTGGCGTATGTATGGGAGGGAGAATCTACTTCTGGAGAATTTACATCAGCGATGGGTGTGAAGCATCGCTGATGTAAATATGCAGGTGACATCGTTTTCCTTTCTGATACTGTGGATGGTATGCAACGTATGATGAATAGGCTCGACGTATACTGTAAATGCTGAAACCTAAGTTTGAACCTGAATAAGTCGAAGGTAATGGTGTTCAGAGGCGGTGGTGGCAGATATACTCGAAACGAAAGGTGGACGTATCAATGATTGTTCGTGAGTACAAATACCTAGGCATTTTAGTGTCCCCGAACTTGAATATGAAGAAGCATCTAGAATTAAAATTATCCGAAGCCGAACGAGCAATCTCTTTGGTATGGAGTCGCTGCATCAACAATAAGTACGTAACTCGAAGCTCGAAGCAAAAACTCTTCCGCTCAACTGCAGCTTCGGTTCCCTTAAATAGAGCGCAAGTGTGGGGATACTGTTCCTTTACCGAAGTTGAGAAGTTTCTTCGGTATTTCTTAAAGCGAATTTTCCGTTTACCAAGTAATACGCCTAATTACGAGTATATGCTACATTTAGAGACTGGTGTACCATCTATGTTTATAGAAACGCTAAGACTACACTTTGACTACATAGTAAAAGTTATGGCGATGAGTGATGATAGGCTGGCAAAAATTCTATTCAAGAGTGTAATAAGAAATAAAGCAAGTTTCACCCAAGAATGGGAGCATCAGACTGTGCGGGGAACATACACATAGCACTCGATGAGCCACATGAATCACTAAAAGCACAACTGAACATCCTACTGGAAAAGGTAGGTCGAAGCATGTATGATCGATTCGCAATTAATGCACAGTCCTCCCAGCATAGAAATTATTACAGTAAACTGAAATACGATAGCAGAGAAAACGTACTTCTTAAACTGCAGTTCAGCAGAGAAGATAAATATCATTTCTAAAACCAGAGGAGAGCTACTGAATCTAAATGTCATTCCACACCAGAACTACCTTTTCTATGCAATCTTTGTTATACAAGATACGAGAGGATATATTTCACTTCCTTACGATATGCCCAATCTTAAAAGAAATTCGAGTCAGATTCTTGTATTAATCTTAGAAATGGATGAAGCAATTCAAATTTTGGATGTAGATCGTGGCTGGAATTTACTTTACAACTACGGCATAAATCCACTTCGCTACAGAAATTGTATAGTTGAAGAAATTTTTTTATGCTTACTTGTATCTATTTTTAAAACAAAAATATATATGTATGTAGGTATACAAATTATTGGCAGTCTGGTAGACGGCCATAGGCCAAACCTCAGTAGACGTAGAATATTTCATGAAGAATGTAATGAATTTAAAATGAAAATAAAAGTCTATATGACTTTGAAAGTCATAACTTTGAGGAAATACAGAGCCTGGTAGCATTCCACAAGAAAGGAGACCCTCTCAACTGCGCCAATTATAGAGGCATCCGTCTCCTCAACATCGCATACAAGATCTTTTCTGCGATATTGTGTGAACGCCTGAAACCTTTTATCGACAGCCTGATTGGACCCTATCAGTGCGGTTTCAGGCCAGGAAAGTCCACCATCGATCAAATCTTCACACTTCGGCAGATCCTGGAGAAAACCCGAGAATTCCAAATCGATACTCACCACCTCTTTATCGATTTTAAGGCCGCCTATGACAGCGTCTATAGAGAAGAGCTTTATAGAGCCATGTCTAGTTTTGACATCTCTGCCAAACTTGTCCGTCTGTGCAGGCTGACGATGGAGAACGCTCGCTGCTCCATTAAGGTCGGTAATGACCTCACCGAGACCTTTGATGTCAAAAGAGGTTTTAGACAAGGTGACGCGCTGTCATGTGACTTCTTTAACATTGTACTTGAACGGATTGTGCGGAACATTACAAGCCAACACCGGAGGCACAATCTATTACAAGTCTGTACAACTGCTTGCATACGCCGACGATATAGACATTATCGGAAGAACTCAGCGGGCTGTCACCGGTGCGTTTGCAAGCATTGAGGCGGAAGCGGCCAAAATGGGTTTAGCGATAAACGAGGGCAAAACCAAGTATCATATATGCTGTCAACAAGAAGGGAAAACCAACACCGACGAATTGGACAAAACGTCACAGTGGGCAGCTACTTCGATGTAGTAAGGGACTTTGTCTACCTTGGCTCTGTAATAAACTCTGAGAACAACATCAGCGCAGAAATCAAGCGAAGAATAACTCTTGCCAATCGCTGTTTTTATGGGCTTATAAGGCAAGGAGAAGATTCAATCACGAACTATACGAGCTGTACAGCGACATCGACCTAGTCAAAAAACTGTGTATTGGACGTCTGAGATGGCTAGGACATGTAGAGCGAATGGACACCAACGCTTCGGCCCGCAGAGTCTTCGAATCTAATCCCGAGGGACGACGCAGTAGAGGGAATCATCGCCGTAGGTGGCGCGCACAAGTTCAAGGGGACCTTGACGAACTTGGAGTGCGCAACTGGAGGCAATTAGCTAAAGACCGAGCTAAATGGAGAGGCTTGTTGGTTGAGGCCCATGTTCACCCCGAACTGTAGCGCCACCTATGGAAGTAAGTAAGTAGCATTCCACAAACGTGTTGTTTTGCTTATAAACGAATTTCTGTATTTGACAGTACGTCTGAAGTTGGGCTTGTGGGTAATCTTATGTGCATTCGAAGCATGGAGTTTACAATGTCTCTATCACCTATAAGTTTTAACACGTGATTCTCAATATTTTAGAAATAATAAAACCTAAGTAGGACAATCACAGTCTTTAAAAAGTGGATATACATAAATAACATATACTTTCGTGTTCGGTCTAAAAATCCACATGATCACAGGCTTTACATATCGTCCCCCTTATGCTAGAACCATGAATGCGCAGATTTTGGTTTTTTAGGATTATTAGATAATTTATTGAAAACAGCTATCTTTACTATGCCAATTGGGTGAATGTAGAGTAGTTATACGACATGGTTCTTGCATAAGCGGGACGATATAGTACAGAAGCATGAGCACAAACCAAACAAACCATTGAATGGGACATGTACATAGTGTTTCTTGCATTATCATCTTTTAATTACAAACACAGAGTTCCTAATTTCACTCTGCGGAAGATTCTTTAATAACGGCTTTTAAAGTTACTAAAAAAATATAACAATAATAAAAACAAAAAAGCAATGAATGTTTTCCATTCAGTAGATTTTTTATAAAAAAATTTCAAAACTTTTGTTTTGTTCTACGGTTAAAAAAAAAATATAAGAATAAATTAAATAAAAATAAAAATAAAGTAATTAAAACTAAAAAATAAATAAGATGTATTATCACCTCGTTTTGTGAAAGCATTGACGTGTGTGAAGGCATCGTCCCTTAGTTTTTGTTTGGTCAAAGTTCGATTTGCCGCTTGCCAATTTGTGTATGATACACCTTACAATGTTTTTTATTTTATTTTTTAATTTAACAAAACCAATTAGTATACACAAAACCACATGAAAATATGCAAGAAAAATCAAAATTTCGTATTTTTTCTTAAAGACAGTCAACAGAGATCAAAATGATTTTTTTTGGAACAAAAACCCAGTCATGCACTTTTTTTTTTATAACAAAAACAAAAATAAAAAAGTAGATGTAGATATGGATACTTATTGCTATGTAGGTACTAATCGGAAGCGCTTGCCTAAAATTACCTGAATGACTTCTCGACATATTTTGGCAGATATGCATTATTTTCGACAGTCGACGGAAGAGGAGGAGGATTTCTTAATCCATTCTTAACACCGTTCGTTACAGTTTCTTTTGGCTCTGGAATTAGTCCACTTCTATAGACCTTTGAATTATTATTCGAAGAGTTAGAGTGATCTTTGGTAAAAGAACTGTGTCCGTTGAGAGTGGAATGTCCATTAGTGGTATTTCCATTAGATAATTTATTCTGTGTTGTGGTTATAGTTGTTCCGTTTTTGGGCTGACCTAGTGTAGTGGCCTTCGCAGGAGTTCTATTTGAGCTATTTATAATGTGGCTGCTAAAATAGACATTGATAGTGTTAGTTGTTGTTTGCATATTTCATTTTAACTGCAATTAGTTCTGAAATGGATTTATTTTCGAAAGAGTCTAACAATAGAATGTGGCTGTAAGAATATATATTTTTTTTTATTATGGTCACTCGGCTGATGATTTTTTTTTTAATGAGCGATTGCTTATGCCTTTTTAATTTTATAAGGTAAGGGAAAGTAAGTGTTACATTTGAGACAACGAGGCACGATGTAAGTTTCATTGCACCAGAAGGATTTATTTGGATAAATGTACTGTAACGTGTATTAAATACACATTAACTATTAAAAAATTATAAAATGCGTACGATTTAATATTAAGTAGTATTCATTTAATTTGTTAGGGATGATAGTTTACAAGTTTGGACTTTCGTCTCTGGTGGTTGCAGCTCAACTGCTTTGACGTTTTATCTTTTAGCTGTCACCTCCACTGATGGAAACAGAATAGTACAGTAAACTTCACAATAAGCAACAATAATAATAATAAAAAACATTTATTTGACATGTACATACATATGTACTTGAATCAGAAATCAAATCTAAAATCAAATTTACTTCCAAGCTGCGAATATTCCGCTCAAATGTAGTATCAATATTACTTGGATGGTGACTACCTATGCGACAAGCTACGAGCTTTTATTGATCGTTGTCTCAGAACCATATCCGAGGTTCAACGGAGCTGAGGATGAAGAGTGCAGAGCACAAAATATGTGGGATTCCCTACAGCGAACTTGCTTAAAGAAGGCAAAATCACTGCTAGGAGCTTCAAAAGACCACCATCAACACGCCAAAGAAACATGGTGGTGGAGTGATGCAGCTAAGAAGGTGATAAATGATAAGAAAGCGGCTTTCAAAACTTGGTCAAAGTGCCCCTCTAATAATAATGACGAAAAAGTTCGCCTCGAAATGGAATACAGATGCTGCAAGAAAAAAGCGAAGAAGAAGGGCGCCCAGTTTCAAGCAGAGAGTACGGAGGGCCTGTATCGGGAGCTGGAGAAAATATCTTCCCCGGTTGCTGATGCAAACCAGGCTATCCAGGAGCTGCGAAGACACAATATGAACAAGAGCGCCACTATCTTCAAAATAGCCGCCCAAAGAAGGGGGAATGCTCAGGAGATTCGTAAAGATACAAAAAAAATTATAATTATAAGAAAATAAATAGTAAGGTGGTGACGTTGCCGTCTGCCTGATTGAAGCCATTGAGCAATGTTATCAATTTAACGTTTCTGCAAATCTATCATTAGAGAAGCATGACTATCGTAATTTTATCATTATATGGAATTTTATTTGTATTCAGATATGATACAGTGCCGAGCTGACCAGTTTTCTCCATTAAGGACTATTTTTGTTTCTTCCATTGTTAAGGAAAGTTTGCCGAAGTGGGTAAATCGAAGCTCTTTATAAATCGGGCAAATAGATAAAAAATGAAAGCTGTTTTCTTTCGCTTGCAAATTGCATAGAGTGCATTGAGTAGTGGTAGATTTGTTGTATGGAGAGCCTTCTAAATTTAACATATCACACCTTGCTCTACAAATCAGGGATATCGCTCGCGTGTTGTAATTATCATTAAAATAGTTATTTACCATGTAGTCGGATAATTCAGGATAAATTACCCTGTTAATAGAAGAAATCGCTTGCTGAATATTTCCATTGCGTTGATGAATATCTATTGCTTGTAATAATTTATAGAGCTGTTGTTTTAACAGAAAGGGATCTCTGTATTGGATGTTCAGTTCGACACCGCACCGATGCGCCCAAGATCTCCAGTCGCTTATCCATTCCACATTATTATCAAAAATGTATTTTGTGGAAGAAGGGGGAATGCTCAGGAGATTCGTTCGCCAAAGTTCATTAGCAATGCTCATGGCCAGCTTCTTGTGGATAACGACAAAATTCTGCAGAGGTGGCGGCAGTATTGTGAAGAGCTTTTAAATGAACAGTTTCCCCGGCTATACTTTCCAAGAGCCACCCCTAACTGTAAAGAAATACCCGACATTACAGTCGAAGAAGTTAGTGAGGCGGCCAGACGAGATGCCCTCTGAGTTCTGGAAAAAGATGGGAGACGTCGGGTTCAGATGGCTCAGAATTCTCATCTGAAAATTTCTCAGAGGTGATCCAATGCCAAATCAATGGAGGGAAAGTTACCTTCTCCCTGTATACAAAGGGAAGGGTGATACGCGAAACTGTGGTAGCTACCGTTCGATCAAGCTGATGTCACACACCATGAAGATCGTTGAGCGGGTATTAGGTGGCCGACTGCGAAAAATAATACGGCTATCTGATGATCAGTGCGGGTTTGTCTCGGGTAAATCAACCACAGATGCAATCCAAAGTATAAGGATCATAATGGAAAAACATCGTGATTCCTTAAGGTATTTGCATCTTGCATTGGTTGACTTTTAAAAGGCATTCGACAGACAAACACGAAATTTGATATGGGTGGCGCTAAGATATCGAGGGGTTCCAGAAACCTATGTACAGGTGACCATGGACATGTACGAAAGAGCAAAGACAAGAGTAAGATACCTCGCTGGAGTAACCGAAGAGTTCCCAATTAAAGTCGGGGTGCACCAGGGAAGCGTTTTAAGTCCTTTGCTCTTTATTACAGTCCTTGATTATCTGCTTGAAGGTAAAGTGATGGATCCCAAGGTACATCAGTTATTCTTTGCTGACGATGGAGTCATCATAAGTGAGGATCCTATATCCCTGCAACGAGCACTTGATGTGTGGGTGGACGTTTTGGAGGGAAATGGGTATCGCAATAGTTCAAAAAAGACAGAGTACTTGTGCTGCCCGTTCTCTGATCCACTCAGGCCTATTCCAGACATTTATTTGAATGGAACAGTGCTTCCCAAGTACGAAAAGTTCAAATATCTGGGATCTATGATCAATAGCAAAGCAACTTGTGATGACGACATCAATCATCGCGTAAGCGTAGGGTGGATGAAGGGGCGAGAAAACTCCGCTGTCTTCTGTGACAGAAAAATGCCACCTAAGTTGAAAGAAAGGCTCTACACCGCAGTTGTGCGTCCAGCGCTCACATACGGTTCACAATGTTGGACGATGTACAAAAAGTATGAGAGTAAATTAACGGCAGCTGAGATGAAGATTCTTCGCATGACAGCAGGAGTGACAAAGCTTGCTCGAATAAGAAGTTCGAAGATCCGTGGAAGCTTTCACATCAAGGAAACCATCGTAGAAAAAATAGAGCGCGACCGGCTCAGCTGGTATTGCCACGTTCAAAGAAGGGATCATTTGAGCCCTGTTAAAAAGGCAATATCAATGCACGTTCCAAGGATATCGCGATGTAGGAAAGGCAGGTCTATAAACGCCTGGATCAGACAAATGCGACGACATCGGCATTTCATTGGCCTCAATAACCGAGTGATCCAAAATCGGCAGGCCTGCCGATATTTTCTGAGGTCAAATAGGCGAACCCCACAGGCGGATCAGTAGAAATGCGGTGAAGTGGGAGGGTTATGATCCCTTGTTTTCGAATCATAACCTCGCTGATAAAAGGAAGAAGAAGAAGAAGAAGAGAACCATATTGCGAGGGTATTAGACTGTGACAGAGGATTGATTATACCCTACGAAAGGACGATGATTGGATAGTCCGTCAATCAGCGTAAGGTAGTAAGTACACTTTCTTAAGAAAGGCGGAGCGGGCCGCTCTCGTTGAAATAATTTTTTTTTTTAAAGTGGCCCACCACTTACGAGTAGAACTGACTATTTTTTAAAACTTTCAAAAAAATCGCTGTGATAGAGTGAAATGAAAGTGTAAATGGAAGGCGACGATGTGCGTTCGTTTTGAATTTATACAAATTGTAGTTTTCCAGAAATACTGAGGAGGGCAACTTATTCCATATTCGTGTTGTGTGGCTAAAAAACTATTTTCTGAACAGAGAGAGTTAAAACAGTTAAGATATCGCCAGGAGCTAACTCATAAGTAAATGGGGACCCAAGTAAGCAAATAAGTAAAAGTTTCTGGAAGAGAATTCAGTAAAGCTATTAAACTCATTGACACAATAAAGGCATTGAAGTCTTTGAAGTCACTGAAGTCATTTAAAGCCTTCAAAGTTATTGAAGTCGATTCACAAATCTCTTTTCTGAAATGAAAACACAAAACACCATGATCAATATAACTATACATGTTCAATTTTAAATAAAGTCCAATTGATGTTCTTCTTCCTTTTATCAGCGAGGTTATGATCCGAAAATAAGGGATCATAACCCTCCCACTTCACTGCATTTCTACTGATCCGCCTGTGGGGTTCGCCTTGTACTTCAATAATACAAAAAACTGTATTTTTTCTGACTTCAAGCTTCTGATTGTCACAAATTGCTTATATTAGTCATGACTTCAAAATAAAAGTGATTTGGTTTTACTTGTACTTGTAACTATAAGGAAAGAATATGTTCTTTAACATGTTTGATTTTAAGTTTTTAGGATCCAAATAGGCACGGCAAAAACCGCAGGGCTATGCAGGACAAGGTCGAGTTTACATACACCTTAGCTCAAAGATAGAAGTCAAAGAAGCAATATACACAATGCACACATACACAATACACATGTCCAATTGGCAACCGAACAGTTTCTGACCTGTTTCTTTCCTGTTCGCGCCCTTAATAAACTCTAAAAGTAGGTCTTGCAATTCTGTCTGCCCACATCAATGGAGGACTTCAGCCCAAACGCCTGGACGGATTTTACTGAAACTTCATATCTGAGGTACATGAGATTATACCCAGAGGAGAAATCGGTATTTCCTTTTAGCCCCAAATCTAAGCACATTTTTACCGATTTACGGCCGCTTTGCGGAAAGGTTTTGGTTTAATTTAATATTTGGATTAGTTTAGACATACTCTCAAGTTATTATACCAGACTTTACTTACTAAGTGGTTTTCGAGAATCGACAAATGTTACGCCAAGTTTTGCAATGATTCCAAATATTAACTTTTGTTATTTTTTTTAATTTTTGGAAAAAAAAAGTACAATTTAATAACGCTGCTTAGATTTTAAGGCAAAGGTCCGTACGAACTAGTCGTGCTCTTTATTTAGCGTTTAATCTACATATATAATTGAATCGAAAACATAGTTTTGTATGATGTAACTTCAAGGAATTTAAGGTATTGCTTTATAATTCCGCTCACAACCATTTGTATTGTACCTAAAGTTTGAGAGCTGTGAAAAAAAAGAAGTACGAGTATTTTCTGGTATTCGACCCTTGAGGCTGCTGGTTAAAAGTCGAATAAGTTAACTGAATTATTAGCTCAGAGTCTGCAGAAAGGTGAACCTGACATCCGTACATCCTGTCTAAAGCAATGCGCAATGTGGCACAGAAGATCGACAGTAGACCAAATTCTTAACCTGGTACCTATTCGATCGATTTTGGGTTGCTGAACATCTGAATCTAGTTAGGTTATGTAAAGTTGAAAAATATGCGCTTGTATAGGACTGTCGATTTCCTATGGTCTGTCTAAGTAAATATTGGACATTGACGAGAAAACGCGATCTGGATTCATATGTTGGCGACAAGGAATTCTTCACATCTGTGTTAATGGTCAAGCGATTTCGGGTATCGAGAATCTTTCAAGCGAACTGCTGTGCCTACTACAGATGCCCTTCGTGGGCCTGATGGTCAACGATGGCTTAGGGAGTTTAGAGAGGACTTTAAAAAAGCTGTTAAACTGTAGTATCGTTATACAGTAATGCGGAAGAAATTAAAAAAATAAATTTTATAAAAATAAAAATTGTAAACAAATATTCAATTCACCCTCCCTGTTTCAGTTTAAAAAAAAATATATATAAATATATAAAACTAACTTATAACTAATAATCCTAAACACACAAAGTAGCAAACAGGACGAAATGCACACTATATGTTCATTTACACTCTTACATCCCACCACTTCGATCTTTTTCTCTATACTTTTACTCAAAAGTGCATAAATCTGTGTAGATAATTTCAATGTGTGACTATGAATTGTGAAAGATGGTATCCGAGAGATTTTGCCTAGAAGCGAAATACCTCTTAACATCATACGTGTCGACTAAAGCCATGAATCCATCTGGGAATGCGATTGCATATGACACCATTGCAGCAAGTTCTCCTTCACTGGATTCTTCGGTAGAAATATCAAGTACTTCAGACAATGACTTTCTATGCTCGACGGCACGCTCCAGCAGATCACCGGTTACACCTAAAACAATTATAATAAGAAAGTGGCATATTGATGCACACACCCATTGTACTGGGTTATACGAGTACATACCATCTGTCTTGTGCGCCAGAAGTCGTGTCTTGAGTTCGTCTAATCCGGTGAATGACGTTATATAGGCATGAGCATGAGTTCCCTTTACGGGTATATTGAATAATTTTCCAGCTAGGACATTTGATGTGCCGTCAAATCCACCTGTGATTCAGAGAGAAAGAGAAACAAGAAATTATGATTTATTTACAGTTTGTTTGTGTGGGGGTGGTTTGTGTTTCCCTGAAGGGGGAAGATGGCATTGATTTCGTGATACCATCAAATTGCATTTAGTCATGAAACCCTGACACTCGTGAAACTATAGGTGTCAGACACGGTGTCATTTTGGTTCGTTGCGATTATAGTTACATCATTGACCATTATTGGTATCTTCAAAGCAATTAATTTGTAGGCTACAATGTATGTTATTGCCTTTCGCTACTGGGAATATTTAACGTGATTTACATAATTTCAGTGTATCTAATCTTGATAGTGTGAATATTTAGTGCTATTAATATCGATGCAATAGGGTAACAATTTGACGTTGGAATTGTTATTTATATGAGGAGCGCGGAACACGAAAGGCAAGAATAAAGAAGATCAAGGTTACCAGAGTCAATAAACGCCCAATAGATATCATTGTTGTTGTACTAGGTCTTTGATTGTGCCACTTTGGGTGTCAGAGTCACCTTGAATACGTAAATATATGCACATACGTGAATACATTGAGAATCCTAATGAAAAACACTGACGTGCGAGTATGTGATTCTGAATTTTGTTTAACCGATTAGAACGAAAAGAATGGATTATGCATGATTTGTAGGTGATGGATACAACACAGCACATAGTGAGGACAATAAAATATATGCAAATGCTTAGTGTGTTTGGAGTAATGGTTATAAATGTGAGTAAACAGCAATGTGAGAGGATGGATGAATAAATTTTATTCGATGGAATATATTAGATTTACTTAGAAAGAATTCTGCACATAGATCCTGCTTTTCAACCACTTATCATATATCGCTTATCGACTCACCATTCTTTTCGATAACTTAACCTAACATTAAAACTGATCACATTTTCCGAATGCTTTCAGCATTATTCATAACCACCAATCAATTTGTTGCACTGGTGTAGTTTTATTTATTTTTTTTAATTCTATATTACAGTTCATTAATGTGTTCTATGAGTTACGGTATAAATAATCCAATCAAATTCAAAAAGCAAAAAGCAAAATATACATACATACGTATCTGTTGCGCCTGTGCTGTTGTAAGAATGAATTTAGCAACACAAATCCTTCCAAAGCTGCAACACTGATGGCGATTGTATTCACTGATCTATCTCTCTATACCTATACATATAATCAAATTGTAGAAGATCGAATGTTCTTGCCTCTCTGTGCACGTATCACGCGGAAACTACTGCACGGAATTCGATGAAACTTGGCATAGTGATAGCTTATACTCGTACCCTGGATCAACGTTTAGAATACTTTTTATCCAGAGAAATGAAAGGGTTTCTACAAGATGATCAAAATCTATCTATACATGTACTCGTAATAAATCTGTAAGCGTAAGTGTTTTAGCACTCATCACGCAAAATCTACTGCACGCAATTGATCAGTGCGTTTTTCCAGTTGCATTGCTTAGAGTCTAACTTTTAAAATAGTGTACGGAGGGACTAACAAAAGTTCGATTAGTTGGTGTTAATTTAGTAGTTTGAAAAAAAAAAAAAGATTTCTGTAGCTTATAATCTAACAATATTTATTTCCAAATTTCAGAACAATTGGTAAAAATGGAGACGAGAAAGAGAAAAATTAGTGACGTAAACTCGGTTGAAGTTCCACCGCCAGCACAGGAAGAAAATCGTTTTGCCATTCTCTTAGGATTTCAACGTCAGCTCACGCCAGTCAAAATTCTGCACGAATGCCAAAATGCATGCGGAATAAATGCACCATCTCTTGTTACTATTTAAAAGTGGTTTTGAAGATTCCAGACTGGCCATTTTTCTGTGGAGGACGAATCTCGTGAAGGTCGGCCCAAATCCTCGACTGATACAAATATGGCCCTGGTGAAGGCTAAATTGACGAAGATGCCAAGATGACACAGGAGATGATAGCGGATGAACTCGGCTTGAATGCCATGGCTGTGTCACGAATTTTAAATTATCACCTGAAATATTCGAAGTAGTCAGCTCGATGGGTTCCAAAAAAATTGAATGGAGAGCAAAAAGAGGCTCGTGTTCGTTTTGCTCAATATTTCCTGGATAAGTTTGAAAATGGAGAGTCAAGCTGCTTCAATAAGATCGTTACAGGTGATGAATCTTGGTTTTACAAGTACGACCCAGAAACCAAAGAGCAGTTCATGGTATGGAGCCCAGAAGGTGCAAATCTTCCAGTAAAGGCCAAACAACAAAAGTCAGCGACAAAAGTTATGATGTCGGTGTACTTCATCAGGGCAAAAATGGTCGCCGTCATCCCGCTTAAAACTGGTCAGACAGTAACTGCTAATTGGTATACTAAAACTTGCTAGCCACAAGTTTTCCAAAATTTACTAGGACACCGACAAAAAGAGGAGCTGCGCCGCTACTTTTTGCACCACGACAATACGCCTGCGCACACTGCTAAAAAAAAAACCAACAACTTTCTTGTGCTCTCAGGCAACAACGAAATTCGTCCAGCACCTTATTCTCCAGATCTAGCCCCGTGTGACTTTTGGCTGTTTCCGAAAATAAAAAAAGATTTGAGGGGAAAAATCTTCACGTCTAATAAGGAGATTATTAATGCAGTCAATGTCGAAAAGCCACCGTTCACCTGACCAAAACGAAGTGAGGATAGCAATATCCAAGCTAAAATCCAACAAGGCTGCTGGACCTGACGGCTTACCGGCCGAACTTATCAAGGCAGCTGGTGATGAATTGGTAGAGTGCATACACCAACTCATCTCTAAGATTTGGTCAGACGAGTGTGTGCCTGATGAATGGAATCTGAGCATCGTTTGCACGATCCACAAGAAAGGAGACCCCCTCAACTGCGCCAATTATAGAGGCATCAGTCTCCTCATCATCGCAAACAAGATCTTTTCTGCGATATTGTGTGAACGCCTGAAACCTTTTATGAACAGTCTGATTGGACCCTATCAGTGCGGTTTCAGGCCAGGAAAGTCCACCATCGATCAAATCGATACTCACCATCTCTTAATCGATTTCAAGGCCGACTATGACAGCATCTATAGAGAAGAGCTTTATAGAGCCAAGTCTAGTTTTGACATCCCTGCCAAACTTGTCCGTTTGTGCAGGATGACGATGGAGAACACTCGCTGCTTCACCAAGGTCGGTAATGAACTCACCGAGACCTTTAATGTCAAAAAAGGTTTTAGACAAGGTGACGCACTGTCATGTGACTTCTTCAATATTGTACTTGAACGGATTGTGCGGAACTCACAAGCCAACACCGGAGGGACAATCTATTACAAGTCTGTACAACTGCTTATTACGATATAGACATTATCGGAAGAACTCAGCGGGCTGTCACCGGTGCGTTTGCAAGCGTTGAGGCGGAAGCGGCCAAAATTGGTTTAGCGATAAACGAGGGCAAAACCAAGAAGGGACAGCCAACACCGACGAATTGGACAGAACGTCACAGTGGGCAGCTATAACTTCGAGGTAGTTAGGCACTTTGTCTACTTTTGCTCAGCTATAAACTCGAAAAACAAGATCAGCGCAGAAATCAAGCGAAGAATAACTCTTGCCAATCGCTATTTTTATGGGCTTATAAGGCAATTCAACAGTAAAGCCCTATCTCGAACAACTAAGGAGACTCGGCATAAGACTTTGATCATCCCTGTCCTGCTATACGGCGCTGAAACATGGACTTTATTAAAGAAGAAGATTTTCGGTCCCGTTTGCGTTGACGGATTTTGGAGAAGAAGATTCAATCACGAACTATACGAGCTGTACAGCGACATCGACCTAGTCAAAAAACTGCGTATTGGACGTCTGAGATGGCTAGGATATGAACAGAGCGAATGGACACCAACGCTCTGGCCTCCAGAGTCTTCGAATCTAAACCCGAGGACGACGCAGTAGTGGACCTCCTCGCCGTAGGTGGCGCGCACAAGTTCAAGGGGACCTCGACCAACTTGGAGTGCGCAACTGGAGCCAATTAGCTAAAGACCGAGCTAAATGGAGAGGCTTGTTGGTTGAGGCCCAGGTTCACCCCCAACTGTAGCGCCACCTAAGTAAGTAATGTCGAAAAGCTCCAAAAAGAGGATTTTGAAAGCTGTTTTAAAATATGGATCTATCGGCTGAAGAAATGTATTGAAATAAATGGGAATTATGTGGAGAAATTAAAAAAAAAGATGAAGATTAAATATAAAGTAAAGCTAAAATTTTTTTTTGTGTTTTATTATTCAATCAACTAAGCGAACTTTTGTTAGTCCCTACGTATACTTAATTGTGTTCCGTCATCCAGAAGCTGAGATCTAATCAAAAATATCTTTTGCGAAATTCAGGATTTAATAGATTTGGAATCTGCATCCAGTGGAGGTAATCATTTTTTTTTTCTTTATTCTCCTTTCGCTGTCGCTTCGCAATCTTTAAGAGCATAGCCGACTGGCTAACTGAAGGGGGATGTATTCTTCGTGTTTTCTTATTCTTCGGTTTCCTGTTTTCTGTTATACCTGCTTGACGGGTTGTGTTTGTGTGATGTGTGCGGATTTGTGTGTGCTCTGATGGGGATTCCCACTGGGAAAGTTATAATTGAGTTCAGTATTGTATTCAGTTGACAATTATATTTCAACAGGTAAGCGAGCGTCAACTCAAATGCGAACGAAGCAATGCGAGTACAGGCTAGTTAAAAAATAATATTCATGGTCCGCGTAACATGTTTTTTAAATAAATTCCTCATTATATGAAACATGGATAATAGAGGATTGTTGTAAAGGAAAAATGGTTCTCTTTTGAGGATTTACTTTGAAATAGATACCGGCTGTGAAGGTTTCTAGGAAAGGGAGAGCCTGTTTGGATACAAAAAACATCTGAATCATCGGTTTGCCTTTCTTAATATAAAATAAGTTACTAGCTTGCAGGTTGGAAGTGAAAGAAGTAGAGATAATCTGATCCCTGTGTATTTAAATTGTAACCAACGGAATACCGATTTCGATCTATTGCAGGATTCACCTAAAATTGGCAAGAACAATAGCACCTTGATCAAAAAGTTCCCGGAATAAAAACCGTGTGGCGCTCCCATCGTTCCGATTTGAGTTCTGCTTTCTTTGTTAAGTTGGTACATATGTTGTTGATATTCCCTCTAAATCTTAGCGTCATAGCTTGACATTTGCAAAAGTTACGTAGCCAAGAGTACATCTATCTCTGTGTGTGTTGGCGATATTTTACCAGACCAGAATTGTGGGCAGAAAACTCGTGGATTTTGCACCATGATAACGCACCGTCGCACAGTGCCATCATTATTCGTAGTTTTTTGACGAGAAATGCAACAAATACCATCCAACAGCCACCGAATTCACCTGATTTGGCTCCCTATGACTTCTTTCTGTCCAATCGAGTTAAAAAACCATTACGGGGAACGCGTTTCAGCAGCCGAGAGGAAGTAATGGAAAAATCGCAGGAAGCACTGATGGACATACCGAAAACCGAATATAAAAAATGTTTCGAAGATTGGATCAAGCGCTGGCATAAGTGTGTTGCAGCGATGGGGATTACTTTGAAGGGGACAATATAGATTTAGATGAATAAACTTGGATTTTTAATTTTCTGAATAAATTCCGGGAACTTTTTGATCAAGGTGGTATAACGCTAATGGGATTTTAATGCAAGAACCGAGCAGGACCAATGCCTGTCTGAAAATATGCTTTTTCACCGCCGACATTATTGCGAAACAGGTCCGATGGACAATATTTTGGGTGCAAAAGAAGAAATAGAAATTTGTAAAGGGCTTAACTTTATAGCACTCGAGTGATACGAACCTACAGGTGGCCCTGAGACATCCGGATCCATGCAGTGTGTTCCAAGCAGACGTTCTAGCTGTATTTAAAGCTGTGGAGTTACTTGAGATGGGATCAATATCCGACAAGAATATCGCCATTTACATTGACAGTCAGACTGCGCTAAAGGCGCTAGAGTCTTACGTCACCAAATCTGAGATAATCAGGAATTGCCGCACAATACTTAGGACATTATGTACGCAGAACCGAGTCAGAATATGTTGGGTACCTGGACACTGCGATATCTAAGACAACGAGCAAGCCGACGCGCTGGCCAAAATAGGAGGGGGGCTCCCACATAGTGACATAATTTCTAGTATTAAACCACCAGGGTACGTGGCTAAGGGAATCATTCATGATAGTATCATCGACACGGCCAATCTAAGATGGTCAAACTTAGATGGCCACAGGGTGTCTAAGGCCTTGTGGCCTGTGTTAGACCGCAAAAAATCTGGGGAGATCATAAAATTAGAAAGATCACGGCTAATAACAACGATAGGAATACTATCTGGCCGCCTAGGCTAGGATTATCTAACACGGATGTTTGTAGGTACTGCAATAACCTACATGCCCGAGAGGACATAACACACATACTCTGTGAGTGCCAAGGACTTGCCAGGACAAAACTAAAGCACATTGGTAGGTACTTCTTCGATAACCTGAAAGAGGTGAGGTCCTTGAACCACAACAAGGATTCCTTTAAATTCTGTAGGGAGATTAATTGTTTGGGTGAATTGGCTTAGGTCTTTTGCCGTGAAGGTTCCCTAGCGATCGCGATGGGCCCACTCTGGTGCCTAGTGTTTTTATGATAACCTCATAACCCTACCTAACCTAACCTAACCTTAACTTAATAGCAACCAATGGAAGAAGTCCTAGCTATATAAATAGATAAACCACATTTCTGGCTGGACAAAAAAAAAATACAAATATTTGGCGCAACAGCTCTTTAAAGTGCCAGGGCCTAGCTTCTCGCAACCACTCATGTTGTGTGCGTTATATTTTTCACACGAATGGAAGGGACCTACAAGTTTTAATGCCGAATCCGAACGGCGATTTGAGAAGCTTTTTTCGTGACAACAATACTCTCGGATGTTTGTCAGACGCTCGCGAGAGGTGGGACCGTGAAAAAACTTTTTGTTATTTTCTGCGATTCGAACTTGGAACCTCATGCGTAGTGATCCGACACACTAACCACTTACGCCACGGCGCCCAAGGCAGTTCAACAAATAATTACTGCTTCGCGGCAAAGAGTTTGATAGGTGATTTTAAAATAGATATGTAATTATTCTGGGACCATATGCCAATGGAGGTGTCGCTGAAGTTAAACTGGGCTAATCGAGATGTAAAAAGAGCTGGTGAAAAGAAACTACTACCGAAGTTAATCCTGAAGCAGCATTAAGTCAGTGTATGTTATATCAACAAAACCTGACCAGGGAATTGGAACAAATATAGATTCGCTAGATGGACTTATTGCCAAATCTGCTTCAATGAGCTCACAAGTAGTCAGATATGACCCAGCTAGATGGTCCGACAGGGAGTGCTTCATAGTTCGACAGAGTTTTTAGAATGCTTAAATTATTTAGGAAATTCGAAATGGACATCTTAAATACATTTCTAGGTACAAGAGAAATATTTATTACGCTAACCTCGCAAAAAAAAAAAAAACAACGTTTACTGCAAGTGAATCAAATTACTTTGGAGGACAATCAGAGCAATCAAACATTCACAATTTGTCCTAACTTGTGTGCTGACATTCTAAATTCTGCGATTGGCAGCCCACAGATACAATATGCTGTTCCACTTATAACTAATGACCAACTAGATAGCTTCATAACATTCGGAGAACTTAAGACGAAAGATCAAAGTTAAATAAAGCACCTGAATTGAATTGTATGACTATGCAATAGTGGAGGACGTGGAACCTACTTGCAAGGTTTTGGGAGCTACGTGTGGATATTGAGATTGTTAGGAAGTACGCATAGGCATACAGCAGCATCTGCAAGCTGCAAATTGCAAAATCGGGACTCAACTCGACACAGAGGACGTGTATAAGCTGGAAGGAACTTAGTTAAATGGCCAAGTATAAACTGTTTCAAGGGACTGCAAGATCAGTGATGCTATTCCAATTCCCAAATAACTCCTAACTACTACTCTTCATAATAACGTTAAATTGCACATCGACTACGCAATTGAAGCTATGGATCTTCCAGATAACCGGCTGCCAAAGCTGGTGGTAGGCAAGCTGTCGAAAGTAACTTAGTGTTATGGCGGACAAAATCGAGGTGGACATCAAGCTGAGGGAACAATACGCGGAACAGGTTAATTTGTCGCTATTCAGGGTGCATTATGTTCGGCTTAACTACAACTTGGTAGAAAAGAACTACTGCAAAGAAAGTAGTGGGGTCAGCCGTATATAGTTAGTTTTCAAAGTCAGAGTTTAACAACTAAAACTAAGTTATATGCCACACAGATACCTCTACTAAGGGAAATATTAGAAGAGATCATTTCTGCTTATTTCGCCGAGATATCTACAGAGAAGACATTGAATATTTTAAACGGCAGTGAGGTAAGGCAGCCACTTTAGCTGGGCATCCACGACCACTTATGAATGCCATTCCCCGCGTGATGGTTGACAAGCAGCAACTATCTGTACTTGCCAACCGAGGCAAAAGAATAAGGAGATTAAAACACCCGCAAAGTCAAGAACAGTAGGTACATTTTAGTAGAAAGTGTTTATTTTATAACTCCACGTCCACTTCAATAGTTAAGTCATAAAGGACGGGGTATCATAGGATCCGTATCAGGCGGATTGTTAACTTTCAATTAATCATCCAATATCAGCAAATCCAATATATGCCAAAGACATACTTAAATGAATTTGACTTAAACGTAAAGAATCAAACATTGTATGTACAAAGGAGAGCCAGAACTGGCCCTGTGCTAGCTTTGACGTTAGACACCAACTGTCTTCCATCTCAGCTACCCCAGATTTAGTACCGGGCTCTAAATAAATGTTTTATTTTTTGTTCTCTCTTGACAATGTCTTATTGTTTAGATAGGGTTATAAGGTTATCATAAAACACTAGGCACCAAAGTGGGCCCATCGCGATTATGTCTTATTGTTTAGATTGTGTAAGGTTTACACTTGCCTAAAACTCAAGTATAAATCGCATGTTTGTGCGGGAGCTTATACAATTAATTTATGTTCATTATCAACCAATATACAGCTTAATTTCTTTGCTAAAACATCGCCAGAATGTTGGTTGCGTAGCGTCTTTATACTGTTACTTCCACAGCAATTGGAAGAATTGTTCTGATGAAATTCTATAGTTGCGTTCCGCCTATCCTTCAGCCTAATCACAACACATCTTTCGTATGCTGAACATCTTCGGATGGTCAGTAAATTCCAGAAGACCGTTTCTTAAAAATTAGCTCGCACAGTCATCTCTCCGTTTGTTCAATTCTTAACTCTTCCCTATAGCTTTATTTTCGCTTCATACGTGGTGGACCTGCGCCAACTATAGAGATATAAGTCTCCCCAACATCGCATTTAAAACCTTGTCTGCCATATTATGTGAATGCCTAAAACCGCTCGTTAACAAGCAGATAAGTTCTTATCAGTGCGGTTTCAGGATGGGAAATTATACCATTGACTATGGCACTATGGCAGATCTTGGACAAAATTCAGGAATAAAAATCATGTGCTGCGCACCACCTCTTCATCGACTTTCAAAGTTGCCTGTGATAGTATGTGTAGAGACGAGTTATACAGAGCCATGTCTAGCCTCGTCACCGCTGCCAAGCAGTTCTTCAACAATGGAGAACTCTCGCTGCTCCATCAAAGTCGGTAAGAACATCACCGAACTGTTCGATGTCAGAAAAGATCTTAGATACTTGAGAGAACTGAATGAAACTCACAAGCCAACATCGGAGAAACAATCTTTTACAAATCTGTACAACCGCTCGCTTACGCCAATGACATTGACATAATTGGAGGAATTCAGCGGCCGTCCGTAAGGCGTTTACAAGTATTGAGACAGAGGCAGCAAAGATGTGTTGTGCGGTCAATGAAAGCAAAACAGTATATATAGGTACATGTTGTCTACAAGAACGGATTCTCAATATCGGCACCTTAGACTGAACTATTGCGGCGTTCAGATATAGTTTTGAGGTACTATAGAACTTTGTCGACCTCCATAGGCTCTATGGTGAACTCCGCAAATGACAACAGTGAGGAGATCAAACTCTTGCTAATGGCTGTTTCTATGATCTAAGAAGGCAATTGAGTAACAAAGCAAAGGGGCAATAAACGAATAAGCACGTGTTATAAGAGCAAGTCTGACAATCTGACGGCGTAGTTTCCTACCAAATTTGAGTTGATTGGGTTGACCTGATTTAATTAAATTTAGATAACCTTTTATACTTTATTCTCAGAGTCATTATCCTTGAAAATTTTTTTTCCGTCAATAGCCAAGAATCAAGAATCAAATTGAAAACATTTGCACTTTCAACGTTCGGACAGTGGACAGCTGACATCACAAATAGCACTTCACTTCACGATAATCAATGAACAATTAATCAAATTAAATTCACGTGAAATGCAATCAATAGGTCAGTAACGAAGATGACGCCAACTCATTGATAGCAAAACAATTTCCATTGCATGAATTGTTGTATTGTGCCACAGGGGCATTTTTTTTTTTTTTATCGATTTGATAACTTCATATGACTAACAACCTGCCAGTTCACACTAGCTGGGAGCAGTGTAATAGACTCCTTTTGGAAAATCGCTAAAACAAATTAATTTAGTGGGCGGGGGAGGGGTGCGAATGAAAATGAAAAGCGCCTATTTGCAAACACGATCGCAAAACAAAGTTGTTGTGGTCTAGAAAATAACACAGGCACGGGATGGTACAGGTGTACAACTAAGCACACACACTACAATTAACCTTCGTTCGCTCGATGGCAAAACCCAGAAATACTGATGGCGTTGGCAAAACTGTAGGCAAGTAAGTCGTGATGTCCTGCATCAGCGCTAAAAAGGAAATGCTTTTCATGCCTTTGAAGTCGAACTCGTTGAAAAGTTCGTAACAGTAGCCGAAGGCAAGAAAAGAACAAGTTGTTGTTGTAGAAAGTTCCTCTGTAGACTCATGCTGGTGGAGGTGGAGGCTCCTTTGGTGTCAACGTTTCGCATGATCGCATGTTAGCACTTCATGTGAAAAGTTTTCCATTTCTTGTTCCTTGCTCGCTTAGAAAATTTCATAAATGATTCGATTAGTCAGAAATGATTTGCAGATTAATTTTCTGCAGAGAGAAAGTAAGAGTTCACTGTTGTTGAAGGACCTTGAAGGTATAAACAAAACAAAATTATTGCAGAGCGAAACCATTATTACCATACGCTAATGGATTTGTAAATGGTGTTGCGCAAATTTTTCCTACTAAATGCTTGTGGTTCGTGAAGAAACAGAAAACGTGTTAAGTGAACGATTTTCAAGAACGATTACTGGGACCTCATTAGTTTAATTGGAAATTCGCTTTCAGGTTGTCAATTTGTTTGCTTTTTAGCAAGTACTTCAACTTTTTTTAGTTACGGCTGCAGTGCGAGTTGTTTATCTGGAGGATAGTTTGGAGCGAGCCTTCGAAGAATCTTTTTATCAACATTTGTCCTTCCAACCTACCCTACTGGTTTGATTCCTTCAATTCCGTATTCATCATGACAGTAATTCATTTATTATATGTAATCGTACAGAATTATATTTAATTGTAAACGAATCCTGTCAAGATAAATACTCTATTTAATTACATAATATATATATACAATTTACAAATTTAGAGCGTTCATATAATAATGACATTATTTACATAACGGATGTTAAATAAATATTTAGCTTCATTAGGTCTTAAAATACATTCATTAGTAAGGTAAGGTATGAAAGGAATAAATGAATAAATGCGTAGACACTAGCTGTGTATTCGAATAACTCTGAGAGCAGCCCTCGAAACTACAATCTCGCTCGTTAGAATTCATTGATTTGAAAACAAGGGAAAAAGGGTGCAATGGAAACCGATTACTCAAAGCCATACCTATACTTCGCCCTACGTTCCCAAAAAAAATTCTCTTAAGAGAGCGTTGCATGGAAGGAGGCACCATATGTCCACAACACTGCGTTCCGAGCTGGACTTTCGGTCATTGTTGGGGTTTCCTGAAAACTCTGTAGCTGAAGCCCTGGGGAAAGATATCGATATATTTAATAGAAAGACAAGCAGTAATTTTATCTACAATAATTAAATCAAAACTAATAAATGTGGTTCCGACAAGGTAAAATTCTTTAGTTGAAGCAGTCTTATGCTTCGCCGGACATAGGGGTGTTTAGAAATGGTCGATAAACCAGCAAGTCAGATCCCCATGAAAAATCGAAGTCTAGCATTGCAATGGACTTATCATGTCGCACTTCAAAGAAACCTTGGATACATCACATCAAATTATTTTGGGACGCACGTACCTGCATCTGTGTGGTGTTTAATTGGAAATTAGTTTTATTTTTGCTTTACAAAAAAAAAGCAAGAATTCAATTTTCCAAAACTTGGTATGACATGTCGTTTCGGTTGTCATATATAGCTTAGATTAATTCAAATCGAAATGTCGAAAACCGGAATTCTAGTCAAGAACCTAGCATGCCATCTGGTAGCATTTATTCAAAATAATCTAAATACAAAATTGTGTGGGGAAGGCAACGGGAAACCACCTCACAGTAAATTTTTCCCTAGTTTAAAATCATCCGAATGAATAGACAAACAAATCAAATGGCCCTCAGTCCCCGGCAGACCTTAAATGGTCAGAGGGTGCGAAGAATCCCCGGTGGGTATCTAAAAATCGCGACGTGGAACGTCAGAAGTATGTATAGTGCAGGCAAACTGGAAAGCATCATAAATGAAATGAACAGACTAAATATAGATATTTTAGGCGTGAGTGATGTTCAGTGGAAAGGGAACGGAGAAGTAACTAAAGATAACGTTACATTATATTATGCGTGCTCCGAAGAAGCCCGGCACAGATATGGTGTAGGAATAATAATTAAATCTGAACTAAAGAAATTAGTAACAGGGGTAGTCAGATTATCCAATCGAGTAATCTTAATGAAAATGAAAAACGAAAAGTCAAGAATTAATCTTATACAAGCATATGCCCCGACAACCGGTCATGATGAAGAAGTAGTAGATGAATTCTATAGGGAAATCGATCAAGCTCTAGCATTAACAAAAAGGGAAGAGATCATTATTCTATTGAGAGACTTTAATGCTAAAATTGGCAAAGGAAGAGTCGGTGATACGGTTGGTGAATTCGGACTAGGGGCAAGAAACGAAAGGGGTCAGAAATTATTAGAGTACTGCCAGCTGAAGGAGTTAGCGGTGATGAACACTTGGTTCAAACTACCAAAGAGAAGACTGTATACATGGACCGCACCAAGCCACAATACAAACGGAAGGATCATAAGAAATCAAATTGATTACATCATAATCAACAAAAGGTTTAGGAACGGAGTGACTTCAGTAAAAACGTACCCAGGTGCTGACATTAACTCGGATCACAACCCTGTAATAGCGACCCTCAAAATAAGGCTCAAGAAACTAAGGAAAAGGAACCAAGAAAATAAGATGGATATAGATCTCCTGAAAGAATATGAAACCAAAAACAGAGTCACCATAGATATTAACGGTAAATTGGAACAAATTAAAACAAATATGAGCAATGATTTAGAGGTAGAAAGTAAATGGGCAAAAATAAAAGAAGCATTAATAGTAACAGGAAAACGACTTCTAAAACCCAGAGCCCGGCGACCAAAAAGAAGCTGGATGACAAATGAGATATTAAACATGGTGGAAGAAAGAAGAAGAGCCAAGCAGAATCATAATAGATATAAAACGATAAACACTATGATTAAGCGAAAAATAAGAGAAGCTAAGAACAGATATTGGAGGGAACAGTGCAGAGAAATAGAGACGTATGATCAAAGCTATGACAGTTTCAATTTGCATAAAAAGCTCAAAGAAACAACAGGCAAAAGTCGCAAAAGGCAACATAGTAATATAAAAGGTGAAAATGGCAACTTCCTAATAGAAACAAATGAAAAGCTCAGAAGATGGGAAAATTACATAAGAGAACTCTTTGAGGATCAACGGAATGAACGCCAACAGTCAACCGAAGTCTCCGGCCCTGAAATAGTAGCGGAGGAAATTAGCAAAGCCATCAAGAATGCAAAGGACAGAAAAGCAACTGGCCCCGATGAACTGCCAAACGAACTAATAAAGCTGATAGATGAGGAGAATATAACAGTACTGGCAGATCTGTTCAATAAAGTTTACCAAAGTGGGAAAATTCCAAAAGATTAGTTGAAATCCTCCTTCATAACACTCCCTAAAAGGAGCAATGCCACCAAATGCGAAGATCACAGGACAATCAGTTTAATGAGTCATATGCTAAAGCTATTTTTAAAAATAATACACAACAGAATCTACAGAAAACTAGAAGAAGATATTACCAATACCCAATTTGGCTTTAGAGAAGGACTCGGAAGGCGCGAGGCTCTCTACGCTTTAAATATTTTAGCGCAAAGAAGCATCGAGGTAAACCAAGATCTATATATTTGTTCCATAGATTACGAAAAAGCCTTCGATAAAGTCCGGCACGGAAAGTTACTAGAAATGCTAAGAAACAAGGGAATCGACGGCAGAGATTTCACATCATTGAATCTCTTTACTATAATCAGAAAGCATATATTAAAGTGGATGGAGTAGAATCACAAGAAATTGAAATTCTAAGAGGAGTAAGACAAGGGTGTATTTTATCGCCCCCCTTGTTTAATATGTACTCCGAGCAAATTTTTAAAGAAGCTTTTGAGGATGAAGGAGGAGGAGTTGCATTTAACGGGGTGAAAATTCACAACATAAGATATGCTGACGACTCAATAATCATTGCAAAAAACGAAAAGGAATTAAATTTCATGGTTAACAAATTAAATAGAGTGAGCAATGAATATGGACTCCGAATAAATATTGCAAAAACAAAGTTCATGGTGGTATCGAAGAGAAATGAGAACAATGCAGAGCTAAAAATCGGAGACACTATAGTAAATCGTGTAAACAGTATTAAATATTTGGGAACACAATTCAACTGTAAAGCAACATCAACCCAGGAGATAAAATGCAGAATTGAGCAAGGGCGAGCAGCGTTCTGCCAAATGAAAAAGGTACTATGTGGCAGCGACCTTCAGTTGTCTTTGAAAAAAAGGCTAATTAAGTGCTACGTTTGGTCTACGCTTTTGTATGGAGCAGAGACTTGGACTTTAAGCAAGGCAATAATAAAAAAAATGGAAGCATTTGAGATGTGGCTGTTCCGGAGAGTTCTCAAGATATCATGGACCGAAAGAATCTCCAATACAGAAGTTCTAAGAAGGATGAATGCGAGAAGGGAACTCCTGAACACTATAAAAAGACGAAAGTTGGAATATCTGGGACATGTGACTAGAAACGAGAAGTATCAACTGCTGCAGGTAATTCTCCAAGGAAAAGTCGAAGGTAGAAGAACAGTAGGCGGACAAAGGATATCATGGATGAAGAACTTACAAGACTGGTTTGGACTTTCATCAACCCAAATAATCAGGAACGCTACCTCACGCGAAGAGATCAGAAGGATGATAAACAACCTCCTAAGAGGAGAGACACCATAAGAAGAAGAAGAAATACAAAATTACAATATTTCAAAATCGGCCTAAAGTACCGTTAGTTTTGAGGTTAAAATGAAATTTCCGAATACATTTCGTGGTGCAACCCCACAAACCCAGATATGGGTCGAGAGTAAATCCATCCAGCCGTTTAGGTTGCAGATCAAGGTACAGACAGACAGGCTTGCGAGACCTACTTTTTCTAGTGTTTTTTTTTTACAAT
The DNA here is from genome assembly GCA_945910035.1 of Brachypalpus laphriformis. NCBI lineage: Eukaryota > Metazoa > Arthropoda > Insecta > Diptera > Syrphidae > Brachypalpus > Brachypalpus laphriformis. The sequence goes on from OX246755.1 coordinate 125,008,815, forward strand.
TGTAATACAAATTTTAATTAAAATCTCGAGATCGATTTTGTTTATTATCGCGCTATAGGTAAAAATTGTTGGGGGCACTCTTTAATCACCTTTTAGTAAGGGCAAATATCAGGATGAAGCTCTAAATACACCAAATACGTATATTTAAATATATACATATATATTTTTGATAAAGCTTAAGCCATTTAAAAAATTAGCAGCTCCAAAATGATCGTTTTGACCATAATGAAACTGTGAGACAACTTTTTCTGTGAGACAGACTTTTTCAAAAAGCCTGTATTTGGGCCTTTTTAGGAAACATGGCGACCTTTTTCGAATTTTAAGCTCAAAAATTTGCTTTATTTTTTTTTTTAATTTCTGTTGCTGAACCGGTCCAATTGGTCGGATTCCTTAAACATTGCAGCCAACAAATTTAAATATATAAAAAATATGTTTTTCTTGGTCATGGTCATGAAATTTGGGTAGTGAGCGAAAGAATAAGTTCGCGGATACAAGTTGCCAAAATGAGGTTCCTTCGCGGTGTTGCTGGAATAACTCGTAGGGATCGAGTACGCAACACCAGAGTACGCGAGGCGCTCAATGTTGAGCAGCTACTTCTCCGAACGGAACGATCTATACTTCGATTGTTTGGTAACGTAGTGCGTATGCCCCCAGACCGGCTTCCAAGACGTGTCATAATTGCCGTGCCATCAGGTAGGCGACTCCCCGGTAGGCCTAGAAATAGGTGGTTGGATCAAGTCCGACATTTCTCCTGTAGCCGTCTAGGGATTCCTCCTGATGAGTTGAAGTCAGTGGCGGAGGATCGAGAAGGATGGAGGGTCCATCTGAGCATCTTACCCCCGCGACCATCATAAAGAATTAGCGGGCCATTAAAAATGTATGTATGTACATATGTATGTTTTTCTTCGAGTTTGCTAGTTTTAGTTCCAATAGTACAAAAAATTCCCATGGATACATACATTCTGCTGGTGGCTTTTGGTATTTTGTTTTTGTTTTCATTAGTTATTAAATATAAATAGCGATTTGATTGTATGCAATTCAATTAACACATAAATGAAAACTTTTAATGTCTCTCCTAAAAAGTGATAGAAGCGATTTATATTGTCATATTGCCACAGATTTAAAAAGAATTATAGAGACAAACTGAATGCCTTTCTTTTTTTATTAAACTCTTATTACTGTAATTAATGCCCTGCCCTAGTAGCAGGTTTTATTACAGAGAGAATAAACATTTTCAAATATTTTCGTGTTTTTTTTTTTCGATATTTGTTTGCAGCAACCCTTAAATATGTTCTATACCGCAAGAAATCACTGCAGGGATTTTTTGATATTTTTAAAATTAGTTTTAGAGGTCGCTACAGCTCATAGAATTTTCAGAGAATAAACGACTACAATACTTTGCTTGTTTTGTAAACTTCATCATCGTTCCAAATTTCTACATCCTTCTACAAGAACTTAAAAAAAGGCTTAGCTAGCTTAAATAAAAACCTCAATGTGTTGCTCGATACAAAATCTTCGTTATTTTTATTTAGTATCATAGCTAAAAGTAATTTCTATGTGCAGACCATCTTGCAGGTGCTTGGAACCAATATTTTGCATAAATCTTGACTGTAAAAATGCAGATGTCTTTTACTCCTTTTTCTTCTTTCCTCGACATCGTCAATTAATCTCGTAATAAATAAATTTTGAGTGAATGGATGACTTTTGGCAACCATTTAGATCGATGTATTCCAGCAGGCGTTCGAAAAGAAAAGCGCCCACAGCGACTCCTAAATACTAATGAAATTTGAAAACAATTGTATACGTCTATCTTTTAGGTAGAACTAAATCACAGGATATATTTTTATATTTATTTACAATATTTTTTATTTTTGTGCCAAATAAGACCTTTTTTTCCGACCTTCAGTTCATGCAACCAAGTCTTGCCTTCTGCTGCCAAGTAAAAGCGAATTATCATTACCCTACAACACGATGATTAAAAGCGTTTATGCATATTTGATTGATCTATCGGACCAACTAATGATTTACCATGCACGATCCGACTAGTTAAACGATTTTAGATATGAAGCAAGCTGCCATGTAAGACGCAACTAGGTAAGCGCATGCGACAAGGTAGCTGAGTCGATTCTGCCTTATCAAGAATAAAACCAGACATAGTAGGCCCAACTCAGAGTAAAAAAAAACGATTACTGACAAGACTCGCCCACTCGATTGTACTATATACAGCGCCAAATGGGCTAATGCGCTAAAAATTAAAACGTATGCAAGGAAAATCCGTGTGCTACGATTGTGTAGAGCACGGTATCCAATGATGGCAAATGCGTTATTCCCGACATGATGTCTTAAAATATTCTAGCAAGAGAAATGCAATAGAGACAATACTCCAGCAAACCAGAAAGGCACAGTAAAAAGTCTAGAAAAAAGTTATGGAATTATCAACTGATCAAATCCGTAAAGACGACGACACGGAGAAGTAGACTTTAACGTCGCTCAAGTGTAAATGAGCATATTTAAAAATCAATCTGACCCCGCAACCAAAACATCCAACACGTTTAATTTTAATCCGAACACATAGATGATGGTCTATCAAACAAATCCTTATATAATCAATACCGAAGACATCGATAGACATCGTTCAAGCTCCGTAAGTAATATCAATCCCTCAGTAAAAAAAAAGTCTAGGCAATCGCCAAGTTGCTTATTATTCAATCCAAGACCGTTTAACTGCTTGAAGTTAAAAATTAGTTTCCGGATCACATAACAATTTAATATATTGTTAAATCTAATTTATACCTATGGAATATACTTTCGCTGTTTGAAAAAAAGGAAACCCGTTTAAAAACGATAACCGACAGGATATATTTTCAACGGCTGCCCTCCACTTTGGTTATACTTATTTTTACCAAATAAGCTAAATCGTTGAGAGCCAGGTCCCAAATTTATCTAAATGATGGGAACTATCTAATAGAAGCTACCAACCAATTCGATAGTTAGTATTCGATAGTTCGTACAATCAATTATTATTCGATAGTTTTTCATTTGTCCAACCAACTGAACAAATTGTTATTAAACCAACTTTCTTTCAAGTGATAAAAGAAGGGGCGTGGGTAAACACTACGAAATTCCCAGATAACATTAGGTAAGAAAATATCAAAAATCTCGGTACTTACCAATATAGGAATATTTTGAAGCCGACAGCCCACCATCGGGTCCTTGCGCTCTTCTTAAACCGAATTCCAAAAGTTTAACATGTTTACCAGCTACCATGCGGTACCGAGCTGCATTTGTTGCCATTAAACTACAAAAACAAAACTTTTAATAATAAACCCAAATATGACCCCATTTGTTTCTAAAAATTTACCTTGCATAATTCACTAAAGTTAAAAGTGTCGTCTCCAACAACTGCACTATGATAAGAGGACCTTCCACTTTAATAATTGGTACTCTGTAAAATACAAATTACAAAGATTACTACATATCAAATAATAAAACAATGGGTAAGATAGTTGCCTACCGTGGAAACGCTACTGAACCTTCTTCAATGGCATAGAGTGTCACTTCTTTGGCTGTGAGTTTTCCCAAATATTCAAAAAAATCGTTTTCAATTCCTTCCGGCAGAGTCTGCTTAAGGTATTCAATATCTTTAAGAAAAAAACAGAATATTGTAATACTCTCGAAAATTCCATCAAAAGGCTTTATTCCAACTTACCACTTTCTGAATAGTGAAAGTTGTCCAGGAACTTTAGACATTCATCTAGGCCAGCAAAAATTGTGAATTCTCCATGAAAAGGATTGTTGCGGAAGAATATATCGAAGACGCTTTGATCTCCTATTTTACCAGACTTCCAATACGCATATGCCATTGTGATTTGATATAAATCTGAAAGTATATAAATAAATACAATATATTAAACGACAAAATCTAAATTAACATTTATGATTCATAAAAACTCAGATGTACGAGTAGGCGATTTTACACCGATGACACTAATGTAGTAGTTGTAAAGTTAATAGACATTTTGTACATACGAGTATATGCTACCACGCAAATTCAGATTAAAAATCCAAACAAAATCGTAGGAACCAAAGCAAAGAAAGAATATTTTTAAAATATTCCAAAACTTGATATGTCATACCGTTGTACATACATATATGTAATCTTCTTCTTCTTCCTTTTATCAGCGAGGTTATGATCCGAAAACAAGGGATCACAACCCTCCCACTTCACCGCATACATATATGTAATATACTGTGTAAATATTAATTTTGAATCAAATCGACCGAGAAATGGCCAATTCAATTACACGAAAGCCTGATGACGACCAAGTATGGAAAGTAAACAAAATCGTTGCAGTCGTTTTCGAGATAATCGATTATTTCTCAATTCGACCTTGAGTAAAGTATGGGGTTAGAATCGGCAGTAAGTACCCACAGACGGACAAACAGAATTGGGAGTCCACTTTTTTGTCTTCTCTATAATAGCAGTACCAAGATTAATCGATTAATCAAAATATTTTACGAAACCAATACTTGCCCTTATAGGTGTAAGAGAAGAAGAAGAGGAAGAGAATATCACCGTTGTAAGTAAGCTCCCCAACACCGGAGGCACAATCTATTACAAGTCTGTACAACTGCTTGCATACGCCGACGATATAGACATTATCGGAAGAACTCAGCGGGCTGTCACCGGTGCGTTTGCAAGCATTGAGGCGGAAGCGGCCAAAATGGGTTTAGCGATAAACGAGGGCAAAACCAAGTATATGCTGTCAACAAGAAGGGAAAGCCAACACCGACGAATTGGACAGAATGTCACAGTGGGCAGCTATAACTTCGAGGTAGTAAGGGACTTTGTCTACCTTGGCTCTGCTATAAATTCTACAAACAAGCTCAGCGCAAAAATCAATCGAAGAATAACTCTTGCCAATCGCTGTTTTTTTAGGCTTATAAGGCAATTCAACAGTGAAGCCCTATATCGAACAACTAAGGAGACTCTATATAAGACCTTGATCATCCCAGTCCTGCTTTACGGCGCTGAAACATGGACTTTATTAAAAGAGGATGAAGACATCCTTGGTCGCTTCGATAGAAAAATTCTTCGTAAGATTTTCGGTCCCGTTTGCGTTGACGGGTTTTGGAGGAGAAGATTCAATCACGAACTATACGAGCTGTACAGCGACATAGACCTAGTCAAAAAACTGCGTATTGGACGTCTGAGATGGCTAGGACATTTAGAGCGAATGGACACCAACGCTCCGGCCCGCAGAGTCTTCGAATCCAACCCCGAGGGACGACGCAGTAGAGGGAATCATCGCCGTAGGTGGTGCGCACAAGTTCAAGGGGACCTCGACTAACTTGGAGTGCGCAACTGGAGGCAATTAGCTAAAGACCGAGCTAAATGGAGAGGCTTGTTGGTTGAGGCCAGGTTCACCCCGAACTGTAGCGCCACCTAAGTAAGTAAGTAAGCAAGTAAGTAAAAGCGTGCAAGAAGATACAAATTTAACGATTCGTCATAGGTCACAGCACTCACTGCTCTGTATTATTTCCACCGCAAATCCATTTTTTCCCCACAACAGCACGGTTTCTTAAAGGGTTTTTTTCCTTTTTCCTTTTTTCAGCGAGGTTATGATCCGAAAAACAAGGGATCATAACCCTCCGCCGCTTTTTACCGCATTTCTACTGATCCGCCTATGGGGTACGCCTATTTGACCTCAGAAAATATCGGTCGATTTTGGATCACTCTAATGGCGAATGAAATGTCGATGTCTTCGCATTTGTGTGATCCAGGCGTTTATAGGCCTGCCTCTCCTACCTTGCGATGTTTTTGGAACGTTCATTGATATTGCCTTTTTAACAGGGTTCAAATTATCTCTTCTTTGATTTTCTTAAAGCGTAGGTCCACAATAACTGACCTAATTCGTTTCTAAACACTGCTCATTAACACTGACTACAGCTAGGTGTTTGATAAAATCTGTCACCTAACTATTTACCTTAAACTTAAGCCCTCGGTTTCCCACCCTCTTTCATTTCATGGCGGGGATCGTACCGAGAGAAACGCCAGTACAGGATTCACTTCAGATTTTCAGTCTCTGACCCCATTAACGCCACTTCAGTTGTTCCTCAAGGCAGTCATCTTTGTCCACTGACAATAATTTGTCTTAACAATAAAAGATGTTGATCACATCATAAAAGACTCAGATCTGTCTATTTACGTGGATGACATGAAAATCATTAACGTAATATCTACCCCCACCGATTCAATCTTACTTCAAAACGACCTGAATTTATTCTACACATGGTGCGACAAAAACTTCTTAGACTTTATATCCGTCGGCAAGTGTCAATCCATAATATTCTCCCGCAAACGCCTCACCCACCCCTCAGAACATATTACTTTCGTAACGAGCCTGTTCCCTCAGTCTGTTCTATACGCGATCTGTGTATTATTTATTAGCTAAACTTCCGTTCCCATATTGATCAAATTATACACAAGGCCAATTCTTCTCTCGGTTTCATAAAACGCTGGTTTAAAGAAATATCGAACCCTTACAAAATCCCTTTACATTCAGGGTTATCGTGAATAAATTTTCCCTCTGAATTTTTCCCCCGAAGAAAAATTTGGTATCAAGAGAGGCATAGCTCCCACGTAATGACATAATTGGTAGCATTAAATCACCGAGGTGTGTGGCTAAGGGAATTATCCTTAATAAAATCATCAACATGGTTAATCTAATATGGTCCAACTTAGATGGCCATAGGGTGTCCAAGGCCTTGTGGCCTGTGCTAGACCACAGGAAATCTGGGGATATCATCAAACTAGAAAGATCACGGATAAGAACAGCTATAGGAATACCCTCTGGTCATTGCCTTCTAAGGAAGCACGCTATGAGACTAGAATTATCGAATACGCATATTTGTAGGTACTGTAATGACCTAAATGTCTCAGAGGACATAATACATATACTCTGTGAATGCCAGGGCATTGCCAGGAAAAGACCAAAGTACCTTAGAAGATAATTCAGACGAGGTGAGATCCTTGAACAACAACAATGACATATTCAAGTTCTGTACGGAAATGGGAGAATTGGCTTAGGTTTTTTGCCGTGAAGGTTCCCTAGGGATCGCGATGGGCTCACCTTAGTGTAGTGTGTTTTTGATAACCCCATAACCCTACTGAACCTAATCTAACCCAACCTAAGGGTATTGTACAGGCTTTTTTTTTGAGGAAGGGCCTACTCAATTGCCTTTTTAGCCGTAAAACAACGGTTGACAAGTGTGATTCTATTCTTCCTTTGATTCCTACGCTGGTGTAATTGCTCGAGTTTGTAGCAAAGCCTTGGCAGAGAACATCCCTAACTTCATGAAATGCCTATCCTTTTACATTTGACAAGTCCATCAGTTTAAGTATTATCCTTATTGAAGGTTTGTGGTTGCTTCGCAACTATAAGTATTTTACATGGTAGGGCAGTTACCCCGGCAGCAACACCTTCAACATGATGAGTCATATCGTTCGTTGCACCCCCTTGGACGAGGTGCCGTTTTTCGTAAAACAATTATACGATTGCAAAGTTAACAGAATTGTTTATCATTCCAGTGTGCTGGAAGGCAGTAGATAAACAACAAAACAATTGCAACAAAACAACAGTGCATCACTGAACATTTTGAGTCAAGCAAACTTTGCCCAAAGCATAATAAATATTCTATGGGTTGAGCTATTAGCGGCGCGCGGTCCAAATAGCCCGAAGTGTAATAGTATCTGACACTGATCCTGCCCTGCAGTGTGGGCATTTTTCTAAATGATCCCGACCCTCCATCTATTTAAGACATAACAAGTTTTCAGTGTCCGGTTTTCCAAAGTTAAATAAACTAACATTTCCAGTGTTCGGATTCTGATAAAAAATAAAATTGCATTTCAGAATGTTAGCTACTTAAATTAATCATTAATTAATTTAGGAACTTGCTTAAGTTAGTTGTTTTACATTCTATAGCTTATTGTTATCATTCATTATAATGCCATTTAGTCACTAGTAAATTTAAATACTAAGCCTTGTTTGTATGTGCAATAAAGATAGTCAATAAAATCCATTTTCTAACAATGCGAGTGGAATTTTAATGTTATCTTTACAATCCGAGAGCAGACAATGTGAAAACAAAAGAATTTAGCTCTGAGGAATTTGATTTAAGAAAGTCATAAAGTTTTATAGAGGAGATGAAAGACAACATGTTGGAGGAACCTAGAACACATGCAAGTTCTATGCATGGGTACAGGAGTAGTTCCTTAATATATTGGCAACAAGCGGTGCCATCTGTTTTAGCCTGGGATTGCATTTGCATGTCTTGAGTTTATTTTCATTAATTTATTTTTTATAACTTTATTTTTATCAGAGCAATTGAACCACTACACGATATAACATTCGACAAAGGATTCAGAGAAATAGACTTTACGGGCGGTTGAAACTTTGTTGTAGTGAGCACGAGTTCTCCACATCTTAAATGAAAAAAAAAAAAAAAAAAACGATGGATGGCCGAAACTTTCGAGCATGGACTCAGACCACTGCATAGTATGGTATGTATGCTGATATCTAGAACAGAGCGGAGCTCACCAACAGAGCGCACAGAACCACCGTAAGAAATACAGCAGATCCCAACTGTCATGTAAATGGAGCTTTTGGATGCATGCAGACCATTCGACGATAGCAAGGCACCCAGATTGAATGGAATACCAAACAAGGCTAGACATAAAAACAAACACAGGACCATTTGTGGAGCTGTATAACAAGTGCCTTTTCAGGTTTTCCAGATTAATGGAAATCTTCGTCATAACATCCCATATAATTGTTGGACACATTGGGTAAAATACTGAAACGATCCATATGCAACTGCCTAAAGGTGGCAATTAATGACGTTGGGGGTATCTCAAATCAACAATATGGATTCAGAAAAGCTCGTTCTACAGTAGATGCTATAAGGAGGTTAACTACAACCTTGAAAGACGTTATTCAGGCCAAAAGATGAAGAGGGGTGCAAATAAATATAGTGTTGTTGTAATATTGGATATCAAAAATTGGTTCAAATCTGCAAACTAGGTGTACCTTAGGTCAATGATGCTGCCATGGTTCGTAATCAAAATAGTGCTAAGCTGTTTTGAGAAAAGGCGTCCACTCTTCGACACCGTTGATGGAGTAAGGCAGTACCACATATGTACATATCTGGCAGGGGTTCCATAAAGATTGGTATTAGGTTCTGAGGCGTAGAATCCCATATGAGGCAAAAATCATAGGCTTTGCCGATGATATTGCAATTGTGGTGGCGGAATGAATGCATCAAAAGAATGAGGCGGTGGCTGGCATCAGCTAGTCTAGACTCTAGAGCTAGCTGAACAAAAAACAGAAGCAATACTAGTGAGCAATAGTGAGACAATCAACATGTAGTTGGCTCGAAGAGCTTATTGTTTGAAGCACAGATCTACCCCCCAGAACATTAACGCCATCGATGTACATAAATAGAAAAGATAATATTTTGCGACAAAAAGTGTTAACCAGTACACAATACCCTTACTCTGCTTATGCGTGCAGCGCATTGACAGGCAGCAGTCCTTCAGAGCGGATGTGCCAGTTTGTGAAAAGGAATATAAGTTGACCTCGACACGGTTAATAATTAACAATAAATGTTCCCAAAAACAAATGCCATATCCGTGGCCATTGAATGCTCTTAAAGCTACGAGTATTTCGCCCGCCTTGTAGTACATTGAATGTGAGAACTCGTACATATTCCTAATTAATATATAGGTACGTGGTCATTGTGGGCGCCGTGGCGTAAGTGGTTAGTGTGTCGGATCACTGCGCGTGAGGTTTCGAGTTCGAATCCCAGAAAACACCAACAAGTTTTTTCACGGTCCCACCTCTCGCGAGCATCTGACACACATCCGAGAGTATTGTTGTCACAAAAAAGCTTCTCAAATCGCCGTTCGGATACGGCACTAAACTGTAGGTCCCTTCCATTCGTGTGAAAACACAACATGAGTGGTTGCGAGAAACTAGGCCCTGGCACTTAAAGAGCTGTTGCGCCAAATATTTATTTATTTTTTTTACGTGGTCATTGCACCCATTATAAAAACAAACCTTTTATAAAACAAAAAACAAAGAAGAAGTCATTTATGTAAGAGACTAAAAGACAGTTTGTCGAACAACAATCGTTGATTGCAAACGATAAAATGTACCAAATTATATAATGGTTCATGGTTCAAATCCTGATGTCAGCAAGCATTTATTTATTTCTCATAAAATATATAAAGTCTGTCCGATCATTCTCGAAAGCTTGTGAACAATACTGCAAAGGCATAACACTGGCAGTAGCTTGGTCATGTGGCTGGAAAAATTGTTCGCTCTGTTGATGATGATTTGCCCTTGACATCGGTTATCGGGAAAAAAGTACTGTGAATCAGAAGCAAAGACAATAATAACAAAAATCTCCCCAGTTATCTGGACGCCACCCCCGGAGAATAGCTGAATCATAAACAACGTACGCTTAAAAATTCCATGCGCCCTATTCCGAAACCAATTAAGAACAGACCCAAAATAGCTACAAAAAAAGCAGCGAAAGATAGGAAATCCGTCAATATTGACTTAAGAACGGTTAATGATAAAAAAAATCCGAAAGTAATAGAGATAAGGTGACAGAAGCAAAATCTCCGAATATTGGCGTGCAGTCTTATGCTCAAGCGGCGAAGACAGTTAAGGGTACGTACACGACCGACAACTCACGGGAGATCAAAGCAAGAAATCGTCTAAACTTTAATGTAAAGACTCCTACTCAAGTTGCGACATTGAAAAATGGTGATAGAGGTAGTTCAGAAGATCATGTATCCAATGTTTTTTCTCTAATTCTTGCGAAACTTGAAGAGCAATGCAAAACAAATAAACTAATTTTCGAGAGACTAGTTGCACTAGAAAACAACATTCATAACACGCGCACTTCAACCAGAATATGAAAGAAACGCTTAAAATTCTTACATGGAACGCTAAGGGGTTCATACAAAGACTCGACGAGTTAGAAAAATTTATACGAGAAAAAGATATTGATATATGCTTAGTCTGTGAAACTCATCTGACAAAGCAATCGAATATTAAGATAAGGGGATATAGCGGGTATCACGCCTTTCACCCATCGGAAAGAGCCAGAGGCGGATCATCCTTGTTTATAAAAAATGTATCGAACACTCAGCGGAAGTAAAGATTGAATCAGAAGCAATGCAAGTAAGCACGGTACGCGTTAGAAATAGACATATTGCTTTCAACATTTCGTCTAGTTATTGTCCACTGCGATGTAAACTTGAAGAAAGTGATTTCACAAACATCTTCAACTTCCTTAAACCAAATTTTATTATTGGTGGCGACTTCAACGCGAAACACCCATTCTGGCGATCAAGGTACCCCTCTCAGAAAGGTAGAAAGCTTTATAATGCGGGTATGCAATACAGTTGTGATTTTCACTCGACGGGTAAACTAACATATTGGCCGACTGACAGAAATAAGATACCAGATATGATCGATTTCTTTGTTGTTAAAGGAATATCTGGCAACTGTATACAAGTTGAAGAAAGCTTTGATCTCTCCTCTGATCATTCTCCAATCATTATGACGATAAGCGATGCTCTGATTAAAAAAGTAGGACCGGTCAGATTAACCAGCGCGAAAACTTATTGGGATGGCTTTAAAAAAGATATTGAAGCAAATACTGAGCTGAGCGTATCACTTAAAACGCCATATGAACTTGAAGTTGAAGTTGATCGCTTCGTCGAAATCCTACAGAATGCCGCGTGGAAGAATACTCCCAAACCTAAGAAAACGCCGACAAGCTACATTCAAACTTATCCGCAGGAAATAAAAGAGATGATTAAGGAGAAGAGAAAAGCACACAAAAAATGGCAACAAACTCGGGCTCCGCAACATAAAGCACATCTTAACCGTTTGTGCAACTCACTAAAAAGTTCTATTAAAAACCTTAAGAATAATGAAATGCAAACTTACCTAGAAAGCTTAACGGCAGAAAAAGATTCTAATTACTCGCTTTGGAAGGCTATAAAAGGTATTAAAAAACCTCAAATTCAAGCCGCCCCAATTAGAAAAAATCAAGACGAATGGGCCAGGCATGATAAAGAGAAAGCGCAGTTTTTGCCACCCACCTGGAAGAAACTTTCAAACCGTTGGGTGGACAAACTCTTATTCAAAATATAAATACGTCATATATAGCCAATAGCGTAATACGAAATGCAACACTTACCGAACTTAAGGAAGAAATAAAGAAACTTAGACCTAAGAAGGCTCCTGGATACGACCTAATTACAGGAGAGGTTCTTAAAGCCCTACCAAGAAAAGCTCTAATTAAGCTTCTGTTCATTATAAACGCCGCAGTTAGACTAGAATATGTTCCCAGTCAACGGAAAGTCGCCGAAATCATAATGGTCCTTAAGCCCGGAAAACCGCCGAATGAAAAAACGTCTTATAGACCGATTTCGCTTCTTCCAATTATATCCAAGGTGTTCGAGAGAATATTGATTAGGCGAATACAGCCGATAATAGAAGAAAGGCATCTCATTCCGTACATCGAATAACACATGTAATCGAAAAGTCACTTGAAGAAAAAAAGATTTGTTCAAGCGTATTCTTTGACGTCTCTCAAGCCTTTGACAGGGTCTGGCACGAAGGCTTAAAGTTTAAATTACGACAAGTTCTGCCAGAGTACATATATAATATTTTGAAGAACTACCTTACGAATAGACTATTCCGCGTCAAATGTGGAAACGAATATTCAGATTTCAAGGAAATAATGGCTGGGGTGCCGCAAGGAAGCGTTCTTGGTCCAGTCTTGTATCTATTATACACCCGTGATATACCGCAAGTAGAAGGCACTGAGCTAGCTACATTTGCCGACGACACTGCTATCTTGACAGTAGGTAAAACGGTCGAAGATACTACAGAAAAACTTCAAGAAGCTTTGGATAGAGTAAATGAATGGACAAAGGTTTGGCGAATCGTACTTAACGAGCCAAATCTTTTCATGTAAATTTCACTTATAAGAAAATAAATAATTTACCGATCTTTTCAAACTCGGTTCAAATTCCGTTTGCAAACGAGGCTAAGTATCATGAAATGACACTTGATACAAAGCTGAAATGGAAAACGCACGTTAAGAAAAAACGCAAAGAACTAGATAATAAATATAGAGAAATGTATTGGTTACTTGGAAAATATTCCAAGCTTAATATAGAGAACAAACTGCTTTTATATAAGCAAGTGCTAAAGCCCGTATGGACATATGGTATACAACTCTGGGGTTGTACCAAAATAACTAGTATTAAAATTTTACAAACTTTTGAAAACAAAGTGCTAAGAGGTATTGTTAATGCGCCATGGTATATCAGAAATAGCGATATCCATAGAGATCTTGGCATTAAAACTATAGAAGACGAAATTCAAACCTACGCGAGAAAGCATAGAAGTCGACTAGAAAGTCACGTAAATATTACAGTCCTCCAAGTTTTGGAAGAAAGAAATTTACTGCGCCGTCTACAAAGAACCAAAAATTAGGATATTACGTCCATCTTAGGTAGATATTCAATTGCGAAAATTCTGTGGAAGATTCTACAACGAGTAGAGAAAATGATACGTATTTTAAGGAACCAAAGTGATGTACTTGCATACGTCGACGATATTAACATAATTGCAAGAACTCAACAGGCTGTCACCGGTGCGTTTGCAAGCATTGAAGCAGAAGCAGGCAAAATGTGTTTAGCGATAAACGAGGGCAAAACCAAATATATGCTGCCAACAAGAAGGGACAATAAACATCGACGAATTGGACAGAATGTCATAGTCAACAGCTACAGCTTCGAGGCAGTAAGGAACTTTGTCTACCTTGGCTCCATTATTAAGTCTAAGTACGACATCAGCGCAGAAATCAAGCGCAGAATAGCTCTTGCCAATCGCTGTTTTTTTTTTTTTTTTGGCTAATAATGTAAAGCCCTATCTCAAACAACTAAGGAGACTCTATATAAAATTCTGATCATCCCAGTCCTGCTTTACTTTCAAAACGGGCTGTTAAACCTATAAATTATTTTTTTTTATATAACATACACGTTTATTTATTAAATAATGGAGCTTATCTATAACTAATTAAATCCATTAACAATGTTGTTATTCCCTTTTTCCCTTGGAAGTATTCAACGTTAAGTAATTGTACACAATTATGAGAGAAAATAAAATAATTATGTATTATTGACGTTATAAGATTAAATTAAGTACAAAAGCAACGGAAAATCCTCGTACTTTTGTGAACGTCGTCAGTGATTCTGGGGACCGAGTTAATGCATTATGTGATACTTCCGCTGTGATACTGTGCTATAAACTGATATTTCGTATGGCCTGTGTTTAAGAATTTAGAATGATTCGCAAAAAAAAAAAAAAAAATAGCACCATCTATCTGATGTCTCGTTGAATGTGGTACGAAAGGTCATTGGCAAAATTAGAATAATGTACGTAATAGATAATTTTAGGAGCCTCTAACAAAGCTACATGCTTGGCGTGAACAACCTCTTAAATATTAATCTAATCTCATCTAATAAAACTTCTTAGTGTTGAAATTTAGATGGCAATCCAAAGTTCCATTCAAAATAAAAGTAAATAATCAATTCAACGTGTGTGTTCTAATTTCGTCTGTAACACAAATTTATAAATATACATAGACAGAGTCGCCATTCTAATTTTGAAGAACATTTTTTTGAATTTAACCAAAGCGATCAGATCAGAACAAAACAATGACATTAACAATAATTAAAAGCAAAGTGTGTGCGTAATGATAGGTATAGTTAAAGTAACGAATATTGCTGACTTAATGAATCGCTGAATGTTCGTCTTTCCCCCAACCAACTAAGATAATATCTAGAAAATATAAGGAGTGCCTGAGTGGGGCGGAAAGATATGAGTCAATTATAACACTTAACATTAGTCAAACCAATGAGTATCTAGTTTGAATAAATCCAAATCACGAACAAACTTGCAGGAGAATGTCTTATATCAGATACTGCAATGTGATTCATTTTATTCGTTTATTCTTTTTGTACTCGTGTTCCATGGTTTTATAAAAGAATTACGGGGTTACACCAATGATTGAAAGCACCTGTTCTACATTTGGTGTGGTTAGCTGAATTACTTATTAATTACCTGCTAATGGTAGCTTTCGATAATTCGATGAAGTTAAGTAATGATTTAATTTTGTATGCAAAATGTCGTTGGTTTATACACATATGTACGTAGTTGCACTCAGCGTATTCCATATTAAAAAAAAGGTGGTTACATGCGGATTATGTATTCAAATAAGGGAATCTATCTGCCTATACATATAATAAAACTGAAGAGGGTCGAATGTTCTTGTCTTTCTGTGCACGTATTACGTGGAAACTACTTCATATCCTGGGTCAACATTTAAGATACTTTTTTGCTCGGAAAATGTAAGGGTTCCTACAAGATAGTCAATATGTATCTATACATACATATAACAAAATGATAAATATGAAACTGTTTCCTCACGCACCACGCAATAACTGCTACACGAAATTGAACGGAGTTTTCACAGTTGTATGCAGTATGTGTACTATGTTTTATCGCGATCCGCCATCCAGAAGGTGAGATCTAATCAAAAATAGCTTTTTGAAAATTAAGAATTTAATTCATTTTTTCTTGATCATTGATCTTAAATCTGTGCTCAGTGGAGGTAATATATTCTTTTTTCTATATTCTCCTTTCGCTGTCTCTTCGTAATCCTTAAGAGCAGAGCCGACTGGCCGACGGAAGGGCGGATGGTACTCGTACTCTTCATGTTTTTTTTATTCTTCTATAAACGTACTTATAATCCTCAATACTTTCATATTTTCAGTAAATCCTAGCAATATAGGTATCTATGAACTACAGAAAGGTTTTAGACATAAATACTTTTTTGTCTTAAAAGTGGCAGGTGAGCGAAGCAAGGCGAGCATGAGTCAGCCAGTTTCATATTTGTAATACATTCCGGAGGTTCTACCCTTTTATTTTACACTGTAATCAAGTGGTTACACTAATTCCGATCAGTGCGGTCAGAATGTAATAAAATATTCAACTGGGTGTAATTTCTCCCCCGAACAAAAATTAGGTATGTACATATCTTCGAAAGAATGGAAAAAACCCCGGGAAAAAACAGATTTAGTGAAATTCAAAATTCTCTCGAATTATTGTTATTCATGACACTTATTTCGTCTCTGTTTTGAAGATTCGGGGAAAAAGTTCTGACGGAAAATGTATGTATGTATATATGTATATTTTTATTTTAGTAAATACTACTATTACAATTCATTTATATATAATAATTAACTTAAAGTAAGTTTACAAGTAGGTATGTGTGTATAATTAGAAAACTAAACATGTCTATACAATTGTATTTCTAATATGGGATATAAGTAGTTTTTTAAATCTTAACAACACCCTTTCATTTTTTATTGCTGGATGTAGTTCATTGTACAGTTTTAGCCCACGATACTTAAGCATATTTTGTGTTCTAGAGTCTCTATATAAATTAAGTCTAAAATCTGAGTTTGCTCTTAAGTTATACGGTTGAGAATCCCAGATGTAAACTAAATTCAACGTTAAGTAGTTAGGCAGCAGGTTGTACTTCATTTTAAACACGAACTTTAACACGTTGAATATGATCCGTTGTTTGATGTTTAACCATTTTAAACAAGATAGCATCCATGTAATTGGTGTATAAAAGCTACATTTGAGAATAGTTCTCATGGCTTTATTTTGCAGCACTTGCAGACGATTTATATGTTCATTATTACCTATAAATAAGATCGTAGAACAAAATTCAAAATGTGGTTTAATAATCGTATTGTATACATTGACCGCGCATATTGTGGTTATATTTTTTCGGATCCTTTTAAGGAACCCTATTTTCTTTGAGACTTTTTTCGCTACATAAATCATATGACTATTAAAGTTCAAACAATTATCCAATATTACGCCTAGATATTTAATTTCATTCACTTGTTCGATGGCTTTTCCATCAATAAGCAAATTAATAATGTCACTACTATTTGTCACCATGCATTTAGTTTTGTTAACATACATTTTCAGTTTGTTTTGTTGTAGCCATAAGCAAAGGTATTCTAGGTCGTCCTTAATGTATTCAACAAGTTCACTTAAATTTTTACCACTTATGAACATAAGAGCATCATCGGCAAACAAAGATATCTTACACATTTTTAACACTTTACACATATCATTAATATAAATTAAAAACAGAAGGGTGCCAAGTATGGTTCCTTGTGGTACACCAAAACATGTATCTCTCGCACTGGATGTTGAACTATTCACACAGGTCGTTTAGGTTCTATTAGTTAAATAAGATTTAAACCAGTTAAGTTCCACGCATTTTACGCCATATTTTGAAAGTTTACTGATAAGTACGTTACGGTCAATTGTTTCGAATGCTCTTTGAAAGTCCAAGAATAGTGCTACGATCTTATCACCGCTATGTCTTTCTTCCTTCAGAGTCATTATCAGCCAGTTTAGGGACGTTTCACAGGAGTGGTTATGCCGAAAGCCCGATTGATTTTCTATTAATAACTCGACATCACAAACATATTTATAAAATTGTCCGTACGCGCACTTCTCAACAATTTTCTTTAACAAAGGCATCATATTGATGGGCCTAAATTTTTCACAGTCTTTAGTGCCCGTCTCTTTGGGTATTGGGATAACGGTAGATTCCTTTAAATTTTTCGGGAATTCGCCGCAAATAAAAGAATCGTTAACTATACGTAAAATTATTGAGCCAATTATAGCAAAACAATCTAGGACAATGCTAATATTTAAATTCAGGGCATTTTTAGGGCTCATCATTTTGCATATTTTTCTTAGGTCACTTAGTTCGATTTCTTTAAATTTGAATACATTCTGAGATTCGGGTAAGTCCACGAATGTCTGATTGTTCACTGGTATAGAATTACTAATCGCGTTTAAGCTTTCTATAAAGTACGAATTGAACTTATTAGCGATTACAAGACTTTCGGTTTCCAATTTATCATCAAACTGAATTTCTGTGATTTCGGATTTTTCCTCTTTTAAAACCAATTTTTTTTATTGTTTTCCACATGGTCTTTTGATTATGACAGGATTCAATTTTACTACAAATATAGTTTCTTTTAGCGAGGTTGAGTTTATTTTTATACATATTCCGTATGTTTCTGTAAATGTTCCAATCTGCTGGTCTATTAAAAATACTCGCTTTACGGAAGCACTGAATTTTGTTAAATTTGAGGGTTCTTAGTTCGTCTGTAAACCATTTGTTAGATTCATACACTCTTGTTTTTTTGGTTTGTTTTTTACACAATCTATTAAATTATCTTGTAATAATGATGACCTAACATGAAAGTCGGTACAGTTATATAATTGATCACATTTTTCACTAAGAAGTGCTCTAAATTGATTTTTATTATATTTAAATTAGTCTATGTATTTTTTATTATTTTTTTACGTGTTTATTATTCGCGGAAACCTTAATAACTATTGCTTCATGATCACTGACATTTAGTTCCGGAGCTGTATCCGCCCAAATGACTTTCTCTCTCGGGCATATAACAAAGTCAATCAGTGAACTCGTGCTCTCTACAATTCTTGTTGGTTTGTTTATCACTTGTTTTAAATTGTTTTGTATTAATATTCCATGAAAAACTTTAGAGTACGTATAATTGATATCAAGTAGATTAATATTAAAGTCTCCAAAAATTACTATGTTAAAATTTGTGTGCAATACCTCGTCAAGTCAACTCGAGAATGTTGTACAAAATTCTCGTTCTGAACTAGTAGGTGATCTATAAAAAATAGCTACTGTTTCTCTGAAGTCATTTGTGAAGATCTCATAACATAAATACCACATTTTCATTGGAACATGTATATCACTAATTATTCTGTATTGTAGACCTTTTTTTAATATAAAGCACTACACCACCTGTATGACTGCTTGTACTATCACAACGTAACGGAGTACTATAGTTAGGGAGATTTATTTCACTATTATTTACGTTTTTGTTAAATGAGTTTCGGAAAAGGCGAGGATTTCAAAGGTGTTATTACTCACTAAAAACTCGATTTCATTAAAATTATTTGGAAGCCCTTGAACATTAGCACACCAATAATTCAGTTGGTTTGGTTGCTAATACTGAATTATTTCTTTAAGCATTTTTATTTTTCGAAGAAAAACCGGACAGCTTCTGTCATTCGCTGAATGATTACAATTAACATTCATACCAAGAGATTTGTTCAACTCCGTACAGTTTTTGCACTTAACATCATCACTGGTACAATCTTTTACCTGATGATCCTCCTTATGATGTATTCATGATAAGTTAGATTAAAGTGACTGGTTTGTGCCAAGATAAAGACACACTTAGAGCAGAAAATGTTCATTGTGATACCAGAGGATCTAACACTAATCGTGTAGTGAAGAAATAATTAAGAACACCAGCCGGAGCTTTTTATAAAGCGAAGGATACTTCCGACGTCTATGTTCGCCGAGGTAATCAGTATTCTTTTGGACAGGGCTGAACAGGTGCAGAGGAAGTGGACAATGGTTTCTGACTCTGCTTTATTCTTGCAGCTCCTGAAGAAAACGTTTGAAGGGAGACCTAATCTTTTGGCTTGTAAACCTATTAGGCAATGTCCTGTGAAGATACCAATAACGGAGCTTTAAAAAGATCAAACCAATCGGGCGTTTCTGATCCACTCAAGGTCAGGGGGGCGAATCGCACCAGATGACTCGTCACGTAATTTGTATGTATGTTGCTGCTGGATCTATCAACAACACAATTGTGTGTACCTAGGTACTGGCTAGAAATTCGTGAGAAAACACTCTTTCAGGTGCGATGAATACAACAATTTCGCAATTACAGTGACTGATAGATTTGATGAATATATATACAGTTTCGTACACAGCTTAAGAAACAGGCCAAGCGCAACCAATCTGCCGTACAATGTATTCAGATCAAAGACAAACAAACAAATTTTTCGATTCGCAGAAGAGACGAACAATTTAAAAAAATATTCACGCAAAAGCTACGATCAACGCGCTGTGCAATCTTAGTAATAAAGCTCGCACTATATTCATAATAAACAAAAAGTGTATATAACAAATTAATTTCCTACAACTCTTTCTTTGGCATCTGAACAGTTTTACATTTTTATTTTATAAAGATACGTAGGCGAAAATTTAACTCTATTTTGTTTTTACATAATTTAATTTTAACTAAAACAAATTAATAAAAAGTTACAGCCGTTTAATAAATGTATTGCCAAAAAGCGAAGTGACGAGAAAAATGTAATTTTTATTATTTTTATGTAAAGGTATAAGTAATTATTAAATGCTGTTTTAGTATCTAAATATAAAAAATTCACTTGGGGAACTCCGATTCTCGAAATCGGTACACTGAGGCGCGAAGAACTTGCAAATTAGCTGTGAAAACAGCGAAAGAACAGTCTTGGAAGGAGTTTGGCGAGAAATTGGAACGTGACCACAGATCTGCAAATAAGATGTTCTGGCAGACCGTCCGCCAACTCAGAGGAAAAAAGTTGAATATCGTTAAAGGAGTCAAATCCAAAGACGGTAGACTTCTTTCCAATGAGGAGGACATCTTACGCAGATGGAGCGAGCACTTTTCAGAATTGCTCAATCCCGAACAGGGCACCGAATATGACAGACCTATGGTCGAGAGTTGGGCGGAATGTAGTCGTACGGTAGAGGAAGTAACTTTGGCGATCAAAGCGCTAAAAGTTGGCAAATCTGCTGATGTGGATGATATTCGGCCAGAAATGCTCAAAGCTTTAGGTAAAGATGGAGTTCAATGGCTCTCGCGTGTCATTAAAGTGGCCTGGGAATGCGGTGAAACACCTGATGATTGGCAAATGGGGGTGATAGTTCCTCTTTTTAAAAAAGGGAACAAAAGAGATTGCGCCAACTATAGGGGTATATCTAGTACAATGGACCAGTTGTGTCTGCGTGCTCCAGTCGAGTGTTTCCTATCCCGACAAAAAAAAAAAAAAAAATAGGGGTATATCTCTTTTAAGTCTCCCTGGAAAAGTATTCGCTAAGGTGCTAGAAACGCGTTCCAGAGCTGTGGTTGAGGACAGTTTGGGGGATGAGCAGTGCGGTTTTCGTCCCGGTAGAAGCAGAACCGACCAGTTGTTCACTCTCAGAATGGTTCTTGAGAAGGCCTGGGAATATGCCAAACCTGTCTACACTTGTTTTGTGGATTTGGAAAAGGCATATGATAGGGTTCCTTGAGGCAAACTCTGGAGTGTTCTGCAAGAGTATGGGATTGCTGGTTCCCTGTTAAGGGCGATTCAGACTTTATATACAAACTGTAGAAGCTGTGTTCGGATAATCGGTGCTAAATCGATACCTTCCACTGTGGGCGTTGGACTCCGCCAGGGGTGCGTTTTGTCACCTCTCCTCTTCATTGTATATATGGAGCGCAGCCGTGGCGGGGAATGTTTCAAAGTGGGAGACCTAAGGATTAGTCATCTGCTCTTTGGGGATGATTTGATCATCCTTGGGTCCTCTCAAGCCGAACTTCAACGCGTACTCGAAAGGTTTGTAGCCGTTTGTGATGATGCTGGAATGAAGATCAACGTGAACAAATCGGAAGTAATGGTCGTTTCCAAAAAACCCATTCAGTGCACTCTGCATGTTAGTGGAGTCCCACTGAAGCAGGTGGAGAAGTTTAAGTACCTCGGGGTTTTATTCACGAGTGAATGGAGGAGCAATGCCGAGTTATCCTGTAGAATTGGTCAGGCTGGATCAATTTTGAGAGAGCTTGGCCAATCTGTTATAAGGAAGGCCGAACTTAGTGTTCAAGCTAAGCTATTGGTTTTTAACTCTGTGTATGTTCCAACTCTCACCTATGGTCATGAAATTTGGGTAGTGACCGAAAGAATAAGATCGCGGATACAAGCTGCCGAAATGAGGTTGCTTCGCGGTGTTGTTGGAATAACTCGTAGGGATTGAGTGCGCAACACCAGAGTACGCGAGGCGCTCAACGTTGAGCAGCTACTTCTCCGAACGGAACGATCTATGCTTCGATGGTTTGGTCACGTAGTGCGTATTCCCCCAGACCGGCTTCCAAGACCCGCCATGGTTGCCATGCCATCAGGTAGGCGACTTCGCGGAAGGCCTAGACATATATGGTTGCATCAAGTCCGACATCTCTCCTGGAGCCGCTTAGGGATTCCCCCTGATGAATTGGAGTCAATGGCGGAGGATCGAGAAGGATGGAGAGTCCACTTGAGCATCCTACCCCCGCGACCCTCATGAAGGATTAGCGGGCCATTGAAAATGAATGAAAAGATTTCGATTTTACGGTGAAAAAAAAAATAAAAAAATATTTACAACTCGAAACACCAGGTGTGGATCTGTCAGGCACATTGCGCTCGTTCATCTCCATATTAATATTGCGCCCGACAGAACGTTCAAACTGAATTCTTTTTTGTTACACAGTATACGTTTGTTTCAATACATTTTCATAAATTTGAAGAGATTGCTAAATAAATTAGTTAACTTAAGCTATTCAAACGTTTGACGGTGGCAAACAATTACAACTTCATGAGAGCTTGTTTTTTATAGTTCAGAAGTCATTGTTCTCTAGAATTTATGGAAAATATTTTTGTTTGTCTAAAAAATCTCTCTGTACGTTTAGTTAATCATAAATAAGTCATATATACGGTATGTGGACTCTTATCTCGCGGAAAATCTCAAATTAATATACAGAAGGGTATAGGTAAAAAGGAAGGTTGATCACTTAAGTTGTTGAGCTTCTGAGTCTACACCGCTGACCCTAAATAATTTGTTAATAGATGCAAGCAGCATAGTACTTACTTACCAAACTATGAAGAATATGATAACGACTAAACTTATTTCACATGCAGGAAGTACATATTAGAAAAAACGCGTATATTTACTGTGAAGTATAAAAGTCTCCTCGTGTCTCCAAACGAAATGCATTTAACAGTGTTAACATTTATGCATTTAACATTTATTGCAATCTTACATATTTATACGTGAACGTGAAATTTATCGTACGTTTTTTAGTATTTATGTTTTATATTTATTTAAAGGAAGGGGATGAATCTTATATCATTCGAAAGGTACTGTGCCATAGGTGTGCAGATAAAAAAAAATCATGTACGTATATTACGGTTAAGTCAGGTAACCGTGAATTTCGCTGTTATGGCAGACCGGCTTGAGAAAGTAAATGGTCTTTTTGCATCGCTTTCTCAATATCCATCAATGTGCAGCGTATCAACATCCACCGATCTTCCGACCTATCGTTCTGAATCAATTACTGAAGAGCTAATGAGGAACGAGCCGATACCACCGTCTAGTGATACGAACCAACTTTCTGCACCTAAGAGAAAGCGTTCGCAATTCTCTAGACCGAGCAAGAATTTAACTAAAAAGCGTTTGGCTAAGAAAAAGGCGACGGAGAAAATCGACTGTAGAATAACAGCACCAAGTATTTCTTCCAATGCTGAACTCTCTACCGATATTTCTACCACCAGCGCGAATTTGGGAACAAATATACTCAATGTTGTCATTCCAACCTCTAGCTTACCGAACACTCATATAGCCCCAATCAAAAATCGTCTGTTAGCGTTACCTAAGGCGAAGGAAATCTTCGTTTCTAGACTACTTCCTGGCACGTCTTGTGACGACATACTTAACAATTTAAAGGACCATTCTGTTGACGGGTCTAAAATTAAATGTCAAAAAATTAATAAAAAGACTAGTCCCTTCGCTTCATTTAAACTGACGACGGAGTTATGTCTCTTTGAAAAACTATTGAATAAAGAGATGTGGCCTCAGGATGCATTCATTAGAGAGTTTGTTGCTAAGCCTCAGAACAACAACACTCGCCCTGTTCTTAATTCTCCAAAAAACTAAACCGTTTATCCTTTACTACCAAAATGTAAGGGGACTCCGCACGAAAACGAAAAATTTATTATTGGCATCTCATGCATCGATTCATGATGTGATTGCACTGACGGAGACGTGGCTTAATTTTACCTTTCTGAACACGGAACTATTCTCCTCAGACTTTGAGGTATATCGTAAAGATAGATACTTAGATATTGAGCATCTAAGGGGTGGTGGAGTCCTAATTGCTGTTCGAAATTCTTTTGAAAGTTGTATCTTTCCAATTCCTAATACAGACTCGCTAGACGTTATCTGTGTGAAATTAAATCTAGGATATAAGTTAGTTATAATTATTAACATTTATATTCCTCCTGAAAGCTCGATCGAGATATATAAGCATGCTACTGATGCCATAAATTATGTATCGGAAAATTGTAATCCTCTCGACGACATTTTATTGGTGGGTGATTTTAATCTACCCAACTTAAAGTGGACCCTTTCTGACGACGAACTTAGTTTTGTGGTAGCTCATGCGTCTTTACCTCAAGAAACAATTTTGGTGGACAATGTAATGTCTTGTGGATTACTGCAACTAAGCAGTATAAAAAACTTTCTTGACAGACAACTTGACCTGGTTTTTTATACAAATTCGAGCAGTTGTATTGTGGAACCTAGTTCCACCCTGATGAGTACTATCGACGCGTACCCATCCTCCACTTCACGTTATTCTTTCTTATGACGACGTGGTTCATGATAGTTTTGAAAATCTTACTCTTGAATTTGATTTTAAGAAATCAGACTTCAATTTACTAAACGAACTAATATCTAGCATTGACTTTGCAGGAATCTTCAACAGCAATAAAAATATTGAGGAAATGACTGAACATTTTTACATACGTATATTTAACTGTTTTATCTCGTCCGTACCTGTAAGAAACACACGTAAGGATATGTCTACAACTGCACCTTGGTACAATAACCAATTACGGAGTCTGAGTAATAAAAGAAATAAAGCGTGGAAAAATTATTTAACGACAAACAGAACAAGCGATTATAACCAGTTCGCTATCCTCTATAGAGAATTTCAAATCTTATCGAAAAATCTATACGATAGTTACATTAATAAAATGCGTGGCTCACTTCTTTACGATCCCAAGGTTTTTGGAAATTTGTAAACAGTAAAAAAAAAACGGATGGTTATCCTGCTAATATGTCTTACTTAAGTAAATCAAGCAGCAGCCCTCTTGTAATCTGCAATATGTTCTCTTCATTCTTTGGCCTATCTTTCTGTTCCGACAACTATTCACCTACCCAAAGTAATTTCGCCCACCTTGAAGGTTTCTCTAATAGCTCAATGGGCCAGATTTCAATAATTGATGAAGATGTGAGAGAGCATTTAGCTTTACTTAGTAGCGATACTACCTGTGGCCCTGACGGAATCCCTCCGATTATGCTAAAATATTGTTGCAATACCTTGGCATCACCCTTAGCCGCCCTATTTCGGGCATCATTAAAGCAGAGCATTTCTCCTAAGATTTGGAAAAACTCTTTTATCATTCCAATACACAAAAAGGGAAATCGAGGTGAAATTTCTAATTATAGACCTATTGCCAAACTATCATGCGTGCCAAAACTGTTCGAGGCTATAATTTGTAAGAGTGTTTATTTTGCTTGCAAACCATTTCTATCAACCAAGCAGCATGGGTTTATGAATAGAAGATCCACTGTTACCAACCTTTTGGAATTTACTTCATTTACAAACAAAGCCGTCGAATAGGGTGGTCAGGTCGATTGTATTTATACAGATTTTAGCAAGGCCTTTGACAAACTTTCTCACAGCTTAATTCTGTTTAAAATGACGTCTTTGGGCTTTCCAAATCATTTCGTTGGATGGATATGTTCTTATCTTGAAGAACGAACTTATCAAGTTTTATTTCGGGGAATAACATCCGATGCAATCCTCGCTACATCCGGTGTACCCCAAGGAAGTCACTTAGGTCCTCTTTTATTTATCATTGCGATCAATGACGTGGTGGCAACACTTAAGAGTACTCGAATCTTAATCTATGCTGACGACATAAAAATCTTTAGACTTGTACGCAGTCAATCTGATTGCATTGCTATGCAGAATGATTTAGATACGTTCGCTCAGTGGTGCTGTAATAACAATTTATTTTTGAACGTATCTAAATGCCAGTCGATGATCTTTTCAAGAAAATGTAATTTAATAAGTTATGATTACAATCTGAATGAATGTGTACTTAACAAAGTCACATCAATATGTGATTTAGGAGTGCATTTTTCTCAAAATGTCGACTTCGATTTTCACATTGAACAGATTGTCAATAAAGCAAATTCAATGCTTGGTTTTATAAAACGGTGGAGTAAAGAATTCAAGTGTCCTCTTATAACATCCACGCTTTATAATACCTTTGTTCGTCCGCAGTTAGAGTATGCGTCTACCATTTGGTCTCCAATGTATGCAGTACATATTAACCGTATTGAATCGGTACAGCGTAAGTTTGTCCGATTTGCACTTCGCCATTTAAACTGGAATGACCCTACACGTCTTCCACCATATTGCGACCGCCTTCTTCTCTTAAATCGTCATTCTTTGGAAAAACGTAGGGAAGTAAGTGATGTAGTATTCTTACACCAACTGGTAAATGGTTTTATTGACTCGCCGGATCTTTTAAATGAAGTCGGTTTAAACGTAAGATGCTACAGCTCCAGAAATACCGAGATTTTCCGCGTAAATTTCCACCGAACGAACTACGGTTCTAACGAACCTCTTACGCGTATGGCGAAGGAAGTAAATAGTAACCGCGACAAATTTGATTACAGCTATAGCAAATTAAATCTAAAACATAAATTATACGAACGATACTAAGTGCTTTGTTTTAAGTGTTTAGTGTAATGTTTGACTTATGCGTAGCATATTCATTTTTAGTTCATACTTTTGTTTAGTATGCAATCTGCTTTTTGTCCAGTCTTTTTGTGTACGGTGTTAGGCTTTATAATTATTCACAATACTAACAACTAACACCACGCTAAATGATGACTGTGACAAGCTGGATATTACTTAGTAGCTGATTTGAGTTTTTCTCTCTCAGTTCAAAGTAATATTCTTCACAAAATGCTTGCCCTTAAGCAGTACTGATAGCGTTTAAAATAAAGTGAGCATACACACATGATTTCCCCATACAAACCAAATAACCAATTAAATGAAAGCATTTTGATCACGTTCATGGCTGTATGAGCTTAGATCCCTTTGCCTTCCCTGCACGGGAGAATATTACAAAAAAAAGTTATGTAAGCAAATGCATAGATTTGCTTCTCTCGTTCTTTGTTTATTACACCTAGGTCGAATTTCGACCACAAACGATACTAGTAATAATGAGTCAGCATCGAATGCAGTTTACAATACAATTGATCATCATATGGCAAATGAATTCAAGATTTCCTTGGTGTTCATTAGAAGCGCTTTTTCTGCTGCACTGACTCGTACATAAACTACTCCCCCCGTGTGAGAGAATACACTCAAAAGCTTGCCATTGGCATGGCGCTTTAGTAGGAGAGTTTGAGTTTTAAAAAAGAGAGGCATTTATTACTTTCGTCATGAAAAAAAATAAATTATTCTCTTTTGTTCGTATTAGTTTTGAAAAATGGAAAAATATGGGCAATGGTTTCAAAATGAAAAATTTGTTCGCTTGTCAACGTTTAAGTTATATAAAAGAGAAGAACTCGTGTCTGAATTATTAGAAAGTAACATACTCGTAAAATGCTTTGTTCGTCCTCGGATAATGATGAAAAGCAATTTCCCTTCCAAAAGATGAATCGCTAGCATTGCCTCGGCAAACATTTTCAATTTCCACTTGCTCTCAACTTTGTAACGTACGACTAAATAAACATGCAACATGGAGCAGTATTGTTGTCACGAAAAAGCTTCTCAAATCGCCGTTCGGATTCGGCATTAAACTGTAGGTCCCTTCCATTCGTGAAAAAATATAACGCACACAACATGAGTGGTTGAGAGAAGCTAGGCCCTGGCACTTTAAGGAGCTGTTGAGCCAAATATTTGTATTTGTATGGAGCTGGAGGTACTTATTATCTGTGCTTTTAGTTAAGATATCTAATTGCTGATATGCCACTGTTAGACCAGAAATGATATGGAAGTTGGTAGTCTATTGGGTAGTGCATCGGCTTCTTAACCTAACCGCATCGGGTTCAAACCCAATGGGGTTGACCACAATTGCTTTTTTTAAATTTATATTCGTCGTTTCGCTTCAATTTCGAATGTAGAGTAGATCTTATATTCATATCACATAATGAAGCATCGACGTATGGGTGAAACCCCTATAGCTCAAACAACAACTGGAAAAATGTATAGATTTAGATCTACGCCAGAATCTAGCATGTCTAAAGTAAGTAACTAATAATAATAAGGTATGCAATTTGAAATTTTCTAGTATATATAAGGAGAAAATGAATTGCGCTATGAATGAGGGTTTGAATGTTGATCACAGAGTGATTAATGATATAGAAGACCCGGTTCTAGTTGAAGAAATTAGAAGTTTAAAATTCAGCTGCGTATACCTTAATATTAGATCATTACGAAAGAACTGGTATATGCTGTTAGTTAGTCTTTTGGCGATTTTACAAAATATCAAATTAATTGTGCTGGTTGAAATAAACATCAAGGAAGAAAAAGAGGAAGAAAATGATTTGTTCGAACTAGATGGTCTTAATACAGAGTTCTATAATAGACCTAACCAAAGGAATGGAGGAGTCGCCGTATACATAAAAAAAGATATTACCTACAAGCGAATTATGTATGAGACACAGTCTTACGAAACAACACACCTAGAGCTAAATATAAATCCAAAAGTGCTACAATTAATTGCGGTATATCGTCGGCCGAAATTAAGCATTCCACGTTTTGCTGAAGAACTTACAAAAAATGTTAACCTAATGAAAAAAGAGACGGAGCTTTGTGTTATAGGTTACATGAACATTAACCTAAATAAGACGGATGAAAGCAATGTTGCAAATTAATTGCAAATGATAGAGTCGATGGATCTGATCAACGTGGTAGAATCAGATACGAGATTCATTATAAACAACATGAAAGGCACCCGAATAGACCATGTATTGGTCAGAGCTAACACCGATCACGTTCTGTCAGCGGTCGTAGAAAACGGCATTTCCGATCACTATATGCTGCTTTGTGGGCTTTTCCCGGAGCCTATTAGGAGCACTAGAAATGAAGAAGTAATCAAGGTATCTGAATCCATCGATCTATCTTGGATAAACGAAAACATATTAACTATGTATAGGGATAATGGTAATCTATACAGGCGCTGGAAAAATAATCCAATGAGTGCCTCAAGTAAAAATGACTACATCATATCTAAACATAAACTAAAGCAAACAATTCTAAAAGCAAGCAAAGCTATTGCAAAATCAAAAAGGTTAGCAATGAAGAACAAAAAAAAGTACTCTATCAACAGAACTCTATCAATCCTATTATGGGAAAAATGGCAGAAAACATCAGCAAAAACCGTTTAAAAGAACATTTATAAAAACAAACTGCAGCATATATTAACAAAGGGTAACATTTATTTGTGCTATAAAAAAAAAAACTTTAGTTTTTTTTTGTAATGAAATAAATTGTTGGCCATATACATATAACATTCTGCCTGACGTCGCGTCGTCAGTGTCTCCATGTTGAGCGTGATGCAGAATCGACATATTCACACTGCTATGTATTATATCATATGTACGTCGTTACAATGTGAAGAATAAATTGTAAATTACAAATATCAGTCAAAGGAATAATAGCGGCAATTATTTTTCTAGAAATTAAATTGCTTTTTACAACATCTGAGGACGTATAAATCATTTATTATTCATATCTATTCGACTTTAGATCTGTTTATATACGAGGATGGTTTGATAAGTCCGTGACTTTTTGAATATCCCGCACATTAACTGTAATGGCAACACTGTTTCCGCTAAGTGTCACCTATCAGTAGACTACTGTAAAATTTTGAGCAAGCTGCGACGACTACTGTAAAATTTTGAGCAAGCTGCGACGTTATGTTTGACAGCCATTGAAAGCAGCTAACCTCGTTAATTTCCACAATAATGGAAAAAAGTGAATTTCGTGTGCTGATTAAGCATTACTTTTTGCGCGA
Source organism: Brachypalpus laphriformis (assembly GCA_945910035.1). Taxonomy (NCBI): domain Eukaryota; kingdom Metazoa; phylum Arthropoda; class Insecta; order Diptera; family Syrphidae; genus Brachypalpus; species Brachypalpus laphriformis. The sequence continues at coordinate 125,039,006 of OX246755.1, forward strand.
AAAATTCGTTAAAGAAACCAAGGAGAGGCTTGATAAATACTATGGGGACTCTGCACCGTTGATTTTAATGGTTAAAAAGCGGTTTACTGAGTTTCGTCGTGGCCGCACCAGTACAAGTGACGCCGAACGTTCAGGTCGCCCAAAAGAAGTCGTTACGACAGAAATCGTTTACAAAATCCATGGAATGATGTTAGATGATCGAAGATTGAAAGTGCGTGAGTCGGCTGAGGCTGTAGGCATCTCAACTGAGTGAGTGCATCACATTTTGCATGAATATTTGCACGATGGGTGCCGCGATTGCTCACAATCGACCATAAACACCACCGTGTGACAAGTTCATAGGAGTGTTTGGAGATGTACAGCCGCAATCCAAACGAGTTTTTGCGCCGTTTCGTTACCGTAGATGAAACATGGATCCATCACGCCACACCAGAGACCAAACAGCAATCGAGACAGTGGGTTTCTACGGGTGAACGTGCACCAAAGAAGGCTAAGATGGGTCTATCGGCTAACAAAGTCATGGCCAAAGTGTGTCATTTATAGAACTTTGCCAGGCAATAAAAAACCTGAAAAATAATAAAGCTCCTGGCTATGATTTAATAACCGGACAAATCCTCAAGGAATTACCAAAAAAGGCACTATTAAAATTGCTTTATTTAATAAATGCTTCTATTAGATTATTATACGTTCCAAATCAATGGAAAGTCGCAGAAGTCATAATGGTTCCGAAACCGGAGAAATCTCCAAATGACAAAAAATCGTACAGACCGATATCGCTACTACCAATAATATCGAAGATATTTGAAAATCTCCTACTGAAACGGATTCTTCCGGTCATTGAAGAGAGACGCCTAATACCTGACCACCAATTCGGGTTCAGAATCAAGCAATCCACAATTGACCAGGTTTATAGAATAACCGACGAAATTGAAAAAGCCCTTGAGGAGAAAAAGATTTGTTCTAGCGCTTTTCTTGACGTATCTCAAGCCTTCGACAGGGTTTGGCACGATGGATTGAATTTTAAGCTAAGACGAATCCTTCCGGAGCAACTTCATAAGATCTTAGAATCATACCTTAAAAACGGACTTTTTCGTGTCAAGCACGGAACTGAATGTTCTAATTTTAAAGAAATCGCCGCCGGAGTTTCGCAAGGAAGTGTCCTTGGGCCTATCTTATTCTTGCTGTACACTCGGGACATACCACAAACTGAAGGCACTATTGTAGCTACGTTCGCGGACGATACGGCTATTCTGGCAACGGAAAGTTCAATCGAGTCAGCAACCATAAAACTCCAACGAGCCTTGGATAAAATCTGTGAGTGGACAAAAACTTGGCGCATTGTTCTTAACGAGACCCAATCGACGCATGTTAACTTCACTTACAAGAAAATAATCAACCTTCCCGTTTTCATTAACTCACGTTAAAAAGAAACGTGACGAAGTCGAAAATCGACTTAGAGAAATGTATTGGCTAATTGGAAGATATTCCAAACTAAGCGTATATAACAAACTGCTTCTGTATAAGCAAGTGCTTAAACCCGTGTGGACGTACGGTATACAACTCTGGGGTTGTACCAAACCAAGCAATAGGAATCTCATACAATCATTCTAAAATAAAATTATAAGAATAATCGTGAACGCTCCCTGGTATATCAGAAACAATGATATCCACAGAGACTTAGGGATAGCTACCGTGGAGGACGAAATAAAAAACTTCGCTCGCAAGCTTCGTATTCATCTTCATGGCCATTGCAACTGTGCCATACTCCAAACTTTGGATGTGACAAATCTTACGCGCCGACTTCAAAGAACGAAACCGTTCGAATTAGCGCAATAAGACAAAAAGCCGCATGTCATGACGGTTTCAGCAGGTGCTTTTATTGCAAATCTACCTGCCTCACGCGAATATTCTCTTCTGAAGCTTAAACTACTTGATAAGGTCTAACTTAGTCGTAGTAAACAAAACGAAGGGAAGGGTGTTTTTAGTCAGCAGAAATCTGACACTACTATGAGTACACGGTCTCATAGTGTCTCATGAAGATTTTCACCTACCCACGAAAAAAAAAAAAAAAAAATGGGCACAGTTTTCTGGGATTCACGCGGTGTAATTCATATCGATTACTTTGAAAAAAATAAAACGATCAACGGCAAATATTATTCAGAGCTGCTGGACAGATTTGACACTGTTTTGAAGCAGAAACGACCGCATTTAGCGAAGAAAAAAGTGTTGTTCCATCAGGACAATGCACGGGTGCATAAGTGTGTAGTCACCATGGTAAAATTTCATCAATTGGGCTACAAACTGCTACGTCATCCACCTTATTCTCCGGATTTAGCCCCATCCGACTATTTCCTGTGTCCAACCTGAAGAAATGGCTGGGCGGTAAAAGATTTAGGTCGAATGAAGAGGTCATCGTGGAAACAAACGCTTATTTTGAGGGCCTTGAGAAATCTTATTATTTAGTAGGAATAAAAAAATTAGAAACACGATGGACTAAATGTATCGAGTTAAAAGGAAATTATGTAGCAAAATAAAATGATTTTTTACCGAAAACCTGATGTTTTCCTTTAAAAGTCACGGACTTATCAAACCACCCTTATGTACCTATTTAAGTATGTACTATATTTCTGTAAAAAAAATAGGTCTCGAAATTTAATTCAATATTAATATTACGAGTAATACAGTGGAATACAGATGTTGCAAGAAAAAAGCGAAGAAGTGTACCTAGCTTCAAGCAGAGAGTACAGAGGGCCTGTATCGAGAGATCTTCCCCGATTGCTGATGCAAACCAGGCTATCCAGAAGCTGCGAAGATACAATATGAACAAGAGTGCAACGATCTTCAAAATAGCCGCCCAAAGAAGGAGGAAAGCTCAGGAGATTCGTTCGCCAAAGTTAATTAACAATGCACATGGCCAGCTTCTTGTGGATTACGACAAAATTCTGCAGAGGTGGCGGCAGTATGAAGAACTTTTGAATGAACAGTTTCCCCAGATATATTTTCCAAGAGCCACCCCTAACTGTGAAGAAATACCCGACATTACAGTCGAAGAAGTTAGTGAGGCGGTCAAGTACTCCAAAAAACAAAAAGCGGTTGGGCCAGACGAGATGCCCTCTGAGTTTTGGAAAAAGATGGGAGACATCGGGTTCAGATGGCTCAGAATTCTCATCTCCAAATTTATGAGAGGTGATCCAAACCATAATAAACTAAGGATCCTAAATCCCTGCAACGAGCACTTGATGTGTGGAGGGACGTTTTGGAGGAAAATGGGTATCGCATTAGTTAAAAAAAGACAGGGTACTTGTACTGCCCGTTCTCTTATACACTCAGGCTATTCCAGACATTTATTTAAATGGAACAGTGTTTCCCAAGTGCAAAAAGTTCAAATATCAATATATCAAATATTGAGGAGATGACGAGAAACTCCATTATCTTCTGTGACCGCAAAATGCCCTCTAAGTTGAAAGGAATGCTCTACACCGCAGTTGTGCATTCAGCGCACACATACGATTTACACTGTTGGACGATGTACAAAAAGTGTGAGAGTAAATTGACGGCAGCTGAGATGAAGATCCCTTGCATGACAGCAGAAGTGACAAAGTTTGATCGAATAAGAAGTTCGAAGATCCGTGGAAGCTTTCACATCAAGGAAACCATCTTACAAAAAATAGAGCGCGACCGGCTCAGCTGGTATTGCCACGTTCAAAGAAGAGATCATTTGAACCCTGTTAAAAAAGCAATATCAATAAACGTTTCAAAGGCATCGCGAGGTAGGAGAGACAGGCCTATAAACACCTGGATTACACAAATGCATTGGCATTTCATTGGTCTCAGTAACCGAGTGATCCAAAATAGGCGGGCCTGCCGATATTTTCTAAGGTCTAAAAGGCGAACCCCACAAGCGGATCAGTAGAAATGCGGTGAAGCAGGAGGGTTATGATCCCTTGTTTTCAGATCATAACCTCGCCGAAATAGGAAGGAGAAGAAGAAGATCGAAATATTTTCCACATATTGGCTAATGCAAATGTCAATCATCAAGACACTAAAAATATCAATATTGTTTTACATATCAATTATTTCTGATTGTAAATATAAAATTTTAAATGGAGTGCTACATTTAATCAATTTATGATGTTTTAAATGGTCTTTACTCCCAAAAAATACGTTTCATATGTTTTACAAATAATTTTTTTTTTTTTTTAATAAAGGCCACTGAAAACAACATGGAATCATTATCAACATTAACAACACAGGTCCCGAGAGGCTATCAACCAGAACTCATAGTAGAGAACTCTTATGACAGCGAGTTGTGATGTTGAAAAGTTGGACAAAAATGTAGACATCGTTAGGGAGCCTCCAAACACCATCGCTGCCTTTTTCAATTAATCTTTATTTTGCAGGTCACTCTATTATGGGCAAAAGGAGTTGTTTTTTTGTTTACGTTTTCTTTTTGGACTACGAGCGACATTTTTTCATGATTATTTTCTCAGTTCAAATATTTGTAATGGTGTAAGTATTTTTGAAGATCTAAGATTTAGAGATTATTGACGCTATAATTTTGTTTTTCAGATTTTTTTACAACTTTGAGTCCGTGTAGCACCTAAAGCGCCCGGCCAGAATATCACATCTGTGATCTATCCGATTACGACAACCAAAAAAATAAGCAAAATTTTGTTGAGAAAATAATCATGAAAAAAGTTCACTAGCTCTCCGTGTATTTTGAGTGGAGTCCGTAAATATTTATTTCAAATTTATGCTTTGAAATGTACACCCGAATTGAAAAAAAGTGTATGTCCCCGGCTCTACCTATAAAGGGTTTTCCATTGAGCGTTTCCTATCTTTAAATTTGAATAAAACTGTGAGTGAGATATCACTGAAATTTTTTATTTATTTAGAGGGCCCGTGTATGCCATTATGTATGGAATATAACATCATTCAAATGTCCGCCGCGGCTTTGCTGCGTGGGGCGCATCCAAACAAACAAACAAATATTTGGCGCAACAGCTCTTTAAAGTGGCAGGGTCTAGCTTCTCGCAACCATTCATGTTGTGTGCGTTATACTTTTCACACGAATGGAAGGGACCTACAGTTTAGTGCCGTATCCGAACGGCTATTTGAGAAGCTATTTCGTGACAACAATACTCTCGGATGTTTGTTAGACGCTCGCGAGAGGTGGGACCGTGAAAAAAACTTTTTTGGTGTTTTCTGGGATTCGAACTTGGAACCTCATGCGTAGTGATCCGACACACTAACCACTTACGCCACGGCGCCCACGAAACGTTCAATTTTCCATAACTCTGGGGCATAAATCAGGCTGAATTGGACCAATGGAATTGATTATGTTGGCTTTCAGGGCAGTGGTGGTTTGTGGTTTATTGGCATAGACCTGTGACTTAAGAAAACCCCACAAGGGAAGTCTAACGGGGTCAAATCGCACGATCGCGGTGGCCAATTCACATGGCCTCCGCGTGATATAGCCATGTTCGGAAATCGCTCGTGCAGAATGCCCATAGTAGCACCATCTGTGTGGCACGGAGCGCCGTCCTGTTATTATAAAAGTGAGTATAGGCGTTTTCTTGAGAAGTGGCTATGCACTTTACAGGGGCTTATCACTTTACTACCAAGATACATTTAATGACATTCGATGGCAGCTGTCGAAGACGCAGATGAAAAAGAGAAATGATTAAGGAGAAGAGAAAAGCGCGCAAGAAATGGCAACAAACTCGGGCTCCGCAAGATAAAGCATATCTTAACCGTTTGTGCAACTCACTAAAAAGATCTATTAAAGACCTTAAGAATAATGAAATGCAAACTTACCTAGAAAGCTTAACGGCAGAAAAAGATTCTAATTACTCGCTTTGGAAGGCTATAAAAGGTATTAAAAACCTCAAATTCAAGCCGCCCCAATTAGGAAAAATCAAGACGAATGGGCCAGGCATGATAAAGAGAAAGCGCACGTTTTTGCCACCCACCTGCAATAAACTTTCAAACCGTTGGGTGGACAAGCTCTTATTCAAAATATAAATACGTCATATATAGCTAATAGCGTAATAAGAAATGCAACACTTACCGAAATTAAGGAAGAAATAAAGAAACTTAAACCAAAGAAGGCTCCTGGATACGACCTAATTACGGGAGAGGTCCTTAAAGCACTACCAAGAAAAGCTCTAATTAAGCTTCTGTTCATTATAAACGCCGCGCTTAGACTAGAATATGTTCTCAGTCAATGGAAAGTCGCCGAAGTCATAATGGTGCTTAAGCCCGGAAAACCGCCGAATGAAAAAACGTCTTATAGACCGATTTCGCTTCTTCCAATTATATCCAAAGTGTTCGAGAGAATAGTGATTAAGCGAATACAGCCGGTAATAGAAGAAGGGCATCTCATTCCGGATCATCAATTCGGATTCAGAAGTAAGCATTCTACAGTTGAACAAGTACATCGAATAACACATGTAATCGAAAAGTCACTTGAAGGAAAAAAGATTTGTTCAAGGGTATTCCTTGACGTCTCTCAAGCCTTTGACAAGGTCTGGCATGAAGGCTTAAATTTTAAATTACGACAAGTTCTGCCAGAGCACCTATATAATATTTTGAAGAACTACCTTACGAATAGACTATTCCGCGTCAAATGTGGAAACGAATATTCGGATTTTAAGGAAATAATGGCTGGGAAGCGTTCTTGGTCCAGTTTTATAACTATTATACACTCGTGATATACCGCAAGTAGAAGGCACTGAGCTGTCTTGGCAGTAGGTAAAACGGTCGAAGATACTACAGAAAAACTGCAAGAAGCTTTGGATAGAGTAAATGAATGGACAAAGGTTTGGCGAATCGCACTCAACGAAACCAAATCTGTTCATGTAAATTTTACTTATAAGAGAGTAAATAATTTGCCGATCTTTTCAAACTCGGTTCAAATTCCGTTTGCAAACGAGGCTAAGTATCTTGGAATGACACTTGATAAAAAGCTGAAATGTAAAACGCATGTAAAGAAAAAACGCAAAGAACTAGATAATAAATATCGAGTTACTTGGAAAATATTCCAAGCTTAATGTAGAGAACAAACTGCTTTTATATAAGCAAGTGCTAAAGCCTGTATGGACATATGGTATACAACTCTGGGGTTGTACCAATATAAGTAATATTAAAATTTTACGAACTTTTGAAAACAAAGTGCTAAGAGGTATTGTTAATGCGCCATGGTATATCAGAAATAGCGATATCCACAGAGATCTTGGCATTAAAACAATCAAAGACGAAATCAAAAACTACGCGAGAAAACATAAAAGTCGACTAGAAAGTCACGTTAATATTACAGTCCTCCAAGTTTCGGATGAAAGAAACTTACTACGCCGTCTACAAAGAACAAAACCTTTAGACCTAGCGCGTTAAATAACCGCGTCTAAACTGCGGAGCTAGCAGGAACTTCTAATGGGAAGGTACCTGCAAAACGTCCTTATTTCGTGAAACGAAAACTACTTGATAAGTCGAATACTTAGTTGTAGTAAAAAATAAAAACAAGTCTGTTTTGAAGGGAGGTTTTTTAGTGGGTAAGAATCCCACACTACTATGAGCACGCGCTGTCGATCCACATAGTGTCTTGTTGAAGATTTTCACCTACCCTCGAAAAAAAAAAACAGATGAAAAAACAATTATTTTACAAGTTCGCCGTCAAATTTTGTTTGATTACTTGTGTGAGCAGAATATAATTTGATTGACTTCGTTGGCAAAGTTCTCGTATTTTTTAAAGCAACATCTTAGATTCATGTTTCGTAAACATGTATGTTCATTTTTGATTACTGACAAAATTATATCCACTTCTATCTCAACTTCTGTTTTGTTGTTCCTTTGTGTGGAAAAATTGACAAAAGTGGCTATATACTTCTCACGAAAACAGGTCTATTATAAAAGTGAGTATAGACGTTTTGTTGAGAAGTGGGTATACACTTCTCACGAAAACAGGGCTAAAAAAAAACTGAAAGTCGACCACGTCATAAAACAAATTGGCTCCTATTCAGACAAACATTAGAAGATAGCATAAACCTACAGGTCCCGATAAAAACCTCATTCCAACTAGAAGAAGAAATTGAGGTATTCAATACAAATATCCAGCAAGCAGCATGGATAAGCACCCCTATTGGTCAAAAAAACAGGAATATGGATATAAATTACCCATATGCAGTCAAAGAATTAATCTGGAAAAAAACGCAAAGCTCGTAAGACTTGGCAAAGAATCAGAACACCTGAGAATAAAGAGATTCTTAACGCATTGTGCAATGAACTCAAAAGGCTTCTAAAAATTGTGAAGAATGAATCAGTTGGCAGATACTTGAATAAGCTATCAGCGCATAAAGATACAGAATACTCGCTATGGAAAGCTGTCAAATCTTTAAAAAAAAACAAGCAAAACAAGCACCGCCCATAAAAGAGGAAAACGGGTCTTGGGCAAGAAATGGCAAAGAAAAGGCTAACCTCTTCGCAGATCACCTGCAGCAAACCTTCCAACCATTTCCTAGGCAAACTGCAAACGAAAATCTTTTCCTGCAGTCCAGAAATAATCACAGAAATATACAGCATGTAACATTTCAGGAACTAAAATATGAAATTAAAACTAACATCTTCTTCTTCCTTTTATCAGCGAGGCTATGATCCGAAAACAAGGGATCACAGCCCTCCCACTTCACTGCATTTCTACTGATCCGCCTGTGGGGTTCGCCTATTTGACCTCAGAAAATATCGGCAGGCCTGCCGATTTTGGATCACTCGGTTACTGAGGCCAATGAAATGCCTATGTCGTCGCATTTGTCTGATCCAGGCGTTTATAGGCCTGCCTTTCCTACATCGCGATGTCTTTGGAACGTGCATAGATATTGCCTTTTTAACAGGGTTCAAATGATCTCTTCTTTGAACGTGGCAATACCAGCTGAGCCGGTCGCGCTCTAATTTGTGTACGATGGTTTCCTTGATGTGAAGGCTTCCACGGATCTTCGAACTTCTTATTCGATCAAGCTTGGTCACTCCTGCTGTCATGCGAAGCATCTTCATCTCAGCTGCCGTTAATTTACTCTCATACTTTTTGTACATCGTCCAACATTGTGAACCGTATGTGAGCGCTGGACGTACAACTGCGGTGTAGAGCCCTCCTTTCAACTTAGGGGGCATTTTTCTGTCACAGAAGATAGCGGAATTTTCTCGCCACTTCATCCACCCTACGCTTACACGATGATTGATGTCGTCATCACAAGTTGCTTTGCTATTGATCATAGATCCCAGATATTTGAACTTTTCGCACTTTGGAAGCACTGTTCCATTCAAATAAATGTCTGGAATAGGCCTGAGTGGATCAGAGAACGGGCAGCACAAGTACTCAGTCTTTTTTGAACTAATGCGATACCCATTTCCCTCCAAAACGTCCACCCACACATCAAGTGCTCGTTGCAGGGATGTAGGATCCTCACTTATGATGGCTCCATCGTCAGCAAAGAATAACTGATGTACCTTGGGGTCCATCACTTTACCTTCAAGCAGATAATCAAGGACTGTAATAAAGAGTAAAGGACTTAAAACGCTTCCCTGGTGCACCCCGACTTTGATTGGGAACTCTTCGGTTACTCCAGCGGGACATCTTACTCTTGTCTTTGCTCTTTCGTACATGTCCATGATCATCTGTACATAGGTTTCTGGAACCCCTCGATGTCTTAGCGCCACCCATATCAGATCTCGTGGTTGTCTGTCGAATGCCTTTTCAAAGTCAACGAATACAATATGCAAATCCCTTAAGGAATCACGATGTTTTTCCATTATGATCCTTATACTTTGGATTGCATCTGTGGTTGATTTACCCGAGACAAACCCGCACTGATCATCAGATAGCCGTATTATTTTTCGCAGTCGGCCACCTAATACCCGCTCAACGATCTTCATGGTGTGTGACATCAGCTTGATCGAACGGTAGTTATCACAGTTTCGCGTATCACCCTTCCCTTTGTATACAGGGAGGAGGTAACTTTCCCTCCATTGATTCGGCATTGGATCACCTCTCACGAATTTGGAGATAAGAATTCTGAGCCATCTGAACCCGATGTCTCCCATCTTTTTCCAGAACTCAGAGGGTATTTCGTCTGGCCCAACCGCTTTTCGTTTTTTGGAGTATTTGACCGCCTCACTAACTTCTTCGACTGTAATGTCGGCTATTTCTTCACAGTTAGGGGTGGCTCTTGGAAAGTATAGCCGGGGAAACTGTTCATTTAAAAGCTCTTCACAACACTGTCGCCACCTCTGCAGAATTTTGTCGTCATCCACAAGAAGCTGGCCATGAGCATTGCTAATGAACTTTGGCGAACGAATCTCCTGAGCATTGTTCCTTCTTTGGGCGGCTATTTTGAAGATAGTGGCGCTCTTGTTCATATTGTGTCTTCGCAGCTCCTGGATAGCCTGGTTTGCATCAGCAACCGGGGAAAATATTTTCTCCAGCTCCCGATACAGGCCCTCCGTACTCTCTGCTTGAAGCTGGGCGCACTTCTTCTTCGCTTTTTTCTTGCAGCATCTGTATTCCATTTCGAGGCGAGCTTTTTCGTCATTATTATTAGAGGGGCACTTTGACCAAGCTTTGAAAGCCACTTTCTTCTCATTTATCACCTTCTTAGCTTCATCACTCCACCACCATGTTTCTTTGGCGTGTTGATGGTGGCCTTTTGAAGCTCCTAGCAGTGATTTGGCCTTCTTTAAGCAAGTTCGCTGTAGGGAATCCCACATATTTTGTGCTCTGCACTCTTCATCCTCAGCTCCGTTGATGGTGTGAGGTAATTTTTTATTACGAAAACAAAAGCTTCGCATTTTTCTTTGTCCAGATTGTACCACTTGATTTTCTCAGAGACCCTTGTTTGTTTGCTTTTCTTCGGTGTTTTCATAAAAATTTCTGTTAGCAGGAGACGGTGTTGCCGAGCGATTGCCTCTCCCAGGATCACTTTGCAATCTTTTACCCGGGGCTTCATGAAACTGCCTACCAAATGGTAGTCAATCTGAGTTTCATCTCCACCACTGCTGTAAGTGATCAGGTGTCGGCTTTGTTTGATGAACATGGTATTTAACACGATAAGACCGTGTGATTTGCACATGCTTAGGATGTCTTCACCAGAAAGGTTCCTGGTGCCATATCCTAGTCCTCCATGGCAGTCTTCATAGTCTTCGTTTGATTTCCCGACATGTCCATTCAAATCTCCTCCAACAAATAGAAATTCTTCCTTTGGGATGTTCTTAAGGAGATTGTGGAAATCTAGCCAAAATGCATCTTTATCTCTCTGATTGTACCCATCGTGGGGAGCATATGCACTGACAATATTCCACACCTCTCCTTGTATTACTAGTTTGAGAGACATCAAACGGTCGCTGGACTTCGAAATGCTCAAGACGTTAGCAAGTAGCTCTGCCGCAAGGATGATACCGATTCCGTTCTTAGACTTTTCCGTTCCGTAGTAGAACATCTTGTAATCTTTTGTCCTAACGTCCAAGAAACGCGCCCGATTCCCGGTGTTTTTCCATTTCGTCTCTTGGACACACAAGATGTCCAACCGCCTTCTATTCATCATCTCTTCCAGCTCGTAACTTCGACCGGTCATGCTTCCAACGTTCCAACTCGCGACCCTCAAATTGCGTCCAAACTCTTTCATTATTTTGCTAGCCCCCGGAATCCGTATAGCTCTGACCCGAACATTTCTGCTCGGTCCAGGATCAGTACCATGCACAGCAGTGGTAGTGCCTGGCGGGGTAGTGCCTTTCCTTTTTGCAAGTATTACCATAATGATACAGTTTTGCAATACAATTTTTTGCACCATATTGCGATGGTGTTTGTTGTTTGACACGTGCATGCTCCTGTTTTAATATTGTTTGATCTTTCTTTTATGACACCGGTGATCTCCAGTCGTGTCAACCCACGGACTCGCATGCACACTTGTGGGAGGGTTTTTAAGGTAGTATATGTGTCGCTAGGCTCACTTGGGTGTTATATTGCCTAGATCTGATTTGTCCCCTTAGTCGCCTTTTACGACAAGCGCTGGTTGTTGGGGGGGGGCGCTGCAGTGATATTCTTAACCCGTCCCTGCACGGGGGGAAATTAAAACTAACATAAATGCAAAAAAAGCACCAGGCTACGATTTGATAACAGGACAAATACTTAAGGAGTTCCCGGACAAAGCTTTGCGGAAACTATTACATTTAATTAATGCAGCACTCAGGCTAAAGTATGTTCCGATACAATGGAAGGTGGCAGAGGTAATTATGATTCTGAAACCAGATAAGTCGCCAAATGAAAAGAAATCGTATAGACCGATTTCGCTCCTACCCGTATTATCAAAGCTATTTGAAAAACTGCTTTGCCAATAATAGAAGAAAGAAGTCTTGTACCTTCCCACCAATTTGGGTTTAGAGAGAAACACTCTACTGTACAACAAGTGCATAGAATTGTAAGTACAGTAGAAAAAGCACTTGAGAATAAAAAAGTCTGTTCAGCCATATTTCTAGACGTAGCACAAGCGTTTGATCAAGTCTGGCATCGCGGACTAGAATTTAAACTGCAAAGGGATCTCCCCGAAGAGTTTTACTTAATTCTTAAATCTTATATCGCAGATCGTTACTTTCGAGTAAGATATGAGAATGAATACTCTCATTTTAAGAAAATATCTGCAGGAGTTCCACAAGGAAGTGTCTTGGGACCAATCCTTTATCTCCTATATACAAGAGACCTACCTCAGCAGGAAGAAGCTAGCTTGGCGACTTTTGCAGACGACACTGCAATTATGACTAATGGCGATAGTGCTGATGAAGCAGCGAAAAAATTACAAAAGGCTATTAAATCTGTAATGATTGGACAAAAAATGGAGAATAAAGCTTCATGAAACTAAATCTATCCATATTAACTTTACTAATAGAAGAATAAATAATGTAAGAGTTAATATTGATGGAATAGAAATTCCGTACGCAAATACTGCGAAATATCTGGGTATAACACTTGACGCCAAGCTCAGATGGAAGGAGCATGTCAAAAAGAAAAAAGAGGAGCTCAACATTAGACTCAGACAAATGCATTGGTTAATAGGAAGAAATTAACAGCTATCAATTGAAAATAAATTGCTATTGTACAAGCAAGTCCTGAGACCCGTATGGACGTATGGGATACAACTTTGGGGTTGTACCAAAAAGACAAATCTAAGAATGATACAAACATTCCAAAACAAAGTACTAAGAGGCATCGTTAATGCACCTTGGTATATAAGAAATGACAACCTACACAAGGATCTAGACGTAGAAAATGTAAGTGAAATTGTAAAAAAATATGCTCTTAGGCACTACGAACAACTCCAAGACCATGTAAATCCTCAAATACAATACATGGAAGAAGAAAACAACAATACTATTAGGCGACTTAAAAGATTAAGGCCGCGTGACTTAATTTTCTAACGAAAACTATAATAGAAAAAAATAGAAAACATGACTGTATTATATATACACACAGGTTTACCTATAACCTATAAATGACCAAATTAAAGTGGATACACACAAAATCACCCCTCCAAAACGTTAATTATACATTAGAGAAAAATTACTGGATGAGCCTCTCAGTTGTAATATTAGAAGGTGTTTTTGCTATTTGGGAATAGCCCCCCCCTCCCTCCAGCCTCTCCATTTAGCTTGGTCTTTAGCTAATTGCCTCCAATTGCGCACTCCAAGTTGGTCGAGGTCCCCTTGAACTTGTGCGCGCCACCTACGGCGATGATTTTCTCTGCTGTGTCGTCCCTCGGGGTTAGATTCGAAGACTCTGCGGGCCGGAGCGTTGGTGTCCATTCGCTCTACATGTCCTAGCCATCTCAGACGTCCAATACGCAGTTTTTTGACTAGGTCGATGTCGCTGTACAGCTCGTATAGTTCGTGATTGAATCTTCTCCTCCAAAACCCGTCAACGCAAACGGGACCGAAAATCTTACGAAGAATTTTTCTCACGAAGCGACCAAGGATATCTTCATCCTCTTTTAATAAAGTCCATGTTTCCGCGCCGTAAAGCAGGACTGGGATGATCAATGTCTTATATAGAGTCTCTTTAGTTGTTCGAGATAGAGCTTTACTGTTGAAATGCCTTATAAGCCAAAAAAACAGCGATTGGCAAGAGTTATTCTTCGATTGATTTTTGCGCTGAGCTTGTTTGTAGAATTTATAGCAGAGCCAAGGTAGACAAAGTCCCTTACTACCTCAAAGTTATAGCTGCCGATGGTGACGTTTTGTCCAATTCGTCGGTGTTGGTTTTCCCTTCTTATTGACAGCATATACTTGATTTTGCCCTCGTTTATCGCTAAACCCATTTTGGCCGCTTCCGTCTCAATGCTTGCAAACGCACCGGTGACAGCCCGCTGAGTTCTTCCGATAATGTCTATATCGTCGGCGTATGTAAGCAGTTGTACAGACTTGTAGTAGATTGTGCCTCCTGTGTTGGCTTGTGAGTTCCGCACAATCCGTTCAAGTACAATATTAAAGCGAATCGCCATATGGACTGCTTCTTCATCTACCCGTTTCTCTAGATTTGACTCCTTGCGATTATTTCTTGTTTCTTAATAGAAAGAAATGGCTTAACGGAAAAAGATTTTCATCAAATGAAAAAATCATCGGTGCATTTTGTAGGGTTTGGGAAATCATATTTTTTGGACGGGTTGAAAAATTTGGAATACCGTTGGGAAATGTTCATCGCACTAAATGGAGACTACGTTGAAAAATAAATTCAATTTTGAGAAAAAAAAACAATTTCATTTCAAAGTCACTGACTTATCGAACAGCCTACGTACTGAAGAAACTGAGGAGAATACATGTTAACAGCCAAAACATTGAAAGCACAGTTCGCTCAGTTCACGTGAGATGTACTGCGACTGCAACCTATTCCCAGAAATCGCAGGCCCAATGCCAACACCTGCACAGCTAATTCCCGGAATGGTTCCCAGCAACCATCAGCACCCAAAGCAGAGTTCACACAGGTTACTCCCAAGCCGTCGCATCGACCCAGAATTGATCCTCAATTACACTTGTCTGTCTAAACTTATAAATAATTCTAAACGTTCGATTTAGTTTTGAGTTTTGAATAAAGTTGCAAAGGACGGACACCCGTCCATAAAAAAATATATTTTTCTTATTTACTGCGCGTAAAGGAATAACTTACATTTATATTAAAGCTGCTTTACGATATCGTAGTCAAATTATACAAGACGCCTTTTAACATAAAAGTTTTGATTCGTTATAAAATACCTATTCATTATGCAATTAAAATAATTTTAAACAATTTGTCATCCTGGCTTTTGTCGCGTTAGTATGCCTGTCAAGATGCGAATTTACTACATATTACTACCTACTAGTAAATAACCATAACTGCCTCTAGACCGCTTACAGTCAAATGTGTTATTTTCAAAATTCATCATCATTGACAGTGATCCAAAGGGAATCGAACTGAGACAGTACGACCACCCCTTCAAGCTAACCTCTTTTTTTAAATACTATGATGAAATCATTGCTCAATAGCTTTAATGCGCGGTGAAGAATAGAATACACCCATTTCCGTCACTTGAAGGTGACTGTACAGTGCCTTGGCATTGAAACTCACATTAAATAGTACATCTTCCAAAAAGTAATGTTTTGGTCATACTCGTACAAAGTTCGAAATAGAATTAACTTTGCCAAGCTACCAGGCGGCGAGAAGAATTTTCCAAAAGCGACGATGATTCAAAGCGAACATATGAACACGAAATCTAAAATCATTACTCATCGACCTTTAATTGCCCACCACCAGAGAGGTGATAGAAAACACGTCGAACTACGAACTGGGCATGAAACGCACAGTAATAGGAAAGTTTTATTCATGGATAATTGAGTTTCAATAGTGAGAACGGCCATCGAGATGAGAACAAGAATCTCGAGAATGTTGCGCGATATTCATCACGAAATCCAAGTGCGCGCTGGTATATTCTAATTATAACCCCCACGCATTCGTTAACTAAACCAAAAAATAAGACCAAACAAGTATATTTCCACTGAACAATCGAATGACATTCGAATTGAACGGCTCAGCGGCTGTAATTAGTCAGAGATTAGAATGCAATTACCATGGAATTTCATTCATGTAATGGAAAACTACTCAACCCATCGTACAATCACCCCAGTTGGGCCAAAAGGCTAACGTACGGCAACCAAAACATAAACACACTCAACCAGGCGCGGAAATTTTGCCAAAAGCTCCCCAAACACTGGGCTGCACTGCTACCATCAACAAAAGAAAAACTATAAACTGCAACCGGCTGTTGGTGCTACCCCTGCACACGGAATGAGGTCAGCGAGTGCATGGACAGTGTATGACCCACTACTGTGATTCGATTTGAAAGGGAACCCACCTGTTAGTAGCGGCTGCACGACTCCATTCTGGTTCATCCGACTACGGTCTACGATGCCTCCCTCCGACTTCTTGTAGCTCAGAAGCTTGTCACACATTTTGCCCTAAAACTCAGGACTCTGTCGAGCGATGAATGGCCAACTGAACGCAGAATCACTCTCGCGCGCGCGAAACTACAACGAAACAACGGAAAACCGACAAGAATTATACTGATATCAGCGCACTGAAGGCTATCAATATCAAAGTGGGTGATTCGAGTGAATGGTGACTTGGTAGGTCGGCTGCCAAGGACTGATTGAGAGTTCTGCTGGCGGTGCGTCGGAGTTTTATTGGCGACGACAGTCGACGAGTTTTGCTGGTTACTTTGGTAGCAAGAGCTCACTATTGATTACACACGTGAGCTGAAGGTTGCATGAAGGTCGGAGGAGTATTGCAGTGGCACTCGGGGGGAATGGTATCGTTTCGTGGACTCCGACTGTTTTTCATTGGCGGGGCTGCGCTGGCAATCAATCGAATTGTGACTCGCGACGACGATGATCTTTGTAGGTCGCCGGTAAATTGAACTTTACTCGAAATTTTCTTGCGATTTTTCTCTCGATAATTCAATCGAAAACCGAAAGTTGATTACAAATAGTTCGCACTATAATAAAATTTTCACACAACTGACATTTGATAATGACATTTGTGACACACAAAAAAAAAATGGATTTTGATAAGAACAGGGGAGGCAACATGACCAACAAAGTAGTGGAAGCAGCTGATCCGGAGATATGTACTAGATGTCGGTAGGGTAGGACATTTTCGACATCCAAGTCTTAAAAATTGCAATCTTTAAGATTTTACAGATTTAAAAACTCATATGGCAGAGACAGTTTTTTAAAAAAATAATTTCACAAATTTAAGAAGGCGAAGCGAATGCATTTTTGTCAAAAATGAATATCTATAGAAAAGTTGAAAGCACAAATACCATTCGGTCTTTAAAGTGTGTGTGTGTGTATATAGGTACATATTTAAATACAAGTGAAAATAATAATAATTCAGTGAAACACATATTTAAATAAAAGAGCTCGTTTAGGTTAGGTTAGGTTGAAGTAGCTGCCAGCTGAGAATCGTCAACACACATAGATCAATAATAGGTCCATTATAATACCGTGTGGATCATGGGAGAAAATATCTCTAAATACTCGCTAAAACCATTTTGAGCTTCGTATGTAGCGTAGGAGGCTGTTAATATCAATATCTATCAGATCGCCTAAATCGTTGTAATAGGGGTCTCCTACGTGAAGCTTCCTTCTACGGTAGAGAGCTGGACAGAAGCAAAAAATGATGAGGAATAGTTTCTTCCTCTTCTTCGTCCATGCAGCTTCTACAAAGTCGTCCACAAAAAAGCCTAGCCTTGTAGCATGCTTACCTATTAGACAGAGTTTAGTGATGACACCTATTATAGCGCTGATATGCAATCTGTTGAGAGAAATCAAATTCTTAGAACGATTTAGATCCAGCTTCGGCCAAATCTTCTTTGTCGCTAGACATGTTCATCCATTTGTCCACCTAAGATTTGTGCTCTCGAAAGAGTTCGTTTAATTTCAAATAATTTGTTTTCCTTCATAGGTAGTCTGCCTTGTTTGTTTTAAAGCTGAAACTAGAGCTGTAGAAGTAACGACAAAAAGTGTACCCGTATGTATAAGTTGGATGGCAAACGACTAACATAGGCCTCGTAGGGGCAGCATCTCCCGATAGGTGTTGGTCCGCTAAGTAACGAGAAAGAGCCACTGCAGCCGAAAACCTAGCAGCTCTGTTAGTAACCCCTACTCCCACCTCCTCGTGGTGCCATCTGGGGATTTCTTCGGAAATTGCTAACGGGAGAGGACGAATGGCGAGCTTCCTGCGCCAAAAAACAGGATAAGTGTCGGTTGGTCTGTGGCCCAGCGAGCCGCAACCGTAAAAACTTTTACTGCTCCGAAACGAAAACCATCGCCACGGATACGGACGGATAATTTGATGACGACCTTTGGCTATCGGACACGGACAACGATCGGATTCTGGAACGTTAAGACCCTCCTGGACTCACTCAAGGAAGGGCCTTATAACGTCAGATTCCTCCAATTAGAACGCGAATTCGCAAGGTATAAAATAGACATCTTAGGGCTGAGCGAGATAAGATGGTTCGATGCTGGGGAATTCATCTCCCCAACCAAAAACACTGTCATGCTCTACTCTGGGAAACCAGCTGGAAGTGCACGGAGTTCCGGAGTAGGACTCATGCTAACTCCAGCAGCACGTAGTAGCCTCATATCCTGGAAACCCCATAATGACCGGATATTGTCGGCTAGGTTCCAGAGTAGAGTTAGAAAAATTGCGATCATACAGTGTTATGCTCCGACTCTAGACGCGACTGAGGACGAAAAGAATGATTTTTATAGCCACTTAGGCGCCGCCTACAACCAAACGCCTAATGGGGACATCGTAATGGTGATGGGAGTTCACGGCGTGGGAGACCGTAATGATAACGGTGAGCGGTTTGTGGACTTCTGCAATACCAACCGCCTAGTCATCGGAGGTACGCTGTTTAAGCATAACACCTGCCACAAAATCAGTTGGGTCTCTACTGATAGGCAACGAACATCCAACCAGATCGACCACATTGCGATCAGTCGCCGCTTTAGAAATTGTCTCCTGGACGTCCGAAACAGACGTGGAGCTGACGTCGGACTAGAACGAGATCACCATCTTATGGTAGCTCATTTACGCCTTCGTACTGCATCCGTCAACAGCAACCGCTCAAACCTACTTAACATCACCAGGTATAATATCGACAGGCTCAAGGTTCCCCAAGCGCGCCAACAGTTCAGGGACCATCTTGCCTTAGAAGCAGAAGCAATCAGCAGCATAGAGAACATGGATGACCACTGGAGTGCTGTGAAAAATGCTTATGCGACTGGGGCACGCACTTATGTCGGTAAAAAGCAGAAACACCACCGCACATGGCTTTCTACAGACATCTGGAGACGGATCGATGAGCGTACAGCAATCAAGGCTCGGATTGCAGCGGCCTCAGCAGTAGAGAGAATCGAGCTTGAAGCCCAATACCGTGCGAAGAAGAAAGAAGTGCAGCGTAGTGTGAGACGTGACAAACGTCAATATATCAACTCACTGGCCTCAAGGGCTGAAGAAGCAGCGAGTAGGTGCGACAGTAGGACTGTGTATACCATCACTAAGGAGCTCATCGGTGGTCGAAACTCCAAACAACATCCAGTGAAGAGTCTAGACGGTAACCTTCTGATTTCGGATGAGGATCAGCTCACTAGATGGAGAGAACATTTTGCTACAGTGCTAAATCACATAGACGATGGCGGTATGATCTCGAATTCGAATGAGCAGTTCGAAGCAACAAATTCCCGAATTCGCACCGCACCTCCCAGTAAAACCGAGATAATAACAGCAATCAAGTCCCTCAAGAAGAACAAGGCGGTGGGTATTGATGGCATCCCTGCCGAGCTATTTCAAGCGGCGCCAAATACATCGGCAGATTTGCTGCATCCCCTAATACGGAGAGCTTGGAATAGTGAACAATTTCCACAGGAGTGGAAAAGAGGGATGATCATTAAACTTCCAAAGAAGGGAAACTTGATGGATTTCGGTAACTGGAGAGGTATATGCGTTCTTCCAGCCGTGGCTAAAATAATAGCTAAAATAATTCTAAAACGAATTAAAGAACATTTAGATTCAACTCTCGATGTCGAACAGGCAGGCTTTCGCGCTGCATCCTCCTTCATTGACCACATAAACACCTTACGGATCATTATCGAGCAATGCGTTGAGTATAGGTCTCCGCTACATTTAATGTTTATCGACTTCGAGAAAGCTTTCGACAGATTGAATCGAGATGCTATCTGGTTGGCCTTGCATCCCAGAAAAACTTATAGCTATTATCAAGGCTACATACGAGGGCGGTAAGTGTCACGTCGTGCACAATGGTAAGGTGTCGGAAGATTTTGAAGTCCAAAGTGGAGTACGTCAAGGGTGCATACTGTCACCACTATTGTTTTTGGTGGTTATCAGCGATGTACTCCGTGCAGCATTGACGGAAGGCAACTATGGAATTCGTTGGACTATGACATCTTACCTTAAACATCTAGATTACGCTGACGATGTTTGTCTACTTTCACATCGGATAATGGATCTTCATCTGATGGCCCAAAATCTAGAAGCTGAGGCAAACAAAGTGGGGCTAAAAATAAACACAGCCAAAACAAAAGCCCTGAGCACTTCTTCTAACAACCGCGCTCAGCTTAACATTGCCGGACAGGAAGTCGAGAAAGTTGATAACTTTCTTTATTTAGGAAGTGTGGTCTCGGCTAATCGCGGTGGCACCGAACTGGATGTGTGCAGCAGAATCGGGAAGGCTTTAGCGTTCGGAATGCTATCTAAAATCTGGAGAAGCAATGTTATCAGCTTAAGAACCAAGCTGCGACTGTTCCGCTCCAACGTAGAATCAGTGCTGCTTTATGGGTGCAGTACTTGGAAGGTGGACACCATTAACACACGGAAGCTGCAAGTCTTTGTAACCAAATGCTTAAGAATCATTTTGAGGATTTTTTAGCCGAACTGATCTGAGAACGGGCCAAGAACCTATAAGCATTACTATACAAAGAAGAAAGTGGCAATGGATTGGACACACCCTACGGCGCGAAGACAACTCCATTGCGAAATACGCCATGCAGTGGAATCCACTCACCCAGGCAGGCAGAATAGCGGGACGCCCTAGGCAAACGTGGCGCCGAACAGTTGAGGAGGAATCGAGCTCTTTAGGAATGAGTTGGAGGCAGCTCAAACGCGTTGCAGAACTTCGAACACGATGGCGCGCAGGCGTGGTTGACGCCCTATGCCCCCCGAGGGGTTAAAGGATCTAAGTAAGTAAGTAAAAGTATGTATAAGTTACTTTTGCCTGACTGCCCGTTACTTTCGTTTCTGCAATACAAGGCGTATGAGTAACGTTTTAAGGGTATTGGTATGGTATCGTATGTTAGGTCAGGTTAAAGGAATTAGCTGCATCGAAATAGTGCAGCCTGCACTCGGATCCCAAAAGGATCTATTGTGCTCCCCTTACGTGAATATCCTGGCTGAAACACTGGAAAGTTAGAAAACATAAACAAATTAGCTAGAGCTCTGTAGTGTTGGAGTGGCCCCCTCTAAACCCCCCTGAAAGAGTTATGAATTTCGCCCAGATGATTGCAGAAATACTCTCCGAGGGCCGTCTTTCTGGTGTTGCATAGGAAGTTATCCATATCCTCTTCTGCGGCTGTGTTACCGCAGCCTCTGCAAAGTTCATCTGTACTTAGCCGCATTCTTATTCGGTGGGCCGCCAATAGGTTGTCGCTGGTAAGGATTCCTATGAAAAGCGCCAAGTTTTGTCTACTTTGAGTGAGAATCAGCTTAATTTTCATATTGTCGTGTTTTGTCCAGATGTTTCTGGAGACGAGGCACGATTGAAGTGATCTCCATCTTTCGTCTGCTTTTCGATTGAACTCAAGTGTTATGTTTGATTTAACAAATTCTAGGGGAGGAAGGACTGAGTTTTGCACCATTGACCGGCCTTGTTTTGATTCCTTTCTTGCTAGTTCGACTGCCATTTCGTTCCCTGGAATTCGTATCGTATTTAACGCATATCAATTTTATTTCGTGTAGGAAGTAATCGTCCGCATTCATTTTGTATGTGTGTAAGCAGCACACAAAATAAAAATTATGAAACACAAAGTAAATAATACAAAACACATACAGAGACGCATAACAAATAATTAAACATTTAATTTGTTGGTTGCTCTCGCAACCACTCATGTTGCGTGCGTTATATTTTTCAGACGAATGTAAGGGACCTACAGTTTTATGCCGAATCCGAACGGCAATTTGAGAAGTTTTTTCGTGACAACAATACTCTCGGATGTTTGTCAGACGCTCGCGAGAGGTGGGACCGTGAAAAAACTTTTCGGTATTTTCTGGGATTCGAACTTGGAACCTCATGCGTAGTGATCCGATACACTAACCACTTACGCCACGGCGCCCACTCACAATATGTAATACATATGTATGTAATTCGCATGTTTGGCCGGACGCTCCCAGCGATGTCTCCAACGATTTAGCTATTCTAAATTGCAAAATATTTGCATATTCTTAATACTATATGGTTTGATATATCAAGCATTTGAATAAGTTTATTCACTTCAAAATTAAAACATGCTTGCAATACCTTTTGCTTAAAACCATTAATGCTAGATAGCATTTGGTGGAAGAATTTGCTTTTCTTTTGTTCATATACGTACAATCCAATATCTAAGGACTTAAAATACCAAATAGTTAAGATATATGAAGGGGTCATACAGAAAGTCATGTCAGTTTTGGCTTTGTAGTTAAATGTGATGCCCAATTGTTTTTGAGATTGAATGAAAATCGCAATAATTCCTAACTTTCCTGTAACAATGGTTCTACATAGTCTCACATACTCTTGCTTTTAGATTTTTGCGTCTTTCTTTATCAAGAAAACATACCATGGTAGAAAAATACTAGCTCTCCAAATGAAATCCTTCAGCAGCGACAGACACATATACCGCAGCGACACCACACTGTAGCGGCACTGCAGCGAGGAGGCCCTCTACTGCGTCGTTCATGCGAGTTAGATTCGAAGACTCTGCGGGCCGAAACGTTCTTTACATGTTCTAGCCATCTCAGCGTAAGGATTATCGCGATGATGTTTATGAATAACTAGCGTTACCCCGTCCGCTTCGCTAGACGTTTCCTTTATTTGTTTGCTACATTAGAAAACATTTCTTTTTTTCTTTCAAATGAATTTATTGTAAGGCTCTGTGATAAACAATATTTTTGGTTTTTCCTTCATGTGCGAACACAAACAAATCAGCAGGTTTCCCTACACGTGAACAGGCTACATACAATTGTCCATGTGAGAAACAATTATTTTCCAAATTTAAACCACACGCTTGCAAAGATTGTCTCTGCGCTGTATTGATGGTCATTGCAAAGCCAGTCGCACTGGAAACTGCAAACGTTTAAATTCGAATGGCATGTCTGTTGGTATCATCGGTATACGTGGAATTAAAACGTTTTCACCTTTGAATTTCCCATTTAAAATAGTGGCTTCAATAACGTTGGTCATTCGCTTCTTAACCGTAAGTATTGTGCCATTGCACAATTTTGGTTGGTTGATATTACGAAGCATGATGAATGGTGCTCCAACTTTCAATTGCAATAGGTATGTGCATTGGCAGGCCTGGTAAATCCAATGAATTTAAAAATTTTGTAGGATAATTGACCACCTTATCTTTATTCATAATGGTATCGACTGACTTGAATGTGAACACTTCTCCTGGTATCTCTTTTAAAATGGTCTGATTAATTTCTGTAACGTCTTTGTTTTTTGCCGCCAATATAGCTCTTTCGCTCAGCCAAACATGTGTCTTGTATTGTTGTACAATGTTTGGAAAAACTTTTCGAATCAATTCTTCTTTTAATTGAACTACATTGCAAAAATTGTTTTGTAACGTTATTAAGCCAGTTTCATTGTCTATCGGCATTTTTTCATCTCCAATTTTCAACAACTGCTTTGAAAATTCATTGGCTGATGGATCATTGTGTAATTCAACACGCACATTTGTGGTTAATGTGAGTGTTCTCACATATGTCCACAGAGTGGATGACTTTTAACACGCATTAAGCTCATCAGCGGCGGTGGATCGAGGAATTACTGGCAAAGTTTGCCGGAAATCACCAGCTAATAATATTAAGGCGCCACCAAAGAGCCGTTGATTTCCTCTCATATCCTTCATTGTACGATTGAATGCCTCCAATGATCTCTTGTGGGCCATAGGACATTCATCCCACACGACAATTTCACACTGTTACAACACTTTGGTTATTCCTGACGTTTTGGTTATATTACATGTTGGATTTTCGTTGAAGTTCATGTCCAAAAGCAACTTGAGCACAGAATGTGCTGTTCTGCCGCCATCCAACAACGTCGCCGCGATTCCAGATGATGCGAGAGCCAATGCTATTTTATTTTGCGAACGAATGGTGGCAAAAATTGTTGAAATAAGGAAAGTTTTTCCAGTGCCACCAGGCGCATCTAAGAAATACGTTCCACCACTTTTGTCTGCCATTGCTCGCATCAAAATGTCGTAAACATCTTTTTGTTGTACGTTTAGCTTTGGAACATTTGTTAAAAAAAATTGAGTTAAATCATTGCGATCGAAATCATGTTCACACAGCAAATCTCGATTATACAAATATTGTAATTGCCGATTACATGCCTGGCGATGGCATGCCTAATTGGGATAACGCTTTAATTGTAAGGCAAATATCTTCGATCATTATGAGAGCTTCATTATGCATTTCTGGTGTTGTTAGCAAATGCGGATTCGATGTTGTTCTACGCATTCGATTCAAAATATCTTCCGTCATAAAATCTGCATAATTTGTCTACAATTCAGATGGGTTCGATGGGCTACACGTTGCTATGATTATTGCAAATAGTGTACGAATCTGATGAGGCGGTGCAATAATTGACGATTCAGCAAGCGTAGAGTCCCAGTGAGCATCGTCCTCGAGCAAATGTAAGCGACGGCATGCCTCACAACAAGTTGGGCACTCTAATCCATCTACTGTTTTCAAATTTGCAAAGGATGTTGGTCCACGAACGTTGATTAATAGAAGACGTAAATAAAAACACTCGTCATGTCTTGGATGAATTGTATAAAGTCTTCCTAATGCATCGGTTTGAAATACATACATTTTGATGACTTGGAACTGGCTTCCCTTGCTTGCGTCTTGCAAAAACTTTGATCGATTTATTCCATGTGTAATACTGCGGGACTTCCGTGTATAATAATTGATTGGCAAATGTGTCACTTTAGCATAAAGCAAAAAAAGCATTCAATGTAGTAACTGGTGGTGTAATTGCTCTTTGCAATGCAGTTTCACTTAACGTCGTATGTTTTGTATTTCGATGTTTTGTTAACAGAATTTATGCCATTCGTCTTGAATTACATGTGTCCGTAGATATACATTTTGCATTTTCTTGAATGAAAAAGTTAATTTTGTTTAAATGCCCTATGTCCTTCTCATTGTTTTTCTGAATAGTTTAAAAGAAAAACCAAGTAAATTGGTTGAAAATTACGTGAGTTGTACGTAAACGCACAAAATATCAACTTAGTTATATATATATAGATATAAATCTGTAATTCTCTGATATATGATTGCCTTCTTTTAAATATTTGAAACATAACTGATTTTTGAAAGTTCTACCCTATAACTTTTCCTAGATCCTATTAAAAGCGAAAACCAACTTTTATAGCGAAAGCGGTGAAGCATTTTTAAAGTACTCGTAGGGATCTTATGTATGTTCGCTAATTATAAATTTAGTGAATTTCCGTCTGGGTTGAGCGATCGATTAAAATACTGACCGAAAAGATTTACTATCTGAAGGACCAAGTATCCTCCTGGCGATACAAATGGATGAGTAAGTACACACTTCCGCATGCCGTTATACGATCGAGTCCAGATCGAATGCGCTGATGGGACTCGAAAAACTAAACCGTAAACAACATCTATTTTCAATCCATTCCAATGTCCCCTATATTCCTCTTTTTACCTATGTAGGTCATAGACCTGTTACTGGTAATCTGACTCTTCCTTCAATGTTCTCCGTCAGATATTTCTCCTTAGTTAATGGATTACAGTGGACGCTCGATATAGTGAACATCGATACAGTGAACACACAATATTTTATACAGGCTATTCTAAATAGTGAACAAAAAAAATCTCGCTACAGTGAACTTAAGTTTTTTTATTTTTTTAGCACCTTACAGCATCCAAAAAACAGTTAAAACTTATTAGTGCCATGCAGTAGCCAGTTAGGTCCACTGGGAAGTACATATGTACGTTCATAGATAGGCATACCCATATACAATCGTCCAAATTTACCGTTTGTTCTACTCATCGTGTTGTGCGAGTATCTTGCCCGATTATATGCTACGAAGTTTGGGGTTGTTGTAGTACAAATGCAAACTGCCTGTTGCTTGTTTTTGTTAAAAATAAAATATTCCGCTCAATAAATATTGGCTGGTTTTTCAGTAATTGCAAAAAAAAAAATCTAATTACAGTAAACTCTCAATAATTCGAATTTCATTGGACCAGGGAAAAACTTCGAATTACAAAAAAAAAAAGATTTTTAGAAAACTTAATTTTATTTTGTACCTAAAGAAATTATAATTTTTTGTATACAAATTACAAAATCTGTAATTTTCTTCTGAGTAAGCGGCTGCAAACGACCTCGGTCTAGGGTCTTTTCGATCGTGATTAAAGCTGAAAAAACGTCTTCGTTGACATCTGTCCTCTCTACTCGTATAAGTTCATTTAGAATGGAAAAATTGTAAACTCTACTGTAAACCATCTGAACACATTTTCGTTCAATGAATACACAGGGCACAAGTTTTCATTGCAAACGCACTTCAACGAACAGTTGAGTAGAAACAAATAGACTTACACCCCTATTATGGTTAGCGAATCGAACGTTCGACTCAAGTCGAACTGCCAGAGAATTGCTTCTGGTGTGGTATTGCTGTTAGCGAACAATTTCATTCGAGTAAAGAATCAGTGCTGACAAAGGAAAGAAAAATGAAATGTCATCTGTGAAGCGTCAAAAGCGACAGAAGCAATTCGCTTGGCAGTTCGACTTGAGTCGAACGTTCGATTCGCTAACCATAATAGGGGTGTTAACTTCGAATTATAGAGGTAAAAAAACCCAACAAATATGAATTAGAGAAGTTTTTAGTTTATGTTGCACAAGAATAAGTTCGAATTAACGAAAGGGACAAATTGCATAGGTTTTCGCATTGGACTTACATAGGCAGCACTTCTATTTATAGAGGTTTTCGAATTATAGAGAGTCAAATTATCAAGAGTTCACTGTATATTCTATGTTCAATGTATTGATTGTAAAAACATACACATGTTGATGAAATTTGCTTCAAGGAGTCCACGCTCGTTACAGTGAACAATCTCGTTCCAGTGGTTTTTATTAGTTCACTATATCGAGCGTCTAGTGTATATTCACATTTCCACTTTCGTTGTTAAATAGCCTGTAAGTTCCTGAACAGTTCTCTGATAGTTTTAATATTGGAGCGGATCGTTATTGCATTACTTTGCCACAACAAACAATATCAACATTTCAAAAGTAGAAATTGTAGGCTTGCATAGCTCCACTTTAGACCCTGAATTGTTTTGAGAGCTTCTCACTATGCAGGATGTGATATCGTAATTTGCATTAAAAATTGATAAAAGCTGTTAGGTTATCTGGAATTTTTCTGCGCGGAAAAAACGATCGATAGTGTCCAAATGTCTATAAAAAAAAGCTTTCGTTTATATCCTCAAATGAAAGCTACATCGGGACAAAAAATACACTGCCAGGAGAAAAGTCTTCCTGCGTTATCAACTGTCTCACTACAGATACTCTTGAATTTCCGGAATAAAGCACATTTGTATCGAATGAAACCTCTTTCAATTTGCAGGAATACACTCTCAGAGTCAAAGTGTGTATTTAATCGGACTTTTCAAATTCGCTTTGCTTTGGGAAAAACTTTCCCATTAAATAACTGAGCCGCTATACCATACTCTGTGATGGAAATACTTATGTTAAGATAAAGCCGAACGAAGAGCTTCATCTGAAGAGCTTGCGCCCAACTGTCAAACAGGGTAGTGGATCATTGATGGTTTGGGGTTGTTTTTCCGCTGCTGGTTGGGGTGCTTTTCATTTTATTAATGGAAACATGGACTAGAACTTGTATCTGGACATTTTAATAACTAACTTGCTACTTAGCTTGCAAAAACGGTCGTTTAGAGGACATTGGAGCATAAGTCGTATAAGGTTCGGTCTTGGCTTTTGTAAAATTGCCCCTTTATGATGGAGACTTCACCCCAAAGTCTCAAAATCAACCCCGTCGAGAATTTGTGGGAATATCTCGAAAGTGGACGTCGTGGCGCAGTGGTCAGTGTGTTGGACCATTGGGCGTGAGGTTCCATGTTCGAATCCCAGAAAACACCAAAACGTTTTTTCACGGTCCCACCTCTCGCGACAGACATCTGACATACATCCGAGAGTATTTGTTGTCACGAGAAAGGTTCTCAAAAACAAAAATATGCCCTTCGGAAACGATACAAAACTGTAGGACCCTTCCAATCGTGCGAAAAATATAACGCACACAACACGAGTGGTTGCAGGAAGCTAGGCTTAGCCACTTAATAAACTGGCGCGCCAAATTTATATATTATATTATCAACACTCGTAAAAGGCGAAAGATTTATTCGACACTGAAGAGAAACAAAAAAAAATATATATACATACGTATACATACATACATACATATATATGGTATACTCGTATCTCGAAAGAAAAATTGGCAAAACTCAAGTTTACAACAAAACCCACTAAAAAGGGTATTAGCAGAAGAATGGTATAATAAAATAACTGATCATAATTCTGATTTTCAACCAAGAATAATTAAAGATAATTTTCAAACGGATTTTAATATGCTTCGCGAAAAATTAAGATATGAGTTTTGGGAAGAAGTCTATTTTGAAAGCGATACTTCTGAGGCTTATAAACTATTTATTTTAATTTTCAATAACCACATCAAAAACTCTTGCAATGTATTGTCAAATGATAGGTATAGAAAACTGTTTTTGAAACCTTGGATGACACCTTGTTTATTAAGACAAATAAATCGGAAGAAAATCGTTGCAAAAATGTAAAAATATCCAGAAAATAGGGCTTTAAAATAATATTACATTAAATTATGCAAAAGATTAAAAAAATGGTAAGTGATGCGCGCGACACTTACTATACCAACCGTTTGGATCGATTCAGGGGAAATGTAAAGAAGGAATGGGAAGTGGTAAATGACATAACTAGGAAAGCATACAAGCAGGCAAGTTCAGAATATACTTATAAACAATTCTATTACATCTGATCCCTATACCATAGCGAATTTCCAATGATTTTTTTTTTGTTCATTTCGGATACCTTAAAACCTTCAGATCCAACTCAGGGTTGTTGCAACTGCAACCTATATTTAAATTTAAAAGAAGAAACAATGCTAGTAAATAGTTTTTGCTTTGAACCAATCATTCCTGGGGAAGTTTTTAAAATAATTATGGGTTTAAGAAATAGTAATTCTTCCACCAGTGATAGCATTTCTGGGACTCTTTTGAAAAAAATAGCTTGGGAAATCGTAGATGTTTTGAGTTTCCTTTTTAATTTAAGTATAAATAGCGGAAAGTTTCCAAAACAATTAACGTGTGCAGAAGTTATCCCTCTTTTCAAAAAAGGTAATAGACAAAATATAAATGATTACAGACCTATCTCGCTGCTTCCCACTTTTTCAAAGATTTTTGAAAAATTAGTTAAATCGCGAAAGTTATCCTTTATAGAGAAGCAACATTTTTTCTCTGTGGATCAATTTGGACTCAGATCTGGTAAGTCTACCTAAGATGCTATTCTCAAGGTGTGCTGTGATTTATATGGTGGACTTGAAAACAATCAATCGACTATGGCCCTTTTTATCGACATGACGAAAGCATTCGACATGGTTAACCATCAATTGCTCTTAAGCAAGCTTTATAAAGCAGGATTCAGGGGATCAATCTATGACTGGTTCCAGTCGTATTTAATAGATAGAGAACAAAAAGTTTTAGTAAATGGAAGCCTTAGTACTTCACTTAAATTAAATAATGGAGTTCCACAAGGATCTGTGCTGGGTCCAACTTTGTTTCATATATATATATTAATTCTCTATTCTACCAAAATTTCCACGGTAAGCGCATAGCATTTGCTGATGATATAGCATTTACATATACTGGGCTAACATCTTTTGATTGCATAGTTAAAATAAATGAGGACTTACAATTGCTTAGGATTTGGTTTGCACTCCACAAATTAATCATCAGCGAAAAAACGAAAATGATGCATTTTATGTTATCGGGAAACATTCAAGATGATTTCGATGGGTTTTATCACTCATATGATTGTACAAAATTTAGCTTACCACTGCATATATGTGGTAAGAACAATTTCGGAAGGAATAACGCTGTTCGAGTAACTGCGTTAAAATTGAATCAGTCAATTCGTTTAAATATTTAGGGATCTATATTGATAATAAGCTAAATTGGAATTGGATCATATTCAAACGCTTAAATCCTACGTGGCGCTCATAATTCGTAAGATATATCTTTTAAAGCCATATTGCTCCCGCAGTGTCCTTTCAATGATATATTATGGCCTTGTTAATTCTAAACTGCAATATGGTATAGTGAGTTGGGGAGGTTCTTACATGAACACTTTTGGCTCGCTCCTAATTGCTCAGAAGCATATACTTCGCATTATGTGTAACAAGAATCGCTTAACAAATAGTTGGCCTCTTTTTCGCAATTTACGTATCCTATCACTGAGGCATCTTTACATCTTTAAAGTTTTAACAGAATTTTTTAAAAAAAGTGGTAATATTCCATCTCGAAACTCTGCAATATACAATTTACGGGTAAATAATTTGGCACTTGTTCATATACCAATTGCACATAGATCACACTTTATGAACTTTTATCTTGTAACCTCACCTAGGCTTTTTAATAACCTTCGGATATCTATAAGAACACACCACAACTTTCACTCATTCATTAAAAATGTCAGAACCTGGCTCTTTGCTATCGACCTTTGTGAAATTGAATTGTTATTTAAAGTTTTAACTTAATAATTGTTGAAAAATGATTTAAATTTAAAAAAACAAAAAATACATAAACTAACATAGAGAGGATGATAGTACCCCATGTCAGTTATTTTTAGTAGCCTAATATAGTTAACGGTCTTTCAACACTAACATTAATGTTACAGAACGGCCTCTATTTATTCTTATCCACTTATCTCATATTGTATTGAATAATAAATTTATAATTAGTGTAAGTGGCAAATGAATAAAAATAAATTGAATTGAATTGAATAATGGAATGGACTTTTGTGAAAAACAAGAAGCAAACAAAAAATTGCTCCAATACATGCCTTTACGATTAGAGACGATTAGAAAAAATTGAGGACTCCACAAAAAGTATTAACTTACGTTTATATTCATTCACTTTTAAAAAGTAATCAGAACTGAGTGTGTTTCGCTTGCGCGCAGTTCGAGAAATTGCATACGCATTTCGCGCATTTTTTTTTTTTCTTCTTGCAATTGAATTAAGTTTTGTTTTCTTTATTTTTAAGAGAGTAATGAATTTGCTAACAAATTCAACAGTTTTATCAATTTTACTTTTTTTCTTCTGAGATGAGCGAGTTTCGCTTGGATCCACTGTATATACCCTCCACAAAAAAAAAAAATAAACATTTTTAAATATCATTTTCATTTATTTATTATTACAATATATATATATATATGGAAACATTTACAGTTTTTTCGCAATAATAATAATAATGATCGACATAATCGAATTTTTTTTTTCTTATTACTTTCATTAAATTTATATCATTTGTTTCAATACAATTAAAACTAAGAAAACTATATAATAACTATTACATTTATTTAGAATTTGTTTCATTAAAAATATAAGAAAATAAAATACATTTTGTTGCTGTTCTTTTTATTATACTAACGAAAAATTAAAAAAATAAATGTTTTTGTTCTAAAAAAAAATCTCTTAAAAAGTCCTTTCTTTTGTATTTTAATTTCAATTTTTATTACACATTTTTGAGAATAGATTATTCGAAAGAAAAAGAAAGAAACAAATATATATGTATATAGATCTTTAGGACAGCATGTTGAAATTAAGAAAATAAATTGCACCATCACCTCTAGATAAGTATTATAATTATTATTTAGATTTTTATTCTTTTATTATCTACTATTTATTTATCTAAAATGTTAAATATATATTTATTTACGATAAAATACTCAATGCTCTTATTAAAGTTTTGTTTTTAAATATGCAAAAAGCCTGTAAAAAAGTATACAAAGGATATTTCTGAGGTTATTCTTATATATTTTATTTTTTTGTTTCATTTCTTGATTTAAGTTATAGGTTGTTTGTGTTTAACATTTAGTTTTAAATAAAACAACAGCATTCACACGTGGAAAAGATGACGAAAAGAATTCGATTTTACATAAACAATTATTTTTTTCATATTTATAAATATTGTGTGGGACACTATCAAAATTTTAAAGTTTTTAGCAAAACACACTTATGTACACTTATATATGTTTGATCCTTCATCTAATAACTGTTTTTTTTTAGGGAGTTTTTTTTTTTTAATTTTTCTTATTTAAGTTTTGTGCTAGACCCCATCAAGTGGACTCTGATGGTGTCCTTTCTCCACTAAATGATATATACACAATTATCTAATATTATTATTAATTTTTTGTAAAATTACAATTTGCTGATTTAGTTTCTTTTTTTAAGTAGTTTTTCTTATTTTTACTAGAAATAGGTAAAAAGAAAACAGTCATTGACACTTGAATTGTGATATTATTGTTGTGTCTCGGATTGATTTTCTAAATATTGTTCTTATACACTAATGATGATAATGGATATGCGGAAAAAGGAGGAATTTGCAGTTGGCCACAGAACAAATTATAAGTGTGGAGTCGTTCTAAGATGGATCATGTGGATACAGGGGAACATTGCTTACTTAGTTGGGACAGATTTAGTCAACATACTGTTTAGACAAATGCACACTTATCATCTGTACGAAGCAATCGAAAGAGCTTCTTAATGATATTTAACTGTGTTTTTCCAAGGGTGTACGACTTCTACAATTATTTCATACTTCATACTATACCTTTAGAAACCCCAAAGAGGGTAAATGCGAAACCCAGGCAACAATAGTGAATATAAGACAATTTTGAACGATGATAGCGCAGTAATGTAAGCCTCAATAAATATCGGAATATGGCTGGTGTTTTTTTTTTTTTTATATATGTACATATAATGAAAAGGAAACCTTAATGCCTGAAACACAATAGCGCCTCGACCTCGGCTTCGCCTGACGTCTATGAGTTGAACTATAGGAAATCAATGCATCCTATCACAATGTCGCTTCCACCTCGTCCTCACGTGTTCCATTCGTAAAGAAAAACGTAATGCTACGTAACGACACTCTAACCCAAGGCAGAAGTTGAGATGAGCCGGACTTTTGCTTTGCTTTGACATCTAACAGCTGTGGAACAAAGGAAAAATTGTAAACAAACATTCAACGCGTTCTCGAGGCGGATGAGACGTAACGGGACCAAAACCGAGGTTGAGGTGATAATGTGTTTCAGGCATAATAGCAGAGCAATCAAACTCGTTACGGTCCATTGTATTATCAGGCATGGATATTTCTGAAGTTAAGTGGTTGAAAAAAACCTCGATGTTTCTCTCCGCTAGGGCTTGAACCTACACACATCGATTAACAAACAAATATACTATTCACTGCACCATTACCATCATCTTTGGTTGACGTGTTCGAAACACAGAAAAAGGAATTCAGTTCCAATGGTGGAGCATCATTCAGAGAATGTGGAAGAATCATTAGACAAAATGCTGAGATACAGGAAATGGCTGCCGTATAGCGTACTTCATTCAAAGCTCAGATTGCAGCTATCTCACCGTTAGAGCTGGAACACCAGAACGTAGCGTGAAGCGTGACCTAACCAAAGTGATGAAAACAGCAAATAGACGCTACAAACGGATCGTGCAATAATTTTAAAAATATCTGAATGTAGGAACCTTCCTGTTATTAAAAGAAGTGAAGTGTTACGGCTTTAAGGCACTCGTATTCCGAGTTTTTCCAAGCGGTAGCATCTGGGATGATCAATGCATCAAATAAAAGTTTGCACCTGCTCCAAAATCTCATATTCCTCAGTACATGGGTGCCATTTAGTTATCAGTCCTATTCTACAGTTCATATCGCCTTGTTGAAATACGCAATTAGTTGCACTGCCAACGCCCTGATATAAAATCTGCTGTTCAACTCTATTTTAACAATTAGACCTGCATGTAAAAAACCTGACTACGCCTTTGGGACTTTGGGGTAATAAACATTAACATTAACATTAACCACATCACATGTACCTGGATAGTAAGTAGAGTAAGGTAATTCGGGGACGGTAAGGTCCAATTTTAAGGAGATGTTGGTGTAACTTGTATACCGAATACAAAGATCTTATATGTTAATACAAACTTTCAGCCAGCGAGCAGATGGGGGACAAGAGAATATAACTTTACGGTAACGCAGTGTCTGAGGACGATATGATCGATTTCTGTAAGCCGACAAATTAATTATTCTAAATCTGAGGTGAAGTGGCAATTACTTCGACTGCGGCAATAAGGGTCAAAACCAAATCGTTTGCGTGATGAGGTCCTTAATAAAAAGAAAGACAATTATAATGACTAAGCGCCGAATGCAAAAAGTCGCAATTATTCTACCCGATTAGTTAGGATACTATCCAAGGAGCAATGGAACTTAATATCGGCTGCGTTTCAAGCCACTCCAACCAACGTCGTGCAATTGCTTAGTTGCATTAAAGTGCTATGCCTTTAGGCGTGGGTACATAGTCATTAGTTATGCTTAATGAAAAACCGATAACCGTATGTTCAGACAAAAGGATGAGAACAGATTGATTTACTCTCGGCAATCGAAGCAATTAAAATAAAAGTATATTCCATTCCATAACTATAAGAATACTAAGCTGAAGTTTTGAAAATATCTTAGCAAGCAGTTTTGGTGTTTTGATTCTAACCACTTCTTTGAAAAACACAGATGCCATCAGTTATGAAGCACTTTCGGCTCATTTTTAAACGTAAGCTCTTGAGGACTATATGGGGAATAAATGCTTAAATATTCACACTCTTTTTCTTTTTAATCTACGATAATGTATTAAATATATTTATTTACACTATACGCCTCCCTTCCTTACATACTCGTAGATTGCACCAAAATAAAAATTATATTTCTACTTTTTATAATATTATTTACTTATGATATGCGATTTATATATATATTTTGTTTCATTATTTACGATTTTGTTTTGTTGTTAAGTTAAATTGGCGACAAGAATGAAAACAAGAAAAACAGCAAGATGATACATATGTTATGAGTTCCTGGCTGGTTTAAGATTTAGTGCCCTAATTAGGTACTCAATTTCAAAACTAAAAAGTCTAAGGGAAAAAATTCATAATATTTTTTATTTACAATTTGATGATGGTATTGTCTATCATCTTGCTGATTGCCTCTACTTTATGTTGCAGGGTGTCTCATAATTTATCGTCGCATTTGCTTTTGTTGTAATTTTTTTTTTTTTTTTTCAGATTAATAAAGTGTAACTATCTTTTTTTTTGCAATCAATCGCTATACTCATCAGAAGTGGGCGGACATAGTTTTGGTTTATATAAAACGAACATTTCGAGAGAACAACATACTCATACTGGTCAATCTATTCGATGGTAAGTTGCTCGATATGATCTGACGAGAACCACTACTGACATGCAGGGTGTCCTCGAACAAGTTGGACTTGGCAAAACATTGAGCATACTGATGGAAACCTCGAAATAAGCCCCAGAAATGTCCGTTGTCTTATGACAGTTGATTTGTATTATTTCAACACAAATCTGAACGATTATGGGAATCTGCTAAAATGTACAGCGATTCAATTAAAAATTCACAGACTTAACAAAAACAAAAAAAATTTACTACTCTGAAGAAAAAAAAAATTATAAATTATAACAAAATCATATGGAGTGATAAGCTATGGGACATCACGTACAATTTTTCGTTTTTTTTCTTTACTTCTTATTTATTTCTAACTGATATCGAGAGTTTATTTTCCCTTAAAACATACTTTTCCCATTATAATATATTTTTTTTTTTACTTCTATACAATACAACCGTTTTTAGACCTTCGAATGAGGATTTGAAGGCAGAGCCACAATGACTATATACTTCGAAAAAAGTCAGTAGAAATCTATAATGACGTCGACATGAAATGCAAATTGATTTATGACACTTGAAAAAATATGAACAACAAATTAAATACGTCTATTTCTATAAATAACATCCGAAGTTAAAATGCTGATACAAAAAATGGAAATGTTTTATATTTTATTATTTTTCTTCAGGAAGACTTCAAGTGCAATACTCATTCGACTTGATGAGTTTCGTTCATATTTTATTGTGAGACATAAATTTAGAATGAACCTTTGGAATTTGCATATGCGTTAGTATAGTTTACTAAATAATAAAAAAAAAAAATAGTTCAACAAAGAATAAAACAAAAAAAAAATTAAAATAAAAAAAATAATTTGAAACAGTTAAACTTATCCTGAATCCCTTCTAGTGATGGGCTTGCCATTTGAATTTCGACTCCATAAGCCATTGCTGGCCCTTGGAGTAGTTACAAGGTCGAAGAAGTGGCATGCTGGCCTCATTACGTGATGCTCGCTCCAGGCAGTTACCGGTATTTGTATGACGAATTGTTTTATCCTTCAAGAAAAATTGTGTAGTCAAAGAAAAACTGAATATAACTGCTATATAACGTACCTCTTCATCGTAGACCCATTCTTGGTTGCCGCCCATATTGTGGCATCGAACCATATTCACAGGTCCACTGGCGCTTGATGCGTCCAGGCAAAGATCGTCTGACATGATTTGCTGCCGCTTTGTGTAAGCAAACACTTGATTGCCACCCAAGCCGTGGCAGTAACTAATACCGATTTTCTCATTGTATTTACGACCCATTGTGTCAAGGCAGGTTTCTGTGTCAGCGTTACGAATCTAAAAACAAAAGATGCATAGGAATATAATATTTAATTAAAAATAACTCCGTTACACAAACATTCGACTTCGAAATCAAAGAAGAGAATTTCAATTGAAAATATCTTAAACAAATCATTCCTATTATATGATATAAATCGTGACGTGAGTCACGTCGTCAACTGTAAGTTAAGTGAGGTGACAAAAATGTCAGCGGCCGTCGTTTCGCACTCGTGTGACAGACGAGTTTGGATACAGTTGGGATATTCATCGCACATTTTAGAGAAAGTACAGAGATCTTGTTGCTCCACCAATGCACATGGATCTTGGAGAACTACTTTTTCGGTTGCACCTTACGTTCTATTTAAACTAGATATTGTCGTCATACAGTCACTCCATTCTAAAATATATAAAATTCTTTTCAGAAAATACAAACTGCTTCCGTGTTATTAATTTATAAAAAAAAAATCCTGTCGTACACTTTTATAGGCTCCAAAACAGAGCTGGATCTTCTTCGACGTAATCTGTATAGTAACTGAGGTGAACTGTAATATGTACATATGCTTACGTATATACCTGGAATATTATAATTGTTAGAAGTAGCACGGAGTATAATAGTCATTGAAATAAGTTTCTTTCAATTAAGGATAAATTAAGCCTGTATCTTGTCTTTCAATAAAATATCTCAGTAATGTAACGTTCATCAAATACGAATGACTGGGAATAGAAACATTTCAGGGAACTGTACGGCTGATGAGCAGATTGACACAAGCTCAATCTCATTACATACACTGTTACCAAAGGTGTAAGCAATGTAAGGTTAAACTAGGTAGATGGACGCTCTGTGCCTACCATACTGGTCATGAGAAGATAGTTGGATTCATTTCATTATGCCCAATATTGAAAACCCTGGTCATCGTTATTTAAAGCAAGTGCATACTAAAGCTCTGGGATTTGGGTTTCCTTTTATTAAAAAAAAAATAAAATACTGAAGCAGCGATGACAAACACAGCCACAATGAAGAAGCATTGAGTTGAAAGAAGAGAACATTGTATATACTGTATGCTGTGGATGCAATAAATAAAATTTAAATTCATAGAGAGTTCAAAAAGAAAATCGCACATTCTGGTATAGATGTTCACTCGACAGCTTCTTATTTCGGACTGTGTGGAAATTGGACCTTTCATTTGGTACAATCTTATACGTATATTTAAGTAGAAACGTCGATATCGACAACATGTTGTTTCATCTGGACTTTGTCATTTTATCTGTATTTAAATTCAAATACACGTACGTTACAAGGATGGAAAAATGTGACATCCACCTCTTTATAAGACGCTAGACCTGTGCAGTTCATCTGATGTACAGCTAAAATTTGAACTTTTTACGCACTGTCAAAATCCTCAAAATTCTTGGTTGATAACATAGTGTAAGCCTCCGCTAGTTTCGTGGCTATAGATGTGTTACCGAAAATGATATTAAAGAAAATATCTGGTAGTGGTTTACAGATGTGAATCAATCTAAACCTATGAAATATCTGGGCTGGTCAAACGGTAGTGCATGCGATCATATGAAAACACAAGCGTTTTCACTCAGCTGAGGCCTACCAACTCCTACTCTCAACCTCCACGCGGTGACAGCCGGGTGCCTAGTACCTTAATCCAAGAAGTGGGTAACCAACCCCGTTTGGCGGATTCTTGGTGGCAGCAGATGAGAGAGGGGGGGAAGAGTGCTTTTCCACTAGAGCACTTCTTCCTGATCCAGGCGGCAACGGACGAATTCCCTAGACGGAGTCAACGGTGGCGTCTATAGTTCCAGTTAGGTTGAACTTAGTGAATACCTTGCGCGAGCTGATTCGACGTATTCGGATCACAGGTCGGTAAGGAATTTCCAATGTTGGTCAGGACATTGGAATAGAGATGGTGGCGGAGGAGCCCTTAATGGGCCAACGGCAGCGCTCATACTCCCGTAGTGGACTACTGGCACCGGTGTACCCGGCCCCTCGTCCTAGGGGAATAATTAAGGAACTGGCCCTCCAGGTTGGGGCTTGTGCCGTCGGGGTAACTTCCCTACCACGTAAAAAACTCATGGTTCCGAAACAACCAAAAGCCTCGGATAAGGATTACTCAACTAATGACGACCCTATCAAACGAAATAAGGACAACGACCTTCGGATCTGGACGTAGAATGTTCTGTCCCTTTACAGACCACGTGCAGCCGAACAACTAGCAGAGGCCCTAGACAGCTATAAAGCAGATATTACCGCCATCCAGGAAGTGCGATGGGATGGGCCGGGCAAAAAGAGGATAAAAAACTGTGACATCTACTACGGTGATTGCTACAGAGGCAACAGGCAACGCTTATTCGGATGCGGATTTGTCATACGCGGCAGACTTAGGCAAGGAGTCTTAAGCTTCCGACACGTTAGCGAGCGTATTATGACTATCCGGATCAAGGCTAAATTCACTAACATAAACCTAATATGTTTTCATGCCCCCACGGAAGAAAAGGACCCTGCCACCAAAGAGTGTTTCTACGAGCTCCTCGACAAAACATACGAGTAATGTCCTAAATACGACGTTAAAATCGTATTGGGCGATTTTAACGCCAAAATAGGAAAGGAGGACGTCTTTGGTAGGGCAGTCGGTAAGCATAGCCTACACGACACCACGTCTGATAACGGACTAAGGCTAATTGATTTCGCTGTGGAGCGAAATGTCACCATAGCAAGAACATGGTTTCCTCATCTCGATATTCATAAGCAGACATGGCGGTCTAATGATCATGTAACGATCAACCAAATTGATCATATTGCGATCGACGCGAGGCATGCCTCCAGTATTCTGGATGTCCGAACCTTCCGAGCGGCCGACATAGACTCGAACCATTACCTTGTTTTAGCCAAGGTACGAATGCGGATATCCCAATCTGAGCAACAAAGAAGAATCACTGTGAGAAAATTTAACGCAGAAAAGCTACAATCGCAAGAGACTGCCAGACTCTTCGCTGAACGCGTATCCCGAAATCTCTCAATCACCCCTTTGCCGCCAGCATCAAGTACCGAAGACCAGTGGCAACGCTGCCAACATGCCATCAGATACGCCGCGACTGATGTGCTCTGTCTCGCTCGCCCACCACCGCGAAATCCCTGGTTTGACGAAGAATGCCGGCGAGTGCATGCAGCAAAACAAGAGGCATACAAAGCGGCGCTGCAAAGGAAGACGAGAGCTGTTCGTGAGCTCTACGAGCAAAAGAGACGGGAAGAATATCGGCTTCTCCAAAAGAAGAAGAAAGAGCATGAGAAGCGAGCGTTTGAGAATATCGAGAGTCTATACTCCAGGAACAATGTACGGAAGTTTTACCAAAAGGTAAAAAGAACGTGTCAGAGAAGTAATACCCGAACAGAAACCTGTAGAGATGAAAATGGGAACCTCGTAGTAGAATCACAGTCGGTGCTGAGAATATGGAAAAACTACTTCTGCAGACTGTATAACGGCGACGAAGACCAACATCCCGCTGTCAGGCAGAATGAACCATTCAACATGGACGATGATAGTCAAAATTTCTGTCCACCTGACCAAAACGAAGTGAGGATAGCAATATCCAAGCTAAAATCGAACAAGGCTGCCGGACCTGACGGCTTACCGGCCGAACTTTTCAAGGCAGCTGAGGATGAATTGGTAGAGTGCATACACCAACTCATTTCTAATATTTGGTCAGACGAGTGTATGCCTGATGAATGGAATCTCAGCATCGTTTGCCCGATCCACAAGAAAGGAGACCCCCTCAACTGCGCCAATTATAGAGGCATCAGTCTCCTCAACATCGCATACAAGATCTTTTCTGCGATATTGTGTGAACGCCTGAAACCTTTTATCAACAGCCTGATTGGACCCTATCAGTGCGGTTTCAGGCCAGGAAAGTCCACCATCGATCAAATTTTCACACTTCGACAGATCCTGGAGAAACCCAAGAATTCCAAATCGATACTCACCACCTCTTTATCGATTTCAAGGCCGCCTATGACAGCATTTATAGAGAAGAGCTTTATAGAGCCATCACTAGTTTTGACATCCCTGCCAAACTTGTCCGTCTGTGCAGGCTGACGATGGAGAACGCTCACTGCTCCATCAAGGTCGGTAATGACCTCACTGAGACCTTTAATGTCAAAAAAGGCTTTAGACAAGGTGACGCGCTGTCATGTGACTTCTTCAATATTGTGCTTGAATGGATTGTGCGGAACTCACAAGCCAACACCGGAGGCACAATCTATTACAAGTCTGTACAACTGCTTGCATACGCCGACGATATAGACATTATCGAGAGAACTCAGCGGGCTGTCACCGGTGCGTTTGCAAGCATTGAGGCGGAAGCGGCCAAAATGGGTTTAGCGATAAACGAGGGCAAAACCAAGGATATGCTGTCAACAAGAAAGGAAAACCAACACCAACGAATTGGACAAAACGCCACCGTGGGCAGCTATAACTTCGAGGTA
This sequence comes from Brachypalpus laphriformis, assembly GCA_945910035.1. Classification (NCBI taxonomy): domain Eukaryota; kingdom Metazoa; phylum Arthropoda; class Insecta; order Diptera; family Syrphidae; genus Brachypalpus; species Brachypalpus laphriformis. The sequence goes on from OX246755.1 coordinate 125,080,757, forward strand.
GTAAGGGACTTTGTCTACCTTGGCTCTGCTATAAATTCAGCAAACAAAATCAGTGCAGAAATCAATCGAAGAATAACTCTTGCCAATCGCTTTTTTTTTGGGCTTATAAGGCAATTCAATAGTAAAGCCCTATCTCGAACAACTAAGGAGACCTTGATCATCCCAGTCCTGCTTTACGGCGCTGAAACATGGACTTTATTAAAAGAGGATGAAGATATTCTTGGTCGCTTCGAGAGAAAAATTCCTCGTAAGATTTTCGGTCCCGTTTGCGTTGACGGGTTTTGGAGGAGAAGATTCAATCACGAACTATACGAGCTGTACAGCGACATCGAACTAGTCAAAAAACTGCGTATTGGACGTCTGAGATGGCTAGGACATGTAGAGCGAATGGAAACCAACGCTCCGGCCCGCAGAGTCTTCGAATCTAACCCCGAGAGACGACGCAGTAGAGGGAATCATCGCCGTAGGTGGCGCGCACAAGTTCAAGGGGACCTCGACCAACTTGGAGTGCGCAACTGGAGGCAACTAGCTGAAGACCGAGCTAAATGGAGAGGCTTGTTGGTTGAGGCCCAGGTTCACCCCGAACTGTAGCGCCATCTAAGTAAGTAAGTATGAAATATCTTGTCAAAGAGCATCAAATCATGAGAACAGTGTTCTCTACAATTGATGTAGAGGTTGCAAAAGAGATCTATGAGGATAAAACTTATTTTTCTCTCTACCTTACCCTTGGATCGATCTTTAGGACGGTACGATTGCCACGACATTAAAAAGTTATTTAAAATCTTACTCTCATATTTATTAGATTCTTAAAGACATCGTGCTGACTGAAGACCTCTCCTCACCTGTCTTACTCCTCACTTAAGAGTAGTTGTTATGAACGATTTTTCCTTTAGTTTATTTCCAGGCACTTGAAAAGCATTTCTAATTTTGGAAGTGGTGACGATGGCACCAAGTGGTAACGTCATTGATTGCCACGGTTCATGGCTTAAATCCTGATGTCAGCACATATTTATTTATTTCTCATGAAATATATAAAGTCAGTCCGATCAATTGTGAAAGCTTGCGTGGACGCTATATGGTAGGCTATATATAAGGCAATATGTTGATCATTTGGCTGGAAAAAATGTTTGCTCTGTTGGATGATAGATACATTATGACATCAAGTGATCGGGAAAAATATACTGTGAATCAGAAGCAGACAAAAATAACAAAAATCTCCCAGTTCTCTTAACACCAACCCTGGAGTTTTTTCTGAAACAACATCTGAGTTTCAAACCACTACGCCAATTTTTCTCCCTCTCTCTATCTATTCTTTCCTACTCCCTCACTATAAAAACATTCTTAATTCGTAACAAAAATAAATGTTACGCATAAGGTCACTATACAAATATTGAATATTTCGATATATTGATGTTTTTTTTTTAATCGAAATGAACGATACATCAATGTTTCCAGGGCGATCTTTGTTATGGATATACTGTACATGGTGAATGTTTTATTCTAATATAAGAGATTCAGCTAGTTAACAGCTACACCGAATTTCCTTTTGACGAGAAAAATCAGACAAAGTGCCTTAAAAACCGATGCTGAGAAAACATACATATTTGAGAGCTTCGCTTTGCTCTACTGTAATAGCGTTTCTCTATCTTCAATTTGAGAAGATTCGGCTAGTTAACAGCTACACCGAATTTCCTTTTGACGAGAAAAATCAGACAAAGTGCCTTAAAAAACCGATGCTGAGAAAACATACTTATTTGAGAGCTTCGCTTTGCTCTACTGTAATAGCGTTTCTCTATCTTCGATTTGAGCGCGTTCCAGTACGTGCTTGTTACAAAAAAAAAATTATTTGTTGGGAATTTTAAGAAGAAGAAATTCCAACAAAACGTTGTTTTCTCAGAACAACTTGAGAAATGATCTATGAAAAGTCTTTCATGTATATGAATTGGTTAATCAAAATTCAAGTGGAATCATATTCTTAACATCAAAGCTAATCTCTTCAGGCAACTTTAAATACGCCCCGAAGCATATAGAACAAATTGAAAACAGGTGGAATACACTTACATCGCAAAAAAAAGAAAGAACAAAACTAGCTTCGAATCTAGGAACCAAATGTTGGAATTTCATTTGAATATGAATTGGGTCACATAAATCACACTTTGTAAATAAACAATTTAGAAGTGAGTGCCCCCACTTAAGTAATTTATTATTAAACACTTACCTCCCCCAAGTAGTAATAATCCAGCGGCATTAAACTCTCTGGATAGACATGTTCCAAGTACCACTTGAAACTCTTACACTTCAGACGTTCACGCAGCGCCTTTCTTTCGCTTACATCACCAGCTGAAGCTTTTCTCGCACCTGAATTTATGGTTGATTAGGAAAATAGAATAAATAAAAACAAATAATACATTAACATTACATCGTATAAAGTCGTAAAAGAAACATTAACTTTTTTACAACATGCACAAACCATGTGAATGGACGTGTGTGTGTGTGTGTTTCGTGTGTGAATGATGTGTGTTTAATTTTTTTTTATAAAGATGTGATGTAAGAAATAAATTAAAATAAATAAAAATAAAAAAAAACAATACATAAATAATAAGATAATATATAATGTAAAACATTTGTTTTTTGTGCTCATGGTGATGGGGGTTAATCGATTAATAACAAAAACATATAAACAAAACGAAAAAAAACATTTGAAAAAATATACCAAAACCATAATAAGAAAAAAATCTTGAAAATTAAGATCTAAACCGTCACCATCATCGGCAGCTGTAACTATAAAAAAAATGTTGCACTTTTTTTTTTATAGAGATTGCGAGTTTATTAATAGCTTCAAGAAACTCTTTCTATCGCTGATTTTTTTTTATACTTACAGCTGAAATGACGGTGTTAATTGTTTAGACACTAACTAAAAATAAAACAAAAACAGTAAACCCGATAGGTTGATTTTAATGTTGGGGGACAGTACAAGGACAGGATTGTAATGCTGCGCATGCATTTTCACTACAGAAAACTCTACATTCACCATGAAAAGATAATACACTACCGAGCAAGAAAATAATTGTGAACATCATCGACAATACTACAATTTTGTTTGTAATAAAGGTGCACGTTATAATACCTCACTACGATAAAAACAAAGCTTGTACTCATATAAACTGTTACTCCTACCCTGTTTGTTGTTGCGAACACGAGTGAAGCCATCATGTACGAGTAGTATCAGATTAAATTTTATACTCAAAAACTATTTTTAAAAACACATCTTAACATCTTAAAACAGCAACTTCAGGTTGGGATAAATACTAAGTTCATAAAAGAGGTCACAAATGGAACAAAAACAGTGGGTAGGGGCCCTAACACTACATATTGTTATAATGCAATATAGGAGCACAAATCTACGGACATTCGTTGCAGTGAAAAGTTGTTGATTCAAATCCCAACTAGAAACCAGTATAAACTTTCATCCGACAAATTGATTTCAGATTTCGTTGTCCATTGTAAAAGAGCCAATCAGTCGATCAGGCGAACCCACAGGCGGATCAGTAGAATTGCGGTGAAGTGGGAGGGTTATGATTCCTTGTTTTCGGATCATAACCTCGCCGAAATAGGAAGAAGAAGAAGTCGATCAGATCAGAGCGATAATTGGACCAGACTTGAAGTCATGTCAAATTAAGCACCCTGAATTTGACCTCCCTCATACATTTTTCTCACAAAGAAATCGCGAAACTATGTACTCGTATCTAAGAGTATAGATGATATGGACGGTACATGGATGGTTTCAGCGATGAATGATGGGTCTTAAATATTCGAGGAGTCAACCCATATTAACTATTCAGTTAGTCTAGACAAATGCTCAAACGTTATCCAAAACCCGTGGCAGAACTATCTTCACTTTCTGCTGGCCAATTTACAGTTACACATTTTAGAATCTCAACCTTTTCTACGGAGTCAACAAAAGTCGTTCAGGAAACTATGCTTGTTAAAATTTAAAATCCAATGAAGTGAACCAGAACAGAAATACTTTAAAAGGCCATCGTATTCTAAAGAGGTGTGTCTTACCACTCAACCCATTGCCGGATCCATTATGTGCACTATGTCTAGAGGTCTCTCTTAAGCGCGTTTTTGCCAGGCGAGAATAAGCGGCTTATTTTTAAGCGGTTTGTGACATATACTCGAGAATCCCAGAAAATACCAAAAAGTTTTTTCACGGTCTCACCTCTCGCGAGCGTCTGACAAACATCCGAGAGTATTGTTGTCACGAAAAAACTTCTCAAATCGCCGTTCGGATTCGGCATTAAACTGTAGGTCCCTTCCATTCGTGTGAAAAATATAACGCACACAACATGAGTGGTTGCGAGAAGCTAGGCCCTGGCACTTTAAAGAGCTGTTGCGCCAAATATTTGTTTTTTTGTTTGACGTATACTCGTATATAGCTTATTTCCAATAAAGAAGCCGCTTAAAAAATAAATTAAACCGACCATTAAATAAGCGGCTTATTTTGCGGTCTAGAGTGTAAAATGCCTGCAGGGACCAAAATGGTAGTATAGTAGTATGATATGAAAGGAACACTTCTGCAGACTGCTAAACGGTAACGATGACCAATATTCCGTGCCAGACAGAACGAGCCATACAAAAGTGACGATGATAGTGAAGATTCTCGTCAACCCGATCAGAATGAAGTGAGAATAGCGATATCTAAACTTAAATGCAGCAAAGCTGCTAGAGCCGACGGTCTTGCCGCCGAATTTTTCAAGGCAGGAGGAGATGAGTTGGTAAGGAGCATGCACCAGCTAATCTGTAAAACTTGGTCGGACGAAAGTAGGCCCGATGAATGGAATACCGATCCTGAAGTAAGGAGACCATCTGAACCTCTGAACTTCGGCAATATATAAGATCTTGTCTGCCGTATTATGTGAACGCCTAAAACCACTCGTCAACAACCTGATATATCCTTATCAGTGCGGTTTTAAACCGGGGAAGTCAACCAAATATTCACACTATGGCAGATCTTGGAAAAAAACCAAGAATATAAAATCGATACGCACCACATTGTCATCGATTTTATGGTGCCTATGATAGCATCTATAGAGACGAGTTATACAGAGCCATATCTAGTTCCGACATCCCTGCCAAGATCTTCCGTCTGTGCAGGATGACGATGAAAAACTCTTGCTGCTCTATCAAAGTCGGTAAGAACGCTCTGGAGAAATATGGTTTCTAAACCTGTTTGTCTTTATATCCTCCAGCAGAGAATAGAGCATTTATGGCGGCAAATGTAGGAATTTTTGATGTGCTATTCAGGCTATTAAATGTGCCTTCCTGCTCATGGGCATTGTACATACTACTTTTCTGCAAATATTTCCAAACAAATTTATCCTCGACTTCTTGATCTTCTACAGCAATAGTCAGTACAACTTTCAATATTTCCGTACGTCTTCTCGATAATAGGTAGTTCATTTTAATTTCAAATTCAATCTTTATTTTAAAAGTACGTCCGAATCATTTTTCAACTTGTTTACTTACGTCAATAATAATAAAATATCTTGGCTTAAAATAATGCGGGGAAAAACCTCTCATTTTGAATTGTTCATTACTTGTGCTTATTTAAAAAAAAAGCCGCTTATTCTCGCCTGGACAACCGCGCTTTAGAAATCGGGCATTAGGCAGCATGGGCGTTGCCAGGATCTTAGTCAAGAAGGACCGACATATTTTTGATTTGCCATACGTACATATTTATATGTAGGTACAATAGTACCACTATTTAACATTCGGAACCACCGGATCCAAAACACTCTGTTCGGGACCGGACATTGAAGTCCACATTGGGTCGACACAATAGAACTAACTATGAACCTGCAACAGTTGAACTGAGTTTTTGCAATGCAGCCATATCTTTTAAGAGTCCAACAATTCACTTAACTTTAATCTACAGAAAAATATGCTTGCTGCACATACTTTAGATCTACATAGTTGCCAAGTATGTATATAAGGCAAACGCGGAACGTCAAGTACATATAAATACATACATATATCTTTGAATTATTCAGAAGGTTGCTGAACGGAAGGTTTGAGATTCGAATCGAAAAAAAAATTTGTTCCATAATCCACCAATTTGTGAACATCTGTCGACCGTGTGGGGGTTTAGCTATCCTGAGAAAGCTTCCCAGAAACATAAATCCGGCGCTAAAATGTAACCCCCTTTTCGTGAACGATAAAACATAAACAACACGAATGGTTGTAAAAAGCTCTGCTATCTCTCGCATCGAATATTTCATTTTGTAAACTCCTCTGAAGTAGATAAGAAAAGGAAGTGGTGGGAAAAGTAACTCGAGAACTTACGATCAATTAGATCTTAAGCCATTTATGGGCTGTTTACGCAAAATATTGGTTTATTAACTTTACATTTTATTTTTTATTTTTTAACGTGCGTTAAAATACGTTTTGAACTCAATTCACAACAAGCTACACAAGTCTGTGTACCAAGCCACAATCGAGTGAATTGTAATGACCTGGACGATACGATGGCGGAGCGTTTATAGGACCAGGTAGAGAACGATATGTCAACAGTCAAATTAGATAGTACCTCCCAAAACTAAGGCGAGTAAAAACATGTTTCCAAAATTGTAGCCAGAATTATTTAGTTTTCCATTTTGTACCGTAGAAATAAGCGGACTTTCTCATTACTCATTATATGGCACGAAAATAGTTCAGAATTAAAGAGACAGAATATGCAGATCTTGCAATGCCGTGCAAGAGAATTCAGTCCATATTCTGAAAGACTCTAGATTCTAAGTTAAACTAAGTTTACCCACACATTGTCACAGCCATGTGCTTCAACTATGGTACAATGGCTTCTCAGAGCTATGTCGATTGAAATAGACTAATTGTCTCTCTTTCAAGGTTCTCCCTTCTCGAACGTCCTTGGAATTGTTATGAAAGTTAAGGTTCCAGGGATGGTGTGAGCGCAACCGCACGAGTGTATAGAATGAATGATGCTTTATTAAGGTCCTTGGGCCTTTATGTAGGCTCTGCCGATAATTATTTATCGTTTCTATTGTAGATTTACTCGTGTGACCTTAATGACTAACCAAACAAATAACAGAAAAAAAGAGCAAGGTTGGATTCGGTGATTTAATCCGAGAATATCCTCGACTAATACTAGCATAAGTAGTCGCTCATTTATCTTCAAGTAGAGTTTCTGTTGTCATCAATTTTAAAATTTGAATTCATCTTAAAAGCGATTATTTTATAAATTTGAAACCACATGATTAATGTTTCACAGGGTAAAAAAGTAAAAATATGAACCCCCATAAGTGGAAAGGAAGTTTAATTTAAAATTAGAAGTTAAAATCTTATAAAATTTAAACGGCAAAGATTCGACAGCTTACTATTATTTTGTTTTTAGTGCTGAGCGTTAAATGCTATTGTATATTAAGAAAAATAAAAACTGGTCTGCGCTCATCTGCTGCTACTTGATTTCGCCCATTCGCTTCACATACAATTTGTCACACATAATTTTTGAATGGGAGTTCCTATAAATTAAGGTCGACTTTATTGCCTTTTTAAATTCAACAAAGACAGCAGAAAATTACTAACAGCCGTTAAATAATATTTTTTTTTTTACAATAAACTATAAAAATGTTAGTTTTCATTAATATAATACAATTTAAGTAGGCACTTTACATGCAGTTACAGGATGGATGTCACGAAGTGGTAATAATTATTTTTTATTATTATTGCTTACTGTATATCTATTCGTCCGACCCCGTTATTACTTAAAATGTTCCACTATTAATTAACGCATACAGCTTACTCTACATTAAAAAAAAAAATTAGAAGGATAAGAATCCTCCACTAATCTAAAAAAATAAATAAATGTAAACCCCCGTATTAAGTTAATTATTTTTGCTATAAGCATGTTCACAAAATTTGTTGCTCGGTAGTGAATTATTCCTTTTTTTTGTGTAATTGTTAACCTGGATAGAAACTGTAGTAAAACTCTTTCCAATCGTCCAGCCACACTTCAACCAAACGAGCATTATTATGATTAACAATTTCCGTTGTACCACCCGGAAATGTGTATGGCGTTGATTTTCTAAATACATGACCAACTCGTGAACATGGTATTATTTCTAGATAGCCGCCACACATCCAAATCTATCACACATTACATATTTGTGTAGTTGTTGCAGTAAAATAGTTCGTTTATAGCATTTTTGTTGCAATTTTGTAAGCAATTTTTTTTTTAAAGAGTGTTAGCAATATTATTAGAGTTTTTTTTTTAATGGAAAGTACAAGTCGTCCCAGTGTGAATGCATAAAAAAAGGAAACAAAAAAAAATTAATAGAAATACATTTTTAGTTAAAAAATAGATTTTCGTCGATTTTTGATTTAAAGAAAATGCGATAATCATGCTGTTAGAAGGAGTAGGAAAACAAGGATATGGAAATGTTGCGATTGTTGACTTTTGCATTGATTTTGTAAGACGGATTTGGTACGAAAAATAAAAGATACTAAGTTCAGATTATAAAGATTCGCTTCAATTCGACAGATAGTCAAACACATTCTATTTTAATTTCTTTTAAAATATAACCTAAGTTTCTAGACGGATTCTTCGTAACCGTAAGGATGAGTTTAACGGTTTAAGAGCTTCTTGCAGCCTATTACTATCGAAATCATAGGTATACATAAGTACAGGCTAACTGGTCTTATAGGGATCAACATGGCCAAATTTCTGCTGATAATGTTTAGGTATATCCAAAAAGCTGATCCCGCCTTCCAGCGATCAAAGCTGTTAGAGAATTCGGAATCGAACCTTTAGAAATATTCTACGTAAATGTCTTAAAATGTAAAGATAGAACTAATCTATATCTATACATATAATAAAATGATAACTAGGGTTGTCTTTTGGCAGGTATCACGCAAAAACGAATGGACAGATTTTAGTAAAACTTTGGCATTCTATACCGTAGAGGCTTGGCCCCAATCCCCAATTAGAATTATCCCGATATTCCGCAAAGGGAATAAGATATTAAAATAAATAAACGCAGAGATTAAAAAAAAAAAAACAGGCAAAACCAGGCATTATAAAACTATACATTCGGAAAGTGTGAGAAGTTGCTCAAGTTGCTCAAGAAGCTCAATGTTGAGCAGCTACTTCTCCGAACGGAACGATCTATGCTTCAATGGTTTGGTCACGTAGTGCGTATGCCCCCAGACCGGCTTCCAAGACGCACCATGGTTGCCGTGCCATCAGGTAGGCGACTCCGTGGAAGGCCTAGAAATAGATGGTTGGACCAAGTCCGACATCTCTCCTGGAGTCGCCTAGGGATTTCTTCTGATAAAATTGAGTCAATGGCGGAGGATCGAGAAGGATGGAGGGTCCACCTGAACATCCTACCCCCGCGACCCTCATGAAGGATTAGCGGGCCATTGAAAATGTATGTATGTATGTATGTACCCACTGTTACGACACTGTTATTAGCTAGTTAGATCAAGTGCATCTGTCTACATAGAATTTGCACAAAATTAAAGCGAAACATATGTGATTTTGTAGCAGAGTACCTTCAACTAGCCGGTTGTCAAGTTTGCTCCATACAATTTCCGTCTAGTTGTGCATTTGCTCAAGGTTGCTAACCATGTGTATCTGATAAGTAAGGGTAAAAAACAGTCAAGTTGCTGCGCCAAGTCAATGTCACTCTAGCAGACCTTGCGAGTATGCAAGCGATGAAAATTTAGATTCTACATGCTTTAGTGTACGTATATGTACAAGAACAAGTGAACCGAAATGAATAAACGAATTTCTATAATTTTAGGACATTTTTGAAAAACTATTGAAATTCGGTTTGATGAAAGGCTTTAGCATTCTTGAATTAAGAATGAAATCAATACCGACCCAGGTAACATAATAGCCATTTATCATCCGGAAAATTGTGAGTGAAAATCTACAGATTTTATTGGATGGATCTTTTAGAAGTGAAGCGATCTTTGTAACAATATCTTCCAAGAAAAAAAATTCTTCACTTCGATAACTATAGGTAGTGTACAAATTTGTTCTACGATATTTACTACGTTTTGATGGTATAGTTAATGCAACATTGTTATGATATACTAAGTGCTTGCTCTATTTTATATTTCGTATTTTGGTTGAACACCAAATTTTCCGGACAATCCGTTTACTGTCCCTTCTTTTAGAGAGATTGTACTATTTCACTACTGAATACATATTTTTGAAATTTTAAGTAGTTTGCATTAAGGATGTTTAAGAGCTGGGTAATGAGAAGTAGTACATGGAGAATTAAAATACCACCTTGTAGATAGCTATTAATAACCACAACTTTAGCGCATAAGTGCTTGGTACAAATATGCATCTGCTACTTAGCAAGAAGCTAAGCTACTCCATTTGAGAGTAAGTTTGTCTATGTCTCTAGCATACCTGGTTCTCGCAAGACATCATAAAGCGGCCTACAGACATGCGAACATGCCATGTCGGTGTCGATGTTGGCCGAATGGTTGGAACAAAATCAAAAGTGTTTGATATTGATGTTGTTATTTGACGTTAAAAACCGAGTTACCGTCTGTAGGCAGCTTAAAGCTGTGACTATGGACTTATCTAGTGAACACATGATTATTTTTGAGAAGTAGTTTTATATTTTGCTATTGCCATATGAGCCCACAGACATACATTTTCAGAGGAAACAAAACCAATTCAATGAACTCCACAGTACAATGAAAACAACTTTAAATAAATGACAGAAATGGAAATATAATTGAACAGCTAATGATCCGACTGAAATGGCATATTTTAAGAACACTGCATGACAGGAATGCTGTATATGGTTCGAATAGTACTGAAAACAAACTGTCAGGTGGTCCCGATTAGCTAGTATTATTGCTTTAAGCTTTTTCTTAAAAAAGCTTTTAATTAACTTGCTTTTTTTGGCTGCCTGTGTGCTACAAATCTTACAATCAAAATTTCGATTAATTCTAATTGAGCTATAACTTTGAAATTTTGTACACAAATTTTAGACACCCAAGATGGCGGATTACCTTTTTCTTCACAATCACAACCCTTGATATGGGTATCAAATGAAAGGGTTTGACGAGTAGAATACAATAAGCTAAATGACGCCATTCCGAATGAACACTCCGTCTCACTTGATTACGAACAGATATTTTTTTGTTTTAATTTTACGATATTTTTCAAACCCTTCGCTAATCTGGGAAAAACCAATTGGACAAGGAATGAAGGATATATTGTTTTTATATTGTAAGAAAAAAATGGGATTAAGTTGATAAATGCAACTTTTATGACGCTTTTCCCAAAAAGGTCATACAATTTGCCTATTTTTTTTGTCTCACTTGATTACGAACAGGAGCTAAATCTACCTGTTACCATGTTTTAAATCAAAAATATATCGTAAAATTGAAACAAAAAAATACATGTTCGTAATCAAGTGAGACGGAGTGTAGTATTGCAAACGTTCCAAGTCGACGGATTACCTTCTTTTTCATCACCTCTTTGATATGTGTATCAGATGAAAGAGATTGACGAGTAGAATACGACATGGCAGACGCCTCAACATGGCGAATTACATTTTTCATCAGAACCTCTTTGAAAGCGGTATCAAATGAAATGGTTTAGCGGGTAGAATACGATAAGCTATGTGACGTCATTAGCGTTCGGTGGATATTGAATAATAAACGCTTTTCTTAAGTATTATTTTTTTTTTACACATAAGGCGTGTTTTGATGAGAATTATACAAAGCAAAGTAAAAGCTTCTTCCCAAACCGGTTCACAGTCAATCTGGTTTAAAACTTTTTCTTAATATTTCAAGATTGGTGATTGAATTGAATTAAATTGAATTGAAAAGTATGAAAAAGTGTTGCTTAAATTTGTGAAATATAATATAACTGAATCATACAAATCTAGTCAAATTGAATTTTTTCAGCGCTCTCTGAAATCTAGTATTCCAAACTATACATCGCAATTTACTTTTAATTAAGGATAAATGCTGAAGTAGTTCTCAGTGAAAATTGTTGTTGTTCTGTGTGCTAAATTGTACTTCATGGCAACCACTACGTTGCGATATCTCACCAAAACACGCCTATAGCTAATACAAAATATAAATGAATAAATACAAAACTTCAAAAAATATATAATTTTTCAATGCAAAGTCATATCCACAACAAAAGGAAAATTGGATCAGAAATAAAATAAAAATTAAACAAAAATCAAGTGAAGCAACCTTACTCTCAGCACTAGGTGAACATTTTTAGTAGATATGGCATAGATTTATTTATTTTTAAGCAGAAATTGCCTTTAGAGTCTTTGTTCAGTGCTTTCAAATGCACAGGCAATCAACTTTTTCTTGTTCGTCTAAAATAATCCCAAAAACTAAAACCTAAACATAATTTTTTTTTAGTATAATTCACCAATAAAAAAAAATCTCAAAACAAAACTAGAACTCAACAATTAGTAATGTTAAACAAAAAAGCTCACTGAAAATCAAAATGATAAATCCAAAAATAACAAAGAAAAACCTTTTTTGTTTTGTTAATCACAACAAAAAAAAATTAAAAAAAAAGAAACAGAAATCAAATTAACGCAATAACTCTCCAATGGATGAGCACAAAATTCAATGTTTAGAGAGAAATCTTTGTTCTAAAAATTTGTTGTGTAGTAGATACTAGTTTTTTTTTTTTTAATATTTAGCGAACCTGTGCTCATTGCATAGTAAAAATCTCTCCACTCGTCCAACCATACTTCAGCCACTCGAGCGGCATTATGCAAAACGATTTTCGCAACACCGCCTGGGAATGTGTACGGCGATTTATCACGGAATACATGTCCCACATGTGAACATGGAATTATTTCTAAAATTCCACCACATTGCCATATCTAGATTTGGTTTGGGGTAAGATAAAATTATAAACGTATTCAGCGGAAGGATTTAAATAAAAAAATATTAGAAAACAAAAATCGAATAGGAGCTTTTGCTTGATGGAAAATCGATTGACAAATAAAAGGAAAAATTCGATGATTATATTGCTCCCCTCCCTCTCTTTCTCTTTCACTCTTTCTATCTCTAGTATTGATTGTTTCCATACTCACTCTGAAGGACATTTCAAGATTTTCACCGCCCCAAATGTCCATACCCTCGTCGTATGAGCCAATCTCATAGAAATACTGTTTATCAATTGAAAAGAGACCACCAGCCATAGTGGGTGTTCTCAGCGGAGCCGTGCGATCGTTATTGCGTCGCTCCATTTCGCGTTGAGGAACTCGATACCTAAAAGAGAAAGTTAAGATTAGGAGCTTCCGCTGAATGACTTTCAGGTTTACCATCTAAAATTGAGCTTCCAATTGAAGCCACCCCACGTCTGATCGGATGCCGTAACATATTCAAATGTCTCATCAGATATCACATCGATAATGGGACAAACGACTGTTCGTCTATTTTGTACAATACGCGCTAGAAGGGGTTCCAGCCAGCCTTCCGTGCACTCACAATGCGCGTCTAAGAATGTAATAACATCACCCTGAAAATAACCACAAAAACACTTTTACTTAGGACAAGGTCACTTTGTCACTGCGTGTGTGTGCACCATACCGTAACATGTTTCGCACCCAAGAGTCGTGCTCTGATTAAACCGGAACGCTTTTCTGTGCGAAGAACAAACGTTCGCACTGGCAGTGTCTCTACGTAGTCTTCTAGCTTCTTACCCAAGTAATCTAAGACGAAAAAGATTCACTTTTAATATGGATCGTGTTACAAAGAGAATAAATACTATATAGAACCTACCTCGTTCACTGGCATCATCCACCAAGATAACCTCCTTGAGTAGTGACCTAGGCGAACGATTAATGACACTCCATACGGTGCGCAAAAGCGTGGTCCATGCCTCATTATGGAATACGATCACAATGGAAGTGGTTGGAAGTTTTGATGGATATGATTTCTTTTTACAACTAGAAGTGGAGAAAAAGAATGAGTTTTGTGGTTTTATTAGCGAATGGGTTGGGAGGAAGACTCTCACTTTTCATGTCGAACGTCAGTCAGTGAGCGATTTAATGACATCATATCGCTGGCCAGCAGGTTGAATTGATTCTCTTTGAATTTCTCTTTCATTAAGCCTTTCATTTCGCTTGGAATTTTTACTGGTTTCCCTAAAAAAAAAAAAAAAGAAATGGAAATAAAGGTAGAAAGAGATGATGGATATGATTTGCTCTGTAACACTGACCTAACTCGCCTGGTTGGCCAGCTTGTTCTTGCACTGTTGGCGCCATTCGCCATTTCCGTAGGCTTGTGCTGCGATATGTGATTGGTACAGATACACCCCCGTCGAGGTTTTTCGCTGTGTCTATTTCTGCCTCGTCTACGATGGGGTCTTCGTCCACAAGGCGTTGACTTTCAGCGGGTAGCTAGAAAAAATAAAAAATGTAAAAACCTTCATTATCACCAGCGAGAAAAATTTTATTGAAACGAAGAATTTCAAGACGACTGAAGAAGGGCTTAAATAAGTTTCAAGAATACTATCAGTGTAGCCGTTATAGTTAACCGTCGCGACGCGTCGTCGACTGGGAAGAGCAATTTTTATCGACGAAGGCTTATACCTTGCTTCAGAAAGAATTTTCCTGGACCCTTGTCTGCTGACAACGCAAGACCAGAACCAGAGTGTTACCTAACAGCTTATCGCAGAAGATAAAAGAATTTGTAATTAAGATGACGATAACTTTAGATGCAGTCATGAAGGACTAATACGTATCAAGTATTTGAAGCTTACTTCTATGGGGTCCAAATTGTTTTATAAACTCCGGAATATTGCCGGTGCTGTTGACACCGAGTCTTTCAAAGCTTATAAGCTGGATAGACTGTCTTGCAAAAGAATACATGACGTTAAATGAATGAATAAGGTGTAGTTAGATACACTGTGACCTAAAAGATCTATTGTGTCCTCCTGTTGTCTGTCAGCCTAAGCCATTTTTTAAAACGCGTTTAGTTCAGTTTCGCTTAGAAACATAAAATTCGGTGTTGGGTATAGAACAGTGAGGTCTTTCTCCTCTACCTGGTACATTCCCACACAATTTAATCTGCTGCAAATCATGTCCCACAATTTTCTTAGATGTGATCAAGAAGTTTTTCTGCTTTATTGAAGAATCAATTGCACGCCCCGTTGCTTCTAAGCCCATTTTAATGCGGCTTACAGTATCGCGTGAGGAAGTTCGTAAGTATTTGGAGCTTGTTTCGTCGTCAGGTCTTAGATCTTTTTCTATTAAAATTTCCAGAGAGTGTCTCTGTCTGTCTTAGCTCTAGATATTTTCTACAAGTTCAGCTCTTTTCTTTTCCTCTCAGACGATATGCCCGTTAAAGGGTTCTGGGCCTGTAAATGAGGTTATTGCTGTCAGCATCCTCGTTACCATTGACACTAACGTGCCCTGCACCCAGTATAAGCTGACCCCGTGGCTTTTGTCCAAACTGTTGAGTTTGTCCAGGCACTTCGATAACATCTTAGAGGGACTCACCGAAATCAAAAAGCATTGAGGAGGAAAACGACGTACTCCGTACAAAGCTTACCGAAATGGAGCTACTCTATCGTGAGCTTAAGAAAGAAGTAGATTTACTCAGGCAAGAAAATAATGCCCTAAAAAACGCGTACTTACAAAAAGAAAGTACAGCTAGCCTACATCGCTCACCTAGTCACGAATACCAGACCGACGAAGAAGAGCTAACACGTGAAACGAATTGGATCGAAAAGAAACGACGTAGCAAAAAACGCAAAGCTGGTTCGTCACCGGAAGTCGAGCCACAAAAACATGAAAAGCGCAAGGAGTTGCAAGAAAAGCAACAACAACCAAAATTACGTCCTCCGCCACCGATAAACGTCGTTGGAATAACGGGCTATAATAAGTTGCATTGCATCATTAAAGGAACCCTGCCATCGAAGTTTAAGGTGACATCTCTGCGAAACAATACGTGGAAAATCAATGTCGTTGATGCCGACGGTTACCGATCATTATCCCAAAAATTGAATGCCGAAAAGATTCAGTGGAATACTTACCAAAATAAGTTAGAAAGACCACTGCGTGTTGTAGCAAGGGGACTCCACCCCTCGTGTACTAAAGAAGATGTAATGCACGACCTTCAAGATAAAGGTTTTAAAATTCTTGATGCCGTCAATATTATCAAGAAGGAGAAGCAACAGTCGGAGGGAGATCATGAAAAATTGGTAAGGCGTGGACTTCCACTATTCATGCTTAGTTTCGATAAAGATGAAAATAAAGATGCTATATATGGTATTAAGACTAATCTAAACATCGTGGTCAAAATCGAACCCATGCGTAGACCTCCAGATCGAACCCGCAGTGTAAGCGCTGTCAAGGCTTCAATCATACGCAGACTTACTGCCAGAAAGAACCGCGATGCGTCAAATGCGCAGGTAAGCATCTCTCGGAAGAGTGTCACCTAAACAAGCAAACCCCAGCCACTTGCATAAACTGCAAAGGAAAACATCCTGCGAACTATCGAGGTTGCGAAGTGGCGAAAGAGCTCCAAAAAAGGCGCGATACGCTTAAAAATTCCATGCGCCCGAATCCGAAACCAATTAAGAACAGACCCAAAATAGCTACAAAAAAAAAGCAGCGAAAGATAGGAAATCCCAAGAAAACCCCAAACGCAGTAGAGAAAATGTGACAAAAGCAAAGTCTTCGAATACTGACGCACAGTCTTATGCTCAAGCGGCGATGGCAGCTAATGGCAAGTGTATGGCCGTCGGGAGATCAAGGCAAAAAACCGTCCAAACTATAACGTAAAGACTCCTGTTCAAGTTGCGACATTGGAAAACGGTGATAGAGGTAGCTCATAAAATCCAGTATCCAATGTTTTCTCTTTAATTCTTGCGAAACTTGAAGAGCAATGCAAAACAAACAAACTTATTTTCGAGAGACTAGTTGCACTAGAAAACAACATTCTTAACAGGCGCACCCGAATATGAAAGATATGCTAAAAATTCTTACACCGAACGCTAACGGCCTCATACGAAGACTCGACGAGTTAGAAATATTTATACGAGAAAAAGATATTGATATATGCTTGGTCTGTGAAACTCATCTGACAAAACAAACGAATGTTAAGATAAGAGGATATAGCGTGTATCACGCCTTCCACCCATCGGAAAGAGCAAGAGGCGGATCATCCTTGTTTATAAAAGAATGTATCGAATACTCAGCGGAAGTAAAGATTGAATTAGAAGCAATGCAAGTAAGCACGGTACGTGTTAGAAATAGACATTTTGCCTTCAACATTTCGTCTATATATTGTCCACTGCGATGTAAACTTGAAGAAAGTGATTTCACAAACATCTTCAACTTCCTTAAACCAAATTTTATTATTGGTGGCGACTTCAACGCGAAACACCCATTCTGGGGTTCAAGGTACGCCTCTCAGAAAGGTAGTAAGCTTTATAATGCGGGTATGCAATACAGTTGTGATTTTCACTCGACGGGTAAACCAACATATTGGCCGACTCATAGAAATAAGATACCAGATCTGATCGATTTATTTGTTGTTAAAGGAATATCTGGCAACTGTATACATGTTGAAGAAAGCTTTGATCTCTCCTCTGATGATTCTCCATTATGACGATAAGCGATGCTCTGATTAAAAAAGTAGGACCGGTCAGATTAACCAGCGCGAAAACTAATTGGGATGGATTTAAAAAAGATATTGAAGCAAATACTGAGCTGAGCGTATCACTTAAAACGCCATATGAACTTGAAGTTGAAGTTGATCGCTTCGTCGAAATCCTACAGAATGCCGCGTGGAAGAATACTCCCAAACCAAGGAAAACGACCGCAAGCTACATTCAAACTTATCCGCAGGAAATAAAAGAGATGATTAAGGAGAAGAGAAAAGCAAGCAAAAAATGGCAACAAACTCGGGCTCCGCAACATATAGCATATCTTAACCGTTTGTGCAACTCACTAAAAAGATCTATTAAAGACCTTAAGAATAGTGAAATACAAACTTACCTAGAAAGCTTGACGGCAGAAAAAGATTCTAACTATTCGCTTTGGAAGGCTATAAAAGGTATTAAAAAACCTCAAATTCAAGCCGCCCCAATTAGGAAAAATCAAGGCGAATGGGCCAGGCATGATAAAGAGAAAGCGCAAGTTTTTGCCACCCACCTGGAAGAAACTTTCAAACCGTTTGATGGACAAGCTCTTATTCAAAATATAAATACGTCTTATATAGCCAATAGCGTAATAAGAAATGCAACACTTACCGAACTTAAGGAAGAAATAAAGAAACTTAGACCTAAGAAGGCTCCTGGATACGACCTAATTATGGGAGAGGTTCTTAAAGCCCTACCAAGAAAAGCTCTAATTAAGCTTCTGTTCATTATAAACGGCGCAATTAGACTAGAATATGTTCCCAGTCAATGGAAAGTCGCCGAAATCATAATGGTCCTTAAGCCCGGAAAACCGCCGAATGAAAAAACGTCTTATAGACCGATTTCGCTTCTTCCAATTATATCCAAGGTGTTCGAGAGAATATTGATTAGGCGAATACAGCCGGTAATAGAAGAAGGGCATCTCATTCCGGATCATCAATTCGGATTCAGAAGTAAGCATTCTACAGTTGAACAAGTACATCGAATAACACATGTAATCGAAAAATCACTTGAAGAAAAAAAGATTTGTTCAAGCGTATTCCTTGCCGTCTCTCAAGCCTTTGACAAGGTCTGGCACGAAGGCTTAAAGTTTAAATTAGGACAAGTTCTGCCAGAGCACCTATATAATATTTTGAAGAACTACCTTACGAATAGGCTATTCCGCGTCAAATGTGGAAACGAATATTCTGATTTTAACGAAATAATGGCTGGGGTGCTGCAAGGAAGCGTTCTTGGTCCAGTCTTATATCTATTATACACTCGTGATATACCGCAAGTAGAAGGCACTGAGCTAGCTACATTTGCCGACGACACTGCTGTCTTGACGGTAGGTAAAACGGTCGAAGATACTACAGAAAAACTGCAAGAAGCTTTGTATAGAGTAAATGAATGGACAAAGATTTGGCGAATCGCACTCAACGAGACCAAATCTGTTCATGTAAATTTTACTTATAAGAAAATAAATAATTTGCCGATCTTTTCAAACTCGGTTCAAATTCCGTTTGCAAACGAGGCTAAGTATCTTGGAATGACACTTGATACAAAGCTGAAATGGAAAACGCACGTTAAGAAAAAACGCAAAGAACTAGATAATAAATATCGAGTTACTTGGAAAATATTCCAAGCTTAATGTAGAGAACAAACTGCTTTTATATAAGCAAGTGCTAAAGCCCGTATGGACATATGGTATACAACTCTGGGGTTGTACCGAAATAACTAATATTAAAATTTTACAAACTTTTGAAAACAAAGTGCTAAGAGGTATTGTTAAAGCGCCATGGTATATCAGAAATAGCGATATCCATAGAGATCTTGGCATTAAAACTATAGAAGACGAAATTCAAACCTACGCGAGAAAGCATAGAAGTCGACTAGAAACTCACGTAAATATTACAGTCCTCCAAGTTTTGGAAGAAAGAAATTTACTGCGCCGTCTACAAAGAACCAAACCTTTAGACTTAGCGCGATAAGTAACCGCGTCTAAACTGCGGAGCTGGCAGGAACTTCTAATGGGAAGGTCCCTGCAAAACGTCCTTATTACGTGAAATGAAAACTACTTGATAAGTCGAATACTTAGTTGTAGTAAAAATGAAAACAAGTCTGTTTTGAAGGGAGGTTTTTTAGTGGGTAAGAATCCCACACTACTATGAGCACGCGCTGTCGATCCTCATAGTGTCTTGTTGAAGATTTTCACCTACTCTCGGAGAAAAAAAAAATGAATTTTTTTAAGATTTCCCTTTTCAACAAAAGGAAAAAGAATAAAAAGCCACCAAGCGTACAAATTCAATTCAGTCATATCTCGGAAACGACTGTTTGATGGTACAACAATGCACACTTCCATTTCTGCTCAATATGAAAGTGATATAATTTTCATTACATTACCTTAAGATCATGCAAATAAACCGTTCACACAGTGGGTATTACGTTTAATAAAATATAATCTCTATGTCGAACACTATAACAGTGCACAGTGATTTATTTTTTTATTTCTCGCTCCATTATCTATTCATTACCGAAAACAAATAGAATCTATTTCCGACAGACAATAGATTGTTTAATTGTCAACAAAAAAACATCTATTTTAACAAATGTTAGATATTATGTCTCTATGTATGCAAATATTTAAGTGTGTTAAAAGAATTGGTCTGGGATAACAACAAATAGACTGCGAACATGATTTTTTAAGAAGACGCTTTTAAATAAATATTTATCAATGCCACATGTTTTTCTTATTGACAGTGGGAATGAGCATCATCAGTTAAGGTTGCATATGGAGCGACTTGAGCGTACATTGGGTGAAACCCAATTTACTGGGGTCAATTTTACTAACGTTAAAATATTAATCCTACTAGCTGCACCCTCTCACCCTCCCTCATCGCGTTCAAAAATGTTATGCTTCCCATATTCATTTGCGTATTTCTCAGCTTCAAGTTAACGTACTACTTACTTACGCAAACTTCATCAAATCCTCTGGATGGTTTGTATCTAGGACACAGTGAGTACTTAGTTCTTTCTTTAGGATACTTACAAGACGGTATTTTTCCACGAGGTAGGGATTTCCTTTTTCTATCTCCTTTCCCCCCTTGGGTATCACAATGGGTCTATACTGACCTGAGTGTGGTGTGGAGGTTTTCTATCCCCCTACACCTGCCCACTTACCTAACCTAACCTAGGTGGCGCTACAGTTCGGGGTGAACCTGGGCCTTAACGTTTCAAATCTTTGATGGTATTTATTTAAAATCATAAAACTAATTTTATAGAAATCGATGAAGCGATTTTGACTTATTTCGATTAGTAGCTATCTATAATGCCTATAATACATAAAGCTTGTAATAAGCGTTTTTATTCTACCCGGCTGAAGATGGTTACGACAGCTAGTCGAGTAATACTGATTTATCAAAACGCATGAACGTGATGTCTGAACATCTATCAATTATAGTGCACATGAGTTAATGGCACAAAAAAAATGATAGATGATTAGCAACAGTACTTTGAACCCCATTTCACCCCCCCATTTAGGGTTTGAATTTCTGGACAATTTCAAGTTTCTAGACCCGATGGTTTGGGCTGTGCGTTGATATGTCAGTCAATTTCTTTTTTTAAGATATTGCATTTTCCAAGATTATGCATTTTTTCGGGATTAGCCTATGTGATAATCCAGGACATGGACTATCTATGCACCAACCTTCATACAAATCTATTCAGTTGTTAAGGCGTGATTGAGCACCAAATATCTAAACATCCAAACTTTCGCATTTATATAGTAAAATATCCATGTTTATATGGATGGATGCTTGATCCTGTAGACGTTATGATGTGAAATCTTGAGTTCAGCTAACATTTTGTAGCCAAATATGGCTCAGCAAACACAAATCTGAATCGTCATGAATAGCATATTTTCAAAGACCAGTTAGTAAATAAAATACCGTTATATGATTTTTTCCGAGAAAAATCTGGTAAATCGTTGGAGCCGTTTCCATTTTTTTGCAAAATCGGCTGTAAATTTATCGGGTTTATTGTTAATTTGTGGTTAGAATGAAAATCACGATTTCGCCTCGAGTCATGACCCTACGTCTCCAGCCACGAACGAACATTCGCCCAGACAGACAGACAAATTTGTTAGAAACACATTTTTCAGTTCACCTAAGTAATGTCAGGATTGGTCAAATGTCAGTACAGAAATCACGCAAAGAATAATTTTTGCCAATCGCTGTTTTTTTTTTTACTAATATTGCAATTCAGCAGTAAAGCTCTATCTCAAACAACTTAGGAGGCTTTGCACCTGAACCTGATCATTCCAGTCCTACTTTATGGCGCTGAAGCATGGACTTTATTGAAGGTGGATGAAGATATCCTTTGTCGATTCGAGAGAAAAATTCTTCGCAAGATATTTGGTCCCGTTTGCGTTGACGATATTTCGAGGAGAAGGTTCAATAACGAACTATACGAACTAGTCAAAAAACTGCGTATTGGAAGTTTTTAGATGGCAAGGACATGTACAGCGAATGGACACCAACGCTCCGGTCCGCAGGGACGACACAGTAGAGGGTCCCTTCGCCGTAGGTGGCGCGCACAAGTTCAAGAGGATCTCAACCAACTTGGAGTGCACAACTGGAGACAATTAGCTAAAGACCGATCTAAATGGAGAGGCTTGTTGGTTGAGGCCCAAGTTCATCCCGAACTGTAGCGCTACTTAGATAAGTAAGCACCCTCCCAAAGGACCTAAGACCTATTAGTCTAACGTCCTTCCTTCTCAAGATTCTGGAAAGAATCCTGGACCTGCACATCAAGGCCACTATTGATAGCACCCTACTATCCATGTCACAGCACGCGTACCAAAAAGGTAAGTCTGTCGAAACGGCTTTGCACTCCATCATTCACCCTATCGAAAAATCACTCTCAACCAAAGAGTTCACCCTAGTGTCATTTCTAGACATAGAGGGAGCCTTCAACAACGTTGAAACAAATTCGATTACCAGTGCCTTACGTAGGCTCAACATCTGCGAACCCATCTGTTGTTTCATAGAACACATTCTAAAGAACAGGGTAATAACAGCATCCTTCGGAAGTAGCACTGTCAAGCGACATGCACATCGAGGCACCCCTCAAGGGGGTGTACTGTCTCCACTATTGTGGAATTTAGTGCTCAACGAGGCCCTTCTAAAGATCGAAAAAACTGGATGCAATGTTATTGCCTATGCAGATGATGTCGCCATTCTAACAACAGGCATGCAGTCTGCTCTTAATGAACTGCTCAGATGGACCGATAAATGCGGCCTCTCCGTTAACTCGACGAAGACCGAGCTAGTTCTAGTGCTAGCTATTTAGGCCTAAATAGTGCTAGCTATTTAGGCCTAAGGCTTGACCGCAAGCTAATTTGGAAGGAGAATGTCGTCGAACGGGCCGTTCTTACATCTGCAAGAAAGCAGTAGGCTCCACCTGGGGCCTTAAACCAAGCATCATGCACTGGCTATACACGTCGGTCATTAAACCGATTCTCATGTATGGAGTATTGGTATGGTGGCCCGCCTTGGAGAAGAAATCCAACCTATCCATAATGGAAAAAACTCAGCGAGTTGCATGTCTCAGTATTACCGGTGCACTAAGAACTTCTCCCACAGCGGCGCTCCAAACCATGCTCCACCTGCTTCCGATTGACATTGTCAGTAAGCAATTGGCTGTCAGCTCGGCAATAAGACTGAGAGGCTCCAGGCAGTGGAAGGAGCTACACACGGGACATGCCAATATACTTTCGATGCACCGTCATCTTCCCAATTCCACTGACCATCTGCCCACTGAATATGATTTTGACAAGGGCTACACGCACTCGATACCGGACAGTGAGTGGACGCAACGCAATGTCCTTTACAACGAATCGCTGTCAATCTTCACGGACCGGTCCAAAACCAAGGACGGAGTCGGTGCCGGAATTTTCTCGGAAGATCTGTACATACACCTCTCCTTTAACCTTCCAGACTACTGCAGCGTTTTTCAAGCCCAAATCACCGCAGTTCGCAAAGCTGCTGACTGGCTGGCGGCTAGCACACTATCAACACCTGATATTGTTATTTATGTCGACAGTCAGGCAGCCATCAAATCCCTCGCATCCAGCACTACGCGATCTAAGGCAGTGAAAGACTGTCGCATATCTCTTAACGAGATAGCTGGTCAGTACAACATCACCCTTTGCTGGGTACCAGGTCACTGTGGCATACCGGGGAATTGTGCAGCTGACGAACTAGCACGACAAGGATCCTCTGGTACAGATAGCATAAGCATCACCGACATCGAAGCGCCAACGTCTTATGTTAAGTACCTTATTCAAATTGATGCCGAGAAAGTAGCCAATCAGCGATGGCAACATCTAGACCAGACAGCTCTGGCCGATACTCAATAAATCCAGGTCCATCGGACTCTTGAAGCACAAGAGAGGAACCCTCTCAAAAATAACAAATGTCCTCACTGGACACTGCGTCATAGGAAGACATGCCCAGAGATTAGGTATCCCTCATAACGACTTCTGCGGAAGCTGCAGAGATGAAGAGGAAGAAGAGACCATCAGTCATCTCCTGTGCGCCTGTCATGCGCTCGCCAACATCAGGAAGGCCACTCTGGGTGAACACTTCTACAATGATCTTAATGATCTCGGCAACGCCTGCACGGCTAAAATTCTCGACTTCATTCAACGAAGCAAATGGTTCCAAGAGTAAGAGGGTGATCCACCCGCCTTACACATCGGCAGTACAATGGACCTGCTTTCTGGTCTAAGTACATCCTCATCGAGGGCCGATCCTAACCTAACCTAACCTAGATAAGTAAGCAAGTAAGTAGTAGTAAGATTGGTCAAAATCTCGCCGTCGACAATTCTCATGAAATTAATATTTGCCATTTAGTTGTAGATAATAAATAAATAAATAAATATTTGGCGCAACAGCTCTTTAAGTGCCAGGGCCTAGCTTCTCGCAACCACTCATATTGTGTGTGTTATATTTTTCACACGAATGGAAGGGACCTACAGTTTAATGCCGAATCCGAACAGCGATTTGAGAAGCTTTTTCGTGCCAACAATACTCTCGGATGTTTGTCAGACGTTCGCGAGAGGTGAGACCGTGAAAAACTTGTTGGTGTTTTCTGGGATTCGAACTTGGAACCTCATGCGTAGTGATCCGACACACTAACCACTTACGCCACGGCGCGGTTGTAGATGCAAGATGCATAATAAACAAACACAGTTATGTTGTTATCTTCCGCATGCTATTCTCAGAAACAAAACGTACATATGTATGTATCTCTCACGTAAACACTTGGTTGTTTTTCTAAGGGAACGACTTTTAGTCATTTGTTTTTTTTTTTTAAATATTTTCCAATATTTGCAGATCAAATTTAACTGACCAGCAAAAGTTCACGAAGTTTTTACGAGTTCTGTTTATTTCTTTAAAACTACTGCGGTTTTCTTTGCAGTCAGCAAGTCAAAGAGGAAACGGCGCGCTCATTTTCTGAAACAAAAACCATGAACAGAAGAAAATTACTTAGGAAGAGAAATGCATAAATCACAATTTTTACGATAATGGGTGTGCATAGCCATAGATCGTTTGAGCGCCTGTCAAACGATCCTCTGTTTTATGACTAGACCAACCACTATTGGTGCTGCGGGAATTAACTATAAATGTTTAGATAGTAAATGCACATAAATTGTAAATATGTAGGTCGAGGGTTTCGTGCAAAGATACACAGATAAATGATAATGAGTGAGAAACGTTAAACTTCTATCTAAAAATGTCCTACGAGTAAGTGCACTTGGAATAATTGTTGCAGTGCAATGGGGGTATGCTGGTGTGCATGTCATGGTGACATACTGATTGAATATAAATAATAAATATTAAGCAATCATTTCACATTGTTTATACTCGTTGCAGAACATCTGCGTGTCAAAGTCACTCGAAGGGTGTATCGAATAATCGATTGTACGAGGTATGCATATATGGTACTCGCACTTCGACATACTGCCAAACGTTTGATACAACAAATTTATCCCAGTTTGCGCAATCATGCTTGACAAGATGTATTCAAAATTCAGTTTGACAAATTTTGAACTTTTCGTTTGGTACCAAACTCTGTTATACACTTTTCAGTCAAAGACTTTGCAAAACGGTTTGAACGCCTATTAGAATATAGTCCAAATAGTACTATCTGAAAAATGTTTCACAGTTATATTGATACATTGAAAGATAAAAACTATTTGATCTAAAAAACTGAAATTTTCAGATAAAGTACATACGTACATTTTTGGGTACCTGCACAAGATGGCGATAAGCAAGCACTTTTTGACACTTCATATTAAGAACAAAAAATGTTTGTTGCCCATTATGTGTATTGCAGCTGCTCCAGCGGCTGGAACGAGCGAGCTTGAGCATGAGAGAAGTGCAGCGTAACGTGCAACGTGATAAACGTAGTCACATTACTACGTTGGACATAGAAGCAGAACAAGCTGCAAGTCGGTGGAACTACAGAATCACAAAAGAGCTGTGAGGTTATCCCAGCTCTAGCAAACACCTAGTGAAAGGTTTAGTTCTTGCTTAGTTCCAACTCAAGAGATAGAAGAAACATTTCGCTACGGTCTTGAACCGTGTATTCGCTAACGATATACACCCAAGTGAAATTGAATTGTCCAACTTAACAAATACCGAAAATATGCATCACAACCTCCCGTAAGGAAGATGGTTGAAGAGCAATAAGGCGATAGCACTTGACAAGATACCTACAGAGCTCTTGTGTGCACCCACAACGACATCAGCGAAACTATTATTTCCATTAATTTAGAGATGCCACCTCTGATGTACTGGGTTTCTCTCGGCCACCACAATGAATTCCCTGGTTTGATGAGGAATGCCGGCAAGCACATG
Organism: Brachypalpus laphriformis; assembly: GCA_945910035.1. NCBI lineage: Eukaryota > Metazoa > Arthropoda > Insecta > Diptera > Syrphidae > Brachypalpus > Brachypalpus laphriformis. The sequence goes on from OX246755.1 coordinate 125,107,340, forward strand.
CAGCAAAACAGGAGGCATACAAAGCGGTGCTGCATAGGACTAGAGCTGCTTCCGAGCTCTACGTGCGCAGGAGAAAAGAGGAACATCGACTTCTCAGAAAGAAGAAAAAGGAGCATGAGTAGCGCTTGATAGAGGAGATTGAGAGACTTTATTGCCGGAATAATGTTCGAAAATTTTACCAAAGGGTAAAAAGAACATGCCAGGGTTTCAAAGCCAGAACAGAAGCCTGCAGGGACGAAAATGGCAACATAGTAGTAGAATCGCAGTCGGTGCTGAGAATATGGAAGGAACACTTCTGCAGACTGTTAAACGGCGATGATGACCAATATTCCGCTGTCAGGCAGAATGAGTCATTCAACAGTGACGATGGCAGTCAAGATTCCCGTCAACCCGATCAGAATGAAATGAGGATAGCGATATCTAAACTCAAATCCAACAAAGCTGCTGGAGCCGACGGCCTTGCCGCTGAACTTTTCAAGGCAGGAGGAGATGAGTTGGTAAGGAGCATGCACCAGCTCATCTGTAAAATCTGGTCGGACGAAAGTATGCCCGATGAATGGAACCTCAGCATCGTTTGCCCGATCCTGAAGAAAGTAGACCCTCTGAATAGCGCCAATTACAGAGGTATAAGTCTCCTCAATATCGCATATAAGATCCTGTCTGCCGTATTATGTGAACGCCTAAAACCGATCGTCAACAACCTGATAGGTCCTTATCAGTGCGGTTTCAGGCCGGGAAAGTCCACCATTGACCAAATATTCACACTACGGCAGATCTTGGAAAAAACCCATGAATATAAAATCGGTACACACCACCTCTCATCGATTTCAAAGTTGCCTATGATAGCGTGTATAGAGACGAGTTATACAGAGCCATGTCTAGTCTTGGCATCCCTGCCAAGCTCGTCCGTTTGTGCAGAATGACATTGGAGAACTCTCGCTGCTCCATCAAAGTCGGTAAGAACATCACCGAACCGTTCGATGTCAGGAAAGGTCTTAGACAAGGTGACGCGCTATCATGCGATCTCTTTAACATAGTACTTGAGAGAATTGTACGAAACTCACAAGCCAACACCGGAGGTACAATCTTTTACAAGTCTGTACAACTACTCGCTTATGCCGATGACATTGACATAATCGGCAGAACTCAGTGGGCAGTCAATGGGGCATTTACGATTATTAAGATCGAGGCAGCAAAGATGGGTGTAGCGGTCAATGAAAGCAAAACAAAATATATGCTGTCCACAAAAAAGGACACCCAACATCGGCGTCTTGGACAGAACGCTACAATAGACAGATATAATTTTGAGGTAGTAAAGGATTTTGTCTACCTAGGCTCTATGGTGTACTCCGCAAATGACATCAGTAGGGAGATCACACGGAGAATTACTCTTGCCAATCGTTGTTTCTATGGGCTAAAACGGCAATTGAGTAGCAAAGCCCTATCGCGAACTACTAAGGTAACTCTTTATAAGACTCTAATCATCCCAGTCCTGCTGTATGGCGCAGAGGCATGGGCTTTGACAAAACCGGATGAGGATGCCCTTGGTTATTTCGAGAGAAAAGTTCTTCGAGCGATCTTAGGTCCCGTCTGCATAGACGGTGAGTGGAGGAGAAGGTACAATGCCGAGCTATACGGCCTGTACAAGGACATCGACTTAGCCAAGAGAGTTCACATACAGCGACTAAGATGGCTGAGTCATTTAGAGCGGATGGAGCCCTTCCCGCTACGAAAGTTTTCGAATCCACCCCGGATGGACGGTGCAGTAGAGGACGACCTCGCGGTAGGTGGCGCAAATAAGTGGAGGAGGACCTCAACCAACTTGGCGTGCGCAACTGGAGGCAGCTGGCTCGTAATCGTGCTGGGTGGAGAGGTTTGTTGGTTGAGGCCCAGGTCCACCCCGGACCGTAGCGCCATCTAAGTAAGTAAGTAAGTAAAGGGTTAAGCAAGGCTTTAAGCGCAGCCTGACTGTCACTACACCAATAGATAACCAGGAAATAGTACTTTGAAAATGAATCAATAAGTAAAGTACCGTTATACCAATGTTTGGGTCAAAATCGTGTACACCGTCTAATGGTATATGTATAACCTGACCAAAATATGAAATTTGAACACAGTCGTTCAGCCGTTCTCGAGAAAATCAAATTTTTTCAAAATATGTCATAAGCAAATTACCCTTCATTTTGAGGTTATAATGAAAATCCGATATGAATCTTAAAGCAAATCGGTCCTGTCATTTAGGTTGCAGTTGAGTTTAAATACACGCAGACGGAGAGACAGACAGACAAACAGAATTTAATACCAAAATTTATTAAAATCTCGAGATCGAGAATTTTAACAAAAAACAATACTTGCCTTAAAGTTGTAAGTCCGTGCAAACAAATGGACGTGAGTATACAGTTTGCTCCATGGGGTACAAGAATTGGCGAATAAATATGTATCAACAAACTGAGGCAGATCGTATTTCGCGAAATTTCATAATGTTTCTGACACACCAAGTCGACTCTTATGTGCTTAATACAATTTTATATAATGAAATGAATTTGATAGCGACTCTACGTTTAGCTTCGCAACGCAGCACGAAGTCCCTAAATTGAATTTTAGGCAGACTGATTGGTGCAAATTCCAACGTTGTGCCATCAGAAAATATAGGAACTGCCCTTCTTTTTCTAATATTCCTAATAATAGGAATCTTTCTAATGAGGAGTGCGATTCCTATATCGGGAATTTAAATACGGTGGTATTACAAGCTATGGAGTCGTCAGTTCCGAAAATTAAATCCAAAGACGGTATTGAATGTTATCTAAACCGTGACATTAAAACCCTACAAACATATAAAAGCTTTTTAATAACTCAGATAAATCGAATACGACGTCAGTTCCAAGAAGAATCGCCCAATTTTGAGCTGCAACGGTTAAAATCTCTCCTGAGAAATGTGAAGACACTGCTACGTCAGCAGTTTCGGAATAATGTCAACGATTATTGGAGGCAACGGGCCGAAAATATATTGAAGTCTGATTCCAGGAACATGTTTCCTAAAATTAATCAGATGTTTAAGCCTCGTAACGTCGTAAAAATTCCAATATCTTCACAGTCTCTTCTTTTCCAGGCGGAGATTGATAGCCAATATTGCCCCATTATCGATAACCATTTCGTTATAGATAGCGGGGCGGACAAGCTAAACTTAATCGGCTCTCATTTTGAGGCAATCCATGCTAGAGATCTACCAAGCTGCAAAACTAGCGAAGTAAATGACGAATTGTCGAGGTTTCGCAATGGCGAAAAACGCACTCTTCTGAGATTTTCTGAGCGACTAAGAGCAGACCAACTAACAGATGAACAGACTAACAATTACTTCACAACACTAGATGAACTGACATACATATTCAGGAAACTAAATAACAAAAAGTCAGGTGGTTTAGATAACATTCCCAATATTATTCTAAAGCATATACCGGACGAAATTATACGGCAGTATTGCGTAATATTTAATAATTTGTTAAACAACTGCTACTTTCCGAGTTATTGGAAAACATCGAAGGTTTTTCCAATAATAAAAAAGAAGAAGGATCCCTCTGATCCTTCCAACTATAGGCCAATAAGTCTCCTGCCTAATATCGGGAAGGTTTTTGAAGTAGTTATTAGTAAGTCTATTTTGTTCGTGTGCGAAAGAAAGGAGATTATACCGCGGAACTAATTTGGGTTCAAGAGAAACCATTCGGCGGTGCACGCTGTTACAAAATTGATTTCTGATGTTAGTTGGAATCTTAACGCCAAAAGATGTACAGCTGCCTGTCTGGTGGATATCGAAAAAGCCTTCGACACGGTATGGATCGACGGGCTTTTATATAAATTTATCCGATATGAATTTCCGTATCATCTTATAAAGATGATTACATCAATGGTGTATGAGAAGAAATTCGTGGTAACAAATAGGCAATATACGACGACTAAAGTCTTTAATGTCACCAATGGTCTCCCACAGGGCACAGTTACAGCACCGCTTCTATTTAACATATATGTTTCCGAAATGTTTAGGGGTTTGGATAATTCTCTAGCTTTTGCTGACGACGTTATTCTGTATGCAAGTGGCTCAAAAATATAAGATATTCAAGATGAGCTTCAAAATAATTTTGATAAGCTCCGAACATTCTGCTCCGAATGGAAGCTTAAAATCAACCACGCGAAATGTGAAACCATATTGTTCCGCACCCCAGTAAGACGCGGTAATTCAGATTTGAGACGCAGCTGGAAAAACGTACAAATCACGAGTTCTAATGGTCTTCGCATCGAATCAAAGACTACTGTGAGCTATCTAGGTGTCCATTTAGACAAATTCTTGTACTATAATGAACACATAAATATGCAGTTAAAAAAGGCGAGGGCGGCATTTATGTCTCTCAAACGCCTTGTTTACTCCAACTATCTGAGATCCGATGTGATGGTCATATGTTACCAAGCCTTCGTTCGTCCAATCCTGACTTATGCGAGTCCAGTATGGTGGAACATAAGTCCATCGCATGTGGAAAAGCTCCGATTATTCGAGAGAAAGTGCATTCGAGCATGCATGCGGATGTACAGAAGCGCACATTCCGACTTTCGGCATTACGTCTCTAACAAAAGGCTATTGGATGCTTCCGGGGTATCCAGAATCGACAATTTCATCTTGTGAGGAATCATTTCGCACGGTCAGCAAACGTTACAGAGAACGAACTTGTGTCGGGCCTATTTTACCCTAACCCTGGGTATTTCAGAAATGCTATGGAGAGTGGATATATACCACCTAAGGCATTCTTGCATCTGGATGCACACGGCTATTTATCGGACTCGACATGTTGCTAGAAGGGCAACAGATAAACGTATTCTCAATAGCCCTATTGACTCGGGTGATCGAAATGCCGTCCTAAGATACTGCGTAAGCATACCTGAAAGGGATATAACTAACACCGACCGATTTAATCGGGAGAAATACTGGTGGCTCGACTGGGTTGAAGCTAATGTGTAGGTTAAGTAGGACTGGGCCCTGGTATGTGATTATTGTTCCACCGGTAAAAAGGAGAATGACATTTGTCATTCGCTGGTCATTTGTATAGACGGGCTGAAGATCGCATATCAGGGCCCAGTTCTGCCGTAAGTTAAGTTAGGCTAAGTTAGTTTTATTTGTTTTACCCTCTAGTTTAGTTGAATAAAAATAATAAATAATTGTACAAGGTTTTTCCCCTTAAAGCAAAAAAAATAAAAATACGCATAAAAAAAAAGAAATAAAATAAAATAAAAAAATAATGCAAATATACTAAGTATTTATAAATCATAATGTAAGTATTGAGAACCCTTCAGGTCAGATACATTTAGTTATAATTATTGCTGTAGTTTTAAGTTTATTTAAACAATAAAATATGTAATAGTGTATAAGTGGATAAATAAACAAACAGAAAAAAAAAAAAAATATAATGAAATGGAAGTTGACCCAACTTTTAGTCAGAATTTTTGCGAATCTGTTCACACTTTATCGAGTGCGGCCAGCAGGGAACCGGTTTACCTAAAATTCGCGCTTCCATACTTTGTCTGCTTGCATCATTCTCCTCTTAGGTATCTAAAAAAGGACTATGACTGTGTACGCTTGTTGTTGCTGCCTCGTTTTTTTCAAGTAAAATTCCCTGCTTGTTTAGTTGTGTTCAATGAAATTGATTGAATGTTTGCTGCACGGGTCTCTCTAAAGCAGACTATTTGTATAGAGATTTTTCTCTTCCTCTCGCACGTACTCGTATGTGTCCCATAAGAAACCACTTGGCTGCTGCCAGTAGAATACCAAGTGTGGGAAAGTGTATTAGAAGCTTAACTTTCTCAAGCACGCAATTACAATTGTGTTTGTAAGAACAAATGTTTGTTCCACTCTACTACACTCAAGTCATCGACAGTTTATATTGACCGACAGAAGAAGATCCGGTAAAAGGAACCTTGACAGACGACCTTGTTCTTTTCTTCTGTTTCTATTAATATGTATAGATAATGTAGGTACTCACCTCAACATCATATTCGCCGAGCCGTTTACACCGCCATCCATCTCTGCTTATGCAATCCGAATAATTTGTGATTATAATTAAATCTATAATCACCCATACGAGTGATGTGAGCAATACTATCCGGCAGGTATTCGATCGTAGTCTTCCACGTAACATTCTCGATACGTTGATGTTTGTCATACTTAATCGTATTAATTATTATTTTTTTTCTCGACTACTAGTGATACTAGTGATAAATATAAACGTAAACATAAAAATATTTCAATTTACAAACCGAACCGTAAAAAATGAAAATTAAAAAAAAAATCGCATAAATTTAGTTCCTTGGTTGGACAACTATAGCAAACCAAACCAAAGAAACGATCAGTCACAAATTTCGATGCTCATTGTTAGAGTTGATACTGCAGCAGTCAACATTTTCGCAAAAGGCGCGCTCATTAAAAAAATTCAACTTGGTTATGCCAATGCCGGTCATTGAGTTTCTCCGCGCGGATAGCTATTGTCTTGTGTTGGCTTTGATGTGTTGCTGGTGCTGCTGGTGGATGATGTTGGTGCTGCTGTTGGTATTATGTGCTCTATGCTCAATGGCCTATCGATAGATCATTCATAGTTTCGAGTGTTGTAAAAAAAAAAAAATGTTTTGACTATATATCTGAATCACAGTTGGTGTGGGTTTATGCGACGTCAACATATCTTCATTTTGATCAGCGTCCTCTTCTCTACTCTTTCTGCGTATCTTTTGGGATAAACCAGGTCAATGTGCTATCACTAGCTTATGCAAATTGCCGAATATGATCTTCGTCATTAGTGGAGTAGGTAAGTGGTGGGTTGAAGTCTTTCAGTCGTCAAACAATTTTACTTTCGGTAAAAGGCTTCAAGTCTGAAATGAGTACGAGAAAAAAGAAAGCGAAAGTTAGTTTTGGAGATCTCTTGCAGATTTTTTTGTTCGCATCAATTGATTATTGGATAAGTGAAAGGATTGAGATGATATGATATGATATGAACGAGTTTGCATTTATATAGATAAGTAATTTGCGATAAATTAATAAAATGTGTAATGGGTAGACGTAGTGTGAAACCTAGTGTGATCTATGTACAGATGATCATGGACATGTACGAATGAGCAACGACAAGAGTAAGATTCCTTACCGAATCTCACCGAAGAGTTCCGAATCAAAGTCGGGGTGCACCAGGGAAGCGTCTTAAATCTTCTTCTTCTTCTTTCTATTTCGGCAAGGTTATGATCCGAAAACAAGGTATCCCTCCCACTTCAGCACATTTCTACTGATGCACCTGTGGAGTTCGCCTAGCGTCTAAAGTCATTTGCTCTTTATTGCAGTACTTGACTATCTGCTTGAAAGCAAATCGACGGAACCCAAAGTACATCAGTTATTCATTGCTGACGATGAAGCCATCATAAGTGAGGATCCTACGTCCCTGCAACGAGCACTTGACGTATGGGTGACGTTTTGGAGGGAAATGGGTATCGCATTAGTTCAAAAAAGACAGAGTACTTGTGCTGCCCATTCTCTGATCTACTGAGGCCTATTACAGACATTTATTTGAATGGAACAGTGCTTCCCAAGTGCGAAAAGTTCAAGTATCTGGGATCTATGATCATTAGCAAAGCAACCTGTGATGACGACATCAATCATCGCGTAAGTTTAGGCTGGATAACATTGCAGGAAAACTCCTCTATCTTCAGTGACCAAAAAATTCCGCCTAAACTGAAAGGAAGGCTTTACACCGCAGTTGTACGTCCAATGCTCACAAACGGTTTACAATGTTCGACAACGTATAAAGCGTATGAGGGTAAATTAGTGACGAAGCTTGATCGAATAAAAGTTCGAAAATCTATGGAAGCCTTCAAGTCAAAAAAACATTTAACGAAAAATAGAAAAGGAAGAAGAGATCATTTGAACTTCATTAAAAAGGCAATATCAATAAACGTTCCAAAGATATCGCGAAAGAAAGACAGGCCTAAAAACTCCAGAATCACACAAATCCAACAACACCAGTATTTGGTTTGCCTCAGAAGCGAAGTAATCCAAAATCGAGAGGTCTGCCGATATTTTCTGAGATCAAACAGGCGAACTCGAGATCAAACAAGCGATCTCGGCTGCTCGGGAGCTTTCTCGAGTACGCCTGGCTCTGCTCTAGACGCTTTGCTGAACTTACCTCCCCTTGATACTTATACCATGGGTTGCACTATCAAAGCCATCCATCGTCTTAGGCGGGGCGATTTTTGGTATACTCCACACTGGAACTTTGATGAATTTGCGCGACACTTATCTTACGACACCGGTCTTATGGATATGCCGTCTGATGCAATGACACCAGAACTCCAGCTGATGCGCAAACTCGGAGTCGACTTTCCTTGTGTCCAGGACTGGCTTCGGTCAGAGTCTGAGCCGGGAATGGAATGTAGTCGGGTCTGGCGCTGGGGTCTTCGTGGAACATTAGACTTCACTTCTCGTTAGGCAAATATGCGTCTGTTTTCCAAGCGGAAACTTATGCAATCCTAATGGCCATGAACTATGTTGTGAAGAACAGGTGGAAGGGACGTAGTATTAGTGTCTGTAGTGACAGTCAGGCTGCGCTTAAGGCCTTGCTTAACCCTTTAACCATTTTCAAAATAGTTCGTGAAACCAAAAACTCTTTGAACTCGGTCGCAAGGCTGAATACTCTGTCTCTTATCTGGGTCCCAGGTCACACTGGGATCTTGGGGAACGAGATCCCCGATGAGATTGCTAGACAAGGCTCAGAGGAGGCTTTCTCAGGTCCCGAACCCGCGTTGGGTCTTCCAGCGTCCTCGGTTAGGGCTTCCATTGACGATTGGGTCTCTCACGAGCACAATTATGTGTGGCATGACTCTCCAGGTTGCAGGTTGACTAAACGCATGCTCCCGGACGTCTGTAAGAAATCAGCGGCATTCTTACTGTCTCTCAGCAGAAAAGACTGTAGACAACATATCGGCGTCTTGACAGGCCACTTCGCTTTTGCCAAGCACCTTAACGTGTTAGGCTTAAGTGACACTACGATCTGCGACGTTTGTGGAGAGAGCGACGACACCGCGGAACATTATCTCTGTGAGTGTCCGGCCTTTCCTCGTATCAGGTGGCAGATCTTCGGTGCGGATGTGGTGAGTGCTGGTACTGTAAGCTCCTCATCACTGAAGTGCTTGCTTGGCTTTCTTCGAAAGTCAAGGAAATTCCAATGGGTAAATCAGGGTTTGCTCCTCTGGCAGTACAATGGACCAGTTGTGTCTGAGTGCTCCAGTCGAGTGTTTCCTATCCCGACAAAAAGAAAAAAAAAAAAAAAAAAAAAACAGGCGAACCTCACAGGGGGATCAGTAGAAATGCATTGAAGTGGGAGGAAGGATCCCTTGAGTTCAGATCATAATCTCACCGAAATAGGAAGAAGAAGTGAAGAAGGTAAGGCGAAGCGAATGAACCTTCGATGCACAGCGTTGATTTTCATGGTATGAGCAGCATAATGGAAAGGAGTTTCGAGGAGGGGTCTAACAAATGTGAGATAGGGGAATTCTGTTACGTTTATGTCAGAGAACTCGTTTGACCAGCGTTTGACAAAGCCAAGTGCTGAGTTGGCTCTACTTATGACATTGTCGATGTGTGATAGAAAGTTGAGTTCACTGTCGCAAATGACACCCAAATCACGTGCTGACGCGACTGAGGGTACAGGATAATCGCAAATGAAGTAGACCCTAGAAGGTGGTGGGATATGCTTGCGACAGAAGGCAATAGAATGACATTTATCGACATTAAGTTCTAATAAATTTTGATTACATCAGATGGAGAAACTATTTAGATCATCCTGAAGATTTTCATATCATCAGCGTAGACCAGAAGATCAAAAGTGCAGCTGATGCGTTCAGAATCACTTATTGTATTGCTAAAGATCAATGGTCCAAGATGGGTGCCTTGAGGAACTCCTAGGATTGCTATAATAGGGCCCGCTACTGAAGATCTGAAACGCACTTTTCATTGACGGTCCATTAGGCATGATTTTGTCCATGAGATGAATTGCGGTTGGAATCCAAGTGCTTTTAGCTTGAAGAGAACTCTGTGGCTACAACACATTACTATGAAAAAAATGTTTTTAAAAGTATTTTAATAAAAAGTAGCTACCAACTAAGTCTGATGACTGATTTTTGCAAATGTCAGTTGACCGGTCGGTTCAACCATTTAAATTTTCCTGTTCAAGCTCACGAAACAACAGTTTTTTTTTTTAAATAGCTGCTTTTCATAGTTCATTGCGAAGGCGCTTTTAGCTTCAAGCAATGCAATTCATTGTAGAGCTGATTCCAACTGAGCAGGCCAATTGCATATATGATTTCAGGGAATAAAGGGCTGAGTTTAGTGACGCATGCTTCATGAGTTTACATGTAGATGTATGTAGATGTATATTGTTGAGAGGTGCAAGTGCACTGCGACCTATAAAATATCTATTGTGCCCCCCTTACTAAGGTTCTAGCCGATGATATACTCAGTCTAGAGCACTTCCTCCAGTCCAGCTGCTACAGCAAACCGGAGTATCTTCAGTGGATCCAGAGAAGGTAAATCCGTTTCTGATAGGAGGTAGGCACCAAGGTGATTCCTTCTTTTGTGGATCAGTGCTTCGCATTCCATAAGAAGGTGCGCTGGTATTTCTGCGAAGTCCCTGCAGAATCTGCAGTGTCCGTCTCCCTCTATTCCCAGTTTCCTAAGGTGCTCCTTAAGTCTGCAGTGACCTGTTAACATGCCCGCCAAGATGCGAAGCCGATTCTTACTAACTCTTAAGCAGGCTTTTCTTCTTTTCTGGTTGTATTTCCCCAGAAGTTCCTTTGCCTGTCTTATTTGGGGGATATCGTCCCAATGTTTGGCCCATTTGTTCTTTTCTTCTTTCCTTAAGTCTTCCCTTATTTTGTGGGGTCCTATCCCACAGAAGGGTTCTGGTCCAAGGAACGGCGTGTCTGATCCGTTTCTAGCTAGTTCATCAGCTGCTTCGTTCCCCTGTACTCCTACATGTCCTGGTATCCAGTAGAGAGTTACTTTGTTTGTTTCTCCCAGTTTGTTGATCCTGGTGAGACACTCCCATACCAGTTTGGATCTGATCTCATGCGAGGTCAGTGCTTTAATAGCGGCTTGGCTCTCTGATAGTATCGCGATTTCCTGCCCGCGATATTTCATGTCTAAGTTGAAAATACTGGGGAATATTCCCAGTGATTCTGAGTATCTAGTCCTGGGCCCGTACACTCCTGCCCCAGTGCCAGTGGATGTTTTCGATCCGTCTGTGTACCATTTAATTGTGTGTTGTTTGAGTTGGTATTTATCGGATTCGCTGCTCCAATCTCTTTCGTTGCTCAGCTTTAAGTCAAATTTCATTTCAAAGTAGTATTTCTTGACCATATCATCTCTGGGCCAGTCCAGAAGCGGCACCGATTTGGATAGGGTTACTCGCTCTTTATTTGCGATGCATGTTCCTTTCCCAATGCCCTCTTTGCTGACTCTTAAAATGGTCACCTTGGCGATTCGCTCTAGCACTATGTGTAGTGGAGGTATCCCTACGATCACCTCTAGAGCTGCTGTGGGACAGGTTCGCATGGCTCCTGTTATACATATACAAGCTAATCTTTGCACTTTGTTGAGGGATGTCCTCGTCGTGGTTAGTCTAGACCTGTTGACCCATGCTACTGCCCCGTAAGTGATGATGGGTCTTACTATCATCAGATACATCCATCTCAATGTGGCTGGGCTACAACCCCAGGTCTTTCCTGAAATGTTTTTGCACACCATACATTTATACTCAGCATTTACTTAGCTTCTAATTTGTTGGGTTCAAAATGTGTACATGATTTTGTTTGATATGTCGAATAGTGGGAGGTATATGGGTGTATATGGTATTAATTGTTTTAAAAATGTGTTTTTTCTCATTGCACATTGATCGAAATATCCCTGAAATGGGAGAAAAAAGTATAAAAAAAAAAACACTTATTGCCAGCTGCATTTATAGATACACATATGCTCTCGAATTTTTTTGTAAACCTTTTCATTTTATTGTTCGAAAAAAAAAAATATACAAATATTTGGCGCAACAGCTCTTTAAAGTGCCAGGGCCTAGCTTCTCGCAACCACTCATGTTGTGTGCGTTATATTTTTCACACGAATGGAAGGGACCTACAGTTTAATGCCGAATCCGAACGGCGATTTGAGAAGCTTTTTTCGTGACAACAATACTCCCGGATGTTTGTAAGACGCTCGCGAGAGGTGGGACCGTGAAAAAACTTTTTGGTATTTTCTGGGATTCGAACTTGGAACCTCATGCGTAGTGATCCGACACACTAACCACTTACGCCACGGCGCCCCTCTGCTTCTAAAAAAAAAAAGAAGAAATATGTATACATTTTTGCATAGAATTGTTACGTGTGATGAGAATTGGATTCTCTATTATAATCGTCGATGGTCTTCGCAGTGGTTTGACACTGGTGAAGCATCAAGACACATGCCAATGCCAAGTCTTTAATCAATGACGGTTTGGTGGTTTGTTGCGCGTGTTATTCACTTAACCTTTCTAAAACCTGATGAAACACTAAATGCCGAGAAGTATTGCTTGGAACTGCAGCATATACAGTATAAAAAAATATTTATTAAGCACACTGCGTTGGTTAACAATTATGAAGTTTAACTGCTCCATTATAACGCGAGGCCACACGTATCACACACAACCGTGAAAAAGTTCCATCAATTGCAGTACAACACTCTACCTCATCCACCTTATTCTACGGACCTTTCCCCAGCCCAATATCATTTGTTTAAGTATCTGGATCATTTTGTTGCGGAGGAACATATAGAGACGAAGCAGCTGTCAAAAATTCCTTCAAAGACTTTATTGACTCCAGCAATCCTACCTAGTTTGTACAAGAAAGACCTTTGACAAAAATGTATCGAAGCCAATGGCGAATACTTTAATCAATAAAGTTAATTTTTTCAAAAGTTACAAGTGTTTAAAGTTTCATTTCACAAAGCGGTCATTTCATATGCAACAACCTAATAAAAAATTAATCATAATTGTATGTAGTGCGTATATGTTATACTTTCTACCAGACTTAGGTAAACGAAGACCCTTTGCACTGTCGATTGGGGGAGGGTATTTCATCCCCTTTTACATCGGATTTCAAACCACCCAGAAGCATAGAAGTTGCGAATTTGCCCTATTTTGTTACAGACACTCCCCTATTTTGGAACAAAAACTTCAACTATCCATTAGGTAATATGCACATCATTTTCAAAATGAAATAACAACACCCATGGGATACATACATAATTTCCCCTTGTAATCATTTTTATAGAACGCGAACTCATTTCAACTGCTTTCAAGTGGCGTATACCACTAAATAGTGCTTCGTCAAATATTTACTAATAAAATATTTCGATTATCTCTACTTTTTGTGGATGAATTGGTTACGCAGGCAATCTTTCAAGCATTTCTCGAGGTCACGTGGTTAATGACAAAACCACGCAAAATACAATACATGCAGAAATTGAAAACAAAAGCCAGCTGTGTTCCAGTTTCAGAAAAAGTTGGTTACAACAACTATCAGCACGCTCAATCGATACACGATAAGTGTTTCAGCTTCATTTGTCAAATGGATTCTCTGGCAAATAAGTTGTCTAACTTTATCGTTGTCACGCAACTAGGAGGCACTTTGATCAGTCTCATCCTCTACCACTTGACCATTCATCCATACACTCAAATGCCATCTTGTCATGAGTAAAAGATTTCTTAATCCAACTGCTAATTTCCTGCTTAGCCAATCTCTTTCAACAGTTAAGTGACGCGCACCACATAAGATCAAGTTCAAAATCCCGCAGAAGCATTCGAAGAAATCAAGATTCCGATACGAAACGAATCTCAATTGATTCACCACAGTCATGTGTGCGGTTGTGTGTGCGTGTGTTGGCAGAGCATCAGTGCGGCGGGATTAATTGAACAACAATGGCTAATTCTAGATACTCCTTAGCGTTGTGTGTATATCTCTGGTCATTGTCCCACAATTGCAGGCTGTTTGCTGTTCTGTTGTGGTACGCTTCATGTAGGCACATACAAAACGCATGAAGATGCGAGTTTCTCTCAACGTGCGGCCAGTGGGGTGAAACATGTTTACATTGACCATTTACGGTCTCAAGCATCTTACATTCTCTAAGATACATATATTGAAAATCCATGAATAGTGTTCAATACTCGTAAACGAGTTTTTGCTAAGCATTCTTTTATAGCCGGTAGTTTGCTGTTACGACTTTTGAAAACGTCTTCAGAGGTCAGTGTCGTGCAAGCATGTTGTTGTGTGCTGTGTCCTCGGAATGCTGTCAATTTAATTTGTGGCTTTGCAAATTGAAGGTATTTGGATGTTACTTCATCAATTTGATGAAGTATCATTGATGCATTTGTCGAAATTAGTTCTGGCATAGATGTATTCAATTAAAAAAAACATGCCGCACCTTGTTATAGTCGATGAGCGACGTTGTCAGTTAGCCTCTACTTAAAATAAGCAGAAAACTTTGAACATCTACATCCATCCAACTATATGAAGACAGTTTAACCAGCTAATTATAACCTTGCTGAATGGGCAAAGAATGGAAAAATATATGGCCAACTAAGTGACTTCAAACCGCTATTAATGAGGCAGGAGGACTTGCAGAACATCAATACGGCGACCTACTCAAGGTGCTAAATATTTCGCCATTGTGACACCTTTCGTTGAAAACATTTTCAATTCCTCCAACTGGAGCCACATTCAGTTTATAATTAATCAGGTAAGTAGGTGACTGATGACTTTAACATCAGGGTATTGGTGTACGATATTAACGGCGCGCGATGCAGAAGAGTACGAAATCAGGGACGAAGTCCCGCAGGGTTCTGTTTTAAGGTCGTTACTATAGAATGCTACGAGTACTCTTGGTAATATTCTTGTGAACGGAAATGCCTGATGAAGTTCAAGTAATAGGCCATGCTGTCGAAAGTAGTCGTGGTCGCAAAAAGTTGGGCTAAGTCTGCCTGAACATAAAAACCAAGGCAACATAACGTTGTCTTGTAACCTTTTATCAGACAGCTTTAGTCAATAAAAGACTGCTTGAGGTACTCATAGGAAAATGTCGCTCAAGTAGGAGCTGCCATGTTGCGAATAATGGCAGTGGCTTATGGTACACTCGAACACAGATTCTATTATAGACAGGGTAATCATGAGAATTGGAGCTGCGGAGAATAGAAAAGCTAAGAAGAGCAGCTGAAGCAGCGGAAGAAGCTTACACAAGAACCATAGCATAAATTGCTAACCAGCCCCGCGAAGTAATACCTAACGGCAGTCCCGCGGGGAGAGTGGTTGAAGTGTGTAGGGTGTGTGTTTAGTACTAGGCGTATTCCTGGCATCGATTACTCAGGTTTGCGAATCGTGCATGCTAGTAGCACTCGGGCTATTAGTATCTATAGAGATTACACATCCCTGGCGCAATCCAACAAAAAAAAAAAAAAACAGGGTAATCATGAGGTGTGTTCTAAAAGTATCCGACCATAATTTTTCTGAAGCTATGGAGCTGTGTACCAAGTTTGAGAGTTTGGTAAGACTACAAGTCCTTCATTCCTCCATGTGTGGCGGTCACCTATGACCACATTGAATTTCCTGGAGAACCGGTATTTCTTGATCATAGTATCTGGGATTTTGAGAATAGGGTCATTTTGAATATAACTTAGAATCTTCAAATGGCCTGTAAAGTTGCCGATTTTAAGGTCCGAGATCTTGGGTAGCCTAAGAGCACTCAACATAGCTTCTTTTTGTGCTGCAAGGTGCAACGGTGTGAGGCAAAGCATTGCTCCCATTGCTGCCGTAGGGCACGTTCTCATTGCTCCTGTGATACTCAGACAGGCTAGACGATGTATTTTATTCAACTGTTCCTGAGTCTTGGCCTGTAAGGTTTTTGGCCACCAAGCCAACGATGCATAGGTGACCATGGGTTTGATAATGGCGCTGTACGTCCAATATATTATCTTGAGTTTTAGCCCCCAAGTTTTACCATGTAGGCTTTCACATTGGATCCTCCTGCATCGACCACATAAATGGCTTGCGAATCACTACAACTACTGTTTATCGACTTGGAGACGACTTTTGACAGCTTGAATCGAGATGCTATATGCTTGGCCTTGCGAAGGAGAGGCATCACAGACAAACTCATAGCTATTATCAAGGCTACATACGAGGGTAGTAAGCGTCATGTCTACACAATGGTAATGTATTGGAGGATTTTGAAGTCCAAAGTGGAGTACGCCGAGGGTGCATACTGTCACCGCTGTTGTTCTCGGATGTACTCCGTGCAGCACTGATGGAAGGTAACAATGAAATTCGATGGAATATGACATTTTATCTTAAACACCTTGCCTACTTTCAGTTCGGATAATGGACCTTCATCTGATGGTCCAAAATCTAGAAGCTGAGGCAAACAAAGTGGGGCTTACAATAAGCGCAGCCGAAACAAAAGCCCTGAGTACTTCTAACACCCGCGCTCAACTCAACATTGCCGGACAGAAAGTCGAGAATGTAGACAACTTTCCATACTTAGGATAGGAATCGTATCTCCAACGAACATTTTTATCTGAGAACGGGCCAAGAACCTATAGGTATTACTGTGCAAAGGATAAAGTGGCAGTTGATTGGACATACCACCTTGATCAAAAAGTTCCCGGAATTTATTCAGAAAATTAAGAATACGAGTTTATTCATCTAAATCTATATTGTCCCCTTCAAAGTAATCCCCATCGACTGCAACACACTTATGCCAGCGCTTGATCCAATCTTCGAAACATTTTTTATATTCGGTTTTCGGTATGTCCATCAGTGCTTCCTGCGATTTTTCCATTACTTCCTCTCGGCTGCTGAAACGCGTTCCCCGTAATGGTTCAACTCGATTGAACAGAAAGAAGTCACAGGGAGCCAAATCAGGTGAATTCGGTGGCTGTTGGATAGTATTTGTTGCATTTCTCGTCAAAAAATTACGAATAATGATGGCACTGTGCGACGGTGCGTTATCATGGTGCAAAATCCACGAGTTTTCTGCCCACAATTCTGGTCTCTTTCGGCGAATTGCTTCACGCAAACGTCTCATAACGCCCAAATAATACTCTTTGTTTACTGTCTGGCCTTCTGGCAAAAATTCATGATGCACTACACCGTGAGCATTGCCTTCTTTTTGACTGAAAACGTCTGCCACTGCGTTCATCATCTTCGATTGACTCACGACCACTTTTGAACCGCTCGTGCCACTGGTAAACGACCGTTTTCTTTAGAGAATCATTGCCGAAACACTTTTCCAACATTTCCAACGTTCGCGCACCATTAAATCCATTTTTTACGCAAAATTTAATACAAGTTCGTTGTTGCAAATTTAAATCTATTTCTAAAAAATCGCCAACACACACAGAGATAGATGTACTCTTGGCTACGTAACTTTTGCAAATGTCAAGCTATGACGCTAAGATTTACAGGGAATATCAACAACAGATATACCAACTTAACAAAGAAAACAGAACTCAAATCGGAACGATGGAAGCGCCACACGGTTTTTATTCCGGGAACTTTTTGATCAAGGTGGTACCTCACGGCGCGATGACAACTCAGTTGCAAAATATGCCATGCAGTGGAATCCGCTCACCCAGGCAGACAGAACACCATGACACTCTAGACAAACGTGGCGCAGGATAGTCGAGAAGGAATCAAGTTCTTTAGGAATGAGTAGGAGGCAGTTTAAAAAAGTTTCAGAACTCCGGACAAGATGGCGCATATGCGTAGTTGACGCCCTATGCCCCTCAAATGGTGAACAGATTTAACAACATCACCATAACGCAGCCGCCCATTCTTCACATTTCATACAGAATTTACTGACTAAACACAAAACACTTGTGCTTCGCCAGGTTGCCTACTCGCCGTAAAACTTCGCTTTTAAATGTTTACTATAACATAAAATCGAACATTTTATGTGGTACCTACAACCTAACCGTCTATATCGTTTTCGAATGGCGCTGGATGTCATGATTAGAATTGGAGAGTACTAATCATCAGTATATTAAGTCCGAAATAACGACGGATGAATTACGTATTCGACACCATATATCACTCTAGTTTCGCTATTGCCAATCGATTCTAAATCATGCAAATTCATTTTTGTCTGCATATTGCTTTGATTAAAATTTCTAGGGGTGTTGAGGCTATTAGTTCGTGTAAACAATAGCATTTGCGCCTTATAAACTCTGACACTGATTCGCAATCAAATCCACAAAATTGACTTTTCGAATAGACGACCACATCGTCCACAACTGAATTCTCTCAAATTGTCAATTTACGAACATATTTAATGCAATCCAAAGAGCAGAGTCCCCTAATGATGTATTCAAGAGCAGCGTTGCAATGCAAATGGCAGTCAGTTTATTTAATATTCGCGCGCTAAATAATGCATCAAAGTTGTGCTTGATTGAAATTGGCGTGCGCGAAGCATCACATACAAGCTGGTGACTGTTGAAAAATATTTGAAATAAATATGAATATCACTGCTCGTCATAGTTCATTGGCCTGCCCCTGGCTTAATATGCAAACGGCGTTCGTCGAACCCCATTCCATTCAATTGGTGCCACAGAAAAGATCTTTCTCCAAAAATACGCACCAGAAGTTCAAAGCAGGAGGCACTCCCAATCCGTTTAAAAAGGCATAAATTTATTTTAATTAGCCACCTGACCCCAAAGGACACAGCCACATTTTCTATTCATTGCAATAAGAACGTGTAAATCTCACCTAAGATTGCGCACGAATTAAGGGGGCCAAGTAATGGATGGTGGGTGGGTGGGGGTGCACGTAAAGTCGTGAATAATTTAAAGTGACCCAGGTATGCTGTTTGTGCCAGCCAGATGGTGGTGTGGAACTTATTCGCGACGGGTTGTCCATTCACTTTTTTTTTTTTTATATATTTGATTCGTTTCACCCGCATTTTGCTCGGAGTGTGCGCCACCATGACGTTGTGTTGGGTATCATTTGAAAGGTAATTATTATTTTGCCTGGTTCTGGGAGGAAGGTACACTGGGCGACAGAAATGTAGTTGCACAGGTGCCTTTTTTTTGCTGTCGGTTTCGTTTCTAACAACTATAGCAGCTGTTGAATCCGTTGATCCGTGATTGCCACTCATTCGGCTTAGTAGCCCTAAGTCTTTTGAAAGATCGATCGTTGCTGAGAGAATATCAACGTACATATGGAAACCGAGCTCGGCTCTTTCTCTATTGAAGAGTGTAAAATATTTGAGTCTGTGCTTGACAGTTAATTGGACTAGGAAAGAATAAAGAGCGTGTCAGCGGCTTCCTACGTCTGTTATAGAATCCTTGAGATAAATTGTCCACTCGTAAGATTTCTACATTAGACACACTCACCTACGAATGCACGGTCTGTATTGAGCGAAGCAAAGGTTGCAGTCCAAAGTGTGAGTTATAATTTTTTGCTGGACTAAAAAACCTACTCAACCTACTAGCATTGGGTCTATTTATTTAACAAACTGCTGCCCATCAAGCTGATTGCTTGATGCCTTATGTATTTGTTCTTCGATCGGGAACATTTAGTTGAAATTTTTTTTATGACGATTTCTAAATATTATCTTCTGATGTATCAGCGGAAGCACTTATCTGCTTTTTTGTTCTCTTTCGTTGAGTATCAATACTTTTTAATGAATTTTTTTATCGGTATAAGAAAACGCTTCACTGGACCACTCATACGTAACTGGTCTATACTAAGAAGCAAAAACTCTGATTTTCCCATTTTAATAAATAAAATTTAAATTAAATAAATTGTCTTGCCTTTCTAAGAAAGCCACAAGCATCGCAGACGATAGTGATACTGAAGTCTAACACACTAAAATGTTTAACAAAACCGAAGTGCCCAGTAAGGACATCAAAGCAGTCATAGCAGGCAGGCATACCTATAGATAAAATTGAATAATAGGTATATTTTCTCCGGTTTCTTACTATATCCAAAGTTGACATTTGCAGAAAATCTTTTGGCTGAACAAAAATTAAGCCAATGAACATGGCATAGATTCTTTTGCTCAGATCAGACCATAATTTTGTTCAAGATGTCATTGCTATGTCGAGAGTGAACTCCGCCTAATGGGGCCAGTGGGTTAGTTTATAAGATAGTTAACTTAATAAAGCTATTTTTAAGCTTTTTGTTAGTACGTAAGATATTCTGAATTTAAAAATGAAAATGCATTGAAAATGAAATGAAAAAAGTGAACTCAATTCGGATTCAAATTATTTTTGTTGAACAACATTACTTCTCCTTTCGGGGAAAGACACAACATGCGCCGTCATTACATTAGGACTAAGTATCCACTTCATTGTAATAAAAAAAAGACAAAGACTATCCTAATTGATTTATTGCGTCGTGTTATTGCTCGCTTCAGAGATGCTGGAGTCACTTAAGCATTGCCAAATACGTTATAGCCCGTAATAATGCCACGGTGATTTACAGACGCCAGGAAGCATGACGGTAGTCTGTATGCATCCTGTTATATTCAAAAGAAAAGAAACCGTCGAAAACCCCGATCGAGGACGCAGGTTCAGGTCCTCAGTCTTGTTGCATTTGTTTAAAAAAATATCTTCAGTAGGAAATGCATCAAAGTCCATCGAAATAAAACCTTGATACAGCTTCTAAAGATATAAATATCAAAAGAAATTGCAATTTATCAATACATTCACAGTGAGATATGTCTTGCCGATCATCAGTATTTACCTTAAGCTACATTCGATAGAGCAGGCCATTTATATACTAAAAATCTTAAAACAATGTTTTATGATTGCCTTGCAGATCATTCGATGTTGACAAACACAACCTTGGTTGACCTTGCTCTCAACCAACAAGCCAAATTTGTTCTGATCTTATATCACTTGTATTCCGTTGGCGAATTTGCAAACTTTGGGTTGGAATCCATCGCCTCAATTTAAAATAACCATCTAAGACGCTGAATGCAAATCTCTCTGACTTATAAAAGCCTTACAGTTCATTGTTGTATCTTCTCTTTCATTTTTCTTTCGAGGAATTCCTCCTCTTCGAAACGATTGTTCTCTGTGATGTTGGGTTGAGTATTTAGTACAGATTTTATAGGAAGATATTAAATAAATTGCATGAAAACTTGAGCTGTCCAAAGTACGACGATGTCATCCACATACGAGTATGTTACATGTGCGATACATTTTACGTAGTCTGCGCCAATTTAAAGATCCTTTTAAAAAAATATCTTTCTATAGCTTCTATGAAGATCAACGTGAACAAATCGGAAGTAATGGTCGTTTCCAAAAAACCCATTCAGTGCACTCTGCATGTTAGTGGAGTCCCACTGAAGCAGGTGGAGAAGTTTAAGTACCTCGGGGTTTAACTCACGAGTGATGGGAGGAGCAATGCCGAGTTATCCTGTAGAATTGGTCAGGCTGGATCAATTTTGAGAGAGCTTGGCCAATCTGTTATAAGGAAGGCCGAACTTAGTGTTCAAGCTAAGCTATTGGTTTTTAACTCTGTGTATGTTCCAACTCTCACCTATGGTCATGAAATTTGGGTAGTGACCGAAAGAATAAGATCGCGGATACAAGCTGCCGAAATGAGGTTCCTTCGCGGTGTTGTTGGAATAACTCGTAGGGATCGAGCGAGGCGCTCAACCTTGAGCAGCAACTTCTCCGAACGGAACGATCTATGCTTCGATGGTTTGGTCACGTAGTGCGTACGCCCCCAGACCGGCTTCCAAGACGCGCCATGGTGCCCGTGCCATCAGGTAGGCGACTTCGCGGAAGGCCTAGAAATAGATGGTTGAATCAAGTCCGACATCTCTCCTGGAGCCGCTTAGGGATTCCTCCTGATGAATTGGAGTCAATGGCGGAGGATCGAGAAGGATGGAGAGTCCACCTGAGCATCCTAACCCCGCGACCCTCATGAAGGATTAGCGGGCCATTGAAAATGAATGAATGAATGAATGAATCTTTCTATAGCTTCAATCGCTTCCGGATGTTGGTGCCGAAACAATTCATTTGCATAGCGGAAGCAGTTTTAAGGGTAGAAGGCAAATTGGATATCGTTCTTGAGTTGCAGCAGAATCAACCGCTCCCAAAACTGTCCTTCGGCGAAGTTTTTTACTCGCGTCATATTTGGTTATACAATATGGGTATAGCTGCAAAGGAAGACGAGAGCTGCTCGTGATCTATACGAGCA
The DNA here is from genome assembly GCA_945910035.1 of Brachypalpus laphriformis. Lineage (NCBI taxonomy): Eukaryota > Metazoa > Arthropoda > Insecta > Diptera > Syrphidae > Brachypalpus > Brachypalpus laphriformis. The sequence continues at coordinate 125,129,642 of OX246755.1, forward strand.
AATGAGACAGGAAGAACATCGGCTTCTCCAAAAGAAGAAGAAAGAGCATGAGAAGCGCGCGTTTGAGAATGTCGAGAGTTTTTACTCCAGGAACAATGTACGGAAGTTTTACCAAAAGGTAAAAAGAACGTGTCAGAGAAACAATGCCCGTACAGAAACCTGTAGAGATGAAAATGGAAACCTCGTAGTAGAATCACAGTCGGTGCTGAGAATGTTGTATCTGCAGACCGTATAAGGGCGACGAAGACCAATATCCCGCTGCCAGGCAGAATGAACCATTCAACATAGACGATGATAGTCAATATTTCCGTCCACCTGACCAAAACGAAGTGAGGATAGCAATATCCAAGCTGAAATCCAACAAGGCTGCTGGACCTGACTGCTTACCGGCCGAACTTTTCAAGGCAGCTGGTGATGAATTGGTAGAATGTATACACCAACTCATCTCTAAGATTTGGTCAGACGAGTGTATGCCTGATGAATGGAATCCCAGCATCGTTTGCCCTATCCACAAGAAATGAGACCCTCTCAACTGCGCCAATTATAGTCTTATAGTCTCCTCAATATCGCATACAAGGTATTTTCGGCGATATTGTGTGAACGCTTGAAAACTTTTATCAACAGCCTGATTTGACCCTATCAGTGCGGTTTCAGGCCAGGAAAGTCCACCATCCATCAAATCTTCACACTTCGGCAGATCTTGGAGAAAACCTAAGAAGTCCAAAACGATATTCACCATCTCTTTATCGATTTCAAGGCTGTCTATGATAGCATCTACAGAGAAGAGCTTTATAGAGCAATGTCTAGTTTTCGCTGCCAAACTTGTTTGTCTGTGCAGGATGACAATGGAGAACGCTCGCTGCTCCATCAAGGTCGGTAATGATCTCACCGAGACCTTTGATGTCAAAAAAGGTTTTAGACAAGGTGACGCGCTGTCAATGTGACTTATTTAACCCTAGAATGCATATGGGGTGGTATCGCACCCCACTTCAAAAATGGAAATGCCATTTATTTTGTTAATTAAGTTAGTAAAAACATTATTTTTTAATAAAATAAATAAATTTTATAAGATTGTGTTATAAGTTGCTGGTATTTTCAACCCAAAGTACTGGGGTGCTCAGGAACCCCATATGTGTTAACGTTACTCAAAAACCCTTATGCATTCTAGGGTTAATATTGTACTTTAATATTGAACTCGAACAACTAAGGAGACTCTGTATAAGACTCTGATCATCCCAGTCTAAAGCATGACGGCACTAAAACATAGAATTTATTAAAAGAGATTGAAGATATCCTTGGTTGCTTCGAGAGAAAAATTCTTCGTAAGATATTCGGTCCCGTTTGCGTTGACGGGTTTTGGAGGACAAAATTCAATCACGAACTATACGAGCTGTACATCGACATCGACCTAGTCAAAAAACTACGTATTGGACGTTTGAGATGGCTAGGACATGTAGAGCGAATGGACACCAACGCTCCGGCCCGCAGAGTCTTCGAATCTAACCCCGAGGGACGACGCAGTAGAAGACCTCCTCGCCGTAGGTGGCGCGCACAAGTTCAAGGGGACCTCGACCAACTTGAAATGCGCAACTGGAGGCAATTAGCTTAAGACCGAGCTAAATGGAGAGGCTTGTTGGTTGAGGCCCAGGTTCACCCCGAACTGTAGCACCACCTAAGTAAGTAAGTAAGTAAGTATAGTGAACCATAAGCCGAAACAAAGTACAGAAAATGTTACTTTTCACACCTGGCTTGATACAGATGGTTCTCTGGATGTCAACTAAGTTGCATTTATCGTTTTTTTGGAAAACCCGGGATCTCAAGCAATCGGTATATAAAGACGATATTCCAGACATATGTACCATCAAAACTTCGCATTTTTTTTTTTACTCTTGTGCTTCGCATAACAAGAATACAATAATAATGACTGCACTTATGTATTTTTTGGAGAAAAGTTCCATTGGAAAAGGTTTACCGCAGGAAGGAAAACATTGTTTCACCACAAGAATATTCAGGGTTATCGGCAATTCCGAGGGAAAAAAACTTCCCCCGGAATTTTTTTGTCCCTCGAAATTATTCCTCCTATCGTGAATTTCCATCGGAATTTTTTTCCCGCGAAATCTAAAAATGGTTTTCGAAATTATGTTCGAATATCTTGACAGTTGTCATCGCGGATTTTTGGTTGCAATCACAGCTAATATTTAAGAGATTTTTTAATTTATCTACTTTAAAGCAAAAAATAAAAAAATGTATTGCCTAGATTTACATTGCTAGCCGGGGAGTGAGACCGATGAAATCAAAATTAACAAAGATTCATAACCAGAAGTGAAATAGACAAGTCCAACCCTTTGAAGTTATCACAGGCGCTGAAAGTACATGGTGAGCCAAGGAGTTGTGACGTTATTGCAATGGCTGTAGCTCCACTCCTGGGCGAGATTATGTGTTTAGAATGGTTGGTATATATGGTACTCCTCATGTGCACTTTCAGTTGGGATGGATCTTTGGGAGGTTCAATATCGCTTCATTTCACTACCAGAAGACGATAAGTGAACCCTCGATCATTGGGTCATCTATCGTGACCTATTTTATTCGGTAAACATTTCACTGATTTATTCATTCAACACATGTATCTATGTATCCTATCCAAAAAAGAAATTCTGTATTCCTTGAAATAGCCAGTGCCATTTTAGTGTTTTCTATTTTCGGGCAGTTTTAGAAATAGTTAAGCTAGACTTAATTCAAATAAGTAAATGTTTATTTTAGTATTTTTAAATAAAAGCAATCAAACTTTTTACTTTTAAAATGGCCCGTCCTTTGCGGTTAGTGCACATCAAACCCGTGACGTCTGTATTTTCACTTTCCGCATAAAAAAACATAATTGGCATAAAAAGGTACTTAATGCTATCCATGAATTGCTGCTTTTGTTTTGGATTCCTTCAGCAAATCGATGAGGGAATATTCCGAGGGAAATCGCGTTGAAATTCCGGGGGAAATTTTGTTCACGATACCAATTTTTTCCGGGGGAAACTTTTTCCCTCGTTCGAAATTCATTGCCGATACCTATTTTCCGAAAATTTCGGGGGGAATTTTATTCACGATAGCCCTGATTATGTTGCTTAGAAGGTTTATAACTTCAAAAAGGAGTCAAAGTGAATAATAAAATCGAAGTTGCCATTTAAAATCAGTTCAGTTAGACTTATAAGCTATTAAAAAGCTGACGACAAAAAGACAACTATTGGTGTTAGTAACACTTACAGTGGTTCACCAATCGAAGTCAAACCAATGAAGAAAAACATTGTTAATGTATCCGATATATATGTTCGAAATTTGACGTACTTCCAAAAATGAACAAAGTATCGAATAAGAAGAAGGGAGGTGTTCAGAAGCTGCTGCAATTCTTCGTGATACTAAATGATGCCTAGCACAACGACATTCTTGCTGGAATCGCTAATGACTCCATAGAAGATGAAGAAAAGTATTACGACGAACAAGAAAATTGCATTTGACTACTATTTATATGATTTTTGTATGCAAAGAAAACCGATAAAAGTTTTTACAAAACTCAACAAACTATGTATTTGCTTCAGATTGAAAAAAAAAAAAACGGTTAATTTTTAATAGCAATAGAAGCAATATCTACTGAATCAACTACTTTATTTCAAGAATTGTCCTATCTTTCATTGACATAGGCATCATTTTTAGTTTTGACAATTTTACTTTTCGAATAACTTCTTTCCATTTTTTCAAGCGACAAAAAACATTCTGCTGAAAATTTTGTAAAACGTACTTATTGACTTTTGAAAAAACAGTCCTCAATTGCCCTTGCTTCTACCAGCGTGAAATTGAAATTCAAATACTATAACCTTTGACTTTGTAGCATTGATTTTGGGATCCCATGTGCCACAATATTGCTTCAATTTATTAATTTGAAGCTGTTAACTTAAAGGGTTCTCCGATATTATCCAGGGGGTGGCAATGGTTTAGTGGTAACGTCGTCAATTGCCACGCTAATGGTTCATGATTCAAATCCTGGTGTCAGCAAGCATTTATTTATTTCTCATGAAATATATAAAGTCAGTCCGATCATTTGCGAAAGCTTGTGTGAACACTACTGCGTAGGCATAAGACTGGCAGTAGCTTGGTCATGCGGCTGGAAAAATTGTTCGCTTTGTTGATGGTGATTTGCCCTTGACATCGGTTATCGGGAAAAAAGTACTGTGAATCAAAAGCAAAGACAAAAAATAACATAAGTCTCCCCAGTTATCTGAACGCCACCCCCGGAGAATCTCTGAAGCATAAACAACTGAGCTTCAAGAACCACTACACCAAAATCTTTCTCTCTCTCTATCTATCCTTTCCAAGGCTCACACTGTGTGTTACATGTTATAAAAGCAACTTTTTTAAAAAAAAAAAAGTCCGAAATTTAATACCACCAGGGATACTATCAGTCACATGATCAATAAGAGAAGAAGGGAGAAAAGTAACGGACGTAAGACACACCCTTGCGGAACACTAGTTGCTGTTGCGAAAGTGGTCGACCTGTTTCTTCCTTCGCATACCGTTGCGAAAGCATTTGCAATAAGCCTCTCGTATACCCTTAAAAATGTTGATGATAACATTTTTGCTGCTAGTTTAAATAGCCATTATGTTCTATTAACAATGTCAAAGACTACGTCACGATCTACCAAAAAGAGTACAAATATTATTTCTGAAGGAAGTGCCTTGCGTTGGCTATAAAGGGAAATATTTGATCCACTGTCGACAGGCTAGCTTGAAAACCAGCCGGGAAAAAACATTGCATACCACTGTGTTCGACCACACTTACAAGCCTATGATAGAGAATTTGAATGAAAAGTTTTCTAAAAGATAGATAGATTCTTCTTTAAATATCTGAAAGATGATGGCCGTTCAGAATTGCACCCCAGAATTCGCTCCTTAAGTCCACTTAATGGGGACGATTCTTCAAAAACATAGAAATTTCATTCAAAAAATGTACACCGCCCTCCGAATTAAGGCCACATTTAAAATTATCTGAAAGGGTATCATACGATTCATGGCTTCATGCTGTCAGATAGAGTTACTCATGTTATGAAGCGCACACTACGTTCCTGCTATATCTCAGATAGAGGATACAGCCTCAAAACAACTATACAGATTCCAAGTGCCAACATGTTTCCCAATTTTTACAGCGATTTACATTTCAGTCGCAGACTGTACGCATTTATTGTGAGGCAACAAACATCACGAAAAATGGTGACACTAAGCTGCACCTCATTCACCCGGTTGAGTCTGGCACATACATAACCGTAAGATGACTGATCAACCCATTGAGGTGGCAAAAGAAAAGGTCGTCCGTTCCTTAACTATATTTCTTTTGTGCCACCACAAATCTGCGAACAATGAGAGAATGGATTCATGGATGCTTAGGTTTGTAATAAAGTGACTTATAAATGCCTTCCTTTTATGAATGTGTTTACAGGGGGGGGGGGGGGGGGGGGGGGGGGGGGTTAATAGCGATTGTGTGCCATGGCATAGATGCTGCCCCTCTAATTCAGAAGAAAAGAAAAGTCCGTTGACATTTTCAACACAAAAAAAACAACAACATAGAAATGAGGAACTTCATCGTATGATTTCCACTGAAATAAGACGAAAAAAAAGTCCAGAAAAAGATGCCAGGAAAAGTCACAGATATGATGTTGATGATGGTGATACTGTCAATGATGCCCGCACTCTCGCATCTCTTGTGTGCTACTTTGTTGGTAAAATCTAATTACATGGAATGTTATTCAGTTGAATCAAGTGCCAACTGGAATCACATTAAAGATACATGATGTTGGTATTGTTGCTGGGCTGTGCGCGCACACACTTATCGCAACAACGGGCGCAATGTGCCCGCAATGATAAAACGATGATGAGGCGATTATGGATGGTGATGGTGGCCACAATTGGTAAGGTTTAGAAAGCTAAATTGTTATTTTATTGAGGTTCAAATTCAAAGGCATAGTGTATCGTTTATGGCAGATCACGAATCATACACAATCAGTGGGGAAAGGTTGAGTGAAATTTAATTAAATGCTGGAAATCTCAATGGGGTCTTCGGATTCGAGACATTAAATCGAGAAGTAGGCCCATTATCGTGGTCAATCGCTGTCAGAGTCGACTGTGAACCGGTTTAATTTGTTAGTTTTACTTTTCCTTTTTCTTAAGTAGAGTCTCAACTATTTACTGGATTCAAGGTCGCGATCTCAAATAAATTTTGAACTGCCGGCTTTTTCTTCTGTCTTTATTCGCATAATAAATCTATTTTTATGTCTTATGTCTATGTGGATGTGTAGAGGTGAATGCATTCTTTTATTTGGATTTTCTTTTTTTTTAAGTACCTATAATAGGTATTGCTGCATATGAAATAGGTCGCTGGTTCATGTGGCAGGTAAATTCTTGGAAACATGGATTTTAAAAACCAATTATCTTTCTGAAGTATTAAAAATTATTCTGTTGTATAGTTCAATTGGTAATGTGTAAGGAAACTGACAGTGAAGTTTTGTCACTCCTTTTTTACTATGGATTAAACTATTCAATCAATCCGTGAACTCCTACCTGTACGACAAAACTATAAAGCTCTCTACTGAGTGGTTGCTCCGGGGTAGATTCGAACACTCTGTGGACCGGAGCGTTTACACGTCATTGGCATATTCGACATACGAGCCCAAAGAAAGAGCGATTGGCAAGGCCCGTAGTGTTACTTACTTACTTATGTCCTTTAACCCCTCGGGGGGCATAGGGCGTCAACCACGCCTGCGCGCCATCGTGTTCGGAGTTCTGCAACGCGTTTGAGCTGCCTCCAACTCATTCCTAAAGAGCTCGATTCCTCCTCAACTGTTCTGCGCCACGTTTGCCTAGGGCGTCCCGCTATTCTGCCTACCTGGGTCAGCGGATTCCACTGCATAGCGTATTTCGCAATGGAGTTGTCTTCGCGCCGTAGGGTGCGTCCAATCCATTGCCACTTTCTTCTTCGTATAGTAATGCTTATAGGTTCTTGGCCCGTTCTCAGATAAAGCTGTTCGTTGGAGATGCGGTTCGGCCAAAAAATCCTCAAGATGATTCTTAAGCATTTGTTTACGAAGACTTGCAGCTTGCGTGTGTTAATGGTGTCCACCTTCCAGGTACTGCACCCATAAAGCAGCACTGATTCTACGTTGGAGCGGAACAGTCGTAGCTTGGTTCTTAAGCTAATAACATTGCTTCTCCAGATTTTGGACAGCATTCCGAACGCAGCTTTAGCCTTCCCGATTCTGCTGCACACATCCAGTTCGGTGCCACCGCGATTAGCCGAGACGACACTTCCTAAATATAGAAAGTTATCAACTTTCTCGACTTGCTTTCCGGCAATGTTAAGTTGAGCGCGGGTATTGGAAGTACTCAGGGCTTTTGTTTTGGCTGTGTTTATTTTTAGCCCCACTTTGTTTGCCTCAGCTTCTAGATTTTGGGCCATCAAATGAAGATCCATTATCCGATGTGAAAGTAGACAAACATCGTCAGCGTAATCTAGGTGTTTAAGGTAAGATGTCATAGTCCAACGAATTCCAGAATTAGCTTCCGTCAATGCTGCACGGAGTACATCGCTGATAACCACCAAGAACAATAGTGGGGACAGTATGCACCCTTGACGTACTCCACTTTGGACTTCAAAGTCCTCCGACACCTTACCATTGTGCACGACGTGACACTTGCCGCCCTCATATGTAGCCTTGATAATAGCTATAAGCTTTTCTGGAATGCCTCTCCTGCGCAAAGCCAGCCAGATAGCATCTCGATTCAAGCTGTCGAAAGCCTTCTCGAAGTCGATAAACAGTAAATGTAGCGGAGACCTATACTCAACGCATTGTTCGTTTATGATCCGTAAGGTGTTTATGTGGTCGATGCAGGAGGATCCAGCGCGAAAGCCTGCCTGTTCGACATCGAGAGTTGAATCTAAATGATCTTTAATTCGTTCTAGAATTATTCTAGCTATTATTTTGGCTACAGCTGGAAGAACACATATACCTCTCCAGTTACCGCACTCCATCAAGTTACCCTTCTTTGGAAGCTTAATGATCATCCCCCTTTTCCACTCCTGTGGAAATTGTTCACTATCCCAAGCTCTCCGTATTAGCGGATGCAGCAAATCTGCCGATGTATTTGGCGCCGCTTGAAATAGCTCGGCAGGGATACCATCAATACCCACCGCTTTGTTTTTCTTGAGGGACTTGATTGCTGTTATTATTTCAGCTTTACTGGGAGGTACGGTGCGAATTCGGGAATTTGTTGCTTCGAACTGCTCATTCGAATTCAAGATCATACCGCCGTCGTCTAAGTGATTTAGCACTGCAGCAAAATGTTCTCTCCATCTAGTGAGCTGATCCTCATCCGAAATCAGAAGGTCACCGTCTAGACTCTTCACTGGATGTTGTTTGGAGTTTCGACCACCAATGAGCTCCTTAGTGATGTTGTAAACAGTCCTACTGTCGCACCTACTCGCTGCTTCTTCAGCCCTTGAGGCCAGTGAGTTGACATGTTGACGCTTGTCACGTCTCACACTACGCTGCACTTCTTTCTTCTTCGCACGGTATTGGGCTTCAAGCTCGGTTCTCTCTACTGCTGAGGCCGCTGCAATCCGAGCCTTGATTGCTGTACGCTCATCGATCCGTCTCCAGGTGTCTGTAGAAAGCCATGTGCGGTGGTGTTTCTGCTTTTTACCGACATAAGTGCGTGCCCCCGTAGTGTTTGGTTTCTCTAAATTCTCTTCAGCCTTTTCAAAACTGCCGAGCTTCCCTTTTGACAGTCGTCCGTCAAGTTTTACCATGGCGATCCCGCTCTTCCCTCATGGGCTAGCGAGTTTCATTGTATATTCCGACAAACGCTTGGTGTTTAGACTAATTGCACTAAATCCCCAGATCTCCGAAAGTATACCACAAGTGATCTTGGCTTGTTTAATTTGAATTTTTATAAAAATGACACCTAAATATGTATCACATAAAACTATCACAAAAACTAGGCTATCAACGTGATTACGTGGAGCAAAAAAAAAAAAAATGTAACTATCAACCATCTCAAGCCACCTTAGCCGATTCCACACCAGGATTGCACATTTTCCGGGCCTCCGCAGATATAATCGAACGACAACATTAAAGAAATGAATTTGTTAGGGTTTTTGCGAATAGAATGGGGAAATTAAACCCAAGATCCTAATAACAGCTTCATACTCTGGCTATTAGGTCTTTCGAATGAAACCTGTCAGCAAGCTGCCTGTGTAATGGCCTAAATGCAATATTGAGTCTATTATCTCATTCAGATTCTAATAAAGGTCACATTAAGCATTCAAAGTCTCTTCCTTTCATATAATATCATATCATGGTGCTCCACAAATACTTATTTTGACAATTTGATATGATACCACAAGATAAACTCTGCGAAATTAATATAGAGGCACTCGATTTTTCAAAATAATTTAGCCAAGAAAGAGTGAATGAACAATTCTGACGTACTTCCAAAAGTGAACAAAGTATCGAATAAGAAAAAGGGAGGTGTTCAGAAGCTGAGGCAATTCTTCGTGATACTAAATGATGCCCAGCACTTCCAAAACGACATTCTTGCTGGAATCGCTAATGACTCCATAGAAGATGAAGAGAAGTATTACGACGAACAAGAAAATTGCATTTGACTACTAGTTATATGATTTTTGTATGTAAAGACTCTGTTCCAACTGTCTCTCTCTCAAAGCGTCTTTCCTATGCTTTGGAAAAGCTCTTATATTATTCCCCTTCATAAAAAAGGTCCAAAAAACGAAATACCGAACTATCGTCCTATAGCTAAACTCTCCTGCATACCTAAACTATTCGAAAGTATTGTTTACGATGCAATGTTTTTCCATTGTAAATCTATATTTTCGCCTCACCAACATGGTTTTTTAAAGGGAAGGTCTACAACCACAAACCTAACCCAATCCGTATCCAGCACCCTGTGCGCATTGGAAGATGGCAAGGAAGTTGATGTCGTTGCTAACGATTTCAGCAAAGCCTTCTATAAAATTTCGCACGCAATTGTATTTTTTAAACTCAAAGCTCTCGGCTTTCCGCCTGGGTATATCGCGTGGATCAAATCCTACCTTCATGAACGTAAATATGAAGTCCTTTTTAGATAATTTGTATCCGATCCATTTATGCCCCCCTCTGGAGTCCCCCAAGGTAGCCATCTCGGTCCCCTGATTTTCATTTTGTCAATTAATGATGTTGATGGCATAATTAAATATTCCCGCCTATCAGTTTATGCGGACGACATGAACATTTTTACACACATCTCCACACCCACTGACACCCGTGCTTTTCAAACTGACTTGAATAGCTTTTCTACTTGGTGTAATAAAAACTGTCTTGAGTTGAATGTCAACAAATGCCAAACTATTACTTATTCCCGGAAGCGTCTTCCGACAGACCCCAGAACGTATGCGATTTTCGACGAGCCTGTTCCCACTGTCACTTTTCTCCGTGATTTGGGCGTCATATGCGACAGTGAGCTTAATTTTCGTAGCCATATTGACAATATTATTAGCAGGGCTAATTCTGCGCTAGGTTATGTAAAACGTTGGTCCAAGGAATTCTCAAATCCTTACGTCACGCAATCGCTGTACTTCACATTTGTAAAACCAATCATTGAATATGCCAGTCAGGTCTGGTATCCCTATCACGATACACATTCACATCGAATTGAGTGTGTCCAACGGAGGTTCATCCGTTTTGCCCTACGCGGACTCCCGTGGCCTGAGAGATTCAACCTGCCTCCTTATGAGCATCGGTTAAACTTGTTGAACATGCAGTCGCTTGAAAAGCATAGAAAAGTTGCCGATATACTATTTGTACATCAACTATTAACAGGCAATATTGATTGCCCTATGCTGCTCCAAACCATTTCAATCAGCACCAACCCACGTTTTCTGAGATCAGTACCTCTCTTCTGCCTCAAGTTTCACCGTACAAACTACGGCTGTAATGAGCCTATGTCTCGAATGCTTCGTTCTGCTAATGACTGTCAGAACCTTTTTGATTTCCAGTGCAGTAAAAACACCCTTAGAAACTCCCTTTACTCTACTTCCTCACTCAGGTCTTGATATTTGTAAATTTTAACTAGCTTTTAAGTACACATTGTAAATTCGATTTAAGTTCTTTACAGCTTGTATTAAGCTAATTAAATTAAATTAAATTGTACAGCTAATAAGTCAACTAAAGAAGAACAGAAGAATATATAGGAGATAGACTAACAAATTTTAAAACAAAATATTACTACAACAATGCGAACTTAAATTAGAGGCAGCGCATTTCAACTTATAAAATATTTTTATTTAAAAAAATATTTTATGTATTTCAATATTTTAATAATGTGTATTTCCTCCTTTCTAACATATGACCTCAAATATCCTGCTTGGCATGGAATTTATGAGGTTTTAAAGATAATCCATTTCCAAGTTCTTCCAAACATCTTGGATGGATTGTTTGAGGTTGTTAACCGTGTTGTAGGTAGGTAGGTAATGTGGCGGTCCAAAAAGAACCCAATTAGCGCTTAAAGTGCGCCGTTTTGTTACCACGGACTCGTGTCTACCTGTTGTCGTGGCTAGTTAAAGATGATGTTAAGTTTAAACCCAGCCCGTGGAGTTCAGAAAGAGGATTAGTTCTCCAATCCTCTTGTCCGCTATCTCTGTCATATCCTCGAAGAAGGGTTTGCCAAGAGTTTGTTGTCTGATCCTCGCCAGGGCCGGACATCTGCAAAGGAAATGACATAGAGATTCTTTCTCATTAATATCCTTGCAGCTCCTACAAAAGGTGTTGTGGGGGATACCAAGCTTGACCGCATGGTCTCCAACTGGCCAGTGGCCTGTGATAATAGCTACGATTTTGGCAATAACTGGTCTTGGTTTGCCTAGTAACTCTTTTGACCTGGGTTTGTTGAAACTGGGCCACGTCTTCCTAGATATGACACAGCTTGTGAGGTTGTTCCACCCGCGATTGGCTAGCTGGAGGAAGTGAAGGTGAATATAGCCCTTAACGGCACCAAGCGGAATGTCGACTCTTTCTCCTAGAGAGCCGTTAAGGGCCGACCCTCGCCTGGCCAGCTCATAAGCACGCTCATTTCCCTCATGGTTGCTGTGCTCTGGGACCCTGATGAGAGTGATTCTCGAGTGAGTGCTTTGTTGATTCAATTCAAACCGGCATTGCTCTACCAGTTTTGAAGAGATGCAGACTGCATCAATGGCCTTGATGGCAGCCTGGCTATCCGAAAAGATAGCGATATTGTGGTTAGATGTTGGAAGATTGTTTAGCAGGCGGCAGGCTTCTCGAATCGCAAGAAGCTCCGCTTGGAAAACTGTAGCAGAGTCTGGGAGACGGAAGGACCTTGATATATTCAGCTGGTCAGATAAGATGGCTGCGCCGACTCCGCAGTCCATCTTCGAACCGTCCGTGTATATCCCTATATCATAGTTGCAGGTAACGCTTCCGTTCTTCCATTCTTCTCTGGAAGGGAATTTTGCTAAGAACGATTTTCTGAAGTTGAGTTTGGGTATCGTGTAGTCGGTAGAGGGCGCAACCAGTTCACTTGGAATCGTCTCCAGGACCTTGCCGTGACCATATGGCCTTGTGGTCCAGCATCCATATTCCCTGAGCCGGACTGCGCTGCATATAGCTGTGTCTATGATGTGTAGTTCGAGAGGGATCAGATGCAAGATCAAACTGAGAGCATCTGTTGGACAAGACCTCATTGCTCCTGTGATACCCACGCACGCCGATCTCTGTACTTTTTTTATTCTGTCGATATTGTACTTTTTGCTCAAAGCTGGCCACCAAACGATGGCGCCGTAAGTAAGAATTGGACGCACAACGGCTGTGTACATCCAAAGGGTCATCTTTGGCTGGAGTCCCCATTTCTTACCGAATGTTTTATTACAGGCATAGAAGGCTACGCTTGCCTTCTAATTCGCTGTTCTATATTGAGTTTTCAACTAGGTACCTTGGTTTTGGTGGTAAACAGCATCATTTCAGACTTCTCCGGATTTACTCCGAGGTAACCGTGTTGTACTGCCTTTCATTTTCATCCGCTTTTTGTGCTATTCGTCCCCATAATATTTTGACTGAGTTGAGATCTCGCGACCTCGACGGTCACTCTAAAATAGGTGTACTTGTCAAACTGAGGTACTCTTCAACCAGCGGCATTATCCAGCTGGAAAATTAATCCAGGGCCCCTGAAGGCATCCGAAAAATTATCCAAAGCATGGTAGGTAGAAGTGGCGGTTCTGTAAAAAACGGAGACCCAATTAGCACAGTTGTGCCGTTTTGATACCACGACTCATGCGACCTTGGATGTTGATGTGTGTTGGAGAGGACAATCTAGAGCCAGCCTGTTGAGTTTAAGAAGAGGGTTAGCTCATTTATGTTCTTACCCGAGATTTCCTCAAGTGAATTGTAGAATGGTTTGCCTAATGCTTGATGTCTAGCCCTAGCTAGTGCTGGACAGTTGCACATGTAGTGGATAATTGTTTCCTTTTCGGTGGCTATGTTGCAACTACGGCAGTGTGTATAATATGGGATACCAAAGCATACTCTAGCATTTCTAAATATGTTTTCGAATTCATTTTGTTGGAACGTAGAGGATAGACATATTTCCACCATACCCAAAGGCACCCCATATCATAACACTGCCTCCTCCAAAGATGCGACTCATTCTGACTTCAGGTTTGTCTCGTAAATCACGCCAATAGCAGTGACAACAATCCGGTCATACAAATTCATCACTGAAGATAACCTTTCTCCAGTTAGTGGTTCAGGACATGTGATTCTTAGCAAAATGAAGTGGATTGTCCATATGAGCGGAAGTCAGCGCAGACTTTTTGAGTTTTTATTTATTATTTTTTGTAAGAACCATCGTTGGAGTCGAATGTAATATTTCTTAGACACAAGGTACTCCAAATTCTTTTTTAATTTGCGAAGCAAAGAGCTTCGTTTTCGCTTGTGTTTTCGTGTTTGGATATATAGACGATGCTACGAATCGTTACTCTAAAATATTGACTGACTGCTAGAGCTATCTAGCGGATTGTTTGGAAGTTACAGAGGTGCAAAAGACGATATGTACAACAAATTATATAAAAAAAAAGTACCAGTAGAACAACCTGAACCGCAATTATCTCAAAACATGGGTAATGTCACATAGGCCTTTCTTCCTCTTGTCCCTTCAATTGCAAATTCACAAAAAAAAATAGAAAACTTCTCAATTCGAGACACATGAACTCAGAGCTGCTGGGTGACAGCGAAGTAAATGCACTGGGCTCTATGGGAACTGCGCAATGTGGGGTCTTATCTCCCCTACTATGGACTCTAGTCGGAAACGAGATCCTATTGAAATTAGGACACAGCGGAATAAAAGTTGTTGCATATGCAGATGACATCGTCCTACTAATGTTCGGCAAATTCCTCGATACAATCACTGAACTTCTACAATAGGCCCTAAATACCCTCCATAACTGGGTGAAAAGATGTGGACTGAACGTCAACCCAACGAAGACAGAGGTGGTCCTCTTCACCAACAAAAGAAGAATCCTAGCATTCGGACTCCTACGACTCGATGGCACTCCAACCCAAGTCTCGGACAAAGCACGGTATTTAGGGTGCATACTTGATCGCAATGGTTCATGGTTCAAATCCTGATGTCAACAAGCATTTATTTATTTCTCATGAAATAAATGCCTGCGATGGCATAACACTGGCAGTAGCTTGGTCATGTGGCTGGATAAATTGTTCGCTCTATTGATGATGATTTGCGCTTGACATCGATTATCGGGAAAAAAGTACTGTGAATCAGAAGCAATGACAATAATAACAAAAAAGTCTCCCTAGTTATCTGGACGCCACCCCCGGAGAATAGCTGAAGCATAAACAACTGAGCTTCATGAACCACTACACCAACAATCTTTCTCTCTCTCTCTATTCATCTTTTCCAACGCCCGCACTGTGTGTAAACATGTTAAAGGTATTCATAACCCTTTGGGTGCGCGCAAATTATAAAAAATAAAAAAACTGAGCTGGAAAGATAATACAAATGAAAGAATAAAGAAAGCGTGCATTGCGTTCTATGCTTGCAGTAGAGTTTTTGGAAAAATCTGGGGACCCAAGCCATCATCCACTGGACGTACACAGCCATAGTCAGACAGTATTGTCTGGTGGCCAATATGAGAGAAAGTTACATATCTCAAGGACCTTATCAAAATCCAAAGACTTACTTGCATAGCATCCACTGGCGCCATCAGAATCACTCTGCCCACAGTCCTTGAAAGAATTCTCGCACTGATTTCACTAGACTTATACGTTAAAAAATCAGCCACGATGAGTGCCCTGCGCCTAAAATAACCCAATTTCTAGAGAAAGGGGCACACGGGCCACCGTACTATTCAAAGGTGGGCTCACCTAGACGCCACCTCAGACTACCTTCCATCCCCCGACTTCAGCCTGAACGTCAGAACGATCATCCAATCAAGGGAACACTGGACAGACAGTGGGGCCATCAACCCGCATAGTGATTCAGTATTCACTGGCGGGTCCAAAACAAACGAAGGAGTGGGTTCGGGTATCTACTCAGCAGAACCCGATATTGCAATATAACTAAGACTTCCGAACTACGGCAGTGTATTCCAAGTTCATTTACATAGATTCTTTTTTTTTTTTAAAAAAAAGGTAACCCAAATCCCAGTGCACATTTACATAGATAGTGAAGCTGCTATAAAAGGCATGTCATGCACAACTCAACCCTTCCTCCCCTAAAATTTGTTAAGTCAAACATAGGACTTGACTTAAAACGACAAGCAGACGAAAGATGGAGAGCGCTTCATGCCACGTCTCCGGAAACATCTGGAAAAAAACACGACAAGGTGAAAACCAAGCTCATCATCACTCAAAGTAGACAAAACTTGGTGCTTTTCATAGAAATCATTACCGGCAACAACCTATTGGTCGCTCACCGAAAAAGAATGCGGTTAAGTACAGATGAACTTTGCACAGGCTGCGGCAACACAGACGTAGAAGAGGATACGGACCACTTCCTATGCAAATGCCCTAGTCTCCACAAGACGACCCTCGGAAACTATTTCTTCAATCATCTAGACGACCTGTCTGAAAAGCCACCAACCACCATTCTGAAATTCATAATGGTTTCGAGGAGGTCGCTCCAACATCACAGAACTCAAGTCACTTTGTTTCTTTTCTATCTTTTCAGTATTTCAGTCAGAGAATTCCACGCCAGGGGAGTACAATGGATCCTTTTGAGATCCAAATACGAGCTAACCCCGTTAACCTAACCTAATTGACCCAAAAGTGAATAACATGAAGTAATGTATCCTGTTAGAGAGGATTCGCAAAGGAAGACAGTCCCTGTCCACAACGACATTGCAATACACACAGATGGTTCTAAGGCCAGAGAGGGCAAGGGCTCAGGTATATACTCGAGAGATATTAACACAGGTGACTTCCGGACACATGCTGTTTGTTCCAAGCAGATGTTCTAGCTGTACTTAAAGCTGCGGAATCACTTGAGATGAGATCAATATTCAACATGCAGGAGGAGCAGTGCTCCTGCATAGGGACATAATCGGTAAACCACCAAAGTGTGTGGCTAGGGGTGCCGTGGCGTAAGTGGTTAGTGTGTCGGATCACTCCGCGTGAGTTTCCAAGTTCGAATCCCTGAAAACATAAAAAAGTTTTTCCACGGTTCCATTTCTTGCGAGAGTATTGTTGTCTCGAAAAAGCTTCTCAAAGCAAATTGCCCTTCGGATACGGCACTAAACTGTAAGTCCCTTCCATTCGTGTGAAAAATATAACGCACACAACATGAGTGGTTGCGAGAAACTAGGCCCTTCCACTTAAAGAGCTGTTGCGCCAAATATTTATTGTATTTATTTATTTGAGTAGCTAGGGGAATTATTCGGGATAGAATCATCAACATAGCTAATTTAAGATGGTCCAACTTAGATGTTTAAGGCGTCATGACCTGTGTTAGACCGCAGGAAATCTGGGGGACATCATAAAACTAGAAAGGTCAGGGCTATGAATAGCGATAGGAATACTCTCTCGCGATTGGCTTCTAAGGAAGCATGCTATGAGACTGCGTTTATCAAATACGGATGTTTATAGGTACTGCAATGATCTACATGTCTCGGAGGATATAACACATATACTCTGTGAATGCAAAGGCAGTGCCAGAACAAGGCTAAAGTACCTTGGAAGATACTTCGACAACCTAGAAGAAATAAGGTCTAAGGAAATTAAGTATATGGGAGAAGGAGTTTAGGTCTTTTTGCCGTAAATGTTCCCTAGGAATCGCGATGGGCCTTGGTGCCTAGTGTCTTACGATAACCTCATAACCATACTCAACCTAACCTAACCTAGTTAAAAAAAAAACATCGATCTAGAATATAAAAGAAACCATGTACTTTCTAACCCCTCTGTATGCGTATAAATACGATTTTATTTTACTTACCGGTAATAGTGCTATTCCTATTTACTTTACTACCACTTCTGCAACAATTAATATAAAAATTCCAACCAAATTGTAACACCCTGTGTCAAGCGACGAATTGGCGGGCGTAGACAATTATGAAATGCCACTATCAAATTTTGCACTATGAGTACAACAAACAATACTAAGGTACTATCTATGAAAGCGTATCCAAAACAATAGACTTCATTCAAAGTAATTGATTGGTTCTCGTAATCGCATATAGACGAGTAGTGAACTAAAATTATACTATCTCGCATGTGCTGTACCGGAAATATCAGGTTGTTATCACACATTTTTGGCTGCGGGCAACCAAACTTGCTTATCTTCAAGTAAACGTTGTTTGGGTTGTTTCGCTTTGATGCATTTGACAGTCACTCGCAGAGATTGCCAGCAATCAGATAAACTTCTTGCGAAACAAGTTGAACAAGTTTTCACTTAACACTACCAAAAATATCAATTCAGATCGACCGAAAAAATGTGACAAGCGATTCAGACTCTGATTAATTTACTAATGAATTGTAGTTTAACTGCTTGAAATGCAATTACAGTTCCTAATTTAGAAAAACAAGTTTTAATATCTAGGTTATGTACGAGTATTTCGAGAAGATGGTTCGTTCAACTTTTTTTTCTTTTTTTCTTTTTTTTTTTTGTTTGTGCAAAACAGTTATGTACGAATTAAATAATGACACATCGTTCGCATTATTTTATAAATTTTGCTGACGGCGGCTATTGAGAATCTTTAATAAATTAGCACATTTCTGGTAATAGCTGTCAGCTGTACGGTATGCTATAAAACGTATTTTACACAGTGTTGTTCAACTCTTATGAGCTTACGTTTCAGTATTCTGGAATATTTATAAGAATTGAGGCGCAGGTTGAACGTGCCCAAGGCGTCTATCAGGTTTTGTTGCTATGCGTATTGAAGTGTAACACGATACCAACTCGATAATTATCTAGGTCTAGAGTTTCAGATGTGTTTCTAGGAATTTCATAAAATTTCATGCACATCGCGACGATAATAGGTATGTACATCTACATTACTCCAATGTTTAGATGGCGATGGTGCAGAAAGATACGAGATATGTATATCTTACAACATAGATGAGTTACATAAAAGATAAAAAAAATAAAAAAATTAAGGAAACTGCGAAATATTGGAAAGAGCGATCAAAGATTTTAATTAAATGGTTATACGAACATACAACATTTTTGCAATCCGCCAGAAACGGATCGTATGATACCCTATCCCTTAAATTTAACCATGACCTATTAAAGTTCACGTGGAGTTGCGAAATAAAAACTTTCTATTCAAATTTACATTAGGTCCGTTCGCGTACTTTCCGAGCCAAAAACTAATCAGTTGCCAAATATGACATGATGAGAGTAAAAACTCTCAGAGAATGGAAAATCTAAGCACAAGAAACCGAATGAAAAACGAGCCATTTCGAGCCAACTGTCATTAAAAAAAAAAAGGAATGAACAAATTAAACTCGTATGAAAACCAAAAGATTCATATTAAGTTAAGAAGGAATGTTTTGGGAGAACATTCACACACAGCATTTTCTTCGAGATACTTTGCATCTATTTCTTATGTCTATTGACTTTTTGAAATGAAATCAAAAACTCTTTGAGTCATTTGACAATCAGCTGGTTCCATTTGGCAGTTTTTAATTCGTGCCGGTAGAAACTGTCGAAGCACATTCAGTTACACTCTGTACTCAGTACATACTCGCTACTCGTTAATTCTCTTTATCTGTCATGTTCGCTCAGTACGCGAACACACTTCGAGCACTTTAGAGCACCTTAAAACGCTTTAGATTGTGAACGCGAATGGTCAAACTTAATATACCTCATGGTATAGGGTGTAAATATAGTATAGATAAGAGTAAGTAAGACGGCTGCCAAAGCCATAGTTAGGACACGTTTGAAACAAGTCCCCTTCGGGTAGGGGTTAGAATATACCCGAGGTAGGCATGCCTGTCGTAAGAGGCGACTAAAATCCACCCTCCGTATACCGAGTATGGCGTATACAAAAACATGCAATGATCAAAACAAAAGATTTTAATACCCCAGGTGGCAGTCCAGGTAGACTGGAAAATCCATCCTCTTCGGAGGTCGGCTCTACGGATTCTGGGTAGAGCCATTTATTGCACCTAATAAATCCCTTCTCAAAAAGTACAAGGGTATCTCGATCTCCACCAACAAGATCGAACGTCTCCGGAAAAAGAAGTCCGCCGGAAGCGCAAGCGCGTGAAAAACAGGACTCAGCGAAATCAAAAAGCATTGAGGAGGAAAACGACGTACTCCGTACAAAGCTTACCGAAATGGAGCTACTCTATCGTGAGCTTAAGAAAGAAGTAGATTTACTCAGGCAAGAAAATAACGCCCGAAAAAACACGTATCTACAAAAAGAAAGTACAGTTAGCCCACATCGCTCACCTAGTCACGAATACCAAACGGACGAAGAAGAGCTAACACGTGAAACGAATTTGATCGAAAAGAAACGACCTAGCAAAAAACGCAAAGCTGGTTCGTCACCGGAAGTCGAGCCACAAAAACATGAAAAGCGCAAGGAGTTCCAAGAAAAGCAACAACAACAAAAATTACGTCCTCCGCCACCGATAAACGTCGTTGGAATAACGGACTATAATAAGTTGCATTGCCTCATTAAAGGAACCCTGCCATCGAAGTTTAAGGTGACATCTCTGCGAAACAATACGTGGAAAATCAATGTCGATGATGCCGAAGGTTACCGATCATTATCCCAAAAATTGAATGCCGAAAAGATTCAGTGGAATACTTACCAAAATAAGTTAGAAAGACCACTGCGTGTTGTAGCAAGGGGACTCCACCCCTCGTGTACTAAAGAAGATGTAATGCACGACCTTCAAGATAAAGGCTTTAAAATTCTTGATGCCGTCAATATTATCAAGAAGGAGAAGCAACAGTCGGAGGGAGATCATGAAAAATTGGTAAGGCGTGGACTTCCACTATTCATGCTTAGTTTCGATAAAGATGAAAATAAATATGCTATATATGGTATTAAGACTATTCTAAACATCGTGGTCAAAATCGAACCCATGTGTAAGACCTCCAGACCGATCCCGCAGTGTAAGCGCTGTCAAGGCTTCAATCATACGCAGACTTACTGCCAGAAAGAGCCGCGATGCGTCAAATGCGCAGGTAAGCATCTCTCGGAAGAGTGTCACCTAAACAAGCAAACCCCAGCCACTTGTATAAACTGCAAAGGAAAACATCCTGCGAACTATCGAGGTTGCGAAGTGGCGAAAGAGCTCCAAAAAAGGCGCGATATGCTTAAAAATTCCATGCGCCCGAATCCGAAACCAATTAAGAACAGACCCAAAATAGCTACAAAAAAAGCAGCGAAAGATAGGAAATCCGTCAATATTGACTTAAGATCGGGTAACGAAGAAAACCCCAAACGCAGTAGAGAAAATGTGACAGAAGCAAAGTCTTCGAATAGTGACGCACAGTCTTATGCTCAAGCGGCGATGGCATCTAATGGCAATTATATGACCGTCAACCCACGGGAGATCAAGGTAAAAAACCGTCCAAACTCTAACGTAAAGACTCCTGCTCAAGTTGCGACATTGGAAAACGGTGATAGAGGTAGCTCACAAAATCCAGTATCCAATGTTTTCTCCTTAATACTTGCGAAACTTGAAGAGCAATGCAAAACAAACAAACTTATTTTCGAGAGACTAGTTGCACTAGAAAGCAACATTCTTAACAGGCGCACTTCAACCCGAATATGAAAGAAATGCTAAAAATTCTTACATGGAACGCCAACGGCCTCATACGAAGACTCGACGAGTTAGAAATATTTATACGAGAAAAAGATATTGATATATGCTTGGTCTGTGAAACTCATCTGACAAAACAAACGAATGTTAAAATAAGAGAATATAGCGTGTATCACGCCTTCCACCCATCGGAAAGAGCAAGAGGCGGATCATCCTTGTTTATAAAAGAATGTATCGAACACTCAGCGGAAGTAAAGATTGAATTAGAAGCAATGCAAGTAAGCATGGTACGTGTTAGAAATAGACATTTTGCCTTCAACATTTCGTCTATATATTGTCCGCTGCGATGTAAACTTGAAGAAAGTGATTTCACAAACATCTTCAACTTCCTTAAACCAAATTTTATTATTGGTGGCGACTTCAACGCGAAACACCCCTTCTGGGGTTCAAGGTACGCCTCTGAGAAAGGTAGAAAGCTTTATAATGCGGTTATGCAATACAGTTGTGATTTTCACTCGACGGGTAAACCAACATATTGGCCGAGTGATAGAAATAAGATACCAGATCTGATCGATTTCTTTGTTGTTAAAGGAATATCTGGCAACTGTATACAAGTTGAAGAAAGCTTTGATCTCTCCTCTGATCATTCTCCAATCATTATGACGATAAGCGATGCTCTGATTAAAAAAGTAGGACAGGTCAGATTAACCAGCGCGAAAACTAATTGGGATGGCTTTAAAAAAGATATTGAAGCAAATACTGAGCTGAGCGTATCACTTAAAACGCCATATGAACTTGAAGTTGAAGTTGATCGCTTCGTCGAAATTACAGAATGCCGCGTGGAAGAATACTCCCAAACCAAAGAAAACGCCGGCAAGCTACATTCAAACTTATCCGCAGGAAATAAAAGAGATGATTAAAGAGAAGAGAAAAGCAAGCAAAAAATTGCAACAAACTCGGGCTCCGCAACATAAAGCACATCTTAACCGTTTGTGCAACTCACTAAAAAGTTCTATTAAAAACCTTAAGAATAATGAAATGCAAACTTACCTAGAAAGCTTAACGGCAGAAAAAGATTCTAATTACTCGCTTTGGAAGGCTATAAAAGGTATTAAAAAACCTCAAATTCAAGCCGCCCCAATTAGAAAAAATCAAGACGAATGGGCCAGGCATGATAAAGAGAAAGCGCAGTTTTTGCCACCCACCTGGAAGAAACTTTCAAACCGTTGGGTGGACAAACTCTTATTCAAAATATAAATACGTTATATATAGACAATAGCGTAATAAGAAATGCAACACTTACCGAACTTAAGGAAGAAATAAAGAATCTTAGACCTAAGAAGGCTCCTGGATACGACCTAATTACGGGAGAGGTTCTTAAAGCCCTACCAAGAAAAGCTCTAATTAAGCTTCTGTTCATTATAAACGCCGCAGTTAGACTAGAATATGTTCCCAGTCAACGGAAAGTCGCCGAAATCATAATGGTCCTTAAGCCCGGAAAACCGCCGAATGAAAAAACGTCTTATAGACCGATTTCGCTTCTTCCAATTATATCCAAGGTGTTCGAGAGAATATTGATTAGGCGAATACAGCCGATAATAGAAGAAAGGCATCTCATTCCGTACATCGAATAACACATGTAATCGAAAAGTCACTTGAAGAAAAAAAGATTTGTTCAAGCGTATTCCTTGACGTCTCTCAAGCCTTTGACAGGGTCTGGCACGAAGGCTTAAAGTTTAAATTACGACAAGTTCTGCCAGAGTACATATATAATATTTTGAAGAACTACCTTACGAATAGACTATTCCGCGTCAAATGTGGAAACGAATATTCTGATTTCAAGGAAATAATGGCTGGGGTGCCGCAAGGAAGCGTTCTTGGTCCAGTCTTGTATCTATTATACACCCGTGATATACCGCAAGTAGATGGCACTGAGCTAGCTACATTTCCCGACGACACTGCTATCTTGGCAGTAGGTAAAACGGTCGAAGATACTACAGAAAAACTGCAAGAAGCTTCGGATAGAGTAAATGAATGGACAAAGGTTTGGCGAATCGCACTTAACGAGCCAAATCTTTTCATGTAAATTTCACTTATAAGAAAATAAATAATTTACCGATCTTTTCAAACTCGGTTCAAATTCCGTTTGCAAACGAGGCTAAGTATCTTGGAATGACACTTGATACAAAGCTGAAATGGAAAACGCACGTTAAGAAAAAACGCAAAGAACTAGATAATAAATATAGAGAAATGTATTGGTTACTTGGAAAATATTCCAAGCTTAATATAGAGAACAAACTGTTTATATATAAGCAAGTGCTAAAGCCCGTATGAACGTATGGTATACAACTCTGGGGTTGTGCCAAAATAACTAATATTAACATTTTACAAACTTTTGAAAACAAAGTGCTAAGAGGTATTGTAAATGCGCCATTGTACATCAGAAACAGCGATATCCATAGAGATCTTGGCATTAAAACTATAGAAGAGGAAATTCAAACCTACGCGAGAAAGCATAGAAGTCGACTAGAAAGTCACGTAAATATTACAGTCCTCCAAGTTTTGGAAGAAAGAAATTTACTGCGTCATCTACAAAGAACCAAACCTTTAGACTTAGCGCGATAAGTAACCGCGTCGAAACTGCAAAGCTGGCAGGAACTTCTAATGGGAAGGTCCCTGCAAAACGTCCTTATTACGTGAAATGAAAACTACTTGATAAGTCGAAAACTTAGTTTTAATAAAAATGAAAACAAGTCTGTTTTGAAGGGAGGTTTTTTAGTGGGTAAGAATCCAACACTACTATGAGCACGCGCTGTCGATCCTCATAGTGTCTTGTTGAAGATTTTCACCTACCCTCGAAAAAAAAATAAAAAATAGTCAGTTCGATTGTATTGCCATTTGCGAAAATGTCAGGTCCTCTGACACTTTTAATCATATACCTTCTCTTTAAGAGATTGAATAGAATATATGTACCCTTGAATTGTCTGTATTTAGAGATGGTTTCGATTGCCGTTGGGACTAATCTTTTTATGCATTTTTTGCCCAACTAAGGGAACCAGTTAGACTCGGATACGAACCTGCTGATGTCTAGACCAGATAATTCATCTCGCTTGTTGCATATGTACTCGCCTAGGATTTTCCTGCTAAGAAGGTACTTAAAGGTACGGTCTCCCCTGCTTCGTTCGTCTCTAGAGGGTGCTTCTAATTTTCTGATATGTCTTCCTATGAGACAGACTCCAATTGTAGAAATAATGATTTTCCTATCTATCAAGATTCATCTATTTGTATTTCTAAGGTTCAGATCTAGCCATATTTGCCAAGAAGAGAGCCAATTATTGATGATACTACATCTGACATTAGAACATTTTTTATCGTTTCAGTTTTCAGTAAGGTTTAATCGTATCAGCAAAGCAATTTTTAACTTGATTTGTGATGCTAATTTTTTTATATAATATTTATTAATTCGGAGATGTAGTAATAAAAATTAACAAAAAAATACTTGTGCAAAATAAACATAATCACCGAGGTAAAAATAGTTAACATAACGCTTTAGTGTGTTATTAGGTAGTATCTACAGAAAATGAATCAGATACTCTTACTTGGAGGGTAGTGTGAAACGAATCTCCGTGTAAAATTCCACTGTAGGTGGTCTGATAATATCTCACCACGATTCGGGTATGGGAGGTATAATTCTTTTGTTGGATCGCAGCACTGCATGTATCATATGAACTTCCATTTTTGAAGACAAAGAAACATTTTTTTGATCCTAACCGGTTTCTTCTTCATCAACACAAAACGACTGCAGCAGAAACAGCACATCGAGCTTAGTTAATGATATTGTGCAGCGCAGTGCAGATTCTGGGTTCTAAATTGGAATCTTCTTCAAGATCACATCCTCACTCAATTTTGGTCTATAACTTCCATCGCTTGGCAAGCTTATAATCTTTATACCTTCAGAATCCACATACCGTTTCAATTAGGTCAAAACTCAATTCAAAATTATCCACATTCAGATCTGCCATTGAGTAACCTATCAATTCTAACTAATAACTATCCGCTTTGTAAAAAGATACGACTAAAGACCAGGGCCTATGTAAGTAAGTACACAATTCGAGGAAAATGATGAATAGCTTCCTGTGACAACCCAGGTTCGCGGAATAGGCTTCTTAAAAAAAAACCATGTCAAGCCGCAATTTAACGCTTTCATTAATGACTTAGCATTACTTATGAGATGCGCAAATGCTATAATGCAGTAGAAACATCGGGGTTGGGATAGCATAGTAGCATAGCTACTGAGTGAAAGATTGTTGGTTCAAGTACCAACCACACTCATTTAAATTTTCTAGTAATAAAGTTAAATGATGCGAGTAAACCAACACTAACTCGAAACAAAATACTAGAAGCCCTAAGCCCTAAGGTTCATCACCTCAGCCAAGAAACTATGGAGACTTATGAAATATGATAGTACCTAGCGTTAACGTCTTACTTGTAAGCTACACTCTGCTTCAGTACGAAGGAATAAAAAGGAATAACATGATGGTGCATATTCTTGCATATCTTTTAGATTTAAAGAACCATTCCTAACATACTTAGTAAACCATGTACAAGTTTTTTTTAAGCGTTTCTCGGTATTCCGAAGTCTATGTAGTTCTTAAGACTATCTCTGCCAGCTATGGAGTTAATAAGAAAAATCGTGGATTTCGACCTGGCATTCGATGGCATTTTCTAGTATCTGCTGTAATTCTAAAATCTAGCGTTGCCAGAAGCCACACCAATACGTGCAATTACTTTCATATAAAACGTTTTAAGTTGATCCAAGAATTTGCTGCATTTCAGCTTTCTAATGAATGCATTTTTTCTATACCAGGCGAACCCCACAGGCGGATCAGTAGAAATGCGGTGAAGTGGGAGGGTTGTGATCCCTTATTTTCGGATTATAACCTAGCTGATAAAAGAAAGGAGAAACATTTTTTCTATACTCAGCGGGTTATGGCTTTTTCTTTTGGAGATATCAGACCCATTACAATATCATAATTTTATTTTCTGTGCTAACCTCACGAACGACCCCCAACCTAGAGCGGCTAGCAATGTAGCTTCGATAAAATAGTTAAAACGAATAATCACACCGAAAGCAATATGTTAATAGACTAAATGATTTTGCTACACAAAACCGGCCATACAGAAAAACTTCCATACCATACCATCATTGAAAATTCATTTTTAAAAAATAAATTGGCAAACTCTCCCTCAACCAGCGATTACATAAAATTAGCCACCATTCGGATTACTACGGTCGATACAAAACACATGCACACTTCCACACTTTCACATGTCCCTACATCATGAAAGTCGTTGACACCTGATAATGCATTATTTTAAAACCCACGTCACTCTGTTGTTACCCAATCAAACAGCGATAAACTTTTTATTTCACTTTAAAGCTGCAACTAAGTTTGCACTTTTGGTTCTGATAAAAGTTTTTGATGCATAATATTTACCTTTCAAAGTTTATTACTTTGTTTTCAATTCACAGGTAGCAAGTACCTTTCAAGGTGGTTATCCACTGCATGTACATATGGTATAGTCCAATGGCTTCATTGAGTCTAACTATGTTTCAAATTTTTTGTACTTAGTAAACCTTAGAAAAACCCAATGAATTTAAAACAGGTGTAGTATGATATGTGTTATATACAATTTTCTATTGGTAGATTGAGTCTCAAAACTCACACTACACTTCTTTAAACAATAACAATGAAAGCGTGTGAAAGTTGTGTGTCTAGACCCACTCAGAGTGGCACTTTAATTACACTTACGAGTACAATTAAAATTTTTGAATACAATATGCGTGGAAATCACTAGAAGTAAAACAGTGTTACCCACCTTGACGAACAAAGCGAGTAAGCATTTTACTATGACCTTTGCTATGTGTTTAAGTTGTCCATCATTACGATAAAAAAGTTATAATTATCACTAGCTGCTTTTACTCTTAAAAATATGTTAATTTAGTTCGAAGCACGTGCTGAATTATTATCTATTGACGGTCTCTAGGGCGTTGTAGAGGGCAGTAATCAGGTTACCTACTTTGAATAAACGGGTGGAAAAATAAAGACCGATACTCATCATCACTCACTTCACAGGGAGTCACATGCAAGTAATATAATAGAATAAAATATTTCATGATATTGCTTCTCTTAGTACGGAACAGGAAGACCACTACGGAACGGAAAAGGCTAAGAACGGAATCGGTATCATCCTTGCGGCAGAGCTACTTGGAAACGTCTTGAGCATTTCGAAGTCCAGCGACCGTTTGATGTGTCTCAAACTAGTAATACAAGGAGAGGTGTGGAATATTGTCAGTGCATATGCTCCCCGAAATGGGTGCAATCAGAGAGATAAAGATGCATTTTGGCTAGATTTCCACAATCTCCTTAAGAAGATCCCAAAGGAAGAGTTTCTGTTTGTTGAGGAGATTTGAATGGACATGTCGGGAAATCAAACGAAGACTATGAAGACTTCCATGGAGGACTAGGAAATGGCACCAGGAACCTTCCTGGTGAAGACATCCTAAGCATGTGCAAATCACACGGTCTTATCGTGTTAAATACCATGTTCATCAAACAAAGCCGACACCTGATCACTTACAGCAGTGGTAGAGATGAAACTCAGATTGACTACCATTTGGTAGCCAGTTTCATGAAGCCTCGGGTAAAAGATTGCAAAGTGATCCTGGGAGAGGCAATCGTTCGGCAACACCGTCTCCTGCTAACAGAAATTTTTATGAAAACACCGAAGAAAAGCAAACAAACAAGGGTCTCTGAGAAAATCAAGTGGTACAATCTGGACAAAGGAAAAGGCGAGGCTTTTCTTTTCGTAATGAAAAATTACCTCTCTCACACCATCAACGGAGCTGACGATGAAGAGTGCAGAGCACAAAATATGTGGGATTCACTACAGCGAACTTGCTTAAAGAAGGCCAAATCACTGCTAGGAGCTTCAAAAGGCCACCATCAACACGCCAAAGAAACATGGTGGTGGAGTGATGAAGGTGATAAATGAGAAGAAAGTGTCTTTCAAAGCTTGGTCAAAGTGCCCCTCTAATAATAGTGACGAAAAAGCAAGCCTCGAAATGGAATACAGATGCTGCAAGAAAAAAGCGAAGAAGTGCGCCCAGCTTCAAGCAGAGAGTACGGAGGGCCTGTATCGGGAGCTGGAGAAAATATTTTCCCCGGTTGCTGATGCAAACCAGGCTATCCAGGAGCTGCGAAGACACAATATGAACAAGAACGCCACTATCTTCAAAATAGCCGCCCAAAGAAGGAAGAATGCTCAGGAGATTCGACCGCCAAAGTTCATTAGCAATGCTCATGGCCAGCTTCTTATGGATGACGACAAAATTCTGCAGAGGTGGCGGCAGTATTGTGGAAAGCTTTTAAATGAACAGTTTCACCGGCTATAATTTCCAAGAGCCACCCCTAACTGTGAAGAAATACCCGACATTACAGTCGAAGAAGTTAGTGAGGCGGTCAAATACTCCAAAAAATGAAAATCGGTTGGGCCAGACGAGATACCCTCTGAGTTCTGGAAAAAGATGGGAGACGTCGGGTTCAGATGGCTCAAAATTCTCATCTCGAAATTCGTGAGAGGTGATCCAATGCCAAATCAATGGAGGGAAAGTTACCTTCTCCCTGTATACAAAGGGAAGGGTGATACGCGAAACTGTGATAGCTACCGTTCGATCAAGCTGATGTCACACACCATGAAGATCGTTGAGCGGGTATTAGGTGGCCGACTGCGAAAAATAATACGGCTATCTGATGATCAGTGCGGGTTTGTCTCGGGTAAATCAACCACAGATGCAATCCAAAGTATAAGGATCATAATGGAAAAACATCGTGATTCCTTAATTTGCATATTGTATTGGTTGACTTTGAAAAGGCATTCGACAGACAACCACGAGATTTGATATGGGTGGCGCTAGGACATCGAGGGGTTCCAGAAACCTATGTACAGATGATTATGGACATGTACGAAGGAGCAAAGACAAGAGTAAGATGCCCCGCTGGAGTGACCGAAGAGTTCCCAATCAAAGTCGGGGTGCACCAGGGAAGCGTTTGCTCTTTATTACAGTCCTTGATTATCTGCTTGAAGGTAAAGTGATGGACCCCAAGGTACATCAGTCATTCTTTGCTGACGATGGAGCCATCATAACTGAGGATCCTACATCCCTGCAACGAGCACTTGATGTGTGGGTGGACGCTCTGGAGGGAAATGGGTATCGCATTAGTTCAAAAAAGACAAAATACTTGTGCTGCCCGTTGTCTGATCCACTCAGGCCTATTCCAGGCATTTATTTGAATGGAACAGTGCTTCCCAAGTGTGAAAAGTTCAAATATCTGGGATCTACGATCAATAGCAAAGCATCTTGTGATGACGACATCAATCATCGCGTAAGCGTAGGGTGGATGAAGTGGCGAAAAAATTCCGCTATCTTCTGTGACAGAAAAATGCCCCCTAAGTTGAAAGGAAGGCTCTACACCGCAGTTGTACGTCCAGCGCTCACATACGGTTCACAATGTTGGACGATGACCAAAAAGTATGAGAGTAAATTAACGGCAGCTGAGATGAAGATGCTTCGCATGACAGCAGGAGTGACAAAGCTTGATCGAATAAGAAGTTCGAAGATCCGTGGAAGCTTTCACATCAAGGAAACCATCGTACAAAAAATAGAGCGTGCCCGGCTCAGTTGGTATTGCCACGTTCAAAGAAGAGATCATTTGAACCCAGTTAAAAAGGCAATATCAATGCACGTTCCAAAGACATCGCGATGTAGAAAAGGCAGACCCTTAAACGCCTGGATCTGACAAATGCGACGACATCGGCATTTCATTGGCCCCAGTAACCGAGTGATCCAAAATCGGCAGGCCTGCCGATATTTTCTGAGGTCAAATAGGCGAACCCCACAGGCGGATCAGTAGAAATGCGGTGAAGTGGGAGGGTTGTGATCCCTTGTTTTCGGATCATAACCTCGCTGATAAAAGGAAGAAGAAGAAGGAAGACCACTTGTGGCCCGCAGGAGACAAGTTCAAAGTCGTATTTTTAAGCAAAATGTGGAAAATGCTGCGCCTTGTATGCTGACAAAGATTTAAAGAAGCAGTGCAACACCAAGCTGTTACCATTCCGCTCAAACGTAGAATCAGTATTGCTTTATGGGTGCATGTCACAAACAAACTTTTAATTGTAGTCTAACAATTTTTGAGTTATAGTACACAACAGACTAAGATCTTAGATGCGGTGAAAATTGTTCAATCCAGAGTAGAGATAAAGTTTATGCGGCATGCAACTTCAGGGGTCATCTGTAATCTCACAAATTCGCGACACCTAACCTCAATTAATTGGTAACCGTTACAAAACAACGGTCACATAAATTTGCAGATATGGAAATTGAGAGAAAATCTCATATAACATACCTTACAATGCAACTGCTCTAGAAGAAATCAGTGAGGCTGCTTAGACCCCGATTTATTGCAAGTATGAGAGCGGAATGTTCTATGAAAATGTGAAGCAACGTCTCATCGCTCACCATCCATACTGTATAGGTAGGGCCTTATAATAACATAAGCCTATGAAGGTGCCACTTTAATAGACAGTGGGTACTTATGGCGCCAATTAGATTTCTTAAATATTATAGTTCCTGTTCAGATAGTGCAGGAAAAAGTAAACTTGGGGCACTTGTGGTCTGATGTGGCTATCCAGATTGTGTTGGACTCGTAGATAGGCTGATGTATTCTTTGAGAATTCCCTTGTTTACTCCACAAAACACTTCTGGGGAAGTAAGAGGATTGATGCATGAATTTTGACCAACGAGCCATTTCATTACACAAAAATTACTTCAATGTGCACGGATCCAGGGTACATGACAAAGTTTTCGTAGCTAATTTTGGAAGCTTTTTGACTTTTTCCAGAACTAACTTTAATGCCGTCGTCGCTGAGCTGAATGACTATAGAGTGGCTGCTTGAGAAAATGGGAATATTTTTTGCGATGACGGGTGTTGGATTACAAGATTACTGTACTGGTTGATGATGACAAAGCTACAGACGGGTTTAACATTTTTACCTGCCAATCTTCAGATGGAAGAGCCTGCGCATAACGTGTACCGAGGGCAAGTCAATCATGCTGATTTCAGCTAAACTTTGGGTTTGGAGTCGTTCGATGGTTCGAGCTTTGTGCGGGTTCCAGAGCTATTCAATGCCCAGAATAAGATTAAAATTCTTACTTTTGATTAAAAACTCATCTCAGATAGTACTCGTATAATAGCTACTTCATTGGCGAAGCAGATACAATGAAACATCTTCTAGATGATAGATGTTTCCGCCCAAGGAAAACTTGGCAAGGGAATAGCGAAAAGGACTGCGCGCACGAATAAATGCTCTACGGCTAGTTATTCGCTTTTATACCTGAATTCATTAAAAATTTCCAAGTATAAGCTTAACGTACAAAGCAAGATTGTCTCTACCCATAGACGGCAACGTAGACCATCCAGGGCTATATTCCGCCCTATTTTAGTTGATTTACTGCCGAAAATTCATAATTTTCTCGCAAGAGCAATTCAATTTTGTTTTAGATGTTTCTTAACACAAATGTATCAATCTAGCATTCAACAAAAAAGTTCTCAATATCAATTTTGTGGATAAAAATCGTTCGGTCTTTGCGAGTGGAACAGCTTTTGCGAGCTAGAATACCCAAATTTTAACTACTAAATTCTTAACTTTTACGAAAAATAAATAAATATGAATGCGAACGGGGCAGATAAGAGCATATTTACACTTTACTTCTCCTATTTGCTGCAAAGGAAGACGAGAGCTGCTCGTGAGCTCTACGAGCAAAAGAGACGGGAGGAACATCGGCTTCTCCAAAAGAAGAAGAAAGAGCATGAGAAGCGCGCGTTTGAGAATATCGAGAGTTTATACTCCAGGAACAATGTACGGAAGTTTTACCAAAAGGTAAACAAAGAACGTGTCAGAGAAGTAATACCCGTACAGAAACCTGTAGAGATGAAAATGGAAACCTCGTAGTAGAATTACAGTCGGTGCTGAGAATGTGGAAAAACTACTTCTGCAGACTGTATAATGGCGGCGAAGACCAACATCCCGCTGTCAGGCAGAATGAACCATTCAACATAGACGATGATAGTCAAAATTTCGGTCCACCTGACCAAAACGAAGTGAGGATAGCAATATCCAAGCTAAAATCGAACAAGGCTGCTGGACCTGACGGCTTACCGGCCGAACTTTTCAGGGCAGCTGAGGATGAATTGGTAGAGTGCATACACCAACTCATCTCTAAGATTAGAGATGATGAATGGAATCTCAGCATCGTTTGCTCGATCGACAAGAAAGGAGACCCCCTCAACTGCGCCAATTATAGAGGCATCAGTCTTCTCAACATCGCATATAAGATCTTTTCTGCGATATTATGTGAACGCCTCAAACATTTCATCAACAGCCTGATTGGACCCTATCAGTGCGGTTTCAGGCCTGGAAATTCCACCATCGATCAAATCTTCACACTTCGGCTGATCCTGGAGAAACCCAAGAATTCCAATCGATACTAACCACCTCTTTATCGATTTCAAGACCACCTATGACAGCATCTATAGAGAAGAGCTATATAGAGCAATGTTTAGTTTTGACATCCCTGCCAAGCTTGTCCGTCTGTGCAGGCTGACGATGGAGAACGCTCGCTGCTCCATCAAGGTCGGTAATGATCTCACCGAGACCTTTGATGTCAAAAAAGGCTTTAGACAAGGTGACGCGCTGTCATGTGACTTCTTCAATATTGTACTTGATCGGTTTGTGCGGAACTCACAAGCCAACACCGGAGGCACAATCTATTACAAGTCTGTACAACTGCTTGCATACGCCGACGATATAGACATTATCGGAAGAACTCAGCGGGCTGTCACCGCATTGATGCGGAAGCGGCCAAAATGGGTTTGGCGATAAACGAGGGCAAAACCAAGTATATGTTGTCAACAGGAAGGGAAAACCAACACCGACGAATTGGACAAAACGTCACCGTGGGCAGCTATAACTTCGAGGTAGTAAGGGACTTTGTGTACCTTGGCTCTGCTATAAATTCTACAAACAAAATCAGTGCAGAAATTAATCGAAGAATAACTCTTGTCAATCGCTGTGTTTTGGGGCTTATAAGGCAATTTAACAGTAAAGCTCTATATCGAACAACTAAGGAGACTCTATATATAAGACCTTGATCATCCCAATCCTGCTTTACGGCGCTGAAACATGGACTTTATTAAAAGAGGATGAAGATATCCTTGGTCGCTTCGAGAGAAAAATTCTTCGTAAGATTTTCGGTCCCGTTTGCGTTGACGGGTTTTGGAGGAGAAGATTCAATTACGAAATATACAAGCTGTACAGCGACATCGACCTAGTCAAAAAACTGCGTATTGGACGTCTGAGATGGCTAGGACATGTAGAGCGAATGGACACCAACGCTCCGGCCCGCAGAGTCTTTGAATCTAATCCTGAGGGACGACGCAGTAGAGGGAATCATCGGCGTACGTGGCGCGCACAAGTTCAAGGGGACCTCGACCAACTTGGAGTGCGCAACTGGAGGCAACTAGCTAAAGACCGAGCTAAATGGAGAGTCTTGTTGTTTGAGGCCAGGTTCACCCCGAACTGTAGCGCCACCTAAGTAAGTAAGTAAGTATCCTATTTGCAAAAGTTAAGGTCAACATTTTTCTCGGTGGTATTATAAGATCGTAGACGCTTTCCACATTTAGACCATTAGACCATAGAATTATTGCCTGAAACCAGTTGCGAAAGACAAAGGTTTTGTAGGAAAAGATCGCAACCTTTTGAAAAAAAATTAAAATCTCACTAAGCGGGAGATACAAGTAAACCTAACCTTTCTCACTCAGTCAGTCAGCCGAAAATCGGCTACTCACCTAAATATATAAGTAAATGATAAAAATTAACTTCTTATACGGAGTGGAGTGGTAGTAACTCAGAATGACTGAACAATTAGAAGTTAAAAAGGGAGCATGCAACCGAATCTCTAATACCTTGAGTGGCCGCGCGCCGCTGAGGTAAAGACCACATATTATCTCATCGTCAACCTACATTTTTCACGTAACTTCTTCAACAGTTCCAAAACTTGATTCACTGTTCCCGAAAAGGATGCACTAGTGGTTGGTTTGTCCAACAAAGTGGTATGCCATAAATGAATAACTGAGTACCCCTAAAGTGTAGCATTTAGTAAGTCGGAATCTAGCCCTTTTGAAACAGAACACCATATTCACTTTATCCAGGCCCGTTTACTCGTTACTTTATACAGCGTCGTAAGGAAACTAATTAGTATCACTGTCTCCACCCTTCTCTGATCATTGAATAGACAAATTTACTAAACTAATGTCTTCGATACGTGTATTATTGAATCACAAGTTCCCCAGAAAACTGAAGCGTTTCTTTTTGAAAAAAAAAAAAAAAAAAACGTTCGCACACGGTCTATTATAATCATCCACGTTTCAAGACTTCAACAATACAAACCACCATTTCCTTTCCTCAAAATGAAATCATGAAACGAGTATAACACATCTCCTTCAACCGTTTCAATATTATGCCATAAACATTACCAAAAACCAGATGTTCCGCATAATAAATTTTTCAAATTTTCCTAATTGCTTGTAGATAGTTATTTCCATATCCCACAAGTACACAGATGGAAAACCCGGTACAAGTCGCACGTTATCACTCGCAAACAAAATTCGGTGATAAGACTTGCTATAGATATTCCCATGAGGAGACCACGTTTCTGCGTCATCAAATAATAAAAAAAGAGGAAACCAAATTACTTGATTGTCACATGTATGTATGTCACTCTAACTCATTGACATGGCAAACTTTTTACTTGAACTTATGATCCTCCACCGAAATCAGGTTCATTTAAAAGCAAACTCACATCGATGCCATAACACTTCATTGTGCCTGCGAAAATGTTTAAAATATGCAAACTGCTAAACGCAAACTCTTTCAGAAACTCATGCAAAAGGAAACGTTGTGGGGGAGGAAAAATTATTAAATATGCGAGTTGCTCATCTTGTCTCTCATTCAAAGCAATAGATTCGCATACTCTCATTCCTGCCATCGAAGTACTTGCCGTAGTCGAAGTCGTCGGTTTTTATTTTTTTTATTTTTCTCTACTATACGACGCAACGATGCGGGGAAATTGGAAAAAGAATTCGCTGCTCTTTTAGATATCCAACAACTTGAACTTGATTAATTCAACACGTAGCTCAGCTAGGTTGTGATTTAAAAATGCAACAACTGCCCTGGACTGAACAAATTACGAATAAATCAAAAGAGAGGAGGAGAAATTGATCTATTTTATCGTCTTGTTTTTTGTATCGCTAGTAAAACTTAGTTATTTTCGAACAGGTAGTACTTGACCAGGGTTGCCAAGTAAAGTGGGAAAAGTAGTATTCCATTTAAAAAAATAGTTAGTGCACTGACAGATAATACTGTAATGAAATTTGCAGAACAGAAAAATTATTTAAAAAAAAAGCCGTTCTTCAAACTTCTGCAGGAATAGTACTTTATAGTAAAAGTAAAACACCATTTTCATTTTACTACATACACTTTTTATATATGATACATATTTAATCATATTTACTACATCTATCACACATTTCCCACGTCTTAATTATACAGTAAAATTGACTACAATTGCAATATAAACAATACCGCGTTCTTAAAGTATTATACTTGAGAACGTAGTAAAATGAAAAACACTTGTTGTCAAATTGCATTGCAAGATTTAGATTTCGATTTAATGGATATTCGTATTGTGCAGCATTTGTTTTTACACACGAATGGAAGGGACATACCGTTCTATGGAATATACGAAGGGAAATTCATTTTTTGAGAAGCTTTCTCATGAGAACGATACTCTCAGATGCTTGTCCAGATGTTTGTCAGTCATTCAGGAGATGGAACCATGAAACAGATTTTTAATGCTTTCTGGGATTCGAACATTAAATCTCAAATGCAGTAGTCCGACACACTAACAATTGCTCCACGGTGCTCACCACTGTATACTCATATAAAAGTGAATGTAACAGAACGAGAAGTGAAATGTGGCTGATTCCTCATTAACTATCTTTTCTCTATTTAGTGATCAAGTTTTAGTAATAATTTTTCTTAAGTAAATAATTTTACTTTCTTAAGTATTCAACGATAAGTTTGTAACATATTTAGGTTTATATCCGGACATTTTCAATAACAAACTAAAATTTGGTGGAAGGCGAACCCCACAGGCGGATCAGTAGGAATGCGGTGAAGTGGGAGGGTTGTGATCCCTTGTTTTCGGATCATAACCTCGCTGATAAAAGGAAGAAGAAGAAGAAGAAACTAAAATTTGGTGGAGATGTTCAGTTGATGCTTTAAAACGGAAATCTAAGACCCAAAAGACCCCCTTGGTGAAACGCTGCCTTTTTAATTTTGTCGCTATATTGGAAACTTTCCCTTTTTTCTCATCTATGGGCCAACCAAAAGAGCTATCGGCTTTATTTTTCTATTTATTTTGTCTTTCCTAATCCCATATATAGTTCTATCTTTTACACTGCCGTCTAGAAAGAACTAAACCGTTAGACTTAGCGCGATAGCGAGTAACCGCGTCTAAACTGCGGAGTTAGCAGGAACCTCTAATGGGGAGGTACCTGCCAAACGTCCTTATTTCGTGAAAGAAAACTACTTGATAAGTTGAAAACTTAATTGTAGTAAAGTGAACAAGATTTTTTTGACGGCAGGTGTATATACCAGTATATGGTATATCATTTAGAGATATCCGAGGTTCTGTATTATATATATGGTATCTTGAAAAAAGACACAAAAAATCGACGCATGTTTTTGCAGCTAAAGTCAAGGTCTTTTAGTGATGTATCGATTTATTTTGGATACAATTCTATAATATAACCCTTAATCTGTTTTATTAAATTAGTGCTTTGCTCCTCGCTCTCTTCCCTCCTCTTTCATGTTTAATATTTTTTTTTTTTTCTTGTCCGACGGAAGGTGAAAATCTTCTAATCCTACTGCTACAATAGCGGTGTCATCGGCAAATGTAGTAAGGACAGTGTCATCTCTTTACGTATATCACGAGTATATAACAGATAGAGAAGCGGCCCAAGAACGCTTCCTTGCGATATGCCGGCCGAAATTTCTTTGAGCTCCGAGTATTCGATTCCATGTCTAACACGAAAGAGTCTATTCTCGAGATATGATTCTAGAATATCGTATAGGTATACAGGGAGAACTTATCGTTGTTTGCATTCCAAGCCATCATGCTACACCTTATCAAAGCCTTACGAGTCGTCAAGAAATACGCTTGATCATAACTTTTTTTGTTCAAGTGCTCTCTCGATTATGTCAGTAATTCTATGCACCTGGTCAATCGTCGAATGCTTACTTCTGAAGCCAAACCGGTGGTCAGGGATAAGATTATTTTCTTCTATAACCGGTTGGAGACGCCTTATTAACATTCCACTCGAAAATTTTGGATATGACTGGAAGAAGCGAAATTGGTTTATACGATTTTACCTAATTTGGCGGTTTACCTGGTTTTAAAACCATTATTACTTCCGCAACTTTCCATTGGCTTGGCACGTGTTTTAATCTGAGCGCAGAATTTACAATATGGAGAAGCTTAATCAATGCTTTTCTAGGTAAAACTTTGAAAATTTCTCCGGTGATCAAATCATAACCAGGAGCTAGGTTTTAGATTCTCGATCTCATGTTTGAGTTCCCTTAGCGTCGCACTGTGAGTGTTCAATCGTCAGATGGTAAATTCAGCCTATTGATGTTGTCGTAAATCACTTGACCATCGTACGGTTTAAGGGTTTCTTCCAGGTGGGCCGCAAAGACGTCCGCTTTTT
This sequence comes from Brachypalpus laphriformis, assembly GCA_945910035.1. Classification (NCBI taxonomy): domain Eukaryota; kingdom Metazoa; phylum Arthropoda; class Insecta; order Diptera; family Syrphidae; genus Brachypalpus; species Brachypalpus laphriformis. Next base: position 125,167,920 of record OX246755.1, read on the forward strand.
CTTTATCTTCACTTGCCCGTTCATTTTGATTTAATTTAATTGGCAACGCGGGGACTTTGGGCCTTTTGCTGCCTTTTACAGCTTTCCAAAGTGAATAATAGGCTGGCTCTAGGTTATAGACTAATTTTTCGCTCAATGTCCAAATAACTGGGGAATGATCAGGCGACAGATCAAAGCTCTCTTTAACTATTATGTGGTCGGTAGATATTCCTTTCACAACGAAAAAGTCGATCAGGTCAGGTATTTTCGAAGTATCAGTTGGCCAGTAAGTCGGTTTACCCGTCGAATGGATATCACAACAGTACTTCATACCTGCCCCATAGAGCATTCTACCTTTTGCGAGCTGTATCTTGTAACTTGTGAAGGTAAATCGGCACTCAACATCCGAAGATTTAATGGGGAGAAACATGGAGCCGAATCAATCGCGAAGAGCAGTCAGTTCCATTTGCTCGCTAACTTTAGCAAGCGATTCGCCTTGCACAAGCCCTTCATTGAAGGATGGAAGTGATTATATTACGACATGGACAATGCGAAACAGCTAAGTTTAATTGAATATATTTCCATCACTGCATCAAGATGTAATGCGTACATATGCATATAGCACCACAAGCCCATGGCTGATAGTCGACTTGAAATGTTTCCGTACTGTTTTCCTTTTCGTGGGATGATGTATTAGATCTGTAATGTACCAGATGGTATTCAAAGAAGGCAAGATAACCTTGACTTTATGGACAAACGCGTAACAATGCCTAGAACAGCAGTCATAGCGCTGGAGATAACTGTATTTTCCAATGAAGCTCATAAAATAAAAATGCTATATCTTTACACATAAACATCGTGTAAATTTTTCATAATACACAGCGTAAAGAGATTCCATAAATTGCGGAGAATATTAGAATTTAAGAGATTGACTGCGGTGGTCCTGTAAAAACAAATATGGAGCTAGATTCGAAGAAAATATACTTTAATTGCTTTCCCTGAGCTTATTGTTTTTTTTTTTTATTTTAAAGCTAATCAAAAAGTAATGCTATTTTTAGCAATTAATAAACGTGAACAACAAGCGCTACGTGCTTATCACAGTATGGTAGACCTACTTTTTTTTTATCTAAAGGAAGATATGTACATATAAGATGTTTCGTGATTTTAAATGTAGCAGTTTCGGTTGAACATGATTTACATCTGACGCTTTGTTTTTAATGTTCCTGATGTATTGCATGCTGCCTTGTAAATATCTAAACAATTTCTATCACCTATGTATCGGTTAATGACGAATAAAACAATCTAAACGTTTATAAGCAAATATGAGAGATAGATAAGAATGACGGAGTTCAAGATGAGATAAGGCGAATCAATATTCCGCTTTTAAGTAATATTAACCATTCAATCTGTATGATGATGGACAACATTTTTCTCAATCCGACTACGGCGAGGTGAGAATAGCAATAACTAAACATAAGTGGTGGAGTTCATGACCTAGAAGCTCAACTATTTGAAGTTACTGGACATTACTTCTCGTTAAGTCGAAAGTCTTTTGTCAATAAGTTATTCGGTCCATATCAATGTGATTTTAGGCCAGAACGGGCGAAATATTCATACTATGGCAGATCTTGTAGAAAACTTATATAGTTCAAGTCGATAACTACCACCACTTTTAAGACTTAAGGACCGCCTATGGTTCTTTAAAATTGTTTTTGAAATGATTGTGCAAGACATGAAGCCAGCAAAATATGAGCCCTCAAAAGTCTGTACAACTTCTCGGGTTATCGGAAAGACAAAGTGTGCTTTCATGCACTCGTGTATTGAGTATTGAGGGAGAGGTGACAAAATGAAAACAATTGAGTAATAAGGCCCTCTCTTGAGCAAATAAGGTAACTCTGTTCAAGACCCAATCGCATGGCGCAGAAGCATGGAACCTACCGAGACCGTTCGAGGATGCCGTTGGTTATTTCAAGTGACATATTCTCCGAGCGATATGTGTTTATATGATATTATTAAAACTGTTATTAGTAAAGTTCGTAGAACTAATAAAAATTATTCAAATGAGCTATAAAACCCGGACTATTCTCCATCAGGGCCTAATCCTTCGGTGGAGAAATGCACCTTAGATAGGTAAAACTCAGCTATCCACCGAGACGTAATAACTCTATATGATCTGATCCTTGGTTCAGTCTACGCAGACGGTTAATGGAGAAGAAGTTATAATCACGAGCCTTATGGAGCGACACGATTTACTTGGAAGAGTTCGATTTCGTACAACGAGTAAACTGGCTGGGACATGTAGAGCAGATCGAAAATGTTCGGAAGATCATGAAATACAACCCGGGAGGGATGGCACAGTAGAAAAAAGAACCATAGGTGATCAATAAGGCGCACAAGTGATCAATAAAAGTCACTATACCTTTACTCCCACAACATCGACATGCTGTCATCTGATCTTTTTTTTCTTTGAATTGCTAACAATATATTAATCATCCATAGCTCAATATTGAATGGAATTTTAACCTGAATGTTCCAACCTTAATGTGAGATCTTATTAGAATTGTAAGTTATTCGAATTCATACAATCATACTTGAGATTAGGTTTTTGAAACTTGGGGTCGCCCCAAAGCGTTTTTTGAAAACGGAAAAGAAAAAAAATATTGACACATCTGAGCTTGGCGACAAAAAAAAAAAAAAAAAATCTGAGCCGACCCTAGGGCGAATTTCAAAAAGCAGACCCATTGAATCGAAACAAGGTTGAATTGACAGATTGTTTGATGTATTTAATGTATAACTTCCTCAGAAAATGTACGGAATAATTTTGGAGTCACCATCACACCGCAAATCAGCCAGTGCATTAGCCAGACAACTGCAATTTTTTAAATGTTGAGAAAACAAAAAAAAAACTAGCTTAAAAATAAGAAACTAAAATATTTGGAAATTATGATTTATTTTTTTTTGAAAGAAAACATAAAAACACATCTTTTTAGTTTTAAAACATTTAAAAAATTATGCTTTTTATGTAAAAAAAAATATTTTTGTTGTTACACCTGTCTTGTTTTTGCACCGTTTTTGGTGAAAATTAATGGAGAGCTTCATTTTCATCTTCGTAGTCCGAATTTTCAGCTTCTTGAACACACTGCTGAGACGCTAAATTATTGTAGAACATACTTTTTTACCAAAGTAATCACATCTTCAAAAAATATTTGGGGTTGAGAGGAAGATTATTTGGATACAATATTGTTGGCTTGAAAGGGTCACTTTACAGGTTTACGTTTGCTTCAATATCGGTGACTAATAAAAGCAGAAATGCTTGCCTGCTTGTTTCTTTTTTATAATGAAATCTTCGGTACTTTGAAATGGTCCATTTGATTCTGTCTTTTATTTATAATATATATGGAGCCAAACTAGTTTTGTAATCTAATATATCCTAATTACTCTCTGCTCCTGATTTGGACAGGTGTTTGCCCGATCCACAAGAAAGGAGACCGCTTCAACTGCTCCAATTATAGAGGAAAACACCAAAAAGTTTTTTCACGGTCCCACCTCCCGCGAGCGTCTGACAAACATCCGAGAGTATTGTTGTCACGAAAAAGCTTCTCAAATCCCTTCCTTTCGTGTGAAAAATATAACGCACACAACATGAGTGGTTGCGAGAAGCTAGGCCCTGGCACTTTAAAGAGCTGTTGCGCTAAATATTTGTATTTGTATTTGTAATCTCCTCAACATCGTATACAAGGTATTTTCTGCGATGTTGTGAGAACACCTTAAAACTTTTTATCAACAGTCTGATTGGCCCTTATCATTGTGGTTTCAAGGCGGGAAGCCCACCATCGATCAAATCTTCACACTTCGACAGATCCTGGAGAGAACCCAAGTCCAAATCGATACTCATCATATCTTTATCGATTTTAAGGCTGTCTATGACAACATCTATAGAGAAGAGCTATATAGAGAGCCATGTCTAGTTTTGACATCCGTGCCAAACTTGTCCTTCTGTGTAGGGTGTTGAGAACGCTCACTGCTCCATCAAGGTCGGTAGTGACATCACCGAGACCTTTGATGTCAAAAAAGGTTTTAGATAAGGTTACGCACTGTCATAAGATTTATTATTATACTTGAACGGATTGTGCGGAACTCGCAAGCCGAAACCAGAGGCACAGTCTATCAAAAGTCCCTACAACTGCTTGTATACGCCGACGATATTGACATTATTGGAAGAACTCAGCGGGCTGTCACTGGTGCATTTGCAAGCATTGAAGCAGAAGCAACCAAAATGAGTTTAGTGGTAAACCAGGGCAAAATTAAGTATATGATGCCAATAAGAAGGGACAATTAACACCGACGATTGGAAAGAACTTCACAGTGGGCAATTATAGCTTCGAGGTAGTAAGGGAGTTTGTCTACCTTGGCTCTGCTATCAACACTGACAATGATAGTAGCACAGAAATCAAGAGAAGTATAACTCCTACCAATCGCTGTTTTTTCGAGTTAATAAGGAAATTCAACAGGAAAGCCCTATCTCGAACAACTAAGGAGACTCTGCATAAAATCCTGCTCATCCCAGTCCTGCTTTACGGAGCTGAAACATGGACTTTATTAAAAGAGAATGAAGATATCCTTCGTCGCTTCGAGAGAAAAATTCTTCGTAAGATTTTCGGTCCCGTTTGCGTTGACGGGCTTTGGAGGAGAAGATTCAATCACGAACTATACAAGCTGTACAGCGACATCGACCTAGTCAAAAAACTGCGTATTGGACGTCTGAGATGGCTATGACATGTAGAGCGAATGGACACCAACGCTCCGGCCCGCAGAGTCTTTGAATCTAAACCTGAGGGACGACGCAGTAGAGGGAATCATCGCCGTAGGTGGCTCGCACAAGTTCAAGGGGACCTCGACCAACTTGGAGTGCGCAACTGGAGGCAATTAGCTAAAGACCGAGCTAAATGGAGAGGCTTGTTGGTTGAGGCCCAGGTTCACCCCGAACTGTAGCGCCACCTAAGTAAGTAAGTAATATTTTGGTAGATAACGACGTTCTACTCGTCGTTTCTGTTTTTCAATCACGCCAAAGGAAGGATCGCATGACAAAAACTATGCACTAAGAAATCACTACACCAACTGTTGCATTTCAATCAAATAGAATATCTATCTTGTAAGCATGCTATGATCTAAAAAGCTCGTTTATTGTTTTTCTGTCTATGAAAAACTTTTCACGTGTGGTGCAAGAACAAGACAACTCCTGGTTTATAGTTCAGTATAACTCCAAATTTGAGTTTCTTTGCCTTAGAGTCAACGTAGATGTATTTTCATTACACCGAACGATGGAGATTTTTTTTTTTTTTTTCGTTCTGGATTAAGAAACATATTTCGCGAAAAAGTGGAGTTATCTGGTTATTGCACTGGGTGCTTCAATTATCCTTTCAAGTTAACCAGAGTGAAGCGAAAAAGTCCGCCAACAAAAATGATCAGCCTCGGCATGAACTTATCAACTCAAGTATGCATTGCTGGACAACCGGTTGAGAGAACAGTGAGTTTCCAATATCTTGGAAGTACCGTCACAGCCAACACGGTGGAACCGAATTTATGGCGCAGCAACGCAATCAGTTTTAACACCAAACTGCGACTGTACCGCTCCAATATAGAATTCAAGCTGTTGTATACGAGTAGTGCTGCACTTGGAACGAAACCTACGGTAGGTAGGTAGGTAAAGTGGCGGTCCAAAAGAACCCAATTAGCGCTTAAGGTGCGCCGTTTTGTTACCACGGACTCGTGTATACCTATTGTAGTGGTTAGTTAAAAAGGGATGTTAAGTTTAAACCCAGCCCGTGGAGTTCAGGAAGAGGATTAGTTCTCCAATCCTCTTGTCCGCTATCTCTCTCAGATCGTCGAAGAAGGGTTTGGCAAGAGTTTGTTGTCTGATCCTCTCCAGGGCCGGACATCTGCAAAGGAAATGACATAGAGATTCTTTCTCATTAATATCTTGCAGCTCCTACAAAAGGTGTTGTGGGTGATACCAAGCTTGGCCGCATGGTCTCCAACTGGCCAGTGATAATAGCTACGATTTTGGCAATAACTGGTCTTGGTTTGTCTAGTAACTCTTTTGACCTGGGTTTGTTGAAACTGGGACACGTCTTCCTAGATATGACACAGCTTGTGAGGCTGTTCCACCCGCGATTGGCTAGCTGGAGGAAGTGAAGGTGACTATAGCCCTTTACGGCACCAAGCGGAATGTCGACTCTTTCTGCTAGAGAGCCGTTAAGGGTCGACCCTCGCCTGGTCAGCTCATCAGCACGCTCATTACCCTCATGGTTGCTGTGCCCTGGGACTCAGATGAGAGTGATTCTCGAGTGAGTGCTTTGTTGATTCAATTCAAACTGGCATTGCTCTACCAGTTTTGAAGAGATGCAGACCGCATCAATAGCCTTGATGTAGGCCTGGCTATCCGAAAAAATAGAGACGAGACCTTCACTATCATGAAGAAGCTGCAGAGTTTGTAAACTTGTGCATACCCAATATTTTTTAATTTTCTGGCCGAACCATATCTCAAATACGCTTCCTAGAAAGGGTTTATGAAAATACAAAGTCAGTGGTATGGACAGGTGAAGAGATATCAGACAGTTTCTATACACATTCAGGAGTTAACCAATGGTGTTTGATGTCGCACTATACCTGAATGACTTGCATGATCACCTAGGAGGAGGTATTGTAATTGATGAACTGAACATCAGATTATTGTTATATGCTGATATTGTCATTCTGGCTGATGATGTTAATACACTACAAAACATGATCAACAAATTAGAATTTTACTATTACAATTGGAACATGGAAATCAATCTAGCTAAATCAGAAATTATGGTGTTTAGATGAGGTGGTGTGCTTGTCAATAAGGAGAAGTGGAAATACAAAGAGCAACTTATAAATATAACATCGGAGTATCCCTATCTGCGAGTTCTATTAACACCGAAAATGGTTTTTTGAAAACATCTGGAAGTAAGACATGCCTTAGCAAAAAATAGTATCAACGCCATATGGAAAAACTTTTTCAATAAAGGTGGCATAGCACTCGCCGCTAAGTGGAAAATGTTTCAGGCAATACGCAAAGCAATGCAATGCTATGCAGCTCAAATATGGGGATATACAGGGTGGGCTAACTACAAGTTTCTTCCTAAAAATGCAATAAAATGAACAAAATGAAATTTTTGTCCATGTATTATGGCTTTATTAGTAAGAGCAAACATTCCCATTAATTATGGAACACAACGTCGTTCAAGTGGCTGCCTCGGCTGGCCTCGCAGTAGCGCATTCTATCACTCCAATTTTCCAAGACCTTGTTGATGGTTTCGGGCTGTAGCTCACGGATTGCTTGGATGATATTGGCCTTAAGTGCTTGAATCGTTTCCGGATTGTTGGCATAACATCGGTCCTTCACGGTTCCCCACAAAAAAAGTCCAAAGGGGTCAAATCGCAGCTCCGAGGCGGCCAATTGACATCGCCAAGACGGCTGATAACACGATTTGGGAATTTGGTGCGCAAAAGACCGATTGTGGCATGGGCTGTGTGGCATCGCGCGCCATCCTGCATGTACCAGAGGTCGTCCAAATCCATGTCTTCAATTTCAGTAAAAAAACGTTGTTCCCAGCCTCATTTTCGAAGAAAAATGGTCCAATGATGCCACCACTACCTTGCGCGAGCTGCTTCGACGTATTCGGATCACAGGTCGGTAAGGAATTTCCAATGTTGGTCAGGACATTGGAATAGAGATGGTGGCGGAGGAGCCCTTAATGGGCCAACGGCAGCGCTCATACTCCCGTAGTGGACTACTGGCACCGGTGTACCCGGCCCCTCGTCCTAGGGGAATAATTAAGGAACTGGCCCTCCAGGTTGGGGGTTGTGCCGTCGGGGTAACTTCCCTATCACGTAAAAAACGCATGGTTCCGAAACAACCAAAAGCCTCGGATAAGGATGACCCAACTAATGACGACCCCAGCAAACGAAATAAGGACAACGACCTTCGGATCTGTACGTGGAATGTTCTGTCCCTTTACAGACCACGTGCAGCCAAACAACTAGCAGAGGCCCTAGACTGCTATAAAGCAGATATTACCGCCATCCAGGAAGTGCGATGGGATGGGCCAGGCAAAAAGAGGATGAAAAACTGTGACATCTACTACGGTAATTGCTACAGAGGCAACAGGCAACGCTTATTCGGATGCGGATTTGTCATACGCGGCAGACTTAGGCAAGAAGTCTTAAGCTTCCGACACGTAAGCGAGCGTATTATGACTATCCGGATCAAGGCTAAATTCGCTAACATAAGCCTAATATGTGTTCATGCCCCCACAGAAGAAAAGGACCCTGCCTCCAAAGAGTGTTTCTACGAGCTCCTCGACAAAACATACGAGCAATGTCCTAAATACGACGTTAAGATCGTATTGGGCGATTTTAACGCCAAAATAGGAAAGGAGGACGTCTTCGGTAGAGCAGTCGGTAAGCATAGCCTACACGACACCACGTCTGATAACGGACTAAGGCTAATTGATTTCGCTGTGGAGCGAAATGTCACCATAGCAAGCACATGGTTTCCCCATCTCGATATTCATAAGCAGACATGGCGGTCCAATGATCATGTCACGATCAACCAAATTGATCATATTGCGATCGACGCAAGGCATGCCTCCAGTATTCTGGATGTCCGGACTTTCCGAGCGGCCAACATAGACTCGGATCATTACCTTGTTGTAGCCAAGGTACGAATTCGGATATCCCAATCTGAGCAACAAAGAAGAATTACTGTGAGAAAATTCAACGTCGAAAAGCTACAATCGCAAGAGACCGCCAGACTCTTCGCTGAACGCGTATCCCGAAATCTCTCAATCACCCCTATACCGCCAGCATCAAGTGCCGAAGACCAGTGGCAACGCTGCCAACATGCCATCAGAAACGCCGCGACTGATGTGCTGGGTCTCGCTCGCCCACCACCGCGAAACCCCTGGTTTGACGAAGAATGCCGGCGAGTGCATGCAGCAAAGCAAGAGGCATACAAAGCGGCGCTGCAAAGGAAGACGAGAGCTGCTCGTGAGCTCTACGAGCAAAAGAGACGGGAAGAACATCGGCTTCTCCAAAAGAAGAAGAAAGAGCATGAGAAGCGCGCGTTTGAGAATATCGAGAGTCTATACTCCAGGAACAATGTACGGAAGTTTTACCAAAAGGTAAAAAGAACGTGTCAGAGAAGTAATACCCGTACAGAAACCTGTAGAGATGAGAATGGAAACCTCGTAGTAGAATCACAGTCGGTGCTGAGAATATGGAAAAACTACTTCTGCAGACTGTATAACGGCGACGAAGACCAACATCCCGCTGTCAGGCAGAATGAACCATTCAACATGGACGATGATAGTCAAAATTTCCGTCCACCTGACCAAAACGAAGTGAGGATAGCAATATCCAAGCTAAAATCGAACAAGGCTGCTGGACCTGACGGTTTACCGGCCGAACTTTTCAAGGCAGCTGGGGATGAATTGGTAGAGTGCATACACCAACTCATTTCTAATATTTGGTCAGAGGAGTGTATGCCTGATGAATGGAATCTCAGCATCGTTTGCCCGATCCACAAGAAAGGAGACCCCCTCAACTGCGTCAATTATAGAGGCATCAGTCTCCTCAACATCGCGTACAAGATCTTTTCTGCGATATTGTGTGAACGCCTGAAACCTTTTATCAACAGCCTGATTGGACCCTATCAGTGCGGTTTCAGGCCAGGAAAGTCCACCATCGATCAAATCTTCACACTTCGGCAGATCCTGGAGAAAACCCAAGAATTCCAAATCGATACTCACCACCTCTTTAGCGATTTCAAGGCCGCCTATGACAGCATCTATAGAGAAGAGCTTTATAGAGCCATGTCTAGTTTTGACATCCCTGCCAAACTTGTCCGCCTGTGCAGGCTGACGATGGAGAACGCTCGCTGCTCCATCAAGGTCGGTAATGACCTCACCGAGACCTTTGATGTCAAAAAAGGCTTTAGACAAGGTGACGCGCTGTCATGTGACTTCTTCAATATTGTACTTGAACGGATTGTGCGGAACTCACAAGCCAACACGGGAAGCACAATCTATTACAAGTCTGTACAACTGCTTGCATACGCCGGCGATATAGACATTATCGGAAGATCTCAGCGGGCTGTCACAGGTGCTTTTGCAAGCATTGAGGCGGAAGCGGCCAAAATGGGTTTAGCGATAAACGAGGGCAAAACCAAGTATATGCTGTCAACTAGAAGGGAAAACCAACATCGACGAATTGGACAAAACGTTACCGTGGGCAGCTATAACTTCGAGGTAGTAAGGGAGTTTGTCTACCTTGGCTCTGCTATAAATTCAGCAAACAAAATCAGCGCAGAAATCAATCGAAGAATAACTCTTGCCAATCGCTGTTTTTTTGGGCTTATAAGGCAATTCAACAGTAAAGCCCTCTCTCGAACAACTAAGGAGACTCTATATAAGACCTTGATCATCCCAGTCCTGCTTTACGGCGCTGAAACATGGACTTTATTAAAAGAGGATGAAGATATCCTTGGTCGCTTCGAGAGAAAAATTCTTCGTAAGATTTTCGGTCCCGTTTGCGTTGACGGGTTTTGGAGGAGAAGACTCAATCACGAACTATACGAGCTGTACAGCGACATCGACCTAGTCAAAAAACTGCGTATTGGACGTCTGAGATGGCTAGGACATGTAGAACGAATGGACACCAACGCTCCGGCCCGCAGAGTCTTCGAATCTAACGCCGAGGGACGACGCAGTAGAGGGAATTATCGCCGTAGGTGGCGCGCACAAGTTCAAGGGGACCTCGACCAACTTGGAGTGCGCAACTGGAGGCAATTAGCTAAAGACCGAGCTAAATGGAGAGGCTTGTTGGTTGAGGCCCAGGTTCACCCCGAACTGTAGCGCCACCTAAGTAAGTAAGTAAGATGCCACCACTCCACAATCCGCACCAAACTGTAACTCTCTGTGGATGCATTGGCTTCTCGACAATAATGTGCGGGTTTTCCGAGCCCCAGATGCGGCAATTTTGTTTGTTAAGCTAGCCGCCGAGATGAAAATGTGCCTCGTCAGAAAAGATGATTTTTCGCCCAAAATCGTTGTCCAATTCAAGCTGCTCTAAGGCCCAAACTGCGAAGCGATAACGAAGCGGATGGTCGTGCGCTTTCAATTGCTGAATCAATTGGACCTTGTAAGCGAATAATCCCACATCTTTGTGCAGAATTCTCTTCAGGCTAGTGCGTGAAATGTTGAGCTGTTGAGATCGATACCAGTCTCACGAACTTTTTGCACAAACTTGCGTACAGCAGGCGCGGTGGGTGCTTCATTTCGCCCAAAACTTCTTTTCAAAAAACGCACTGTTTGGGCTACACAGCACTCACTTTGGAAATAAGTTTTCAATATTTTCCAATGTTGTTCAAGCGTAAAGCGACTCATTTCGTTCCGCGGAGTTATAATACTGACTTTCTGTCAAGATTTCGAGCGGGAAACAGCTGTCAGTGACAAAATAACCTATGATTTAAAAAGAATTCACTAGATGGCCCACCCGTTACTCTTTTTGCGGAGGTCGATAAGTTGCAAATATATTTTTTAAAAATAATTTTAGCACTTCCGGATTGCACACCAACTTATGCGCTCTTACTAGAAAGTGGACATATATATTCGTTAGATCTTCATCTTAAATATGTGCAGAAAGCTCTCTTTGAATACGAAGATGGGCGGTTTCCAAACAAACTTTTGAAAAAAGTGCTGAGCAAAAATATAGTTTGTGCTAAGGAAATAAACCAGCTAGGCGCAGAATTTGACATCAGGTGGATAGCCGAAAGAAACCAGCAAACTAATTGGTTTAATAATAGGGGAATTCTACTTGGTTGTATGAGGCAGAAAATTAAACAAAATATGATACAAAAAGCGCTAGATAGTAGAACAAGAATTTACAAATATCTGAACCATTATATTGGAAGCCATTATTTTAAAGACAACACTAGTAGAGTAAATTTGATGTGGATTTTTAAGGCTAGGTGCGATCTGATTTGCCTGAATGGCTCCCATAGAAATACAGAAGGTAACTGCTCTTTATGTAACCTAAACGAATGCGAAAATATTCAACACCTTTTGGGACGGTGTCCTATATTGAAAGAATTCCGTGTTAGATACTTTGCGAAAATTGAGCTGTAGTCGGAACAAATTATTCAAATATATTACTAGTGCTTTAGCGTATAGGAAGTTAATTATAACTGAGTTTGAAACTTGCATTTTATAATGTTCAATATATTAAGGTAAAATAATTTAATAATTTGAAATTAGTGCAAAATAATGTTTAAAAATAGTTGCATACGTGGATTATGGTTTTTTGCATTTTAAAATTAAACAATCAAATTTTTCAAACATCCGGCATACGACATTTTGTCATAGCTGTAGTTCACTTTTCAAATAATTTATTTTATATTTTAATCTTAGTTTGAAATAAAGAACTTTTAATAATAATAAATATCTCAAATGAAAACCTATACCATGTGGATCGGTCACACACTCCGAAAAAACTACAGTTCTGTAGCAAAACACCCAATGCAACCTGTCAAGCCAGGAAGGCAGAAATCCTGACCATTCAAGATATATATGTATGTGGCACCGAATAATTGATTGGGAAATATATTAGAGTGAACTAAAATACATTCCCAGAACTGGTACGTAAGCCACACAAAGTAAAGCAAGACCTAAGTAAGTACTTACTATGGACAGTAAAATTCATTCGATATAGCACAACGCTGTTCGAGGATATCCAATAGCAAATATGTAACTCGAAAATGTCGTTCTTTTCGTCATGTAGAGATATAAAAACCCAGATACTAGGACTACATACCGCCTAGATTGCAGAAATTATCTATAAACGACCAAAACCGGATGCTTTAGCTGCTTAAAAAAAAAAGTTATCTCTGCCTAGAACTGGATAGAGTAACTGAATGCAACTTGCTTAAGCTGACAGCACAGCATAACCGTATATGCAAATGCAGCAAAATCTAATCCGTTGGACCAAAGAGTGGTTACAGCTCACCTCGCTGTAAATCTAGCCTCGTAGAGTACAAAACACTCTGAATGCCAACCAATATGAGTAAGTCGCTTCTACTCAGCGAAACCAATGCACTAGGCCTTGGCACCGACGACAACGGCACACACATGTACGCGTAATTGGAACCAATCGACATGTTACAGGTTACCGCGAGCTCTTTCTCTGCCCACAGGTGTAGAGTGGCCACATCTCCCTCTCTCTGTCTGCCTCTCTGGTCAAAGTAACAACCATGCCAAAGTGGATCAATTAAAATCCTATCAATGCTGGTGCCCCTCACCATAGCTCAAGTGTGCGTCGGCAAATAAATAAATAAAGAATAGGAACAGCAACACGGGGAATATGGGTCGCGCACTGTAAACGAAAACGACGCGAAAATCAGAACTCGGTTGAGATTCTCCGATTTCTACTTCGATTTTGCCTTCTCCTCCTCCTCGCCGTCACCGTCAATGTTTTTTTTGCCATAGGGGAACGAGCGGGGTACCTATAGAACGAAAGAATGCAGGTGGAGGAGCTTTAGGATTCTGGTGGCGTGCGGCGGTGTGGGGTCAAACCTGGCGCAAAGGAAGCGAATCTTGCAAAACCGGTTTGCGCCTCGGCGGATGCAGTTCTATCTCTCGCGGGTGCCCCGTGCGCACTTTTCCAACTGGCGGAGGCATTACTGGTGGACCTACAAATGGAACCCCGACCTTGAATGAACCACAAACCCCTTAAGTCCTGAGCAACCCATTCAACTTACGTATCCAAGTGTTTATTTGGCAAAAGGATCTCCTCCACTCCACACACCACGCTGGGGCGGCCCCGCTGTCCAACTCTCGTTCGCTCCTATTTGGTGCACATACACAATTTTTTTTTTCACTGGCTAATGAGAAGCAAATTTTTTTTTTTGGAAAATTATTCTTTTCTCACAGATGCACTGTTTGGGGGGAATTTATTTGGGGCGCAATCACTTCCGGAAGTGTTGAGCTGCGATTTGCAATTGATTTTGATGGGTTTTTGGAGCGTTTTGAATGGAAATTTGTGAAAAATTTCAAGAGGAAAAAACTTCGCGACCTGGTTCAACACATGAAATTGACAACACATCGGAATGAGCAGTGCGGCCAATATTGTAAAAACAAATTTGTTTCTGATAGATGAGGATAAATAAGCAAAAAAAACGAGTGGTTGGATGACAGCTGTCAGTGGGTCGTAGCAGTGGTGGCATCTGTCGAGTGGTCTGAGAAGATTTAACGGGGACAGTAAGATTGGAAATTTTTAAATTAAGTTTTCACCTCTAAAAAACAGTTTTAGTAAAATATGAAGTTAGTAAAATTTACGATTGTTGAGCGTGATATCGTTAAAAAGAAGGAATTTGACATGGAATTTGGAATTTAGATTAAATTAGATTAGATTATGTTGTATTTAGCATAATTTCCATTTTGTACCTTACAATTTTTATATATGGATACATATGCACATTCTTATAAGTTGCGTGTTGTTTAAAGCATTCAATAATTGTTTTTTTTACAAATGTTATTACTGTATTTTTTAATTTTCTCATATTAGTCTCAATTTTGGCATTACCAGGAAGAATAATTTTATGCCTTTGTAAGAAAAAGCAAATTGTGGGTTCTGTTATTTCTAAGCAATTGTAAATTGAGATAATTGTTATTCCCTTAATTATATGGTCGTAATCCAGCCCTTGTTACTAAGCGCCTACTTAGATAATTTGTCATTAAATTATTTTTAATTTTTAATTTGAATATAAAAGTATGATCATTATGAAATGCTGCTTATTCAATAACCATTTTAACATTTCTAACATATTCTGAATAGGTGTGTATCTATTACAATAGATTATTGATTGCATTGCTTTATTTTCCGATTTTTCCATTCTATTCATTCATTTTCATTCCATTTCATTTTTAAGTCTTTATTTCATTTAAGCGCGAAATTACACTAATTTAGATTCTTTACATATGAAATAGCTAGGGACATTCTATTGTTCGAAACAACAAGAGGCGAATGTACCATAAATATAAATACAAAAGCAAAAAATATAACCAAAAGTGAATTAAATTTCAATAAATGCAAAACATTATTATTTGTTGTGGGATAGGTTCAAAGATTAAAGAAAAAAGAAAGAAGATCAAAAAAAAAATAATAACTTTGATATAAAAAGTAAATATAAAAAAAATAGAACAAATTCAAACTATCGGATCAATAACGTGAGTAATCTGAGAATGAGGAAACGAAAAAAGCCATAATTTTACTTTACTTAAAAATGTCGATTCAACTCTCTCGCACCTGCAATCATAAGGCAATTTATTAAACAACCGAGGTGCAACTATTGTATAAAAATGACAAAACTGTGATTTGAAAATTCTAGGAACTCTAACAATGTTTCTAGTGTTGATGCGTAAGCTGTAATTTTCATGTACTCTGGTAGAAATATAACCAATGCTCTTAAAAATCAACTTTAAAACATTAAAAAAGAACAGGTGTTTAACTGGAAGGACACCAAGTGTAACAAACAGATCAAAGCTGGGTTCTCTTCTGTTTGCATTGGAAATTATGCGAATGGCATGCTTCTGTTTAATAAGTAGTTGTTCAATTTTATAAGAATGCGTGCCACCCCAACAGCTATTTGCATACTGAAGCTTTGATTTCATTAATCCATTGTAAACTAGAATTAAAATAGAAGGAGGACAGTATAAACTAAGGTGGTAAATTTGACGAACTACATTGTTAAGACACTGTTTTAGAAGAGATGTATGATTTATCCAACTAAGTCTGCTATTTAATGTAATATCTAAGTACTTGAAATTATCAACCCGTTCAATAGCAAAATAGCCATCACCACAATTTGAAATGGAGTTAAACATTTGAGGGGATAGTTGAAATCTTAAGCAACAAGAAGCATAGTACGTCAGGGATAAGTCATGAGGAAGCAGACCCATAGCGTTAAAAAACATGAATTTGGTCTTGCTACTAATGACTAGTCTATGTAACCCAAACCAACGACGCAGAATTTCTAAATCATGATTTACATCTACAATAGCATCAAAATAGTTCTTATTGGAGTAAGAAATAGCAGTGTCGTCCGCAAAAGCTACTTGCCTTTAAAGGGCTGAATAAATAAAGAATTTACAAAAATCAAAAATAAAATGGGACCCAGAACGGAGCCTTGAGGAATACCCATTTTAAGGTAACTTTCAGAACTAAGAAAGTTTCTAATTCTAGTTTTTTCTTACGGTTTGATAAGTAGGAGAAAACCAATGATAAACAAAGCCTCTAAAACCCGCCCTAAAAAGATTATCCAACAACAGCTGGTGGTCAACCATATCAAAAGCTTTAGTTATATCTACGAACAAAGCTGCTGGGATTTGCGATTCGTTTAAGGATTCATAAATTTCACTGCAAAATTTCAATAACGCAGCTTCTGTTGACATCCCTTTTCTAAAACCAAACTGTAGGTTACTAAAATATTCATTTCCATTTGAAAAGAACATGATTCTGGTTTTCATACCCTTCTCAAAAACTTTGGAAAATACGGATAATAGTGAAATTGGTCGGTAATTGTTTAGATTCATGGCATCTCCCCTTTTATGCAATGGTATTACTATTGCAGTTTTGAGCGCGTCAAGGAACATACCTGTTGTGACACTGAGGTATCAAGAAAGAAATATTTTTAAGGGTATTACTTGAAATAAGGGGTAGGCGAAAATCGCATCATCACCTCCACGCGGTGCCCGCTGGATAGCTATCTGATAGTGAACTAACGATGAGCGTATGCTGAGTCTGACGATATATGTGCAGCTGAACACTCAGACCTGCGTAAGCACATCTGGGTGAACTTCAGCGCGCATATGTCTAACCGGACGAGGCATCTCTTGTTGACCTGATCGGCTGAAATATGCGTCTCAGAAGTCTAGCAAGAGGTCCTCAGAAGGAGGACGTGCGGCGGACGAATTCTCTCGATGGAATCAACGGTGACGTCTACAGACCAGCGGATACCTTACTGGAGCTACTTCAACATATTTGGAGCTGAGGTCTGTAAGGATTTTCAATACTACGTCAGGGTATTGAAAAAGAGATGGTGGCGGATGAACCCTTAATGGGCCAACGGCAGCGCTCATATCCCCGAAGTGGGTTACTGACATCGGTGTATCCGGCCTCTTGTCCTAGGGGTACAAAAAAAAAGGATCTGGCCCTCCAGGTTGGGGGTTGTGCCGTCGGGTTAACTTCCCTACCACGTAAAAAACGTTCGGTTACGAAGCAACCAACAGCTTCGGATACGGATGATCTTACTGTTGACGACCCATGCAAACGTAAAAAGGACAACGATCTTCGTGTCTGCACATGGAATGTTAGGTCCCTCTACAAACCACGTGCAGCCGAACAACTTGCGGAGGCCTTAGAGTGTCTCAAAGCAGACATTACTGCCATCCAAGAAGTGCGATGGGATGGGCCGGGCAAAAGGAGTATGAAAAACTGCGACATCTACTACGGCGATTGCAACAGACAAAAAGGACAGCGTCTATTCGGGTGCGGATTTGTCATTGGAGACAGACTTAGGCAAGAAGTCTTGAGTTTCCGGCATGTGAACGAGCGCCTCATGACTATCCGTATCAAGGCTAAATTTGCCAACATTAGCCTAATATGCGTTCACGCCCCTCACGAGGAGAAGGACGACGCGACAAAGGATGACTTCTACCAGCTCTTGGACAAGACGTATGAGCAATGCCCTAGCCACGACGTTACAATTATCCTAGGCGACTTTAACGCAAAGCTAGGAAGAGAGGAAGTCTTTAGTAGCGTGGTCGGAAAGCACAGCCTGCACGACAACACTTCCGGCAACGGACTCAGGCTAATCGACTTTGCGGCGGGGCGAAACTTTGTTGTAGCTAGTACGCGGTTCCCACGTCTCGATATTCACAAAGGAACATGGCTCTCCTTTGATCGAAAAACTGTCAACCAAATCGATCACATTGCGATCGACGCAAGCCACTCTTCCAGTATTCTGGGTGTCCGGACTTTCCGAGGAGCCAACGTGGACTCGGATCACTACCTAGTTGTAGCCAAGGTACGGATGCGGATATCC
Organism: Brachypalpus laphriformis; assembly: GCA_945910035.1. NCBI lineage: Eukaryota > Metazoa > Arthropoda > Insecta > Diptera > Syrphidae > Brachypalpus > Brachypalpus laphriformis. The sequence goes on from OX246755.1 coordinate 125,186,086, forward strand.
ACAACGGAGCGAAATCAACGAAATGCTGTGAGGAAATTTGACGTCGAAAAGCTACAATCGCAAGAGACCGCCAGAACCTTTGCCGATCGTGTTTCTTCTAATCTCAATCTTAGTCCTACGCCGCCAGCAGCTAATGCGGAAGACCAGTGGCAGCGTTGCCAACAAGCCATCAGAGATGCCGCCTCTGATATACTGGGTTTCTCTCGCCCACCACAACAAAACCCCTGGTTTGATGAGGAATGCTGGCAAGCACATGCAGCAAAACAAGAGGCGTACAAAGCGGCGCTGCATAGAAGGACTAGAGCTGCTTACGAGCTCTACGTGAGCAGGAGAAAAGAGGAACATCGACTTCTCAGAAAGAAGAAAAAAGAGCATGAGAAGCGCTCGATCGAGGAGATTGAGAGACTTGATTGCAGGAATAATGTTCGAAAATTTTACCAAATGGTAAAAAGAACATGCCAGGGTTTCAAAGCCAGAACAGAAGCCTGCAGGGACGAAAATGGCAACATAGTAGTAGAATCGCAGTCGGTGCTGAGAATATGGAAGGAACACTTCTGCAGTCTGTTAAACGGCGATAATGATCAATATTCCGCTGTCAGGCAGAATGAGCCATTCCACTGTGACGATGGCAGTCAAAATTCCCGTCAACCCGATCAGAATGAAGTGAGGATAGCGATATCTAAACTCAAATCCAACAAAGCTGCTGGAGCCGACGGCCTTGCCGCTGAACTTTTCAAGGCAGGAGGAGATGAGTTGGTAAGGAGCATGCACCAGCTCATCTGTAAAATCTGGTCGGACGAAAGTATGCCCGATGAATGGAACCTCAGCATCGTTTGCCCGATCCTGAAGAAAGGAGACCCTCTGAACTACGCCAACTACAGAGGTATAAGTCTCCTAAATATCGCATATAAGATCCTGTCTGCCGTACTATGTGAACGCCTAAAACCGATCGTCAACAACCTGATAGGTCCTTATCAGTGCGGTTTCAGGCCTGAAAAGTCCACCATTGACCAAATATTCACACTACGACAGATCTTGGAAAAAAACCCATGAATATAAAATCGATACGCACCACCTTTTCATCGATTTCAAAGTTGCCTATGATAGCGTGTATAGAGACGAGTTATACAGAGCCATGTCTAGTCTTGGCATCCCTGCCAAGCTCGTCCGTTTGTGCAGAATGACGATGGAGAACTCTCGCTGCTCCATCAAAGTCGGTAAGAACATCACCGAACCGTTCGATGTCAGGAAAGGTCTTAGACAAGGCGACGCGCTATCATGCGATCTCTTTAACATAGTACTTGAGAGAATTGTACGAAACTCACAAGCCAACCCCGGAGGTACAATCTTCTTCAAGTCTGTACAACTACTCGCTTATGCCGATGACATTGACATAATCGGAAGAACTCAGCGGGCCGTCAATGGGGCATTTACGATTATTAAGATCGAGGCAGCAAAGATGGGTCTAGCGGTCAATGAAAGCAAAACAAAATATATGCTGTCTACAAAAAAGGACACCCAACATCGGCGTCTTGGGCAGAACGCCACAATAGACAGATACAATTTTGAGGTAGTAAAGGATTTTGTCTACCTAGGCTCTATGGTCAGCTCCGCAAATGACATGAGTGGAGAGATCACACGGAGAATTACTCTTGCCAATCGTTGTTTCTATGGGCTAAAACGGCAATTGAGTAGCAAAGCCCTATCTTGAACTACTAAGGTAACTCTTTATAAGACATTAATCATCCCAGTCCTGCTGTATGGCGCAGAGGCATGGGCTTTGAAAAAACCGGATGAGGATGCCCTTGGTTATTTCGAGAGAAAAGTTCTACGAGCGATCTTTGGTCCCGTCTGCATAGACGGTGAGTGGAGGAGAAGGTACAATGCCGAACTATACGGCCTGTACAAGGACATCGACTTAGCCAGAAGAGTTCACATACAGCGACTAAGATGGCTGGGTCATTTGGAGCGGATGGAGCCCAACCTTCCCGCTAAGAAAGTCTTCGAATCCACCCCGGACGGACGGCGCAGTAGAGGACGACCTCGCGGTAGGTGGCGCAAACAAGTGGAGGGGGATCTCAACCAACTTGGCGTGCGCAACTGGAGGCAGCTGGCTCGTAACCGTGCTGGCTGGAGAGGTTTGTTGGTTGAGGCCCAGGTCCACCCCGGACTGTAGCGCCATCTAAGTAAGTAAGTACTTGAAATAAGGTCATATGAACATGAATTGGTAGCTTTAATGGAAAAAATCAACTTTTGAATTTCAAGAGCAGAAAAGTCGTAAAAGAAAAAACTTCCTGGATAAAAACAGTCCTTCTGTATGACATTATGACAATTTAAGTTATAATTATTGGTATCTTGAAAGGTATAAGGAATTTTAGAGAAATAATCATTAAAAAGATTTGCTACGTCATTTGGATTCCAGATAACAGTATTATCAATTTCTTCTTCCTTTTATCAGCGAGGCTATGATCCGAAAACAAGGGATCACAACCCTCCCACTTCACCGCATTTCTACCGATCCGCCTGTGGGGTTCACCTATTTGACCTCAGAAAATATCGGCAGGCCTGCCGATTTTGGATCACTCGGTTACTGAGGCCAATGAAATGCCGATGTCGTCGAATTTGTATGATCCAGGTGTTTATAGGCCTACCTTTCCTACATCGCGATGTCTTTGGAACGTGCATTGATATTGCCTTTTTAACTGGGTTCAAATGATCTCTTCTTTGAACGTGGCAATACCAACTGAGCCGGTCACGCTCTATTTTTTGTACGATGGTTTCCTTGATGTGAAAGCTTCCACGGATCTTCGAAATTCTTATTCGATCAAGCTTTGTCACTCCTGCTGTCATGCGAATCATCTTCATCTCAGCTGCCGTTAATTTACTCTCATACTTTTTGTACATCGTCCAACGTTGTGAACCGTATGTGAGCGATGGACGTACAACTGCGGTGTAGAGCCTTCCTTTCAACTTAGGGGGCATTTTTCTGTCACAAAAGATAGCGGAATTTTCTCGCCACTTCATCCACCCTACGCTTACACGATGATTGATGTCGTCATCACAAGTTGCTTTGCTATTGATCATAGATCCCAGATATTTGAACTTTTCGCACTTGGGAAGCACTGTTCCATTCAAATAAATGTCTGGAATAGGCCTGAGTGGATCAGAGAACGGGCAGCACAAGTACTCTGTCTTTTTTGAACTAATGCGATACCCATTTCCCTCCAAAACGTCCACCCACACATCAAGTGCTCGTTGCAGGGATGTAGGATCCTCACTTATGATGGCCCCATCGTCAGCAAAGAATAACTGATGTACCTTGGGGTCCATCACTTTACCTTCAAGCAGATAATCAAGGACCGTAATAAAGAGCAAAGGACTTAAAACGCTTCCCTGGTGTACCCCGACTTTGATTGGGAACTCTTCGGTTACTCCAGCGGGGCATCTTACTTCTGTCTTTGCTCCTTCGTACATGTCCATAATCATCTGTACATAGGTTTCTGGAACCCCTCGATGTCTTAGCGCCACCCATATCAGATCTCGTGGTTGTCTGTCGAATGCCTTTTCAAAGTCAACCAATACAATATGCAAATCCCTTAAGGAATCACGATGTTTTTCCATTATGATCCTTATACTTTGGATTGCATCTGTGGTTGATTTACCCGAGACAAACCCGCACTGATCATCAGATAGCCGTATTATTTTTCGCAGTCGGCCACCTAATACCCGCTCAACGATCTTCATGGTGTGTGACATCAGCTTGATCGAACGGTAGTTATCACAGTTTCGCGTATCACCCTTCCCTTTGTATACAGGGAGAAGGTAACTTTCCCTCCATTCATTCGGCATTGGATCACCTCTCACGAATTTGGAGATGAGAATTCTGAGCCATCTGAACCCGATGTCTCCCATCTTTTTCCAGAACTCAGAGGGTATCTCGTCTGGCCCAACCGCTTTTTGTTTTTTGGAGTATTTGACCGCCTCACTAACTTCTTCGACTGTAATGTCGGGTATTTCTTCACAGATAGGGGTGGCTCTTGGAAAGTATAGCCGGGGAAACTGTTCATTCAAAAGCTCTTCACAATACTGCCGCCACCTCTGCAGAATTTTGTCGTCATCCACAAGAAGCTGGCCATGAGCATTGCTAATGAACTTTGGCGAACGAATCTCCTGAGCAATCTTCCTTCTTTGGGCGGCTATTTTGAAGATAGTGGCACTCTTGTTCATATTGTGTCTTCGCAGCTCCTGGATAGCCTGGTTTGCATCAGCAACCGGGGAAAATATTTTCTCCAGCTCCCGATACAGGCCCTCCGTACTCTCTGCTTGAAGCTGGGCGAACTTCTTCTTCGCTTTTTTCTTGCAACATCTGTATTCCATTTCGAGGCGAACTTTTTCGTCATTATTGTTGGAGGGGCACATTGACCAAGCTTTGAAAGCCACTTTCTTCTCATTTATCACCTTCTTAGCTTCATCACTCCACCACCATGTTTCTTTGGCGTGTTGATGGTGGCCTTTTGAAGCTCCTAGCAGTGATTTGGCCTTCTTTAAGCAAGTTCGCTGTAGGGAATCCCACATATTTTGTGCTCTGCACTCTTCATCCTCAGCTCCGTTAATGGTGTGAGAGAGGTAATTTTTCATTACGAAAACAAAAGCTTCGCCTTTTTCTTTGTCCAGATTGTACCACTTGATTTTCTCAGAGACCCTTGTTTGTTTGCTTTTCTTCGGTGTTTTCATAAAAATTTCTGTTAGCAGGAGACGGTGTTGCCGAGCGATTGCCTCTCCCAGGATCACTTTGCAATCTTTTACCCGGGGCTTCATGAAACTGCCTACCAAATGGTAGTCAATCTGAGTTTCATCTCCACCACTGCTGTAAGTGATCAGGTGTCGGCTTTGTTTGATGAACATGGTATTTAACACGATAAGACCGTGTGATTTGCACATGCTTAGGATGTCTTCACCAGGAAGGTTCCTGGTGCCATATCCTAGTCCTCCATGGCAGTCTTCATAGTCTTCGTTTGATTTCCCGACATGTCCATTCAAATCTCCTCCAACAAACAGAAATTCTTCCTTTGGGATGTTCTTAAGGAGATTGTGGAAATCTAGCCAAAATGCATCTTTATCTATCTGATTGCACCCATTGTGGGGAGCATATGCACTGACAATATTCCACACCTCTCCTTGTATTACTAGTTTGAGAGACATCAAACGGTCGCTGGACTTCGAAATGCTCAAGACGTTTCCAAGTAGCTCTGCCGCAAGGATGATACCGATTCCGTTCCTAGCCTTTTCCGTTCCGTACTAGAACATCTTGTAATCTTTTGTCCTAACGTCCAAGAAACGCGCCCGATTCCCGGTGTTTTTCCATTTCGTCTCTTGGACACACAAGATGTCCACCCGCCTTCTATTCATCATCTCTTCCAGCTCGTAACTTCGACCGGTCATGCTTCCAACGTTCCAACTCGCGACCCTTAAATTGCGTCCAAACTGTTTCATTATGTTGCTAGCCCCCGGAATCCGTATAGCTCTGACCCGAACATTTCTGCTCGGTCCAGGATCAGTACCATGCACAGCAATGGTAGTGCCTGGCGGGGTAGTGCCTTTCCTTTTTGCAAGTATTATCATAATGATACAGTTTTGCAATACAATTTTTGCACCATATTGCGATGGTGTTTGTTGTTTGACACGTGCATGCTCCTGTTTTAGTATTGTTTGATCTGTCTTTTATGACACCGGTGATCTCCAGTCGTGTCAACCCACGGACTCGCATGCACACTTGTGGGAGGGTTTTTATGGTAGTATATGTGTCGCTAGGCTCACTTGGGTGTTATATTGCCTAGATCTGATTTGTCCCCTTAGTCGCCTTTTACGACAAGCGCTAGTTGTTGGGGGGGCGCTGCAGTGATATTCTTAACCCGTCCCTGCACGGGGAATAACAGTGCAGTATTATCAACATTAATTTTAATATTAGCATCTGGTCTGTTTTGATTCAAAATTTCATTAACAATCTCCCATTCTTTTTTAGTATTACCCATGTTTTCTACCAGCCTATGTGCGTAGTAATTATCCCTGCATCTGGGTATATCAGATTTTACTTCACGGCATAATTGTAAAAAGTAGTTCTTAAGGCGATTATTATTTTTTCCTTATTTTTTTTAAAAGTGAAAAGGATAGCCATGGCTTAAGACATTTCAATTTGTTATTTCTCTTAAATATAATTTTACTACAGTTTGTAATATGAGCCTGCAGTTTTTCAAGAAACAAATTGAATGCAGTTGATGGATTATTTGAATTGTAAACTTCTTCCCAGAATTCAAATGTCAAAGCTGATCTGAGTGAAGAAAAATCAACATTTTTAAAATCATTAAAAACAAAAGTATTAAGCCTAGAAACTTTGTGATCAAACTGAATAGTTGTAAGAGAATGATCGGTTACTCTAAAATCATAAACAGCTGTCTTATAATTGACTGAGTTATTTCTATGCGAGCGTAAATAAATATGATCTAAACACGAACTAGATCTTTCAGTTTCGCGCGTAGTATCAACCAACAAGGAACTGAAGCCAAAAGCCGAAAAAGTAGAAAGAAAATTATCTACTGCAGATGAATTGGATAAAAGATTTATATTAAAGTCACCAAGAAGTACCATATTTTTACAAGTCTTGTCTTTTAAGAACTCAGAAAATTCATCCAGAAATACAGAAATACAGTATTTATGCAACCTATAAACACCAACAAAGCAATAGTGCAAGCCATGAATTTCAACAGTTATCAAATCAGCGCTTTTTAGACTGATATTACTTATTTTGCAACCAAGATCGGTTCTATAAAACACAGCAATTCCACTGGCGGAATAAGAATTATTACAATTCGCTGCAAAAGTGTAATTAGGAATGCACGTATTAAAGTATGAAATTTCAGCGTCATAAATCCAAATTTCCGAAAGAAAAATTATATCCGGTAGATGGTCAAGAGAAACCAGATGAGAGTAAAATGAATCGAAATTTTTCCTCATACTCCTAATGTTTTGGTGTATAACAGAGAGACCATAGCAATTAGATAAAGAGTGATTTATACAAAGACAATTAGATTCATTACAATTGAAAGAAGAAAAAGTGTTATCAATGAAACTGTGAGGATGATAAAAGTTATTCGATACCATTAAGGAATCCATCATCGACTGATGTGCTGGGTCTCGCTCGCCCACCACCGCGAAACCCCTGGTTTGACGAAGAATGTCGGCGAGTGCATGCAGCAAAACAAGAGGCATATAAAGCGGCGCTGCAAAGGAAGACGAGAGCTGCTCGTGAGCTCTACGAGCAAAAGAGACGGGAAGAACATCGGCTTCTCCAAATGAAGAAGAAGGAGCATGAGAAGCGCGCGTTTGAGAATATCGAGAGTCTATACTCCAGGAACAATGTACGGAAGTTTTACCAAAAGGTAAAAAGAACGTGTCAGAGAAGTAATACCCGTACAGAAACCTGTAGAGATGAGAATGGAAACCTCGTAGTAGAATCACAGTCGGTGCTGAGAATATGGAAAAACTACTTCTGCAGACTGTATAACGGCGACGAAGACCAACATCCCGCTGTCAGGCAGAATGAACCATTCAACATGGACGATGATAGTCAAAATTTCCGTCCACCTGACCAAAACGAAGCTAAAATCGAACAAGGCTGCTGGACCTAACGGCCTACCGGCCGAACTTTTCAAGGCAGCTGGGGATGAATTGGTAGAGTGCATACACCAACTCATTTCTAATATTTGGTCAGAGGAGTGTATGCCTGATGAATGGAATCTCAGCATCGTTTGCCCGATCCACAAGAAAGGAGACCCCCTCAACTGCGCCAATTATAGAGGCATCGGTCTCCTCAACATCGCATACAAGATCTTTTCTGCGATATTGTGTGAACGCCTGAAACCTTTTATCAACAGCCTGATTGGACCCTATCAGTGCGGTTTCAGGCCAGGAAAGTCCACCATCGATCAAATCTTCACACTTCGGCAGATCCTGGAGAAAACCCAAGAATTCCAAATCGATACTCACCACCTCTTTATCGATTTCAAGGCCGCCTATGACAGCATCTATAGAGAAGAGCTTTATAGAGCCATGTCTAGTTTTGACATCCCTGCCAAACTTGTCCGCCTGTGCAGGCTGACGATGGAGAACGCTCGCTGCTCCATCAAGGTCGGTAATGACCTCACCGAGACCTTTGATGTCAAAAAAGGCTTTAGACAAGGTGACGCGCTGTCATGTGACTTCTTCAATATTGTACTTGAACGGATTGTGCGGAACTCACAAGCCAACACCGGAGGCACAATCTATTACAAGTCTGTACAACTGCTTGCATACGCCGACGATATAGACATTATCGGAAGATCTCAGCGGGCTGTCATCGGTGCGTTTGCAAGCATTGAGGCGGAAGCGGCCGAAATGGGTTTGGCGATAAACGGGGGCAAAACCAAGTATATGCTGTCAACTAGAAGGGAAAACCAATACCGACGAATTGGACAAAACGTCACCGTGGGCAGCTATAACTTCGAGGTAGTAAGGGACTTTGTCTACCTTGGCTCTGCTATAAATTCAGCAAACAAAATCAGCGCAGAAATCAATCGAAGAATAACTCTTGCCAATCGCTGTTTTTTTGGGCTTATAAGGCAATTCAACAGTAAAGCCCTCTCTCGAACAACTAAGGAGACTCTATATAAGACCTTGATCATCCCAGTCCTGCTTTACGGCGCTGAAACATGGACTTTATTAAAAGAGGATGAAGATATCCTTGGTCGCTTCGAGAGAAAAATTCTTCGTAAGATTTTCGGTCCCGTTTGCGTTGACGGGTTTTGGAGGAGAAGATTCAATCACGAACTATACGAGCTGTACAGCGACATCGACCTAGTCAAAAAACTGCGTATTGGACGTCTGAGATGGCTAGGACATGTAGAGCGAATGGACACCAACGCTCCGGCCCGCAGAGTCTTCGAATCTAACCCCGAGAGACGACGCAGTAGAGGGAATTATCGCCGTAGGTGGCGCACACAAGTTCAAGGGGACCTCGACCAACTTGGAGTGCGCAACTGGAGACAATTAGCTAAAGACCGAGCTAAATGGAGAGGCTTGTTGGTTGAGGCCCAGGTTCACCCCGAACTGTAGCGCCACCTAAGTAAGTAAGTAAGTATTAAAGTATACAAATTTCAGCGTCATAAATCCAAATTTCCGAAAGAAAAATTATATCCGGTAGATGGTCAAGAGAAACCAGATGAGAGTAAAATGAATCGAAATTTTTCCTCATACTCCTAATGTTTTGGTGTATAACAGAGAGACCATAGCAATTAGATAAAGAGTGATTTATACAAAGACAATTAGATTCATTACAATTGAAAGAAGAAAAAGTGTTATCAATGAAACTGTGAGGATGATAAAAGTTATTCGATACCATTAAGGAATCCATCATATCTTCCGAACCCATTAAAAGAATTGTTGGACAATACTCAAAATAGGGTTTTATAATGGCATTGAATATTTCTATTGCCATTGGAATACATAATTTCTTTCTGATTCTACTAAAGAAACCGATTTTCATGGCTATTTTCTTACGTGTGTTTTCAAAATGATTTTTAAAATCCAAATTGCTATCTAGAATAACTCCTAAATACTTCGTTTCTCTAACGCTTTCTTACCTTCCCGATTTGAATTAACTATTTGGATTCTGGGTGAGAAATGTGCCCTTTACTTACTGGGTAGGTTTTAATATATTTCCTAAAATAACGACTACAAATTGCAAAAGATTTCGAAAGGGTTTTCCCATCCCAAGGAGTATTGACCATTTTTTGAGCAAAATTTTACATTTAGGCCGGTAATTATCAAGCGCTCTTAAATCAAGTTTAATTTTATGAAGCTCTTAGTTTTAAATTTTTGCTACGTATTCACCAAGCACTAATAGGATTGTGTCCATGCTAATTCGAATATGCGAAAAATTAATTTTCGGATTTCCAAAATGAGCTTCCGAACTCTCTTTCGAACTGGGAGAAATGCCAATGAAAAAGAAAACATTGTGTGGAAAAACGCTAATGCGCACGGGAAACAGTCCCGCTCTGTTTCTAGTAGTGTGAGACTCACTACTCACTAAAAAACCACCTTTAACCCCTTCTTTCTACTTGACACCATCCACTCCGGAACCGCTTATCGCATTACTTCAGAGTGGTGTCGTTTTCTTTCCCCTCTGGGGACCGGCTTTTTCATATTCAGATCCTGGTGCGGGTTTATACATTCTTGCCGGTAAGGCTTTTATCTACTTTATGTAATTTGTGAGGGAATGTTGGCGTCTTCCTCTCTCTTTTTGGATCTTAGTACCGTCTCGATAAAGGAAGATATTCTATTCCATGTGTCGGTACTCGAGATCATCTTGCTTATAGCATTTTCCGTGGAAAAATCGCCTATTTCCGACTCCAGTCTACTCCTCTGCTCTGTCCATCTGCTACAGGCGAAAAAGGTGTGGAAAGCGTCGTCTTCCGCTGAGTCTCCATATTGGCAGGCTGCGCTCTCTACTTTACCCATTTTGTGGTTGAAATACCCATGTCCGGTTAGGAATTGAGTGACAAAGTAGTTCACTTCGCCGTGTTCCCGCTCTGTCCAAGCCGTGACGTCTGTAATCAGCCTCGCTGTCCACCTCCCCCTCGTTTCAGCGCTCCACCTTCTCTGCCAAGCCTGCTTGGTAAGCTCTTTCGCTTCAGCGATTGCCAGTTGAGCCCCTACTTCCGCCTTCTGGTCGTGGGCGTACTTCTTCTCTGTCGCTAGGAGGTCGATGGGGGTCACACCCGCAACTACGAGGACGGCTGGTTCCGACACTGTGCGATAGGAGCTTGCAACTCGGAGAGCTCCTCGCCTTTGTACTGCGGCAATTTGCTTTCTGTACTTCTCCTGTCTAAGTGCGTCTGCCCAGATCTCACACCCATACAGAAGAATGGCGTGGGTGATGGACATGAGGAGTCGTCGCCTACTCATTGTTGGGCCTCCGATATTTGCCATAAGCTTACTCAGCCTTGACGTGACCTTCGCAGCACGCTCAGATGCGGACTTAATCTGTTGCCAGAAAGAGAGTTTAGAGTCCAGGGCGATTCCTAGATACCTTACTGCTGGTTTGCTAATTATAACTTCTGGACCTACACGGAACTCGGCAATGGTCGGGATCCGTTTCCTAGTCAGAAGAACAATCTCTGTTTTTTCCGCGGCGAGACTAAGACCATGGGCTTCCATCCAGGCGAGTACTCGTCTCATTACCTGGTTCAGTTTCAGCTGGGCCCCTTCGATGTCCCTTGCGGTAATCACCGCACCGATGTCATCTGCGTACCCGACTAAGAAGGTATCGTCGGGCATCTCCATGCGAAGGATTCCATCGTATGAGATATTCCACAGATCGGGTCCAAGGATTGAGCCCTGTGCTGCTCCAGCAGTGATTTCCTTTCTGTGAGTACCCTCCACGGTGTCGTACAGAAGTTCCCTGTCTTTGAGATAGTCCTTCACAATTTGCAGAAGATATTGCGGTATCCTGAAGGTGTTCTCGAGCGCATCTAACATATCTCCCCATCTGGCCGAATTGAAGGCATTCCTCACATCCAGAGCTGCCAGCACGACGATTCGCCTTGAGTAGTGATTTCCCCTTTGGGCGAGGTGGGTGGTTTTGACTACTTCCTCAATTGCTCCTATCGTGGAGTGGCCTTTTCTGAATCCGTGCTGTCGATCGGATAGGCCACCTGCTCTTTGGATTGCTTCTGTGATTCGAGGCTTTAGCATCTTCTCGAGGAGTTTTCCTGCCGTGTCCAGCATGCACAGAGGTCTGTATGCTGATGGGGAATCCAGGTCTCCTTTTCCCTTGCTTATGAGTACCAGGCGTTGTACCTTCCACTTCTTGAGAAAGATCCCTTCCTTTAGACAGCCATTATACATACTTAGAAGTATCTGTGGGCAAGTTTTGGCAACCGTTTTCAATACTTCCGCTGGTATGCCGTCGGGGCCGGGGGCCTCAGAACAATAAGGCATACCAGCGGAAGTATTGAAAACGGTTGCCAACGGTTGACGGAAATGCTGGAGGCATTGAATTCGTCGGCATTTCTTCTTTTGCATTTCGCCAATGCAGCTTGTCGTTTGTTTGGTCTGAGTGACAGTACACAGCTGATTTCGAAAGCTTTCGAAATTCCTAAGTTATGAGCACTAATAACTTAAGAGTGGGTGGGACAACTCATAAGTCTTATGAGCGCTAATAAATCGGCACTATTATTGGTTGGTGAATAGGTTTATGAAGCTCTTAGTTTAAGATTGGTCGGTGAATACCGGCCTTACTCTGTAGAAGTTAATTTTTAGCTTTCCATAATGTGAAAATTAAAATAGAACTTAGAAATCATAAAATCGTTTTTGTACTCAACTCGTTGAAATATTACCGAACCTGTTTGCAATTTGTTTTTCTGTCACTGTACTGTTATAAAAAAAAGCTTTTATAACGTTGCTTACTTCTAACCTTTGCTCGTTTTCCGTGCAATTGTGTATAAGCTATAAAATTCGATGGTACTGACTCACTTGCAAACATCACCACCAGGGGGTTTGCATCCAATCACCAATAACTTTTAAAACTATTTCTGTTTTGTCAATAACCGACAAGCTGGCTGTTCGTGACCACGCCATTTGTTTATCATAAATTTGTCTTAAAATTAATGAAGCCATCGACGGAAAAGTCGATCCATAATTGTGCTCTATATACTTATTAATTTTTCATAAGTACCTATATAAATGGGGGCGCTTTTACAGCCTCTACTGTTTACGAACACTTCGGTCTCAGCTAGTGTCAATAGCAGATACTAGAACCAATAAAAGAAAAGATAGAAACTTGAATCTGAATAAAGGGCGGTTGTCATTACTTACTTACTTACTTACTTAGGTGGCGCTACAGTTCGGGGTGAACCTGGGCCTCAACCCACAAGCCTCTCCATTTAGTCCAGTCTTTAGCTAATTGCCTCCAGTTGCACACTCCAAGTTGGTCGAGGTCCCCTTGAACTTGTGTGCGCCACCTACGGCGATGATTTCCTCTACTGCGTCGTCTCTTGGGTTAACATTCGAAGACTCTGCAGGCCGGAGCGCTGGTGTCGATTCGCTCCACATGTCCTAGCCATCTCAGACGTCCAATACGCAGTTTTTTGACTAGGTCGATGTCGCTGTACAGCATAGTTCGTGATTGAATCTTCTCCTCCAAAACCCGTCAACGCAAACGGGACCGAAAATTTTACGAAGAATTTTTCTCTCATCCTCTTTCAATAAAGTCCATGTTTCAGCGCCGCAAAACAGGACTGGGATGATCAGGAGTGGAATCCTCTAAGGTGATAGTTGATTGTTGACGATCACAATCATCCATTTTGCTCTCTCTAAGGTGACCATCAGCGTGATCATCACCTTTTTGCGATCGTTTTTGTGTGGTTTGCGATCGTTTTACGGAGAGCTAGCAAAGTGTGATCATCAATTTTGACTGTCAAAAGTATGACTATCAACTATCAGCTTAGAGGATTCCACTCCAGGGTCTTATACAGAGTCTCCTTAGTTGTTCGAGATAGGGCTTTACTGTTTTTTAATTGCCTTATAAGCCCAAAGAAACAGCGATCGGCAAGAGTTATTATTCGCTTGATTTCTGCACTGATCTTGTTTTTCGAGTTCATAGCAGAGCCAAGGTAGACAAAGTCCCTTACTACCTCAAAGTTATAGCTGCCGACTGTGACGTTCTGTCCAATTCGTCGGTGTTGGCTGTCCCTTCTTGTTGACAGCATATACTTGGTTTTGCCCTCGTTTATCGCTAAACCCATTTTGGCCGCTTCCGCCTTAATACTTGCAAACACATCGGTGACAGCCCGCTGAGTTCTTCCGATAATGTCTATATCGTCGGCGTATGCAAGCAGTTGTACAGACTTGTAATAGATTGTGCCTCCGGTGTTGGCTTGTGAGTTCCGCACAATCCGTTCAAGTATAATATTGAAGAGGTCACATGACAGCGCGTCACCTTGTCTAAAACCTTTTTTGACATCAAAGGTTTCGGTGAGGTCATTACCGACCTTAATGGAGCAGCGAGCGTTCTCCATCGTCATCCTGTACAGACGTACAAGTTTGGCAGGGATGTCAAAACTAGACATGGCTTTATAAAGCTCTTCTCTATAGATGCTGTCATAGGCGGCCTTGAAATCGATAAAGAGGTGGTGAGTATCGATTTGGAATTCTTGGGTTTTCTCCAGAATCTGCCGAATTGTTAAGGTTTGATTGATGGTGCACTTTCCTGACCTGAAACCGCACTGACAGGGTCCAATCAGACTGTTGATGAAAGGTTTGAGGCGTTCACATAATATCGCAGAAAAGATCTTGTATGCGATGTTGAGGAGACTGATGCCTCTATCATTTCTTGTCGATCGGGCAAACGATGTTGAGATTCCATTCATCAGGCATGCGCTCGTCTGAGCAAATCTTAGAGATGAGTTGGTGTATGTACTCTACCAATTCATCCCCTGCTGCCTTGAAAAGTTCGGCCGGTAAGCCGTCAGGTCCAGCAGCCTTGTTGGATTTTAGCTTGGATATTGCTATTCTCACTTCATTTTGGTCAGGTGGACGGAAATTTTGACTATCATCGTCTATGGTGAATGGTTCATTCTGCCTGACAGCAGGATGTTGGTCTTCGTCGCCGTTATACAGTCTGCAAAAGTATTTTTTCCATATTCTCAGCACCGATTGTGATTCTACTACGAGGTTTCCATTTTCATCTCTACCGGTTTCTGTACGGGTATTACTTCTCTGACACGTTCTTTTTACCTTTTGGTAAAACTTCCGTACATTGTTCCTGGAGTATAAACTCTCGATATTCTCAAACGCGCGCTTCTCATGGTCTTTCTTCTTCTTTTGGAGAAGCCGATGTTCTTCCCGTCTCTTTTGCTCGTAGAGCTCACGAGCAGCTCTCGTCTTCCTTTGCAGCACCGCTTTGTATGCATCTTGTTTTGCTGCATGCACTCGTCGGCATTCTTCGTCAAACCAGGGGTTTCGCGGTGGTGGGCGAGCGAAACCCAGCATATCAGTCGCGGCGTTTCTGATGGCATGTTGGCAGCGTTGCCACTGGTCTTCGGTACTTGATGCTGGCGGCATAGGGGTGATTGAGAGATTTCGGTTCAGCGAAGAGTCTGGCGGTCTCTTGCGATTGTAGCTTCTCGACGTTAAATTTTCTCACAGTAATTCTTCTTTGTTGGTCAGATTGGGATATCCGCATTCGTACCTTGGCTACAACAAGGTAATGATCCGAGTCTATGTTGGCCGCTCGGAAGGTCCGGACATCCAGAATACTGGAGGCATGCCTTGCGTCGATCGCAATATGATCAACTTGGTTGATCGTAACATGATCATTGGACTGCCATATCTGCTTATGAATATCGAGATGGGGAAACCATGTGCTTGCTATGGTGACATTTCGCTCCACAGTGAAATCAATTAGCCTTAGTCCGTTATCAGACGTGGTGTCGTGTAGGCTATGCTTACCGACTGTCCTACCAAAGACGTCCTCTTTTCCTATTTTGACGTTAAAATCGCCCAATACGATTTTAACGTCGTATTTAGGACATTGCTCGTATGTTTTATCGAGGAGCTCATAGAAACACTCTTTGGTGGCAGGGTCCTTTTATTCCGTGTGTGCATGAACACATATTAGGCTTATGTTAGCGAATTTAGCATTGATTCGGATAGCTTAAGACTCGGAAGCTTAAGACTTTTTGCCTAAGTCTGCCGCGTATGACAAATTCGCACTCGAAAAAGCACTGCCTGTTGCCTCTGTAGCAATCACCGTAGTAGATGTCACAGATTTTCATCCTCTTTTTGCCCGGCCCATCCCATCGTGCTTCCTGGGTGGCGGTAATATCTGCTTTATAGCAGTCTATGGCCTCTGCTAGTTGTTCGGCTGCACGTGGTCTGTAAAGGGGCAGAACATTCCACGTACAGATCCAAAGGTCGTTGTCCTTATTTCGTTTGCTGGGATCGTCATTAGTTGAGTCATCCTTATCCTAGGCTTTTGGTTGTTTCGGAACTATAGGCTTTTTACGTGGTAGGGAAGTTACTGCGACGGCACAACCCACAACCCACAACCTGAAGGACCTGTTCCTTAATTATTCCCCTAGGACGAGGGGCCGGGTACACCGGTGCCAGTAGTCCACTACAGGAGTATGAGCGTTGCCGTTGGCCCATTAGGGGCTCCTTCGCCACCATCTCTATTCCAAGGTCCTGATCAACATTGTTAGTTCCTTACCGACCTGTGATCCGAATACGTCGAAGCAGTTCGCGCAAAGTATTCACTCAGTTCAACCTAACTGGAACTGTAGACGCCACCGTTGATTCCGTCTAGGGAATTTGTCCGCTGCCGCCTAGAACAGGAAGAAGTGCTCTAGTGAGAAAACACTCTTACCCCCCCTCTCTCATCTGCTGCCGCCAAGAATCCGCCAAACAGGGTTGGTTACCCATTTCTTGAATTAAGGTACTAGGCACCCGGCTGTCACCGCGTGGAGGTTGAGAGTAGGAGTTGGTAGGCCTCAGCTGAGTGAAAACGCTTGTGTTTTCATATGATCGCATGCACTATCGTTTGACCAGCTCTCTCTCTCTCTCTCTCTCTCTCTCTCTCCCCCTCTCTCTCTCTCTCTCTCTCTCTCTCTCTGTCTGAGAGATTCCTCGATCGATTCCTCTCTATATCAAATGGCTAAAACTAGTAGTTCGTGGTTTGACCGAATTCGTTGGCAGCCATTAAGACTATTACAGCATCTATCCGGCAAGGTCAACTGGATACAGATTCATAATCTGACGGCGGAAATTATTGTTCTTGGCGACTTCAAGTTTTCTAACTGCGGAGCTTTTTTTTATAAGCAATCACGACGGTTGCTGTTTTATGAATAACTTCTGTTTTTCTTCCTTTCCTCCTTTTGTGAAGGACGACAGATTACGAGCCACAACACCCAAAGAATTTTTATAAAAATGTTTTCTAGCAGTTCAACACTAGATCCGGTGCAAGTGGAGCCAGCAACTTCACCGGAAGTGCAGACATCGATGCATTATTTTAAGTTTCGTCCTCATACGATTCGGTGCATCCTAAACCATCTGGACTGCAAAAACGAAACTGAGCTAAAAGGAACACCTCCTATGGTTTTTAAAAACTGTGCAGCAGATATAACACATTTGCTTTGCAAAGTTTCTTCTATTCTCTCTTCACAAAAAACTTTTCCATCGTGCTGGAAAACTCCCTGTGTTCAAGATACCCCAAGTCCAGTAGATTAGAATTAAATTTTTAATAAAATAATTCTAGGTTTACAAAGAAATTACACAATAAAAATATTATAAAGGCTGGTAATAAAATCTGTTTCAGGACATGGCAGCGCTGTTAGCCTAAGTGGTAAATTTCATAATTAATTTAATTGTAGTAAGATATTCAATTGACACGTAAAAAATCTCAGTAAATAGATGTGCAGTTTCATATAAGATCGAAAGAGTATTCAAATAACTGACAAAGCTAACGATTCTTATAGGCTGCTCCTCTACACATTGTCAGCATGTTTAGTCCCAGAGTCTGAATTTAATTCTAGACAGTCCCCCACTAGTTTAACCACATTCTAAGAAGTTCAAGAGCTGCAAACCTATACTTACCAGTTTTTGAAGTTTTCGACCCACAACCTTAAAAACTGACAATGTACATATTTCAATTTTTGAGCCAGGTTCTCTTGCGATGTGCTTGGGATACCAAGAGCTTGTCGAGCATCTGTTTGGAAAACTATTTTAGTTTACTTAACACTTCTCTAAAGATAGCGTTACTAATTTTCCCACCATATGAGTGAATAGAGACTGAATAGACTCATGCGTTATAATTGCTTGCACGATTCTATATCTCAAGAAGTTAACAAAATGTTTAACATTCAAAAATTAAATTCGAACAGTCATAATGCCTGTTAATTCATATTTATTTCCATTCTTATTACAACAATCCACATTCTATCACCTATAACAATCTGAACATCCTTCTCTCACAGAACGATCCTCTTTTCAATACATCTCAGCTCTCAGCGTCTAAATTCAATAGCTTTAGTAATACAGGTTTATTTCTTTATAGAACATGCAATAAATTTTCATTAAAGGTACGTACTGTGTTTTGTTTAATACATATTTTTAGCATTGATTACTTTTTTACTACCAAGTATAGCATCCGACATCTTAACATTGTGTCCAAATTATTCTTTCGTAATTCAGCTTGAATTTAGGCACTATAAGTTGAACTTAGATTTATTGTGTTTCAGATAGAATTTCGTTACATAAAAAAATTAACGAAGTACTTTTGCCATTTATTCTCACTTCTATATAAGTACATATATATATATATTCATTTTGTTTTATAGCAAATTTTGCTAAATATAGTTAAACTGCAATTGGTTGAAATGTAAGCACTGCTAAAATATATAATATCTAGCGTTTTTTTTTTTTTATTTTTAACTTTTACCCTAATCACATGTCGTGTCTTTGGACGTTTATTTTCTGCCATTAAGTAGTTAAATAAAAATAAATTAAAAAAAATATACATATATATAACATTAAAGAAATTGCAAAACAAGTAAATAAAATGAACATTAAGACAAAACGATATAACAATTGTAAAAATAAATCAAAATAAAATTACAAAAATTATTTTATAAACAAATAAAATAATAATGTAAATATTTTAACTTTTTTTTTTTTCTTTGCTTAAATTTACATGAGAGGCTACTTCTTTTAGACTAATTTCAATTTAATTATTATAAATTTTATTTTAAACGCTTTAGAAGAAACTTTTATTTTATTTTGATACTCTAGCTTTGCTGATATTCTGCTTCTCGGCTTCGGTAAATTCCAAAATACTTTCGATCGCCTTAAGGTGACCCTGAGAGTTCTCCTTGTCAGTCAAAAAGTAATAGACAGCACTCTTGAGGAATTGAAGAGTAACTTCTGGATCAACATGGGTTTTATTCTTCTGAGCGTCCAAAAGGCGACGATAAATTGTCTGTATAGGATTTTAATATTTTATTTCTTTTGTCAGCTAGTGCAATTTAATTTACGAATACAAATAATAAGATTTAAAATTAATTTGTCCCGAAATGAGATTGTTTTCATAAAAAAACGTATGTATGGTTATGTGCTAATGAAAAGACACCAAAAAAAGGTGTAGAATGTCAGAAAAATAATAATGTAAGTCTAAAGGATTAGCTACCTAAGTTTTGTTTTTATCTGCGAAACTAAATTTTATATTTTTCTTCTTTCTAGCGAATAAATAAGAGAAGGCTAGTTTCACCCCAAAATACCCTTCAGCTTAAGCATTCAGAAGGTAGTTACTCGTATGTACATTAAAATAGAAACAAAAAACTTTTTCAATCAAAACGTGTTGCACTTGCACAGAGGATGAAGGGGCTCTACGAACTAGCTCCCAATAGAGCTAACTCCCAATGACCGAAACAAACTAAGCCCCATCAATTTCGGCAGTGGGATCTAGTTCCTCATTATGTACTAACTCCCAATGAAACCAAGTCCCAACATCAAAATTATGAGAGTTAGTGCATTTTAATTTGTGGCGTCCAGGTGCTCAACCTCCATGTGAAGCTGAAGGCCATACGGTATTTGAGTCGAGGAATGTCCCATCGTGCGAAATCCTCTTAAACCGCGAAACGGACAGCCCAAGTACGATTAAGATATAGGCGCCTGCCGGGTTGATCATGAAGGCTTACGTACGAATGATAAACCAAAACAAGACCGATTGTTAAAATTTGAATTTATATCGATTTTTTTGCAATTTTAAATGTCGATATTTTTTAAGCGACTACCAAAATATCGCAATTTTGAAATCTCAACTTCACTAAAACTTGAATGCCTCATACAAAAAGTCGGAAAGATAGCGGCTAAATCACCCCGGAAAGCGGAATTTATTAAATTAATCCCACGAAGTGCGTTTGCTTATTCACTGCTGGCTCCCACCTATATAATAAAAATATATTTAAAAACTCTAGCTCCAGGCGCCTGCCTGACATACCCTTAGCGAAGTATATTGTACAAATTATGTGATATAATACATACATATATGTCAAACGTTCGAAAAAGCTTCTCAAAACAAATTGGCCTTCGGATACGGTACTAAACTGTAGGTCCCTTCCATTCGTGTGGAAAATATAACGCACACAACATGAGTGGTTGCGAGAAGCTAGGCCCTGGCACTTAAAGAGCTGTTGCGCCAAATATTTGTATTTTTTTGTTTTTTAAACACTCGCGAAATCTTAGTGTTCTACCAAAATTTGGATGAGGTTCAAAAAGCGATTGACTCGGACACAACCACCGAATATGTGTCAACACCCCAGCTAAAACTACCAAACCTCCGTTTCAGAGACTAAGCGAACGCCGATAGAGTTAAAATGTTAACAAATTGCGATCAAAAAGGATGGTATGAGGTTGAGCTTTATGATTCGAGAGCCTGTTAACTAAGTAATTGCAATAATTGACATTTGTAGGAATTATAAAATCGAACATATGGTCTACAATATCTACATATCATATATGCGCTAAGAAAGTAATTCTTGGAATCATGCCGCTAAACTGTAATCGAGAATGGTTAAATTCCTGTCAGGAAGATGGAAGAAATGGACGGGCCGTGATCCTTATAAAATTCAGCCTGCTGCATATTTGGGGCCATTAACTTCAGTGTATCAGGTCGAGCTAAAAGGTCTGATGCACCTACATGCAATAGATAACTCAAGACAGAGAGAAAGAGAGTTAGACGATAGAGAATAAAACCCCAGCAGCTCAGGAGAGTCATTCAGGCGCTTGCTCAAAACACTTAGATGAGTGAAAGAGCCCGTAGAGGTGCAACAGCTCTTCAAGGGCCTGCGCCTATCTTCTCGCAACCACTCGTGTTGCGCGCGTTATGTTTTTTTTTCACACGAATGGAAGGGACCTACAGTTTAGTGCCGTAACCGAAGGGCAATTTGTTTTCGAGAAGCTTTCACGTGACAACAATACTCACGGATACTTGTTTCGCGAGATGTGGGACCGTAAAAAAACGTGTTCATGTTTTCTGGGATTCGAACATGGAATCATACGCGCAGTGGTCCGACACACTAACCACTGCGCCACGGCGCCCACACGTATAGGCTTATCAGTGTCAAAATTGTTTGATTGATGATCAGTGCGGGTTTGTCTCGGGTGCACAGATGCAATCCAAAGTATAAGGATCATAATGGAAAAACATCGTGATTCCTTAAGAGATTTGCATATGGTATTGGTTGACTTTGAAAAGGCATTCGACAGACAACCACGAGATCTAATATGGGTGGCGCTAAGACATCGAGCGGTTCCAGAAACCTATGTACAGATGATCATGGACATGTACGAAGGAGCAAAGACAAGAGTAAGATGCCCCGCTGGAGTAACCGAAGAGTTCCCAATCAAAGTCGGGGTGCATCAGGGAAGCGTCTTAAGTCCTTTGCTCTTTATTACAGTCCTTGATTATCTGCTTGAAGGTAAAGTGATGGACCCCAAGGTACATCAGTTATTCTTTGCTGACGATGGAGCCATCACAAGTGAGGATCCTACATCCCTGCAACGAGCACTTGATGTGGGGGTGGACGTTTTGGAGGGAAATGGGTATCACATTAGTTCAAAAAAGACAGAGTACATGTACGAAGAGATCATTTGAACCCAGTTAAAAAGGCAATATCAATGCACGTTCCAAAGACATCACGATGTAGGAAAGGCAGGCCTGTAAACGCCTGGATCAGACCAATTGCGACGACATCGGCATTTCATTGGCCTCAGTAACCGAATGATCCAAAATCGGCAGGCTTGCCGATATTTTCTGAGGTCAAATAGGCGAACCCCACAGGCGGATCAGTAGAAATGCGGTGAAGTGGGGGGGTTGTGATCCCTTATTTTCGGATCATAACCTCGCTGATAAAAGGAAGAAGAAGAAGAAGTATTTTCTGTTACATATTTGAATTCATTGTCTTGACAGCATTTACACATGAAAGATGCAAAATATTTTTGTCTAAGCTGGCGTGGAAAAGCTGAAAGAAAAAACCCCCTTTCCTCATCACTTTGCTCTTTACACATTAAAATCTTGGAAAGTGTAGGCTGTTTATATTGCACGGTAAGAAAAAATGCAAGCATGTGATAGACCTGCAGACGGACTCCGCTTAGGACAGTGTGGACTGTTTTAAACCTTTGTGTATAAAACAATATAGGCCCTGGCACTTGAAAGAGCTGTTGCGCCAGATATTTGTATTTTTTTATTTATTATTTTTTTTTTTTTTTTTGTATAAAACAATAAAAATAAAGCCCCCTGGCAACTGACCTCCTCGTGGTGGGGGGCGGGCAACGTGACTGGGATAGTTATTCCCATCCATACAATCCAGTCACGGCTAACAAAGCGCACACCCCATGATGACAAGAAGAAGACGACCGGCCTCGGATATTGCCAAGCCTGGTAAGCCAGGGCCTCCTTTGGAGCCAGGCCTGAAGGGTGTCAGGATGCGAGCGTCTGGTGGTCGGCTTGTCCCGCTCGGCAGCCGGCCGGGTCAAACCCGAAATGGCTACGAGCTTCCTGTCAATGGTCTCGCGAACCATTACGGGGGCAAGGGGTGAGCGCGCTGTGCACCGATAGGGGCACAGATGGACTCTCTGAGATTCGACAACGGCATCGACTTAGGATAGGCACATGGAACGTCTCATCGCTCACAGGGAAGGATCTTGAGCTTGTTGGGGAGGCTGTTAAAAGTCGACTAGATATAGTTGGCGTCTCTTCAACAAAACAGAGAGGTTCTAAAACTGTGGACCTTTCGGGTGGGTGGAAGCTCTTCCTGCCAGGAGTCGCACCCTCAATGTCTGCTCGGGCGGGAGTGGGGATACTCACAAGTCCCAGGTTGACAGACAGAGTATTGGAGTGGATACCATTAGGAGGGAGAGTTGCGATCTTAAAGCTCAAGCTTGAAAGATCAACTCTGGCATTGGTGCAGGTGTATGCACCGAACCTTCAGTCAGAGTACGCAGCTTTCTTAGATGAAGTTGATGTTGCCCTTAAAAAGGTTGCAGATATGGATTCTTTTGTCCTGATGGGTGACTTCAATGCTCATGTGGGTGTAGATGTTATGACATGGGGAAGTGTGATTGGGAGGAACGGTGATCCTGATCAAAACGCGAACGGAGAGAGGTTGTTGGATTTTTGTTGTGAAAATGGCTTATCCATCATGAACACTACCTTTCCGCACAAAGACATTCACAAATACACGTGGTACCGTCAGAGTCTTAAGCAGAAGTCGCTGATCGATTTCTTTGTGGTACCATCGTGTCTGAAGAGAATGGTTTGTGATGTTCGCGTATTGAGAGGGGCCGAACTGTCAACTGATCATCACTTAGTGCCGTGCAAATTGTATCTTAGCGAGAGAGTGCATCCCCTAACAAAGCGTAAACCAAGGATGGTTAAACGCATACGATGGGAGAGGTTACAGGACGATGAGATACAGGAGACATTTGCACGGCAAATATCTGAGAGTTTTGAACGAATTCCAACTGTTCCATCAAATGTAGAGGAAGAATGGCAACTGTTTTCAACAGCGGTTATTGCCTCTGCGGGAGATGTTTGTAGAGTGAAGCGGCTTGGTGTGGCGGCTGGTGGTGAGGAAAGAACTGCTTGGTTTAAAACGCCGGGAGTTCAAGAAGCCATCAGAGAGAAGAAGAGAATCTTTAAGGTGTGGATTCACTTGGGGAACTCCGATTCTCGAAATCGGTACACTGAGGCGCGAAGAACTTGTAAATTAGCTGTGAAAACAGCGAAAGAACAGTCTTGGAAGGAGTTTGGCAAGAAATTGGAACGTGACCACAGATCTGCAAATAAGATGTTCTGGCAGACCGTCCGCCGACTCATAGGAAAAAAGTTGAATATCGTTGAAGGAGTCAAATCCAAAGACGGTACAGTTCTTTCCAATTAAGAGGACATCTTACGCAGATGGAGCGAGCGCTTTTCAGAATTGCTCAATCCCGAACAGGGCACCGAAGATGACAGACCTATGGTCGAGAGTTGGGCGGAAAGTAGTCCTACGGTAGAGGAAGTAACTTTGGCGATCAAAGCGCTAAAAGTTGGCAAATCTGCTGGTGTGGATGAAATTCGGCCAGAAATGCTCAAGGCTTTAGGTAAAGAGGGAGTTCAATAGTTCTCGCATGTCATTAAAGTGGCCTGGGACCTGGTGATTGGCAAATGGGGGTGATAGTTCCTCTTTTTAAAAAATGGGACAAAAGAGATTGCGCCAACTATAGGGGTGTATCTCTTTTAAGTCTCCCTGGAAAAGTCTTCGCTAAGGTGCTAGAAAAGCGTTCTAGAGCTGTGGTTGAGGACAGTTTAGGGGATGAGCAGTGCGGTTTTCGTCCCGGTAGAAGCACAACCAACCAGTTGTTCACTCTCAGAATGGTTCTTGAGAAGGCCTGGGAATATGCCAAACCTGTCTACACTTGTTTTGTGGATTTGGAAAAAGCATATGATAGGGTTCCTCGAGGCAAACTCTGGAGTGTTCTGCAGGAGTATTGGATTGCTGGTTCCTTGTTAAGGGCGATTCAGTCTTTATATACAAACTGTAGAAGCTGTGTTCGGATAAACGGTGTTAAATCAATACCTTTCACTGTGGGCGTTGGACTCCGCCAGGAGTGTGTTTTGTCACCTCTCCTCTTCATTGTATATATGGATTGGATGTTACAGCGCAGCCGTGGCGGGGAATGTTTCAAAGTGGGAGACCTAAGGATTAGTCATCTGCTCTTTGCGGATGATTTGGTCATCCTTGGGTCCTCTCAAACCGAACTTCAGCGCGCACTCGAAAGGTTTGTAGCCGTTTGTGATGATGCTGGAATGAAGATCAACGTGAACAAATCGGAAGTAATGGTCGTTTCCAAAAAACCCATTCAGTGCACTCTGCATGTTAGTGGAGTCCCACTGAAGCAGATTGAGATGTTTAAGTACCTCGGGGTCTTATTGACGAGTGATGGGAGGAGCAATGCCGAGTTATCCTGTAGAATTGGGCAGGCTGGGTCAATTTTGAGAGAGCTTGGCCAATCTGTTATAAGGAAGGCCGAACTTAGTGTTCAAGCTAAGCTATCGGTTTTTAACTCTGTGTATGTTTCAACTCTCACCTATGGTCATGAAATTTGGGTAGTGACCGAAAGAATTAGATCGGATACAACCTGCCAAAATGAGGTTCCTTCGCGGTGTTGTTGGAATAACTCGTAGGGATCGAGTGCGCAACACCAGAGTACGCGAGGCGCTCAACGTTGAGCAGCAACTTCTCCGAATGGAACGATCTATGCTTCGATGGTTTAGTCACGTAGTGCGTATGCCCCCAAGACGTGCCATCAGGTAGGCGACTTCGCGGAAGGCCTAGAAATAGATGGTTGGATCAAGTCCGACATCTCTCCTGGAGCCGCTTAGCGATTCCCCCTGATGAATTGGAGTCAATGGCGGAGGATCGAGAAGGATGGAGAGTCCACCTGAGCATCCTACCCCCGCGACCCTCATGAAGGACTAGCGGGCCATTGAAAATGAATGAATGAATGAATGAATAAAAATAGAGCTTTTTAGAAGCTATAAAGGCCTCACTGAAAACTTAAATAAGGAATACGTTTTTTAGAAATGGGGTCCAAATAGACTTCAGATAAAGATTTTACCTATGTAATTATACACCGGCAAAGAACACAAACTTTAACCAATCTTTTTTACCACAAGTTACTTCGAAATAAAAAATAAACTTCAAATCGACTGTACCTTGACCTTAACCTAAATCAATAAAAATTCTCTTTAGTCCATAATGGAACGTTTAGTAAGAAAATAAGTGAATGAAAGTGTTTAATAATAAAACAAAGCTAAGGAAATTATAAAGCCCATTCCACCACCAGGTTAATGAATGTTATGAGATATACGAGTACATTGATTATAAAAAGCATATTGACGCGAGGTTTTCACACCAAACATCTATAAATACTTATATGCATATGTACATACACCATACACCTATCTAAATCTATATAATATATAAAAAAATAAAATAAATAAATTAACAAAATTTTATTTCATTTAGCAAAACAAAAAAATATATTTTTTTTTTATCTTGTGAATTAACTAAATTCATTTCCATCGATTTTACAAACCTTCCTCGCGCCAAGTACCCACAAAGAAATAGCCTCTTTTGCGGTAAGGAGAGCATGATTACTGCCGCATTCTGTTCTACATTCAGCTGCCTATAAAATACACATACATAGATTTTTTTTTCGATTGGAATTCAATTAAATTTGATTTTGTTAACAGGAAACGAGAAAACAATTTTATAAAACTTAAGGAAACAGTCTACCGAAAAATTTCTAATTCATACATGCATTTGTTATTTGAAAAATCATGCAACAAAATTAAATCAAATAAAATAATAATAATATGTACTTAAACTTCTCCGAAGCTGAGAAACTGGTAACCATGTCTATTTGTTTTAACCATGCCCTCCTAGTATACTTTAATTTTGTTTTTTTAATTAATTACTTATTTTTTTGTTTAAAATGATATTTGCGAGTGCAGATTAAGCGAGTTTGTTTAATGAGAAAAATATTTAAATATTATTTTCCTTTTATTTTAAATGAAACAAATTTATGAGTTTTGCTGTATATAAATATTTAATTTAATTGCATTTTAAACTTAACACAAAAAACATTTATGTATAGAAAAGCCTATAATGGAAACTAAATAAAATGACAAACACATGTGTTATAATAAAATGACGAAGAGTAATGAGAATTTAAAAAAGATGACTGCAAATTAACAGATAAATATTTAAGAAGACAAAAAAATAATGTTGCAGTATGGGTATATAAATTTAACGATATTACATTTAATGCGTTGCGCTTTACAATGATAAATGCAAGATGCAAAACAAAATGGAGAATAGAATGAAAAAGATTTTGAAAAATCTTACGCGAATGTTTTCCAATTCATCCTGTGTACTTTGGAGTTGATGCAACAGTTCCGTAATGGAAACCTTGTTTGGGGCTCTGTGTGCCAATTCTAGTGCCTGTAATAAGAAAAGAGGGTATATATAAATTAAAGTCGGTTTTATACGTACATATATAGGTATGTATAGGTATATGCATGTAATTAGTTACAGCTAGCAGTAGCTGAATATATATAACTTGCATTCTTGAAAGTTAATTTTAAGCTTATGTTACACAACTTATAAATGCCTTAAGCACGCAAAACTATAATACATATTGTTGTATAATTGTAGCTTCAAACATTAAATTTTTAAAGAGTATGGCAGTGCCATAACACAATTTATACGGAAATATCCCTTCTGTACAAAGCATGAACAAGTTTTGAGGTATATAGCGGTATTCTGAACATTTGTGAAGAAAACCCGATATAAATTTAGTACATTAGGGAATATCTTCATGACTGAGATAGTTCATCGACTGAAGCGCAACATTCGAGACGGATACTATCGAAGTAAGTCAGGCTAAATGCGGACCGTAAGAACAGAACTTGTATCGTAGCTAGGAAACACATTAACTTATTTCTTCTATCTACCTGCAGCAACTCAGATCAGACGGTAGTAAGGCTTGACCGGAGGAGGCTCCCCCCACTTATTATCTCAGCCGTGTACATGCCTTACGACGGAAATGATGGACCGCCATCCGAACTCACCCGCGCCTTAACCAGGAAAGCGGAAATCGAGAGATGGGACCTACTACTAAGCTGCGATGCGAATGCACACCACGCGCAATGGGGCAGTGGTGATACAAACCCACGCGGTGAGTTGATTTTCGAATTTTATTATCGAACATAATCTTTTAGTAACCAATAGGGGTTCTGAACCCACTTTCGTAGTTAGAAACAGGCAGGAGGTTATTGACATTACACTAGCAAGTAATTCAAATACCCTCTCTATAGACAATTGGAATACTTTGGGGATAGAATCCTATTCCGATCACAAAAAAACAAATACAAATATTTGGCGCAACAGCTCTTTAAAGTGCCAGGGCCTAGCTTCTCACAACCACTCATGTTGTGTGCGTTATATTTTTCACACGAATGGAAGGGACCTACAGCTTAATGCCGAATCCGAACGGCGATTTGAGAAGCTTTTTCGTGACAACAATACTCTCGGATGTTTGTCAGACGCTCGCGAGAGGTGGTACCGTGAAAAAATGATTGGTATTTTCTGGGATTCGATCACAGATTTATTGAATTTAATCTTAATGATAGGTGCGACTTTCCCAAGCCCCATAGAAACCCAAGGAAGACCGACTGGACTACCTTCAGTGCGGAAGAACACGAATCTACTACAAGAATGTTACTTACATGAGCCAGCGGACATTGACCGAAAAGCCGAGGAAATCACTGCTGTCTTCAAGGAGGCTTCCCAGAAGGCATGTCCCGTATCTAAACCTAAGACAAAAGTCTCACCCCCATGGTGGACCAAAGAACTAGCCAGAATAAGAAGAGAAACAAGGAAACTCTTGACCCGGCGAAATCAACGGGAGCTGACTCGGACTGGGAGCTATACAAAGCCAGTCAGAGGAACTTCAAGAGCGCAACGCAAAAAGCCAAAAGGCAGTCGTGGCAACGCTTTTGCGACGAGATTAAGGGTACAACAGAAACGGCCAGATTGAGGAAAATCCTCTCCAGAGAATCGAAAACTCTAGGTTCCCTAAAGAACACTGAAGGAAACTGGACCGAGTCTTGTTTGGAATCCCTTGAATTGCTTATTAAAACGCACTTCCCGGGGTGTACTACCGTACCATGTGGCAGTACTAATAACAACAATCACAGCGAATCGGAACCCCCTGTGGATTTGGTAACAGAGGACCGAATAGAGTGGGCAATAAGATCGTTCTCCCCCTTTAAATCCTCAGGACTTGATGGGATTATACCGATCATGCTGCAAAAAACTGCACCAATCATTATCCCAGTTCTCAAAAATCTATTTGCCAGTAGTCTTAAACAATGTCACATACCAAGAACATGGAGGGAGGTAAAGGTGATTTTTAAACCCAAGGCGGGCAAGGCTAGTCACACCACCGCGAAGGACTTCAGACCAATAAGCCTTACCTCTTTCATCCTGAAAACTTTTGAAAGATTGCTCGACATCTACATACGTAGTAGAATACGCCCGGGGGACTTATCCCCAGCCCAACACGCATACATGAAGGATAAATGTGTGGAAACTGCCCTACATCATGTTGTCGGCTCTATAGAAAAATCACTTAAGGATAAAGAGTGGGGACCGTGGCGCAAGTGGTTAGTGTGTCGGATCACTACGCATGAGGTTTCAAGTTCAAATCCCAGAAAATACCAAAAAGTTTTTTCACGGTCCCACCTCTCGCGAGCGTCTGACAAACATCCGAGAGTATTGTTGTCGCGAAAAAGCTTCTCAAATCGCCGTTCGGATTCGGCATTAAACTGTAGGTCCCTTCCATTCGTGTGAAAAATATAACGCACACAACATGAGTGGTTGCGAGAAGCTATGCCCTGGCACTTTAAAGAGCTGTTGCGCCAAATATTTGTATTTGTATTTTTTGATAAAGAGTTCACACTAGCTGCTTTCTTGGATATTGAAGGAGCCTTCAATAATGTAAATACCGAAGCGGTGAAAAGAACCCTAAGAAACCTAGACATCGACATCAGTCTAATTAACTGGATTGTTAGCATGCTCGAGGAACGACATATAACCACCGAACTTAAGGGTTCAAAGCTCGAAGCATACGCCTCGAGGGGTACCGCTCAAGGCGGGGTAATCTACCCACTGCTTTGGGTCATTGTTCTTAATGAGGTACTACAACAACTAAGGTACAGTGGGGTCAGAGCTACAGCGTACGCGGATGATGACGTGCTGCTTGCAACAGGTAAATTCCTGCCTACCCTTAGCGAACAACTTGACGGAGCCCTAAATATTCTTAGTATATGGGCCAGGAACTGCGGTCTAAAGGTTAATCCCCAAAAAACCGAACTCGTACTTTCTATGAATAAGAGGAAAATACCGGAGTTTAGTATACCTTCTGTTGATGGTATCCCACTCAGATTGTCCGATAGCGCAAAATACTTGGGCCTTGTTCTCAACAAAACAGCTCAATTGGAGATTAAATATAGAGGAAAGAATTAAGAAAGCAACAATAGCCTTTAACTCATGTAGTAAAATTTTTGGTAGAACCTGGGGACCCCCCCCAAAATCATACTATGGATGTATACGGGTATAGTTAGACCCTTACTGACTTACGACAATCTAGTATGGTGGCCAGCTGTCAACAAATCCACCAACTTAAAGGCAATCACAAAAGTTCAAAGACTAGCGTGCATTGGCATCACCAGTGCAATGAGGACAACCCCAACTGCAGAACTCGAGGCTATCCTCAACCTTCTACCGCTAGACATCTTTATACGAACATCCTCAGCCATTAATGCTATGAGAATAAGTCAGTCAGCGAACTGGAAACCAAGCAGAACAGGTCACTCGATGATCCTACTCGATTACTTTGGCCTCATGCCCGTAACGGATTACATGACGCCATATTTAGACTTTACAAGGCCTTTCTCTACCGCCTTTCGTAGCAGACAAGATTGGAAAAGCGGTCATATACCTAATGCTGAATCTATAGCCATCTACACAGATGGTTCAAAAATGATGACTGGTGTAGGATCAGGTATCTTCTCCTACCCTCTAGGTGTATCAAAATCCATACGACTTCCAGACCACAGCAGTGTTTTCCAAGCAGAGGTCTTAGCAGTGGCAACAGCCGCCCGTGAGTCTGCGGCAAGGGCAATACCGCCAGAGGGTATCACCATCTTTTTCGACAGCCAGGCAGCTATAAAAGCGATTACTGCCATAGAAATTAAATCGAAGCTTGTGAAGTGTTGTCGAGAAGAGCTCAGGGTTCTTGGAACACAGCACAAGGTATCGCTCTGTTGGGTCCCTGAACACGAGGGTATCCCAAGGCAATGAGAAAGCCGACGAGCTGGCGAGAATCGGCTCAGCAGCCCCAACAGAACAGGTTGACCCCCCTGTGTGTATCCTGCCTTGCACACTCAAGCTCGCTGCAGGGAATAAAGCCACTGAGGAGGCGAACACAAGATGGAACTCCATGGAAACTTGCGCCATCACTAGGAAGCTATGGCCATCTTTTGACAAAGCAAAGACCGAGAGAATCATCCGTAAAGATAGGAAATCCGTTTCCACCCTCGTGGGCACCATCACGGCGCACAACACTCTGCGGTACCACTTGAAGAAACTACGCCTAACGGAGGAGGAACTCTGTAGAGGCTGTGGTGACGAGGAAGTTTTTGAGGACACAACCCACTTCCTGTGCCACTGTCCGAGTCTTCAACACTCCAGGAAAAAGTTCATTGGTAAATATGGTATTTCTTCCAGGATCTCGAGGAACTCTCCGGCGTTTCAACAGAAAAGATGTTGAGCTTCATCAAATCATCAGGGTGGTTTTATGTAGAAATGAAGTAAGTGACTGAGTTAGTAGTTTTTAGTTTCATTCGGTAAGGGTTTACTTTTTCCCCCATGGGTACCACAATGGGTCAACGCTGACCTGAGTGTGGCAGAGAGCGTCCCTCCCTGCCAGCCCACATACCTAACCTAACCTAAGTCAGGCAAAGAGCGAATGATCCAATGCGGCTGAACAGCCAAACTCAAAAGCAAAAATAAAAGGTCATAGGCAAATAGAGCAAAAATTTGTCCACAGTTAGCCAGATTCGCCCAGTAAAAATAAATACACCTTCTGAAATGCCCTACTATCTCGAATGAAAGTGGGTAGCATCTCCTAACTAGGAATCAGTAGTGCTTATGTACGTTTCCTAGCTGAATGCTTTACAGCTCAGAAGTAAGTCAAGCAGAAGAAAAAAAGACGAAAACCGAACGAAAATCATAAATTTACAATCCGAATGGGGCGGAGGGTACGATACTCTAACTCTTCTAACCAAGTGCTATTGAAGTGACGTGGTCATTCAATTCATTCGTTAGGTGGCGCTACAGTTCGGGGTGAATCTGGGCCTCAACAAACAAGGGTCTACATTTAGCTCGGTCTTAGCTAATTGCCTCCAGTTGTGCACTCCAAGTTGGTCAAGATCCCCTTGAACTTCTGCGCGACACCTACAGCGAGGAGAACCTTTTCTGCGTCGTTCCTCCGGGTTAGATTCGAAGACTCTGCGGACCGGAGCGCTGGTGTCCATTCGCTCTACATTTCCTAGCCATCTCAAACATCCAATACACAGTTTTTTTTTACCAGGTCGATGTCGCTGTACAGCTCGTATAGTTCGTTATTTAATCTTGTCCTCCAAAACCCTTCGCAAACGGGACCGAATATCTCACAAAGAATTTTTCTCTCGAAGCGACAAAGGATATCTTCATCCGCTTTCAATAAAGTCCATGTTTCAGTCGCAAAGCAGGACTGGAATGATCAGAGTCTTATACAGAGTCTCCTTAGTTATTCAAGATAGGGCTCTACTGTTGAATTACCTTATTAGACAAAAAAACAGCGATTGGTAGGAGTTATTCTTCGCTTGATTTCTGCGCTGATATCGTTTTCAGGGCTTCTGCTTCATAGACATGGCTCTATATAGCTCTTCTCTATAGATGCTGTCATAGGTGGCATTGAAATCGATAAAGAGATGATGAGTATCGATTTGGACTTCTTGGGTTTTCTCCAGGATCTGCCGAAGTGTAAAGTTTTAATCAATGGTAGATTTTCCTGGCCTGAAACCGCACTGAAAGGGGCCAATCAGGCTATTGATGAAAGGTTTCAGACGTTTACACAATATTGCAGAAAAGAACTTGTATGCAATGTTGAGGAGACTATATATATTTATACATACATATATATATAACAGCTCATCAGATGGTGCCCAGGCCGAGGAGGAGACTAATGCCTCTATAGTTGACGCAGTTAAGAAGGTCTCCTTTCTTGTTGATCGGACAAACGATGTTGAGACTCTATTCATCAGGCATATACTCGTCTGACCAAATCATAGAGATGAGTTGGTGTATGCTCTCTACCAATTCATCACCAGATGCCTTGAAAAGACGGCCGTCAGGTCCAGCAGCCTTGTTGGATATCAGATTGGATATTGCTATTCTCACTTCGCTTTGGTCAGGTGGATGGAAATTTCGACTACCATTGCCTAAGTGACGTATTACACAGATTTAAATGTCTTGATTTTTAAGAAATTCTATATAAATCCGCCGTCAAAAAGCAAAGTCTATAATCCTTAGATATCAAATAATCTAAATATGGCTTTTAACTTAAAGTGTGGGCACCTCGAACATAAAATGGAAGTGGTTAACAGGGCTTTAACGTAGGAGTATTAAACCACCTGTCCTATTAAGTAATAGCTCTCTAATAATATCAAACACGACTGTAAGCTATACCATGGAGCTAACGAAGTACAACATATGATAAGCATAAGATATTTGAAAGGCTAAAAGTATATGAATTTAAGGCTTTCATCTAACATCACACCTCTGAAGAAGCCAGACTCCGCAAGGCAAAACAGACGCTAGCCAGTAGATCGGAGTCATGGGATTAATGAGAACAACACCAACAGTGGCAATGGAAACCATGCTTAGTTTCATTCCGTTTGATATACCTATACTGTAGTAGTCTAGCGGCCAAAACCGCTGTAAGACTGAGAGAAGGCCGATTGTGGTCATCGAGGCCTTATGACCATGTCTCCATTGTGTTCCGATGGGGGATTATCATTATCGATGGAAAGTGATGACACGAACCCGATGATAGCATTTAAAAGGAGATTTGCTACAAGAATTCCTAACAGAATGTACTGGAAAAACCGAAGAACCCAGAAGAAAAAGAAACAGGTTTTCTATACCGACAGTTCTAAGATGGTCTTTGGCACGGGAGGCCTTAGGCATACACCACTCTTCTAGAATAAGCGATGACTGTAGCGTCTTTAAGGCCGAATTCACAGCCATTATACAGGCTGCTGAAATTATACGCGAGAGTAATAACGTTGGTAAAACGATTACTGTCTATATATGTATAGATAGCCAGGCAGTCTTTAAGGCTCTGGACTCCTCTCCTCTCTGCACTCCTCTGTAATTAGGTCGAGGCTTGTGAGGATCCGCAAACCACTTTCAAACGAGATATCTAGAGCCAATGCGGTGATCCTTTGCTGGGTACCAGCGCATATGGATATCGAAGAAAACGAAAGGGCTGACGAGCTTACTAGGAAGGGGTCGGCGCTGCATGTGTCGCGGGTTCTCCCTTTTGTAGTGACCCCAATCACTTTCGGCATAATTTTTTTGTTTTTATAATTTGCGCGCACTCAAAGGATTATGAAAACCTTTAACATGTTTACACACAGTGCGGGCGTTGGAAAGGATAGATAGATAGAGAGAGAAAAATGTTGGTGTAGTGGTTCTTGAAGCCCAATGCTTCAGAGAATCTCCGGGGGTGGTCACTGTGCCATTGGCATTCATGCGGAATGACTCGGTGTCGGTGTACTGCCCAACGAGTATTGTAGAAGTTGCACGGACGAAGAAGAAATTGAATCTGTTCGTCACCTGCTGTGTGATCGGCCTGCCCTATCCGTCAGAAGAATGAGGACTCTTGGTAGTTACTTCTTCTCGGAGCTAATGACTTAGGTAATGTTGAGCTGATGGACCTCCTGAGATTCATATCACTATCTGGGAGGTTCTAACAACGGACTTGGGCACAATGGACCCGAACTATTGGTCTAAATGAACAGTGTCTCTTTTGTCATAAGGCACTCATCTAGCTAACATAACCTACCGGGCCAGTAGCTGCATCGAAGGCAAACATTAAGGAGCTCTGCTCTTACTCAGAACACCCTTTTAATATTACATTTGAAACATCTTTACAAGTCTGTGACGCAACTGGGTACTCATGGTATGAAATAACAAAAATTGGAGGCCACAACTATCCAGAAAAGTACCAACTTAAATAGAATGTATTTAATTGCTCCACAGACTATGGTGTACAGCGTAGAACTATTGACACGGAATTCTTGAAACTTTTACTCGAAAAAAGTGGTTCATGTCGGTAAGAGATATCATAAGAAAAACTTAAATCCGGTGAGATCTTTCCCAAACTGCTATGTGAGTGCCCTAAAAAGCTAAACAGGCAGGATACCAGATTACGAAAGAGTTACGGAAAATCAGTGAAAGTAAACAAAAAAGGGAAACATACTTCTCGGGGATAACAACCCAAAGATGAGTAAAGCCTGCTTAGACCGATTTGATTTTGTGACAGGCTTTTTAAGAGATAGTTATAGTAGTAGATTTTTGAGTTTTCTTATAAAACTGGGTTCAGATAATAACAAAAACTAGATTTTGCAGGGATGTCCTGGAGATTCTCAATGTGAAAATATTAAGCGAAAATATCGCAGTTCGCAAGAAGCAGAAACAAATTCAGTTTCATACAGCTGTAGCTTGATCACCGTATCATGAACGAAATTGATTACTCGATGGCTTACAGAACCCGTGAGTTACAGAGAAGGAGTGTGTATTCAATAGCCATGTTCCACTGGGCCTAGGCAAGTACTTCTAAGAATATCTGGCTGTTAGCAACTGCCTACTCCTACATGACTACACTCCTCGCCGTGGTGTAGGGGCCTAGTAATGGTCAAGGATTCTCGGGTATTTCCCCAGATGAGACACGAAGCCAAGTTGTAGTCGTCCTAATCCCTCCCCGTCATATCCTTTCCTTCCCTCTTTCCTCTCCGGTGGGCCGGATCAAGGTGTAATACGACCCGTGCCGAGGATCAGCCTGGCTGGGGGCCCACTTTAAATAATAGTCCAGTCGCTAACGGAGTATCCGGATACCTGGCGACCTCTGGATTAGCCTGCCTTGCCTGCACAATGCGGATCTCTGTGCAGGTCGACCTCCCATTCTCCGCCACTCGTGGGTCCAAATATGAACGACAAAAATATAAAAAAAAAGATAAAGAAAGAGGACGGTTCTCTTAAAAAACCGTCTTCCAGCCTCCTGGGAAGCATACCCGCAAGCTCTGCTGTGGCAATCCCATCTAGCGCATTGGCCTTGTGGCCTAGCACTAGCGTTGCAAGCAGTTGCAAGCAGGTTGACGCCCCCAGGATTGCTGAACGCGCGTCTGGTACACTGGCGGATAGGACAGTGGTGTCAACACCTGGTCCCATCGTAAAGCCAGACCATGAAACGCGAGGGGGCAAACCCCTTAACATCTCTGCCCCTTCAGGGACAGCATACTGTTCGGCCTCGAGCTTACAGCGTGCTGTGCCCTCCACTTCGAAGGATCCACATCCCCTTCTCAAATCTCTTTCGGGGGCGACGGACGGCTCGGCTTCGAGCTTGCCGAATGTCGCTCTCCCCAAGATCTCCTACCAAGATCGCCGGCTAGCTTATAAGCTAATTCGCCGCATTCAGGTTATTCCTGAACAGGACAGGACCCAGAAGCATAAGACTTCTCTAAGCTGGGCACTCAAACGTGTCCAGCTCCCCCCTGACTCATCCAGCAAGGACTTGCCGTCCAAACGCCAGAGGTCTCAGGATGAGTCTCCCACCCTTGCCAAAAAGACCAAGGTAGTACAGTCCATCGCTACTACCAAGCCCTTCAACCAAGTGCTTAAGGCACACTTGGAGATTGCGGTCGTTGACTATAGCGATCCGGATGGCAGCATTACGGCGGATAAGTGGAGGAAGGTGGAGATTAAACTCGCCACCAACTGTCTCCAAATCCTACGTGACCATCCCGGCCCTGATGTTTCCTGCAGGGATGGTGGCTGGCATCAAGGGCATGTCAAACTCTTTGCCTGCGCTGACCAAAGATCGAAGGATCTCTATAAACTTGCTG
Source organism: Brachypalpus laphriformis (assembly GCA_945910035.1). NCBI lineage: Eukaryota > Metazoa > Arthropoda > Insecta > Diptera > Syrphidae > Brachypalpus > Brachypalpus laphriformis. The sequence goes on from OX246755.1 coordinate 125,223,017, forward strand.
TCTCCAGATTAGGACAGGTTTGGCCAGGTGCACAGTTGGAGGTCGTGGAAAAGGACCAGATTCCTAACCGACCAAGAACACGTGCTACCATTCCGGCTGAACCCTCTGATCCTAAAATCATCCTGGATATTCTGAAGGCTAACAACAGCTCCCTTCCTACCCATAATTGGAAGATTGCCAAAGTGGACGAGCCGAGAGGAGACGTCAGAAGTGTGATCATTGTCATCAATGAAGAGTCTCTGGCCCCCCTGGCATCTTCTAAAGGGGTAGTAAATTATGGTTTCAGCTCCATCGACCTGAAAGTCTACAAATGTGACGAGAAGGAGCTCGAGAAAGTACCTCCCAAGCAGGTTGCAGTCCCTTCTGCACCAGCTAAGAATACCTCTCCTTCCGAGCCCCTTCCCTCGCTCCCTTGCGCCGATCCATCTTTTTCGGGGGTTGACTCCTCGTCGACAGACACCGAGATGGTTGACGCTCTTTTGAAACTGGACTTTTCTGGTCCTCCCTCTCCCTCTCCATCACTCCTGGACAGTGACCCATGTGGCCTCTCTCTCGAGGATGACCTTCTGTCATCAGATTCAGAGGAAGCCAATAATACCGTGGTAATGGTATCTGTAGCGAGAAGTAGCCCCAATGCTGCGGATCCTACAGATTAACCTGCATCACTCCATCACGGCTTCGGCCTCCCTCATTCTCCGGCTCAGCAAATACGGGGAAGACTTAGTCTTGATCCAGGAACCATGGGTTGTTGGAAACCGGGTTTGTGGACTCAAGACTCCAAACTACAAATTAATCTACGCAAGAAAGGAAGGTAAACCGAGATCCTGTATCCTTGCGAAGACCCATCTAAACATTCATTTACTCTCTGATTTCAGCAATCAAGACATAGTCGCTACCAACCTGGATTTGCGATCAAGAAATTACTGGTTGGTATCGGCTTATTTAGGTCACGATCTTGTGGGCCCACTCCCCCCGGACATCTTGGGGAGCTTGATTGCTGTAGCAGAGAGCCAAAACACTGGTCTCATCATTGGCTGTGATGCGAATGCCCATCACTCAATCTGGGGCAGTTCCGACATAAATGTAAGAGGTGAGCAACTTTTTGACTTTATCCTTAGTACTAAACTCCTAATCTGTAACAGGGGGTCCAAACCGACCTTCATTACTCGTAACCGACAAGAAGTCCTGGACATCACTCTTGTCTCCGATCATTTACATAACTCGGTTAAGGACTGGAGAGTCTCTGATGAGCACTCTTTTTCAGACCACCGTTACCTCCAATTTAGTCTTGATGACTATCTGCCTGACCAGAAGGCTTTTAGAAATTATAGGAAAACCAACTGGTCCCTTTGTAGGAAACGTTTATCAACGCTTATTCCCTCCCATCTGCCTACTGAACCTTCTTGCACTGAAGACCTCGACGATTTAGTCAACACCCTAACATCGGCACTAAATGGTGCCATGGCCGAGGCCTGCCCACTCCGCAAACCTCAAGGTAGAATGAAACCTCCCTGGTGGAATGCAAACCTCAGTACTCTTAGGAAAGACAGTAGGGTCCTTTTTAATACTGCTAAAAGCTCCCGTGAGACGGCCGACTGGGACTCCTATAAACTGTCTCTCAGAAAATACAAAATCTCACTGAGGAAGGAGCAACGACGCTCCTGGAGACTTTTCTGCGACAGCATTAAAAAGCCCTGCTACACCCAACTTCCTTTTGCATCCGGATGGTTACTGGACCTCCTCTGCTGAGGAATCCATTGATATCTTACTGGATACTCACTTTCCTGGTAGCTCCCCTGTTGCTATATCGCGAGAGGGAAATCCCCCCCTCAACCTTGCAGCAACTCGCTAGCCTTGATAACTACAGAAAAGATCCGTTGGGCCATGCGCAGTTTCAAACCCTTCAAGTCCCCAGGACCTGACGGTGTTATTCCAGCTGAAATTCAGCAATGCGAGGACATTGTGCTTCCATGGCTCAAAGTGATCTTGTCGGGCTGTCTAAATCTGGTCTATATTCCCAAACTATGGACCGAGGTTGAAGTCATATTCATACCTAAGGCTGGAAAGAGCTCGCACGTGGAACCAAAAGATCTCCGACCTATCAGTCTATAGTCCTTTCTGCTTAAAACTTTAGAAAGGTTAATTGATATCCATCTTCGGCAAAGTATTAGTCCAGCTCTGCTCTCGCCGTCCCAACATGCGTACTGCAAAAGCAAATCGGTTGAGACTGCCTTACATTCGCTTGTGCGCATCATCGAAAAATCATTGAGCATCAAAGAATACACCATGGTGGCTTTCCTTGACATTGAGGGAGCTTTTAACAATGTCAAACCAAAGGCAATTACCGACTCACTTGTAAATCTGAAAGTGGATACCTCGCTCGGAGTGTTGATCAATCAATTGCTTACATGCAGGATTATTAACACGCAGCTGGGCGGAGCATCGGCCAGAAGAATTGCTCGCTGCGGTACACCTCAAGGTGGAGTCTTGTCACCTCTTCTGTGGAACCTGGTAGTTAATGAACTACTGTTAGACCTGGATACGTCAGGTTGTAGAGTGATCGCCTATGCTGATGACATTGCTATTGCTTCCTCCGGTAAACACCCGGACACTCTAAGGGATATCCTCCAATATGCTCTCCTTCGGCTCACCAAATGGGCCTCCAATTGTGGACTGAGGGTTAACTCCCATAAAACGGAACTCATTCTCTTCACGAGGAAATATAAAGTTCCCCTCATAGACCCTCCTTTGATAAATGGCACCAGTCTCACCTTCTCTGAAAATGCAAAGTATCTGGGTCTTATTTTGGATAGGAAATTAAACTGGAAGGCCAATCTACTAGAGCGCGTCAAGAAAGCTAATGTAGCTCTCTATTCCTGTAAAAAGGCTATAGGTAGGAGCTGGGGTATTAAACCTCAAATCACCCATTGACTATACGTGTCCGTTATCAGGCCTATACTACTATATGGCGTGATCGTATGGTGGCCTGCTCTTGAAAGGGCTGTCCACCTCACTCAACTAGCTAAGGTGCAAAGATCTGCATGCATCTGCATCAGTGGTGCACTTAGAACTACTCCCTCCGCGGCACTGGACATCTTGTTCAACCTACTACCCTTAGATATTTTCGGCAAACAGTTGGCTGCCTGTGCGGCCATCCGCTTGAAAGCCTCCTCTCAGTGGTCTAGCTATCGCTTTGGCCACTCCTCGATCCTTGATCTTCTCAACTTCAAACACGAAAACACGGACTATACCCCGCCGAAACTGAGATTTGACCGTAACTTCCGTACGAGCATCCCTAACCGGGATGTATGGGACATCTCCCCCCTGTCGATGGTAGTTCGGTTCACTTCTTTACAGATGGATCTAAGACGGAGGGTGGGGTGGGTTGTGGTGTTTTCTCCGAACAGCTCAATCTGAGCATCGCTTTCCGCCTCCCTGATCATTGTAGCGTTTTCCAGGCGGAAGTCATGGCGATTAAAGAAGCCCTGTCCTGGCTGAAATGTAATGTATTATCTGTCAGGGATATTAGCATTTTCACTGACAGCCAAGCGGCAATTAAGTCCCTGGAATCGTTGTCCTTCACTTCAAAGGCTGCCTTAAACTGTCGTCTATCTCTTATGGAGATGACAGAGCCGTTCAACATTCACCTATGCTGGGTGCCGGGCCATAGAGACATTCCAGGTAACTGCAGGGCTGACGACCTCGCCAGACAGGGTACCACTCTAAGGATTTTGCCTGAAAGGCAAGCCCTGGGTATGCCCCTCGCTACATGTAAGTATCTACTAAAGCTGAACGCTATTAGCACGACCAACCTCAGATGGGGAAACGGCTCAACGTGTCACATTTCGAGACAGATCTGGCCTAAGCTGGATCAAAAACGTAGTGCCAATCTGATCAAGTTAAAGCGTACACAAATCAGCTGCGTTGTCGGTGTTCTCACTGGACACTGTCTTATAGGCCAGCACACCAAAAGACTTGGTCTCTTCTCCAACGACTTCTGCAGAAGCTGTAGGGACGAGGAGGAGGAGGAAAACAACCTTCACCTCCTATGCACATGTCCAGCCCTGTCGCATAAAAGAATGCTCCATCTAGGGTCCCCCTTCCTTGACGACCTCTGCGATCTTGCGTCCTTGGACGTCATGAGCATCCATCGCTTTGTCAAAAGCTCCGGTTGGTTTGTTAGTCCCTGAGTGGCCTAATGGTTTGATCCTGGTATCACAAAGGACCTTCGCTGGTCTAAGTGTGTCTACACTCTCGTGTGGACAGCCAACCTAACCTAACCTAACCTAGCAACTGCCTATGCTCTCAGTCACGAGTAGATCATTTTGCTCATGGAAATGTAAATAGGTTGATGTCTACGCTGCATTTATTCCAAAAACGAAATGAAACAGAATAAAATTGAGATAATTTTGTCTATGGTGAGAAAAGTGTGTTCCATTCAACATTTAATCCGAAGTACTTAGAAGTATGTACATATTTGAATGGAACACAGGAAATATTGAATGGTGTACCATCTAGAACAATCACCACGGGCAGGATTTATATTGGATTTACGTTAGATTTACGTCTGCGATCGCAAGATCCTGATACCTACAGTACTGTCTAAGAATTCAATGGAAGCAAAAGCAAGCGGAGAAGGTCAAGGCCCTCGGGAAACCTGCTTTCAAAGTTCTGTCTATTGCTGTCCTAAAACAGGATCAAATTTCACTAAATTTTGAGGAAGACAACCTGTTCATCGGATTCAAGGCTGTTTTATTCTGAGCGGGAATGGGAACAAAATACATACATACCATATACGTTTGTCGCGTGTTGTCTAGGCAATTGCCTGTGAGGAATGGTGTTTGAGAGTGCTCATTGTTCCGTGAATGTTGAAAACACATAAAATGCAGCGTTTGAGATTGGTAGATAAAATTTAAGGCATTGACGTCAACAATCTTATCCGAGGAGTCTTCGCATTCATAACAAATAAAATGCACAGAAGACCTCATCTTTGATGGGTTAATTGTTGAGGCTCGACTTCTTTCTACACTATAGACATACTCGTATTATAAAAATAAATAAGCGCAATGGTCTACACTCTGAACTTCATCACTTGCAAAGTATCATTTTAGCGATCGAAATTACTCGTATTTCTGAGAGCAGTTTGAGTCCACTGAATCTACAAGGTACTAAGCCTTATAAAATAAAATAAAAAAAAAAACAAATATTTGGCGCAACAGCTCTTTAAAGTGCCAGGGCCTAGCTTCTCGCAACCACTCATGTTGTGTGCGTTATATTTTTCACACGAATGGAAGGGACCTACAGTTTAATGCCGAATCCGAACGGCGATTTGAGAAGCTTTTTCGTGACAACAATACTCTCGGATGTTTGTCAGACGCTCGCGAGAGGTGGGACCGTGAAAGAACTTTTTGGTGTTTTCTGGGATTCGAACTTGGAACCTCATGCGTAGTGATCCGACACACTACCCACTTACGCCACAGCGCCCACTAAGCCTTATGCTTACCAATAAAAATATTAAGAAAAGCTATAGAGAAAATTCAAATACGTAAGCTAAGACTTACATGATCAGCTCGAGCTATCCGCTCTGCCTCCTGTCCCTTCGTGTACATGTGTAAGTACATCTTATTTTGTTTCTCATCCTGTTCGGCGAGTCTGCGTTGTAAGTCTTCCAATTGTTTCTCCAGTTCTCGAATACGTTCCTTCGCATGCTCATAGTCGGGCACAATGTCAGCATATCGTGTATTGCACTCGGCCAATTTCTGCAACAGTGCCTCCACTCTATCGTTATGAGTCCTCTTCAGATCACTTGTACTTGAGTCTTGCGTTTTTATAAGCTCCTCAATGCGCTGTTCATATAATTTAATCAACTCCTGTCGTTGCTCCTCATAACTGTTTGGCTCATCACTACCACATGCGATATCCTGAGTATGAGCATACGCCGAATCCTTCGAGTGAACTGACGATGTAGTTAAATCTTCAAAATGCCCAGAATCAGCATAAGAGCTTTGCATCTCCGAGTTGCAAATATGATGATGCTGATGATGAACACCATGTTGGCTGTTTGGAATGTGCCTAGGGCTAGATTTGACCGCAGCTCCTTCATCTACCATATCGACAATGGGTGAAACGTCTTGCGAGGTTTTCAAATCTGCCTCACGGACAGTGACCGCATCGCTGGAATTGGAACGGTCTTCAGGTGAACTCAGGGATGCCTTGAAAAGACGCAGCTCGACCACTTCCCGGGTGAGACGTAGGATTTCAGTGTCTTTCTGTTCGAGATCATGACGTGCGGCGCACAGGAGTTCCTTGAGACGACGTATCTGCCGCTGAGCGCGCTGCGTCGGTGTTAGGTAGTCTTCGCCAACTTGTCCGGCATAATTCGAACAATGGACGACGTATTTCATCTTTCGTCCACTAAAGGTGGTACCGTTTCTGAAATGATAGAAAAATTCTTTAGACTTTGTAGATTTGAGAGACATATGTACAAACCTTGCTACATAAGGATGCTCGCAGGACATTGTTGAACGGCCGGATGTCGTTGTTGCAAAACTATACAGAGAATCTAGATCATCGTCCAAATATGTGCTCGGCGAGTCTGGGGTCACAGGCGGTGTCTTCGGTGTGAGCTTAAATTCGGGCACCGTCGACAATGGTGTCCTTGTCAATACGGGCGGTGTCTTTGGGGTTCTACCAGTTGGAGTACCAGTCTTCGATGTCGACGCTGACTTGTTTGCATTCGTTGATGGTCCGTTAAGGTTTAAAGACTGCAACGAGAGTATGGCAATGAGAGAAAGGCTTACGTCGATTGGTGCGCACCGCGCTGCAATATCGCACACAGGAGGAGGGAATACAATTTGCGTTTCTTTCATTTACGACTACAAAATTGCAAGATAGAAAAAAAATAAAAATTAAAAAATACGAAACCAAACAATGAATTTCATGGCTGAATTGCTTGGATTTCATTGAATCGAAAGGCACTCATCCGTTGATGTTTCTCAGAGTGGTTAGCTCGAGTAGTGGCTTTGCTTATGCACTGGCTAGATGGAATAAGCCATTACAAGGTGCAATCTTGCGCTAAAAAGGTGATGGTTTATGCTCTATGAGCAGTTGTAATTTATCTTTTGCAGTCTATTGGAGGGGTATGGCGGCGGCATAACAAATACCGAAGCACTTGTGGAATTAAAATAAATAGTGGAAAATGAAGAAATGAAGAACGTTTTGATATTTGGTTTTAATTGCTTTTTATGTAACCTAATTTAAGCAGTGCAGGTTAATGAGTTTACCTTCCGAATTAGCATTCTTTCTTCTTCTGAGACGACGACGACGCCTGTGCTGGGAATAAATTAACGCCGAGAAGAATAACAATGAAGAAACTGTTGAGAAATGGCAGTAGAAGAGAAGCTTGGGAATTTTATGACCAAATTTTTGCCGGATGCGTAAAGATTTTTTAATTGCAAACTTTGTGTATTTTTTTTTTTTTTTTTTGCATAAGTCTATGACCTAACTTGGCGCAGCACTCTGATTGCCCTGACCTGAAATCAAATTGCCATGTTAAAGATTTTAGCGATGATATGAATGTAAAATATGTAATTCCACTTATGTTGAACACATAACTATGTTGAGTGAAGTGTTAAGAAATGTACGTAAAAGAGGTCTGTGACGGCTGTTGATGGTTATCTTTAGATAATAGACTATTTTATGATAACGATCAGGCAAGTTAAATGACACAGTTCCTGACAACAGGTACGATTTTATCCAGATTATCTTTGACCTTTTATTTCCACTGATCAAATTCAAATGAATAACATTTTGTCAGTTCGCAGTGAAAGTGTACATACGAGAAACACTTACGTGATTTTCACATTGATTTCATTAAGATAATTACACATTTCCTTTCCACAGTGGCGTTCACTAAGACAATTAAAATCCAAATAAATGTTATCTACGCACGGATAATGACCAAACTGGAGATAAACTAAAATGAAAAACGAGATAAAAATGTCGCTGAACTTTGATGAAACTTCCTTGGGGATTGTTGCAACTTTAAGCAAATTGTCTTGAAATAAGTTAGACTTTTGTGAAGGTCCCTTGAGGGATTTAGAGAGTAAGTTCCCTTTTAATAATCAAATTCACATGAATGGCAGCAAAGATGTAATCCTTCTAACATAGACTGGTGAACGCACAGAGTCATAGAAAATATTCAGAGCTAAGTTCCTTTCCAAATGGTAACTTGCACGTTAACTTCAGGGTTGTTAGTTCAAGTACCAAGCATAACCATTCAATATTCCCAGTAATAAAATTACATAATGCGAAAAGTATAGTAATCCAATAAGTACTCGAAAAAAAAATGTGACCAGTGCACAGATGCCCTGAGATTCAAAAACACTACACCTAAAAAAATTGTCTTTTCCTATCTCTTCTCATTATTTTCGACGACAAACCCTATTGCCCGAACGGAGCAGGAGCAAATGAAGATGAGGAAAGAAAACACAAACTACCTGACTTCACTCCAACCAAAATAAGAGGATACACTCTTAAACTTTCAAATAGCACTAGCTATTAGGGCTTAAAGCTTCAACGCAATCCAATTTGGAAAGAGAATGTCGTCGAACGTGCTAGGAAATCGCTGGCTGCCCTATACATCTGCAAGAAGGCAGTAGGCTCCATTTGGGACCTACAGACAAACATCATGCACTTGCTATACACGTCGGTAATAAAACCGATTCTTATGTATGGGGTACTAGTATGGTGGCCCACTTTGGAGAAGAAGTCCAACCTAACCATAATGGGAAAATTTGAAAGGACTCGCATGTCTCAGCATTACCGGTGCACTGAGAACTTCTCCCACAGCGGCACGGCGCTCCAAACCATGCTTCACCTACTTCCGATTGACATGGTCAGTAAATAATTAGCTATCAGCCCGGCAAGGTTCAACGCAATGGAGGGACACGCAAAAATACTTTCGATGCACCGTCATCTCCCCAATTCCACTAACCACCTGTCCACTGAGTATGACTTCAACATGTACTCATTACCAGACAAAACTGAGTGGACTCAACGCGATGTCCTTTACAACGAATCGCTGTCAATTTTCACGAACGGGTCCAATACAAAGGACAAATTCGGTACCGGAATCTTCTCGGAAGACCTGGATATACTCGTTCACTTCTTTCTTAAACTTCCAAACCATTGCAGCGTTTTTTAAGCTGAAGTCTGGCTAGCGGCTAATATACAATCAACATCGGATATTGCTATAATATCACATTTACTTCGACAGTCAGGCAGCCATCAAATCCCTCGCATCTAGTACTACGAGATCTAAGGCAATGAAATACTGCCGAGCATATCTTAACGAGATAGTTGGACAGTACAACCTCACCCTTTGCCAGGTAACAGGTCAATGCGACATACCCTTAGAATTGTGCAGCTGACGAGCTGGCTCGACAAGGCTCCTCTGGTACAAATAGCGTAAGTATTACCGACATTGAAGCGCTAACGTCTTATGTTAAGTACCTTATCCAGACCGACGAGGAGAAGGTGGCCAACCACCGATGACAACATATAGACCAATGCAACATGGAGAGATAATTTTGGCCAACACTGAACAAATCTAAGTCCATCGGACTCCTGAAACACAAGAGAGGAACCCTCTTCAAAATAACAAACGTTCTCACCGGACACTGCGCCATAGGAAGACATGTCCAGAGACTAGGTATCCCCTACAACGACTTCTGCAGAAGCTGTAGGGATGACGAGGAAGAAGAGACCATCAGTCACTTCCTATGTGCTTGTCCTGCGTTTGCCAACATTAGGAAGGCCACCCAGGGTGAATACTTTTTAAATGATCTAAATGATCTCGGCAACGCCTGCACGGCTAAAATCAACTCCTTCATACAACGAAGCAAATGGTTCCTAGAGTAAGAGGGTAACCCACCCACTTTACACATCGGCAGTACAATAGATCTTTTTTTTTGGTCTAAGTGCATATTCATCGAGGGCCGATCCTAACCAACTAACCAAGATGCGGAACATATGGTGTTTTAATGTACACGCTACGAGGGCGAAAGACATCTTTAAAAAAAAGCTGGAAGAGGTCATAATCCCGGAAAATATGTATAACTAGGCAAATATTTGTTTTTTTTTTTGTTTGCCTAAGGGGTTGTAGAAAACGCTGCTGCTCACGAGAAAGAGGCCCGCTCTGTTTCAAGTAGTGTGGGGCTTGGTACTCACTAAAAAAACCACCTTAAATCCTTTTATTCTACTCGACATCATCCACTCATGAGACCGCTTTTGCATTACTTCAGAGTGTTGTCGTTTTCTTTCCCCTTTCGGGGCCTGCTTTTTCATATTTGTCTTCTCTTGCGGGTTAATTCTTTCTTGCCGATAAGGCTTACGTAAATCTCATGAGGCTGATTATTAGGTCTTCCTCTCTCTTTTTTGATTTAAGCACTTTTTCTATAAAGGAACTTACTTGATTCTAGCTCTGGTCACTCATTGACATTTTTGTCACTATGTTTTCCGGGGCGACGACGCCGATTAGAGATTCTAGCGCCCTATTTCCAGCTTTCCATCTATTGCACTCGAAGAACATGTGGTTTGCTTTGTCTAGTTCTGAGTCGCCATATTTGCAAGCCGAGCTCCCTGTTTTGCCCATTCTTTGGAGGTAGGCGTTGAAATAAACGTGTCCGGTAAGAAATTGGGTGACCTAATAATTTACTTCCCCGTGATTTCGTCCCTTCCATTTAGCAATGTTGCTGATCAGCCTCGTGGTCCATCGTCCTCTTCTTTCTGAGCTCCATCTCTCCTGCCATTTCTGTTTGATGAGCTCCTTCGCCTCCTCGGCTGCCGCTTCCACTGCGATTTCCGCCTTTTTGTCGTAGACGTACTTCCTCTCCCTGGCACTTTAAAGAGCTGTTGCACCAAATATTTGTATTTGTACTTCCTCTCTGCCGCAAGGAGATCAATAGAGGTCACTCCCGCGACTATGAGGACGGCTGGTTCCGACACCGTTCGGTACGAGCTTGCAACCCGAAGTGCCGCGTGCCTTTGTTCTGCGGCCATTTGTTTCCTGTATTTCTCTTGTCGTAGTGCGTCGGCCCATATCTCGCACCCACACAGGAAAATGGCATGGGTGACTGTCATCAGGAGCTTTCTCTTGCTAGCTGTTGGGCCTCCAACGTTTGCCATTAATCTGCTCAGTGACATTGTGACCTTCGCAGCTCGTTCCGAAGCAGATCTTATTTGATGCCAGAAAGTGAATTTCGTGTTTAGGGCCATACCGAGGTACTTTTTTTTTTTTTATATACCATATATAACTTATCTTCACCGCTTTCTTGCTGGTTATTACCTCAGACCCTAGTCTTCTTTGTCAAAAGGACTATATCCGTCTTTTCTGTGGCCAAATGGGTTGAGTTTTCTCAATCGGTGTGTGGGCGCCGTGGCGTGAGTGGTTAGTGTGCCGGATGAGGTTCCAAGTTCGAATCCCAGAAAATACCAAAAAGTTTTTTCACGGTCCCACCTCTCACGAGCGTCTGACAAACATCCGAGAGTATTGTTGTCACGAAAAAAGCTTCTCAAATCGCCGTTCGGAGTCGACATTAAACTGTAGGTCCCTTCCATTGGTGTGAAAAATATAACGCACACATCATAAGTGCTTGCGAGAAGCTAGGCCCTGGCACTAAAAGAGCTGTTGCGCCAAATATTTATTTATTTATTTATTTATCGGTGTCTCTTGCCGTAATCACCGCGGCGGTATTATCTGCATATCCTACCAGAAAGGTGTCTTCGGGCATTTCCATACGAAGGATGCCATCGTAGGCAGATAATAAATGATTTAAAGTTAGTAGAATCCAGATATGCACAAGCCTCGGAAGAGGGGTTGCCAGCCAGCGGACGGTAGTTTTAGTTAAAGGACTGGGCACTACAATTCTCATAGGTTTACGATACGATACTGTGTTTGGGGCCCAAGTGCACTGCGACCTATAAGATCTATTGTGCTGACCCAATGGTCAATCAAAATTGAGGCTTTTGATAAACTTCAATAATGCCTTGAGTTCCAGGTTCCAGGTATCCGCTAAACCCATCGAGATCCGCGTTATATGGTGTAATTGATTCTTTGCGGCCCCTAGGTATTCACAAAGAAGGTACTCTGCTGTTTCTCGTTGTTCCCCGCGCAGTCTGCACATGGCTGTATCTGATAGTTTTATTTTACTCAGATGGTACCTGAGTGGACAATGTCCGGTTAGGTAGCCCGTTAGAGTTCGAAATCTTCTTTGCTGAGTTCAAGTAGCTTGCTTGCTTTATTTTTGTTAGTGATTATGCATTTTTCCGCTTGCTAGGCTCCTTTGTTTGGCCAGGTGCTCGTCGAGTCGTTTAGCTTCTTTCTTTTTTTAGCTTGTGGAGTGGATACCACTGGGTGGTAGGGTTCCCTGAAGTAGGGTTCAGGGCCGTCCAGCGCTTCTTCTCTCCAGACACTTTGCCCGTTCGTTCCCTCAAAGCCTTCGTGTCCGGGGATCCATGTTATGGTAACCTGAATTGTGAACGCAAGGCTATCAAGGAGGTCGAGACATATAGAAATTAAATGCATTTAGTGCTGCCTAACATAGGTTAACCAGGAACCCTGTATTTATATTTATGTATGTATTTTATATTTTGCTAGAGCATAAGTATACTCCGCAACAGGTTGAAGTATTCATTGAAGACACAGGAAAATTGACAAAAAATCGATAGGGTTTCCCAAAGTCACGGTGAACTAAAGACGCCAGCAGCTAGATTACAAATGTACCCAAGAAATAATACTTTGAATCTAATGCGAATGCAAAAGTAAAAGAACGCCACCCATGGGGTGTTCTGAAGCCTAATACCACCAAAGTTTCAAGACTGCTACACCTAAAACTATACCTCTTTCCTTTATTTCCAAATTACGCCGTGCGATTACCAATAAGAAGAGTGCTGCTCTTAGGGGTAAGTTCATATTTAAAAAGAAAAATGGCCATGATCACAGGAAGAGTACCGCAAAACTTGGTTTTGAACTCATTGTTTTGGAACTTCATGCAAGATTCTTAGACTTTTTATACCAGAAAAGACAAGCCCAGTAAAGCTGGTTCAAATTTGTGAGCTTAAATTTGGCAGACGAAACTGGTACTTATTACCAGCAAGAAAATAGAAGGGAAACAATAACTCTTACAAAAGAAGGAACACGATTACATCGAAACCCTCTGTCAAATACCTAGGTATTATGATTGGCACATTATTTACATTCAAAGGGCATCTGAAGTATGACATTAGCAACACCGAAGTAAAGTCAAAGACAACTTTTACCCATAGCTGTTACATCCATATTGCTCTATCGATCACTAAAGTGGTTCGTTTGTTGAAACAGAGTAAGCATTGTGTTTCGATGCAGTTTGCGTTACTGAAGAAATGATTCCAACTGATGCTCTACGCGACAATTTTCAAAAAATATTTTTATCAACAAAGCGAATCTTTAATTTCCTTTAACGTGAAGCAAATGAATAGAGAGAGTAGGTAGTATGCAATGGTAACACGGCAAGGCTAATATCTGTTAACTAAGAATAGGTGGATTTCTAACATTAGAACCTGTCAATTAAGAACATCTTGGGCTTCGGAGCCTTTTCTGCAATGATTAGAGAGATTTCGTACAATAGAAGTTGGGAATGCATAACTGGGAATTTGGAACCCGTAGAGGTAAGGTTGGGACCATTCTAATAGAAGCACAGGCGATCGCATCTAGAGAGTCCTATTTTACAGAAGTATTAAGTAACTATGCTGTATACAAATACGTCATTCTATACTAGGAAAAGCGTTGCGTAAAAATAGATATACTATATTAATCCAACAAATATATTAAATTAAATGCATATAACAGAAATGAAGGTTTGAGAAAGGAACAGGGACAGGCGTGTTTTGGACCAAGAACAAAGCACTCAGAAGCCAATTCGAATTCGATATAGAAAGAAAATACAGTAATTGCGACATAGCAATACTGTCAAATAGTCAAGCAACTATCAAAGCACTTGACTCCTACGTCATTAACTCAAATTCTTTGGCAAGACAAGGAGCAACAGAACTCTTTTTTGGACGTGGACCATTATGCGGAGTAGGGAAATATACCATACGCCAAGAATTCAAGAAAATGGAAAAGGAAGATAGGGCAAGAACATGGAATAATACTCCAGGTCATAGGTAAGCTAAGAAACTCCTGGGATTCTATAACCGGAAAAGACTTGAACCATGCATCTGCCTTAACAAGAAAAACCTACACATCCTAACATAAAAACAGGCATTGCAAACTCAGGGAGCATTTAAGGAAACTAGGAATAATAAATGAAGGCGTTTGCAGATTCTGCAATGAGTCCAACGAGATTCCGCAACATCTTCTGGAGTCTTGTGGCGCATTGACCCACAAAAGACTAAAACATTTGGGCAAGTATCAAATATCAGATGAGGATATGTCTACCATGGACCACTTACTATTCTCAGATTCCTAAATGAAACCGGATCGGAGACGGAGCTCTAGGGAGAACTATTCTCACCAAGGGAAAGTAAGAGTGTATGGTCCCTCAAACATAATTCGGAAATAATTATAATGCGAGAGGAACTCAAAAGAGGAAATAAATCTCTCCTGCAGTAGTAGGTGGCAAATAGACCATTAGGTCGCAGTGCACGATAACCCTACAAAAATAATAATAATAATCTTTGAGAGAACACATGATAAAATGTTCACCATCCATAGAAGTCAGAAAAGGACTAGGAATTTCTTCAAAAGTTGGTCAATGCCACATCCAGTAATTAACAAAACAATGAAATTCAGCTAAAAAAAAAAAATCCGTTTGATCAATCTTAAAATTCTCTGGCTTTCGTGACTATCCACAGCACGGCAAAAACTCATTAAACCTCGTTATAAACAGAAAAAAAGAAACAATCAAAACCTCGTAGCTGCATTAACCCAGATGAATGTTGTCAGACAAATTATTATCTCCTACCACATTCAATCATCATCTGGCATTAAACTTGCTTAGGCACAGTTCCAAGTTACAACACAATACAGATCCTTATATTTACGGAATTAAAATAAAAGTGACAAAAGGAGGTAATACATAGTGAAAAATACTAGCTCCGTAGAAAAATGAAAACACTTTTTCCTTCTTTTTCCTTTCAGGATTTTCAAGATTTGGTCGTCGGCACAGGTATCCGTATCAGCCATTAAACAATCTTGGCATTATGCCAACTTCAAATTTCCTCAGTGTAGGCTATATACTCCAAAAGATATACAACACATAGGTCACTTTAATAAATCTTCACGTACGTTCTGTATATAATACTTATATGGACGTCTTGTAGAGAATGAGAATAACATTATATAATTATTAAGTTTAAAAATGTATGGAAATGGAAAGACAAAGTTCGTACCGTGTATCACCTTTAATGTTAAGTTGTTCTCTCTTTTTCATACCACAATGGTGTTGGTTTTTTTTTTTTTTGTTAAATGTAAACAACATGGGGGCAAGACGAATTGAACTGATTTAAATAACAAATAAAAAAAAAGCAGAGAAGAGTGTGAAAGGAAGAAAAATCAATTTCAATTCGCAGATACGTTTTGCTTAGAAATTTACAAAGAAGTTCGTATGCAGATGAAATACAATCGCAGGTATTGGTGTCAGAGCAGAATTTATTATGAACTTTTTCCATTTGCTTTCATACTTTCTGAAACATTTGTTTTTTTTTTTTTTTTTTTTAATTAACGGAAGAAACCTAACTGGAAGGTTGTGACACTACAGAAGGACCTTCAAGACATGACACTGCATTCTGGGGCAGTAATAAGATCACCCTTAACTTTCTTTTAAACAGTGTTTTGTGTTATGTGGTTTGAAATTAAATACTTTGTTTGCTTTAAATAGGCCTTTACATAAGATTTTAATTTAACTTGAGACATTTCTTCACCAAATTCCTTTTGAAATAAAAAAGATATGGGATTCTTAAAGAAAGGAATACTTCTTGTTATAACAATCATTTCCCTTAAGAGATAGAGAGATCTTCATTATAGAAACGATGAACGTAATACAGTTCATCAGAAAAGTTAGATCTGGGAAAAAATCACAAAGGCTCCTCGTTGGGCGCCATTCCATTAACGTGATAGATTGCAAAATCGAAACGTCAATCAGAATTATAGATTTTGTCAAAATAAAGAAAAGCTTTACGCCACAGTCTCCCCTGTCCTTTTCCACTACAGTATAGCCCCACAAATAAAAATGCAAATCGCGCCTTACTCTAGCGTAAAATCAAAAAATCAAAAAAATAAATACAGCATTGTTCTTCAATTCAAGAAGCATGCAGTAAAAATAAGGGTCTTGTACCCGTGTGGTGTTTGTTTGCCATATGATCACAGATCTGTGCAAGTAAATTCGATAAAATGGCAATTTTTTCAAAATTCCCTCATAAAAATTTTTTTTTTTTTTAAATATTTTTCCAGTTTTCCAAAACTTGATACGCATTGAAGCTCTATATTAGTATTATATTAACAATTTATATAAACTTTTATCCAAATCGAAATGGCAGAGAAAAAAATGGCGTTATACGAATTGTTAGCTAAATATCTTATAAGCCATCTGATTGCATGTGTATATATTCAAACTGATCCAAATATGCAATTTGAAGAAAAAAAATTGCAATTTTCAACAGACGTCTTAGGTAGGTTAGGTAAGGTTAGGTTGGCTGTCCACACGAGAGTGCAGACACACTTAGACCAGTGAAGGTCCTTTGTGATACCATGGATCAAACCATTAGGCCACTCAGGGACTAATAAAACCAACCGGAGCTTTTGACAAAGCGATGGATGGTCATGACGTCCAAGGACGCCAGATCGCAGAGGTCGTCAAGGAAGGGGGACCCTAGATGGAGCATTCTTTTATGCGACAGGGCTGGACATGTGCATAGGAGGTGAAGGATGGTTTTCTCCTCCTCCTCGTCCCTACAGCTCCTGCAGAAGTCGTTGGAGAAGAGACCAAGTCTTTTGGCGTGTTGGCCTATAAGACAGTGTCCAGTGAGAACACCGACAACGCAGCTGATTTGTGTACGCTTTAACTTGATCGGATCGGCACTACGTTTTTGATCCAGCTTAGGCCAGATCTGTCTCGAAATGTGACACGTTGAGCCGTTTCCCCATCTGAGGTTGGTCGTTCAGCGTTCAGCTTTAGTAGATACTTACATGTAGCGAGGGGCATACCCAGGGCTTGCCTTTCAGGCAAAATCCTTAGAGTGGTACCCTGTCTGGTGAGGTCGTCAGCCCTGCAGTTACATGGAATGTCTCTATGGCCGGGCACCCAGCATAGGTGAATGTTGAACGGCCCTGTCATCTCCATAAGAGATAGACGACAGTTTAAGGCAGGTTTGAAGTGAAGGAGAACGATTCCAGGGACTTGATTGCCGCTTGGCTGTCAGTGAAAATGCTAATATCCCTGACAGATAGTGCATTACATTTCAGCCAGGACAGGGCTTCCTTAATCGCCATGATTTCCGCCTGGAAAACGCTACAATGATCAGGGAGGCGGAAAGAGAGATTCAGATTGAGCTGTTCGGAGAAAACACCACAACCCACCCCGCCCTCCGTCTTAGATCCATCTGTAAAGAAGTGAACCGAACTACCATCGACAGGGGGGGAAGTGTCCTATACATCCCGGTTAGGGATGCTCGTACGGAACTTACGGTCAAATCTCAGTTTCGGCGGGGTGTAGTCCGTGTTTTCGTGTTTGAAGTTGAGAAGATCAAGGATCGAGGAGTGGCCAAAGCGATAGCTAGACCACTGAGAGGAGGCTTTCAAGCGGATGGCCGCACAGGCAGCCAACTGTTTGCCGAAAATATCTAAGGGTAACAGGTTGAACAAGATGTCCAGTGCCGCGGAGGCAGTAGTTCTAAGTGCACCACTGATGCAGATGCATGCAGATCTTTGCACCTTAGCTAGTTGAGTGAGGTGGACAGCCCTTTCAAGAGCAGGCCACCATACGATCACGCCATATAGTAGTATAGGCCTGATAACGGACACGTATAGTCAATGGGTGATTTGAGGTTTAATACCCCAGCTCCTACCTATAGCCTTTTTACAGGAATAGAGAGCTACATTAGCTTTCTTGACGCGCTCTAGTAGATTGCCCTTCCAGTTTAATTTCCTATCCAAAATAAGACCCAGATATTTTGCGTTTTCAGAGAAGGTGAGACTGGTGCCATTTATCAAAGGAGGGTCTATGAGGGGAACTTTATATTTCCTCGTGAAGAGAACGAGTTCCGTTTTATGGGGGTTAACCCCCAGTCCACAATTGGAAGCCCATTTAGTTAGCCGAAGGAGAGCATATTGGAGGATATCCCTGAGAGTGTGCGGGTGTTTACCGGAGGCAGCAATAGCAATGTCATCAGCATAGGCGATCACTCTACAACCTGACGCATCCAGGTCCATCAGTAGTTCATTAACTACCAGGTTCCACAGAAGAGGTGACAAGACTCCACCTTGAGGTGTACCGCAGCGAGCAATTCTTCTGGCCGATGCTCCGCCCAGCTGTGCGTTAATAATCCTGCATGTAAGCAATTGATTGATCAACACTCCGAGCGAGGTATCCACTTTCAGATTTACAAGTGAGTCGGTAATTGCCTTTGGTTTGACATTGTTAAAAGCTCCCTCAATGTCAAGGAAAGCCACCATGGTGTATTCTTTGATGATCAAGGATTTTTCGATGGTGCGCACAAGCGAATGTAAGGCTGTCTCAACCGATTTGCCTTTGCAGTACGCATGTTGGGACGGCGAGAGCAGAGCTGGGCTAATACTTTGCCGAAGATGGATATCAATTAACCTTTCTAAAGTTTTAAGCAGAAAGGACGATAGACTGATAGGTCGGAGATCCTTTGGTTCCACGTGCGAGCTCTTTCCTGCCTTAGGTATGAATATGACTTCAACCTCGGTCCAAAGTTTGGGAATATAGACCAGATTTAGACAGCCCGACAAGATGACTTTGAGCCATGGAAGCACAATGTCCTCGCATTGCTGAATTTCAGCTGGAATAACACCGTCAGGTCCATCGGACTTGAAGGGTTTGAAGCTGCGCATGGCCCATCGGATCTTTTCTGTAGTTATCAAGACTAAAGAGTTGCTGCAAGGTTGAGGGGGGGGGGGGGATTTCCCACTTGCGATACAGCAACAGGGGAGCTACCAGGAAAGTGAGTATCCAGTAAGATGTCAATGGATTCCTCAGCAGAGGAGGTCCAGTGACCATCCGGATACAAAAGGAAGCTGGGTATAGAAGGGCTTTTAGAGAGGATTTTCCGCAACCTGGAAGCTTCCGAGGACTCTTCAATGCATTCGCAGAAGAGTCTCCAGGAACGTCGTTGCTCCTTCCTCAGTGAGATTTGTATTTTCTGAGAGACAGTTTATAGGAGTCCCAATCGGCCGTCTTACGGGAGCTTTTAGCAATATTAAAAAGGAGCCTACTGTCTTTCCTAAGAGTACTGAGATTTGCATTCCACCAGGGAGGTTTCATTTTACCTCGAGGTTTGCGGAGTGGGCAGGCCTCGGCCATAGCTTAGGTAAAGTACCGTTATTTTTTGGGATAGAACGATAATTTCACCTCAGGGTGACTGCAGATATAAAGTTTAAAGTAAATCCGTTTAGCCCTTTACTGCTCGAACACAATGGAAAATCGCTGCAGCAGATGAAGTCGCTGTAGTACAAACTGTCAAGAAAGTCGCTCACTGAAGTAGCAATACACGCCCACAGTGATTCTGCGCAGCACGGGTGTTTTCTATCGGAAAAGAAAAATAGTCGTGCTGTGGTTATTTTATAATTGCGATTTAACAAATCCTATAAAAAAAATTATTGTTTCTTATCTGTCTATACGTATAATAAAACTGTAGGGTTTTTCTTTTGTTACCTAATGGAGTGAGAACCGCTGGACAGATTTGGATGAAACTTTTTTTCAAATGTTTTTTAGGACTCCGGGAAGGACATAGGCCATGTCGCTTTTTGGCCAGCCTACTTTTTGGGGGCGTTTTTGTAGTTTTTATTTGTTTTTACTGACTGCTTTTAACCTCCTATTACACGGGTAATTCATCATCAATACAAATGAAAAGAAGACATAATGGGGTCAACACTTCCTTCAATATTTTAAGCTATCCATCTGTTTTCTGCTTCATCTAGAAGCTGAGATACAGACCCAAATCTAACATGATCAAATTAAATTTACTTTCTCAAATCTAAAGAAATTAACAACGATTGTTCCTGATCGTTGT
Organism: Brachypalpus laphriformis; assembly: GCA_945910035.1. Lineage (NCBI taxonomy): Eukaryota > Metazoa > Arthropoda > Insecta > Diptera > Syrphidae > Brachypalpus > Brachypalpus laphriformis. The sequence continues at coordinate 125,243,309 of OX246755.1, forward strand.
TCTGCTTTGGGGTGGTGGACGCACATCGAAAGCACCTTCACTTCAACAAATGCTGTGTGTCGTTTTGCCTGTTGGATCGGAACGAAAGAGAAGTATGCGTACGTGGGGTAAACGCATATTGAGTGCAAGTGTATTCGCAGTTTTTTTTTCTAAGAAAAACTCCATTTACTGTGAGTAAAAATTGTTTTCATCAAGTTTAATAAAAATCTGTTACTCACTCACATAATGTTGAAACTTTATATTTGGTGTTTCACCTTAGTTAGTGTACATATGTATCTCCTTGCACTGTCCTCAATAGAATGTACGTGGAATGTTATTTTTTCTCAAACTACCACCACAATTTTCCAGTTCCTTTTTTCACATTGGCTTTTCTTTTAGGTGTGTTAATATACGTATTTTTTATTTATTGGTTGATACAGGGCTTACCGTTTTGTTTTAGGTAATTCCGTTTACATTATAAAATATGCATTTAAAGAAAAAATCGAATCTTTCTCGAAGCTCAAAACGTGCTAGGACAATTCGTCAAGTTCGATCACATCAAACAAATGTGACCTACGCCACAGTAGGTCAGATACTGAAGATGAACGTCTTGCTACGACTCGCGCGTCACAAAAGAACAACCTCAAACATTGTTTACAAAGAAGCTTTGTAAAATTTGTTTACCATAATAAAATACAATTGTCCCATTAGTCAAAGAATTGTATTTTTTATTACGTTCGATAATATTTTAGAGAATGTTGGTTTTTGAGAACTATGAAATCTGCACTTAGGGGCTTAAAGTTACCCATTGGAACGACATTGATAAAATGCAATTAATCCACAAGATTTATTGTACACAACAATTTTATGAACTTAGGCAAATACTTTGATGTTTCTTCATTGGCTCTGATATTACATATTTGTTCGCATGAGGAAGCCTTTATAGGGCGAAGCAAGGCGAGCACGGGTTCAGCTAGTCAATAATAAATTCTTCAGTGGATTGCTTAGCCATGTTCGTTTTTCTTTTTGTTTTAATTTGAAAATTCAAAAAGTAGCGCAGCCTGTTTTGAAGTAGAAGATGACTCAACTTGTACTACAGCTGCAGCTTCGCACTGTGGGTACACTATAGGATTTACGTACATTTGAACGTTGGCAGCGCTGCGTATTACAGCTGCAATACAATGGTGAAGTATTCAGCTGCAGACGGAAATACAGATATTCAAACTGACAAACAGTTTAAGAAGACGAACTTAAAAATTGATTTTATTAATTTAAGCTTAATACAAATTATTCTTAGTAACACTAAGAACACTATACATACTTATGTATGTATATACTTATTGTGCTAAATTAAAAACAAAAGAGGGAGGGTGAGGAGGTGAAATTATAAATGGCGTTGCTACTCGTAAGTACGCAAAAACGGTTATCACCAGTAGCAAACATCGATATAATAACTTCGCAGGTGTTTGTCGAAATGGAAAAAAAGTAAAAAATCAGAAAAGCGTGGCTAAGAAACTGATGAATTTTATACCAGCTTTTGTATCCTTAATGTTGACACAAGATATATGGTAAGCTATCACTCTTACAAGTTTCATCAAAATTGGTCTAGTAGTCTCCGCGTGATTCGTGCACAGACAGACAAAAATTGTATTTTTTATTTTTACGGGTTCCAAAAGTCCAAATGTATGTTTTCCTGATTAAACTCAATGTGCAAACATCGACCATCTGTAGTTTCATTATTCATATGTATATGTAAATCCGACAACGGACTCAGGCTAATCGACCTTGGGGCGGGGCGAAACTTTGTCGTAGCTAGGACGCGGTTCCCACGTCTCGACATTCACAAGGGAACATGGCTCTCCTTTGATCGAAAAACTGTCAACCAAATCGATCACATTGCGATCGACGCAAGGCACTCTTCCAGTATTCTGGGTGCCCGGACTTTCCGAGGAGCCAACGTGGTCTCGGATCACTACCTAGTTGTAGCCAAGATACGGATGCGGATACCCAGAACGGAGCGAAATCAATGAAATACTGTGAGGAAATTTGACGTCGAGAAGCTACAATCGCAAGAGACCGCCAGAACCTTTGTCGATCGTGTTTGTTCTAATCTCAATCTAAGTCCTATGCCGCCAGCAGCAAATGCGGAAGACCAGTGGCAGCGCTGCCAACAAGCAATCAGAGATGCCGCCTCTGTTTGATGAGGAATGCTGGCAAGTACATGCAGCGAAACAAGAGGCGTACAAGGCGGCGCTGCATAGAAGGACTAGAGCTGCTTACGAGCTCTACGTGAGCAGGAGAAAAGAGGAACATCGACTTCTCAGAAAGAAAAAAAAAGGAGCACGAGAAGCGCTCGATCGAGGAGATTGAGAGACTTTATTGCAAGAATAATGTTCGAAAATTTTACCAAATGGTAAAAAGAACATGCCAGGATTTCAAAGCCAGAACAGAAGCCTGCAGGGACGAAAATGTCAATATAGTAGTAGAATCGCAGTTGGTGCTGAGGATATGGAAGGAACACTTCTGCAGACTGTTAAACGGCGATGATGATCAATATATATGAAGTGAGGATAGCGATATCTAAACTCAAATCCAACAAAGCTGCTGGAGCCGACGGCCTTGCCGCTGAACTTTTCAAGGCAGGAGGAAATGAGCTGGTAAGGAGCATGCATCAGCTCATCTGTAAAATCTGGTCGGACGAAAGTATGCCCGATGAATGGAACCTCAGCATCATTTGCCCGATCCTGAAGAAAGGAGACCCTCTGAACTGCGCCAATTACAGAGGTATATGTAAGTCTCCTCAACATCGCATATAAGATCCTGTCTGCCGTATTATGTGAACGCCTAAAACCGATCGTCAACAACCTGATAGGTCCTTATCAGTGCGGTTTTAGGCCGGGAAAGTCCACCATTGACCAAATATTCACACTACGGCAGATCTTGGAAAAAACCCATGAATATAAAATCGATACGCACCCACTCTTCATCGATTTCAAAGTTGCCTATGATAGCGTGTATAGAGACGAATTATACAGAGCCATGTCTAGTCTTGGCATCGCTGCCAAGCTCGTCCGTTTGTGCAGAATGACGATGGAGAACTCTCGCTGCTCCATCAAAGTTGGTAAGAACATCACCGAACCGTTCGATGTCAGGAAAGGTGACGCGCTATCATGCGATCTCTTTAACATAGGACTTGAGAGAATTGTACGAAACTCACAAGCCAACACCGGAGGTATAATCTTTTACAAGTCTGTACAACTACTCGCTTATGCCGATGACATTGACATAATCGGAAGAACTCAGCGGGCAGTCAATGGGGCATTTACGAGTATTGAGATCGAGGCAGCAAAGATGGGTCTAGCGGTCAATGAAAGCAAAACAAAATATATGCTGTCTACAAAAAAGGACACCCAACATCAGCGTCTTGGACAGAACGCCACAATAGGCAGATACAATTTTGAGGTAGTAAAGGATTTTGGTGAACTCCGCAAATGACATCAGTAGGGAGATCACACGAAGAATTACTCTTGCCAATCGTTGTTTCTATGGGCTAGGCAATTGAGTAGCAAAGCCATATCTCGAACTACTAAGGTAACTCTTTATAAGACTCTAATCATCCCAGTCCTGCTGTATGGCGCAGAGGCATGGGCTTTGACAAAACCGGATGAGGATGCCCTTGGTTATTTCGAGAGAAAAGTTCTGCGAGCGATCTTTGGTCCCGTCTGTATAGACGGTGAGTGGAGGAGAAGGTACAATGCCGATCTACACGGCCTGTACAAGGACATCGAATTAGCCAGAAGAGTTCACATACAGCGACTAAGATGGCTGGGTCATTTAGAGCGGATGGAGCCCAACGTTCCCGCTAAGAAAGTTTTCGAATCCACCCCGGATGGACGACGCAGTAGAGGACGACCTCGCGGTAGGTGGCGCAAACTGGAGGGGGACCTCAACCAATTTGGCGTGCGCAACTGGAGGCAGCTGGCTCGTAACCGTGCTAGCTGGAGAGGTTTGTTGGTTGAGGCCCAGGTCCACCCCGGACTGTAGCGCCATCTAAGTAAGTATATGTAAATAGTTTTGTTTCAATGGAATAATCTCCAGCTATTATTTTGGTCCTCTCGTCGATAATTCTCTGCTGAAAAGGTAAACTATCTTAAATCTGTTTTCATAATTTTCAGGAGAACAAAAAAACTAAAGCAGTTCGAGTATTTTAGGACTTTACTTTTACTTTACACAGGAAGTACGTCCGACAGAAAATGGACGATTAGAGACAGCTGCGTATACATTTTACATATATACATACATTTTCGGCGTAGCTGAAAATTAGCAATCTAAGCATTTGAGGTATTTCCCTGTTATCGATAACATAGGGAAAAATTGGCGTGATTGTACTTTTGTCTTTCGTAGCTAACTGAAACCGTGATAATTATCCTGGATATCATTAACTGATATCGGTTAAAAATGTTGTGTTTTAAAAATGTTCTTTTTTTGTTTTTTTCTGAGCCTATAGGTACAAGATACGAAAACAACATGCGTTTCATTGTTCTTGATAGAGTCACCTGCTGAATTAGTTAGAGCTGTGCTCAAAAAATGGCACCAATTTCATATCACCTTATATTGAAGGCACCATATCTTCCATTTGGCACCATCTACTCATTCCGAAGGCTTACTGAAAATACACGCTCACTAGATTTTCCTCTCCATAAACATAGAGAATGGTTACGGTCTTGATTATGATGCCAGCGGCTTACCCACCTGTAGCATCACGACGCAAACTTCATACATTTGGTTCATTTGGGAAGCTGAACGAAGCCTTCAATATGTTATTTTATTGAGAATGGAACTAATGCTAGATTTCGAACAGGTACCAATCACTTGCGGTGCCATATCACCTGAGTTTTCCTTAGCCTTCTAAACCGCAATTTTAAATGTTTCCTAGTTTTGCTCCTTATAAGAGGCTATGTCATCATAGTCATTAAAGGCTTACACATCGTCTTTCTTTCAAATTCCAATACAACTTTTCTACTGCATTTAGGGTCCGAAAGAATACTTTTCGGTTCACGGTTAAAATAAGACGTTTCTAGATGGTGGCGGATTATTTCAACTTTCTTGTTCCGCAAATTTAATCATATCACTTTAAGACAGAACTATTTTCTTTAAATTTGTAATCCTCTTAAATGTCCCTCTCTATCTCCTTCTAAGTCACCCGGTTCAAAAGTTACAAGCGTATGATAGATACACAGACATCATGTTCAGTCCATACGGTATGGATCAAGGAATGTTTAGGTGAACAGAGATGCTCAAATCTCTACACAAGAAATCACCAACCCCCAATGCTTCGTCATCTAATGATGATTTATAGCACGTCTATTTGAATATGCAATATCCATTCACATGAGTCGAAAAATACTTCTGCAGGGTGCTACGAAAAATATAAACGTACATAAATATTATCTGACAGAAATAATACACTCGTCGAAAAACAGGAATTTAGAAGGAATATCCGAAAGATGAAGAATTCACTGAGAATTAAAGTTATTTTCCAAGGATCCGATTGATTTACAAACCCAAGTCAAATGAGGGCCGCTGTTGCCGGAAAAATTACTGATTCAACGTTACACTTTTCGTTTTGAAATCCAACTGCTGCTCTAACTAAGGTTCAATTCTACTGGGGGTGGCAATGGTGCAGTGGGTAGTGTGTTTGCTCGTTAACCGATGTGTGCAGGTTCAAGCCCCAGCGGGGAACAGCAATCATGGGCCACCCAAGTATAAAGGAAAAACGATTTACATCGAAGTTTTTCCAACCACTGCACCAAAGAAAGGTTCCTGCCTGGTAGTACAATGGACCGGAGAAGTCTGAGTGCTCTGGGATTTGGGTTTCCTTTTCTTTATATAAAAAATAAAAAGCTTCAATTCTAAGAGTAAAGGTAATCCTTCAAAATACTTTACACCTTAGTCTGCACATTGCAGATGCATATACTCGTAGCTTCTTTTTGGATAGGATTGCCTATTACAATACATTGAAGGAAATACGGCAGCATTATACAACATGGCAGTTTACGAAGTATAACCCTTGAATTAGGTCACTAAGTGATTTATTATGTAAGCTCTAAAATTGGTTCATAATTTCGAAAATAGCTCAGAATGTACCAGTATAGTACCAACTTTGAATGAAATCTACAAACAGAAAATCACCTGCTCTTAGTCGCACAATTAGGACTGCTCCAATCATATTAATTCACTTTCCAATTGTTGTAAAATCCCCCAACACATAAATACTATCGATCCAGAACCTTAAGACCGTAGCCAATAAAGTCACATTCGAACGTTGAACTTTAACCTATTCCAGAGCCCAATGCCTCACGCCAAACAGAGTCTTAAACAAAACTCCTCGTTAGCATGACAACGGAACACACCCTCGAATTTAAATAAATTCTATTTACCCGCGGTAATAAATTCTAAATACAACTTTCAAAGGAAAATGTATAATTTCCACTATACTCATACAATGGTCGCTGGTCACCCATGTACACTCCGCCTCTAGGCTGCGACCATCTAGAGTAGACCAAAATGAAACTAATAGCAGGAAACTACGAATAAGCATATTCCCCCAGTCAGCCAAATCGATTGTTAAATTCAACAGCACTTTACACAAGAACTATTACCATTGATTAGATAAAATACTGCAGGGCCATTGCGTTCTTAAACCAGAAGGAGAATGCACAATTTTGGTTACGAAAAACCTTGGTACTCCACAAAGAATCACTTTTCCTTCAACGAATTCCACACACCATACTTCACCCGAGACGTCGACACATTGCGAAAAACTGAAAAGTGGAAAAAAATCTTCAACGATGTGGCCACACTGTATGTACACTTTACAATGAATATAATCATCATCCCCCCTGTGCCAAATTCTGTTAAGCTTCCTTTATGTAAGAGAAGAGTAAAACACTTGAGCAGTACATCGGAAACGTTCCAAAAACCAACGTATTCCCTTGACTCCAACATCATAATGAATAGCAGTAGGGGATGAACAGTGATGCTGAAAACTATTCAGTCACTCAGAAAAGTGAACACCAACTACGAGTATATGACTAGCATCGATGTACTGGGGCCTTATTTTGTATTGCGTTTCTATAGCAAATGTATACAAACTCAATTTCCAAAACGTCACTGAAACGTTTGATAGACGATTTGACAATCTAACTTTCGGAAATGTTGGATTTTGAGTTGGAAGCACTTACACCCTATCCGAGAACCATACAAAATACCAATTCATTTTAGAATCGGATTACATTTTCGAATGGCAATCCGAATCCGAAAGCAGTACAAAATAAGGCCCCTGATGATTCGATAGAATTGAAGAGAAATATTTTGTTTCATAGGAGTCCAGAAAGACCAAAGGGATCTTGCAAACGGCATCCGATACATAGTTAAAGGCGTATCATCGAGTTCATCCTCCTGGTGGATCCATCTTATTTCTACAGATTGTACTAGCGGGTACCCGGCGTGCGTTGCTGCGCCTAACAAAAAACAACTGTCAGGAAGGTGTCTAGGGGTAAATCTATTAGAGAACAGTTTTTTTTAGTACTTAAGTACTTTAATACTAAAGCAGTGCACCAATTTTGACCAAAACTTTCGGGTCGATACCCAAGATTGCTTGAAAATTTGAGCTCAATCGGTTCGGTGTCCATAGTATACAAACATAGGTACATAGGTACACACATTGAGTTTTATATATAGAAATGGTACACTGGTGGTAGAGATACACAAGTGACAATTAGAATTAAGAATTAAATAGAATACTACCATTGATCTTCTGACAAGCTTTTGCCTATATTGAGCGTCAACAATGCATATCTCCTCCAAGTATAGTATTAGAGTACATCTTTGTACATCTTTTGTGGTCCAACTTTGTACTATCCTATAAATGAATGACGACTAACTTACATTCTGCGAAAAATAGTTTGGGTTATATGCATTGTACTATTATTAAATTCGGCGTGTTATCTCCACATCCAAATATACATATTAATCGTAGGCTACTTGAACCCACGAACAGGCAATGAAGCAGGAACCCCACAGGCGGATCAGTAGAAATCCGGTGAAGTGGGAGGGTTGTGATCCCTTGTTTTCGGATCATAGCCTCGCTGATAAAAGGAAGAAGAAGAAGAAGGCAATGAAGCAGGATCTGAAAACAACTCAGCTGGAATAGTTCGACAATCAAAAGATAAATTAGTGAATACGAGAGGTGCTAAATTATTAGAGCTGTGTAACTCGCACGGGCTTCGACTTCAAAACGGAACAAGTACTTCGGATAATGTGGGGGAGTTCACATTTGTGGAAAAGCAAGGGACTACGGTCATAGACTAAGGTCTCATAGGAGGAGACTGGAATTCGTATGTCACTGACTTCGAGGTAGGCCAAAAACCATATTCGGATCATATGCCAATAATCGTAACATTTAGACTCGAAGCACATGAGAGCGAAGGAATTAAAAACTCGATGCTCCTTCGCAAATTGAGGTGGAATGAAGACAATGCTTTCAATTATAAAAGACAACTCGGCGTAGTATTGAGAAGGGTGCATGAATTTGATCTCGACACAATTGTGGAAGTTATAAAAGAATCGTATTCCTCCCCTAGGAACAACAGAAGCAGTGAAAAAAAAGTGGCGGAACCATGGTTCGATGTAGAATGCAAAAGGGCAAGGAAATTATCGTTTGCATGGCTGAAATCAATGACGATTTCTTTAAACTCTTTATATTGGAGCTAATAGCCAATTCAAAGCCCTATGTAGAAGAAAGAAGAAGGCCTACTACGAAGCAGAAGCATTGAAGTTAGCTAATTGTCGGAGTTCATCAAATTTCTGGAGACTAGTGGCAAAACTTAATGGTAGAAAATTTAAAATCAATCAAGAGAGTCCTACTGTCCTGTTTACGCACTTTAATGAGTTGCTGAATCCTATGGTTAGTAGTAGCGTGTTCCAATATGCCATACCTGACTTTGGAGATGAACTATTAGACACGAGAATAACATACCCAGAAGTGATCACGGCTTTAAATAGGTTGGAAGATGGCAAAGCGGCAGGATCTGACGGAATACCAGTCGAGTTCTATAAGTATGGGACCAATGAGCTCTGTCACAGACTTATCCGCGTGTTAATTGATGTGATGGATAATGGGAATATACCACAACAGTTTAAGGAGGCTTTAATTTTCCCTATCCATAAAAAGGGCTGCACGAGTGATCCGGGGAATTATCGTGGGATTTCCTTCTTAAATGCAACTTACAAGATTTTCACTTCGGTTTTGCAAAGTAGGCTTACGGAATGGATTCGCGTAAATAAGCTGTTAAAAGAATTTCAGGCAGGTTTCAGACCAGGATATTCCACAATAGACCACATCTTCGTTTTGCGTAGCATTGCAGAATCTTTTATCTCGAAAAATAAAAAAACTCTACGTATTCTACGTCGACTTCAAAGCAGCTTTTGATACTATAGATCGCAGAGCTTTAATCTACAACCTGTTTGGCATGGGATTGTAGCGGAAGTTCGGACGAGTTATCCAGAACCTTTATGAAGATGAGTTCGGACGAGTTATCCAGAACCTTTATGAAGATACACAGGTGTTGGTTTGGAATGGAAAGGAAAAGTCCGAGTGGTTCCAAGCAAGATCAAGAGTAAGACAAGGCTGCACAATGAGTCCGCTCTTATTTGCATTATTTATAGAAGACTTAGTGGACTCCCTGCCAGGACGCATTGAATATGCTGGGGTACTCATCAAGGCGTTACTTTTTGCGGATGATATAGTCATGCTGGCATATTCACCAGAAGCCTTGCAGCTGATGATTAATCGGCTATACAATTACTGCAGTTTATGGGGCCTTTTAGTCAACTTGGAAAAGTCGAAAGTGATGATTTTCAAGAAAAGGGGAGGCAGAATTTCCTTGAACGAGAGCTGGACCTATAATGGCGAAATCATTGAGGTAGTTAAGGACTACAAACACCTTGGAGTTTATTTTACGAGCAATTTAAGTATGCAGAAGCATCTAGAAGAAAAACTGATCAAAACCAAAACCGCAGTGAATATAACGTGGAAAAGATGGTTCATCAATAAGAACATAACCCACAGTAGCAAGTATAGAGTATTTGAAGCTGCCTCCGAAACTATTTTGCTATATGCTGCGCAAGTATGGGGACATAAAAAATATGAAACTGTGGAAAGACTCCTACGATATTACATCAAAAGGTCATTTCATCTTCCTCCTAACACTCCCAATTACATGATAATGTTGGAAACGGGTCTATCCCCCCAATGGTGTAGTGGTAACATCGTCAATTGCCACGCTAATGGTTCACGGTTCAAATCCTGATGTCAGCAAGCATTTATTTATTTCTCATGAAATATATAAAGTCAGTCCGATCATTTGCAAAAGCTTCTGTGAACACTACTGCGAAGGCATAACACTGGCAGTAGCTTGGTCATGTGGCTGGAAAAATTCTTCGCTCTGTTGATGATGATTTGCCCTTGACATCGATTATCGGGAAAAAAGTACTGCGAATCAGAAGCAATGACAATAATAACAAAAATCTCCCCAGTTATCTGGACGCCACCCCCGGAGAATAGCTGAAGCATAAACAACTGAGCTTCAAGAACTACTACACCAATATCTTTCTCTCTTTCTCTCTATCCATCCTTTCCAACGCCCGCACTGTGTGTAAACATGTTAAAAGGTATTCATAACCATTTGAGTGCGCGCAAATTATAAAAAAAAAAATAAAAATATACTCAAAGTAGTAAACATAAATACTATATCTAATAGGAGCAGCTGGTATGGTGAATGGCTGGCTGGAGCTAGCACCAAAATGTGGATTGGTTCAAAACTTCAGGGAAGCAGATACTGCAAGCTGGAAAGCTGCCTTATACCTTCTAATAGAAAAAGTGGACGAACAATGCAGAAACGGATTCCTAGAGAATGCTTCGAGCTCTCTACATAGATCGATCTATAGCAGGCTAAATCATGACTTGCAACCTAACAATAACTACTTTCGAGATGAGCTGAGTATTCACGAAATATCTATGATGGTGAGACTGCGAGGAGAACTTCTTCCCTTGAACTTCGTACCTCAACGGAACGACCTCCCAATTTTGTGTGGTATATGTAACGTTGCAGAGAGGGAAGATGTAATTCATTTCATGGGCAGGTGTCCTACCCTACGAGAAATAACAAGACAAATCTTTGAAGCTGATTTTCTGCCAGACGCTCAGGTTTTGAACTCCTCGAAGAGCTGCATGTCCACAAGCTTTATCCATACTGTAAAACAGCAATAGCATATAGGGACCGAATATTAAACGAAAACTTCTAATAAATCTAAGTGTACAAAATTAAATAAAAAAATTTGAGTATTTCTCTGTTGTAAAGTAATTATGTATGTAAATTTACTATCTTAAAAGCGCAATAGGTATATTAATTGTTAACAGTGTTGTCAATCTGGCAGACGGCATAGGCCATGTCTTTGATTTTTGTAAACTTTAAATGTACATATGTAACAAACTGAAGTATGAATAAAATCTATCTGTCTATCTATCTATTAAATTCGACGCGGCTACGCATACTAGGTAAGAACTGTATGGAGCAATCTGGTATCCTATTAACTGGTACGAGTATACGTATAAACATCCACCACACGTATTGAAAAATTAACATCAGAAAATGTAGAAGCAGAAAATATTTAACATGAAACCAGAAGAGTTGGTGAACTTTTTACGACAAGTGTTAGTCCATGTACCTATACATATACCGGACGACAACCACATCCGGCTGTTTTGAGATGGAGAACATGTCGGTGATATACTGATGCCTATTGCGTTATGTGTCATTTATGGTAAAATAAAGTTAAAAGCTGATGTTGTTTACAATGTTTAATTTTGCTGCATAAATGTGAAATGCATAATGTACTCGTATGTAAGTATTATAGTTCAATTATACCGTCTCCCGAGCGCTCTGAGGGTTGTTGGTTGAGGCCCAGGTTCACCCCGAACTGTAGCGTTGCCTAAGTAAGTAAGTAAGAGCGCTCTGAACAGCTGCTACTTGTAACTGCTGTTTACTATTTGTTGCTACGAAATAAGATGCATTTTTAAGTCGCATCAGCTCGACTAGATACTGACTTTAATTTTCTAAAAATGTTGTCACAATTTCTCTGATACATCCTTACAACTAGGTGGGTGGACTAAAATTTTCTGTAACTCATAAAATTTATTACTTTGACTGGCAAAGGAATGATGAAAGGAATGGGCACTGGCAAAAGGTGACATAGGTATGTATGTATGTACGTACATATACGAGTATCTACTGACAAAATTGCAACAATGCAAAAGTGCCTAGAAGAAGGAATTTTCCCTAATCAATGGAAACTGCAACATCTCGTTTTATTGCCAAAAGGAAACAAACCCCTAGGAGACCCATAGTCGTATCGCCCGATATGCCTACTGGACACAATGGGAAAGATCCTGGAGCGAATCATTTACAACAGATTGCTCACAATAGCGGAAGAGAAAGGGGCTTTGTCCAACCAGCAATTCGGATTCCGAAAGTCTCGCTCAACAATTGACGCCATTAAAGCTGTAGTTAATATAGCAGCGGAAGCAATTGAAGGTGAAAGATGGCGATACGGCACCAAGGAATACTGCGCAGTAGTGACGCTAGATGTCAAAAACGCGTTTAATTCGGCAGATTAGCCCACTATAAGAAGATCTCTTGTTAGGATGGATACACCATCTTACTTGCTGCAGATAATGGCGAGCTACTTTACCAACAGGAAACTGAGGTATGATACCGACGAAGGAGTGAAGTACTACGATGTTACAGCTGGGGTCCCGCAAGGATCGGTGCTGGGCCCATTACTATGGAACATAATGTACGACGGAGTTTTACGATTACCACTGCCACCTAAAGTGAATATAATTGGATTTGCTGACGACATCGCTGTTGTTACAGTAGCAAAACAAATCAGTGAAGTAGTATCAGCTACAAATGTGGCAATAAGTCAAATCAAAAGCTGGCTAGGATCCGCCGGTTTAGAATTACCTGACCACAAAACTGAAGCTGTTCTAATAACCAGTCGGAAATCTGTGGAATATATGAATGTACAGGTTGGAACCCAAATCATCAGATCCAAAGAAGCAATCAAATACCTAGGAGTAATGCTCGACAATAGACTGCGGTTTAAACAGCATGTTGATTATTCGAGCAAAAAAGCGTCACGACTTCAGGCAGCACTCTCAAGGATAATGCCCAACAATGGAGGACCTGGATACGCTAGGAGGATCCTACTATCCAGAGTTGTCAGCTCAGTCCTTCTTTATGCGGCTCCGGTTTGGGCGTGGGCTCTCGCGACCAAGGAAACAAGGAGGAAACTTACATCAGCCTACAGACTCTGCGCTATAAGGACCATCAGTGGTTTTAGAACTATCTCTGACGAAGCAGACTTTGTCATAGCAGGAATGGTTCCTATCGACATCCTCGCGAACGAGATGCAAAAAACAAATATTTGGCGCAACAGCTCTTTAAAGTGCCTGGGCCTAGCTCCTCGCAACCACTCATGTTGTGTGCGTTATATTTTTCACACGAATGGAAGGGACCTACAGTTTAATGCCGAATCCGAACGGCGATTTGAGAAGCTTTTTCGTGACAACAATATTCTCGGATGTTTGTCAGACGCTCGCGAGAGGTGGGACCGTGAAAAAACTTTTTGGTATTTTCTGGGATTCGAACTTGGAACCTCATGCGTAGTGATTCGACACACTAACCACTTACACCACGGCGCCCACGAGATGCAGAGAATCTACAATCGGAGAGGCTCGAGCCATCAAGAGGCTAGCGAAAGAAGAAGAGTTATAGAAGAAGGAAAAGCAGCTTCAAGAGCTGTGTGGCAAGATCGATGGGATAATGCGGTTAAAGGCAGATGGACCTATAAATTAATCCCCACCATCGACATTTGGATAAACCGAGCACATGGGAACTGCACCTATCACCTCACGCAGTTCCTGTCTGGCCATGGAGGTTATCGCAAATATCTTTACCGGTTTGGACACGATAGCTCTCCGTTGTGTCCAGAATGTCCAGACCAGGAGGAAGATACGGAGCATGCAGTCTTCTACTGTAGGCGATTTGAAAACTGGAGAAACGAACTTCCCAGTCCTCCATTCCTTATAGATCATATGGTACAATCTGAGGAAAAATGGATGGAAATTTGCGCGTTTATTACGCACGTGCAAATGCAGCTTCGAATCCAAGAAAGAATACGTCGAGAAGCAGAAAGTACAGCATAAATTGCTAACCAGCCTCGTGAAGTAATACCTAACGGCAGTCCCGCGGGGAGAGTGGTTGAAGTGTGTAGGGTGTGTGTTTAGTACGTAGGCGTATTCCTGAAATCGATTACTCAGGCTTGCGAATCGTGCATGTTAGTAGCACTCGGGCTATTAGTATCTATGAAGATTACACATCCCTGGCGCAACCTAAAAAAAAAAAAAAAAACTGACAAAACATGGTACGCTCATGCCAGCTAAACTTTCAGATGTTTGTCGGACGTTCGCGAGAGGAGGAACTGTGAAATTTTTTTTGTTTTTTCTGGAACTCAAACGGCGGGTCTGGAAATGTTTTCTCCAATCCCATCTACCCTTTAATCGCTTTGCGCATTTTATCTTGTAAAATTGTGATATGCTCAATCCTTACTCTGCCACTTTTTATACATTCAACATTGGGTGTACTATTTCTAATAAGTTCTATGATTTTACATCGGATATCCATCATATACTTGCTAGAAATATATAGATATAAACGTTTTCACTAAGTCTTAAATAGTAGAACCGGAACCTGTTTAGCTACATATATATCTGCTCAAGACCGAAGAAACAGTTCTCCGTATTTCTCAATCTCCATGTTAACTAACCTATTCTATATTACCTCTTCGACCCGCAAAGAGGCTTTACATTCCATGAAATCTGGCGAAGATGCTGGTTGAACGTCTAATACAAAGGCACAAAACTTCTGCGAGAAAGTAAAAAAAAAATAGCACACCAAGTTCGTGATTGTAGACGGTTCTCACTTCTGAGAGAGTTCAAAGATATCTCACAAAGCAAGTGATAACGGGTTAGACGTCAGTATAATGTACATAAAAAAAAATGATATCCGTAATAACATAACTCATATTATATAGTACCGTGAGAAACAACGAAAAAAATGGTAATTTCTAGTGCAAAGAGTCAGGCACTTAGCATATTTTCCTATCCAGGCCCTGGAGATAAAATTCTAAAGAAGTGAATTGGATTGACACACGATTGACTTTGCCGCCAAACCTCATGCATGTCGGGAGATTGTTTGATGGTCGAGGTCCAAGTTCCTTAAACGCAGACTAATCAGGTTTAGATGAAAAGACCGTTTCAACGGATGAAAAAAAACCTTTACTGATAGCCAAGCGACAATAGTCAATAGTAAATGAAGTCATTAAAGGGTCCCTACGTTAGTTATTAGTTAAAAAAAGTAAAAAAAATAAAACTATAATGGTATGCATTATATCATATTTTACAGAAATCATTGCCGAAGTAATTTCATTTGCAAGCTCATCATGTGCAAACGCTCGAAACAGGAAGAATACTATGGCGATTCTGTCCAAAAAGATGGAAAACTAATGGAATTCAACATTGCCAATACTCTTTGTATCTGATCGCCCTAAGATCGGACTAAAAGACGACACCCAAAATTTATTTTAAAAGCCTATTTAATTTTATTTGACATGTCACCATAAACAGCAAAGCAATCAGTCGAGCAGTAAAAACGAGGAACGAAACCTGTAGCATTTACTTTCAGTTTTAAGAAACTAAACTTTTAAAACCACCCACTCGGGGTGGAAAACTTTTAATCTACAGTGTAAACACAATAAAGTATGCAATGTTGGGTGAAAAAATCGATAGAAATGCTACATCCTGTAAGAGACGGGGGTGTAACCATAGTTGCACTTTTGCCAACTTGGCAGGGACCACACTGTGCCTATCTCACACAAAAGCAAAAACAAAATAAATATAAATAAATAAACTAAAAGCACTCACCATTTTGTTTGAATCCCGTTTCTTAATGCCTACTGCTTTCTCTTCCGGATCGCCTGGCGTGGGCGAGCCATCATTTCCTGTCTTACCGCCACCATTTGGCTCCATTTCTACGCTAGAATTACTAAGTTTTCTATTGCAATTAACTCCTTCCTTTTTCACATCCCCCAACGATGAGGAAGTGTTGTCTACTTTTGCACTATGAATTGAAGTAGGATTCTTTCCTTGCTCTACTGCAGCCGATAGCGAACGCGTCGAATGTACCTTCCTACGGAAACTGAAACCGGTGTGGGTGATGCCAGTCTTGTTACCACCATCTGCTAGAGCTGATGTTCCATTGTATAGTCGTCCACAGCCCTCCACTAGAGGGCTGGTAATATGTTCCATGATTCCACACCGGGGAACATGAAGAGTACTTTTTGTACCACGCAAACGCAATGATGCACTCCTTCGGAACAGCTTTGGTTGTCCTGTAAGCACTGACAGTGGATACGGAATCTTCGAATGTGATTGTGCTGGTGATGATGGTGGCGATGGTTGTGACGTTTCAGGAAGTGTTGTCACGACTGGGTGTGTGGTGGTCTTTTCCTCTGGTGGGGGTTGCTGCTGCTGGTGGTGGTCTGTGTTGGTTTTATCGGTCAGTGGGCCGCCAGCAATAACTTCTACTGATGATGTCATCATCTCCTCGTCGTTGCACGCACGTTTTATAAATTACTGCCTTACGTCATAGATTTTGTGTGTAAATAGATACAGTATCTGGTGCAGCTGCTTTATGGAAGCGTGTTTGTAATCCAGTTGGTAAAGTTGTTCTTGTTTTTATCTATCCAGGTAGCGCAAACTATCATCATAGAAAGTGGACCAAAAAGCAGAAAAAGAGAAAATTCGTAATTAAATGGGGGGAAAAGTCTTATTGTAGAAGTATTGCATCTGTGCTTGCTTTGCGAGTGAGATTAAAAGTTCTTTCTTTAATTTCTTTAACACTAAGAGGTCAATTAATTTGTGACAACACAGCAGCGTTCGAAAGAGATTCGCTTGCGTGCAGATAATTTAACTCCGGTCGGTGCCCTGAAATTGAGTTAAATCATGGAAACTTCGCCACTACCTGAGGGCTGAGTACAAGTGTTTTGAGAGTGCTTGGGGGTGCTCACTTCAACAAATTCGAGAGGGTTTGTTTTTTGTTGAATTTGTTTTTAAGTCTTTGGCTTTTTTCCATACAGAATGAGATAAATAGATAAACTTTCTCGTAATTTTTCATTTCTTCTCACTCAAGTGACTCTCGTGTTCGTTTTGTAAAGTTGAGTGATTTTGATGTTAACGTCTGGCGTACGTTAAACTCTTTGAATGGAAAGTTAAAAACAAAATATGAAACCATTAAAGTGTGTGCTTAGGTAATCCGCGATATGCAAAATATAATGCATTTATAATTTATTTAGAAAATATGGTGTACGCAGTGATGTGGATACAGAGTAATGCGATTAAGAAATACATTTATGCAAATGAGACAGGAGAAATATTTGCATGCAACATACTAGTTAACATAGAATCATTGGCACGGTAGACATTTTGCAAAACCATTGTTGGTACCCAATTTATGCTGTAGATAGACTATGTGCTCTGTGATACCTCAAGGAAATAAGGTGCTTGCTGTAATGCAGTGATGTTTAAATTATGTTTTCAATCTTTCGTCAGTACGTATGACATGAGTGAAGTGAACGAAATATTGGACTTCGTCATCAAGCGGCTGTAACAGCTAGTGAAACCGGAGCCTCCCTTAATCTATGACAAAGTAAAGGGTCATTCAGTAGCTATGATATAACTTTGACAGCCGACTGCCGCCATATTTAAAAATGTTTTGCTGTCATTATATTCTGTTATAGTCACAATTTTGCCATGGAGCGTTAGACCATTCAACAACGCATCGAAATCGTTAAAATGTATTATCAAAATTCGAGTTCAGGTCGTGGAATGTTCCGCGCGTTACGTACGATTTACGGTTGTAATGAGCGTCTTTCCGAACTCACCGTTCGGCGAATTATGAAGAAATTTCAGGAAAATATAATAGTTCTGTGGCTGACCGAGCAGCCCCAGTACGTCAACGAAACTACCATATTACTGGGTGGCACAGAGTGTGCGCGAGAACCAAAACGTCTCAATTTCGCGTCGATCTCAAAAAACCTTTCGTACGCTTGACTTAGCGAATTTTACGAAAAGAGCTGTATCCGTACAAAATTAAAATTGTTCAAGAACTGAAGCCTACTGACCATTCCATGCGTCGTTCATTCGCTGATTGGGGTCTGGAGCAGTTCGAAACCGATCCCAGTTTTGACCAAACAAACAGCTTCACCGACGAGACGCATTTTTGGTTGAATGGCTACGTGAACAAACAAAATTGTAGATTTTGGAGCAATGACAATCCAAGAGAGATTATGCCAACACCTTTGCATACCAAAAGACTCGCTGTTTGGCATGGCCAATGGCATTATCCGATCTTATTTTTTCAAAGATGGACGTGAGCGGGCGCTGACTGTCAACGGGGCCGGTCATGATAACCGAGTTTGTTTGGCAGGAGATTAATCGTTTGGGTATTGACGACATGTGGTTTCAACAGGATGGTGCAACGTGCGAAGTTTTCGTGTCGCGTAATCTCTTAAAGAGCCTAGGTCAATTGGCCTCCAAGATCGTGCAATTTGACGCCAAAAACAAAAAAACAAATAGTTTCAAGTTTAGTTTCAAGTTTCAAGTTTTATTTTATTACAATTATATAATGATACAATGAATATTACGTTAAATTTTTATTGTAAGTGTACAATAAAATAAAAAGAATTTGACTGTGGCATTGCCGTCTGTCTGATTGACTCGGAATAAAATTAGTATTTTCAATATATTTTTATGCTCGTGTTTAATTAGGAACATGACCATCATATTTAATGTGTTTGTATCTAGTTTAGAAATATTGAGATATAATGTTTCTTCTGTAGGCCAATGCAGCCGCAAGGTACTTATATAAAGATTTCCAATTTTCACCGTTTAGTATTTTCTTTGTTTTTTTACATGCAGACATACATTTTCAATGGCCCGCTAATCCTTCATGAGGGTCGCGGGGGTAGGATGGTCAGGTGGACCCACAATCCTTCTCGAGCCTCCGCCATCGACTCCAACTCATCAGGAGGAATCCCTAGACGGCTCCAGGAGAGATGTCGGACTTAGTCCAACCATCTATTTCTAGGCCTCCCGCGGATTCGCCTACCTGATGGCACGGCAACCATGGCGCGTCTTCGAAGCCGGTCTGGGGGCATACGCACTACGTGACCAAACCATCGAGCATAGATCGTTCCGTTTGGAGAAGTAGCTGCTCAACATTGAGCGCCTCGCGTACTCTGGTGTTGCGCACTCGATCCCTACGAGTTATACCAGCAACACCGCGAAGGAACCTCATTTCGACAGTTTGTACCTGCGATCTTATTCTTTCGATCACTACCCAAATTTAATGACCATAGGTGAGAGTTGGAACATACACCGAGTTAAAAACCGATAGCTTAGCTTGAACACAAAGTTCAGCCTTCCTTACAACAGATTGGCCAAGCTCTCTCAAAATTGATCCAGCCTGACCAATTCTACAGGATAACTCGGCATTGCTCCTCCCATCACTCGTCAATAAGACCCCGAGGTACTTAAACATCTCAATCTGCTTCAGTGGGACTCCACTAACATGCAGAGTGCACTGAATAAGTTTTTTGGATATGACCATTACTTCCGATTTGTTCACGTTGATCTTCATTCCGGCATCACCACAAACGGCTACAAACATTTCGAGTGCGCGCTGAAGTTCGGTTTGAGAGGATCCAAGGATGACCAAATCATCCGCAAAGAGCAGATGACTAATCCTTAGGTCTCCCGCTTCGAAACATTCCCCGCCACGGCTGCGCTGTAACACCCTGACAAAACGCACTCCTGGCGGAGTCCAACGCCCACAGTGAAAGGTATTGATTTAACACCGTTTATCCGAACACAGCTTCTACAGTTTGTATATAAAGACTGAACCGCCCTTAAGAGAGAACCATCAATCCCATACTCCTGCAGAACACTCCAGAGTTTGCCTCGAGGAACCCTATCATATGCTTTTTCCAAATCCACAAAACAAGTGTAGACAGGTTTGGCATACTCCCAGGCCTTCTCAAGAACCATTCTGAGAGTGAATAACTGATCGCTTGCGCTTCTACCGGGATGAAAACCGCACTGCTCATCCCGCAAACTGTCCTCAACCACAGCTCTGGAACGCTTTTCTAGCACCTTAGCGAAGACTTTTCCAGGAAAACTTAAACTATAGTTGGTGCAATCTCTTTTGTCCCCTTTTTAAAAAAAGAGGAACTATCACCCCCATTTGCCAATCACCAGGTGTTTCACCGCATTACCAGGCCAATTTAATGACACGCGAGAGCCATTGTACTCACTCTTTACCTAAAGCCTTGAGCATTTCTGGCCGAATTTCATCCACACCAGCAGATTTGCCAACTTTTAGCGCTTTGATCGCCAAAGTTACTTCCTCTACCGTAGGACTACTTTCCGCCCAACTCTCGACCATAGGTCTGTCATCTTCGGTGCCCTGTTCGGGATTGAGCAATTCTGAAAAGTGCTCGCTCCATCTGCGTAAGATGTCCTCCTCATTGGAAAGAAGTCTACCGTCTTTGGATTTGACTCCTTCAACGATATTCAACTTTTTTCCTCTGAGTCGGCGGACGGTCTGCCAGAACATCTTATTTGCAGATCTGTGGTCACGTTCCAATTTCTCGCCAAACTCCTTCCAAGACTGTTCTTTCGCTGTTTTCACAGCTAATTTACAAGTTCTTCGCGCCTCAGTGTACCGATTTCGAGAATCGGAGTTCCCCAAGTGAATCCACACCTTAAAGGCTCTCTTCTTCTCTCTGATGGCTTCTTGAACTCCCGGCGTTTTAAACCAAGCAGTTCTTTCCTCACCACGAGCCGCCACACCAAGCCGCTTCACTCTACAAACATCTCCCGCAGAGGCAATAACCGCTGTTGAAAACAGTTGCCATTCTTCCTCTACATTTGATGGAACAGTTGGAATTCGTTCAAACCTCTCAGATATTTGCCGCGCAAATGTCTCCCGTATCTCATCGTCCTGTAACCTCTCCCATCGTATGCGTGTAACCATCCTTGGTTTACGCTTTGGTAGGGGAGGCACTCTCTCGCTAAGATACAATTTGCACAGTACTAAGTGATGATCAGTTGACAGTTCGGCCCCTCTCAATACGCGAACATCAGAAACCATTCTCTTCAGACACGATGGTACCACAAAGAAATCGATCAGCGACTTCTGCTGAAGACTCTGACGGTACCATGTGTATTTGTGAATGCCTTTGTGTGGAAAGATAGTGTTCGTGATGGATAAGCCATTTTCACAACAAAAATCCAACAACTTCTCTCCGTTCGCGTTTTGATCAGGATCACCGTTCCTCCCAATCACACTCCTCCATGTCATAATCTACAAATCTACACCCACATGAGCATTGAAGTCACCCATCAGGACAAAAGAAACCATATCTGCAACCTTTTCAAGGGCAATATCAACTTCATTTAAGAAACCTGCATACTCCGACTGAAGATTCGGTGCATACACCTGCACCAATGCCAGAGTTGATCTTTCAAGCTTGAGCTTTAAGATCGCAACTCTCCCTCCTAATGGTATCCACTCCTATTCTCTGTCTGTCAACCTGGGACTTGTGAGTATCCCCACTCCCGCCTGAGCAGACATTGAGGGTGCGACTCCTGACAGGAAGAGCTTGCACCCACCCGAAAGGTCCAAAGTTTTAGAACCTCTCTGCTTCGTTGAAGAGACGCCAACTATATCTAGTCGACTTTTAACAGCCTCCCCAACAAGCTC
The DNA here is from genome assembly GCA_945910035.1 of Brachypalpus laphriformis. NCBI lineage: Eukaryota > Metazoa > Arthropoda > Insecta > Diptera > Syrphidae > Brachypalpus > Brachypalpus laphriformis. The sequence continues at coordinate 125,265,295 of OX246755.1, forward strand.
AAGATCCTTCCCTGTGAGCGATGACGTTCCATGTGCCTATCCTAAGTCGATGCCGTTGTCGAAATTCAGAGAGTCCATCTGTGCTCCTATCGGTGCACAACGCGCTCACCCCTTGACCCCCGTAATGGTTCGCGAGGCCATTGACAGGACCAGTTTTGGCGCAACAGCTCTTGAAAGTGCCAGGGCCTAGTTTCTCGCAACCACTCATGTTGTGTGCGTTCTATTTTTCACACGAATGGAAGGGACCTACAGTTTAGTGCCGTATCCGAAAGGCGATTTGAGAAGCTTTTTCGTGACAACAATACTTTCGGATGATTGTCAGACGCTCGCGAGAGGTGGGACCGTGAAAAAACTTTTTGGTGTTTTCTGAGATTCGAACTTGGAACCGCATGCATGGTGATCCGACACACTAACCACTTATGCCACGGCGCCCACGCCAATTTGACGCCATTAGACTTTTTTTTGGGGGGTTACGTTAAATCTCTGGTCTATGCCAATAAGCCAGCAACAATTGCCGACCTTGAGGCCAACTTTTATGTCTGAGTCATCCAAAATTAGACCTCTCGGTTGACCGCCGTCAAGCAAAACCATGTAAGCCATTTGAACGATATTATTTTCAAAATATAATGGTATAATCCTCTTTAACTTGAGGTAACAAGATCCTCTATACCTCAAATACTTGTTTTATTTAAATTCAAAGATGTATCACGCTCAATGAATGACCCTTTACTATGGCGCTAGGACCAAGTGCAGAAGATTCGAAGCAACATTGCAAGCTAGAGTTCAGAGAGCAAGTCATACAAAGCCTAGTCCATAGAAGGAAGATAGTGTAGATACTAGAGATGCTCATGAACTCTACGGACAAGAGAGAAAAGAAGATCCTTGACTTCTCAGAAACGAAAAGAAAGCAAATGAGAAGTGCGCGATCCAGGAAATAGAGGGATGCTATAGTATGAGGGATGTTTAAAAATTTGAAGACCAGCTGAGACGACCACTGAAACTATTAGTAAAATAATTGACATCGGTAACGGCCAATATTCTGTTGTTAGGCAGAGCGAACCATTGGACCTAGACCATAATTGACGAGGTAAGGATAGCGATATTTAAACCGACGCCCAGTAAAGCTGTTAGAACTACGGAACTCTTGAACACATTGCGTGTTGAATTTTGGAAAAATACCTGAACGCATTAATGAACCATTTCATTCTTCAGTAAAGGCATAGTCTAACACAGCGGTTCTCAAACTTATTAAGCTGTGGAACCCTAAACAAGGCCCAAATATATTTCGGAATCCCAACTCTTAACGATATAAAAAATGAAAACTACATATTTCAAAATCAATTTTTTTTTTTTAAGATATTTTTTTTAAGGTTAATGTGAAGAATGAAACTGTTTCATTGTTTGATTTATAATTTTTTTTTAAATTGACTTCTATCTCCGAAAGCTGTATTCGCATATCTGGGGCAGCGTCCAATCTCGATCTGTATATAGTCTTTGCATAAACATACGCTGAAAAGCCTGCTTCACAGCGATACGTTGTGACAAAAGGGAGCAAATTTAATATAGCCTGTTCGGCAAGTTCAGGGTATTCACTCCTAATACCAACCCAAAATTCGTTCAATGATACAGAATCAAATACATGTTTTGATGAAGAAGAACTCTGCAGATCTATAAGAGACTCGTTTTCCGGAATGCTTAGTGTCGTGGGTTTTCATTAGAAATGGATTTTGTACCCACTCGATGTCAGTTTTCGTATCTGGAAAGTAATCTAATATAGATCTTTCTAGACTTACCAAATGTCCAGCGATCATATTGCCAATATCTGCTCTGAGCTCTAGCATGTTTCCTAGCAAGAATTCATGTAAAACTGGAAAACATTCAACATTGTTCTTCTGTACACAGGTAAGCCAGAAATTATTTTTTCTTTTTAAAGCTGCCAATTTGTCTCTCGCAAAAAATACTGTTATGTATTTTCCCTGCAAAGCAGTAGCAGTTTCGTTAAACTTTTCAGAAATGTCTGCAAGATTAGCTAATTTTGTTATCCATTGCTTATCATGCAATACATCAAAAAGGTTTGCAGATGAAGACATCTTTTTGTCCAGTTGGAAAACTTTCAACTCATCACGAAGTGAGTCTAAATAAAGCTTTTCCTCTGGAAAGCCATCTTATTTCCGTATGCAGAAGAAGTGATTCGTACTGACTTCCCACATCTTTGCACACTTTTTTGAACAATCTCGATTGGAGAGGACGACTTTTTACGAAATTTACAATCTTCACAGCTTCATCAAGAACTTTTTTCAAATCAGATGGCATTCTTCTTACCACAAGTACATAACGATGCAAAATACAATGACTGCTGTTACTTCCTGACGCAATGTTTTTAATTTTTGACATGACCCCTTTAACCTTTCTTACCATTGCTGCGGCTCCGTCGCTACATATATCAATACAATTTTCCCAATTAATGCTGTGTTTATTCATAAAACAATTTATGGCCTTGAATATTTCTTTACCAGTTGTAAAGGTGTGCAGATAAGCAAATCTTTTTGAATAGATGTGTCGAAGGGATACCTCACGAATACAAGAAGTATTGAAAGGCCGGCAACATCCGTGCTTTCATTGAGTTGCATTGCAAACATATCACAAGCATTCAATATGCGAACGAGTTCATCTTCAATGAGGTCAGATATTTTCTGAATCCGATCAGACACAGTGCTGTTTGAGGCTGTTGCGAATAACCGCCCAAAACAAAATCACCCAAATTCCAAAAATGAACAACATTCACTTTCGTTTGGGCGTTTGTGCCTTTTAATATGTTGGGCTATTGTTAATAGTGAAAGATCGCCCAAAATGCCAGAAGTGGAAATATGTGAAAATGTTATGTGAATAATCGCCCAAAACAAAATCGTCCAAAAATTACAAATGAACAATCGCCCAAAAGTTTTTAAGTATTTCTTTCCAACGCAGGTCCAAAAAAAAAATGCGACCATAGACCAAAATGAACACCCTTAGCGGAGCGACGAATAGACTTAACCCCACGCGCTTGCCTGACAGTTGTTGACATACCCTTAGCGGAGCGACGAAGTCGCGTGAGCGGCTAAACCCCTCCGGAAAGCGGAGTTGAAATAAATGAATCGCGCGCAGCCCGCCACTTACCCACTGTTGGCCCGCGCAAAACTGTTCTCGAAAAGACCTAGCCCCAGGCGCCTGCCTGACAGTTGTTGACATACCCTTAGCGGAGCGACGAAGTCGCGTGAGCGGCTTATTCAAAAACATATATTGTGTCAAAAATACAATTTTTCTTAAAATATTTTAAAAGCAATAAAAATCCCGTAGTGCCCCAAATATTTCCCTGATTTTAAGAGATGTTTAATTTCCGGGGTTTTGTATTCCGAGATTTTTTTAATTATGGGTGGTTCTGAATGAATGATTTTTCATTCCGGGTTATTCAAAATTTTGTGTCTTCACTTCATTCATTTGTACAACTGGAAGAACTTCTTGTAATCGGAAAAACTTTTCTTGAGTACTGAAACTGGGGCGCTAAAAATTGGTCTAACGATGAACGACGCAACAAAGTATATTCTGACAACATTATATACTATAACACCTTTATCAAAAGTGGTCGAGGATGCACTTGAGTTTCTCGACAGAATCATCTTTGGTTTCATTTAGGATGAGTGGGGAATTTCGCTTTGAAATTCCTCTTCGTTCTGGCCCATCAAAGAATATTTTTGTTATTCCTGCGAGATGTGAAACCTATCGGTGTTTTCATATAAGAAATTATTCGAAACCTTTGATTGTTGAATCACAAGAATTAACTGATGACGTCATTGTTGCTAAAGGCATCATTAACACAGCCAATCCAATTTTACGTATTATTAATGTAAACGATAAGCCAGTTACAGTTCGAAACGATACCTTAAAAACAGAGGATTTGAATAATTACCATATATACAACATAAATAAAATAAATAATACAGAAGAAAGAAAACAGAAGGTACTTGATACTTTAAAAAATAAAATGCCTGTCCATATTCAATTCAAATTACTAAATTTGTGTAGCCAATACTCATCCATTTATGCGCTAGAAACTGACAAAATGACAGTGAACAACTTTTATGAGCAAAAATTACGAATATGTGATCAAAATCCAGTGTATGTAAAAAATGACCATTTACCCCATTCTCAAAAAACAGAAATCAACTCACAGGTAGAGAAGTTATTAAAAAATTATCTTATTGAAGAAAGTCGATGAAACTATAATTCACCTATTATTTTAGTCCCCAAAAAAGGTGATACTAAACGATGGAGGTTGTGTATTGATTACAGATTAGTAAACAAAAAGTTAATCGAAAAGTCTATTCAGCCATATCGGTAGCACATACTCATATCACTTGCAGAAGTATGAAGCCAATTAGACTGAAACCGATATTTCATGATCATAATCGAAGAGACCCAAACCCATTTCATCGTCTTTTCCTCTCTGGATTTCTTCTTAATACCTTCTTTGGTGACAGCTGCTGTAATAACTTCAACAGAGCCAGTACTCGTAGCAACCCTAAGGTGCAAAGAAATATGGAAAAGCCATAAAGGTCCAAGAGTGCTGCTTCATTCTCTAAAGCCTTTGACTACCTTGCATACGACTGTGTCAGTGATAGACAGTAGTAATGAATGACCGTGGTAACATCAGATAAAGCCAATGATGACCACATACACAAAATGATCCAAATAGAGATACCAATTATCTTATGGTATTGGAGAAGGGATTAACGCAGATTATTTTTCGCGCACCACCCTATTATATGGGTTGACAAAATACCTGTTTCTGGAAAAATGTATTCACATCATTAATTGTCTTGGATTAAAAACTCAGAATTACACAATTTATCATCATGAACTTTTTCCCAAACACGACGTGTTCCTTTTTAAAGCGCAATAGCTACATACATACCATATGTTTATCGTATGTATCTATGTATAATCAGATTTTTTTTAAATTAATCTTTCCTTTACCAAATAAATACACTGTTTCCCACATGGAAGCCATAGTCATTCAGAATGTTATCGCATGATTATTTTTGAATCTACGAGTATATAGTACCACCGTGTGATTACCACTAGCGAATCTAGCACTCATGATTCGATACCAACGAATGGAATTTAAGTTTTTCTAAGCATGTGAAATGAAGTACAATACAATAGCGCTCCAAATGCACCTTGCAGATTTAGGGTACCGGTGGGCGCGGGTCGTGGCGCAGTGCTTAGTGTGTCGGACCACTGCGCGTGAGGTTCCTTGTTTCCAATCTCGCAAAACACCAACGATTTTTTCATGGTCCCAATTCACGCAAATGTCTGAAAAACATTCGAGAGTATTGTCGTCATGACAAAGATTCTCAAAAAATAAATTGCCGCTCGGATACAGCATAACATATATACACATATATATACACATATTTACATATGTATATAGTCTTGGAAAAGTGAAAATTGATTTGTCACACTATCTCATCCGAAGAATTTTTCCATTGGTAATGGTATTTATTGAAAACAACTGCTTATTGGATATTAGTGTAACGAATATCGGATATGATACTCAAACCGTGAGATCCTTCAGCTAAAGCGCTATAAAAGTATCACTTATGATAGTGGGAAAGCTGATGTATTTACTTTCCCTTTCGATCATCGCACAGAATTTATGACTTTCCATTAGGACTGCAAATTTATTTTGCAGACTCCCTAAATTGATTAGCAGTGACCGCAAAAATAAATCAATCAGAAACCTGTCTTACAGCACGCGATCGTCCTCACAATCTCCAATTCACATATCCAGGGTCATTTTCCGGTAATTTATCATTCTGATGAGAGACAAGCAAAAAATATTCACTCTCAATGACCATATACCTAGTTCTTCTTGCAGCCTCATTCTCTACTTGAATCAAAAATTGCCACTATTCACTGAGTACCTACGGGTACAAACGAGTATATGCATTGTCTTACCCTGACCTGAGTACTGATGTGCTTATAGGAAACCTTGAAGTTCAGTACACAGCACTACCATCAATTCGCGAATCCGAAAAGTGGAAGTGCAACTTATGTATCATTCAACCTTCGCGCTTATACCTTCAAAAAATTTCGATTGTATTCTTACGGAATGATATTTTCTTCAATTCCCATAGTCCAAAACTAAATTAAATCCACCGGAGCGTTTCATATCAACACTTTCATTGCCAATTAAAAATGATTACAAGTAAAAGTTTTCGCTTTTAAGACCCAAGGAGAGGAGACTCCTTCTATTTTTGTTTTTGTTATGTCATCATCTTCAAAGGTAGCTCAACCGAATTTCATTTCTTTAATTAATTCTCTCTCATTAAATAATACATTGCCCAAGAGAATATCACATAACTCCCACAACTGGAGGAGGAGATAAAGAAATCTATCCCAGCCACAAGCTAAGTAAACTTTGCAAAACCATCAAGTGCCCCGAAAACAATGCCCCATTAATTAACCAAAAAAGTGTCATACACTTAATACGGGCTTGAGGAAATGCCCTCTCACAGTGTGTGCTACAGTAAACAATCCGAAAGATACACCACATTCCTTGTGGGTACGCTCAGACAGCGACGTTAACTTCAGTTGTGAAATGTAATCTCATGCAATTGCATTGCGTACTCTGACTGGCTTAAGGGTTTAACGTTCGCTTTTTGTACCTATACTACCGTTCAGGTTGGGTATATTGTATCTGAGAGGTAGTATCTCCTTTCAGATACAGCTGATGCTGTGGCACGTATCCGATGCGGTAGTTATTCTTACACAATTCACACGGTTTGCTTGGCATTTTGTATGCTATAAGCCTTCGTCGCCGTCGCTTCAGGTCGACGATCTGTGCGATGTATTGCAAGGTCGAATGCGCTCTTAATCGGCTAAAATGCATTCGATCTGATAGAGCATGGAATATATAAAGCATCTTCTGTGTGCAATACATGACAGCTTGATTTATCGAACATCGCTTCGAATTCAATTTTTATGTTAAGGCGGAGCATGCATGGATGCATTGGGCTACGGTAAAACGGGCGCCCATGCCGTCGGAGCACATTTCGACTGAAGATCATGCATGCATGTGTAGACGGATAATTGATCTTCTTAAAAGCAGAGAAAAGGGAGATTAATTCTGTGGTTTTTTTTTTTGGTTTTATGATGCAAAAGGGTAAATGATGTGGAAGTGAAGCGGAAAATTGCACCCATGATTAATAAAATGTTGTGATGGATGCATGTCGTAATGGACAGTACGTGGTTTTCTTCAATTAATCATTTGGAGGTGTGGATTCAGTTTAAGATGAAAATAAGCATAACGAGTCAAAGCTGGAGCTGAAGTGTATCCATCGAATTAGACATGTTTTGATTTCGTTTCGAAGTCAATAGATTTTGTAGGAATTCCATTTCTATGACCAATCCAGCATTAAAAGGGTGAACCACTAGCCTGTAGGTGCTTTTGCCCAGTGTGTGTTGATCATTAACTGTCTCAATAGCTCGAATTTATAAACTAGAATTTGTGTAAGAATCTGATTTTTTAGAGACAAAGTCTAATCCTGAACTATGAAGCTATATGCGGCTGCTAATTTGGCCGAAACCCAGGTATGCAATGATCTCACGTGTTCTCCCCAATCAGACAAATCTCACACATGTCAAAGCTAAGAGGTTAAAGTCTTCAATTTGCCCAATCAAAGATTAACAGGAGAAACTTGTATCTTACTTAATTACTTGGGTAGAGCTACAGTTCGGGGTGAATCTGGGCCTCAACCAACAAGTCTCTACATTTAGCTCGGTCTTTAGCTAATTGCCTACAGTTGCCCACTCCTAGTTGGTAAGGTCAAGGTCCCCTTGAACTTGTGATCGCCACCTATGACGAGGAGGCCTACTGTGTCTTTCCTCCGGTTTAGATTCGAAGACTCTGAAGGCCGGAGGCGTTGGTGTCCATCCGCTCTACATATCCTAGCCATCTCAAATGTCCCATGCATAGTTTTTTGACTAGGTTGATGCCGCTGTACAGCTCGTATAGTTCGTCATTGGATCTTCTCCTCCAAAACCCATCAACGCACACGGGACCGAATATCTTACGAAGAATTTTTTCTTTCGAAGCCACCAAGGATATCTACATCCTCTAATTCCATGTTTCAGTACCGTAAAGCAGGAATGGAATGATCAGGGTCTTATATAGAGTCTCCCTAGTTGTTCGAGATAGGGCTTTACTGCTGAATTGCCTTATTAGCCCAAAAAACAGCGATTGGCAAGAGTTATTCTCGCTTGATTTCTACGCTGGTGGTAGGGAACGAAGCAGAGGCGAACTAGCATGGAGGGTCAATAAATAAATAAAATAAATATTTGGCGCAACATCTCTTTAAGTGCCAGGGCCTAGCTTCTCGCAACCACTCATGTTGTGTGCGTTATATTTTTCACAGGGATGGAGGATCGTCAGCATTAAATAAATTCATCCATGCATCGGTAGCTACCCCTACTGGTGTGCTGAAAAAGAAAATAGACCTTAAAGCAACAGAAAATGTCAACACCTCCTGGGCAGCCAGAGGCGACTGTGGCATACCATATGTCACAGCTTAGGGTCAACTCTGAACTAAAGTCTTTGGTGAATAAAAAGCCAATATCATGGTAGGTATACTGGGCATTGTCCGATAGGTGCAATGGCCGCCAGACAGGGGATCAACTGTCATGATACCGAAGAAGTCGAAACTACCAAGCACTTGCTGTGTGATTATCCCAATCCTCAAGCTTGTCGCTTCCGGTATATGGGAAACAGACATTTTGAAGAACTGGAGGATTTGGCGCAAGTCACACTCGGGAACATGATATGTATCGTCAGGAATAGAGGTTGGTTAGATTCAAGACTAACCGAACGGCAACCAAATTAGAGATGGAAGCATTTGGGTATCAGAAGAAATAAAAACTCAGGAGGGCCAAGAAGAGCGACGGTAGTGGTAAGTCGCTGCTTGGAGGGCTTATATGGAAATGTTTTTCAATGAAAGCCGTCTAAAATACATCTTTATGCTACAATCAATTGCTTACTTGAGGCTTATTTGTAATTGGGGAAATTTAGCGAAAGCACATTCTCCTTCTGAGGGGCTGATTTACCCAGACGTGCGTGTTCAAGTCCGACTATTAAGCTGCACATATTCGATCAGACAATGCGCAACACAGGTAGGCGTTGATGGAATTTTGCCATACAAATAATGATGATTCGAACAATGACACCAGCGCCGAAATCAAACGTAAAACCAATCTTGCCAGTCGCTGTTTATTTGGAGTAAGAAGGCAATTTAGTAGTGAAGCCCCTTCTCGAACAACTAAGGTAAGCCTGCACAAGACCCTAACCGTCCCAGCCTTCTTATATGGCGCAGAAGCATAGATTTTACTAAAACGAGATAAGGAAGCCTTGGGAACTTTGAAAGAAAGGTTCTTCTAGAGATCTTTAGTTCCACAAAAAATGGAGTGGAAGGGAAGACACAATGCTGGATTGTATAGCCTGTACAGTGATATTGATCTAACCAAAAGAGTACGCATACATCGATTAAGATAGCAACCACAACTTTTAGGTGCAATACTCCATTTAACCCAAGCTTTCTAGTCAGTAGAGGTAGGAATATTCAAGTTAAAAGGCAAGAAAGATTGCCAAGTAAGATGAAAGAAAGAAGAAATCCCTTCCTCGTGTAATATAAACATATATGTATGAGTACATCAGCCAGTAGAAATCATTTAAAAATCATTGTGCCTGAGCTACAAACCAGGAGGATTTAATTAAGTTCGTGATGTCGTTCACCGGTCTGCTGGACAACTCATCTAAATCCTGAAAGAAGTATTGTCCGAGGAATTTGTTTCTTAGATGGCAGAGGCCTGGGCAGTGACAAAGAAAGTGACTAGTGTCCTTCTGAACCTCCTCGCTACCACAGTCCCTGCAAAGGTCTTCAGCCGTCACATGCAGCTTTTCATGTGGTACCGTATAGCGTTAAGCTCCGTAATGACTCCTATAAGAGGAGAGATGGATTTTCTATCTCTCTACATAGGTCTATTGGCTCTTGCTTTGTCGAAAATATGCCATAGCATCCTCGTGGTGATTCATGTACCTAGAGAAGTCCACCTATTATTTTTTATCCATTAGAGCTTTGTTTCTTGCTTAGAGCTTAAGTGTGAAAGACGAGATGTACACTGAGGGGTCAGAATGATCCGAGTTTAGTGCTAAGCCTCCTCTTGAAGTTTCATCGACTTTCTCATTCCCTGGTAAGTCGAATAAGTGTGAACACTCTCAATGAGTTATGTACACTTTGAGTCGGTTGCACGAAGCGATGTCGTGTATCCGAAGCCGACTTATTTAACGCTCTCAATAAGTTCTGTACACTTTGAACCGGATACACGATGTCGCGTATCCGTTGCCGAATATGTGTGAAATGGACCTAATAGTTGAAGAGTGAGAGTTTTTTATGAAAACACCGAAGAAAAGCAAACAAACAAGGGTCTCTGAGAAAATCAAGTGGTACAATCTGGACAAAGAAAAAGGCGGGGCTTTTGTTTTCGTAATGAAAAATTACCACTCTCACACCATCAACGGAGCTGAGGATGAATAGTGCAGAGCACAAAATATGTGGGATTCCCTACAGCGAACTTGCTTAAAGAAGGCCAAATCACTGCTAGGAGCTTCAAAAGGCCACCATCAACACGCCAAAGAAATATGCTGGTGGAGTGATGAAGCTAAGAAAGTAATAAATGAGAAGAAAGCGGCTTTCAAAGCTTGGTCAAAGTGCCCCTCTAATAATAGTGACGAAAAAGCTCGCCTCGAAATGGAATACAGATGCTGCAAGAAAAAAGCGAAGAAGAAGTGCGCCCAGCTTCAAGCAGAGAGTACGGAGGGCCTGTAACGGGAGCTGGAGAAAATATTTTCCCCGGTTGCTGATGCAAACCTTGCTATCCAGGAGCTGTGAAGACACAATATGAACAAGAACGCCACTATCTTCAAAATAGCCGCCCAAAGAAGGAAGAATGCTCAGGAGATTCGTTCGCCAAAGTTCATTAGCAATGTTCATGGCCAGCTTCTTGTGGATGACGACAAAATTCTGCAGAGGTGGCGGCAGTATTGTGAAGAGCTTTAAAATGAACAGTTTCACCGGCTATACTTTCCAAGAGCCACCCCTAACTGTGAAGAAATACCCGACATTACAGTCGAAGAAGTTAGTGAGGCGGTCAAATACTCCAAAAAACGAAAAGCGGGCCAGACGAGATACCCTCTGAGTTCTGGAAAAAGATGGGAGACATCGGGTTCAGATGGCTCAGAATTCTCATCTCCAAATTCGTGAGAGGTGATCCAATGCCGAATCAATGGAGGGAAAGTTACCTTCTCCCTGTATAAAAATGGAAGGGTGATACACGAAACTGTGATAACTACCGTTCGATCAAGCTGATGTCACACACCATGAAGATCGTTGAGCGGGTATTAGGTGGCCGAATGCGAAAAATAATACGGCTATCTGATGATCAGTGCGGGTTTGTCTCGGGTAAATCAACCACAGATGCAATCCAAAATATAAGGATCATAATGGAAAAACTTCGTGATCCCTTAAGGGATTTGCATATTGTATGGGTTGACTTTGAAAAGGCATTCGACAGACAATCACGAGATCTGATATGGGTGGCGCTAAGACATCGAGGGGTTCCAGAAACCTATGTACAGATGATCATGGACATGTACGAAGGAGCAAAGACAAGAGTGAGATGCCCCGCTGGAGTAACAGAAGAGTTCCCAATCAAAGTCGGGGTGCACCAGGGAAGCGTCTTAAGTCCTTTGCTCTATATTACAGTCCTTGATTATCTGCTTGAAGGTAAAGTCGTGGACCCCAAGGTACATCAATTATTCTTTGCTGACGATGGAGCCATCATAAGTGAATATCATACATCCCTGCAACGAGCACTTGATTTGTGGGTGGACGTTTTGGAGGGAAATGGGTATCGCATTAGTTCAAAAAAGACAAAGTACTTGTGCTGCCCGTTGTCTGATCCACTCAGGCCTATTCCAGACATTTATTTAAATGGAACAGTGCTTCCCAAGTGCGAAAAGTTCAAATATCTGGGATCTATGATCAATAGCAAAGCAACTTGTGTTGACGACATCAAACATCGTGTAAGCGTAGGGTGGATGAAGTGGCGAGAAAATTCCGCTATCTTCTGTGACAGAAAAATGTCCCCTAAGTTGAAAGGAAGGCTCTACACCGCAGTTCTACGTCCAGCGCTCACATACGGTTCACAATGTTGGACGATGTACAAAAAGTATGAGAGTAAATTAACGGCAGCTAAGATGAAGAGGCTTCGCATGACAGCAGGAGTGACAAAGCTTGATCGAATAAGAATTTCGAAGATCCGTGGAAGCTTTCACATCAAGGAAACCATCGTACAAAAAATAGAGCGCGATCGGCTCAGTTGGTAGTGCCACTTTCAAAGAAGAGATCATTTGAACCCTGTTAAAAAGGCAATATCTATGCACGTTCCAAAGACATCGCGATGTAGGAAAGGCAGGCCTATAAACGCCTGGATCAGACAAATGCGACGACATCGGCATTTCATTGGCCTCAGTAACCGAGTGATCCGAAATCGGCAGGCCTGCCGATATTTTCTGAGGTCAAATAGGCGAACCCTACAGGCGGATCAGTAGAAATGCGGTGAAGTGGGAGGGTTGTGATCCCTTGTTTTCGGATCACGGCCTCGCTGATAAAAGGAAGAAGAAGAAGTTGAAGAGTGAACGAATGGAATCAGAGCCATGCAAACCAGGAGGCAAAGGTGAGATGAACCTTTCAGAGAACCTTACTCATTTAATAGCAAGACACAATTTACCGTACTAATGTTTCTCCTATCTGAATATAATCAGAGTTAAATTCAGCAAGAACGGTAAAAGACTCCAAAGATATTCTAATTTAGATGTGGAATACGGTCAGGAATATTGCCACAAACAATACTTTTAAGGATGCGGGTGATCAGGGGCAATTGTAAAAGACAATTTCAATTTTAATTTTTACCCTCATTACAATCCGCAAACATTCACAGTCGCTGATATCTACCTTAGATGTTCATGTCTGATACCTACTATCTGTTTAGTTTCTACGACTGCAACTTGCCTAGCTTTTACCCACGTCAACATTTCAAATATTCTCTTAGATATATATTTCACAATGCCCCATTGTTGCATTTTAATATTACAATGCGTTGTCTATGTATCTACCTGACGGTCATAGCCATAGACAATTATTACACACACCCCTCACAATCTTAATAAATTTTAATTTCTTAATTGACTTAATAATCTCCCGGTTCCCCCTTGATAAGATTGATTTAAATCAAATAACTCACGCAGAGGGCACTCAGCAGCAACGAAAGCAAATCGAATGCAGATACAGTCTGTTTTCAATTTTTTATTATTTTTTTTTTTAAATAAATAAGCGATAAAAATATGCGTGCAATGTGAATTACCTGCGACGTACAACGAAACGCATCCAGCGAATAAAAAAACAAGACAGCTAAGCAAAATGACAGTTGAATAATTATCAGAACTGTTGTCGCAGAACACTTGTTACTAAATGTCAGTATGTATTGTATCTTTATTTTGCAATTACCCAGCACAACGTTGTTATTATTTGATTCGCTCCACTGATACGATACATTCGCTCTCACGCCAAAGCGAATTCACGTTATCACTATAATTGATAAGGTATCAACAAATGTAGTTTACTCTCTGAGCGAAGAGAGCGCTATTTTAAACTAATTACCTAAATAGAGGGAAGGGACGAAGGTCTAGTTTCAAATATTTATACAAAATATGGAGCAATAAAAAAACAGATGTATCTATTGTTTATTATTCCATTTTCGTGTAAATTCTACGGATCAGCAAGCTGATCAGTTTGTTTGCAAATATTTCGTGATCGTACTCGAGTTAATTCGAAAATAATTTCTCAAGACTGCACCTCTAGTTTAGATATCTGCGGTCGAACTAAAGAGACTACCTCACGGTATTTTCTTAACAGTTGCTATAACTTGGCGTGTTCTTATGGAAAGACAGACAAAGGCAAATTGCAATTTGAGTTTTTTTTTATACTCGTAGTTTACACAACAATAGAAGAATAAAATCGATTGACCGATCGATGATAGATATCGATAGGGGACTTTGTTGGAATTTTCTGTTATTGCTTTCTATTCTAAGAGCAGTTATTTTGGGAATTTTTAAACAGCTACGAGGCAGTTAAGTGAATGTGGTAGTAGCGCACCGGCCATATTACATAAAGTGAGTAGTTAGAATGCTTTTTGTATAATCAAATGTTACGCAGCTATACAAACATATGTACTGTACATACACATGATTGTTTCTTTTTTCAATTAGGGTTTTATGGAAAGCTCTTTTATCATGGGCAACGACAGTGGGGTACAAGCTACGTACATACATATATTACAGGGAAAATAAGAAGGTAGAGGTTATGATTAACTCACTAAGATCTTATCTACTTTAATGTATTTTTTGGAAGGTAATCTATGATAGGAGAAAGTTTCATATCACTTCCGCATACTGTCAGTTAAATCTTAGAGATTTAATGTGTACACTTCCTGCAGGTAATGGGAACCTTTCCAATCAAAGTCTATACCCACTCCATAGAATTGCAGTTAAAAATTTAATAAAACCCCAGGAGTAAATCTGACACGAAAGCCTAAAAAATAAAACATAATTTTGGTTTATCGAAATAAGTCGTTCCTTAGCATCATTTGGACCTACATTCCACATGAATCAGAGCGGTGGTTGCAATTGCAATTGTGGTGGATAATGCTGTTTTTTATTTCTATGAATGTTAGGCTCAGCGCCGGAATAAGAAAACATCTTTTGGTTAATTTGCCTGGCTACGGGCAATATATTGTTACAAAAATAGCCGATCGTGCCAAAGACGACTTCCCAAAGTGGAGACGGATACGACAGGAAAAACAAAATTTGTTTTGGTTCCCGAGAGGGTGAACGTCTTTTTTTTTTATTTCAATTAAATTCTTTAACAACTAGACAAAATAGTTCTAGTAGAATTTTGTTGTTGTCTTGAGAACTGCGCGCCTCTAGTGATTGCTGTCACTGCTACCAACCAAGAACTCCAAACTGGACTTCTGTCAACCTCCTTTTATATGTAACTCTGGATTTCCAGGCTAATTCCAAAATTTCCAGTTCGCCGCTGGAACTTTATTTGTCGAAAGTCTGGCAAGTTCTACAATATTCGAGTTGACAGCTTCGAGATGTCTCTCCGGGCTTCTCGGTGTTTACATTATTTTTGTTGTGGCTCGCGTAGCATTACCCCCTCCCTAGGACTCAAAGCCCCGCTGAGTTCCACAAAGGTAAAAGAAGAACTCTAATCCGGAATACTTTTTCCCCGGCCAATTTTTCTGGACCTTTGAAATGTATTGAAGATGTTCCGTTGCGGGTTGAGTTGTTGGTGAGGGTTCGCATCGCTGAGCCGCGCACCCACGCCTGAAGACAGCCACCGCAAAGATACTTGTTCTCCTTACCATTTGTTGAGATTGCCTCGGGTGGACGAAGTTTCGAGTTAGAGCTAAACCCGTTGAAAGCTCGTTCCATGCACAGAACTCAACTGGGATAGCCATTTCGCTCTGGTCAATGGACGTCGAAATAGACACAATTACCTCTGCATGAGCCGGAAGTATTTCCGAAGACGTAGGCCCCAAACCCTTTGTATGCGCTTCTGGTTGTACTTGCACGGGTGGCCAATGACTATTGTAGCAACGCTCGCTGAAATTGGGACAGTAGCCCAGCCTTTGTCCCTCGTTTACCTCTGTTGGCTGCGTTATTCGTTGTATCGCATGCGATGGCAGGTGGATTGCTGAATCAGGAACTCTATCAACCGGGCTTCGATGGCGGTGGTCTAGCTTGTCAGACTGCTTCACGAGTTGTGCTTGGCGATCCTGAATCGTTGATAGTTCCGCTCGATATTGCAATCGTGATTGACATTCGGCGTCCATACTTGTTCTTGGACGGCTGCTTTCCTCTTTCATCTTATCGTCTGGATTCTCTACCGCCAGTGCGGAAGCTCTGCAGGACTCTTCCTGACCATCCATGTGACAGCCAATTTACGACTGACACGGGTTTTCCACTGGTATCACTCGGGGTGACGAGTTCCCAGGTACTGCTGTGGCAAATGCAACTTGGGCTAATTTCTCCTTCAGTCCATCTAGCCTTCGTTCAAAACCATTCTGGAACTCAACCATCTCCGCCATCACCCTTTCCATGAGTTGGTTTTGCTTTCTGGTGACCTCCTCGAGTATTCGTCTTACTTCGTCAGCATTCACTTTGATTTACGTGGTGGGAATTATGTTTAATTCTGTCCGCATCACCCCACATCTGACACCAATGTAGCACAAATCGCCGATTACGCCGAGAACTTCTAAGGTTTGGACGGAAGCTGAAGGAAAACGCTATTACTGTGGTTCTCGAGACGTGTGAACTTTTTCTTTATTGAAATAAGTGATTGTACAAGAGAATTCAATTTCGCAAAAATAAAATCTAGTAAAATTATTTGTTTTCGCTTGAGAATTGCGCGTCTCTAGTGATCGCTCTCACTGCTGCCAACAAAGAACTCCTTCCTCGGTTTCTGCCTACTTTCATTTATACTTGGCTCCGACTTTCCATGCGAATTCCCGAATTTCCATTTCGCCGCTGGAACTCTTTTGTCAAAAGCTTGGCAAGCTCTAGTATCTTCGCGATGAAAGGCTCTCGAATTTTCCGGATATTTCTTAGTTGTGTTATTTTTTATGTGCCGATTTGTGCGCTCGCGTAACAATATGCATACTTCAATTTCCATCCTTTGATCAAAGATGAGTAGAACTGCTCTTTAGCAGATAAACCCATAGAGCTTCGGTATCCATCGAGCAAACAGTGCATCTAGACAAGATATGATGGTCGTCTTCTGCCGAACCCCCCACCATATCAGGTCAAAACGCGATTTTTGGAGTAAAGGCCGCAAATTCTATCATTAATTTAGTTAATTTCCCTATATTTCTTCACATAAGTCTCCATTCAATTCAATACATGATTCCGAACATTCTGGTAAAGCAGTTGTGCCAGACTTATAGATAGACAAGATGTTGCTAGTGACTTTGTTTGCGTGGTCCTTAATAATTTGTTTAACTACATTTGGCGTGTTTTGGTAAAACTTCGCTTCTCAGTGAAGTAAGATTTAGCACGGAGTACAAACGCAAAAAGATGACTGGCAACCACTTTAGCTTTTTCCTCCAGTCAAAACTGAGTTGGGATGTTTAGTTTGCGCTACTTAATTTCAGATAGCGCTGAAAAGAGCTTTTTCATTAAATTTGATTCAAGTTGAATGGTTCAGTAGTACTTCATAAACTTAAGCACAACTTTTTCATACTTTTCACTTCAATTTCAATTCAATCACCAATCTTCAAATAATAAAAAAGATGTTAAACCAGATTGACTGGGGATCGTCTTGTTGAGAAGCCTTCACTTTGCTCTATATAGTTCTCACCGAAACACGGCTATTATCTTCGCGTTTATTTGTTTTTTCTTGTTTTTATTTCTGGTATATACAACAACTATCTTGTCGTATATTTGCTACTCGATGATAGATGTTGTTACTGGTACCTTTCTTGCACTCAAAAGGTCCTAGTTTCGCCCGAGGGTTCCGCAAAAGGCGATAGTAGGTTTGCTACTTAGCGATAGATGTCGCTACTGGTACAATTCATTTAGCCTGTTGAATGATTCGATACATTCTTACACTGTCAGGTTTAATTCTAGAGATATGTACAGTTTTTTGACTATCTGGTACGAACCCTTTCATTTTCCAAGAAATATTGACCTAGGATATCAGCCAAGCTATCGCTAGGTCAAGTTTCATCAAAATGCCCTTTTCAACAAGCCCTTGACAGAAAGGGAGTTAGCATAACAGTATCTAAGTGGATGTATGAATTGCTGAGAACAAGATCAGCAGAAACTCAAACTTCACATGGAATTATCAAGGTCAACACAACAAGAGGATGCCCACAAGGAGGAGTATTATCTCCCCTAATGTGGAGTCTTGTTGTGGATGAGCTTCTTGAAAAATTAACAAGCCTTGGAATTAACTGTCAAGCCTACGCTGATGACATTGTATTGATTGCCAGGCGGAAATTCGAGGAAACCCTATGTGATATTATACAAAGGGGCCTAACAGTAACTTAAGAATGGTGCAGCACAGCTGAGCTTAATATAAACCCGACCAAAACCACAATAGTACCGTTCACGAGGAAGAGAAAACTTGAACTGAAGCCAATCCGACTGTCGGGCACGATACTGACTCCGGTAAAGGAAGTGAAATATCTAGGATTACACCTAGATAGCAAACTCTTGTGGAAGAAACACACAGAGGAGATATCCAAAAATGCTACCCGTGCTCTAATGATATGCAGGAGCCTAGCGCGTAAGTCTTGGGGATTTAGTCCAAATATTCTAAGATGGATGTACATGGCCATTGTGAGACCAATGATCACTTATGAAGCAATAGCATGGACAAAGCGAACTAGTCTAGTCACTACGAGGGAGACACTCACTAAAGTGCAAAGACTTGCGTGCCTCTGCATTACTGGAGCCATGCGAACGTATCCAACTGCAGTCATGGAAGTACTCCTGGAGCTAACACCGCTCCATCTTGTAGTGGAGCAAAATGCGCAGCGAACGATCCTAAGGATGGCTAAAGAAGGTATCGGAAGGGAGAAATGTGTTAGTATGAGAGAATACGATGCACTTCTCAAAAAACTTCCCCTTCTGGCCGTCCCCAGGGACGACAGTATCAGGAAATTTAACTTTGGGAAAAACTTTAGTACAAAGTTAAGTAACAAGAAAGAGTGGAGCAACGAATCCACGATGTACGGACTGGGCAGCCACACGACAAAGTGGTATACAGACGGTTCGAGAACTGGAGAGGGAACAGGGGCGGGCGTATTTGGGCCAAGGACCAAGCACTCAGAACCTATGGGCAAGTACACCAGCATCTTTCAAGCTGAAATATGTGCTATTAACAGATGCATCCAACTCAATCTCGAAAAGGGATACAGCAACTGCGACATAGCAATACTGTCAGACAGCCAAGCAGCTATCAAAGCACTTGACCCCTATGTCATTAAGTCAAAGCTTGTGTGGGAATGCCTATGCACACTTAATGAGCTGGGCAGAAACAATAAAGTTACACTTTACTGGATACACGGTCACGTCGGGATAAAAGGTAACGAAGCAGCGGACGCCTTGGCAAGACAAGGGGCCGCAGAACCCTTCATTGGACCTGAACCATTCTGTGGAATGGGGGAACACACCATACGCGAGAAATTCAGGAAAATGGAGAGAGAAGACAGGGCAAGAACCTGGAACAACACCACAGGCCTGAGGCAGGCTAAGAAACTACTGGGATGTTACAACCGGAAAAGATTCGAAGCCTGCATCTGCCTTAGCAAGAATAACCTACGGATCCTAACAGGCTTCCTATAGGGGCACTGCAAACTCAGGGAGCATCTACGGAAACTAGGTATAACAAATGAAGGCCTTTGCAGATTCTGCAACGAATCATGTGAGACTCCGGAACACCTTCTGGAGTCCTGTGGGACACTGACCCATAAAAGATTGAAATACTTGGGCAAATACCAAGTATCAGAAGAGGATATGCCAACCATGGACCCACTTCTCATTCTCAGATTCTTAAAAGAAACTGGTCTGGAGAAAGAGCTCTAAGGTGAACTATTCTCGCCAAGGCAAAGTAAGAGCATATGACTTTCAAACACAATTCCTCAGGAATTGCAGTTGCGAAGGGGACTCTAACGTGGGAACAAACCTCCCCAAGGTATTAGCAGGGGGCACAATAGACCATTAGGTCGCAGTGCAAAATAACCCTACACAAATAATAATAATAAACGTCAGTATATGGCAATTCGTCCAAATTGTCTATGTGATAGGCTCTAAGGTAGATGTCTCTTCTTTGGGATAGGGCTGAATAGGGCAGAGGAAGTGGAGGATTGTTTCTTCCTCCTCTTGTCCCTGAAAAGCCTACAGAAGTCATTTGAGAAAGGAGATATCTTACATATAAAATACAATGTATGTTTGTTTGTATGCTACGGACTCCGAAACCACCGAATCGATTGATTTTCCCCTTTCCAAGATGGTATGTGATAAATATTTATACCTTTGTAGCCGATAAAACAGTCTTTGTCTTCCTCGGAATTGACTGACACTTGAGGTCTACTGTTTTAACTGTTCCTTGGCCTCAGGAGTGACGTTATAGACCCAGATCTTGTTAGCTGTGATGAGTTTATGCAAACTGGACTGCG
Organism: Brachypalpus laphriformis; assembly: GCA_945910035.1. NCBI lineage: Eukaryota > Metazoa > Arthropoda > Insecta > Diptera > Syrphidae > Brachypalpus > Brachypalpus laphriformis. The sequence continues at coordinate 125,285,689 of OX246755.1, forward strand.
CTCATTAAGTCTCAACAATCTGTTTAGACTTCATTTCGTCTTTGTTTTAGGTTAGGTATGAACAAACGTGACATCCGTCTGGTGCACAGCTTTTTCATACCCAAATCTTCGCGTATAATACTATGCACACATTCCGTTGACAAGCAACAGTCTCTGTTATTTCATTCACCTTCACTCTATGGTTTGCCAAAACGTTTTTGTGGATTTTTCGACCACATTTTTAAAAATTATTAGGGCGCACTGGAGAAGCAATAAGAAGACTACAATACGAATTTCTATCGTAAGCGCCTAGAGCATGAAACATAATGGTGCCATATTAATGTAAGGCCCCGCACTTTCCACCCCACCAAATCACGTAGACTTAATCATGTTCTACAGTAGTGTTCGAGAAATTGAATATTTACTGATTTTTTTCAGTAGTAGTATTCTCAGCATAGAATAGATTCTTCAATAATGCAAGAACGAAGTCAACAAAAAAAAAAAAGCCATGAAAGAAATAGAAATGAACTGGTAATACTCGTACATATAAAAAACTGAATTGAAAATGGTTTTAGCAGTAGAATCATCAACATTTCGGCTAAGAAAATGGTAAAAAAAATGTTGAAAAGATATTGAAAACGACGAGTAAAATGTATCCAGGTATCATTTAATAGAAAAGCCCTGTCTCGAAGAACTAAGGAAACTCTATATAAAACCCTTATCACCCCAGTCCTGCTTCACGGCACTGAAGCATGGACTTTATTGAAAGCGGATGAAGATATCCTTTGCCGCTTCGAGAGAAAAATTCTTCGTAAGATTTTCGGTCCCAATTTGCGTTGACGGGTTTTGGAAGAGAAGATTCAACGACGAACTATACGAGCGACAACAAAAAAAGTAAATATTTGGCGCAACAGCTCTTTTAAGTGCCAGGTCCTAGCTTCTCGCAACCACTCGTGTTGTGTGCTTTATATTTTTTCACACGAATGGAAGGGACCTTCAGTTTAGTGCCGTATCCGAAGTGCGATTTGAGAAGCTTTTTGCTGACAACAATACTCTCGGATGTTTGTCAGACGTTCGCGAGAGGTGGGACCGTGAAAGAACATTGGTGCGATTTGAATATGGAACCTCACGCGCAGTGATCCGACACAGTAACCACTTGCACCACGGCGCCTGCGTACAGCGAAATCGACCTAGTCAAAAAAAATGCGTATGGGACGTTTGAGATGGCTAGGAAATGCAGAGCGAATGGACACCAATGCTCCGGCCCGCAGAGTCTTCAAATCCAACCCAAAGGGACGACGCAGAAGAGGGCTTCCTCGCCGTAGGTGGCGCGCACAAGTCGACCACCTTGGAGTGTGCAACTGGAGGCAGTTAAATAAAGACCGAGCCAAATGTAGAGGCCGAGCGAACTGTAGCGTCACCTAAGTAAGTAAGTCAGTATCGTTCATTAAATGTACATACTGAGCAATCATCACACATATTACCCCTTACTCTACCAAGTGCGCAAGCTGGCTGCATTTTGCTCCACTGGGGCTGTGAGGAGTACACAGCAGGTGAAAATGGATATGATTCTTAACCTTTGACCCTTGGACCTGTTTATTAAGCGATCTACAGCAAAAGTAGTCTGAAAAGGACCTACAAACACTAAAACATAGTACACATACCATGTTGAGTGTTTAGCTCACACACAATCAGACCATGTTGATCAACCGCAGTGTACGTCGAGATTTGAAGTGGTCAACGATTACTTTTTTCTCCCTGTCTTTCAAATGTCTGCTTTGGGCTGCCAAAGTACTGATTGATCTCTCAAGATACAAAGAACTCTCTCCACCGGTGATTATTCGGAATGTATGCTGTAATATTTTTGATTGATTTATGTGTCTCGCACCAATGTTCAGTCGTCAAAAATGCACACTCGTATGATGTTCGACTAAAATATTCATCCACTTCTGGAAACACACAGACACATGGTTAAAGAACCATTGGCTTCAACCCCAAAAACCAAATCATTTGATTTTACTCGTACCGGCCCTCAACACTCAATCCGGTTTCTCAACTTGGTTGAAGTTGCCTACGGGCGGTCAACATTTACTGAGACCGTATCATGTACGTGGGCCACGTTTTAGTGTCTGTATGCCCCTTTAGACTGGGATAGTACACTTTGTAAAACCATACTACCTATAGGTAGGGCAGATGATTCAGAGCGATGGTGTTCCGTCAAAGTTAGAAAAGCCAATACACATAACTTTGATACCACAAAATCTTTTAGGCAAGACACCCCACTCTTATGGACCTTCCTTAAATCTTTGTACTGTGAATTTTTGATGTTAATTTGCAAATCAATATATCCAAGACTATGTTTCATAAATCATGTGCCTACTTGACTAATTGAACGGAATTGATACCATAAAAAAGGAATTAAAGAACAGCTTATTATATTTATGATTATTTTTAGAAGTGTGTATGCGCAAAATGCAGACAAATGTGTGGTCTGCTGATAAACCCAACTGCAACAATTACAGACACGTTATAGGATATGACCCATTTTAATGAAAGGAGGCTTGCAAAGCATAATAATAACATTTCTCTAGCGAAAGTTGTTCCACACTTCGATGAACTCAATTTCCTGTAAAGCGCACACAACCCCCAGCTGCCTGACTGAAACTTTGTATTTGATAGCTAAGTATATTCAGTAAGTCTGATGCAGAAGTAGAAAATTGTAGGTTTTCGTTTTCAATAGAATAGACCACCTTTTGTAAATGTTTCGTCTTGATATTCAATGACACTTTCAGTCTAGCACCACTTTTCTACACCAGCTCTTCAACCAGAGCATTGATATGATATTATAATTTTTTTATCTTTCTACTGAAATATTATTTAAACAATTTTTGAAGGAAAATGCAAGAAAACCTCCAATTAAAATCAACACGATAATAATGTAATTCAAAAGAGATATTTGTTTATAGAACTTAAGGGTATTACAGAAAAATAGGAATACAAAATCAATAAATAGATTAGTAATATATAAATAAATAAATGAATCAATAAATAAAGGTTATGTAGAACGCTTAGAGCTACAATGATAGTTTTTACATTCTCCAAAGAAATCTGGCCTTCCAAACACCAAAGATTCGTCCAACCGTATTTGGAGTAGCAATATGAGCAATATTGCAGCATTGCTTTGCAGGATTTCTAGTATTTAAAACGGGCATAAAAAGATGGTTGGTGCCTGCATAACAAATATCTCTTAAGACACGACCCTTGAATTCCCCCCTTACTAAACGATCTTTTATCAGGCTCTCTTTGAAAATTCGAGAATCATGAGTAATTCCACACCAGTGAGCAACAATATCCCTTATTCTTAAGTGGGATTCGCACACAACTTGGGTGTTAATGGAAAAGTAACATTTTCTAGTAGTACTGCCCTGATTTTCCTACCTGTCTCTGAATTTTTGATGATAAACCATTTTTTGTATCTTCTTTGCAGCAATTTTACGTACATCCACTATTTTGCAAAGTTATCAACTCGTTAACTCGCGAAATCGGTGAGTCAGTTAACCACAAGTTAACAAACGTCAGTTAAGTCTGTATTTTTTTTATTAATAAGGATTTGAACATATCCACTGGCTAAACCATGAGTTAGAGATAACTCATGTTTATTTAACCCTTCAGCCACCAAGACCGTCTGTAGAAGGTCATCACTTCAATCCAATTCCATCCAAACTCAACATTTTTACCGCTCTGACCGCTAGAGATGTTTTCCGTCGGCTAAAATTACCTATCTAACGGTGCCAGTTTGAACCCTCTCTTTTGACTGGTTTAACCGTTACAGTCATTTCTGTCAAGATTTTTGTGAAAACGGGCGCGAAAATTGTTTGTGATTTTGGTGCAAATTAAAATTAAAATAAAAATATGTACTTTCCAACAGCTCAATCGACTCGGGAATTTCTTTGGTAAGTTGTTTGAAATTGTATTCTGATAATTTGTTGCTAGTTTTATTTGTGAAAACAAAGTTTCTGTCCGTTAAAGTTTTTTGTGAAAACCGTCTGTAGACGGTCTTAGTGGCTTAGCTTATTTTTTATTTAAGAAAATGTCACGACGAAGCGGAAAAAATGAGGACTGGAATAAGCAGAAAAATTTCAATCTTTCTTCAATGACTGATGAGGAGATTGCAGATTTTATGTATTCAATTGAAACTGATGATGAAGACTTTGATGACAGAATCGAAGATCCAGATTATCATTGTGATGAGGTCGAACCCGAATATAATGAAATGATAACCGATTGTTTACAACTAATGGATTCCTCAATGCTTATGAATGCAGTTAACTTTTCAACAACAATTTCCACACATCTCTACCGTTTATGGTGTATCTTAAATCGCCATCCATTTATAGTCTTGGTACTGTGAGAGCAAATCGGATTCCCAAATGCAAACTTCCAACTGACAAAAGCGAAGAATTGAAAAAAAAACACCACGAGGTTATTCAACTGAATTCGTTGGAGCAGCTTACGGTGTCGACATCACCACAGTTTTGTGGAAGGACACGAAGAATCTCAAACTCTGCTCAACATATGTTGGCACTAAGCCTTTCCAGAGAACCAATTCAGTTAATCAGCCATCGAAAATTGCTCGTTATAATCGGAAAGAAAAATTGTAAAACGAGATTGATTGTCCACAAATAATCCGCGAGTACAAGGCACGCATGGGCGGTGTCGACGTGATGGACTCTTATATGGGCCGCAATGGACGCCAAAACAAAACCCAGGATATGGCAACCAGGATTTTTTCCATCTTCTCGACATGGCTATAACAAATGCATTCGTTTTATATCGGAGACTCAACGCTGAACAAAATCGAACCAATAGAATAATGAAAAGATAAAAGATATGACGATGTATAAGTTTCGCTTGAGCATTGCGAACGAACTCTGTACGGGTGTTGGAAAACGATCCATTGGCCATCCACCATCCGACGTACAACCAACCACTAGCAATGGTGCTTGTAGAAAAGCAGTTCATCCAGTGGCAAGTGTGAGATTCGACGAAGAAAGCCATTTTCCTGAATTGGGATTGAAAAAATCGTGTAAATTGTGTAAAAAATCCGATACACACATGTTTTGTACCAAATGTAACATCCATTTGTGTTTTTCCAAAGCAAAAAATGTTTCACAAAGTTTCACGTAGACAAATGATTCATTCTCTATTAGTTTTTACCTGTTTAGGTCATTGTATTGATCATTTAATTTGAATAAAAAACTGTTTTTTGTACTTGAATTATACAACACATTTAATATTTTTTTTCACCTAACCCACTAACCCAGTCTACAGACGGTCTTTCACTTTTTTCACCTGGCGCTATCAGGTATAATTTTTTTTGCAAACGGTCTTCACATTCTTGTTTTTCAGTCTAAAATCATTCTAGAACCAAAATTCTCTTAACAAAATAGCTGGTATTTCAATTTCAGTGGTTATAGGGCTAATACGGCTATTAATTAAACAACATGATTATCATAAAGCTTACAATTAATTAAAAATGTCTTCTTCTTCCTATTTCGGAGAGGTTATGATCCGAAAACAGGGGATCATAACACTCCCACTTCACCGCATTTCTACTGATCCGCCTGTGGGATTCACCTATTTGACCTCAGAAAATAACGGCAAGCCTCCCAATTTGATATTGCCTTTTTAACAGGGTTCAGTTCAGATAATCTCTGTTTTGAATGTGGCAATACCAGCTGAGCCGGTCGCGCTCTATTTTGCATAAGATAATTTCCTTGACGTGAAGGCTTCTCCAGATCTTCGAACTTCTTAAACGATCAAGCTTTGTCATTCCTGTTATCATGCGAATCATCTTCATTTCCGCTGCCATTAATTTACTCTAATACTTTTTGTACATTGTCCAACATTAGGTCCGTTCGCATACCCTCCCAAAACAGCAAATTTTTACGAAAAGTTACGAACTTTTACGAAAACCCGTTCGAGTACGGAGAATTTTCGTAGTTTTTCACAGAAGAGAGCGCTCTCGAGAGAGTAAGAATTTTCCCCATGCTGCGAATTTTAGTGCAAGAATTTTTTTTTGGGCTGATTTGTGAAATCTGTCAAATCGCTGTATACATAATTTTTTCTTGGCTTGTTCCTTCCCTTTCTTTCTTTCGCGTACAAATGGATTTGGATTTGACGGAAAGTGGGCAACTTTTGTGGCTCAAACCGTTCGTTTACTTTTTCGTAACTTTACCTCTCTTTGAGAGAATTTTACCCCCACTCCTTGAAATTTGACAATCTACGAATTTTAATGCAAAAAGTTCGCGAATGGACCTAATTGTCGATCGTATGCGAGCGCTGAACGTACAGCTTTGGTGTAGAGCCTTCCTTTAAACTTCGGTGGCATTTTTCGGTCACAGAAGATAGCGGAGTTTTCCCGCCCCGAAAGAGCATGAGAAGCGCGTGTTTGAGAATATCGAGAGTTTATACTCCAGGAACAATGTACGGAAGTTTTACCAAAAGGTAAAAAGAACGTGTCAGAGGAGCAATTCCCGTACAGAAACCTGTAGTAATGAAAATGGAAACCTCGTAGTAAAATTACAGTCGGTGCTGAGAATATGGAAAAACTACTTCTGCAGACTGTATAACGGCGACAAAGACCAACATCCCACTGTCAGGCAGAATGAACCATTCAACATAGACGATGATAGTCAAAATTTCCGTCCACCTGACCAAAACGAAGTGAGGATAGCAATATCCAAGCTAAAATCCAACAAGGCTGCTGGACCTGACGGCTTTCCAGCCGAACTTTTCAAGGCAGCTGGGGATGAATTGGTAGAGTGCATACACCAACTCATTTCTAATATTTGGTCAGACGAGTGTATGCCTGATGAATGGAATCTCAGCATCGTTTGCCCGATCCACAAGAAAGGAGACTCCCTCAACTGCGCCAATTATAGAGGCATCAGACTCCTCAACATCGCATACAAGATGTTTTCTGCGATATTGTGTGAACGCCTGAAACCTTTTATGAACAGCCTGATTGGACCCTATCAGTGCGGTTTCAGGCCAGGAAAGTCCACCATCGATCAAATCTTCACACTTCGGCAGATCCTGGAGGAAACCCAAGAATTCCAAATCGATACTCACCACCTCTTTATCGATTTCAAGGCCACCTATGACAGCATCTATAGAGAAGAGCTTTATAGAGCCATGTCTAGTTTTGACATCCCTGCCAAACTTGTCCGTCTGTGCAGGCTGACGATGGAGAACGCTCGCTGCTTCATCAAGGTCGGTAATGACCTCACCGAGACCTTTGATGTTAAAAAAGGATTTAGACAAGGTGACGCGCCGTCATGTGACTTCTTTAACATTGTACTTGAACGGAGGCACAATCTATTACAAGTCTGTACAACTGCTTGCTTACGCCGGCGATATAGACATTATCGGAAGAACTCAGCGGGCTGTCACCGGTGCGTTTGCAAGCATTGAGGCGGAAGCGGCCAAAATGGGTTTAGCGATAAACGAGGGCAAAACCAAGTATATGCTGTCAACAAGAAGGGACAGCCAACACCGACGAATTGGACAAAAGGTCACAGTGGGCAGCTATAACTTCGAGGTAGTAAGAAACTTTGTCTACCTTGGCTCTGCTATAAACTCTGAGAACAACATCAGCGCAGCAACATCGCTGTTTTTTTGGGCTTATAAGGAGACTCTGTATAAGACCCTGATCATCCCAGTCCTGCTTTATGGCGCTGAAACATGGACTTTATTAAAAGAGGATGAAGATATCCTTGGTCGCTTCGAGAGAAAAATTCTTCGTAAGATTTTCGGTACCGTTTGCGTTGACGGGTTTTGGAGGAAAAGATTCAATCACGAACTATACGAGCTGTACAGCGACATCGACCTAGTCAAAAAACTGCGTATTGGGCGTCTGAGATGGCTAAGACATGTAGAGCGAATGGACACCAACGCTCCGGCCCGCAGAGTCTTCGAATCTAATCCCGAGGGACGACGCAGTATAGGGAATCATCGCCGTATGTGGCGCGCACAAGTTCAAGGGGACCTCGACCAACTTGGAGTGTGCAACTGGAGGCAATTAGCTAAAGACTGGACTAAATGGAGAGGCTTGTTGGTTGAGGCCCAGGTTCACCCCGAACTGTAGCGCCACCTAAGTAAGTAAGTACTTTGACCAATCTTTGAAAGCCGCTTTCTTCTCATTTATCACTTCCTGAGCTTCATCACTCCACCACCATGGTTCTTTGGCGTGTTGGTGGTGTCCTTTTGAAGCTCCTAGCAGTGGTTTGGTCTTCTTTAAGCAAGTTCGCTGTAGGCAATCCCACATACTCGTATTTTGTGCTCTGCACTCTTCATCCTTAGCTCCATTGATGGTGTGAGAGAGGTAATTTTGCATCACGAAAACAAAAGCCTCGATTTTTTCTTTGTCCAGATTGTACCACTCGATTTGCTCAGGGATCATTGTTTGTTTGCTTTTCTTTGATGAGTACGATTGATGGCTCAAAAATAATGGGTGTGTCCTAAGCTTTAACTTCATTTAATTAAATATTTCCATCTTAGCTTATGTTATCTAGCATATTAATACTATCAAGGACAGCTAAGCTGAAATATTCATTGGCACTCTAAATGTCGTGCCTCTTATGGCGATTGTGAAAAAATGTAACACATATATTCCAGGAAACTGTAATGCTGACGAACTAGTCTTAAATAACACCATCTTCCGAATTTGAGTACGTATTTTACCCGCTGGCAAGCCACCCTCAGATTAGATGGACCGAAGTATCGAACACTGTCCGATAGGTTTGTCAAAGGATTTCTGTTGCATTTGTAAGGACGATATGCTCTATTTCCTCTATTGTCTAGCCCTGTCTAACATAAGAATACTCAATCTAAAAGCTCTTCTGTTCAACGACCACAGCGACATGAAAAAAAAACGACGTCTGCAGCATTTTATGAAAGCTCCAGATGGACAATTAGTTCATGGTATCACAATACACCTGTGCACAGATGCAGATCGTAATCGAATCTTTTCCTTACAGCAATCCATGTAGGGGAGCGGTACTAGTGTTCTGAATATATGCATGAGGTGGTTGAATAGAGACATTGCAAAAGTTAGAATTGGTAACAAGTCAGTCGATTAATCACTGCTGTCTTAATTTAAATTATTTAAGAGTCACACCAAGCTTTTGTTTAGAATCTGACGATACCGGATTCGGGTAATAAAAGGGAAGAAACGAAAGTTGCCTTGAGCCACTTATTACTCAATTTTATTGTGAACCTAGTCTACAAAAAAATATTACCCATGCCGTTCAGTGACATGAAACGAATTTTTAATCTCTCAAAAAATAAACCAGACAGCTGCACATCTGTTTGTTATTTCACTGCTCATTACACACATAATAATTTCGGTACGTATTCTAGCTTTCAAAATATACAATTGCGCACTCGAACTATCAAAACATGCAAAAAGCACCCTAAAATAAAATGTTTACATTAAAAAGACTCCATTAAGGCTAATGGTAGTTAAAGTGTTTATTATACTCATTTATATTAAAAACCTCGGTAATCTCCTTGAAGGCAACAATTCGACACAATCAGTAAAGTTCTTATAACAATCGCATTTTAATACATATCTATTATGTATAACATTAGATAATAATCACTGCACATGAATAAATGCAACCTACCTTCAATTTATGGACTTTAAATTGCCTTCGATTGCGTATCTATTTATCCGTTACAGCCACTGAGCACTGAATTGAAATTTAATCGGATTTGAATTGCAACTCAGCAATATACATATATGTGTATATCTTTTTAACTATATTCGTCCCTTATAGGAAATTTTTATAACAAATAACCGTGTATAACAATTAATTTTATCGTACGGAATTTTTTTTTTATTTATTTTCCTTTTGCATATTTTTTTAACTAAGACAGGGATAACCGAAAGCAATTCAAAGATACAAATTTATGTTTCACCAACGATGTTCATCAACAAACTGAATGCACCGAAGCGAATTCTTCGCAACTGAAGCACGAAACCGCGGCGAAGTCTTCTTCACGTTGTTGTGGAGGTAATTAGCTTTTATTCATTTCGTTTGCACTGGCTTTCGTGGGGTTTCCGCGGTGACTGGGTACTGGCAACGAATGGTGGAGCACGATAGAGACCCGTGGAAATCTCTGACAACGAATGTCTGACTGACAGCATATGGATTTGGTTTTCAATTTAATTCTTCGCTTATTTTTCTCATTTTTATGAGAATGAGGTTGATCTGAATGAACCGCGTTTTGTGTTATTTTGGGAAATTTGAATGCATATCTCAAGAAATGAGCAACGTACTCTCGAGTTGAGTCTTGCAGGAGAGAATAGTTTCGAAAGGTCGTTAGATAGCAAATGAAGCTGAAAACTTTTACGAGTTCCGGTTAATTAAAATTATATAATGGGGTAGTAATTTACATATGCTTATTCTCCTTTTTTGTTAATATTTACTCCTAAAGTAGTGACTACTATTTTGTATTTGCTCGAATATTCTAGTAGTGATCCGAATCCCTTGCAACCCCTCGCCACAAATTTAAATAGCAACACGCGTCTCTTGACGTCTGTTTTATAATGTTTATTTTTTTTTTTAACTACGAATCTTGGTTGGTTAGTTGGTTTGGATCGACCCTCGATGAGAATCCACTTAGCCTAGAAATAGGTCCGCGAAAGTTGACAGCGATTCGTTGTATAGGGCATCGCATTGCGTCCACTCTGTTCTATTCGATATTGAGTGTATGATGCCCCTTTTGAAGTTGTATTCAGTGGGCAGATGATCAATGATCAGGAGTGAATCTTGCTGTACCCAGAAGATTAGTGATAGGTTAGGTTAGGTTAGGTTAGGTTAGGTTAGGATCGGCCCTCGATGAGGATGTACTTAGACCAGAAAGTAGGTCCATTGTACTGCCGATGTGTAAGGCGGGTGAATCACCCTCTTACTCTTGGAACCATTTGCTTCGTTGAATGAAGTCGAGAATTTTAGCCGTGCAGGCGTTGCCGAGATCATTAAGATCATTGTAGAAGTATTCACCCAGAGTGGCCTTCCTGATGTTGGCGAGTGCAGGACAGGCGCACAGGAGTTGACTGATGGTCTCTTCTTCCTCTTCATCTCTGCAGCTTCTGCAGAAGTCGTTATGAGGGATACCTAATCTCTGGGCATGTCTCCTATGACGCAGTGTCCAGTGAGGACATTTGTTATTTTTGAGAGGGTTCCTCTCTTGTGCTTCAAGAGTCCGATGGACCTGGATTTATTGAGTATCGGCCAGAGCTGTCTGGCGGTATGACATTGGTCTAGATGTTGCCATTGATGATTGGCTACTTTCTCGGCATCAATTTGAATAAGGTACTTAACATAAGACGCTGGCGCTTCGATGTCGGTGATGCTTATGCTATCTGTACCAGAGGAGCCTTGTCGTGCTAGTTCGTCGGCTGCACAATTCCCCGGTATGTCACAGTGACCTGGTACCCAGCAAAGGGTGAGGTTGTACTGACCAGCTATCTCGTTAAAAGATATGCGACAGTCTTTCACTGCCTTAGATCTCGTAGTGCTGGATGCGAGGGATTTGATGGCTGCTTGACTGTCGACATAAATAACAATATCAAGTGTTGATAGTGTGCTAGCCGCCAGCCAGTCAGCAGCTTTGCGAACTGCGGTGATTTCGGCTTGAAAAACGCTGCAGTAGTCTGGAAGGTTAAAGGAGAGGTGTATGTCCAGATCTTCCGACAAAATTCCGGCACCGACTCCGTCCTTGGTTTTGGACCCGTCCGTGAAGATTGACAGCGATTCGTTGTAAAGGACATTGCGTTGCGTCCACTCACTTCTGTCCGGTATCGAGTGCGTGTAGCCCTTGTCAAAATCATATTCAGTGGGCAGATGGTCAGTGAAATTGGGAAGACGACGGTGCATCGAAAGTGTATTGGCATGTCCCGTGCGTTGCTCCTTCCACTGCCGGGAGCCTCTCAGTCTTATTGCCGAGCTGACAGCCAATTGCTTACTGACGATGTCAATCGGAAGCAGGTGGAGCATGGTTTGGAGCGCCGCTGTGGGAGAAGTTCTCAGTGTACCGGTAATACTGAGACATGCAACTCGCTGAGTTTTTTCCATTATGGATAGGTTGGATTTCTTCTTTAAGGCGGGCCACTATACCAATACTCCATACATGAGAATCGGTTTAATAGCCAGTGCATGATGCTTGGTTTAAGGCCACAGGTGAAGCCTACTGCTTTCTTGCAGATGTATAGAGCGGCCAGCGATTTTCTGGCCCGTTTGACGACATTCTCTTTCCAAATTAGCTTGCGGTCAAGCTTTAGGTCTAAATAGCTAGCACTATTTGAAAGCTTGAGGGTGGATCCCCTTATCTTGGGTGGAGTGAAGTCAGGTAGCTTGTGTTTTCTTGTGAATAGAACTAGCTCGGTCTTCGTCGAGTTAACGTCCGCATTTATCGGTCCATCTGAGTAGTTCATTAAGAGCAGACTGCATGACATCAGCCAGCGTCTGCGGGTATTTGCCTGTTGTTAGAATGGCGACATCATCTGCATAGGCAATAACATTCCATCCAGTTTTTTCGATCTTTAGAAGGGCCTCGTTGAGCACCAAATTCCACAATAGTGGAGACAGTACACCCCCTTGAGGGGTGCCTCGATGTGCATGTCGCTTGACAGTACTACTTCCGAAAGATGCTGTTTTTACCCTGTTCTTTAGAATGTGTTCTACGAAACAACAGATGGGTTCGCAGATGTTGTGCCTACGTAAGGCACTGGTAATCGAATTTGTTTCAACGTTGTTGAAGGCTCCCTCTATGTCTAGAAATGACACTAGGGTGAACTCTTTGGTTGAGAGTGATTTTTCGATATGGTGGATGATGGAGTGCAAAGCCGTTTCGATAGACTTACCTTTTTGGTAGGCGTGCTGTGACATGGATAGTAGGGTGCTATCAATAGTGGCCTTGATGTGTAGGTCCAGGATTCTTTCCAGAATCTTGAGAAGGAAGGACGTTAGACTAATAGGTCTCCCACTTTGGGAGGGTGTGCGATGTCTTGCCTGCTTTGGGTATAAAGACCACTCTTACCTCGGTCCAGGCAGTTGGTGTTGTTCCGAGCTCAAGACAAGCCTTCAGAATGCAGGAAAGATACTGCCATACTATATTGAAGGCCGTCTAAATCTGGGCCGGAAAAGCACCATCCGGTCCCGGGGATTTGAATGGTTCGAAATTGTTTACTGCCCATTTCAGCTTATCTTCGCTGATAAGATGAGGAGATGCCTGTGGGCGTGTAACATTCACATTTACCAGGGAGCGATCATCGTTGGGGGTAGGCGTGCAGCCGGGGAAGTGAGTGTCCATGAGCAGGTTGAGCGATACTTCGTCCGATTCAGCCCAGGATCCATTGGGATTCATGAGGACACTAGGTATAGTTGTTGTTTTGGAGAGGACTTTTCGCAGTCTAGAGGATTGAGACGTGTTGTCAATACTCTGACAAAAACCGCGCCAGGATCTGCATCTAGCTTTCCGAACCTCTATTTTGAAGTTCTTCAGACTTTCTTTGTAGATCTCCCAGTCCAGTGGTAGCCTCGTTCGTTTGGCTTTATTGAATTGTTTCCTGCTTATGCAGCGAAGGCTGTTAAGTTCTGCATTCCACCATGGGGGACGATTGCCCACCTTTCTTCTTGTGATCGGACAGGATTCGATGAAAGCTGTACTAAGTGCAGAAGTTAGAACGGTGTTTAGCTTGTCTAATTCCAACTGTGTAGTTGGTGTAGTGTACACTTGATTGGATAGTTTAGCAGAGAGGGATTTATTGTGTAAGCACCAGTCGGTTTTCCGTCGATTGTGGAAGACGAAGGGTGCGGTACTGTGACAGATTTCCAGTTTGTACTCCAGATAGCGGTGATCGGAAAACGAATGACTGTCAGATACAGTCCAGTTGGAAATTGCAGGATATATACTTTGGGAAGCAAAGGTGACGTCAAGATTAGTGATAGCGAACTGATCAGAATCGCATCGTCTCATTGTTAATCGTACAACATCCAACACTCTGGTATTTATTTACAACGGCCATCATCTCCAATGAGAAAAGCCAGTTAGCAAGGTTTTATCCTGACTAGTCGCAATAATAAAAGAGACGTTAGTTGTCTTAATTAAAATGCCATAGTTTGGTGAACAAACTAATAGGCCAATATTAGAGGGGTCATTATAAATCACGGATTTAGATTTAAAGATCACCAGAAGGAATCGACGTGGGCGTATGAGCAGCTTTACAAATATATACTTAAATTGGTATGTACATTAAAACTCATATCGAAATTCGAAGTTTTATCTGATTTGAATTAGAAAAATGTTTTTTACCTGAAGCTTTTACAGCTTGCGCATTGGATCGGTATTCATAGGACTCTGTTGGCAGGAATTCTGACGAAAACGTCTGTTAAATCCCACTTTTTTCTTTCAAATTGTATATCGCATTAAATCTGACCTCTCTCTTCAGAAATACCATATTGTGAAATTTTGCGATAAGATTTATTCGCAATTTGTTGTACTAATTACAAGGAGTGTAGAGAAGAGTATTAAAGAGAACGAATTTTTGATAAAAAAAATTCTCACAACTGGAGATTACTAATGGTCAAAATATAAGAGTTCTGATAAAACCGTTAGACAGCAAAAATTGTTATTCTATTTTATCCATTGCCTGAAAATGTTTGCATTTTGTTAGTTCAATTACAGTTCGGGGTGAACCTTTACTTCAGCCAGCAAGCACGCCTTGAAAGCTCGAATATTGGAGAACTGCCTCCATAAAACACGTAATACACCAATCGCATAAGGTACGGCCTATTTCTACTAGACCGTCCCTCTGCAGTACCGTCAATGATATTTCAAGCTTACTGTTGATGCAGTTCTAGTAAACTCTTGCTACACGGAATCTGCAAATTCTTTGGCATTGCTTTGTAACTGCTTTCTTTATATGTTGAAACTCTATCCATTGAGGTTTTTACCTGTTGCAGGGCGATAGTATTCGAAGTTGTTATTGTACTAAAATATGAGCCCATGTCTGTTGATAGGTGTCTAAATGTTGAGTTGCAAAAATATTACGTTCTAAATTACTATGATTCGTTCTGATTTAACTCGATCGAAGTTACTAGTAAATCCTTTAACGGTGTTTGGGAAATCGTGTTCTCCGAAAGTAACAAAAGTATCATCCTTTCCGATTTTAGCCTTAAAAACCTTAAGGAGAATCAATAGCTTAAAAAGTTTTCTCCTCTGCAGAGGAGCTGGTGCAAACTCGGCTGTGTAATGGATGGACTGATCCTAAATATTTTGGAATGAAGGAGAGATGAAAATGACTGCGAATGAGGAAATAAAACTTTTGAGAAATGTGGACTTTGGTTTCTACTTTTAACGCGGGTTCATGACCTGCTCATCTCAGCTTTAGTAAGTCGGAGGTTGGATTCTTGCAAATAAATATGTTCTGGATTAGGTGAATTATGCGCCAACTCTGGTACGTGTGTCCCTTTGCAACAAGATCATATGACCAAATCGGTGGAATAAGATTCAGGAACATATGCATAGATATGCAAAGATATGCCAAAATGCCTACTCTGCCAGGTAAGGAGGGTATCGATAACAACCACCTTACGCGAAGCCGTAGATGTCCATCGTACCAAGGTGCATGGGGAGAGCTGCTGCTGAAACAATGGAATTATTACAGCTAAACTTAAACCATTGTGAGACGGCCTAAGCACTCTTAACGCAAACAATTCGTGACCTAGGTGTAGATGTCGAAATCTTAATCGAACCGTATCGGCATTATGAAAACACTATATGCAGAGCGGACGCAACAGGCTCAGCCGTAATATGGACTTGCGGCAAAAGACCCTTCCAAGAAACAGAGGTGGACCCTGACACATTCTTCATTCGGGCGAAAATCGATGGGTATCACATACACAGCTGTTATGCTCCACCGACTCTTACGATCGAGGAATATGATAGCTTCTTAAGTAGAAAGGTTGACAATGGATGCTAAAGATCAAAGTCTGGTTTTCAAAGCCGGAGACTTTAACGCATGGCCCCAGAATGGGGCTGCCCAAGGACAAACAGGAGGGGAAACAAACTACTGCAGGCTTTAATGGTCCTTGACGTAGTGCTCTTAAACAGCGGTAATGAACACACTTTTAACCGAAATGGGACGGGCTCGATAATCGATCTTACTTTTGTAAGCATCTGCCTTGCTCGGAGAACACCATGGACGGTCAGCCCCCACTATACTCAGAGCGACCACCAAGCTACACTTATTGCGTGAAACAACGAATGAAGAAATGCGGCACCAAAATACATTAAGGAGAATAGTCAGCAGACTAGGGTGGAAGATAAATACATTCGATGAAGAGGGTTTCGCCATTATGATCGCAGATGCTATGTTGACGGGTTCGGCCAACGAGAAGTGTGTGCAGCTGATTACCCACATTACAACGGCGTGCGATGCATCTATGGCAAGAAGAAGGACGAATACACGCTAGTAGTGATGGGCGCATTCGAATGATATAATCGATTATAATCGATTCTTCCAATATCTCGAGATATCTCGAGACATCGTCTAAAATCATTCGAATAGGAGATCGTTATGGAGATCATTCGAATGATTTTAGATATATTTACCATTCGAGATGTTTACCCTTTCCGCTCGTTCTTGGTTCTCGCTGCTTCGTAAGAAGTAGGTATAGTAAATCATTCGAATGATTTTAGGCGATGTCGTCGATGTCGGGGGTGGTAATGGTGTAGTAGTAACGTCGTCAATTCTCACGCTAATGATTCATGGTTCAAATCCTGATGTCAGCAAGCATTTATTCATTTCTCATGAAATATATAAAGTCAGTACGATCAATTGCGAAAGCATGTGTGAACACTACCGCGAGGGCATAACACTGGCAGTAGCTTGGTCATATGGATGGAAAAATTGTTCGCTCTATTGATGATGATTCGCCTATGACATCGGTTATCGGAAAAAAAATACTGTAAATCAGAAGCAGAGACAAAAAATAACAAAAAATCTCCCCAGTTATATGGACGCCACCCCTGGAGTTTCTCTGAAGCATAAACAACTGAGCTTCAAAACTACTACACCAAAATCTTTCTCTCTCTCTCTATCCATCCTTTCCAACGCACGCACCGTGTGTAAACAGGTTAACAGGTTATATAACCCCTTGAGTGCGTGCAAAATTATAAAAAAATACTCATGTCTCGAATGATTATTCGATTATACGTATCACTCGAGTACTAACGTCTCGATTCTTTAAATCATTCGATTATGCCCTTACTTATTACTTACTTATGTCCTGTATCCCCTTGTGGGTCCTAGGGCCTCTACTACGCCTACGCGCCATCGTGTACGGTTTCTGGCCATGTGTCTGAGTTCTCCCCAACTTTTCCCTAACTGCCGTGCCTCCTTCTCGACTGTTCTGCGCCATGATTATGCCCTTCATTACACGCTACTCATCAGTTTATTTGTGGAATGAAGATATCGCGCTGCTATGCGCTAAATATCACCGCGCAAGAAGACAGTGCCAGCACAGCAGAGGAAGAGACGATTTCACTGAATTTCACCACCGGTACAAAGTAGCGCGAAAAGAATTGAAAACGGCAATAAATACCAACGAACGTCGGAGCTTCACCGAGTTATGCAATGGAGCAAATGAAAACCTCTGGGGGAGAATGTACCAAGTGGTGATGAAAAGGCTGAAAGTTTTTCGAGCTCCATGCCCCACAGGCCCAGATGTATTGGAGCAAATAGTCGAAGACCTGTTTTCAAGACCACCGAAAATTCCATTGGAGGACGAATCGCCTACAGCAGCTCAACAAACTCCTAGAATAGCTGCACAAGAAATTCTATAGACGTGAGGTTTCGGAATAAATAATCCACTGGACCGGATGGGATTCCAAATGTAGCTCTGAAAGCGGCGATTAAAACCAGAATGGACTTGTTTGTGGAGGTTTATAACGCCTGCCTGAGTGAGGGCGTCTTTCCTGATCAATGGAAGAAGTAGAGGCTCGTGTTACTGCCTAAGGGAGGTAAACCCGCAGGAGATCCATCAGCCTACCGCCCGCTCTGTATGTTGGACATGGCGGGAAAAGTGCTGGAGCGAATCATCGGTAACAGGTTGGAAGCAGCGATTGAAAAAGCAGGTGGACTATCAGCACATCAGTACGGATTTCGAAAAGTACGCTTGACTGTTGATGCCATTAAGGAAGTGGTTGATACAGCGAAAAGGGACGTAGACGGAAGACGATGGAGAAGAGCCGTAAAGCAGTACTGTTGCGTCGTAACACTGGACATTAAGAACACGTTCAACACCGAGAGCTGGAAACCCCACCCCCGGGCTCAGTTTCGTCTTTTGAAAAATATCACCTCCCAATTGGTCAATAAAATGATCAGGATCTACACTTGCCAGTTCGACTTGGTAGTGGAACTAAACACCGTAGCACAGAATCTGACTATTATAGCTAATATTTTGAAGTTCCTGGAGCGGATCATCATCATTCGCTTGCTTACATAGACACCGGAATCTCAAGCCCTCTTGTCTAAGTTTGGCTTCTAATGGAGAATCAGCATCCTAATAATCGTTTCCAAATAAGATATAACAGGTCTCTGCATTCCAAAAGATCTTCGAAAGTTTCTAGACTTCAAGAGATCAGTTCAAAGTACGAAACACGTACACGTTCGAAAATCATTGTTCTAGACACGTGGATCTCATGAAGGTTGTTGGACCTTACATCACTCTGCCAGGGGGAAATTCGAGAAAACCCTATGTGATATTATACAAAGGGGCCTAACAGTAACTCAAGAATGGTGCAGCACGGCTAGGCTTAATATAAACCCGGCCAAAACCACAATAGTACCGTTCACGAGGAAGAGAAAACTTGAACTGAAGCCAATCCGACTGTCGGGCACGATACTGGCACCGGTAAAGGAAGTGAAATATCTTGGATTACACCTAGATAGCAAACTCTTGTGGAAGAAACACACAGAGGAGATATCCAAAGAAGCTACCCGTGCTCTAATGATATGGAGGAGCCTAGCGGGTAAGTCTTGGGGATTTAGTCCAAATATTCTAAGATGGATGTACATTGCCATTGTGAGACCAATGATCACTTATGGAGCAATAGCATTGATAAACCGGGCTAGTCTATTCACTACGAGGGAGACACTCACTAAAGTACAAAGACTTGCGTGCCTCTGCATCACTGGAGCCATGCGAACGTGTTCAACTGCAGCCATGGAAGTACTCCTGGAGCTAACACCGCTCCATCTTGTAGTGGAGCAAAATGCACAGCGAACGATCCTAAGGATGGCTAAAGAAGGTATCGGAAGGGAGAAATGTGTTAGTATGAGAGAATACGATGCACTTCTCAAAAAACTTCCCCTTCTGGCCGTCCCCAGGGACGACAGTATCAGGAAATTTAACTTTGGGAAAAACTTTAGTACAAATTTAAGTAACAAGAAAGAGTGGAGCAACGAATCCATGATGTACGGACTGGGCAGCCACACGATAAAGTGGTATACAGACGGTTCGAGAACTGGAGAGGGAACAGGGGCGGGCGTATTTGGGCCAATGACCAAGCACTCAGAACCTATGGGCAAGTACACCAGCATCTTTCAAGCTGAAATATGTGCTATAAACAGATGCATCCAACTCAATCTCGAAAAGGGATACAGCAACTTCAACATAGCAATATTGTCAGACAGCCAAGCAGCTATCAAATCACTTGACTCTTATGTCATTAAGTCAAAACTTGTGTGGGAATGCCTATGCAAGCTTAATGACCTGGGCAGAAACAATAAAGTTACACTTTACTGGATACACGGTCACGTCGGGATAAAAGGTAACGAAGCAGCGGACGCCTTGGCAAGACAAGGGGCCGCAGAACCCTTCATTGGACCTGAACCATTCTGTGGAATGGGGGAACATACCATACGCGAGAAATTCAGGAAAATGGAGAGAGGAGACAGGGCAAGAACCTGGACCAACACCACAGGCCTGAGGCAGGCTGAGAAACTACTGGGATGTTACAACCGGAAAAGATTCGAAGCATGCATCTGCCTTAGCAAGAATAACCTGCGGATCCTAACAGGCTTCCTAACGGGGCACTGCAAACTCAGGGAGCATCTACGGAAACTAGGTATAACAAATGAAGGCCTTTGCAGATTCTGCAACGAGTCATGTGAGACTCCGGAACACCTTCTGGAGGCCTTTGGGGGGCACTGGGGCACAAAAGATTGAAATACTTGGGCAAATACCAAGTATCAGAAGAGGATATGCCAACCATGGACCCACTTCTCATTCTCAGATTCTTAAAAGAAACTGATCTGGAGAAAGAGCTCTAAGGTGAACTATTCTCGCCAAGGCAAAGTAAGAGCATACGACCTTCAAACACAATTCCTCAGGAATTGCAATTGCGAAGGGGACTCTAACGAGGGAACAAACCTCCCCAAGGTATTAGCAGGGGGCACAATAGACCATTAGGTCGCAGTGCAAAATAACCCTACACAAATAATAATAATACATCACTCTGCACTCCCGCTGCCCGTTGTCTTAATCCTGAAGACAAAATTTACTCGATAAAATTAAACAATACAAAAGACGAAATTCGCAGGATTCTCTCAGTGATAAACACATAGATACTCGTAGATCCAAGTTCAGCGCTTATTTCGACTTTACGATCCAGACCAACATTCACAAGGATCGTTTACCTACCGTCGAATATTCGAAGCGATCTTTACTCAACAGCATAGTAGCATCAGCAGTGACTGGTACATGTACTACTCTCTACTAGGCCAATCTATTTCCCGAAGAATATTTCTAACAGTCATCTTTCAGTCTTTCGACCCGCCAAACCCTTTTTTTTAACTATAACTCGTCACCTTCTTCTTAGATTCAATTTAATTATTCCCACAACCTTTCACTCCAGTAGCCCCCAAAATAAATACAAGAACAATTTAAAATGTCCCCAATCAAGCTGCCAGTTAGGTGACTCCATTGTTTTCGTTCATTGTGGGAATAATATAGGTGGTACCTTTCAGTTAAAAAAAAATATCTCTCAGCCACCACCCACGAGAAATGAATGTGCAATTGTTTTTAATTGCAACAATTGCACCGCTTGCATGAAAGTATCTAGATTGACAGTCCAACTGCTACTGGTAACCACTTCATCACACTATTGAAATTGCCTAACCGTAGTTTATTATCATGATTATTCCTATCTGTGGCTTAAATATGCAGACCTGGTTTAAGCCTGGTGGCAAAGAAGACAAACTGAGAGACAACGTCTTCCATTGTGTGGTGGCCAGTGGCGCATGTGATTTGTTGCGGAGCGAATAATACTTTTCTTCACGTTTGTTTTTTCTTTTCTTTTTTTTATCTTCGGGAGAACGACAATATAAGACACAATTAAGGCCGCAAAAAGGTCTCATCCCTGAGAAGCAATGGTACTGAGCTTAAAGTAGATCATGTCGACACTGTTGCTTGACCAACACACCTCTCGAAAAAAAAAAAAAAATCTGATGAGCTTGTATCTTGTATTTGAGAATGAAACCAGAATTATGATGGATTTCTGAGAACTCTTTAAGTTGTTTTTTTATTTTTTTGGTTTAACCTGTTGTGATATGTTGGTTGGGGGATTGCCTCTTCTAAGGTACTGAATAGATAAAAAATTACAAGTCATTGCACTCTACATAGTTAGTGCAGCTAGAAAATGTGACAATTCATGGTCTACTGCGTGTCATTACCGTTGCTATACTACTGCTGATGATGGTGAAGCTTTTCACTGTTGTTGCCAATGCCACGCCGTTCCGATGCCATTATATTAATTTCCGTTTTACAAATTAATGTAATTGTATTGTATATAGTGGCTCTAGAAATGGGTCATATCATTTGCTGTACACAGTGCAAAATTCAATTTGCTATTCCCCAGAGTTGTATGCAATTTAGGGTCGGAACAGTGCTAAGGCGAGTATGGGATAATTGTTTTGCGCTAGAACTTGTTGCAACGTTTGTTTTTCTTCTTCAATTGGCACACTCGTGAGGCCTATTTTAAGGCTTGACTTGGACGTGATAGACTCGAAGAGTATTGTTCAGAATTTCAAATGCTTAGTTCGAACTAAGCACTTAAATTCAAGCACGTTTGTTTTTTTGTTCTTCTTGTTTCTTTTGTTTTATCATAATTACTTTGAATAGTCGAAATAATATAGCTTCGCATATTGTCTTTTGTATTTTTCAGCATTGGTGTGCGCTGTGGTTAGCGTGTTGCACCATTGCGCGTGAGGTTTAATGTTCGAATCCTAGAAAGAATCCTTATCAGGTCGTAACTGCTTCCGTCTGACTTCTGGTACGAGATCTTTTGTCTATGGGTCTTTTGTTTTAGAAAAGAAAACCCAAATCCCAGAGCACTCAGACTCTCCGGTCTATTGTACTAGGGGGCAGGAACCTTTCTTTGGTGCAGTGGTTGGAAAAACTTCGATGTAATTCGTTTTCCTTTATACTCGGATGGCTGATGATTGCTATTCCCCGCTGGGGCTTGAACCTACACACAACGGTTAACCAGCAAGCGCACTACCCACTGCACCATTGACAGCCATGCTATGGGCCTTATTCCCTGGCAAAACTAGAGGGGCAATTCGTTGGTATAAATGTACTTAATATTATTATCCTTCAAGATAAAGTCAATATTAGTACGTCTATTGAGACGACAGACCAGCTGGAAAACGAAGCAAATGCTTTCATCCAACTAATCCAATTTGCAGCTTGGAGCTGTACTCCTCCAACAAAGAGAAAAACGGTCGGTAGCAATCCAAAGGAAATTAAGGAGCTTATAATAAACAAAAGAAAACTTCGGCGTAGGTGGCAACAAACTCGATCTCCCTCCGACAAAACGAGACTAAACATGGCCACACAAGATCTTAAACTTGAGATAAAGCTAATCCAGAATGAGACGATGAAAATATATCTCTCAGAGCTAACTGCTGACAAGAGCACTGAATATTCACTTTGGAAAAGTACAAAATATCTTAAGCGACCAACAAATCATATTCCTCCAATAAGATGCAGTAATGGGCAATGGGCTAAAAGCAATGAGGAAAAAGCTATTGCTTTTGCCGACCACCTGGCGAATACCTTTAAGCCTAATGATGCTTCCTGTGATGAGCTTCTAAATCTCAATGAAAGTACTAGTTCTATGATTGCTCCCATTAAAATGCACGGGTTAAAATATGAGATAAGGCGATTAAAAGATAAAAAAGCTCCAGGTTTTGACCTGATCACTGCGGAAGTCCTGAAGCGACTGCCAAACAAAGGGTTAGTGAAACTCTTACGGTTAATAAATAAAACAATTAGCCTTGAGTATGTACCAAGCGTCTGGAAAGTAGCTGACGTGATAATGATCCCTAAACCAGGTAAAGACCCTCACGAGGTATCCTCATATAGACCAATATCGCTACTTCCGTCAACATCAAAGTTGTTTGAAAGACTGATTTTTAAGCGTCTCAAACCAATCGTAGAATCAAGAAATTTAATCCCAAATCATCAGTTTGGCTTTCGAAGCAAACACTCCACGATAGAACAAGTTCACAGAATAACATCTGAAATCGAAAGAGCACTAGAAGAAAAAAAAGTATGCTCTGCTATCTTTTTAGATGTAGCACAGGCTTTCGATAGAGTATGGCACGAAGGTCTTCTCAATAAACTAAAAGTGTACCTGCCAGAACAGTACTTCCACCTAATGGAGTCTTATTTAACATCGCGTTACTTCCGTATAAAACAAGAAAACTACTACACTAAGCTAATGCAGATCGAAGCCGGAGTTCCTCAAGGAAGCGTCCTCGGATCTCTGTTATACCTCCTTTACACTAAAGACCTACCTACAACGCCCTACACCAAAACTGCAACTTTTGCCGACGACACGGCAGTCTTAGCAGTGGGAGATACAACGCTAGAATCGACGCAAAAGCTACAAGCTGCTACAGACCAAATTATCAGGTGGACTCAAAGATGGCGTATAAAACTAAATTCGAGCAAATCTGTACATATTGACTTCACAAATAAGTCTATCTCGTACTCCCCCATAGCAATATCAGGCACGACAATACCTTACGCTAATACAGCGAAGTATCTAGGTATGACTCTAGATGCCAAGCTTCGTTGGAAAGAGCATATTAAAATTAGAAGACAAGAATTAGATATTAAATGGCGAAAATTAGAATGGCTTATAGGCAGAAAGTCAGGACTATCAATTAATAACAAAATTCTTTTATATAACCAGATCCTAAAACCAGTGTGGAACTATGGCGCTCAACTCTGGGGATGTGCCAGCCAAACTAATATTGCAGTCATCCAACGATTCCAGAACAAAGTCCTTCGAAGTATTGTGAACGCTCCATAGTACATCAGAAACAGCGACCTCCATCGGGACCTAGGGATTCCTACTATTCTTGAAGAAATCAACACTAGGGCCAAAGCACACGAGAAGAGTCTCCAGGAACATATTAACGAGGAAGCAACAATTCTTCTAAACGTATATGGCGTGAGACGACTGCAACGTATAAGACCGTCAGATCTTGCAAGGCAACCGCAAACCAGACGACTTACCACATCCTCTACTAGATAGTGACAGAGCGACAACAACGAGCGAAAAGAGGCGCTCGGAGTGAATTTAACCTCCAACGCTTTCGATGGATTAAATCCCATCTATGCTCTTGTTACTTTCATTAAAAGTTAAGAATGACATACAACAAATTAAAATTATAATTATATTGTACTTTAAAAATAGTAAACTGTTAGCCATTTACTTTTCTCTCACTATTTATACTGAAAAGCAAACTGCTCGTTGGTTTCATAACTAGTCGCAGTGTTAACAAACATTTGTAATCCTTATTATGTGTATAGCATATTATGTTTGGAATAAAATAAAAAAAAAAAAAAAAAAAAAAAAAAAAAAAAAAAAAAAAAAAAAAAAAAAAATTTATTAGGTTGGGGGATTATCCACCGTACGCAGAAGAAAGGGTCGACCCACGGAAGGCGCTCTTCATATTTTCGTCACAAAGATAAAATCAGTCTACCGTTCTAAAGAGATCGCTCTTTGTGCATTCCTTGACATAGAATGTGCTTTTGATAACACTGCATATGACTCCATTACTAGTGCCATAAGACCCAGGGAAATCGACCACTCTACGAGGGCAAGGTGAAAAGTACTCGGCCTGACGCAGATATAGCGTTCCAATCAGCGAAAAATTATGTTTCCTGCCTGGGTGCACTTCTTATTAGTTCGTATGACAAGTTTCAACTTGTTCTCTCAAGTAGTTTGTTTACACGAATTTTTGCAGTAGACGTCTTGTGTGTTTTTCCTTAAAATGGATAAACTTGAATATCGTGCGGTCATAAAATTCTTCGTTTTGGATGGGTTAACCCCTAAGGAAATTCATCCAAAATTGACAAAAGCTTACGGGGACTCTGCTCCTTCCATGTCAACCGTTAAAAAGTGGGCAGCTGAATTTAAACGTGGTCGCACGTCCCGCAAAAACCGCAACCACACCCGAAACCATCGAAAAAAAGCATGATATCGTGTTGGACGATAAGCGTGTGAAGGTGAGTGAGATAGCTGAGGCTGTGTGTATATCGGAAGAGAGGGTGCGAAACATCTTGCACAAAAACTTAGGGAAGCTCTGCGCAAGATGGGTGCCGCATTTGCTGAATGCCGATCAAAAGCAAATGCGCAAACGATTTTCGCGGCAATTTTTTGACCGATTCAATAGGGATCCGACCGATTTTGTGCGGCGATTTGTCACCATGGATGAGACACGGGTCCACCACTACACGCCAGAAACGAACGAGCAGTCGAAGCAGTGGGTGGAAGCCGGTGGTTCAGCGCCAAAGAAACCGAAGTCGATCGCATCTGCCGGAAGGTCATGGCCAGTGTGTTTTGGGATGCGAAAGGGATCCTGTTAATTTATTACCTTGAGAAAGGCAGAACAATTACAGGCGAATATTACTCCAACCTTCTTGACCAGCTGGATGCCAAAATTGGCGAGAAGAGGCCTGGCTTGAAGAAGAAAAAATCATCTTTCACCAGGTCAATGCACCTGTACACAAGTGAGCGTTGGCGATGGGAAAACTGCGGGATTTGGGGTACGATTTGCTCGGTCACCCCCCCTATTCATCTGATTTGGTACCGTCAGACTTCCATCTGTTCCCAAACTTGAAGAAATGTGTTTCTGGGAAACGCTTCGCATCCAATGCAGAAGTTGAGAGGGCCGTAGATGAATATTTTCACAGCCTTCCAGACTCTCACTTCCGAGAAGGAATACTGATATTGGAGAAACACTGGACTAAGTGTGTTGAAGTCAAGGGAGATTATGTAGAAAAATAAAACTATTTTTTAACTGAAAATCGCAGTCTTTCATTGTCAGGCCGAGAACTTTTGACATTGCCCTCGTACTACCAGATGAGTTAGAATTTCATAATAACATCTACGTCGGGAAAGGTCTTTGTGACGGTCTCTCGTGATGGATGACTTACTGAATAGACTTAATAGTTAAGGTTTTAGAACAATAGGCTATGCAGATGATCAAGAGCAACATAAAGACAATATGTGTCAACTCATGCAAGATGCACTCCTTGTAGTCTCGGACTGGTATGCTGGCGAGGGCCTATCGATTAAACTCAGCAAGGCAGTCGTTCTACCATTCACAAGAAGGAGAACGCTAAGCCTTGGTTGAGTGACTCTAAACCGTACAACCATTGGTGTTTTCGTCGAGGTAAAATATCTTTGAATTGTCTTAGAAAAAAAACTTAAATGGAATTCCTATATTAAACAAAAAATGCCAAGGCGACCACTGCCAAGTGGGCCTGTCGCCGTATGTACGGCAAAACCTGGGGTCTGCCTCCAAAAGTCATTTTCCGGTAATATGGTATACCATGGTGATTACACCCATCCTAACATACGCGTCATTGTCTGGAGAAAACTAAGGAAGTTACAAGCATTAACAAACTCAATAAACCGACTTGCCCGGTAGAAGCTTTGAGATTAAGATCACAAGCCATGAATACATGGAATAATGGCGGTCCACTGTTTGATCCAAAGGGAATCGTGTGGTATATCGACGGATCAAAAATGGATTCAGGAATTGGCACCGGAGTGTCTAGATACAATTATAAAGTCTCGAAACCACTTGGAAAGAGTCCCTGTGTTTTCCAGGCCGAGCTTTACGCTATTGAAACTTGCGCTAGTTTAAACCTGCACTCAGGCAGCAACACATACTATGTGTTGTGCCGTCGAGGGAACTTCCCTACCACGTAAAAAACCTATGGTTCCGAAACAACCAAAAGCCTCGGATAAGAACGACTCAACTGATGACGACCCCAGCAAACGAAATAAGGGCAACGACCTTCGTATCTGTACGTGGAATGTTCTGTCCCTTTACAGACCACGTGCAGCCGAACAACTAGCGCAGATATTACCGCCATCCAGGAAGTGCTATGGGATGGGCCGGGCAAAAAGAGGATGAAAAACTGTGACATCTACTACGGTGATTGCTACAGAGGCAACAGGCAGTGCTTATTCGGGTGCGGATTTGTTATACGCGCAGACTTAGACAAAATGTCTTAAGCTTCCGACACGTGAGCGAGCGTATTATGACTATCCGGATCAAGGCTAAATTCGCTAACATTAGCCTAATATGTGTTCATGCCCCCATAGAAGAAAAGGACCCTGCCACCAAAGATTGTTTGGTTTTACAATGTCCTAAATACGACGTTAAAATCATATTCGGCGATTTTAACGCCAAAATAGGAAAGGAGGACGTCTTTGATAGGGCAGTCGGTAAACATAGCCTACACGACACCACGTCTGATAACGGACTAAGGCTAATTGATTTCGCTGTGGAGCGAAATATTACCCTAGCAAGCACATGGTTTCCTCACCTGGATATTCATAAGCAGACATGGCGGTCCAATGATCATGTAACGATAAACCAAGCTGATCATATTGCGATCGACGCAAGGCACGCCTCCAGTATTCTGGATGTCCGTTCCGTGTGACGTTCCGACCGGCCAACATAGACTCTGATTATTATTGTTGTAGCCAAGGTACGAATGCGGATATCCCAAACTGAGCAACAAAGAAGAATCACTGTGAGAAAATTGAACGTCGAAAAGCTACAATCTCAAGAGCCCGCCAGACTCTTCGCTGAACGCGTATCCCGAAATCTCTCAATCACCCCTATGCCGCCAGCATCAAGTGCCGAAGACCAGTGGTAACACTGCAACGACGGGAAGAACATCGGCTTCCCCAAATGAAGAAGAAAGAGCATGAGAAGCGCGCGTTCGAGAATATCGAGAGTTTATACTCCAGAAACAATGTACGGAAGTTTTACCAACGTATCAGAGAAGCAATGCCCGTAGAGAAACATGTAGAGATGAAAATGGAAACATCGTAGTAGAATTACAGTCGGTGCTGAGAATATAGAAAAACTACTTCTGCAGACTGTATAACAGCGACGAAGACCAACATCCCACTGTCAGGCAGAATGAACCATTCAACATAGACATTAATAGTTAATATATCCGTCCACCTGACCAAAAGGAAGTGAGGATAGCAATATGCAAGCTGAAATCGAACAAGGCTGCTAGACCTGGCGGCTTACCGGCCGAACTTTTCAAGGCAGCTAGTTATGAATTGGTAGAGTGCATACACTCATCTCTAAGATTTGGTCAGACGAGTGTATGCCTAATGAATGGAATCTCAGCATCGTTTGTCCGATCCACAAGAAAGGAGACCCCTCAACTGCGCCAATTATACAGGCATCAGTCTCCTCAACATCGCATATAAGATCTTTTCTGCGATATTGTGTGAACGCCTGAAACATTTTATGAACAGCCTGATTGGACCCTATCAGTGCGATTTCAGGCCAGGAAAGTCCACCATCGATCAAATTTCACACTTCGGCAGATCCTGGAGAAAACCCAAGAAGTCCAAATCGATACTCACCATCTCTTTATCGATTTCAAGGCCGCCTATGACAGCATCTATAGAGAAGAGCTTTATAGAGCAATGTCTAGTTTTGACATCCCTGCCAAACTTGTCCGTCTGTGCAGGCTGACGATGGAGAACGCTCGCTGCTCCACCAAGGTCGGTAATGACCTCACCGAGACCTTTGATGTTAAAAAAGGTTTTAAACAAGGTGACGTGCTGTCATGTGACTTCTTTAACATTGTCCTTGAACGGAGGCACAATCTATTACAAGTCTGTAGAACTGCTTGCATACGCCGATGATATAGACATTATCGGAAGAACTCAGCGGGCTGTCACCGGTGCGTCTGCAAGCATTGAGGCGGAAGCGGCCAAAATGGGTTAAGCGATAAACGAGGGCAAAACCAAGTATATGCTGTCAACAAGAAGGGAAAACCAACACCGACGAATTGGACAAAACGTCACAGTGGGCAGCTATAACTTCCAGGTAGTAAGGGACTTTGTCTACCTTGGCTCTGCTATAAACTCTGAGAACAACATCAGCGCAGAAATCAAGCGAAGAATAACTCTTGCCAATCGCTGTTTTTTTTGGGCTTATAAGGCAGTTAAAAAACAGTAAAGCCCTATCTCGAACTACTAACGAGACTCTGTATAAGACCCTAATCATCCCAGTCCTGCTTTATGGCGCTGAAACATGGACTTTATTAAAAGAGGATGAAGATATCCTTGGTCGCTTCGAGAGAAAAATTCTTCGTAAGGTTTTCGGTCCTGTTTGCGTTGATGGGTTTTGGAGGAGAAGATTCAATCGCGAACTATACGAGCTGTACAGCGACATCGACCTAGTCAAAAACCAGCGTATTGGACGTCTGAGATGGCTAGGACATGTAGAGCGAATGGGCGCCAACGCTCCGGCCCGCAGAGTCTTCGAATCTAATCACGAGGGACGACGAAGTAGAGGGAATCATGGCCGTATGTGGCGCGCACAAGTTCAAGGGGACCTCGACCAACTTGGAGTGCGCATCTGGAGGCAATTAGCTAAAGACCGAGCTAAATGGAGAGGCTTGTTGTTTTTTTTTTTTTTTGTTGAGCCTGGAGGTGCAGGAATCTTCAAAAGATACCAATGGTCCGTACCATTGGTTATGCCCGATTCATATATCTGACAATGCCATCAGTGCTAGTCAGTATATGCCTACGGGCTAAACCTCACCCCCTCAGAGAGGCACTATGAGAACCGGCTGCGCGTACTCATAGTAGAAGGAAATTCGTACCTTAATCGCGTTAGGTAGGTAGCTTTTCAGTGAAGGCACCTACTAATACCGTCATTACATGCGGTTTTTCCTTACGGCGCTAGGTCGAAAGGTCTTGTTCTTTGTAGTCGGCACTCAAGGTTTGTCACGTCCATAGTACGGATTATTTCATTATTGCAGTGAACATGAAGACGGGTACAAAGTTTGCGAGCAAAGTTTGTTACTTCGTCCCTCACGGTAGCAATTCCTAGATCTCTGTGAATATCACTATTTCTTATATACCAAGGAGCATTCACGATTGCTCTTAGTATTTTGTTTTGAAATGCTTGCAGTAGAGCCATATTGCTTGGTTTGGTACAACCCCAAAGTTGTATACCATATGTCCAAGACTGTTTTAGGACTTGCTTATACAGAAGCAGTTTGTTGTATACGCTTAACTTCGAGTATCTTCCGAGTAGCCAATACATTTCTCTAAGTCGATTTTCGACTTCGTCACGTTTCTTTTTAACGTGTGGTTTCCACTTAAGTTTTACGTCTAGGGTCATTCCTAGATATTTTGCCTCGTTTGCGTACGGTATTTGCACCGAGTTAATGGATATAGGCAAGTTGTTTATCTTTCTTAACGTAAAATTGACATGC
Organism: Brachypalpus laphriformis; assembly: GCA_945910035.1. Lineage (NCBI taxonomy): Eukaryota > Metazoa > Arthropoda > Insecta > Diptera > Syrphidae > Brachypalpus > Brachypalpus laphriformis. The sequence goes on from OX246755.1 coordinate 125,316,597, forward strand.
GTTGATTTTGTCTCATTCAGGACTATTCGCCAGGTTTTTGTCCATTCGCATACTTTGTTCAAACCTCGTTGGAGTTTTCCCGTTGATGATTTAACTGACTCATCCGTTACGACGATAGCCGTGTCGTCTGCGAACGTTGCTACAACGGTCCCTTCACCTGTGGTATATCTCTTGTGTAGAGCAGGAACAGGATTGGACCGAGAACACTTCCTTGCGGAACACCGGCGTAGATTTCTTTGAAATTCGAATATTCACTCCCGTGTCTAACACGGAAAAGTCTGTTTTCAAGATAAGATTCCAATATTCTGTACAACTTTTCCGGTAAGATAACCCTTAGCTTATACCTTAGGCCTTCGTGCCATACCTTGTCGAAGGCTTGCGATACGTCGAGAAAAGCGCTAGAGCATATTTTTTCCCCTTCTAGAGCTTTTTCAATTTCGCTCGTTATTCGATACACCTGATCGATTGTGGAATGTTTGACCCGAAAGCCGAATTGATGATCCGGGATCAACTGTCTTTCTTCAATTACTGGTTGCAATCGTTTCAGCAAAAGTTTCTCGAAGGCCTTAGATATTATTGGCAGAAGTGAAATAGGTCTATATGATTTGTTGGCATTTGCACATTTCCCCGGTTTCGGAACCATAATAACTTCGGCGACTTTCCATTGCCTTGGAACATACAATAGTCTTAAGGAAGCATTTATAATGTAGAGCAACTTAACCAGCACTTTTTTCGGTAGTTCTTTCAAAATTTCGCCAGTGATTAAATCATATCCCGGAGCCTTGTTATTTTTCAATTTTCTTATTGTCATTCGAAGTTCGGACAAGGATACGGTTTTTACTTTAAAGTTGTCGGGTGCCGTATTATCATTCGGATGTTCGATCAACGGTTGTCCATCGAACGGCTTGAACGTTTCCTCTAAGTGATCGGCAAATAATTCTGCTTTCTCTTTGTCTTTAGCGGTACATTTAAAGCAACATTTTCCTTGCAGTCTCTCCTGAAATCGTCCCAGTTAGTTTTGTTACTAGTTAACCTAGGCGGTCCTTCTTTTTTTACTAGACTTCCACCTATTTTCAGAGTGACTGCTGAGTGATCTGAGCATAGATCATAGCTTTCTTCGACTTCCGTAAAATTTTTAGTTAGCCCTTTTGCGATAAAGAAGTCGACGAGGTCAGGGATTTTATTTTTGTCAGTTGGCCAATAAGTTGGCTTTCCTGTCGAAAAAAAAGTTCACCCCACGTTTCATGCTGGCTTTGTACAATAATCTGCCTTTTGTCGAATTGCATCTTGATCCCCAGAAAGTGTGTTTCGCGTTAAAGTCACCACCTAAGACAAAATTAGGTCCGAGTGAGTCAAAGAGACGAACGAGGTCGTCTTCTACTAGCTTATATCACGGAGGGAAGTAACTAGATCCGATGTTGTAGTCTAAGTGGTTTATTTTTACGGAGACTGAGCTTATTTGCATAGAATCAAATTCTATTTCTATGTTTTCGGAGTGCTTAATACAGTCTTTGATGTTAAGAGAGGACCCGCCTCTCGCATTTTCCGAAGGATGACTCGCATGGTAATCGCTGTAACCTTTTATTTTGGGTCTAAGTCCCTTTTTTAAGTGCGTTTCCGATACCAAACATATATCAATATTATTTTTCCGTAGAAACACTTTTAACTCGTCGATTTTTTTCAGAAGGCCGTTTTCGTTCCACGTTAGTATTTTAAGTAGCTGTTTCATATGCTTGTTGGTTGAGGCCCCGGTTCACCCCGAACTGTAGCGCCACCTAAGTAAGTAAGTGTATCAGCATGCAGTAGGCCATTTTTGTTTTAGTGTCTTTTCAGATTTCGATGCAGCAATTAGCGCTTTATAGCCTGATACAATGGAGTCGGTGTCAGGCGAATTTGGCAAGGACCTTAAAATCAACTATGAAGCTGCAAACATTTACAAATTCGGATCAGTTGATTAAATGTTGATGTACGTGTAAGATCTGTATATCGATTTTCGGTTCATGAAAACTTAATTGAAATTTCGAAACTGAACTAAAATAAGCTCGAAATGAAATACACCGTTTCTGTTCCGAACAAAACTGAACGAAATTCACAAAAGTCTCCTCAGAAATTTACTTTTCTTCAGATACATGGTAAAGTAAACTTCCCATACAAATTTGATTTTCAAGTGTCAAGTTGTCACACAGACAAACATTTTACACGCATGAATTGATACCTGCCTCACAAGAGTCAAAAAAAAAGCGGAAGTCATCAATGAAAGTCTTCTCAGCTTTTCGCCAGTCGTAGACCATCGTAAGCTGAATTGCGTTCATATTTGAAATAAAATAACTGTATAACATAACCACTCTTAGATCAATCTCGGCGGATTGTGATGCCCATTGGAGAGATATATCTTTTATGCTGAACCTTTAAATATAGTTCTCAAGTTTGCAAAATACATCCTAAACAAAGTCTACCAAGAAATTCGAGTGTATGTATGTCGTATGCAGTGGAGGTTAAGACTTCTTCGCCAGGCATTTCAAATCTTTCTTCTATTAATCTTTTGGTTCTAACTTTGTTTTACAATGGCCATAACTTCATAACTGTGGTATAGGTGGTTCATCTATTGCTTATTTCTGTGAAATGCATTCTCTGCTTCAAGTTTGTAGGACCTTTTCTGACTCAAAAGCTCTCATGGCACCAATCGAATAGAGCCTTACTTTGAGATGTATTTCAATGACTTTGAGCTCTTCTCGCTAGCACGTCACAAACTTCGATTTCCTTCCTAGAGTTTGGTTGATTATTATGGGATTTTGAAGTACGGCATATGATTTTGGTTAAGCGGCTATGGATTTATTACTTCACTAGGCTTTTATGTCTATGGAACATCTCCTATGATGGAATTCTTCTCTGCTCGACTATGCTGACGACATCGCTGCAGTGATCACCCCACGGGACACCGAAGACGCTAAGAAAATACAAAATCATGACATGCGACGGGTACACACATGGCTGGAGGCCCACGGCCTAAGCTTAGCAGTGGAGAAAACCGAGATAGTGCTGCTGACGAGGAAGCGGATACCCACAATAATCGAGCTCAAGCTGTGTCCGGAAGTCATGTATACTAAGGAAGCAGTAAAATATCTAGGAGTTAGGATAGATACGAAGCTCACGTTCTGGGAACATATTAAGTCCGCATCCGAAAGAGCCACGTTAACATGCCTCTTGCTAAGCAGACTGATAGCGAACATAGGAGGTCCCACGACAAGTAAAGGAAGACTCCTGATGTCGGTCACGCACTCGATACTCTTGTATGGCTCCGAGATTTGGGCTGACGCGCTCAAAAAGAAATATACAGGAAGAAAGTGGCCGCGGTGCAACGTATAAGAGCAATTCGGATAAGGAGCCAGCAGCCCTAGTAGTCGCAGGAGTGACGCCCATTGATCTCCTAGCAGTAGCAAGGAAGTACGTCCACGACAAGAAGGCAGAAGTATGCGCGGCAACAGCAGCTACAGAGGCGAAGCAACTCTTGAAGCAGAAGTGTCAATACAGATGGAACGCCGAAACAAGGGGAAGGTGGACCTACCAGTTGATCAGAGGCATTGCTGCATGGACGGAGCGGGAGCACGGTGAAGTGAATTATTATATCACTCAGTTCCTTACCGGACATGGTTAATTAAACCGGTACCTGCACAAGATGAGGAAAGTAGGGAGCGCAGCCTGCCAATATGGAGATTCTCTGGAAGACGATGCGTATCACACCTTTTTTATCAGGTGGGAAGCAGAAAGAAATAGCCTGCAGTCAGAGATAGGCAACTTTTCTCCAGAAAATGCCATAAACAAGATGGTCTCGAGTGTCGACATGTGGAATAAAATATCTTAATTCATTGAGACGGTAATCAGATCGAAAAAGAGAGAGAAAGAAGTAAATATACCCTCAGTAAATTTACCAAATTGATGAAAGCCTTACCGACAAGATATTATAAAACCGCACCAGGAGTAACATGTGAAAAAGCTGGTGCACAGAAGGGAAAGAAAACGACACCACTCTGAAGTACTGCTAAAGCTGTTCCGGAGTGGATGGTGTCAGGTTGAAAGGGGTTAAATGTGGTTTTTTAGTGAGTAGGAGTCTCACACTACTTGAAACAGAGCGGGACTGTTTCCACTATCTCCTAGGCAAAAAAAAGGCATTTATGTCTGCGCTTATGCATTGGTAAATATTGTGATATTTGGTTCATTTTTCACGTATCGCTTTTTTCAACGGTGTGTGGCCACGCCTAAATGGCGTGTAGGCACTGCGACCAAGGAGATCTATTGTGCCATAGGCAACTTTTACAGCAGCAGTACTTCTACTCTCCTTATGAAAGCTATAATTACGGCTGCGGAGGAGTTCCTTAAATCTATTGGAGATATGATCTCTTTAAGGAAAAAGCTTCTCCTAGTGCTACACAGAGCTACACACTCATATAGTATGTGTTCTGCGGTTTCGTCCTCTTCTAGGCAGAGGCGGCAGGTGATATCCTCCGAAATTCTCATTTTGTTAAGGTGGTAGAGAAGTTGGCAGTGACCGGTAAGGAAGCTCACAAGCCTTCTTATGTCATTTCTGTCGTATTTTAGGATATCAACTGCCTGTCTTTGGAAGGGTTGGACAGCTCTTTTAGCCTGCCTGAGACCTTGGGAGTTATTCCAGTGGGAGATGCACATGTTGCGTTCCCAGATGTTTAGGTTAAGTTTGAAGGCGGAATCGGGTATCCCGCAGAAGCGTTCAGGTCCAGTGAACAACTCGGAGGAGCCTTTCCCAGCTAGCAGGTCTGCAGTTTCGTTGCCGTCAACGCCTACATGACCCGGTACCCATCACAATTTTACTTTATTGTGTCGGGCCAAGTTTTATAAACTGTCGAAGCAGCTTAGAACTGATCGCTTATCGGTTAGTGTTTTAAATGTCGTGCCCTGCTTTATTTCAATACATCCATATATTCGATTGCGATTTGAACGACCTCTTTTTCATTTAATTCCCAAACAAACCACGTAATACACTTTTAACCACCTAACTGGCCAAGGAATGTCCTGTATGCATGCCACCAAATGTCTTGAGGAACGCCCTTGTGTACCATATTAAACAGATCGTGCTTTAATTAAAAATGTACCTATTTATTTCATTTTTTGTGGGCGCCATGGCGCAAGTTATTAGCGTGTCGGACCACTGCGCGTGAGGTTCCAAGTTCGAATCCCAGAAAACACAAAAAAAAATGTTTCCACTTTTTTCACGGTCCCACCTCTCGCGAACGTCTGACAATCATCCGAGAGTATTGTTGTCACGAAAAAGCTTTTCAAATTGCCCTTTGGATTCGCCACCAAACTGTAGCTCCCTTCCATTCATGTGAAAAAATATAACCCACACAACACGAGTGGTTGCGAGAAGCCCAGGCACTTAAAGAGCTATTGCGCAAAATATATATATATTTTTTTTATTTATTTCATTTTGATATAAAATACTTATTTGACATAAGAAGTTATTTCAATCTGCACTCTGCCTGATGTAAATTTACTTTTTAAAAGTCAATTTTTTTTCATATTTTTCTTATGATTAATTTTTTATTTCAAATCTTTAACTCTGGTATTAAGTGGGAAATATACGATACAACCATCGTAGCGATTTGTGTTGTACCGACATCAGCCCAACTGTTGTATGCAGGGCATATATTATACAATATGCTTACGATTTATGTACAACCAGTCATTTTACACATACACACCATATAATTTTCATACAATCTGTGCATGTGACAGCGGCTGTTCAGTCAAGACCATCCGACCATGCGATATCGGTACAACTGTCGGTTGTGTGGATACACGCGATACAATTATCGTATACAACACCAAAGCTGTCAAACCGTTGGTACAACAGTTGTATCGTGTATTTCCTACATTACATGACTCTTTTGAAGTTACACTAGTGCAAAAGAGAAAAAAGATGAGAAAGAAAAACAGCAACCCGGAGATCCGTGGCTGGATAGAATTTTGTTACCTTTTTTTGACGTTTCGTCTTCTCTGTGTTCGTTATCTCTCTATTTTATTTCACTTTTATTCGAGCGTAGACATAGAAAATGGCAAAAGAAGTAAATGAACAAAAGATTTTTTTCTCAATTTGATTTGTTCCGTAATTTCCCACCTCTGAGCTCCAGCAGCAGTCTAATTAAGAAATATACAAAATATTCGTACTTTCGGGTGCTCATGTATTTATCAGTTCCACATCAGCGATATAACAGATATTCTATCAGACATCCCTGCATTTCTACCAAACATTTAACTGTTTTGGGCGTTAACTGGACTCACCCATTCTCTTGACTGAATGCATTCACATGTCGTGAATGTAGCCACTTTGTTACTTGCACATTTAACAAAGCCATATTTAAGCTGTCAAATTTGTGCTGTGTTGTTTCGTCAAGAACATATTCGCCGGAATCTTACTCACATTTTTTTCTATCTCCAGAGAAACAAAGGAATACTTTTGGTAAATCGGCCAAAGCACCCTCGGCAAAAACAAAACTAACACAAAACTCCTTTCCACAGAATAATGGATCGTCTACTTCGTTTGGGAGGTGCCATGCCCCAAGCCCCACCGCCGACAGATGCACCCGTGGTGGACACCGCTGAGCAGGTGTACATCTCATCGCTGGCCCTGCTGAAGATGCTCAAGCATGGCCGCGCCGGAGTGCCCATGGAAGTCATGGGCTTGATGCTGGGCGAATTCGTCGACGACTACACCGTCCAGGTGATCGATGTGTTTGCCATGCCACAGACGGGCACGGGCGTCTCAGTCGAGGCCGTCGACCCAGTTTTCCAGGCGAAGATGCTGGACATGCTTAAGCAGACTGGCCGTCCCGAGATGGTCGTTGGGTGGTACCACTCGCATCCGGGCTTCGGCTGCTGGCTGTCTGGCGTGGACATTAACACGCAACAGTCGTTCGAAGCGCTCAGCGAGCGCGCCGTGGCCGTGGTCGTTGACCCCATTCAGTCGGTCAAAGGTAAGGTGGTGATTGACGCATTCCGTCTGATCAACCCAAATATGCTGGTGCTGGGCCAAGAGCCGCGACAGACCACATCGAACTTGGGGCACTTGCAGAAGCCATCGGTGCAAGCTTTAATCCATGGCCTCAATAGGCACTATTACTCAATAAGCATCAACTACAGGAAGAACGAGCTCGAGCAGAAGATGCTGCTCAACTTGCACAAAAAGTCTTGGATGGACGGTCTAACTCTGGCCGACTACAACGAGCATTCTTCCATCAATGAGAGCACAGTGGCGGAGATGTTGGAGTTGGCAAAGAACTACAATAAGGTGAGCAAGCTAGTCCGTGGCTAGATCAATATATATATTCCATGATTTGATCCATTGCAGGCACTGGAAGACGAAGAGAAAATGACTCCCGAACAGTTGGCCATCAAGAACGTTGGCAAACAGGATCCCAAGCGTCACCTCGAGGAGAAGGTCGACAAGGTCATGCAGAACAATATAGTACAATGTTTAGGAGCTATGCTCGATACCGTAGTGTTTAAATAGTTCTCTCGTCTCGTGTTCTCCTATTTCCACTTAAGATTCAATTTATATTTATAAAATACTTTTTCTAACATATGCGAGTCCGTGTACCGACACTGTGGCGCTCAGTTGCATTTCAAACCAAGAGGGGGGAGCTGAGAGCTGGATATTTTTGTTTTAAAAATAATTTTGGTTAACAACGCAAATATATACACATAGGTGCAATGTTGGAGAAATATTTTTTGTTGTTTAATTGGCTGAGTCATCGCAAGAGTGACGCAATGGAACGCTTTCAAGTTGGAAATTTTGAATAATTAGCGGCTAGGCGCAGGTAAGTTATTGCTGCTTTGAAGGGGCATTTTCAAATTTATCTATTCAAACTTTCGATTTACTGGCGGAGAATTGTAATTAAAGATGAAACAGTAGAACACCTAGTGAAAAACATGGAAAATGTAAACCTATTGAGAATATTGTATACAGGCAGTCCAAAGCAGTTCTGCATACTGTAAGTTAGCATTGTACGCTCTTACACGCAGAAACTAGTAGGACTGCATTGTTAGGAATAGAATTATGTAGAAGCCTTGAAATGGAAGCTGAGGCTGTTCATTGAAAATATGAAGTGTTTTCTGCACTGTTTTAGGTACTTTTATGTATAAAATAAATAAGAGGCAATGTTCGTACGTGTGTGCCTTATAGACTCAAAAACTACTAGGTCGATTTTGCTGAAAATTTTACAGTTTGTTCTTATTAGTGCCAGCAGTGTTTAGAGAGCAGTCCAAAAAAAATCAGATAGTCAATGCTGTGATTCTTATTGTGTTTATTGAGGATTGGTTTTATTCGTATTTCGACTGCTGTTGCTATGTAAATAAAAGACGTCCTAAGCTGATTTATTGTTGTTGTGTCAGTGCCAGAAGCGTTTGGCATAACAATGCCATCAAAACGACATAATATTGGTCATGTATGGCATGTCAGTATAATTCTGTAATTAAAGCGGTTGAGGTCCCCCCCGGTTAGGTTAGGTTAGGTTGAAGTGGATACCAGCTAAGAATCGCCAAACACTTAGACCAATAATAGGTCCATTGTGATACCACATGGATCGTGGGAGAAATTTCTCCTATCTGCTCGTTAACCATACTGAGCTTCTAATGAAGCGTAGGAGGCTTTTAATTTCAATGTTTTCTAGGTCGCCTATGTCGTTGTAAAGGGGGGCTCCTAGGTGAAGCTTCCTGGGCAGGAACAAAGGAGGTGAGGAATAGTTTCCTCATCCATGCAGCTTCTACAAAAGTCGTTCGCAAAAACGCCTAGCCTTGTGGCATGCTTGCCTATTAGACAGTGTCCAGTGATGACACCTATTAAAGCGACGTGGATAGAGTGTTTGCTTGTTAGCCGATGAGTGCAAGTTCAAGCCCCAGCGGGGAACAGCAATCACCAGCCACCCGAGTATAAAATGGAAAAAAATACCATCGAAGTTTTTCCAACCACTGCACCAACGAGCTCTCACGACGATCGGTTCTACGTACGTACGTACGTCCCGGAGCGACTCGAGGACAATACCTCGACCAAGGATCGTCAACCTCAGCTACACAGCTGCTACAATAACAACAACATTAAAGCGCCGACATGCAATCTGTTGAGAGAAATCAAATTCTTAGAACGTTTTAGATCCAGCTTCGGCCAGATTTGTTTTATCGCTAGACATGTGGGTCCACTTGTCCACCTAAGGTTCGTACTCTCGATAGCATCCAGCTTAAATTAGAGTTTGCAGCTAGCGATTGGTATACCTAAGAAGCATTTGTCCGGCAGGATGGGTATTGTTGTTCCTATTCTGGCGAGTTCGTCGATCTAACAATTCCCTCAAATGTTACTATGCCCCGGCACCCAACACAGGTGAATATTGAACTGCTCAGCCATCTCCACGAGAGACGAGCGGCAGTCTAGAGCTACTAAAGAATTTATAGAGTTCGATTCCAAGGATTTGATTGCTGCTTGGCTGTCTGAAAAGATGCGGATATTTTTAGCAGATATCACGTTTTTTTTAAGCCAAGACAAGACTTCTTTAATCGCCAAAACTTCCGCCTGGAACACGTTACAATGATTTGGAAGACGGAAGGAGAGCTTAAGATTAAGCCTGTCAGAGAAAACACCTCCACCAACCCCGTCCTTAGATTTTGAGCCGTCAGTGTAGAAGTGGATTGAACCATCTTCTAAAAATGTATCATCATTCCAGAGTGATCTGGAGGGGATGGTGACGAGGAAGTTCTTGTCAAAATTTAGACATGGGATGGTGTAGTCCGTGTTTTTGGGAGAGATTTTGAGTTTATTCAAAATGGAAGTCTCTTCTTGACCACTGTTGGATAGCTTCGAGGTGAACGGCTGTCATTTGCTTGCTAAATATATCGAGGGGTACCAGATGAAACAAAATGTCCAGATGAAACAATAACCCCCCGGTTATTTTGAGAGAAAAAAATCCTTAGGGTGATCTTTAATAATCTTGCATATACGGTGAGTGGAGGACGGGATACAATGCCGAACAGTATGGGCTGAAGAGTTCATATAGAACAATTAATATGGCTGGGAGATGTGCATAGGTGGACACCAACACTCAGCCCAAATTCCGTTTGCTAAATATTTTGGGATGACACTTGACGACAAGTTGAAATGAAAGCCGCAAGTGAAAAAAGGGCAAAGAATTCGACAATAAATATAAAAAAATATACTGGTTACTTGGAACTTAGTATAGAGTGTAAGCTTAACATAGAAAACAAACGGCTTTTATACAAGCAAGTTCTAAAACCGGTATGGACATATGGAATACAACTCTGGGGTTATACAAAAAAATATGTTTTAACGATTTACAATCTTTTGAAAATAAAGTGCTAAGAGTAATCGTTAATGCACCGCAGTATATCAGAAACAGCGATATCCACAGAGATCTCGAAATTGCGACAGACGAAAATGAAATTAAAAACTTCTCGCGTAGCATAAAGATCGATTACAAGGACAAGTCAACTATTCAGCCCTACAAAGCCTTGATAAGAAAAATTTGTTGTGCCGCCTACAAAGGACCAAACCTTTAGACTTTCTCGATAACAACTAACTTAAATTCAAGAACAAGTTGGAACTTTCAGTGGAAAGGTACCTGTCAAACGTTTTAATTTCGTTACTTGAAAAGTCCAAGGCTAGTTGTCGTGAGTAAAAAATAAAAAATAATTTGTTGAAGAATGGTTTTTTAGTGAGTAAAAATCTCACAACTATGAGCACACGCTGACGGTCCTCATAATGTTTTTTGAAGATTTTTACCTAGCTTGTTATATTAAAGTTAACTAAATTTACCAGCAAATATAGTTAAAACAGATAATGAAATTTGTATATTACATCGCTCTCAGTCAGAAACGAAATATATTTTTTTAATTTATATCTTCCGTTTTACTTTCGCTTTTTCTTAAAATTTTCGGTAAATTTCGTTATTTCGTTCCATTTTTATGTGCTGTTTTATATGCAATCAAAGTTTATCGACGAGATGTTTTCCAATAATCCACTGCCCTTCCGTTTCCTGTAGTTTTGTGCTTTAAGCGCTATTTGTCATCCGAAAGCTTGGCATCACTTAAGAAACTGCCTCGTCAACTGTCAAAATTGGAAATCAAACAGCTGACGGGATGGTAACTCTTTTTCCTCCCTCTCTCGGGTAATCAATTACATTTGTTTTGGCTGAAGGAGGAAATTACAAAAAAGTGTTTAAAAAAACGTCTTATCGCCTACCCGCCGCACTCAACGAAACGTCCCAAGTGTTCTGCTAGCACCATACACATATCTACAATGGCAATGATTCGACACAGAACCTTATCGCTTTGCTGAGGAAACCAAGCAATTTTCCGCAGAGTTATCGTTCAAAATTGTTTTCTTAATTAAATTTATTTTGCTAAGCGTTACTCTCTAGAGTCTGGACTAATTCATTTAAAATTTCGAACTAGTAGTCTGCAACCATGGGCGGAATAGTGTGGCGCGAGCTATTCCCAACCAAGCTGACATGTGTAATTTTCGTATTTTACATGTCACTGTTCATAAGCCAAGGTGAGTGCTGGACAAAGTGTCCGACTGGCAGCGGTGAAAAGAAGTAAGCCTTGACACACATCTGCTTTAGGTATTTTGGTGACCGCATCGCAAGAATCGAACAATTCGTACAGCTACAACACCGTGACTGTGGTGCTTCTAACTGAGGTATTGAAACTGATCGTTTCCACCGGACTTTATTGCAAGGAGTAAGTTTAAGGGTTGCAAGCCAGTTCGTTTGGTTTATTTTTTAAATCATTTCCTACAGGAATACATTTCCGTCATTACTGCGAGATGTGAGGAAGCATTCCAATGTGTTGATGTTGTACTTTGTGCCGGCGTTTCTCTATTGCCTCTACAACAACTTGGCGTTCGTTAATCTCTCTACGTTTGATCCCACGACGTACTATCTTTTGCTACAGCTACGAGTGGTTATAACCGGCATTCTATTTCAGGTGGGTTTTATTTGTTACGACTGTTGGCAGTATATCAGGTGATTTATGCAAAAGTGTTTAGAATGGGGTCAGTTGCCCGCTTCACTGGCGTGTTCTTTGAAATATTGAGGACTTGCTATGAACATCGTTACAAATCAGGTTCTAATCTAATACTCCCTGTCGCATTCCAATTAGAATTAATATACCACGAAAACTTTTTATTGCCCTCGCTCACTCGTCTCGCCTGGCTTTCTGTCTGTCACCAATTCCTAGCTTCAAAACTAAACGTTAAGACCAGCTAACTACGGCTTAATGTCTAATCGGATTTACTTCATATCCGTGAGGTCACAAATTCGAGGCGAAATTTAAATATATGGCCCCTTCTCCAAAAATGCGGTTCACCCTAATTTGGTGGCTGATGTCGTCAGTAGAGAACAACCAATCGTGTCAGGCGCACTGTTTGCGCTTAATACAGACGCTATATGATTTTTAACTGCTGAAAGCAGCTATGAATCATTTACTTAAACCAATCTTTGATTGAAAACCGCGGTGGAAGTATTTCATTTCATCATTTTAACCACACGATTCATAGTACTTTACTCATGGGCGATTTTGAAAAATCGATTGAACCGATGAGGAAAGGCGATCAAGTATTCACTCTGAGGAGTTAAATCTTTGTACGACTTCCGGACAATTGCAGTATTTTCCAGGGTTCTAGCGGTACTTCAAGCTGCGCAATTACTCAAAATAAAATCAATATCTAACCAATATCTAATCATGGGGCATTCACAAAGAATATGTTCTTTTTACGTCTCTTTTTGCTCTCCACATAGCCGGCATTCGTTTGTATCTGCTACTCCTATCTTGCGCAGATGGTACCTAAGTGGGCAACGACTAGTCAAGTAGCCTGTTAAGGTTCTTAGGTCTGTTTTCCTAAGCTCGAGTAGCTTTTTAGCCTTGCAGCGGTTGAGATTAATGAACTTCTTTGCCTGTCTTAGGCCCTTGAGTTTGGCCCAGTACTCTGCATGATGATCATCTTCCCATTTCTTTATTTTGATGTTAACGCTACTCCGTGCGACTCTAAAATAGGGTTCAGGACCGACTAGTGGGCGACTAGCGCCTTTTCTCGCTTAGCAGTCCGCCCGTTCGTTGCCCTCGAAGCCGTCGTGTCCTGGTATCCAGGCCACAGTGACTGTGTTTTTCGATGCGAGATCTTCGAGTAGGCTTAGACAGTCCCATACAAGTTTTGATCCTACGTGTACGATTTCAGAGCCATAAGTGCTGCCTGGCTGTCTGAGAGGATATAGATACGAGTACCCTCGACTCTTTTACGCAGACATTCTCTTACGCAGAGCTCGATCGCATGGACTTCCGCTTGAAATATTGTTGGTGATTTCCCAAGCGCAGCCGCACGTTGGAACTTAGGTCCATAAACCCCTGCGCCAGTGCTACCATTTTCCAATTTGAAACCATCTGTGTACCAAGTTTGAGAGTTTGGTAAGTCTACAAGTCCTTCATTCCTCCATGTGTGGCGGTCACCTATGACCACATTGAATTTCCTGGAGAACCGGTATTTCTTGATCATAGTATCTGGGATTTTGAGAAAAGGGTCATTTGGAATATAACCTAGAATCTTGAAATGGCCTGTAAAGTTGCCGACTTTAAGGTCCGAGATCTTGCGTAGCCTAAGAGCACTCAGCATAGCTTCTTTTTGTGTTGCAAGGTGCAACGGTGTGAGGCTAAGCATTGCTCCCATTGCTGCCGTAGGGCACGTTCTCATTGCTCCTGTGATACTCACTGACATTTTTCTAATTTTGATTTTGTTTTCAGAAGCGATGAGGTGTAATGATAGAGAATTTGAATATAAATTTTGAATATTGAAATCGGCTGTTATTCGGCTTTTTCTACTCACGACACATTTCGTGTAATTCGAAGGCCGAAGAGTCTGCCGGACATGGGAACACCGTCAAAAACTCTGCCAAAAAGCAAAAAAAAACTACTTGCCAATTTATCGAATGAAACAAATACTTATATATTCAGCCCTATCATGAATAAATGTCTTTCCTAAAATGTTCGCCCAAACAAAAACTAAGTACATATATTTGAAAAAGAGGAGCATTTTTTCCAGGGAAACGAAATAGGTTTCGATGTACAGACAGACGGGTGGACGACAAAACGTGAGTAATACGGTTTCGTTAGTATACATATGTTAGAAACCTCTAAAATAATCTAGCCAACTTAATTTTCGCGAGAAGTTTAACTTGAGTCATTTGTCTCAAGTCCAAGTAATTAGTACAATACAACGCCGGCCGTAGCCCACACGACTATGCAAACGTTACCCATGGTGATGACGAAAAGCAACACAAACATCTATGTATGTCATTCAGCATAGGTATAAAACAACAATTTAGTAATTTATTTCTTACATTTTGTATATTTAAACTTTCTTTAAAAAAAAATATATATTTTAAGTTTCTTTTAAATTTCAATGTAAGTTTTGTTATTTTTGCTTTGCGTGTAATCAATTAAGTGGTAAAAATTATCACCGTCACAAATGATTGCAGTTCATGCATATAATTTCAAATAGTAATGAGAGCAAGAAGAATTTAAGCAAACCTCGTTACTATGCGTGACTCATGGTTTACGTGCGTAAATTAGGGGAGTAAAAACAGCGAACTCTTTCTAAACCATATTTCGATGTCATATTTTGATATCATATCTAACGTGTTATATCTAAAGAATTATGGATCAAAGACCTTAACATATTGCATGCCACGTATGAATGCAACCAACTTTAATTGCACCTATGAGGCTGTTTTATTTTAATTTACAAACATGCCCTCGTATTCTGGTGTCGATTTTTATGACCCGTCTCATGTCGTTGTATACATGATTTTAAAATTTATATTCTGTTTTTATGGCACGACAACACGTGTGTGATAAAAAAGCGCAAAATATTTGATAACGCGGCATCAAATACAAGCTCAAAAATCAATCCAGCATTTATATTATACGTATAATGTTAAGATAGAAGTTCATAAGTAAAATAAATTTGGCAGAAATGGTTTTTGAAACTGCAGTTGCGAGGGGCGATACGACTATCGGAATACAGAAAGCGGTGGTGCTTTAATAAAAACCCAATAAGAACTAAAAGTGTGTTGGTTTGATGCAATACTATATTCATGAGATCTGTTGTCGAAATGAGTTGTGGCTCGAAATCCTATTTACAAAGACTAGCTGCTGTGTTGATATGTTCTTGGTGTCAGTTATTTAAAACCCGTGCAGCTCCTCTCGTGAAGCTATTAGTCCATTCCATATGAAACAAAATTATGACTAGTGTCGCTTTCTGTTTGTTAGCATTTACTGGATTGTGTCTATAACTAGGCTTTAGTTTGGTGGTATGAGAACTCCATGTTGGGAGCCCTACAAGTTGTACATACACTGTTATTTTTTCACCTGATATCGGTGCGAAAAAGTGTAAAAAAAAAAAATGCTCTTAAAAATTATTTCTCATTTTCAGATAATATTCAAAAAGTACCTTTCGCGACAGCAATGGCTCTCTCTCATCCTTCTCACCATCGGCTGCATGCTTAAGCAGTTCAACTTTAATACAGGCGATTCATCTCACGAATTAAACGATACAATCCCAACGAATCTCGATGCGAAAGCAGTATCATCTAACGTTTCTGGTAAAAATATCACCGGCTTTGATTTAAGCATAAGCGCCGTATGGATTCTAACACAGACAATATGTTCCTGCTTAGCTGGTGTCTATAATGAGTACCTCCTCAAGGACAAGGGCGCCGATGTCAATATCTTCGTACAGAATGTATTCATGTACCTCGATTCAATTGTCAGTAACATCGGTATACTAGTCTTACGTGGGGAACTCTTAGACGCCTTCACCTGGGCCAACCTGTCCCCTGTATTCCGGTTCAGTGTGATTGTGATAATTATTAACAATGCCGCCATAGGCATTGTGACGAGTTTCTTTCTGAAATACATGAATTCAATTCTAAAAACCTTTGCCAGCGCCTTAGAACTCCTATTCACTGCAGTGTTATGCTACTTCCTATTCGCGATACCAATCTACATCAACACCGCCCTATCTATAGCCGTTGTTTCATTTGCCATTTATTTGTATTCCCAAAGTCCAGTTGTGAATTTGGGTAAACTACGCCCGCCGTCAGAGTCAAATTCGATGGACAGACACAAACTGCTAGACCCCGACACGGATCTAGAGATGGAGGAAGTTTAGTTTTAAGAGAGTCCTTTATATATTTATTATGCACAACTCAACCAAATGATATCAAACAAATAAAAGCAAAGGTAAAACCTATTTTTATAAACACTATGGATATGTTTTTTTTTATTATTTAATAAAAATGTAATAAATCACAAGATTAATCTTGTATATCATTTTGTTAGTTAGTTAACAGCTTTGGCTACCTGGATATCGACAAATACAGTAAAAATAATACGCATTCGAGCACTACTGTTTTCAAAGGATGTATTTGGATAAATAGCCACTCATCAGACAAATACCCGAAACCGCTTGCCAAAGTTCTACATTCTGTTCTCAATGAATTCGTCTTCTTAACTGTGGTCTCAATGTTAATCCAACCAAATTAGAGCTAGTCCTTTTACTAGAAAATAAAACTCGCCCGACTTCACTGTTTCCAAACTAGGAGAATTCACACATTACATGTCGGTAGTAAGGCCGATTCTCTTGTATGGCATATCCGTGTAGTGGAGAAACTTTGCAACTTAAAGCTACTGGAAAATACTCAACGAGTAACGTGTCTCAGTTGGACTAAAAACTTCCTCCATAGCGGCGCTCTAGGTCATGCTATAACTCATGCCTATCAACATCGTCGACAAACAACTGGCTGCAAACTCTGTAAAACAGAGTGGACGCAACGCGACGTCATGTGCTACGAAGTGCTGCCAATCTTTACAAATGGGTCCAAAGCAATAGGCGGAGTTTTTTTTCGATTCTTTGCAGCACTTTTCACTGCTATTCGCCAAGCTGCTGACTGGCTAGCGATTAATACTAGTAGCGTTTTTTTGAAACCTAGCTAGCCAGTCGTTCATTTAAACAATTTGCCAGCCAGCCAAAGCCAGCCGATTTTATACGAACATATTTCTAGGAACCAAGCAACTTCGCAGTGGCAGCAACAACAAATAACTAAAAAACATTCGTTTTTGCACCGACTGAAATTAAGCATAAAAAAAATTCAAATTCCCAGCCAGTAACTTTCGGCTGGCGATTAAATCAAGAGTAGTAGCCAGCCGATGTTTGTATTTGTTTTATGTGTAAAATTTTACTTTACTAGCAACTTGCAGGCTAGGTTAAAAAAAAACACGGCTACTGTATCGCAGACAGATATCGTAATATATGTACATCGACAGATCGAAGGCAGTGAATAACTGCCGCGTATCTCCTAACGACATAGATGGATAGTACAATCTCACCCTCAGCTGAGTACCTTACACTACATCAGAAAAGATATATCGGATTTCTGAAACACAAGAGGAACCTTCTCAAAACTCACAAACGTTCTCACCGGACACTGCTTCATAGGGAAGCATCCCCACAAGTTAGGCATACTATACAACGATTTCTGCAGAAGTTGCAGAGATGAAGAAGAAAGATTGACCATCGGTACCTTTTTAATACCTCTTTAATTATCTAAACGGTCTCTCCAACGCTTGCATGTATAAAATCAGTAAATTTATCAGCAAATGTGAATGGTTCCAAGATTAAGCGGCGTGATCCACCCGTTCCTTCCTAGTAGCAGCATAAGCGACGTTTTCTGGTCCAAACGTACCTCATCGAAGACCACTTCAAACCAACCAACCAATCGAAAGATTTGTTAATTTTTGGTAAATTCAGTAAGAATTATACACCGTTACTTTCAAGGGAAACTAATGAAATATTGGCGAAATTGTAAGTTTGTGTTACAGTGGGACAAATCTTATATATTAATACGTGGACACGAAATTGATCGTACGTTTTTTTAGTATTTATTATAAAAAAAAGTGGGATGAAACTTATATCATTCGAAAGGTACTGCGCCATAGATGTGCAGAAAAAAATCACTTGCGTGTAAATACACTCCGTCTCACTTGATTACGGACAGGCATTTTTTGTTTTAATTTTACGATATTTTTCAAACCCTTCGCTAATCTGAGAAAAACCAATTGCACATGCAATGAAGGATATATTATTTTTATATTGTAAAAAAAAAAATGGGATTAAGTTGATAAATGCAACTTTTATGACGCTTTTCCAAAAAGGTCATAAAATTTACCTATTTTTTTTTTGTCTCACTTGATTACGAACAGTAGCTAAATCTACCTGTTACCATGTTTTAAATCAAATAAAAGGATACTTCGAGTATTAGGGAGCTTAGTTCAAGAAATAACTTTATACAATCCACAACGATGGGTAAAGGAATTAACCAAGGAGGAAATAAGCCAAATTCGAGCTTACCGGGAACAAGGAGAATCCATCCGTTTCATAGCCAGCAAGATTGGAAGAGGCGCCACTGTTGTACACAGCTTTATTAAGGACCCGGAGAAGTATGGAAAAAACCGCAAAGGAAGAGTCAGCAAAGCATCAACATGGCAGGAAAGGCCGGCGATACTGAGAGCTGCTTCAAATTCAAGGCTCTCCTTAAGTAAAATTAAGGCAGAAACTGGAGCTAGCAGATCGACTGTTCATCGCGTGATACAGAAGACCAGCCATGAAAAAATGAAGAGGAAACCACCATTGAATGCGGCACGTAAAATCCAGCGGCTTGATTTTGCAACAAGTCACATCAGGTGGAGTGGAGAGTGGTATACCGTCGTCTTTTCTGATGGATACAGCTGTTATTTCCATGATTTGAGAAAAGAAGAAATACATCTTCAAAGGCGGCACAGCAAAGGAGGTGGTGTAATGATATTGTGAGCAATAAGCTATTACGGAACTGTGGAGTTGGATTTCCAGAGCTCCAAAATGACGGCAATCACTTACAAACTGATACTGGAAAGAGCTTTTCCGCAGTTTTCGGATATGTTTGGTGGGCAGCGATGGACTTTCCAACAAGCCAATGCACCGATACAAACCGCGCGGACAACAAAAGCCTGGATTCAGAACCAAAATGTAAACCTACTTGCATGGCCACCATATTCACCCGACCTAAACATCATGGAAAACGTGTGGGGTTGGCTTTCAAGAAAAGTCTACGAAGGAGGAAGGCAATATGATGAAACGGAAGAGATTATTGAAGCCATAAAACGAGCCTGGTCCGAAATTTCGCTAGATTATTTGACAGCACTCTATGAATCTCTACACAGCAGGCTACTTGAAGTGATTCAGCGATCAGGAGGTAGTACCCATTACTAAAAACTATTGCTACTCTTTGAATAAAACCAACATTTATTTATACAAACAAATTTTGTATTGTTTTTTTACGTTTTAAGCTTTTAACCGGTAGATTTAGCTACTGTTCGTAATCAAGTGAGACAAAAAAAAAAACAGATAAATTTTATGACCTTTTTGGGAAAAGCGGCATAAAAGTTGCATTTATCAACTTAATCCCTTTTTTTTACAATATACAAATAATATATCCTTCATTCCTTGTGTAATTGGTTTTTCCCAGATTAGCGAAGGTTTGAAAAATATCGTAAAATTAAAACAAAAAACTGCCTGTTCGTAATCAAGTGAGACAGAGTGTATAAACCGTTGAAAGCCGTTAGTAGTTTAAAAATGTCCTTAATGTATTGATTGAGAGAGGCACCCCAGGAAAAACGTATAGCTATTATCAAGGCTACATACGAGGGCGGTGAGTGTCACGTCTTACACAAGTGTAAGGTGTCGGAGGATTTTGAAGTCCAAAGTGGAGTACGTCAAGGGTGCATACTGTCGCCACTGTTGTTCTTGGTGGTTATCAGCGATGTACTCCGTGCAGCGTTGACGGAAGGCAACTATGAAATTCGTTGGACTACGACATCTTACCTTAAACACCTAGATCACACTGACGATGTTTGCCTACTTTTACATCGAATAATGGAACTTCAGTTGATGGCCCACAATCTAGAAGCTGAGGCAAATAAAGTGGGGCTAAAAATAAACACAGCCAAAACAGAAGCGCTGAGCACTTCTAACACCCGCGCTCAACTTAACATTGCGAGAAGTCGAAAAAGTTGACAACTTTCTTTATCTAAGAAGTATGGTCTCGTCTAATAGCGATGGCACCAAACTGGATGTGTGCAGCAGAATCGGGAAGGCTAAAGCTGCGTTCGGAATGCTATCCAAAATCTGGAGAAGCAATGTTATTAGCTTAAGAACCAAGTTGCGACTGTTCTGCTCCAACGTATAATCAGGCTGCTTTAGCAGTGCCTGGACTTACTTACTTACTTAGGTGGCGCTACAATTCGGGGTGAACCTGGGCCTCAACCAACAAGCCTCTCCATTTAGCTCGGTCTTTAGCTAGTTGACTCCAGTTGCGCACTCCAAGTTGGTCGAGGTCCCCTTGAACTTGTGCGCGCCACCTACGGCGATGATTCCCTCTACTGCGTCGTCCCTCAGGGTTAGATTCGAAGACTCTGCGGGCCGGAGTGTTGGTGCCCATTCGCTCTACATGTCCTAGCCATCTTAGACGTCCAATACGCAGTTTTTGACTAGGTCAATGTCGCTGTACAGCTCGTATAGTTCGAATCTTCTCCTCCAAAACCCATCAACGCAAACGAGACCGAAAATCTTACGAAGAATTTTTCTCTCGAAGCGACCAAGGATATCTTCATCCTCTTTTAATAAAGTCCATGTTTCAGCGCCATATAGTAGGACTGGGATGATCAGGGTCTTATACAGAGTCTCTTTAGTTGTTCGAGATAGGGCTTTACTATTGAATTGACTTATAAGCCCAAAAAAACAGCGATTGGCAAGAGTTATTCTTCGCTTGATTTCTGTGCTGATTTTGTTTGTAGAATTTATAGCAGAGCCAAGGTAGACAAAGTCCCTTACTACCTCGAAGTTATAGCTGCCCACTGTGACGTTTTGTCCAATTCGTCGGTGTTGGTTTTCCCTTCTTGTTCACAGCATATACTTGGTTTTGCCCTCGTTTATCGGTAAACCCATTTTGGCCGCTTCCGCCTCAATGCTTGCAAACGCACCGGTGACAGCCCGCTGAGTTCTTCCGATAATGTCTATATCGTCGGCGTATGCAAGCAGTTGTACAGACTTGTAATAGATTGTGCCTCCGGTGTTGGCTTGTGAGTTCCGCACAATCCGTTCAAGTACAATATTGAAGAAGTCACATGACAGTGCGTCACCTTGTCTAAAGCCTTTTTTGACATCAAAGGTCTCGGTGAGGTCATTACCGACCTTGATGGATCAGCGAGCGTTTTCCATCGTCAGCCTGCACAGACGGACAAGTTTGGCAGAGATGTCAAAACTAGACATGGCTCTATAAAGCTATTCTCTATAGATGCTGTCATAGGCGGCCTTGAAATCGATAAAGAGGTGGTGAGTATCGATTTGAAATTCTTGGGTTTTCTCCAGGATCTGCCGAAGTATGAAGATTTGATCGATGGTGGACTTTCCTGGCCTTGAACCGCACTGATAGGGTCCAATCAGGCTGTTGATAAAAGGTTTCAGGCATTCACACAATATCGCAGAAAAGATCTTGTATGCGATGTTGAGGAGACTGATGTCTCTATAATTGGCGCAGTTGAGGGGCTCTCCTTTCTTGTGGATCAGTGCCTGGACGGTGTACACCATTAAGATATGCAAGCTACAAGTCTTCGTAAACAAATGTTCAAGAATCTTGAAGATTTTTTGAATGAACCGTATCTTCAACGAACTTTATATGAGAACGGGTCAAGAACCTATAAACATTACTATACGAAGGAGAAAGTGGATTGGACACCCTTAACGACGCGAAGACAACTCCATTGCGAATTCGTTCACCCAGGCAGGCAGAATAGCGGGACACCATAGGCAAACGTGACGCAGGACAGTTGAGAAGGAATCGAGCTCTTTAGGAATGAGTTGGAGGCAGCTCAAACGCGTTGCAGAACTTCGACCAAGATAGCGCACCGGTGTGGTTGACGCCCTATGCCCTCGAGGGGTTAATAGATCTAAGGAAGGAAGGAATACAACGGAATGGTTATCCTCAAAAAAAATTGGGGAAGCTACAAGAAAATTAATAGTTTTAGGACTAATAATCGATTAGGGACCAAACCGCAAGTATGTTCAAATCAAAAGCCTCGCTAATGTGCACTGGACACAACCAATAAACAAATGTAAAACATATCTTTATAAACACGGATGTTTTGTTTTATTCCGTTAGAAGTGTAAAAAAATATACTCTACATCACTACATAAGGCATTGTTGTGGTCAGGTCAAGCCTCCTGCTTGCGGAAGGACTTCTCGTAATCACAGATATGGAATTTGTGGCGCTCTCTGCACGTCCGAAGGTGATTTTGCATAGTGCCCGCGGGAACTAGATGGCAGGCATTGTAAATGCACACTTCCAACGGAGGCCCACTGTAGCTCTTCTGGCACTTGAGGATGTGTCCAGGCAGTCTGAAGGTAACAATTCTGTGCGCACTGTTGAAGGGGCACTCAGAGTACTCGTTGGGGTCTTCCATCTGAAAGGGGGAATACTAGAATAATATGCGACTGTATTGAGTATAGAATACCTTGTAAATTTAGTTTATTAAAGGCAAAATCGCTGAACACACTTAAATTTGGATGAATGCTGGAGAAACCGCCAGAATAGATATCCGATACCAGTAAATATGCTTTCGGTTGAAATTTCATCTGTCAAAGTGCTGAATACCGAGCAATAGGGTGCTGTTTGAATAACCTTGAAACAGCATTCCACCGCTTGGGCTAGTCCACACTGTGCTTTCGTTTTTTTTAACAGTTTTCTTCCCAGTAAACCATTGAACGAATACAAATATAGTTCCAGAGGAATTTCATGCGAACAGTCTTATGTTTATTATTCTCATACTTCCTACCACTTATAACATCAAATCAAAATTTTTAGTGGAGTGGAATCTTTCGTGAAGAAAATTGTATAATAACTTTATAAATGTGTATGCAATATTTCTGTTTTATACAATAAAATATATTTAATACCTGTGACACACTGGTGGTATGAATACCATAGTATACGGATATACCATCTATGTGTCAGGCATTACCATGGTAATACCACACGAGCAACATGGTATTAGCGTGGTATTGATACTTAGGTTTTTACTATGGTATTCGCAACATTCCAACGATTGCAGCGCCATTCTGCTTAAGGAATCTTCTTAAAACTACAGTTTATTGTCACTTTGACAGTAAATTGGCATTTAGTTTGATAAAAATGGACGTGCGCAAAAAAAGAAAAATCCTCAGTTCATCAGAAATTATAAAATTAATCGATGTTTGGCGTTCACATGTGCCAGAGTTAAGAGGAAATATAAAAAACTCGCACATTTACAAAAAAATGTGCGAAGAATTAATAAAAGTATGCGACATAAAACTAACTGAGGCAGAACTCCGGACAAGAATAAATAACTTGACCAAAAAATATAGGTATGTAATTTCGAATCTGGCAAATATTTTTATTAATATAATTGTTATCTATCCGAATCCAGAACTGAAAAACAGAAAATTGGACCATCTGGGGGATCTCCTTCCGAGTGGGAATACTATTCATTAATCCACGAATTTCTAGGAAGCTATAAATCAAATAATGTGCAAGAAATGATGGAGGAACTCGGATGTTTTGGTAGTTAACATATTACACTAAACTAATATATTACAATAAAACAATTTTAATGTATTTTGTATCTTTTTTATTTCAAACTAGAAGACACAACTTTTTTACCGGAGTCTTATCCAACGGTGGAAGTTCTATCAAAGTCGGAAGACCGCTATTCATTATCAACGTCAATCGAATTGCCGTCAACATCATCAGGGCCATTGCCGTCAACATCGCCGGGTCTATTCCCATCAACATCAACACCAGTAGTACCTAAAAAGAATTTTAAAAGAAAATTGAATTGTGAAGCATATTTGGATTTGGCAAGAAAAGAAGAAAAAGTGTTCGAAACATATTTAAATAAATGTTCGGAATGTTCGAATCGTTTTCCAAGGTTATTCAATTATTGGAAGAAAATAATAAAATTTTGACAGCATTGTTAAATAAAAAATAATCTTAATAAAAACATTACTTACAAAAATATTTCATGATGGCTTCTCTTATTGAATTTCCAGGTACATCCAAATCTCTGCAGTTTGTACTTCTTTGGGGTTGTGGCTTCTTCTTTTGCTGATCGTGTTTATAGACCCAAGACTGGTTTATTTTGTCATTCCTGTTATTACATATTGTAATATTCTTGCTAGGGTTCGGTTAAATAAAACCGTCTTTTGTGTATTTTAATCGTTTATTTATTTATCAAACACCAACTTTAATTTAACACAACATTCAATCACTTTATTCCTATTTATTTCAAATTAAATTGTCGCTACAGATTTACTTTCACAATGTCGCTTGTTTTCACCACTAGTCGAATATCTCTTGTAATCGCTGTATGCACTTATAAACAACTGTACCCACGGTGGTTGTGGTATGGGTATTTATAGGAAATTGTAAGGGGTTCTAGAACATGCTAGATGTTTCTCCGGGTGAATTGAGGATCATGGAATATTGGGATATTGTGTGGAACAATTGTGGAACGTAAGCACACCAGGTTTGAACGTAAGCACATCAGGTTGGAATATTTACTACTAGTAGGCAATAGATGTCGTTGCACACTTTGAGATACAGTGTTTTAGTTTTTGGTACACAAACCATCCTGTAGTCAATGCTACAATATATTGTGTTATATGCAACAGGCTTTGATTATGCAACTAACATTTTTCATTCTGACTTCTAATCCTCGACCTATCTTTCTAAAACGACATTTAAGATAGCCAAAGGCATTTTCAACAACACGACGACATTTGAAAAGTTGTTTATTAAATGTCCTTTGCTCGTGAGACTGCTCGAGACAAAATGGAAAGGGCTTCATAACATACTTCGATTATCTAAACGCTGAATCACCGATCAAAAGAATGGGCACCTCAACGCCTTCAATTGTTATTGTATTTTGCTGAAATAATTCATTACATATATGTATTTCTTTTAAGGTTGAACATTCAAATATAGTGGAGTCATTACTTCTTCCAGGTATTCCAACATTAGCATGAGTAAATCTGTACCGGTGGTCCACGGCAGCAAACAGTATTGTAGTATCAAGTACATCGTCAGGTACTGTGTGCAACGACATCTATTGCCTACTAGTAGTAAATATGCCAACCTGATGTGCTTACGTTCCAACCTGGTGTGCTTACGTTCCACAATTGTTCCACACAATATTCCAATATTCCAGGATCCTCGATTCACCCGGAGAAACATCTAGCATGTTCTAGAACCCCTTGCAATTTCCTATAAATACCCATACCACAACCACCATCGACACAGTTGTTTATAAGTGCATACAACGATCACAAGAGGGAGATAGACCATTGTAGCGACAGTTTAATTTCAAATAAATAAAGAATAAAGTGATTGAATATTGTGTAGAAGTAAAGTTGGTGTTTGATAATAAATAAGCGATTACAATACACAAAAGACGGTTTTATTTAAACGAACCCCAGCAAGAATATTACAGTATAGTGGAGTGCCATCCCTTGAAGTTATAATAGTCTGTTGCTTCATCTTTTGGAGGATTTATTTCTACATGGTTTCCATCAATTGCACCATAGCACTGCGGAAAGCCAAGTTTTCTAAAGCCTTCAACTATTTCCACAATCTTATCCTGTGTCGGCGGATACGCGTCGAAAACTTCGAATTGAAATTTCTCACATAATTCCTTACATATTTCCACAACCATTTCTCCTAAAGTGGTTCGACCAATTCCAAACAAACTAGCTACTGTTCTATATTCGGCCGATGAAGCCAATGCATACAAAACTGCTGCGATTCGCTTACCCAAGGGGATTGCAAGTCGCCAACTTGTATCGTTTCTTTTTAGGTTTCGTAGACTTTTCAATAAATAAATAAACGTTACTTTATCAACTCTGAAAGTATTTTTGAATTTTTCTTCTGTAAAAAGAGGTACTTCAACTTCCCAGAAGTGCGATTGTTCAACCTGTAATGATATAAAAGTTAAAACCGTACAAAAATAATTGTTTTTGATCTGTTTACCATTGTCCAAACACGTCTAGTTAAACCTCTCCTTTCCAAGTACGCCAAATTCCTGAACCTCCTGCTTTTATATTTTGCTATCAGGGCCAATCGTAGACAAAATTTTCTTTTTCTTATAAAATACAATAATTTTGTATTATTCGACACTAAAACACTTAATAAATCCATTTCTTTTGTATTTTTCGATTTTGACATTTAATTAAAAAAAAATAATGACAATTCGGTACAGTGTTGTCAACGCATACTACACTGGGTGTGTGTCGCCCTCCATGGTATTGTCAATACCATGGTACCCATATTATGGTATCCATACCACCAGTCTGTCACAGGTTTAATGGAATATTATGATCTTACAATAGTAAGATTTTTTTAAAACATATTTAAAATGCATTTTTTTTAAATTGTACTTCTAAACGCATTCCCATATCATTCTTTGTCAAATTGTTATGGAATGGTAGCCATTTGAACTTTGCCTGTGTCAGGTCGGCATTCTGTTATCTGTTGATAGGAATGTTAGCTCCCCTACTCTCTTAGCATTTCAAACATATAATATATTTGGCGCAACAGCTCTTTAAAGTGCCAGGGCCTAGCTTCTCGCAACCACTCATGTTGTGTGCGTTATATTTTCCACACGAATGGAAGGGACCTACAGTTTACTGCCGAATCCGAACGGCGATTTGAGAAGCTTTTTTAGACAACAATACTCTCGGATGTTTGTCAGACGCTCGCGAGAGGTGGGACCGTGAAAAAACTTTTTGGTATTTTCTGGGATTCGAACTTGGAACCTCATGCGTAGTGATCCGACACACTAACCACTTACGCCACGGCGCCCACCTCCATACTCCATAGCTCTTCTCGTTTAAAATGCGGATGCAGTGTCACTTTGTACGGAGAGATGTTCGGGTTCTCTCAGTTGATGATGGACTCACGTGCCTTGTCCCTTTTAATTTATGATAAAATAAAGAAAAAAAGATTGAAAGAGTTCAGTCATTACATAGAGACAGAAGAAATCATTTTCCACTCTTCTGTTTACTAGCTAGTCTATTTTACGATACAAGTAACAAGAAAAATAGAGCATACCAAGATCTCTAGTTATCAGATGTGGTCTAGTTTTCAGGATTCTTCCTATTGTCGACTTAAGTTTTTGACAACCCTCGAATGTCTATAAAACCCTGGGTTTTCTATTAAAAAAAAAAAAAACCATTGGGGCTGTCATGCGGACATCTTATCAATGTTATCTAAACTCAATTTTCATGTTGCATCGTTATATTATTTGGAACCCCACCATCTTCCCTTCCCAACCGCGCAAGGGGACACACTTACGCGCGCGTTAGCAAGATATCGGTTCATAAATTTGGCAATATATGCCATTTAGCTTCTCGGTTATCATTTTATATCATAATTCAATAGTCCGATTTTAAAAAATTCACAATTCCTTCAAATTGTTTATGTTCTTTATTTCATTCGGGAGACGATTAAACAGTCTCAAACCTTTGAACATTAAAGTATTCTGAGCACGCGAGGATGATTTCAGTCCTAATCGAAAACTTTGAGCACCTCTAAGGTTATAAGACTGACTTTAACTTATGTACCTTAGATTGTTAAAAAGATAGTTGGGGAGCATTTCGTTTTTCATTTAAAAGACGAACACTAACACGTTTAGGTTGGTTTGCTGCCTTATACTTAGCCATTGAAGCCTTTCCAGCATATCCTTTATGTGGGTTAGTCTTGCGCTCTTAAGAATTATCCTCATGGCTTTATTTTGGAGTCTTTGTAGCCTTGTTAAATCTCCTTCCGTTGATAGATAAAGTATTGTTGAACAATATTGGAAATGCGGTCATTATATATTCTTATCGCTGCAACAGTATATATTTTTTGCCGAATTCTGCTAAGGAAATATAATTTCTTGGATACTTTCTTACATATATAATCAATATTGGCCCTCAAACTCATCTGGTCATCAATTATTACACCAAGATATTTAAATTCATTCACAAGCTCTATGTCTTCCCCATCAATTTTAACACATCCACTCTGATCACTGTTTATGCACATATACTTTATTCTTTTTTATGCTTAACATCAGCTTATTCACTTTTAGCCACTTGCTCACCGATTTCAGGTCCTCGTTTATTTTTTGGATGCATTCCCCTGACAAATAGGAGCCCATCATCCGCGAACATACACAATTTGCTATATTTCACTGCTACGTTTATATCATTTATATATATTAAGAATAGCAAAATCTACCAAATAGATTTTTATGAATTTAAAGATAATTCAAGTAAAAAAAATAAAAAATTGTCTAATATTTCCGCGATATGCAAAATAAATGATGAACTGCAAATGCCACATATGGTTTTGACAGCTCCATTTTCCTTACCCAGGAAAAATCTGGTTCAGAGGGATTTCAGAGCAACCCTAGGTTTCCAAAAAATACATCAGAGTGATTTTGGAGCGAAACTCGAGCGCCCCGAGCTCTCAAAGGACAGACCATTATCAACTGGAGATTTGGATGTGCACTAGTTGACAAAGTGCCAAGTAGGCATCCAGATGCAGATTATCCTTTTATGTTCTTGCCAACTACAAGATGACTTTCTTTTCATCCGACGACTGAATTGAAGCGCTTAGAAGATGAATGACCTAACCGACATTTTCAAACATTTGAGTAATAGGCGTTTAAAGTTTCTTCCACTAAGTTTATTGAAAAAATTGTTGCGTATAACACCTTCATCTTTCGCTAAATAATAATCTGGATGTGATGGAGAAGTCTAGATAAGACAGAAATTTAAGTTTTCATATAGGACCTTCATCTGTAAAAAAAAAGCAAATTTCAAAAGATGTCGCTATGGCCCTTCATCTTCTTAGCGCTTCAATTATTACCTTTCATCCATATTTTGTTTCGGAATGATAAACAAATGCATGTGAATGCAGCATAAAATAAATACATTTTATTTATTATTATATATATTAATACCGGAAGTCATGGCAATGAGGGCGCAGCGTAAGAGGTAAATTGGATATACAAAATCAAACACAGCGTTTCCTAATTCAGCGCTGTGATGCAGGAAAAAAATGCTGTCAAAATGTAGGTTTTGTTTTTGTTGATATTCTGCAAACTAGTACATGTGAACTACAATGTTTTACAGCATTTCGTAAATTTTTTTTTTTTGCAAAACTTTCGCAACCTTTAAGCCGCTACGGAAAATAAACTTTTTTTTTTCAACTTGTTGAACGCAGTGACGAAAGCTCGAAGAACAGCTGAAACCCCCATTTCTTCATTAGACGTGAGTGTAGTGCTCACTATGAACTCCCAAGTTTGTCACCAAAAATTATGAATGACAATGGCGCATTATACTGCTAATAAATATAGTAATCAAAAAACGAATCACTTCCAAAGTACCCTTTCGACATCGTTCTTATTTCTCACTCTCCGATTGCTTAGGTACCTATTTAATTGCGCAAACTACTGAGAAAATGGTAATCGCTAGGGGCAATGTCAGAAGAGTGCGCTGGATGATCCATATTTTCTGGATTGTGTCTCTTGGGCATGTGGCCTGGCATGGTCTTGATGGAAGATTAACCCTCGGCGATTGACCACTGCTGGCAGTTTTGCTTAAAGAGCTGCCTTCAATCAGTCTATAGTTTAGAGAGAAGGAAGCATTTCAAAATGGATAACCTCATGGATATACCACCGGACATAGCATTATCTTTGTTGATTGGAGGTCGGCCTTCGCCACTTGCAGCGGTATCTAAAGGACTCTCTATTGAGCCTGAAACGCCCAGTGTTATCATAAGAAACCAATTTCTTTTTCCCAGTAACAATCTTGTTTCGAAACGGATCGAAATGCAAACAATGTTATATGTACGTATAGTACAATACGGTACCCATGAGAGGTGGCAATGGTGCAGTGAATAGAGTGTTTGCTTGTTAGCCGATGAGTGCAAGTTCAAGCCCCAGTGGAGAACAGCAATCACCAGCCACCCGAGTATAAAATGGAAAAAAATACAATCGAAGTTTTTCCAACCACTGCACCAACAAGCTCTCACGACGATCACGCACGTCTCGGAGCGACTCGAGGACAATACCTCAACCAATGATCGACAACCTCAGCTACACGGCTGCTATAACAACAACATACGATACTCATTTTCAAACTTAGAAGCATTTCCATGTGTTTTTAGGTATGTATCTATGCATGTATCTATGTGGAACTGAAATAAATTAACTTCTCGGCTAGTTCCTCAACGTATGCGAAAGGTTTTCATCCGGGGTATTCGTTGTTCATTATTATCCAGGTTAATCTGGTCTTCCATCTCCGAGCCCATAATTTCCTTATCAATATTTTTTAAACCATAGAACTTGTAATTCAAGTGTAATGTCCGCTGCATTTTATACTATTCCCAAAGCAAAACATGGCGTATATGCTTCTTGGTTACTTTCATTTAAATGGTTAGTATCTCACACAGTGAGATATTCGATTCAAATTCTAAAAATTGAATAAAGAAAAGCTAAATAATGAATGCGAGTGCAATAAAAAAAAGCCATACAGAAAAATCTTATTTGGAAGGCTTAGTGAGACAACTTGATGGTATCGAAATCCCGCATTATTTATGGGAAAACCTGATACTTCTCAGAATGTCTTGTAAACAGCAACAGTAAAGATTGAATCGTGAAATAGAGATGTTTATACTTCAAAAATTCGCGTGCAAACGTATACCTGGAATCGAGCGTACAACTCGAAAGTCGAAAGTCTGTTGTCGTTAAAACCGTTTATTGCCTGAACTCGATGTATTTGAATTTATCAACGAAGAAATAGAAGAACAACCTAGCTTAAATGAATTGGAACACAAACTGATTTAGTTGTTAAGCAATATGAAATTTGAATAAAGGGGCAACTATATGTGCATCCATAATTATTGTTGCAAAATTGCTATTCGCTCCCCTCATGCCTTGGTACCTGGAGCAGCGTTTTAGTTACTCCTAAGAAGCTCAGGGTTCACAGCACAAGGTATCGTTCTGCTGGGTCCCTGTACACGAGGGTATCCCAGGCAATGAAAAAGCCGACAGCTAGCAAGGGTCGGCTCAGCAGCCTTACCAGAACAAGTTGACCCCTCTGTGTGTATCCCGCCTTGCACACTCAACTTCGTTGCAGGGAATAATATAATAATACGCGATTCATACTCCTGATCGTCATTTAGAGAAAAATGTTCATAAACTAAAGCTGATGAAAACTCTAACCTAACTAAGTTACGAAACGGGGGAGAATTTGTTCTACAAGGAATTAAGTCGCTTAGATGTATTCGAGGTAATCTTAGAAAGCCTACCACATTCAAAGTCTCATAAAACCTCTAATACACAGGTACGTGCCTACCATAGACTTCAAGTTGCTTACACCAAACAAAACGAACATTTTCTTCAGCAAAGTAGGAGCTGTGCCTTCGTACCCAGAGTGCTCAGACTCTTCGGTACATTCTACTAGAAACATTTCTTTGGTGCAGTGGTTGGAAGAACTTCAATTTTATTCGTTTTTCCTTTTATACTCTGGTTGCTGTTCCTCGCAGGGACTTGAATCTACATGCATCCGTTAACAAGTAAACATACTACCCACTGCTCCTTCGCCATTTCATGCTTTCGTATTAAGTACAAGACTACCAATTTAGAAAAAAAAAACTTTATTTCTACATATGTATTTATTTAACAATAGTTATAACGAAAACAATTGTACATGCTAAAAATGTATCGAACTTTCGGCTTATCGTACACGATCGTCCCATATCTCTGCAACGTTGTCGATCACTGTTTGTGGGGTGGACAGCTTGTGTCGCATGAAATGCCCTTGAATCTGTGCCGGGCTGACTGGTTTCCCACCGGCTAGCACCTTCTTCGCAAACTCACTCGATGCATTGGATCCATTCACAGAAGGATCTCCTTTGTAAAATCGATTGAACATTTCCTCCAACTGATACGCTCCACAATAGCCAACGTATTCTTTCAAGTCGACACGACCAGGTCGAATCAGTGCCGGGTCTAGCCGATCCAAGTAATTCGTCGTCATAAAGACGATTCGAGCTTCAGTGGATGCCACACCATCGAGGCAATTCAAAAGACCACTGAACGTCACGCGGTTGAGTCCTTCATAGGCCGCCTTCTGTTGGGCGACATCCTCTCGTGAAACAAAAGCAGCATCAATGTCTTCCAAAAGAATGATTGACTGCTCTGGGGCGACATTCAGAAGGTGATTTAGTCGGTCGTCTGTAAGTCCTCGCTCAGACAAGTTCAACAAGCAGATCCCGTACTCTAGCTCACCAGCAAGGGCAGTAATGAAACTTGATTTTCCACACCCAGGTGGACCATAGAGAAGGTATCCCCTTCGATATGGAATCCCCCGTTCAGTGTACCACCTTGGGTTGGCAATAAATTCCTTGCAGTCCTGTAAGACTTTCGCTGCAATACCCTCGTCCAGCACAACCGACTCCACGGGGCGCCGCTTTCTTGGATGCCCGAATGGTCGCCATTCGGCTCCCATGGCAGTGTACATAATGGTCTTTCCCTCATTACCTTTCAACGCCAACTGACGAGCTTCCTCGAGGATACTGAAGTATAAGTTGCGATCTCTTCCAAATGCCGTCAGTGTCACCGTTTCAAACGGCAAGCCCATGTGCAGATCAAGTGTTTGCTGTTCTCTCGTTCGCTCCACCTTTATCCAAATCCCCTTATAGCGCATCAAATGCGTTCCAATGCTAGGTATAAAGTCGTAGGTCGTCTGAATCTGTCCGGATTCCTTTTGCACAAAGGATGTTTCCACACTCAAGTGTTGAGTTTTCTTTGCTCCTCTAAGGGTGATCCATTGGAGTAGCCATTGATAGGACTTATCGCGACATGGCACTTCTAGAGTTATCATCAAATGTCTTCGAAAGAGGATTAGCGCTCCTTGAAGGCCTTTGCGGAGGATGGCAGCACTAGCGCCGAGGCCAAACAATCCGAAACCGGCACCAAAGTAGGGATTGGTGGAGAGTCCATCTAAAATATCGCTAATAGGCATCGCGTAACACAATTTTAATTAATGACTTCGAAGAAGGAAATATTTTGAAATTCTTTCCGCAAAGGAAAACATTGCGCAAAACTGGCTCAATTTAACCTCACATAAGCAGCTGACTCTTAGAAGTGACAGCTTTTGACAAATGACGTCTTTTCTCGGAACTGTTTGATTTCAATGAAATATATAAGTTACTTAAGGCGACACTGCATTAATGAACTGACCTAAGGGCTAAGCAGAATGGCCTATCGCATGCAGCGGCATTATTGTCAGAATCGGCTGGTCGACGCTCATGACGGTAGGTTAAATAGAATAACCCGTTAAAAAAATAAATGAATATTCGGCGCAACAGCTTTTTAAATGCCAGAGCCTAACTTCTCGCAACCACTCATGTTGTGTACCTGCGTTATATTTTTCACACGTATGGAGGGAACCTGCAGTTTAGTCAACAATAATAGACAAATTTTCATCGGAAAACAAAAATTTTCTCACCGTAAAGAAATTATCTTTATATACGTATTGTACATATTTATGTAGTCGTAGATAGTGCAACCTTTTAATGGAGAATCTGCAAAATTATGGTTCAGAGCACTGTTGTGAGAGATCCGAGTTTTGAGATGAACTGCCATGTGATTTCCATCAAACTATTATCCGTTGCTTTGGGTTATGAGCACCAGCAATTTTGATGGTTTTGGTTATAAATTAAAGTTGTTGCTGTACATCTACTCATGCGGTGATGGACGAAGTTGAAAGAGTAAACATGGAGAATCCAGAGCTTTTGAAGAAGATTTTCAACGAAATTATTTAAACTTTTTTATGCCGCGCATCCGCAGAATACACAATGCTTGCTCACTTTGTTGTTCTTTGGAAATGATTTACCACATATTTTCTTACTAAAACTGTTGGTTTTATTATTTACACTACACCGGTAAACAGCATACTGCATTTTTTTTTAAGTTTAAATTAATTATTTTTTTTAATAAAATCAAACACTCAAGACTACAACTAATTTATACCCGATTTCAGATTGGAGTCACAATGGACCGCCATTTTTCGTTCTTTGACAGATACGCAGAACGCAACGAAAATTATTGCAAGGAGCATATTACCTGTTAAGTGGGAAATACACGATACAACGGTTGTACCAACGGTTTGCCAGCTTTGATGTTGTATACGATAATTCTTTCGTTTGTATCTACACAACTGACCGTTGTACCTATATCGTATGGTCGCAAGGTCTTGACTGTACAACCACTGTCACATGCACAGATTGTATGGAAATCATATGGTGTGTAGGTATGTGTAAAATGGCTGAATAAAATGTCTGGTAATGAGCTGGTAAGGAGCATGCATCAGCTAATCTGTAAAATCTGGTCGGACTAAATTACGCCCGATGAATGGAACCTTAGCATCGTTTACCCGATTCTGAAGAAAGGAGACCCTCTGAACTGCGTCAACTATAGAGGTATAAGTCTCCTCAACATCGCATATAAGATCCTGTCTGCCGTACTATGTGAACCCCTAAAACCGATCGTCAACAACCTGATAGTTCTTTATCAGTGCGGTTTCAGGCCTGAAAAGTCCACCATTGACCATATTCACACTACGGCAGATCTCGGGAAGACCCATGAATATAAATTCGATACGCGCCACCTCTTCATCGATTTCAAAGTTGCCTATGATAGCGGGTATAGAGACGAGTTATACAGAGCCATGTCTGGTCTTAGCATCCCCGCCTAGCTCGTTCGTTTGTGCAGAATGACGATGGTGAACTCTCGCTGCTCCATCAAAGTCCGTAAGAACATCACCGAACCATTCGATGTCAGGAAAGGTCTTAGACAAGGTGACGCGCTATCATGCGATCTCTTTAACAAAGAACTTTAAAGAATTGTACGAAACTCACAAGCCAACACCGGAGGTACAATCTTTTACAGGTATGTGCAACTACTCGCTTATGCCTCGCTTATGGCAGTCAATGGGGGCATTTACGAGCATTGAGATCGTGGCAGCAAAGATGGGTCTAGCGGTCAATGAAAGCAAAACAAAATATATGCTGTCTACAAAAAAGGACACTCAACATCGGCGTCTTGAACAAAACGCCACAATAGACAGATATAATTTTGAGATAGTAAAGGATTTTGTTACAAAAATGAAGCTTCGTTTTTGTGTTAAATAAATCCTCTGTAAAATTAAAGAAATAATTCTTCTGGGTCTTTAGTTTCAGCAAGTTAATCGGAGCCAGAGAGCCAGATGTACGAGTAAGTTTTTTTTTAATAAAATCATATATGTATGTATGTACATACCGTATATATGTGTGTATAAATATATACGTAGGTAAGAAATAAAATTGAAATTCGCTTATGAAAGAAAACTTGATTTTGTCTGACTTAAAAGAAATTGTCGGACAGGTATATCTAGACCTCATTTACTGATTACAATACTATTATGGTTATTTATTGACCGATATATCGCGAAAACGTAAACTATTAAAAACTAAGCCGCTTAAAGTTTAATAACAGCACATTTTCGCAATGTATTAATTGTTTTAATTTTACAATATAACTCTATTGCCTATTCGCATTAAGAGTTTATATTCACAGTGAATAAGAAATCGCATTCACAGTTATAACTGTATATATGTAGGTACATTGCCCATCTCTTGATCTACTTGTCGACTGCCTGACGTCACACGTCAGAAACGTAGGGCATAAATACGCCATATCTTCTCATTCGCGAAAAGCGTCTCATTTGTCAGATATAGAACAGCTGATTGTGTTTCACGAATGTGTGATTTTAGACTGCGGTAGAATGGTTTTTATTCAAAAATAACTCTCAAGTATTCAATTTGTAGTATAATCAATGCAATATATAACTTAATCATACATGTCTTCACCATACAATCAATATATTGTTTAAGTTCAATGTTTGCAAAAGACTGAAATCCTTAACCGAATTTCGCCGGTATACTGTCTAAAGTGCGCCAAATTCATCGAGGCACTCTTTCAATTAAACATTTTAATTCCTGAATGAAGTGCATTAAATAAACGCGACAAAATGATGAAAATAGTTGCGCTCAATGAATCCGAAAGCGAGGAGGAGAACGCGGACGAGACAGTGGTCACAAATGAGGCGCAAGTAAGTGATTGCTTTGGTTATGCGGAATAAATTATATATCTGATTCCAACAGGAAACTATTGCCGAGAATGAATACATCCGTGCATTGGGATATAAAAGCAGCGGAAAACCAGACTTGGCCCTTTCGTTAATGCTGGAGTTGCTGGAGACTCGTGTCCTTAATGAGGTGAGTTTCTTAAAATCGTTGCGGTAATGTCCTAAAATTCGGTTTGCTTCATTGCAGGTTTGCTTGGAGAGTAATAATGAGAAACTGCTTGCAATACGCTATAACTGCCACAAAAATATAGCCCTTATTTACGAAGAGAAGAAGGAGCATCAGAAATCACTGGATCATTTCATGCAGGTAATTAAATGTTCATTTATCCACATCGATAGTTGGCTGAGACTTGAGCCGTTAAGATTATAAGAAGAGAAGCATACGGTGCTTAGGGGCTTAGGACTAATTGAAGAGATATTTAGCAATGATATTAATGCGAAATCAAGGCTGAAGCAGACGAACGTCGCCTCCGAGCAGGTGGGTGTCTCTCAGCAACAATATCAGCAGGCATCCTGTTCCCACTAAGTGGGGCGGCCTGGGACACCGAAGTCTACGCTTGAGAGAGCTTGGCATTGAATACAATCACCAAACTATCAGTTAAAATAACCACAACACATGAAGTACTCTTGATGTTACGGAAACTGGTCCTCGTTCTGAGCGCTCCTGCGTTGATCAAATCAAGACCTTATGTGTAAGTCTTCGATGTAATTGGTTATTGTTCATTTCCAGAAGGCAACAGGCAGTGTAGGCCAATAGTGGAAGCCAATGTAAACATATAACTTTCAAATCACAAAAAAAAAGCACCGACGTATTAAGTGTATACCGGTTTGGTAACATGCACACCTGCTGGGACTGAGAATAGCTAAATTCTCAGCTTCACTGTCAACTCGTTCACCTTACAGGCAACAAATCAATTAAACATGGAGTCGGTGGTGTTATGCACCAGTTGCAGCACATGGGAAGTGTCGGCCAATCTAACAAAAAAGCTGCACACTTTTGGTAATCGGTGCCTCAGATTGCAAGCGTTTTAGTCAAGCATTACCTCAAAGGCTTTAAGAGAATGTACCAGTACAGAATATAATAATATATAAGAATATGGAATAACCAGGCGAACCCCACAGGCGGATCAGTAGAAATGCGGTGAAGTGGGAGGGTTGTGATCCCTTGTTTTCGGATCATAACCTCGCTGATAAAAGGAAGAAGAAGAATATGGAATAACCAAAATTGGTGGGGATATACCCTTCAAAAGTACGATAACTGTATAGCTCTAACAGCCATGCAATGGAATTCATCCGCCCGAAAAGGACGAAGGGCGGAATATTGTGAGAAAAGAAGGCATAGTAAATATATACCAATAAGAAGGGCAGACATCATTAAAGCATAAGCAGTAGTTCTTCAAGAGCAACGCGTTTAAACTAACTTTCGTGATAATCTTTACAACGACACGTTGGGAACAACCTTTGATATTGGTATCATACACAGGTTTATTCAGATTAGGTTCGAGTGGCAGCCAGTATTAAATGCAGGCACGCTTATACCACTATAGGTCCATTGCGAATCAACAAGGATCTAGGTATTCTTCAGATCTACCTGCAGTACCAACTAGGTACCATACTATTATAAAGCGCTGGAGCCGTCTGATGTTTAGGTTTGTTTGCCGATGTTATCGATGAAGTTGGCTCCAAGGTGTGTCTTTCTTCGATTAGAGAGAGCTGGACACGTGCAAGAATGTGGAGGATCAGCCATCGTATGCTTAACTTAGTAAATGATTGGATTCATTAAATATTCTACATATTAGGAAAGATAGGTCTTGAACACTATGTGTCTTACCATTACAGCGCATCTTCTTGACAGAATCCACTACACATTTGAAGTACCTTCTACGTTTTCAAGGTTATGGGTCGAAACTGTGTGCTCTAAGCAACCTTGTAGAAATATAGGGAATGTATGCTGTTATATGCAGTTTTGAAATGGATCTTCATCGTTCCAAATTGACTTCTTCGTTAATGGAGAGGAGTAGTAGTTGTAGTTTTGAAATATTTGTTAAATTTTTTAGTCTATGCTGCTATTCTAAATTGGGAATTAAAAAAAATCGGGGGAACAATTGGCATCATCTTATCACATTTCCAAACGAAATACGGAAGGAAATATGTGTAAAGCAATGCTTTTACTTATTTTAAGTAATCTGGACTGGCATTCAGAACAAACTGCTGACCTCTATGTACATACGATACAATATGATACGAATCGGGCATGGCCGATAACATGTTTGTACATACTGCACATTCTCAACGTATATTTTTTTGTTATTTTTTGCTGAGTCTTGGAATATCTTGTTTGACTAAACTTTGAAAATGTCTTGAAAGAATATATGTACTTCTTTCTGTATAGGAATATGTGTAGTTGAATCAATAACGTCAAGCACTTCATTAGATGCATATTAGTGTTCTTTTCCTTAAATAATTTTTTTTTAATATTGATATTTCCCTGCAGGCAATCCACATAGACGACACCGATGTCTACACAATGCATCGTTTGGGTCAACTCGCTCTTCGTCTGCATGTTCTCGACATAGCAGATTATGCATTCGAAAAATGCCTAAAACGTAATCCAAATCATTGGTCAGCTGCTGATGGAATTCTTCAGGTGCTCTGCCTTAATCAAAACGTTATGGGTGCATACGGATGGGCGCTAAAGTGGTATCTTAAAGATAACAAGTACGAACGTGCCCTAGATGTTCTCACGGAGATCACCGAAAACTTCCCCCATCTAATTTCATTCTATGAGACAATCTGGAGTACACCATTTGTCAAACCAGAAGGTCATACTTGCAGAGGAAAGAAAAGTGTATTCCCCGAACCCAAGGATCTACCAGAAGAAGATTTGAAAATGGTGAAACCGGACCTTGAACAATTCCGAGTTAAATCCCTCGACTGGTTATCGATCGGAAAGTATATTATTTCGGTTTATAACCACCTCGATAAAACCAAACAGTGCATTTTATTTATCCTGACTGTGGATGATTTTCTGGAGCAAGCCAGGGAGGAAGATAGTGAATTATTACGAGTCCCTGATTTACCTCAGCAGCCAGTCCCAGAAAGCAATGAAAATTCGAATGAACCTTCAAGCAATTCAAATCAATCTCCTGCTAGTAACAGTCAGCCAGACGAAAGTGCCGGCTCAGGGAATGACGCTGTAATTTTCATTGCTCCATCAACAGATAACATTGGTTCCAGGACACCTCAGCAGAGTAATGATTCCAATGCAGAAGATTCCGATACAAATGCAAAGCAAGAGACTGAAACAAATAAACCTAAGCCGAGACGGCGTTGCAGTGATCTGAGCTTTCTCGAGCAATGGGGTTGGCACAAAAACCGGCGGCATTCTTCGAGGAAGAAGAGTCAGCAGGACAGACCGGAGATTGATAACACTTTAAATGGGTTTTTGAAACGGATGTTCGCAAAATTTACAGAGTAAGTGCAACAATTTAATTTTCAAATAGAATTAAGAGTTTACTATGGTGATTTTAAGAACTCATACAAAACGCTTTAAATAAGCTAACCAGATGGGCATGTGAACCCATACAAAACTGAACTGGTACTCTTGTCTTCGAAATCTAAAATTCCATTAATTGACCCTCCCTCCCTAAATGGTATAAGCTTAACTATCTCGACCGAAGCAAAATATTTGGGCCTTATTTTGGATATTAACCTGGAAACCCAACATTCAAGGAAGAATCAAAAAGGCTACTGTGGCTTTTTTTTACTTGTGGTATCTGTTGCAAAAATACTATTGGGAATAAATCGGACTTGCAACCTCGTATAAGTCACTGGTTATACATTTCGGTTATAAGACTGATTCATTTGAATGCTTTTTGCCTCCTAGAAGCAATCTTATCTCTAGAAGCAATCTCCTCTAGGCTCTTAATGGAACCAGAATTCGATTTTCCAACTACAACCCTCGGTATAGAATCGTAATAACAAGTTGGTTAAGGCCTTTAAGCGCAGTTCGCACCCGTAAATAAAGAACTGTGCGGGCGGTCTTTGCCCAGTGAGTTGGTAGAATTTTAAGTATATTTGAAAGTCAACAATAGCTTCACCAATATAAAAAAAAAATAATGAAATACATATAGGAATAGATTTAATTGCTTGGTATTGAAACATTCGCAGAGAAACATTTGAAGATGAATGGCCATTTAAATCATTTGAAAAATGTCCCGCTGCCCAAGGTGAAGGATCAAACAAAAAACGTTCATCTGAAAAACTATCACCTTCT
Source organism: Brachypalpus laphriformis (assembly GCA_945910035.1). Classification (NCBI taxonomy): domain Eukaryota; kingdom Metazoa; phylum Arthropoda; class Insecta; order Diptera; family Syrphidae; genus Brachypalpus; species Brachypalpus laphriformis. The sequence goes on from OX246755.1 coordinate 125,357,328, forward strand.
TTCGAAGAATTTCAAGCGGCAACTCAGGATGATTTCAATAAATTCCTCGAAGACATGAAATCCAAACCATTCGATTTGATACTCCTCATATTCAGGTGGCTGAAGTATGTTTCGAAATACTGGGACCAACCTATCGGGGAAGATCTAAAAGATGTGTATCATCAAATCTTCAATTTCTACATGTGAGTATATGGAACCTTCAGAAAAATCAACAACTAAACATTGAATTCTTGTAGGAATCACTATGATTTGATAACCTGGAATCAGTTGTCCAATGATAATTTCAACGCTTCGTACCGTATGTGCGTATTCTTTATGGAGCTTGATCTTGAAAAGACACTGGCAGCAGAGACGTGCGTTTAACATAAATAATTTTTCAAATCCAAAATTAATACGATTCCCTCTTGAATAGTGAAATAAGTTCTTTGTGGCAGAAGTTGTTTTGTCATCTGACATTTAATTCTGGCTGTGCGTATGTAATCTCAGACGACCTTTATGAACGAAATATTATCCGTTTAATTCACTTGGAATACTGCTGCGCAAGATACGAAAATCGCTTGAGCAAGTGTGTGGAAAGCTTGCAGCATTTGGAGGAGTTAATTGGTGAGCAAAACGATGAATTCTACTTAGAGCTGCCGAACATGAAGGAATGGAACTATCTGGACGGTGAATCTATACGGGTAACACGGATTGAGACGCAAAGGTATGTTCAGCTATAATGGCTTTGTTTCTGATGTAACCGAACCTTTTTATTTAGGAAAATTGGTTTGAATAAAGTAAAGGACCTGTATGAAGCAAAGCAGTGGACGGAGTTAATCGCGATACTGAAAGACAGTCTCATTCATACCGAAGAGGTGAAAGACAGTGAAGCGTGGGTTAGGGACTTACAAACTCAATTTGAAGTACTGCTAGAGTCCATTTGGCATACAAGGGACTATGAAGTGCGTTTTATTTGATTTTGTATTGAGAGGTTTAATATTAATTCTATGAGCGTTTAGGATTGCCTAATATGGTCAGAGAGATGCTTGCAGTACGCAGTTGCTAAGTATATAGCGGAGCCAGGGGAGACGTACAGACAGAGACGATGGGCAGAAAGTATTAACTTCATTTTTACATACATCGAAGCTTTGATAATAAATGAAAGATATCTAATACGTAAGTATAATTTGCAGTTGTTCAGAAGTTATTTTGCAACACAAGAGTAGAGATTTTAGTTTGGACAAGGCAGAGTGTAAGAGTGTGTTTCATATCCGCTAATATCACCATCAAACTTTACTATTGTTTGCTTGGACTTTAAGTTACTTTGCACCTTTCTTTTTGTTAGAAGCCACGCATGACGTTGGGTATTATGTTTATATAGATCTCAATTTATAGCAAATATTTTTTACTTTTTAAATGTACTCGACCACTTTCTTTAATGTTTTAAAAACGCAATGATAGTGTGAAAGGAGAAGGTATAGGGATAAATAAGACAGAGAATAAATACAGTAAGGGCGCGATGCGTGATTTTGGTAAGAACCTTAAACACGTTCTTCTGGAACTTAACGTTACTTACTTACTTACTTAGATGGCGCTACAGTCCGGGGTGGACCTGGGCCTCAACCAACTTAACTTAACGTTACATAGCAAGCAAATTCTAAAGCGTAAGGGACGATTGAATAGATGTTGTGGGCTCCGTGGCTCCTCCCACTGCGCGTGAGGTTCAATGTTAGAAATTCAGAAAACACCAAGTTGGTTCACGGTCTCACCTCTCGCGAACGTCAAGAGTGTCCTGAGAACCAGTATAAGAATATTAATAATCCCTTTGGCATGCGCAAATTATAAAAAAAAAAAATTATCCTGAGAAAGCTTATCAAACAAACTAATTACCCGTCGGATATGGCATAACGCACACAACACGAATGGTTGCGCGAAGCTAGGCCCTACACCCTTTATTGGCTGTTTGAGCCAAGTATTTATTTATTTTTATGGGCGGGAAACAGCCTTAGGTTAGGTTAGGTTAGGTAGGGTTATGAGGTTGTCATAAAACACTAGGCACCAAAGTGGGCCCATCGCATTCCCTAGGAAACCTTCACGGCAAAAACCTAAACCCAATCCTCCAAGCAATTAATCTCCCTACAAAATCTGAAGAGATCCTTGTTATGGTTCAAGGACCTCACCTCCTCCAAGTTATCGAAGAAGTATCTACCCAGGTACTTTAGCCTTATCCTGGCAATTCCTTGACATTCACAGAGTATATGAGTTATATCCTCTGAGACATGTAGGTCATCGCAGTACCTACAAACATCCGTATCGGATAATCCTAGTCTCATGGCATGCCTCTTTAGGAGACAGTGGCCAGAGAGTATTCCTATCGCTGTTCTTAGCCTCGATCTATCTAACTTTATTATCTCCCCAGATTTCCTGCGATCTAACACAGGCCACAAGGCCTTAGACACCCTGTGACCATCTAAGTTTGACCATCTTAGATTAGCCGTGTCAATGATTTTATCCCGGATAATTCCCTTAGCCACGCATCCTGGTGGTTTAATACTACCAATTATATCGCTACGTGGGAGCCCCGCTCCTCTTTTAGCCAGCGCATCGGCTTGCTCGTTGCCTTCGATATCGCAGTGTCCAGGTACCCAACATAATCTGACTCGGTTCTGCGTACATAATACCCTAAGCATTGTGCGGCAATTCCTGATTAACTCAGATTTGGTGACGTAGGACTCTAGCGCCTTTAGCGCAGCCTGACTGTCAATGTAGATGGCGATATTCTTATCGGATATTGATCCCATCTCAAGTAATTCCGAAGCCTTAAGTACAGCTAGAACCTCTGCTTGGAACACACTGCATATGTCCGGAAGTCTCAGGGCCACCTGTAGGTTCGTATCTCGCGAGTAAATACCTGACCCCGTGCCCTCACTGGTCTTAGAACCATCTGTGTATATTGCAATCTCATTGCGGACAGAGACTGTCTTCCTTCGCCAGTCCTCTCTAATAGGATACAGTACTTCGTATGGTGTGTCGAAGTCTAAGGTGCCAAGTATATCGTCCGATTCGTCAGGGATTCCGGGAAAAGATTCCTTGAGAATGGAGCTGTGTCCTATGTTATTAGTCCTGAAGAGACCAACGTTAGTGAGCCGAAGCGCACTGTTGCCCGCTTGAAATTTGATTTGTAGGTCTAATGGTAAGAGATACAGGAAGATATCGAGTGCAGCCGTAGGTGTTGTGCGTAGAGCACCTGTGATGGCAATGCAGGCTGATCTTTGTACCATGGCCAACATATCCCGTGTGTTTTTCGTATTCGTTGCCTTCCACCACACAAGAGCCCCATACGTAAGGATGGGTGTGACTACCATGATGTATAGCCAGTGCATCATTGCGGGCTTCAGGCCCCATTTTTTCCCCGCGGTCCGCTTACAGATGAAGAGAGCATTATATGCTTTGCGGACTCGTTCCTGTATGTTAAGTTTCCAATTTAGTTTCCTATCCAGCATTATACCAAGATATCTGGCGCGATCCGAAAGGGAAAGCTCCACCCCTGCTAGCTTAGGCAGTTTGAAGGGTGGTATCTTGTATTTTCTACTGAAGAGTACCAATTCAGTTTTATCCGGGTTGACGTGTAGTCCACACCCTCTTGCCCATTTTTCGAGACTATTAAGAGCTGATTCCATCATTTCACTTAATGTATCCAGCAACTTACCCTGAACTAAAATCACCACGTCATCCGCGTAAGCAGTGACGCTTATACCTGTATTGCTTAGTTCTTTAAGTATCCCATCGATGACTAGAACCCAGAGGAGAGGTGAGATAACGCCTCCCTGGTGAGTCCCCCTGGTAACGGATTTTCTTATTGAACTATTTCCGATAGTGGAGTTAATGTTTCTAGAGCCGAGCATATTGCAGAGCCAATTGGTAATGCTATGCTCGACATTCATAGATTCCAGGGCCTGTTTGATGGCCCTACCTTCTAAATTATTGAAAGCACCTTCTATGTCTAGGAAGGCTGCTAGTGCGTATTCCTTATAGTGAAGGCTAGCTTCTATCTTCCCTACTACGTCGTGTAAAGCTGTTTCCACCGATTTCCCCTTCAAATATGCATGTTGAGCTTTGCATAGAATGCCGTTGCAACACTTGCTTCTGATGTGAATATCAAGAAGTCTTTCAAGTGTCTTGAGCAGGAATGACGAGAGACTTATGGGTAGTCTTTCGCTGAAGTGTGGCTTGGCTTACCTGCTTTAGGTATGAATATAACCCGCACTTCCCTCCATGCCAATGGTACGTAGCATGACCTTAAACAATGTTTAAAAATTTCCTAAGCCTGTTTCTGACCTTGGCTGGAGCTTTTTGCAGCATAGCTGGCAAAATTCCATCAGGGCCTGGTGCCTTGAATGGTGCGAATGACATAATAGCCCATCGCAGATTCTTCCATGTAATGAGATTTTCTACGTCGTCCCCTATTGACCTACCAATATACGAGTAGCCATGAGTAGTAGAATCCATTGGCGATCTACTTCCTGGGAAGTGAGCTTCAATCAACGTTTCTAAAACTTCTTCGCTACTTTCTGCCCACGAGCCGTCAGATTTTTTGATGAAGCTTGGGACAGAAGTGTCTTTAGCTAGCATCTTGCGAAGTCTGGAAGCTTCACTGGTATCCGCAATGGACTGACAAAATTCCTTCCACGACTTTCTTTTTGATTGCCTAATTAAGTATTTAAACTCCCGCTTGCGGTCCATGTATTCATCCCATGTAGTACCGTCCCCTATTTCTTTGGCCCTATTGTAGAAATGCCTAACCTGTTTTTTCTTGGAGTTGATTTCCTTGCTCCACCAAGGAGGTTGGGACCTCTTGGACTTTTTTCTTAGTGGGCAGGCCCTTTCAAATGCCATGTTCATTACTTTGCCTAAGTTGTCTACCGCCTTATCTATATCTTGAGGGTCGCCACTGCGAATAGGCCTATCCTTAAGATGTTTCCTTACTAGCTCTGTGTACATACCCCAGTCTGTACTCTTAGGGTTTCTGTAGCTGTTGCTAGCCCTAGTTTGGAAATTAATATGGAAGCATATCCATCTGTGATCAGAAAAAGATGCCTCCTCTAAAACCCTCCATTTTTCTACCGTTAGGTGATCAGAACAAGAAGCTAGTGTTATGTTAATCACTTCTTGTCTGTTCCTAACTACAAAAGTTGGCGTAGATCCCTTGTTACATATGGTGAGCTTGGTCGAAAGAATGAAATCGAAAAGACACTCACCTCTTGTATTGGTATCACTGCTACCCCATTGCGAGTGATGCGCATTTGCATCACAGCCCACGATGAAGAGCCAGTTGTCCTTCCTTACCAACTGCTTCATTTTACCAGATGGAATCTCCGCCAGCTCATACGGGAGATAGGCAGAGACCAGGCACAGTGGTTTTCTTCCCTCACTTTCACAGGAGACTGTTACTAGATCGCCGTCACTGAAATTATTCAAAAGAAATGCCCTTATATTGTTTTTTAAAAGTATACAGGCCCTGATTTTACCTTCGTTCGCTTTGTAGAACAACGTATAATTCCTATTTTTGAGCCCTTGGATCTGGTTGTTGTCGTTGATCCATGGCTCTTGTACCAGTACGGCCGAGACGTCATGCTTGATAATATAGTTGATCAAGCATGCCGTCGCAGCCTTACTGTGATGCAGGTTTATTTGCATCACTTCCATCATCTTTGGGCCTTATAATGGGCCCAATTCTTCAACTCGTATACGACAGTCGAATCCGACTATGGACGCATTTAGTTATTACTTAAGTCGTATTTTACGAACAAAAAATACGACTTTGTCATACTTAAATGCAAACATGGTCGAATACGACTGTCGTATACGAGTTGAAGAATTGGGGTGAATTCATTTGTAGTGAAAGTACCGATAAATGATCGTTGTGCGTTCAAAATTCCAGCGATGTTCAAATTCAGCTGCAAATAGATTGAACGGTGACTATCCTGATCCTTTGTTGTGGAAATCAGAAATCAAATCTTCATTTCGCTAAGCTTAGAATGAAGAAACAAGACCAATATATAACCCAAGTCGATAAAGCCCCTCGACAGTTCTGTAATCGTTTTCGTTAGACTTTCGGAGCAGATGTAAATAGACCTCGTTTCACGTTTTCTTCAGCGTAATGTGCGTTGTTCGCAACTATCGCAAGATAGTTTGTCGCGTGAAAGTCAATTGTATAAGTAGCTTTGCTTTAAATAGTCTTCGGTAATTCCACTACAGGCTTTTTATACTTGTATAAAATAAAGTGCTTATTGGTAAGATATCCAAGGATCTAAATGCACTATAGAGCCCGCACTAAAAACTAGATTCTATCGTGACAAATAATTTATCACATTTTTATTGTTTTTCTCTTTTAGTTGACTCTCTTGAGAAGTATTTACCCCGCCTGGTGCAGAATGTAATAAAACTTTTGGCATATCAGCTAGATGCGCCATTCGATAAAAATAACAATCCACAACATCCCCTTGAGATAAGACGACCGTGGATAGTGTTGCACCAGGTCTTGCTAAGGTATTACTGGTTTATATCGCGCTTATTTCTGCAGTAAATATATTTCGCCTACATTTTACAGGGAAGAGAATAATAGTCCCATTGTTATTAAAGCGCGTCCAATTGACGTGACGATGGATGCAGAAGAAGTTGAAGATCTCTTACCACATTCCTTTTTAACACTCTTCACTGCCCATGAGTTTCTGGGGAAACGCATGTGGTGTACCCGTGACAATGGTCAATTGTTATTGTACACAATTGAAATTATTGCGCCGAACTTGAGAGCTCCTCTCTACGACTCATGTCGAGATATCGTCATGGAGTACATGGAACAGGTTTGCTTACTATTTTTTTAAGGATTCACTAATTAAACTTATGTTCTTAGACTACCTATTGTCTGTATGGCTATCCACCAAAGAAAGCGCGATCCCGTCACATTGAAGAACACGAAGCTACATCAGTAGAACTTTCCTGGCCAAGGGCAATGCAACTCTTTGATCTATATCGGCCAGAAAATCTCCCAGAATTCAATTCATATAAACTGGAATCGATTTCAGCTGATATGGAACAGTTGTTGCTTAAGATTGTGCCTCTTATTCCAAAAGAAATGGATCCCAATTCAGTGATTTCCAACATCAACGACTTTATAACTGGTGAAAGGCAATCATTGCCAGACAATTGTGTGCTACTTCCATACAGAGTGTCATGCATTTACTATCTGCTTGCCGATTACTACTTCAAGAGTAGAGATTTCTCGAAGACCATTAAGTATTATACCCTGGATTTGGCTTGTCATCCAGATCGATTTGATTCATGGGCCGGAATTGCACTCTCGAAAGCGAGCAAAATTGAGACCAAACTGAATGGGTTCCTTTCTATTGAGTGAGTATCAAAATTAGTAGAAAATTAAGATGATTTCTAGACAATTTTTGTGACTTTACAGGGTGAATGGATTCCTGTCTGAGTGCGAGGACACAATACGTTGTTTCAAGCAGTGTACTAAGTTAAATCATGAACAAGTTCTGGTGTGGATTGAATATGGATCTTTTGCGTATACACTTCATTCGTTTTGTTCACGAGATTTGAAGCATTCGACAGATATGCTCTCTCTCGAGCAGTGAGTTGACTTTGAAATTTATTTGAACTTTTTTCTCTGATGGTGGTTGCATAGGTTCTCATTTGTCGAAGAACGAAAAGAAAACTTTTTAAGTATCGCCTACAACTGCTTTTCGAAGGGTGATGTTATGCTGAAAAATCAGCCTGAGGAGGATAACGACGAGGAGAATGAATCACATGACGAAAAGTGGTTGAATCAGTATATGCTGGGGAAGATTGGAGAGAAGCGCAAGGGGCAGCCATCGGCTTATATGAATCATTACCTAACAGTGAGTAGCGAAGATAAGTTTAATGAATTTTTCAAATGCAATTGTTTTCAGGCTGCGAACTATCTCTATGAGAATAATGCCACCTATCCTATTAAAGTAAATCACAGCAATCCCACGACATTGTCTGTGGAAGCCTTGGAGATATTCTATAGAACAAATGCAGCCATAATCAAATTCCTAGAGCAGGATAAAGAAATTACTCGAGAAATTGGTGATCTGTTCAATCAGGTTTTGAAAAATTTGGCAAACAGTCCATTTGCTTTCAATAAGGCAAAAATTGATGGTAAGCCCTGGAGAGGTGGTTTAATTTTATTTTTATTTTATTTGAATCAATTTTAGATAACAGTTTGAATGCATTTAAACGCAAGATTGCTGATAAGGTAGAGAGCAATGCAATAAAACAGGCAAAATTAGATGAAGCTGCTGCCGCTGCAGCTGCGGCTGCAGCCCCGCTTTCGAATCAGCCAGCAGCAGATATAAATGAAAGCACTGCTGCTGCTGGTCCAATCGTTTTAGTTACTCCAGCTGACCCGATTGCTGCAATAAAACAAGACCCTCAACTCGAAGCAGAGACTATGCCAAAACTTGTACCAGAAGTAGCGGATCAAGTTACGGACAATGTTACAGCGAGTAACAGCAAAGCTACAAGTCCATCACGTCGTGGATCACAGGTAATTTATAAACAAATGTAAAATATGTGTGCATAAACTATAGTCTGCGTATTATGCGCAAAATGTATCTAGAATGCTACCAGGCATTTTATATTCATTATTATTTTCGTGGTTAAGACCTAGCACATACATACATGTACATTAATTTCGTAGTGTTAACAGCCTCTTACATGAACTCATTTATGAGACATTTTAAAGCAAAACTAGCACTCGATAACCGCTGATATGCGCGAGTCAGTGACTAAATTATTTAGTTGTTTGAGGATCGAACTCACTACCCATGCAACTGAACTATCAAGTTGTGGCAACATTCGGGATCTACTATATTCCAATTCGTTAGTCACGCGTATATGTACATACGTGGGCATTTTTTTAAGTTTGCGGAATAAGATGGAAAGATACGGATATATTTCAATTTTATAATATTTTTTTTCAATATAATCTTGAACGTAAGTACACTTAGATACAATATATAGATTCATTTTTTAAGCATTCATAAATAAATTCTCCAGTTTGCTTTCAAAATGCTCGTTTACGGCTACATATAGTGATTTACCGTCATCAAAATGCTTTGTTTACCACGTAAGTCTTTCTCCAAATTTGGAAACAGGTAATAATCACTAGGTGCCAGGTTAAGACCTTAAGGCACATGAGTTAATTCCTGGAAGCCACATGACTTCAAAGCAGCCATGCCAATGTGAAACTTGTGAACAGGTACGAGGTCATGAAATAAGAACACATCCATCGTTTGTTAATGTCCCCCTCCTCTTTACTTTAAAAGATTCTCTTAAGCGTCTTAGAATATTATCGTAAAGTATTCTCCTGTGATGTTCGTGCCTTTTCGTTTATAATCTATTAACAGGATACCTTTTGAGACCCAAAACACTGTTGTCAGTCGATGGTATGGCCTTAAACTTCTTAGGGGATGGAAACCCTTCTACGTCACTGCATGTACTCTGTACATGTATGTACTTTGACTCAGGGTAGTAATGAACCCAATTTTCATCTCCAGTAACAATTTTATAAAACAAAGTTCCCCGCTGCGTGTGTCTGTCTGTGCGCGATTTTCTCCGTAACTACTGAACGGATTTTGTTCCGGTTCTTACGATTAGATAGATTGGTTCACGAGAAAGGTTTAAATGTATAATTGATTAATTTTTTTCTTGTAAATTAACTGACCTACGACGCTGAATATCGGTGAGATCGGAAAAAAAGCATCGTCGATGACGTAATCTTCGTGTGCTCTGTGTAAACTGACGTAAGAAAATTCTTCAACTAATAAATGAGTCTGCATGTACTCTGTACATGTATGTACTTTGACTGAGGGTAGTAATGAACCCAAGTTTCATCTCCAGTAACAATTTTATAAAACAAAGTTCCCCCGCTGCTTGTGTCTGTCTGTGCGCGATTTTCTCCGTAACTACTGAACGGATTTTGTTCCGGTTCTTACGATTAGATAGATGGCTTCACGAGAAAGGTTTAAATGTATAATTGATTAATTTTTTTCTTGAAATTAACTGACATACGACGCTGAATATCGGTGAGATCGGAAAAAAAGCATCGTCGATGACATAATCTTCGTGTGCTCTGCGTAAACTGACGTAAGAAAATTCTTCAACTAATGAATGAGTCTGATTAAGGTAGGAAAACATCTACATATATGTACATAATAAACTGCAAATGTAAAACTATTTTGCACACGCACCACGCACTACGCAAAATTGAACGGTGTTTTCGTAGTTGCATTTGTTAAGGTTCTAAAATGGTGTATGTTGTTTTGTGATGTTTTGAATATTCAGAAGTAAATCATTTTTTTCTTGATCATGATCTCGAATCTGCACTGCACGGTTTAATTTGCTATTATAAAACCGATTATCTGATAAAAACAAAAATAATTATAACCCCACCCCTTCATGCCTATTTGGCGAACTTAAAAAAATTCTTCGTATGTACGCTGAGTTTGTTGGTAAAAATCTTAATTTCCATCTATCTGAAAACCCCTCTGCTTCTGCTAGTTATCCTAGTTTCTGCTTTTCTGTAGTTAATAGCGCCGATGTACTGGAAAGCATACTCAGTATCAAATCGTATACTGTTGGCCTTGATGAGATGCATCCATCTTTTTTAAAAATTGTCTTGCCCGATATATAACGAAAGGGATCTTTCCGGTGCAATCGAAATTGGCCAAAATTATACCTATTCCTAAGATACCTAGAGGTGATGAATTCAGACCAATCTCCATCCTGCCATTTTTGTCAAAGGCGTTTGAGAAAATTATGCAAAAACAGATTGGTCAGTATCTCACAACCAACAACATTCTGTCTCCCAAGCAATCAGGTTTTCGACAAAAACATAGCTATGCCACAGCTGTTATAGGTGTCTCTGAAGACATACGGTGTTTAATTTTTAGTCCTATTAGATTTTTCTAAAGCGTTCGACATAGTTGTCCATGCTATTTTATGTCAAAAGTTGCATCGGCTCTACAATTTTTCGCATTGCGCTATAAAGCTTATATCGTCCTACCTGACAAACAGAAAGCAAGCAAAGTTCCTCCCTAACTCCCGTGGTGCGCCGCAGGGGTCAATTCTAGGACCCTTACTTTTCTCTCTATATATTAACGAACTTCCGCACTATATTAAACACAGTTCAATAAACATGTATGCTGATGATGTACAGCTTATTTTAAGCTGTCCTTCGGGTTTTATAGAACACGTAGCAACTTGCATTAATAATGATCTTGCAGATATAGCACAATGGTCTCCTGCTAAATCCTAAAAAATCAAAGTGTATTGTCATATCAAAAACGCTATTGTTATAATTCCCCTCCCTCACCATGAACAATGCCATTATAGAGTAGGGGCAACCATGTCAATCTGGTCGTAGGTAAAACCTACGGTGTACTCCCAGTCGTTCACCCCAATTAAAACAAGAACCTTACTCGCTAAAACACTTGCTGTACCTATACTTACATACGGCTGTGAAATATTTCACAACTGTAGCTATATTTCTAATAGAAAACTCAATGTTGCTTTTAACAGTATAATACGCTACGTCTTTGGTTTGCGATGACATGACCGAATTTCGCGTTATACTAAGTACCTGTTGAACATGAAATTTGATAACTTTCTCCAGTTTCACACCCTATGTCTTCTGGCGGATATCCTACTTTCCCATCAGCCTCCCTATCTTTAAATAAATCAAATAAATAAAAAAGAAAAAATCAGATCTTCCTCAAACAGATCCGGACAATTCTTCCTCGCCATACTTACCTGACATCGGAACGTCAATTTTTTATAAACTCCATTCGCTTATGGAATACTTTGCTCCGTAGTCTTAGAAGAATAGACAACACCCCAAAATGTAAAAGGGAACTAAGAATACATTTACGCTAGAACTCTCAAACTCTGGTTTCTTTTCTTTTCTCTTTTAGTTATTTTTCTTTTAGTTATTTCTTTTCCTCATATTTATAATGTTAAGTCAGTTTCAACTCATGTAGCTTTCTTAAAATATTCTGAACTATTGAATGCTATTACTATTTAAAAGATATTCAGGGTTATCGTGAATAAATTTTCCCTCGGAATTTTTCCCCGGAACAAAAATTAGGTATCTTCAAAAAAGACGAAATAATTCCACGAAAAAGAAATACCATAGATATCATGAATGACAATTCAGGAGAATTTTCAACGCAATCGCGATAGTAAATTTTTCGCCGATGAATTTGTTCCCTATTTTTGAAGGTACCTAACTTTTGTTCGGGGGAAAAATTCCGAGGGAAAAATCATTCGTGATAACCCTGATTGTATCTTACAGTGTAGCAAATCGTTAAAATGAATAAATAAATAAATAAATAAGTTTCTCTTGACGTCGTTTCAAACTTATGTACGTCGTGCGGTAAAGATCGAGGCCTAGGTTTATGTAAAAAAGTATACCGGATTAATCTAGATATAAATAACTTAATTTCTTCATTCTTTATTTTCTATTTGAAACGATGTTTTCAACGAAGTATCACAAGCAGGAAACAAAATGTCTGTTTCTCTTAATGCCGCTGGAGTCAACCTCAAAAGAAGGTTATTTAAAAGAAGACATCGACTATATCTAAAGATCAATATTTTTTACAATTCGTGTAAAAATTATGCACGCAGCTTAAACGGGCAGACAGACAGACAGACATACAATTGAACGGGAGCAATAGGGTGGGCGCCGTGGCGCAGTGGTTAGTATGTCGGACCACTTCGCGTGAGGTGCAGTTCGAATACCAGAAAACACCAACAAGTTTTTTCGCGGTCCCACCTCTCGCAAACGTCTACAAACATCCGAAAGTATTGCTGTCACGAGAAAGTTTCACAAAACTAATTGCACTTCGGATACGGCACTAAACTGTAGGTCCCTTTCATATATAACGCACACAACACGGGTGGTTGCGAGAAGCTAGACTCAGGCACTTGGAGAGCTGTTGCACTAAATATTCATTCATTCATTCAATAGGGTTTCCGTAGTACATATGTATGAATATTTCCGTAATCTGAAAACTGGAACATGGCTTTGAAGGGTATGACTGTACAGATATATAATCTTTCTACAGTTTACTGTAATTTCCTATGTGACTTATTGGTTGGATGTACCATGAATTCAAAAAATCCTCGAATCAGATAAAACCATTTGGAACAATCTACATACATACATACATTTTCAATGGCCGTCTAATCCTTCATAAGGGTCGCGGGGGTAGGATGCTCCGCCATTGGCTCCAATTCATGAGAAGGAATCCCTAGGCGGCTCCAGGAGAGATCTCGGACTTGGTCCAACCGTCTATTTCTAGGTCTTCCGCGGAGTCGCCTACCTGATGGCACGGCAACCATGGCGCGTCTTGGAAGCCGGTCTGGGGGCATACGCACTCCGTTCGGAGAAGTAGCTGCTCAACATTGAGCGCCTCGCGTACTCTGGTATTGCGCACTCGATACCTACGAGTTATTCCAGCAACCCCGCGAAGGAACCTCATTTCGGCAGCTTGTATCCGCGATCTTATTCTTTCGGTCACTACCCAAATTTCATGACCATAGGTGAGAGTTGGAAAATACACCGAGTTAAAAACCGATAGCTTAGCTTGAACACTAAGTTCGGCCTTCCTTATAACAGATTGGCCGAGCTCTCTCAAATTGATCCAGACTGACTAATTCTACAGTATAACTCGGCATTGCTCTTCCCATCACTCGTGAATAAGACCCCGAGATACTTAAACTTATCCACCTGCTTCAGTGAGACTCCACTAACCTGCAGAGTGCACTGAATGGGTTTTTTGGATACGACCATTACTTCCGATTTGTTCACGTTGATCTTCATTCCAGCATCATCACAAACCGCTACAAACCTTTCGAGTGCGCGCTGACGTTCGGTTTGAGAGGACCCAAGGATGACCAAATCATCCGCAAAGAGCAGATGACTATACCTTAGGTCTCCCACTTTGAAACACTCCCGCCACGGCTGCGCTGCAACATCCAATCCATATATACAATGAAGAGGAGAGGTGACAAAACGCACCCTTGGCGGAGTCCAACGCCCACAGTGAAAGGTATTGATTTAACACCGTTTATCCGAACACAGCTTCTACAGTTTGTATATAAAGACTGAATCGCCCTGCACAGGGAACCATCAATCCCATACTCCTGCAGAACACTCCAGAGTTTGCCTCGAGGAACCCTATCATATGCTTTTTCCAAATCCACAAAACAAGTGTAGACAGGTTTGGCATACTCCCAGGCCTTCTTAAGAACCATTCTGAGAGTGAACAACTGGTCGGTTGTGCTTCTACCGGGACGAAAACTGCACTGCTCATCCCCCAAACCGTCCTCAACCACAGCTCTGGAACGCATTTCTAGCACCTTAGCGAAGACTTTTCCAGGGAGACTTAAAAGGGATATACCCCTATAGTTGGCGCAATCGCTTTTGTCCCTTTTTTTAAAAAGAGGAACTATCACCCCGATTTCCAATCACCAGGTGTTTCACCGCATTCCCAGGCCACTTTAATGACACGCGAGAGCCATTGCACTCCCTCTTTACCTAAAGCCTTGAGCATTTCTGGCCGAATTTCATCCACACCAGCAGATTTGCACAACTTTTAGCGTTTTGATCGCCAAAGTTACTTCCTCAACCGTAGGACTACTTTCCGCCCTACTCTCGACCATAGGTCTGTCATCTTCGGTGCCCTGTTCGGGATTGAGCAATTCTGAAAAGTGCTCGCTCCATCTGCGTAAGATGTCCTCCTCATTGGAAAGAAGTGTACCGTCTTTGGATTTGACTCCTTCAACGATATTCAACTTTTTTCCTCTGAGTCGGCGGACGGTCTGCCAGAACATCTTATTTGCAGATCTGTGGTCACGTTCCAATTTCTCGCCAAACTCCTTCCAAGGCTATTCTTTCGCTGTTTTTATAGCTAATTTGCAAGTTCTTCGCGCCTCAGTGTACCGATTTCGTGAATCGGAGTTCCCCAAGTGAATCCACACGTTAAAGGCTCTCTTCTTCTCTCTGATGGCTTCTTGAACTCCGGGCGTTTTAAACCAAGCAGTTCTTTTCTCACCACCAGCCGTCCCACCAAGCCGCTTCACTCCACTAACATCTCCCGCAGAGGCAATAACCGCTGTTGAAAACAGTTGCCATTCTTCCTCTACATTTGATGGAACAGTTGGAATTCGTTCAAACCTTTCAGATATTTGCCGCGCAAATGTCTCCCGTATCTCATCGTCCTGTTACCTCTCCCATCGTATGCGTGTAACCATCCTTGGTTTACGCTTTGATAGGGGATGCACTCTCTCGCTAAGATACAATTTGCACAGCACTAAGTGATGATCAGTTGACAGTTCGGCCCCTCTCAATACGCGAACATCACAAACCATTCTCTTCAGACACGATGGTACCACAAAGAAATTGATCAGCGACCTCTGTTGAAGACTCTGACGGTACCACGTGTATTTGTGAATGTCTTTGTGTGGAAAGATAGTGTTCATGATGGATAAGCCATTTTCACAACAAAAATCCAAAAACCTCTCTCCGTTCGCGTTTTGATCAGGATCACCGTTCCTCCCAATCACACTCCCCCATGTCATAAAATCTACACCCACATGAGCATTGAAGTCACCCATCAGGACAAAAGAATCCATATCTGCAACCTTTTCAAGGGCAGCATCAACTTCATCTAAGAAAGCTGCGTACTCTGACTGAAGGTTCGGTGCATACACCTGCACCAATGCCAGAGTTGATCTTTCAAGCTCGAGCTTTAAGATCACTACTCTCCCTCCTAATGGTATCCACTCCAATACTCTGCCTGTCAACCTGGGATTTGTGAGTATCCCCACTACCGCCCGAGCAGACATTGAGGGTGCGACTCCTGACAGGAAGAGCTTCCACCCATCCGAAAGGTCCACAGTTTTAGAACTTCTCTGCTTTGTTGAAGAGACGCCAACTATATCTAGCCGACTTTTAACAGCCTCCCCAACAAGTTCAAGATCCTTCCCTGTAAGCGATAAGACATTCCATGTACCTATCCTAAGTCGATGCTGTTGTCGAAACTCAGAGAGTCCATCTGTGCCCCTATCGGTGCACAGCGCGCTCACCCCTTGACCCCCGTAATGGTTCGCGAGACCATTGACAGGAAGCTCGTAGCCATTTCGGGTTTGACCCGGCCGGCTGCCGAGCGGGACAGGCCGACCACCAGACGCTCGCATACTGACACCCTTCAGGGCTGGCTCCAAAGGATGCCCTGGCTTACCAGGTTTGGCAATATCCGAGGCCCGTTTACGTCGTCTTGTCATCATGGGGTGTGCGCTTTGTTAGCCGTAACTGGATTGTATGGATGGGAATAACTATTTAAGTTACCCCATCCGCACATTCCAGTCACGTTGCCCGCCCCCCACCACGAGGAGGTCAGCTGCCAGGGGGCATCTTGAAATTCTTAAACATAAAAAACTAAGCAAGGTTAAACGAGGTTAAGATGATCTCAATAATTCAAAAAAGGTCACAAATATTGTTTCTTAACCCATATTCTCCGGAGTAACGAAATACTTATCCAAAAGTAGTGAAATTCACCACGGTGTCTCTAAAGGGACTAACACGTATAAAATTTAGTCCAATTTTTTCACAAGATATATGAATACGATGGCAAATTTTTCAAAGAAATGAAAAACAAGAAATGTACATATGTTCTCCTAGTGTCGTCATATGACGACAGTCAAATATATATGCAAATATCATTCCTCAAAAGTGCACTACTACTTTTTTATATATGCACACCAATTACACTACTTCTGCTTATTCAAAATATATAAACTTTCAAATACATTAAACGTTAATTTTTGTATTTATTACTCTTTTTCTTGATGAAGCCATAATGTTAGCCCTTTTTCACATATTACCACTTTTCAACCAGACTGTATGTGCAGCCAGTGTCAACCTTATGGGCTAACTGTAAATTTTCAGTTAAAGTAATATTCCCTTGCACTAACAAGATGTTCGGAGCAAACCAGAATATGAGCAGTTAAAGTCTACGGGAACTTAGACACACTCCGTTTGCGTCGTCATATGACGACACTAGGAGAATATGGGTTAATTTCTCTAAATAGTTCGGGTATGGAAGGGTGAGGAGTGTGTACCAATGCTTGCTCTATGCAAGAGTTAAGTTAACCTAAGTTTTCTTGTTAGTTATGGCGCCTAATGTGGGCGCGGAGTTGGGTCGCGAATGCGACTTCAGTGCAGGTGAGATTGAAGACGGTGTAATCGCAGCTTATCGGCCCGTTGAGCGGATTTAGAAGTGAAACAAAAACTAAAAACTACTTAGACTGCAAATCGACTTAAAAATAGTTGACATACAGATGAAGAGAGAAGACAAGAAAAAAAAGAATAGAAAGTGTGTAAAGTTGAATGAACTCAAAGATTGAGAGATCTTTTAGAGGAAAAGAGATTGCGGTAGGCTGCTTCCTTCACATCGAAGGACCATTCGACAACACAGACAATTCACATATAAACAGATGCATCCAAAGCACTGGAGTAGATAAAAATACGTGTATGTAATAAAACGCATGCTGGAAGATAGAAAAATGAACGCTACAGTGGGCAGCAAAAATTATTTGAAACATCCGGCTATGTATAGAGGTCAATATCTCTAATTCTGTATTAAAATCATGCATGAACGTGTATTGCTTAGAAGCTAGAAAGTGGTGACAGAGAGACGAGCGAGCGAGAACTTAGAATCAGTTAAAACTTCAAGGTAACATTCCTAGACCGTAATAAGTGGAAACACAAAAAACCTGCATTCTCGTGTGTGGTATATAGTTGGATCCAAGACAGATGAAAGTGTCTGGGCTGGAGTATACGATGTGAATACAAATAAAAGTTTTGGGATAAAGCAACTGCGTATTCCAAGCCAAAATAGAAACATATCTATAGCCAACAAGGTAAAAAAGAGTGAGACACCCTATTCAAATCTGTACTCCTTTTCGACTGGTCCATGGACGATATGGTCCAGAAATACTGCTTTGAAGGAAAATTTGACACATAGCTGAGCACCAAAAAGACCAAGAACCAAGAACCAATTCGAACAATATACAAATGGTACATGGACCCATCCAAAACACTTATAGAAACTGGGGCAGGCGTTTGTGGGCCCAGAACTATATACTCCGAGTCTCAGGGAACAGAGGTTCACGGGCTCGAATGATGCGTCCAATTCAGCCTCGATAGGAATTATCACGGGAATGGCATTGCAATACTGTGTAATTGCCAGACCACAATCAAGGCTGAACTCATATGAGACTAGACTGGTATAAGAATGCATGCAGGAGTAGAGGGAAATGAAGCAACTGACGTACTACCAGGAAACTGCTCGGAAACGTCGTTCCTTGGACCGAAATCTTTCTATGAGTTAGGAGTTAGGACCGCTTAAAATACGAGAAAAACTAAGAGGAGAATGGGCTGATACCTCCTAACTGAGACAGGCCAAAGAACTTCGCTTCCTGCCAGGCATGCTAACCGGTCAGTGCAGACTCAAGAAGCATCTCAGAAAACTTGGACTAGGGACTTCGAAGAACCACCAGCACACCTTATGGAATGTGAAACATTAATCTACAAAACAGATACCACCTGGGAGCCTGAAACATAAACAACTGAGCTTCAAAACAACTGCACCAAATCTTTCCCTCTTTCTCTATCTATCCTTTCCAACGCCCGCACGGTGTGTAAAGATGTTAAGGGTATTCATAACCCCTTGAGTGCGCGAAAATTATAAAAAAAAAGCCGGGTCTGAATTTACTTCAGATACTCTGGACTAGAGGAAGTGTTATAATTTAAGTATCTCATTGACTGGAGCTCTAGTTTGGGGAAGCACAATACAACAAATTAGAGCACAGTGCACATGCACCCTATCAACCACTCATCTATCAATACATAGCCAACAAGACAATGTATATCCTCTCTGACAAAAAGGCCGCTCTTTAAATCATTAAGGCCTAGGAAATCACAGGACACAGTGTTCATGAATGAAATAAAATGACGGAGAAGGAACGGCATCATGTGACCATTCAATGAATTCTAAATCGGCATGGTAAAAGCTGCATAAAGAAGCTAAGAGAAGAAATACATCATTATTGTTTAGAAACTGAAGGTAACAGACAGTCAAAAAAACAACTTTCTGACAGCTACTCCTCACAAAAGAACGAAACAACTTCTCAACTGACCAATAGTCAGATCTTAATAGTCACAGAATTCCTAGCTGGACACTGTCGGGCTAAAAAAAAAGTCTAAAGGCCATGAGAATAACAAAAGACATTAAATGTGCAACAAAAACAAAGAATCAACAGATCACATGTCACTGTAACTATTACCTTGAAGCGCAAGACATATCTGTTAGCTAACCAAAGACGAGGGAGTCACAATAGGCCCACTTGCGGTCACTATGTTGACAAGTTCCCATCTATTCATCAATCTAATTTGAGTTAAGGTCGAATACCAATACTTTGAAGAGAAAACGGTAAAAGGATGCGAAATAAAGCTAAACTAAAGCTAAACTAACTTGAGTGCTTAGAACAAACGATTATGCATCTCCTGAACTAGCTCTAGATTAATTTAAAAATAACTTGTTTTATACCTATCATCTCTCTTGTTCGGTTTCTCTCTAAGATAAGGGTTAGTCAAGAACCTAAAGATATCATATCTTTATGGTTTGTTTGATGTTTTACTGGATTTTTACTTACCTGTTATATTTGCGCTTTTATGTGTATAATAATGCCTTAGTATCTAATGACGCACCTCTTAATTATTGTGTATGTATCTGGTCCTTTTATAAAGCTAAAAGAGATTATTTCAAAAAAAAAAAAAACGTTTTAACTACATTACATTGCTTACTTAAGACTAGTTTTAAATTTTATAGTTACAACCTTAAGACTACAGTTACCTACAGCTTAGGATATTTTTTTTTAATGTATATTTCTTTGTTCTTGTGATTTTACACG
The DNA here is from genome assembly GCA_945910035.1 of Brachypalpus laphriformis. Taxonomy (NCBI): domain Eukaryota; kingdom Metazoa; phylum Arthropoda; class Insecta; order Diptera; family Syrphidae; genus Brachypalpus; species Brachypalpus laphriformis. The sequence continues at coordinate 125,377,383 of OX246755.1, forward strand.
CTCAGTTTTATTACATTTGGTTCACAATTTGATTCTCATACATTTTAACCAGCTTATTTTATATTTTCTCATGACATATGTATATTTATAAATTCATTTGGTTATTCTATTCTTATATAAATAGTCAAAATATAATATTTCATATTACAAAAAGAAATTTAAAAATATCTTTTCTTATAATGTACTTTAAGTGGAAAACTTTTCTTATTTAATTATGTTTTTTTCTGGAGATACTTTTAAAAATTAAATTTATATAGTTAACTGAATTCTTAGTTTAAATATAATTTTAATCGAGCACACTTTTCATTTAATATTTGTATAAGTAAAGAGTATACACACAGATGTAGATGATGCTGTACCCACATTTTTAATGACGAGGTTTATACTATTGAACTTGGCGTCAGAGAATGCATCAGAAGAAACATCCGCAGATCTCACATTAACATTCTTTCAGACAGCCAACTAGCCCTTAAAGCTCTCATGTCCGATAACTTTGAGTCTGGAACCCTATTCTTCTCTCTAACGTATTTGTCCGTCCGTCTGTGTTTACTTCTATCTTAAACTGATGATGCTGTATACATGCATTTCACTTAAGTCATGCACAGCCTAAAACCAACGACAAAGATATTCTGCACAAAAAATCTGTGATTTTGCGATGTCCTTAGTACAGGTACCTGTGATCGACGATAGTATTTGCTCATTAGCATGACACATGTCGAATACGCAATCTAATTTTAAAGAACTTTGGGGCATTGACTCGCAACGGAGATAGTTGCCTGCAAGCGTAGTTTCCCGTGAAGCAAAACTATAAACCGAACGAGGTGCTTTTGTCCAAAAAAGAAACTCAATTTACATCGGGATGACGGACAAATGATCATTTAAGTAGCCATTCATTCCTGATTGAAGTTCCAAATTCGGCTTACGTCTAAAGATAGTTTTTCAGAACACACATGCACTGTATACGTAGCCCAAATGGGGTTAAAGCGATTATATTAAGGAATTTCGAGGAGTTTCGTCGTCCAAGGTCAGTTCCACCGTTGGAACGCTGCTGATAACCAGATACGAGTTTCTACATAACTACTTAACACCATCACTAACATTATGCAAATGTAATCAAAATTATGCCCGGGTCATACAACTCGTGGTTGTCCCTTGTCCGGGTTTGTTGTTATCGTTGGTTAAAGTTACAGTCTGTGAAGTGAGGTTATTTAGAAAATAAAGATTTTTCTGAACATGCAAAAAAGTGAAGAATTCATAATATCCTTGAAAGAAAGCCTATTTTTCTCTCACACTCATCATCTGTGTGTGAGAATCAGACGTTCTAACACAACATGAAAAACGTATTTTTATTCCCAAAGAGTAAAGCTGCACTCAAAATATTCACTGTCCATCCCATTTGATGGACAACGAATGGGCAACCAAAGATGGAAACGTCTGGACTATTTCAACACGGCAAAGCTATTAAAGCTAGAACTGAATCAGGAAAAGTCCAATGGACTGCTGAAACATTAAGGGACAGATCATCCATAATCTCATGAACGTCATTAAAGGGCATTGAATTCTAGACACTCATGTTCTAAGGTTATAATGCTTGTGCCATACTGTTGTCAATATTATAAAGGCTTTCATGCGGAAATTCGAAGATCGCAGTGAACGCAGTAGTGAATAAAAACAAAATCAAATATTTGGCGCAACAGCTCTTTAAAGTGCCAGGGCCTAGCTTCTCGCAACTACTCATGTTGTGTGCGTTATATTTTTCACACGAATGGAAGGGACCTACAGTTTAATGCCGAATCCGAACGGCGATTTGAGAAACTTTTTCGTGACAACAATACTCTCGGACGTTTGTCAGACTCTCGCGAGAGGTGGGACCGTGAAAAAACTTTTTGGTATTTTCTGGGATTCGAACTTGGAACCTCATGCGTAGTGATCCGACACACTAACCACTTACGCCACGGCGCCCACAAGTAGCAGTAGTGAATGTTAGGCTAAAATAAAGCATTTTTCTAGTCAAAAGTAACTCGTTCGTTATCTCTACCTAGTAGTAAAACAATGAAACTATTTGGGCTTACGTGAACCTTATCGAGGATCACTACAAACCAACCAACTCAACTATAAAATCTAACCTAATTTTAGAAACCAGAACCTTTGCGAACTGTCTCAAAACAATTCTTTTCCGCTGGGCTCCGTCTTGCTGCAACTTAATTGCTAAGTAAGCCGACGACTTGTTAGACAAAGACGTTTAGCTACAATGAACCCGTCTCTTCTGTTAGGAAAAGCTATCATAAATTCACTGGCTAATCTCATCCAGTTAAGTTTGCGCTGAACGACGGATATACAGTAGCGAGTTCTTCCCACAGCAACCTTTTTGGAGATTGACTTACACTTAGAGGGAATCATAATCGTCTCCTCCTTGAGTGAAATTATTGCAGACATTTAGACATCCAACCTTCTGAAAGATATCGCAGCACCAAATGTATTCAATTCTAACCTAGCCTAGACCTATCGTGAACTCAAACACAGAACACTGATGTTGTCCTAGATATTACTCCCGCCTCGATATACTCAATTGGCATATTCATCGAACTAAAGGCATTCTGGGCAGTTGCGAAATGTTAACCATGCTCTTCGTCACTAAGTATTCTAAAATTGTAAACCATACTTATTGTTAACCATACTTTGTCTAAACCGACATGCGAATCGACTCTTTTTTTCACAGCATATGGGAACGTACGGAATGTTTAGGGTGTTTTAGTCAATCAAATATTTGGAAAAGAGTGCATTAAATAGGTACTAGTACTTAAATAAACTTATTGCCTACGGTCTCTGTCGTCGAAGATACGGTTCTGGGATATAGAAACACCGATTGACGCATTCAAGCTCCAGAGGTCCTCTTATTTGATTAAACACCTTCTACATCTGTATGATTTCTTAATAGACAATTTAAATTATATTTAGTGTTTATATGTAAAAAGGTTTACAATTCCGCTTAAAAGTTTATTTGTTAGTCTTCAAAAATGTGTTGATTACGCGTTGTTTTAGGTTTTTTTTTATACAAAGTTCGCTGGAAGATTTTCGAGTAAAGGTATAAAACTAAAGATATCATTTTGGATGTGTATATGTATGCATGTGGCAGGGTAGGTGTAGAAGACATTTTTAATTCGTTGCTAATGTTGAAGTATTTGAATGGAAGGACTGCGTCATCTGTGAGGGAATATTTGTCAGTTTCTTCTGTGCTTGATGCCATACTTTTAAGCGATGACTTATTTCAGAAAATGATGGTCTTCGTACCGACTGTTCATGCCAACATTCAATCATCAGCGAATAAACAGCTGTGGGACAAGCTTCAGGACATGCGAGCAGCTGGCGAGACCTAACCATGTTGATAACTTCTTGATTACTGTGTCCGTAGTAGGGCTGCAAATAAAAACGTTGTATAATCTCCTCTTATAGTCAGAGGTCTGGATTCTTACCTGCATTCCATAGCTATAGATCTCCCAGAGTACAACACCAAACGACCAAACATCACTTTCTGTTGTGAATTTGCCATACAAAATTGACTCAGATGGCATCCATCGAACAGGTAACAAGGATTTTGATTGGACGCTAAAAGATGAAATAATCAACAAAGTCTAGTGCGATTCATAACGACTACTTACCGATAGTAATCTGAACTGTAAATATCTCTAGACAGTCCAAAATCTGATATTTTCACTGTTAGATCTTCACCGACCAGGCAATTTCTTGCTGCCAAATCTCGATGAACGTAATGATGCCCTGATAAATATTCCATTCCTTCGCTGATTTGCAAAGCGATATGTAAAAATTCTAGCTGACTGAGGCATTTACTCTCAGTTGGTGAATTAGCGATAAGGAACTCATGAAGGTCACCTTGTGACATGTATTCGAAGAGCATGCAGAAGGGTTCCTTGTTGAGAACAACACCCAGAATGCATACGATATTATCATGTTTCAAGTCGGAAATCAATTCAATTTCACGACGAAAGTCCTGTTGGGTTTTCAAAGATGCATTCTCCTTTAAGGCTTTCACGGCAACGAAGATTTTGTCGCCATTTGTTTGGGTTAGTTGGCCTTTGTAGACTTTTCCTTTAGAAATAGAAATTGAGGCATGTACTCGTATAACTGAAATAAAAGGGAATAAATACTGCTTTTACCGAATGCTCCTTCGCCGATCTCTTCAACGAATTCTACATCCTGAAGAGTGAACTGCGGCACTCTGAGCAGTGAACTCCGGTCGAGGTTTTGGGCAAAACCTAAGTTTTGGTCGTTGCCACTATTCAAACGGGCCATTTCCAGTGATGAGTTCATTTGAGAGTTGCCATAGATATTCTTATCCGCATTTGGCGTATTTATCTGTAAGATTGCATAGATTTTTCGTTAAAATGAGTTAAAAGTTACAAGTTAAGGTTGTATTCTGAAAGCTTTGATAAAAAGCAGGACCTAGTGTTTAGCTTCTCGCGACCTTTTTACGTACAAATGGAAGGGAATTTGTTGATGTTTTTGCGGGATTCGAATCTGGGTTGTGGCTTTTATTTTAACATCATTCTTATTCATTACTTTGCCTTCCTATTTCGGAGATGTTATGATCTGAACTCTCACTTCACTTCATTTCTACTGATCCTTCTGTGGGGTTCGCCTTCATTCTTATTCGTTACTACATGCACGAATTACTTTTAGATGACTCCGATGTCTTCCAAGCCAATATACTCGTAATCAGAGTTGAATGGAAGCTAAGTAGCAATCGAGGTCAACAAAACCTGATCAAAACTTGGTTTCTGACAAGGAAAAGCTGGAAAATTATCTGCACTAGACAAAGAAAGTCCTCATACTCGTACATGATTGCCAGTGGAGTTAAATTTGTATTCGAAATTTAAATGGTTACTTTTTAAACTCGGAAGAGAATCTGTTCAAAATTTGAAATGAATAGGGGCTTCCAGCAAGTCTGGTAGTTTAGTCTTATTATGCTGAAAACTGTATAGTATACATAGAGTAGTGTGTATATAAAAGTTTTCCGCTACAGGAGACCCCCTCGTTTAGTAAGACTCTAAGAAGCGAAAGAAAGTAAGAAACTGGAAACGTCCTTTGAGATAAAAATTTTGTACCTATAGCTAAATACTTCTCTTACGTCGATTAGGTTAGATAGATGGATGCCTTGTGATGTAAGTCACTGCTCACTTATACCAACAAGGCTCCATTGTGCCCATTTAATTTTCACCCTACGAACCTGCAAAGGAAAATTGTTGAATTTACACTCATCTAGATAAGGATAGGAATCTCGGAGAATCTATCAGCTAGGAAAGGAAACTGCTGGTTTAGAACCACCAAGATAGGGATTTGTATCCCAGGAAGTCTATCAGCTTAATGATGACGTAGGTTGTCCAACTCAGAGAAAAAGTATCTACCGAGAGTCATCATTGTTCTGTCAGCAAAGGTTGGGCGTTACGTCCATTACTCAGATTTTTCTTAGTGATCAGCAATGCAATAGGTTCATCCGTAAAAAGTCGTTATCTTCTGCTAGTTGCTGATAGCTCACACTTCCAATAGTTAGATTATGTTATTTTTAAGTTATATTTTTAAGTTAGACTATGTTAAGTTTGCTCTGCATATTATGATTTGCCAACGCATGACCAAAGCCGCAGTTCTTAGTTTCAATTCATCTGTACAATGTAGCATATAGATATGTACTAGCGTAATAAAAACTAGCTACTAAGCTCAAAATAGTGCCGTATTTTGTAATTGGAGGCTACTCCGATTGGTGTCCTAGAAATCCCTTCCAATTTCATTAATAAAAACGTACGATTGCCTGCGAGAAGCTGTAGAAGACCCTAAGCCCCAAAAAGGGGTTAAAAATTTGCATCCAATAAATTTTTTTTTTAAACCTTACTTACATTTTGGATGTTGGTCATTCCATCATTCATGTGCTTCTTGTAGTACACGACTCCCGCATACAGTATGAGTATGCAAATGATTATTGCAATTGAGAGATAAATATAGAACCAAAGCTCATCAGCACATTTCCGAATATTACAGTGTTCAATGATCTTTTCAAATGACTTATCGTCTACAAAACACCAGGGTTTCTCTTCTGTTACTCCAGGATTCCTGTGAATAGATACCAACCCTCATAAACCCATTCCATGGCATTGAATATGTGTATAAGTTCTCACCTGCAATAATTCTGTCCAGCCAACTCTGGATAATCGGATATTTCCTTCATTAACCACGACCATCTCAAGCATGGCTTACCCGAAGCCGACACAGCTAATGTTCCTCGATACTCCGAACCATATCCCCAATAGCAATGCTCTTCAGGATTCACATCGATTGCAATACCAAACGACGAACAATCACTTGCATGTGGCAAACTCTGACACTCTTCGAGGGGTAATTTCTGTCCAATTGTCGGATGCCTTTTCGCTATGGCATACTCCTTCTGACACAGCTCATTCTCCAGCAATTCGCATTCATCACGACAAATGCGTCTGAGATTTTCCGATTCACGTGTCGGTGGATATTGACTGGATATCTCGCCCGTAAATATGTCATCGTAAGCTATTGTGGACTTTCGTTTGAGAAAGAGTTTCCGCTCCTTGGTGTTTTTCTCTAGGAATCGCTTCCGCCTGCGATCGATTATATGATTTCCGATTGAGGATTCGATGTGTGTTTGATTTTTCTTCGATGATTTGCGTTCCTTGTGAGTGGCTCGATTCGAGAAGTATAAAAGGTTTGTGCGTTCCGGTGTACGGCAAACGGGTAGTGTACTGTAGCACAGGCTTGGAAGTGCGTATATCCGGCAGTTTGGGTTCATGTCTCTATTTTTTGGGAGGGTTTAATGTTTGCGAGAAAAAAAAAATTTAACCCAAGTTGTGTATGAACTTACTTTGATTCTTTAATGACGCCATAGGCGGCTTTAAGGCGTTCTTCTAGTTCGTTGAGTGTTAGATTCGGTGGGATGAACACTGTTTCATTTTTGAGGTATTTCTCACAAGTTGTTCCGTTGTAGACTTGGCAAATGCCAACTGGAATCTGAGAATTATTAAACGGGGTTAGGAATGGATGCAAATTGTTCTGGGTTAACTTACTTCTTCATGGCCATTGTCCAGTTGGGTATCTTCTTCAACAATTAGTCTGAAAATAAATGAAGTTTATGGGGCTATGTTATGCATATTTTTATCATTAAAATATAGGATAGGTATTCATTCATTCATTCATTTTCAATGGCCCTCTAATCCTTCATGAGGGTCGCGGGGGTAGGATGCTCAGGTGGACTCTCCATCCTTCTCGATCCTCCGCCATTGACTCCAATTCATCAGGAGGAATCCCTAAGCGGCTCCAGGAGAGATGTCGGACTTGATCCAACCATCTATTTCTAGGCCTTCCGCGAAGTCGCCTACCTGATGGCACGGCAACCATGGTGCATCTTGGAAGCCGGTCTGGGGGCATACGCACTACGTGACCAAACCATCGAAGCATAGATCGTTCCGTTCGGAGAAGTAGCTGCTCAACGTTGAGCGCCTCGCGTACTCTGGTGTTGCGCATTCGATCACTACGAGTTATTCCAACAACACCGCGAAGGAACCTCATTTCGGCAGCTTGTATCCGCGATCTTATTCTTTCGGTCACTACCCAAATTTCATGACCATAGGTGAGAGTTGGAACATACACAGAGTTAAAAACCGATAGCTTAGCTTAAACACTAAGTTCGGCCTTCCTTATAACAGATTGGCCAAGCTCTCTCAAAATTGATCCAGCCTGACCAATTCTACAGGATAACTCGGCATTGCTCCTCCCATCACTCGTGAATAAAACCCCGAGGTACTTAAACTTCTCCACCTGCTTCAGGGGGACTCCACTAACATGCAGAGTGCACTGAATGGGTTTTTTGGAAACGACCATTACTTCCGATTTGTTCACGTTAATCTTCATTCCAGCATCATCACAAACGGCTACAAACCTTTCGAGTGCGCGCTGAAGTTCGGTTTGAGAGGACCCAAGGATGACCAAATCATCCGCAAAGAGCAGATGACTAATCCTTAGGTCTCCCACTTTGAAACATTCCCCGCCACGGCTGCGCTGTAACATCCAATCCATATATACAATGAAGAGGAGAGGTGACACAACTCACCCCTGGCGGAGTCCAACGCCCACAGTGAAAGGTATTGATTTAACACCGTTTATCCGAACACAGCTTCTACAGTTTGTATATAAAGACTGAATCGCCATTAACAGGGTACCAGCAATCCCATACTCCTGCAGAACACTCCAGAGTTTGCCTCGAGGAACCCTATCATATGCTTTTTCCAAATCTACAAAACAAGTGTAGACAGGTTTGGCATATTCCCAGGCCTTCTCAAGAACCATTCTGAGATAGGATAATTATATGTATGTTTATAAAAGAGTAGGAAATGGAGAAAATCGGAAGAATATGCACTCATATGTTGAAGGAGTGATCTCGGATCTACGATTAAATCGTTCTGTTCGTAGAAATTTATCATTTAATCCTGAACAGACGGTCACTCTGGGTTTATTTTTACGTTGGTTACGAAGGCTGCGTCAGTTGCTTATATAGTAGAATGAAACTGTCTTATACATTCTGCACTCAAGCTTTCCTAACAGTTGGACCGTGGTACAATAAATCTCTATTGGTCGCAGTGCCTGTACGCCATATTGGCGTGGCCATAAACGTAAAAAAAAAAAATAGAAATCCACTCTGCCCTATTCCGATTAAAACCGGGTAGTTATTCACAGTAAATCACAGTCTTCATAATCTTTCAGTGCAAGGTACGCATTTGCTGGGCGCTGCTCTCGATCCAAAGCATCGAAGTCTAGAAAACATGTCTAGTCTTCTAAGTTGCGTTATTACAACAATCTTGAGTTCATTGTTTCTTGACCGAAGTAGGGTATATGAAAAAGTTTGACACGAGTTATTTTCAATCGAATACATAGATCCTTCTTTGATCACCTTAGGGAGATCTAAGGGAAAGGGCTTAAGACAGGGGTGGAATCCTCTAAGGTGATAGTTGATTGTTGACGATCACAATCATCCCTTTTGCTCTCTCTAAGGTGACCATCAGCGTGATCATCACACTTTTGCGATCGTTTTTGTGTGACTTTGCGATCGTTTTACGGAGAGCTAACAAAGTGTGATCATCAATTTTGACTGTCAAAAGTGTGACTATCAACTATCACCTTAGAGGATTCCACTCCAGGCGATCTAGGCCCCTGATTCATTGTAGTTTGTTTCTTGCGATTATCAACCATGGGATAGGCATCCACTGTATTGTCCTTCGAATGCATTTTATCCGTTTGGAGTCTGAACTGATACCCTGGTGTGTTTCTAAACGCACGATATGGACTATCTCACTAAACAAGGTCGGAGCTCCAACTCCTCTCTTCCTCTAGAACTTCGACAGGAAAATACCTATGTAAGAAATAATAATGATGTCCAGACTTCTGTTCTATTCCTATAGTCGCTTTTTAAAATGTATTGATACATAAATTCAAACACTCTATTTCATAAAAGAAGGCAAACACATGTCGTCACATTTTGATAGGTTTCACCTTGAGTCAGTTAAATTTTGAAACATATTTCAATCCTACAAGTAGCAACTTGCCATATTTTTTATTAAAAAAATAATAATAATAAATAAATCACCCTACTCTAATAAATTTCACTTAAGGTCAAACAGGGTCGCTATAAAAATGCATCCATCATCCATTTTGCAGGATGAAACATAGCACAGGTTAATATTTCACCACGGAGAGGACACTTTAAATTTTATTAAAATTGTAAAAAATAAATATAAAATAATTTCAAGGGCCTCTTTGGTGTTCGCTATATGAATCCAAAAGAGGAACATGGTACTTCCCGTCATAAAATGTTACATATGTCTGTTAAAATTTTTAATTTTATGAGCAACAACCCTTCGCGATGGGGGCCAGTAATTTATTTTCTGTTAACTTTTTTTTTTTTTCATTTCATGCCTCGGTCGCGCACATTGAATTTATTGCAAAACATTTTCATTTTAAGGAGCGTTACGTTGTAACCGTTCTCATATTCATGAAAGTGTAATATCGATTTTTTTCGCTGCCTTTACTGTTCCTGTTCGTGTCATTGTTGTTTAAATAAAAATTAATAATACATGGTATTCGTGTGCAGCGTTGGAAAAAAAAAGGCGTACACGAGCTTGTGGTATTCTTTTTGACGGTTTCATTGTGATTCATGTTTGCTGGCGGAAAAGGAAACAATCAGCTTTTAAAGAAGACGACACCTAAAGGGGGAGGCCCCTGTGTGGTTTGAAATTAAATGTCATCAGAGGATGGCAAGATGAACTTAGCACAATGAGAGAGTACATCTTGAATGTTGCTTTTGCATTTCTTGACACAATGGGCGTAAATGCTCAGAGAGTTCTTTGCAATTTTCAACAAGAGCTCTTTTACTTAAGTTTAAGGAATCTGTCATTTTCAGGTCGTAAACATTATTTCTTACTTCATAAGGTAGCATACACCTATATACATAAGTACATAGAATGCTTCGATGAAGCGAAAAAGGTTGTTATTTGCGACGTACTAAGAGCACCTACATATCCTAGTTACCTAACCCAAAGATCATCTCCATATGAATTCCAGATCTAAATAGTGATTCAGTTAATAGTCCTGATTCACATTGATTATTATTAGATAACATGCATACACATAACTATCCTCTCCTCGTTCGGAGTGTCGTAGTTATTTTTTTTTTTCGAAAATGCATTTCAATTGCCCTATGTATTTAAATACTACTTGAGTCTGGTCATGTATGTACTCGTATTTGTGTAAATATTTTAAAAGCACCTAACAGTTTGCCGCGTTAATAGATTGAGTAGACCGAAAAATATGCATAAGCCTGGCCGTGTAGATTTGGAGATTATAACGGGTGGGCCAACTACAAGTTTCTTTTTAAATCATAGGTTATTTTGACACTGACAGCTGTTTCGCGCTCGAAATCTTGACAAAATGAGTCGCTTTACGCTTGAACAACATTGGAAAATATTGAAAAATTTGCAAAGTGAGTGCTGTGTAGCCCAAACAGTGCGTTTTTTGAAAAGAAGTTTTGGCCGAAATGAAGCACCCACCGTGCCTGCTGTACGCAAGTTTGTGCAAAAAGTTCGTGAGACTGGTATCTGGGGTTCGGAAAACCCGCACGTAATTGTCGAGAAGTCAATGCATCGACAGAGAGTGACAGTTTGGTGCGGATTGTGGAGTGGTGGCATCATTGGACCATTTTTCTTTGAAAATGAGGCTGGGAACAACGTTTCGGTCAACGGTGGGCGTTACAGAGCCATGTTAACGACTTTTTTTTTACTGAAATTGAAGACATGGATATGGACGACCTCTGGTTCATGCAGGATGGCGCGCCATGCCACACAGCTCATGCCACAATCGGTCTTTTGCGCTCCAAATTCCCAAATCGTGTTATCAGCCGTCTTGGCGATGTCAATTGGCTGCCTCGGAGCTGCGATTTGACCCCTTTGGACTTTTTTTTGTGGGGAACCGTGAAGGGCCGATGTTACGCCAACAATCCGGAAACGATTCAAGCACTTAAGGCCAATATGATCCAAGCAATCCGTGAGCTACAGCCCGAAACCATCAACAAAGTCTTGGAAAATTGGAGTGATAGAATGCGCTACTGCGAGTCCAGCCGAGGCAGCCACTTGAACGACGTTGTATTCCATAATTAATGGGAATGTTTGCTCTTACTAATAAAGCCATAATACATGGAAAAAATTTCATTTCGTTCATTTTATTGCATTTTTAAAAAGAAACTTGTAGTTGGCCCACCCTGTATATATGCTTCTGATTAAAAACAAATGAAGATAAAAGAAAACAGCAATAAAGTCGCGTTCGCTTAGACCAGAAGAAGAGTTGAAGAGGTGTTCATTAAAATCAGTGAAGTCATGGAAGTTTGTAGTTTTTTTTTCCCACTTACGGCATTCACATCTATGTTTTCTAAAAAAAACAAAAAACAAAACCTTGGGCCGTTTGAACGTTTGAAGAAGTGGGGTTGCTCTAAAGTCGACCCGATATCAATACTGCGTTTTCTTGGGTAAAGAAAAAGGAGCTGTCAAAACAACAATTGTTAGTTATGAAGTTCACCTTGTGTATCAGAACAATCATAGACTAACTTTTTGTCGCAGATTTTGTGTAAAATAATATTAATCCCACACGCATTCAATAAAATACCCTGCAAATACGGAAACGAAATTTAGAGCAACAATTTAATACATACTATAGCCGTGTTTTTTTTTACTTACTGTATTTGCTTTTAAAATGTAAAAAACGACATGTACTCACTTTTAACTCATTTCTTGAAGTAAAAGCATCTGACCTTTAGGTAGCGCTTAATTTTATCGATGGCAACAACCTTTGAGAAACCAAGCGCAGAGAAAGTACAATTAAAGAAACTATTTTGTTCCGTGAAGGTTGTTGTTGAAAATAAATCATGCTAGGGTATTCTTTCATGCTAGTTAAAAGTCGATGATATTAGTACCTTCTCTCTCTTGTACTGTGTACAAACGAGATAGACCTTCTTATTCTTCCTTTTACCAGCGAGGTTATGATCCGAAAACAAGGGATCATAACGCTCCCACTTTACAGCATTTCTACTGATCCGCCTGTGGGGTTCGCCTTACAAACGAGATAGACCTATCGGAGGAAATTAATCATTCTAACATAATCAAATTAGTATAAAGACGATCTTCGACCCGAACAGTTCGGTTTTTCTTCAACTGAATTACCCATTGAATTTAAATAAAGTATAAAAGAATTAATCGGTTGCGTTTTTATATTCATCGGACGGACGGGCATTAGCTAATGCCTATTTCGCATAACGGTGGGTATCTTTGTAAAAGTAATATTAATTTCACAAATTTGAGAAATGAATATTACTTTTACAAAGATGTTGCCGAATTTTCTTCGCGACGTTCTCCGTTTTGGTCGTAAGGGTTACTACTATTTTTGCCACCGACAACGGTGGCATGGGATTTTTTGCAAATATTACACAACACATTAACGCGACAGAATTTAGCTGTGTGTCCCTTACGCGTGCATTTGTAACATCTACCGTCTTTCTTTAGCAAACGTTTTTTTTTTTATCACCGATTGAGATGTGACAATTATAGTTCTCCGTTGGATGTTTAGTAGATTGGCCAAATATGCATGGCCATAGGTAATTCAACCGAAGGCAATCAATTTTGATGAACAAAGCCACCTACGACTGAAGTTTAGATTGCAATCAATTCGCCTTACTCACTTGCTGTAGTCACTTTGTTTTATATTATACACACTTTTGCTTTGTTCTTGCTTTGCATGTAAAGTAAAACTGAGCTGAGTATTGATTCGTCAAAAAAACACGCCTTATATTAGCAAAATGTTCGAATGCCAGCACGAAAGAGATTTTTGAGAACAAATAGGCCAAATTTTTTTTTGGCAAATTTAACGGTTGTTCAAAAATCCTGTTTCAAAAAACAGACCAATTATTTCACTTACTGAAGCAGAAGAAATCGAATAAAATACAAACGTTTTGAAAGTCATTCCCTTGAACTCTGTCAAGTCACAGTGACTGTAATTTTCCAACCAAAAACCCGATGAACGCTAAACAAATTCTTCCACCTAAAATTGCATTTTAAACTCCGCTGCCAGTTGTTGCCTGTTGACGAGTCACCTGAACAAATCTCTGATTATTATGCAAAACGATTTGCAAAAGCCCATTTGTGGTCGGTCATTCAATGTGTCAATTATGTGTCAAAGCAATTTACACATAAAAATCCATAACCACTCCATAAATCAATTTTCGACGAACCACAACACAATTCAGTGGCTAAGCTAACGCGTCTAGTCATGCATGTATGTGTGCATCAGTGAAATATGTGTGGTTATGATGTGCAAATATGTGCACGGCTAAAACCGCTTAAATTCAAATAAACTATCCTTTCCCCACATATTCACAAACCAATCTCAAATCGATTCTAAAAGTGGCCTAGAGTAGAGAGAGAGTGGAATAAAAGCAGGTGAGTCAGGAGTGAGCAAAAGAACATCCATTCAGTTGAAAGTGGAGAAATGCAAATAGTATAGCCGGCATAAAGTGACGGTGGCGGCAGCAACTAGGGCGGCCGGTAAAACTCGACCAAATGCAAATGCAAACTTCTTCCCCATTTATTCTGCATGGAAGTATTTGAAAGTGAAATAATATGATAAATAAATAATCAGCAGAGAAAGTTCTTTAGACGATGGAAGAAATGTTCAAATAAACGATATGGGACTGTAACACACATACTGGCACACAGATCTGGGGCAATTTGATAGCCGACTTAAAGTGATTAACAAACAAACTTGTTCAACTCCCGCCCATCGCCCAGTAAAAAAGATACAAAAAGAAAAAGGAAACCACTAACGAGATTCCGCATTCCACTGTCGCCACTACCACTGTTAGATTGCATCTCCGTCCTCAGGGAAAAGTTTTGTCCCCAAAAAATGTAAACATTGCCTGATTCGGAGTAATGGTGTACTCGAATTTCAATGTAAAACAAACACACCCTCCCAGGGAGTTGCTCTTCTCTCAGGAGTATCACTGATGCACAAACATAGGCTCGTCCTCAAAAGGGGGGTGTGACTGCTCAGGTAACAGAACAAAAAAAAAAAAAACACATAATAACCTCGTAAATCTCAAAATTGACTGATGAATGAGTTCCAACAACTGTCAACCGACGAACGAGGACCGTGATATGAGTTCATAAAAAAAAATTAACAAATGGAACAACAAAGTAAATTAGAAATGAATGATTCACGCCATACAGCGGTAATGCGCTGTTTCACCTTGTAAGCAGGGGAAGCGTGTATTATATATACCTACGCACATTTGAATACAGATTGCATGTCTGAGGATAATAATTCAGTGTAATTTTTATTTACCAATGCATTTCATGCAGAAACTTCACCGGGTGGCAGGAGGAATAGAGAAATAAACGAACACTTTTTGGCGGCAGTTAAAATGTTGGTGCCGCTTTAGAATGTATGAGATCTGGCAGCATTGTTAATGTGTGGCTGGCAAAGTTTTCATGCTTACTTTTGTTAATTTAATGAGTATTCCATTCGAGGCAAATTAAGAGGAACTAGGTTGACTGCATGGTTAGAAAATTTTCCAACTCAAATTTGTGGATGGAGCATGTCTGTGCGAAGGAATATGTTAATTGCATGTATGCAGTGCAGGAATGGCTTGAGTTTTAAGGGAAGGGCAACGGAGATTTTTGGCTTGGCTTCCTAAACATTATAGCGTGTTCTTCGCACCGTCTTATTTATTTTTTCTTTCTTTATAATTTGCGCGCACTTAAGAGGCTATGAGTATCATTTAAATGTTTTTACATAGTGTGAGCGTTGGGAAGGATAGATAGAGAGAGAAAGATTGATGGAGTGGTTCGAAACTCAGATGTTATGTTTCAGAAAAACTCTACGGGTTCAGATAACTGGGGAGATTTTTGTCTTTGGTTCTGATTCATAGTAGGTATTTTTTTCTTTTTTCCCGACCACTTGCTGTCATAATGTATATCATCCAATAGAGCGAACAATTTTCCAGCCATATGACCAACCTACTGCCAGTGTTATGCCTTCGCAATAGTGTTCCCACAACGTTTCACAATTGATCGGACTAAGGCCGGTATTCACCGACCAATCTTAAACTAAGAGCTTCATAAACCTATTCACCAACCAATAATAGTGCAGATTTATTAGCGCTCATAAGACTTATGAGTGGTCCCACCCACTCTTAAGTTAATGCCTCCAGCATTTCTGTCAAAAGAACTGCCAACCAAATAAAAAATAAAATGTGCCGTGATTAATTCTGACTAAAATCAGGAAAACACAGAGTTCGGAAACTCATTTTAGAACGCGTTTGGAAATCCGAAAATTAATTTTTCGCCTATTCGAATTAGCATGGACACAAACCTATTAGTGCTTGGTGAATACGCAGCAAAAATTTAAAACTAAGAGCTTCATAAAATTAAAATCAATTTAAGAGCGCTTGATAATTACCGGCCTAAGTCTTTATTTCATGAGAAATAAATAAATGCTTGCTTACATCAGGATTTGAATCATGAACCATAAGTCGATGACATTAGCACTACATCATCGCCACCCCTTAATATGCGTAACAAAAATATATGTACACACATGTCTTAAATTAAAAAAAAAAGCGACAAGTTTATGTAGCTTTAAATTTTCTTAAGTTTCTACGAAAACATCACAGATTGATAGATGCTGGGCTACAGAAAGTTCGTAATAAATGTTTAAAATTTTGAACATTAGAATGAAAGACTAAACTCTTTTAGGCTGCACCTTCGGCGGTCAGAAGAACAAAGGTATTTTGTTGTAGACCACATTCTTCGAGTTGGTATGTAGGGCAAGTTGAAAGAGAGCATCGTAGAACTCATCGTAGGAAAAGCATTGCTCTTTTAAGTTTTCGAATTTTACAAGACACACCTTTAGGAAATATATAACCAGGTCAACCAAATTTTTTAAATTTTTTGGGGATTCACAAATTTTTTAATTCTTAATGCATTTGTGTCTTCCACACACATCTAAGCTTGGAATATGTTGGTGTCCTTAATACAATAATTGTAAAAAAAAATTAATGCAGCTATGAAATTCCTAGTACATCCTTTAATTCAGCAGAATGCGTAATAAAGTCTTAAAACATCTTTACTTTTAAATCCAGCAGTGGAAGGAAGAAAGAAATAAGGAGGATGGAAGAATCATGCTACACTAGGAATGAGAATCTAACCGTTGAGGGTCTTAGAATTCAGCGCATCACTTTATGTAGCCTTATCATGAAAAATTTGCTGTTATAGTAATATCTGTCCCTAGCGCAGAACGCCATCTACAAGGCAATCCATTTTGTTAAGCCCTAAATAAAATCACAACGAAAAATATACTGTTGTTATGGCGACACAATACAATTGGAGGAACAATGCGAAGGCTTTGACAAAAACAAAACATAGGTCTTGGGTTGACTAGCGCTTTGTTATGGACTCCCATACCTTACTGTTTTAAAAGCAAGGTCTTGGATCCTTCTGCAAAGTGCAATTTTCTTTTGGGTATGCCTGACCAGACTGTAGCAGTGTACTAAACTTTAGCCTGAGTGAGTGTTTCATTTATTTGAAGAAGTTGATAATCAGTAGGGCTCTAATGGTCAGTAATAATGTATGTGGGATATGGAATCGAAGCACGCATTTTCGACAAGAGAACTCCGTACCAAACTTTATTAAATGTTTTGTACAACTGATTAATAAATTTCGGAACAAAGAGGCGTTCAAATCTAAACTGAGTTTGTCGACGCCTTTTTGCACCAATCCTAGTATCGATTTTGAAGGTCTTCATTTATTTGAAACATTGACGCAGATTGTATAGCCCACGTCCGACCAACAACGCTTTAGTTTAATTCAACTTTTAATTTAAAATTCCGATCGAGTAAACAATTTTATACAATAGTGGCATGTCCTTCTAACTTAACAAAGAAGATTCATCAACTGTTGATCTATTTGAAAAAAAAAAAAAAAAAAAATAAAAAAAAAAATCCCCCACACAAAACGCCATATTCGATGCTTGAAAAAAGAAACTGAAAACTTCCATAAATCAATAATTCGTATTGAAATTTTATTCCAGTGCTGCTCTCAGCAGCAACCCTCTCAAAATTTCTTCTGAAAATTTCCATAAAAGGATTAAAAAGTTTCTCCTTCATTTTTTGTGTGTGTGCCCATTTCAATACCTCCACTTGAAACTGTCAACGGTTTATGAAAGCGTGTACATGCTTAACTTTGATTCATTGTGCCTTGACCCATGAGTATGCAGATTTGGTATATATAAGTGTCGTTAACCCTTCAAATTAGCTTGGGTTGAGCTATTCTACGCTCAGGTTCTTCAGTGAGTACTCCACTTGAATTTACGATACAAATTTATGTATCGTCACAACAACAATTAAGAGGGTTGTGCTGCTGCTTTTGTAGGTTAAATACGTTTTATATGCTACAAAAAGTTTTCAAACAAAAAAAAGATCCTGCTGGGAAGGGAAAACTTTTGAAATTGATGGAGAATTTCAATCATTTTTGGGGTCTAGAGAGTTTTCCGTTTGGAAAAAGTTATGTAACTCCAGAATGTTGGAGTTTTGGGTATTTTCGAAACATTTTTTTATTTATAGAACTTTGCATTTATTTTACATTTTCCACAGAATTGGTTGTGCTTTTGACATTTATAGAATTATCTCTGCATTTATATATTTATTTTTTTAACCGGCTGTTAGGTAGTTCAGGGCATAAATTGAGTTTACAAAAAAAATACAAATATTTGGCGCAACAGCTCTTTAAAGTGCCAGCGCCTAGCTTCTCGCAACCACTCATGTTGTGTGTGTTATATTTTTCACACGAATGGAAGGGACCTACAGTTTAATGGCGACTCCGTACGGCGATTTGAGAAGCTTTTTCGTGACAACAATACTCTCGGATGTTTGTCAGACGCTCGCGAGAGGTGGGACCGTGAAAAAAACTTTTCGGTGTTTTCTGGGATTCTAACTTGGAACCTCATGCGTAGTGATCCGACGTACTAACCACTTACGCCACGGCGCCCACGTAAATTGAGTTTATCTTCTGGCAAAGTCGATTGAAATTTTCTTCGTTCCTTGAATTCGACATAGGATCGTAGATCTAATGTATTTTAAAATATAATATATAAAAAAAAATTCAGAATAAGATAGACTTGGCTCCGCTAGGAAAGCGTTGGTTAGTTTATTTCTACTGCTTGTAGGAGCGTAAAGTACATCTAGAGCAACTCGACTATTATAGCAAAACAAATACTTCTACACCATAGCATCTTTCTTCCGATAAGGAGTTTATCACATCATTTATTTTTGAGGTGCTTTAGACCTTTATTTCGTAAGCATTTTCCCTTACAACTTACGAGGCAAGCGTATTTCATATTGACAAAGCATGCATCATGTACAAGGAATACTGCTATAAGGTTATACTGGTCATGACAGACCCCGTTTTTGGCTAGCTGAGTTGATAGATGTCGTCTGAAACTATGTGCAATAAATAGCATTTGCTCGAGAAGCTAGGTTGTGCTAGTCTTTGCGAAGAGCTAAGCGCATTTGATAAGATGTTGCGCCAAATATGTACTTACGAGTACACATTATGTAATAATGGAGAATTTGCTTCAAAAAGCGGAGTAAACAGCAGATCTCTGATAGAGAGCTGCACAGTGCCGTAGTTTCAATCATCATTTATTTTCAATTCATAATTAGAGAGACTATTTTCGGCAGTGAAAATCTTGAATTTAAAAAGAATGCAATCATTTGCCATTAATTGAGGTCAGTGAAGACAATCTGATTAAATTTCTTAAGTAAGAAATAAAAAACAATTCTCTGAGCTCCAAGATATCATCCAACTTTTCAATTTTCCACGTCCAGTTTTTAGGAGTGTTATCTTGATATTTAAGATTTTAATGAAATCTGGCCAACCATTATGTATAATACATTATGTACATTTTTAAGTTTGCATAATACACAAAGAGAAAAAAATCGCAATACTGCGAGCTTCATTAGAGCTGGATTGATAAACAAAGATATTGTATCTTACAATGTGTTCCATATACGAGTACCTAGATTGTTTGTCCAGTTCTTTCTTATTTCTTCTCCTGGCTTTGATAAGAGTCATTGTTATAGCTTTAGTTTCTCTTTCGTGCGAAATTCTTTCTTGTTACTGTTGGAACAGAATTATCTCATCGTCATCATCATCAACGACATATGAATTCATAGTCTTACGTAAATGTTCATATTTCAATTTGACGCTTATTTTATACCAGTCACCATATTTAATGTATTTTCCAATTCGCCACATTATAATTTCTCTTTCAAGCGAAATAATCTGTTATTTCACTTTTGTATAAAAACCCTCTAAGAAATAAAGCTTTTGCCATTGATAGTTGAAAACCCTTAGGAGAAACTCTTGTAGTTTGATTTCATTCGTTCGCATTTTTGGTAGTTCCTGGTGTCTCGCTATTGTGTTTAATCAAAAAAGGTTTCATTTCGTTTCGTCGTTGTTTTAAATACTCATCGGAGTTAAGTTTCGCATCCGTTTGGCAATCGGTCAAACACAGCAATTAGGATTTACCTATTCCTAGTAAA
Organism: Brachypalpus laphriformis; assembly: GCA_945910035.1. Taxonomy (NCBI): domain Eukaryota; kingdom Metazoa; phylum Arthropoda; class Insecta; order Diptera; family Syrphidae; genus Brachypalpus; species Brachypalpus laphriformis. The sequence continues at coordinate 125,397,610 of OX246755.1, forward strand.
GGGTCAACTAGAGGTCCCGTGGTTTACGGCTGGAAAAATATTCGAACGGTCAGTTACCAAGAAATAGAATACACTACTTTGTTATTGAAGCTCCCACCCTTTTATTAAAAAGATTGCTGTTAATACCGTTATATTCTAATACAATACAACATAGGTCCGAATGATTTGTACCTTTCTTCACCCTTGCGATCACATTTATGGCAACCGCTCCAATCCGAAGTTTTAGGATTCTGTGTATCTTAAAACTCACTAGTTCTCTTAACGAAGGGGATCACCTCTTTAAGCGACATCCCTTTGCTACGACAATTAACTTAAACTTCTTTACTTAAACTAAGCAACCGAATTGTGTCAACATCGACCTTTTTTAGATGTACCTATATCTTACATACAGTATTTAAATCTAAGAAAATATGTTCGCACATTCCCGAATTCTATGTATTGTATATTTACGAACATCCCCATGTGCAACGGAAATCAAGTGACAAGAATCATCCCATCTGTTTTGACTTGCTGATGAAATGTGCCCATGAGAATACCAAAACTTTACTCACAGTTTCACATGCGAATGCAATATGTCATTGTCATTCGATTTAGGCTGGAAATGACTGTGGTAGTTAGTTCTAGGGAACATGAGTGACAATAGATTTTCCCTTTCCAATGGAAACAAATTTTTCTCATGACAGCCTGCTTATTTGCTATAAGAACATCTTCATATAGACATTTCTCTTTAAGACCACAGCCACTGTCAGTCAACCACATCAAAATCCTATTTGCGCACATCCTCGTCAGTGAACGCAAGTAAACAACTTTTAAAGTCCAATTCTGTATTTGCCAACAAGCCCATTCCAATAACAGCCAACACTCAGTATAATTGAATTTGTTACTGTTTCCCCAATAGCGTCACTCATTCTGACACATTTCAGGACACCATTCATCCCTCCCGGAAGACTACCACCGCTCTATATCGACAAACATAATCGATGACGAGAAAATAAACTCAAATAGATACAAGGTACACACAAAGATGGAAACTTAAATTCCATTCATATGCAGCCACTCAGATGATAAGTAGAGTAAAAATCTGCCATCATCATTTATTCCCTCCCCCATCCCTAAAAAAAATGTGAAGGGTGTGCGGAAAATGTGATCTTCTATTAAGTTCGCCCTTTTAAATGGCTGGCGTTCTCCACTTCCTTCGGTCTTGGTCTTCTTTTAGCAATTTGGGGTGAAATCAATTCGTTAAACACTGTCACTGAGTCTATTCTATTGGCACCCTACTGTCTGGGTTTGTGCCAGAGTCTGGGACTATGTCTATCGAAAATCGAAAGGCGAATCAATGCAGTTCCATGATTTCCAATGGATGGGCATCTGGCGCTTGTTCTACTCTCAAACCCCATGGATATCTGGTTGGTTGGTTGGTTGGTTAAATGGATTGACGGTGCGAATGCTGTGAGCTTTCTCGTTAAACGACGATTATTTTCAAATGGGGTGGAAATAACGAGCCAGAAACCGCTGACTGCATTTTATCTCAAATTTCATTGTATCCTTTCGGTTGGTTATGAATCATTTCGAATCTGAATCTCGGTTTCTGTCACTGAATGTGCTTCTGACATTTGTGCAAATTCGAAATAGTTTGCATACCATTAGGAGACAGCCACATCATTTCGAAATTATTCGTTCCACTTTGGAAAACCACTTTTGCACATATTTCCACAGAGAGTTTCCACCTTTTTTTCCTCCGTCCATTGAGGTATTTTAATTTTAAAAGTACACCTCTTCGCTGTTCACAATTAGTTTCGTTGGGGATTTTTTTTTATCAAATACAGGAAGGGTGGGTTTTGTGTTTTTGCTCAAAATTTAGGTCACACTTAGTCATGTGTGTATAAAGTGAAATTCATCTGAAAAATAAATAATGTGTACAAGTACTCGTATGTATATATTTTCCGTAGAGTAATGTCATTAAGTCAGCCAACAACTTTTGAGTGTACTGTGTCAGTAGCTCACCACGCTTAGGTTGTGGGAGCGCATCGGTGAATGAAAGGGTCTGCACGTGGAGCGAAGAGGCTTAAGTCGGTTGAATATTGTTTAACCTCTCACATTTGTTGGTAAATTATTTTCATTTTTTACGATTTTTGTTTTGACAAGAGTATGAGAGGACTTAATGAAATGTTTGATATGAGCACCATTGACGAAGTGTAACCATGTTAAGCAGTTAGTTTGGGTGCACAGATGAAAGGGTGAGTGTTGGGATATATAGGCTGGGTTTCCGACACTAGTTGGATTGCATCAAAGTAATTGGATGTTCATGAGAAAATGTGAATGCCTAGATTTGGTGTTATTTCATTTTAATTGACGTACGAGGGAAATTATTTTTCGCTTTTGTTTCTGATGGGGCATTCACACAGAGGAACAGTTAAGTTATGTATAATTAGCATTCATTCTGGTTAAGTGGTCTTCAGTGTACCAGAAACTCGAGGGTTGTGAAAATACTTTTTGTAGCTTTACTTCAAGTATGATGATTCATAGGGTTCACTGAGTTAGTACTGCTTAATTGAAGAAGACGGAAGCATAACCGACATACAAACTTACTGTGCGTGATTAAAAATTTAATTTTATAAAGAAAGTAAGGCGAATGATAATGAGTGAATCTTGTATTTCTTTTTGGAAGATCTTCTTGCTAGTAAGTGCGGTAATGTCTAGTCAGGTCTACATCTACATAGCGTTGGATTTGACTCGAAACTAGATAGTTTGGGTTCCTATTTACACGCTTAACTCAGAACCAATCACACTTTTGGTTATCTTATAAACTATTCTCTACAGACATATGTACATATAACCGTGCCAGTTTCATGCGTTCAACTTCAACTTGAATCGTTAGAAATTCTATCAGAGCTAACTTTTTTTTGTCCTGCCATTACATTTGTCATTAGAGGTATTCATGACCTAATATACATACTGTGTTTTTTGACTATGTTCAGTCTAATCAGGACCTTAGATTTTCTACTTAACCGCTAATGTTCATGCATTTTTTTTCCGAGGGTAGGTAAAAATCTTCAACAAGACACTATGAGGATCGACAGCGCGTGCTCATAGTAGTGTGGGATTCTTACCCACTAAAAAACCTCCCTTCAAAACAGACTTGTTTATTCAACTTATCAAGTAGTTTTCGTTTCGCGAAATAATGACGTTTTGCAGGTACCTTCCCATTAAAAGTTCCTGCTAGCTCCGCAGTTTAGACGCGGTTACTTAAGTCTAAAGGTTTGGTTCTTTGTAGACGGCGTAGTAAATTTCTTTCATCCAAAACTTGGAGGACTGTTATATTAGCGTGACTTTCTAGTCGACTTTTATGCTTTCTCGCGTAGTTTTTGATTTCGTCTTCGATCGTTTTAATGCCAAGATCTCTGTGGATATCGCTATTTCGGATATACCATGGCGCATTAACAATACTCCTTAGCACATTGTTCTCAAAAGTTTGTAAAATTTTAATGTTACTTATTTTGGTACAACCCCAGAGTTGTATACCATATGTCCATACAGGCTTTAGCACCTGCTTATATAAAAGCAGTTTGTTATATATATTAAGCTTGGAATATTTTCCAAGTAACCAATACATTTCTCGATATTTATTTTCTAATTCTTTGCGTTTTTTCTTTACGTGCGTTTTCCATTTCAGCTTTGTATCAAGTGTCATTCCAAGATACTTAGCCTCGTTTGCAAACGGGATTTGAACCGAGTTTGAAAAGCTCGGCAAATTATTTATTTTCTTATTAGTAAAATTTACATGAACAGATTTGGTCTCGTTGAGTGCGATTCGCCAAATCTTTGTCCATTCATTTACTCTATCCAAAGCTTCTTGCAGTTTTTCTGTAGTATCTTCGACCGTTTTACCTACTGTCAAGATAGCAGTGTCGTCGGCAAATGTAGCTAGCTCAGTGCCTTCTACTTATGGTATATCACGAGTGTATAATAGATATAAGACTGGACCAAGAACGCTTCCTTGCGGCACCCCAGCCATTATTTCGTTAAAATCAGAATATTCGTTTCCACATTTGACGCGGAATAGCCTATTCGTAAGGTAGTTCTTCAAAATATTATATAGGTGCTCTGGCAGAACTTGTCGTAATTTAAACTTTAAGCCTTCGTGCCAGACCTTGTCAAAGGCTTGAGAAACGTCAAGGAATACGCTTCAACAAATCTTTTTTTCTTCAAGTGATTTTTCGATTACATGTGTTATTCGATGTACTTGTTCAACTGTAGAATGCTTACTTCTGAATCCGAATTGATGATCAGGGATGAGATGCCCTTCTTCTATTACCGGCTGTATTCGCCTAATCAATATTCTCTCGAACACTGGATATAATTGGGAGAAGCGAAATCGGTCTAAAAGACGTTTTTTCATTCGGCGGGTTTCCATGCTTAAGGACCATTATAATTTTGGCGGCGTTTATTATGAACAGAAGCTTAATTAGAGCTTTTCTTGGTAGTGCTTTAAGAACCTCTCCCGTAATCAGGTCGTATCCAGGAGCTTTCTTAGGTTTAATTTTCTTTATTTCTTCCTTAAGTTCGGTAAGTGTTGCATTTCTTATTACGCTATTGTCTATATACGACGTATTTATATTTTCAATAAGAGCTTGTCCATCAAACGGTTTGAAAGTTTCTTCCAGGTGGGCGGCAAAAACTTGCGCTTTCTCTATATCATGCCTGGCCCATTTGTCTTGATTTTTCCTAATTGGGGCGGCTTGAATTTGAGGTTTTTTAATGCCTTTTATAGCCTTCCAAAGCGAATAGTTAGAATCTTTTTCTGCCGTTAAGCTTTCTAGGTAAGTTTGTATTTCATTATTCTTAAGGTCTTTAATAGATCTTTTTAGTGAGTTGCACAAACGGTTAAGATGTGCTTTATGTTGCGGAGCCCGAGTTTGTTGCCATCTTTTACGCGCTTTTCCCTTCTCCTTAATCATGTCTTTTATTTCCTGCGGATAAGTTTGAATGTAACTGGCCGGGGTTCTCTTTGGTTTGGGAGTATTCTTCCACGCGGCATCCTGTAAGATTTCGACGAAGCGATCTACTTCAACTTCAAGTTCATATGGCGTTTTAAGTGATACGCTCAGCTCAATATTTGCTTCAATATCTTTTTTAAAGCCATCCCAATTAGTTTTCGCGCCGGTTAATCTGGCCGGTCCTACTTTTTTAATCAGAGCTTCGCTTATCGTCATAATGATTGGAGAATGATCAGAGGAGAGATCAAAGCTTTCTTCAACTTTTATACAGTTGCCAGATATTCCCTTAACAACAAAGAAATCAATCAGATCTGGTATCTTATTTCTATCAGTCGGCCAATATGTTGGTTTACCCGTCGAGTAAAAATCACAACTATATTGCATACCCGCATTATAAAGCTTTCTACCTTTCTGAGAGGCGTACCTTGAACCCCAGGAGGGGTGTTTCGCGTTTAAGTCGCCACCAATAATAAAATTTGATTTAAGGAAGTTGAAGATGTTTGTGAAATCACTTTCTTCAAGTTTACATCGCAGTGGACAATATATAGACGAAATGTTGAAAGCAAAATGTCTATTTGTAACGCGTACCGTGCTTACTTGCATTGCTTCTAATTCAATCTTTATTTCCGCTGAGTGTTCGATATTTTCTTTTATAAACAAAGATGATCCGCCTCTGGCTCTTTCCGATGGGTGAAAGGCGTGATACCCGCTATATCCCCTTATCTTAATATTCGATTGCTTTGTCAGATGAGTTTCACAGACTAAGCATATATCAATATATTTTTCTCGTATAAATATTTCTAACTCGTCAAGTCTTTGTATGAGCCCGTTGGCGTTCCAAGTAAGAATTTTAAGCGTTTCTTTTATATTCTGGTTGAAGTGCGCGTGTTACGAATGTTGTTTTCTAGTGCAACTGTTCATGAATGTGCATATAATAGATATGAGGGATATATCATATACCATTTTTGGGAATATTAGAATATTAAGAACTTCCATTGAAAAGATGCTATATGGGTCCGAAAGTATTAAGCGCTAGGATATGACGTTTTTTTCTTATATCTTTGACTCAATCGTTCATATTGTTTTCTGGGCTGAAGGCAATAGCTTCTCCCGTTTATTGGTTTTTATAAGACATTCGAAGGAAATTATGTTTCTTTTCTCCAATCATTCTATTGAAAGAGGGTCATATTAACGACTTTGCTTAAGTTTTGAACCTAAATCAGTTGTAAAGAAACAAAGGACCAGTTATTAAAATTCATCTCCTATTGAAATGAAGTGATGAATGAGGATCCAATAAAGTGATAGAAAAGTGTTTTGACATAGCTTTAAATCACTTGGTGGATTGACGTCCAAAATTCTACAATCCACAAATACTATGCTCAGCAAGGCCAAAATCATTGTCCCGAATTAAATTTGATAAAAGTGCTTAACGTCATTACACGAAAGTATACACAGATTGGAAGACCAAGAACTTGTTTGACAATAAAACAATAGGTCGAGTAAAGATCTTTTCAATAGTCAATTGATAGTGAACACAGCCAATTCAAAAACTTATCTTACGCAAGAGGGACGTTCCAGACAAACTAGTACTAGCAGTGCTAGCTATTATCAAGATAAGGTGCCAACATTATCAAATCTTGTACAGAGATCCTCGAGACTAATGCAACACGCCAGGGACAACACCTCCCTTTCTATCCACACAATTTGATCAACTTTTATGCGAACATTCGACTACTATCAGCAACTACTACTATCATTCGACTACATGCAAAAATTGTATAGTAATTCAAATTTGAAAATAAAATAAAAATTACACAGATTGTGTCGACTTTTACCTACTTTTAGATTTTCCCAAATCAATGGAGTGAACGACATTTGATTAAAAATAAAAATTCAAACTTTCCTTATAGAAAACACCTCAAAAGAATCTTTTTTTTTTGCTATGCCATATGTCGTGTATCAATATTCTGTACAACTCCTTTCACCAATCTATTTGCACACCTAGGTATTTGGTTTTCAATATGCTTTGCTGCAGGAATTTTTGTGTGCTTGTGTTCCCTTTGAAATTGATAAAATCGAATATCTGATATTTCATCAAAGGAGATAATAACTTTAACAGCATCAAAAGGCATGTACAAATCCTTTAGAGATGTCATTTTTTCTATAGCTCTATTTAATAAATTTGGTATGCCCCACGATACATGAGGTATGACAGGTCAGGCATAAGAAGGCTTTTTAAAATAGAACACAAAGAGTTCACAGAGCAATGAAATTGGGAAGATTGTTTCAGTGATCCTTATATGTACTCGAAATACTCAGCTGATATGGCAACAGGTGTACCTAATTTTTTCTGCGATATGTCGATTTCAGTGCAGTTAAATTTTGTATGGTTAACTGAAAAGTGACCACGGGTATATGCAGAAAACAAATGTTTTCTAAGTTCTTATGCTCGTAACCTTGAGTACCCGTATAAATAGGTTGTGCTGAAGCTACATAAATAGACTATATTCAGAGAGCTTTGCGAATTCTATAAGAAGGTTTAATGGAATCTGGACGAGTTTCGAGAAGTCATGTATGTACTTTATATTTGTTCTCTGATGACAAGAAAGATTTTTTTAAATTATTAAGAGTAACACTTTAATGCAATTTCACGACGTAAGTTGTAAATTAAGAGACGAATTTTGAAAGCTTTGTTGGTGTAGAGGTTTGAAACTCAATTGATGTTAGGTTTGTGGTGTGATTTTTGTATTCGGTTCTGATTTATAGTATTTGTTTCATGCACGTCTTGAGTTACTCTACGTAGTGTATGATTACAGCATTTAATTTTATTACTAGAAAATTTAAATGAATCGACAACCTATCACTGCCCACGTTGTTCCCGAATATAACCCTTCTAATTGAAGGTGAACCATTCTTAAGAATGGAATGCAGAGTTCATGTTGATGAGAGACTGTTCCAATTAGGACTGTTTCGAAAAGATGATAACTACTTATCAGCAAATAACTTTATAACACGGTGGCAGTGAGTGGGATTGTGTCTTTGAAAAGGTATCTCAAATTTATGCTTATTAATACAGTCGTTTAAGGATTCTATAAGTTCAGATTCCAATTTAATGCGCCAGGTTTCATAGAGGTGTGAACTCCAATTTTACCAACATCTTGTCTTCTTCTTCCTTTTATCAGCGAGGCTATGATCCGAAAATAAGGGATCACAACCCTCCCACTTCACCGCATTTCTACTGATCCGCCTGTGGGGTTCGCCTATTTGACCTCAGAAAATATCGGCAGGCTTGCCGATTTTGGATCACTCGGTTACTGAGGCCAATGAAATGCCGAAGTCGTCGCATTGGTCTGATCCAGGCGTTTATAGGCCTGCCTTTCCTACATCGCGATGTCTTTGGAACGTGCATTGATATTGCCTTTTTAACAGGGTTCAAATGATCTCTTCTTTGAACATGGCAATACCAACTGAGCCGGTCGCGCTCTATTTTTTGTACGATGGTTTCCTTGACGTGAAAGCTTCCACGGATCTTCGAACTTTTTATTCGATCAAGCTGTCATGCGAAGCATCTTCATCTCAGCTGCCGTTAATTTACTCTCATACTTTTTGTACATCGTCCAACATTGTGAACCGTATGTGAGCGCTGGACGTACAACTGCGGTGTAGAGCCTTTCTTTCAATTTAGGGGACATTTTTCTGTCACAGAAGATAGCGGAATTTTCTCGCCACTTCATCCACCCTACGCTTACGCGATGATTGATGTCGACATCACAGGTTGCTTTGCTATTGATCATAGATCCCAGATATTTGAACTTTTCGCACTTGGGAAGCACTGTTCCATTCAAATAAATGTCTGGAATAGGCCTGAGTGGATCAGAGAACGGGCAGCACAAGAACTCTGTCTTTTTTTAACTAATGCGATACCCATTTCCCTCCAAAACGTCCACCCCCACATCAAGTGCTCGTTGCAGGGATGTAGGATCCTCACTTATGATGGCTCCATCGTCAGCAAAGAATAACTGATGTACATTGGGGTCCATCACTTTACCTTCAAGCAGATAATCAAGAACTGTAATAAAGAGCAAAGGACTTAAAACGCTTCCCTGGTGCACCCCGACCAACATATTGTATCTGGAAGTATATCACAGAATATAATATTTTTAGATTTCATTGCATACTCGTGAGTGACACGGTTTTAATGATCTTGGAAAGAGCTTTCGAAGGAAGGGTGGATCATTTTTAATAAACATATGTGGCACGTGAATAATATACGTTGGATGAATTTCAAAGAAATACATGATGGAAAATAAGTTGTATTAGAATATTTAGGCTTACTGATATGTATTCTATATGTAATCTACTTCATATGACAGGCTGTTGAGTCACAAGGTTCTTAGTTACCTATAATACATAGTAAAATGTATTAAAATAGCACAGAAAGTGTCACTGAACAAATTTTTGTACAAATTTACGATCAAAATATGGATACCAATTTGGGTGACCTAAACCCTGAGTTGTTTTGGGTGCGCACAGACCAGTATTACAAAACTTTAAAACGCAGCTTAACTTCTCTTTATTATTATTCTTTCTTTGTTTTTCGTCACGTGGGAATAAAAAATAAATAAACAGAAAAAGAGCATTTCAAGCGAGTACAATCTTAAAACAAATGCAGTGGAATGTGTCTCCACAATAAGTGAACAAGCCAGACTTGTTTGGGAAAATTGAAAAATATTGCAGCTGTTGCTGGTTTTATACGTTTCCACAAAAGTGTGCTTCGTGGAACGTGATTTCGGATTTCATCTTTTATGATGAAATTTCTTTCATTGTTATTTTGTTTACATTCTCTGATAAAGGGAGAACGGAGGGTGTAGCAGTTAATTCATTCCATAACACGTCACAATCGATTTTAAATAGACTTCTTCGATGGAAAAGTCCAAGGATACATCCTAAGTATTTTCTTAAAGTTGACGTCAATGAGGAATTGTCTCTCTATATTTATCTGAAACTATAGTATGCATCTTTTGTCTTAGTACAATGGACCGGAGAGTCTGAGTGCTCTGGGATTTGGGTTTCCTTAAAATAAAATATGCATCTTTTACATTTGATTAAGTAAGAATTTCTATTAATATCCTCGCTATCCACTGATGTATTATAGAATTTTATTTTTATCTCAAGAGGGTAGCAATTCAAAAAGGACAAGAAAAGAAAAATCTCAATAATATTCTTGATATCAACATTTATTGAGGAACTTTAGTTCAGTCATTGGGGTCGATGATACTCCCACTTGGGGGAGTCTGTCAGTGGGAAGGCTAAATCCAATTCATTCATTCGACATTTATTCTTCTCTCTTCGTCCTTTTATACTGCTACTGCTTCATTTTGTGTGTACGTCATATTAAAGCAGTTACTATTACGAGGGTGTATTTAATGTGCAGTCACTCACTATCTATCCATTGGTATTCCCATATATCACTCCCCCCCAGTGAAGTGAGCAGAAGATCCAACATACAGAGGCTAAATACAAGAGAGAAAGCATCGGCACATGGAGCTAAAGGTTAAAGACAATGGTGTTTCCTCGAGGTATACATTCTTGGTTTTGTTTTTATTTTTCTTTCTTTATTCCGTTTACCATCTTTTCATTTCTTTTTCCGTCTCTCTTCATTTTTGTCCATTGCAAATGAAAGCAATGAAATGGAACGGAGGATAAATGAGGACTATTTGCATATTTATTTGCCGAGGAGGGTTTTCTTTTTTGTTAGTTTTCTCATTTTTGCTTTTGTTTTCATACGGCGGCGGCGACACAGCGGGAATCGAGAATTGACATAAACAAATAAACGTCGTCCCGTCAACAATGACAACGAATAGAGCTTTAAAAATGACGGCTCTTTTAAGATTGTGGAATAGGGTTTAAAGTTTGACAGGAAATGGGGACTTAGTAATAAGAGGGATTAGCAATGCGGAAAGAGTTAATGGCATTAGGGATGTAAATCCAAATGAATCCACCACCAAATAGCAGGAACTTCGTTACCGCCTTCCGGTGGGAAATTTTTGAAACGAAAAAAAGATTCAAATCAAACTTAGCATAAAAGTTGAATGAGCATGCAAATTGACTTGAGAACAAAATGTCATTTCCATATGAAGAGTTTCGCTAGTGTTATAGTCGAGATTTTGTCATGAAATTTCGATACACGCGGACCCATTACGAGTGGTGAATTATTCAAAGTGCTGATAATTTGCATAAGATTTTCAGAATGACACGAGAATCTCGTCCAGTTGATAGCAGTGAAGCATATTTATGTTGAAAAGGAGTCTTTAAGTTTGTGTGCCTTCAGCATACATTAAGTTAATTTATTGAATTTTATTAGTTTGCTTACACTTGTTCTCCACTTATTGAGCTTTATATCTACTTATGTAGTTCATCTATTGTTTTGGTGCAATACTCGATTGGTGTATTCAGGTTTTTGTTAGCCGAATCCATTTCATTTCTTATTTTATTAATTTTGGTGAAGAACATATTTTTTCTTTTTACACAATGTGTAAACATTTCCTCTTTTTAAAAAAGGGGACAAAAGAGATTGCGCCAACTATAGGGTTATATCACTTTTAACTCTCTCTGGAAAGGTCCTCGCTAAGGTGCTAGAAAAGCGTTCCAGAGCTGTGGTTGAGGACAGTTTGGGGGATGAGCAGTGCGGTTTTCGTCCCGGTAGAAGCACAACCGACAAGTTGTTCACTCTCACAATGGTTCTTGAGAAGGCCTGGGAATATGCTAAACCTGTCTACACTTGTTTTGTGGATTTGGAAAAAGCATATGATAGGGTTCCTCGAGGCAAACTCTGGAGTGTTCTGCAGGAGTATGGGATTGCTGGTTCCCTGTTAAGGGCGATCCTCTCGCGAGCGTCTGACAAACATCCGAGAGTATTGTTGTCACGAAAAAGCTTCTCAAATCGCCGTTCGGATTTGGCATTAAAAACTGTAGGTCCCTTCCATTCGTGTGAAAAATATAACGCACACAACATGAGTGGTTGTGAGAAGCTAGGCCATGGCACTTTAAAGAGCTGTTGCGCCAAATATTTGTATTTTTGTTAAGGGCGATTCAGTCTTTATATACAAACTGTAGAAGCTGTGTTCGGATAAACGGTGTTAAATCAATACCTTTCACTGTGGGCGTTGGACTCCGCTAGGGGTGCGTTTTGTCACCTCTCCTCTTCATTGTATATATGGATTGGATATTACAGCGCAGCCGTGGCGGGGAATGTTTCAAAGTGGGAGACCTAAGGATTAGTCATCTGCTCTTTGCGGATGATTTGGTCATCCTTGGGTCCTCTCAAACCGAACTTCAGCGCGCAATCGAAAGGTTTGTAGCCGTTTGTGATGATGCTGGAATGAAGATCAACGTGAACAAATCGGAAGTAATGGTCGTTTCCAAAAAACCCATTCAGTGCACTCTGCATGCTAGTGGAGTGCCACTGAAGCAGGTGGAGAAGTTAAAGTACCTCGGGGTTTTATTCACGAGTGATGGGAGGGGCAATGCCGAGTTATCCTGTAGAATTGGTCAGGCTGGATCAATTTTGAGAGAGCTTGGCCAATCTGTTATAAGGAAGGCCGAACTTAGTGTTCAAGCTAAGCTATCGGTTTTTAACTCTGTGTATCTTCCAACTCTCACCTATGGTCATGAAATTTGGGTAGTGACCGAAAGAATAAGATCGCGGGTACAAGCTGCCGAAATGAGGTTCCTTCGCGGTGTTGTTGGAATAACTCGTAGGAATCGAGTGCGCAACACCAGAGTACGCGAGGCGCTCAACGTTGAGCAGCTACTTCTCCGAACGGAACGATCTATGCTTCGATGGTTTGGTCACGTAGTGCGTATGTCCCCAGACCGGCTTCCAAGATGCACCATGGTTGCCGTGCCATCAGGTAGGCGACCCCGCGGAAGGCCTAGAAATAGATGGTTGGATCAAGTCCGACATCTCTCCTGGAGCCGCTTAGGGTTTCCTCCTGATGAATTGGAGTCAATGGCGGAGGATCGAGAAGGATGGAGAGTCCACCTGAGCATCCTACCCCGCGACCCTCATAAAGGATTAGCGGGCCATTGAAAATGAATGAATGAATCATGAAGGAAGTGCAGTGCTAAGTTATCCTGGATTCATTTTGAGAGAGTTTAGTCAATCTCTCTAGTCATAAAATCTGTGTAGTGACCGAAAGAATATTTCTGTTTTGTTGAGATCTCATCTCACTCGGATTTTCGCTCTGAAGCGTTTTTTTCTGGGAAACCTGGGGTCGCCCTCAGAAATCTGGAGTCACTCTGACATCGCTCGCTCTGAAGTAAGGTACCTTCTTGGGTAAGGAAAGTGGAGCTGTCAAAATGACATATGTATGTATGGGACTTGTGGTTATCATATTTTTTGCATATCGCGGAAATAATAGACTAAAGACTAATAACTTGTATTGCATTATGTAACTCAATAATTCACTTGGTATTTAATTAACTAACACTGTAAATTTGGAAATTTAGAATGGAAAACCCATGTCTTTTCGACACATCTGGGTGTTGTCAAAAAAATCTCCTCCGTTTCGTTGTAAAGTCTAAAATTGCTGTCACTTTCTAGCCCAAGCTTCCTTAACTATTTTTAGCATTACAATGTCATAAGTCAGTTACAAAACCTTAAAGCTCCCCCTAAAACTTCATATCCAGAACCAACATTTTCTAAAGTACAATCTTTGTAGCAGAGATTGAAATAAAAATCGCTAAGATTTATGTTGTCTACGCACGCTCAATTAATTAGTCACGAGTAATTAGTTGCAATAGTGTCTTGAGTTCTGAGTGTCTTTAGTTCTGGGTTCTGAATAAATAACATATTCAAAACTATTTCAAAGGCACAAGGGAAGCTTAACTCTGTAGTTAGATTCATTTCCGGATAAATTCTTTCTTACGTTTTGAAGGGCTCAATTAGTCATTACATTACTCACTGATGGTAGTACTCATGAATAATCATTAAATATTCGTTTAAAGAAATTGCTATACAATATACTACACAAATCTTTTTCAAGCTCACGAAGGATAAGCTCCATCATAATTAGGGTCATGTGCGGATAAAAACCTCCTCGATAACTCCTTGACATTTTACCCCAAATTTATTTTAAGCATTTCTACTTTGCTCTTGCTGTCGCCAAATTAATATATTCATTGGGGTTTCAGCTTAATTAAATATACAAATTCCCTCTCGCCCGGCTTTTCACCCCTTGCACAGTAAGATATCCATCAATGGGCTTACTTCTATAATATACTACTACTGTGCAAAAGGGCGGCTCTGTGTGGGGGAATGCTACTACCGCCACCACCCCCTCATAAACAGAAGCAACCCAGAAAAAAAAAAAGAAAACAGAAATTATCATCGACAAAAACGAATGTTAAACTCCAAGAATGGAGCCTTGAAATTGCATCAACTTGGTCGTAGTTGTAGTCGCCCTAAATACCCTTATGGTGGCCGGTTCATTTCAGTTTGGTTTGGTCTACTTGTCTCTGCTGTCTTTGTCGTCTTTCTCCAAATGTACGGGTGAAGATTAAGTTCGTTTGTTAGAATTCTCCTTCTGTACGTTAAGCTGCTACTGCTTCTAGTGGTGGTTCTTCTTCTTGTATGTGTTTTCTTTTGAAGTGTAGGTTTTCGCTTAGCTTAGAGGAATTTATTAAAGATCCAAGAAAAAAAAAAATAGAAAACAACAAAAAGCGATATCCACTTAATCGCATTAACTACCACCACCACTGCCATTGGGATGTGGTGTCATGGGATGAGATAGATGAAAAAAAAAAGGAAAAGAACATAAAAAAGGACAATTGCTGTTTAAGGACTAACCCATTAGATTGTAGAATGACACTTATTCCCTGCTCCTTGCCATTATCACTGAAATTATCCTTCGAAGTGGATGCGGACGCTTCGACCAGTAGAGGTTTATCGTTATATCCAGAAATGACAAACACCGCTACTAGTATTGTATACGACAAGAATTGCTGTATAAACATTTTCGCTCTTACTTCGTCCTTGGCGAAAGAATGGGAAAATGAAAAAATGAACTAAAGAATAAATCAAAATATATCAGCATCAACAACGACGAGGACGACAAGGATGCTGTAGTAGTGTATTCGGCATTTTATATGGAAATTGAGAAGACGTCATCCATTCGAACCGCGCGCGGTGTTGGAATTTTCTTGTGTGTACTTCCTTCGAATGAATTCGCCGCACAATACACAAAGTAATAGAATGAAGAATATTCTTTTGTTATTTTACTTCTTTAATTCACACAAACATCATATTATATTTTCGAACAAAACACTTTGTTTCTCACACAAAAAGACCGACCGAAGGACGAACGCGAAATTAATTCCCATTGACCACGCCAAAATAAATTGAAATTACATTATTCACCCTCTCTCGAGGGGGCGGCTTGTGAACACATGTATCTATGCTACATACGCAAATTGAAAGGATTTGCTTCCTTTTTGTATTCAAATTCCGTAGAGAATAATATATAGAAACGGCTTAATATACGAGTACGGCGAATAGATGAAACACGAAGCTGTGACTGAGATGGTGTGGTATAACGCCGCAAACATTAAAGCGATAGGACCGAGACTATCGGGTGCAGTGTGGAGTTTGTGCCGCCTGAAACTATGAATTTTCGGGTTGATGATTTTTCAACCCTTCAAAAAACACGATGTATCTGTACGACTGCAGAGTGCGAACTGTTGGTGGAAGCGAGAAATACAACGGAAACTTTGAGGGGTTGTAAAAGATTTGCTTTGAAGTTAGAGTGTTGCTAAGCTTACACGATGACAAGGCGTAGTAGAGTAGTAGATGAGTAAAAGATCCTGATTACTTCTGATTGCCTTGGTTGAACTTCTTCTCATCCGCCTTTGTTTGGGCTTCAAAACAGTGCTCGGCCTGCCCTTCATATAACCAGTAATGAGCTTTCTTGTCAAGAGACCGGACTTAAGCAAAAATTCCATGAGGATCATAAAAGTTTAAACTGATCGATGTTTGACTTTAGTCTTCTCCTTAAAGCCAACATGGGACATATTCCGGAGTACCAGTGACGTGACTTCCGTGCTCGTTTCGCTCATACTCCAAGACGTCCTTTCATAGGGCATAGGACAACGTGTAGAACGTATGAATATGGTGTCTTAAATTACAAGGACACCTCTGCAGCAAACGACTCGTGGTTAGTGTGTCGGACCACTGCGCGTGAGGTTCCAAGTTCGAATCCCAGAAAACATCAACAAGTTTTTTCACGGCCCCACCTCTCGCCAACATCTGACAAGCATCTGAGAGTATTTCTGGCACAAAAAAGCACAAGAAATTGTCCTTCGGATACGGCACTAAACTGTAGGTCCCTTCGATTCGTGTGAAAAATATAATGCACACAACACGAGTGGTTGCGAGAAGCTAGGCCCAGATACTTAAAGAGCTGTTGCGCCAAATATTTATTTTATTTTATTTTTTTTTTTATATCTGCGATGTGGTCCGTATTCCAGATTCGAGATTCCGACTCTAATATTTGAAGAACCGTTTCCAAAACCAGGTATCCGACTCCAATATTCTAAGAATCCTTTTCAAATCCGGGTGTCTGACTTCAATATTTGAGGAATCAGTTTAAAGATCTGTGGATCCGATGCAATATTTAAAAGTACAAATTCGAATTTGAGATCTGCTAATATCTAGATCTCCGAATCTAAGAACCAACTGACTGAATCCATGAATCGAGTATTCGAATCTGAGGTCCAAGCATTCTGGTATCCAGATGTCTGGAAACCCCGGCATCCAGATCTGAGATCCGCTAAGATTCGAAATCTGAGTATCCGGATATTCACCTGCAATCGCATGGCAAAGATAAGAAAGAAATATTTGTTTCTGCTTAATGGTTTGAAACTCTGGTGGTTTCAGTGTACAATTTATGAGTGGCGTCCAAACAAAAAGACCTCGGCCACCCACAGGACTACGTTTGAATCCTTGGATCTGCCACGGCAACACTTTTCACAAAGTTAATTTTATGAATTCCACCCCGATGCGCATGTGCCACAATAAATTTCATCCTGCATTTAATTTCACACATCCGTACAATACAATAGGGTAGGTGCGAAGGGTGACACAAAATATCCGAATATCCTCTCGTAGATTTCTAGTATTCCCCCTTTTTTGCGTTCGTTCTTTTCTGTGTTTTGCCATTTTTTCTTCGCTCTCGCTGCTACAGCCGCTTGCGAATAACAGAAACAGAATTTGTTTTGTTGGAATTCACTTCCGATTCCGACCAACAACGTCATCGTCGTTCTCTAGTCATTATCATCATCGTTCAAACGTTGTCCTTCCATTTGGCTACCTCCTCGTGTACTGGCTGCTACTCTCAAGCGGATGTCCTTTGAAGAGTGTACGAGTATGTTGTACAATGCTCCCCAAATGCCACGCCAGCCGCTTTGGTTTTTGCTAACCTGATCCTACTACCATCCGCCTCGCCGCTCCAGTCGTCTCTCTGCGCGCACCGGCATACTCATGGAAGTGCTGCAATTACACACACAGATTATAGATAAAATACGCTTATCCTTTAGTCCATATCACCCATATGTAGAGACGTGTGGCATTTGTTCTTGCCAGAAGAATCCCTCCCCTTTGGTGTTATGGTGTCCTTCTCCAGCCGAACACGCGGCTCTGTCTGCCATCTGCATTGTGTCGAATGTCTTGTGTGTAATAAAAACAATGGAATAAACAAAAATCCTCATTGACGATATGATGATAATGATTATGGGGTACAATTAAGTATTTTGATTGGGGAAACACACCACCACTACTAGAGTTCTGGATCAGCGCCTCCATTAGGTACCGCAGCCGAAGATAGCACACGGGGTTTGGTACATTTGCGAGGGTTGGAATTTAATTCACCCGAAAGTATTGACAAAATTTCGCAGAAGAAACGCCTAATTATCCTTTGAGATTCTCCGGTATCTGGTGAGCGTCTCACTCTTGTGATTGTGATTTGATGAAACGTGGGACTAATTAGGGGTGGCTGGTAATGACGTTGGTAGATGGGGGTTGAGAGTGGTTATTAGTTGAACGCATGTTATGCGTTTTAGTTAATTGATTGAGTTATAAGATGTACACAGTGCTTAAGAGGCAAACGATTAATTTAAATAGACACTGCGACTATTTGGGAAGCTGAGGTAGGAATGCGAAGAAGAGATTCAGAATTGAGACGAGGTGGAGAACTCAAGTGGATCCATCAATGTCGAAAATAATTCCTCGAAATTGATTTGTCCTTATGGAAATAACATATGTATGAAGCTGTCGAGGAACCGTAAATTACAATCCTAATAGTATGCATGTAGGTTGCTGGGATGACTGCATAGTCAATGATAAATTGTATCTTCACTTGGGTCTTTGTAGATCCATTGTGATCCCCGGTGTGGACAGGCAGAGTGGAGCTGGTTGTTGCTAACAACAAGCATTCTAAGCATTCTACGTTCAGAATAAATTCGCCCAAATTGTTGAAGAAATATTATCCGAGTGCTATGTTCTGCTAGGGTTTAGCCTTTTACGTAGAAAGTGGAATCACTACATCACCTGTACTCAGGCGCATTCTTTCTGATGGTAAAGTATGTCTACAGTCTTTCTTTCATTTTGCTACGTCCATAGTTTCTATGAAATGAGGTATTATCACAGATTATTATTATATTATTATTATCTGTGGTATTATGGTACGTTTTCCATCTCTCGTCAGGTACTCGTAGATGTTAGCAATGACGGATCTTAGAATTTCCATCAGAGTCAGGATAGAGTGAGTGACCTTTTCCCACTATTTCTCGTTTTTGTATGTTCTGTGGTCCAACAATGTGAAGCGTTGTGGCTAGAGGTGAGTGAACTTGGTTCGTCGCGCTATTGCTTTACTAGTTTTGGGTGCAATGGTTGAATAAATGTCGAAATGTTTTCTTAGGGGTATCATCGAGGACAGTAACTGTTCACGAACGCCTCGGCTATAACTTGGTTTGGAAGCCTTGCATTGGCGGGTTATTATGTATATCTAGCGATAATGCGGTGGCATATCTGATATCTTTTTCAGATGTTGGGTTGTTTTATGTTAGCGCAAATATTGAGCTCATCAGTCGGGGGTGTTCAGTTCTGCCTATGCATCCAGGTCCTTAGATCTCGATGATGTCTTCGGTTCGTGGCTTTCGTAACAGCTAGCACTCAGGTCGGTTCCCATCTTTTGGATCTCCGCAAACTAAATGTGTATGCAATATAGACTAATAAGTCATGGAGGTGAGCAGACGAGCTCCAATAAATTGTATTCATAAGTGGGTATATAATACTACTTTGCACACTTCAAGTTCTTATGTAAAACGGCACATCCTACTCAATATTCCAGCGAAATTTAATCGAAGGCATTTGTTTAGGATTGACTGTTCAATCAAGGAAGCGTTCTGATACAGATTTAGGACTGACCATATTGTACCTTCCGCGAAGACTTCGCAAAAAAAAAATCATACGGAGCCGTTTAAGTTTTAGAGAGACTAGGATGGGGGGTTTATTTATTTATGTGTTTCCGCGCATGTGCATACGAGTATGTATCTAGGTCCGCACGTATGAAGCTCGGCTGCACGCGAGCTTTCCCGAATACGCCTGGCTCTGCTCTAGATGCTTTGTTGAATTTACCTCCTTGATTTTGTTGATATAATCCACACAGAAGTTGTGATGAGAATGCGCGACAGTTATCTTTTGGCTCCGGACGCAATGACACCACAACTCCGGCTGCTGCGCAGATTTAAAGTCAACTTTCCTTGTGTTCAGCACTGGAATGGAATATAGTCGTGTTTTCACGGATGGTTCCAAGAAGGTCTGGAAGGGTGGAAGTATTTGCGTCTGTAGTGATAGTCAGGCAGCGCTTAAGGCCTTACTTGACCCTTTAACAACATCTAAAATAGTTCGTGAATGTAAAAACTCTTTGAACTCGGCCGCAAGGCTGAATTTTCTGTCCCTTATCTGGATCGTATGTCACACTGGGATCTTGGGGAACGAGATCTCGGCTGAGATTCCTATACAAGTCTCAGAGGACTTGAATCTTGCTGTAGAAGCAGAAACAATCAACGGTGCAGTGCAGGAGAACGTGGACGACTACTGGAATGCTGTGAAAAATGTTTTTGTAACTGGGGCAAGTACCTACGTCTGTAAAAGGCAGACAAGTTAGCGAACATGGCTATCGGCAGACTCTTGGAGACGGATCGATGAGCGTACAGCAATCAAGGCTTGGATTGCAGCGGCCTCAGCAGTAAAGAGACAAATTTTAGAAGCCCAATATAGCATGAAGAAGGAAGTGCAGCGTAGTGCAAGAGACAAGCGTCAACACATCAACTTTCTTGCCTCAATGGCTGGAGAAGCAGCAAGCAGGTGCGGTAGTAGGACTACCTATAGCATCACCAAGGAGTTCATTGGTGGTCAGAACTCCAAACGACACCCAGTGAAGAGTCCTCCTAATCTCGAATGAAGATCATCTCATTAGATCTATGATGAACATTAGCTATCGAATTCAAATGAGTCGTCTGAAGATAACAGCAAATCAGAGATAACAACAGCTAACAAAACCCTCAAGAAAACGAAGCGGTGGGTATTGATAATATCATTACTGAACTATTTTAAGTGGAGCCAAATACATCGGCTGAACTGCTACACCCACTCATATGGACAGCTTGGGAAAATTATCGTTTCCCACAGGAGTGGGAAGAGGGTGGGAAAAATGGTAATTTGATAGAACCTGGAAAGTGGAAGGGTATATGCGTTCTCCCGACCGTAGGCAATAAGTTTTTTTTCCTAGCTAGGATTATGTTAGAAAGAATTAAAAAAAAAATTCAGATTCAACTCTTGATGCCGAGCAGGCAGGCTTCCGTGCTGAATCCTCCTGCATCGACCACATAAACACCTTGCGGATCATCAAAGAGCAATGCGTCGAGTATAGGCCTCCGCTACAGCTGCTATTTATCGACTTCGAGAAGGCTTGAATCGAGATGGTATCTGGTTGGCCTTTCGCAGGAGAGGCATCCCAGAGAAACTCATAGCTATTATAAAGGCCACATACAAGGGTAGAAACAACTAACATAATGGTATCAGAGGATTTTGAAGTTCGAAGTGGAGTACGTCAAGTGTACATACTGTCACCGCTGTTATTCTTGGTGGTCATCAGTGATGTTGGCGTGGCGCAGAACAGTTGAGGAGCAATCGAACTCTTTAAGAATGAGCTTGAGACAGCTTAAACACATTGAAGAACCCCGAACAAGATGGCGCGCAGACGCTGTTGACGCCCTATATCCCCAAGGGGTGAATAGAATTAAGTAAGTAAGTAAAAACCTGCATTGGGTCTCCCTGCGTCCTCGGTTAGGGCTTCCATTTGGGTTTCTTAGGAACACAATTGTGTGTAGCATGATTCTAGGATGTAGGTTGACTAAGCGAATGCCCCCGGACGTCTGTAAGAAATCAGCGTCATTCTTGCTGTCTCTCACCCGAAAAGATTGTTAACAACTATTGGCGTCTTCACAGTCCATTTCGCTTTCGCCAAGCATATAAATGTGCTAGGCTTAAGTGGCATTACAGTCTGCGACGCTTGTAGAGAGGGCGACAACACTGCGAAACATTTTCTCTGCGAGTATCCTGCCTTTGTTCGTATTCGATGTCAGATTTTCGGTGCCGACGTGGTGAGTGCAGACACTGTCAGCTCCTCATGAAGTGCTTGCTCCGTTTTCTTAGAAAGACAAGACAATCTCATTAACAGACGAATGGCAATCTAGAGCTACTACTACTACTATAATTTATAGAGATCGATTCCAAGGATTTGAATGCAGCTTTGCTATGGGAAAAGATACGGATGTCCTTGGCGGATATCACGTTTTTCTTTCGCCATACTTCTCAAATGGGTTTATTCTTTTTTTGTACACTTTTACCCTTCGGAAAGAAACTGGTTTCTCAATTAGTTTAGGAGCCATATAAATGTCCTCATCGGAATCCGAAAGCATTTTTAATTAAAAATCTCTACACGACTTTAAAATAAATTAAAATTCAAGTGCGAATATAAAACGCCAAACCAAAGTTATGTAGTAGCTTCAATGAAAATATAGTAGATTCTTTGAAAGACTGAAGTTTAAGTAAAAGCTGACTATTAAAAGATTATTGGTACACTTTATACTTAAGTTTGTATCAATATTTAAGTCGACATCTTTCTAAAGTCACGACTAGTGATTCGTTGTTAGTAAGGCCCTGTGTTTAAATGTATAAATACTGTTCTCTTTCAGGAAAGTTCAGCTACAAACACGACAAGCACTGCCACTGGAACAACCAGCTCAGCCTCTTCATCTAGCAGCTCTGATTCTTCCAGTTCGGACTCGGATAGTTCAGATTCTGAAAGTTCATCCACAGATGATGGAAAGAAACGTGACAAGAATACTCCTTACTCCGAGCATGAGTTGGAAGCTATCTATCGAGCTTGTATACGAAATTTGGAAGAATGTGTCACCAGATTCCCAGAGCACTACAAGTCTGTGTATCGTCTAGTCTATCACTACATGCATGCGCCGGATAAGTTAAAGGATCTTGAAAAGTGCCGTCAATTACTTCTAGGCCAATATACGACTAATTTAGGCAATCAAATCAATGGTCTCTTCTCTGACCGCAAGAACAACAATATATTCAATGGAATCTGGAGAATCCCTTCGTCGGAAATCGATCGTCCCGGCAGTTTTTCGTCGCATTTAGTGAAATGCGTTAGCATTCTCATTCAAGTTTTACGAAAGTCGAATAATCATAAACTCCTGATAGATGTCGCCCTACAATTGTATCGTACTCCTGATAATGATAAGTGAGATTTTCTTTTATTCTAACAATTATTTTTTTTTTTATGAAATTATTTTGTATAGGCGCTACATTAAGGACTCTGAACGCATGGATCTGTATCAACAAGCAATGACATTTTGTGCCCAAATTATGCGAAATATCCTCAAGCGTATTATGGAAAGTCGTGATAATGTGGAAACGTTGAACCTCTTGATTGACATTTACAAGGCTCATAAGAAATGCATCAAGTATATGAATCAAAAAGAGCCCATGTTTACTCAATTATTGGTGGATGTTTACAAGTTCTATATCCAGGATAAGGTTACTAAAATGCCAGAGAACTTGAATCTCTTAGATTTGGCTATCAAATTGTGTCTACAAGAGATTGCTGTTAGAAAGAATCAAGAGAAGCAAGCTATGTCTGGAACTGGAATTGGACCACAAACACATTCGACAACAGCAGTAGGAGGAGGAGGAGGAGGTGGAGGACCAGACATTTCATCGGCAGGAGCAAAGCCTCCAGTTTCGGCTGTTAATGTGTCTACTGCTGTAAGTACTTTGTCAATTTGTTTTGTATCTAGTTTGTGGATGTGCTAGAGTATATAGAGTATATTAGAAAACTAACTAGCTTTTAAAATGCTTTTAAACACGAATATGTGATTAATAAATTCAGCCAACATTTCTAAAAGACTGCGTAGAGCTCGTTTAATTCTGTGCAGAAGCTAAGCACATATGTACTTCCACTATACATGGTTTTCTTTACAATCAAGTGAAAACTGAAATAGAAATCGTTATGAAGACACAATCCGGTTCAGGTAAGTTTAAAGAACAGGTAAAGGCTTATAATGTGTGTAACTACACAAGCTCTTAACGGAATTTTAGGGAATTTAAAAAAAATTTGTGGATTCATATATTTATTAAGCCTCGTTGCCGAAGTTATCAACTTATAAATGCCTTTCAACGTCTTGCACTGATGCAGAACTCTTGCCACATATGTAATAATCTCTATTTGCCTTATCGCATTGTCACATGATACTGTTACGTGATACGTTACCTAGGACATCCAAAGGACATCTTGAACTTTATTGGGTACAGGGAAGAAAACACACATAAACTGCAAATGAGCAATTACAAAAATCGCTTAAGCTTAACGCAACTTAAACTTAATTCAAAAGTAGCGTAAATGATACGAGCTTTTGTTTCTTTTTTAAAGTGCTGAGTTAGGTGAAGAGGGTGCTCTAAGACACAAACAAAGTACTTCGATCTACAACCCCTTAAGGAAAGCATGTTGTGATGGTGTCCTAACTGAAATCAAGTTTTCGAAGGAAGCTTATGATGGATGGGCAGAGGAAGAGATTATATCAGATGGGGTGATAAACCCTTTATGAAACAATTTTTGTCTGCTGCGACCGATGGCGACATTCACAAATGATGTGCTCAGTAGTTTCAGTGTCCTCAAGACATAGTCTACAAGTATCAGATTAACTAATGCCAATTTTCTGGTATGAGTACCTATTTGAGAGAGCAACGACCAGAAATGAAGTTTGTTAAAAGTTTTGTATTTTGTTTGTTCATTGCTCATAGAATTTCTTTTGATCTTTTACTGGAGAGATCAATAAATCTCTTTGCCTTTCTTAGACCTATTTATGAGTCCCAGTATGAGCGCTTTTCGCGTTGTTCCCAACGATCTAGCTTAATTTTGATTTGGCATGTAGGTAGGCTGCAAAAATGTTCCGGACCAATGAATGTGAGTTGGGAGCCAGATCTGGCTAGTTCATCAGCAGTCTCATTGCCGAGGATGTCCTTGTGACCAGTGACCCAAGTGAGTGAGAAGGTGTTGTGTGCAGCAAGCTGCTTGAGGGTAATGATACAGTTCCAAACTAATCAGACAGCCGCAAAGATAAAGGATTTGAGCTTTCCGAGCTGCTGCTTGGTTATCTGATAGAATGTTTATGTGTGATCTTCGAAGGCCTCCTCTGATGCATTCTCTGGCGTATGGCTCTATATCATAGACCTCTGCTTGGAAGAAAAAGGTGTTTTCACCTAATGGTACAGCAGATTTAAAATTGGGGCCAAAAATTCCGGCACTCACACCATTTGCCATTTTTGAGCCATCAAAAGCGAACAAAAGTTCAACTCATTCCAACTTCTGCTACGAATTTGAGTCATGTTACGTAGCATTACGTTGTTCTTTTTGAATGCCATACGTAAGGTCGAAGCAAAAGCGACATTGTGATAGGTTACATTAAATTCCTATGGCTAAACTTGTAAACGTCAGGCGAAGCCGAAGTCAAAGTGCTATTGTATTTTAGGCAGAAGCCCCCCATGTAAATGAAACAAAATGCAACTTTCTACACTGACCTGGTTCGCTATTGCTGACTTTTCTGAATGAAGTCATTGTTAAATATGTACATATTATACATGCATGTGCTTATGTGAGGACTAGTTCAAATTTAAATCAGAAGCTTACAACTTTAATGGATGTTATATTTAACTTAATTTATCTTGTTGCATTCTAGGTAACAAAACCGATCCAAATCCCTGGGATTACTTCTCGACCACGTGGACGACCAGTTGGCAGCAAGAACGCACCTGTTGTGTCCACAAGCACATCGTCATATCAACCACCGTCATCAGTATCATCAGCCTCTGCTCAAGCAGCAGCAAACAGTTTTTTTAACCAAGCGTCCTTATCTTCACTGATGTCTCTCTACTCTAGTCCATCGATGACCAATCAACTGACAAAGGTAATAAATAGTTGGTTTTATCTACTAGTCCAGCTGTACAACTTTTATTTTTTCTCTAAACAGGATCATGCCGGCTTCCAAAAACTAGTTGCTGAATACTATAAAATGCTGGGTGGACCTGCGGCGTCTGGAACTACACTTCTTCCAAACTTAGCAGCACCATCCATGAATCCCATCATCAATCCAATGACATCAATACCATCACTCAAAACACCAATAGCTTCGAGTATTTCAGAGACATCCCCACCAACCTCAAGTGCTCCTCCTAAGATTCCTCAATTCGATATCAAGAACCTAATCGCATCGGCAGCATCGCAAGTTTCGAAAACGGCCACCTCCTCTCAGTCGCATTCGACTACAATTAACATTGGTGGCGGGGAATTGACTATTACTCCGACATCTTCGAAAGCAATACACTCGAAGGACACATTACCCAGTTCGACTAAACTCTCAGCTTCTATGTCATCAGCTTCGTCTACGATCTCAGTTACAAAAGTCCCGACCAACTCTCCAAGCATTTATGTGAAACCATTGTCCGATCTCACATCCAAGACCCCTGCACCTCCAATAATTCCTGAACTGCCTAAATCACTCTCAATTACACCCTCTACCAGTCTTTACCCGATCGAAAAATCTCGAACACAACAGATGTCAAGTGTCACCTTGATGCCCGATATGAAAATGCAGCCTTCAACTGACAAAATTCAGGGAAAGACCAAAAGTTCCACGAAGAAAAAACCAGTTCCAGCAACCCCATACGTCCGCCCTCCCGCACCGTCTCAATCCGCAGCAGCTTCATTGGCCGGCTTGACCAATGCAGAACTGACCGCTCTCGCTAGCATGAATCAGCAATTCCCCTTAATGAACACCTTCAGCATGGAAAATTACAACCAACAAGCAGCTATGTTAGCTACATACGCTGAGCTACTGAAGAGCATGGGCCCCGGCAACTCAATGATGTCGCAAATTGCTCAGATGTCTCAATACCAGCAATACCAGATGTTAGGTCAGAAACGTCCCTATGCTAAGCGCAATCGCAATCCAAAGCCGAAGAAACCCAACCCAGATCTGCAGTCTGCCGTCGAAACGGCTCTCAAATCACTGCCATCACAGATCACCATGATACCATCCTCATCTAAGTCGTCGAAGCAACCACAGACCTTTAACATGCCGTCGTATAGTTCACCAGCTACTATAACCTCGGTCGGACCACCACCGATGAATATGACTGGTGGACCATCACCATCGGGAGGTAAAATAACACCCAAATCAATTCCGACACCTCCACCTACAGGCTTGCAGCAAACAAGCCCGATGAAAACTTTGCAACAAAAACTGGCCGAAAGACAGAAGGCTAATCAGCTGAATGAGAACGCCAACAAGCCGGGAGGAAGCGGTAGCTCTTCGGGGGGTAAACGTGGCAACATTGATGTTATTATCTTGGATTGAGATTGCATTCATGTATTCTCTCTATTTATGTAGTCTTTTACATTACGGACTATTGAATGTGTATTCGCTTCTAATCGCTTTCAAATAATAAACGTATTGCATTACAGTCAACTTTAATAAGACTAAAGTATTTATTGTGTCTTAATCTATGCGCTGCGACTGGGGAATATATATTTTTTTTCAGAACCGTACAATTTCGTATTGATGAGCGCTGCTCTATCAACATCGTACGTAGATTGTATGTAAAACTTGTTTATAATTCTGTGGCTACAAGGTAAAACCGCCTAAGTCAAAAGAAAAGAAAACAAGTTCAAAGTTTTCGTTTTGTCCGAAAACGTATGGGAATTTAGAATTTTAGTCTTGTTCCTTTGCCTATAACTCGGTAAGCATAACAGGTAATAAGGTAACAATTTGGTAGCAGAAGCTTTGAATAATAGACCATCTTCTGGCATCCTTTACTCACGTTTGTCGTAACTCTACTTAGGCGGTTTTACCTTGTGGGCACCGAATCATTGATAAGCCTTGAGCTCGTCGGGTTTGCAGTTTGCAGTGAGCAAAAACTACTTTACTCCGTGTACCTTATTTAGAACACTACAAAACGAAAACAACAGAAAAGCTTAAAAACTTAAAAAAGCATAGCTTTGGCCGTTGTTCAAATACAACAAGAAAACCAATTGTAACCACAACTACAAGTAATACGATCCATTGTACTCCAGAGCCTTTCTTTGGTGTAGTGGTTCGAGAAACATTGATGGTGTTCCTCGTTTCTCTTCATGCTACTGTGACATAAGCGCTACACATTTGCCACCTGTTTTAGAGGTGTACAGGTGTAAAGTATTCGTACATGCACTTGTTCTTTAGTTACGGATATTGTTTAAATAAAAAATATCTCATCACTGCGTTTTTGCCTTTGGGGTGGGGTGTATAATAATCCGTATGTGGATATACGATTTTTTAATCCGATATATACAAGTACATACCTCTACGTAGAACTAAATTTATAGCTACAAAACAGCTAACAGTTCTTAATTTTCAAAATAGCCTGCAGTATTCTACTGACTTGAAAACGATTTCTCAATTTACGCATATCTTATAAACCCTCGATTTCATTAGGTTATATTTCATAGAAAAATGGCAAAGGTTTACTTTGCTGTATGTATTAGCTGAGATTAATACACGCACGTTCTAAATATATCGAATTTTATCTTTGAAACACCCTATCAGCTCTGTTTTTAGGTCAAAACCTTGGTCCAAATTATGAAAGTATAAACATCTACGAAGGCGCACTGAGACTATACACAGACAATCGCAAAATTACAACCTAAATACAAACAAGAGCAAGTATTTTGCAAACAAAAATATCAACACTCCCGCAATGCAACCAAAACAAAAAGACAATCAACAACAGCCAGCTAAAGACACAGGCTACATTCACGCAGAAAACAACAAAATTGAGAATGCAAAATGAACTGCAAAATTAATATAGACTTCAAGGCCGACTAAATAATCTCACTAATGAACCCAATAGAACTTTACTACATAATAGCATGCACAAACATCAAATACATATCAAAAATATCCAATCACATCCCAGATGAACTCAAACAACATATGCACCTTGGAATTACTCAACACAAAATACGCAGAAACAGAATGACTCAAGGTATACACAGACAGTTCGAAACTAAATCACAACAGCAATGCGGGAGCGGGCGCTCACTGCACTCTCTTCAGCCACTACATAGCCCTGAGCACCAACAACACAGCTTTTGACGGAGAAGTAGTCGCAGTTACTGCAGGCCCACCAAGGACTAATAACGTGAATTCACCAAGTAAAAGATATAGGCGTACTGATCTACTCGAAAGCCGTCATCCAATCGATAACATCTTACGATCAACCTGCTAGCAGAACTATAACAGACATAAAACAGAAACTCAAATTCATGTTGAAACAAAATAAATATATAGTTGTTCAGTGGATCCCGCTTCATGTAGGCCTGAGCGGAAACGAAGCTGCCGACGACCTAGCTAAGTAAAAAGGCAACCAAACTCAATACAATAAACACAAAGGGAAAATTGATATATTGATAACCGGGTTCAAATGACCTCTTCTTTGAACGTGGCAATACCAGCTGAGCCGGTCGCGCTCTATCTTTTGTACGATGGTTTCCTTGACGTGAAGGCTTCCACGGATCTCCGAACTTCTTATTCGATCAAGCTTTGTCACTCGTGCTGTCATGCGAAGCATCTTCATCTCAGCTGCCGTTAATTTACTCTCATACTTTTTGTACATCGTCCAACATTGTGAACCGTATGTGAGCGCTGGATCCACAACTGCGGTGTAGAGCATTTTTCTGTCACAGAAGAAAGCGGAGTTTTCTGGTCACTTCATCCACCCTACGCTTACGCGATGATTGATGTCGTCATCACAGGTTGCTTTGCTATTGATCATAGATCCCACATATTTAAACTTTTCGCACTTGGGAAGCACTGTTCCATTCGAATGAACGTCTGGAATATGCCTGAGTGGATCAGAGAACGGGCAGCACAAGTACTCTGTCTTTTTTGAACTAATGCGATACCCATTTCCGTCCAAAACGTCCACCCACACATCAAGTGCTCGTTGCAGGGATGTAGGATCCTCACTTATGATGGCTCCATCGTCAGCAAAGAATAACTGATGTACCTTGGGGTCCATCACTTTGCCTTCAAGTAGATAATCAAGGACTGTAATAAAGAGGAAAGGACTTAAAACACTTCCCTGGTGCACCCCGACTTTGATTGGGAACTCTTCGGTTACTCCAGCGGGGCATCTTACTCTTGTCTTTGCTTCTTCGTACATGTCCATGATCATCTGTACATAAGAACCCCTCGATGTTTTAGCGCCACCCATATCAGATCTCGTGATTGTCTGTCGAATGCCTTTTCAAAGTCAACCAATACAATATGCAAATTCTTTAAGGAATCACGATGTTTTTCCATTATGATTCTTGTATTTTGGATTGCATCTGTGGTTGATTTACCTGCGACAAATCCGCAATGATCATCTTACTTACTTACTTAGGTGGCGCTACAGTTCGGGGTGAACCTGGGCCTCAACCAACAAGCCTCTCCATTTAGCTCGGTCTTTAGCTAATTGCCTCCAGTTGCGCACTCCAAGTTGGTCGAGGTCCCCTTGAACTTGTGCGCGCCACCTACGGCGATGATTCCCTCTACTGCGTCGTCCCTCCGGGTTAGATTCGAAGATTCTGCGGGCCGGAGCGTTGGTGTCCATTCGCTCTACATGTCCTAGCCATCTCAGACGTCCAATACGCAGTTTTTTGACTAGGTCGATGTCGCTGTACAGCTCGTATAGTTCGTGATTGAATCTTCTCCAAAACCCGTCAACACAAACGGGACCGAAAATCTTACGAAGAATTTTTCTCTCGAAGCGACCAAGGATATCTTCATCCTCTTTTAATAAAGTCCATGTTTCAGCGCCGTAAAGCAGGACTGGGATGATCAAGGTCTTATATAGAGTCTCCTTAGTTGTTCGAGATAGGGCTTTACTGTTGAATTGCCTTATAAGCCCAAAAAAACAGCGATTGGCAAGAGCTATTCTTCGATTGATTTCTACGCTGATTTTGTTAGAAGAATTTATAGCAGAGCCAAGGTAGACAAAGTCCCTTACTACCTCGAAGTTATAGCTGCCCACGGTGACGTTTTGTCCAATTCGTCGGTGTTGGTTTTCCTTTCTAGTTTACAGCATATACTTGGTTTTGCCCTCGTTTATCGCTAAACCCATTTTGGCCGCTTCCGCCTCAATGCTTGCAAACGCACCGGTGACAGCCCGCTGAGATCTTCCGATAATGTCTATATCGTCGGCGTATGCAAGCAGTTGTACAGACTTGTAATAGATTGTGCCTCCGGTGTTGGCTTGTGAGTTCCGCACAATCCGTTCAAGTACAATATTGAAGAAGTCACATGACAGCGCGTCACCTTGTCTAAAGCCTTTTTTGACATCAAAGGTCTCGGTGAGGTCATTACCGACCTTGGTGGAGCAGCGAGCGTTCTCCATCGTCAGCCTGCACAGACGGACAAGTTTGGCAGGGATGTCAAAACTAGACATTGCTCTATAAAGCTCTTCTCTATAAATGCTGTCATAGGCGGCCTTGAAATCGATAAAGAGGTGGTGAGTATCGATTTGGAATTCTTGGGTTTTCTCCAGGATCTGTCGAAGTGTGAAGATTTGATCGATGGTGGACTTTCCTGGCCTGAAACCGCACTGATAGGGTCCAATCAGGCTGTTGATAAAGGGTTTCAGGCGTTCACACAATATCGCAGAAAAGATCTTGTATGCGATGTTGAGGAGACTGATGCCTCTATAATTGGCGCAGTTGAGGGGGTCTCCTTTCTTGTGGATCGGGCAAACGATGCTGAGATTCCATTCATCAGGCATACACTCGTCTGACCAAATATAAGAAATGAGTTGGTGTATGCACTCTACCAATTCATCCCCAGCTGCCTTGAAAAGTTCGGCCGGTAAGCCGTCAGGTCCAGCAGCCTTGTTCGATTTTAGCTTGGATATTGCTATCCTCACTTCGTTTTGGTCAGGTGGACGGAAATTTTGACTATCATCGTCTATGTTGAATGGTTCATTGGTCAATGATCATCAGATAGCCGTATTATTTTTCGCAGTCGGCCACCTAATAAACGCTCAACGATCTTCATGGTGTGTGACATCAGCTTGATAGAACTGTAGTTATCACAGTTTCGCGTATCACCCTTCCCTTTCTATACAGGAAGAAGGTAGCTTCCCTCCATTGATTCGGTATCGGATTACCTCTCATAAGTTTGGAGATGAGTATTGTGAGCCATCTGAACCCGATGTCTCCCATCTTTTTCCAAAACTCAGAGGGCCTCTCGTCTGGCCCAACCGCTTTTCGTTTTTTGGAGTATTTGACCGCCTAACTAACTTCTTCGACTGTAATGTCGGGTATTTCTTCACAGTTAGGGGTGGCTCTTGGAAAGTATATCTGGGGAAACTGTTCATTCAAAAGTTCTTCACAATACTGCCGCCACCTCTGCAGAATTTCGTCGTAATCCACAAGAAGCTGGCCATGTGCACTCTTAATTAACTTTGGCGAACGAATCTCCTGAGCTTTCTTTCTTCTTTGGGCGGTTTTTTTTGAAGATCGTTGCACTCTTGTTCATATTGTATCTTCGCAGCTCCTGGATAGTCTGGTTTGCATCAGCAATCGGGGAAGATCTCCCGATACAGGCCCTCTGAACTCTCTACTTGAAGCTAGGCGCACTTTTTCGCTTTTTTCTTGCAACATCTGTATTCCACTGTATTACTCGTAATAATAATATTGAATTAAATTTCGAGACCTATTTTTTTTACGGAAATATAGTACATACGTAAATAGGTACATAAGGGTGGTTTGATTAGTCCGTGATTTTTAAAGAGAAACATTAGTTTTTCGGCAAAAAATCATTTTATTTTTCTACATAATTTCCTTTTAGCTCGATACATTTAGTCCACGTTTTTCTAATTTTTTTTATTCCTTCTAAATAATAAGATTTCTCAAGGCCCCCCAAAATAAGCGTTTGCTTCCACGGTGACCTCTTCATTCGACCTAAATCTTTTACCGCCCAGCCATTTCTTCAGGTTTGGACACATGAAATAGTCGGAGGGGGCTAAGTTCGGAGAATAAGGTGGAGGGCGTAGCAGTTCGTAGCCCAATTGACGAAATTTTGCCATGGTGACTACACACGTATGCACCCGTGCATTGTCCTGATGGAACAACACTTTGTTCTTCGCTAAATGCGGTCGTTTCTGCTTCAAAATAGTGTCAAATCTGTCCAGCAGCTCTGAATAATATTTGCCGTTGATCGTTTTACCATTTTCAAGGTAATCGATATGAATTACACCGCGTGAATCCAAGAAAACTGTGGCCATGACTTTGTTAGCCGATGGACCCATCTTAGCCTTCTTCGGTGCACGTTCACCCGTAGAAACCCACTGTTTCGATTGTTGCTTGGTCTCTGGTGTGGCATGATGGATCCATGTCTCATCTACGGTAACGAAACGGCGCAAAAAACTCGTTTGGATTGCGGCTGTACATCTCCAAACACTGAGTTGAACTTGTCACACGGTGGTGTTTATGGTCGATCGTGAGCAATCGCGGCACCCATCGTGCCGACAGCTTTTCATGTCCAAATATTCATGCAAAATGCGATGCACTCACTCAGTTGAGATGCCTACAGTCTCAGCCAACTCACGCACTTTCAAACTTCGATCATCTAACATCATTCCATGGATTTTGTCAACGATTTCTGACGTAACGACTTCTTTTGGCCGACCTGAACGTTCGGCGTCACTTGTACTGGTGCGGCCACGACGAAACTCAGTAGCATTTATCAAGCCTCTCCTTGGTTTCTTTAACGGATTTTTTGCGCAAAAAGTAATGCTTAATCAGCACACCAAATTCACTTTTTTCCATTATTGTGGAAATTAAAGAGGGTAAAGAGGGCTTTTATTTATTTATTTATTTATTTTTTTTTAACTGCTTTCAATGGCTGTCAAACATAAACTAAACGTCACAGCTTGCTCAAAATTTGACAGCAGTCTACTGATAGGTGGCACTTAACGGAAACAGTATTGCCATTACAGTTAATGCGCGGGGTATTCAAAGAGTCACGGACTTATCAAACCACCCTCGTATATAAACAGGTAGATATGATTAATAAATGATTTAAACGTCCTCAGATGATGATAAAAGCAATTTCCTTTCTAAAAAAATAATTCCCGCTATTATTCCTTTGACTGATATTTGTAATTTACAATTTATTCTTCATACTGTAACGACGTACATATGATATAATACATAGCAGTGTGAATATGCCGATTCTGCATCACGCTCAACATGGAGACACTGACGACGCGACGTCAGGCAGAATGTTATATGTATATGGCCAACAGTTTATTTCATTACAAATAAATGTTACCCTTTGTTAATATATACTGCAGTTTGTTTTTATAAATGTTCTCTTAAGCGGTTTTTGCTGATGTTTTCTGCCATATTTCCCATAATAGAGTTCTGTTGATAGAGTACTTTTTTTTGTTCTTCATTGCTAACCTTTTTGACTTTGCTATAGCTTTGCTTGCTTTAAGAATTGTTTGCTTTAGTTTATGTTTAGATATGATGTAGTCATTTTTGCTTGAGGCACTCATTGGATTATTCTTCCAGCGGCTGTATAGATTACCAATATCTCTATATATGGTTAATATGTTTTCGTTTATCCAAGATAGATCGGTGGATTCAGATGCCTTGATTACTTCTTCATTTCTAGCGCTCCTACTCGTAATAGGCTCCGGGAAAAGCCCACAAAGCAGCATATAGTGATCGGAAATGCTGTTTTCTACGACCGCTGACAGAACGTGATCGGTGTTAGCTCTGACCAATACATGGTCTATTCGGGTGCCTTTCATGTTGTTAATATTGAATCTCGTATCTGATTCTACCACGTTGATCAGATCCATCGACTCTATCATTTGCAAGTAATTTGCAACATAGCTTTTATCCGTCTTATTTAGGTTAATGTTCATGTCACCTATAACACAAAGCTCCGCCTCTTTTTTATTATGTTAATATTTTTTCTAAGTTCTTCAACAAACCGTGGAATGCTTAATTTCGGCCGACGATATACCGCAATTAATTGTAGCACTTTTGGATTCATATTCAACTCTAGGTGTATTGTTTCGTAAGACTGTGTCTCATACATAATTCGCTTGTAGGTTATATCTTTTTTTATGTATACGGCGACTCCTCCATTCCTTTGGTTAGGTCCATTATAGAACTCTGTATTAAAACCATCTAGTTCGAACAAATCATTTTCTTCCTCTTTTTCTTGCTTGACGTTTATTTCAACCAGCGCAATTAATTTGATATTTTGTATAATAGCCAAAAGACTAACTAACAGCATATACCAGTTCTTTCGTAACGATCTAATACTAAGGTACACGCAGCTGAATTTTAAACTTCTAATTTCTTCAACTATAACCGGGTCTTCAATATCGTTAATCACTCTGTGATCAACATTCAAACCCTCATTCATAGCGAAATTCATTTTGTCCTTATTATACTACAAAATTTCAAATTGCATACCTTATTATTATTATTTACTTACTTTAGATCTGCTGGATTCTGGCATATAGTTGCTTCACACACACGTCGATGCTTCATCATGTCGTCGATCCAAATGCAAAGTATCGAAAAATGAAAAATGTATCGAAAGCGTTTAAATAATTAGTTAATAATTAATATTTGGAAAAACACAACAATTAGGCTGTAACGTACATACAATGACGAACAAAAAAGCATTGATTGTTTTATTTATTTCATGTACAGATATGCAAGATATGCCTTTCCTAAAAACCAGGGATTTTATCATTCGATAGTTTGCATTTGGATTTTATCATTCGATAGTTTGCATTTGGATCGACGATGTGATATGCATTTAAGATCTACTCTATATTTAAAATTGAAGTGAAACGACGAATATAAATTTAAAGAAAGCAATTGTGGGAAATCCATTGGGTTTGAACGCGAGGCGGTTAGATTAAGAAGCCGATGTACTACCCAAAACACGACTAGTCAATATATTAACTTTTGTCTAACAGTGGCATATCAGCAGTAATACGACGAAAAGAGAATAATTTTTTTTTTTTTCATGACAAAGTACCTATAGTAGTAAATTCATATTTTTTTAAAAAAAAAGCTCAAACTCTCCGACTAAAGCGTCATGGCAATGGCAAGCTTTTGAGTGTATTCTTTCACATATGGGGGGAGTAGTTCATGTACGAGTTAGTGCAGCAGAAAAAGCGCTTCTTATGAATATGATCATCAATTGCAAGCTGTATTGTACGTCGAGTTTTATTACTATTATAGTATCGCGTAAACTTTGTGTTCACGTATTAATACATGTATAAGATTTTACTTCAAGTACCTAATCATCTCTCCTTTTTCAGTTTTCTTTTTGTGCCATTTTTTTATATTCATCAATCTAATCTCCGAATGTTGTCCTCATTTCACATGTTTCTCATTTCTTAGATGCCGTAAGAGTAGAATTTTGTTTTTTGATTTTGTTTGAAAACGATTGTTGCGACGCAACATGAATCATGAAATCCCTTTCTCGACATCACACCCACGATGTATTCTCCGTCGGCAAATAACAACGCCAAATAAAAGGCCAACGGCAAATCACAAATGCATCAGGCACAGATAATTGGCAAAAGTGGGAGATCAAAAAATTGACCCACAACATAGAAAACTAACATTAAGAAAGTGCATATAAAAAATGCGATGTTTTTTATCACTTGGCTCCGCCCACTGTTTTACCATCTCGAAGTTTGTAATTGGGTTGCATGTATGGATTGGTAGTGGTCAACGACCTGAAGAAATTGGTAAACGGCATAAAACAACTGGAGCTAAGTAGATAATCTTGGGCTGGTGCATATCCTATTGGAAGATCTGCAATCTCAACAGGTCAATGATCTGTGGAACTGGTCCAACGGCAGAAAACAGCTGGATTCGGAGGTTTCTTTTGGACATAGAAGAATCATGACAATTATTCCCAATTTCAAAGCACAGAGAATCGGCAATACAATAAATAAATGTTCTTTCATTGGTCAGTGACTAGTACCATGCACATATACCTATAGTAGTAGCATAGGCTATATTGTTTGTCCGGTTGAGAATCCACCCGGCAACATAAAGTTCATTTAAAGTAAAGATTGCGGAGTACTTTGTTATCCTTTTTCGCGAGTGTCCTTATGAGACATAATGTGGTCCTTCGACTTGCAATAATGCTACCGCATTTGGTGACATATTCGTAAGCGTAATGCGTATTATTATAGGCTAACTGTGGTACTCAGCCTTGCACAGGTAGAATAAAAACGCTCGTAGATGACTAGTGGTCGGCCACTTTAACTCCTTTCTTCATATAATATACAGTACGAACTCGGTAATCGCAACCCTTGATACACACAACTATAACTGCAACTTCCTATGATGTTAGTAAGTAAATATACAAATATGTACATATGTACATATGTTGGTTTTTTTTGTCTCTTTTGTTCCTTTCTCATTTATCTTCATATAGTATTATGAGGGATTCACATACCATATGACCGTTTTCATGCCGTTATTTTTTTATTTTTTATGTAGACCTATGTATGTACATATGAGTGTACTTAAGTACAACCATTTTGTAATGTTTCGTTCAAAAATCAATGAATAAGTTTAATAAAATAAATGAAATAAACTTTTTAATAAAGAAAATATTAGCTTTCTGTTTCAAACCTCGCAAAAGGTGCTCTATGTATCATATTGCTCTTTGTATAATTTTTCCTCGGTAGGTGCAACGACCTCAGTAAATGCAACAGCCCCGATTTCTGTCAGTTGCGATTACCGAGTTCGTACTGTCTTCTTCTTCTTCCTTTTTCAGCGAGGTTATGATCCGAAAATAATGAATCACAACCCTCCCACTTCACCGCATTTCTACTGATCCGCCTGTGGGGTTCGCCTATTTGACCTCAGAAAATATCGGCAGGCCTGTCGATTTCGGATCACTCGGTTACTGTGGCCAATGAAATGCCGATGTCGTCGCATTTGTGTGATCCAGG
Source organism: Brachypalpus laphriformis (assembly GCA_945910035.1). Lineage (NCBI taxonomy): Eukaryota > Metazoa > Arthropoda > Insecta > Diptera > Syrphidae > Brachypalpus > Brachypalpus laphriformis. The sequence goes on from OX246755.1 coordinate 125,435,326, forward strand.
CGTTTATAGGCCTGCCTTTCCTACATCACGATGTGTTTGGAACGTACATTGATAATGCCTTTTTAACAGGGTTCAAATGATCTTCTTCTTTGAACGTGGCAATACCAGCTGAGCCGGTCGCGCTCTATTTTTTGTGCGATGGTTTCCTTGATGTGAAAGCTTCCACGGATTTTCGAACTTCTTATTCGATCAAGCTTTGTCACTCCTGCTGTCATGCGAAGCATCTTCATCTCAGCTGCCGTTAATTTATTTTCATACGTTTTGTACGTCGTCCAACATTGTTAACCGTATGTGAGCGCTGGACGCACAACTGCGGTGTAGAGCCTTCCTTTCAACTTAGGTGGTAGTTTTCTGTCACAGAAGATAGCGGAATTTTCTCACTACTTCATCCACTCTACGCTTACGCGATGATTGATGTCGTCATCACAGGTTGCTTTGATATTGATCATAGATCCCAGATATTTAAACTTTTCGGACTTGGGAAGCACTGTTCCATTCAGATAAATGTCTGGAATAGGCCGAGTTCGAGCTGTATATATATGTATGTATATACAGGAACCGTTAGGAATTTTTTTTTAATATGAAGATACAGATACAAACAGGAACACATCTAGGGTAGAGTCGCCAGTGGTCGGCCCCTTAACGAAATTTTAACAGAAAATGCCTCATAAAAACGGGGATTTTGAACCTTTTGGACCAATTTCTGTTTTATATTATTCGTTATGAAATTAATATTCATTGGCATTCTAAAAACCAAACTTTTTTTGTTTAAAATATTAATTAAATCCGATTTTGATAAAAAAGTAAACATTTGCCAGTGTCCGGCCACTCGCATCCTAATTTCGGCCAGCGATGTGCCTGACCTCGACCACCTCTTAAAAAAAACTAGAAATCGCTAAAAAAAATTTGATTAATGTTGAAAAAAAAAGAATTTATTAATAATAAAACAAAACAAAAATTGAACTTCTTTGGACATAATAAAAAAAAATTTAGGAATTAATATATAGTTCTCACAGCATAAGTAAAATATGTAATTAGTTAACACAGGAATGACAAATAAAATCCTCCTTTTCTGGTTCGTCGAAGGACATGGCCGAAAGTGGTGTGCATTTCAGATGAAACCACTTTTCGCAAAGATCGCAACCGATGTTTTTCAGATCGTCATCTTCGACGTCTGTAAGGACATCCTCGTCACATGTTGGGCAGCGAGGAATGATTTTTTCTTTTGCCTTTTCGAACTACTGGTTTCCTTTTATTGCATTTTTCTTCCTTTTTTCTTAGCCGCTGCAGTTTCTTTTCTTGTATCTCAGCAGCCTTTTGTAGTTTCAACTCTTCCTTCTTTTTGTGAAAGTCTTTCCATTGGCGGTTTTTCAACGTTCTGCGCCCTATTTTCCGACTTCTGTATCGGCTTCGGATAAACTAAGTGTTTTTCAAAGCTGGTTGAAGCAGAATTAGTGCACTCTAAAATAAAAATATTATTATAAGTCATAGTACCAAAGTTACAAGTTACCCAAGTTTATTTATTTATTTATTTATTTAAATCTAAATAGTTTACAATAGTTTACAAAAAAATCTATCTCTTTGCTGATTTAACGGCGGCCTCCCAAAGGCCTCCGAAATGAGGGGCTCGAGGAGGGATGTGATGAAACTCCACCTGTTCCGATGCACACCATGATGCGATCTCGTCTTGGGTCTGCTGCTTGAGGAACTGTTGCCTAAACTCCAACAGCTCATTTCGGGCCCCAACAAAATTAGTCCCATTATCGCAGAACAGGTCGCTACATAACCCACGTCGTGCGACAAATCTCTTGAATGCTGCAATGGACCCTTGGCTTGACAGATCCGAAACTACCTCCAGATGTACCGCTTTTACCGCAAAGCACACAAATACCGCCACATACGCCTTGTAGGTATGTTGCCCTCGACGTTTTAGCGTCAGATGAAACGGCCCGCAAAAGTCCACACCGGCTTTCAGGAATGGTCTGGTGGGCTGCACTCTATCTTCTGGCAGGTTGCCCATGATTTGCGTCAGTAGCTTTGGACGGTACCTAAAGCAGTGTAAGCAGCTGTCCACAACCTTCTTTGCTAGTCGCCGTACATCCAGAACCCAGAACTGCTGCCTGATGATACCGATTAACGCCTGAGGCCCAGCATGATAGTTCTTCCTGTGCAAATAAACAACAAGATTTTTGACAACCAAATTAGCTTTTGGGAGTAGGATGGGATGTTTCATAGGATAAGGAATGTTCGCATTCTGCAAACGCCCACCAACTCGGAGGAGTTTTCGAGAGTTACCGTCCAGGAAAGGGTTAAGATTTTTGACGCAACTCTTTGGGCTAATCAATGTTTCCGCTTCCAACTGTTGGATTTCCTCCTTGAAAGCGCTCCGTTGGATATGCCACAAAATTCTCATCAACGCCTCATTCAACACTGATGCAGACAGCAATGGGGTAGATTGTGAAGCAATCATGTCAATCTCCTGATGCGTAGCCCCATACGCAGTTTTCGCAATAGATTTTTTCATATTGCTTATGAACCGGCAGACGTACCCGAAAATTCGCAATATCCTTTGGAAATCATTCGACTGCATATACCCCTCAGAAAATTGAGTACATATTTTTGAGGCCATTAGCGTCACGTCTCCCTTTCTTCTTCCCGGTATGTTCTTGCTGAATCTTGAGCAATCCTTTTCTGGCCAACTAGTGTCCGGCAGGTATAGAAATTCTGGTCCGCTAAACCATCGGCTTTCCAGTAATTCGCCTGCGTAGGCTCCTCTCGACACGATATCCGCTGGATTCATCTTGGTGCTCACGTGTCTCCATATTGCCGATGGTAGTTCGCTTTGAATTTTCGATACTCGGTTAGCAATAAAAACTTCCCATGTAGACGGGTGTGCCGACAACCAACAGAGCACAATCTCCGAGTCTGTCCACAAGAAAATATCATCAACTAAGCTGACCAAGTTGGGCAGAACCTTTGCAAGCAGTGACACTAACAATTCCGCCGCGCATAGCTCAAGTCTCGGAACACTTTCCGTTTTGATCGGAGCTACTCTAGACTTTGCGCTCAACAAATGGCAGTGAACCTTATTGTTTGTGTCCACTGTTCGTACATACACACAACATCCATATGCCCGCGATGATGCATCCGCGAAGCCATGAATTTGTACCGACTTTGGGTTTGGAGTTAGCACGTAACGTGGAATGGTTACGCGTTCCAGCTCCTTCAAACGATTACGATACAATTCCCACTCGCTAAAAATCCTAGCCTGAACGGATACATCCCAATCAACCTTTTTAACCCATAGATTTTGGAGGATTACCTTTCCCTTTACGATAACAGGGTTAATTAAGCCTAAAGGATCAAACAAGGTTGAAAGTTCGGATAAGATAACTCGCTTGGTGATGTTTTTTGTGAAAGCAATATCTGGAACCATATACTGCAGCTGATCCACCGAAGGGTTCCACTTGATGCCTAACGTTTTGATGATATCCGAATCATTAATTCGTAAAGGAACTTCCCTTTGACATTCAGGAATCCTTTTCAGCAGCGTCTCCTCATTTGTCCACCATTTACGTAGCTCAAACCCCGCACCTTTAAGAATAGTCCGAACTTCCGAATAAATGTTGGATATTTCGTCCAAGGAATCCCCGCCACTGATCAGGTCATCCATGTAAAAGTCCTCGCTTAAAACATTTGACCCCAGTGGATACTTCGATCGATTCAAGTCGGCTAACATTTTTAAGCACCGGGTAGCTAGGAATGGCGCAGATGTGGTACCGTAGGTAACAGTCCTCAACTGATATGCCTTCAAATCATCTGTGGCTTTAGTTCTCCACAATATGCACTGGTATTTCTGGTCGCGTTTGTCCACCTTTATCTGCCGATACATTTTTGAAATATCCGCCGTTAAGGCGTATTTGTATAACCGAAATCGCAAAATGATGGAAAACAATGTATTTTGGATGACTGGGCCTTTCAACAACACCTCATTTAACGAAATATTCGACGATGTACGGCAACTACAATCGAAAACTACCCGGAGTTTTGTTGAAGAAGATTCTGGGCGAAGCACACACTGATGAGGGCAAAAGTACTCAATCTGATTCATCTTGGTTTTTGGAACTTCTTCCATGTGTCCTAACTCTTTATACTCCCTTAAGAATTGAGCATATTGAGCCTTAAGTTCTGGATTCCTATCCAACCTCTTTTCAAGAGAAAGAAATCGTCTCTTGGCAATGCTAAACGAATCACCCAAAGCAACCGGATTCTCCTTAAATGGCAATCTAACAACGAACCTGCCGTCATCTCCTCGCAATACGGTTTGCACGAAATGTTCCTCACACTTCTCTTCCTCAGGTGTAAGATACGTTTTCTTGGAGTCAACCTTTTCCAAGTCCCAAAACTGCGCTACTAATTCATTTAGATACCGATCGTCATTTTCCTCTTGGCCACTTACTAAGCAAACAGTTGCCTGAGGTACCAACGAAAGATCGTATCTGCCAGATAGGACCCAGCCGAACAGAGTTTTTTGTAGCGTAGGTCGACCTTCCATCTTTATTTGCCCAATCGCCAACAACTCGAAGAAACATTCCGCTCCTATCAACAAATCGATTTTCGAAGCCTTATTGAAGTTCGGATCTGCTAGCACGATGTTTCTGGGAATATCCCAATTGTCGACATCAAACGATTGACTTGGCTGTAGATCCGTGATATTTCTTATGACCAATAATTCTAATTCCGTCCTAAACTCAGAAATCCTCGACTTGCAAATCGCACGAGTGGTATGACGAATTCTTGAGATTTCATTTCCGATACCACTTATTTGCATGTCAGCTTTAGTTTTTACAAGCCTTAACCTCTGAGCCATATCTTCGGTTACAAAATTCAACTGTGAGGCAGAGTCCAGAAGCGCACGAACGGGATGGTAGACACCAAAGTGATCCCTTACTTCTATCAAAGCCGTAGCCAATATCACTTGGTTCTTCGTTCTTCCCAGTAATGTGGAGGAAGACAGCGGATTTTGGGTCCTACCGGACTCTGAAGTGGGGCCAAACCTATGCAAGAGCTGATGATGGGGTAGAGAACAAATGCTGCACTTGTCCTTTGAGCAACGCCTTACTGAGTGTCCCTTATCTAGACAATTAATGCATAGCATCAACCTTTTGGTCTCGTGAAAGCGCTGCGCTACTGGCAAATTTGCGAACTCACTACACCTATCGATCTTGTGTTCCTTAGCATTACAATATGTACACAGCACCTGTTGCGCAGCTAACGTGGTAGGTTTGCTTTGTCGACTATTGCCTTCATTACTATTCCGCCACCGTGAACGACGATCATTTTTGATACCTGAAGCTGACAACAACTTCTCTGAACGTGGCATTTTTGATTCTTTGATTTCAAGATATTTACACCGATGATCTAGCACCTTGGTAAATGCATCCCACGATGGCAGCTTGTTGTAATCCATCGCATCTTGCCACTTCGCCTGAGTTTCGGGATCCGCCCGATCTAATGCAAGCGATATTAATATTGCATCGGTTATATCCTTATAGTTTCCTAAAGACAACATCGCAGTGAGGTGGGTATTGAAACTATCTTCCAAATTTCTTAGCGAAAGGGAACTGGCCTTGGACACCTTAGGAACTTCTAGCAAAAGATTAATGTGCTCTTGGAAAATTAAACACTTGTTGTTAAATCTCTTGTCTAATCGCGCTAATGCTTTACGATAGTTCGCCCCTATCAAGTCGAACTCCTTCACTGCCCCTAGCGCTGGTCCTGACAAACAGCGTTTTAAATAATTAAATTTCTGCAAGTTGTCTAACGAGTCATCCTTGTCAACTAAATTCTGAAATAATCCAATAAAGTTAGGATATTCAGAAAATTTCCCAGAGAAATTTGGCAGTTTAATTTGCTCTAGCTTCGACCGAGCGACTGGTGGCGGTTGGAAAAACGTTGCATTAAAACTGTCTGCCGCGTTTGAATTTCCTTTAAATTCTGCCACTCTTTCCCTAATTTTCGCCTTCGTGAACACATACAATTCCTCCACTTCACCTCTAAATGCTTCATTAGTTGCCTCCACTTCCTTTATGTCAAACCGTTCGATGCTTTTTTGAACATTTAGCGCTTGTTTGAATTAGGATTCTAATATTTCTAAACGACACTCTAACTCTGTCACAGATAATGCATCACCTTTGCTAACAATAAAGTTTTTTACTCTCTTCAAACTCCCTTTGGTCGTTGACCTCAGAGTTTTTAGTTCCGACAACCTTTTCTCCACCTTGGTAGATTTATCCAATAATTCCCCAACTTCCCCCTCTTCATCCTTCTGATCATGATCAGTATTCATGATGTAATACTAATTGTATTTTGGTTACAGTCAGCGAACAATCACTCAAACAACTGCACTTGAATCAGAATTCAAAATTTGTCTGCTGCTTTCACTGTGATGAATTGGGACAATAAGAGAGGTAGATACGTGCAAGCGCCCTTCTACTATGGGAATGGGATAGACAATTTGATAGCAAAGTCAGGCTAACAGAGCGACGTCGGCTACATAAAATGTCAACGCTTATCCCCAACAATATCTCCAAATGCAACCAAACAACTCTATTCAACAGCTTAAAAATATTCGACCGCCACTATGCTGCCAAGTTCCAACAACAAAATAACCGATAACTTGGTTGATCAGCAACAACAACTAGCAGCCACTAACCAGCAGCAATGATGATAAATCGTCAGCAACAAATAATTAATCAACCCGCAACACCATAACCGCTTCAATCAGCAACAAAATAACTCAGCAACACAATAACCGCTTCACTCAGCAAGAAAATACATCAGCAACAAAATAACCGCTTCACTTAGCAACAAATTCAATAACAGTGCAACAGAATTATTATGGAAAAAGCTTTTACCAGATTTCCTATGTACTTGTAGGCGATGATGCAAATGCAATCCACATCCGCAAGTTCGTAGTCTTCTCGTTCTTATGCACCTCTTTCGTCTCTGTGAAGAGCTTATTTTGCTTGTCTCGCTTACACTGTATCCGCCTGTGACGAAAGAAAAGTTTTAGATTTGTTTTTTAGTTCAATATTTTAATCAAATAATCACGATTTATATATATATATATATATATATATGTATATGTTTTTTACGTATATATATAACTGGTTTAAAGTTGAAATCTAACGATTTCCCGGGTTTTCGGCACCATGTAAAATCGCAAGAGTTTTTGCGATATCAACTATAAATTTAACGCTGTGGGACTTTTTTATGAGATCCACACGACAACTTGAAATATTGGGATACGTCACAATTTCAAATAAAAGTCCGTCACTTTAAACGTTATAAAGATTTATTCTTTGACCAAGGTCACCTTCTTCTCGCAACGGCTACCGATCAACTTTTCATCAATTTCTTTTACAGGGGCCATTGTACACGGCTTTTCTCTCGGCAGAATCCGTTTAGACCATCTGCTTCTCTATATTTTATGGTAGTACTAGAGTTATTTCTTCCATTCACAATCAACTATTTAGTTTCTAGATACAATTCAATTCATAATTCAAATTAATAACAACATACAATACAATAATAAACAATTGATTACAACTTTGTAATCAATGTTTTCCAATTCCAAATCATCTTTAAGGGATGTGATCACTCGTTTGGCTTCCAAAAAGCTTTCCTCTGGAATATTAGGAGAAACGCTACCATTGCCTTCATTTACCGACTCTAATACATTTTGGACGCATTTCGAGTAGTCAACAGCATCCAGATTAAAAGGAAATAGTCCACATTTTTTGAACGCGTTCTGAATTATCATCGTTCTATCCTTGCATTTAAGGACCATGTTCAGAATCTCGCAGAAATTCTCTTTCCTTATTGCCTTGTCGTGATTACCCGGAACTCTTTGCCACGCACTGATTGTATTACGATAGTCCGACTTCAACCCCTTAAAAGCACCCACATCAGCTGGTTGCATTATATGCGTAGTGTTAGGGGGAAGTGCATACAAAATTATTTGGTTTGAACTGCAAAACTCACTCAGCTCCATAGACATATGCGACCTATGTCCGTTTGGGGACCTGCATTGCGATTGATCGGGAAACTACTGACTGCCCAAAACTTGGCTTGGGCCAGTAGCGCAACAATCAAGTTCGTGATAAAGTGCTTACTTTACCTCCTAGTGGTGGTCCCCGTGCAACTATACGTATAAACCCTTATACGTATAGGCCAAAATTGTAAGTGCGGGTTGTCTAGGGCCTTGATTCTAGGCTAGGTAACGTGGACCAGCAACCTGCGTTACCGAATATTGCCCGCTACAGAAACCGACACTATGCCTCGGATAAGGAATGATCACATGTTGACGACTTTTGGCTATTGTACCCGGACAAAGATAGGTTTCTGGAATGTAAAGACGATCCTCGACCCGGGAAGAGAAGGTCCTTACAATGCCAGATTCCTCCAATTGGAAAACGAATTCATGCCATATAAACTGGACATTTTGGGGGTAAGTGAAGTAAGATGGTTAGAAGCGGGCGAGTACCAGTCTCCAACGCGTAACACTGTACTACTCTATTCTGAAAGACCATCCGCAAGTCCGCGGGAATATGGAGTCGGGCTACTGCTAACAACAACAGCACGCAAGGGCCTAATTTCCTGGCAGCCTCATGGTGATAGGATTTTGACGGCCAGATTCCGGACTAGAGTACGACGTGTCACCATCATACAGTGTTACGCCCCAACGAATAGTTCGTCTGAGGACGAAAAGGAGAGCTTCTACAATCTCTTAAGCGCCGTCTTCAACACAACACCAAATGGAGACATTGTGATGGGGGATTTGAATGCCAAGGTAGACAGCGACAACGAAGGGCTCAAGCATGTAATCGGGAAGCATGGACTAGGCAACCGCAATGACAACGGCGAAAGGTTTGTGGATTTCTGCAATGCCAACCGCCTTGTGATAGGTGGCACCATGTTTGAGCACAAGACCTGCCACAAAGTCAGCTGGGTTTCCAATGACAGGCAAGCAACCTCCAACCAAATTGACCATTTTGCCATCAGCCGCCGCTTTAGAAGTAGTCTCCTGGACGTCCGAAACAGGCGTGGGGCAGATATGGGGATAGTACGTGATCACCATCTTATGATAGCTACTCTCCAACTACGTACTGCTGCAGTTCGAAGATCCCACGACAACACAAGAATGCCCAGGTTCAACATCGATAGACTTAGTGATCCCTCAGTGCGCCAACAATTAAGCGAGCACTTTTCGCAAGGTGTGGAAGCAATCAGCAGCTCAATGCCCGCAACCATCCAAGACCATTGGTGTGCTGTGAAAAATGTTTTTACATCTGGTGCTGAAAGAATTGTCGGTCGATCGCAAGGAAGACATAGGGCGTGGCTTTCCGAGGATACCTGGAGACGGATTGACGAACGAAAACAGCTAAAAGCTCGCGTTGCAGCTACCCCAGCAGTAGGGAGAAGCGAGCTAGAGTACTTATATCGCATGAAGATGAGAGAAGTTCAGCGTAGCGTACGACGTAACAAGCGCAACTACATCAACGCGCTGGCTACAGAAGCAGAAGAAGCTGCACGGAGGTGCGACAGCAGGACCGTCTACAGAATCACGAAAGAGCTGACAGGTGGTCGCAGCTCCAGCCAACACCCAGTGAAAAGCCTAGACGGCTCCTTGCTCATTTCGGATGAGGACCAGCTCAAGAGATGGAAAGAGCATTTTGCTACGGTTTTGAACCGTGTATTCGCTAGCGATATGCTCCCAAATCAGACTGAGATGCCCGAGGTGAGAAGTTCCCGAATACGCACCACGACTCCCAGTAAAGATGAGATCATTACCGCGATCAAGGCACTCAAAACCAACAAGGCGGTAGGACTTGACGGTATTCCAGCAGAGCTCTTACGAGCAGCGCCAACAACATCGGCTGAGCTTCTGCTTCCACTTATAGATACAGCTTGGGAAGCTGAGAGCTTTCCTAACGAGTGGAAAAAGGGAATGGTCGTCAAGCTTCCTAAGAAAGGAAATCTAATGGAGTGCGGAAACTGGAGGGGTATCTGCGTGCTGCCTGCTGTAGCTAAGATAATAGCTAAAATCATCCTTGAGCGAATCAAACAACATCTCGAAGACACACTCGATGCCGAACAAGCAGGTTTCCGCTCTGGATCCTCCTGTGCCGACCACATCAACACCCTGCGGATTATCATCGAACAGTGTGTTGAATATCGATCGCCACTGCACCTGCTGTTCATCGATTTTGAGAAGGCGTTCGATAGTGTCAACAGGGAGTTTATTTGGCGTGCCTTACGCAGGAGAGGCATTCCCGATAAACTAATTGCTATTATCAAAGCTACATATGAAGGCTCCAAATGTCACGTTCTGCACAGAGGAAGGTTGTCTCAGGAATTTGAGATCCAAAGTGGGGTAAGACATGGCTGTATCCTTTCACCAATATTATTCCTATTGGTGATTAGCGATGTGCTTCATGCAGCTTTGTCGACGGGAAACGGAGGAATTCGATGGATTCTTACATCTCAACTGAAACATCTTGACTACGCTGACGATGTATGCTTACTCTCCCACAGAATTATTGACCTCCACCAAATGACAGCGGATGTAGAGAGGGAGGCAGGCGTCGTCGGGCTGAAAATTAATACGGCAAAAACTAAAATTATCAGCCTTGGAACTAACTCATCGGCTCAAATATGCATTGCTGGACAACCGGTAGAGAGAGTAGAGGATTTCCAGTATCTTGGGAGTATTGTCTCAACCGATGGTGGAACCGAACTGGATATAGCCAACAGAATCGCCAAAGCAAAGTCCGCGTTCGGTATGTTGTCCAAAATATGGTGAAGCAATGCAATCAGTTTGAGCACCAAAATAAGACTGTTCCGCTCCAACGTTGAATCCGTGCTGCTATATGGTTGCAGCACGTGGAGAGTGACCACTACTATCACCAGAAAGCTGCAAACGTTCGTTAATAGGTGTCTGCGCAATATCTTAAGGACTTTCTGGCCCAATCGTATCTCTAACGAACACCTTTACGAGAGAACGGGTCAGAAACCAATAGGCACAACTATCCAACGGCGGAAGTGGCAGTGGATTGGTCACACGTTCCGAAAAGGTGACAGCTCCATAGCGAACCATGCTATGCAATGGAATCCTCTAACTCAGGATGGCAGAAGACCTGGCGGTCCGAGGAGAACATGGCGCAGAACAGTTGAGAAGGAGGCACGGCAGCTAGGGAAAAGTTGGGGAGAACTCAGACACATTGCCAGAAACCGTACACGATGGCGCGTAGGCGTAGTAGAGGCCCTAGGACCCACAAGGGGATACAGGACATAAGTAAGGAAGTAAGTATGTCCGTCAACCAAGAACAGCACAGGACGTTTGACGTCATTTTTCAGTAGCCAAACGTGGAGCCCGTCAGTAACATATTGAAGAAAAGTTTCGCTGCGCATCCAACCACTCTCAGTTTTTCCAAAAACCCATTTATCAGGCTAAGGACTCTGGCAGGTGGTCGCTTGTATGGAAAAACAACCATGGGAGGAAGCGCTTTCCACATGCAGTGAACGCTAAAAGGACTGTAAGTGTTTCTTTTTCGTTACCAGCACTTACTTTATAGATGTTCTTAAGTCCTTTGGGGGCAAGAACGTTACCAGTTTTTGGAGCCATGCTAAAACCTGTCTCGTCCGCGTTTAAAATTCTGGAGGGATCTTCAAGGATGTCTTCAGCTTTATTATTAACCAAATATTCATGAAGATCTCGAAACCATTTCCTTATTCCTTGCTCCGTAATGGTAGCCCGAGATTTGGATATAGCTTCAGGAGTTCTTAAGCTTATGCTTGGATGGCGCCTTAAGAAGCTATAGTACCACTTTTTTCCTAGCTTCTTATCCTTGAACGGGGTTTTTCGAGAATCGTCTTTCAGAATTTTTTGAACCGTCTGTAGAAGATCCTCTGAATTTTGCAGAAAGCCACACTTGGCCAAAGTTATCAGCCAGTCGACAAGCTTCTCCTCTTCTTCAATGGATAGGATCGTACTGGGCCCCATTTTGCGAGGTCCGTCTAAGACTTTTCCATGGATCCGATCTTCAAGAGTAGTTCTGGGAATTCCGAACTTCCTAACGGCTTCCCGAATGGGCATTTTATTTTGTCTAATTTCTATTAGAGCTTGTACCAAAACTTGATCGCTGTAAGTGATTACACGCTTTCCCTTAGTTGCGTCACTCATGTTGATTGTAGTGTATTACTTAAAATTATAATTTAAACCTAGTTTACTATCTATAAGTGGGCGCCGTGGCGTAAGTGGTTAGTGTGTCGGATCACTACGCATGAGGTTCCAAGTTCGAATCCTAGAAAATACCAAAAAGTTTTTTCACGGTCCCACCTCTCGCGAGCGTCTGACAAACATCCGAGAGTATTGTTGTCACGAAAAAGCTTCTCAAATCCATTCGTGTGAAAAATATAACGCACACAACATGAGTGGTTGCGAGAAGCTAGGCCCTGGCACTTTAAAGAGCTGTTGCGCCAAATATTTGTTTTGTTTTTATTATCTATATTTACAGAGCAAAATGATTTCTCTTACAAAAATTCAGCGGGGCCGAAGTTAGGACACAAGTTTCCAGTATCCGGCCACCTAGGTCTATGTTTGTAAAAGTGTGGCCGACTACTGGATATTTTGAATTTTCAACGACTTTTTGAAGTAGAGAGCGTCGTTATAGTCCAGTTATACACATATTTCGCTCGAAACGAAATAACAAAAAAAATACACAGTTTCCTATCTCCGGCCGGGGTTAGTGTCCTATCTCCGGGCACTCTAAAAAAAACAGCAATTTAACATTTTTATATGTTTTAAAGCAGTTTTCATTGAAATATACTATAATTAACTATAAAAAACACATCTTATTGTACTCACCTTTTGAAATTATGAAATAAAGACTAATTCCGGAACACACTTACACTATTGTTTTTACTAGAACAACTCCGGAATACCTTGTCCTAACGCGTTCACACAACCAATAAGCTCATAATTAAGGAAAGAAGGAGTGTAAGAAAGAGATAACAGACTACATTATGACTGCAAAAAGAGAAGTAGGGCATTCATTTCACTATTTATGACATTTTTCTCTGATGGGGGCCGGTCACTGGAGACGGCCGGAACTAGGGAACTCTACCCTACCCACAAATTTGGTATAATTACGCAAATACTTCAGCTGGCAGATTTACATCGGTCAGTGCGCATTTGCAAAAGTGTAAGAACGTGACGATTGCTTGTTTTTTTTTAGTTGTGCGTGCTTACAAAAGTGTAAAATTTTAATATTTTTGTATTTTTCCTAAAAGCATAAGAAATGTATTTATTGAAACAAATATTAAAAAAAAATAAATAATGGGATGGCCGACTGCTAATTTCAGTCCTCGGCCTGGGATGGCCTGAGGCAAACCAAATGCTGGTATCGTTGTATTTGTTTTTCTGTCTGCAGGAGTTTTTAGGCCTGCGTTTCTTTAGCGGTACTATGGAACGTTAATTGATATTACCTTTAACAGAGTTCAAATGATCTCTTCTTTGAACATTACAATATTAGCTGAGCCAGTCATGTTCTATTTTTCGTGAGATGATTTCTTTGAAGTGAAGGCATTCACGAATTTTCAAACTTCTTATTCGAATCTAACCCGGAAGGATGACGCAGTTGAGGACCTCCTCGCTGTAGGTGACGGGCATAAGTTCAAGGGGACCTCGATCAACTTGGAGTGCGCAACTGGAGTCAATTAGCTAAAAACCGAGTTAAATGGAGAGGTTTGTTGGTTGAGGCCCAGGTTCACCCCGAACTGTAGCGCCACCTAAGCAAGCAAGCACGACTTAAGACTTCTTCTTAAAGTTAGTGGTGTAAGTCATATTTAGCTTAAGAACTTAAGATTTGCACCGCCGTAACTTTCAACAATACATATCAGCTTTTCCTTTATCTATCAAGTTTGTGCTACCATCTGTTGTTGAAGTAGTAACATTTCAATTTATGTACTTCACATTTTCATGCAACAGATTGGCAAGTGTATTATTCATTTCCGGACTTACAGCAATATTTTTGAGAAATTACTTACACAGCATTACTTTAACTGCCGCCTATACTTGGGAGCGTCGAATTTTACATGGGACAAGTCCATTTTCGCACTCGTACAGTTGCAGTGGTACTCAAAGATCTGAACATACACAAATCCGCTGTTCCAGACGGTATCTCCCCCATAGAGGTGTTCTTCCACGCTGGCAAAACCTCTGCGTAAGCTTTTCTGTCTGTCCTACTCTTCTGGGCCCTTTCCGAGCAGATGGAAAACAGCATTTGTCCAGCTCGTCCGTAAAAAAGGCGAATCTTCCTCTCCGTCCAATTACCGACCCATTGCACTAACGTGCCTTCTTTCCAAGATCATGGAAACGCTGATAAATCATCAGCTTACGAAATATCTTAATTCACGGAAACTCCTCAATGACCGGCAATATGGTTTTCGTAGCAACAGGTCCACCGGTGATTTGATGGCATATCTCAGCGAGAAGTGGAACCAATCTCTCCATCACTTCGGCGAAACAAAGATGGTTGCGCTCGATATTTCTAAAGCATTTGACAGAGTTTGGCATCAGGCTCTTTTGTCGAAAATGCGTGCATATGGCATCGATGAGTCTCTTCTTTAATGGATTAGAAATTACCTTTACAAGTTGTCTTGTACGGCTTCAAGTGTGCAATTCACCGCATAAATGCTGGTGTTCCCCAGGGCTCAGTTTTGTCTCCGACTCTCTTCCTCATTTTTATAAATGACCTTTTGTCTGCAACTTCTAATTCAATCCATTTCTTCGCTGATGACAGTACCCTCAGTTTTATATATTCGTTCCCTAACTCACGTCCCTGCTCTTCGGCCGTAGAAGAGGAACGGCAACGTATGTTAAACACATTAAATTCCGACCTGGACAGCATAACCAAATGGGGTTCAACCAATAGAGCGGAATTTAATGCATCCAAAAATCAATGCTGTCTTCTGTCTCTCAAGCCAAACCAAGACCCTCATCCATTATCCATGAATGGTACTTGTATCGCTGAATCCGAAAGACTTACCATTCTCGCTATGTGCATCAATAACCGTCTTCGATAGAACGACTACATATCGAAGTCGCCAAAAATGTTGCAAAATGTCTAGGATTCCTTAAGCGGTGCAAGAAATATTTTACCCCGTCTGATCTGCCCTGCATCTATAAGACATTCATCCGCCCAAAGCTGGAATATAACGCCCACATCTGGTCTGGTGCACCCAAGACCGCTCTGCACAATCTAGATAGGGTACAGAACCACTCGTTAAAACTAATAGGTGATAGAGACATTGTGAACTCCATAGTCTCACTTGAACACTGTAGAAATGTCTCGTGTCTTTCCCTATTTTATCGCTTTTTTTTATAAAAAATGTTCCAGCGAAATAGCTAGTTGCATTCCTCCCCTCCAAAACTTCACCCGCAATACGCGTCATGCTTCAAATGCACATCAGTTCACCCTCAAGCCCAACTTCGGACGTACTGTCAAATATAGGGATTCGTTTATAAGCCGAACAAGACGTTTGTGGACCGATCCACCGGCCTCTGTATTTCCTAAACATTACAACCTTCAAACAATTAAAGCCAACGCAAACCGGCATCTCCTCTGTCTCTTTCCCCCTTTTTCCATCCGCCCGCGCCCTGAGAACCAGTATAATGGTATTGATAATCCCTTTGGCACGCGCAGATTATAAAAAAAAAAATGTATGCATGAATTTAGCTAACAGAAGGACTGCGTCAAACTGCACATGTGCACACCAAAGCTATAAATTTGCGCAAAGAGGTATGCAAGGAAATAAACCGCTTACTTACATAGAAGGCGCTACAGTTTGGGGTAAGTCTGGCCCTCAACCAACAGGAAATTAATTTGTTTATTTTTTTATACTGTACCCAAAAGTTTGCAAAAAATCGGTAGTTCTCAAACTTTCCGAATGTATAGTTTCTAATGCCTGGTTTTGCCTGTTTTTTTTTTAATCTCTGTGTTTATTTCTTTTAATATCTTAATCCCCTTAAGGAGTATCGTGGTAATTCTTATTGGAGATAAGGACCAATATCAATAAGGTATAAAATGCCAAAGTCTTGTTAACATCTGTGATGTAGTTTTTGCGGGATACCTGCCCATTTCCAACCCTAATTATCATTTTATTATATGTATATAGAGATATAGATTTTTTAATTAATGGACTTTTTTTAAAAGTCCTAAGGTGCATATTTGAATGCCATTTTTTCTGGTTTACCCTCACATCTAGTAAATGATTACAGTTATATAAATCCGGCTTATTTGTCGTCATAGGCGCGAAGATGCTTTACTACCGTAATCTATTTTCAAACGATTACGTCATTTCTTTTAAACATAATTCAATAAAAATTTCCAGTCAAAAAAGTATGAAAAGAAAAGACAAAAAAATTGGTATGCGTCTCACCCACGGAGCACACAACAGCTGATGCATCTACTACATTTACATGATCGGATTGACATAGAATTGAGTTTCGAAACACGTTGACGCTACTTCCCATGTGCGTGAAGTTCCTTTTCTCTCCTTCTCTCTCTTCTTTCTCTATCTGTCAAATTTGATCTTTTGATCCGCGTATATACGAGTATGTAACATCTCAACTTGAATCAATCCTTTTTCAGTCCGATCTGCGTTTATGTGGTATTCAAACCGAATCGAATCCGGAATCAATCCGTCATGTAAACTTTGTAATCGTAACCGATCTAAACTCGTAGTTGAATTATGGTCATGCGCTACTCATCCATATTTCTTTTATAAACTACTCAAAACAAAATAGGGCCCACTAAGTTTTTTGGCTTTCATTTAAAAAAAATTAGTGATTATATATATATTTTTTTTTATTATGTTTTAGCTTAGTATTGAGTACACATAATTAATACGGAAAAAAAATTGTTTATTCAAATTACACACAAAAAACATTTTATGGGAAAATTTACGAAAAATAAAGAAAAATAAAACTTTACATATCACTATTTTTTTGTTATGATTTGTTGTTGATTTGTTTTGCTTAGTAGCCTCTTACGGCTGCCTCTACTCCGTATGCACTGTATTAGCTTATCTGGTACGCTTTCGATCAGATGCGTTACATTTTGTTCGGGTATGCGCTCCCAACAGGCTTTTAACGCGTTTATCAGTTCCTGTTTCGTGCTGACATGGCTGTGTTTTCTTTGAGGCTTCTTTTTAATTGGTCCTATAAATGCTCGATGGGATTGAGGTCTGGGCTGTTTGCTGGCCATGGCAAAAGTGAAATATTGGCGTCAGAAAGAGCTGCTTGGGTAATATGGGCCGTATGTGGGCGAGCAAGGTCTTGCATAAGAACAAACCCATCGTCAACTCTCTGTGAAAATGGGATCACAACAGGTCGTATTATCATCTCAACGTAACTGGCGGCGGTAACGGTGCCCTCATCCAGGATTACCAGCTCTGTTGTGCCTAGCAAACTTATTCCAGCCCATACCATAACACTGGGGCCCCCAAAATTCACTTCCGTGAATGCACGGGTCGGTAAAACGTTCACCTTGTCTTCTCCACACGCG
Source organism: Brachypalpus laphriformis (assembly GCA_945910035.1). Taxonomy (NCBI): domain Eukaryota; kingdom Metazoa; phylum Arthropoda; class Insecta; order Diptera; family Syrphidae; genus Brachypalpus; species Brachypalpus laphriformis. Next base: position 125,452,959 of record OX246755.1, read on the forward strand.
TACTCGTTTATCATCACTCAAAAACTTTATCTTGCATTCGTCTGTAAAGAGTACAGACCTCCAGTTGTCCATGGTCCAATTTGAATGCTCACGGGCGTACTTTAAGCGCGCTGCCCGATGGGCCGCTGTAAGTTTCGGCCGAATAGCACGCACTCTGGATCGTTGACCATCTTCGTGGAGTCGATTGCGAATGGTTTGATCACTGACTTGAGTGCCAGTTGACTGCCGCAGTTGAGTTTGTAAAGCCCAGGCAGTTACGGTACGCGCCCGACGTGCAGTTATTCGAATGTACCGGTCTTCTTGCCGAGTTGTGACTCTGATTCTTCCTGATCCAGGTCTCCTTGCTACACTCCCGGTCTCCTGGAAGCGCTCCCACACATTTCGGATAGCTCGCCTCGACACACCGATACGATTTGCAACAGCCCTTTGAGATTGTCCTTGCTCCAGCATATTTACTGCTCTTATTGCGTTTTCAGTATCCAAATGACGTCTAGAACCGGACATGGTAATCACGTTTTATCATGAAGAAATTAAGAAAAATAATTAAAGAAAGTAACACTTAGCAACAACGCTATAATCGGACTGAGAAAACAAATGCAATAATCTTTGCATTGATTGTTTTTTCGAGCCATGGGCTTTTTTTGCCTACTCACTTGGAGGAAACGGTAAAATTGTTGTTCAAAGCATTGATAAGGACTTATACACATGCAAACTCTACAATAAAATGCTTCGTTTCGATAATGTTTACCAATTAAGTATTTTTTAGGCAAAATACCAAATAAATCTTGGATGGGCCCTATTTTGTTTTGAGTAGTTTATATCTATTATATTTCACGCATATGCAAACACACATTCAAACTGGCGCTGGCTCCGGGCTTTCACTTTCCAGGTGTTGACCCAAATGACTAGCTTGTCAGACGCCGAAAGTTGCTTTCATTGTGCGAGATGGAAGACTATCGACCTTTACCAATTGCCTTCTATCACTTAAATAATTGGAAAACCACTTTAGTATTGAACAGTCAGGGTTACCGTGAATAAATTTTCTTTCGGAATTTTTTCCCCGAACACAAATTAGGTACCTTAAAAAACAGGAAATATGTGTAGAATACTAACCGCCCCTCACGCTGCTTGATTTCAGTGATCAGACTCACTCACAGAGCTGTATCCGTGAACGAATGAGTCGTCACGTAATTTGCATGTTGTTTTTAGATCACAACAACACAATTACGTGACCTCCCATCCGTTCATGGTTACGGCGATTCGACCCGTAGTGTTGAACGACGGCATATCGTGATTATTTAGTTACGAAACAAAAACCGAAGTTATTTCATATATTAAAATTACATTTTATTAATAGTTATATAATAGCTTGAATTTTATTTCAATTAAAAATAAATAATTGGAAAGATCAGATTAAATAAGTAGTGTTGCACAATGAAGTCATAGTTTCAGCCAAAAGAGAGTCTCACATTGGGTGCACGGTTTAGATTAATTTGGTATCTCCTACTACTGCCCACTTAGCCGGAATGCTTACAAACGAAATATGTAAAATCAATGGGATAACATAAAGGTTTATTCGTTCATTTGCAGCAATGAGTTAACCGTTGCATCCTTATTTCCACGATTGGCCTCGAATACGGATTTCACTACTTCCTTGTCGATATCAGGGAACATTTCATGGACCTAAAACGGAGAACATGTGTTTATATTTAATACAAAATCTAATAAAAGAGAATATATTGTGCATACCTGTTTAAGATCCGCTTCACTGATTTGTGGAACTGGAGGTGGCATTTGAGGCTGCTGTGGTGCCACAAATATTGGTAATGGTCGACCTGGTGGAACCATCACCATTGGAGCTGCAGGAATTGCCTGATACATGTATGGGGTAACGGGTTGATTGCCGAAACTAAGGACCACATCAATAGTTCCCTCCAGACCTTCACCCTGCTTGCCACTCAGTGGGTACCATTCTTCGTGAGTTTCACCGCGTAGTACAGTATCGGGAATTCGTATATCGGCCCAAGCAATTAGCTCGTCCATTTTAAAGCTGCACTCATCGTAGATTTCGATTGAGATGGAATTAACTCCGACGGGAAGTTGACTTTGGATGACACGATTCCAACGAGGATTTTTTCCGCCATTCGGATCGGTTTGTGTTTCGTAAACGTAGTGGCCTACACGAACGCGAACATATGGATCCATCCGAGTGAGACCGTAATTTCGAACTAGACGTGCTTGAGCGCATGTTATGCTAAGACGTCCAACGTGATTCGGGGCCTAAATAGAGAATAGAAGAAAAGGATAAAATAAGCATCCTTATATCAGTTAGAATTTAATTAGTTATATAGAAGTTTCAACTGCGTTTGTACGATTGAGTACATAAATTACGTACTAGGTGTAGCAGCTTATAGAGCTAATTGATTGTTAAAATACAGAGGGAAGATACGAATATATCCGGTAACTTGGAATTCGCTGCAAAAATTTCAACGGACAGGTCAGATTTCTTCCAGACATTCCCTTTCTTCGAACTACAATTGCGAAGGTCGAATTTCACCAGGGTTCTTCTTTTAGGTATAGATTAACTAGAAACAAAGGGACACAGTCCCAATTGAATACTGTCTACACATATTTGGTCTCTATCAAGAAATCACAGAGACCGGTAAAAAGTTTAATGAACGAATGACATAATCGCTTGAATTGGAATTTTCGTAGAAAAAATGTTTTCTGTTGTTGATCGACATTCAAATTGAGTTCCGCGAACTGCCTTTATATATGTATGTCATGAGAAATAAATAAATGTTTTTTGACATCAGGATTAGAATCATTAACTATTAGCGTAGTAATCGATGACATTACCACTACACCATTGCTCCGGACCTCTTTCGCAAGCACGTCAGATATTCAACTATGACTCGGTACCCAAGTAAGACAAACATTTCGTCTCTTCTTACTTTCTTAACATTCTAGAACAATCTAAGTGATTTGTGGGTGTCTCAAATGCTAAGTGCAGCCCGGCTATCACTGCAGATGCTGGTACTTCACCACGTCATCTCTCATCAATTATCCAGTTTGCCACTCTGAGTATAAAAAAAAATCGCCGCCATTTTTTCGAGAATGCCGGAAAGTTTGTGTCTTATTGTTCAAAAACCACACAGTTCCAGTTCCATTTGTGGTTCTAGAGTTTTCAGTGGATATTGTTCGAAATCAATACTCAAGCAATGCTCAGCATATGCAAAGACATGGATTAAGTTTCTTAATTGAAAAACACTTGTTTTTGAAAAAAAAAAAGAATATATTTTAAAAACTTAGAAATATATTTTTTCCGACTGCGGAATTAGAGAACTTCCACATATATCTCCTATATTTCTTCAGTTTATTAAGGCTAAAAAAAAATATTTGGCGCAACAGCTCTTTAAGTATCTGGGCCTAGCTTCTCGCAACCACTCATGTTGTATGCGTTATATTTTTCACAGGAATGGAAGGAACCTACAATTTAGTTCTGTATCCGAAGGGCAATTTGTTTTGAGAAGCTTTCTAAGGCAACAATAATCTCGGATATTTATCAGACGTTCGCGAGAGACCGTGAAAAACGTTGCGGTATTATCTGGGATTCTAACATGGATCGACGAGGCAACTGACTGCGTGATCCCTTACATGGATTTCAATCGTAATTATTCGGTAAGTATACCCGTTAGGGATGTATACGCATCTAATACGGTCATATGTGATTCTGAGTTAGAAATGTATACGAACGGGTCAAAGATGGACAATAGTGCCGGAGATGGTTTTCTCCTCCCGAATTCGTGCGGTCTATTTCAAGCTATACGATGCAGCCCAAAGGTCAAGAGTATTTGACATATTATAGGAAGATATTTCAATTTTATTATTCTCTATAAACGATGTCATAGGCAAATCATCATCAATACAGCGAACAATTTTTTTAGCCATATGACCAAGCTACTGCCAGTGTTATGCCGTCGCAGTAGTATTCACACAAGCTTTAGCAATTGATTGGACTGACTTTATATATTTCATGAGAAATAAATAATAGCTTGCTGACATCGGGATTTGAGCTATGAACCATTAGTGCGGCAATTGACGACGTTACCACTACACCATTGCCACCATTGCCCTTGGTTACTTTGAGGGGAACGTTCTTCGAGTGATCTGTAGTCCCGTCTGCATAGACGGCGAGTGGAGGTGAAGATACAAAGCCGAACTATTCGGCCTATACAAGGACATCGACTTAGCTGGAAGAGTTCATATACAGCGACTAAGATGGCTGGGCCATGTAGAGCGGATGGAGCCTAACGTTTCAGCGCGGAAAGTCTTCGAATGCACCCCGGATAACATGGCGCAGTAGAAGACGACCTCGCGGTAGGTGGCGCAAACAAGTGGAGGTGGACCTCAACCAACTTGGCGAGCGCAACTGGAGGCAGCTGGCTAACCTGGCTGTTTGGAGAGGTTTGTTGGTTGAGGCGCAGGTCCACCCCGGGCGGTAGATTTATCTAGTCTGTAGATCGTTGTTTGAGATGGGATTAGGTTGCCTTATCACTCCGGCCACATAGGGCCTATTGTGATTTCTTCTAATGTTAAAGCTCGTTCAACATGCACGATTTGATGATGAACTCTACTATGCGTGGTTTTGGCAATACTTTAATGGCCGATGTTAGACATCAGCAAATCTAAAAAAACATGTTAGCCCTAAATAGGCTTTCTATAGAAATAGCCACAGAATTATAACAGAACATGTCATGTCAAGGAAGCACTCAGAGGAGATGAAGTTAATTAATTTGCAGCATGTTTGTAGGCTTGTGACGACTGCACACTTTCTATGCTTTCTATGCCATTATACAGAAACAGACAGCGGTGAAACCGACTAGGCAAATATTTCTTTGAAGAATTAGAGCAACTGGCAGACTATCTCGATGATCGTGAATTTCTGCAACAAACCCAGTTGGACAAGATTCTATTCGAGACAATAAACAATACGAGTAAATGAATCCTTTTTCCCTCTTTTTAAAGGTATATGGGTTTCGGCGTGGCAAAATCGCATCATCACCTTCCCGTGGTGCCCGTTGGATAGCTATCTGATAGTGAACTAACGATGAGCGTATGCTGAGTCTGACGATATATGTGTAGCTGAATACTCAGACCTGCGAAAGCACATCTGGGTGAAATTCAGCGCGCATATGTTTAACCGGACGAGGCATCTCTTGTTGAGCTGATCGGCTGAAATATGCGTCTCAGAAGTCTAGCAAGAGCTCCTCAGAAGGAGGACGTGCGGCGGATGAATTCTTTCGATGGAATCAACGGTGACGTCTACAGACCAGCGGATACCTTACCGGAGCTACTTCGACATATTTGGAGCTGACGTCTGTAAGGATTTTCAATACTACGTCAGGGTATTGAAAAAGAGATGGTGGCGGATGAACCCTTAATGGGCCAACGGCAGCGCTCATATCCCCGAAGTGGGATACTGACATCGGTGTATCCGGCCCTCGTCCAAGGGGTTGCAAAAAAAGGATCTGGTTCTCCAGGTTGGGGGTTGTGCCGTCGGGTTAACTTCCCTACCACGTAAAAAACTTTCTGTTACGAAGCAACCAACAGCCTCGGATACGGATGATTTTACTGTTGACGACCCAAGCAAACGTAAAAAGGACAACGATCTTCGTGTCTGCACATGGAATGTTAGCTCCGTCTACAAACCACGTGCAGCCGAACAACTTGCGGAGGCCCTAGAGTGTCTCAAAGCAGACATGACCGCCATCCAAGAAGTGCGATGGAATGGGTCGGGCAAAAGGATTATGAAAAACTGCGACATCTACTACGGCGATTGCTACAGACAACAAGGACAGCGTCTATTCGGGTGCTGATTTGACATTGGAGGCAGACTTAGGCAAGAAGTCTTGAGTTTCCGGCATGTGAACGAGCGCCTCATGACTATCCGTATCAAGGCTAAATTTGCCAACATAAGCCTAATATGCGTTCACGCCCCTCACAAGGAGAAGGACAACGGGGCTACAATCGCAAGAGACCGCCAGAGCCTTTGTCGATCGTGTTTCTCTTAATCTTAATCTAAGTCCTATGCCGCCAGCAGCATATGCGGAAACCAGTGGCAGCGTTGCCAACAAGCCATCAGAGATGCCGCCTCTGATATACTGGGTTTCTCTCGGCCACCACAACGAAACCCCTGGTTTGATGAGGAATGCCGGTAAGCACATGCAGCTAAACCAGAGGCGTACAAAGCGGCGCTGCATAGGACCAGAGCTGCTTACGAGCTCTACGTACGCAGGAGAAAAGAGGAACATCAACTCTCAGAATGAAGAAAAAAGAGCATGAGAAGCGCTCGATATGGCTGGGTCATTTAGAGCGGATGGAGCCAAACGTTCCTTCTAAGTCTTTGAATCCACCCCGGATGGACGACGTAGTAGAGGACGACCGCGCGGTAGGTGGCGCAAACAAGTGGAGGGGGACCTCAACCAACTTGGCGTGCGCAACTGGAGGCAGCTGGCTCGTAACCGCGCTGGCTGGAGAGGTTTGTTGGTTGAGGCCCAGGTCCACCCCGGACTGTAGCGCCATCTAAGTAAGTATGAGTTTCGGTAAGGTCCCACGTAGGCTTACGCGCCAGATAATCTAACGGCAACTCACCTAACCTAATATACAATACAATACAATATAACATCAACGAGCAACGTACTAGGCGTTTTTTTTTTTTAAAAGCTTGTACTATATATTGTACTATATATTGAGTATATTCTGAATCACTGAATGATACAAACAAGCGATCGGTTATGTTATGTTATCGGGCCGATATGATTCGTCTGTAAACTGCCCTCTATAGCAATCGAGGAATGAGCTCTATCGGGCCCGTCGTAATCTGCCGCTGAATCACCTATAACACGTTTTATTATCATTTGTTATGTATGTACATGTCTCTAGCTTATATTTGAATATTCGCGTAGTTTTACGAATCAGCCGACTAAACAATTTCCACAAGTATTTGAGTTCATCGCGCGATGTGATTGTTTTTCACTTATGTATCAATTTACCTTAAATCTGATTTTCAGCTCATTACCTCCTTAGTCAGGTCTCTAAATAAAACCGTGTAAACGAGAAAATAAGAACTCATTCCTCTCCATCTGCACAGTCGGGTCGAATACAAGTCCTTCAAGACGGTGTCCGTTTGATTCAAGACCACTCTACACAATTTGACTGATTTTCGAACGAAAAACCTCCAACAAAGGAATAGAACTGCATTTCTTCTGCCCTGCACTGGTAGTGCTTCCCCCTACAAAAATCAATTACGTTGCTCACTGCAAATACTCACCACATACTGCGGCATAGCCTGTTGCTGGTACAATGCCATAGCCGCCTGACAGTCAGCGGCTTCCTGGATTTCTCTGGGGGTTGAAATTCGTAGAAAATCTGGAGGCAACGGGCCGATGATTGCCTGCAATTAGACGAAAACAAGTCTCCAGTGAGTAAAACCGATTCAGAATAGAAAGCCCTCGCTCTTGCCACCAGAGATTGTCTTTCAGCCGCCAGCCGATGCGTACTTGATTAGCACCTCGGTTAGTCGAGTGTAACTAATGATCTCCGATCACCGCCATAGCGGTGGCGATATGATATCACTTGACTTCTCGAAGTGCTAATCTGAGTATCTGAGTGCTGCGGTGGGACGACAGGCGGTGGTGACTAATAATTATTGTTCGACCTTTGTCGCACGACAGACTACTGTGAGCATATGCAAATTATATAAATATACTAAAATACAGATATTCCTTATGTCTAAGTGGTCGTTATTTGTTGGAATTTATTGTAAAACAAAGAAAACTAGGATCGCACCTTCCTCCATCGATTTTCTCGTGTGTCCACGTTAACACTTGCCATCTTGACCGAGCTGCTTAGTAGGGCTTCCGTTGTAGGATGATTTACTTTAATTTAGTTCGAATCAGACGCTCGGAATTGAACAAATTATCAAGACAGAGGACAATTTTGAGAAAAATAGAAATCGGAGATAGGAATAAATACGCCACAATTTATGATGGAATTTTGTGAAAAACAATTGAAATAATTTTGACGTTTAACAGCTGTCGACGGTGGTCGTATTCAGAAGCAGAATAGTACAGTGAGCAAAACGTTTTGTGAATAGAGTTTGGGCACAGAAATCGTACTAGCACATTGCCTTCCCTATTAGGAACTCGGGTAGGGTAATTAACTTTAAATACATAATAATAGTTTAAATAATAAATTTCCGTATCACTTTGCAGTCGTTTTATATGGAATAAGAAAATTTTAAGAAAATGTGAAGTCAAGAAAAAAAAAACAAGATTCGAGGTGAATCATAATGTATGGGCTTGGACAACATCTGACACTAACATATGTTTCTTCCATGCCACATCTATACCCAGTATTGATCTTTAGCAGCTGTACTAATAAAAAATTACTAAAACACCGATAACCATGAGTTAACTAAATCGTAGTTAGCGAGGTTATCCATTAGTTAAATTTTCTTATTAATAAATATGTCTTCTCTATGCAATATCTATCTGACGTTTTAATTATATCTAGAGTTTGCAAATGGCAAAAACCGTCCTTAACTGTACCAAAAAGAAAGCGACACATACTACATTCTATTGAAATGCCATAATAATTGCCCAGGCTGTATAGAACGCCTAGAGCTCATATGATAGGCTTAACATTCTCCGAAGAAATCTGGCCTTCCAAACACCAAAGGTTGGTTCAACCGTATTTGGAGTAGCAATAAGAGCAATATTACAGCATTGCTCTGCAGGATTTCTGGGATTTAAAACGAGCGTAAAAACATGGTTGGCGTATGCATAACCTCCATCTCCTAAAAGACGTCGTCTGAACTCCCCTCCTTCTAAACGACCTTTATCCTGCTCTCTTTGAAAATTTCAGAATCGTGGGCACTTCCACACGTTTGAACAACAATAGCCCTTATTCCTAAGTGGGACTCGTACACAACTTGGGTGATAGCATCTGACTTTTTGTTCACAAATAGCGAATGAAACATTGGCCGCACTGATGGAAAAGTTTCAAAGTTGCGTTATTTCGAGAAGAGGTGATGTCAAATGGCCAACACGATCTTGCAATTTAACATCGATAGACTTTTTTTCCTTGAGGCTACGTTAAATCGTTAGCTTATGCTAATAAACGAGCATTCAAGGCATTGTTGAAATTCAATCTGATTTATGGGAAAGAGTAATTCAGAATTGGGCTCTTGGGGCACAAACGAAGTCGTGAAGGCTATTTGAATAACAAGGAATGCACTTTAATATGCAGCAAATATTTCAACGCATACCTCAATCAGTACGTTTTATTAATTTTAAATGATCGAGCGGTCTTATTGGAAAACCTTAAAATAAAGGAATTCTTCTACTTACGATTCTCAGTAAACTCGAAAAATTACATCAGTGCAGAGATTGTTCCAAGAATTACCCTTATCAATAGCCCTATCGTCAAAGCAGCGCACCAGCCCGAAGAGAGGTGGACCTCACTGTAGGTGGAATGGGCAGTTACAAATGAATCTCAATCAAATCGGCGTGCGAAACAGCAGCTGGCCGAAGTTCAAAGTACTTGCAGTGGTCTGTTGTTCTTACTTGCTTACTTAGGTGGCGCTACAGTTCGGGGTGAACCTGGGCCTCAACCAACAAGCCTCTCCATTTAGCTCGGTCTTTAGCTAATTGCCTCCAGTTGCGCACTCCAAGTTGGTCGAGGTCCCCTTGAACTTGTGCGCGCCACCTGCGGCCATGATTCCCTCTACTGCGTCGTCCTTCGGGATTAGATTCGAAGACTCTGTGGGCCGGAGCGTTGGTGTCTATTCGCTCTACATGTCCTAGCCATCTCAGACGTCCAATACGCAGTTTTTTGACTAGGTCGATGTCGCTGTATGAAATTCAAATGTTCTACTTAGTCCAATATTCACTTCTTCAAGTGGAGTGTTTTCATTTCTATGACAATATCTCTACGATAAAAGTCACTGTGGAAAAATTACGTACCTGCACACGTGTCAAATAATAGCATCATTTTCACTATATTCCTTAAGATCAGTTTTGTCCAGTATCCATTGGTTGTAATATTAATTAATAGACGGGTGTTTTGGATTAATATTATATCCAATATGGATTTTGAATGGGTATTATATCCAATATATTGGACTTTTTCCACAACGTTCGCACTAATACGAGAATTATAAAATCTCTCTTTTCTTAGTTATACCCTTAATTGTTTTAAAATTTTTTGTGTAAATTCTCATCTAAAACAAGGCGTTAGAATACTAAATTTTCCTTGTGAATCCAAAATATGTATGTTTGAGCTTTAAATTTCCTTTTTTTTTTTTTTCATTTTCTTCTCTTTTTCTTAATAGCAGCAGTTTTATTTATCATGTAAGCCACTACCTACTGTGGAACATTCATAAATGTCCTAGAATAGAGCGTTCATTGCCCATAAAAACGCTGAATACTACCATTCACCTGTTTTTCAACTGCCTCAAACTTCACGCAATCGGAGAGTCGGCAGTTTTGCAAAGTTGTTTTGTCATTCATCTCCGAAGGAGTTCCAGATTTTGTTGAATTTTTATTAGAAAATGGTAAGTCAGCTTAATATTTGCATTATTTCCGCCCACCAATTTCATCCCCAAAGCCTACTGAAGAATTAGCATACGGCGTTGAAAAATGTCCACTTTCCCCGTCATAACCTCCCTTTTGTCTGGATTCTCATTGTTCTCCTGGGCTTCTTTCAGTTTCGGAACCAATACGATAGTGATGTCACCGTGTGGAGTCCTCAGGGGCGTCTCCACCAGGTGGAGTACGCCATGGAAGCGGTAAAGCTGGGCTCGGCCACCGTGGGTCTCAAGAATGGCGACTACGCTGTGCTAGTCGGCCTTCGACGAGCCACCTCTGAGCTGTCGTCCAGTCAGAAGAAGATCATCCCAATCGACGATCACTTGGGTATATCCATCGCCGGAATCACTGCCGACGCTCGTGTCCTGAGCCGTTATTTACGCACGGAGTGCTTAAACTATAAGTACTCGTACGACACTACATATCCCGTGGCTCGGTTGATCATGAACCTCGGCAACAAGATGCAGGTCACCACTCAGCGGTATGATCGCCGACCATATGGCGTCGGGCTCCTAGTTGCTGGCTACGATGATCAGGGACCTCACATCTACCAAGTGGTCCCGTCCGCGAACTACTTCAACTGCAAGGCAATGTCGATTGGTTCACGCTCGCAGAGCGCCCGCACATATCTCGAGCGGCACTTGAGCGAGTTTGCCGACTGTTCCAAAGATGAGCTGATTTGCCATGGCATTCAGGCCATCCGTGGGTCACTGCCAAACGATGATCTACTCGCCAAGGACGAGCATTCGCCGCTTTTGGTGAGCAGCCTCCTACGGCGTGACTTCGTATTAATTTCCTTTCGTTTCAGAACATCTCGGTGGCTATAGTGGGTAAGGATCAGGAGTTTAAGATCTTCAACGATGAAGAGAATTTGCATTATTTGAACATGGCCAAGGCCAAGGCTGGTTCTGCACCGGGGCCGTCTAGGGGACAGGAGGATCCTCCATCTGGACCAGGAGATGATGGTGGTGACGAGCCACGTCCACCCCCAAACGATCCGCAGGTGTTGGTAGCAACCATGGAGCATTAAATGCCTTTCATGATGTTGCCAACTCGTTAGATGTTCGCGAGCGCAATGTAATGTTTTAGAAGGGGGTCCGTTGGGTTAGTCGCTAATCGAACGGATCCCCACGCAGTATGTTCACAATTCAGGCCTAATATTGGTTTTGGTTTAATTTTTGATAATAAATGCTTCTGTAACAAATAGTCATGGATTTTGTATTTGGTTGAGGGCTCAAGTGCTGTTATAAATGAGGATAAGATCGAGTAAATGCAAGTTTCATGATGGTTAGCTATAATCTACATTAGCAAAGACGTCAAGCTAAAAATTACTGCTGTTTTTATGTGCTCAGAAGGCAATTGACTAGTAGAACCCAATCAGTAAGATCGAGACGCGTTATTTCATACAACACTTACTATCCTAGTTTTATAATAGGATGCAAAAGAGTAAACTTTGTCAAGGTCGGATGAAAATGCAGTCTGAGAGGTAATTTCTTCAGAATCTACGATGATGATGAATCAAGGAGAAGATTCAACCATGAAATAAGCAGACAGATAGATAGATGTCATTATTTTGCATTGAATTTTACATTTATGAATTTAATAACACAACTCTTTAATATTGTTAATTTTTTTTTTATATTTTCCGCGAGAATTTAATAGTCTATAGTCGTTCATATTTCTGACGGTATCATCTTATATAGTAATACGTGAACACGAAACTTATCGTACGTTTTTTAGTATTTATTATAAAAGGAAGGGGATGAAACTTATATTATTTGAAAGGTACTGAAAAAAAGAATCATGCGTATGCAACCGTTAAGTTAGGTAAATTCCCTCGGTCAAATTTCGCCCACACGCGGTACTAGTTTTGTATAGTTCTAAAGACGTACATTATATATATATATATATATATATATATATATATATATATATATATATAGGCATATTTTTTTTTTCCGAGGGTTGGGGAAAATCTTCCATAGACACTATGAGAATAGCAAGCGCGTGCTCATAGTAGTGTCAGATTCTTACTGACTAAAAAAACACCACCCTTCGATACCACAACTAAGTAATAACTTATCAAGCAATTTTTCTATCACGAAATAAAAACGTTTGGCAGGTTACTTTCCACTGAAAGATCCTGCATGTTCCGCAATCTAGACGCGGTTTATCATTATCTCGCCAAGTCGAAGGGTTTCGTCCTTTGTAGTCGGCGCAATAAATTGCTCTCATCCAATATTTGTAGGACTGTATTGTTGACATGTCCGATTAGTCGGTTTCTATGCTTTCTCGCGAAGCTTCTAGTTTTAGCTTCGACTGTCGATTCCGAGATCCCTGTGGATATCGTCGTTTCTAATATACCACGGTGCTTGGACAATCTCTCTAAGCACTTTATTTTGAAAAGTTTGTAAAATATTGGCATTTGTTTTCTTGGTACAACCCCAAAGTTGTATACCGTAGGTCCACACCGGCTTTAGCACTTGCTTGTATAAAAGCAGTTTGTTCTCAGTACTGAGCTGGGAATGTTTTCCGAGTAACCAGTACATTTCGCTATATTTGATTTCGAGTTCTTTACGTTTCATTTTCACGTGCAAATTCCATTTCAGTCTTGCGTCGAGTGTCATTCCTAGGTATTTGGCCTCGTTTGCAAAAGGTATTCGGGCCGAGTTTAGGAAAATTGGCAAGTTATTAGTTTTCTTGTAAGTGAAATTCACGTGAACAGATTTAGATTCGTTGAGGGCGATCCGCCAGTCCCTCGTCCATTCATTTACTTTATTCAGTGCGTTTTCCAGTTTTGCAGTCGTTTCTTCGATTATTTTACCTACTGCTAGGATAGCGGTGTCATCGGCAAACGTAGCAAGGATAGTGCCATCTTCTTTCGGTATATCTCGAGTATATAACAGATAGAGAAGCGGCCCAAGAATGCTTCCTTGTGGTACGCCGGCCGAAATTTCTTTGAGCTGCGAGTATTCGTTTCCATGTCTAACACGGAAGAGTCTATTCCCCAGATATGATACTAGAATATCGTAGTAGCACACAGGGAGAACTCGTCGTAGTTTGGATTTCAAGCCATCATGCCACACCTTATCAAAGGCCTGCGAGACGTCAAGAAATACGCTTGAGCAAATCTTTTTTTCTTCAAGTGCTTTCTCGATTACGTCAGCAATTCTATGCACCTGGTCAATCGTCGAATGCTTACTTCTGAACCCAAACTGGTGGTCAGGGATAAGATTATTTTCGTCTATAACCGGTTGGATACGCCTTAGTAATATCCTCTCGAAAATTTTCGATATGATTGGATGAAGCGAAATTGGTCTATACGATTTTACTTCATTTGGCGGTTTTCCTGGTTTTAAGACCATTGTTACTTCCGCAACTTTCCATTGGCTCGGAACGTGTTTTAATCTGAGCGCAGCATTTACAATATAGAGAAGCTTAATCAAAGCTTTTCTAGGTAAAACTTTGAGAATTTCTCCGGTGATTAAATCATAACCAGGAGCTTTCTTAGGTTTTAGAATCTCGATCTCATTTTGAGTTCCCTAAGCGTTGCACTTGTGAGTGTTAAATTGCCAGATGGTAAATCCGGCCTATTGATGTTATCGTAAACCACTTGACTATCGTACGGTTTAAAGGTTTCTTCCAGGTGGGTCGCAAAGACGTCCGCTTTTTCTTTATCTTCCCTTGCCCATTGATTTTGATTCAATTTAATTGGCGGCGCAGGGACTTTGGGCCTTTTGGTGCCTTTTATGGCTTTCCAAAGTGAATAATAGGAATCTTTATTCGCTGTTAATCTTTCAAGGTAAGAGCCTATTGCACGATTCTTAAAAACCTTAATAGTTTTCTTCAACGAAATGCCCAGACGATTCAAGTGTGCTGTATGCTGCGGAGCACGACTCTGTTGCCATTTTTTACGCGCTTTTCGTTTTTCCTTGACCAATTCCTTTATTTCCGGAGGATATCGTAAGCCGTATTTGTCCGGCGTTTTCCTTGGAATGGGAGTATTATTCCAAGAGGCGAGCTGTACGATCTCGACGAAGCGATCAACTTCAACCTCAAGTTCATAGGGTGTCGTAAGTGGAACGCTCAGTTAAACATTATTTTCAATTTCGTTCCTAAAACCTTCCCAGTTAGTTGTTCTACCAGTTAATCTCGCTGGCTCTAGGTTATAGACTAGTTTTTCGCTCAATGTCAAAACAATTGGGGAATGATCAGACGACAGATCCATACTCTCTTCGGCTTTTATGTGGTTGGTAGATATTCCTTTCACAACGAAAAAATCTATCAGATCAGGTATTTTCGAAGTATCAGTTGGCCAGTAAGTCGGTTTACCCGTCGAATGGAAATCGCAATTGTACTCCATACCTGCCCCATAGAGCATTCTACCTTTTATCGAACTGTATCTTGAGCCCCATAACGTGTGTTTCGCATAAAAATCGCCGCCAATAATGAAATTAGGTTTAAGCGATTCAAACATGTTAGTAAAATCACTTTTTTCAAGCGCGGAACGCGGTGGACAGTAGATAGACGAAATTTTAAGAGTACGCTGACTATTTTTAACTGGAATCGTGCAAAGTTGCAAAGTTTCAAGCTCTATCTTTAGGTCTTCCGATTGCACGATACAGTCTTTAATAAGCAAGGATGATCCGCCTCTCGCTTTTCCCGAAGGGTGACAAGCGTGGTAATCATTATAGCCTTTTATTTTTAAATGCGATTCCTTTTTGATGTGGGTTTCAGAAATCAAGCAAATATCAATATCTTTTTGGCGCATAAATATTTCCAATTCGCAAAGTTTTTGCAAAAGTCCGTTTGCATTCCAAGTACATATTTTCAACATTCGTTTGTCATTCATATTCTAGTTGAAGTGCGCGTTTTCTGTGAATTATTTTCAAGCTTAACCAGCCTATCGAGAATAATTTTATTTATTTTGCCTTGTTCTTCAATTTTCGCGAGAATAACTGAGAAAACATGAGAAAAGGGTTCGGTCGAAATTTCAAGGTTTTTTGGTTTTTCGGAAGCCACGGCCTGAGCATAAGACTGCATTGCTGCTGTCGCCATATATATATGGCGCAACAGCTCCAAGTGCCTAGGCCTAACTTCTCACAACCACTCGAGTTGTATGCGTTATATTTTTATATTTTGGGCGCCGTTGCGCTCTGGTTAGCGTGTCGGACCTCTGCGCGTGAGGATCGATGTTCGAATCCTAGAAACACCAACAAGTTTGACAAACATCCGAGAGTATTGTTGTTACAAAAATGCTTCTCAAAAATAAAATTGCCCTTTGGATACAGCACAAAAAACTGTAGGACATATGTACATCACCTCCTTAAAATACTTCTCATCGCTATATTGTGCAACAATCGCAGCCAGTTTAACCAACTTTCATTAGATAGAAATAAACCAGTAAAATAATACTCAGAATCCCTGCTTATTCTTTTAAAGAAAATGTTTTTTTTTTATATAATCTATGTCGGCTCTCGTTAACGATATTTAATACGAAAATATTTGATTTGTTTCGATACGAGTAAGTATCTCTATCATTTTTAGTTTTTTTCATTAATTTTTTTTTAAACTTCTTTTGACAAAGCCATATTACATAAAACTTTCTGGATTTTCCGGTAATAATCTTCTACATCGTGCTCGCATACGAATAGGAGAGTGTGATCAGTAGATAGCACCAGTTGACCATTCTCCACAACAGTTTGAATATCATTAATATACTCGTATACTAGGAACGGTAGGGATCTTAGCACTGACTCTTGTGGCACGCCTAGTTTCACTTCATTCCTAGTCGAAACCCCCAAATTTTCTTCTTTTTGGGATCAGTTCGTAAGATTTAAGACGAGCCTTAGTTTGCGATTTCTAACTCCAATTTTTTTCCATTTTTTAAAAGGAATAGTACCGAGTGTTGTCGAAATTCGACCGAGGGAAAATAAACAAACAGCGAGAAAAACAACGCTATGTATTTATTTGCATAACTTTTTTTTTGTAATATTAGGTCTGTTTGCGTACCCTCCCAAAATAGGGAATTTTTAGGACAAGTTACGAATTTTTACGAAAACCTGTTCGAGTACTGAGAATTTTCGTATTTTTATTGACAGAAGAGAGCACTCTACAGAGTAAGAAATTTCTCCATGCTACGAATTTTAGTGCAAGAAATTTCTTTGGGCTAGTTTGTGAAAACTATCAAATCTGTCAAATCGCTACAAAACAAATATTTGGCGCAACAGCTCTTTAAAGTGCCTGGGCCTAGCTTCTCGCAACCACTCATGTTGTGTGCGTTATATATTTCACACGAATGGAAGGTCCCCTACAGTTTAATGCCGAATCCGAACGGCGATTTGAGAAGCTTTTTTCGTGACAACAATACTCTCGGATGTTTGTCAGACGCTCGCGAGAGGTGGGACCGTGAAAAAACTTTTTGGTATTTTCTGGGATTCGAACTTGGAACCTCATGCGTAGTGATCCGACACACTAACCACTTACGCCACGGCGCCCACTGTCAAATCGCTGTATATGTGATTTTTTGTTGGATTGTTCCTTCTCTTTCTTTCTTTCGCGTACAATTGCCACTTAGTGACTAAATATTGAATTTCAATGTATGTATAACAATGGTCTCATGATAACTTATATTTAATTATTTTTTTGATTTAGATATTAAATGTACGTACAGCGTACGTAGTACGTGTCTAGAGATTAAGGGGGCTACGTTGCGTAGAACCGATGAACTCCAATGCTCCGGCCCGACCAGCCCGAATCCATTCCCCAGCGTACGCAAAAGGTGAAGACCTTATTTATGGCGTACGCAAGTGGAACGGGACCTCAGCATATGCAGCTAGCAAAGGTCGCGCTAGCTGTAGACTGCTGACTTTATTTTAACATCAGTTATAGCACATTCTGAACCTATTTACCCACATATTTAGGTAGAAAAAAGTGGATCCATTTTATTTATTCCCCTAATACTAAGTGTTCAAGGTAAGCAATAACCACTCACAATATGTACATTTACGAGTATACATTAATTACTTACTTAAGCAGTCCAATAAGGCCCAATGTGGCCACAGTGATAAGGTGACCTAATCCCACCTCTTCAACAATCTACTTAAGCAGTGCTACAATTCGGAGTAAGCCTGGGCCTCAACCAACAAGCCTCTCCATTTATCTCTCCATATTACAGCGGCGAAGAGAAGGAATGGGATGATCAGGGTCTTATAAAGAGTCTCCTTACTTGTTCGAAAGAGGGCTTTAATTGTATTATTGGGCAAAACAAAAAACAGCGATTGACAAAAGCTATTCTTCGCTTGACTTCTGCGCTGATGCTGCTCTCAGAATTAATAGCAGAGCCAATGTAGTCAAACTTCCTTACTACCTCGAAGTTGAAGATGCCCACTGTGACGTTCTGTCCAATTTGTCCATGTTGATTGTCCCTTCTTGTTGACAACATGTACTCGTACATACTTGGCTTTGCCCTCGTTAACCAATAATCCCATTTGGACCGCTTCTGCTTTAATGCTTGTCGATATGTATTGTACATTCCAAAATTTATAAAAGACACATTAGGAATGTCAATGTAGTCCACTTACCTTCCACCTGCTCTACTTTATGTTTTTTGAAAGACCGTAGATATGGGAGCGCTGAACAAATTTGCCCTGTGAGACCTCACAAAAAACAAATGGTACCCGACGTTATTACCTTGACATTTTTTCTTCAATTTTTCAAGATATGGCAAGTAAATTGAACATATTTATACAACTTCCAGATACGCCACATATAACTACTCCTACAGATAGAATCGATCATCCTCGACCATCCATCTCCTGATTTCATATGAAGTCGTCAACCTTCTGAATGTGAAAAATCTATTGCTACTGTTTCTCCTGTACAATGGTGTCTATGTATACGTTCCCATTGTTCTATAGCTGTTCATTTAAGATAAGGTTTGACCAGACCATTTGCAACGCGATGCGCTTTTGGGACTACCAACATTTTACAAGATTCCACCACTTCTCCGCGCCCTAGTCGTAATTGCCAGTCATAAAAAAGCGTATACCTCTGCTTTATAAAATTGATTTTGCCATATATTGTAAGATTACTAACTCACATTATCAATCACAGCATAGCTTCGTTAACGTTTCCTGATTACAGCAAAAATTATACCTACAGCAAATAAATCGAATCCTGTGCTGCCAGCTGATTATCGCCCAATAAGCATATTACCAACCCTGTGGGCGTCGTGGCGTAAGTGGTTAGTGTGTCGGATCACTACGCATGAGGTTCCAAGTTCGAGTCCCAGAAAATACCAACAAGTTTTTTCACGGTCCCACCTCTTGCGAGCGTCTGACAAACATCCGAGAGTATTGTTGTCACGAAAAAGCTTCTCAAATCGGCGTTCGGATTCGTCATTAAACTGTAGGTCCCTTCCATTCGTGTGAAAAATATAACGCACACAACATGAGTGGTTGCGAGAAGCTAGGCCCTGGCACTTTAAAGAGCTGTTGCACCAAATATTTGTATTTGTAACCCTGTCAAAGGTTTTCGAAAAGATACTTGCGAAGCAGATTATTGGTCATCTCGATCGAAAATGTCTATTGTCTCCATTTTAGTCCTAAGACCTAACCACAGTTGTACTACTGCTATGGTCAACATCTTAGATGATAGCAGACAACAGTATGATCGAGGCTATTTAACCATATTATGCATTCTAGATTTTTCAAAAGCATTTGACCGGGTTAATCAGGGTTATCGCGAATAAATTTTCCCTCGGAAAGTTTCCCTCGAACAACAATAAGGTACATTCAAAAATAGGGGAAAAATTCATCAGGGAAAAATTAAATATCGCTATTGCGTTGAAAAATCTCCTGAATTGTCATTCATGACACCTATTCCTTTTCCGCGGAATTATTTCCTCTTTTTGGAAGATACTTATTTTTTGTTCGGGGGAAAAATTCCGAGGGAAAATTTATTCACAATAACCCTGAATAACAACATATTATGTTCTAAACTACGTTATTACTTTGGTTTTGGTAAAAAAAGGCGGTTCAACTTATTGCTAGCTACTTAGGAAATTGATCTCAAAGGGTTCTAGTTGGTGAACACCTATCTGAAGCTAAATACTTGAATGAAGGGGTTCCTCAAGGTTCGATTCTTGGTCCAGTCCTTTTCTGTATCTTTATAAATGACCTCGCTCTTCATTGTAAAAGTTCATTTTTTCATTTTTATGCAGATGATGTTCAAATTTATTTGTCAAGACCCATAGGACTGATAGAAGATCTCTTTTATAGAGTAAATGAAGACCTCCTCTCTATCTGCAAATGGTCAGTTGAAAATGGACTAACATCAAATCCATCTAAATCTCAAGCCATTATGATTTTACAAAAAGCTTATGAGAGAGAAGACTTACCTCCAATCTTTCTGTCATTTACCAGAATTCAATTTGTAGATAAGGTCTCACCTTCTCTGAAAACGCAAAATATGTGGGTCTTATTTTGGATAGGAAATTAAACTGGAAGGCCAATCTACTAGAGTGCGTCAAGAAAGCTAATGTAGCTCTCTATTCCTGTAAAAAGGCTATAGGTAGGAGCTGGGGTATTAAACCTCAAATCACTCATTGGCTATACGTGTCCGTTATCAGGCCTATACTACTATATGGCGTGATCGTATGGTGGCCTGCTCTTGACAGGGCTGTCCACCTCGCTCAACTAGCTAAGGTGTAAAGATCTGCATGCATCTGCATCAGTGGTGCACTGAGAACTACTCCCTCCGCGGCACTGGACATCTTGTTCAACCTGCTACCTTTAGATATTTTTGGCAAACAGATGGCTGCCTGTGCGGCCATCCGCCTGAAAGCCTCCTCTCAGTGGTCTAGCTATCGCTTTGGCCACTCCTCGATCCTTGATTTTCTCAACTTCAAACACGAAAACATGGACTACACCCCGCCGAAACTGAGATTTGACCGTAACTTCCGTACGAGCATCCCTAACCGGGATGTATGGGACACTTCCCCCCCTGTCGATGGTAGTTCGGTTCACTTCTTTACAGATGGATCTAAGACGGAGGGTGGGGTGGGTTGTGGTGTTTTCTCCGAACAGCTTAATCTGAGCATCTCTTTCCGCCTCCCTGATCATTGTAGCGTTTTCCAGGCGGAAATCATGGCGATTAAGGAAGCCCTGTCCTGGCTGAAATGTAATGTACTATCTGTCAGGGATATTAGCATTTTCACTGACAGCCAAGCGGCAATCAAGTCCCTAGAATCGTTCTCCTTCACTTCAAAGGCTGCCTTAAACTGTCGTCTATCTCTTATGGAGATGACAGAGCAGTTCAACATTCACCTATGCTGGGTGCCGGGCCACAGAGACATTCCATGTAACTGCAGGGCTGACGACCTCGCCAGACAGGGTACCACTCTAAGGATTTTGCCTGAAAGGCAAGCACTGGGTATGCCCTCGCTACATGTAAGTATCTACTAAAGCTGAACGCTATTAGCACGACCAACCTCAGATGGGGAAACGGCTCAACGTGTCACATTTCGAGACAGATCTGGCCTAAGCTGGATCAAAAACGTAGTGCCGATCTGATCAAGTTAAAGCGTACACAAATCAGCTGCGTTGTCGGTGTTCTCACTGGACACTGTCTTATAGGCCAACACGCCAAAAGACTTGGTCTCTTCTCCAACGACTTCTGCAGAAGCTGTGGGGACGAGGAGGAGGGGGAAACCATCCTTCACCTCCTATGCACATGTCCAGCCCTGTCGCATAAAAGAATGCTCCATCTAGGGTCCCCCTTCCTTGACGACCTCTGCGATCTGGCGTCCTTGGACGTCATGAGCATCCATCGCTTTCTCAAAAGCTCCGGTTGGTTTTGTTAGTCCCTGAGTGGCCTAATGGTTTGATCCTTGGTATCACAAAGGACCTTCACTGGTCTAAGTGTGTCTGCACTCTCGTGTGGACAGCCAACCTAACCTAACCTAACCTAAGGTTACAAGCCATGGATACAAAATAAATTGCACTCTATCTTGCCGCGATCAAATTAACTACACAATAGGTCATATATATGGATGCTTGCGTAAGCTTTGGATATGGGACCGCATTATTCCTGTTGGTACAAAACTAAAACTATGAAAACCTTGTTGGTCCCTATTATATCATACGCAGAAGTTATATATTGCGATTCTGTGTCAATGCATGACCTTCAAGTAGCTTTCAACAATATGGTATGTTATGTGTACAGCTTTCGCAGATATGATCATGTAACGCCCTATCAAAATAATATTCTAGGTTGCACATTGGCACAATTTCTTAATGCTAGAAATTGCATATTTTTGCACAAAACTATAATACATATTCGAGATTGCCGATTTATCTGTTCACCAAGTTAAAATTTGCACAGTCCAGAACGTTCAATCTTATAATTCAACCATTTAACTACCTGAACTCGCCTGAACGCGCCTTTTCTTTACTTACACCATAAGACTATGGAACTCATTGCCAGAACACATATAAAGAACACGGAGAGCTTCAAGCTTTAAGAAAGCCACTTTTCTCAACAGTAGTAGGATCTCATTTATTTCGTCTTCTTTTGTTTCTTTAATCTCTTTATTTCTTTAGTATTTAATTATTATTTTGATCTTTTAATTTATTTTTCTCTTTCCCTTCTTGTACTGAATTTAATTTCTGAATTATTTAATAATTTCTTTTTCTTGTTATAATTTAAAATAATATCTTAAATATCTTTATTTTCCAATTATATGAATATTGTTAGTCAGTACTCTTAAAAGAACTAGTCTTACAAGTACTTAATATTTATATTAATAAATTGAATTGAATTGAAAAAAAAAAGTTAGGCGATGCTCTGAATTTCAAGGTATATAGCATTTTGTGGCTTCATATTTGCCATTTTTGATGTTCCATTGTAGGCCGCATTAACCTACTATAGAGATCTTTCTTTTCTTCCTCACTGACTGGATTCGTCGTGTCGTCAGTATGTTGGCTGGATGATGGTGAACCTCTTTATTCTCGTCCTAAATCTATCCAAATTCAGTTACTAAATGACTTCCAGGAAATGAGGCGTATACTCTTATGTGCGCTTTGTGGCAGAAGTAATCTTACCCTAGACTCCTGCACTCTTGCAGACGATTTTCCAAAGAAACGGATAGTGTTATTACGTCGTGTTTGGGATTTACCTACATTGGGCCACCTTATATCACTCAGTCCGAAGACATGCATACAATATATGCATGTATTCTACCTCTGGCGTTTTTAGGAAATAAAGAAGTTTGTATGTTACAGAAACCGATCATCATCAAAGTAGATACCCAAAAGTCCTGCTGTGTTAATGGCTTAGATACTCATTCTTTATGAACTCCAGTTTCACCAAAATAATCAGATGCATTCTACCCTTCCGCACTTGTCCTGCAAACTCCTGCAAAATTGTACTCATAAAAGTTACATTCTAAAGGTGCTGTAGATTTACAAAATAAAACAAATTTCACTCTAAGGCCTAAAAACACTTTTATTTTCAAAATGGGACATGAGATTGCTTAAGTATATCGTAAGAATACATCGACTTACTACATTTCTTTCTAATGTAAGTATAAATTGATTACATAAGTATAGATAGTCTAAATCTAGATACACAACTTAGTAAGAATTATAAAGAATTTCTCGTGATAAATATTTTAAATGTCATATAAAACTCCATCTTCCAACTGCACCACTTAATCGTTATCCAATCAAACGCACACAATCTGCTCGCAAAATAAAATATGTCATGAGTTGCTATAGTGTGTTTCAATCAACTGACTCTTCTCGGACACACCATTCGAGGATGGAATCGTGAATGGAGCCTTAGAGTATACAGTCGTCTCGATAAGTCTATAAGACTTTGGTGCTTCCGTTGTTTGGCTGGATTCGAGCAGAGTATGATACCAGTCGAGAGTATTTACGCTGGGACCTTCGCCACCCAGATCTGGAGGTAGAATATCCTTGGCAATACACTCATGTAACGTCGCCAAGTTAGTACCGTGCAATTTGAAGCGTTCCCGGGTTTTGTCCTTTAGGAAGGGTTTGATAACGGCCAAAGCAATGTACACACTCACGGGTTGAGCGATAAAGTGAATGGCCTTGAATTTAGCCGGAAAGCAGTCCTGAAAGGGAAAACAAATAAAATAAGTAAATAAATGATTTTGTTTGTAATTAGAGTTGCATATATAAAAATCGTCATATTTTTCATGAAAACGTTTGACTATCGTTCGGCAGTCCTTGACACAGTTTGGATCTAAATGAAAATTGACACCTGGTTAAACGGCTTAATCTTACCCTATTTGAAGGCAAGGTTGTTCAAATGTAACTCTTTTTGAAATAGTGTAATCGTGGCTTAAGGATAGCACCTTTATACTTAACACCGTATATAGAACAATATTAAAATCATTACACAGTCTAATAGCTGCCTATTAAGACGAACTAGCCGGTTTATTGGAAGCTGGAGTCGAAACGAATGTGAGAATTAACTTTCATTGACAAAGGAAGATCTCAACGACTAGTTCTTGGATTCATATGATAAGATAAAGATAAGCGAATGATTCGTTATAATTTACGTCGTAACTTAAGCATTATTCATGCACACCTCGCAGTCTAGAATAATGATGCTATCAAGGTTGACTTCTACTACACTCTAAACAAAATTAAGAAATTATCTTATTTGTGTACACGATAATTTAAAAAAAAAAAAACACCTTTTTGAGAGTTTTTTTTAGAGTGTACTCGTATGACCTTGACAGGGTTTAACTGCAATAAAATTAAAATAAACGTACTATACGTATGTATATGATAGAAGACTGTATAAGATTATTGTACATGACAAAGCGCCTGAGAAAAGACATAACAGTAACAGCATATAATATAAAACAGTGGTTACTGTGTAGGACCACTGCGCGTGAGGTTCCACGTTCGAATCCCAGGTAACACCAAACGTTTTATCACGGTCTCACCTCTCGCGAGATGGTGGCGGAGGAGCCCTTAATGGGCCAACGGCAGCGCTCATACTCCCGTAGTGGACTACTGGCACCGGTGCACCCGGCCCCTCGTCCTAGGGGAATAATTAAGGAACTGGCCCTCCAGGTTGGGGGTTGTGCCGTCGGGGTAACTTCCCTACCACGTAAAAAATCGATGGTTCCGAAACAACCAAAAGCTTCGGATAAGGATGACTCAACTAATGACGACCCCAGCAAATGAAATAAGGACAACGACCTTCGGATCTGTACGTGGAATGTTCTGTCCCTTTACAGACCACGTGCAGCCGAACAACTAGCAGAGGCCCTAGACTGCTACAAAGCAGATATTACCGCCATCCAGGAAGTGCGATGGGATGGGCCGGGCAAAAAGAGGATGAAAAACTGTGACATCTACTACGGTGATTGCTACAGAGGCAACATGCAACGCTTATTCGGATGCCGATTTGTCATACGCGGCAGACTTAGGCAAGAAGTCTTAAGCTTCCGACACGTTAGCGAGCGTATTATGACTATCCGAATCAAGGTTAAATTCGCTATCATAAGCCTAATATGTGTTCATGCCCCCACAGAAGAAAAGGACCCTGCCACCAAAGAGTGTTTCTACGAGCTCCTCGACAAGACATATGAGCAATGTCCTAAATACGACGTTAAAATCATATTGGGCGATTTAACCGCCAAAATAGGAAAGGAGGACGTCTTTGGTAGGGCAGTCGGTAAGCATAGCCTACACGACACCACGTCTGATAACGGACTAAGGCTAATTGATTTCGCTGTGGAGCAAAATGTCGCCATAGCAAGCACATGGTTTCCTCATCTCGATATTCATAAGCAGACATGGCGGTCCAATGATCATGTAACGATCAACCAAATTGATCATATTGCGATCGACGCAAGGCATGCCTCCAGTATTCTGGATGTCCGGACCTTCCGACCGGCCAACATAGACCTTGTTGTAGCCAAGGTACGAATGCGGATATCTCAATTTGAGCAACAAAGAAGAATCACTGTGAGAAAATTTAACGTCGAAAAGCTACAATCGCAAGAGACCGCCAGACTCTTCGCTGAACGCGTATCCCGAAATCTCTCAATCTCCCCTGTAACGAAGTGACATGTTTCTCTCTACCAGCCGAGACGAAAGTAAAAGGAAAGCTAGTATACAGTCAGGCATCCTGCGTAGGCCGACCCACGGCGATAAAAAGAGTTGCATACCTTCCGGCACTTGTGCAAGTGCCGAAGACTACCATTAGGTAGAGGGGCGGAGCATTGCATACTCTCAGGCACTTCGCAAGGAATATGAGACACGAGCAACAACAAAAGACCGAGAGATACAAACAACAACAAAAGACAAGGGAATTTTTAAAATTCATATTTCGTTCCTACGGGAATTATGCATATAGAAGAGGACATTCGATGCAGTTGAGAGAGCTTGCTCAGTGGTAACACCGTGCCAACAGACTCTCCCGAATTCGGCAACCAAAGTCATACTTTGGTTTTGGTTCCCTTTTGTTCACAGTTGTGAGTGAAGACCCAGTTAAAGGTCCGCTGCTGACCAGAACCGGCCAAGAACCGATTAAGTTTCTTCCCCGATTTGGGGTTGATCTTACCTGACTTTTAGCGGATTCTGCCGCTAGTCCTCCTTTGAGCTTACGCTTAAAATTACCCATCGATAAGCAGTCCCTCCCCGACTGCTAGCAAGGCCGTACCCTTGTACGGATTGCCCCGCCTACCCGCTCCCCAGCCGGACTACCAGTTAGCCCGGCTCCCCCAGCCGGACTACCACTTAGCCCGGCTCCCCCAGCCGGACTACCAGTTAGCCCGGCTCCCCCAGCCGGACTACCAGTTAGCCCGGCTCCTCCGCCGGACTACCATTTAGCCGATCTAGCGTGTGGACCGCACGCCCGCAAACCCGACCACGGACGCTGCGACACCAGAAACCAGCTAAGGAGTGCCAGCCCGAGCCTGAGCTTGATCTTAAGCATCATCAAGCCGTATCCAGCACCACCGCATTAAGTATTATAAGGCGATATTAAGTATTATTTAAAGATTGTTAGGTATAAAAAGTGTTAACAAAAATCCACCTTGCATTGTTAAAAATTACATTGTAACGATCTTTGACATCTCTCTAATAAAGTACCTCTTTCCTAAAGTTTTAGGGTATTTCTTTGGGTTGACCCTGGAGCCGGCGAGCTTCACCTCAGCCTTCGACAAAAAAGACCTTTACACCCTTACACCAGTGGCAACGCTGCCAACATGCCATCAGAAACACCGCGACTGATGTGCTGGGTCTCGCTCGCCCACCACCGCGAAACCCCTGGTTTGACGAAGAATGCCGGCGAGTGCATGCAGCAAAACAAGAGGCATACAAAGCGGCGCTGCAGCGGAAGACGAGAGCTGCTCGTGAGCTCTACGAGCAAAAGAGACGGGAAGAACATCGGCTTCTCCAAAAGAAGAAGAAAGAGCATGAGAAGCGTGCGTTTGAGAATATCGAGAGTTTATACTCCAGGAACAATATACGGAAGTTTTACCAAAAGGTAAAAAGAACGTGTCAGAAAAGCAATACCCGTACTGAAACCTGTAGAGATGAAAATGGAAACCTCGTAGTAGAATCAGAGTCGGTGCTGAGAATATGGAAAAACTACTTCTGTAGACTGTATAACGGCGACGAAGACCATCATCCCGCTGTCAGGCAGAATGAACCATTCAACATAGACGATGATAGTCAAAATTTCCGTCCACCTGACCAAAACGAAGTGAGGATAGCAATATCCAAGCTAAAATCCAACAAGGCTGCTGGACCTGACGGCTTACCGGCCGAACTTTTCAAGGCAGCTGGGGATGAATTGGTAGAGACCAACTCATTTGGCATACACCAACTCATTTCTAATATTTGGTCAGACTTGCCTGATGAATGGAACATCAGCATCGTTTGCCCGATCCACAAGAAAGGAGACCCCCTCAACTGCGCCAATTATAGAGGCATCAGTCTCCTCAACATCGCATACAAGATCTTTTCTGCGATATTGTGTGAACGCCTGAAATCTTTTATGAACAGCCTGATTGACCCTATCAGCGCGGTTTCAGGCCAGGAAAGTCCACCATCGATCAAATCTTCACACTTCGGCAGATCCTGGAGAAAACCCAAGAATTCCAAATCGATACTCACCACCTCTTTATCGATTTCAAGGCCGCCTATGACAGCATCTATAGAGAAGAGCTTTATAGAGCCATGTCTAGTTTTGACATCCCTGCCAAACTTGTCCGTCTGTGCAGGCTGACGATGTAGAACGCTCGCTGCTCCATCAAGGTCGGTAATGACCTCACCGAGACCTTTGATGTCAAAAAAGATTTTAGACAAGGTGACGCGCTGTCATGTGACTTCTTTAATATTATACTTGAACGGATTGTGCGGAACTCACAAGCCAACACCGGAGGCACAATCTATCACAAGTCTGTAAAACTGCTTGCATACACCGACGATATAGACATTATCGGAAGAACTCAGCGGGCTGTCACAGGTGCGTTTGCAAGCATTGAAGCGGAAGCGGCCAAAATGTGTTTAGCGATAAATGAGGGCAAAACTAAGTATATACTGTCAACAAGAAGGGAAAACCAACACCGACGAATTGGACAAAACGTCACAGTCGGCAGCTATAACTTCGAGGTAGTAAGGGACTTTGTCTACCTTGGCTCTGCTATAAATTCTACAAACAATATCAGCGCAGAAATCAATCGAAGAATAACGCTGTTTTTTTGGGCTTATAAGGCAATTCAACAGTAAAGCCCTATCTCGAACAACTAAGGAAACTCTATATAAGACCTTGATCATCCCAGTCCTGCTTTACGGCGCTGAAACATGGACTTTATTAAAAGAGGATGAAGATATCCTTGGTCGCTTCGAGAGAAAAATTCTTCGTAAGATTTTCGGTCCCGTTTGCGTTGACGGGTTTTGGAGGAGAAGATTCAATCACGAACTATACGAGCTGTACAGCGACATCGACCTAGTCAAAAAAACTGCGTATTGGACACCAACGCTCCGGCCCGCAGATTCTTCGAATCTAACCCCGAGGGACGACGCAGTAGAGAGAATCATCGCCGTAGGTGGCGCGCACAAGTTCAAGGGACCTCGACCAACTTGAAGCGCGCAACTGGAGGCAATTAGCTAAAGACCGAGCTAAATGGAGAGGCTTGTTGGTTGAGGCCCAGGTTCACCCCGAACTGTAGCGCCACCTAAGTAAGTAAGTAAGATGTTCGGAAAATCTCAAGACAATGATCCCTATAAACTCGTCAAGGCAGACCACTAAAGCACAAGACTTTCATGTTCACCTGGCAACCGCAAAAACATCTTTCTACCCGTATCAAAATTGTTTTTGGTGCAGCAGTAACAATCTTTAAAATTCAATCCCAGGTGAACTATTTCCAAAAAGCTATAATCTGCAATAATTTAAATGCATCTCGGTGTGATATCTCAGCGTTATAGGTTCACCTTCCCGAGAAAGGCTTATAAAAAAAAATTGAAGTGTTTCAAATCAACACCATTGATAAATTCTGTTTCGATAAAGAAGATCATTGAACAAGCAGCAAAATAACTTACATACGAGGGCAAGGTGAAAAGTTCTCGGCCTGACGCAGAGATCGCGTTCCAATCAGCAAACAATTATATTTCCTGCCTGGGTGCACTTCTCATTAGTTCGTAAGACAAATTTCAACTTATTTTCTCAAGTAGTTTGTTTACACGAATTTTTGCAGTAGACGTCTTGTGTGTTTTTCGTTAAAATGGCTAAACTTGAATATCGTGCGGTCATAAAATTCTTCGTTTTGGATGGGTTAACCGCTAAGGAAATTCATCCAAAGTTGACAAAAGTTTACGGGGACTCTGCTCCTTCCATGTCAACCGTTAAAAAGTGGGCAGCTGAATTTAAACGTGGTCGCACGTCCCTCGAAGATGACCCACGTGAAGGACGGCCAAAAACCGCAACCACACCCGAAACCATCGAAAAAGTGCATGATATCGTATTGGACGATAAGCGAGTGAAGGTGAGTGAGATAGCTGTGGCTGTGTGTATATCGGAAGTGAGGGTGCGAAACATCTTGCACAAAAACTTAGGGATGCGATGTCATCAAGCCTTTACGGCCATGTCTCCATTCTGTCTCGATGGGGGATCACCAGCGGATTGACGGGAACTGATCACATGAATCCGACGCTAGCATTCGAAAGGAGATTCACTACAAGAATTCCCGATCGAATATACTGGAAGAATCGTAGAACCATGAAGAAAAAGGAGTTGGTTCTCTATACCGACGGTTTTAAGATGGACGTTGGCACGGGAGCCGGAGTTTGTTGTGAGGCCCTAGGAATAAACCGCTCCTTTAGAATAAAGCAGCCATTATACAGGCTGCGGAAATTATACGCGAGAGTAATATCGTTGGCAAAACGATCACTGTCTATATAGACAGCCAGGCAGCCGTTAAGGCTCTGGACTCTGTCGTAGTTAGGTCGAGGCTCGTGAGAAGCTGTAAATCACTCTTAAACGAGATATACAGAGCCAATGCGGTGACCCTCTGCTGGTTACCAGGGCATATGGATATCGAAGGTAACGAAAGGGCTGACGAGCCTGCTAGGAAAGGGTCGGCGCTGCACTTATCGCGGGCCCTCCCCTCTGTAGCAATCCCGATCAGCTCCTTGCGGAAAAAATAGAGGATGAAGCCACCGGTCGAGCAAACAGACGCTGGGCTCATCTGGAAACATGCGCTACGGCCAGGGCGCTATGGCCGGCCTACAGCAAGAAGAGATCAACCTCTCTGGTAAAACTTAGTCGTTATAACGCACGGGTCATTTCTGGCATAATTACCGGACATTGTGCCATTGGCGTTCACGCGGAACGACTCGGTGTGCTGCATAATGACTATTGCAGAAGCTGCAGGGACGAAGAAGAAATTGAATCTGTTCGTCACCTGTTGTGTGACTATCCTGCCCTATCCGTCAGAAGAATGAGGACTCTTGGTAGTTACTTCTTCTCGGAGCTGGAGGACTTGGGTAGTGTTGAGCTAGCGGACCTCCTGAGATTCATATCACTTTCTGGGTGGTTCTAACGGCGGATTTTCTTTACGGCGTTTCCAGGGTTAAATGATTGGGCACAATGGACCCGTACTGTTGGTCTGAGTGAGCAGTGACTCCTTGTCACAACCTAGGGATGCGAAAGCTCTGCGCAAGATGGGTGCCGCATTTGCTGAATGCCGATCAAAAGCAAATGCGCAAACGATTTTCGCGGCAATCTTTGGACCGATTCAATAGGGATCGGACCGATTTTGTGCGGCGATTTCTCACCATGGATGAGACATGGGTCCATCACTACACGCCAGAAACGAAACAGCAGTCAAAGCAGTGGGTGGAAGCCGGTGGTTCAGCGCCAAGTCAATCGCATTTGCTGTGTTGAAGTCAAGGGAGATTATGTAGAAAAATAAAATCATTTTTTTTTTACTGAAAATCGCAGTCTTTCATTGTCAGGCCGAGAACTTTTCACCTTGCCCTCGTATGTTACACAGCTTGGCAATTGTAAATAATTTTCAGAAATTTCGCAGTAGAGTTAGGGTCATTGCACAAGTTATCAATTTTGGAGGCTACTAAGTGGTGATGATGTCCATAAACAGATACTTCAAGTTGGGCGATGATGATTTATTTGATTCTCACAATTTAGGTATATTAATGATTCATAGGTTATGCACTGAAAATACCTACTCGAGAGGAGAGAGAGTAATTACCTACTCCGATTCCGGATGCTGCTTTTTTTTCTTGCGGTTGTAGTGATATTTGCCAGCCGATTTCCATTTTTTTTTTTACGAGACTGATTTATACGAATGTTTCAGACAAGAAAAAAGTTCTATAATCGGCATCTGAACGTCCAATGCACGCCCCGACGAATAAAATGGCAAGAGCATAAGAATGACGATGGGAATCGGGGTGAATATCACATCCCAAATCGAATGACCCACATTTGTACAAACAGGCTGACTAAGATAGTGCGATTTAAAGAAGTGCACATGCATTTTATCGACTGAATTAGCACACAAGCTGTTTTGATAGTAAGTAGGTGTATGCATGTAGACTGATAAGGGAATGCCTCATAAAACCCCACATTTATTGAGAAAATAAAAAAAAAAAAAAAAACTCTACTCACTTGCAATCCCTCGATCATAAGTTTCAAAATCTTTGGCTGCAAATGCGTTGATTGTCGCAATGTAAAATTTGTCCAATCAACAATCACAACAAATCCCAGGGCTTGATTTTGTTTCTCCTCCAGCAATTTGTCCAGTGTTAGTAGGAAAGCTCTATAAACATCCTCAATGGTGTATTTTGTTGGCTCCCAGTTGGCTGTGTTAAATAGTATAACTTTCCTCCCACGACGATCACGTTCCTTTAAAATACAAGGATTTCCATCACGCAACGCCAACTGTATAGTCTCATCGAAAATATTCAATTTCTGTAGAAGAGCCTTATTCCTTTGCTTATACGAATGATAGTTGACAATAAGTTCAAATGCTTCATTGCACCGAAATTTTCTTGCATACAGGAATCGATTCAGAAAGTCATCATCTGTACAACAAGATTTATCCTTTAAGGCAAAGTTCATGCTCGCTCCAATCATATCTTTGAGTGTGATCAATGCCTTTCGTCTGTCGCGTGCCTCATTTTTGTTAAATGGCTGCTGTTGTCTGCTAAGGTATGGAAGGCCTGTGTCCAGATATCGTTTGCTCATCTGAAATTCAAAATATTCCGACATTTTATCTGAAAATGGAAAAAAAAAACTAAACTGTAATTGCAAATTTATTTACGGTTTTATAGTTTATTGGGAAAAATTTGTTGGCAAATTTTAATCTTGACTACTAAAATTTTAGAGAAACGTGCTTCCCCCTTGTTATGGGAAACTTTCAACTGCTTGCTTCAAAGAATTGGAATTGAATGTTAGACTACCTATAGAGTCGATAAAAATATAGAATCGATAAGATTCGCCGTAGGTGCTTATAATCGCAATAAATTGCTTATCAAGTCTACATTATAGGTTTGCCGGTTTCATAGTAAATGAATGAAGCATTGAGAGTAAGCAGGTATTTTTAGAAACGTCACAGGTAGTTCTGGCGACGAAAAGGTCTAAAGACTAATATGAATCAATTATTTTGACTCGACCCAGTACTTTGAAGTGTTAATATAAAGGTATTGATATAGAAAAACAGTAGTGCTTAAAAGTTTTCTTCGGAAAACGTTGAATCACCTCTAAGCATATAGCAAACTAGTAAAACGAAGTAAATCGGTTAGATCACATAGACAAGGCAATAAGATAAATAAAGTTTTCCAAATTCACTTCTCTTATAAAGGGATCAATACAGATAGGCAGTACAGTTTATACATGTTCTTCAGAAAGTGTCTGATCACCCCTTAGTATAGTATCAACAAGAGAAACTAAGTAAATCGGTTAGATCATGTTGACAAGGTAACAATCTAAATGGATGTTAAAAGAGGAAATGGGGCACTGCATTGAATAAAAACCCCTTCAAACAAATATCAAGGGATCTGCATGGATTACAAGCGGTCACCATGAACTGATCCTTAATTTGACAACAATTTTACAGTGCCTCAGAGTGTAGAACGTTCATGTGCGAACCGGGCTCAATAACATAACCATTGACATACACAATAACTATAGCAACACACCAACAACGTGCAGTTTAAGTTAATAAATAAATTTCAAAAAGGACATTGCGACGCACAGACATTACCCGGTAGCGAAACAATCACAACTGATTGTAAAATCAACATTACCGCAGGTGTACACTTCCGTATCCTTTTGGAAATGTATTTTCCCCCTGTTTTTATGGTGACGATGTATTAAATTTACTCGCGTATTGAAAAACCAATCCCTGCTGAGAGTATTGTTGGTATCTGTTGTTAGGGCAACACATTTTGTGGTGGTATAAGGCAAAGCCTTGCACGTGGATATGTGTGTAGGGAAATTGCTGAATGCAAGGTAACGCACCAAACAACAGATATTAATCACGACCTGTCCATGTTAATGTTAAGGCAACTATCACTATATATTTCTCTATGGTAACAACGCGTTCTGGCATTGTTAAAAAAATTACTAATGATAGTCGTACTTAAGTAGGACCAATAACGGCTTGGTGTATAAAAGACTACGAAAAGAAATTTGTGGTATCTCGAATTTCGATCTATAAATGAGTTTTTGAATAAGGATTTGTTAATGTTGTTGGCCAATGATGTTATGAACAGCCAGATCCAGATTTGCTTCGTATATACCTCCAAAAATAGCCCCAAAATATGGTGATACAATTATATGTACTAACCCACACTATACTGCAGACCCAAATTATCAATAACTGAGAAAAACCGGCGAGTATATTTTAAATATGCCTTTGGCAATAGTTGAGGGCAAAGTATTCAAAGCAAGCTTGTTATATTTGCAAGCTTGTGCCAAAGGTTATGAAAAGACAGTAGTAGAAATTGCATTAGGCAAACCATCTAATGAAAAGAGGCTAGGTTAGGTTAGGTTAGGTTAGGATCGGCCCTCGATGAGGATGTATTTAGACCAGAAAGTAGGTCCATTGTACTACCGATGTGTAAGGCGGGTGGGTCACCCTCTTACCCTTGGAACCATTTGCTTCGTTGAATGAAGTCGAGAATTTTAGCCGTGCAGGCGTTGCCGAGATCATTAAGATCATTGTAGAAGTATTCACCCAGAGTGGCCTTCCTGATGTTGGCGAGCGCAGGACAGGCGCACAGGAGATGACTGATGGTCTCTTCCTCCTCCTCATCTCTGCAGCTTCTGCAGAAGTCATTATGAGGGATACCTAATCTTTGGGCATGTCTTCCTATGACGCAGTGTCCAGTGAGGACATTTCTTATTTTTGAGAGGGTTCCTCTCTTGTGCTTCAAGAGTCCGATGGACCTGGATTTATTGAGTATCGGCCAGAGCTGTCTGGCGGTATGACATTGGTCTAGATGTTGCCATCGATGATTGGCTACTTTCTCGGCATCAATTTGAATAGGTACTTAACATAAGACGCTGGCGCTTCGATGTCGGTGATGCTTATGCTATCTGTACCAGAGGAGCCTTGTCGTGCTAGTTCGTCGGCTGCACAATTCCCCGGTATGTCACAGTGACCTGGTACCCAGCAAAGGGTGAGGTTCTACTGACCAGCTATCTCGTTAAGAGATATGCGACAGTCTTTCACTGCCTTAGATCGCGTAGTGCTGGATGCGAGGGATTTGATGGCTGCCTGACCGACGACATAAATTACAATATCAGGTGTTGATAGTGTGCTAGCCGCCAGCCAGTCAGCAGCTTTGCGAACTGCGGTGATTTCGGCTTGAAAAACGCTGCAGTAGTCTGGAAGGTTAAAGGAGAGGTGTATGTCCAGATCTTCCGAGAAAATTCCGGCACCGACTCCGACCTTGGTTTTGCGCCCATCCGTGAAGATTGACAGCGATTCGTTGTAAAGGACTTTGCGTTGCGTCCACTCACTTTTGTCCGGTATCGAGTGCGTGTAGCCCTTGTTAAAATCATATTCAGTGGGCAGATGGTTAGTGGAATTGGGAAGTATTGTTGCGCATGTGGAATCACCTACCGAATAAAGAATATAACGACAGAAACACATCAGCGAAGAGAAACATCGCGAATAATCCAGAATCATTCAACGCGACGACACTAGAAATTGCCAGACTTTTGACAACAAAGTTTTAGCGGCGAAGTGGAAATCTGGAAATTCTCCTGGAAAGCCGGAGCCAAATAAGAAACCAGAACCAAGGTTTGAGTTCTTTGTTGGCAGCAGTGACAGCGATCACTAGAGACGCGCAATTCTCAAGCGAAAACAAATAATTGTACTAGATTTTATTTTTGCGAAATTTAATTCTCTTGTAAAATCAAAAAAAGTTCACACCCTCTCGAGAGCCAAAGTAATAGCGTTTTCCTCCAGCTTCCGTCCAAACCTTAGGAGTTCTCGGCGTAATCGGCGATTTTTGCTACAGTATATTGGCATGTCCCGTGTATTGCTCCTTCCACTGCTTGGAGCCTCTCAGTTTTATTGCCGAGCTGACAGCCAATTGCTTACTGACGATGTCAATCGGAAGCAGGTGGAGCATGGTTTGGAGCGCCGCTGTGGGAGAAGTTCTCAGTGCACCGGTAATACTGAGACATGCAACTCGCTGAGTTTTTTCCATTATGGATAGGTTGGATTTCTTCTCCAAGGCGGGCCACCATACCAATACTCCATACATGAGAAAAGAGGCTAAGTTTCTACTACGAGTATCCTCACTTTATGCATGGATGCCAAGAAAAAAGTATTTGATACATATTTCGTACTTAGCTAGAATTGCTAATAGATGTACCGAAGCCTGCCAATTGGGCTTGAAATAATGTTTTCGAATCAAGATTCATCACAGGGTAGAATTTTAGGTTTATTGGTGCATTTTTTGCATACAATTCCTAGTGGTTTCGATATTATGAAATTCAGCAACCACCACAAGAAAACTGCAACCTTGCTTGTCAATCTATATAAATAGTCTCTATTACTCATACTCGTTTGTGTCTGTTAGGGTAAGTAGGTAGGTAGGTGTGCTGCTTTTTCTTAAAAAAGAAGAGCCAAATTAGCATAAGTTGCCGTTCTGATACCACAAACTCATGTAACCTGGATGTGAAGGTGTGGGGAGTCTCTAGATCCAACTTGTGGTGTTTAAGAATATTATTAAATCCTTAATGTTTTTCTCTGAGACTTCCCCAAGGGGATTGAAAAAGGGTTTTCTTAAGCTCACGGTCTGGTCCCATCTAGTGCTAGACATGCGCATAAAAAGTGGATAAGGGTTTTTTTTCAGTTGCGACATTGTAACTGCGACAGTTTGTGTTGTGTGGGATACCTAGTTAGGCTGTGCTTGACAATGATCCGTGGTGATCGCTGTTATGCTGGCGATGTCTATACGCGTTCTGTTTAGAAAGTCGGTTGTTTTGTTGTAGTTTGGTCACTTCTTCCTAGATATGACACAGTTTTATAGCCTAGTCCATTTGAAGTTGGC
Source organism: Brachypalpus laphriformis (assembly GCA_945910035.1). Taxonomy (NCBI): domain Eukaryota; kingdom Metazoa; phylum Arthropoda; class Insecta; order Diptera; family Syrphidae; genus Brachypalpus; species Brachypalpus laphriformis. The sequence continues at coordinate 125,489,698 of OX246755.1, forward strand.
TTTAGCAAGGAATTTTGAGGAGATTTCTGTTTTGACTGCTCCAAGCGGAATCTGAACCGATTCCGTAAGATAGCCGTGGAGGGCTGAGCCTTGCCTAGTCAGTTCATCAGCAAGTTCGTTCCCATAAGCGTTACTGTGCCCTGGAAACCAAATCAGGGTTACTTTGAATTGGCCATTTAGCGACGTTAGCTCATTTCGGCATTCCAGCACCAGCTTGGAGAATGTAGTAACAGAGGCAATGGCTTTGATGGCAGCTTGGCTATCAATGAAATATGCCTGTTAGTGTGTACAATATTCTTATCTATGGGTTATCTATGTGCTATCCCGGTTACCCAAAACTCATTGGCCACTATTAGACAATTAAAAGAGCAGGCTCAGGAAGCAAGAACTACAAACCAACATAGGTCTCAATCCTTCATACACCCCAGTCACCAATATTCCCACCGCAAAGTTGAGGAAATGATCTTACCAATATGCACGAGGAACAAAAAAAAAAACAAAAATATCATGTAGACTGGAATACTTTGCATCAGAACTGATAGATGCAGAATAACTTTCATCGCCGAATTCCGCCTATTTTATACGAATTTTGTAGAGTAAAGTTCAACTCAATAAATGAGTCACGCCCCATTAAATTTATCAATAGATGTACGTGCCTTGATAAAAAATAATTATTGCCATTTTCTTAGAGGCGCAGCGTGTGTTTACAAGAAAAGATATACTCCGGCCTTACTGTTTGTTCGCAAGAAAGGAAACATTGAAAAACAGTGTGTTGAAAAGAGTTTAATTTTATTACATTTTGTGCGTGCATAATCTATCCTATAGGATTTATGTATAGGATCTTAAAAATCCGAAGCAGAATGGTGTAAAAATGCTTAAAATCTACTCTACTCTAAAATCTACTACTGCTTAAAAGATACTCCCAACGCTTAACTAGAAAACGTAAAGACTATACCGTCTTCCTAACCGGGAAATATGAGGACTAGCGTTGCCTTTCCAAATGTATTGTATAGGACTAAATTTCATATATTGTATTATGCGGCGCAGTATATTCTTCTTTTTTAAGTATCTTAAGACCTAAGATCCGTTTTATCTAAAGGAGGCTTATTTCTATTTATTGTGCTTTTAGATGCATACATGTATCTACGTTCTATTTTACTCGTAAGTCCCACCATTCTAAGTGTTTTATTCACGGATTTAACTTCCCCGAACAACAACGCTTGCTCGGCATCATTCAGGTTCCTGCAATACTTTTTAAATCTCTTAAGTTTATTCCCAAAGATCTGGATTCCTCCTAGACAGTTCGGCGCTATGCTTGGTTATGGCTATATACTGCTACGACTACCGTAAGGTATGACCAATTTATCGTCACTTTCTTTGTTGTAGTGTGATGTCTATAGGTTCTTATCCCCTTGCCGAATGAAGCTGATTATTCGAGATATGGTTCAGCAAGATAATGCATAAATAGCACAGTGCAGTGACTGATTATACGTTGAAGCGGAACAGTCGCAGGTTTATTTTGGTGCTGAAAACAGTGGTTTTTCATATTTCGACAGCATACGGATACCCAAGAAAATCTATCTGTGCCCCTATCGGTGCATAGCGCGCTCACTCTAGTCCTCCGTAATGGTTCACCAGGCCATTGATAGGAAGCTCGTAGCAATTTGAGGTCATACCCGGTCAGCTGCCGAGCGGGACATGGTGACCACCAGACGCTCACATACTGACATCCTTCAGGCCTGTTTCCAAAGGATGCCCTGGTTTACCAGGTTGGCAATATCCGAGGTCAATGTACGTCTTCTTGTCATTTTGGGGTGTGCGCCTTGTTAGCCGTGACTGGATTGTGTGGGTGATACTAACTATTGAAGTTACCCCATCTGCACATCTCAGTCACGTTGCCCGCCCCCAACCATAAGAAGGTCGGTTGCCAGGGAGGCTCAGTGCACTCTGCATATTAGTGCAATCCCGTTGTAGCAGGTGGATAAGTTTAAGTCTTATTCAGGAGTGATGGAAAGAGCAATGCCAGCTGGTATTGCCACGTTCAAAGAAGAGATCATTTGAACCCCGTTAAAAAGGCAATATCAATGCACGTTCCAAAGACATCGCGATGTAGGAGAGGCAAGCCTATAAACGCCTGGATCAGACAAATGCGACGACATCGGTATTTTATTGGCCTCAGTAACCGAGTGATCCAAAATCGGCAGGCCTGCCGATATTTTCGGAGGTCAAATAGGCGAACCCCACAGTCGGATCAGTAGAAATGCAGTGAAGTGGGAGGGTTATGATCCCCTATTTTCGGATCATAACCTCGCTGATAAAAGGAAGAAGAAGAAGAAGATGGAAAGAGCAATGCCGAGTTGTCCTGTAGAATCAGTAAGGCTGGACCAAAGCGACTCCCCGGTAGGCGTAGAAATAGATGGTCGGATTAGGTTAGGTTAGGTATGTGGGCTGGCAGGGAGCGACGCTCTCTGCCACACTCAGGTCAGCGTTGACCCATTGTGGTACCCATGGGGGAAAAAGTGATCCCTTACCCAATGAAACTAAAAACTACTCAGTCACTTACTTCATTTCTGCATACAAACCACCCTGATGATTTGATGAAGTTCAACATCTTTTCCGTTGAAACGCCGGAGAGTTCCTCGAGATCCTGGAAGAAAAATTTACCAAGGAACTTTTTCCTGGAGTGTTGAAGACTCGGGCAGTGGCACAGGAAGTGGGTTGTGTCCTCAAAAACTTCCTCGTCACCACAGCCTCTGCAGAGTTCCTCCTCCGTCAGGCGTAGTTTCTTCTAGTGGTACCGCAGAGTGTTGTGTCCAGTGATGATGCCCACGAGGGTGGAAAGGGATTTCCTGTCTTTACGGATGATTCTCTCGGTCTTTGCTTTGTCGAAAGATGGCCATAGCTTCCTAGTGATGGCGCAAGTTTCCATGGAGTTCCATCTTGTGTTCGCCTCCTCAGTGGCTTTATTCCCTGCAGCGAGCTTGAGTGTGCAAGGCGGGATACACACAGGGGGGTCAATTTGTTCTGTTGGGGCTGCTGAGCCGATTCTCGCCAGCTCGTCGGCTTTCTCATTGCCTGGGATACCCTCGTGTCCAGGGACCCAACAGAGCGATACCTTGTGCTGTGTTCCAAGAACCCTGAGCTCTTCTCGACAACACTTCACAAGCTTCGATTTAATTTCTATGGCAGTAATCGCTTTTATAGCTGCCTGGCTGTCGATAAAGATGGTGATACCTTCTGGCGGTATTGCCCTTATCGCAGACTCACGGGCGGCTGTTGCCACTGCTAAGACCTCTGCTTGGAAAACACTGCTGTGGTCTGGAAGTGGGCGCCGTGGCGTAAGTGGTTAGTGTGTCGGATCACTACGCATGAGGTTCCAAGTTCGAATCCCAGAAAACACCAAAAAGTTTTTTCACGGTCCCACCTCTCGCGAGCGTCTGACAAACATCCGAGAGTATTGCTGTCACGAAAAAGCTTCTCAAATCGCCGTTCGGATTCGGCATTAAACTGTAGGTCCCTTCCATTCGTGTGAAAAATATAACGTACACAATATGAGTGGTTGCGAGAAGCTAGGCCCTGGCACTTTAAAGAGCTGTTGCGCCAAATATTTGTATTTTTTTTTTTGGTCTGGAAGTCGTATGGATTTTGATACACCTAGAGGGTCAGAGAAGATACCTGATCCTACACCAGTGCTCATTTTTGAACCATCCGTGTAGATGGCTATAGATTCGGCATTAGGTATACGACCGCTTTTCCAATCTTCCCTGCTAGGGTAGGCGGTAGAGAAAGGCCTTGTAAAGTCTAAATATGGCGTCATGTAATCCGTTATGGGCATGTGGCCAAAGTAATCGAGTAGGATCATCGAGTGACCTGTTCTGCTTGGTTTCCAGTTCGCTGACTGACTTATTCTCATAGCATTAATGGCTGCTGATGTTCGTATAAAGATGTCTAGCGGCAGCAGGTTGAGGATAGCCTCGAGTCCTGCGGTTGGGGTTGTCCTCATTGCACTGGTGATGCCAATGCACGCTAGTCTTTGAACTTTGGTGCTTGCCTTTAAGTTGGTGGATTTGTTGACAGCTGGCCACCATACTAGATTGCCGTAAGTCAGTTTGGGTCTAACTATAGCCGTATACATCCATAGTATGATTTTGAGGGAGGGTCCCCAGGTTCTACCAAAAATTCTACTACATGAGTAAAAGGCTGTTGTTGCTTTCTTAATTCTTTCCTCAATATTTAATCTCCAGTTGAGCTTTTTGTCAAGTACAAGGCCCAGGTATTTTGCGCTATCGTACAATCTGAGTGGGATACCGTCAACAGAAGGTGTACTAAACTCCGGTATTTTCCTCTTGTTCGTAAAAAGTACGAGTTCGGTTTTTTGGGGATTAACCTTTAGACCGCAGCTCCTGGCCCATATGCTAAGAGTATTTAGGGCTCCGTCAAGTTGTTCGCTGAGGGTAGGTAGGAATTTACCTGTAGCAAGCAGCACGACGTCATCCGTGTACGCTGTAGCTCTGACCCCGCTGTACCTTAGTTGTTGTAGTACCTCATTAAGAACAATGACCCAGAGCAGTGGGGAGATTACCCCGCCTTGAGGGGTACCCCTCGAGGCGTATGCTTCTAGCTTTGAACCCTTAAGTTCGGTGGTTATATATCGTTCCTCGAGCATGCTAACAATCTAGTTAATTAGACTGATGTCGATGTCTATGTTTCTTAGGGTTCTTTTAACAGCTTCGGTATTTACATTATTGAAGGCTCCTTCAATGTCCAAAAAAGCAGCTAGTGTGAACTCTTTATCCTTAAGTGATTTTTCTATAGAGCCGACAACATGATGTAGGGCAGTTTCCACACATTTACCCTTCGTGTATGCGTGTTGGGCTGGGGATAAGTCCCCCGGGCGTATTCTATTACGTATGTAGATGTCGAGCAATCTTTCAAAAGTTTTCAGGATTAAAGAGGTAAGGCTTATTGGTCTGAAGTCCTTCGCGGTGGTGTGACTAGCCTTGCCCGCCTTGGGTATAAAAACCACCTTTACTTAACATTGTTTAAGACTACTGGCAAATAGCCTTTTGAGAATTGGGGTAATGATTGGTGCAGTTTTTTGCAGCATGATCGGTATAATCCCATCAAGTCCTGTGGATTTAAAGAGGGAGAACGATCTTATTGCCCACTCTATTCTGTCCTCTGTTACCAAATCGAGTCAATGGCGGAGGATCAAGAAGGATGGAGAGTCCACCTGAGCATCCTATCCCCGCGACCCCCATAAAGTGTTAGCGGGTCATTCAAAGTGTATATATGTATGCATGAACGCATACCCAATGCAGACTTCCCTTAAGGATCACTTAAATTTTAATGTGGGCAATATGAACTAGAAGAAGGGCCAGAGAAACTGTAGAGAGTGTTGCTCATAAAACTTTAGGGGACTAAATATGTGCATTCTGTTGCTAGGTATTAGTATAACTTTTATTGTCTCTAATTGGATTTGAAAAAAGGCTCACTTCCCACATAGGATTTGAATTCAAACAGCGTGCATAAAAAGTCTTCTAGCCCAAGGCTGCTAGTATTCTTGACAATTCACAAGTATTACTCTTAGAAGGATCAATGGTGTTATAAACAATCGACAGAATTTATTGTAATCGTCACATTTCGTAACAGTGGGGTGGGATTTGAAGGGAAGAATTTAATCATAGAGGAATTGAATTTCATATTAACTGATCTGCGACTTATAAACTTTTTGCATTTACCAGGTCATCGGGTTAAATAAAAGTAGAGTTCTCCAAAGGTCTTCTACTGACTGCGACGTTTAAAACGCTTGGGAATGGTGAAAACAATAACAAAGGTTTAAGGTTACGAGCATGTAGTTATTACATGAACAATGCATTTCTAGTGATGTTCGACTTCGATAATTTTATTCTCAAAGTTCAATGTTAAATATGTATTGGGGGGAACTAATAAATTGTACATTACTGCTCATTATTCACCTCAGAAATGTGTTATTCTTTGTTAGAATCGAATCGTATAAATTAATTCAAGAACCCATTTAATTTTTGAATTCGTTCACTATTTTTATAACCCCTTCTCCCGTTTTATACATAAAAAAAAAAAAAACAAATTGCTTTCCGACTCTCTGCTGACTCAGTTAAGTATATTTATTTGCATTACAATTGAATGGACTTGTAAAAAGCGGTCAACCGAAGATACAAAGCGGACGCTTATTCAATTGAAAATTTATGTATTGTGTATCAATCTGCTTATTTGAATGGCCGGGCATTACTAATGGATGCATTCGATTAAAGTGGAATACGTTACGTACAAAGTCGAACGTATAAGGGAAATAAGAGAAAGTATGGGCCAACGGGCTTCTTAAGAAAATTGCACTAAACATTTGCTGGTATTATTGTACAAAGCCATTGAATGTGGGTGTGTGGTGTCGAATTTTTAAAAATACGGATATTTTCCAGAAATTTAATTAAAATAATCCAGTTGGTTGGCTAATTTGTTGATTTGTGAGAGCAACTATGGGACTTTTCTTCATTAAGTTAGCGCACACTATTTCACATAGCTAAATGGTCGAAACCAATACTTCACAGTCCAACAGTTCTAGCCAATGTTGCAGGAGTTTGTGCAACAGTTTGCACAACTCTCACCACAGTTCGCCCAACCAGCGTACGCTGATGGACTCTGGCTTATTAGAAGACTTGGATCATCTATTGATGAATCCATTAATGGAGTTGGAACATTTGTTTATAGTGTTGAAGCATCTGTGGAAGCATCTATACCTCTGCACTCTAGTCAATTTGCATACAGGAAAGGTCGATCTACGGAAGGCGCCCTTCACTATCTCGTCACAGAGATTAAAGCTGCCTACCGCTCCAAAGAAATCGCTCTTTGTGCATTTCTTGACATAGAAGGTTATCCATCACTAGTGCTATGAGACGTAGGGGAATAGACGAACCTACTACCAGATGGATTAGGAACATGCTCAATAGCCGCATAATAACATCTTCGTCTGGAGAGGTCTCTGTGACGGTCTCCGCGGCCAAAGGCTGACCCCAAGGCGGCGTCCTCTCGCCTCTCTTATGGTCACTCGAGGTGGATGACTTATTGAACACACTTAATTGTTCAGGTTTCACAACCATAGGCTATGCAGATGATCTGGTGATCATCATTAAAGGCAAACATGAAGACAATGTGTGTCAACTCATGCATAATGCACTCCTTGTAGTCTCGGACTGGTGTGCTGGGGAGGGCCTGTCGATTAACTACAGCAAGGCAGTCGTTGTACCGTTTACAAGAAGAAGAACGCTGAATATTGGCTTAGTGACTCTAAACGGCACAACAATTAATTCTTCCGATGAGGTCAAATATCTAGGAATTGTCCTGGATAAGAAGCTTAACTGGAACTCCCATATTAAGCATAAAATTGCCAAGGCGACTACTGCCTTGTGGGCCTGTCGCCGTATGTACGGCAAGACCTGGGGCCTGTCTCCAAAGGCCATTTTCTGGTTATACACCACGGTTGTAAGACCCATTCTGACATACGCGCCCGTAGTCTGGTGGACGAAAACCAAAGAGGTCACCACCATTAATAAACTCACAAAACTTCAAAGACTAGCTTGCTTCGGCATCACAGGTACTATGCACACTTGTCCCACAACAGCCATTGAAGCCATAATCGGACTTACTCCATTACATATATTTACAAAAAAAATGACAATCCGCAGTGCAGTAAGTCTTAGAAAATCAGATGCTAATAGTACACGGGATCACGTGGATCTCATGGAGCTATTGTCCGACTTCCCCGAGCTAGACAAGCTCAGTACGGTCTCCGACTTTACGCCTAAAACATTCTTCTTCGGTAGAAGGTTTGAGATTGTGATCCCAAGCCGTGATATATGGAATAATGGCGGACCGTCGCTTGATCCAAAAGGTATAGTGTGGGAACCGATGGATCAAAAATGGATTCAGGAGTTGGCGCCGGTGTGTATGGACCCAACCATAAAATTTCGAAATCACTCGGAAAGAGTCCTAGTGTTTTCCAGGCCGAACTTTACGCCATTGAAACTTGTGCTAACATTAACCTGCACTCAGGCATCAAAGCTGCCTCTATCCATATACTCACCGATAGCCAAGCGGCGCTCAAAGCACTGATCTTCCATTTGATCAGTTCAAAATCAGTTCTAAGCTGCTTCGACAGCTTACAAAATCTGTGCCGACACAATAAAGTAAAATTGTGGTGGGTACCGGGTCATGTAGGCGTTGACTGCAATGAAACTGCAGACCTGCTAGCTAGGAAGGGCTCCTTTGAGTTGTTCACTGGACCTGAACCCTTCTGCGGGATACCCGATTCCGCCTTCAAACTTACCCTAAACATTTGGGAACGCAACATGTGCATCTCCGACTGGAATAACTCCCAAGGTCTCAGGCAGGCTAAAAGAGCTGTCCAACCCTTCCAAAGACAGGCAGTTAATATCCTAAAATACGGCAGAAATGACATAAGAAGGCTTGTGAGCTTCCTTATCGGTCACTGTCAACTTCTCTACCACCTTAACAAAATGAGAATTTCGGAGGATATCACCTGCCGCCTCTGCCTAGAAGAGGACGAAACCGCAGAACACATACTATGTGAGTGTGTAGCTCTGTGTAGCACTAGGAGAAGCTTTTTCCTTAAAGAGATCATATCTCCAAAAGATCTTAGGAACTCCTCCGCAGCCGTAATTATAGCTTTCATAAGGAGAGTAGAAGTACTGCTGCCCTAAAAGTGGTCAATGGCACAATAGATCTCCTTGGTCGCAGTGCCTACACGCCATTTGGGCGTGGCCACACACCTGTTTAAAAAAAAATCAAAAAATCTGTGGAAGGAGTTGGAGGTTCTGTTAATGAAGTTGTGACATCTGGGGTCGAATCGCGTCCTCCGTGAACGGATAAATCGTCACGTAATTTGTATGTACATATGTTGTTGCTAGATCTACCAACAAGACAATTCAAATTACGTTACCAGTCATCCGTTCACGTAGTACGCGATTCGATCCCTGTTGTTGGTTTTTAGATATCTCTTTATGTGTTTAGAAAATCTGCTAAAGGAGTTCGGGCTTACATACCATATGTTAATGGAGTTGGAATATATGTTAATGGAATTAGTGAAACTGTTAAAGGTGTTGGAGCACATGTTGAATACAGGCAGGCACCTACCCTACCCTTTTCGTTACCTGACATAAATGACTCCTTTGTTCGTTGAGAACTTCTAATTTGTCTAAAGGGGTTTTCCTTAAACAGCTTTAATAATGCAGGAACTGATAACTGACAAACGTTCAGTTCTGACCTCTTACCCTCTCTAGCTAGTTCATTCTAGACTTAATTGCGGAGATAGCTCAGTGGCCAAGTAGAGTAAAACGCTCTTGTACTTGAAACTATTAGGTTGTCCAGAATGCTATTGCGGTTTTTTACCTTCACATTCTCAGGATAGAATTAATTTTATTAGTGGAAACAAGAACCGATAAAATCTACACATTTTTGCCAACGAGAAACAATTTTATTAATTTCGGTAGCATAAAACTCCAGATTTCTGAAGATAAGAAACTCTTCGAAGGCGCTGTGAAACTCGATTGTTAAAGGTTTTCCACTGCAAGGAGTGGTCTAGGTTCTTGAATTAGTGATAATCGATTGGCGAAAGGTCTGGTCTGGAGTATAGTGGGTGTGGCAGTAATTCGTAGCCCAGTTGGTTTAACTTTTGCAGTGGCAGTTGTGCAACGTGTGGTCGAGCATTGTCTTGTAGGAGGACTGGAGCTTATCTTTTGACCAATCTCGGACGTATGTATGTACATATACTTGACAGTTCCTGCTGCATTATGTTAATTTCTTGACAGTACCTCTCTGCCGGTATGGTTTTGTGTGGATTCAGAAAACTAAAACTAAAAACTCTGGACCACCAAACATTCCTTTCTTTTCCTGGACCTTCAGCTTAGGGTGATGTTTGGGCAATTCATCTCGATTCAACCACTGCGTCTAACGGCGTCGGTTGTCGTACAGAATCCATTTTTCATCTTACTTACTTACTTAACCTCTTACTTAAGCTCTCGAGGCGCTGTGCATGGATCTGCTTCACCCAACACCTTCAAGTGGTCATCGTCAATGACCGTAGATCGCCCATGGCGCTTTTCATCTTCAAGACTCTCATCTCCTCCACGAAATTTTTCAAACCACCATTGCACTGTGCGAAACCATTACCAAACGCGCTGTTGATATTCCAAGCCATCAGCTGCCTTACGACCCATTTTGAGCTCGAAAAAGAAATAACTAGAATTTCCTTTTTTTGTCCATCATTCTTCTTCTTCTTCCTTTTATCAGCGAGGCTATGATCTGAAAACAAGGGATCACAACCCTCCCACTTCACCGCATTTCTACTGATCCGCCTGTGGGGTTCGCCTATTTGACCTCAGAAAATATCGGCAGGCCTGCCGATTTTGGATCACTCGGTTACTGAGGCCAATGAAATGCCGATGTCGTCGCATTTGTCTGATCCAGGCGTTTATAGGCCTGCCTTTCCTACATCGCGATGTCTTTGGAACGTGCATTGATATTGCCTTTTTATCAGGGTTCAAATGATCTCTTCTTTGAACGTGGCAATACCAACTGAGTCGGTCGCGCTCTATTTTTTGTACGATGGTTTCCTTGATGTGAAAGCTTCCACGGATCTTCGAACTTCTTATTCGATCAAGCTTTGTCACTCCTGCTGTCATGCGAAGCATCTTCATCTCAGCTGCCGTTAATTTACTCTCATGCTTTTTGTACATCGTCCAACATTGTGAACCGTATGTGAGCGCTGGACGTACAACTGCGGTGTAGAGCCTTCCTTTCAACTTAGGGGACATTTTTCTGTCACAGAAGATAGCGGAATTTTCTCGCCACTTCATCCACCCTACGCTTACACGATGATTGATGTCGTCATCACAAGTTGCTCTGATCCCAGATATTTGAAATTTTCGCACTTGGGAAGCACTGTTCCATTCAAATAAATGTCTGGAATAGGCCTGAGTGGATCAGAGAACGGGCAGCACAAGTACTCTGTCTTTTTTGAACTAATGCGATACCCATTTCCCTCCAAAACGTCCACCCACACATCAAGTGCTCGTTGCAGGGATGTAGGATCCTCACTTATGATGGCTCCATCGTCAGCAAAGAATAACTGATGTACCTTGGGGTCCATCACTTTACCTTCAAGCAGATAATCAAGGACTGTAATAAAGAGCAAAGGACTTAAAAAGCTTCCTTGGTGCACCCCGACTTTGATTGGGAACTTACTCTTACTCTTGTCTTTGCTCCTTCGTACATGTCCATGATCATCTGTACATAGGTTTCTGGAACCCCTCGATGTTTTAGCGCCACCCATATCAAATCTCGTGGTTGTCTGTCGAATGCCTTTTCAAAGTCAATCAATACAATATGCAAATCCCTTAAGGAATCACGATGTTTTTCCATTATGATCCTTATACTTTGGATTGCATCTGTGGTTGATTTACCCGAGACAAACCCGCACTGATCGTCAGATATCCGTATTATTTTTCGCAGTCGGCCAGCTAATACCCGCTCAACGATCTTCATGGTGTGTGACATCAGCTTGATCGAACGGTAGTTATTACAGTTTCGCGTATCACCCTTCCCGGTGTATACAGGGAGAAGGTAACTTTCCCTCCATTGATTCGGCATTGGATCACCTCTCACGTATTTGGAGATGAGAATTCTGAGCCATCTGAACCCGATGTCTCCCATCTTTTTCCAGAACTCAGAGGGTATCTCGTCTGGCCCAACCGCTTTTCGTTTTTTATAGTATTTGACCGCCTCACTAACTTCTTCGACTGTAATGTCGGGTATTTCTTCACAGTTAGGGGTGGCTCTTGGAAAATAAAGCCGGGGAAACTGTTCATTTAAAAGCTCTTCACAATACTGCCGCCACCTCTGCAGAATTTTGTCGTCATCCACAAGAAGCTGGCCATGAGCATTGCTAATGAACTTTGGCGAACGAATCTCCTGAGCATTGTTCCTTCTTTGGGCGGCTATTTTGAAGATAGTGGCACTCTTGTTCATATTGTGTCTTCGCAGCTCCTGGATAGCCTGGTTTGCATCAGCAACCGGGGAAAATATTTTCTCCAGCTCCCGATACAGGCCCTCCGTACTCTCTGCTTGAAGCTGGGCGCACTTCTTCTTCGCTTTTTTCTTGCAGCATCTGTATTCCATTTCCAGGCGAGCTTTTTCGTCACTATTATTAGAGGGGCACTTTGACCAAGCCTTGAAAGCCGCTTTCTTCTCATTTATCACTTTCTTAGCTTCATCACTCCACCACCATGTTTCTTTGGCGTGTTGATGGTTTCCTTTTGAAGCTCCTAGCAGTGATTTGGCCTTCTTTAAGCAAGTTCGCTGTAGGGAATCCCACATATTTTGTGCTCTGCACTCTTCATCCTCAGCTCCGTTGATGGTGTGAGAGAGGTAATTTTTCATTACGAAAACAAAAGCCTCGCCTTTTTCCTTGTCCAGATTGTACCACTTGATTTTCTCAGAGACCCTTGTTTGTTTGCTTTTCTTCTGTGTTTTCATAAATTTTTTTGTCCATCATTCGTTCAATCTATTAGGGATCGAAACGAAATTTAATTTTTGTTCACAATGTGAAGCAAAATTCGCACTTCAAGACCGCGTATAATATTAAGTTACTGACACAACCACTTCACTTGGAAACACTTTCTGGACAATTATATACGAGTAACTCATATGTGCATTGAGGTCTTTGGGCCATTGCTTCAGCACTTAAGTCTTTACCTTTCGTAAGGAGTGCAAAAATAGTTTCACGGCGATAAATAAGCTGGATCTAGACTAAAGTAGATTCATAGATGTTTCAAGCGACTCCTCTGTTCCTGGGCATGATCTCTGAATGTTTACCAATTTTTATCACTCCTCAGCAAATTTCAATCTTCATCTTAACTATTAAACTGCTCATAAAGTAATATTCCCTCGGCCTTCATAACAAACTAAAATAATAACGTCCTCAAATTGGTCATTAAAAAAATATATCATTTCCACACTTCTTTGTGACATCTTTCGATTTGCCGCCCACGAAAATGAAATCACTACAATTGTACTTTTATTATTGAAGTGAAATCAGAAATTGAATTCAAATTGCTTTGCTTTAATTTGATGGTCCAACATTGGGTCATTTGCATGAATAATTCAAAATTAATGTGAGAATTGTTTATGGTTTTTCATCACTATGTGGAGGGGCGGCAGTTGCTGTCGATCGCACGGATAAGACTTCACTTGAATCCGCTTTTGGTTAATGGAAATTTGATTCATTGCTTTGCGGCTTTCAATTCAAATATTATGTAAGACTCTTTCAGTGACAGCAATAATGCAAAGTTGTTTTTAAAAATAAATTCGATTTGGACTTGAGTCTTAAACTGGTTTGCGTGGCCGCTGACTAAGCCACTTGCTTTGTGCAGCAACATGGGTCAGTGCATTGAACTTTGATGTTGTAAGGGGTGAACTTGATTGCATCTGCTCAATGTGGGCTTGGAGAAGCCGTACATACAGGTTTGGTTTATTTGCAAACTCGAAGATACACCCAAAAGATAACGACATCAGTCGAAAGCGCCAAAATACCTTTACCCAGTCGCGGCGGCTATGATATCAGATAAATGTCGCTTTGTGCATTGTCACTTGCTAAGTTTGTTCTTTTTTTTTTCAACCCGCCTTGCTTATCAAAAATGCTAATGCTTACACAAGTAGATAAACATATGGTATGTAGATATTTATTTGAAAATAATGTTGTGGTGGGTCATCAATCAATTTCGAATCAATACTTTAGGTGTCTGGCTTTATTTTTGTTTGCATGTTGGTGGGTGAATTATTATGAATTAAGGTCATGCTTAGGCAAATTTGAAAAGTCATTTGAACTGGATTCCTTTGCGATGTAAGTACGAGTATGTAGTATACACGAGTATATTTATTTATTCTGTATCATATGTTATTTCTCTGGTGTCAGGTATTAAGGGGTGAAGTCCAAAAATGGCAAATGGATTTAAGTCAGTTTCTTTCTTTTCCGATTGGTATTACCAACTTAAGTCTAGCGCAACTGCTTCCTATAGTAATTAACTAATCTACAGGTAATAAGCCATTAAATTTCTCATATAAAAAGCACTCTTAAAATCTCATTTTCTGGTAACTGCAATTTCTGACTTAACCCCTTTTTACCTAACGTCAAAGATTTTGAAATACCACCTTGATCAAAAAGTTCCCGGAATTTATTCAGAAAATTAAAAATACAAGTTTATTCATCTAAATCTATATTGTCCCCTTCAAAGTAATCCCCATTGACTGCAACACACTTATGCCAGCGCTTGATCCAATCTTCGAAACATTTTTTATATTCGGTTTTCAGTATGTCCATCAGTGCTTCCTGTGATTTTTCCATTACTTCCACTCGGCTGCTAAAACGCGTTCCCCGTAATGGTTTTTTAACTCAATTGAACAGAAAGAAGTCACAGGGAGCCAAATCAGGTGAATTCGGTGGCTGTTGGATGGTATTTGTTGCATTTCTAGTCAAAAAATTACGAATAATGATGGCACTGTGCGACGGTGCGTAATCATGGTGCAAAATCCACGAGTTTTCTGCCCACAATTCTGGTCTGGTAAAAAATCGCCAACACACATAGAGATAGATGTACTCTTGGCTACGTAACTTTTGCAAATATCAAGCTATGATGCTAAGATTTAGAGGGAATATCAACAACAGATGTACCAACTTAACAAAGGAAACAGAACTCAAATCGGAACGATGGGAGCGCCACACGGTTTCTATTCCGGGAACTTTTTGATCAAGGTGGTATAATAATAAAAAGAACGGGTATATCAATTTTGGAGCTAATTTCTGTTTATGATCAGCTTTTCTGGTCTAAAAGTAAAGGTAATGAGCTTGGTGACTTTTAGTATGTACATATTTCTTAGGTTTTGTTTCCAATACTAACTGACAGAATAGCTCTATTAATACAATTGCACGGAATTAGTTAAAAACGAAGAGAAGAGACAGGAAAGATAGTTTTTTTTAGTGGTTTGAAACAAAGAACTGCATGAATCCACTTATTTACAGTTGTGAATCATTCGCTAAAACACACAAACCACAGTTTCACCCACAAAGAAAACAAACAAGTATGAATCGACACTCATGAATATTTAATGCGTAGTAGGCTCGGACTCAAAGTATTCACTCTATCAGAGTATTCACAAAATATGTATAAGTAGGCATATTCGTATTATGGAGGCAATAAAGTGTGAGGTTAGCTAATCATTTCCTGGAATGAATGTGAATGCAGTGAATTTTCGAGTGGCTCATAAAACAAGCTACTTGCTGCAGTGGAATGAATGTGCTTGTGTGCGGAGGCAGTGAATGTTTCGAATGGCTTATAAAATGAGCTACTTGGTATAGTTTTCTGGTTTGAAACTCAGGTATTAATAGATATTGTAGCATCGACTCAAAGTACTGCATGGTTTGCGTACCAAACTAACACTAAGCGTAAGTGGCGCCACCTACTGGCCGGGCCTGGCAGGTACCTGGCGGATGTACCAATGTTCTACAATTACCACACAATGTTCCAATTATTCCAGAATCGTCAATTCATCCCTAGCGACATATAGCATATTCTAGAACTTCTTGCATTTTGTATAAATACACCAACTACAATCACCATCGGTACAGTTGTTATTAAAGTAAATACAGCGATTAAAAGAGAGACTCGACCAGTGGTGAAAATAAGCGACATTGCGATTGAAAGTAAATCAGTAGAGACGGTTTAGATTCAAATAAATAAAGTGATTTGAATACTGTGTTGAAGTAAAGTTTGTAGTTGATAATAAATAAACGGTTGAAATACACAAAAGACAATTTTATTTAAACGAACCCCAGCAAGAATATTACAATATTATAAGGGCGTACTTTTTTCCTTATAAAAACAACATTATCATTAGAAGTCGTCCACGTACCACGTACATAAACCGTATGTACGTATCGTATATACATACTCATAATCTTTTTCTTTTATTTTCTGATCCGCGTAACCGTACACAGACATTTTTTGGTCCGAGTAATCGTAAGCAGAATTTGAATCAACTTGAGTGAAGAATAAATGAAAGAAAACAGTTTTCTGCTCTATCGCTCTATTTAAATCTTTATTATCTACTTGTAAAATTTTTTGCAAGCAGTGAATTTAAATTCAAAATAACAGCAGCATTAAGTATTGTCATCATGTTAGTTTATACAATATTTATGTTGGTGACTCTATCCTACAGTTTATCTGAATTTTTCTCGTGCAAATATCGGATTTTTACAAAGAAATGATAAATATTCGTAGTGCAGAGGGGAAATCTTTATATGGAAAGCCCTATTTTCAGCAAGCCGTTCAGAATACAGTATTCCGGCGTGCCGCCGTAGAGATTTTCACGGTTGCAAACTAAAGAAATTGGTTTTTAAAGTAAATATGGACAAAATCAAGTACAAGCTATCAACAAATAAAGCTGCGGCCTAGGTTCTCATTGGTTCGGCCACATCAAGCGCCACAGAATAATAGCGTCTCGGCCAAGAGAATCTCCCAGCTCACTTTGAAGACTGGCGTGCAGTCTTATACTCAAGCGGCGATGACAGCTAATGACAAGTATATGACCGACAACTCACGGGAGATCAACGCAAGAAACCATCCAAACTTTAACGCAAAGACTCCTGCTCAAGTTGCGATATTGGAAAACGGTGATAGAGGTAGCTCACAAGATCATGTATCCCATGTTTTCTCTCTAATTCTTGCGAAACTTGAAGAGCAATGCAAAACGAACAAACTTATTTTCGAGAGACTAGTTGCACGAGGAAACAACATTCATAACACGCGCACTTCAACCAGAACATGAGAGAAACGCTTAAAATTCTTACATGGAACGCCAACGGGCTCATACGAAGACTCGACGAGTTAGAAATATTTATACGAGAAAAAGATATTGATATATGTTTGGTCTGTGAAACTCATCTGACAAAACACTCAAATGTTAAGATAAGGGGATATAGCGTGTATCACGCCTTCCACCCATCGGAAAGAGCCAGAGGCGGATCATTTTTGTTTATAAAAGAATCCATCGAACACTCAGCAGAAATTAAGATTGAATTATAAGCAATGCAAGTAAGCACGGTACGCGTTAGAAATAGACATTTTGCCTTCAACATTTCGTCTATATATTGTCCACTGCGATGTAAACTTGAAGAAAGTGATTTCACAAACATCTTCAACTTCCTTAAACCAAATTTTATTATTGGTGGCGACTTCAACGCGAAACACCCCTTCTGGAGCTCAAGGTACGCCTCTCAGAAAGGTAGAAACCTTTATAATGCGGGTATGCAATTCAGTTGTGATTTTTACTCGACGGGTAAACCAACATATTGGCCGACTGATAGAAATAAGATACCAGATCTGATCGATTTCTTTGTTGTTAAAGGAATATCTGGCAACTGTATAAAAGTTGAAGAAAGCTTTGATCTCTCCTCTGACTATTCTCTAATCATTATGACGATAAGCGAAGCTCTGATTAAAAAAGTAGGACCGCCCCAATTAACCGGCGCGAAAACTAATTGGGATAGGTTGAAAAAATATATTGAAGCAAATATTGAGCTGAGCGTATCACTTAAAACGCTCTATGAACTTGAAGTTGACCGATTCTTCGAAATCCTACAGAACGCCGCGTGGAAGAATACTCCCAAACAAAAGAGAACGCCGGCCAGTTACATTCAAACTTATCCAGAGGAAATAAAAGAGATGATTAAGGAGAAGAGAAAAGCGCGCAAAAAATGGCAACAAACTCGGGCTCCGCAACATAAAGTACATCTTAACCGTTTGTGCAACTCTCTAAAAAGATCTATTAAAGACCTTAAGAATAATGAAATACAAACTTACTTAGAAAGTTTAACGGCAGAAAATGATTCTAATTACTCGCGTTGGAAGGCTATAAAAGGTATTAAAAAACCTCAAATTCAAGCCGCACCAATTATGAAAAATCAAGACGAATGGGCCAAGCATGATAAAGAGAAAGCGCAAGTTTTTGCTGCCCACCTGGAAGAAACCTTTAAACCGTTTGATGGGCGAGCTCTTCAAAATACAAATACGTCGTATATAGACAATAGCGTAATAAGAAATGCAACAATAACCGAACTTAAGGAAGAAATAAAGAAACTTAAACCTAAGACTGCTCCTGTATACGACCTAGTCACGGGAGAGGTTCTTAAAGCACTACCAAGAAAGGTTCTAATTAAGCTTTTTTTTTCATTATAAACGCCGCGCTTAGACTAGAATATGTTCCCAGTCAATGGAAAGTCGCCGAAATCATAATGGTCCTTAACCCCGGAAAACCTCCGAATGAAAAAACGTCTTATAGACCAATTTCGCTTCTTCCAATTATATCCAAAGTGTTCGAGAGAATATTGAATAGGCGAATACAGCCGGTTATAGAAGAAAGGCATCTCATTCCGGATCATCAATCCGGATTCAGAAGTAAGCATTCTACAGTTGAACAAGTGCATAGAATAACACATGTAATCGAAAAATCTCTTGAAGAAAAAAAGATTTGTTCAAGCGTATTCCTTGACGTCTCTCAAGCCTTTGACAAGGTCTGGCACGAAGGCTTAAAGTTTAAATTACTACAAGTTCTACCAGAGCACCTATACAATATTTTGAAAAACTACCTTACGAATAGACTATTCCCCGTCAAATATGGAAACGAATATTCAGATTTTAAAGAAATAATGGCTGGGGTGCCGCAAGGAAGCGTTCTTGGTCCAGTTTTATAGCTATTCTACACTCGTGATATACCGCAAGTAGAAGGTACTGAGCTAGCTACATTTGCCGACGACACTGCTATCTTGGCAGTAGGTAAAACGGTCGAAGATACTACAGTAAAACTGCAAGAAGCTTTGGATAGAGTAAATGAATGGACAAAGATTTGGCGAATCGCACTCAACGAGACCAAATCTGTTCATGTAAATTTTACTTATAAAAAAATAAATAATTTGCCGATCTTTTCAAACTCGGTTCAAATCTCGTTTGCAAACGAGGCTAAGTATCTTGGAATGACACTTGATACAAAGCTGAAATGGAAAATGCACGCAAAGAAAAAACGCAAAGAACTAGATAATAAATATAGAGAAATGTATTGGTTACTTGGAAAATATTCCAAGCTTAATATAGAGAATAAATTGCTTTTATATAAGCAAGTGCTAAAGCCTGTTTGGACATATGGTATACAACTCTGGGGTTGTACCAAAATAAGTAATACTAAAATTTTACGAACTTTTGAAAACAAAGTACTAAGAGGTATTGTTAATGCGCCATGGTATATCCGAAACAGCGATATCCACAAAGATCTTGGCATTAAAACAATCGAAGACGAAATCAAAAACTACGCGAGAAAGCATAAAAGTCGACTAGAAAGTCACGTAAATATTACAGTCCTCCAAGTTTTGGATGAAAGAAATGTACTACGCCGTCTACAAAGAACCAAACCTTTAGACTTAGCGCGTTAAGTAGCCGCGTCTAAACTGCGGAGCTAGTAGGAACTTCTAATGGGAAGGTACCTGCAAAACGTCATTATTTCGTGAAATGAAAACTACTTGATAAGTCGAATACTTAGTTGTAGTAAAAATAAAAACAAGTCTGTTTTGAAGGGAGGTTTTTTAGTGGGCAAGAATCCCACACTACTATGAGCACGCGCTGTCGATCCTCATAGTGTCTTGTTGAAGATTTTCACCTACCCTCGGAAAAAAAAAAACTTTGAAGACGACAGGGAGACTGAACCTGAGTTTTAAAGACCAAGTGATCGTAGATGCCAGAAGGCCTACTCCAGAGATCGGCGAGTATAGAAATCTGTGGGATTTCAGGCAGAGACTCATCGTGGGACGGAAGCCCGATGAGAAAGTGAGAATTGAATATGTAGATATCGACTACTAGAATAATTCAAGACGGCTAGTGTGTCAAATTAGATGTAGGCACAAAATGTACTAAACAATTATATAAGATTTGACAAATGTAATAAATTTCTTACAGTAATCTATTTTTATATTTTCTGACGCAGAACTCGTATTTAAAATTTATTCACGTTACAGCTTTTTGAGGCAGAAACAGTAAAAGAATTAACTAAAATATTCTTCTTTTCTGGCATGTCATGGTCTATAATATCATTTGTGCTTTAAACAATTTCACAACACACTATTTATTACCATTCCAATGGAATGTGCTTTTTCGTTATCAGCAAAGACTGTGGTTTGTCTATTCTTATCAAAGCACGAGGTGCCAACTTAAAGAAGTTACTAATTGATCACTCACAACGAATACCATAAACAACATGAATTATTGAGGGTGGAATAGGTTTTAGTTTTGTTAAAACTAGACGGCATAGCTAACAATTGAAATACGGAAGCGGCTTTTGGTTTATCGTATCTGCGAAGAGACGAATCAAATTCCAATACACGAGCGCCGCTTTAACACCCCAGATAATATTGCTGTTTTTATTACTGAGGTTTTTTTAACTGCACCCGTAAATTTCTAGTACAAATCCAGCATTACCAAACACGATCTAAAAGTTGTTTGCTTTTGTAAGAACATTACGTTTTTTTTTTTTTTAATTAACGATAAAGTCGTTCATTTTGGTAAATTTTGAAATTATTAACAGAAAGTCTTGATCGAATCTCACTATGAGCTAGCAAATGTATTCATGCTTGCTTTATTAGCGGCCTTTACACGCAAGCGTTTTACCACATGATTGGAGTGTACGCACATAAGTGTGGTAAAGAACGAGTGAAATACCGCCCGCCAGGAACGTGGTACCAAAATTTGGTTACAAAGTCTTTCACTCGCGAAATTACGCGCTCTTAGAGCGTACACTCAAGGAGTTTGTGTCTAATGGGCAATCGCGAGCGAAATACCGCGAGAAACTGGAACGTGCTGCAGTGTGCAACAGTTCAACAGTTTCCGCTGGAACGTGGGGTAGAATTTACCAGAGCCAGTGTTAATTTGCTGCGCTCAATCACGTGGGAAAGAGTTGCACTACTAAAACGGGAAGTGCGCGCCATCGCTCGGTACTGAGCACACGCGCATTCCGTTGCACAACTCGTGCCATTACACGTGCACTCTTTCGGTAAAGATCGTACGTGTGGGGGAAGCTATTAGGTCCTGTGTCCTTTTATGGGTCTAAGCGCATATCCCACGCCTACGCGCCGTCGTGTTCTCTCAAGCTTTTCCCCAATTCACGTGCCTCCTTCGACCGTTACATCTAGTCCCTCTAGGGCGACCAAATGTTCTTCGAAATGTGAGCCGATTCGGTATTTCGGGGAGCGTGATCAATCTATTGCATTTCTGTTCTGAATTATCGCATCTATACGTTTCTGGTCCATTCTCGCATATAGCTGTTCATTTGAGATACGATTTGGCTAGAATACTCGAAATATTTGTAATTTTTTGAGACAACAATTAACAACATTTTTCAGATTTGTTAAGACAACGATGTTTGCCTTACAAATACTGCACCCATAATGGAGTACTGAATGCACGTTTGAATGGAAAAGATAGAGCTTGGTGTTGAAGCTGATTTCACTGCTTTTTGACATTTTCTAAAGTATACCAAAAAATGTATTCCAAAGACATCGCGAGACAAGAGAGGCAGGCATATAGACGTCTGGATTACACAAATGCAACGACACCAGCATTTGATTGGCCTCAGTAACCCAGCGATTCAAAATCGGGAGGTCTGCCGATACTTTCTGAGGTCAAATAGGCAAACCCCACAGGCGAATCAGTAGAAATGCAGTGAAGTGGGAGGGATATGATCTTTTGTTTACGGATCATAACCTCGCCGAAATAGGAAAAAGAAGATACCAAAAATTGCCGAGCCGTTGGAGGCATCCAATTCACTACTACTCCTCTTCGAGGAGATAGTACTACCCAGGTATTGAAAGTCATTTATTCTCTAGATCTGTTGGTTGGTTGGTTGGTTTAGGATCGGCCCCCGATGAGGATGTACTTAGACCAGAGAGGAGGTCCATTGTGCTACCGATGTGTAAGGCGGTTGCTTCGTTGAATGAAGGCTTGAATTTTAGCCGTGCAGGCGTTGCCGAGATCATTAAGATCATTGTAGAAGTATTCACCCAGGTCTTCCTGATGTTGGCGAGCGCAGGACAGGCGCACAGGAGATGACTAATGATCTCTTCTTCCTCTGCATCTCTGCAGCTTCTGCAGAAGTCATTATGACGGATACCTAATCTTTGGGCATGTCTTCCTAGGACATTTGTTATTTTTGAGAGGGTTCCTCTCTTGTGCTTCAAGAGTCCGATAGACCTGGATTTATTGAGTGTCGGCCAGAGCTGTCTGGCGGTATAACATTGGTCTAGATGTTGCCATCGGTATTTATTTATTTATTTATTTATTTATATAATTTATAACATCTTTCACATTAGACCTGGGGCCCATTTGAAGTAAAAGTTAAGTTGATTTAAGTTAAGTTAACGAAGTTAAACATAAAACAAAACTGAGAAAAATCATGATAGTTCGAGCAAAAAACAAAGGAAATAATAAAGATTTATACATATATGTACATTAAGAGAAAAAATAAATAAAAATAAATAGATACAAAATATTATAAAAGTTAAGAATTGTTGACTAGATATCTGAATAAAACTCTTTCAAAGTGTTTGGTTCCGCGATGTCTTCTTATGTTTTGGGGTAAGGCATTCCACTGTCTGACAACAAAAACAAAAAATTGGCGTTCGGAATTAGTGCAGGTGGATCTTGGCTGTACAAATATAAATGATCTTGATGAGGTAGCAAATCTAATTTTTTCATGAAGGTACGAAGGTTCTTTATTAATCAAGATATTATTTAAAGTCTTAAGAGCGCAATATTTAAAATACGTGAATAAGTTACATCCAAATATATTTCTTGTGTACCCTGATACATGATCAAAGCGTTTTAGATTATATATGTATCGGACTACATTATTGAATGCTACATTTAAACTTCTTTTTGTTTCGGAATTTAGACAACAGAAAATTTCACACCCGTAAGTTATAAGAGGCATAATTATTGATCTAGCGATTCGTATTTTTATGTGTTCAGGTGTGAAGTGCTTGGATAAAGATAAGTTCCGCAGACAGCCATAGATCTTACCTATTGACAACCGTATGTGATAGTCCCAGCTAAGCGTGGAGTCAAACCAAATGCCCAAGTTCTTTGCTTTCTCAGTATACTGAATCACTGTTGTACCTATGTAAGTATATTTTTGGAAAATAGCTTAAGTCAAGTTTATTTTTGTAAATTATTAAACACTTGGACTTTTTTGGATTTAGTTGCAAGCTGTTTCTATCTGACCATTCCATTATACTATTAAGATCACTGTTCAATTTATTAGCCCCATCTTCAACCAATCCAAGTTTGCAGCTTAAGTAAATTTGCACATCATCAGCGTACATGTGCAGGGAACAATTTTTAACCGTAAGCGCTAGATCATTGATGAACATCGTGAACAACAATGGGCCTAATATGGAACCCTGAGGCACACCAGAGGAGAGTTCTAAAAAATTTGATGCATTTCTACCTATTACAACTGATTGTGTCCTATTTGTTAGATATGAAAACATCAGTTTGGCGGCCGAGTTGGAAAACCGAAAAAATTTCCTCAATTTGGAGACGAATGTTTGATGGTTTACAGTATCAAACGCTTTAGAAAAATCCAGCGGTCCAAGAAAAGAAACCAGATCTTTGTCTATAGAACACCTTAGGTCATCAGAGACTTTAAGTATAGCTGAAACGCAACTATGTTTTACCCTGAAACCGGACTGAAATCTACTTAAAAGTTTGTTATTGTTAACAAAAGCCGACATTTATTTATGTAAAATTTTTTCCAAAACTTTTGAGAGATATGGAAGTATAGAAATTGGCCTATATTCGGCTTTCACATGTCGAGTAGGAGCTCTCTTTAGGATTGGTATAACTTTGGCTTTCTTCCATATGTGTGGAACAGAATTCGTTAAAAGAATTTTATTACTTAAATACATGTGTTATAGCAGGGAGTATATGTGGCAGAATTATTTTTACAAAAAGTGGATGTATTTCATCAATGCCCATAGCCTTTGGTTTTATATCGAGAACAGCCCTTACAACTTCTTGTTCTTCTATTCTTATGAAATAACAGCAGTTCTCAGCAGCATTATCGTAAGAAGATATATCTGAAATGTAGCCATCTTGTGGGCATTGAATTTTCGCAAACTGAATATTAAGCAAGTCCGGACTAACGTCTGCGGGACATTCCTTTTTTCCCGACCAACACCCAATTCTCTAATGCGTTTCCAGAGAGTTCTAGAAGGCAAATTTGGGTCGAGTCGGTTGGAATAGAAACGGCTCTTAGCTTCCCTTATTTTAATTTTCACTTTATTTCTAAGACTTCGAAAAATACTGTAATATTCCGTGAGCCAATATCTTTTCCATTGCCTAAAAGCACAATCTCTCCCTTTTATTGCTTTAAATATTTCTGGGGTAAACCATTAACTATTTTTAGCCAAACGAGAGGTACGTCTTAATGGAACATGTTTATTAAAAAGGGTTCTAATAGTATGTTGTAAAAAATTAGTTTGGTTGTTCGACGAGTCCATGAAATAAATTTGTTGCCAATTGATTTGAAATATGTCGTTTTCTAAATGATTGTAATTAATGTTTTTAAAATCTCTAAACTCGTGGAAAGATACTACATTATTTGCCTTAATTTTAAAAGTTGCAAAGATTAAGTCAAGTTTCGAAAAGGCTGGTGCTGATAGTTGCGAAAATAATAGAGTGTTATCCGGATTGCTAGTGAGGAAAATATCTAGTAGAGTAGCACCTTGATGTGAAAAATGCGTGGGAGAATCTGTGTTCACTGGAAATAGGCCAAGTGTATTGATGCTTTCAATAAATGATCGTGAAGTTTCTGCGCACAGTAAATTATAGTCTAAGAGCTGGTGAACGTTTTTGAAACGTCATTTTAGCACAGGAAATAAATATATTTTTTGTTAAACTTAAGCTAATGATCACAAATATCAACGTCTGGCAGCTGTCTGTTGGTGCGTTTGGGGGGGGGGGGGGGGGGCCCAAAGACGCCCCAAAGACGTCGAAAAAAGGGATGCGGTCACGTCATTTCAGCAAAGCTGAATTTTTATATATGAGTAGTTTACTTGTTTATATAACATATGTTACCACTGCCAGACATTTTGGCCGGGTCTAACATCCTGCCAGACGCAAGCGAAGTTTGAATGTCGCTACTAGAGCGATGTGCGAAAAATGTATCTAATAGCCGATTTTCATCGAAACTATTGAAGCATTTGAAAACTTACTAAGTGTGTCTTATAGGAAATTAAATTCTAAATAAAATAGTATATACACAAAATTTTCATATATCCAGTAGAACAGAAGATATTTTAAAAGGAGTCAGCAGCCGTGATACGAAACCATTTGTTTCGAATTAAGATATCATTTTCCTACAAAATGCATCATATGTCTTCTCCCTTCGGCTGTTCTACCTGGGAAAAACAAAACAATCATGCTTTCATTAATTTTCGGTGTTTTTATTGGGTTATATAAATGATTTGGAAGAATATAATTTCCTGTATTACGGTATTTTAATTTTGTATATCATGGTCTTCTTCGTCGTCAGGTTCAGATCCATCATCACATAAATTAAAGAATTTAACAATTTTTTTTAGTTTGCATGGAATAATCAATATGCAATAGTATTGCAATAAAAATAATGCATTATAATATTCATAATGTATGTACCTGAACTCTCGTTTTCATCATAAATATCAGGAGGTTGGATTACAACGTGTTTCACTAAAGCAGGTAATTGATCACCGTCGAACCAAAGAAACTCATATACACCATTAGATTCCAACCATCCATTTTCAATTGGAGATAAATTAGTTGAATTTTTTAGATGTGCATTTCTCCAAATATTTGAAATATAATGAGCCCGTAAGAAGTGTTGACGCAGCTCTGATTTACACGGTGGCAAATTTCCAGCGTCAACATTTTTAAATTTTTTATGGAAATCGTCATTCATGTTCATTGCATTACATGTTTTTGTAAATATCTCATATCTGGATTTATTGACGTAATTTATATTACGGATATTATACAAACGACATACAAACTCCTCTAAGACTTCAAAAACTTGTTCCCTTGAGCCTTATACATGTACATCCAAAGTACCAAGCAAGATCAGTAAATGCTTTTTGATATTTGTGGGATTCATTCAATTGTATAAAAGGTCTTCGTTTTCCTTTTCTGTAAAATGTAGCATAATAATCGCAACCAGTTGCTGCATGAAATCCTGATAAAGAATTACACAAAGACTCTCCTAGAGCATTAAACAATTTGGATAAATCTACAAATCGTCTTGAATTTCCAACGCCAACCTCCTTCCAAATGTTCAGAGAGCTCTTTAAATGTTCCATGTTACCTAACATAATCACAATAACGTCTGTATCTGAGCATTTTATTAAAACATTTGCATCTTGATCGATGTTGCAAACATGGTAGACGACTTTATTGTCAGCTTCTTCATGTTTTTCACAAGATAAATTGTCTTCCACAGTTTTTTTCATCTTCCATTGTCAGTTTTAAAACAGTAACAAAAGTCATAATTTGTTGAGGTTGTCCAAGCTATCTCTCAGAAGATGTTCGCTATCTTCGATAGATGGTGAAAAATAACGATCAAAATGATATCGATTCTGGATGCAGAATACCTAGTAGCCACTTGCAATATTTTTTTTGAGATGTTGCCGAATGTTTTTGGAACTTCCTTTAAGAGATGCAGCATGAAAAAGCCATCGATAATTACAATATCAATATTGCGTACTGCCTGACTATCAACTTTTGCCTCCAACAATTTCATGAGAACAGATTTATCGGTTATACAAACTGTTCCATCTAAATGACACATTGATAAAGGAACAGGCATCAAAGGATACGATAAAGCTTTTGCAATATCTATATATTGTCCCAGGGTATTGCTATAGGGTTTGGTGCTGCTCGTCCTGTTGCAATGTTATATAAGAAACCGTTACTCAGTTCTGGTGCAAAAGGATTTATATTTTTTTTAATGTAATGCATACAATTCTGAAGCTGCACGCAACTTTTTTCCATTCTACTTCTTTCCAAGTCTGCTGTAATATCTTGAGCTTTATGCAATCCACATTCCTCAAATACGTGCGATATTATCGTTGATCTTATGCTGTGACTTTTAGGCCAGCGTTAACGAGCAGATATCGAATTGGTGAAATGTATAACTCCTGTAATCTTTTTGCAGCATCTGCATTTATTGTCTGTTCCAACGTCAAATCTATTGGCTGTCTAGAGAATGCTTTTTCGGTTCTTTTCACAACGAAGGACCTGTTCTCAAAAAGTTCTCTTAGTCCTGGGTGAGGTTCGTCGATTTTTAATAAATTATCGTACTTGACCAACCACCGTGCGTGCGATTTTGGGCAATATGTATGTATTTAAATAATTCGAAATCTGCAGTACGAATGCTTCGTGTCTAAATTAAATAATAATTAACATCATCTACATAAATCATGTAGAACTGCGGTGTTTTGCCAAATTGTCCATTAATCGTTGCTTCTTGATATGTATTATATTTTCTAAATAATTGTATAAGGTAAGGATGGTCAATAGTGGGACTTGATGTCTGTGTAGATTGAAAGTCATTAAGATAACTGATTATATCATCGCCAATTTCTATTTGTTCTTTCTTCTTAAAACTTTCAAAACGTAGGATCTGAAAGCCCAAAGTCATTAAAGGATGCAGTCTCTTGCACGTGTTAAAATGCTTTACAGCTATAAATCCAGCTACCGAACCATTTGCTAAAAGTTCATTATCCACCATTACATAAGCCATTCCAGAATCATCTATAAACTTTCCGATGGCTTTGAAATAAGCCATCATGATGTGGAAGCTGCCTAGATGAATAAAAAGGCCATTGAATCTTGGCTTTTTCAGTTGCTTGAATTTGAATAGCGGCTACTGACTCTTTTTAAAATATCTTCTGTTCCACTGGATATATGAAAATTTTGTGTATATACTATTTTATTTAGAATTTAATTTCCTATAAGACACACTTAGTAAGTTTTCAAATGCTTCAATAGTTTCGATGAAAATCGGCTATTAGATACATTTTTCGCACATCGCTTTAGTAGCGACATTCAAACTTCGCTTGCGTCTGGCAGGATGTTAGACCCGGCCAAAATGTCTGGCAGTGGTAACATATGTTATATAGACAAGTAAACTACTCATATAAAAAAATTCAGCTTTGCTGAAATGACGTGACCGCATCCCTTTTTTCGACGTCTTTGCGGCCCAGCCCCCCCCAAACGCACCAACAGACAGCTGCCAGACGTTGATATTTGTGATCATTAGCTTAAGTTTAACAAAAAAATATATTTATTTCCTGTGCTAAAATGACGTTTCAAAAACGTTCACCAGCTCTCCGACTATTACAATTTAGATCGCCACATAAGACAATATCACTATAGTTTGGAGAAAGCTGTTCTAAAACTGAGTATAAATGTGAAAGACTTACAGATTTATTTGGTCGGTATACTACACCAACCAGGCATTTACTACCACCATTTGTCAATTCAACAAAATAATAATCTTCGGCTGAATGTTCATCCGACTGCGTGACATATACGGGATGAATACAATTACGAATATATAGTGCAGAGCCCCCACCAATTCGATTCAACCTATCAGCACGATATAGTCTGTATCCATCTACATTATACAAAGAATTTGAGACACCATCTTTATACCATGATTAGATCGGTGATTGGGTACTTTCTCGGCATCAATTTGAATAAGGTACTTAACATAAGACGCTTCGATGTCGGTAATGCTTATGCTATCTGTACCAGAGGAGCCTTGTCGTACTAGTTCGTCGGCTGCACAATTCCCCGGTATGTCACAGTGACCTGGTACCCAGCAAAGGGTGAGGTTGTACTGACCAGCTATCTCGTTAAGAGATATGCGACAGTCTTTCACTGCTTTAAATCTCGTAGTGCTGGATGCAAGGGATTTGATGGCTGCCTGACTGTCGACATAAATAACAATATCAGGTGTTGATAGTGTGCTAGCCGCTAGCCAGTCAGCGGCTTTGCGAACTGCGGTGATTTCGGCTTGAAAAACGCTGCAGTGGTCTGGAGGGTTAAAGAAGAGGTGTATGTCCAGATCTTCTGAGAAAATTCCGGCACCGACTCCGTCGTTGGTTTTGGACCCGTCCGTAAAAATTGACACCGATTCTTTGTAAAGGACACTGCGTTGCGTCCACTCACTTCTGTCCGGTATCGAGTGCGTGTAGCCCTTGTCAAAATCATATTCAGTGGGCAGATGATCAGTGAAATTGGGAAGATGGCGGTGCATCGAAAGTATATTGGCGTGTCCCGTGTGTTGCTCCTTCCACTGCTTGGAGCCTCTCAGTCTTATTGCCGAGCTGACAGCATAGATCTGTTGATCAGCAATGCTTATTTGCGATGCTGAGGCGTTATTAAGGCTGAACATTTTCGTTTTGGTGGAGTTGTTCTATAAACCCAGCGTATTTAATTGTCTTACCAAACCGATGGCCATTAGATGCAGGTTCAAAACAAGATGCGATAACAGACAAATATTATTGGCGTAATCGAGTTGTTTAAGAAAGAATGTAAGACTTCATTGGATTCCACCGCTTTCCACTGACAAAGCACTGGAAGAACGTCACTCATAACCACTAGAAATAGTAGTGGCGACAGTACGCAGCCATGTCGAACTCCAATCTGATTCTCAAATTCCTATAACAACCTACTCCTACTCAGCATCCGATATTTCGCGCCTTTATAACTTGTTTTAATCATTGCAAGTTTTTCTGGAATATGTACCCTTCTTTCGTAGGCTTATCAGATGTACTCTCTGTTCATACTATCGAAAGCTTTTTCGAAGTCAATAGGCGTGTTTTGGTGAGACAGTAATTCTCAGCAAAGTAAAATCTAGCACGGAGTACACCAACGAAAAATGATTGGTGACTTCAGCTTTTATCTTCAGTCAAAAGTGAGCTGCGAGATATAGTTTCTTCTTCTTCTTCCTTTTATCAGCGAGGCCATGATCCGAAAACAAGGGATCACAACCCTCCCACTTCACCGCATTTCTACTGATCCGCATGTGGGGTTCGCCTTCGCTGCGAGATATAGTTTGTAGCACTCAATTTCAGAAAGCGCTGAAAAGATTTCTTTTAGATTTTCAGAGGCTGATAGCGAGCGGGTGCACCATTCTCAAATAATAAAAAAAGGTTTTAAAGATTAACTGTGAATCGTTTTGGTCAGTAGCATTTACTTTGCTTTGAATAATTCTCACCAAAACACCCCTAATGAAAAGCAGATCAAGCGGAGACCTGTACTCAATATATTGTTCGATTTTGATCCGTAGAGTGTTGATATGGACGTAGGATGACCCGGACCATAGACCAACTTTATCATTGTCAAGAGTGCTCTCCGACTGTTCTTTGATGCGTTCGAGAGTAATGCTGGCTATAATTTAGGGTATTTCGCGAGGTACGGAAATACACCTCCAATTTGTGCACTTAGTTAAAAGTTACTTGACAGAAAATTTTGAATATTGTGCCGGTGTTAAGAAGCGTTCCTTTTCTTTATACCATCAGCCATAAAAGCCCTTTTTGGTAAATTTCGTTGCAAAAATAGGCTAGATGATTAATGTTTGAGAAATGAAAAAAAAATCCCTACTTGGGTTCGATCTCACTGCTTGGCCCGTATGGGAGACCGGTGTGGTTGACTCAAAATTGCTATTGTTGTCAATAAAAATAAAATTAAACAAGTATCGATCGATGACATAAAATTATTTGTCAAAGTTAACATCCTCCTTGATAAGTGCGACACATGTGGTACGCTACACCAAACCATTTTTGAAACTCCCTCTTACTTCACATTCAATTAAAGATGAAATCAAGCTAATCCCCGTGAAGCAGATAAGCGAAACGCATCTTTCTTCACCTCCGCAGCGATGTGAATGATGATGATGATTCATCCGATTCCAGTTTCATAGATTGGCAATCAACTTGGAGCTCACATATCGCAATATAACAGCTGCTGTTGGCAGCAATTCTATGATAAATTACCTAATGACTTATGGCTGTGGCATCACAAATCTGCGAACCGAACGAAGCGAGAAAAACCAGATCTGGAGGCTTTATAATCACGACAACCGCAAACTGAGAGGCACCCTCGTCTGAGATCTCGCGCGCTACATTTGTGGTTTCCGTTCGGGGAAATGGGAACTCGAATCAATCGCTATAAAGTGGTACATTAGAGCCATTGATGCACATATGCACCACGCGGATTGCATTCTGTCAACCTACTCTCAACAAAATGCCTCGAAAATGCCTTGAAGTATGGTATACAGTACGTGTAGCTGGAGCTGGAGACATAATTCGATGGACGAGATATTTACCGCCATCAATGGACATGTAGTTCTGCTGCAATAGCATATCAAGCTGCGCTCTGGACTTGAGTTTGTGTACATTTTGTCTTTCCTACTTCGCATGTTCCATTGAACTTGATTTGTCCGTCCGGTAATATGCTCTTTTAATGGTCAGCTTGAGTGTTGTTTTTGTACGTCTTTGGCTTTCTTGTTTTTTGTGTACAAGTCCATCGAACAAACGACAGAGGAGCCGTAACGTTTCAACCGGTTGCCTTACTGTAGGCGTCTCTCTCAAAGACATTTAAGTATCTTTTCCTGCAAAAATAATAACAAGGTACACGTTCTGAGGTGTGTGGTGTGTGGAGTGCATTATCCATAACCACCCACTTTTACGGTTAGTAAGTGGATATATTTTCCTTGTTTGGTTGTTTTACCAAAGGGTATTGACTGATAAAAGAACGGAATGAGCAATGCATTTGTAATTGTAAAAAAAACATATACATATAGATATTTGGAAGTAGGTGGTTTTGTACTGTACATACTTCCGTTCGAATGCAACTTTGTGTGGCTTTCATTCACTATATCTTTAACTTTCGTGGATGTTTCTGGATGTTTCTCAGTCAGGAGTATTTTACAACAGCGCGATCCTTCAGCATGAGCGTCATGTCTGAACCTCATACGTTTTTCAAAGGATGATCCTAATTTTATTATTTTTTTTTTATAGGCATGCTTCTTTTTTGACAAAGCCATATCTGGGTTACTCTATTTTTACAGAAGCCGAAAGCCCTGGCAGCTAGTGCTAAAATAAATATTTTATAGTATTGATTGTGTAATTTACTTACTCATTAATAAACTTATAATAATAATGATATTTTTACAGATAAAACAGCGCGGAATTCATAAATGAGTATAAACTGAGTAAGATTTGTGAGTATAGTGAGTTAGTTTAATATTTCAATTTCAATTGTAGATGGCGCTAACATACCTTCTGAGAAACATTGTTCCTCAAAGGCTGTTGACATCGTGCTTGGCATCAATGTCCCTAACATTGGTGTCGAAATATATTATAGATGGTATCACCTTTCGTAGTACAGTGTGTACAACTACTCGCTTACGCCGATGGTATTGACATAATCGGGAGAACTCATTGGGTTGTCAATCGGACGTCTGCGAGTATTGAGATAGAGGCAGCAAAAATGGGTGTAGCGGTCAATGAAAGCGAAACAAAATATAAGCTGTCTACAAGAAAGGACACCCAACATCGGCGTCTTGGAATGGACGCTACAATAGACAGATATCACTTTGAAGTGGTAAAGCACCTTGTCTACCTAGGTTCTATGGTGAGATCCACCAGTGGGGAGATCAAACGAAGAATTAATCTTGCCAATAGCTGTTTTTATAGGCTAAGAAGGCAATTGAGTAACTAAGGTAACTCTGTATAAGAGCTACTAAGGTAACTCTGTATAAGACACTGTCTTGTCTCAGTCTTGCTGAATGGCGTAGAGACATGGACTTTGTTAAAATCGGATGAGGATGCCGTTGGTTACTTTGAGAGAAAAGTCCTTCGAGTGATCGTTGATCCCATCTGCATAGACGGTGCGTCGAGGATAAGGTACAATGCCGAGCTACAATGACATCGACTTAGCCAGAAGAGTTCACATACAGCGACTAGGACGGATGGGCCATGCAGATCGGATGGGGCCTAACGTTCCAGAATGCAAAATCTTCGAATCCACCCTGGCGGGATGACGCAGTGGAGGACGGTCTCGCGGCATGTAGCGCAAACAAGTAGAGGGGGGCATCATCGCAACTGGAGGCAGCTGGGTCGCAACCGGGATGACTGGAGAGGTTTGTTTGTTAAGGCACAGGTCCACCCCGGAATTGAGCGCCACTAAAGTAAGTAAGTAAGGCTGGTCAAACGGTAGTGCATGCGATCATATGAAAACACAAGCGTTTTCACTCAGCTGAGGCCTACCAACTCCTACTCTCAAACTCCACGCGGTGACAGCCGGGTGCCTAGTACCATAATCGAAGAAATGGGTAACCAACCCCGTTTGGCGGATTCTTGGTGGCAGCAGATGAGAGAGGGGGGGAAGAGTGCTTTTCTCACTAGAGCACTTCTTCCTGTTCCAGGCGGCAGCGGACGAATTCCCTAGACGGAGTCGACGGTGGCGTCTATAGTTCCAGTTAGGTTGAACTTAGTGAATACCTTGCGCGAGCTGCTTCGACGTATTCGGATCACAGGTCGGTAAGGAATTTCCAATGTTGGTGAGGACATTGGAATAGAGATGATGGCGGAGGAGCCCTTAATGGGCCAACGGCAGCGCTCATACTCCCGTAGTGGACTACTGGCACCGGTGTACCCGGCCCCTAGTCCTAGGGGAATAATTAAGGAACTGGCCCTCCAGGTTGGGGGTTGTGCCGTCGGGGTAACTTCCCTACCACGTAAAAAACGCATGGTTCCGAAACAACCAAAAGCCTAGGATAAGGATGACTCAACTAATGACGACCCCAGCAAACGAAATAAGGACAACGACCTTCGGATCTGTACGTGGAATGTTCTGTCCCTTTACAGACCACGTGCAGCCGAACAACTAGCAGAGGCCCTAGACTGCTATAAAGCAGATATTACCGCCATCCAGGAAGTGCGATGGGATGCGCCGGGCAAAAAGAGGATGAAAAACTGTGACATCTACTACGGTGATTGCTACAGAGGCAACAGGCAACGCTTATTCGGATGCGGATTTGTCATACGCGGCAGACTTAGGCAAGAAGTCTTAAGCTTCCGACACGTGAGCGAGCGTATTATGACTATCCGGATCAAGGCTAAATTCGCTAACATAAGCCTAATATGTGTTCATGCCCCCACAGAAGAAAAGGACCCTGCCACCAAAGAGTGTTTCTACGAGCTCCTCGACAAGACATATGAGCAATGTTCTAAATACGACGTTAAAATCGTACTGGGCGATTTTAACCCCAAAATAGGAAAGGAGCACGTCTTTGGTAGGGCAGTCGGTAAGCATAGCCTACACGACACCACGTCTGATAACGCACTAGGGCTAATTGATTTCGCTGTGGAGCGAAATGTCACCATAGCAAGCACATGGTTTCCTCATCTCGATATTCATAAGCAGACATGGCATGGCCAGCATCAAGTGCCGAAGACCAGTGGCAACGCTGCCAACATGCCATCAGAAACGCCGCGACTGATGTGCTGGGTCTCGCCCGCCCACCACCGCGAAACCCCTGGTTTGACGAAGACTGCCGGCGAGTGCATGCAGCAATACAAGAGGCATACAAAGCGGCGCTGCAGAGGAAAACGAGAGCTGCTCGTGAGCTCTACGAGCAAAAGAGACGGGAAGAACATCGGCTTCTTCAAAAGAAGAAGAAAGAGCATGAGAAGCGTGCGTTTGAGAATATCGAGAGTTTATACTCCAGGAACAATATACGGAAGTTTTACCAAAAGGTAAAAAAACGTGTCAGAGAAGCAATACCCGTACAGTAACCTGTAGAGATGAAAATGGAAACCTCGTAGTAGAATCACAGTCGGTGCTGAGAATATGGAGAAACTACTTCTGCAGACTGTATAACGGCGACAAAGACCATCATCCCGCTGTCAGGCAGAATGAACCATTCAACATAGACGATGATAGTCAAAATTTCCGTCCACCTGATCAAAATGAAGTGAGGATAGCAATATCCAAGTTAAAATCCAACAAGGCTGCTGGACCTGACGGCTTACCGGCCGAACTTTTCAAGGCAGCTGGGGATGAATTGGTAGAGTGCATACACCAACTTATCTCTAAGATTTGGTCAGACGAGTGTATGCCTGATGAATGGAACATCAGCATCGTTTGCCTGATCCACAAGAAAGGAGAACCCCTCAACTGCGCCAATTACAGAGGCATCAGTCTCCTCAACATCGCATACAAGATCTTTTCTGCGATATTGTGTGAACGCCTGAAACCTTTTATCAACAGCCTGATTGGACCCTATCAGTGCGGTTTCAGGCCAGGAAAGTCCACCATCGATCAAATCTTCACACTTTGGCAGATCCTGGAGAAAACCCAAGAATTCCAAATCGATACTCACCACCTCTTTATCGATTTCAAGGCCGTCTATGACAGTATCTATAGA
Source organism: Brachypalpus laphriformis (assembly GCA_945910035.1). Lineage (NCBI taxonomy): Eukaryota > Metazoa > Arthropoda > Insecta > Diptera > Syrphidae > Brachypalpus > Brachypalpus laphriformis. Next base: position 125,525,380 of record OX246755.1, read on the forward strand.
AAAGAGCTTTATAGAGCCATGTCTAGTTTTGACATCCCTGCCAAACTTGTCCGATGGAGAACGCTCGCTGCTCCAACAAGGTCGGTAATGACCTCACCGAAACCTTTGATGTCAAAAAAGGTTTTAGACAAGGTGACGCGCTGTCATGTGACTTCTTTAACATTGTACTTGAACGGATTGTGCGGAACTCACAAGCCAACACTGGAGGCAGAATCTATTACAAGTCTGTACAACTGCATACGCCGACGATATAGACATTATCGGAGGAACTCAGCGGGCTGTCACCGGTGCGTTTGCAAGCATTGAAGCGGAAGCGGCCAAAATGGGTTTAGCGATAAACGAGGGCAAAACCAAGTATATGCTGTCAACAAGAAGCGAAAGCCAACACCGACGAATTGGACAAAACGTCACAGTGGGCAGCTATAACTTCGAGGTAGTAAGGGACTTTGTCTACCTTGGCTCTGCTATAAATTCTACAAACAATATCAGCGCAGAAATCAAGCGAAGAATAACTCTTGCCAATCGCTGTTTTTTGGGCTTATAAGGCAATTCAACAGTAAAGCTCTATCTCGAACTACTATGGAGACTCTGTATAAGACCCTGATCATCCTAGTCCTGCCTTATGGCGCTGAAACATGGACTTTATTAAAAGTGGATGAAGATATCCTTGGTCGCTTCGAGAGAAAAATTCTTCGTAAGATTTTCGGTCCCGTTTGCGTTGACGGGTTTTTGAGGAGAAGATTCAATCACGAACTATACGAGCTGTACAGCGACATCGACCTAGTCAAAAAACTGCGTATTGGACGTCTGAGATGACTAGGACATGTAGAGCGAATGGACACCAACGCTCCGGCCCGCAGAGTCTTCGAATCTAACCCCGAGGGACGACGCAGTAGAGGGAATCATCGCCGTAGGTGGCGCGCACAAGTTCAAGGGGACCTCGACCAACTTGGAGTGCGCAACTGGAGGCAATTAGCTAAAGACCGAGCTAAATGGAGAGGCTTGTTGGTTGAGGCCCAGGTTCACCCCGAACTGTAGCGCCACCTAAGTAAGTAAGTAAGAAAGTAAGTAAGTACATATGTGTTTTTGTAACCCGTACGTTATCAGATGCTGTTCTAGGTTTTGTGGCTAAGAAATAATAGTATTATACTGTTATATATAGGGAAAATCATATAATAGTATTTCACTTGATGAACGATTTTCGAAAATCAGCTATTTCTTTGCTGTTTATCAGCTGCTTTTGCTCAAAATCTATATTTAACCGACCGAAATGCAGAGTTTTAAAAGTATTTGTTTTTAAATAAAGCGAATATATTTTTATAATTTTTTCCACATTTTAAATTAAAAAGTGAGTGCCTTCCTTTTAACTCGAATCTGACACTTTCTGAGCTAAAAGTGTAGGTGGCTTTTTTTTTTTAAATTTAGGAATTGTACAAAAGAACCAAGTAATCAAGGCACGAGCATTAAACTATTGTCATTGCGTAATGCCCCTTGTGTTTTATTAATCTTAAGATCAATGGACATCTTAATAAAATTTTGAAAATATTGCAAAGCAACCCGCACCAGCTGCTTCCCGCCGTTTGACAAAGTGTCAAAATTTATTTAGACCCAAACTGTGTCAAATACTGCGAAAGGGAATATGATTAAATGTTAGCATGAAAAATATTTCCAGTAGCCAGGAAAAACGCTTGACAGTGGTCGAACAGTGTAAGGTAGCCTAAGTACAAATATTCACGACGACAGCGCAAATAGGTGTATTTTTAAGCTGGGCTTTGACACTGCACAAAATTGGTTTTCTACCGGCATGCATTGACAAAATCAAAAACAAAAGTAAAATAGAGGGAACTACAACCATTCTTGCTCAAGCAGGATACTCGTTCTAATGACTTGTAATAAATTAGCCATCGATTACCACGCTAATGGTTCCTAGTTCAAATACTGATGTCAGCAAGGATTTATTTGATTAGTTTGTCAGTCAGATCAATAGCGAAAGCTTGTGTCAACACCATTGCGAAGGCATAACACTGCCAGTAGGTGGGTCATTTGGCTGTAAAAATTATTCACTCTATTGGATGATTGATATACCCATGACATTAGGTGGTCGGTGAAAAAATACCGCGAATCAGAAGGAAAGACAAAATAACAAAACAAATCTCCCCAGTTATCTGGACAACAACCCTGGAATATTTCTGAAAGCTAATATTTGAGTCTCAAACCGCTATACCAACCTTTCTCTCTCTCTCTCGCGTTCCCAATTCACCAGGTTCCCTTTAAAAATCGTTTAGAGTTGGTCGATAATAATTTTAGTGATCAGCAGCACTTTTAGGTAATCAAACGCCTCAGAATTGTTATTTAATCAAAGTGCCGCATATTTTTTTTTTTCAATTGTGGTCAGTTTTAGACAGCTGTGAGACCTTATGTCTAAACTTGTAGTTCCTACATCTTAAGACTATTAAATTATAAACACTTAATACACTTTTATGGAGTTGAACTTGTTTGCTTAAGACTTCATTCCTGTCAACAAACTTTATTATTTCTTTATGGTGTTCGCATATTCATTAGTCATAGGTACACATTGTAAATTTTTAAATATCTCTGCAATTAGACGTTTATATTTGCATTAGTTTTGTCACTCCCATCAAACTCAAACAGAGTACCCATTGTGTTGTGCACTTCTGTATGCCACAGCGACACTATAAGCCGGAAATCCCCTGTCGGCATTAATCCCGTGCGTAATTTAATGCTTAACATAATATTATATTCGTACCGATCAAAGCAGAAGACTCGAATTGGTTAAGGTAAACGTTCTGAGTTTTGAATGCCTCGGTTCGAATGTAATCCCAAGACGGGAAGTTCACCATCCATTAACACAATGCACGATACGGTTCTTAAGACAGGAACTGACATTCTACGTGCGTATAAATTTAAATAAATTATTAGATATGAGAGAAGAAAAAAAAAAAAAAATAGTCAGAAAGTGAATTACCAACCGGAGACAGGGTGTAGACATTTAGCACCAGATTTGGCAGTGGGCAGGATGTATTTGTTGCCCAAAAATGGTGCATAAATGCTTATATGCGATGAGTAATGGATTAATGCCTGAAAAAGTCCACAAGTTTTATTGTTAATTACTTGAGAAATAATTTTTATTACACAGACGCAATTATCTTTATAACATGTCAACCGTTTGTGTCGCTGGAAAACATGACACAAGAGAAGGAGAAGGTCCAAGGCGAACGTGTTACGATTTTTTGAGGTGAGTCTTCACATTGCACATCTTGGTCGTAAGGTGGTAAACCTTTTAAATAGATACGGTAATTTGATGGGGTTATGTACAAACGATTGTAACAAAGACGAGGAGTATTAATTGCATATGAATTACATGACAAAGGGTGATATGGTCGGTAAATAGTTTTCAGAGATCATAGAGAAGTTGCAAAAGATAATCTAGCCATTCGTTGACCATTACATAATCACCTTGATGGGCTAAGATATAGGCAAGTCATTTATAAAGAAGACCTAGGTTAGGTTATCCGATCCAATAAGAAAGGAGAACCCTCAACTGCCCCAGAGAGACATCAGTTTTCTTCCATTGCATACGTCTGTGCAGGATGACGACGGAGAACGCTCACTGATCCTTACCTAGACCTTTGATGTCAAAAAAGGTTTAAGACAAGGTGACGCGCTGTCACGTGACTTTTTTAATATTGTACATGAACGGATTGTGTGGAACTCACAAGCCAACAGCAGGAGCACAATCTATCAAAAGTCCGTGTAACTGCTTGGATACGCTGATGATATAGACGTTATTGAAAGAACTCAGCGTGCTGTCACCGGTACGTTTGCAAGCATTGAAGCAGAAGTGGCCAAAATGGGTTTAGCGATAAATGAGGGCAAAACCAAGTACATTCTTTCAGCAAGAAGGCACAATCAACACCCACAAATTGGACAGAACGTCACAGTCACAGTCACAGTGGGCAGCTATAACTTCAAGGCAGTAAGGAACCTAGCTTGGCTCTGCGAAGAAATTAAGCGAAGAATAACTCTTTCCAATCGCTGTTTGTTGGGGCTAATAAGGCAATTCAACAGTAAAGCTCTTTCTTCGAACAACTAAGGAGACTCTATACAAGACCTTGATCATCCCAGTGTCCTGCTTCACGACGCATAAACATGGACCTTATTGAAAGAGGATGAAGATATCCTTGGTCGCTCGCGAGAAAAATTCTTCGTAAGATATTCGGTCCCGTATGCGTTGACGGGTTTTGGAGGTGAAGATTCAATAACAAAATATATGAGCTGTACAGCGACATCGACCTAGTAAAAGAACTGCGTATTGAACATTTGAAATGGCTAGGACATGTAGAGTGAACGGACACCAATGCTCCGGCCTGCAGAGTCTTCGAATCTAACCCAGAGGGACGATGCAGTAGAGGACCTTTTCGCTGTAGGTGGCGCACACAAGTTCAAGGGGACCTCAACAGACTTGAAGCGCGCAACTGGAGGCAATAAGCTAAAGATCGAGTTAAATAAAGAGGCTTGTTGGCTTGTTGAAGCCCAAGTTCACCCTGAACTGTAGTGACACCTAAATTAGTAAGTAAGGTTAGGCTAGATTGAAGTGGCTGCCAGCTTATGCCAACACACTTAGACCAGAGATGGGTCCTTTGTGATACCATGTGGATCATGTAATTCCTACCTTCTACTTTTTTACATTTTTAACTTCTAATGAAGCTTAAGAGGCATCTAATACCAACGTTTATCAGATCGCCTAAAACGTTGTAAAAGAAAACTCCTAAGTGAAGCTAAATTCTGTGGGAGAGCTGGACATGTACAAAGAAGGTGATGAATGATTTCTTCCTCTTTTTCGTCCACACAGCTTCTGCAAAAATCGTTTGAAAATACGCCAAGCAAGCCTTGTTATATGGTTGCCTAATAGACAGTGCCCAGTGATGATACATGTTGTAGCGCCAATATGCAATCTGTTGAGAGAAATCAAATTCTTAGAGCATTTTAGATCGGCTTGGGCCTAATCTGTTTTGTCGCCAGACATATTGCTCCACTTGTCCACCTAAGATTTGTTCTTTCGATAACATTCAGCTTAAATTTGAGTTTGCAAGTAGTATACATATACCGACGTAGAGTATCCTTATTTGAGAGGATGGGAATTGTTGTTTCTATTCTGACGAGTTCATTAGCCTTACAATTCTCCGAAATATCGCTATGCTCTGGCACCCAACACAGGTGAATATTGAACTGCTTCGCATCTCTGTGAGAGACGATCGGCAATCTAGAGCTACTAATGAATTTATAAAGATAGATTCCAAGGATTTGATTGCTGCTTGACTGTCTAAAAAGATGTGGATTTCTTTAGAGGATATCACGTTCTTCTTTACCCAAGATAAGCATTCTTTAATCGCCATTATTTCCACTTCGAATACGCTTTAATGATTCCGAAGACGGAAAGAGAGGTTTAGATTAAGCTTATCAGAGAAAATACTTCCACCAGCCCCGTCCTTGATTTGTGAGCCGTTGGTTTAAAAATGAATTGACTCTTCTTCTTCAGAAAAAGAATGACCTGGATGGAATGATGACATGGAAGGTTTTAAAGAAGACCTAAGCTACAAAGCTTTCTATATTCTTCTATTCAGTCTACAATTAAGCAGGCAACCGAGAAAACAATTTACTGGAAACAAACCTTCATTTAAATATTCTCGCCTGCTGGAACCATTAAAGATCCACATTTATCAATAAAGGGAGCTTAACTTTATGCCAGCAATTGACAATATAGGTTAGTTATTAGCAGTGTGGTCGTCACGTCTAAGATCTGAACATCAATCTTTTAAAAACTAAGATTATGCACGCCGCTAAAAAAAGATCGGTTCGCGACGGCTGATAAGAGTTTAGGATTTCAAGTTAAGCCATGAAGGTTCAAATTAAAAAAAAAAACCCTCGAGTGTCCGGTAAAATGCTTATAAGGAAAAATACAATACTAGCTTATTATTCTAGCCAAACACTATAGCTCAGTTTGCTTGGGAGGTTTATATAATATATGTATATATTTCCGCGAGGTATTAAATCAGTCGGATGCGGATATCCACAACGGAGCGAAATCAACGAAATGCTGTGAGGAAATTTGACGTCGAAAAGCTACAATCGCAAGAGACCGCCGGAACCTTTGCCGATCGTGTTTCTTCTAATCTCAATCTAAGTCCTATGCCGCCAGCAGCAAATGCCGAAGACCAGTGGCAGCGTTGCCAACAAGCCATCAGAGATGCCGCCTCTGATGTACTGGGTTTCTCTCGCCCACCACAACGAAACCCCTGGTTTGATGAGGAATGCCGGCAACCACATGCAGCAAAACAAGAGGCGTACAAAGCGGCGCTGCATAGAATGACTAGAGCTGCTTACGAGCTCTACGTGCGCAGGAGAAAAGAGGAACATCGACTTCTCAGAAAGAAGAAAAAAGAGCATGAGAAGCGCTCGATCGAGGAGATTGAGAGACTTTATTGCAGGAATAATGTTCGAAAATTTTACCAAAGGGTAAAAAGAACATGCCAGGGTTTCAAAGCCAGAACAGAAGCCTGCAGGGACGAAAATGGCAACATAGTAGTAGAATCGCAGTCGGTGCTGAGGATATGGAAGGAACACTTCTGCAGACTGTTAAACGGCGATGATGATCAATATTCCGCTGTCAGGCAGAATGAGCCATTCAACAGTGACGATGGCAGTCAAGATTCCCGTCAACCCGATCAGAATGAAGTAAGGATAGCGATATCTAAACTCAAATCCAACAAAGCTGCTGGAGCCGACGGCCTTGCCGCTGAACTTTTCAAGGCAGGAGGAGATGAGTTGGTAAGGAGCATGCACCAGCTCATCTGTAAAATCTTGTCGGACGAAAGTAGTTGCCAATCGTTGTTTCTATGGGCTAAAACGGAAATTGAGCAGCAAAGCCCTATCCCGAACTACTAAGGCAACTCTTTATAAGACATTAATCATCCCAGTCCTGCTGTATTGCGCAGAGGCATGTGCTTTGACAAAACCGGATGAGGATGCCCTGGGTTATTTCGAGAGAAAAGTTCTTCGAGTGATCTTTGGTCCGTCTGCATAGACGGTGAGTGGAGGAGAAGGTACAATGCCGAACTATACGGCCTGTACAAGGACATCGACTTAGCCAGAAGAGTTCACATACAGCGACTAAGATGGCTGGGTCATGTAGAGCGGATGGAGCCCAGCATTCCCGCTAAGAAAGTCTTCGAATCCACCCCGGACGGACGGCGCAGTAGGGGACGACCTCGCGGTAGGTGGCGCAAACAAGTGGAGGGGGACCTCAACCAACTTGGCGTGCGCAACTGGAGGCAGCTGGCTCGTACCCGTGCTGGCTGGAGAGGTTTGTTGGTTGAGGCCCAGGTCCACCCCGGACTGTAGCGCCATCTAAGTAAGTAAGCAAGTATTAAATCAGTCCAGCTTGCTGGGCTCCTTTTTTGTATCTCTCCCACAGTGATCTTAATCAGAAATAATCTCTGGATTTTTCCAGAGTTGTTTCCTGGCTCCAGTAATGATTTAATGTCCTTCTTCTTCTGGTGCCGGGCATTAGGATAATATTCGTATCGTTGTCATCATCTTTCCAATGCATAATCTGCATGTATCATCTTCCATAAGACCCACCTCTTCAAATGATATTTGAATCACCATGTCTTGTGCGCAAGTCTACAATAATGTTAGTTTATAGTGTTCATTAGTAGCTCATTTCTCCATCAAGCCCTTTATTATTCCTCTACCTATTGCAGCAAATAGTTCGAGACCATGAATTCCTAGTGCTATTAGGATATTTAAGAGATCCAGTGCAACCATCTCAGCACGGACTTCGATGATAGGCCAGATGTCTGATCTTCTGAGAACACGTCTTCTCCAACTCTGTCATCTACGAGTATCAGTGAAGATAGTTATCATTCCGATCTGCCCTGGAAAAATCTGAAATCTTTCTTATTGAGCTATTTTCGTCCCTTTCATAGGCACATTCCCTTTTCTCATTCTTCGTGAGATCAAGAATCTTCATATGTTTCTAGATGGAACCGCGACAGTGCCAAAATCCAACAAAAAATCATTAGGACCATTATTTTCTTTATTAAAGTGGGATGATGAACTTTAATGTGAACCAATTGGGCCTCACATTTAGTGCATCTATTACTAAAAAATCTAATTACATATTATATGCTTACTTTAAATTTGTCATACATAACATAAAAGGCCTACTTTTAGTACGTGCTACCAATAAAACAAAACTCATTAAAAAGAACCTACCTACCTCAGAAAATTTTATTTAAAATTCTTAACGAGTTTTAAATCTAACCCTACCCTTCAACTGAGAATATGAATGGCATCAAAACAGATCTATAAAAATGAAATTCAAATTTCCACGGAAAAGAAGAACTTTCCACTTAAGTGTCCACTTCCGCTGTACAGCAAGACCAATGCTTCAAATAAAAAAAAAGAAGAAAACCCGAATATCTTTCTGAATTATACCCTTTTCATTTCAGATATTCCCCCTCTTTTTGTGACTAGAAGTGAGACAAGCCCGCGTTGAACGTAAGTGCTCAAAGCGCTTGTGCATAACTGTCGCATTTACAACCAAGAAGATCTGAATGTTTCCGTGGAGTCTAGAACCCAAAAGTTAATTACCCATAACGCACTTATCAGAGTCATACATACGTACAATCTATGTACTCGTATATGGAATGTACATTTTTTTTTTATTTTTATTATTCCATTTTTCAAAACATTGAAATGTTGATGCCAACCTAATCCCAGACTTAACTAGTCTTTCTGCTTGGCTAGATCGGACCGGGCGGCATTTCCTTATATTTTTCCATGCTATCGTGCTTATGCTGGCTTTGTTCGTGGTCAGATAATTACAATCAACGAAGTGTAAAATTTTGAATTTAAATCATTGTTGTCGTTGATTGTGGGATATGTGAGGTTGCATCACTGTAGAAGTATCTATGCAAGACAATACTCGTATCGCTTAAGGTTTCTGATCAAATTTCATTACGAATACTCCGTTTGGATCTCGCGAATAAAAAACACATGAAGATAAATAAATAAACGCTGAACAATAGAGTCATATGACTCACAAGCTTCATATTAATGTATTTACTTTTATTAAGGTACTGCACGATTTAAAAGCGGGAGCAGTGAGCGCCGTTTTTATAGGTTCACTTAAATTCTTTTTTGTCTGTTGTTCTACCAGCGTCTGTTTTAATTCAGGGTTATCGTGAATAAATGTTCCCTCGGAGTTTATCCTCCGAAAAAAATTAGGTATCTTCAAAAATAGAGAAAAAATGCATTAGAAAAAAATTAAGTATCGCAATTTCTTTGAAAAATTTTTTTTTTTTTCCGAAGGTAGGTGAAAATCTTCAACACAACACTATGAGGATCGACAGCGCGTGCTCATAGTAGTGTGGGATTCTTACCTACTAAAAAACCTCTCTTCAAAACATACTTGTTTTCATTTTTACTACAACTATCAAGTAGTTTTCATTTCACGTAATAAGGACGTTTTGCAGGGACCTTCCCATTAGAAGTTTCTGCCAGCTCCGCAGTTTAGAAGCGGTTACTTATCGCGCTAAGTCTGAAGGTTTGGTTCTTTGTAGACGGCGCAGTAAATTTCTTTCTTCCAAAACTTGGAGGACTGTAATATTTACGTGACTTTCTAGTCGACTTCTATGCTTTCTCGCGTAGGTTTGAATTTCGTCTTCTATAGTTTTAATGGCAAGATCTCTATGGATATCGCTATTTCTGATATACCACGGCGCATTAACAATACCTCTTAGCACTTTGTTTTCAAAAGTTTGTAAAATTTTAATATTAGTTATTTTGGTACAACCCCAGAGTTCTTCTTCTTCCTTTTATCAGCGAGGCTATGATCCGAAAACAAGGGATCACAACCCTCCCACTTCACCGCATTTCTACTGATCCGCCTGTGGGGTTCGCCTATTTGACCTCAGAAAATATCGGCAGGCCTGCCGATTTTGGATCACTCGGTTACTGAGGCCAATGAAATGCCGATGTCGTCGCATTTGTCTGATCCAGGCGTTTATAGGCCTGCCTTTCCTACATCGCGATGTCTTTGGAACGTGCATTGACATTGCCTTCTTAACAGGGTTCAAATTACCTCTTCTTTGAACGTGGCAATACCAACTGAGCCGGTCGCGCTCTATTTTTTGTACGATGGTTTCCTTGATGTGAAAGCTTCCACGGATCTTCGAACTTCTTATTCGATCAAGCTTTGTCAATCCTGCTGTCATGCGAAGCATCTTCATCTCAGCTGCCGTTAATTTACTCTCATACTTTTTGTACAACGTCCAACATTGTGAACCGTATGTGAGCACTGGACGTACAACTGCGGTGTAGAGCCTTCCTTTCAACTTAGGTGGCATTTTTCTGTCACAGAAGATAGCGGAATTTTCTCGCCACTTCATCCACCCTACGCTTACACGATGATTGATGTCGTCATCACAAGTTGCTTTGCTATTGATCATAGATCCCAGATATTTTAACTTTTCGCACTTGGGAAGCACTGTTCCATTCAAATAAATGTCTGGAATAGGCCTGAGTGGATCAGAGAACGGGCAGCACAAGTACTCTGTCTTTTTTGAACTAATGTGATACCCATTTCCCTCCAAAACGTCCACCCACACATCAAGTGCTCTCTTGCAGGGATGTAGGATCCTCACTTATGATGGCTCCATCGTCAGCAAAGAATAACTGATGTACCTTGGGGTCCATCACTTTACCTTCAAGCAGATAATCAAGGACTGTAATAAAGAGCAAAGGACTTAAAACGCTTCCCTGGTGCACCCCGACTTTGATTGGGAACTCTTCGGTTACTCCAGCGGGGTATCTTACTCTTGTCTTTGCTCCTTCGTACATGTCCATGATCATCTGTACATAGGTTTCTGGAACCCCTCGATGTCTAGCGCCACCCATATCAAATCTCGTGGTTGTCTATCGAATGCCTTTTCAAAGTCAACCAATACAAGATGCAAATCCCTTAAGGAATCACGATGTTTTTCCATTATGATCCTTATACTTTGGATTGCATCTGTGGTTGATTTACCCGAGACAAACCCGCACTGATCATCAGATAGCCGTATTATTTTTCGCACTCGGCCACCTAATACCCGCTCAACGATCTTCATGGTGTGTGACATCAGCTTGATGGAACGGTAGTTATCACAGTTTCGTGTATCACCCTTCCCTTTTTATACAGGGAGAAGGTAACTTTCCCTCCATTGATTCGGCATTGGATCACCTTTCACGAATTTGGAGATGAGAATTCTAAGCCATCTGAACCCGATGTCTCCCATCTTTTTCCAGAACTCAGAGGGTATCTCGTCTGGCCCAACCGCTTTTCGTTTTTTGGAGTATTTGACCGCCTCACTAACTTCTTCGACTGTAATGTCGGGTATTTCTTCACAGTTAGGGGTGGCTCTTGGAAAGTATAGCCGGGGAAACTGTTCATTTAAAATCTCTTCACAATACTGCTGCTACCTCTACAGAATTTTGTCGTAATCCACAAGAAGCTGGCCATGAGCATTGCTAATGAACTTTGGCGAACGAATCTCCTGAGCATTCTTCCTTCTTTGGGCGGCTATTTTGAAGATAGTGGCCCTACAACCCCAGAGTTGTATACCATATGCCCATACGGGCTTTAGCACTTGCTTATATAAAAGCAGTTTGTTCTCTATATTAAGCTTGGTATATTTTCCAAGTAACCAATATATTTCTCTATATTTATTATCTAGTTCTTTGCGTTTTTTCTTAACGTGCGTTTCCATTTCAGCTTTGTATCAAGTGTCATTCCAAGATACCTAGCCTCGTTTGCAAACGGAATTTAAACCGAGTTTGAAAAAATTCGGCAAATTATTTATTTTCTTATAAGTAAAATTTACATGAACAGAATTGGTCTCGTTAAGTGCGATTCGCCAAACCTTTGTCCATTCATTTACTCTATCCAAAGCTTCTTGCAGTTTTTCTGTAGTATATTCGACCGTTTTACAGACTGCCAAGATAGCAGTGTCATCGGCCAATGTAGCTAGCTCAGTGCCTTCTATTGTGGTATATCACGGGTGTATAAAAGATACAAGACTGGGCCAAGAACGCTTCCTTGCGGCACCCCAGCCATTATTTCCTTAAAATCTGAATATTCCTTTCCACATTTGACGCGGAATAGTCTATTCATAAGGTAGTTCTTCAAAATATTATATAGGTGCTCTGGCAGAACTTGTCGTAATTTAAACTTTAAGCCTTCGTGCCAGACCTTGTCAAAGGCTTGAGAGACGTCAAGGAATACGCTTGAACAAATCTTTTTTTCTTCAAGTGACTTTTCGATTACATTTGTTATTCGATGTACTTGTTCAACTGTAGAATGCTTATTTCTGAATCCGAATTGATAATCCGGAATGAGATGCCCTTCTACTATTACCGGCTGTATACGCTTAATCAATATTCTCTCGAACACCTTGGATATAATTGGAAGAAGCGAAATCGGTCTATAAGACGTTTTTTCATTCGGCGGTTTTCCGGGCTTAAGGACCATTATGATTTCAGCGACTTTCCATTGACTGGGAACATATTGTAGTCTAAGTGCGGCGTTTATAATGAACAAAAGCTTAATTAGAGCTTTTCTTGGTAGTACTTTAAGAACCTCTCCCGTGATTAGGTCGTATACAGGAGCCGTCTTAGGTTTAAGTTTCTTTATTTCTTCCTTAAGTTCGGTTATTGTTGCATTTCTTATTACCCTATTGTCTATATACGACGTATTTGTATTTTTAAGAGCTCGCCTATCAAACGGTTTAAAAGTTTCTTCCAGGTGGGCAGCAAAAACTTGCGCTTTCTCTTTATCATGCCTGGCCCATTCGTCTTGATTTTTCCTAATTGGTGCGGCTTGAATTTGAGGTTTTTTAATACCTTTTATAGCCTTCCAGAGCGAGTACAAAATTCTTCTGAATTGTTATTCATGATACCTATTTCTTTACCACGGAATTATTTCATCTTTTTTGAAGATACATAATTTTTGTTCAGAGGAAAAATTATGAGGGAAAATTTATTCACGATAACCGTAGGAGGCAGAATTCTTTGTCTGCATTGAAGTGTCTAAAAAGAACAATTTGGCGATTTGAAATCTCCAAACGTCCTAAAATCCCCAATTCATTCGACATTGAAAATTATTAAACGAAATCGAAATATGTATGCAGAAAGACGTGAAGAACAAAATATCTTTATACTGCCGGGACATTGAAATTGGGATCTAAATTTTCATTGAAAAACCAACAAATTTCTAGTTTTTTCCTTAAAAATAAAAAATAAAAAATAAAAAATAAAAAATAAAAAAATTAAAAATAAAAGCGAATCAGGACTCATCCAACAGTATTTTGGACTCCTATATTAATTGATTGCTAATTTTGTTTTCTAAAAATTTACGCAATGTAGGTATGTGTATATATGTATTTTCGGATTTTGTATGAAATTTTTACTTTTCATCTTTCCATTACTTTTCGCTTGCCTGCTCGCCAGTTGTGAAGGCTGATTTAGTTCAGATGCGGATTTTTTTGAGATTTGCCTTGCGAATTCAGGCTTTCGTTTAAGTACTTCATTTCGGAACACCGCTAAACGCATAAGTGACTCTTTTTGTATTTTTCCCTTTTTTCTGGTGTATAATTAAAATTAGATTAGATATTATTCGTTTAACATCACGGGTGACAGTCTCGCCATAGCCATGGGGAATATTTTATTTAAAGGACAAATTATTGTCCTTGCCTATACTTAAACCCATAGCTTTATGATCAAACAGATAAATCCACTGCACTATTGCCACTTCTCTTATTATTTGTATTATCAGGGAAGTCAAATTTAGAATCATAGTATCGAGCACTATTGTGCTTCGCACTTGAGAAGGCTTGATTTCAAGACCGTATTCTCTTAATGTTAAGAATAAAAGAATGTAAAATAAAAATAACACTTGCATCAAATAACTTCCTTGTAAACAGGGATACCGCTGGGAAGTAGGTATCCGTCAACACTTAGATGCAAAAGCAGCCCTTTGTGTAGCAGCTTGAAACAGATAATATGGCACCATATCGCCCAGTAAAGTAGGTATACCATTAGAACTCAAAAAAGCAAAGTAATTTCTATGATTTACCAGAAATTATATTAAATACTCGTTTGTCCAAGAAAATCCTCTAAAAAGTAGACATTGCCCGCCGTACAGGTGAACGCTTATGCTCACATATTTTTTGAACGAAACTTTTTACGATTTTTAGCATAAATAATGAAAAAATGTTTTTTTGTAAAGTAGGATAAAGGTAAATGATTTCAAAATAGTCTACACCTGTACTACTACGGTTTCTCAAAAGCTCGTGCATGAATTTTAATTTTCCTACCTTAAAATTTAGGCCACATAAGACCATTGACTCGGCTGTTGGTACTGATCATTTTTAAATTTGAAAGATAAAACCAGAACAATTATGGAATCGATACGGTGTCTGCCTGCCCATATGTCCGTATGTCATGCCCTGTAACTTTTGAATCGTTTGATCTGGAGAGCTGACATTTTCAGTACGTGGCCATTTTGCTTGATTCGCACACGATGGTGATAAAAAGTATTTTTTTAGGTATCTATTTTTGAACACCTTGTATTAAGAGTAAATAAAATTAGTTATCCATCATGTGACATATCACATAAAATGTCTCAAAATATGTAAAAAAATATTTCTTTGATAATGTTCCTTGAACAGAAAAGTTTAAACACCATTCACAAAATGATATAATTGATAAATGAATGACTTTTTCCAAGCGTGTGGATCTCAACTCAACTCTATCACCAATTTATTGCTGAGAGTCATGAATTTACAGAAACTGTAACATTAAGTGTATTTTAGTTTGAAAAATAAATAATTTCCCATGTGAATCTATGTTTCCTACGCCAACTGTAGGAAGCTTCCTTTATTTCACCAGCTCATAATAGTGATATGAATTAAATCCAGCCACAAAATTGACTACGCTTCTGCGCGAAAGACTACAACAAGTTGCTTTGAAAGTATCTTTCGCTGATGCAGTTAATCCAAAAGTAATTGCAAGAAACGTAATAAAAAAAAATTAACCAACACGAAGTTATAACAGAGGAACTAAGGAAGTTCCATAGGTTGGTCTTCTTTGTTGTCCGGCTGCAAAAATATGTATGTTACTGAAAGGTGAAAAGGAAGAACGATGGTTAATTTAGATGAAGGTGACGGTGTTCATTGTTTGTAGTATCTTTTATCGTGATTTGTAATTCAAAGAATGTTTCTGTTACATTATTACTCAGAGGATTGTTATTCGATTATTCTTGTAGGTACACATTGAATTTATACACTATGTCGTGCAGATATCACTGAAACTAAGAGAAGGGATTGTTTTTCTTAATTCAAGGACCGGACACAGATTGCCTGTGACCAGACCAAAAGTACTTCTAAATATATAATTTTGTTTTGAACACGCCAAAGATTATGCGTAGGTTTATTTTTTAATGAGTATTACAGCCACCAGCAAGACTGGAGGTACCTAGCGAGTACAAACTGGTAAATGAGGTCAGCAACCAGTAATTGATGAGATGCGTAGGTTTCTTACAAGAAAAAAAAAAAAAAAAAAACAAAGATACTTGTTACTCGACATGGAGTAGGAATAGAGTGAACATTTTGCGGTGTTTGTTTAATACTCTATGTCTTGTAAATTATACTAAAAGTAATTTAAGACAGACGACTGTTAGTGGTCGTAATTTTAAGAAAATGTTTTCTAAAATTATATTTCTACTTATAGATTATGCTGAATCATCGTAACATGAATAATGTGACTTTAATTGTACTAGCAATAATTATTATAGATGTTATTTACAAGTTTGTTTTGTTCGATTTAAATGTGAACTCTGAGATCATGAAAGGAGCTCCATTAAAATAATTGTGCCAAATTGTTAAAATTTGAACTAATATCATTGAAAGATATTATGGAACAAAGCCTGTTCTTAAAAACAAAAGCCCGGATGAAGACTTAAGTTTCAAAAATTTTCTTATTCAATATCTGCGAGCACTAAGGGAATTCCATGGAATCCATATTTTTACTTTTCTAATTTGTATGCGTCGAAACCATGCACATTAAGAATGTTGAAAATGACTTTCCAGTTTGAAAAAACAAAAAACGGAACACTAATGCGGAATACTGCAACAATTGTAAATCACCATGATATACATAAATCCTGCAATCGAAATAATGCAAAGAGAGTTCGATGAAATATTCGGTGGTGTCATGACAACGGACTTATAATTAACTCCAAAAAAACAAAGCTAATGCCTATCCGTCCTCTACATATATTAAGGACACAAAGTAAAGATACAATTTCACAACTTTGAATACTGGCATAAAACGAAGAATCAACAAGGCCTGAACATACTGAATGATTGCAGAGATTTTATTGAAACTGTGAATTTATATCGACACCTTAGTGTGCAACTTCAAGTTGGACTTAGACATAAAATACGTTTGCAAAAGGTTGCAGCAGTCCACGTATGCTCTAAAGCGCCTGAGCAACTACACATCATTCTCAGTTCTCAAACAAATATACTTCTCGTTAGTTGGGTAATACATCAGAATACATGATAGTTCAACTTCAGAGGATTCAAACTCGTATCTTCAATATTTTGTTGAGAGCAAAGTATGGTGCACCGTATGCAGATGACTCTTTAAATTACAGCATAAATCCGGGTTTGCTAACCATTAATAAACTCTTTATTTTTAGCATGATTGATCATGGTGTTAATACCAGACAAAGGGCACGAGAACAAACGTCAAGAATCCACAACTCTTCGGACGACAGAAACTATCACCATAAAGTAACAGAACTCATCATAACCACCTCATCCGCTAGAGGTGACTGTGTTAATTCTAGCAGCTTATGGCCGGAATTGAATGGTCTTAAAAACAAAAGCCATAAACAAAAGCGATGTGAGTATCCTGACATGTCGTATAACAGAACGCTGCACGAAAAGCGCATTCGTCATCAACTTATCTGTCTACTACACGAGCTGTCAGGATATGGAAGAAAAAGAAACTATAAAACACTTGCTTTGCATCTGTCCAAATCTGCAAACCCGTCGCTTCCGCTACATGTGAAACAGACTATTTGATGAATTGATGAAGACCTTTGGTACATGATACATATTTTTATTACGATGGCAGTTTGGTTTGAAACAAAATTGACCGATGGACAGCAAAGTAAGAACTAGTACCATAAATAAAAGGGGAACGCTATGGACCAAATGTCCCCCGTGCAATCACTCTGAAAGTGCACTTCTCTTAAACCAAACCTAGCCTTAGATATATTTTAGAAGTTTGTTTTTTATTTTGCAAATTAATAAGTGCTGTTACTGTTTTACTTACAGAAGCCCTAGTGCGGATAGCAACTCAACTTGTAACGAGTTTGTTGCGCTGTCCGATTCCATCACTCGAATTGCCTCCCTGTATCTTCATACTGAAATCGTCATTGCGGGCGATTTCAATATACACAATTCGGATTGGCTTCGACATTCTGGCCAGACAACACCCGAAGGAGGGTATGTTGAACCTTTCGCTGAGATAAACAATTTGACACAGCTTGTAAATGAGCCTACACGTATACCGGACATTGAAAGTCATTCTGGCAACACTCTGGACTTGTTTCTCACTTCACACCCTGATAAATACATCATTGTTGTTTTAGCGCCTTTAGGCCGGTCTGATCACAACATCGTATCAGCTAAATTCTCGTACTCTGACCACACAGTTAAAGAAAAAACTCCCAAAAGAAAAGTATGGCGTTACGAGAAAGCAAATTGGGACGGCCTTAATAGTTTCTTCAGGAATTTTAACTGGTCGCTATGCTTCCTCGATAGCGACGTGGATGCCGCCGCTGATATGATTACTGACACCATCCTCTTAGATATGAATGCCTTTATTCCTAATAGAATAAAAAGCATCATCCCCGTGCAGGGACGGGTTAAGAATATCACTGCAGCGCCCCCCAACAACTAGCGCTTGTCGTAAAAGGCGACTAAGGGGACAAATCAGATCTAGGCAATATAACACCCAAGTGAGCCTAGCGACACATATACTACCATAAAAAGCCTCCCACAAGTGTGCATGCGAGTCCGTGGGTTGACACGACTGGAGATCACCGGTGTCATAAAAGAAAGATCAAACAATACTAAAACAGGAGCATGCAAGTGTCAAACAACAAACACCATCGCAATATGGTGCAAAAATTGTATTGCAAAACTGTATCATTATGATAATACTTGCAAAAAGGAAAGGCACTACCCCGCCAGGCACTACCACTGCTGTGCATGGTACTGATCCTGGACCGAGCAGAAATGTTCGGGTCAGGGCTATACGGATTCCGGGGGCTAGCAAAATAATGAAACAGTTTGGATGCAATTTGAGGGTCGCGAGTTGGAACGTTGGAAGCATGACCGGTCGAAGTTACGAGCTGGAAGAGATGATGAATAGAAGGCGGGTGGACATCTTGTGTGTCCAAGAGACGAAGTGGAAAAACACCGGGAATCGGGCGCGTTTCTTGGACGTTAGGACAAAAGATTACAAGATGTTCTACTGCGGAACGGAAAAAGGCTAGGAACGGAATCGGTATCATCCTTGCGGCAGAGCTACTTGGAAACGTCTTGAGCATTTCGAAGTCCCAGCGACCGTTTGATGTCTCTCAAACTAGTAATACAAGGAGAGGTGTGGAATATTGTCAGTGCATATGCTCCCCACAATGGGTGCAATCAGATAGATGAAGATGCATTTTGGCTAGATTTCCACAATCTCCTTAAGATCATCCCAAAGGAAGAATTTCTGTTTGTTGGAGGAGATTTGAATGGACATGTCGGGAAATCAAACGAAGACTATGAAGACTGCCATGGAGGACTAGGATATGGCACCAGGAACCTTCCTGGTGAAGACATCCTAAGCATGTGCAAATCACACGGTCTTATCGTGTTAAATACCATGTTCATCAAACAAAGCCGACACCTGATCACTTACAGCAGTGGTGGAGATGAAACTCAGATTGACTACCATTTGGTAGCCAGTTTCATGAAGCCTCGGGTAAAAGATTGCAAAGTGATCCTGGGAGAGGCAATCGCTCGACAACACCGTCTCCTGCTAACAGAAATTTTTATGAAAACACAGAAGAAAAGCAAACAAACAAGGGTCTCTGAGAAAATCAAGTGGTACAATCTGGACAAGGAAAAAGGCGAGGCTTTTGTTTTCGTAATGAAAAATTACCTCTCTCACACCATCAACGGAGCTGAGGATGAAGAGTGCAGAGCACAAAATATGTGGGATTCCCTACAGCGAACTTGCTTAAAGAAGGCCAAATCACTGCTAGGAGCTTCAAAAGGCCACCATCAACATGCCAAAGAAACATGGTGGTGGAGTGATGAAGCTAAGAAAGTGATAAATGAGAAGAAAGCGGCTTGGTCAAAGTGCCCCTCTAATAATAGTGACGAAAAAGCTCGCCTCGAAATGGAATACAGATGCTGCAAGAAAAAAGCGAAGAAGAAGTGCGCCCAGCTTCAAGCAGAGAGTACGGAGGGCCTGTATCGGGAGCTGGAGAAAATATTTTCCCCGGTTGCTGATGCAAACCAGGCTATCCAGGAGCTGCGAAGACACAATATGAACAAGAGTGCCACTATCTTCAAAATAGCCGCCCAAAGAAGGAACACTGCTCAGGAGATTCGTTCGCCAAAGTTCATTAGCAATGCTCATGGCCAGCTTCTTGTGGATGACAACAAAATCCTGCAGAGGTGGCGGCAGTATTGTGAAGAGCTTTTGAATGAACAGTTTCCCCGGCTATACTTTCCAAGAGCCACCCCTAACTGTGAAGAAATACCCGACATTACAGTCGAAGAAGTTAGTGAGGCGGTCAAATACTCCAAAAAACGAAAAGCGGTTGGGCCAGACGAGATACCCTCTGAGTTCTGGAAAAAGATGGGAAACATCGGGTTCAGATGGCTCAGAATTCTCATCTCCAAATTCGTGAGAGGTGATCCAATGCCGAATGAATGGAGGGAAAGTTACCTTCTCCCTGTATACAAAGGGAAGGGTGATACGCGAAACTGTGATAACTACCGTTCGATCAAGCTGATGTCACACACCATGAAGATCGTTGAGCGGGTATTAGCTGGCCGACTGCGAAAAATAATACAGCTATCTGATGATCAGTGCGGGTTTGTCTCGGGTAAATCAACCACAGATACAATCCAAAGTATAAGGATCATAATGGAAAAACATCGTGATTCCTTAAGGGATTTGCATATTGTATTGGTTGACTTTGAAAAGGCATTCGACAGACAACCACGAGATCTGATATGGGTGGCGCTAAGACATCGAGGGGTTCCAGAAACCTATGTACAGATGATTATGGACATGTACGAAGGAGCAAAGACAAAAGTAAGATGCCCCGCTGGAGTAACCGAAGAGTTCCCAATCAAAGTCGGGGTACACCAGGGAAGCGTTTTAAGTCCTTTGCTCTTTATTACAGTCCTTGATTATCTGCTTGAAGGTAAAGTGATGGACCCCAAGGTACATCAGTTATTCTTTGCTGACGATGGAGCCATCATAAGTGAGGATCCTACATCCCTGCAACGAGCACTTGATGTGTGGGTGGACGTTTTGGAGGGAAATGGGTATCGCATTAGTTCAAAAAAGACAGAGTGCTTGTGCTGCCCGTTCTCTGATCCACTCAGGCCTATTCCAGACATTTATTTGAATGGAACAGTGCTTCCCAAGTGCGAAAAGTTAAAATATCTGGGATCTATGATCAATAGCAAAGCAACTTGTGATGACGACATCAATCATCGTGTAAGCGTAGGGTGGATGAAGTGGCGAGAAAATTCCGCTATCTTTTGTGACAGAAAAATGCCCCCTAAGTTGAAAGGAAGGCTCTACACCGCAGTTGTACGTCCAGCGCTCACATACGGTTCACAATGTTGGACGATGTACAAAAGTATGAGAGTAAATTAACGGCAGCTGAGATGAAGATGCTTCGCATGACAGCAGGAGTGACAAAGCTTGATCGAATAAGAAGTTCGAAGATCCGTGGAAGCTTTCACATCAAGGAAACCATCGTACAAAAAATAGAGCGTGACCGGCTCAGTTGGTATTGCCAAGTTCAAAGAAGAGATCATTTGAACCCTGTTAAAAAGGCAATATCAATGCACGTTCCAAAGACATCGCGATGTAGGAAAGGCAGGCCTATAAACGCCTGGATCAGACAAATGCGACGTCATCGGCATTTCATTGGCCTCAGTAACCGAGTGATCCAAAATCGGCAGGCCTGCCGATATTTTCTGAGGTCAAATAGGCGAACCCCACAGGCGGATCAGTAGAAATGCGGTGAAGTGGGAGGGTTGTGATCCCTTGTTTTCGGATCATAGCCTCGCTGATAAAAGGAAGAAGAAGAAGAAGAATAAAAAGCATCAAACCTAAGGCAAACTCGTGGTTTGACCTGAGCTCAGGTTGAAAGAAGTAAGTTTTCGGTCTTATAATGCCAACAAATCTGAGGAAAACCGAAAGAAGTTTAAACAAGCCAGAAATGACAATGCTCTCATTCGGCGTGTAAAATTCTTACATGACCAAAAATTGAGGCAAAAAATTCTACAATGTCCCAAAGGTAGTAAACATTTTTGGTAATTCGTCAAAAATATTAAAAATTCTGCCTCGCCTGCCATCCCAACGCTCATTTACAATGACATTCCAACTGTCAGCTCCTTATATAAAGCCAATCTGCTTGCTGCCCACTTCGCAGCGAACTCCACCCTGCCAGATAGCGCTTTATCTCCGCCTGTAGTTGAGAGCCTCGAATTTTCCATAGGACAAGTCCACTTTCGCACTCGTACAGTTGCAGGAGTACTCAACGGTCTTAACATACACAAATCCGCTGGCCCCAATAGTTCTGAAGAAGTGTTCTTCTACGCTGGCAAAACCTCTGCGTAATCTTTTCTATCTATCTTACTCTTCTGGACTCTTTCCGACTAGATGGAAAACAACATTTGTCCAGCCCGTCCCTAAAAAAAGCGAATCTTCCTCCCCGTCCAATTACCGACCCATTGCACTAACGTTCCTCTTTCCAAGTTCATAGAAATGCTGATAAATCGTCAGCTTATGAAATATCTTGATTCACGGAAACTCCTCAATGACCGGCGATATGGTTTTCGTAGCAACAGGTCCACTGGTGATTTGATGGCATATCTCACCGAGAAGTGGAACCAATCTCTCCATCACTTCGGCGAAACAAAGATGGTTACGCTCGATATTTCTAAGGCATTTGACAGAGTTCAACGGTGACGTCTACAGACCAGCGGATACCTTACCGGAGCTACTTCAACATATTTGGAGCTGAGGTCTGTAAGGATTTTCAATACTACGCCAGGGTATTGAAAAAGAGATGGTGGGTGGATGAACCCTTAATGGGCCAACGGCAGCGCTCATATCCCCGAAGTGGGTAACTGACATCGGTGTATCCGGCCTCTTGTCCTAGGGGTACAAAAAAAAGGATCTGGCCCTCCAGGTTGGGGGTTGTGCCGTCGGGTTAACTTCCCTACCACGTAAAAAAAAACTTTGTTTACGAAGCAACCAACAGACTCGGATACGGATGATCTTACTGTTGACGACCGATGCAAACGTAAAAAGGACAACGATCTTCGTGTCTGCACGTGGAATGTTAGGTCCCTCTACAAATCACGTGCAGCCGAACAACTTGCGGAGGCCCTAGAGTGTCTCAAAGCAGGCATTACCGCCATCCAAGAAGTGCGATGGAATGGGCCGCGCAAAAGGAGTATGAAAAACTGCGACATCTACTACGGCGATTGCTACAGACAAAAAGGACAGCGTCTATTCGGGTGCGGATTTGTCATTGGAGGCAGACTTAGGCAAGAAGTCTTGAGTTTCCGGCATGTGAACGAGCGCCTCATGACTATCCGTATCAAGGCTAAATTTGCCAACATTAGCCTAATATGCGTTCACGCCCCTCACGAGGAGAAGGACGACGCGACAAAGAATGACTTCTACCAGCTCTTGGACAAGACGTATGAGCAATGCCCTAGCCACGACGTTAAAATTATCCTAGGCGACTTTAACGCAAAGCTAGGAAGAGAAGAAGTCTTTAGTAGCGTGGTCGGAAAGCACAGCCTGCACGACATCACATCCGACAACGGACTCAGGCTAATCGACCTTGCAGCGGGGCGAAACTTTGCCGTAGCTAGTACGCGGTTCCCACGTCTCGATATTCACAAAGGAGCATGGCTCTCCTTTGATCGAAAAACTGTCAACCAAATCGATCACATTGCGATCGACGCAAGGCACTCTTCCAGTATTCTGGGTGTCTGGACTTTCCGAGGAGCCAACGTGGACTTTGATTACTACCTAGTTGTAGCCAAGGTACGGATGCGGATATCCAGAACGGAGCGAAATCAACGAAATGCTGTGAGGAAATTTGACGTCGAAAAGCTACAATCGCAAGACACCGCCAGAACCTTTGCCGATCGTGTTTCTTCTAATCTCAATCTAAGTCCTATGCCGCCAGCAGCAAATGCGGAAGACCAGTGGCAGCGTTGCAATAAAAGCCATCAGAGATGCAGCCTCTGATGTTCTCTCGGCCACCACAACCAAACCCCTGGTTTGAAGAGGAATGCCGGCAAGCACATGCAACAAAACGAGAGGCGTACAAAGCGGCGCTGCATAGAAGGACTAGAGCTGCTTACGAGCTCTACGTGCGCAGGAGAAAAGAGAAACATCGATTTCTCAGAAAGAAGAAAAAAGAGCATGAGAAGCGCTCGATCGAGGAGATTGAGAGACTTAATTGCAGGAATAATGTTCGAAAATTTTACGAAAGGGTAAAAAGAACATGCCAGGGTTTCAAAGCCAGAACAGAAGCCTGCAGGGACGCAAATGGCCACATAGTAGTAGAATCGCAGTCGGTGCTGAGGATATGGAAGGAACACTTCTGCAGACTGTTAAACGGCGATGATGATCAATATTCCGCTGTCAGGCAGAATGAGCCATTCAACAGTGACGATGGCAGTCAAGACTCCCGTCAACCCGATCAGAATGAAGTGAGGATAGCGATATCTAAACTCAAATCCAACAAAGCTGCTGGAGCCGACGGCCTTGCCGCTGAACTTTTCAAGGCAGGAGGAGATAAGTTGGTAAGGAGCATGCACCAGTTCATCTGTAAAATCTTGTCGGACGAAAGTATGCCCGATGAATGGAACCTCAGCATCGTTTGCCCGATCCTGAAGAAAGGAGACCCTCTGAACTGCGCCAACTACAGAGGTATAAGTCTCCTAAATATCGCATATAAGATCCTGTCTGCCGTATTATGAGAACGCCTAAAACCGATCGTCAACAACCTGATAGGTCCTTATCAGTGCGGTTTCAGGCCTGGAAAGTCCACCATTGACCAAATATTCACATTACGGCAGATCTTGAAAAAACCCATGAATATAAAATCGATACGCACCACCTTTTCATCGATTTCAAAGTTGCCTATGATAGCGTGTATAGAGACGAGGTATACAGAGCCATGTCTAGTCTTGGCATCCCTGCGAAGCTCGTCCGTTTGTGCAGAATGACGATGGAGAACTCTCGCTGCTCCATCAAAGTCGGTAAGAACATCACCGAACCGTTCGATGTCAGGAAAGGTCTTAGACAAGGCGACGCGCTATCATGCGATCTCTTTAACATAGTACTTGAGAGAATTGTACGAAACTCACAAGCCAACCCCGGAGGTACAATCTTCTTCAAGTCTGTACAACTACTTGCTTATGCCGATGACATTGACATAATCGGAAGAACTCAGCGGGCAGGCAATGGGGCATTTACGAGTATTGAGAACGAGGCAGCAAAGATGGGTCTAGCGGTCAATGAAAGCAAAACAAAATATATGCTGTCTACAAAAAAGGACATCCAACATCGGCGTTTTGGACAGAACGCCACAATAGACAGATATAATTTTGAGGTAGCAAAGGATTTTGTCTACCTAAGCTCTATGGTCAGCTTCGCAAATGACATCAGTGGAGAGATCACACGGAGAATTACTCTTGCCAATCGTTGTTTCTATGGGCTAAAACGGAAATTGAGTAGCAAAGCCCTATCTCGAACTACTAAGGTAACTCTTTATAAGACTCTAATCATCCCAGTCCTGCTGTATGGCGCAGAGGCATGGGCTTTGACAAAACCGGATGAGGATGCCCTTGGTTATTTCGAGAGAAAAGTTCTTCGAGCGATCTTTGGTTCCGTCTGCATAGACGGTGAGTGGAGGAGAAGGTACAATGCCAAACTATACGGCCTGTACAAGGACATTGACATAGCCAGGAGAGTTCACATACAGCGACTAAGATGGCTGGGTCATTTAGAGCGGATGGAGCCCAACCTTCCCGCTAAGAAAGTTTTCGAATCCACCCCGGATGGATGGCGCAGTAGAGGACGACCTCGCGGTAGGTGGCGCAAACAAGTGGAGGGGGACCTCAACCAACTTGGCGTGCACGACTGGAGGCAGCTGGTTCGTAACCGTGCTGGCTGGAGAGGTTTGTTGGTTGAGGCCCAGGTCCACCCCGGACTGTAGCGCCATCTAAGTAAGTAAGTAAGTACGGACCACTAGTCCATATTAGCCTACCCTTTGGTAGTCCATATTATCCACAGCACTTGATGTGGAAAAAACAATAATTTAAAAAAAAAAATAGTTCTTAATCAACTTTTTTTAAGGCACATATCATATCTCACATTCACTTTTTGTATTTAAAAAAAAAAACAATGGACCAACAAAATCACATTTCAGTATCAGAAAAAAGAAAAACACTAACGTGTAATAAAAAATTAGCATCATCAATTTTCAAAAGCGATATCCACAGAGATCTCGGCATTAAAACAATCAAAGACGAAATCAAAGCTACGCGAGAAGGCATAAAAGTCGACCAGAAAGTCACGTAAATATTACAGTCCTCCAAGTTTTGGATCTTATGGATATGCCGTCTGATGCAATGACACCAGAACTCCAGCTGATGTGCAAATTTAGAGTCGACTTTCCTTGTGTCCAGGACTGGCTTCGGCCAGAGTCTGAGCCGGGAATGGAATGTAGTCGTATTTTCACGGATGGTTCCAAAACCAGTCAAGGGTCTGGCGCTGGGGTCTTCGTGGAAGTCGACAACATTAGACTTCACTTCTCGTTAGGCAAATATGCGTCTGTTTTCCATGCGGAAACTTATGCAATCCTAATGGCCATGAACTATGTTGTGAAAAACAGGTGGAAGGGACGTAACATTTGTGTCAGTAGTGACAGTCAGGCTGCGCTTAAGGCCTTGCTTAACTCTTTAACCACTTCCAAAATAGTTCGTGAAACCAAAAACTCTTTGAACTCGGTCGCAAGGCTGAATTCTCTGTCTCTTATCTAGGTCCCAGGTCACACTGGGATCTTGGGGAACGAGATCTCCGATGAGATTGCTAGACAAGGCTCAGAGGAGGCTTTCTCAGGTCCCGAACCCGTGTTGGGTCTTCCAGCGTCCTCGGTTAGGGCTTCCATTGGCGATTGGGTCTCTCACGAGCACAATTGTGTGTGGCATGACTCTCCAGGTTGCAGGTTGACTAAACGCATGCTCCTGGACGTCTGTAAGAAATCAGCGGCATTCTTGCTGTCTCTCAGCAGAAAAGACTGTAGACAACTTATCGGCGTCTTGACAGGTCACTTCGCTTTTGCCAAGCACCTTAACGTGTTAGGCTTAAGTGACACTACAATCTGCGACGCTTGTGGAGAGAGCGACGACACCGCGGAACATTATCTCTGTGAGTGTCCGGCCTTTGCTCGTATCAGGTGGCAGATCTTCGGTGCGGATGTGGTAAGTGCTGGTACTGTAAGCTCCTCATCACTGAAGTGCTTGCTTGGCTTTCTTCGAAAGTCAAGGAAATTCCAACAAAATGGGTAAATCAGGGTTTGCTCTCTGGCAGTACAATGAACCAGTTGTGTCTGAGTGCTCCAGTCAAGTGTTTCCTATCCCGACAAAAAAAAAAAGTTTTGGATGAAAGAAACTTACTACGCCGTCTACAAAGCAGGCAGGAACTTCTAATGGGAAGGTACCTGCAAAACGTCTTTATTTCGTGGAATGAAAACTACTTGAAGTCGAATATTAGTTGTAGTAAAAATGAAAACATGTTTGTTTTGAAGGGAAGTTTTTTAGTGGGTAAGAATCCCACACTACTATGAGCACGCGCTGGCGATCTGCCTAGTGTCTTAGTGAAGATTTTCACGTACCCTCGGAAAAAAAATCAAAAACTTCACACAACTCAAAAACGCATTCTCGGCAGGGGCTGAAATTGAGCTTTGAGCGCATGAATGTAAACAGTTTTCACCTCGATTGCATTTGTGTGTTGCGAAAAAAGCTGGGGCCTTATTTTGTACTGCTTTCGGATTCGGATTGCCATTCGAAAATGTAATCCGATTCTAAAATGAATGGGTATTTTGTATGGTTCTCAGATTGGGTGTAAGTGCTTCCAACTCAAAATCAAACATTTCGGAAAGTTAGATTGTCAAAACATCTATCAAACGTCACTTAAATTACTTCGAAATTGAGTTTGTATACATTTGCTATAGAAACGCAATACAAAATAAGCCCCCTGGTAGTCCATATTAACAGAGCAGTCCATTTTACCCACTTTTACTCTAGTCCCTTCCTGCGGTTCAGTGACTATTTTGCTTCATTATTTCGAGGTTTTAGATTTTCGGTCTTGATCAGGCGAATGGGAATATTAGTCATAAGCACCTTATTTTTACTTGGTACTTAAATCAGAAGCTAATAATACTTCACATTCAAAATGAAATTTTAGCTAAGCTATTCAGCTTTTCACAATTCATCAACATTTCAACAACGCTAATTTCACACACCAATAAACATTAAATGCACTGGTTTCTTTTTCAAGTTCAAATCACGTTCCTAAACAGTTCACCTCTCCATAACCCAACAATGACTCATGTAGCAAAACCTAGTTCACGAAGAGAAAGAAAGTTCCTCGCTTGCCTTTTTCATTTGCCCGTGAATGGACGCACTTAATAACTGATGCAATGAATATAAATGAAGTCATAAATCTATTAATTAACTGCTCAACCTGCCTTGACTTCCATTCTAAAAAAAGAGTTAAACAATTAAATTATAATTATTTATTTCAGCTAAAATATTTTTTTAATTAACAAATATTTGCTAAAAAGTCTGTTATAATGGCGGTGTCATCTGATGTAAACACCGGCATTCTGTTTGGCTCTCTGATATGACTAAGCAAACACAAAAGTGACTGCATGTATAAAATTCGTAAGTGTTGTGCCGAATAATTTGTTAGCGTTTTTATCAAGAATTTAAATGAGTTAAGATGTTCCTCTGAATGGAACCTGAGATACGTATGAAAAGATACACATCGAGAAACAAATACAAAGAGCAAGAGAATCGTCATCCGAAACTGATAGGCAAGTTCACCTTATGGGGAGCAACTTTGCCGGCAAACCAGCAAGGTTTTGGGAAAGTCACCTTAAGCGTGTTTCTGGTTTCAGCCAAGACCTTGTAAAGAGGCAACCGCGAGTAATTGAAGTCTGCAGTACATGGTGAGGGTTTAAGTTCGCATTGAACTTTTTTTTTTTGCAAGCAATCTGATTAATCATGTTTGTCCATGGACCAGATTCATGCCATGGGTGACGATGGTAAGTGCGGACATACATTTTTTTGAGGGCATTTTTCCTTCCCAAATTGATCGAGAAATGACCAAGAAAAGCTTCATAGAAATAGTTAAGTAATAACTGGAACTGATAACTAACAACATATGTATGTATTCTACGTAGTGTCTCGAGTTCAAAAATGAGTAACATCAGTTGAATTACTTATGTAGACTACAAACCCTAGAACACCACGTGAGTAGAGTATACTAATAATACTTGATTTGACTTTAACGTGCAAAGCTGTCAATCTATTGGATATAATTGAGTGAAATTACCCTTAAATCAAAGTGTAATTAGACTGTTAAGATCATTTGCCTTGGCCGTATAAATACCCAGACAGTGAGTACCTAATTACATTTAATTTCAGTTTGGCTTGTACTCGTATGTATAATGCATATTTTTACCCGAATTTGAAGAAACTGTGTATCTGTAACCCAACCCCTGTAACCCCACGCATTCAAACAAATGAGCAAAGCAGCGATTACGCAAGTTTAAACAAATCTAATTCGATCCAATTATTGTTTGAGAAATTGAATTCTACGTAATTTGTATCCAATTCAATGAACTCTACTATTTTTTTTTCCTGTTTGCGGTAGTGTGATTGCTACTCAATTATTTCAATGAATTAAAGTATGTAAGACAAGTTTTTAGATACAATTTGTGTGCGTGCCCGAAACACATGGATACCATATAATGACATCAACGGTGAGCTACAGTGAGTTTGCGCTGTTATACTTCCAGCCACAATTCTGAGCTTATACACATGTTTGTACATCTATCGGTTTAATGAAATAATAATTGTTATCTCGAGTTCGGGCGCACATGTTCGAAATCAATTGGGATTGCCAACATAACTATGTAATTCGTTTGTCCTCTCTCGGGAGAGGCAAACTTGTACTTATTCTAGTGGCCCGAGATGTCTGCAGATGTCAGTAGATTCTGCTCTTTAACATGTTTTTTGAAGGCATTTGGAAATACTATTCTAGGTAGTGAGCTTCACAAGAAAGCAGATTCCCCAAGACTGCCGTAATTATAGAGGCATTAGTCTCTGTGATCTTTTCTGTGATATCATGTGAAGGCCTAAAACCTTTCATCAAAGTTTAACGGTTACACTATATGGTTATATTTATTAACTAAACTATAGGCGTATAAGTACAATATAATAAACCACTCGTCTCTACTTCAGTTCGTTGACTGTCCCTCGCTCACTGCATCGATCGTTGTTTGTAGGGGTTCGATGATATATCTGTCTGCCGAACATTTTGGTCCTTGTTCGCTCATCGCTGTCTCCTTGGTTCGCGTTACAAAAGGGTGATTGGACCATATCAGTGCGGTTTCAGACCAGGAAAGTCCACTATTGATCAAATCTTCACACTTCGACAGATCCTGGAGAAAACCCAATAAGTTCAAATCGATACTCACCATCTCTTTATCGATTTCAAGGCCACCTATGACAGAATCTATAGGAGAGTTACATATATAGAGCCATGTCTAGTTTTGACATGACTGCAAAAGTTGTCCGTCTATGCAGCATGACGATGGTGAACGCCCGCTGGTCGATAATGACCCCACCGAGACCTTTGATGTCAAAAAAGGTTTAAGACAAGGTGACGCGCTGTCATTTTTTTTTTTTTTTTTTTTTTTGTAATTTGCGCGCACTCAAAGGGTTATGAATACCTTTAATATGTTTACACACAGTGCGGGCGTTGGAAAGGATGGATAGAGAGAGAGAGAGAAAGATTTTTGGTGTAGTGATTCTTGAAGCTCAGTTGTTTATGCTTCAGCTATTCTCCGGGGGTGGCGTCCAGGTAACTGGGGAGATTTTTGTTACTATTGTCATTGCTTCTGATTCACAGTACTTTATTTCCCGATAATCGATGTCAAGGGCAAATCATCATCAACAGAGCGAACAATTTTTCCAGCCACATGACCAAGCTACTGCCAGTGTTATGCCTTCGCAGTAGTGTTCACACAAGCTTTCGCAAATGATCGGACTGACTTTGTATATTTCATGAGAAATAAATAAATGCTTGCTGACATCAGGATTTGAACCATGAACCTTTAGCGTGGCAATTGACGATGTTACCACTACACCATTGCCACCCCCCAAACATTTAACTTCTCTGGTATTGTACGTGAACGGATTGTGCGGAACTCAGAAGCCAACACGAGGGGCCGGATTCCGCAAGCGTGAGTTTTTTGCCTGTACACACATCCAAAAAACTCACACTCATGGACGAAAAAAGGGCGAATACATTTCTTTAATTATTTACACATTACCGTATAAGAAAAAATTCACTCTCACGCTTGCGGAATCGGAACAGTTTGGGTAAACTTTTCTTGTGTGTATACAGTAAAACTCACGCTTGTGGAATCCGGCTTCAGAGGCACAATCTATCAAGTCTGTATAATTGCTTGCATACGCCGACGATATTGACATTATTGCAAGAACTCAGCGGGCTGGCATCGATGCGATTACAAGCATTGAAGCAGAAGCAGCAAAATGGGTTTAGCGGTAAACGAGGGCAAAACCACGTATATGGTATCAACAAAAAGGGACAATCAATACCGACGAATCGGACAGAGCGTCACAGTGGACAGCTATAACTTCGAGGTAGAAAGGGACTTTGTCTACCTTGGCTCTGCTATAAATTCTGACAACGACACCAGTGCAGAAATCAAGCAAAGAATTACTCTTGCCAATCGCTGCTTTTTGTGCTAATAAGGCAGTTCAGCAGTAACGCCCTATCTCAAACACCTCAGGAGACTCTATACAGGGTGTCCCGGTTAAGCAGTATAATCCTTTAAGAGGAGATACGTGAAGTTCCGCCGAACAAGAAATTGTATGACAGGGGGGGTTTATTCTCACCACATTTCAAGTTATAGCCCATCAAAGTGGGTGACCTCTTATTTGGAGACGTATCCACTTTAAACGTTATAACTTCTTAACTATTATAGGTACAAAAATAGTTTTATACATTTTGGAAAGACAATTTAGTAGCGCATACAAGTTTCAAACACATTGGGTACAGCTTTGCAGCTACAAGAACTTCAGGTATCTCCTCTTAAAGGATTATACTGCTTCACTGATCATCCCAGTCCTGCTTTACGGTGCTGAAACATTAACTTTATTGAAAGTGGATGAAGACATCCTTGGTCGCTTCAAGAGAAAAATTCTTCGCAAAATATTCGGTCCCGTTGCGTTGACAGGACAAGATTCAATCACAAACTATACGAGTTGTACAGTGACAGCGACCTAGTCAAAAAAAACTTCTTATTGGACGTTTGAGATGCTTAGGACATGTACAGAGAATGGACACCAATGCTCCGGCCCGCAGAGTCTTCGAAATCTAAAGGCCGAACCATAATAGTAGAACGGGTAAGTACGTCGACGTACGTAACTGTGCGAATACAAGGAACTTGAATTGTACGACCATAATAGCTTCTTACTTAGATTCGTCAAGTTTTCGTTCACTTTTGCTTACTTACGAAAAGAGTGAACCCATTCGAAAATTTGATATTTGACTTAAACAGCAGTGTAAATTTCTTCGGTTCACATACGCCTATTATGGGCAACTTGAGCAATGGACAGTACTGAAGAAAACTTAACGTAGAATTTTGACATTAGCTTGCTTTCGACTATTATAGTTGAGCCTTGACCCAGAGGGACGACGCAGTAGAGGGCCTTCTCGCCATAGGTGGCTCGCACAAGTTCAAGGCGACTTCAACCAACTTGAACCGCGCAGCTGAAGGAAATTCGCTAAAGACCGAGCTAAATTGAGAAGCTTGCTGGCTGAGACCTAGGTTCACCCCGAACTGTAGCGCCACCTATGTTAGTAAGTAAGGCTTTTGCACACTCGTTGGTATTGGTTCCTTTAAAGCATATGTTGATCCAAGGAAAAGATATAAAAAAGTCCTACAGTTCTTTCAGTTTAATAGTAAAATACATTTTTGGAGCAACAGCTCTTCAAGTTCCTTGGCCTAGCTTCTCGCTCTGTGCGTTATATTTTTTCACACGAATGGATGGGACCTATTGTTTAGTGCCGTATCCGTAAGGTAATTTATTTTGAAGAAGCTTTTTCGTGACAACAGTACTTTCGGATGTTTGTCAGACGTTCGCGAGAGGTGGGACCGTGAAACTTGTTGGTGTTTTTCTGGGATTCGAATATGGAACCTCACGGGCAGTGATCCACACACACTAACCACTGTGCTACGGCGCCCTTCTTTTCAGTCTGCCATTTTGTAATTCTATTCCAGCCGATGTCGGTTTGGTAGCTTCAACATTGAAGATGTTAGTGGGTGAGTGCCGATATTAAGACATGATCTGAATTTGAATGCCATATGGATAACATTTTCTTTTTATGGTAAGTAGATACATGTTATAAGCTTTGTAAAAAGGCAGAGAACATAAAAATTAAAGTTCAAACAGTAGTAGAAAAGGGAATATTTATAATTTTTAATTTTCAAACTCAAAAACTGACTTTATGGGTAAAGTTTCCCGGGTTGATCGAACTGTTGTGGGAGATACGTCAGCGGTTAGTCAAACTCATTCAGTGGTTTGCAACAGCACTATAGGACCTTCTAATGTATGCGAATAATAGCCCATAAAGCTACCAGTTTTCTATGGAGATATTTGAACATATAAGGTGGCGCTATTTTGGTGGAAATGACCTAATATCAAACTGCATATGTATATTTAGGCTCAAAGTTATCTATAGCAGTGATTCTATATGTTAAGTATAACATAATGATCTAGGTCCCAAAATGACTTTGCGAAATATATATATCCAAAAATTTAAGAACTTAAGCTCTTTACCAAAACATACTCGTATAGGGCTTTATTCGTTTTGATCAGTGGAATTTAACTCGATTGGGATTTCGTTCATAAGGTTCGTCGTTTGGAACTCACGGACCATGAGTCCCGAGGTCGCCGACCTCATGTACCTAATTCGCACACGAATTTGTGAACTGAGGTAATGGATCCTGCCAAAGGATATTAAGCACTGAAGTCGAGGGAATGCCTAGTATCTCATAAGTAAAGATCTCCTGAAAAAAATGTCTGTTTCTAAATTCACCGGAAATAGCTTCAATCCATTTGAATAGAATATAATTTAAGTTGATTTTTTTAAGTTTATATTTTGTTATACAATACCAAAACTTAACTTTAAGCTGAAATCATATATTTAAGACGTTCGAATTTTCTCTTCTTTTCCAACTTAAGTTCGATCACATTGATAGAACAACATGGTATTTTGAAGCTATAATCGCATCTCCTTATTTTTCAGTTGAGAACCTATATGTTTTCCTCAAGACGTACTGCTGGTGATCCACACAAAGCATTCAGGCATGGTTTGAAGCTACAATATTCAGTTACATGACTGGTCCATTCGATCAGGAGATACCAACCCAATTGTGGATGGCAAACGACTAACAAAGGCCTCGTAGGGGCAGCATCTCCCGATAGGTGTTGGTCCACTAAGTAACGAGAAAGAGCCACTGCAGCCGAAAACCTAGCAGCTCTGTTAGTAAGCCCTACTCCCACCTCCTCGTGGTGCCATATGGGGATTTCTTCGGAAATTGCTAACGGGAGAGGACGAATGGCGAGCTTCCTGCGCCAAAAAAACAGGATAAGTGTCGGTTGGCCCAGCGAGCCGCAACCGTAAAAAAAAATTTTACTTCGAAACGGAAGTCAACGCCTCGGATACGGACGGATAATTTGATGACGACCTTTGGCTATCGAACACGGACAACGATCGGATTCTGGAACGTTAAGACCCTCCTGGACTCACTCAAGGGGCCTTATAACGCCAGATTCCTCCAATTAGAACGCGAATTCGGACGGTATAAAATAGACATCTTAGGGCTGAGCGAGATAAGATGGTTCGATGCTGGGGAATTCATCTCCCCAACAAAAAGCACTGTCATGCTCTACTCTGGTAAACCAGCTGGAAGTATACGAAGTTCCGGAGTAGGACTCATACTAACTCCAGCAGCACGTAGTTGCCTCATATCCTGGAAACCCCATAGTGACCGGATATTGACGGCTAGGTTCCAGAGTAGAGTTAGAAAAATTACCATCATACAGTGTTATGCTCCGATTCTAGACGCGACTGAGGATGAAAAGGATGATTTTTATAGCCACTTAGGCGCCGCCTACAACCAAACGCCTAATCGGGACATCGTAATGGTGATGGGAGATCGCAATGCCAAGGTGGGTAGCGACAACACCATGCTTAAGCACGTAATGGGAGTTCACGGCGTGGAAGACCGTAATGATAACGGTGAGCGGTTTGTGGACTTCTGCAATACCAACCGCCTAGTCATCGGAGGTACACTGTTTAAGCATAACACCTGCCACAAAATCAGTTGGGTCTCTACTGATAGGCAACGACCAGATCGACCACATTGCGATCAGTCGCCGCTTTAGAAATTGTCTCCTGGACGTCCGAAACAGACGTGGAGCTGACGTCGGACTAGAACGAGATCACCATCTTATGGTAGCTCATTTACGCCTTCGTACTGCATCCGTCAACAGCAACCGCTCAAACCTACTTAACATCACCAGGTTTAATATCGACAGGCTCAAGGTTCCCCAAGTGCGCCAACAGTTCAGGGACTATCTTGCCTTAGAAGCAGAAGCAATCAGCAGCATACTGGAAGAGAACATGGATGACCACTGGAGTGCTGTGAAAAATGCGTTTACGACTGGGGCACGCACGTATGTCGGTAAAAAGCAGAAACACCACCGCACATGGCTTTCTACAGACACCTGGAGACGGATCGATGAGTGTACAGCAATCAAGGCTCGGATTGCAGCGGCCTCAGCAGTAGAGAGAACCGAGCTTGAAACCCAATACCGTGCGAAGAAGAAAGAAGTGCAGCGTAGTGTGAGACGTGACAAACGTCAATATGTCAACTCACTGGCCTCAAGGGCTGAAGAAGCAGCGAGTAGGTGCGACAGTAGGACTGTTTATAGTATCACTAAGGAGCTCATCGGTGGTCGAAACTTCAAACAACATCCAGTGAAGAGTCTAGATGGTAACCTTCTGATTTCGGATGAGGATCAGCTCACTAGATGGAGAGAACATTTTGCTACAGTGCTAAATTACTTAGACGATGGCGGTATGATCTCGAATTCGAATGAGCAGTTCGAAGCAACAAATTCCCGAATTCGCACCGCACCTCCCAGTAAAACTTATATAATAACAGCAATCAAGTCCCTCAAGAAGAACAAGGCGGTGGGTATTTATGGCATCCCTGCCGAGCAATTTCAAGCGGCGCCAAATACATCGGCAGATTTGCTGCATCCCCTAATACGGAGAGCTTGGGATAGTGAACAATTTCCACAGGAGCGGAAAAGGGGGATGATCATTAAACTTCCCAAGAAGGGAAACCTGATGGATTGCGGTAACTGGAGAGGTATATGCGTTCTTCCAGCCGTGGCTAAAATAATAGCTAAAATAATTCTAGAACGAATTAAAGAACATTTAAATTCAACTCTCGATGTCGAACAGGCAGGCTTTCGCGCTGGATCCTCCTGCATCGACCACATAAACACCTTACGGATCATTATTGAGCAATGCGATGAGTATAGGTCGCCGCTACATTTAATGTTCATCGACTTCGAGAAAGCTTTCGACAGATTGAATCGAGACGTTATCTGGTTGGCCTTGCGCAGGAGAGGCATCTCAGAAAAACTTATAGCTATTATCAAGGCAGTAAGTGTCACGTCGTGCACAATGGTAAGGTGTCGGAGGATTTTGAAGTCCAAAGTGGAGTATGTCAAGAGTGCATACTGTCATCACTATTGTTCTTGGTGGTTATCAGCGATGTGCTCCGTGCAGCATTGACGGAAGGCAACTATGGAATTCGTTGGACTATGACATCTTACCTTAAACACCTAGATAACGCTGACGATGTTTGTCTACTTTCACATCGGATAATGGATCTTCATCTGATGGCCCAAAATCTAGAAGCTGAGGCAAACAAAGTGGGGCTAAAAATAAACACAGCCAAAACAAAAGCCCTGATCACTTCTTCTAACAACCGCGCTCAACCTTACATTGCCGGACAGGAAGTCGAGAAAGTTGATAACTTTCTTTATTTAGGAAGTGTGGTCTCGGCTAATCGCGGTGGCACCGAACTGGATGTGTGCAGCAGAATCGGGAAGGCTAAAGCTGCGTTCGGAATGCTATCTAAAATCTGGAGAAGTAATGTTATCAGCTTAAGAACCAAGCTGCGACTGTTCCGCTCCGACGTAGGATCTATGCTGCTTAATGGGTGCAGTACTTGGAAGGTGGACACCATTAACACACGCAAGCTGCAAGTCTTTATAAACAAATGCTTAAGAATCATCTTGATGATTTTTTGGCCGAACCGCATCTCTAACGAATAACTTTATCTGAGAACGGGCCAAGAACGTATAAGCATTACTATACGAAGAAGAAAGTGGCAATGGATTGGACACACCCTACGGCGCGAAGACAACTCCATTGCGAAATACGTCATGCAGTGGAATCCGCTCACCCAGGCAGGCAGAATAGCGGGACGCCCTAGGCAAACGTGGCGCAGAACAGTTGAGGAGGAATCGAGCTCTTTAGGAATGAGTTGGAGGCAGCTCAAACGCGTTGCAGAATTTCGAACAAGATGGCGCGCAGGCGTGGTTGACGCCCTATGCCCCCCGAGGGGTTAAAGGACTAAGTAAGTAAGTAAGTAAAACTTAACTTTAAGCTGAAATCATATATTTAAGACTTTCGAATTTTCTCTTCTTTTCCAACTTAAGTTCGATCACATTGATAGAACAACATTGTATTTTGAAGCTTAACACCCCTATTATGGTTAGCGAATCGAACGTTTGACTCAAGTCGAACCTCCCGGCGAATTACTTCTGTCGCTTTATACACTTCACAGAAGACATTTAATTGTTTTTTCCTTTGTCAGCACTTATTCTTTATTCGAATGAAAATGTTTGCTAACAACAATACCACGACAGAAGCAATTCGCTGACAGATCGACTTGAGTCGAACGTTCGATTCGCTAACCATAATAGGGGTGATAATCGCATCTCTTTTTTTTCAGTTGAGAACCTATTATGTATTCCTCAAGACGTACTGCTGGTGATCCACACAAAGCATTCAGGCATGGTTTCAAGCTACAATATTTAGTCACTTGACTGGTCCATTCGATAAGCAGATACCAATGCAATTTAAGGGGTTTATCAGTTTAAAACGTACATTTTACTGGGTTGCCAAGAAAGTCATTGCCGAACTCCCCAGAAGATGGATATATGTGTGATAGAGTTTTGTTTCAAATCAAAAATGTATTATATACGTATCACTAGATAGTTGACAGCTGGAGCTTGCTCTTGAAAAAAAAAGTGCGTGATCTGGTTAACATTTTTTGTGTAGCATCAAGTTAAAAGGATACCTACCCTACGAAGACCCCGAGTCTGCACCATCCAAGGAAGTGGAAGAAGTGGCAGATGAAGCAAGGAGGAGAAGAGAAGCCATCATATTGGGGTGCGATACCAACGCGCACCATGATCTATGGGGAAGTACCAACACTAACCCTCGAGGTAGGTCTATTTTCGAGTGGGCACTGACCTAGTAGTTTGTAACAGAGGAAATAGTCCCACTTTTATCACTAAGATCCGGCAAGAGGTACTTGACGACACCTTTGCTTCCCAATGTATCTATCCTGCAATTTCCAACTGGACTGTATCTGACAGTCATTCGTTTTCCGATCACCGCTATCTGGAGTACGAACTGGAAATTTGTCATAGTACCGCACCCTTGGTCTTCCGCAATCGACGGAAAACCGACTGGTGCTTTCACAATAAATCCCTCTCTGCTAAACTATCCAATCAAGTGTACACTACATCAACTACACAGCTGGAATTAGACGAGCTAAACACCGTTCTAACGTCTGCACTTAATACAGCTTTCATCGAATCCTGTCCAATCACAAGAAGAAAAGTGGGCAATCGTCCTCCATGGTGGAATGCAGAACTTAACAGTCTTCGCTGCATAAGCAGGAAGCAATTCAATAAAGCCAAACGAACAAGGCTACCACTGGACTGGGAGATCTACAAAGAAAGTCTGAAGAACTTCAAAATAGAGGTTCGGAAAGCTAGATGCAGATCCTGGCGCGGTTTTTGTCAGAGTATTGACAACACGTCTCAATCCTATAGACTGCGAAAAGTCCTCTCCAAAACACCAACTATACCTAGTGTCCTCATGAATCCCAATGGATCCTGGGCGGAATCGGACGAAGCATCGCTCAACCTGCTCATGGACACTCACTTCCCCGGCTGCACGCCTAGCCCAACGATGATCGCGCCCTGGTAAATGTTGCACGCCCACAGGCACCTCCTCATCTTATCAGCGAAGATAAGCTGAAATGGGCAGTAAACAGTTTCGAACCATTCAAATCCCCGGGACTGGATGGTATTTTTCCGGCCCAGATTCAGACGGCCTTCAGTATAGTATGGCAGTATCTCTCCTGTATACTGAAGGCTTGTCTTGAGCTCGGAACAACACCAACTGCCTGGACCGAGGTAAGAGTGGTCTTTATACCCAAAGCAGGCAAGACATCGCACACCCTCCCAAAGGACCTTAGACCTATTAGTCTAACATCCTTCCTTCTCAAGATTCTAGAAAGAATCCTGGATCTACACATCAAGGCCACTATTGATAGCACCCTGCTATCCACGTCACAGCACGCCTACCAAAAAGGTAAGTCTGTCGAAACGGCTTTGCACTCCATCATTCACCCTATCGAAAAATCACTCTCAACCAAAGAGTTCACCCTAGTGTCATTTCTAGACATAGAGGGAGCCTTCAACAACGTTGAAACAAATTCAATTACCAGTGCCTTACGTGGGCTCAACATCTGCGAACCCATCTGTTGTTTCATAGAACACATTCTAAAGAACAGGGTAATAACAGCATCCTTCGGAAGTAGTACTGTCAAGCGACATGCACATCGAGGCACCCCTCAAGGGGGTGTACTGTCTCCACTATTGTGGAACTTGGTGCTCAATGAGGCCCTTCTAAAGATAAAAAAAAAAAAACTGGATGCAATGTTATTGCCTATGCAGATGATGTCGCCATTCTAACAACAGGCAAATACCCGCAGACGCTGGCCGATGTCATGCAGTCTGCTCTCAATGAACTGCTCAGATGGACCGATAAATGCGGTCTCTCCGTTAACTCGACGAAGACCGAGCTAGTTCTATTCACAAGAAAACACAAGCTACCTGACTTCACTCCGTCCAAGATAAGGGGATCCACCCTCAAGCTTTCAAATAGTGCTAGCTATTTAGGCCTAAAGCTTGACCGCAAGCTAATTTGGAAGGAGAATGTCGTCGAACGGGCCAGGAAATCGCTGGCCGCTCTATACATCTGCAAGAAAGCAGTAGGCTCCACCTGGGGCAAGCAAGCATCATGCACTGGATATACACGTCGGTCATTAAACCGATTCTCATGTATGGAGTATTGGTATGGTGGCCCGCCTTGGAGAAGAAACCGGACATGCCAATATACTTTCGATGCACCGTCATCTTCCCAATTCCACTGACCATCTGCCCACTGAATATGATTTTGACAAGGGCTACACGCACTCGATACCGGACAGAAGTGAGTGAACGCAACGCAATGTCCTTTACAACGAATCGTTGTCAATCTTCACGGATGGGTCCAAAACCAAGGACGGAGTCGGTGCCGGAATTTTCTCGGAAGATCTGGACATACACCTCTCCTTTAACCTTCCAGACTACTGCAGCGTTTTCCAAGCCGAAATCACCGCGGTTCGCAAAGCTGCTGACTGGCTGGCGGCTAGCACACTATCAACACCTGATATTGTTATTTATGTCGACAGTCAGGCAGCCATCAAATCCCTCGCATCCAGCACTACGAGATCTAAGGCAGTGAAAGACTGTCGCATATCTCTTAACGAGATAGCTGGTCAGTACAACCTCACCCTTTGCTGGGTACCAGGTCACTGTGACATACCGGGGAATTGTGCAGCCGACGAACTAGCACGACAAGGCTCCTCTGGTACAGATAGCATAAGCATCACCGACATCGAAGCGCCAGCGTCTTATGTTAAGTACCTCATTCAAATTGATGCCGAGAAAGTAGCCAATCATCGATGGCAACATCTAGACCAATGTCATACCGCCAGACAGCTCTGGCCGATACTCAATAAATCCAGGTCCATTGGACTCTTGAAGCACAAGGAGCCCTCTCAAAAATAACAAACACTGCGTCATAGGAAGACATGCCCAACGATTAGGTATCCCTCACAACGACTTCTGCAAAAGCTGCAGAGATGAGGAGGAGGAAGAGACCATCAGTCATCTCCTGTGCGCCTGTCCTGCGCTCGCCAACATCAGGAAGGCCACTCTGGGTGAATACTTCTACAATGATCTTGATGATCTCGGCAACGCCTGCACGGCTAAAATTCTCGACTTCATTCAACGAAGCAAATGGTTCCAAGAGTAAGAGGGTGACCCACCCGCCTTACACATCGGCAGTACAATGGACCTACTTTCTGGTCAAAGTATATCCTCATCGAGGGCCGATCCTAACCTAACCTAACCTATCAAGTTGAAAATGAATTATCAAAACTAGCATTTTTGTCACATTTTGCTTTTTTACTTCCGAAAAGAAAAAAACACTGCAAATCCGTAAATTTGATGGGACTTTAAGAGTGTCGTGTTTTAGAGTTGCTTCCTAAAAACCAACTGATTGATTCAAATGAGTACTCTCGTCAAATTGACAAAATGAATGATGTCATCAAACAGAAGCGTACACAATTGGCGAATCGTAAAGGTGTTTTTTCTATCATGACAACAAACATCTTTGGTCACTCGTCAAAAGCTGTCACAGCTTGGATGGGAAGTGCGGCTACATCTTCCGTATTTTCCATACCATGCGCAATCAGACTACTATTTGTTCAGATCTTTACAAAACTCATTGAAGGAAAAAGATTTTGAATCCAATGCTACTTGAACGAGTTTATTGCCGAAAAACATTAAATGTTTCTTAAGCGCGGAATCATGAAGCTACCTGAAAGATGGCAGAAAGTAATCGAACAAAATATCAATACCTTATTAAAATAAAAAATAAATATTTGGCGCAACAGCTCTTTAAGGGCCAGGGCATAGCTTCTCACAACCACTCATTTTGTGTGCGTTATATTTTTCACACAAATGGAAGGGACCTGCAGTTTAGTGCCGTATTCGAAGGGCAATTTGTTTTGAGAAGCCTTTTCGTGACAACAATACTCTCGGATGTTTTTCAGACGTTCGCGAGAGGTGGAACCATGAAAAAACTCAATACCTTATTGAATAAGTTTATTTTTTCCGCAAAAATATCGCTTCTTATTTACATGGAAAAAACGCCAATGACTTTCTTGCCGACACAACTTAAAACCGAATGGTTGTTTTTAACTCCGCTGCTTCGAAAGCTTTGTGATGATGCAAGTTCGTAATGATAAGTGCAGAGACTAAAATAAAAGCCACTAAAAGTAAAAAATAAAAAAAAAACCACAAACCTGCAATTAAACTTTTATGCATATTCTACAAAGGTCTAACTAATAATGTTTACCCTTGCGGGTACCTTCTTTTATGAAGAACTAGTTACTGCAGCTGTTAATTTAATTGCAACTGCCTATTGACGTTCTTTTGCGAAATGACAATTTCCTCAAATTTACAAGTGAATTTACACATAATGAATAGTACTTATTGTAATTTTAATAGGTCCAACATTAAACTCATGTAGTTTAACTCTATTCAGCTTTAATACGATTGAGCGATGACTGTTTTAAATTTCTCCAAATATTTCATCTTTTCACAGTACATTTTGATCTACCTAATGATGTTTGTATCTAAGTGACAGTTGAAACCTTACCTTGTAAATATGTTAAGTTCTCTAAAACAGATATTTATGTAGATCTCTCGAATTTCATTAAAGCACACTTTTCGGAGAATATCACTGAGATTTTTTTTATTTTGTATTTCTAGTACCATATGTTGGGCTCATTTCACAATTTTGAAACACATTTTGACTTAGCTTTCAGTAAAGAAAAAAAAAGACACAAAAATCAGGTGAGTTGAATTATTTATTTTATTTAGTGTTTCAATATATTTTCTTAACACAAGTATAAGTAACAAAATAAACAATGTGTCGGATAATGAATTTTCAAATTAACTCAACCGCACGAACGAAACAAACAGCAGACACAGTCGCTACTAGAAATCGAGCCCGATGATGACTAATGACAGTTTAAAAGTGCGAAACAGAACTGGAAAACCAGTTGTACTTTGTTAGCCACAGTACAGAATACCGTGAGTCCCCACCAAAATCATACTAATACAGAATGAAATAGAGGTGTACACTGTGTTCAAAAGCCTACCCGAGAGAGAAAGAAAAATAAAGAGCGTACAAGTTTATCCAAAAGATACGCAGTGGGGGAATAACGCTGTTGGTAGTATAAGCCACCAAACAACATTTGAGCGGTTTAAAAACCTTTTTGGGTTCTTCTTTTCTGCTTGGCGTTGCCAAACAAATTTTTTATTGATAGCTTTTGGAGTAAAAAGAACATGGAAACAAAAAAATATTTTTTGTAAATGAGTGTAAGACAATAGTAAAATAGTGCAAACAAAAATACATAGTAGTAGTCCTTATTTGCAACAAAAAATTCTTTAATTTTCCTTTGGTATAGTGTTTAATGATTATAATTCTTGTTCAATCATAATAATAACTTGTATACAAATATAATTATTATAAAACAAATAACATATGAGAATGTAGTTGAGCGTGTCGTTGGTTTAACTAACTTAAACGAAAGTTGAATACATAATTTTTTGTACAAAATAAATTCAACAAATGTTAATTAAATTCTTCAATTGAAATGTTCCTATATATTTTCTGTATTTGTATCTATTTATCCATTATCCGTATATGTAATTTCATATTTACTTAGGTTGATTTTCATAAAATATTTGATCCTAAATTCCCTAAAGATTGGGCATTTGCCAAAGAATTGTTGAATATTTTCAGTTTCTCTTAAATTGCATAGCTTATTTTCATCTGCACCAAATTTACTTCCATTAAAATGTAATAAATACGTGCTTTTAATATATAGATAACTTTATTTTGGTCGTTGTTAGGTAATTTTGTCCTTTCATATGGTCCAGGTTTCACAATGTACCTGAGATGTAATTCAAGGGTAAACCAAAAGCCATCTTCCACTCCTGTTTCCAGCATTAATACACAGTTTGACGTGAAATCCGGAAGCTTTCTTTTGATGAAGAACAGCTGCAATTTGTTTACCCCGTCAAAATATCCGCAACCCCAAACTTGCGCCACATATGCTTGAAAAATGTTCCATTAATGCTGAAAAATGTTCCATTTCATTGAGAGTGAAATTTCTTTAAATTTCTAGGAAATGTTGCTAGGTTGCATTAATAGTATTCTTTGCTCCAATAGTTCTGATTTCGGTGTCAGCGTTACTCCTAAATAGGACTATTTCTTTACTTATTTTCTTTTCCTTAAAGAACCACCTTTCTTCAATTGCTAATCTGCTCGCATTTCTCAATACCAGAAGTTCTGATTTGCACATATTTATCTCAAAATTCCAGAGATTGCAATAGCTTTCTAGTTTGTTTATCATTTGTCGCATGGTTTCGGTGTCGTCGGCCAGAATGATCATGACATCTCAATATATATGAAGCAAAAGTCTTATATTCAGATTTCCAATGTGGATTCCGCCTCCTAGTTTTCGTGCAAATCATTCATATAGAGAGCAAATAAAAGCGATGAAGGCAAGCGTCTTTGTTTCAGTCCGGATAAACTATTAAAGTATTGTGATATTTATTTCTGAACCCGTCCGCGCTGTCGATTGTGTATTGCCATAATTGCTCTGCATTAATCTCACAAACAAAAATATTGATTATAAAAAAAAAAAACAGGACAATCACTTTTATGTAAATATTTACAACAAGGCATTATATCAATTTCTATTCTGAATGAAA
Organism: Brachypalpus laphriformis; assembly: GCA_945910035.1. Classification (NCBI taxonomy): domain Eukaryota; kingdom Metazoa; phylum Arthropoda; class Insecta; order Diptera; family Syrphidae; genus Brachypalpus; species Brachypalpus laphriformis. The sequence goes on from OX246755.1 coordinate 125,570,235, forward strand.
AAAATGTTGACCTGAGCGAGTACAGAACTGAAAAAGTTCAGCATCATTTTTCCACTTTTGACTTCTTTTTCTCAGTATTGTCTTGTGACCATTTCAGAATGGACCACAAAAACAACATTTTTTATTAGATCTCTAGATTTACGAGGTTTTACATATACTTTGCTTTCTAGGCATTGTTTTTCTTTTTAAACAAATATCTTCTTCTTCTTCCTTTTATCAGCGAGGCCATGATCCGAAAACAAGGGATCACAACCCTCCCACTTCATCGCATTTCTACTGATCCGCCTGTGGGGTTCGCCTATTTGACCTCAGAAAATATCGGCAGGCCTCCCGATTTTGGATCACTCGGTTACTGAGGCCAATGAAATGCCGATGTCGTTGCATTTGTCTGAGGCAGGCGTTTATATGCCTGCCTTTCCTACATCGCAATGTCTTTGGAACGTGCATTGATATTGCCTTTTTAGCAGAGTTCAAGTGATCTCTTCTTTGAACGTGGCAATACCAACTGAGCCGGTCGCGCTCTATTTTTTGTACGATGGTTTCCTTGATTTGAAACATATATATAATAGAATAATAAAACAACATACTAGCCTTTGCTAGTGGGCGCCGGGGCGTAAGTGGTTGGTGTGTCGGAACACTACGCATGAGGTTCCAAGTTCGAATCCCAGAAAACACCAAAAAGTTTTTTCACGATCCCACGAGCGTCTGACAATCTCAGAGTATTGTTGTCACGAAAAAGCTTCTTAAATGGCCATTCGGATTCGGCATTAAACTGTAGGTCCCTTCCATTCGTGTGAAAAATATAACGCACACAACATGAGTGGTTGCAAGAAGCTAGGCCCTGGCACTTTAAAGAGCTGTTGCGCCAAATATTTGTAATTGTATGATGATTTTCAGCGTATAACCCCATTTCTTGCCAAAGAGTTTGGAGAGGCTGAATTTAACAAGAAAAGCTTACTATAAAATGTCCCAGTACACACTCAGTTTAGAAATTGTTTTCCAAATCTAAGACAGGTAAGCCTGACAAAATTATCTAGTCTAATTATAACGATTCAAAACGAAATTATACTAATACGCCACTTCAAGAGAATATTACCATAAGAAAACGAAGGGTGTAAAGATATCTAGCAAAATTATTAATTCACATTGCCTAAAACAAAAAGTACCTATTATAAGTTCTACAATAAGCTTTTTGCTTGCATTTATAACTGTAGTGTAAGTATTGGTTTCGCGAAAATGTTCGACCCTGGGATTTTGTTGACTCGCAGTTCTGTCTGCTTGTCGGTCTCTCTGTAAGCTCGGCCTAATCGGTAAACTTCACTTCTGAACTTTGTAGAGTCGATATCCATATTTGATTTGAATGCTCTCAAACGACGTACCGAGGTTTAGAAAATTGGCTATTTCTCTATCAATTCTCGAAGGATTTTGTTCAAAATCCAAATATATGCGATATTCAACAATTGTCTTGATAAATATTTGAAATTTGAACTTAATTTTTATCCCATTTTAAAGAATTTACTTAAATTTAAAATCTGAATCTGAACGGAGAAGCATATAATGAGAGCGAGTAGGTATGACCTAGTCATTCACTTTTCTTAATATTCTTTAGTTACCATACCCACTTGGCAACGCTAAATAATATATTGTTTTGGTAGCATAGTAATATTTGTGTGTACTTACAAACAAACAAGTTCTCTTTTGGGAGTTTCTATCTGATGGTTCATGGTAAATTTTATCTACATTATTTCCTAGATATGAATTTTTTGTTGATAGAAATACTACACCTACCAGCTGTCTCTTTTATTTTGTTGTCATTGTTGTTTATTTATTCTGCTTTGTTTGTTATTCGTTCATAAGCTGTTAGTTGACTAAAAGCATCTAAACTCCACTTAGAACAGCAATGAAGATTGTAGAGATTTACTGGGGAATAATGAAGCCTCAGCTTAAAAAGCACAGCACGTTCCAAAAATACAAAGACAAAAAATGTTAAACTATTTTTAGCCGGACAAAAGTTAATCAGCGAATGCACAGCACATTTACATTTCTGACAATAGCTGTGGTCGCCACCGGGACGTATGAGTTACATTTTTCATGCAATTATCTCGTTTTTTAGGCGCCTTTACCTACTGAGCTCGAATGAATGATGCATAATTTGAATATCGTACGTAATGCGATCTATAAAAGGTGAGCTGTATTGTAATTGCATACATATCCTCAAATGGAGTTGGAAGTTGTTGTAGATGCATCACGAATGGGTCTTAATGAAATTTTGGATGAGGTATACTGCAGGCAGTGGACTCTTAATATAAACTCAGAAACGCTGTATCTTCGGATTTAATGAAGTATACATATATTTGACGCTCATCATAAATCGTACTAACATGCAGTCTTGCATTTACATCACAGACATAGAGACGACGTTACCAAAACTTGTTTCACAAACCTCCTCGACAAAATTTATGAGTGAAATAGTTGGCCCCAAAGCTTCAACGATCACCGAGCTATCGATGACTTGGCCTCATTGGGATTACTGTAAGACACTAGTCCAGTATTTGGAATGAATGCGGTTTAGAAGCCAAAAAGATGAGTACATATCTATAGCTGGAACCACGTATAAGTAAAGCACTAGGAACTATTTTTTTTTTCTTAAAGCGTATATAATATATAGCACATCCGAAATTTACATCAAATATAAAAGAACGATTTTCTGTGTGCCAAAGCTGTCTACAATGTCGAGAAAAACGCTGGAGTAATCTGAAGGTGTATGCAATGAACGGTTCCTTATTAAGGGCTATTCATTCTTTATAGAATATACAAACTACAAAAGCTGAGTTTGGCTAAATAACGTTAAACCATTACTTTTCATGGTGGACGTTGGGCTCCGCCAGGGGTGCATTTCATCACCCTCCTCTTTGTTATATACACTTATGGATTGAAAATTACAACGCAGAATGTCGGAGAGTGTCTCAAATTCGGAAACTTAAGAGTTAATCATTTGATTTTCTCAATCTGTTCTTCAGCAATCGCTGGAAAGCTTTGTAGTGCATATCCCTGTCATTATTACGGTGTCATCACCTAAGCGACCTCTTGGTAGGTCTAGAAACAGATGATTGCTTTGTTTTTGGGAGTTATTAATTTTGGAAGATTAATATTTTACCTATTCTTGCTTATAAACATTCCTAGAACTAGGCACTTGACATGATTTATTTTCTATGAACTTCTGCAGTGCTGTATATAAAGTTTAAAAATAAATAAATAAAAAATAGGCCTTAAGTGAGAAAGGTTAGGTTAGGTTAGGTTGGCTGTCCACACGAGAGTGCAGACACACTTAGACCAGTGAAGGTCCTTTGTGATACCATGGATCAAACCATTAGGCCACTCAGGGACTAACAAAACCAACCGGAGCTTTTGACAAAGCGATGGATGCTCATGACGTCCAAGGACGCCAGATCGCAGAGGTCGTCAAGGAAGGGGGACCCTAGAAGGAGCATTCTTTTATGCGACAGGGCTGGACATGTGCATAGGAGGTGAAGGATGGTTTCCTCCTCCTCCTCTTCCCTACAGCTTCTGCAGAAGTCGTTGGAGAAGAGACCCTGAAGAGAGTCTTTTGGCGTGTTGGCCTATAAGACAGTGTCCAGTGAGAACACCGACAACGCAGCTGATTTGTGTACGTTTTAACTTGATCAGATCGGCACTATGTTTTTGATCCAGCTTAGGCCAGATCTGTCTCGAAATGTGACACGTTGAGCCGTTTCCCCATCTGAGGTTGGTCGTGCTAATAGCGTTCAGCTTTAGTAGATACTTACATGTAGCGAGGGGCATACCCAGGGCTTGCCTTTCAGGCAAAATCCTTAGAGTGGTACCTTGTCTGGCGAGGTTGTCCACCCTGCAGTTACCTGGAATGTCTCTATGGCCCACCACCCAGCATAGGTGAATGTTGAACTGCTCTGTCATCTCCATAAGAGATAGACGACAGTTTAAGGCAGCCTTTGAAGTGAAGGAGAACGATTCCAGGGACTTGATTGCCGCTTGGCTGTCAGTGAAAATGCTAATATCCCTGACAGATAATACATTACATTTCAGCCAGGACAGGGCTTCCTTAATCGCTATGATTTCCGCCTGGAAAACGCTACAATGATCAGGGAGGCGGAAAGAGATGCTCAGATTGAGCTGTTCGGAGAAAACACCACAACCCACCCCACCTTCCGTCTTAGATCCATCTGTAAAGAAGTGAACCGAACTATCATCGACAGGGGGGGAAGTGTCCCATACATCCCGGTTAGGGATGCTCGTACGGAAGTTACGGTCAAATCTCAGTTTCGGCGGGGTGTAGTCCGTGTTTTCGTGTTTGAAGTTGAGAAGATCAAGGATCGAGTGGTGGCCAAAGCGATAGTTAGACCACTGAGAGGAGGCTTTAAGGCGGATGGCCGCACAGGCAGCCAACTGTTTGCCGAAAATATCTAAGGGTAGCAGGTTGAACAAGATGTCCAGTGCCGCGGAGGGAGTAGTTCTAAGTGCACCACTGATGCAGATGCATGCAGATCTTTGCACCTTAGCTAGTTGAGTGAGGTGGACAGCCCTTTCAAGAGCAGGCCACCATACGATCACGCCATATAGTAGTATAGGCCTGATAACGGACACGTATAGCCAATGGGTGATTTGAGGTTTAATACCCCAGCTCCTACCTATAGCCTTTTTACAGGAATAGAGAGCTACATTAGCTTTCTTGACGCGCTCTAGTAGATTGGCCTTCCAGTTTAATTTCCTATCCAAAATAAGACCCAGATATTTTGCGTTTTCAGAGAAGGTGAGACTGGTGCCATTTATCAAAGGAGGGTCCATGAGGGGAACTTTATATTTCCTCGTGAAGAGAACGAGTTCCGTTTTATGGGGGTTAACCCCCAGTCCACAATTGGAAGCCCATTTGGTGAGCCGAAGGAGAGCATATTGGAGGATATCCCTGAGAGTGTCCGGGTGTTTACCGGAGGCAGCAATAGCAATGTCATCAGCATAGGCGATCACTCTACAACCTGACGCATCCAGGTCCATCAGTAGTTCATTAACTACCAGGTTCCACAGAAGAGGTGACAAGACTCCACCTTGAGGTGTACCGCAGCGAGCAATTCTTCTGGCCGATGCTCCGCCCAGCTGTGTGTTAATAATCCTGCATGCAAGCAATTGATTGATCAACAGTCCGAGCGAAACATCCACTTTCAGATTTACAAGTGCGTCGGTAATCGCCTTTGGTTTGACATTGTTAAAAGCTCCCTCAATGTCAAGGAAAGCCACCATCTTTGATGCTCAAGGATTTTTCGATGGTGCGCACAAGCGAATGTAAGGCTGTCTCAACCGATTTGCCTTTGCAGTACGCATGTTGTCTGCGAGAGCAGAGCTGGGCTAATACTTTGCCGAAGATGGATATCAATTAACCTTTCTAAAGTTTTAAGCAGAAAGGACGATAGACTGATAGGTCGGAGATCCTTTGGTTCCACGTGCGAACTCTTTCCTGCCTTAGGTTTGAATATGACTTCAAGGTCATCCTTAACATCAAACCACTAAAATTGGGTGAAATCCTAATTGCTTGTCAGTTGAGTCTCCCTTATCTTGGAAGGGAGTCCAATTGTCCAATTTTTCCTTCCAATAATGAAACTTTTTGACTCGCTTTAATTCGCAACGGAGTAAACATTTTGCAAGCTTATCAAATAAAGGAGAAGGACATCCTATTGTTGGACCAAACAAAACTATCTTGCACGAGTTGCTCGGAAACAACCTTAACTAAAACCAGGAAGGGCGCCGTGGCGTAAGTGGTTAGTGTGTCGGATCACTACGCATGAGGTTCCAGAAAATACCGAAAAGTTTTTCCACGGTCCCACCTCTCGCGAGCGTCTGACAAACATTTGAGAGTACTGTTGTCACGAAAAAGCTTCTCAAATCGCCGTTCGGATTCGGCATTAAACTGTAGGTCCCTTCGATTCGTCTGAAAAATATAACGCGCACAACATGAGTGGTTGCGAGAAGCTAGGCCCTGGCACTTTAAAGAGCTGTTGCGCCAAGTATTTGTTTTGTTTGTTTTTTTTTGCATATAACCCCGCCTATATTTCTGCATATCCAATACGTAATATCCAAATTTTAAAGTACGAGGACACTAAGACATTACATTATGAGTAAAGTAAATTGCGGTTGAAGGAGCTTTCTTAAGCAGCATACATTTCAGCCTAGAATACACCAGAATATGACTCTCACAGGTACGGGCATGGGTGTATTCTCCGATTACCGCTGCTCTCCGTCAGCTGACCATTGTAGTGAATTTCAAGCAGAAGTGTCGGCAATTCAGGGGGCTTCGCGCAAACCCTTTTTGTGTTCGATACATGGTGAATCTACTCTCCTGTACATAGACATTCAGTCAGTCAACAGTTAAAGCTCTGGAAGTGCCAACAATCGTTGGTTATCTTTTACTGAGATAACTAACGGTCTACCTAAGTTAATTATTCAGGGTTCGATTGAATCAGTCACCCTACTTAGCTGCATCAGGCGCAATGAGATCCCATCTGGATAAAATCAAAGGTTTCCCAAGCTTCTGGTCAAAATATGTGGTACATATCACAATGGACCTAACCCTGGTCTTTTTTTTTTTTTTTTGTCGGGATAGGAAACGCTCAACTGGAGCACTCAGACGCAACTGGTCCATTGTACTACCAGAGAGCAAACCCTGATTTACCCATTTTATTGGAATTTTCTTGTATTTCTAAGAAAGCTAAGCAAGCACTTCAGTGATGAGGAGCTTACAGTACCAGCACTCACCACATCCGCACCGAGGATCTGCCACATGATACGAGCAAAAGCAGGACACTCACAGAGATAATGTTCCGCGGCGTCGTCGCTCTCTCCACAAGCGTCGCAGATTGTAGTGTCACTTAAGCCTAATACGTTGTGCTTGTGCTTGGCAAAAGCGAAGTGGCCTGTCAAGACGCCGTTAAGTTGTCTACAGTGTTTTCTGCTGAGAGACAGCAAGAATGCCACTGATTTCTTACAGACGTCCGGGAGCATGCGTTTAGTCAACCTGCAACCTGGAGAGTCATGCCACACACAATTGTGCTCGTGAGAGACCCAATCGTCAATGGAAGATCCCAGTGGGATCTGGAACGCAGATAAGAGACTGAGAATTCAGCCTTGCGACCGAGTTCAAAGAATTTTTGGTTTCACGAACTATTTTGGAAGTGGTTAAAGGGTTAAGCAAGGCCTCAAGCGCAGCCGGACTTTCACTACAGACACAAATGCTACGTCCCTTCCACCTGTTCTTCACAACATAGTTCATGGCCATTAGGATTGCATAAAGTGAAGTGAAGTCTAATGTTGTCGACTTCCACGAAGACCCCAGCGCCAGACCCTTGACTGGTTTTGGAACCATCCGTGAAAATACGACTACATTCCATTCCCGGCTCAGACTCTGACCGAAGCCAGTCCTGGACACAAGGAAAGTCGACTCTAAATTTGCGCATCAGCTGGAGTTCTGGTGTCATTGCGTCAGACGGCATATCCATAAGACAGGAGTCGTGAGATAAGTGTCGCGCAAGTTCATCAAAGTTCCAGTGTGGAGTATACCAAAAACTGCCCCGCCTTGGTCTTAAAGTGTTTTGACTTTGCCAGAACAACCACCTTCCTTAACCTAACCTACGATCTATTGTTAAAGACATTGTAAAGCTTTCACAGAGCTCTGTTTGATAGTAAATCAATGGGATTAGGAAGATGGTTTTTCCTGGACTGCAACGATAATCATAATAAAATGACCAATAGCCAACTCTCCTTTAAGTTATTTGAAAGTTTAGTCGATTCTGTGTAATTGTGAGGATAACTGCTCGATGGGAAGATGTTTGAATGAACAACATTCTCAAACAGACACTTGAGACACCTTGAGCAATGGAGATGCATACAATCATAAAACCTTTAAATTTAAACTTATCTCCATAAATAATGTCACCAGATATAACATTTTTGTGGACGTCTGGTAAAACATAAAAACAGTGTAACTACATTACTGTTTTCAGAGCCACACAACTACATATGTATCTGCAATGCGCTTAACAACTGACCTATCCATTTAATTTGAAAAAAGGTAAACGTATCATTAGCTACGGTTTTCACTTTAACCAACCCCACACTAGCTGTCTTACAGCGCGGCCCACACCCAGCACGATCTTCATCTGCAGCTAACCCCAATTTAGCCACCCAGTCTTGCAAGCTTGCACTACGTGTATCCTCATCCGTTACAGCGAAATGATTACTTCCACTCTGATGGTACATAACATAAGCGAATTTCCGCATTAACCACTCGTTTCTTCGAATGTGCAATACCCGTCATACGGTGCATTGTGGCGCAATAAACTTTCTGCAAACATGAAACCAATCTAAGACAGTCAGCCGCAAGCCAAGAGCCACCATCCCAAGTAGTATTGTGCAAAACTCACTTCAAATTGATCGACTTTCACAACAACTCGAAACCGACACATAGGCACACGAACGTTCTAATTAACTTCGATAATCGAAGATGAAGTGTCAACAAGGGGGGCCGGGCGCTAGGCGCCCACCCATTCGACAGAAGTTGGGCTTAATCGTTAGTCTTGTTGCACAGTCATTGTTGACGAAACTTGTTATTATTGGTGTGGCAGTGACGGTGACGGTGTGGCGCTAATTCGCTTTGTGGCGTTTTGTTCCATATTCGATGTGCAAATTGCACGCCTGCCGTGTTAGGAACAATACATACGAGTACGAGTACAGACGTTAATTTCAGTACACTAGATGCGGGAAGTGTACTCGTAAGTTTAAAGTCTCTTAGGTACCGTGTTTCGAGAAGTGTGTAATTGCAAATGATTTCATGTGATACATGCATATATATGTATACGTAAACATGATTTAAAAGAAGACACATGCTGAAGATACGTAGAACAGCTTCTTGAAAAAATATTTGACGGCTTAAACGCCTATTTATTTCGAACGATGTCATTTCGATTCGAATTTCACTTGTCAACTTATCAGTTTCATGTACCAGATACGGTAATTTTACGTGAGACCTTCAGCTATATATGTACATATACCATCAAATGCTATAGATAACTTGAATTAATACAAAAAAAAAATGCTTTTCAAACCATTTTAGAAAATCAAAAGCTGGGCAAACACGTTAGACTCGTAACCTGAACTTATCTACATTATCAAATTGTTTGGACCACTTGACTTGCATAATAAGGTCATTATTAAAACAACGTTTTTCCTCATTTTTAACAAATTAATTACTAAGATGATGAGTAAATTTGAAGTTCCATTTAGATACTTATCTCACAAGTGTAGTACCGAGATAATGTTAGTAATAAAAAGTGTTTGCTTGTCGGTCATATTACTTTGTTGATAAATCACGTCATGGACGTCTAGATATGCTTGAAACACTTCAAAGGTGCAATGAACTTCTTTTATCTATATATATGTAAATGAAACGGAGGACTGAAATTGTACTGGATAGGCACAGATGTGAAATTACCATTCGGTCAATCTGATGCCACACACCATGAAGATTGTTAAGCAGGTATACATAGGCAGCTGACTGTGGAAAATAATACGGCTATCTGATGATCAGTGCGGGTGTGATATGGGTGGCGTTAAGACATCGAGGGGTTCCAGAGCTATGTGCAGATGATCGTGGACATGTAGGAGGGAGCAAAGACAAGAGTAAGCTGTCCCGCTGGAGTAACCAAAGAGTTCCCAATCAAAGTAGGGGTGCACCAGGGAAGCGTTTTAAGTCATTTGCTCTTTATTGCAATCCTTGACTATCTGCTTGAAAGTAAAGTGACGGAACCCAAAGCAAATCAGTTATTCTTTGCTGACGATGGAGCCATCATAAGCGAGGATTCTGCAATCCCTGCAATGAGCACTTGACGTATGGGGGGAAAATGGGTACCGCATTAATCTAAAAAATACGAATTACATGTGCTGCGCATTCTCTGTTCCACTCAGGCCTATTCCAGACATTTATTTGAGTGCAACAGTACTTCCCAAGTGCGAAAAATTCAAATATCTGCGATCTATGATTAATAGCGAAGCAAGCAGTAATGGCGACATCAATCATCGCGTAAGCGTAGGGTGGATGAAGTAGCGGGAAAACTCCGCTACCTTCTGTGGCCGCAAAATTCCCCCTAAGTTGAAAGGAAGGCTCTACAGGCTCTACAGTTGGACGTCCACCACTCACATTCAGTTCACAATGTTGGATAATGTACAAAACGTATGAGGATGCATGACAGCATGTATGACAAAGCTTGATCCAATAAGAATCCAACAATTTTGCTTAATTACGAATCCTTCAAGGTGACAAATTCCCTCTTCTCTCTCACTTTGTATTATTCTAAACACCAACTGACGAACTCGACAGTTTTAGCTCCTGGCTCTTGGGTAATTTGATTTTTTTATGGGTTTATCTGCCATTCTTTACCATTCTTTACCATTATTATGGAGAGAGCTCCTTGAAATATCCAATTGCTGAGACGGATAGCGAATTGACATTCTCCGGTTTTCGGCGAAGCTTGCCTCCACTCCAGCCATTTTCTCTGCTGCACTATATTAATAAAAACTAGTATCGCTTGTGATCGAAATTCGATCGAGGGGCATTTACATAACAACGGTTACATACGAACATGATTTTTTTTTCTGCACATCTATGGCGTAGTACCTTTCGAATGATATACGTTTCATCCCCCTCCTTTTATAATAAATATCAAAAAAACGTACGATAAGTTTCGTGTTCACGTATTAATATATAAGATCTCTTAGCAAAATGCTCACTAATTTTATGATACTTTTTAGCAATAATATACATTGCTCTTTCGTATAGCGTTCCATATTGACTAATTTCGACTGTTAATATCAATAAGATCCATCAAAAATCAGAATTGGCAATCGTAAAACGCTGCAAAATACGCGGTGCTCTGTGTAATTTGGAAGTAACTCGTCCAAATTCTACCTAGGTTAGGTTAGGTAAGTGGGCAGGTGTAGGGGGATAGAAAACCTCCACACCACACTCAGGTCAGTATAGACCCATTGTCATACCCAAGGGGGGAAAGGAGATAGAAAAAGGAAATCCCTACCTCGTGGAAAAATACCGTCTTGTAAGTACCTTCTACCTAACTTGCACCGGATTTCGGCAAGGAGACGCTCTGTTATGTGATTTCTTCAATCTCATGCTGGAACTGAGAGTGTGCAGAGCGGAAGTTAACATGGAAGACACCACCTTTGATTAACTGGAAGCAGCGTGGTCAGAATCGACGAGGATAGAAGGATGCTGTGTCTCAAGCAGAGACTCTACATGGGTCGGGAACCCATTAAGTATTATAAGTAAGTTTAAGCGCGGCGTCCAATTTGGAAGATCCTTTAGCTTTTAATGATACAGAAATAAAGTATTTTTATTTGAAAATGCGTTCGTTTGCATAATAAATGACTTTAAGTAGATAACAACATTCACATATATATATGTGTATATATGTATATTGTAGCATTGACAAAAAGTACAAACTAACTGAAACAACGCCACCTATTCGCCAAAGCTACTAGCGTGCCGATCGGCTTACTTCATATTCCACCTTCACCACAGTCATCAATTCATCCCCAGTGACATCCAGCATGTTCTAGAACCTCTTGTAAGCACAGTCGACACAGTTGATAAAGGTTAATACAGCGATCAGAAAAAGAGATTCAAACAGTGGTGAAAATAAGCGACATTGTGATTGAAAGTAAATTTGTAAAAACAGTTTGATTTGAAATAAATAAAGAATAAAGTGATTTGAATATCGTGCTAAAGTGAAGCAGATATTTGTTCATAAATAAACAGTTGAAATACATACGCAAAAGACAGTTTTACGAGTATTTGTACGAACTTAATTCTAAATTCATTGCTTTTTGTTGACTACACAAACGCATTCTAACACCTTTAGCTTGTGTAAAGAGTTTTCATATAAGAGTAGGCCACTACTTATTAGGCAGCGACAACAGGACCAGGGGGTGTCCTCTCTAATGATCTAAACATAAGTATCTCTTTCTCATAAGTATCATTTTTCAGGCGGATATTATGGCGATAAAGGAAGCCCTATCGTGGCTAAGGTACAATGTGATGTCTAATCGGCCATTTTTACTGACAGTCAAGCTGCGAACAAATCCCTGGAATTTGTCACGTTCAATTCAAAAACTGACCTAAATTGTCACCTGTCTCTTAAAGAGATGGCTTAACAATTCAATATTGAACTGAGACACAGAAACATTCCAAGGAATTGCATGGCCGACGAACTAGCCAGGCAGGGAACTAGCCCATCGAACAAGGGGAATATCGGCATGCCTCTCGCTACAGTAAAACTGCTACTTAAGCTCAACACTATCAACGTAACAAACCACAGGTGGGCAAACGGCACTACGTGCCCCATCACTATATAGATCTGTCCTAAGCTGTAGCAAAAACGGTCCAATTACTTTATTAGACAGAAGAGAGCGCCCATTACAACTATATTAGTTGTCGTTACAGGGCACTGCATCATTGGAAGGCATGCCATCAGACTAGGCCTTCTTGCAAACGACCTTTGTAGAAGCTGTATGGACGAGGAAGAGAAGGTAAATATATTACTCCTCCTTTGTATGTACCAGGTTTTCTCTGCTCGTAGAAGATCGCACTTAGGAGCCTACTTCTTCGACAGTTTAGGTGAATTGGCTAACGCCAACATCAACAGCCTCCAGTGCTTCATAAAACACTCGAATTGGTTCCAATGGTAGTTATTTCTGGGGATTATAGATCCATGTGGTTCCATAATGGACTTTTACTGGTCAAAGTGAGGCTGTATCCATTGCCGCCTGGCACTCTAACCAAACCTAACCTAACCTAGCATAGAGAGATATGAGCTTGAGTCTCAGAACCCTGTCCAGACGAAGCACCGAAATCAAACCTCTCAAGAAGAGCATCAAGCCACTGAACAGCCACTTAGTAGGAAATCACGGGGAAGTGTTACATTTTTACATTTATGGGATGAAAGAAAAGTAAAAGATAAAGTAAAAGAAAAGATAATACAAATACAAATACAAATATTTGGCGCAACAGCTCTTTAAAGTGCCAGGGCCTAGCTTCTCGCAACCACTCATGTTGTGTGCGTTATATTTTTCACACGAATGGAAGGGACCTACAGTTTAATGGCGAATCCGAACGGCGATTTGAGAAGCTTTTTCGTGACAACAATACTCTCGGATGTTTGTCAGACGCTCGCGAGAGGTGGGACCGTGAAAAAACTTGTTGGTGCTTTCTGGGATTCGAACTTGGAACCTCATGCGTAGTGATCCGACACACTAACCACTTACGCCACGGCGCCGACTATAAAGCAAAGTTATCTAATGAGCTGTGGCAACTAGAGATTAATTTGTTTAATTCTTGCCCTCGTCAAATAATAGCTCGAATAATTCTAGAATGAAGCAAATATGAATATGTAGATTCAACTAGATCCGTCCACGTTTTGGAAGTTGCTCAGAAAGAAAAATGGTGCGAAACATAAAATTGCAGTAAAGTAACTGCGAGGTTGGATCGTCAATATGCTAAAGGAAAGACATATCAAAGTTGAACTCGGAGGTACTAAGCTCGAAGTCTATGCCTCAAGAGGCACCCCTCAAGGAGGGGTTATATCCCCACTACTGTAGGTTATTGTCCTGAACGAAGTCCTTCTTAAACTTAGAAACAGCGGCGTCAAGGCCATTGCATATGCGGACGATGTTGTGCTGCTAGCAACAGGTAAATTTCTCCTGACCCTGAGCGAACAAATCGAAGGGGCGCTGGAAATCATTGACTCCTGGACGGAGAGATGTGGGCTGGCGGTTAATCCCCAGAAGACGGAGTTAGTAGTATTCACTAAAAAAAGAATAATTCCACAATTCGTAACTCCTTCCGTAAGGGGTACTCCCCTGAGTATCTCCGATAGTGCGAGATACCTTGGCCTGGTGCTCGACAGGAAACTGAACTGGAGACTAAACATCAACGAAAGAGTCAAAAAAGCCACGATAGCTTTTTACTCGTGCAATAGAATATTTGGGAAGACTTGGGGACCGAGCCCCAAAAGCATCCTATGGATGTATACAGCTATAGTAAGGCCAATACTAACGTATGGCAGCCTTGTATGGTGGCAGGCAGCCAGCAAAATAAATAACCTAGCTGCTATCACAAAAGTACAAAGACTAGCGTGCATCGCCACAACCAGTGCGATGAGAACGACACCTACAGCAGGACTCGAGGCCATTCTCAATCTGCTTCCGCTAGACATCTTTATACAAGTATCGGCAGCCCATAGTGCCGTAAGATTAAGCCAAACAGATAGCTGGAGACCAAATGCAATGGGTCACACCACGATCCTGCAGAGATATCTAGGCAGTGTATCTAATACAGACTACTTAACGCCTTACCTAGACTTCTTAAGACCATTCTCTAGCACCTATCCGAGCAGGGAAGACTGGAAAAATGACAGAACGCCTAACGAGCGATCCTTAGCTGTTTACACCGATGGATCCAAAATGGAAATAGGTGTAGGCGCAGGCATCTTCTCTGAAACGCTTGGCCTCTCCATGTCAGCTCGGCTTCCGAACTACAGCAGCGTTTTCCAGGCGGAGGTCCTAGCAGTTACAATAGCAGCTCGTGAGACTGCGATGAGGGCAATACCACGAGAGGATATCACCTTTTTCATCGACAGCCAGGCAGCGATAAAAACAATATCTGCTATAGAAATAAAATCGAAGCTTGTGAAGTGTTGTAGAGAAGAGCTCAAGGTTCTTGGAACACAGCACGAGGTAAAGCTCTGCTGGGTCCCTGGTCATGAAGGCATACCAGGGAATGAGAAAGCCGATGAACTGGCTAGAGGTGGCTCAGCACTAAGCTCGGACCAATCCGACCCCTCGGTGTACATCCCGCCTTGCGCCCTTAAGCTCGTAGCAGGAAACAAAGCCATAACGGAGGCTAACAATAGGTGGACCTGTTTAGATACTTGTGTCACCACGAGGAAGCTGTGGCCCGCTTTTGACAGAGTAAGAACCAATAGACTCATACAGAGGCACAGAAAATCCCTCTCTACTCTAATTGGAGTCATTACGGGGCATAACACCATGCGGTACCACATGAAAAAACTACGTGTGACTAGCGAAGACCTTTGTAGAGGCTGCGGCGACGAGGAGGCTCAGGAGGACACCGCCCACTTTCTCTGTCATTGCCCAGGCCTCTATCATTTGAGAAATAAGATCCTCGGGCAACACTTCTTTGAGGATCTAGAAGAGTTGTCCAACAGACCAATAAACGACATCGCAAACTTCATCAAATCCTCTGGATGGTTTGTATCTAGGACACAGTGAGTACTTAGTTCTTTCTTTAGGATACTTACAAGACGGTATTTTTCCACGAGGTAGGGATTTCCTTTTTCTATCTCCTTTCCCCCCTTGGGTATCACAATGGGTCTACACTGACCTGAGTGTGGTGTGGATGTTTTATATCCCCCTACACCTGCCCACTTACCTAACCTAACCTAACCTAACTGCGAGGTAGCTCGAGGAGTTTTTTAGAATGCATCTTAATCCTTCATCATCAGAAGATAGCCTTAAATTTCAGTATGCTGTTCACCCAGCTGAGGCCTACCAACTCCTACTCTCAAACTCCACGCGGTGACAGCCGGGTGCCTAGTACCTTAATCCAAGAAATGGGTAACCAACCCCGTTTGGAGGATTCTTGGTGGCAGCAGATGAGAGAGAGGCGGAAGAGTGTTTTCTCACTAGAGCACTTCTTCCTGTTCCACGCGGCAGCGGGCGAATTCCCTAGACGAAGTCAACGATGTTGTCTATAGTTCCAGTTAGGTTGAACTTAGTGAATACCTTGCGCGAGCTGCTTCGACGTATTCGGATCCCAGGTCGGTAAGGAATTTCCAATGCTGGTCAGGACATTGGAATAGAGATGGTGGCGGAGGATCCCTTAATGGGCCAACGGCAGAGCTCATACTCCCGTAGTCGACTACTGGCACCGGTGTACCCGGCCCCTCGTCCTAGGGGAATAATTAAGGAACTGGCCCTCCAGGTTGGGGGTTGTGCCGTCGGGGTAACTTCCCTACCACGTAAAAGATCGATGGTTCCGAAACAACCAAAAGCCTCGGATAAGGATGACTCAACTAATGACGACCCCAGCAAACGAAATTAGGACAACGACCTTCGGATCTGTACGTAGCCGAACAGCCGAACAACTAGTAGAGCCCGAGACTGCTATGAAGCAGATATTACCGCCATCCAGGAAGTGCGATGGGATGGGCCGGGCAAAAAGAGGATGAAAAACTATGACATCTACTACGGTGATTGCTACAGAGGCAACAGGCAACGCTTATTCGGATGCGGATCTGTCATACGCGGCAGACTTAGGCAAGAAGTCTTAAGCTTCCGACACGTAAGCGAGCGTATTATGACTATCCGTATCAAGGCTAAATTCGCTAACATACCATAAGCCTAATATGTGTTCATGCCCCCACAGAAGAAAAGGACCCTGCCACCAAAGATTGTTTGGTTTTGCAATGTCCTAAATACGACAGTAAAATCGTATTCGGCGATTTTAACGTCAAAATAGGAAAGGAGGACGTCTTTGGCAGGGCAGTCAGTAAGTCGGACACCACGTCTGATAACCGGCCGAAATTTTCAAGGCAGCTGGGGATGGGGATCATCTCTAAGATTTGCCCGATCCACAAGAAAGAAGACCCCCTCAACTGCGCCAATTAGAGGCATCAGTCTCCTCAACATCGCATACAAGATCTTTTTTGCGATATTGTGTGAACGCCTGAAACCTTTTATCAACAGCCTGATTGGACCCTATCAGTGCGGTTTCAGGCCAGGAAATCTTCACACTTCGGCAGATCCTGGAGAAAACCCAAGAATTTCAAATCGATACTCACGACCTCTTTATCGATTTCAAGGCCGCCTATGACAGCATCTATAGAGAAGAGCTTTATAGAGCCATGTCTACTTTTGACATCCCTGCCAAACTTGTCCGTCTGTGCAGGGGGACGATGGAGAACGCTCGCTGCTCCATCAAAGTCGGTAATGACCTCACCGAGTCCTTTGATGTCAAAAAAGGTTTTAGACAAGGTGACGCGCTGTCATGTGACTTCTTTAATATTGTACTTGAACGGATTTTGCGGAACTCACAAGCCAACACCGGAGGGACAATCCATCACAAGTCTGTACAACTGCTTGCATACGCCGACGATATAGACATTATTGGAAGAACTCAGTGGACTGTCACCGGTGCGATTGCAAGCATTGAGGCGGAAGCGGCCAAAATGGGTTTAGCGATAAACGAGGGCAAAACCAAGTATATGCTGTCAACAAAAATGGAAAACCAACACCGACGAATTGGACAAAACGTCACGGTGCGCAGCTATAACTTCGAGGTAGTAAGGGACTTTGTCTACCTTGGCTCTGCTATAAACTCTGAGAACAACATCAGCGCAGAAATCAAACGAAGAATAACTCTTGCCAGTCGCTGTTTTTTTTTGGCTTATAAGGCAATTCAACAGTAAAGCCCTATCTCGAACTACTAAGGAGACTCTGTATAAGACCCTGATCATCCCAGTCCTGCTTTACGGCGTTGAAACATGGACTTTATTAAAAGTGGATGAAGATATCCTTGGTCGCTTCGAGAGAAAAATTCTTCGTAAGATTTTCGGTCCCGTTTGCGTTGACGGGTTTTGGAGGAGAAGATTCAATCACGAACTATACGAGCTGTACAGCGACATCGACCTAGTCAAAAAACCGCGTATTGGACGTCTGAGATGGCTAGCACATGTAGAGCGAATGGACACCAACGCTCCGGCCCGCAAAGTCTTCGAATCTAACCCGGAGGGACGACGCAGTTGAGGGAATCATCGCCGTAGGTGACGCGCACAAGTTCAAGGGGACCTCGACCAACTTAGAGTGCGCAACTGGAGGCAATTAGCTAAAGACGGAGCTAAATGGAGAGGCTTGTTGGTACAGACGAAGAATTTCTGGAGCTTCTCACAGACGAATACAACAAGCATTTTTTCAACAAGTGACGTTCCAGATAGTTTTAAGCAATCTGTTATATTTCCTATACATAAAAAAGGAAATCCTAACAGTGTTGAAAGCTATCGAGGCATCGCATTTTTAAACGCCTCACTGAAGATATTAATGGGTATTCTTACCAAGCGTTTTCAGGACTGGATAGAACAGACTCGTTTGCTGAGTGAGTTTCAAGCTGGATTTCGTACAAATTACTCTACTGCCGACCATACTCGTATTTTCGTTCTTTCTACGGTAGCCATGAATTTCATCAGATTGAGGAAAAAGCTGTACGTGTTCTTCGTTGATCTACGAGTAAAGGCAGCCTTTGATACAGTCGATAGAAACGCACTATTTTACAAACTTTGCAATCGCGGTCTCTCCTGAAAACTTCTCAGTTTTATGATTGCTCTTTATGAGAGAACATCTTCAGAAGTTTGGGATGGGAAGCGGTCGTCAAATTTCTTTGATACTACAGCGTTTGCATTTGCAATGTATAAAGATGACATAACAGAGGTCTTACCTGGAGGTATCCAAATTGATGGAGTTTGCATTAAGGTACTGTTGTATGCCAATGACTTAGTTCTGCTGGCTGATTCGCCTGAGAGCCTGCAGAGAATGATGAACAGGCTGCAAAAGGAGGATTGGAGGCTGTCGGTAAATGTATCGAAATCGAAGTCAATTATTTTCAGAGGAGGAGGAGGAAGATATGCGAGAGGCGAACGTTGGATGTTTAATGGACAGGAAGTAGAGTTTGTTAAAACGTACAAGTATCTAGGTCTTAATATCACCAGCAACATGAACATGGAACATCACCTAAGGGAGAAGTTAACAACAGCGAAGACAGCCATCAGCGCAGCATGGACAAATTGCCTGGAAGACAAAAATATATCCATGAGCGTAAAATATCTTGTATTTCAAGCAGTAGCAAAATCCATCTTGCTATACGGTGCGCAAGCGTGGGGCTACAAATCGTACGAAACCGTCGAAAAACTTTTTCGATATTTCCTTAAACGGATTTTCAGACTACCTCAACGCACACCAAACAACATGTTGATTGTTGAAACTAGATTCCCCCCGCTATATATAGATACCCTAAAACTCCACTTCGACTACATTTTGAAATCGTTACCAACGGGCGAAGAGAGGCGACGATACTCCGGTTTGATGAATGGCAGAAGTTGGCTGAATCCTGTGGACATACCTTCACTTTAAATCTAAAGAATGTATTAAGCTGGAAAGGAGAGCTATACAATTTGCTTAAGTTTTAGGCCGATAAACTACATGAAAACTCTGTACATAGGGAAGTCTATGCTAGACTTTATCATCGACAAAAATTATTTTAATGATGAATATACAGCGGAAATGATATCAACAATTTTTGAAGTAAGAGGAGAAATTATGCAATTTAACTATATACCTCATCGAGAAGACTTGCCAGTGTACTGCACACTTTGCAACTTACTGAAGAGGGAGAACGTATATCATTTCCTAGGAATCTGTCCCATACTAGGCGAGTTCAGTCAACAGTATTTCGGTAAGCGGATTTTAGAAGAAGGAGAAATGGTGAGGATTTTAAATGGCGCAGATTGGGTTCAACTATATAAATATTGCGAAAAGGCATCCAAGTACAGGGGAGCTATTATTGAAGAAGCTTTTTAATTGTGGACGTATATTTCGTTGTCAAACTTGGGCAGACGGCTATTCAAGCCATGCTTTTCATAGATTTAAGAAAAATTGAAAATTTTGTTTTTATACAATTTATGAATTATACTGAATAAATCAATCTATCTATCTATGGCGAGCTTCCTGCGCCAAAAAACAGGATAAGTATCGGTTGGTCTGTGGCCCAGCGAGCCGCAACCGTAAAAACAAATCTTGCTCCGAAACGGAAACCAACGCCTCAGATACGGACGGATAATTTGATGACGACCTTTGGCTATCGAACACGGACAACGATCGGATTCTGGAACGTTAAGACTTCCCTGGACTCACTCAAGGAAGGGCCTTATAACGCCAGATTCCTCCAATTAGAACGCGAATTCGCACGGTATAAAATAGACATCTTAGGGCTGAGCGATGTTGGGAATTCATCTCCCCAACAAAAAGCACTGTCATGCTCTACTCTGGTAAACCAGCTGGACCAGCACGAAGTTCCGGAGTAGGACTCATACTAACTCCAGCAGTACGTAGTTGCCTCATATCCTGGAAATCCCATAGTGACCGGATATTGACGGCTAGGTTCCAGAGTAGAGTTAGAAAAATTACCATCATACAGAGTTATGCTCCGACTCTAGACGCAACTGAGGATGAAAAGGATGATTTTTATAGCCACTTAGGCGCCGCCTACAACCAAACGCCTAATGGGGACATCGTAATGGTGATGGGAGATCTCAATGCCAAGGTGGGTAGCGACAACACCATGCTTAAGCACGTGATGGGAGTTCACGGCGTGGGAGACCGTAATGATAACGGTGAGCGGTTTGTGGACTTCTGCAATACCAACCGCCTAGTCATCGGAGGTACACTGTTTAAGCATAACACATGCCACAAAATCAGTTGGGTCTCTACTGATAGGCAACGAACATCCAACCAGATCGACCACATTGCGATCAGACGCCGCTTTAGAAATTGTCTCCTGGACGTCCGAAACAGACGTGGAGCTGACGTCGGACTAGAACGAGATCACCATCTTATGGTAGCTCATTTACGCCTTCGTACTGCATCCGTCAACAGCAACCGCTCAAACCTACTTAACATCACCAGGTTTAATATCGACAGGCTCAAGGTTCCCCAAGTGCGCCAACAGTTCAGGGACTATCTTGCCTTCAAAGCAGAAGCAATCAGCAGCATACTGGAACAGAACATGGATGACCACTGGAGTGCTGTGAAAAATGCTTTTGCGACTGGGGCACGCACGTATGTCGGTAAAAAGCAGAAACACCACCGCACATGGCTTTCTACAGACACCTGGAGACGGATCGATGAGTGTACAGCAATCAAGGCTCGGATTGCAGCGGCCTCAGCAGTAGAGAGAACCGAGCTTGAAACCCAATACCGTGCGAAGAAGAAAGAAGTGCAGCGTAGTGTGAGACGTGACAAATGTCAATATGTCAACTCACTGGCCTCAAGGGCTGAAGAAGCAGCGAGTAGGTGTGACAGTAGGACTGTTTATAGCATCAGTGAATCCAGTGAAGCGTCTAGACGGTAACATTCTGATTTCGGATGAGGATCAGCTCACTAGATGGAGAAAACATTTTGCTACAGTGCTAAATCACTTAGACGATGGCGGTATGATCTCGAATTCGAATGAGCAGTTCGAAGCAACAAATTCCCGAATTCGCACCGCACCTTCCAGTAAAACCGAGATAATAACAGCAATCAAGTCCCTCAAGAAGAACAAGGCGGTTGGTATTGATGGCATCCCTGCCGAGCTATTTCAAGCGGCGCCAAATACATCGGCAGATTTGCTGCATCCCCTAATACGGAGAGCTTGGGATAGCGAATAATTTCCACAGGAGTGGAAAAGGGGGATGATCATTAAACTTCCAAAGAAGGGAAACTTGATGGAGTGCGGTAACTGGAGAGGTATATGCGTTCTTCCAGCCGTGGCTAAAATAATAGCTATAATAATTCTAGAACGAATTAAAGAACATTCAAATTCAACTCTCGATGTCGAACAGGCAGGTTTTCGCGCTGGATCCTCCTGCATCGACCACATAAACACCTTACGGATCATTATCGAGCAATGCGTTGAGTATAGGTCTCCGCTATATTTAATGTTTATCGACTTCGAGAAAGCTTTTGACAGATTGAATCGAGATGCTATCTGGTTGGCCTTGCGCAGGAGAGGCATCTCAGAAAAACTTATAGCTATTATCAAGGCTACATACGAGGGCAGTAAGTGTCACGTCGTGCACAATGGTAAGGTGTCGGAGGATTTTGAAGTCCAAAGTGGAGTACGTCAAGGGTGCATACTGTCACCACTATTGTTTTTGGTGGTTATCAGCGATGTACTCCGTGCAGCATTGACGGAAGGCAACTATGGAATTCGTTGGACTATGACATCTTACCTTAAGCACCTAGATTACGCTGACGATGTTTATCTACTTTCACATCGGATAATGGATCTTCATCTGATGGCCCAAAATCTAGAGACTGAGGCAAACAAAGTGGGGCTAAAAATAAACACAGCCAAAACAAAAGCCCTGAGCACTTCTTCTAACAACCGCGCTCAACCTTACATTGCCGGACAGGAAGTCGAGAAAGTTGATTACTTTCTTTATTTAGGAAGTGTGGTCTCGGCTAATCGCGGTGGCACCGAACTGGATGTGTGCAGCAGAATCGGGAAGGCTAAGGCTGCGTTCGGAATGCTATTTAAAATGTGGAGAAGTAATGTTATCAGCTTAAGAACCAAGCTGCGACTGTTCCGGTCCAACGTAGAATCAGTGCCGCTTTATGGGTGCAGTACTTGGAAGGTGGACACCATTAACACACGCAAGCTGCAAGTCTTTATAAACAAATGCTTAAGAATCATCTTGATGATTTTTTGGCCGAACCGCATCTCTAACGAACAGCTTTATCTGAGAACGGGCCAAGAACCTATAAGCATTATTATACGAAGAAGAAAGTGGCAATGGATTGGGCACACCCTACGACGTGAAGACAACTCCATTGCTAAACACGCCATGCACTGGAATCCGCTCACCCAGGCAGGCAGAATAGCGGGACGCCTTAGGCAAACGTGGCGCAGAACATTTGAGGAGGAATCGAGCTCTTTAGGAATGAGTTGGAGGCAGCTCAAACGCGTTGCAGAACTTCGAACAAGATGGCGCGCAGGCGTGGTTGACGCCTTATGCCCCCTGAGGGGTTAAAGGATCTAAGTAAGTAAGTATCTATCTATCTATCTATCTATATATCTAGATTCAACTCTCGATGCCGAACAGGCAGGATTTCCGTTCAGAATCCTCCTCTGTGGATCATTTTAGAGCTACGAGTATGTGCCAAGTATCTGATTTCCCCTCCACCTGTTATTTATCGATACGAAGAAAGCTTTCAGTAGCATAAATCGAGACTTCATCTAGCAGCATTCATTCTTTAGAACTAGTTGCGTAAAATCATAGATATCTTAAGTGAAACATCTAAACTACGTTGATTCAGCTTTTTATAATCCACCACTCATGTAAATATAGATAGATAGATAGATACAATTTTATTCATTTCCAACTTAAAACTAAAATAACAACAATAGTAGTTAGCTAAATACTGGAAGAGAATAAATAGTGAACATTCTATAACTATTAGAACATTATGTCCTGAGTTAGTGTTGAATGATACTTCAATTTTATTTCATTCATTCATTCATTTTCAATGGCCCGCTAATCCTTCATGAGGGT
The DNA here is from genome assembly GCA_945910035.1 of Brachypalpus laphriformis. Lineage (NCBI taxonomy): Eukaryota > Metazoa > Arthropoda > Insecta > Diptera > Syrphidae > Brachypalpus > Brachypalpus laphriformis. Next base: position 125,593,727 of record OX246755.1, read on the forward strand.
CGCGGGGGTAGGATGCTCAGGTGGACTCTCCATCCTTCTCGGTCCTCCGCCATTGACTCCAATTCATCAGGGAGAATCCCTAAGCAGCTCCAAGAGAGATGTCGGACTTGATCCAACCATCTATTTCTGGGCCTTCCGCGAAGTCGTCTACCTGATGGCACGGCAACCATGGCGCGTCTTGGAAGCCGGTCTGGGGCATACGCACTACGTGACCAAACCATCGAAGCATAGATCGTTCCGTTCGGAGAAGTAGCTGCTCAACGTTGAGCGCCTCGCGTACTCTGGTGTTGTGCACTCGATCCCTACGAGTTATTCCAACAACACCGCGAAGGAATCTCATTTCGGCAGCTTGTATCCGCGATCTTATTTTTTCGGTCACTACCCAAATTTCATGACCATAGGTGAGAGTTGGAACATACACCAAGTTAAAAACCGATAGCTTAGCTTGAATACTAAGTTCGGCCTTCCTTATAACAAATTATTTTATTTAAATAATATAATAGGGTTCTGATGTGGGGTGACAATCACTACTATTTAAAGAAAAGTGTAAAAATAAATAAAACAATTCAATAGATATAAACCAAAATACAAATAGAATTTATAAAGCATGAATTCACAGAGAAACGAGAGAATTTTTCCAGAAAAAAAACAATTCAAAAATATAAATCTTACAGATATTTATTTGATTTAAGCGGTATTACTTATGCTGAAGATTAAGATATGGTGCTTAACAAAGATTCAATGCTTGCATGGTCAATGGTAAATAGCCATTTTTTTACTTTTATTAGGAATAAGTGAACGTTGTAAGTAATTCTGACAAAATATGGTAGTTTATTGAAATAGGTTTGGGGCTGTAACGGTGTAAAAATGAGAAAAATGAGTCCTATGTGCAACTGGTATGTTGACGAGAGCCAAGTTATTTATGCGTAAGCTATAAATTTGCGAGTTTCTACTAGGAATGTTACCACTTCGCTTGAAAAACTCCCTGAGTACTTTAAATACGTACAGATGCCTTAGTGGTAAAATTCGTAGTTTTTTGAACAAGGGCCAGCTATGAGTGAAACGATTACAATTAGAAATGATCCGAATTAAGTGCTTTTGTGCCATCAATAAAGGTCTCAACATAGTAGAGTATGATCCTTCCCAGCTGGTCATACCATATTGCAACTTTGAGTGTGCAAGACCGTAGTAGATTTGAGCTAAAATTTTCTCAGAGCAATATGGTTTGATGAGGTAAAGTTTACGAGCCACCAGCATCAAATGGGATTTTACTTCTCGGATATGGTCCTTCCAGCTCAAGTTATGATCGATTAAAACTCCAAGATATTTAAAATTTTTCACTGACTCGATTTTAAAGCAATTAGTAGAGTATTGGTTGTAATCGGAAAAATTGTTAATACCACATGTGTGTATGGGTAAGCTAAACCTTTCACAGTCATATGCATGAAAACATAGATTAAAATCATTTAAGGCATTACCCGATATTTTTATAGACATCAGCTTCGTTTTCTCACTGATAACCAACTTATGAGCAGCAATCCACAGTCTTAATCTCTCTAAATCTGCTCCAATCTTTACTACGCAATCAAAGAGGGTTTGATACTGATATGTAAAAGCTATATCATCAGCAAATGCAGTAGATATGCCATTAAATTCCTGTGTGAATCGAGAATTTATGTAGATTAGAAATAGAAGAGGTCCAAGCACAGAACCCTGTGGGACGCCATTTCTTAGTACACGAAAGTTACTGAAGGTTCCGTTGATATTAACTTTTTGTTTCCTACCTTTTAAATACGTTTTGAACCAATCAAATATTACTCCTCTAAATCCAGCTTTATATAAGTTGTCTAGTAACAATTCATGGTCGACCATGTCAAATGCTTTTGTCATGTCAATAAGCAGAGCCATAGTTGATTTTTTATTGTTTGTACCTTCATATAACTGACTGCACAACCTAAGAATAGCATCTTCTGTTGACATACCAGACCTAAAACCAAATTGATTATCGGAGAAAAACCGATTATAATCCAAAAATGATAGAATGCGGATTTTAATAAGTTTCTCAAAAAGCTTAGCAAAAGTCGGAAGTAGAAATATAGGTCTATAATTAGATACATTTTTCCTATTTTAAAAAGAGGAATTATTTCAGCACATTTAAGGGATTGTGGAAAACAACCATTATTCACACTTAGGCTAAACAAGTAACTCATGATGTCAACCACATACCAAGCAATTTTTTTCAGTAAAATGCTTGTTATGCCATCGCTAGTGCAGGAATATTTGTTTTTCAAAGACATCATAAGTTTGTAGAGCTCAACCGCTGTAATTGCATTAAACACAAACTATTTGTTTGCATGTTATCAGGAATTACATCTGAGGATAACGTACAGTTGCAAGAATTACAAGGTCCAACCGACGGCTTTAATTTTTCTGAGATTTCAGTAAAATATTCGTTAAATTTATTAGAGATGGTGGTGGCGTCAGATAAATGTATTCCGTTAACTTCTAGATCATTCATTTCTAAAGGTTGCTTATGCTTCCCTAAAATGCTGTCAACAACTCTCCACTGCTCCTTACTGTTACCCTTAGCCTTTTGAAACAGATCAAAATAATAATTATTACGCGTATTGCTAATCAATGTCAACAGCACAAACACAAAGGTGCGACTGCTCCGCTTCAATACAGAGTCAGTTCAAGTCTTGTTGAAATCTGGCATTCTTAATCGTTGCCAATTAAAACATTGCAATAGATGTTTACATTTTGCGTGTTGGAAAAATATTGTGTGCAAAATTTAGAAATATTCTACGAAATAAAGATTAAAAAGTAATTGTGCCCACAATTGAGTAAGATGTATTACAATAAGTGCAATTCGTTGTTCATTAACTTTAGTTCCAATTACTTGTAGAAACTGATCTACAAGCGAAGGGGAGTTTTCATTTTCTACAGATGCTACAGAATACTTTGTGTTATCAAAAATATGAACACTTGTAGTAAAAGTACGTATCAACATACTTGTGGACTTGAAGTTTTGTGTCATATGTCTCAGATATAAAATTACACCGATCGAGTGTTCGAAGACTTAACCTTAAGACACGTCTGGCTGTCTGAGTTGATGATGTGCTTTTGTTTAGATAAACCCTCTTGATAAGATCTTTAAAGATTGACCGAGATACGTCTGCTCGAACTTTAGACTGTCAAATTAAAATATTTTTTTCCTACTGATGACACACACATTGTTATTTGTAATATTAGACTGATAAGATTTTCAGTTTTTTTTTTAAGAAACTTAATGAACACATTTATGGCTATACTATCGCACTAGAGTTGATGAATAATATTAGAACGTGAAAGCTTATAATATTATTTGTTTATCTTATTTTAAGAGTTTTTCGAAAATATTTACTACGTTTTTGTTTTTAATTTGTAACACCAAGGGATGCTTTTAGATCAATAATTCAAAATCGGTAGTGGAGTGTTTCTAAAAGAAATATTTATCTTCTCTTTGTCTAAATAGCCACATTTTAAATTCAAAATTCGTTAACTTTATGACTACATTCAATGATCTCTGACTAGAAAATAAAACAAACTATACAATTATAATAAAACCACCCAAACCTGGCACCTACTTCCCCGACATCCCTTATTGTTCACACGTTTGGCGCTCTAATTAATGACACCTAGGTAAAGTGCGATTTACACTTGGGAAAGGGGGATGCCTTATATTTTTAATTCACAAACACACAGGGTTGAAATTGCAAGTAGCTACGCCATTGCAGCACTTCCCTTAATTAGAATTTCTTTAAAACTAAAACGAATACACACTCATAAATATAACAAAATCTTTCAGAGTCCTTTAAAAACTTACAATTTGAATACATGATTAATTGGATGTATTTGCACTGTTATACTAAAATGTTCAAATATGAAACAATGAATACATACAGCAACTTCTCACTCACGTCACACACACACAAAATATAATAATCACTTTTTAATATCCGACAGCCCGCAAGTGGCAGACACTAATTTCACTTTGAACTGCAAATTAATAACCACCCTCGCACGACTCCAAATCATAACCAAGTTCTTTGTTGAATTTCCACGCTAATAGTCACGAGTTGTTGAGGTGCGAGGACTAGAATAACCCGGCCAACGCAAGTAAAATAAAAAATATTGCAACATGTTTAAGCCGAAAACAAAAAAAGATAACAAATTCAAACAAAATATCGTAAAAGATATCACTTGTGTCTGCTCTGTGTCTTGTTATTATTATTCTTTTTTTTTTGTTACTATACCCAAATCTTTTAATTTATGTTTATGATTACCTTCATCTGGTTCCGTATCCATTGTCAACTGATAGTAACTAAACTACCAAGGATCACGATTAATGAGCAGAAACTAATGTTTAATAAATTGTTACACTGTTTAAATTTTTGCGCAAATTTGCTTGCGAAACGAATACAAAATTACGTAAATTGCACATAGAAGCAGGAAGAAAGCCTACGAACGTCAGTGAAAATCGATCGATAAAATTGTCTTAAAATAGGGTTAAGTGGCAATGTATACATTTTCCAGTGGGGATTACAATGAATTCTATGATAAATCATTGCTGGTGACTATCACAGGCAATTTCACTAATTATTGCTTCAAAGAAGAAGTGTTCGAAAGGATATGCAGGCTCAGGGCACAGTGAAAAGGATTTGGTTGATTAATCTCTTTGGTTCTCTGTCTTTAAATAAAACGGTCAACTGAGAGGAACTACCTCAATTGTGTTAACCACCTGTTGCATATTGTCAGGCGGACAGCTGATTGTACTGTGCCATCTACCGCAGAATAGTTAGTCGATTTTTAAATGAAATAGTAAAGAAACTTTCCCTCGGGCGATTAATGTCTGAAAAGGCCTTTACACGTTGGAGAATTTAAAATTTATTTAAATTTGAAATTCCGTATCCTTTTTCGTGCGAAGCTATATGCACTTGCTTTAATTTTCATGTACGGCGTAGATGACAGAAAGAAAAAGTGACAGCAAATGGCCTGTCACAACTTTCTAGTAATTTCTCCTTCATTCCTTCAAATATTTTTGATGCAAATTCTAATAAAATTATTTTTGAAAGGTATACCATGATTTAAGTATTATATGCGTGGCAGTCATGCAACAGGTATTATATTCGTCAACAAGAGGCATACAAAGCGGCGCTGCAAAGAAAGACGAGAGCTGCTCGAGAGCTCCATGAGCAAAAAAGACGGGAAGAACATCGGGTTCACCAAAAAAGAAGAAAGAGCATGAGAAGCGCGCGTTTGAGAATATCGAGAGTTTATACTCCAGGAACATCGTACGGAAGCTTTACCAAAAGCTAAAAATACGTGTCAGAGAAGCAATACCCGTACAGAAACCTGTAGAGATGAAAATGGAAACCTCGTAGTAGAATCACAGTCGGTGCTGAGACGAGTGTATGCCTGACGAATGGAATCTCAGCATCGTTTGCCCGATCCACAAGAAAGGAGACCCCCTCAACTGCGCCAATTATAGAGGCATCAGTCTCCTCAACATCGCATACAAGATCTTTTCTGCGATATTGTGTCAACGCCTGAAACTTTTTATCAACAGCCTGATTGGACCCTATCAGTGCGGTTTCAGGCCAGGAAAGTCCACCATCGATCAAATCTTCACACTTCGGCAGATCCTGGAGAAAACCCAAGAATTCCAAATCGATACTCACCACCTCTTTATCGATTTCAAGGCCGCCTACGACAGCATTTATAGAGAAGAGCTTTATAGAGCCATGTCTAGTTTTGACATCCCTGCCAAACTTGTCCGTCTGTGCAGGGTGACGATGGAGAACGCTCGCTGCTCCATCAAGGTTGGAAATGACCTCACCGAGACCTTTGATGTCAAAAAAGGTTTTAGACAAGGTGACGCGCTGTCATGTGACTTCTTCAATATTATACTTGAACGGATTGTGCGGAGCTCACAAGCCAACACCGGAGGCACAATCTATTACAAGTCTGTACAACTGCTTGCATACGCCGACGATATAGACATTATCGGAAGAACTCAGCGGGCTGTCACCGGTGCGTTTGCAAGCATTGAGGCGGAAGCGGCCAAAATGGGTTTAGCGATAAACGAGGGCAAAACCAAGTATATGCCGTCAACAAGAAGGGACATCCAACACCGACGAATTGGACAAAACCTCACAGTGGGCCTCTGCTATAAACTCGAAAAACAACATCAGCGCAGAAATCAAGCGAAGAATAACTCTTGCCATCGCTGTTTTTTTGGGCTTATAAGGCAATTCAATAGTAAAGCCCTATCTCGAACAACTAAAGAGACTCTATATAAGACCCTGATCATCCCAGTCCTACTATACGGCGCTGAAACGTAGACTTTATTAAAAGAGGACAAAGATATCCTTGGTCGCTTCGAGAGAAAAATTCTTCGTAAGATTTTCGGTCCCGTTTGCGTTGACGGGTTTTGGAGGAGAAGATTCAATCACGAACTATACGAGCTGTACAGCGACATCGACCTAGTCGAAAAAAAAACTGCGTATTGGACGTCTGAGATGGCTAAGACATGTAGAGCGAATGGACACCAACGCTCCGGCCCGCAGAGTCTTCGAATCTAACCTGGCGGGACGACGCAGTAGAGGGAATCATCGCCGTAGGTGGCGCGCACAAGTTCAAGGGGACCTCGACCAACTTGGAGTGCGCAACTGGAGGCAATTAGCTAAAGATCGAGCTAAATGGAGAGGCTTGTTGGTTGAGGCCCAGGTTCACCCCGAACTGTAGCGCCACCTAAGTAAGTAAGTAACAGATTGGGGAACAGCGAGTCTGAGTGCCCTGGGATTGATTGGGATTTTTTATTTAAAAACTAATAATGCCAATTAAGTAATTATAGTTTTGTATACCTTTGGATAATTTTTTCGTCAGTTGCCTACAATTAAATTAATCTGTTAGGTTAGTTTCGTGGGTTAATAAAAAGGATATTTCTTCCTCACAATACTCAAATCCATGTAGACCCATTGTAATGTTCATTGAAGTTTGTTCCAGTGATATTTGCCTGGAGTTTAGTTTTTCCTTCCCTACACCTACACCCTGCTAAGTGCCTTAAGCCAGCCTGATATCCTCGAGAAGCTGTAAAGATTGGAGAGAGAAACACCAGATAATTCTACAATGTCGACTTCCTAGGGTCTTGTTTCTCAGGTGGCAGAGTCTTCGGTAGTGGAAAAGAAAGTGAGGAGTATCTTCATGGACTTCTTTCTCGCTGCACCAGTCGTCTTCAGTTAATTTTAGTTTTAATGTGTGACTTCTTAGTAGATTGTGACCAGTAAGTATACTTATCAGCAAGGAGAGGGACCCCCATTCTCTATGCGAAAGTTACGAAATGCTTCATAGGTGGGAAAAAATTCCAATCTGGCGTTTGCTGCCTTTAGAATTTGTTACTCTTATATTTCTCTGAGGTTACAGAGTAGAGTTTTGACAAATTTATCAGCTCGTTCAATCTCTAGCGCAGAATCCTTTCTCGCCAACTCGTCAACTATTTCGCTGCCCACCACACTCCTGTGGCTGGGGACCCAGCCAATTTTTACGTAGTGCTATGATCCAAGAACCTTGAGCTCTTCGCCACAGTTCAGAACTTTCGGTTTTATTTCCACGGCAGATATTGTTTTTATGGCCACGTGGCTATCAATGAAAATAGTAATATCTTCTCGTTATATTGTCATCATTGAAACTAGATTGGGACCACTTTCGTTACTGCCAGAACCCCCGTTTCAGTACCGTTTCATTTAAGAACAGAAGTCGAGGACTTTTCTGTTGTCACTCTTTTCCTCACCTTTTTGCGCTTTGAACCCGGTAGTTTTAGTTTGCCTACTTTCTCCTGGGTTATCTTACGCTTTGGCTTAGTTTGCAGTTTTGATTTTGTATTTAGGGTCTTAAGGAGCACATCTCTCCGTTTTTGCAACTTTTTAGCTTCTTCACAGCTTCTATAATTTTCCGGGTGCTTTCCCTCACAATTAGCACAGGTTGCAAAAGTTTGTTTGCTTACTCCACAAACTTGGGAGAGGTGATTTCCGGCGCATTTCACACATCGCGGTTTTTTGCAGTACATTTGCATATGATTAAATCCTTGCCAACGTTTGCACTGCGGAATCATTCTTAAATTTCTATGCATGGACTCGATTTTGGCCACGATATTTAGTATAGCTCTAATTCGGTAGATATCGTCGACATTATCAGACCTATCGAAGGTAAGCATAAAAAGCGGAAGTCTACGCCTTACCAAGACGTCTTTATCTATTTCCGTTTTTTGCTTCTCCTTCTAGATGATACTAACGGCATCAAGAATTTTAAAGCCTTTTGTTTGAAGATCAGTCATAACTAAGGTGACCATACGTCCCGCTTTCGGCGGGACAGTCCCGCTTTCGAGCTTTGTGACCCGCTGTCCCCAAAGAACGCAAAATGTCCCGCTTTGAAAAAAAGCCCACCCCATATTAAACTTGTTTCGTTCATTAAATTCATTCTCAGTAAATGTATATATACTAAAAATAATATTGCTCACAGACAGACTTCCAGAGACAGCACAAAAAAAGAAAAACTAAAAACAAAAACAGCAAAAAACAGACTTGAAATTGAAATACATAACTGGGAAGTTAATAGGTACTTTGTGCTTTGTCGCTACGTGTACCGCGTCTGTATCTACTATGTTTCTATAATGTATCGTTTGTTTGAGAATGAGAAAAATGATGAACGAAAGAAGCATACTTTGATCGTTTTAAAACTGAAACGGTTGGATTCGGTTTGAGAGAGTTCATAGGGCGTTTTAAGGGATACGCTTGGCTCAATATTTGCATCAATATTTTTTTCTAAAGCCATCCCAATTAGTTTTCGCGCTGGTTAATCTAGCCGGTCCTACATTTTAATCAAGCTTCACTTACGTCATGATGATTGGAGAATGATCAGAGGAGAAATCAAAGGTTTCTTCAACTTTTATACTGTTGCTAGATATTCCTTTAACAACAAAGAAATCGATCAGATCTGGTATCTTATTCCTGTCAGTCGGCCCATATATTGGTTTACCCGTCGAGTGAAAATCACAACTGTATTGCATACCCGCATTATAAAGCTTTCTACCTTTCTGAGAGGAGTACCTTGAACCCCTGAAGGGGTGTTTCGCATTGAAGACGCCACCAATAATAAAATTTGGTTTAAGGAAGTTGAAGATGTTTGTAAAATCATTTTCTTCAAGTTTACATCGCAGTGGACAATATATGTATAGAAGAAATGTTGAAGGCAAAATGTCTATTTCTCACGCGTACCGTGCTTACTTGCATTGTTTCTAATTCAATCTGTATTTCCGCTGATTGTTCGATATATTCTTTTAAAAACAAGGAGATCTCTGGCTCTTTCCGATGGGTGGAAGCGCGATACACGCTATATCCTTTTATCTTAACATTCGATTGTTTTGCCAGATGAGTTTTACAGACCAAGCATATATCAATATCTTTTTCTCGTATAAATATTTCTAACTCGTCGAACCCGTTGATCTTCCATGTAAGAATATTTAGCGTTTCTTTCATATTTTGGTTCAAGTGCGCGTGTTATGAATGTTGTTTTCTAGTGCAACTAGTCTCTCGAAAATAAGTTTGTTTGTATTTGCATTGCTCTTTAAGTTTCGCAAGAATTAAGGAGAAAACATGGGATACAGGATCTTGTGAGCTATCTATATCACCGTTTTCCAATGTTGAGCAGGAGTCTTTACCTTAAAGTTTGGATGGTTTCTTGCTTTGATCTCCCGTGAGTTGTCGTTTATGTACTTGCCATTAGCAATCATCGCCTCTTAAGCATAAGACTGCACGTAAATATACGAAGACTTTGCTTTCTCTACTACGTTTATGTCTTCCTTGATTACCCGATCTTGGGTGAATATTGACGGATTTTCTATCTTTCGCTGCTTTTTTGTAGCCGTTTTAGATCTATTTTTATTTGGTATCGGATTCAGACGCATGGAATTTTTAAGCGTATCGAATCCATTTTGGAGCTCTTTCGCCACTTCGCAACCTCGATAGTTTCCAGGATGTTTTCCTTTGCAGTTTGTACAAGTGACTGGGGTTTGCTTATTTAGGTGACACTCTTGTGTTTACCTGCGCATCTAACGCATCGCCGTTCTTTCTAGCAGTAAGTCTGCATATGACTGAAGCCTTGACAGCGCTTACACTGCGGGATCGATCTGGAGCTGTTACGCATAGGTTCGATTTTGACCACGATGTTTAGAATAGTCTTAATACCATATCTTCTTCGACTACGTACCTTGTCGCGGTGAAGATGCTTAGTAAGGACCCAATGATCCCGTAGGGCGATTGCAGTAGGGCCACCCATGCTGTATGGTCTTCGGGGAAGGGTATCTGAAGCTAAAGTGTAGTCAACCCATTCTAACGGGTGGAGTGAGGGTTTCATGTAAACCGTGCCCAGGGATGAAAGGCTGAGGGTTTTTATCAGTCGCTAACGAGGTCCTTCAGGTGCCCTGGCAGGGCCTGTCGTAATAAGCCTTACCGCCAGTAAAACCGGCTATGCTGGCGGTGGACACTTCTCACCGGCTTACTCGTGGGAACATGCATACAATTTCAAAAACAAAACCTAACAAAAAAACAAAATCAAACACAACTACAAATTCCGAGGCTTTGCCTCCAAACCTAACGAACAAGGACAATGAACAGACCGACAAACCTATATACAGAGAGACGACGGACAACGACACCAACACGAACCCTTCGGATTCTGATACCAGATCCATTGACAATTCCGCTTCAGATGCGGAGCCCCAGGCAAAAGCCGTATCGGCACGTTGCGGGCGCGCAATCCAGAAGAGGAATTCCCCTAGTGCTAAAAAGTACAGAAACCTTCGCTTGGCAAAGCACCTGCTCGCACGGATTCTCGAAAAACCAGAGGAATCGTGGGAGCAGAAGGACAAGGAGTCGCTGCGCTGGGCGAGTAGCGTTATCGCTGAGGAGACCAGTCAACCCGAGTCGGAAGGGCAGGCCCCCTCAACGAGTAAGAGTGTGCCACTTGATAACAAGAGGGTTAAACATTGCCGCGAATCTCTTAACGAGATTGCGGACAGATGCAACATTACTCTGTACTGGGTTCCAGGACACAGAGATATTCCAGGCAACTGTAAAGCGGATGAACTAGCTAGACAAGGCACCGTACTTCCTCTCGATGTAAATAGAGAGGCACCGGCACCACCAATACAATTAATGAAAATCCGAATGTTTAACGAAGCGCAATCTAATGCGAACAACAGATGGAGTAATCTAGCTACGTGCGCATCGACCAGGAAGATCTGGCCCTTACTTGACGCAAAGAAAACAAAAAATCTCCTTTCATTAAATAGAAGGAACATAAGCCTCACAGTAGGAATAGTCACAGGACACTGCTTGTTAGGTAGACACGCCACTAGAATGGGTGTCCCAGCAAACGATTTCTGCAGAAGCTGCAGAGATGAAGAGGAGGAGGAGAATAGTCTCCACCTCCTTGGCACATGGTCAGCGCTAGCCACACTAAGAAAGAAGCTACTAGGCAAATACTTCTTTAAAGACCCAAGTGACCTGTCTAACATAGACATTAGAAACTTAAACAGATACATAGGTAAATCCAACTGGTTTAGCTGAAATGCCCCCCTTCCACATCAACACCACCCCTCCTCCCTCGTTATTGGTTACTATCAATCCCCAAGAGGTACTGCAACAGACACCTCCCAAGATCGATAGCTAACCCTCTCATAGCACTAGACCAGTGCCTGTAAATAACATTACTGCATAGAGGTAACAGAGATTGATTGAGTCAATCAATCCCCCTATTACTCACATGCACACTACCTACACGGTGAACTAGGTATTAAGGGTTTGACTGAAGCAGTCACCCTACCTAGCCAAACCATCCCCTAAAGTTCGACTGCATACTAGTGCAAGATTGACTGCATCAGTCATCTCGCTCTACTTTGCATTCCCCACTATTTCCACGGTCCACCTAGGTACGGGTTCGATTGAAACAATCACCCTACCTAGTTCACACTTCATACATAGCAGTACTTAGAGTTCGATTGAATCAGTCACTCTATGTACGCTTATGCTTCTCTACACCTACACGGTCCACCTAGGTATGAAGGGTTTGACTGAATCAGTCACCCCACCTAGTCAATAGCATGCATAACAGTAATTAGAGTTAGATTGAATCAGTCACTCTACTATACGTATGCACCTCTACGCCTACACGGTTTATGGGGCCTGCCAATAATAACTTGCATACACAGTATAGGGGGTTCGATTGAATCAATCACCCCTCATAACTTGCTGCACACTATACCTTCTCGGTACACCTTGACTTCAGGGTTGACTGAGTCAGTCACCCTTTTTAGTCAGCATTCTCAGCCAACACCCTCATGAGAAAGGTTAAGGTTCCCCTGGTTACCGGTGACTCGACCGGTCATTACTCATGTGGTATCACAATGGACCCATGTGTTCTAAGTGTGTCCTGACCCTGTCAGGACAGCCACCTTTACCTAACCTAACCTAATACCATATATTACATCTTTATTTTTGTCTTTATCAAAACTTAGCATGAATAGTGATCTCCCTCCGACTATTGCTTCTTCTTCTTGATAATATTGACGGCAGCCTTTGTCTTGAAGGTCGTTTATAACATCTTCTTTAGTGCACGAGGGGTGGAGCCCCCTTGCTACAACATGCAGTGGTCTTTCTAACTTATTTCCTCGGCATTCAATTTTTGAGACACTGCTCGGTACCCGTCAGCATCATCGATATTGATTTCCCACGTATTGTTTCGGAGAGATGTCACCTTAAACATCAATGCCAGTGGTCCTTTGAGGAGGCAATGCAACTTATTATAGCCGTAATTCCAACGAAGTTTATCGGTGGCGGAGGATGTTATTTTATTTGTTGTGTCTTTTCTTGCAAGTCCTTGCGCTTTCCATCTTTTGTGGCTCGACTTCCGGTTGGCTAACAGTATTTTCTTTTTGTAGATACGTGCCGTAAACAAGATGGTTCCGAGTATCGACACGTGTAATAAAATATCTTTATTCATTGAGACGGTACTCAGATCGAAAAAGAGAGAGGAGGAAGTAAATATACCCTCAGTAAGTTTACCAAATCGATGAAAGCCTTACCGGCAAGATATTATAAGCCCGCACCAAGAGAAAAATGTGAAAAAGCCGGTCCCCAGAGGGGAAAGAAAACGACACCGTTCTGAAGTAATGCATCCGGTTCCGGATGTGGATGGTGTCATGTTGAAAAGGGGTTAAAGTTGGTTTTTTAGTTAGTAGAAGTCTCACACTTCTCGTGCGCAGTGTATGTTTTGCCGTAAGAAATGTACAGGTGTCTCGCTTTGAGAGGAAAAAATTATGGTCACCTTAGTCATAACCTCTTCTTTGGTGCATGAAGGGTGGAGTCCCCTTGCAACAACCCGATGTGGCCTTTCTGACTTGATTTTGAAAGTAAACCACAGAACCTTTTCGGTATTTAGCTTTTGGGACACTGCTCGGTAGTCGTTGTGGTCATCGACGTTAATTTTCCAATTATTTATTAGCAATTACCAACTTTACTTTAACACGATATTTAAATCTTACTCATTTCGAATTAAACTGTCTTTACAGATTTACTTTCAATCGCAATGTCGCTTATTTTCACTACCAGTCGAGTCTCTCTTTTAATCGCTGCCTTCTTCTTCTTCCTTTTATCAGCGAGGTTATGATCCGAAAACAATGGACCCTCCCACTTCACCGCATTTCTACTGACCCGCCTGTGTGGTTCGCCTATTTGACCTCAGAAAATACCGGCAGGCCTGTCGACTTTGGATCACTCGGTTACTGAGGCCAATAAAATGCCGATGTGGTCGCATTTGTCTGATCCAGGCTTTTATAGGCCTGCCCTTCCTACATCGCGATGTCTTTGGAACGTGCATTGATATTGCCTTTTTAACAGGGTTCAAATGATCTCTTCTTTGAACGTGGCAATACCAGCTGAGCCGGTCGCGCTCTATTTTTTGTACGATGGTTTCCTTAATGTGAAAGCTTCCACGGATCTTCGAACTTCTTATTTGATCAAGTTATGTCACTCCTGCTGTCATGCGAAGCATCTTCATCTCAGCTGCCGTTAATTTAATCTCATACGTTTTGTATATCGTCCAACATTGTGAACCGTATGTGAGCGCTGGACGCACAACTGCGATGTAGAGCCTTCCCTTCAACGTAGGTGGCATTTTTCGGTCACAGAAGATAGCGGAATTTTCTCGCCACTTCATCCACCCTACGCTTACGCGATGATTGATGTCGTCGTCACAAGTTGCTTTGCTATTGATCATAGATCCCAGATATTTGAACTTTTCGCACTTGGGAAGCACTGTTCCATTCAAATAAATGTCTGGAATAGGCCTGAGTGGATCAGAGAACGGGCAGCACAAGTACTCTGTCTTTTTTGAACTAATGCGATACACATTCCCCTCCAAAGCGTCCACCCACACATCAAGTGCTCGTTGCAGGGATGTAGGATCCTCACTTATGATGGCTCCATCGTCAGCAAAGAATAACTGATGTACTTTGCGGTCCATCACTTTACCTTCAAGCAGATAATCAAGGGCTGTAATAAAGAGCAAAGGACTTAAAACGCTTCCCTGGTGCACCCAGACTTTGATTGGGAACTCTTCGGTTACTCCAGCGGGGCATCCTACTCTTGTCTTTGCTCCTTCGTACATGTCCAAGATCATCTGCACATAGGTTTCTGGAACCCCTCGATGTCTTACGCCACCCATATCAGATCTCTCTTTTAATCGCTGTATTCACTGTATTAACAACTGTGTCGACGGTGGTTGTGGTTGTTGTATTTATACAAAATGCAAGAAGTTCTAAAACATGCTAGATGGCGCTAGGGATGAATTGATAATTGTGGAATAATTGGTGAAATATGAGTGAACATTGGCACATTGGCCAGGCACCTGCTACGTTTGGCGAATGGGTGGCGCTGCTAACAGTTAGTGTTAGTTTGGTACACAAACCATGTAGTACTTTAAGTCGATGCTATTTCGATGTTAACGTTCCTTTAAGGAGGCTGTGCAACTTATTATATTCCGTTATCCCGACGATGTTTATTAGTGGGGCTGGACGAAATTGCTCTCGAAGTTGCTTTTATGATGGTTTTTTGTGTTTTTTTTCTTTTAGGGGCTCGACTTCGGGCGATGAATCGGTTCTCCGTTTCTTCCTAGGTCTTTCTTTGGGACCCGATACGTTTCGCATGCTAGCTCTTCTTCGTCTGTGTGATATTCCCGACTAGCTAAGCGTGCTGGAGTACATCCGCATTCTTTAGGACCTTATTTTTTTCTTTTAATAAGTCTATCTCTTGCTTTAGATCTTGATAGAGTAGATCCATTTCGTTAAGCTTGATTCGGAGTGTTTTATTTTCTTCCTCAAGACATTTCGCTGAGTCCGGAATTTCGGGCGCTGGCGCTCCCGGTGGACTTCTTTTCCCGGAGTTACTCGACCTTGGTGGAGGAGATCGAGATACCCTTGAACTTTTTGAAAAAGAGTCATTGGATTGCAATAAGTGGCTCTC
The DNA here is from genome assembly GCA_945910035.1 of Brachypalpus laphriformis. Lineage (NCBI taxonomy): Eukaryota > Metazoa > Arthropoda > Insecta > Diptera > Syrphidae > Brachypalpus > Brachypalpus laphriformis. The sequence goes on from OX246755.1 coordinate 125,609,344, forward strand.
CCCAGAATCCGTAGAGCCGACCTCCGAAGAGGGGACTGCCACCTGGGGTAATAAATCTTGTTGTTTTGTTCATTGCATGTTTTGTATACACTATACACTCGGCATACGGTGATAGGATTTTAGTCGCCTGTTACGACAGGCATGCCAATCTCGGGTATATTCTATCCCCTAACCGAAGGTGTTGCACATGTAGAAAGCAATCGAAGTCTTTTTTACTCTTTCTTCAGTATTAAGATTCCACTTCAGTTTCGTATCCATTATTAGCCCTAGGTATTTTGCCTTATCGGAGATCTTGAGGTATTTTCCCTCAATGGAGGGCAGTTTGAAATCTGAGATTTTTCTTTTATATGCGAAAACTATTAGATTTTCCCAATAGTTGGGAGGAATTTACCCGTTACAAGAGCACAACGTCGTCTGCGTAAGCAGTGAGTTTTACCCCCTTGTTTTTTTAGTTCCATAAATATTTCGTTGATAAGGGTATATTTGAACTTACCCTCTGGTTAACATCTTGAGCCTATTAAAAAAGATAATGTTTGGAAGCAAAACCTATGTTTCGGACAGTCTCGGATCTCTGTGAAACGATTTCGAGCAGACTTAGTGCTGCCAGAGTTCGAGCAGAGTTAGTGAAACACATATTTGTTTCGAACATTTAGTGTATATTTCAAACCACAAAATTGTAAACAAATATTTTTGGATTCTACTCTAATAGATCCTCATATCGATATATCATGTGCATATTTTTAATCGCTCATTTGGTTGGTAGAAAAAAGGCGTTGGTCGGTTTTCTAGAGCCGAATATTTTACATATTCTGTTTAAAAAGTATACATGTAACGTGTATGGCGTAGAAGCTTGAAAATTATGACCGACAGACAAGTAGACAGGTAGGTACACAGCCAGACATAGGAAACCCTTGCTTTTATTTAACAGATGCTGATTTTATATCCAAAATTAAATATAAACTAACACGCGGCTATTTACCACTAGATGGAGAAATCAGCTACATCCAACTTAACACTAAATTTGAAGCCGCCTACCATTGGACAAAAAGAGATATACATACTTTTCTCGTATTGAAATGCAGCTCCAATTCAGCTGTTCAACGACAGCGCTGAATTCACCTACCACTTCGCCATCTTTCCTTCCAGTCCGATTGATTTTTCCATTCCGCACAAACTCTATTCATCCCTTTCACTCATACGTAGTTTTGCACCGCATTCCGACATCTTATTGCACACAAACCCGTTACCTCATGCAGTTCCCATTGCGAATCAGATCAGTCGAGGAAGTTAGTCGAAACATATCGAGTGTGCGGAACGCGGCGAAGAAAAGAATTTCCAACAACAGAAGTCGACGTTTTCACTTCCAAAAACAACGTTATTTGTACTATTTCCCGCACAGAATAACGCGATTTGCACTTCCTGTGCTCTACCTTTTTAATCAAAATAAATCAAATTATTCAGTGAAATACGGCAAATTAAAACAATGAACGGCTGAAGCGAAAAAGCTAAATCGAAAAGTGTGTGTGTGCCTCGCACAGCCGAAGAAGAAAAGAAAGGAAAAACAATATTTTTTTTTTTATATTTTTTAATTATGTGGTGGTCTCCCCCCGTCGAGGAGTAGTGAAACAAGTGTTGCGGGAGAATTTTTTTTTTTAAATTTTCGATCGAAATTTATCGAAAAAAACGAGCAAAGGGATCGGAATCCAGCACGAAAATTGTGCTTTTTGAGTTGATTTCTCTTTTTGTTTTCGTTTTACCCTCCCCGGTGTCCCTGGATTTTCTGTTTTACTTTGCATTTTCGTTTTGTTTTCTTTACTCGTTTGTTGTTGAAGTATTTTGCCCAATTTTCTCTCGAATTTATCGATTCATTGAGTCGTGAAACTATTATTTCACCGTCGTCGTTGCACTTTACTGTCTCTCCCTTTGCGTCTGCCCGCCCACCACCCACAGCGTGTGTGTGTGTGTGTGAATCAGTGGCTGTCACCTGCGGGAAAGCGAAAATATAAAAAAAAAAAAAAACAGCCGTAATCAGGCGAAAGAAATGGAAAAATCTGCGAAAATGTCCATGAATTCAAGGTTGAATGACGGCGACAGCGGTATCAGCGACACTACAACAACAACAAGAACAAAAAGAAAACCATCCACATCGAGTTGGAGGACGAGGAGTATTCCTGTCAAACTGTATTTAGCAGCTGTGATATTTGCGAGCTTATTTGCTGGAAGTTTACAGGTAAGAAGATGTGTGTAATTTATGTTTTGTATCCTCTAATCGGTGTAGGGATGGGCTGGTCAGGCCGTACCGTAAAGTAGAACGACGCCTACGTCATCTGTCTCAACGGGTAACACTCCTCGTTAAGAGAGGAAATAAGTGTCTGTGTGTGTGTGTATCCTTGCGTTCTTCTGGGTATACCTTGTCGTATGACACAACCAACTGTTCCTTGTTGGCTGTCCTTGTTGCTCGTAAGCGTTGGTGAGGATTCGCATTTAAAGGACGATCACTCTTATGGGGGCGGCAGGAGTGGGTGGGGATTTGGAATTAATAGAGGATCTGGCTAGATAGGAACCTATGCTAGCGCTCTGGATATGGGAAAAACGCTGAAAATAAGGAGGTAATGCTTGGGGTTCAAGTTTTCAATTACCTAATTCCTAATTTTCTAGAGTTTTTTTTCTACGATTAGTCAGCCTTAAGAATTGGTTTAGTGGCAAGGGTGGCATATACATACAAATGTACATACCACCTTGATCAAAAAGTTCCCGGAATAAAAACCGTGTGGCGCTCCCATCGTTCCGATTTGAGTTCTGTTTTCTTTGTTAAGTTGGTACATCTACTGTTGATATTCCCTCTAAATCTTAGCGTCATAACTTGACATTTGCAAAAGTTACGTAGCCAAGAGTACATCTATCTGTGTGTGTTGGCGATTTTTTACTAGACCAGAATTGTGGGCAGAAAACTCATGGATTTTGCACCATAATAACGCACCGTCGCACAGTGCCATCATTATTCGTAATTTTTTGACGAGAAATGCAACAAATACCATCCAACAGCCACCGAATTCACCTGATTTGGCTCCCTGTGACTTCTTTCTGTTCAATTGAGTTAAAAAACCATTACGGGGAACGCGTTTCAGCAGCCGAGTGGAAGTAATGGAAAAATCACAGGAAGCACTGATGGACATACCGAAAACCGAATATAAAAAATGTTTCGAAGATTGGATCAAGCGCTGGCATAAGTGTGTTGCAGTCGATGGGGATTACTTTGAAGGGGACAATATAGATTTAGATGAATAAACTTGTATTTTTAATTTTCTGAATAAATTCCGGGAACTTTTTGATCAAGGTGGTAGACTAAAGCTGTAGCTCCATTGTGATACCCAATGTTGCTGGGAAAAACTTGGAATTTTAAAAAATATTAAACGGATCCTTCCAGAAAATTGAATCCATAAAAAAATGTGTGTTTCACTTAAAAACTACTCATTTGATTGCGGTAAAACTTTTACTAATACATCAAGTGTTACTTAACTGGCGCTACAGTTCGGGGTGGACCTGGGCCTCAACTGACAAACCTCTCCAGCCAGTTGAGGTCATTTTCCACTTGTTTGCGCCACCTGTTTCGAGGTCGTCCTCTACTGCGCCGTCCATCCCGGGTGCATTGGAAGATTTTCCGGACTGGATCGTTGGGCTTCATCCGCTCTACATGACCCAGCCATCTTAATCACTGTATGTGAACTCTTCTGGCTAAGTCGATGTCATTGTAGAGGTCGTATAGATCGGCATTGTACCTTATCTTCCACTCGCCGACTATGCAGACAGAACCAAAGATCACTTGAAGAATTTTTTTTTCAAGGTAACCAAGGGCATCCGATTTTGGCAAAGTCCATGCCTCTGCTCCATACAGCGGGACTGGGATGATTAGTGCCTTATAAAGAGTTACCTAGGTAGTTCGAGATAGGGCTTTGTTACTCAATTGCTTTCTTAGTCAATAGAAACACCGATTGGCAAGAGTAATTCTTCGTTTGATCCCCACACTGGTGTCATTTGCAGAGCTAACCATAGAGCCTAGTTAGACAAAGTTCTTTACTGCCTCTTAGTGATACCTATCTATTGTGGCGTTCAGTCCAAGACGCCGATTTTATTTCGCTGTCTCTGACTCAATACTTGCAAACGCCCAAATGATGGCGCGCTGAGTTCGTCCGACTGTATCAGTGTCACTGGCGTAAGCGAGTAGTTGTACATACTTGTAAGAGATTGTACCTCCGGTGTTGGCTTGTGAGTGTCGTACAAGTCTTTCAAGTATTATGTCAAAGAAATCGCATAATAGCGCGTCACCTTGTATAATATATTTCCTGCAATCAAACGGTTGGGTGGCGTTCTTTCCGACTTTGTTGCAGCAGCCAGAGTTCTCCATCGTCACGCTGCACAGACAGACGAGCTTGGTAGGTATGCCGATGCTAGACATGGCTCTGTATAACTTGTCTTACACGCTACCATAGGTAACTTTGAGATCGATGGAAAGATGTATATCGATTTTATATTTGTGGGTTTTTTTTTCCAGATCTGTCGTAGTGTAAACATTTGGTCAATGGTAGACTTTCACGACCTGAAACCGCACTGATAAGGACCTCTCAGGTTGTTGACGATCGGCTTAGGTGTTAGCATAACACGCCAAGGCAGGATTTTATGTGCGATGACGAGCAGACTTACATATATCTCTGTAGCTGACGCAGTGCAGAGGGTCTCCTTTCTTCAGGATCGGCAAACTATGCTGAGGTTCCATTCATCGAGCATGTTTTTATCCGGCCAAATTTTACGGATGAGTTCGTGCATACTCCTTATCAATTCAGCTCCTCCTGCGTGGAAAAGTTCAGCGACAAGGTCATCGGCTCCAGCAGCTTTGTTGGATTCAAGTTTAGATATCGCTATCCTCACGGGATTATTGCATTGTGGCATTAGTACTAGAAGGACTCCAGATTCCTATTACTAAAGATGATAAATCTAATTGTCTGTGCTATCATCATACATATTCACAAATCCCTCTTCTATTACTTTGGGGTATTCGGCCTACAGACGACCAACCTCAAATATCAAGATCAATATCAAACACTTGATTTTACTCCAACTGTTCGACCAAGACAGAATTTAAGTTGTAAACCCATCTCCAGGCGACATGGCATGTTGACAATCAAGGTGATCGTCTGTAGGCCGCTTTAGGGCCTGCAGAGCAACAACCAAAACCCACATTCGAATAGGAGGAAGGTTTTTGAAAATCATCTTCATGAAAGTTGCACTCTTGTATGTTTGTCAGACTGGCGAAAGGTTAGTCAATGAAAAAACTTATTGGTGTTTTTTGGATTCAAATGTAGAACATCCGGTTCAGTAGTACGGCCCACCAACCATTAAGCTCCGAATTTATACACTTTAAAACGTGTCGTCTTCGGACCGAGTGAAGTTAAATGCCGGCATGCGAGTTCCATTAACCATCGCGTAACATTAGCTTACCCTACTACTCTTTCCCTACTTTATTCGGAAATAACTACCAGAAGTGCAGTGCGCGTGAGTCTGACTTAGATTTGCCTCTGCCATAAAACGCATGTAAATAAATGTTTCATTTTCTGAAAACCTTTTAGTAGCTCTTGAAGTATTCGGACCAGGAACTGGAACATCACTAACACCCAGTGTTAGGCTCGGATGAGGACAGTAACTGGGGAAGACTGACATTACTGAGATGCTGCCAATAATTCTACACAAGCATCGTCTTAGGGCGGACTTCAGTGCCAACGAATGCGAAGAAAACGTTGCAATAAAGAAACGCATGGTTTGACGAAGAGTTCCGGCAACCACGTGTAGCAAAACAAACAGCCTCCAGAGAAGCCCGTAAAGAAGGATGAGTACTGCGAACAGAGAAGAAAGTAAGAACACCAACTCCTATGAAGGAAAGAGGAATAGTATGGGAGGCCCATGGTCAAATAGATGGAGTGGTGTTGCTTTACGACTAACCAATACCCAAAGAACATGTCAAGACAACAAATAATATTGCTTGCCCGCAGAGACGAACAGAGGAATACAATAGTAGAGTCCCAGTCGGTGCTGATAATTTGGAAAAACATTTCTGCAGACCTTAACGGCGCACGGTGATAATCAACTATCCGCCATCAGGCAGAACGATGCATTCAATATTGGCTGTGATAGTAGAAAATACCTTCGAAGCGAGAATGCTGGAGCTGTATGCCAAGTTGGTGGGTTTCTCAAAGCAGTGAATAATGACATACCCAACTGGCTTTACCCATTTTACTGGTGTTTTCTACCTGCATTTTGGAGAGTCACGACACATATCGTATAATTCTGTTTGTAAGAAACAATAGTCAATGAAAGCCCTGACTGCAGAAAGAACGAACGCAGGTTCTGGTCCTAAGATATTCTCTTCCGAGTTTTGCCTAGCTATCCCATCGGAGATCCCATTCTAATCTACGATCCGATAAGGAAAGTGTTTACAAAATTCAGACAGTTTTTATATGGACGAACTATTTTGAAAGAGGTTACAGGGTTGGACAAGGCTTTAAATGTAGCCTGATTGTTACTACAGACACAAATACTCCACTTATTTCTTACAATTAAGTCAGTTAGTTATACGTCTCCGGTTGGAAAACAGTCATTTGCATGACGAGAAGGGAAGTCTAATGTCTAATGTGACGAAAATTCGACTATAATTCATCAGATTCTGACAGGAGCCAGTAATAAACATATCGAAAGCCGACTTCAACAATGCTGCGCAATAGCCGAATCTAGATCAGAAGCAGGCGTACTAGAGAAAGCTCCCGTGCATCTGACAAGCCGTTCTTGGAAGGTCAATGCAAAAGACAGTACAAATTTAAGCGAAACTTCCTTCCACTAAACAACTGATGCGTATGCCAGGAATGATCTTGCCATAGCCGTATAAATCCAGGGAACCTTTTTCGGTGATAAGCCCTATGTCTTGCCGAAAACAGCCTTACACTGCTAGATAACTGAGAGCGCCTTGGATTTCTTCAACCTCTTTTACAAAGCAGTACAGTAGGCATAATTTTGAGGTAGTAAAGGAATTCGACTACCAAAGCTCCTAGGTAAATTCTAAAAATCACTTCAATCCAGAAATCAAACGAGGAGTTATTCTTGCCAAACGCTCTTTATTTAAGTTAACAAAGTGATTGAGTGACAAAGCCCTCAAACAAACAACTAAGGTTCACCATTTCAGTTATGTGAACTCCCTGTTCGTTTTGAAAGAAGAGTTCTTCATGTGATGTTCGACCCCGTTTGTGTAAACTGAGATAGTACATAGGAGAAGATTCTACAATAAGATGGGGGACCAAGGATCGTCAACCTCAGCTACACAGCTGCTACAACAATAAAATGAACGGATTCGACTTGGTTTGAAAGATTTGCATCCAGTGTCTTGGATGGAGCGTATGGACACCAGTCGAGACCTGAAGAGTCTTCTAATCCAACGCAGTAGAGGCATGCATAACCTTAGGCAGAAAAGGAGCTCAACCAAATTGGCGTTGCGAAATTGGAGTCAGTTGACCAAAGATCGATCTAGCTGGATAGTTCTGTTGACTGAGACCCAGGTCCACCCCGGAATTCGAATTGAGCTTCAAAGTAAATCCCATTAGGTCATTATGCTCAGCAAAATTCAAATTATAATCATATCTAGCAACAAACATGGAACGCTGTCCAGTCGATAGATCATGTAATTCAAAAAGTTGACCCTTGCTTGCTGTCTTAATTAACACAGAAGGTTGCGCTTAACAACATTAAAACAGAAGCAATAGTCTTTCTTGAATGCCCGAAAAAAGTATCGAAAAAGGGGAATTCTGCAAGGAGGAGTAATTTTGTCACTTCTCTGGCTATTGGTACTATTATGCGGACGACGTGACTCGCATGGCTTGTGAGCAATTCCCTTCTACCGTGGGCGGTATACTTAGTCTCAGGAAATAGACGAGATCAGGAGTCTTACGAAAACAGAACTAGTTCTGCGTTCTATTATATTTGTTACCTCCCCTGGTAAGTTTATTGCTGTCATTTGCGTTCGACTAGAGGCTTCACACAGCTATCTTTAAATCCATAGTGTGCGTTCCCCAGCTGTTAGATGAGTTCATTACGAATTTCCCTCCTTTGTTATTACCTCTTTAATATATTTCATCTCAAAAAGTACTTTATGTGTTACTACTTCACGCGTTAATGTCTTGACCTAGAATCTTAACTATCATCTAATCCCATTTGCTTCGACCATCCTACTTTTCTGCACTGTTTTTGGATAAAGCAAGATTGGGCTACTTCGTCCTTAAAAAATAGCGAACTTTATTTACCTTTCTCGTAGCAATCAACAAAATTTGCGGCTCTTCATTGCAAGGTCACCAATATCTTAAATGTTCTCAGGTCACGAAAACTTTTCTTTCCATCCCATTAATCCAAAAACCAATTTAGATTCGAAGGACATCATTCGACGTGTCATCGCCGAAATTGAGCCACTTTTATGCGAAAATGAAATAAAAACATTTCGTAAAAGGGTGACATTTTACAGGAAAAGCCGACATTTCACATTTATGTTTGCTCTCAGTATAATTGCAACAGTTAGTGCGTTTTAGGGAACAAGTAAAATTAAACCACTTTTAGGGCACCACCCTTCATCTTCTTCCTCATGTATCTTTTGTTGGAACCGGATTGAAAATTGCTCGATGTAATGATGAAGAAGCCATTGCGAATAGTTGTCATGACTAGAAGAGCTATTGTGTTGGCCAATAAGTTCCCTCTGATTTTTTAGGCGGAATGAAAGATTAAATATTTATTATTAGGAAAAACTTTAAACCATTATTTGTTAACACTTTATGCCTTCTTTTGGGCAATTTCATAATGCCCCTTTCGTAGAACGTTTGATTTTTATTGGCGAAGAATTGCTCCAAGTGGATTTTATAAGCTTTCAACAAGACGAAATTTTTTCCATTAAGTGAGTTCTGCAGGGACCGGAATAAATGGTAATCTGAAGGTGCAAGATTAGGTAAATACGGCGGGTGAGGTAAAATATCCCATCCATACTGCACCAACTTTTGCCGAGTCTGAAAAGAGACATGCGGTCTAGCGTTATCTTGATGGAACACGACGCCCTTCCGGTTAGTCAGTTCCGGTCGTTTTTCGGTGATTGCATCCTTCAGTTTATCCAATTGAGAGCAGTATTTATCGGCGGGTGAGGTAAAATATCCCATCCATACTGCACCAACTTCTGCCGAGTCTGCAAAGAGACATGCGGTCTAGCGTTGTCTTAATGGAACACGACGCCCTTCCGGTTAGTCAGTTCCGGTCGTTTTTCGGTGATTGCATACTTCAGTTTATCCAATTGAGAGCAGTATTTATCGGAATCAATGGTATGGTTATGCGGAAAAAGGTCATAATACACAATTCCTTTCCAATCCCACCAAATACAGAGCATATCCTTTTTAGGGTGAAGACCAGCTTTTGGAATGGCTAAAGGTGGCTCATCTCTTTTGCTCCATGATCTTTTCCGTTCCACGTTATTGTAAAGTAGCCACTTTTCATCGTCCATTATCACCCGTTTTTAAAATGATTCACTTTCGTTGCGTTTCTACAGGGAATCGTTGATGGAGACATGATCCAATAAATTTATTTCACTCAAATTGTGCGGCAGACAAATATCATATCGATTTACGTCTTGCAGTTTACGCAAGTCATTTCTTACGCTTGATTTCGATATTTCCAATATATCATCTATGTGTCTGGTTGTGTAGCGTGCATTATTTTCCACTAGAGCTTTAATTTGGTCTCCATCAATCTCAACCGGTCGTCCAGAACAGGGCAAGTCAGAACGTGTGAAATCACCATCACGAAAACACCGGAACCACTCGCGAACAGTCCAAGCGCTTATCCTCGTGCACAGCGCAAATCTTCTTATGTGTTTGTGCAGCGTTTTTTCCTTTCGGAATATAACTACGATAGATGGTTACTGCAGTCCGTCTTGAGCAAAAGTGTGAGGTGGGTGGTTAGCGCAGCCCAGTGCTGTCAAGACCATTGCTCATACTTTGACTATCAGTCCTACGCTTCACTGATAATAGGTTGTAAGTCTACTATTCAAACTTATTCCAGTAAAACAGCGGTATTTCATCGAAACTGCGCTTGCAGCACTTTCTATTGCAGAAAGTTTGTATGCAAATCCAAGAAGAAAAAATTGAAAAAGTTTCGTTCACTTTCTTTGTAGAAGTCGTGACTTTTCAGGTCACAGGAGGGCAAGACGACTCAATCTTAACCGAGCACGTAGCATTAAAATTCCACAATAAAAGATAATTCAAATCACACAAAGCATTAACGAAATGGCCATCTGTGCAATTTATCCACTCAAGTCAGGAAATTTATTTTTACCGCAAATGAAAGATGTTCATTTTTTTTTTTATCTATCACCGACTGGTGTGCTATCCACAGAATACAGAATGAAAGTTAACAACAATAAATCCTACCACAGCGTAATCGTATCTTTACAAATATGACACAGTTCCCTTGGGCTATAAATAGAAAATCATTTTTAATTCAATAAGAAAATTCATAAATAAACAAAAAAAAAAAAGAAAACAAAATCGAATAAGAAAAGAAAAAAAACCGAAAAAAAACATAAAAGTATCTCATAGTGCATATGATATCCTCAAACAGCTGAGTAGTTTGTAGTAGTAGCAGGTCTACTAGATACAGAAAATCCAAAGAAAATTTATCGATTACAGATTCACAGATGCAGAGAGAGGCATAGAGAGAGAGAACCATGGAGAAAAACCCGAGAAGAAAACTTGTTTACATCTCACTTCATTTCATGCAACAGGAAATCTTTCCATCTGACAGATAAAAAAGTTCTCAAAAAACTTAAATATGAGTCACAGTTTGCTTTTTTTTTTTATTGTCAGCCGGTTGTGCCATAGAATTGATGCATAAAAAGGTGCGCAAGTTATATGACAGGTGGTATTGGTAGTGGTGGTGGTGGTGGATGAACATGTGGGTGTATTGGGTTTAGGTTATTGAAGGTGAAGGCTGACCGGTAAGGCATATTTTAGACCAATTTGCCATCGGTTTACTATAAGCGATGACCCCTTTGTAATGTAATTTAGCAAATTGTATGTGTCGCTCATAATAGGGTACATTTCTAGCATTTTATCTCGATGAACAATAAATTAAGAATTTCTCTCCGTTAAGTTTCTGTGTAGACATTCATTTGTGTATCAACAACAAAAAGCTGTATTGTTGCTTCTTTTTTCTTTTGTACATGTACATATGTACATAGGTAAATTTGTTGAAATTTATTCAAAGCGAAGGCATCAAATTTGAGAAATAAATTAACGTTAATATAAAATGTTTTTTTTTTTTTACACATCCATTTGTGGTGGAGTGTAGATACATACATACATTTTCAATGGCCCGCTAATCCTTCATGACGGTCGCGGGGGTAGGATGCTCAGGTGGACTCTCCATTCTTCTCGATCCTCCGCCATTGACTTCAACTCATCAGGAGGAATCCCTAGGCAGGTCCAGGAGACATGCCGGACTTGATCCAACCATCTATTTCTAGGCCTACCGCGGGGTCGCCTACCTGATGCCACGGTCACCCTGGCACGTTTTGGAAGCCGGTCTGGGGGCATACGCACTACGTGACCAAACCATCGAAGCATACCACCTTGATCAAAAAGTTCCCGGAATAAAAACCGTCTGGCGCTCCCATCGTTCCGATTTGAGTTCTGTTTTCTTTGTTAGGTTGGTACATCTGTTGTTGATATTCCCTCTAAATCTTAGCGTCATAGCTTGATATTTGCAAAAGTTACGTAGCCAAGAGTACATCTATCTCTGTGTGTGTTGGCGATTTTTTACAATTTTAGAAATGGATTTAAATTTGCAACAACGAACTTGTATTAAAATTTGCGTAAAAAACGGATTTAATGATGCGCGAACGTTGGAAATGTTGGAAAAGTGTTTCGGCAACGATTCTCTAAAGAAAACGGTCGTTTACCAGTGGCACGAGCGGTTCAAAAGTGGTCGTGAGTCAATCGAAGATGATGAACGCAGTGTCAGACCATCGACATCGAAAACCGACGAAAACATTCACCCAGATTGTCGTTGGCGTTTGTCGCTTTTCGACGATTGTCGTTTTATTCTTCAGATGTAGTACGAATCCATTTTCATAACTTTTTCAATGTAAAAGAGTTGTATTGAGTATTCTACGCGACAAATAAATTGCTTATTAAAGTTTAATGGTCAACAGGTCGTAGCTATGAACAAAACGACAATCGTCGAAAAGCGACAAACGCCAACGACAATCAGGGTGATTGATAAAGTATAAGAAATGTTGGTCAATAACCGTAAATTAACCATCAGAGAGATAGTGGAGGACTTGAACATTGCCTTTGCATCCGTCCAAGACATTTTGGTTAATGACTTGGGTTTCCGTCGTGTAGCAGCAAAGTTGGTGCCAAAAGACCTCAATTTCATGCAAAAAAACCGTCGTACAGTGCCATCATTATTCGTAATTTTTTGACGAGAAGTGCAACAAATACCATCCAACAGCCACCGAATTCACCTGATTTGGCTCCCTGTGACTTCTTTCTGTTCAATTGCGTTAAAAAACCATTACGGGGAACGCGTTTCAGCAGCCGAGTGGAAGTAATGGAAAAATCGCAGGAAGCACTGATGGACATACCGAAAACCGAATATAAAAAATGTTTCGAAGATTGGATCAAGCGCTGGCATAAGTGTGTTGCAGTCGATGGGGATTACTTTGAAGGGGACAATATAGATTTAGATGAATAAACTTGTATTTTTAATTTTCTGAATAAATTCCGGGAACTTTTTGATCAAGGTGGTAGATCGTTCCGTTCGGAGAAGTAGCTGCTCAACATTGAGCGCCTCGCGTACTCGGGTGTTGCGCACTTGATCCCTACGAGTTATTCCAGCAACACGGCGAAGGAACTTCATTTCGCCAGCTTGTATCCGCGATCTTATTTTTTCGGTCACTACCCAAATTTCATGACCATAGGTGAGAGTTGGAACATATACACCGAGTTAAAAACCGATACTGAGTTCCGCCTTCCTTACAACAGATTGGCCAAGCTCTCTCAAAATTGATCCAGCCTGACCAATTCTACAGGATAACTCGGCATTGCTCTTCCCATCACTCGTGAATAGGACCCCGAGGTACTTAAACTTATCCACCTGCTTCAGTGGACCGCCACTAACATGTAGAGTGCACTAAATGGTTTTTTTTGGAAACGACCAGTGTAGATGCTTTTTGAAAATATTATATGCAAGCAAAGATACATACATGAGTTTAGCAAATGGCCTTGCAATTGTTTGTCTACCACTTGTAAATTGTACATGTATGATAATGGAATGTGAATAATGTGAATCTAACACGTCCACGCACACGTCCACGCGCCATCGTATCTTATGTCGAATTATCGCAATTCTCCCGCGTTATTCCTTAACTGGCGCGTACCCCTTTTCCCATCTTAAGTTACCGTGTTTCATTGCACAGCCTGACATGTAATATAGTGCACAATGGCCCAACGCACCAACCTCTGAGGCATGAGGAATATGCTTGCTAAACGCTTCTTTTGCTCCCCCACTGTTGGCGCTCATGACTAATTGGGCGCTACCTTCGTCACCATGCTTACTCCTTCAGCTAAACGGTGGTCCAAAATTATCAATATAGTCGAAATATTTGAGATCCAACTAGGTTGTAAGCCTCGATTGGATTCCATTGCTTCCCATCGACAAAGTACGATACATAACTACCAAGAAAAGTTATGGCGACAGTACACATCCTTGTCGGATGTTTCGATTTATGTGTCGCCTGATAAAATCGTCAAAAACGCCAACAACTAATCGAAGTGAATGCGTATTTTGGGCCTTAATTTTGGGAAGTGCCTTGTCCTCGCTCTTGGTGTAGGTATGTTTCTTTGGAAGATTGGCAATCATTGTCTTCCGTTAGAATTATGAGTTTTCAAGTTCTGCTTATAACTTTATAAGAGAATGCGAATGGTTACCATTAATAGCTGTATTTTATTATCACTCATGATCCATATGGATCATTGGTTTCTATGCAATACAAAAACAATACAAGATCTTGCTTTCTATCAGGATCAATTTCGTGATCTAGAAATTATTTTTTTTATTCCTTGTAAGGTTACACAACAACTACATGGGATGAATATATGGACCGCAAGCGGGAGTTTAAGTACTTAATTAGGCAATCAAAAAGAAAGTCGTAGAAGGAATTTTGTCAGTCCATTGCGGATACTAGTGAAGCTTCCAGACTTCGCAAGATGCTAGCTAAAGACACTTCTGTCCCAAGCTTCATCAACAAATCTGACGGCTCGTGGGCAGAAAGTAGCGAAGAAGTTTTAGAAACGTTAATTGAAGCTCACTTCCCAGGAAGTAGATCGCCAATGGATTCTACTACTCATAGCTGCTCGTATAATGGCAGGTCAATAGGGGACGACGTAGAAAATCTCATTACATGGAAGAATCTGCGATGGGCTATTATGTCATTCGCACCATTCAAGGCACCAGGCCCTGATGGAATTTTGCCAGCTATGCTGCAAAAAGCTCCAGCCAAGGTCAGAAGCAGGCTTAGGGAAATTTGTAAACATTGTTTAAGGTCATGCTACGTATCAGTGGCATGGAGAGAAGTGCGGGTTATATTCATACCTAAGGCAGGTTAACCAAGCCACACTTCAGCGAAAGACTACAGACCCATAATTCTCTCGTCATTCCTCCTCAAGACACTTGAAAGACTTCTTGATATTCACATCAGAAGTAAGTGTTGCAATGGCATTCTATGCAAAGCTCAACATTCATATTTGAAGGGGAAATCGGTGGAAACAGCTTTACATGATGTAGTAGGGAAGATAGAAGCTAGCCTTCACTATAAGGAATTTGCACTAGCAGCCTTCCTAGACATAGAAGGTGCTTTCAATAATGTAGAAGGTAGGGCCATCAAACAGGCCCTGGAATCTATGAATGTCGAGCATAGCATTACCAATTGGCTCTGCAATATGCTCGGCACTAGAAACATTAACTCCACTATCGGAAACAGTTCAATAAGAAAATCCGTTACCAGGGGGACTCTCCAGGGAGGCGTTATCTCACCCCTCCTCTGGGTTCTAGTCATCGATGGGATACTTAAAGAACTAAGCAATATGGGCATAAGCGTCACTGCTTACGCGGATGACGTGGTGATTTTAGTTCAGGGTAAGTTCCTTGATACATTAAGTGAAATGATGGAATCAGCTCTTAATAGTCTCGAAAAATGGGCTAGAGGGTGTGGACTACACGTCAACCCGGATAAAACTGAATTGGTACTCTTCAGTAGAAAATACAAGATATCACCCTTCAAACTGCCTAAGCTAGCAGGGGTGGAGCTTTCCCTTTTGGATCGCGCTAGATATCTTGGTATAATGCTGGATAGGAAATTAAATTGGAAACTTAACATACAGGAACGAGTCCGCAAAGCATATATTGCCCTCTTCATCTGTAAGCGGACCGGGGGGAAAAAATGGGGCCTGAAGCCCGCAATGATGCACTGGCTATACATCATGATAGTCAGACCCATCCTTATGTATGTGGCTCTTGTGTGGTGGAAGGCAAAAATCACACGGGATATGTTGGCCATGGTACAAAGATCAGCCTGCATTGCCATCACAAGTGCTTTACGCATAACACCTGCGGCTGCACTCGAGATCTTCCTGTATCTCTTACCATTAGACCTACAAATCAAATTTCAAGCGGGCAACAGTGCGCTTCGGCTCACTAACGTTGGCCTCTTCAGGACTAATAACATAGGACACAGCTCCATTCTCAAGGAATCTTTTCCCGGAATCCCTGACGAATCGGACGATATACTTGGCACCTTAGACTTCGACACACCATACGAAGTACTGTATCCTATTAGAGAGGACTGGCAAAGGAAGACAGTCTCTGTCCATAACGAGATTGCAATATAAACAGATGGTTCTAAGACCAGTGAGGGCACGGGGTCAGGTATTTACTCGAGAGATACGAACCTACAGGTGGCCCTGAGACTTCCGGACACATGCAGTGTGTTCCAAGCACAGGTTCTAGCTGTACTTAAAGCTGCGGAATTACTTGAGATGGGATCAATATCCGATAAGAATATCGCCGTCTACATTGACAGTCAGGCTGCGCTAAAAGCGCTAAAGTCTTACGTCACCAAATCTGAGTTAATCAGGAATTGCCGCCCAATGCTTGGGGCATTATGTACGCAGAACCGAGTCAGATTATGTTGGGTACCTGGACACTGCGATATCGAAGGCAACGAGCAAGCCGACGTGCTGGCTAAAAGAGGAGCGGGGCTCCCACGTAGCGATATAATTGGTAGTATTAAACCACCAGGGTGCGTGGCTAAGGGAATTATCCGGGATAAAATCATTGACACGGCTAATCTAAGATGGTCAAACTTAGATGGTCACAGGGTGTCTAAGGCCTTGTGGCCTGTGTTAGATCGCAGAAAATCTGGGGAGATAATTAAGTTAGATAGATCGAGGCTAAGAACAGCGATAGGAATACTCTCTGGCCACTGTCTCCTAAGGAGGCATGCCATGAGACTAGGGTTATCCGATACGGATGTTTGTAGATACTGCGATGACCTACATGTCTCAGAGGATACCATATAACTCATATACTCTGTGAATGTCAAGGAATTGCCAGGATAAGGCTAAAGTACCTGGGTAGATACTTCTTCGATAATTTGGAGGAGGTGAGGTCCTTGAACCATAACAAGGATCTCTTCAGATTTTGTAGGGAGATTAATTGCTTGGAGGATTGGGTTTAGGTCTTTTGTCGTGAAGGTTTCCTAGGGATCGCGATGGGCCCACTTTGGTGCCTAGTGTTTTATGACAACCTCATAACCCAACCTAACCTAACCTAACTTAGATAACACAACCACACTACAAGACACAAGGAAAATAATTCGTTGATCCAGATCCGGATCGTTTTATTTTCGTCGTATGATCTATATGGATCTTGAGTGATAATAAAATACGGCTAATATGTTTATCATGAATAGGACATATAGACTAGATATGTAGGTAGCTCATGGTCATTTTAAGGTATTCACTTTGTCCTTAGTTCCATCTATAAAAGCTGGACCTACAGGTTCTTTCCAAATGAAGAAACAGTGTTTAGGGATTTTATCATCCGTCATCCACGTAAATCAGTAGCCGTTCTTTTCATATTCGACTTCAATACCCCACACGAATTAACGTACCCCAAGAAGCTAGGATTCGCTAAGGGCTGCATATCACAACAGAATGACATTGCAATTTATACGGATGGTTTCAAAACGATGAAGCAACGGTGTTAGGTATTCATTCTCATGAGTTAAACCTTGAAATCTCCATACGACTTTCGAACATATTCAGTGTGTCCAGGCAGATGTTCTAGTTCTTCTGAATGCTACGAAATTTCTTGAAATGATGTCAATATCGAACTAGGAAATCGTTATCTTTATAGACGATAGGCAGGCTGCGTTCAAGGCACTAAAATTATCTGTCATCAAATCTCAAGTAGTCAGGAATTATCGCACAATGCTCAAAGCATTATAGACGGAAATCAGAGGCATAGAGGGAAATTAGATGTGACAAAAAACCTCCCTCGTACGTGGAAGGGCATACACTATACAAGGCCACTGTCAGACACGGATATATGCAGAATTGCCCGTACATTATCTTTAAAAACTTACCAAACACATTGACTACGCAAAAAACCTTGTATTTTAATGTATTGGGTTGGCCAATACGAAGGGCGTCGTATTACATCAGGACGACGCTAGAGCGTATGTCTCTCTCTGACTCGGCAGAAGTTGGTGCAGTTTGGATGGGATGTTTTACCTCACCCGCCGTATTCACCTGATCTTGCACCTTCCGATTACCATTTATTCCGGTCCCTGCAGAACTCAATGGAAAAAATTTCGTCTCGCTGGAAGCTTGTAAAATCCACTTGGAGCAATTCTTCGCCAATAAAAATCAAACGTTCTACGAAGAGGGCATTATGAAATTGCCCGAAAGATGACAAAGTGGTAGAAAATAATGGTGCATATTAACTGATTAAAGTTTTTCCTGACAATAAATATTTAATATTTCATTCCGCCTAAAAAAAATAGAGGGAACTTATTGGCCCACCCAATATGTATACCTTTTGCATTTCTTTTTAGTCCTCATTCATTATTCTGCAAAAAGCGAGGTGATGCATTTGTGAATCACACAGCGGAACTGCCAACTCATTGACCAGACAAATAAATATTGAATAAAACACGATCGGTTGCAAGGGGAAAATACCAGTACCTATAAGGAGTTTTTCAGAGAGTATTTCTTTTAATGCTTGCTCTGAGTCGGTAGAGCTATAATTAGAGCTGTGCAATCACCAGATTTCGTATGCTGTCTTTTGGTTACGTTTGGCAAAGTTCTAAAGGTCTAAATGTTCCGGATACGGAATCAACGTAGTGTTTTTGTAACAACCTACTTCTTCATTCCGCAATTTTGCAATTTGTGTGTGATGGTGAAATTATCAGAAAGACAAACTCAATCTTCATGGCGGCGCTGTCTGTAACTGGCATTAAATACACAAACCATCCTTCCAGCTGTGGTAATACTACGAAGTGCAATTAAAAAAAAAATGCAGTCAAGGCTGTCCAAACTTGTAGTGAATCCACCAACAGCAACACGCTGATTGTGGGAAAAATCAATATTAACATTCACCACCACCGTGCCATTCATTCTAAGACAGTCATCGCTTGAACTCTGTAGGGGAACTGAGCACCATGGCACCCATCCCTAACGCAAACAACCTTTGTTCGAACAATTGAACCCCATGTTCAGGGTGGTTAAGGGAGGTTGTGGTGATGATTTGGGGTGTAGGTCAATAGTTTTCAAACGAAGTAGTGCATGGCAAATGGAATATAAGAATAAAGAACAACGAATAGGAGATGGAAAGGCACGTATATAGCATGGTTGTAAAAGAAAACCTATTTAACTGAATGGAGGTCAACAGCGGAGTTAATATGTACTACATCCATGTGTGCATTCATTCCGAGAATGTAATTGATTTTTTCACGCCGTCCCATGGCAGTCATTAAATAGGTTTATGTATTTAATTATTTTGAAAAAGTTGCTGTTTTGGTGGTGTGTCCTTAAAATCCAAACGAGGATAAACATTTCGAGGATAATGTGAAGGTAATGGAAATTTAATGATCCATGAGGTGTATCTGGAATGGGTTTATTTATTTGAGGTCAACGTGTTGTTGGAACTGCGTAGTTATACATCACCTGACCACATAACTGACTCACGCAGTCATAATCCAAAATTTAATCAAAAGAATAAAATCAAAAAAAAATATCAAAAAATCGCGCAGTCATAAGTGCTAGAATCATTCATAATTGCGTCAGGGATTTTGAAAACATCTTCAAGAATGCTCCTCTCTCTCTTTGAAGCGATTAGAACTGTAATTCGCTTGTAACAATGTGTCAGCATTAAATTAGCGGTGTTTGCACATTGTTGACTTTTAATATCTAGTCACCTTTTTGAAGATAATGCCAGAGGCCTTAGACACTGTTGTTAAGTCATAAAGTTGTCTGCGTGTATTACCTACGTAATGGTTGCCTTAGCACGAGCAAATCGCTATCTGTGGCTTGTAAAAGTTCTGATGATTACGTTGTCATGTCTATTTTCATCTGTGTATTCTTGAGTGGTGGAATCTTCTTAATTTTACTCCAACGGTATTTACGAGTAATAGCATTGTAATTTGAGAGTACTTGTTTATCGCTTTGATGGAGTTATTTGATGTCTGTTCTCCTAATGGAGAAGGAGTTCTACAGAAAAGAAAAGGAAGCTTGTATGGTTATTCAGGTGTATTCATCTCAAACTGTTTTGCATTTTACAGAATAAACCACTGATTAAATAAACATTACTACAAATTCAAAACATAGGTTAGGTTGAGTTAGGGTGGCTAGGGCGCATATAGGATCTTCATTGTAATACCACTAGAGCTGGAACCAGCCGAGGAATATAGAGATTAGAAATAGTAGAGTTGTTTAAAAGTAGCCTAAAATGTTGGCATTAAGAGCTATCGTACAGTCTCCCCTGGGCTCATCGTTGACAGTGATGCTTTGAAATCATCTAGCTGTTTGGAGACTTGACACATTGTATCATTCTCACATCTGGGTTTTGGCTTTGCTGAATACATACAATTTTAGTAGATATTTGCAAGGAGTGAGACACACACATACGTTTCGGTTTTTCGGCAGAAATCCGAGAGTGAGCTCGTCAGCTTTACACTGCCTCAGAATGTGTCTGTGGTCTGGCAGGCAAAAGAACACGATTCAATGACTGAATCGTCGCTTGGCTGTCAGTTTTTTTTTCTTAAGCCAAGTGCTGTGCTATTATTTTTTATTTTTTTTTCCAACAAGCTTGGCCCCACGTTGAACCACACGGGACATCCATATGCGAGCATAGGCCGAATAAGGGCCATGTAGCAGATTACCTTCACCTTTGCATCGAGTTGGCTGCTATAAAACAACCTCTTTGTGAGGGAAAATGCAACTTTGGCTCTGGCCAGAGCAGCATCTATATGTTTGTTAAAATATAGATATTGATCTAGCCAGACCCCAAGGTACCTGACTACACTTCGACTCGCAAGTGGCTGGCCGTGCTGTCCCACGATAGAGAACTTTCGCCAATTCTTCCTGGTGTCCCAAGAGGCCCCAGACAACGGCGCTCTGAACAGGATGGTCTCCGACTTCTGAAAGTTGATTTTCAGCTTCCAGTCGTCGCAGTAGTAGTAGTAGTAGTAATAGTAAAGTAAATTTTATTTTTTAAACTTCAAATTCAATTTTTTACAATAATTTACAATAAAAGACTTTGGCTATTGCCGTCAGCCGAAGAAAAGAGAGAATTAGACTAAAGTTTTATGCAAATGTAGTGATTTAAAATGCTTCGTTCATTATTTGCTGCCGGTATTTTAATGCAGCTTTAAGATAGCTAGCCAGCACGTTCCAGTCCTCACCATCTAGAGTTCTGATGAATTCAGCCATTGATAGCGCCTCTTTACCCCAGTACGCTCGTCTGATTTCTTTCAATAATGGGCAAGCTCCAATAAAATGAAAAACGTCTTCCTTTGTTCGAAGGTTGCATAGGCTGCATTCCTCATTCCTCATTCCCTTCGCTTATATGAGGCCTGAAGTTCAGCCGAAGTAGTTCGCCTCTCGCCTTAAAGATGATAGAGATTACATCAACGCTGAACACATCGTGAAAATAATTTTTCGCAGCCAGATCGTGGTTGAGTAAGGGATACGTACACCTGGTCTCACTTTGTTGCGCTTTCAATCTAAACTTCGCACGGGTAGACTCTTCAATAACGGATAAAAGCTGGTTCAGAGAACGTCGCCAAGATTCTGCATTATAGTGCGTTAGCTGCGTACTATGTTCGCCGCTAAGCCTCGACCACTCGTTAAAGAATTGCAGCTTCCGCTGTACCAAATATTTTGCGACGATGTGTGGAAGGCGGTAGTTTGGAAGTTCCATTACTTTCAGAATGTAGAGAAAGTGCAATCTTAATGTAAAGATGTAGAGAGGAGATAAACCAGTTTCAAGGTGCAACATGTATGTCGGTGTGTTTTCGGGTAATCTAAAGATTTTTTTTAAGAAATATCTTAAAAGTTTTTCAACCTCTTCGTACTCGAATATACCCCAAACTTGTGCAGCATAGCACATGATTGACCTCATAGCCGCTTCGAAAACCTTAAATTTGCTGCTCGATGGAACGTTTTTCCTACCAAGGAATCCCCGCCAACTGCAATTTATTGTATTTATCTGCAACATCATTGGAGTTTCTGATAGAGTGACGATATCATCTGCGTATAAAAGCAGCTTTATTTGGAGTCCGTCGAACACAATTCCACCAGTTAAAAAGGTCACAAGATCATCTAGAAATATTGAAAATAGAAATGGACTCATGAGACAACCTTGCTTCAATCCCATTTGAGACTTAAACCCGTTGGACAGGTTGTGTCCATCCCAAACAGCTGCTTTATTATCTTCATAAAGACTTTGTATGACCCTTAGGACCTTTGAAGATACCCCTAAGTTACTCAGCTTGTAGAACAGCGCATTTCTGTCAATAGTGTCGAAGGCTGCCTTGAAATCAACAAAGAACGCATACATTTTTTTGCCTTTATCAAGGTATGACCGGGCGATGCTTGTCAATGTGAAAATGTTGTCTACTGTGGAGTAACCTTTTTTGAACCCCGCTTGGAATTCGCTTAGAAGATAATTTTCTCGCACCCAATCCGTCAAACGGTCTAGGATAACCCCAGCAAATATTTTCATTATTGAATTCATAAAAGAAATTCCTCTGTAATTCGCTGGGTCAGTCACATCTCCTTTTTTGAATAACGGAAGTATTATACACTTTCTAAAGCATTCGGGCACTTCTCCTGAGACGAATATGTAGTTATATACTTGTGTGAGCTTTTCTAAGAATTCTACTGACGCAGACTTAAAGAATTCATACGGGATACGGTCTTCACCAGGAGCTTTATTTGCATTGCATTGCATTACATCATCTAAAAACCATTACTTTGGACTTCGTCGCAATATCTCTTAATCTTATCGAAATTACGCTGCAAAAGTAATGTAATGAACTCGATCTTAGGCCCTGACCTGTACGCGACCAAGTCGTCTGCGTACGCTATGACATGGTGAAGTGAACCTATGCGATCGCTCGTGTAAATATTGAATAGGCGAATTAACCGCACCTTGGACCATTTTTTACTTCAAAAGATCCAGCAGACGTCACATTGCCATTCTTCACAATTAACTTCTTGCTGGTGAGCATGTCGTAAAGTATGTACAGCAGTGGTTTACTTATACCCAGCCTGCTCAACTTGTAGAAGAGTCCCTCTAACCATACAGTATCGAAAGCCTTCTCCAAATCAACCAGACACCCGGCACCCGTGCATTGTTTCTTACTTTTATTCCATTGGATATCCGGTACCAGTTTAGACGCGGCATGTATGGTATCATGCCCCGCCTTGAAACCGAATTGGTTATCCGGAACTACGTGCATGTCCTCGACCCACTTAGCCAGGGCTCTATGGATCACTTTTTCGTATACCTTGCTGATGTTCGGAAGGAGACTTATCGACCGGAGATTTCCCGGATTGGAACTATCTTTATTTTTTTTTTGGAATGGGCTGCACCACCGCTGTTTTCCAATGCGCTTGATAATGGGCATTATTCATGGCATTATTAAACAGGATGGTGTAAATGTTCACCGCGATTCGATCGATTCCCACGGATTTCTTTTCCCTCAGTGATTCGAAGATCGCTTGGAGCTCTGCCTTCGAAATGAACGGGGGATGTACCCTTTCATCGGCGATGGCATTGTATGCCATATTTCTTTCATTGAACACGGTAAAACCAGTATTCTCAGATCGCCAGTGCTCCATGTCATTTCGAAGGTAGAAGTTGTGCACAAGGACATGATTGTCCAGGTCGTGGTTCGGGCAAATACTATCATTCACCTTATACACGTCCTGAAAATTCGCTCCTATAGCCTCTACCTTCTCCTGCGGATCTTCGATCACAAAGAAATTGTCATCCTCAGCTGCGTTATCCGGATCTATACCTGCTGTCACTAGTATTTGCACATTGTTCGTAGTTACTCCCGATGTATATGTATGTGCGTGAAACAAGTGCTAAAAAGCACTTGAGTTTGAAGTCCCTGCTTCGAGTGAAGCTTGGGACCCATCCCTTCCAATTTTTAAAAATGTATGTAAATAATTTTGGGCATTAGTTTAGTTTAGCATGCTCCCAATATTGGTGTATTGGATTTTGAAGACCATGTAGCGAGCGAACTGTGACACCTACCCCGTAATTTAAAGTCAGAAGAATACCTATGGATAGCTTTGGGCATTAGCATAGTTTAGTATACTATGAATTGAATTATGATATAAAATGATAACCGAGAAGCTAAATGGCATGTATTGCCAAATTTATGAACCATTATCTTGCTAACGCGCACGTAAGTGTGTCCCCTCGCGTGGTTGGGAAGGGAAGATGGCGGGGTTCGAAATATATATGGTATATCCATATATATATACTCGATTAGGCCAGAGAACGAGTGTGCTAAAAAAAGCATGCTGGAGCTTAAAGTCTCTGCAGTGAGCGAAGCATGCCACCCACATTATAATTTTAAAACAGACAAATGTTTTAGATTCAGCATACACACGTTTTTGGTAGGAATATGCTAGGGCTTAAAGCCCATGTCGCGAGCACAGCGAGTAACCCGGTGTCTAGATACGGAAAAATTTTTATAAAAAGTAACCTCTGGCATAGATATACGAGTAGTTTAGCATAGGTCCAGAGATTGTTGTCCAAGATTTTGTCTTTGTAGATTTTCTTTTTCGATATATCGGGGTAGACCTTTACTATTTATTATTGAAATTCCATAATTGACCGAACTTGCTTGTCATACTGTTGTTCAAAGGATTGAATAACTTGCAAATAGTCGAAAGGGATGACATCAAAACGCCTTCACCATCCGCAAACCATTAAAAACCGGAACTGGTTTAAACTTATTTTTATTTTAATCAAACCGACCAATGAAGAACGAAAGGCGACAGGAGAGAATGAGAAAGAGCGAGGGTAAACTTTTTAGATTTGTTTATCTTAAGGTTAAAAATAGTTTTCTTTTGTTTCTTTTGTTTACATTCTGCAGCTTTCATCCGCTCCATAGAATAGCGTGCACTTGCCTTCAATGGCGTTCTCAGAAACTCACAACCCCTATTTACGTATGTATGTATGTTTTGAGCAGACAGGCGGCGGAAGGTGGTTATATCTGGTGTAAGTAGTAAAAATTGAAAAACGCCACCCCACACTACGACTGCTTGTGCAACCTAGAATGTATAGTTTGTATTCCTTTTTTTTTGTATTCAAAAATAATAGCAAACCATAACATACTACAAGGTTTTCCATACCCGCCCTTCCAACATCCCTCTCTCTTGATCCCTGTTTTCGTAGGAAAGAACTTGAACTCTCCCAGTTCTTGCGTGTAGCTTGGTCTGGTAGCTGGTGATGGTTGGTGGGAAAATCGATCGACGACATATCGCTGTGTAGTAGGGAATGCAATTATTGTGTTCAAGAATCCTTCATTTTTAGTAATTACATTTTTGAGGTTAGAATTTGTTGTGCTACAAAATTGAGTTTATTTTTAATATACATACATATATGTAGCTGCAGGAGGTTATTCAAGTGGGGACTGCGAAGGTTGTAGGCGGACACAAGTGCTGTGTTAAAGTGAATGTCGTGATTGTTAAAATTAATGTTGGATGCTTAAGACCATTTCTCATTTACATGCTTTATTTAAACTTGATGCGGACAGTTGGCGCCAACCAGGTGCAAGTTATTTTATGCATGTCAGCTTTCAATTAGTTCCTGTCGAATTAAAGTGAGTCAAAAGGACGTCAGCAAATGATTGTCATAAGGGTAAATACTCAAGAAATGAATTAGAACATATCATTTACTGCAGGATATCGTTGACTACAACCCGTAAGACCTGAGGAGTAGACTTCAAGGTGTAAATTCTAACTCCACACCATGGTACCACGGGTTTGTAAAAACTACACTCCAAGCGGGAAGTCGCATCAAAGGTTCTGTAGTAAAGGGCTAACACAAGCTAAAACAATCCATATTGTGTAAAAGGCCATCAAATAAAAGAGATATCCCTCTGAAATCCCCATAGAAACATTAGACATCGCAGCCACTTATCATAAATTGAATACAAATACCCGATCCTGTTTTCCATTAAATAAATGTGATAAATTGTAAGTAAATCAACTTGTTCACTGATGACTCAAAAATTGCTTCAGAGAATAGGCTTCTACATATAATCGAGAAAGCTGTAAGCTTTATACAGGGTGGGCCATAAGTCACAATGGGGTTTAAAAACATAACTTTTTTGTTTGTGTATTTATTTAATTTTGTTTTATACCATATACAAAATGGAATGGATTTCGAATTTCTAGTACCGCAAAACCTTGAGTTATGTTATGCTTGTTAATGAAGCCGATGAAGTGAAAACGAGCTTCTTGGGTTATGATCAGTTTTTGAATGAAGCCGTTTTCATATCTAGCCAATTCTTAAAGGCGACCTGCAAACTGTAGATTTTTCTGGTGATCTGTTTTACTGCTTACAGCAATTGCACGTTATAAGGGGAACAAGGGTATATCCGTGTTCAAAATGTGCCGCAGTGACGTGCGAGACATTCCTACCTGAGTAGAACGCTTTCTGATAGATGTTTTTGCTTGAACACTGCTCTACTCAATCAATATTTTTCTTAGTGCAAATGAAACGTGCATCTACTAAGCGACGAATCATTCCTTCAGAGGTCAAAATTCTTACGTTAAAATGGCGACACTACCCTATTTGCGTTAAAATAAAATTGATCGCTGATTTATAATAATAAAATTCTATTATTCTGATCCTTTGTTCAGTTATGAATCTCTCTATTATTATTTCTTCAAATATTTGGCGCAATAGCTCTTTTAGTGCCAGGGCCGTGAAGCTTGTGAAGTGTTGTAGAGAAGAGCTCAAGGTTCTTGGAACACAGCACGAGGTAAAGCTCTGCTGGGTCCCTGGTCATGAAGGCATACCAGGGAATGAGAAAGCCGATGAACGGGCTAGATGAGGCTCAGCACTAAGCTCGGACCAATCCGATCCCTCGGTGTACATCCCGCCTTGCGCCCTTAAGCTCGTAGCAGGAAACAAAGCCATAACGGAGGCTAACAATAGGTGGACCTGTTTAGATACTTGTGTCACCACGAGGAAGCTGTGGCCCGCTTTTGACAGAGTAAGAACCAATAGACTCATACAGAGACACAGAAAATCCCTCTCTACTCTAATTGGAGTCATTACGGGGCATAACACCATGCGGTACCACATGAAATTGTCAGCGATCAGACCCTCGAGGTAAGTAGAAGTCTCGTGATTTTTTAGGTCCTGCAGCACAATTTTTTAGCTTTTTACAAAGGTGGTTCAGATAAGTTTTATCCGGTGGCGCACGGGATTGTTGACATCTCTTCGGCGCTCTCCTCTTTTCTCGTATGAGGTCTTCGATTTCAGGCTGGTATTTGACTTTATTGTTCCGTGCTTCTGTCTTCCGCAAAGGAGTGTTTTTCCACGCTGAGCTCTGAATGGCTTCGACGAGTTTGTCGATTTCTTCTTCTATTTCGAACGGTGTCTTTAGCGGTACATTTAAAGCAACATTTTCCTTGCAGTCTCTTCTGAAAGCGTCCCAGTTAGTTTTGTTACTAGTTAAACTAGGCGGTCCTTCTTTTTTTTATTAGACTTCCACCTATTTTCAGAGTGACTGCTGAGTGATCTGAGCATAGATCATAGCATTCTTCGACTTCCTTCAATTTTTTAGTTAACCCTTTTGCGATAAAGAAGTCGACGAGGTCAGGGATTTTATTTTTGTCAGTTGGCCAATAAGTTGGCTTTCCTGTCGAAAAAAAAGTTCACCCCACGTTTCATGCTGACTTTGTACAATAATCTGCCTTTTGTTGAATTGCATTTTGATCCCCAGAAAGTGTGTTTCGCGTTAAAGTCACCACCTAAGACAAAATTAGGTCCGAGTGAGTCAAAGAGACGAATCAGGTCGTCTTCTACTAGCTTATATCCCGGAGGGAAGTAACTAGATCCGATGTTGTAGTCTAAGTGGTTTATTTTTACGGAGACTGAGCTTATTTGCATAGAATCAAATTCTATTTCTATGTTTTCGGAGTGCTTAATACAGTCTTTGATGTAAAGAGAGGACCCGCCTCTCGCATTTTCCGAAGGATGATTCGCATGGTAATCGCTGTAACCTTTTATTTTGGGTCTAAGTCCCTTTTTTAAGTGCGTTTCCGATACCAAACTTATATTAATATTATTTTTCCGTAGAAACACTTCAAACAAACTTCACAAACATTCTGAAAATTGTTAGTAATATTTCTGGCTTATGCCGTAAACAATGGATACATTGCCGCAACATCTTTTACATTTTCTTCAATATCACCGGTGTTTTTCATAAAACCAGATTTCCTTGTATGCCTCCAATCATCAGTGGCTCCAGTCTGGTCAAATCGAGTCACTAAGCGTCGACTATTTTGAGCGTTAGGCACATATGTATATATGTAGTATTGTTGCCAATGACTCAATGACTCACTGTTTATAGCGTAAATCAGAACTACCTATATAGTGCGCTATTGAGGAGTGTATTGATTGATATAAAATATTTTGCGTTACTTTTTAAAAATCTGCAAGAAAACTAAACATAGAATGAACAATAAAAAGTTATAGAAAAAAGAAAATGGGATGAAAAATTATGAGACACCCTGTATCATAGTGGCTAAACCTACTAATGAAGATGTTATGAGCGACATCTCATCTCTTTTTGCAAATGGTAACAGTCACGCCAATTTTTCCGAATTCCAGTTTTTGCAACAGAATCATAAGTAAAGTGTCCTTCGAGAACATCATTGCGTTTGAAGAATAAATTTCATAAGGTCACGCGCACTTTATCGAAAATTTGTAAGAAGCTGTGGAGTAAAGTGGGTTTTTCTATAGGCTTTCCAGCTATTAAGTTTGTCTCGTCTTTTCAATTGAATCAGAAACTCTGTGCTTTTTGCTGGCTTCATAGTCATTAAAATTTGTGTCCTCTCAGTAGTACTTCAGAAAGAAAACAATTGTTTTCATCTTGTTTGTGACCTTCAAATCAGCAAACAATAGAAAAGAAAAACTTTACACAGCCAATCAATACTGCTCTAATTAACCAGAGCAATCCCCCTCCAGTAGAACATCTCAACTAAAGATTTCTCCTCCAGAATGTATGTACATATCTCGCAATAAATTGCGAAATTGCTGGCGGAAAGATGGAAAACAACTTTGTACGCGCACACAAACAAATCATACGTTCGTATCTCTTACTATAATTGGAAACTATTAAAGCAAAATAGAAAAAAAAACTTTAGATATATGAATCTCTAAGCAAGAGCAAAAGGGAAACAAATATTAATTTCATATAACGCATTACGTGAACGCTACTGCACAATATCTTTGCAGTTTAACACGTAACACAACACCGACTGACCTTTAACGCGATTTGCATTTCTAAACAAAACCGACAAGCAGCGACAAGTCAAAAAATAGCAACCCCCCTCATATGCAAAAATATCAAGAAAAAGATACAAATAATCAAATACAAACATAAACATCGAATGAACATCCAAAAGCAATTTACGACCCATTCAAAACTGCGCTGCGGTGAATGACAAAACCTGAAAATGTTTGTCAGTAATATATTTTTGAAAATAAAATTTAAATTTATTTTTAATTTTTTTTACGCACACCATCAACAGCACACACCGGTCTAAGGGGAATACCAATTCGCTGCTGCGTAGTGGGGGGCGTGCTTCAATTAAGTGCGAGCGTACCTAAAAGCTTTGGTGGTATTTAAATTCAGCGTTTTTGGGCGGAAGCGAAAAACAAAATATAAAAAAAAATATTACAACACTATTGGCAATGTGACATGCATATTGAAGTTTAGTAAAACAAATTGCAGTCCATGTACGTTTAGTACTATTAATTGCATTGGTAATACCTTTTGTATTCCATTTCTGTGCATCAAGGTCAGCGGTTAAATGTTGCATCAAAGAAAATATTACGAGTATTTTCTTTAAGCCTTTTTATAACACTCATGCGTAACTGACTTTTCAATAGTCAGATATGTACAAGTACAATCATCCACAGCTATAGTCCGGTAGCTAGACTTTCAGATTCTTTGGATTTGGTGGACTTGAGTTTGAATGTTCATATTGTTACATGAACTTGAACAGGTACCTCAATAATCTTATAAATGTACAAAGATTAGCACAGCACAGAGATCAAAGCCTCAGACAGGGTTGGAAATGATTCTCAATCTTCCTCTGGATGAGTTCATGCGAAGCACGGCTGCAGCGCTATTCGTATTAGACTATCAAGCACATTGAAGCAAAGCTCATGTGGACATGGATCTATATTTCAAAGATATAGATCAATTGGTCTCGACTATGTCGTACCTTACATAGACTTTTTCCCGGTAGGGGGAGGAGTGGCAATCCAACGCATTAACCAGTGCACAGGACTTGAAAGTTCTATACTTTGATGGGTCTAAAATGGACATACGTAGGAACCGGCGCTGCAATTTTCTGTGAACCACTCAACATCAACGATTCATACCATCTTCCGGGTGACTAGTATCTTCCAGTCCGAAATCTTCACCATTGAAAGAGCAGCATAGATTGTACACGTGAAGAAACTAAACCCATCTAGGGTCACAATCTTCCTAGAGATTCAAGCTGCACTCAAGTCAATAGACAGCGAGACAATTAGATGTAAAACAATCGCCGCATGTTGATAAACTATAAACAGAATATGCAACATCCAGGAAGTCACTCTCTGCTGGGTTCCTGGACATACTGGCATAGAAAGGAAAGAAGCAGCAAGCGAACTAGCACGAAAAGGGTCAGCATTAAATGGGGAATTCACCCCTGCATCGGTAGCTACCCCTATTAGTGTAGTGAAAAGGGAAATAGATCTTAAAGCAAGAGAAAAGAACAACAACTCCTGGGCAGCCAGAGGTTACTCTGTCATATCTCGCAGCTTATGGCTAACTCTGAACGAAAAAACGACTTAAAGCCTTTTATCAATGAACAAAAAAGAAACCAAAATGATAGTAACTCTGAATTGTCCAATAGGTGTATTGGCCGCCGGACTGTAAATCAACTCACCTGCTTACTGTAGTAGGAGTTGTGATGATACAGAAGAAATCGAAACTATCAAACACTTGCTGTGTCTTCTTTGTGTCAATCTTTTCTTCTTCTATTCTTTTCTGTGTCAATCTTCAAACTCGTCGCTTCCGCTATATGAGAAAAGTACTTTTTAAAGTAGGTACTGGAGGATCTGGCGCAAGTCTCATTCGGGAACCTGATATGTTTCGTCAGGAGTACATGTTGGTTTGATTCAAGATCAACCGAGGCGCAACCAAATTGATGGTACTACAATTTATAGGTAAGCACAATGGGCGAAAAGGCCCCCATGCATGCACCCTCTACCGTGCACTTACCTCATACCATTCTATACCATTCACTTGAACACTGTTTAATAGTCTGCAAAACTGTTTCTTCGGAATTAGTTGAGTGGATCACGCACTTGTCGAAAGCAATGTAGTCTTCTTTGGCTTTTCCGACCATTTTCCTTCTAAGTCCTTTTGGGACTTGGTGCTGTAAGTAGAGGTTATTTGTCAATACTTCAAAGACTCCGATGATGCTCTTCACAACAAAAAGAAAGCGTCAAATGAGGTATAAATTCACAGAAAAGTCAAGTAGACCCATCGTGCCATTCGGCCCTTTGTGGTTTGCAAAAGGGTGTTTTGGTGAGACGTAGAGTAAAATCTACCACGGAGTATACGTACAACAAGAACAAATTACTGGCAACTACTTAGCTTTTATTTTCAGTCAAAAGTGAGTTGGGATGTATAGTTTGTAACACTCAATTTCAGAGGGCGCTTAAAAGATTTTTTTCTACAGCGCGTATATTTTGTCAGGCTGATGGCGAGCAGGTGCACCAATCTTCAAATATTTAAAAAAAGCTTCAAATCCAGATTGACTGGGGATCGTTTTGGTGAGAAGCTTTTACTTTGCTTTGCATAATTCTCACCAAAACACGCCTATTACTTATTGCACGCAGATTAAGCGAAAGTGGTGCCATTTCTATGAAGCTCCTCAGCAGTTTTCGAAAGGTTCTATTGGCATGGCATCATTTACGTGAAAGACAATCTAGAGTGTGCACAATTCCATGGATTTCATTTCCGTTTGGCTTTCCGTGAAAATTCCAATAACACTGACACTTTTTTGTTCGAAATATCAATTCATGGCATTTATATTTGAAAATGATTTCGATTATATGGTCACAGCGGCTGTTCTTGACCAAGTACATTCTGTCGGTCCAATTTCGGGTCACATTTTCGAGCAATGGTGGTCGTATGTCACACATAACACGAACAATGTTGGCTTCCAAGGTGTCAATTATTGCCTTTTGGAAATAATTGACAGATGTCCAATTGCACAATCTTGTAAGCCGTTTGACAGGCCCATTTCTCGAAATCGTCTTATGATTTCAATTTCTCGATTTTGATCTCCGTGAAATCACATCTCGTCGGGGTCAATGTCATCTATATTAAAGAAATATTGATTGATCGTGATTCGGTAACGATCTCTATTGATCGTAACGCGAGCTTCAGTCTCATTTATGAAGAAATAAGATCCGATGATTCCACCAAGGTGGAAATCATACCAGACGGTCCTTTTTTTATTTATTGTAATGGGGTCTGTATGGTCTCTTCTGGATTGGTCTCACTCATTTAATTTTTGTCTGAGTTGATAAAATAGGTATCTACTTTTTTTTTTTTTTTTTTGATTGGGAGGGGTAATCTTCAAATGACGAAACTCAGTACGTCCTGAGTAACAGTGTGGGACTCTTACTCACTAAACCCCCCTCCCACGACCGCCCCATTCCCCGCGGTACTGCCGTCTAGCATTTCTGATGTATTCGACTAGTGCATGTTTGCATTTTCCTGCTCAGCATTTATTGTGTTTCGCCGGTCTGATTCTTTCCTTTCTCTTTCTAGGGTTCTTAGAATCTTCATTATGCGCATTGTGCTCCCAGCGACTGCGTCCCATGCCTCCTGGCTTTTGAGCATTCCGCCAATGATGTTTTCTGGCGTTAGTGGTTGGCCGAGTTCACTCCTTAGTGCATTCCTTTCGTCGAGGAATCTTGGGCATTCAAAAAATATATGTTCTGCGTTTTCTACGCAGTCAGAGCAATGCGGACAGTAAGGGCTATTGTCGTGTTTATACTTATGTAAGTACGAACGAAAGCATCCATGGCCCGTTAGGAACTGCGTTAAGTAAAACTCAACTTCTCCATGTTGCCTGTCGAACCATGGCTGGATTTGGTGTATGAGCCTATGGGTCCACCTGCCTTTCTCAGAAGCATTCCAGCGTTCTTGCCATTCTCTTAGGCTTTCTGCTCTATAGAGCCGGTTTTCGCTGGCCTCGTTTCTTTTTTTCTTCTTGCGCAGTACTGACGTTGCTGTTCTACTGCCAGGGTATCTATTGGGAGCATTCTCGCTACCACGCAGGCTGCATCGCTAGAAGTAGTGCGAAATGCGCAGCTAGCTCTCAATGCACATATTCGATAAACAGATGTGATATGTGATCTGTATGTTTTAATTGCCATGGCCTCGGCCCAAATTGGTGCGCCGTATAGGATTATAGACGTAACCACTCTAGCCAGCAGTAACCTACGGCTATGTCTTGGTCCTACTATGTTGGGCATGATACGCGCGAGTGCAGCACTTGCTATTGCACCTTTTCGGCCTACATACTTAAGGTGATCTCTTAATGAAAGTCTCGTATCTATCATGATACCTAGGTATTTTATATGCGGTTTAGATGTGATTTCATGGCCGCCGACTATAATGGTGAGAGTTTCTACCTTCTTCCTATTACTTATCAGGACTGCTTCAGTTTTATGCTCCGCCAGTGTTAGACCAACTGAGGTGAGCCATTTTCGTATTATCCTTATTGTCGCATTGCTTATCTGTTCCACCTCCTCCAATAGTTTAGCAGTGACAATAATGGCGATATCATCAGCAAATCCCACTATTTTTGTTTCTTCGGGTATAGGAAGTCGCAGTATACCGTCATACATAATATTTCAGAGCAAAGGGCCAAGGACTGAGCCCTGTGGTACTCCGCCTGCGATCTTATATTCCTTGGGGCCGCGGTCTGTATTGTATACCAAGATACTGCACCTGAAGTAGTCAACAATAAAGTCTATGAGGTATTGTGGTACTCTCATCCTTCTGAGCGCTTGTAAGATGTGACTCCAATTTGCCGTATTGAAGGCGTTTTTTATGTCGAGAGTTATAACCAAGCAGTACTTTTTGGAACCGCCTCTCCATCTTCTTCCCTGTATAGCCTCTTGTGCCGTTTTAACTACCACATTGATTGCATCTGTTGTTGAGCGCGCTTTCCGAAAACCGTATAGGTGTTCTGAAAGACCTCCAGATTCTTGAATTGCTGCCTCTACCCTGTTACAGATGAATCGCTCCAATATTTTGCCAGCCGTATCTAACATACAGAGTGGGCGGTATGATGATGGTTCATTTGGTGGTTTCTTACCTTTGGGAAGAAGTACTAGGTTTTGCCGTTACCACTGATCCGGAAAGACTCCTTCCTTCAGGCACGAGTTGTAAATGTTAATAAACATTTCGGGGCTTACTTTTATAGCTGTCTTGAGTGCTATATTTGGGATACCATCTGGTCCAGGTGCTTTTTTATCTCCAATTTTATTGCAAATCTCGATTATTTCTTCTATGGAGGTTGGTGCCTCTACTATTGGATCATCCGAGAATGCGTTCTCTTGTTGATGAGGAAATAGTCCGAATAGGTATCTACTGTAAAGGTTTAAATGGCTACGGCTTTCTGCCCCTGCGTCGAGGTCTATACTAACTGCAGACAACCTCTGAAGATCTTTATCACATTTCTGGAGTATCAATTTTTGTCACCACTCAAGGGTGATCTTGTGCAAGCTATAGTGTTATCGCCAATCGTTAAATCTTACGAATGCATCCAAATAAAAGCTTGTTCAGGTAGGTAGGTAGAAGTGGCGGTTCTGTAAAACAGAACAGTTGTGCCGTTTTTATACCACGACTCATGCGACCTTGGATGTTGATGTGTGTTGGTGAGGACAATCTAGAGCCAGCCTGTGGAGTTTAAGAAGAGGGTTAGCTTATTTATGTTTTTACCCGAGATCCTCAAGTGAATTGTAGAAGGGTTTGCCTAATGCTTGATGTCTAGCCCTAGCTAGTGCTGGACAAGTGCACATGATAGCCGCTTGTTTAATTCTCTATCTATTTTGAGTATGTCGTGTAGGTATCAGTTACGAAGCTGGTGATAGAACTTAAATTATAGTTTTTCATATAAGTTTTATTTCTTGTCATCATAAAAGCAGTGTCTGAAAATTTATGGAGAGTACAAAGCAAATATTTTCGGCGTTTACACGACTAAAGACTTAGACACGCTACTGCTATTAAAACTGATTTCAAATATCGTTTATTCTACCCTTAGATGACATTGCAAATATTTCAGATAAAATCCATTTAAATCGCATCACTCTAGTTTGTTAATTATGCGTAAAATGTTTGCATTCAGTGCGACGGTCGATGATTAATTTAATTGTTTTAAATTGATTTTAAGTCCCTCTCATAATTACTGTCTCTTTAAAATTGATTGCACGTAATACTATCCGCAAACAAAACAAAGCAAGGCAATTTTTTTCCTCATTAAAAAATATATGGAAATTTATTTGCAGGATTTAAACCACGATGTGGTACTATTCTGTGCTTTGCACGAGTAAGCAGTTAGCTAAATCTCTGCAATTTAATAGCATGACGGAACACAAAAAAGAAAAAAGAAAAAAGAAGACATGTACTGGACTTTACACATTTACCCTGGGCGGGATGTTGACTTTCAACAGGAATGTGATGATTCGCCAGAAACCAAACACAGCCCACACAGTCAAATATGCAAACACTTAGTTTTTTAATTGTTTGGTTTCATGGTGGGCTATTATTATATTTTTTTTTGTTTTGTCTGCAATCAGTTTAGAGGATTTAAGCGTTTTCTAATAATAGCTGAACCATATCGGATATTTATATTTGCAATGTTTAGAATAGATTATTTGTATCTGCAAATAGGTAGCTTAATTGTTCAACTCAGTGGGGAACTGTAAGAGATGCTGGTAGAAGTAATTAATTGTTGCAAGCTAAACAAATTTCAAGAGAACAAAATAAACCACTAAAGACAGACTGTGGATTTCACGTCAATTCGGACAAGACAGAGTTGGTACACTTCAGCGGGAAATACAAGATACCACCCTTCAAACTGCCAAAGTTAGCAGGAATGGAGCTTTCCCTCTCGGATCGCGCTAGATATCTAAGCATCGTGCTAGGTTGAAAA
The DNA here is from genome assembly GCA_945910035.1 of Brachypalpus laphriformis. Lineage (NCBI taxonomy): Eukaryota > Metazoa > Arthropoda > Insecta > Diptera > Syrphidae > Brachypalpus > Brachypalpus laphriformis. The sequence goes on from OX246755.1 coordinate 125,645,532, forward strand.
CTAAACTGAAAACTTAACATACAGGAAAGAGTCCGTAAGGTTTACAATGCTCTCTTCATCTGTAAGAGGATTGCTGGTCCTGAAACCAGGAATGATGCACTGGCTATGCAATCAGACCCATTCTTATGTATGGGACTCTTGTGTGGTAGAAGGCAACGAATAAAATATACGGGATATGTTGGCCATGGCACAAAGAACAACCTGCATTGCCATCACGGGTGCTCTGCGCACAACCCGCACGGCTGCACTCGAGACCTTTCTGTTTCCTTTACTACTAGACATACAAATAAAATGACCAGCGGGTAATAGTGCGCTTCGACTCGCCAACGTAGGTCCCTTCAAAACCAGTAATGTGGGGCATAAGTCCATTCTTAGGGAATCATTTCCCGATATCCCTGATAAATCGGACGATATCCTTGGTGCCTTAGACTTCGACACGCCATACGAAGTAATATACTCATACTCTGTTTGGGACGATTTGTAAAGGACGACAGTCTCTGTACACAATGAGATTGCAACATATAAATAAATAAAAAAATAAATATTTGGCGCAACAGCTCTTTAAGTGCCAGGGCCTAGCTTCTCGCAACCACTCACGTTGTGTGCGTTATATTTTTCACACGAGTGGAAGGGACCTACAGTTTAATGCCGAATCCGAACGGCGATTTGAGAAGCTTTTTCGTGACAACAATACTCTCGGATGTTTGTCAGACGCTCGCAAGAGGTGGGACCGTGAAAAAACTTTTTCGGTGTTTTCTGGGATTCGAACTTGGAACCTCATGCGTAGTGATCTGCACACTAACCACTTCCGCCACGGCGCAACATATACAGATGGTTCTAAGACCATGATGGAACGGGGTCAGATATATACTCGAGAGATATTAACGTACAGGTGACTCTTGAGACTTCCGGACACATGCAATGTGTTCCAAGCAGAGGTTTTAGCTGTACTTAAAGCTGCGGAATTACTTAGATGGGATCAATATCCGTTATGAATATCGCCAGATATATTAACAGTCAGGCTGTGCTTAAGGCGCTAGAGTCTTACGTCACAAAATCTAAAATCATCAGGAATTGCCGCACAATGCTCAAGGCATTATGTACTCAGAATCGTGTCAGATTATGTTGGGCACCTGGACATTGCGATGCAGAAGGCAACGAAAGAGCCGACGCACTGGTCAAAAGAGAGGCAGAGGTCCCGCATAGTATCATAATTGGAAGCTTTAAATCACCAATGTGCGTGGCTAAAGAATTATTCTTGGTAGAATTAGCAACTTTCACTTTTTCATCGATTTCAAAGTTGCCTATGATAGCGTGTATAGAGACGAGTTATACAGAGCCATGTCAAGTCTTGGCATCCCTGCCAAGCTCGTCCGTTTGTGCAGAATGACGATGGAGAACTCTCGCTGCTCCATCAAAGTCGGTAAGAACATCACCGAACCATTCGATGTCAGGAAAGGTCTTAGACAAAGCGACGCGCTATCATGCGATCTCTTTAACATAGTATTTGCGAGAATTGTACGAAACTCACAAGCCAACCCCGGAGGTACAATCTTCTTCATTGACATAATCGGAAGAACTCAGCGGGCCGTCAATGGGGCATTTACGAGTATTGAGATCGAGGCAGCAAAGATGGGTCTAGCGGTCAATGAAAGCAAAACAAAATATATGCTGTCTACAAAAAAGGACATCCAACATCGGCGTATTGGACAGAACGCCACAATAGGCAGATACAATTTTGAGGTAGTAAAGGATTTTGTCTACCTAGGCTCTATGGTCAGCTCCGCAAATGACATCAGTAGGGAGATCGCACGGATAACCATCGTTGTTTCTATGGACTAAAACGGCAATTGAGTAGCAAAGCCCTATCTCGAACTACTAAGGTAACTCTTTATAAGACATTAATCATCCCAGTCCTGCTGTATGGCGCAGAGGCATGGGCTTTGACAAAACCGGATGAGGATGCCCTTGGTTATTTCGAGAGAAAAGTTCTTCGAGCGATCTTTGGTCTCGTCTGCATAGACGGTGAGTGGAGGAGAAGGTACAATGCCGAACTATACGGCCTGTACAAGGACATCGACTTAGCCAGAAGAGTTCACATACAGGCGACTAAGATGGCTGGGTCACTTAGAGCGGATGGAGCCCAACCTTCCCGCTAAGAAAGTCTTCGAATCCACCTCGGACGGACGGCGCAGTAGAGGACGACCTCGCGGTAGGTGGCGCAAACAAGTGGAGGGGGAACTCAACCAACTTGGCGTGCGCAACTGGAGGCAGCTGGCTCGTAGCCGTGCTGGCTGGAGAGGTTTGTTGGTTGAGGCCCAGGTCCTCCCCGGACTGTAGCGCCATCTAAGTAAGTAAGTAAGAACTACCAACTTGGTTAACCAAAGATGGTTAAACTTAGAAGGGCGTAGGGTGTCCAAGGTCTTGCGGCGTGTGGTAGATCGCAGGAAATCTGGGAAGATTATAAAACTAGAAACATCACTTCGTAGCAAAGGTGGAAAGCATTGAAAGCCTGACCCTCTAACTAAAATCACCTCTGCCGATCCCTGATCCCCATGGTACCCCGTAAGCATTTCACCATGGGGGGAGACTTCAGACACTATGAAATTAGGATTATCAAATACGGATGCATGCAGGTAACGCAATGACCCACATGTCTCACAGGACATAACATATGCATATACTCTATGAATGCAAAGGCATTGGAAGGACTAAAATACAATGAAAGATAATTCTTTAATAACTTAGAAGAGGTAGGGTCCTTGAATCATAACAATGATATATTAAAATTCTGTAGGGAAATGAAATGTGTAGAGGAATTGGTTTAGGTTTTATACTGTGAAGGTACTCTAGGGATCGCGATGGACCCACTGATGCCTTGTGCATTATAATATTCTCATAACCATACTCAACCTAACCTAACCTTAATGTGTTAAATCGCTTCCCTACCCCTACCCATCTCACCCCTAAAAGTCTTGCTAACCTAAACTCGAATCTACTTAAATGTTAACTTTATTATAAAAACTTAATTATCAATTCATTTATGAACTAAATGAATTAACTTGTCCGGCAGTAATTACTAATGGATGTAAATAATTTACAACGTAAATTATTTTGATCTGCTTTACCATCAATTATCCAAAGTAAACTGCAGGACGACCTTTAACCGAACTTTGTGAGATACATTTAGAAATGTGTATTTAACATTTAACCCCTATACAAAGTATTTTACTATCTCATACTAAAAGTACGATTCAAATGAATATTCAATTTCTCTTATAAGTTTTCATTGAATTAAAAGGGAGAACAAGTATCTATCTACAGCAAGAAAATCATTTCAGATTATATCAGACTTTCCCTTCAATTCCTAGGGTTAATGAAATGTCACTGCACAATTTAAACGAAGGTTGTCATCAGCAGATGATCTGAAATACATTTTGACATCAGAAACTTTAAACTGCAACTTGACCTTTCAAATAAAGAAATTTGCCAGATGAATATTTATATATTCAAGTATTTTTTTTTTAGAAACCTGCTTTATCACCAAAAGAGAATTTGATTTTTCTTTGTATTGTTAAATATTGTTTTTTTTTTATACTGGAGTAATGTACGTTGTTGCATATCAGAGTATCTATTGCTTGATCTTTAACATTTGTTATATACATATTTGAAAATACAGTGAAATCACCACGTATTTGAATACTTTATGAACGCGTTATTAGTTTCCTTAAAAGTCTGACGTAAATTTAATTTTACGTATACCAAAGGTGTATTTATAAATGCCTCATTTAAAATGTCATAATACACCTTTCTTTTCCAAAAAAAATGATGGGGTATCGGGAAATAACGTGTTACATCAGGTAGTTGATGATAAAATACATATTCTACTAAGTTGAATAATTAATAAGGGGGAAACGTGAAAAGAACACAAAATGTATATCGATTCCCCAAATTCCCAAAGAAACCGATCATTAAGAGCTGGGTTAGAATTTACATCAAAAATGAAATGTAAATAAATCTTTGGGTATAAATGTAGTCAAAAGCTTCACAACATTTCTTTGATGTGACGTACGCTTTCTGCCGTGCATTGCTCTAGTTATTTGTATTTATTTTATAAGGCTTGTACTTTTTGTACCTTTTTTGAAGGAAATTCTTAGAACTAACATTATTAATTACATGGGAGTACTAACAGAAGTCGAGGAAACGTTCTTAACCGCAAATTTAGATGAAAACCATATATATGATATAATTTTATTTCGAAAATCCTTCATCGTCACAATTAACTACTTACATCTACTGTTAACATAAGTCTCCTCTATACTCCTTTACTCGTTTTGATTTTTAGACGCTTTAGTCCTCACTCTGTCTGGTGGATGGTCTGTCTATTTACCCATTATAAGTTTCATTATATCGGGAACTTTTATTCCCTGCATTATGGGTGCATGGTGTTCTGTCTCTGCTTTTGACTCTCACCATTCATTTTTCATTGCTTTTGCGTGACTTATACTTTGCTAATTGAGTGCTTTGTTAGGGTGAAGGCTTCTAAGGTTATAGCTGACAGCACGCATTGCTTGTATACTTTTCTTTTCAAAGATATAGGCATGTCTTTTAAATTTGTTTCTTCTTTACCAAATACTATCCAAGCTAAATATATGCGGCGAAATATCTGTACGATTTTCTTTACCGATTCTTGTTTCGTGACCAACATGTTCGTGGACTTGTTCTAATTCCTCTCTCATTGAGTTTCTGCTTGGTGCTAAGTGATATAAACTTTGTCTTTTCGAAATTAACATTTATTTAATCACTTGCTTATGTCTGGGTGGTATAATCAGTCGTAATGTGTTCGGTTATTAAGTGGTACGTTGTCGGCTCAAGTACCAACCATATTCATTCAAATTTTCTAGTAATAAAATTAATTTATGTGATCATCCATTACCTGGGGAAACTCAATGCGTACTTGGAAACAAATACTAGAAATCAGAACCAATTGTAAAAGTCACAACGAATTCTCCCCGATTAGTTCGGACACCACCCATGGAGTAAGCATGTACTAAAACCTAATATCGCCTGAGTTCACCTAAGTTTCAAATCTTTCAAATTTACATCATGCAATTGCATTGCAAGGAGATTCGCTTTTTCCTAAAAATAACAACAATTTTTGTTCAGTTTCTTGAATGCAAAACCTACGAGTAATATCATGGGAAAAAGTCTACGTGATATAGTATTGCTTAGCCTTTTTTCTTATTTAAAACGTCTTCAATTTATACAGAGTGGACAAACAAGAAAAATGAGATTAGCTACGTGATGCAAGAATATCTCGTTACTATCAGTGCACTGTATGCATACCTATCCCGTGACGAAAACACTAAATAGAGTATCTCTTTTCAATCATCTCAGCTATACGTCCTCTGATTAAGGCATACAGTGGTGGCAAAAATAATAGGGACAAGGTGAGTCAATACATATTTTCTTTTTTTATCTGAAAATCCTTTTACTTAAAGTTCCAAGAACTTGTACAGTATAATGCCACTCATTTGTACATTAAAACGTAGTACCCCTTTCCGCGAATGCGATCTTCGTTTAAACAGAATAACGGAATATTTATCTTAACCGTTTTCTGAGGCTGAAAAAAATAATAGGGACAGCTGTTGAAAATTGAGCTTCATCGCAGTTGTTACGATCTATTAATGAAAGGAAGTTGTGCTTTTGTGAAAAATCGTTCAGTGTTTTATTTTGTTATTGACTTTTCTGCAATTTATTTCATTATGGGTAGAAATAAGCATTGCTCCGTTGAAGATCGCTTAAAAATGAAAAGGCTTTACAAAAAGGGGTTAACTGTGCGAGAGATAGCGGAACTTTTGGATTGCTCAAAAACGAAAGTTCATAATGCTATCCGGGCACAAAAGAAGCCAGAAACCCGTGGCCGGCCAAGGAAAACTACGTCAGCTTTCGATCGACAGCTGCTAAGGGCATGCAAAAAAACTCCGTTTGCTTCTTCCAAGGTTTTAAGATCTGAGTTAAATGCCCCTGTCTGCAGTCGGACAATAAGAAACAGGCTCATAGAAGGTGGATTGCATGGAAGAGTAGCAAGAAAAGTTCCTCATCTCAGCAAGGCCAACATCAAGAAGAAGAAGGACTTTGCAGAATGGAATCTGAACCGACAGCATTGGAAAAATGTTTTATGGTCAGGCGAAACCAAGATAAATCTGTTTGGGTCTGACGGCAAAATGTATGTGCGACGTCCTAAGAACCAGGAGCTTAATCCTTCATACACCAGGAAGACAGTGAAGCATGGTGGTGGCAACATCATCATTTGGGGTTGTTTTTCATGGTATGGCGTTGGTCCTCTGTTTTGGATCAAAAACGTTATGAACGCCGTGGTATACAAAGACATAATGCAGAACACCATGCTACAATATGCCGAAGAAAACATGCCGCTTAAGTGGGAATACCAGCAAGACAACGACCCCAAGCACTGTTCGAAGCTTGTAAAAGCCTGGTTCCAAGACAATGGCATTAGGTTAATGAGTTGGCCGTCGCAGTCACCAGACCTAAACCCAATTGAACATCTTTGGGGGGTCTTAAAAAAGGAAGTTTCAAAGACCAATATAAAAAATCGTGATCATTTGTGGAAAGTGGTCCAAGAAACATGGAATGCTATTCCAATTTCCCCATGCAGGGCACTGGTCGAATCTATGCCACGCAGATGTCGTGCTGTACTGAAAAACAGCGGAGGGGCCACTAAATATTGAAAAAACAAAGATTTAGTCCACATTATGTAAGTAACATTTCAATAACCTGAAAATATTTCAACTATCCCTATTATTTTTTCCAGCCTCAGCAAACGGTTAAGATAAATATTCCGTTATTCTGTTTAAACAAAGATCGCGTTCGCGGAAAGGGGTACGACATTTTATTGCACAAATGAGTGGTATTATACTGTTCTAGTTTTTCAAACTTTAAGTAAAACGAATTTCAAATAAAATAAAAAAAATATGTATTGACTCGCCTTGTCCCTATTATTTTTGCCACCACTGTATGTCGTCTTTTAAAGCCTAGCTCCATCATAAAATATTCCACATAAAACAACGCCGCTATAATTAAAAAAATGTGGGCGTGTGTCGGACCACTGCGCGTGAGGTTCAATGTTCGAATTTCAGAAAACACCAACAAATTTTTTCACTGTCCCAACTCTCTCGAACGTTTGACAAACATCCGAGAGTATTTGTTGTCACGAGAAAGCGACTCAATAACAAAATGACATTCGAGTACGGCACAAAACTGTCGGTTGGAAAGGACATTCAGGTCAAAAAAAAAATAATTATAATTAAAAAAAAAATACTAGAGTTATAGCGATTGTACAGTGGGCGCCATGGCGTAAGTGGTTAGTGTGTCCGATCACTACGCATGAGGTTCCAAGTTCAAATCTCAGAAAACACCAAAAAGTTTTTTCACGGTCCCACCTCTCGCGAGCGTCTGACAAATATCCGAGAGTATTGTTGTCACGAAAAAGCTTCTCAAATTGCCGTTCGGATACAGCACTAAACTGTAGGTCCCTTCCATTCGTGTGAAAAATATAACGAACACAACATGTGTGGTTGCGGGAACCTGGGCCCTGGCACTTAAAGAGCTGTTGCGCCAAATATTTTTTTTATTTTTTTTTAGTGATTGTACCAAAATTCATAATTTTGCTTACGTTCTTAATCAAGACGGCAAAATAGATTTATGACATAATTTTGAATACTTACTTTTCATCGAACCGAAATCTAAGGTTTTGATAAATCAAAAAGAACATATTCAATCAAGTTCGGCATCTCATTTGTGTGTGCTGATAAAAAACTATCAGAAGTTCAGACATTGTCGTTTTGACTTAAAATTTCAAAATTTCATTTGATGTGATATAAGGTGGGTTTTTTTGTACGCGCTAAATTCAATCGGCATGTTATTTTACAAGGCTCCCGGAAATTACGTCATAAGAAAACACGTCCGAATTTTCTTTTGGAAAAAAAGCCCGCTTGTGTTCATACAAAAAACTTCCGCCTTCTTTTCTAACATTTTCGGCATTTTTTCCTAAAATTGTCTGGCCCAAATGTTTTTTTGGCTTTTTTTTTTGTTTTCTAAACTTAAATACATACATACATACATTTTCAATGGCCCGCTAATCCTTCATGAGTGTCACGGGGGTAGGATGCTCAAGTGGACTCTCCATCCTTCTCGATCCTCCGCTATTGACTCCAACTCATCAGGAGGAATCCCTAGACGGCTCCAGGAGGGATGCCGGACTTGGTCCAACCATCTATTTCTAGGCCTACCGCGGGGTCGCCTACCTGATGCCACGGCCACCATGGCACGTCTTGGAAGCCTGTCTGGAGGCATACGCACTACGTGACCAAACCATCGAAGCATAGATCGTTCCGTTCGGAAAAGTAGCTGCTCAACATTGAGCGCCTCGCGTACTCTGGTGTTCCGCACTCGATCCCTACGAGTTATTCCAGCAACACCGCGAAGGAACCTCATTTCGGCAGCTTGTATCCGCGATATTATTCTTTCGGTCCCTACCCAAATTTCATGACCATAGGTGAGAGTTGGAACATACACCGAGTTAAAAACCGATAGCTTAGCTTCAATACAAAGTTCAGCCTTCCTTACAACAGATTGGCCAAGCTCTCTCAAAATTGATCCAGCCTGAGCAATTCTACAGGATAACTCGGCATTGCTCTTCCCATCACTCGTGAATAGAACCCCGAGGTACTTAAACTTATCCATCTGCTTCAGTGGAACTCCACTAACATGCAGAGTGCACTGAATGGGTTTTTCGGAAACGACCATTACTTCTGACTTGCTCACGTTGATCCACATTCCAGCATCTTCACAAACCGCTACAAACCTTTCTAGTGCGCGCTGAAGTTCGGTTTGAGAGAACCCAAGGATGACCAAATCATCCGCAAAGAGCAGATGACTAATCTTTAGGTCTCCCACTTCGAAACATTCCCCACCACGACTGCGCTGCAACATCCAATCCATATATACAATACAATGAAGAGGAGAGGTGACAAAACGCACCCCTGGCGGAGTCCAACGCCCACAGTGAAAGGTATTGATTTAACACCGTTTATCCGAACACAGCTTCTACAGTTTGTATATAAAGACTGAATCGCCCTTAACAGGGAACCATCAATCCCATACTTCTGCAGAACACTCCAGAGTTTGCCTCTAGGAACCCTGTCATATGCTTTTTCCAAATCTACAAAACAAGTATAGACAGGTTTGCCATACTCCCAGGCCTTCTCAAGAACCATTCTGAGAGTGAACAACTGGTCGGTTCTACCGGGACGAAAACCGCACTGCTCATCCCCCAAACTGTCCTCAACCACAGCTCTGGAACGCGTTTCTAACACCTTAGCGAAGACTTTTCCAGGGAGACTTAAAAGGGATATACCCCTACAGTTGGCGCAATCTCTTTTGTCCCCTTTTTTAAAAAGAGGAACTATCACCCCCATTTGCCAATCACCAGGTGTTTCACCGCGTTCCCAGGCCACTTTAATGACACGCGAGAGCCATTGCACGCCCGCTTGGCAATATCCCATTTGTTAGCCGTAACTGGATTGTATGGATGAGAATAACTATTTAAGATACCCCATCTGCACATCCAAGTCACGTTGCCCGTTTTCTAAACTTTAACCGCGAAAATAATATTTTGAAGCATAATTTCCATTTTATTTTACGGCTTTTTTTCACCTTAGTCTGGCGTAATTTGATAGATACGTATTTTCCTATGGCGTAATTTCCGGAAACTATTTCACTACAACTGCTCCGATCCGATACAAAGACTAAGAATAGAGATCGAGAACTCTCTTATTAGTGAGTAATGTTTGCCACATCTCAAACGGTGATTCGATTATGAGGATCACTCGAATAATAATATCACTATTCCTGAATTCATTCGATCACGCTCATCAGTAATTAAGAGCGATCTAGAAGTTCTTGTTGTGCTAGATTGGGATCGCACTTAATAATGTAGACTTAGAGTTTCGTGTGATAAGACGTTGGTGATTATTCCTATGTAATTGTAGATGAATCTTCCCTTCGTGATAAATTTGTTTATTTCGTTAAGTGCGAACAAGCACGAGACATTTGGAGAGGAAAATGACACACTTTTTTTTTTCTGCCAAGGTTTTGTGGACATCGACACAGCTACATATGGTATATGGTCTCCATATACCAAAAGCTTTGTATGTTAAATCTTCAATTCTTACAGTTAGTAAAGTTTCTATAGCAATGTCGTCAAAAATTCCACAATAACTGTTAGAATGTGGCTCCTTTGATATCGAGATAGCCTAACATTACCCCTGTTTTTTTGTCGTTTATAAATAGTGAAGTCAAGTAAAGTAAACTACATGTTCAAAAAACGATTCGCAGCTGCCAGATTTTCTATATTTTAAAATTTCCTATTTCCCAATAAAATTAAACACCAGATATTTCTGTGTTTCAATTAAAAAATATACGTACGTAAATAAAAGAATACAAAATCTTTATCTTCGCCAACTTGGATGAACGAATTGATTGAAATATTGCACTCGCAATCGAGTCTCGAAAAATTATCTACACTTGAATCCGGGTGCGGAACTTATTGGTAGTCATTGGCAGTGGGATATTGTAGTAGATAAACATGCAAAATCCTACTTTACTTCACTTCGATGTGCCAAAAAAAAAAACAGAGGTCCGTAAGTTTGTTGGCTGCGAAAAAAATATTGATAACCAAAAAAGGATTAGCCATTTTAATTAAACGCATAGGGACAGAAGAATTACAACTGGAGTTAATGTAGGACAATGTACAAAAAGTTTGAGAGCAAATTAAGGTAAGCTGAGATGAAGATCTGCGCATGACAGCAGGAGTGACAAAGTTTGATCGAATAAGAAGTTCGAAGTTTGTGGAAGCTCAGGAAAATAAGAGCGCGACTGGCTCAGCTAGTATTACCATGTTCAAAGAAGCGATCATTTGAACCCCGTCAAAAGGGCAATATCAGTGAACGTGCTAAAGAAATCGCGAAAGAAAGGCACGCCTAAAAAATCCTGAATCACACAAACGCAACGACACCAGCATTTGGTTTGCCTCAGTAAAGAAGTGGTCCAGAATCGGGAGACCTGCCTACATTTCCTGAAGTAAAACAGGCAAACCCCACAGGCGGATCTGTACAAATACAGTGAATTGGGACGGTTACGATCCCTTCAGTTTAGATCATAAACTCTCTGAAATAGCAATAAGACAATTGTACAATAGTTAAATCGTACTTATAAATCATGGTTTGACGAGGAGTGTGAGAAAGCAAGACAGTTATCCTTCGCCTGGCTTAAGCTATTTCGCCTATTCAACGAATGTGCTATGAAGGATTCGTATATTAGAGCAAATAAGGAATTTAAGCTTATATGTAAGGCAAAGAGGAGTAGTTACCATGAAGCAGAGGCTCGAATATTGGCACGATGTAATAATTCATCGGATTTCTGGAAGCTGGCAAGAAAACTCAATGGTGGAAGATATGTTATGAGCAGTAAGCTAAGTCCAAATATCCTCCTAAGTCACTTTAAATCGTTATTGAGCCCATCTGCTAGTCGCTTTTATTTTCAATACGCCACGCCAGGTCTCCAGAATGATATCTTGGATAGCCCGTTCTCAAATCAAGATATTATTAGTGCGCTAAGAAATTTAAAGGATGGGAAAGCGTCAGGCTCGGATAGGATACCGTCCGAATTCTACAAGTATGGTACCAATGAACTACACATCAAACTTGTTTCCTTGTTTAACGACATTTTGGAGTCAGGAATAGCGCCGCAACGATTTAAGGAAGCGTTAATTTTTCCAATCCATAAGAAAGGTTCTACAGCGGATCCAGCAATCTATCGAGGTATTTCGTTCTTGAACGCATCTTATAAAATATTCACCGCAATGATGCAAAGCCGACTTAATCAATGGATAGGAGCCAATAAGTTGTTAAAGGAATTTCAAGCGGGGTTTAGGCCAGGATATTCAACTATCGATCACTTTTTTGTACTAAGTAGTATTGTGGACTCTTTTCTTGTGCGAAATAAAAAACTCTACGCATTCTTCGTGGATTTTAAGGCAGCCTTTAACACAGTGGATCGTAGCGCATTGTTCTATAAGCTCTACAAATTGGGTATGTCGCTTAAATTTGGACGGGTTATCCAGAACCTGTATAGTGATACCAGGGCGGCTGTGTGGAACGGGAGCGGACTATCGGAATGGTTTCATTCGTGTTCAGGAGTTAGACAGGGGTGTTCTCTAAGTCCAAGTCTTTTTGCACTCTTCATCGAGGACATAACTGAGTTTCTTCCAGGCGGGGTAGAGTATGCAGGAGTCCTAATCAAAGCGCTTTTATTCGCAGACGACGTAGTCTTATTGGCGCACTCTCCAGAACAGATACAGCTCATGATTAACCGTCTTAGTGATTACTGCAGGTTATGAAACTTAATCGTTAATTTAGATAAGTCTAAAGTAATGGTGTTTAAGAAAGGAGGTGGTAGATACGGTGCTAACGAGAAATGGAAATACAATGGTGAAATAATTGAACTGGTGGAGAAATATAAGTACCTTGGAGTGTTCCTTACGAAAAATATTTTTTTTTTTTTTTGTCGGGATAGGCAACACTCGACTGGAGCACTCAGACACAACTGGTCCATTGTACTGCCAGAGAGCAAACCCTGATTTACCCATTTTATTGGAATTTTCTTGACTTTCTAAGAAAGCCAAGCAAGCACTTCAGTGATGAGGAGATTATAGTACCAGCACTCACCACATCCGCACCGAAGATCTGCCACCTGATACGAGCAAAGGCTAACGAAAAATCTTAGTATGAATATCCACCTCGAGGAGAAATTAGTAAAATCAAAAGCAGCCATCAACTTAGCTTGGAGAAGATGCTTCAACAGCAAATTCATTGCCCACAGTGCTAAATATAAAGTTTTCGAAGCGGTATCGGAGTCCATTCTGTTCTACGCAGCACAAGTATGGGGATGTAAAAAATATGAATCCGCTGAAAAACTACTAAGATATTACCTCAAAAGAATATTTCATCTCCCGTCCAATACGCCAAACTACATGCTTATGCTGGAAACAGGCTTATCACCAGTTTTCGCAAAAACGTTGAAACTCCAAGTGGATTATGTTCTTAAGGTTCTTAGCATGCCGGATTACCGACTTCCAAAAATAGCAGCTGTACAAGCTATACAAAGGAGAACTGGATGGTTTAAAGAGTGGTTGGAATTAGGCCGCAGCTGTGGTATTGAAATTAATCACGAGGACTTACGGTGTTTGAAGAACCAACTTTATCAGCTCATCGAAGGAGTCGACGTTCAGGCTAGGGCAAGGTATTTAGAGGAAGCATCTGGATCTCTGTATAAAATGATATATAGCCGTTTGAATCACAATTTGATGCAGAAGAATTATTTCCGGGATAAATACAGCATCGATGAAATAGCGATGATCTTCAGACTGCGGGCCGAACTCCTAAAACTTAATTATATACCTCACAGAGAAGATTTACCTCTTCAATGTAGTTTGTGCAATTTGGCAGAGAGGGAGGATACTCTGCATTTCATTGGCAAGTGTCCAGTTTTACGGGAAACAAGAAGACATATCTTGGGAAGCGAGGCCCTGTCGGAAAATCAAGTCACAACACTCCTCAACGATGATAATGTTCCTAAGTTATTTCGATATTGCAAAATTGCACTACAATATTGCGAGAGAATATTGACTGGAAATTTTTAATCAATGCTAGTCCACTTTATTTCGCTACTTCATATTAAATGAGATTTGGAAAGTTATGTACATACATAGGTATTTGATTATATTGTCAATCAGGCAGACGGCAATGCCATGCAAACTGATTTTTTGTTAACCTTTTTTTGTAATGAATCTTGAAGTACACAAATAAAAACCGAAAATCGAATAAATAAAATAAATCATTTCATTGCGTTATATGTCTAAAACAACCAAAGTCATCTGACATTCCTAGGTTGTATTGTTCATTAAATAAAACTTTTACTAAAGTTATTTTTAAACCTCAAATCAAATCTCATACTGATAACTTTTTTCTTCTTCTTTTTAGGTAAGACGCAAAATTTTGGTAAGAATTTCAGACCGAAAAACAAGTATTATAAATAAAACTTTTATAGATAAGTACTAATGAATAAAAACTGAGCAATTGCTTAAGCAATTCCTTTTTGGCTAAAACAAATCATTTTCGAAGTAGCAATTGCTTAATTTCATTAGCAATTGCTGGATACCTTTAAGCATTTAAGAAATTGCTAGTTTTATATTTAATTTTTTAATCATATAAACTAAAGCATTTGCTTCATTTGGTTAATTGGTAGAAATGCAAGCAATTGCTTGGATTTTATTCATAAACATTGATTATTTGCTAGAAAGATTTAAGAATAGCTGTCGTTTTAATAACTTGAAGTAAGCACACTATATTGGCTAACCGTTTCCGTTGTTTCGGCACTTGCTTACAATATTTTAAATTGCTTCTTGAATAATAGAGAGGAAAGTGAAAAATACAAAAATTCAATTTTAACGGCACAGACAGCGGCAGTATGAGCATTAGCATCATCAAGATTTGACGCTTAATTTCAAATATTTCACCAACATATTTCCCAAAATTGCAAAATAAAACGCAGTCGCATAGGAAAACTGTCAGTTGTCGACATTGACAAAGTGTCAGTTGTTTTAATGAGGAAACAAGTCAAATTTAGTTGAAAAGTAAATAGACTTAGACAATCGTGTTGAGTCCGTTCCAGTGAAAGGCACGCGAAACTAAGCTAAAGACACAATTTTGTCTATTAGATGTGAAATCGAATGAGGCACGCACACTAGCAAGTCCTGTGCTTTGCATAGAAAATTGTATGCTTTTTGTTAAATGAAAAATTCTTTGTACAGCGAAATCGTTCAAAGCTGTGAACTGTGAAATAACAATAGTCCCACGATTTTCTTTGAACTATTTGCTTGAAAATAACACTTCGCTTCGCCGGATATTTGGTATCGCATTAAAAATAAATATATCCATAATCCTAGTGTTTAAGCCAAAAATAAATAACCACCCGATACTCTATTCCTTTTGAACAATTTCAGAATAATTTGATATATGATATCTTTCCAATAACATTCTCTGTTGATTCAATCGATATCAATTTGCCATAACGGCAATTCAGTGAAGTATAAATTTATCTTTAACATCCGCACACTATACACCAATACACAGCATTTGGATGAGCCTGCTTCTTGATGGAAATAGTCTGCGTAGCAAGTTTCTGTCTAAGCAGAGTGAATAAGGGAAGCACAGGCGTGGTAGATAGGATGGGAATCATCTTGACTACGCGTGTAAATAAACTTTTTAATTCAATATCAAGGACAGACGATATGCAATTAGAAATTAATTGTGGTATACTGTGGGTGGATGTATAGGCGTTTACTTCCTGCGTCCGCCACCCGTCAAGGCACGCCATACTAATTCAATTAATGCGCGTTAAATTTGTCCAATACGTACCGATACTACACAGATGGGTGTTCGGCATGTTTAAAGAATGCCTCATTTCAATTGTCTTTTGTTGGGTCTTTTTTTGAAATTGAAGAAAATAAATCACCGTGGATGAGCACATCTCACTGGCACTCATGTGGAAGTCATCTGTGCGTATCGCCACCATAATCGATCATGCAGTGATTGATCGAAGCCACAGACACCATTGAGGAAAGGAAACACTAATTTAATATTTTTTAATCATTTATTCGTTATTTAATTGCTTGCTGAATTTTTGTTGAATGAATAAGAAGAAAAGTCAAAGATTGCCGCCGAAACACAACAGATAACTTGCTCACATGGACGATTATGTGCACCTTAAAAAATCACGAGGTCGTCTATAAGTCTGTCTAGAGCTGTTGCGCCAAATATTTGTATTTGTTTTTTGTCTATAAGTCTTACGAATCGATTACCGATATTCAAAATAATTTTTTATAATTTGGTACCGTTGCGTGTGTCTATTCAAAATGATTTGCCAGACTATTTTTTTTAATCCATAATCCCAGAGCCACCAGTCTCGTCGGCCCATTGTACTACCAGACTTTCCTAAGGGCAGTAGTTGGCAAAACTTCGATGTTATTCGTTTTCTTTTTTATACTCGGATGCCTGATGATTGTTTTGGTTTGTACGCCATGAGTTGTTTGATACAAAGTTTTCGAACCTTTGCTAAAACTTGCATGGTTTTCTGAGCAGGATTTTACGTAGCTCTTGAATTTGCTTAATAAATTGTCAAAATAGTTTGAAAAATAACTAACTGCTAAAAAAATTTAGTTTTGGTTTGCGCTGATAATTGTTGATTATTTCGGCAAAGACAATAAATCTTTCGAAGATTTAATGGAGTCTTCTCAAAGTATATTTGAACGCAAAGTCAAACAGTTGATGGTACCCCAAACTATTGCACGCATTTGATAAAACTTAAAGCGTGTAAGAACTGATTTACGTTATAAAAAAAAAATTTCAATCATTGGAAGCAAATCTTACAAGTGCCAAGTGAAGCTTGGAGCACGTCCAAGCAAACGCTTATGATCGACAATATCCTTACAATTTTTCTATTATATGTGCCTGCTTCTGGTCTGCAAAGAATATGCCTTTTTAACGCATACAAAATTTGCAGCCACTGGAGTAGTGTAAAAACCCTGATGTTTTCGAACTGGCTATTTCTCTCGGCTCTTTTACAATCGCAGTCTTTTCTTTTAGTCAAATCAGTTCATTTTTCCATGTTTTTAGAAAAACAATCTGCAATCGTGCAATGTATGATTCTCGGTTCAATTGTAGTGGGTAGAGTGCTACATTTTGGATTTTTTAAATGTTTTTCAAAAGTCATTTGCTTCTATGAAGAACAGATCAATCAATGATACGAGTATATTATCCGTTTTGTTTATTGAGATTCATAATTCCTCATTCATAGAAGGACCTATATTTATCGGCGAAAAGGTGCTGATTTACAGCGTCATGCCGCGCAAAGAGTTTTGAAGAGAATGAAATAAGTGGAAGTCTCGCAAGACGCAAAGTCAGGCGAGTATGGTGGGTATGGCAACATCCTAGCCAAGCTTCAATAATCTTTGACGGATGATAAAATTTGTATCTAACTCCCTTGTGATTAATGAGCTGTGGACGTGTCTGGATGATGGATTCGCTTTAACTGTCCAATAGACGATAGTACACATTCAAATCGATTGTTTGCTTCCTTGGTGGGAGCCCGAAAAACAAGACATATTTAAAATGCACCACACTGAGAGCATAACCTTACCCTGATTAATGTATGTTTCCGATCTCGTTGGAAGCGAATCATAACGCCAGTGCCGGGACCGTTTGCGCACCACGTTTGTAGTAAACAATCCATTTCTCAGTACCTGTCTCCTTACGTATTCCAACTTCTCCAGGTGGTCGTAAACACTTGCATGATGTATGTTCAATGTTTCTGCAATCTCTCGTGTCGTGTAACTTGGGTTTGTTTGGATCAATGCCTTTATTTGTTGTGCCTCACTGATCGACGAGCTTCGCTGAGATCAAAATTAGTACTAGTACGGAAATTCGTGAACCATCGTTGGTAATGACGTTCTTATACATCTTTTACTTTTTGTAAAATCTCCAACTCAACCAACTCCCTCATTTTTATGCATAGAACAAACATAGATGCGGATGAATTACTGTCGTGTCATGATCTATTCTGAGGATATCTTCCGGATTATTAGGAGATGCTATCAGAAAACTGTTATTAGAATTTCTTCAAAGAAAAGTGGGTGTAGCTGTTACCATTTGTAGCCCTTTCCGGATTTTAGTGATATGTATCTGCAAAATGAATTCCACCATAATCGTGAATAGATATGGCAGTGTGAAATACGCTTACTTGAAGAAAATCCTCAAAAAATGGGCGTGGTCCTCGTGTGTATATTATGGGGTTATGATATAGTAAATCGCATTTTTTTTTATCTGCGAAATTCCTTTGACATTACTAGTTGAAGTATGGAGAAATGAACACGAAAAAAACCGGACAATATCGAGTTAAGAAAACACGGGCAGACTCAATTTTCTAAAGTAAAGTTAACAGCACGGAAAGAATCCATTTATTTTTCTTATATTATGTTTATAAGAACTTGAATTGTTTTATTTGAATGTTTCATGAATTTATAAGAAATAAATACATTCTAAAATTCTAAAATTAATTTACGGATTTTTTCAATAAAGCGGTACCATGGATTTTTTCCGGATGTAATCCTGTTTTATGTACTTCCATCAAGATTATTCGTTTGTCATGTCTTGCTGAGCTATGATCTAGGCCATAAGGACGGATGGGTTGTTAGTGCTTGAATTTGTAAATTTTTAGGCCAGCTGTCCTAGCACGTGTTGCACCATGGTGTTGTCATTGCAATGTGGCTCGTGTAAAGCATTAAGAATGTGTATTCCGCAACCGCACACAAAAAACTTACGAGTACTTTCTTTTTGCTGTGTTAACACACAAGTAAAGAGCAAAACCGAAACCTAACCTAACCTATATGATTTATGATCAAAAAGTACTCGTATCTTATTATTATGATATTTCCGACGACATAACATAAAACCACCAAATCGCCTTAAATTGTCATTGCTCCCCAATTAGCTGGGCATTTCAAATTAAAAACTCTGACTACCCAGTTTGAACAAAATTCTCTCCACTTGCCCACAGACACAGAGTTAAATCAGTTCAATAAATTCGCTTGATTGGATCAATCAAGCAGCAAAAGTAGTTTCTCTTCTGGGAGCACCACAAGTGTCATCCGAAAGACATTCTGCCACTGTGCATTGTGTGTGATACTGAGCCTGTAAGGGCAAACCCGACGACGACACGACGACGCATCAGTCGCGCTATGGTGCTGTGCGTAATGTAATTGAGGCAAATTGAACACCAATTGGATTGACTTAGGTTCAATTGAATTAACAATCGGTTGGCATGATTAGAATGGGTGGTGCTTGGCTGTCGAATAATCAGCTTTACTTTCGTGTCACCCACTGACCAGTAAGAGCACTCACCTTATGTTCGCTCTGTGTATCGGCATGGGAATGACCTCCTTCACATGGGCGATGGTTGCCTCGAACGAAAAATAAAATCAATTTCAAGACAATTGAACGAATTTTTTTTCTAAAAACGAAAGGCCGACCGCCGGCCGGCTGTATGCAGGGAAAAAGGAGTTCACTTTTCAGCGTGAATGTCTTGTTTTAGTCGAAAAATCAATAACGGCTCGTGCACATAGTCGCGTATGGAATTGCGCCCCAAGGCGGTCTGCCCACGCAAGCCTACATTTTTTTTTCTGCTAAAGTAAGCAATATTGAACCATGTGGCAGTGGTTTATGTATACGCCGGCTGTGTCATGTTTCGATGATGTTTTTGAGGGACTCTATGTATACCTGGCAATGGTGTCATGACGACTGTCAGTATGATATGATTCATGTTTTGTGTCACTCAATACATTCACTAATTAGGAGTAATAGGTGATGAGAGGTAGCTATGGAAGGAAGCGTATAAATCGATTTCAATGTCCGGATATTAGGCATGTGATACTATAGGGTTTGTGTGTGCCGTATGCTGGGTGTTTTGGTGTCATAAATTATTCGAAACACTCCTTGAAGTGATATCCACTACCACGCATTTTGGTTTCATTTTCAATCTATAATTAGAGCAGCTTTCTTAGTTGCCGCGATTTGTCTTTCTTTTCTAATAGCTGGTCGATTTATGGTCATAGGTTATAGACACAGGGTGCTCTTGTGTCTGCCAGGGAACATTTGTTTTTTTTTCTTGCTTCGATCAAAAATATCAAAAGCTCTGATCGAAGGATGCGAGCATCAAAAAGTTTTCCCTCACATGATCAACACCCTCTTAATGTTGTGGAAACTTGTATCCAATATGAGCTTCTTAGCAATATTTTGTTTGCTTTCATACTGTTAAGGTCGTTGGTCAGTTCTTACCGTTTTAGCCAGAAAGTTAGAAACTTACTTTGTATTTTTACTGCAAAAGAAGCCTCACATCTTCTTTAATAAAAGCAAAGTCGTATTAGGAAGCTAATTCAAATATACTCCTTTAGCAGGTGAGTATGATCATTCAGTTTAGAAACGAACGCTGCTTTGGGTTTCACGCGTTTTTAAAAGAACTTTTATTATAAGGTATACGAGTACAGGCAATAAGATACGACCGGATAACGCATACCAATTTTGAGTTTTCCGACTCATAGTAGACATATGGTGTGTTTTCGTGAGAACTATGCAAAGCAAAGTGAAAGCTTCTCCACAAAACGATTCTACATAAGTCAATCTGGGAAAAAAAACTTTTTGAGATTGGTGATTGAATTGAAATTGAAGTAAAAAGTATTGAAAAAGTTGTGCTTAAATGTGTGAAATACTACTGAATCATTCCAGTTGAATGAAAAAGCTTTTCGCAGCGAAAAAGCTCTTCCCATCCATCGCAACTCATTTTCGACTGAGAAAAAAAGTTAAAGTGGTTCCAACTCACTTTGTGTTGTTGTACTCCGTATTAAATCTTACTTCACTGAGAAGCGACGTTTCACCAAACCGCACCAATAGTCAGTTGCAATATTCGTACGACTATTTTGTCTGAAGCGAGTGCTGTGTAGCCCAAACAGTGCGTTTTTTGAAAATAAGTTTTGGCCGAAATGAAGCACCCACCGCGCCTGCTGTTCACAAGTTTGTGCAAAAAGTTCGTGAGACTGGTATGCTAGTGGACAACATTCATGGCTCCCGTCGTCGTACTGTGCGCACAGACGAAAATGTGGCTGCTGTAGCCGAGAGTGTGAGACTCAATTCACGAACATCAACTCATCATCGATCTCAACTGCTCAACATTTCACGCACTAGCCTGAGGAGAGTTCTGCACAAAGATCTGGGATTATTCGCTTACAAGGTCCAATTGATTCAGCAATTGAAAGCGCACGACCATCCGCTTCGTTATCGCTTCGCAGTTTGGGCCTTAGGGCAGCTTGAATTGGACAACGATTTTGGGCGAAAAATCATCTTTTCTGTACGAGGTACATTTTCATCTCGGCGGCTACGTTAACAAACAAAATTGCCGCATCTGGGGCTCGGAAAACCCGCACGTTATTGTCGAGAAGTCAATGCATCCACAAAGAGTGACAGTTTGGTGCGGATCATTGGACCATTTTTCTTCGAAAATGAGGCTGGGACCAACGTTTCGGTCAACGGTGGGCGTTACAGAGCCATGTTAACGACTTTTTTTTTTTACTGAAATTGATGACATGGATTTGGACGACCTCTGGTTCATGCACAGTGGCGCGCCATGCCACACAGCCCATGCCACAATCGGTCTTTTGCGCACCAAATTCCCAAATCGTGTTATAAGCCGTCTTGGCGATGTCAATTGGTCGCCTCGGTGCTGCGATTTGACCCCTTGAACGACGTTGTGTTCCATAATTAATGGGAATGTTTGCTCTTACTAATAAAGCCATAATACATGGAAACATTTTGATTTTGTTCATTTTATTGCATTTGTACCCTGTACATCAATAAATTGTTTTCGGTGAAACAAAACGCGAACAATTCCCACAAAATTTCCCTTGTGAAATACAATTAAAAATTTGTGAAGAATAAATTTGGTTAAAAAAAATTTTCCACTTTTTCTATAAATTTTGTGAAAAAACGCTTGTAAATCACAATTTGTAAGTTGGTGAAATAGGCCCCAGATTGCTGTCAGTGCGGCCATCCGTCTAAAAGCCTCCTCTCAGTGGTCTAGTTATCACATTGGCCACTCCTCGATCCTTGATCTTCTCAACTTCACAGATGAAAACGCGGACTACACCCCGCCGAAACTGAGATTTCAACGAAACTTTCGTACGAGTATGCCTGAACGGGATAAATGGGATAACTCTCCCCCTGATGATGGTAATTCAGTGCACTTCTATACAGATAGCTCTAAGACCGAAGATGGGGTGGGCTGTGGTTTATTTTCCGAAAAGCTCAACCTGAGCATCTCGTTCGGCCTCCCTGATCACTGTAGCGTTTTTCAGGGATATTAGAATTTTCACTGACAGTCAAGCGGCAATCAAGCCCCTGGAATCGTGCTCTTTCACTTTAAAGGCCGTCTTAAACTGCCGTTTGTCTCTTACGGAGTTGACAGAAAAGTCCAACATTCACCTATGCTGGGTGCCAGGCCACAGAGACATTCCAGGAAATTGCAGGGCGGACGAGCTCGCCAGACAGGGTACAACTCTAAGGATTCTGCCAGATAGGTAAGCCCTTGGTATGCCCCTCGCTACATGTAAGCATCTATTAAAGCTGAGCGCTATTAGCAAGACCAACCATAGGTAGGAAATTGGCTCAACGTGTCACATTTCGAAACAGATCTGGCCTAAGCTGGACCAGAAACGTAGTGCAGAGTTGGTTAAACTTAAGCGATTACAGATCAGTTGCGTTATCGGTGTCTTCACTGGACACTGTCTAATAGGTCAACATGCCAAAAGACTTGGCCTCTTTACCAACGACTTCTGCAGGAGGTGTAGGGACGAGGAGGAAGTGGAAGCCATCCTTCACCTCCTATGCACATATCCTGCTCTATCACGTAAAAGAATGCTCCATCTAGGGGTTCCCTTCCTTGAAGATCTCGGCGATTTGGCGTCCTTAGGTGTCATGAGCATCCATCGCTATCTATCCATCCTTTTTAACGCCCTTTTACTGTGTGCAAACATGTTAAAGGTATTCATAACCCTTTGGGTGCGCGCAATTAAAGAAAAAAAAAAGCTCCGGTTGGTTTTATTAGTCCCTGAGTGGTCTAATGGTAGATCCGCATCACAATGGACCTTTACTGGTATATGTGTGTCTGCACCATTGTGCAGACAGCCAATCTAACCTAACTTAACCTTCTTGGACATACTGGCTTCAATTATAGGCGTCGGGTGTCCTAGTTCTTCTAGGTTACTTACTTGGGTGACATTACAGTTCGGGGTGAACCTGGGTCTCAACCAACAAGCCTAATTGCCTCCAGTTGCGCACTCCAAGTTGATTGAGGTCCCCTTGAAATCGTGCGCGCCACCTACGGCAGGGGCCCTCTACTGCTTTGGTGTCCATTCGCTTAACATGTCCTATCCATCTTAAGCATCCTATACGCAGTTTTTTGACTAGGTCGATTTCGCCGTACAGATCGCATAGTTCGCAATTGAATCTTCTCCAACCCGTCAACGCAAACGGGACCGAATATCTTGCGAAGAATTATTCTCTCGAAGCGAACAAGGATATCTTTCCGCCTTCAATAAAGTCCATGTTTCAACGCCGTAAAGTAGGACTGGGATGATCAGGGTTTTATATAGTCTCTTTAGTTGTTCGAGATTTACTGTTGAATTGCCTTCTTCTTCTTCCTTTTATCAGCGAGGTTATGATCAGAAAATAAGGGATCATAACCCTCCCACTTCATTGCATTTCTACTGATCCGCCTGTGGGGTTCGCCTATTTGACCTCAGAAAATATCGATTTTGGATCACTCGGTTACTGAGGCCAATGAAATGCCGATGTCATCGCATTTGTCTGATCCAGGCGTTTATAGGCCTGCCTTTCCTACACCGCGATGTCTTTGGAACGTGCATTGATATTGCCTTTTTAACTGGGTTCAAATGATTTCTTCTTTGAACGTGGCAATACCAGCTGAGCTGGTCGCGCTCTATTTTTTGTACGATGGTTTCCTTCATGTGAAAGCTTCCACGGATCTTCGAACTTCTTATTCGATCAAGCTTTGTCACTCCTGCTGTCATGCGAACATCTTTATCTCAGCCGCCGTTAATTTACTCTCATACGTTCTGTACATCGTCCAACATTGTAAACCGTATGCTCAAAAAAAAAAAAAAACCGCGATTGGCAAGAGTTAGGTATTCTTCGTTGATATCATTGTCAAAATTAATAGTAGAACCCTTATTACTACCTCGAAGTTCTTCCTGATTCATTATACCTTTAAATTTCATGGAAAATTGTGGCTGCACTTTAAATTGAAATGAATTGAACGATTTATGAAGTGTGCTCCATCACTTTTTCTCTGGTTCGGATTGATGATATATTTTTTGTTGTTGTTTAGTCTTTCATACGGCTGTGCGGGCAGGCATTTTAGGCGCTTACAAGTATGCATATCAGGGCTGATTTTTGCAATAAAATATTAGGGGACTACATGTCCGCGTTGTAGTGGTAACGTGGTCGGATTTTGATAGTTGTTGGTACAAGTCCCAATCGTAACCGTCAAAAGGTTGTGTCCGAACTCTAAATGGAGTATGTAAATCAAAATTTGCTTAGAAAATGACTTTATGTCAAACACCAAATGTAAAAATCCCAGCGATTTTTCCAGTTTAGTGCAGACACGACCTATGTAGTGGAGAGAAAGCAAGCAACACCGAATTTGCAAACCATTACATTATGTTCAAAGTTGAACTCCAAACTTATCGGTTTTCTCTTCTCACACCTAACTTTAAAAATTCGTTTATTTTGGGATAATTGACATAAAGTATCACTCAAATATTCAACAACAAATCAAATAGTCAACGTAAAATCTTTTTATATACAATAGTAAAACTTAGTGATATACAAGGCTTAGACAAAGATCACTATTGGTGACTTGGTGCAATCCAAGATTTCACAAAAAGTAACGTCTATTATTTTAAAGGGGGAAAGTTTGTTTGTTTGTAACTTTTTAACACCAAAACTACTCCTCTGATTGCGATAAAATTCGTACTGATATGTCAGGTGGTGTGTTTGGAAAACCATGGACTTCGTATCAACAATGTTATCACAATGGGTTAGAACAATAACGATAAAAGTGAAGAAATTCAGAAAAAAAAATGCCGATCAGACGACTTATTTCTTACTCTAGCTAAACCGTTAAAGATATGTTGAAATGATGTTAATTGTGGGCAATAAAGAAATCTAAAAAAGTCGGCGGCATCGTATTTTTATTAAGTGAAGCAACATCTAAGTTTTTCATAAAATTTTCACGGTCTGAACGAAATCTAGTTTCAACTTTTTTCAAAAATTAAACAAGTTTAATAGGTTATGCTACTCAAAAGTTATACGTAGAGAGGACGACCAGATTTCTTTCCAAAAAGAAAATTGGATTAGTCTTCCCAAGAAAGTACATTTCCTTGTTTGAAATTAACCTACCAGATCTTAGAATTTCGCCGGAATATTTTCATACGTAGAGCGAAATTCTTTGGGAGTCACTAATTGTTAGTGTAGTGTGGGGATGTAACGCAAAATTCCGTAAATACTGACCTCGGTTTGATTCTGTCTTTACATTTGGACTAGAAGTCTATGCCCTTTTCTTCGACGGTTGAATTCTATTGAATCGCGTGTATTGCTAATGCAAATGAGAGCGTGTCATAATCTCTGTTTTTGCCCGCCTTTCAGTAGAATAACTTTAACACTATTAATTCCATCAAAACTAAATTTATTTGACGACAAAACTGTTAGCCTCCACAATCTCCCTGTTTTTCATACCTCAAGTCATGTAAAATGTAATGCGCACCAAGCGTGAAAGTAAAACTGTCAAGAGAAAGGTGAAAACGAAATGGCGAAATCATTTAATCATTCATTTACCAAGAAATGAATATAAGTCACGAATGTTGACCCTTTTCCAGCAACAGTATTGCGTTCTACTTTATTTTAATCTATCCCTAAAAGTCGTTAAGTGGATTAAGTGTATGTTTGCATAGTTTGCAAATGTTTTATTTTTCGACTGCGTTGTTCTAATTTTCCAAAAAAAAAAAAAATACAAAATATTTATCTAATCCGCCTTAAATATTCTTTGTTGGAATAATCGAAACTACAACTTTGAAAATTGAGACTGTAGATAACAACTACTGCCGAATGTACGTCGGCAGTTTATTTCTATGGATACATAAAACAACTGAACTACAAATTGGCAGAAAGTAATTTGTTTCCAGTGCTGATTACACTTTTCCAAGTGAATCATGTTTGTTTATTGTTTTTACTCAGATTCTAGTCTGACATGATTTTAGTTGGAAAGAAGGTTAATCATGCTATTGGATGGAATATTTATTCTATTCGGAAGTAAGAGATTGAAGTATCGAAGGCCTACATACAATTTGTAAAAAGAAAAAGTTGCCAGACAAATAAATTAGTCATATTCGCTCTAAATACTGATATCGAATGTGAAATACGTGAGTTCATTTTGTTCACGGCTGATAAATTATTTTACAACATGTATGTTATGTGTGTATCGACGAACAGGGTCAGTACACAACTAAAGGGTCAAGAAAATTATACTTGTGTATAGTGGTAGCTTTGAAATAAAGGCACATTGAGACCAAAAAACGATTGATTGTGATATACTGACTTAGAAAATTGTGGTTTTATATGATTACAATATGTACTTACTCGTGCTTCACCTTCTTCATAAACTAGATAATCGTCCTAAGATCGGGGATACAAGCTGTTGAAATGAGTTTCCTTCGCGGTGTTGCTGAAATAACTCGTAGGAATCGAGTGCGCAACACGAGAGTACGCAAGGCGCTCAATGTTGAGCAACTACTTCTCCGAACAGATCGATCTATGCTTCAATGGTTTGGCCACGTAGTGCGTATGCCCCCAGACCGACTTCCGAGACGTACCATCAGGTAGGCGACCCCTCGGTAGCCCTAGAAGTAGATGGTTGGATCAAGTCTGACATCTCTCCTGGAGCCGTCTAGGGATTCCCCCTGATGAGTTGGAATCAATGGCGGAGGATCGAGAAGGATAGAGGGTCCAACTGAGCATCCTACACCCGTGACCCTCATGAATGATTAGCGGCATTGAAAGTGTATGTATGTATCGTCGTTAATTTTGGGTTGCGAGAGAACTTAATTTGTTATCAATATCTTGTAACGATCAATAGGAACTTGAAAAGCAATGGAAAGGGACATAGGGCAATGTTAATTGACAATGTTATTGTTTTTTTTTAATAACACATTTCAATAAAATTACACGTAAGTACACCGAATAAAAATCTTTCCTGTTTACTTTGCAATAATGACTAAATGGCCTTCACGCTTCTAGGAAAAAAAAACAAAATTATTTTCTAAATGTTTATTAAAAAAGAACTTCGATAGATGATATCACTTTTTAAAAGTACCCATTTAGAGATTGGTTCTACGAAAGAATAATTTTCATCAAAGAGTAGTCGTAGTATTCACAAACACTTAAAAAAATAAGGATTTTTCATTTTCGAAAGAAGTTCTACTCTTGGATAAGAGAAAATTTAAACTTGACTTAGATTAGACGGCCAATCTTGCGTGCAGTGAAAGCCAAACAAGGAACTGAAAGTGCGCAATATTCGAGTCACAGTAAAATATGGGCCTGGCTCATAGGCCATTTCCTCATTTCTCGTTGCTGCTCTTTCCTCCACAATTAGTTGCTGAATCATGCTCGTGATGATTTCGTTTGCTGTATTCCAGGCTTCGTTAATCGTTATGTTATAAGTCCTCTCGGCCGCCAGTTTCTCTCTCTAATATGTTTCTGACCCTCGTATACATCCGGCATTCCATCAAAACATGTTCCGCGTTCTGGACGTTGCCTTCACAGTGCAGAATGGTTCATTTACGTGTTTGTATTTGTAGAGATACTGGCAGGTAGAAGTTTACTTCTCCGTGTTTCATGCTGATCCATTCGTCTACGTTGGGATCAACGTATGGATCCATCTTCCCTTGGGTTTGGTATTCCACCTGTGTTGCCATTCTGCTTGTACAGCCTCGCTGGTAGTTCTCATGCCTTCCGACTTGTTCTCGTTTGTTGCTGCCGACTTTTTCATTTCCAAATCTATTGGCATTCAACCGGGGATAACGCTAAGATACGTAAGTAGGCATAAGTTCGGTAACGTTTATTGACGCAAAGATCTGTCAGTTAAATTTCCCAAGTAACATTGATTGATTGTGGGCGCCGTGGCGCTGTCGTTAGTGTGTCGGACCACTGCGCGTGAGGTTCTATGTTCGAATCCTAGAAAACACCAAACATTTTTTCGCGGTCCCACCTCTCGCGAACGTCTGACAAACATCGGAGAGCAATTTTATCACGAGAAAGCTTCTCAAAAAACAGAATTGCCCATCGGATACGGAACAAAAACTGTAGGCCACTTCCATTCGTGCGGAAAAATATAACGTAGTAGTAGAAACTACAGTACTATTCACCATCACTTCGAAAGAGTGAAAATGAAGAAGACGTGCTTTTTTTTGTTCGTCTGTTTTCTCATTTTTCCTCCAAAATTACGTTCATTTTTACTTCCTTCAAATTTCTCAACAATGAAATCTGTTTGCGTAAGACAGTGTAGAAGAAAATCAGGGTTATCGCGAATAAATTTTCCCTCGGAATTTTTCCCCCGAACAAAAATTAGGTATCTTTAAAAATAGGGAAACAAATTCATCGGGGAAAAATTAAGTATCGCGATTGCGTTGAAAATGCTCCTGAATTGTCATTCATGATACCTATTTCATGATACCTAATTCTTGTTCGGGGGTAAAATTCTGAGGGAAAATTAATTCACGATAACCCTGAATGTTTTATGCCGAATCGTTCATCATCGTATCCGATCGTGAGACATGTACGATTGGATGAATTCCGCTTATGTAAATGACCTGCCATTGCTCCCCGTTAACTGAAGTTCTTTAGAGTGAGTTCAACTTCCGAAAATTAGTGAACATTATAATCCTGATTTTTCCATGACTTCCGTCTTTCGCGAAGTCTAACCTAATTAATCCGGTGTCTAAGGGGAAACACTACATTTTTTTTTTTTTTTTTTGGGGAACGTTTGGGTAATCTTGACATACACATTTAAACAATAAACAAAATCTCGTAGACTAGATGGGGCCCCTATACCTGGAGGTTTGCGTTACCTTGCGTGCTCTTCAGTTTTGTAGGGCTTTATAGTCAAGTCAATTTCTGTTCTCTAGTCGTAGGTAAGAAGAGTTTTTGCAATTATGCTTGGAAGTTAGGGTAGTCTCCTAATACCAGAATTCATCCTACAAGTATTTCGGTACGTATACGAAGCCGTCGTTTTGGGTAGTGACCGGTTTTAATTTTCAGGTGAAGTGTGATGTCCATCAATAATCAGAAACCACCACCGCACTGGAAATCAAGTAATTAGCTGGAAAACAACGATAGCCAGTTGATATTCGACCAATCTTTGTAGAACCATTTACTTTATACTAATTACCGTTAAATCAAATGATCATTGCTTAGAATTTACTTCAATTATTTCCATGGTAACAATCAATCAAAAATGTCAAAGGGGACTTAATTTTCTGCCGAACTAATGTGTGTAACTATATGCGAATGTGAAATGAAATCCATTGGGATAAATTGTTAATTAACCCCATTGTGTGGGGTATGTGGTCTATATTCGAAAATCCCTCCAAATTGCTGCGCTAACTTTCAGTAATAAATGAAAGGTCATGAACCTGTGGGGAAATGTCAATGATTTCGGTTTTCATTGCAAGTTCATTCTCGGAAATTTGGAAATTTTTTTTTTTATAATTTGCGCGCACTTAAGGGGTTATGAATACCCTTTAAATGTTTTAACATAGCACGGGAGTTGGAAAGGATAGATATATAGAGAAAGAAAGATTTGGTGTAGTTGTTTGAAGCCCAGTTGTTTATGTTTCAGAAAAACTCCAGGGTTTTTTTTTTTTTTTTTTTTTTATTTTATTTTCGGGTATATTTGTCTTTGCTTCTGATTCGCAGTATTTGTTTACTGACATCAGGATTTGAACCATAACCCATAAGCATAGCAATTGACGACGTTACCACTACACTATCGCCAATATAATTCAATTACTTATCTACGCAAACATTTTTTTCGGAAAATTTATTTTTCTTTAAATTTCCCTTAAAGTGTGGTACTGAGAATGCTAATAAGTTCGTAAGCACTTTGTGCTATTATTTCTTTTCTAAGGAAAAATGTTGGATATTTTTCCTGGCAGTACGGATTAAATTTATAGGTACTCTGATAGGTGGTTTATTAAGTTCGGCTCAAAGAGAAGTAATGCAGAGAGACTCCATAAAATGCTCAAATGATGAACGTCCGTCTGTCCACCATTTTTCAGCACTTTAAATTTTGAGCTAGGAAGATAAAATTTCATATGTCGACTTAAAAAGGTCCGAAGCTTCTCCAAATATCCTATTTTTTTAAATAAATATTTTTACTGCAAACTCGTAGTAAGCTGTACTAAGCAGACGTGTAGGCTTTAATATTTCCTGTTATTCTCCCATGTATAGAGACACAGCCGTAATGTCTTCTTCCTTTTATCAGCGAGGTTACGATCCGAAAATAAGGGATCATAACCCTCCCACTTCACCGC
Organism: Brachypalpus laphriformis; assembly: GCA_945910035.1. Taxonomy (NCBI): domain Eukaryota; kingdom Metazoa; phylum Arthropoda; class Insecta; order Diptera; family Syrphidae; genus Brachypalpus; species Brachypalpus laphriformis. Next base: position 125,675,944 of record OX246755.1, read on the forward strand.
ATTTCTACTGATCCGCCTGTAGGGTAATGTATCTATAAGAAATAAAAATGTGGGGGATCGAAGAAATTACGTATACTAAATTTTCATTGTGCATAGCCATGTCCACTTTCATAGGGTGGGGTTACAAGTTAAGAAACATGGTATCAAAGGTTCATAAATAAGTTATATTTGGATATTGAGCTCGGAATTGGTGCCTTATCACTGCGGCTTATTGTTATTTCCTTCTAGTTATCTTTCTTTCTAAATGCTAGTCTTTGGTTAACGCAACGGTATGTCTTCTACTTCAAGGCCAAAGTATGGCGGGTTCAGACTATCTTCGTTCCACATGACGTCTAAGGACGCCAGATCGCCGAGATCTTCAAGGAATGGGGACCCTAGATGGAGCATTCTTTTATGCAACAGGGCTGGACAAGTGCATAGGAGGTGAAGGATGGTTTTCTTCTCCTCGTCGTCCCTGCAGCTTCTACAGAAGTCGTTGGTGAAGAGGCCAAGTCTTTAAGCGTGCTGACCTATAAGACAGTGTCCAGTGAGAACACAGACAACGCACCTGATCTGTGATCGCTTTAGCTTGATCAACTCGGCACTGCGTTTCTGGTCCAGCTTAGGCCAGATCTGTCTCGAAATGTGACACGTTGAGCCGTTTTCCCATCTGAGGTTGGTCTTGCTAATAGCGTTCAGCTTTAGTAGATGCTGACATATAGCGAGGGGCATACTAAGGGCTTGCCTGTCAGGCAGAATCCTTAGAGTGGTACCCTGTCTGCCGAGCTCGTCCGCCCCGCAGTTTACTGGAATGACCCTGTGGCCTGTCACCCAGCATAGGTGAATGTTGAACTGTTCTGTCATCTTCATATGAGATAAACGAGAGTTTAAGGCGGCCTTTGAAGTGAAGGAGCACGATTCCATGGACTTGATTGTCGCTTGGCTGTCAGTGAAAATGCTAATATCCCTGCCAGATAGTACAGGGTGGGCCAACTACAAGTTTCTTTTTAAAAATGCAATAAAATGAACAAAATGAAATTTTTAGTAAGAGCAAACATTCCCATTAATTATGGAACACAACGTCGTTGAAGTGGCTGCCTCGGCTGGCCTCGCAGTAGCGCATTCTATCACTCCAATTTTCCAGGACCTTGTTAATGGTTTCGGGCTGTAGCTCACGGATTGCTTGGATGATATTGGCCTTAAGTGCTTGAATCGTTTCCGGATTGTTGGCATAACATCGGTCCTTCACGGTTCCCCACAAAAAAAAGTCCAAAGGAGTCAAATCGCAGCCCCAACGGCCAATTGACATCGCCAAGACGGCTTATAACATGATTTGGGAATTTGGTGCGCAAAAGACCGATTGTGGCATGGGCTGTGTGGCATGGCGCGCTATCCTGCATGAACCAGAGGTCGTCCAAATCCATGTCTTCAATTTCAGTAAGTAAAAAAAAAGTCGTTAAAATGGCTCTGTAACGCCCACCGTTGACCGAAACGTTGTTCCCAGCCTCATTTTCGAAAAAAAATGCTCCAATGATGCCACCACTCCACAATCCGCACCAAACTGTCACTCTCTGTGGATGCATTGGCATCTCGACAATAACGTGCGGGTTTTCCGAGCCCCGGATGCGGCAATTTTCTTTGTTAACGTAGCCGCCGAGATGAAAATGTGCCTCGTCAGAAAAGATGATTTTTCGCCCAAAATCGTTGTCCAATTCAAGCTGCTCTAAGGCCCAAACTGCGAAGCGATAACGAAGCGGATGGTCGTGCGCTTTCAATTGCTGAATCAATTAGACCTTGTAAGCGAATAATCCCAGATCTTTGTGCAGAATTCTCCTTAGGCTAGTGCGTGAAATGTTGAGCTGTTGAGATCGATGACGAGTTGATGTTCGTGAATTGAGTCTCACACTCTCGGCTACAGCAGCCACATTCTCGTCTGTGCGCACCTTACGACGACGGGGACCATGAGTGTTGTCCACTAGCATACCAGTCTCACAAACTTTTTGCACATACTTGCGTACAGCAGGCGCGGTGGGTGCTTCATTTCGGCCAAAACTTCTTTTCAAAAAACGCACTGTTTGGGCTACACAGCACTTACTTTGGAAATAAGTTTTCAATATTTCCCAATGTTGTTCAAACGTAAAGCGACTCATTTCGTTCCGCGGAGATATGATACTGATTTTCTGTCAAGATTTCGAGCGGGAAACAGCTGTCAGTGTCAAAATAACCTATGATTTAAAAAGAAATCACTAGATGGCCCACCTGTTACATTACACATCAGCCCTGATCAGGAAGGCGGAACGACATGCTCAAATTAAGCTTTGCGGAGAAAACACCACAACACACCCCACCCTCGGTCTTAAAGTCATCTGTAAAGAAGTGAACCGAACTACCATCGACAAGGGGTGAGGTATCCCATTCATCCCTTTCAGGGATGCTCGTATAGAAGTTACGGTCAAATCTCAGTTTCGGCGGGGTGTAGTCCGTGTTTTCGTACTTGAAGTTGAGAAAATCAAGGATCGAGGAGTGGCCAACGCGATAGGTAGACCACTGAGAGGAGGCTTTTAGACGGATGGCCGCACTGGCAGCAATCTGTTTTTCGAAAATATCTAAAGGTAGCAGGTTGAACAAAATGTCCAGTGCCACGGAGGGAGTAGCTCTCAGTGCACTACTGATGCAAATGCATGCATGCCTATAAACGCCACTCAAAAGCGGCAACATCGGCATTTCATTGGTCTCAGTAACCGAGTGATCCAAAATCGGGAGCCCGGGATAGAAATGCGGTGAAGTGGGAGGGTTATGATCCCTTGTTTTCGGATCGTAACCTCGCCGAAATAGGAAGAAGAGGAAGAAGAAGAGTAAAGGAGTATCTTGCCCCGACTTCTTCACATGTCTGTTACCTTGGAGTTGTAGCTGAATTTAGATTTTAGGAGACTTGTTCCTGATTTTTTTTCAGGTACGTTGCTCACTTTGGTTATTTTTTTGGCCAATGTCTGGATAAACTACTTTGGAATTTCATTCGACTACAGCTCTTTATGTAGAGGTGAAGAGCTTGAAGTTTGAGCTCTATTTATAGCCCCATATACATACTAGTCTTTGTTTAAATAGCGTCGTTTAAGCATTTATGAATTTTCAGTTCTATATAAATTTTTAGTCGCATTCTTTTATCACAACAACGCCTTTCATTTTCAATGCGAATATCATCCTAAATGGTATCGAATTTTATGTGTCGCGGATATATTATGTTATAAAGAATCGATAAGGACGTTGTGCTTTTGATAAGATAATACCAGTCAATAGCTATCGGCATTTTATTAACATTTCAGTGTATACACAGTTTGTGCGAAATTTCTCAGTAAATGGTATAAAAAGGTACCTATGCTATGAGTTGCGAAATTTGTCATGTCATTGTGTGATTTATGCACAAACATGAGCAGTCTACTCACCTAGTCACCTCGTGGAGATATCACCTATAGAATTCCCCTTCAAAGTCTATAGACGATATCTCCGCGAGGTGACTTAATATTTCGTATGAAAATGTGAGAATAACGTGTTTAATACTTTAACGAGTAATGGATTAAGAAGGCACTTTTCAACCAGTGCTAAATCTCGTTAAGTATAAAGTGTAATAGATACAAATTTCATTGCCAGCAAGATAAAGATACAGTCAGTTAGTGGACCACTGCAATCATTCATTTATAATATTAGCTCTTATGGTATATGTGAATCATGCAGAAGTAAAACAATGACATCTGATACTAATTGTAGTTCACAAATGTCTTGATAGCTTCATTTATAAGTACAGTGCATAATGCATGCAAATTAAAGCAATACAACACATAGAGTTTCGTTATAAATATCCGAGTAAAAACCCCGGATAACTCGTGGTATATCCATGCATATAGAGGCTATCCCCAAGGGGTAGCACGTTTTAGTTGATTAAAATGATTGCAAAAAAAAAATTAAATGCTATCACTAGTAGACAATTTAATTAAGAAAAAAAAAAGCTAAACTGATAATGATAACCAGCGTGGTATCTCATATAAATTGTGGTTTTTTACTGACTCATGATTGTAAATATATTCATTCTTGCAATTTATATTGAAAACAAATATAATGCCTATTAGGGTCATTTAACATCGTTTTCCTAGACAATACTGATTACGTCAGAATACAGAATGTGTCAATAAAACGTACAATCTTCCATTTGTCATCTGAATATATACACAGGCATGTATTCTTTTTGCTAATAAGCGAAACACGGTCAATCAACCTCTGGACACTCATCTGTATGTGGGAAGCATTGATAAAGAAGTTGGTAACAAAAATATCAATGAGACTTCAAGTATAATTGGTGTGAATCTGTCACATTGATTTCATTGAATGATCATTTTTTTTCGATGGATTTTGAGAACAAAAGAAACTTTTTTCTAATTAGACACTTTTTTTTTAAATGTTAAGTTTTTTGCCAATATCCTTTTTTGTGTAAACAATCCAAACCCCAACCGAAGCTTTAAGAAGCTTTTTGAATAGTTGGCGCGGCAACTCTTAATTATATTCTATGTAATAATCCGTCGAAGATCCGTGGAAGCTTTCACATCAAGGAAACCATCGTACAAAAAATAGAGCGCAACCAGCTCAGCTGGTATTGCCATGTTCAAAGAAGAGATCATTTGAACCCTGTTAAAAGGGCAATATCTATGCACGTTCCAAAGACATCGCGATGTAGGAAAGGCAGGCCTATAAATGCCTGGATCCGACAAATGCGATGACATCGGCATTTCATTGGCCTCAGTAACCGAGTGATCCAAAATCGGCGGGCCTGCCGATATTTTCTGAGGTCAAATAGGCGAACCCCACAGGCGGATCCGTAGAAATGCCGTGAAGTGGGAGGGTTATGATCCCTTATTTTCGGATCATAACCTCGCTGATAAAAGGAAAAAGAAGTAATAAAATAAAATTTTGTGTGAAATTTTACTCAATTCGGTCAACTTCTAGGCGTCGCTACCAAGCATTGAACTTTTGAATATAATTGCAATATGGTTGTTTTTCCATGTACTGCAGTTATGAGAGCACCTAGTATATTAAGCATCTTGTGAAGTCCGCCGTTGCAGTTGCTTTGACTTGTTGGTGCCACTGCTACAGTTAGTACAGTTGGTTTTGAAAGTCATCGCTTTGTTATGGCTTCATGTTGCAGTACAGTTTCTACTATCTTGTGTTGTGAAGTCCGCCATTGCAGTTGGTTTGACTTGTTAGTGTTATTGGTAAAGTTAGTAAAGTTAGTTTTGAAAGTGATCGCTTTATCATGGCTTCATGTAGCAGTACAGTTTCTACTAGAAAAACTACGGAGGTGTGGTTAGTTGGTAAAGCATCTGCAACTTTAAAGCAAACAATGTTACCATCCAAACAAGAGGTTCAGCTTGCAAAATGTCTACTTAACTACTTAAAGATTTAAAGAAATTTGAGAACATAAATTCGTTACAGTCAAAACTTGCTATGAAAAAGTTTCTTGGTCATTATGGTATCTTTCAGAAGAATTGGTAGCATTTGCTTTTTTAAATTAAAGCGCGTCAAATAATACCAAAAAAAGATGGTATCTGCTTAAAAAAATGAAGCAATCGGGCATCCTTTGAAGATAGTCCTATAATAGTTGATCCAAGTGTTGTACTTCAGAAAACTTTAGAACATTTTGTTTCAAAAAATACTCTTCGTTTTTTTCTCTTTTCCATCGCGGTAGTTTCATCAAATATCTTAGAAAAAGATGTCGAATTGTGGGAACAAGATGAAGATTTGTATCTACAGTATCTACTACTGATTGTGAAATATTTCCGTAAAAAGTACTCCGACTGTAAGAAGCTTACATTATTGCAATAACTAATAAAGCTGAAGTAAGTTTTTAAATGTATTAATGAATATTCTTGTATACTTTAATTTTACCTACGCCACCATATCTGTACTTCAAAAGTAAAAAAAAAAGGAACTTATCACTTAAAAAGAGGATGCTTTAGTTTTTTTTTTAACAGTAGCGACCCCTAAACTTGTTTGGGTCCATAAGTCCATAAGGACCACCCTATGTGTATGTAGAGAAAAGATGCTCTAAGCGTAACAAATGATTTATAAAAAAAAAAAACTTAGCGCGTGATCGGGAGGAACAATTCTCACAATTTACTCGTATTAGCGTGCAGAGTGGGGTACCACAAAAATCCATCCTATGACCTACACTCTTTTCATTGTATGTGAATGAATTGCTCAAAGCTATAAACCACTGTAAGATTCACTTGTATATGGTTGATGTCAAACTTCTGTTGAAAAGGCCTCTATCTAATGTCGATGCAGCCATAGACCTAATAAATGAAGAACATTGCGAACATTTATCAATAATCACTTAGACGCGACCTACGATTAAATGCTGAAAATTATAAAAAGCAGCCAGAATGTGGGTGTAACTCTGTATATTCTATGAATGAATTATAGAGAAAAGCAATGTCTACATTTTTAGTAAAAATGCTTAAAAAGTGGAATTTTTTGAAAAGAGGGCGTGTCGTGAGTGGAATAAAAAAAGTGTACTGCTTCGGCCTATGTGGTCCAAGGCCCACAAACTGTGAAGTTTACACAAAGTGCGTAAAAGTGGCACTTCCGCCGCTGAATAGTTTTGCCTATTGGTTCCTGACACGTTCTCTGACAAAGATGTTCGTTGGAAAGACGGTTGGGCCAGATAATCTTTAGGATACTTCGTAGGTACCTGCTAACGAACGTTTGCAACTTTTTCGTGATAGTAGTCGTAGTTTGGTGTTGAAGTTGGTTGCATTACTTGACCATATATTTTACACAGCATACTAAACGATGACTTAACTTTACGGATTTGGTTGGCTTTGTCCAGTTCGGTTTTACAATCGATTGAGAGAAATCACTCCAGGTATTGGAAATTCTCTTCTCTCTTACTACCGGTTATCCAGCAATGCATACTTCAGTTCGTTCTGAGGTTCATAATTTTAGTTTTTGCCAATCTTCAGCCGCAAGGCGCCTACCTACACTTCTCCACATCTGCTGTCATTTGGTGGAGGTACATAATTCTGTGAGAGTTAGGGTACGTTGTAAGCGTAGTCGAGTTGTTTGAGTTGAGATATAAGAGTACATCATATTCTTCTGCTTCCATTCAACAAAGCAGCGCAATGTACATAGCTAATCACTAATAAAAACAATAATTGGTAAAAGAATGCAGCCTCGTCCTACAACTTTTTGGATCTCGAGTTGCTCAAACAACCTTCCTATATGCAGAACTTGACATCTGGACCCATTGTCAAGTCCTAACGCCTTATTGTTTTTCAACGCTTTGATCGCGGTAGTAACCTCATCCTTACGGCGGGGTTGTATCGTGTATTAGTGCATGTTTTTACCTTGGACATCTCAGCCTAACTTGGGTGTATATCGCTAACGAATACACGGCTCAAAACCGTAGCATGGGCTATGTTCCTTTCATCTCTTAAGCTGATCATCATAATAAACAAAGAACCGTCCTTCACAGGCTGTATACTGAAGCTGTGACAACCTATCAGCTCTTTGGTGATTCTGTTAATACGAATGTACATGTTAAATTTGATTCTTAGAGTTTTTAAGGATAGACAACAAACTTTTCAAAGTTAAATTAGTAGAGACTTGCGATGCTACTTATCACAATATTTAATATCTCGTACAAAATCGAGTTATTTTTTCTTGTTAAAGATTAGCTTTTCTTGAAATTTTCCTTTCCAATATGACGTAATCTTCCACATACATATGTGGACAAAACGTACGCATTATTTTTCACTTAACTACTATTTTACTTTTCACTCATTATAACCTCGCACTCGATTCTCTATGTGAAATCAACTTACGAATATGTAAATTGTGTCATCATGTTTTTATATCTTTTGGCAAAAAAAGAAGAAGAATGTTGCTACCTCCATCTAAATGAGAATAACGTCAATACGACATGAGTCAAGCGAGTGGGGTTGAATATTGTTGTTTACACTTTTGCCACCGCTTACGAGATTTTCATTAGCACTTAAGAAGTTAATTGCTATTTTCTCGGCTTACAAAGTGAATCTTTTGATGCTATTTGTAAATGGTTTATTTTTTATTCTCTCGCTATAAGCAATTTAAATTGAAAACAAAAAACAAAACATGTATACATAAAATGTACATCCATATAAACAAATAAAAAAATACTTACATATATATAAGTAAAAAAATAAATAAATAAATACAAATTTTAATAAAAAGGCAGTAAACAATAATAAATACCAAAATAGATTCGCGTACTGCAAAAATTCGTATAACTCTAATTATAAAGTCACGAGCTTCTGCGTTACACTAACTAGCCTGAACTAGGTGTTAAGCGCTTAGCCAGCTCACAATGTATTTGGAGGTTACTGGTGAAATCAAGTAGCCAAATATGATTGAAAGATGAAATGCGAGAGTTGAGAGCTCCATGTTCCGCATGTTCGTACTAACATTGGCAGTCGTACTAAAATCGAAGCTTACGCTCGATTTCTTCACATGAATACAAGGCTGGCTGTATCCGGTTTAGCTAGACCAGGTACTACCTCTGGTACTCGGTACGAATGAAAAGTTAGTACTTGTACATTTCTTCACATCGTTAGTACCAGATCTAAAGAAGAAATCGGCCGTTAAAGTCCTAACATTATCGCCAGCATAATCACCTTATAAAATATGTTTTGTCTTCTCTTGAGATCATTGGAATACCTTCAGATTATAAGGTTCTTTCAACAAGCGCGCGTTAAGGTCGCGTTAAGGCTCACTTATGGATAACGGAAAACAGAGAGGTTTGGTTCTCAAGCACATTTTCAGCGACAGCAGCAATATTCTCGTTCGACGAAGCGTTGCGGTAATGCACGTGCATTGCTCGATTAGCAACTGAGCTGGTTCTCTCGAATGAGCTCTCGTCAGGGCGGCGAACGTGTGCTTTTCCATGATCAAATGGCAGCTATGACAGAAAACAATCGTCACAGAATAACAGCGTCGTCATTTCAAACGTAACCACAATCGGCTGTCAAAGTTTAAGCGTGGTTATTCAAAAACCTGAGCCATTCAACAGTGACGATGGTAGTTAAGATTCCCGTCAACCCGCTCAGAATGAAGTGAGGATAGCGATATCTAAACTCAAATCCAACATATCCAATATAGTAGTAGAATAGCAGTCGGTGCTGACGATATGGAAGGAACACTTCTGCAGACTGTTAAATGGCGATGATGACCAATATGCCGCTGTCAGGCAGAATGAGCCATTTAACAGTGACGATGACAGTCAAAATTCCCGTCAACCCGATCAGAATGAAGTGAGGATAGCAATATCTAAACGCAAGTCCAACAAAGCTGCTGGAGCCGACGGCCTTGCCGCTGAACTTTTCAAGGCAGGAGGAGATGAGTTGGTAAGGAGCATGCACCCGCTCATCTGTAAAATCTGGTCGGACAAAAGTATGCCCCATGAATGAAACCTCAGTATCGTTTGCTCGATCCTGAAGAAAGAAGACCCTCTGAACTGCGCCAATTACAGAGGTATAAGTCTCCTCAACATCGCATATAAGATCCTGTCTGTCGTATTATGTGAACGCCTAAAACCGATCGTTAACAACCTGATAGGTCCTTATCAGTGCGGTTTCCGGCCGGGAAAGTCCACCATTGCCAAATATTCACACTACGGCAGATCTTGGAAAAAACCCATGAATATAAAATCGATACGCACCACCTCTTCATAGATTTCAAAGTTGCCTATGATAGCGTGTATAGAGACGAGTTATACAGAGCCATGTCTAGTCTTGGCATCCCTGCCAAGCTCGTCCGTTTGTGCAGAATGACGATGGAGAACTCTCGCTGCTCCATCAAAGTCGGTAAGAACATCACCGAACCGTTCGATGTCAGGAAAGGTCTTAGACAAGGCGACGCGCTATCATGCGATCTCTTAAACATAGTACTTGAGAGAATAGTACGAAACTCACAAGCCAACACCGAAGGTACAATCCTTTACAAGTCTGTACAACTACTCGCTTATGCCGATGACATTGACATAATCGGAATAACTCAGCGGGCCGTCAATGGGGCATTTAGGAGTATTGAGATCGAGGCAGCAAAGATGGGTCTAGCGGTCAATGAAAGCAAAACAAAATATATGCTGTCTACAAAAAAGGACACCCAACATCGGCGTCTTGGACAGAACGCCACAATAGACAGATATAATTTTGAGGTAGTAAAGGATTTTGTCTACCTAGGCTCTATGATGAACTCCGCAAATGACATCAGTAGGGAGATCACACGAAGAATTACTCTTGCCAATCGTTGTTTCTATGGGCTGAAACGGCAATTGAGTAGCAAAGCCCTATCTCGAACTACTAAGGTAACTCTTTATAAGACACTAATCATCCCAGTCCTGTTGTATGGCGCAGAGGCATGGGCTTTGACAAAACCGGATGAGGATGTCCGTGGTTATTTCGAGAGAAAAGTTCTTTGAGCGATCTTTGGTCCCGTCTGCATAGACGGTGAGTGGAGGAGAAGGTACAATGCCGAGCTATACGGTCTGTACAAGGACATCGACTTAGCCAGAGATGGCTGGTTCATTTAGAGCGGATGAAGCCCAACGTTCCCGCTAAGAAAGTTTTCGAATCCACCCCGGATGGACGACACAGTAGGGGACGACCTCGCGGTAGGTGGCGCAAACAAGTGGAGGGGGACCTCAACCAACTTGGCGTGCGGAACTGGAGGCAGCTGGTTCGTAATCGTGCTAGCTGGAGAGGTTTGTTGGTTGAGGCCCAGGTCCACCCCGGACCGTAGCGCCATCTAAGTAAGTAAGTAAGTATTCAAAAACCCTGCACCCAAATGATAAAAATGTCTGGCCCATTCCTGAAATCTGAACTGTTATACTATAGTTTATCGCAAAGTTAAATGGTTTTTTTTTTTTTTTTTTAATCAAATAATGATCGTTTGTGGAAATACCCAAACCCATAAAACGATTTATTTCTGTTTTATTGACCTACTTGCGAAAACCATTGTAATCTCAGTGCGATTATTGTAAAATTTTATGACTTCAATGTCTACAAAATATATAAGGTACCAAGGCCATATTTGTTTAAATGAAATTGTTTTACATATTTTTTTCGAAGCAACCATCACATTTGGTCCTTAAATCCTTGTTAAAAAAAAATGTCCAAATAAATTAAAGCTTCTATAATCATTGTGTCGTGGGCGCAGTGGTTAGTGTGTTTGACCACTGCGCGTGAGGTTCCATGTTCGAATTCCAGAATACATCAAAAAAGTTTTTGCACGGTCCCACCTCCCACGAACGTTTGACAAACATCCGAAAGTACTGTTGTCACGAAAAAGCTTTAAAAAAACAAAAAAAAAAATGCCCTTCGAATATGGCACAAAACCGAAGGTCCCTTCCATTCGTGCGAAAAATATAACGTACGCAACACGAGTGGTTGCGAGAAGCTACGGTTAGGCACATAATAAGCTGTGGTGCCAAATATATATATAATCATTGTGTCAGCCATGAGATACAAACACTTTTTTATGAATGCGCAGATTCTATATAAGTACGAGTATAAGTTGAAGAACACTTGTTTATTTAACTTGAATAAATTATTTTCACTGGGCCAAATCTCATTTGTGTTCGTCATCATTGAGCAGTTCCAAAATAAGAATCTTTGCTATGAGTAATACGTATAGTGTGTCTACAAGAACGTACATACATACGAGTATAAGATAGTAATAATTACTTATGTGTTTTGTTTGCCTATAATGTTTGCGTACCTTGCTATTTCCTTATGAAATCATTTTACCGACAGTAAACAATTTAAATGTTTGGCGAAGAGTAATATTTGGAAATGCTGTCATTAGTGCATGTACCTGAACAGTGTTTTATTTTCAATCAATGTTTGCTTGTGCGTTTGCTATTTCACTTCATTTGAAATGTTACTAAGAGCTGGAGCCTAAGATTGATCCACAACATATCGGGATGATTTATATTATAATTTTTTTCAGATGAAAACTGATTGCCAAGTAAGTCTTTGTGGTGCTTCTAGATCCGGAATCTCCCAATAAGTTTAAATAAAATGTCGAAGCATTCAAAATGACTGCTCTGGTGTTTGTGCATTGTCGATTAAATCACTCACTTCAAGGGCTAATAGGAATTCCAATATTCGCTTCTCCCCTTGCATGAGTATGGGATATTCTATGAAAATATGTAGATAGGTCTCATTATCTTGAGAGTCTTGTCCGTGGGATGCTGAATCCATGATCAATTGAAAATCGGTTTAAATACAATACAATTTAATTTGTAAGTTTTGTTTAAATATTGTACGAAATGAAAGTATTTTAGCTAATGCTATCTCTCGGTGGAATTTTTTTTCCTTAAAATCCTTGTCTATTGCAAGGAAAGTTAATGAATCTTTTTAACTAGTAATCAATTTAATAGAGTCGTCTATGAACACTGAACAGCCAGGCGCACAAATTTACTTCTCGAACTAAAACTAGAGCATCAGTTGTATACCGTGTGCATTTAACTTTTGACAACATTTACCTCAGCATATATCTTTGTATAAAGTAAAGGAACTTACACGCCAACTTGTTTAATAGACCACAACACATTACTTTCTTGCTCTCACGGCCGTCTGGCTTGCAGTCCTTACTGCGCCGAACAAGTATTTTCATTGATGGCCTCATTAGTTACTAAGGTAACTTTCGACAATACTAGATAGTTCAACGTTAATAGCTGATACAGAGATGACTTTCAGTGAGGTTTTTTTTTTTTTTTTATTGTTGCGCCAAAGGGTGTGTAGTCTTCTAAAGATACCAGTAGCCCGAGCAACTGGCATGCACGATTCGCAAACCTGAATACTCGATGCCAGGAATACGCCTACGTACTAAACCACACCCTGCACACTTCAACCACTCTCCCCGCGGGACTACCGTTAGGTATTACTTCGCGGGGCTGATTAGCTATTTATGCTCTTCTTTCGCTGTCTTCCGCTCCTTGTTCCAAAAGTGTTGCCGGTTGGACTTGGTTGCTCTCTCTGACTCTTTCCAGCCGCCTAAGTTCCTGCACGATTATCGCTGCAACTTGTTTCACCGCGTCCCATATTGCATTCGATGCTATCATATGGTGCACAATGTTTTCGGGGGTTGGTATTTCTCCAATTGTTTCCTCCAGTTCTCTGTGCTCTATATGAAAACGTGGGCACTGAAAAAATACGTGCTGAGCGTCTTCTGAGGCCTCTCCGCAATTTGGACAGTTGGGAGATTCATCGAGCCCAAACCTGTTGAGATACGCTCGAAAGCAGCCATGTCCGGTTAGGAACTGGCTAAGATAGAAATCGACCTCTCCATGTTTCCGGTCCATCCATTTTTGGATATCCGGTATAAGTCGATGGGTCTATCTTCCCTTTGAGGACTGGTTCCATCGCTCCTGCCATGCTCTAATGCTTCGCTGTCTTTCTTCCAGCTTGATATTTTTGACTGACGCTTGAAGTTCCTGAATTTTGGCGTCGTAGGTCCTTTGTAGCTCGATAGCCAAGATATCCGCTGGTAGCATTCCCGCGATGACACATACTGCCTCGTCTGACACCGTACGAAAGGTACAGCATACTCTCAGCGCACATAGTCTGTTGACAGAGTTTATCCTTCTTGTGTAGGTCTTTTTCGTCATAGCTTTGGCCCGTATGGGTGCCGCATACATAAGGATGGACTGCACCACCCTTGACAGAATAAGTCTCCTTTGTTGCCTAGGTCCTCCTATATTTATCATTATTCTTGATAAGGCACCGCTCACCCGAGCCGCTTTGTCACACGTTCTTTCAAGGTGCTCCTTGTAAGTGAGCCTCGTGTCGATCATCACACCTAGGTATTTGATAACCGATTTTGAAGTCGTATTATGATTTCCTACTCTGATGGTGATTTCCTCTCTTTTCTTGCGGCTGCTTACCAATACTGCCTCTGTTTTATGTTCGGCGAGCTCTAACCCGACTGCTGCCATCCACCGTTTGACTTTTCGGATACATACATTTGCAATATCCTCTATTTCCTCTAGATGTTTTGCAACCACGACAATTGCAATATCATCGGCGAAGCCTATGATTTTTCCCTCATTTGGGATTCCAAGCCTTAGAACCCCATCATACATAATGTTCCAAAGGATAGGGCATAATACCGATCCTTGTGGAACTCCGCCAGATATGTGGTACTGCCTTACTCCATCGTCGGTATCGAAGAGCAGAAACCGTTTCTCGAAGTAGCTCAGTATTATTTTAATTAAGAACCATGGCACCATCATTGACCTAAGCGATTGCACTATGAGTCCCCAATTCGCAGAATTGAACGCGTTTTTGACGTCCAATGTTATTACGGCACCGTATTTCTTGCACCGCCTCTCCATCTCCTGCCCTGAATAGCTTCTTCCAAGGTTGTAGTTACCCTTCTTATTGCGTCTACTGTAGAACGAGCTTTCCTAAAACCGTACTGTTGGTTGGAGAGTACTCCGGCTTCACCAATTGCCACTTCTAATCGGTTGCATATGATTCGCTCCAGTATTTTACCCATTGTGTCTAACAGGCATATGGGACGGTATGACGAGGGCTCGTCTGGTGGTTTTTTCCCTTTAGACAGCAGCACTAGACGTTGCTTTTTCCATTGGTCTGGAAAAACTCCTTCTGTTAGACACTTGTTGTAGAGTTCCACAAATGGTTGCGTATTTGTTTTAATGGCTAATTTAAGGGCCTTGTTCCGTATGCCATCCAATCCAGGTGACTTGGTATCCTCGAATCGTCTGCATACATCCAGGAGTTCCCTTTGCGTGACAGTTGGGATGTCCTGTACTTCCGGAGGTGGCTCTAAACGCTATGCTGGTGTTTGAGGTGGAAACAACCCCGATACAATTTTCTGCATAAGGAGAGGGCATAAGGGGGAGGTTGCCCTAGTGCCTTTGAGTTTTGCCATTACTGTTCTATAGGCGGTGCCCCAAGGATTTACATCTGCCTGCTCACAGAGTTCCTTAAAGCTATTGCTCTTACTTCTGCGGATAGCTAGTTTTAGCTCTCTTCGCCTATCTTTGAATTGCACCCGTAGGTCCTGATGTGTGGAAAAACCTCTGGATCGCTGGAATAGTCTTCTGGCTCTATGGCACTTGCTGCGTAGTTCTGCTATCTCTTGGTTCCACCAGTATACTGGTGGCCGGCGATTTGTTGACGTTTTCCGGGCCATGGATGCGTCGCAAGCCCTAGTTACTTGTTTGGTAACCTCAGTGGCCATAGCGTTTGCTGTTCCTGGGCTTATTGTTGACTCTGCAAAAATCAGGTCAAATGTGTCTTTGTCCATGGTGCTTATTTTCCACCCCATTCGTTGTGCCTTCTTTGGGCGTTCCTGGGTTGGTCTCCTAGGTTGTACTTCAAACAGGATGTAAAGGTGGTCGCTGTGGGTATATTGATTACTGACTCTCCAGTTGGCGCCTCTCGATAAGGAACTAGTTGCAAAGGTGATATCCACTATGGAGCCTACACCATTTCTACTAAAAGTGTGCTCACTTCCTGTATTTAGCAATATTAGGTCTAGTGACGATACGGCTTCTCCCCTTCTATTGGTCCGTGCGCTGCCCCAGTCAGTGGCCCATGCATTGGAGTCTCCAGCTATAATCGTTGGGCTACGACCTCTAGCATCATCCACGAGCCTATCAAGCATACTTTGGAACTCCTCAATGTTGTTGTTTGGAGATGCATAACAGCTATAGACATGTACTCCTTTGACCTTTGCTCGCACGAAGCCTGTTCCGGGTGTCAAATAGCAGCTCTTTTTGAGTCATCCGCAGCCCAAACTGTATCATCGAGATTTTTGTACTGCTCGCATACTACTGCAACATCTATCTTTAACTCGCGAACGGTTTGTGTCAAGATGTCCTGTGCCGCTTCGCAGTGGTTTAAGTTTAGTTGCAGCACTTTCACATTTTTCTTGCGACTTTTGCAGCTTCTTGGTATACCGGGCATACTATGCTTCCTGCCGCGTGTTTCATGTTGCTACTTCCCTTTTCTTCGCAAAGGACGCACCTTGCATCATTGCTGCAGTTCTTGGATACATGGCCTTTCTGTCCACACCTAACGCAATCCTCACTACTATCCAACGTGTTTTTACACGCCTTTGCTAGGTGCCCGAAGTTAAGACACCTAAAATATCGCAGCGGTATTATTTTCTCCCGTATTCGGCATACCGTCCATCCGATTTTTATTTTTCCAACCTCCAGAACTTTTTGGCAGTATTTATCGGGAGGCTAATGACGGCAGTTTGCGTCCCTTTCAGTGAGGTGAGTAAAGCTATGAGTCAGTAGCCTATTTAAAGTTTAATACTCTCCATAGCTATACCAATTTTTTTAGTTTATTGTAGAAGCATTAACCCCATGGTAATGAAAAAATTAAGTATTTATAGAAACGCGAAGCTATGTTTGCTTTATATTCAAAGTGTAAGTCTGACTTTTTTAATTTAATTTCTGCCATCAGAACAATGTTATCATTTAAATGAGACCAGTGTGTTCCATTATTCCAATGCATTGCACGTGGAGCATATTAATCAGAACAGAAAGGGATTTTTCCCCGAATAGTGATATTTTTCTGAATTGAATTCGAAATTCACACATAAAATGAACTAAGAATAGATAATGTGTGAGAACTTATTAAAAATTACTACACTGTCGTCCTTACTTTCATTTAGAGTCCTCACGCATCTGAATTGAAAAACGAATTCAAACAGGTAACCATTTCGATTTCAACGAAATTACATTGAGCATGCGCACCATGATACACGTGAGAGGTAAAATTAATTAAATTCTCGTCTCAAACGAGTTTAAGGGCAAATGCCAGAGCATAGTCTGGAAAACCAGTTGAAAGAGAAAACCTTTAGAACGTGCATTTGTGTTTGATGGTTTGACTTCATTCATGATCTGAAATGCGTCAGCAAATAAATCAGTGAAGTCAACAAAATAATTTATAAAGAAATATCCGGTTAATCAGTATGAATGTGTAAGCAGAATAGAAATTTGCTGAATGTGTTCTCCCAAAATCCTAAGTTGATTGATATTTGTAAACTATAAACTTCAAGGCTTGAATTACAATCTTGGGACCACACACATAATTTTGATTATTATCATTAAATTTAGTAATGAGCTGGGAAATGCTGCTCTCCAAAACTATTATACGTTTCATCGAGTCAGCATTCAATCTGCTGTAAGGCAATGAATTTGAGCGGACAGATCTTACTCGTATGATGTGATGACGAAATTTAATGACAGTTCAGTATTCACATAAACACAATGCTATAATGACCGCACATAGGCGATGCTAATGGCGAATGTCCATTAAGGGTTCCCATAATTGCCAAATTCTTGTTTTTGTTTATATCGACTGGCTGAAAAGATTTGTTTATTTTAGACAGCTTCGTGGACACATAAACAGTGCACTTTTGTATTTACTAAGATGAAGTGAAATATTAATGAATAAAAGAGTTTACTAAATATGCTAATTCCGTTCAGAAGTTGTACCTAGTTAAGATAAGTAGAATGTATTTTGAATTCTATGAAAATAAAAATATACATATTTTTGTAAAATTATGCCTGACTACGAAATTTCCGTAACTTCATTGAAAAATAGTTTAAACTTAAAATATGGTTTTGTCGGAAACCCATTACTTATTTTTCAACACAGCTGTGTACCTTTTGGGATGAGTCCCTAGACTCCAAAGAACTGCAGACAACGTTTCATAATAATCTGATATACTAAATGCAATGTGGGTCTCATGCAGTCTTTTGAGTAGTTTTGATGGTCCAAATTATTTGCTTTTACTGACTTTATCGATCAGATTATTCCGTTTTTGCATGGTTTTTAAAATCTTGGTGCATTTGCAAC
Organism: Brachypalpus laphriformis; assembly: GCA_945910035.1. NCBI lineage: Eukaryota > Metazoa > Arthropoda > Insecta > Diptera > Syrphidae > Brachypalpus > Brachypalpus laphriformis. The sequence continues at coordinate 125,693,853 of OX246755.1, forward strand.
ATTTTCATTATTTGCGAAAAGTCGTATTTGTTACGCACAGAGGGGTTCTGTTAGAACCCATTATTCTAAAGGAAATATAGAATGCTAGGCCTAGCACTTTAAAAAGCTGTTGCGCCAAATATTTGTATTTGTTTTGTAAATATAGAACTGTGTTCTGCCGGATAATTATTCTTATAACTTTTGAATTATTGGGCTGATAATTTATTTGTCCATCCTTTTGCTTGTACTGAGCCACCTGCAAAATAGCGATTGTTAGAAAAATGGCACTGCCTATGTCTCGAGGACAACATTCTGTGTAAGAATCATTTACGAGGGCAAGGCGAAAAGTTCTCGGCCAGACGCAGAGATAGCGTTCCAATCACCAAAAATGTATGTTTCCTGCCTGGGTGCACTTCTCATTAGTTCGTAAGACAAATTTCAACTTATTCTCTCAAGTAGTTTGTTTACACGAATTTTTGCAGTAGACGTCTTGCGTGTTTTTCGTTTAAAATGGATAAACTTGAATATGCGGTCATAAAATACTTCGTTTTGGATGGGTTAGCCCCTAAGGAAATTCATCTAAAGTTGACAAAAGTTTACGGGAACTCTGCTCCTTCCATGTCAACTGTTAAAAAGTGGGCAGCTGAATTTAAACATGGTCACACGTCCCTCGAAGATGACCCACGTGAAGGACGTCCGAAAACCGCAACCACGCCCGAAACCATCGAAAAAGTGCATGATATCGTGTTGGACGATAGGCGAGTGAAGGTGAGTGAGATAGCTGAGGCTGTGTGTATATCGGAAGAGAGGGTGCGAAACATCTTGCACATAAACTTAGGGATGCGAAAAATCTGCGCAAAATGTGTGCCACATTTCCTGAATACCGATCAAAAGCAATTGCGCAAACGATTTTCGCGCCAATCTTTGGACCGGTTCAATAGGGATCCGACCGATTTTGTGCGCCGATTTGTCACCATGGATGAGGCATGGGTCCACCACTATACGCCAGATACGAAACAGCAGTCAAAGCAGTGGGTGGAAGCCGGTGCTTCAGTGCCAAAGAAAGCGAAGTCGATCGCATCTGCCGGAAAGGTCATGGCCAGTGTGTTTTGGGATGCGAAAGGGATCCTGTTAATTGATTACCTTGAGAAAGGCAGAACAATTACAGGCGAATATTACTCCAACCTTCTTAACCAGCTGGATGCCAAAATATGCAAGAAGAGGCCTGGCTTGAAGAAAAAAAAAATCATCTTTCACCAGGACAATGCACCTGTACACAAGTGCGCGTTGGCGATGGGAAAACTGCGGGATTTGGGGTACGATTTGCTCGATCATCCCCCTTATATATGATTTGGCACCCTCAGACTTCCATCTGTTCCCAAACTTGAAGAAATTTGTTTCTGGGAAGCGCTTCGCATCCAATGCAGAAGTTGAGAGGGCCGTAGATGAACATTTTCACAGCCTTCCAGACCCTCACTTCCGAGAAGGAATACTGATGTTGGAGAAACGCTGGACTAAGTGTGTTGAAGTCAGGGGAGATTATGTAGAAAAATAAAATCATTTTTTAACTGAAAATCGCAGTCTTTCATTGTCAGGCCGATAACTTTTCACCTTGCCCTCGTATTGTACATAAGGAGAGTGGATTAAACGCGTTCGAGTACGCGGCCTGACCAAGAAAACTAACTCGGAAGTCTACAAATTACTTATATTTTTCAACCTAAGCTCAATACACTTCTTCCATCTGGTCTCTAAAACCATTAAACTAGTTTAAAAAAAAATCCTTACTTACTTACTTAGGTGGCGCTTCAGTTCGGGGTGAACCTGGGCCTCAACCAACAAGCCTCTCCATTTAGCTCGGTCTTTAGCTAATTGCCTCCAGTTGCGCACTCCAAGTTGGTCGAGGTCCCCTTGAACTTGTGCGCGCCACCTACGGCGATGATTCCCTCTACTGCGTCGTCCCTCGGGATTAGATTCGAAGACTCTGCGGCCGGAGCGTTGGTGTCCATTCGCTCTACATGTCCTAGCCATCTCAGACGTCCAATACGCAGTTTTTTGACTAGGTCGATGTCGCTGTACAGCTCGTATAGTTCGTGATTGAATCTTCTCCTCCAAAACCCGTCAACGAAAACGGGACCGAAAATCTTACGAAGAATTTTTCTCTCGAAGCGACCAAGGATATCTTTATCCTCTTTTAATAAAGTCCATGTTTCAGCGCCGTAAAGCAGGACTGGGATGATCAAGGTCTTATATAGAGTCTCCTCAGTTGTTCGAGATAGGGCTTTACTGTTGAATTGCCTTATAAGCCCAAAAAAACAGCGATTGGCAAGAGTTATTCTTCGATTGATTTCTGCACTGATTTTGTTTGCTGAATTTATAGCAGAGCCAAGGTAGACAAAGTCCCTTACTACCTCGAAGTTATAGCTGCCCACGGTGACGTTCTGTCCAATTCGTCGGTGTTGGTTTTCCCTTCTTGTTGACAGCATATACTTGGTTTTGCCCTCGTTTATCGCTAAACCCATTTTGGCCGCTTCCGCCTCAATGCTTGCAAATGCACCGGTGACAGCCCGCTGAGTTCTTCCGATAATGTCTATATCGTCGGCGTATGCAAGCAGTTGTACAGACTTGTAATAGATTGTGCCTCCGGTGTTGGCTTGTGAGTTCCGCACAATCCATTCAAGTAGAATATTGAAGAAGGCACGTGACAGAGCGTCACCTTGTCTAAAGCCTTTTTTGACATCAAAGGTCTCGGTGAGGTCATTACCGACCTTGATGGAGCAGCGAGCGTTCTCCATCGTCAGCCTGCACAGACGGACAAGTTTGGCAGGGATGTCAAAACTAGACATGGCTCTATAAAGCTCTTCTCTTTAGATGCTGTCATAGGCGGCCTTGAAATCGATAAAGAGGTGGTGAGTATCGATTTGGAATTCTTGGGTTTTCTCTAGGATCTGCCGAAGTGTGAAGATTTGATCGATGGTGGACTTTCCTGGCCTGAAACCGCACTGATAGGGTCCAATCAGGCTGTTGATAAAGGGTTTCAGGCGTTCACACAATATCGCAGAAAAGATCTTGTATGCGATGTTGAGGAGACTGATGCCTCTATAGTTGGCGCAATTGAGGAGGTCTCCTTTTTTGTGGATCGGGCAAACGATGCTGAGATTCCATTCATCAGGCATACACTCGTCTGACCAAATGTTAGAAATGAGTTGGTGTATGCACTCTACCAATTCATCCCCAGCTGTCTTGAAGTGTTCGGCCGGTAAGCCGTCAGGTCCAGCAGCCTTGTTGAATTTTAGCTTGGATATTGCTATCCTCACTTCGTTTTGGTCAGGTGGACGGAAATTTTGACTATCATCGTCTATGTTGAATGGTTCATTCTGCCTGACAGCGGGATGTTGGTCTTCGTCGCCGTTATACAGTCTGCAGAAGTAGTTTTTCCATATTCTCAGCACCGACTGTGATTCTACTACGAGGTTTCCATTTTCATCTCTACAGGTTTCTGTACGGGTATTACTTCTTTGACTCGTTCTTTTTACCTTTTGGTAAAACTTCCGTACATTGTTCCTAGAGTATAAACTCTCGATATTCTCGAACGCGCGCTTCTCATGCTCTTTCTTCTTCTTTTGGAGAAGCCGATGCTCTTCTCGTCTCTTTTGCTCGTAGAGCTCACGAGCAGCTCTCGTCTTCCTTTGCAGCGCCGCTTTATATGCCTCTTGTTTTGCTGCATGCACTCGCCGGCATTCTTCGTCAAACCAGGGGTTTCGCGGTGGTGGGCGAGCGAGACCCAGCACATCAGTCGCGGCGTTTTTGATGGCATGTTGGCAGCGTTGCCACTGGTCTTCGGTACTTGATGCTGGTGGCAAAGGGGTGATTGAGAGATTTGGGATACGCGTTCAGCGAAGAGTCTGGCGGTCTCCTGCGATTGTAGCTTTTCGACGTTAAATTTTCTCACAGTGATTCTTCTTTGTTGCTCAGATTGGGATATCCGCATTCGTACTTTGGCTACAACAAGGTAATGATCCGAGTCTATGTTGGCCGCTCGGAAGGTCCGGACATCCAGAATACTGGAGGCATGCCTTGCGTCGATCGCAATATGATCAATTTGGTTGATCGTTACATGATCATTAGACCGCCATGTCTGCTTATGAATATCGAGATGAGGAAATCATGTGCTTGTTATGGTGACATTTCGCTCCACAGCGAAATCAATTAGCCTTAGTCCGTTATCAGACGTGGTGTCGTGTAGGCTATGCTTACCAACTGCCCTACCAAAGACGTCCTCCTTTCCTATTTTGGCGTTAAAATCGCCCAATACGATTTTAACGTCGTATTTAGGACATTGCTCGTATGTTTTGTCGAGGAGCTCGTAGAAACACTCTTTGGTGGCAGGGTCCTTTTCTTCCGTGGGGGCATGAACACATACTAGGCTTTTGTTAGCGAATTTAGCCTTGATCCGGATAGTCATAATACGCTCGCTTACGTGTCGGAAGCTTAAAACTTCTTGCCTAAGTCTGCCGCGTATGACAAATCCGCATCCGAATAAGCGTTGCCTGTTGCCTCTGTAGCAATCACCGTAGTAGATGTCACAGTTTTTCATCCTCTTTTTGCCCGGCCCATCCCATCGCACTTCCTGGATGGCGGTAATATCTGCTTTATAGCAGTCTACGGCCTCTGCTAGTTGTTCCGCTGCACGTGGTCTGTAAAGGGACAGAACATTCCACGTACAGATCCGAAGGTCGTTGTCCTTATTTCGTTTGCTGGGGTCGTCATTAGTTGAGTCATCCTTATCCGAGGCTTTTGGTTGTTTCGGAACCATGAGTTTTTTACGTGGTAGGGAAGTTACCCCGACGGCACAACCCCCAACCTGGAGGGCCAGTTCCTTAATTATTCCCCTAGGACGAGGGGCCGGGCATCCTTAATGCCTTCAAAAAATACGTTTACTACAGCTTCGATCCTTTCATTCGTTGAAAATCTCAGCACTCACAAGTGGTTTGTTTTTTAGCTTGGGGAATAGATGAAAGTTACATGGAGCCAGATTAGGCGAAAAGGGAGGGTGCGGCAGTAATTCAAACCCAAAGTTATGGATTTCAGTCATGATTTGACGCGACGTGTGTGAGCGTGCGTTGTCCTGGTGAAAAGTTGTTCCTCAGCATTTCTGGACGTTTTAATTGTATTGTCTGTTTTTTCCAGCCACATCACCAAAGAAAGGTTCCTGTTTAGTAGCTCCGGGATTTAGGTCTTTTAAAAAAAAAGTGCCAACATGATTTCAGATATACAAAATACAAAATTGCTTATTACAAACTGCCAGAAGGAGACAAGATATATGGTAAAAATTGAAGCCAATTTTGTACCTCCAGGTTCCGCCAAATTAAAAAAAAATTCATCTAAACATTTTTTTTAGATAATAACTTGCTTCAAACTTTTTTCTGTAAAGTAGGTGATTTTTATAAAATCAACAAGAACCACATTTTGACCGCAGTTATTCAAGATGGGGGTGGCAATGGTGTAGTGGTAACGTCGTAAATTGCCACGCTAATAGTTCATAGTTCAAGTCCTGATGTTAGCAAGCATTTATTTATTTCTCATGAAATATATAAAGTCAGACCGATCATTTGCAAAAGCTTCTGTGAACACTACTGCGAAGGCTTAACACTGGCAGTAGCTTGGTCATGTGGCAGGAAAATTTGTTCGCTCTGTTGATGATGATTTGCCCTTGACTTCGGTTACCGGGGAAAAAGTACTCTGAATCAGAAGCAAATACAATAATAACAAAAATCTCCCCAGTTATATGGACGCCACCCCCGGAGAATAGCTGAAGCATAAACTACTGAGCTTCAAGAACCACTACACCAAATTCTTTCTCTCGCCTCTATCCATCCTTTCAAACGCGCGCACTGTGTGTAAACATGTTAAAGGTATTCATAACCCTTTGAGTGAGCGCAAATTATAAAAAAAATGGCGGCCTGAACACAACTTTTATGTTTTGAAGAATACAAAGAATACTAATAAAATAAATATAAACATTTAAGTAGAGGAGTCTGTTAGATAAATGCAATACAATATTTCAGTTCCCATGCTTGTATAATTTTTTATTTTTTTTTTAAACATCCAAAATGACTAGGTTAGCAATCACAACGAAATATTTGAAAATTATAAGTACGTCAATCAAGTGAAGGACTGAGTGAGTCAGGGACTGCTGGTGATTGCTGTGGTCACTGGGTTTTGCCATCTTATGTACTTAAGATATTTTGTTTTATCCATTTCCATCTTGAAATTACGTTATCAAAATGTAGTTTATCATAAGCACATACACTAGTTTTTGTTGCAAATTACTCACAAAGAACACTATTCTGCGGATTTAATTAGCAAGCAAATAACAAACTACGTCGTTTCAAGAAAACGCAAATTGTTTTGTGATAATAAAGGGAATAATAAGCTCGTTATGAGGAAAAATGGTAAGAACAAGTATAATGGATTAAATTTACTATCAATTAAATGAAAATGATTATAGGTCTGAAGTACAATTAAATTGTTTTTTTTTTTTTTTTTTCTATGATCTAAAGAGGTTTGTTTAAGTTGCCTAAGCTATGTGCCCTCTTATGGGCCTTAGGACATCTACTATGTCTACGCCATCGTGACAATCTGTCTCAACTCCCACTAACTCTTTCCTAACTTCCACGATTTGTCCTCAACTGTTTAGCGTAAATTTTAACGAGGGCCAGAACACTCGAAATATGTGTCGAAGGCACCGAATAACTTAACAAAAATTTATATAATTATGGTGTTCAGCTTCCAGGTACCTTAGCTATATAACATCAGCCTTAAAGGGGTTAAAATGAATCCTTTGTCGATGTAGAACACTGGCTGCTCCATCAAGGTCGGTAACAACATTTGATTTCAAAAAAAGTTTTAAATAAGGTGACGCGCTGTCATGTGACTTCTTTAGTATTGTACTTGTACGGATTGTGAGGAAGTCACAAGCCAACACCAGCGGCACAATTTAACAAAAGTCTGTACAGCTGCTTGCATACGCCTACGATATTGGCATTATTGGAAGAACTCAGCGGGCTGTCACCGGTGGGTTTGCAAACATTGAAGCAGAAGAGGCTAAAATGGGTTTAGCGATAAACGAGGGCAAAATTAAGTACAATTGGACAGAACGACACAGTGAATACCTACAACTTCGAGGTAGGAAGGGACTTTGTCTACCTTGGCTCTGTTATCAACTCTGACAATCAGCACAGAAATCAAGCGAAAGAAAGAAATCAACTCTTGTCAATTGCTGTTATTTTGGGCTAATGAGACAATTCAACAGTAAAGCCATATCTCGAACAACTATGGAACTATATAATACCCCAATCATCCCAGTCCTGCTTTACGGCGCTGAAACATGGACTTTATTGAAAGCGGATAAAGATATTTTTCGTAAGATATTCGGTCTCGTTTGCGTTGACGGGTTTTGGAGGAGAAGATTCAATGACGAACTGTACTAGCTTTACAGCGACATCGACCTAGTCCAAAAACTGCGCATTGAACTTTTGAGATGGCTAGGACATGTAGAGCGAATGGATACCAACGGCCGGCCCACAGAGCCGTCGAATCTAACACAGAAGAATGACGCAGTAAACGGCCGCCTCGTCGTAGGTGGGGCGCACAAGTTCCAGGGGACCTCAACCAACTTGAAGTGCGCAACTGGAGGGAATTAGCTAAAGACCGAGCTAAATGGTGAGGTTTGTTGGTTGAGGCCCAGGTTCACCCCGAATTGTAGTGTATTAAGTAAGTAAGTATCCGCTGGTCAATTGGAAATTTAGATTAGTTTCGACTTGTTTATCACATCGTGTCTTACAATATGTTTGGAATTCTAAGATAAAATTATTGCATCGGCATACATACATATTTAACCACTCGCACCTTTATCGCATCCCGCTACTAATGAAATGTGTGCCCTATATGATCAGAGTCCACTGTAGCTCGCAGTGATCCGTTAACAAAATATAATAAATTTAATTAGCACTCGAACAAATTGAACCTTATCAAATCACCTTGAGAATAGAACACCTGTGCTCACAATTCCTTGTAAATTACTAAATCCCATCTAGTTATCACGTAGAAAAGCGATACGAAGCAAATTGAACTACTAACAGGTTCACTGATAATGTGCGAGTGACGAATGGTGTAGATTCTCAGTTCAAGGTATTGCAAAATCAAACACCTGCGTATCTACGAAATGACGGATTGCTATTCGTTTGGAAAATGTGTAACACTGATGTCATTAACAGATAAGACCTTCCAAGATATACTTATATGTATGTATGAAACGTACCGCAAATATCTTTCATTCCATGATATTAATTAATTTAACTTAATTCATCATAGTTGGAAGGTTTTTTTTTTCTGAAAAAAAAGTCTTTATTGATTGATTTTTGGCATGGCTGGCCACATTTGGCGGGCCAAAGGTGTCTTCATCAATTAGGAACAATTATTGCATGACAAAGTTATTTATGTGTGCGGTTATTATCAGAGGAAGTCTATTTTATTTAATAAGACTCACTCGTGAGTAATATGTAGTTCCCATAAGCTACCAAAATAGTTGTCAGTGATAACTATCAGCATTTTGATAAACAGCTGCGATCATGAAACACCTGTGCTAATTTTGTATTTCCTGAAAATTGCAATCACACATTTCAGCATAAGGAAGTAGTTAATCAATTAGAAATAAAAAAATCTATATTCCATGTATCCTTATAATATCCCTAAAGGGATTACGTGAAATCTTGGTGAGGACATCAGTCATGTTTTAAGATACTAGTGGGCGCCGTGGCGTAAGTGGTTAGTGTGTCGGATCACTACGCATGAGGTTCCAAGTTCAAATCCCAGAAAGCACCAACAAGTTTTTTACGGTCCCACCTCTCGCGAGCGTCTGACAAACATCCGAGATTATTGTTGTCACGAAATAGCTTCTCAAATCGACGTTCGGATACGGCACTAAACTGTAGGTCCCTTCCATTCGTGTGAAAAATATAACGCACACAACATGAGTGGTTGCGAGAAGCTAGGCCCTGGCACTTAAAGAGCTGTTGCTCCAAATATTTATTTTTTTTATTTTAGAGCTAACTTCAAAACAATTGGTCACCTTGCTGCAAAATGATGTCAAATTCCTTGGCCCTCTAGGCTTCCAAATATGTTTGCCATGGACTGGAAGAGGACATCATTATCATCATTTTGTCACACTTATAGAGGAAGATTAGTCAAGCAGCCATTAATGCACTCGACGACCACGTCGTCAAGTCGGGAGTGCCCGCCCAAACTTAACGAACTGGACATGAAAAATAAGGTGACCCTATGCTGGATACCCGGTCACATCGGAATAGAGGATAATGAAGCAGTAGAATCCTTTAAAGGATCTGAGCCATTCTGTAAAATAGGGCATCACCTCCGTAAGGAGGAATTCAGGAAATTAGAGAGGCAAAACAAGGCCAAAATCTGAAATTATACTCAAAGTCTGAGATGTGCTTAAAACTATTAGGAAACTATAACCGAAAATGAAAAAGTCTAAGCAAGAATAACCTGTGCATCCTAACTGGCCATTGCAAACTCAAGGAATATCTAAGGAAACTATAAGTCCAATGAGACTCCGGTTTCTGGTGCTCAGTGTGGCGCTGATTCACAAAAGAATGAAATATGTGGCCAATTACCAAATTTCAGATGAGGTTATGCCGACCATGGACCTGCTTCTCATTCTCAGATTTCTTAGAGAAACTGGACTGGAGAGACTGCTCTAGGGTGGACTATTCTCGCCAAAGCTAAGTAAGAGTTGTTGACTTTTAAATATAATTCTGGAAAGAATTATAATGCGAGGAAAACTCTTATGAGTGAACAAACCTCTTCAACGCATTATTAGGGACACAATAGACCACTAAAGTCAGAGTGCAACATACCCTTCCCTCAAATAATAACAGAGAGCAAGATAAGGCGTACGGAGTCCACCCATAATCAGAATCATAATCTCCAGATAGTCCAGTCCAGTCTATAAGGCGGATTTCTACAGTATGGTATTCTTTGTAAGACAGAGTACTTGTGCTGCCCGTTCTCTGATCCACCCATGCCTATTCCAGACATTTATTTGAATGGAACAGTGCTTCCCAAGTGCGAAAAGTTCAAATTTCTGAGATCTATGATCAATAGCAAAGCAACCTGTGATGACGATATCAATCATCGCGTAAGCGTAGGGTGGATGAAGTAGCGAGAAAACTCCACTATCTTCTGTGACCGTAAAATGCCCCCTAAGTTGAAAGGAAGGCTTGATCGAATAAGAAGTTCGAAGATCCGTGGAAACCTTTACGTCAAGGAAACCATCTTGTAGATGTATGTAGATGTATATTGTTGAGAGGTGCAAGTGCACTGCGACCTATAAAATATCTATTGTGCCCCCCTTACTAAGGTTCTAGCCGATGATATACTCGGTCTAGAGCACTTCCTCCAGTCCAGCTGCTACAGCAAACCGGAGTATCTTCAGTGGATTCAGCGAAGGTAAATCATAGGAGGTAGGCACCAAGGTGATTCCTTCTTTTGTGGATCAGTGCTTCGCATTCCATAAGAAGGTGCGCTGGTGTTTCTGCGAAGTCCCTGCAGAATCTGCAGTGTCCGTCTCCCTCTATTCCCAGTTTCCTAAGGTGCTCCTTAAGTCTGCAGTGACCTGTTAACATTCCCGCCAAGATGCGAAGCCGATTCTTACTAACTCTTAGGCAGGCTCTGCTTCTTTTCTGGTTGTATTTCCCCAGAAGTTCCTTTGCCTGTCTTATTTGGGGGATATCGTCCCAATGTTTGGCCCATTTGTTTTCTTCTTCTTTCCTTAAGTCTTTCCTTATTTTGTGGGGTCCTATCCCACAGAAGGGTTCTGGTCCAAGGAACGGCGTGTCTGATCCGTTTCTAGCTAGTTCATCAGCTGCTTCGTTCGCCTCTACTCCTACATGTCCTGGTACCCCGTAGAGAGTTACTTTGTTTGTTTCTCCCACTTTGTTGATCCTGGTGAGACACTCCCATACCAGTTTGGATCTGATCTCATGCGAGGTCAGTGCTTTAATAGCGGCTTGGCTGTCTGATAGTATCGCGATGTCCTGCCCGCGATATTTCCTGTCTAAGTTGAATTGCGCGCATCTTTCGATCGCGTGAACTTCTGCTTGAAATATGCTGGGGAATGTTCCCAGTGATTCTCAGTATCTAGTCCTGGGCCCGTACACACCTGCCCCAGTGCCAGTAGATGTTTTCGATCCGTCTGTGTCACTCAGCTTTGAGTCAAATTTCCTTTCAAAGCAGTATTTCTTGACCATATCATCTCGGGGCCAGTCCAGAAGCGGCACCGATTTGGATAGGGTTACTCGCTCTTTATTTGCGATGCATGTTCCTTTCCCGATGCCCTCTTTGCTGATTCTTAAAATGGTCTCCTTGGCGATGCGCTCTAGCACTATGTGTAGTGGAGGTATCCCTACGATCACTTCTAGAGCTGCTGTGGGACAGGTTCGCATGGTTCCTGTTATACATATACAGGCTAATCTTTGCACTTTGTTGAGGGATGTCCTCGTCGTGGTTAGTCTAGGTCTGTTGACCCATGCCACTGCCCCGTAAGTGATGATGGGTCTTACTATCATCAGATACATCCATCTCGGTGTGGCTGGTGTGACTATCCTGAAATGTTTTTGCACACCATAAGTGCTCTGGTGGCTTTGGTTACCACAGTTTCTACATGTTCTCTCCAGAGGAATTTGCTGTCTAGTGTTAGACCTAGATACTTGACCTGTTTCTGTGGGTCAACTCTGATCCCTTCCAACAGGATGGGTTGCATACGCTTTAACTGTCTTTTCTTGGTGAAGGGTATCACAGTGGTTTTGGTAGGGTTCACTCTGAGTCCTACCGTTTTACACCACTTCTGTGTGATTCGTAGACCCCTCTGAATGATTTCGCATAGCGTTTCTTCAAATTTTCCTCTTGCGATAAGACTATATCGTCGGCGTACCCCTGGCACGTAATGCCGGCACCTGTCAATTTGGGCAGGAGTTCATCTGCTACTAGGCTCCACATCAATGGTGATAATACCCCTCCTTGTGGACAGCCTCTAGTGGTGCTTATTGTGATGGTTTTTTGACCCACCTCTATCTCAGCAGTCCTGGTTCTTAGCATCTCACACATCCAGTTACTTGTGGTGTGATTTACTCCTTTTATTTCGAGACCCCTCCTAATTGCTTCGTGGGAGGTGTTATCGAAGGCTCCTTCGATGTCTAGAAATGCGCATACTGCTGTTTCCTTGCTCTCCAGTGTATCCTGAACCCAACTTGTCAGCTGGTAGAGCGCAGTTTCGGTGGATCTTCCTGCTCTGTGGGCATGTTGATTGTGGTGGAGAGGTATTCTTTCCAGCACAGTCATTCTTAGGTGATTATCTATGACCTTTTCTAGCGTCTTTAACATGAATGAGGTCAAGCTGATGGGCCTAAAGGATTTTGGTGAAGTGGTGTCTCTTTTTCCCACTTTCGGAATGAATATGACCTTTGCCCTTCTCCATATTCTTGGTATATGCCCAAGTGCAACGCTGCTTCTCAATAGTCCTAGGAGGTGTGGCATAATTATTTCCTGGCCTTGTTGTAGTAGGGCAGGGAATATTCCGTCCGCTCCCGGTGCTTGAAACTATCTTACGAAAGAAAGAGCGCGACCGGCTCAGCTAATATTGTCACGTTCAAAGAAGAGATCATTCGAACCCTGTTAAAAAGGCAATATCAATAAAAGGAGAGACAGGCCTATAAACGCCTGGATCACACAAATGCGACGACATTGGCATTTTATTGGCCTCAGTAACCGAGTGATCCAAGATCGGGACGCCTACCGATATTTTCTGAGGTCAAATAGGCGGATCAGTAGAAATGCGGTGCAGTGGGAGGATTATGATCCCTTGTTTTCGGATCATAACCTCGCCGAAATAGAAAAAAAAAGGACGGATGTTTTCGCTATCATCGTCTACTTAGGTTGAATTGTTCATTTTGGCTGACAGTGGAATGTTAGTTAATGCTTAATTTTTGTTTTTCTTTTTTCTGTTCATAAATGTCAAAATAAATTGCGCAAGGCAACAGCAACAGTGCACACTAGATTCTTTGTTTCTTCCTCTTCTTTCTTTTCAGTTTTTAACCAGAAGATTCCACGTCAGAGGAGCACAATGGATCTTTTTGTGACTCGAGTGCAGACTACACCCATTCGATACAGTTAACCCCTTTAACAGAACCTTACTTAACAATGCAGTAGCAGGGCAATAACAACACGAAGCCTGTTGAGTTGCCGCAACACTGCGCAGTTTTTTGATGTTTTTGAATACACCTTAGTTTAGCGTTAGAATGGCTTAAAAAAAGTGTTTAAAAAGATCAGCCACCCAGTCGTGTCCTTTAATTGCTTTTTGTTTTTTTTTCTGCTGTCGGAGCTCTGTCTTATCTTACCATTTCTTGCAAGTTAGTTAGTCGTGCTACAAGCATAGTATCGATGCTTGAGCGCAGCAGTGGTTCTGTGGATAGAGATATTGTGAATCTCTGAATGGGTATACCTCCTCCCTTTGTATTCATAATATATACATTCTGAAACTCAATTTATACAATTAGCAGCAAATCTTTCTGACACTTTTTCGTCATCAATTCTGAATCATAATTACTAGTAATTAGACGATATTGTATAGTTAAATTGTGGGTGGTAAATAGTCTATGCAAACCAATTTGTTTGGATGAATTCGAATAAATTTCAATTCGAATCCAGTTTCAAAATGAATCCCATGTAGTTTTCAACTACAATAGCTGACTAGTTTAAAACTTAAATATGTGACTCGTTAATTTAATGAGGACAGTCAGTAAGTGGAACCATTTGTCCATCGCTTCATAGCTACCTTCCCCTTACTTATATGTAAGCACTACAAAGCAATTTACTATTTGCCTACCATTCAATAGTCTGACTGATTGACTCTTTGTTAGTAAACGTTGATAATATAATTATCAATCACTTGAAGTAAATGTCATTAACATTGATAAAAATATTCGAACAACGGATTAGGCTGTGCATATTACAAAACTCCATTTTACAGCCTTTCACAGATGTTTTTTTAAATGAATTCGAAAATTCTTTGCTCGCTTTGAACTCGACAGGAAAGGATTAATTTATGGCGATTGCGGAATCTTATCACGAAGACGTAGTGACATTGAACTGACAAAGTATTTTCGATTACGATAAGAAAATGTTCGGGTTGCAAACGCGATGATGATGAAAAGTGTGCTTTGTGCGTGCAAAAATTTTATATTTATGTTCGAAAGTATGACGCATCGTAGCGTAGACTCGTCGCGTTTAAATATTTTTAGTATTATTAAAATTTCAATTACGTATGCAAATGAAAGTAAATATTTTTGTTTTTTTTCTTTTGTGTGCTTTTTTCAGGCTGACAGCCAGTGTGTTTGGTATGGCGTGTGTAACAGTAATGGGATTCTTAATCAATATTGCACATACAATGGTACAGCGCAAACTATTACACCAGATGGAGTGTCCGCGCTAATGGAACGATGCGGACACCTTCTGGAGAATGGTCAGAAGGAATTTTGCTGCGATGCCCAGCAGGTAGGTTTAATAAATAATTTTCTACAGTATTATATCTTAAGAGAAGGTGTTGAAAAATGCTTCTAAAAGTAGAGGACCCTTTTTCGAAAATGAGTGTCAGATGTATTACAGTAAAAGTAATGTGCGATTTGCTTTGCCCATGGTTAATGCTTGGTAGATGCGTGTCTTGTGACTACGTAGGCTAACAGTTTGGTCCTGGAAACCTGAAGCTACTGGATTAAAACCACCCAAACAGAAATATGAATGTCCGAAGCTCAATCAGCTCAATGTTGCCAGTATTCCAGTTCGTAGAAGAAGCAAAAACCAAAATTCATCCTCAGAGCAGGGTGGGGCGCAGATTCTATTTCTTCTTCGTCGTTCTGCTTCTAAAGTAGTCCTTGTTCTCCAGAATTTTTTAGTTCCCTCGAAATTATTCCTCCTATCGAGAATTTTCATCGGAATTTACCTCCCGCGGAATCTCAAAATGGTTTTCGAAATTATGTTCGAATGTCTTGACAGTTATAAATCGCGAATTTTTGGTTGTTATTAAAGCTCATATTTGAGGGATTTTTAAAAATATTTGTTTTAAATTAAAAAATTGTGTCGATCTACACAAAAATAATAAAATGTATAGCCTAGCTTTTACATTGCTAGCCGAAGAGCAAAACCGACTAGATAAAAATGAACAAAGATTCATTAGAAGTTTAAGAGACAAGTCTAACCCCTTGGAGTTCTCACAGGTGCGACGTTATTTGAACGGCTTTAGCTTCACCCCTGGGCGGGCTGATGTTTTTGGAATAGTTGGCATACACTCCGTATTATGTCTTCTTTCAGTTGCCATGGAGCTTTGGACGGTTCAACTTAGCCTCATTTCACTACGAGGAGACGTTGAATTACTTTCGATCACCGAATCATACATCGTCAACTTTATCCTTTTTTTACAGGAAGGTTGCCCAAATCTCGCGGTATTCGGCAAACTATCCGCTGGTTAACCCATGCAACGTATCTCAATTATTATTATTATTATTATTATTTTTTTTTTTTTTTTTTTCCTTTTTTTTCTCCGTGGGTAGGTGAAAATCTTCAACAAGACACTATGAGGATCGACAGCGCGTGCTCATAGTAGTGTGGGATTCTTACCCACTAAAAAACCTCCCTTCAAAACAGACTTGTTTTTATTTTTACTAGAACTAAGTATTCAACTTATCAAGTAGTTTTCATTTCACGAAATAATGACGTTTGGCAGGGACCTTCCCATTAGAAGTTCCTGCCAGCTCCGCAGCTTAGACGCGGTTACTTATCGCGCTAAGTCTAAAGGTTTGATTCTTTGTAGACGGCGCAGTAAATTTCTTTCTTCCAAAACTTGGAGGACTGTAATATTTACGTGACTTTCTAGTCGACTTCTATGCTTTTTCGCGTAGGTTTGAATTTCGTCTTCTATAGTTTTGATGCCAAGGTCTCTATGGATATCGCTATTTCTGATATACCATGGCGCATTAACAATACCTCTAAGCACTTTGTTTTCAAAAGTTTGTAAAATTTTAATATTAGTCATTTTGGTACAACCCCAGAGTTGTATACCATATGTCCATACGGGCTTTAGCACTTGCTTATATAAAAGCAGTTTGTTCTCTATATTAAGCTTGGAATATTTTCCAAGTAGCCAATGTATTTCTCTATATTTATTATCTAGTTCTTTGTGTTTTTTTTCTTAACGTGCGTTTTTCATTTTAGCTTTGCATCAAGTGTCATTCCAAGATACTTAGCCTCGTTTGCAAACGGGATTTGAACCGAGTTTGAAAAGATCGTCAAATTATTTATTTTCTTATAAGTAAAATTTACATGAACAGATTTGGTCTCGTTGAGTGCGATTCGCCAAACCTTTGTCCATTCATATACTCTACCCAAAGCTTCTTGCAACTTTTCTGTAGTATCTTCGACCGTTTCACCTACTGCCAAGATAGCAGTGTCGTCGGCAAATGTAGCTAGCTCAGTGCCTTCTACTTGCGGTAAATCACAGGTGTATAATAGATACAAGAGTGGACCAAGAATGCTTCCTTGCGGCACCCCAGCCATTATTTCCTTAAAATCTGAATATTCATTTCCACATTTGACGCGGAATAGTCTATTCGTAAGGTAGTTCTTCAAAATATTATATAGGTGCTCTGGCAGAACTTGTCGTAATTTAAACATTATACCTTCGTGCCAGACCTTGTCAATGGCTTGAGAGACGTCAAGGAATACGCTTGAACAAATCTTTTTTTCTTCAAGTGACTTTTCGATTACATGTGTGTTATTCGATG
This sequence comes from Brachypalpus laphriformis, assembly GCA_945910035.1. Classification (NCBI taxonomy): domain Eukaryota; kingdom Metazoa; phylum Arthropoda; class Insecta; order Diptera; family Syrphidae; genus Brachypalpus; species Brachypalpus laphriformis. The sequence goes on from OX246755.1 coordinate 125,710,742, forward strand.
TACTTGTTCAACTGTAGAATGCTTACTTCTGAATCCGAATTGATGATCCGGAATGAGATGCCCTTCTTCTATTACCGGCTATATTCGCCTAATCAATATTCTCTCGAACACCTTGGATATAATTGGAAGAAGCGAAAGGACCATTATGACTTCGGCGACTTTCCATTGACTGTGAACATATTCTAGTCTAAGTGCGGCGTTTATAATGAACAGAAGCCTAATTAGAGCTTTTCTTGGTAGGACTTTAAGAACCTCTCCCGTAATTAGGTCGTATCCAGGAGCCTTCTTAGGTTTAAGTTTCTTTATTTCTTCCTTAAGTACGGTAAGTGTCGCATTTCTTATTACGCTATTGGTAATTATATTTTGAATAAGAGCTTGTCCATCAAACGGTTTGAAAGTTTCTTCCAGGTGGGTGGCAAAAACTTGCGCTTTCTCTTTATCATGCCTGACCCATTCGTCTTGATTTTTCCTAATTGGGGCGGCTTGAATTTAAGGTTTTTTAATACCTTTTAATACCAAAGCGAATAATTAGAATCTTTTTCTGCCGTTAAGCTTTCTAGGTAAGTTTGTATTTCATTATTCTTAAGGTCTTTAATAGATCTTTTTAGTGAGTTGCACAAACGGTTAAGATGTGCTTTATGTTGCGGAACCCGAGTTTGTTGCCATTTTTTGCGAGCTTTTCTCTTCTCCCTAATCATCTCTTTTATTTCCTACGGATAAGTTTGAATGTAGCTAGCCGGCGTTTTCTTTGGTTTGGGAGTATTCTTCCACGCGGCATTCTGTAGGATTTCGACGAAGCGATCAACTTCAACTTCAAGTTCATATGGCGTTTTAAGTGATATGCTCAGCTCAGTATTTGCTTCAATATCTTTTTTAAAGCCATTCCAATTAATTTTCGCGCTGGTTAATCTGGCCGGTCCTACTTTTTTTAATCAGAGCATCGCTTATCGTCATAATGGTTGGAGAATGATCAGAGGAGAGATCAAAGCTTTCTTCAACTTGTATACAGTTGCAAGATATTCGTTTAACAACAAAGAAATCGATCAGATCTGGTATCTTATTTCTATCAGCCGGCCAATATGTTGGTTTACCCGTCGAGTGAAATCACAACTGTATTGCATACCCACATTATAAAGCTTTCTACCTTTCTGAGAGGCGTACCTTGAACCCCAGAAGGGGTCCTTCGCGTTGAGTCGTCACCAATAATAAAAGTTGATTTAAGGAAGTTGAAGATGTTTGTGAAATCACTTTCTTCAAGTTTACATCGCAGTGGACAATATATAGACGAAATGTTGAAGGCAAAATGTCTATTTCTAACACGTACCGTGCTTACTTGCATTGATTCTAATTCAATGTTTACTTCCGCTGAGTAATTATGGAAATTGAAATATTCCTTGTATTCCTTGAAAAAACCTCCTCCAGTACCATTTTGGTGTTTTTTACCCACCCATACCAATAATGAAGTAGATATCTTGATTGATTTGAATATGAATATGATAAAAAGTTTTTTCCGCTCAAATAATGACTAAATTGGAGAGCCAACACTGCTCAGATCCTTTTCTAGAAGTTTCCAAAATTTGTTTATGTCCTCTTTGCTTCTATTGGTAGTAAAACCATATGGTATACTACATGAATTGCTGTTTTTGTTTTGGATTTCCCCAGCATATTAACTGAAGAAAATGTTCGAAGGAAATCGCGTTGAAATTCCACTGGACATTTTTTTTTTCTCGTTCCTCGTTCGAAATTCATTTCCGATACATATTTTTCGAAAATGGAAACATGTCGGCGGAATTTTATTCATGATAACTCTAAATAGCTCCTGCTGATTGCGAGAGGACAATAAAAGGATTTAGTTCCTTGTTTTTTTTTTTTTTTGCAAGTTTATCAGCTCCTCGATATCCCATAATATCCATTTACCTCACTACCTTACATAGCATCACCGTATTTGATTGCTAATACATACGAGTATCTGGTTGAGATACCGCTTACAGAATTTCACTAGTCTCTTTTCAACTCTTGGCGACTCCAGAGCTCTACCAGTCTTTAACACTTGTGCCATGTGAAGACGTAAAAAAAAAAAATGGTAAGATGACTAAGCCATGACCACCCAACCGCACGATCAAGTTGGAAAGTGCGTAGGGTTTTTGTGTGGTTTAGCTCAATTGATATCAATGTTTGGGCGACAGACTATCCGCGTGCGCTTTGCGCATAAACTGATAGGATCAGGCGCTAAGTCGGGTGGTACTCGTATGTACGCAACACTCTACTGTGTTCTTTTTCTTCCTTTTTTGGTGAGGTTATGATCTGAATTCAAGGGAGAATAGCCCTCCCACCCTGTGTTTCTACAGATTCACCAGTGGGGTTCGCAACACTCTACTGTCGGGCCCACAAAACTGAGAAGCAATTGACTAATAGGAGACATATTGCAGGCGGATTTGGGGGTCTCTAGGTAGAAGCTGTTGCATTCTTTGCTTTCGTTCTGATTCTAGCATTGAAATTTCCAAAGAAAATGTGAGAAGAATGCAAACATCTCCCAAATTTTTTTATTCCACAAGTGAATCATTCAGTGATACTTGGACTTTCATCCCTTTCATCCCTTTCATCCACTCTTTTGGAAAGCTCACACTGTCTCATGCCCTTTTTACGACAGGATTCAGAAGCTGCACTAACATGTTTATTCGGTGTTATGCTAGTCACAAGTAAGGGCGGGAAAAGCCTTCAAGTAGCTGTCTATTATTAATAGCATGAAAGAAACGGTCGACAAAGAATACTCAAATGTGATGAAATAGCTATTGGTTGTAGAGCGACTGTAGAAACTATAGGGTCTAAGCGGTTGTTAGGAGTTAGGTACCTCACTTATAATAGCTTACCCAAAAGCTAATCTGTATAAAAAGGTACATACTTCTGTTTAGTGGACATGGGAATGAAGATCGGATTGGAATCGTTAGGAGAACTCTACCTAAACTGGGTGCTGATGTGAACAATGTTGTGCTGTGAACCTTGGTGACGCTGAATATTTTAATACATGTGAGCAAGGCAATTTTGATCATGAGGTCACTGGTGCACCCGTCAGTGGATGATAGAAAAATGTCGGACTAAGTAATAAAGTGCACATTCTTGAATAACATTCGATGAACACAGGACTTTATAGTGCGTTTAATTAAAGTGCCTTCTTACATATACTATGTATACATACGTTTGAGGTGTGTTCTTATATTTGCTTGAATTCAGCGCAGCTCTCTAGGATTTATTCACAAGAATCCGAACTAGGATACGACATTGCCAGTCACTGAGGCCCTTAAATTACCTCTTCTTCACTTATGGTGATACTGCGCAATAATACTGAATATTAAGATTCGATAATGTGTTATCTACGTTAACCGTGGTACAAGTTCATCGTAGAAGTATTATAAATATTGTGGATTGTCCAGTTCGATTAATACAGTTCAACCGTCTATCGTCATCGAGAAAAATGGGCAGATACACAAATAACTCAAACGAGTAATGCTCCCAACTACGCCCTATGAATTTGACGAAAACCTTAACATCAGAATCACTTCATTCCAAATATCACACATCCAGCTCCCATTAAATCGAAATCTTTTATTAACTAGCACAAATGAGAATTTTACATTCGAATGCATTTAGGTCGTGTCTTGAATCCCTTTAGATACTTTGAATAATTCAACATCTCCTCTGAGTCTGTCGAACGATTTCAACACCTCAATCTCACCCAGAAAACTCATGAAATATTAATTGCTTGTATTTGTATTTTCAGGTCAAAATTCTGAACAAAAACATCAGATTGGCGGCAACATTCCTAGATCGATGTCCGTCCTGCATGGGCAATCTAGTGCGTCATATGTGTGATTTTACATGCTCGCCCAAGCAGGCAGAATTCGTACATGTCATCGACACGAAAAAATCCAAGAGTGGTAATGTATTCCAATTGTGGGTTTTTGTAATTTGATTTAAAATTGATTTCGCTGTTGCAGGCAAAGAGTACGTCAATGCTGTGGATTTGCATATAACTGGTGAATATCTAAATAGTACTTATAAATCCTGCTCTCAGGTGAGTTTCGTAATTCGCATAAGAATCGAATTCTAATTGAGTATTCTCAGGTTTCCGTTCCATCGACTGGGCAATTAGCATTTGATATGATGTGCGGCGAATATCCGGCCTCAAGGTGCAGCCCAACGAAATGGTTTCACTTTTTGGGTGACGCAGAGAACAGTGCCTATGTACCATTTCAAATCAACTATATACAGCATGCCAGTAAATCAGATATAATCGATGGTTATGCACCAATTGATCCGAAAACAGTTCCTTGCAGCAGTCCATTAAATGTTTGTTATCTAGACCAGATGAAGTATACTATCCTTATGTAATCCCGTTTGTTTGCAGAATAACACACTTGCATGTTCCTGTTCTGATTGTGAGGGATCGTGTCCGATACCACCACCAGAACCACCACTTCCACAGCCGTTCACTATTGCTGGTTTCGATGCATTTACTGTGATAATGCTGGTAGTATTCCTTGTTGGTACTCTTCTCTTTTTGATGGGCGTTTGTCTGTTCCCATCGAAGAATGCCGAAGGTAAGTTGGTTTGCCCAGTTGGTTTTGGTTTGGTACTGAATAGAACTGACTCGTTCTCTTTTTTTTTTTTGCATTTGAAGTGCATGGTTTTTTGTTTTATTTCTTTGATTGGAGCATTTGTGAAGGCGCAAGATGTATCCAGTGTCATGCGATGAAAGCTGTCTAGTTGGAACGATATAGGTTGAGGAATTTCAAAGGGGGGGAATTGATGTGCCAAGCGTAGTCTAAATTACATGAAAATGTTTTGCTTTTTAATGATAATTTCATTCACTCACGAAGTGGGTGTTAATGAATGGAAAATATAGCGTGCTTCGATTGGAACGTGTATAACAAATGTAGCATTCAGTGGAGAGTTGATGCGTACATTATTTGCGACGTAGTCTTGAAAAACACCTCTCAAAGAGTGCTATTAATACAGTTAAGAGTAGGTCACTATCTGTTAGTTAGTTATCATTTTCAAGAGTTGTAAGTACGTGTCTTGCTTGGACTTTGGATTTTTCTGCTTCTGCTTTTGATCGAACTGCAAAAGAAATTATGATCAAACGGCAAAAGGAATTATGATCAAACCACAAAGGGAATTATTATATTTTAACTAATTGGAATTCACTATTGTTTAGGTCTAACTAAATGTAGTTTGCAGCTCGGAACGTTGTTGTCCATTGTTTCTTCTTCTAAAAAAAAACAAAGTCGTGTCACATATACGTATTATCTCTCGAAATGTGACAAAACGACCAACTGTTCATTGCAAAGAATCTTCTGGCCTTACGCCTATTTTAGGTTTCATTATCGCAAAACATTATTGGCAAGACGGAGTATTCTATATTCTATAATTATTTTCTATCTAATACTCTTCTGGAATACACCGTGTTTCATATCATTGAGTTCATGCTATGTCTTCTTTTTTATGTAATCCTCTCTCGGGAGTGGCAGGAAAATTGCACTGAGATAGCGCCCGAGATGTCCGCAGATGTCTTCGGTAATTAGGTACATTAGTCACTGTTTACATAGACCTACAGTGGTATTTGTATTCGTATTAGCCTGAAAATCTGAAAAGAGAGAACTACTCGGAAAAAGGATATGAATATCAAGAAAATCCTACAGCTATGTTCAAATTCTTTCTGCATCAAATTTCATTGATTGGAAATAATAATTGCAATCATAGCCTTCATGCTTCTAATAGAGAAACAAATATACGAAATATGAGAACGACTGTGAGATGACTCTGAATTTAATCTAAATTTGCTTTGCTTTATGGCCCTAAGGTAGGTGGCGGTTCAAGAGCTATTTGCGCCACAAACTCTCGCAACGTGGTTGTATGATGAAGTTATCGGTTGAGAAAGAGAGATATATTACACCCAGCCTCTCGAGTTCAAGTAAATGATGAGAGCTCCAACCTTTTTGTCAGATATCTCTTTCAGGTCGTCGAAGAAGGGTTTACCTAAAGTACGTTGTCTGGTTCTCACTAGGGCCAGGCATCTGCAAAGAAAGTTAACGAGATATTTTTTTTCGTTAGTATCTCTGCAGCAGCAGTTGGCCAATGGCTTATACTTACGGCTACGATTCTGGCAATATCTGGTCTTGATCTGCTTAGTAGCTCGTTTGATTTAGGTTTGTTGTAGCTGTGCCATGTCTTTCTTGATATAACGCAGCTGGAAAATGTATTCCACCCGAGGTTAGCCAGCTGTAAGAAATGATTATGTATGTTACCCTAAACGACTCCTGGCGGAACTTTTGACTTTTTCTGTCAGAGACCTATTAAGGGCTGACCCTTGCCCGACCAGATCATCCACTCGCTCGTTTCCCTCGAAGTTAATGTGTCCTGGGACCCAGATAAGGGTGATTTTTAATTGGACCCCTAGTTTCTTTAGTTCTTTCTGGCATTTCTCTACCAGTTTTAAAGATGTGATACCTGAATCAATGGCTTTGATAGCAGCTTGGCTATTAGTGAAAATAGTAAGATTGCGGTTAGAAGTTGATAAAACGTTCAGTATGCGATAGGCCTCCCGAATGACCCTTAGTCTTGTGACTTGTGGCACATTGGTTACGATTAAGCACCGTACACAGTAGCTATTATCGTAAATTTCCATCAGACAACCTTCTAAATTTTAAAGCTTTCTGCCTCCAATTGTCTAAATTCCAATAAAAGTTTTCAACGAAAATTACTTATCGCATGACACTGTTGACTTCTTACATTTTTTTTTTATACCTATACAATATTTATTTTTTTTTTTTGAACTAACAACGCTCTCAAATTGTTATCAATGCATAAACAAAAACATGCACACACAATTTTGTGCACTAATCAAAATATTTTTACTTTCAAAGCATGTTCATTGGTTTAAAAAATGCTATTACAGTTGTTTTATTTGGCTGCACATCAGAATAGAGTCTAAATTGAAATTGAAACTCTTATCTGCACTGATAAACTTTTTGATTGATTTGCACTGAGGCACGTGTTTAGTAATGAAAATTCCTATTTTGACCAATAAATCAACTGCAATAGCTAAATGGATGAGTTGTGAATAATAAAAGTGAAATGGATTTAAATCTGCTTCAACAAATGTATTCATAGCATGTAACAAAATTATTAATTACTTTTACATGATTTTGAATAAACGATTTCGTAGGTTAGGCTGAAAGTTGTGTGTGCTTGTCACTTAAAATTGTGGATAAGTCGGTAGAAATGGTTCGAGTTTTCATAATTTTGCCCACACCATCGATTATTTGAATGAATCATGAAATGCAATAGTATGTACCAAACCAAAGTACAATATCTCTTGCAATTGCGACATAAATATTTGTTTTCGGTAAAAAATAACTATTTTTGTGTCGCTGTTAGGGCTAACGTTTTTCTTTACCCTTTTTAACTTATACCTTCCGATTGATTTCTTAAATATATTACAACTAGACTAGAATTATAATTGGGAAAGAGTTGAATGAGAGTCCCTAAGTCTAAATTCTTAAAATATTAAAGTTAAAATATTAAAGTTAAAATATTTGCGTATAAAGTTTACAGAGAAATTAAAATTGCATACAAATTTAAGCATTTAGTGAACTTCCGTATATCTTGGGTTTGAAAATAATTACTTACTACAGGTGAACCTGGGTCTCAACCAACAATCCTCTCCATTTAGCTCGGTGTTTAGCTAATTGCCTCTAGTTACGCATTGCAAGTTGCTCGAGATCTCCTTGAAATTGTGCGTGTCACCTATGACGAGGAGGCCCTCTACTGCGTCGTCCCTCCGGCTAGATACGATGACTTGAAAATAAATAGGGTAATGAGTTTTTTTTCCAGTAGTCCTCTACCATATTCTATTATACATATGTATAATGAATGAGGTGATTTACTTGTCACATTTAAAAATGTTGGAAAGAAAGAGACCGAGTTGATGTTTTTTGCGAATATCTAGGTGAATTTTTATTTAATAGAAGAACTTTCTACCATTGTACATATTTCTTGGAATACATGATTTTTTCTGTTTACCGACCGGCTCAGCTGGTATTGCCACGTTCAAAGAAGAGATCATTACTTACTTACTTAGATGGCGCTACAGTCCGGGGTGGACCTGGGCCTCAACCAACAAACCTCTCCAGCCAGCACGGTTACGAGCCAGCTGCCTCCAGTTGCACACGCCAAGTTGGTTGAGGTCCCCCTCCACTTGTTTGCGCCACCTACCGCGAGGTCGTCCTCTACTGCGCCGTCCGTCCGGGGTGGATTCGAAGACTTTCTTAGCGGGAAAGTTGGGCTCCATCCGCTCTAAATGACCCAGCCATCTTAGTCGGTGTATGTGAATTCTTCTGGCTAAGTCGGTGTCCTTGTACAGGCCGTATAGCTCGGCATTGTACCTTCTCCTCCACTCACCGTCTATGCAGACGGGACCAAAGATCGCTCGAAGAACTTTTCTCTCGAAATAACCAAGCGCATCCTCATCCGGTTTTGTCAAAGTCCATGCCTCTGCGCCATACAGCAGGACTTGGATGATTAGAGTTTTATAAAGAATTACCTTAGTAGTTCGAGATAGGGCTTTGCTACTCAATTGCCGTTTTAGCCCATAGAAACAACGATTGGCAAGAGTAATTCTTCGTGTGATCTCCCTACTGATGTCATTTGCGGAGTTCACCATAGAGCCTAGGTAGACGAAATCCTTTACTACCTCAAAATTATATCTGTCTATTGTGGCGTTCTGTCCAAGACGCCGATGTTGGGTGTCCTTTTTTGTAGACAGCATATATTTTGTTTTGCTTTCATTGACCGCTAGACCCATCTTTGCTGCCTCGATCTCAATACTCCTAAATGCCCCATTGACGGCCCGCTGAGTTCTTCCGATTATGTCAATGTCATCGGCATAAGACTTGTAAAAGATTGTACCTCCGGTGTTGGCTTGTGAGTTTCGTGCAATTCTCTTAAGTACTATGTTTAAGAGATCGCATGATAGCGCGTCACCTTGTCTAAGACCTTTCCTGACATCTGTGGTGGTGTTCTTACCGACTTTGATGGAGCAGCGAGAGTTCTCCATCGTCATTCTGCACAAACGGACGAGCTTGGCAGGGATGCAAAGACTACACATGGCTCTGTATAACTCGTCTCTATACACGCTATCAAAGGCAACTTTGAAATCGATGAAGAGGTGGTGCGTATTGATTTTACATTCATGGGTTTTTTTCCAAGATCTGCCGTAGTGTGAATATTTGGTCAATGGTGGACTTTCCAGGCCTGAAACCGCACTGATAAGGACATATCAGGTTGTTGACGATCGGTTTTAGGCGTTCACATAATACGGCAGACAGGATCTTATATGCGATATTTAGGAGACTTATACCTCTGTAGTTGGCGCAGTTCAGAGGGTCTCCTTTCTTCAGAGATCATTTGAACCCTGTTAAAAAGGGCCATATCAATGAATGTTCCAAAGACATTGCGAGGCAGGAGAGGCCTGCATCAAACAAATGCGACGACATCGGCCTGCCAATACTTTCTGAGGTCAAATAGACGAACCCCGCAGGCGGATCAGTAGAAATGCGGCGAAGTGGAAGGGTTATGATACCTTGTTTTCAGATCATTACCTTGTCGAAATAGGAAGAACAAGGCATGTTTTTTTTTTTTTTTTTTTTACAAAAAAAAATGTTATAACGATATTTTGTAACATATATTTATTTCGAGTTAGAACCGCTAGCAGTCTACTTACTTTTTTCAAAAACAAAATTTTAGTTGAAATCTATAAAAAATCAATGAAACTCCATGTAAGTAGCAAATTTGATTCCACAACTCCATGACTATTTTTATAGGGTGTGGCTTTGCTTCAGACGGTTTGTAATTGGTAAAAGTACTATGCTTATAGTTCTTGCCCTAAGCGGTAATCGTTTATCACGCGACCTACATTTCTACTGAACATTCTATTATTTGCTAATCTTATATAGGTTCGAGACGACCTGCCACCGTGCTAAAAACCAATTGCAGATGATTATCAATTAATTTTTTTTTCACATAGCTGCCAATGTCTACACCTACGTCGCAAAAAAATGTCATTGTGCTTGCAACCAGTCACCTATTTCTCACGTGTTATGGAAACTGATTACATGAAGCCAGTAGCAGTTGCAGTTGTGTTGCGTTTTTTAACAGGACAATCATTTATTTGCTTTAGATTTAGGTAAAAGTCTTTAGACATTCTATAGAAGGCCAGCAACTTTGCATCGGCTTTCTGTAGCTTCAGCAAATAATCTGGAATTGAAATTATTTTCCATATAATGTGGGTGAACCCAAAATCCCATTACTAAGTCTCTCTCGTCACTTACATACTCCAGAAAACATCATTGCAACGATAAAATGTGTAACGATAATTTCCCTTTTTTGTCACTAAGTGTGTGAATTGATTTGGACTTAATCAGTTTTCTGTTCCAGTACTACGTTCACATGTAAACGATCCAATTTTCGTAAAGGATTATTTTAATTTCGTTTGACAAGGCTCTTCGTAATGTTACATTGATTAAAAGCAACATAACGTTAGGAAGAATTGCTACCCTTTTGATTTAGACGATTGCAGTTGATAGAAAGGGACTACGATACGATACGATGTTTGGGGCCCAAGTGCACTGCGACCTACATATGTGCTGGCACAATAGTTAACCAGAAGCAAAATGTAGGCTTTTGATAAACTTCAATAATGTCTTGGGTTCCAGGTTCCAGGTATCCGCTGGGCCCATCGAAACCCGCGTTAGGTGGAGTAATCGTTTCTTTTTATACCTTAGAGGCTTGGTATCAATCTCCAATTAGAATTATCACGATATTCCTCAAGAGGATTAAGATATTACATTGAATAAACATAGAAATTAAAGAAACAGGTTTGCCCTAAGCTTTACAAATTTATACATTAGAAAAGTTTGGGAAGCTTACTAACAATTTCCTTGCCTACTTATGGTGCGCAAATTTATAGCTATGTATAATATTTTGACGCAGGCGATAATGACGTTTGCTGTTTTCTATCTGTATCTAAAATACATACATATATACATAGTTAATAAGAGCTGTACCCGCGGCTCTGCTCGCGTTTAAAAATTTATTATGCTTTCCATATTCATTTATGTATTTCTTAGCTTCAGGGCAACTTACTAAAATTATCGATAGGTCCGTTCGCGTATCCTCCCAAAGCGAATTTTTACGAAAAGTTACGAATTTTTACGAAAACCTGGGGTCGAATCGCGTCCTCCGGAGAATTTTCATAGTTTTTCACAGAAGAGAGCGCTCTTAAGAGAGTAAGAAATTTCCCCATGCTGCGAATTTTAGTGCAAGAAATTTCTTTGGGTAGATTTGTGAAATCTGTCAAATCGCTGTATATGTCATTTTTTTGTTAGATCTCTCTTCTTTCATTAGCGAACAAATAGATTTGAAGTTTGACGTTTAAAAACTGGACAACTTTTGTGGTTCAACGCGTTCGTTTACTTTTTTGTAATATTACCTTTCTCTGAGAGAATTTCATCCCCACTCTTTGAAATTCGACAATCTACGAATTTTAGTGCAAAAAGTACGCGAACCCTAATGATCTTAAAATTCATTTCATGGAAAGGGATGCAGCGGTTTTGACGTTGTTTTAATTAATAGCCATCTACCTATTATATAAAGCTTGTAATAACCGGTCTTATTCTACCCATGCGAAGCTGGGTACCACACCTAGTAAATACTGATGTAATTATAACTTCCCCAGTGCAAATCCCCAACGCGCAGACAACACAGCCCGTCAACCAGGTATAACAGAAAAGGAAACTGAAGAATAAGAAAGAACAGAGAGTTCATTCCCCTTCCGTCAGTCAGTCGACTCTACTCTTAAAGATAGCAAAAAAAATGAATTTTACCTCCACTGAGTGCAGATTCGAGATCATGATCAAGAATAAATTAAGTAAATTCTAAATTTTATGTTAAGTTAAACTCTGTTCAATGCAACTGCGAAAACCCCATTCATTTTCATGCAATATTTTTTGCGTGACGCATGTTCAAATAAACATACAGACAGACATTTACAGTTTTATTATTTGTATAGATTATTGTGGACCACGCAGACAAAGTTGCGGCGATCTGCTAGTATTCAAATAAAAACTATTGTTTTTAAGTCGGCTTTTAGGTCTTGATAAGAAAACAAATTTTAAATGATGCATTTTTTTTTATCAATACGAGTGTATATCAAAATCAATTGCCGTGCGTTAGGCTCGCAAAACTCGAGAACGGCTCGACCGATTTGGAAGATTCTTTTTTTTTGTTTTGTTCGTCTCAATACTGGGGTGGTTTAGGAAGAAAGAAAATTCGGAAAAAAACCCAAAGGAAAAGCCGGAAAATAAAAAATTTGCGTTTTGTATGGGTATTCAAAAACATTTTGGTTAATTACCTGATATACAAATAATCTTAAACATTCCTCCGCCCCTGGAGCATAGTTTCAGAACACGGGAGAATAGCCAGTTTGTGAATAGGGCGGACTAAGTTGCCGTTGGCCGTTTTTAGCGTGACGACTCGAACATGGCCATCTTTTCCGGTACAAAACTGTTCTCTAATAGACTTAGCCCTAAAGGTCCATTCACAGCTCAGCGACCTGCGAATGCCCAAACTGCGAATGCCCAAACTGCGAACAACCAGTTTTTAGCACATTTATAAGCAGGCCCTTGGCAATTTTATTATTCCAAAAGAACGAGCTTAATTTATCTATCGATTAATATATAAAAAGTTGAATTGTAATTAGTTTCTGCGAAGAAATTAACAATTCGCCGATTTTTCCGCGAATAAGCGAATGATTTCTGCGAACTTTTATTCACATTCCGCACATGTAGGACGCAATCCACAGTCCCGCGACCAAAACATTCGCGAGAGTTTAACCTCACAATTCTTTTATTTTGTCTTGGTGGGTAAGATCATGGTTGAATTTATCGAAAGAAGGTTTGATATTACCTTCTCAATGAAAGTCACCCATGACTGTATTTATGCATTTTTCACGTTTAGGCAATTAATTTCATAATGAATGACAACTGAAATTCGCGGATTGCCGCGTCCAGATAAAAAGTATTTCTGTGAAAGAAATGTCAAAATTTGCGAATATTCGCTCGTTCGCATTCGCAGTTCGCTAAGCTGTGAATGGACCTTAACAGTTGCTTTTCTTTTTGGCGCCGCAACGCACGCCGGGTACCCGCTAGTATTTAATAATTTATTGTTATAGTCACACGTAATCTCATTCGTAGGTTTTTAGTCGATATTTTTTTTTTTTTTATAAAAACTTGCGCTTGAGGAGCAAGCTTTTGAATGCAATTACATGATTGCATACGTATATGTAACTTGGAAAGCGGAGACAGCGAGAGAAAGATAGTGGTTTGAAACTCTGGCGATGTAAGGTTTCAGAAAAACTCCGTGGGTGGCGTACAGATAATTGGGGAGACTTGTTTTGTCATTTTGTCATGGTTTTATGATTCACAGTACTTCATCCCGTCAAGTGGACGTCATTTACATCGATCATCAATAAGTACGATCCTATTTTTCCACCCTACCGCTAGTGCTAAGCCAGTGAGTTAAGCTTTCGTAATTGATCGGACTCATTTTGGTTATTACTTCAGAAACAAATAAAATGTTTCTTGACATTAGTATTTGAACCGTAAACCATTGGCATGCAAGTCGATGACACCACTACTACACCATTGCAACCCCGCCCGATACTATACTAGATAGAACATTTCTATCGTCTAGAAATCGATTCACTTATTCTTGATGTGTACTATTACTTGATCTCCTTGATATTTTTTCCATTTAAAACTTTTCTTGGTTTCAGACTGAGTTTCTTCTTTTGTGCTCTTTTTACCTCTTTCATTTTCCGATGACAAGGTTTTCGAAGGTTTGGGCAGCTATTGAATGCCTTGATAGGCCCCCTCACACAACTTTTAAACTTACCTACGAAATCGCAATCAATTATACTTTTTTTTTTTGTAATTTCAAATTTGGTTATGGTACTTCAACATGAATATCTATATATTTTTTTTCGTCATCGCCATTTTCCAATTTAGGTTTGATGGGAGATGTATTGGATAGCCGTCTGTATAATGCTACCGTTGGGCGAAGATTGGCAGGACATACAAATAACGAGATAGCAGCCGATCAAGAAGACTCTCCTCTGCAATCCAAAAGATCCAGTAGGTTTTTAAATACAAAAAAAAAAAACAAAAATCTCATGTCATCATGTCTTGTCATGCATCTGTACCTCCACTTTCGTCGGATATCATTGTCATTTTTTCAATATACTTGCGTTCTTATTTTCTTCTTTTTTTTTTTATACTAATAAAAAATAATAATATTGCTATAGGTGGCGGGATTATGTGCTTTTTCTTTTGCTATCATTTTTGTTTTTGATATCACATGGTGAAGACATGAATATCACTTTTGTTGTTATGCGTTGCGTTTTGTCGATGTTCATTTTAATTTTTATGAATTTTTAAAAACACCTAGGCATTTCAGGTGATGGAGTTGAGACAGAAGTCGATGGTGTACAAACGGATACGATTGATGTCATTGACACTGAACAATCTGGTATATTTGAGCAGTTAGGAGCAAAGACAGAAACATATCTAGAGGCCTTCTTTACTGCATGGGGAAAATTTTTCGCAACATATCCATGGACTACGCTGTTGGGAGGTAAGTTTTTAATTCAATATTGATCTCGTTTTGTTTAAGAACAATTAGTGTTCACAAAGCGAGAATTGCAATTAAGTGGATTGTATTTTACATTTATCGTGCCTTATTGACCATATTAGCAGTACTAGTAGAAGCACACAAAATTCTTGATACATCCAAGCTTAAAAAGACATGTATTGTTGTGAAATATCGAAAGGTGCAATTTGTTAGTCCAAATATAATCCTTCACTGAATCATATTCCAGATAAACTTGCCTATGTCCTGTTGATTCCTATCACACATGCACTCCATTGTATTTTGAGTTCTATAACACGATTCAACTATGCTAGTCTTCTGCTAGTTTGGGTAAATGGATGGTATGGAATACTTTTCAAATTAATATTCTTCGTCAGAGGTGAAAGTTGACCTCGTCTCCCTAAATACACTCTACTATTAGAAACACCAGAAAGGTTAATTGAAGGCAACTTGCACAGCTCTAATCAAAGTAATTTTCTTTCGGATTGCATATGTGCTTACGGCAAGGAGTTATAGATGGGCATTGCCTTACAATTAATAACAAACAATAGAGAAAATTTCGTGGCATATGTATACCATTTAACAAAGAGCTGCCCTGCAAAACTTAACATAGAACCAATTCACTATTACTCTAGTTAATTCATGCAGACGAATCTATGCAGAGCTGGGCGTCAGAAAGATTTGAACACTTGCTTACATTTGCTAACAAGGTGTCTCCTTAAAAAACCAACTAGGTCCGGCTAACCCCATGATTCTTACCAAAAAAGATTGGTATATCCACTTCCAGAGACCAAAACAAAAGTCATGGCCATTAAAGAGCTTTTCAGATGTTTGCTGGTGAATGTAAGTCGGTTTGTTATATTATCTTCTCCGATAGTTGCTATGTATATACGTTCTAGAAGTTTCAACTAATAGATGTAATTTCTGAATCGTTATTTGAGACCATAGAGCAGTAAAAAATTGTTCTATTCTGGTCTGATGGATAATTCACATAAAGCTCCCTTCCTTTCTTCATTACATTGTAACACCTATAAATTTCTAACTCGTTGATTTATTTCAGGTGTTTGCTTTGTAACTCTTCTTGGATTTGGTATTAGATTCCTACATATCACCACTGATCCTGTCCAGCTATGGGCCTCACCACAATCCAGATCTCGCATTGAACGTGATTACTTCGACTCGACGTTCCAGCCTTTCTACAGAATCGAACAAGTGAGTACAGAATACCATATGAATAAAAAAAAAGGTTGTAATATACCCTTTCCGTCTAGATTATAATCAAGGCTGTTGACATGCCTGAAATCGTCCATAACACCTCGAACGGACCAATTACCTTCGGACCAGTATTCGATAAACAATTTTTGCTGGAGGTCTTCAATTTGCAGGAACAAATTAAAGCAATTGGTCAAAAGGAGGGCAAAGGCTTGGAACAGATCTGTAACGCACCGCTGACCGCAGACTATACTGGACCAGTAACCACTTCCGATTGTGTTGTACAATCGATTTGGGGTTACTTTAAGGACGATCTAGACGAATTTAATGAAAGCGATGAAGAGAATGGCTATGAAGTGAATTACTTGGATAAAATCTATCAGTGCATGGGCAATCCTTACCTGTGTTTGGCACAATATGGTGGACCAATTGATCCAGCGATTGCATTGGGTGGGTTCTTGAAACCTGGCGAGCAGCTTTCTGGCAATACAAAGTACGAAAAGGCAGATGCTTTGATTCTCACATTCCTTGTGAATAATCATCATAATAAGGATAAACTTCAACCAGCTCTAGAATGGGAAGAGAAATATGTGGAATTCATGTTGAACTACACTAGGAAGAATATGACCAAGAACATGGATATTGCTTTTACATCGGAGCGCTCCATTGAAGACGAACTCAATCGTGAATCGCAGTCAGACGTACTTACAATCTTAGTGTCCTACTTAATCATGTTTGTCTACATCGCTATTTCTTTGGGCCATGTCCAGGAGACTAGTCGGGCATTTATCGACAGCAAGATAACTCTTGGAGTTGGAGGTGTTGTGATTGTATTGGCCTCGGTGGTGTCTTCGGTGGGAGTCTTTGGATTTATTGGATTGCCAGCAACGCTGATTATTGTTGAAGTCATTCCCTTCCTGGTATTGGCTGTTGGGGTAGATAATATTTTCATTTTAGTGCAAACCTATCAACGTGATCCACGAAAACCCACAGAAACGCATGAGGAACACATTGGGCGGATTTTGGGGCGTGTTGGTCCATCGATGTTGCTCACATCGGTGAGTGAGAGTTGTTGTTTCTTCCTTGGTGGGTTGTCCGACATGCCAGCTGTAAAGGCGTTCGCTTTGTACGCCGGTATGGCTCTATTTATCGATTTTATCTTGCAAATTACTTGTTTTGTAAGTTTGCTGACTTTGGACACAAAGCGACAAGCCGAGAATCGTTTGGATGTATGCTGCTTCATTCGTGGCAAGAAGACCGATGCTGCACCAATCACTGAAGGACTGCTGTACAAATTCTTTAAGAGCGTATATGTTCCTTTCTTGATGAAGAAGAACATCCGCATTGGGGTGATGATTGTCTTCTTCGGATGGTTATGCTCCAGCATAGCGATTGCGCCGAGAATTGATATTGGACTGAATCAGGAATTGTCAATGCCAGAGGATAGCTTTGTGCTACATTACTTCAAGTCACTGCAGAAGTACTTGAGCATTGGACCCCCGGTTTATTTTGTACTTAAATCGGGATTGAATATGTCCCAGACGATGGAACAGAATTTGGTGTGTTCTGGGCAGTTTTGTAATGACGACAGTGTATTGACACAGCTATACATGGCTAGCAGGCGAGCGAACAGGACCTACATTGCGCGACCAGCGTCGAGTTGGATTGACGATTTCTTCGATTGGAGTGCAGCACAATCTTCGTGCTGTCGATTCTCACCTGAAACTGGAGGATTCTGTCCGCATATGAGTGAGTTTTTTCAGTTTCTTTATGAGCGACCTAGTTGCTACTTATCTCTCTATTTTCAGATACCACTTGCGATTCGTGCACAATCGAAAAGAACGCGTTAAAGCGTCCAACTGAGCATGACTTTAAGAAATATCTACCATACTTCCTTCAGGACAATCCTGATGATTCCTGCGCAAAGGGAGGACACGCCGCCTATGGCAGCGCTGTGAAATACGTCACCGAACCACCATCCAACGAACTAGCCGACGTCGGCTCATCGTACTTTATGGCATACCACTCAATTCTGAAATCATCAGCCGACTACTATTTAGCTCTCCGTTCGGCTCGGAAAATCTCCTCGAACATAACACATATGATACGAGGCAGACTAATGTCTCAGGGTGTACCACTCAGCGAAACCATGAAAGTCGAGGTGTTTCCATACTCAGTGTTTTATGTCTTCTATGAACAATACCTCACAATGTGGCCCGATACCCTGCAGAGCATGGGTATCTCTGTGATGGCCATTTTCATTGTGACATTCCTCCTGATGGGATTCGATATACACTCCTCTCTGGTGGTGGTGATCACTATCACAATGATTGTGATAAACTTGGGTGGTGTCATGTACTACTGGAATATATCTCTGAATGCTGTGTCGCTGGTAAATCTAGTGATGGCTGTTGGTATCTCGGTGGAATTCTGCTCACATTTGGTGCATAGTTTTGCCATTTCCGTTCAAAGTACACGTGAGAAACGAGCCGCTGATTGTCTCACAAAAATGGGCAGTTCGATATTCTCTGGCATCACTCTGACAAAATTCGGTGGAATTTTGGTTCTTGCTTTTGCCAAGAGCCAAATTTTCCAAGTCTTCTACTTTAGAATGTACTTGGGCATTGTGTTGATTGGTGCTGCCCATGGACTTATTTTCCTACCCGTGCTGCTAAGCTATATTGGTAAGTAGAGGTTTAACTGTTCTTTTATTTAAGTTTCGTTAAGTTATTTCATTTTATTCTAACTCTTAATATCTACTAAAAATAAATTCCCTGCGAACGCTCATTTAAGAAGGATTTCCATAAACTTTATTGTAAACGGGGTTGTATGACGCCAAAAATGTCGATCCCTGAACAGTCCTCCTGTTTGCATTTTGTTTTCGGATCACGCATGAGTTCGATTTTCCTTGAGAGTGTGTCTATTATTAAAATGCTAATAAATAAACTACATCTGAAAGCATATCCTGAGAAGGTGTTGAGAAGTTTAGGGAGTAGGAACTGCATGTACGAAATGAAGTGGGTTATAGACAGCTGATTAGCTTAGGAGGTGAGATAAGAGAGAAATACTTATAAGACAAACAACTGTTTTAAGTTTTAACCAACTCACCCTTAATTTTAATTTGTCCTCCACTAAGCTGTGCCTCCCGTCAGGAATTGCCGCTCAATGCTTAAGTCATTATGTACGCAGAACCGTGTCAGATTATGTTGGATATAAAAGGCAATGAAAAGGCAGACGATCTGGCCAAAAGAGAAGCAGAGCTCCCACATAGAAACATAATCGGTAACATTAAACCACCAAGGTTTGTGGCTAGGAGAATTATTCGGGATAGAATCATCAACATGGCTAATTTAAGATGGTTCAACTTAGATGGGCATAATGTGTGTGTTAGACCGCAGGAAATCTGGGGAGATCATAAAACTAGAAAGGTCAGGGCTAAGAACACCGATAGGAATACTCTCTGGCCATGGAAGCATGCTATGCGACTGCGTTTATCAAATACGGATGTCTGTAGGTACTGCAATGTCCTACTTGTCTCAGAGGATATAACACATATACTCTGTGAATGCCAAGGCATTGCCAGAACAAGGGTTAAGCACCTTGGAAGATATTTCTTCAATAACCTAGAAGAGGTAAGGTCCCAGAACCATAATAAGGACATCTGTATTTTCTAATCATTGCAACCTTCAAACATTTAAAGCCAATGCAAACCGGCATCTCCTCTGTCTCTTTCCCCCCTTTTCCTATCCGCCCGTGCCCTGAGAACCAGTATAAGGGTATTAATAATCCCTTTGGCACGCGCAAATTATAAAAACCTGCTCAACCTAACCTCTTTTTTATAATTGCATTCATATGTTTCTGGTCTGATCTGTCGTTTGTTTGTGATAAGTTTTCACCAGAGCACTTGCAATTCGCAGTTTTTCTCATATGCTGTTCGCTTTCCAGGCACTGTAGTCAATAATAACACAGACTATATGTTTAAACGGAACAATCACAAGTTTTTTGTTTAAACTGATCCAGATCTGAGACACTATACTTCCATTGCACGGCTATTTCTTTCGGCTTTCGATCTTGTCCAGCTATTTGTCAAGACTGGTTTGCCTTATGGAAACAGTATCTGTGATTATAGCGAAATCCAATTGATATCCTTTGTGATCAACTCTCAATGTCGATGTATTGCAGGACTTTGAAGTAATTTAATGACTTCATTGATCTCGTTCGACCTTAAGGTTATGATTGCCTTCTTCATTCATGACTTAATGATTGCTGACTTAGACCTTAAGTGAAATCATTGAAATGAAATATATATTTGTGCGTGACTTCAAGAAAAGTATTCACGAATTCGTTAAGATACAAGCTTGCTTACTTAACTGCGGAAAACGATGGCGAGAAAGCTCTGTACATATCATCGAACCGGGGTTCGATTCATTCTTGGTATCCTCTTTGTGTTAATATCTTTTTAGTACATTCACATTTAAATCTTTTTTTTTTTTTGCATATTTTTCATTTATTTTAAAGAAAAATTGTTTCCGAAATAGAATCAGGGCTTAAGATCCCACTTAAAACCCCTTGGTTAATAGGCGAACGAACTTTTAGTAAGCAGTTATTCAGGATACTTAATTTTGTTTCCAAAATATGCATTATAACTTTTCATTAGAAAAGCTTTTTTTTTCTTAACATTCATTGGAAACAACATCGTTTTTTGTAATTAATTTTTTAGGTGCGCCCATGAATAAAGTGAAACTGGAAAATTTCCGACGCCAGCATTTTAAAGTTCAAGAAACATCACTCTCGACTGTAAGATTTTAATAAAGAAAATCCACATAAAAATAAACAAAAATCAAAAAAAACACAAAAATTAATTAAACTTGGAATGACTACCTAATCTACCTGTATGCCTACATTGTCTTGGTTTGCTGTCGTAAATTGTACCTACAAAAGAGAATTATTTATTTATTTTGTTCTTTTCTTTTTTCTTTTTGTGTTATGTGTGTAGACGTTTTTATATTTTCTAGATAAATGGAATGCTTTTTTCTCCTTTTTCATATTCCCAAACATTTTATTTATTATGTATATATATATTTTTTTTGGAATGAACACAGAACACTATGTATACACAGAAATATTATATATATATGTTTAGTTATATTAAATATTATTATGTGAATTCGTTTCATAAAATCTTAAAGTGTCAATTTTTTGCTGAGACCTTTTTATAACAGCTTAGTCATAAGCACATCTGTTGAGATTATAGAAAAGAAGTCTACAATCAAAGAATATTTCGAGTTTCTCTAGTTATTGGCGGTCTAGTGTGAATAGGTGTCTTAAGCCTTTAAAGCCGAGATAACTAAGCTAGTTTTACATTTTTTTTTTTTTTTTTAATATATCGCTTGTTCCGTGCTTCTTCTTCTTCCTTTTTCAGCGAAGTTATGATCCCTTATGAAAATAAGGGATCACAACCCTCCCACTTCACCGCATTTCTACTGATCCGCCTGTGGGGTTCGCCTATTTGATCTCAGAAAATATCGGATCGGACTTTGGATCACTCGGTTACTGAGGCCAATGAAATGCCGATGTCGTCGCATTTGTCTGATCCAGTCGTTTATAGGCCTGTCTTTCCTACATCGCAATGTCTTTGGAACGTGCATTAATATTGCCTTCTTAACAGGGCTCAAATGATCTCTTCTTTGAACGTGGCAATACCAGCTGTGGGCGCCGTGGCGTAAGTGGTTAGTGTGTCGGATCACTACGCATGAGGTTCCAAGGTCGAATCCCAGAAAATACCAAAACGTTTTTTCACGGTCCCACCGCGAGCGTCTGACAAACATCCGAGAGTATTGTGGTCACGAAAAAGCTTCTCAAATCGCCGTTCGGATTCGGCATTAAACTGTAGGTCCCTTCCATTCGTGTGAAAAATAAAAAAATATAACGCACACAAAATGAGTGCTTGCGGGAAGCTAGGCCCTGGCGCTTTAAAGAGATGTTGCGCCAAATATTTGTATTTGTAATACCAGCTGAGCCGGTCGCGCTCTATCTTTTGTACAATGGTTTTCTTGACGTGAAAGCTTTCACGGATCTTCGAACTTCTTATTCGATCAAGCTTTGTCACTCCTGCTGTCATGCGAAGCATCTTCATCTTTAATTTACTCTCATACTTTTTGTACATAGTCCAACATTGTGAACCGTATGTGAGCGCTGGACGCACAACTGCCGTGTAGAGCCTTCCTTTCAACTTAGGGGGCATTTTTTTGTCACAGAAGATAGCAGCATTTTCTCGCCACTTCATCCACCCTACGCTTACGCGATGAACGATGATCGATGTCGTCATTACAGATTGCTTTGCTATGGATCATAGATCCCAGATATTTGAACTTTTCGCACTTGGGAAGCAAATGTCTGGTATAGGCCTGAGCGATACCCATTTCCCTCCAGAACGTCCACCCACACATCAAGTGCTCGTTGCAGGGATGTAGGATCCTCACTTATGATAGCTCCATTGTCAGTATCGCTTGTTTCATGCTATCTGTTATAAAAAACATATGCGAAAAGTGAGGCAATGTTCTATTACCGGAAGGGAATAAAGAAAAGGCCATTTATCAACTTTCTGAAAGTGTTCCTCAGGTCAAAAATTAAATTATAAAATTTTAGATTATCCTTAGCTTAACCCAAAACTGTTTATGTATGACAAATTTTTACCAGTATTTCTCTTTTCTTCTGGCACTTAGGCCTATGGCAAATCGTGTATCATAACGTGACCGGCGCAGCTGTGCTTAACGGTGGTCGCTTTAGAGTCATTTCAACTCATTGGATTACTTTTACATTCAGCTTAGGCCAAGTCTGATTAGAGGCTTGAATCGTTGTGTAAGTCATCCATCTGTTGAGTTTGCTGCAGCAATATGCATACCTAAATTTTACCTTGCAAAAAACTTAGTGGGCGCCCAGCTTTAACAGCACCCCGAAATATCATATTATTCTCCATTATACCCTTACCTTTCACTCCATTATTCGATTTTATAATTTGAAAAGATATGCAATAGTTCTAATTGTGAGCATTAAAAGAAAAACTGCTCCGTTCACTCTGCGGAAGACAGACGGCAATCTAGAGGGGAGAACTATTCGAAATGCTTATATCACTGGCAGATATTACTTTACGTCCTAGCAGCTAGTATTCCTCCTTTACGATTATTTCCGCCCAATATACGCTACTGTGATCTGGGAAGCAGATGAAGGTTTGAGTTAAGTAAATCCGGCAAGACACTTTTACCCACCACATTTTCAGTTTTGGAAGTATATGTGTGGAGATGAACTTAACCTTTACGTCGCATAGTGCAGTGGGTAGTGTGTCTCGTGACCCGGTTTGTGCAGGTTCAAGCACCAGCTGGGAACAACTACTTACTTACTTAGACGGCCCTACAGTATGGGGTGGACCCGGGCCTCAATCAATAAACCTCTCCAACCGACTCGGTCATTATCCAGCTGCCTGCAGTTGGGCGCGCAAAGTTGGTTGAGATCCCTTTCCAATTGTTCGCGCTACCTAAGGTGAGACCTTCCTCTATTGCGTCGTCCCCTCAGGAATGGTCAATATCTCTGTACAGCCCATGCAGCTCTTTATTACATCTTCTCCTTCACTCTTCTTCTATGCAGACGGGTCCATAAATCCCTCGAAGAACCTTTCTCTCAAAGTAGCCAAGGGCATCCGATTTCGATAGGGTCCATGCATCTGCCATATGTAGTAGGATTGGGATGATTAGGGTCTTGTACAGGGCTACCTTAGAGAGGGCTTTACTAGTCAATTGCCTTTTTAGCCCAAAGAAATAGCCATTAACAAGATTGATTCTTCATTTGATTTTCGCGCTAATGTCATTGCTCGAGTTTATAGCGGAGCCTAAGTGGACAAAGTCCTTAACTACGTCAAAGTTGTGACTGCCTATCTTGGCATTCTGTCGATGTTGATTCCCCTTTTTTGTTGACAGCATGTACTTTGTTTTGCCCCCGTTCACCGTTAAACCCATTTTTGCCACTTCTGCTTCAATACTCACGAACGCACCATTGAAATCACGCTCTCTCCTCCCAATTATGTCAATGTCGTCCACGTAGCCGAGTAATTGTACAGACCTGTGAAATATTGTGCCTCTTATGTTGGCTTGTGAGTTGCGCACAAAACTGTACGATATTGAAGAAATCACATGACAGAGCGTCCCCTTGCCTAAATTCTTTTTTGACATCAAAGTGGCCCGTAAGGTTATAATCAACCTTGATGGAGCAGCGTGAGTTCTCCATTGTAATCCTGCATAGTCGAATAAATTTGGCAGGAATGTCAGAACTAGCCATAGCTTTGTATAGCTCTTCTCGATATGTCGTAGTGTGAATATATGGTCGATGGTGGACTTTCTGGTCTAAAACTGCACTGGTATGGACCAATCAGTTTGTTAACAAATGATTGTAGACGTTCACAAAACACTACGCATGATGTTCCAAGTTCGAATCCCAGAAAACACCAAAACGTTTTTTCACGGTCCCAACTCTCGCGAGCGTCTGACAAACATCCGAGAGTATTGTTGTCACGAAAAAGCTTCTCAAATCGCCGTTCGGAATCGGCATTAAACTGTAGGTCCCTTCCATTCGTGTGAAAAATATAACGCACACAACATGAGTGGTTGCGAGAGGCTCCCTGGCACTTTAAAGAGCTGTTGCGCCGAATATTTGTTTTTTGTTCACAAAACACGGTGGACACGATCTTGTAAGTGATGTTTAGAAGACTGGTGTCCCTGTAATTGGCACAGTTTAGATGGTCCTCTTTTTTGGGGATCGGGCAAACGATGCTTAGGTTCCACTCATCGGGCATACTTTCGTCCGACCATATTTTACAGATGAGTATGCTTCCTACCAAATCATCTCCCACTGCTTCAAAGAGTGCGGCGACTAGCCCGTCGATCATCACTTTTCGAACATCATCTGCATTTTAGCCTCTGTATCTCTTCGATCGAGGGCTTCTCATGGTCTTTCTTTTTCCTTCTGAGAAGTCGATACTTTTCCCTTCACCTCTGCTCGTAGAGCTCGCGAGCAGCTCTGGTCCTCCTGAGCAGCGCCGCTTTCTTCTTCTTCCTTTTATCAGCGAGGTTATGATCCGAAAACATGGGATCATAACCCTCCAACTTCACCGCATTTCTACTGATCCGCCTGTGGGGTTCGCCTTAGAAGCGCCGCTTTATATGTTTTAAATGCGGGGAACAACAGCTAACCGAATGTAAAAGGGAAACGAATAACATGGACATTTTTTTTCAACCTTTTCACTAAAGTCAGGATCCTGCCTGGTAGTATAATGGACCGCGAGGAGTCTGAGTACTTTGGGATTCACAATCCATTTAGGCGGGAATCGTTACATAGTTGATCGGTTGTAATTGGTGTTTTTAAATTAATTTTGATACCAATTTAACCACGTATGAATTGATTAATTACCCAATTGCTTTTGCTATTCCATATATGTATGTATGTATGTATGCAGGCTTAAATGATTTTTAACACTACAACCAAACGTCCAAATACAAAAAAAAATCTTCGTTTCCTCAAGTTGTAGTTTTTTCTACGTATTATGTCCTATCACAATAGCTATCAAGTTTAAATAAAATCGTCTACACATTTTATGAAACGAATTCATTATCCTGTCTTTACTCATATATAATTTAAGAACTTTATGCTATGTATGTACCTATGTATGTATGCAGTACATACATACATAAATATTATTTTTATTTTGTATGTTTCTGTTCTAATTTGGAATGTTGCACTATTTAATTAGATGCGCACTTCACCGATTTATCTGCACGCTCATGCACACACAAACACAAAAATCAAAATTCCCAATAGCATCCAATTATTGTTTTCTGTTATTGTGTTAAAATTGGATTGACATTTTCGACATTGTTAATAACAACATCTTCCCCCGTGTCCCTTATTCTTTGGTAATCCCTGGCTTCTTAGAAATTTTTATTTGCTTAATTTTTTTCGTTATAACAAAAACCATACTCCAGACATTTTTACTCAATTTCAAATTTTATAACAAAACACAGGCGTGATGCATGGTAAAAATCGAAGAAGAACCATCAACAAGCCAAACATCCGAAGAGCGAACTACCATCCAGACGACACAATCGACCCATCTTCTACCCAGTATTCTCCAGTTTATCCGTCTTCGTCGCAGTCATCCTACGGAAGTATAGATTCTGAAACAAATCTTCACCCGCCCCAAAAATACACCCGAATCACTTACGATTAAAATATAACCACTTACATCCAAACAGAGAGAGAAAGAGAGAGAGAGAGAGAGAAAGAGGAGATTGAAAGCGAGAGAGAGA
Source organism: Brachypalpus laphriformis (assembly GCA_945910035.1). Classification (NCBI taxonomy): domain Eukaryota; kingdom Metazoa; phylum Arthropoda; class Insecta; order Diptera; family Syrphidae; genus Brachypalpus; species Brachypalpus laphriformis. Next base: position 125,737,072 of record OX246755.1, read on the forward strand.
GAAAAGTGCATAAGAAGTAAAAGTTCAATCAGGAAAAGAATAAGAATGAATTAAATATTATCAATAAAATATATTTAGCAGTATGTAAACCTATTCAAAACAAACAATTAGTACTCAAAGAAGAAACAAAACAAAATGTATTTACAAAACAAAACTTACATGTTACACTCCTTGATGGTATATAACGAAGGATGAAATGAAAACAAAAAGAGTATGTAATTTTATAATACATATTACGTAACTTTATGTAAAGAAAAATATTAATATTAAAAAAAAAAAATAATAATAAAAACCGGTGACTATTTTATAAGTAAAAATAGGTGACTCCTTTGTCCCTCAATGTTTCAGCCTTTACTCAGTTAATCTCTCATGTTCATCCCTATCATTTATTAACAAAAAAAAAACTTAAAATTAATACTTCTTATTCTTGTTTCTGCGATATTGTCATTTCACTGATAGCCTTAGAAATTTAAGTATTTATACTTTTTTTAAGAGAAAATATGAATTTTCATTAATTATTTGTGGTTGCTCTTTTTATTATGACAGTCATTCGGTTCGTTTTGGTTTTTTTTTTCCAAATACACAGCATTTTTAGTTATTTTAATTTCAAATCGTTTCTTTAGTGGATAAACCATGACTGTAATCAACTTTCTGATAGAGGAGAGGAACCTATCGCCTAACGACATTTCAAATTCATTTAGATACCTTTCGTGGTTTTCAATTTTTGAACGATCGTTGTTTTTTTTTTTTATTAGGTCGTTCGGTCTTTTATAAGAGAGTACGGAAGTATTAAAACTCGTCAGTGATCGTCTTATAAATAAAACTTAATTAAGTTTCGGATATTCGGCTCGAAATAAGTACATATCTGTGGCCACAAGGTTTGGTAGCATAAACTTCGAATAGTAGACCATTTTCTGGCATCCTTAACTCAATTTTGTCCTAACTCGACTTAGGCGGTTTTACCTTATGCTCATAGATATATGGAACTCCATATCTGGTATCGAAAAAGTGCACAAATGTCGGATACTGGATATCAAATATGTCGAAATATTTACAACTCAGCATTCACAACATTCACCATGAAGGTAATTATTCATCCCACACAGTACTGCATGAGTTGAGCAAAGATGAGAAGACAAATAAAAATGCCTGCCATTTACTACGTTTATGTGCAAGGTTATGGGATCGAGTGGAGACCAGTTGAGACTTAAAACTAAATTCTTCAATACGCACTGAAATAAAGAAACGAAGAAAGACCATGAAAAAGAGTTAAGGGATACTGAATGCTTGGTAACCACCTTCTTCTTCTTCTTCCTTTAATCAGCGAGGTTATGATCCGAAAACAAGGGAAACAACCCTCCCCCTTCACCGCATTTTTACTGATCCGCCTGTGGGGCTCGCCTGAATGCTTGGTAACCACCACTAAAATTAAAATAAAAACAAGCAAAATACCTCTGTCAATTCGACTACTTAACCCAGGTATACATGCACGAGTATTTTTTCGACTTCAATCCGCTTTGGGTGTCGTTCCAACTCGACTCGCGTATACATGGAGTTCAAACTGAGGTCAGCTTCTGTCCTGTATTTAAACTGATTACGTTTCTCTCTTTCTTGTCAATGAGAAGCATAAATGGAATATAAACCCCTATTATGGTTAGCGAATCGAACGTTCGACTCAAGTCGAACTGCCAGGCGAATTACTTTTGTCGCTTTTGACACTTCACAAATGACATTTAATTTTTTTTTTCCTTTGTCAGCACTGATACTTTACTAGAATGAAAATGTTCGCTAACAGCAATACCACGCCAGAAGCAATTCGCCGGGCAGTTCGACTCGAGTCGAACGTTCGATTCGCTAGCCATAATAGGGGTGATAAACACGAAATTATACATACACTCGTATATACTTATTCATTCTTCTTCTTCTTCTTCCTTTTATCAGCGAGGTTATGATGCGAAAATAAGGTATCATAACCCTCCCACTTCTTATATATACTTATTCATTCCGACCCAAAAATCGTAACAAGTTTTCATACCAACATATTTTTTATTTTTATTTTTTGAAATATAGCCAGAAACCCAAATATTAATCTGAACACGACTAAGAATTTTGCAGATAAAAGCTTCTGTTGATTACAATAAATAATTAATCCAAAGCGATTCTATTAATTGATAGTATGCATAGGTTATCAGCCCGATTTACGTTGTGCTGTTCGATGATTGTCGTTGTATTTATGCTGCAATTATATTTCTGTTTCATTTGTGTTGAAGTTTATATGAGTGTCGTTTAGAAATGTTGGCAATGCAGCACTTCGGCAGTATTGCGCTTCAGAATTCTGCTATAATTGTATCAATTTTCTGAAATCTACTCAAAACTTCAAGAAAGATCCTTGGTGGAGTACTATCCTGCAGAAATTATGAAAAAGCAAATACTAATGTGAACATAACTGAGGAGTTTTTATTTAAAAAGTCATGGAAAATTATAAAATTTTAAATAAAGTGTTTTTTGGCTCAACAACCTTCTAAACTTCGAAAATATTCTTTTTTTTTATTAGCTTTCATGTATTCAATCATGCCACATCTATCTTAAGGCAAATTGCATTCATAAGTCGATTAAAGTTATAAATCCCGTTTATAGTAAAATGATTTAAGACTTGATTGACTACAAGCACACACAAAAGCGAGTTTGCAATCCATCAGCAGACTCACATTCCTCCTCTACATACGCCCCACGACGAATATGTCAGACGATCTATGAGCCTTGTTCAGAATAATTTGAGATGAAAAAGGCAATAAAAAAAAAATTACATAATTTACATTGGAATATGCATTATTGATTCTCGCCTTGAATGCCTTGAAGAGTAACAGAGCAGTTCCTTGTATGAGATATGTCGTAGGGTAATATGTTTCACAAGGCGTTTACAAATAAATATCGTTGTTGTTTTTGTTGTTGTAGCAACTGTGTAGCTGAGGTTAACGATCCTTGGTCGAGGTATTGTCCCCGAGTCGCTCCGGGACGTACGTACGTACGTAGAACCGAGCTCGTTGGTGCAGTGGTTGGAAAAACTTCGATGGTATTTTTTTCCATTTTATACTCGGGTGGCTGGTAATTGCTGTTCCCCGCTGGGGCTTGATCTTGCATTCATCGGCTAACAAGCAAACACTCTATCCACTGCACCATTGCAACCCCTAAATTTTCTCAAAAGAGAAAATAAATATCGTAAAACGACATTTTGAATGCTATACTTGCATGCGCCAATTGCGGTAGCAATTAGCCATCTTATGCAGAACAACTCTTGTAAAATATCATTTTAATTGTCATGTAGATTTGTTATGGAATAGGAGCGTGTATCTTCAGAAAAATAATATCAGACAAGCTAAGCTTGAATTGTGAGCACATATGAACACACATATTTTGTTTCTTTTCTCTATTTGGTACGACTGTCATAAGAAAAACTACAAAATAAAAATCCAAACTTTCATCATTACACAAAAATTAAATATATATTATGATATCGCTTTACATGCATATATTACAAACAACATTGGAATGGAAGCGAATGCAACAAAGAATTAAAGAGAAGTAAGAAAATAGACAAAGAATATTATTAATTATAATTTTTAATGGAGAATAAAAGATATAAACAAAAATGCAAATAACTTTGTATGTATACTGAGAACATGCTTACTTATTGTAGCTTATATTGGAAAAAAAGAAACATTAGATAAAGATGTGTTTTAAATGAATGTACGTTTATGATGATAACGAATTTCAAAATAAACTAGATGTGGCCTTCATAAAAATATTAAAATAAAATATATAAATAAAAATAAAAAAGAATAATGATTTTTTACGAATAATGCAAATGAATAGGAATTACAAAAAAATAATTGACAAATAACGCTGAAATGAAATACGAAAGTTAAACAATGAATGAATGGATTTTTTTTGGAAATTTTATTGTAAATTGAATGAGAAGAAAGTAATATGGATGAGGAGAGGATGTTAAGGCAGGTTGTTATTACATTTTACGAAACAAATAGTTGTACAGTTGACATATACTATTCATGCGAATACCTGCTACGGTTTCGGACCTGAAAGCTATTAATTTTTTGCTGTAACAAAATTTTATTTGAGTATATATTTTCAAGTTGACGGTCGAATTGACATATCTTTGTATCAAATCAAATTGCACAGTTTACACTTTACATACGTGGCAAAAAAGTTCAACTCGACTTGAAAACACCTCATTTTCCTCGAGTCGACAAACCATTCTATACAAATGAGGCAGCTGAAATGCAAAAGAAAGAAAACATTTTCGAAATTAAGAAAAGCTTGGTTTAAGTTTTTCTTTTGCCACGAAAGACGTTGAATCGACAGAATTTAACTTGTTTGTTTTAGCCAAACACTATTCCGAAATCCGATCTCACTTAAATCTGTTTATTTCTGTGTTTGGTCTAGAAGCCAATACGTTATATACATATATGTATGTATGTACTTATGCATGCGCATATATTTGAAAAGAGTCTCCTGCTAGATAATTTGGCAATATAGACTTGAACTTCGAGAATGAGTTGTCATATTCTCCTCGGTTCAGTAATATTCCGCAAAGCGGACCGCCTCTTGAAAAGCCACAACATTGACTAATTTGGGCTTAATGACTTCCTCATTCTCGCGAGCGTTTGACAAACATCCGAGAGTATTGTTGTCACGAAAATGCTTCTCAAATCGCCGTTCGGATTCGGCATTAAACTGTAGGTCCCTTCCATTCGTGTGAAAAATATAACGCACACCTCATGAGTGGTTGTGAGAAGCTAGGCCCTGGCACTTTAAAGAGCTGTTGCGCCAAATATTTGTTTTTATTTGTTTTTTTTGACTTCCTCATTCTCATCCAGTAGGATGAATATAATTAAGATGGTTTGGTTAATTCAAGCGAAATAATAGTAGCCTACATATGAAAGTTATCAAATATTTCGCTTCTCTCTGGCCTTAATTCAATATTTTTCAGATGTTCGCTTAGAGAAGTAACATCCTCATCAACTGTTCCCCCTTGTACTATGAGCCTAATACTGCCGAGACATTGAAAAATTGAATAGGTCTTTGATCATACTCCGGCTTGCCTAGAGCATGAGGATGAGGGTGAGAGTCGCAAATTTACACCGTTCAAAACCTAACTTAAGAATTATAAGTATTAAAAATATTCCATAGCCGTGGATCCAGCACAGCGCCCTGTAGTACTCCACGTGTATTGAAGAACAGGGTTCTGTGCCTAATATAGTCGGTCACAAATTTAAAGAAATACGTTCACATGTTTCTGAGTGATTCTAAGTTATGACTCTATGTAGCTGCGCTTAAAGCATTTTTGATATAGAGATCTATAGTCGCTTTTTCTTACCAAATGACTGACAGACTCAACTTAAGTGTGACTTTTTGTTTTTTTCAATACGATAGAATACTTTGTAGCATTTCTATTATGATATCCAAACTCATCAAACAAGCCTTGATTCCTCTTCTCTAAAAAAAAAATTAACAATCATAAAAACCAAATCCCAACAAACCATTGTTAAATTGTAAACCTACTACTATACTACTACTTTTAGACAAAAGCAACAAAGTTACTCTTTTGCCCACTAAACAAATATATCAACCAGCAACCAATAACACATTAATTCATACATGAAGATAAATAGTGGGCAAAAACAATTTTAAACTTTTTTTTTTACGTAATTAAAAAAGAAAAAAAAAATTAATATAGAACATAAAGAAAACATATAATGTACCTAAGAATATATAAAACAAAAAAATATGTAAGAAACTATAAATGTGTATTTTTTATCTAAAACTCATTCCGAATGTTAAAATAAAATAAAATAAAAAAAATATGAAAACTTAAAATTAATAATTATCTATGTATGCGTAAGAAAATATAGATGTAAAAAATATAATAGCAAAGAAAACATTATAATATGTAGATAGATAGATGTCTAAACATGGCTAGGTAATTCATTATTTGTTTTTAATTTTTCTTTTTTAAGCAATTTTTCCATTTTTTATTTTTTTTATAATTTCGAATGAGCACTGACAGCAAAAAGTAACTTTTCTAAACAATTTGGTGTGATATATTTATAAAAGGACAAAAATTAAAAATCGGTCAAGGGTTTCTCTGTGGTTGATGATTAGTTAAATTTCTTAAATAAATGTTAAACAAAATTTGAGCACGTAAGCTACATATAAATAAAAAGAAAACTAAAATATATTTGTGAACTTCAGAGATTGAAGAAAAAATGCAGGAAATTAAGGGAAATGTTGTGAAACTATTTTACGTGTGTGTGACTGTGGACTAGATAATAAAGTTTATTTTCTCCTTTTTTTGGTAATAGTATTATTTATTTGTGTTTTGTTTTTATTTTTATTTTAGATTTCAGTTTGCAGAAGTTAATAATAAGAGTAGACATGGACATTTTATATTCAAATGTTATCATTGTGTGACCAATAATGGACAATTTGGGACATAGTGTTCAAATCATTCGTTTTATCGTTGTATACGATTACAGGTATTGAAATTCTTCTTCCTATTTCGGGGGGTTAATGATCTGAACTCAAGGGATCATAACCCTCCCACTTCACTGCATTTCTACTGATCCGCCTGTAAAGTTAACTTTCGTGGCCAAGCTCTACGTAATAAAAGTACGCAATAAGAAAATAAATAACTATTTTCTATTTTTCCAGTTTGGTTAGGCTAAGTTATTGAGATGATTTCAAGATTATGAATTAGCTACCCTGTTTTTTTGTACTAGTTGTTTCCCTTCATTGGGAGTGCAGAATAAAATTTATAATCAGGGTTATCGTGAAAAAAATTTCCATCGGAATTTTTCCCCCGAACAGAAATTAGGTATCTACAAATAAGAGGAAATATTTCCACGGAAAAGAAATAGATCCAGCCTTATTGTGAGTTTCACCCGAAAAATATTTCACGTGGAAAGTTTTGTTCGCCCGGATTTTTTTTAGCTATTGTGAATTTCACGTGAACAAAATTTCGAACATAGATTCTTTTGCATTGACATTAGGCAAATAAAGAAGTTGAGAAACAAATGTTGGTGCAAAAAGTAACATTAAACAAATTAACACATTAAACACTGCTTCATTTATTCCAATCAGTTGAAATATGGCTTCTTCTGTTGGTGAGAACTTTTGCGTTCTGTCTGGTCCACCTCCTGTCCCTCTTTCGTAGATTTTGTTCAACGCTGCTTTTTTACGAACGTATCGTTTTTGATCTGTCCAAATCTAAATATTTTTTTTTTAACTGTGCGCATTTAAAAAAAACATTTAATTCTTACTTTTTTACATTTAGCTTCGCTTTTGCTTGGTCGACCCACGCTGTTTAGCTCCGAGCTAAGTTTTCTCCAAAACTTTGCCGCTTTCTCCCTGTTTTCTTTTACAAATCCCCTAGCAATAGGTATCCGGTTTTTCAATCATTTTGTTTTACAAAATATCACTTTGTTGCTTATTTAGAGTTTTGCTCCTGAAATAAAATTATGTGTAATTGATTTCCACTTTTTTGCTTTCAAACAACTTACATTTTCCGCTTTGTTGTTCTCTCTTTCGCCTACAAAAATCAAGTGAAAATTTTCCATGCGAATAGCGTCATATTCCACGCGAAATAAAAACTCACAATATGCGGAATTTTTCGAAGATGAAGAAATTTTCGCCCGAAACTCATGATAGGGGAAAAGTGAAAACGGAATTTTTCCACGTGGAATGCTGTTCGGGTGAAACTCACAATAAGGCTGATCATGAGTGACAATTTAAGTAAATATTCAATGCAACCGCTATATCTTTTTTCCCCGATGCATTTTTTTCCTATTTTTTAAGATATCTAATATTTGTTCGGGGAAAAATTCCGACGGAAAATTTATTCACTTACTTGCTTACTTAATTAGGTGGCGCTACAGTTCGGGGCCAACCTTGGTCTCAACCAACAAGCCTCTCCATTTAGCTCGGTCTTTAGCTAATTGCTTCCAGTTGCGCACTCCAAGTTGGTCGAGGTCCCCTTGAACTTGTGTGCGCCACCTACGGCGATGATTTCCTCTACTGTCCCTCGGGGTTAGAATCGAAGACTCTGCGGGCCGGAGCGTTGGCGTCTATTCGCTCTGCATGTCCTAGACATCTCAGACGTTCAATACGCAGTTTTTTGACAGCTCGTATAGTTCGTGGTTGAATCTTCTCCTCCAAAACCCGTCAACGCAAACGGGACCGCTAGACCCATCTTTGCTGCCTCGTTCTCAATACTCGTAAATGCCCCATTGACGGCCCGCTAAGTTCTTCCGATTATGTCAATGTCATCGGCATAAGCGAGTAGTTGTACAGACTTGAAGAAGATTGACCTCCGGGGTTGGCTTGTGAGTTTCGTACAATTCTCTCAAGTACTATGTTAAAAAGATCGCATGATAGCGCGTCGCCTTGTCTAAGACCTTTCCTGACATCGAACGGTTCGGTGATGTTCTTACCGACTTTGATGGAGCAGCGAGAGTTCTCCATCGTCATTCTGCACAAACGGACGAGCTTCGCAGTGATGCCAAGACTAGAGACTCGTCTCTATACACGCTATCATAGGCAACTTTGAAATCGATGAAAATGTGGTGCGTATCGATTTTACATTCATGGGTTTTTTCCAAGATCTGCCGTAGTGTGAATATTTGGTCAATGGTGGACTTCCCAGGCCTGAAACCGCACTGATAAGGACCTATCAGGTTGTTGACCATCGGTTTTAGGCGTTCACATAATACGGCAGACAGGATCTTATATGCGATATTTAGGAGACTTATACCTCTGTAGTTGGCGCAGTTCAGAGGGTCTCCTTTCTTCAGGATCGGGCAAACGATGCTGAGGATCCATTCATCGGGCATACTTCGTCCGACCAGATTTTACAGATGAGCTGGTGCATGCTTCTTACCAACTCATCTCCTCCTGCCTTGAAAAGTTCAGCGGCAAGGCCGTCGGCTCCAGCAGCTTTGTTGGACTTGAGTTTAGATATCCCTATCCTCACTTCATTCTGATCGGGTTGACGGGAATCTTGACTGCCATCGTCACTGTTGAATGGCTCATTCTGCCTGACAGCGGAATATTGATCATCATCGCGGTTTAACAGTCTGCAGAAGTGTTCCTTCCATGTTCTCAGCACCGACTGCGATTCTATTACTATGTTGATTATTGAAATGCCTTATAAGCCCAAAAAAACAGCGATTGGCAAGAGTTATTCTTCGCTTGATTTCTGCGCTGATTTTGTTTTTCAAATTTATCGGAGAGCCAAGGTAAACAAAGTCCCTAACTACCTCGAAGTTTATTCACGATAACCCTAAATGACTTCCAGTAGAATTATTGATAATCTATTTAGACTTGGGCTTACAAACAGAAAGTGAACATCGCCCCAACCTCTGTAGAGATCTGTTTATGTGGGCCGTCTGTTGTGGCTTATTGGAAGTGTTGAGTGGTTTTTGTTTTATTGGCTTGTGTCCATGGTGTGATTGCGGCATTTTCTCACTGCGAACCTTTGAAAATCGAAGGCAGTTATGCATTTTAGAAGTTGAGGATAAGATTGAGCGTTGCCGCATAGATTGACCGGGTCCCTAACCCTTTTTAGATTGTTCATTGGCCTTAACATCAAAGACGCTGCCTACAAGTATGTCTATGTGTGGATCCAAAAGAGATGAGTGAGGGCATTATCATTGCCTTGGTGGACTAGAATTTCCGCTTCAAATCCCAATGGTGGGTTTTTTTCCGAATAAAGTCTACCTTTTATGACTAATTTGTGAATGCAGAAATGTTATCCGGATGACCCTTCCATTTGGGAGGAAATTTATTATGAGCTTCAGGTCAAAGTTAGCGTGTTGCGGTTGGTCGGTGACCTATTTGTCCTCAGGTGTTTGACTGTGGGAGTGCAGAGTAAAAGTGAACCGAAGCGGCTTCAGTAATGGTTAACATCAAATCCGTCGCTCTGTACGTAGTTGGAGTCCTGTTCCTTTTCTGGTTACAGTCTCCATAATGAATACCATTTTGTTTATGTCCCGTTCATGTGATAGTAGTTTTGAATAGTTAGGTACTGTCTGGGTTAAAGCTTTTGAGCCTTGAAGTCTGCTATTATTTGAAATTTGTCACTCCGTAGCTTCCCTTTGTTTTTTAAGCAATTCAAAAAAAGCACTTTAATCAAAAATGCTTAAGAAAAGAACATGATGTAGGGGTAAGTCAACGATTGCCATGCTAGTGGTTTATGGTTCAAATCCCAAGAAGGATTTATTTATTTCTCATGAAATATATAAGCAGTCGTTTCGATCAATTGCGAAAGTTTATGTCAACACTATTGAGAAGGCATTACACTGGCAGAAGGTTGGCCATATGGCTAGAAAATTCTTCACTCTGTTGGATTATTGATATGCCGATGACATCAGGTGGTTGTGAAAAAAAAGCTGAATCAGAACCAAAGACAAAATAACAAAATAAATATCCCCAATTATCTGGACACCGCCCATAGAGTTTGTCTAAAGCCTAACATCTGAGTTTCAAACTACTTACTTACTTACTTACTTACTTAGATGGCGCTACAGTCCGGGGTGGACCTGGGCCTCAACCAACAAACATCTCCAGCCAGCACGGTTACGAGCCAGCTGCCTCCAGTTGCGCACGCCAAGTTGGTTGAGGTCCCCCTCCACTTGTTTGCGCCACCTACCGCGAGGTCGTCCTCTACTGCGCCGTCCGTCCGGGGTGGATTCGAAAACTTTCTTAGCGGGAAGGTTGGGCTCCATCCGCTCTAAATGACCCAGCCATCTTAGTCGCTGTACAAACTACTACACAAATCTTTCTCTCCCTGTCTATCCTTTCCAATGCCCGCACTGTGCAAACATTTATAACCACCCTATAAGTGCGCACAAATTAAAAAAAAAAAAAACACGAAACCACTTTTTCCTTGAAGGGTTACTTATCTTACAATTGTTTGGTCACAAGAATAAGAGCATAAGTGCCTTTTCACATTTCAAAAAACGTATTTGAAAATGCCATTTATGGTCTCACTTTCGTGCTCTTAAATCAGTAACCACTGGACATAATGAATTCCAGACAACTCGGGCCATTGTTCCAACGTTATATGATCGCCTTTTCTGAGAGAAAGTTATATAAAAAAAGTAAAATATGGAAAAAAAATTCAATTTTAACATAAGTGTACTTATAGAGTCATTCCTTGGGGTTACAGAATTAATCCTACTTCTTCAGAACTTCAAAGCAAGATTAGGTAATGAGAAAGTTGTAATCTGTCCATTTCGATGTCCCTGTTAGACTTGTACGTAGGTTGGTACTTAAGTTTCGAGATGGACCAGTAAAAATAAATATTTGTAATCGAAAATGGCTTTATTATTTTTCAAAATATTCTCCATGGAGAATATATACACTTTTGCATGCGTTCCAACAGACTTTTGAGCATTTTTTCCACTCCGATTGAGGTACCTCCAAAACACGTGATTTGAACGCATCAACCGCTTCTTCAGGCGTCGAAAAACGTTGACCTCGCATTTTATTTTTAATCTGCGGGAATAAGAAGAAATCACTGGGTACCAAATCACTACTGTACGCCGGATGACCAATCGATTCGATATTTTGAATGCCGATGTGTGAGAGCTTGCATTGTCGTGATGGAGAATTATTCGTCTTCTGCGATTGGTTTCCCTTATTTTTCCGAACACTTGTGGCAAGCAAATGGTGGTGTACCATTCAGAATTGACCGTTCTACGTTGGTCTAATGACACGGTGGCGTCTAATGACATGTCCAATTATTCCGATAAAACAGGCGTCCATTTGCTTCGTAGTGCTTCGCGCGCGAACAACATTTGTTGGATTTGGCTCGTCTTGAAAGACCCATAAAGTCGATTGTTGTTTAGTTTCGAGTTCATATGCAAAGATCCATGATTCGTCGCCTGGCACGATTTTATAGACATCTTTTGAAGCAAAATTGAATTTTTTGAACTTTTCTTGAACACGAACAAATCTTTTTGACGGCCAAATGTTCATGCAATATTGAATGTATGCGAGTGGAATTAATGCCCAAGCATGCCACAATCTCACGGTATGCCACATGAAGATCTTGCAACATCAGTTCACGCACAACACCAATTTTTTGTGGCACAACAAGCGATTTTGGGCGACCTTCACGAAATTCGTCCTGTTACGAAGTGCGACCACGATTGAATTCGGGAAACCAACGAAACACGGTGGCTCGAGATCGTGCTTCATTACCAAAAGTCAAAGTGAGTTGATCGGCATACTGTTGTTGGTTTAATCCACGTCGAAAGTCATAAAAAATCATCGCACGAAAATGTTCACGATTTAATTCCATTTTTTGACCAAGATGAATATTGCAAGTACCTGGACACAACACAAATAGCATTCGTATGACAAGACATCCTGAGTACGATTACTATTAAAAATGTGAAACTTTACGAAGACAATGTCAGATTAGACATATTCACACTGGTGTTGCCATATCTCAAAACTTACATAGCAACCCTCGTATAACTTAGTTTCATAGCACTCTGAAAGCCTCCGTGAAACCGCTCTTAACACATAGTCCAAGCACCTACTGGGCTACCTACTTCAAGAATTCATTTAAATCATTACTATAATTTGAAAATTGGAACTAGATTGACAACTGCGGGCGGATAGTGGTAAACATGGAATATGCATTGTTTTATTAAATTTTTATAAATATTTTTTTTTATTATTTCAAAAATTTAAAACTTTCTGATAAAAGATTAAATAAATTGGAATTCTAAATTAACTATAGTTTGATACTATATAAGATCCGAAGAGGAAACAAATTGAAATATTTTGATCTATCTTGTTTTGTGCTATATTCGTAATTTTTAAAATCGAATCGGTTAACTCTAGTTAGAATCTTTTACATACGAATTTAAATTCAACGCCTTAAGTATGCAGTTAATGTAAAAGAAATGTCTTAATTTTTTTATTTGTGAAGTATATCAGATAAAAAGAATAAAAGGAGACAATTTAAGAAAGAAGAACCGTAGAATTAGAGAATGGAATCAAATATTGTACAACTAATTTGAAAATAATATACATATTTAAATGCATGAGTGTGCATGTCATTTTTTATTTTTTATTTTTATTTTCTATTTACATCTACATATGTATATGTATGTCAAGATTTATTGAATGAAACCAAAACTGCTTTGTATATAGGAAAATGGTATTTAATAAAATATTTTCGTTAAAATTGTGAATTTTGTTTTAATTCGACAAATTTGTCTGAAACAAAATGTACCTTATTATACTGAATACTTGATAGAGATATCATAGATGGAACTCTCTGCATGAATCTGCTCCGCAAGAATCAATATGCATATCAACCTGAAAAATCAATTACTGATGTTCTGCAGGATCTCATATCAATGACTGATAAATCTGTCAGAGACAAAGAGATAAAAAAATATTGTCCCTAAAGCGCAGCTCTCTTCCTTCATTATGGTCCTCCGTAGTAAAAGAGCTGCTGCAATAAAGTAGGCTTAAACGCATATAACTCGTCTCTATATACGGAAGTATCTATTTGCAGTACCTACTTGTACTTTTCCCGGCTGTACGAATAACCGCCAAAATCAAAATCGCCCAAATTCCAAAATGAACAATCGTCCAACATTTTTAGGCGTTTGTGTATAATGTAAGAAAGCCCAAAAAAGGTACAACAGCTTAAAAACAAGTGAATGGCTGTGCGAATAATCACCCAAAATCCGAAAATGAAAAATCGGCCAAAAATTTGTAATATTTATTTTAAATTTAACCATACAGCCAACAGTGGGTAAGTGGCGAGCTTCGCGCGATTCATTTATTTAAACTACGTTTTCCGGAGTGGTTTAGCCACTCACGCGACTTCGTAGCTCCGCTAAGTGTATGTTAACAACCGTCAGACAGGCGCCTGGGGCTAAGGCGCGCTTGCGCGATTCATTTATTTAAACTTTCCGGAGTGGTTTAGCGACTTCGCATATTTTCGCTTTTTGCTTGTATTTTGCGTGATATTTCACTAGGAACAATAGCCCAACATATGTATATAAAAATGCGCACTCCCAAATCAAAGTGAATATTCGGCCAAAAAATATTCAAGTTTTTTTTTTTTTGCCGATTGTTCATTTTTGGAACTTGGGCGATTTTGTCCTTATCCCATACATTACCCATATTTTCAATGCTTTAACATCTGGTGAATATCCTTCACAATGGAAAATGGCTAAAGTGGTACCTATACCAAAAAATTCAAAAGGAAACGAATTTAGGCTCATTTCTATTTTGTCTTTTCTTTCGAAAGCTTTTGAAAGAATTTTACAAAAGCAAATGTGCATATATCTTAACACCAACAATTTGATGACAACACACCAATCGGGCTTTAAGAAGGGTCACAGGTGCATAACTTCATTAGTGAACATCACGGAAGATTTGCGGCAAAGTATGGATGACGATAAGGTGACCTTTTTAGTGTTGCTTGATTTCTCGAAGGCGTTCGACACAGTCATTCATTATAACCAGGGTTAGGATTTTGTTGACATAAAAAAGTAAAAAAAGGCAAAACAAAATACTTAAAAAGGCAAAAAAAGGCATTTATTAAAAAACTAGTTGAACCCGTGCTCGCCTTGCTTCGCCCTCTAAAGGCTTCCTCATGCGAACAAATATGTAATATCAGAGCGAGTGAAGAAACATCAAAGTATTTACTTAAGTTCATAAAATTGTTGTATATAATAAATTTTGTGGATTAATTGCATTTTATTAATGTCGTTCCAATGGGTAACTTTCAGCCCCTAAGTGCAGATGTCATAGTTCTCAAAAGCTAACATTCTCTAAAATATTATCAAACGTAATAAAAAATACAATTCTTTGAATAAAGGACAATTGTATTTTATTATGGTAAACGAATTTTGCAAAGCATCGTTGTAAACAATGTTTGAGGTTGTTTGTTTGTGATGCGCGAGTCGTAGCAAGACGTTCATCTTCAGTACCTGACCTACTGTGGCGTTCTGCATTTGTTTGAAGTGATCGAACTTGACGAATTGTCCTAGCACGTTTTGAGCTTCGAGAAAGATTCGATTTTTTCCTTAAATGCATATTTTATAAAGTAAACGGAGTTACCTAAAACAAAACGGTAAGCCCTGTATCAAGCAATAAATAAAAAATACCTATATTAACTCACCTAAAGGAAAAGCCAATGTGAAAAAAGGAACTGGAAAATTGTGGTGGTGGTTTGAGAAAAATAACATTCCACGTAGATTCTATTGAGGACAGTGCAAGAAGATGCATATGTACACTCACTAAGGTGAAACACCAACTATAAAGTTTTAACATTATGTGAGTGAGTAACAGATTTTCATTAAACTTGACGAAAAAAAATGTTTACTCACAGTAAATGCAGTTTTTCTTGGAAAAAAAAAAAAACTGCAAATACACTTGCACTCAATTTGTGTTTACACTACTACACGTGCGCATACTTCTCTTTCGTTCCGATCCAACAGACAAAACGGCATACAGTATTTGTTGAAGTGAATGTGCTTTCGATGTGCGCCCACCACCCCAAAGCAGAACAACGATCAGGAACAATCGTTGTTAATTTCTTTAGATTTGAGAAAGTAAATTTAATTTGATCATGTTAGATTTTGATCAGTAACTCAGCTTCTAGATGAAGCAATAAGCTGATGGATAGCTTAAAATATTAAAAAAAGTGTTGACTCCATTATGTCTTCTTTTTTTTGTATTGATAATGGATTACCCGTGTAATAGGAGGTTAAAGGCAGTAAAGTCAGTAAAAATAAATAAAAACTACAAAAACGCACCCAAAAAGTAGGTTGGGCAAAAAGCAGCATAGCCTATGTCCTTCCCGAAGTCTTAAGAAACATTTGAAAAAAAGTTTCATCCAAATCTGGCCAGCGGTTCTCACGTCATTAGGTAACAAAAGAAAAACCCTACAGTTTTATTATATGTATAGATAAGAAAAGGAAAGCAAATGCACAATTAGTTATAGTACATTGAACTAGGCGAACCCCACAGGAGGATCAGTAGAAATGCGGTGAAGTGGGAGGGTTGTGATCCCTTGTTTTCGGATCATAACCTCGCTGATAAAAGGAAGAAGAAGAAGTTATAGTACATTGAACTACCAAGAGCTTTTTGAAATTTCTGGTAATAATCTTCTCCGGTTCTTTCTTAGAAGTACCTTTAGACAGCTAAATGACCTTTCTACTTCAGCTGAAACGAGTGGAGCCCATTTAAAGCTTTCAACATTATTAACATCAATATTTTGTGGAAGTTTGGAATCCAAGTCGCCGTTTATTACAGAATTTATCTGCTCAATAGTTTTCAGTCCCGTATTTGCATTGAAAACGGCAGTAAACTTCTTCAGGACTTCCTTTGCAATCGGGCCTGTTGCTTTTTTCAAGTTTTGCTGAATGTTCTTTAAAACCGGCAACACTTCGCCAATTGATGTTCCTTGATCAGAATAAAATTATAAGTACAGACTCTCAAAAATACCTGTTTTTTGTAAGTTTTCGAAAATTCGTTTTATTTGGTCGACTAAAAACCTAAAATTGACTTTGATGTACGCCAGCTGCGCTTGTACTGCTTCATCTTCATTCAATTCCTTTGCAAACACAACACAGCTTGCATCGTCTTCAAGAACGCTGACGATTTTTTTAATCCGAGCAAAATAATCCGCATATTATGTATTGCATTCAAACAAGAAATATGTAATAGAGTTATACACAGTAACGTCTGCGGTCACATACAAGTGTAAACCGTCTGTGGTCATGTATATATTTCCATGTTGGTTCTCCCCACCGACTAGGCGTTTTAAATTTTAACGCGTCTAGGAATTTAGGTATGCGTATTACGTAGTGTGAGTAAGAAGCATGTTTGCACAGATATACATGCATGCAATCGCGCATTTTCTACAATTTTTTTAGCGAACAAACTTTGAGAAAAAAGCAAAATAGGCAAAAAAGGCAGAAAAAGGCAACAACGACAAAAAAGGCAAAAAAGGCAATAATGATATAAAAAGGCAAAAAAAGGCAAAATAAAATACATATATTTGGAATCAGGAGGACATGAAACGTATTTGTGTAAAGTCGATACTATCTTCCGATTAAGCAAAAAAAAGAGGCAAAGTTAGCAAAATCCTATCCCTGATTATAACCTATGCAATAAGCTATGTCGACTGTTCAACTTTTCATACGATGCAGTAAAGCTTCTTGGTTCGTACCTTTCAGATAGAAAGCAAATTGTCCAAATTAGTGATGTCCAATCGGACTCCGTTACGACCTTAAATGGGTCCCACAGGGGTCCATTTTAAGTCCACTACTGTTCTCGATGTACGTCAACGATCTGCCATCAATTACTAAGCACTGCAAGATACAAATGTATGCCGATGACGTGCAGATGTACTTCGATCTTGGTCTTATTGAACATGGTGCTGTCTGCGTTAATGAGGACTTCGAAAGTATAGCGCGCTGGTCTGAAACGAACGGTCTCTTGTTAAACCCTGCAAAATCAAAGTGCCTGGTCATCTCAAGGAATTCATTGGACTTGTCGTACTTCCCTTCTGTATTTTTAAGCGATGCTCCTATTGAATACGTTGAGACGGCCAAAAACCTTGGTATGCTCTTTAACCGAAATCTGACCTGGGATAACCACATTAATGTTGTGACTGATAAGACTTATGGTGTTCTTCGAATATTGTGGGCAAGTAAAACTTTCACCCCTTTTAAAACACGGCTCATGCTCGCCAAAACATTGGTCATACCAACATTGACATATGGGTGCGAAGTTTTTGCCAAGTGCAACTCTGTCAGTAAAAGAAAACTCCAGGTCGCTTACAACAACACCGTTCGGTACGTTTTTGGACTACGAAGATATGAACGGGTGTCGCATTTGTCTACGCGCATTTTCAATATGACGTTCAATAGCCTTCTACAGTTCCGCAACTTAACCCTTCTCTCATCTATCTTCATAACACGACAACCTCCATAGCTGTATGAGAAACTCGTTATACCTTCCTCAAACAGGTCTAGACATCTGACTCATCCACGTTACTCGTTCCTTACCACCGAGTGTCATTTTTTTATTAATTCCATTCGTTAATGGAACTCCTTACCGCGTTCTATCAGAAGAATTAATAGCACAAGAAGGTTTAAAAATGAATTAAGAAACCACCTGTCACAAAATATTAATTAGTATTAATAAATTTCGATTAAATTATGAATTATTATGCTTTATTATAACTATGTCATTATTACGTGAAATATTATTATTATCGTCAACTTTATGTAGCTTTCAAATACAGAATTAGCCTAACACTAGTTTATAAGATATTATATCCTAAAGTGTATAGGAATCACGAAAATAAAAATAAAATAAAATAAATAGGATACAAAATCGCGTGACAAAGCTTATAGGAGACACGAGTATTGCGAGCAATTCGCTCGAGCGCAGAACACGTTTGTGGAATGCTCTCCCTGAGTCTGCTTTTCTTCTCCATTATAACCTACAGACATTTAAGACCAATGTGCATCGGTGCCTCCTTTCTCCCTAACCCCTCTTCCTTAATGCTCACGCTAAGGTTAGTCATAACCCCTTTAGCGCGAGTAAATTATATATAAAAAAAAAAAAAAATTCTGTAAGCGGAAAGACTTCGAGACATTCAGCTTGCCAGAGAAAATGCCTGCGCCAACTCTGCAGTCCATTTTCGATTCGTCCGTGTAGGTGGTTATGTCGAAATGGTTTATCATCTTACCAATTTTCCACTCAGCTTTGGTTGGGAAGGTTACAAGAGTTTGCTGAGGTTTTGTTTTTTTTTTAAGTAGAAGACCAGTAGTCTGGTTGTTGAAATACATCTATAAAATCATTTTCAAAATACCCCCTTTTTACTCAAGCCAATTAAAGGACTGATTTTCTATTTTTAGCTGCAACTCATATAATTTCTTTGAATTCAATTTGAACTAAAGGTTCTCTAAAACTACATAAATCAAATTATATATCATTTTCAGTAAAATATTTCGATAGAACTATAAATACTCTTTCAATCAATATGACTACTGGTCCCGGGGATCTTAATCTGAAATTAATTCATTACTTTTTGCAAAAACGCGTCGCTCTTCACCTCTATGCTTGTATGCTTGACGAAACTAAGAAAAAAAAAAAAAAAAAAAAATCACGCGACACGCTGGCAAAATGTTTGTCTAAATTTTCAATAACTATCTCTCGCTGGCGATTTTTCAAACTATTTTAATTTTCGCTATCAACCACCATCAACAGCATCATCAACAAGATCATCAACAGCAACGAGCAAAGCATAGCGAGCTGTGGTCGAAATTCTTCCTGGCATATCAATTTTTCTGTACCAAAACCTCTGAGCATATTCATCAACTATCATGGTGAAGATAATGCGTCTAGATATATTCAATATTTGCTACTACAATGCGAAGGCGTTTCTTTTGTTTGATTTTTATTTTCATATATGAGTATGTATCTGCAACGTTCACCATGAATTCGTGAAATTTTTAAGATTTCCCATTCGTGCATTTCGTCTTATGCGCTATGCAATTGTTCGCATTCCCTCGTCTGCAAAAGTTGATCTATGTACGTTTTGATCATCTCAAAGAATTCTAATCATCTTGGATGGATCGGGCTATATTGTGTGTGCTTACAGGAAAGTATCACATGTCGTGACACCACACTTTGTGTATAAATTGTAGACCTGAGTCATCTAAACAATCAGTCCTCGTGTGCGGACGTTCTAAATCACATGTAAGTATCCATCTCCTGAATAGCCTTTCATCTAGCTGAATGCCTCTCCGCGCCTGCAGCAAGGAACTGTAATTTTTAACGAAATAATCGATTGTAAATAAAAACAAAAATATTGAAATATAGTTATTGCGGGGTGGTTGCTAAGTGAGGCTAAACAGATTCCCGCATTGCGCGAAATGGTCTATTTTAAACGGGTGTATGATTATGATAGCTAAGTGAGTATTCCACACATAAAAGTTGATACTATCCATATGCATTCGGTCGGAGATATGAAACGCTACTATGCGAGCCAGTGCAAATGTTTATACCTCGCTGTAAATTATAGTACGAGAAGATAATGTGTAAGACTCATGGAAACAAGGAATGTAACTAAATATAGGTTTACGTGTACCTACAGCTTAATAGTTTAGAGCAACTTAATGTATATACTCGTAATTGTGTTGACGTTGAAGCAATTGCTCACAAGTACCATTTTGAAGATACTACCTATATCTGCAATACATACCCATGGTAGTTTCTACAGGTGGTGTAGCTCGAGTCTCAAGTGACTTTATAGAATACGAAAAATAAAAATCCCAACATCTGTTAAGTTTGATTGTACACCCACATAACACTGTTGTAACAATTTCAGCCAAAAGCTTAACAAAGTAATGGACACTAGGAAATATCTGCTTATCACTATAGGTGGAAACTCATAAGTTTCATCCTCAGGATGCTGGAGTGGGATCCTCTAAGGTGATAGTTGATTGTTGATGATCACAATCATCACTTTTGCTCTCTCTAAGGTGACCATCAGCGTGATCATCACCTTTTTGCGATCGTTTTTGTGACTTTGCGATCGTTTTACGGAGAGGTAACAAAGTGTGATCATCAATTTTGACTATCAAAAGTGTGACTATCAACTATCACCTAAGGGGATTCCACTCCTGAATAGCAACCTGTTTCATCAAACTAAAGACTGATGCCAAAGTAAAGGGTGTTTTAACTCAAATGGTCATGTTGGCAAAAGAATACGGAACACTTTGTGCAACAAAAATTGCATTCGCATTTCGCCAGCTCTTGCTATAGACACATAGCACTTTGTTTCATATACGCTTTACCAACTGCCTTATTCGTAACAATTTCTTGAAATATCACAGTATTCGGGTACCCTGTAACACTATCTACTAAAATAAAGTTTTAATAAAATTGAGCAAATTTATAGAAAGTACATTCGAAATACAAGACGTCCCGAATGACGTAGCACTGAGAGTGAGTACTGGGCAACACAACATAGTCGAAAAACGGGGGAAACTCTTAAACTGGAAGGAAGGTCGCAATTAAGAACTGCGACAGGAATCCTTTCTGGTTACTGTCTTTTCGGAAAGCACGCCATGAGAGAGACTGCAACGACTTACAAGTCATAGAGGAGATTACACATTTAATATGACATGTGAGTGTCTAGCAATTGCCAGTACCCGAGGGAAACACTGAGTTTGTAAATTTTTCATTGACTTCGCAACTTCGGATCGCGATGTGCTTCATCCACCCCACATGACTCAGCCATCTTAGTCGCTGTATGCAACTCTTCTGGCTAAGTCGATGTCCTTGTATAGGCCATATAGTTCGGCATTCTGCCTTCTCCTCCACTCGCCATTTATGCAGACGGGACCAAAGCTCTCGAAGCAACCAAGGGTATACTTACTCATCCGATTTTGACAAAGACCATGCTTTTGCGTCATACAGCAGGACTGGTATGATTGGTGTCTTATTAAGAGTTACCTTAGTAGTTCGAGATAGGGCTTTGTTAATCAATTGCTTTCTTAGCCCATAGAAACAATCGAGAGTAATTCTTCGTTTCATATCCCCACTGATGTCATTTGCGGAGCTTACCTTAGAGGCTAGATAGACAAATACTATCTCAAAGTGATATTGGTTTATTGTGGCGTTCTGTCCAAAACGCCGATGTTGGGTGTCCTTTTTTGTAGACAGCATATACTTTGTTTGCTTTCATTGACCGCTAAACCTATCTTTGCTGCCAGTTTGGGTTTAAAACCAAGCACTCAACAATAGACCAAGTGCATAGAATAGGTGATATAAATGAGAAAGTTTTCGAAGAAGAAAAGATTTGCTCGAGTATATTGTATGTGGGCGCCGTGGCGTAAGTGGTTAGTGTATCGGATCACTACGCATGAGGTTCCAAGTTTGAATCCCGGAAAATACCAAAAAGTTTTTTCACGGTCCCACCTCTCGCGAACATCTGACAAACATCCGAGAGTATTGTTGTCACGAAAAAGCTTTTCAAATCGCCGTTCGGATTCGGCATTAAACTGTAGGTCCCTTCCATTCGTGTGAAAAATATAACGCACACAACATGAGTGGTTGCGAGAAGCTAGGCCCTGGCACTTTAAAGAGCTGTTGCGCCAAATATTTGTAATTGTATTTGTGTATTCCTTGATGTTTTTCAAGCCTTTGACAAGGTCTGACATGAAGAACACTTATATAATATTCTGGAAAAATACCTGACGAATAGACTTTTATGAATCAAACACGGAAATTAATATTCCGAATTTAAAGAAATAAGAGCTGGGGTACCGCAGGGAAGCGTCCTTGTACCGCTTTTGTACCTACTATATACTCGTGATATACCGCAAGAAGAAGGCACGGTATAAGCTACATTTGCCGACGACACTGCCATCCTGACAATGGATAAAACGATCGAAAAAACGACTGAAAAATTGGAAGAAGCATTGAATAAAGTAAATGAATGGACACAGATTTGGCGACTAACACTGTACGAAACCAAATCTGTTCAGTCAATTTTACTTAGAAGAAAACAAATAATTTGCATATTTTTGCAAGCACTGAATACCGTTTGCAAACGAGGCTAAATATCTCGGTATGACACGTGAAGAAAAAACGTAATGAACTCGAAACCAAATACAGAGAAATGTACTGGTTACTTAGAAAACATTCCAAACATATATTTTGTTTTGCTTTCATTGACCGCTAGACCCATCTTTACTGCCTCGATCTCAATACTCCTAAATGCCCCATTGACTGCCCGCTGAGTTCTTCCGATTATGTCAATGTCATTGGCATAAGCGAGTAGTTGTACAGACTTGTAAAAGATTGAACCTCCGGTGTTGGCTTGTGAGTTTCGTACAATTCTCTCAAGTACTATGTTAAAGAGATCGCATGATAGCGCGTCACCTTGTCTAAGACCTTTCCTGACATCGAACGATTCGGTGATGTTCTTACCGACTTTGATGGAGCAGCGAGAGTTCTCCATCGTCATTCTGCACAAACGGACGAGCTTGGCAGGGATGCCAAGACTAGAGACTCGTCTCTATACACGCTATCATAGGCAACTTTGAAATCGATGAAAATGTGGTGCGTATCGATTTTACATTCATGGGTTTTTTCCAAGATCTGCCGTAGTGTGAATATTTGGTCAATGGTGAACTTTCCCGGCCTGAAACTGCACTATAAGGACTTATCAGGTTGTTGACGATCAGTTTTAGGCGTTCACATAATACGGCAGACAGGATCTTATATGCGATATTTAGGAGACTTATACCTCTGTAATTGGCGCAGTTCAGAGGATCTCCTTTCTTCAGGATCGGGCAAATAATGCTGAGGTCCGACCAGATTTTACAGATGAGCTGGTGCATGCTCCTTACCAACTCATCTCCCCCTGCCTTGGAAAGTTCAGCGGCAAGGCCGTCGGCTCCAGGAGCTTTGTTGGATTTGAGTTTAGATATCGCTATCCTCACTTCATTTTGATCGGGTTGACGGGAATCTTGACTGCCATCGTCACTGTTGAATGGCTCATTCTGCCTGACAGCGGAATATTGGTCATCATCGCCGTTTAATCGTGGGCGCCGTGGCGTAAGTGGTTAGTGTGTCGGATCACTACGCGTGAGGTTCCAAGTTCGAATCCTACAAAACACAAAAAAGTTTTTTTACGGTCCCACCTCTCGCGAGCGTCTGACAAACATCCGAGAGTATTGTTGTCTCGAAAAAGCTTCTCAAATCGCCGTTCGGATACGGCACTAAACTGTAGGTCCCTTCCATTCGTGTGAAAAATATAACGCACACAACATGAGTGGTTGCGAGAAGCTAGGCCCTGGGACTAAAAGAGCTGTTGCGCCAAATATTTTTTTTTTTTTTTATCGCCGTTTAACAGTCTGCAGAAGTGTTCCTTCCATGTCCTCAGCACCGACTGCGATTCTACTACTATGTTACGATTTTCTGTTCTGGCTTTGAAACCCTGGCATGTTCTTTTTACCCTTTGGTAAAATTTTCGAACATTATTCCCGCAATAAAGTCTCTCAATCTCCTCTATCGAGCGCTTTTCCTGCTTCTTTTTCTTCTTTCTGAGAAGTCAATGTTCCTCTTTCCTCTTCCGCTCGTAGAGCTCGCGAGTAGCTCTAGTACTTCTTTGCAGCGCCGCTTTGTACGCCTCTTATTTGGCTGCATGTGCTTGCCGGCATTTCTCATCAAACCATGGGTTTCGTTGTGGTGGCCGAGAGAAACCCAGTACATCAGAGGCGGCATCTCTGATGGCTTGTTAGCAACGCTGCCACTGGTCTTCTGCATTTAGGACTAAGATTAAGGATTAAGATTAAAAGAAACACGATCGTCCAAGGCTCTGGCGGTCTCTTGCGATTGTAGCCGTCAAACATCTTCACAGCATTACTTTGATTTCGGTCCATTCTGGATATCCGCATCCCTACCCTGGCTACAACTAAGTAGTGATCCGAGTCCACGTTGACTCCTCGGAAAGTCCGAACACCCAGAATACTGGAGAGTGCCTTGCATCGATCGTAATGTGATCAATTTGGTTGGCAGTTTTTTGATCGAAGGAGAGCCATGTTCCCTTGTGAATATCGAGATGTGGGAACCGCGTACTAGCTACGACAAAGTTTCGCCCCGCAGCGCCGCAAAGTCGACTACCCTGAGTCCGTTGTCGGATGTGATGTCGTGCAGGCTGGGCTTTCAGACCACGCTACTAACGTCGTCCTCTTTCCCTAGCTTTGCAGTAAAATCACCTAAGACAATTGGAACGTCGTGGCTAGGGCATTGGGTATACGTGTTGCCCAAGAGCTGGTAGAAGTCATTCTTCCTCGTGCCGTTCATCTTCTCGTGAGGGCCGTATTCAATTTTAGACAGTGGCTACACATTGAAGTTTGCTGCATGTTGCACATAAATTAAGTTTTGTCGAATGAATGTTTTTAACAGTTTTGCATTCGCCATTGTGTGCAATAAAGGGTTGCGAAAGCAGTGTTCACCTGAATCCTATCAATCACAACATCTCTTGCAAAAGGAAAATAGTTGGTTAGGTAAGGTTAGGTTGGGGGAAAGTGCACCTAAGTGCTTATCAATGGGCCATTCGGTCCATTGTGTTTCCCTTTGTAGTGTGGACCTATACTAAAACGATTATCTTGCGGTTGGTTCTGTTGTGAACCAGCCTGTGCTCTTTATGAAGCCTATAATGTTCCTCAGTGGGAGTTGTATGAGATCATCTAGTTCGTCAAAAAACCTGTTTCCCATATGAAGGAGGCGGTGGTTTTGAAGATTTGGGCAATCGCATAGTAGGTGTTTGACGGTTTCTGTCTCCTGCAGTGCTCGGGTGTATTGACGCCTAATTTAGCAGCCATTACCCCTATCGCGCAGTGTCCTGTTAGTGCACCTGTCAAGATGCGAATTTCCTTTCTTTTCATCGCCAAAAGGCTTAACGAATCTCCTGAGCATTCCTCCTTCTTTGGGCGGCTATTTTGAAGATAGTGGCGCTCTTGTTCATATTTTGTCTTCCCAACTCCTGGATAGCCTGGTTTGCATCAGCAACCGGGGAAGATATTTTCTCCAGCTCCCGATACAGGCTCTCCGTACTCTCTGCTTGAAGCTGGGCGCACTTCTTCTTCTTGCAGCATCTGTATTCCATTTCGAGGCGAAGTTTTTCGTCATTATTATTAGAGGGGCACTTTGACCAAGCTTTGAAAGCCGCTTTCTTCTCATTTATCAGCATCTTAGCTTCATCACTCCACCACCATGTTTCTTTGGCGTGTTGACGGTGGCCTTTTGAAGCTCCTAGCAGTCATTTGGCCTTCTTTAAGCAATTTCGCTGTAGGGAATCCCACATATTTTGTGCTCTGCACTCTTCATCCTCAGCTCCGTTGATGGTGTGAGAGAGGTAATTTTTCATTACGAAAACAAAAGCTTCGCCTTTTTCTTTGTCCAGATTGTACCACTTGATTTTCTGAGAGATCCTTGTTTGTTTGCTTTTCTTCGGTGTTTTCATAAAAATTTCTGTTAGCAGGAGACGATGTTGCCGAGCGATTGCCTCTCGCAGGATCACTTTGCAATCTTTTACCCGAGGCTTCATGAAACTGCCTACCAAATGGTAGTCAATCTGAGTTTCATCTCCACCACTGCTGTAAGTGATCAGGTGTCGGCTTAGTTTGATGAACATGGTATTTAACACGATAAGACCGTGTGATTTGCACATGCTTAGGATGTCTTCACCAGGAAGGTTCCTGGTGCCATATCCCAGTCCTCCATGGCAGTCTCCATAGTCTTCGTTTGATTTCTCGACATGTCCACTCAAATCTCCTCCAACAAACAGGGACTCTTCCTTTGGGATGTTCTTAAGGAGATTGTGGAAATTTACCCAAAATGCATCTTTAACTCTCTGATTGCACCCATTTTGAGGAGTATATGCACTGATAATATTCCACACCTCTCATTGTATTACTAGTTTGAGAGACATCAAACGGTCGCTGGACTTCAAAATACTCAAGACGTTTCCAAGTAGCTCTGCCGCAAGGATGATACCGATTCCGTTCTTAGCCTTTTCCGTTCCGTAGTAGAACATCTTGTAATCTTTTGTTCTAACGTCCAAGAAACGCGCCCGATTTCCGGTGTTTTTCCATTTCGTCTCTTGGACACACAAGATGTCCACCCGCTTTCTATTCATCATCTTTTCCAGCTCGTAACTTCGACCGGTCATGCTTTCAACGTTCCAACTCGCGACCCTCAAATTTCTTCCAAACTGTTTCATTATTTTGCTAGCCCCCGGAATCCGTTTAGCTCTGACCCGAACATTTCTGCTCGGTCCAGGATCAGTACCATGCACAGCAGTGGTAGTGCTTTTCCTTTTAGCAAGTATTACCATAATGATACAGTTTTGCAATATTACCATATTGCGATGGTGTTTGTTGTTTGACACGTGCATGCTCCTGTTTTAGTATTGTTTGATCTTTCTTCTATGACACCGGTGATCTCCAGTCGTGTCAGCCCACGGACTCACTTGCACACTTGTGGGAAGGTTTTTAAGGTAGTATATGTGTCGCTAGGCTCACTTGGGTGTTATGTTGCCTAGATCTGATTTGCCCCATTAGTCGCCTTTTACGACAAGTGCTAGTTGTTGGGGGGCGCTGCAGTGATATTCTTAACCCGTCCCTGCACGCTTAACCACCATTCTATCGATTTGAGAAAAGTAGGTATCCACGTATTTCAAGCAACTGGAACAGCATTTTTCAGCATACGGTATCACCGATACTGAAAAAAAGGGCATTTTTCTTATCGTGGGTAGGTACAAATATATAATATTTGATCTCCATACAGAATATATTCGGTAGTGACGTGAGAGACAAATCATTTGATTCCATAGCGGAAAAATTAACGGAGCATTTCAAATGGAACTTGCATACACTGGCAGCAAGGTATGAGTTTCTTCAGGCTAAAATGGGCAATATTTTTCTAAAATTGACCTTTCTGATGCTTATTTGCAGGTTGGACTCGACGAAGAGTCGAAAAGAATCATGGTTGTCAATACCCCACAGGGACTCTATCAATATGAACGCTTCCCATTTGGAGTTCCCAGCGCACCGGGTATTTTCCAGCGGTTGCTAGAACATGTAATTGGTGATATTCCTAATTATGTTAACTACCTGGATGATATCGTAGTAACAGGTGCCACTATCGAAGACCATCTAAATCCTCTGAGAAAAGTTTCCGAAGGCTGCAGGCAAATGGCTTAGTGTGTAATAGAGGTAAATGCTACTTTCTCTGACCTCGAATAAATTATTTAGGACATATCATTATTTCATCAGATATAAGTCCCCCTGAAGCAAATGTTAGTGCTATTAAACAGCTACCAAGACCTTCCAACCTAAAGGAATTGCAGGCTTTCCTTGAAAAAATTAATTATTTTAAAAAAATTATTATTATTACAACAAATTTATTATAAATTTATCGCAAACAGCTACCCCGCTCAATCGACTCCGTCAACAAAATGTGCCGTATGTATGGGGAGATAAACAAGAACATGGTTTCCAAACTTTAAAGACCCAGTTAGTACACGCAACACTACTATCATATTTTAATAATGATTTACTCATTGTCATTGCCACAGACGCCTCATCCCATGGCATTGGAGCCGTTATTTCACACATTCATCTTGACTGTTCTGAGATTTCAATAGCTCATGTTTCGAAGACATTAAACGTCCATCAGCAACGTTATAGCCAAATAGGGAAAGAAGCCCTCTCTATTATTTATGACATTTAAAAATTGAACCAATACCTATACGGTCGTCGAATTATTTTGTATACAGACCAAAAACGTTTAGTGGCAATATTTTACGCCGATGCCTTGTCGCGTTTGCCAATGGGGTCAGATGACCAATACGATTGTACTGAACATTCATGTTTGCAAATTTATTTCCAACAAGAACTAGATGAGTTTCCAATAGGTACATCGATGCTGATCGAATCGCTCAGTATACTACACGCAACGGCTGGCCAAAGAAACTTAGCGTTGAAGAACAGTATCTGAAACCACATTTTGACCACCGATTCTCATTAAGCTTAGAAAATAGTATGCTCCTTCTTCAAACAGAATCTGCTAGAGTTGTCATCCCAAACTAGGTGATAGACTTTCTGTATAGTGGCCATTGGGGTATTACTCGGATGAAAAAGCTCTCTAGGAGGTATTGCTGATGGCCCACGTTAGATAAGAGTGTCACTGAGAGAGCCGCAAAATGTAAACAATGTCAGCAGTTAAGCAGCAGTCCCTGTAAAGAGTTTTCAACGTGGCCTACACCTACATATGCTTGGGAACGACTACATATGAACTTTGCAGGTCCCTTTTTGGGAGAGATGTGGATGATATGCGTCGATGTGTATTCCAAGTTCCCGTTTATAGTCAAAACGAGTTCCGCCACATCAAAGGCCACCATAGCTGCTCTTCAAGGCATATTTACTCTCGAAGGACTGCCCGAGACGATTGTGACCGATAATGGGCGACAGCTCGTGTCCACCGAATTTACCGGATTTTGTAAACGAAATGGAATCAATCATTTAACTTCTCTTCCATTTCACCCTGCTTCCAACGGGGAAGCACAACATTTTGTCAGAAAGTTTAAAATAGCTTTAAAGAAGGCAACTGCTGGAGGAGAAAACAAAGACTTCGCATTGCTGAACCTTCTCAGCACTTTCCGATCTACTCCCAACGCGTCTTCTGCAAAATCTCCAATGGAAATTCTGCACGGACGATAGTCAAATGCTCCTATTTCGTTGATGTTCCTACGCCCTCAGAAGAAAAGTCTTGGGACAGCAGGCCGCTTCAACAAGGAACAATTGGTATTTGCTAAAAAACTATTCACGTGGCCCAAGGTGGGTTCCAGGAGTAATTTTAAAGAAAATGGGACGTATGATGTATCTAGTATCAACACCTTTTGGATCTTGGCGGCGACACCAGAATCTAATAAGAATACGCAAACAATGTTATACCAGTACTGAGGAGTCTTCAACCGATGATAGTTTCATCCAATTCGCATTGGATCAGGCAAGTATCCGATCAAGTAATACTAACAGTTCTCCACATAGTTCTAGACCAATGGGCACTCCGCAAGAGAGCACCTCCGAGAATCCGTTAGTCAAGTCAGAACCGTTTCCTTGTACGCTCCACTCAGATGTTCCACCAGGACAAGGAATCCAGTTGTCCGGTTCCAGCTATCTCATTAGTTTCTTAATTAGTTGGTGAGGAAATGTTGTATGCACTATTAGAAAGGATATGCTCTCCGAATCTCCCTGCTGTACAACTGGATCGCGACCCTTGTCATTCGATGAAGTTTCGACAGCAGACAGCTGTCGTTCAGTGGAGCTTGTCCCACACATCTATTAATGCCTTAATCTTATTCTTATTGTCATACTTAAATGAACTACAAATATAGTATGTATAACTGGTAAAGTTGTCCGCGCTATTAATTACTATACCGACAAATGCGACAGATCCAACACATCAGACAAATCCGCCAGATCCGACAAATCCGACAAATCCGACAAATCTGACAAATCTCCGGATCTGTTGGATTTGTCGGATTTGTCGCATCGGTCGTATCTATCGGATTTGTTGGATTTGCCGGATTTGTCGGATTTGCTGGATTTGCCAGATTTGTCGGATTTGTCGGATTTGTCGGATTTGTCGGATTTGTCGGACTTGTCGGACATGTCGTACTTGCCCCATATGTCGGTTCTGTCGGATTTGTCGGATGTGTCGGATCCGTCGGATTTGTCGAATCTGTCGGATGTGTCCGATTTTTCGGATCCGTCTGAATTGTCGGATCTGTCGGATTTGTCGGTTTTTGTCAGATTTGTCAGAGCTGTCGTATTTGTCGAATTTGTCGGATTTGCCGGATTTATCGGATTTGTTGGATTTTTCGGATCTGTCGGATATGTTGGATATGTCGGATTTGTCGGATTTGTATGATATGCAGATATGTATGATATGGATTTGTCAGGTTTGTCAGAAACCCTGCGTGTTTGTGAGCCGAAAGCTGTTCGCTTTCTTGAGCAGTATTACGTTTAAAAGCGAAATTTAAGCGACTTCGGCTTTTGTAATTTCTGGTTTTATATTTAGCCCCGGTTTAATAATTTTAGCTTCCCTTGGACCATTTTATGTAATTCGATCTGACATCACTGTCCAGGTAATGAGTGGTGCTAATAACTAGTTACGGCAGTAACAAAGCACAGCAATTGTGAACTTTCCTGAAATGACTTACCTAGACTCTCAAATTCTTTCCATTTACATAGCTTAAAATTAAGTCTCAAAAGCCTTTTCATGTCGCTGTTTTCTTAATTAACAGAAATGCCTACGGGAGTGCTTCTAGCTTCAAATATGATTATTTCATAAGCCTAGCTTTAAGGTATTAATGGAATATAGCAGCTAAGAAAATAAATTACTGTATTGTGTTGGAAAGAAAGAGTCTTAATGGGAAAAAGTGGAAAAGAGACATTTTGAAACTAGTGTCATGTCAAAGTTCTTTAAAAAAAAAGTTGTTTACAAAAGAAACATTAAAGAAAAAATTACAGTACTTCACTCTTTTTGGACAAGAGGTGAAATAGAATAATTGAAATTGTACATCTTCCTTCATAATCGATTTGGACTTATAACCATTAACCGGTTAGTTTCCAAATAGTATTTATTAAAAGATAAATGCATATGTCGAGAATCATACGAGATCAGATGTGTTCGTTATCATATGCATTACTTACTTACTTAGGTGGCGCTACAGTTCGGGGTGAACCTGGGCCTCAACCAATAAGCCTCTCCATTTAGCTTGGTCTTTAGCTAATTGCCTCCAGTTGCGCACTCCAAGTTGGTCGAGATCCCCTTGAACTTGTGCGCGCCACCTACGGCGATGATTCCCTCTACTACGTCGTCCCTCGGGATTAGATTCGAAGACTCTGCGGGCCGGAGCGTTGCTGTCCATTCGCTCTACATGTCCTAGTCATCTCAGACGACCAATACGCAGTCTTTTGACTAGGTCGATGTCGCTGTACAGCTCGTATAGTTCGTGATTGAATCTCTCTCCTCCAAAACCCGTCAATGCAAACGGGACCGAAAATCTTACGAAGAATTTTTCTCCCGAAGCGACCAAAGATATCTTCATCCTCTTTTAATAAAGTCCATGTTTCAGCGCCGTAAAGCAGGACTGGGATGATCAGGGTGTAATACAGAGTCTCCTAAGTTATTCGAGATAGGGCTTTACTGTTGAATTGCCTTAAAAGCCCCAAAAAACAGCGATTGACAAGAGTTATTCTTCGCTTGATTTCTGCGCTGATGTTATTTTTCGAGTTTAGAGCAGAACCAAGGTAGACAAACTCCTTTACTACCTCGAAGTTATAGCTGCCCACTGTGACGTTTTGTCCAATTCGTCGGTGTTGGCTTTCCCTTCTTGTTGACAGCATATACTTGGTTTTGCCCTCGTTTATCGCTAAACCCATTTTGGCCGCTTCCGCCTCAATGCCTGCAAACAATGTCTATATCGTCGGCGTATGCAAGCAGTTGTACAGACTTGTAATAGATTGTGCCTCCGGTGTTGGCTTGTGAGTTCCGCACAATCCGTTCAAGTACAATATTAAAGAAGTCACATGCCAGCGCGTCACCTTGTCTAAAACCTTTTTTGACATCAAAGGTCCCGGTGAGGTCATTACCGACCTTGATGGAGCAGCGAGTGTTCTCCATCGTCAGCCTGCACAGACGGATAAGTTTGGCAGGGATGTCAAAACTAGACATGGCTCTATAAAGCTCTTCTCTATAGATGCTGTCATAGGCGGGGTTTAAATCGATAAAGAGGTGGTGAGTATCGATTTGGAATTCTTGGGTTTTCTCCAGGATCTGCCGAAGTGTAAAGATTTGATCGATGGTGGACTTTCCTGGCCTGAAACCGCACTGATAGGGTCCAATCAGGCTGTTGATAAAAGGTTTCAGGCGTTCACACAACATCGCAGAAAAGGTTTTGTTTTGCGATGTTGAGGAGACTGATGCCTCTATAATTAGCGCATATGAGGGGGTCTCGTTTCTTGTGGATCGGGCAAAGGATGCTGAAGTTCCATTCATCAGGCATACACTCGTCAGACCAAATCTTAGAGATGAGTTGGTGTATGCACTCTACCAATTCATCCCCAGCTGCTTTGAAAAGTTCGACCGGTAAACCGTCAGGTCCAGCAGCCTTGTTGGATTTTAGCTTGGATATTGCTATCCTCACTTCGTTTTGGTCGGGTGGACGGAAATTTTGACTATCATCGTCTATGTTGAATGGTTCATTCTGCCTGACAGCGGGATGTTGGTCTTCGTCGTCGTTATGCAGTCTGCAGAAGTAGTTTTTCCATATTCTCAGCACCGACTGTGATTCTACTGCGAGGTTTCCATTTTCATCTCTACAGGTTTCTGTACGGGTATTGCTTCTCTGACACGTTCTTTTTACCTTTTAGTAAAACTTCCGTACATTGTTCCTGGAGTATAAACTCTCGATATTCTCAAACGCGCGCTTCTCATGCTCTTTCTCTTCTTTTGGAGAAGCCGATGTTCTTCCCGTCTCTTTTGCTCGTACAGCTCACGAGCAGCTCTCGTTTTCCTTTGCAGCGCCGCTTTGTATGATTCTTGTTTTGCTTCATGCACTCGCCGCCATTCTTCGTCAAAGCAGGGGTTTCGCGGTGGTGGGCGAGCGAGACCCAGCACATCAGTCGCGGCGTTTCTGATGGCAAGATGGCAGCGTTGCCACTAGTCTTCGGTACTTGATGCTGGCGGCATAGGGATGATTGAGAGATTTCGGGATACGCGTTCAGCGAAAAGTCTCTTGCGATTGTATCTTTTCGACGTTAAATTTTCTCACACTGATTCTTCTTTGTTGCTCAGATTGGGATATCCGCATTCGTACCTTGGCTACAACATGGTAATGATCCGAGTCTATGTTGGCCGCTCGAAAGGTCCGGACATCCAGAATACTGGAGGCATACCTTGCGTCGATCGCAATATGATCAATTTGGTTGATCGTTACATGATCATTGGACGGGCATGTCTGCCTATGAATATCGAGATGAGGAAACCATGTGCTTGCTATGGTGACATTTCGCTCCACAGCGAAATCAATTAGCCTTAGTCCGTTATCAGACGTGGTGTCGTGTAGGCTATGCTTACCGACTGCCCTATCAAAGACGTCCTTCTTTCCTATTTTGGCGTTAAAATCGTCCAATACGATTTTAACGTCGTATTTAGGACATTGCTCATATGTCTTGTCGAGGAGCTCGTAGAAACACTCTTTGGTGGCAGGGTCCTTTTCTTCCGTGGGGGCATAAACGCATATTAGGCTTATGTTAGCGAATTTAGCTTTGATGTGGATAGTCATAATACGCTCGCTTACGTGTCGGAAGCTTAAGACTTCTTGCCTAAGTCTGCCGCGTATAACAAATCCGCATCTGAATAAGCGTTGCCTGTTGCCCCTGTAGCAATCACCGTAGTACATGTCGCAGTTTTTCATCCTCTTTTTGCCCGGCCCATCCCATCGCACTTCCTGGGTGGCGGTAATATCTGCTTTATAGCAGTCTAGGGCCTCTGCTAGTTGTTCGGCTGCACGTGGTCTGTAAAGGGATAGAACATTCCACGTACAGATCCGAAGGTCGTTGTCCTTATTTCGTTTGCTGGGGTCATCATTAGTTGAGTCATCCTTATCCGAGGCGTTTGGTTGTTTCGGAATCATCGATTTTTTACGTGGTAGTGTGTACTATGCGTACAATGCTGAAGTGATTTAGTATGGCACTATTTATTATTTTGATACGTATTTATAGAATGATGAAATCACATTATCAGATTGTCAAAGTAAATTAAACGTTTTCCTAGCTTTTATACATGAGCAGAGATGTAGCTCAAGTGAAATAAATTAAAAATTACAACATAGTGTATACGATTGAGTGCAAAACATGGGAAATGACATTAATTCTCTCTCTACCTAAAATAAATTAAATATTTATCTATTTTTACACTAACCCAAGTGGCATTGTTTCACTAAACAATTGTGTTCTTATTGTTTTAAATCGTTTTAAATCCCACTTTTGAGTAATTTATTTTTATATTGTACTTGTATGTAAATGTTATTTATTTTGTAAAAATTAAGCGAACAGTTTCGAGGTAATCGTACAGCGCCCAAAGATGAAGTCAAAATTAGTAATATTTACTAACTGCACTATAAATAAATAGCTTTTGCTTATGCAAATTCCGTACTGCCTTGAGAAAAATTGAATGACAGGGACGATTTTTGTTTTATGCATTGTCGTTTCAAAAGTGATAATAGCTGTGCCAATTATGTACTTTGTATATTTGAGAGCTGTGTAAACATATAACAAGCGGAAAGGAAAGAACACTTTCCGTACTTTAAACAAACTTTCACAGAAATTTGAAGGCTAGCTGCAAATATTTAAACAGAACAGACTTGGACAGTAAGTATGGTCCAATTCAAATGATGGGGTATCTGTCTAGAGTAGAGAGAAGATGGTTGCTTGCTGTAACAAGACAATTATCAGCATCAGATGAAAAGATAAGATCAAGTTGTCTGCCAAGGCTGTTGGTTATGCCACTGATTTGATGGAGGCCAGAGTTTGAGAGACAATCTGTGAAGAGGACTTCTTTGTCTGAGGTTGCATTTGAAGTGACAAAATGAGACTCATCCTCAGACTGAACCCATTGCAGAAAAGGAAGATTGAAATCCCATAAGATAATGACATCATCGTTGGGATCAGTAGCATCAAGGAGAGAGTCTATAGCATCTACAGCAAGTTGGTAGCCTTGAATTGGTTGAGAGGGGCGAATGTAGCAGCAAAGAAGATACAGATTACGTTTAAGGATTGTAATTCTAGCGCAAACAAACTCAAAATTAGCGGTATGCGACGACTTGTAAAGTGCGGAGTCATAGCGGTTATGTATAGCCAGAAGAACTCCGCGGCCAGAAGAATCATGGTCTTTGTCAAGACCATCATCGCGGAAAACGTTAAATTCAGGGGTAAATAACTCATTACTATTGTAGGCGGGGGAGAGATTAGTTTCAGTAAGGGCGAAAACATCGTAGGGCAACTTTTGCGAATTATGGAAGACAGAGGAGGTTTTGGTGCGTAAACCGCGTACGTTCTGGTAGTAAACGGATAGGTGTTTAACTGTGCTATTATCTACGCTAGTAGGGCATGGCATTGAGCTATTTGGTGCGAAAATGCGTCTGTCGTTAGGAGCGGTAGTCGTTTTTAAAGTCAGTACGCGATCTCTGAAGATGGGAAAGACGTTTCGAGCTAACATAGGAAGCAAATGAAGAGAGATCGTTAGAGACATCAGTGGGCGAGATGTTGAAGCACTCATGAAAACGGATGAATAATTGCCTTAACTCCTTAGGATTAGTAGGAAAACCTTCCTGGTTGATTGAGACCATTACATTAGTTTTTGTTTTACCATCGATACAAATGGAATCAGGTTTGATGTGCAGGTATGCAAGATACAAACGAACGTTCTCGTAGATTTTACCATCTCTCAAGCGAAACATTACGTAACGCCCATCATCGCTCTGATCAACTAATTGTTTAGTTAGTTTAACCTTAGGGTGAGGCATTGGATCCAAGAAGGTAGATGGAGCATCGGGAGAAGCTGCTTTAATAGAGTTGGAAGCGCTGGTGGGGTCGGTTGGGTTGCCAACGGAGGATGACGGTGGAGATGGTCTAGGGTAAAGAATGTGCGAGTGAGAAAAATTAGGATACTTGGTTTTAGTGTTGGAAGAAGTTTGCTGTGACGAAGTGGCAGGAGCAGGTGTAAGGTTGAAAGAGACGCGGTTACGTTTAGGATGAGGAGTAACATTAGAGGGAGTATTAACTGAAGGAAGAGAAAGAAAAATGTTAGTTTTAAAACTCCAGTTAGGGTCAGGATTTGACTGAGAGTAGGGCTTAGAAGTGTGATTCGGTTTAGGCTTGGACTTAGACTTAGTGTTAAGTTTAGGCTTAGAGCTAATGTCATTGGGTTTGGCGATCCACTTTTTGAAGCACAAGTCAACTAAATTGAAAGCATCATCAGTGGGGCTCGAAAATAACCAGTCGTATCTTGAGGGCATCGTGAACTTAAAGTGCTAGACTTCCTGGAGTTTGCTGGTGAGATTTTGTGGCAGTCCGTAATTGTGATGCCAATTCTTTGGTGAAAGAAGTTTCGTAGCCATGAGGGGTAGACGAGACGAGAAGTAACTTTTACGGTAAAGGTCGAGAGATTGCTTTTATTTAATTTCTCAAGCCTTTCGTTCCAATCGGATGGGGTAACGAAATTGCTAAGCGTGTTCCAAGATTCATCATTAACTCCGTTTAAAACATTTATTATATACTCATCATTCAGTGTTGTTTTCTTAAAATATGTATGTATTCCCTTAAAATCGGACATCTACCAATGAAATGTTGGATTGTTTTCACTTCCCTCATATTGCACAATGAGCATAGATTGCAATCTCGAGTGTTAAATCTACTTCCATTGAGCCAGATCAGATCACAGTGTGCTTTATAGATCCATGATATTTTATTTTGCCTATATTTATCAGTGAAGTACGTTTGGACTTTCGAATAATCAAGTTGGCTATAAATTCTATCTGTGCTCCTTGCTGCTTTTTGTAGCATACTTTGCCATATTTTTTGCTTTAGCCTCTTCAACAGTTAGTTTCCTTTGAATAGCCAATCGGTACGCGTTAGGTTTTCAGCCTACCAGTCGCCATTTAGAATACTTTCTCGTTCTTTCTTCAATTGATACTTTTGACTCGAAGAATCTTCTACGATGTTCCTTAAAAATTGAGCATATCGCATTGAAATAGTACACGTTCTCTCTAACTTTACATATTTTTAATATCTCAAAAACTAAGAAAGATTTTAACATCGGGTTTTCGGTATTTAATTAAGAATTGATGGGAGCATTGAAAAATATCAGTGGCAGTTAATAACGCAAAATTTTAAAAAAAAATCAACTTGAAAAAAAAAAATTGAAAATATTTTTCAAAAATGTTGACTTTGAAATTTCATTTTTCAAAAACTATTCACTGATATAACTTGTTTTAAAAAGCGGATAAAAGAATGGAATATTGGCTTTCAAAAAAACTATAGCAAATAATTGTACGTATTTCCGTTAATTTTGAATATTTTTTTTTTTATTCAAAGTCAACTTTTTACAAAATTGCCCCTCCCGCCTAAACGGGGGGAGATAGACCCCCCCCCCCTCTCATACGATTTTTTTCTTGTCTCGACCCAACCTATCCGTCCTAGGCTTTTGTCGCATCTTATGCAAATCACCCTGTATAATTCCATGCCATGAATTTAGCATAGACATACGTATTCTGTACCCAAGCTGAGAGGACTGAGACACAAAAAAGAGTAATCAACGATCATGCAATCACAATTTACACCGATGGCTCAAAAATGTATGTACATAGGTACTGAAGCCGGGTTTTACTGAGAAGCAATACAAAAACAGGATATGGTATCATAGATAATATAATAAAGAAAGAGGCCAACGCCTCCTGACAATCCAGGGAGGACTACGCTACCACTCGCGCTTTATGGCCAAAACTAAAAAAAAAAGGAAAACAAAGATCCTGTTGGCACTGGATCGATCCTCTATATGCACACTGACTGGAGTAATCACAGGACACTACACCATCGCAGTTATGCTCCGTAAATGGAATGTTGAGTCCAACGATTTATGCAGAAGCTGCGCGGACGAAGAAGAGGTAGTATCAATCTAACACCTGCTTTGCCACTGTCTTACCCTACAAGAATGACGCCTATGCATACTAGGATCCAAATTCTTTGTTAGCACTCCAGAGGTAGCAAAGTCAAGGATAAATGACCTACGAGTATTTAGATTCTTAAAGAGTACCGACTGGTTAAATGATAGCTAATACGATAGATATTGATGTAACATTTTTAATCCGACTCCACCATTAAGGGTAAACACAATGGACCTTTAGGACTCCGAGTTTACGCGACGAGTCCTTTTTCCATCAAACGCCCTTAATAACGTATAACTGAATACACATCAATCAGCAACACATCCTTAAAACTCAAACTGCTTACAGAAAGCTAAAAGTAATTGGGACATAATTGGTCAAACCAAACATTCTATTCATACACACGACAGTTATACATCTCATTTTCACCATGTCTTTCGTTCCAACATACTAATTTACTGTACTCAGCGATCCGTCAATTCTTAATCCCCTCACACTCTTGTGGACCCGGGAGAACTTGTACACATCTTCTTGGTCTTGGATGAAATTGATTTCGCTTCATAGAATCAGAAATAATGCGAAGCGTCTCCTTGACAAATGCATGAGATGATAAACCAAAGACCCACAAAACGCTAGGCAAATAAATCTGCTCCCAAAATCAAATCTCTACATCTGTAAATATTTAGTCAGTTTTGTCGATTTTATTTGATTTTTTCGAAACAGGCCACGGATGCCAAAATCACACGCAATCACACAAAACAAGAAAATTAACTAGTACGACGAATGTTAGCCATCTATTTCCTGAGTTGACACTGAAAACGAGCAGTACAAAACCATCGCATTCACATGTGCCATAGACAAATGTATCTACGATAGAATTTTAGTAGAAAAATAAATAAATAAATAAAATATGCAGATGCATCAGCACCAGCTACAACAGCGGGAGTCGACAACAATTGTTTGGCTGACGCTCCCAATGCGAGTTGTATTGCATTATTACCAAAAGAATAGAACAACGGATAAAAGGAGAAATCACGTCGAAATTTTCTATAAATATCCTTCGGATGCAGATTTAAATTCAGCAGTACCAAGCGCATTGAGCGAAGCGGAGTAGAGCGTTGACAATTATTGTCGTTTTGGCTGATGGCACTTGTTCACTCCGTCCATACGGTCGATTGTTATCAAAAGAGATAGACGGTAGGACAGATGCAATTTGATTGTGTGAATGATAGGAGAGGAATTTTAATAAGATTTTCCTTGGTAAACAGAATTTCTTACTTCTGGTTGAGTGCGCTGTAGTCTATTGAGCGCAAGGTCGACGGGTATATAACATTTGATTTATTACTGCTTGAAGGGATACGGTCTGGG
This sequence comes from Brachypalpus laphriformis, assembly GCA_945910035.1. NCBI lineage: Eukaryota > Metazoa > Arthropoda > Insecta > Diptera > Syrphidae > Brachypalpus > Brachypalpus laphriformis. The sequence continues at coordinate 125,776,826 of OX246755.1, forward strand.
CGGCAATGTCACTTTGGTTAAACGGGCTGAATCCGATTCTGAATGGTTAGGTTAATTGATGAAACCGTCTTGATGTAAATCTAAACTTGACTAGTGGAAGTTGTATTTTATTCGATTGTTAGGCTGCATGTACCCGTTTGTTGACCCTATGAAGGTGGGTTCCATAAATATGCATTACTCAATAAAAAGATAAAAGTATTGGTACCTAACGAGCCAAGGGGAATACGATGGGATAAGAATTGCAGTTCACCATCCTGTTGACGGGACCCTCTCCAGATGACCGTTGGCGGTGTGGGAAAGGATTGTTTCTTTTCCGCTGCACAAATGTTGTTTGTGCATTTCCAGATTAGTACGACCATTTTTTGCATTTTCAGAATAAGTTTCAAAAGAAAAAGAAATTAACTTTTTGTGTCGATATAGATTTATTGGAAGCTACGCGATACTTAACGAATAAAAGCTACAGCAGTAAGTAAGTTCTTTTGTTTTGAAATTAATATTAATTTTAATCAGCTGGAACTAAAAGTAATGGAAGAAAAAATTACTGAAGTTGTGGATAATGCTAGTAATTAGTGAAATTTCATGAAGTGTAGCTTATTCCTTTGGCAATTAAATTTGATTTTATAGTCTTTTTGTTAAGAGCGTATCCGACTAAAGTTTTGCGTTGAACCCATTAAATGGAAAAGATGGAGAGAATATTTTCCTAAAATACTTCATGCAGAAAGCTTCAGTCATCGTATGACTCAGTCACATTGCACACAAGAACATATTTGAATCGAAGTTGTGTTTCTCTCTACACATCCGTAAGAACTAAAAATGTCACGCATAGCGGCTGCTAAGTACAAAAGGTCCTAGGCATTTGTCTACTTAGACTTAAAATACGTCGGTGACCTCCCAGAACATGGCCTGTGCAGAAAAGAAGGACAAATGGTTTGGAAATTCGAACAGCTTTATGAACAATTTGAGCCCCGCTTAAATGGTAGACATTATTAAATAGCTGAATTCTCATCCACCTAAAAATGGTTTAGAAGGAAAAACGAACATTTTATATTACTGTATTGGGACTACGGCCCAAAAGATCTAAGTCGCCTTTATACCGCGTGGAAATAGAAGTGATGTTCGTGTACTAGATTGGCCATCGTACTCACCGGATGCAGTTCTCATTGAAAACGTTTGTGCATTAATCAAGCTTAAGCTTCATTGTAATACGATCTTAACGGTCTAGTAGTTTCAGTTGATCTGAATCGTTTCGGAGATATAAGACTAATAATAAAGATGGCTGGACAAATTACACTGGTCAACAGTGAAAAAAACTCGGACACAGTGAATACTGTCCCTCATAGTACTTGACCTGTAGATAACGGGAAAAATAATGTTTTGCTTAGATCACGCTTTTACTTTTTTAACACCGTGTGTTGCAAAAGTATAAACCCATTTTATAGAAGGCCTTTTACAGGAAACTCTAAACGGATGCAAGCCCCTAACGTCGCAGTGGGCAGCTATAACTTCGAGGTAATAAGGGACTTTGTCTACCTTGGCTCTGCTATAAACTCTGAGAACAACATCAGCGCTGTTTTTTGGGCTTATAAGGCAATTCAACAGTAAAGCCCTATCTCGAACAACTAAAGAGACTCTGTATAAGACCCTGATCATCCCAGTCCTGCTTTACGGCGCTGAAACATGGACTTTATTAAAAGAGGATGAAGATATCCTTGGTCGCTTCGAGAGAAAAATTCTTTCTTCGTAAGATTTTCGGTCCCGTTTGCGTTGACTTGTTTAAGAGGAGGAGATTCAATCACGAACTATACGAGCTGTACAGCGACATCGACCTTGCCAAAAAACTCCTTAGTGGACGTCTGAGATGTCTAGGACATGTAGAGCGAATGGACACCAACGCTCCGGCCCGCAGAGTCTTCGAATCCAACCCCGAAGGACGACGCAGTAGAGGGAATTATTGCGGTAGATGGCGCGCACAAGTTCAAGGGGACCTCGACTTGGAGTGCGCAACTGGAGGCAATTAGCTAAAGACCGAGCTAGCTTAATGGAGAGGCTTGTTGGTTAAGGTCCATGTTCACCCCGAACTGTAGCACCACCTAAGTAAGTAAGTAAGTAAGGATAGCAGAGCGCGATCGGAGCACTTTGTGACAACAGATTGGCCTAGAAGAACAACCTATATTCGTGCAGAAAAAAAAATTTAAGGAATCCTTCATTGGTCGAAGCACATCGTGTTATTCTACCACCATTATATATCAATTTTGAACTTATTATTTGTAAAGGCGAGGAAAAAGGCCAACCTGGTTTCAATTTTTTGAATCAAAGGTTCGCATCACTATGGCAAAAGTTAAAGAGGGCATTTTTGTGGGTCCAACCATAAGAAGGCTTATAACAGATCCAGCGTTCATACCTAGTCTGGATTCATTAGAAAAACCTCCCAAGTGTTTTTTGTGAGAGTAACACAAAACTTCCTCGGTAACAATAAGACTCCAGATTATGCTGATGACGCCAAGAAAATGCTGGGGTGGAATCGGCTAAGTTGATAGTTGACTGTTGACAATCAAAATCCAATGTTTTGCTCTGCGTTAGTTGATTATCAAGTTGATAGTTGTTTTCGAACTGTCGTTTTCGTGTGATAGCTATTTATGTGTCGTTTTCGCATATTTCAGTCGATTTCATTTGCCAGTCGGTACAATTTTATATATATATTATATATTCTTGAACTTCCTTATCCAATGTAAGTTTCTGTACATATGTGTATGTATATATGCAATTATATCAATGGTTATATTGTATTTTAGATTTTTGAAAAATATTCGGCTAAGTAAGGAAGCCTTTCTGTATATCTTGAATTTATTGGATTTATCAGATGGTGTAAGGTCTACTCACATCCCACCAATTTTACAACTGGCTGCCACATTAAACCTACTTGGCGGTGGGGGATATCAGAGACAAGTTGGAGCCGATTGGGTTGCACCAATGGGCCAGAGCACTATCTCAGAAGTAACTAGAAATGTCATAAAAAAAATGGAATCCATATTATGCCCACTTTTAATTAAGTTTGTTCCTAAACAGTCAACCAAAGAATTTTTTTTGAGAAGTACAAAATTCTAGGAGGTGACTTATTACATTTAGCGCCTAGAATGAAATAATTCATACGACATCATACGACTTTATAGTGATAGGTTGCATTGATGGGAGTCATAACATGATACTAAGGCCAAAAGAAAACGAGAACATGTTTTTTTAACAGAAAAGGAAGACACAGTTTAAATGCTACGATTGTAAGTTACAAACGCATATAACAAATCTACAATAACATAGTTATTTGTCTACATATTTAAATTTCAGATTTGTAATGAAAGAATAAACACTTTAGCTGTAAATGCGAGGTATGGTGGATGTGCCCACTATAATTTTGTGTTGAGCCAAGGTGAAGAGAGCTGGGTGCTTCTTCCAGCGCTCGACATGCTGTTGTATGATTTCGCCAATTCAGGTTATTCCTCCATGTATTTAGCTAACTTTCCCATCTGCGTTTTGTTAGCTTGTGTCCTTAAAGATTAAGGATTAAATCAATTTGTAATTAGTACATACATTTATTTTGCTCAATTTATGTACTTACATTTTATACATTTTGAAAATTTCCTCGAATGCAATTTGAAAAAGTACTCATAAACACAATATGACGATTTAATAAGGAGCTTTTTACGTCAGTTTATTAGGCTTGACAACGTAAAAAAAAAAAAATTTTGCGTCGTGTTTCCAAGGCTTAAGAAAAATTTGTTGATCATTTTACACAGAGCAAGGAGCAGTTGATAATCAAAAACGACTATCAACTTAGCCGATTCCACCCCTGGATGCTTAGCACATGCGTGTAACATGTCCTTAAAAATTCATTTTTTGCATTCTCCCCTCAATTTTTTCCCAAAAGATATGGGTGATGTAAGCGAAGAGCATGGCGAGATGTTCCACCAAGATATTACTCAGATAGAGAAACGGTACCAAGGAAAATGGGTACCATCAAGGTTGGCAGACTACTGTTGGTCGCTTATAAGAGAGACTTCAAGGTCTTCCTATAAACGTAATGCAAATGGTTCAAAAAACAACTAAATTTTACAAGAAACAATATTTTTCGATGGTATTATCGGTTAAATTTTGAAATTCCAACAAAGCATTTTCTTACAAAAACCTGATGTGACCTGACTGTTTTATTTAGTTTTCCTGATTCTATAAACTCTAACACAACATTTTATCTCAGAAAAAAAAAAAGGTTTATTTTTTGTTGACCAGTCATTAACAATAAATCGAAAAAGTTTTTATCAAGTGTTATATGTGTTTTTATTTTCATTGCATTGCAATAAATACAAGGAGGCGCAAAAGTCTTCACTCGTTTTTCTAAGGCGGTAAAAAAATTGGCTCTGTTCGTTGATTATGTTTATTTGGTGGTTTGAATTTTTCTTTATTTAGTCCTGAAGTCATTGGTCAAATGGCCGCCGCCAGAGTTGACGCACATTCTGGCTCGTTCCACAACTTTTCTGAAAAACTGATTTTTTTTTCTCAAAACTCCTGGCGATAAGTTACAAGCAATAAATATTGCGTACAAAGTATTGTGTGCAGTTAAGTGTAGTAAAAAGAAACTCCCAACGTGGTGGAATAAAGATCTGACAAAACTCAGGAAGCTGACCGAAGATATCTTCAACATCTGCTACAAAACAAATTCTGGCAGCCTTACAAAGCCTGCCTAAATATCTAAAAGGAATCCATTAGAAAGGCAAAAAAGCAGGGCTGGGGGGAAATATTGCTAAACCGTCGAAACACTCAAGGAATCCGGAAGACTCAGCAAAATTCTGTCCAAAGGACGTAGTAATCCATCTTTTCTGAGAAAGACAGATTCTATTGCGGAATCCCTGAAACTCCTTATTAAAATTCACTTCCCAGTTTCTGACGACAGCAGCACAGAACAAGCTAGTTGAAATGGTGGGGAGCCAGCCTCATGGGATAGTATCTCGACCATAGTCTCGGAGGGGACAATCTCCTGGGCTATTGATAGTTTCTCGCTATACACATCCCCTGGCTTCGATAACATTATGCCTATTATGTTGCAGAAACTGCAAGACATAGTTATTAACTGACTAGTACCGGTTTATATTATAGAAGTTTTCATTTCATTTTTTCATTTCATTTATTTAAACTTAGATTAACATGACACTTCAAGAAATTCTTTCTCATAATTAAGCATCTAAAATTGAATTACATACAACTGTAGTGAATAACAATAAAAAATAAAAAATAAAAATAAGAGTATTTATAAACATAAAAAGTAAATACACTGACGAGTACGTGAATATTATATATAATTGAATTGAGATATTATTGTTAAATAATTTTAAATTTCAAATAAATATAAATTAGAATAGCCTCCCCCGAAATACAGCTGACGAATCAATCCTTTGTAATTGATGTGGAAGATTATTCCACATCCGAATCGCTCTAACAAAATAAGACCGCTCTCCCACTGTGTGTGTGAATCTTGGCAAAATTAGTCGTAGGCCTCTAGGTGACTGTACAAATCTAAGATACTCTAGTAATTATTCAGGACATTTTTTGTAGATTATGTTATGGAGTTCCAAGCAGGGACCTCTTGTGCTGTGAAACGCTTACATACCTTGGGATGTTAAATATGTACCGTAAGCAGTCATTAAATGCGACATTGATTTTATGTTTACATTCATAGTCAAGGCAGGGATATACTTTACAATTATAGGAGAAAAATGGCAGTATTAAACTTTTAACAAGATGCAATTTCACCTTCGGATGCAGTAAACTCGAAGAGGCTCTCAAACTGCACAATCCACAGTAGATTTTACTGATTGTATTAGATGTAGCATTGCAGCAACTCATTTTCCTGTTTATCCTTAAACCCAAATATTTCACGTGCTCTACATAAGGTATAGTAACACCATTTACAACAAGGGGAGGGACATTGAGTAAGCATACATCACTTCTGGCATATACCATTCCCACAGATTTAAGTGGATTGAGAAAAAGTTTATTTAAATCAGCCCATATCTGAATGAGTGACAAATCTTCATTTATTCTAGCCACACAATCATCTATTAATCCCAGTCTTCTAGAAAGATAAATAACAACATCATCTGCATAAAGGTGTACATGACAGTTTACAAGAATATCAGGAAGATCATTTACAAATACAGATAACAGGAGAGGTCCCAGGACCGATTTTTGTGGAACACCTGTATTCACCAGATACGGATTAGAGCTTCCCTGTACCGTGTGGACCGTCTGTAAACGATTACTTAGATAATGGAAAATCAGTTCAAGGGCAGAGCTAGAAAACTGGAAATTATTTTTAAGTTTGTGCAGTAGCAATGAATGATTAATAGAGTCAAAATCCTTTGAAAAATCTAAAAGTACCATTACACCGATTTCATCTAAATCCAATGCTGCCCTTAAATCAGTGGTTACCTTGATTACCGCTGATTCACAACTATGCCTTTTCCGAAAGCCAGATTGCCACTTAGAAATCTTATTACGTCTATCCAAGTCTTCTTGAATCTGTCGGGCCAAGATCTTTTCAAAGACTTTCGATAGGAAGGGTAATAAGCTTATGGGTCTAAACTCAGCAGGGTTCTTAGGATTCGACTTTTTTGGGATCGGAATAATTTTGACCCTCTTTCACATCTCCGGAAATTGCCGGCTGTATATACAGTAGTTGAATATGTGCACTAAGTAAGGAAGAAGTACAGGAAGGATTAACTTAACGAATTTCGGAGAAATATCGTCTGGTCCGATCGCATTTGATTTAACTGCACGAATAGCTAATTCAACATCTGGGACGTTGACACACCTAAATGCGAAGCACTCAGTAGCGAAAGGACCATTTGAATCAAACTCAGTCGCATCCGATGATGGAGGAACAAGTACAGCACCCATTTTCGTCGGACTGAAGGTACATCTAGGCTTGTCATTATCCACCACACCTACTTGTTTTAAGTTATTCCATAGAACTTTTGATTTTAACTTTGGGTTGAGACGTTTCAGGAAATATGAACGCTTGGAGGAACGTATCATTGCAGTAACTCTATTTCGAGCAAAGATGTATTGACACCTATTGTACTCCGACGGCATTCTTTTGAATCTTCTGAAGAAGCGTTCTCTTTCCGGAATTAATAATTTAAGTTGGTTTGTAAACCATGGACAACTTTGAGATCTTAACACTTTTGTTATTTCCGGGACAGAGGCTTTATACAGCTCATTTGTCATCGTAGTTAGCAAAGAAACTTTTGAATCAATGTCTATGGCATTGTAGATATCACTAAGACCAAAGCTACCAATATTTTCTTGCAGATGTGGAAAATCAAAATGACGAAATGATCTGTACTTCAATGTGTTTGCACTGCTAGTGCCACTCATATTAAACTTAAGGGAGCAAAAAAGAAGGTCATGAATAAAATCGGATGTAAGCCTGACCTGATCATTTGTTTATTTCTAAATCATGCCCCTCAAACTTGAAGGCGTGTCCGAGTAATCTTCATCAAGAAGGTTGGCCGGCGAGGACATGAATTCGCAAAGGATTTTAGGCCAATTAGTTTAACCCCTTTCGTTCTAAAGACCATGGAACCTATCCTGGATATTCACATTCGTAAACCTCTCGAACTATCGCAAATATGTCCAACTCACAACATGCGTACCTCAAAGGAAGATCTACAGAGACGGTTCTTTATGAGGTCATGCGTACAGTTAAAAAATAACTTCACTACAAAGAATACACTCTTGCTACCTTTCTAGATGTTGAGGGAGGATTTAACATCATTCACACTGAAGCTATTCAAGAACTTCTCCCAAGCTAGGCATAGAGGAATGCATTGGTAAATGGATAGCATCCATGCTAAGAACCCGATTAATTCAGTCGACGCTCGGTAACGATAGCACAACTAAAATTGTAAGCAGAGGTACTCCTCAAAAAGGTGTTATATCTCCCTTTTATTGCTAATGGTCATGAACAAGATCTTCGGGCGACTGGATAGGGAGGGTTTCAAGGTGGCCGCGTACGCGGATGACCTGGTAATCTGAGTATCAGGAAATTTCCTCTCTGTGATAAGCCAACTCATGGAAAGAATTCTGGATCTAGTGCTCTCATGGGGCACAAGTTGTGGCCTCGGAATAAATCCAGATTAAACTGAACTGATGTTATTAACCACTTAAACTAAAATACAAGACTTCACCCCACTCAAACTAAATGGTCGGCTACTGTCTTTATGCTCTTGTACAAAATATCTAGGCACGATCCTTGATCCAAAACTTAGTCGGAAGCTAAATATAAAGCAAGCATAACCTTCTACGCATGCAATAGAAACTTTGGCAGGAAATGGGCCCTGCAGCCGAAAATAACTCTTTGGATGTACACAGCCGTTGTGCGCCCACTTACTACTCGTATTTCCACTGATAGCTAAGCTGCTATCAAAGCCATTGATTCCGTTATCACATCTTCAAAACTGATAGAGTATTGCCAGAAAGAGCTAAAGAAACTAGGCGCTGAACCAAAAATCACCCTCATCTGAGTCTCTGGACACAGTAACTTTGAGGGAAAGGAGCGAGAGGAAGAAAAGGGCCAGCCCTTAGCGATTCTCTGGAAGGAAGAGTCAATATTCCACTGGGAGTCGTAAATGGTAGCATTAGCAATCACTTCATAAAGCCAGTTAACCACACATAGAAATCGCCAGCTATAACAAATTTAAATCAAATGAGCTGCTTAGCAGATCAAGACCAGATATTGTCAGAATCGTAGCCATCAGTACGGCTCATTAGCCGATAGGAGACCATGCAGTCAAGCTTGGCATTCCCCATAATGCCTTCTGCCGTAGCTGCAGAGATGCTAATGAGAGAGAATCTATTTTTCATTTTCTTTGCAGATGCCCGGCCCTATCGAGAACCAGACAGCGAACCCTAGGTAAACTGTTTTTCGACGACCTGGGAGAAATATCTGAGAAAAGCATTGGAGCCCTCATTCCTTACCCAAACTCGACAGGCTGGGTATGGCATATCCATCTTCTTCAACCGAATACTCCATCATACAACCAGGTGTACATGGTATCAAAATGGCGCAATAGTGCTGATTGGGTTATTTTTGAACCGCCACCTCAACCAACGTAGCAAGTTATTCTCCACATCTTGTCAGATGTTCTCCTTTAGAGCCGCCAAGGTCTGTGGTCTTGTTCATATAGACCTCAGACTTAAAAAAAAACCCCAAAGGATCAAGTCTGAAACAGTCATATCAGGAGATCTTGCGGGCCAGTGCAAATCACGAAAATGAGAAACGATCGGGAAATGCTTGCTGGATAATGTCTACTATCGCTAATGCTGTGCGTGCGGCCGGAACCACGTGCTATTCAAACCGAATTCATCAATTTGCGGCAGCAAGAAGACATCGATCTTGGTCATATAGTGCTCACTAGTCACAGTAACAGGGTTTTCCGACGCGCCCCGCTTTGGGAAAAATATATGCAAATCACGTTTCCTCCGTAAACGTCACACCAAACAGTGACTTTAAGAAGATATGTATAATGGCTCTTCTTGCATTAACTCGGATTTTCAGTGTCCCAGAAGCAATAATTTGGCTTATTCACGTATCCGCATAGGTGGAAGTGCGCCTTGTCATTCATTATGATTTTCAATGGAAAATCATCCTCATAGCCCGAGGTTTAGGAAGACTTGGTTTTAATTTACACGCTATTGGTGATCTGTAGGCAATAGTCTTTCAACAAAATTCGTCGTGAAAACCATCTATTGATGGTCAATTGCGTGGCCAGTCGTTTGGTTGATGTTTGCGGGTCCTCTTGGACATCTGCAGCCACAGCATTGATGTTCTCGGCCAAATGGCTGCTCCGGGACCAGCTACGTCCACTACTGCCCCGTGTTGTGCCAATTCTCTCGAGGCGAGCGGCTAAACACCGACCGACCGATTACTTGTTAAAAACATTGACGCAATTATTCTTGTGTTATACTTAAGTTCCATTAGACTCTGCGAAATTACACCCACCCAGCTTTCTCGATCTTGAGCTTGTTCTATACTCTGTGGTGGATCTGGACCCAAGCCAAGAAAATTTTCCGCTTGATCTGCAATTATAATAGCTGCCAAGGTGGTTGAGATCCTTTTCGTTTTGAATTTCTTTGCTACGTTGTCGATAAAATTCTTCATGCTAATGTCCACTGTCCATACGCTTCACCTGTCGAATCATTCTGAGTAGCTGTAGTACCCTCAGAGTTTATCGTTGTATCTATCTTCTTTTTACTTTTCTGTTACACAAATAGAGTCGAAAATGACTGGAGGAATCAGTTTTGAAGGATCCGCTTCTGTTAAAGTTCATCTTCATAAAGTTCATAATGTTTTACACGTCCTGAAATCTGGGTAGTGACCGAAATGAGGTGCCTTCGCGGTGTTGCTGAAATAACTCGTAGGGATCGAGTGCGCAACACCAGAGCAGGCGAGGCGCTCAATGTTGACCAGGTACTTCTCCGAATGGAACGATATATGCTTCGATGGTTTGGTCACGTAGTGCCCCCAAATCGGTTTCCAAGACGTGTCATGATTGCCATGCCGACAGGTAAGCGACCCTTTGGTAGGCCTAGAAATAGATGGTTGGATCAAGTCCGACATCTCTTCTGGAGCTGTCTATGGATTCTTCCTGATGAGTTGAAGTCAACGGCGGAGGATCGAGAAGGATGGAGAGCAACCACCTGAGCAACCGGACAATTGAAAATGTATGTATGTATGCATATAAGTTTTACGCAAGGCGTTGATGGTAAGGATGCTTTAAGTCGCTTAGGTTGTACTGGAAAGAGGCTTACTGTACTTAATGTAGCCCAAAGGAACAGTGTCAAAATCAAGTGAACAAAAATCATTCACCCATTCTTCTAGATAGATTATGTTCTTGAAAATATTTTAAATAAGTAAATAAATACTTGGCGCAAACATAAAGGGCATTGGGCCTAGCGTCTCGCAACCACTCGTGTTGTGTCCATTATATTTGGTGCATAATGGAAAGGATCTTATGCGGTTACTGAAGGGTAGTTATTTTTTAAAGAATCATATATGCGTTCGCCTTAGCAAAAATAACAGATCGGAGTATAGGAGATAGAATTAGAGAACATTTAGATTCCACTCTCGATGTTGAACAGGCATGCTTTCATGCTAGATCCTCCTGGCTCGACCACATAAGTCCCTTACATATCATCATAGAACAATAAGTCGATTAGAGGTCTTCGCAACATCTATTGTTTATCGACTTCGAGAATGCTTTCGACAACTTGAATCGAGCTGCTATCTGGTTGGTCTTGCGTTGGGAAGGCATCCCAGAAAAACTCGTAGCTATTATGAAAGCTACATACGTGGGTAGTTTTACGTTTTACATAGGTAACGATAAGGTATAAAATGATTTTGAAGAACAAAGTGGAGTATGACTAGCGTGCATACTGTCATCGCTGTTGTGCCTGGTGATTATCAGCGATGTTCTATATGCAGCATTGTCGGAAGGGAATTGGTTTGGTGGTCAAACGCTAGTCCATGCGATTACATGAAAACACAAGCGTATGTTCTACATTCACGTTAGTGGCCACTGGGTGCCTAGTACTTTGATCCGAGAAATGGGTAACCAGCTCTTTTGGAGGATTCTTGGCGGCAGTGAACGAAAGGAGGGAAAAGTGCTTTTTCACTAGAGCATTTCTTTTTGTTCCAAACAAAAGCGGACGAATCCCCTAGATAGACTCAACGGTGGCGTTTACAGTTCCAGGTAGGTTGAACTTAGTTAACACCTTGCACAAGCTGCTTCGACATATTCGGATCACAGGTCGGTAAGGAATTTGGAAGGTTAGTCAGGACCTTGGAATATAGATAGTAGCGAAGGACCCCTTAATGGGTCAACGACAGCGCTCATACTTCCGTAGTTCATTACTGGCAGCGGTGTACTGTTACGACCCTGGCAAACGTAAGAAGGACAACGATCTTCGTGTCTGCACGTGGATTGTAAGATCCCTCTACAAACCACGTGCAGTCGAACAACTTGCGGAGGCCCTAGACTGCTGCAAAGCAGACACCATCACCATCCAAGAAGTGCGATGGGATGGACTGTGCAAAAGGAGGATGGAAAACTGCGACATCTATTACGGCGGTTGCTACAGACAACAAGGACAGCGTCTATTCGGGTGTGGATTTGTTATTAAAGGCAGACTTTGGCAAGAATTCTTGAGTTTCCGGCATGTGAACGAGCGCCTTCTGACTATCCGAATCAAGGCTAAATTCGCCAACATTAGCTTAATATGCACTCAAGCCTTTCACGAGAAGATGGACGACGCCACGAAGGATGACTTCTACCAGCTCTTGAACAACACATATGCGCAGTGCCAATGCCACGAACATACATTTTATTTATTTTATTTTATTCGAGGGACAAGCACAAATAAATTTGTACTGACCGGATAACAATGCAGCGCAACTAAGCTAATGAATATAAATTGTCCCGTGCGATTTGAGCGCAAGCTAGGAAAAGAGGACGTCTTTAGTAGCGTTGTCGGAAAGCACAGCTTGCATCTGATAATGGATTCAGTCTAGTCGACTTTGCGTCGGAACGAAACGTTGGCGTAGCCAGTACGTCATTTCCACCTCTTGCTATTCACAAGGAGAATCAAAAATCCGCCAACCAAATCGATCACATAGCGATAGACGCACGCAATGAAATTATCCAGTGTTCTGGGTGTCCGGACTTTCCGAGGAGCCAACGTGGACTCGGATCACTACCTAGTTGTAGTCAACGTATGGATGCGGATATCCAGAATAGAGCGAAATCCACGAAATACTGTGAGGAAATTTAACGTCGAACGGCTACAATCGGAAGAGACCTCCAGAGGTTTTACCGAGTCTCTTTTAATCTCAATCTAAGTCCTATGCCACTAGCAGCACTCAGCACATGCGGAAGACTAGTCGCAGAGTTGCTAACAAGAGTTTAGAGATCCCGCCTCTGATGTACTGCATTTCTCTCGGCCACCATAACGAAATCCCTGGTTTGGTGAGGATTGCTGGCAAGTACATGCAGCAAAACAAGAGGCGTACAAAGCGGCGCTGCAAAGAAGGACTAAAGCTGCTTGCGAACTATTCGAGCGGAGGAGAAAAGAGGAACATCGACTTCACAGAAAGAAGAAAAATGAGGAGATCGAGGAGAATGAGAGGCTATATTGTAGGAATATTGTTCAAAAATTTTACCAAAACGCAAAACGAACATACCAGGGTTTCACAGACAAAACAGAAGCCTGCAGGGGCGAAAATGATAATATAGTAGTAGAATCCCAGTCGCTGCTAAGAATATGGTATGGAAGGAATACTTCTACAGACAGCTAAACGGTGACGATGACCAATATTTCGCTGTCAGGCAGAATGAACCATTCAAAGCGACGATGATAGTCAAGATTCCCGTTAACCCGATCAGAACGAAGTGAGGATAGCGATAACTAAACTTGAATCCAACAAAGTTGCTGGAGCCGACGCATGGACTGGACGTGCGGTCCAATTTTTTAAGGCAGAAGGAGATAAATTGATAAGGAGCATGCACCATATCATCTGGAAAATTTGATCGGACGAAAGTATACCTGATAAAAAATACACCCTACCTAGTCAATACCTTATGCCCAGCAGTACTTAGAGTTCGATTGAATCAGTCATTCTATTACGCTAATGCACCTCTACACCTGCACGGTCCACCTAGGTATGAAGGGTTTGATTGAAACAGTCCCCCTATCTAGTCATCACCTTATGCATAGCAATACTTACAGTTCGATTGAATCAGTCACTCTATTACGCTTATGCATCTCTACACCTGCACGGTTCACTCAGGCCTATACCTGTCTATATAACTTACACAACAGTACAGGGGGTTTGATTGAATCAACAACCCCAAATACTTGTTTGTACACTATACCTTCCCGGTACACTTTGACTTTAGGGTTGATTGAGTCAGTCACCCTTTCTAGCCACTTCAGGTACAGCTATTCTCAGCCAGTACCCTCCTGAGAAAAGCCCCGGTAACCGGTGATTCCCCAGGTCCTAACTCTAGGTGGTATCACTATGGACCCAAGTGGTCTAAGTGTGTCCAGACCTTGTCAGGACAGTCACCTTACCTATCCTAACCTAACCTATACCCGATAAATGGAACCTCACCATCGTTTGTTCGATCCTGAGGAAAGGAGACTCTAAACTGCACCAAGTACAGACGTATATGTCTTCCCAACATCGCATATAAAATCATCTATGCCGTATTATATGAACGCCTAAGGCTGATCGTCAATAACCTGATAGGTCTTTATCAATGCGGTTTCAGGCCCAAAAAAGTCCACCATCGACTAAATACGGCAGATCTTGGGAAAAACCCATGAATATAAAATCGATACGCACCACCTCTTCATCGTTTTCAAAGTTGCCTATGATAGCGTGTATAGAGACGAGTTGTACAGAGCCATGTCTAGTCTGGGCATCACTACAAAGTTCATCCACCTCTGCAAGACGATGATGGAGAAGCTGATCGATCTCTTTAACATAGTACTTGATAGAATTGTACGAAACTCACAAGCCAACACCAGAAGGTACAATCTTTTAACTACTGGCATACGTTGATGACATTTACATATTTGGAAGAACTCAGTGGGCCGTCAGTGGGGCCTTTGCGAGCATTTTTGTTTTTTTTAAACAGGTGTGTGGCTACGCCCAAATGGCGTGTAGGCACTGCGACCAAGGAGATCTATTGTGCCATAGGCCACTTTCAGGGCAGCAGTACTTCTACTCTCCTTATGAAAGCGGAGGAGTTCCTTAAATCTATTGGAGATATGATATTTTTAAGGAAAAAGCTTCTCCTAGTACTACACAGAGCTACATACTCACATAGTATGTGTTCTGCGGTTTGGTCCTCTTCTAGGCAGAGGCGGCAGGTGATATCCTCCGAAATTCTCATTTTGTTAAGGTGGTAAAGAAGTTGACAGTGACCGGTAAGGAAGCTCACAAGCCTTCTTATGTCATTTCTGCCGTATTTTAGGATATCAACTGCCTGTCTTTGGAAGGGTTGGACAGCTCTTTTAGCCTGCCTGAGACCTTGGGAGTTATTCCAGTGGGAGATGCACATGTTGCGTTCCCAAATGTTTAGGGTAAGTTTGAAGGCGGAATCGGGTATCCCGCAGAAGGGTTCAGGTCCAGTGAACAACTCAGAGGAGCCCTTCCTAGCCTTTCGTTGCCGTCAACACCTACATGACCCGGTACCCACCACAGTTTTACTTTATTGTGTCGGGCCAGATTTTGTAAGCTGTCGAAGCAGCTAAGAACTGATTTTGAACTGATCAAATGGGAGATCAGTGCTTTGAGCGCCGCTTGGCTATTGGCGAGTATATGGATAGAGGCACCTTTAATGCCTGAGTGCAGGTTAATGTTAGCACAAGTTTTAATGGCGTAAAGCTCGGCCTGGAAAATACTGGGACTCTTTCCGAGTGATTTTGAAATTTTATGGTTGTGTCCATACACACCGGCGCCACCTCTGAATCCATTTTTGATCCATCGGTGTACCACACTATACCTTTTGGATCAAGCGACGGTCCGCCATAATTCCATATATCACGGCTTGGGATCACAATCTCAAACCTTCTGCCAAAGTAGAGTGATTTGGGCGTAAAGTCGGAGACCGTGCTGAGCATGTCTAGCTCGGGGAACTCGGAAAATAGCTCCATGAGATCCCGTGTACTATTAGCACCTGATTTTCTAAGACTAACTGCACTGCGGATTGCCACTTTTTTTTATAAATATATGTAACGGAGTAAGTCCGATTATGGCTTCAATGGCTGTTGTGGGACAAGTGTGCATAGTACCTGTGATGCCGAGGCAAGCTAGTCTTTGAAGTTTTGTGAGTTTATTAATGGTTGTGACCTCTTTGGTTTTCGTTTACCAGACTACGGACGCGTATGTCAGAATGGGTCTTACAACCGTGGCATATAACCAGAAAATGACCTTTGGAGACAGGCCCACAGGGCAGTAGTCGCCTTGGCAATTTTATGCTTAATATGGGAGTTCCAGTTAAGCTTCTTATCCAAGACAATTCCTAGATATTTGACCTCATCGGAAAAATGTATGGTTGTGCCGTTTAGAGTCACCGAGCCAATATTCAGCGTCCTTCTTTTTGTAAACGGTACAACGGCTGCCTTGCTGGGGTTAATCGATAGGCCCTCCCCAGCACACCAGTCCGAGACTACAAGGAGTGCATTTTGCATGAGTTGACACACATTGTCTTCATGTTTGCCTTTAATGATGATCACTAGATCATCTGCATAGCCTATGGTTGTGAAACCTGAACTATTAAGTGTGTTCACTAAGTCATCCACCACGAGTGACCATAAGAGAGGCGAGAAGACGCCGCCTTGGGGGCAGCCTTTGGCTGCGGAGACCGTCACAGAGACCTCTCCAGGCGAAGATGTTATTATGCGGCTATCGAGCATGTTCCTAACCCATCTGGTAGTAGGTTTGTCTATACCCCTGCGTCTCATAGCACTAGTGATGGATTCATAACCAGTGTTATCAAAAGCACCTTCTATGTCAAGGAATGCACAAAGGGCAATTTCTTTGGAGTTGCGAGCATTTAGATCGAGGCAGCAAAGGTGAGTTATTTTAAGAGAAAAGTTCCTCGAGTGGTATTTGGTCAGGCCTACATAGACGGCGAGTGAAGGAGAAGGTACAGCGCCGAACTATATGCCCTATACAAGGACATCGACTTAGCCAAAAGGGTTCACATACAGCGACTAAGATGACTGGGTCATGTGGAGCGGATGAAGCCCAATGTTCCCGCCTGGAAAATCTTTGAATCCATCCCGAATGGACGACCCCGCGGTAGGTGGCGGAAACAAGTGGATGGGGACCTCAACCAACTTGGCGTGCACAACTGGAGGTAGCTGGCTCGTAACAGTGCTGGCTGGAGAGGTTTGTTGGTTGAGGCCCAGGTCTACCCCCGACTATAGCGTCACCTAAGTAAGTAAGAAGTTATAACATCCTACCTAAAACACCATGACTACGCCGACGATATTTGCTCACTTTCACATCAGATAATGGAAGGAAAGCTGTGTTCGGAATGCTATCAACTATCAAAGTTTGGAGAAGCAATGTCTTCTTCAGGGCCAACAACACGCTCAGGCTCGCAGGGTCGACTAGGTGCACTGATCAGCAGGACCGGAAGGTAAGAAGATCGCCTACGGTGGGAGCGGGAAGTCGTCAGCTCCCCATCTCGACCGTAGCTGGTCTTCGGTCAGCAACCGACTCTAACCCATCTGTGGCAGGGCCGGCTGCAGACTGCTCCAAGAAGGCAACCTGCAGAAAGGACGACGACACAGCACTACGAACGGGCAAGGGTCAGATTGCGTTGAGGGGGGAATGCCGTTTGCCACCCTCCTCAGCTGCAAACAAACCTACGCCGCTCTCGACTGTTCGGGGTAAAGGGATACAACCCGTCCCCATCGTGAGAAGTTCTAGGGCTTACGCAGACGCTAGAGAACGCAGCGCAGGGCAGACTAGGGGAACGGACGGAGGCCTACTCGCGAGAAGGAAGGTAAGCCTCTTGCCAACCTCCCCGATCGCGGGCAGGCTGAGGCCCTTGTCAACCGAGCCGGGGTCAGTCATTAAGACCTCATCCGAGCCGATTGCGAGCAGTTCCAAACGAGGTAGACATGACGATACGATCCCGCCGCCTACGAACAGTACCAGCAAGAAGGCCAGGCTGGCCGCATCTGCTAGTGCTGGTCTACAGGTGGCGATTGTAGATCATAACAGCTCAGAAAAAAGACTCAGCAAAGATCAGTGAAGGCTCATCGAGTTGCGCATACTCGAAGCCATCAATTCCACCATTGTCGAGAAGGAGGGACAATCCCCCTTCTTTGAGCAACTGACCACCTTCAGAGGTTTTAAGCTCCTTTCATGCGACAATGAGTTCACGCTTAAGTGGCTCCAAACTTTCGTGGCTAACACGCAGGCTCCATGGGCTAATGCCGACATTCGACTCGTCGAAAAGAAGGACCTGCTAGAATTTACTAGGCCAAAAGGGCGTATCCTGATACCTGGCCCTCATATTCCCAAGGAGCGTATTGAAAGGAACCTACGGCACCTTAACCCGGAGGTCCTTAGCGACGACTGGGAGGTGCTTGAAATGGGCGAGCACTCAGAAAAGGGCACAGAGATCGTGGTCCTACTCAACCATAGATCAATGCCTATGCTAAGAAGGTTCAATAATAAAGTTCGCACTGGTATCACCCGGTGTAAAGTCCGACCCTTTACAGATAGGACAGAGAGGAAGGAAAGGGGGGCGGGTGACAAGGTAAGAAGAACATGAAATTCATTCAAATAAACCTGCACCACAGCATATCTGCTAGCGCCAATTTTATATCTTTTAGGCGAAAGGAACATAGACATAGCTCTCGTACAAGAGCCATGGATCTCCCGCGGCAAAATTAGTGGGCTAAATCATAAAGATTTAGCACTGTACAGCAGCGAACCACTAAACGCGGACCGTAAGAACAGAACTTGTATCGTAGCTAGGAAACACATTAACTTATTTCTTCTATCTACCTACAGCAACTCAGACCAAACGGTAGTAAGGTTTGACCGGAGGGGGCTCCCCCCACTGATTATCTCAGCCGTGTACATGCCTTACGACGGAAATGCTGGACCGCCATCCGAACTCACCCGCGCCTTAACCAGGAAAGCGGAAATCGAGAGATGGGACCTACTACTAGGCTGCGATGCGAACGCACACCAAGCGCAATGGGGCAGTGGTGATACAAACCCACGCGGTGAGTTGATTTTCAAATTTATTATCGAACATAATCTTTTAGTAGCCAATAGGGTTTCTGAACCCACTTTTGTAGTTAGAAACAGGCAGGAGGTTATTGACATTACACTAGCGAGTAACTCAAATACCCTCTCTATAGACAATTGGAATACTTTGGAGATAGAATCCTATTCCAACAGATTTATTGAATTTAATCTCATTGATAGATGCGACTTTCCCAAACCCCATAGAAACCCAATGAAGACCGACTGGACTACCTTCAGTTACGAGGTGCGGAGGAAGGCGAATGTACTACAAGAATGTTACCTACATGAGCCAGCGGACATTGACCGAAAAGCCGAGGAAATCACTGCTGTCTTCAAAGAGGCTTTCCAGAAGGCATGTCCCGTATCTAGACCTAAGACAAAAGTCTCCCCCCCATGGTGGACTAAAGAACTAGCCAGAATAAGAAGAGAAACAAGGAAACTCTTGAACCTGGCGAAATCAACGGGAGCTGACTCTGACTGGGAGCTATACAAAGCCAGTCAGAGGATTCAAGAGCGCAACGCAAAAAGCCAGAAGACATTCGTGGAAACGCTTCTGCGACGAGATTAAGGGTACAACAGAAACGGCCAGATTGAGGAAAATCCTCTCCAGAGAATCGAAGACTCTAGGTTCCCTAAAGAACACTGAATGAAACTGGACCGAGTCCTGTTTGCAATCCCTTGAATTGCTTATTAAAACGCACTTCCCGGGGTGTACTACCGTACCATGTAGCAGTACTAATAACAACAATCACAGCGAATCGGAACCCCCTGCGGATTTGGTAACAGAGGACAGAATAGAGTGGGCAATAAGATCGTTCTCCCCCTTTAAGTCCCCAGGGCTTGATGGGATTATACCGATCATGCTGCAAAAAATTGCACCAATCATTACCCCAATTCTCAAAAATCTATTTGCCAGTAGTCTTAAACAATGTTACATACCAAGAACATGGAGGGAGGTAAAGGTGGTTTTTATACCCAAGGCGGGCAAGGCTAGTCACACCACCGCGAAGGACTTCAGACCAATAAGCCTTACCTCTTTCATCCTGAAAACTTTTGAAAGATTGCTCGACATCTACATACGTAGTAGAATACGCCCGGGGGACTTATCCCCAGCCCAACACGCATACACGAAGGGTAAATGTGTGGAAACTGTCCTACATCATGTTGCCGGCTCTATAGAAAAATCACTTAAGGATAAAGAGTTCACACTAGCTGCTTTTTTGGACATTGAAGGAGCCTTCAATAATGTAAATACCGAAGCGGTTAAAAGAACCCTAAGAAACCTAGACATCGACATCAGTCTAATTAACTGGATTGTTAGCATGCTCGAGGAACGACATATAACCACCGAACTTAAGGGTTCAACTTGACTCTTAGCATATAGGCCAGGAGCTGCGGTCTAAAGGTTAATCCTCAAAAAACCGCACTCGTACTTTTTACGAACAAGAGGAAAATACCGGAGTTTAATATACCTTCCGTTGATGGTGTCCCACTCAGATTGTCCGATAGCGCAAAATAGCTGGGCCTTGTACTTGACAAAAAGCTCAACTGGAGATTAAATATAGAGGAAAGAATTAAGAAAGCAACAATAGCCTTTTACTCATGTAGTAGAATTTTTGGTAGAACCTGGGGACCCTCCCCCAAAATCATACTATGGATGTATACGGCTATAGTTAGACCCATACTGACTTACGGCAATCTAGTATGGTGGCCAGCTGTCAACAAATCCACCAACTTAAAGGCAATCACCAAAGTTCAAAGACTAGCATGCATTGGCATCACCAGTGCAATGAGGACAACCCCAACCGCAGGACTCGAGGCTATCCTCAACCTGCTGCCGCTAGACATCTTTATACGAACAACAGCAGCCATTAATGCTATGAGAATAAGTCAGTCAGCGAACTGGAAACCAAGCAGAACAGGTCACTCGATGATCCTACTCGATTACTTTGGCCTCATGCTCGTAACGGATTACATGACGCCATATTTAGACTTTAGAAGGCCTTTCTCTACCGCCTACCCTAGCAGGGAAGATTGGAAAAGCGGTCATATACCTAACGCCGAATCTATAGCCATCTACACGGATGGTTCAAAAATGAGCACTGGTGTAGGATCAGGTATCTTCTCCGACCCTCTAGGTGTATCAAAATCCATACGACTTCCAGACCACAGCAGTGTTTTCCAAGCAGAGGTCTTAGCAGTGGCAACAGCCGCCCGTGAGTCTGCGATAAGGGCAATACCGCCAGAAGGTATCACCATCTTTATCGACAGCCAGGCAGCTATAAAAGCGATTACTGCCATAGAAATTAAATCGAAGCTTGTGAAGTGTTGTCGAGAAGAGCTCAGGGTTCTTGGAATACAGCACAAGGTATCGCTCTGTTGGGTCCCTGGACACGAGGGTATCCCAGGCAATGAAAAAGCCGACGAGCTGGCGAGAATCGGCTCAGCAGCCCCAACAGAACAAGTTGACCCCCCTGTGTGTATCCCGCCTTGCACACTCAAGCTAGCTGCAGGGAATAAAGCCACTGAGGAGGCGAACACAAGATGGAACTCCATGGAAACTTGCGCCATCACTAGGAAGCTATGGCCATCTTTCGACAAAGCAAAGACCGAGAGAATCATCCGTAAATATAGGAAATCCCTTTCCACCCTCGTGGGCATCATCATGGGGCACAACACTCTGCGGTACCACTTGAAGAAACTACGCCTGACGGAGGAGGAACTCTGCAGAGGCTGTAGTGACGAGGAAGTTTTTGAGGACACAACCCACTTCCTGTGCCACTGCCTTAGTCTTCAATACTCCAGGAAAAAGTTCCTTGGCAAATTTTTCTTCCAGGATCTCGGGGAACTCTCCGGCGTTTCAACGGAAAAGATTTTGAACTTCATCAAATCATCAGGGTGGTTTGTATGCAGAAATGAAGTAAGTGACTTGGTTGTTTTTAGTTTCATTGGGTAAGGGATTACTTTTTCCCCCATGGGTACCACAATGGGTCAACGCTGACCTGAGTGTGGCAGAGAGCGTCGCTCCCTGCCAGCCCACATACCTAACCTAACCTAATGTCTTAAACATAAGAACCAAGCTACGACTGCTCCGCTTAATGGGTGCAGTACTAAAAAGGTGGATAACACGAAGGTTGCAAACTTTTGTAAACAGATACCTAAGAAACATCTTGAGGATCTTTTCGCCCAATCGTATTTCTAACAACTCTATCAGAGAGCGAATCAAGAGCCTATATGTACTGCCATACGAAGAAAAGTGGATCAGCTACACACTACCGTATGATGACAACTTCAACTGCAAAATACCCAGTGCAGTGGATTCCGCTCACCAAAATAATTCTTTTAATAAACTAATGCTAATATGTATGCTATACGCTACTGTTGAGTTGTCAATCGCGCCTTTTAGTCTTCTTTTCGGAGCTTCGTTGCAACTCATATATACATTTAATATAGTTAATAGCAACTTAACTTGTGCTGGACGTGTCCAAACTTGCAGCTTTTTAAGTCATGCAAACGCTTCTCGTATGGAGTTAATACTAGAAAAGTATTGAATAAATAAGGAAAGTAGAAGAAAACACTTTAAAAAAATGTTTGCTTAAAAGAACTTCACAATTTGTTCATTTTATGCACCACTACTGTGCTCTGCACAGGAACTGTTTTGGTATACACGCCCGCATGCTACGCATACGACTACAATTTGTTCACCTCGGCGTATACTTGTGCATTTTTCGTTCAATGAATACCATGGAGCACACACACTCTCCACATAGATACAAATCCATCTGTTGGATTGCTGCTAACATTCCCCAAAGAAATACAGAGCACGTTGCCTCTTGCCTTAGGTCCAAGGTAAAAAGTAACAGAACAACAGAATACATACTACATTGCGTATGCGCTTTATTCCCCAACAAAATAACATATAACTCATAGAGATACTCTGCCACTCGTATTGAACAGCAACACAGAGTCTACCCTCGGCACAGTGTATCCCCAGTTTCAAAGATAATCCCGCCATCGACGACAACGACTGCAGTACCTAACAGAACGAATTGTACGTTTAAAGCTCTGTTGCTTCGTGTTTTGGTTTTAGTCAGTCAGAAGCGTACGAATCCTCAGGTAGTTCGCGGCCAATATACCAATTTAGTCCTCATCTTCATTTCAATTTTCAAACTGTATTGTGTCGTCCGATTTAAACCGTTAAACGCTTTGAATCCGTTTTGCATTGTGGTGACTCGCCCTTAACCAACCAAAAAAAAAAAAAAATAATAAGTTCTTTCAACAGATCCTGCGTTTCCAAGAACCCCAAAAAATTAAAAAATCGAAATTGACCCTTGTGTTATCGTAGTGTCGAAGGACAAAATTGAATTTTCCATTGCTTCTTCCCCGAAACGTAAAATTCTCAAAAGTATCTTATAAATTTTTAATTACCAAGTGATTTAACCGAAAAAGTAAAACCAAAACCAGTTCAAAATGGCTTACACCTGGGAAAATCGTGTCGACTTCATTGTCCGGTACATGTACGGTAAGTGAAACTATCTAGATACCTTTTTTTTGTCAATTAGACTGCCTCACACGCATCGGTCGAACTACATAATTGCGGCTAATGATTTTAGTTTATTTTTTTTTTGGAAGTGTCCTGCTTTAACGTTGTGTGTATATGAATTTTTAAAAAGACGTTAATTGAGACTTGAATTTCAAGACGTAAAAGAAACTAAAGTATATCGTAGAGGTTGAAAGAATTATTATTATTTTTTTTTTTTCGTCGAATATCAAGAGCGGGTGGCGGTTGACTGGCAGTGATGGCCTTAGGCTTTTAGAGTCGAATGAATTTATGAATTTATAATCTCCTGTTTGCATATCAAACACACACACGCACGCAGTGAAAAGTTTATGATTTTCAATACTTTGCAATCAAAAGAAGAAGATGTTTGTTTGCGACAGATAAAGCAGAAAGTTTACAGACTTAAAAGTTTCAAAATATGAAGTCGTGGGATTTTTGCAATTTAATTTTAAATTGTAATTGAAATGTACATATATGTATGAGGATTATACACATTGTAGTTAGGCGTTAAGGAACATGGATAAAATGTACTAGAAAGCATTGCGACGGCTTATTTAATGTGTAAATTTTCAACTCGAAAAGGGGAGTAGGACTGTGATCCTAAATATTGTGGATTGTTCTTAGACATGAGGGCCAACAGACTTGTTGAATAAACAATTTTCTATAAATTTTAGGCCGCTTGCCGTAAGCTAGAGTATTGGAATTAATTCAAAAGTGATCTCTGATCCGGCTTCGACCTACCTTTTCTTAAATAGAATATTGATGAACGTATTAGTTCTCCCCTCTCCCACCCTGTCTGAATAAGTTGAGTAGGGTTAAACTAATGGTGAAAGTAGTACTACGTTGTTTCCAGAGCTTTAAACGTTTTACTCTCAATTTATTCTCCTGAGATCTGATTATTAAGGGTATTGATATATTTGCTCATTTTTCTACTCATCTCCAAGTATAATAAATTTTTCGAACTGCAGAATTAAATAAAATACGAGTACAAACAATCAATTTCAAACGCGGGCGAGGAATTTTTTAATTTTTTTTTTTTTATGTAGGTGAAAATCTCGAAAGACACAGTGGGTTTAGAAACCCAAAGTAGTGTGGGACTCTAACTGCACTAAAAACACCTCCTTGATCATGACCAATCAACTATTGATCGACAAAGATTTTATTTTCAACGTTAAGTCGGGTTTGAGAAGGTATTATAATTTAAATACCGGCTCTCGTAATTGTCAAAAAAGTTCATGGGGCTTGGTTCTTCTTAACCTACGAACATTATTTTGTACATTTAAGACATCGTCTATCTCAGGATTGATATGCATCTGCAAACGCTCGTTGTGACGCATTGCGTACTTTTTAATTGTGTCTGCTACGAGGTCGATCTGCAAATCTCGATGCAAGTCACTATTTCTAATGTACCATGGGGCATTCACTATTCCCCGAAGGACCTTATTTTGAAATGTTTGCAACATTTGAACATTTGTTTTCTTTGTGCAACCCCATAATTGGATACCATATGTCCAAACGGGTTTTAATATCTGATTGTATAATAGGATTCTATTCTCAATGGACAGTTCTGAGTTATATCCTAACAATCAATAAAGTTTTCTATATCTAATATTTAGATCTTCTAATTTCTTTTTCACATGTTCCTTCCATTTCAGTTTAGCATCCAGATTCATACCGAGATACTTAGCTGTGTTAGAGTAAGGAACTACTTGATTATTAATAACCACGGGAAGATTCGTTATTTTTTTATTTGTAAAATTGATATGGATGGACTTTGACTCATTAAGTTTAATTCGCCATCGCTGCGTCCAATCACATATCTTGTTAATTGAATTTTGTAGTTTTTCTATAGCTTTAGCCACACATCCATCTATTGATAGAAGAGCAGTGTCGTCTGCAAATGTGGCTATCATGGTATCACTCGCATGCGGTATATCACTCGTATATAATAAATACATGGTGGGTCCTAGAACACTTCCCTGTGGAACACCTGCTTGTATTTCTTTAAGTTCAGAATGCGCTGAGCTGAACTCTAAAGAATCTATTACCTATATAAGATTTAAGAATCTCGTAGTACTGTCTAGGTAGATCCCTATGAAGTTTATACTCTAAACCCTTATGCCAAACTTTATCAAAAGCGTGTGCAACGTCTAAGAATATTACAGAACAAATTTGTTTTTCTTCCAGTGCCTTTTCTATAACATTAGTTATACGATGCACCTGGTCTATCGTCGAGTATTTATTCCTAAACCCGAATTGATGGGTAGGGATAAGCTTTCTTTGCTCTATAATTGGGTCTAACCTTTTAAGAAGGAGTTTCTCGAAAAGTTTTGAAAATAACGGTAAAAGTGAGATTGGCCTATATGAGGTAACCTCTGATAAAGGCTTACCTAGTTTAGGAATAACAATAATTTCTGCTATCTTCCAGTGATGTGGGACATACCTTTGTTTAAAGCAAGCATTAATTATAAGCTTGAGTTTCAACAATGCAGTTGAAGGAAGTTCCTTCAAGATTTGAACAGTTATAAGATCATAACCTGGCGATTTTCTATTATTTAGTTTATGAATACATGTCTCGATCTCTCTTAACGAAACATAAGGAATTTCCTTTTCGTCTACTCTGTTATAGAAATCAAGATCTTCATTTGCTACCATAGGTGGAAACGGTTTGGAAACATTTGAAAGGTGCTGAGAAAAGAGTTTAACCTTTTCCTTTGGATCGCCGATCCATTTCCCATTAGATGTTTTCAACGGGGGATCTTGCGCTTGAGGTCTCTTTAAACGTTTAGCAGCCTTCCAAAGGGAGTAGTCTGTGACTTTATCAGCCGTGAGATAACAAAGGTATTTGGCTAAAGAATCATTTTTGAATTCAGTAATAGTTTTTCTGAGCCTATTATTGAGTCTATTAAAAATGGTTTTATCGCCAGGATATCTTGTCGCTTGCCATTTTCTACGAGCTCTTCTCTTTTCAAGTATAAGTTGCTTGATTTCTGTTTTTTTTTGTTGATAAGTCGGTGTACAATCTTCTGCTGCTTGTTGCACATCGGCATTGAATTGTTCTGTTTCAATGTCAATATGTTTTGTTGTGACTAGTGGGGACCTAAGGTTAATGAAACCTTCGAGAAGTAAAGTCTGAATTTACACCAGTTCGTTCTTTTGTTTGTTAGTCGTGTTTATCTGTTATCTGGTTTTTTATCTGTTCTATCGATAAACCATTGACTGTTAGAATTAAAGGTGTATGATCCGATGACAGATCATCACTGCTTTTAACTTTAACTTCTTTTCTATTAATACCTTTCGTTATGAAGAAGTTTAGTTTATTCAATTTATTTGGCTAAGTAGCCATTTCTTAAAAAATACATACATTTTAGCAACTTTTTACATTTGGATATTCACATTTAAAGTTCAGTTAATGAGATAATTTAAACTGTTAATTGACATTGTTTTTAGAATATCCATATATAGTTCTTTTAAAAGTATTCAGATTGCTTATGTTTCTTATAATTTCAGGAAGCATGTTGAAAGTTTGTAGTCCATTATACAGAATACTTCTCTGTGCTAGTACTGTCCTTGTCCTCTGTATGTTGAATTCAGTTGAGTTTCGTAGATCGTAGTTTATTGTTCTACTTTGGGGTAGGTTAGACGTCAGATATTGTGGACACAAATTGTTTTTGATTTTAAAGACTAGGATCATAGTCATAGCGTAAAGTCTTTGGTTTATGTTAAGCCAGTTCAAGGAATTTATTAATGACGATATTGGGGTGTTTCTATCACATTTTAGTATGGTTCGCATAGCTCTGTTTTGGAGTCTTTGGAGTCTAGTTTTTTGAGTGGCATTACATAAGAACAACAGACTGGCACAATATTCAAAATGGGGCTTCACGATTACATTATACACTTTTATTGCACTTGTTTTGGATATATTTTTTCTCATTTTTCTTAAGACATGTAATTTTTTGGACACTTTCTTACAAACATGGTCTATGTGGGATTCAAAAGTTAGTTTGTTATCAAGCACGACACCAAGGTATTTTATGTACGACACTGGTTCAATAGGTTTATCACTTATCTTTATAGTGATAGGTCTTTGTATTATAGGGCTGTTTAAAACCATGTATCTAGTTTTGTCAGTATTTATTATAAGTTTGTTCATTTTTAGCCACGAGTCTATTTCTTTTAAATCACTATTAATTTTGTTTTCACAATCTACTAAGTTTTTTCCGGTGATGTAGAGTAGTCCATCATCTGCGAAAAGTATTAGCTTAGATTTTTTTAACACTTTTTCCATATCATTTATGTATATAATAAATAGCAGAACACCTAAAATTGTACCTTGAGGGACACCTTTCTCAACTCTTATTGCACTAGAAGTTTTGTTATTTACTATTGTTCTTTGTGTTCTCCCGGTAATAAATGATTTAAACCAATTCGATTCCGTATTTCGAACACCGTATTTATTTAGTTTCATCAGTAATATTCTGTGATCCACTGTTTCAAATGCACGTTTAAGGTCTATAAAAACCGCTAAGACACTGTTTTTGCTATCAATTTCTTTCCTTCAATCACTGACGACATAATTAACACACGTTTCACATGAATGTTTGGATCGGAATCCCGATTGATTCACACTAATCACATTTTGTCTCTCGAGGTGTTCCTGGAGTTGTAGCATCACTATTTTTTCAATAATTTTTTCGTACAAGGGTACCATATTTATAGGACGAAAATCATTACACTTAATTGAATTTAGGACTTTTTTCTTGGGAAGGATCAACGATTCTTTCCAAGTTTGAGGGAAGACGCCTGAGCACAATGATACGTTTATGACACGTAACAGCACTGGACCAATGACACTGATAGAATCTTTAAACATTCTCGCATTCATAAAATTAAAGTCACTCTTTTGGTTTATTGCTAGAATATCTTCTATGTTCGTCATGTGAAACTTAAAGTCTATATTGCACTCCTCCACTATACTAACATATTCACTATATATCACAGATTGGTTCAGTTCATAGATTACTTACTTACTTACTTACTTACTTAGATGGCGCTACGGTCCGGGGTGGACCTGGGCCTCAACCAACAAACCTCTCCAGCTAGCACGATTACGAGCCAGCTGCCTCCAGTTGCGCACGCCAAGTTGGATGAGGTCCCCCTCCACTTGTTTGCGCCACCTACCGCGAGGTCGTCCGCTACTGCGTCGTCCATCCGGGGTGGATTCGAAAACTTTCTTAGCGGGAACGTTGGGCTCCATCCGCTCTAAATGACCCAGCCATCTTAGTCGCTGTATGTGAACTCTTCTGGCTAAGTCGATGTCCTTGTACATGCCGTATAGCTCGGCATTGTACCTTCTCCTCCACTCACCGTCTATGCAGACGGGACCAAAGATCGCTCGAAGAACTTTTCTCTCGAAATAACCAAGGGCATCCTCATCCGGTTTTGTCAGAGCCCATGCCTCTGCGCCATACAACAGGACTGGGATGATTCAGTTCATAGATACTTTGGACAAAATACTTATTAATTTTTTCACAGAGTATTGCACTATCGCTTTCTTTATCACAGTTTCCAAATTGCACTTCCAATATATCTTCTTTATGCGTTTTTAAAACATATTTTTTTAGCTGTCTCCACATGTCTTTTTGTATATTAGCCCTGTCTATTTGGCCCGAAATAAATGTAGATTTTGTATTATTTATTGCACTTTTATAATAGTTTCTATACTGTTTATATATTCGCCAGTCGTTTTCGTTATTTGTGATCACAGCTCTTTTATAAAGATTTATTTTATTAATTTTCATTTGCTTTATTTCACTTGTAAGCCACTCAGCCAGCGTTGAGATATGGGATCGACTTCGTTACAACCATTGAGTTAACGACAGACTTTAATTCGGATGAGAATTTTTCACTTATCACATTTAAATTATATGGCTCTTCAGAATTGAAGTTTCGAAATAAAGATTTCGACGATAGCATGGCAACGAACTGTTCACTGTCATATCTACAAAACTTTATAGTTTTTTTATGAATTTTTGTTTCTTTGCTGCACTTTATTTGTATTTCAAGAGTTTCGTGGTCACTAATTTTAAAATTTGGGTTTGTTTTTGCTTTGATAGGGTATTTGTTGTTCGTTATAACATAGTCTAGTAGAGTTCTAGTATTTTCTGTAATTCGCGTGGGTTCACTGATAATCATTTCAAGGTTATTGTCGTTAATTATTTGTGTCATTCGTCGTGTATATGTGTCATTGTTGTCCAGCCAGTTTATATTAATATCACCGAGCAGAAGAAAGTGTTTATTGCACTGTTGTAGGTATTCAATCCATTGATCGAAGTCGACACAAAATTCATTTTTAGACGACATATGGGACCTGTATATTGCACATATATATATCACAGATGTATTGTCATATTGCATTTATTATTAAACACCAATATTTCATTGCGACTATAAACTTTTTAACATAAGAACATTTAAATATCTTTTTAACATAGACTGCAACACCCCCTGTATGTGACGATTCATTATTACAGTTAAAAAGATAGTATCCATCGATTGTAACTTCACTTATGTCATGGTCTTTTGTTACGTGCGTTTCAGTTGTGACAATAATGTCCAGGTTTTGCTGATTTATTAACGCTTCGAGATGTATGTGATTATTAGATAAGCCTTGTATGTTAAGGTAGGCACATTTAATTATCCCTAGTTGCTAATATTTAATTTGTTCCTCTGCTATCTTCTTCTTTCGAATGAAAATAGGACAGGAGGGATCATTTGCGGCATGGTTAATTGCGGATCATTAATTGTTTTGTCATTGTTTTGTGTTTCTTTGGGTTTGATGAGGATCACTTCGTTTTTTTCTTTCACAGTGAAATTGTGAAATTTTAGTGTTTTACACGACGATCCGAGTTATAGAACTGATCTTACATTAAAGTGATACTTCTAAACTTGGTTTACGCGCAAAATTTCATAAAATAGCCACTGTTTTTTGTTTTTCTTCCGGAGCAAAGTTTAAACGTCTACACTGTTTGAAATATTACACAGTATGCCCGAAGTCGATAACGTCTGGTATTTTCGTTGGGTCAGATGGCCAATAAGTTGGTGATCCAGTCGAAATAAATTCACAGTTAAAATTTCGCCCTGATTTGTACAGCTTCCTGCCTTTTGTTGTTATTAGTCTTGACCCCCAATATGTATGTTTTGCATTAAAATCACCACCGATGATTAAGTTGTTACCTAACATTTGGAAGAGATCAATTAGGTCTTCAACTGTAGGCGAGTGCTTGGGTGGGCAGTATATCGCAGCTACTTTAAACTCCTTGCCTTTAGTTTCTATGTTTATTGTCGCTACTTGCATTGTTTGTTTTGCTATTTTTGGCAATTCGTAGTGATCCAAGGTACTTTTCACAATCACAGCACTCCCTCCCCTGGCACTCTTCTTCTTCTTCCTTTTATCAGCGAGGCCATGATCCGAAAACAAGGGATCACAACCCTCCCACTTCACCGCATTTCTACTGATCCGCATGTGGGGTTCGCCTCCCCTGGCACTGTCAGCTGGATGAGGAGAGTGAAAACAAAGATACCCAGGAATTCTAATCTTAGTTCCCTGTTTGAAATGAGTTTCAGAAATCAGGCAAACATCAATATCTTCGTTACATAGAAAAACCTGAAATTCAGGGATGTGTTGGAGTAAACCATTTGCATTCCACGTTGCGACATTTAGATTATTTTTAATCATTAATATTTTGTTGTTTTTTTCCTGCTACTTTGCTTAGCAGTTTAATAATTTTATCCTGATTATCCAATCTTTGGATAATAGTAATAAGAATTTCCTTTACCGATATTTCCTCTTCCTCTCGTGTATTTTTCACAATTTGGGAATACGATTTACTTTCTACTGTTGGTATGTTCGTTTTAGCAGCAATTGGCACTTTGTCTAGTTTCTTGTTTTCAGCGTTTACTTGTTGCTTGCTTTTATTATTGGATGCATTTCGTTGGTTGATTTTAGTAGCTTTACTTTTCCTTTCTTGGTATTCTTTTGCCATCGGACAATCCCTATAATTTACTGGGTGATCACCATGACAGTTGATGCATTTTACTTTCTCGTCCTTCTTAAGAGGATAATTATTTGTGGGATGTTTTCCTTCCTTGCGTATGCCCGAAAGCTTGGCATAGTTTGCATTGGGGTATTGAGTTTGAATTCTTTCGAAGTGGCTCGATCTTAACAACAATACCCATAATTGGTTTTATGTTATATATCTTTTCGACTTCTTCTTGATTATGAAAAGAGAGCATAAAAAGAGATAATTTTTTGTTTCTTGTCATTGGTTGCCCATCGCTATCTTGTGTGGTTTCTTTTTTAAATAGGTTTTTGGCTTCCAAAATCCTAAATTTTTTATTACTCAAGTCTTCGACGATATCGTGTTCATCACACGAGAAGTGAAGACCTCTGGCTACTACTCTAACTGGTCTAGTAGCTTTATTTTCATATGAGTGCCACTGGAACTTTGTTTTTGTCAATTCTTCAGTGATTTCTCTATATCTGTCACTGCCATCGACATTTATTTTCCATTTATTGTGATTATAGGATGTGAATTTACAAGCCTTTTTTGTTTTTTGTTCTATTACTTTTTTTAACTCACCAAATCTGTCCACTCCCGAGATCATTATTGGTGGTGGTAATTGCTGTTTTTTCAAACCAGTGGTTAACTTTCCAAGCCCTTTATCACTTGTCTTACCTTGTAAATTTGCTTGTTTAGCATCCTGTTTTCTTGCAGATAATTCAGGACTGTATTCTGCCTTGCGCTTTTTCGTAGGCCTTTTGTTTTTCTTCAGATGGCTGTCTGTTTCCAGTGCAAGCTTCTCTTCATCTGTGAGGTATTCCTTTTCTGTATTTTGCTGGGCAGCTTGGGCCGGACAATTGTTAGAGCAATCCAGAATGGTGACCCTTTTTTCCATCTCTCTTATTTGGTTTTGCAAACTTGCAACTATTATTTCAAGATTTTTCCTTGCTTCAAGTTCAGCTTGCCATTCATTGTAATAGTTGTTTGTTTTTGTTTTCGCTTGTGAATCTGTTTTAGGTTCACTTTCAATTATATTGGTTTCAGTTCCAGATTTCTGTTTTTGTATTTTCGGAATACTTACAATTATAGCGCAAAATCGCATCATCACCTCCACGCGGTGCCCGCTGGATAGCTATCTGATAGTGAACTAACGATGAGCGTATGCTGAGTCTGACGATATATGTGCAGCTGAACACTCAGACCTGCATAAGCACATCTGGGTGAACTTCAGCGCGCATATGTCTAACCGGACGAGGCATCTCTTGTTGACCTGATCGGCTGAAATATGCGTCTCAGAAGTCTAGCAAGAGGTCCTCAGAAGGAGGACGTGCGGCGGACGAATTCTCTCGATGGAATCAACGGTGACGTCTACAGACCAGCGGATACCTTACTGGAGCTACTTCAACATATTTGGAGCTGAGGTCTGTAAGGATTTTCAATACTACGTCAGGGTATTGAAAAAGAGATGGTGGCGGATCAACCCTTAATGGGCCAACGGCAGCGCTCATATCCCCGAAATGGGTTACTGACATCGGTGTATCCGGCCTCTTGTCCTAGGGGTACAAAAAAAAAGGATCTGGCCCTCCAGGTTGGGGGTTGTGCCGTCGGGTTAACTTCCCTACCACGTAAAAAACCTTTGGTTACGAAGCAACCAACAGCCTCGGATACGGATGATCTTACTGTTGACGACCCATGCAAACGTAAAAAGGACAACGATCTTCGTGTCTGCACATGGAATGTTAGGTCCCTCTACAAACCACGTGCAGCCGAACAACTTGCGGAGGCCCTAGAGTGTCTCAAAGTAGACATTACCGCCATCCAAGAAGTGCGATGGGATGGGCCGGGCAAAAGGAGTATGAAAAACTGCGACATCTACTACGGCGATTGCTACAGACAAAAAGGACAGCGTCTATTCAGGTGCGGATTTGTCATTGGAGGCAGACTTAGGCAAGAAGTCTTGAGTTTCCGGCATGTGAACGAGCGCCTCATGACTATCCGTATCAAGGCTAAATTTGGCAACATTAGCCTAATATGCGTTCACGCCCCTCACGAGGAGAAGGACGACGCGACAAAGGATGACTTCTACCAGCTCTTGGACAAGACGTATGAGCAATGCCCTAGCCACGACGTTAAAATTATCCTAGGCGACTTTAACGCAAAGCTAGGAAGAGAGGAAGTCTTTAGTAGCGTGGTCGGAAAGCACAGCCTGCACGACAACACTTCCGGCAACGGACTCAGGCTAATCGACTTTGCGGCGGGGCGAAACTTTGTTGTAGCTAGTACGCGGTTCCCACGTCTCGATATTCACAAAGGAACATGGGTCTCCTTTGATCGAAAAATCGTCAACCAAATCGATCACATTGCGATCGACGCAAGGCACTCTTCCAGTATTCTGGGTGTCCGGACTTTCCGAGGAGCCAACGTGGACTCGGATCACTACCTAGTTGTAGCCAAGGTTCGGATGCGGATATCCACAACGGAGCGAAATCAACGAAATGCTGTGAGGAAATTTGACGTCAGGCGGCTACAATCGCAAGAGACCGCCAGAACCTTTGCCGATCGTGTTTCTTCTAATCTCAATCTTAGTCCTATGCCGCCAGCAGCAAATGCGGAAGACCAGTGGCAGCGTTGCCAAAAAGCCATCAGAGATGCCGCCTCTGATGTACTGGGTTTCTCTCGCCCACCACAACGAAACCCCTGGTTTGATGAGGAATGCCGGCAAGCACATGCAGCAAAACAAGAGGCGTACAAAGCGGCGCTGCATAGAAGGACTAGAGCTGCTTACGAGCTCTACGTGCGCAGGAGAAAAGAGGAACATCGACTTCTCAGAAAGAAGAAAAAAGAGCATGAGAAGCGCTCGATCGAGGAGATTGAGAGACTTTATTGCAGGAATAATGTTCGAAAATTTTACCAAAGGGTAAAAAGAACATGCCAGGGTTTCAAAGCCAGAACAGAAGCCTGCAGGGACGAAAATGGCAATATAGTAGTAGAATCGCAGTCGGTGCTGAGGATATGGAAGGAATACTTCTGCAGACTGTTAAACGGCGATGATGACCAATATTCCGCTGTCAGGCAGAATGAGCCATTCAACAGTGACGATGGCAGTCAAAATTCCCGTCAACCCGATTATAATGAAGTGAGGATAGCGATATCTAAACTCAAATCCAACAAAGCTGCTGAAGCCGACGGCCTTGCCGCTGAACTTTTCAAGGCAGGAGGAGATGAGTTGGTAAGGAGCATGCACCAGCTCATCTGTAAAATCTGGTCGGACGAAAGTATGCCCGATGTATGGAACCTCAGCATCGTTTGCCCGATCCTGAAGAAAGGAGACCCTCTGAACTGCGCCAACTACAGAGGTATAAGTCTCCTAAATATCGCATATAAGATCCTGTCTGCCTTACTATGTGAACGCCTAAAACCGATCGTCAACAACCTGATAGGTCCTTATCAGTGCGGTTTCAGGCCTGGAAAGTCCACCATTGACCAAATATTCACACTACGGCAGATCTTGGAAAAAACCCATGAATATAAAATCGATACGCACCACCTTTTCATCGATTTCAAAGTTGCCTATGATAGCGTGTATAGAGACGAGTTATACAGAGCCATGTCTAGTCTTGGCATCCCTGCCAAGCTCGTCCGTTTGTGCAGAATGACGATGGAGAGCTCTCGCTGCTCCATCAAAGTCGGTAAGAACATCACCGAACCGTTCGATGTCAGGAAAGGTCTTAGACAAGGCGACGCGCTATCATGCGATCTCTTTAACATAATACTTGAGAGAATTGTACGAAACTCACAAGCCAACCCCGGAGGTACAATCTTCTTCAAGTCTGTACAACTACTCGCTTATGCCGATGACATTGACATAATCGGAAGAACTCAGCGGGCCGTCAATGGGGCATTTGCGAGTATTGAGATCGAGGCAGCAAAGATGGGTCTAGCGGTCAATGAAAGCAAAACAAAATATATGCTGTCTACAAAAAAGGACACCCAACATCGGCGTCTTGGGCAGAACGCCACAATAGACAGATACAATTTTGAGGTAGTAAAGGATTTTGTCTACCTAGGTTCTATGGTCAGCTCCGCAAAAGACATGAGTGGAGAGATCACACGGAGAATTACTCTTGCCAATCGTTGTTTCTATGGGCTAAAACGGCAATTGAGTAGCAAAGCCCTATCTCGAACTACTAAGGTAACTCTTTATAAGACATTAATCATCCCAGTCCTGCTGTATGGCGCAGAGGCATGGGCTTTGAAAAAACCGGATGAGGATGCCCTTGGTTATTTCGAGAGAAAAGTTCTTCGAGCGATCTTTGGTCCCGTCTGCATAGACGGTGAGTGGAGGAGAAGGTACAATGCCGAACTATACGGCCTGTACAAGGACATCGACTTAGCCAGAAGAGTTCACATACAGCGACTAAGATGGCTGGGTCATTTAGAGCGGATGGAGCCCAACCTTCCCGCTAAGAAAGTCTTCGAATCCAACCCGGACGGACGGCGCAGTAGCGGACGACCTCGCGGTAGGTGGCGCAAACAAGTGGAGGGGGACCTCAACCAACTTGGCGTGCGCAACTGGAGGCAGCTGGCTCGTAACCGTGCTGGCTGGAGAGGTTTGTTGGTTGAGGCCCAGGTCCACCCCGGACTGTAGCGCCATCTAAGTAAGTACAATTATAGCGCTACCTTCGGCTCTAAGGCTTTTTGACGCTATCATTTTTGGTGGAGTTCTCGGCGTGAGTGAACTCCTTCTTGAGTTTTGTTTGTGTAGCAATAAATGGTCCCCCCCAGAATCCATGGGATCGACCTCCAAAGAGGGTGGATTTTCCAGTTTACCTGGTCTGCCGCCTGGGGTATTTATATCATTTGTTTTGTTCATTGCCATATTTGTTGTAACCGTATTAGTTTTATTTGGTAGTACAGTAATTTCTACACACAAACCCCCTGCCAGGAGGACCGGGTCATTTGTTTTTTTATTTCCAAGTTTTGCGAAGTTTTCGTCTCCGCTTTGTGGATTTTAGTCGCCTCTTACGACAGGCATGCCTACCTCGGATATATTCTAACCCCTATCCGAAGGAAGTGAGGAATTTATAATTATACTTTTACGAACAATCTTGCTCATATTAAAACCAATAACATTTTCAAGTTCATTGAAAGTAACACAAGAAATACTTAGTGGTCCATATGTCCGGACATATAAATTAAATTGTTCTTTCTAAGTTCAAAGCTGCAGGCCAGGATGTAAATATTAAATATTGAGACTAGCAACATAAAATTAATATCGCACTTTTATTAAGAATCTTAAGATCAGTTAAAGCATATCTAGCTCATTATCACAATACAAAATTACTTTATAGTGCAAGGATCCTGAAAATCTTTGGAATCATGAGACGCAAAACCAATCATAGAGTTAGCTATAGACATAGTCAATGTGAATAGAAAATTTAACTGAGTATCAAAAATTACTTCCATAATATATCCTTTTGATTAAGTTCCAGTACAAGTTCCAGTAAGTTCTGAGTCATATAATCAATTACGCGTTATAAATTTGCACTTATCACTATTAGAACATTAAACATCGACTTCAACGACTTGCCAATTTTTAAGTCGTTTGCGTTGTAAGAGGCAACTTGAACCTGAGAAGTATTACTTTACTTTACTTATACCCTGTATCCCCTTGTGGGTCCTAGGGCCCTACTACGCCTACGCGCCATCGTGTTCGGTTTCTGGCAATGTGTCTGAATTCTCCCCAACTTTTCCCTAACTGCTGTGCCTCCTTCTCGACTGTTCTGCGCCATGTTCTCCTCGGACTGCCACCTCTTCTGCCATCCTGAGCTAGAGGGTTCCATTGCATAGCATGGTTCGCTATGGAGCTGTCACCCTTACGGAACGTGTGACCAATCCACTGCCACTTCCGCCGTTGAATGGTTATACCTATTGGTTCCTGACCCGTTCTCTCGTAAAGGTGTTCGTTAGAGATACGATTGGGCCATCAAATAATTAAGATACTGCGCAGGCACCTATTAACAAACGTTTGCAGCTCTCTGGTGATAGTAGGGGTCACTCTCCACGTGCTGCAACCATATAACAGCACGGATTCAACGTTGGAGCAGAACAGTCTTATTTTGATGCTCAAACTGATTGCATTGCTTCGCCATATTTTGGACAACATACCGAACGCGGACTTTGCTTTGGCGATCCTGTTGGCTATATCCAGTTCGGTTCCACCATCGGTCGAGACAATACTCCCAAGATACTGGAAATCCTCTACTCTCTCTACCGGTTGTCCAGCAATGTATATTTGAGCCGATGAGTTAGTTCCAAGGCTGATAATTTAAGTTTTTGCCGTATTAATTTTCAGCCCGACGACGCCTGCCTCCATCTCCACATCTGCTGTCATTTGGTGGAGGTCCATAATTCTGTGGGAGAGTAAGCATACATCGTCTGCGTAGTCAAGATGTTTCAGTTGAGATGTAAGAGTCCATCGAATTCATCCGTTTCCCGTCGACAAACTTGCATTAGAGCACATCACTAATCACCAATAGGAATAATATTCGTGAAAGGATTCAACTTTGTCTTACCCCACTTTGGATCTCAAATTCCTCAGACAACCTCCCCCTG
Source organism: Brachypalpus laphriformis (assembly GCA_945910035.1). Classification (NCBI taxonomy): domain Eukaryota; kingdom Metazoa; phylum Arthropoda; class Insecta; order Diptera; family Syrphidae; genus Brachypalpus; species Brachypalpus laphriformis. Next base: position 125,814,957 of record OX246755.1, read on the forward strand.
TGCAGAACTTGACATTTGGAGCCTTCATATGTAGCTTTGATAACAGCAATTAGTTTATCGGGAATACCTCTCCTGCGTAAGGCACGCCAAATAAACTCCCTGTTGACACTATCGAACGCCTTCTCAAAATCGATGAATAGCAGGTGCAGTGGCGATCGATATTCAACACACTGTTCGACGATAATCCACAGGGTGTTGATGTGGTCGACACGGGAGGATCCAGAGCGGAAACCTGCTTGTTCGGCATCGAGTGTGTCTTCGAGATGTTGTTGATTCGCTCCAGGATGATTTTAGCTATTATCTTAGCTACAGCAGGCAGCACGCAGATACCCCTCCAGTTTCCGCACTCCACTAAATTTCCTTTCTTAGGAAGCTTGACGATCATTCCCTTTTTCCACTCGTTAGGAAAGCTCTCAGCTTCCCAAGCTCTCAGCTTCCCAAGCTCTCAGCTTCCCAAGCTCTATCTTTAAGTGGAAGCAGAAGCTCAGCCGATGTTGTTGGCGCTACTCGTAAGAGCTTTGCTGGAATACCGTCAAGTCCTACCGCCTTGTTGGTTTTGATTGCCTTGATCGCGGTAATGATCTCATCTTTACTGGGAGTCGTGGTGCGTATTCGGGAACATCTCACCTCGGGCATCTCAGTTTAATTTGGGAGCATATCGCTAGCGAATACACGGTTTAAAACCGTAGCAAAATGCTCTTCCCATCTCTTGAGCTGGTCCTCATCCGAAATGAGCAATGAGCCGTCTAGGCTTTTCACTGGGTGTTGGCTGGAGTTGCGACCACCTGTCAGCTCTTTCGTGATTCTGTAGACGGTTCTGCTATCGCACCTCCGTGCGGCTTCTTGTGCTTCTGTAGCGAGCGCGTTGATGTAGTTGCGCTTGTCACGTCGCACGCTACGCTGAACTTCTCTCATCTTCATGCGATACAGGGACTCTAGCTCGCTTCTCCCTGCTGCTGGGGTAGCTGCAACACGAGCTTTCAGCTGTTTTCGTTCATCAATCCGTCTCCAGGTTTCCTCGGAAAGCCTATGTCTTCTCTCCAATCGACCGACAATTCTTTCAGCACCAGATGTAAAAACATTTTTCACAGCACACCCATGGTCTTGGATGGTTGCGGGCATTGAGCTGCTGATTGCTTCCACACCTGGCGAAAAGTGCACCCTTAATTGTTCGCGCACTGAGGGATCTCTAAGTCTATCGACGTTGAACCTGGGCATTCTTGTGTTGTCGTGGGATCTTCGAACTGCAGCGTGCGTAGTTGGAGAGTAGCTATCATAAGATGGTGATCACGTACTATCCCCACATCTGCCCCTCGCCTGTTTCGGACGTCCAGGAGACTACTTCTAAAGCGGCGGCTGGTTGGAGGTTGCTTGCCTGTCATTGGAAACCCAGCTGACTTTGTGGCAGGTCTTGTGCTCAAACATGGTGCCACCTATCACAAGGCGGTTGGAATTGCAGAAATCGTTGTCATTGCGTTGAAATGCAGTTGTCATTGCGGTTGCCTAGTCCATGCTTCCCGATTACATGTTTGAACCCTTCGTTGTCGTTGCCTACCTTGGCATTCAAATCCCCCAGCACTATGACAATGTCTCCATTTGGTGTTGTGTTGAAGACGGCACTTAAGAGATTGTAGAAGCTCTCCTTTTCGTCCTCAGACGAACCATTCGTTGGGGCGTAACACTGTATGATGGTGACGCGTCGTACTCTAGTCCGGAATCTGGCCGTCAAAATCCTATCACCACGGGGCTGCCCGGAAAATAGGCCCTTGCGTGCTGTTGTGTTAGCAGTAGTCCGACTCCATATTCCCGCGGACTTCCGGATGGTTTTCCAGAATAGAGTAGTACAGTATTACGCGTTGGGGACTGGTACTCGCCCGATTCTAACCATCTTACTTCACTTACCCCCAATTGTTCAGTTTATATCGCATGAATTCCTTTTTCAGTTGGAGGAATCTGGCATTGTAAGGACCTTCGCTTCCCGAGTCGAGGAGCGTTCCAGAAACCTATCTTTGTCCGGGTACAATAGCCAAAAGTCGTCAACATTTGATCATTCCTTATCCGAGGCATAGTGTCGGTTTCTGTAGCGGGCAATTTTCGGTAACGCAGGTTGCTGGCCCACGTTACCTAGCCTAGAATCAAGGTCCTAGACAACCCGCACTTACAATTTTAGTATAAGGGAGGTAAAGTAAGTACTTCATCACGAACTTGATTGTTGCGCTACTGGCGCAAGCCAAGTTTAGGGCAGTCAGTAGTTTCCCGATCAATCGCAATGCAGGTCCCCAAGTGACCTGAGAAGTATGAGCGTAAATCATTTATAAAAAGGAGAAAAAGTAATGAATATGGCTACCTTGGGGTACTTCTGAAAAATTGAAAAAAATTTGTTGGGGGCGTTGCAGTGATATTCTTAACCCATCCCTGCACGGGAGGACCCTTGATATAATAATTGAAATAAATCCATTCAGTCATTAAGGTAACAAACAAACAGATGAATTGTTCCATTCATAGTTGGGTTAGGTACGATTGAGCGCATTTTAAAATCTCGCATAACGAAATCTCGCATTATCAAAATCTCGAAATTATAAAATCTCGCATTATTGAAATCTCGCAATTATAAAATCTCGCAAATCAAAATCTCGCAATATCAAAATCTCGCAAATCTAGATCTCGAAAACTAGAATCTCGCATTGTAATAAAATATTTATTAATTTGCGCGAATTAATAAGTATTTTATTACAATGCGAGATTGTAAATCCATATTAGCTATATAGGTATTTACTTTTTGAATTGAATGACTTTTTTAAAAATGTATGTTTTTTTGTTGTAATTTTTTCAAAGGCAAATGACTCCGCTTTTCGAAGCAGCCGCTCACGCGACTTTGTCGCTCCGCTATGGGTATGTCAAAAACTGCCAGGCAGGCGCCTGGAGGTAAAGTCTATTTTCACGTATGCATTCACTTTCAAAACCTTATAAATTTCAAATTTCATTATGAAATAGGAGTAACTCCTGACTTTTGATAATGCGAGATTCTCCTGTATTTGCGAGATTTTTATTTTCCAGATCGAGATTTTTATAATGCGAGATTTTCAAACGCGAGATTTTGAATATGCGAGATTTTGATTATGCGAGATTTTGTTATTCGGGATTTATTTAAAAAATGCGAAATTCGTTATTAGAGATTTTGTTTTGCGGTCAATCGACCGCTCCCCTCATAGTTGTATCTGTCAGTATAGGTGGAAACCTTGCTCAAAATAGAAGGACTGCTCCTAGAGTAATGAAATTTGGTTCACCTGATTGAAAATAAATGCACTTTTAAAAGTGCAATTCTTCTACAGTTATGTAAGGTTTTGACCTGTAAGTAGTACGAGTATACCAGTGCATTGTAAAAATATTGTCGTCAGATTTAAATTAACAGTACGAGTAAGACGGACCCGGCAAGAGGTGCTTGACGTCCCCTTTTGCTTCCCAAAGTATCTATCCTGCAATTACCAACTGGACTGTATCTGACAGTCATTGGTTTTCCGATCACCGCTATCTGGAGTACGAACTGGAAATTTATCACAGTACCGCACCCTTGGTCTTCCGCAATCGACGTAAAACCGACTGGTGCTTACACAATAAATCCCTCTCTGCTAAACTATCCAATTAAGTGTACACTACACCAACTACACAGTTGGAATTAGACAAGCTAAACACCGTTCTTAATTCTGCACTTAATACAGCTTTCATCGAATCATGTCCAATTACTAGAAGAAAGGTGGGCAATCGTCCCCCATGGTGGAAAGCAGAACTTAACAGTCTTCGCTGCACAAGCAGGAAACAATTCAATAAAGCCAAACGAACAAGGCTACCACTGGACTGGGAGATCTACAAAGAAAGTCTGAAGAACTTTAAAATAGAGGTTCGGAAAGCTAGACGCAGATCCTGGCGCGTCTCAATCCTCTAGACTGCGAAAAGTCCTCTCCAAAACACCAACTATACCTAGTGTCCTCATGAATCCCAATGGATCCTGGGCGGAATCGGACGAAGCATCGCTCAACCTGCTCATGGACACTCACTTCCCCGGCTGCACGCCTACCCCCAACGATGATCGCGCCCTGGTAAATGCTACACGCCCACAGGCACCTCCTCATCTTATCAGCGAAGATAAGCTGAAATGGGCTGTAAACAGTTTCGAACCATTCAAATCCCCGGGACCGGATGGTATTTTTCCGGCCCAGATTCAGATGGCCTTCAGTATAGTATGGAAGTATCTTTCCTGTATACTGAAGGCTTGTCTTGAGCTCGGAACAACACCAACTGCCTGGACCGAGGTAAGAGTGGTCTTTATACCCAAAGCAGGCAAGACATCGCACACCCTCCCAAAGGACCTTAGACCTATTAGTCTAACATCCTCCCTTCTCAAGATTCTGGAAAGAATCCTGGACCTACACATCAAGGCCACTATTGATAGCACCCTACTATCCACGTCACAGTCCGCCTACCAAAAAGGTAAGTCTGTCGAAACGGCTTTGCACTCCATCATTCACCCTATCGAAAAATCACTCTCAACCAAAGAGTTCACCCTAGTGTCATTTCTAGACATAAAGGGAGCTTTCAACAACGTTGAAACAAATTCGATTACCAGTGCCTTACGCAGGCTCAACATCTGCGAACCCATCTGTTGTTTCATAGAACACATTCTAAAGAACAGGGTAATAACAGCATCCTTCGGAAGTAGTACTGTCAAGCGATATGCACATCGAGGCACCCCTCAAGGGGGTGTACTGTCTCCACTATTGTGGAATTTGGTGCTCAACGAGGCCCTTCTAAAGATCGAAAAAACTGGATGCAATGCTATTGCCTATGCAGATGATGTCGCCATTCTAACAACAGGCAAATACCGGCAGACGCTGGCCGATGTCATGCAGTCTGCTCTTAATGAACTGCTCAGATGGACCGATAAATGCGGCCTCTCCGTTAACTCGACGAAGACCGAGCTAGTTCTATTCACAAGAAAACACAAGCTACCTGGCTTCACTCCGCCCAAGATAAGGGGATCCACCGTCAAGCATTCAAATAGTGCTAGCTATTTAGGCCTAAAGCTTGACCGCAAGCTAATTTGGAAGGAGAATGTCGTCGAACGGGCCAGGAAATCGCTGACCGCTCTATACATCTGCAAGAAAGCAGTAGGGTCCACCTGGGGCCTTAAACCAAGCATCATGCACTGGCTATACACGTCGGTCATTCAACCGATTCTCATGTATGGAGTATTGGTATGGTGGCCCGCCTTGGAGAAGAAATCCAACCTACCCATAATGGAAAAAACTCAGCGAGTTGCATGTCTCAGTATTACCGGTGTACAGACAACTTCTCCGACAGCGGCGCTCCAAACCATGCTCCACCTGCTTCCGATTGACATCGTCAGTAAGCAATTGGCTGTCAGCTCGGCAATAAGAGTGAGAGGCTCCAGGCAGTGGAAGGAGCAACACACGGGACATGCTAATATACTTTCGATGCACCGTCATCTTCCCAATTCCACTGACCATCTGCCCACTGAATATGATTTTGACAAGGGCTACACGCACTCGATACCGGACAAAAGTGAGTGGACGCAACGCAATGTCCTTTACAACGAATCGCTGTCAATCTTCACGGACGGGTCCAAAACCAAGGACGGAGTCGGTGCCGGAATTTTCTCGGAAGATCTGGGGATACACCTCTCCTTTAACCTTCCAGACTACTGCAACGTTTTTCAAGCCGAAATCACCGCAGTTCGCAAAGCTGCTGACTGGCTGGCGGCTAGAACACTATCAACACCTGATATTGTTATTTATGTCGACAGTCAGGCAGCCATCAAATCCCTCGCATCCACCACTACGAGATCTAAGGCAGTGAAAGACTGTCGCATATCTCTTAACGAGAAAGCTGGTCAGTACAACCTCACCCTTTGCTGGGTACCAGGTCACTGTGACATACCGGGGAATTGTGCAGCCGACGAACTAGCACGACAAGGCTCCTCTGGTACAGATAGCATAAGCATCACCGACATCGAAGCGCCAACGTCTTATGTTAAGTACCTCATTCAAATTGATGCCGAGAAAGTAGCCAATCATCGACGACGCCAGACAGCTCTGGCCGATACTCAACAAATCCAGGTCCATCGGACTCTTGAAGCACACGAGAGGAACCCTCTCAAAAATAACAAATGTCCTCACTGGACACTGCGTCATAGGAAGACATGCCCAGAGATTAGGTATCGCTCATAACGACTTCTGCAGAAGCTGCAGAGATGAAGAGGAAGAAGAGACCATCAGTCATCTCCTGTGCGCCTGTCCTGCGCTCGCCAACATCAGGAAGGCAACTCTGGGTGAATACTTCTACAATGATCTTAATGATCTCGGCAACGCCTGCACGGCTAAAATTCTCGACTTCATTCAACGAAGCAAATGGTTCCAAGAGTAAGAGGGTGATCCACCCGCCTTAAACATCGGCAGTAAAATGGACCTACTTTCTGGTCTAAGTACATCCTCATCGAGGGCCGATCCTAACCTAACCTAACCTAACCGAAGACGGACTGGACCTGTGAGACATATGTATCTACTGTTTCGTAATATTAAAATTTATCCAAATAAAAAGATCAATACTTGTGCTACAGGCAAAGGTAAAAATGATCATCAATAGTAACAAGATTTGATAAACACTGACATAGTTCTACAGATTAAAGAACTCAAATATTAAGACTTATTTCCTTGAAGTGCGTGTATCCATCGAGCTGTGTAATAGTTTTTTTTTATAGGTGACATTAGACTATTTATTGTCCTTTGAAATGCTTCTCATAGTGAACTCCAGAACTTCATCTTAGTATAAAAGTGCAACAATTCTCGCAGAGCTTAACTCGAACTCCACCCATGGAAAAATAAAATAAAATTAATGCCACCTGCGGTTCTCATGCAACTATACCTTTCTCTCGTTCTGAGATATGAGTGGAATAGTTTTTATCACTATAGTAATAATCCCTACAGTCAATTATAAAAGAAAAATCTCCGAAGGAAACTTTTACATGAGACTTTTATTACGGTATGCGCTTTGAATATGATATTGACTAAGGAAGAGCATGATATAGTCTTCTATTTTAGCAGGCATGGTAGGACACATTTGTAGTTCAGATATAAACTTAAGTTATGCTGTTCAAGTTATATCTATTTTACAATATTTTGTGGTATACCATATAGTATACGAGATACTTTTTTTTATATCTGTGCTAAGGATTTTATGTGCGACATTGGGCCCTGTGTCCTACAAGGACGGTACGTATGATTGATTATAATTTTGATTTTGGATATTGTTTCTCTGATCTTATCAATAATTTAATTATTACATATTGTTATTGCAACATAATTTCATGTAACAAGGTCCACATTCTCCAATGACATCATTACTGTTTGAGGGGAAGGTAGGTATCAGATATCAAAGCATATTGTCTTTGGACGAAAATATTAAATCTTTAAATACGGCGTCTGACCGGAACGGTATCTTTTTGTGTGGGTTAGATAAATTTCAATTTGATATTCCTAGCATACATGTTGAACAGTTTAGACGTAAGTAAAAATGGGGCGCTTGAGGGGTAATCATAAGGTGGGAATTTGTACAAAATTTACTATCCAAAGGTGCACAGACTTCAATTGCACAGAAGATTTACATACGAGAATTCTCAACGAACTACTAACTTTGTTTTTACTTCCTTGAGTGTCGATGAAACTTGTTCATCATTCAGCGACTGATTAAGGATGCAACTAGGCTTATTAGTAACCTGATATCCTTTGTCATTTTCACTTAGGGTGACTTAGTTTGTGAAAAAAAGTATGCTTCCTATTAAGGATCAGATTGCAATTTATTGTAAACGAGGATTTCTCCTTCCCTTTTGTGTAATGTAATTAACGGAAATTACATTTTTTCTAACTTTAGATACAAATTGGTAATCATTGATTAAAGTGCACATGAGCTTTTGACAGTGTTTGCACGCGAGTCGGCTTTGGTTGCTATACAATAAAGAGGAACTTTAAGGAACTCTTTGTTTTGAATATCCTCCACCTCTTAGAACACAATCCTTTAAAGAGTAAGAAATCATTTGATTGAGTAAGAAGGAAGGGTAAATGGAAGAATTAAAGAATGAAAGGTAAAGAAAAATGAGTAAGATAACGATATGCACTAGTCTTGGAATTTTGCAAGTAAATGATTCCGGAAATACTGAGGAAGGCAAGCTATTCCGCATTCGTTTTGTTCGACTTAAAAACGGTCTTCTAAACTTAATGGTGCAAACGAAACCAATTTATTTATTATTATTATTTTTTCTTTCCAAGGGTAGGTGAAAATCTTCAACAAGACACTATGAGGATCGACAGCGCGTGCTCATAGTAGTGTGGGATTCTTACCCACTAAAAAACCTCCCTTCAAAACTTATCAAGTAGTTTTCAAGTAGTTTTCGTTTCACGAAATAATGATGTTTTGCAGGTAGCTTCCCATTAGAAGTTCCTGCTAGCTCCGCAGTTTAGACGCGGTTACTTAACGCGCTAAGTCTAAGGGTTTGATTCTTTGTAGACGGCGAAGTAAATTTCTTTCATCCAAAACTTGGAGGACTGTTATATTAGCGTGACTTTCTAGTCGACTTTTATGCTTTCTCGCGTAGTTTTTGATTTCGTCTTTGATTGTTTTAATGCCAAGATCTCTGTAGATATCGCTATTTCGGATATACCATGGCGCATTAACAATAGCCCTTAGCACTTTGTTCTCAGAAGTTTGTAAAATTTTAATGTTACTTATTTTGGTACAACCCCAGAGTTGTATACCACATGTCCATACAGGCTTTAGCACTTGCTTATATAAAAGCAGTTTGTTTTCTATATTAAGCTTGGAATATATTCCAAGTAACCAATACATTTCTCTATATTTATTATCTAGTTCTTTGTGTTTTTTCTTAACGTGCGTTTTCCATTTCAGCTTTGCATCAAGTGTCATTCCAAGATACTTAGCCTCGTTTGCAAACGGGATTTGAACCGAGTTTGAAAAGATCGTCAAATTATTTATTTTCTTATAAGTAAAATTTACATGAACAGATTTGGTCTCGTTGGGTGCGATACGCCATATCTTTGTCCATTCATTTACTCTATCCAAAGCTTATTGCAGTTTTTCTGTAGTATCTTCGACCGTTTTACCTACTGTCAAGATAGCAGTGTCGTCGGCAAATGTAGCTAGCTCAGTGCCTTCTACTTGCGGTATATCACGAGTGTATAATAGATATAAGACTGGACCAAGAACGTTTCCTTGCGGCACCCCAGCCATTATTTCCTTAAAATACGAATATTCGTTTCCACGTTTGACGCGGAATAGCCTATTCGTAAGATAGTTCTTCAATATATTATATAGGTGCTCTGGCAGAACTTGTCGTAATTTAAACTTTAAGCCTTCGTGCCAGACCTTGTCAAAGGCTTGAGAAACGTCAAGGAATACGCTTGAACAAATCTTTTTTTCTTCAAGTGATTTTTCGATTACATGTGTTATTCTATGTACTTCTTTAACTGTAGAATGCTTACTTCTAAATCCGAATTGATGATCCGGGATGAGATGCCCTTCTTCTATTACCTGTATGGCTGTATTCGCCTTACCAATATTCTCCCGAACACTTTGGATATAATTGGAAGAAGTGAAATTGGTCTATAAAACATTTTTTCATTCGGCGGTTTTCCAGGCTTAAGGACCATCATAACTTCGGCGACTTTCCATTGACTGTGAACATATTCTAGTCTAAGTGCGGCATTTATAATGAACAGAAGCTTAATTAGAGCTTTTCTTGGTAGTGCTTTAAGAACCTCTCCCGTAATTAGGTCGTATCCAGGAGCCTTCTTAGGTTTAAGTTTCTTTATTTCTTCCTTAAGTTCGGTAAGCGTTGCATTTCTTATTACGCTATTGTCTATATACGACGTATTTATATTTTGGATAAGAGCTTGTCCATCAAACGGTTTGAAAGTTTCTTCCAGGTGGGCGGCAAAAACTTGCGCTTTCTCTTTATCATGCCTAGCCCATTCGTCTTGATTTTTCCTAATTGGCGCGGCTTGAATTTGAGGTTTTTTAATACCTTTTATAGCCTTCCAAAGCGAATAATTAGAATCTTTTTCTGCCGTTAAGCTTTCTAGGTAAGTTTGCATTTCATTATTCTTAAGGTTTTTAATAGAACTTTTTAGTGAGTTGCACAAACGGTTAAGATGTGCTTTATGTTGCGGAACCCGAGTTTGTTGCCATTTTTTACGCGCTTTTCTCTTCTCCTTAATCATCCCTTTTATTTCCTGCGGATAAGTTTGAATGTAACTGGCCGGGGTTCTCTTTGGTTTGGGAGTATTCTTCCACGCGGCATCCTGTAAGATTTCGACGAAGCGATCTACTTCAACTTCAAGTTCATAGGGCGTTTTAAGTGATACGCTCAGCTCAATATTTGTTTCAATATCTTTTTTAAAGCCATCCCAATTAGTTTTCGCGCTGGTTAATCTGGCCGGTCCTACTTTTTTAATCAGAGCTTCGCTTATCGTCATAATGATTGGAGAATGATCAGAGGAGAGATCAAAGCTTTCTTCAACTTGTATACAGTTGCCAGATATTCTTTTAACAACAAAGAAATCGATCATCTGGTGTCTTATTTCTATCAGTCGGCCAATATGTTGGTTTACCCGTCGAGTAAAAATCACAACTGAATTGCATACCCGCATTATAAAGCTTTCTACCTTTCTGAGAGGCGTACCTTGAGCCCCAGAAGGGGTGTTTCGCGTTGAAGTCGCCACCAATAATAAAATTTGGTTTAAGGAAGTTGAAGATGTTTGTGAAATCACTTTCTTCAAGTTTACATCGCAGTGGACAATATATAGACGAAATGTTGAAAGTAGAATGTCTATTTCTAACGCTTACCGTGCTTACTTGCATTGCTTCTAATTCAATCTTTATTTCTGCTGAGTGTTCGATAGATTCTTTTATAAACAAAGATGATCCTCCTCTGGCGCTTTCCGATGGGTGGAAGGCGTGATACACGCTATATCCCCTTATCTTAATATTCGATTGCTTTCTCAGATGAGTTTCACAGACCAAGCATATATCAATATCTTTCTCTCGCATAAATATTTCTAACTCGTCGAGTCTTTGTATGAGGCCGTTAGCGTTCCAAGTAAGAATTTTAAGCGTTTCTTTCATATTCTGGTTGAAGTGCGCGTGTTATGAATGTTGTTTTCTAGTGCAACTAGTCTCTCGAAAATTAGTTTATTTGTTTTGGATTGCTCTTCAAGTTTCGCAAGAATTAGGGAAAAAACATTGGATACATGATCTTCTGAACTACCTCTATCACCATTTTTCAATGTCGCAACTTGAGAAGGAGTCTTTACATTAAAGTTTGGACGGTTTCTTTCTCTGATCTCCCGTGAGTTGTCGGTCGTGTACGTACCCTTAACTGTCTTCGCCGCTTGAGCATAAGACTGCACGCCAATATTCGGAGATTTTGCTTCTGTTACCTTATCTCTATTACTTTCGGATTTTTTATCATTAACCGATCTTAAGTTAATATTGACGGACTTTCTATCTTTCGCTGCTTTTTTCGTAGCTATTTTGGGTCTGTTCTTGATTGGTTTCATATTCGGACGCATCGAATTTTTTAGCGTATCGCGGCGTTTTTGAAGCTCTTTCGCCACTTCGCAACCTCGATAGTTCGCAGGATGATTTGGTGAAATTTCGATGGCTGAGTTCCTTTAATGAGGCAATGCAACTTATTATAGTCCGTAATTCCAATTTATGTGCAGACGCTGCTACACATGTATTGCAGGACACAACTATTGTGTACATTTCTTCAGAACACTTGTGGTTGAAGTATACCGATATAAGAGAACTAAGTGTTCAACATTTCGGCGATGATTAAGCGAAGAAATTTGGATTTGATTGATCACCGATCAACCTAATAGCTTTAAGCTAAACGTGATCAAGAAAACTCATGCGTTCAAACATGCGAGTTATATTCATGTTTCGGTCGTATGTAGGTCTTATAGAAAAAGGTTTAAATCATTGATGAGGCATCTGACACCACCGGTTGTAGCTTCAGTAAAATGCTGATTCCAGCGAAGGCCTGAGCTAACATGCAAACCAAGCTTTAACAAGCCATCTGTTAACGCTTAATATATTCCGAAAATTATTTGCTTGATAACAAAAGGAATTGAAAAAATAGCCTTCGCCCATTTGTTAGGTGGGTATTATCCCTATATTATGCAGAGTAGATATAGAAAATGTTTCGGGGTTAAACTTAAATCGTGAGAACAATATATTTTTAAGCTCCTTTGATTTGCTTACTTGGTCGTCCTCTTGGCTAATCAGGATTATCGTGAATAAATTTTCCCTCGGAATTTTTCAAAATTTCCCGAACAAAAATTAGGTATTGTCCATTTTTGTTGATACCATATACTTGGTTCTGCCCTCGTTTATCGCTAAGCCCATTTTAACTGCTTCTGCTTCAATGCTTGCAAACGCATCGGTGACAGCCCGCTGAGTTCTTCCAATCATGTCAATATTGTCGGCGTATGCAAGCAGTTGTACGGAGTTTTGATAGATTGTGCCTCTGGTGTTGGCTTGTGAGTTCCGCACAATCCGCTCAAGTACAATATTAAAGAAGTCACATGACAGCGCGTCACCTTGCCTAAAACCGTTTTTGACATCAAAGGTCTCGGTGAGTTCATTACCGACTTTGATGGAGCAGCGAGCGTTCTCCATCGTCATCCTGCACAGACGGACAAGTTTGGCAGAGATGTCAAAATAAGACATGGCTCTATAGAGCTCTTCTCTATAGATCCTGTCATAGGCGTTCTGGAAATCGATAAAGAGATGATGAGTATCAATTTGAAATTTTTGGGTTTTCTCCAGGATCTGTCGAAGTTTGAATATTTGATCGATGGCGTTCACACAATATCGCAGAAAAGATCTTGTATGCGATGCTGCCTCTATAATTGGCGCAGTTGAGGGGGTCTCCTTTCTTGTGGATCGGGCAAACGATGCTGAGGTTCCATTCATCAGGCATATACTCGTCTGACCAAATATTAGAAATAAGTTGGTGTATGCACTCTACCAATTCATCCCGATCTGCCTTGAAAAGTTCGGCCGGGAGGCCGTCAGGTCCGGCAGCCTTGTTGCATTTCAGTTTGGATATTGCTATCCTCACTTCGTTTTGGTCAGGTGGACGGAAATTTTGACTATTATCTTCTATGTTGAATGGTTTATTCTGCCTGATAGCGGGATGTTGGTCTTCGTCGCCGTTATACAGTCTGCAGAAGTAGTTTTCCATATACTCAGCACCGACCGTGGCTGTCTCTAGGTAAGGGATACATGTATGACCATGTGAGATATTTGTTCAGATCAATCATGCGAAAATTTCACCGTCTAAGGAATACAAGCCAATGCTCGTGTGAAAAGTATAGAGCATGAATTTAACCGCGTGACCATGTGAGAAGAATATGAATGCAATTTCACTTTGTGAACATATAAGTAGATGAATACAGAAATCAGGCGGTCAAATTCCTGCCTGTACGTCTCATGTAGTCGCGCGTTATGATGTTTGTCCTATAAGTATACATCTCACACGTTCACACCGTCCAATTGCGTTCACCGACTTTTCAAACGATAGTTATATAAAAAAAGAAGAAACCTAGATAAAATCAGTTCCCATTTTTTTCGCTGTGTATGTTTGAACAATCAAGCACCGTGCCTCGGAATAAAGTACCGACAAGAAATATTCGAGGGCAACATTTATCGCTCCGTATTGCAAGGCGAAATTTTATAAGGAACGTTTTCTTTTGCTCAAACAGCGTACTAGAACTTAAGCAATATTGTAGAAAGGTGCCAAAAATAAATGCCAAAAGCTTAAATGATATGTAAGTGCACAAGCTGTAAGGAGTATTTTATTGAATTGTAATAAATACGGCTGTTCCTTTCAAAACGGTGACAAGATTTATGTCCTGTATCCTCCTGTGGATAATAGGGCTTTTACTACGCCTATGCATCATCGTGTACGGTTTATGGCAATGTGCCTCAGCTATCCCCAACTACCGTGCCTTCTTCCCAACTGTTCTGCGCCATGTCGGACCACTAGGTATTCTGCCATCCTGAGTTAGAGGGTTCCATTGCATAGCATGGTTAGCTATGGAACTGTTACCTTTTCAAAACGTATGACCAATCTACTGCCACTTCCATCGTTAAATGATTGTGCCTATTGGCTCCTGAACCGTTCTCTGGTAGAGGTGTTCGTTAGAAATACGGTTGGGGCAGAAAATCCTTAAGATATTGCGCAGATACCTGTAAACGAACAGTTGCAGCTTTCTGGTGATAGTAATGGTCACTCTCCACGTCCTACATACTTACTTTACTTAGATCCTTTAACCCCTCGGGGGGCATAGGGCGTCAACCACGCCTGCGCGCCATCTTGTTCGAAGTTCTGCAACACGTTTGAGCTGCCTCCAACTCATTCCTAAGGAGCTCGATTCCTCCTCAATTGTTCTGCGCCACGTTTGCCTAGGACGTCCCACAATTCTGCCTGTCTGGGTGAGCGGATTCCACTGCATGGCGTATTTCGCAATGGAGTTGTTTTCGCGCCGTAGGGTGTGTCCAATCCACTGCCACTTTCTTCTTCGTATAGTAATGCTTATAGGTTCTTGGCCCGTTCTCAGATAAAGTTGTTCGTTAGAGATGCGGTTCAGCCAAAATATCCTCAAGATGATTCTTAAGCATTTGTTTACAAAGACTTGCAGCTTCCGTGTGTTAATGGTGTCCACCTTCCAAGTACTGCACCCATAAAGCAGCACTGATTCTACGTTGGAGCGGAACAATCGCAGCGTGGTTCTTAAGCTGATAACATTACTTCTCCAGACTTTAGATAGCATTCCGAACGCAGCTTTAGCCTTCCCGATTCTGCTGCACACATCCAGTTCGGTGTTGTTAGAAGAAGTACTCAGGGCTTTTGTTTTGTCTGTGTTTATTTTTAGCCCCACTTTGTTTGCCTCAGCTCCCAGATTTTGGGCCATCAAATGAAGATCCATTATCCGATGTGAAAGTAGACAAACATCGTCAGCGTAATCTAGGTGTTTAAGGTAAGATGTCATAGTCCAACGAATTCCATAGTTGCCTTCCGTCAATGCTGCACGGAGTACATCGCTGATAACCACCAAAAACAATAGTGGTGACAGTATGCACCCTTGACGTACTCCACTTTGGACTTCAAAATCCTCCGACACCTTACCATTGTGCACGACATGTAGTCTTGATAATAGCTATATGTTTTTCCGGGATGCCTCTCCTGCGCAAGGCCAACCAGATAGCATCTCGATTCAATCTGTCGAAAGCTTTCTCGAAGTCGATAAATATTAAATGTAGCGGAGGCCTATACTCAACGCATTGCGCGATAATGATCCGTAAGGTGTTTATGTGGTCGATGCAGGAGGATCCAGCGCGAAAGCCTGCCTGTTCGACATAGAGAGTTGAATCTAAATGTTCTTTAATGCGTTCTAGAATTATTTTAGCTATTATTTTAGCCACGGCGGGAAGAACACATATACCTCTCCAGTTACCGCAATTCATCAAGTTTCCCTTCTTTGCAAGTTTAATGATCATCCCCCTTTTCCACTCCTGTGGAAATTGTTCGCTATCCCAAGCTCTCCGTATTAGGGGATGCAGCAAATCTGCCGATGTATTTGGCGCCGCTTGAAATAGCTCGGCAGGGATGCCATCAATACCCACCGCTTTGTTCTTCTTGAGGGACTTGATTGCTGTTATTATCTCGGTTTTACTGGGAGGTGCGGTGCGAATTCGGGAATTTGTTGCTTCGAACTGCTCATTCGATTTCGAGATCATACCGCCATCGTCTAAGTGATGTAGCACTGTAGCAAAATGTTCTCTCCATCTAGTGAGCTGATCCTCATCCGAAATTAGAAGGTTACCATCTAGACTCTTCACTTGACGTTTGTCAAGTCTCACACTACGCTGCACTTTTTTCTTCTTCGCACGGTATTGGGTTTCAAGCTCGGTTTTCTCTACTGCTGAGGCCGCTGCAATCCGAGCCTTGATTGCTGTACGCTCATCGATCCGTCTCCAGATGTCTGTAGAAAGCCATGTGCGGGGGTGTTTCTGCTTTTTACCGACGTACGTGCGTGCCCCAGTCGCAAAAGCATTTTTCACAGCACTCCAGTGGTCATCCATGTTTTGTATGCTGCTGATTGCTTCTGCTTCTAAGGCAAGATGGTCCCTGAGCTGTTGGCGCACTTGGGGAACCTTGAGTCTGTCGATATTAAACCTGGTGATGTTAAGTAGGTTTGAGCGGTCGCTGTTGACGGATGCAGTACGAAGGCGTAAATGAACTACCATAAGATGGTGATCTCGTTCTAGTCCGACGTCAGCTCCATGTCTGTTTCGGACGTCCAGGACACAATTTCTAAAGCTCTCTCCACGTCTTGCGTTCATATAACAGCACGGATTCAACATTGGAGCGGAACACTCTTAGCTTGGTGTTCAAACTTATTGCATTACTTCACCATATTTTGGGCAACATCGCGAACGCGAACTTTGCTTTGGCGATCCTGTTGGCTACATCTAGTTTGGTTCTATTATCGGTCGAGACAATACTCCCAAGATACTGGAATACTTTACTCTCTCTACCGGTTGTCCAGCAATGCATATTTTAGCCGATGAGTTTGTTCCAAGGCTGATCATTTTAGTTTTTGCGGTATTCATTTTCAGCCCGACGACACCTGTCTCCCTCTCCACATCGGTGAGAGTGTAAGCGTACTTTATCAGCGTAGTTAGGATGCTTTCAGTTGAGAGACGTAAGAGTTCATCGTCGACGAATCTGCACAAAGCACATCGCTAATCACCAAAAGAAATAGTATTAATGAAAAGGGCAGCCTAGTCTTACTTCACTTCTCGAATTCCTCAGACAACCTTCCTCTGTGCAGGAAGTGGCAACTGTAGCCGACATAATCATTAAGGATTCTTCCGTTTTTATCGTTTTTCTTTCTCTGAATACATATTCAATGCAATGAGTCTAGTCTGAACTGAGCTTTCAATAAGATTCCCAGCTAATTTAATTCAATATTTTGTGATAAAGTGCGACCTCATGCACCTTCTTTATTTGCCTGTTAATTAATTACAAATACCAAATATCGTTTTCTCCTCATCTCTCATCGCCAACTTTCGCTGTAATCCAAACAATTAGAAATATTTACATTACGCAAAGTTTATGCGATATTCACAGCCATAAACAAGAAGCTCTATACTACTTTCGCCATAATTAATTGCAACGTAATCGATCTTTTATCCTTCAAACGTAGGCCCATCATCCTTAGATGGTGATAATCGAATTCTTTAAGTAGCCGCGAGTGGAAAACCTGAACTTTCTCTATGCTAATTAATCCGGCTTCACAGCATTATGTTGCCTTCTTGGAATTTGCTGCTTTTAATGGCTGCTTGTCTTCTATTGAATAGGACGCACATAAAAAAATACTCGCAGCAATTAATCAAGCATTTCACTCAAATCCCATTGACAAATCAAATTAACGACACAAAATCCTCAATATACCCTCGGATACTATAGGTGGGATGGATACCTGTTTCCATCAAGACAACAATAGTTAGCACAAGACGATTACATCGCAATTCAACCATTCTAACAATGTTTACACATTCATTTCGCTTCCAGCTCTATGCATAGAATAGAACACACAGCGTTGGCTGTCGAGGCGGAATACTATTTTTGTCCAAATAAACAAAGGAAACGCGAAGATTTCCGCTTTTAATTGGGCAACATTACTTCGCCCATTCGAAATTGTTAAGAACTTTTTAATTGACTGAGTGCGCGAGGAGGGTTGTATAGGTACAGTGTTGTCCGGGTGATTAAGTGGTTTATAATTTTCCTTTCGATACATTTTACCTTTTGGAAAATTTCAATTTGGTTAAGAAATTATTTTCTTTTATTTTATATTTTTTTTTTTTGTTTACTTGATTTTTAAAGAAGAAAGAATTGGCCACGTTGTCGATGGGAATAGTCAAAGCTGTTTGAAGAAGAATGTTAGGGTTACGACAGATTTATTCGACGGTTTTCATCATCGTTCGCGAGGAAAAATGGAATATGTACAATTGGGAGAGGTGGGAAAAATGCGGGTGATTTGATTGAATAGGATTTTTGATAGAAATTCTTAGAATTTGCAGCTAGCAACGTGCCGTATGGCTCACGTAAAATCAAGTCCCCGGTGTGACTAGGGTTTTCAGTAGAACGAGTTTGGGTAACGAACCATGTGCATTTTTGGGGTGAGTTCGCGGATGGTAGTGGTGTCCGGATAGATGTGGCATTGTGGCTTATTAGAGGTAAATAATGTGTTTATTCTTAGAAATAAAAATTATTTCGCATTTGCTTTCGTGAACTGGAAAATGTCTAGTATTTTACTGTATTTTTAGTTTTTAAAATCAGGTCTCTAAAAGCGTTTTTTTTTTTTTTTAAGTAGCTAATCGGACTGACTTGTGCTCTCCGACGTGGAAGTTTAGATCAGGGTTGCCGTTTTAAAATTTGGGACAAATGGACCAGATTTGTTAAGAAAATGGACCAAAGTGGACCACTTTTTTAAAATATAGCTGAGAACTGCTAATTGCTCATGGGAAAACTCAGCGTACATTATTCTCATTGTCAAGGAAAGACGAAAGAACAACACTTATATTATATATTGAAGTTAATTTTTATTTTAATTTATTTATAAAGACATAATCGTAGCTAATATTATACGGGAAAACTATAAAAGGCAAAAGAAAATATTTGGATTACGAGTAATTCAGGCAAATTTATTACGTAATATTTTATGGACATATAAAGTCAGAAGGATACTGACGGCATAAGTAATAATAAAAATTACAGAATTTTACAACAGTTGAATTATAAAATGAATAAACTTAACAATTTTCTGCACAGAAAAGAGATAATTGAGATACTTCTCATGAAGCTGTAGTTTGTATTTTGTATTATAAGCAAGAAATAAGCAAAAAACAAGTTATATAGGTAGGTATTCGTATTAGTTTATTACTATAACCCTGGAGCTTCACTGAAAGGTCACCCTAAACATTTGTATAAATTTAAACTGAAGCCCCTTATTCACAATTTCTTTCGCGGACAACAAGAAATTGATAGTTTTCATAATAATAGCCGTACTTTGATGAGAATTATGTAAAGCAAAGTGAAAGCTTCTCAACAAAACGATCGCCAGCCAATCTGGTTTAAAGCTTTTTTTATTGTTTGAAGATTGGTGATTGAATTGAAATTGAGTTGAAAAGCATGAAAAACTTGTGTTTAAATTTGTGAAATACTACTGAATCATTCAACTTGAATCAAATTGAATGAAAAATCTCTTTTCAGCGCCCTCTGAAATTGAGTAGCGCAAACTAAACATCCCAACTCAGTTTTGACTGAAGAAAAAAGGTAAATTAGTTGCCAGTCATTCTTTGTCGTTGTACTCTGCGCTAAATTTTACTTCACCGAGAGCGACGTCTCACCAAAATACGCCTAATAATAAATTTGCCGCAACAACTCATTAAGTGCCTAGGCCTAGGTTCTCGCAACCACTCGTGTTATGTGCGTTTTTGGCACAAATGGGGACTTGGAGTTTTGTGCTGTATCCGAAGGACATTTTTTGTTTTTGAGAAGCTTTCTCATGACAACAATATTCTCAGATGTTTGTCAAACGTTCGCGAGAGGTGGGACCGTGAAAAAACTCTTTGGTGTTTTGAAAAAAAAATAGAAATAATTTTTATTTTCGGACTATCTGTTTCTTCAGCAAACTCTGTTGACTTGATAGCGTCGTTTGTAATGCATTGCATTTCTCTAAAATTCAGTTCATATTATTTTCAAGGCTTAAACGTCGGGCTAAAGAAATAACAAGAATTTGATGAGGCTTAAGAGCCACGACTCCTGAAATTCCTTAAGCACTCTAGTTGTTTTTGGAACTATGGGCAAAAAAAGTCTGAATATTTTCATACAATCATTCTAAAGGTGGCCCACAATGTATAACCAGCAGCAACTGTCAGTTTTGTTTTGATATTTGTGAAATAAACAAATGCAGAATACACGACTACAAGTCATGAAATGTTATACTTAGGGGTGGCAATGGTGTAGCGGTAACGTTGTCAATTGCCACGCTAATAGTTCATGGTGCAAATCCTGATGTCAGCAAGCATTTATTTATTTCTCATGAAATATATGAAGTCAGTCTGATCAAATCCGAAAGCTTGTGTGAACACTACTGCGAATGCAGAACACTGGCATTAGCTTGGTCATATGGCTGGAAAAATTCTTCGCTCTGTTGATGGTGATTTGCCTTTGGCATCGGTTATCGGGAAAAATACTGTGAATCAGAAGCAATAGACAAAAAAAAAACAACAATCTCCCCAGTTATCTGGACGCCACCCCAGTAGCTTCTCTGAAGTATAAACAGCTGATCTTCAAAACCACTACATCAAATCTTTCTCTGTCTACCTATCTATCTTTTCCAATGCCCGCACTGTGTGTAAGCATGTTAAGGGTATTCATAACCGCTTGAGTGCGCGCAAATTATACAAAAAAAAAAAAAAACTTTTCAAGATCGCGGAATACTCGTGACTTGTGATTTTCAGTCGAAATTCATCATGAACGACGAGGCCCATTTCCATCTGAACGCATACGCAAACAAACAAAATTTGCGCTTCCGGGTGCCAGGGTTGCCAGCTAGTAAGACGAGGGCATCTGCATAAAGCAGAACCTTAATCGAAACTTACCAAATATTACACCAGCAGACAAGTTATTGGACACATCATCAACAAAAAGAGCAAACAGAATTGGACTTAGAACACAATCTTGTGGCACATCTAATTCAGTACTAAAACAAACTTGACATAGAGCTGCCAATCCATACAGCCGCGGTAGTGTTAGTATTTAAAAACTGCTAAATAAATGTTAACTGAGACCACCTTACCACTGGTGTGGGGTGGTTATACCATAATCAACAAATAAAAACACAGTTTTCGCTTGGAGTTTTCGTATTCAACTTTACCTTTAAATTGAATTTCACCGCTTTTTATACAAAAATACCTAGTGTAAGTTATGCTCAAATCGTTTACAGAGAACGAGTATTCTCATTATTCGTCTAAATGTGCTATACTGCGAGAGAGAGAGACCTTCCTATGAGATCTGGTTCCATCGTAGATGTCTAGGCGTTGACATGCATCTTCTTAACTTCTTCGTTGGTGCAATGAGGTGTGGGGTCAGTGTAGTTCACTTCTGCTTGGGCTAGCCAAGATGGACCTGCCCACCAAATTGAGTGTGCTCTGAGTTCTAAAGGCCATAGTCCTCTGGACGCACAATCCGCTGGAGTTAAGTTGCTTATATACTCCTAAGACTTTTGAGGAGAGGCCGAAAGTTGACATCTTGTACAGCAGGGCGTTTTTTACCTCTTCGGATAGGGGTTAGAATATATCCGAGGTAGGCATGCCTGTTGTAAGAGGCGACTAAAATCCACCCTCCGTATACCGAGCACAGTTTTTAGGATTCTAGGGAGAGCCAATTATTGCAACTAATAAATCCCTTCTGAAAAAGTACAAGGGTATCTCGATCTATACCAACAAGATCGAACGTCTTCGGAAAAAGAAGTCCACCGCGTGATTCCACAAACATCTTCAACTTTATTATTGGTGGCGATTTCAACGCAAAACACGCCTCTGGGGTGCACGGTCCGCCTCTCAGGAAGGTAGAAAACTTTATAATGCGGGTATGCAATATAATTGTGATTTTCACTCGACGGGTAAACCAACATATTGGCCGACTGATAGAAATAAGATACCAGATCTGATCGATTTCTTTGTTGTTAAAGGAAGATCTGGCAAGTGTATAAAAGTTGAAGAAAGCTTTGATCTCTCCTCTGATCATTCTCCAATCATTATGATGATTAGCGAAGCCCTGATTAAAAAAGAAGGACCGGCCAGATTAACCAGCGCGAAAACTAATTGGGATGACTTCAAAAAAGATATTCAAGCAAATATTGAGTTGAGCGTTTCACTTAAAACGCCCTATGAACTTGAAGTTGAAGTCGATCGCTTTGTCGAAATCTTACAGGATTCAGCGTGAAAGAATACTCCCAAGCTAAAGAAAACGCCAACCAGTTACATTCAAACTTATCCGCAGGAAATAAAAGAGATAATTAAGGAGAAGAGAAAAGCGCGTAAAAAATGGCAATAAACTCGGGCTCCGCAACATAAAGCACATCTTAACCGTTTGTGCAACTCACTATTAAAGACCTTAAGAATAATGAAATACAAACTTACCTAGAAAGTTTAACGGCAGAAAAGGATTCTAATTACTCGCCTTGGAATGCTGTAGAAGGTATTAAAAGACCTCAAATTCAAGCCGCACCAATAAGGAAGAATCAAGACGAATGGGTCAGGCATCATAAAGAGAAAGCGCAAGTTTTTGCCACCCACCTGGAAGAAACTTTTAAACAGTTTGATAGACAAGCTCTTATTCAAAATATAAATACGTCGTATATAGACAATAGCGTAATAAGAAATGCAACACTTACCGAACTTAAGGAAGAAATAAAGAAACTTAAACATAAGAAGGCTCCTGGATACGACCTAATTATGAGAGAGGTTCTTAAAGCCCTACCAAGAAAAGTTCTAATTAAGCTTCTGTTCATATAGACGCCGCGCTTAGACTAGAATATGTTCCCAGTCAATGGAAAGTCACCGAAGGCATAATGGTCCTCAAGCCCGGAAAACCGTCTTATAGACCGATTTCGCTTCTTCCAATTATATCTAAATTGTTCGAGAGAATATTGATTAGGCGAATGCAGCCGGTAATAAAAGAAAGGCATCCGATTCTGGATCATCAATTCGTATTCAGAAGTAAGCATTCCACAGTTGAACAAGTGCATAGAATAACACTTGCTATCGAAAAATCTTTTGAAGAAAAAAGGATTTGTTCAAGCATATTCCTTGACGTCTCTCAAGCCTTTGACAAGGTGTGGCATGAAGGCTTAACGTTTAATTTACGACAAGTTCTGCCAGAGCACCTATATAATATTTTGAAGAACTACCTTATGAACAGACTATTGCGCGTCAAATGTGGAAACACTCATGATATACAGCAAGTAGAAGGCACTGAGCTAGCTACATTTGCCGACGACGCTACTATCATTCTACTACAAGAAGCTTTAGATAGAGTAAATGAATGGACAAAGGTTTGGCGAATCGCACTCAATGAGACCAAATCTGTTCATGTAAATTTTGCTTATAAGAAAATAAATAATTTGCAGATCTTTTCAAACTCGGTTCAAATCCCGTTTGCAAACGAGGCTAAGTATCTTGGAATGACACTTGATGCAAAGCTGAAATGGAAAACGCACGTTAAGAAAAAACACAAAGAACTAGATAATAAATATAGAGAAATGTATTGGCTACTTGGAAAATATTCCAAGCTTAATATAGATAACAAACTGCTTTTATATAAGCAAGTGCTAAAGCCTGTATGAACATATGGTATAAAACTCTGGGGTTGTACCAAAATAAGTAATACTCAAATTTTACAAACTTTTGAAAACAAAGTGCTAAGAGGTAATGTAAATGCGCCTTGGTATATCAGAAACAGCGATTTCCACAGAGATCTTGGCATTAAAACAATCAAAGACGAAATCAAAAACGACGCGAGAAAGCATAAAAGTCGACTAGAAAGTCAAGTTAATATTATAGTCCTCCAAGTTTTGAATGAAAGAAATTTACTACGCCGTCTACAAAGAACCAAACTTTTAGACTTTTAGACAAGTAGCGCGATAAGTAACCGCGTGCGAAGATAGCAGGAACTTCTAATGGGAAGCTACCTGCAAAACGTCCTTATTTCTTGAAATGAAAACTACTTGATAAGTCGGATACTTAGTTGTAGTAAAAATAAGAAACAAGTTTGTTTTGAAGGGAGGTTTTTTAGTGGGTAAGAATCCGACACTTCTATGAGCACGCGCTGGCGATCCTCATAGTATCTTCTTGAAGATTTTCAACTACTCTCGAAAAAAAAAGCAGGGCGTTTCTGCTGATCGTCTCAAATGCAGCCTTTAAATCGGCGAAGAAGATACTTACTTACTTAGGTGGCGCTACAGTTCGGGGTGAACCTGGGCCTCGACCAACAAGCCTCTCCATTTAGCTGGAAGCAATTACAGTTGCGCACTCCAAGTTGGTCGAGGTCTCCTTGAACTTGTGCGCGCCACCGACGGCGAGGAGGTCCACTACTGCGTTGTCCCTCGGGGTTGGATTCGAAGACTCTGCGGGCCGGAGCGTTGGTGTCTACTCGCTTTACATGTCCTAGCCATCTCAGATGACCAATACGCAGTTTTTTGACTTGGTCGATGTCGCTGTACAGCTCGTATAGTTTGTGATTGAATCATCTACTAAAAACCCCGTCAACGCAAACGGGGCCGAAAATCTTACAAAGGATTTTTCTCTCGAAGCGACCAAGGATATCTTCATCCTCTTTTAATAAAGTCCATGTTTCAGCGCCGTAAAGCAGGACTGGGATAATCAGGGTCTTATACAGAGTCTCCTTAGTTATTCGAGATAGGGCTTTACTTTTGAATTGCCTTGTAAGCCCAAAAAACAGCGATTGGCAAGAGCTATTCTTAGCTTGATTTCTGCGCTGATGTTGTTCTCAGAGTTTATAGCTGAGCAAAGGTAGACAATGTCCCTAACTACCTCGAAGTTACAGCTGCCCACTGTGACGTTTTGTCCAATTCGTCGGTGTTGACTGTCCCTTCTTGTTGACTGCATATACTTGGTTTTGCCCTCGTTTATCGCTAAACCTATTTTTACCGCTTCCGCCTCAATGCTTGCAAACGCACCGGTGACAGCCCTCTGAGTTCTTCCGATAATGTCTATATCGTCGGCATATGCAAGCAGTTGTATAGACTTGTGATGGATTGTCCCTCTGGTGTTGGCTTGTGATTTCCGCACAATCCGTTGAAGTACAATATTAAAGAAGTCACATGACAGCCCGTCACCTTGTCTAAAACCTTTTTTGAAATCAAAGGTCTCGGTAAGGTCATTACCGACCTTAATGGAGCAGCGAGCGTTCTCCATCGTCAGCCTGCACAGACGGACAAGTTTGGCAGGGATGTCAAAACTAGACATGTCTCTATAAAGCTCTTCTCTGTAGATGCTGTCATAGGTGGCCTTGAAATCGATAAAGAGGTGGTGAGTATCGATTTGGAATTCTTGGGTTTTTTTTTTCAGGATCTGCCGTGAAGTGTAAAGATGTGATCGTTGGTGGACTTTCCTGGCCTAAAACAGTACTTTTTTTTTCCGAGGGTAGGTGAAAAATCTTCCATAGACACTATGAGAATAGCAAGCGCGTGCTCAGAGTAGTGTCAGATTCTTACTGACTAAAAAAACACCACCCTTCGATATAAATTTGTTAGATATCGCAACTAAGTATTAACTTATCAAGCAATTTTACTGTCATGAAATAAAAACGTTTGCCAGGCTACTTTCCACTGAAAGATCCTGCATATTCCGCAATCTAGACGCGGTTAATCATTATCTCGCCAAGTCGGACGGTTTCGTCCTTTGTAGTCGGCGCAATAAATTGCTCTCATCCAAAATTTGTAGGACTGTGTTGTTGACGTGTCCGATTAGTCGGTTTCTATGCTTTCTCGCGAAGCGTCTAGTTTCAGCTTCGATTGTCGGAATTCCGAGATCCGTATGGATATCGTCGTTTCTACTATACCACGGTGCTTGGACAATTTATCTTAGCACTTTATTTTGAAAAATTTGTAAAATATTTGCATTTGTTTTCTTGGTACAACCCCAAAGTTGTATACCGTAGGTCCACATCGGCTTTAGCACTTGCTTGTATAAAAGCAGTTTGTTCTCAGTACTGAACTGGGAATGTTTTCCGAGTAACCAGTACATTTCTCTATATTTGATTTCGAGTGCTTTTCGTTTCATTTTCACGTGCGAATTCCATTTCAACCTTGCGTCGAGTGTCATTCCCAGGTATTTGGCCTCGTTTGCAAAAGGTATTCGGGCCGAGCTTAGGAAAATTGGCAAGTCAGTAGTTTTCTTGTAAGTGAAATTCGTGAACAGATTTAGATTCGTTGAGTGCGATCCGCCAGTCCCTCGTCCATTCATTTACATGGATGACAGTACTGATAGAGTCCAATCAGGCTGTTGATAAAAGGTTTCAGGCGTTCACACAATATGGCAGAAAAGATCTTGTTTGCAATGTTGAAGAGCCCGATGCCTCTATAATTGGCGCAGTTGAGGGGGTCTCATTTCTTGTGAATCGGGCAAACGATGCTGAGATTCCATTCATCAGGCATACACTCGTCTGACCAAATCTTAGAGATGAGTTGGTGTATGCACTCTACCAATTCATCACCAGCTGCCTTGAAACGTTCGGCCGGTAAGCCGTCAGGTCCAGCAGCCTTGTTGGATTTTAGCTTGGATATTGCTAACGGAAATTTTGACTATCATCGTCTATGTTGAATGGTTCATTCTGCCTGACAGCGGAATGTTGGTCTTCGTCGCCGTTATACAGTCTGCAGAAGTAGTTTTTCCATATTCTCAGCACCGACTATGATTCTACTACGATGTTTCCATTTTCACCTCTACATGTTTCTGCACTGGTATTGCTTCTCTGACACGTTCGTTTTATCTTTTGGTAAAACTTCCGTACATTGTTCCTGGAGTATAAACTCTCGATTTTCTCAAACGCGCGCTTCTCATGCTCTTGCTTCTTCTTTTGGAGCAGCTCTCGTCTTCCTTTGCAGCGCCGCTTTGTATGCCTCTTGTTTTGCTGCATGCACTCGCCGGCATTCTTCGCCAAACCAACCAATTTGCCTTAGTCCGTTATCAGACGTGGTGTCGTGCAGGCTATGCTTACCGACTGCCCTACCAAATACGTCCTCCTTTCCTATTTTGGCGTTAAAATCGCCCAATACGATTTTAACGTCGTATTTAGGACATTGCTCGTATGTTTTGTCGAGGAGCTCGTAGAAACACTCTTTGGTGGCAGGGTCCTTTTCTTCCGTGGGGGCATGAACACATATTAGGCTTATATTAGCGAATTTAGCCTTGATCCGGATAGTCATAATACGCTCGCTATCGTGTAGGAAGCTTAAGACTTCTTACCTAAGTCTGCCGCGTATGACAAATCCGCATCCGAATAACCGTTGCCTGTTGCCTCTGTAGCAATCACCGTAGTAGACGCCACAGTTTTTCATCCTCTTTTTGCCCAGCCCATGCCATCGCACTTCCTGGATGGCGGTAATATCTGCTTTATAGCAGTCTACGGCCTCTGCTAGTTGTTCGGCTGCACGTGGTCTGTAAAGGGAAGGTCGTTGTCCTTATTATGTTTGCTGTGGTCGTCATCAGTTGAGTCGTCCTTATCCGAGGCTTTTGGTTGTTTCGGAGCCATACGTTTTTTACGTGGTAGGGAAGTTACCCCGACGGCACAACCCCCAGTCTGGGGGGCCAGTTTCTTAATTATTCTCCTAGGACGAGGGGGCAGGTACACCGGTGCCAGTAGTCCACTACGGGAGTATGAGCGCTGCCGTTGGCACATTAAGGGCTCCGCGGCCACCATCTCTATTCCAATGTCCTGACCAACATTGGAAATTCCTTACCGACCTGTGATCCGAATACGTCAAAGCAGCTCGCGCAAGGTAGTCACTAAGTTCAACCTAACTGGAACTATAGACGCCAGCGTTGACTCCGTTTAGGGAATTCATCCGCAGCCGCCTGGAACATTAAGAGTGCTCTAGTGAGAAAGCACTCTTCTCCCCTTCTCTCATCTGCTGCCGCCAAGAATCCTCCAAACGGGGTTGGTTACCTATTTCTTGGATTAAGGTACTAGGCACCCATCTTTCACCGCGTGGAGGTTGAGAGTAGGAGTTAGTAGGTCTCAGCTAAGTGAAAGCGCTTGTGTTTTCATATGATCGCATGCACTACCGTTTGACCAGCCAAGAAGATTTATTTTTTTTTTTTTGCCGAGAGTAGGTGAAAAATCTTCTAAAGACACCATAAGGCCCGACCGGGCGTGCATATGGTAGTGTGAGATTTTTACTCACTAAAAAAACACCTCTCTTCAAAAGTAATACTACAACTAAGCCGACGCTTATCCAGCAGTTTTATTTTCGCTTACGAAACACTTGATTTTTGGAAAAAAAAAAATGTTCGTACGAAGTTAAAAGAAATGTAGAACTTTAAGCAGGTTAGATTCCAATGATAGTTCCTGCCTTTTTCGCGACCGGCATATACTCTGACGCGAGGTCAAAAGGTTTTATCCTTTGCAGACGACGAATTGAATTATTCGCGTCAAGTAGTTGAATGACGGTATGGTTACAATGGCCCTGAACACAATCTTTGTGTTTACGCGCAAATTTTGTAATCTCTTCGACGACGCTGAGAATTCCCAGATCTCGATGAATATCTTCGTTACGTACATTCCACGGTGCGTTACCGATCGTTCTAAGAACTTTATTTTCAAAAGTCTGTATGATGTTTCTATTGCTTTTCTTGGTACATCCCCATAGTTGTATACCATGCGTCCACACAGGCTTTAGCACTTGCCTGAAAGAAGATGGCAAACCTTTTATTTTTATCGATATACCTTTTAGCTTTACTTGTAAGAGCAAATATTTGCTTTACTGTGGGCATTCCTGTGCGAAAACCAGTCTGGAAAATCTTAAGGACATTATTTTCTTCCATCCAGCTATGTATTGTGTAACGGAAAACTCCTATTATCTGTCATTAGTAAAGAAGAGGAGCATTACTATTTTTGCATAAAAAAGTATTTATGTGATTATTCATAAGGATGGATGAACAAAAAACTCCATTCCAGAGTTATTTCTAATAAATTCAATTAAATCCAATGCAACTTATTTTCTGAAAGAATTTCAATTTCAAACAAATTTAATTGGAAACTCTGTGTACAAACAATTTTGCTTATCTCCTTAAGTAAATCATTCCAACGATATAGTTTTCAATGTCCATCCGGAGACTTTTACTAAGCCATGCGCAGCCTCTTCTATGGCATGGGGTATTAAATTGAATTTCAAGAAACTTTACAACTAATCCAAATTAATTGTATTACAACTTTTAGCCTTGCACACAAATTACAGAAAAATAAACTTCCAACAAACAATTTCCTAATTCTATGACAGAATATAAATACGGGCTGGAAAAGTATCAAATTTCGTGAAAAATTCCATTAAACAAACACACCAATCAAATGACCCACATTTGTGCCATATGACAATGCTCTCCTATCCAAATACACACCTACATCCGATGTAATTTATTTCAATAAAAAAAAAAAAAGCAAGACAAACACAAAACACAACTCATTTTGATCTGGTTCAAACTTATCCATCAACCAACCTCAACCAACCAGCCGACCGTGTATAGTAGCCAAATAATCAAGTGGCCAAATAACAAACTTTATCTCTATGGCTCGGCTCAATTAGGGCTATTATTTGAAATTCGAGTAGAGTAATCATCACGAATTGGCAACATTAGACGCATCTAATGGCATTTGCAGATACAAATGGTGGGCATGAAGGGCGAAAATAAAATAAACTTCATCGCGTACACAATGATGAGTAATTTATAAGGTCATCTTGCTGGTATATACTGTACTAGTACACTAGCGAGTGCAATTTAGCACTAAGGACTAATTTCGCACAGCAAAAGTACGCAAATCCAAATGACGAACACTCGTCGTTTGCCAAAGCGATTTATTTTAATTAAAAGTGAAAGCAGTCACAATTACTATCTCGGCGTCTTAACCCTTAACTCACAGATTGCAGTTCTGTGTAGAATGGAACAAATTTTTTCTCCTTCTTTGACAATTAAATACAATACCACGCCGCATCCTGAGATGCTTTCTTTTCTTAAACATTTATCTAGGGTTTTTTTCCTTTTTCTTTTGGAATACCATGCTGGAGAGAAGTTAATGTAAAACTTTCTGGCAGATACTTTCAGGATACAGACATACAACGAGATATGCACGAGAGCTTAAGAAGAAACATTTGCTCTTGTTCCGACGTATTCATTAAATATTTTTTTTTTCCTCTTATTTTCTTAACCCAAAGGCGGCATAAGTCAAGGAGTGAGTTAAAGAAACATAAAAAAAAAAGTTTGAAAGAAATGTTCGATTTACTCGGTTGCTAATGGTATCGCATGTTGTACATAGTGGAGGTCCTTGGGGATCAAATATGAATTTAATACCGATATCAATATCAGATCAATGCTGGTAGACGCTTCTAATATTTGTAAAGCAGCTTGTATTAACGGCAGATACCAACACAACACATACATATAGGTATATACTTTGTATAGTTTAACGAGTAGTACAAGGGAATAAAAAACACACGCACGTGGGGATAAGTGAAAAAGTCAACAAATTAACAATATCTTTCCATATGTCTATTACCGTATGTTTTGTTAGTTCTATCGTACATTGAGTCATCATAGCACAGCACTTTATCGACAGCAAACATAGTGTAGTTGCTCATGTAGTAAAGATGAGTTTAACCAGACAAATCATGCTAGCAGTGGCTGCTTCTGGGAAGAAGGACGAACTATCGTGTCCAAATCTATGGAGATATTTTCGATAGCCGCCGTGTCCCCACAGGAACTGCGTAAGGTGCTCTCTTTGTCCAGACCTCGATGGTGGGGATCAGCTTTTGCTATGTTATCCCACCTGGCTTACCACATAGCTATAGATGTTGCCCTTTCTTCTCGTTTTATCTTCCTGATAATGCCGGCTTCTTGCCGGTTCGCGGTTAGCTTTAAACAAACTCTTTGCATTTCGACGGCGAGAATGTCGATGGGGATCAAACCGGCTATAACACAGGCTGCTTTGTCCAATAGTGTCTAATACGTGCGGTACCCAGCTTCGCACGGGTAGAATAAAAACGTTTATTACAGGCTTTATGTTATAGGTAGATAGCTACTAATCGAAATAACGTCAAAACCGAAATATGAAATTCATTTTATTATTTAAAGTAAAGACTTAGGTAGGTAGGTAAAGTGGCGGTCCAAAAAGAACCCAATTAGCGCTTAAAGTGCGCCGTTTTGTTACCACGGACTCGTGTCTAACTGTTGCAGTGGCTAGTTAAAGATGATGTTAAGTTTAAACCCAGCCCGTGGAGTTCAGAAAGAGGATTAGTTCTCCAATCCTCTTGCCCGCTATCTCTCTCAGATCCTCGAAGAAGGGTTTGCCAAGAGTTTGTTGTCTGATCCTCGCCAGGGCCGGACATCTGCAAAGGAAATGACATAGAGATTCTTTCTCATTAATATCCTTGCAGCTCCTACAAAAGGTGTTGTGGGGGATACCAAGCTTGGCCGGTGGCCTTTGATAATAGCTACGATTTTGGCAATACCTGGTCTTGGTTTGCCTAGTAACTCTTTTGTCCTGGGTTTGTTGAAACTGGGCCACGTCTTCCTAGATATGACACAGCTTGTGAGGTTGTTCCACCCGCGATTGGCTAGCTGGAGGAAGTGAAGGTGAATATAGCCCTTAACGGCACCAAGCGGAATGTCGACTCTTTCTGCTAGAGAGCCATTAAGGGCCGACCCTCGCCTGGCCAGCTCATCAGCACGCTCATTTCCCTCATGGTTGCTGTGCCCTGGGACCCAAATGAGAGTGATTCTCGAGTGAGTGCTTTGTTGATTCAATTTAAACCGGCATTGCTCTGCCAATTTTGAAGAGATGCACACCACATCAATGGCCTTGATGGCAGCCTGGCTATCCGAAAAAATAGCGATATTGTGATTAACAGGCGGCAGGCTTCTCGAATCGCAAGAAGCTTCGCTTGGAAAACGCTAGCAGAGTTTGGGAGACGGAAGGACCTTCATATATTCAGCTCGTCAGAGAAGGTGCCTGCGCCGACTCCGCATTCCATCTTCGAACCGTCCGTGTATATCCCTATATCACAGTTGCAGGTAACGCTTCCGTTCTTCTCTGGAAGGGAATTTTGCTAAGAACGATTTTCTGAAGTTGAGTTTGGGTATCGTGTAGTCGGTCGAGGGCGCAACCAGTTCACTTGGAATCGTCTCCAGGACCTTGCCGTGACCATATGGCCTTGTGGTCCAGCATCCATATTCTCTGAGCCGGACTGAGCCGCTGCATATAGCTGTGTCTATGATGTGTAGTTCGAGAGGGATCAGATGCAAGATCACACTGAGAGCATCTGTTGGACAAGACCTCATTGCTCCTGTGATACCCACGCACGCCAATCTCTGTACTTTTTTTATTCTGTCGATATTGTACGTTTTGCTCAAATCTGGCCACCAAACGATGGCGCCGTAAGTAAGAATTGGACCCACAACGGCTGTGTACATCCAAAGGGTCATCTTTGGCTGGAGTCCGCATTTCTTACCGAATGTTTTATTACAGGCATAGAAGGCTACGCTTGCCTTCTTAATTCGCTGTTCTATATTGAGTTTCCAAATAAGTTTCGGGTCTAGAACCGTGCCTAGGTATTTTGCACTGGAGCAAAGTGAGAGAGGCTGACCATCTTGTTTTGGGGGGGGCTGAATGCCGGTACCTTGGTTTTAGTGGTAAACAGCATCATTTCAGTCTTCTCCGGATTTACTCCGAGGCCACAGCTCGTAGCCCATGAGTGTACCTTATCCAGAGCCCTCTCCATGAGTTGACTGATCGTGGAAAGGAACTTTGCTGATACTATTATAACCTTGTAATCCGCGTACGCAACCACCTTAAAACCTTCCCTATCAAGTCGCACCAAGATTTTATTGATCGCCATTAACCAGAGCAGGGGGGAGATGACTCCGCCTTGTGGAGTTCCTCTGTTTACCGTCGTAGTTGTACTACTGTTGCCTAGTGTTGCTTGGATTATACGAGTACTGAGCATAGAAACTATCCATTGGCTAATAAAGCCTTCTACACCTAACTCGGTGAGAGATTCCTGAATAGATTCAGTGAAAATGTTGTTGAAGGCTCCTTCTATGTCAAGAAATGTGGCGAGAGTATATTCTTTGTAGTGAAGAGTTTTTTCCACTGTACGCACGACCTTATGAAGAGCAGTTTCTGTAGACCGCCCTTTGAGATCTCGGATATGGATAAAGTTTTCAAAACAAAGGAAGACAGGCTTATGGGTCTAAAATCCTTCGCGGATTCATGTCCTCGCCGGCCCGCCTTGGGGATGAAAACCACTTTGACACGTCTCCAGGTTTGGGGAACATGGCTTAGGTTTAAGCAACTCCTATAAATCGGTAATAGCCAGGGAATTGCTATGTCTTGCAATGTCTGCATCATAATAGGCATGATGCAGTCAGGGCCAGGTGACTTATAGGGAGAGAAGCTATTTATAGCCCAGGAGACTTTATTCTCCGTAATAATGTTTGTGATATTGTCCCAAGCTGCCAGTGGCGTACAGGTGGAACTAGCTTGTTGTACTCTAATCTCACTGCAGCCTGGGAAGTGAGTACTCATCAGGAGTTCCAGAGACGCCGCAGAAGAATCCGTCCAGCTTCCATCCGTCTTTTTAAGAAAGGATGGGTTGCTATGCCCTTTGGACAACATTTTGCTGAGCCTTGCGGATTCTTTAAGGGACTCGATAGACTGGCAGTAATCTTTCCAGCCCTGTTTTTTGGCCATTCTGATGGACTCCTTATATATTTTTAGACAGTCCTTGTAGGGCTGCCAGAAGTTGTGAATGTAGCAGATATTGGAGATCGCTCTGGTCATCTTCCTAAGCTTTGATAGATCTTCATTCCGCCATGTTGGGACTTTCTTTTCACCAAAACTGATTGGACACGAGACTTTAAAGGCAACGTTAATTGCTTTCTCAAAGATTTCAAGTAGATCCGCGAGTGCCTTAATCATTAAAGTGTGTATATTATATGTACCTATATATATATATACTCACTCGTCCATATATATACTTAGCTGCCATAGCTGGGCAGCTGCCTAAGATGTGAAGATTATTTTTCTTCCTCTTCGTTCCTACAGCTTCTGCAGAAGCCATTTGAGAGGACTCCCATTATTCTGGCATGCCTACCTAGCAGACAGCGTCCTGTGATTATTCCTAATGTCAGGCTTATACTTTTGCTATTTAAAGACACGAGTCTTTACGTCCAATGAAGGGGAGATATTTTTGGTCGATATACCATCCATTCCATCTTTTACTTGTAATTGCTTGCGATTCCGTGGACAGGCGAAATTTTATCATTTGGATTCGGGCAGTCAGTGCTTCTAAGTTGTCACCTAGGAGCCGTCCATTGTTTATTTTAGCTACTTCACCTGCCTTGCAGTTGCTAGGTACTCTGTGTCCGAGTACCCAGCACAAAGTAATGGAACATCCGTGTTTAAGAGATTTGCGAATAATCGAACACAAAGAGAGTCTGCGCGCTGCTTTCTGAATTGCCGACACTTCCGCTAGAAATATATAATACTACACTGATCCGGAAGTTGGAGTGCTGCATTAAGCAGCGATACTTCGGAAAATATTCCCAAGCCCGTACTTTCCGATGCTTTGGATCCATTCGAACCTCAATTCAAAATGTTTCCGTTTAGCCATGCATCACGTCAAGGAAACCATCGTACAAAAGATAGAGCGCTAAGTTGGTACTGCCACGTTCAAAGAAGAGATCATTTGAACCCTGTTAAAAAGGCAATATCAATGAACGTTCCAAAGACATCACGAGGCAGAAGATGCAGGCCTATAAACGCCTGGATCACACAAATGCGACGACATCGGCATTTTGTTGGCCTCAGTAACCGAGTGATCCAAAATCGGGAGTCCTGTCGATATTTTCTGAAGTCAAATAGGCGAACTCCACAGGCGGATCAGTAGAAATGCGGTGAAGTGGAAGGGTTATGATCCCTTGTTTTCGAAACATAAAGTCACCGAAATAGGAACAAGAAGAAGAAGAACCCATGCATCATCTGTCTAGGATAATGGTATTGTATTTGCTGTTAAAGTCGTTTTATGGAGACTATTTTACCAAAGATATCAACGGGAAGAATGTGAACTAGAGTCTTTAAGGCGGCTGTGGGGGTAGAACTAAGGGCACTTGTGATGCACTTCCATGCTTACCTTTGTATACTTTCAATGCATTTTATTTCTAAAAGAGGCTACCAAATAAGAAAAACATAGAACATAATAGGCCTTGCTACCGCCAGTGGACTATTCTAGGTTGAAGTCCTCATTAGGGCATAAAGCCTTTTTGCTAGTGTAGATAGTGATTTTTCCCTCTCTGGTACGGTCTTGAATGTTCTATTTCCAGTCGAGTTTACTATCAAGGTGTGGCAAAATCGCATCATTACCTCCCCGTGGTGCCCGCTGGATAGCTATCTGATAGTGAACTAACGATGAGCGTATGCTGAGTCCGCCGATATACATATGTGTAGCTGAACACTCAGACCTGCCTAAGCACATCTGGGTGAACTTCGGCGCGCATATGTTTAACCATTTCCACCCGAAAAGCATATGACATAAAAATTACTTATTACTTATGTTGAGGCAGGACAGTAGTTATGTATAGTTTAAATGTTTTCTCTATTCAAAATTTAAGTCATATATGTAGGGGCGATGGGAGTGGTTGGGATATATTTGTCCCGACTGTTCTTTTGGGTGGGACATATGGTCTCCCGGTCAGTAATTTGGGTCTTCATGAACATGTACCGAGACACATATGTCCCGTTCGGATCGAAAGGGTTAACCGGACGAGGTATCTCTTGTTGACCTGATTGGCTGAAATATGCGTCTCAGAAGTCTAGCAAGAGCTCCTCAGAAGGAGGACCTGCGGCGGATGAATTCTCTCGATGGAATCAACGGTGACGTCTACAGACTAGCGGATACCTTACCGGAGCTACTTCGACATATTTGGAGCTGAGGTCTGTAAGGATTTTCAATACTACGTCAGGGTATTGAAAAAGAGATGGTGGCGGATCAACCTTTAATGGGCCAACGGCGGCGCTCATATCCCCGAAGTGGGTTACTGACATCGGTGTATCCGGCTCCTTGTCTTAGGGGTTGCAAAAAAAGGATCTGGTCCTTCAGGTTGGGGGTTGTGCCGTCGGGTTAACTTCCCTACCACGTAAAAAACTTTCGGTTACGAAGCAACCAACAGCCTCGGATACGGATGATTTTACTGTTGATGACCCAAGCAAACGTTAAAAGGACAAAGATCTTCGTGGCTGCACGTGGAATGTTAGGTCCCTCTACAAACCACGTGCAGCCGAACAACTTGCGGTGGCCCTAGAGTGTCTCAGAGCAGACACTACCGCCATCCAAGAAGTGCGATGGGATGGGCCGGGCTAAAGGAGTATGCAAAACTGCGACATCTACTACGGCGATTGCTACAGACAAAAAGGACAGCGTCTATTCGGGTGCGGATTTGTCATTGGAGGCAGACTTAGGCAAGAAGTCTTGAGTTTCCGGCATGTAAAGGAGCGCCTCATGACTAACCGCATCAGGGCTAAATTTGCCAACATAAGCCTAATATGCGTTCACGCCCCTCACGAGGAGAAGGACGACGCGGCGAAGGATGACTTCTACCAGCTCTTGGACAAGACGTATGAGCAATGCCCTAGCCATGACGTTAAAATTATCCTAGGTTTTAATGCAAAGCTAGGAAGAGAAGATGTCTTTAGTAGCGTTGTCGGAAAGCACAGCCTGAACTACATCACATCCGACAACGGACTCAGGCTAATCGACTTTGCGGCGGGGCGAAACTTTGTCGTAGCTAGTACGCGGTTCCCACGTCTCGACATTCACAAAGGAACATGGGTCTCCTTTGATCGAAAAATCGTCAACCAAATCGATCACATTGCGATCGACGCAAGGCACTCTTCCAGTATTCTGGGTGTTCGGACTTTCCGAGGAGCCAACGTGGACTCGGATCACTACCTAGTTGTAGCCAAGGTACGAATGCGGATATCCAGAACGAAGCGTAATCAACGAAATACTGTGAGGAAATTTGACGTCAGGCGGCTACAATCGCAAGAGACCGCTAGAGCCTTTGCCGATCGAGTTTCTCTTAATCCTATTCTAAGTCCTATGCCGCCAGCAGCAAATGCGGAAGACCAGTGCCAGCGTTGCCAACAAGCCATCAGAGATGCCGCCTCTGATGTACTGGGTTTCTCTCGCCCACCACAACGAAACCCCTGGCTTGATGAGGAATGTCGGCAAGCACATGCAGCTAATCAAGAGGCGTACAAAGCGGCGCTGCATAGAAGGACTAGAGCCGCTTACGAGCTCTACGTGCGCAGGAGAAAAGAGGAACATCGTCTTCTCAGAAAGAAGAAAAAAGAGCATGAGAAGCGCTCGATCGTGAAAATTGAGAGACTTTATTGCAGAAATGACGTTCGAAAATTTTACCAAAGGGTAAAAAGAACATGCCAGGGTTTCAAAGCCAGAACAGAAGCCTGCAGGGACGAAAATGGCAATATAGTAGTAGAATCGCAGACGGTGTTGAGGATATGGAAGGAACACTTCTGCAGACTATTAAACGGCTATGATGACCAATATTCCGCTGTGAGGCAGAATCAGCGATTCAACAGTGACCATGGCAGTCAAGATTCCCGTCAACCCGATCAGAATGAAGCGAGGATAGCGAGCCGACGGCCTTGCCGCTGAACTTTTCAAGGCAGGAGGAGATGAGTTGGTAAGGAGCATGCACCAGCTCATCTGTAAAATCTGGTCGGACGAAAGTATGCCCGGTAAATGGATCCTCAGCATCGTTTGCCCGATCCTGAAGAAAGGAGACCCTCTGAACTGCGCCAACTACAGAGGCAAAAGTCTCCTCAATATCGCATATCAAATCCTGTCTGCCGTATTATGTGAACACCTAAAACCGATCGTTAACAACCTGATAGGTCCTTATCAGTGCGGTTTCAGGCCGGGAAAGTCCACCATTGACCAAATATTCACACTACGGCAGATCTTGGAAAAAACCCATGAATACAAAATCGATACGCACCACCTCTTCATCGATTTCAATGTTGCCTTTGATGGATTGTATAGAGACGAGGTATACAGAGCCATGTCTAGTCTTGGCATCCCTGCCAAGCTCGTCTGTTTGTGCAGAATGACGATGGAGAACTCTCGCTGCTCCATCAAAGTCGGTAAGAACATCGCCAAACCATTCGATGTCAGGAAAGGTCTTAGACAAGGTGACGCGCTATCATGCGATCTCTTTAACATAGTACTTGAGAGAATTGTACGAAACTCACAAGCCAACACCGAAGGTACAATCTTTTACAAGTCTGTACAACTACTCGCTTACGCAGATGACATTGACATAAACGGAAGAACTCAGCGGGCTGTCAATGAGGCATTTACGAGTATTGAGATCGAGGCAGCAACGATGGGTTTAGCGGTCAATGAAAGCAAAACTAATATATGCTGTCTACAAAATAGGACATCCAACATCGGCGTCTTGGACAGAACGCCACAATAGACAGATATAATTTTGAGGTAGTAAAGGATATTTTCTACCTAGGCTCTATGGTGAACTCCGCAAACTCTTTTGACAAAACCGGATGAGGATGCCCTTGGTTATTTCGAGAGAAAAGTTCTTCGAGCGATCTTTGGTCCCGTCTGCATAGACGGTGAGTGGAGGAGAAGGTACAATGCCGAGCTATACGGCCTGTACAAGGACATCGACTTAGCCAGAAGAGTTCACATACAGCGACTAAGATGGCTGGGTCATTTAGAGTGGATGGAGCCCAACGTTGCCGCTAAGAAAGTCTTCGAATCCACCCCAGATGGACGGTGCAGTAGAGGACGACCTCAGTAGCTGGCGCAAACAAGTGGAGGGGGACCTCAGCCAACTTGGCGTGCGCAACTGGAGGCAGCTGGCTGGAGAGGTTTGTTGGTTGAGGCCCAGGTCCACCGCAGACTGTAGCTCCATCTAAGTAAGAAAGTTACTATCAAGGATTAAACCTAAGTATTGTGCTTTATTCTTGAAGCTAAGTTCAGTACTTCTAAAGCTTAGATGTAAAATATGAGAAATTTCCTAGAATATACTGATTTATTTACTGCAGCATACATACTTTAAGAGTTTCGTTTAACTCCAAATTCTTTCAGGCAAAAGCATCTACTTGACAGATTTAACTCAAAGCCCAATTTTATGTAAAGTGGTATTTAAGTTAAATGTTCATTTCTGGGCGTTGTCTATTTCATTATGAATAGGCTTTTAAGCGCAGGATAGTAGAAGTTATATCGATTTAATGGGATTACATTAAGTTACTTAAACTTTGTTGCATTAGTTATATTGTTCAGTTCGGTATCCTTTATATTATAGAAGGAAGGAAGAAGAATACATTTTTTTTATTAAGAAATAAATACTCATAATAAATATGCACTGTTTAACGGAGAATTTGGTACTTGTTCCAATTATGACAGCAACAACTCCCGTTTCCGCTTTCGGCCCATTGGTGAACCATACTAGATCCCTAGGGCCCATTGATGGCCCGCACTTGGACCAGACTAAATGATGTAATATTTTCACCTCAAATAAACTACAAGAATAGTATTTCCTGATCATAGTATCAGGTATGGTACAACATATATCTCTTCCGGGAAGTACGTTGAGTATTTTCAGGTACTATGGTGTCTTTCCTTGACATAGAAGGGGCCTTTAATAACGTCAATACAGAATCCATCACAAGAGCGCTCGCTGACCTGAAGGTGGACTGCTGCCTTTGCATCTAGATAGAGCGAATGCTGAATAGCAGGCGGATCCTATCCGAGCTCGGGTGCTGCTTAACTAAAAGTTTAGCGCACAGAGGCACACCCCAGGGATGATGAATGAGCTACTCATTTCACTAGGAAATAAAGGCTACAAGGTCATAGCATATGCTGACGATATTGCCATAGCCATCTCAGGTAAATTCCCCCAAACCCTAAGAGATCTAATGAACTCGGCGCTAAATTTAGTAGCGAAATGGACGGACAGCGTTGGGCTCAACGTAAATCCGTCCAAAACTGAACTAGTACTTTTTACTAGGAAATACAAAATCCCGTTCATAGCCCTACCTAAGCTTAGAAACACGGAACTCAGCTTTACAAACAAAGCAAAATACTTAGGGTTGACCCTCGATAGTAAACTTAACTGGAAACAGAACATTCTAGACTGAACCAAGAAAGCGGAAATCGCCATCTACACCTGTAAAAAGGCTATAGGTTCAAAATGGGGTCTTCAACCTAATATAGTCCACTGGTTGTACCTGACGGTGGTCAGACCAATCCTGCTTTATGGCGTTCTCATCTGGTGGCCTGCACTCGAAACAAGGTGCAACACAAACTCTATCGAAAAAGTACAACGATTAGCATGCAGATGCATCACAGGGGCTCTCAGGTCCACTCCCACAGCCGCCTTAGAAACCCTACTTAATATATATCCCATTGACATATTTGCGAAAATGGTAGCATCTAAAGCAGCCCTAAGGCTTAGAGAATCTCTCCAGTGGTCAAGCTCACAAATCGGCCACATGGAAATCTTACAAAACTCTAATCCCAGAGTAACAGATTACATATCCCAATTTATTGATTTCAATATCAAAATTAATACCACCATCCCTGACAGATCCGCATGGGATGAAGGTATCATTCTAAATGACGCCGCAATCGAAATCTATACAGATGGTTCCAAAACATCGGAGGGCACAGGATTAGGTATTTTTTCCGAATCACCTTTGATAAACGTAGCTCTCCGACTTCCGGACCACTGTAGCATCTTTCAAGCGGAAATATCGGCTATTCGTGAAGCAGCGCGCGGACTCTATGCACCCGATAGATGGTAAGTCTATCGTCCTTTACATAGACAGTCAGTCAGCGATTAAACCTCTGGAAACGCCAACAATAAGATATAAGTTGGTCAAACATTGCCGCGAATCTCTTAACGAGATTGCGGACAGATGCAATATTACTCTGTGCTGGGTCCCGGGACACAAAGATATTCCAGTCAACTGTAAAGCGGATGAACTAGCTAAACAAGGCACCATACTACCTCTAGATGTCAATAGAGAGGTACCGGCACCACCAATACAATTGATGAAACTCCGTATGCTTAACGAAGCGCAAGCTATTGCAAACAAAAGATGGAGTAATCTAGCTACGTGCGTATCGACCAGGAAGATCTGGCCTTTACTAGACGCAAAGAAAACCAAAAATCTCCTTTCATTAAATAGAAGGAACATAAGCCTCACAGTAGGAATAATCACAGGACACTGCTTGTAAGGTAGACACGCCACTAGAATGGGTGTCCCAGCAAACGATTTCTGTAGAAGCTGCAGAAATGAAGAGGAGGAGAAGAATGGATACATAGGTAAATCCAATTGGTTTAGCTGAAATGCCCCCCACACCGCAACCACCCCTCCTCCCCTCGTTATTGGTTACTATCAATCCCCAAGACGTACTGCAACAGACACCTCCCAAGATCGATAGTTAAACCTCTCATATCTCTAGACTAATGCCTGTAAATAAAATACTGCATAGGAGTAACAGAGATTGATTGAGTCAATCAGTCCCCCTATTACTCCCATGCACACCACCTACACGGTGAACTAGGTACTAAGGGTTTGACTGAAGCAGTCACCCTACCTAGTTCACACTTTATGCATAGCAGTACTTAAGGATCGATTGAATCAGTCACTCGATGTACGCTTTTGCTCCTCTATACCTACACGGTCCACGTAGGTATGAAGGGCTTGACTGAATCAGTCACCCCACCTAGCCAATACCATGCATAACAGCAATTAGAGTGAGGCTGAATCAGTCACTCTACTATACTTATGCACATACTCCACGTCTACATGGTTAATAGGACCTACCAATATAATTTCCACACACAGTATAGGGGATTCGATTGAATCAATCACCCCCATCACTTGTTGCACACTATACCTTCTCGGTACACTTCGACTTCAGGGTTAACTGAGTCAGTCACCCTCTCTAACCTTTTTAGTCAACATTCTCAGCCAACACCCTCATGAGAAAGGTTAAGGTTCCCCCGGGAACCGGTGACTCGACCGGTCACTACTCATGTGGTATCACAATGGACCCTGTAAGGACAGCCACCTTTACCTAACCTAACCTAACCTATTTTCAGGTGACCCATAAGATCACTATCAATAGACATATTTTCCAGGTGTAATTTGATAGCACATCTGGCAGTCGTCTTCTTAATAAAGATTTGCAATAGTGAAAGCCCTATGACAGCTTCCAGTGCAGATATAGCGCAGGTATGCATAGCACTAGTGATTTTTTGTAGCAACTCCAGCTTCAAACCTGTGGGCTGCTAAATTATTTTCGGCCACCAGATTATGGCTTCGTACGAGATAATGGGTCCCAACATCAGTGAATCATTCTTGGATTGAGGCAACAATTTCTATCGTATTGGCACCAACTGGCCTATATGCCCCTAGTGGCACGACCGATGTAAGAGTTTCATTTCAGATGTTGTAATTTGTTTCGTTGGAATAATGTAGTGTAGTACCTTTGAATAAGATATGTCCTAGATTTACAGTTATTTTCCTAGTGGAACATAAACGGGTTAATGGATAGTTCTTCCCTGTTACACTATTCTGAGCTTTACATTCGCATTCGCTTTACATTCACTAAGCTATCTGTATAACGCCAAT
This sequence comes from Brachypalpus laphriformis, assembly GCA_945910035.1. Lineage (NCBI taxonomy): Eukaryota > Metazoa > Arthropoda > Insecta > Diptera > Syrphidae > Brachypalpus > Brachypalpus laphriformis. Next base: position 125,857,666 of record OX246755.1, read on the forward strand.
GGCGGAATATCCTGATTTATGAAGTTCAACTAGAAGATTGACTAGATTGATTGTGGGCGCCGTGGCGTAAGTGGTTAGCGTGTCGGATCACTGCGCGTGAAGTTCAAATCCCAGAAAACACCAAAAACTATTTTCACGGTCCCACATCTCGCGAACGTCTGACAATTTCTCGAAAAAGCTTTTCAAACCGAATTCGATGGTTTGGTCACGTAGTGCGTATGCCCCCAGACCGGCTTCCAAGTCGTGCCATGGTGGGCGTGCCATCAGGTAAGCGACCCCGCGGTAGGCCTAGAAATAGATGGTTGGACCAAGTCCGGCAACTCTCCTGGAGCCGTCTAGGGATTCCTCCTGATGAGTTGGAGTCAATGGCGGTGGATCGAGAAGGATGGAGAGTCCACCTGAGCATCCTACTCCCTCGACCCTCATGAAGGATTAGCGGGCCATTTGAAAATGTATGTATGTATGTGTGTATGTAACCAAATTGCCCTTCGGATACGGCACTAAACTGTAGGTGCCTTCCATTCGGGTGAAAAATATTACGCACCCAACATGAGTGGTTGCGAGAAGCTAGGCCCTGGCACTTAAAGAGCTGTTGCGCCAAATGTTTATTTTTTTTGCTAATTTTTGCTAATGACCAAGGACCACAGTAAACGAGAGAAAACTCCTCCTTGTGGATAATCTTTAATCGAGGTCATTTTTTTTTAGGAAATAATTATTCGATTTTCTAGCATCGCCTTTATCCATCTATTGGTCAAATTGTCGATCCCTTTACAAAAATTTGCCCTAGCAAGTTGTATCTGGGGTTATTTAAAGCACTCTCAATATTCAAGAGGGCACAAAAAAGTACATACCATATATCCTTGGAGCAGAAAGCCTATTTAATTTTCTTGACGAATTGAAGAAGTGCACCTTCAGTGGTTTAACCATTTCTGTACGCTAACTGACAAGAGTGCAGAGGAGTTGTAATATTTAAAAGTCCTCTTACATGAATGCCTATTAACCTTTCTATTGCTTTCAGAATAAACGTCCATTTACGCAGCTCTGCAGGCCTTTTGCCTAACTTACGAATAGGTTGTTGCAAAGTTCAAAAAAAGCACAATAGATACTAAGAAAATAATTCCTACAGTATGTAAGCGTTTGGGAATTCCAATCTTAGTTAAGAAAAAAAAAGAAGCTTAACCATTTAAGTTGTCGTAGGTGATAGAATAAACAGTGGGAGAGCTGACTTAAAGTGCACAAGAAGGATGCATTTGAATACATGCACCAGCCTAGAAATGCTTCTGGACGGCACCCATTGGAAAATGTTTATTTATGAACAACAATTAAATTGAATAAATGCTTCAAATAAAAAAAAAATCCATTCGCGAATACACAGATGTTCGAACATGACCAACATGATCAATTGACTGTTGGAACTGATATTTATACTTCATGTGGTCTACGAGTATCTCCATTGTACATATCGCTCATTTACTTTAAGACTGTCACAACTCAAAAAACGCTGTTTTTGAGTCAATGATGCAGAATTGTTCGTTTTATCATGCCTCACATTGTATAAAAATTTTATATTAATATCTTGTATACTCTTCGCGTCCCCAGAATGGAGTCATGCTTTGCTATCCCCGGTTGTTCTTACGAATCTTATAAGATTGTCCGCACAAGAAAAAAATGCAAAGAGGTTTGAGCGAAAGCAACCCAGGTTTGACGGCGAATGCTATAAAGCTCGGAAAAAGACCCTTGCCACATTGAACCTTTTTAGAAAACACAACACCGCAACGGCTAAAGCCCTATACATAGACACAAATACATTCTACAAAGCCCTGTGTGAGTTTAAAAAACAAATGCATTTCAATGAAATAGCTAGAAAGCTAGCTGAGTCTTCTAGCAGCAAAGAATTCTGGTCCTTGACAAAGAAACTAAATGGAAATACTTTTAAGGTTGGGAGCCAAATAGGAATATTAAGTTTAAGGACGCATTTTAAATCAATGCTCAACCCACAGGAACCCTTAATTGCTTTTCATTATGCATTACCAAGAATTTGTAACGCGACTCTAGATACACCTTTTAATGAGAACGAACTCTATGAAGCATTGAGGAAAGCTAAACGGAATAAAGCTCCGGGAGAAGACGGAATCCCGTACGAATTCTTCCAGTACTCTACAGAATCCTTTCTGAAAATATTGCTGATATCTTTCAACGAAATTTATGATGTAGGGAAGGTGCCAGCAGAATTTCAAAGGTCGATTGTCTTCCCGATATTTAAGAAGGGCGACCCAAACATGGCTGCAAACTATAGGGGCATATCCTTTATGAATGCAATCACTAAAATCTTTACAAATTTGTTGACAACAAGGTTAGCTAAATGGGTGAACGAGAACAAAAAACCCAATCAATTCCAGGCTGGTTTTAGAGCGGGCTACTCAACAGTTGATCAAATATTTAATTTAACGTCAATAGCGCAAACATATTTAGACCAAGGCAAGAAATTATATGCATTTTTCATCGACTTTAAAGCAGCTTTCGACACTGTTAATAGAAATTGCCTTCTCTACAAGCTATCGAATATTGGAATATCGTCGAAATTTATAAATATCTTAAAGGACATGTACAGGAATGATAAATCGGCGATATGGGATGGCAAGGAACTGTCAGATTGGTTTGAGGTAGAGAATGGAGTCAAACAAGGATGTCTCCTCAGCCCGCTTCTATTTGCACTATTCCTGGATGACATATCTGACGCACTTCCAGCAGGCATACAGATCCAACAACTAAAAGTTAAGGCACTGCTTTATGCGGACGATATTGTTATTCTAGCAGAGACACCTAATGCATTACAGCTAATGATTAACAAAGTTGAAGAATATTGCCATATAAACTGCCTCCAAATAAACATCACGAAATCGAAAGTGCTGGTTTTTCGAAAAGGAACTGGACGCTTCGCAAGTAACGAACATTGGAAGTACGGTAGAGAACCGCTAGAAGTAGTAAGAACCTACAAGTATCTTGGTGTAACCCTTACCCATAACCTCTTCATGAAACGACATCTCGAACTTAAGCTTGTAGAAGCAAAAAAAGCCATAAATGCAACATGGAGAAATGTAATTTCTAATACTAAAGTCGACATTCATGCGAAGGTGAAAGTGTTCGAGGCTGTTATGCGTTCGGTTATGTGCTACGGAGCCCAAGTATGGGGAAGTAAACCGTATGATGAAGTCGAAAAATTGCTTAGGTTTTTCCTGAAGAAACTGTTCCGACTGCCATCAAATACATCTAACTACATGTTGCATATCGAAAGTGGAATTCCACCGTTATGCTTATTTACATTGAAGTTAAACGTGCAGTATGTAGTTAAAGTTATGAGTGGAGAAGACGAGATGAGGCTTACCAAAATTCTGGCAACAAAAGCGGTGAGAAATCGTTCGCAATTTTATATAAACTGGGAGGATTTAGCGTCTAAACATAGCACAAGTTTTAGAATGACGGAATCAAACCTTTCAGAGTGGAGAAGATCTGCACAGGAGTTTATATATAATGTCGGCCAGGCAATAAAAAGGGACCACGCAATAGCAGCAAAAAACTCAAGTGCACGATTAATTTATAAAAGACTTATACATGATGACATCACCTATCTGAACGCCAACCTCAGCATCTCCCAAATTTCACTGATCTGACGAGCGAGAGGAGAACTACTTAAGCTGAATTATATGCCACATCGCACTGACCTTTCGTCAATTTGTAGCCTATGCAACACAGCGGAACCGGAAGATATTGCACACTTTATTGGCACCTGTCCAATTCTGAAGGAAATCAGACGATTACATCTGGGAGTTGAACGCCTTGAAAGTAATGAGGTTGAGAATCTGCTGAATGGTAGTAACTGGAGTTCCCTAGTAGCATACTGTCAGGTAGCATATAATTATAGAAACAGAATTATGGAAGAAAACTTTTAATTTTAATCAAAGTAATAAATAGACATGTTAATAATAATTCATAGTCACAATTGAGAATTATGTAGTCAAATTATTCAATTGGCAATCCACGGCAGACGGTGAAGTCATTGCTTAAACTGTACTATTTTTATTGTAATTTGGAAAGTGAATTGGAAAACAAAGTACCTTTAACTTAACTTTCCTCTATCCCTAAGCTTTTCAAAAGCATTGACTACGACTCACTGTATTTCCACTGCAAATCTATTTTCTCCCCACAACAGCACGGTTTCTTAAAAAGTAGGTCCACTACGACTAACCTGACCGAATTCGTTTCCAAAACACTACAAGCATTAGAGAAAGGAAATGAAGTGGATGTCATTACCATCGACTTCAGCAAGGCCTTTGACAAAATCTGTCACTTAACAATTTACCTTAAACTTAAAGCCCTCGGTTTCCCACCCTCTTTCATTTCATGGCTGGGATCGTACCTAGAAAAACGCCAGTACAGGGTTCTTTTCAGATTTTCAGTCTCTGACCCCATTAACGCCACTTCAGGGGTTCCTCAAGGCAGTCATCTTGGTCCGCTGATCTTTGTCTTAACTATAAACGATGTTAGTCACGTCATAAAAGACTCTGATTTGTCTATTTACGCGGATGATATGAAAATCACTAAGGTAATATCTACCCCCACCGATTCTCTCTTACTTCAAATCGATCTAAATTCATTCCACACATGGTGCGACAAAAACTTTCTAGAACTTAACGTCGCCAAATGTCATTCCATAACATTCTCTCGTAAACGCCTACCCCCATCCCTCAGAACCTATTACTTTCTTAGCGAGCCCGTTCCCTCAGTCTCCTCTATATGCGATTTGGGTATTATTTGTGACAGGGAGCTAAACTTCCGTTCCCACATTGATCATATTGTACACAAGGCCAATTCTTTTCTCGGTTTCATAAAATGCTGGTCTTAAGAATTTTCAAACCCTTACGTTTCTAAATCCCTTTATATCACCTTAGTCAGACCACTCCTGGAATACGCCAGCCAAGTTTGGTCACCTTATCACAACATACACTCCCTTAGAATCGAAGCTGTGCAGCGTAGGTTTATCCGGTTTGCCTTACGCGGTCTCCCATCGACCGACAACTATATCTTACCTCCCTATGAAGACCGGCTTAAATTGATTAACCTGCAAACCCTTTCAAAACGTCGCAAAGTCGCTGACATACTTTTCGTGCACCAATTATTAACCGGTATGATCGACTCCACCGCACTACTGGAAATGATTTCCCTTCGCACTAACCCTCGAAACCTCAGGTCCGTACCGCTCTTTCTTCTCCCTCACCACCGCACCAACTACGGAAATTTCGAACCAATTTCAAGAATGTTACGCCTGGCAAATAACTCACAGAACACCCTAGACTTTCATTCGAGTCTATCCGCCCTTAGAAAGTCCCTCTACACCTCTTCATGAACCAACCAGTCCCAGTTCCCTCTCTAGTTTTTAAGGCCCCAGGGGCCCAAAAAAAAAAAAAAAAAAAGAAAAAAAAAAAAAAAAAAAAAAAAAAATATGTTAAGCTTAGAGTTAAGGTCCCTCGCTGTTAGTTCTTAAGTTTAGATTTAAGCTCTTCAAGTAAATGAGCGATAGGTACATTTGTATTACACAATATGTATCAAAAGTAATATTCCCAGAAGGATACCCAGCTTGCAACTTTTATTGATCGCACTTTCAGTTAGCTCATACCCCGCTACAATATTGTATCGGTCATACTTACACACCAGACCATGTCTGCAATAAATAACTAAATAATCACTTACTTCATCATTTAGAATAATAAAATAAAACCCACTTTATTAAGACTGCATCAGGTAATACATTCACAATAGTGTATTCTTTAAAGTGTGGGAATCAAAAAGAAGTCACTCGCTACTTGTTGCAGTTTTCAATTTGTAGAGTGCACAAATAAATTATTCAAAATGCATTTCTCGTATTTATAGCTTCTTTTTGTTGATAAAAGTGGCGGAGAAAAATACTCGGAAAAGCGAAGTATCTACCTATATTATTATTATTACGAGTTATTGAGAGCCAGTAAAACATGGACGCATTCAGTCTTTTCCTTCAAGTTATGTTCTCACTTAACTCACAACTTTTCAAATTCATCTCCATATAGTACCTTCTCCAAATGTCAAACCATTTTAAACGAGGGTATCTCAGGGGATCTTCTAATCTAAATTCACTGGATGCAGCATAACATATCAACCACTCTTGCCTAGCATAGCTCAGATGTGGTATCGTCTTGCTTATTAATTCATAAGAACTTTGAAATGCTAACTTGAGTTGTTTTACATACATTTCCCCTGCGTGCGACGTCGATTTAAAATGCTTTTCAGTTCTTTATTACCTCTCTTACGCTGTTTTTTGTTTTCTTTAAAAAACTATTTCTCTTCAGACTAACACAAAAGTGTAGCTCCACAACTGAAAGATCATAATAAAAAAGGGAATGTAAAATTCGCCTCATACATTATTGAATGAACTTATAGTGGCACTTCAAAACTATTACACACTAACGTCTCCTTAGTTCTGAAAGCCACCACATCATGGCTTAGACAAATCTAATTTTTTGTCACATTTACGTACGAATTAAAGAAAAACCCGGGTATCATCTTAAATCAAACACCTTCTAAGAGGGTGTACCCTTTGAAAACAACAAAACAGTCAGTCTAAGTTTACATCTTCTCCGGTTGCTCTGTTGATGACAGAGGGTTCGTATCTTTATAATAGATGTGCCAGACAACAGCAAGTTGATAAGCACAACGATACTTTGTTTCAAAATAAAAAGAAAGTAATACCCATACATTCTCGCTTAAGCACACGACGTCATCCCCAAAAGCTCACACACAGACACAGGATACTCTACAACTTGTTGCATACCTACCAACTGTCGACTGGTGACTGGTGCCAAAGTGGGGCGCGTGCTACCAGGGTGTGCGTGGTGGTTATATATTCACCTGTGCGTACTTCATTTTGACGGGCATGGCGCGGCCTGTTTTTTTGCCCTGGAACTTGATGAACTTGTATATGATAATGTCAAAGGTACAATGAATTTAATATAATTCTTGTTTTTTTTTGTTGTTCTTTTTGGTGTCTTCCTAGAATTGTTGTTCCCTTAAACGGGGTGGTTTTTGTTTCCTTCGTTTTCTGTATATCCCCCGTATATCCTTATTGTATCTGGTAACAATTGGTGTTTTGTCATTATCATGAAATTGAATAAGAACGTAGTTCCGCTTCGGTTTATTGCGTTCGTGCGGTAAATTCTTGGGTTTTTTCGACGCAATGTGCTCGGAATACGTTCACCGAAATGGTATTCGACGGTTTTCAGGACCAGTGCTACTGACCATTGTTGTGACGTGTATGTATGGTATGTGCTAATGTGAGGTTTGTTTCGAATTGCTATACACCTGGGCTTTATAATAAACCTGATGTGGAGCACAGACATGTCTTCACTTTTTTGTTTTGAATTTTCTGGCAAGTCGCAGGGGAAAAGATGGGTAAGCAAACAGTAGAAAAGGTTAATGGCATATGCATGTTCTCGACACTGGGTAAAAAAGGGGATAGCTGTTTTAATGGACTTTGTTTAAGGAGTTGGGCGTCGTGCGGGTTGTAGTGGATAGCTGTTGCTTCTCTTTTGGGGCAAAAACTATTGGTTACACTATCATGTTGTTTCATATGTGGGTTTGATTTGGGGCATCGACTGTAACGGAGTGGAAATGGTCTAAACTTCAGTATTCGTATTAATTAGGGAAAGTGTATTTTTAAAGTTGTCTTATTTGATGAGGGAAGGCGTGTATTTGTATGTCTTTTGGTATTGTTAAGGACTGTATGGATATTGTTGGGAGACACTCTATCATCAACGATTAACTTAACGACCTGGTAATGAATTCATGTGCTTGTACCCGAACTCTTACAGGAGATATGTTGTCAAAATGGTTTATAAATTCATTCTTTATAGCCACAGGGCTAATAGTCTAGTCAAATACAGAAAAGGAGGATAAGAATATTCTATCATTAAAACAGGATCTCAGGAAATAATTATTTTAAATGTTTGAAATAGTTTGTTCCACTTGCATGCAGTACAGAGTAAAACTACTGCATATTTGTTGTTAAGTCAAGTATGTGTGTATCGCGGCTCAGTAGATAAAGCTGTCAACTATTGACCGAGGGGCTAATGGGTTAAATCTCAAAACAGCAAAAAAGGGTTTTGAAGGTCCCATCTTTAATTAAAGTCCTACAAAAATTCGAGAGCAAAACTGCTATGAGAAGAGCTTCTCGGCTTCCGGATTCTGAATATACATATGTATGTATACAAGAGTATGTCATACAAAAATAAACAACGTTTTATACATGTACAATATTCATATTTTATTTTTACAAATGTACTTAACTATTATTTTTATTTTCAGGTAAGCAATTCAAATGTGAAGTTATTTCGCGGTCTGAGTAAGTAAAGTTAATTCGAGAGAAAGTGGAAATTACAATAGCTTTATAAACGTACATCAATTATTCCTTTGAAGTGGAGGAATACGTAGATTCATCTCTGTATCTATAAATAAAATAAATATTTGGAGCAACAGCTTTTTAAGTGCCAGGGCCTAGCTTCTCGCAACCACTCATGTTGGGTGCGTTATATTTCTCACACGAATGGAAGGGACCTACAGTTGAGTTGCGAATGCGAAGGGCAATCTGTTTTGAGAAGGTTTTTCGTGACAACAATACTCTCGGATGTTTGTCAGACGTTCGCGAGAGGTGGGACCGTGAAAAAACTTTTCGGTGTTTTCTGAGATTCGAACTTCGAACCTCATGCGCAGTGGTCCGACATACTAACCACTTACGCCACGGCGCTCACCTATACCTAGCACATACATAACATACATTCATATTTGGCACAATAGCTCATGGAGGGCCGAGACCTAGCTTCTCGAAACCGCTCGTGTTGTGTGCATTATATTTATCGCACGAATACAGTTTTGTGCCGTATCTGAGAGGCAATGTGTATCCTATTTTTGAGAAGCTTACTAATGACAACAATACTCTCGGATGTTTGTCTGATGTTCGCGAGAGGTCTCACCGAGAAAAATGTTGGTGTTTTCTAGAATTCGAACATTGAACTCCACGCACTAACTACAGCGTCAAGGTGCCCACCATACTCGTACATAGCACATGCTGTATTATTATCTCAAAAGAACTATAGAACAAATAATAAATTTTACCACCTCGTGATCAAACTGTATTTATGTGTTAGGAGAAGTATATTTCGCTTGCAAGCTTGCTGCGACAATCTTAGACTCTACTGAAATATTTGAAAGTTTTTGTATACTATAGATTTCTACAACTCTAAACCTCTTTAACTTGAAAAGTGCCTAAGTGGTCGGTTCAGAAGTTATTAATTTACTTATTCGTGACCAGCTGTGTAAAATAAATCGACTTAGCATATAAGAATTATATAAAATTTGGTTGCAAACTGTTTTGGATTTAATATAAAGTACTCGTATTAAGGATTGGTTTTACGAAACCTCTAAATAATAGTATTAAAAACATGAAAGACCATTCAACCTATAAGATCACTGCTGAATTAATTTTAAAATAATATAATCTATCGTATTTTTGTACGTATGTATGCCGTACTTACTTACTTATGTCTTGTATCCCCTTGTGGGTCCTAGGGCCTCTACTACGCCTACGCGCCATCGTGTACGGTTTCTGGCAATGTGTCTGAGTTCTCCCCAACTTTTCCCTAACTGCCGTGCCTCCTGCTCGACTGTTCTGCGCCATGTTCTATTCGGACCGCCAGGTCTTCTGCCATCCTGAGTTAGAGGGTTCCATTGCATAGCATGGTTCGCTATGGAGCCGTCACCCTTTCGGAACGTGTGACCAATCCAGTGCAACTTCCGTCGTTGGATAGTTGTGCCTATTGGTTCCTGACCCGTTCTCTCGTAAAGGTGTTCGTTAGAGATACGATTGGGCCAGAAAATCCTTAAGATATTGCGCAGGCAGTTATTAACGAAAGTTTGCAGCTTTCTGGTGATAGGAGTGGTCACTCTCTACGCGCTGCAACCATATAGCAGCACGGATTCAACATTGGAGCGGAACAGTCTTATTTTGGTGCTCAAACTGATTGCATTGCTTCGCCATATTTTGGACAACATCCCGAACGCGGACTTTGCAGTTCGGCTCCACCATCGGTCGAGACAATACTCCCAAGATACTGGAAATCCTCTACTCTCTCTACCGGTTGTCCAGCAATGCATATTTGAGCCGATGAGTTAGTTCCAAGGCTGATCATTTTAGTTTTTGCCGTATTAATTTTCAGCCCAACGACGCTTGCCTCCCTCTCCACATCTGCTGTCATTTGGTGGAGGTCCATAATTCTGTAGGAGAGTAAGCATATATCGTCTGCGTAGTCAAGATGTTTCAGTTGAGATGTAAGAGTCCATCGAATTCCTCCGTTTGCCGTCGACAAAGATGCATGAAGCACATCGCTAATCACCAATAGGAATAATATTGGTGAAGGGATACAGCCTTGTCTTACCCCACTTTGGATCTCAAATTCCTCAGACAACCTTCCCCTATGCAGAACGTGACATTTGGATCCTTCATATATAGCTTTGATAATAGCAATTAGTTTATCGGGAATGCCTCTCCTGCGTAAGACACGCCAAATAAACTCTCTGTTGACACTATCGAACGCCTTCTCAAAATCGATGAATAGCAAGTGCAGTGGCGATCGATATTCAACACACTGTTCGATGATAATCCGCAGGGTGTTGATGTGGTCGGCACAGGAGGATCCAGAGCGGAAACCTGCTTGTTCGGCATCGAGTGTGTCTTCGAGATGTTGTTTGATTCGCTCAAGGATGATTTTAGCTATTATCTTAGCTACAGCAGGCAGCACGCAGATACCCATCCAGTTTCCGCACTCCATTAAATTTCCTTTCTTAGGAAGCTTGACGATCATTCCCTTTTTCCACTCGTTAGGAAAGCTCTCCGCTTCCCACGCTCTATCTATAAGTGGAAGCAGAAGCTCAGCCGATGTTGTTGGCGCTGCTCGTAAGAACTTTGCTGGAATACCGTCAAGTCCTACCGCCTTGTTGGTTTTGAGTGCCTTGATCGCGGTAATGATCTCATCTTTACTGGGAGTCGTGGTGCGTATTCGGGAACTTCTCACCTCGGGCATCTCAGTCTGATTTGGGACCATATCGCTAGCGAATACACGGTTCAAAACCGTAGCAAAATGCTCTTTCCATCTCTTGAGCTGGTCCTCATCCGAAATGAGGAAGGAGCCGTCTAGGGTTTTCACTGGGTGTTGGCTGGAGCTGCGATCACCTGTCAGCTCTTTGGCGATTCTGTAGACGGTCCTGCTGTCGCACCTCTGTGCAACTTCTTCTGCTTCTGTAGCCAGCGCGTTGATGTAATTGCGCTTGTCACGTCGCACGCTACGCTGAACTTCTCTCATCTTCATGCGATACAGGGACTCTAGCTCGCTTCTTCCTGCTGCTGGGGTAGCTGCAACGCGAGCTTTCAGCTGTTTTCGTTCGTCAATCTGTCTCCAGGTATCCACGCCACGCCCTATGTCTTCCCTGCGATCGACCGACAATTCTTTCAGCACTAGATGTAAAAGCATTTTTCACAGCACACCAATGGTCTTGGATGGTTGCGGGCATTGAGCTGCTGATTGCTTCCACACCTTGCGAAAAGTGCTCCCTTAATTGTTGGCGCACTGAGGGATCACTAAGTCTATCAACGTTGAACCTGGGCATTCTTGTGTTGTCGTGGGATCTTCGTACTGCAGCAGTGCGTAGTTGGAGAGTAGCTATCATAAGATGGTGATCACGTACTATCCCCACATCTGCCCCTCGCCTGTTTCGGACGTCCAGGAGACTATTTCTAAAGCGGTGGCTGGTTGGAGGTTGCTTGCCTGTGATTGGAAACCCAGCTGACTTTGTGGCAGGTCTTGTGCTCAAACATGGTGCCACCTATCAGGTGGTTGGCATTGCAGAAATCCACAAACCTTTCGCCGTTGTCATTGCGGTTGCCTAGTCCATGCTTCCCGATTACATGTTTGAGCCCTTCGTTATCATTGCCTACCTTGGCATTCAAATCTCCCATCACTATGACAATGTCTCCATTTGGTGTTGTGTTGAAGACGGCACTTAAGAGGTTGTAGATGCTCTCCTTCTCGTCCTCAGACGAAATATTCGTTGGGCGTAACACTGTATGATGGTGACGCGTCGTACTCTAGTCCGGAATCTGGCCGTCAAAATCCTATCACCATGAGGCTGCCAGGAAATTAGGCCCTTGCGTGGTGTTGTTGTTAGCAGTAGTCCGACTCCATATTCCCGCGGACTTCCGGATGGTCTTCCAGAATAGAGTAGTACAGTGTTACGCGTTGGGGACTGGTACTCGCCCGCTTCTAACCATCTTACTTCACTTACCCCCAAAAGGTCGAGTTTATATTGCATGAATTCGTTTTCCAATTGGATGAATCTGACATTCCAGAAACCTATCTTTGTCCGGGTACAATAGCCAAAAGTCGTCAACATGTGATCATTCCTTATCCGAGGCATAGTGTCGGTTTCTGTAGCGGGCAATATTCGGTAACGCAGGTTGCTGTCCCACGTTACCTAGCCTAGAATCAAGGCCCTAGACAACCCGCACTTACAATTTTGGTCTATACGTATAAGGGTTTATACGTATAGTTGCCCGGGGACCACCACTAGGAGGTAAAGTAAGCACTTCATCACGAACTTGATTGTTGCGCTACTGGCCCAAGCCAAGTTTTGGGCAGTCAGTAGTTTCCCGATCAATCGCAATGCAGGTCCCCAAAATCATCATATCATATTGATTATTGAAGATTTTTTGTGTTCTCTTGCATATGGGACATGACCGCGTTGACTGTGTATCGGTTATTTCATTCAGAACTTTTCCGTCAATCATAATAAAAAAGAGCTCGTGGTAAATAACTATCCCTATTTCGTCATTTAATTGTTTATTGCCTGCATCTACCAGATAATTAGCTTGTTAATGAATTTTTAAATAATTATTTTTTTCAGTTCAGTTATCGCAATCCCTGAGTTGACAATAATTTGGAACAAAACCAATAATAAGTGTTTATTACTCATTCTAATAAAAAAAAAACTGGATTTGAGTCTATAATTTTTCACAGCGCTGCACTTCACCAATGAGAGAGAGGGAGAAAAAAAATTAAATTTAGCTGATCTGAAATAAAATCTCTCTAGCACAAAGTTCACGCAAGTTTCCACTCCTGAGTTTTTCAGAATATATTTAAGAATATATAGGAACTAATTTCCCGTTGGATTTAAGCCGGACTTTTGTGGGCCTTTTTTTAAAACTCAAACTAAAATCTAAAAAGTGTGCCGGAAATAGTGTTTCAAAACACATTATATTAAGTAGTTTTAAAAAAAATTATAATTATTATTGCGGGCGATTTCAATATACACAATTCGGAGTGGCTTCGACATTCTGGCCAGACAACACCCGAAGGAAGGTATGTTGAACTTTTCGCTGAGATAAACAATTTGACTCAGCTTGTAAATGAGCCTACACGTATACCGGACATTGTAAGTCATTCTGCCAACACTCTGGACTTGTTTCTTACTTCACACCCTGATAAATACATCATTGATGTTTTAGCGCCTCTAGGCCGGTCTGACCACAACATCGTATCAGCTAAATTCTCGTATTCTGACCACACAGTTTAAGCAAAAAATCCCAAAAGAAAAGTATGCCGTTACGAGAAAGCCAATTGGTACGGCCTTAATACTTTCTTTAGGAGTTTTAACTGGTCGCTGTGCTTCCTCGATAGCGACGTGGATGCCGCCGCTGATATGATTACTGACACCATCCTCTTAGGTATGGATACCTTTATTCCTGACAGAACAAAAAGCATCAAACCTAAGGCTAAATCGTGGTTTGACCAGAGCTGCAAAGAGGCTATCAGGGTGAAAGAGGTAAGTTTTCGGTCTTATAAAGCCAATAAATCTGAGGAAAACCGAAAGAAGTTTAAACAAGCCAGAAATGACTGCAATGCTCATATTCGACGTGTAAAATTCTTACATGACCAAAAATTGAGGCAAAAAATTCTACAATGTCCCAAAGGAGGTAAACATTTTTGGTCATTCGTCAAAAATATTAAAAATTCTGCCTCGCTCGCCATCCCAACGTTCATTTATAATGACATTCCAGCTGTCAGCTCCTTAGACAAAGCCAATCTGCTTGCTGCGCACTTCGCAGCGAACTCCACCCTGCCAGATAGTACTTTGTCTCCACCTGTACTTTTGAGCGTCGAATTTTCCATGGGACAAGTCCACTTTCGCACTCGTACAGTTGCAGGAGTACTCAAAGGTCTCAACATACACAAATCCGCTGGTCCAGATGGTATCTCCCCCATAGTTCTGAAGAGGTGTTCTTCCACGCTGGCAAAACCTCTGCGTAAGCTTTTCTGCCTGTCCTACTCTTCTGGGCTTTTTCCGAAAAGATGGAAAACAGCATTTGTCCAGCCCGTCCCTAAAAAAGACGAATCTTCCTCCCCTTCCAATTACCGACCCATTGCACTAACGTCCCTTCTTTCCAAGGTCATGGAAACGCTGATAAATCGTCAGCTTATGAAATATCTTGATTCACGAAAACTCCTTAATGACCGGCAGTATGGTTTTCGTAGCACAGGTCCACTGGTGATTTAATGGCATATCCCACCGAGAAGTGGAACCAATCTCTACATCACTTTGGCGAAACAAAGTTGGTTGCGCTCGATATTTCTAAGGCATTTGACAGAGTTTGGCATCAGGCTCTTTTGTCGAAAATGCGTGCATATGGCATCGATGAGTCTCTTCTTCAATGGATTAGTAATTACCTTTCGGACCGTTCAATACAAGTTGTCCTGGATGGTTTCAAGTCTGCAATTCACCATATAAATGCTGGTGTTCCCCAGGGCTCCGTTTTGTCTCCGACTCTCTTTCTCATTTTTATAAATGACCTCTTGTCTGCAACTTCTAATCTAATCCATTCCTTCGCTGATGACAGTACCCTTAGTTTTTCATATTCGTTCCCTAACTCACGTCCCTGCTCTTCGGCCGTAGAAGAGGAACGACATAGTATGTTAAACACATTAAATTCCGACATGAACAGCATAACCAAATGGGGTTCAATCAATAGAGTGGAATTTAATGTATCCAAAACTCAATGCTGTCTTCTGTCTCTCAAGCGAAACCAAGGCACTCAACCATTATCCATGAATGGTACTTGTATCGCTGAATCCGAAAGACTTGCCATTCTCGGTATGTGCATCAATAACTGTCTTCGATGGAACGATCACATATTCGAAGTCGCCAAAAATGCTGCTAGATGTCTAGGATTCCTTAAGCGGTGGAAGAAATATTTTACCCCGTCTGATCTGGCCTCCATCTATAAGGCCAAAGCTGGAATATAATGCCCACATCTGGTCTGGTGCACCCAAGACATTCTAAATAGGGTACAGAACCGCACGTTAAAACTAATAGGTGATAGAGACATTGTGAACTCAATAGTCTCACTTGAACATCGTAGAAATGTCTCATGTCTTTCCTAAAGCTAAATAGCCAGCTGCATTTCTCCTCTTCAAAACTTCACCCGCAATACGCGTCATGCTTCGAATGCACAACAGTTTACCCTCAAGCCCAACTTCGGACGTACTGTCAAATATAGGGATTCGTTTATAAGTCGAACAACACGTTTGTGGAACGATCTACCAGCCTCTGTGTTTCCTCATCATTACAGCCTACAAACATTTAAAGCCAAAGCAAACCGGCATCTACTCTGTCTCTTTCCCCCCTTTTCCCAACCGCCCGTGCACTGAGAACCAGTATAAGGGTATTAATAATCCCTTTGGCACGCGCAAATTATAAAAAAAAAAATAAAAAATAAAAAAAAATCCTTCAGTTCTGATTTAACAAATGAACAGATATATCACACAAAAAGAAAAAATGCAAAACTATTGATCCAAATTAATGCATTTTTCCAGTTACCCGAGTTCCAAACATTTGTTAGTTTTTCAAAATTTTGCGTTATAGACCAACCCGAAAATTGAATTATGCAAGCACTTTTGCCTAAATGGGCAATTGTGAGCCGTTTTCAAAAGTGTTCCTTCCATATCCTCAGCACCGAATGCGTGTCGTTTGTAGGATTAATATTTACTCCAAGGTAGATATGTTGATAACATATACTTGGTTTTGTCCTCATTTACTTCGGACCTTATCTCTGTTGAATGCGAGTATACTCTGAATTATGCATACGAATCGAATCTATTTCATTCCATTTTTTGTAATTTATTTCATTACTTAAATGAACTCCAATAATTTCTATTACCTGCAGTCGTAAATCACCGACACATGTATGCATGTACATCGCCCATAGAAAACAATAAAAAATAACACACATAACCTATAAATGCCATTGTCTTTTAAGCTTGTTTTTTATAATTTTTTTTCTTTTAGTTTTATTCCCACCCAACCTATTCATAATAAAAGCCTGAGCAAAAAAAAAAAAAAACGAAACACTTGCTAACGTGTGCATACCAATCCCACTGGTCTATGGAAAATTGCTGTGAAAGGTGTGTAGTCAAAAGTGTAAACAAAAACGCAAGCGCCCAGCAGATCAAAGGCGTCTATTCCAAAGGACAATAACCAGAAACGCACTTGTACACAAAACTATTGGCAACAATAAAATTTTTCACACGCCAGCAGAGCGATTCACCATAGTGGTCGTCCATAAAGCAATCCAACCACCAGTTTGACCAAGTGTACCAGACCGAGATAGAAGAGTATAGCGTACTGCAGGCAAATTTTTACTTTTACGAGTATGTTCTACATGTCGGGGTTTTTTCTCCCATTATTCCTGTTTGCGCCCCTTCCGTCCTTCCTCTTCTGTTTACACATTCCGTTGTGTAAACAAATTGTAAGTTAATATTTGATTATTGGTCCACAATGCCGAATAGTAGGGAAATAAATTCACCCACCTTACACTGTTTGCAGTGAGCGAAGGACGAGGAAGAACGTTTACCTTCAGCCGTCATACGGGGCGTATGAGTAACAAAATTTAAGCGATCGCTACATTAAATTGAAGTTAATAAAAAAAAAAAAAACCAAACGAAACGAAATGAAAAAATGCGGAAAAACGTCGGAAAATATTGGAAAATCAATCAAAACGAAAGTCTGCGGGTACGTCCGTGATGTGTATAAATATTCCTTTATGAGGTACCTGGTGCCGCTGCAGGCGAGGAGGAGGAACAAAAAGTTCGTTATATACAAATTGGTTATGAGTGTGTTTGGTGGTGGGGACTGGGGCAGATGTTCAAATGGAATCGTTGTCATAAAGTTAATATTTACTTGCTGGAAAGCGACACTATGCTTGAGTCATAGTAGATATGTACTTTCCATGGTAGTTTGGTCAAGAAATTGCTCGCGGTGTCGGACATTGTTTACAACTCGTTTTTACGAGTACGTTCAATTTTAATTTTTATTTTTACTTTACTTTAATGACATACCTCTACCTGAATATATTGCTGGATTTTCATTTAATGATGGGCTTCGTCCATGTTTAATTTATGGTTACATTGATGGTGGTTATACCTTAATAACATAGTTACAATTTTGGAGTGGAAGTGTGGTTCTGTATCTATTTGCATGTGCATATGAAATGTGCTAATGGGCTTAAGATATCTCGGTTGGGTTAGGTAAACATGTGTCCTTATTGATGGGAATGTCAACGGCTCACTTAGACTACATAGAGCCCATTGCCCTCAATTGGTTTAATGAATCTTGGGAAGCTAAAACCTTCGACAGCTGTCTAAACCACCCAGACAAATATATACATCTCAGGTATTTATTTGGGTCAGTGTTCAAGCAGCCCTGAACAGAAGTAACTACCAAGAGCAACGCTTCTTTTAAGGGCTAGTGCAGGACAATGACGCATCAGATGGACAATAGATTGTATTTCTTCTTCGAGCTGTAGTACATTTATCAAATTGATATCAGCGCTTTAAAGCTTTCTCAAAAGAAATTCTGTATCTATTTCCCTACAAAATATGCTAAGTGATATGCTAGCTGTTATGCGAAGTCAATTTAGTCTAACCGCAGTGATCATAGGCTCCTGGCAGATAGTTTTTAGAGCACCCTTAGCGGAGCGACGAAGTCGCATAAGAGGCTAAACTGCTCCGAAAAACGAAGTTAAATCAATCGAGCGAAGTTAGCCACTTATTCATTGTTGGCCCCCATCTTTATACATATATCTTATATATTAATAAGTGAATACGAAATTTATCGTAGGTCTTTTTAGCATTTATTATAAAAGGAGGGGAAAAAATACAGTAAATTCTTTATTTTAATTTTTCATTTTTTTTTGTCGAGATAGGAAACTCTCAACTGGAACACTCAGACGCAACTGGTTAATTGTACTACCAGCGAGCAAGCCCTGATTTACCCATTTTATTGGAATTTCCTTTCTTAGAGAGCCAAGCAAGCAGCACAAACTACATCAGCACCGAGGATCTGCCACCTGATACGAGCAAAGGCCGGACACTCACAGAGATAATGTTCCGCGATGTCGCCGCTCTCTCCATAAGCGTCGCAGATTATAGTACCACTTAAGGCCAACACGTTAAGGTGCGTGGTGAAAGCAAAATGGCCTGTCAACATAGCAATAAGTTGTCTACAGTCTTTCCTGCTGAGAGACAGCAAAAATACCGCTGATTTCTTACATGCGTCCGGGAGCATACGTTTAGTCAACCTACATCCTGTAGAGTCATGCCACACACAATTGTGTTCGTGAGAAACCCCATCGTCAATGGAAGCCCTAATCGAGGACGCAGAGGGAGGCCACGAGGGTTCGGAACCTGAGGAAGCCTCCTCTGAGCTGTATCTAGCAATCTCATCAGATATCTCGTTTCCCAAGATCCCAGTGTGACCTGGGACTCATATAAGACACAAAGAATTCAACCTTGCGATCGAGTTCAAAGAGTTTCTGAATTCACGAATTATTTTGGAAGTGGTTAAAGGGTTAAGCACGGCTTTAAGCACAGCCTGACTGTTACTACAGACACAATGCTACGGCCCTTCCACCTGCTCTTCACAACAAAGCTCATGGCCACTAGGATTACACAAATTTCCGTCTGGAAAACAGACGTATATTTGTCTAACGAGGAACTAAGTCTAATGTTGTCGTCTTCCACGAAGACACCAGCGGCAGACCCTTGACTGGTTCTGGAATCGTGTCCGTGAAAATGCGACTACATTCGACTCCTGGCTCAGAATCTGGCCGAAGCCAGATCCAGAATTTGCGCATCAGCTGAAGTTCTGGTGCCATTGCATCAGACGGCATATCCATAAGACCCGAGTCGTAAGATAAGTGTCGCGCAAGTTCATCAAAATTCCAATATGGAGTATGCCGCCTAAGACGATAGATAGCTGTGATAGTGCAACCCATGATATAAGTATCGAGGGGAGGTAAGTTCAGAAAAGCATCTAGAGCAGAGCCAGGCGTACTCCGACAAGCTCCCACACAGCCGCAAAAGCCAACCATATATTTACGTGAGAGCCCCTTCCACCAAACAACCAACGCATATGCGAGGAATGGTCTTATCATCGCTGTGCAGATCCAGGGAACCTTATTCGGTGACAAGCCACATGTCTTGCCAAAAGCACGCTTACACTGCCAGAAGACTGAGAGAGCCTTGGATGTTTTCGACTCGATGTGTTTAGACCAATGAAGTTTCTTATTTAAAATCATTCCCAGATATTTGGCTTCATTAGAAATGCGGAAAGTGACGCCTTAGCACTGGCTGATTCAGAATCCTCTTTTTCGTAAAGAGAATAACCTCAGTTTTAAGAGGATTCACCGAAAGCCCACTCCTAGTACACCATTCACCGACCATGTCCAGCGCCGCCTGCGCGTTAGCACAGACTGTCGCCAGGCATGACCCGACAGAAAGTACAGCGATATTATCGGCATATGCCTAAGCGTTGACGTTAGAACTATTTAGAATGTTCAACAGAGAGTCGACCACCATGCACCGTAACAATGGAGACAGAAAACCACCTTGCGGACAACCCTTGTTTACTTACTTACTTACTTAGGTGTCGCTACAGTTCGGGGTGAACCTGGGCCTCAACCAACAAGCCTCTCCATTTAACTCGGTCTTTAGCTAATTGCCTTCAGTTGCGCACTCCAAGTTGGTCGAGATCCCCTTAAACTTGTGCACTCCACCTACGACGAGGAGGTCCTCCATTGCCTCGTTCCGCCGGGTTAGCTTCGAAGACTCTACGGGCCGGAGCATTGGTGTCCATTCACTCTACATGTCCTAGCCATCTCAGACGTCCAATACGCAGTCTTTTGACCAGGTCGATGTCGCTGTACAGCTCGTATAGTTCGTGATTGAACCTTCTCCTCCAAAACTCGTCAACGCAAACGGGACCGAATATCTTACTTCTCTCGAAGCGAATTAAGATATCTTCATCCTTTTTTAATAAAGTCCATGTTTCAGTGCCGTAAAGCAGGACTGGGATGATCAGGATCTTATACAGAGTCTCCTTAGTTGTTCGAGATAGGGCTTTACTGTTGAATTGCCTTATAAGCCCGAAAAAACAGTGATTGCCAAGAGTTATTCTTTGATTGATTTCTGCGCTGATTTTATTTGTAGAATTTATAGCAGAGCCAAGGTAGACAAAGTCCCTTACTACCTCGAAGTTGTAGCTTCCCGCTGTGACGTTTTGTCCAATTCGTCGATGTTGGCTTTCCCTTCTTGTTGACAGCATATACTTTGTTTTGCCCTCATTTATCGCTTAACCCATTTTGGCCGCTTCCGCCTCAATGCTTGCAATCGCACCGGTGACAGCCCGCTGAGTTCTTCCAATAATGTCTATACCGTAGGCGCGGCGTATGTAAGCAGTTGTACAGACTTGTAATAGATTGTGCCTCCGATGTTGGCTTATAAGTTTGGCACAATCCGTTCAAGTACAATATTAAAGAGTCGCATGACAGCGCGTCACTTTGTCTAAAACCTTTTTTGACATCAAAGGTCTCGGTGAGGTCATTACCAACCTTGGTGGAGCAGCGAGTGTTCTCCATCGTCATCCTGCACACACGAACAGTTTGGCAGGGATGTCAAAACTAGATATGGCTCTATACAGTTCTTCTCTATAGATGCTGTCATAGGCGGCCTTGAAATCGATAAAGAGATGGTGGGTATCGATTTGGAATTCTTAGGTTTTCTCCAGGATCTGTCGAAGTATGAAGATTTGATCCATGGTGGACTTTCCTGGCCTGAAACTGCACTCATAGGGACCAATCACCCTGAGATTCCATTCATCAGGCATACACTCACCTCGTTAGAGATGAGGTGCTGTGTGCACTCTAGCAATTCATCACCAGCTGCCTTGAAATGTTCAGCCGGTAAGCCGTCAGGTCCAGCAGCCTTGTTGGATTTCAGCTTGGATATTGCTATCCTCACTTCGTTTTGGTCAGGTGGACGGACATTTTGACTATCATCGTCTATGTTGAATGGTTCATTCTGCTTGCCTGAAAGCGGAATGTTTTTCTTTGTCGCCGTTATACAGTCTTCAGAAGTAGTTTTTCCATATTCTCAGCACCGACTGTGGTTCTACTACGATGTTTCCATTTTTATCTCTATAGGTTTCTGTACTGGCATTGCTTCTCTGACACGTTCTTTTTACCTTTTGGTACATTGTTCTTCGAGTATAAACTCTCGATGTTCTCAAACGCGCTATTCTCATGCTGTTTCTTCTTCTTATGGAGAAGCCGATGTTCTGCCCGTCTCTTTTTCTCGTAGAGCTCACGAGCAGCTCTCGTTTTCCTTTGCAGCGCCGCTTTGTATGATTCTTGTTTTGCTGCATGCACACGCCGGCATTCTTCGTCAAACCAGGGGTTTGGCGGTGGTGGTCGAGCGACACCCAGCACATCAGTCACGGCGTTTCTGATGGCATGTTGGCAGCGTTGCCACTGGTCTTCGGCACTTGATGCTGGTGGCATAGGGATGAATGAATGATTTCGGGATACGTGTTCAGCGAAGAGTCTAGCGGTCTCTTGCGTAGTAGCTTTTCGACTTTAAATTTTCTCACAGTGATTCTTCTTTGTTGCTCAGATTGAGATATCCGCATTCGTACCTTGGCTACAACAAGGTAATGATCCGAGTCTATGTTGGCCGCTCGGAAGATCCGGACATCCAGAATATTGGAGGCATACCTTGCGTCGATTGCAATATGATCAACTTGTCTGTCTGCTTATGAATATTGAGATGAGGAAATCATGTGCTTGCTATGGTGACATTTCGCTCCACAGCGAAATCAATTAGCCTTAGTCCGTTATCAGACGTGATGTCGTGCAGGCTATGCTTACCAACTGCCCTACCAAAGACGTCCTCCTTTCCTATTTTGGCATTAAAATCGACCAATACGATTTTAACGTCGTATTTAGGACATTGCTCGTATGTTTTGTCGAGGAGCTCGTAGAAACACTCTTTGGTGGCAGGCTCCTTTTCTTCCGTGGGAGCATGAACACATATTAAGCTTGTGTTAGCGAATTTAGCCTTGATCCGGATAGTCATAATACGGTCGCTCACGTATCAGAAGCTTAGGACTTCTTGCTTTAGTCTGCCGCGTATAACAAACTCGCATCCGAAAAAGCGTTGCCTGTTGCCTCTGTAGCAATCACCGTAGTAGATGTCACAGTTTTTCATCCTCTTTCAACCCTTGTTTACCCCTGTCATAATATATTAGCCGCAATCGGCATCCACTACCAAAGTTCTATTCATTAGCATTGCTTTAATGCACAACAACAATGTTTTATCTACCCCATGTTGTCTGGCCGAGTTGGACATGCAGTCGAAAGTCGCATTTTTAAAAACACCCTCAATATCGATTAAGATACCCATCGCGTATTCTTTCCTATCAAGCGCGCACTCAATTCTGGCCACTAAATTTTGAAGTGCGGTCTCGCAGGATTTCGCACGCTGATAGGCATGCTGCATCTCCGATAGTGGATGCAGCTTCAGAGCAATTTTGCGCAAGTGAAATTCCACCAGTCTCTCCATACTTTATGCCACAGCATATTTGATAGCTTCAACTATTACCACGGCTGATGCAATATACCAGCTGCGCCTGGGTAAGCTGGCCAAGCTGCGATCTAGTGGTTATCTGATTGCCTGAAAGGTGACTCTATAGCAGAAGACTAAAAGTTTCCGCTTTCGCCTCAGTAAACTTGCCATCAGACCTTCTAAGTGACTTCGGTTTGCTCGGCGAAAGTGAACATACACAGATGATTTGTCTATACAAAACGCGATGCGGAGAAAAGGATGAACTCCTTTTAATCCACGACGATTTTTTGTGAATGGTGGGAAATAACTTCACAAAATGTGTGTTGAAATTATTCCCAACTTTCAATTGGAAATATGTTAACTTCACATCATAAAAGTACATTTATTTTCCGCTTGTGGTGAAGTTAATTCCTATGTGAAGTAAATTCCCGTGAAGCTATTTCCCCGCACCTGTAAAAGTATGCCAATTGGTTTGGACACATTTTGAGTTAATTTTGTAGGTGATTATTATTCATCAGGAAAAAAACCTTAATACTGCCCGATTATTTAATTTGGTTTATTGGCTAATATTCATTCGCTTCTGGGCCTTTTTCACTTTTTTTTATTCTTTCTTCATTGCAAAGAATTGGCCAACATTTCTGGGTGATTGTTCATTTGGGAGTTTTGGGCTTTGTAAAACAAAGCGGCCACAAAAGTGTCGCGGATAACTAAATAGTGGACATGTTGGTAAGAATGTGCTCTGCACTGGAGGCTGAATGAGCTGACAAGTCCACTTTGTAACCTCAGAAGAATAGTAGAGGGACCGATACTTAAGGCAGCAACACTATATGGATACTACTTTCCACCTGTGATATATCTCGTAGACTGTGGCCAAAGCACGATTAAAACAGAACCAATAAACTGCTGCAGAAAGAGTGGGAATCCTTCTCTATGCTAATAAACGTACTCACTGGTCGCAATCTACTGAGAAATTACACTTTAAAAATGAAACTAACTGATGGGGATTTATGCAAGGGGTGCAGCGACGAAGAAGTTCATGAAGGTACTTCCCACTTTCTGTGCCTTTGCCAGAGAGTCTTTCACATAAGAAACAGAATTCTAGGAAGCTACTACTTCCAAGACATTCAAGAGCTATCTGATGTTTCATTCTTTTTTTCACAGCTCTTCGCGGACATTAGGGCGGCTAAGAGCACCCAATAGGGCACAAGTGTAGCAAGGAAAAAACTCCAGACCATGATTACTAAAAACAAAGCATTAATGGGCATCACAATGTGTCAACACCTGAGTGTGATGAAGAAGAATTAACTTCTTCATAAACCCACTTATCTAACTTAACCTAAAAGAGCGCTTTGTATTTCAAGACTTATAGTAGATGCCCGCTCCCGTATCGTAATCCATTTTGAATCCATCAACAGTTCGCCCTCGGTGTAAACTCTTCTTTCGTCTCACTCCTCTCTGCTACGAACTCTAGTAAAGAATCTTCAGTTGCGGTCTAATATAATAGTTTCTGTCCGGTGTTTCTCGGTATTCTACCGATTTATAATTGAGGCATGACCATATGGACTCGCTGTCTAGAGATCGGTGCTCTAAGTCTTGGTGCAGTCTTACCCTCCAAGCCTCCGCATATATGTATAGTAGTGAGAGGATTCAGTATTGTTTCAAAAGCTGCCATCGATCTTGATCTTATCGATCCTGTTACCCCCAGACAGCTTGCCCACTGTGGACTTTTGTGACGTTCTCAAAATAGCATTTCTTCTCGGGCATTTCTACCAGACTAACTGAAGTAGGTTGAACTGCTATTAAATTCAGAAGATATAACTAGAAAAGCCGTGAACAAAATGAGGTAGAGGGGACACCTATAACTTCTTGTCTCAATGTTAAAGGCTAAGTACATAGATTTAGTTGGACTCTTTCGATCTCGCAAACATGATGAGGCTGGATAAGTTCCTATCTCTCATCTTTCCGTTCTAATAACAGTAAATGAAAGACTTTTCTCTTTTGCTCTATTACTCATTTACGACCATGCTAAGATAAAAACACAACTGTTTCGGAAGCCCAATAACCTAACCTAAGGGTCTATTTTCTTTTTTAACTTTAGCCATCATTTTCCATGTAATACTTCAATACTTTGAACGCTTTCCAATGATAAATTAAATCTTTTTGATAGCTTTACTATGAAGTGTATTCAATTGAACAAAACCACTTCAAACTTTAAAATTCTCGTTACGTGCCGAATAATCCTAAAAGAGACACGAACACAGCTTTAGAGTTCCCTTAAGTAGAACGTAATCAAAATGTTTTAATTGCCTATAAAAGTCATTTTAATTGCATGACCTTAGTCCTACGGTCATCACTTTCAATGACCCCTGAAATAATTAAACATATGAAGAGTCCAACAAATTTTCATTTATTATTTACACGCATTTTATGAAAGTTCACTGCGCCTTAGAAACTTCATCAGAATCATCGTGCCGTCGTCGTAGTTTTGGGTTGCCTCTTGTGGGCCATATGCAAAGCCAAACACAACTACAAGTCTCCTAGATAAATAAGCACACCTCCCTGGGCGGTCGATTAATTACTTCAATCGTTTAATGACCGAAATCACCCGCTGTGAGTCATCCCCCCTCAGCAACACCCTTCCCAAGACATAGAATCACAACAATTAGCCGTCCAATAGCTGGCTGCAAAAGCAATTCCACGTTATTACCTCAGAATTTGTTTACGTCGTAGTGTCGGGTCTGGTTCTATTCAAATGAGACCCCAGAGAAATTAATCAGCTCCGACGAAGACATGGTCTGGATGATCGCATTTAGCTTCAATTAGAGTGAATATCCCTCGGACAGTATCTAGGATATAAAAATAGGAAAATCAACGAAGCTGATTTGAATTTCATATTTTTTGTAAAGTGGGACACTTTCCTTCGTCCTATTTTTTTATTTTTTATTTTTTCTTCTTCCATAATCCATGGGATAAGGACAGTTCTACGATAAATCACTCCGTTGATTTAAACGTGAATTTGCATGTGTCCTTGGTTCGTTTCCATGGGGTTGCGCGAAATTAGTCTCAATTAAACACCACTAATCCTTTTGTATCCAATTAAATTGTTTTCTTAACAATGTTAGATGCGTCTTCCAGTAATAAGGAGCTCCTTTGACGTTTTAATGGAATCACAAAGCAAAATAACTTATTAGAAATGTGTGCTCCAGCCTTGTGCAATTCCTTGAGACGGTCCAGTGAGGACTGAAATGGTTGATGGGTCGCAGGGGAAATGCAACGCAGTTCGTTGCAAATAAAGTAGATTACTTGAAAAAGACAGATACTTTCTTATGATTTATGGGTCTAGGTGGGCAGATGGCCGTGTATAGTGGAGTTAAGAGGTAGAAAGGATTTATCAACCTGATGGCACATGCAAGTTGTGTTTGAAAGAAATATGGAATACATTTACGATTCGGTTATAAGGCTCCTTTGAGTGGACGAGATCTTGATAATACTAAAGGAAAATGGCTTCGACGCGAAATCCTGGCTTTAAGGAAATTTCCTCCGGTCCTAAGTAAAAAGCTCAATTTAACATTACAACTAGTAGACAATTGGGTCAGCAGCAAAAGGCTACGAGTGAACCCCTGAAAGACGAAGGTAGTTCTCTTCACGAAGAATAGATCGATATCTACCTTCATATTCCCAAATACCATAATCGATGCCAGGAATACTCCTACATTCGAGCCCCACCCTGCTCACTTCAACCACTCTCCCCGAGGACTACCGTTAGCTATTATTTCACGGGGCTGGTTAGCTCTAAAGCTGTACTTCGTTGTTGCGAAAAAGCTTCTCAAATCGCTGTTCGGATTCGGCATTAAACTGTAGGTCCCTTCCATTCGTGTGAAAAATATAATGCACACAACATGAGCGGTTGCGAGAAGCTAGGCCCTGGCACTTTAAAGAGCTGTTGCGCCAAATATTTGTATTTTTTGTACTTCGTTCCTCGTTTGCTTATCTGGTTGTATTTGCGGTTGCAGGCTCCTGTACTGTACTCGGTTCACTCCTCTTCCCAAAGCTTTATCACAATGATCGCCACTCTATCATTGACGGCCTTCCAGCTAATCATCTAATTAATCATGTTTTCTGGCAATGAAAGTTCCCCCGTTTCTTTGGAGTCTGGCTGTCGAGTAACGTTGCCATTAATGTCGCCGTTGATATGCTGGCATAATACCTCTCTTTCGCTTCTCGTGCTAGTAGGTCGATTAGCACCACCATACCAGCCAAAACCACGCTGCATCACAGGACGTCATTGGCTCATATTTGGGACACATGCTGAATTACTGATGACTCGACTTCTCCTAGAAAGCGAGAATTTACCAAGCCTGCAAAAAATAGTTCTGCTACTTAGCATGGGGCAAATCCATTTGGTAGTGTGTTGGTCGATGCCTTTGGCATTGGTTGCTGTTTTTATAGAATGAAACGAGGTGTTGTCGAAGCCTCCAGAGATGTCTAGGAGTATGATGTCTTTCTTCAATAGTGATATTTCAATCTTCTCAACCAAGTGGTGTACGGTGGTTGTTGTTGATTTGCCTGGTGAATAAGCAAATTGATATTCATTAAAAGGGTGTGCGGTATCTCTAATATCAAGGTCAATCATTTTCTCCATTAACATTAAGAGCACTGCGGTTAGACTAATCGGCCTAAACAATTTTGGGTCTGAGGGAGATCTGCAGCTGGTTTTCGGAATTAAAACCAGGGAGTCTATAATGGTTTCAATTCCCTGTTGAATTAAAGCGGGGAAAATTCCATCCTCGCCAGGTGCCTTGTAAAGCTTTTGAATTGAGATAGCCCATCTGATCTGATGATGAGTTGGGAGAGAAGAGTTTTGTAGAGGGACTCCTGGTGTGTCTATTTGGAGGATGAAGAAGTGGTTCATAGACAGGTAATGTGGATGCGTTAGTGGTCTAAGAGTCTAGAAAGTGAGTCCGTAGGAGTAGACTTAGTGTTTCAGTGCTGTTCTCAGTGTAACTAGGATCAGGTTTTTGTAGGAAACCAATATCTTTACTATGCTTTAAAAAAAAAAACGCTATCAGTACTGCTTAAGGGCAAGTATTTTGTGACGAATATTACTTTGAACTGAAAGAGAAAAACTCAAATCAGCTACTAAGTAATATCCAGCTTGTCACAGTCATCATTTAGCGTGGTGTTAGTTGTTAGTATTGTGAATATTTATAAAGCCTAACACCTTACACAAAAAGACTGGACAAGTAAACAATAAGCAGAATGCATACTAAACAAAAGTATGAACTAAAAATGAATATGTTACGCATAAGTCAAAATTACACTAAACACTTTCAACAAAGAAACTAGTATCGTTCGTATAATTTATGTTTTAAATATAATTCACTATGGTTGTAATCAAATTTGTCGCGGTTACTATTTACTTCCTTCGCCATACGCGTAAGAGGTTCGTTAGAACCGTAGTTCGTTCTCTGGAAACCTTATGTTTGAACCGACTTCAATTAAAAGATCCGGCGAGTCAATAAAACCATTTACCAGCTGGTGTAAACATACTACATCACATACTTCCCTACGTTTCTCCAAAGAATGACGATTTACATGGCAAGTTTAAATGGCGAAGTGCAAATCGGACAAACTTACGCTGTACCGATTCAATACGGTTAATGTGTACTGCATACATTGGAGACCAAATATTAGACGCATATTCTAACTGCGGACGAACAAAGGTATTATAAAGCGTGGATGTTATAAGAGGACACTTGAATTCTTTACTCCAACGTTTTATAAAACCAAGCATTGAATTTGCTTTATTGACAACCTGTTCAATGTGAAAATCGAAGTCGATATTTTGAGAAAAATGCACTCCTAAATCACGTACTGATGTGACTTTGTTAAGTACAGATTCATTGAGATTGTAATCATAACTTATTAAATTACATTTTCTTGAAAAGATCATCGACTGGCATTTAGATACGTTCAAAAATAAATTGTTATTACAGCACCACTCAACGAAGGTATCTAAATCATTCTGCATAGCAATGCAATCAGATTGACTGCGTACAAGTCTAAAGATTTTTATGTCGTCAGCATAAATTAAAATTCGAGTACTCTTAAGTATTGCCACCACGTCATTGATCGCAATACTAAATAAAAGAGGACCTAAGTGACTTCCTTGGGGTACACCGAATGTAGCGAGGATTGCATCGGATGTTATTCCCCGAAATAAAACTTGATAAGTTCGTTCTTCAAGGTAAGAACATATCCATCCAACGAAATGATTTGGAAAGCCCAAAGAGGTCATTTTAAACAGAATTAAGCTGTGAGAAAGTTGGTCAAAGGCCTTGCTAAAATCTGTATAAATACAGTCGACCTGACCACCCTCTACGACAACTTTGTTTGTAAAAGAAGTAAATTCCAACAGGCTGGTAACAGTGGATCTTCTATTCATGAACCCATGCTGCTTGGTTGAAAGAAATGGTTTACAAGCAAAATAAAAACCCTTACAAACTATAGCCTCGAACAGTTTTGGCACACACGATAGCTTGGCAATAGGTCTATAATTATAAATTTCACCTCGATTTCCCTTTTTGTGTATTGGAATAATAAAAGAGTTTTTCCAAATTTTATGAAAAATACTCTGCTTTAATGATGCCCGAAACAGCACGGCTAAGGGTGTTGCCAAAGTATTTCAACAATATTTCAGCACAATCGGAGGAATTCCATCAGGGCCACAGGTAGTATCGTTGCTAAGTAAAGCTAAATGCTCTCTCACATCTTCATCAATTATTGAAATCTGGCCCATTGAGCTGCTAGAGAAACCTTCAAGGTGGGCAAATTACTTGGGGTAGGTGAATAGTTGTCGGAACAGAAAGATAGACCAAAGAATGGAGAGAACATATTGCAGATTACTAGAGGGCTGCTGCTTGATTCGCTTAAGTAAGACATATTGGCGGGATAACCATCCGTTTTTTTCTTACTGCTTACAAATTTGCAGAAAACTTTGGGATCGTAAAGAAGTGAGCCACGCATTTTATTAATGCAACTATCATATAGATTTTTCGATAAGATTTGAAAGTCTCTATAGAGGATAGCGAACTGGTTATAATCGCTTGTTCTGTTTGTCGTTAAATAATTTTTCGAAAAAAGCAGCGAAAGATAAAAAATCCGTCAATATTCTCTTAAGATCGGGTAATGAAGAAAAACCCAAACGTAGTAGAGAAAAGGTGACCGGAACTAAATCCTCGAATTTTGGCGTGCAGTCTTATGCTCAAGCGGCGATGACAGCTAACGGCAAGTACAAGACCGACAGCTCGCGGGAGATCAAAGAAAGAAATCATCCAATTTCTAACGTAAAGACTCCTGCTCAAGCTGCGACATTGGAAAACGGTGATAGAGGTAGCTCACAAGATCATGTATCCAATGTTTTTTCCCTAATTCTTGCGAAACTTGAAGAGCAATCCAAAACAAACAAACTTATTTTTGAGAGACTAGTTGCTTTAGAAAACAACATTCATAACAGGCGCACTACAACCAGAATATGAAAGAAACGCTTAAAATTCTTACTTGGAACGCCAACGGGCTTATACGAAGACTCGACGAGTTAAAAATCTTTATACGAGAAAAAGATATTGATATATGCTTGGTCTGCGAAACTCATCTGACAAAGCAATCGAATATTAAGATAAGGGGATATAGCGTGTATCACGCCTTCCACCCATCGGAAAGAGCCAGAGGCGGATCATCCTTGTTTATAAAAGAATGTATCGAACACTCAGCGGAAGTAAAGATTGAATTAGAAGCAATGCAAGTAAGCACGGTACGCGTTAGAAATAGACATTTTGCTTTCAACATTTCGTCTATATATTGTCCACTGCGATGTAAACTTGAAGAAAGTGATTTCACAAACATCTTCAACTTCCTTAAACCAAATTTTATTATTGGTGGCGATTTCAACGCGAAACACCCCTTCTGGGGTTCAAGGTACGCCTCTCAGAAAGGTAGAAAGCTTTATAATGCGGGTATGCAATTCAGTTGTGATTTTTACTCGACGGGTAAACCAACATATTGGCCGACTGATAGAAATAAGATACCAGATCTGATCGATTTCTTTATTGTTAAAGGTATATCTGGCAACTGTATAAAAGTTGAAGAAAGCTTTGATCTCTCCTCTGATCATTCTCCAATCATTATGACGATAAGCGATGCTCTGATTAAAAAAGTAGGTCCGGCCAGATTAACCAGCGCGAAAACTAATTGGGATGGCTTCAAAAAAGATATTGAATCAAATACTGAGCTGAGGGTATCACTTAAAACGCCCTATGAACTTGAAGTTGAAGTAGATCGCTTCGTCGAAATCCTACAGAATGCCGCGTGGAAGAATACTCCGAAACCTAAGAAAACGCCGGCCAGCTATATTCAAAATTATCCGCAGGAAATAAAAGAGATGATTAAGGAGAAGAGGAAAGCGCGCAAAAAATGGCAACAAACTCGGGCTCCGCAACATAAAGCACATCTTAACCGTTTGTGTAACTTATTAAAAAGATCTATTAAAGACCTTAAGAATAATGAAATGCAAACTCACCTAGAAAGCTTAACGGCAGAAAAAGATTCTAATTATTCGCTTTGGAAAGCTATAAAAGGTATTAAAAAACCTCAAATTCAAGCCGCCCCAATTAGGAAAAATCAAGACGAATGGGCCAGGCATGATAAAGAGAAAGCGCAAGTTTTTGCCGCCCACCTGGAAGAAACTTTCAAACCGCTTGATGAACAGGCTCTTATTCAAAATATAAATACGTCGTATATTGACAATCGTATAATAAGAAATGCAACACTAACCGAACTTAAGGAAGAAATAAAGAAACTTAAACCTAAGAAGGCTCCTGGATACGACCTAATCACGGGAGAGGTTCTAAAAGCACTTCCGAGAAAAGGTCTAATGAAGCTTCTGTTCATTATAAACGCCGCGCTTAGACTAGAATATGTTCCCAGTTAATGGAAAGTGGCCGAAGTCATAATGGTCCTTAAGCCCGGAAAACCGCCGAATGAAGAAACGTCTTATAGACCGATTTCGCTTCTTTCAATCATATCCAAAGTGTTCGAGAGAATTTTGATTAGGCGAATACAGCCGGTTATAGAAGAGAGGCATCTCATTCCGGATCATCAATTCGGATTCAGAAGTAAGCATTCTACAGTTGAACAAGTACATCGAATAACACATGTAATCGAAAAGTCACTTGAAGAAAAAAAGATTTGTTCAAGCGTATTCCTTGACGTCTCTCAAGCCTTTGACAAGGTCTGGCATGAAGGCTTAAAGTTTAAATTACGACAAGTTCTGCCAGAGCACCTATATAATATTTTGAAGAACTACCTTACGAATAGACTATTCCGCGTCAAATGTGGAAACGAATATTCGGATTTTAAGGAAATAATGGCTGGGGTGCCGCAAGGAAGCGTTCTTGGTCCGGTCTTATATCTATTATACACTCGTGATATACCGCAAGTAGAAGGCACTGAGCTAGCTACATTTGCCGACGACACTGCTATCTTGGCAGTAGGTAAAACGGTCGAAGATACTACAGAAAAATTGCAAGAAGCTTTGGATAGAGTAAATGAATGGACAAAGGTTTGGCGAATCGCACTCAATGAGACCAAATCTGTTCATGTAAATTTTACTTATAAGAGAGTAAATAATCTGCCGATCTTTTCAAACTTGGTTCAAATTCCGTTTGCAAACGAGGCTAAGTATCTTGGAATGACACTTGATACAAAGCTGAAATGGAAAACGCACGTTAAGAAAAAACACAAAGAACTAGATAATAAATATAGAGAAATGTATTGGTTACTTGGAAAATATTCCAAGCTTAATATAGAGAACAAACTGCTTTTATATAAGCAAGCGCTAAAGCCTGTATGGACATATGGTATACAACTCTGGGGTTGTACCAAAATAAGTAATATTAAAATTTTACAAACTTTTGAAAACAAAGTGCTAAGAGGTATTGTAAATGCGCCATGGTATATCAGAAATAGCGATATCCACAGAGATCTTGGCATTAAAACAGTCGAAGACGAAATCAAAAACTACGCGAGAAAACATAAAAGTCGACTAGAAAGTCACGTTAATATAACAGTCCTCCAAGTTTTGGATGAAAGAAACTTACTACGCCGTCTACAAAGAAAAAACCTTTAGACTTAGCGCGATAAGTAACCGCGTCTAAACTGCGGAGCTAGCAGGAACTTCTACTGGGAAGGTCCCTGCAAAACGTCCTTATTTCGTGAAACGAAGACTACTTGATAAGTCGAATACTTAGTTGTAGTAAAAATGAAGTCTGTTTTGAAGGGAGGTTTTTTAGTGGGTAAGAATCCCACACTACTATGAGCACGCACTGTCGATCCTCATAGTGTCTTCTTGAAGATTTTCACCTACCCTCGGAAAAAAAAAAAAATTTATTTTATTACGCAGACTCCGTAATTGGTTATTGTACCAAGGTGCAATTGTAGACATATCCTTACGTGTGTTTCTCACAGGTATGGACGAGATAAAACAGTCAAATATACGTATGTAAAAATGTTCAGTCATTTCTTCAATATTACTATTGCCGTTGAAGATTCCTACAAAATCAATGCTAGATATTAGTTCGTTCAGTAAATTAAAGTCTGATTTCTTAAAATCAAACTCAAGAGTAAGATTTTCAAAAGTATCATGAATCACGTCGTCATGTGAAAGAATAACGTGAAGTGGAGGATGATACGCGTCAACAGTACTCATCGTAGTGGAACTAGGTTCCATAATACAATTGCTCGAATTTGTATAAAAAAACAGGTCAAGTTGTCTATCAAGAAAATTTTTTATACTGCTTAGTAGCAGTAATCCACAAGACATCACATTGTCCACCAAAATTGTTTCTTGAGGTAAAGACGCATGAGCTACAACAAAACTAAGTTCGTCGTCAGAAAGGGTCCACTTTAAGTTGGGTATTAAGCACTCCGAAAACATAGAAATAGAATTTGATTCTGTGCGAATAAGCTCAGTCTCCGTAAAAATAAACCACTTAGACTACAACATCGGATCTAGTTACTTCCCTCCGGGATATAAGCTAGTAGAAGACGACCTCGTTCGTCTCTTTGACTTACTCGGACCTAATTTTGTCTTAGGTGGTGACTTTAACGCGAAACACACTTTCTGGGGATCAAGATGCAATTCGACAAAAGGCAGATTATTGTACAAAGCCAGCATGAAACGTGGGGTGAACTTTTTTTCGACAGGAAAGCCAACTTATTGGCCAACTGACAAAAATAAAAATCCCTGACCTCGTCGACTTCTTTATCGCAAAAGGGTTAACTAAAAATTTAACGGAAGTCGAAGAATGCTATGATCTATGCTCAGATCACTCAGCAGTCACTCTGGAAATAGGTGGAAGTCTAGTAAAAAAAGAAGGACCGCCTAGGTTAACTAGTAACAAAACTAACTGGGACGCTTTCAGAAGAGACTGCAAGGAAAATGTTGCTTTAAACATACTGCTAAAGACACCGTTCGAAATAGAAGAAGAAATCGACAAACTCGTCGAAGCCATTCAGAGCTCAGCGTGGAAAAACACTCTTTTGCGGAAGACAGAAGCACGGAACAATAAAGTCAAATACCAGCCTGAAATCGCAGACCTCATACGAGAAAAGAGGAGAGCGCGCAAGAGATGGCAACAATTCCGCGTGCCACCGGATAAAACTTATCTGAACCACCTTTGTAGCAAGCTAAAAAATGTGCTGCAGGACCTAAAAAATCACGAGACTTCTACTTACCTCGAGGGTCTGACCGCTGATAAGTATTCAAACTACTCTCTATGGAAAGCCTTGAAGTCCATAAGGAAACCTGTAATGCACTCGCCGCCAATTAGGAAAGTTAACGGGGAATGGGCAAAAGAAGACAAAGAGAAAGCAGAATTATTTGCCGATCACTTAGAGGAAACATTCAAGCCGTTCGATGGACAACCGTTGATCGAACATCCGAATGATAATACGGCATCCGACAACTTTAGAGTAAAAACCGTATCCTTGTCCGAACTTCGAATGACAATAAAAAAATTGAAAAATAACAAGGCTCCGGGATATGATTTAATCACTGGCGAAATTTTGAAAGAGCTACCGAAAAAAGTGCTGGTTAAGTTGCTCTATTGTTGCTTATTATGGTTCCGAAACCGGGGAAATGTGCAAATGACAAGAAATCATATAGACCCATTTCACTTCTGCCAATAATATCTAAGGTCTTCGAGAAACTTATGCTGAAACGATTGCAACCAGTAATTGAAGAACGACACTTGATCCCGGATCATCAATTCGGCTTTCGGGTAAAACATTCCACAATCGATCAGGTGTATCGAATAACGAGCGAAATTGAAAAAGCTCTAGAAGGGGAAAAAATATGCTCTAGCGCTTTTCTCGACGTATCACAAGCCTTCGACAAGGTATGGCACGAAGGCCTAAGGTATAAGCTAAGGGTAATCTTACCGGAAAAGTTGTACAGAATATTGGAATCTTATCTTGAAAACAGACTTTTCCGTGTTAGACACGGGAGTGAATATTCGGATTTCATAGAAATCTACGCCGGTGTTCCACAAGGAAGTGTTTTCGGTCCAATCCTGTTCCTGCTCTACACAAGAGATATACCACAAGATGAAGAGACCGTTGTAGCAACGCTCGCAGACGACACGGCTATCCTCGTAACGGATGAGTCAGTTGAATCATCAACGGGAAGACTTCAACGAGCTTTGCATAAAGTATGCGAATGGACAAAAACCTGGCGAATAGTCCTGAATGAGACAAAATCAAGGCATGTCAATTTTACGTTAAGAAAGATAAACAACTTACCTATATCCATTAACTCGGTGCAAATACCGTACGCAATTTAGGAATGACCCTAGACGCGAAACTTATGTGGAAACCACACGTTAAAAAGAAGCGCGAAGAGCGCGAAATCAGATTTAGAGAAATGTATTGGCTACTCGGAACATACTCGAAGTTAAGCATATACAAAAAACTGCTTCTGTATAAGCAAGTCCTAAAACCGTCTTGGACATATGGTATACAACTTTGGGGTTGTACCAAAACAAGCAATATGGCTCTACTGCAAGCATTTCAAAACAAAATACTAAGAGCAATCGTGAATGCTCCTTGGTATATAAGAAATAGTGATATTCACAGAGATCTAGGAATTGCTACCGTAAGGGACGAAGTAACAAACTTTGCTCGCAAACTTCGTACCCGTCTTCATGTTCACTGTAATAATGAAATAATCCGTACTATGGACGTGACAAACCTTGAGCGCCGACTACAAAGAACAAGACCTTTCGACCTAGCGCCGTAAGGAAAAACCGCATGTAATGACGGTGTTAGTAGGTGCCTTCACTGGAAAGCTACCTACCTAACGCGATTAACACTACAGAAGCGAAAGCTACTCGTTAAGGCAACTTAGTCGTAGTCATCACAAAAATGAAAAAAATGAGAGGGACGAATTTCCTACTACTATGAGTACGCGCAGCCGGTTCTCATAGTGCCTCTCTGAGGGGGTGAGGTTTAGCCCGTAGGCATATACTGACTAGCACTGATGGCATTGTCAGATATATGAATCGGGCATAACCAATAGTACGGACCATTGGTATCTTTTGAAGATTCCTGCACCTCCAGGCGCAACCAAAAAAAAAAAAAAAAAAACTTTAAGTTGGGTAGATTAAAATCACCCACCAATAAAATGTCGTCGAGAGGATTACAATTTTCCGATACATAATTTATGGCATCAGTAGCATGCTTATATACCTCGATCGAGCTTTCAGGAGGAATATAAATGTTAATAATTATAACGAACTTATATCCTAGATTTAATTTCACACAGATAACGTCTAGCGAGTTTGTATTAGGAATTGGAAAGATACAACTTTCCAAAGAATTTCGAACAGCAATTAGGACTCCACCACCCCTTAGATGCTCAATATCTAAGTATCTATCTTTACGATATACCTCAAAGTTTGAGGAGAATAGTTCCGTGTTCAGAAAGGTAAAATTAAGCCATGTTTCCGTCAGTGCGATCACATCATGAATCGATGCATGAGATGCCAATAATAAATTTTTCGTTTTCGTGCGGAGTCCCCTTACATTTTGGTAGTAAAGGGACAAACGGTTTAGTTTTTTTGGAGAATTAAGAACAGAGTGTTGTTGTTCTGAGGCTTAGCAACAAACTCTCTAATGAATGCATCCTGTGGCCACATCTCTTTGTTCAATAGCTTTTCAAAGAGACATAACTCCGTCGTTAGTTTAAATGAAGCGAAAGAACTAGTCTTTTTATTAATTTTTTGACATTTAAATTTAGATACTGTTACGGATGATGAGAAATCACTTTTCTTTAAATTTTTGTGTTACCCTGTTCGCTTATGTGGAATTCGAAGTCGGGGTTCGAAAGCGCTGAACGCACACCATAAGCGGAAATAGAACCTGACCTGACATTATAATCCTTTTCCGCGACCATCTTTCTTCTTGCTGTGGCCGCTCATCTGTACGGACGTCTTGACGAAGACACCAACGAGGGAGATTTGTGGTTTTGTTCACATCAGCGGGGCACTTGCAATCCACAAACCTAATTCAAGCAAGTGCAATCTACACCACGTTTCATAGTGCCACGCACTCAGGTGTAACCCGCATTTCGTCCACCTTTCTCTAACAAATTAAAAAAAAATAAAAAGAAGAGGAATCAACCAGCCTCAATTTATTGACGTTCTCCAAGGAGCCCCTCTAATCAGCGAGCAAGATCGCTAAGACTTCTCGACATCCCATCAGTTATCTTGGTCCTGTTATTCTACAATCGATTTTCTCCGTCGCCTTTTTCTTAGCCAAACGCTTTTTAGGTAAAATCTTGCTCGGACTAGAGGATTGGGAACGCTTTCTCTTAGGTGCAGAAAGTTGGTTCGTATCACTTGAGGGTGGTATCGGCTCGTAATTAATTCGAAACCAGAGGTCGGAAAATCGGTGGATGTTGATACGCTGCACATTGATGGATATTGAGAAAGCGATGCAAAAAGACCATTTACTTTTTCAAGACGATCTGCCATAACAGCGAAATTCGCTGAGAGATCCGCGAATTCGTGTTTCATAGCGACAAGTTTAAAAGACAGACTAGACAATGATACCAGTCGACATTCGCAGCAGTAAAAGTGCAATCCAAGTATTGCATTTACTTTGTCTGAGACCAAGTCCATGAGACCAACACACTTAGTGTGAAATGTTTTATTGCAAAGGCCAAAACACGTGAGTAGGGGAGCTGTGGCCTTACGTTCAGTGCATTTATCAGCACAGCAGCAGTTAAAGAGGGCATTTTGAAAAAAAAAACCTTACACGCACTTTCTTTTTAAGCATAATTGAATGTTCCTACAAAATGTCAACACAATCGGACAGTTCCGCTTTTCGGAAGTCCAGCCGTCTTAATTGCTGCATATCTAAAAGGCAAGAGCGAATTATTCAGATGGCCACTCAACTACTAATATTTCCCCACTTTTGGACCCAAAGATGTTACATTACCCCACATGTTTTAAAGCACCACTGACAAGTTATAATAAACATCTAATCGTATAGAAATCGAAATATTTTTCATAAATCTTCTTTCGTGAAACATCTTTTGCCAAAAATATCAGCAGACTTGTTCATGAAATCTGCTATTACGAGTAACTATGATGCATCTTTTCATGTCACTGTCAACAGCATTGAATCAGATTATTTATGACTCCTTACGCTCTTACTTCTTGATATACTCGTCAACTATTTTATCATCCTCGCAAATCTCAATTCCGAAAATTCAGATCTCAGAAAATAATGTCCTGCCAGCTGGGTATATCCGTTAAATTTCAAGCTATATGGTCGAAGGGAACCTCATTTTTCTTCTAACAGCCTTCATGGTCAACAGTCGACACTGAAGCATGACTAATTTGGGTTCATGCAGATTATAGTAATCCTGTCGACTTAACTTTGATTTCTATCTAGAATTTTAAATTCACACAAAAGCCGGAGGCATTACTTATTATCTATTATCCCTCAAGTAAAGTCAACTGCTCCAGGCTGTCCAATGGCTGACCGGATGCACTCGTAAATTGAGTTCTGATTCATAACTATTCATTATTCAACTCCGTATCCTTGAAAATCGCCTGAGTCTGAGCCAAACAAATATTTAGAATTTGGTAGAAGACCGACCGTCTTTCAGTAAAAGAATAACACACATATACAATGTCTCTCTGCATATAGTACATACTCGTCTACTTAATCTATTTCATTTTATGTATCCAAACCAAGTGGATTAAACGTATTATGATATCGTTTAAGTGTTTTCATAATAGATGCGATCAGAGGGAGAGGGTAATTGAAACATCCATGTACAGACTGTATCCCTGTAAGAGGATACTTTAATCAAGCGGGCCTTTTATGGTGGAACCCTAAAATCCTCATCTATTATTACGTTTCCCATTATGGAGAATTAAAGAAATTTTCGATACTTGAATACAAAAAAAAAACTCCCACATACGAGTACATACTCACACGTAAAGATTTGTTCCTTTTTTTGTCAATTGATTTGCTGTTTGGCTTTATTTGGTTTTGCTTTGTTTGGGAATGCTTTGGATATGTAATGCCTGACAAACAGTGGAATTAAATAACAATTCCTTCACTCCCTGTTCTTCGATATCACGGGATATGTTGAAATAGGATATAAGCAATGGATTTTGCAGACGACCTTCAAGAAGTTGTTCCGTTGAATAGAAAGATACCATTCATATCGGATGTGAGGGATGATTGTTGCTTAGCTTTTCTTCAAGTGGACAGTAAAGAATTTTTCAAATCACTCGAAAAGATTTAAAAGATTTTTCGTTTAATTTTTTTTTCAAAAAGAGTGAAACACGCTTTTATGTTACTTGTTGAAATTCTAGAGGATTAGAAAAAAAAAAATATGTGTTGCGTAGACCTATTGTTTGAAGTACCCACTTCTTTTACTTTTACGGGGCGAGTGCATGTATTATCCTTTTAGGTACTTTTTTACATACATATACCATTAATTAACGCTCAAGTAGATAAAACATATGTACATATGGCCGAGTCCTTTATTGTGTTGAGTGATACCTGGTTGTAGTCCAGCTGTGAGTGAGACAAACTTATGATGGGGAAGTATTTCAAAAGAATTATGCGGATATGAAATGATATGCGACGTGACGAACAAAGGGTACATATCGTATATAGAATTGCAGTATCGAGGAAGTTTTATTTATATCCTGTTTGGATTATTCGGTATGTTTAAAGGAGCACTATGCTACATATTGAAGGTGCTGATGTATACTAAAATGTTTTGTTTTTTCATTTCATTTCATTTTCATCATTATTATAATATATTTCGGTACAATATGAATTCAGGATCCTAATCATAACAAGTAGAAAATACATGTTAATTGATAATGAAGATATAGAGAGATTAAGAAGTTCATTCATTTCACTATAAATTGAAAAATAAAAATAAAAAGATACATTCTGTAGTTTGAATAAAACTAGTGTCGAATGTATCAAGTATTATACTATAATTATAAAATACTAGTTCCGACAAAAGGTGTTAAGTGTGAGGAAAACAAGTATTCACGTACATCACAAACTTATTCATTTAACTATAACAAATTTAAACAATGTGACTAGTTAAGTGATTTATATCAGTTAGATCAAAACTAAGAAGCCATTTTTTAATTTGTCCACTCTAAAAGGAAAACTGTCTGGTTCGTCTAATCTCAAGCCGCAATAAATTGTATAGTCTGGGAGCAACAGAAGAGTATTAATTTAAAAAGTGATGGGTATTGAAAGGTGGAATTACAGCTAGTTGGTTATATTAGCTACGAAGTGAATGATATGTTGAATTCCTGTCAATTGAGTAACCACTCCTTAGAAAAAATATCTTTAAGACTTTGTAAAAATAAAGATGCTTAAAAGGGAGGATATTAGTGTGTACAAAGAGTAAAAAACTGCTTTCAAGGCGCCCGTTTCTCCAAATGATTCTAAGTATATGTTTTTGAGCAACAAGTAAAGGATGGACTTTGTTATTGTGAGCATCTTAGATTGCACTAGACCATAGTATACTACTTCCAGTAGTTTCTTTGAACAAAATAGCCTCAAGTGGTACATAATCCTTGTTGTTTTTAATAAATAAGATCTCAAACTAGGAGTAATCATACTCCAATTCATTTTGCCAATTCCAAGGTACTTAAATGCTTCTGTTCTCTCTATGTGCATTGAGGTGAACAGATTTTATTACAATTATATAAGGCAGACAATGTAGTTTTATTGCAAGTATCAGGGCTAAGTAATAAATGTTGACAGCTTGCGCTATGAAAAATCAAGGATAATTGACAATGCTAAACAATTTTTTTTTTTTATTAGAATGGTTGCGAAGCCTACTTTCATGTCTTCTTGCGACCTTCCTGACCTCGTCCTCTACCATTTCAATTTTTAGATCCCTATGTAGATCAGCGTTACGTATGTACCATGGCGCATTAACAATGTTGCGTAGTAGTTTCTTTTGAAAGCATTGTATGCTTTGTAGGTTCGTCTTACTTGTGTACCCCCAAAGCTGAGGGCCATATGTCCATATTGGCTTTAAAACTTGCTTATAAAGAAGCAGTTTATTATATATTGAGAGACACGATTACCTCCCTATTAGCCAATACATTTTTTTATATCGAATGTTTAGTTCGTCATGTTTTTTCTTGACATGAGTTTTCCAGCGCAACTTCGCGTCTAAAGTCATGCCTAAATACTTATACTAATATATTATACTGCTGAGTTCGAATGCAGAACTACTTTGTTATTTATGTACACAGGTATGTGTTGTACGGTTTTTATTAGTGAAGTTAACATGGATTGACTTCAGTTCATTTAATTTTATTTGCCATTTTTTGGTCCATTCAGATATTTCGTCTATTGTCTTTATAGTTTTTCGGTAACTTCCTGCACGGTTTTTCCGACAGCGAGTACAGCAGTATCGTCTGCAAATGTAGCAACAGTAGTTTCGTCATTTTGTGGTAGGTCGTTCGTGTATAGGAGGAACAGCACATGCCCTAACATACTACCTTGCGGTACTCCAGATTTTATACATTTTAATGCGGAGTACTCATTTTCTTGCTTAATTCTATATAATCGCTGCTTTATATTGTATATGACTCTAGTATTTCCGAGTATTGTTTTGGAAGATATTTTTTCAGTTTATGGACCAATCCCTTGTGCCAGACTTTATCAAAAGCCTGTGTTACATCAAGGAAGATGGTAGAGCATATTTGTTTTCCTTCTAAGGCTTTTTCTATTTTGCCAGTTATTCTGTGGACCTGATCTATAGTGGAGTATCTATTTCTGAATCCATATTGATGGTTTGGTATCAGTGCCTTTTCTTATATAATCGGATGGAGTCGTTTCAGAAGAATTTTTTCGAATAGCTTTGACAGTATTGGCAGCAATGAGATCGGACGATATGAGGTAACTTCACTGGGTAATTCTCCCGGCTTTGGTACCATAATAACTTCCGCGACCTTCCACATGCGTGGAACATACCTTAGTCTGAACGCTGCATTTATTGCATTTAGAAGACAAATTAAAAAATATTATTTTAGTTTTATCACTTATCATCAATTTATGCATACAAACCCAATGCCTAAGCTGTTCTAAGTCATGGCTTATATCGGCAATTAAATCTAAGGCAGAGCTATTTAAATAAGAGCAAGCTATATCATCAGCAAAGCCTGTTCGTATACCTTTAAAGTTTATTTTAAAGATTGAATTGATATAAATCAAAAAAAAGAATCGGACCAAGCACTGAACCTTGTGGAACGCCTATTCTAATAACTAAATTTTGGCTGAAGCTATTACCTATCTTTACCACTTGCCTATTGTTATTGAGGTAGGAAAGAAACCATCTGTGCATAAAACCCGCTTTTTCCAATTTCGATGAGAATATGACATGGTCAATAGTATCAAACATGGTCAATAGTTATATCAATGAACAGAACAGCAGTGTAGTTTTTGTTATTCAGGCTACTATAGATAAAGCTGAAAACATTTAAGAGTGCATCCTCTGTAGACTTTCCGGCTCTAAATCTAAATTGGTTTTCACTGAAAAAAACAAGATTTTTCAAGAAACGCAATTGTTCTAGTGTTCACTGCTTTCTCAAAAATTTTTGAAAACACCGGAAGAAGAGAAATGGGTCTATAGTTATTTAAATTTTTACTATCTCCTTTCTTAAGTATAGGTACTCGTATAACTTCTGCAACTTTTAAGGCGTCTGGAAAAATACCACTATAAATACTTTTATTATAAATGTGCGCTAAAACATCAACAATATATAACGAGATTTTTTTAATAACATTATTTGACCAACAATTTTTTCTTGACAAATTCGAATATTTCAGACGATTTATAATCCGAAATAATTCATAAGATGAAATCATAGAAGAAACTACTGGGTTGATACCATTCACTGCTGAAACAATCTTCCATACAGTAACTAGATGAATCAGAGAAACCTGCCCTTGAAAGAGTGCTGGAAGCAGCATTAGAGAGATATTGGTTAAACACATTAGACATTTCATAAGGATTAACTATATTATGTCCCTGAATAGATATACAACTTAGGTTTTTCGAGGAGGGCACACTTTTATTAATAAGCTCATTTACAATTACCCATTCCTTTCTTAAATTGGTTGTAGCTATATCATTTTAAAATGATAAGGCAAGGCCGGAGGGTTATCAGAACCAGAGTCTATAAATTCCTTATTATTTGTTCGTTAAAACACTTTAAAAAATAAAGTGAAGCAGGAGCAAAACTTTAAACCTTGTTCACCTCACAACACTTATGTTATTGCAATAAGGTAAACTTATTTAATATGGAGCATCATCGCTGTAGAGCAACCTAATTATTAGGGGATTTGCACTATATTTTGAACACTAATAAAAGGAGTAATAGTAAAATATCTTTTCATAGATTTTAGAGCAATCCTAATCTCATACTTACCCTGAGACCTGATTTTGATTATTTCTGCCACATGAGCAACGATAAGAGAAAAACAAAGAACATCTGTTTCTGTTTGTTGGAGGAGGTGTCGAGAAGTCAAACGAAG
This sequence comes from Brachypalpus laphriformis, assembly GCA_945910035.1. Classification (NCBI taxonomy): domain Eukaryota; kingdom Metazoa; phylum Arthropoda; class Insecta; order Diptera; family Syrphidae; genus Brachypalpus; species Brachypalpus laphriformis. The sequence goes on from OX246755.1 coordinate 125,901,915, forward strand.
ACTATGAAAACTTCCATGGAGGACTAGGATGCGGCTACAGGAACCTTCCTGGTGAAGACATCCTAAGCATGTGCAGGTCATACGATCTCATGTGTGTTAAATACCATGTTTATCAAACAAAGCCGGTACCTGATCACTTACAGCAGAGGTGGATGGAAGTTGAACCCAGATTGACTACCATTTGGTGACCAGTTTCATGAAGTTAAGGTTAAGGATTATAGCATGATCCTGGGTGAATCGATCGCTCAGCAACACCGTCTCCTGCTAACAGTATTTTTTTATGGAGACACCAAAGAAAAGCAAACAAACAACGGTCCCTGAAGAAATCAAATGGTACAATCTGGACAAAGAAAAAAACGAGGCTTTTGTTTCCGTGATGAAAAGTTACCTCTCTCACACGTTCAACGGAGCTGAGGATGAAGAGTGCAGAGCACAAAATATGTGAGATTCTCTACAGCGGACTTGCTTAAAGAAGGGCAAATCACTGCTAGGAGCTTCAAAAGGCCACCACCAACACGGCAAAGAAACATGGTGGTGGAGTGATGAAGCTTTAAAGCTTGGTCAAAGTGCCCCTCCAATAATAGAGGCGAAAAAATGCACATCAAAGTGAAATACAGACGTTGTAAGAGACCAGCTGAGGAAAAAGTGCGCCCGGCTTAAAGCAGAGGGTACGGAGAGCTTGTATCGGGAGCTGAAGAAAATATATTTTTCAGTTGCTGATGCAAATCAGGCTATCCAGGAGCTGCGACGACACAATATGAACACGAGCGCAAGGATCCATAAGTAGAAAGATACGAGTAAAATAAAGATATCTAATCTCTGTATTATTATTGTAAATTGGGCTATAACCTATGTAAAAATTTTATAACGAATAAATTATCTACCTATAAAAATAGTAAAAAAAAGATATGAACAAGAGCACAACCATCTTTAAAATAGCCACCCAAAGAAAGAGGAATGCTCATGGCTACCTCCTGGTGGATGACGACACAATTATGCAGAGTTGGGGCCAGTATTGTGAAGAACTTTTGAATGGACAGTTTGCCCGCCTGTACTTTCCAAGAGCCACCCTTCACTATGAAGAAATACATTTTAGTCGAAGAAGTCAGTGTGGCGGTCAAATAGTTCGAAGAATGAAAAGCGGTTGTGCCAGACGAGATGCCCTCTGCATTCTGGAAAAAAAAATGGGAGACATCGGGTTCAGATGGCTCAGAAATCTCATCTCCAAAATGAGAGGTGATACAGCTACCTTCTCCCTCTATAGAAGGATTTGTATATTGTAGTGGTTGACTTTGAAAAGGCATTCGGCAAACAACCATGGGATCTGATCTACGAGATCCAAAAATCTACGATTATGTACAGGAGCATTACGAAGGAGCCAAGACAAGAGTAAGATGGCCCACTGGAGCAAACGAAGAGTTCTCAATCAAACTCGGGGTGCACCAGGGAAGCGTCCTTTGCTCTTTATTGCAATCCTTGACTATCTGCGTAAAGGTAAAGTGACGGACTCCAAGGGACATCCATTATTCTTTGCTGGCGATGGAGCCATCATAAGTGAGGATCCTATGTCCCTGCAACGAGCACTTGATGAACGGGTGGACGCTTTGGAGGGAAATAAATATCGCATTAGTCCAAAAAGACCGAGAACTTGTGCTTTCTATTTTCTGATTCACCCTTTGAGTAGAACAGTGCTTTCCAAGTGCGAAAAGTTTAAGTATCTGGGATCAATGATCAATAGCGAAGCAGCCTGTGATGACTATATTAATCATCGCGTAAGTATAGGGTGGATGAAGTGGCGACAAATCTCCGCTATCTTTTGTGACCGAAAAATGCCTTTCAAATGCATTCAAATGCGAAAAGTTGAATGCAAGGATCTACATCGCAGTCCAGTACTCATTTGCGGTTCACAAAGTTGGACAATGTAGAAGAAGTATGAGAGTAAGTTAACGGCACGATAGCGCAAAATACCTGGGCCTTGTACTTGACAAAAAGCTCAACTGGAGATTAAATATAGAGGAAAGAATCAAGAAAGCAACAATAGCCTTTTACTCATGTAGAAGAATTTTTGGTAGAACCTGGGGACCCTCCCCCAAAATCATACTATGGATGTATACGGCTATAGTTAGACCCATACTGACTTACGGCAATCTAGTATGGTGGCCAGCTGTCAACAAATCCACCAACTTAAAGGCAATCACCAAAGTTCAAAGACTAGCGTGCATTGGCATCACCAGTGCAATGAGGACAACCCAACCACAGGACTCGAGGCTATCCTCAACCTGCTGCCGCTAGACATCTTTACACGAACATCAGCAGCCATTAATGCTATGAGAATAAGTCAGTCAGCGAACTGGAAACCAAGCAGAACAGGTCACTCGATGATCCTACTCGATTACTTTGGCCTCATGCCCGTAACGGATTACATGACGCCATATTTAGACTTTACAAGGCCTTTCTCCACCGCCTACCCTAGCAGGAAAGATTGGAAAAGCGGTCATATACCTAATGCCGAATCTATAGCCATCTACACGGATGGTTCAAAAATGAGCACTGGTGTAGGATCAGGTATCTTCTCCGACCCTCTAGGTGTATCAATATCCATACGACTTCCAGACCACAGCAGTGTTTTCCAAGCAGAGGTCTTAGCAGTGGCAACAGTCGCCCATGAGTCTGCGATAAGGGCAATACCACCAGAAGGTATCACCATCTTTATCGACAGCCAGGCAGCTATAAAAGCGATTACTGCCGTAGAAATTAAATCGAAGCTTGTGAAGTGTTGTCGAGAAGAGCTCAGGGTTCTTGGAACACAGCACAAGGTATCGCTCTATTGGGTCCCTGACCACGAGGGTATCCCAGGCAATGAGAAAGCCGACGAGCTGGCGAGAATCGGCTCAGCAGCCCCAACAGAACAAGTTGACCCCCCTGTGTGTATCCCGCCTTGCACACTCAAGCTCGCTGCAGGGAATAAGGCCACTGACGAGGCGAACACAAGATGGAACTCCATGGAAACTTGCGCCATCACTAGGAAGCTATGGCCATCTTTCGACAAAGCAAAGACCGAGAGAATCATCCGTAAAGATAGGAAATCCCTTTCCACCCTCGTGGGCATCATCACGGGATACAACACTCTGCGGTACCACTTGAAGAAACTACGCCTGACGGAGGAGGAACTCTGCAGAGGCTGTGGTGACGAGGAAGTTTTTGAGGACACAACCCACTTCCTGTGCCACTGCCCGAGTCTTCAACATTCCAGGAAAAAGTTCCTTGGTAAATTCTTCTTCCAGGATCTCGAGGAACTCTCCGGCATTTCAACGGAAAAGATGTTGAACTTCATCAAATCATCAGGGTGGTTTGTATGCAGAAATGAAGTAAGTGACTAAGTAGTTTTTAGTTTCATTGGGTAAGGGATCACTTTTCCCCCATGGGTACCACAATGGGTCATCGCTGACCTGAGTGTGGCAGAGAGCGTCGCTCCCTGCCAGCCCACATACCTAACCTAACCTAACCTAAATTAACGGCAGCTGAGATGTGGATGCTTCGCATGATAAGAAGAGTGACAAAGCTTGATCAAATAAGAAGTTCGAAGATCCGTTAAAGCCTTCACGTCAAAGAAACCAAAAAAAATACAAATATTTAGCGCAACAGCTCTTTAAAGTGCCAGGGCCTAGCTTCTCGCAATCACTCATGTTGTGTGCGTTATATTTTTCACACGAATGGAAGGGACCTACAGTTTAATGCCGACTCCAAACGGCGATTTGAGAAGCTTTTTCGTGACAACAATACTCCCGGATGTTTGTCAGACGCTCGCGAGAGCGCCAATTTAACGAGCTTTCTTTATGTATTTGCTTAAGCTAGCCGCGCGCTGTAAGGGCTTTATGTTGGCCAAAAATTCTTGTCAAATTTTGCACAGTTTCTCAATATTTTCCAACGTTGTTCAAGCGTAAATCGATCTTTCCTTATCGTGGAGATTCGACATTACATGCATAATGTATATATCAATATGTATATCAATATTTATATCAATATTTCAAGCGCGTTAGTGTTGTCAGTGTCGAAATAACACGCTTCGTTTATGGCGAAGCGTATTCGCGTCGCGCGACGCGATGGCTTTTCGTACTATTGCAAGCGACATCGCTACCAGCGAAATCGCAGGCGATTGAGTGTTTATGACAGAGCTATTTCGCCTAGTTTCATTCGTGTTATGAATTTCTTAATTTATTATTATATTTATGAACAGTCAACTAACCATGTATTAATATGTAATTATATGTGCTAAATAAGCTTACTGTAATAATACATATGTATCTACATAGTAAATAATCTTTTGAAATCTTAACTTACCCTCCAAGCCGCATTTTTTTTTCTTTTCCGCCCAAGAATCTTGTATTAAAGTTTTATTGTGGTAATCAGGTTGCCGCAGATTCCACAAACATTGCTTTTCACGCAAAAGGTCAATAAATGCGTCCATGTCGAACGAGCGATTCGCTAAACTGATTCAAAAAATGTTGATTGCATTTTTTCATCGCTCGTAGTCGCTTCAGTCGCTTCCAGTCGCTCAATTCGCTTTTCGCTTAAATCGCCGCGCCATAGACACCTCCATATGTACGCATGTAACTGATTGCTTGTAACGAATCTCATCGCGTTGCGCGACGCGAATACGCTTCGCCATAAACGTAGCCTTACCCTTTAGTAGCCATTATGCAAAGTACTGAGCAATATGTAAAGTACTGAAGCAGCAGTAAATAAAGTTACAGACGAAATATAATATTTTTTTTGTAAACAAAGAAACAAAAAATACAAGTGGCCATTTTCAATAAAATTGCTGCTAATGTTTTGCACGATACTGTATGTACGGAACCCTTGAAAATGCATTATCCTAGAACACCTATCCATTGCTATTTTTGGACCATTTAAAGAAAATTTTTACAGGCGTGATTGTTGCACTTCCTTTAAACCTTTTTTCTAACCAAATGGCTCCTTACTTTTGCTTAATGCAATGTATGTCCGTACCTTCGTCCCAATAAAAGTTGTTGAAAGGATATAATGATAATAATAACAAAAAGAAAAACAACTGACACGTTTCCTAATAAAACGTATTTTAACACAAATGACACAATCGCAGGGAAATAAGCCAAATCATAGGACACCTACCACATACTTTTTCTTAATAAATAAATACGAATAGCAAGCTGCCGCGGGCGCCCTTGTGCCATAAATAACCTATTTTTTTCCCCGTAATATAAATATCTCCCATTTGTGTTATTAGCCACAAAGTACAGGAAAAGAAAGAAGAGACATTACTATTCCAGGACATTTCACCAAAATGTGTATTCAAATCAAAGCCAAAAACAATACCAAATGACAACAGATTCTGATTTATGATTCATTTAATTACACGTACCTGCTGCAATCGAATAACAACCCAGTCAATCATAGACATTTCGAAGAATTTTCCAAGAATGGGAAAAATGCGTGACAACCAGAAAATTACTTTAATCATACCGCAGGGGTTTTTCAAGACATCTCTTGTGTTCCTGTTCTGTCTACTCCATCCACGATATTAACTATTCAAAGCAAGTACTTATGTATGTATTTCTTTGCTGTCTGTCTACACTGCCATCGAAATCAATCAATTAAAATACAACTAAACGAATAGGTGAGATCAGGGCAGGTTGTCATGGACTAACAAGCTCGTCCTGCACGCAACTTGGTCCTTGTAATTTTGGTTTTGGAGAATATGTCGTTTTTAGGAAAATTACTTTTGTAACCAATAATGGGTTTGATGACATCGCTATAACTGGGAGTTTGCCTTTGGGGATCTGGCTATTTGTATTGGGGATTGTAATTGCTCTGAAAATTCAAAAATTACTGGTCTGGGTTAAACCATCATATAAAGCGTTAGGCATTGAAACGTTTTGCACATAAGAATAGAATACAGCTACTAGAAGCTCATTACGGCTTTGAGTGGGGTTCTCAGTGGAAACTGTGGACAATGAGAAGATAGTTGATATGAAAGTCGCTTTCAAGCTGATTCCTCGCCCGCTCCTAGTTTGTGCTTTATATGGTATATACTTAGATAGACAGATATAGTTGTAATGAGGTGCAAGTTCGCTGCGACCTTTAGAAGATCTATTGTGCTTCCAAACTAAGGCTCTAGTCGATAATATGCTCGGTCTAGAGCAATTCCTCCTGTCCAGCTGCTACTATGAACTGGAGTAACTTGCTTTCATTCAGGCAAGAATTCGTCCAAGCATGGACTTTATTAATAGCATGTTGCAGCTTTCCGGTTGCTGTTTCAATGGTATCTCCCGTTGTCAATATCGCCGTATCGTCCGCAAACGTGGCGACGACATAGTTTCTTTCCTGCGGGATGTCACGCGTGTAGAGTACATATAGCAGTGGGCCCAGGACACTTCCTTGCGGGACTCCGGCTGCAATCCCCTTGAAGTCAGAGTAATCGTTTCCGTGCTTAACACGAAAGAGTCTCTCGGTGAGGTACGATCGTAAGATTAAAAAGAGTTGCCGTGGCAGTAGTCGTTCCAATTTATATTCCAAGCCTTCGTGCTAAACCTTATCGAAAGCTTGTGAGACGTCAAGAAATACGCCACAACAAATCCTTTTTTCTTCCAGAGCTTTCTCAATCACGTCAGTTATTTTGTGGACTTGGTCAATTGTAGAATGTTTCATTCTAAATCCAAACTGATAGTCAGGAATGAGACGTCTTTCGTCAATTACGGGCTGTAGACGTTTGGAAAGTAGTGTTTCAAATATTTTTGAGATAACCGACAATAGGGAAATAGGCCGATATGATTTCTTCTCATTTAGCGGTTTGCCTGGTTTCGGGACCATTATAATCTCGGCGACTTTCCATTGTCTCGGAACATAGAGCAATCTGAACGAAGCGTTGATCAAATAGAGCAGTTTAATAATAGCTTTATTTTTAATCACTTCCTTCAATTCAATCAATGCAACGTTTTTTACTTAATTTGATTCTCTTTCACCGGAAAGATTTTCAAGATAGGTCGCTATCTTTTTGCTTTTAAATTCGCGAATACTATCTTTAAGGCGATTGCATAGTCGGTTAAAGACCGTTTAATGCTGCCGTGCACGAGTGATTTGCCATTTCTTTCGTGCTTTTCGTTTCTCTCTCACCAGTTCAATGATTTCTCTGGGATACTTTTCGTTGCGTTTGATCTTATAGCTTCAAGAAGGAGTGTTTTTCCACGCCGCTCTTTAGATTGCTTCCACAAAACGATCAATTTCGTCTTCTAGTTTACAAGGTGTTCTAAGTGATACATTTAAGGCGATATTTGTTTCGCAATCATTTCTAAAGCCCTCCCAGTTTGTTCTATTGCTAGTGAGTCTTGGAGGTCCTTTTTTTCTTGATCAGCGCTTCTCCACATTAATGAAGTTACCGGCGAGTGGTCAGAAGAGAGATCAAAACATTCTTTGATTGTAATAAGCTTCTAGTAAATGCCTTTTGTAATAATGAAACAATGTTACATACCAAGAACATGGAGGGAGGTAAAGGTGGTTTTTATACCCAAGGCGGGCAAGGCTAGTCACACCACCGCGAAGAACTTCAGACCAATTAGCCTTACCTCTTTCATCCTGAAAACTTTTGAAAGATTGCTCGACATCTACATACGTAGCAGAATACGCCCGGGGGACTTATCCCCAGCCCAACACGCATACACGAAGGGTAAATGTGTGGAAACTGCCCTACATCATGTTGTCGGCTCTATAGAAAAATCACTTAAGGATAAAGAGTTCACACTAGCTGCTTTCTTGGACATTGAAGGAGCCTTCAATAATGTAAATACCGAAGCGGTTAAAAGAACCCTAAGAAACCTAGACATCGACATTAGTCTAATTAACTGGATTGTTAGCATGCTCGAGGAACGACATATAACCACCGAACTTAAGGGTTCAAAGCTCGAAGCATACGCCTCGAGGGGTACCCCTCAAGGCGGGATAATCTCCCCACTGCTCTGGGTCATTGTTCTTAATGAGGTACTACAACAACTAAGGTACAGCGGGGTCAGAGCTACAGCGTACGCGGATGACGTCGTGCTGCTTGCTACAGGTAAATTCCTGCCTACCCTCAGCGAACAACTTGACGGAGCCCTTAATACTCTTAGCATATGGGCCAGGAGCTGCGGTTTAAATGTTAATCCCCAAAAAACCGAACTCGTACTTCTTACTAACAAGAGGAAAATACCGGAGTTCAATACACCTTCTGTTGATGGTATCCCACTCAGATTGTCCGATAGCGCAAAATACCTGGGCCTTGTACTTGACAAAAAGCTCAACTGGAGATTAAATATAGAGGAAAGAATCAAGAAAGCAACAATAGCCATTTACTTATGTAGTAGAATTTTTGGTAGAACCTGGGGACCCTCCCCCAAAATCATACTATGGATGTATACGGCTATAGTTAGACCCATACTGACTTACGGCAATCTAGTATGGTGGCCAGCTGTCAACAAATGCACCAACTTAAAGGCAATCACCAAAGTGCAAAGACTAGCGTGCACTGGCATCACCAGTGCAATGAGGACAACCCCAACCACAGGACTCGAGGCTATCCTCAACCTGCTGCCGCTAGACATCTTTACACGAACATCAGCAGCCATTAATGCTATGAGAATAAGTCAGTCAGCGAACTGGAAACCAAGCAGAACAGGTCACTCGATGATCCTACTCGATTACTTTGGCCTCATGCCCGTAACGGATTACATGACGCCATATTTAGACTTTACAAGGCCTTTCTCCACCGCCTTCCCTAGCAGGGAAGATTGGAAAAGCGGTCATATACCTAATGCCGAATCTATAGCCATCTACACGGATGGTTCAAAAATGAGCACTGGTGTAGGATCAGGTATCTTCTCCGACCCTCTAGGTGTATCAATATCCATACGACTCCCAGACCACAGCAGTGTTTTCCAAGCAGAAGTCTTAGCAGTGGCAACAGCCGCCCGTGAGTCTGTGATAAGGGCAATACCGCCAGAAGGTATCACCATATTTATCGACAGCCAGGCAGCTATAAAAGCGATTACTGCCATAGAAATTAAATCGAAGCTTGTGAAGTGTTGTCGAGAAGAGCTCAGGGTTCTTGGAACACAGCACAAGGTATCGCTCTGTTGGGTCCCTGACCACGAGGGTATCCCAGGCAATGAGAAAGCCGACGAGCTGGCGAGAATCGGCTCAGCAGCCCCAACAGAACAAGTTGACCCCCCTGTGTGTATCCCGCCTTGCACACTCAAGCTAGCTGCAGGGAATAAAGCCACTGAGGAGGCGAACACAAGATGGAACTCCATGGAAACTTGCGCCATCACTAGGAAGCTATGGCCATCTTTCGACAAAGCAAAGACCGAGAGAATCATCCGTAAAGACAGGAAATCCCTTTCCACCCTCGTGGGCATCATCACTGGACACAACACTCTGCGGTACCACTTGAAGAAACTACGCCTGACGGAGGAGGAACTCTGCAGAGGCTGTGGTGACGAGGAAGTTTTTGAGGACACAACCCACTTCCTGTGCCACTGCCCGAGTCTTCAGCATTCCAGGAAAAAGTTCCTTGGTAAATTCTTCTTCCAGGATCTCGAGGAACTCTCCGGCGTTTCAACGGAAAAGATGTTGAACTTCATCAAATCATCAGGGTGGTTTGTATGCAGAAATGAAGTAAGTGACTGAGTAGTTTTTAGTTTCATTGGGTAAGGGATCACTTTTCCCCCATGGGTACCACAATGGGTCATCGCTGACCTGAGTGTGGCAGAGAGCGTCGCTCCCTGCCAGCCCACATACCTAACCTAACCTAAATGCCTTTTGTAACAAAAAAATCGATAAGATCGGGAATTTTTCCTGAATCGGTTTTCCAATAGGTCGGTTTTCCAGACGAATAAAAACAACAACTGAATTCATTTGCCACTTCGTAAAGAATTTTTCCTTTAGAAGATATACATCTTGAACCCCAGAAGGTGTGCTTCGCGTTGAAATCTCCACCAATAAGAAAATTTGAACCAAGAGCATTGAAGACACGAAAGTAGTCGTCTTTTTCTAGTCGGCATCGCGGCGGACAGTAAACAGGTGCTATATTGTAGCTCAGGTGCTTATTTTTAAGCACCTGAGCTACAATTTTTTATTTTTTTTCCAGCCCTATACTTATATCGACTGAATGTTCGAAGTTAGTTTACATGAATAAGAACGAACCGCCCCGCGCTCTATCAGAAGGATGACAGGCGTGATAATCAGCGTACTTTACTTAGATCCTTTAACCCCTCGGGGGGCATAGGGCGTCAACCACGCCTGCGCGCCATCGTGTTCGAAGTTCTGCAACGCGTTTGAGCTGCCTCCAACTCATTCCTAAAGAGCTCGATTCCTCCTCAACTGTTCTGCGCCACGTTTGCCTAGGGCGTCCCGCTATTCTGCCTGCCTGGGTGAGCGGATTCCACAGCATGGCGTATTTCGCAATGGAGTTGTCTTCGCGCCGTAGGGTGTGTCCAATCCACTGCCACTTTCTTCTTCGTATAGTAATGCTTATAGGTTCTTTGCCCCTTTCTGAGATAAAGTTGTTCGTTAGAGATGCGGTTCGGCCAAAAAATTCTCAAGATGATTCTTAAGCATTTGTTTACAAAGACTTGCAGCTTCCGTGTGTTAATGGTGTCCACCTTCCAAGTACTGCACCCATAAAGCAGCACTGATTCTACGTTGGAGCGGAACAGTCGCAGCTTGGTTCTTAAGCTGATAACATTGCTTCTCCAGATTTTAGATAGCATTCCGAACGCAGCTTTAGCCTTCCCGATTCTGCTGCACACATCCAGTTCGGTGCCACCGCGATTAGCCGAGACCACACTTCCTAAATAAAGAAAGTTATAAACTTTCTCGACTTCCTGTTCGGCAATGTTAAGTTGAGCGCGGTTGTTAGAAGAAGTGCTCAGGGCTTTTGTTTTGGCTGTGTTTATTTTTAGCCCCACTTTGTTTGCCTCAGCTTTTAGATTTTGGGCCATCAAATGAAGATCCATTATCCGATGTGAAAGTAGCCAAACATCGTCAGCGTAATCTAGGTGTTTAAGGTAAGATGTCATAGTCCAACGAATTACAGAATTAGCTTCCGTCAATGCTGCACGGAGTACATCGCTGATAACCACCAAAAACAATAGTGGTGACAGTATGCACCCTTGACGTACTCCACTTTGGACTTCAAAATCGTCCGATACCTTACCATTGTGCACGACGTGACACTTACCGCCCTCGTATGTAGCCTTGATAATAGCTATAAGTTTTTCTGGGATGCCTCTCCTGCGCAAGGCCAACCAGATAGCATCTCGATTCAATCTGTCGAAAGCTTTCTCGAAGTCGATAAACATTAAATGTAGCGGAGACCTATACTCAACGCATTGCTCGATAATGATCCGTAAGGTGTTTATGTGGTCGATGCAGGAGGATCCAGCGCGAAAGCCTGTCTGTTCGACATCGAGAGTTGAATCTAAAGGTTCTTTAATTCGTTCTAGAATTATTTTAGCTATTATTTTAGCCACGGCTGGAAGAACACATATACCTCTCCAGTTACCGCAATCCATCAAGTTTCCCTTCTTTGGAAGTTTAATGATCATCGCCCTTTTCCACTCCTGTGGAAATTGTTCGCTATCCCAAGCTCTCCGTATTAGGGGATGCAGCAAATCTGTCGATGTATTTGGCGCCGCTTGAAATAGCTCTGCAGGGATGCCATCAATACCCACCGCTTTGTTCTTCTTGAGGGACTTGATTGCTGTTATTATCTCGGTTTTACTGGGAGGTGCGGTGCGAATTCGGGAATTTGTTGCTTCGAACTGCTCATTCGAATTCGAGGTCATACCGCCATCGCCTGTGATTTAGCACTGTAGCAAAATGTTCTCTCCATCTAGTGAGCTGATCCTCATCCGAAATCAGAAGGTTACCGTCTAGACTCTTCACTGGATGTTGTTTGGAGTTTCGACCACCGATGAGTTCCTTAGTGATGCTATAAACAGTCCTACTGTCGCACCTACTCGCTGCTTCTTCAGCCCTTGAGGCCAGTGAGTTGATATATTGACGTTTGTCATGTCTCACACAGCGTACCTCCGATGACTAGGCGGTTGGTATTGCAGAAGTCCACAAACCGCTCACCGTTATCATTACGGTCTCCCACGCCGTGAACTCCCATCACGTGCTTAAGCATGGTGTTGTCGCTACCCACCTTGGCATTGAAATCTCCCATCACCATTACGATGTCCCCATTAGGCGTTTGGTTGTAGGCGGCGCCTAAGTGGCTATAAAAATCATCCTTTTCGTCCTCAGTTGCGTCTAGAGTCGGAGCATAACACTGTATGATGGTAATTTTTCTAACTCTACTCTGGAACCTAGCCATCAATATCCGGTCACTATGGGGTTTCCAGGATATGAGGCTACTACGTGCTGCTGGAGTTAGCATGAGTCCTACTCCGGAACTCCGTGCACTTCCAGCTGGTTTACTAGAGTAGAGCATGACAGTGTTTTTGGTTGGGGAGATGAATTCCCCAGCATCGAACCATCTTATCTCGCTCAGCCCTAAGATGTCTATTTTATACCTTGCGAATTCGCGTTCTAATTGGAGGAATCTGGCGTTATAAGGCCCTTCCTTGAGTGAGTGCAGGAGGGTCTTAACGTTCCAGAATCCGATCGTCGTCATCAAATTATCCGTCCGTATCCGAGGCGTTGGTTTCCGTTTCGGAGCAAGATTTGTTTTTACGGTTGCGGCTCGCTGGGCCACAGACCAACCGACACTTATCCTGTTTTTTGGCGCAGGTAGCTCGCCATTCGTCCTCTCCCGTTAACAATTTCCGAAGAAATCCCCAGATGGCACCACGAGGAGGTGGGAGTAGGGCTTACTAACAGAGCTGCTAGGTTTTCGGCATCTCCCTATCGGGAGATGCTGCCCTCGTTTGCCATCCTAATAATAATCAGCGGAGCCTCTTATCTTTATTTGCGATTCCCTTGTTAGACGGGTTTCGGAGATCAAACATATGTCAATATTTTCTTTTATTAGAAACATTTCTAATTCGTTAGATTTTTGTAAGAGTCCGTTTGCATTCCATGTTACTATTTTAAGCAAGGAGTTCATATTTACTTAGATTTAGATTTATGGTTAGCCATACAAAAGCTTTCGACGTTACTGAGACGTTCGAGAATCCGTTTGTTAATTTCACATTGTTCCTCGAACTTAGCGTAGATACAGTTCAGAATTTCATTCAACGGATTAGAGGGTAGTCCGCCGTTTCGTTTGGTTGCTTTGATTGCAGCCTGAGAACACGTCAGACGTACGGGGTTCGCTGGCTTATCCGAGGTTATTTTTCGTTCAGCCTTTTTAGTGGACGACTTTGACGTACGTTTAACCGGCTTAGAAGGCTGATTGATTTTTTCAAGAGTCTGCACTGCTGATTCGAGCGTCCTTTCAGTCGGCTAAGGAGTCTGTACAACTGGCTTACGAGTCCGCTCAGTCTGCTTAGCAATACGTTCTACCGATTTAGGAGCCCGATCGATTGATTTCGTTCCCCGTACAATCGGCGTTGTAGATTTTTTCCGTCGCATCTGTAATTCCTTAGCGACCTCGCAACCGCGATAATTTGCTGGGTGCCTTCCTTTGCAGTTAACGCAAGTAGCTTTTTCATTTGTGCTCAAATTGCAATTTTCCGAAGAGTGTTTTCCAGCGCACTTAACGCAGCGCGGCTCTTTCCGACAGTACGCTTGTGTATGATTAAACTCTTGGCATCGCACTAAAAATACTTTTACTTCGGGCGCGATCTACACACTTGAAATGCTCGGAAGCAACTGACCTGTTCCCTCAGCTTACGTGACATCCACCCCTACCGAGCCCCTTCACACCTGAAAGGAAGAGTGAAAAGGATAATTCATCACATCCCCTTAGCAGGAAAAAACCTTCTGGAAGAACCCTGTGTTTTCAGATTGCGTCTTAATTTTTTTTTACTCTTTATTTGGAGGATTCTATGCGCCGTTTGTATCTCTTTTGATGTTCATTAAACGTACTCCAACTTTCCGATAGTCGTGTCGAATGATGACATTCAGCGTGCAGCTGATACGTTTTTATGGCTTTTATAGAATATAGAAGATAATGTATGTATAAGGAGACGGAATGCACATTGTTTGTGTGTTTTAGTACACAAATTTGAGTTTGCCAATGGATATAGTTAGAACCTATAATGGGACTTGAACTATACTCGTATATTTGGTTTTCAAAGCATATTTTAAATATTTGTACAGTTTACGTTTCTGTTTTCATTCTTTGAAATTTTTGGTTACCGTAGTTGTATCATATCTTTCTAAGTCCCTCGTATGCACGTGGTATACCGCTGCAAACTTTTTGATTTCCAAAGCATGAAAGCAAAACTAATCTACAAACGAGATACATTCATCCTTACACATGTACTCGTATGTACACGCTAGTTTTTCATCGTACATGCTATGTATCTACATGAATCCATATCACTTACGAGTGTGCCAGGTCAGCAGTGAAACTTTCTGTAAAATATACAAAATACCCTGACATGGCATCCTCTTTAAATGAAATGATTAGTTTTGTTTTTCTATCAGAAAGTTTGTGGAAACGCTTTAGGCTTCATAAATACTTTATTTTGTCGAAACGTGTATTGCAATAAAATAAGTATCTACGCTCCATGGAAATGAAGTAGTATTTCCAAAGTCGAAACAAGCACTGTAAATACAACCAACTTATTTACAATCTGTTTATATAATAAAAAGGAAGCACCTATTTTTTCGCATCCCTTTCGCCATCCTTGAGGGTAGTAATTTGCATTGATAAGGAAAATATTGTGCAGTATTATTGCTATCGTTCTTCACGAGTGCTTTCGTTTAGTTGTTCCATAAATTAGTATTCAAATTGCTTGTTCCGAGTTTTATTTTTAAGACCGCTATTGGATTTCAATCTGTGCATGCTAAGTTATTGAGAGAAAATCACGACAACATTTTTTTTATTAACCATTTGTATCCATGTTCTGTGAGTACTCGTACTCGTAGTTTTGAGATAGAGAGATAGGGAAAAACCCTTAAGTGATTTCAAGTCTTCAAGAACAAAGTGATGCCTTAGGAAGTTGACGAGAGTTTGAGTTGAGTAAGAATATTTTGAAATTTATTGCACGTTATATAAATATATGTACTCGTAAGAAAGGGTATCCGGATATTTTTCAATGTGACCAATAAACCTGTAATTCTCACGTTACTTGATTGTTTTTATTGATAGTCAGTGATATGGTTGTCTGTGGGTTGCAGGAGAGTATATGACGTTAAGTCGAGTATTACTGTCTTGATGATGGTCCACAGAAATATATTGATGTATATGCCTGTAACCCCTTTTTTTTATGTGGAATTCAAAGTGAAATTTCCGCTGTTTTTTCATAAATGAAAAGATGGGGATCTGAATGAATTAATCATTGGATCCAGTCAGCATTTCTTTTTTGTATCTGTTTATTGGTCCTTGAATTTTAATCAGGGAACAATTTGATTACATTCAGATTTCACCTCTTTTCCTCCCAAACAATATGTTTAACGATCTGACATCCTCGACTTCTCGCTACTTCATACTAATTGATTTTGGATGAAAGTTACATACATATTGGTATTTACAACCCATAACGCTTGCGATAGTACCTCCACATTATGCTTCTTTTTTTAGTCCTATC
The DNA here is from genome assembly GCA_945910035.1 of Brachypalpus laphriformis. Lineage (NCBI taxonomy): Eukaryota > Metazoa > Arthropoda > Insecta > Diptera > Syrphidae > Brachypalpus > Brachypalpus laphriformis. The sequence continues at coordinate 125,917,628 of OX246755.1, forward strand.
GAGTTGTTAACTCAATGCTTTCGCCAAACCAATTTAAATTTGGTTTTTATAGTTCAGTTTATAACCGATTGAGTCCTTTGTAGAGTTTAAGTTTTAAGAGCAGTAAAGTAACTCCCAAACTACTTTACTTTAAATCTCTGTATACAGTGATGTTTTCTCAGAAACGCATTTTAATTATCTTTCCTATTTTCAAATTTATTGAACAATATACAATAATTGTCATCGGCAATGTGCGTAAGTCGGTTAATATGCAGATTAACTAGGTAATCTGCAGACTACCTGGTTTGATCGGTTAAAGTGCGAGATCTCAATTTTGCTTTACACTTTATCTAGGTAGTCTGCAGATTACGTAATTTATCTGCACAATACCGGCAGTAACCTAGTTAATGTGCGAAAACTATTTTGCATTAAGGAAAGCATCATAATAGGACAGAAGTATAATAAAGTATTAACTAGTGCAATCTACGCACTAATAACACTTAATGTTGCACAAAAGTTTGTTTTTGTGGTAAGCGTATTTTTTTTTTAGATCCAAATGATTTGCAATTCCATTTTTTAAAGCCTTGACCCCATTCAGGGTGTTTTGAGCTTTATTAAAAATAATTCATTTTAATTGTTTTTGCTAATTTTATTGGAGTTCAATTTAAATTCTATTACATTTAATTATATTTTGCTAATCTAAGATAAAGGTTAATTTTCTTAAATGTCAAAAACATAGAATCTAATAATGTCATCTTTGAATTGTCAAACATATCAAAGTACAATAAAAGACACTCAAAATTGTAACGTCAAGCAGAAAAGTCGTCTTTCCTTTGTCCTTACATACATACATACATTTTTAATGGCCTGCTAATCCTTCATGAGGATCTCCATCCTTCTCGATCCTCAGCCATTGACTCCAATTCATCAGGAGGAATCCCTAGGCGGCTCCAGGAGAGATGTCGGACTTGGTCCAACCATCTATTTCTAGGCCTTCCGCGGAGTCGCCTACCTGATGGCACGGCAGCCATGGCGCATCTTGGAAGCCAGCCTGGGGGCCTACGCACTACGTGACCAAACCATCGAAGCATAGATCGTTCCATTCGGAGAAGTAGCTGCTCAACATTGAGCGCCTCGTGTACTCTGGTGTTGCGCACTCGATCCCTACGAGTTATTCCAGCAACATCGCGAAGGAACTTCATTTCGGCAGCTTGTATCCGAGATCTTATTCTTTCAGTCATTACCCAAATTTCATGACCATAGGTGAGAGTTAGAACATACACCGAGTTAAAAAACGATAGCTTAGCTTGAACACTAAGTTCGGCCTTCCTTACAACAGATTGGCCAAGCTTTCTCAAAATCGATCCAGCCTGACCAATTCTACAAGATAACCCGGCATTGCTCTTCCCATCACTCGTGAATAAGACGCCGAGATACTTAAACTTATCGACCTGCTTCAGTGGGACTCCACTAACATGCAGAGTGCACTGAATGTGTTTTTTGGAAACGATCATTACTTCCGATTTGTTCACGTTGATCTTCATTCCAGCATCATCACAAACGGCTACAAACCTTTCGAGTGCGCGCTGAAGTTCGGTTTGAGAGGATCCAAGGATGACCAAATCATCCGCAGAAAGCAGATGACTAATCCTTAGGTCTCCCACTTTGAAATATTCCCCGCCACAGCTGCGCTGCAACATCCAATCCATATATACAATGAAGAGGAGAGGTGCCAAAATGCACCCTTGGCGGAGTCCAACCCCCATAGTGAAAGGTATTGACTTAACACCGTTTATCCGAACACAGCTTCTACAGTTTGTATATAAAGACTGAATTGCCCTTAATAGGGAACCATCAAAGCCATACTTCTGCAGAACACTCCAGAGTTTGCCTGGAGGAACACTATCATATGCTTTTTTCCAAATCCACAAAGCAATTGTAGACAGGTTTAGCATACTCCCAGGCCTTCTCAAGAACCATCCTGAGAGTGAACAACTGGTCGGTTGTGCTTCTACCGGGACGAAAACCGCACTGCTCGTCCCCCAAACTGTCCTCAACCACAGCTCTGGAACGCGTTTTTAGCACCTTAACGAAGACTTTTGCAGGGAGACTTAAAAGAGATATACCCCTATAGTTGGCGCAATCTCTTTTGTCCTCTTTTTTAAAAAGAGGAACTATCATCCCCATTGCCAATCACCAGGTGTTTCACTACATTCCCAGGTCACTTTAATGACACGCGAGAGCCATTGCACTCCCTCTTTACCTAACGCCTTGAGCATTTCTGGCCGAATTTCATCCACACCAGCAGATTTGCCAACCTTTAGCGCTTTGATCGCCAAAGTTACTTCCTCTACCGTAGGACTACTTTCCGCCCTACTCTCGACCATAGGTCTGTCATCTTCGGTGCCCTGTTCGGAATTGAGCAATTCTGAAAAGTGCTCGCTCCATCTGCGTAAGATGTCCTCCTCATTGGAAAGAAGTGTACCGTCTTTGGATTTGACTCCTTCAACGATATTCAACTTTTTTCCTCTGAGTCGGCGGACGGTCTGCTAGAACATCTTATTTGCAGATCAGTGGCCACGTTCCAATTTCTCGCCAAACTCCTTCGACTGTTCTTTCGCTGATTTCATAGCTAATTTGCAAGTTCTTCCTGCCTCAGTGTACCGATTTCGAGAATCGGAGATCCCCACGTGAATCCACACCTTAAAGCCACTCTTCTTCTCTCTGGTGGCTTCTTGAACTCTGGGCGTTTTAAACCAAGCAGTTCTTTTCTCACCTTCAGCCGCCACAGCAAACCGCTTCATTCCACAAACATCTCCCGCAGAGGCAATAACAGCTGTTGAAAACAGTTGCCATTCTTCCTCTACATTTGATGGAGCAGTTGGAATTCATTCAAACCTCTCAGATATTTGCCGCGCAAATGTCTCCCGTATCTCATCGTCCTGTAACCTCTCCCATCGTATGCGTGCAACTATCCGTGATTTACACTTTGGTGTGAGGGACTCTCTCGCTAAGATACAATTTGCACAGCACTAAGTGATGATCAGTTGACAGTTCGGCCCCTCTCAATACGCGAACATCACAAACCATTCTCTTCAGGCACGATGGTACCACAAAGAAATCGATCAGCGACTTCTGCTGAAGACTCTGACGGTAAAGATAGTGTTCGTTATGGTTAAGCCATTTTCACAACAAAAATCCAACAACCTCTCTCCGTATGATCCAAATAAGGATACTCTAGATATACCGATCGCTACTTGTAGACTCAAATTTAATCTGGATGCTACCGAAAGAACAAATCTTAGGTGAACAAGTGGAACAACATGCTTAGCGACAAGCCATATTTGACCCAAGCTGGAACTAAAGCGCTCAAAGAATTTATTTCTCTCAACAGATTGCATATTGGCACTATAGTAGGTGTCATCACTGGGCACTGTCTAATAGCCAAGCGTGCAACAAGGATTGGCGTATTTTCAAACAATTTTTGTAGAAGTTGTATGGACAAAGAGGAAGAAGGAATTATTCGTCACCTTCTTTGTACATTTCCAGCTCTCGCCTACAGAAGAAACATAAGGAGCTCTTTACTACAACAATTTATGCTATCTCTTAAGCTTTCTCCAAAGGTCCAAATTGTTCTAACTACTTACTTACTTAGCTGGCGCTACAGTTCGGGGTGAATCTGGACCTCAACCAACAAGCCACTCCATGTGGAACCAAAGGATCTCCGATCTATCAGTCTATCGTCCTTTCTGCTTAAAACTTTAGAAAGGTTAATTGATATCCATCTTCGGCAAAGTATTAGCCCAGCTCTGCTCTCGCCGTCCCAACATGCGTACTGCAAAGGCAAATCGGTTGATACCGCCTTACATTCGCTTGTGCGCACCATCGAAAATCATTGAGCATCAAAGAATACACCATGGTGGCTTTCCTTGACATTGAGGGAGCTTTTAACAATGTCAAACCAAAGGCGATTACCGACGCACTTGTAAATCTGAAAGTGGATACTTCGCTCGGAGTGTTGATCAATCAATTGCTTACATGCAGGATTATTAACACACAGCTGGGCGGAGCATCGCCCAGAAGAATTGCTCGTTGCGGTACACCTCAAGGTGGAGTCTTGTCACCTCTTCTGTGGAACCTGGTAGTTAATGAACTACTGATGGACCTGGATACATCAGGTTGTACGCCTATGCTGATGACATTGCTATTGCTGCCTCCGGTAAACACCGGGACACTCTCAGGGATATCCTCCAATATGCTCTTCTTCGGCTCACCAAATGGGCCTCCAAATGTGGACTGGGGGGTTAACCCCCATAAAACGGAACTCGTTCTCTTCACGAGGAAATATAAAGTTCCTCTCATAGACCCTCCTATGATAAATGGCACCAGTCTCACCTTCTCTGAAAACGCGTAAATATCTGGGTCTTATTATCTACTAGAGCGCGTCAAGAAAGCTAATGTAGCTCTCTATTCCTGTAAAAATGCTGTAGGTAGGAGCTGGGGTATCAAACCTCAAATCACTCATTGGCTATACGTGTCCATTATCAGGCCTATACTACTATATGGCGTGATCGTATGGTGGCCTGCTCTTGACAGGGCTGTCCACCTCACTCAACTAGCTACGGTGCAAAGATCTGCATGCATCTGCATCAGTGGTGCACTGAGAACTACTCCCTCCGCGGCACTGGACATTTTGTTCATTCTGCTACCTTTAGATATTTTTGGCAAACAGATGGCTGTCTGTGCGGCCATCCGCCTGAAAGCCTCCTCTCATTGGTCTAGCTATCGCTTTGGCCACCCCTCGATCCTTGATCTTCTCAACTTCAAACACGAAAACGCGGTCTACACCCCGCCGAAACTGAGATTTGACCGTAACTTCCGTACGAGTATCCCTAACCGGGATGTATGGGACACTTCCTCCCCTGTCGATTGTAGTTTGGTTCACTTCTTTGCAGATGGATCTAAGACGGAGGGTGGGGTGGGTTGTGGTGTTTTCTCCGAACAGCTCAATCTGAACATCTCTTTCCGCCTCCCTGATCATTGTAGCGTTTTCCAGGCGGAAATCATGGCGATTAAGGAATCCCTGTCCTGGCTAAAATGTAATGTGTTATCTGTCAGGGATATTAGCATTTTCACTGACAGCCAAGCGGCAATCAAGTCCCTGGAATCGTTCTCCTTCACTTCAAAGGCTGCCTTAAACTGTCGTCTATCTCTTATGGAGATGACAGAGCAGTTCAACATTCACCTATGCTGGGTGGTGGGCCATAGAGACATTCCAGGTAACTGCAGGGTGGACGACCTCGCCAGACAAGGTACCACTCTAAGGATTTTGCCTGAAAGGCAAGCCCTGGGTATGCCCCTCGCTACATGTGAGTATCTACTAAAGCTGAAGGCTATTAGCACGACCAACCTCAGATGGGGAAACGGCTCAACGTGTCACATTTTGAGACAGATCTGGCCTAAGCTGGATCAAAAACATAGTGCCGATCTGATCAAGTTAAAACGTACACAAATCAGCTGCGTTGTCGGTGTTCTCACTGGACACTGTCTTATAGGCCAACACACCAAAAGACTTGGTCTCTTCTCCAACGACTTCTGCAGAAGCTGGGATGAGGGGGAAACCATCCTTCACCTCCTATGCACATGTCCGGCCCTGTCGCTTAAAAGAATGCTCCATCTAGGGTCCCCCTTCCTTGACGACCTCTGCAATCTGGCGTCCCTGGACGTCATGAGCACCCATCGCTTTGTCAAAAGCTCCGGTTGGTTTTGTTAGTCTCTGAGTGGCTTAATGGTTTGATCCATGGTATCACAAAGGACCTTCACTGGTCTAAGTGTGTCTGCACTCTCGTGTGGACAGCCAACCTAACCTAACCTAGGCTCAAACTTAGGTCAGTATCTTTTAGTTATCTTACGTTCAACTGTTTTCTGTTTATTTATCCTTTTCTCAACTCAAATTGCAACTTATCCCTTGAAACATGCACCGTTAAGTGAACTAATATTTAGCACAACGATATAGTAATTTTTTAACGAAAATGGTGCTAATGATAAACAAATTTTCGTAAAATTTTAATGTCGTTCGATCGATGTTATTATCGATGTTTGAAGATCGGGGTGTCTTCAGTAGATAATTTGCAACAAATTTGCGATACACATAGCAGTCAATAAAAAAACAATTAATGAGTAAAGTAAAGCATTGACCATGGTGCTATTTTTTGCACAAACTTAGTTGTATATGTATATACATATGTATGTTTGCAGCCAAAACATTCATATCTACAAAAAGAATATATTTTAACAAACAAAAACCCATTGTTTTCCACATTAAGTGCCATACTTTAAATTGTTTGCTTTGATTCATCATCATCATAGAAATTATAATTAACATGATTGCCTACATTTGCACATCAGTAAACGAGTACACATTTCAAGGGCTCTACGCTGAAAAGTGTGACAACCACTTGAGAGCACAATTGAATTGGCCAAAGAGGCGGTTTGGTTATATTTTTATCCTCTCATAAAAATATAATCACATTTGTTACTGCATGTACATGTGCATGTACTAATGTGTATCACTAAGTGTGGGGGTAAGCATTGTTTAGATTTTTTGGCAACCGCAAAAGGATATGTAGCACGCAAGCGGAGCGGCACAGTGCGGCGCGCAACCAGAACGTAACCAACCCAAATTCTTAAATTGACCTTTCATGCATTGTGTCTGCTACCGTTCTTTTGTAATAAATTTACCTAGTAATTGTAATTTTTCTAAAAAAAAAAAAATATCAACAAATAGATAGCTTTACGTTTATTTTGCTGCCAGACACTGATTGATGCTGAATGTATAAAATGTTCCTCACTAGTGTTAGATAAAGTGAAATTAATTACACTGTTTGCTCTAAATATAGGTTTTCACGGGGATTTTCCTTGTTTTTGTTTGTTGTATTGTGGTGTGTAGTATAATTATTTAGGATTTAAGAAATTATATAATTTGAATATTTTTTCTACAGAAAAAAAATCTGTCGAATGTAATGAGCACTGAAATTTTATTTCCATTTCACTGTAACTTTGCTCTCTATTTGTTTAAACGTGCCAAGGATTCGCAGTAGTAACCTTTAAGCCAATCAAATAGGCCAGGTAAAACCAAATATATCAGCATCCCACCTACGCACATTGAAATCACAAACGCACATAATTCAAAAACATGCCGCACATGAGCGTTTATTCAAGCACGGACAGTATTTATTTTACTACAATATACTGATCAAAGCTATGAAAGGATATGTATATATGCAAGAATAAAAACAAAATAAGCCAAATAAGGTATCACACAAATTAAAAACAAAAAGCAAAGAACGAAGCCTTACTCGGGCATGAACACAAAGCAAACTTTCAAAAGGCCAGTTTAACATTCCTAAGTAAGAGCAGTGTCAACGAAAGGTCACCGCCGCAGAGCAAATAATAAGCCATATACATCGATGGCCAACACCAGTTCTCCCCTCTAAATTTTATTATTATAAATAATATCCGCCGGATATTGCTTTGAAGATAAACAGTGCAATAGAAAGTTGTACCCATATTCACTAAAGCGAGGAGTAAATAGCCTCTTCGCCTCAAACTGCAATGAAATCATTTCATAAGTAAATCACCTCCATCTCGTTTCATTTGAAAACATGTACATAAGCTATCCTGTCGGGATATCAAAAATATGGGCCAATTTTATTGTTTATTTAACAACACTGCCTCGTAAAAGGTATTCTTGAAAATGTACTTGATAATTGGTTTTTTTGTTTTGTATTCGTTTGCACTTTAAAGGTCATGTACAGCTGGACAAAGGGATAGCGCGAAAACAGACCGAATGCCATGTATATTTAAGGGACGCCCCGAGGTTCGCAGGACATTTATTGTTTTTAAATGTAATCGGAAATGTCATGAAATTGAATAAAATAAAAAAAAGACCACCTTAAACTTCTACATATATCATTGTACAGTTGATAATGAAACTGTGCAGTTATTGAGAAGTTAAGGAAGTTGAGATACTCTTTAGAGCCCGCTTGTAATACCTTAGGGGAGGTTGAAGGGTCGCTGAAACTCTTGTGGTTATAACTCGCATAGGCCTACGGAGGCCACAAACGTTACCTTGAAAAAGGCAGAAAGAAGACGTATGGGACGAAAGGGCGCTTTAAGTATAATATCACTAATAGTGCGAGATATCTGGGTCTGGTGCTCGATAAGAAACTAAATTGAAGATTGAACGTTAACGATAGAGTCAAAAAAGCCACGATAGATTACTACTCGTGCCACAGAATATTCGGGAAAACTTGGAGATCAAATCGCAAGTAATGTTTGTTTAAGTACTTATTTTTGGGTTGCTACTTAACTAAGTTTTAACTCGCTTTAGGGGGTTTACACTTGTACCGATCCCACAATTAAGGAATGCGGTCAACCTATGAGGGGTGAGATATCAGACCGCCCGAATTGCAAGTATATGTATATCATATTGATTTGGTATAGTAAGGCATATACTAACCTTGTATGGTGACAGCCGTCAACAAAACTACCAACCTAATGGAACCATTTTACGGAAGAGCTCTTTAACACCTCCCACTTTTTGGTGTTTCGTGTAGATCGTGTTGATATAAGCAAAAAGCAAGGAGGAGGTGTACTGCTTGCTGTTCGGCGCTCAATTGTATCTTCTGCAGTAGAAATCGACTTAGTTATATCCGAAAATGTACTACACATCGACCAAATTTGCGTCCGTATCACCCCTGGAGATTCCTGCGCTGGTGACTTGTTACTTTTCTTGTGCTACATTCCTCCACGTAGTAGTCTAGATATATATAAAAAGCATCTGAATAATATCGAAGACGTCATTTCAAATTTTGAAAGTAAAAACGTTAACATTTGTGTCCTTGGAGACTTTAATATCGGCGACTTACATTGGGTTCGTCATAATTTAAGAATTGTGCCGTGCGGTTTTTGAAATTGAAATGACGGTTATTGATACTCTTTGCTCAATTGGACTAGCTCAGATAAATTTTAATTTCAATACTTTAAATAGAATACTTGATTTTGTATTTGTATCTGATGAGTTAAATGTTAGTGTTACTTCTTGTAATCCGTTCTTAGCAAACTCAGTCCATCATAATGCCATTAGCATAAATATTAGTAACTACATGTTTGAAAATTTGTTGGCATACTTTAACCGCGACAGTTTTTCTTACAAGTTTAGCGCTTATAATTTAAATACACTTAACGAACGTTTTAACGCTGTTAACTGGTGTAGTGAGCTTCAACACAATGATGTGGCCGTGAATTTCAAGACTTTTTCCAAAAAATTTCGTACTCTCTTAAGTAGGTGTGTACCCAAAGTGCGCAAGAGAGTTAGTTCTCGCCCACCTTGGTACAATATCCGCCTTTACAAATTAAAAAACGCCAAAAGTGCTGCTCATAAGCAATTTAAAAATACTAATTCTCCTGCGGACTACCAGATATTTTCACGATTGAGGAAAGAGTTTATATTCTTATCGAAACTTCTCGCGAGTAAATATTTGCATACGTTGGAAAGTAATCTTAAAACTAACCCTAAGTATTTTTGGACTTTATCAATTCCAAACGTAAAAGTGTAGGTTTCCCATCCGTGATGACATTTTTGGGGGAAACCTCCAGTGATCCAGAAAAAAATTGTGGATATGTTTTCTGACTTTTTTCAGAGTATTTACAATTCTTCGAATTTCGTTAGCTTCCATAACGATTACTTCAATTCTCTACCGAGATGTTCCAATTCGTCCAGTCTCGTGTTTTAAACGGATGAAATCTACAACGCCCTCGTTGGACTGGAAGCAATTTCTAAAGCTGATATTTTAGGATTTTATCCAAATGTCCTAAAACATTGCGCTAAATCACTTTGCACACCCTTGCAAATAATTTTCAACCAATCTCTCGCTTGTGGCGTTTTCCTTGATGATTGGAAGTACTCTTGTATATCTCCTATCTATAAAAATGGTAAAAGGGATAACGTTTGTAATTATAGGCCCATTTCCAAACTGTCTGTTGTACCAAAATTGTTAGACAACTTGGTAAACAAAAGACTTCAGGCTATTATGAAGGTTCACATAAGCGATTGCCAACACGGGTTCTTGAAAGCTAGATCCACCTGTTCGAACTTAGTCGAGTTTACCAATTTTTGCTCTAGAGCAATGGAAAGCCGTAACGAAGTTCACGTGGTTTACACTGATTTTGTTAAAGCATTCAGCAGAGTAAATTTGGATATACTTCTTAAAAAATTAAAAGCTTTCGGTTTCTTTGGACCGTTACTTGAATGGTTAAGATCCTACTTAACGGGCAGAAAACAAAAAGTTTCCATTGGAAATCATTTTTCTAAAGAAATTGTAGTTACCTCTGGCGTTCCAGAAGGAAGCCACCTGGGACCTTCTCTGTTTCTGCTTTTTATAAACGACTTGCCCTCAGTTTTAAAGTTTTGTCGTTGTCTCTTATACGCTGATGACGTAAAATTATTTTCCAGTGTTACAAGCATAGCCGACTGTAACCAGTTTCAGCTTGACCTCAATCATTTTTCGGAGTGGTGTCTTCTGAACGACTTGAATGTTCTGTCAAATGTCAAGATAGACGCAAGTGTTTTTAGAAGCAGCATAGTTTTCCAAGTTATTTCATTTAAAATAATTTCCTTAAATTTTCTAAAAGTGATTTTATACAATCATTGAATATAGTATCACACATTGCACCTATTTCTTTGATTACTTATAACGTTCCTAATCGTGAAATTGGAAAAGAAAAGTTGTAGTTCTAGTTCGACAGTGTTTTATTTTCGCGCGCTTATTGACACTTGCCAAAATGCCTCACGATCATAACACACGATTGGCCAAGACAGACGCCAAGACCAGCCAGAAATATTTTTATCCTGCCGGAGCTCCAACATCTAAAGCCACTTCCTTTTCACCTGCCGGAACCTCTTCTAAAGGCGACCGAGTTTTGAGGAGCCTCGAGTTGCGCCTAAACAAACAAATTGAAGTATTTGCAGCTGATCTCAAATCACTAATTACAAACATGAATACCAGCCTGTCTCAAAAGCTTGACAGCATTGTTACTGACTTCAACAGTCGCTTAGATGACGTCAAGAATGCTATGTCCTCTCTAACAGCGAGAGTTGAACACCTTGAGCACTCATCTAAATCGCAATCAACCAGCGAAATTTTATCATTACGGAGGACACTCGATAAATTTCAACGTAATAACATTGCTGCTGATGCGGTGCTACACGGCGTGCCGAAGACTGCGAATGAAGATCTCCCATCTATGTTCAGCTCACTCTGTTCATCCCTAAACTACACTCCAACACCTGTTCTCAAGCAAATATTCAGAACAAAACCTACGACCAGGCATGGAACTGAAGACACAGCTATTATATTGAAATTTCAAACTGCAACTGAAAAGAATGATGTGCTGAAATCTATTTCTCTGAAGTATAAAACAACAAAGAAATCACTTTGCCTACGTGATCTCGGACCACAATTTAATTCTGACATCAAAATTTACTTAAATGAAAGCCTTACTCCACTCAACCTCAGTATCTATCGAAAAGCTTTTCAATCAAAACGTCAACATCAGCTGACTCATGTTTATACTCGCAATGGACTTGTGTATGTGCGACGATCATCTAATGGAAAAGCTTTTCTGGTGGATTGCTGCGAGCGTTTGGATGCCATTATTGCTGGTTCTAATCATAATGATAAAACGACGTCTACCTTAATGTAAGCTGCAAATAATCTCATTATTCGTTAAAAGCTCATTTACTTGCGTTTATGTTTATGGATTTGATCACAAATTTAGTTTTTATTTAAATTATTATGAATGTTAAATTTGTAAATTTTTGTTTCTTTATTTACTGTACACCTACTGCTAGCCAGCTGCTGAAGGATCCTGAAGTCTGCATGTTTGGTTTTCTTTTACCTACAAGAGTGTTTTTGTTTGTCGTCCTCATTTCGCATGACTACGACAAATGATAACAGGGTGCATAGCGATGTTGTGAATGATAACTTACGCGTATTGTTAAATATTCTATGTAAGCAACGCAGTGGGATGCGAGTATGTCACATTAATGCTCAGAGTTTATTTCCTAAGATAGATGAATTTAGAGCTTTGTTTGTTGGGTCAGATGTGGATATTATCTGTGTAACTGAAACTTGGTTCAGTGTTGATAATTCGAATGAGTTATATTGTTTGAATGGGTATAGAATGTTTCGCTCTGACAGACATTATAGAATTGGCGGTGGCGTTGCGATTTACGTACGGTCCAGTATTAATTGCAAACCAATACAATTTTCACCACCGGGAAATCAAATTGAGTACTGCTTTATTGAAATTCTGGGAAGACGGAGTAACTGCTTGCTAGGAGTAGTATATAGGCCTGACAGTAGTGTTGATCTCTCCACTTTTTATTCTGTCTTAGAAGATGTCTCTACTTCTTTCTCCGAGATAGTTGTCTGTGGAGATTTCAACTGTAATCTACTCAATAAAGACAGATCAGAGTTGTTCTTAGACACAATGAAATCCATGAGTCTGTATCCATTAAATACGACGACTCCAACCCACTTCACTGCTACTACTAGCACACTTCTGGATCTGTTTTTCACTAGTAACCATCATAATCATGATATCTTTTATGACCAGTTATCTGCTCCAGCTTTATCTAAGCACGACTTAATATTTGCTACATTCAATATTGGGTATTCCATACAAAACGTTTCATATATGCATAGAGATTTTAAGAACATGAATATGAGTGAACTAAACAGAGATCTGCTTAGGGTGGATTGGCAGCAGATATGTTATATTACCTCAGTTGATGAACAAGTTGACCTACTGCAGAAAAACATCCTGAATCTGTTTAATAAACATGTACCTCTTAAAACTAAATCAAATTACGTCAATTGTTTCAACTCTTGGTTTACCGCTGAGATACTTAGTCTTAAAAATAAACGAGATTCGGCTTTTAAGAGATGGAAACGATTCCGGTTACCTGAATTTTACAATACTTTTCGTCTTTTGAGAAACTTAGTTCACCACAAAGTTCGTTTAGCTAAACGTAATTTTTATTCTCACCGTCTTAATGCTAATTTACCACCCAACATTTTATGGAAAAACTTACGTGAAATAGGAGTCGGCAAGAAAACGCTGAATAATCTCGAAAACGTGGATCCTGACGAATTGAACAGAGAGTTCGTGAATATTCAGGCGGGATCTAACGTTATCTCACAAGTTGCCAGAGATACACCTATCAACACTAGTTTGTTTGAATTCTCCAGAGTCGAGCAAACCGATGTTGTTAAGGCGATCCTCGATATTAAATCGAAATCTGTAAGCTTAGATGAAATGCATCCATGTTTTGTAAAGATTATATTACCGCACATACTTCCCTTTCTGACCCACATTTGTAATACTGTTTTAATGACATCCTCTTTCCCTAATATTTGGAAAGTTGCGAAGGTGATTCCTGTATTAAAAAAGGAAGGCACAGCTCTTTCGCCACCAGAATACAGGCCTATTTCAATTCTCCCGTTTTTGTCAAAGGTTATGGAGAAACTCATTCATTGTCAGGTCTCCAACTTCCTAGAACGCAACTCTCTGTTGTGTGCAAGTCAATCTGGCTTCAGAAAAAGGCATAGTTGCACATCTGCGCTCCTAAAAGTTACGGATGATCTTAGAGTTGCCATGGACAATGATATGATCACATTTCTAACCCTGTTGGATTTCTCCAAAGCCTTTGATACTGTGGATCATTTGCAACTCTTGTCAAAACTGGTTTTACATCGTCTGCTGTACTACTAATTGGATCCTACCTATCTGGTAGAAAACAAGCAGTGGTGGTGAATGAAAAGATATCCGGTCTACTTGAAGTATCTTCAGGTGTACCACAGGGATTTATTTTGGCCCCGCTTTTATTCACCATGTTCATAAATGAGCTGCCAAAATTAATAGTACATTGCTCTACACATATGTACGCTGACGATGTACAACTGTATAATAGTTGTAAACTGGGTCTTATTGAAGACTCGGTCACAAGACTTAACGAGGATCTCGATAAAATTTTGAAGTGGTCGGATGAGAACTTCCTACGTCTGAATCCAAAGAATCCAAATGCTAAGTGATTTCTAAAAATGGAGTGGACTTGAGTAGTTTTCCATCTGTTTGTCTTGGCAACGAGCCTGTCGACTATATAATTAAGGGCAAAAATTTGGGTGTGTGGTTCAATGATAGGCTAGCCTGGGATGATCACGTACGTGTAGTTACGGGTAAGATATACGGCTGTCTTAGGAAACTCCACATGACGCAGCACTATACTCCTCTAAAGACCCGACTAAAGTTGGCAAAGTCACTTTTGGTTCCGACTATAACTTATGGATGCGAAATTTTCTGCAAAACCAATGCTGAAACTACAAGAAAACTGAATGTGGCATTCAACAATATAATTCGGTATGTGTACGACCTAAGGCGTTATGATCATGTTTCATCATATGTTCATAATATTCTCGGTTGTACTTTAAATTCTTATTTTGAATTCTGCGCCTTGAAGTATTTGCATGAGATAATAACTACCAGGCACCCTCAATACTTATATGAAAAACTTAGATTTTCTAGTTCATCGCGATCTCTCATTTTCATTCCTCCTCGTACTACTTCCATGAATACTGATCGTCAGTTCTTCACTCATGTCATTCGTCTATGGAACGCCCTTCCATTAGGTATTAGAAGACTTTGTTATGCGGATTGTTTCAGTGGCACTCTTTTATCTCACCTGGCTGGCAGAAGGTAAATTTAATTATTTTTCAATTTGAATTTTTCCTTTTTTTTTTTTTTTTAATTTGTTATTCTGATTTATATTCTTTTTTAAATTTAAATATACTTTTTCTTTTCTCCATTTTAAAATTAATCCATGAAATTATCACATTTATAAAATATGAGATTATCATTATCTTATGTAAATGTAGTTTAACCGATTAATAAATATGAAAATATGAAATGTAAACACTGAGAAATGTGCCTCAATGTCATTCACCCGGTCACTCTTTAATATTCCACCCAGGTATTTAATAGATAATAAATCATTAAAGGTTGTAAATGAGTTCAAGGATCTTGGAGTAATTTTCGACTATAAACTTACTTTTGATCTTCATATCGAGTATTTGATATCTAAGGCAAATTCTTTGCTCGGTTTCCTTAAGCGAAATTCGACTGATTTTAAAGATCCGTATACTCTAAAGGCAATCTTTTGTAGTACAGTTCGCCCAATACTCGAATACTGTTGTGTTGTCTGGAATCCTATTGCTTTAAATAAAATTACCAGAATTGAAAGAGTCCAAAAAAACTTTCTTCGCTTTGCGTTACATCGTTTTTTTTCTTAACGATAACATCGGGGTTTCTTATATGTATATCAAAATGCTTATTGCTCGGTATGCAATCTCTTGAACAAAGACGGAAAATGTTCGGTGTCATGTTCGTAAGGGACTTACTTTGTGCTTCCCTAGACTGCGGAAATCTGCTTTTACTTATTAATATTTATGCTCCGCAAAGAATACTTAGACCAAGACCACTATTGTTTGAAGCCCGCCACCGTACCTTATACGGCACCGGTGAGCCTATTACATTATGTTCTAATTTATTTAATTCGGTTTATGATAATTTAGATATTTCTATGCCAAGAAATACTTTTAAGACACATTTAATGTTAACTTTGAATGAAGCTTTTGTTAGATATTATATTTATTATTCTTAGTCTGTGGATTCATGTAAATCGTAGATTGAAATAAAATAAATAAATAACAACGACCATCACAGAAAACGACACCTACAGCAGGTCTCAAGGTCATTTTCAACTTACTTCCGCTAGACATCTTTATATAATACAAGCATCAGCTGCTATTAATTCCTTAATATTAAACTAGACAGATACCTGGAGACCAAATAAAATGGTTCAACTATAATCCTACAGAGATATCTAGGCAATGTATCTAGTGCCGATTACACTACGTCATACCTAGACTTCACGGGACCATTTTCAAGCATCTACCCGAACAGGGAAGAATGGAAAAGCAGTAGAACACGTAATGAATAATCCATAGTTGCATACATCGATGGATTTGTATCCATCGGTCCTCGGTACTAAACTTGGGTTGTACACTTAAGCTCGAAGCAGGGAACAAAGGTGAATCTCTTTAGGTACCATTACCAGTGCCTGAATGGGTACTTGACTATTGACGTAAATGGAGATGTCCTCCCTATTTGTATATGCCCAATATACTCGCCCTTTGGGCAGCTTCGAGAGTAGCTTAGATCTCTGTTTGAAATACGCTACACATATATGGAAGACGAATGGATATGGGCAATCCTAGAATTTCTGAGTAGCTAAACTTCAGTTTTGACTGATAAACAAAGAGATCTCTTTATCAAGAGATAAAGAGATATTCTTTAGATTTCTAAAGAAAACAGGCTTTAGAAATAAGCTTTATCCAATATTCGGTTAAGAGAAGCTAGTTTTAGTTTTTTTTTACAGATAGCTCTTGTTAGACGTAATTAGTCAGTCTTCTAAATTTATCACCTTAATACGGTGAAGCACTGAAAAGCTTCTAAGGAAGCGTGTTCGATTAACTATAGGAAATTATAACTATGAATAAAATTGTACCTGAAATTGATTGTAATCGTTTAATTGTTCGTCTCAAAATCATCTATTCATCAGCTAGAAATGGACAGTTTCCTACTTGGATTAAATTTTAGTTAAGATCTATCCTAGTTTTAAGAATGTTTAAGATGTTTTTTTTTAAATATAAATTTACGTCTAAAAGCAATGCCTTGAATGTAATGTATGATTTTACGATGTAAGATGGAATGAATAGACAAAGAGTGAAATAGGTTAGCAACGCAGATGATATTAGATTAAAGAAAAACTCCGGAGATGGCGTCCAGATAACTCAGGATGTTATTTTGTCGTTGCTTTATGATTCACTGTATATTTTTCCGGCAAGCCGATGTCATTCACATCATTCATCACACAGTACCAACAATTTTTCCAGGCATATGACCAGCCTACTGCCAGTGTTATGCCTTCGCAGTAGTATTGACAAAAACATTCGCAATTTTAAACGCAGAATGAGTTTCTGCGTTTGAGGACACCATGTGAAATATTGGCACTTTGTCCGGAGATGTAGCCAGAGCTAAGCTATTAACTATCCATGTTAGCCAGCTATCATATTATCATATTCTCACTTTACAGCCCACTTTTGGTTTCTTCGATGACTTTGTGTATTAATTATAACCAATTTGATAGACTGAGCTCTAGAGCTGATCAACATTTTTAGCTTGTTCGTTACCCTCATCCATCCATTGTGGGCGCCGTGGAGTAGTGGTTAGTGTGTCGGACCAGGTTCCAATTTCGAATCCCAGAAAACACCAAAAAGGTTTTTTCACGGTCCCACCTCTCGCGAACGTCTGACAAATATCCGAAAGTATTGTTGTTTCGAAAAAGCTTCTCAAACCAATATTGCCCTTCGGATACGGCACTTAACTGTAGTTCCCTTCCATTCGTGTGAAAAATATAGCGCACTCGACATGAGTGGTTGCGAGAAGCTAGGCCTTGGCACTTAAAGAGCTGTTGCGCCAAAATATTTATTTATTTATTTACCGTCATCCATGGACTGTTTGGAGTATTTTGTAATTTAAATCTGAGAGATCATCTGAGAGATCATCTGCGAAGTCCGTTTAGCTCTCAGAAAACATATATGTACATTCGAGTATGTGTCACTTTATAGGGAGCTATTTGTATTTCTATTTGAGAAATCTTTTCCATTTTTATCTGAGGCAATGAGATGGTTGTCTTGCTATGTTTACATATAGTTGAAATTTTACAAGAATAAACTACTGATTGTTTAAAATTGAATAAAAAAAAAAACAGGTCTGGAAAATTTATCTGCAATCTCGTTTGCTGTGATGAGTTTATTTGTGGAAACTAACCCTCCGATGGGCGGGAAGGTTCCTAGGGACTTTTGGATCTCTTGAATGTTCACAAATCTTTTTGTGCATGTGCTAGAAACTTGATGCTACCATACTACCATAAAAACCCTCCCACAAGTGTGCATGCGAGTCCGTGGGTTGACACGACTGGAGATCACCGGTGTCATAAAAGAAAGATCAAACAATACTAAAACAGGAGCATGCACGTGTCAAACAACAAACACCATCGCAATATGGTGCAAAAATTGTATTGCAAAACTGTATCATTATGATAATACTTGCAAAAAGGAAAGGCACTACCCCGCCAGGCACTACCACTGCTGTGCATGGTACTGATCCTGGACCGAGCAGAAATGTTCGGGTCAGAGCTATACGGATTCCGGGGGCTAGCAACATAATGAAACAGTTTGGACGCAATTTAAGGGTCGCGAGTTGGAACGTTGGAAGCATGACCGGTCGAAGTTACGAGCTGGAAGAGATGATGAATAGAAGGCGGGTGGACATCTTGTGTGTCCAAGAGACGAAATGGAAAAACACCGGGAATCGGGCGCGTTTCTTGGACGTTAGGACAAAAGATTACAAGATGTTCTACTACGGAACGGAAAAGGCTAGGAACGGAATCGGTATCATCCTTGCGGCAGAGCTACTTGGAAACGTCTTGAGCATTTCGAAGTCCAGCGACCGTTTGATGTCTCTCAAACTAGTAATACAAGGAGAGGTGTGGAATATTGTCAGTGCATATGCTCCCCACAATGGGTGCAATCAGATAGATAAGGATGCATTTTGGCTAGATTTCCACAATCTCCTTAAGAACATCCCAAAGGAAGAATTTCTGTTTGTGGGAGGAGATTTGAATGGACATGTCGGGAAATCAAACGAAGACTATGAAGACTGCCATGGAGGACTAGGATATGGCACCAGGAACCTTCCTGGTGAAGACATCCTAAGCATGTGCAAATCACACGGTCTTATCGTGTTAAATACCATGTTCATCAAACAAAGCCGACACCTGATCACTTACAGCAGTGGTGGAGATGAAACTCAGATTGACTACCATTTGGTAGCCAGTTTCATGAAGCCTCGGGTAAAAGATTGCAAAGTGATCCTGGGAGAGGCAATCGCTCGTCAACACCGTCTCCTGCTAACAGAAATTTTTATGAAAACACCAAAGAAAAGCAAACAAACAGGGGTCTCTGAGAAAATCAAGTGGTACAATCTGGACAAAGAAAAAGGCGATGCTTTTGTTTTCGTAATGAAAAATTACCTCTCTCACACCATCAACGGAGCTGAGGATGAAGAGTGCAGAGCACAAAATATGTGGGATTCCCTACAGCGAACTTGCTTAAAGAAGGCCAAATCACTGCTAGGAGCTTCAAAAGGCCACCATCAACACGCCAAAGAAACATGGTGGTGGAGTGATGAAGCTAAGAAAGTGATAAATGAGAAGAATGCGGCTTTCAAAGCTTGGTCAAAGTGCCCCTCTAATAATAGTGACGAAAAAGCTCGCCTCGAAATGGAATACAGATGCTGCAAGAAAAAAGTGAAGAAGAAGTGCGCCCAGCTTCAAGCAGAGAGTACGGAGGGCCTGTATCGGGAGCTGGAGAAAATATTTTCCCCGGTTGCTGATGCAAACCAGGCTATCCAGGAGCTGCGAAGACACAATATGAACAAGAGCGCCACTATCTTCAAAATAGCCGCCCAAAGAAGGAAGAATGCTCAGGAGATTCGTTCGCCAAAGTTCATTAGCAATGCTCATGGCCAGCTTCTTGTGGATGACGACAAAATTCTGCAGAGGTGGCGGCAGTATTGTGAAGAGCTTTTGAATGAACAGTTTCCCCGGCTATACTTTCCAAGAGCCACCCCTAACTGTGAACAAATACCCGACATTACAGCCGAAGAAGTTAGTGAGGCGGTCAAATACTCCAAAAAACGAAAAGCGGTTGGGCCAGACGAGATACCCTCTGAGTTCTGGAAAAAGATGGGAGACATCGGGTTCAGATGGCTCAGAATTCTCATCTCCAAATTCGTGAGAGGTGATCCAATGCCGAATGAATGGAGGGAAAGTTACCTTCTCCCTGTATACAAAGGGAAGGGTGATACGCGAAACTGTGATAACTACAGTTCGATCAAGCTGATTTCGCACACCATGAAAATCGTTGAGCGGGTATTAGGTGGCCGACTGCGAAAAATAATACGGCTATCTGATGATCAGTGCGGGTTTGTCTCGGGTAAATCAACCACAGATGCAATCCAAAGTATAAGGATCATAATGGAAAAACATCGTGATTCCTTAAGGGATTTGCATATTGTATTGGTTGACTTTGAAAAGGCATTCGACCGACAACCACGAGATCTGATATGGGTGGCGCTAAGACATCGAGGGGTTCCAGAAACCTATGTACAGATGATTATGGACATGTACGAAGGAGCAAAGACAAAAGTAAGATGCCCCGCTGGAGTAACCGAAGAGTTCGGAATCAAAGTCGGGGTGCACCAGGGAAGCGTTTTAAGTCCTTTGCTCTTTATTACAGTCCTTGATTATCTGCTTGAAGGTAAAGTGATGGACCCCAAGGTACAACAGTTATTCTTTGCTGACGATGGAGCCATCATAAGTGAGGATCCTACATCCCTGCAACGAGCACTTGATGTGTGGGTGGACGTTTTGGACGGAAATGGGTATCGCATTAGTTCAAAAAAGACAGAGTACTTGTGCTGCCCGTTCTTTGATCCACTCAGGCCTATTCCAGACATTTATTTGAATGGGACAGTGCTTCCCAAGTGCGAAAAGTTCAAATATCTGGGATCTATGATCAATAGCAAAGCAACTTGTGATGACGACATCAATCATCGTGTAAGCGTAGGGTGGATGAAGTGGCGAGAAAATTCCGCTAACTTCTGTGACAGAAAAATGCCCCCTAAGTTGAAAGGAAGGCTCTACACCGCAGTTGTACGTCCAGCGCTCACATACGGTTCACAATGTTGGACGATGTACAAAAAGTATGAGAGTAAATTAACGGCAGCTGCGATGAAGATGCTTCGCATGACAGCAGGAGTGACCAAGCTTGATCGAATAAGAAGTTCGAAGATCCGTGGAAGCTTTCACATCAAGGAAACCATCGTACGAAAATTAGAGCGCGACCGGCTCAGCTGGTATTGCCACGTTCAAAGAAGAGATCATTTGAACCCTGTAAAAAAGGCAATATCTATGCACGTTCCAAAGACATCGCGATGTAGGAAAGGCAGGCCTATAAACGCCTGGATCAGACAAATGCGACGACATCGGCATTTCATTGGCCTCAGTGATCCAAAATCGGCAGGCCTGCCGATATTTTCTGAGGTCAAATAGGCGGATCAGTAGAAATGCGGTGAAGTGGGAGGGTTGTGATCCCTAGTTTTCGGATCATAACCTCGCTGATAAAAGGAAGAAGAAGAGAAACTTGATGCTAACTGTATTCTGTATTCTGCTGTAGCGAATTAAACTAATTCTGAGGCGATACGTGCACTCCATTCTGATTTCTTTTCGTTTGAAAGCATTTAAAAGAGTAATCAACTACAAGGTCCGCAGGGACCTATGTATATTATAGAGAGGAGATTATGGAAAAAAACGGTTTACGAATCATGTTCACTCGTTAATCGTAACGCTGCTTAACCCATTAACCACTCCCAAAATAGCTCGTGCAACTAAAAACTATTTGAACTCGGTCGCAAGGCTGAATTCTCTGTCTCTTATCCTGGTCCCAAGTCACACTGGGATCTTGGGAAACGAGATCTCCCATGAGAATGCTAGACAAGGCTCAGAGCAGCCTTTCTCAAGTCCTGAACCGGCGTTGGGTCTCCCTGCGTCCTCGGTTAGGGCTTCCATTGACGATTAGGTCTCTCATGAGCACAATTGTGTGTGGCATGACTCTACAGGATGCAGGTTGACTAAACGTATGCTCCCGGACGCCTGTAAGGAATCAGCGGCATTCTTGCTGTCTCCCTGCAGAAAAGACTGTAGACAACTTATTGGCGTCTTGATAGGCCACTTTGTTTTCGCTAAGCAGCTTAACGTGCTGGGCATGAGTGACACTACAATCTGCGACGCTTGTGGAGAGAGCGACGACACCGCGGAACATTATTTCTGTGAGTGTCCGGCCTTTGCTCGTATCAGGTGGCAGATCCTCGGTGCTGATGTGGTGAATGTTGGTACTGTAAGCTCCTCATCACTGAAGTTCTTGTTTGGGCTTCTTGAAATACAAGAAAATTCCAATAAAATGGGTAAATTAGGGTTTGCTCTCTGATAGTCCAATGGACCATTTGCGTCTGAGTGCTCCAGTCGAGCGTTTCCTATCCCGCAAAAAAAAAAAAAAAGATGTTCACTCGTGTCTGGCCTTAGTTAGCTAGTGTGAGACTATCCTTCTATAAGCAAACATCGCTACTGCCGAATTGGAAAGTTCTATTGAATTTGTCGGTAAATATATAAGCTGCACTTGCAGATACAGGTTCGTGTGAGGGGGCCACACCAGTGACCACTTATCACCTAAATAAGAATCGTTTAACAAAAACGATTAACGAGAATAAACGCACAAACACTGCACTTCGTAAATTGAACCCAGATGGCACAAGCCATAAATAATCGCAAGTAACGTAAGCGGATATGCTTCAAACGAACATACAAGCGCCATGGGTAATTAGAACCCAAGGTGAAAACCACTTGCCTGCGTTAAACACTAAGCAGAGAGCGAACAATATGCGCTTGGGTTGCAATATGTTTACTTGAAGTGTATTTGTAAGACGAGCTCGCGTGGAGTGACAGCGGTCGCTCAACTAATAATGTGGAATATGCCGAATAGGCAATATAGGGTTCAATGTGCGAAGTGTGGAATTTAGGTAAGAACAAATGTAATGTAAATTATTATATAAGACAAACGAATATTTGAATAAACTCACTTCTGATCTGGAAGCCAAAGGAACACCTCTGCGTTTATTTAAAGCAACTCGCTAAAAACCGAGGTTTTCCATCCCCAATCACGACGCCTGAGGGAGCAAGTAATTGCTCCAATGTTTGAGACCAAAGGCGTAATAGCCAGGACGAGTCGTAGGGATTTCAGATAAAACGACGACTACTGGGACCTGAAAGAGGGCCAAACCTCACATTGGGATGTAGCGGATTTTGTGATAAATAACCGTAGACGCTACCAACTAATGATCGAGAAGGAAAGGCGTGCAGTGGATAAAAGATATGCTGCATTTATGAATGAAGAGTGCGATACTGCAAATGATGTTGATCTATTCGAATGTGATGATAACGCTGACCTGACAAATCATCCAGAATAGTGATGTGTGAACTCGAGTTCATAAACCGGTTCAAACCGAGTTACAGCTAAACCGAGTTACATCAATATCAAGCCGAGTTTGCAAAACCGATGGAAGGAACCGAATAATTAAATGCCAAAACAACATTAAACCGAGTTGAACACTCGATTCGGTTTGAGTTGGTTAGGATAAGTATACACAATGCACTAACCCGTATATTAAGTCGAGTTGGAAAGCAGTCTATTGTTTTTATACAAACCGAGTTGCACTGCCCGATTCCATACCTATTTGGAATTCGGTTTCGGTTCGGTTTCTCATCAGACGGTGGGTCCTGTTTTCTCTCATTGTTGGTTTGTTTTCCACATAGCTGTGCTAGTTTTTTTGTGTATGCGCTGTTTTGGCGTGTGTTAAACCGAGTTGCAAACTGATTCAATATCTATTTTGAATTCGTATTCGGCTCGGTTTTAGTTTCTTATGTGACGGTGGCATAATATTGTTACAAATCAAGTTAGCCAACTCGGTTTGCAACGCGGTTTGCTTAAATTTCAACTCGGGTTAACTTGGTTTGAGAAATTTTCGGTTTGGTACATCACTAATCCAGAAGGTGCTATTGATGTGTCCGATGTCAAAAGCGAAGTGAATGTGGAAATGAATGATGATGAATTCGATAAAGACGACGATGATAAGATAGAACAGCTTCGTGAAGAATTTCGGTTAAACCAGAAGCAAGCTATTTACAGTCTTTCATTCTCTAATCACCGAAGCTATGACGCACATCATCATATGAAAAACGAATCGCAAATCCAAGCAGGTAACAGCTACATGGGTGGGCACCGTGGCGTAAGTGGTTAGTGTGTCGGATCACTACGCATGAGGTTCCAAGTTCGAATCCCAGAAAACATTAAAAAGTTTTTTCACGGTCCCACCTCTCGCGAGCGTCTGACAAACATCCGAGAGTATGTTGTCACGAAAAAGCTTCTCAAATATAACGCACACAATATGAGTGGTTGCGAGAAGCTAGGCCCTGGCACTTTAAAGAGCTGTTGCGCCAAATATTTATTTATTTTTATTTAACAGCTACATGGAATGAAGCGAATCCAACTAAGCATAAACAGTGGAAACTGTTGACTCTGAAAGAGTTTGATGCTTTTTTGGCTATCATTTTGTATGTCGGATGTGTGAATCAAACAGCGAGCCTGCTAAGGAACTATGGGCCACACACATGCTCCAAAATGCAAAGCCGCTTTATCGTATAATCCCTTCATATCCATTACAACACTTATTCGCTTTGATAACGCAATAACACGGCAGGAGAGATTATTTACCAGCAGAACTGCTGCTATTGATGATGTGTGGGTTATGTTGCAGGGAAATTTGGCAGCAGCTTACAGTCCGCACGATTCGATGACCTGTTCAAGGGTATGGTTTATGGTGGAAAGATGGCAGATCAGGATTGCGCGATTAATCAATGCTAAAATGTCGTATTTCGATTTACTGAAAAATACCTTGATACCGATCGAACAGTCATAACGTTGGATGTGATAGAAATATTGATGCGACGAAAAACTGCTTATGTTGGAACGGTACGCTTAAACAAAACATTCGTTACACCCGAGTTTTCGAATTTGTTTTTGAAAAGGGATCTGCTCCTACTGGTCCCCGTACGAATCGGCCGTCATGTCACTTATGTCGTTCGGACTACATAACCCGAGCGTATTGACTTACCTGCAATAAAGCGGTTTGTGCTGAGCACTCAGCATTATTACATCGGTGCCAAACCTGCACTGCTGCGTTAGCTGGACACCCAAAATAAATATTTAATAAATAATGAAATTATTTAAATTACTTACGAATTACTTCTTTCTCTTTACAATATGCATTTACCCACTTAATACAACCATCATTTAACAAACAAAGCCATCAAGGCACAACTGCATAGTGATAAGTACAGTACATTTCTTGAAAAATTGTACACAAATGCCTCTAGGTCCCTTGGGACCTTGTAGCTTGTATAACGTTATCGGGACTATCGCCGATAGGAAAGAATGCGTTTATAGTGATACAAATATGTTGATCTGCGAACGTTGAGAGTCATGCATCATCACCCACAACCTTAAAAGGTAATTCTGCATTGTTCTCATAGAAGTTATTATTTAAAATTCATGGGAAATAGAACGGTCTTCACATTTTTTTTTTTTCAAATGACAGAATTTGATTGTAAGCAAATCTAGTCTTTGCATCTCATACTTATGTCCTGTATCCCCTTGTGGGTCCTAGGGCCTCTACTACGCCTACGCGCCATCGTGTACGGCTTCTGGCAATGTGTCTGAGTTCTCCCTAACTTTTCCCTAACTGCCATGCCTCCTTCTCGACTGTTCTGCGCCATGTTCTCCTCGGACCGTCAGGTCTTCTGCCATCCTGAGTTAGAGGGTTCCATTGCATAGCATGGTTCGCTATGGAACTGTCACCTTTTCGGAACGTGTGACCAATCGACTGCCACTTCCGTCGTTGGATGGTTGTGCCTATTGGTTCCTGACCCATTCTCTCGTAAAGGTGTTCGTTAGAGATACGATTGGGCCAGAAAATCCTTAAGATATTGCGCAGGCACCTATTAAAAAACGTTTGCAGCTTTCTGGTGATAGTAGTGGTCACTCTCCACGTGCTGCATGAGCTAGTTTGTTTGACCAGGTTCTCAAAACTTGTGTGATCTAACATCAGCTAAAATGCTCTCTCCAATCGAGGAAGACATTTTTTTTATTGAAATCAATTGCGAAACCATTCAAGGAAAATAGTCACTGAATAGGTAGTTGGCAGAATAAGCTAACAATAAAAAGGCTAATGAAGAGTTCACAAGAAAA
Source organism: Brachypalpus laphriformis (assembly GCA_945910035.1). Taxonomy (NCBI): domain Eukaryota; kingdom Metazoa; phylum Arthropoda; class Insecta; order Diptera; family Syrphidae; genus Brachypalpus; species Brachypalpus laphriformis. The sequence continues at coordinate 125,943,775 of OX246755.1, forward strand.
AAAAAAAAACTGTACTGTTTCATTATCCTTGAAGTGCTCCACGTCAATTTCCTCAAACGTGGTGAAAAGAAGGTAGAATTCACATTGCCATCAGGTAGGCGACCCCTCGGTAAGCCTAGAAGTAGATGGTTGAATCAAGTCCGACATCTCTCCTGGAGCCGTCTAGGGATTCCCCTGATAAGTTGGAGTCAATGGAGGAGGATCGACAACTGAGCATCCTAGCCCCGCGACCCTCGTGAAGGATTAGTGGCATTGAAAATGTATGTATGTATGTATGTCACATTCTTCTTCTCAAGGAAAAGTGCTTTACTTAAACCCTGTAATACGCTCGAATTCAAAGGTTAAAACTTCAATAACATCAGAATTTTGTTTTATTTACTGTTAGCTTCCATTCCTTCTATCTCTTCTTCTTCTTCTTCCTTTTATCAGCGAGGCTATGATCCGAAAATAAGCGATCATAACCCTCCCACTTCACCGCATTTCTACTGATCCGCCTGTGGGGTTCGCCATTCCATTCCTTCTACCTCTCTGCTTCAAATATTCTTAAAAAACTACTTCCCCCGAAAAACCTTTAAGCCCCACTGTAAATCAGCCAACCTGCGCTGCCATCCGTAATTTGATGAAAGTGAAACTGTTAATAAAGCAGTCATCCGTTGTGAAATTATTTAACAAACAATCTCAAATTATTTACAACACTATTCAATTTAACAAATTCGGTATCCGACACCGCCTGCACAAGACATTCAAAAGAAAAACATCTGCGACGATGATGGGCGGCTAAAACACACAACCGCTCCCCTAATGTTTCCTGACATATGTAAACATTAGACCGGCCCCCGTGTAATAAGGTCGCGAGAATTTTATATTCTCTACTGTGCTGTGGTATATCTTCATTTTGGATAATGACATCCTGGCTTGGGGGGATTGCCCAATTTGGTTCATTTTTTGTTTCCGCTATTTCCCTGGTCTTCTTTAACAGGAATTCTAAAAAAAAAGGAACCAGCTATATGTGTATAGGTAGTTATTTAGGCAGGAATATGAGTGATGATGTACCCACTGATGTGCACTTCCTTTGATGTCCGTTTGGTAGACGGGAAATGAAATTGTTTTGATCCAGATAGTTTGGAAAATAATAAGAAGGTAAAGAGCTAAAGAGCGCTTAGGGTGTATACTTACTCTGCCTGTCGTAGGATCTGCGTAGGATCCACTTTGTTGAAGTCCCTTGTAAAACTCATAAAACGATTTGCTACAAATACTTATGTATTTTGAAGCTTGCCGAGATGTATTTCAAAGGTAGTGTGGGATTTTAGCTTAATTGGAATTTAAGTGCAGGCAAATAGTAATGTAGTGTATAATCGGGTTATTGAATAATTGATTGAATTGAGTTTACTGAAGTGTGTTGTCACCAGATTTAATTTAATCATTTTAATGCATATTGGAAAATGTGCTCGAAACAATTTGAGTATTCATTGGTTATCGGAACCACCGTATCTACAGACGTGCGTACGTTCTTTGTGTAAAAGCATTGCCTTGTTTTATATAACTTACTTTTTTTTCCATAGTTTATAAGTCATAGGAATTACGATTTGTTTATATATTTTCCAAGCAAATCGAGGTGATACCTTTTATCATCAAAAAAAAAAATGAAACCCTATTCCGTATCGAATTCTTAAGTACTTTTGTGCTATTGGCCTAGCATCTTTCTAAAAGACGATGAAAACGCGGTTTTCCAGAACTAGAAAGCACTTTCAATAACTACTACTACTTGATAAAAAAAGGAATCAGATGTTGTCGGACAAAGGCTTTCTTAAGTCGTACAAATATTGCCGCAGTTCCTGCAACAGTTGCCGCAACAGTTCGTGTACCTTAGGTACTCGGCTTATTCGTGTTGGCAGCCTCCTGTGATGTGTTTCGTTGTCGCTCCTGTCTTCGCTGCTCTTTCATAATGGTTACCACAGTGTCGCTAACTGTTTCTCACGCATCTTCCCTGCTCATCATCTGTCTGGTGATGTTGTCTGGGGCCAGGGCCAGCTGAAAATTTTTAAAAAGTTGCAAAAAAAGGGTCACGGAGCAAAAAAACGGTGGCAACAAAAACAAATAAAAATTGCAACGACGTTAAAACCAGAGAACTACATGAATCCACTCATTTGCAGTTGTGAATGATTCGTTAAAACACGAGCTGTGCAAAGTCTCACGCACAAAGAATTTCTCGAGAAAATTATTCTCGGCTGGAAAATAATTCTCAGAATATTCGTACTTCAACTAGAATATGAATGACAAACGAATGTTAAAAATATGTAATTGGAATGCAAACGGACTTTTGCAACAACTCGACGAATTGGAAATAATTATGCGTGAAAAAGATATTGATATTTGCTTGATTTCTGAAACCCACGTAAAAAAGGAATCACATTTAAAAATGAAAGGCTATAATGATTACCACGCTTGTCACCCTTCGGGAAAAGCGAGAGGCGGATCATCCTTGTTTATTAAAGACTCAACAAACAATCCGAAGACCTAAAGATAGAACTTGAAACTTTGCAACTGTGCACGATTCGAGTTAAGAATAGTCGGCGTACTCTTAAAATCTCATCTATCTACTGTCCACCGGGTTCCGCGCTTGAAAAATCTAATTTTTCTAACTTGTTTGAATCGCTGAAACCTAATTTTATCATCGGCGGTGACTTTAATGCGAAACATACGTTCTGGGGCTCAAGATACAGCTCGAAAAAAGGTAGAATGCTCTATGGGGCAGGTATGGAATACAGTTGTGATTTCCATTCGACGGGTAAACCGACTTACTGGCCAACTGATACTTCGAAAAAACCTGACCTGATAGATTTTTTCGTTGTGAAAGGAATGTCTACCAACCACATAAAAGTTGAAGACAGCTTTGATCTGTCGTCTGATCATTCCCCGGTTATTTTAACAATCAGCGAAAAGCTAGTCTATAACCTAGAGCCAGCGAGATTAACTGGTCTACCAACTAACTGGGAAGGCTTTAGGAACGAAATTGAAGATAATGTAGAACTAAGCGTTCCACTTACGAAACCCTATGAACTTGAGGTTGAAGTTCATCGCTTCGTTGAGATCGTACAGCTCGCCTCTTGGAATAATACGCCCAATCCAAGGAAAACGGTTTGCGATATCCAGATACGATTTGCGATATCCTCCGGAAATAAAAGAATTGGTCAAGGAAAAAAGAAAAGCGCGTAAAATAAGGCAACAGAGTCATGCTCCGCAGCATAAAACACACTTGAATCGTCTGTGCAATTTGTTGAAGAAGACTATTAAGGATTTTAAGTATCGTGCAATAGGCTCTTACCTTGAAAGTTTAACAGCGAAAAAAGATTCCAATTATTCACTTTGGAAAGCTGTAAAAGCCACCAAAAGGCCCACAGTCCCCCGGCTGACAATCGAATTAAATCAAAATGAATGGGCGAGGGAAGATAAAGAAAAAGCGGGCGTCTTTGCGTCCCACCTAGAAGAAACCTTTAAACCGTACGATGGTCAAGTGGTTTACGACAACCGCAATAGGCTGAATTAACCATCTGACGATTTGACGCTCACAAGTGCAACGCTAAGGGAACTCAAACATGAGATCGAGAATCTTAAACCTAAGAAATCTCCTGGTTATGATTTGTTTACCGCAGAAATTCTTAAAGTTTTACCTAGAAAAGCATTGATTAAGCTTCTCCATATTGTAAATGCTGCACTTAGACTAAAACACGTGCCGAGCCAATGGAAAGTTGCGGAAGTCATTTATTCATTCGCTTCTTCCAATCATATCGAACATTTTCGAGAGAATATTATTAAGGCGTCTCCAACCGGTTATAGAAGAAAATAATCTTATTCCTGACCACCAGTTTGGGTTCAGAAGTAAGCATTCGACGATTGACCAGGTGCATAGAATTACTGAAGTAATCGAGAAAGCACTTGAAGGGAAAAAGATTTGCTCAAGCGTATTTCTTGACGTCTCGCAAGCCTTTGATAAGGTGTGGCATGATGGCTTGAAATCCAAACTACGACAAGTTCTCCCTGTATGCTTATACGATATTCTAGAATCATATCTCGGGAATAGACTCTTTCGTGTTAGACATGGAGTCAAATACTCCGATTTCAAAGAAATTTCGGCCGGCGTACCGCAAGGAAGCGTTCTTGGGCCGCTTCTCTATTTGCTATATACTCATTATATACCGAATCTAAATCTGTTCACGTGAATTTCACTTACAAGGAAACTAATGACTTGTCAATTTTTCTAAACTCGGCCCGAATACCTGGGAATGACACTCGACGCAAGCCTGAAATGGAATTCGCACGTGAAAATGAAACGAAAAGAACTCGAAATCAAATATAGAGAAATGTACTGGTTACTCGGAAAACATTCCCAACTCAGTACTGAGAACAAACTGCTTTTATACAAGCAAGTGCTGAAGCCGGTGTTGACCTACGGTGTACAACTTTGGGGTTGTACCAAGATAACAAATGCAAATATTTTACAAGCTTTTCAAAATAAAGTGCTAAGAGAAATTGGTATAGCACCGTGGTATAGCAGAAACGACGATATCCACAGGGATCTCGGAATTCCGACAATCGAATCTGAAACTAGAAGCTTCGCGAGAAAGCATAGAAACTGACTAATCGGACATGTCAACAATACAGTCCTACAAATTTAGGATGAGAGCAATTTATTGTGCCGACTACAAAGGACGAAACCTTTCGACTTAGCGAGATAATGATTAACCGCGTCTAGATTGCGGAATATGCAGTATCTTTCAGTGGAAAGAAACCTGTCAAACGTTTTTATTTCATGATAGAAAAATTGCTTGGTAAGTTAATACTTAGTTGCGATCTTCTTCTTCCTTTTATCAGCGAGGCTATGATCCGAAAACAAGGGATCACAGCCCTCCCACTTCACTGCATTTCTACTGACCCGCCTGTGGGGTTCGCCTATTTGACCTCAGAAAATATCGGCAGGCCTGCCGATTTTGGATCACTCGGTTACTGAGGCCAATGAAATGCCGATGTCGTCGCATTTGTCTGATCCAGGCGTTTATAGGCCTGCCTTTCCTACATCGCGATGTCTTTGGAACGTGCATAGATATTGCCTTTTTAACAGGGTTCAAATGATCTCTTCTTTGAACGTGGCAATACCAGCTGAGCCGGTCGCGCTCTAATTTGTGTACGATGGTTTCCTTGATGTGAAAGCTTCCACGGATCTTCGAACTTCTTATTCGATCAAGCTTTGTCACTCCTGCTGTCATGCGAAGCATCTTCATCGCAGCTGCCGTTAATTTACTCTCATACTTTTTGTACATCGTCCAACATTGTGAACCGTATGTGAGCGCTGGACGTACAACTGCGGTGTAGAGCCTTCCTTTCAACTTAGGGGGCATTTTTCTGTCACAGAAGTTAGCGGAATTTTCTCGCCACTTCATCCACCCTACGCTTACACGATGATTGATGTCGTCATCACAAGTTGCTTTGCTATTGATCATAGATCCCAGATATTTGAACTTTTCGCACTTGGGAAGCACTGTCCCATTCAAATAAATGTCTGGAATAGGCCTGAGTGGATCAAAGAACGGGCAGCACAAGTACTCTGTCTTTTTTGAACTAATGCGATACCCATTTCCGTCCAAAACGTCCACCCACACATCAAGTGCTCGTTGCAGGGATGTAGGATCCTCACTTATGATGGCTCCATCGTCAGCAAAGAATAACTGATGTACCTTGGGGTCCATCACTTTACCTTCAAGCAGATAATCAAGGACTGTAATAAAGAGCAAAGGACTTAAAACGCTTCCCTGGTGTACCCCGACTTTGATTGGGAACTCTTCGGTTACTCCAGCGGGGCATCTTACTTTTGTCTTTGCTCCTTCGTACATGTCCATAATCATCTGTACATAGGTTTCTGGAACCCCTCGATGTCTTAGCGCCACCCATATCAGATCTCGTGGTTGTCTGTCGAATGCCTTTTCAAAGTCAACCAATACAATATGCAAATCCCTTAAGGAATCACGATGTTTTTCCATTATGATCCTTATACTTTGGATTGCATCTGTGGTTGATTTACCCGAGACAAACCCGCACTGATCATCAGATAGCCGTATTATTTTTCGCAGTCGGCCACCTAATACCCGCTCAACGATCTTCATGGTGTGTGACATCAGCTTGATCGAACGGTAGTTATCACAGTTTCGCGTATCACCCTTCCCTTTGTATACAGGGAGGAGGTAACTTTCCCTCCATTGATTCGGCATTGGATCACCTCTCACGAATTTGGAGATAAGATTTCTGAGCCATCTGAACCCGATGTCTCCCATCTTTTTCCAGAACTCAGAGGGTATTTCGCCTGGCCCAACCGCTTTTCGTTTTTTGGAGTATTTGACCGCCTCACTAACTTCTTCGACTGTAATGTCGGCTATTTCTTCACAGTTAGGGGTGGCTCTTGGAAAGTATAGCCGGGGAAACTGTTCATTTAAAAGCTCTTCACAATACTGTCGCCACCTCTGCAGAATTTTGTCGTCATCCACAAGAAGCTGGCCATGAGCATTGCTAATGAACTTTGGCGAACGAATCTCCTGAGCATTGTTCCTTCTTTGGGCGGCTATTTTGAAGATAGTGGCGCTCTTGTTCATATTGTGCCTTCGCAGCTCCTGGATAGCCTGGTTTGCATCAGCAACCGGGGAAAATATTTTCTCCAGCTCCCGATACAGGCCCTCCGTACTCTCTGCTTGAAGCTGGGCGCACTTCTTCTTCGATTTTTTCTTGCAGCATCTGTATTCCATTTCGAGGCGAGCTTTTTCGTCATTATTATTAGAGGGGCACTTTGACCAAGCTTTGAAAGCCGCTTTCTTCTCATTTATCAGCATCTTAGCTTCATCACTCCACCACCATGTTTCTTTGGCGTGTTGATGGTGGCCTTTTGAAGCTCCTAGCAGTGATTTGGCCTTATTTAAGCAAGTTCGCTGTAGGGAATCCCACATATTTTGTGCTCTGCACTCTTCATCCTCAGCTCCGTTGATGGTGTGAGAGAAGTAATTTTTCATTACGAAAACAAAAGCATCGCCTTTTTCTTTGTCCAGATTGTACCACTTGATTTTCTCAGAGACCCCTGTTTGTTTGCTTTTCTTCGGTGTTTTCATAAAAATTTCTGTTAGCAGGAGACGGTGTTGCCGAGCGATTGCCTCTCCCAGGATCACTTTGCAATCTTTTACCCGGGGCTTCATGAAACTGCCTACCAAATGGTAGTCAATCTGAGTTTCATCTCCACCACTGCTGTAAGTGATTAGGTGTCGGCTTTGTTTGATGAACATGGTATTTAACACGATAAGACCGTGTGATTTGCACATACTTAGGATGTCTTCACCAGGAAGGTTCCTGGTGCCATATCCTAGTCCTCCATGGCAGTCTTCATAGTCTTCGTTTGATTTCCCGACATGTCCATTCAAATCTGCTCCAACAAATAGAAATTCTTCCTTTGGGATGTTCTTAAGGAGATTGTGGAAATCTAGCCAAAATGCATCTTTATCTCTCTGATTGTACCCATCGTGGGGAGCATATGCACTGACAATATTCCACACCTCTCCTTGTATTACTAGTTTGAGAGACATCAAACGGTCGCTGGACTTCGAAATGCTCAAGACGTTACCAAGTAGCTCTGCCGCAAGGATGATACCGATTCCGTTCTTAGTCTTTTCCGTTCCGTAGTAGAACATCTTGTAATCTTTTGTCCTAACGTCCAAGAAACGCGCCCGATTCCCGGTGTTTTTCCATTTCGTCTCTTGGACACACAAGATATCCACCCGCCTTCTATTCATCATCTCTTCCAGCTCGTAACTTCGACCGGTCATGCTTCCAACGTTCCAACTCGCGACCCTCAAATTGCGTCCAAACTGTTTCATTATGTTGCTAGCCCCCGGAATCCGTATAGCTCTGACCTGAACATTTCTGCTCGGTCCAGGATCAGTACCATGCACAGCAGTGGTAGTGCCTGGCGGGGTAGTGCCTTTCCTTTTTGCAAGTATTACCATAATGATACAGTTTTGCAATACAATTTTTTGCACCATATTGCGATGGTGTTTGTTGTTTGGCACGTGCATGCTCCTGTTTTAGTATTGTTTGATCTTTCTTTTATGACACCGGTGATCTCCAGTCGTGTCAACCCACGGACTCGCATGCACACTTGTGGGAGGGTTTTTAAGGTAGTATATGTGTCGCTAGGCTCACTTGGGTGTTATATTGCCTAGATCTGATTTGTCCCCTTAGTCGCCTTTTACGACAAGCGCTGCTTGTTGGGGGGGGCGCTGCAGTGATATTCTTAACCCGTCCCTGCACGGGGACGATTGCGGGGATTGTTGCGATATCTAACAAATTTATATCGAAGGGTGGTGTTTTTTTAGTCAGTAAGAATCTGACACTACTATGAGCACGCGCTTGCTATTCTCATAGTGTCTATGGAAGATTTTTTGCCTACCCTCGGGGGGAAAAAAAACGCACAAAGAAACAAGCAAGTATGAATATTTGGATGCGTAGTAGGCTCGCACTCAAAGTATTCACTAGATCAGTGAATTACAAATGTAATGATACAATGTAATGATTCACGAGACTTCGAATGGTTTCAATTAGCTCGTATTGAATAAGTGTAGAATTTTCCGGATACATATTATGGCGGCAATAAAGTGTGAGGGTAGCTAATCATTTCTTAGAATGAATGGGAATGTTTCGAGTAACTCATAAAACGAACTACTTGCTGCAGTGGAATGAATGTGAATGTGTATGAGGGCACTGACTATTCCGAAACAATCTCATGAAACGAGCTACTTGCTGCAGTTCTCTGGTTAGAATTCCATATCCATTGAAATGAAAAACTTGGAAACTAACATAAAAGCCTGTATTTCACAAAACAAATAAAAAACATAAATAAATAGTTCAACAACTAAATGGCATTTTTGTTGTAAAAATATTTTTTATATGAAAAAGTCTCAAAAAGACTAAAAGAACATTAAAAGGGTCAAAAAGAAGTGATTTCTTACAAAGTCTCTTTGCGTCAAAAAATGGTTAAATTGCGACTAAAGTCGCGTAGCGGCAACGCTGTCTGGGGCTACGTCCTCACCTAAATGATATGATACGGTTGTAAAATTTCGAATGTACTCAAATCACAGAAGCTTTGAAATTTGTGTTTAGTTCGAGATAGCAATATATTTAGACAGCAATAATACACATTGACTCTGAAGACTGAGTACGAACTTCGTCTTTTATTTTTGAAATGAGTGTCACACTCAACAGTGACTTTTTCTGAATTCAAAAGAAGGTTCTGAAAGTGGTTGTGTGTTCACACAATTTTGACTATTATACTTAAGAATCCATTCAGTCAAAAAATTGCGGAATGCTAAAATCTACGTCGCTCGCGTATCATATGGCGACCATAGCTCGCATTTTTACAATAAATCTTCATAATTTCGACGCGCTACTCAAGCGTGTACTTTTACATAATTAAATGGCGGCTATGACAAAACACAATCGTCACAGAATGATGGCGCTATCAAAGATCCTGTGTTTTTAGTCAGTATTTGAAGTGCTCAATATTGCAAGTTAAAGAAGGCACGCATGTATGTTGGTAGGGAGCGATGTACCATATGGACAGCTATTTTTTTTTTCTATATAACTTGAGAAATAAGATCTTTAACATTGTTAATACAATACAACAGTTGGCTTTGAAGTCTTTTTAAGTTCTTATTTAGCTGTATAAATGCACACCTCTTTTAGCCTGGTAAATGCGACTCAAGTACCACTTTTTTGCCTAAGCTTAATTTACAAAAGTGAAAGTAATGTGATCCCAGAATCGGGGGAGTATCTACTTTATTACATTTTTGCTTATTAGCAACACCTTAACTAATTCTTCTTAAAATAACAACAGTATCCAGACCCCCAGGGTAATGAAATCCAAGACTGCACAATAGGTGTCCATTTACAATCTTGTCATTATGTACACAGGTTTGTAGACAAAAATCACCTTAGGGGGTAGATAAATTGTACCCAATTTGGTTGAAGATAACTTCTCCGATACAAACACCTACTGAGATAAAGAAATGTTGATTATCAAAACTAAATGGAACTGACGCTCCTCCAAACAGACAAAGCTTGTCGTACAAATGAAAAACAAACCAAAACATTCCCATTGATTGTTTCCTTAAACATCGCACACCGTAAAGTTTATCTTTCGCAAAGATAATAACGACTAGCGTAATAGAAAATAACACAATCTAATTAAAGGGTTCGCACTCGAAATTATCATCTTTACTACTCCGCGAAGCACATGCCGTTTACAACTCTAATTGAAATGCCATTACAATGGTCGTAAACGAAATTGTTACGCGTACATCAAGCACCATACATACACCCATCAAATTAACGTCTTCATTTCTCTTAGATCCGGCGAATCAACAGAAGCACTCGCGCACTGAAACAAAATTGTTTAATTTTATGGCATCTTGAACGATGATGAGTCCTTATTTACTTGGAATATAATTTTCACAAATTTACTGGAAACTTTAGAAATCATCACGAAACTTCAAAACTTGTAGGTGGTGTGAGATTTTATCTAGATACTTTTGCATATTTGCCGGGTTGCCCTTGAAAATTGTAGTTAAACTTTGAATTAAGTTAATTTCCCACCGAATGTCTACCTATCCACCTCCCGTTGGGGCGGGTCTTTTGGATAACGCTGTTAATTAAGGTCTAACCCCAATACTTCGTTCCCAGTCGATTTACGGTTAAGGTTGAAGGTAATCGGCGCCAGATTCATGTCCATCAACGGATCCATTTTCAACTGAGAATTTTCCGCTTCAGTAAAAATAAGTTATACGCACGATGGTTCGATTTAATTTCACATTTTATGCAGATTTTGGCTACGAATTTCAAATAAAATCACGTAGTCAATGTGGGTGGTTGACGGAGTCAGTGAGTGAATGAGTGGCTGAGTGATTGAATTGATTGAAAGCTTAAGTGTTGGTGGTCTTTTCGGCGGAAGCAGACGAATTGGTTTGCATTTATATTTCTGGAAAACACTTAAGCAACAATTTATTCGGTGGAAAAGTAACTACACTCTGGGACGGATCTCTAGGTTTAGTGTTATTTTTGCATTTTATAACTTTTCTCAGGTTTTATGAGGTAGTTAAATACATTGTTCATTGTATAAAAATATTTTGCTCCTAAGACTTAGCATGAGCTGAACAAAACAACTAGAACTGAGCTGTTGATGGCTTAAAGTATGCTGGTATCCGACTAAGTCGCAACAAGTTACGACGGAAGGTACTTAGAGCTCTTTACTCTCGAAGTTGAGTGTTATGCGGCGCGAGTATTTTTCTGAAGCATTGGGCTTATTCAAACCATTACTACTCTTGACCCGTAGCAGCGTTTTCAAAGCGTAAGGACCTACTAGCTCTGTCTCCTGGACGTCCGAAACAGGCGAGGGGCAGATGTGGGGATAATACGTGATCACCATCTTATGATACCTATCCTCCAACTACGCAGATGTGGGGATAATACGTGATCACCATCTTATGATACCTATCCTCCAACTACGCACTGCTGCAGTTCGAAGATCCTACGACAACACAAGAATGTCCAGGTTCAACATCGATAGACTTAGTGATCCCTCAGTGCGCCAACAATTAAGGGAGCACTTTTCGCAAGGTGTGGAAGCAATCAGCAGCTCAATGCCCGCAACCATCCAAGACCATTGGTGTGCTGTGAAAAATGTTTTTACATCTGGTGCTGAAAGAATTGTCGGTCGATCGCAGGGAAGACATAGGGCGTGGCTTTCCGAGGACGGATTGACGAACGAAAACAGCTGAAAGCTCGCGTTGCAGCTACCCCAGCAGCAGGGAGAAGCGAGCTAGAGTTCCTATATCGCATGAAGATGAGAGAAGTTCAGCGTAGCGTACGACGTGACAAGCGCAACTACATCAACGCGCTGGCTACAGAAGCAGAAGAAGCTGCACGGAGGTGCAACAGCAGGACCGTCTACAGAATCACAAAAGCGCTGACAGGTGGTCGCAGTTCACTACGCAAGAGGTTCCAAGTTCGAATCCCAGAAAATACCAACAAGTTTTTTCACGGTCCCACCTCTCGCGAGCGTCTGACAAACATCCGAGAGTATTGTTGTCACGAAAGAGCTTCTCAAATCGCCGTTCGGATTCGGCATTAAACTGTAGGTCCCTTCCATTCGTGTAAAAAATATAACGCACACAACATAAGTGGTTGCGAGAAGCTAGGCCATGGCACTTTAAAGAGCTGTTGCGCCAAATATTTGTTTTTTTTTGTTTTGTTTGTGGTCGCAGTTCCAGCCAACACCCAGTGAAAAGCCTAGACGGCTCATTGCTCATTTCGGATGAGGACCAGCTCAAGAGATGGAAAGAGCATTTTGCTACGGTTTTGAACCGTGTATTCGCTAGCGATATGGTCCCAAATCAGACTGAGATGCCCGAGGTGAGAAGTTCCCGAATACGCACCACGACTCCCAGTAAATATGAGATCATTACCGCGATCAAGGCACTCAAAGCCAACAAGGCGGTAGGACTTGACGGTATTCTAGCAGAGCTCTTACGAGCAGCACCAACAACATCGGCTGAGCTTCTGCTTCCACTTATAGAGAGAGCTTGGGAAGCTGAGAGCTTTCCAAACGAGTGGAAAAAGGGAATGATCGTCAAGCTTCCTAAGAAAGGAAATTTAATGGAGTGCCGAAACTGGAGGGGTATCTGCGTGCTGCCTGCTGTAGCTAAGATAATAGCTAAAATCATCCTTGAGCGAATCAAACAACATCTCGAAGACACACTCGACGCCGAACAAGCAGGTTTCCGCTCTGGATCCTCCTGTGCCGACCACATCAACACCCTGCGGATTATCATCGAACAGTGTGTTGAATATCGATCGCCACTGCACCTGCTGTTCATCGATTTTAAGACGGCGTTCGATAGTGTCAACAGGGAGTTTATTTGGCGTGCCTTACGTAGGAGAGGTATTCCCGATAAACTAATTGCTATTATCAAAGCTACGTATGAAAGCTCCAAATGTCACGTTCTGCACAGGGGGAGGTTGTATGAGGAATTTGAGATCCAAAGTGGGGTGAGACAAGGCTGTATCCTTTCACCGATATTATTCCCATTGGTGCTTAGCGATGTGCTTCATGCAGCTTTTTCGACGGGAAACGGAGGAATTCGATGGACTCTTACATCTCAACTGAAACATCTTGACTACGCAGACGATGTATGCTTACTCTCCCACAGAATTATGGACCTCAATTTACCTCAACCAATTATTAGCCTTGGAACAAACTCATCGGCTCAAATATGCATTGCTGGACAACCGGTAGAGAGAGTAGAGGACTTCCAGTATCTTGGGAGTATTGTCTCAACCGATGGTGGAACCGAACTGGATATAGCCAACAGGATCGCCAAAGCAAAGTCCGCGTTCGGGATGTTGTCCAAAATATGGCGAAGCAATGCAATTAGTTTGAATTTATAGCAGAGCCAAGGTAGACAAAGTCCCTTACTACCACGAAGTTATAGCTGCCCACGGTGACGTTTTGTCCAATTCGTCGTATTGGACGTCTGAGATGGCTAGGACATGTAGAGCGAATGGACACCTACGCTCCGGCCCGCAGAGTCTTCGAATCTAACCCCGATGGACGACGCAGTAGAGGGAATCATGGCCGTAGGTGGCGCGCACAAGTTCAAGGGGACCTCGACCAACTTGGAGTGAGTAACTGGAGGCAACTTGCTAAAGACCGAGATAAATGGAGAGGCTTGCTGGTTGAGGCCCAGGTTCACCCCGAACTGTAGCGCCACCTAAGTAAGTAAGTAATGCAATCAGTTTGAGCACCAAAGTAAGACTGTTCCGCTCGAACGTTGAATCCGTGCTGCTATATGGTTGCAGCACGTGGAGAGTGACCACTACTATCACCAAAAAGCTGCAAACATTCGTTAATAGGTGTCTGCGCAATATCTTACGGATTTTCTGGCCCAATCGTATCTCTAACGAACACCTTTACGAGAGAACGGGTCAGGAACCAATAGGCACAACTATCCAACGGCGGAAGTGGCAGTGGATTGGTCACACGTTCCGAAAGGGTGACAGCTCCATAGCGAACCATGCTATGCAATGGAACCCTCTAACTCAGGATGCCAGAAGACCCGGCGGTCCGAGGAGAAGATGCCGCAGAACAGTCGAGAAGAAGGCACGGCAGTTAGGGAAAAGTTGGGGAGAACTCAGACACATTGCCAGAAACCGTACACGATGGCGCGTAGGCGTAGTAGAAGCTTCGAAGTGGAAGACTCTCTCTCTCTCTCTCTCTCTCTCTCTCTCTCTCTCTCTTCCATTTCCAACGCCGGCACTATGTGCACCATTTTAAGGATATTTAAGCCTCCTAGATGTGTGAAATGCGCAGAAGAACATAGCACTGTCAATTGTACTAAACCTCTAAATCTACTTGCAAAATGTTACAACTGCGGTGAGGGCCATCCTGCGAATTATCGTGGATGTGCTGTAGCCAAAGAGCTGCAAAAGATAAGAGATAATAAACTTAATCGCCAAACAAACGAAAAAGCTCAAATCAATATCCAAACATCAACAATGATACTACCGAAAATATCAAAGTACAACAGAAACAGAAAGAAACTAATTCGGCAGACTTGAACGCTCGCAGACTCCTTTTTTCGCAAACAGTCAAAACTACTTATCCTAGCAGAAAAGACCAAAGCACAATTGAAGAGACTCTAGCTAAAATACTGGATAAGCTGAACAAACAAAAAGTCTTCAATAAAACCCTTCAAGATCGCGTAGTCTTAAGGAAAAAATAAATTACAATCAATAATGGTTAAGTCCTTACGAATCATGGCATGGAATGCGAACGGATTGAACAATCATTTAAGCGAGCTACAAATATTACTAGATACAGAAAAGATAGACATTTGTTTGATCTCAGAAACTCATTTTACAACCCAGTCATATATCAAGTTGAAGAACTATAACTCGTACCATACAGTCCATCCAGATAATTGTGCGAGAGGAGGCAGTGCTATTATTATAAGAAGTAGCATTGATCATTATGAGGAAGAGAAAATAAGTTCACTCAAGTTTCAAACCACTACCGTAACTGTCAGAACTAAAAATCAACCTCTCTCAATAACAGCTGTCTATAGTCCTCCCAAACATTCGATCTCTTCAAATGAATACCAACAACTCATTAAAATGCACAAGTCTAAGTTAATAATGGGAGGAGACTTTAATGCTAAGCACACATACTGGGGATCCCGACTCACTACAACAAAAGGTCTACGATGCTGCTAAAAAAACAGAGTGTAAATTTGTATCTACTGGTAAGCCTACATACTGGCCGACGGACGTTAACAAAATTCCAGATCTGGTTGACTTTTTTGTCATAAATAAATTGTCAAAGAACTTTATCCGGGTACACGAAGGTTTGGAACTCGACTCGGACCACTCACCAATATACCTGACACTCAGTGAAACTGTTATAGTTAAAGAAGAAAGTCCATACCTTTCAAATAAATTCACAGATTGGCTTAGTTTTAAACAAATCCTTCAGGATAAAGTCAATATTAGTGCGTCTATTGAGACGACAGACCAGCTGGAAAACGAAGCAAATGCTTTCATCCAACTAATCCAATTTGCAGCTTGGAGCTGTACTCCTCCAACAAAGAGAAAAACGGTCGGTAGCAATCCAAAGGAAATTAAGGAGCTTATAATAAACAAAAGAAAACTTCGGCGTAAGTGGCAACAAACTCGATCTCCCTCCGACAAAACGAGACTAAACATGGCCACACAAGATCTTAAACTTGAGATAAAGCTAATCCGGAATGAGACGATGAAAATATATCTCTCAGAGCTAACTGCTGACAAGAGCACTGAATATTCACTTTGGAAAAGTACAAAATATCTTTAGCGACCAACAAATCATATTCCTCCAATAAGATGCAGTAATGGGCAATGGGCGAAAAGCAATAAGGAAAAAGCTATTGCTTTTGCCGCCCACCTGGCGAATACCTTTAAGCCTAATGATGCTTCCTGTGATGAGCTTCTAAATCTCAATGAAAGTACTATTTCTATGATTGCTCCCATTAAAATGCACGAGTTAAAATATGAGATAAGGCGATTAAAAGACAAAAAAGCTCCAGGTTTTGACCTGATCACTGCGGAAATCCTGAAGCGACTGCCAAACAAAGGGTTAGTGAAACTCTTACGGTTAATGAATAAAACAATTAGCCTTGAGTATGTACCAAGCGTCTGGAAAGTAGCTGACGTGATAATGATCCCTAAACCAGGTAAAGACCCTCTCCAGGTATCCTCATATAGACCAATATCGCTACTTCCGTCAACATCAAAGTTACTTGAAAGATTGATTTTTAAGCGTCTCAAACCAATCGTAGAATAAAGAAATTTAATCCCAAATCATCAGTTTGGCTTTCGAAGCAAACACTCCACGATAGAACAAGTCCACAGAATAACATCTGAAATCAAAAGAGCACTAGAAGAAAAAAAGTATGCTCTGCAATCTTTTTAGACGTAGCACAGGCTTTCAATAGAGTATGGCATGAAGGTCTTCTCAATAAACTAAAAGTGTACCTACCAGAACATTACTTCCACCTAATGGAGTCTTAATTAACATCGCGTTACCTCCTTATTAAACAAGAAAACTACTACTCTAAGCTAATGCAGATCGCAGCCAGAGTTCCTCAAGGAAGCGTCCTCGGACCTCTGTTGTACCTCCTTTATACTAAAAATCTACCTACAACGCCCTACACCAAAATTGCAACATTTGCCGATGACACGGCAGTCGCTAGAATCGACGCAAAAGCTACAAGCTGCTACAGGCCAAATTATCAGGTGGACTCAAAGATGGCGTATAAAACTAAATTCGAGCAAATCTGTGCATATTGACTTCACAATAAGTCTATCTCGTTCTCGCCCATAGCAATATCAGGCACGGCAATACCTTACGCTGATACAGCGAAGTATCTAGGTTTGACTCTAGATGCCAAGCTTCGTGGAAAGAGCATATTAAAATGAAAAGACAAGAATTCGATTTTAAAGGGCGAAAATTAGAATGTCTTATAGGCAGGAAGTCAGGACTATCAATAAATTATAAAATTCTTTTATATAACCAAATCCTAAAACCAGTGTGGAACTATGGCGCTCAACTCTGGGGATGTGCCAGCCAGACTAATATTGCAGTCATCCAACGATTCCAGAATAAAGTCCTTCGAAGTATTGTGAATGCTCCATGGTACATCAGAAACAGCGACCTGCATCGGGACCTAGGGATTCCTACTATTCTTGAAGAAATCAACACTAGGGCCAAAGCACACGAGAAGAGTCTCCAGGGACATATTAATGAGGAAGCAACAATTCTTCTAAATATATATGGCGTGAGACGACTGCAACGTATAAGACCGTCAGATCTTGTAAGGCAACCGCAAACCATATCCTCTACTAAATAGTGACAGAGCGACAACAACGAGCGAAAAGAGGCGCTCGAAGTGAATTTAACCTCCAACGCTTTGGATGGATTAAATCCCATCTATGCTCTTGTTATTTTCATTAAAAGTTAAGAATGTCATACAACAAATTAAAATTATATTGTACTTTAAAAATAGTAAACTGTTAGCCATTTACTTTTCTCTCACTATTTATACTGAAAAGCAAACTGCTCGTTGGTTTCATAACTAGTCGCAGTGTTAACAAACATTTGTAAGCTTTTGCAGCTTATTATGTTTGGAATAAATAAAAAAAAAAAAAAATTTTAAGGATATTCATAACCCCTCAAGTGAGTGCTAATTATAAAAAAAAAACTAAAAATTGTACTGAAAAGAGGTCTGCCTCTCCTTAACCAAACTCACTTACCTAACCTAACGTAGTCTCAGCTTTATATATGTTACATATATAGAGATTACTATTCACACGTTAAAAGCCGGCTAATCGAAATCCTCTGTTGAAATCATGTTACAGTGACTATCTGCCATCATACGTACATAGATGCCCTGGACGTAATCAATGTTAACCCTCTCGAAGTCAGGTGTGGAATCGGCTAAAGCAGCCCATACACAATTCAATTCGATTGTAAACTGAGTTGTCAACTGAATTGATACTTGCCCACACACTACATCAACTGAATTAAAAGACTTTGCTTCAACTTTCAAAAATATTATTATTTTTTTGGAAGTGGTACGACCCGACGTAAAAAAAAAAAACACGACGAGCACATGTGCAGACGATTTGACAATGAATATCTACTGTAAATTCTTAAATTTGACAGCTAGTCAAATGACTTGCCCACACACAGTTCAATTGAGTTGAAAGACTTGCCAATATTCAAAATCTTTTGATTTTTCTTCAACCAACTCGTCAACCATCAAACTGATCAATTGACAAAGCCACACATGGGTTGATTTCACTGTGATTTGACTGAGTCTGCATAAGATGATTGCTGATAAGTGATAGTTATATTTTTATGATAGTTTTTGCTCCAGGCGAACCCCAGGTCCAGAGACCAACAAAATGTTTACCTCGATGGAATTATTTTTGAGTTCGAGCAGTGATGACGAGGAATAAGAAAGTTATATATTGAGCTTGGAATGTTTTCTAAGTAACCAGTACATTTCTCTGTATTTGATTTCGAGTTCATTACGTTTTTTCTCCACGTACGATTTCCACATCAACTTAGCATTAAGTGTTATACCGAGATATTTAGCCTCCTTTGCAAACGGATTCAGTGCTTGCAAAAATATGCAAATTATTTGTTTTCTTCTAAGTAAAGTTGACTGAACAGATTTGGTTTCGTACAGTGCTAGTCGCCAAATCTGTGTCCATTCATTTACTTTATTCAATGCTTCTTGCAATTTTTCAGTCCTTTTTTCGATCGTTTTACCCATTGTCAGGATGGCAGCGTCGTTGGCAAATGTAGCTAATACGGTGCTTTCTTTTTGCGGTATATGGCGGGTATACAGTAGGTACAAAAGCGGTACAATGACGCTTCCCTGCGGTACCCCAGCTCCTATTTCTTTAAATTCCGAGTATTCATTTTCGTGTCTGATTCGTAAAAGTCTATTTGTCAGGTATTTTTCCAAAATATTATATAAGTGTATAGTTTATATTTCAACCCTTCATGTTAGACCTTGTGAAAGGCTTGAGAAACATCAAGGAATACACTCGAGCAAATCTTTTTTTCTTCGAAAGTTTTCTCAGTTATATCACCTATTCTATGCACTTGGTCTATTGTTGAGTGCTTGTTTTAAACCCAAGCTGTTGAGCTATCTCAGGATCTCGTGCTGATTAGGTTTTACGAAATGCTTCACCTCTCGACTTATACTTTCTCAACGGCTTGTACCAAAAGGAGTTCGCAGAGCAACGTGTGTTAAAAAAGTCTATTAACAATGGGTTTGCGGGAACTAGGACTGGTATACTGGTTCCCTAAGAAAACAGATTCCGAAAGTTTAGTCTTTATCCTACTGCGGAGGTACGCGCGGCAAGTATAATACCCCGATTCTGATCTTAGATAGGCGCCTTTAGGTTAGGTTAGGTTAGGTTGGCTGTCCACACGAGAGTGCAGACACACTTAGACCAGTGAAGGTCCTTTGTGATACCATGGATCAAACCATTAGGCCACTCAGGGACTAACAAAACCAACCGGAGCTTTTGACAAAGCGATGGATGCTCATGACGTTCAGGGACGCTAGATCGCAGAGGTCGTCAAGGAAGGGGGAACCTAGATGGAGCATTCTTTTATGCTACAGGGCCGGACATGTGCATAGGAGGTGAAGGATGGTTTCCTCCTCGTCCCTACAGCTCCTGCAGCAGTCGTTGGAGAAGAGACAAAGTCTTCTGGCGTGTTGGCCTATAAGACAGTGTCCAGTGAGAACACCGACAACGCAGCTGATTTGTGTACGCTTTAACTTGATCAGATCGGCACTACGTTTTTGATCCAGCTTAGGCCAAATCTGGCTCGAAATGTGACACGTTGAGCCGTTTCCCCATCTGAGGTTGGTCGTGCTACTAGCGTTCAGCTTTAGTAGATACTTACATGTAGCGAGGGGCATACCCAGGGCTTGCCTTTCAGGCAAAATCCTTAGAGTGGTACCCTGTCTGGTGAGGTCGTCAGCCCTGCAGTTACCTGGAATGTCTCTATGGCCCGGCACCCAGCAAAGGTGAATGTTGAACTGCTCTGTCCGTTCACGACAGTTTAAGGCGGCCTTTGAAGTGAAGGAGAACGATTCCAGGGACTTGATTGCCGCTTGGCTGTCAGTGGAAATGCTAATATCCCTGACAGATAATACATTACATTTCAGCCAGGACAGGGCTTCCTTAATCGCCATGATTTCCGCCTGGAAAACGCTACAATGATCAGGGAGGCGGAAAGAGATGTTCAGATTGAGCTGTTCGGAGAAAACACCACAACCCACCCCACCTTCCGTCTTAGATCCATCTGTAAAGAAGTGAACCGAACTACCATCGACAGGGGTGGAGGTGTCCCATACATCTCGGTTAGGGATTCTCGTACGGAAGTTACGGTCAAATCTCAGTTTCGGCGGGGTGTAGTCCGCGTTTTCGTCTTTGAAGTTGAGAAGATCAAGGATCGAGGAGTAGCACAAGCGATAGTTAGACCACTGAGAGGAGTCCTTCAGGCGAATGGCCGCACAGGCAGCCATCGGCTTGCCGAAAATATCTAAAGGTAGCAGGTTGAACAAAATGTCCAGTGCAGCGGAGGGAGTAGTTCTCAGTGCACCAATGATGCAGATGCATGCAGATCTTTGCACCTTAGCTAGTTGAGTGAGGTGGACAGCCCTGTCAAGAGCAGGCCACCATACGATCACGCCATATAGGCGCCTTTAGATAAAACCTTTTTTTAAAACGAGCTCTAATTCTAATAGTCCTATCCACGACAATCATTACTTCAATGTTGACGTGACTTTCTATGCGTCCATCAAATTTCAAATACGATGGAATCATTTATTTCTCAAACTACCCCAAGTTTATATTGAACTATTACACCGACTAGATCGGAGCCCAAGAAATGTATAGAATCATTGACGAACCTACCAGCGGTCAAAAGAAGGCTAAAATGCGGCTACAAACTTGTAGTCGAAGTTGCAGAGATGCCTAACGAGGAAAGGAGGATCAGCCAGCAACAGTGGTAGCTTACCGAAAGACAGGACTTGCAGCTACTTTATACAGGCAGCATACAGGCAGCATACTGGCGTTCTGGCAGGCCATTTCGCTTTCGCATAGCATCTTAATATGCTGGGCTTAAGTTACACTAAAGTCTACAATGCTTGTGGAGAGGTCGACGGTACTGCGGAAATGCTCGTATTAAATGACAGATCTTCGGTGCTGTTGTGGTGAGTGCCGGTAAGCTGTAAGCTCTTCATCACCGAAGCGCTTGCTTGGCTTTCTACGAAAGACAAGAAAGTTCCAACAAAATGGATAAATCCTTGTTTTACTCCATTGTAGTGTAATGGGCATATTGCATCTGAGTGTTCTAGTAAAGCGTGTATAATACATGTTTTCCGGCTACTTAGAGTGTAAAATAATATTTCCTGGGGCATACATACCGCTCCATGTTTTAAATGCAGTGAACTCACATTCTCATCGCATAGTGTTGGGATATCAGCTGAGAACCACAGCAGCATTCCTCAACACAACAATAGGAAACGTTTATTAGATTCGGATTTTCTTTCAACCTCAGGCATTCTCGCTATCAAATACAGATTGTGAGTATTTTGATGCCATATTTTTGAAATTCGAATGCTTAGCATTTTTATAGATTTCAATCATTTGCAATTCGATTTTTAATGCTGTGTTTACTTACTTATTCCTCAATGAATCGGGGTGATAATGCAAACAGAGATTTGAATTGAAATGAGTGGTTTTGAGTGATATCCTGAGGTATGCATTGAAATTGGATTTTTTCGCTATTTGCCACTGAAAATGTGTTTTAATAAGTTCCATTTCCATCTAACAGTTACTCATACTGCAAATAAAATCATAAAAGTTTCCTAGGTAACCTCATTATGAAAGTGACAAATGCAAGTTGAGTAAACTTGTACTTGTATGAACAAATTACACGAAGTGCGTACTAGTATATGGAATTTAATTGACTTTTTCATAAGAACCACAAATTCATTATATAATATGATATTAACTTTCGTAATGAAGGGTTACGGATTCCCAAAATAAGGAAATTATGTACCTATGAATGTCTGTGGATATTTTTTGATGGTCTATTTGTATAATGAGTTGCTAATTGCTATTAGTGTCACGTTTGAGTTAAGCCTATTTCTCTAGGGACACACTTCGGTAGCAATGTTTCGAGAGTGAATTAGATAATTTTTGTGTGAAACATCTATCACATTTTCGGGCTTCAACGAAATCGTTGTACATTAATATTATTATGGATTAAGTGGGGCAAGGATAAGCAAGCAACACTTCTGCAAACTGTTAAGCGGCGACACTGTCACGCAAAATGAGCCATTTAACAGTGATAATGACAGTCAAGATTCCCGTCAACCCGATAAGAATGAAATGAGTGAGTCTAAACATAAAACCAAGAATGCTGCTGGCGCCAACGGTCTTGCCGCCGAACTTTTCAAGACAGTATGAGCTTGGAAAGGAGCATGCATTAGCTCATCTGTAAAATCTGGTTAGACGAAAGTATGGCCGGTGAATGGTACCATAGCATCGTTTGCCTGATCCTGAAGGAATGAGACCCCCTGAACTGCGCCAACTACACAGGTAAAAATCCTGCCTGCTCCTGCCTGCCGTTCTAAATAAAAAAATAAATTTGGCGCAACAGCTCTTTTAGTGCCAAGGCCTAGCTTCTCGCAACCACTCATGTTGTGTGCGTTATATTTTTCACACGAATGGAAGGCACCTACAGTTTAGTGCCGTATCCGAAGGGCAATTTGGTTTGAGAAGCTTTTTGGAGACAGCAATACTCTCGGATGTTTGTCAGACGCTCGCGAGAGGTGAGACCGTAAAAAAAAAACTTTTTAATGTTTTCTGCGATTCGAACTTCGAACCCCACGCGCAGTGGTCCGACACACTAACCACTTACGCCACGGCGCCCACTGCCGTTCTACGTGAACGCCTAAAACCGATCGTTAACAACCTAAAAGGTCCTTATCAGTGCCAGAAAAATCCTCCATTGACCAAATATTCACACTACGACAGATCTTGGAAAAAACCCATGAATATAAAATCGATACGCACCACGTCTTCATCGATTTCAAAGTTGCCTATGATAACGTGTATAGAGACGAGTTATACAAAGCCTTGTCTAGCATCGGCCTTCCTACGAAGCTCGTCTGTCCGTGCAGAATGACGATGTAGAACTCTCGCTGCTCCATCATGCATGAGGATTTCCTTGGTTACTTTGAAAGAAAAGTTCTTCGAATGGCTTTGGTCCCGTCTGCATAGACGGCGAGTGGAGGTACAATGCCTAACTATACGCGCTGTACAATGACAGCGACTAAGATAGCTGGGTCATCTAGAACAGATGAAGCGCAGCGTTCCAGCTTAGAAAATCTTCGAATCCACCCCCGATAGACGGTGCAGGAGACGAGGGCCTCGCGGCAGGTGGTACGAACAAGTGGATGGGGACTTCAACTAACTTGGCGTACGCAACTGGAGGCAGCTGGCTTGTAACCTGGAGAGGTTTGTTGGTTAAGGCTCAGGTCCACCCCGGGCAGCCGGGATAAGTAAGTAAATGTAAGTATATATGGTATAGATATTAAGACTGTCTAACACTGTGAGCCTAAGAAACCTATTTCTATTATCAATACTTATAGGAATAAGTAGGTCAACGGGACAAACAAGCAATAAAAAAGCATAACAATGGATTTTACTGAGTGATTGGAGACATCAGAGGAAAACATGACCCCTCTTCGGAAATGTAGTCTGCAGCGGGTAATGTTAGAGCATTCTCATAGAATGTGCTCTGCAGTTTCTTGTTTCTAAAGACAGAGTCGGCAAATATCCACAGGGCTTTTGCCTATTTTTGTTTTTTATGACAGTAGTCAAGATGGCAGTTGTCGGTGCGAAACTTCTTAAGGAGCTTTATTTTTCCATTGCTTAGGAGGAGAAGTTCTTGGCTTCTTCTTTTTTCGTGGAATTTAATGAGTTTCTTGACTTATTGAAGTGTTTGAAAGAAGTTACATTCGTGTATTTGCCATTGGAGCTTCCAGAGTTTTAAACTCTGACATCAGGATGCTGGTAGATAGTCCACAGAAGGTTTCAGGACCGATGAAAAGAATTTTTCCTGCAAGTTGATTTTCAATTTAATTGCTTTCGATACTTTGATGTCTGCGTACCCAAGAAAGGAAGACTTTGTGAAAGACAGGAAGCTGCTTCAAGGAGTTGGTATAATTCTATACTAGTCTGCGATTGACGTAGTAGAAAATTAAGGCTTTTGATGCTAGTTCACTATCTGTAAATAACTTGATTTGCATTCTTCGTACATTGCGTCGAATGCTCTCTCTGGCATAAAGTTCAAGGATTTATCTGAATGTTATAAATCGAAAATTTCGGATTTTTTAAATTCGGATAAAAGGTTCAATTTCTATTGCAAATATAACGGGTCACGATCTTAATTGCCGTATTATCAATCTGAAAAGAAGATATTAAGTATTCTGCTTCCCGTTCAGCTTGTGATGGGCGCCATTTTGCAAACAAAAAGACCGAAGTACAATTTTTCCCAAGTAAGTGACAAAAGGTCGACTTTACGGAAATATTTCAAATTAGTTTATTGTTGAGTATAGCATTCTTTATAAATAATATTTCTTGGATGTTTCTCGTAAAATGGATTTTTTTTTGCCTAGCAATTCCTCGGTTTTGCCTTTCAGTGGTACAGTAATGAAATACTTCTTGAATGGCTTGAATGATTGCTATTCATGCTTTAGACTTCTTGAAAGTATTGCAGATAGAAATCGTTTTCAAGGGAAAACCTTAAAGATACATAAGAAATGGTTTGTACTTTCGAGCGTTTAAGCCTCGTGTCCACTATAAATAAAAAAAAAAAAAAAAAAAAATCTTCTCTAACAGCGTTCGTCTCTTCCATCAAATTTGTCTACATACATTAAGTAGAGAAATTTCTGGTAGATCTCTACACACCAACTGTTCTACCGGCCATCTACACTCTCTATTCTTTTTGTCTTGAGTAGAGATATGTGGTAGAGCGCGCAATAACATTTGCCTTAATATCTGTGTGAGCAGACGCGCGAGCTGTACAAAATACACTTAAAAGAAAACAAAAAAAAAAACTTTTATTATTTAGATGAATTACAATGAAAAGAAAGTTAATTTAAAATTGATTTCTAGTTACGCCTTAAGCCAACAATAAAATCTAAGTTGGTCAAACATTGCAACATCTCTTAACGAGATTGCGGACAGATGCAATATTACTCTGTGCTGAGTCCCGGGAGACAGGGATATTCCAGGCACCGTACTACCTCTAGATGTCAATAGAGAGGTACCGGCACCACCAATACAATTGATAAAACTCCGTATGTTTAACGAAGCGCAAGCTATTGCAAAAGATGGAGTAATCTAGAAGATCTGGCCTTTACTAGACGCAAAGAAAACCAAAAATCTCCTTTCATTAAATAGAAGGAACATAAGCCTCACAGTAGGACACAGGACACTCCTTGTTAGGTAGACACGCCACTAGAATGGGCGTCCCAGTAAACGATTTCTGTAGAAGCTGCAGAGATGAAGAGGAGGAGGAGAATAGTCTCCACCTCCTCGACACATTCCCAGCGCTAGCCACACTAAGAAAGAAGCTACTAGGTGAATACTTCTTTGAGGACCTAGGTTTTTTTTTTTTTTTTGCCGAGAGTAGGTGAAAAATCTTCTAAAGACACCATAAGGCCTGACCGAGCGTGCTTATGGAAGTGTGAGATTTTTACTCACTAAAAAAACACCTCTCTTCAAAAGTAATAATACAACTAAGCCGACGCTTATCCAGCAGCTTTATTTTCGCTTACGATACACGTGATTTTCGGAGAAAAAAAAATGTTCGTACGAAGTTAAAAGAAATGTAGAACTTTATGCAGGTTTAATTCCAATGAAAGTTCCTGCCTTTTTTGCGACCGGCATATACTATGACGCGAGGTCAAAAGGTTTTATCCTTTGCAGACGACGAATTGAATTATTCGCGTCAAGTAGTTGAATGACGGTACGGTTACAATGGCCGTGAACACAATCTTTGTGTTTACGCGCAAATTTTGTTATCTCTTCGACGACGCTGGGAATTCCCAGATCTCGATGAATATCTTCGTTACGTACATACCACGGTGCGTTGACGATCGTTCTAAGAACTTTATTTTCAAAAGTATGTAAGATGTTTCTATTGCTTTTTTTGGTACAACCCCATAGTTGTATACCATATGTCAACACAGGCTTTAGCACTTGCTTATAGATAAGCAGTTTGTTATGTAGGCTCAACTTCGAATGTTTTCCGAGTAGCCAGTACATTTGTCGTATCAAACAACAACGTATTAACAACATCAAGCGCTCGGTTAGGAAAACAAACGCAAATAATCGGCGAGAATTGTACCTGACTGGTGGCGGTCCACCACCAACAGAAAGCAAAGAAATTAATCCCGTATATGATGAATTGAGTGATGTGATGGGAGTGAGTGCTGGTGGCTTGCCATCTAGGTGATTTTTCATTTGATTCTTTTTTCCCGAATTTATGTACATACATATGTAGATGTACTTCTTCTCTACTAGATATGATGACGATGACATTATCGTAAATGATGATGATAAAAAGGCCACAAAAGACCATACTCAGGAAGAAGAAGTCTATTTGTATGAAGAAATCATAGAGCAAGATACCATGCAAATAGATGAAGAAGATGCGACTACATCAAAAGATTGAAGCAAGTACAATCCTGCAATGCTTCGTAGCAAGCGAACTGATCTATTGAAAACTCCGAAAACACAAAAACGGGAAAGGTAGTAGTTGCAGACATCGGTATTTAAAAAAAAAAGATTTTGGCGCGACAACTCGAACACGCTCGCTTGGAGCACGACCAAACAAAGAAATACATATCAACAATTAGAATACGAGCAAAGAAAGATGCAGTCTGCGGAAGAACACAAATTACAAATACAAATTTTAGAAACTGAATTAAAATTAAAACAATCGCAATGTGTAAATGTAAAAAGTGCAAAGAAATATATTTATGAATGATAATAATCAGATGCTCATTTCACAAAATATTTATCTCTCTATCGGCTTGAAGAAGCGTCGGAAAATAATCGGCCAATAATACTACACGAATATTGTCACCACTATCTACTCCGATTCTGGCCACGTCGATTGCTTCAACAGGGGGTATATTTACTTCAAGGGCATCAGGCGGAATCTCTTCCTTAAAATCGATAGCAATATTGTGAAGAATCGCCGTTGCAACAATAACATCCTGGATTGTTTCTGTTTTAATTCTCATTTGAAGTGACAAAACTGGAAAACGTCTTTTTCAGACACCGTACTTCCGCTCGACAACATTCCGACTTCTTATAATTGACTCGTTATACAGCTGCTCTACTGGATTGGTACATTCAACCAATGATGTCGCCATGTATGATGTATTAGCATATCCCGAATCAGCAATAAGAATGTAATTTTTAAAATCTTTTCGTTCCAATTGCATCTTCAAAACAGAATTGTTAAAAATTGTTTGATCGTGACATGATCCTGGCCATCATACAACAATGTTCAAAAATTTCATATCAGCCAAACTAACACTGTACATTGAGTGAAAAGAAACCTTTTCTGTTTCGAAAATGCTCTGCATTATCTCCACCTTAAGATAAAAGAAATTTTGTAAATCTCATTTCATTGGTTTGTATTACACGTAAACTTATTAGGTACTGATAAATTTATTTACTTACCAGGAGATTGAATTTTCACATGAGTACAATCAATTGCTCCAATCGTTCGCGGAAACTTTGCAAAATTGTAAAAAGCGTAACTTGCTTCGGCCAATTCTGCTTCAGATTGCAGCATTTTAATGAAATCCTTTCTCAGCGAAGCAATTGCAGAGGAAACTCGTTGAATTATAACAGAAACAGTAGCTTTACAAACACCAAAGAAATCTCCAACTGATATGAGCATAGTAACTAATGCATAAAATCGAAGTGCAATCAGAAGTTTCGCTAATGGTGTTACATTAAAAATATTTGTTTAATTATTGTTCCTTGAGAAGACCATAGTGATACACACCTTTCACTTTTTTTTTCTAATTTTGGCCGTATCAAATCCAAGATATTTGCGACAGTTTGCTTTCGCAATCTAAAACGCCTAAAGAAATCAATATCGTCCCATTTATTGAAATGGTCCAATCTGTCATAGATATTGTACTGTCGTCTTTCCACCACCAATAAATGATTCTCTTCGTCACTATCGTCACTACTCCACGAATCCCAAATGCAATTTCCAAAAGAACTGAATTCGTAAATAAAACAGAATGTATGATAAGTAAAGAATTCGAATGGATGGCAAATAAGAAAACTCACTCCATTTGGTGTTATTTTGTTATTTATTATGTTATTAGTATTTTCTATCGCACAATATCTTCACAGAATTTTGCTATGTCCCAATATACGGCAAAAGTCACCCGCAGTGTGAAAATCAAGCATAAACAAACAAATTCCAGAATATCATTGGTTAAAGTGACGTTAACCGAAGAAATTCGGCTGGTTATCGATTTCTCTGGTTAACTAACCAAACCATGGATTCTCTGGTTAAAATTTTGGTGAACAAGCACCACAATCGATGGTTATCAGCTGGAATAACCACTAGTTAAAGTTAACCGAGAGTGAACAGATCGGCCCTATAGCTGTTGACTATTTGACTTTCGTATAGTACTTCTTGCCAAACAGCAAGGCTCTGGGTTGGAAGAAATGCTTCAATCGCAGTGTGATCAATCTGACTGATAAGTTCTTTATCCGGAGAATGACAGCTTCCTTTCTGAATAAAAAAGTGTGAGAATCACATGCTAGATGAAAATGAAAATTGATCTTACATAAGCTCAACCTAAGCTTGATTTGCAACATATTGCTGAAGAAAGTTTTATTCTTTCATTTACATAAGGCACAGTTGTTGTTTGATAAGGGCACTCCGATACTATCACTGTAATAAACTCCTTATGCAAAAAAGACGTAGTCTACATATTTATGAATAATATTTTAAAATTTTACTTACAATCGGCATGTAAAAGCATGTATTCTTATCCAAATCGAGCCGATTTGTTTTTTTTTTTTCGTTTGTACGTAGTATGCGTATTGTAAGCGTGTCTTAGATCTAGAAATACAAAAATACTAACTATGAGTCAAAATAAAAATATTCATTCAAATAGGTTAGGTATGCATATGTTTTTATCTCAAGACATATGCATACAAGGACTATTTGCCAATTGTTCAATTGAGAATAATGTATCTAATCTTAGGTTTCGACTCAGGAACTGAAAAAAAAACTGAAAATATCTGAATTCCTACGTACTCGAGCTGCGACTATGTATTTTTCACAAACAAATTGCCATATCCCACTTAAAGCTCCACTTTCACATGCAGTTGCGGTTACTCCAAGTAGTTTGCACGTATAGTTGAACAATCTATGGAGATATAATCATACAGTTCTTCAGAAATGTCGTTATATTTACCTTAAACTTGTGGTCGCTTTGATTGACAAAACGCTTCAAATAATCAAAACCCCATCCGTATATACCCTTACAACCTCATGCCGTGCTCCTCTTGAAAGCTCCAGTGAAATGATGAGAACATACTGAAATCCTTCTAACCTCTTTCATTCTTTTCTTTTCAGATATCGATAACAATGGCTACCTCGACCAGAATGACTTCCAATGCATGGCTGTCCGGGCGTGTGTCATCGAGGGCAAGGGTGTTTGCGATGCCAGCCGCTTGGCCGAATATCAACACATCATGAAGAATTTGTGGGAAGAACTCTCACAATTGGCCGACTTTGATAAGGTAGGCAACCCTTTCAGAGAATTGAATTGAAACACCCCTCCCAAAGACACCTTCAGTTCTGCGGTCACAACAGATACCAAACTATTACCTAAAATTCTATTGACGGAATAATTTATGATGGAATTCAATTAGTTATACGCGGGGCTGCGTAAAATTTACTCCATCAACGTGTCGTGGTTGATTTGATATTCGCCTGCTTCCTGCTATCAGGACGAAACGCATTATGAATAAATTCCGTGAAATGAAAAACCAACAAACTAATAGAATTGTACGTAATGGACTCCCATAGATTTTTAGATAAATAAAGCGGGCCTGTCATGCTGCTTAAAATTGACGAGATAATTTATTGGAGTGAGCGCTGTGCACAGAGTGTAGGTTTGGTACTTACTCTTCGACGGGGGTTAATGGGTGCAAACGGGAGGTGTGATTGTGTTCTCATATTGAGTTTTCACACAACTTAACCGATGATGCTGAAAAGTCCTTGATTGAAAGATTGATAGAGTTGTTACTATCGGGGACCGGTGGACGGATGGATGTGTGGCAAATTGATTTTAGACGAAACCATTTATCTTCTGAGGTGGCGTCTGCCAAAGAAAAGCTTTCTTGTGTTTGGTGAAAGGAAATTAAATTTAAAGTCTACCAAGCATGATGTGTGGGGACGTTAATAATAATAAAGTGCTTGACGATGAGAGGCAATAGTTTCGAAAGGCTGAAGCCGTACGAGGGGCTATCAAGAGGTGCAGAAAGTTTTGGTTCAGGTATAAAAAAAAAAACCAATCCAAGGATGAATTTCAATCATAATGCTTGTTATAGTTCCGCAGGTGCTCCGGAATGCCGCTTCATTTAATTTCATGAGTAGGCATGGCTTGGTCAATTTTCGAAATTATCTGCCATCTTTCAAAGTTAAATATTAAGTCGTAATAAACCGTAGATGGATTGATAGACTTCTTTTGCTCTTCGTGGATACTATCCAAACAATTTTGTTCCATTACTTGTGTACGCAAATGAAGATTAGGCGTATTTCTTCTGTGTAGTCTCGCAGAGTTGAATTCGAAAACTCTCCGGCGAGAAGCACCAGCGTCGTATCTGGACGCTAGATTGCTGCTCCATCTCTTAATTAATATTAACTTGTGCCTAAGAGTATGTCCCCTTGAATGCAAGTAGATAATTGTACAATGAGAAGAGATATGGAGGGGGTATAATTTTAGATGCACATACATACAATACGTCGGTGAAGTTCTAACAACGCCTAAGTCAAAATTTTCAATTTTTCAGGAGAGCACAAAGACTTTATAAATTTGCTGTGTCAATTTTGACTTAGACGATGTTAGAATTTCACCGACGAGTAGTAGTTTAGGTGTTATTAGGTTGCATTACATACTCCATGGATGTCTCTTGAAATGGTTGGAAAAATGGCACTCGTTTCTGATTCAGAGTATTTTTTTCGAGTACTTATTCTAGAAAAAATCGAATGCTTTTAGTTGGTACTTGAACCAACAACCTACAACTCAATAACTGAACACTGGTGGTAATGCACCCCTACACCATGCAATCTACCGTTTATTCTGTGACTGAATTTTCTGCCATTCATAAGACAGATAAGGATTGAATAAGACGATTGATATGACGATTCTGAATTTTATGCAGTTAATAATAATAATTAATAAAAAATAGTTTTCAGAATATTTTTGTGTTTGCATAAGTCTCTTATATTTTTCAAGTTTCCCGGTAGCCCATTCAATATTTTTGGAAATGTGTAACTTAGCTGTCTTCTTCTATAGTTGTTCGGAAATGATAGAATGTGAAGAAAAACTCAAGCTCGTCTTCTTGTGTTGACCTCATGAAGAATCGGTACATTGAAACATTCGTGTTCGTAGTACTCCAGTGGAACCGTCATTTGAAAGATATCCTCTACCGATAGAACTTTAAAGGTTCCACCGTGTTGGGTCCTTTGTGAAATTAAGCTGATGATTGAGTTTTGCAATCTCTGCAACTTATCTAGATGGCTTTTACCTGCGTTGCCCGAAGCTAGGTTACCATACCTAAGTTTCGATTCAACCAATGCATAGTACACTTGTTTAAGCACTTGAAACGTTTAAGTCGTCTTTAGATAAGAAGTAGCGAACATTGCCTTCTTCAGGTCCTCTATTACTTTATCTATGTGTTTATGCCATATGAAGTGACTGTCGATAATAACTCCGAGGTATTTGTATTCCTCTACTACCTCTATTATTTCCATCCGACTATTGGGGCAGCTTTGGTGCTCGAACTTAATTTGTAGCTCACTCTCTCTGTAGTATGGCTGGCGAATATGGTATGCATAACCTTCGTTTTTAAGGAATTTAAAACAAGTCCCATATCGTGATACCATTGTACTGCTCTATTGAACTCTTCTTGTAGAAGGTTTTTTGCTGTCTACTTACTTACATAAATCCTTTAACCCGTCGGGGTGCATAGGGCGTCAACCAAGCCTACGCGCCATCTTGTTCGAAGTTCTGCAACGCGTTTGAGCTGCCTCCAACTCATTCCTAAAGAGCTCGATTCCTCCTCAACTGTTCTGCGCCACGTTTTCCTAGGGCGTCCCGCTATTCTGCCTGCCTGGGTGAGCGGATTCCACAGCATGGCGTATTTCGCAATGGAGTTGTCTTCGAGCCGTAGGGTGTGTCCAATCCATTGCCATTTTCTTCTTCGTATAGTAATGCTTATAGGTTCTTGGCCCGTTCTCAGATAAAGTTGCGGTTGCGGTTCAGCCAAAAAATCCTCAAGATAATTCTTAAGCATTTGTTTACGAAGACTTGCAGCTTGCGTGTGTTAATGGTGTCCACCTCCCAGGTACCAACTTGGTTCTTAAGTTGATAACATTGCTTCTCCAGATTTTTGACAGCATTCCGAACGCAGCTTTAGCCTTCCCGATTCTGCTGCACACATCCAGTTCGGTGCCACCGCGATTAGACGAGACGACACTTCTTAAATATAGAAAGTTATCAACTTTCTCGACTTCCTGTCCGGTAATGTTAAGTTGAGCGCGGTTGTTAGAAGAAGTGCTCAGGGCTTTTGTTTTGGCTGTGTTTATTTTTAGCCCCACTTTGTTTACCTCAGCTTCTAGATTTTGGGCCATCAAATAAAGATCCATTATCCGATGTTAAAGTAGACAAACATCGTCAGCGTAATCTAGGTGTTTAAGGTAAGATGTCATAGTCCAACTAATGCCATACCTAGTTGTCTTCCGTCAATGCTGCACGGAGTACATCGCTGATAACCACCAAGAACAATAGTGGGGACAGTATGCACCCTTGACGTACTCCACTTTGGACTTCAAAATCCTCCGACACCTTATCATTGTGCACGACGTGACACTTACCGCCCTCGTATGTAGCCTTGATAATAGCTATAAGTTTCTCTGAGATGTCTCTCCTGCGCAAGGCCAACCAGATAGCATCTTGATTTAATCTGTCGAAAGCTTTCTCGAAGTCGATAAACATTAAATGTAGCGGAGACCTATACTCAACGCATTGCGCGATAATGATCCGTAAGGTGTTTATGTGGTCGATGCAGGAGGATCCAGTGTGAAAGCCTGCCTGTTCTACATCGAGAGTTGAATCTAAATGTTCTTTAATTCGTTCTAGAATTATTTTAGCTATTATTTTGGCCACGGCTGGAAGAACACATATACCTCTCCAGTTACCGCAATCCATCAAGTTTCCCTTCTTTGCAAGTTTAATGATCATCACCCTTTTCCACTCCTGTGGAAATTGTTCGCTATCCTAAACTCTCCGTATTAGCGGTTGCAGCAAATCTGCCGATGTATTTGGCGCCGCTTGAAATAGCTCGGCAGGGATGCCATCAACACCCACCGCCTTGTTCTTCTTGAGGGACTTGAGGAATTGCTGTTATTATCTCGGTTTTACTGGGAGGTGCGGTGCGAATTCGGGAATTTGTTGCTTCGAAATACTCATTCGAATTCGAGATCATACCGCCATTGTCTAAGTGATTTAGCACTTTAGCTAAATGTTCTCTCCATCTAGTGAGCTGATCCTCATCCGAAATCAGAAGGTTACCGTCTAGACTCTTCATTGGATGTTGTTTGGAGATTCGACCAGCAATGAGCTCCTTAGCGATGCTGTAAACAGTCCTACTGTCGCACCTACTCGCTGCTTCTTCAGCCCTTGAGGCCAGTATGATATTTTATTGATATATTGACGTTTGTCATGTCTTACACTACGCTGCACTTCTTTCTTCTTCGCACGATATTGGGTTTTAAGTTCGTTTCTCTCTTCTGCTGAGGCCGCTGCACTCCGAGCCTTGATTACTGTACGCTCATCGATCCGTCTCCAGGTGTCTGTAGAAAGCCATGTGCGGTGGTGTTTCTGCTTTTTACCGAAATACGTGCGTGCCCCAGTCGCAAAAGCATTTTTCACAGCACTCCAGTGGTCATCCATGTTCTCTTGCAGTATGCTGCTGATTGCTTCTACTTCTAAGGCAACATGGTCCCTGAACTGTTGGCGCGCTTGGGGAACCTTGAGCCTGTCGATATTAAACCTGGTGATGTTAAGTAGGTTTGAGCGGTTGCTGTTGATGGATGCAGTACGAAGGCGTAAATGAGCTACAATAAGATTGTGATCTCGTTCTAGTCCGACGTCAGCTCCACGTCTGTTTCGGACGCCCAGGAGACAATTTCTAAAGCGGCGACTGATCGCAATATGGTCGATCTGGTTGGATGTTTGTTGCCTATCAGTAGAGACCCAGCTGATTTTGTGGCAGGTGTTATGCTTAAGCAGCGTACCTCCGGTGACTAGGCGGTTGGTATTGCAGAAGTCCACAAACCGCTCACCGTTATCATTACGGTCTCCCACGCCGTGAACTCCCATCACGTGCTTAAGCATGGTGTTGTCGCTACCCACCTTGGCATTGAGATCTCCCATCACCATTACGATGTCGCCATTAGGCGTTTAGTTGCAGGCTAAGTAGTGGCTATAAAAATCAACCTTTTCATCCTCAGTCGTGTCTAGAGTCGGAGCATAACGCTGTATGACGGTCATTTTTCTAACTCTACTCTGGAACCTAGCCGTCAATATCCGGTCAATATGGGGTTTCCAGGTTATGAGGCAACTACGTGCTGCTGGAGTTAGCATGAGTCCTACTCCGGAACTCCGTGCACTTCCAGCTGGTTTACCAGAGTAGAGCATGACAGTGATTTTTGGCGAACCATGACAGGCGAACCCCACAGGCGGATTAGTAGAAATGCGGTGAAGTGGGAGGGTTATGATCCCTTGTTTTCGGATAATAATCTCGCTGATAAAAGGAAGAAGAAGAAGAAGAAGTGCTTTTTGTTGGGGAGTTGAATTCCCCAGCATCGAACCATCTTATTTCGCTCAGCCCTTAGATGGACTTTATACCGTGCGAATTCGCGTTCTAATTGGAGGAATCTGGCGTTATAAGGCCCTTCCTTGAGTGAGTCCAGGAGGGTCTTAACGTTACAGAATCCGATCGTTATCCGTGTTCGATAGCCAAAGGTCGTCATCAAATTATCCGTCCGTATCCGAGGCGTTGGTTTCCGTTTCGGAGCAAGATTTGTTTTTACGGTTGCGGCTCGCTGGGCCACAGACCAACCGACACTTATCCTGTTTTTTGGCGCAGGATGCTCGCCATTCGACCTCTCCCGTTAGCAATTTCCGAAGAAATTCCCAGATGGCACCACGAGGAGGTGGGAGTAGGGCTTACTAACAGAGCTGATAGGTTTTCGGCTGCAGTGGCTCTTTCTCGTTACTTAGCGGACCATACCTATCGGGAGATGCTGCCCCTACGAGGCCTTTGTTAGTCGTTTACTATCCAATTGAATTTGCTGTCTGAATTGATTTATTTGAAACGACGATAGCAGTATCATCTGCGAAAGCTATAGAAAAACAATTGTGGACTTATAGACAATGCTCGAAGTGTTTCCCAGCAAATTCATAATACAAGATTCGAAGCTGCGCGACAGCAAGCCAGTCCATTAAAACATTTAGTTGCAATAAGGACCTCGCTAATAGCCATTCTTCACTCAATGCCATGAAACAAGCAGCAAGTGGTAGTTCACAGACATTGCGTTATTCGTAAGATTTTACTTTTTGAACCAGGGTCTTTGTTGACTTGAATTTGTCTTTGCGTTGTGATTCATCACATAAGTTGACACTAATCGCCATTTAATAACACACAAAAATAAAATGTAATCTCACCAAATTTCCAGCAACTTTTAAGTTTCCATTATGGTTTCCCCAATTACGTTCTTGCAGGTATGGCTTTGGGTAGCAACACCTTAGGTTGTCCTATTCATCGCCTTCCTTTTTTCCTTCTGAGAACGTGTTCGTCATTTTTCCTTTCTTTAACGAACGATCGACTCTACTCCTCCAAAGTCACTTTGTTAGTATCCATTCTGTTGGCCTGTACCTTTGTGCTCAGTGCTGTAGTCGTCGGATTTATAGTCGATTATAAACTACCATGACGCATTCCATATCAATGAACCTAAGTACGTTTCTGGAGGGGTTATCACATGTGCTATTCTTCTTGATGGTTTCAGCAAAGACCGCCTTCTTAGATCTTGGGAACAACCTTTCGAGTTATCATCTCCTCTTTTCCTCTACCAGAAACGATGACCAAGGTGTTCCTGTCTATAATTGTCATTGTATAGGCGCTCTATTTTATCCGCGACGATATAAATTGGCATGACTCCGGGCTGACACGTACGGGTGTTAATGTGGCGATTTGGTACACAAAGTTCGTCTTTGTGCATTTACTTTCACTATTAGTTACATTATGCGTCATTTAGGAAATGGCTGCATTCACCCATACGATACTGCTGCATGAGCTCTGTAGATATTCCTTATACGGTCGTACCATCAGTGGGCATTCGTAGGCTCAGAGCGCCATTATAGCCGTCCTAATATTGATTATAGCGGGACTGCTTTCGATGTCAGATATTGTACTTCCGTACTTAATATTTAATGTCATTAAAATATTCTTTCACCATAGTCTCAGCTCTATGGTGAGTGAATTTACTCCCAGAACAAAAATCAAGTATTTAAAAAAAATAAGTGTGTTGAAAAATTTCTTGAATTTCCGGGATTAAATTGATTCATGATAGGCAGCTGCTCGCACTTTTCTAAGTAACTTTTAAATGTGGTTCCAGTTTGACTATTCTTAACATCTAATATCACTATCGTATTGTCGAATATTTGCGCGCAACTTCAAGAAAATCTGCTTGTATCTAGAAACTTATTAGTGGTGCTAGACGTACATAGGTTCTTTAGCAGTATGGCCCTTTGCTGATGTGAAAATAGGACTGAGAACTGAGAGTTTCTGCATAAGAAGAGGGTATATTGGTGGTGATGACAACGCACTTCCCCAGATTAGCATCTTACGATCATAGACTTTTATTTTAGTGTTTGTGGACTAATGCCAGTAGATAAAGCAATGTGTTTATTTAATCCTGCTCTACGATCTAAAGAAATAAACAGATAACAGTAGGTAAATAAGGAGTGAAGAGAGTATCATGTAAATCGAGTAAACACCTTTGATCTAGATACATTGCATCTTCCGTCGTATCCTGTCGCTTTACAAGATTTTCATATGATTAAAATTCCCAGCTAAGAATGTACACATTCTAGCACCTAATACGAGTATCTTTCTACAAAGAAATTTATATTAAAGTCACCAAACTGCACCCAGCGACAAATCAAATACTTTTCTGTCAGCCTGCAATGCTCCTTTGATCAGCAAATTAACTTGTGTTCTCCCAGACAAATTGGCCGCAGTCCAAATAGTGACGATGATGCTGGTTGTGTCTGTTTTTGATCTGTCTGTTTGAATTCCTCTGTATACCATTTATTGTGATGATGAAGTGCATTAAAATTGGGAAACATATTTAACACAAACCTTTCCTTTGATCTGCTCCACTACAGGATGGAAAAATCTCAACTGCCGAATTCAAAGAAGCTGTCCAGAAGACCTGCATGGGAAAGAAATACGAGGAATTCCCACAGGTAAGCATTGATTGGAGAAACGAATTTTAAATGAGTAATCAATTTGTCATTTGCTTTCAACATTATCAACAGGCAATGAAGGCATTCATTGAAGCCAATTTCAAGATGCTGGACATCAACAGTGATGGCGTCATCGGCGTTGAGGAATATCGTTACAATTGCATTACAAGGATAGCCGTAGATGATGTTGCACCAATTGATAAAGCATTTGAAACCCTTTTAAGTGTAAGTATAAACTGCACTAGATATTTGTTTTTGATTGACGTTTTGTCTATCTGGTGTTTGTATTAGATGCTGTTGTCTTTAATTAGAAAGCTTTGATGTTGTCTGCTATTTAGAAATTCATTTTATCAATTGTCAAAGATCAAAGAGTATAGTATAAATATACATATCTGGTGTCCATTTACAGCGAGATCAAACGGATATACATAGCTCTCTAACTAGAAAATTAATATTAAGTATAAATGGTCGAAATTGTAAGAGAATGATTGTGGTAAAAATGATCTAGGTTAACATATTAATTAATGAAACTTGATCTGAGATCTGAATGCATGGAAAGTTCGCTTGTGGGCGCCGTGGCGTAAGTGGTTAGTGTGTCGGATCACTACGCATGAGGTTCCAAGTTCGAATCCCAGAAACACCAAAAAAGTTTTTTCACGGTCCCACCTCTTGCGAGCGTCTGACAAACATCCGCATTAAACTGTAGGTCCCTTTCATTCGTGTGAAAAATATAACGCATACAACATGAGTGGTTGCGAGAAGCTAGGCCCTGGCACTTTAAGGAGCTGTTGCGCCAAATATTTATTTATTTATTTTAAAGTTCGTCCGGAAAATGGTTTTAAGACTGAATACACAATTTTTTAAATCAATTAATGCTAGACAATAGTCGGTAAAAAAAACAAAAACATCGTAGTGTGGTGAACCAGCCTCTAAGAGGCACCCAAACTTTAAATTCATGAAAAATCTCAGCGAGAGCACCAAACAAATGGTGCTTCCAGTGCAGCCTCTTATGCCAAACGATATTTCCAGCACATGACTTGCTACAAGTTAGCCTTAAGACTAAGGGACTTTAAGCAATAGAGAATCCTGTCAATATACCTTCATCTTCCTCAGTCATGGTAACGATCAGTATTTGCTGTTTTTTATTACATTCTTATTGTCGCCTGTGCCTTGCTGTGATTTGTATACTTCTAACCTTATACAAACGCCAAAGATACTCCAAAACACACTGACCTGGACTTAGACCTATCCTTCAGTCTTCCGAGTCATTGCAGTGTTTCCCAGGCCGAGATCAATAGTATTCATCAGGCTGTCATCTGGTTTTACGTTGGTAGTCAAGCAGCAATCAGATTTCTCG
Organism: Brachypalpus laphriformis; assembly: GCA_945910035.1. Taxonomy (NCBI): domain Eukaryota; kingdom Metazoa; phylum Arthropoda; class Insecta; order Diptera; family Syrphidae; genus Brachypalpus; species Brachypalpus laphriformis. The sequence goes on from OX246755.1 coordinate 125,983,225, forward strand.
AGGCTTACTCTACTTCTGCGCGTCATCTTGGTCGGAGTTCTGCAATGCATTTGAGCACCTAAAGATCTCCATTCCTCCTCAACTGTTCTGCTCAGAACGATGCCCTTTTCTTCTTGACTGAGTAACTGCATAGCGAATTTTGCAATGGAATTGTCTTCTTCTTGCGCCGTAAAGTGTGACAGATCCACCGCCACTTTCTTCTCCATATGGTGATGCTTATTAACTCCTGGCTCGATATCTGATAAAGCTGTTCATAAGAGATACGGTTGGACCAAAAAAAAATCCTTAAGATTATACGTAGGCATCTGCTAAGAAAAATTCGCTTGCGAGCAAGAGTGGTAGTCATCTTCCTTCTTCTTCTTCTTCCTTTTATCAGCGAGGCTATGATCCGAAAACAAGGGATCACAGCCCTCCCACTTCACCGCATTTCTACTGATCCGCCTGTGGGGTTCGCCTATTTGACCTCAGAAAATATCGGCAGGCCTGCCGATTTGGGATCACTCGGTTACTGAGGCCAATGAAATGCCGATGTCATCGCATTTGTCTGATCCAGGCGTTTATAGGCCTGCCTTTCCTACATCGCGATGTCTTTGGAACGTGCATAGATATTGCCTTTTTAACAGGGTTCAAATGATCTCTTCTTTGAATGTGGCAATACCAGCTGAGCCGGTCGCGCTCTAATTTTTGTACGATGGTTTCCTTGATGTGAAAGCTTCCACGGATCTTCGAACTTCTTATTCGATCAAGCTTGGTCACTCCTGCTGTCATGCGAAGCATCTTCATCTCAGCTGCCGTTAATTTACTCTCATACTTTTTGTACATCGTCCAACATTGTGAACCGTATATGAGCGCTGGACGTACAACTGCGGTGTAGAGCCTTCCTTTCAACTTAGGGGGCATTTTTCTGTCACAGAAGATAGCGGAATTTTCTCGCCACTTCATCCACCCTACGCTTACGCGATGATTGATGTTGTCATCACAAGTTGCTTTGCTATTGATCATAGATCCAAGATATTTGAACTTTTCGCACTTGAGGAGCACTGTTCCATTCAAATAAATGTCTGGAATAGGCCTGAGTGGATCAGAGAACGGGCAGCACAAGTACTCTGTCTTTTTTGAACTAATGCGATACACATTCCCCTCCAAAGCGTCCACCCACACATCAAGTGCTCGGTGCAGGGATGTGGGATCCTCACTTATGACGGCTCCATCGTCAGCAAAGAATAACTAATGTACCTTGGGGTCCATCACTTTACCTTCAAGCAGATAATCGAGGACTGTAATAAAGAGCAAAGGACTTAAAACGCTTCCCTAGTGCACCCCGACTTTGATTGGCAACTCTTCGGTTACTCCAGCGGGGCATCTTACTCCTTACATAGGTTTCTGGAACCCCTCGATGTCTTAGCGCCACCCATATCAGATCTCGTGGTTGTCTGTCGAATGCCTTTTCAAAGTCAACCAATACAATATGCGAATCTTCCATGTATCATATAATACCACACCGCCTGTGGTACTCTCACATATAATTGACTGACGAGAGAAAACTTCGCTCTGGAGGTCTACATCATTTAGTTTCAAGGTGTGTCCTTGGGATTTATTAATCGTTATACCGAATGTGTATTATGTATTTCTGGATTGAGAAATTCACAGTCGGTTTTGTTCTAAACGCGCTTTTCTTTCGTGACTGGTGGGGCAATAGAGCGAGCCTCAGTAATAGAGAGAAAAAATAAATTAAATTAGTTAATTAATTTTGCGATAAAATAGTAAAATAAAACATAGCCTATAGTCCTTCTGGAATCATAAGAAGCATTCTAAAAAAAATTCCACAAAATTCGTTAAATAGTTTTTAAGTTAAGTCCATTCAAACATACATGATATATTAACTATAGATCTCAAAATAAAAGTATTAAAACAGTTGCATATGTAGACGACATAATCATCATGGTTGGTGGGAGACATCTACCCACCATAAGCAATCTTATGGAATCTGTACTAAAAGAATTGTCCTCCTCGGCAGAACAAAACATTCTGCGTATAAATCCGATTAAAACCGAACTGATTCTGATTACCAAAAGAAGGAAAATAGATAAATTGATCCTTCTAAACTGAATGGAATTCCTCTGAAACTATCCTTGATTCGAAGCTTACCTGGAAGCAGAAAACTGAAGAAAGAATGAAGAAAGCACTGCGCATTCTATGCGTGCAAGAAAACCTTTGGTATACTATGGGTCTGCGATCGTCAGACCCATTCTTACCTACGGAATTATTGTATGGTGGAATATAATAGACAAAACTAGCTATATAGAAATACGCAGAAAGGTACAAAGATTAGCATGCATAAGCATAACAGGAGCACAGAGATGAACACAATAAGCTAGTCTAGAGGTGATGTTAAATCTCCCTCCCCGAGATGAGTACATATGATGCACAGCTGCCAAAAAGTGCGATTCGTCTCAAACAATCGGGCGCATGGAAGCAAAGCTTCTATGGATCTATCTATACTCAACAAGTTTAGTATCATACCCTACATAGATTTCGACAAGAACTACTCCACTTTTATTCCCGAAAGGCAAAAGTACTCTACTCTAAAAGGGACTCTAACACATAAACTAATGTTCATGACATTCAACTCTACAGTGAAAAGTCTGAAATGGATATAGGAACTGGCTCTGGTGATTTCTGTGAATCACTTAAAGTCAACGACTCATAAGGACTTCCGGATGACTGTAGCATTCTTCGAGCTGAGGTCTTCGCCATTGATAGGACTGCACAGACTATACATAGTAAAAGATTTAATCCTTCCTAGATTACAATTTCCGTGGAAAGTCAAGCTGCAATCAAAGCACTAGACAGTGTTGTTGGGACTGCCCAACACGCATTCCGAAATTATGTCTTAAGACAACAAATCTATCTTTTTAGGGCAAACTGCTTTCCTTTCGTCTTGTCTTCTGTATGTGGCCTTTCTAAGCATATATTTTCAAAATCCTCTCCTTAGACTTCGAGTTATAGTAATCGTGTTCGCACTTTTGAATTTAATGTTCAGCACTTTCTGGCTTCGAATAGAGCAGTAGAAACTTTTAATTAATATAAACCCCAAACCAAACAAATTTTTCTTTTCTCTGTCTTTACAAACCACGCCGGAAAATTACAGGGTTATAACCTAGACGTAAGTCCATATTTACAGAAAAAAAGCCTACTTGCAACACCTTTGAATTTTAAACCCTGCTTATGATTTCGAACTCTCTTTTCAGGATGACGACCGTAAACGTGGAGGTCTCACTCTTGCTCGATACCAGGAACTCTACAGTCAATTCTTGGGTAATCCTGGCTCTGATCACCCAGCTGTCTATCTATTTGGACCCTTATAAAAAGTTTACTCATAAATATACTTATAAAACAATAGAACCAAAAATAAAAATATATATAAATGTCTTCGCTGTTGGACAACAATTTACTATAAGAACTTTGTGTAACATGAAGAAAAAAAAAATAAATAAATAAAAGAATAGATAAATTTATGTAATACAAATTACTTTTATTATGTTCCAAGTAACAATATAGTTTTCAGATAAAACAAAAACGATGAAATGCCTATAACTTATTTAAATCAACGAATTTGTTAACGAAATTACATTTTTATGATTATGTACCGCACTTTCCCCTAATATACAATTAAATATTTTAAATACATATTCTTTATATATTTATAATTGTACATTTTATTTATTATTACTTAAATACATGTCAATATATCTCTCTATATACAAATCATAGTTTAACAAGCATCAAATAAATTTAAAAACAAAAACTAAATATTGTAATGTCTGTTAAATGTTGTATAGTACGTAAATAATAATGTATGCAATTTCGTTAAAAAAATCTATTACAACTTCTTACAAAAAAAAAAAACCGCTTATATACTATTCTTAAAATGCATAAACACATTTTTTGTTTCTTTTGAAATGTTTTGTTTTTCTGTTACTATTTTTTTCAGAAACATTAAATTTATTTCATAATTTAGTTGGAAATTATACAAAAAATAACTCACTGTTAAAAGAACTAGCGTGAGGCATATATATTTTAATTCATTCATTGTTGTCATATTAAATTAAAAAATAATATAAAACCAATAAAAAAATTAAGAAAAAAAAACTTTGATGTTCCTTTGTAATTTTAACATTCAAGATTATTATTTATTTTTTTCTTTTTCAATATAAAAAAGAGTTAAAAAATCTTACTTTAGTTTCAGTAATAACAAAATTTGCGAGAAAAAACAAAACACAATAACATATAATTAAGTAGCAAAAAATTATATAATTTGTGTTGTAACGAATTTGATGAATGATAATGTTAATTACATACATTGGTGTAACGCTGAATAATGAATTTAAATTGTATACTGAAATAAAAGTGAACAAAATTTCACGTTGTTTTATTTTGTAGAACAAATTCAGATATACGAAATTCATAAATGAAACCGAAATATTCAGGCATATTCAAGTAAAATCTACTGTACAACCTGTTGTAGGCACACCTACCTAATTCACCATCATAACTACATAGTATAAAGTGAAGTCCCTAGAACGCGTCTGGCTGTATGACTATGCTAAACTCGAGAGCCACTGCCTTTCCTAGGGTTTATGTGTATAGTAATACCCCGACCTACGCTACCCCGTTTTATGCGATTTCGGAGATACGCGGCTTTTCTTTTTGATCATCGCGCGCATCGGCGTGTTCGGTTTACGACAAGTTCGAACGTGTTCCGTGTGGAATAACAATTCCAATTCCGTAAAACATTACGTACGCAGTGCAAATTCGGTTTATGACAAGTTCGGACGTGTTCCTTGTGGAATTATTTTACATACGCAGTGCACTTTATTGATTTATCTTTAATAATGTCATCTAAAAGACCAAAAAATGAGTCATGTGAACCTAACAAGAAACGAAAAACACTGTCTTTGGAGTGTAAACTAAATATTCTCAAAGACTTTGAATCGAAAATAAAAATTTGTGAATTGGCAAAGAAATTTGACCTACCGGAATCAACAGTCCGAACGATTATAAAAAATAAAGAAAAAATTACTGAAGCTGTGAAAGGCTCTCAATCTTTGAATTCAAGCATTATTCGTAAACGTCACGGTATTAGCGCTCAGATGGAAACAATGTTACAGTTATGGTGTGATAATCAAGTAAGACTTAAAAATTGTCCTGTTGACCAAAACACAGTGCGCTTTCAAGCTAAGCAGATTTCGGTGACTAAAAGAAGAAGCTGGGAAGGCGGCCAAAAATGAAGACTTTAAAGCTAGTAACGGCTGGTTCAGCAGATTTAAAAGTCGTTGTAATTGGCATAGCATCGCAGAAAATGGAGAGGCGGCAAGTGCCGACAAAGAAGCTGCGTCTCTTTATCCAGAAAAACTCAAGAAAATGATTGAAGATGGTGGCTACTCTAGCCAAACCATTTTCAATGTAGACGAAACCGCTCTTTTTTGGAAGAAAATACTTAAAGGAACTTTTATTTCGCGTGAAGAGAAAACCTTTCCAGGTTTCAAAGCCGCCAAAGATCGATTGACAGTGATGGTCGGTGCGAATGCAGCTGGTGATTGTAAATTGAAACCTCTCTTAGTTTATCGCTCAGAAAATCCAAGAGCCTTAAAAAACAAATCTAAAGCTGGTTTGCCCGTTATTTGGAAATCTAATGCGAAAGCTTGGGTGACAGCTTCTCTTTTTGAAGACTGGTTTGGTCATCATTTTATTCCTGAAGTCGAACGTTATTGCCAATTGAAAGAAATTCCATTTAAGGTGATGCTGTACTAATTGACAATGCTCCAGGACATCCTCCTACAACTCTAATTAATTTCGAACCACAGGTGGAAGTTGTATTTTTGCCACCAAACACTACCAGCTTGCTTCAACCAATGAACCAGGGAGTCATTAAAACATTTAAAGCTACACAAGGCGATCATTTGCACATCTAAATGAAGCTATGAGACAAAATAGCGAGCTTTTGTTTTAGATGCTGTAAGAATTATTGGACAATCTTGGAATGAGATTTCACAAAAAACTTTGGCGTCTGGAAAAAGCTGTGTCCATTTTTTTTCACCACAGAAACCGAAGGAGAATCAGCCTCCGATCCTGAACAAATCGATGGTATAATAGAGGAAGTGATCGATATTGCCAAACAATTAAATTTAGAGGTGGATGCTGATGACGTCCAAGAATTGCTGGATTCACACAATCAAGAGCTAACAATTGACGAGCTTATAGAAATGCGTGAGCATGATCAAAACATTGAACAAACTGATTCGTTAGACCCATTTGAATCGGAAAATCAAATGACGATTTCAAACTTAACAGAAGGCCTCAGTACAATTGAAAAGGGGTTACAAATTTTGGAAAAAAATAGATTCCAATGAAGAGCGCGTGTCTACTACAAAACGGGAAATAAAAAAGTTACTGGCATGCTACGAGGAAATTTTACGTAAGAAGAAGAAAAACTTAACTTGTCAGGCGAGACTGTTAGAATATATGAAGCCTTCGACATCAAAATAACTTTGATTTACGTTGTTTTATTCCTACTAATGTAAATTGTTTTAATTATCTAACATTTTATTAAACATGTTTCTTCTAAATTATTGTTTTCTTTTGACTCTGATCCCGATTACACAAACTTTATACGTATTTATATGCAAGGTTGAACACCGACTTACGCGAATTCGACTTACACGGCTATATCTTGGTCCCACCTATCGCGTAAGTCCGGGGTATTACTGTATTATAAAATGCTCTACCTGCGCATATGAGATCTAAGTGGCAGAAACTTACTTTATTACTTATGTCCTGTGTCCCTTTGTGGCTCCTAGGGCCCACTACGCCTAAGCCCCATCCTGTACGGTTTCTGACAATGTGTCTCAGCTCTCCCCAACTTTTTCCCAACTACCGTGCCTCCTTCTCGACTATTCGACCATGTTCTCCTCGGACCGCCAGGTCTTCTGCCATCCTGAGTTAAAGGGTTCCATTGCATAGCATGGTTCGCTATCGAACTGTCACCCTTTCGGAACGTGTGACCAATCCACTGCCACTTCCGTCGTTGGATGGTTGTACCTATTGGTTCCTGACCCCTTCTCTCGTAAAGCTGTTCGTTAGAGATACGATTGGGCACGAAAATCCTTAAAATATTGCGCAGGCACCTATTACCGAACGTTTGCAGTAGTGCTCTCCCACGATTCAACATTTGAGCGGAACAGTTTTAGCTTGATGTTCAAACTGATTGCATTGCTTCGCCATATTTTCGACAATATCCCGAACGCGGATATTGCTTTGGTGATCCTTTTGGCTATATCCAGTTCGGTTCCACCATCATCGAGACAATACCCCCAAGATACTGGAAATCCTTTACTCTCTCTACCGGTTGTCCAGCGATGATAATTTAAGTTTTTGTCGTATTAATTTTCAGCCCGACGACAGAGACGCCTGCCTCCCTCTCCACATATGCTGTCATTTGGTGGAGGTCCATAATTCTGTGAGAGAGCAAGCATACATCGTCAGCGTAGTCAAGATGTTTCAGTTGGGATGTAAGAGTCCATCGAATTCCCCCGTTTCCCGTCGACAAAGCTGCACGAAGCACATCGCTAATCACCAATAGGAATAGTATTGGTGAAAGAATACAACCTTGTCTTACCCAGCTTTGGATCTCAAATTCCTCAGACAACCACCCTCTGTGCAGAACGTGACATTTGGAGCCTTCCTATGTAGCTTTGATAATAGCAATCAGTTTATCGCGAATACCTCTTCTGCGTAAGGCACGCCAAATAAACTCCCTGTTGACACTATCGAACGCCTTTACAGAATCGATGAACAGCAGGTGGGGTGGCGATCGATATTCAACGCACTGTTCGATGATAATCGGCAAGGTGTTGATGTGATCGACACAGGAGGATCCAGAGCTGAGACCTGCTTGTTCGGCATCGAGTGTGTCTTCGAGATGTTGTTTGATTCGCTCCCATATAATTTTACCTATTATCTTAGCTATAGCAGGTAGCACTCAGATACCCCTCCAGTTCTGCGCTCCATTAAATTTCCTTTCTTAGGAAGCTTCACGATCTTTTCCTTTTTCCACTCGTCAGGAAGGCTCTCAGCTTCCCAAGCTCTCTCTGTAAATGGAAGCAGAAGCTCAGCCAATGTTGTTGGCGCTGCTGGTAAGAGCTCTCCCGGAATACCGTCAAGCCATACCGCCTTGTTGGTTTTAGGTGCTTTGAACGCGGTAATGATCTCGTCCTTACTGGGAGTCGTGGTGCGTATTCGGGCATTTCTCACCTCGGGCAACTCAGTATGATTTGGGAGTAAATCGCTAGCAAATACACGGTTCAAAACCATAGCAAAATGCTCCTTCCACCTCGTGAACTGGTCCTCTTACGAAATTAGCAAGGAATCGCTTTTCACTGGGTTTTGGCTCGAACTGCGACCACCTGCCAGCTCTTTGGTAATTCTGTAGCCAACGCGTTGGTGTATTATAATTGCGCCTGCCACGTTACACGCTTCGCTGAACTTCTCTCATCTTCATGCGATATAGGGACTCTAGCTCGCTTCTCCCTGCTGCTGGAGTAGCTGTAATGCGAGCTTTGTCAATCCATCTCTAGGTATCCTCGGAAAGCCATGCTCTATGTCTTCCCTGCGATCGACCCAGAATTCTTTTAGCACCACATGTAAAAACATTTTCCACAGCACACCAATGGCATTGGATGGTTGCGGGCAGTGAGCTGTTGATTGCTTCCACACCTTGCGAAAGATGTTCCCTTAATTATTGGCCCACTGAGGGACACGTAGTCTATCGAGGTTGAACCTGGGCATACTTGTGTTGTCGTGGGATCTTCGAACTGCAGCAGTGCGTAGTTGGAGAGTAGCTATCAGAAGATGGTGATCTCATACTATCCCCACATCTGCTCCTCGCCTGTTTCGGACGTCCAGGAGACTACTTCTAAAGCGGCGACTGATGGCAAAATGTTCAATTTGAGTGGAGGTTGCTTGCCTGTCGTTGGAAACCCAGCTGACTTTGTGGCAGGTCTTGTGCTTAAAAATAGTGCCACCTATCACGAGACGGTTGACATTGTAAAAATCCACAAACCTTTCGCCGTTGTCATTGCGGTTGCCTAGTCTATGCTTCCCAATTACATGTTTGAGCTCTTCGTTATCGTTGCCTACCTTGGCATTCATATCCCCCAGCACTATGACAGTGTCTCCATTTGGTGTTGTGTTGAAGATGGCACTTAAAAGATTGTAGAAGCTCTCCTTCTCGTCCTCAGACGAGCCATAATTAAGACCACAAAAAAGACGAGCATAATACTGTATAATGGTGACACGTCGTACTTTAGTCCAGAATGTGGGCGTCATAATCCTATAACCATGAGGCTGCCCGGAAATTAGGCCCATGAGTGCTGTTGTTGTTAGCAGCAGTCCGACTCCATATTCTTACGGACTTCCGGATGGTCTTTAGGAATAGAGTAGTACAGTGTTACGAGTTGAGGACTGCTACACGCCGGCTTCTAACCATCTCATTTCACTTACCCCCAAAATATCCAGTCTATATCGCATGAAATCATTTTCCAATTGAAGGAATCTGGCATTGTCAGATCCTTCACTTCTTGCGTCGAGGAGCTTGTTTACATTCCAAAAAACCAATCTTTAGCCAAAAGTCATCAACCAATCGCAATGCAGATCCCCAAGTGGCAGAAAGCTGGTTAGACTCACGTTGAGTTACGGCTGTGATTACACAGGCTCAGGCCAAAGTTGTCCGTCTATGCAGGATGACAATGGAGAGCTCTTGCTACTCCATCAAGGTCGATAATGACCTCACCGAGACTTTTAATGTCAAAAAAGGTTTTAGACAAGGTGATGCGCTGTCATGTGACGTCTTTAATATCGTACTTGAACGGATGGTGTGAAATTCACAAGCCATCACCAAAGACACAAACGCCGAAGATATTGACATAATTGGAAGAACTCAGCGGGCTATCACTGATGCGATTACAAGCATTGAAGCAGAAGCGGCGAAAGATGGGTTTAACGGTGAACGAAGGCGAAACAAAGTCAATAAAAAAGGCAATCTACATCGACAGAATTTCACGATAGGCAGTCACAACTTTGAGGTAGTTAAGGACTTTGTCTACCTAGGCTCCGCTATAAACTCTGACAATGAAATTAGCGCGGAAATCAAACGAAGAATCAATCTTGCCAATCACTGTTTCCTTGGGCCAAGAAGGCAATTTAGTAGTAAGATACCTCTCTCGAACGACTAAGGTAGCCCTTTACAAAACCCTAATCATCCCAGTCCTACACATGCCATAGTCTGTATAGAAGAAGAGTGGAGGGGAAGATATAATCAAGGACTGTATGGGCTGTACAGAGATATAAACCTAGCCAGAGGAGTGCGTAAGTTTTCAAATCCATTCCCGAGGGACGACGCAATAGAGGAAGGCCTCAACTTAGTTAGCGAGAACAATTGGAAAAGGACATCGACCAACTTGACGTGCGCAACTGACGGCAGCTGGCTAATGACTGAGCCGGTTGGAAAGATTTGTTGGTTGAGGCCCAGGTCCACTGTAGTGGGTCGATGGCGCTCTGTTCGGCGTCTCGCTATCAATTACAGAAATGCCAGTGCACACACAATTTGGAAAAACAATCAATTTATTTAAGAAAATACGAAAGAAGAAAATTTGAATTTTTAAAACGCGGCTTGCTTGAGTGGAAAACTTTAAATGACTTAATTTAAAAATTGAATTTTGCTTGCCACATCGAAATTCGTGGAATGCTGAGTTTTGTTAAACGCCAAACCACCTCGGACTGTAGCGCCATCTAAGAAGAAGAAGAAGAATGCCTTAAGCACAGCCTGATTGTCACTTCAGACACAAATACTTTGCCTTAAATTCGACTACGTTCTGTTTTTAGTTCAGACTCTGGCCGAAGCCAGTCCTGAATACGAGGGAAGTCGTCTTTAAATTTGCGCAACAGTTGGAGTTTTGGTTTGATTGCGTCAAATGACATATCCATCGGACCGAAGTCGTAGGAAAAGTGCCGCGCAAAGTCATAAAACCTCCAGAGTGGCTTACACCAAAAACCACCCACCCAAGACGATGCATGACTTTGATAGTACAGCCCATGATAGAAGTACGAAGAGGAAGTACATAAGTTCGACAGAGCATCAGAGTGGAGCCGGGCGTACTCAGGGAAGGTCCCGTGCAGCAGAGACAAGCCGTTCTTTGGAGTTTGATGCAAAAAGCAGTCACAACTGACACATATGTGAGAAATAGTCTTATCATAGCCATGTATATCCAGATGGCCTTCTTCTGTGAAGAAAACTGAGAGCGCCTTTAATGTTTTCGACTCTCGACCAAAGAAGTTTTTTTTTTTTTATCCAGAATCACTCCTAGATATTTGGCTTCATTTGAACTATGGATAGTGACGCCCTTTAGCACTGGCTGAGTCAGACCGGTCAAAATCCTCCTTTTCGTAAAGAGAACGACCTCAGTTTTGAGAGGATACATCGAAAGCTCACTCTTAGTGCACCATTCATCGATTATTTCTAGCGCCGCCTGCGCATTAGAACACACACTCGCTAGGCATGGCCCAGCAGAAAGTACGGAATCATGATCCGCAAATGCCTGAGCGTAGAAGTTAGAACTGTTTAGAGAGTTCCACATAGAGTCGGCCACCATGCACCATAGAAGTGAAGACAGAACGTTGCCTTGTGGGCTACCCCTGTTTAACCCTGCTATAACTTATCGACCACAATCCGTATTCAGAATAATAATGGGGTGGTGCTCACACTCGTGGAGTTTAGCGACCCTTCCACTAAGGACTTGCTTGTCTTCACAAAGGAAGCATTATAGATAGAATCCTAAGCCCATAAGCACCCATGGCACAATATATCTTTTAGGTCGCAGTAAGAGTACAAACACCCTCTTTCCCCTGTTAGTGTTTTCCTTTAATTTTATAAAATATTGATTTGCGTAGGGAGTGTAATTAGGTATTCACACAGATATTTAAATTTAAGATTCGGTTAAAAAAAACCACCCTTTTCTCTGGTTTCCTGTTCTCAATAATAGATGTCACTCTCTAAGCTTTGCAGCCATCTGTTGTAGACTAGGAGAAGAAGCTTTCCACGTAGTGATGCCAAGACGGCAAAAATGTCATAGATCTGATTTACTACAATTTGTTTATTCTTCTGTTTAAGTTATATCGTCAAATGGAAATCAAATGAAATGAATAAACTATTTGGAGATTGGAGGCAAACCTCTGGCGATGATTGGAAGGATACGATACGATGATTGGGGCCTAAATGCACTGCGACCTATAATTCTATTGTGCTGGCCCAATGGTTAACCAGAATTAAAAATTGAGGGCTCCTGATAAATTTCAATAATGTCTTGGGTTTCATGTTCCAGGTATCCGCTGGGCCCATCGAGACCCGCGTTAGACGGAGTAATCGTTTCTTTGCGGTCCCTGGGCATTCACAAAGAATGCGTTCTGCTGTTTTTCTTTGTTCCCCGCAGAGTCTGCACATGGCCGTATCTGAAGGTTTCATTTTATTTAGATGGTACCTGAGTGGACACTGGACAGTGTCTGGTTAGGTAGCCCGTCAGATTTCGCAAATCGTCTTTGCTTAGTTCAAGTAGCTTGCTGGCTCTATTTCTGTTGGGGTTTATGAGTTCCTTCGCTTGTCTTAGATCCTTTGGTTGCCCCAGTGTTCGGCGAGTCCTTTAGCTTCCCATTTTGTTAGGGCGTTAGTACCATAGAATTTAACAGCTCAGGCTGAGGACAATTGTACAGAAAACTTATAAGGACAGAGGTAAACAATAAAAAGAAGGGCTTTTATTAATGTTCAGTGGGAGAAAAACGTTATACACCATGTTTTTTGCACAAAATTGAAATTCTTTTAATGTATAAAGTGAGTGATTATTATGAAAGTGATTTGGCTTCTTGTGAGTGTTGCTTTGTTTTCAGATTATGGAAAGCAAACAAGGAGTATGTAATAAATCCTCGCATTGTGGAGTTCCTCAATGTAATTCCCTCAGAGTGAATCGAATTTGAATGTATTAAATCCCGAAAGAAGTTCGCGACTGTGAGACTTTTATCTAGAAACGTTCCTGAATTGCCAATTGCGTTTCTTTTTCAACATCCAATCCAATTTTTAATCCACAACCTTCAATTTCTGCATGCAACTAAATAATTAAGCATTTAATCACATTTTCATTCATAAAATACTTAATTTACCCTGTACTTATTTCAGTTGATTCTTACTGAAATCCATGCTGATTTGAGAGCTGTCAAATTCCTATTATCAAAATTCTTTTTTTCGCCACCAAGTACCGCAGGACAGTTTTTACAATCGTCAATTCAGAAGGTATTTTATTTTTATAATGACAGAAAGTTATATTTTATTGAGAAATTTACTGTGCACAGTTTTTGATTTAACCCATAAGCAATAACAACACGAAAAGTGAGTATAATTTAATCAGTAAACAAAAGTGACTATAGCGAATGAGTACGGCGAATTGATTTCAATCTCAATCTCAGTCGTAGGTGGCTTTGTTCTTCAAATTTAATTGCCAACAACCTTCACGGAACAAAATAGTTTCTTTGAATGTATTTACGTTTTCTGCGCTTTGTTCGACGCCTAAACTACAGATTCCTACTTTAAGATGTCAGTTAAGAGTGTATGTAGTATGTTTTCTGATGCTTTAAAACTGAATACAGTAAACCTCTCTCTCTCTCAAATGAAAAACAGCCCTATAAAGTTGCTACCAGATGTCTTTAACCAAGGAAATTCAATTAAAGAATTTATTGCTTGAATGCCACACTTTTTGAACAAATTTATTCGCATAAAACGTGCTTCACTCAAAATAACTGATTAAAATTTCATTAAAAATCTGCCACAATTAACGCAGCTCCTGACAGTAAAATAGTGTCAACACTTTCACTCGTCGGAATATCCACATAGCAAATGAGATTCTCTCTGGCCGCATTCGAGTACAATGGCAATTGAGTTTTACCATTCGATATCGGATACTTCACAGCACTGACATCATTTTTCTTAAAACTCATGTAAAACTCTTCAGAATTTTCATCATTTTGACCTGTAGTTGCAGATACAACCAATTTTCCATGAAGAAATTGTGCACCATCCACCTGAAAAAAAAGCAATAACATAATCTAGTACAACTCGTATGAAATGCGCGTCACTATCGATGGGCTGTCACAAGTGACATTCAGAAATGTCAGCAAAAATAATAATTTGTGTGTTTTTCAACTCAAAATTCGGGAATAAATAAACTTTTTCAATTAAAATTGCAATGGAAACGCGAGGAAAAGAAAAGGAAAAGGTAAGGTTCAAGTGCATACAAAATATACTTTGGCTGAAGTCCAGGAAGTGGCAGAAAGAGGGATGCGAGTTCACCCTGTCGGATTGTTTAACAATTTTTTGTTTACAAAGTGCAGTCGGTGGATGTAAATTTACATATTTCTTGAGTCTCCTCTATTGTGTACCTTTACTGGGGCTATCCTCACACTGATAGACTCGCTGGGCACAGATTCAGTGGTTTGTAGAACCAAATTCTTCGATGACTGGTGTAACTTCTTCGAGTTGGCCAGCTTGAGGCAGGCTAGGAACGTCTCACAGCTGAAGACTGTGTTCAAGTTGATGGTTTCTACAAACTCCAAGCTGAGTTCTGACTTGAATCGGCGTTCGGCTTCATTAGACTTCAACACGAGTGCCTTTAGATAGTCGATTGTGGTGCGGGGTCCCGGCCAGATTTTCCTCCACGTCAGGGGAACCTTTGTTTTGGGGGAAAGTGTGTTAGATATTGGTTTACTTGTGAGACCTGAGCAAGGAATACCAAATTTTCAGCTAGAATTGACAGGATATTTGAATCAAAATGGGACGAGGTGGTCTTCGAGTCCCGTAGGAGGGAGTGTACGTGAGACAAGGTGTTGTGCACTTCCTGAAAGGGAAAAGTAATTGCGGGAAGTAATTAGAAACAAATTTATTTGTTGATTAAATGTTCAAACGCATTTGAAACTACACTGCTATACTTCCTCTGGCCTTATGTGGGAAGGATCTGCTAATGAAATCGGAGTTGCATCTGAGAGACACAGTGTAACAGTAATGATGCAGGGCACGCACGTCCTAAACACGCAAGTCCTAAGTGCAAATAGCACTAGAATAGAAGTTACGAACTACTTACCAAGAACGACATCGAAGGTGGTTTCAACAACGTTGAAACACAAGTGATAGAAGACGCACTTGTAATGAAGTATGTGAGCAATGCTTAAAAGCCGCATTATCACATCAAGTTTGGGCGAATACACAAAAAAAAGCATCAACGACTAGAGGGACTCCACAGGGAGGGTTACTTTCGCCACTTCTCTGGCTACTAGTTATACGAGTTATAACCGAGATCTTGATAAAACTGAAAAATTCAGCCATGAAAGCTGCCGCCTATGCCAACATTCACATCCATTCGACACTCAGTCGACAGAATTGGGCGGAGAATGTTATTAAAAAAAATGCCGATTTGGAAATATACACCGATGGGACTAAGACAGAGGATGATGTAGGGCCAGGCATGTTCTCAGCACCCCTAGGTACAGTCTTTTAGACTACCACATTTTTGCAGTGTATTCCAAGCGGAAGTTAAGGCTATTCGTAGAGCGGCTGAATGGCTGGCTTTTACACCGACAGTCAGCCAGCTTTAAAAGCACTCGAATCACCAATAATAAGATCTAAATTGATAAAGCAATGTCGCGCATCCCTAAATAGGATATCGAATTTTTGCAATCTCACTCTGTACTGGGTTCCTGGTCATTTGAACATTTCAGGTAATTGCAGAGCAGACGAATTAGCGAAAAATGGCACGAAACAGGAACTCTCTACTACGGAAAGGGGGCTTCATCTACCTATAGAACCGGCGGCACTGAATCGGGTCAATGAGAGATGGCGCAATCTTGACACATACATATATCCATGCGGGATAAACATGGCCTCACATAATTGATAAAGATTGCATGAGAGCCAGTGATGCTTCTTTCGCGTTTCTTAGATTACTTCGGTCAAGTAATTCCACTTCATTTAAGCTTCTCTACTCGGCGGCTAACAAATACTTTAAACAGCTTTGCTTATCGAAAAGACAGGCATACGTCCAGAGAAACGTTAACTTACTAAATGGAGCGAAATCGACAGCAGTATTCTGGAAAGCCGTGAAGCTCATAAATGGAAAGAGAAATGTAATCGCCCCCGGCTTACAAGCACATATGCTGAAAGATTATTTCAGTCACATCCTCAACACAGCACTTATATCACCGTCGTTTCAATATGCATCCCCTTCGATTGATGATGAATTCTTAGATACCCCTATCATATTAGATGAAGTTCAAAATGCAATTAAGAAGGCTAAACTTAATAAAGCTCCAGGAGAGGACCGCCTTTCGGATTCTACAAGAATTGCACCTCGGAATTTCTAACTACATCTGAATTTAATCGAATATTCAATTCTGCAGACGTCCCAGGGAGCTTTCGCAAAGCCATAATATACCCGTTGCACAAGAAGGGAAGCCATGAGGACCCAGATAACTACAGGGGAATATCATTCCGAACGCATCGACCAAGTTGTTTGCGGCTGTGCTTTTCAAAAGGCTTTCCGTCTGGGTTGAAAACAAGAAAATTCGGCACGAATTTCAAGCAGGTTTTAGAAGAATGTACTCAACAACGGATCAAATATTTACACTTGTAAGCATAGCAGAGATCTATAAAAAGAGGCGCAAGAAACTGTATGCATTTTTTGTAGATTTCCGAGCAGCTTTTGACACTATACCACGCGAATCACTTTTCTATAAGCTTTACAAAATCGGATTTTCAACAAAAGTCATAAACGTTTTAAGAGCTATGTATGAAAAAAACACTGCGTGCATCTGGGATGGGGTCCACTTATCTGAGGAGTTCCAAACGACAATGTGTGTAAAACAAGGGTGCATCCTTAGCACATTGCTGTTTATTATATATACAATATAAACGACATAGTAGATGACATTAAAGGAGGAATAGAGATAAATAGAACGAAAATTTTGGCTCTGTTGTTTGCAGATGACACGGCTCTCCTCGCGGATACTATTGATGGAATGCAGCTGATGATACGTAGATTGGAAAACTACTGCAAAACTTGGAATTTGTCACTTAACCTAGCAAAGTCGAAAATGATGATTTTCAGAAAAGGTGGGGGCAAGTACTGCCGAGGTGAAAAGTGGACGTATCAGGGCGAGCAAATTGAAGTCGTGAAGGAATATAAGTACTTAGGAGTTTTGATAGCATCAAACCTTCACATGAAGAAGCACTTAACATCGAAACTAGCAGAAGCAAAGCGAGCAGTTGGTTCAGTGTGAGGAAGCTGAAAATATTCCGTGCAACTGCATCTGCTATTATTCTTTACGGAGCACAAGTATGGGGGTACCGTCCATTCGAAGAGGTGGAAAAGTTTCTTCGCTATTTTATAAGGAGATCACTTAAGCTGCCGAGTAGTTCACCCATCTACATGCTCCATATTAGAGACTGGTATAGCTCCCATGTTCTTGGATTCTCTCAAGCTCCACTTAGATTATGTGTTACGAGTTATGACGATGAACGAGAACAGACTACCAAAGATAGTTCTATCCCATATGCTATCAACCAGGGAAATCTGTGTACAAGAGTGGGAAAAATTAGCATCCGATTGTGATTTCAATTTAACAGTTAACCCCAATGAGCAGTTAGCCACTTTGAAGGGAAAGTTTAAGACCCTGCTGGAGAAAACAGGTCATAGATTGTATGATAGATTCTTAAGAGAAGCCCAAGCGTCGCAGCACAGACTATATTATAGCAGCCTTAACCTCCATTTACGAGATAGAACATATTTTCTAGCCGGTGAATCCACCGACATGATGAGCACCATCTTTAAAATAAGAGGGGAACTTCTACCACTTAATTATATCCCACACCGCCCAGAACTTCCTATACTGTGTGATATATGCAACCGGAAAGAGCGAGAGGATGTATACCACTTCCTAGCAGTATGTCCCATTCTTCAAGAATTCCGCGTAAATATCTTTGGAGTACGTACACTGGAGTTGGAGGAGGCGATAAGCATACTCAACGGCGACAAAGGCTGGGATTCACTCTATATTTACACGACGAATGCCCTACGCTACAGGAATTGCATAATTGAGGAACTTTTTTAAAAATAAACTTTCGATTCACGAACAATAGGTATAAATATTTAAATTTTTTTTATAAAATTCTAAATGTCAATCTGGTAGACGGCCTTCAGCCAAACCATAAAAGACTAAGAAATTATATCTTCAATGAATTTGTATCTATTTGTATTTTTTAATGAAATAAATAGTCTAAATAACTAACTAATCAATTAAAAGAAAAACAGAACGCTTGCTACTGATCAGCAGACCACGCATATGTATCCTAGTTGGACTATTTACTAGTCATTGCGTACTAGGCAGATACGCCGCTGAGCTTGGAATTCCGGCCAATGACTTTTGTCGCAGCTTTATGGACAAAGAAGAGGAGAAATCCCGCTTTCACTTGCTCTGCGGCTGTCCAGCACTATCTTCAGCTAGAAAACAAACCATTGGGGAATACTTCTTTGATGAACTTACAGATATCGCTGGCTCGGATATCAACAGCACCTGAAAATTAATCCAAATGATTCCAAGAGTAACGGAAATAACCGGCTCACGTTGCAACAAAAGGTCCCACATTTGGTCTCAGTGAATTCTGACGATTGCGGAGGATAGTCATCTAGCCTAATCTTAACCTACGCCGACAAACTAGTGCTTATGGTTTGTGGCAAAATTCCAACGACCCTAAGCTAATTACAGTGGACGCTCGATAGAGTGAACAATCCAATATAGTGAACACACAATATTTTATACAGGCTATTCTCAATAGTGAACAAAAAAAATCTCGCTACAATGAACTTAAGTTTTTTTATTTTCTTAGAACCTTACAAAATATTTGGCGCAACAGCTCTTTAAAGTGCCAGGGCCTAGCTTCTCGCAACCACTCATGTTGTGTGCGTTATATTTTTCTCACGAATGGAAGAGACCTACAGTTTAATGCCGAATCCGAACGGCGATTTGAGAAAATTTGTCGTGACAACAATACTCTCGGATGTTTGTCAGACGCTCGCGAGAGGTGGGACCGTGAAAAACTTGTTGGTGTTTTCTGGGACTCGAACTTGGAACCTCATGCGTAGTGATCCGACACACTAACCACTTAGAACCTTACAGCATGCAAAAAAACAGTTAAAAGTCCTTAGTGCCATGCAGTCGCCAGTTAGACCCGCTGGGAAGTACATATGTACTTCTTCTTCCTTTTATCAGCGAGGCTATGATCCGAAAACAAGGGATCACAGCCCTCCCACTTCACTGCATTTCTACTGATCCGCCTGTGGGGTTCGCCTATTTGACCTCAGAAAATATCGGCAGGCCTGCCGATTTTGGATCACTCGGTTACTGAGGCCAATGAAATGCCGATGTCGTCGCATTTGTCTGATCCAGGCGTTTATAGGCCTGCCTTTCCTACATCGCGATGTCTTTGGAACGTGCATAGATATTGCCTTTTTAACAGGGTTCAAATGATCTCTTCTTTGAACGTGGCAATACCAGCTGAGCCGGTCGCGCTCTAATTTTTGTACGATGGTTTCCTTGATGTGAAAGCTTCCACGGATCTTCGAACTTCTTATTCGATCAAGCTTGGTCACTCCTGCTGTCATACGAAGCATCTTCATCTCAGCTGCCGTTAATTTACTCTCATACTTTTTGTACATCGTCCAACATTGTGAACCGTATGTGAGCGCTGGACGTACAACTGCGGTGTAGAGCCTTCCTTTCAACTTAGGGGGCATTTTTCTGTCACAGAAGATAGCGGAATTTTCTCGCCACTTCATCCACCCTACGCTTACACGATGATTGATGTCGTCATCACAAGTTGCTTTGCTATTGATCATAGATCCCAGATATTTGAACTTTTCGCACTTGGGAAGCACTGTTCCATTCAAATAAATGTCTGGAATAGGCCTGAGTGGATCAGAGAACGGGCAGCACAAGTACTCTGTCTTTTTTGAACTAATGCGATACCCATTTCCCTCCAAAACGTCCACCCACACATCAAGTGCTCGTTGCAGGGATGTAGGATCCTCACTTATGATGGCTCCATCGTCAGCAAAGAATAACTGATGTACCTTGGGGTCCATCACTTTACCTTCAAGCAGATAATCAAGGACTGTAATAAAGAGCAAAGGACTTAAAACGCTTCCCTGGTGCACCCCGACTTTGATTGGGAACTCTTCGGTTACTCCAGCGGGACATCTTACTCTTGTCTTTGCTCCTTCGTACATGTCCATGATCATCTGTACATAGGTTTCTGGAACCCCTCGATGTCTTAGCGCCACCCATATCAGATCTCGTGGTTGTCTGTCGAATGCCTTTTCAAAGTCAACCAATACAATATGCAAATCCCTTAAGGAATCACGATGTTTTTCCGTTATTACCCTTGTACTTTGGATTGCATCTGTGGTTGATTTACCCGAGACAAACCCGCACTGATCATCAGATAGCCGTATTATTTTTCGCAGTCGGCCACCTAATACCCGCTCAACGATCTTCATGGTGTGTGACATCAGCTTGATCGAACGGTAGTTATCACAGTTTCGCGTATCACCCTTCCCGTTGTATACAGGGAGGAGGTAACTTTCCCTCCATTGATTCGGCATTGGATCACCTCTCACGAATTTGGAGATAAGAATTCTGAGCCATCTGAACCCGATGTCTCCCATCTTTTTCCAGAACTCAGAGGGTATTTCGCCTGGCCCAACCGCTTTTCGTTTTTTGGAGTATTTGACCGCCTCACTAACTTCTTCGATTGTAATGTCGGCTATTTCTTCACAGTTAGGGGTGGCTCTTGGAAAGTATAGCCGGGGAAACTGTTCATTTAAAAGCTCTTCACAATACTGTCGCCACCTCTGCAGAATTTTGTCGTCATCCACAAGAAGCTGGCCATGAGCATTGCTAATGAACTTTGGCGAACGAATCTCCTGAGCATTGTTCCTTCTTTGGGCGGCTATTTTGAAGATAGTGGCGCTCTTGTTCATATTGTGCCTTCGCAGCTCCTGGATAGCCTGGTTTGCATCAGCAACCGGGGAAAATATTTTCTCCAGCTCCCGATACAGGCCCTCCGTACTCTCTGCTTGAAGCTGGGCGCACTTCTTCTTCGCTTTTTTCTTGCAGCATCTGTATTCCATTTCGAGGCGAGCTTTTTCGTCATTATTATTAGAGGGGCACTTTGACCAAGCTTTGAAAGCCGCTTTCTTCTCATTTATCAGCATCTTAGCTTCATCACTCCACCACCATGTTTCTTTGGCGTGTTGATGGTGGCCTTTTGAAGCTCCTAGCAGTGATTTGGCCTTATTTAAGCAAGTTCGCTGTAGGGAATCCCACATATTTTGTGCTCTGCACTCTTCATCCTCAGCTCCGTTGATGGTGTGAGAGAGGTAATTTTTCATTACGAAAACAAAAGCTTCGCCTTTTTCTTTGTCCAGATTGTACCACTTGATTTTCTCAGAGACCCTTGTTTGTTTGCTTTTCTTCGGTGTTTTCATAAAAATTTCTGTTAGCAGGAGACGGTGTTGCCGAGCGATTGCCTCTCCCAGGATCACTTTGCAATCTTTTACCCGGGGCTTCATGAAACTGTCTACCAAATGGTAGTCAATCTGAGTTTCATCTCCACCACTGCTGTAAGTGATCAGGTGTCGGCTTTGTTTGATGAACATGGTATTTAACACGATAAGACCGTGTGATTTGCACATGCTTAGGGTGTCTTCACCAGGAAGGTTCCTGGTGCCATATCCTAGTCCTCCATGGCAGTCTTCATAGTCTTCGTTTGATTTCCCGACATGTCCATTCAAATCTCCTCCAACAAATAGAAATTCTTCCTTTGGGATGTTCTTAAGGAGATTGTGGAAATCTAGCCAAAATGCATCTTTATCTCTCTGATTGTACCCATCGTGGGGAGCATATGCACTGACAATATTCCACACCTCTCCTTGTATTACTAGTTTGAGAGACATCAAACGGTCGCTGGACTTCGAAATGCTCAAGACGTTACCAAGTAGCTCTGCCGCAAGGATGATACCGATTCCGTTCTTAGACCTTTCCGTTCCGTAGTAGAACATCTTGTAATCTTTTGTCCTAACGTCCAAGAAACGCGCCCGATTCCCGGTGTTTTTCCATTTCGTCTCTTGGACACACAATATGTCCACCCGCCTTCTATTCATCATCTCTTCCAGCTCGTAACTTCGACCGGTCATGCTTCCAACGTTCCAACTCGCGACCCTCAAATTGCGTCCAAACTGTTTCATTATTTTGCTAGCCCCCGGAATCCGTATAGCTCTGACCCGAACATTTCTGCTCGGTCCAGGATCAGTACCATGCACAGCAGTGGTAGTGCCTGGCGGGGTAGTGCCTTTCCTTTTTGCAAGTATTACCATAATGATACAGTTTTGCAATACAATTTTTTGCACCATATTGCGATGGTGTTTGTTGTTTGACACGTGCATGCTCCTGTTTTAGTATTGTTTGATCTTTCTTTTATGACACCGGTGATCTCCAGTCGTATCAACCCACGGACTCGCATGCACACTTGTGGGAGGGTTTTTAAGGTAGTATATGTGTCGCTAGGCTCACTTGGGTGTTATATTGCCTAGATCTGATTTGTCCCCTTAGTCGCCTTTTACGACAAGCGCTGGTTGTTGGGGGGGGGCGCTGCAGCGATATTCTTAACCCGTCCCTGCACGGGGAGGGAAGTACATATGTACGTTCATAGATATGCATACCCATACACAATCGTCCAAATTTACCGTTTGTTCTACTCATCGTGTTGTGCGAGTGTCTTGCTCGATTATATGCTACGCAGTTTTGGGTTGTTTGTAGTACAAATGCAAACTGCCTGTTGCTTGTTTTTGTTAAAAATAAAATATTCCGATCAATAAATATTGGCTTGTTGTTTAGTAATTGCAAAACAAATTCTAATTACAGTAAACTCTCGATAATTCAAATTTCATTGGACCCGGTAAAAACTTAGAATTACAAAAGTTTTTAAATTACGGAGGTTTCAGAGAGCAAAAAAAAGAAGATATTTAGAAAACTTAATTTTATTTTTTTTGTATACAAATTACAAAATCTGTAATTTTCTTCTGAGTAAGCGACTGTAAACGAGCTCGGTCTAGGGTCTTTTTGATCGTGATTAAAGCTGAAGAAACGTCATCGTCGACATCTGTCCTCTCTAAAAGTTCGTTTAGAACGTAAGAATTGTAAACTCTACTGTAAACCGTCCGAACACCTTTTCGTTCAATGAATACACGGGGCACAAGTTTTCATTGCATACGCACTTCAAGGAACAGTTGAGTAGAAACAAACAGACTTTACTTCGAATTATAGAGTTAAAAAAAAAACAACAATTTTTTTTTTCCGAGGGTAGGCGACATTTTTTTCATAGACACTATGAGAATAACAAGCGCGTGCTCATAGTAGTGTCAGATTCTTAGTGACTAAAAAACACCACCCTTCGATATAAATTTCTTAGATATCGCAACGCAGTGTTAACTTATCAACCAATTTTACTATCATGAAATAAAAACGTTTGGCGGGTTTCTTTCCACTGAAAGATCCTGCATATTCCGCAATCTAGACGCGGTTAACCATTATCTCGCCAAGTCGGACGGTTTCGTCCTTTGTAGTCGGCGCAATAAATTGCTCTCATCCAAAATTTGTAGGACTGTATTGTTGACATGTCCGATTAGTCGGTTCCTATGCTTTTTCGCGAAGCTTCGATTGTCGGAATTCCGAGATCCCTGTGAATATCGTCGTTTCTACTATACCACGGTGCTTGGACAATTTCTCTTAGCACTTTATTTTGAAAAGCTTGTAAAATATTTGCATTTGTTTTCTTGGTACAGCCCCAAAGTTGTATACCGTAGGTCCACACCGGCTTTAACACTTGCTTGTATAAAAGCAGTTTTTTCTCAGTACTGAGCTAGGAATGTTTTCCGAGTTACTAGTGCATTTCTCTATATTTGATTTCGAGTTCTTTACGTTTCATTTTCACGTGCGAATTCCATTTCAGCCTTGCGTCGAGTGTCATTCCCAAGTATTTAGCCTCGTTTGCAAAAGGTATTCGGGCCTCAGTGCGTTTTGCAGTTTTGCAGTCGTTTCTTCGATTGTTTTACCTACTGCTAGGATAGCGGTGTCATCGGCAAACGTAGCAAGGATAGTGCCATCTTCGTTCGGTATATCACGAGTATATAGCAAATAGAGAAGCGGCCCAAGAACGCTTCCTTGCGGTACGCCGGCCGAAATTTCTTTGAGCTCGGAGTATTCGACTCCATGTCTTACACGAAAGAGTCTATTCCCGAGATATGATTCTAGAATATCGTATAAGCACACAGGGAGAACTTGTCGTAGTTTGAATTTCAAGCCACCATGCCACACCTTATCAAAGGCTTGCGAGACGTCAAGAAATACGCTTGAGCAAATCTTTTTTTTCTTCAAATGCTTTCTCGATTACTTCAGTAATTCTATGCACCTGGTCAATCGTCGAATGCTTGCTTCTGAACCCAAACTGGTGGTCAGGGATAAGATTATTTTCTTCTATAACAGGTTGGAGACGCCTTAATAATATCCTCTCGAAAATTTTCGATATGATTGGAAGAAGAGAAGTTGGTCTATACGATTTTACTTCATTTGGCGGTTTTCCTGGTTTTAAAACCATTATGACTTCCGCAACTTTCCATTGGCTCGGCACGTGTTTTAATCTGAGTGCAGCATTTACAATATGGAGAAGCTTAATCAATGCTTTTCTAGGTAAAACTTTGAGAATTTCTCCGGTAATCAAATCATAACCAGGAGATTTCTTAGGTTTTAGATTCTCGATCTCATGTTTGAGTTGCACTTGTGAGCGTCAAATCGTCGGATGGTAAATCCGGCCTATTGCGGTTGTCGTAAACCACTTGACCATCGTATGGTTTAAATGTTTCTTCCAGGTGCGCCGCAAAGACGTCTTCTTTTTCTTTATCTTCCCTCGCCCATTCATTTTGATTTAATTTGATTGGCGCTGCGGGGACTTTGGGCTTTTTGGTGCCTTTTACAGCTTTCCAAAGTGAATAATTGGAATCTTTTTTCGCTGTTAAACTTTCAAGGTAATAGCCTATTGCACGATTCTTAAAATCCTTAATAGTCTTCTTCAACAAATTGCACAGACGATTCAAGTGTGCTTTATGCTGCGGAGCACGACTCTGTTCCCATTTATTACGCCCATTTCTTTTTTACTTGACCAATTCTTTTATTTCCGGAGGATATCGCAAACCGTATCTGTCCGGTTGGAATGGGCGTATTATTCCAAGAGGCGAGCTGTACGATCCCAACGAAGCGATCAACTTCAACCTCAAGTTCATAGGGTGTCGTAAGTGGAACGCTCAGCTCAACATTATCTTCAATTTCGTTCCTAAAGCCTTCCCAGTTAGTTGTTCGACCAGTTAATCTCGCTGGCTCTAGGTTATAGACTAGTTTTTCGCTAATTGTTGTAATAACCGTTTTTGCATCTCTTTAGCTACTTCACAGCCTCTATAATTTGCCGGGTGCTTTCCCTTACAATTAGCACATGTTGCAGAGGTTTGTTTATTTACTCCACAGACTTGGGAGAGGTGATTTCCGGCGCATTTCACACATCGCGGTTCTTTTTTGCAGTACATTTGCGTATGGTTAAATCCTTGGCCAAGTTTGCACTGCGGAATCATCCTTAAATTTCTACGCATGGGCCCGATTTTGACCACGATATTTAGTATAGCTCTAATTCGGTAGATATCGCCGATATTATCAGACTTATCGAAGGTAAGCATAAAAAGCGGAAGCCCACGCCTTACCAAGACGTTTTTATCGATTTCCGTTTGTTGCTTCTCCTTCTTTATGATATTAACGGCATCAAGAATTTTAAAGCCTTTGGCTTGAAGATCAGTCATAACCTCTTCTTTGGTGCATGAGGGGTGGAGTCCCCTTGCAACAACACGATGTTGCCTTTCTGACTTGATCTCGAAAGTATACCACTGAATCATTTCGGCCAACAAGTTTGAATTAGAAAAGTTTTTAGGTTATGTTGCACAAGAATAAGTTTTAAAGAATTAACGAAGAGGACAAATTGCATAGGTTTTTTTGTTTAATAGAGGATTTCTCATTGGACTTAGGCAGTACTTCTATTTATAGAGATTTTCGAATTATAGAGGGTCAAATTATCAAGAGTTCACTGTATATTCTATGTATCAAAATGTATATGTTGTATGAAACATACACATTTTGATGAAATTTGCTTCAAGGAGTGCACGCTCGTTACAGTGAACAATCTCGTTCCAGTGAACAGGCCCGGTTTTTATTAGTTCACTATTTCTGAGGCGATTGTCCAGTCAAAATCGAGATATCTGAAAACCTGAACAGGCCCACTATTGCAAAGGCATAACACTGGCATCAGGTTGGTCATATGGCTGGAAAAATCGTTCGCTCTGGTGGATGATTGATATGCCTATAGCATCAGGTGGTTCGGAAAAAAATACTGTTAATCAGAAGCAAAAACAAAAAAAAAAAAGAAAATCTCCAGTTATCTGGACGCCACCCGAGGAGTTTTTTTGCAACAAAATCTATGTTTCAAAGCACTACACGAATCTTTCTCTCTCTATCTAACCTTCCCTAAACCCGCACTATATAAAAATATTTAAAGGGCATTCATAACCCATTGAGTGTGCGCAAATTAAAAAAAAAACCTGCCGCGAGGCCGTCCTCTACTGCGCCGTTCACCCGCGTCGGAATCGAATATTTTTCGGGCTGAAACGCTGGGTTGCATCCGCTCTACATGACTCAGCCATTTTAGTCGCTGTATTTGAATTTTTCTACCCAAGTCAATGTCATTGTATAGGCCGTATAGTTTGGCAATGCACCTTCTCCTCCACTCGTCGTCTATACAGTCCGGACCAAGATCACTCGAATAACTTTTCTCCCAGGTAACGAAGGGTACCATTATCCGAGTTTGACAAAGTCCATGCCTCCGCACCATAGAAGAAGACTGGGATGATTAGTGTCTTATACAGAGTTACCTCAGTAGTTCGAAATAGGGCTTTGTTACTCAATTCCCTTATTAGCCCATAAAAACAGTGACTGGCAGAGTAAGACCTCGTTTGATCTCCCCACACTAGTGCCATTTGCGGAGCTCACCCATAAAGCCTAGGTAGACAAAGTCCTTTACTACCTCAAAATTATATCTATCTATTGTGCCGTTCTATCCAAGATGCCGATGTTGGGTGCCTTTTTGGTAGACACCATATATTTTGTTTTGCTTTCATTCACCGCAAAAACCAACTTTGCTGCTTTTGTCTCAAGCGCAAGCGTCCCACTGAGCTCTTCCGACTATGTCAATGTCATGGGTGTAAGCGAGTAGTTGTACAGATTTGTAAAAGATTGTATCTCCGGTGTTGGCTTGTAAATTTCGTACAATGCATTCAAGTATTATGTTAAAAAGATCGCATGCTAGCGCGTCACCTTGTCTAAGACCTTTCCTAACATGTTGTTGTAGCAGCTGTGTAGCTGAGGTTGACGATCCTTGGTCGAGGTATTGTCCTCGAGTCGCTCCGGTACGTAGAACCGATCATCGTGAGAGCTACGTTTCCTAACATTGAATGGGCTGGTGGTGTTCTTACCGAGTTTGATTGAGCAGCGTTGTCATCCTGCATAGACGGACGAGCTTAGCAGCGATGCCGAGACTAGATATAGCTCTGTATAACTCGTCTCTATACACGCTATCACTAACACTATACCACTGTCTTGGAATCACCGGTGCTATGTGTACCTTCCCTACGTCTGTAATCGGGTGTTAGGGCTGTCGTTGTTGGGGCCAACACCAAAATCTTAGTACCATTGGGTTTATGTCCTAGTGTGTCCCAAAATGAGATTAATGCCATTGAGATCTGCACCAGAAACCATGCGAACCCCACAGGCGGATCAGTGGAAATGCGGTGAAGTGGGAGGGTTATGATGCCTTGTTTTCGGATCATAACCTCGCCGTAATCGGAAGAAGAAGAAGAGGAAGAACTGCACCAGAATTAACCTTGACAAAGGTATGAAAGAGCGCCAAAATACATATGTTTTCCGTCAGTCAAGGCGCACTTAAAGCGCTATCCTCCCACTCCGTTGATTCTAAACTGGTCAAAGGCTGTTTTAGTGCTTTACAGTCCCTAGACAAACACAATTAAGTTATACTGGGTTGGTTGTTCGGACACCAATGAATTGTAGGCAATAAGTCGGTTGATGAATTATCAAGAACGGGCTCAGCGACCAAATTCGTAGGTCTGGAATCTTGGTGGGTGTCAACTCCGCACAGGCCCTAACAGTGATTAATAAGTAGGAACACAAACTTCGTCTAATCCATTGGAATACTTTCCCAGGACTTAGAGAATTCAAAAAACTAATTAAGCCTTATTCCTACCAGAAAATACTTAAACTCGATAAGAGTTGTATTAGGAGACTGGCGGGCTTCCTGAATGGCCACTGCGGGTTAAAATATCAACTTCACAAGTTGAACCTCACGCGCAGTGATCCGACACACTAACCGCTGCGCCACGGTGCCCACAGATTAGCTGAACACATATCGAGTATGTTATATGATATCGAAGAAAATCATGGTTTCAGGCAACAGCGTTCCACAGGGGACTTAATGACATACTTCTCGGAAAATTGGAATGAGTGCATTCATCATCATCAAACCTGCAATTTCTTCCTGTTTCGAGCGAAACAGCGTGGGTCCTCTAATAAAACCTGAAACATGGCATTGTTCACTTTACGAGTGTCTTATAAGAAGGGCAAATCGTGCCCTTTACGTTATTTCCCAAGCGCGTTAAATGAAAGTTTACATACTCATACGAGTATGTTTAGTTTGTGTTACCTGAAAACATTGGCCGGCTTTTTTCATCTCGAATATCACAAATGCCTCCCAGGGGGTTGAAGCAGTTACGTCTTCTACATCCTTCAGTGTTTGGAGAACTGTTGATTTCTAAAATTAAAAAAAAAAAAAAAAATTTCTATGGATACTTATCCCTCCATACGATACTTACGCCCGCCAGTTTCTTCCACACCATCAATATTGGTCTTATCCTTTTGTCGAGTTTATTTTGTTCCTCATTTTGAAAGAAGGCCGTCCGCAAGGCCTTAATTATGTTTCTCGAAAATATGATGTCCCTCGAAATATTCGAATGAGGCGAAAGTCTAAATGTATCCGGTTCATCGGTGTCAGGAAATTTCATCACTGTGTTCATATACTCCTGCATGTTAGCCGTAGTAGGAACAGTAATTTTCAAATTCAATGGACTCCATCGGTTGCTAGTTGAGTCAGAGTTGAAGAACTCTTCCAAATACTTTTGCAAAACAAGCAAATCTCTGGTGTTGCTTATTCTCCCACCGTATGCTACATTCTCACATAATCTTTGTAGTACCTTCCAATCAATACGTCCACTGGAGATAGTCTTCTCCAGCCACTCAATGATTTCCATTGCAGATCGAAGATCTGAGTCGCCAAACTCATACCACTTGGACCATCCCTGAGGAATGTATTTGCGACGCTCTTGTAGCACTGAATTAAGAATGAACAGCACCATCCTTAGCTTGGTAACCTTTGCATCTTTTGTCTGAGTGGCTGCCGCTCCAATGGAGTACTGTTGTACCAGACGTCTGACCTTATTCTTTAGCCCATTCGGGAACTCATATAAAACCTTTACAAACTTATACATGACTGCTTCGGAGAAACCTTTCGTTGACTCACAGACAATCCACAAACGGAACTCATCAGACTTTTTCATTCCCTCCAATTCGCGGTCTAGATCCACCAGCCAGTTGGGAATCAAGTGAACATTTTTCACGCAAATCCACTTTCCAGACTCAGCTGATTTTCGAATGGCTTCAAGAGTCTTTTTTTCCATTCCACGGCCGATTGATAGCTCTGTATAGTTTCCAGCGCCAAGCTTCTTTAAAGCCAAATTGCGAATCTCTGCCGCTGGGTCGTTCTCTGGCTGAGTGATGACTAAAATTGGTCGAGCACCAGAGCCTTCTTCCGTTAGTTGTTCCATTGTAGGCTGCATTACAGTGTCGATGGATAAGCCCAAGATCTGTGATGCAGTGGAGGAGAGAGTTTGAATAATGAGGTCAGGTCGGAGGATCTGTGCAATCAGAACTTTCTGGAATGGTTTTACTTCGACTGGGACTTGGTTCGTGGTTTTCTCTTCCGCAAACGGCCTCCAAAGTCTATCTTTGTCAAGTTCAAGACCACTTTCTAGCTCTGGACATTGTGTTAAGAGAATAGTGAGTTTTGTCAGTGCATCCCTGTCCATCCAGGAAGGCAATGCAAAGTGAGTAGAGCCATCACTGCTAGTCATGAAATTCGTGACGAACAACTCCCACTCCCTTTGAGCAATGCGGTCAGGATAAGCATTCTTGCAGACGAATATTGCGAGTGTTATGTGCGAATCCTTGGGCGTTGAACGAGCGAGATATTGGAATGTTGTCCTCACCAGCGTAGCATATATTTTGGACTCATTTGAGTCGCTCACGCTCTGCAAACTTTTCAGGAACAGATTCGTGAAAATTACAGGAGATATGTCGTACAACTTGCTTAGACCCATGAAGAAATTTGCTGCATTGGAGCAGAGTACCTTGAATTGATTGTACTCTTCCAATAAAGTATCTCTAATAACTGATGATTCCTTCAAAGACTTGTCGATGTGACTGCTGCTTTCCTTGACCTCATTGAGAGTTTTTAAAAGCTTTTCATTCTTCAAGATATCGCCTTGTGCCTCTGATAACTCCTGCAGGAGCTTGTCCTCCAGGTCAATTCTTTGCTTCAGCAGGACTCCTTCATTTCTCAGCAAGTCTACTCGCTTCTGCTCGAGATCTGGATTTTTTAGAATTATCGTTTTCGACATAAGTTGATCCGTCAGCCCTACAGTTGTTATTGTGAATGGAATGCAAGTGCAACATGTCTTTGTCTCCATTGCAATGCTAAGCTTGTCGGTTTTTGAAAACAAGATCAACCTGAAATTGTCATGCATATCGACCAGTTTGCCACCGACTTCCAGTAGTCTCTTGTTGAACTTGACAAACTGTTTTGCATTCACTAGTTGTAATAGTGGCGGTCTTAGATCTTGACAGTCTTGAACGATTAGAATCTTTCCAAATCGGATTGCTAGTTCGACGGTATACGGAAGTCGGTCGTTATTTTGTGTCGTAATCTCGAACGATTTGTTCTTACTGCGCAAATATTCCTGCAGCCATGTGTATGCTGTGTGGGAAGGATCGATCACTAGTGGGGTGGGACATGTGTCAAATGGTAGGTCGATTATTTGCGCAAAAATTGCAGCATTTTCAATAACCTGTGCATCTCGAGCTAGACCCATACTTTCCCAAATGATCTGTTCTTGCTCAGAGAGAAGATTTTTTGTGATGCTGAACGGGAGTATATGCATATCTGTGGTGAAGTACTCAATTGCGGATCTAAAAAACAAAAATACAGAAAAAAAACCTTATACTCTGGACTGGTTTCAGAAAATATAGAATGTGATCGAGCTTTAAAAAAAAAAACGTTAAAAAGGACGAAAAGGTTTTTGTGTATATTTATTCATGCTTGTGGTGCACATTCCGCATTCTTATAAGAAGTAGTAGATTCAGAAAAGTAGTGGAGGATTTTTCAAACAGTTTGAGGAAACCGACACATTTCAAATGGTACTGAGACTATGTCATCCCCCACATATGCTTCTATAAGAATTACTCCTCATTTATTCCCGAAAGACAAGAGTGGGACTCCAACAGACTAACTAACGAACAGGTCATTCAACTCTACACAGACGGGTCTAAAATAGATGTAGGAAGTGCTTTTGGAGTTTTTTGTGAGCAGCTCAAAGTCAACGACTCATACACACTCCCGGACGACTGCAGTATCTTCCAAGCCGAAGTCCTCGCTATTGAAAGAGCAGCACAGACCATTCACAGAAAAAAACTCAATCCTTCGAAGATTACTATCTTCGTGGATAGTCAAGCTGCAATCAAAGCACTAGACAGTGAGGAAGTTAGATTAAAAGCAGTTTCCAGATGCCGAAATTCACTAAACAATATATGCAATACCCATGATGTAACTGTCTGCTGGGTTCCCGGACATAGCAATACAGAAGGCAATGATATAGAAGATGAACTAGCCAAAAAGGAATCAGCATTCGATATAGAACGTACTCAGACATCATAGAAGCTCATACTGGTGTGCTAAAACTGAAAATCGACCTCAAAACAAGAGAACTGATCAACTCCGCATGGATTACCAGAGGCGGCTGTATCATATCTCGCAGTTTATGGCCGGTATCGAATGAAGGAAGAATCAAAAGCCTGCTGACAATGAACAAGAAAGAATGCGCATCTTGATAGGTGCACTTACAGGACACTGTGTTATAGGGGAAATGGCCGACTAGGCATTAACTCGCCCGAACACTGCAGGAGCTGTCAAGACACGGAAGAGACAGAAAGTATCAAACACTTGCTATGTGACTGACCAAATCTACAAAACCTCCACCAACACCACATGGGTAAAGGTTTTTCGACGAACTAAGTGATCTTGTGCAAGTTCCACTACAGAACGTGATACGATTCGTAAAGAGCTCAGGTTGGTTCGCTACTAGATCGACCAAAAGATAGATAAAGAGTTTTAAGTAGTAGTAATGTGATTTTATTAATACTTCATTTTACTAGATTTACAATTTCACAACTTATAGCATTGGCTTTTGCCGTCAGCCAGAGAAAGAAAGAGTTTACTATCAGTTAAATACATAAGTACTCGTAGTAATAAAATAAAAAATAAAAAAAAAAAAAAATTCAAAAATTCAAAAGTTTAATAGTTTCAATAGGAAGTTTTAGATCTTAGCTTAGTAGTTAATTAATTTCAATCGAATTTAAAATGCTTCATTAATAATTTGTTGACGATATCACAGAGCGGACTTTACATAGCTATACAGAACCGCCCAGTCCTGGCCATTTAGTGCGTCTATGGTTTCGCTTGAAGATAGAGTGAATTTACCCCAATGAACTCGCCTTATCTCACCCAAAATGGGACAGATCCCAACAAAGTGCTGTACATTTTCTTTCTCCCTGAGATTGCATAAACTACACTCTGTGTTTCGCTCAGGGCCATGTGGGACATAGTTTAGATGCAAAAGCTCTCCCCTGACTTTGAAAATCCAAGAGATAGTATCTAGAGTGTAACGGTCGTTGAAGTAGTTTTTTACTCCGAGGTCATGTTGGAGTATACGATACATGTTTCTAGACTCACTTTGCTGTGCTCTGTCTGTAAACTTTTGGAAGCTAGTCTTTTCAATTTCGTCCAGAATAGTTTGAAAATAATTTTTCCAAGACTCCGCGCCTTCTTCCTCGAGCCTGAACAGTACATTATGTTGAAAAGCCAGCCTTGACCATTCCTCGAAGAACTGTAGGTTTCGCTGAAGAAAGTGCTTTGTAATCATATGGGGAAGTCGGTGGTTTGGGAGTGACATTATTTTTTCCACGTAGCTGTAGCGCATCCTAAGGGTAAATATGTATAACGGACGGATCCCAGTTTCTAGGTGTAACATATAAGTAGGGGTGTTTTCTGGTAATCTGAATATTTTTTTGACGAAGTACCTCAGCAACTTCTCCACCTCTTCATACTGAAGAAATCCCAATACCTGAGCCGCATAACACATTATTGGCCTCATTACCGCCTCAAAAAGTTTATATTTTGCACTAGGGGCTACATTTTTCTTCCCCAAGATTCCTCTCCAATTGCAGTTGATGGCCGTTTTTGCTTCCTTCAGTTTCTCTTGAAGATGTTTTCGAAACGACAGCTTTGGTGTGATGATGACTCCAAGGTACCTATATTCCTTTACTATCTCCAGTTCCTCGCTTTCCCATGTCCACTTTTCATCTCTTGCATACCTCCCTGTCCCGTTTCGAAAAACCATTATTTTGGATTTGCTTGTATTAACTTTAAGATTCCACAAACAGCAATACTGCTGCAATCTGTTTATCATCATTTGCAACATGTGTGGGGTCTCCGCCAGTATAACGATGTCATCCGCATACAGGAGCATTTTGATGATCAGCCCGACGAACATGATCCCACCTGGTAAGTATGTTGTAAGGTCATCTAAAAAGAGCGAGAAAAGTAGAGGACTTAGTAGGCAGCCATGCTTTACTCCCATTTTCGTCTGAAACCACGCGGATCCTTCATTTCCATCCCAGACTGAGGTCTTGTTTTCATCATAAAGGCTTTGGATTTCTTTGAGCATCTTTGTTGACATTCCCAGGTTGCTCAGCTTGTAGAAGAGGGCATTCCTATCGATAGAGTCGAAAGCCGCCTTGAAATCCACGAAGAATGCGTATAACTTCTTTCCCCTAGACAGATATGATTTTACGATACTTGTTAATGAAAATATGTTATCCACAGTTAAGTATTTCCTTCTGAAACCAGCTTGAAACTCCGAAAGCAGGTTGTTTTGCTGTATCCACTCTGTTAAACGATCAAGGATGACACCCGTGAATATTTTCATGACAGAGTTCATGAATGAAATGCCGCGATAATTATTTGGGTCGTTAACATACCCTTTCTTGAAGAAGGGGAAGATTATATTTTTTCGAAAACTGTCTGGCACTTCACCCGAGGTAAATATGAAATTATATGTTTCCGTAAGTTTTTCCATAAAATCTTCAGTGGCATATTTAAAAAATTGATATGGAACACGATCATCCCCAGGCGCCTTGTTCAGGCTGCATCTATGGATGACCTTGATGACTTCTTGTACTGTAATTGTACGGTCAAGTTGGATATGTTCCAAGTATAGAAGGGCATATTGCAATTGGTTTGAGCGAGCCAAGGGGTTAAGCAATTTTTTAAAATGCTCAGCTAGCATGTTTGTTTCAATTTTAATGTTTCTCGCAAAATTTGCACCATTAAGAGAACGAACTAATTTCCAAAAGGAGTTACTATCTCTGACATCGGCTAGTATTCGTATCAGGTGCTCTGAGTACGCTTTCTGTTTTTCCTTGCAGATACTTTTGTATAGTCTGTTTGTTTCTTGATACATAGATTTTGCAAAGTTTGGATTTGAATTTCTTACAAGTCGTAAGAATGCAAACGATTTCTTCCTAGCCGCTTCGCACTCTGTGTCGTACCAAGGGTCTTTCCTCATCCGCCTTCCCGCCGATTGAAATGACCTTGCGGCCATCGAATTACACGAAATTAGTTTATCAGTGCCATAAAGAGTTTTAACAGGTTCCACAAACAAAAAAAGGGAAACACAATGGCCCGTTTGGTCCCCATGAGAAGCACCGACAAAGGTGCACTTCCCTCTACCCTAAACTTCTGTTTAGCACTATTAGGTTTTAAAAAAGTATGCATGCTTGAAGTATGCAGAATCGTGTTGGATTGTCTATACTCTTGCAGGAATTACCGCAGTACTTTTTTCTAAAGTAAAGGTTGGATTCCAAATTGATGATTAGACTTTTATGCTTGAAGTCGATGAGGCTTTCAAATAACGTAGTCGAATCTGCCGAAACTAAACTGAAAATATATGACACGGAATACAGATAATGCTGTTCAGTCTGGCTTCAACTAGAAGGCAGAAGTTTCGTGGTACAAGGAGTCAAAAAAAGTCAAAAAGAATTTAAATAGTAAAACTGCACTTAAATGTACTTACACTCTCTTTTCATAGGTCAAATGTGAGCAGTAATTGATAGCAAGCGAAATAAGCAATGACTTTGTATCCAAAGTTTTGTAAGATTGCTTGTAGTCATCCAGCTGTATGCTCCACGTTTGAAACTCCGAATTCAGTTTCTCTACTAGTACTTCTGCTGAATTCAGAGTCCCCCGTGCCTCCTCTAATTTCAGCTCCAACACAGCCGCCTCTTGAGTGTATGCATTCAAACGACCAGAGAGCTCCTTCACTCTTGCATCAACATCATCCAAACCAGTCATCAATGATTTCATTTCATCCTCAGCAACATCCAAATTACGCTGCAATTCATTTTGCTCCCTCTCCAATGGCTTAATACTTTGGATAACCTTTGAATATCTCACGCTGGCCTTCACCCATGCAGCAAGTGGTGCTGCTGCGGCCGAGGCACGCTTAGCATTTCGCATTTCAAAGGAATCAGCTTTCGATGCAAGAAGTTTCTCCACGGCTTCACAGTTCTCTGGACTGATTCTTCCTGGGTCTAGTGAACGAATATCCTCTTTCACACCCCGTTTAGCCAAAAAGGTCTTCATGCTGTTCCATGAAGTGTCTCTGATGCCCATAAGCCTAAGAACACCTTCAAGAATGTCACGAATTGCCTCGGGTGGAGCACGAAGTGATCGGATTTCTGAGAGAGCTTCAGATTTAATTTGTCCTACAGCAGCACTGGCTTCCTTCAGAATAGGTTCCACTTCACTCAGTTCAATTTGAATGACACGCTGACGCTCCTTCAGCTTTTCATTGTTAACTTGAGCCTTTTTCTTCAGTTCCAACATGCTAGACTTTTGTTCGTTGGCATTTCGCATCGTGGCTGAGATCATCTCTAGTGCGTCGTTGGCTAGTTTGCGTTTTTCTGCGAGGGCCTCCTCTTGGGCTCCAGCATTCGACTTGAGAGTTGCAACAACCTTATGTGCTAATGCCAATTTATCGACTCCCATCTGGAAAAGGTAGATTAAGGTCTGATAGAGCTATATTCAAGGGCTTACCTGCAACTTCTGCAAACGTTTCTCGATATCCTGAAAGAACTGGCAATACACGTAGTAGTACGATCGAATCAACTGGTAGAACCGCTTAGGTGCCTGTTGCTGAATGACGCTAGTAAGTACGTGGGAGAAGTAGGATGATACCGGCACTTTGTC
Source organism: Brachypalpus laphriformis (assembly GCA_945910035.1). Taxonomy (NCBI): domain Eukaryota; kingdom Metazoa; phylum Arthropoda; class Insecta; order Diptera; family Syrphidae; genus Brachypalpus; species Brachypalpus laphriformis. The sequence goes on from OX246755.1 coordinate 126,020,285, forward strand.
CTTTCCATCACCCAGAATCTCTATGAACTTCTTTGGTAACATTGCCGAAGTTTCTGAGGACATTCCTCGCACGTAGAGAAACTCCATGTTGCGACAGAGCGCTGGATAGATGTTGAAATATTCATTCGTTCTGTCGTTGGTAGGGTCTAGACATATAACTAGATGAAGATTCTTCTTAGCACCTAAAATGATATCCTTCAGATTTCTGTGTATCAGTTAGACGTTCCTTACGATTGGTGAAATAAGATCCCAATGAGTCTTGATAACCCTCTAGCTGTGCAGCATGTTTCAGCGAACTAGCCACCGAATCCAAATCATCGCCAAATAAGTCAAGAATTTCACTTCCCTCCAGAATAGCCTCAATAGGCTTCATTATATCCGGCAAATACGTTATCCAGCAATGGTCGATAAACAGGCAGGTACACTGATCCTCCAGAGCCGCTGTTTGCATAGCCTAGAGCGAGAAAAATATTAGAAAGGGTCACTGGCTTTGTACTTTTAATACCAATTTCAAGTCACTATAAAAGTCTAAGAGACTATATTCCTTTACACCTTGCGGTACGTGAACCTTGGCCTGTAATAGAGTCGCAGCTATGTAAAGAGCATCCAGGTGTCTACCCCCAGGTTGTCCAATCAGCATTAAGTGTGTATTTGGTCTGGATATTACTCTAGCGATCTTCGAAGATTGATCCAGCAGCTCTTTTGTTGTCGGCTCGTCGATAATAAAGGTTTCCGAGTCTGAAATTCAAGTCTGAATTCAGCGGTTTTGAAAATAATACAAACATAGTTTTACGCACTGCATACAGCAATTAGTCTCTGCACTTCTTCCATCCATTCGTCATGTGCAAGACTGATCAAGGCTGAGCTCTTTGGTAATTTAGGAATAAAAAATATTTTCTAAGAAAAAAAAAAGTTGGGATTAAGACACAACCTTATAGCAAGCTAACTTTGTCACCTCTTTTCCGTAAAACTTTCGCATTGTATCCCTGAGGATGTCATCAAACTTTTCAACGTGTTCTTCAGTCGCTAACCGATCTTTGAAAATTGACAATAGTTCACAGAGAATAGCCTTAAATACAGAGGAATATTTATGTTAAGACAAGAAGTGGTATCTAGATTTAAGTAGGTGTGAAGGTGGTTTAGTTTCCGTAAACTAATGAAATAAGTCCCTAATTCGCAGTTTCAGATAATGAAATCTAACCGAATAATGAACTCTTCGAATCTAACTCGGATGGACACGTCGTGGGGCCTTTTCTCCGTCGGAGAGTAGTTGCAGAATAGTTGCCCTCCATTCATCTGAAGCCTTCGATAGAGTGTAGCATAGTGATCGCTTAAGCAAGGTCTAAGGCCATGGTGTCTGTGGGACTTTCCCGAAATTCATTGTAGTTTTTTAAGTAGTCGATCGATTGGTTTAGGTGGATGTTCTTCTACCCCATTCTCAACCAATGCTGGTGTTCCCCAGAGCTCTATCTTGTCTCTGCACTATCTCCAACGTGAACTCAACGTAAACATTTTTTTCACTCCTACAGACTTAGCTTACATTCATTCGAAACTTGAATATAACTCGCATCGCGTCAAACTAGTGCTAGAAGCCCCATGTTCCTCAAAAGGCGTAAACGTTTTTTCACTCCTATAGACTTAGATTACATTCATTCGAAACTTGAATATAACTCGCATCGCGTTAAACTTTAAGAATATTACCAAAAGGTTGGTTGCTTAGTGCTCCTATATCGGTATTTTCACGACAAGTATTCGGATGAAATAGTAAAATAAATAGTTGTGTTCCGCCCGCCCGTCTGTTAAGTCGCAATACACGTGTAGCAGCGACTACACGTAACTACACTTTTATATATTGGCTTCGAACGCACGTTAAGTTCAGAAGATCGTTTCTTAGTCGCACAACACAAATATGGAAAAGCTTGCATTCCTCAGTATTTCCAGAATCAGAATGCAAAAGAGCAATACATGCTCACAATCTTATTTATAATTCATCACTCTATCGTATCGCCTTTCTCGTTCGAAGTGTCTTAGGTTAGGTTAGGTTAGGTTAGGTTAGGATCGGCCCTCGATGAGGATGTACTTAGATCAGAAAGTAGGTCCATTGTACTGCCGATGTGTAAGGCGGGTGGATCACCCTCTTACTCTTGGAACCATTTGCTTCGTTGAATGAAGTCGAGAATTTTAGCCGTGCAGGCGTTGCCGAGATCATTAAGATCATTGTAGAAGTATTCACCCAGAGTGGCCTTCCTGATGTTGGCGAGCGCAGGACAGGCGCACAGGAGATGACTGATGGTCTCTTCTTCCTCTTCATCTCTGCAGCTTCTGCAGAAGTCGTTGTGAGGGATACCTAATCTCTGGGCAAGTCTTCCTATGACGCAGTGTCCGGTGAGGACATTTGTTCTTTTTGAGAGGGTTCCTCTCTTGTGCTTCAAGAGTCCGATGGACCTGGATTTATTGAGTATCGGCCAGAGCTGTCTGGCGGTATGACATTGGTCTAGATGTTGCCATCGATGATTGGCTACTTTCTCGGCATCAATTTGAATGAGGTACTTAACATAAGACGCTGGCGCTTCGATGTCGGTGATGCTTATGTTATCTGTACCAGAGGAGCCTTGTCATGCTACTGCCTGCAGCCTCTCAGTCTTATTGCCGAGCTGAGAGCCAATTGCTTACTGACGATGTCAATCGGAAGCAGGTGGAGCATGGTTTGGAGCGCCGCTGTGGGAGAAGTTCTCAGTGCACCGGTAATACTGAGACATGCAATTTGCTGAGTTTTTTCCATTATGGATAGGTTGGATTTCTTCTCCAAGGCGGGCCACCATATCAATACTCCATACATGAGAATTCGAAGTGTCTTAGTTGTGTCGTAATATGCTTTACAATTATATAATCACTCACAGCGATTGGATTATAAATTCTACTATGTCCTCAGAGGTTAGTATTTCTCCAAGCCTATTTCTCAGCATTTGTCTCTCGGCTTTGAATTGCGGACAGTGAAAGAATATATGCTCCGCATCTTCCTAAGCCTGAATGCAATATGAGCAGTAGGGAGAATTGTCGTACTTGAATCTATAGAAATATGCGAAAAAACATTCATGCCCACTTAGTAGGGGCATTGTGTAGAAGTCTACCTGCTTGCGGCCTGTCCATGCCTCAAGAAGCGGGATGAGACGATAGGTCCATCGGGCTTTACTTGACACACTCCATAATCGTTGCCATATCACTATGCTGTTTGCTCTTTCTGGTGAGTTCGCTTCTCCATCGGATTACACAGGTTTCTGGTTGCTCCTTTCCTCTAATTGCACAAAGTCGGTATGTCGATTCAATTTTATGCCGATAAGACAACTTTCATAGCCTTTGTGCATATTGGTGACCCGTAGATCATCACAGGTGTAACCACACAGGCCAAAAGTTGCCGTCGACAGTATCTCGGTCCTCCATGATTTTGCATGATGCGTATGAGTGCGTTATTTACTCTTGGGCCTTTGCCACAAGCGTATTCCAGATGTTCATTAAACGAGCCTAGATATTTGATGGCATGCTTCGATATACGGGGTGGGCCAACTACAATTTTCTTTTTAAAAATGCAATAAGATGAACAAAATGAAAATTTTTCCATGTATTATGGCTTTATTAGTAAGAGCAAACATTCCCATTAATTATGGAACACAACGTCGTTCAGGTGTCTGCCTCGGCTGGCTTCGCAGTAGCGCATTCTATCACTCCAATTTTCCAAGACCTTGTTGATGGTTTCGGGCCGTAGCTGACGGATTGCTTGGATGATATTGGCCTTAAGTGCTTGAATCGTTTACGGATTGTTGGCATAACATCGGTCCTTCACGGTTCCCCACAAAAAAAAATCCAAAGGGGTCAAATTGCAGCTCCGAGGCGGCCAATTGACATCGCCAAAACGGGTAAACACGATTTGGGAATTTGGTGCGCAAAAGACCGATTGTGGCATGGCGCGCCATCCTGCATGAACCAGAGGTCGTCCAAATCCATGTCTTCAATTTTAGTAAAAAAAAAGTCGTTAACATGGCTCTGTAACGCCCACCGTTGACCGAAACGTTGTTCCCAGCCTCATTTTCGAAGAAAAATGGTCCAATGATGCCACCACTCCACAATCCGCACCAAACTGTCACTCTCTGTGGATGCATTGACTTCTCGACAATAACGTGCGGGTTTTCCGAGCCCCAGATGCGGCAATTTTGTTTGTTAACGTAGCCACCGAGATGAAAATGTGCCTCGTCAGAAAAGATGATTTTTCGCCCAAAATCGTTGTCCAATTCAAGCTGCTCTAAGGCGCAAACTGCGAAGCGATTACGAAGCGGATGGTCGTGCGCTTTCAATTGCTGAATCAATTGGACCTTATAAGCGAATAATCCCAGATCTTTGTGCAGAATTCTCCTCAGGCTAGTGCGTGAAATGTTGAGCTGTTGAGATCGATGACGAGTTGATGTTCGTGAATTGAGTCTCACACTCTCGGCTACAGCAGCCACATTCTCGTCTGTGCGCACCGTACGACGACGGGGACCATGAGTGTTGTCCACTAGCATACCAGTCTCACGAACTTTTTGTTCAAACTTACGTACAGCAGGTGCGGTGGGTGCTTCATTTCGGCCAAAACTTCTTTTAAAGAAACGCACTGTTTGGGGTACACAACACTCACTTTGGAAATAAGTTTTCAATATTTCCCAATGTTGTTTAAGCATAAAGCGACTCATTTCGTTCCGCGGAGGTATGATACTGACTTTCTGTCAAGATTTCGAGCGGGAAACAGCTGTCAGTGTCAAAATAACCTATGATTTAAAAAGAAATCACTAGATGGCTCACCCGTTACTTCGGTGCCTTCTATCGTAAGATCGATTGTTTCCCTCACTTTTCTGCTACTAATCAGTATCGCTTCTGTTTGTTCGACTAATTTTAAATCCACAGATTCTAGCCAGCGTTGAACGATCCCGATTGCGTCATTATTTGGACCACTTTTTCAATAGCTTGGCGACAAAGCAAAGCCTACGATAGCTTCTTTCGGCATCGGCAGATTATGTATCCTGTCATACATAACATTCCACAGAAGTGGACCCAACATCGAACCCTGTGGCACCTTTGCTGTGACGGTATACTCTTTGTAGTTATCGTCTGTCATATATCACTATCCGAGTAATCTGTCACTATTTTCGTGATGTACGTGGGCATTTTCATATTTCGAAGGGATTCCAAGATATGTTTCCAGTTCGCAGAGTTGAATGAAGTCTTCCGTATACGAGAATACGAGTATCTTCTTCTTCTTTCTTTTTCAGCGAGGCTGTGATCCGAAAATAAGGGATCACAACCCTCCCACTTCATCGCATTTCTACTGATCCGCCTGTGGGGTTTGCCTAGTACACGAGTATACGAGTATATAATGTATATACGAGGGCAAGGTGAAAAGTTCTCGGCCTGACGCAGAGATAGCGTTCCAATCAGCAAAAATGTATGTTTCCTGCCTGGGTGCACTTCTCATTAGTTCGAATGACAAGTTGTTCTCTCAAGTAGTTTGTTTACACGAATTTTTGCAGTAGACGTCTTGTGTGTTTTTCGTTAAAATAAATAAACTTGAATATCGTGCGGTCATAAAACTCTTCGTTTTGGATGGGTTAACCCCTAAGGAAATTCATCCAAAGTTGAAAAAAGTTTACGGGGACTCTGCTCCTTCCATGTCAACCGTTAAAAAGTGGGCAGCTGAATTTAAACGTGGTCGCACGTCCCTTGAAGATGACCCACGTGAAGGACGGCCAAAAATCGCAACCACACCCGAAACCATCGAAAAAGTGCATGATATCGTGTTGGACGATAGGCGAGTGAAGGTGAGTGAGATAGCTGAAGCTGTGTGTATATCGGAAGAGAGGGTGCGAAACATCTTGCACAAAAACTTAGGGATGCGAAAGCTCTGCGCAAAGATTGGTGCCGCATTTGCTGAATGCCGATCAAAAGGAAATGCGCAAACGATTTTCGCGGCAATCTTTGGAACGATTTAATAGGGATCCGACCGATTTTGTGCGGCGATTTGTCACCATGGATGAGACATGGGTCCACCACTACACGCCAGAAACGAAACAGTAGTCGAAGCAGTGGGTTTTTTTTTTTCTTTTTTTTTTGCCGAGAGCAGGTGAAAAATCTTCCAAAGGCACAATAAGGCCCGACCGCGCGTGCTTATGGTAGTGTGAGATTTTTACTCACTAAAAAAACACCTCTCTTCAAAATGAATACTACAACTAAGCCAGAGCTTATCCAGTAGTTTTAGTTTCGCTTACGAGAATCGTTATTCTAGAAAAAGATGATCGTATGTGATTAAAAATAAATGTAGCACTTTAGACAGGTTAAATTCCAATGAAAGTTCCTGCCTTTTTCACGACCTTCATATGCTATGACGCGAGGTCAAAAGGTTTTGTCCTTTGAAGACGACGAATTTAATTGTTCGCGTCAAGTAGTTGAGTGATAGTACGGTTACAATGGCCGTGAACACGATCTTTGTGTTTACGCGCAAATATTATTATCTCTTCGACGACGCTGGGAATTCCCAGATCCCGATGAATATCTTCGTAACGTACATCTGCCGGAAAGGTCATGGCCAGTGTGTTTTGGGACGCGAAAGGGATCCTGTTAATTGGTTACATTGAGAAAGGCAGAACAATTACAGGCGAATATTACTTCAATCTTCTTGAGCAGCTGGATGCCAAAATTCGCGAGAAGAGGCCTCGCTTGAAGATGCCTGGCTTTCACCAGGACAATGCACCTGTACACAAGTGTGCGTTAGCGATGGGAAAACTGCTGGATTTGGGGTACGATTTGGTCGGCCATCCCCCTATTCACCTGATTTGGCAGTCTCTGAATTTCATTTGTTCCCAAACATGAAGAAACTTGTTTCTGTGAAGCGCTTCGCATCCAATGCAGAAGTTTAGAGGGCCGTAGATGAATATTTTCCAGCCTTCCAGACTCTCACTTCCGAGAAGGAATACTGATGTTGGAGAAACGCTGGACTAAGTGTGTTGAAGTCAAGGGAGATTATGTAGAAAAATAAAATCATTTTTTAACTGAAAATCGCAGTCTTTCATTGTCAGGCCGAGAACTTTTCACCTTGTCTTTTTTTTTTTACGACGCCCACATTTTATCGATAGAAATATCTTTAGACTTACTAAACATAAGCACCTAGAAAATAAAATTTACCTCATTTACTGAATCGTCTGGATAATGATTCAGTCCTAAAATTAGATTCATGATTATCTTCGGTGTGAACTGGTAATGTGCAAATCCTTGGGCGACATTGAATGTTTCTTGAATCTAAGGGAAAAACAATAAACAATTTTCACAGTTAGAACCTAAATTTACCGAAACTTGTTACGATTTACCTTCGAGAAGAAATCCATGACGCACCTTACAACATTTTGTGCATTTGGTGGATTCTTGAATCTGACTAACACTGGTTCCAATCGGTTCTGTACCACCGATTCCATATCACTTTCCGACGGGTAGTGAACTCGCAAAAAATGATTAATCGACAAAAACCGCGGAGAGATTCGTTTTAAGCGAGAATTTGTGTCTGAAATCGATCCACAGATCTGTATCCCCGATACATTAATCCATTCCAAATTGTCTGCATAGAATCCATTCCTCTGCACTAGTTGCAGAATAAGTTCCACAATTTCACTTGTACCCCATGTATCGATATAGCAAAGATCAATATTTTTTAGGAAAAGTACAATTCGAACTTTTTGTGGTTTGTATTCTCTGCCACGTAGGCCAGTTACTGTTACACAGCTCTAGAAGAGAAAGTTGCATTTATTTATTGTACGCGTTGTAGTTCAGGTTCTGTTCTTACCTGCTTGAGGGTGTGTAGGATATAAGCCGGTGTCAGTTGAGTACTGCAGTTAATAGTAATCAGTTCGTAGCCGGTGCACTCGGCTACGGCTTCTTGGATTAGTAAAGTCTTACCACATCCAGATGGTCCAACAATTAGAAACGACTGGGAACATGGTGCTCCGAGGAATATACGTAGAACTTCCAAGTAGGACTTGACTTGAGCGGTTCTAATTAGTTGGATTTCGGAATTGTCCAGTGCTAGATCGGATTCAAAAAACTCGATTGCATCACGATCATGATTGTAATAGGTTAGTTCAGCCTTCGAAGGGTTGGCTATATAGACGTTGGATCTTTCGAAAATTTGATTTGCAAACTCATTGTGTCGTTCGGAAGGCAAGAATCCGCATAGGCTTCGCAGTAGACAAATGCAGAATTCGTCCTTGCTCTGGATGTGAGCCATGTTGGTGATCAGTGACCATGTTATAGAATTTCTGCTGAGCGAAGGTAGGGTTCTGTGGAAGGTTCGTTTGAACAAGCTATCAAGGATTTAGTTAAAATCGAACTTACTGTAGATACTCCTTCTCCACCCAATCAGCAGCTGGCTCGAAATATTCCTTAACGTACGATCGAAGTAGATCACCGAATTCTTCTTTAGATAAGAATGCGTCTAGGATTACTTCTTGTGGCAGATCTTCAGAACTGTGAATCGAGTTATGTCTTATTTGTTTAGAAAGGAGTATACTGAAACCATACCTTAGGTTTACGATACCCATTCTCGAGATAGTAGCCGGCGAAGCGTGTGTAACTTCATGAGTCTCAAAGATGAAATTTACGTTATTACCAAACTGAATGCGCCATCCTGATGGCAGTGTCAAAAGCCTAAAATAAAGAATTAATTTTACTCATTACCTTTTGCAGATTCTGAAAGAAGAAAGAGCCAAACGTCGCCGGAATGATCGTATAGCCCGCGAAAAAGATCGCGAACGCAAACGAGAGAAACGTCTCAATCCCGCTTATAGGATGATGGAGCAAGTGCGTGATCGTGAACGAAAGAAAATCCTGCGCAGCAATGAATCGTTCAGAAATTTGGAAAAATATCGCGATCGTATGCGAAAAGAACGAAAGCGTTTCTGCAGCGAATTGGGAAGCAACAGCAACAGTGAGGATGTAGTTATCATCGGAGAACCTCTTCTCGAACCAGAAGTAATCCTGTCGACATCTGAATATCCGCAGCAGTATCAACAGCTACCGTGTGATCATAAAACAATACCTGAACAGTACAATAGCAATCTTCCAAATGAAATCACTGTTCAAAACACCTTTCAGCAATAGTGTTTATCCGATAGGTAGTGTAATGTGTAATGGGATCTTTTTTTAGTTTCATCTTGTACTCTAAAACCGTTATGGTTACCAATAGCTGTGTTCATATCGATTAAGTAATTTGTTGCTCAGTACCTTAAGTTGCGATTTGTTTTAAATAGTTGAATGTGTTTTTATTTTGCAGAGGATATTATAAGTGTCAGTAGTAAGGATTGTATTAAACACAACAAAACAGGAATAATAAACTCAAAAGATTTTATTAAGAAATACCTTTGTCTCTTTTGTATGTAACGAACAATAATGGAGTAATCGAAGAGTACACAATCACAATCGGGTGCACCAGGGAAGCATCTTAAGTCCTCTGCTCTTTATTCCAGCTCGGAATTTCTGCTTGAAGGTAAAGTAATGGCCCAAAGTGCACCAGTTAGTCTTTGCTGATGATGGTGTCATCATAAGTGAGGATTATATGTCCCTGCAACAAGCACTTGACATGTGGGTGGACGTTTTGGGCGGAAATGGATACCACATTAGTCCAAAAAACACCAAGTGCTTATGCTGGCCGTTCTCTGATTCAGGCAGGCATATTTCAGAAATTTATTTGAGTGGAACAGTGCTTCCCATGTGCGAGAAGTTCAAATATCTGGGATCTATGATCAATATCGAAGCAACCTTTGATGGCGACATCAATCTACGCGTTAGTGTAGGGTGCACACACTTGTATGGGACTGTCTCAATCTACTCGAAGATCTTACATCAAAAAACACCGCCACTGCGGCCTGGATGCCAGGACACGAAGACTTTGAGGACAACGAACGGACGGACTATTCGGTCATGAACCCTTTTTTGGGGTGACACGAAGTAGTACAAACCTAAAAATAAAACAATGGAAGGCTGATGGCCACGCCAAGTACGGGCCAAACTCCACGGACCTAAGACAGGCAAACAAATTTATTAACTTCAACAAATGTGAACCTGAGAAGCTACTTGAGCTCAGCAAAAAACATCTAAGGACCTTAACAGACTATTTGACTGGACACTGCCCACTCAGGTACCATTTGCACAAAATAGGAGTAGCAGATACAGATGCATACCGGCTTTGTGAAGAGCAAAAAGGGACGGTAGAACATATTCTTTGTGAATGCCCCTGCTAGAAAAATACTTCTTCATTTTAAGCGGGCTTTACTGAGCCCCGCAGACATTTGGAACATTGAACCTGGATGTACGTTGAGGCTTATCAAGAGCCTTAACCCAGTTCTCGGCTAAACACCGGGCTGGCACAATAGATCCTATAGATCGCTGTGCTTGCAAGCCTCTAGTATAGCATAGTATAGTAGTGTAGGCTGGGTGAGAAGGCGGGAAAACTCCGCTATTTTTGTGACCGAAAAATGCCCCCTAAGCTGAAAGGAAGGCTCTACAACGCAGTTATACGTCCAATATTCACATATGGTTCACGATGTTGGACAATGTACAAAACATATGAGGGTAAACGGCAGCTGAGATAAAATTGCTTCGCATGACAGCGGGAGTGACAAAGCGTGATCGAATAAGAAGTTCGAAGATCCATGGAAGCCTTTACATCAAAGAAACCATCTCACGAAAAATAGAGCGTGGCCAGCTCAGCTGGTGTTGTCATGTTCAAATGACAATATCAATGAATGTTCCAGATATCGCGAAAAATAGGCAGGCCTAGAAACTCCTGGATCATATAAATGTAACAACACCAGCATTTGGTTTACCTCAGTAATAAAGTGATTCAAAATCCGGCGGGCCTGCCGATATTTCCTGAAGCCAAATAAATGAACCCTACAGCGGATCATTAGAAATACGGTGAAGTCGGCGGGTTATGTTCCCTTGCATTCAGATAGGAAGAAGAAGATAACTTTTTGAGGTTCCAGCATCGATTTGGACCTTCTTGCAGCGGAGATTACTTTCTGAAAGAAGGTCTAATGAATATTTTTCTCTTCCATTTATCTACATGTGATTTTTGTTCTTTCTGACTGAATTTACTTATTCTCTTATGTGGCGCCACAGTTCGGGGTGAACCTGGGTCTCAACCAACAAGCCTCTCCATTTAACTCGGTCCTTAGCTAATTGCCTCACTCCTAGTTTTCGAGGTCGCCTTGAACTTGTGCGCGCCACCTATGGCGAGAAGGTCCTCTACATGTTCTAGCCATCTCAAACATCAAATATGCAACTTTTTGACTAGGTGGATATCGCTGTACAGCTCGTATGGTTCGTCATTGAATCTTCTCCTCTAAATCTCGTCAACGCAAACGGGACCGAATATCTTAAGAAGAATTCCTCACTCGAAGCGACCAAGGATATCTTCATTCGATTTCAATAAAGTCCATGTTTCAGCGCTGTAAAGCAGGACTGGGATGATCAGGGTCTTATACAGAGTCCGTTAGTTGTTCGAGATAAGGCTTTACTATTGCCTTATAAGCCCAAAGAAACAGCGATTGGCAAGAGTTATTCTTAGCTTGATTTCAGAGGTTATAGCAGAGCCAAGGTAGACAAAGTCTCTTACTACCTCGAAGTTATAGTTGCCCACTGTGACGTTCTGTCCAATTCGTTGGTGTTGATTGCCCCTTCTTAATAACAACATATACTTGGTTTTGCCCTCGTATACCGCTGAACCCATTTTGACCGTTTCTGCTTCAATGCTTGCAAACGCATCGGTGACAGCCCGCTGAGTTCTTCCAATAATGTCTATATCGTAGGCGTATGCAAGGACTTTCCCGTTCCCATTCTTCAGCTGCCTTGACGTGGCGGAACGGCTTAAGAGTCAATGACCCTAAGGGTTCGAAAGGACCCCAGGTGAGACATCGAATTAAAGGCTGAAGACGTCTTGACTGTGACGCAAAACCTGTTGACAGCATGATGGAAGAAACTTGTACGGTATCTACTCCAGGTGGTACTCGTGAAAACGATAATCCACCCGTGGTCTTTTTGACTACGGCCGGGACGAGGAGTCTGGAGGTCCCAACCACCATACTTTTACCCCCCGCCTCTGGCGTTGAATCAGAAGCAGTAGCGACGCTTGTTTCAGAAGACCCCTGCAGCTCTGTCTCTGACTCGTTTGATAGACTGTGCTGGAATGGCAAAGAAAGTGGCGGAAAGGCTTCGGCTGGAACGTCTAATCTCTGTCTCAATAGAAGGGCAGCTGGTCGAAGTTGTGTCGGTGACGGTTTGACTCGGGAAACCAATAAGGCTGAACGAGCTTCCGAAGCGGCGCACTCCGATGGGCTCCTGACTAAGAGTCAACTGAAAAGGAGAAGAAGGAAGGCGGCGATGGCGCGGTGCAAAGAGGCTGCAGTCATCCTTCAGTAGCGACAGGAAAGAAGCCTAGGTCGGCAGAAAGTATTCCACCTGGAGCCGATCAATCCCTCAGACCTAACGCTGGCTCCTTTTCGGTCGGCTGGAACAGGTCCAATCTGATGGAGCAAGTTTCGCCTGCTCTTCTCGGTGGAAGCGTGTGCGCATCTGATGCGCGCTCTTCTGTCGGGCACACTCTTACCGGTGGCGTTATCTGCGCACAAAATCTGGTGGATACTGGTGCTGTTACCCCTAAAGGTCCCAGCACAAGCGGACAGAAAATGGCTGACGCAGGCAATGCCACGGGTAGGGGCGCTCGCCCCGCCGGAAGCATGTGCGCACCTGGTGCGCGCCGTTCTGCTAATAAAACTGCGACTATATCTATGATATTTTCGTAGATAAACCTCCACCACTCAAAGGCTGCTACCGCTCTCTTAAGTAGCAGACTTTCCGTGGTGCGTACAAAACCCCACATAACATCAATCCAGGAGCCATACGTGCGAAACAAGCGCATATGTGGTTTTGGGGGTGTTCGTGGAGTAACGGTGCTATGTGACGAGCGATCTGAAAGACCGAGAGCTTGTCTAATTGTGCCGAATTTCCTCTCAGTAACCAAGCTTGGACAATTTTGTGGACAAGACCTGGTTGCTGCAGCTGTAAGCTACGAAACGACCGGAAGTTGGAAAACCTTCGTCGTTGCGTCGGCTTACTTCCCTTATGATTCGGTTATGCCTCCACCACCGAAAGCGGTTGCCGAACTCATAAAGTACTGTGACACTCGGGAGATGGGACTAGTCATGTGTTGCGACGCGAATGCTCAGAATACAGTCTGGGGCAGCAGCAAATGTAACATACGAGGAAACCATCTCCTAGATTTTATACTATCGTCTGGCATGGTAATTAACAATGTTGGCTCCCAGCCAACTTTTGTTACGGCAAGGAGGCAGGAGGTAATTGATTTGACTTTATCTAATAGGTATTTCAAGTCAATTACTAACTGGAGGGTACTGCCGGAGGTGTCCTTGTCAGACCATAGATACATTGCTTTCCAAATCGAATGCGAGGTCATAACTTTGCAGGAGAGGAGGAATCCGCGGAAAACCAACTGGGTGCGGTTTAGGGAAGAGCTAGACAGATCTGTCAAAACTCCAACTAAACTCAGAACGAAACGAAAGGTTGAGGATGCTGTTCGAAACCTGACTAGCGTCCTTACCAGCTATTTTGAACTGACGTGCCCATTGACAAAAACCCCCTGCAGAACTCCGGTTCCCTGGTGGAGCCCAGAACTGCAGCGACTCAGGGAAGAATCCAATAGGTCACTCAAGACAAATTTAGAAGGTGACTGGAATCTTTTTAGATCGAAGCAAAAAGACTATAAGAAGTTAATTCGGTTGTCGAAAAGTGCTTCTTATAGAGATTTTTGTAAAAAGATCGAAACACTCGGTGAAACCAGCAGGATGGTTAAGGTTCTCAAAAGGGGCAAGCCGGCCAAACCGGAGTCACTGAGAAAATTTGATGGCAAGTTTACTGAGACGAAAGCGGAAACTTTTAGTCTTCTGCTGGAGACTCACTTTCCTGGCAATCGGATAATCACTAGGTCGCAGCTTGGTCCGCTTACCCAGGCTGAGCTTGATCTAAGTCACAAAACTCGGCGCAGCTGGTATATTGCATCAGCCGTGGTAACAGATGAGGCCATCAAATATGCTGTGGCATCTTTTGATGGTTTCAAATCGCCTGGCACCGATGGAATATATCCAGCTATGCTGCAACAGGGTATAGATCAGCTATTGCCAACTCTGAAAATAATTTTCACCGCTGGCTTGGCGCTGGCATATATTCCTACACCTTGGCGGACAGTCAGAGTAGCTTTCATACCGAAAATTGGTAAGGAAGACTATTCGCTCCCCAAGAGTTTCAGACCTATAAGTTTGACCTCCTTCTTACTGAAAAGTATGGAGAGACTGGTAGAATTTCACGTGCGCAAAGTTGCTTTGAAACTGCATCCACTATCGGAGATGCAGCATGCCTATCAGCGTGGGAAATCCTGTGAGACCGCACTTCAAAATCTAGTGGCCAGAATTGAATGCGCGCTTGATAGGAGAGAATACGCGATGGGTATCTTCATCGACATTGAGGGTGCTTTTGACAATGCGACTTTTGACTGCATGTGCGACTCTGCCAGACAACACGGGGTAGATGAAACATTAGTGTTGTGGATTAAAGCAATGCTAATGAATAGAACTTTGGTAGTCGATGCGGATTGTGGCCAATATGTTATGACAGGTGTAAACAGGGGCTGTCCGCAAGGTGGCGTTCTGTCTCCATTGTTATGGTGCATGGTGGTCGACTCTCTGTTGAACACTTTAAATATTTTTAACGTCTACGCTCAGGCATATGCGGATGATGTCGCCGTACTTTCTGTCGGGCCATGCCTGGCGACGGTTTGTGCTAACGCGCAGGCGGCGCTGGACATGATCGATGAATGGTGTACTAGAAGTGGGCTTTCGGTGAATCCTCTTAAGACTGAGGTTGTTCTTTTTACGAGAAGGAGGATTTTGACCGGTCTGACTCAGCCAGTACTAAAAGGCGTCACCATTCGCATTTCCAATGAAGCCAAATATCTGGGAGTTATTTTAGATAAGAAACTTCATTGGTCCAAACACGTCGAGTCGAAAACATCCAAGGCGCTTTCAGTCTTCTGGCAGTGTAAGGGTGCTTTTGGCAAGACTTGGGGCTTATCACCGAATAAGGTTCTCTGGATCTACACGGCTATGATAAGACCATTTCTCGCATATGCGTCGGTTGTTTGGTGGAAGGGGCTCTCGCGTAAATATGTGGTTGCCTTTTGTGCGAAATTCCAAAGAACGGCTTGTCTCGGCTGCTCGGGAGCTTTCCCGAGTACGCCTGGCTCTGCTCTAGACGCTTTGCTGAACTTACCTCCCCTTGATACTTATATCATGGGTTGCACTATCAAAGCCATCCATCGTCTTAGGCGAGGCGGTTTTTGGTATACTCCATACAGGAACTTTGATGAACTTGCGCGACACTTATCTTACGTCTCCTGTCCCTGTCTTATGAATATGCCGTCTGATGCAATGACACCAGAACTCCAGCTGATGCGCAAATTCAGAGTCGACTTTCCTTGTGTCCAGGACTGGCTTCGGTCAGAGTCTGAGCCGGGAATGGAATGTAGTCGTATTTTTACGGATGGTTTCAAAACCAGTCAAGGGTCTGGCGCTGGGGTCTTCGTGGAAGTCGACAACATTAGACTTCACTTCTCGATAGGCAAATATGCGTCTGTTTTCCAATCGGAAACTTATGCAATCCTAATGGCAATGAACTATGTTGTTAAGAACAGGTGGATGCGACGTAGCATTTGTGTCTGTAGTGACAGTCAGACTGCGCTTAAGGCCTTGCTTAACCCTTTAACCACTTCCAAAATAGTTCATGAAACCAAAACCTCTTAGAACTCGGTCGCAAGGCTGAATTCTCTGTCTCTTATCTGGGTCCCAGGTCACACTGGGATTTTGGGGAACGAGATCTCCGATGAGATTGCTAGACAAGGCTCAGAGGAGGCTTTCTCTGGTCCCGAACCCGCGTTGGGTCTTCCAGCGTCCTCGGTTAGGGCTTCCGTTGACGATTGGGTCTCTCACGAGCACAATTGTGTGTGGCATGACTCTCCAGGATGCAGGTTGACTAAACGCATGCTCCCGGACGTCTGTAAGAAATCAGCGGCATTCTTGCTGTCTCTCAGCAGAAAAGACTGTAGACAACTTATCGGCGTCTTGACAGGCCACTTCGCTTTTGCCAAGCACCTTAACGTGTTGGGCTTAAGTGACAGTACAATCTGCGACGCTTGTGGAGAGAGTGACGGAGACACCGCGGAACATTATCTCTGTGAGTGTCCTGCCTTTACTCGTGTCAGGTGGCAGATCTTCGGTATGTGGTGAGTGTTGGTACTGCAAGTTCCGCATCACTGAAGTGCTTGCTTGGCTTTCTTAGAACGACAAGGAAATTCCAATAAAATGGGTAAATCAGAGTTTGCTCTCTGGCAGTACAATGGACCAGTTGTGTCTGAGTGCTCCAGTCGAGTGTTTCCTATCCCGAAAAAAAAAAAAAAAAAAAAAAAATGCAAGGACTTGTACGAACTTTTGATAGATTGTGCCTCTGGTGTTGGCTTGTGAGTTCCGCACAATCCGTTCAAGTACAATATTAAGGAAGTCACATATCAGCGCGTCACCTTGTCTAAAATTTTTTGACATCAAAGGTCGCGGTAAGTTCATTACCGACCTAGCGAGCGTTCTTCATCGTCATCCTGCACAGACGAACAAGCTTGCTAAGGATTTCAAAACTAATCATAGCTCTATATAGCTCTTCTCTATAGATGCTGTTATAGGCGGCCTTTAAATCGATAAAGACATGATGAGTATCGATTTGGACTTTCTGGGTTTTCTCCAGGATCTGTCGAAGTGTGAAGATTTGATCGACGGTGGACTGGTCTGAAACCGCACTAATAGGGGCCAATCAGACTGTTGATAAAATGTTTCAGGCGTTCACACAATATCACAGAAAAGATCTTATATGCAATGTTGAGGAGACGGATACCTCCATAAATGGCGCAATTGAGGGGGTCTCCTTTCTGCGGATCGAGCAAACGACTCAAGGACTCAAGGCGAATCAATTATAAATGAATTCTACTATATTTTTCCAGATATTTAATCTGCCCTTATTATAAAAATAAACTCGGTCTGAAAGACTTATGGTGCAAGACGAAGAAAATTATTAGTCGTTGGATCTCAGTACATGTAAATACTAGCCAAAGAAATTGCGTTAACATCCCTCGACGTTCAACTACGTTTATAATCAAGCTTCCTGATGAACCTACCTTTCAAAGAAAAACCCCTAAGTTCTAATTGGAACAGTCAGTTAAAAATCACCGTATTCGAATACCTTTTCATCTTGAGAGTGCCGATAACTACATTCTTATGGAATGGCCAAGCTTACTCCGTATTAAAAAGATATCGAGCCACGAATTTGAGTTTTGGAAAAGACTCTCTACCATTCACATAGAGAAGATACTTGACTTTTTTACAATGTGTGCAGTTAAAAAGGGTTCAGATTATATCGAGTAAGTTCAGGCAAATTTAAAAGCAAAATTATAACTTCATTTTACCTCACAAGGGTCAGGAATCGTAAAGACGTTATCAAGGTTTACGCCATTCAATTGCTGCAGCTCTCATAATCGCCACTCCGTGCAATAAATTTTACTTCAGAAATCCTTCACCATACCAGTCCACGCCACGCAACTCTCACCTAAACACGTAATAATCGCACACAATGAATATTGAACTTACTTGTTATCGTCCAGTACCGAATTCAATGCCTCAATCCACTCCGGATCAATACTGCCATCGCATATAATCCATGAGTGGACGTTCGCTGCTTCTGAATTCACAGCAACCGCCGTTGTGGTCAGGACACCATCCGTCCATTGTCTTGTGTCAGCGTCAAGTTTGCCCAGCAATTGCACTCGACTCATAGACTTTGGACTAATAGTGTGTGTGCGAATTGTTCGTCCATTTGCTGCTAAAGCCTGCCGAAGGACACTGATGATGGACGTCTTTCCCGATCCAGGGGGACCAACAACCACCACACCCATGCGCTTGACAAGCTGCTCGTATAGTTGAAGAGCCTTTTCAATTTGCCTGTCATTGGGACACAAACCCAGAGTGGCAAAGGACTCAGCAATGGATTGCATTAGCGCTGAGCCCCGCTGAGTGGTGATTTCAATTTCGGGAAATACATTTTGCAATAACATGTCGAACAGGAGGGTGTCAGGTTGCGTCAGCTTTGACATGGTGTTGGCGCGTAGGCAATGGACTACGATTTCCATTTCGTTACTTTCAGTGGATGATGATGAGGAGGAGGAGGATTGTGTATTACAAAGTTCAGTACCACACGCCAGCAGAATGGTCTTAAGTTCTCGAAGACCCCAGTCGTAGTGACGTTGAGCAGATAACATTTTCTTGCACAAGTCGAAGAGTTCTACGATGCGATCTCCGATTTCGTTTGCCGATTGAAATCCCTCGACAAAGAGCATGACACGAGATATCTCTTTGGGTTCTGGTTGCTGCATCACGATGGGTCTGAAGAGGGCTTGTATGTTACCTGGGAGCTTTTGTCGACCACCGTACTCCTCTCCAGCTGGGTTGAGTGTGACAAAGATGCCACAGTGGTGATTAATTTTAATCTAAAATGTTAGAATATTTATAAAAGCCAAGTGCTAGATGTGTACTTCTCCTACTGTTTTGTCGGATATTTGGACTTGTTCTGCTTTTTCCTTTAGGGCTATTTGAATTGGTTGAATTAACATTGAGATTGCAGATAGCGTTGCTTCTTGTAATCGATTAAATTCGTCAAAACATCCCCAGGCGCCACAGCGAGCTAGGCCAGTTAGGATTAGTCCCATTGCTTCCGTGTCAATATTCTGAGAATGAAAGAAGAAGTAAGAAGAACTTGAGTAAATAGTTTGCTATGATCTGAAGTTGATACACAGCAATGAACTGTAGAGAATAAGACTGCAGTTCTAAATTAAATAATTGCAGTCCTTAAGCGGATGTTGTAATTACACATAGGAAATATTTTCTTACACACGCAGAAAGGGGATAAACAGCAACTTCCTCAGGACACAATAAGCAACTTCCTCAGGATACCATAAGACACTAGGCACCGTAGTACGCCCATCGCGATCCTCAGGAAACCTTTACGACAGTAAACCTAAAGAGAGTATCCCTAACGCTGTTCTTATCTAGGTTCTGCCTATTTTAATAATTTCTCCAAATTGCTTACGATCTAACACTTAGTACAAGGCTTTAGACACTATGTTCTTCTAAGTTGAACCATCTTAGGTCAGCCATGTAGATGATGCTATCGAGATCCTCAAGACAGTACTCGATGGAATTTTTCAAACATCGACTATGAATATCCACTGTACCTTAGGTGACCAGTTGCAGACGTTTAGGATAAGCAACCCTTCAAAAATATCATACTGCCTTACGACAATTCAGGGACAATAATTTACACTCTGTTTGGTTTCAAGCTTTTTAGTTTCGAAACGGGTGTAAAACAGAGGTGCATGGCTAAGCAGACCAGTAGATTCGTTAGAACCATTCATGAAACCGATATGGTCGTTTCTCGGCCGTAATTGCAAACAGTCTCTCGGGACTTAGGCATAGTTTTAACCCTAATTTGCCTGTCTTCACACTGAGAGTGCTAACAGTTTGCACTGACGGGCACTAATTATTCAACTTACAGTTCAAAGATAAGACAACGCTCCTAGACTGGAGATTCGCTTCCACATTTGGCCTGCTGATGGATGTGATGGAAAAACTGGTCCTAATGTGGCGTTCCTTCACCTCTAATGTGGTCCCTTTTTATAAACGTCCTACAAGTCAAGCTAAATCGCATCATCACCTCCCCGTGGTGCCCGCTGGATAGCTAGCTGATAGTGAACTAACGATGAGGGTATGCTGAGTCTGGCGATATATGTGTAGCTAAACACTCAGACCTGCGTAAGCACATCTGGGTGAACTTCAGCGCGCATATGTTTAACCGGACGAGGCATCCCTTGTTGACCTGATTGGCTGAAATATGCGTCTCAGAAGTCTAGCAAGAGGTCCTCAGAAGGAGGATGTGCGGCGGATGAATTCTCCCGATGGAATCAACGGTGACGTCTACAGAGCAGCGGATACCTTACCGCAGCTACTTCGACATATTTGAAGCTGAGGTCTGTAAGAATTTTCAATACTACGTCAGGGTATTGAAAAAGAGATGGTGGCGGATGAACCCTTAATGGGCCAATGGCAGCGCTCATATCCCCGAAGTGGGTTACTGACATCGGTGTATCCGGCCCCTCGTCCTAGGGGTTGCTAAAAAAGGATCTGGTCCTCCAGGTTGGGGGTTGTGCCGTCGGGTTAACTTCCCTACCACGTAAAAAACCTTCGGTTACGAAGCAACCAACAGCCTCGGATACGGATGAATTTACTGTTGACGATCCAAGCAAACGTAAAAAGGACAACGATCTTCGTGTCTGCACATGGAATGTTAGGCCCCTCTACAAACCACGTGCAGCCGAACAACTTGCGAAGGCCCTAGAGTGTCTCAAAGCAAACATTACCGCCATCCAAGAAGTGCGATGAGATGGGCCGGGCAAAAGGAGTATGAAAAACTGCGACATATACTACGGCGATTGCTGCAGATAAAAAGAACAGCGTCTATTCGGGTGCGGATTTGTCATTGGAGGCAGACTTAGGCAAGAAGTCTTGAGTTTCCGGCATGTGAACGAGCGCCTTAAGACTATCCGTGTCAAGGCTAAATTTGCCAACATTAGCCTAATATGCGTTCACGCCCCTCATGAGGAGAAGGACGACGCGACAAAGGACGACTTCTACCAGCTCTTGGACAAGACCAGTGGCCGTGTTGCCAACAAGCCATCAGAGATGCCGCCTCTGATGTGCAGGGTTTCTCTCGGTCACCAAAACGAAACCCCTGGTTTGATGAGGAATGCCGGCAAGCACATGCAGCTAAACAAGAGGCGTACAAAGCGGCACTGCATAGAAGGACTAGAGCTGCTTACGAGCTCTACGTACGCAGGAGAAAAGAGGAACATCGACTTCTCAGAAAGAAGAAAAAGGAGCATGAGAAGCCCTCGATCGAGGAGATTGAGAGACTTTATTGCAGGAATAATGTTCGAAAATTTTACCAAAGGGTAAAAAGAACATGCCAGGGTTTCAAAGCCAGAACAGAAGCCTGCAGGGACGAAAATGGCAACATAGTAGTAGAATCGCAGTCGGTGCTGAGGATATGGAAGGAACAATTCTGCAGACTGTTAAACGGCGATGATGACCAATATTCCGCTGTCAGGCAGAATGAGCCATTCAACAGTGACGATGTCAGTCAAGATTCCCGTCAACCCGATCAGAATGAAGTGAGTATAGCGATATCTAACCTGAAATCCAACAAAGCTGCTGGAGCCGACGGCCTTGCCGCTGAACTTTTCAAGGCAGGAGGAGATGAGTTGGTAAGGAGCATGCACCAGCTCATCTGTAAAATCTGGTCGGACGAAAGTATGCCCGATGAATGGAACCTCAGCATCATTGGCCCGATCCTGATGAAAAGAGACCCTCTGAACTGCGCCAATTACAGAGGTATAAGTCTCCTCAACATCGCAACCTGATAGGTCTTTATCAGTGCGGTTTCAGGCCGGGAAAGTCCACCATTGACCAAATATTCACACTACGGCAGATCTTGGAGAAAACCCATGAATATAAAATCGATACGCATCACCTCTTCATCGATTTCAAAGTTGCTATGATAGCGTGTATAGAGACGAGTTATACAGAGCCATGTCTAGTCTTGGCATCCCTGGCAAGCTTGTCCGTTTGTGCAGAATGACGATGGAGAACTCTCGCTGCTCCATCAAAGTCGGTAAGAACATCACCGAACCATTCGATGTCAGGAAAGGTCTTAGACAAGGTGACGCGCTATCATGCGATCTGTTTAACATACTACTTGAGAGAATTGTACGAAACTCACAAGCCAACACCGGAGGTACAATCTTTTACAAGTCTGTACAACTACTCGCTTATGCCGATGACATTGACATAATCGAAAGAACTCAGCGGACAGTCATTGGGACATTTACGAGTATTGAGATCGAGGCAGCAAAGATGGGTCTAGCGGTCAATGAAAGCAAAACAAAATATATGCTGTCTACAAAAAAGGACACCCAACATCGGCGTCTTGGACAGAACGCCACAATAGACAGATATAATTTTGAGGTAGTAAAGGATTTTTTCTACCTAGGCTCTATGGTGAACTCCGCAAATGACATCAGTAGGGAGATCACACGAAGAATTACTCTTGCCAATCGTTGTTTCTATGGGCTAAAACGGCAATTGAGTAGCAAAGCCCTATCTCGAACTACTAAGGTAACTCTTTATAAGACTCTTATCATCCCAGTCCTGCTGTATGGTGCAAAGGCTTGGTCATTTAGAGCGGATGGAGCCCAACGTTCCCGCTAAGAAAGTTTTCGAATCCACCCCGGATGGACGACGCAGTAGAGGACGACCTCGCGGTAGGTGGCGCAAACAAGTGGAGGGGGACCTCAACCAACTTGGCGTGCGCAACTGGAGGCAGCTGTCTCGTAATCGTGCAAGCTGGAGAGGTTTGTTGGTTGAGGCCCAGGTCCACCCCGGACCGTGGCGCCATCTAAGTAAGTAAGTAAGTACCAGCCAAGCTAAACAATGTAGAAACGCTGTTAGTAGTGCAGATGATCTAGTGATTATTGTAAATAGCAAAGATAAAGGCAGTGTATACGACCTGATGCAGGGGCTTTAAAGCTGGTTTGTAGTGCCTCTTAATAAACACAGCAAGCCATTTGTTGTACCGTGATGAAAACAAAAATGGTATAATTGTTGGGTCATCCGATGAGGTCAGATATCTGAGAATTATTTATAATGAAGGACTGAACTACAACACATATCAAGAAGAAAATTGCTGAGCAGAACAATGTCACACGAACAGCTCGTCGCACATAGGGTTTAAATAGGTTACTCATGCATCGTTATAATTAGTCCAAATCCAAAGTTAATGATTAAAATAATCGTTACCACGCTACAATGTCTTCAAAGACTAGCGTACCCTCACAGCTGCAGTTCTGCGAGGCTATAATTGAATTCACTTCACGTCAGTTTATTATCAACAAAGTGGCAATATTCTGAGTAATCAGTTTCCATAAGTTTGTAAGTAATGGACTCCAGTTTTCCAAGATAGATATACTAAGCACAATTTCGGACTTTGTGTCCAATTCGCTGAAAGGTTGAATAAGATGAGATCCCAAAACCCGATAATCGTAGTCCGTTGCCTATATCTTGAAGGACACATGTTGTGTACAGATAATTTAAAATTCAAGAAACAGCTTCCACCGGTTTTTTTTCAAAATTGATTTCATTAGTTTCACATTTTTATAGTAAAGACTTGTCCGACTAAATTTATGAATACCCTTAAAATATCTTACACAGTGCGAGCGTTGGAAAGATAGACAGACAGAAAGATTGGTGTAGTGATTTGATTTCCAGAGGTGTTGTCCAGATAACTGGAGAGATTTGTCTTGTTATTTTGGCTTCGTTTGTGATTCACAAAATTTCATATCATTTTCATGTCATAGAAATATCAATCATCCAATAGAGCGAATAATTGTGTATTGGTCAGGTATAATTAATATTTCCTAATCTATACCTGATACATATTTCTTTTCTAGTGAAATTTACATTTGTGAAATAATTGGACCTAAGGTGCGATTAGAGAAGCACTGGAACATAGAACACACACTTACCTCATCGCAATTGAACACCAACACCAGGCGCCCCATCTTGGCACCTAACGCCTTCACACATTCAGTTTTACCCGTTCCAGCTGGTCCGAATGGATTCCCACCCAATCCCATATGCATGGCCTGAGTCAATATCAGATAACACTTATGTGTCAAACTCGTGCTAACCAATTGATTTGGATTTCCCAAGAATTCATAAGAATATTCAAACTCAGCGAAAACCATTTTCACCGACACTCTCGAATCCGAGCCGATGTAATATTTCATCTGTTGCAACCAGTGCCAATCTGTGGCACTTGTCACGTTATTCTGCAACAACTCCTCCACAATGGTGACGTAGTGTACCAAGTCGAACAAAAGTGCCCTCAGCTTGATCTGCACCAACGAATTCGTACTCTGAATCTTCATTTTGGCGAATTTCGTAATTTCCTCATTCAACGATTGCAGCAACTTCTGCAAGGACATCGACCCAATCGCCCTCTCCGCCTGAGTAGTAAAATAAACCGCTTTCGCCGTGCTTAACACCTGAATCGGATACTTTTCGACAATTTGCTCGTTGAAACCATCCACTTTTGTGTAACACTGAACTATTTGTTCCTTGAGAGTATCCTGAATCGATGTAACAAGCAAATTCAACCAATTCTGCGAGAGGACAGAAAAGAGAAAGGGTAGAGTAGGTAGAGTTCTGTGGAATGCAGCTGCATCTTTACCTCGATGGGTCCTTTCATCGACACTGGTTGTTTGAGAGCCAGTGTATCCCCCTCGGCACTATGCACAGCTTTAATGGTATTCACATCGCCTGTTGTGGTGGCTATGCTAAGGCGGTGGCATCCGGGGAAAAGCTTTCTGATGTGCTTCTGAATGATTTCCTCCTTTGAGGCTTGGCCAAGAATTTCCAATAAGTCATCGTCTCCGAGAAAATAGAATCTTGGGAAGGAATTCCTTTTGTCCTGTAAGGAGCCAAAAAAAAAAGCGCGAATGCATAACATCCTTTATGGAAAAAAGACGTACCATGATATAGGACATAAGATTGCTCTGACACCGGGACAATTGATTCTCGAGGGAGTTTACGATGGTGGTTATGTTATTGATTTTTATGATGGAGATGACTCGTGCGTCCGATTGAATTTCACGCATTACATAGCGAAAGTCCTTGTCGATGCGTTTGAAGAGCACTTCTTCATTTTTGAGAGTTCCAGCGCCGAAGACTGGTTCCAGATATACCCATCTATAAGTACAGAGAGATAGAAATTACTAACAAAATTCTATGGAAATAACTACTCAATGGAAAATACTTGGGTGGCATGAAGGCAACTAGAGCATTAGAGGATTGATGTGTAAGGGGTTGGTTAGGGATGCCGATGGGAGGGGAAAAACGGAGGAATATGCTAGTTTTGCGGATCTAATTAGAATCAGATTTAGGACGGGAGTAGGAGATGGGTTTTGGCAAATTATTTCTAGAATTAGATTTAGTGCTAAAATTATTCTTATCCGTTCATTTGCAGATACGCATCTTTCCAAGGTTGAAATTGACACCGCCAGTGTTTCAAAATAATCATTCATATCTAGTCAGGAGGTCGAATTCGAAGTTGCGATTACTTTTGTGGTAAGAAGGTAGAAACATTTTGCATTGGGTGAAGGTGATATCTTATTTCTTTTCGAAGAATTTCGGAATTTCGTTTCCAAGAAATATCGGCGTTGGGAGGGGTTGCCTTTGATGAGGAAAGTGATGGTTGTCAGGACATAGTTTATCCAGCCTACGCTGCCACTCAGAAGGTGTCCATATTGTATCAACACTTTTGATGAGTTTGAGTGGGGTGACGACTGGAGGAGTTGACATTGAAACGGTTTCGGACTCTTTGATTGTAGGGGCGGTGGGAGAAATAGCTGATTGATTCGTCTCCAATAGACGAGAAGGTGGAGGTGAGAGTGAGTCGATTTCGTTTTTTAATATTTCATTCAAAGTTGATGCGTTCTAGTACACAATTCGGTTATGTGTGGATGGTAAATCCGATATGATTCCCAATAGTTGAACGTGTCGCAGCAAATTCGTTGCCGACAGCGTTGATTCTACCGAAGATGTCGTTCGAGCATAGAATCAGGCTGCTTGGGAGATAGTTGGAAGTGAATGTCTATGTCTTCACGCAGCCAGCTTGTAGATTTGCAAAATTTATTGTTAGAAATTATTTGCGGGGAACAAACAGCTTTTAAATCATTTAACACTGTCTGAAGGTGGTGAATGATGGTTTCTTCACTCAAGGACCTTGCTAGAACCAACTCAATTAGACCAGCTATTTGTGTGACAATGTTCCTGAGTTTAGATTTGATTAGGACGGTTGAGGTCGTCAACACATCTTACGCTACTTTTCAAGTTGGAGAGTTTTCCCGTTAGAGAGAGCCTTTTTTTATATGAGTCATTAGAGTCACTGTAGCGAAACAAGACACGAGTACGGAGTGGGTAAAACAAGCGAGAATTGCTTATGTACAATTTCAAAGGCAGATGTGAATAAAATGAATTGACACAGTGACAAACTTAAAGTAAGCTCTTGGAGAAGACTACCAAACTTCACTTCAATTGTGATATACATGTATACGCGTACTCAAGGGATTTTGTATACCCTTATGGTGTCATACACAGTGCTGGTGTTTCGAACGAGGTATTTGAGTTATAAATTACTGGCCAAATTCTCATGCTAATTTGCTCCAAACCAGTCAGGTGTGAACAGCGTACAATAACAATTTTACAATTACAATTTTATTGAGGCTATTCCAAATCAATACAATTATTTTGTCCACATTATAATAAAATGTAGCCAAATTCGCGCGAATTTTTAAACTATTACCTTCTCAAATTCTAAAAACAAAATGGTTTCGTGTTTTGGATTCCATTAGTCAGTCTTTAAAATACATTTAAGACAATACATACATTATTAAGTAACTATTTCGTCCTGTTTCGAATTTTGTATTATTTGAAATAATGTCATGCTGTGTTGTAAGCTAAATATTTCTCACATGATTTAATTTTTTGTTCGCATTTCTTCAAAATAAAAAGATTTGAAGCTGCTATTGTAGATTTATAGCTATTACGCCTTAAAAATTTGGAACTTTTCCAGATGATGAATGGATCTTGCCCGCTGAGTTCTTCCAATAATGTCAGTATCGTCGGCGTATGCAAGCACTTGTACAGACTTGTGATAGATTGTGCCTCTGGTGTTGGCTTGTGAGTTCCGGACAATCCGTTCAAGTGCAATATTAAAGAAATCACATGACAGCGTGTCACCTTGTCTAAAAACTTTTTTGACATCAAAGGTCTCGGTGACTTCATTACCGACCTTGATGGAGCAGCTCCATCGTCATTCTGCACAGACGAACAAGTTTGGCAGGGATATCAAAACTAGACATGACACTATAAAGCACTTCTCTATAGATGCTGTCATACGCGGCCTTAAAATCGATAAAGAGGCAGTGAGTATCGATTTGGACTTCTTGGGTTTTCTCCAGGATCTGCTGAGGTGTGAAACTTTGATCGATGGTGGACTTTCCTGGCCTGAAACCGCACTGATAGGGGCCAATCAGACTCTTAATAAAATGTTTCAGGCATTCATACAATATCGCAGAAAAGATCTTATATATATGTACATATTGATTTCGGTAAAGATATTATTGTTGATATGAACTTCAACGTCCTCAATAAGATAGGATTTTCTTACTTAATTTTTTCAAATGGATGTGAACTGGTATTATAAACTCGCGAATGTCTTTCTTAACTCAAAGAGACTTTTTCCACAACGCTTTCAAAATACCTGTTGGTAACTCTGGCTAAGTCAGTGGGCAAGTAAATGCTTTATGCAACCAGTCGACAGTCAGGGTCTATGGAAAAGTTTTAAATTACGCGGGTATAAGCCGAAACTAAGCTCAGCTGCTGGCTGACAGGCAAATAGTTATATCCTAAGTTAGATGGACTGCGTCGTTCTACAAATCGAAAATTCAGAGACGGATCAAAGATACCACTGTCGGATAACTGTAGTACATACGTACATTTTTAATGGCGCACTAATCCTTTATGAGGACGGGTCTACGAATCACACAGAAGTGGTGTAAAACGGTAGGACTCAGAGTGAACCCTACCAAAACCACTGTGATACCCTTCACCAAAAAAAGACAGTTAAAGCGTATGCAACCCATCCTGTTGGAAGGAATCAGAGTTGACCCACAGAAACAGGTCAAGTATCTAGGTCTAACACTAGACAGCAAACTCCTCTGGAGAGAACATGTGAAACTGTTTTTTTTTTTCTTTTTTTTTTTTTTGCCGAGAGCAGGTGAAAAATCTTCCAAAGACACCATAAGGCCCGACCGCGCGTGCTTATGGTAGTGTGAGATTTTTACTCACTAAAAAAACACCTCTCTTCAAAATTAATACTACAACTAAGCCAGTGCTTATCCAGTAGATTTATTTTCGCTTACGAGAATCGTTATTCTAGAAAAAGATGATCGTATGTGATTAAAAATAAATGTAGCACTTTAGACAGGTTAAATTCCAATGAAAGTTCCTGCCTTTTTCACGACCTTCATATGCTATGACGCGAGGTCAAAAGGTTTTGTCCTTTGAAGACGACGAATTGAATTGTTCGCGTCAAGTAGTTGAGTGATAGTACGGTTACAATGGCTGTGAACACGAACTTTGTGTTTACGCGCAAATTTTGTTATCTCTTCGACGACGCTGGGAATTCCCAGATCCCGATGAATATCTTCGTTACGTACATACCACGGTGCGTTAACGATCGTTCTAAGAACTTTATTTTCGAAAGTTTGTATGATGTTTCTATTGCTTTTCTTGGTACAAGCCCATAGTTGTATACCATACGTCCACACTGGCTTTAGCACTTGCTTATAGATAAGCAGTTTGTTATGTAGGCTCAACTTCGAATGTTTTCCGAGTAGCCAGTACATTTGTCGGTATTTGTTTTGAAGTTCGCCGCGTTTCTTTTTCACGTGCGATTTCGATTTGAGCTTGACATCTAGAGTCATTCCTAGATATTTTGCTTCGTTTGCGTACGGTATTTGAGCCGAGATTAGATATACAGGCAATCCATCCACTTTTTTGTACGTAAAGTTGACGTGAGTAAATTTGTTTTCGTTCAGCACAATACGCCAAGAATTCGTCCAAGCGTGGACTTTATTAATAGCATGTTGAAGCTTTCCGGTTGCTGCTTCAATGGTATCGCCCGTTGTCAATATCGCCGTATCGTCCGCAAACGTGGCGACGACACAGTTTCTTTCTTGCGGGATGTCACGCGTGTAGAGTACATATAGAAGTGGGCCAAGGACACTTCCTTGCGGGACTCCGGCTGCAATCTCCTTGAAGTCAGAGTAATCGTTTCCGTGCTTAACACGAAAGAGTCTCTCGGTGAGGTACGATCGCAAGATTAAGAAGAGTTGCCGTGGCAGTAGTCGTTGCAATTTATATTCCAAGCCTTCGTGCCAAACCTTATCGAAAGCTTGTGAGACGTCAACAAAGTGCAAAGATTAGCCTGTATGTGTATAACAGGAGCCATGCGAACCTGTCCCACAGCAGCTCTAGAAGATCGTAGATCGTAGGGATACCTCCGCTATACATAGTGCTAGAGCGAATCGCCAAGGAGACCATTTTAAGAATCAGCAAAGAGAGCATCGGGAAAGGAACATGCATCGCAAATAAAGAGCGAGTAACCCTATCCAAATCGGTGCCGCTTCTGGACTGGCCCAGAGATGATATGGTCAAGAAATACTGCTTTGAAAGGAAATTTGACTCAAAGCTGAGCAACAAAAGAGATTGGAGCAGCGAATCCGATAAATACCAACTGAAACAACACACAATTAAATGGTACACAGACGGATCGAAAACATCTACTGGCACTGGCGCAGGAGTGTACGGGCCCAGGACTAGATACTTAGAATCACTGGGAATATTCCCCAGTATATTTCAAGCAGAAGTTCACGCGATCGAAAGATGCGCGCAATTCAACTTAGACAGGAAATATCGCGGGCAGGACATCGCGATACTATCAGACAGCCAAGCCGCTATTAAAGCACTGACCTCGCATGAGATCAGATCCAAACTGGTATGGGAGTGTCTCACCAGGATCAACAAACTGGCAGAAACAAACAAAGTAACTCTCTACTGGGTACCAGGACATGTAGGAGTAGAGGGGAAGGAAGCAGCTGATGAACTAGCTAGAAACAGATCAGACCAGAAGCCTTCTGTGGGATAGGACCCCACAAAATAAGGGAAGACTTAAGGAAAGAAGAAGAGAACAAATGGGCCAAACATTGGGACGATATCCCCCAAATAAGACAGGCAAAGGAACTTCTGGGGAAATACAACCAGAAAAGAAGCAGAGCCTGCCTAAGAGTTAGTAAGAATCGGCTTCGCATCTTGGCGGGCATGTTAACAGGTCACTGCACACTTAAGGAGCACCTTAGGAAACTGGGAATAGAGGGAGACGGACACTGCAGATTCTGCAGGGACTTCGCAGAAACACCAGCGCACCTTCTTATGGAATGTGAAGCACTGATCCACAAAAGAAGGAATCACCTTGGTGCCTACCTCCTATCAGAAACGGATTTACCTTCGCTGGATCCACTGAAGATACTCCGGTTTGCTGTAGCAGCTGGACTGGATGAAGTGCTCTAGACCGAGTATATCATCGGCTAGAACCTTAGTAAGGGGGGCACAATAGATCTTTTATAGGTCGTAGTTCACTTGCACCTCTCAACAATATACGTCATCATACAATCCTTTATGAGGGTCGCGGAGGTAGGAGCAATCGCCTAAATTCGTTCGACCCATTAGCCTCAGTTCCTTTCTCCTAAAAACGATGGAGAAAATTGTCGATAAGGGAAAGGTTCCTTATACATGATCCTCTGCATGCAAACCAATTTGCTTATCAACCTGGGAAGTCTACGGAACAGCCATTCATAGCCTTACGTTATTGATCGAAAAATCGTTAGCTGCCAAAGAAACAGCACTATGTGCCTTCAAAGAAATACAGGGAGCATTCGGCAACACTTCCTATGAGGCTATCAAAAAGGCTATGATCAGGAAAAAAATCGCTCCTCTGATCATAAACTGGATCCTGTCCATGCTATGTAGCAGGCAAATAAGAATCAAGTGTGGAGGCTCGCATAAAACTATAACAGGTACCAAGGGTTCTGGACCTTAATTATTGACGAACTCCTAGAGCTACTTGAAAAATCGGGTTACAAGGTACAAGGATATACAGACGACATTGTCATCAGCGTCAGAGGCAAATTTGAGGACATACTCGTAATTTCTCAACTAATGCAAGGTGCCCTCAATTTAACATCCGATTGGTGCAGGACAAAGGGACTTATCATCAACCTCAGAAAAACTATACTTGTACCCTTTTCCAGGAAAAAAAACCATACTCTCAAAGAAATTACACTGGAAAACGTCCCAATCGACATATCCAAAGAAGCGAAATACGTAGGTGTTACACTTGACAAGACGCTCACCTGGAATTCACACCTGAACAAGGTTACCGAGAAAGCGACAAGAGCAATATTTATGTGCCAGCGGCTACATGGTCTAAGACCCAAGATAATATATTGAACGTACAGCGCCATTATCAAACCCATGGTCACCTATGCATCGTTGGCTTGGTGGCCAAAAACCTTACAGGCCAAGACTCAGGAACAGGATGAATAAAATCCATCGTCTAGCCTGTCTGAGTATCACAGCAGCAACGAGAACGTGCCCTACGGCAGCAATGGGAGCAATGCTTAGCCTCACACCGTTGCACCTTGCAGCACAAAAAGAAGCTATGCTGAGTGCTCTTAGGCTACCCAAGATCTCGGAGCTCGGCAACTTTACAGGCCATTTGAAGATTCTAGATTATATTCAAAATGGCCCTAGTCTCAAAATCCCAGATACTATGATCAAGAAATATCGGTTCTCCAGGAAGTTCAATGTGGTCATAGGTGACCCCCACACATGGAGGAATGAAGGACTTGTAGTCTTACCAAACTCTCAAACTTGGTACACAGATGGTTCCAAATTGGAAAATGGTAGCACTGGTGCAGGGGTTTATGGACCCAGTTTCCAACGCATGGCAGCGCTTGGTAAATTACCTACAATATTTCAGGCGGAAGTCCATGCAATCGAGCTCTGTGTACGAGAATGTCTGCGAAGAAGGGTCGAGGGCACTCGTATCTATATCCTCTCGGACAGCCAGGCAGCACTTATGGCTCTGAAATCGTACACAGTAAAATCAAAACTTGTATGGGACTGTCTAAACCTACTCGAAGATCACGCATCGAAAAACACCGTCACTGTGGCCTGGATACCAGGACACGAAGGCTTCGAGGGCAACGAACGGGCGGACTGCTTAGCGAGAAGAGGCGCTAGTCGCCCACTAGTCGGTCCTGAACCTTATTTTGGAGTCACACGGAGTAGCGTTAACATAAAAATAAAGAAATGGGAAGATGATCATCATGCAGAGTACTGGGCCAAGCTCAATGGCCTAAGACTGGCAAAGAAGTTCATTAATCTCAACCGCTGCAAGGCTAAAAAGCTACTCGAGCTTAGGAAAGCAGACCTAAGGACCTTAACGGGCTACTTGACTGGTCACTGCCCACTCAGGGGGCCATCATCTGCAGAAGATAGAAGTAGCAGATACAGACGAATGCCGGCTATGTGGAGAGCAAAAAGAGACGGCAGAACATATTCTTTGTGAATGCCCTATGGCCGCAAGAAAAGGACTTTTCCATCGCGGAAGGGCTTTATTGAGTCCCTCTGACTTCTGGAACATTGAGCCTGGAGCTTTGTTGAGGTTTATCATGAGCCTTAACCAAGTTCTCACAATAGATCTCATAGGTCGCAGTGCGTACAAGGCCCTAGTAAAGAAAAGTAATCCATCGAAGCATAGACCGTTCCGTTCGGAGAAGTAGCTGCTCAACATTGAGCGCCTCGCGTACTCTGGTGTTGCGCACTCGATCTCTACGAGTTATTCCAGCAACACCGCGAAAGAACGTCATTTCGGCAACTTGTATCCGCGATCAGTAGTACATATTAGAATGAAGTGGGGTCATCATTATGTGCAGAAAATCATACCAGCTTAAACCACACGAACTTATTACGCAATGATTCCCGTGCTGGATATTTCAATTGATACAATGGATACAACGGCTGCACTGAATAACCAGAGGGTTGATAATTCTTTCTGCTGCTGGATTGAACAAATGCTTGTAATCAGGGTCATCCACACAAAGCTAGGGAGTTGTGCGATTGCTAGATCTGTGTGCAGAGGTATCATCCAAGGAGTACTATGACCACTTCTTTGTCGACTAGTAGTAAATGATGTACTCAAGATTCTCGAAAAGGATAAGTTCAGAGTTAGCGTATGCGGATGACATAGCGATAGCTTTATCGGGAAAATTTCTCCTAAAAATAAGGACAGGGCCAAATCGGAAATAGTGAAAAATAAAATACCTTGGACTATTCCACTAACGTTAAATGACACATTTCTGATATTGGTGGACCATGCCAGATATTTAGGGTTAATCTTGCACAAGAAAATTATTTGGAATCTGAACACGCAAGAATGCACCAGGAAGGCCTCAGTCGCCCTATACGCCTGCAGAAAGCCATTGGCCCGAAATGGGACCTTCAGCCACGGGTAGTTCACTTGATATGATGTGTTAGTCTGATGGCACTGGACAAGCAAATCTAAATTTACTCTTCTAGAACGAGTGCAAAGGTTGGCTTGCATCAGTATAACTGATGTAATTTGAATCGCCGACGATAGGATCTAAATTGGTTAAGCAATGGTCTCTAAATGAGATTGCAGATAGATGCGAACTGTCCCTATGTAGAAGGCTGCGTTTCTATTGTAAGAGGGTTATGGGCCCAGGCAAAAAAAAAAAAAATAAAAATAAAAGAAAAATAAAAATCTAGAAAAATCAGAGTCATCGTTTAATATTTGAAAGTAAAGAATTTAAAAAAAGAAAATTTAATAAATACTCGAGCCATGGGAAGTCATCAGTTTGTAAAAATCGAGCCGCTTTCTAGAGATAACTTCGATACTTGGAAGCTGCACGTGGAAGCTCTCTTGGTTAGAAGCGAGACCTGGGACTATGTATGTGGGCTTAAGGTAAGACCCACAGGCACCGATGCGAAGAACCTGGCTGATGTAGAAATCTGGGATAAGGAAGACAGGAAGGCGAAATCGGACCTTATTTTGTCAATTAGTCCATCAGCGTTAAAGGAGGTAAGAGGATGTATAAGTTCCAATGAAATTTGGTTAAAATTATTGTACATAAGGCGTATCAATCAAAAGGGCCTGCAAGGAAGGGTACACTATTAAAACAACTCGTTCTGAATAAAATGTGCGAAGGTGAGGATATACACACCCACCTGTCTAAGTTCTGGTCCGCGGTAGACAATTTAGCAGATATGCAATTAGACATTAATCCGGACTTACTATCCATTCTTTTGTTATATAGCTTACCAGAATCGTATGAAAATTTTAGGATTGCGATTGAATCAAGGGATCAGCTGCCACAACCCGAAGCTTTGAAAATAAAAATAATCGAGGAGTATGATGCAAGACAGAGTAAAAACAGCATTAAAAATTGTGCTTTGTTTGCTAGGCCAAAACAGCACAAATTCAAGTCCAAGGGAAGTGCGTTTTTGAAAAACTCGTACGATGACAGAAAATATAAAGAGCAAGAAGGTAAAAGAAATCTTGCATTTCGTTTCAAGTGTTATCAATGTGGACGTATAGGTCACAAGGCAGCAGAATGCAAAAGAAAATTTAACACAGCGGACAGGTCTGCCGTTACAGAAGAGTCTTTCTCAATAGCGCCAGGAAGAACAGCCGGAATGGGTGAACAAAATCGTATCTGGTGCTTAGATAGTGGAGCAACCTCTCACATGTGCAATGACAAAAACAAATTTACGAACCTAAGCATTACTTACTGAACCGCGTCTGCTATTGTTGGCGAATAAAGAAACAACCGAAATCAAAGGTCGTGGCGTAGTGAAAATTTCGACCATACACGGCAATGATGCAAGGCTTGAGAACACTCCGTATGTCCCTGACCTTAGAACAAATTTAATATCAATACCTAGAGCGACAGAAAGGGGTTTTGCAGTGGTTTTTGATAAGAACCATGCATTGATTAAAAACTGCAAAAACAAGGTTGTCGCTGTTGCAAACAGAAATGATGGTTTGTATTACATAACAGAGAAAACAGAGATCGCTAACTTAAGTAAGCCTATTAAGAAAAACTATTTACAAGAGTGGCATAAGAAATTTGGTCACCTTAATGTGAAAACAATACGTGACATGGTACGAATCAATTCGGTTTTGGGTTTGAATTCAGTAAGCCAAAAGTGGAAACAAGATGTTGGAAGCTCCGACTTTCAGTGTGAAATTTGCATTAAAGGAAAGTTATGCAAGAAACCATTCCCAAAGGCGAGCTCTTACAGAAGTCAACATCCATTGGAACTGATCCATAGCGATATATGTGGACCAATAAGTAAAAAAATCAAATGGTGGATGCAGTTACTTTGCTACCTTTATCGATGATGCTACTAGGTGGTGTGAAGTGTACTTTCTTAAACACAATAATGAGGTTTTTAATGCTTTCAAAGATTTCAAAACCTATACAGAAAATTTTCTAGGAAGAAAAATCAAAGCCATTCGTTCAGACAATGGAGGAGAGTACTGTAGTGGAGAATTTCAAGAATTTTTATCTAAAAATGGGATAAAACATCAGCTAACCGTCGCGAATACACCTGAGCAGAATGGAGTAGCTGAAAGAATGTACAGAACGCTCGTAGAAATGAGTCGGTGCATGCTACTTCAATCAAAGTTACCCCTATCTTTCTGGGCGGAGGCCATAGCATGTGCAAAGTACATAAGGAATCGTTGCTCTTCAACCAGTATTAATGGAGAAATCCCCTATAAACTTTGGACAGGAAAAGTGCCTGCGGTAAATCACTTCAAGGTATTTGGTAGTAAAGCTTATTGTTTACTTAAAGATAAAAGTAGGAGTAAATTTGATGCGAAGTCGAAGCCCTATATATTTGTATAAGATATTGCGAAAATTCTAAAGCATATAGGCTTTGGTGTCAAACAAGTAGGAAAATAATAAAAAGTAGAGATGTTGTGTTCTTACGCCAAAAATTTAATGATGATACAGAGTTTTCGAGAGAGATGCTAAGCAAAGATGGAAAGGAAATACTTTTCGACCCTTATGAAATTAAAAATAAATCAACAGTTGAAGAAAATGTCGATAACAGTAATGATAGATATGAAGTTGAAGTTGAAGATCTCGAAAATAGCTTGCCGATAGAGGGAATAGGAATGAGAACGCGATCAAGAACGAGAATGAATATCTTAGCTGAAAATTCAAAGAAACAGGACAATACTACGGATGAAGTTGACGGTGAATCGGAGGAATCAGATGCTTTTATCGATGCTGCATGTATGTTAACTTTAGATCCTCAAAACATAAATGAAATCTTGAATGATGCTAATGCCAATGAGTGGAAAAAGGCGATAAAAGAGGAGCTACTAGCGCACAAAAGGAATAATACATGGCACATTGTAGACCGACCAAGGGAGAGAAATATTATCGGTTGCAAATGGGTATTTCAAACAAAAACGGATTTGAAAGGAGATGTATGCAGAAGGAAGGCGCGTCTGGTAGCAAAAGGATGTTCCCAACGTTCTGGCATTGACTATAAGGAAACATTTGCCCCTGTAGCTCGACAGTGTTCCATTCGTCTGCTTATAGCACTAGCAGCAGAGTGGGGACTTATTTTACATCAATTGGACGTGGTTACGGCTTATTTAAACGGAAAAATTGAAGAAACAATTTACATGGAAGTACCGGAGATGTATTCTGCTCTTACTGGTGAACGTGTTGGAGAGAATAAAGTATGTCACATTAAGAAGGCTATATATGGACTCAAGCAGTCGGGCAGACAGTGGTATAAAAAGCTGAACGAACAACTTTTAGCAATGGGCACGCAGCCATTAGCAGCAGACCCTTGCATATACATTGCTGGTGCTGACATAATAATTGTCGCAATTTATGTTGACGACATAATTGTAGGTTCAAATAGTTCGAAACAGATAGAATTATTTAAGGAAACGATGAAATCTTATTTTCAAATGAGAGACATGGGAAAACTCAACTATTCTTAGGCATAGAGTTTAATCAAAAAGCAATTTGAGATATTTCCATGAGTCAGGGTAAATACATCACAGAACTCTTAAAACGATTTAATATGGACGACGCAAATCCTGTAAGCACACCTTTAGATACGAACACCAAACTTTCTAAGAAGATGTGTGATAAGTCTCATACAGGAAATGATTTTTTAAGTAAGTTCCCTTATCAAAAACTAATTGGTTCTTTACTTTATTTAGCAGTAACGACAAGGCCCGACATATTTTATGTCGTCAGTTTCCTAAGCCAATTTAATCAGGATTACGAAAAGCCACACTGGGCGGCAGCCAAAAGAGTGCTAAGGTATTTAAAAGGAACCAAAGACTATGGGCTTATATTCAGAAAGACAGGGCATGACGTCATCGGTTATACGGATTCCGACTGGGGCGCAAACGCGGATGACAGAAGATCTTATACGGGGTATGTCTTTAAACTTGGCGGAGCGGCTGTGTCCTGGGAATCAAAAAAGCAACGAACGGTTGCGCTATCCAGTGCCGAAGCGGAGTATATGGCAATAGCTGACTCAGTTAAAGAAGCTATGTACCTTCAAAAGTTTCTACACGAAATTCGCTTTACGAAGGAGAAGGGAATTTTAATCTATAACGACAATAAAAGCGCTCAATGCATCGCCAAGAATCCAGTTCAACATTCACTAAACACATCGACATTAGACATCATTTCGTTCGCGAGGCTGTACAAAGGGGGGATGTAATTTTAGAATGCATCGCCACAGAAAACATGACAGCGGATGTACTCACTAAGGGACTCTCATCAATGAAGCATTACAAATATATTGAAGAACTTGGGTTAACAATTTGTAATTGAGGGGTCGTGTTGAAACATCAATTGCAAATATGATATCTTCTATTATATATTTTACTATCTAAATACCGAATTAATTAAATGTGTTATTACTTTCAGTGCATTGAACGCACAATTTACGTAAACTAATCAATCTATTACTTTTCTATTATGTTCTATATAAGCAATATAATACTCAATAAATTTTCACTCTGATTTGAACTGCAGAAGGCTGCGTTTCTATTGTAACACCCTATGCTATGCAACTGTACTGTGCAATCCATGCCATAAAAGACAATTTTAAGAGAGTATTTCTTTAACGTCTTAGACGACCTCTTGGGTCTTGACATCTGCAAGATTAGCAGTTTTATCTCCAGGTCAAATTGGTTCACTGAATAGAAGATTGTACCACGCATAAGGTCAAATAAAAAAAAAAAAAAAACGAAAAGTATTACACTTAGTATACAATCCAATAAGTATTACTTGAGTTTTTGGTAATGAGTACCAGCGGGTCCGGACTACTTATAAATGGTACCACAATGGACATACTTATTGACCAGGCATCAGCCATTCTGTCTAACTTAGCAGATGTAGCCACACATGTCAGCATGCCAGCTTATGTAATTATAGCTAAATATCGGTTTTAACAAACCTTCTTTGTGAGCGATTCAATCCAGTCAGAAGGTTATCCAAAGTATTAAGTCGGCTCTCCCACAGTTCAGCTTGATCAGAGAAAGCGTCAAAAGCGCTGGAATTCTTAGCCGATTGAAGTAGTGACAAATTGTCTCCTATTTTGTTCAAAATTTCCTGGTAATCCTTAATCAGAGAGACAGCATTTCCAGAAGAATCAGTATGAGTAGTTAACTTGAGTGTGGCAGTTACAGCCCACTGATCAAGTTCGGTTAGAGCTTGTCGAACCACTTGTTCCGATGCGGCTTGCTTTGCTATGTTCTGAAAAGATAAACTCAAAATTCTTTAACATTTTTAGGACTTTTTTTAAAGAAACTTTTACAGAAATTTCCATGGAAGACGCCACTAGGGCACTAGAATCCTCCAGTACATCCTTCAAAATAATACTATGCATTGGTTTTGGTTCTTTTTTCAGCAGCATAAAGATCTTAGCCCAATGTCTTTCATTCAAGGCATCCGACTGGAGGAGTTGTAAATTCGGTGTTATTGACTGCAAACGTTCCACCATTTGTCGAATTCGCTTTGAAGGCAGATCGATAGATGAATGCACTGATCCTTCCCATTTGGTTATGAATTCTGTGAGCACGTAGGGCCTTCGCCGGTATATGGCCCATTCTTCTCCTTGGATGACATCTAGTTCGGTTAGAAAATCATCATAGACTTGCCACTGATTAGTCTGTGCTTGAACCTTTGCATCAATATCATTGAATGGTTGAAGGATGTCATCGGGAAATTCCATATTGAACCTAGCACACTCGGCTATGAGTTGATCCTTTTTCTCTTTGATACCGGCCCAGTGTTCACTTCGCTCTTTAAATAGTTCCAGAGTGGCATTTTCATTGGCCTTCAATTCAAGAACGGTCGACTCCCAACGAAGAATGAACTTCTCAGCTTCGTTACGAAGATTTTGAATTTGAGAATTAGCTTGGTCCTTTATTATATCCACTTGCCTTTGAAGGATCACTGCATGGTTTTCGATCAGCGGTTGTAGTTTTTCCCATTGTAGTAGTATTCCAGCTAAGGCTGACACACGTTCTTTACACCAGCCAGCTAGGCAGGTATCCTTACCCTTGACTGTTTCTAGGGTTGCATTGATCTTAAGGAGGGAAATGAGTTTAAAGGCTAAAGATTAGGTAAAGAGCTTCTTACCTTTGGTAGCTCTGATATCATTTTCTCATATTTCATGCCAGATTCTGTAATTGAGGCTTCGTCCATGGGAACGTTCTGCAAAAATTGCATTGACGTCTGAAGAAAGTCTTGGATCACTGTAACATCGTTCAAGATTGAAGTGCGCAAACTGTTGGACAGAGCTTCCCAATAGCGTCGACTTATAAATTCGATATCAGATCGCAGCGGTAAAATGTTTATAACAAAGCAATCGATTTGTTCTTCGGCACTAAAAATGAAGAAATTGAAAATTGAATAAAGAATACTCGTATAATATATTTATTTGGCTCAGCAGTCATTTGTGGTGTGATTTTTTGAACGAATGTATCAGATGGTCTGAGTGGATTTTAGACGAATTCGTGGGCGTAAGTTCCGGCACCTTTTCGACAAAGTAAATCAAGGGTAAGCCTTAGGCTACAGATGAGAGGCTTATTCAAGATTATACTTTTCTCATAGAATCGCGTTGAAGATGCCAAGCAAAGTGAGTTGTTGGTACTAGTGGAACCCGATAATTTTAGATCGTGCTGATCTAAAACAATTTCAATATTTAGAAAGTCAAAAGCAAGGAGTTCAGGAGAGTTGAAAAGTGACCACTTCAATAACTAGACTTTATGTTTGTAGAGTGAGAAGAAATTTGTACAGGAGATAAAGCAATGTTTCCAATATCTAAAATTAATGGTACCAGCGACTAAATATTTTTTGAAACCATGAGATTCGGGTGTAGGGTGCACGTACTTAGCTTATTGCGGCGAGGTAGAACTTAAAGTAATGCGTGGATAAAGATAGGCAATACAAGCAACACCTGTATTCGAAACATACATATTTATGTGACAATGTTTCGATTACCACGAATCCCTTTCTTGTAAAGGTTACAATAGTAAGAGATATGTGTAAGGATTCTCATTAGAATATGTGTCTACAGTTCCAAGAATGAATGCCGCCGGATCCCTTTGATGATATATTTTTTTTTTGTTAGCTTTCTTGGATAGCCACTCCACTTGCCACTCGAGCTTAACGCAGCGCGACACCTTTTCCTTTAGCTGATTTTGGAGAGCTATATTGTTTCGCAGTAGAGTGTGAATTTCTGAACTGACCCTTTCTAATCTTCCTTTTATCAGCGAGGCTATGATCTGAAAACAAGGGATCACAACCCTCCTACTTCACCGCATTTCTACTGATCCGCCTGTGGGGTTCGCCTATTTGACCTCAGAAAATATCGGCAGGGCTGCCAATTTTGGATCACTCGGTTACTGAGGCCGATGAAATGCCGATGTAGTCGCATTTGTCTGATCCAGGCGTTTATAGGCCTGCGTTTCCTACATCGCGATGTCTTTGGAACGCACATTGATATTGCCTTTCTGACAGGGTTCAAATGATCTCGTCTTTGAACGTGGCAATACCAGCTGAGCCAGTCGCGCTCTATTTTTTGTACGATGGTTTCCTTGATGTAAAAGCTTCCACGGATCTTCGAACTTCTTATTCGATCAAGCTTTGTCACTCCTGCTGTCATGCGAAGCATCTTCATCTCAACTGCCGTTAATTTACTCTCATATGTTTTGTACATCGTCCAACATTGTGAACCGTATGTGAGCGCTGGACGCACAACTGCGGTGTAGAGCCTTCCCTTCAACTTAGGGGTCATTTTTCTGTCACAGAAGATAGCGGAATTTTCTCGCCACTTCATCGACCCTACGCTTACACGATGATTGATGTCGTCATCACAAGTTGCTTTGCTATTGATCATAGATCCCAGATATTTGAACTTTTCGCACTTGGGAAGCACTGTTCCTTTCAAATAAATGTCTGGAATAAGCCTGAGTGGATCAGAGAA
This sequence comes from Brachypalpus laphriformis, assembly GCA_945910035.1. NCBI lineage: Eukaryota > Metazoa > Arthropoda > Insecta > Diptera > Syrphidae > Brachypalpus > Brachypalpus laphriformis. Next base: position 126,061,882 of record OX246755.1, read on the forward strand.
CGGGCAGCACAAGTACTCTGTCTTTTTTGAACTAATGCGATACACATTTCCCTCCAAAACGTCCACCCACACATCAAGTGCTCGTTGCAGGGATGTCTGATCCTCACTTATGATGGCTCCATAGTCAGCAAACAATAACTGATGTACCTTGGGGTTCATCACTTTACCTTCAAGCAGATAATCAAGGACTGTAATAAAGAGCAAAGGACTTGAGACGCTTCCCTGGTGCACCCCGACTTTGTTTGGAAACTCTTCGGTTACTCCAGCGGGGCATCTTACTCTTGTCTTTGCTCCTTCGTTTGTCCATCATCATCTGTACATAGGTTTCTGGAACCCCTCGATGTCTTAGCGCCACCCATATCAGATCTCGTGGTTGTCTGTCGAATGCCTTTTCAAAGTCAACCAATACAATATGCAAATCCCTTAAGGAATCACGATGTTTTTCCATTATGATCCTTATACTTTGGATTGCATCTGCGGTTGATTTACCCGAGACAAACCCGCACTGATCATCAGATAGCCGTATTATTTTTCGCAGTCGGCCACCTAATACCCGCTCAACGATCTTCATGGTATGTGACATCAGCTTGATCGAACGGTAGTTATCACAGTTTCGTGTATCACCCTTCCCTTTGTATACAGGGAGAAGGTAACTTTCCCTCCATTTATTCGGCATTGGATCACCTCTCACGAATTTGGAGATGAGAATTCTGAGCCATCTGAACCCGATGTCTCCAATCTTTTTCCAGAACTCAGAGGGTATCTCGTCTGGCCCAACCGCTTTTCGTTTTTTGGAGTATTTGACCGCCTTACTAACTTCTTCGACTGTAATGTCGGGAATGTCTTCACAGTTAGGGGTGGCTCTTGGAAAGTATAGCCGGGGAAACTGTTCATTTAAAAGTTCTTCACAATACTGCCGCCACCTCTACAGAATTTTGTCGTCATCCTCAAGGAGGTGGCCATGAGCATTGTTAATGCTATTTTGAAGATAGTGGCGCTCTTGTTCATATTGTGTCTTCGCAGCTCCTGGATAGCCTGGTTTGCATCAGCAACCGGGGAAAGTATTTTCTCCAGCTCCCGATACAGGCCCTTCGTACTCTCTGCTTGAAGCTGGGAGCACTTCTTCTTCGCTTTTTTCTTGCAGCATCTGTATTCCATTTCGAGCGAGCTTTTTCGTCATTATTATTAGAGGGGCACTTTAACCAAGCTTTGAAAGCCGCTTTCTTCTCATTTATCACTTTCTTAGCTTCATCACTCCACCACCATGTTTCTTTGTCGTGTTGATGGTGGCCTTTTGAAGCTCCTAGCAGTGATTTGGCCTTCTTTAAGCAAGTTCGCTGTAGGAAATCCCAAATAGTTTGTGCTCTGCACTCTTCATCCTTAGCTCCGTTGATGGTGTGAGAGAGGTAATTTTTCATTACGAAAACAAAAGCCTCGCCTTTTTCTTTGTCCAGATTGTACCACTTGATTTTCTCAGAAACCCTTGTTTATTTGCTTTTCTTCAGTGTTTTCATAAAAATTTCTGTTAGCAGGAGACGGTGTTGCCGAGCGATTGCCTCTCCCAGGATCACTTTGCAATCTTTTACCCGAGGCTTCATCAAACTGGCTACCAAATGGTAATCAATCTGAGTTTCATCTCCACCACTGCTATAAGTGATCAGGTGTCGGCTTTGTTTGATAAACATGGTATTTAACACGATAAGACCGTGTGATTTGCACATGCTTAGGATGTCTTCACCAGGAAGGTTCCTGGTGTCATATCCTAGTCCTCCATGGCAGTCTTCATAGTCTTCGTTTGATTTCCCGACATGTCCATTCAAATCTCCTCCAACAAACAGAAACTCTTCCTTTGGGATGTTCTTAAGGAGATTGTGGAAATCCATTTTCCGTTCCGTAGTAGAACATCTTGTAATCTTTTGTCCTAACGTCCAAGAAACGCGCCCGATTCCCGGTGTTTTTCCATTTCGTCTCTTGGACACACAAGATGTCCACCCGCCTTCTATTCATCATCCCTTCCAGCTCGTAACTTCGACCGGTCATGCTTCCAACGTTCCAACTCGCGACCCTCAAATTGCATCCAAACTGTTTCATTATTTTGCTAGCCCCCGGAATCCGTATAGCTCTGACCCGAACATTTCTGCTCGGTCTAGGATCAGTACCATGCACAGCAGTGGTAGTGCCTTTCCTTTTTGCAAGTACTACCATAATGATACAGTTTTGCAATACAATTTTTTGCACCATATTGCGATGGTGTTTGTTGTTTGACACGTGCATGCTCCTGTTTTAGTATTGTTTGATCTTTCTTTTATGGCACCGGTGATCTCTAGTCGTGTCAACTCACGGACTCGCATGCATACTTGTGGGAGGGTTTTTAAGGTAGTGTATGTGTCGCTAGGCTCATTTGGGTGTTATATTGCCTAGATCTGATTTGTCTCCCTTAGTCGCCTTTTACGACAAGCGCTGGTTGTTGGGAGGGGGGGCGCTGCAGTGATATTCCTAACCCGTCCCTGCACGGGTAAACTGACCCCTTCTAAATCAGATTTTATTGGTATGTCTCTGAGCTTCTCATCCAGCAGTGACCCCATGGATCCTACTATCAACGATTTCAAGTCGCTGATCATCATTTTACCGACAGACATGTTTTCATCGTGTTTGTTGATCTTTAGTGGGGGGTATTCGGTGAAGGTATCCGCTAGGACTCTCTTAGCTACGAGTACCGGTTGTTGCGTCATGTCATTTTTTGGGGTTTTTGTGAGTGTCCGTTTCAGAGGCATATTTTTTGTAATTTATATCAAATATCGACTCACCTTCGACTTATTCGTACACAATTCGTGCAGCAGGTGTAGATGCAGCCTTATTTAAGGCGAAGGTAGAAATATTCCTATACTGTGTGTGCAATTTTCAGGGTTTTCGCGGGAGCTTATTAAAAACACGACTTGAAACTTGCACTCTCTCTCTCAGTTTCAGGATCCCTTTGATAAATGAAAATATCCCTGCCATAGTTGCTTCGATGGACTTAGGCAGATACAGAAACTCGTAAATTAAGCAAGAAAACAAGGACACAGAGTGGCAATTAATGTGCAGGCATCTGCATAGAATTACTGCATTTGGCTACTGGTATTCGTTAAATGTGGGCGCTATGTACACAGAGCGAACTTTTTATATTAAAGTTTAAATTTCATAGATAATAACGATATCTATGGAACACGGAAAACAACTAAAAGTTCGATATAACATACTTCCACAACGTCTGGTGGATGTAGAGAAATTCAGTCTTGTATATTATCACATTAAAAAGTAAACTGCCTCAAGTCGAAATTTATTAATTTTGAGGAGAACCCCTTGAAATAGTCTGTGGTAATGTTTAGGATCAGTTTTGATACTCTATCCCATTGGAAAAAACCCAGGAACACAAAATCGATACCTTCCACCTTTTTGTCGATTTCCAAGCCGCCTATGACAGTATATATCGAGAAGAGCTATACAGAGGTAATTCTAGTTCTGACATTCTTGACAAACTTATCTGCCTACGCAGGATGTCAACGAAGAACTCAAGTTGCTCCATTAAGGTCGGTAAAGAGCTTACGGACCCCTTTAATATCAAAAAAGGATTAAGACAATGTGCCGCTCTGTCATGTGATTTCTTCAAGATTGCACTTGAAAATATTGTGCCCACATTAGAGACACAATATTTCAAAAGTCCGTATAATTACTCGCCTACGTGGACGACATTGACATTATTGGGAGGAGAGAACGTGATGTCAATGGTGCGTTCGTGAGTGAAGCAGACGTGGTAAATATGGGTGAATGAGGGCCAAAGTATATGTTGTCAAAAAAAAAGGACACCCAACACCGACGTCTTGGACAGATTGTCACCATAGGCAGTTCAACTTTGAGGTAGTTAGGGACTTTGTCTACCTTGGCTCCGCTGTCAATTCAGACAACGACATCAGCGCTGAGGTTAAACGGACGATAACTCTTACCAATCGTTGTTTCTTTGTGCAAAGAAGGCAATTGAGGAACAATTTGGGGACCTGCATTGCGATTGACCGGGAAACTACTGACTGCCCAAAACTTGGCTTGGGCTAGTAGCGCAACAATCAAGCTCGTGATGAAGTGCTTACTTTACCTAATAGTGGTGGTCCCCGGGCAACTACTCATATAAACCCTTATACGTGTAGGCTAAAATTGTAAGTGCGGGTTGTCTAGGGCCTTGATTCTAGGCTAGGTAACGTGGGCCACCAACCTGCGTTACCGAAAATTGCTCGCTATAGAAACCGACACCATGCCTAGGATAAGGAATGATCACATGTTGACGACTTTTGGCTATTGTACCCGGACAAAGATAGGTTTCTGGAATGTAAAGACGCTCCTCGACTCGGGAAGCGAAGGTCCTTACAATGCCAGATTCCTCCAACTGGAAAAGGAATTCATGCGACATTTTGGGGGTAAGTGAAGTAAGATGGTTAGAAGCGGGCGAGTACCAGTCCCCAACGCGTAACACTGTACTACTCTATTCTGGAAGACCATCCGGAAGTCGGAGGGAATATGGAGTCGGACTACTGCTAACAACAACAGCACGCAAGGGCCTAATTTCCCGGCAGCCTCATGGTGATAGGATTTTGACGGCCATATTCCGGACTATAGTACGACGCGTCACCATCATATAGTGTTACGCCCCAACGAATAGTTCGTCTGAGGACGAAAAGGAGAGCTTCGACAACCTCTTAAGTGCCGTCTTCAATACAACACCAAAAAGAGACATTGTCATAGTGATGGGGGATTTGAATGCCAAGGTAGGCAACGACAACGAAGGCATGAACTAGGCAACCGCAATGACAACGGCGAAAGGTTTGTGGATTTCTGCAATGCCAACCGCCTTGTGATAGGTGGCACCATGTTTGAGCACAAGACCTGCCACAAAGTCAGCTTGGTTTCCAACAAGAGGCAAGCAACCTCCAACCAAATTGACCATTTTGCCATCAGCTGCCGCTTTGGAAGTAGTCTCCTAGACGTCCGAAACAGGTGAGGGGCAGATGTGGGGATAGTACGTGATCACCATCTTATGATAGCTACTCTCCAACTACGCACTGCTGCAGTTCGAAGATCCCACGACAACACAAGAATGCCCAGGTTCAACATCGATAGATTTAATGATCCCTCAGTGCGCCAACAATTAAGGGAGCACTTTTCGCAAGGTGTGGAAGCAATCAGCAGCTCAATGCCCGCAACCATCCAAGACCATTGGTGTGCTGTGAAAAATGTTTTTACATCTGGTGCTGAAAGAATTGTCGGTCGATCGCAGGGAAGACATAGGGCGTGGCTTTCCGAGGATAACTGGAGACGGATTGACGAACGAAAACAGCTGAAAGCTCGCGTTGCAGCTACCCCAGCAGCAGGGAGAAGCGAGCTAGAGTCCCTATATCGCATGAAGATGAGAGAAGTTCAGCGTAGCGTGCGACGTGACAAGCGCAACTACATCAACGCGCTGGCTACAGAAGCAGAAGAAGCAGCACGGAGGTGTGACAGCAGGACTGTCTACACAATCACGAAAGAGCTGACAGGTGGTCGCAACTCCAGCCAACACCCAGTGAAAAGCCTAGACGGCTCCTTGCTCATTTCGGATGAGGACCAGCTCAAGAGATGGAAAGAGCATTTTGCTACGGTTTTAAATCGTGTATTCGCTAGCGATATGCTCCCAAATCAAACTGAGATGCCAGAGGTGAGAAGTTCTCGAATACGCACCACGACTCCCAGTAAAGATGAGATCATTACCGCGATCAAGGCACTCAAAACCATCAAGGCGGTAGAACTTGACGGTATTCCAACAGAGCTCTTACGAGCAGCACCAACAACATCGGCTGAGCTTCTGCTTCCACTTATAGATAGAGCTTGGGAAGCTGAGAGCTTTCCTAATGAGTGGAAAAAGGGAATGATCGTCAAGCTTCCTAAGAAAGGAAATTTAATGGTGTGCGGAAACTGGAGGGGTATCTGCGTGCTGCCTGCTGTAGCTAAGATAATAGCTAAAATCATCCTGGAGCGAATCAAACAACATCTCGAAGACACACTCGATGCCGAACAAGCAGGTTTCTGCTCTGGATCCTCCTGTGCCGACCACATCAACACCCTGCGGATTATCATCGAACAGTGTGTTGAATATCGATTGCCACTGCACATGCTGTTCATCGATTTTGAGAAGGCGTTCGATAGTGTCAACAGGGAGTTTATTTGGCGTGCCTTACGCAGGAGAGGTATTCCCGATAAACTAATTGCTATTATTAAAGCTACGTATGAAGGCTCCAAATGTCACGTTCTGCACAGGGGAAGGTTGTCTGAGGAATTTGAGATCCAAAGTGGGGTAAGACAAAGCTGTATCCTTTCACCAATATTATTCCTATTGGTGATTAGCGATGTGCTTCATGCAGCTTTGTCGACGGGAAACGGAGGAATTCGATGGACTCTTACATCTCAACTGAACTATCTTGACTACGCTGACGATGTATGCTTACTCTCCCACAGAATTATGGACCTCCACCAAATGACAGCAGATGTGGAGAGGGAGGCAAGCGTCGCCGATCTGAAAATGAATACGGCAAAAACTAAAATTATCAGCCTTGGAACTAACTCATCATGGACAACGGGTAGAGAGAGTAGAGAATTTCCAGTATCGTGAGAGTATTGTCTCGACCGATGGTGGAACCGAACTGGATATAGCCAACAGAATCGGCAAAGCAAAGTCCGCGTTCGGTATGTTATCCAAAATATGGCGAAGCAATTCAATCAATTTTAAGACCAAGCTAAGACTGTTCCGCTCCAACGTTGACTCCGTGCTGTTATATGGTTGCAGCACGTGGAGAGTGACCACTACTATCACCAGAAAGCTGCAAACGTTTGTTAATAGGTGCCTGTGCAATATCTTAAGGATTTACTGCCCAATCGAATCTCTAACGAACACCTTTACTAGAGAACGGGTCAGGCACCAATAGGCACAACCATCCAACGGCGGAAGTGGCAGTGGATTGGTCACACATTCCGAAAGGGTGACAGTTCCATAGCGAACCATGCTATGCAATGGAACCCTCTAACTCAGGATGGCAGAAGACCTGGCGGTCCGAGGAGAACATGGCGCAGAACAGTCGAGAAGGAGGCACTTGGAATGCGAAATTGGCGACAGCTAGCTAATGATCGAGCTGGATGGAGAGGCTTTTTGGTTGAGGCCGAGGTCCACTCCGGATTGTAGCTCCATCTAAATTGGTTAAAGTAAAGCTGCCTGAAAGTCTACCAGTTAGTCCAGATGCAGCACGCATCTTTGGATCCGATGCATATTTTTGCTTTAGTTCGAGAAAAGCCTTAGTTATCATCAGGAAAGGCAATATGATCCTAGCCACTATTATCATTGTTAACGTGTATATTTTTTTCTAATTGAAAATATTACTACTTTTAGAAAATCTAGTATCCTTGACATTAATAGTATGCAACACGCATCTTAGGATCCGATGGAGATTTTTTGCTTTAGTCCGAGAAAAGTCTTGGTTATCATCAGGAGTGACATCATTATCCTAGCCACTATTACCATTGTTAATGTTGCTGTTTCAGATATGTGTGTATATATTTTATCACAAATATTCTTTTTAGTTGAAAATATTACATCTTTAAGAAACATCAATAGTATCAAAATCAGCGAAAGTGTAGAATAAATTGTTGGACGCAGAACGAAAAGGTATCTACATATCCTTTTGATATAAATACATTACTGTGGCAACGCTGGTGGTGATAAATCAAACGGAAGAATTGAGTGTCCCTTGACAGTATGTCCCTTTGAACTGAATCCATTATAAAAATCATATACATATACTGTTCCAGTCCATAATACCTGAAGAAACTTAAGAAAGGTAAATCGGGATAGGTACACAAAGATGACCACGACACTTCATAAAATTGATGTCGGTAGAATAACTTAAGACTTCTCGAGTCTAAAGGGTTTAAAAGAAATTCATTTAAAAGAAATGAAGACGCAGAAGAACAATGTTAGAAAAAGTATGTAGAAAAACAGCTCCTCTTAACAAAACACATTCAAAATCTTGTTGTACCTTTTACGCGTATGTGCCGAGAAAAGTTTAAATAATTAATTTAAAATACTTATCTCGAGAAATTTAAGAAACCGATGCTACTTACTTTTGAATCTTTGCAATTTTTTGGCTAAAATGCTTGCAGGCTTTAAAGTTTCGATCCCAATCCTCCCAGACATTTAGGTGAATACTGCACAGCTCCTCAACATCAACACAACCAAGTGCAATCCAGGGTGTCCACACCTTCTTAAACTCCGACAATTTAGCGAAGAGATCCTCGGCTTTCTTGAAAAGTGGCCCAAATTGGTTCCTGTTAACCTCTACCATATTTTTGAAGAGATCTGTACTCTTTTCTGAAAGGCCGCGGAATCCACATGGTCGCTCAAGAAATCGTCGAAGCTGGGTAAAATACTTTTCTCGTATTTCCTCTTCTGGTGGTCGAAAGGTTAATTGGCGTTGGCTGTAGAAATAAATTGTTTTCAAAATAAATTTCAAAGTGTACTCGTATCTACTGTAGCCTTACCGAAATATGATATCAATGTGAATATCCGGTAGTTTATTGTTCATATCTGTGAGACCGACTAGATACTGATATTCCAACACTTTATACAGCTGATGGTCCCAATGCAATTTAAAAGCATCTAGATTGGAGTAGTTTTGCCGTTCCAGACTTGCCACCAATTCCCGCAGATGACGCATTTCATCTTTCCACATTTGACCTTGTGTGAAAAGATCAGTATTCATAAGTTTTACAATCTGCAATTAGACCCCGTTTAGAAATTAAAGGAAAATCAAGGCTGTGATCAAGTCACCGTTCTTTTTGCTTGCTCATGATACCCCACCAACAGATTATTATCGGCCGATAGCTTTGAAACTGCAGCCTGAAGTACAGAAACGTAACTCTGAACGGATTCTTCATCATTCCAAGCGACTGGTTCGCCTTGAACTAGTCTCGACAGTTCCATAGCATTCTTGAGCATAATTGGACGTTGGCAAGGTATCATACGATCTCCGATCGTATTATGAAACGTTGCGATTTGTTGCAAGCGACGGGCATACGACATGAACTTAGCAGCATGCGTTGCAGATGAACGCAACTCAATTGGAACAGTGTAGCCGAGATTTTCAAATTCCCTAACGTCCTGGCAGAACGTTACGAGTTTTGGATTAAAAGTGACACGCATCAGTTGACGGCCCTCTTTTTCAAATTTCACAACCGGCTGATCATCGCGGAGTCTGGAATGGAATTTGATATTTCAGCACAATTAGAATTGCTAAAGTTGAAGGTTTTTCTTTAATTGGGTCATAGCATGAGCTCAAGATTTTCGTCATGAAAAGCGGTTTTCTTATGAAAGACGGAGTATTTGGGGATAAGGGTTGAACAAAGGTTCGTCAGTGACTGCGGCTAGGCCTGACCCCGCTATCAATTAAAGATGAGACTTCCTGTAGCAATCAGATTCAATAATTGTGTCTATACCCTTCCTGCTAACTCCTCGGGAAATAAATTTAAACACTTGAACTACAAGAAGATCTTGAGAAAATATTTTTTTTTTGCTTGCTCACAAGAACAATTTGATGTCTTATTTGTATAATAAACTAAAATTATGAATTATATATAGCTATAAGAATTAATGATACAAGCGAAAAGAAGGAAGATCTGCATTCAACTGAATTATGTTTGAAAATCCTCTGAGGAGTGGAAAGTTAGGGAGGCTCTATAGACCCATCATTAACTGGGCTTTATTTGTTTTAAATTTTGGTGGTTGGTTCGAAGCTGCGTATTGATTTATTGCTTACTATCATATTACAAGCCGCTACCTAATCAACCGTTCTGTAGAACTTACTTATAATACTTATTTACTTAATTTGCTCCCAACTCACGTAGAGTGTCTACCTGAGAAACAGCATCCTTCCATCCTCATCGATCCCGGGCACATTTGTTTTCTTTTTTTTTTTTTTTTGCCGAAAAATCAGGTGAAAAATCTTCCAAAGACACCATAAGGCCCGACCGCGCGTGCTTATGTTAGTGTGAGATTTTTACTCACTAAAAAAACACCTCTCTTCAAAATTAATACTACAACTAAGCCAGTGCTTATCCAGTAGTTTTATTTTCGCTTACGAGAATCGTTATTCTAGAAAAAGATGATCGTATGTGATTAAAAATAAATGTAGCACTTTAGATAGGTTAAATTCCAATGAAAGTTCCTGCCTTTTTCACGACCTTCATATGCTATGACGCGAGGTCAAAAGGTTTTGTCGCGTCAAGTAGTTGAGTGATAGTACGGTTACAATGGCTGTGAACACGACCTTCGTGTTTACGCGCAAATTTTGTTATCTCTTCGACGACGCTGGGAATTCCCAGATCCCGATGAATATCTTCGTTACGTACATACCACGGTGCGTTAACGATCGTTCTAAGAACTTTATTTTCAAAAGATTGTATGATGTTTCTATTGCTTTTCTTGGTACAACCCCATAGTTGTATACCATACGTCCACACTGGCTTTAGCACTTGCTTATAGATAAGCAGTTTGCTATGTAGGCTCAACTTCGAATGTTTTCCGAGTAGCCAGTACATATGTCGGTATTTGTCTTGAAGTTCGTCGCGTTTCTTTTTCACGTGCGATTTCCATTTGAGCTTGACATCTAGAGTCATTCCTAGATATTTTGCTTCGTTTGCGTATGGTATTTGAGCCGAGTTTAGATATACAGGCAATCTACATATCTACTTTTTTGTACGTAAAGTTGACGTGAGTAGATTTGCTTTCGTTCAGCACAATACGCCAAGAATTCGTCCAAGCGTGGACTTTATTAATAGCATGTTGAAGCTTTCTGGTTGCTGCTTCAATGGTATCGCCCGTTGTCAATATCGCCGTATCGTCCGCAAACGTGGCGACGACACAGTTTCTTTCTTGCGGGATGTCACGCGTGTGGAGTACATATAGAAGTGAGCCAAGGACACTTCCTTGCGGGACTCCGGCCGCAATCTCCTTGAAGTCAGAGTAATCGTTTCCATGCTTAATACGAAAGAGTCTCTCGGTGAGGTACGATCGTAAGATTAAAAAGAGTTGCCGTGGCAGTAGTCGTTGCAATTTATACTCCAAGCCTTCGTGCCAAACCTTATCGAAAGCTTGTGAGACGTCAAGAAATACACCACAACAAATCTTTTTTTCTTCCAGAGCTTTCTCAATCACGTCAGTTATTTTGTGGACATGGTCAATTGTAGAATGTTTCATTCTAAATCCAAACTGATGGTCAGGAATGAGACGTCTTTCGTCGATTACGGGCTGTAGACGTTTGGAAAGTAGTTTTTCAAATACTTTTGAGATAACCGGCAATAGGGAAATAGGCCGATATGATTTCTTCTCATTTAGCGGTTTGCCTGGTTTCGGGACCATTATAATCTCGGCGACTTTCCATTGTCTCGGAACATAGAGCAATCTGAACGAAGCGTTGATCAAATAGAGCAGTTTGATAATAGCTTTATTCGGCAATTTTCAGATTTTCAAGATAGGTCGCTATCTTTTTGCTTTTAAATTCGCGAATACTATCTCTAAGGCGATTGCATAGTCGGTTAAGGACCGTTTTATGCTGCGGTGCACGAGTGATCTGCCATTTCTTTCGTGCTTTTCGTTTCTCTCTCCCCAGTTCAATGATTTCTCTGGGATACTTTTCGTTGCGGTTGATCTTATAGCTTCTAGAAAGAGTGTTTTTTCACGCCGCTCTTTGGATTGTTCCATGAAACGATAAACTTGGTCCTCTAGTTCACAAGGTGTTTTAAGTGAAATATTTAAGGCGATATTTGTTTCGCAATCATTTCTAAAACTCTCCCAGTTTGTTCTATTTCTAGTAAGTCTTGGAGGCCCTTTTTTCTTGATCAGCGCTTCTCCAAGTAATAAAATTACCGGCGAGTGGTCAGAAGAGAGATCAAAACATTCTTTGACTGTAATGAACTTCTCGTAAATGCCTTTTGTAACGAAAAAATCGGGAATTTTTTGTGAGTCAGTTGGCCAATAGGTCGGTTTTCCTATCGAATAAAAACAACAACCGAATTCATTGGCCACTTCGTAGAGAATTTTTCCTTTAGAAGATGTACATCTTGAACCCCAAAAGGTGTGCTTCGCGTTGAAATCTCCACCAATAAGAAAATTTGAACCAAGAGCATTGAAGACACGAAAGTAGTCGTCTTTTTCTAGTGGGCATAGCGGCGGACAGTAAACAGACGCTATATTGTAACTCAGGTGCTTATTTTTAACCCTTACCGCGCACAACTGAAGTTTTTCCAGCTCTATGCTTATATCGACTGATTGTTCGATGTTAGTTTTAATGAATAAGGACGAACCGCCCCGCGCTCTATCAGAAGGATGATAGACGTGATAACCAGCGTAGCCTCTTATCTTTATCTGCGATTCCCTTGTTAGATGGGTTTCGGAGATCAAACAAATGTCGATATTTTCTCTTATTAGAAACATTTATAATTCGTTAGATTTTTGTAAGAGTCCGTTTGCATTCCATGTTACTATTTTAAGCAAAGAGTTCATATTTACTTAGATTTAGATTTATGGTTAGCCATACAAAAGCTTTCCACGTTACTGAGACGTTCGAGAATCCGTTTGTTAATTTCACATTGTTCCTCGAACTTAGCGTAGATGCAGTTTAGAATTTCATTCAACGGATCAGAGGGTGATCCGACGTTTCGTTTGGTTGCTTTGACTGCAGCCTGAGAATACGTCAGACGTACGGGGTTCGCTGGCTTATCAGAGATTATTTTTCGTTCAGCTTTTTTAGTGGACGACTTTGACGTACGTTTAATCGGTTTAGAAGGCTGATTGACTGTTACAAGAGTCTGCACTGCTGATTCGAGCGTCCTTTCAGTCGGCTTAGGAATCTGTACAACTGGCTTACGAGACCGCTCAGTCTGCTTAGCAATACGTTCGTAGGAGCCCGATCGACTGATTTCGTTCCCCGTACAATCGGCGTTGTAGATTTTTTCCGTCGCACCTGTAATTCCTTAGCGACCTCGCAACCGCGATAATTTGCTGAGTGCCTTCCTTTGCAGTTAACGCAAGTAGCTTTTTCATTTGTGCTCAAATTGCAATTTTCCGAAGAGTGTTTCCCAGCGCACTTAACGCAGCGCGGCTCTTTCCGACAGTATGCTTGTGTATGATTCAACTCTTGGCATCGCTTGCATTGAGGGATTGTCTTCGTGTTGACACGTAGCGGCTCAATTTTAACGACCATACTCATGATTGTACGAATATTGAATATCTTTTGCTGGCTTTCAGTTTTATGGAATGATAGCACAAAAAGCGGAAGCTTACGTTTCAATGTAGTTTCTTCACCACGGTCTGGTCGTTTTCTCTTTTTTTTTAAAAAAATTCACGGCGTCCAGAATGTTATAACCTCTAACGCGTAAATCATCTATAACGTCTTCTTTAGCGCATGATGGATGAAGCCCTCTAGCTACGACCCTCAAGGGTCTCTCAGACTTGTCTTCGTAAGTATGCCATTGAATTTTTTCCTTATTTAGCATTTGAGATACGGCCCGATAGCCCTCAGCGTCATAAACCTTGATTTTCCACGCATCGTTTCGCAAGGAAGTTACTTTAAATTCACTAGCGATCGTTTCTTTTTAGAATTTTCCTCAGAGCATTATAGTTGGCAACGCCCGTGATATTTATTGGTGGAGGGGCGCGTTTGCTTTCAATTTGCTCCTCCGGTTTCGGCTGCGCTTTGCGATTAGGTTGCTGTTGTGGAACAACTTCAGGCGATGAACCGGCCTTACGTTTTTTAGAAGGTCTTCGTTTGAGTGTCCAATCCGTTTCGCGCGTGAGTTCTTCTTCATCCGTGCTGTAGTGATGGCTACCCGGAGAAGGCTCATAGTGGATAACCGTCTGCGTTTTTGAAGACTCGTTTTGAGATTCAAGTTTATCAAGTTTGCTTTTGAGATCTCGACACATCTCCATTTCGTCGAGCCTCTTTCGGCGTTCTCCTTTTTCAGAGTACTCTCTTCGAAAGCTTGCGTTTTCCGAATTGACATATCCGGATTTGCGAGACTTTTATTTTGCGCTTTAGATGAAAACTCCTGAGACGGAGATCTTTGTAGCCTCGAGCTTTTCCTAAATGGGTTGATTAAGTCCTGATGCAATAAATAGCTCTCCCCAGAATCCGTAGAGCATGCCTCTTGCGAGGGTCGATTTTCCAGTTGAACTGGGCTGCCACCTGGGGTATAAATACCATTAGTTTTGTTCATTGCCTGATTGATATTACTGTAAGAAAGACGGCGGGTTGGCATTTTAGTCGCCTTTTACGACAGGCATGCCTACCGTGGGTATATTCCCGGGCACATTGCTTCCAGTTATGCAGACCAAGTTTTCTAGCATCTACGGTTACTTGATTTCTATACAGGAGGTTCGGTGGTTTTCGTCGTCTAAAACCTGGGGGCTGTGATTCGAAAATTCTCTTGGCTGGAGCATGGTTGTCTATTTGGTCGATTTGGCCGAGCCAATCTGGTCGACGTATCTTAGTTTTTTGGACTACATCCACATTTCGGTACAGCTCATATGTTAGAGTTCGCGGTTAAAGATTCTCATCCATTCGCGCTTCTTGCACACGGGATCTAATATCCGACGAAGCATTATTCTCTCAAACAGTTCGACATTAACTCAACTTCCTTACTTATTGTCCATCATTTGGTGACATATAGCAGGACTAGTAAGATAAGCGTTCTGTAGAGCAGTAATTAAGCCTGTCGAGATAGGAATTTTGAGTCCAGTTGTTTTGATGGGATCCAGAATTCAGTCATCGCACTGTAGAGCTCCAAATGATGAATGCTATCATATGTGGCCTTTAAGATTATAAACAGGTGGTGAGTTTCGATTTAAAATAATTTGGGCTTTTCCAGGATTTGCCCCAGTGTGAAAATTTGCTCTATTGTCGATCTGCCGGGCCTTAAGTCACATTGGTACGTGTTGAATATTGTGTTGCAGAAAGCCTTGTGACGTTCACACCCTAGGTTGGATAGGATCTTGTATGCGACATTTAGCAATGATATGGTGCTTAAACATATATACAATTCTCTGCGCTTCGCATCTTTAGGTTACTGTAGAACTTATTGAGCGTCTTATTGCTAAGGAAGTTTACTATAGGCAATACTCCCGAGCTGTATCTTGGTTCGTATATAAGGTGGCGAAAATTTAAATTGTTCAAACAAGAGCTTATAATAGTGAGGACACTTCACACCTTACTTACGATTACTAGTGGTAATCGATGAGACTGCTTATTCATAGGTGAGCGAATCAGAAGTAACAATTCCTACCTTAAATTTAAATTCATGAAAATAGAAAATGCTTACCATATATCACCACCATATTATTAAGCTTGACTTATTGAAAGACAACGAGATAGCAGAGAAAAGCCAATAGAAGGTAAGCTAGTTGTTGGTAAAGAGGCCTTGACATTTTACCCTATCGGTTTCAAAAAAGATGTCGGCTCAGGAACTATTGAATGCAAAAGCTCGTTACTGCGCACATTGTTGTCGTTATCATCATAGTTGTTAAGGCTATAGAGTCAGTGCTTCGTTACGGAAAGGGCCCATAAACACCTTTTTAACAAGCTTTTAACCCTGATGACCCCACCATGATGAACCCATTTAAGTGTTAAGCTGAAATAGATTCCTATGTGTTTTGCGTTCTCAACATATTATAATACAGTGTTGATTAGACAAATAGCAAATGCCAAGCTTATGTTTGTGAAGGACCATACATTTTTGCCTTCATGGATTTGGGTGAATGTGGTTTTCTGCGGACCATTGCGAGATATGATTAAGGCGACTATTAAGTCTGCGAATACCATCTTACAATATTTCAACTTATCCAACTTAGCCAAATCTGCACATCATTCACATTATGTAGTACATATGTATGTATGTACTGATGATGACTAGGCCTTGGAGATCATTTATAAAAACGGCAGGACAGCAGTGGCCCAAGTATAGAAGCCTGAGGAACTCCTGATTGTAATCTAAGTAGCGGGAGGCGTTTTCTCTCTGGCTTCTTTCGCATTAGGTTAGCTGCATATCGTTTTACTTTAAGGACGAATATTGTGTGACCAACAGTGTCGAATGCCTTTAAAAAACCTAGGAAAACTATGGTTTTCTCTAAAACCTAACTGATGGATACTCAAAAGTACTCGTATTTTGGTCTTTACGAAGTTTTTCATATGTTTATGTAGAAGTTTTTCTAGAGCTTTGGACAAAAATTCAGGTGTATAAATAGGTCTACTCTCAGAGGCATATTTTTTTGCCTGTTGGTGTGACCTAAGCGAGAAAAGAGTTTCAATATAATTGAATTGAAGAATTGTGTGAGGATGGAAAGAAATATAAGAGGTAGAATTATCTTTATAATGAGTGGATATATTCCAACAAGGCCAACAGCATTCGAATTTATTTTCAGAAGTCATCTCCTTCAGCTAACTGAAAACAGTGACCTTCATGGCTAACAGAAAATTAATTAATATCAGACTATCAAGGAGTTATAAGGCGCCTTAAATTAAGGAGAATTCAGATCTTAGAAAGTATCAGCATCGGATACATGTGTCATATATCGTTCTAAGTGCAAGAGACTCAATAAGAGTATTTGAACATTTCCCTCATCGGATATACTACACATATGCCGAATATCCGACTGAATAGTACCTGCTAGGCATATATTTACGTAACCTACCTCATCTTAGAACAAGTACCTATAACAAGCCTCTCCTCTCACTTTACTCACCTGAGCTCTCCACTTTTAACCGCTGTAGTGCACTGCCCGCACCAAATCTCAAAGTTAGTCCGCAAAAGAGATTCTGTTTCTTCTTTTATCTCCTGGACGGCTTTATTAATTTTTTCATAACCTTCACGCCCACTTATCAGATGGCTGACTTTTTCAATTTCAGTGATCTATTTTCGATTAAAATCCACTAGGAAATATATTTGTCCCCAAAAGTTATATCTCTTACCTGATACTGCACAACCTTAAGCCATCGGCACTCATTGCAAATCACCGACAAATGTCCTGTATCCGGCTCCATATTCGTATCGTTCATCGCCTTGCGCAGATCCTGCAACAGTATTTGCAACGATTGCACAAACTGCTCCCTTTCGATAGTTAGCAACTCCAAGACCATTGGTCTCTGAACTAAAGTCTCGTACTTGGAAAATATGAATATAATCTGCCTGGGGTTGCTGAGATACTTATGAAGTTGCGCCTTCAATGCAAAAGCAATTCTCTCATCGATCGGTTGTAGGATCTGCTCGAATTGCTGCAGAGCCTTGTTCCAATTGGTTTTACCCTTTATTGTTGTATCAAGGATGTCAATATCTAATTAGAATGTGGAGAGTTAATAGTGCTTCCTAAAGGCAGAGCTATGAACAGACTTACCTTTCAATGGGGAGTTGTAGGTGAACATAGTTCTAAGCTCTTCGTCATCCAAGAGCGTCACGATCTGCTTGAAAAGATTCTTGATATTTTTAATCTCTTCCAGGCGTTCCTTGAACAACTGACCACGCTTTGGAATATGAGGTTCACCAATCCAGGGATGTTGAATGTTGTTAGGCCAAAAGAGTCGCGTTAGAGAGTCACAAAGCTGCATCCAAGAGTCGACTATATCGAGACATTGGCTCATCAAACTGCTAACGTGATAGGAGCTTAAGTTCCAGATGTCCTCAGAAGTCAGATTCTCTGTGCAAGCTGCAAAGACTAAGTTTCCTAAAAAAAAAAAGAAAGTCGATTGCAATCTTCGTTTAGATAGTATGAAGTCATACCTAGAATATCGAGAATATCTGCCATTCGGTTCTGTGGATAGCTGTATGGTAGCCGCCAGAGCTCGTCGAGATAGTTGTGGGCAGCGTCGAGAAACTCCTCGATTGTCCCCATTGCTCCAGAGTCGATTTTTCTAGAAACACTTTGGTCAGGATATCCAATATTGAGCTCCATTTCAAGTTTACCTAATTTGTTTGTCAATGTTCTCCAGAGCTCCAATAAAGACATGTGACATCTCACGATCTATTCTAGACTTGGACGTGTCCAGCTTTTGCTTCCAAAATTTTATCTCATCGCCGATAGATGTGATACCTAAAAGGAGAATTGATGGCTTCCTTCATCAAACTGGACAAGATAACCCACCTGATTGCGGTAGCCCCAGCGTGGACCCCAAGGACACATGCAAACTCTCCAGAATACTACTCAGCTCGGGACTATACTCGGCCTTCTGCCCACCAAAGAAGTCAAATCAATGCAAAACCTTTACCTGAACTCCATTCCACTGGACTTACCTTAACCACGGCATGCGGCGAAAAAACCCTCGACATTGAATTGTAAATCGATTTTACCATGCCACCCTCTAGGGTGAGCATTCCCAGGCTTTGGTTATCCATCAGCGGAGGAGCTCTATGGTATGCTGCTGATGACGACGCCGATGTTGACCCAACTTTGGGAATCTTATAGAACAACAAACAAACATCGTCGTTGGGAATTTGGTGGTGAAACTTGAGTTTGCCGTCGGTACTGGTTGCAGCAATCACTGTAATTTCCTCGGATTCCAGAAATTCCGCAACCGGTTGGTGGTCCTCGTGACCGGATATTGCATCGAAGTAGTCAACTAGATCGTGGTATTTCCAAAGAAAATATACTCGTATCTGTCGGTTGTTTAAATGTTTTAGATATTTACCAGAAGTGTTGATTATAAATTTAATTTTATTGGACATCAGTTCTGCGAAATTCTGTTGAGTGCTTGTGTTGAAGAAGTTTTGAAAACTGAAGATTTTCTTCGTCGGCTGTTTGTTTTGGAAGTCTTCGTTGTTAGGGAAGGCATGGTAACGGTGGTGAGTGGTGATTATTGTTTACAAAATAATGCGCGGGTGGAATGGGGTAGTACACGTGGTGGTTTTGTTTTTGTTTACAAAACATGCTATAAACTTTATAGCACGGGTATAGAGGTGGAACTCATTTCCCATGCGTACTGAAGCGAGAAGTTCTGTGAATTCTATCAAAGGAGTGAATTTCGAATTGCTGAACTCCATAGACTTCATAGTCTATCTATATACGTATTCTTCTTTCTTTTAAGGTCTGAATCAAAATCTGAAAAATAAAAAAAGAATCCTCAGAGAATGAGAAGATATACATAGAATGCTTGTAGTCAGACGATGGGGTCTGTTTTTTGGAGGAAACTTCGAAAAGTAGGCGAACATGTATGTGTAAGCATTGAATTTTCAAGTAGTTGACTCTATGTATATCTAGGTGCAAGTAGCCGAACATATCGGTCGCACTAAGGGTGGTTTTTATAGGACAAACAAAGTATGTAATACATACAAGGAGTACAAAGCGTGTGCTCGATGATAAGGTGTACAAGTGTAAAAAATTTTATGAATTTCTGCGTACTTTCAAATGATTCTCCGGAATAGAACAGAATAGCCTTGCGTGATGGTGATTGAAATTCACCTGCGTCAATCCATCTTATTTCGCCCAGTCCAAAGTCCTAAGATGTCCAGTTTATGCCGCGCAAACTCGTCTTCAACCTGTAGAAATCTGGATGAATTTTGAGAATTCTCCTTGCTTGAGTCGAAAGGGTCACGTTCCAGAAACCGATCTTTATCAGGGTACGACAATCAAAAGTCGTCAAAATGTTATTAGTCCGTATCTCTGGCATAGTAGCTGTCTCTCTAGAGGCACAAGACAGCCTGCACTTGCAATTTTAGCCCACACGTATAAGAACATGTAGTTACCAGGACCACCACAAGAAAGTAAGGCAAGCACTAGGTTACGCACTTCGGTTGTTGCGCTACTGATCAAAACATAGTCCTCGACTTATAGTTTCCATAATACGAGTAACAGCAACCAAGATTCCAGCGATTCCAAAAATATTATTAAGTTCGTAAGGCTTACCCCAATATCCTGCTTTCGTTCGCGATAAGCAGGTAAAAGCATATGTAAATTATGATTATTCTATTTATTTGTATTCATTCGGACTCGGTAAAAAGTGATTTTGGTTTCAATATGATCAAAAGACATTGTTGCGTTAGGTTAGGTTAGGTTTAGGTGGCTATCTGTACGAAAATATAGACACACTTAGACCAGAAGAAGTCCATTGTTACCTCATCTAGCACATAATGAGTTATGTACACATGGACTTACTAAGAGAACCAACCGGAGCTTTTTATAAAGCGAAGATGATTCTGACGTCTGCATTCGCCGGGTCGCCAAGGTTATCGAAGAAAAGTCCTCCTAGATAGAGCAGTCATTTGTAAGATAAGGGTGGATAGGTGCAGTGGAAATGAAAGACGGTTTCATCTCTGCAGTTCCTACAGAAATCTTTTGACAAGAGACTGAACCTTTTTACATATAGGTCTATTGGACAGTGCCCTGTAAGAACATCGATAGTGGAGTTGATATCTGACCGCTTCAGCAAGATCAAACCACTTGAGTGCTTCTGATCCATACTAGGCCAGATGTCTGGCGAGCTCGTCAGCCTTACAGTCACCTGGAATGTCTCTGTGGCGTAGCACTCAGCATAGGTGAGTATTGAATTGCTGTGCCATCTCTGTGAGAGACGAGCGGCAGTCGAGACCGACTTTTGAAGTAAAAGCGAATGACTCCAGGGACTTAATACCGCTTAGCTGTTAAATTCCACCTGAAAAACGCTACATTGATCTGGGAGGCGAAAGGAGATATTTAGGTTAAGCAGTTCGGAGAAGACACCACCATCAACCCCCCTTTCGATTTTCGATCCGTAGTGAATCGAACTCCTTTCCCACTCAGACCGATCAGAGATAGTTGCACGGAAGTTTTTATCTTACCAGAGTTTCGGTGAGGTGTAATCAGTTTTTTAGGCAACGAACATCCAACCAGATCGACCACATTGCGATCTGTCGTCGCTTTAGAAATTGTCTCCTGGACGTCCGAAACAGACGTGGAGCTGACGTCGGACAAGAACGAGATCACCATCTTATGGTAGCTCATTTACGCCTTCGTACTGCATCCGTCAACAGCAACCGCTCAAACCTACTGAACATTACCAGGTTTAATATCGACAGGTTCAAGGTTCCCCAAGTGCGCCAACAGTTCAGGGACCATCTTGCCTTAGAAGCAGAAGCAATCAGCAGCATAGAGAACATGGATGACCACTGGAGTGCTGTGAAAAATGCTTTTGCGACTGGGGCACGCACGTATGTCGGTAAAAAGCAGAAACACCACCGCACATGGCTTTCTACAAACACCTGGAGACAGATCGATGAGCGTACAGCAATCAAGGCTCGGATTGCTGTGGCCTCAGCAGTAGAGAGAACCGAGCTTGAAGCCCAATACCGTGCGAAGAAGAAAGAAGTGCAGCGTAGTGTGATATGTGACAAACGTCAACATGTCAACTCACTGGCCTCAAGGGCTGAAGAAGCAGCGAGTAGGCGCAACAGTAGGACTGTTTACAATATCACTAAGGAGCTCATTGGTGGTTGAAACTCCAAACAACATCCAGTAAAGAGTCTAGACGGTAACCTTCTGATTTCGGATGAGGACCAGCTCACCAGATGGAGAGAACATATTGCTACAGTGCTAAATCACTTAGACGATGGCGGTATGATCTTTAATTCGAATGAGCAGTTCGAAGCAACAAATTCCCGAATTCGCACAGTACCTCCCAGTAAAACTGAAATAATAAGAGCAATCAAGTCCCTCAAGAAGAACAAGGCGGTGGGTATTGATGGCATCCCTGCCGAGCTATTTCAAGTGGCGCCAAATACATCGGCAGATTCAGTCTCTTTCCATGATGAATGATTTAGCGGAAGAGTTCTTGAAGACTATAATTCATCACATACATCGGCAGATTCGCTGCATCCGCTAATACGGAGAGCTTGGGATAGTGAACAATTTCCACAGGAGTGGAAGAGGGGGATGATCATTAAACTTCCAAAGAAGGGTAACTTGATGGAGTGCGGTAACTGGAGAGGTATATGCGTTCTTCCAGCTGTAAACAAAATAATAGCTAGAATAATTCTAAAACGAATTAAGGAACATTTAGATTCAATTCTCGATGTCGAACAGGCAGGCTTTCACGCTGGATCCTCCTGCATCGACCACATAAACACCTTACGGATCATAATCGAGCAATGCGTTGAGTATAGGTCTCCGCTACATTTACTGTTTATCGACTTCGAAAAGGCTTTCGACAGCTTGAATCGAGATGCTATCTGGTTGGCCTTGCGCAGGAGAGGCATTCCAGAAAAACTTATAGCTATTATCAAGGCTACATATGAGGGCGGCAAGTTTCATGTTATGCACAATGGTAAGGTGTCGGAGGATTTTGAAGTCCAAAGTGGAGTACGTCGAGGGTGCATACTGTCCCCACTATTGTTCTTGGTAGTTATCAGCGATGTACTCCGTGCAGCATTGACGGAAGCTAATTATGGAATTCGTTGGACGATGACATCTTACTTTAAGCACCTAGATTACGCTGACGATGTTTGTCTATTTTCACATCGGATAATGGATCTTCATTTGATAGCCCAAAATCTAGAAGCAGTGGCAAACAAAGTGCGGCTAAAAATAAACACAGCCAAAACAAAAGCCCTGAGTACTTCCAATACCCGCGCTCAACTTAACATTGCCGGAAAGCAAGTCGAGAAAGTTGATAACTTTCTATATTTAGGAAGTGTCGTCTCGGCTAATCGCGGTGGCACCGAACTGGATGTGTGCAGCAGAATCGGGAAGGCTAAAGCTGCATTCGGAATGCTGTCCAAAATCTGGTGAAGCAATGTTATCAGCTTAAGAACCAAGCTACGAGTGTTCCGCTCCAACGTAAAATCAGTGCTGCTTTATGGGTGCAGTAATTACAAGGTGGGCACCATTAACACACGCAAGCTGCAAGTCTTCGTTAACAAATGCTTAAGAATCATCTTGAGTTTTTTTTTGGCCGAACCGCATCTCCAATGAACAACTTTATCTGCGAACGGGCCAAGAACCTATAAGCATTACTATACGTAGAAGAAAGTGGCAATGGATTGGACACACCCTACGGCGCGAAGACTAGTCCATTGCGAAATACGCCATCCGCTCACCCAGGCAGGCAGAATAGCGGGACGTCCTAGGCGAACGTGGCGCAGAACAGTTGAGGGGGAATCGAGCTCTTTAGAAATGAGTTGGAGGCAGCTCAAACGCGTCTACTAGATCTAAGACCGAAGAGTGGTTTGGAAGCTAGACCATTGGGAAGAGGCTTTTAGGTGATCGGCCACACTAGCAACCACTTGTTACGTCTGCTGCTGCAGAGGGCGTGGTTTTAAACGCACCACTGATACACATGCAGGCAGATTTTTGCACTTTCCTAGGAGGTTGAGGTTTACAGCTTTAACAAGAGTCGACCTCCAAACGATTATGCAATATATTAATATGGACCAGGTTACGGATGCGTACAGCCAATGTGCGATGCCGTGCAAATAAGAGAAAATCAAGATATTCTTTGCAATATCCTGTATTATGAAGTTCGAAAATTTGTCCCCATTTATCTCCCTAGTACACACCACAAGAGCTCTTAAGAGTTTCAGTTGCCATGATCACCTGTGGTGTTCTAGACATCCGTAGGCAGAAAGGAACTTACATTTGATTAAACTGCTTTCATATGAAAAGAACGCAGACTTATACCTTCCTCCAAGTTCTTACCGATGCACGATGCCTTGAGTATACAAAGTTTTTAAGTTTACGAGTTCCGAAGGCTTTTATAAATTAGTGAAATTCACAAAAGTATTGGGAAATCTCAAATAGAGGAAAGGAATAAATGTTCCATGCAGCTCTCTGTGTTCCTAAAATATAAGGTTTTGCTTTCGCAAGATATTTCTCATGGATCTTACTATAAGTGCACTAGGTTTTAGTATTCTGAATCATCAGAGGCTTTCGACTTAGTACCACCTTGCGCACATAAAATTGAAAAACTGCTTTTGTAAGTATTTCCCATTGTCCATACTATACATGCGTGCTTTTTTTTCCACTGATATAATCCATAGAGTGTAAAATTGGCTTCGCTTCTTGGTGACACATCCATTACAATGAATTTTTCGCAAGCCACAATCAGTATATACAACTTGTAATGATAAATAAAGCTCACCAGCAAATTGAAATGTCTTACACATCCGAATTGTCACAGCATAATGCATCGAAACATCTAAACACTACCGTACTCAATCTTTGAAATTTTTTGGAAGCACTTGCTCTGTGAATTTAGTTTGACTGATAGTCTCTCAATGACATTAAAATCCCAAAAGCAGAAGTGCTCCAGAGAAAAACTATTAACGTAGTACGTCGCAATTGCACGTGTCCTTTCAGCACAAAACTTAACTTTTGCCTCCCTCTCGGGTTCTTAGGATACATTACATATTTTGGTCCCAATTCGTCACCAGCTGACGAATGCCCGCAGGACATTCTTCCAAGTTCTTTTTTTTTCTGTAACCTCTGACAAAGAGATGTGCTCATAAATAAATTCAAAAGGTCCTTCATCATGTGTATATCCCTCAAGGACTAAATTCGTCGACATCACCAAACGAAATGGATGACTCAGGCCCATTTTCAGTGAAACAGCATATACGTGAACTTTTCGAAAACACATTCATCCCTAAGATAAGCGATGGTAGTAGGTGGTAGGTACAAAATGATTGATCCAAGCAGTCCTGAGAGTTTCTGGGATAAATAGGAAAAGATGAACCGGATGAATACCCTTCGATTGATTGTAAATTAATTGAATTAGGGAAAAAAATTGCGTCCATATTTTCTGAAACGTTCGTGACTTATTTCGTATTTTTTACTTAATAATTTATTTGCTCTCCCACACAAGGTCAATCGGAAGGATGCAAACAAATTATTTTCTTGAATATGTATGGATTTGAAAAGTGATTTGATAAACCAGTCAAGGAAATGGGAGTTTTTTGATAGAATCTCCTGCAGGACTTTTTGAATTGAAAAACGTGATTGAAATGTGAACTAAGATGTTTGGAGTAAGGAACCAAATTATCCATCGTAATTCGCTGTCCGCAATGTAGAGAGGAATGTCTGTTTTAAATGGTTTCATTTAAAAATATCTTCGTGCAGAATTTTGAATAAAAATAATATATTCCTTGGTCCGGTGCTAATCAACAGTATGCGTCGGTGTACTAATTGAAACCGTACGGAAAATTTGCAATCTGCCTAGTGTGGGCCGTATCCGTTTCTTACAATATACTTTTAACTTATTTTGGCTGATTAAGACAACAGACAGACAACAGTCTAATATGACAAATATATGCAAAGTACTCACGTAAATGTTATATAAGGGTTTTATATTTTAAAGGTTTCGCTTAATGAAACATATTATTTAATAAATTTTCATTGTACATACATCTAGTTTATTTATTTTTTTTTCCTCTTGTACAACCCATGCCCGCGTGGCAACGACACTGCGACCTGAAAGATCTATTGTATCGGAGGGTTGGAGTTAACCTAACAGACGTACTACATCCCTTATGAAAGTGAGTATGTCTCTAGTAGTGGAGCATTTCGGTTCCACTGAAGTGAGTATCTCCTTGTGGAAAATACGTTTCCTTAACCAGTGTAGTGCCGGGCATTCACAAAGAATGTGTTCGGATGATTCATCCTCCTCTAGGCATAGCCGACAGTCCTTCTCTTGGCACAGGTTCAACTTGTTAAGGTGGTATCTTAGGCCGCAATGGCCAGTTAGAAAGCTCACTAGCTTCCTAATGCTTTCCCTATCTAAGTTAAGGATTTCCTTATAGGAATAAGGCTTGATTAAACGTTTGGATTGTCTTAAACCTGGCCCATTAGTCCAGTGATCTAGACGAAGTTTGTTCTCCCATTCGTCAATCGACGTTGTAGCTGTCGTCCAATTGACGCTACAATAAGTTTCGGGACCTATAAACGCAGATTCTGAGCCGGCCCTAGCAAGCTCATCTGCAGATTCGTTGCCCACAATTCCCTGGTGTCCAGGGACGCAACCGAGCATTACTCTGTTGTGTTTGGCAAGATCTTGTAAAGCATCGTAGCAGCATTTTACAGTTACGGAGTCCGTTTGGTTGGACGATAATGCCCTAAGTGTTGCCTGGCTATCTGAAAATATATGAATCCTAGCGCCCTTGATTCCCTTACGGAGATTGTGCCTGGCGCAGATCTCAATGGCATGGATTTCAGCCTGAAACACAGTGGGAGTCGTACCCATAGGTACCGAAATTTTTGTGTTGGGTCCAAAGACCCCGGCTCCAACCCCAGAATCCATTTTCGATCCGTCGGTGAACCAGACGAGACTTTTGGGGTCCAGTATTGGAACACCATCGGACCAATTTCCGCGGTCCAATATTTCTACCTCGAATAACCTTCCGAAGCAATGTTGCCTGACCGTAATATCCGGTATAGTACAAAACATGTCTCTTTTAGGGATCGAGTTGAGTATCTTTAGATGCCCCACTAGGTCACCTGGTTTATACTCATAATCTAGCTGCAGCTTGATGGCATATCTAGCAGCCATCTTCCTAATGAAGATTGGTAAGGATGTTACCCCGACAATAGCTTCAAGAGCTGCCGTGGGGCAGGTGCGCATCGCACCTGTAATGCCGAGACAGGCAGTTCTTTGCAACTTCTGCAACTTGTTTGCCGTTGTCTGCTGGACGGTTTTTGGCCACCAGACGATAGCCGCATATGTGATAATGGGTCTTACCATCATTATGTACAACCAATGTATCATTTTAGGAGAGAGACCCCAAGTTCTGCCGTATAGGCGTTTACTAGCCCAAAGTGCTCTCGTAGCACGTTCTGTGGCGGACTTGATATGTGAATTCCATTTAAGTCGTTTGTCAAGAATTACACCAAGGTATTTGACCTCGCTGGAATAAACTATTGTGGTGCCTTTGATTGTGATGGGTTCAAGGTTGACCTGTGTCTTCCTTGTAAACGGCACCAGAACGGTTTTACTAGGATTGATTGGTCGATTCTTCGATACCTCTGCTACTAATCGACCTTGTGATCGTGTCGTAACCAGTGTTATCGAATGCGCCCTCGATATCAAGAAATGCACACAAGGCTATATCCTTAGAACTGAGTGTACCCTCTATCTTTTTTACGAGATAATGAAGGGCACCTTCATGCCTTTTCTGTAGGCGTACTGATTCGATTGCAGAGGGTTAGACACATCTAACCTGTCTCTGATGTGAATATCAATTAGTCTCTCCATTGTCTTGAGGACAAATGAAGTAAGACTTATAGGTCTATAGGATTTAGGCAGCTCACTAGGCCTATTGCCTGGTTTGGGAATGAATACCACATTAACCTGTCTCCAGGTGGGTGGTATGTATCCCCAATTGTAGCTAGCTCTAAATAAAGCTGTCAAACCCGGCAGGATGAGGTCGATTGGCTTTTGTAGAAGTGCTGGAAAGAGACCATCACCGCCGGGAGCTTTAAAATGTTTGAAGGTGCCCACTGCCCATTCAACTTTATCTGGACTAAATATTTTACCTGATAAACTGTTAACTCTACTTTCCACAAAAACCCTGTGGTCAAATGTGTTAGAGTACACATGAGATGTATTAAGAGACGAACCTGGGAAATGTACCTGGAGCAGGGTTCTAAGTGTATCCGTACGGTCCGTCGTATAGGTTCCGTCATTCTTCTTCAATAACCCTACACAGTTGACTTGCTCTTTAACAAGCGCTTTATGGATTCGTGCCGCTGTTGGCATAGCGGCAATGGTTTCGCAGCATATCTAGTTTATTTTAGTTGTAAAGAATATTTATTTTCTAAAACTCTAAGGCAATATATTAAATATACTCGTAAATGCTAAAAAAATCGTTTGTAAATATTAATCTACAATAAGTGAATATGTATCTTCTTCCTTTTATCAGCGAGGTTATGATCCGAAAATAAGGGATCATAACTCTCCCACTTCACCGCATTTCTACTGATCCGCCTGTGGGGTTCGCCTATTCCACCTCAGAAAATATCGGCCGATATCGGTCTGCCGATTTTGGATCACTCGGTTACAGAGGCCAATGAAATGCCGATGTCTTCACATTTGCCTCATCCAGGCGTTTATAGGCCTGCCTTTCCTACATCGCGATGTCTTTGGAACGTGCATTAATATTGGCTTTTTAACAGGGTTCAAATGATCTTTTTTTTAAACGTGGCAATACCAGCTGAGCCGGTCGCGCTCTATCGGTTTAGGGCCTTCCTGGCATTTTTCTGTCACAGAAGATAGCGGAATTTTCTCGCCATTTCATCCAACCTACGCTTACGCGATGATTGAAATCGTCATCACAAGTTGCTTTGCTATTGATCATAGATCTCAGATATTTGAACTTTTCGCACTTGGGAAGCACTGTTCCATTCACATAAATGTCTGGAATAGGCCTGGGTGGATCAGAGAACAGGCAGCACAAGTACTCATTCTTTTTTGACCTAATGCGATACACATTTCACTCCAGAGCATCCACCCACACATCAAGTGCTCATTGCAGGGATGTAGGATCCTCACTTATGATGGCTCCATCGTCAGCAAAGAATTACTGATGTACCTTGGGGTCCATCACTTTACCTTTAAGCAGATAATCAAGGACTGTAATAAAGAGCAAAGGACTTAAAACGCTTCCCTGGTGCACCCCGAATTTGATTGGGAACTCTTCGGTTACTCCAGCGGGGCATCTTACTCTTGTCTTTGCTCCTTCGTACATGTCCATGATCATCTGTACATAGGTTTCTGGAACCCCTCGATGTCTTAGCGCCACCCATATCAGATCTCGTGGTTGTCTGTCGAATGCCTTTTCAAAGTCAACCAATACAATATGCAAATCCCTTAAGGAATCACGATGTTTTTCCATTATGATCCTTATACTTTGGATTGCATCTGTGGTTGAATTACCCGAGACAAACTGATCATCAGATAGCCGTATTATTTTTCGCAGTCGGCGTCTTGGAAAGTATAGCCGGGGAAACTGTTCATTTGAAAGCTCTTCACAATACTGCCGCCACCTCTGCAGAATTTTGTCGTCATCCACAAGAAGCTGGCCATGAGCATTGTTAATGAACTTTGGCGAACGAATCTCCTGAGTATTCCTCCTTCTTTGGGCGGCTATTTTGAAGATGGTTGCGCTCTTGTTCATATTGTGTCTTCGCAGCTCCTAGATAGCCTGGTTTGGATCAGCAACAGGGGAAGCTATTTTCTCCAGCTTCCGATACAGGCCCTCCGTACTCTCTGCTTCTTCTTCTTCGCTTTTTTCTTGCAACATCTGTATTCCATTTCGAGGCGAACTTTTCGTCACTATTATTAGAAGGGCACTTTGACCAAGCTTTGAAAGCCGGTTTCTTCTCATTTATCACCTTATTAGCTTCATCACTCCACCACCATGTTTCTTTGGTGTGTTGATGGTGGCCTTTTGAAGCTCCTAGCAGTGATTTGGCCTTCTTTAAGCAAGTTCGCTGTAGGGAATTCCACATATTTTGTGCACTGCACTCTTCATCCTCAGCTCCGTTGATGGTGTGAGAGAGGTAATTTTTCATTACGAAAACAAAAGCCTCGCCTTTTTCTTTGTCCAGATTGTACCATTTGGTTTTCTCAGAGACCCTTGTTTGTGTGCTTTTCTTCGGTGTTTTCATAAAAATTTCTCTTAGCAGGAGACGGTGTTGCCGAGCGATTGCCTTTCCCAGGATCACTTTGCAATCAACCCCGAGGCTTCATGAAACTGGCTACCAAATGGTAGTCAATCGGAGTTTCATATCCACCACTGCTGTAAGTGATCAGGTGTTGGCTTTGTTTGATGAACATGGTATTTAACACGATAAGACCGTGTGATTTGCACATGCTTAGGATGTCTTCACCAGGAAGGTTCCTGGTGCCATATCCTAGTCCTCCATGGCAGTCTTCATAGTCTTCGTTTGATTTCCCGACATGTCCATTCAAATCTCCTCCAACAAACGGAAACTCTTCCTTTGGGGTGTTCTTAAGGAGATTGTGGAAATCTACCCAAAATGCATCTTTATCTCTCTGATTGCACCCATTTTGGAGAGCATATGCACTGACAATATTCCAACCTCTCCTTGTATTACTAGTTTGAGAGACATCAAATCGTCGCTGGACTTCGAAATGCTCAAGAAGTTACCAAGTAGCTCTGCCACAAGGATGATACCTATTCCGTTCTTAGCCTTTTCCGTTCCGTAGTAGAACATCTTGTAATCTTTTGTCCTAACGTCGAAGAAACGTTTGATATTGTTTGATCTTTCTTCTATGACACCGGTGATCTCCAGTCGTGCCAACCCACGGACTCGCATGCACACTTGTGGAAGGGTTTTTCAGGTAGTATATGTGTCGCTAGGCTCACTTGGGTGTTATATTGTCTAGATCTGATTTGTCCCCTCAGTTGCCTTTTACGACAAGCGCTTGTTGTTGGGGGGCGCTGCAGTGATATTCTTAACCCGTCCCTGCACGGGAAATAAGTGAATATGTATGATAGACAAATAATTAAGACAAGGACTTCTTACTAGCGAAGAACCATACTCTGAATTCGAAGGGGCTCTAAGTGCGTGTGTGGTCTTTTATACTCGTTACATGGGAGTTTTTAATATTTTGTTAGGCGACTCTTCTTTGCTTTTTTAACAGAGTTGTTAAAATTGCCTTCAGAGTCTGTGTGGTATTTAATACCCAAACTTTAGGATATCAGACTGTAAAATTCTTATTAAATAGTTTCCTCAAACCCATTGCACCAACAGTTTGCTGTACAAACCCGGTAAAAACTTATAAATAGAAGCAGTTCACGCTGGTCAAATACTTGTACACCTACTCATCTTTAAGATTTGGTCAGACGAGTGTATGCCTGATGAATATTCAACTTAGACAGGAAATATCGCGGGCAGGACATCGCGATACTATCAGACAGCCAAGCCGCTATTAAAGCACTGACCTCGCATGAGATCAGATCCAAACTGGTATGGGAGTGTCTCACCAGGATCAACAAACTGGGAGAAACAAACAAAGTAACTCTCTACGGGGTACCAGGACATGTAGGAGTAGAGGGGAACGAAGCAGCTGATGAGCTAGCTAGAAACGGATCAGACACGCCATTCCTTGGACCAGAACCCTTCTGTGGGATAGGACCCCACAAAATAAGGGAAGACTTAAGGAAAGAAGAAGAGAACAAATGGGCCAAACATTGGGACGATATCCCCCAAATAAGACAGGCAAAGGAACTACTGGGGAAATACAACCAGAAAAGAAGCAGAGCCTGCCTAAAAGTTAGTAAGAATCGGCTTCGCATCTTGGCGGGCATGTTAACAGGTCACTGCAGACTTAAGGAGCACCTTAGGAAACTGGGAATAGAGGGAGACGGACACTGCAGATTATGCAGGGCCTTCGCAGAAACACCAGCGCACCTTCTTATGGAATGCGCAGCACTGATCCACAAAAGAAGGAATCACCTTGGTGCCTACCTCCTATCAGAAACGGATTTGCCTTCGCTGGATCCACTGAAGATACTCCGGTTTGCTGTAGCAGCTGGACTGGAGGAAGTGCTCTAGACCGAGTGTATCATCGGCTAGAACCTTAGTAAGGGGGGCACAATAGATCTTTTATAGGTCGCAGTGCACTTGCACCCCTCAACAATATAAATCTATCTATCTATCTATCTATGCCTGATGAATGGAATCTCAGTATCTCAATATCAATATATTGTGTGAACTCCTGAAGCATTTTATCAAGAGCCTGATTAGCCCCTGTCAGTGCGGTTTCAGGCCAGGAAAGTCCACTATCGACGAAATCTTCACACTTCGGCAGATCCTGGAAAAAACTCAAAAAGTTCAAATCGATACTCACCATTTCTTTATCGATTTAAAGGCCGCTTATGACAGTATCTACACTACAGAAAGGAGCTATATAGAACCATGTCTAGTTTTGACATCCCTGCCAAATTTGTCCGTCTGTGCAGGATGACGATGGAGAACGCTCGCTATTCCAACAAGAACAGGAATGACTTCGCCGAGACCTTTGATGTCAAAAAAGGTTTTAGACGGATGGTGGGAAACTCGCAAGCCAACGCAAGAGACACAATCTATCAAAAGTCTCTACAACTGCTTGCATACGTAGACGATATTAATATTGTTGGAAGAACTCAGCGGGCTGTCACCGGTGCGTTTGCAAGCATTGAAGCAGTAACGGCCAAAATGGGTTCAGCGGTATAGGAGGGCAAAACCAAGTATATACTGTCAACAAGAAGGGACAATCAACACCAACGAATTGGAGAGAACGTTACAGTGGGCAGCTTCAACTTCGAGGTCTACCTTGGTAAGACAATCTCGAACAACTAAGGGTACTCTATCTAAGACCTTGATCATCCCAGTCACGGCGCTGAAAGATAGCCGATATTGAAAGCGGATTAAGAGATACTTGGTCGCTTCGAGTAAAAAATTCTTTGTAAGATCATATATGGTATGTTGACGGTTTTGAAGGAGAAGATTCAATGATAAAAACGAGCTGTACAGTAACATTCACCTTCTCAATGCGAATTGGACGGCTGATGTGTGTAAAACATGTAAAGCGGACGGAAACCAACGCTCAGGCCCGAAGAATCTTCGAATCGTCGAAGGGACGCCACAGTAAAGGGCTTCCTCGCCGTAGGTGGCGCGCACAAGTTCAACGGGATCTCGACAAACTTGGAGTGTACAACTGGAGGCAATTAGCTAAACACCGAGGAAAATGGAGAGGCTTGTTGGTCAAGGTCCACATTTACTCCGAACTGTGTAAGTAAGTGCACATTACTTTATGAGATGTTTAGCAGAACTGGATATGCATATGTTAGTGCGAAGTTTGAATAATAAAATACTGAGGCTTTTTGAACAGAAGTATTGGAAAGCTGATACAATTTATGATAGAGATTTATGAACAAATTCCCAAATTTGAGAAGAGCGGTTGCGAACTTGTAGTTACCTCTATCGCCGGACTAGGGCTTCTGAAGACTTTTGCGGCCTTGTAATCAGCAGTGAATTGTTTTAGCATAACTTATCGGTCTATATTCGAATATAATTGCATTAGAACTTCTTACAATAGGGAAAATGTTTGCATAAGTTGTTCAGGAGATATTCAATATCTGTGCGGACAAGATACTATAAAAAGAGCTGGGTGGGCAATATGCTGAAAGGAGAACGATTCATATTTAGACGTGAACCTCTGGACTTATGGGTTGTCAGCGAGGGATGCCCGCGGAGCAGTGTTTTTTTTACGGCATCACAATTGACTACGCAGACGACACAACAAAAATTCTAATTAACCTATGTGTTCAAGATCAAGCACCTGTGGGGAATAGCAGTCATCAGCCACCCGAGAATTAAGTGGTAAGCAAATAACATCGAAGTTTTTCCAACCACTGGACCATAAAAGTTACCTGCCTGGTAGTGCAATGGACCGGAGAGTCTCAGTGCTTTGAGATTTGGGCTTCCTTTTTTCTTTAAAGAAAATGTGTACATATAAATATACATATGCTACGTGGTGAAGTAGCAGAAATTGTCGCAACAGGTCATAATGAAGCATTTGTAGGTATAGGATTTAATGTTTGACAGCAAGAACCACACCGCATGATCATGGTTTTAAGAAACTTCGATTGAGGCGTACGATAACTGGCGCTGGCGCGTTACTATATACGAATATAGTGATTCCGGATCTCATGAAAAATGAAATCAGGGATCTAAATATGCCTATAGGTGGAAGAAAAAGAGTTCATATTACTGAAAGTTATTCCCAAACCCTAATGAAGTATGGATCAATCTCGGAGAGAAAGTTTGAGGAATAACTATCTTCATGAATGGATCTATGTTGAATGGACAAGCCGTAGCAGGCGTCTTCTCAGAAGACCTATTTGTAGCCTATTATAGGTTTCTAGATACAAAGACTCCAGTGTATCAACAAAATTAAGATGCGGGCAAACTAGCAAAGCAGGATTCAGTTGGGGTAATTCTCCATCCCGAAACATTGCAGCACTAGACAAAGGAATGGTAAGGGGCTTTATCCATCCAGAAATGGGTTACTACTGAATACCATAAACGGTGCTCAACTGTGGACGGATATAGACAAGACAAAATGGCGCTGAAAATTGTATAAAGCTCCGCATTGCCCGACGAATGCGGTACTCCTAATAATGACAATGCTGCCATTAAGACTCAAACACCATTCGATTGAAGAAATATGTATATGGCGGCGGATATCTTGAGTGTCATTGAAAGTTGTCACACTTAGCTCGCCTCTATCGAAAAACTTTTCGGGAGATATTCGAATATTTTCCAAGATATGTCAGCAGCGATGGCATTAGTTATGCACATGTACTTATATATTAATATATACGTGTCTGGATGGTATAAAATGTATATCCCTCTAACAGTGCAGTAGTGCTCCTAACTGGCCAATACTAATAGTTCTTTGACGAGATACTCACCATAGTATCTCTTCTGTAGCATTTACAGGACGTGTTTTGAGGCAGCAAAGCAACAGTCCAGATTTCCGTCGAAGAGAGTTGCGGCACTAGGACTCCGTATTGTTGTACGTCGACTAAAAGCTCCTTTATTTAATTATACGGCTTATAGAAGGACATCGACTTAACCAGAAGAGTTCACATACAACTTGGCATGTGCAATTGGAGGCAACTGGCTCGTAACCGGGCTGGCTGGAGAGATTTGCTGATTGAGGCCCAGGTCTGTAGCGACACAGTGGTTCAGTGGTTCTTTAAACTCACTATGAAAATCCTGTTGTGCACGCAGCCGCCTGCCATATATCAAGATCCATATGTAACCATTCTTTCCCATGTAATCTTCCATAATAGTAAACCACCGACTCACTTCTGCACCACACATTCAATGTGGCGTGGCACTTGTCCTCAATCACCTGTTGCTATGTTCTGACCTGCATCAAGATATTTGAAAAAATTCTTTCCGATTTAATTATAGTGCAATGCCATTATCAGACTTCCGAAAGTCATTGCACATAAAGTAGCACCAAGTGTTTTTGCTTATCTCCATTGGACTTGCTGCAACAAATCCTTTGAACACTTCCCAGGACGAACGATATCAAAATCTTAATTTACGCAATTGGCAATTAGTATTATTCACGTGAGCTCAACTCGTTTAACTTTGCAGCAGTGCAGCAACTTTGCCTCCTGCAAGTTCTTATACCTACTTTGGCTGGTTATAGCCTTACTTACTCCTGTGTATGTAACCAATTTATATGCATATGTAGAAAACACTGAATATGAATATTACGTCGTCGCTCCTATCTTTGACCGTGTGCACCGGACCGTAAGCTGGAGCATAACTTGGCTTTCATTAAAATGCATCCAGTTTTCATCATGCAGTATATGCACCCTTGATGAGGTTTTATGTTTTTTATTCTTGATTTATTGCAAGCTAACCAGGTGTGTAGCGTGTATGGGTATCCTGGTGATTGGGGTGTGCTGTGCCAATGGAGATTTAACATGCAGTGCTTATTGGAATTAGCATACCTCTGAAAATATTATATGTACAAAGCTATCGAAATGAGCCTCCTAATAGCATGTTCGCATCTTGAGTGTTTGATATTCAAATTTATATATATCAAGGAGGGTGGGTGGTTGTCGTATGATATTCGACCAGCTTAAGGGAGGAGATTCAATTTGCCCACACTTTTGTGATTTTGAGTAAATAGTGACAGTTTTGAGTGGGTATTTTATATAAGATTGGAATGTCCATAAGAAGTTTCATTATGAACTCACATACTTTGACTCTAATTTAAGTTATGTATTTGATTTAATTTACTTTAGAGTATTTGAATATTTGTCAAGTATTGCTTGGTTCATCTAAAAACTCCCATAAATCATAACTGCACAAAATTTTAATTATTAGAAAACTTTATTCTATGATATCCATTTCCAAACAATCTTAAGCTGAACCTATAACTTTAGCTGAAGTCCCCTTGAACCACATATCGTTTATCCAGGTCGAATTCGAAGAGTTTCTGTCCCGAGCCTTGACATCGGAGAGTTTAACAGGCCACCAAGATCTAGGCTAAATATTTTAACCTCTTCTGACCAAGTTGATGTCACGGTATGCAGTTTAAATGCTGTAGAAGAAAGTGCAGTTTTGGTATGTTAATTATGGTAAAAGTTTTAGACCATGTAGATTGAGCACTGGACTCCAACCATCTGGCATGATTTACTAACGGATCCAAAGTGAAGTCAGGAATTGGAGCTAATACTATTGGACACAACATCAGAATCTAGATATGACTATTGGGATCTGCGCAAGGATAAAACCTAAAACGCAATCGATAAGGTCGTTAGAATCCGAATCCGAATTTGTCCGGCAGTACTTAATGCACTGACTTAGTACCCAATGAACTCCAAAATGATCGGCAGTTGTTTTGACTATTTCTTTAATTTTAAGGCCCTAAACTGGAAAAATTAATTTGATCTCTTACATTGGGGAAGAGTCCCATAGG
Source organism: Brachypalpus laphriformis (assembly GCA_945910035.1). NCBI lineage: Eukaryota > Metazoa > Arthropoda > Insecta > Diptera > Syrphidae > Brachypalpus > Brachypalpus laphriformis. The sequence goes on from OX246755.1 coordinate 126,098,448, forward strand.
CCTTTAAAAAAAATCTTTAATGCATGAGCGAACTTGTACGCTTGCTTACAGGCCATTGTAACTTCAGATACACAAAGACAAAGTTTCGCCTCTGCACTTACTTCTGCTGTATCGTATTTTTTTAGTTGAAATAGTGTCTCTCCTTCAAGATATGATTCAGAACTTTATATATACTGCCACTCCCGGATTGAGTAGCCCTTTTCATGAAAGCTGCATGTTTCCTTTCATCAAGGGTCCTTAATATATCTCGCTGCACTCTAGTTACTTTTGTCTTCTCAACTTAGTGACATGTCCACATTGCAATATTTGTTGAGTTCTTCTTATCAAAACCTAATCGAAAAAAAATTAAAAATTATCAAAATCCGTTTCGTTTGGTGTGTAGGTCCTTGCAAAGAAATACTCACTTTCTTTTATAATATTAGGGATTAGGGATATATCCCCACAAAAACCGTTCGTATGTGTAATAATGTTTGTCCATGGTTTACATCTGCAGTTGTCTTTGCCCTTAAATGAAACAAGATGTATTATAAATGGAAACGTAATCCATCAACAAATAATTGGAATATTTACAAAAGTGCACGTAATTATGCAAGTAATGTAACCCGAACTGCTAAGCACAATTACTTCTGCTCCAAGCTTGATACCGCTTTTCCGCCAAAAATAAAAAAATAAATAAATATTTGGCGCAACAGCTCTTTAAGTGCCTGGGCCTAGCTTCTCGCAACCACTTATGTTGTGTATGTTATATTTTTCACACGAATGGAAGGGACCTTCAGTTTAGTGCCGTATCCGAAGGCAATTTAGTTTGGGAAGTTTTTTTCGAGACAACAATACTGTTGGATGTTTGTCAGACGTTCGCGAGAGGTGGGACCGTAAAACAACTTCTTGGTGTTTTCTAGAATTTGAACTTGGAACCTCACGCGCAGTGGTCCAACACACTAACCACTTACGCCACAGCGTCAAAAATACTCTGGCGAAATCTCCGACAGATCGGAATTGGTTCAAAGAGCATTAGTGATTGTAAACTGGATCCCAATTCTCTCAATAAAAAGTTCTTGTCTGATGCTACAGAACAGATCTCAACAGAACAACAGATTATATCATACCCTATATAGATTTTGAAAAGAACTACTCCACTTTTATTCCCGAAAGACAAGTGTGGGACTCCAGTACATTAATTAATGTATAGGATATTCAACTCTACACTGACGGGTGTAAAATGGATATCGGAACTGGCTCTGGAGTTTTCTACGAGTCACTCAAAATCAACGACTCATATAAACTCCTGGATGACTGCAGCATCTTTCAAGCTGAAGTCTTCGCCATTGACAGGGCTGCACAGACTATACATAGCAGAAAAACTAAATCCTTCCAAGATTAACATTTTCGCGGATAGTCAAGCGGCAATCAAAGCACGAGACAGCGAGGAAGTCAGATTACAAACAGTTTCCATATTCCGTAACACGTTGAACAGAATACGCAACCGGACATAGCAATATAAAAGGAAACGAGATAGCAGATGAACTAGCCAAAAAGGGATCAGCATTCGATTTTTAAGACACTCGGATGTCAGTGAAAACTCCAATTGGTGAACTTAAAAGGAAAATAGACCTAAAAGCAAGAGAACTGATTAACTCCGCTTGGTACGCCAGAGCGACTGTGTTATATCTAGCAGTTTATGGCCGACAGTGGATGAAAACAGAACGAAAAGCCCTTTGGCGATGAATAAAATAGAGATTCGCATCTTGACAGGTGCGCTAAGAGGACACTGCGCGATAGGGGTAATGGCTGCTAGATTAGGCGTCAACATATCCGACCACTGCAGAAGCTGTCAAGATATAGAGGAGACAGAAACCATCAAACACCGGCCATGCGATTGCCCAAATCTTCTTCATCTTCGCCTCCGTCATATGGGAAACAGGTTTTTTGACGAACTAGCGGATCTCATACAAGTCCCACTAAGGAACATGATACGCTTCATATAGAGCACAGGCTGGTACACAACAGAATCGACCATAGGATAATAATAAGTTAAGTATAGGTTCAACACTACAAAGGGAAACACAATGTACCGAACGGCCGCCATGATAAGCACTTAGGTGCCCTCCAACTTAACCTAACTCTACTTTTCACTCGCGTAAAATTACCACATCGTCTCCACACTGTGAACTAGACTTTCAGCTTATCTCTGAGGCCGATATAGTTCTCGCCATAGCCGCCATCAAATCACATTCTATAAGCGAAGATGGAACACCACTGCGCTTCGTAAAAATAATTTAGCTCAAATCGTAAATCACATAACACATATAATTAACTCTTGCATTATGACTTTAACTTTTCAACAGACCTGGAAACTGGCAAAAGTTATTCCAATTGCAAAGAAAACTAAGGCAAGTTGCGCTTATGATTTCAGACCCATAAGTATCCTACCGTGCTTGTCTGAAGTCCTGGAGAAAATTCTAGCCAAACAAATCCTAAATCACCTGAAGTAATTCACTATTATGTACTTTTCAATCTGTTTTTAGGTCTGGCCATAGTTGTTCTACAGCGATGGTTAACATTCTAGACGATATAAGACGTAAGGTTTGTAAAGGTTTTCTTACGACTCTATGTCTGCTGGACTTCTCTAAGGCTCTCAATATAGTTAATCATGGTATACTCTGTTGAAACTTGTTTAATTTTTCTCCAACGGCTGTCAAACTCGTAAAATCTTTTCTGCCAAATCAGTTCTAATGAGTGGTCATGGATGAAAAAAGAGATTTTAAGCCTGTTTATCCGGGAGTACCACAGGGATCAATATTGGGAGGCATTCTGTTCTGTGTGTTTATAAATGATCTTACTTACTTACTTATGTCCTGTATCCCCTTGTGGGTCCTAGGGCCTCTACTACGCCTACGCGCCATCGTGCACGGTTTCTGGCAATGTGTCTGAGTTCTCCCCAACTTTTCCCTAACTGCTGTGTCTCCTTCTCGACTATTCTGCGCCATGTTCTCCTCGGACCGCCAGGTCTTCTGCCATCACGAGTGAAAGGATTCCATTGCATAGCATGGTTCGCTATGGAACTGTCACCCTTACGGAACGTGTGACCAATCCACTGCCACTTCCGCCGTTGGATAGTTGTGCCTATTGGTTCCTGACCCGTTCTCTCGTAAAGGTGTTCGTTAGAGATACGATTGGGCCAGAAAATCCTTAAGATATTACGCAGACACCTATTAACGAACGTTTGCAGCTTTCTGGTGATAGTAGTGGTCACTCTCCACGTGCTGCAACCATATAGCAGCACGGATTCAACGTTGGAGCGGAACAGTCTTATTTTGGTGCTCAAACTGATTGCATTGCTTCGCCATATTTTGGACAACATCCCGAACGCGGACTTTGCTTTCGCGATCCTGTTGGCTATATCCAGTTCGGTTCCACCATCAGTCGAGACAATACTCCCAAGATACTGGAAATCCTCTACTCTCTCTACCGGTTGTCCAGGAATGCATATTTGAGCCGATGAGTTTGTTCCAAGGCTGATAATTTTAGTTTTTGCCGTATTCATTTTCAGCCCGACGATACCTGCCTCCCTCTCCACATCTGCTGTCATTTGGTGGAGGTCCATAATTCTGTGGGAGAGTAAGCATACATCGTCTGCGTAGTCAAGATGTTTCAGTTGAGATGCAAGAGTCCATCGAATTCCTCCGTTTCCCGTCGACAAAGCTGCATGAAGCACATCGCTAATCACCAATAGGAATAATATTGGTGAAAGGATACAGCCTTGTCTTATCCCACTTTGGATCTCAAATTCCTCAGACAACCTTCCCCTGTGCAGAACGTGACATTTGGAACCTTCATATGTAGCTTTGATAATAGCAATTAGTTTATCGGGAATGCCTCTCCTGCGTAATGCATGCCAAATAAACTCCCTGTTGACACTATCGAACGCCTTCTCAAAATCGATGAACAGCAGGTGCAGTGGCGATCGATATTCCACACACTATTCGATGATAATCCGCAGGGTGTTGATGTGGTCGGCACAGGAGGATCCAGAGCGGAAACCTGCTTGTTCGGCATCGAGTGTGTCTTCGAGATGTTGTTTGATTCGCTCCAGGATGATTTTAGGTATTATCTTAGCTACAGCAGGCAGCACGCAGATACCCCTCCAGTTTCCGCACTCCATTAAATTTCCTTTCTTAGGAAGCTTGACGATCATTCCCTTTTTCCACTCGTTAGGAAAGCTCTCAGCTTCCCAAGCCCTCTCTATAAGTGGAAGCAGAAGCTCAGCCGATGTTGTTGGTGCTGCTCGTAAGAGCTCTGCTGGAATACCATCAAGTCCTACCGCCTTGTTGGTTTTAGTGCCTTGATCGCGGTAATGATCTCATCTTTACTGGGAGTCGTGGTGCGTATTCGGGAACTTCTCATCTCGGGCATCTCAGTCTGATTTGGGAGCATATCGCTAGCGAATACACGGTTCAAAACCGTAGCAAAATGGTCTTTCCATCTCTTGAGCTGGTCCTCATCCGAAATGAGCAAGGAGCCGTCTAGGCTTTTCACTGGGTGTTGGATGGAGCTGCGACCACCTGTGATTCTGTAGACGGTCCTGCTGTCGCACCTCCGTGCAGCTTCTTCTGCTTCTGTAGCCAGCGCGTTGATGTAGTTGCGCTTGTCACGTCATACGCTACGCTGAACTTCTCTCATCTTCATGCGATATTGGGACTCTAGCTCGCTTCTCCCTGCTGCTGGGGTAGCTGCAACGCGAGCTTTCAGCTGTTTTCGTTCGTCAATCCGTCTCCAGGTATCCTCGGAAAGCCACGCCCTATGTCTTCCCTACAATTCTTTCAGCACCAGATGTAAAAACATTTTTCACAGCACACCAATGATCTTGGATGATTGCGGGCATTGAGCTACTGATTTCTTCCACACGTTGCGAAAAGTGCACCCTTAATTGTTGGCGCACTGAGGTATCACTAAATCTATCGATGTTGTTGGGCATTCTTGTGTTGTCGTGGGATCTTCGAACTGCAGCAGTGCGTAGTTGGAGAGTAGCTATCATAAGATGATGATCACGTACTATCCCCACATCTGCCCCTCGCCTGTTTCGGACGTCCAGGAGACTACTTCTAAAGCGGCGGCTGATAGCAAAATTTGGCCAATTTGGCTGGAGGTTGCTTGCCTGTCATTGGAAACCCAGCTGACTTTGCGGCAGGTCTTGTGCTCAAACATGGTGCCACCTATCACAAGGCGGTTGGCATTGCAGAAATCCACAAACCTTTCGCCGTTGTCATTGCGGTAGCCTAGTCCATGCTTCCCGATTACATGTTTGAGCCCTTCGTTGTCGCTGCCTACCTTGGCATTCAAATCCCCCATCACTATGACAATGTCTCCATTTGGTGTTGTGTTGAAGACGGCGCTTAAGAGATTGTAGAATCTCTCCTTTTCGTCCTCAGACGAACTATTCGTTGGGGCGTAACACTGTATGATGGTCATGCGTAAATGATCTTCCTGCTGTATGTCAATCTGCTGCTGTTCACTTATATGCCGACGATATTCAGCTGTAGTTGTCTCACCCATTGACCTGGGTAAATGAACTTGTCTCATATGTAAATAAAGATCTCACAAACGTGTATAATTGGTCACTTCCCAACGGTCTAATTCTGAATTCATCTAAGTCTCAGTTTATACCGATTTCATCCCGCACTTTTGATCGCAATACTTTGCCTGATATCTGTTTGGCAGATACCAAACTTAATGTGGTTGAATATGCAAGTACTCTTGGTTGCGTTCTTAACTCAGATCTAACCTGTTCTAATCATGTTAATTATATTTTTAGACGTATTTATGGATGTCGTCGTAAATTGTGGATTACTGCACCTTTCACACCTGTCGCAACCCATCATAAACTTATTAAGGGGTGGCAATGGTGCTGAAAAAATTGTTCGATCTGTTGATGATGATTTGTCTATGACATCGGTTATTGGGAAAAATACTGTGAATCAGAAGCAAAGGCAAAAAATAATAATAGTCTCCCCAGATATCTCGACACTACCCCCGGAGATCCTCTGAAGCATAAACAACTACACCAAAATCTTTTTCTCTCTCGCTGTACATATCCTTTCCAACGCTCGCGCAGCGTGAAAGTATGTACAGGGTATTCATAACCACTTAAGTGCGCGCAAATTATAAAAAAAACGCTGATTGTCCCTATTATAGGATAGGTGTACGAAGGAGCAAAGACAAGAGTAAGATGCCCCGCTGGAGTAACCGAAGAGTTCCCAATCAAAGTCGGGGTGCATCAGGGAAGCGTTTTAAGTCCTTTGCTCTTTATTACAGCCCTTGACTATCTGCTTGAAGATAAAGTGATGGACCCCAAGGTACATCAGTAATTCTTTGCTGACGATGTAGCCATCATAAGTGAGGATCCTACATCCCTGCAACGAGCACTTGATGTGTGGGTGGACGTTCTGGAGGGAAATGGGTATGGCAGTAGTTCAAAAAAACAGAGTACTTGTGCTGCCCATTCTCTGATCCACTCAGACCTATTCCAAACATTTATTTGAATGGAGCAGTGCTTCCCAAGTGCGAAAAGTTCAAATATCTGGGATCTATGATAAATAGCAGAGCAACTTGTGATGACGACATCAATCATCGCGTAAGCGTAGGGTGGATGAAGTGGCGAGAAAATTCCGCTATCTTCTGTGACAGAAAAATTCCACCTAAGTTGAAAGGGTGGGTCTACACCGCAGTTGTTCATCCAGCGCTCACATACGGTTCACAATGTTGGACGATGTACAAAACGTATGAGAGTAAATTAACGGCAGCTGAGATGAAGATGCTTCGCATGACAGCAGGAGTGACAAAGCTTGATCGAATAAGAAGTTCGAAGATCCGTGGAAGCTTTCACATCAAGGAAACCATCGTACAAAAAAAAGAGCGCGACCGGCTCAGCTGATAATGCCATGTTCAAAGAAGAGATTATTTGTACCCTGTTAAAAAGGCAATATCAATGCACGTTCCAAAGACATCGCGATATAGGAAAGGCAGGCCTATAAACGCCTGGATCACACAAATGTGACGACATCGGCCTGCCGATATTTTCTGAGGTCAAATAGGCGAACCGCGCAGGCGGATCAGTAGAAATGCGGTGAAGTGGGAGGGTTGTGATCCCTTATTTTCGGATCATAACCTCGCTGATAAAAGGAAGAATAGGATACGCAGGGGTGGTCTACTGCAAGCTTGACTCAGTTTCTCTGCATACGTTGCAAGTAGCATTTAATGATGCAGTTAGATATATGATTGAGTTACCTAGACACGCTCATGTATCTGAATATAGTAAATCAGTTCTGGGTTATTCCGTGCAACAATTTCTCAACGCGAGGTGTTGTATATTTCTGCTCAACATTTTTCGTACAAGATCACCACCCTCTTTACTAAATAGATTGCAATTTCGCAGATTCAGCAGGATATTTAAACTTATTTCACAAAAGTAGACATACCTTAACTCCTCTCAACTTTTCTTTGTTCACGTCACTAGATTATGGTATGCATTGCTTACTCACATCAGAGGATATTTTAAAAACAGTGGCGCAAAATTATAGTCATCTGATTTTAAAGAATGTTAGTAGCCACTAATTATCATCTCTTTAACTTTAAAGCCGGTACTTAACTTTGAATTGAATTATAAAAAAATGTTAACCTACGTACAACTAGTATCGACCCAAACTCAAAAATTTAAAGTTTGAGAAAAAAAACACAGTTTAGGGACCAATGTCGTATATGAATTTCAGCCGTTGGTTGGCTGAAGTTTGGATTTGAAAAAAGTGAAAAAGAATGGCGGATGACAGATGGTTAAAAGCCCACTCTAAAAGTTAAAAGGTGCTTTAGGTGGTTTTAAAGTAAGCGTGAGGTGAAACGTATAAAGTGAGTTTTATGTCGACTATAAATACGAAAACACTAATATTGACTTTGTTACGTGCTAAAATCTTTTTAAAGTGTACTTTTTGCGACTATAATTTTGCGCCAATATTACAAGTTTTAAATCTGCTATTTTTTTTATTATTTTGCATTGCAGCAATAAACACAACACTATTGTTTTTTGTTTTTATATTCTGTTTCCATCCTTTTTATATAATATTTTATTTTTTTAAGATAGTTATCCTTCAACATTTATTATTTGCTAAAGTGTATTATACTCTGTACTTTAAAAGACCCTGTCTTATTGCACTCATAAGTTATTGAATATATTGTGGTCGCCGTGGGGTAAGTGGATAGTCGGACCACTGCGCGTGAGGTTCCAAATTCGAATCCCAGACAACACCAACAAGTTTTTCCACGGTCCCACCTCTCGCAAGCGTCTGACAAACATCCGGGAGTATCGTGTTGTTTCGAAAAGCTTGTCAAAATAAATTGCCCTTCGGATACGGCACTAAACTGTACTGTAGGTCCCTTCCATTCGTGTGAAAAATATAACGCACACAACATCAGTGGTTGCGAGAAGGCTAGGCCCTTGCACTGTTGCACCAAATATATATATATATATATATTTTTAAATTATTGAATAAATTGAAATTGAAACTGTATCAAAAACAGCAGAAAAATCGACAAAAAAAGAGCACAGTTTTTTTACCTTCGCTGAGATACAATTTTGCTAAGTTAGTCAATACAAGTATGTTGTCAAACATTAAGTAGTTCGCTCTAAAGCCAGCCAGAAATTTACTCAAAATTCGTCTTGATTCTATCCATGTGGACAACCATTGCAGCAAAACACTCGTAAACAATTTCAGAAGAGTCCTCAAGAAGGAAATACCTCTGTAGTTAGCAGGGTTGTTAGCATCTCCCTTTTTAAAAAGGGGTAATATTATATTCATCATAAAGCTTTACGGAACCATACCTTACCTCGGTTGTATTATTCTTTAAGTAAATTAAATTCAATTTCACTAGCTATTTTTAATAATTTTTTTATAATAACATATATGTATTTAAGTTCATTTTTTAAACTTTTAATAAAGCTACAAGAAAAATTTAGCTTAATCTAAAGCAAAATTTGACAGAATGTTGTGCAAAATTCCAGCTACCACATATTGCCTATTTACGAAATAAAGGGATTTGTTTAAAACAAGGCCCACCAGTTTTCGATACTTGGATTTACAGTAGGGAGCACGGAAAGTAGACCCGTTTTTCACAGGGAAGTCCTTAATTATTTCTAGGCAGCCGCTTTCTTTTAATGATTTCCATTCTTTTTAGGTATATAAGAGCATAATAAGTCATTTAGAGTCATTTTACTATGATAAGTACTAGCGCAAAAGAAATATGGTTCTTCAATCTCCTACAATTTATTGGAAAACCCAATTTGATCGGTTTCTGTATCTGCACCAAATAGTTCTATGTGCAGTTTTACTGCCCGCAAGTTGTTAAACAGTTATTGGAAAGCACTAATAGGTTTTTTTATTTATTTTTTTATAATTTGAGCGCACTCAATGGATTATGAATGCCCCTTAAATGTTTTTTTACAACGCGGGAGTTGGAAAGGATAGATAGAGAGAAAGAACGATTTGGTGTAATGGTCTGAAACTCAGTTGTCTATGTTTCAGTTCAGACAATCTCCGAGTGTGGCGTCCAGATAATTGGGTATATTTTTTGTAATTTTTGTCTTTGCTTCTAATTCTCAGTATTTTTTTCTCGACCACCGATTTCATAGGCATATCAGTCATCTAACAGAGCGAACAATTTTTCCAGCCATATGACCAAACTACTACCAGTGTTATGCCTTTGCAGTAGTGGTCACACACGCTTTCGCAATTGATCGGACTGACTTTATATATTTCATGAGAAATAAATGAATTACTTGCTGATATCAGGATTTGAACCATGATTCATTAGCGTGGTAGTTGACGACGTAACCACTACACGTACATACGTAAGTCATTGTTGCTTTTTAACACAAATTTTTCCTAACCATAAAACAAATTTCATGTACGGCCAATTCATTCGATTTGAGCTTCAGTATGTTGCCCTATGAGCTACAGAAAATGTTAGCTCCCTGACGTCCTGTTCATCATACACGTATATTTTAAGCAAAATCCAGCAAAATTTCAAACTAATTAGTATTTAAGTTTTTCAATTAAATTTCTTCTTTAAAAATAAAAACAGCACAACAAACAACAATGGTGAATTAATTCATTTTTGAGAGCGCTGTGGTAGCACAGGTAAAGTTGGTCTTTGACTTACTCAAACTTTGAACAATAATTTTTCTTTGTCACTAAACTTTCACTGCAGTTTTTGGTTTTGTGTCTATTAGAGAATGGTGACTTCTAGTAACTGTGTAAAACTACTGACAATGTCGATGGACACAACTTGCCTTCGAGGTAATTAAACTGTAGTATGGTGTATGCACACTTTAGAGGTTTCGGTGGTGCCCAAAATTGAGTTTGGCATGCTTTTAAAGACGAAAACAAAATTACATTCAACTTTATTAAGTACTTGAAATACTTCGCATCTCATTAAGTGCACCTGTCAATTTAACACTTAAGAACTATGAAGGACACGAAAAGTGCAAGATAAGATTGATAGTTATGATGAAAGGGGATGGCTTTTACGTCAACGGATAGTTTTTTTTTTTTTTAATCATCAAGTCTATTTAATGGAATAGACCGGAGAAAGTAGGCGAACCCCACAGGCGGATCAGTAGAAATGCGGTGAAGTGGGAGGGTTATGCTCCCTTGTTTTCGGATCATGGCCTCGCTAATAAAGGGAAGAAGAAGAAGAAGACCGGAGAAAGTAGTTGAAAGAAAAATGAGGAGAGCTTCTAGAAAATGAAATCACAAAGCATTTCTTTGTTTCGTGTTTAAAACAAGCCCGTTCTTGGTACACCAATTAGCCAGCGAAGAAATGTCATACTGAACTTTAAGACATTTCTCGATACATTTTACTTTTCATGTTAAAAAAGAACGTACATATGTATAATGCAAGTAAATTTGTATAATGCAATGAAATGTCAATAGAAATGATAAATGTAAATAAAATAAATATATCTTGATAGGGTTCCTCGAGGCAAACTCTGGAGTGGTCTGCAGGAGTATGAGATTGATGGTTCCCTTTTAAAGACGATTCCTCCTTTATATACAAACAGTAGAAGCTGTGTTCGGATAAACGGCGTTAAGTCAGTACTTTACACTTTGGGCCTTGGACTCCTTCATGGGTGCGTTTTATCACCTCTCCTCTTCATTGTACAGCGAAGAATTTTTCAAAATGGGAGGCTTGAGGATTAGTCATCTGCTCTCTGCGGATGATTTGGTCATTTGTGGGTCCTCCCAAGCCCCACTTTAGTGCGCACTCGAAAGGTTTGTAGCCTTTTGAGATGATGCTGGAATAAAGATAAACGTGAACAAATCGGAAGTAATGGACGTTTCCAAAATACCCATTCAGAGCACTCTGCATGTTAGTGGAGTCCCACTGAAGCAGGTGGATAAGTTTAATTACCTCGGGGTCTTATTCACGAGTGATGGAAAGAGCAATGCCGAGTTATCCTATAGAATTGGTTAGGCTGGATCAATTTTGAGAGATCTTGGTCTATATGTTATAAGGAAGGCCGAACTTATTGTCCAAGCTAAACTATCGGTTTTTTACTCGGTGTATGTTCTAACTCTCACTTATGGTCATGAAATTTAGATAGTGACCGAAAGAATAAGATCGCGGATACAGCTCTCGAAATGAGGTCCCTTCGCGGTGTTGTTGGAATAACTCGTAGGGATCGAGTGTGCAACATTAGGGTACGCGAGGCGCTCAATTTTGATTTGGTCACGTAGTGCGTATGCCCACAGACCGGCTTCCAAGCCGTGCCATGAATATAGTGTCATATTTCTATTTAATTGGGGTTTAAATGTTATAAAATTTAATAAGTGTTAAGATTTTACAAGGTGGACAAAAATCCTCTTCTCCAGTCCTCCCCGTGGGCGCCCGCTGGGACTGGTTAACCTAGTTCACTAGGTTAGTGTCAGCTAAGACTAACACGCACGCATCAATCGTGTGCAGTGGTCATCGAGAATGAGATAACAACAGATACTTAACTCCCTAGTGGTGTGAGCTTTAGAACCGTGCCGAGGGATGGAAGACTGGGGGTTAAACCAGTCCTAACGAGCTCCTGTGGGCGCCCTGGCGGGGCTCACAGTAAGTTGCGCCTTGTCTTAGCATGCCGGTAAACTAAGATCGACCAGTTGTTCCGTGCCTACTCGTGGGAACCAAATGGAGAAAAACTTAAACAAAAAAACAAATACAAAACTACAAAAAATACAAAATATACAAAAAAATAATTGCATACCTGGGGAAGTAGTCTCTGAGCACACAGGATAGAACTGGGGGTCGATGACTTAGTGTCATCCCCACAGTCTTCCACGTCTGGGCTAGAGAAGGAGCTTGAGGACGTGTTATTGGCCAGCGACAGCGAGGATGCGGACAGCATACTCACTGACGCTAGCGCAGTGGGAAGTGAGCAGGCTAGTACTCTCACTTCCGTAACTAAGGGCGATAGTGGGTTGGCGGGTACTCCCATTTTATTAGAGCAGGGCACATGTGAGTTGGCTGGTACTCTCACAGTAGTTAAAAAGGGTAACAGTGAGTTGGCTGGCACTCTCACTAAATATGAAAAGGGAATAGTGACCAAAGGAACTAGTAGCGCAGTTGGCGAGAACTCTGCTGCTCCTAGTTTCTCTTTTGAGGTCGTGCGAAAGGGTAGCAGGAAAAACGCACACCAACTGGAGAAGATGCTTGTGCGCAATGCTAAACGAAAGGTCAAGAGTGCTAAGCGCAAAGTTGAACAGTTCGGGGGGTGTGACGTTGACTCCTTAAGTGCTTGGGATAGGTTGCAGCTTGATCGGGCTAAGGTAGTCTTAGCCGATGAGGCTGCCAGGAAGATAGCGGCCGCACAGGCAGGTGAGGCTAGAAGTAGGGAGGAGCTGGGGGCCTCTACGAGTGGAGTGGAGCCTCCCAGCAGTATTGTGGGCACATTCAGAGTGTGTGGGGGGGGGGGGGGGGACTTCAGCTCCGGGGGCTAGTAAGGTGGCGTTCCAAAGCAAAAGGAGCAGATCTGACGATGTCGTGGAACCGAGCGCGGCGAAAAAGGCGAAGGCTGGTATTTCGCCCTCTGCGCGCCCGAACTACGACCCGGAAGACGAGCTCCTTGTTGCTATTGTCAACGAGCAGGAGCCCTGTGGTCGCCTGACCATGGACCAGTGGATTACCGTCGAGGAGAAGTTTCAGGATGCTCTGTGGAAGAAGATGTCTTCCACTGAGGATAGTGACCTTCAATTCGACGGTGCTGGATGGGAAGGGGGCCGGAAGGTTGTTGCCTGTGGGAACAAAGCCTCTGCTGACTTCCTCAGACAGTTCATTTCGGAGGTTGGGGAAGTATGGAGCGGGTCGCAGCTCAAGTGCGTGACGGTGGCGGAGTTGGCTAGATACACTCCGCCCAAAGCTTGGGTCTGGGTTCCGCTGCCTTACACCTACCCAGAAAAACTGCTTGGTTTCCTCCACATGCAGAACAGGGAGTTGAAGGCCGATACATGGAGGGTGCTGAAGACAGGTCCTCGGAAGCAGTTTGGCCAGCAATTCTTGCTGGCCCTAAATAGGGAATCGCTGCCATTCCTTGAAAAGACCAAAGGGATGGTGCGACATTGTATGGGGAAGGTCATGCTAAAGCTCATGACCAAGGGCGTGGAGGAGGAGGAGGAGCCCAAAGATGATGGAAGTGATGCAAATAAACTTGTATCACAGTAAGGCTGCGACGGCATGCTTGATCAACTATATTATCAAGCATGACGTCTCGGCCAAACTGGTACAAGGGCCATGGATCAACGACAACAACCAGATTCAAGGGCTCAAAAATAGGAATTATACGTTGTTCTAAAAAGCGAACGAAGGTAAAATCAGGGCTTGTATACTTTTAAAAAACAATATAAGGGCATTTCTTTTGAATAATTTCAGTGACGGCAATATAGTAGCAGTCTCCTGTGAAAGAGAGGGAAGAAAACCGCTGTGCCTGGTCTCTGCCTATCTCCCGTATGAGCTGGCGGAAATACCATCTAGTAAAATGAAGCAGTTGGTAAGGAAGGACAACTGGCTCTTCATCGTGGGCTGTGATGCAAATGCGCATCACTTGCAATGGGGTAGCAGTGATACCAATACAAGAGGTGAGTGTCTTTTCGATTTCATTCGTTCGACCAAGCTCACCATATGTAATAAGGGATCTACGCCAACTTTTGTAGTTAGGAACAGACAAGAAGTGATTGACATAACACTAGCTTCTTGTTCTGATCACCTAACGGTAGAAAAATGGAGGGTTTTGGAGGAGGCATCTCTTTCTGATCACAGATGGATACGCTTCCATATTAATTTCCAAACTAGGGCTAGCAACAGCTACAGAAACCCTAAGAGTACAGACTGGGGTATGTATACAGAGCTAGTAAGGAAACATCTTAAGGATAGGCCTATTCGCAGCGGCGACCCTCAAGATATAGATAAGGCGGTAGACAACTTAGGCAAAGTAATGAACATGGCATTTGAAAGGGCCTGTCCACTAAGAAAGAAGTCCAAGAGGTCCCAACCTCCTTGGTGGAGCAAGGAAATCAACTCCAAGAAAAAACAGGTAAGGCATTTCTACAACAGGGCCAAAGAAATAGGGGACGGTACTACATGGGATGAATATATGGACCGCAAGCGGGAGTTTAAGTACTTAATTAGGCAATCAAAAAGAAAGTCGTGGAAGGAATTTTGTCAGTCCATTGCGGATACCAGTGAAGCTTCCGGACTCCGCAAGATGCTAGCTAAAGACACTTCTGTCCCAAGTTTCATCAAAAAATCTGACGGCTCGTGGGCAGAAAGTAGCGAAGAAGTTTTAGAAATGTTAATTGAAGCTCACTTCCCAGGAAGTAGATCGCCAATGGATTCTACTACTCATGGCTACTCGTATAATGGCAGGTCAATAGGGGACGACGTAGAAAATCTCATTACATGGAAGAATCTGCGATGGGCTAATATGTCATTCGCACCATTCAAGGCGCCAGGCCCTGATGGAATTTTGCCAGCTATGCAGCGAAAAGCTCCAGCCAAGGTCAGAAACAGGCTAAGGGCATTTTTAAACATTGTTTAAGGTCATGCTACGTACCAGTGGCATGGAGGGAAATGCGGGTTATATTCATACCTAAGACAGGTAAACCAAGCTACACTTCAGCGAAAGACTACAGACCCAAAAGTCTCTCGTCATTCCTCCTCAAGACACTTGAAAGACTTCTTGATATTCACATCAGAAGCAAGTGTTGCAACGGCATTCTATGCAAAGCTCAACATGCATATTTGAAGGGGAAATCGGTGGAAACAGCTTTATACGACGTATTAGGGAAGATAGAAGCTAGCCTTCACTATAAGGAATTTGCACTAGCAGCCTTCCTAGACATAGAAGGTGCTTTCAATAATGTAGAAGGAAGGGCCATCAAACAGGCCCTGGAATCTATGAATGTCGAGCATAGCATTACCAATTGGCTCTGCAATATGCTCGGCACTAGAAACATTAACTCCACTATCGGAAACAGTTCAATAAGAAAATCCGTTACCAGGGGGATTCCCCAGGGAGGCGTTATCTCACCCCTCCTCTGGGTTCTAGTCATCGATGGGATACTTAAAGAACTAAGCAATACAGGTATAAGCGTCACTGCTTACGCGGATGACGTGGTGATTTTAGTTCAGGGTAAGTTCCTTGATACATTAAGTGAAATGATGGAATCAGCTCTTAATAGTCTCGAAAAATGGGCTAGAGGGTGTGGACTACACGTCAACCCGTATAAAACTGCATTGGTACTCTTCAGTAGAAAATACAACATACCACCCTTCAAACTGCCTTTCCCTTTCGGATCGCGCTAGATATCTTGGTATAATGCTGGATAGGAAACTAAATTGGAAACTTAACATACAGAAACGAGTCCGCAAAGCATATAATGCTCTCTTCATCTGTAAGCGGACCGCGGAGAAAAAATGGGGCCTGAAGCCCGCAATGATGCACTGGATATACATCATGGTAGTCAGACCCATCCTTACGTATGGGGCTCTTGTGTAGTGGAAGGCAACGAATACAAAAAACACACGGGATATGTTGGCCATGGTACAAAGATCAGCCTGCATTGCCATCACAGGTGCTCTACGCACAAAACCTACGGCTGCACTCGAGATCTTCCTGTATCTCTTACCATTAGACCTACAAATCAAATTTCAAGCGGGCAACAGTGCGCTTCGGCTCACTAACGTTGGTCTCTTCAGGACTAATAACATAGGACACAGCTCCATTCTCAATGAATCTTTTCCCGGAATCCCTGACGAATCGGACGATATACTTGGCACCTTCGACTTCGACACACCATACGAAGTACTGTATCCTATTAGAGAGGACTGGCAAAGGAAGACAGTATCTGTCCACAACGAGATTGCAATATACACAGATGGTTGTAAGACCAATGAGGGCACGGGGTCAGGTATTTACTCGAGAGATACGAACCTACAGGTGGCCCTGAGACTTCCGGACATATGCAGTGCGTTCCAAGTAGAGGTTCTAGCTGTACTTAAAGCTGCGGAATTACTTGAGATGGGATCAATATCCGGTAAGAATATCGCCATCTACATTGACAGTCAGGCTGCGCTAAAGGCGCTAGTCTTACGTCACCAAATCTGAGTTAGTCAGGAATTGCCGCACAGTGCTTAGGGCATTATGTACGCAGAACCGAGTCAGATTATGTTGGGTACCTGGACACTGCGATATCGAAGGCAACAAGCAAGCCGACGCGCTGGCTTAAAGAGGTGCGGGGCTCCCACGTAGCGATATAATTGGTAGTATTAAACCACCAAGGTGCGTGGCTAAGGGAATTATCCGGGATAAAATCATTGACACGGTTAATCTAATATGGTCAAACTTAGTTGGTCACAGGGTGTCTAAGGCCTTGTGGCTTGTGTTAGATCGCAGAAAATCTGGGGAGATAATTAAGTTAGATAGATCGAGGCTAAGAACAGCGTTAGGAATACTCTCTGGCCACTGTCTCCTCAGGAGGCATGCCATGAGACTAGGATTATCCGATACGGATGTTTGTAGGTACTGCGATGACCTACATGTCTCAGAGGATATAACCCATATACTCTGTGAATGTCAAGGAATTGCCAGGATAAGGCTAAAGTACCTGGGTAGATACTTCTTCGATAACTTGGAGGAGGTGAGGTCCTTGAACCATAACAAGGATCTCTTCAGATTTTGTAGGGAGATTAATTGCTTGGAGGATTGGGTTTAAATTTGTTGCCGTGAAGGTTTCCTAGGGATCGCGATGTGCCCACTTTGGTGTCTAGTGTTTTATGACAACCTCATAACCCTACCTATTCTAACCTAACTTAACATAAGATTTTACAAGGTCTGTTCATAAAATAAGGCTTCATAAAAGAATGGATCAAAATATGTATGTGTTGTACAAAGCTATCAAATTGAAATATTACGTTAATAAAGCTATCCCTTATTATTAACTACAATAACTAGGTACCTTCTTTTAGACCAATCAGAGCCACTGCAAGAGTTTCATTGAACGTGATTTTATTCTACGAGAAATGTACTAAATGAACAAAATATAAAGTTCAGCGTCACCTGGAAGCTCATGTAATAAGAATTACATTATTGGATAGTTACTTTGCGACTGGGGAGAAAATTAGCAGTATTATAGAAGCCAGTCGGTTATTGTATTCGATATTTCTATCAGCCACAGGCTAGCCAGGTTTAAAAATAAACATCTATTTGAATCGAAAATTGGTTTTGCTCGAAGAATCAGCAAACACAAATGTTAGAGTTAAAGAAAATCATTACAGCCGTTTTCGAGAAAAGTAATTTTTTTAAAAGTGTAAATTTTGCAAAATACCTATAATAGTTTTTCAAAATTTGGGATACATGAAATTGTCATATATTAAATATTCATGTGGAACGGGTAGTAGATTGTCGATAAGCTGCCGGCTTATGTAAACCATCAAATATATAAAATACAGCTAAATGTTTTATTTTTTGCACATATGGTATAAAGCTGATACAGGAACCGATAGTATCTGTCCAAATTAACGCAAATATGGTATATAGGTAAATTGTTAGCAATTTCGATAGAACACTCTTCGATAAAATACATTTTTTTGTAAAACTGGGTCTTAGTAAAGCATCGTGAATATTTCGATTTCGTCTGCAATTGTGACTCCACTAACTCCTGATACTGGTATGAAGTTTAAAGCAAATTCGTTCAGTCACTTAAGCTGTAATCAATTAAGTAATAAGAATTTATTTACTAAATTTTATAATTATGTAAATCAATTTTTTATATAAAACTTTCGTTACTGTAGAAAAGCTGCGGACGATGTTGTTTTGCTATCCAATTCTCCGGAATCCTTACGATTAATGATTAATCGCCTGCATGATTACTGTAAGCTCTGGAATCTAGTCGCTAAAATAGAGAAATCCAATTTAATGATTTTGAAGAAAGGTGGTGGGAGGCGTAGCAAAAAGGAAAAGTGGCATTACAATGGTGCAGAATTGAAAGTGGTGGGTGAATTTGGGTAGCTTGGTGTGCTTTCAACAAAGAGCTTTAGTATGGATAAACACCTACAGGAGAAATTGTCAAAGGCTGAGACTGCAATAAAAGAATCTGGAAAGCATGTTTTTTAAATCGTTTTATTGCCCATAGCAGCAAATATAAGGTATTTGCAGCCGTTACTGCATCAATTTGGTTTTATGCTGCTCAGGTGTGGGGATATAAATAGTACGAAGCGGTTGACAAACTTCTGAGATTTTATACAAAGCGCATTCTTCATTTCCCTTCTAATGCACCAAGCTACCTGTTAATGGTTCTCCCTTGTTCATCAAAACCTTAAAACTCCAAGTCGACTATATCCTTAAAGTGATGAACATGTCATATGCACAACTTCCAAAGAAATCAGCTTTGAAGACAGTTGCCAGTAAAACAAGCTGGCACGCGGAATGGCTGGATCTTGCAAGCCAATGTAGGACAGAATTGGATTTGAGCATTGATAACGTGGCAAACTGGCAAAACGTCACGGCAAACGTCTTATATAGGTTAATCGAAAGCATGGATGATCTTTACGCATCCAAATACAGAGAGGAAGGCGAATCGTCAATGCACAGAGCTTTTTGTTTTTTTTTTTTTTTTTGGATTGCGCCAGGGATGTGTAATCTTCATAGATACTAATAGCCCGAGTGCTACTAGCATGCACGATTCGCAAACCTGAGTAATCGATTTCAGGAATACGCCTACGTACTAAACACACACCCTACACACTTCAACCACTCTCCCCGCGGGACTGCCGTTAGGTATTACTTCGCGGGGCTGGTTAGCAATTTATGCTATGCTTCTTGTGTCAGCTTCTTCCGCTGCTTCAGCTGCTCTTCTTAGCTCTTCTATTCTCCGCAGCTCTTTTTGTAGAGTTGTTACGAAGGAACATATTGCCATCCAATTCTCTTCCGACTGTAACATATGGTCGAGGAGTAGTGACGGACTTGGCAGAGTAATTCTCCATGCCGTGAAACGTGTGCAGTAAAACACTGCGTGCTCCGTATCTTCATCTTCACCTGGGCATTCCGGGCAGGATGGTGAGTTGTCATGTCCAAAACGGTGTAGATATTTGCGGTAGCCACCGTGGCCAGACAGGAACTGCGTTAGATGATAGTTGCAGTCTCCATGCTTTCGACTTATCCAGTCTTGGATTGTCGGTATAAGTTTATATGTCCATCTGCCTTTTGTTGTATTAGCCCAACGAGCTTGCCACATAGCTGCTGACGCTGCCCTTTCTTCGATTTTTATCACCTTGATACCAGTGGCGTCGTGATGACTCAATGCTCTTCTGTTATATATCCTCAGCATTTCATCTGCGAGAATATCGATGGGGATCATTCCAGCTATGACAAATGCAGCTTCGTCAGAGATGGTTCGAAAGCCGCTGATTGTCCGTAGCGCACAGAGTCTGTATGATGACGATAGTCTCCTTTTGGTCTCCTTCGTCCTCAGTGCCTCCGCCCAGACTGGGGCGGCATACAACAGAACTGAGGTGATAACTCTAGAGAGTAGAATCCTTCTAGCGTATCCAGGTCCACCGATGTTAGGCATGATACGCGAGAGAGCTCCCTGCATATGCGATGCTTTTTTGGCAACAAAATCAACATGCGTTTTAAACCGTAGCTTGTTGTCCAGCATTACTCCAAGGTATTTAACCGCCTCCTTCGACCTGATGGTTTGGTTACCAACCTGAAAGTTGGCAAATTCGACGGTTTTCCGGCTGGTTATAAGAACAGCTTCTGTCTTATGGTCAGCTAGTTCTAGTCCGGCGGATATTAGCCAATCTTTTATCCGGGCAATTGCTTCATTTGTAGCTGATTCTACTGCATGGATCTGTTTAGCTACTGTCACGACTGCAATGTCGTCGGCGAATCCAATTATCGTTACTCCGCCAGGTAGAGTTAATCGTAGGACTCCGTCGTACATGATGTTCCACAATAGTGGCCCTAAAACCGATCCCTGTGGAACTCCCGCAGTTACGTCGTAGTATTTTACCCCTTCATCGGTGTTGTACCTCAGCTTCCTGTTGTTGAAGTAGTTCGTCACTATCCGTAGCAGGTAATATGGCGTATCCATCCTGGCAAGTGACCTTCTAATAAACGACCAGTCCGCAGAGTTAAATGCGTTTTTAACGTCCAGCGTTACTACTGCACAATACTCCTTTGTGCCATAGAGCCATCTTTCGCCTTCGATGGCACCTTTGGCGATATCAACTACCGCTCTTATGGCATCAACAGTAGATCGTTCTCTTCTGAAACCAAATTGGTGATCTGAGAGGGCTCCTTTCTCTTCTGCTACTGCGAGTAATCTATTATAGATTATCTTCTCGAGGATCTTTCCCATGGTGTCCAATAGGCATATTGGACGATAGGATGATGGTTCCCCTGGAGGCTTCTTTCCTTTTGGCAGTAGGACCAAATGCTGCGTCTTCCATTTTTCGGGAAAGGTTCCTTCTTCAAGGCATTTCTGCATTGTTGATATGAAGAGGTCTGGTCTTTTTTTTACAGCTGCCTTTACTGCCTTATTCGGGATGCCGTCAGGTCCCGGCGCCTTGTTGTCACCTATCTTGCTGCATGCCCTTTGCAGCTCCTCGTGAGTAATTAAAGGAATATCTTCTGGATTGACTTCTCGTATAATATTGCACATAGTAGCAGGCCTTTGAGGGAAGAGGTGCTCTACTATGGATCTCAGCATTATCGGACATGTTATTTGAGGAGTCTTATAGCCCTTCAATTTCGTCATCGCCATTCTGTATGCCGAGCCCCATGGGTTATTGTCGGCTTCTTGACAGAGACGTTTAAAACACGCAGTTTTACTTTCCTTGATGGCTCTATTTAAGTTACGTCTCGCCAGTCTAAGGGCGTCCAGGCATTGTTGGAAATCCGCCCTCCTTCTTGATCGTTGAACTTTGCGCCGGGCTTGTAGACATTTGGCCCGAAGTTCGCCTATTTCCTCGTTCCACCAGTAACACGGTGATGCCTTCCTGGTGTTTGTTCTCCTAGGCATTGATGCGTCGCACGCTGTGGTGATGGTGCCTGTGAGGTGGTGCGCGAGGGTCTCCGCTGTTCCGCTTGGAGTTTGATCACCGCTCAACATCTCTTCGAATGCATCCTTATCGAAAGATCGGTCGTTCCATTTTGGGCCAGTAAGTTTTGGGAGCTGGACTGGTTTTTTCCCTTTTATTTCCAGTATTATCACCTGATGGTCGCTGTGTGAATATTCCTCACTCACCTTCCACTTTATGTTTTTCAGGATGGAGTTGCTCGCAAAGGTAATGTCAATGATGGAGCCTACTCCAGCCTTCCGGTAAGTATTTGCCCGGCCCTTATTAGCAATGCCTATTGCTAGGGGAGCGAATGTTTCCAATAAGGCCTGTCCTCTGGTGTTTGTGAGCCTGCTGCCCCATTCTGTGGCCCACGCGTTGAAGTCTCCTCCTATAACCACTGGGGCTCTCTGGAGCGTATCCGCGGTTAGATGGTCCAGCATTAGTTGATATTCGCTGGTCGTCAAGCTGGGTCTTGCATAGCAGCTATAGAAATGGATTCCATTTATTTTCGCACGCACGAAGCCTTCTGTTTGGTCGTTAGTTTCTTGGAAGGCATGGGGTCCACATATCCATATTGCCACCCAATGCACAGAGCTATTTACAGCCGATTGAATCACAACCTATTAGAGATTAGATTAAGTAATCAAAGATCAATCTGTGTTTATTGTGTATACTTCCCCGGTAAAAACTCGTCCGCGGTAAGAAGAAATGCATTTAAAAATGATTTAAGAAAGCTTTTTTCGACAAATGAAGACTATATTTTTGGTGGTGATCTCAACTGTAGGCACAGGAACTGGGGGTGCAATAGGGCTAATGTATAGGGAAACATTCCGTCAAACCTGTCAGACTTTTTTCCGTTTCTTGTCGTATTTCCGTCAAGTCCTTCCTATTTTCCATGTGGGTCTCGTGGTAGTCCGTCTGTTTTAGATTCATTTTTAACACACAAAGCAAATTTGCTTCCACATCCGTATGCGCTAGCACAACTTAGCTCTGATCATAACCCTGTCTGCTGTGAATCTTGCGTTCTTGTGAAAGAAGAGAATTGTTAGTTTTTGACTACAGAAAAGCAAATTGGGGTCGTTTTAAATCTCAGTTAAATAACAACCTAAGCAACGTTTCATGCAATTTAGAAAACATAACTTCTGTTGAAAATATTGATGAGAATATAGACAAATTTACAGATAATGTCTCAAGCTCGGATGGACAGGGAGTGGAATAAAACACTAAACATATTAGATAAAAATGGAAAACCTTTTTGGAATATTGTCAGAGTTGTAAAAAATAAAAACAGACAAATTCCCAGCCTTCGTGTTTCTGACAAGATCCTTCACACAGACATTGAAAAAGCAGATGCATTCGCCTCGTCATTTGCGAAAAAACACGTAGTTTCTCAAAACCTAGGTGACAGGGTTACCAATTGCTTAGTGTGTGAATCAACCTCAAGATTTATACATGAGGAGGCTATGACGTCAATGGCAGAATTTATATCTCAACAAGAAGTAGAAGATATAATGAAAAGCTTGCAAGTGAAGAAAACGGAGGGGTTAGATGAAATTAAAAATCTCTACCTGAAAAATGTACCGATTTCCCGAAACAACTTTTTAACGTTCATATTTAATTCCTGTCTTAAGCTTCAATACTTTCCTGATCGCTGGAAGATTGCTAAAGTGGTACCGATTCCTAAGCCGGGTAAGCCGGCAGAAGATCCTAACAGCTACAGGCCCATACGTCTTCTTAGCAGTCTCAATAAAATGTTTGAAAAGATTTGGAAGAAAAAATTGTTTCCAAATGAACAATTTGGATTTAGAAGCCATCACAGTGCTATACATCGAGTTTATAGGATTAAAAAGTATGTAAAAAAAAATAAAAGGTCACAAGGCAAATCAACTGGTTTGGTACTTCTTGATATTGAGAAGGCCTTTGATTCCGTGTGGCATGATGGTCTTGTCCATAAAATGTTGTCTTTTGGTTTCCCGTCGTACATAGTTAAAATTGTTCAAAGTTTTTTGTCAAATAGACGTTTTTTAGTACACATTAATACATATCGTTCGGAATTGAAATATTTTACTGCTGGTGTTTCTCAAGGCTCAGTTTTGGGCCCGATTTTGTATAACATATTCACATCCGATTTTCCCAAACTCCCGTCCAGTGAATCAGCAATTTTCTCTGATGACACAGGTTTATACTCGTCGCATGAGTTTGGTCTCACAATTGAGACAAATCTGCAAAATTCCATCGAGGTATTATTAAGTTACTATAACAAGTGGAAAATAAAAGTAAATTCTAGTAAAATACAAGCAATTTTTTTCACCAGAAAAAGAAAAGCTTGCTTTTTACCCAGTAATCCGCTTAATGTTAGGGGAGACACTATAATTTGGCAATCATGTGTCAAATATCTAGGAATTTATCTTGACCAACTACTAACTTTTAGGGAACACTTCGCAAAAACAAATCTGAAAACTCAAATTGCAACTGAAATGCTCTATCCGTTTATCAATAGAAGGTCCGAATTAAGCTTTGAAAACAAATTAATTTTATACAAAGTGATCTTTCAAGCAATATTACTTTATGGTTGCCAAGCATGGGAAGATTGCGCAATGTGCCAGAAAAAACAGCTGCAAGTTACCCAAAATAAATTGCTCAAGATGATGCTTAATCTTTCTCGTTATCACTCCACAATGAATATGCATTTCCAGGCGGATGTTGAATTGATTTCTGATAGATTGTGCAAACTAAAAGACAAATTTTTAAGCAACTGTGATATACCAGATAACCCACTATTTAACCAACTAAACATATAACTTTAATCAAAACTTAAGGAAATTTGTCTATATCTATGCTTTATAGTATTTATTATATATGTATTATGTTATGCGTTATTTGTTACTAATTATTATTTTATAATTTACTATGTGCTATTTGTTATTTATTACTTATTTATTGTTCATTATTTACTATGTGTTTGTTTTTTGTAATTGTTATTTGTAAATTTTTATTAATTATTTATTTTGTATTATTTATTATTTATTATTTGTATTATTTATTAGTTGTTACTTGTTAATTAATGTTATTTTAAATTATTTATTAATTCTTATTTAGTAATTACTTATTTATTACTATATGTTAATTCGTTTTACTTATTAACTACTTTACCACTTGTTGTTTTACAATCCAGTCTTTGTTAACAATTCCTGATGTTATTTATTCTATATTTTCTAATTTAATCATTTCTAAAATAATTTAACTTTTTTTTTTTGCATAAAGGTTTTTCTTGTTATTTTTCTTTAAAATAAACTTGCATATCTATTATAAAAACTTAAAATGTATAAAAGACAATGCTTCAGTAGAAAGATAAAATAAAGATATCAAATCTCTGTACTATTATTGTAAATTGAGCTATAACCTATGTAAAAATCTTATAACGAATAAATTATCTATCTATCTATATATTTTTTAGAGGAAAATCATTTCCATGATAAAAATAGTGTACAGGAAATAGCAATGGTGATGAAGCTGCGAGGAGAACTGTTGAAGCTAAACTATATACCACATAGGGAGGACCTACCATGCTTGTGTGAATTATGTAACATTGGAGAACGAGAAGACGTCTTATACTTCATTGGAAAATCACCGATACTTCGTGAAACGAGGCATTATGTGTTTGGCAAAAACTTTCTTTCGGATGAAGAAAGTATAAGTGCCTTAAATGAGCTAAGTGTTAGCAAACTGTATAGCTTTTCTAAAACTGCTCTAGCGTATAAAGACAGAATTATGAGCGGAATCTATTAGAATATTATTTAGTGCATATACATATGTTTTTTCTCTTACATACCTATAAATTAAAATATGTTTCTATCATATAAAACCACAGAAATAATAATTATTGAATTATAATTATCAATCTAGCAGACGGAAAAAAGCCAAGCAAATTTTTTTTTTGAAAAATTTATATGAGACTATTACCGAGTAAATAAAACTAAACTAAACTAAACTTAAGTTTTATTTGAAAACAAATATCTCTTGAATTATGTTATTAGTACTGGTGTTTTTTTTTTTAATTTTTTAGTTATTTATTTATTGTTTTTTTTTTTTTTTTAAATTGGAGGTTTTCTTGCATTTTCCTCCAAAATATTGTATATTTCCTAAATGACTTTCAAAATTGTTAAAATAATGTTTCAGTAGAAAGATAAAAGTATATCATATCTCTGAATTGTATTGTAAAATGTGCGGTAGCGAATGTAAATTATATTGCAGAATAAAGTATATCTATCTATCTATCTATCTAAACTTAAGCTGCAATCGAATGTACTCACTTTTGGAGTGAATGGATACCAAGTATCTGAATGGACCGAACACATTATCACTACATCTGTATTTTGCCAGCATGAACCCAATGCTGTAATCTCGAGATCGAACATTTTCACGAGAGCAATACATGTACTAGATACATATGTACATGTATATACAGGCAGTATTGGGTGCATGTAAAAACCAGGGAGGTGACGATGCGAAAATAGGATTTATTAACCCTTCTTTCAATCAATTGATAACTAAAAGTACCAATTAACATAATGTGGTGTTAATGTGTTTTTTGATCCATAAACTTTTTATTACGGTGACAGTTTTTCCATTGCCAGTTGCCTTTTAGAGATGTGTGTACTGGCTGTGCTTTTGATGTTAACGTCATTGTGCCGGTTAACCGCATTTTTTAACAATTTGCACATTTTCCAACGAAAATGTACCATCCAATTCTCAATCAGTATATTTATTTTTATTTTTGAAATGATATGAATTTTTATAAAATTTTTTCCATTTCCGTTTATTTGGTTTCCAATATCAGAATATGTAATTAAAATTGAAAAACATGGTCGCGATGATAGCTGCCAGAATCAGCAGCTGGCATTACGATTGCCATGTCAGCTCTCCAGAGGTGGCCATACATTTTCAAGACTGACCCCATCAACGAGATGACCGACGACAAATGATTGGTATTCGCGTGTGCACTTGTATGCGTTCTCCCTACCAGAAGCCTGCCAGAGACAAGGTACATCCTGAATTTTCCAGCGAGACATACATACATATTTTGTGGGCAATTGTGTGGACAGAAAATTGTTACAAATGGCATGAATAAAAAATAAATAAATAAAAAACTAAAATATAAAAATCAGTTTTCTCTACGATCTTTAAATTAATTTTTATATTTATTTTTATTCCTGTTCACACTCCATGGGGATATGTGTTGTACATGCGTGCCATCGATGCATTCAGTTGAATTTAGCGGGGTTATCCATTCCAAGAGAAAGGTTTTGTGCAGACGCTTCTACGAGTACTTAAAAAAGTAAAATTTGTAAAAGTTGTATGCGGTGGGTGTATGGCGGAAGGTTGAGTGGATCTTCCCATAGAAGCCCTTTTAGCACAAAACGAATAAAGTTACGCTGAATAGCCTCGATTTGATTGATATGCATTTCATAAAATGGATTAAGACGCATACTCGAAATGGGGACGTACGTAGCAAGTGTATAATGTAAGAGTATCGTTAGAATCGTTAAGCTCTTTTGACCATCTTTTTATAAAGCCCAGCATACAATTAGACTTATTGACAACGCTTATTCCAATTGAATAAACTTGAGATCAAAATAGGTCCAAAGATTCTTTAAACTATTAACATTAGGTAGCGGTGTGCTGTGATAGAGAATACTGAGATTTGGTAGGCACATGCTTCCTAAAGAATGCTATATGTTGACACTTAGAGCGATGATGACAGTTAATGACACGTACATGACCAACAACTCACGGGTGATCAAAGCAAGAAACCATCCAAACTTTAACGTAAAGCCTCCTGCTCAAGTTGCGACATTGGTAAACGGTGATAGAGGTAGTTGTCAAGATCCTATATGCCATGTTTGTTCTCTAATTCTTGCGAAACTTGAAGAGCAATGCAAAATAAACAAATTAATTTTCGAGAGACTAGTTGCACTAGAAGACAGCATTCATACACGCGCACTTTAACCAGAATATGAAAAAAACGTTTAAAATTCTTACTTGGAACGCCAACGGGCTCATACAAAGACTCAACGAGTTAGAATTATTTATACGAGAAAAAGATATTGATATATGCTTGGTCTGTAAAACTCATCTGACAAAACAATAGAATATTAAGATAAAGGAATATAGTGTGTAGAAATTATTGCACCTTAAACTTAAATTTTAAATGCTTTTCCTTTATCCTTTTGATTGTTGAACTCTCCATTCTTCTTTTACATTGCCTTTACAATTCTGAAAATTATCAATATAATACTTATCACGACTAAGTTTAACCTATTTTTTAACCTCATCATTTATTTGTAAAATTCTTTTAATTTTTGATTGCAGGCATGGCGTTTGCATTTTTTTCGTATTAAGTTTTTTTTAGCTATTTTAGTTATCAATTCTCTATGTATCCACAGCCTTATGTACATGTTTTAATTTTGAATTTTTTTGCTTAACAGAACATGTACACTATAGTAGTCAATCTGAGGTTTAAGAATATTGACGAAAATATCGTAAGCCTTTGAGGGAGTACTTTCTTCATAAACAGGCTCCCAGAATTCAAAAGCAAACAATTCGCTAACTTGATTTAATCAATTATAATCTATTTTAGAAGTGGGCGCCGTGGCGTAAGTGGTTAGTGTTTCAGATCACTGCGCGTGAGGTTCTAAGTTTGAATCCCAGAAAACACCAAAAAACTTGTTCACGGTTCCACCTCTCGCTAGCTTCTGACAAACATCCGAGAGTATTGAAAAAGCTTCTCGAATCGCCGTTCGGATACGGCATTAAACTGAAGGTCCCGTCCATTCGTGTGAAAAATATAACACACACAACATGAGTGGTTCCGAGAAGCTAGGCCCTGGCACTTAAAGGCCTGTTGCCCCAAAATATTTATATTTATTTATTTGAAAGGGCAGCATCGGCAATGCTGTGACAAACACTTAAGAAAAAAATGAGCCAAATCGTTCCACCCGTTCTCAAGTGATGCGCTCACCAACGAACAGCATTTCATTTTTATTTATATAGAAGAATATGGTATATAGATTGTGCCCACAGGGAGCGGCACAGTGTGTATATTATATATAATTACGTGAACACGAAATTTATCGTACGTTTTTTTTAATATTTATTATATAAGTAAGGGGATGAAACTTATATAATTCGAAGGGTACTGTACCTAGGGTTCGCAGAAAAAAAAAGTCATGTGCGTACTCGTATGTTGCCGTTACTTACTTACTTAGATGGCGCTACAGTCCGGGGTGGACTTGGGCCTTAACCAACAAATCTCGCCAGCCAGCACGGTTACGGGCCAGCTGCCTCCAGATGCGCACGCCAAGTTGGTTGAGGTCCCCCTCCACTTGTTTGCGCCACCTACCGCGAGGTCGTCCTCTATTGCGTCGTCCATACAGAGTGGATTCGAAGACTTTCTTAGCGGCAACGTTGGGCTCCATCCGCTCTAAATGACCCAGCCATCTTAGTCGCTGTGTGTGAACTCTTCTGGCTAAGTCGATGTCCTTGTACAGGCCGTATAGTTCGGCATTGTACCTTCTCCTCCACTCACCGTCTATGCAGACGGGATCAAAGATCGCTCGAAGAACTTTTCTCTCGAAATAACCAAGGGCATCCTCATCCGGTTTTGTCAAAGCCCATGCCTCTGCGCCATACAGCAGGACTGGGATGATTAATGTCTTATAAAGAGTTACCTTAGTAGTTCGAGATAGGGCTTTGCTACTCAATTGCCGTTTTAGCCCATAGAAACAACGATTGGCAAGAGTAATTCTCCGTGTGATCACCCTACTGAAGTCATTTGCGGAGCTGACTATAGAGCCTAGGTAGACAAAATCCTTTACTACCTCAAAATTGTATCTGTCTATTGTGGCGTTCTGTCCAAGACGCCGATGTTGGGTGTCCTTTTTTGTAGACAGCATATATTGTGTTTTGCTTTCATTGACCGCTAGACCCATCTTTGCTGCCACGTTCTCAATACTCGTAAATGTCCTATTGACGGCCCGTTGAGTTCTACCGATTATGTCAATGTCATCGGCATAAGCGAGTAGTTGTACAGACTTGAAGAAGATTGTACCTCCGGGGTTGGCTTGTGAGTTTCGTACAACTCTCTCAAGTACTATGTTAAAGAGATCGCATGATAGCGCGTCACCTTGTCTAAGACCTTTCCTGACATCGAACGGTTCGGTGATGTTCTTACCGACTTTGATGGAGCAGCGAGAATTCTCCATCGTCATTCTGCACAAACGGACGAGCTCTGCAAGGATGCCAAGACTAGACATGGCTCAGTATAACTCGTCTCTAAACACGCTATCATAGGCAACTTTCAAATCGATGAAGAGGTGGTGCGTATCGATTTTATATTCATGGGTTTTTTCCAAGATCTGCCGTAGTGTGAATATTTGGTCAATGGTGGACTTACCAGGCCTGAAACCGCACTGATAAGGACCTACCAGGTTGTTGACGATCGGTTTTAGGCGTTCACATAGTACGGCAGACAGGATCTTATATGCGATATTTAGGAGACTTATACCTCTGTAGTTGGCGCAGTTGAGAGGGTTTCCTTTCTTCAGGATCGGGCAAATGATGCTGAGGTTTCATTCATCGGGCATACTTTCGTCCGACCAGATTTTACAGATGAGCTGGTGCATGCTCCTTACCAACTCATCTCATCCTGCTTTGGAAAGTTCAGTAGCAAGACCGTCGGCTCCAGCAGCTTTGTTGGATTTGAGTTTAGATATCGCTATCCTCACTTCATTCTGATCGGGTTGGCGGGAATCTTGACTGTCATCGTCACTGTTGAATGGCTCATTCTGCCTCACAGTGTCTTATTGGTCATCATCGCCGTTTAACAGTCTGCAGAAGTGTTCCTTCCATATCCCCAGTACCGACTGCGATTCTACTACTATATTGCTATTTTCGTCCCTGCAGGCTTCTGTTCTGGCTTTGAAACTCTGGCATGCTCTTTTTACCTTTTGGTAAAAATTTCGAACATCATTCCTGCAATAAAGTCTCTCAATCTCCTCGAGACACAGAGGCGGCATCTCTGATGGCTTGTTGGCAACGCTGCCACTGGTCTTCCGCATTTGCTGCTGGCGGCATAGGCCTTGAATTAAGATTAGAAGAAACTCAATCGGCCAAGGTTCTGGCGGTCTCTTGCGATTGTAGCCGCCCGACGTCAAATTTCCTCACAGTATTTCGTTGATTTCGCTCCGTTCTGGATATCCTCATCTGTACCTTGGCTACAACTAGGTAGTGATCCGAGTCCATGTTGGCTCTTCGGAAAGTCCGGACACCCAGAATACTGGAAGAGTGCCTTGCGTCGATCGCAATGTGATCAATTTGGTTGACAGTTTTTCGATCAAAGGAGAGCCATGTTCCCTTGTGAATATCGAGACGTGGGGTCCGCGTACTAGCTATGACAAAGTTTCGTCCCGCCGAAAAGTCGACTAGCCTGAGTCCGTTGTCGGATGTGGTGTCGTGCAGGCTGTGCTTTCCGACCACGCTTCTAAAGACTTCCTCTCTTCCTAGTTTAATTTTAGCATCGTGGCTAGGGCATTGCTCATACGTCTTGTCCAAGAGCTGGTAGAAGTCATTCTTGGTCGCGTCGTCCATCTTCTCGTGAGTAGATGTCGCAGTTTTTCATCCTCCTTTTCCCCGGCCCATCCCATCGCACTTCTTCGATGGCGGTGATGTTCTGCTTTGACACACTCTAGGTCCTCCGCAAGTTGTTCGGCTGCACGTGGTTTCCTTCGTTTCGATCGTTGTCCTTTTTACGTTTGCTTGGGTTGTCAACAGTAAAATCTTTCGTATCCGAGGCTGTTGCCGTTAAGTCAGGTGAAATAAAGTGGACTTGCACACATGATTTACCCATACAAAACGCTTTAACCGATTAAATGAAAGCATTTTGATTACGTTCATGGCCGTATGAGCTTTTTGCTTTCCCTGTACGGG
Organism: Brachypalpus laphriformis; assembly: GCA_945910035.1. Lineage (NCBI taxonomy): Eukaryota > Metazoa > Arthropoda > Insecta > Diptera > Syrphidae > Brachypalpus > Brachypalpus laphriformis. Next base: position 126,130,083 of record OX246755.1, read on the forward strand.
GAATATTACAAAAAAAAAGTTATGCAAACAAATACATAGCGTTGAATCTCTCGATGTTTTTTATTTCCCTTCGGTCGAATTTCGACCACACGCGATACTAGTTAATTATATTTAATAATTTGCTTAATATAAATTAAATAAAATACAATTTTAAAATTTTTCTTTGCATAAGCAATATGCTTCCGTATTCAATTTATTATATGAAAATTATGATATTATCTTATACCGCCTATATTTCCATTCAACCATAATTCATTTTTACACTATCCATTGCATTTAACACTGACATAGCAGAACTAATGGCTTTTCAGTAAACATGCCAAATTAATGTCAGCTTGAGTGTATTTCCGGTAATGTTAATTATTTGTTTTAACTCTTCGCAGACAGTTGTGCAAGTGTATCAATTAATGATACTCATCGTGCTGATATCCAATCTGACCTAGATTAACTACATGCCTACTCACTGTCTGCCGCATGGGAAAAAACGTCCTTTTTTTCATTTAACCACTAATTGCGAATTATATATGTACGTTTGACTTCGGCGTCCATTAACGAGTATGGAATAAAAATCCCAAATGAAATTAAAAACTGCTCGGGAAAATGCATTGAATTGGGACAGTAGATACATTGAGTTTGGACCCAATTTAAAGGTTACTACCTTCTGTTTATCGACACACGTACTCGTAATTGGTTTGATGAAGTGCAATCTATTGTAACTTTAACCTCGGAATTAAATGGTTCACTTTATTTAAGCTTCATTAATTGTGGCGAAAATATTAAAAATAATAGCGTAACACTTTTTTTGGTTTCAATAATAAAATTAAAAAAATAAAATAAAAATAACAACAGGCGAGGGTGGTCTCGTATCTTGATTCCAATAAACTTTTTCATTGAACGATATTCGAACCGTGCAATTGAAATTCTTAAATTATCATCCATTCCGGTGAATTGTGAAAAATCCCCAAAACTTTATTAACTATAGATTCGAATCAGAAATCAATAAATAAATATTATCAATAAATAAATATTATCGTGCGAGCTGGGTTTCACGCAGCAGTGTTGTGAGCGCAACAATATCCGGAATATCAAAAGGGCCAAGCAGCTGACAGCTGGCTTTAAACTCAGATGTTTGTATGGAGGAAAGCATGTCCGACGACTGGTGTATCAGCTATAACATACATACATACCCCTTCTTCGAAAAAATGCGATCGAATGTCTTGTAAGAACTATCGAGGCATATCCCTGTCAAATGTCACATAGAAAATCCAATCGAGCGTATTGTGTGAACGTATAAAACCTTTCTGCAACACACTAATCGGCACGTACCAGCATAGCTTTCGGCCTGGCAGATCGACAATAGACCAACTTTTCACACTAAAACAAATCCTGGGAAATACCATCGAATATCAAGTCGAAACTCACCACCTTTTTATCGACTTCAATGCCGCTAATAAAAGCATTTATCAGCTTGAACTCTACTAAGCGATGACCCAATTCGAGATTCCGTTAAAACTTATCCAGATGTGTCGCGTAACGCTAGAAAACACGCGATGGTCTATGTAAGTTGAAAACAGTTCTTCCGTACTCTTCAAAACATGCACCGGATTCTTGCAAGGAGATGCGCTGTCATGTGACTTCTTCAATATCGTGCTGAAGCGCAGTGCTAGTGCGCAGGCCAGGTGTAAACATGGCAGGCACTATGTTTCACAAATCCATCCAACTGCTGCCGTTGTAGAGGCATTTAAGGGAATTGAGGAACAGGCGAAACGATTAAGTCTTGAAGTAACCTTAGACGGAACGTCACTATTGAGGATTACAACTTCGAGGTAGGTAAGGAGTTTAACTACTTCAGAGCAAACATAAATTCCACCACACCTTCGTGGAGATCCGACGAAGAATAACCCTGCTACGTCTGTTTGGCAAAACTATTGGGTTCCAAGCTCCTTACTCGACGGACCAAATTAATGCTGTATAGAACGCTCATCTTACCAGTCTTGCTTTATGGTGCCGAGTTTTGGACTATAATTAAGAAAGCAGAGCAAATATTGGGTATCTTTGAACGAAAAATACTTCGTCGGATATTAGGTCCCATATGCGAGGAGGGCATATGAGTTATACCAGGATGTCGATGCAGTCCAAAAAGTGTCCACGTCGACTATACTGACTCGGCCACATTGAGCGAATGGATAACAGCTCCCCAGCCAAGAGAATCTTTGAATCTCAGCCCCCAGATTCGAGATGGCATAAAAGACCAAATCTCCGGTATAAAGACCAAGTTTTCGCCGATGCCAGAAATCTTCTTCTTCACAACTGGAAGCAGCTTGTGCGGGACCGCAGAGGATGGAAGGCAACCGTGTCTCAGGCAGAGACTCTTCAAAGGTCGGGAGCCCTTTAAGTAAGTAAAGTTCATTTTTTAGGGGTATCCATAAGCTCACCACTTCTTCATCTATTTAAAAGTCGCTTCGGAGGGCGGTTATAAGGTCGAGCTATACAGAGCAGAACAGAATCCGATTTTGGTGTTCCAAACATGTTCCTTTGCTGAAAAATGGCTACAGAGCATACCCGCCGCTACATTCATATTGATACTAACATCCTTGATGTCCAAAAAGTTTAATCCAAACACTGCCATGGTACTTATTACCTGAATTTTTTAAAGAATTGTTTAAAACTCTTGAGTTAATATCAGAGATACGGTCTGTTAGTTACCTGATCACACCTTCACAATTGGAAGTGCGTTGTGCTTTTGGGAGTGTTGATTTAAAAGAGATTGAAATGGGCTTAGTGGTTATTAAGCAAGTTGCAAGTTGGACAGAGCTACCTTAGAAAAAAACCGATGTTTTGTGGTAAATACGAGTAGCTAGGAACTTTATTTACATTCTAAGAGCCCCAACGTCATAGACAGCAAAGAATACGCTATCTCTGCATGAACGATATGCCAAATCAGAAATTCTTGCTATGACCACCAACACGCACAGAATTGGTTTCCAAAAGTTAAACGCGAATTGTTTGAATATGCATATTAGTTCTGATAGACCCAGAAGGCCACATTTTCCGATTTTACAATATATCAGATTCAATCATACCAAGTGGATTGTATAATTTTGCATGACGACAATTATAATTTCACGCTAGGAATTTTTTTTTTTTTTGGTTGCGCCTGGAGGTTCAGGAATTTTCAGAAGATACCAATGGTCCGTACCATTGGTTATGCCCGATTCATATATGGTATCTGACAATGCCATCAGTGCTAGTCAGTATATGCCTACGGGCTAAACCTCACCCCCTCAGAGAGGCACTATGAGAACCGGCTGCGCGTACTCATAGTAGTAGGAAATTCGTCCCTCTCATTTTTTCATTTTTGTGATGACTACGACTAAGTTGCCTTAACGAGTAGTTTACGCTTCTGTAGTCTTAATCGCGTTAGGTAGGTAGCTTCCCAGTGAAGGCACCTACTAATACCGTCATTACATGCGGTTTTTCCTTACGGCGCTAGGTCGAAAGGTCTTGTTCTTTGTAGTCGTGCTTCTGTCTTCCGCAAAGGAGTGTTTTTCACGCTGAGCTCTGAATGGCTTCGACAAGTTTGTCGATTTCTTCTTCTATTTCGAACGGTGTCTTAAGCGGTACATTTAAAGCAACATTTTCCTTGCAGTCTCTTCTGAAAGCGTCCCAGTTAGTTTTGTTACTAGCTAACCTAGGCGGTCCTTCTTTTTTTACTAGACTTCCACCTATTTTCAGAGTGACTGCTGAGTGATCTGAGCATAGATCATAGCATTCTTCGACTTCTGTTAAATTTTTAGTTAACCCTTTTGCGATAAAGAAGTCGCCGAGGTCAGGGATTTTATTTTTGTCAGTTGGCCAATAAGTTCACCCCACGTTTCATGCTGGCTTTGTACAATAATCTGCCTTTTGTCGAATTGCATCTTGATCCCCAAAAAGTGTGTTTCGCGTTAGTTAAAGTCACCACCCAAGACAAAATTAGGTCCGAGTGAGTCAAAGAGACGAACGAGGTCGTCTTCTACTAGCTTATATCCCGGAGGGAAGTAACTAGATCCGATGTTGTAGTCTAAGTGGTTTATTTTTACGGAGACTGAGCTTATTTGCATAGAATCAAATTCTATTTCTATGTTTTCGGAGTGCTTAATACAGTCATTGATGTAAAGAGAGGACCCGCCTCTCGCATTTTCCGAAGGATGATTCGCATGGTAATCGCTGTCACCTTTTATTTTGGGTCTAAGTCCCGTTTTTAATATCAATATTATTTTTCCGTAGAAACACTTCTAACTCGTCGATTTTTTTCAGATGGCCGTTTGCGTTCCACGTTAGTAGCTTAAGTAGCTGTTTCATATTCATGTTTTTTTTATTGTCTTGCGCGGTTTGAACTCGAGCTTGCTCAATTTGTCAAGTATAATTTTATTAACCTTGGTTTGCTCCTCAAATTTTTCCAATATAATGGTAAATATTTGGCTGGCCGGATCTGTTGTAGCTGATCTTAATTTGCTTTCGTTTGACGCGACTTGCGCGTACGATCTCGCGTCAACCTGTGGCGGTTTTTTCGCTGCACTTGGACCGGCGACGTTCTCTTGCACAATTTTTTTATTTTCCTTTATCGGTCTCCTTGTTTTGACTGGCTTAGCGGTCTTAGGCTTATCGGTTTTACGATCTCTTAAGCTTGGGTTCGGGTGTATCGGTTTCTTGAGAGTATCGTGCATTTTTTGAAGCTCCTTTGCTCAAAAATAACCTCGATAGTTTGCTGGGTGCTTGCCTTTGCAGTTTATGCAGGTCGCCGGTGCTTGCTTATTTAAGTCACGTCTTTCTGATTGGAATGACGAAGAGAAAACGCCGGTTGTTGCCACCCATATGGAAGAAACTTTCATGGACAAGCGTTTATTTAAGATATTAACGTTCGGATTCAGGAGCAAGCATTCATGAACAACCTAACTGCTTCATAAAAGTGCAAAGACTAGCGTGCATCGCCACAACCAGCAATGAGAAGAAACATCGGCGGCTCTTAGTCCCGTAAGATTAAGCCAACCAGATAGCTGGAGAACAAATGCAATGAATCATAACACGATCCTGCAGAGATATCTAGGCAATATATCTAGTACAGACTACATAACGCCTTACCTAGACTTCACAATACCATTTTTGAGCACCTATCCGTGCAGGGAAGACTAGAAAAATGACAGAAAGCCTAACGAGCGATCCATAGCTGTGTACGCCGATGGATCCAAAATGGAAATAGGTGTAGGTGCAGGCGCCGTGGCGTAAGTGGTAAGTGTGTCGGATCACTACGCATGAGGTTCCAAGTTCGAATCCCAGAAAATACAAAAAAGTTTTTTCACGGTCCCACCTCTCGCGAGCGTTTGACAAACATCCGAGAGTATTGTTGTCACGAAAAAGCTTCTCAAACCGCCCTTCGGATTTGGAATTAAAAACTGTAGGTCCTTTCCATTCGTGTTAAAAATATAACGCACACAACATGAGTGGTTGCGAAAAGCTAGGCCCTGGCACTTTAAAGAGCTGTTTCGCCAAATATTTGTTTTTTTTTGTAGGTGCAGGCGTCTTGTCTGAATCGCTTGGTATCTCCATGTAAGCTCGGCTTCCAAACTACAGCAGTGTTTTCCAGGCAGAGGTCATAGCTGTGAAAATAGCAGCACGGAAGACTATGATGAGGCAATACCACGGGAGGATATCACCTTTCTCATCGACAGCCAGGCAGCGATAAAAGTAATATCTGCTATGGAAATAAAATCGAATCTTGTGAAGTGTTGCAGAGAAGAGCTCAAGGTTCTTGGAACATAGGACGAAGTAAAGCTCTGCTAGGTCCCTGGTCATGAAGGCAGAGAATGAGAAAGCCGAGGAACTAGCTAGAGGCAACTCAGCACTAACCTCGGAGCAATTCCACCCTTCAGTGTACATCCCGCAGAGCTATAGAAAATCCCTCTCCGCTCTAATAGGAGTCATTACGAAGCATAACACTATGCGATACCACACGAAAAAGCTACGTGCGACGAACGACGACCTTTGTAGAGGCTGCGGTGACGAGGCAACTCAGGAAGGAACCACGCACTTTCCTTGCTACTGCCCAGTCCTCTATCATTTAAGAAATATGTTCCTTGGACAATACTTTTTTATTTAGAAGAGTTATCGAACAGACCGATAAACGACATCGCAAACTTCATTAAATCCTCTGGATGGTTTGTATCTCGGGCACAGTAAGTACTAAATGCCGTTTTTTTTTATTTTTTATATATAATTTGCGCGCACTTAAAGGGTTATGAATACCTTTAACATGTTTGCACACAGTGCGGGCGTTGGAAAGGATGGATAGAGAGAGAGAGAGAAAGATTTTGGTGTAGTGGTTCTTGAAGCTCAGTTGTTTATGCTTCAGCTATTCTCCGGGGGTGGCGTCCAGATAACTGGGGAGATTTTTGTTATTATTGTCTTTGCTTCTGATTCACAGTACTTTTTTCCCGATAACCGATGTCAAGGGCAAACCATCACCAACAGAGCGAACAATTTTTCCAGACACATGACCAAGCTACTGCCAGTGTTATACCTTCGCAGTAGTGTTCACTGAAGCTTTTGCAATTGATCGGACTGACTTTATATATTTCATGAGAAATAAATAAATGGTTGCTGACATCAGGATTTGAACCATGAACCATTAGCGTGGCAATTGACGAAATTACCACTACACCATTGCCACGCCTTTCGTTAGGATGTACAAAAGACGTTTTATTTTCTTCTTTTCGCGAGGAAGGAATTCTCTAATTTATCTTGGGTAAAAATTCCACACTACTATGTATGAGCACACTCTGACAGTCCTCATAGTGTTTCACCTACCCTCGGGAAAAAAAAATAAAAATATTTGCATGTGCTCGGTCACACTTTGCCAATGCCAATTAATAAAATACTAAGTTCAGATACAGATTCCATTTCACAAATGATTTCATCTCCAAATCTATTGTAACCTAATTAGTATAGTTTTCGCTTTATTCGCATCAGAAAGCCATGACACATTTTTTATAATAAAAACTTCATTAACTATTTACCAAAAGTATAATAGCAGTACCTGTGTACCAAGGACTCCCTAGGGCAGAATACATTAAAAGCCCCATAAAAGCAAATCTGAATGACGAGGGCTTGCGAAAGTGTCATTCCTATAAAATGGGAACTATTATCTCCACAAAATAAGAGCTGACCCTTGTCTAGAGGCTTATAAGTATCGAAATCATATCAATACGACGAAAGGAGGCTATGAGCTGAATTATATCCGCTTTATTTGCGCAACATCACAGTAAGACACAAAGCATAGCTGTAATAAATCCTTTCCCCAAAGAAATAAAACTACGCCTCGCGCCTGATTTCTTTTTTTCTTTAACGTCTTATTCAGGCTAGCAGCCATTCAGTATTGACCCTGGCAATTGAATGTGACACTGTGAAACAGTTGTTATCCTACCAGCCCATTCAACCATTCATTCTTCCAAATGATATATTTATAGAGCCCGAGCCCCCTTTTTTTGCTCCTATACATCTCAATCCTCGATAGGACGACAGAAAGTCCTTTTTTCAGCCTCAGGCTTAAAACGAATTATGACCGCAAGAATCTTTTATTTATGTGGCAAATAAAAAATAGATTCTCGCTCACCACTTAATGGTGACACCGAATGTTTTCTATAGCCTTTGTTGGAATAACCGGCCGAGGGAGGAGTAGGGGAGAAATGGTCAGGTTGCCATTTCATGGTGGCAATAGAAATGTTTTCAGTTTGCCACCGCATCCCATCGGGACATGGTGATGGCGAACTGAATAAATGTATTCCGTTGACATAGGGATTTAGTTATAAAAGATGATTCTTTTATGAGCCAAGAATAAATATTTTTTTTTTTTTTTTTTGGGTGGGACGGGTCGTTGGGCGGAGGATCACTGGATACAAAATAACTGGATGATTGAAAATCGATTATGTGATTAATTTGTATGCAGTGAGATGAGTTATTAGGGATATTGTGATGCCGAGAAGAGGATAATCACTCTGTATGTGCTCGGAGTTTGATTGGATAAAGGTAAGGTCGTTCGAATTAAATAATAATGGACTTGGGTGTATTTTAGTGTTGGTTCCCAATAGGATTATCCTTGTGGATCATTTGCTGAGGAAATAAATGTGGAAATGAGAGTTACCTTAATGCTTTTGAATACCCTTTTGTATGATATAATCTTCATTTCATTTTGAATCAGTTAAGCATGTTATTATTTTCTGGTAGGAAGAAATTTGCAAGAGTAATGCCCTTGTCGGTATAGTATGGGCGGAGAGGTTTAGGAGGAAGTTTAATATTGTTTGGATATACATAAAGTAGTGGAAGTTGTGAAGTAGTAAGTGGTTTGTGGCTCTTAAAGAATGATGTTTATTTCAAACTGTTAATTCTGAGTTTTTTCGTACATTACAAACGTTTACTCAAGCTTAAGAGCATGTCCAGTAGTGTACAAACAGTTTGATTTTATATACGTTTTTTTGACTAGCTATGAAATGAAAAATAATATTTTTGTAACTTCTATTGACAATGTTGTTTATAACATTTATGTATGGAATATTATATTGGCCAAATTTAAAGTTATTCAATATACGGTGAATGGTTGTCGTCCTAAGACCATGACTTCAACCAAAATAACACGCAAAATCATTCATGTTTAAGTTTATCAATGCTTTAATATGTTTTAATGCTCCATACTATGTTGTTATCGATTGTTCTTCACAACTCAACGGGTTGTCACCGGTGCGTTTGCAAGCATGGAAGTAGAAGCGGCCAAATGGGTTTAGAGGTAAAGAATGGCAAAATCAAGTATATACTGCCAACAAGAAAGGACAATTAATATCGACGAATTCGACAGAACGTCACATTGGGCAGCTACAACTTCGAGGGAGTAAGGGACTTTATCTACCTTGGCCCTGCTATTAATTCTATTAATTCTGACAATGATATCAGCGCAGGAAAAAGCGAAGAATAACTCTTGCCAAGCGGTTTTTTTTTTTTTTTTTGCTAATTGGACAGTTCAACAGTAAATCCCTATCTCGCCCAACTAAGAAGACTATATATGCAACGGCTATAGTCCACCTCTGTGCGGCTAATGTTTTTAGAATGGTTGGTGTATACTGTTTATTATATGCTCTTTCAGTTGCCGAACATTCCACGTACAGATCCGAAGGTCTGTCGTTATTTCGTTTGCTGGGATCGTCATCAGTTGAATCGTCTTTATCAAAGGCTTGTGATTGTTTCTGAGCCAGTGTTCTCTTTCATGGTAGGGAAGTTACCCCAACGGCAAAACAAGCAACCTGGAAGGCCAGTTCCTTTTGTTATACACCTACGACGCGGGGCCGGGTACGCCGCACTGTGTTAATTGAAAAAAAAAAGGTTTCTCAGAGGAAAATAAACAGAGCTTCAAACACAAAAAAAAATTGTTTGATTAGATAGCCGTTTGATTTTTAGAGCTCTTTAATAACTCTCCAGAAATGATAAGTTTATTAGACATTATCTCGGATATTGACGAAAGTTTCTAAGAAATCAATTTTTTTTTTTAAATTTTTGGTCCGTTTCTTTTTTACTTTTTTATAATGCAATCTGATGTGCCACAAAATAAAAAAATTCTCTTTTGATACACCTTAAAAAAAGCATTTTAAAAATGGTTCGTTTACTTTTTTCACCACTGTTTTGCTCGGATTAGCTTCTACACACCCTGTTATTCATTCATAGATCATATGGTAAAATCTGAGGAAAAATGAATGGAAATTTGCGCGTTTATTATGCACGTGCAAATGCAGCTTCGAATTCAAGAAAGAATACGTCGAGAAGCAGAAAGTACAGCATAAATTGCTAACCAGCCCCACGAAGTAATACCTAACGGCAGTCCCGCGAGGAGAGTGGTTGAATTGTGGTAGGGTGTGTGTTTAATACGTAGGCGTATTTCTGGAATCGATTACTCAGGTTTGCGAATCGTGCATGCTAATAGCACTCGGGCTATTAGTATCTATGAAGATTAAACATCCCTGGAGCAACCTAAAAAAAAAAAAAACACCCTGTTATTACTTCAATCATGAACTTTTGATTATTTTAGTGGTCAAATATAATGTTTATCTCCTGTGGTGAGAAAGTCTTATTTCAACAGAAGATTTTGGAACACCCTGTGAAGCATTTTTCTCAAAATTCACTATTTTGCTTTAAGCAGAAAAAACCCTGTCACGATATCTTTTTTCGAGATATGATTTTTGCAAGCAAAAAAAGTGAAAAGGAGCCACTGTGCGCCGGTGCTAGTAATCCACTTCATGAGTGTGAGCGCAGCCTTAGGCCCATTAAGGGGCTTCTTCGCCACCATATTTATTCCAAGGTCCTGGCTAATATTCGAAATTCCTTACTGACTTGTGATCCAAATACGAGTATATCGAGGCATCACGCGCAATGTGCAATGTCTACGAAATTCATCCGCTACCGTCTAGAACAAGAAGAAGTGCTCTAATGAGAAAGAACTCTACCGCCAAAACTCCTCCAAACGGGGTCACCCAGCGGTCACCACGTTAAGGTAGGTTAAGAGTAGGAGTTGGTAGGCCTAGGCTAAGTGAAAACGCTTGTGTTTTCATATAATCGCATGCACTAGCGTTTGACCACCGCTTTGAACGGATCAACATCGTGCGTTTGTGTACGGCACCTGTCGTGATACGGGTGGTTCGGTGTTTATTACGTAGCGAGCATTTTGACGCCAAGTTAATATGGGACATCGAGGAGATACTTTTGAAATGGATACAGAACTTCAGGACCCCTGGTTTTTTGAGACCAGGTACTGCTCGAGATGGAGATCGAACAGAGACAACTCCGGAAAACGTAGAGCTAGTAGTCTAGAAGTGGATGTGAAAGCATGTTAGAGAGGTGCATGGAGAATTTTTTAAATCGTCTTCGTGAGTGTATGGAAAAAGAACGAACGTCATCTTGTTGGGGCGCCGTGGCGTAAGTGGTTAGTGTGTCGGATCACTACGCATGAGGTTCCAAGTTCGAATCCCAGAAGACACCAAAAAGTTTTTCCACGGTCCCGCCTCTCGCGAGTGTCTGACAAACATCCGAGAGTATTGTTGTCACGAAAAAAAAAGCTTCTCAAATCGTCGTTCGGATTCGGCATTAAAATGTAGGTCCCTTCCATTCGTGTGGAAAATATAACGCACACAACATGAGTGGTTGCGAGAAGCTAGGCCCTGGCACTTCAAAGAGCTGTTGCGCCAAATATTTGTATTTGCTTTTTTGTTTTTGTCATCTTGACGACATCGTTTTACGTTCGCTGCTTGGATCTACATTCCTTTTGTGCATGCTTAAATGCCATTATAGACTAAATACGTGTAAAAAAAGTTGTTGAAAGATATCTCCTCGGCTCACCCTTTAGTTTTGTCTATCGTTGTTATATAAATGGTGGGACCACTGCGCGTGAGGTTCCATGTTCGAATCCCGGAAAACACATAAAACTTTTTTCACGCTCCCACCTCTCGCGAATGTTTGGCAAACATCCGAGAGTATTGTTGCCACAAGGAAGCATCTTAAATCAAATTGCCCTTCGGATACGGCACTAAACTGTCCCTTCCATTCGTGTGAAAAAATATAACGCACACAACACAAGTGGTTGCGAGAGCTAGGCCTAGGCACTTAAAGAGTTGTTGCGCCAAATTTATTTTTTTTTTTTGTTATATAATTGTATTTTTCTGCATTGCATTAAATTTCTATTAATTTATGTTCTAAAATACATTTAATAAACATATGAATATTATTTTTTTCCGACAGTAAGTTGTATTTTATTAAATCTGAATCACAGATGAGCATTGAAAATGTAGGGTTTTTTTTTCGAACAGCCCAGGTCACGAGTTGTTCATTAAATTTTCTGTTTACTTTAATGATTTTGCGTTTTACTACATTTTGTGTAAAAATATTTACTTTATAAATTTGTTTGCCTTACAATCCACAAAATGTCTAAATTTTGGGAGTAGACTCCTAGCCGAAATAGGGTGGCCCTTTCGTCGGAATAGAGGATAACGAAGAAGCAGACTCCTTAGCAAGACAAGGCACAGCAGGACCCAGTATAAGACCTAAGTCGCTCTCTGGAATAAGATATCACACCAGGAAATTAAAGACATGAAGCAGGACCAGAACTACGAATAAAACTCAGGGTCTGAGGCAGGCTACAAAACTGTTAGGGAACTACAATCAAAAAAGATTCGAAGCATGCATCAGTCTAAGCAAAAATAACCAGCGCATCCTAACGTATCATTGCCAACTCAAGTAACATCTGCGGAAATATGGCATATCAGAAGAAGGCCTTTGCAAACTTCGCAGTGAGTCAAATGAAGCTTTCAAACACTTTCTGGAGTCTTGTGAGACACTGGTTCAGAAAAGAATGAAATATTTGGCAAGTATCATATATCAGATGAGGATATGCCGATTATTACCCAGTTTTTCATTTTCAGATTCCTTAACTAGAGAGAGTCCTTTAGACTGTATACTATAAATCTTATATACAGGGTGTCCAGTTAAGCAGTATAATCCTTTAACCCTTCTGTCAATGAGTAGGTCTGGCCAGACCTTTTCCATTTTCGAAACCAATTTTTTCTAATTGATTGTGTAGCTATCTTTACCAAATTTCCTGACTTTGTCAGCGTACATATTTTTAATTCTTTAGTGTGGACAATAAATTGTAAATCTAAGTGGGTGAGAAAAGAAAAAAGTTTTTCTACAACAACCCCTAGAATCAATGGAATAGGTCTGGCCAGACCTTGCTACATATTGTATGGAGAAACGTATTTATTTAATATTTCATCCGAAAAAAAAACTGTTTTTACCTAAGTCCGTCAAGTAATTATTAGTTTTGTTTAGTGCATTATATATAAACAAAATAATTTATTACGGTATTTTGCAAAAATATGCAACTGCCTGGAGTTTTCCACTAATTACTTATGTTTATGACGTATGCATGCCATTGGGTCACTTGAACATTCCGTATTTGATTGTGATTCGTTTATTGCCTACGACTTCCAGATAATTAGATTATTAGTGAATTTTACAGTTAGTTATTTTTGTCCAGTTTGTGGGTATATATGAGAGTGAAGGCATCATTATTGTCAATCAGTAATCATTACTTGAGCGAATTAGAAGCAAAATAGGAACAACATACTTATACGAAAGTAAATTATTATGGCTAACGAAATAAACGCATTCAACTGGAGCCGCATGAGCGAAGAAGAAAGGGAGCAATACGTTAACAGGCTTGCCGAAAAAGTACGAGAGACTGGCTCTGAAGTAGAAGATTTTAGTGGCGATGACGATGAGGACTATGTTCCCGATGGAGATAATTCTGATGCAGAGACAGACGGGGAATATCGGACATAGAAGATCCTGATGATGACGAGATGCTGGAAGAGTTACAAGCAGAAAACGATGGAGTTCGCCAAGCGCAAGAAGGACAGTTCTCCGAGGAATACTATTTGGCCCGTGATGAAACAAAATGGTACCAACAGCCCCCAGTCACAGGTCGTCTAAGAGAACACAATGTCATTCGAGAAGTCGGTGGCTGCGCCAGACGATGAATGCCTTGTAGTCATCTTGGTATCTTCAAGACAATGATATCAGAAGATATGGTGGTTATCATCATGCGAGAAACTAATAGAAGTTCTCAACAGGAAATTATGAAATACAGCGAAAATAACCCGACGGAGCAAATAGTTTTTGAAATCTGATACTGAAGAGGAACTATATGCCTATTTTGGTCTTTGTCTAGCCGCTGGTGTAAATCACTCCAACATGCTGCATACAGAAGAGTTGTGGAAAACCAACATGAATCCCGTATTCAGAGCAAAGATGTCGCTAAACCGATCTTGGGCTATAAATCGGTTTATAAGATTTGACGATCAAAGGACTTGTGTCGAACGGCAAAGTGCAGATAAAGCAGCTGCCATTCGGGACATGTGGACCATGATAAATCATCATTTGGAATCTGTGTATACGCCGACAGAAGTTATAACCATTGACGAACAACTATTCCCATACAGAGGAAACATACGATTTACACAATACATACAATCGAAGCCTGCGAAATACGGAATAAAAGTATGGTGGGCTTTTGATTCCAGCAACGGATACCCTTGCAAGGGGATTCTGTATACGGGCAAAGAAGATGGACATCAGAGAGCTGTAAATTTGGGCGGGAAGGTGATGATTGAATTAACCACCAAGTACCAATCCAGCGGGAGAACTGTTGTTACTGACAACCTTTTTACAAGTTTTGAAGGTGTGGAATAAGGGTGTGGAAGAACTTCGAGAATCTGGACTGGCCTTTGTTGGAACTATTCGACGGAATAAGAAGTGCATTCCTAAAGAAATGCTTCTGGATCGTAGTCGCTTAACACAATCCACTATCTTTGGATTTGCGGATAATGTCGCAGCAGTGTCTTACGTGCCGAAAAAATCGAAGGCAGTCATTTTACTGTCAACAGTTCACTATGACACCGAATTGGTTGGAACAGCAAGAAAGCCACAAGCAATTCTGTTTTACAACAAACATAAAGTAGACTCAACATATTTTGTCTTTTACACTTTGATTTTCTCTTTTATGCGGAAAGTTATCGTCACAACCTTTGTTGTTTTTTTTAGAGTAGTGTATTAAACCAATTTAAGAGATAAGAGTTGGCTGCACAAATTTTACAGTTATGATCTATTTCTATTTTGCTTTGCCTATGCCAAAAAAATTTACTTTTTAGGCGATCACCAGAATAGACTCAGAGGCTGTAATTTTAGTTACCGATTAGCTGTGTGTGTTAAAAAGTGCATTTTGTTGACTCTCACAATTTTTGATTAATTAAACACAAAATGGGTCGTGGTGCAGTACTAACTTCGGAGGAAAAAGGCAAAATATTGGCGTATCGAGACAGCAATCTTACAACCAGGCAGATAGCAGAAAAAATCTCTAGAAGTCAGACTGTTGTCTCTCATTTTCTGAGGAATCCATCAAATTATGGAAAAAATATGAAAAAGCCCTCTAGAAAAGCACTTACGGCTTGCGAAGAGCGAAGAATTCTCCGAGAAGCCTCAAACTCAATGTGCTCTGCAGCCAAAATTCGGTTAAATTTAGGAGTAAATGCAAGTGAATCTACTGTTCGGCGAGTGATAAGGAAAGCAAAGCAATTGAAGAGATTAAAATTAAGAAAAAAACCACCGCTTACCGACGTTCGTAAGCATGCTCACTCTCTTTTTGGACGGAGTCACATGGCATGGAATACGGATTGGTACCAAATCGTTTTTTCTGATGAAAAACGCTTCAATTTGGATGGACCAGATGGTTTCAACTACTACTTCCATGACATAAGAAAGGAAGAACACTATTTAACCCGTCACCATAGCCGTGAGGGGGGTATAATGGTGTGGGGTGCCATCTCCTACTATGGGGCATTCGAACCCCAATTCGTTTCATCTAAAATGGATGCCACGCGCTACAGGGAGCTGCTCCAAAAAGCATTTCCCCACTTTTCTAACATTTTTGGGCCATTACCTTGGACATTTCAACATGATAATGCCCCAATACATACCGCTAGAGTGGTAAAGAAGTGGATTAAGGACCAAAATATGACTTTAATGGAGTGGCCTCCGTACTCTCCTGACCTCAATATAATCGAGAACGTGTGGGGATGGCTTTCGCGTAAAGTCTATCAATCTGGCAGACAATTTGAAGGCATCGAATTATTAAAAAATGCCATTAAGATCGCCTGGAGCGAATTATCGTTGGATCTATTTGATTGACCAATAAAAAGAGGCAATTTTTTGAGGTTCATCCACAAAAAAAAATATTAAAAAATAATGTTGTAATGTAATGTGTAGAACCCTAATTTTTGTTTAGTTTATTTAAGAATTAAATCCTGACTAATAAAAATATTTATTTTTGCAAATTTTGTTCGTTTTTTGATTAAAAAAATTCAATATTCTATAGAAAAACCCTGAGTCTATTTGATTGATCGGCAGTGTACATGTAAACGACAGACTAAGCGATGGCCATTGGCTTTTTCCTACAACATGTTGCATGTCACAGCATTAGCATCTTTCATAATTTACAAAAAAGTAAATGATATGAGTGCAACGAACAAAACCAATGCACGTCGAAAATTTTTGCATTTTTTGATTGAGCAGTTAGCGACCCCTCAGATCGAAGCAAGAATGAACGATCCAAGGATAATAGGAGTTCGAAATCGCATCGAATCTTTTTTCGGCGCACCATTGCAAAATAGGATTCCACAGCCCAGAAGTAGCCAGACATCAACGGGACAAAAAAAGTAGTGTAGAATTTGTAGAATAAACGATAAAATACAAAGGAAAACCAGATTTGCATGCACTGCCCGAAGAGTCTATCTGTTTACAACACAGTATTCAGTTACATAAATGCCATAAATGTGTAAATCAAGAAAATACTTCGTAATATTAGTATTCTCACCACAATTCAAGTTATAGGCCATCAAAGTGTGTGACCTCTTATTTGGAGGTGTAACCACTTTAAACGCTATAACTTCTAAACTATGATAGATAAAAAAAATAGTTTTATGCATTTTGGATAGGCAATTTAGTAGCGCATACAAGTTTCAAACACATTAGGTAGCTGTGCAGCTACAAAAAGTTATGGCTCCTTAAACCCAAAATAATGAAAATTTGTTGTTCCATTTTTTCACTTAAAATGCATTTTTCTCAAAATTTTTACTTAATACTTTTATTTTTTTTTTATGAAATTTTTATCTCTAAAAAATTTCCTTAAAATTATGTTAAGCAGCTTTTTTACGTACAATCAACAGAAGTTGTAGTAAAACCCGATTTTTGTCAGACAAAAATGGTCAAACAAAATTAAGTGAGAATAATAAACTAACGTACCTATGAGCAATGCAGTTAACAGTTAATTGTCGAATAGGACAAAAAAGCGTAACAAAGAATTATCACAGATTTGCAAATGTTCCATAATTTTGTTTCAACT
Organism: Brachypalpus laphriformis; assembly: GCA_945910035.1. Lineage (NCBI taxonomy): Eukaryota > Metazoa > Arthropoda > Insecta > Diptera > Syrphidae > Brachypalpus > Brachypalpus laphriformis. The sequence goes on from OX246755.1 coordinate 126,147,109, forward strand.
GATTTACAATCGACATTTTGCTCTGTAAGGTAACAGCCGATCCCCACAAAATGTATTCAGAACGTGAATACGCGGAAATAGTGTTTGTATACGGGTTCTGCAATGGAAACGTTTCATTGGCAAGATTGGAGTACCAACGACGATACCCAAATCGTAGAACACCATGTAGTCGGACGTTCGCTGATGCGTATCAGCGCATTGTTGATACTGGGTCAGCTGCACCAAATAAAAGGGATCGACATTCAGACGCAGCGGCGGCAGAAGTTGAGAGTGGGATTTTGCGTGCTATGGAAGTTCAGCCTTCAGTCAGCGTCCGCAGACTAGCTGTGCAGTTGGAACTTCACAGAACCAGGATTCACTGAACTCTACAGAGTTATAGATTACACCCTTTCCATTTAACACCGGTACAGGATTTACTACCAGGAGATGCGCATAGAATGGAAAGCACTGCCTTAACTTAACATCTTAAAGCATTGCTCAATACTCAAGAACCCCTAACGGCATTCCACTACGCCTCCAGTCAGAGATGAGTGCTTAGACAGACCCTTCGAGGAAAGTGAGTTATGTGAGGTACTAATGAAAGATAAACGAAATAAAGCCCCGGGGGAAGCCCGAATCCCTCACGATTTTTTTTAAAATGCCTCGGGAGCTTTCCTGGAAAAACTGCTATCTTTTCTTAATTCCATTTACAATAAAGGTACAGTGCCTAGTGAGTTTCAAAACTCAATAACATTCCCTATTTTCATAAAGGCTGACCCAAATCTTGCTGCAAACTATAGAGGAATATCATGCATGAATACTATCGCCAAGATATTCACAGTTCTGTTGACAAATCGGCTGACAAAATGGGTTAAGGATAATTCAAAGCTAAGTCAATTTCAAGCGGGTTTTCGAGAAGGTTACGCTACCATCGACCAAATATTCAATCTAACGTCTTTTGCCCAATCGTATCTGGAAAGGCGAAAGAAATTGTATGCATTTATCATAGACTTTCGAACTGCTTTCGATACAATAAACAGAAATTGTCTATTTTACAAATTGTCAAATATTGGAATATCGTCCAAATTCTTAACTATTTTAAAAGACCTATACAACAACAATAAGTCAGCGGTATGGACTGGAAAATATATGTCTGAATGGTTTGATGTAAACATTGGTGTTAAGCAGGGCTGCCTTCTTAGCCCACTTATATTTTCACTTTTTCTAGATGAAATACTTGACATCTTGCCGGCTGGTGTAAAAGTAGAACAACTGATCGTTAAAGCACTTCTATACGCGGATAATATAGTGATATTAGCAGAATCCCCGAGCTTGCTGCAACTTATGATAAATAAGTTCAAAGAATATTGTAGACTTAATGGCCTAAGTATAAATACTGGAAAATCAAAAGTACTAGTTTTCAGAAAAGGAACCGGTTGGTTACCGAGGAACGAGAAATGGAAGTATAGTGGGAAGGATCTGGAAGTATTAATGTCATATAAGTACCTAGGAGTCACTATAAATCAAAACCTCTCAATGGAAAAACACCACACTTAAGCTTTCTGAAGCCAAGAAGAAAATAAACTATACGTGGAGGAACCTACTTTCTAGCTCTAAAGTATCTATAACATCGAAAGTTAAAATATTTGTAGCTGTAATGCGCTCAGTAATGTGCTATGGAGCACAAGTATGGGGACGCAAATCCTACGAATAAGTCGAGAAATTGTTGAGGTTCTTTCTGAAAATGTTATATCATTTGCCCTCAAACACTCCCAACTATATGCTTCATATTGAAAGTGGTATGTCACCACTCTTCACATACACGCTTAAGATAAACATGAAGTACATATGGAAGGTATTGAAAGGAGAAGATGACACGCGGCTTACGCAGATCCTGGCAAAGAAAGCGTTAAGAACAAATTCTCAATTTTACAAAGACTGGAAGGATATTGCTGAGAAGTACGGACTTCGTCTACATATGGCTGAAACAAATCTTTCAGAATGGGAAAGCTACATGTACAGTTTCGTATCCGATGTTGACCAGGCTATGGAAAGAGACTTCATTAGTGAAGCTGAAAACTCAAATTCCCGCTTAATTTACAAAAACTTGAAGCATCAGGACGTTATTTACTTGCGCGCCAACATGAGCATATCACAGATTTCGCTTATTTTTTGCGCCAGAGGAGAACTCTTAAGACTTAATTGCATTCCCCACCGCAGTGACCTTCCACTTAGATGCAGTTTGTGCAATACAGGGAAGACGTATTGCATTTTGTAGGCACCTACCCCATACTGAAGGAAATCAGGCGAGCACATTTCGGAGCGGAGCATCTCACAATGGAGAAACTGATGAACCTGCTAAATGGCCAGAATTGGGATATACTAACAGCATACCTCCTTGTGACATATAGATATAGAACTAATATATTTGAGGAAAATTTTTAATCAAAAATAAATGCTTAAATTATCACTCAGCATCTTATTGTTAAAGAAAAATAAAGCCAATTCAAAGGCAGGCGGCAAAGCCATTGCTCAAAACGTACTAATTTATATTTTTGTAAATATTGTTGGAAAAATAAAGTACTACTACTATAAATCATAAAAAATCCTCAACCATACTTTTAACGAACAGTGGATTGGTCGATTTGGCCCCAACCCTTGGCCACCCAGATCTCCTGATCTAACACCCATGGATTTCTTCTTCTGGGGTGCTATGAAAGGAAAAGTTTATTTTAGAGAAATATCAAGTCTGAAAGAGCTCCAAGAACAAATTAGTGCCGTTGCAAAAGAGATGAAAAGAAGTTTGCGGCTCGTTAATCTACCATCCGAAATGCTTAAACGCGCCCGAAAATGTATTCAAATGGAAGGAAGGCACTTCGAACAATTGCTATAAACATTCCATAAACTGTTCTGTTTTAAGACTAATTCAGCAGGTACCTACAGTTCTTATTGACCATTTTTGTCTGACAACAAATGGCTTTTACTACAACTTCTGTTGATCGTACGTAAAAAAGTTGCTTAATATAATTTTAAGGAAATTTTTAAGGGATAAAAATTTCATAAAAAAAAAATAAAAATATTAAGTATTAATTTTGAGAAAAAATCCATTTTAAGTGAAAAAATGGAATTACAAATTTTCATTATTTTGACTTGTATGCGCTACCAAATTGCCTTTCCAAAATGTATAAAACTATTTTTGTACCTATAATAGTTTAGAAGTTATGCCGTTTAAAGTGGTTACACCTCCAAATAAGAGGTCACCCACTTTGGTGGGCTATAACTTGAAATGTGGTGAGAATTTTCTCACCTCCATAATGTGTACTTTTCCTCAAAATTTCGCATTTTTTTCGTGTTATTCTTCTGATATTTGCAGTTAATTGTCTAAAACTTGTTTTTCCATTTCGTACCACCAGTTATTTATTGGGGGAGAAACTTTTTTTTCATTTTATATGAGCATTCGTTATTCGAAAATTCTCTTATTTTTAGTTGAAAAAAATGTTCCAATAATGTGAACCCCTCCAAAATGTGAACAGGCTCTTGTTTTAATTAGTTCACATTATCGAGGTAGTACTGTAATAATAAAAGTGTCATCATCCGAAATGACCTCTTTTCAAAAACTTCTACAAATACTTCGACGAAATGGTGAGGATATCCAGTCCTTAAAACATTTCTAATTAATTTTCATGAGTTATTAGCTTAGTGTGATTGACCTGAAATATCTTCAAAATAATACATATATACTCTATCTGCAAAACCTTAATACTCGTCTCAGTACGTTGTCCCCAATTAACCCAAATTGAATGGCCTAGATAAATTCCAAAAATCACCCCAAAAAGTTTTGCCAAATTGGTTCAAGCAATTCATTGCTGTTTGTATGTGAAAATCTAAACTCTAATTACAGGCCCATTGTGTGTCGTCGGCCAAACAACTGTGCCTCGTTATCATTTTCTTCCGGTAGACACAATACCCTCCCAAGAAATCCATTACCGTTTAAAATTCGACTAAACTAAATTTCCCGGCAAAATAATTGCACAAATTTGGGTTAATGGTGTGCGCTCCCTAGTTGCAAATAATGACATTTTTCTTCTTGAATAATCCGCTTCGTTTTTTTTATCCATAGACCGTTTGTATAATATACAACAACCTAGAACTGTCTGTACGACCTCGTACTTCTATAGCAGGGAAGTCGTTGCAACCCGCATAATGAAAATATTTTCCAACTGCTATATCTACTGGTTCCGTTCCAAAGGGGTGGGTGAGGTGAAGGCAAGAGCATCCAAAAATCCAAATACAACACATAAGAAAGCATCTGAAGTGAAATAAAGATCTATCTAACACGTTGTCCGACCCCCACCCCCAACAAAAACAGATAAAGACCGTAAGTAAAAAGCCATTAAGCCATTTTTCAGAGTCAATTGTTGTGTTCGCCGGGGTAGCGCAAGAGGGAGCAACTCTGCTACAAGGGTTACCAGAAGAATAAAACGGCCAAAACAATTCCAACAAGAGATATACAGTCCGTGGAATTAAATTTATTGCAATTGAAAATGTCTCCAACAAGGGAAATTCAAAGCGCGGCGGATTTGAAACGGATTTATATTGGTTGTGAGATGCTTTGAAAGTTTTCGAATTAATGGCAGCGAAGAGTTTCAATGAATGGCATCAGTCGAAATTTTATTGGGGTTCGTATGGCTTTTTAGTTGTTTTCGGCTTAAGATTGACTAAAGAAGAGATGTTGGGATAATGATCAAATGAAGCTCATTAGTGGCAGTGGTCTTTGATGGATCAACGCTTAAAAGTTGCAACTCATGGAATATATTGTGCCAATTTATTAGAAGCAAACTGGCGATATTCAACATCGATATGAAAATAAACTAATTTCGATCAGATTTCATGCTTAAATAAGATGTATGTAGATCATATGCAGAGCGGCAGAATAGCTTTCGAATGTGACGAAAACGTCAAGGGAGAGAACTGGGTAAAGTCTGTGTGTAAGCAACCTTGACCTTGTGCGTACTCCAGGCTACCCTTCCACCTTTTTTCTCAATGGGATGGATATTAAAACCCTTCTATAAAACCATATTTTGATATTTCTGTCGATTACAGGGACCAACAGTGACGGTGCTCCAACTGTACTCTAAAAATCAGCAAGTAACATCGATAGTATTTTTTCTCTCACATAGGCAATAATATTTTCATTTTTTCCCCTTGACCTTCGCCGTTAATAATAGCCGCATTAAAGAAATGGGAGAAAAAAATTCTTTCAGCTTTAAAATTCTTTCCAAAACGCTATGTACTGCATCTATGTATATCTTGAATGCTGGAGTGGCCAGGGGTGCAAAAATTAATTTTGAGGTCTACGATTTGGGTATTTGACTCCAAAAATAAAAGCATTGCAAGACTTTTGATTGAGTTTCTTTGCCGAGGAACGCAGGTATCACACCAAAGAATGAGTTTTATCATTGTTTTGCAATAACGGCCTTTAAAATTTTGGACAATGCACTTGCGATATCATTGGCACTTCGACCCATCATGTTTTCGTTCCATATTGAGCAATATACCTGCCCAGAGCTGGATAAGTGCGCTGTGAGGTTGCAGACATTTAATTTGCTTAAATAATAAAAGATCCCATCTCACTCTTTGGACATGTTATTACGTGTTGAGGTGAAAACATAAAACAGGTATGGGGCTGTCCTTATCAAACTGCCTCTGGTTGCGACATCCAATTTTTCGGCATTATGCCTTTTGAATTTAGCCTCTTCATCTGAATTTGGTTGAACTTACTTACTTACTTAGGTGGCGCTACAGTTCGGGGTGAACCTGGGCCTCAACCAACAAGCCTCTCCATTTAGCTCGGTCTTTAGCTAATTGCCTCCAGTTGCGCAATCCAAGGTGGTCGAGGTCCCCTTGAACTTGTGCGCGCCACCTACGGCGATAATTCCCTCTACTGCGTCGTCCCTCGGGGTTAGATTCGAAGACTCTGCGGGCCGGAGCGTTGGTGTCCATTCGCTCTACATGTCCTAGCCATCTCAGACGTCCAATACGCAGTTTTTTGACTAGGTCGATGTCGCTGTACAGCTCGTATAGTTCGTGATTGAATCTTCTCCTCCAAAACCCGTCAACACAAACGGGACCGAAAATCTTACGAAGAATTTTTCTCTCGAAGCGACCAAGGATATCTTCATCCTCTTTTAATAAAGTCCATGTTTCAGCGCCGTAAAGCAGGACTGGGATGATCAAGGTCTTATATAGAGTCTCCTTAGTTGTTCGAGATAGGGCTTTACTGTTGAATTGCCTTATAAGCCCAAAAAAACAGCGATTGGCAAATAACTCGATTGATTTCTACACTGATTTTGTTAGAAGAATTTATAGCAGAGCCAAGGTAGACAAAGTCCCTTACTACCTCGAAGTTATAGCTGCCCACGGTGACGTTTTGTGCAATTCGTCGGTGTTGGTTTTCCCTTCTAGTTGACAGCATATACTTGGTTTTGCCCTCGTTTATCGCCAAACCCATTTTGGCCGCTTCGCCTCAATGCTTGCAAAAGCACCGGTGACAGCCCGCTGAGATCTTCCGATAATGTCTATATCGTCGGCGCATGCAACCAGTTGTACAGACTTGTAATAGATTGTGCCTCCGGTGTTGGCTTGTGAGTTCCGCACAATCCGTTCAAGTACAATATTGAAGAAGTCACATGACAGCGCGTTACCTTGTCTAAAGCCTTTTTTGACATCAAATGTCTCGGTGAGGTCATTACCGACCTTGATGGAGCAGCGAGCGTTCTCCATCGTCAGCCTGCACAGACGGACAAGTTTGGCAGGGATGTCAAAACTAGACATGGCTCTATAAAGCTCTTCTCTATAGATGCTGTCATAGGCGGCCTTGAAATCGATAAAGAGGTGGTGAGTATCGATTTGGAATTCTTGGGTTTTCTCCAGGATCTGCCGAAGTGTGAAGATTTGATCGATGGTGGACTTTCCTGGCCTGAAACCGCACTGATAGAGTCCAATCAGGCTGTTGATAAAGGGTTTCAGGCGTTCACACAATATTGCAGAAAAGATCTTGTATGCGATGTTGAGGAGACTGATGCCTCTATAATTGGCACAGTTGAGGGGGTCTCCTTTCTTGTGGATCGGGCAAACGATGCTGAGATTCCATTCATCAGGCATACACTCGTCTGACCAAATATTAGAAATGAGTTGGTGTATGCACTCTACCAATTCATCCCCAGCTGCCTTGAAGAGTTCGGCCGGTAAGCCGTCAGGTCCAGCAGCCTTGTTGGATTTTAGCTTGGATATTGCTATCCTCACTTCGTTTTGGTCAGGTGGACGGAAATTTTGACTATCATCGTCTATGTTGATTGGTTCATTCTGCTTGACAGCGGGATGTTGGTCTTCGTCGCCGTTATACAGTCTGCAGAAGTAGTTTTTCCATATTCTCAGCACCGACTGTGATTCTACTACGAGGTTTCCATTTTCATCTCTACAGGTTTCTGTACGGGTATTACTTCTCTGACACGTTCTTTTTACCTTTTGGTAAAACTTCCGTACATTGTTCCTGGAGTATAGACTCTCGATATTCTCAAACGCGCGCTTCTCATGCTCTGTCTTCTTCTTTTGGAGAAGCCGATGTTCTTCCCGTCTCTTTTGCTCGTAGTGCTCACGAGCAGCTCTCGTCTTCCTTTGCAGCGCCGCTTTATATGCCTCTTGTTTTGCTGCATGCACTCGCCGGCATTCTTCGTCAAACCAGGGGTTTCGCGGTGGTGGTCGAGCGAGACCCAACACATCAGTCGCGGCGTTTCTGATGGCATGTTGGCAGCGTTGCCACTGGTCTTCGGTACTTGATGCTGGCGGCAAAGGGGTGATTGAGAGATTTCGGGATACGCGTTCAGCGAAGAGTCTGGCGGTCTCTTGCGATTGTAGCTTTTCGACGTTAAATTTTCTCACAGTAATTCTTCTTTGTTGCTCAGATTGGGATATCCGCATTCGTACCTTGGCTACAACAAGGTAATGATCCGAGTCTATGTTGGCCGCTCGGAAGGTCCGGACATCCAGAATACTGGAGGCATGCCTTGCGTCGATCGCAATATGATCAATTTGTTTGATCGTTACATGATCATTGGACCGCCATGTCTGCTTATGAATATCGAGATGAGGAAACCATGTGCTTGCTATGGTGACATTTCGCTCCACAGCGAAATCAATTAGCCTTAGTCCGTTATCAGACGTGGTGTCGTGTAGGCTATGCTTACCGACTGCCCTACCAAAGACGTCCTCCTTTCCTATTTTGGCGTTAAAATCGCCCAATACGATTTTAACGCCGTATTTAGGACACTGCTCATATGTTTTGTCGAGGAGCTCGTAGAAACACTCTTTGGTGGCAGGGTCCTTTTCTTCTGTGGGGGCATGAACACATATTAGGCTTATGTTAGCGAATTTAGCCTTGATCCGGATCGTCATAATACGCTCGCTCACGTGTCGGAAGCTTAAGACTTCTTGCCTAAGTCTGCCGCGTATGACAAATCCGCATCCGAATAAGCGTTGCCTGTTGCCTCTGTAGCAATCACCGTAGTAGATGTCACAGTTTTTCATCCTCTTTTTGCCCGGCCCATCCCATCGCACTTCCTGGATGGCGGTAATATCTGCTTTATAGCAGTCTAGGGCCTCTGCTAGTTGTTCGGCTGCACGTGGTCTGTAAAGGGACGGAACATTCCACGTACAGATCCGAAGGTCGTTGTCCTTATTTCGTTTGCTGGGGTCGTCAATTTGGTTGAAGGTTCCTGCAATTTTCGACTGCTTTGAACTCTTCGCAAATATCGCACCTATCTTTCTTTCGGCTTGTGAAACGAAATGTTGAATTCAAAATTGAATATTTGCCTGTATTGGCTTTCTTTTACACAGGATTCTCCGTTCTCTTCGCACTGAGCCTTGTACTTCCTATACATTTCCGCAATAGATAGTCCGGCCTCAAGATATTTTTTTGTCGTGTTCTGACGACAATAATGAGACTCTACAAGTGGGAAGGAAAGCATATGCAGCCTTACCTTATCCTTCAAATCCGACGTTATACATTTTTTTTTATGTAACCCGCTTTGAGATGGTCTAGGTACTCCTGTTACTTTATCTTTATTAATGTGAATATTTCGAACGGGCTTATCACTAATACTTAGAGTTCCCAAATAAAACTTTTTGCATACTTGGATGGTGTTGTTGGAAATGTTAAAGAAATATCTGAAAGTATATTTTCTTCTACCGTCTGTTGTTTTCCCAGCTCTTCCTCCAATACATTCGAACCTTTCCGTTGTTGAGGATATGAACAATTTTTTTTTCTGCAGCGTTCAAAGAATATTATGTTTGGAAAAGCTGGAGTCTTTCTTCTTCCGTTATGTACTTGCATTGGAATTTACATGCAACTGCACAATTTTTTGTTGTTTTAACAAACCTTGCATTCACTTTTTTTATTTCTGTGCGAAACGTAGCTTTGACCAGCTTGGTAACGAGCGCTACGAATGCTCGATTTCCATTTGCCAGGATTTCGGTTCTTCTTTTTGGTCGTGGTTTCAGAATTATCAATTACTTCTATCATGATACCATCAGATATTGTTTGATGTCCCGGTACAAGACTGTCAAATCAATTTGAATTTCCGATTGTAGTTCCATTTTTGTGTACTATGGCGACAACAAGGAATATTAACATAATGCCGCTTTTAAATCAAAATTAGGTATTTACTTACAATTTTTTGAATTTAGTAACTTTAAGGTTTATAATAAACTTATTAAACTTAAATTTATATAGAATTGTGGTTTATTATGTAAACTGCATAAATTGCCTGCAACCACTTCTAAACTGACTAAACAGTGCTAACAATGAAACGACAATATGTCATTATTATACCAACGGAACAGTTAAAAATAAAGCGACATCCTATGTTACTCATACGACATACGACTTTGTCACAACATTTTGTTTCCCCATATAAAATCACAAAGTTGTATGTTAACATATGACTTTGATCTAAACATTCAGTGAAAATTCTTTTTACCACCTTGATTTTATTGCCTTATGTCCCCTTTTGTAATGTGCTGCTCTCTTTCGCAAAGTAAGAAATTCTTTTTAGAGGGAATTCGAGTAGTTTTGATCAAAATGTCAAATTTGATTTTTTTCGACATACAGCCTTGTTATTTTCGACTGACGATATGTCAATCAGACAATGGTATTAAATGACATTCTCATCCACCTTGATTAGCTCAGGGTTTTATATTAAAAAAAAGTTTAAAAATCACGAAACTTCTTAAAGCCGGGTATAGGTTTTTTTTTTTAAACAGGTGTGTGGCCACGCCCAAATGGCGTGTCGGCACTGCGACCAAGGAGATCTATTGTGCCATAGGCCACTTTTAGGGTAGCAGTACTTCTACTCTCCTTATGAAAGCTATAATTACTGCTGCGGAGGAGTTCCTAAGATCTTTTGGAGATATGATCTCTTTAAGGAAAAAGCTTCTCCTAGTTCTACACAGAGCTACACACTCACATAGTATGTGTTCTGCGGTTTCGTCCTCTTCTAGGCAGAGGCGGCAGGTGATATCCTCCGAAATTCCCGGGTATAGGTATACTATAGAGATAAAGTGGTAGAGTAAGAGAAATTCTTGCTAGAAAAGTGTAAACACCCATGCAATGCAGAGCGAGAGTGTAGAACTCTACAGCCACTCAACGCTAGAGTTTCTAGGCGAGATTTTTCTGAAGTGTAAACGTTTTTTTGGGAGAGCGCTTTACGTCTCTACTTGGTCTCTATACTCTATTCAACATGTAAAATTGAGCGAAGAGCCATACATCAGTTTTTGCTGCGCTGTGCGTACTGTGCTGATGAGTTGGAGTGACATAATGTCCACGGCCTTTATGTCACCCACCTGCTGATAGACTTTTATTTCTATTGTTCGTCCCTCGGTAAATTTTAATTTAATTCAATTTTGTTGGGTCTGCTTGATTTGACTGATTGATTTCTAAAATGCCCTTTCTCGGATCCAGTTGGGGACCCAACAATTGCGTTCTTTTTTCGCTATTTATTGTACGTAAGCAATAGCAGCCCCCACTTTTTTCCTTTTTTTTTGTCGAACACTGATTTTCAGTTAATTCAATTTGACTGGAGTCCCGAAAAGCGGAACTCTCCGATTGTCTTGAAATTTTATAGAAACCTTCCACTATGCTTAAAAAGAAAACGTTTTTGGTGACTCCGACCGGAAGGGGTCCAGCCATTTTTTTTTGTGATTTTCGTCGTAATAAATACATACCATACATGGGTATTTATTCCGAAAAGGGTCTCCCCTTCGATTTCGATGATTCTTAAATATAATACATATGTGAAAAAGTTTTTTTTTTTTAATATTTATATGCACATAAGTATATAAGTATAGGTTGGGAAATGCTAGTTTTCGAGATATCGAAGTTTTAAGGTATAGTCGTCTTAAGCTCCAGGCGCCTGCCTGACACCCTGAGTGGAGGAAAAAAGTCGCTTGAGGAGCTAAGCCACCCCGGAAAGCGGAGTTTATTAAATTAATCACACCGAGCGTGCCACTCACCCACTGTTGGCCCCGACCTATATATATATGTATATATTGAAAAAAAAAGTTCAACCCCTTAGAGATCTACCAGAAATTTCTCTACAAACACTCTACGTAGATAAATTTTATGATAGAAACGTAAGCAGTGTAATTGGGTTTGATAGAGAATATTATTTTTTTGGTAGAGCTCTATCACTTTTTACCTACTTGTATAGTGGACAGGAGGCTTAGCGCAGAATCATTAGCAATCGATTCAGAGCTCACTGGAAACTCTATCTGCGCGCTAACCTCAAAACAAACACGTTTCTTATTTCTGGACGAAATTCAGGCCCTTAGGTAAGTGCGACAGCTAGACTACATTACCATGATTTTTCGTTAAATTGTATTATATTGTTTACATTTGTAAAAAGACCTCAGCACGTTGCGAAAATGTCCGAAGAGCTAGTTGGAGCTATGACCAAGTCGGATCTTACTAATCTGCTATGCCATCTGCTCGACACCAAAATAAAAGACACGGCTAAGAAGAGCGACATCGAAGCAAACCAAAAAATTATCGAACTTAACCTCCAGTTGTCTAACAAAATAATCGCTTTGGAAAAGAAGTATGAACTGCTAGAGAGTCAGATGTATGAGATCCAAAAGAAAAACACCAAAAACAATTTGATGATATGAGCTACGTCCCAGGAGTGCGCAGATGAAAAAGACGCCATAAACAACTTTTTGTCAAACGTCATTCGACCAACTCCGTCCGTCGAAAACCTTCAGATTCGTGAAATAAGATCCAATAATGCGACTCTAAAAACTTTATCGTGAAACTTGAATCAAGACTACAGGTGATCACAGCTCTTAAAGCGTCGTCAACATTGAAAGGCACAGGTGCCACCGTGTCGAAAGATCTTCCCAAGTCGATTCGACAGAAGCGAAGTAAACTCTTAAAGATACGAAGCAAGCTTATGGAAATAAATCCCCAAATAAAAGTATTGGTGAGGATGATAGAATGTACGTGCAGAAAAATGTATTTCGTTGGAGTTCATCCTGGGGGCTTCTACAAAACAATACAAATGGGATTTCTGTGCTTAATAACATATATCAAACCGATTTAAGCAATCAGCTGTGTGCCGCCGTGAATACAGAGTTGACAGATGACAACAACAGGATATGATACTTTTAAAAATCACACTGAGTTCAACCAAGTTAATTATACTACCGATATATGGTATATTAATTACAATCACTGGGAAAGAGATTTTGCTGCATTATGTGAGCTACTTGAACACACTGTTTACGACAATATAATGATTATTGGTGATTTAAACGCCAGAATAGGAGAAGAGGAAGGAAGAGAAAATAGATTCGCTGGAATAGAGAGAGAATCAAAAGATAAAACCACGAATTCAAGTGGGATAAAAATAATGGAGCTGTGCGATTCGTATGGACTCCGTATTTTGAATGGAGTAAGTGGATCGGATTCGAATGGAGAATACACTTTTGTAGGACAATCAGGCTGCTCAGTGGTGGACTACTGTTTTGTGCGAGGTGAATGGATCTTTTTAATAAATGACTTTAAAGTTCTCTGTGAGCCGTATTCAGATCATATGCCCATAGTTGCGGAGTTTTGTTCTGTCCCAACAGAAAGAGAAGACACATGAGCTATTCATTTACCTTCTAAACTGCTATGGAAAGAGTCAATGGCAATCGAGTACAGACGCAATCTTGATTTTCACTTGCACACCGATATTCGATGCAGCATTGGGGGGATTGAAGATTTGATAAAAATATCGTATCCACTCTACAGACAGGTTAAGAGAAAAAGCTCGTCTCAAAAGGAAAAAATGGTTTGACAGCGAGTGCAAAACAGCAAGGCAAAAATCCTTCGGATGGCTTAAGGTTTTTCGAAAGTTTGGCGATCTGCATTTTAAAAGACTTTATATACGAGCAAACACAACCTTTAAAAAAATCTGCAAGGAGAAGAAAAAGATTTATCTTGAAAACGAAGCTCTCAAGCTAACTTACTGTTAAGATATGAAAGAATTCTGGTCTGCGGTAAAGAAGTTTAACGGCAAAGTGCCTGAAATAGGAGCTCAATTGAGCGCTAAAGTATTGATGAACCATTTCCGAACCCTTTTGAATCCAACAATGAATACTCTACCCCTTCAGTACGCAGCACCCTTCATTGCCAATAAAATATTGGACGCGCCTATAACACAGGATGAAGTTTGTAAGGTTTTAGCAAAGCTCAAGGATAGAAAGGCACCAGGGGCTGACAGGATCCCCATGGAATTCCTTAAATATGCAACTGACAACTTCATCGATAAAATAACCACGGTATTTAATGAAATCTTAGAAACGGGCCATATACCGCAGCAGTTTAAAGAGGCTATTATATTCCCTATTCACAAAAAGGGTAATATAAGGGATCCAATAAATTACCGAGGAATATCCTTTCTGAACTCATCATATAAGGTATTCACAAAACTTTTAAATAACCGCATGTCAGAGTGGATTGATAGCAATAAACTGGTCAATGAGTATCAAGCAGGATTTCGGAAGGGCTATTCAACCGTAGATAACATTTTCGTATTGCAAAATATTGCGGGGTTTTTTCTATCGAGCAAAAAAAAAATTATTCGCTTTTTTCGTAGATTTCAAGGCAGCCTTTGATAACATCGATCGAAAAGCCCTAATTTTTAAGTTATACAACGCTGGTATGAGTCACAGGTTTGGAAAAGTTCTCGAAAACATATATGAAAACAACCAGTCATCAGTGCGGAGTGGAATCGAGACCTCAGAGTGGTTTGAAACATTATCAGGAGTAAGGCAAGAGTGTGCTCTTAGTCCGAATCTCTTTGCAATGTACATAAACGATCTCGTAGACTTTCTTCCTGGCGGAATTGAAATGCAGGAGTTGCAATAAAGGCTCTTTTGTTCGCGGACGCTGTGGTAATCTTTGCATATTCACCAGAATCCTTCCAGCTTATGATTAACCGTCTTGATTTGTATTGCCAATTATGGAATCTTACGGTAAACCTTGATAAATCAAAAATAATGATTTGATAATGATTCTAATAATGTAGAAATGAGAAATGGCATTTCAACGGACAACCCATTAAATTTGTGAAACAATACAGGTGTCTTGGAGTGATGATAACTTGCAATCTGAATACGGAACCTCACTTGAAAGACAGGCTAATAAGAGCAAAAAGTGCCATCTGCGCTACTTGGAAGAGATGTTTCTCAAATAATCTCGTTGACCATAGCGTGAAGTACAAAGCTTTCCAAGCGGTAGCCGAATCAATAATGATGTATGCAGCACAAGAAGCTGCTAAGGTACTTCATTAAACGAAGTTTCAGTTTGCCGAGCACAACTCCGAATTATATGATTAACATAGAAACTGGCTTATCACCTCTATTCATCAAACTACATGCAGATTACTACATGCAGATTACTTCATCAAAGTTCTAGAGATGCCTGATGACAGACTTCCAAAAATCATTGCTATGAGGACAATCGAAAGGAGAACACTGTGGTATAAGAAGCTAGAGGAGCTTGCAACGTATTGCGGAATAGAATTTAATTTCGTGGATGGTACTGGAAGATACTCCAACGATGTGCTCTATAATCTTATCGCAAAAGTGGATGAAAAGTACAGAGAAGATTGCCTAAATAGGGCTATATCATCAGTTCACAGATCAACTTACAGCATTTTAAGGCATAATTTATGTGATAAGAATTACTTCAAGAATAACAACAGCAAAGATATAATATCGTCTTTTTTAAAATGAGAGGTGAACTTATACGCCTTAGTTATGTCCCGCATCGACCTAACTTACCAATCTACTGTAGCCTTTGTAACCAAGCTGAGAGGGAAGATGTTATCCATTTCATTGGCAGATGCCCTATCCTTAAAGAAATACGAAGACACTTTCTAGGAAGCTACACGAAATCAAAGGAAGAAGTTCTAGCTCTCCTCAACTGCGAAGCGATATTAAAAAACTTTTTTATTATTATCAATCAGCCATAATCTATCGAAATAAAATCATAAATGAGGATTTTTAATTTCCTCCTATATCAAAAACCAAGCAAAAATGTAGTCTAGATATCACACGATTTACCTGTAATATATTCATAACTTTAGGAAACATACTTCTTATTTAACGTTTAATCTAATGTCAATCAGGCAGACGGCATTGCCATGCCTCTTAGTGATTCTACTTTTCTCAACCAGTGTTATTCAAAGAATACAGAAGTGTTACCTCAGCTTAAGGATTTGTCATATACTAGACTCAATAGAAAAAGGAAAAATATGCTACCGAAATCTGCTTTCGAAAATGAAGTCGAACCAAAGTACTAAATTCATTGTTTATTCAGTATTGCGAAAAATTAACATAGATATTTTAACAGAAGGTATAAGATAAGCAAGTGAATATAATGGAATTGTGCTTATATCGATCTATTTTCATTCCTTTTTATACTACCAACAGAAAATGTTACTGAAAGCGAAAACTGCCTACGCAAGCCACCCATTTTCACTTTTTTTCTTATCCTCTAGTACCAAGCTGACAAAAAAGACATTCGGTATGTCGTTAAATTTATTCCATACCCCACACCACATAGCAAGGAATTTCCCAAGGATATCCTGAAATAGATATGTGTTTGCTCCATCCCTAGAGAATAATTCCATTTTCTCCAAAGCATCGGTTTTTATTTTTAACCAAATCTCCAGGACTCAAATTGTGTTTCACTTAATGGGATCTGGAATTCTCTTTGAACTGATATTGGATATCCCTTGGCTAATGTTGTTCAGAATCTCATCGCAAACCTGATGAAGGTTAAACAAAAACATTTCCATGTCCTTGGGTATAATATCCCCTTCATTCCCTCGCTATAAAGAAAGTGCACCGCTTTTCGATAGCATTCCACTCGTATAAGACTCATGGTTTTTAATTAACTTTTAGTACCTGGTTTAGTTCCTCTCCTCGCCCACCATTAAACGGTGAATCGTTAAATTAACATAAATTCGATTTCTTTCTGTCATAAAATTTAACAATTTAATGTCGACAAAGCAGTGCAAAACGTAACCAAAAGTTCAATCAAGTCCGAAGGGTCCACTATTTGAATTTTTTTTGCCGATATCCCTTACCGGATTGATCGTTTTTTATTTGCTTTGCCTTTTGCTTGCAAGGATAACAAACTCATTCGATGAGAGAAAAATGGAAAGTAACAAACACCAACTATTCAAAGTCCTTACAGAAGATATCACGATGGAATGTTTTCATTTTGCACTTTTTTTGCTCACCCACTCCACGATGAAGTTGGAGGATATGATGGTGCTTCGTTTAGCAGGATTGGACGCACGTTCCAAGAGGTATTGTACATACCGCGCAACTCTGGTGATAATAGTCCACATCCATAGTGCTTCGAAATCACGTTTGCGAAACTAACAATGGTGGCAGGAACCTCACCTTCACAATGACCGCAATAACATGTGTGGAGTTGGTGGCACCCTAAGAAGAATAAATAAAAGTGAGGATTTTTCCTTCGATTATCGAGCATTAATAGCCTTTGATTCACCACTCTCTCCGTAGAGCTGACGAATGGGAAATTTTACGGTTTCACCGTTATTGGGGGTAGTCCAGGGGGAACACCCAAAGTAAGTGACATCCACTCTTCTAATCCAAACCACATAACGTCACCGGAGACCACGCTGAACAACCACACAGCTGGAGCGTTGTAATAAAGGAGTAAGGTTCAGTCTCTGGGTAGTGTTTCTGGTTCGCTTGTTATTGACCGTGTTAACTTTTATTTGTATAACCACATAATGGAAGCCCAGGAGTGCTGTTTGGTTTTTGATTTTCAGAGAGGTACCTTCGTGTGAAATGCATTTGACAAAGCTACGATTTTCTTTATGGTATGATGTCAGGTAGCTTGCATGCATTTTAAGACGGTGGACTCTATTTAATATAGCCTTAAAGAAGCTTGTTGCACTGACTTTTAATAATGTGAAGCATAAAAAACGGATAGAAGAAGGTCTACTGACGATATAACTTTGCCACCGACAGATTCGGTGTTAGGTTAAATTGGGTGAGATGATTGTCCTGGGCGTGTCAGAACATAACACACGTAACCCAGGTTAGGTCCATTATGATACCACATGTTCTGAGAGCCGGAAGTTACTGGGTACTTAGGAGAACCTTAAATTATCCAGGTGAGACATCGAACTTAATGTTGAAGACGTCTTGACTGTGACGTAAAACTTGTTATATAGTGTGATAGAAAAAACAAATGGGATATCCACTCCAGGTGGTACTCGTGAAAACGATAATCCACCCGTGGTCTCTTCAACTACGGCCGGGACGAGGATTCTGGAGGTCTCAACCACCATACTGGTCAAACGGTAGTGCATGCGATCATATGAAAACACAAGCGTTTTCACTCAGCTGAGGCCTACCAACTTCTACTCTCAACCTCCACGCGGTGACAGCCGGGTGCCTAGTACCTTAATCCAAGAAATGGGTAACCAACCCCGTTTGGCGGATTCTTGGTGGCAGCAGATGAGAGAGGGGGGGAAGAGTGCTTTTCTCACTAGAGCACTTCTTCCTGTTCCAGGCGGCAGCGGACGAATTCTATAGTTGCAGTTAGGTTGAACTTAGTGAATACCTTGCGCGAGCTGCTTCGACGTATTCGAATCACAGGTCGGTAAGGAATTTCCAATGTTGTCAGGACATTGGAATAGAGATGGTAGCGGAGGAGCCCTTAATGGGCCAACGGCAGCGCTCATACTTCCGTAGTGGACTACTGGCACCGGTGTACCCGGCCCCTCGTCCTAGGGGAATAATTAAGGAACTGGCTCTCCAGGTTGGGGGTTGTGCCGTCGGGGTAACTTCCCTACCACGTAAAAAAACTCATGGTTCCGAAACAACCAAAAGCCACGGATAAGGATGACTCAACTAATGACGACCCCAGCAAACGAAAGAAGGACAACGACCTTCGGATCTGTACGTGGAATGTTCTGTCCCTTTACAGACTACGTGCAGCCGAACAACTAGCAGAGGCCCTGAACTGCTATAAAGCAGATATTACCACCATCCAGGAAGTGCGATGGGATGGGCCGGGCAAAAAGAGGATGAAAAACTGTGACATCTACTACGGTGATTGCTACAGAGGCAACAGACAACGCTTATTCGGATGCGGATTTGTCATACGCGGCAGACTTAGGCAAGAAGTCTTAAGCTTCCGACACGTGAGCGAGCGTATTATGTCTATCCGGATTAAGGCTAAATTCGCTAACATAAGCCTAATATGTGTTCATGCCCCCACAGAAGAAAAGGACCCTGCCACCAAAGAGTGTTTCTACGAGCTCCTCGACAAAACATACGAGCACTGTCCTAAATACGACGTTAAAATCGTATTGGGCAATTTTAACGCCAAAATAGGAAAGGAGGACGTCTTTGGTAGGGCAGTCGGTTAGCATAGCCTACACGACACCACGTCTGATAACGGACTAAGGCGAATTGATTTCGCTGTGGAGCGAAATGTCACCATAGCAAGCACATGGTTTCCTCATCTCGATATTCATAAGCAGACATGGCGGTCCAATGATCATGTAACGATCAACAAATTGATCATATTGCGATCGACGCAAGGCATGCCTCCAGTATTCTGGATGTCCGGACCTTCCGAGCGGCCAACATAGACTCGGATCATTACCTTGTTGTAGCCAAGGTACGAATGCGGATATCCCAATCTGAGCAACAAAGAAGAATTACTGTGAGAAAATTTAACGTCGAAAAGCTACAATCGCAAGAGACCGCCAGACTCTTCGCTGAACGCGTATCCCGAAATCTCTCAATCACCCCTTTGTCGCCAGCATCAAGTACCGAAGACCAGTGGCAACGCTGCCAACATGCCATCAGAAACGCCGCGACTGATGTGCTGGGTCTCGCTCGCCCACCACCGCGAAACCCCTGGTTTGACGAAGAATGCCGGCGAGTGCATGCAGCAAAACAAGAGGCATACAAAGCGGCGCTGCAAAGGAAGACGAGAGCCGCTCGTGAGCTCTACGAGCAAAAGAGACGGGAAGAACATCGGCTTCTCCAAAAGAAGAAGAAAGAGCATGAGAAGCGCGCGTTTGAGAATATCGAGAGTCTATACTCCAGGAACAATGTACGGAAGTTTTACCAAAAGGTAAAAAAAACGTGTCAGAGAAGTAATACCCGTACAGTAACCCGTAGAGATGAAAAGGCTGCTGGACCTGACGGCTTGCCGGCCGAACTTTTCAAGGCAGCTGGTGATGAATTGGTAGAGTGCATACACCAACTCATCTCTAAGATTTGGTCAGACGAGTGTATGCCTGATGAATGGAATCTCAGCAGCGTTTGCCCGATCCACAAGAAAGGAGACCCCCTCAACTGCGCCAATTATAGAGGCATCAGTCTCCTCAATATTGTACTTGAACGGATTGTGCGAAACTCACAAGCCAACACCGGAGGCACAATCTATTACAAGTCTGTTCAACTACTTGCATACGCCGACGATATAGACATTATCGGACGAACTCAGCGGGCTGTCACCGGTGCGTTTGCAAGCATTGAGGTGGAAGCGGCCGAAATGGGTTTAGCGATAAACGAGGGCAAAACCAAGTATATGCTGTCAACAAGAAGGGAAAACCAACACCGACGAATTGGACAAAACGTCACCGTGGGCAGCTATAACTTCGAGGTAGTAAGGGACTTTGTCTACCTTGGCTCTGCTATAAATTCTACTAACAAAATCAGTGCAGAAATCAAGCGAAGAATAACTCTTGCCAATCGCTGTTTTTTTGGGGCTTATAAGGCAATTCAACAGTAAAGCATTATCTTGAACTAATAAGGAGACTCTATATAAGACCTTGATCATCCCAGTCCTGCTTTACGGCGCTGAAACATGGACTTTATTAAAAGAGGATGAAGATATCCTTGGTCGCTTCGAGAGAAAAATTCTTCGTAAGATTTTCGGTCCCGTTTGCGTTGACGGGTTTTGGAGGAGAAGATTCAATCACGAACTATACGAGCTGTACAGCGACATCGACATCGACCTAGTCAAAAAACTGCGTATTGGACGTCTGAGATGGCTAGGACATGTAGAACGAATGGACACCAACGCTCCGGCCCGCAGAGTCTTCGAATCTAACCCCGAGGGACGACGCAGTAGAGGGAATCATCACCGTAGGTGGCGCGCACAAGTTCAAGGGGACCTCGACCAACTTGGAGTGCGCAACTGGAGGCAATTAGCTAAAGACCGAGCTAAATGGAGAGGCTTGTTGGTTGAGGCCCAGGTTCACCCCGAACTGTAGCGCCACCTAAGTAAGTAAGTAACCACCATACTCTTACCCCCCGCCTCTGGCGTTGACCCGGAAGTAGTAGCGATGCTAGCTCCAGAAGACTCCTGCAGCTCTGTTTCTGACTCGTTTGGTAGACTGTGCTGGAATGACAACGAAAGTGGCGGAAAGGCTTCGGCTGGAACGTCTAATCTCTGTCTCAATAGACGGGCAGCTGATCGAAGTTGTGTTGGTGACGGTATGACTCAGGAAACCAATAAGGCTGAACGAGCTCTTGAAGCGGCGCACTCCGATAAGCTCCTGACTAAGAGTCAGTTGAAAATTAGAAGAAGGAAGGCGGCGATGGCGCGGTGCAAAGGCTGCAGAGTCAGCTGAAGGCGCAAGCGCCGAAAGCAGTCATCCTTCAGTAGTGACAGGAAAGAGGCCTAAGTCGGCAGAAAGTACTCCAACTGGAGCCGATCAACCCCTCAGACCTAACGCTGGCTCCTTTTCGGTCGGCTCGAACAGGTTTAATCTGACGGAGCAAATTTCGCCTTCTCTCCTCCGTGGAAGCGTGTGCGCATCTGATGCGCGCTCTTCTAATGGGCGCACTCTTACCGGTGGCGTTATGTGCGCACAAAATCTGGTGGATGCTGGTGCTGTTACAGGTCCCAGGCAAAGCCGCAAAAGGCAAACGACTAACAAAGGCCTCGTAGGGGCAGCATCTCCCGATAGGTGCTGGTCCGCTAAGTAATGAGTAGGAGCCACTGCAGCCGAAAACCTAGCAGCTCTGTTAGTAAGCCCTACTCCCACCTCCTCGTGGTGCCATCTGGGAATTTCTTAGGAAATTGCTAACGGGAGAGGACGAATGGCGAGCTTCCTGCGCCAAAAAACAGGATAAGTGTCGGTTGGTCTGTGGCCCAGCGAGCCGCAACCGTAAAACAAACTATTGCTCCGAAACGGAAACATACGCCTCGGATACGGACTGATCATTTGTTGACGACCTGGAACGTTAAGACCCTCCTGGACTCACTCAAGGAAGGGCCTTATAACGCCAGATTCCTCCAATTGGAGCGCGAATTCGCACGGTATAAAATCGACATCTTAGGGCTGAGCGAGATAAGATGGTACGATGCTGGGGAATACATCTCCCCAACAAAAAACACTGTCATGCTCTACTCTGGTAAACCAGCTGGAAGTGCACGGAATTCTGGCGTAGGACTCATGCTAACTCCAGCAGCACGTAGTAGCCTCATATCCTGGAAACCCCATAGTGACCGGATATTGACGGCTAGGTTCCAGAGTAGAGTTAGAAAAATTACCATCATACAGTGTTATGCTCCGACTCTAGACGCGACTGAGGATGAAAAGGATAATTTTTATAGCCACTTAGGCGCCGCCTACAACCAAACGCCTAATGGGGACATCGTAATGGTAATGGGAGATCTCAATGCCAAGGTGGGTAGCGACAACACCATGCTTAAGCACGTGATGGGAGTTCACGGCGTGGGAGACCGTAATGACAATATTGAGCGGTTTGTGGACTTCTGCAATACCAACCGCCTAGTCATCGGAGGTACGCTGTTTAAGCATAACACCTGCCATAAGATCAGTTGGGTCTCTACTGATAGGCAACGAACATCCAACCAGATCGACCACATTGCGATCAGTCGCCGCTTTAGAAATTGTCTCCTGGACGTCCGAAACAGACGTGGAGCTGACGTCGGACAAGAACGAGATCACCATCTTATGGTAGCTCATTTACGCCTTCGTACTGCATCCGTCAACAGCAATCGCTCAAACCTGCTTAACATCACCAGGTTTGATATCGACAGGCTCAAGGTTCCCCAAGTGCGCCAACAGTTCAGGGACCATCTTGCCTTAGAAGCAGAAGCAATCAGCAGCATAGAGAACATGGATGACCACTGGAGTGCTGTGAAAAATGCTTTTGCGACTGGGGCACGCACGTATGTCGGTAAAAAGCAGAAACACCACCGCACATGGCTTTCTACAGACACCTGGAGACAGATCGATGAGCGTACAGCAATCAAGGCTCGGATTGCAGCGGCCTCAGCAGTAGAGAGAACCGAGCTTGAAGCCCAATACCGTGCGAAGAAGAAAGAAGTGCAGCGTAGTGTGAGACGTGACAAGCGTCAACATGTCAACTCACTGGCCTCAAGGGCTGAAGAAGCAGCGAGTAGGTGCGACAGTAGGACTGTTAACAACATCACTAAGGAGCTCATTGGTGGTCGAAACTCCAAACAACATCCAGTGAAGAGTCTAGATGGTGACCTTCTGATTTCGGATGAGGATCAGCTCACTAGATGGAGAGAACATTTTGCTGCAGTGCTAAATCACTTAGACGACGGCGGTATGATCTTGAATTCGAATGAGCAGTTCGAAGCAACAAATTCCCGAATTCGCACAGTACCTCCCAGTAAAACTGAAATAATAACAGCAATCAAGTCCCTCAAGAAAAACAAAGCGGTGGGTATTGATGGCATCCCTGCCGAGCTATTTCAAGCGGCGCCAAATACATCGGCAGATTTGCTGCATCCGCTAATACGGAGAGCTTGGGATAGTGAACAATTTCCACAGGAGTGGAAAAGGGGGATGATCATTAAGTTTCCAAAGAAGGGTAACTTGATGGAGTGCGGTAACTGGAGAGGTATATGTGTTCTTCCAGCTGTAGCCAAAATAATAGCTAGAATAATTCTAGAACGAATTAAAGATCATTTAGATTCAACTCTCGATGTGGAACAGGCAGGCTTTCGCGCTGGATCCTCCTGCATCGACCACATAAACACCTTACGGATCATAATCGAACAATGTGTTGAGTATAGGTCTCCGCTACATTTACTGTTTATCGACTTCGAGAAGGCTTTCGACAGCTTGAATCGAGATGCTATCTGGCTGGCCTTGCGCAGGAGAGGCATTCCAGAAAAGCTTATAGCTATTATCAAGGCTACATATGAGGGCGGCAAGTGTCACGTCGTGCACAATGGTAAGGTGTCGGAGGACTTTGAAGTCCAAAGTGGAGTACGTCAAGGGTGCATACTGTCCCCACTATTGTCCTTGGTGGTTATCAGCGATGTACTCCGTGCAGCATTGACGGAAGCTAATTCTGGAATTCGCTGGACTATGACATCTTACCTTAAACACCTAGATTACGCTGACGATGTTTGTCTACTTTCACATCGGATAATGGATCTTCATTTGATGGCCCAAAATCTAGAAGCTGAGGCAAACAAAGTGGGGCTAAAAATAAACACAGCCAAAACAAAAGCCCTGAGTACTTCCAATACCCGCGCTCAACTTAACATTGCCGGAAAGCAAGTCGAGAAAGTTGATAACTTTCTATATTTAGGAAGTGTCGTCTCGGCTAATCGCGGTGGCACCGAACTGGATGTGTGCAGCAGAATCGGGAAGGCTAAAGCTGCGTTCGGAATGCTGTCCAAAATCTGGAGAAGCAATGTTATTAGCTTAAGAACCAAGCTACGACTGTTCCGCTCCAACGTAGAATCAGTGCTGCTTTATGGGTGCAGTACCTGGAAGGTGGACACCATTAACACACGCAAGCTGCAAGTCTTCGTAAACAAATGCTTAAGAATCATCTTGAGGATTTTTTGGCCGAACCGCATCTCCAACGAACAACTTTATCTGAGAACGGGCCAAGAACCTGTAAGCATTAATATACGAAGAAGAAAGTGGCAATGGATTGGACATACCCTACGGCGCGAAGACAACTCCATTGCGAAATACGCTATGCAGTGGAATCCGCTCACCCAGGCAGGCAGAATAGCGGGACGCCCTAGGCAAACGTGGCGCAGAACAGTTGAGGAGGAATCGAGCTCTTTAGGAATGAGTTGGAGGCAGCTCAAACGCGTTGCAGAACTCCGAATACGATGGCGCGCAGGCGTGGTTGACGCCCTATGCCCCCCGAGGGGTTAAAGGACATAAGTAAGTAAGCAGGCAAAGCCGCGGGTAGGGGCGCTCGCCTCGCCGAAAGCATGTGCGCACCTTTTAAGCGCCCTTTTACTAATAAAACTCCGACTCTACGTATATCTTTGATATTTTCGCAGATAAATCTCCATCACTCAATGGCTGCTACCGCTCTCTTAAGTAGCAGACTTTCCGTGGTGCGTACAAAACCCCACATAAGATCTATCCAGGAGTCATACGTGCGAAACAAGGGCATATGTGGCTTTGGAGGTGTTCGTGGAGTAACGGTGCTATGTGACGAGCGATCTGAACGACCGAGAACTTATCTAATTGTGCCGAATTTCCTCTTAGTAACCGCGCTTGGACAATTCTGTGGACAGGACTTGGTTGCTGCAGCTGTAAGCTACGAAACGACCGGAAGTTGGAAAACCTTCGTCGTTGCATCGGCTTACTTCCCTTATGATTCGGTAATACCTCCACCACCGAAAGCGGTTTCCGAACTCATAAAGTACTGAGACACTCGGGAGATGGGACTAGTCATGTGTTGCGACGCTAATTGCCAGAATACAGTCTGAGGCAGCAGCAAAAATAACATACGAGGAAACAATCTTCTAGAATTTATACTATCGATTGGCATGGTAATTAACAATGTTGGCTCCCAGCCAACTTTTGTTACGGCATGGAGGCAGGAGGTAATTGATTTGACTTTATCTAATAGGTATTTCAAGTCAATTACTAACTGGAGGGTACTGCCGGAGGTGTCCTTGTCAGACCATAGATACATCGCTTTCCAAATCGAATGCGAGGTCATAACTTTGCAGGAGAGGAGGAATCTGCGGAAAACCAACTGGGTGCGGTTTAGGGAAGAGCTAGACAGATCTGTCAAAACTCCAACTAAACTTAGAACGAAACGAAAGGTTGAGGATGCTGTTCAAAACCTGACTAGTGTCCTTACCAGTTATTTTGAACTGACTTGCCCATTGACAAAAACCCCCTGCAGAACTCCGGTTCCCTGGTGGAGCCCAGAACTGCAGCGACTCAGGAAAGAATCCAGAAAACTTCTCAATAGGTCACTCAAGACAAATTTAGAAGGTGACTGGAATCTTTTTAGATCGAAGCAAAAAGACTACAAAAAGTTAATTCGGTTGTCGAAAAGTGCTTCTTATAGAGATTTTTGTGAAAAGATCGAGACACTCGGTGAAACCAGCAGGTTGGTTAAGGTTCTCAAAAGGGGCAAGCCGACCAAACCGGAGTCACTGAGAAAATCTGATAGCAAGTTTACTGAGACGAAAGCGGAAACTTTTAGTCTTTTGCTGGAGACTCACTTTCCTGGCAATCGGATAATCACTAGGTCGCAGCTTGGCCCGCTTACCCAGGCTGAGCTTGATCTAAGTCAGAAAACTCGGCGCAGCTGGTATATTGCATCAGCCGTGGTAACAGTTGAGGCCATCAAATATGCTGTGGTATCTTTTGATGGTTTCAAATCGCCTGGCACTGATGGAATATATCCAGCTATGCTGCAAGAGGGTATAGACCAGTTGCTGCCAACACTGAAAAGAATTTTCACCGCTGTTCTGGCACTGGCATATATTCCTACACCTTGGCGGACAGTCAGAGTAGCTTTCATACCGAAAATTGGTAAGGAGGACTATTCGCTCTCCAAGAGTTTCAGACCTATAAGTTTGACAACCTTCTTACTGAAAAGTATGGAGAGACAAAATAGCTGTGAGACCGCACTTCAAAATTTAGTTGCCAAAATTGAATGCGCGCTTGATAGGAAAGAATACGCGAAGGGTATCTTCATCGACAATGAGGGTGCTTTTGACAATGCGACTTTTGACTGCATGTGCGACTCGGCCAGACAACACGGGGTAGATGAAACATTAGTGTTGTGGATTAGGGCAATGTTAATGAATAGAACTTTGGTATTGGATGCGGATTGTGGCCGATATGTTATGACAGGGGTAAACAGGGGCTGTCCGCAAGGTGGCGTTATGGTGCATGGTGGTCGACTCTCTGTTGAACACCCTAAATAGTTCTAACGTCAACGCTCAGGCATATGCGGTTGATGTCGCCGTACTTTCTGTCGGGTCATGCCTGGCGACGGTCTGTGCTAACGCGCAACCGGCGCTTGAAATGATCGATGAATGGTGTACTAGTAGTGGGCTTTCGGTGAATCCTCTTAAAACTGGTCTTTTTACGAGAACGAAGATTTTGACCAGTCTGACTTAGCCAGTGCTAAAAGGCGTCACCATTCGCATTTCCAATGAAGCCAAATATCTGGGAGTGATTTTAGATAAGAAACTTCATTGGTCTAAACACGTTGAGTCGAAAACATCTAAGGCGCTTTCAGTCTTCTGGCAGTGTAAGGGTGCTTTTGGCAAGACATGGGGTTTATCACCGAATAAGGTTCTTTGGATCTACACGGCTATGATAAGACCATTCCTCGCATATGCGTCGGTTGTTTGGTGGAAGGGGCTCTCACATAAATATGTGGTTGTTTTTTACGTGAAACTCCTAAGAACGGCTTGTCTCGGCTGCTCGGGAGCTTTCCCGAGTACGCCTGGCTCTGCTCTGGACGCTTTGCTGAACTTACCTCCCCTTGATACTTATATCATGGGTTGTACTATCAAAGCCATCCATCGTCTTTCGGTATACTCCACACTGGAACTTTGATGAACTTGCGCGACACTTATCTTACGACTCCTGTCTTATGGATATGCCGTCTAATGCAATGACACCAGAACTCCAGCTGATGCGCAAATTCAGAGCCGACTTTCCTTGTGTCCAGGACTGGCTTCGGTCAGAGTCTGAGCCGGGAATGGAATGTAGTCGTATTTTCACGGATGGTTCCAAAACCAGTCAAGGGTCTGGCGCTGGGGTCTTCGTGGAAGTCGACAACATTAGACTTCACTTCTCGTTAGGCAAATATGCGTCTGTTTTCCAAGCGGAAACTTATGCAATCCTAAGGGCCATGAACTATGTTGTGAAGAACAGGTGGAAGGACCGTAGTGTTTGCGTCTGTAGTGACAGTCAGGCTGCACTTAAGGCCTTGCTTAACCCTTTAACCACTTCCAAAATAGTTCGTGAAACCAAAAATTCTTTGAATTCGGTCGAAGGCTGAATTCACTGTCTCTTATCTGGGTCCATGTCACACTGGGATCTTGGGGAACGAGATCTCCGATGAGATTGCTAGACAAGGCTCAGAGGAGGCTTTCTCAGGTCCCGAACCCGCGTTGGGTCTCCCTGCGTCCTCGGTTAGGGCTTCCATTGACGACTGGGTCTCTCACGAGCACAATTGTGTGTGGCATGACTCTCCAGGATTCAGGTTGACTAAACGCATGCTCCCGGACGTCTGTAAGAAATCAGCGGCATTCTTACTGTCTCAAGAGCGACGACACCGCGGAACATTATTTCTGCGAGTGTCCGGCCTTTGCTCGTATCAGATCGCAGATCCTCGGTGCTGATGTGGTGAGTGCTGATACTGTAAGCTCCTCATCACTGAAGTGCTTGCTTGGCTTTCTTAGAACGACAAGGAAATTCCAATAAAATGCGTAAATCAGAGTTTGCTCTCTGGTAGTACAATGGACCAGTTGCGTCTGAGTGTTCCAGTAGAGCGCTTCCTATCCCGACAAAAAAAAAAAAAAGAATCTCAGGTCGGATGTTGACTAAGAGATCTCAGTGTGCCTAACGGAGCTGAGTAGGGTGACTGATTCAATAGAAACCTGATTGTCTAGATGGACCATGAAGGTGGTAGGCTACATAAGAATATAAGGGGTGACTGATGCAATCGAACCCCTGGTACTGTTATGCAATCCATCTAAAAGATATCAATATTTTCATATCTTTTATAGTTTTATTTAAATTTTTTTTTAATTGAAGGAGGTGTCTGTTATACCAGTGGGGCTTAGATCTATTTATCTTGAATATATTAGGAACAAAATTGGAAAATCCGAATTTAGCAGTGGAAACGAACCGATCGTACATAT
This sequence comes from Brachypalpus laphriformis, assembly GCA_945910035.1. Lineage (NCBI taxonomy): Eukaryota > Metazoa > Arthropoda > Insecta > Diptera > Syrphidae > Brachypalpus > Brachypalpus laphriformis. The sequence goes on from OX246755.1 coordinate 126,175,865, forward strand.
AGTGTAGACATAGATTTTCAAATTCTACATATTACTCGAAAGATTTAATATATGAATTCAGGCCTGCCAAAATTAAATTTCAAAAAGTTAAACAATTTAACTCAATTTTAGATTCATTATCATAAAACACTAGGCACAATAGTGGGCCATCGCGATCGCTAGGGAACCTTCACGACAGAAAACCTAAATCAATTCTTCTATGCATTCAGTTTCCTTACCGAATTTAAATAAGTCATTGTAATGGTTTAATGCCCCAACCTCTTCTAAGCTATTGAAGTGTCTTCCAGGGTACGTTAGCCTAGTCCTGGCAATGCGTTGGCATTCACAAAGCAGATGTGTTATGTTCTCTGAGACGTGTAGATCATTGCAGTACTTGCATACATCCGTATTCGATAATCCTAATCTCAAAGGGTGCTTCCTTAGAAGGCAATGACAAGAGAATGTCCCTATCGCTGCGCTGTTCTTAATGTTCATGATCTGCCTAGTTTTATAATCTCTAGATTTTGTGCGATCTAACACGCCCCATGTCCTTTTAAGATGGATCATCTTAGGTTAACCATTTTGATGATTTCATCGAGAATAATTTTCTTAGTCACCCACATTGGGGGTTTTATGCCTCCAATTAAGTTATTGGCACATTCGTTACAAATACAAATATTTGGCGCAACAGCTCTTTAAAGTGCCAGGGCCTAGCTTCTCGCAACCATACATGTTGTGTGCGTTATATTTTTCACACGAATGGAAGGGACCTACAGTTTAATGCCGACTCCGAACGGCGATTTGAGAAGCTTTTTCGTGACAACAATACTCTCGGATGTTTGTCAGACGCTCGCGAGAGGTGGGGCCGTGAAAAAACTTTTTGGTGTTTTCTGGGATTCGAACTTGGAACCTCATGCGTAGTGATCCGACACACTAACCACTTACGCCACCGCGCCCACTGGCACATTCGTTGCCATCTATTATATATCGCAGTGTCCAGGTACCCAACATAATTTAACACGGTTCTAACGCCTTTAGCGCAGTCTGATAATCAATGCATTATATAGGTATATGGCGATATTCTTATCGGGTATTGATCCCATCTCAAGTAATTCCGTGGCTTTAAGTACAGCTAGGATCTCTGCTTGGAACACACTGCATGTGCAGAACCTGTAAGCTTATATCTATCGAGTATATACCTGATTCTGTTCCCTCACTGGTCTTGAAACTATTTGTATGTACATATTGCAATCTCATTGTGGACGGAGACTGCCTTCCTTTACTAATGCTCCCTAACAGGGTACATTACTTCGTATGATGTGTCGACGTCTAAGGCACCAAAGATATCGTCCGATTTATCAAGAATATCGTAAAATGATTCCCAAAGAATAGAGCTATGCCCCACATTATATTGAATTCTCCAACGGACCTTTCCTAACCCTAATAGAAATTCTTATACAAAGTCTCACATAATTCGTTTTAATCCTTGAATGTATTCCGCACATCCTCGTTGATTAAGAAACCACAGCAAGCAAACTTCAATTTAAAAGTACCGATGTGTAAAATTACAAACTCCAATTTTTCCTCAAAAAGAAAATGCCGACAATAAATTCATAACACTGTTTGTGATTTCCTAAGTCATAGGCAGTCGGAATGATGGAATGCGGAAGGAAAAACCATCACAAACGGAGAAAAAAAAGTATAATCTAGGATAACGATCACGTCAGAAGTATTCATTTGGCTGCCAATAGGATGCCGGAGAAACCGGGTTATGATGGCTATGGCCAATTACACTTTCTGAATTAGTATCGCGTGGATGATTCTGTGAAAAATAAGCGTACAATTTGCGTGTGCGAAATATGTGGAATTTCATGCCGCATGTGTAGCCTGGAAATATAAAACAGAAGTTGAGGAAGGTAGGTTCTTCTTAATAAAATAAAATCGTGTGCTTTAGCTGGATTATTTTGACGATGGAGTACTTCCATAGTAGACTCGCTTACTATTATGTATGGTTCCTGACTCTGATGTTGCATCTTATTGCTTGTAAGCTTCCTTCCAACCGCTCGATTTATTTTCGACCTGTCTGTGTCAGTTTCGAACACGACAGACGTTTCCTTCGTCTTGGATTGTTAGTTTCAATCGTATGACCAAGTGTGGTAGGTATTCTTACACTCCTAACTTCGTAAACCATTTCCCCGAAGTAGCCACATACTCTCTGGCATGAGAGCAATCTAATGAGCAATATTTAACTTTGTCAAAGAAATAGTTTGTCAATTTGAATATCGCTAAAGGATTCAAATCCAAAGATGGTAGATGACGAGGATATGTATATTATGCAGACGGTGTGACTACTTTTGAAAATGGTCAACACCGAGCAGGGTATCGAAGATGACATACCTGTGGTCGTAAGCAAGGTGGAAAATAGTCGAATGGTAAAGCAAGCCGAATTGGAGATCTAATCGCTAGAACTTAGCAAACCTTCTGGTGTGGTAACCGTTCAGTCGTTTTCTGTTAAGCTTGTGACAATGCAAACATTAACTGAATTTTATAATAGAAGGGATGGGCATTGTGCTCAAAACACATGCAGCGAAATTAGAATGTATAGATATGCAGTTAAATGAACAATGCCACATGTATCTACTGCATGCAATGCAGATCTGCAAGATGTCACTCTTTCTAAATTCGATGCATCAATTAATGCTTCCAAATCATAAAAAAATTAAAATTTGGACTAAGTGACGCAGACATAAAAAGTTCCAGTATGATTGGTAAACCGATAGAAGCAAGAATTTAGTGACAAACAAATTGAAATGATCTCTTCTTTGAACGTGGCAAACGTGGAACCAGCTGAGCCAGTCGCCCTCTATCTTTCGTAAGGTGGTTTCCTTGATGTGAAGGCTTCCACGGATCTTCGAACTTTTTGTTTGATCAAACTTTGTCACTCCTGCTGTTATGCAAAGCATTTTCATCTCATCTCATTTACTCTCATACTTTTTGTACATCGTCCAACATTGTGAACCATATGTGAGCGCTGGACGCAAAACTACGGTGTAGAGCCACCCTTTCAACTTGGGGGGCATTTTTCTGTCACAGAAGATAGCAGAGTTTTCTTGCCACTTCATCCACTCTACGCTTACGCGATGATTGATTTCGTCATCACAGGTTGCTTTGTTATTCCCAGATATTTGCACTTTTCCCAATTGGGAAGCACTGTTCCATTCAAATAAATCTGTGGAATAGGTGAGTGGTTCAGAGAACGACCACCACAAAAACTCTGTCTTTTTTTTAACTATTGCGATACACATTTCCCTCCAAAACGTCCACCCACACATCAAGTGCTCGTTGTAGGGATGTAGGATCCTCACTTATGATGGCTCCATCGTCAGCAAAGAATAACTGATGTACCTTGGGGTCGATCACTTTACCTTCAAACAGATAGTCAAGGACTGTAATAAAGAGCAAAGGACTTAAAACGCTTCCCTGGTGCACCCCAACTTTGATTGGGAACTCTTCGGTTACTCCAGCGGGGCATCTTACTCCTATCTTTGCTCCTTCGTACATGTCCATGATCATCTGTACTTAGATTTCAATCATAGACTGGAACCCCTCGTTGTCTTAGTGCCACCCATATCTCGTTGCTGTCTGTCGAATGCCTTTTCAAATCCCTTAATGAATCACAATGTTTTTCCATTATAATCCTTATACTTTGGATTGCATCTGTGGTTGATTTATCCGCGACAGACCCGCACTGATCATAAGATAACCTTATTATTTTTCGCACTCGGCCACCTAATACCCGCTCAACGATCTTCATGGTGTGTGTCATCAGCTTGATCGAACGGTAGTTATCACAGTTTCACGTATCACCATTCCCTTTGTATACAGGGAGAAGGTAACTTTCTCTCCATAGATTAGGCATTGGATCACCTCTCACAAATTTGGAGATTTTTTTTTTTTTTTTGGTTGCGCCTGGAGGTGCAGGAATCTTCAAAAGATACCAATGGTCCGTACCATTGGTTATGCCCGATTCATATATCTGACAATGCCATCAGTGCTAGTCAGTATATGCCTACGGGCTAAACCTCACCCCCTCAGAGAGGCACTATGAGAACCGGCTGCGCGTACTCATAGTAGTAGGAAATTCGTTCCTCTCATTTTTTCATTTTTTGTGATGACTACGACTAAGTTGCCTTAACGAGTAGTTTACGCTTCTGTAGTGTTAATCGCGTTAGGTAGGTAGCTTTCCAGTGAAGGCACCTACTAATACCGTCATTACATGCGGTTTTCCTTACGGCGCTAGGTCGAAAGGTCTTGTTCTTTGTAGTCGGCGCTCAAGGCTTGTCACGCCCATAGTACGGATTATTTCATTATTGCAATGAACACGAAGACGGGTACGAAGTTTGCGAGCAAAGTTTGTTACTTCGTCCCTCACGGTAGCAATTCCTAGATCTCTGTGAATATCACTATTCCTTATATACCAAGGAGCATTCACGATTGCTCTTAGCATTTTATTTTGAAATGCTTGCAGTAGAGCCATATTGCTTGATTTGGTACAACCCCAAAGTTGTATACCATATGTCCAAGACGGTTTTAGCACTTGCTTATACAGAAGCAGTTTGTTGTATACGCTTAACTTCGAGTATCTTCCGAGTAGCCAATACATTTCTCTAAATCTGATTTCGAGCTCTTCGCGCTTCTTTTAACGTGTGGTTTCCACTTAAGTTTTGCGTCTAGGGTCATTCCTAAATATTTTGCCTCGTTTGCGTAAGGTATTTGTACCGAGTTAATGGATATAGGTAAGTTGCTTATCTTTCTCAACGTAAAATTGACATGCGTTGATTTTGTCTCATTGAGGACTATTCGCCAGGTTTTTGTCCATTCGCATACATTGTTCAAAGCTCGTTGGAGTTTTCCCGTTGATGATACGACTGACTCATCCGTTACGAGGATAGCCGTGTCGTCTGCGAACGTTGCTACAACGGTCCCTTCATCTTGTGGTATATCTCTTGTGTAGAGCAAGAACAGGATTGGACCGAGAACACTTCCTTGTGGAACACCGGCGTAGATATCTTTGAAATCCGAATATTCACTCCCGTGTCTAACACGAAAAAGTCTGTTTTCAAGATAAGATTCCAATATTCTGTACAACTTTTCCGGTAAGATTACCCTTAGTTTATACCTTAGGCCTTCGTGCCATACCTTGTCGAAGGCTTGCGATACGTCGAGAAAAGCGCTAGAGCATATTTTTTCCCTTCTAGAGCTTTTTCAATCTCGTTCGTTATTCGATACACCTGATCGATTGTGGAATGTTTGACCCGAAACCCGAATTGATGATCCGGGATCAAGTGTCTTTCTTTAATTACTGGTTGCAATCGTTTCAGCAGAAGTTTCTCGAAGACCTTAGATATTATTGGCAGAAGTGAAATGGGTCTATATGATTTCTTGTCATTTGCACATTTCCCCGGTTTCGGAACCATAATAACTTCGGCGACTTTCCATTGCCTTGGGACATATAATAGTCTTAAGGAAGCATTTATAATGTAGAGCAACTTAACCAGCACTTTTTTCGGTAGCTCTTTCAAAATTTCGCCAGTGATTAAATCATATCCCGGAGCCTTGTTATTTTTCAATTTTAGTATTGTCATTCGAAGTTCGGACAGAGATACGGTTTTTACTCTAAAGTTGTCGGGTGCCATATTATCATTCGGATCTTCGATCAACGGTTGTCCATCGAACGGCTTGAACGTTTCCTCTAAGTGATCGGCAAATAATTCTGCTTTCTCTTTATCTTCTTTTGCCCATTCCCCGTTAGCTTTCCTAATTGGCGGCGACTGCATTACAGGTTTCCTTATGGACTTCAAGGCTTTCCATAGAGAGTAGTTTGAATACTTATCAGCGGTCAAACCCTCGAGGTAAGTAGAAGTCTCGTAATTTTTTAGGTCCTGCAGCACTTTTTTAAGCTTGTTACAAAGATGGTTCAGATAAGTTTTCTCCGGTGGCGCGCGGGATTGTTGCCATCTCTTGCGCGCTCTCCTCTTTTCTCGTATGAGGTCTTCGATTTCAGGCTGGTATTTGACTTTATTGTTCCGCGCTTCTGCCTTTCGCAAAGGAGTGTTTTTCCACGCTGAGCTCTGAATGGCTTCGACGAGTTTGTCGATTTCTTCCTCTATTTCGAACGGTGTCTTTAGCGGTACATTTAAAGCAACATTTTCCTTGCAGTCTCTTCTGAAAGCGTCCCAGTTAGTTTTGTTACTAGTTAACCTAGGCGGTCCTTCTTTTTTTACTAGACTTCCACCTATTTTCAGAGTGACTGCCGAGTGATCTGAGCATAGATCATAGCATTCTTCGATTTCCGTCAAATTTTTAGTTAACCCTTTTACGATAAAGAAGTCGACGAGGTCAGGGATTTTATTTTTGTCAGTTGGCCAATAAGTTGGCTTTCCTGTCGAAAAAAAGTTCACCCCACGTTTCATGCTGGCTTTGTACAATAATCTGCCTTTTGTCGAATTGCATCTGGATCCCCAGAAAGTGTGTTTCGCGTTAAAGTCACCACCTAAGACAAAATTAGGTCCGAGTGAGTCAAAGAGACGAACGAGGTCGTCTTCTACTAGCTTATATCCCGGAGGGAAGTAACTAGATCCGATGTTGTAGTCTAAGTGGTTTATTTTTACGGAGACTGAGCTTATTTGCATAGAGATGAGAATTCTGAGCCGAACCCGATGTCTTCCATCTTTTTCTAGAACTCAGAGGGCATCTCGTCTGGCTCAACAGCTTCTCGTTTTTTGGAGTATTTTACCGCCTTACTAACTTCTTCGACTGTAACGTCGGGTATTTCTTTACAGTTAGGGATGGCACTTGCAAAGTAAAGCCGGGGAAACTGTTCATTCATTCAAAAGTTCTTCACAATACTACCGCCACCTCTGCAGAATTTTATCGTCATCCACAAGAAGCTGGCCATGAGCATTGTTAATGAACTTTGGCGAACGAATCTCCTGATCATTCCTCCTTCTTTGGGAGGCTATTTTGAAGATGGTTGCACTCTTGTTCATATTGTGTTTGCATCAGCAACCGGGGAAGATATTTTCCCCAGGTCCCAATACAGGCTTGAAGCTGGGCGCACTTCTTCTTTGCTCTTTTCTTGCAACATCTGTATACCACTTCAATGCGAGCTTTTTCGTCTCTATTATTAGAGGTGCACTTTGATCAAGCTTTGAAAGCCGCTTTCTTTTCATTTATCACTTCCTTAGCTTTATCACTCCACCGCCATGTTTCTCTGGCGTGTTGGTCGTGTATTGAATCCCACATATTTTGTGGTCTGCACACTTCATCCTCAGCTCCGTTGATGGCGTGAGAGAAGTAATTTTTCATTACGAAAACAAAAGCCTCGGCTTTTTCTTTGTCCAGATTGTGCCACTTGATTTTCTCAGGGACCCTTGTTTGTTTGCTTTTCTTTTGTGTCCTCATTAAAATCTCTGTTAGCAGGAGACGGTGTTGCTGAGCGATTGCGTCTCCCAGGATCACGCTGCAATCTTTTACCCGAGGCTTCATGAAATTGGCTACCAAGTGGTAGTCAATCTCCACCACTGCTGAAAGTGATTAGATGTCGGCTTTGTTTGATGAACATGGTATTTAACACGATTAGACCGTGTGATTTGCACATGGTTAGGATGTCTTCACCAGGAAGGTTCATGGTGCCGTATCCCACTCCTCCATGGCAGTCTTCATAATCTTCGTTTGACTTCCCGACCAACCATTCAAATTTTTGGAATGGAGAAGGCAAGAACTTCCGCACGAGAAGTGATAATTCGGTGGTCAAGACATCGAAAGAGTAAAGGAGTACAATTATCCAACATGCCATCAGAAACGCCGCGACTGATGTGCTGGGTCCCGCTCGCCCACCACCGCGAAACCCCTGGTTTGACGAAGAATGCCGGCGAGTGCATGCAGCAAAACAAGAGGCATACAAAGCGGCGCTGCAAAGGAAGACGAGAGCTGCTCGTGAGCTTTACGAGCAAAAGAGACGGGAAGAACATCGGCTTCTCCAAAAGAAGAAGAAAGAGCATGAGAAGCACGCGTTTGAGAATATCGAGAGTTTATACTCCAGGAACAATGTACGGAAGTTTTACCAAAAGGTAAGAAGAATGTGTCAGAGAAGTAATACCCGTACAAAAACCTGTAGAGATGAAAATGGAAACCTCGTAGTAGAATCACAGTCGGTGCTGAGAATATGGAAAAACTACTTCTGCAGGCTGTATAACGGCGATGAAGACCAACTTTTCGCTGTCAGGCAGAATGAACCATTCAACATGGACGATGATAGTCAAAATTTCCGTCCACCTGACCAAACGAAGTGAGGATAGCAATATCCAAGCTAAAATGCAACAAGGCTGCTGGACCTGACGGTTTACCGGCCGAAGTTTTCAAAGCAGCTGGGGTTGAATTGGTAGAGTGCATACATCAACTCATCTCTAAGATTTGATCAGACGAGTGTATGCCTGATAAATGGGACCTCAGCATCGTTTACCCGATCCACAAGAAAGGAGACCCCCTCAACTGCGCCAATTATAGAGGCATCAGTCTCCTCGACATCGCATACAAGATCTTTTCTGCGATATTGTGTGAACGCCTGAAACCTTTTATGAACAGCCTGATTGGACTCTATCAGTGCGGTTTCAATCCAAGAAAGTCCACCATCGATCAAATCTTCACACTTCGGCAGATCCTGGAGAAAACCCAAGAATTCCAAATCGATACTCACCACCTCTTTATCAATTTCAAGGCCGCCTATGACAGGACCTATAGTGAAGAGCTTTCTAGAGCCATGTCTAGTTTTGACATCCCTGCCAAACTTGTCCGTCTGTGCAGGCTGACGATGGAGAACGCTCGCTGCTCCATCAAGGTCGGTAATGACTTCACCGAAACCTTTGATGTCAAAAAGGTTTTAGACAATGTGACGCGCTGTCATGTAACATCTTTAATATTGTACTTGAACGGATTGTGCGGAACTCACAAGCCAACACCGGAGGCACAATCTATTACAAGTCTGTACAACTACTTGCATACGCCGACGATATAGACATTATCGGAGGAACTCAGCACGCTGTCACCGGTGCGTTTGCAAGCATTGAGGCGGAAGCGGCCAAAATGGGTTTAGCGATAAACGATGGCAAAACCAAGTATATGCTAACAACAAGAAGGGACAGCCAACACCGACGAATTGCACAGAACGTCACCGTGGACAGGTATAACTTCGAGGTGGTAAGGGACTTTGTCTACCTTGGCTCTGCTATAAATTCAACAAACAAAATCAGCGCAGAAATCAATCGAAGAATAACTCTTGCCAATCGCTGTTTTTTTGAGCTTATAAGGCAATTCAACAGTAAAGCCCTATCTCGAACAACTAAGGAGACTCTATATAAGACCTTGATCATCCCAGTCCTGCTTTACGGTGCTGAAACATGGACTTTATTAAAAGAGGATGAAGATATCCTTGGTCGCTTCGAGAGAAAAATTCTTCGTAAGATTTTCGGTCCCGTTTGCGTTGACGGGTTTTGGAGGAGAAGATTCAATCACGAACTATACGAGCTGTACAGCGACCTAGTCAGAAAACTGCGAATTGAACGTCTGAGGTGGCTAGGAGATGATTGAGATGGTTGAGGCCCACGTTCACCCCGAACTGTAGCGCCACCTAAGTAAGTAAGTACAATTATCTTAGTGCACAAATATCGAGAAATCTGAATCTTATCAAACATATGACTGCAAAGTTAGCTAAATAGAAAGCAGCGTTAAATACTTACTTACTTAGATGGCGCTACGGTCCGGGGTGGAGCTGGGCCTCAACCAACAATCCTCTCCAGCTAGCACGGTTAGGAGCCAGCTGCCCCCAGTTGCGCACGCCAAGTTGGTTGAGGTCACCCTTCACTTGTTTGCACCACCTACCGCGAGGTCGTCCTCTACTGTGTCGTCCATCCGGGGTGGATTCGAAAACTTTCTTAGCTGGAACGTTGGGCTCCATCCGCTCTAAATGACCCAGCCATCTTATCCGCTGTATGTGAACTCTTCTGGCTAAGTCGATGTCCTTGTACAGGCCGTATAGCTCGGCATTGTACCTTCTCCTCCACTCACCGTTTATGCAGACGGGACCAAAGATCACTCGAAGAACTTTTCTCTCGAAATAACCAAGGGCATCCTCATCCGGTTTTGTCAAAGCCCATGCCTCTGCACCATAGGGCAGAACTGGGATGAGTAGAGTCTTATAAAGAGTTACCTTAGTAGTTCGAGATAGGGCTTTGCTACTCAATTGTCGTTTTAGCCCATAGAAACAACGATTGGCAAGAGTAATTCTTCGTGTGATCTCCCTACTGATGTCATTTGCGGAGTTCACCATAGAGCCTACCTTCACTCCTTTACTACCTCAAAATTATATCTGTCTATTGTGGCGTTCTGTCCAAGACGCCGATGTTGGGTGTCCTTTTTTGTAGAAAGCATATATTTTGTTTTGCTTTCATTGACCGCTAGACCCATCTTTGCTGCCTCGATCTCAACACTCGTAAATGCCCCATTGACTGCCCGCTGAGTTCTTCCGATTATGTCAATGTCATCGGCTTGGCTTGTGAGTTTCGTACAATTCTTTCAAGTACTATGTTAAAGAGAGCGCATGATAGCGCGTCACCTTGTCTAAGACCTTTCCTGACATCGAACGGTTCGGTGATGTTCTTACCGACATTGATGTAGCAGCGAGAGTTCTCCATCGTCATTCCACACAAACGGACAAGCTTAGCAGGGATGCCAAGACTAGACATGGCTCTGTATAACTCGTCTCTATACACGCTATCATAGGCAATTTTGAAATCGATGAAAAGGCGGTGCGTATCGATTCTATATTCATGGGTTTTTTCCAGGATCACCTATCAGGTTGTTGACGGATCGGTTTTAGGCGTTCACATAATACGACAGACATTATCTTATATGCGGTGTTGAGGAGACATATACCTCTGTAAGAGGGTCTCCTATCTTCATGATCGGGCAAACGATGCTGAGGTTGCATTCAATGGGCGTACTTTCGTCCGACTATATTTTACAGATGAGCTGGTGCATGCTCCTTACCAACCCATCTCCTCCTGCCTTGAAAAGTTTAGCGGCAATGCCGTCGGCTTCAGCAACTTTGTTGGATTTGAGTATAGATATCGCTATCCTCACTTCATTCTGATTGCGTTGACGGGAATCTTGACTGACATCATCACTGTTGAATCGCTCATTCTGCCTGACAGCGGAATATTGGTCATCATCGCCGTTTAACAGTCTGCAGAAGTGTTCCTTCCATATCCTCAGCACCGACTGCAATTCTACTACTATATTGCCATTTTCGTCCCTACAGGCTTCTGTTCTGGCTTTGAAACCCTGGCATGTTCTTTTTACCTTTTGGTAAAATTTCCTCACAGTATTTCGTTGATTTCGCTCCGTTCTGGATATCCGCTTCCGTACCTTGGCTACAACTAGGTAGTGATCCGAGCCCACGTTGGCTCCTCGGAAAGTCCGGACACCCAGAATACTGGAAGAGTGCCTTGCGTCGATCGCAATGTGATCGATTTGGTTGACGATTTTTCGATCAAAGGAGAGCCATGTTCCTTTGTGAATATCGAGACGTGGGAATCGCGTACTAGCTACGACGAAGTTTCGCCCCGCTGCAAAGTCGATTAGGCTGAGTCCGTTACTGGATGTGATGTCGTGCAGGCTGTGCTTTCCGACCACGCTACTAAAGACGTCCTCTCTTCCTAGGTTTGCGTTAAAGTCGCCTAGGATAATTTTAACGTCGTGGCTAGGGCATTGCTCATACGTCTGGTCCAAGAGGTGATAGAAGTCATCCTTTGACGCGTCGTCCTTCTCGCGTGAACGCATATTATGCTAATGTTGCCAAATTTAGCCTTGATACGGATAGTCATGAGGCGCTCCTTCACATGCCGGAAACTCAAGACGTCTTGCCTAAGCCTGCCTCCAATGACCAATCCGCACCCGAATAGACGCTGTCTTTGTTGTCTGTAGCAATCGCCGTAGTAGATGTCGCAGTTTTTCATACTCCTTTTGCCCGGCCCATCCCATCGCACTTCTTGGATGGCGGTAATGTCTGCTTTGAGACACTCTAGGGCCTCCGCAAGTTGTTCGGCTGCACGTGGTTTGTAGAGGGACCTAACATTCCACGTGCAGACACGAAGATCGTTATCCTTTTTACGTTTGCATGGGTCGTCAACAGTACATTCATCCCTATCCGAGGCTGTTGGTTGCTTCGTAACCGAAGATTTTGTACGTGGTAGGGAAGTTAACCCGACGGCACAACCCCCAACCTTGAGGACCAGATCCTTTTTTAGCAACCCCTAGGACGAGGGGCCGGATACACCGATGTCAGTGACCCACTTCGGGGATATGAGCGCTGCCGTTGGCCCATTAAGGGTTCATCCGCCCCCATCTCTTTTTCAATACCCTGTCGCAGGATTGAAAATCCTTACAGACCTCAGCTTCAAATATGTCGAAGTAGCTCCGGTAAGGTATCCGCTGCTCTGTAGACGTCACCGTTGATTCCATTGGAAGAATTCATCCGCCGCACGTCCTCCTTCTGAGGACATCTTGCTAGACTTCTGAGACGCATATTTCAGCCGATCAGGTCAAAAAGAGATGCCTCGTCCGGTTAAACATATGCGTGCTGAAGTTCACCCAGATGTGCTTACGCAGGTCCGAGTGTGCAGCTACACATATATCGTCAGACTCAGTATACGCTCATCGTTAGTTCACTATCAGATAGCTATCCAGCGGGCACCACGGGGAGTCAATGATGCGATTTTGCCCACCAAAGCGTTAAATGCAATCCGGAAAGACGTAATTTGCAACAACAACGTAGACTCAGTGTCGAGTTCGAAGGAGTTGAGCAGCTTTTAAGGTACTTCCTAAAGAGGTCTTTCAAAATTCCGAAAGTTACCCCAAATTATCTCCTGACGTGTCTTGCCCTGACACTCAGAAAAATCCGCTTTACAAGCTCATTAGTTCAACCGACACCAGAAAACGCGAGGAGTACTCCATAAAAGCTAGGAATTCCACGGAACGGGAACAATACTAACGACTCAACTACAACTTAAACAGCGGCAACTACTTCAATCCAGTGTATTCCAAAGCTCTAATATCAATTATATTTTATCAAAACGGCACCTAGTGCTAATTGGGTTCTTTTCTTAAGTAGAACCACCACACCTACCTTTATTAAAAGCAAGATGTGAGTTAAGGTAGGCATTGTTACTAAATTCGTTAGGCATTGATATATATATTCGTTTATTGCAGGGCAGAGAAATTTGGACCAACCTTTGGTAAAACAGCACAGTGCTCCACGTAACACAGAGAAGACTGGGTAATCCTGATGCGTCATTAACCATAAAGGAAGCTAGAGGATTTTAAAAGAGTATTGGAAACATGGGCGAACCATCGTAAGCAGGTGTGATCTTCCCCCGAACTGATTCTTGTTTGTTATTTTTCCTTAAGACATAGATAGAAAAGCAGAGCACAACGCGTTGTTTACTTTATTGGAGACTGAAATCTTATCCGTAAAAGAAGTCACCAAATAATTTCGACTGACTTTAACGATACCGTGGTCTTACCTTGAGCTTAAAGTGAAATTGAGAATAGTTTAACCATTAAATTCCGATTTTCCCCTAATCATAGTGATACGATTTGCAGCACAAACCCTCGCAAATGGTATTCATGCTCAACGCTGTCGTCTAAAAGCAAGCACCCTTCGTTTCTTAAGCTTCATGTATTCATTTGGCTGTGTGTCCTGTGCACACACATTCTTCACTTTGGACAGATTAATGCTTCCTTTTCCTCTTGCTTTGTACTTAATTCCTTATCCTTAGCCACTCCTGTACAAAGAATAAAGAGAACATTTTCTCAATTTTAAACTGTTTTACAGAACGTGTCGCACATATCGTCCTTGAGGATAAATTCCCATCGATCATGGGAAGACGTACTTTACGGCCATGGATTCGTCGTCGTCGTGTACGTCTCTACGAGTCTTGAAACAAAAACATCTTTCCACCACACAGTACGACGGAAGCGAATTTCTGTCCGCCGACATCTCCTCCGTCGTCGTCGTCAGACAGAGATGCCCAGCAGCAGCTCTAAGAACATCATCTGTTTTACAACGGAAGGTAAGATGATGCCTGAGAAGTGCACCAGTACAGTGCACCTATTCAATTTATCATATGGCATTATTCTGTACTACAGCTACGTGCTCAAGGACACCATTAGGAAGGATTTTGCTCGAGTCTTTGAACAATTGCGACCATCACTGGGTGAATGGAGGAAAATGGAGAAGTCCCTACTTGCGTTTGTGGGTGTAAATGTGGGGGATACGCATATGTATTATATGGCGATTGTAATCCTGAATTATTTTCGGATCATTTAGTCCTGCATCCTTAGGCATTTTGCAACATTTATCCACAAATCTCGGTACGTAATAGGGTTGAAAAGGGGCAATTACCCACAGACATATATTTTGGAAGATTTTCTCCCCAGGAATTTATGTCCTTTTGAACCTTTTTCTCTTCCCGAATCGTGGCCGGTCGTTGGCATCCACCACCAGTTTAATGCTTTAAATTCTACAAACCGGATATCTGGGGTGATTTAAAGGGGTTGTGTCTAATTAGGTTAAATGTGCTCTGAGGCAGTACCAAAAAATGGACGTCCTTAAAAAGGACATCAAATTTAATTTAAAATTATATTCTTTCAATATTCACATAAGCCGGTCATATCCTGAACGACATATGAATAACATCACGAATTATCCCTGTTTCCTGTTTGCTTAATTCGGTAAAAATTCAATAAGTCCTGTGCCCAGTCCTTTTTCTTACTGTTCTTGTACTTGGGGTTATGCAGACCGTTTTGTGCGTGTGTGCAGACCTTTTTTGCCAGCGATAATTTTATGCGTTATTCACCTGTCAACAAAACATTTCGTCCTTTCGTTCTTTTTATGACATCTTTTTATGGTCGGATAAAGCATCCGACCAGTGGCATTACATAGGACTTTTCGTCTTACACCTGGACCAGATCGAGAGGGGAACTTCAACGTGAACCGCCCTCCGTTGTTGTCGTGTGTGGTTACAACTCCCCTGGTGGGAGTTAAGACCAACAAATCAAAAAAATAAAAAAAAAATTCAAAGGACCTATGCCGACGGAGTACATTTTTGGGACAGGAGTCGGTTGTATAATGTGAAATAATAAAATGTCCTGATCCCTGAAAATTATCGATTGACAAATTGACTTTTTTTCGTTGTTTTGTGGGTGGATGGAGTTGAATGTGGGGGTTAGCTCTGCTCGAGGTTCTAGTGAGTGTTGGCTGCTTGTGTGGGGGAGTTGTTTGTTAACCCTTTCGACACTAAGGATCGTGGGAATTTCACACCTTAGTTGGCTATTAAAATTTATGGCATTCAATTTGAGGGAATTTAATATTTTTGGGACTTTTTGTTAAGGGGTTGATTTTGATGTGATTTTTTTTCTTTTTGGGTGATGGCGGATGACAGTGCCTTGAAAGCCGGAAGCAAATTTATGGTCTTGTATTTTTGGTAACAGTATTAAAGAGATAACATAAATTTTCAACTTTTGGTAAGAAGTCATAAAGTTGCAAAGGTGTATTTCCGGTTGAAGAAATAACATTATTTGTGGTCCACCATGTGCGTATAAATGTAAGTCTTAAAGATTACTCAAAAGGGGCATTTTCGCAGGCCAACTTTTGACGATGGGTATATAAAGCAATTTTGTAAGGAGATGTTACAAGTTTTTTTACTTAGGTACTTAGGAAGAGTTTGCCGAGAGCAGGGCAATGATTTCCCAAGAGGGTCGATTCTTTTAGCCAGGAATTGGTACTAAATTTGATAGGAGTACGACCCTGGTTACCAGAGGAGTATCGTTGAAGTACATCTGCTTTTCATTTGAGTATCGTTGATCAAGTTTTCTTGTTCTGGGTGTTAGAGCCAGGAACCAGTTGTCTGGCTTTCTTATGTAATCTTCAGATGTTGTTTTCATTCCAGCCACATCACCTTCAACGACCTTGACCATATTATTCAATTTCCGGGCATAACGTGACGCACCTTTTTCCTTGAATGCTATCTTTAAAAGCAAACTTCAAAATTCTCCTCCAACAATTTCGGCAATCATAAGAACATTTTTTTTCGTATTTCTATATCTCCATTCTCTTACTAACAACATCACTTCTATAATTTGAAATATTTCCTCATTCTTGCGTTTCAATGGGGTTTGATTGCATCCGTCAGACCACATACCACCGAAAAGAGTCAGCGAGTAGAAAATCCGTAAAATCGCCATGACATCGAATTTGTTCCAGCGTCGAATTCAATTTAATCGCTTGACCTTCGACCCGATTTCGATCACTATTACAATTAATTTTATTTTTTTTTTACAATTTTGTTTGGCTTTCTTACCCATTTGGTCTCTCTTCAGCGACATAAGTGAGGCCATCCAGTGTGATAGGTTTACATACTCGTATCGACTCTTGCACTCAAATGAAAGGAAAACAAGCAAGACATTCTCGATAACCTAAGTATCTGCAAAGAGAACCGAAGAGATGGTACACAAAATCGATTCCCGATGGAAAACTTTACAAAGTTTTCCTATCAAAAGGAAATCTTCTTCGACTTTTATCGAGATCATACGCCAGGACCTTTACACGAGCATCCTGCAAGTGATGTGTGTCTCCTCACGGGTGGCATATATGTATGTATGGCAAGATGGAATGCAGAAACTTTCTCGTCAGCAAATTGAAATGCTATTAAGAAGTTTCCTCGAAATACTTGTGCGTGAAATTAAATTAACAGCTGTCAATCTTAATAAACTGATGAGAATAGTCGGATGGACAGAGGAGAGGGTATGGAGTAGATGCTTGTAATTCGCTATGTTACTGTAGTGTGCCGGCTGCATTTGTCTTTATTGGCGTCTACTCTTATACAAAGATGAGTGGCACAGTGTCGTGAGAATCAGGGAATCGCGCTCGAATCCTTTAAAAAAAAGGTACTGTAGCAATTTAAAGCGGATGTCAGCCAATATACCTATAGAATCAGAGGTGTTTCCGTCAGTTGTGGATGTTAATTTGGAACGAAATTGCACGAAGAAATACAGTCTGGTGGCCAATAAGAAAGTTTTGTGGCTTAAGTAGACACCAGGAACGAACAAATATTTTCTGTTTCCTCTCGAACTACATACTACATCAGTAATCTACTACAGGCGCTCTATTAAAAGCACCGTGGAAATCGAGATCCATGTACGGATGCCTAAAACACGGAGGACGTAAAATTCATGAGCCTGTTGCCTTTGAGAGTACAACCGTTATATAAAACGCTTTTCGATTTAGCCCAAGCATAAGATGAGTGGTTTCGAGAATCTAGGCCCTGAGCTCAGCATGGTCCATTTGCTATAAATACATGTTCGCTTTCGATTCCTTAAGTGCTGGAGACACATGATATCCGTGTTTGTTAGATCGCCGTTATTGTCGAAGAGTGGTCGTAGGTGAAGTTTACATCTAATGGAGTTGGAATCACTTCCCCTTTCTCCTCGTCCTTTCAACTTGTGCAACTCTCACACAGCTTCCAATAAGACAGTGTGCTGTAATAACACATACAATTAGCTGATTCGCAACCTTTTTAGCGGGATCAAGCTGCTTTAACGTTTCTGTTCCAGACCAGGTCAAATGTGTTTATTTATTTATTTAAGCTTAATACAAGCATGAACAAAGCTAACAAAGGGGGAACCTAAAACGCTAAACTCAAACCAATTCCCTTTGATTTTTTTTTTTTTTGAGGGCCCCTGAGGACCCACACATTTATGTTTGACAATACGATAAACTAAAACTTAAAACAAAGAAAAGGGCTAGAGGGAATTTCTAAGGGAAGATGTAGTGAAATGAAAGTCATGGATGTTCTGTGAGTTGTTGGCCAGACGCAACATTCAGGAGATTGGTTCGAAATGGCCGTATTTGGCGCGATGGCAAGTGAGACGAAAAAGCGGTACAGACCCAAGGTTACGAGGGTTAGTGTGAAGGGGAATCATTTCTAGTAGTGCTGGCGATCTTCGTAGGGAGGTAAGATGTAGTCGTCGGCCCATAGGAGACCACAGAGAAGGCAAAACTGATAAGCCTACGCTGCACAGCTTTGATTCTAAGGGAGTGGGTGTTGTGAAAAGGTCACCAAACTTGCTTGGCGTATTCAAGGAGGGGTCTGAGAAAGGTAATGCAAAGAGATTTAGTGAAGTAAGGGTTCGAGAATTCTTTAGGCCACAGTTTTACGAAGCCCAGAGAATGATTGGCCTTGAGTATAATTTGATCAATGTGGGAACGGAAGCTTAGTTCCCTGTCAAAAATAATGCCTAGATCGAGTATAGATGAGACTGAGGGAACGGAATCATTACAAAAGTAATAGGTTCTGAGAGAAAGGGGGAGGCGTTTATGGGAGAAAGTCATGGATTGACATTTGTCGTCGTTAACTTCTAAGAAGTTTTTGTCGCACCATATGTGGAATGAATGTATGTCGTTTTGAAGTAAAAGTGAATCGGTGGGAGTAGATATTTCCTTGATGATTTTCATGTCATCGCGTAAATAGACAGATCTGAGTCTTTTATTATGTGACCAACATCGTTTATAGTTAAGACAAAGATCAGTGGACTAGGTTAGGTTAGGTAAGTGGGCAGGTGTAGGGGGATAGAAAACCTCCACACCACACTCAGGTCAGTATAGACCCATTGTGATACCCATGGGGGGAAAGGAGATAGAAAAGGAAATCCCTTCCCGTCTTCGCTAGTCACACGTAGTTTTTTCATGTGGTACCGCATGGTATTATGCCCCGTAATGACTCCTATTAGAGTAGAGAGGGATTTTCTATGCCTCTGTATGAGTCTATTGGTTCTTACTCTGTCAAATGCGGGCCACAGCTTCCTCGTGGTGACACAAGTATCTAAAGAGGTCCACCTATTGTTAGCCTCCGTTATGGCTTTGTTTCCTGCTTCGAGCTTAAGGGCGCAAGGCGGGATGTACACCGAGGGGTCGTGCTGTGTTCCAAGAACCTTGGGCTCCTCTCTACAACACTTCACAAGCTTCGATTTTATTTCAATAGCAGATATTGCTTTTATCGCTGCCTGGCTGTCGATGAAAAAGGTGATATCCTCTCGTGGTATTACCCTCATTGCAGTCTCACGAGCTGCTATTGTAACTGCTAGGACCTCCGCCTGGAAAACGCTGCTGTAGTTCGGAAGCCGAACTGACATGGAGAGGCCAAGCGTTTAAGAGAAGATGCCTGCGCCTACACCTATTTCCATTTTGGATCCATCGGTGTAAACAGCTAAGGATCGCTCGTTAGGCGTCCTGTCATTATTTCAGTCTTCCCTGCTCAGATAGGTGCCAGAAAATATTACATACATATAATACACTGCTTAGATATCTCTGCAGGATCGTGGTGTGACCCATTGCATTTGGTCTCCAGCTATCTGTTTGGCTTAATCTTACGGCACTATGAGCCGCCGATACTTGTATAAAGATGTCTAGCGGAAGCAGATTGAGAATGGCCTCGAGTCCTGCTGTAGGTGTCGTTCTCATCGCACTGGTTGTGGCGATGCACGCTAGTCTTTGTACTTTTGTGATAGCAGCTAGGTTATTTATTTTGCTGGCTGCCTGCCACCATACAAGGCTGCCATACGTTAGTATTGGCCTTACTATAGCTGTATATATCCATAGAATGATTTTGGGGCTCGGTCCCCAAGTCTTTCCAAATATTCTATTGCACGAGTAAAAAGCTATCGTGGCTTTTTTGACTCTTTCGTTGATGTTTAGTCTCCAGTACAGTTTCCTATCGAGCACCAGGCCAAGGTATCTCGCACTACCGGAGATACTCAGGGGAGTACCCCTTATGGAAGGTGTTACGAATTATGGAATTATTCTTTTGTTAGTGAATAGTACTAACTCTGTTTTCTGGGGATTAACCGCCAGCCCACATCTCTCCGTCCAGGAGTCAATGATTTCCAGCGCCCCTTCGATTTGTTCGCTCAGGGTCGGGAGAAATTTACCTGTTGCTAGTAGCACAACATCGTCCGCATATGCTATGGCCTTGACGCCGCTGTTTCTCAATTTAAGAAGGACTTCGTTCAGGACAATTACCCACAGCAGTGGCGATATAACCCCTCCTTGAGGGGTGCCTCTTGAGGCATAGACTTCAAGTTTAGTACCTCCGAGTTCAACTTTGATATGTCTTCCTTTAGCATATTGACGATCCATTTTATCACAGAATTGTGAATATTAAGGTTCGTTAGAGTTCTATGCATGCTGTACTAGATGTGGAAACTGCCGTTCCAGATCGAATAATTTCCATCCAACCGATGAAGTCTAGAGCGCCTAGAGAAATTCGTGTACCTTATGAGTTTTTCAAAAATGCGACGAATCAGTTCTTAGAAGAGATTACAGAATTATATAACGATATATACAACGTCGTTGAAGTCGAAACGAGAAATGAAGTTTGGAAATCAAGGAGCTCGAGAAACTGAACGAATTTAAGTATCTTAACACCGTGGCTCTTCTTCTTCTTCTTCTTCAAAAAAAAAAAAAACATTTCGAAGAGAACTCAAAGAAGTGAAAACAGCAACAAACTGCAGTTGGAGAAGATTATTGAGTAAAAAGAGATAATCTCAAGGCAGTCCGATGTCTCTACTTCTTCTATATAATTTCAATGTATATTAATGCCAAATAGTGCACGATATTAGGAACTTAAGAAAAAAACATTATGCTTTATTAATACCACAAGTTGTCTAACACACTGTTTCCGAATTCATTATCTGGAATATCCACGCTGAGCAAATATTACAACGTTTCAGATTCTGCATGAATAAATGAGAAAATCACGACCGAAATCATGTGCAACTCACCGCGTTGTAGTTTCAGGTTCCTCTGGTCCTTAACAATTCCCCAATGCATTTCGTTCAATTTAGGACTTCACTAGCACGAAAACATACGAATGCATGGATGCGCATTGCATATCTTCCAGAGCGGATACTTTGTATCTATCAGCATCTAAGTTTGCACGAATGTCTCTTGAAACGGTTTCGTAAAAGATGAAATTCAATCAAGTTTGAAGTAGACAACCACACACTTCACATAAAGCCCTGCGCTGTCGTTTTTATTCAACTTCAATTTGACATTTAAAATATATAACAACAAACAAAGTCATAAAAAAAAAACAAAAAAAAAAAACAGTGCATTGAATGGCAGCAAATCCTGACGATGTTGTTGGACTATGCAATTCACAACTCGTCGCATTGTGCAAATAACACAGACAGCACTTTCGCACTCTTTCTTGAAAGAAAATTTAAGATGCACTTTCTAAAAAGTTTGCTTTTCTCCTTCGTTACAAGGAATCGAATGTCTTTCTACACCCGCTCCGTCCACCCACCGAAACGAAAGATGAAAACTTTAAAAATGATTTGTTACCCTAGCATTTGCTTTATGGCTTCATAGCTTCCGGGTCGATTACTTTTCGTTGATCTGCCTCCCGCCGCATATAGGAAAGTTCCAACGCTAAAAAGTGACTTTTTAAAGTTTTTAACAAATTTTTCCATTCGCAAAGAAGAAGTATAAGATGTAACAGTGAAAGTTTGGCGACGTCAATTTCGATAGGGAATGCCCCAAGATGTTCCAAGAAGAAACGTATACACAAGAACGAGCGAGCATTGGAGACTTCTCAAGCTCCCGTATCTTTTTTTTGCTGCAAGAGCAAGAATTCTTATTGGGATGCGAGTTGGGAATAATAATTTTCGCGTTTTTGAATCCGAAGTTTTTCAAATTGGAAAGACCGACGACGCAAGGCGACAGAGTTACAAAGTTGAACGGTGTTAAGGGTGATGATTTGATCCTTTGTACGGGAAATGTAAATATTTTGCTCCTAAAGCGACACTTTGATGTAAGATTTTCGTTGAAGAGGAGACCTTAAGTGCAATAAGAATCAGTGAGGGAAAAGAAACTTTGAAGGCGCTGAAAGAAAACAACGAACTTGTAACTGACTTAAAAAGTCATGTAGAAGTGTCATCGTATATGGTTATCTAAGAGGGTCTTAAGCTACTTACGGAGAGGTGGTTTAAGTATACTTAAATTTGAACTTTCTTTATTCTAATGATAAGGAGTTCTTAAGATGTGTTTTTAGGTGTTTTGCTACATCAAATCTTTAAGAGCAGTAAAAGCGGATGTTAGCAAGAGAATGTTCATATATGAACAAATGACTCTTTTTTGGTTAAGAAAGGTTTGGAATAAATGAACTATTTTCCCCGAAGATCTGAAGATGTTGTTCAAAGTTTAGTACGAATGACAGTAGCACCATAAACTTAACATGACCAAAGGTCGGTGGTGGTTCTTCTAAGAAAAGAGAAGAACCCAATTAGCCCTAGGTGCCGTTTTGTTACCACAAAACTCGTGTATCTGGATATAAAAGGTGTGTTGGTGGGGAGTCTCTAGATCTAGCCTGTGGAGTTTAAAATGAGATTTGCAAGTGCTGTAGAAATATGTAGAAGTACGGCGTATGCCTATGTTGCACTACTTTTGGTGAAGCAGCGTTTTGTGCATTTTTCAGGCCAATACGATTAATCCATTAAGTGGAAATGAAGCCCATCATAACTCGAGAGTACTACTTGAAGGCGAAGTGTGATTCACATAATATAAATATATACGGAGAGGATTTTTCTAAGCTCACATAGTGGGATAGAGAGAAATACATTTTCAATTTTCTAATTTTATTTTTCAATATAATCTCCCTTAACATAAATTAATTTCTTACGCCTTTATAAAAAAATAAAATCTTTAATTTGCTTTCAATACTCGTTTATGGCTATATGTAGTTAGTCTTCATCATCAAAATATTTTCCACGTAAATCTTTCTTTAAATTTGGGAGTAGATATTAACCAGTAGGTGCCAGGTCAGGACTGTATGGG
This sequence comes from Brachypalpus laphriformis, assembly GCA_945910035.1. Classification (NCBI taxonomy): domain Eukaryota; kingdom Metazoa; phylum Arthropoda; class Insecta; order Diptera; family Syrphidae; genus Brachypalpus; species Brachypalpus laphriformis. Next base: position 126,198,852 of record OX246755.1, read on the forward strand.
TGTCCAATAAATACCTGGAAGCCACATGACTTCGTAGCAGCCATGGCAATTTGAGCCTACGTCGTCATGAAGTAAGAGCACACTTTTTGTCAATCTCACCCTCCTTTAATAGATTCTCTTAAGTATCTGAGAACTTTAGTGTAGTATCCTTCTGCGATGCTGGCGCCTTTTGGTTTATCTATAATAGGATGCCTTGTGAGTCCCAAAAAACGTTTACCGTGATTGTTCCAGTCGATGATGGTACGACCTTTAACTTTTTGGGGATTTGATCACTCCTTTTATACAACTGCATGAACTCTGCTTTGTCTCATAATAGTGAACCCAAGTTTCATCTCCAGAAATAATTTTGTTGATAACTTCTACTGAATTGTCGACACACAGCTGCGAAAACTATGTACATATAACATTGCGGACACCCGCCTGCACTGAATTTTGAAACTCGTTTTTTATATTTATATTTTGAACCTTTTTGCAATTTCTTTAAGTTTGAGTCGACTATCTTCCATGAGATCGGGTGACAATGGTGCAGTGGATAGAAGTTCAAGCCCCAGCAGGGAACAGTAGTTATCAGCCACCCGAGTATAAAAAGGAAAACGAATAGCATCTAAGTTTTTCCAACCACTGCACCGTTTGGGTGCTCTGGGGAAAAAAAAAATCTTCCATGAGGGCGTAGTGGACTTTTAACTTCACTTCTTGGTCTCATACTTAGTCTTCCAATGCTCTTATCATCTTATAACGATTCTCTACCTTGTTTGCCTGTAGATAAGGCCAGCCACTGGTAATCCATGGTTTTCCCAGGGCAAGGAGATCCGTAAACTCTCTACATTAAACTTATATTTTCCACACTGTTTCTTCGTTTTGTGAAGTTCTTAACGCTTGCGTAGGACTCAATACTTGACAATTTTAAAATTACCGCAGACTTATTTTTGTGAGTACTGCAAGCTAACTAATTTGACAACAGAGTTGCAAGAGAATGCAATCATTGCTGCATGAAATTTTTTTGACTTAATTGACAAATGTTTCAACTTAACGACTTCAATTTTGACTTCAACTCAAAACAAAAAAAAAAAAATCAGCATTCATTTTGAATTCATTATTGGAGCCATCATTTTCAGCAATCAAAATCATCAAGTAAAATAAAAATTCAATCTTTTTATTGCTCCTCATATATTGAAGTCACTAAACTTACTAAATGCATTCAATCAATTTGAAGTCATTGAAGGCACTGAATGCATTTCTTCAAGATTAAAGAAAATGATTGCTCCAGTCATGACTTCAAAATGAATGGTGATATTTTTTTAAAAGTCAATATAGAATGACCACAAAAATGTTAACTGAAGCAAGTTATGCTTGGTATTCTTATGAAAATAAGCATACTTCTCCACCTCAGGCCGCCTTTACTGTGCCCTCAGACATTTGGAACATTGAGCCTGTAGTTTTGTTGAGGTTTACCAATAGCCTTAACCCAGCTCTCGGCTAAAAACCGGGCTGGCACAAGGTCGCAGTGCACTCAAGGCCCTATTATAGCATAGTATAGTCATACATGTGGAGAATATAGTCCTTAAATTTCAAAGCGAAATTCGCAGTCCTTAAGAAGGAATCGCCTTTGAACGCTACTAACCTCCGCTCATTTAGTCATTGAATTTTTGACTCTTGTGTCCTTTATTAGACGGTTTTTCTTAAAACCACATTTTCGTTAACCTCGTGCAAGATAACTTAAAAACTGTTTGATCGATCATTTTGAAATTTTGCATATGCATATTAGATAACAGAATTACCTTCCATTTGAAATTAAAGTTTTTTGAAATTCGATTTTATTGATAAACGGCGCGCGTTGCTGCGCCTAACAGAAAAAAAAAAAAAAAGAAACTGTCAGGCAGGCGCCTGATGCAACAACTGTCTGGCAGGGCCTGATGCTAAGTCTATTAGAGAACACTTTTTTTAGTACTAAAGTACAATAATACTAAAAAAAAACTTCAAGGGAACACTCTCTCTGGCCCATACCGAAGATTGCCTGAAAATTTGAGCTCAATCGGTTCTGTGGTTTCGGAGTTCATAGCATACAAACGTACATATGTTAGATACATAAAAGGTGTTTTTTTAAGCTAGTACTAGCTTTGATTTGCAATTAATTTTTAAACACAACTTCGGGAGACAAAGTTTTCGACACCTTTTGCAAACATTTGTGGCCGTATGTCCTCAATAACACGATTAATGATCCATTGCTAGTTGATTTTGGGCCCATTCACCGAAATTTCGACGCGCGATGGTCAATCGGCTTCAATTCTTGCACAAGCAGGATCTTGAAAGCTTTCAAACCAAGTTTTTTGTGTAAAATTTTCCATGAAGTGGACGGACAAAGATCAAGCTGTTGTGAACGACGTCGAATCGACAAGCTCTCCTGAACGGATACAATATTCTCTTTAGTACGCACTCTTCTTATGCGTTTCGGTACCACTGCATCTTGCGAAGAAAATGTTGTGCGAAAACGGTTAACAACACGGGGAATAGCGGTCTCAGATAGTCGATTATGCCAGGTGTAATATGGTGCAAGTGCTCTATAAGTTAGGCGCATGGATCACCATCATTTGGAACCTAATTCCTTAAATTTAGTAACGTTCTTGAAGCGTGTATGTCATCACGATAAAATTGCAAAGACTACTGAATAAAAATGGCACTAACAGTTTGCAATCTGACAATTGGTTTGACAGATATAACTCTCTGAAGTTAGTACTGGGTTAAAAAAACACACTCTGCATACATAGGTACATTGAATATTATATACTAGCTGTGCCCGCGACTTCGTACGCGTGAACCGCTGAAATATCCACGGATGATGTTTTTTATAAATATAATACATTCCTACCCTGGGGTCTTGCACAAAGCAATATAAAACAAAAACAAAGGCAATAAAAACAACAATAATTAAAAGTGTGTAGGTAGTCCTATTTTATTAATTAAAGCAAAGATTCTCTATACACAATGTTAGCAGTAGGATCACCAGGGAAGTAAAGATAAAGATTGCTGGAGCAACTAACACGGGATAAAGCCACATAGAACTGGCTATGCGAAAATCAGCTGATACTGAGGTCCACACCCGCAACGCGCAGCGTTTGACCTTGCGCCTTGTTGATAGTTATTGCGTGGCATAAGCTAACTGGGAATTGTACACGCTTAAAACAGAACGGGAAATTATTTGGAATGAAAGGGATTCGGGGTATAAAGACGGCATTACCTGCGCCGCATCCTGTTAAAATCTCGGCTTCTATCACATTTTGTTATGCCATAGGTTCGTATAAAAGTCAAGGCCGTTACATAATTTTGGTGGGTTTAGATTTCGAAGGAGAATTATGGGGACCCCGACTTTTAAATTATTTATTGCTGCTGCCTGGTCATTGCGAGGGGTCAAAATAGCTGTTTCACCGAGTTTTCATGATTTATTACTTGCGTTGGGTCACCGTATACAGACGAAAAGATGGCCTGCAGTGATGGAACTGTGCATTTGGGTTGCCTCCTGTTCGCGCCCGCACATTTATTGTTAAATGCATCATAATAACGTTGCGCCACAAACTTGAGCTCTTTAGACAGGCTCTAATTTCATCAGCCCTCGTTCCTCGTGGTATTACTGGTAAAGTCTGCCTAAAATCGCCACAGAAAAGCATTGTAATAGCACCCACGGGGCGGTCATTTTGCCTGATGTTACGCAAGGTTCTATCTATCGCTTCTACCGCTTTACGGTTTGCCATGGTGCACTCGTTCCATATTACTAAGGAGCAATCGCGTAGAACACTCGCTATTCCCAGAAACGTTACATACTGGGCTTTCCGTACGGTTTATATCAATCGGAATTTTAAACATTGTATGCGCTGTTTTGCCTCCAGGCAACAATGTAGCTGCTATGTCCGATAAAGCGACAGCAAGAGCAATTTTGCTTTGATTGCGTATTTGGGCCAAGATAACTTTGGTGAGAAATGTTTTTCTCATCCCACCTGGTGCATCTAAAAACAGGATTTCTCCCAAAGCAGAATCTACACTGTGCCACACGCGATCGAGTACCAGACGCTGTTCCGCCGTCAGACTCAAGACACCATTTTGCAATGTTTCGCCCAGTTCCGCTGGATTATAGTTTGTTTCCGCCGCGTATTCTCTGTTAATGCGTTCCCTGTCTAAAGTTGGTGTGGGCATACCGTACTGAGAGAGAGTATTACCCCCTATAGATGTTACTATGTTTTGAATACCCAGCAAACATCAATGTGTTGTGTGCCCTAAAAAGAGACGACAGATCATTAAAGTGCCGAACATATGATCACGTTAGAGTGCGCACATATACTAACACACACACTATTCCAACGACCAAGCTGGACGGCGAGTGAATACCAGACAATGCTAGACAACCTAATGGCCGATGCACGCGGTAGAGCTCCAGTGGTCATAGGCGGTGACTTCAATGCATGGGCAACAGATTGGGGTAGCAGGCTCACCAATGCCAGAGGGCGTATTCTACTGAAAACCTTTGCGCCACTAGAAATAGTGCTCGCAAACAGGGGGCGTGCAAACACATATCGCGAAGCAGGTATGGAGTCAATCATTGGCATAACCTTCGTGAGCAACTCTCTCCTGCGCAACACCAAATGGCGGCTCAGCGAGTAATATACATATAGCGACCACCAGGCGATAGTAATTGATATTAAGGAGACTCATCCAATCTTCCAACGCCCTAAATTAACAGGCCCAAAATGGAAGGACAAACTCTTCGATAAGGACACCTTCGAGGAAATAATGAGCACCGATACCCTAATTCGCAGCGGAACAGCGGAGATCCTCTCGCTCCAACTCACCCACACTATCACAACAGCGTGCGATGCAGCAATGCCCAGACGAACAGTAGAAGAGGTACACCATGCTACTGGTGATTCGAGGAGATAAAAACACTTAGGGCAAGGTGTCTATAAGCCCGACGCAGAGTCCAACGATCGAGAGGAAGAGTCGATTTTCAAGAGCGTCTAGACACATTCAAACTGGCAAGACGCGACTTGAAAAAGGTGATCAAAGAGAGTAAAACAATATGTTTTAAACGACTTTGTAACGAAGCAGACATAAACCCTTGGGCTATGGCGTACAGGATGGTGATGATAAAGTTGAAAGGTCGTAGGTCCCCACAAATACGGCAGATGGCATCCCCAATGAAGGAGTGAAAATGGCTGTTCAAACGAGGTCGGACATTTTTATAGCCACGATGCAGAAGTGTATAAAGGAACGAGTTTTTCCTGGGCCATGGAAGCTTCAACATTTGGTACTCCTACCAAAAGGAAACAAACCACCTGGAGAACCATCGTCATATCGCCCAATACACAGCAACTGGAGCGATCCAAGGAGAAAGATGACGAGGGGGGACAAAGAAATACTGTGCAGTAGTGACTCTGGACATCAAAAACGCCTTTAACTCGACAAATTGGTCGTTCGCTAGCCAGAATGGATACTCCGTACTACCTATTGAGGATAGTTACAAACTACTTCACCAACAAGAAGTTGAGATACCAAACCGTCGAGGGGGTAAAGTACTACAACGTCACGGCAGGAGTCCCGCAAGGATCTGTACTAGGCCCTCTCTTATGGTATATCATGTACGACGGAGTCCTGCGGCTAGCATTGTCACAAGAAGTTAAAATAATCGAGTTCGCTGACGACATCGCCGTGGTCACCGTGGCTAAACACATCCACGAAATAGAATTAGCAACAAACGAAGCAATCGAAAAAATTAAAGACTGGCTAGGATCCGCCGGCTTAGAATTAGCAGACCACAAAACTCAAGCTGTTCTTATAACAAGTCGAAAAGCTGTTGAATATGCGAATATTCAAGTCGGAACTCAGACTATAAGGAAGCAGTTAAAAACTTAGGAGTAATGCTCGACAACAGTTTAAGGTTTAAAACACACGTGGAATACTCGAGCAAGAAGGTTTCACTACTGCAGGCAGCCCTTTCTCGAACATTGCCAAACGTCGGTGGACCTGGATATGCTAGACGGATTTTACTATCCAGAGTGTTAGCTCAGTTCTCCTATATGCTGCACCGATCTACGAAAGGAGAACCTCATCAAGAAGCAGGTAGTGCCAAGAGAGTAAAGGAGGGGGAGAAGGCAACATCACTAGCTATGTGCCAAGTCAGGTGGGATAACAGTATAAAGGGTAGATGGACCTACAAGCTGATCCCCACCATTGAGGTCTGGACCAAGCGAGGGTTTGGGGACTGCAACTACCACCTTACGCGTTCCTATCAGGTCACGGCGGCTATCGCAAATATTTACACAGATTTGGACATGACAACTCAACGGTCAGAGGAGAATTCGCTGAAAATTTGTATACTTATAATGAATGTGCAAAAAGAGCTCTGAATAATTAAGAGAGTAAGGAGAGCTGAAGCAGCAATACAAGAAGCATAGCATTAATTGTTAACCAGCCCCGTGAAGTAATACCTTACGGCAGTCCCGCGGAAGAAGAAGTGTGCAGGGTTTGGATTAGTACGTAGGTGCATTCCTGGCATCGATTATTCGGGCTTGCGAATCGTGCATGCTAGCAGCCCGGGCTACTAGTATCTTTCGAAGATTACTACATCCCTTGGCACAACCAAAAAAAAAGAACGCTATTCCAACGATACCCAGTGCTGCATGACTACTGGCAGTGGTCTCCACTGAAGAAAAATTGTGGGCTATTATTTGAACAATTCTTTTGAACATTGCTCAGCTTCAGGACAAAAGGACATTGCTCAGCTTAGGACAAAAGATTACAAGATGTTCTACTACGGAACGGAAAAGGCTAAGAACGGAATCGGTATCATCCTTGCGGCAGAGCTACTTGGAAACGTCTTGAGCATTTCGAAGTCCAGCGACCGTTTGATGTCTCTTAAACTAGTAATACAAGAAGAGGTGTGGAATATTGTCAGTGCATATGCATATGAGATAAAGATGTATTTTGGCTAGATTTCCACAAATTCCTTAAGAACATCCCAAAGGAAGAGTTTCTGTTTGTTGGAGGAGATTTGAATGGACATGTCGGGAAATCAAACGAAGACTATGAAGACTGCCATGGAGGACTAGGATATGGCACTAGGAACCTTCCTGGTGAAGACATCCTAAGCATGTGCAAATCACACGGTCTTATCGTGTTAAATACCATGTTCATCAAACAAAGCCGACACTTACAGCAGTGGTGGAGATGAAACTCAGATTGACTACCATTTGGTAGCCAGTTTCAAGAAGCCTCGTGTAAAAGATTGCAAAGTGGTCCTGGGAGAGGCGATCGCTCGACAACACCGTCTCCTGCTAACAGAAATTTTTATGAAAACCAAAGAAAAGCAAACAAACAAGGGTCTCTGAGAAAATCAAGTGGTACAATCTGGACAAAGAAAAAGCCGAGGCTTTTGTTTTCGTGATGAAAAATTACCTCTCTCACACCATCAACGAAGCTGAAGATGAAGAGTGCAGAGCACAAAATATGTGGGATTCCCTACAGCGAACTTAAAGAAGACCAAATCACTGCTAGGAGCTTCAAAAGGCCACCACCAACTCGCCAAAGAAACATTGTGGTGGAGTGATGAAGCTAAGAAAGTGATAAATGAGAAGAAAGCGACTTTCAAAGCTTGGTCAAAGTGCCCCTCTTATAATAGTGACGAAAAAGTTCGCCTCGAAATGGAATACAGATGTTGCAAGAAAAAAGCGAAGAAGAAGTGCGCCCAGTTTCAAGCAGAGAGTACGGAGGGCCTGTATCGGGAGCTGGGGAAAATATCTTCCCCGGTTGCTGATGCAAACCAGGCTATCCAGGAGCTGCAAAGACACAATATGAACAAGAGTGCCACTATCTTCAAAATAGCCGCCCAAAGAAGGAACAATGCTCAGGAGATTCGTTCGCCAAAGTTAATTAGCAATGCTCATGGCCAGCTTCTTGTGGATGACGACAAAATTCTGCAGAGGTGGCGGCAGTATTGTGACTAGCTTTTAAATGAACAGTTTCTCCGGCTATACTTTCCAACAGCCACCCCTAACTGTGAAGAAATATCCGACATTACAGTCGAAGAAGTTAGTGAGGCGGTGAAGTAATCCAAAAAAACGAAAAGCGGTTGGGCCAGACCAGATGCCCTCTGAGTTCTGTAAAAAGATGGAAGACATCGGGTTCAGATGGCTCAGAATTCTCATCTCCAAATTTATGAGAGGTGACCCAATGCCGAATGAATGGAGGGAAAGCTACCTTCTCCCTGTATACAAAGGGAATGGTGATACGCGAAACTGTGATAACTACCGTTCGATCAAGCTGATGTCACACACAATGAAGATCGTTGAGCGGGTATTAGGTGGCCGACTGCGAAAAATAATACGGCTATCTGATGATCAGTGCGGGTTTGTCTCGGGTAAATCAACCACAGATGCAATCCAAAGTGTAAGGATCATAATGGAAAAACATCGTGATTCCTTAAGGGATTTGCATATTGTATTGGTTGAGTTTGAAAAGGCATTCGACAGAAAACCACGAGATCTGATATGGCTGGTGCTAAGATATCGAGGGGTTCCAGAAACCTATGTACAGATGATAAGCGACATGTACGAAGGAGCAAAGACAAGAGTAAGATGCTCCGCCGGAGTAACCGAAGAGTTCACAATCAAGGTCGGGGTGCACCAGGGAAGCGTTCTAAGTCCTTTGCTCTTTATTACAGTCCTTGATTATCTGCTTGAAGGTAAAGCGACGGACCCCAAGGTACATCAGTTATTCTTTGCTGACGATGGAGCCATCATAAGTGAGGATCCTACATCTCTGCAACGAGCACTTGATGTGTGGGTGGACGCTCGCATTAGTTCAAAACAGATAGAGTACTTGTGCTGCCCGTTCTCTGATCCACTCAGGCCTATTCCAGACATTTATTTGAATGGAACAGTGCTTCCCAAGTGCGTAAAGTTAAAATATTTGGGATCTATGATCAATAGAAAAGCAACTTGTGATGACGACATCAATCATCGCGTAAGCGTAGGGTGGATGAAGTGGCGAGAAAATTCCGCTATCTTCTGTGACAGAAAAATGCCACCTAAGTTGAAAGGAAGCTTCTACACCGCAGTTGTGCGTCCAGCGCTCACATACGGTTCACAATGTTGGACGATGTACAAAAGGTATGAGAGTAAATTAACGGCAGCTGAGATGAAGATGCTTCGCATGACAGCAGGAGTGACAGAGCTTGATCGAATAAGAAGTTCGAAGATCCGTGAAAGCTTTTACATCAAGGAAACCATCGTACAAAAAATAGAGCGCGACCGGCTCAGCTGGTATTGCCACGTTCAAAGAAGAGATCATTTGAACCCTGTTAAAAAGGCAATATCAATGCACATTCCAAAGACATCGCGATGTAGAAAAGGCAGGCCTATAAACATCTGGATTAGACAAATGCGACGACATTGGCATTTCATTGGCCTCAATAACCGAGTGGTCCAAAATCGGCAGGCCTGCCGATATTTTCTGAGGTCAAATAGGCGAACCCCACAGGCGGATCAGTAGAAATGCGGTGAAGTGGGAGGGTTGTGATTCCTTGTTTTCGGATCATAGCCTCGCTGATAAAAGGAAGAAGAAGAAGAAGATTGCTCAGCTTCAGGACAACCTAGGCCCAGGAGGATGTTTTTTTTCTTAAATGAACAAATTTACTAAATTCATCGGTTGTTTTTTTTTTTCAATCTGAAAAGCCATTATTGAGTTAGGGCTGAGTTATTATCTTTTAGTAACGTAAAATTCAACTCTTTTTTCTTATTTTTTCCGCATATCTCCTAAATGAGTAGGCGGATTGCAATTTCGCAAAAATTGCTCCTGTTAAGCCCAATATTTTCCTGAAAATGCGCGATCAAATAAACATGAGAAATCCTAAAAAAAATTTCAAACAGGTAACATTTTTTGCATTTTCACTTTGGATTTTTTTTTGGTTTACATAGTGCGTTTGGGTTTAAGAAATCTAAATTTTCTTGGATCAGACACTAGGTTGAATTCCATGGATCAACTCAGGGGGCAAACGTCTCTGAAGGAATGTCGCATAGGCGGCATTTTCAAATACAAACACTTTTTTTCTGCGAATTAGAAGATGTAATAATACCATATATGTAAAAAAATAGTTTCGACACAAAAGAAATATTTAAAATTCGTCTCTTTTCGGCTGCCTAAAAGGATCTTTCCCATTAATGGGCTGTTTGCGCTAAATATTTATATTTATTTATTTTTTATTCACGTGTACAACAGCAAAGATTTTGAAAGCTATTTTGGAAATTTCGTAGAAACCCCTTTAACCCTTCCACAGTCTCCTGTAAAGAGTAGAGTTTCTACACAGCATGATGATTATTTACGTTTAAGAAATCCGACTTCGCAGTTAATAACGATTTTGTGTGTCTTAAGTGAAACTGATGAGTTTTTGTTTTCTAATAATATATCCATTTTCGTTAAAGTTACGCTTACTTTTAGACAACATTGACAAATGTGCATTGCCTCATTAATTCCCCAATTAGTACCAATTACCTCCATTAAAGCAGTTGCGTGCATCCATCAAGTTGTCATGTCAAAATGAGACGTCTGTTATCTTCTATCAAGATCATTCGTCACCGAGAGTGCACCCCAATTTTTCGCCCAGAGTACTAATCTGGAGGGGCTATGTTCATGACACAGCGGGTCATTAATTCTAACATGTATGGAGACTGCCACTGACCAGTATAAATGGCATGGCACATAACCTGACACCTTTCGTGTGAGCCCAAGTAACTAGAGTTTTCGAGCCAACGCGCATTTAAAATTTCACTCAAACGGTCCGAAACATTCAATTACTAAACTTTTGGCCTTTAAATCGAAGCGACTAAGGCTGCCCCTAAGGTATAGTAGATGGAGAACTTAATATTATTCATCGTTCATAAAGATATATTTTTTATTCAAATTGTGTCATCTCATTTTATACAAACGTTTAGCGTAATCTTCCTGAGTCGTGAGACTATGACCCAGCGGTGGTACCCGCGATGTAACACTCTCCCTCGTGGTGGTGGTGGTGGTTGGGTTTGCTGCTGAAGTTCAGAGATAGTAACTCCCCCAACTGGTGTCTATTGCTGCAAGCGTACAGCGCAGTTATCGCGTGAAATGTATCTCAAAGTGTCAATAGATAAGTTGTTACGGCTTTGGCAGGCAGTGTTGGGGCATTTTGTGTGCCTACGATGAATGTTGCTGTGCTTGTGTGCGGATGTTTTTCCCTTTGTTCTTTGCTCTGGCTTTTTCGTTTTGGTTTTTCTCTTTCTCTTTTATTACTCTTTGGTACAATTTGCAAAGTTATTTATGCCTTATGATACTCCATTAGAATGTGTGAATAGGCTTTTTTGTGTCCTGTGGGTGGAATGGGGTTTTGTTGTGTTGTATTAGCTTGTAACGGGGAATTCATGTCCTTTTATTGGTCCTTGGTGATGTGGCAGTATTTTTTGGCCATTTTTCTATTTTCTGTTTTTTTTTTTTCTTTTTTCTCTCTCCGTTTGTCACTTGACGGACGTTGGGTAAGTAAATTGGTGCTCTGGGTGATCTTTATTGCATGGTTAGGGGTGGAAGTTTTGTGCGTTATTTCTTTACTTCTTTTCTTTTTTTCAATGTATGAGCCTTTTGTTATATGAAATAGTTTTACGGGGTTACAGTACGTTTTTCAGATTTTAATTTCGATACTAAAATGTATTATTACGTATTGCTAGGGATGTGGCGAAAACGTAGGGATAGGACGATAAAATAAGAATGTTAACGTCCGGAAACTCAAATTACTCCTTTACGTATTTTTGTTTTCAGAATATGTATTCATTTAGCTTTTCAAAGATGATGGATCTGCTCGTTAAGTTAGATTAGGTTAAGGTGGCAGTCTGCGTTAGATGTAGGTGGTTTACTTGGAGCAGTTTGGATAAATTGTAATACCGCAACGATCTTGCGCACACCAAGTTGGTTGAGGTCCCCCTCCACTTGTTTGCGCCACCTCCAGTAAGGTCGTTTTCTACTGCGTCGTCCATCCGGGGTGGATTCGAAAACTTTCTTAGCGGGAACGTTGGGCTCCTTCCGCTCCAAATGACCCAGCCATCTTAGCTCGCTGTATGTGAACTCTTCTGGCTAAGTCGATGTCCTTGTACAGGCCGTATAGTTCGGCATTGTACCTTCTCCTCCACTCACCGTCTATGCAGACGGGACCAAAGATCGCTCGAAGAACTTTTCTCTCGAAATAACCAAGTGCATCCTCATCCGGTTTTGTCAAAGCCCATGCCTCTGCACAGGACTGAGATGATTAATGTCTTATAAAGAGTTACCTTAGTAGTTCGAGATAGGGCTTTGCTACTCAATTGCCGTTTTAGCCCATAGAAACAAAGATTGGCAAGAGTAATTCTTCGTATGATCTTCCTACTGATGTCATTTGCGGAGTTCACCATAGAGCCTAAGTAGACAAAATCCTTTACTACCTCAAAATTATATCTGTCTATTGTGGCGTTCTGTCCAAGACGCCGATGTTGGGTGTCCTTTTTTGTATACAGCATATATTTTGTTTTGCTTTCCATGACCGCTAGATCCATCTTTGCTGCCTCGATCTCAATACTCGTAAATGCCCCATTGACTGCCCGCTGAGTTCTTCTGAATATGTCAATGTCATCGGCATAAGCGAGTAGTTGTACAGACTTGAAGAAGATTGTACCTCCGGTGTTGGCTTGTGAGTTGCGTACAATTCTCTCAAGTACTATGTTAAAGAGAGTACTATGTTAAAGAGAGCAGCGAAAGTTCTCCATCATCATTCTGCACAAACGGACGAGCTTGGCAGGGTTGCCAGGACTAGACATGGCTCTGTATACCTCGTCTCTTTACACGCTATTATAGGCAATTTTGAAATCGATGAAGAAGTGATGCGTATCGATTTTATATTCATAAGTGTTTTCCAAGATCTGCCGTAGTGTGAATATTTGGTCAATGGTGGACCTTTCCGGCCTGAAACCGCACTGATAAGGACTTGCTTCATGGTCTCATTTTTTCAATTTCAATTTTCAATTTATTATTAAATGAGTTAATACATGATACTACAAGATTTTAAATCTTAAAATTAAGTATTTAATTATAAGGCAACAACTTAGAACAAAATAGAAAAACCAGAATTCTTTAAAGATAATATTTAAGTAGTAGTAAAAGTTAAGTAGTAGAAGCAAATGAATTATTCTATTTTTGATTTAAATTAAGTTAATAAAAGTCGAAATTTAATTAAGTTGATAAATGTTGAAATATCTTCCTCTTGAACATGGGTAGTGAAGTAATCGTCTGCAATTCGACTGGATAACTATTCCAGAGTCGAATAGCTGAGACGATGAAGGAGCGTTCTGCTATCGTGTGGGAAAAGCGTGGAAATATCAAACGTACACCTCTACGTGACTGAGCAAAGAGTAACATTTCACTCAAGTATTCAGGGCAGTTGTTCTTAATAATACTATGAAGCTTTAAAAGATTTCTGAAGGAGTAGTTTTTATCCAACTTGATTCCCAGAAGATTAGAATTTAAATGCGAAACACTGGTGAACCTTCGGACATTGTATATAAATCGCACACAGTCATTAAAAGCAACATTTAGTTTACGACTACATTCAAAATCCATGCAAGGATACACATTACAATTGAACATGAAAAACGGGACGATGAGGCTTTTCACTAGAAGCATTTTCAAGCTGGGAATCAGCAGATGAGATGAACATCTTAAGGTACGCAGACCGCAATAGATTTTCCTAATAGAGTCAGAAACGGCATCACAGCAACTGAGGGGGGAATTAATACTGAAGCCTAAATACTTAATCTTATTGACGTACGGAATGGTTTTACCATCAAGGACTATGGATGGAAAATCAAAACAATTGACTTGAGCCCTCGAGAGGATCATAGCCTCAGTTTTCAAGGGATTAAGCAGAAGTTTATTTAAAAAAGACCAACTTTGAATCCTCAAAAGATCCTCATTAACCCGCGCAACACAATCTTCCATCAAACCAATAGGTCGAGCTAGGTATATGGAAACATCGTCCGCATACATCAGTAGTTTGCAATGGTCAACTGATTCGGGAAGGTCGTTATTAAAGAGCGAAAACAACAAGGGTCCCAAAACTGAACCCTGCGGTACCCCGGAATTAACAAAAGTTGGTGTGGAGGTTCCGCTTTCCGTTTTTACGACCTGCCCCCTATTTGTGAGGTATTCACTCAGCAGCTTAAGAGCAGTAGAAGAGAAATTAAAGTTGTTCCTAAGTTTAGAGAGCAGAATTGAATGGTCAATGCTATCAAATGCTTTAGAAAAGTCTAAAAGGACCATAAGCCCAAACTTACCAGCATCGAGTGCAAAACGAAGGTCAGAAGTTACCTTTAACACGGCTGATTCGCAGCTATGTTTATTCCGAAAACCAGACTGCCAATCAGATATCATATACTTACTTTACTTAGGTGGCGCTACAGTTCGGGGTGAACCTGGGCCTCAACCAACAAGCCTCTCCATTTAGCTCGGTCTTTAGCTAATTGCCTCCAGTTGCGCACTCCAAGTTGGTCGAGGTCCCCTTGAACTTGTGCGCGCCACCTACGGCGATAATTCCCTCTACTGCGTCGTCCCTCGGGGTTAGATTCGAAGACTCTGCGGGCCGGAGCGTTGGTGTCCATTCGCTCTACATGTCCTAGCCATCTCAGACGTCCAATACGCAGTTTTTTGACTAGGTCGATGTCGCTGTACAGCTCGTATAGTTCGTGATTGAATCTTCTCCTCCAAAACCCGTCAACGCAAACGGGACCGAAAATCTTACGAAGAATTTTTCTCTCGAAGCGACCAAGGATATCTTCATCCTCTTTTAATAAAGTCCATGTTTCAGCGCCATAAAGCAGGACTGGGATGATCAAGGTCTTATATAGAGTCTTCTTAGTTGTTCGAGAAAGGGCTTTACTGTTGAATTGCCTTATAAGCCCCAAAAAAACAGCGATTGGCAAGAGTTATTCTTCGCTTGATTTCTGCACTGATTTTGTTAGTAGAATTTATAGCAGAGCCAAGGTAGACAAAGTCCCTTACTACCTCGAAGTTATAGCTGCCCACGGTGACGTTTTGTCCAATTCGTCGGTGTTGGTTTTCCCTTCTTGTTGACAGCATATACTTGGTTTTGCCCTCGTTTATCGCTAAATCCATTTTGGCCGCTTCCACCTCAATGCTTGCAAACGCACCGGTGACAGCCCGCTGAGTTCTTCCGATAATGTCTATATCGTCGGCGTATGCAAGTAGTTGAACAGACTTGTAATAGATTGTGCCTCCGGTGTTGGCTTGTGAGTTTCGCACAATCCGTTCAAGTACAATATTGAAGAAGTCACATGACAGCGCGTCACCTTGTCTAAAGCCTTTTTTGACATCAAAGGTCTCGGTGGGGTCATTACCGACCTTGATGGAGCAGCGAGCGTTCTCCATCGTCAGCCTGCACAGGCGGACAAGTTTGGCAGGGATGTCAAAACTAGACATGGCTCTATAAAGCTCTTCTCTATAGATGCTGTCATAGGCGGCCTTGAAATCGATAAAGAGGTGGTGAGTATCGATTTGGAATTCTTGGGTTTTCTCCAGGATCTGCCGAAGTGTGAAGATTTGATCGATGGTGGACTTTCCTGGCCTGAAACCGCACTGATAGGGTCCAATCAGGCTGTTGATAAAAGGTTTCAGGCGTTCACACAATATCGCAGAAAAGATCTTGTACGCGATGTTGAGGAGACTGATGCCTCTATAATTGGCGCAGTTGAGGGGGTCTCCTTTCTTGTGGATCGGGCAAACGATGCTGAGATTCCATTCATCAGGCATACACTCCTCTGACCAAATATTAGAAATGAGTTGGTGTATGCACTCTACCAATTCATTCCCAGCTGCCTTGAAAAGTTCGGCCGGTAAGCCGTCAGGTCCAGCAGCCTTGTTCGATTTTAGCTTGGATATTGCTATCCTCACTTCGTTTTGGTCAGGTGGACGGAAATTTTGACTATCATCGTCCATGTTGAATGGTTCATTCTGCCTGACAGCGGGATGTTGGTCGTCGTCGCCGTTATACAGTCTGCAGAAGTAGTTTTTCCATATTCTCAGCACCGACTGTGATTCTACTACGAGGTTTCCATTCTCATCTCTAGATATCAGATATCATATGTTAACAGTTAAATAATTTTGTATCTCTTTAGAGATCATTTTTTCAAAAACTTTCGATAAAAAACACAAAAGACTAATGGGCCTGAAATCTGAGGGGTATGTCGGATTCCCTTTTTTTGGAATTGGTATAACCATGGCTCTTTTCCATTGCTCAGGAAACTGACAGCTGTAAATACATGCATTGAAAATATGTAGAATGAATCTGAGTACTATAGGTAAAATAAGCTTTATAAATCTTGGAGAAATGCCATCTGGGCCAAGAGCATTTGATTTGACTGACTGAACGGCACCCAGAACGTCTACTACCCCTACACAATTAAAAGAAAAAGACTGACAAGAGCCTAAGGAATGTGATTCAATATGCCGATTGTTTGGAACACTGGATTGAGGAGCGAAAAACCTGCTCATATCTTCTGGGTTTAACGAGCACTTTAGTTTACCTTTATCCTTAGTTACACCTTCTGCTTTGAGATTTCTCCATAGCTCTTTCGAACTCAGTGTAGGATCAAGTTTTTTCAGTAAATGTGTCCTCTTAGACGAACGGATTACAGCAGTGACGTTGTTTCGAGCGACTGTGTATTGCCTCCTGTTGAACTCTGTCGGATTTCGTTTATATGACCTATAGAAACTCTTGCTCTCCCTAATAAGCAATTTAATTTCATTTTTGTACCAAGGGCAACATTTATTTTTAACCCGTTTAGTAACAAGAGGAACGTAATCGTTGTAAAGCCTGTTCACGATGGTATTAAAAATTTCAACTTTGTTACTGATGTCGATTTGGTTGACAGTTTTTCGATCAAAGGAGAGCCATGTTCCTTTGTTAATGTCGAGACGTGGAAACCGGGTACTAGCTATGACAAAGTTTCGTCCCGCCGCAAAGTCGATTAGCCTGAGTCCGTTGCCGGATGTGATGTGGTGCAGGCTGTGCTTTCCGACAACGCTACTAAAGACGTCTTCTCTTCCTAGCTTTGCGTTAAAATCACCTAGGATAATTTTAACGTCGTTGCTAGGGCATTGCTCATACGTCTTGTCCAAAAGCTGGTAGAAGTCATCTTTTGTCGCGTCGTCCTTCTCCTCGTGAGGGGCGTGAACGCATATTAGACTTATGCTGGCAAATTTAGCCTTGATACGGATAGTCATGAGGCGCTCGTTCACATGCCGGAAACTCAAGACTTCTTTCCTAAGTCTGCCTCCAATGACAAATCCTCACCCGAATAGACGCTGTCCTTGTTGTCGGTAGCAATCGCCGTAGTAGATGTCGCAGTTTTTCATACTCCTTTTGCCCGGCTCATCCCATCGCACTTCTTAGATGGCGGTAAACACTCTAGGGCCTTCGCAAGTTGTTCGGCTGCACGTGGTTTGTAGAGGGACCTTACATTCCATGTGCAGATACGAAGATCGTTGTCCTTTTTACGTTTGCTTGGGTCATCAACAGTAGAATCATCCGTATCCGAGGCTGTTGGTTGCTTTGTAACCGAAAGTTTTTTACGAGGTAGGGAAATTAAAGCGACGGCACAACCCCCAACCTGGACTGCCAGATCCTTTTTTTGCAACCCCTAGGACGAGGGGCCGGATACACCGATGTCAGTAACCTACTTCGGGGATATGAGCGCTACCGTTGGCCCATTAAGGGTTCATCCGCCACCATCTCCTTTTTAATACCCTGACTTAGTATTGAAAATCCTTACAGACCTCAGCTCCAAATATGTCGAAGTAGCTCCAGTAAGGTATCCGCTGGTCTGTAGACGTCACCGTTGATTCCATAGAGAGAATTCATCCGCCGCACGTCCTCCTTCTGAGGAGTTCTTGCTAGACTTCTGAGACGCATAGCTACCTTAACTGCACCAAATATATAGGCGAACAAACGAAATTTTTGTACGAACGCCTGAAACACATTCAACAACAGCCTGAACAGTGAAGTTTTAGGCCAGGAAAGTCTACTGTCAATCAAATCTTCACATTTCGGCACACCCTGGAGAAAACCAAAGAAGTTCAAATCGCTACTCATTACCCCTTTATCGATTTTTCGTCCGCATATGAAAGCATCTATAGAGAGGAGTAATATAGAGCCGTGTTTAATTTTGACATCCGTGCCAAATTTGTCCATCTGTGCAAGGGACGATCGAGAGCGCTCGTTGCTCCATCAAGGTCGGGAATGACCTCACCGAGACCCTTGATGCCATAAAAGGTGTTAGACAAGGTGACGTGCTATCAGATAACTTTTTTAATAACGTACTTGAACGGATTGTGCGGTGTTAGCTTGTAACACCGAAAGCACAATCTATCAAAAGTCTGCACAACTGCTTGCATACCCGATCATATTGATATTATTGACTTAGCGGGCTGTCATCGGTATGTTTGTGAGCGTTGAAAGCGGCCAAAGTGAGTTTAGCGCTAAACGAGGGTAAAACCAAATAAATATATTCTTATAATATCTGTCGCAATAAGTTGAAGTAGCTTAAGTCCATTTGTACGATTTTTCAGGTGAGGCATTTGAAGTTGTATGAAATTTTTGAATTGTGCCACTATTCTAATAGCCGCAACTCGGCAGTCTTTACAGATATGCAAATAAAAAATTGAAAAAGAATACTTTGTATAATTGGGAACATTTTTCTGTAATTAATTCAATTTTGACTTAAGATGTATAAGAAGGGACAATCAACTTCGACGAATTGGACAGAACGTAACAGTGGGCAGCTACAACTTCGAGGTAGTAAGGGACTTTGTCTACCTTGGTTCTGCTATTAATTCTGATAATGATGGGTTGACGGGTTTTGGAAGAGAAGATTCAATGATGAACTATACTAGCTGCACATCGACATCGAAGTAGTAAGAAAAACTCCGTAAAGAATGTTTAAGATGGCTAGGACAAGTAGAGCGAATGGACACCAACGCTCTGGCCCGCAGAGTCTTCGAATCTAACCCCGAGGGACGACGCAGTAGAGGGAATCATCGCTGTAGGTGGCGAGCACACGTCCAAATAGACTTCAACCAACTTGGAGTGTGCAACTGGAGGCAATTAGCAGAAAACCGAGCTAAATGGAGAGGCTTGTTGGTTGAGACCCAGGTTCACACCGAAGTGCAGAGCCACCTAAGTATGTAGGACGACGCAATAGACGGCATAATCGTCTTCAAGGGGACCTCAACCAACTGGGACTGTGTTAAATGGAGAAGCTTGTTGGTTGAGACACAGGTTCACCCTGAACTCTAGCGCCACCTAAGTAAGTAGCAAGTAAGTAAGCGCTTATAATCCAACTCAGGCCACTGAGGTGGCGTGGCACGTAGTGTCCTCTGCCCATGTGCGGTTGGTGGTGTTAATCGCATTCAATTTAAGTAGCAATTTGCTTGTAGCGAGAAGCATACCGAGGTTAACCTTCTATAGTAGAATCAATAAAGTCGTTCCATGATGAGTTCGTCGGCTATACAATTTTCTGCATCTGCCCCATGGTTGAGCGCTGAGCTGAATTTAGACTTATTCTTTTCTTCTTCCTATTTCGGCGAAGTCATGATCCGAAAACAAGGAATCATAACCCTCCCACTTCACCTCATTTCTACCGATACGCCTATGGGGTTCGCCTATTTGACATCAGAGAATATCTACAGGCCTTCCGATTTTGGATCACTCGGTTACTGAAGCAAATCAAATGCTGGTGTCGTTGCATTTGTGTGATCCAGGTGTTTATAGGGCTGCCTTGTGGTGTCTTTGGAACGTTCACTTATATTACTTTTTTAACAGGGTTCAAATGATCTTTTCTTTGAACGTGGCACCAGCCATACCAGCCGGTCGCGCTGTATTTTTCGTAAGATGGTTTCCTCGACGTAAAGGCTTCCACGGATCTGCGAACTTCTTATTCGATCAAGCTTTGTTACTTCTGTTGTCATGCGAAGCATCTTCACCTCAGCTGCCGTTAATTTACTCTCATACCTTTTGTTCATTGTCCAACATTGTTGACCTTATGTGAGCGCTGGAAGCACAATTGCGGTGTAGATTCACCCTTTCAACTTAGGGGACATTTTTCTGTCACAGAAGATAGTGGAGTTTTCTCACCACGTCATCCACCCTACGCTTGCGTGACGATTGAAGTCGTCATCACAGGTTGCTTTGATATTAATCATAGATCCCAGATATTTGAACTTTTCGCAGTTGGGAAGCACTGTTCCATTCAAATAAATGTCTGGAATAGGCCTGATCGGATCAGAGAATGGGCAGCACAAGTTCTCTGTCTTTTTTCAACTAATGTGATACACATTTCCATCCAACGCGTCCACCCACACAACAAGTGCTCGTTGCAAGGATGCGTTATCCTCACTTATGATAGCTCCCATGTCAGCAAAGAATAACTGATGTACCTTGGGGTCCGTCACCTGACCTTCAAGCAGATAGTCAAGGTCTGCAATAAACAGCAAAGGACCTGATACGCTTCCCTGGTGCACCCCGACTTCGATTGGAAACTCTTCGGTTACTCCAGCGGGGCATCTTACTCTTATCTTTGCTCTTTCGTACATGTCGCTTATCATCTGTACATAGGTTTCTGGAACCCCTCAATGTCTTGGCGCCACCCATGTCAGATCCCGTGGTTGACTGCCAAATGCCTTTTCAAACTCAATTAATACAATCTGCAAGTCGAATAAGGAATCATGATGTTTTCCCATTATGACCTTTATACTTTGGATTGAATTTGTGGTTGATTTACGCGGGATAAGACAGCCGTATTATTTTTCGCAGTCGGCCACCTAATACCCATTCAATGATCTTCATGGTGTGTGACATCAGCTTGATCGAACGGTAGTTTCGCACAGTTTCGCGTATCACCCTTTCATTTGTAGACAGGGAGAAGATAGCTTTCCCTCCATTGATTCGACATTGGATCACCTCTCATAGATTTGGAAATGAGAATTCTGAGCCATCTGAAACCGATGTTTCCCATTTTTTTCCAGAACTCAGAGGGCATCTCGTCCGTCCCAACCGCTTTTCGTTTTTTGGAGTATTTGACCGCCTCACTGACTTTTTCGACTGTAGTGTCGGGTATTTCTTCACAGTTAGGGGTGGCTCTTTTAAAGCATAGCCGGAGAAAATGTTCATTCAAAGTCGTTCGCCAACTCTGCATAATTTTGTCGTCATCCACAAGAAGCTGGCCATGAGCAATATTAATGAACTTTGGCGAACGAATCTCCTTAGCACTCCTCCTTCTTTGGGCGGCTATTTGGACGATGGTTGTGCTCTTGTTCAGATTGTGTCGTCGCAGCTCCTGGATAGCCTGGTTTGTATCACCAACCGAGGAAGATATTTTCTCCAGCTTCCGATACAGGCCTTCCTTACTTTCTGCTTGAAACTGGGCGCACTTCTTCTTCACTTTTCTCTTGCAATATCGGTATTCCACTTCAAGGCGAGTTTTTTCGTCTCTATTATTAGAGGTGCACTTTGACCAAGCTTTGAAAGTCACTTTCTTCTCATTTATCACGTCCTTAGCTTTATCACTCCACCACCATGTTTTTTGGCGTGTTGGTGGTGGCCTTTTGAAGCTCCTAGCAGTGATTTGCCCTTCTTTAAGCAAGTTCGCTGTAGGTTATCCCACATATTTTGTGCTCTGCAGTCTTCATCCTCATCACAAAAACAAAAGCCTTGGCTTTTTCTTTGTCCAAATTGTACCGCTTGATTTACTCAGAGACCCTTGTTTGTTTGCTTTTCTTCGGTGTCTCCGTAAAAATTTCCGTTAACCGGAGATGGTGTTGCCGAACGATTGCCTCTCCCAGGAACACTTTGCAATCTTCTACCCGAGGCTTCATATGGTAGTCAATCTAGGTTTAACTTCCACCACTGTTGTAAGTGATCAGGTGCTGGCTTTGTTTGATGAAGATGGTATTTAATACAATAAGACCATGTGATTTGCACATGCTTAGGATGTCTGCATCATGGTGCCGCACCCCAGTCCTTCATGGCAGTTTTCATAGTCTCCGTTTGACTTCCCGACATGTCTTTTCAAATTTCGTCCAACAAACAGAAACTCTTCCTTTGGGATGTTCTTAAGGGGACTTTGAAAATCTAGCCAAAATGCACCTTTATCCCTCTGATCGCACCAAATTTGTGTAGCATATGCACTGACAATTTTCCTCACCTCTCCTTGTATTATTAGTTTGAGAGACATCAAACGGTCGCTGGACTTCGAAATGCTCAAGACGCTACCAAATAGCTCTGCCGCAAGGATGATACCGATTCCGTTCCCAGCCTTTCCGTTTGGTAGTAGAACATCTTGTAATCTTTTGTCCTAACGTCCATGAAACGCGCCCGATTTCCAGTGTGTTTCCATTTCGTCTGTTGGACATACAAGTTGACAAAGTTTCTATTACCTATAAATGCTATGGTGCGATTCTGTACCCTATCTAGAATGTGCAGAACGGTCTTGGGTGCACTATATCAAATGTGTGCGTTAAATTTCAGCTTTAGAAGGATGTATACCTTGTAGATTCAGGCCAGACGGGGTAAGATATTTTTGCATGGCTTACGCAATCCTTGACATTTTGCAGCATTTTTGTCGAACTCGAATATGTGATCGCTCCATCGAAGATGGTTATTGATGCGCATACCGAGAGTCCTAGTTACCCTTGAAAGACAGCAGATAGCATTGTGTTTTGAATGCATTAAATTACTCTATTGGTTGAGTTCGATTTGATTGTGCTATCCAAGTCGGAATTTAATGTGCTTAGGATATGTTGTCATTCCTCTCCTACAGCCGAAGAGCAGGTACGAGAGTTAGAGAACGAATATGAAAAACTAAGTGTATGATGATGACAGATCAGCGAATGAATGGATATGATTAGAAATTGCAGACAAAAGGTCATTTGTAAAAATGAGAAAGAAAGTCGAGGATAAAACGAAGCCTTGGGATCCTCAGCATTTATATGGTGTTTTACAAGCTTGAAGATAACTTGTATTGAACGGTCCGAAAAAAAAAAATACTTGGCGCAACAGCTCTTTAAGTGCCAGGGCATAGCTTCTCGCAACCACTCATGTTGTGTGCGTTATATTTTTTCATACGAATGGAAGGGGCTTATAGTTTGGTGCCATATCCGAAAGGCAATTTGTTTTGAGAAGCTTTCTCGAGACAACAATACTCTCGGATGCTTGTCAGACGTTCGCGAGAGGTGGGACCGTGAAAAAACTTTTTGGTGTTTTCTGTCATTCGAACTTGGAACCTCACGCGCAGTGATCCGACACAATAACCACTTACGCCACGGCGCCCACAATGACCCGAAAGCTAATTTCTAATTCACTGAAGAAAATACTCCATGCCATTTTCGACTAAACACCCTAATGCCAAACTGCGTCAAATGCCTTAGAAATATCGAGCGCAACCATATCTGCTTCGCCGAAGTGATGGAGAGATCAGTACCTCTTCTCGGTGCGTTGAGGTATGCCATCAAATTACTAGTGGACGTGTTGCTACTACTTCGAAAAAAGGGACGTAAATGCAATGAGTTGATAATTGGACGGGGAGGAAGATTCACCTTTTTGAGGGACGATCTGGACAATTGCTCTTTTCCGTCCCCTCGGAAAGAGTCCATAGGAGCACATAGGAAAGACTTACGCAGAAGTTTTATCAGCAAGAAAGAACACCTGTTCAGAACTATCGAGGAGATACCATCTGGACCATTAAGACATCTTAAAACCATTAAGTGCTCCTGCAACTGGACGAGTGTGAAAGTGGACTTGTCGCATTGAAAATTCAACGCTCTAAAGTACAGTCGGATACAAAGCACTATTTGGTAGCGTGGTGCTATAAAGTGAGCAGCAAATTGATTTTGTTTTTTTCGCACCAGTGGTTTTGGTGAGTTTGTTTACGACCACAAATAGTACACACATACATACATTTTCAATGGCCCGCTAATCCTTCATGAGGGTCGCGGGGGTAAGATGCTCAGGTGGACTCTCCATCCTTCTCGATCCTCCGCCATTGTCTCCAAGTCATCGGGAGGAATCCCTAGACCGCTCCAGGAGAGATGCCGGACTTGGTCCAACCATCTATTTCTAGACCTACCGCGGGGTCGCCTACCTAATGCCACGGCCACCATGGCACGTCTTGGAAGCCGGTCTGGGGGGCATACGCACTACGTGACCAAACCATCGAAGCATAGATTGTTCCGTTCGGACAAGTAGCTGCTCAACATTGAACGCCTCGCATACTCTGGTGTTGCGCACTCGATCCCTACGAGTTATTCCAGCAACACCGCGAAGGAACCTCATTTCGGCAGCTTGTATCCGCAAATACCACAAATACCACAAATAGTAAAAATGCATTAATTGAAAATGTACTTATCGATTTCAAACTTCTGTACTTTTTCCAAGCATATACTAAAGTACTAGCCCGTGATGGAACTAGCTTCATAATATTTGCCGTTTTTTAAGATCACCAACGCTTTTTCCACAAGCTGACAGTATACGTTTTATTTGAGAGAATACTCGCACATGTGGATGCATAATAATAACTTCTTGTGGGATAAAGCTAACAACAGCCTCGTTCCGGTGAATTTCATATGGCACTAGTTGCCTACGGAATCCACAAGCTAAGATTTAACAAAAACATGGGATGGCATCCGCTGGGTAGGTATGTATATCAATTGCATATCCCCAGATATGCGAACATAGTTTGGTCATTGAAAGTAAATATATCGGCCGGACCAATGCTACCACAACTATCTATTTTCACGATCTTCACCATCAATCAAACCACAATACCCACAAAACAATACAAATAATAAATATGTATCAGCAGCGTTCACTAATCAGATTCAGTAAACACCGACCAAAGTTAATTGGAAATTCTTTCGCTGTTTCATGTGTTTCCGGAACCACTAATGAAAGTCAACCGCATTTACCGCGTATACGAAATGACCTTTTACCGATTTCCTGACCAAAACCAAATTATAGCAGCTCCCTACCTACCTGGCAAATACCGCAACTAAATCGGTTATCCTTTAATCAGTTGATAGATATTCGCACCATAAAATCCTAACCAAGCGTGTCTCTTTCCATCGTTCACAGATACCGATGCACCACAGTCAGTGTCCGTGAGCTGGATGTCCAATTGTCCATCCTTAGGTGAAAAGGATAGCTAACAAATCCTTTGAATACAATTCACCTAATTAAATCACGTCACTCATCAGTGCGGTGGGTGTCTGTCTGGTCATCGATAGTTTAACTAATGGCGACTCACGTAACGCCATGTATAATGCGAAATTGGCTGCAGAAGGTATGTAGGTGGAATGTGGCCCAAGAGAATCAGTATATCAGTACTCCTCCATCATCAATCAATTATAATTATAATAAGTGTTGGCACACCGTCACGGATCCAACATAGGTAAGCAAATATTAACGCTCCGCGGAGACACTATCGCTGTGGACAGACCCTGCGTGTTTAATTGTTTGTGAGGATTTGTACATTGCCGCCACCGCCGACGTCAATTCGCATAGGTAATTAACGAAGCAAACAATTGACAGGCAGGTGCTTCCGAGCGTTAATGTGACTTTGGAGCCAAATAAAGCAAACGAATCAGTTTCAATTAAACCTACTCAGGGTTGATCGAACGCAAAGTTTATATAGTCTATGCGAATGCTATGCGAAGATACCCACGGGTAGACAAATAAATTTGTTTGCTATTTGCTGGCAACGGATAATTAAAAAGTGGGCGGCCTTTAAATTGATTAATTAAAAAAATAAATCTAATCTCAAATGGATTATAGTAATTCCACTAATCGTTTCATCTCCGATCTTGGATTCAAAACCTCAAATAATATGACAGTTTCCGATCAAATAATAATTGTTTAATCCGTAAGACGGAGCTTTGGCCTTTGTGGCCCCTTGAATCTGGCGGCTGACATTGAAAAACCCATTTTTATTCATTGTATCTATCGAATCCATTGGTAAGCCCGGCATTTAAGAAGTTTCTCTTTCGTCGCCGTGTCTGCTGGATTTTAAATATCATTTTGACAGGAGCGTCGTTGTCCATTTCTTAGAAACGACCGTTCCAAGGACCGAAGGTCCTAGCCTTTGGGTCGCTTTATGGAATTTCGAGTTATAAGTTTTAAACACTCTTTCTTAAAAAGTTAGAAGATCTCTAAAAGATTGGTACTAGTGGAATACGCGTTTGCCCATCAACACCTCTATTTTGAGACTAAATACATTACAAGGCAGCGCGTTTTCTTACTAAAATCTGTACATGGCAATGGTTTAGAAAACAATTTTTAAAATTGTGTGGTGCAGGGTATACATACTTTGCCTTCTTCGAACAGTTCCGATTGTTGACTTTTATGTTATTTAGCTACAAGATTGTATCAGCCTTATTTTGCAAGCTTTGTTTTAAGTTTTTTCAATCCTCTGCGTATCTTCACTTTTCTCTGCAGTCGTTGCCTCAATGACCTTAACTTAGTCTCCGAATACATGCATTCAACCCGATGAGATTTTACGCCCCAATATTAGCCTACATGAGGATACTTCGTGAGGGACCTTGCCGGGCTTAGGGGCCATAATCACATCAGCAACTTGGAACACACTCAAACCTAATTGTTTTATTCATCAACCGTAAGAGTTTAACCAACCCTTTATTTGGTAATTGCTTCAAAGCTTCCGCAGTGATCAAGTCAAAACATGGAGCCCTTCTCTCTTTTAAGCGCCTTATCTCATACTTTAGCTCGCACATCGTGATCGGAGGAATCATAGAACAGTAATTTTCATTGAGATTTAGAAACAAATTACAGACAGCATCATAGGGCTTAAAGGTATTCGCTAGGTGGTCCGCAAAAACAGTAGCTTTTTAATCATTGCTGATTTTTAGTTTTGGAAGTAACAGTTGTGGTTTGAAACTTGAGGGAACATATTTTTTCTTCTTTATAGTGATCAATGCAATCTCTTATGATAATAGTACTGCCTCCTCTCGCACAATTATCTGAATGAACTGCCTGGTAAAAGCTATAATTCTTCAACCCATACATGAGGAAACAAATTGTACGTTGTCCAACATTGTGAACCGTATGTGACCGCTGGACGCACAACTGCAGTGTAGAGCCTTCCCTTCAACTCAGGGTCACAGAAGATAGCAAAGTTTTCTCGCCACTTCATCTACCGTACGCTTACGCGATGATTGATGTCGTCATCACAGCCTGCTTTGCTATTGATCATAGATCCCTGATATTTGAATTTTTCGCACTTAGGAAGCATGGGCGCCGTGGCGTAAGTGGTAAGTGTGTTGGACTACTGCGCGTGAGGTTCCAAGTTCGAATCCCACAAAGCACAAACATGTTTTTTCACGGCCCCACCTCTCGCGAACGTTTGACAACCATCCGAGAGTATTGTTGTCTCGAGAAAACTTCTCAAAACAAATTGCTCTTCTGATACGGCACTAAACTGTAGGTCCCTTCCATTCGTGTGGAAAATATAACGCACACAACATGAGTGGTTGCGAAAGCTAAGCCCTGGCACTTAAGTGGCTGAACACAATGCATGCAGCTGCGGCGTAGCTGTAGCGTAGGTAGAGCTGTCAAATGGTGTGGGGCTACACTCGCAAAATTCGCCAACAATGGTGTAGCGCGTAGTAATGTCAAATTACGACTGCTAATTGAAATTGTATTTTTCTTTTTAAGTGCTATTTTAAGAGTTGATTATTTTTGTGGGATTATTGTGCTATAATAATACAATCAAAATAATAAGAAATGGATAAATTTATTTTCCCTTCACCAGTGAATTAAACTTTTCCACTCTTCCATTTTGACTGTAACGAATATTTCAAATTTGTTGCGTTACTGCTGAACTCAGTTAAAGAATCCACCACGAAAATATCGTATAGAAAACCAAAACAGTCTTCAACAGTCGTCAATTACTCTGTCTGTCACTTGTAGCGCTACACAAGTTAAAAGTAAACCAACTTCGTACTACACTACTGCTACTGCTACGCTGCAGCTACCTCATTGTGGGCGCACTATTGAGTTCCCATATATTTCTACTTTGTGCCACATCGTACTACGCTACTGCTACGCCGCAGCTGCATGCATTGTGTTCAGCCAGTAAAGAGTTGTTGCGTCAAATATATATATATGACTATATGGCACTTAGGAAGCATTGTTCCATTCAAATAAATGTCTAGAATAGGCCTGAGTGCATCAGAGAACGGGCAGCAGAAGTACAGTACAGCACAGTCTTTTTTGAAATAATGCCATACCCATTTCCCTCCAAAACGTCCACCCACACATCAGGTGCACAACTCAAGTGACCTATCGGATGTAAAAACGGTCGTTAACTAATGTGGATTAGGGAAAAGAGTAAAGATTATTCAAATCCATCCAGTTACGTGTTGAAGAAACGGTTTCTGTTTAATAGTTCTTGTGTTCGATTCTAGTAGTATTTTATTATTTATATTCCGCACCCCCTGCCATCTACTATCAGTAGGTGTGCAAAGATTCTACCCTTAAGGACCCCCAACGGAACGTTCAAAGCCTTTGCAAGGGGACCGTCAAGTATAGATCCCTGTTCTGCTAGTTCATCAGGTCACTCATTTCACTCAATGTTGCTGGGACCCGGCACCCAAAGGAGGCTGATCCTGAACCGATGACCCAGCAAGGTGAGTTCTTCTTTTTGCACTGTTCTACATCATAGCTTGGAGGTTGTAGTGGCAGATACAATAGCCTTGATAGCGGCCTGGCTGTTATTGAAGATGCTATTTTGTTTAAAGGTGTAGAGGTTTGCTTGATCAGGTACCCTCACGTACAGCAAGAATCAGGAAGCCGGTAAGACATGGAAATGTCGAGGGAATCAGAGAATATCCCCGCCCCTATCCCAAACTCCATTTTTGAACCATGTCGGTTAAGATTGTTGTTTCGAACTCGTTTGCCACTTCGCTTATTTCCCACTCCGCCCTAGTTGGGAATCTGATCGTGACGTCATTTCTGAAGTTCACTCTGGAAATTATATAATCGGTTAGATTAGCTGCTGGTACACCAGCATCCTGAACATAATATGAATATCGAGTGGTAAAAGGTACAATATTACGTTCAAGGCTTCTGTTAGACATGTTCTCTTGGCCTCCGTTGCGCTTAGAGCCACAGTTCTTTGCACTTTGTCGATAAGTTTGATGTTGTATACTTTACTTAAGTCACCAGACTAGCGATCAATAGGAAAGTATAGGATGCACTACAGCGGTGTACATCCATATGACCATCTTCGAGCGAAGTCCCCACTTCTTACCGAAGGTTTTGCTGCAAGCATAGAAAGCCACACAGGCTTTATTTAGCCACAGCTTAATGTTAAGCTTCCAGCTTAGTTTCGGAGCAAGTACCACACCTAGGTACTTAGCACTAAGGGATAAGGGGAGTATTTGGTATTTTGGTTTTAATGGCAAAGAGCATCAGTTCAGTTTTGCTTGGATTGACGCAGAGTCGACATCCAGGGGCTCATTTGCTAATTTTGTTCAAGGCACCTTCCATAATCTCACTGATTACTGAAGGAAACATCCCTAATACCAGTATTAACACATCATCCGCATAGGCGACAACCTTGACTCCACCTCTGTCAGATCTACACAGGATTTTGTTGATTACTATACGAGGGTGGATCAATAAGTCCCTGAAAATTAACACAAATTGTGTCGTCACCTTAAATTTAATTTTTTTTTTGTCTAGAATCATCTTTCAAAAGAACGCACCCAAATGTTCAGACAGATCTGTTAAATAATTTTGTTGTGGCAGCCATTTTATTCTATAGACGCCTACGAGTATTTTCGTTAAAATGGAAAAAAGTGAATTTCGAGTGTTCATTAAACACTTTTTTTTGCGAGAAAAAACTATCACGCAAGCCAAATAAAAGCTTGGCAAATATTATAGGGACTCTTCACCATCGATTGGAACCATTCACCACTGGTTTACTCAATTTCGGTGCGGTCGTTCAAGAACAAGTGACGTCGAACGTTCTGGTCGCCCGATTTAGGTCACCACACCAGAAATGGTCGACAAAATCCATGGTTTGATAATGGACGATCGGCGAGTGAAAGTGCGCGAGCTTGAAGAGGCCACAGGCTTATCACATGGCTCAGTGATTTCGATTTTACATAAATATTTGGCCATGAAAAAATGGCAAAATTGCATGAGTTAGGCTACGAACTCCTCCATCATTCAGCATATCCCCGCAGGGGGGCACTGCGACTATTTCTTGTTTCCAAACATGAAGAAATGGCTCGGAGGTAAGAGATTTGGGTAGAATGAAGAGGTCATCACTGAAACAAACGCTTATTTTGAGGGGCTCGAGAAATCGTATTATTTGGAGAGCATCAAAAAATTGGAGAAACGTTGGATGAAGTGTATCGAGCTAAAAGGAGACTATGTTGAAAAATAAAATATTTTTATGCCGAAAGGAGTGTTCCTTATTTCCTTTTTCAGGGACTTACTGACCCACCCTCGTAAGCCAAAGAAGAGGAGATGACCCCACCTTGAGGAATTCCTCTTACGACAGATATGATGGAACTGCTGTGACCGAGGATCGATTGAATGATTCTTGTTTTGAGCATAGTCAGTATCCAGTTACTAATAAACTCTTCTACACCCTGTTGCATGAGAGTTTCCTGAATCGATTCCGTGCTGCCGTTATTGAAAGTGCCTTCGGAATAGACACAACACGAACACGTCTCCAGCTCAGGGGAACCTGATTTAGGAGAATAGAGTTTCTATAGATCGGTACTAGCCATGGGACCACCTGGTCCACAATGTTTTCTGCAGCATTACCGGAAGTATGCCGTCAAGACCACCCGGGAAGCTGTTAATAGCCCAGGAGGTATTAACTTCTGTAATTGTTGTCTTAATGTCATTCCTGGATGAGAATGGCGCGGCCTGAAGAGCTGGTGGATGAGCAATCTGTGTGTGTTTGCATTAAAAGTTGTAGAGACTCGCTAGAGGAGTCCATCCAAGTCCGATCGGGTCTTTAAATACTGACGGGACACATATATCCCATTACATGTTCTCGTTTTCCTAAAAAACAAATACTTCTGTTTAAGCTGCTCATGGTTTGCGCATCTAATTCTTGAATTTTTTTAAGGAATGACGCATACGAAAGTATAATACATACGAGTATGAACCATTAATTGGTTTCCCACTGACATTTACTGATCGGACATTACTGCCTCAGGACAATTTCTCTGTCCTTAGATATCATTTTTCTATTTAGATGTCCTATTCTATTTCGACCAAAAGTAACCAAACATACCAACAAATAATAAAAGATTTAGTATCTGTAAAAAAAATTCGTATTAAAAGGGTTAATGAAGGACGGGCTAGAGTGTTCCTTAGACAGGATCTTACTCAACCTGGCAGAGTCCTTTATGGTTTAAATGGCCTGACAGGAGTCCATTCCAACCGAAGACTTGGCTCTTTAATGGATTTCTTGTATTATTTAAGGGTATCCTTATATGGTTGTCACACCTTGTGCTTAAAGCAGATATTGAAGATGTCTCTAGTTATCTTCCTAAGATTGGATAGATCTTCGTTCCAGCAAGGGGGGAAATACTTGCTGTATTTAATAAGGTGTGAAACCCTTAAAGCAGCACCCATGCGTAATTAGATGGCTTGATGTCGACCCTCACATCATCCAACATCTTGTCGGGACCGTCGATTTCGCCTTAATCTTCATCAGGACCTGAGAGGCGGAAGACCTTGAGTTTCGTATGCCCTATACCGAAACGCAGCTTATGGACAGCTTTTTCGAGTGTCACCAGACTGGCCTAGTTGATCAGCAGTAATAAAGAGGAGCTGTTTTTCTGAGGTTCCTTGATGACTGCTCAGTCACCCATCGGAACCGCCGGATTGTGCAGTTTCAGACATTGAAGAAGCTTTCTCCTACCAATCTGCATATTGAGTCTTAGGTCTCCTGGAGATACCCTTAGCGGGGATAAGCTTGATCATCAGATCTTCCCAGGCGTCACTAAAGTTAGTGCCACACTCGCTGAGGAAGTCCTTAAAGAACTGGTCCTCACATCTAATCACCCGATAACTCCTGACCAATTCGGCGGAGTCCAAATATGGCAGAGGATCCCCAGGATTACCCAACAGGTAGTCCATGTCCATACTCCCCCACGCTTCACTAACCGTCTTGTAATCGGAAGAGCTCTGGTTCACCAGAGCGACCTGCAGATGGTCTCTAGCCACCTCGAAGAAGTGTCGCGTCGTCAGGGTAGTGCAGTGTCGGAGTCCGAGCTAACGGCTTTTGTTCAGCTTTATGCTCCCACGAGTATGCAGTCGAAGACCGCAGTATTCGTTGAAGAACAAAAACTCAAAAAAGTGTAAAACGCACAGAGAGTTTTTTATTGTAGGAGGTAGTATACCTCCGTACAACCAAACACATCAAACTCCCGATTGACTCAGAAGAAAGAGAAAGGAAAGATTCAGACAGACGGAATACAATAGATGCAGAGCAGGAAAATGCAAACGTGCGCTAGTGGAATACGCGATGAAATGCTTGTCGGCAGTACCGCGGGGAATGGGGCGGTCGTGTGGGGATTAGTGGGTAAGAATCCCACACTGTTACTCAGGACGTGTTGAGTTTCGTTTTTTGAAGATTACCCAATAAAAAAAAATAAAAAATTTCAGAACATAACCTAACTTAACCTTAGCGTTAGCAACAGCTCAGTGAAGCCACCAGAATTTCTCCCTATTAGGCCTGTCTAAGTTGGCAACAGCTCTTTTAAAATATACTCACGTTATTAACCGAGTGAATCGGCTCGTAAAGGATACTTTTTTCTGTCGCCCTTCGAACAAGTGGTAAATAATAATTGACACATTCGTCGTGCCTGATAAGTTACCATCGACATTGAGACATTTGCAAAAATGCCTCACCAAAACGTTTCGGAAATACCCTGGATTAGAGTAAAACAAGCCGGACACAAATTAGTTCTCTATAATATTGGCTGACCGCGCGAAAAGATTCCTCATACACTTGAAGCACCCAGTGTCGGAATGTGCGACACTGTACGTTTTGCGTGCAGGCTCAGAGAGAACTTTGCTTAAATAACTAAAGTTTTTCTATATAAGACGGGATTATATTCCACCGTACCGAACTCGCATAAGTCAGAATTGGGCGAACAAAGACGTGTAGGATATAACCTTCACATGGGATCCAAGATAGTTGGAGTATTTTGAGTGACAATAGCCCTACTCTTGCCGTTTGTAGCTTCGTATTTGTGTGCTCATTGTAGTACCAAAACATGTCCAAAAGTACACCTAAATAATTAAAATTTTAACAATCTGATTCAATGCAACGACCAGTAGAACTCAATATTTATAAGGTTTTCCAGTTGCTTTTAAATCTTAATTACCGCGTCTTACTGTGATGCGAAACAGTATAGTGTCACATCTTGCCTTGCTTATTTTGAGCATCCACTCTGAACCGAATGTCTGGAGTTTATCAAAACTGCTCTAGATCTCACTTTAGATATCCTGTCTAAGTCAGTTGCATACAATACAACATCACTAGCGATCCAACGCGTAGACATTAAGTAAGAGCGATGTCGTAATCGTACGCTGTGGAATGCCTTTAGTAACATTACAAAATTTAGTCGTCTTGCATTTTCTATCTGTTACAACATATTTCTCCTAATACATCATGAATGTGATCAGCTTAACTTTATTTTTAAATTCCTGTCGCCGCAGGAGTATTATATAATTCTCAAAAGACAAATTGCAGCTTATTAATCTGATGAATGTTTGTTTTGTTTTTAAAGAAAATCATGAAATAACTGTCGCAGATAAAACATTCTAATTAAATCTTCCATTCATTCAACGTCCATTGCTTAATTTTTAAAAAGAAACTCAATAACAACCCGTACGAAGTTAAACATAACCGTGATGTTCAAATTAATGCTTTTTTTTTTGCCGCCATAGAGGAATAGATCCTTTTAATTACGAATTTTATATTCGCAGTCTATGCAAATGCAATTTTTTTTTTTAATTTGTTTTTAACTCCATTGAATATGTATACGATGATGACGACGATGACCTGAATTTGAAGGGAACCTAGGGAAAAAAAAGTGGCAATGGCTTGGAAGTACATTTGTAAGGACACGTTGCAGCTACCCACCCTATCATTCCAGCAACGATGGCATAAATAAGTTGAGTTAAGGTCGGAAGTTGCAATCTGACGAGCTGGGCGAGATGAAGACCCAAAATAAACCAAGAGTAGTGCAACTGAATGCAAAAGTATTACTCTTGATAATTACTTCTTCATTTTCTACTTTTCATTTGTCATTGAAATGGTCTTTCGCTAGATGGTATTTTATGTTTCGCCGCATTTTATTCAGACTTAGTCAAAGGACTAGTGAATAGCGTGCTGCTATTATCATTTAGGGGCAATAACCCTTTATTGTGCCTTGATTCTGTATATAAAAGGTTACTTTAAGGCAGACAGTCTGTTATTGGATGATTAAATGCAAAACTTTTTTGTGTGCCTAAAAACTGAAAGGGTTATGAATACCCTTAACATGTTTACACACAGTGCAGGCGTTGGAAAGGATAGACAGAAAGAGAGAAAACGATTAAGTGTAGTGGTTTGGAGCTCAGTTGTTTATGCTTCAAAGAAACTCCGGGGGTGGCGTCCAGATAACTGGGGAGGTAATAAATAACCATGCAGTCTCGATACTGTCTCAACAATCGTAAAATATTTGGTCATGCTCAAGTCCTATTTGTTAAGATCTAAGCTCTTTACGCGATTCCACATAATACAACGTGAATGAGCTGGAAAAGAAAGCCGTAGACTAAATCACTCCTACAACTCTCGTCAAGATCTCTGCTTTATTTTCTCCTAACAACTGAATCTATAAAAGTCGCCAGCGCCAAGTAGATATTAAGCTTTTGTGTAGACAAATCTGGTTAAGACTGAGCGCGAGGAAGACATACAGACAAGTTTTAATTTAAACCAAGCATAAATAAGTTGAAATATAAACCTTTAAATTGGAGTCCTGTTACTAGGATACGCTTGAAGAAGGATTCTTACAGAAGCCGTCGAGACGACTCATTTTTTTAATGAGCACTTGCCGTTCCATATCTGCACTAAGAAGGAAAACCTTTCCAGGATCTGTGGATTTTGTGTGTCCTAATGGCTCCAGTAAAGGGAATCCTGGTCCTAGATTTCAAGACAACCAGTCCAAATCGTTTATATGAACACCACGTTCTATCTTTGCAAATCTTAGACATGAGTTACTGTCTTAGATAGGTGGCTAAAAGTGGTGGTTCAAAAGAACTCACTTAGCACTAATGCGTTGCTTGCGAATGCCTAACTTAGCGAATGTCCGAGTAGAAAGAAAAAGTGGATTAACAGCCACCCGTGGCCTGAGAACCAGTATAAGGGTATTAATAACCCCTTTGGCACGAGCAAATTATGAAAAAAAAAAAAAATCAATAACATTGACTTCTAAAATTCTAGCCAAAAGGCATGGAGCTTTCGGAGAAAGTTAGGCACTTCGAAGCCATCACCTGCTTTAAAACCATTCATCGAAACGAACAGTGTACTCGTAGCGGCGCACATATTTAAACTATTGAAAGCTGAATCCAACAAAATATTCAGAAGATCTATTAATAAACAATTTAAAATCCTCCATCGAAACTCAATACCACATACCTCATATTCAGCCCCTTTTGCATCGCTAAAATGAATTATGTCCATAAAATCTGCAGCAGCATCTGGCGCAGATGGAATCTACTCAGAATTTTTAAAGCACTGCGGTTCGGAAGTGAGAAGATGGCTCGAACAAACGTACCCCGTAATATTCTCATCTGCAAAGCTTCCTACCTTCTTTGATGAATCAAAGGTCATCGCCCCTCTCAAGTCTCGCAAATCAGCGGGCGACCCACAAAGCTACCGACCCATCTCCCTACTATCACTGGGACTGAAACTACTTGAACGCAGGATCTTAAATCAAACAGGCGCCGAAACCGAAGAAACTATTCCTGATAAGCAAGCTCTCATCACAGTTTATTTTTGAGCATACCGACATAACGTCTTATCCAACATAGTTTAAAAAATTAAATCTCTATTTTCTCTTTGATGACATCTCTATCTGAAACGTTGTCTTGAGTAATGAGAATCATAATAGTTTTTTCTTGGAATTTTCTGAATGTACCTATACATCTATAACATTTTTACCATTTTTTATGTTAAAAAAAAAGACATGCCGAAAGACACAGACAGTACTACCTCTACTGAAGACCACTTAAAGTTGTTTTTCAAAGGATAATGATGGGAGAAGGGATGAAAAAAATACAAATAAAATAACAACAGTACTGCAACTTTGAAAGTCTATTTTCAGGATAATTAAAGTTGACAAACGAAGGACGACTCTTGAATGAGTCCCTAAAGATAAATTCAGTATGTCCCTTGTCCGAAGGACACTGTTATGCAGGTATTTACGTCTGTACGTCATGTCCAGTTCATCCGTGACAGAGAAGTCGTATATATATTTTTTTAAGGACTTAACCCATACTCTATAAAAGAGCCAGTTAATAGAATAGATAAGCGTCTTGAAAAGGGTTGAAATGACGTCAATTTTTCTTCTCAACTGAAGGAAAGTATCTTAATTTGTTCATTAAAAGTTTTGTGTGCTTCTTTATCGCTGTTTGCGAAGTATTTTGTTTTTTCTCATTTTTTGAATCCTGAGTTTGATGTTCTTTTTTCTGCATGGAAGAATCTGTTAGTTTAAAGACTTTAATGACTTAAATGATAACTTGAATGCCATTTTAGGAGACTTGTGCCAGAATAAGTTTCTTATATATAAATTTCGAGAAGAATTCTGCATTAGTGTTCAAAAGACTACCTACACAAGCGTTTTCACTTAGCCTAGGCCTACCAACTCCTACTCTCAACCTTCATGTGGTGACCGCTGGCTGACTACCTAGTACCTTAGTCGGAGATGGAGATTCTTGGCGGCAGCAGACGAGAGAGGGGGGAAGAGTGTCCTCTTTCTAGAGTACGTCTTCTTGCTCCAGCCGGCAGCGGACGAATTCCCTAAATGGAGTCAACGGTGGCTCCTACAGTTTCAGTTAGGTTGAACTCAGTCAACACATTGCGCGAGTTGCTTCAACATATTCGGATCGCAGGTTGGTAAGGAATTTCCCATGTTAGTCAGAACCTTGGAATATAGATGGTGACGGAGGAGCCTTTAATGGGCCAACGGTCAGTTGTACTGGAC
The DNA here is from genome assembly GCA_945910035.1 of Brachypalpus laphriformis. NCBI lineage: Eukaryota > Metazoa > Arthropoda > Insecta > Diptera > Syrphidae > Brachypalpus > Brachypalpus laphriformis. The sequence goes on from OX246755.1 coordinate 126,236,247, forward strand.
TACTGGAACTGGTGTACTCGGCCCCGTGTCCTAGAGGTATAACATATAACTGGCCCTCCAGTTTCGGGGTTGTGCCGTCGGATTTACTTTGTTACCATGTAAAAATCCTTCGCTTATGAAGCAACCAACAGCCTCGAAAACGGATGATTTTACTGTTGACGACCCTTACAAGCGTAAAAAGGATCACGGTCTTCATATCTGCACGTGGAATTTTAGGTCCCTCTGCAAACCACGTGCAGCCGAACAACTTGCGGAGGCCGTAGACTGCTGCAAGCAGACATTAACGCCATCCAAGAACTACAATGGGATGGGTCGGTCAAAAGGAGGATGAAAAATTGCAACATTTACTACGGCGATTGCTACATGCAACAAAGACGGCGTCTACTCGGGTGCGGATTTATTACTAGAGGCAGACTTAGGCAAGAAGTCTTGAGTTTCCGGCATGTGTACGAGCGCCTCATGATTATCCGTATCAAGGCCAAATTCGCCAACATTAGCCTAATATGCGCTCACGAGCAGATGGACGACGCGACAAAGGATGACTCCTACCAGCGCTTGGACAACACGTATGAGCAATGTCCCAACCACGACAAAAACATTTTCCTGGGTGAATTTAACGCAAAGCAAGGAAAAGAGGTTGTCTTTAGTAGCGTGGTCGGAAAGCACAACCTGCACATGCAAATGCGGAAGGCCAGTTGCAGTGTTGCCAACAAGCCATCAGAGATGCTACCTCTGATGTACTGGGTTTCTTTTGGCCACCACAATGAAACCCCTGGTTTAATGGCAGCAAAATAAGAGGCGTACAAAGCGGCGCTACATAGAAGGACTAGAGCCGCTCGCGAGCTCTATGAGCAGAGGGGATAAAAAGGAAGATCGACTTCTCAGAAAGAAGAAAAGGAGCATGAGAAGCGCTTGATCGAGGAGATTGAGAAACTTTATTGCAAGAATTATGTTCAAAAGTTTTGGCAAAAAGTAAAAAGAACATGCCAGGGTTTCAAAGCCAGAACAGAAGCCTACAGGAACGAAAATTGTAATATAGTAATAGAATTGCAGTCGGTGCTGAGGATATGGAAAGAGCGCTTTTGCAGACTGCTAAACGGCGACTATGGTCAATATTCCGCTGTCAGGCAGAATGAGCCATTCAACAGTGACACTAATAGTCAAGATTCCCGTCAACTCGATCGAAATGACGTGAGGATAGGGATATCTGAACTTAAATCCAATGCTGCTGAAGCCGACAGCCGGACTTTTTAATGCAGGAGGAGATGAGTTGGAGTTGTGAGCGCCGTGGCGTAAGTGGTTAGTGTGTCGGATCACTACGCATGAGGTTCCAAGTTCGAATCCCAGAAAACACCAAAAAGTTTTTTCACGGTCCCACCTCTCGCGAGCGTCTGACAAACATCCCAGAGTATTGTTGTCACGAAAAAGCTTCTCAAATCGCCGTTCGGATTCGGCATTAAACTGTAGGTCCCTTCCATTCGTGTGAAAAATATAACGCACACAACATGAGTGGTTGCGAGAAGCTAGGCTCTGGCACTTTCAAGAGCTGTTGCGCCAAATATTTATTTTTTTTTTGAAAAAGACTGCTGCGATACTGTAATAAAAATTGCCGATCACGGCGAATACTTCCCAAGGTTGAAGCGAATGATTGAGGAAAAAACAGAATTTATTTGGGGCCCGCGAGAGTGAAATTCTTTTTTATTTGAGTAAAATTGGTTTTAACTAACTAGCTTCTAATAAACAAAATTTAGTACAATTTTTCTTGGCTTAAACTCTGCACATCTCTAGTAGCCGCTGCCATGGCTTACCAAAACAGAACTCATTCCTGGGCACCTGCCAACCTCTTTTTATATTTATGCAGAGCCATGTCTAGTCTCGGCATCCCTGCCAAGCGTGTCCGTTTGTGCAGGATCACGATGGAGAACCCTTGCCGCCCCATCAAAATCGGAAAGAACATTACTAAACCGTTCGATGTCAGAAAAGATCTTAGGCAAGGTGCCGCGATATCATGCGATTTCTTTACTATAATACTTGAAAGAATTATACGAAACTAAAAAGGTAACGCCGGAGATACAATCAAGTCTGTACAACTATTCGCTTACACTGATGACATTGACATAGTCAGCAAAGATGGGCTTAGTAGTCAATGAAAGCCAAACAAAATATATACTGTCTATGAAAAAGAACACTTAACATCGGCGTCTTGGACAAAACGCCACAATAGACAGATATAATTCTGAGTTAGTAAAGAACTTTGCCTACCTTAGCTCCATGGTGAACTCTGCAAATGACACCAATGGGGAAATTAAACGAAGAATTGCTCTTGTCAATCGTTGTTTCTATGGGCTAAAACGGCAATTGATTAACAAAGCCCTATTTCGAACTACCAAGGTAACTCTGTATAAGACGCTATTCATCCCAGTCCTGCTATATGGCGCAGAGGCACGGGCTTTGTCTAAATCAGATGAGGATGCCCTTGGTTACTTTGAGAGAAAAGTTCTTCCATTGCATGTTATCTGTTGGAACAAAATTACTCACAAGAACATGACTGCTTTTAACGTTCGACTTCAGGGAATGCTCTACCACGACTCAATGGGGACCTTCCTCAGCAAATCGGGCTCTGCTTTAGATGCAACGCTGAATATAATGGGAACGACTTTTAAGTTATACAGCACACATTGGACCTTTTGCACGATGTAAGCCATATGGCAGTAGTTCAGTCGAGTTTTAGTCGAGTTTTCACATATGACTCCAAGCCCAACCAAGGTTTAGATGCTGGGGTGTTTGTAGCGAGCAGGAATATTAAACTACTCTTCAACTTTGGCAATTTTGAAATACTGTAATTTTATTATAATTCATTTAACATAGAGAAATAAAATGCAAAGCAGTGCGTAATATATCATATGAGAATATTAATGAAATTAAGTAGTAAAATAAATGATAAGTAAATGTACTGAATAGGTGAGTAATTAATGACTAGATTGAGAATATATAGCTCTAGAAACCGAAACCACTATTTGGTGCGTTTGCTTGGGATGACGAAGTAAATTCAGGAGTACCTTTCATTTCTTTCGGAGCCAGTTCCGATTCAGCGTCGTTTCCGGTACTAAAGTACATGTCTACAATAGCATACCCCTTCTTATAGACCTGTTTCTTCTCGTGGGTTTGTAGATTTTCCAGTTTGCCCAAACAGAGTTCTTCGGTACCATCGAGTTTCTTGGCCAATGCGAATAGATTTGAAGTCTTATAAGTACAACTTTAGCTGTGCGGTCGTCTTTAACTTCTAGGAGATCACAGAATGATTTTACAACTTGGTATTCCTTAAAAGGATCGACGATTTGCTCTGGAGTACCGTTTGTGGTTGTGTTTGTAACTGCAAAGGCTGCTTCCTTTTGTGATTTAAAATCGTCCTTCTCCAGGGCTCTGTGAATTTGAATAAATATATCAACATCGATGACAGCTGGAATTTATTTCTGATTACTATCAGTGATGTTGCTAACAGTCCAAGCACTCTCCTTAGCAATATAGTGGTTAGAGTGCTGTAGAATTTGTAATTTTATTTTGCTGTAGAAACACACCTAGTTTTGATACACCACCAGCAGTGATAACCGCGTCATTCTGTGTATCGGCTCCAGTAATAATATTACCAACACAACATAGTGCTGGCGCTATAATTCTCGGCTGTTCAGTTGCTAGTAGATTGACCAGCCTTGCCACAGCTCCAGTTTTTACAACGGCTTGGATTTTTTTGTTGTCATCGATAGTCACGTATGACAGAGCCCAGGAAATGTCAGTCAGCAAACAGACAAAAACTGCGAGAAAATCGGCCACAAACGTTTAATCTCATCAAAGCTGTGGCCACAAGGCATAACAGCATAAGTGCCTTTTCTCATATCAGAAAATGTATTTAAAGACTTGTTTATGGTCTCACTTCCCTGCCCTTAATTCAGTAACTGCTGCAGATAATGAATTCCAGACAAATCGGGGCACTGTTTCAGTATTATAGGTTCGGGAGAGAAGATTATATCATATACAAAGTATTAAAAACAAAAAAATATTTCAATTTTGGTATAAGTATACTTATGCCGTTATGCCTTGTGGCAACAGAAAAGGTGGCAAGGGGTTCTTATTCCTACAGAAGTTAGACATCATACCGACAATCTTTCGCATGAGAGAAATTGGTGCATTTTCCCCAATCAATCTAAGTAATCCGTCGACACAACACTGTGATTCATGACAATGTCCCGAGCTTTTGCCATCTCCAGAACAACAGAATCAATACTTTAAGCAATCCTCAATCTTCGAAGTAGGTCGAAATAATTCACGAATTCAATACCAGTTTAAACTAGAATCAAGGAATTCAATTTTGTGGTCTTGTTATTTTTATTACTTTTGGTACCATGACACATGAGGTTCCAAGTTCGAATCCCAGAAAACACCAAAAAGTTTTTTCACGGTCCACCTCTCGCGAGCGTCTGACAAACATCCGAGAGTATTGTTGTCTCGAAAAAGCTTCTCAAATCGCCGTTCGGAGTCGGCATTAAACTGTAGGTCCCTTCCATTCGTGTGAAAAATATAACGCACACAACACGAGTGGTTGCGAGAAGCTAGGCCCTGGCGCTTTAAAGAGCTGTTGCGCCAAATATTTGTATTTGTATTTGTATTTGTAGCAGGACACATCGACATTACCTGAAAAGAGAAGAGCTTACTAGTCAAGTTTCAGAGGAGAAGCTAATGGCGCAACTACTGCTTCAATTGTCAGTTGAATTTCTTTCAAAGACGACTGCAGGTGACACGTTTCTCTCTATGACTGGACCAAGCGAAAGCCAAAGTCGCAGCTTTCTTATTTTTAGTGGCATAATTGTCTGAAGCACTGAGAGGGAGATGACATTACAGAACATTTCCTCTGCGCCTTTGCTTCGTTTCATATGATACGCTGAAGTTCCTACGCAGAAAACGTCTAAGCAAATTGATCATCTGACGATCAGTTGCAATTTTAGTTTCATTTCAGACGTTCCAAATAAATGGGAATCTAATACATTGGCACTTAGCTGCAGGACTCAAGGTAATGCCCACCAAATCCACGGTGGTGTCTTTTACTAGGAAAATACCTGTAGATGCAAGAAATTTTAGTGAACTTCTCTGGCGGACACATGTAGAGCGATTAGAACACAAATTTCATACAAGAACATTTAAGCTGGTACTAGGAGATACAGAGGTACACCATGATTGATGGACCTATCATAATGTATCAAGTAGTGCTCCGATCCAGATGAACAAGACTAGCAGTCTCTCTTTCCTCTCAACAACAATATTCTGACAGTGGCATCTTCATTTGTGGTGAGAAAAAAGAAATAGCCAGTTAATATCCTGTGAACGTTCATTCTCACAACTCAATATCTCGTCTTGCAATCAGTCAATCAATCACTAGCCATCATAAAATCATACGATCCCATCCCTGCACTGACTCCAAAATTGGATTAGAAAATGATTATATTACGCACATCTACTTAACTCACTAAGCGCATCGTTTTCAACCTCTTCACCATCCTTCGCATGCCCTTCAGTTTATTTCTTCTTCTCCAAATCCAATTGACCGTGCTTCATTATAGCCCGTAATATTAAATGAGATTTCTGTACCAAATCAGAGCACTTCCAAGTCCCAATGCGATGTAGGATTTACCTTTCGCTTCAGGTAATTGAATTTTTTTTTTTCCATTGAAGGCTATTGCTCCTGTTTTATTCGATATGGGGAATGCTGTCACCCAGACAAGGATAAAATATCCGTTCAGAGGATGAGTGAAATTCCTTGGTATACCGCTCCGTAAATGAAATGTCGGTCAAACTGTGTCTGCTGTAACATGGATTCAATGATTCAGGTTTTTTTTTTTTTTTTTTTTTCGCAGAACGGATCATTGGATGTTTATATGGATTTGGGTGAATGAGGGAATTTTTTTGTGACACTTTTAATAAATCGCATTTGGTTGTCATAAATTTTTGAATTTCATGCGAAGCTAGAAGCCTCCCGGGTCTATCGAACTTGCCACAATGTTATGATGCATGAATTCTGAAATGTATTCATGCGGCCCATGCTCCCTGCGGTGGTGTGGGCAGATCAGAGGATTAGCTTGGTATGCGTTTCAGGATGTTTAATTTCGGCAAATAGCAGGATTCTGTATTTAGGCGGGTTTTAGTGATATGAAGCATTCATGTGAATTTAATGCAAGTATTGATGTCAGGATGTAAAAGCCAGCGGGCGATAGATCCGCTTGGGAATACCGAAATTAAATTGACAGATTTTATGGAATATGTTCCTGTTTTTGCCAAAATGTAAAATTTCAGCTTGATAGGATTCCGACAAATATTGTAATTAAAAAAAGAACGTCCTTTCAATATGAATTCATATATGGGTATTATTCATAGTCACATGCAAAGGAAACCTCGTATTAGAATCGTACTCATCTTTTCTGAACATTTTTAAATTCAGCTCTCATCCAACTCTTGCCATATTGAGGTGAGTTCACCTAAAAGTGATGACCTTCGACGGATTTTTCCATGGAATATTGAACAGGTTATTTTTATTAATAATGCTTGCTGAACTTTGTTTAAGCGATATGCCATCAAATAATCTTACCCGCAAGATCCAAATTACATAATCTCTTGAAAGCTTTGAAAACTATTACTTTACATCTCTCCTTTGTCTTGGGCATTCCTCTGTACTAATTAAAAAATCTGCAAATCCCTCCAGTGGGTTCTGAAAGCATATTATCATACATACAGAAGCAATCTTTTGGAAGATTGGAATCCACGACTCTCCGTTGCCTGCTTCATTACCTTTTTACATTGGGTTGTCCACAGAAGACATATGTACATATATAATCTACAGCTTTTCGTTTTCTGGCTTTAAAAAAAAATCAGAATGAAGGGTTTGAAATAATTCAAAAATGGAGGTCACATGTACGTATATAGAATATATCAGAAGATTGTATTGGAATGTATTCAAACGATGGCTCAGAAATGCACCTGGAAGATGAATCTACAATAGAATGTTTCCCTATAACGCTTTTCGTTTTCCCTATGTGTCCGCCCCAAAATGTATTCTATTATTTTTTAGAATGCATATTTCAAATAATTTGATTAGTATGCCTTTTTGTGTTTTATGTTGTAATGATGAGGGAATTTAGGGTTTACTCGTATTATATCATATCGTGGGCTTTGAACGATTTTTTTCGACTCATATGACCTTACGCAAACGCTCATTTCCATAAACCAGCTGTTTGTGCACTTAGTGAAACGCAGGTAGTCGAGGAATCATCTGATTCGAAAAAAAGAAAAAAAATAAATAAATAAATAAATAAATATTTGGCGCAACAGCTCTTTAAGTGCCAGGGCCTAGCTTCTGGCAACCACTCATGTTGTGTGCGTTATATTTTTCACACGAATGGAAGGAACCTACAGTTTAGTGGCGTATCCGAAGGGCAATTTGGTTTGAGAAGCTTTTTCGAGACAACAATACTCTGGGATGTTTGTCATACGCTCGCGAGAGGTGGAACCGTGGAAAAACTTTTTGGTGTTTTCTGGGATTCGAACTTGGAACCCCACGCGCAGTGATCCGTCACACTAACCACTTACGCCACGGTGCCCAGAGTTACCTTTGTTAATCAATTGCCACTACCGTTTGATTTACAAAAAGCCCTAGATCAACTTTTACCGAGCGCTGTCCGATTCCATCACACGAATCGTTTTCCTGTATCCTCATATTGAAATTGTTATTGCGGGTGATTTCGAAGTATAAATTCAGATTGGCTTCAACATTCTGACCAGGCAACATCCGAAGAAAGATATGTTGAACTTTTCGTTGAGATAAGCAATTTGACTCAGCTTGCAAACGAGCCTACACGCGTACCTAACATTGAAAGACATTCGCCCAATACTCTGGACTTGTTTCTTACTTCGAACCCTGATAAATAAACCATTGATGTTTTAGCACCTCTTAGCCGGTCTGACTACGGTCTTCCTCCCCGTCCAATTATGGACTTATCGCACTTACGTCCGTTCTTTCCAAGGTCATGGAGACGTTGATAAATCGTCAGCTTATAAAATATCTTGACTCACGAAAGCTCCTCAATGACCGGCAGTATGGTTTTCGTAGCAACAGCTCCACTGGTGATTTGATGTCATATCTCACCGAAAAATGTAACCAATCTCTCCCTCACTTCGGCGAAACGAAAATGGTTGTGCTCGATATTTCTAAGGCATTTGACAGAGTTTGGCATAAGGCTATTTAGTCGAAAATGCGCGCATTAGCGGGATTCACATTATACGATTTGCTGGATCGATTTGTTTGACGGCCGACCTAGTAGTCGGTTTTTCAAAATTTTCAACTTTTTGCTTTGCTTGACAGACATATCGTTCAATGTGAACGCTTGTCGTACAACTTCAGAGCATTTTTCATTTTTGTTTCTGATTTCGATGAGAAAACATCGAATCTTAATATAAAAATATGGTCTCGAGAGGAGACAAATAGTTTTGGCCGGATTTTTTCAACTAGGTTAGGCTAGGTTGGCACTCTCGTGCAGATATACTTTCACCAGTAAAGGTCCTTTGTGATGCCATGGATCTACCATTAGACCACCAAGGGACTAATCAAACCAACTAGAGCTTTTGATAAAGCGATGGATGCTCATGACGCCTAAGGACGCCAAATCGCCGACGTCATCAAGGAAGGGGGGCCCCTAGATGGGGTATTCTTTTGCGCGATAGGGCTGGACATGCGCATAGGAGAAAACACTATAACCCGGTCTTGGAGCCGTCAGTGAGAAGTAAACCGAATTGCTATCAGCTGGGGGAGAGTCGTCCCATTCATCCCTTTCAGGGTTACTCGTACGCAAGTTATAGTCAAATCTCAGTTTCTGTGGGGTGTAGTCCGTATTTTCATGGGTGAAGTTGGGAAGATCAAGGCCAGTGTGATATATAGACCACTGCGAGGAGGCTTTTAAAGGGATGGCCGCACTGGCAGCAGATGGAACAAAATGTCCAGTGCCGTAGAGGGAGTATTTCTCAGTACACCACTGATGCACATGCATGCAGATCGTTGCATCTTAGCTAGTTGATTTAGATTGACAGCCCTATCAAGAGCAGGCCGCCATTCGATCGCGCCATAGAGCAGTATATGCCCGATAATGGACACGTACAGTCAACGAGTGCTTTGAGGTTTCATACACCAACTCCTACATATAGCTTTTTTACAGGAAAAGAGAGCTGCATTGGCTTTCCTTACGCGTTCTATTAAATTAGCTTTCCAGTTTAATTTTCTGTCTAAAATAAGACCCAGATAATTTGCGTTTTCAGTGAAGGTGAGACTGGTGCCATTTATCGTAGGAGGGTCTATGAGGGGAACTTTATATTTCTTAGTAAAGGGAACGAGTTCAGTTTTATTAGAGTTATCCCCAATCCACATTTAAAGGCCCATCTGATGAGCCGATAGAAAGCATATTGGAGGATTGACTTGAGAGTTTCTGGGCCGATAGAAAGCATATTGGAGGATTGACTTGAGAGTTTCTGGGTGTTTGCCAGAGACAGTAGCAATGTCATTTTTTAACTATACCGGCAATTTCCTGAAGTGTGTATTTTGTCTTTTTATATGAATTGTTATTTTTGTTAATAGTTCCTCATACGTCACCGCGTCCATTCTTAAGTAATTCCGAAAATCGTCAGGCGAATTTTCTTCCAATTCGCTCAACAGGTTTACGGATGAAAATGTATTCCTTTTTTTATTCAAGATGTAACCCACATTCGTTTTTTTTTCTTTTCTCTTATTTTCCAAAATTCCTAATATCTCGTCGGTAACAAGAGCCGCAACTAAAACATCCGCCGCCATGTTCACAGTTCCAAATCTATATCACAAATGAAGTCTATGAAGCATGTAGTACAATTTGAACGCTAAGCAATATTTGGTCGTCAAGCAAGTCGTATAATGTGAACCCCGCTTATGGCACAGATAAGTTTCTCCTTCAGTGGATTATAAATTACGTTTCGGGATTCAACACAAATTGTCTTGAACGGCTTCAAATATGCAATTCACTTTAGAAATGCTGGTGTTCCCCAAGGCTCCGTTTTCTCTTCAAATTTCTTTGACCTCTTGTCTGTAACTTCTAATCCAATCCATTCCTTCGCTGATGACAGTACCCTCAGTTTTGCATGTTCGCTCCCCAACTCACATCCCTGCTCTTCGGCCGTACACGAGGAACGACAACATATGTTAAACACATTAAATTCCGACCTTGGCAGCGTAATCAAATGGGGTTCAACCAATAGAGTGGAATTTGATGCATCCAGAACACAATACTGTCTTCTGTTTCTTAAACCTAACCAAAACCCTCAACCATTATCCATCAGTGGTACTTGCATCGCTAAATCCGGAAATTGATATTCTCAGTACGTGCATCAATAGCCATTTTCGATAGAACGATAGCATATTCGAGGTTTTTAGATTTTGTTTTAAATGTAAGGTTTTTTATAAATTCGCTTAATTTTAGAAAATTTTCAGGATTGTGGTTTCGTAACATTTCGCAGACTGATGAGTGGGAAAATCTAAAAGCTGGTTTGCATGTGTAATATGCAGGAAGGGCAATCTCCTCAGCTTAAAATATGCTTTATGTCCACATAAGATTTGCAGGCGTGACACGTAGGAGAATTTTTTTCTTGAGGTGTTGGTGGGTTAGAGCTATGTGACCTAATCTTAATTTGACGAAGGTCGAGTTTATCGATTTAGAGGTAGAGCCGGGATAAGTAGGGTGTTATCTGTCGACATTGATGGTCGATTAATGCTGTCTGTATCTACTCTAATCCAAAAGAGAGAGGAGAATGCTCGTTGCTCCATCAAGGTCGTAATTGCCTTCACCGAGACATTTGATGTCTACAAAGGTTTTGGACAAGGTGACGCGCTGGCAAGTATCTTCTTTAATATTGTACTTGAACGGATTGTGCAGAACTCACAAGCCAACACCAGAGACACAATCTATCAAAATTCCATACAACTGCTTGCAGTAGAGGGCCTCCTCGCGGTTGGTGGTGCGCACAACTTCAAGTGGACCTCAACCAACTTGGAGTGAACAACTGAAGGTAATTAGCTAAAGACCGAGCTACATGGAGAGGCCCAGGTTTCACACGAACCGCCACCTAAGTAAGTTGGGTTTTAGGTGGGTGTTCAACTGAAAAAGTAGGGTTTGGTCTTACTTAGAAGAGCATCTACCGCCAAATTCATCTACGAAAAAAGTTTTTATACAAAAATTTGTTCTCACAAAATTGTATAGCTTTGAAGATTGAAATGAGATTGATATTAGACTTAGCCGGAATAGAAGTACTAATCTTAGTGGAACTACAAAATTGCTCTGAAGTTGAAACTTGATTTGATGACTGTCTAACTGTTGATACTCGTATACTCGTACATAAAGATATCCGCCTGCGGTACAGTATAGAGCGGAAACTACTTAGCGGCTCGGCGAACTGTGGTAACTTTTGCCTAAACAGCGCTACAGTAGTTTGGGAGGTTAAAGATTAGGTGAATAAGTCTCAGGTACCAAATCTGTCATTTTATTTGAATTCATCTGTGGAAATTGATAGCGCTTTGTTGTGCAAAACATGCCGATGTGTTCACTCTATTTTGTGCAGTATCAAGTATCTTCAGCTTAAATTAGAACCCGGTTTGTCGACAGAGTTTTGGCATGTCCAGTTCATCTTATTATAACCCCATTGTATGCTGCCGGACGTCTTTAAGAAATCAGCGGCATTCTTGCTGTCTCTCAGCAGAAAAGACAACTTATTGGCGTCGTGACAGCCCATTTCGCTTTCGTCAAGCATGTTAATGTGCTAGGCTTAAGTGGCACTACAGTCTGCGATGCTTGTTGAGATGGCGACAACACCGCGGAATATTTTCTCTTCGAGTGTCCTCTTTTTCCTCGTATCAGGTGGCAGATTCTCGGCGATGATATGGTGAGTTCTGCTACTGTAAGCTTCTCATGACTAAAGTGCTTGTTTGGCTTTCTAAGAAAGACAAAGAAATTCCAATAAAATTTATAAACCAGGGTCTTGCTCTCTGTAGACCAGTTGCATCTGAATGCTCCAGTCGAGCGTTTCTTTTCCTGACAAAAATAAAAATAAAAAATGCGCCATTGTAAATGTTGAAGCTGTTTTTAGCAATACCGAATCTGAGTCCATAATTGAATAATTCTCTTCGCGTTGATTACAATTTTGCTTAAAAGGTGCAAAATCAAATCTAGCTCTGGTGTGGTACGGTTAGAATCGTGGACCATTCAGTCTTTTGTTGTACAATATAATACGTTTTACAGCAATCTAATACCCGTGCGTCAGGACGATAGAAGAATTCGATGACAGCATTCATGTAGAATCCACCAACTAAGTTCTGATGCTAAGGATGACTTCTTGGAAGATTCAAGAACAGCATACTATTCGAAGTATGCGCGCCCGATTTCAGATGTACCAGTTACCTAACTGAAGCACTTTTCAAGGTTTAAAGAGTACATTTTTCATATCAAATCACTTTGTCTACGTTCTTTCGATAAAATATGTAAAAAAAAAAAATTATATTCTATTATAAAACAAACTAATATTACTAAAATAAATCCGCTGTTTAGGTAAAAAAGAAAGATTTGAATCCCTTCAAGAATTTATGTCAATGTCGGGAAACCAACTCTAACTAACTTTCAGCTTGTCTTCAAAAACATCCATTCATTCATTCTTCTTTACAATGACTGCTTCTCAATATCATTCTAAAGAGGAATAGACCCTTTGAAATTCCCAGATTAAGCTGATACCACCTAACAACACTCATTCACGAAGCACCTCATACTATGCTGCCAACAGAATCGAAGAGGACTTATTTTTCCTTTTCTGTGTGAATTCTGAGAAATCAATCTATGAATGGGAAAAATGAAAACAGAAATCCCATCTTTCTCAAAGAACGTCATTGGCATTGACTTGGTGATGCTTATGATCAGCATGCTATCGGGATTACTGACACAGTCCAGCTCTTCTGGTGCAATCTTATGCAACTACCAGAGTATATTTGGCATTGATTTTAAATCAGTGTATTCAATGCGATGTTTGTGTCCTTCGGAAATGGATTGAATAATAATGAAATGTTTCCTTTTTATTCACCTTTGTAAGGAACATGAGATTTTCTTTCATGTGCTCCGCTATTAATTTTAGGGCCATGAACCATGTATCTGTAGCTGAAAACAGAGCGATTCAATCTGCAACCGGAAACTGAAATTGTATTGGCGTTCGAGTTGGTCATCGACATAAAGATCTATCTTGCTGTGGCGGAAAAGACAAAACCTTAACTAACATAGAGTGTTCATTGACTACAAAATGACCAGAGTTTACAAGGACTTTTACAGCCAAATTTACCATATACCTCTTCGTAGCCTAGGTGACTAAAATGCATTTCAAAATTCAATCAAGAAATTTTTAAAAAGAGATACGTTCGAAAAGCATTTTAGTTTTTTCATAAAACCCATCAAAAAACATGAGTGCAAATAAGCATTAATTATTACCTAATATACCTTGTTTATTCCCGAATCAAGACCCAGAGATTTATTACATTTTTTAGAGAGCGCGCATGCATTAGGTTTTGCTAAACAAAAAGATAATTTAAAAACCTTAGTGCGTATGTCCTCAAACCAGCTTCAAAGACGTGCCATGATTGCCGTGCCATCAGGTAAGCGACCCCTTGCTAGGTATAGAAATAGGTGGTTGTATCAAGTCCGACATTCTCATAAGGATTCCTTCTGATAAGATTGAATAAATAGTGCAGGGTCGAGAGGTATTGAGAGAGGTATAGAGAGAGCGGGCCATTGAAAACGTAAGTATGCATAAGAACCTTAGCACCATTTTTCGCAACGTATTTATAGGAAAATGTGAAAATACGCAGACGAAACAGTCAAATCCAAATGAAGAGGGCATTTTACGTGTATGGAATGAGAACTTTTCAGAGTTTCTTTATGTCGAAAAGGGCACCAAGGATTACAGACCTACGGTCATCAGTAGGGCAGAAAATAGTTTCACGGTAAAAATCAAACCGCAAAAAGTTGCCAAATCCTTGGGCCCATCTAAGCTAAACCTCAGCGCTCACTCGAAAGGCATGTAGCCATCAATGAAGATGCTGGTATGAAGTTAAAAGTGAACAAATCGGAAGTGATGGTCGTTTCTAGAACGCTCGTTCAGTATAGTCTGGATGTCAGTCACATTAAAGCAGAGAAGTTTAAGTACTTTTCTACGTAAGGATCAAATGTTTCCGGTGCCACTGGTTTCTTTTAGCCCACTTTGGGCGTTGTTGTAGACGCGAAAGATACTCACCGCTTCGTTTATATCAAAATGTATCGACTAGCACCTTCATTTGTCTGTCGATGTAGCTTGTGGTTCCATATGATGTATCTTCTTCTGGCATGGCACGAAGTAGTTCACCGGTTAGAAAATGTAGTGGCGTGCTGACGTCTAACTCTCCCGGGTTGTCGGAAAGAGGACAAAGAGCGTTCAAATTCAAACACGCATCTTATTGCATTAGAAGTGTGGAGAGTTCCTCAGATGTGAACTTCTCGTTTCGTAAATCTCTTTTTTGTTGGTGCTTAACTGACTTCACACCTGCTTCCCAAAGTCCACCAAAGTGTGGAGAAGCAGAGGGAATGAATGGCCTTGACATCCCAACCCGGGATGCTGATAAACTTGACATCAACAGTTGCTTTGTTTTGGCTTTGTATCGGAAATACACGACGCATTTGTGAATGTAACGTTTCACGCTGCTTTTGATTTGGATCATCCAGTATGGGGTGCGTCTGTACGCTACCATTTGGTGAATCCCTCGATGATGAGTCATTTGGTGTGCATCCGATATCACATGTTCTGTAAAATTAATTAATAATGCATTTTACTCGTAAGTTTGGAAATACCTAATACGAAATAATAATAAATAAAAATAATAATAAATAACAAAATATTAAAAATTTCAAATAAAAATTATGGTTTTAAAAGCAGAGGATGTTGTTGGCTATATGCTAGACTCGCGTATTGAAGTCGTCCACCTACGCGTAGAATTCCGTATCCATCGATGGAGGCATTGATTGACTTAAATCGTTTAGGTAGAGATGATGCTTTCTCTAACTCTCACACATCGTCTTGAAACGATTTAATGGCTAATCGTGTTGCTATCTGCAGTTCTCCCGGTTCCAAGGGGTAATCCTTTCTACACTGCGTCGTTGTTCTGCAGTTATACCCAAAACGCAGGCAAAAGGCTAACATGCAGACCCTCACCCAGACCGTGAATATTTGAGAATGGCCCTGCCTATGTCATCTGAGTTGTAGTTTTGCGTTAGATCACAGTGACCAGGCACAGAACGAACACAGTTTTGACCGAACGCTTCCCCTTCTCCGTTTATGTGTAATGCTTATACTACGAGTACATTTGATAAGTCGATAAGCGGCCTGCTACGAAATCGTTCATACGCGTCTAGCTTTAAATGTTTTCTTTGAATTTTGTTCTACGTAAATCTACTGCTTCTTTTCCAAATACCTTAATTTTTTTGAAGAGTTCGCTTTTATGTAAATATTATATTTTATTATTTATTTATTTTTTCTTATCAATAATACATTAAAAATCTATTATTAATAATAGTTTAGAGCACTAGCAGCTAGGACTATCAGCTCTTTCGTAAATAGAAACACGAATTTATAGCTTGATTCTAAGTAAATACAATATTTTATTAATAAATTCTATATTAGATTTGGTAGGTTCTTTTAATAGTTCTATGATGCTTATATTTTAGCTTAGGTGTTGAAGTAGCTGGTTTGATGAGAGGAGACAAGGACCAAGCAGGTGACTAATGGTGAGATGGTGGTGGTTCTTTTTTCAAGAGGTGTTGGTGTGTCAGGCAGGTATGGCCCAGTCGAAGCCGAATGAAATTAGTTATCATTTCCTTGGAAATGTTTACGGGATAAATCGGGTGGACTTTATTGGGATTAATTGTTGCATAGTGGTGATGATATTCTGCCCACTATTTGAGCTGTTTTTGATGCATTTTTTTTTGTATTGACCTTTGCAGGTCGCGTTGGGAGTAAATGTCAAATGAATAGACTGGAGCTTCGCGAGCGTTGTTCCCAGCTTTATCGGCCAGTTCATTTCCCTGTATTTCAACATGTCCAGGAGTCCACATGAGCTTCAGTTTTGATGTTTTGATTATAAGCGTGTCTCCGATTTTTGATATAATCGCGGAGTTATGCTTCTTCTTCTTCTTCCTTTTATCAGCGAGGCTATGATCCGAAAACAAGTGATCATAACCCTCCCACTTCACCGCATTTCTACTGATCCGCCTGTGGGGTTCGCCTATTTGACCTCAGAAAATATGGGCAGGTCTGCCGATTTTGGATCACTCGGTTACTGAGGCCAATTAAATGCCGATGTCGTCGCATTTGTCTCATCCAGGCGTTTATAGGCCTACGTTTCCTACATCGCGATGTCTTTGGAACGTACACTGATATTGCCTTTTTAACAGGGTTTAAATGATCTCTTCTTTGAACGTGGCAATACCAGCTGAGCCGGTCGCGCTCTATTTTTTGTACGATAGTTTCGTTGATGTGAAAGCTTTCACGGATCTTCGAACTTCTTATTCGATCAAGCTTTGTCACTTCTGCTGTCATGCGAAGCATCTTCATCTCAGCTGCCGTTAATTAACTCTCATACGTTTTGTACATCGTCCAACATTGTGAACCGTATGTGAGCGCTGGACGCACAACTGCGATGTAGAGCCTTCCTTTCAACTTAGTTGGCATTTTTCTGTCACAGAAGATAGCGGAATTTTCTCGCCACTTCATCCACCCTACGCTAACGCGATGATTGATGTCGTCGTCACAAGTTGCTTTGCTATTGATCATAGATCCCAGATATTTGAACTTTTCGCACTTGGGAAGCACTGTTCCATTCAAATAAATGTCTGGAATAGGCCTGAGTGGATCCGAGAACGGGCAGCACAAGTACTCTGTCTTTTTTGAACTAATGCGATACCCATTTCTCTCCAGAGAGTCCACCCACACATCAAGTGCTCATTGCAGGGATGCAGGATCCTCACTTATGATGGCTCCATCGTCAGTAAAGAATAACTGATGTACCTTGGGGTCCATGACTTTACCTTCAAGCAGATAATCAAGTACTGTAATAAAGAGCAAAGGACTTAAAACGCTTCCCTGGTGCACCCCGACTTTGATTGTGAACTCTTCGGTTACACCAGCGGGGCATCTTACTCTTGTCTTTGCTCCTTCATGTCCATGATTATCTGTACATAGGTTTCTGGAACCCCTCGATGTCTTAGCGTCACCCATATCAGATCTCGTGGTTGTCTGTCGAATGCCTTTTCAAAGTCAACCAATACAATATGCAAATCTCTTAATACTTTGGATTGCATCGATGGTTGATTTACATGGTTGTGTAAGTGAAACATGGTTGTATGAACATGACCAACGTTTCTACAACATATGAAATTATACAAAAATATGTTCTTGTAGACCTGCAAAACAAGGAGGTGGTTGTGCGATTTTTGTAAACAATAAATAGAAGCACGTCGAAGTATTTAATAGAAGTGATGACGAAGACAGCATATGTTGTGTACAAATAAGAACTATGTACTCGAACTTACAAATTGTCTGTGTTTACAGAAGTCCATTGACAGTGTTGCCAATTAAATAAAAGTTCCTACGAAATTTAGAAGAATGTTTACAAAAAGCATCGAAGCGCAACACTTTCATAATTGGTGATATCAATTTAAATTTGTTTAATGAAAATGACAATTTTATAGCCAAGTATTTAAATACATTACGAATGAATGGGTATCATATTTGCAACAACGAAATCGCAAGGAGATTAAATAACAATATTGATCATATTTTCACAAATAACCCTCTACTTAAGATTCATTCCCATTTCGCTAAGATTGATTCCTTTGATCACAATTTAATCATATCTGAAATTAAAGAACCAATTTTGATAGATGTTCCAAAAGATCAACCACAAAATAGAATAAACATTCTGAATTATTCCAAATTAAAGACACTGTTAAATCGGGAGCCAATTAAAATAAATGCTGACATTTCCTGCAAAAATATGTACGATTCTCTCATTCGAAGTCTGACAAGTAAGATAAAAAACTCTACTCAAACAACGGAACCTAAAAATCACGCGTCCTCAATCCCCTGGTTGGACGATAACCTGAAAAAGATTGTCCACATCAAAAACTTCTGGTATACTAAGCTTCGAAAGGATCCTCAAAACGAACTACTTCTACGTCAATACAAATACTACCGTAACTATTTTACCAAACTAAAGAGAAATAAGAAACAAAACTATTTTCAGAACCTTTTTGCACAAAACTTACACAATAGCTCTAAAACCTGGCAATGCATCAACAAAATTTTATACAATAAGACAAAAATATCGAATGAATGCTTCCCACTGAATAACTCCTCACATGCAGAAAAAATAAATAAAATATCTGAAATAAATTACCATTTTTCAAATGCAGGGAAAAATATAGCGCTCTCGTGTATGGGGAAAACAGCATTTTATGCTAAGCACACAGATGTTCAAAGCTTTCAGTTATTTCCAACTCAACCTCTGAAAATAAAAAATATAATAAAAAACCTTAAGCATTCGAAAGCGAAAGATGAGAATGGATTATCATCTCATCTAATCAAACAACTTTGTGATGAACTACACATGCCGATCACCAAAATCATAAACCAGCCACTATGTGAAGGATATGTTCCCGACGAACTTAAAATTGGAAGGATCATACCGGTCTTCAAAGGCGGGAGAGCAGACGATCTAAACAACTACCGTCCTATATCGATCCTCCCCATTATATCTAAAATTTTAGAAAAGGTTGTAAATAAGCAACTTTTAGCTCACCTTACGAAACATAATCTCACTTTTGAAAGGCAATACGGTTTTCGGCAAAAATCTAGCACAAATTCTGCTTTAGTAGATATAGTGTCCTATATTCAAGAACAAAAAGATGCAAAAAAAGTGGTCGCCTTACTTTTCATTGATTTATCCAAAGCTTTCGACACAGTAGATCATAGAATACTATTACAAAAATTGATGTCAATGGGAGTACGAGGAACTAGCTTCAATTGGTTTAGTTCATATCTAACAAACCGAACACAATTCACTGAACTCAATGGCATAAGGAGCACAAATTCACCTGTGGAGTTTGGTGTGCCACAAGGCAGCGTACTGGGACCGACACTTTTTTGCACATATGTAAGCAGCATTAGTAAACTTCTTACTAAAGGAAAGTTATTCATGTTCGCAGATGATATATGTTTAGTGTTCAGCGAAAAAGACGCAGATTTACTGCAAATTAATATGAATGAGGACATCAATAACCTAGGAAACTGGATGAAGTCTCATAAGCTGTCTATGAACATAAAAAAAACAAAATGCATGATACTAAGCCAAACTTGTTTCGACATAGATATTACCTATGAACAGCAAACTGTTCAAATAATTAACGAATTCAAATATCTAGGCGTCTGGTTCGATCGAGAACTTAGTTTTGAAAGACATATAAGTAAAACAACTAAAAAACTGTCGTCTATAGCTGGCATCTTTAGAAGAATAGCAGATTGTCTCCCTTACGAAACAAAAAAAAAACATTATACTTCTCGTTCTTCTTTAGCCATCTTATTTATGGCATCAATGCATGGGGTTGCAGCTGTTTGAGGCTCATAAACAATTTGCAGCTTATACAAAATCGAGCACTAAAAAATTTATTCCGCTACAACTGGCTTTCGAGAACTCAATAAATGCACAAGGAACTTGGGATTCTATTGGTTCGAGATACTGCGCGGCTATATTTACTATGCCATATCCACAATATTATGACAGCGACATCTCATTCAACAATAGAACTGAAGCATCGAAGAGACATCCACACCTACAACATACGCAGCAGAGATAACATACACATTGTACCGCCAAAGACCTCCAAGTATGGAACGTCATCTAGCCTGTACCGATCGCTTAAGGCCTATAATGGTATTTCACAAGAAGAAAAACTGCTCCCAGCAAAGAAGTTCAAAAGTCACTTAATGAATAAATTTCTAATGAATTAATTGTATTTATTTTGTCTCATCTTAAAGTAACTTTTAGTCATAATTTCCACTGATGTTGTTCATTTAAATGTTAATGCTTTATCTTGTCTCTCTTTTTCTCTATTTTTTTTGTCCATATAATTTATTTTTTTGCTCGTACTAAAATGCGCTTCGCGCAATTATTATTGCATGTTTTCTAATTGTAATTTTACTATTTTGTTGCTTATTACTTAATTATGTTAAATAGATTCTTAATTCGAAACACATTGTATATAGCCACCTACGAGAGGAATCTCTTTGGCTCATTACTGTTGAAATAAAAATAAAAAAAAAAAAAGGTTGGTAGACAAACCCGCACTGATCATCAGATAGCCGTATTATTTTTCGCAGTTGGCCACCTAATACCCGCTCATCGATCTTCATGATGTGTGACATCAGCTTGATCGAACGGTAGCTATCACAGTTTCGCATATCACCCTTCCCTTTGTATACAGGGAGAAGGTAATTTTCCCTCCATTGATTCGGCATTGGGTCACCTCTCACAAATTTGGAGATGATTATTCTGAGCCATCTGAACCCGATGTCTCCTATCTTTTTCCAGAATTCGGGGGGCATCTCGTCTGGCCCAACCGCTTTTCGTTTTTTGGAGTGACCGCCTCACTAACTTCTTCGACTGTAATGTTGGGTATTTCTTCAAAGTTAGGGGTGGCTCTTAGAAAGTATAGCCGGGGAAACTGTTCATTTAAAAGTTCTTCACAATACTGCCACCACCTCTGCACTGCACTGCACTGAATTGTTTTAACCGCGCGGTGGTTAATGATTTGTTTGTTTGTTTTTATATATTTTCTTTTTTATTGGTTTATTATAAGTTTATTTTATTGCATTTAGTATTTAAAGACATTTTTAGGAGCATGTGCGCCTCGGCTTCTTTTTGCAAAGTGCATTCTGGAGGTCCGATTTTCGATCATTTTGTCGAGTAATTGGGGTCGTATATCGAGAATAACGCGGACACTGTTGGCCTCCAAACCATCAATCGTCGTATTTCGTCGACATGGACCAGCGACTTAACATCAGCATATCCCCACAAGCAATAATCCAGTGACAATAATTCGCATGATCCTGGTGGCCAATTGACTGGTCCATTTCGTGATAAGATATGGATGTGTAGTAGAGCATTTTTCAATCGTCACATGACAGTTCACGGAAACAGCTGAACTATCCTCCAAACTTATGTATTTCTGTTTGATTTTTGGTGAATATGCACATTGATGCGTCATTTCTACCCGCGACTATTCTCGTTTTAGGGTAAGTTTGCACTAGGAAATATGAATAATATTATATATATAAATAATATGAAAAAATATAAATGAACACGCAATTTTTAAATCACTTGATTAGGGCATTTTTAAAAAGGGACTGATTTAAGGCGTGGGTCGTTCAAACCCATAAACATATGTACATATGTGTGCATTTCGTACCATAAATTTACATAGGCATTCTTTCTTAATATTTCCATTGCAGATTGAATGCTATAGGATATAGTGTCTATACTATTCATGCACATCCAAGAGATATACTAATTCCTGCCAAAGCACTGTAATTTAATATTTTTGAGTTAGATCATAACTTCCATTCAGTAATTTAGAAAACGAAATAAAGGTACATTTATATACTCAAGACAAACGTTGAACAAACAATGAGTATGATTTACACGTTTTTATGACTGCAATTACAAGACAAATGCAATGGGAGAACAGGGATTTTCATGAAATACAAACGATACCTATTAAACTAAATTGGTTACCAACTCAGTAAATTTGTGAGTTTAATATTGCGAAATAATCACGTACTCCGGGGCTTAATCAAAGCTGTTATTATCTGCGTACGTTTCTTTATAACAGACCAACATACATACGTTATCCTCATCGACATCTCATTAACGCCATTCGTTCGGATATTTTAAAATTTATTGTCTGCAGAAACAAGTTTATACTTTAGGCAAACCCTACCAGAACAGGATTCACATAAACAGTACTTAACAAATTAGTATGCATGAAAAATAAATAATCGCTTCCATTTATTCCATTCCTTTGCGTTGACAATTGATGTTCCCAATATGTATGTGCTCCCATAGGTGTATGCCCTTCGTCTGCTACTCCACTTGAACCCAATGCTTTGGTTAAGATGTGACATAACAATTCAGACGGCTGTTGTGAAGATGTTACCGATTGAAGTCAATCTATTTGTTCACAATTACAGGTTGTCCCAATAATACATACCATATAACAAACAGATCTAGTTGCGGGATTTCCTTTGAAAAGTAGTTTCAGTTTGTTTTCTTTTTAACTCATCATGAAGAATGCTACGCAACATGTCCCAGATACTTTTTCCGCTCACATACCTATACTTCTTCATCACTCTGTTATATATAGTTTTATTCCTCGAAAAGCCTTGGTCTTTCAAAACGTTTCTGTGAATGTATGCAGGGTTCTGCCAATATTGTTGTCAATACTTTATGTATAACGGTCAGATTCTAGCATACCCAGGTACTTTAATGGAAGTTGTTACCTCGGAAATAAAACAAAATGTGACTTCCGTAATGAAACGTGCGCTTTGGGGAGTCATTAAAAATAGGGCAGTTAATGTTATTCTACAAAAACATCATGAATGAATAATGATTTGAGCAGAAAGTTACTACTCAAGTGTAAGTGGAGTAACCAGTACACGAGAAATGACCAAAGATATGTATACCTTTGCTGTAATAAACCAAAATTATCTCCTTAAGTACGGTCCGATTTTGGGGACATTGTTCAATGTTAAAGGTGAAGTGATTTATAACAAAGGATTGCGGAGCTGGAACAGACATCGAAATGAAATCTTAATCGATTGCTTGTATTATTTAATGGGGTCAGAAAGGTTAATTTAGATCACAGAGATATCAAGCTGTGGGGTATTACATGATATATATTCCTGCATCATAATTTGCACATTGTTATCTGCAAAAGTTGATGTTATGACAAAATGATTTTGATATACAAGTATAAAACTTAAACATTTTGAGTAGAACTTAAGACGGTTTTGGGGCAAATTGAAATTGATACTCATATCTTTGATATTGAGCAGTATTAGGCATTAACATCAGTGAGTAGTCATAGGTTCCTGTTCATATGACCCTTAATTATTACAACTTGGATTTAAGGACTAAATTAGGGATCAATCAACTAATAAATCCTAATACAAAAAAAAATTATTAGATCTATTCATTTCTCATTTTCAATGATTGCGTATATTCTGTACTAGCCCCAGGTAAAATAAAAATAAAAAAGGAACTCTTTTTGTAAACTACGTAGATGTACGTAAATCTATCTACAGGCATTGCGTACAGTGCTTTTATTATATAGTTTTGTTGAGAAGACAGTAGTTCTTGTACTATGACTACTTTTAGTATTATTGGTACAGTACGAGAACACCAAAATAAAGCGTAGATATTGTCAGTCCTTCAAACAAACTAACTTGGGGAACAAAAAGTCTTGATTAGCTGATTAGGAATATCTGATCTCTCCAGCCAGCCCGATTTTGAGCCAGCTGCCTCCAGTTGCGCACGTCAAGTTGGTTGAGGCCCTCCTCCATTTGTTGGTGCCATTTAAGTCGTTTTCTACTGCGCCGTCCATCTGGGATGTATTCAAAGATTTTCAGGGCCTTAGTTGCTGTATGTGAACTCTTCCGTCTATGCAGACGGGAACGGGACCAAATATCACTCCAACGAATTTTCTCTCAAAGTAACCAAGGGCATCCTCATTCCTCATCCGATTTTTATACGCCAGGACTGGCATGATGAGTGTCTTATAAAGAGTTACCTTAGTAGTTCGATATACGACTTTGTTACTCAATTCCCTTCTTAGCCCATAGAAACAGCGATTGACAAGAGTAATTCTTCGTTTGATCTTCCCACTGGTGTCATTTGCGGAGCTCGCCATAAAGCCTAGGTAGACAAAGTCCTTAAATACCAAAACATTTTATCTGTCGCGGCGTTATGTCCAAGACACCGATGTTGGGTGTCTTTTTTTTTGTAGACAATATACTCTTTTTTTTCCATTAGCCACTAAACCCATCTTTGCTGCAGGATTAGAGGTGATGTAAGATCTCCCTTCCCTAGCCGAGTGCATAATATTCACAGTTGCCAAAGCGTGATTCGCCTCAAACAATCGTGCGTGGAAGCAAAGTGTCTAATTATATCTTTTGGTTTAGTATATCCGGGTAAATCCTCATCACATACCAAGTAAAGCGCTTATTGCAATAAATTCAGTTAATCACATAAATCTACATACACTTTAGTAATGTCCAAAATCCCCTTACGGTACTATAGATAACAGCTAAAAATGAATAAAACTAGACAAAAAACAAATATATTATGGCCAGAAAAGTGTACATACAGCACAAAAAAAAAAGTGTTTTAGTATCCAAAAGTATACCAACAAAAATTTGAGAACTGTGAGAACTCTATTTGATTCTAAGTAGTCGTTTTAGGTTAAGTCGTTTTGGATTAAGGACAAGGAGTGCTACATTGGACAATGTTATTGTGATAGCCCTTTTTTACAGTACTATCAGATCTGCGTCGTGAAGTTCCTAAAGCAAGAATTTACCACGAGTTTATTTTCAATATACGTCTTAAATTAAACTCTTGTCTATGGATTAAAGTTTTTATTCCATAACGCTTCTTATCGAACTAACTTAAGACTAATAATTCATGTTATATTTATTAATGTTATATGTATTAATTTATGTACAGTAGTGTCCGTAAAAACTGTATTCTTAATTATACAGTGAGCTAATAATTTTATATTATATGTTCAACAATTTTCCCCCAATTTTATAAAAATACTATTATATTTTATCGTACGCGATCCAAAATCGGCGGGCCTGCCGATATTTTCTGAGGTCAAATAGGCGAACCCCACAGGCGGATCAGTACAAATGCGGTGAAGTGGGATGGTTATGATCCCTTGTTTTCGGATCATAACCTCGCTGATAAAAGGAAGAAGAAGAAGAAGATGAAGATATTTGTTTCTAGGAATTTGTGGTTTGATTTGATTAATATGCGCTATTTTGATAACACTATTGTTAATACAGACTTCATAAATAAATATACTTCATTTTTTAATGACTTTACCTTACTTACTTACTTACTTAGGTGGCGCTACAGTTCGGGGTGAACCTGGGCCTCAACCAACAAGCCTCTCCATTAAGCTCGGTCTTTAGCTAATTGCCTAACTTGTGCGCGCCACCTACGGCGATGATTCCCTCTACTGCGTCGTCCCTCGGGGTTAGATTCCAAGACTCTGCGGGCGGGAGCGTTGGTGTCCATTCGCTCTACATGTCCTAGCCATCTCAGACGTCCAATACGCAGTTTTTTGACTAGGTCGATGTCGCTGTACAGCTCGTATAGTTCGTGATTGAATCTTCTCCTCCAAAACCCGTCAACGCAAATGGGACCGAAAATCTTACGAAGAATTTTTCTCTCGAAGCGACCAAGGATATCTTCATCCTCTTTTCATAAAGTCCATGTTTCAGCGCCGTAAAGCAGGACTGGGATGATCAAGGTCTTATGTAGAGTCTCCTTAGTTGTTCGAGATAGGGCTTTACTGTTGAATTGCCTTATAAGCCCAAAAAAACAGCGATTGGCAAGAGTTATTCTTCGCTTGATTTCTGCGCTGATCTTGTCTGTAGAATTTATAGCAGAGCCAAGGTAGACAAAGTCCCTTACTACCTCGAAGTTATAGCTGCCCACGGTGATGTTTTGTCCAATTCGTCGGTGTTGGCTTTCCCTTCTTGTTGACAGCATATACTTGGTTTTTCCGTCGTTTATCGCCAAACCCATTTTGGCCGCTTCCGCCTCAATGCTTGCAAACGCACCGGTGACAGCCCGCTGACTTCTTCCGATAATGTCTATATCGTCGGCATATGCAAGTAGTTGTACAGACTTGTAATAGATTGTGCCTCCGGTGTTGGCTTGTGAGTTCCGAACAATCCGTTCAAGTACAATATTGAAGAAGTTACATGACAGCGCGTCACCTTGTCTAAAACCTTTTTTGAAATCAAAGGTCTCAATGAGGTCATTACCGACCTTGATGGAGCAGCGAGAGTTCTCCATCGTCAGCCTGCACAGACGGACAAGTTTGGCAGGGATATCAAAACTAGACATGGCTCTATAAAGCTCTTCTCTATAGATGCTGTCATAGGCGGCCTTGAAATCGATAAAGAGGTGGTGAGTATCGAATTGGAATTCTGGGTTTTCTCCAGGATCTGCCGAAGTGTGAAGATTTGATCGATGGTGGACTTTCCTGGCCTGAAACCGCACTGATAGGGTCCAATCATACTGTCCATAAAATGTTTCAGGCGTTCACACAATATCGCAGAAAAGATCTTGTATGCGATGTTGAGGAGACTGATGCCTCTATAATTGGCGCAGTTGAGGGGGTCTCCTTTCTTGTGGATTGGGCAAACGATGCTTAGATTCCATTCATCAGGCATACGCTCGTCTGACCAAATGTTAGAAATGAGTTGGTGTATGCACTCTACCAATTCATCACCAGCTGCCTTGAAACGTACGGCCGGTAAGCCGTCATTTCCAGCAGCCTTGTTGGATTTTAGCTTGGATATTGCTATCCTCACTTCATTTTGGTCAGGTGGACGGAAATTTTGATTATCATCGTCTATGTTGAATGGTTCATTCTCCCTGACAGCGGGATGTTGGACTTCGTCACCGTTATACGGTCTGCAGAAGTAGTTTTTCCATATTCTTCATATTACTTCTCTGACACGTTCTTTTTACCTTTTGGTAAAACTTCCGTACATTGTTCCTGGAGTATAAACTCTCGATATTCTCAAACGCGCGCTTCTCATGGTCTTTCTTCTTCTTTTGGAGAAGCCGATGTTCTTCCCGTCTCTTTTGCTCGTAGAGCTCACGGGCAGCTCTCGTCCTCCTTTGCAGTGCCGCTTTGTATGCTTCCTGTTTTGCTGCATGTACACGCCGGCATTCTTCGTCAAACCAGGGCTTTCGCGGTGGTGGGCGAGCGAGACCCAGCACATCAGTCGCGGCGTTTCTGATGGCATGTTGGCAGCGTTGCCACTGGTCTTCGGTTTTGATGCTGGTGGCAGAGGGGTGATTGAGAGATTTCGGGATACGCGTTCAGCGAAGAGTCTGGCGGTCTCTTGCGATTGTAGCTTTTCGACGTTAAATTTTCTCACAGTAATTCTTCTTTGTTGCTCAGATTGGGATATCCGCATTCGTACCTTGGCTACAACAAGGTAATGATCCGAGTCTATGTTGGGCGCTCGGAAGGTCCGGACATCCAGAATACTGGAGGCATGCCTTGCCTCGATCGCAATATGATCAATTTGGTTGATCGTTACATGATCATTGAACCGCCATGTCTGCTTATGAATATCGTGATGAGGAAACCATGTGCTTGCTATGGTGACATTTCGCTCCACAGCGAAACCAATTAGCTTTAGTCCGTTATCAGACGTGGTGTCGTGTCGGCTATGCTTACCGACTGCCCTACCAAAGACGTCCTCCTTTCCTATTTTGGCGTTAAAATCGCCCAATACGTCGTATTTAGGACATTGCTCATATGTTTTGTCTAGGAGCTCGTAGAAACCCTCTTTGGTGGCAGGGTCCTTTTCTTCCGTGAGGGCATGAAAACATATTAGGCTTATGTTAGCGAATTCAGCCTTGATCCGGATAGTCATAATACGCTCGCTCACGTGTCGGAAGCTTAAGACTTCTTGCCTAAGTCTGCCGCGTATGACAAATCCGCATCCGAATAAGCGTTGCCTGTTACCTCTGTAGCAATAGATGTCACAGTTTTTCATCCTCTTTTTGCCCGGTCCATCCCATCGCACTTCCTGGATGGCGGTAATATCTGCTTTATAGCAGTCTAGGGCTTCTGCTAGTTGTTCGGCTGCACGTGGTCTGTAAAGGGACAGAACATTCCACGTACAGATCCGAAGGTCGTTGTCCTTATTTCGTTTGCTGGGGTTGTCATTAGTTGAGTCATCCTTATCCGAGGCTTTTGGTTGTTTCGGAACCATGAGTTGTTTACGTGGTAGGGAAGTTACCCCGACGGCACAACTCCCAACCTGGAGGGCCAGTTCCTTAATTATTCCCCTAGGACGAGGGGGACGAGGGGGCGGGTACACCGGTGCCAGTAGTCCACTACGGGAGTATGAGCGCTGCCGTTGGCCCATTAAGGGCTCCTCCGCCACCATCTCTATTCCAATGTCCTGACCAACATTGGAAATTCCTTACCGACCTGTGATCCGAAAACGACGAAGCAGCTCGTGCAAGGTATTCATTCACTAAGTTCAACCTAACTGGAACTATAGACACCACCGTTGACTCCGTCTAGGGAATTCGTCCGCTGCCGCCTGAAACAGGAAGAAGTGCTCTAGTCGGAAAGCACTCTTTCTAGGCACCCGGCTGTCACCGCGTGGAGGTTGAGAGTAGGAGTTGGTAGGTCTCAGCTGAGTGAAAACGCATGTGTTTTCATATGATCGCATGCACTACCGCTTGGCCAGCAATGATTTTACCTGGTATCCATTTAACATTATTTCCAAATATGTTTTCACACATAATTAATTTATTAGGTTTATATTCAATTTTTCTTTTATTATTTTTTTCAAGTGTTGTGTTTTTTTGATCAACTACCCCATTTCTTTTGAGTTAATTTTATGATTAAGGTAATCATTCCTAAATATTTGTTATTATTTTTTATATTTTTATTGTTATTTATCGAATCTAATATAATTCTAGGCTTATAACTGAAAATCAGGTCAGTAGGTGTGCAAGATGTTGATGTTGCTGCAGTATTTATTTGCATAAACAAAATTGTTTTTATTAATTTATTGACTGATATGGCTTTGGTGGTGTTGTCAACTAAGAACTTTTTAAATGCTTTTTAACTGTTTGAACATTTCTTTCGGCGATACCATTAGATTATGTATGATAGGGTGGTGATTTAACTATTTTAATTCCGTATCGTTTACCAAAGCTATAAAATGGGTATGGTACAAATCGCTGTTTTTTTCACGAATTTTCTACGATCATTTCGCAATATGTTGTCTTCCATTCTAATTATTTCGCATTTCATTTATTTATTCGCAATTTTTGTTCAGCAAGTTCTTATTTCACTATATTATCGTATCGCAAGAATATCATTTCGCAATAGTCATCTCGCAATTTTCATCCTGCGTTATGATTTTTTCGCATTTTTCTATTTTGCGTTGTATTATTTCGCTTTTTATTATTTTGTTACATTGTTAATAAATTTCGCGTGAAATACGGCTGGCGTTTGCAAAACGAATGAATGCCAAGTGTCATTTTGTCAATTTCATAAACGGCGACTTAGCAAAACGGGAACTAACAGTTAGCGAAATAAATACTTTCAAAGAAACGAATTGCTGCCTAATCATAAACGAAATGGAAAAGCGCAGGAAAGCATTGCGAAATGATCGCGTTACAAGATAAATGAGAGACCGAATGAAAATTTGCGAAACAACTATTGCGAGACAAATAAAATTCATTTCAATAAATCCGAAGTAAGAATTGTGAAATAAATTTTGACGAATAGACAGGCACCCCTATAAAATATATGAGAATTGAAGAGCGGACCATTGTCTGATACTATCTCTGTGCATAGGAGGAATTTTACTAACAGGCCAATGCGAAGTTTCATTTTTTGAATAATTTTACATTTGCTGACAGCGCATGCATGATTTTACAAAATTCTCGATATCAGCATCGATTTGTGGCCACCAAATATAACGTCTAGATAACTGTTTCATTTTTCTTACACCAGCATGACTTTCATGCAACATTTTAATCTACGGGACAGTATATCCCTAGGTATAACTACCCTATCCATATAAAAAATGCAATTATTTTCTATATTGAATCTACTCACGTTTTCTAAACTTTTTCTTTAAGCAAGTTTCTATTTCCCTCCTTTAAAAACCTACCTACTTTTTCTAATTCAGCATCATATTAAGTTTTTTCTTTCTAGCCGATAGCCCTGGTAGCTAGTGCTGTATCCTATAGATTAAGATGTAAATTAATTTATGTTTTAATAAACAATAATAATAATAATAAAGTTTTTTCTTTAATCAGCTCCATATCTATGAGCTGACAAAAAGTAAACCATATTCTCCTTGATGTCATTCTACACTACTGGCAACGGTAGACGAGAGAGTGCGTCCACATGTGCCATTACCGTGGATTTTTTATGAATAAGTTGATATAGATATATATTTAATTTAACCGCGTACCTCTACAGCCAAGCAGCGGCAACTGTACTATTACTTTGGATGGATTAAAAATTTCCGTAATCGCTTGATTATCAGAATAGAGAGAGATAGAATATTGCCCAGCATGCAAAATGTAGTCATCGCAGTCACTACGGTATTGTCGCTATCATCTAACGTCTCAGAGTAAATTCGCCGTAGCTTCGAATATGTCGAAGAAGCTTGACTTTAAACTGCACAATTAATTCAATCAGAAGAACGTTGTACGTTGTACGAGCCTCTTTCGACGAATATTCTTACAATTCTAAAACACATTCGTCATGCCTCGCCAGTTTTGATACGTGTATACTGAACTTAAGTTCACTCAGATGAGCCTTAATTCCAATCAGATCAGGCAGAGCAGAGTGGTGATGTTGCGATTTTGAATCTTTAAGATACCGTTTGACTTATTCCTCTTTTATAAATGCCTGGATTCTTAGACCGAGTTCTACTACATATGTAATTTTGTCCCATAAGCCCTGAACAATATGCACATTTATGTAAAAGTCTCCTACTGTCGGATGAAAAGCATTTCACTCAAAAACACACTCTGTTCGCTTTCGTCCTACTTCCGATATTCAAAAGTTGAGCTGTCAGGTATCAGCGTCTACTCTGCATCATCCTTCCTTCGGCTACATCCATGCACAATTTTTTTTATCAGTGAAATCTGGTATGCTCCATACCGCAGTGGGGACCCCGTGAGAACGTGCTCATAACATTTTCATCAGAGCAGGTGCGGTGGAGGTTTTTTTACATCATGCTCTTCATTGATTGTAGATACAACATGTTTTAGAACCGGAGTGCATCCCCGACAATCACCTGCACGCAAAAAGCAAGGAAAAAAAATTTGTCTCACCAGGAAGATGAATAAAAGACGGAACAGAAAACAATAATGAAAAAAATGCCTCAATCCCTGGTGCTTCCAGCGCGCGAGTTGAAATACCTAATTATTCAAGGAATAAGGTTGCATCGCAGCTTCTTTAAGCAAAACTTGTCCGCAGTGGAGGGAGAAATCCATCGTCTGGTTGTCCAACTAGTGGACGACGCAATGGACATGGACCAGTTCGCATCTTAGTTTCCTGGAGATAATTACAGAGAACTGGCAAATGGTGGTAGGTAGAACTTCAAAAAGATATTGTACTTTTGGGATTTTTTATTTTTATTTTTTTGTACAACTTCCTTGAGATTTCTTGTAACATCTGCTAAACCAGTTTGTTGTTTCTTCTTAGCAGTATTTCTTAAGATTTGTCTTCCTTTTTCTGCGACGCAGAAAGTGGGTGATGTTTTGGGGTAGGAAGACAGAAGTGCAATGTATATAGCAATGGGATGTACAAAGTGGTCGTTATACGAATTAATTGCAGTCTTTTGCTGCGAATATACCTTGACTGCTGCATTTTTAATGCTTTAGCTGAGTCCTTCTTGTTTTAAGGTAGTGCAGATAAAAATAATTGGCCGCTTTAGGAGTTGAAATAACAGAGTAGATGCATAGAGTAGGTAAATATGATTCTTGGGCGGAGAGGTTCCGGCATTTTGTAAAGAGAATTTAACCGTGAGAGGAGATCTGTTATAGTAATTGTAAAGTAATTACAATTACCTGCTTGCATGACTGAAAAATAAGTGGACGAGATAGCTAGGGAGGTGTCGGTGTGATTGAAAATTGTAGATTACTTCTATGCAATTTGTGAGAGAGATGTACACCGGCAGGCGCGGCCAGGTGAAGAATCTGGTTCAATTACGACGGAGAATGAACATTTTCTTCTCAGAAAGAACGACTATAGAGTCTGTCTGTAGCTTAAGGAATGATGAGTAAGTGAATGGCTTAGAAGAATGAGAATTAAAGTACACTTCATCAAGAACTAATTTTTCTTGGATGAACAAGATCTTGGGAATACAGCACTTTGGGATCATAACATGGCGATTATTTTTTTGACTGTACATTGATCGCGTGTTCATGTATGGTTCATGGTGAAGGATGTAGTTGATGACAGTTGACTGGTGACTCAAAGTCACCACCGAAACGACAACGACCACTGTCCTAAAAGTCAGTTGAGAAAGAAAGCCCTTGTGAGATATACTTATGTAGATACAAAGAACTAAGATGCTGTATAAAATCCCACTCTCTCCGTCTTACTGTATGGTGTAGTAGTGGATAGGAGAATATTTATGGCATTCCACAACATTTTGTCAATGTATGGGTCTGTCTGTCATGACGTTCATGGAATTAAGGCATCAAGCGCAAACCATACGTAAAGCAATATCAACCTGAAGAAATGTACAACTGCAATGAATTTTAAAATATTTCAGACTTTTTTGATTAGAATCTCTGACTTTTCCTGACTTTGTAGACCTGTGGACAACCTGTATAAAGGTACATAATACTTAGCCGGATGGAACTTTTTGCGTTGGATTAAGCTGTACATCTATTCCATGACTTATTTTGAATTCCAGCTCATATGGACATTTCATGTAACGTTAAACTGGTTCCATTAATTAAGGGACCAATGCGACTTTAAAAGGGTAACATCAATGGCAAAATAGTCTTCTTCTATCTACATGTAATTCAACAATAGGGTACTCAGACTAATTATTTACCCAGAATGCATGTGCTGTGGTTACGAATTCTATGATATCCGTTTTTTTATGGTTTTTACAATTCATAATGAACTTTAAATGAATGATGGACTATGAAGGAATTGTTTAAAAAAATATACTTATAAAAATATATAATACCTCGATAACAAAATATCACAACTGACTTAACCAACCCCTGCATAAGTTAAAAAATATATTTTGGTGCCAATTTTGTGTCTGTCTGTGTCTCTAAACAAATCAACTGCAGTCCAAAATGTATTTTAAGCTTAATTGAAAATAATCCGAAAATAAGGGATCATAACCCTCCCACTTCACCGCATTTCTACTGATCCGCCTGTGGGGTTCTCCTATTTGACCTCAGAAAATATCGGCAAGCCCTGCCGATTTTGGATCGCTCGGTTACTGAGGCCAATGAAATGCCGATGTTGTCGCATTTGTCTGATCCAGGCGTTTATAGGCATGCCTTTACTACATCGCGATGTCTTTGGAACGTGCACTGATATTGCCTTTTTAACTGGGTTCAAATGATCTCTTCTTTGAACGTGGCAATACCAGCTGAGCCGGTCGCGCTTTATTTTTTTTACGATGGTTTCCTTGATGTGAAAGCTTTCACGGATCTTCGAACTTCTTATTCGATCAAGCTTTGTCACTCCTGCTGTCATGCGAAGCATCTTCATCTCAGCTGCCGTTAATTTACTCTCATACGTTTTGTACATCGTCCAAGATTGTGAACCGTATGTGAGCGCTGGACGCACAACTGCGGTGTAGAGCCTTCCTTTCAACTTAGGTGGCATTTTTCTGTCACAGAAGATAGTGGAATTTTCTCGCCACTTCATCCACCCTACGCTTACGCGATGATTGAAGTCATCATCACAAGTTGCTTTTCTATTGATCATAGATCCCAGATATTTGAACTTTTCGCACTTGGGAGCACTGTTCCATTCTAATAAATGTCTGGAATAGGCCTGAGTGGATCAGAGAACGGGCAGCACAAGTACTCTGTCTTTTTTGAACTAATGCAATACACATTTCCCTCCAAAACGTCCACCCACACATCAAGTGCTCGTTGCAGGGATGTAGGATCCTCACTTATGATGGCTCCATCGTCAGCAAAGAATAACTGATGTACCTTGGGGTCCATCACTTTACCTTCAAGCAGATAATCAAGGACTGTAATGAAGAGCAAAGGACTTAAAACGCTTCCCTGGTGCACCCCGACTTTGATTGTGAACTCTTCGGTTACTCCAGCGGGGCATCTTACTCTTGTCTTTACTCCTTCGTACATGTCCATGATCATCTGAACATAGGTTTCTGGAACCCCTCGATGTCTTAGCGTCACCCATATCAGATCTCGTGGTTGCCTGTCGAATGCCTTTTCAAAGTCAACCAATACTTCCAACTTCATTGAAAATGTTGACGCGAAAAATAGATAAATAAGTGCATGTGTAATTCACATGCCTACCCCCTTCGGGTAGGGGTTAGAATATACCCGAGGTAGGCATGCCTGTCGTAAGAGGCGACTAAAATCCACCCTTCGTGTACCGGGCTTAAAGTGTATACAAAAAAATGCAATGAGTAAAACAAAAAGATTTAATACCCCAGGTGGCAGTCCAGGTTCACTGGAAAATCCACCCTCTTCGGAGGTAGGCTCTACGGATTCTGGGGAGAGCCAATTATTGCAATTGATAAATCCCTTTATAAAAAGTTCAAGGGTACCTCGGTCTCCACCATCAAGACCGAATGTCTCCGGGAAAAAAAGTCCGCCGGAAGTGCAAGCGCACAAGAAACAGGACTTAGAGAAATGTAAAAGCTTTGAGAAGGAAAATAACGAACTTCGCAATAGGCTTGATGAAATGGATCGGCTCTACCAAGAGCTCAAAAAAGAGGTAGACATGCTGAGAGAGGAAAACAAGCTTCTAAAGAACTCGCTTTTACAAAAAGAACGCGAAGATTCCCCTCCCCGCGCAGCTAACCCACAATATCACACGGACGAAGAAGAGCTTGCACGCGAAACGAATTGCGTCTTAAGGAAAAGACCTAGCAAAAAACGCAGAGCTGGCTCTTCGCCCGAAATCGAGCCGCGAAAAGAAGACAAGCAAAATGAGTCGAAGCCAAAACAAACTCAAGCTAAAGCACGTTCTCCGCCTGCAATAAACGTCGTTGGCATAACGGACTACAGTAAGCTACATAGCCTTCTTAAAGGAACGACGACATCGAAATTCAAGGTAACGTCGCTCAGGAACAATGCGTGGAAAATCAACGTTGATGACTCCGATGGCTACCGAGCAATATCACAAAAATTAAACACAGAAAAGATCCAGTGGTATACTTATGAAAATAAGTCAGAAAGACCACTGCGTGTTATAGCAAGGGGTCTCCACCCCTCGTGCACAAAAGATGACGTAATGAACGACCTCAAAGCTAAAGGTTTAAAAATTCTTAATGCCGTCAATATTCTCAAAAAGGTGAAGCAACAAACGGAACAAGGCCAGGAAATCATGGTCAAGCATGGACTTCCGCTCTTTATGCTTACCTTTGACAGGAGCGAAAATGTAGACGATATTTATAACGTTAAAACTATTCTGAATATCGTAGTCAAGATTGAGCCTATGCGTACGAGTACGAGATCGATACCTCAGTGTAAACGCTGTCAAGGCTTTAATCACACACAGTCGTATTGTCAAAAAGAGCCGAGATGCGTAAAATGTGCTGGTAACCATCTCTCAGAAAAGTGTGACCTAAATAAGCAGGCCCCGGCTACCTGCATTAACTGCAAAGGAAAGCACCCAGCGAACTATCGAGGTTGCGAAGTTGCAAAAGAGCTTCAAAAAAGGCGAGACACATTTAAAAATATTCAACGCCAGAACGCAGAACCGGTTAAAAATAGTCGTGAAATCGCTAAGCTAAGGGTAACGACCGTCAATAAACACGTCAAACTTAAGACGAGAGTCGAGCAAAGTAAAGTTCCTTCGGCAAAATCAAAGGAAAAGCCACAATCTCCAGAGACGCTAACATAT
Source organism: Brachypalpus laphriformis (assembly GCA_945910035.1). NCBI lineage: Eukaryota > Metazoa > Arthropoda > Insecta > Diptera > Syrphidae > Brachypalpus > Brachypalpus laphriformis. Next base: position 126,272,357 of record OX246755.1, read on the forward strand.
GCTCAAGCTGCGTCGCTAGAAACAAAGCAAAGCGGTGTTACGGTAGACCCAGTCTCCCAAGTCTTCTCTATAATTCTTGCAAAACTTGAGGAGCAAACGAAGGTAAACAAAGTCATATTTGATAAATTGAGCAAGCTCGAGTTAAAACCTCGCCAAAAAAGAACTCCCATATGAATATGAATCAGATACTAAAAATTTTAACATGGAACGCAAACGGCCTTCTACAAAAAAACGCCGAATTAGAAGTATTCTTACGAAATGACAACATTGACATTTGCTTGATCTCTGAAACTCATTTGACAAAGGAATCCGGAGTCAAAATAAGAGGGTATCGTGCTTATCACGCATACCACCCTTCCGGAAGAGCTAGAGGCGGATCCTCCTTATTCATTAAAGACTGCATTGAGCACTCCATAAATACGACGATTGAAATCGATACAATGCAAACAAGCTCAGTTCGAGTTAAGAATAGGCACTCGTATTTCAACATCGCGTCCATTTATTGTCCTCCGCGATGCACGTTTCGAAGTAACGACTTTGTACGTCTCCTTGACTCACTTGGACCGAATTTCATTATAGGTGGCGATTTCAACGCAAAACACACCTTTTGGGGTTCCAGATCCAATTCACGGAAAGGCAGACTTCTGTACGAAGCCGGTATGCAATTCGGGGTTGATTTCTTTTCGACGGGGAAACCGACGTATTGGCCCTCTGATACAGCAAAAACACCGGACCTAATAGACTTCTTCGTAGCGAAAGGAGTATCTTCAAATTTTGCGAAAGTAGAGGAAAGCTTTGATCTCTCCTCAGATCACTCGCCGGTAATCTTGACAATAAGTGACCGACTAATGACAGTAGAAGCTGTGCCTAGATTAACTAACAAAAAAACTAACTGGCGCGACTTTAGAACTGATTGCGAAGAAAATATTGTCTTAAATGTATCGCTCAAAACACCCTTCGAAATAGAAGATGAGCTCGGCAAATTTATTGAATCAATACAAAATGCCGCGTGGAAAAATACACCTTTAAGGAGGAAAGAAGTCCCATGCAATGAAGCTTATTATCCGCCGGAAATAAAAGAACTTATTCGAGAAAAGAGGAGAGCACGCAAAATATGGCAACAAACTCGCGCTCCCCAGCATAAAACCCACTCGAATTTCCTATGCAATAAGCTTAAAAAAGCGATCCAAGACCTAAAAAACCGAGAGACTTCAGCTTATCTTGAAGGTTTAACTGCCGAGAAAACCACTAATTACTCGCTCTGGAAAGCTGTCAAAAGAATTAAAAAACCCCAAATACATTCGCCACCGATAAGAAAAAACAACGACGAATGGGCAAAAGGTGACAAAGAAAAAGCGGATCTATTTGCCGAGCACTTAGAAGAGACTTTTAAGCCATTTGATGGAGAAACATTGGTAGACGATTTTACCGGTACGACAACGACATCTGACAACCTTAGAATAAAAAGTGTGTCACTTATAGAACTTTGCCAGGCAATAAAAAACCTAAAAAATAATAAAGCTCCTGGCTATGATTTAATAACCGGACAAATCCTCAAGGAATTACCAAAAAAGGCACTATTAAAATTGCTTTATTTAATAAATGCTTCCATTAGATTATTATACGTTCCAAATCAATGGAAAGTCGCAGAAGTCATAATGGTTCCGAAACCGGGGAAATCTCCAAATGACAAAAAATCGTACAGACCGATATCGCTACTACCAATAATATCGAAGGTATTTGAAAAACTCCTTCTGAAACGGATTCTTCCGGTCATTGAAGAGAGACGCCTAATACCTGACCACCAATTCGGGTTCAGAATCAAGCATTCCACAATAGACCAGGTTTATAGAATAACCGACGAAATTGAAAAAGCCCTTGAGGAGAAAAAGATTTGTTCTAGCGCTTTTCTTGACGTATCTCAAGCCTTCGACAGGGTTTGGCACGATGGATTGAATTATAAGCTAAGACGAATCCTTCCGGAGCAACTTAATAAGATCTTAGAATCGTACCTTAAAAACAGACTTTTTCGTGTTAAGCACGGAACTGAATATTCTGATTTTAAAGAAATCGCCGCCGGAGTTCCGCAAGGAAGTGTCCTTGGGCCTATCTTATTCTTGCTGTACACTCGGGACATACCTCAAACTGAAGGCACTATTGTAGCTACGTTCGCGGACAATACGGCTATTCTGGCAACGGAAAGTTCAATCGAGTCAGCAACCATAAAACTCCAACGAGCCTTGGATAAAATCTGTGAGTGGAGAAAAACTTGGCGCATTGTTCTTAACGAGACCAAATCGACGCATGTTAACTTCACTTACAAGAAAATAATCAACCTTCCCGTTTTCATTAACTCGGTACAAATACCGCATGCAAACGAAGCTAAATATCTGGGAATGACACTAGACGCGAAACTTAAATGGAAACCTCACGTTAAAAAGAAACGTGACGAAGTCGAAAATCGACTTAGAGAAATGTATTGGCTAATTGGAAGATATTCCAAACTAAGCGTATATAACAAACTGCTTCTGTATAAGCAAGTGCTTAAACCCGTGTGGACGTACGGTATACAACTCTGGGGTTGTACCAAACCAAGCAATAGGAATCTCATACAATCATTGCAAAATAAAATTATAAGAATAATCGTGAACGCTCCCTGGTATATCAGAAACAATGATATCCACAGAGACTTGGGGATAGCTACCGTGGAGGACGAAATAAAAAACTTCGCTCGCAAGCTTCGTATTCGTCTTCATGGCCATTGCAACTGTGCCATACTCCAAACTTTGGATGTGACAAATCTTACGCGCCGACTTCAAAGAACGAAACCGTTCGAATTAGCGCTATAAGACAAAAAGCCGCATGTCATGACGGTTTCAGCAGGTGCTTTTATTGGAAATCTACCTGCCTCACGCGAATATAAATCTGAAGCTTAAACTACTTGATAAGGTCAAACTTAGTCGTAGTAAACAAAACGAAGGGAAGGGTGTTTTTAGTCAGTAGAAATCTGACACTACTATGAGTACACGGTCTCATAGTGTCTCATGAAGATTTTCACCTACCCACGAAGAAAAAAAAAAAAAAAAAAAAAAAAAAAAAAAAAAATGTGTAATTCGCATCATCCATATTCTCTTTCATTATTGTAAGGCAATTTTGACTAAAGATGTGAGTTGCGAGTCTTCAAACTTTGGGGCGTTCTGAAATCACTCTGAAATTATCTCAGTTTTATTTTGGGTAAGAAAAGTGATAACAATACTCTCGGATGTTTGTCAGATGCTCGCGAGAGGTGGGACCGTGAAAAAACGTTTTGGTGTTTTCTGGGATTCAAACTTGGAACCTCATGCGTAGTGATCCGACACACTAACCACTTACTCCACGGCGCCCACGTGTAAAAAAGTACCGTGTAAATCATTGGACAGGTGTACATATAAGTGCAAAAATGTGCACTTACGGATAAGTGCAAAAATTTGCACTTATGAATGAGTGCGCACTTATCCGTTCTCAACTGTAGATGTTTCTGAAGATATACGGTGTGCTTTGGATGAAGAAAATGTGTAATTTTTAGTCCTACTAGACTTTTTAAAGCGTTCGACACTGATGACCATGCTATTCTTATTTTGTGCCAAAAACTATCTTTCGTCATGTGTTGTAAAGTTATTATCCTCATAGCTAGCTGACATCAGCGGCGTGCTATATAACCTATCCATATTATAACCATCACTTTTCTCCCTGCAAATTGACGAACTTCCGAATCGTGTTAAACACAGTTCGATAAGCATATGAGCTGATGATGCACACCTCGTTTTAAGCTGTCCCCTGGGTTAAATAGATCACGCTGCGACTGCAATAATTTCGCAGACATAGCCCAATGGCCTTATATTAAATCCTAAACAATCAATATGCATTGTCATCTCAAATACGCTCTACAGCTACATCTCCAGAAGAAAATGCAATGTTACTTTAAAAACGATTATACGTTAAGTCTTCGGATTAAATTAAACTAAGTACATGTACAACATGACTTTTGACAACAGTCCAGTTCTCCAGTTTCGCACGCTAAATCTCTTTCCGAAATTATATGTACTTACTCATCAGCATGCCTATCAATAATGATAATTGAGAGTTGCTCCGTAGTTTTAATTATTTTATTATTAATAATACTTACAAGGTATGTACTAAGATTTTCAATGGTCTCAATATTGCTCAGTTCTTTTCGTGAAAACTTGTCAAGTTTGGTCTGTAAATTTATTAATTCACACAATATTTTTCAAAACACTGCTAAAAGCATGTAGGCAAGGAACTTGGCATAATTTCAACATTTCAGTTGTATTTTACAGATAACAAAACAGACAGACCTGAAGAGAAGTTGGCCTGATTTTTTACATTTAAATTGTTGTGCATGTGTAGGTCTTCGGCATTCTTGTTTGACACCGGAACGTTAGTGTTTTATTTACTCTATTTGTTTGTGGATTAATTTAACTCGCGGTATTAGAAGAATAGATAACACTTCATGATTTTAAAGTGAAATAAAAACACATTTATGCACGATCTTAAGCATATGGTTTCGTTTTTCATTTAGTTATCTCTTGTCAAACATTTTTTTTTCTTTTTTTTTTTTTTCTTTAATCGCTCTCAAATCACATGTAACTCACTTAGCTTTGTTACCATCACCATCATACAGTGTTACGGCCCAACGAATGATTCGTCTGAGGACGAAAAGGAGAACTTCAACCAAATCTCAAGTGCCGTCTTAAAAACAACACAAAATGGATACATTGTCATAGTGATAGGAGATTTGAATGCCAAGGTAGGCAACGACAACGAAGGGCTTAAACATGTAATCGGGAAGCATGGACTAGGCAACCACAACGACAACGGCGAAATGTTTGTGGATTTCTGCAATGCCAATCGCCTTGTGATAGGTGGCACCATGTTTGAGCACAAGACCTGCCTTAAAGTCAGCTGGGTTTCCAATGACAGGCAAGCAACCTCCAACCAAATTGACCATTTTGCTATCAGCCGCCGCTTTAGAAGTAGTCTCCTGGACGTCCGAAACAGGTACGAGATCACTATCTTCTGATAGCTACTTTCCAACTACGCACTGCTGCAGTTCGAAAATCCCAGGACAACACAAGAATGCCCAGGCTCAACATCGATAAACTTAGTGATCCCTCAGTGCGCCAACAATTAAGGGAGCACTTTTCGCAAGGTATGGAAGCAATCAGCAGCTCTATGCCCGCAACCATCCAAGACCATTGGTGTGCCGTGAAAAATCTTTTTATATCTGCTGCTGAAAGAATTGTCGGTCAATCGCAGGGAAAACATAGGGCGTGGCTTTCCGAGGATACCTGGAGACTGATTGACGAATGAAAACAGCTGAAAGCTGGCGTTTCACCTACCCCAGCAGCAGGTAGAAGCGAGCTAGTGTCCCTATATCGCATGAAGATAAGAGAAGTTCAGCATAGCGTGCGACGTGACAAGCACAACTAGATTTTTCTACGGTTTTGAACCTCGTATTCGCTAGTGATATGCTCCCAAATCAGACTGAGATGCCCGAGACGAGAAGCTCCCGAATACGCACCACGACTCCCAGTAATGATGAGATCACTTCCGTGATCAAGGCGGTAGGATTTGATGGTATTCCCGCAGAGCTCTTACGAGCAGCGCCAACAACATCGGCTGAGCTTCTGCTTCCACTTGTGGAGAGAGCTTGGGAGGCTGAGAGCTTTCCTAATGAGTGGATAAAGGGAATGATCGTCAAGCTTCCTAAGAAAGGAAATTCAATGGAGTGCGGAAACTGGAGGGGTATCTGCGTGCTGTCTGATATAGCTAAGATAGTAGCTAAAATCATCATGGAGTGGATCAAACAACATCCCGAAGACACACTTGATGCCGAACAAGCAGGTTTTCGCTCTGGATCCTCCTGTGCCGACAACATTAAAACCCTGCGGATTATCATCAAACAGTGCGTTGAATATCGACCGCCACTCCACCTGCTGTTCATCGATTTTGAGAAGGCGTTCGATAGTGTCAACAGGGAGTTTATTTGGCGTGCCTTACGCAGGAGAGGTATTCCCGATAAATTAATTGCTATTATTAAAGCTACATATCTCTTCTCTTAGATGGCGCTACGGTCCGGGGTGGACCTGGGCCTCAACTAACAAACGTTTCCAGCTAACATGGTTACGAGCCAGCTGTCTCCAGTTGCACACGTCAAGTTGGTTGAGGTCCCCCTCCACTTGTTTGCCCCATCTAACGCGAGGTCGTCCATCCGGGGTGGATTCGAAAACTTTCTTAGCGGGAAGGTTGGGCTCCATCCGCTCTAAATGAACCAGCCATCTTAGTCGCTGTATGTGAACTCTTCTGGCTAAGTCGGTGTCCTTGTACAGGCCGTATAGCTCGGTATTGTACCTTCTCCTCCATTCACCGTCTATGCAGATGGGACCAAAGATCGCTCGAAGAACTTTTCTCTCGAAATAACCAAGGGCATCCTCATCCGGTTTTGTCAAAGCCCATGCATCTGCGCCATACAGCAGGACTGGGATGATTAATGTCTTATAAAGAGTTACCTTAGTAGTTCGAGATAGGGCTTTGCTACTCAATTGCCGTTTCAGCCCATGGAAACAACGATTGGCAAGATGATGTCATACTGATGTCATTTGCGGAGTTCACCATAGAGAATAGGTCGACAAAATCTTTTACTACCTCCAAATGATATCTGTCTATTGTGGCGTTCTGTCCAAGACACCGATGTTGGGTGTCCTTTTTTGTAGACAGCATATATTTTGTTTTGCTTTCATTGACCGCTAGACCCATCTTTGCTGCATCGATCTCAATACTCGTAAATGCCCTATAGACTGCCCGCTGAGTTCTTCCGATTATGTCAATGTCATCGGCATAAAGGAGCAGTTGTACAGACTTGTAAAAGATTGTACCTCCGGTGTTGGCTTGTGAGTTTCGTACAATTCTTTCAAGTACTATGTTAAAGAGAGCGCATGATAGCGCGTCACCTTGTCTAAGACCTTTCTTGATATCGAACGGTTGCGTGATGTTCTTACCGACTTGGATGGAGCAGCGAGAGTTTTCCATCGTCATTCTGCATAAACGAACGAGGTTGGCAGGGATGCCAAGACTAGACATGGCTATGTGTAACCCGTCTCTATACACGTTATCATAGACAACTTTGAAATCGATGAAGAGGTGGTGCGTATCGATTTTATATTCATTGGTTTTTTTTCAAGATCTGCCGTAGTGTGAATATTTGGTCAATGGTGGACTTTCCAGGCCTGAAACCGCACTGATAAGGACCTATAGGCTGTTGACGATCGGTTTTAGGCGTTCACATAACACGGCGGACAGGATCTTATATGCGATGTTGAGGAGACTTATACCTCTGTAATTGGCGCAGTTCAGAGGGTCTCCTTTCTTCAGGATCGGGCAAATGATGCTGAAGTTCCATTCATCGGGCATACTTTCGTCCGACCAGATTTTACAGATGAGCTGGTGCATGCTCCTTACCAACTCATCTCCTCCTGCCTTGAAAAGTTCGGGGGCAAGACCGTCGGCTCCAGCCGCTTTGTTGGATTTGAGTTTAGATATCCCTATCCTCGCTTCATTCTGATCGGGTTGACGGGAATCTTGACTGCCATCGTCACTGTTGAATGGCTCATTCTGCCTGACAGTGGAATATTGGTCATCATCGCCGTTTAACAGTCTGCAGAAGTGTATCTTGCGATTGTAGCCGCCCGACGTCAAATTTCCTCACAGTATTTCGTTGATTTCGCTCCGTTGTGGATATCCGCATCCGTACCTTAGCTACAACTAGGTAGTGATCCGAGTCCACGTTGGCTCCTCGGAAATTCCGGACACCCAGAATACTGGAAGAGTGCCTTGCGTCGATCGCAATGTGATCGATTTGGTTGACAGTTTTTCGATCAAAGGAGAGCCATGTTCCTTTGTGAATGTCGAGACGTGGGAACCGCATACTAGCTACGACAAAGTTTCGCCCCGCTGCAAAGTCGATTAGCCTGAGTCCTGAGTAAAGCTACATATGAAGTCAAATATCACGTTCTGCACAGAGGAAAGTTGTCTGAAGAATTTAAGATCCAAAGTGGGATAAGACAAGGCTGTATCCGTTCACTAATATTATTCCTATTGGTGATTAGCGATGTGCTTCGTGCAGCTTTGTCGATGAGAAACGGAGGAATTCGATGGACTCTTACATCTCAACTGAAACATCTTGACTACGCTGACGATGTATGCTTACTCTCCCATAGAATTATGGACCTCCACTAAATGACAACAGATGTGGAAAGGGAGGCAGGCGTCGTCGGGCTAAAAATTAATACGACGAAAACTAAAATTATCAGCCTTAGAACAAACTCATCGGCTCAAATATGCATTGTTGGACAACCGGTAGAGAGAGTAGAGGGTTTCCAGTATTTTGGGAGTATTCTCTCGACCGATGGTGGAACCGAACTGGATATAGCCAACAGGATCGCCAAAGCAAAGTCCGCGTTCGCGATGTTGTCCAAAATATGGCGAAGCAATTCAATCAGTTTGAACACCAAGCTAAGACTGTTCCGCTCCAACGTTGAATCCGTGCTGTTATATGGATGCAGCACGTGGAGAGTGACCACTGCTATTACCAGGAAGCTACAACCGTTCGTTAATAAGTGCCTGTGCAATATCTTAAGGATTTTCTGGCTCAATCGTATCTCTAATGAACATCTTTACCAGAGAACGGGTCAGGAACCAAAGGCACAACCATCCAACGGCGGAAGTGGCAGTTGGATTGGCCACACGTTCCGAAAGGGTGACGGTTGCATAGCGAACCATGCTATGCAATGGAACCCGTTAACTCAGGATGGCAAAAGACCTGGCGGTCCGAGGAGAACATGGCGCAGAACAGTCGAGAAGGAGCCACGGCAGTTAGGGAAAAGTTAGGGAGAACTCAGACACGTTTCCAGAAACCATACACGATGACGCGTAGGCGTAGTAGAGGCCCTAGGATCCACAAGGGGATACAGGACTAGAACAGGATTATAAACTACCCGGGACGTTCAATTTAAGTTGTTTTGGATGGCTTCAAGTCTGCATCTCACCAAATAAATTCTGGTGACCCCAAATCTCTGGTTTGTCTCCGACTCTCTTTCTCATTTTCGTAAATGATATTTTTCTGCGATTTCTAATCTAATCCATTGCTTCGCTGATGACAGCACCGTCATATTCATTCCCAAACTCAAACGGCAACGTATGTTAAACACATTAAATTCTGAACTTGGTAGCATATTTAAACGGCGGTTAACCAATAGAGTGAAATTTAATGCTTCCAAAACTCAATGCAACTGTCTTCTGTCACTAAAGCGAAACTCTATTCATCAGCCATTATCCATGAATGGCACTTGTATTGTTGAAACAAAAAATCTTTCCATGTTCGATATGTGTGTCAACAATAAACTTTGTTGGAATGAACATATATACTTGAAATCTTCAAGAATGCCGTGAAATGTTAAGGTTGCCTAAAACGGTGTGAGAAATATTTTAGCATTTCAGATTTGACTTTCATTTATAAGGGGTACATTCGCTTTAAGTTAGAGTATAACGCTCACATCTGGTCAGGTGCATCAACAACCATATTTCACTTGTTGGAAAGGTTACAAAATCACGTGGTAAAGCTTATAGGAGACACGAGTATTGCGAGCAATTTTGCTTTTCTCGAACACCGCCGTAATGTTTCTTGCCTATTTCTGTTTTATCGATATTTTCACGCCTCGGATACGGACTGATCATTTGTTGACGACCTTTGGCTATCGGACACGGACAACGATCGGATTCTGGAACGTTAAGACCCTCCTGGACTCACTCAAGGAAGGGCCTTATAACGCCAGATTCCTCCAATTGGAGCGCGAATTCGCACGGTATAAAATCGACATCTTAGGGCTGAGCGAGATAAGATGGTACGATGCTGGGGAATACATCTCCCCAACAAAAAGCACTGTGATGCTCTACTCTGGTAAACCAGCTGGAAGTGCACGGAGTTCTGGCGTAGGACTCATGCTAACTCCAGCAGCACGTAGTAGCCTCATATCCTGGAAACCCCATAGTGACCGGATATTGACGGCTAGGTTCCAGAGTAGAGTTAGAAAAATTACCATCATACAGTGTTATGCTCCGACTCTAGACGCGACTGAGGATGAAAAGGATAATTTTTATAGTCACTTAGGTGCCGCCTACAACCAAACGCCTAATGGGGACATCGTAATGGTAATGGGGGATCTCAATGCCAAGGTGGGTAGCGACAACACCATGCTTAAGCACGTGATGGGAGTTCACGGCGTGGGAGACCGTAATGACAATGGTGAGCGGTTTGTGGACTTCTGCAATACCAACCGCCTAGTCATCGGAGGTACGCTGTTTAAGCATAACACCTGCCATAAGATCAGTTGGGTCTCTACTGATAGGCAACGAACATCCAACCAGATCGACCACATTGCGATCAGTCGCCGCTTTAGAAATTGTCTCCTGGACGTCCGAAACAGACGTGGAGCTGACGTCGGACTAGAACGAGATCACCATCTTATGGTAGCTCATTTACGCCTTCGTACTGCATCCGTCAACAGCAACCGCTCAAACCTGCTTAACATCACCAGGTTTAATATCGACAGGCTCAAGGTTCCCCAAGTGCGCCAACAGTTCAGGGACCATCTTGCCTTAGAAGCAGAAGCAATCAGCAGCATAGAGAACATGGATGACCACTGGAGTGCTGTGAAAAATGCTTTTGCGACTGGGGCACGCACTTATGTCGGTAAAAAGCAGAAACACCACCGCACATGGCTTTCTACAGACACCTGGAGACGGATCGATGAGGCTCGGATTGCAGCGGCCTCAGCAGTAGAGAGAACCGAGCTTGAAGCCCAATACCGTGCGAAGAAGAAAGAAGTGCAGCGTAGTGTGAGACGTGACAAGCGTCAACATGTCAACTCACTGGCCTCAAGGGCTGAAGAAGCAGCGAGTAGGTGCGACAGTAGGACTGTTTACAACATCACTAAGGAACTCATTGGTGGTCGAAACTCCAAACAACATCCAGTGAAGAGTCTAGACGGTGACCTTCTGATTTCGGATGAGGATCAGCTCACTAGATGGAGAGAACATTTTGCTGCAGTGCTAAATCACTTAGACGACGGCGGTATGATCTTGAATTCGAATGAGCAGTTCGAAGCAACAAATTCCCGAATTCGCACCGTACCTCCCAGTAAAGCTGAAATAATAACAGCAATCAAGTCCCTCAAGAAAAACAAAGCGGTGGGTATTGATGATATCCCTGCCGAGCTATTTCAAGCGGCGCCAAATACATCGGCAGATTTGCTGCATCCGCTAATACGGAGAGCTTGGGATAGTGAACAATTTCCACAGGAGTGGAAAAGGGGGATGATGATTAAGCTTCCAAAGAAGGGTATCTTGATGGAGTGCGGTAACTGGAGAGGTATATGTGTTCTTCCAGCTGTAGCCAAAATAATAGCTAGAATAATTCTAGAACGAATTAAAGATCATTTAGATTCAACTCTCGATGTCGAACAGGCAGGCTTTCGCGCTGGATCCTCCTGCGTCGACCACATAAACATCTTACGGATCATAATCGAACAATGCGTTGAGTATAGGTCTCCGCTACATTTACTGTTTATCGACTTCGAGAAGGCTTTCGACAGCTTGAATCGAGATGCTATCTGGCTGGCCTTGCGCAGGAGAGGCATTCCAGAAAAGCTTATAGCTATTATCAAGGCTACATATGAGGGCGGCAAGTGTCACGTCGTGCACAATGGTAAGGTGTCGGAGGACTTTGAAGTCCAAAGTGGAGTACGTCAAGGGTGCATACTGTCCCCACTATTGTTCTTGGTGGTTATCAGCGATGTACTCCGTGCAGCATTGACGGAAGCTAATTCTGGAATTCGTTGGACTATGACATCTTACCTTAAACACCTAGATTACGCTGACGATGTTTGTCTACTTTCACATCGGATAATGGATCTTCATTTGATGGCCCAAAATCTAGAAGCTGAGGCAAACAAAGTGGGGCTAAAAATAAACACAGCCAAAACAAAAGCCCTGAGTACTTCCAATACCCGCGCTCAACTTAACATTGCCGGAAAGCAAGTCGAGAAAGTTGATAACTTTCTATATTTAGGAAGTGTCGTCTCGGCTAATCGCGGTGGCACCGAACTGGATGTGTGCAGCAGAATCGGGAAGGCTAAAGCTGCGTTCGGAATGCTGTCCAAAATCTGGAGAAGCAATGTTATTAGCTTAAGAACCAAGCTACGACTGTTCTGCTCCAACGTAGAATCAGTGCTGCTTTATGGGTGCAGTACCTGGAAGGTGGACACCATTAACACACGGAAGCTGCAAGTCTTCGTAAACAAATGCTTAAGAATCATCTTGAGGATTTTTTGGCCGAACCGCATCTCCAACGAACAACTTTATCTGAGAACGGGCCAAGAACCTATAAGCATTACTATACGAAGAAGAAAGTGGCAATGGATTGGACACACCCTACGGCGCGAAGACAACTCCATTGCGAAATACGCTATGCAGTGGAATCCGCTCACCCAGGCAGGCAGAATAGCGGGACGCCCTAGGCAAACGTGGCGCAGAACAGTTGAGGAGGAATCGAGCTCTTTAGGAATGAGTTGGAGGCAGCTCAAACGCGTTGCAGAACTCCGAACACGATGGCGCGCAGGCGTGGTTGACGCCCTATGCCCCCCGAGGGGTTAAAGGACATAAGTAAGTAAGATATTTTCACCGAAAATGCTCAAATGAAATAGCCAGTAGCATTCCTCCCCTTCTACGTTTTAACCGCAATACTCCCCATGCCTCAAATGCTCATCAGTTAACCCTCAAGCCTATCATTCGACGTACCGTGAAATATCTATAGGGACTCTTTTATGAGCCGCACAGCACGTTTGCGGAATGCGCATCGGTGCTTCCTTTCTCCTTAAGTCCTCTTTAATGCTCACTCTATGTATCGAAATACATAAAAAGGGTAGTCATAACCCTTTTAACACGAGTAAATTGCAAAAAAAAAAAATTATAAATAAATAAATTAAATAAACGATTTTTTGGTATCCAATAAACTAACACTAAAAAAAAAACACTGCTATTATGAAAATTAAGTTCAGAATAGAATATAAATTCATATTGAACAAATGTCGAAATAACAGCTACAACATGTTCTTTGAGAATGGAAAACCCAATTTTTTTTTCACACACCTGAGAATTGTAAAAAAAAACCTGAGTAACCCTGGGGTAAATCTCAAACAGCAGATCATTAATCTCCTCCATTGCAAAGAGTTCGAATTCATTGAAATTTTTCCTCAAAACTCAGGGAACTACATCCTTTTTATTCAGGTCATACGTAAGGTATGGATGGCAAACGACTAACAAAGGCCTCGTAGGGGCAGCATCTCTCGATAGGTGTTGGTCCGCTAAGTAACGAGAAAGAGCCACTGCAGCCGAAAACCTAGCAGCTCTGTTAGTAAGCCCTACTCCCACCTCCTCGTGGTGCCATCTGGGGATTTCTTCGGAAATTGCTAACGGGAGAGGACGAATGGCGAGCTTCCTGCGTCAAAAAACAGGATAAGTGTCGGTTGGTCTGTGGCCCAGCGAGCCGCAACCGTAAAAACAAATCTTGCTCCGAAACGCAAACCAATGCCTCGGATACGGACGGATAATTTGATGACGACCTTTGGCTATCGGACACGGACAACGATCGGATTCTGGAACGTTAAGACCCTCCTCGACTCACTCAAGGAAGGGCCTTATAACGCCAGATTCCTCCAATTAGAACGCGAATTCGCAAGGTATAAAATAGACATCTTAGGGCTGAGCGAGATAAGATGGTTCGATGCTGGGGAATTCATCTCCCCAACCAAAAACACTGTCATGCTCTACTCTGGTAAACCAGCTGGAAGTGCACGGAATTCCGGAGTAGGACTCATGCTAACTCCAGCAGCACGTAGTAGCCTCATATCCTGGAAACCCCATAGTGACCGGATATTGACGGCTAGGTTCCAGAGTAGAGTTAGAAAAATGACCATCATACAGTGTTATGCTCCGACTCTAGACGCGACTGAGGACGAAAAAGATGATTTTTATAGCCACTTAGGCGCTGCCTACAACCAAACGCCTAATGGGGACATCGTAATCGCGATGGGAGATTTCAATGCCAAGGTGGGTAGCGACAACACCATGCTTAAGCACGTGATGGGAGTTCACGGCGTGGGAGACCGTAATGATAACGGTGAGCGGTTTGTGGACTTCTGCAATACCAACCGCCTAGTCATCGGAGGTACGCTGTTTAAGCATAACACCTGCCACAAAATCAGTTGGGTCTCTACTGATAGGCAACGAACATCCAACCAGATCGACCACATTGCGATCAGTCGCCACTTTAGAAATTGTTTCCTGGACGTCCGAAACAGACGTGGAGCTGACGTCGGACTAGAACGAGATCACCATCTTATGGTAGCTCATTTACGCCTTCGTACTGCATCCGTCAACAGCAACCGCTCAAACCTACTTAACATCACTAGGTTTAATATCGACAGGCTCAAGGTTCCCCAAGTGCGCCAACAGTTCAGGGACCATCTTGCCTTAGAAGCAGAAGCAATCAGCAGCAAAGAGAACATGGATGACCACTGGAGTGCTGTGAAAAATGCTTTTGCGACTGGGGCACGCACGTATGTCGGTAAAAAGCAGAAACACCACCGCACATGGCTTTCTACAGACACCTGGAGACGGATCGATGAGCGTACAGCAATCAAGGCTCGGATTGCAGCGGCCTCAGCAGTAGAGAGAACCGAGCTTGAAACTCAATACCGTGCGAAGAAGAAAGAAGTGCAGCGTAGTGTGAGACGTGACAAACGTCAATATATCAACTCACTGGCCTCAAGGGCTGAAGAAGCAGCGAGTAGGTGCGACAGTAGGACTGTGTATAGCATCACTAAGGAGCTCATCGGTAGTCGAAACTCCAAACAACATCCAGTGAAGAGTCTAGACGGTAACCTTCTGATTTCGGATGAGGATCAGCTCACTAGATGGAGAGAACATTTTGCTACAGTGCTAAATCACATAGACGATGGCGGTATGATCTCGAATTCGAATGAGCAGTTCGAAGCAACAAATTCCCGAATTCGCACCGCACCTCCCAGTAAAACCGAGATAATAACAGCAATCAAGTCCCTCAAGAAGAACAAGGCGGTGGGTATTGATGGCATCCCTGCCGAACTATTTCAAGCGGCGCCAAATATATCGGCAGATTTGCTGCATCCCCTAATACGGAGAGCTTGGGATAGCGAACAATTTCCACAGGAGTGGAAAAGGGGGATGATCATTAAACTTCCAAAGAAGGGAAACTTGACGGATTGCGGTAACTTGAGAGGTATATGCGTTCTTCCAGCCGTGGCTAAAATAATAGCTAAAATAATTCTAGAACGAATTAAAGAACATTTAGATTCAACTCTCGATGTAGAACAGGCAGGCTTTCGCGCTGGATCCTCCTGCATTGACCACATAAACACCTTACGGATCATTATCGAGCAATGCGTTGAGTATAGGTCTCCGCTACATTTAATGTTTATCGACTTCGAGAAGACTTTCGACAGATTGAATCGAGATGCTATCTGGTTGGCCTTGCGCAGGAGAGGCATCCCAGAAAAACTTATAGCTATTATCAAGGCTACATACGAGGGCGGCAAGTGTCACGTCGTGCACAATGGTAAGGTGTCGGAGGATTTTGAAGTCCAAAGTGGAGTACGTCAAGGGTGCATACTGTCCCCACTATTGTTTTTGGTGGTTATCAGCGATGTACTCCGTGCAGCATTGACGGAAGGCAACTATGGAATTCGTTGGACTATGACATCTTACCTTAAACACCTAGATTACGCTGACGATGTTTGTCTACTTTCACATCGGATAATGGATCTTCATTTGATGGCCCAAAATCTAGAAGCTAAGGCAAACAAAGTGGGGCTAAAAATAAACACAGCCAAAACAAAAGCCCTGAGCACTTCTTCTAATAACCGCGCTCAACTTAACATTGCCGGAAAGCAAGTCGAGAAAGTTGATAACTTTCTATATCTAGGAAGTGTCGTCTCGGCTAGTCGCAATGGCACCGAACTGGATGTGTGCAGCAGAATCGGGAAGGCTAAAGCTGCGTTCGGAATGCTATCTTAAATCTGGAGAAGTAATGTTATCAGCTTAAGAACCAAGCCGCGACTGTTCCGCTCCAACGTAGAATCAGTGCTGCTTTATGGGTGCAGTACTTGGAAGGTGGACACCATTAACACACGGAAGCTGCAAGTCTTTGTAAACAAATGCTTAAGAATCATCTTGAGGATTTTTTGGCCGAACCGCATCTCTAATGAACAACTTTATCTGAGAACGGGCCAAGAACCTATAAGCATTAATATACGAAGAAGAAAGTGGCAATGGATTGGACACACCCTACGGCGCGAAGACAACTCCATTGCAAAATACGCCATGCAGTGGAATCCGCTCACCCAGGCAGGCAGAATAGCGGGACGCCCTAGGCAAACGTGGCGCAGAACAGTTGAGGAGGAATCGAGCTCTTTAGGAATGAGTTGGAGGCAGCTCAAACGCGTTGCAGAACTTCGAACACGATGGCGCGCAGGCGTGGTTGACGCCCTATGCCCCCCGAGGGGTTAAAGGATCTAAGAAGAAGAAGATAGATAAGGTGTATGAGATGTTCTAATTTCCCGGGTACTCCTATTCGTCGTTACCTTTATTGTGTACTATCTTCGATACTATTCAACCTCTTTCAGATTTCTTGAAAAAAACCTATCCAGAAAGTTTCGACAACAGTTAACTCTAAGCACCCTTCGTTACAAAATCTGTTATATATCTTTAACTGCTTAATCCTTTTAAATAAAACTATATGTTAACCTTTTTTACTAGATGCCCTGTGTGACAATAAAAACCAGATTAAAGTCGGATAGGTAGTTGTTGGGATCAATGGACACAAGCAACAGGCTGACCACCATTAATATATGCAGTATATATGCTACGTGCGTATATGCAACGTGTGTAAATGCAACTACCCAGATGAATATTTTATAAAAAAAATTGGTGCAGTAGTTTTGTAGTTGTCCACAACACTGACGTACGTATGTACTTCTTTCCGTTCGGAGCGTCTACTCTCCTCCTTTCTTCTGGCTTTATCAAAAGAAGGTTGTAAATTTAAGACAATTTTATTTCGATATTGGCAATATCTAAAGTGAAAATCCATGGAAATTAAATGTAAAAATTTCACATAAAGTATTCGCATTGTCTTGAGGCACCTGGTGGGCCATTTAAAGTGAATTTTTTTTTAAAACCTTGCAATGTGTACTACATACTCGTAGATATAGCTTGTCAAAAGCACGGGAAATTTCAAGGGTTGCAAGCGATATTGGTCCTTCACAGTCAGTTACAAGTACAAATCATACATTTCATTCATTTTCTGCACGTGTGATTCTGGATATCCTTATGTAAACAGTTTAATCCATCGAAGCTTGAAAGTATAACGAATACGTGTAAGCGCAGTAGGCATTTGCTTTTGGATCCGCTGCTTACTCTGCTATACCTCGCTTTGAAGCAAGATTGCTTTGCCTCCTAATGAGCTTATACAACCGCCAACTTCAGAACTTTCACTTCACTTATATAATTTTAACTTATATAATTCCCCAGCAAAGTGACAGGAAAGTGTAAGCGTAGGTACTCATCTTAAACTTTTAATTAACAATGTTGCAAGAATCTTTGGCGTTTGCATTAGTTGACATCCCACTAAAAAATAACATTCTAACCGAACGATGCAAGGATTTTTGTGCAAAGCAAAGACTGTTGTAGAAAAAGCTGCACGTGAAGCTACTAGATTTGCCTACCACGTTGTATGCCTAAGGACATATGTGTGTGTTCGGTGCATCTAAATGAGCACTGAAATTAAATTTCAAAATAATCACCTACTTAATGCACGGTAAATGATAAGTAGAGAACGCAAAACATACGGATGGGATATGCGCTACTCTTGTAATCCTTCCGCAAGTGTTGGAGCAGGATTTACCTTTCATTCGTGCTAGCTGGTGGGATTCTAGGTAACGTGAACTAATGGTGAAATGTCGTTAGTGGAATACAAAATCGTGAATTAAAGTGGAAATGAAAACAAGAAATACTGGTACAGTTTACGTGAGACACAGGTGCATCCGGTGCACTTAAATTCCACTTAATTTTAATTCGATCTCATGGGGGATAGGATTGATGCGAAAGCTTCGTCGTGTTTATGCAAAGGGGTACGCCTAAATTAAGTAGGTTGGAATGAGTGGTAATAAAGTAGTTTCAGAGTAAAGCTTCGTTAACGACAAACACTTAACTTAAAAAAGGTTAACGGATAGTGTCAGAAATTGTCGAAGCAATAGTGGCGAAATTATAGACTTCCAATGAAATCGTTTTGTTAAGGAACAAGATTTAGATGACTGATTCTGATTGTAGCGGTGGAGCACTATAAGCAGAATATCGTACCGAGCCCTGGGTCTCCTGTAGGTCCTTCGAGTGACCAAAGCACTTACATGCACTCGAAGTAAACAGATTTTGTTCCCTCCGTGTTTTTTTGATGGGCAGGTAGGAGTAAAAATCCTTTATGAATACTTGTAGCCCGTGCAAGGAGTTATGCCCGACTCCATGCTCCTGGATGGTTACGTGGTATAAAACTCCTCCCATTTCTCTGCCCTGAATTAGTCCTCCGAGGCACCATCAGTCAAGGCATTCCTTCGCATGAGTAGGTTTGACATTTAGTTATTTCTTTTTTAGCTGCCGGGAATGACAGGATCTTTGCTTCTTTCGTTTCTCCTTGCTCAATCCTCTATACCCAGTTTCTGCAACATACTTTTCTTTAAACATTTGCGTGTTGTTGTGTGCTCATGTATGTACGTATGTCCGTCTGCTTATGCGTTTGCGTAGGTGTATTTTGGTACATATCTGCGTGTCTACTTGTGTCCAAGATATTACTTCGTGCGTTTTCCTCGCCCTCTCTCCTTTCTCGCTCTAGTCGCCTCAACTCTACGAGCTCACTACGTTCCACTTATTTTCGGATTTTAGCATGTGATGTACTATATTCTCAGGAGTTGGTGTTTCTTCTAGTACTCTTTGTACTGCTTCTCTTTGTAGTTGGAATCGTGGGCAGAAAAAGAATACATGCTCCACATCTTCGGGAGTATCGCTGCACGATGATCAATTGGGGCAGTCATCGTTCTTAAAGCGCCGTTCCGTAAGTGGTTAGTGTGTCGGATCACTACGGATGAGGTTCCAAGTTCGAGTCCCAGAAAACACCAAAAAGTTTTTCCACGGTCCCACATCTCGCGAGCGTCTGACAAACATCCGAGAGTATTGTTGTCACGAAAAAGCTTCTCAAAACAAATCGCCCTTCGGATAAGGCATTAAACTGTAGGTCCCTTCCATTCGTGTGAAAAATATGACGCACACAACATGAGTGGTTGCGAGAAACTAGACCCTGACACTTAAAGAGCTGTTGCGCCAAAAATGTATTAATATTTTTTTTTTTACTATACCGATGTCATCCGCAAATCCGACGATTTTAGACTCGTCTGGTATTTCAAGACGAAAAACGCCATCGTACACGATGCTTCATAGCATCGGTCCCAGGACCGATCGGTGTGGTACTCCTCCTCTGACTGCGTACTATTTTACGCCATTTATCTTTGTCATATCGCAACACTCTTTGCCGAACGTAGTCCTTCACAATTTCTCTGATGTAAATTGGTACACTCATTTTTCGCAGCGCTTCCAGGATGTGCTTCCAACGAGCGATGTTGAAGGCGCTCTTAACGTCCAGCGTTGTGACGCAAGAGTACTGTTTTGCGCCTCTTCTCCTTCGTCTTCTTTCTATAGCCCTTTGCGCTGTGTCAACTACTACCTTATTATCATCCACAGTCGAGGGTGCCTTTCGAAAACCGTACTGATGTTCTGATAGTCTACCTGCTTCTTCAATGGCTGCTTCCAATCTGTTACCGACGATGTGCTCCAGAACTTTTCCCGCCGTGTCCAACATACAGAGCGGGCGGTATGCTGACGGATCTCCTGCAGGTTTGCCTCCCTTGTGTAGTAGCACGAAATATTTGGCGGATTATCATAAAATTTGCACCACAGTTAAATGATTATATTACAACTGTTATGTGTAAATTAGAAAAAAAAACGAACGGCAACAATTGGAGATATAAGGAAAAAAGAAGAATATAATAATACAAAAATTAAAAAAATTGTTTTCGAATTCTCGAAATTTATTTTTTGATTTATATTCATGCCGATTATTGAATCCGGCGGATTGATTTCGGAGGGATCTCATTCAATCCACACTTATTCCCCATCATTGAAAACGTCGGCTAGCAAGTGAACGAATGTCGGTAAGGAAGTGACAAAAAGTAAGCATTATTGAAACCGCAAACGATTCGCACTCCATACAAAGTCAGACGCTTTCAATACGCATCAAAATAGCTGCGGATTACGGTGACAGTTGATAATTTTTCTCTTCGAAATGATGAAAAGCAATAAAAAGTATGTTTTAATATACATATAAAGATAGACAGATACGTATCTGAATTTAAGTTTGGGCGGACTACAAGTCATCCTTACGAAAGAAATTGGCCCATAATAAACGTGAGTTAAAAGCTGCAGGTGGTGGGGAAAACAATGAAGTTCATTTCACTCCTTTGGAGGACGATGTAATTAAAATCTTGTGCTTGAAAGACTGCATGGAGGGTTTGCTTGAGACAAAGATTTATGGTAGACCAATAAAAACCATTGCCTCTACCTGTAGTATGCCACAAGATATGGATATGTCTCTTGAAAGTGAAATGAGCTTGCTAACTGAAACATCTGATGACAGAAGCACTACGTCCATAGTCTTAGGAACCGTCGAGAAAAAAACCAAATGTATGAAAAAATATCCGAACTGCTTTTAACTGTTAGAAAACAATCCGGGAAAACAAATTCTTATTTGAAATAAGTCTACCGGTTAATATATCGACTGAGTGACTACCAAAGAAAAGGGAGTGCAATCCATCAGTTACTGCTTTAAGAAATAAAAAGGCACAATGAACGCACGGAACAACTGGCAGTAGAAAAAAAAAAAATAATTAAAAAGAGATAACCTTCAACTTGAGTTAATGATTTTCATTATTTTCAAAATATTTCGCCTGTTTTGAATATTTGTTGAGGAATATTTTCATTTGACAGAAAAAGGGCTGAATTCGATGTCGTTAATAATTTTCTTTTGCGGACCGATAACGTTGTTCATCCGGCGGTTTCAATAATGGGATCACACAGAGAAAGTGAATAGGTGCCGATCGGATGAGATCCCTCCGCAATCAATCCGCCGGATTCAATAATCGGCACGATAAAATTTTTTTTTTCTTTGTTTTTTCTGTAATATTACAAAAATAAAAAAAATAATAGGTACATACATTTACGTATTTTTTTTTTTTTTTTTTTGTAATGAAGAGGGAATGATTGATGCACTGTCAGGGTCGGCCATGATTCCCTGGTGTGTCTACCGACTAAACTCTCCACATCTTCAGGCAACCCAACCCTGGGATTGCTTCTTGCATTAGTTCAGGGTGTGGTGTTACTTTTGTTTAGCCTCTATGGTACTTTTATCTTTATGGCACACTCACTCGTCATCAAATTCATAATAGGCATTGTTGTCATCATTCGTTATTTCTTCGTCTTCTACATCGTTGTCACAACTCTGTGGACCCGAAGACGATTGCAACAATTCAAGAGCTTCTTTTGGATATCGTTTTTGTTTCTTTTTGGGTAATTTTCTCTTGCTAGTTATTAGTGGGTCCGAACTTAGCAGAAAATAATTAAGAACATCTCTAATGGTTTCTTCGCGACTGGTTTTTCTAGAATGATGTTCTCTAAATCTCTTGAAATCCTTATTTCAGGCCTTTTGTGTTAACTCTTCAGTTAACTGGCCTATCGGTAAAGGGGCAGTTGAAATTATTTCATGCCCGTGAATAAAATATTTGTGGAGTGTTGGGGACATATTGTACCAAGGATACTTATGAACAAAGTATCTGGCGGTATCTTCGCCAAATTGACGAAACTTGTCAACATTAATCGTACACCCACTAGATACAACTACTAATATTGTGTGCATCTTTTTGATTAATTCGATGTCAATTTTGGTTATTTCCGCTATGATTTTCGGATTTTGAAAGAAACGCCTGGCAGTATTTCTATTACTGGAATATCCTCACTCATACGTATAACCTGATATTGATGTCGAGTTAAATTGCCTTCCACAATCACTGCAATAGCATCTTCACCCGTCAAAGCATTATTGTTTAATGAAAGTGGCTTTGTTAAGGTATCTGAAGGATTGCTTGATGTAATTTCTTTTAACACTTTTACTTACTTACTCAGGTGGCGCTACAGTTCGGGGTGAACCTGGGCCTCAACCAACAAGCCTCTCCATTTAGCTCGGTCTTTAGCTAGTTGCCTCCAGTTGCGCACTCCAAGTTGGACGAGGTCCCCTTGAACTTGTGCGCGCCACCTACGGCGATGATTCCCTGTACTGCGTCGTCCCTCGGGGTTAGATTCGAAGACTCTGCGGGCCGGAGCGTTGGTGTCCATTCGCTCTACATGTCCTAGCCATCTCAGACGTCCAATACGCAGTTTTTTGACTAGGTCGATGTCGCTGTACAGCTCGTATAGTTCGTGATTGAATCTTCTCCTCCAAAACCCGTCAACGCAAACGGGACCGAAAATCTTACGAAGAATTTTGCTCTCGAAGCGACCAAGGATATCTTCATCCTCTTTTAATAAAGTCCATGTTTCAGCGCCGTAAAGCAGGACTGGGATGATCAAGGTCTTATATAGAGTCTCCTTAGTTGTTCGAGATAGGGCTTTACTGTTGAATTGCCTTATAAGCCCAAAAAACAGCGATTGGCAACAGTTATTCTTCGCTTGATTTCTGCACTGATTTTGTTAGTAGAATTTATAGCAAAGCCAAGGTAGACAAAGTCCCTTACTACCTCGATGTTATAGCTGCCCACTGTGACGTTTTGTCCAATTCGTCGGTGTTGGTTTTCCCTTCTTGTTGACAGCATATACTTGGTTTTGCCCTCGTTTATCGCTAAACCCATTTTGGCCGCTTCCGCCTCAATGCTTGCAAACGCACCGGTGACAGCCCGCTGAGTTCTTCCGATAATGTCTATTTTGTCGGCGTATGCAAGCAGTTGTACAGACTTGTAATAGATTGTGCCTCCGGTGTTGGCTTGTGAGTTCCGCACGATCCGTTAAAGTACAATATTAAAGAAGTCACATGACAGCGCGTTACCTTGTCTAAAGCCTTTTTTGACATCAAAGGTCTCGGTGAGGTCATTACCGACCTTGATGGAGCAGCGAGCGTTCTCCGTCGTCAGCCTGCACAGACGGACAAGTTTGGCAGGGATGTCAAAACTAGACATGGCTCTATAAAGCTCTTCTCTATAGATGCTGCCATAGGCGGCCTTGAAATCGATAAAGAGGTGGTGAGTATCGATTTGGAATTCTTGGGTTTTCTCCAGGATTTTAACACTTTTGATGCTTGTGTATTTCCCATTGCCCGTAGACTCATTTTTGTGCTTCGTGCGCTCAGAACTGTCTTCAAAGGAAGTATTTGCACGACCACGTTTTTTCTCTGATGGAGCACAAAAAAATGAAATCGACGAATCGAGCCATGTCGTGTTCTCCTTTAAAAAGTATTTCTTAATTCTACGTGCCTTCAACCATCGAGTTTTAAGCTGGAACTCAAAACTACAAAACTTTTTCATTGCACTTGTATCATCAACATTTTTCGTCTGATTTTTTACGTATTCAGTCAAATATTGCATTTGGTCATCAATGTTTTGTCCTTCTGATCTTCTAATAATATCGAAAAGCTCTAGATGCGTTAAACTTAACACGTTGAACAAATTTTATACAGACAGATATGGTATTGATATATAAAATAATGAGAATTTGTTTTTTTTTTATTTATAACCCATCTTATTAATTTTTTTTTTTCTTGAAAAACAAGAAAAACCGGCAAAATTTGTTTACAGTTATTGAAAGCAGAATATACACTGAATAGAAAAAAAAATTAGTTGCTTGCTTAATGTAGCTTAATACACAACTATTTTCATCTATCTTTCAATATACATATATGCAAAAAAACGTTCATGTAAATTTGACTCAAAAAATAACCTCATTATTAGGAATGCGAATATTTGTTTACAAAATAATAATTATTTGCAGATTAACAAATACCCGACCTAGAAGATTCCATTTCAAAAAATAAGTTATTTTTCACAGTAAGATCACAAAAAATTATTAATTTTTTAGGAAAAATCAGTCGCGAAAAACACATGTTACGACTGTGGCTAAATGGCTGCAACTAATAGACTTCTTGCGAAGCGTCTCGTTGAGTGAACGGTTTTATTCATTCGGCGTAATGTTTCCTGGAATATTCATTTTACAAAAAAAGTAACGATTTTCTTATCACCAATTCATATTTTGATTTAATACGGGGTTTTGTTGCTTTCTACCCCACAGTGAGGCGTTAGAAATGTCCACAAACATGTCCATTTTGATAGCCGCTTTTAGGACTACATTTGTTATGTAATTCTTGTGTCATGTAATTCTCGGTCTGCAGGTGAGATGCTTTTTCACAATGTGAGACTAATCCTAATTACTGTTAAGTAATGTAGATGCAGGCAAACGGGGTGCATGTTCCCTGCTATCTAAAAGATATATTGTGACCCTCTCCCAAACTTGGACTCTAGTCGGAAAGATACTCGACTGAGAACACATTCTCTCGTCCAAATGTTTTGATGAACTACAGTATCTGATTTGAATCCTACCAGTGGTTTATCTTTTGTGGAATAGTGCTTAATATTCCATAAAGAGGTATGCTGGTGATTTCTCCAGAAATCTGGATCTGTTTCATGCTCAGTTTTCTAAGGTGCTTCTTAAGCAAGCAGTGAGTCGTTAGCATGCCTGTCAAAATGAAGCCGATTATTGCACACACCAAGGTAAGATTTATTTTTCTTTTGGTTGTATTTTCCCAGAAGTTCCTTGGCCTGTCTTAGAGCGCCAAGTAACAACACGGCAATTTAGATTTAGATTTAGATTTATTATTCAAAATTCCTAAATTCAGCATTACTTCACAATTCGAAAAATAAACATGATAATAGAACTTAAAGTAAATACAAAGTATAAGAAATTCATTTGGTATTCTGTATTTTTTATACGTAAGTAATAAAAATAGTGTTGAGTACCACTTTAATATGTATTTAGATATTTAAAAAATTAGTTTATTTGGGTGGGGTAACCCTTGAAGAAAATTAGAAAAATAGTATTTTTATTAAACAATATTAAGAAAGCATTTACTCTATAACCTCAAAATGTGTGTAAGAAAAAAAAACTTAAGATTTAATTTAAACCAGATAGTCAGAAAGAATAGATTCTATGCCATCGAAGTTGAACTTAAGAAGCCAATTTTTTACTAGTTTAAGAAACATTCCAGGTAAAATGATTGTTCTGAACGACTGAGGAAGTTTATTGAATAAACGATGAGACGAAATGTGATAAAAATTACGATAAGCAGTAGTATGGAAAGTAGGAACAGATACAGAGTACAAAAAGTTTCCACGTAAGTTATAGTTAGAAATTAAACGGAAATTACGATTACTAGATTTCATTAAAAAAAAAACACTTTAGCACCTTAAAACAATACAAATGACGAACAGGAAGAATTTTTAGGTCACAGAACAACGGGTAACTAGGATGTCTCACAGGTTTACGGCATAATTTTCGTAGGATATATTTCTGTAAGATCAACAGAGAATATATTTTGTTCTTAAAAGTACCTCCCCAGCAAGCACTACCATATTGTAATTTTGAGTGAACAATACCATAATAAATAATTTTTAAGAGCAAATTTTAAGAGCAAAAATGCCTAAGTGTATAACGAAAATAATTCCTCAAAGCATCTACATGATACGACAAGCTCATTTTCGAGTCAATAATAAGCCCCAGATATTTAAATTCACTGGCGTTTTCAAACAGAAAACATTTATCACTAATTAAAGGTAAATCATTAAAGGTACGAGAAGATAAGCCATAATGGCAATTGCAGACAGGAAGTTTGAATTTTTGGCACTCTGGTGAATGAAAGTAGACATTAACTTCAAGATCCGGAATAGAGCACAAACTAAAAAACATAATCTTAGTCTTGGGACTTATGACCAGGTTGTGTTTGGAGAACCAGATTCTTAGAAAATGAAGGTCCATATTAATGTCTGAAATCAGGTCTAGGCGGCTGTCAGAACCATATGAGAAGCCTACGTCATCCGCAAAAGCAGTCGGTGTGCCTTTGAAATTAAGTGCAAAAAGAGAGTTGATATAAATAAGAAAGAGAATAGGACCTAAGACAGAGCCTTGAGGTACCCCTAAGTTGAAGACTATAAGGTCGCTCCTGATTTCGTCAATCTACACCCTTTGAGACCTATTTTTCAGATACGACCTGAACCATTCTAACATGAAGCCACGACATCCTGCTTTTTCAAGTTTATTGAGAAGAATGAGGTGATCGACCATATCAAACGCTTTGGTGATGTCAATAAATAGACCAGCAGTGGACTTTTTACTATCAAGGTTAGACATCACATTACCACAGAACTGTAGAAGTGCATCTTCGGTTGATTTTCCTTTTTGAAAGCCAAATTGAGCCGAATTAAAAAAACTTGGTTTTTGAAAGATAACTCCCTTTTCTATTTTTTACCAGCTCTTCGAAAATTTGACTTATAGCTGGAAGAAGAGATATAGGCCTATAATTACGCATATCTATAGTAGAACCCTTTTTAAACAACGGAACAATATCTGCACACTTAAGCTCTTCTGGAAAAACCCCCTCAAAAATATGGCGATTAAAAATATGTGATAGTACGTCCATTAGATAGCGTGCAACTTTTTTAAGAAAGATATTCGAAATACCGTCAGCACCACACGAGTTTGTATTTTTTAGAGTACCGATAACTTTTAACACTTCAAGTGAAGTTATGGGTTCAAATACAAAACTGTTACAAGAGATTGGATCAGCACAGCAACCAGTTGTCAGATAGGTGAGAGAATAAGGTTGGGCAAGACCTGGTTGTAAATTAGTCGCTATCCTTGTAAAATAGTTGTTAAAATAACGGTCACTTCTCTGTGACCTCCTCTTATAAAGGTTATATCTTAAATTATGTTGCAAACTGCGTGAATGATCATTTTTTAATCAACTAGTTACATAATTAATTATATCCCTCCGCTTGCACGTTCATATGAATAAGTTTTCCGCTATTGATTTCGATTGTACTGTACACGTTATCAGTCTTATATAAACTTAATTTTTTTTTATAAATAAATTGAAAAATCTACAGAAAACTCAGTTAAATACTTATTTAATTAATTTAAGCCGTAAGTCCACAATGAACCGCTGAAAGGCAAATAGATTAAATTCTCAAATTACATTTCGAATCCATGATTTGGTTGATTTATTTCTCGAAGAGGATGCAACATCTAAAGGATTGCTTCCACAAGGAACCTTATGAGGCTCGCTTGCTGCGTCCGTGTTTTACAGTACAGTGCGTTGCGTGTGCTGTCGGCGAAATGAAGAATGAATTAAAACGCGGCGAAAATTTCGTCGTACCTTATATTTACGCTTATTTATAGTATTAAGACAAATTGGAAATTATTCTCGTGAGCCGTAAACACGGTTAATTAAAAGGGAGTGGTAATTCAATGCTATACGTCATTATCCTTGCGCTCAGTAATGTACTGTCATTAAGTTTATTTAACGCTTTTGCAGATTCTCCTTTTTTCCTGTCAAAAGGATTTTTTAAATAATAACTCGCACCGAGATTTACTCTTCTACGGAGCACATTGGACGTGCATATCCTTCCGTTTCGGAAAGAGAGTAAAATACAATGCACAAGCCTGAATTAACGCGGTCGATCGTAATCGACAGTTTTTGTAAATTTTATATAACCTCAGTGTGATACATCGAATTGGGGGGCTCGATTGCATATTCAACGGTGAAATTAAACCGGCGAGAAATATCCCCGGAAGTTGAGAAGGACATGCTGCCGCATGGTGTGTATGTTACGACCGCACCTCAAATGCGATATAAATTTACAGAAAAAAGTATTCGAATTATAAAGTTATAGACCATAGACGTCGCTCGCCCCGCAGCTATCATGGAATTTCCAATTACATGGAGATTTTTAATCCAGATAGCTTTAATTAATTTATGAGAGGATGAAATGTTTACATTGATCCTACACTCGTTGGTGAATTTGTTTTTACTTCCACACTCTTTTTGACGCTTTTAGAAGAACGTAAACAAAAATCTGTATACAAACCAATAAATTTGGTAAGCAAGTGCTTGCAAAGAGCACACATGCAAAACGCACTTAATTATCGTTGGGATAAAATGCCTAGATGTGCTCTGATTTGTCTAGTAGCTATCGATTTCTTCAAATGGCTCTGGGGTTTTCATCACCGAGACTTATCAATTTTTTTTTGTTTTTTAGGAAAACAGTATCAAATTAAACACATCTCCTCGTGCCCAACGAATCATCAAACTTATAGACAGCGACGGGTGACATTTTGACTGAGTGTGTGCTGGCAAGGAGCAATCGACATACGCCACCCATTTATTTAAATGGCGGCGCTATGTCAAATTAACCATCACATGTTTAGAACGTACGAGTACCTACATCAAAACTTTGAGAAATCAATTCTCAGGATCTCATCAGGATGCTCCTCTGACCAATATAATGAATTTATCATTTGAACCATAATTCGAACACAATCTCGGATGAAACGTGTGAGATCAGGAAACCCCTCACTTCACCCCCGTCTTAAAAACTTGAAATGGCCCCATGAGCTGTGTTATTTGGATGCATCGTCCTTCGAATGTTTCATCCGAGCGATGTTCATACATGTCTCCGTGTTTCCATTGTGTACAATAAATTTATTGCCCAGACACATAATTGTGGCTCGTGTTTTGCCAGCGTCCTAGGTGGTGGATACACGAGTCCAGTGCATGCTCACAATTAGTCAATTTGCTCATTGTTGTCAAATAATTGGCAGAGTGGTCTTCGTGTGTTGTCCCCTTAGCAGGCAGTGGCGAATTAAATTTGCATAAAACTCACTTGACCCTTAAATTCCCGGCCTGCTCTTGTTTTGACCCGGGGACTCTGAAGTGTAAATCGTTTTGCCTTTTAGCAAATATTTGGGACATTGTTAGGTACTATGGTGTAATCAGCTTGAACATGTTTCCTTTGTGTGGCTGGTTAAGGAGGCGTACGGTGGGAAGGTTATTGATTAAAGCAGGAACGGTTGTAGTAATCATCTTAGCTCGTATGCGCTTGGGAATGACGAACTAGGATACAGATAGAAAAGCGAACTGATGGCTTTGTATCCTGTTGGTAAATTGTAGATATGGAAATTTGCATAGTTTCGCAAATGATTGGATTTATACGGAATACTATCCAATCCATGGTGCTTTAGTTGTATGTTAGAATATTGCTAATATAAAGTTTGCCTTAAGAGCCTACTTTTACATTAGAGCTTGGTAGCAGTAGAGTCTGAAATGTTTGCAAATATGAGATGTTAGTATTATAGATGGATGGAAGTAATAACAAACGCAAAATAAGTGTAAGCAAACTGCGGGTAAATATGCATTGCTGGACAACCGGTAGAGAGAGTAGAGCATTCCCAGTATCGTGGGAGTATTGTCTCGACTGATGAGGGAACCGAACTGGATATAGTCAACAGGATTGGTAAAGCAAAGTTCGGGTTCGAGATGCTGTCCAAAATATGGCGAAGCAATGCATTAAGTTTGAACACCAAGCTAAGAATGTTCCGCTTCAACGTTGAGTTCATGCTGTTATATGGATCCAGTACGTGGTGCGTAACCGTTACTATCACTAAAAAGTTGGAAATGCTTGTTCATATTTGACTGAAAAACATCTTAAGGATTTTCCGACCCAACCGTATCTCTACAAAACGCCTCTACCAGAAACCAATGGGCACAACCATCCAACGACGGAAGTGGCAGTGGACTGGTCACATGTTTCGAAAAGTGGACAGTTCCATAGCTTACCTTGCTATGCAATGAAACTCTTTAGCCCAGGATGGAAGAATATCTGGCTGTCTGAGGAGAACGTGGGGCAGATCAATTGATAAGGAGGCATGGCAAATGGGGATCTACACCTTAACGTGACCGCCCAACAATAGATTTTCTGCAGAGTAGTGAGCAAACGAAGAGAAGAAAACAGCTGAATTATATATTGTATGTGCTTCATACACTGCAGATGAGTTCGTAGTATAGTAGTATATGCTGCGCAAATGAATTTGAGAGCTAGCGGAAAGCCTGTAAAAGCAACACTGGTGAAACTCATAAGTGAAGCCAATTCAAGCTAGCAAAAATGATCTGCGATTTGGGCTGGCAATGGTGTAGTGGTAACGTCGTCAATTGCCACGCTAATGGTTCGTGGTTCAAATCCTGATGTCAGCAAGCATTAATTTATTTCTTATGAAATATATAAAGTCAGTCCGATCAATTACGAATACTTTGTGTGAACACTACTGCGAAGGCATAACACTGGCAGTAGCTCGGTCATATGGCTGGAAAAATTGTTCGCTCTGTTGATGATCATTTGCCTATGACATCGGTTATCGGAAAAAAAATACTGTGAAACAGAAGCAAAAGACAAAAAATAACAAAAATCTCCCCAGTTATCTGGACGCCACCCCCGGAGATTCTCTGAAGCATACAAAATTGAGCTTCAAAAACCATTAAACCAAAAATCTTTCTCTCTCTCTATCTATCTTTCCTTTCCAAAGCCCGCACTGTGTGTAAGGGTATACATAACCCCTTGAGTGCGCGCGAATTAAAAAAAAATAAAAAATGCAAGCTCTGTCTATGATGATGGAAGTTCAGTTGTCTAAGAACCAAAATAGCGTTATTAGAAACTATGCTAAGGAAATTTTCCCACACTATGTATATGTTAAAAAAAATTCTAAAGCTATGTTCAGACGATTGTCAGATCTTACAATATTGTCAGGTCTACCAATGTGCGACAATTAGATGGCGGTGATCTAACAATGGCACACTATCTTCCAGCGTTAAATTGTCAGTTCACACGGTTGTCAGATTTTGTCCCGATTTCTGACAATTCCATTATCAGACGGCTGGTCTGGCAATCCTTTTTGTGAAAACGTTGGGAGACCAAAAATTGTCAGTTCGTACGGTTGGTAGATGACTGCTCACAAAAAATTGGCAGATCTGTTTTCAGATGTTGTCAGACTAATACCGTATGGCCGTTTTTTTTTCGTGCTGCACTGAATTGAAAAGTCTGAAGAAATGTTAAATATAACATACGTATACTCGTAAATCAAAATGAATCAAAAAGAGGCACTTGCGACAATCTTGGCCGGGTACGCATTGGAAAGCAGCGAGGAGGAAAACGAATTGCCACACAAATATCGAACGAAAGCCTATGAAATATTTACCAATTGTGTGGAAGAAGTTGATTGAGTGGATTGCCGTATTTTGTTTGTTTCAAAAAACATCATCGGCTTGAAATATTTCCAGGTAATCAGAATTAATTCATTGGTGCCTTGGTCAACTTCTTTTTGCGGTATTTATCCAAGTTGCTGTTGGACGTGGTGCGCAGATTCATCCAATTACCGCTAAAATCATTGCGGTCCTTATGGATGGTGTCTGCGACTTCCTACCATACGGTTTCATTGGGCAGTTTATATGCTCTGAATTCAGCATCCAAACTACGCCGTGCCTCGATTTCCTGGATTAATTTCGTTTTCAGTTTGATTTTTGTGGGACCATTCACTCTCAACATTTTTTCTATAGCTTTGAGAGTATAGATTTGAGAGTCCGTCGGCGTCTGCGAAGGTGATTCAACGTCTTACTTACTTACTTAGGTGGCGCTACAGTTCGGGGTGAACCTGGGCCTCAACCAACAAGCCTCTCCATTTAGCTCGGTCTTTAGCTAATTGCCTCAAGTTGCGCACTCCAAGTTGGTCGAGGTCCCCTTGAACTTGTGCGCGCCACCTACGGCGAAGATTCCCTCTACTGCGTCGTCCCTCGGGATTTGATTCGAAGACCCTGCGGGCCGAAGCGTTGGTGTCCATGCGCTCTACATGTCCGAGCCATCTCAGACGTACAATACGCAGTTTTTTGACTAGGACGATGTCGCTGTACAGCTCGTATAGTTCGTGATTGAATCTTCTCCTCCAAAACCCGTCAACCCAAACGGGACCGAAAATCTTACGAAGAATTGTTCTCTCGAAGGGGCCAAGGATATCTTCATCCTCTTTTAATAAGGTCCATGTTTCAGCGCCGTAAAGCAGGACTGGGATGATCAAGGTCTTATATAGAGTCTCCTTAGTTGTTCGAGATAGGGCTTTACTGTTGAATTGCCTTATAAGCCCAAAAAAACAGCGATTGGCAAGAATTATTCTTCGATTGATTTCTGCGCTGATCTTGTTTGTGGAATTTATAGCAGAGCCAAGGTAGACAAAGTCCCTTACCACCTCGAAGCTATAGCTGCCTACTGTGACGTTTTGTCCAATTCGTCGGTGTTGGCTTTCCCTTCTTGTTGATAGCATATACTTGGTTTTGCCCTCGTTTATTGCTAAACCCATTTTTGCCGCTTCCGCCTCAATGCTTGCAAACGCACCGGTGACAGCCCGCTGAGTTCTTCCGATAATGTCTATATCGTCGGCGTATGCAAGCATTTGTACAGACTTGTAATAGATTGTGCCTCCGTTGTTGGCTTGTGAGTTCCGCACAATCCGTTCAAGTACAATATTAAGGAAGTCACATGACAGCGCGTCACCTTGTCTAAAGCCTTTTTTGACATCAAAGGTTTCGGTGAGATCATTACCGACCTTGATGGAGCAGTGAGCGTTCTCCATCGTCAACCTGCACAGACGGACAAGTTTGGCAGGGACATGGCTCTATAAAGCTCTTCTCTATAGATGCTGTCATAGGCGGCCTTGAAATCGATAAAGAGGTGGTGAGTATCGATTTGGAATTCTTGAGTTTTCTCCAGGATCTGCCGAAGTGTGAAGATTTAATCGATGGTGGACTTTCCTGGCCTGACACCGCACTGATAGGGTCCAATCACGCTGTTCATAAAAGGTATCAGGCGTTCACACAATATCGCAGGAAAGATCTTGTATGCGATGTTGAGGAGACTGATGCCTCTATAATTGGCGCAGTTGAGGGGGTCTCCTTTCTTGTGGATCGGGCAAACGATGCTGAGGTTCCATTCATCAGGCATACACTCGTCTGACCAAATTTTAGAGATGAGTTTATGTATGCACTCCACCAATTCATCCCCAGCTGCCTTGAAAAGTTCGGCCGGTAAGCCGTCAGGTCCAGCAGCCTTGTTAAATATTGATGTCCTCACTTCGTTTTTGTCAGGTGGACGGAAATTTTGACTATCATCGTCTATGTTGAATGGTTCATTCTGCCTGACAGCGGGACGTGGGTCTTCATCGCCGTTATACAGTCTGCAGAAGTAGTTTTTCCATATTCTCAGCACCGACTGTGATTCTACTACGAGGTTTCCATTTTCATCTCTACAGGTTTCTGTACGGGTATTGCTCCTCTGACACGTTCTTTTTACCTTTTCGTAAAACTTCTGTACATTGTTCCTGGAGTATAAACTCTCAATATTCTCAAACGCGCTTCTCATGCTCTTTTTTCTTCTTTTGGAGAAGCCGATGTTCTTCCCGTCTCTTTTGCTCATAGAGTTCACGAGCAGCTCTCGTCTTCCCGTGCAGCGTCGCTTTGTATGCCTCTTGTTTTGCTGCATGCACTCGTCGGCATTCTTGGAAAAACCAGGGGTTTCGCGGAGGTGGGCGAGCGAGACCCAGCACATCAGTCGCGGCGTTTCTGATGGCATGTTGGCAGCGTTGCCACTGGTCTTCGGCACTTGATGCTGGCGGCAAAGGGGTGATTGAGAGATTTCGGGATACACGTTCAGCGAAGAGTTTGGCATTCTCTTGCGATTGTAGCTTTTCGACGTTAAATTTTCTCACAGTGATTCTTCTTTGTTGCTCAGATTGGGATATCCGCATTCGTACCTTGGCTACAACAAGGTAATGATCCGAGTCTATGTTGGCCGCTCGGAAGGTCCGGACATCCAGAATACTGGAGGCATGCCCTGCGTCGATCGCAATATGATCAATTTGATTCATCGTTACATGATCATTAGACCGCCATGTCTGCTTATGAATATCGTGATGAGGAAACCATGTGCTTGCTATGGTGACATTTCGCTCCACAGCGAAATCAATTAGCCTTAGTCCGTTATCAGACGTGGTGTCGTGTAGGCTATGCTTACCGACTGCCCTTCCAAAGACATCCTCGTTTTCTATTTTGGCTTTAAAATTGCCCAAAATGATTTTAATGTCGTATTTAGGACATTGCTCATATGTTTTGTCGAGGAGTTCGTAGAAACACTCTTTGGTGGCAGGGTCCATTTCTTCCGTGGGGACATGAACACATATTAGGCTTATGTTAGCAAATTTAGCATTGATCCGGATAGTTATAATACCCTCGCTTACGTGTCGGAAGCTTAAGACTTCTTGCCTAGGTCTGCCGCGTATGACAAATCCGCATCCGAATAAGCGTTGCCTGTTGCTTCTGTAGCAATCACCGTAGTAGATGTCACAGATTTTCATCTTCTTTTTGCCCGGCCCATCCCATCGCACTTCCTGGATAGCGGTAATATCTGCTTTATAGCAGTCTAGGGTCTCTGCTAGTTGTTCGTCTGCACGTGGTCTGTAAAGGGAAGGAACATTCTACGTACAGATCCGAAGGTCGTTGTCCTTATTTCTTTTGATGGGGTCGTCATTAGTTGATTCATCCTTATCCGAGACTTTTGGTTGTTTCGGAACCATCGATTTTTTACGTGGTAGGTAAGTTTCCCCGACGGCACAACCCCCAACCTGGAGGGCCAGTTCCTTAATTATTCCCGGAGGGGCCGGGTACACCGGTGTCAGTAGTCCACTACGGGAGTATGAGCGCTGCCGTTGGCCCATTAAGGGCTCCTCCGCCATCATCTCTATTCCAATGTCCTGACCAACATTGGAAATTCCTTACCGACCTGTGATTCGAATACGTCGAAGCAGCTCGCGCAAGGTATTCACTAAGTTCAACCTAACTGGAACTATAGACGCCACCTATTATTATGCTATTGCTACATAGCTATAAACAAATCAAAAACAATATGCCGGCTAAGGTTGGGCCACTAACCCACTGTTGGGCGGTAAAAATGTGTTCTATAGCAAGCTTAGCCCCAGGCGCCTGCCTGACAGTTGTGGACATACCCTTAGCGGAGCAACGAACTCGCGTGAGTGGCTAAACCATTCCAGAAAGCGGAGTTTAAATAAATGAATCGCGCCAAGCGCGCCACTTGCCCTCTGTTGGCTGCATGATTTGTTTTGAAGGGGAGGCCTTTTTTCGACATAATCAGCAAAAATCATCCAAACCTAATGCAGCATAAATTCAGTTTTGGGTTAGAATAATCAAAGTAAAGTGACCTGGTTACACGAAGTACACTGCATGTAGTTGCATACCAGTGGAGGAAAATAATTAAAAAAATGGACCGGATCCATTTGAGGAGTTATTGAAAATCGTTCTCCATGTTTATGGGGATTCTAATAAATAATTAAAAAAAAAAAACAATTGTTCTATTTTTTTTATTTATTTATTCCATTCTAATGAATTTATATTGTTTTTGATTTGTTTAACAAGAAGTGATATTAACATGAATTGAAGATAGAATTTCGAAGAAGCATTTTTTACAGCTTATCAGTAGCTTGGTCATGTGGCTCGACAAATTGTTCGCTCTGTTGGTGATGATTTGCTCTTGACATCGATTATCGGGAAAAAAGTACTGTGAATCAGAAGCAAAGACAAAAAATAACAAAAATCTCCCCAGTTATCTGGACGCCACCCCCGGAGAATCTCTGAAGCATAAACAACTGAGCTTCAAGAACCACTACACCAAAAATCTTTCTCTCTCTCTCTATCCATCCTTTCCAACGCCCGCACTGTGTATAAACATGTAAAGGTATTCATAACCTTTTGAGTGCGCCCAAATTATAAAAAAAAAAACTTATTCTCAAAACACTTTGTTTTTGCTTTTAGGCCTTTTTACACTACTTAAAAAAAAAAACATATTAGCGAATTTCCTATGTTGGAAACCCGCCCCGAATCAGGGTATGTATGTACTATCATTTTAGGTTCGACTTCCGCAGCGTTGATTGACCTCTTGGTGCATTGCTGCACATCATTGTCCATCGGCACCGACGATTGATAACTGAATACTTCGGTTTCCCGCCGAACTCCACTGGTCTCAAGAGCTCTTCCGCTGTCGATCCTACGACCTCTTCGGAACCTTCCACCCGGCCCTCTAATGACTCGTTTTCCTTTTTATATTAATTTGTTTGGGTCGTTTTAATGCCTGAAACATAATACCGCCTCGACTTTGGCTTTACTCCCGTTACGTCCCATCCACCTGTTAGCTGTGAAAGCAAGCAAAAGTTCAGCTCATCTCAACTTCTGGCTCGGGTTAGAGTGTCGTTACGTAGCATTGCGTTTTTCTTTACAAATGGAAAACGTTAGGTCGTGGTGGAAGCGATATTGTGATAGGATACATTTATTTCCTTTGGTTTAACTCATAGATGTCAGGCGAAGCCGAGGTAGACGCGATATTGTGTTTCAGGCATGAATCCCACGAGTCAGGGAGCAATTATGGACCAGACCATTACCTACCCAACTCAACTATCTTATAACAGAGGATTAAGTTGCCCAGGATGGGTCATCACTAGCGGCTCAATTACCTCTGAACCCTGTTATCCAACAGTATGTCTACCTGATCACAGCTCCAGTTGTTGGATATTAGTTTTTGAGTCACACAGCTCTGCCAGAGTAGTATTAACTACTAATGTGGTAGCGCCTCCTGTTCTTCTACTTAAGCCGCCCCACCACGGCAATGTGTCCAACGTCAGTAGGATTAGGAGTATTTAGAGAACCATCATCGTAGAGATCTTCTTAGATGCTCTGGGTCCCACCACGTTAACACCATCTCTGGTGTTCCTCAAGCCAGTCACCGTTGACCACTGCCAAGTGAGAATTGAAGCTGTGCATCTTAAGCTTATCCGCTTCAACCCACGTTGTCTCTCCTGGACTGAAAGTTATAATTTGGACCCATACTGGCATAAGCTTTGTGCAGCAGTTTTTATCCAGTACAATTGATTCCCACGCTGTACTGCAAACGATTTACCAGAATGCTAACCCTTACCATCTTAGGTCTGTGCCTCTCTTTAGTCTCGCTCTCAACCACCATCCTAAAGTCATGCCCAAAATGTTGCATATGGACAGTACAGCGTATGGCACCCTTAAATGTCACCTCAACAGATCCACCCGCAAAGTCTCCCCTAGCTTAAGAATTCATAGTTTAAGTTCTTTGTTTTCTTTCGTAGCACGAGTGTATTTACGAAACTACTTCAGTCGAAAACCTTTCGAACGATACCTACTTTGTCTACTTTAGGTCACACATCTAGGATAATAAAGCTATCTCAAAATTTGACTTGCTATATCACTTAAATATGTATGTAGACAGATTTGGAAACTTTCTATACAGTGCAACTGTTAACAATAATAAAAAAAAAAAAAAACATTTTATGCAAAAGGCTGCCTCAAATTGTGAATCTACCAGTCTTTTGTTCCCACATCCGTTCACACAAAAGACTAGAATAGTGTTTTCATTAAACCTTTTTTTCCGTACATAACAATAATCCTTCGTTTCGTTGTTGGACTTGAATCCCACGAGAACAACTTAATACAACGCAAATATAAACAGCTGCTTGTAGCCATTGCCACCACTGGGACAATTGCCAGATAATTTAACCTTTCAAAATAAAAGTTCTCACCTTAATAACACTCATTAATAATTTGGATTTAGTGCCAACTAGGAGCAGCACCATACACCAGCAGGTGCAAGTGAATCCATAGTTCTTGCTGGCAACCACCCATCCAGCTTTAGCAATAGAATCGTGTTGTTCACACCTTGATTCTGTTGTACGCTTATTATTTGCACCGAAAGGTGCAAATGAGCGCACTTTGCAAATATTCATCTTAATTCAACTGGAACGGGAGATTCAAAAATTCTGCTCCTCGACCTCCTCGAATATGAACCATAACTTCTTGGCATATTTCATGCGTTTATGCAATTCAGTACGTGTTTGTGTTTTGGCTGTGATGCGCGGAAGGAGAGACGGCTACATGGTGGATACCACGTGAAATTAGGCCACAAAATTTGTTATGAATAGGCTTTGGGTAATATATCTCGGGAGGAGGCTGTTGGAACTTTTATAGCCTCTGGTTATTTGCTTAAGAAAGGGACTTAATAACCATTTGTACATTTGATGGGATGGATTTAAAATTATATGGCCCTAGGTATAAAAACAAGAATAGGATGGTGGGATGAAGTGTTTAACTCTCACTTCCAGCCTAGGGAAGATATTTTGAAGCAAAGGGTCATAAGACCTTTGCGATAATAAGTCGGTAATAAAGCCCGACTGCAGTAAAAAGGGTCTTCGAATCTAACGCGGAGGGATGACGAAGTAGAGGGCCTCCTCGCCGTAGGTGATGCGCACAAGTTCAAGAGAAACTCAACCAACTTGGAGTGCACAACTGGAGGCAATTAGCTAAAGACCGATGTGGAGAGGCTTGTTGGCTGAGGCCCAGGTTCAACCCGAACTGTAACGCCACCTAAGTACGAAAGTACCTTTTTTAACTGCTCAACACTAATTTTTCTCAGCATTTTCGGAAATCTATAACCTAAAAGGACTCAAAATTGGCGCACCTATAGTCTATGGCATTTTCTTTCACTCCATCATTTGGTTTTTAAGACTTTAAACGATACAGTCTTAAGTGATGCAGAAAATTGAAAAAAGTTAATCCAGAGATATTCGCTAATGTGATGTAACCGAAGTCTAGAAAAGGAAACTTCGCCATAACAATGGAAAAACCAACGTCTGGTTCTAATACCGGAGAGTAATCAGCCACCAAGAGAACCTGCATTGTGGATTTGGGGGACCTGCATTGCGATTGATCCGGAAACTACTGACTGCTCAAAACTTGGCTTGGGCCAGTAGCGCAACAATCAAGTTCGTGATGAAGTTCTTACTTTATCTCCTAGTCGTGGCCCCGGGCAACTATACGTATAAACCCTTATACGTGTAGGATAAAATTGTAAGTGCAGGTTGTCTAGGGCCTTGATTCTAGGCTAGGTAACGTGGGCCAGTAACCTGCGTAATCGAATATTGCCCGCTACAGAAACCGACACTATGCCTCGGATAAGGAATGACCACATGTTGACGACTTTTGGCTATTGTACCCGGACAAAGATAGGTTTCTGGAATGTAAAGACGCTCCTGGACTCGGGAAGTGAAGGTCCTTACAATACCTGATGTATCCAATTGGAAAACGAATTCATGCCATATAAACTGGACATTTTGGGGGTAAGTGAAGTAAGATGGTTAGCAGCGGGCGAGTACCAGTTTCCAACGCGTATCACTGTACTACTCTATTCTGGAAGACCATCCGGAAGTCCGCCGGAATATGGAGTCGGACTACTGCTAACAACAACAGCACGCAGGGGCCTAATTTCGTGGCAGCCTCATGTTGATAGGATTTTGACGGCCAGATTCCGGACTAGAGTACGACATGTCACCATCATACAGTGTTACGCCCCAACGAATAGTTCGTCTGAGGACGAAAAGGAGGGCTTCTACAATATATTAAGTGCCGTCTTCAACACAACACCAAATGGAGACACTGTCATAGTGATGGGGGATTTGAATGCCAAGGTAGGCAACGACAATGAAGTGCTCAAACATGTAGTCGGCATGGACTAGGCAACCGCAATAACAACGGCGAAAGGTTTGTGGATTTCTGCAATGCCAACCGCCTTGTGATAGGTGGCACCATGTTTGAGCACAAGACCTGCCACAAAGTCAGCTGGGTTTCCAATGACAGGCAAGCAACCTCCAACCAAATTGACCATTTTGCTATCAGCCGCCGCTTTAGAAGTAGTCTCCTGGACGTCCGAAACAGGCGAGGGGCAGATGTGGGGATAGTACGTGATCACCATCTTATGATAGCTACTCTCCAACTACGCACTGCTGCACTTCGAAGATCCCACGACAACACAAGAATGCCCAGGTTCAACATCGATAGACTTAGTGATCCTTCAGTGCGCCAACAATTAAGGGAGCACTTTTCGCAAGGTGTGGAAGCAATCAGCAGCTCAATGCCCGCAACCATCCAAGACCATTGGTGTGCTGTAAAAAATGTTTTTACATCTGGTGCTGAAAGAATTTTCGGTCGATCGCAGGGAAGACATAGGGCGTGGCTTTCCGAGGACGGATTGACGAACGAAAACAGCTGAAAGCTCGCATTGCAGCTACCCCAGCAGCAGGGAGAAGCGAGCTAGAGTCCCTATATCGCATGAAGATGAGAGAAGTTCAGCGTAGCGTACGACGTGACAAGCGCAACTACATCAACGCGCTGGCTACAGAAGGAGAAGAGCAGCACAGAGGTGCGACAGCAGGATCGTCTACAGAATCACGAAAGAGCTGACAGGTGGCCGCAGCTCCAGCCAACACCCAGTGAAAAGCTTAGACGGCTCCTTGCTCATTTCGGATGAGGACCAGCTCAAGAGATGGAAAAAGTGTTTTGCTACGGTTTTGAGCCGTGTATTCGCTAGCGATATGCTCCTAAATCAGACTGAGATGCCCGAGGTGAGAAGTTCCCAAATACGCACCACGACTCCCAGTAAAGATGAGATCATTACCGCGATCAAGGCACTCAAAACCAACAAGGCGGTAGGATTTGACGGTATTCCAGCAGAACTCTTAAGAGCAGCGCCCACAATATCGGCTGAGCTTTTGCTTCCACTTATAGAGAGAGCTGGGGTAACTGAGAGCTTTCCTAACGAGTGGAAAAGGGAATGATCGTCAAGCTTCCTAAGAAAGGAAATTTAATGGAGTGCGGCAACTGGAGGGGTATCTGCGTGCTGCCTGCTGTAGCTAAGATAGTAGCTGAAATCATCCTGGAGCAAATTCAACAACATCTTGAAGACACACTCGATGCCGAATAAGCAGGTTTCCGCTCTGGATCCTCCTGTGCCGACCACATCAACATCCTGTGGATTATCATCGAACAGTGTGTTGAATATCAATCGCCACTCCACTTGTTGTTCATCGATTTTGAGAAGGCGTTCGATAGTGTCAACAGGGAGTTTATTTGGCGTGCCTTACGCAGGAGAGGTATTCCCGATAAACTAATTGCTATTATTAAAGCTACATATGAAGGCTCCAAATGTCACGTTCTGCACAGGTGAAGGTTGTCTGAGGAATTTGAAATCCAAAGTGGGATAAGACAAGGCTGTATCCTTTCACCAATATTATTCCTATTGGTGATTAGTGATGTGCTTCGTGCAGCTTTGTCGAAGGGAAACGGAGGAATTCGATGGACTCTTACATCTCAACTGAAACATCTTG
This sequence comes from Brachypalpus laphriformis, assembly GCA_945910035.1. NCBI lineage: Eukaryota > Metazoa > Arthropoda > Insecta > Diptera > Syrphidae > Brachypalpus > Brachypalpus laphriformis. The sequence goes on from OX246755.1 coordinate 126,314,099, forward strand.
ACTACGCTGACGATGTATGCTTACTCTCCCACAGAATTATGGCCCGCCACCAAATGACAGCAGATGTGAAGAGGGAGGCAGGCGTCGTCGGGCTGAAAATGAATACGGCAAAAACTAAAATGATCAGCCTTGGAACTTACTCATCGGCTCAAATATGCATTGCTGGACAACCGGTAGAGAGAGTAGAGGATTTCCAGTATCTTGGGAGTATTGTCTCGACCGATGGTGGAACTGAACTGGATATAGCCAACATACCAATAGGCACAACCATCCAACGGCGGAAGTTGCAGTGGATTGATCACACGTTCTAAAAGGGTGTCAGTTCCATAGCGAACCATGCTATGCAATGGAACTCTCTAGCTCAAGATGGCAGAAGACCTGGCGGTCCGAGGAGAACATGGCGCAGAGCAGTCGAGAAGGAGGCACGGCAGTTAGGGAAAAGTTGGGGAGAACTCAGACACATGGCCAGAAACCGTACACCATGGCGCGTAGGCGTAGTAGAGGCCCTAGGACCCACAAGGGGATACAGGACGTAAGTAAGTAAGCAAGAGAATCATAGTCGCATTGTCCGATCTGTATGCTAGATGCGCTCAGTACAATACTTGAACGAGTTATTGTGAACGAGTTTTGACAGAAGCGTTCTGTTATACGAAACTGAGAATGGGATATGTGAATACATATCTTACTTACTACCAGACATAGATGTTGAGAAGAGCAGTGGGAGAAGTAATAATGTCCGAAAAATATGGTGATGCTAACATCGACGGACATATGGGGTCTCGTGAAATATATGAGTACTCTAGCAACCATATTGAGAGAACTCCGTCGAAAGAAGCAGAGAAAATAAAGACAGGCTTTAAGAGGTACATATCACAAACTTGAAAAAAGCATTGAGAGCTGAAGCTTGCCTCAGTTTAAAATACTTGACAGTGGCAACGTAGCGGAAATAAATGGTATAGGAGAGGATGATGACTTTTTAGTGGATAAAAATGCACACTTATTGCTGAACACGGCACGTACTAAAAAAAAAAAAAAAAATATTTATGTGCCAGGGCCTAGCTTCTCGCAACCACTCGTGTTGTGTGCGTAATATTTTTCACAACAATGGAAGGGACCTACAGTTTAGTGCCATACACACAGCCTTCTCGTGACAACAATACTCTCGGATGTTGTCAGACGTTCGCGAGAGGTGGGACTGTGAAAAAACTTTTTGGTGTTTTCTGGGATTCGAACTTGGAACCTCACGCACAGTAGTCCGACACACTAAACTCTTGCGCCGAAGCGCCCCACACGTACTAATACTTTTTCTAAAAATTTCCACATTTCTGTGGAAATAAATCAATCCAATATTGTAAGCCCACGCTTAGTTTTACGGACGTTTCTTAAGGGAAAATAGTTTCACATAATTTTTGGGCGAATTGACGAAATTAAAAAAATTAAGAAAATGGCAGTGCTCTAAGTCAATCCATAAGTTCTCCGGATCATTCGATCAAAATATACAGTTTTTATTTTAAGTCAGTCAAGTTAATTGAAATAAGTCCCAACATTCCTTAAGGTTATGTTAACTTGGCTGTCTGTACGAGAGAGAGAGACACCCTTTGACCAGTAGAGGTCCTTTGTGATGCCATTTTTGATTTTATTTTTATATATTTTTTTTATGCGCAGGGGTAAAAATCCTTTATGGATACTTGTAGCCCGACTTCATGCTCCTACATGCTTACATGCTAAAAAAACCCTCCTATTTCTCTGTCCTGTTCTTCCCTCTGACTGTTCTTCCCAGCCAGTCAATGCATTCCTTCGCAGGGGCAGGTTTGATATTTCGTCACTTCTTTTTTAGCTGCCAGAGTTGGCAGGATCTTCGTTCCATTCGTTTTTCTTTGCTCGTTTCTCTATACGCAGTTGCTGCATCATATTCGTTATTACTTCAATTACAATTTACAATTACAATTTTGTTGAGACTAATAAAAACCAATACATTTATTTTTGTACATTACAATAAATTGTAGCCGACTTTAAAGTTTATGCCTGGCTAGATAAATAGAGGAATATAGCTTCGTAAGCTTTTCAATCGTTGTATAAGCCTTAATATATAATAAAGAATGTTCCCACTGCATGCTTGCTCCCGGCATACTTTAATCAATTTTTATAAGGACTTAAAATAATGACTAGAAAGAAGATACATTTAAATGAAAACGAAACAAAACAAAACAAACTATTGCCATGTGCAATCAATTTAAATATTATTAAAGAGTAACGTATCCCTCTGCTCTAGTATAAATTTAATGTTGATCTGCGTAGTGGATAATATAAATGTTCTTGTATAATCAAAAGCAGGACCAACCGTTAAATTTGTATTAAACCTTTACATACATACATATAATGCGGGCATGTAAGCGAGCCAATTAGATGTGTTTTTCTGTTTTTTATTACATCGATTCTTCCGACCATTAGGAAGTTATCCTCTCAAATTAGACCGTTACGCTTTTACATAAAAAGGCAGCAAAAGGCTTCTACCAACATCATGTTCGATATGACGAAGGGATCTTTCATTAAGAAGGTTAAATGGTGAAAGGTAGTAATTATCGTCTAAACTCTCACATTTGTTTAAGTCCAACAAAGATTTAACAAGTACGTTTGGATGATAGTCTATGCGCTGGAGTTTTTTTTAGAGTAAGATTGATAAGGTATGTCATAAGAGGTGTTACGCTGAAAGTACTGTAGAGCTGTTTATTTGGATACCATTTCTTATCCGGTCTTCTATACTTTCCACAACAGTGTCTAAGTATTCTTCTCTCAAATTGTTCCAATTCTTTTGCCATTGTGGGAGAGATAGTGAACCATGAACCGAATCCATATGCCAATATGGGTCTTATAAGCATTTTGTATATAAAGCTTTGTACTTGGGGGCAGCGCTTTTGACTGTAATAAAGGCTTTAACGTAGTCGATACAGCTTTGGCTTTTGTTAACGTTTTTCTCGCATGTTTATTGAAAAGAAACCTGTTATGGAAGTACATATATACCCAAGTATTTCAATTCTGACCGCAGGGGGATGGGGTGGTTATCTATGTTCATCTTCAACGTTTTGCTTTCTTTCACAGCTAAGCGATGCCCTTTTCCACTTGCATTGCGAAAACAAGTTATGCCACATTTCTCTGTGTTTATTTTAAGCCCCCATTTTTTAAAGTAGCCTAACAGTAAAGGAAGCTTTACAGCAATTTTATTAAGAGCATTTTGAGGTCTCGCGTCGCTAGCAAGTATTGAGGTATCGTCTGTCATCTGCTGTACTTTCGTATGGAAAATCATGAAGATATATGTTAAACAGAATGGGCCCCAGAATAGACCCCTGCGGAATACCCGACAACACTGGGAATGATTCTGAGTACTCAGCGTGTATAATTACAGACGAAAAACGATTTTGTAGGTAGTGTGAAGTGTCGCATGTTCCGTTGAGTGTTCTTTTCTAAATCCGAATTGCGTTTTTGGGATCACATTTGCTTCTTCACAGAAAATGTTAATGTGATCAGCTAATATTTTTTCAAACAATTTTCCTATATTTGAAAGCAAGGATATGGGGCGAAACTCTTTGATTTCTTTAGCTGACCTTTTTTTTTGCTAATGGCAATAGTTTGGCTTTTTTCCAGATTGTAGGGAAATATCCGTTATTTATACAATGGTTGAATAAGGAAGACAATATTGAATCGAGCGTATGACAGCATTTTCTTAAGATGAAATTAGATATCTCGTCTATACCTGATGAACGCTTGTTATTAAGGCTGACTCTAAGAAGCTGTACATTACCCGGATTGGTAAAAGGTGGTGTATTAGGGTTGACGGAAAGATTAGATGGCGAGAAAGTTGTGATAGGGGTATCATAATGGCTGGCATAAAATTCTGTAACAGTGGAGAGCACTTCGGTATTTTTTCGGAGTAAATATGGGAAAAAAAGTCTTTAAAAATATTGAGTTTAGTCTCAGTATCCACTAGTTCCACGCCATTATATGTCAGTATGTCCTTTGAGATATCCGTACTAAAAAATGTTCTTCCTGTTATTCTATCAATCTCTCTAAATGCTTGAGGAGAGGGTCTTATTTTCTGTAATCTTGACTTGAAAGTGTTATTACTTCGTTTGCAGTCTCCCAGCCTTCACTCATCGCCAGCATAAATGAGATCAGGCTTCTTGGGGTCATTTGGCCGCCAATTGCTCTTTTTAAGATGTTCCTAGCCCTTGTACAACATAATTTTTTTTTATTTATTCCATTCAATGAACTCGTATTAACATTATTAACTGCAAAACTAAAATTCACAAATAAATTGATCTTATAAAAAGTTATACAAAATTGTTTAACAATGTCATTGATGAATATTTTAGTTCCATCCTTTAGTTTTGAAAACTAGTGGCGATGAATCGAGTAAAACAAATTAAAAAACAAACTAATTCAAATAAAATGTTTGAGGGGGAATGATAGCCTTAATTCTAAGTATGCAATAACAAAAAAAGAAATAAATAAATAAAAATAAAATAAAATCTTTAAGTTTACAAAGATATGAAACTACAAGAAAGTACAACATCCTTCAAATAATCGCCCTGATTAGATTGTTGATTTCAAGAAAATCGTAGTTTCTGTTCATCTATTCATCAACTTCGGGGATCTTTCCATTTGGCTACCCAGAGACTAAAACAAACAGGAGCTTTAAATAATGTGAAGAATGATCGCATAGGTGAATGCTGTACTGCTCCTTCATCTCGGTGCCAAACAGCAGTTTAAAGCGGCCTTTGAAGTGAAAGACTACGATTCCAGAGACTTGATTGCCACTTAACTGTCAGTGAAAATGCTGACATCCCTGAAAGATATTGCATTATATTTCAACCTGGACAAGGCTTCCTTGATCGCTATTGAGATATGGGAGGCAGATAGAGATGCTCAAGTTGAGATTTTCAGGTCTTGAAGCCGTTTGTGTAGAAGTGGACTGAACTACTCATAGGGGGAGCATTATCCCATTCATTGCGATCAGTGATGCTCTTCCGGAAGTCGCGATCAAATCTGAGTTCCAGCGGGGTGTAGTCTGTATTTTCATGGGTAAAGTTTAGAAGATCAAAGATCGAGGAGTGGCCAATGTGATAACTGGACCACTACGTAGAGGATTTTAGTCGGATGGCCCCACTGGCAGGCTGTATTTTGCATTTTATGTAAAGGCTTTCATCTGGTGTCATTTACCGTAGGAGGGTCAATGCGTGAAGAGCACGAGTTCTGTTTTGTGACGGTTAACCCCAGTCCACATTTTAAGACCCACCTGGTGAGTCAGAGTAATCCATATTAAATGGTTTCCCTGAGAGTCTCTGTGTGTAACATACTTTTAAGAATGCACTGAAGTCTGCACTGCTAGAGCTGACTGACTACCTACGCTTAATAACCCCGTACCCGAATTTACACAACACTCAAATCAAAGATAAATTTATTGGCCTCTGGGCGACTGTGCACTTTATTTGATTACTTTTACTAAAAATTCAATTTACTACCATTCAATGTCACTAAAATATGCCTCTTAGCCACAGCAATATGTCTGAAAGACGACATCGTTCCAAAGTGTCCCCCTCTGTTTCCGGCTGCTAAAATCGATCGCTGGCTCCTGAAATTCACTCCAAATTAATTGAGTCTTATGCTTGGATTCGATTGAGACCGACAGTATGGTCTTTCTATCTACACTGCTTCAAGTTTGAAGGGATTTCAAAGACCAGATGCTTTACAAGTATTTGATCAAACAGCATCAGTACCAATAAAAGAAAATGACACGCCAATATTAATTTAACAAAAATAAAAAATAAAAAATCTAGTCCAATAAAAAGGGACACTGGGATTCTTTAATCACATATTCCACTCCAACCCTCATCAGAATTTAAAGACATCTCATAATTCTTAACGACTTTGGGGCCACACTACAACGTTCTACTGCCACAAAATTTTGTAATCTCTTCCATGGCGGGCGGTCCAATTCATCTCGCTCAAGTGGTAAATACCGCTCACCATGTGGCAGAACCAATTAAGAGAGTTCTCATCGTTTTAGACTAATTTCAAAATTTTCCAAAAACCACACATGAAAGACGGAAGAAGATAAAAACTTTTCATCACCCCAAAACAGGGGGGTGGGGGCACACTTCTCCACCAAAATAAAACAATTGGCGCCCCTCTGACCAGCCGAAGCAAAAGGGACTCTGAAGCACTTATCAGACAAACCGTCGTCGTCGTCTTGGATGAAAACAGTATATATGTACTCCGACCGATGCTTACATTCTCTAAACTTTTATCCGGTATCCTTGGCGATTGCACAAAGACTAGCGAATCGGTATCCATTTTCCATTCCGTCGTACCGTTCCGAGTTACCGAAGGATTGCCATTTCGAGGTCGTAAAATTTTAACGGCAATTAAATCGAAGTGTGGACATTTTTCTTGTCGGTTGTTTTCCTCCACTCTCCAGCTCCATGTCTCAAGATTGAGTGTTGAAAAGGGTGGAAACCAGCACCCCCAACCACCTAGGAAAGTGTGCGGTGATTTATTTTATTTGTTGCTCCATGGGATGCCGAAAAGGGAAGTTGGTTGTCGTATGCTCCTTTTGTTTGTGGAAAATATTTGACAATCAGGGGGATGATGATAATTTTTATCGCTGGTGCTGCTTTAATGTTTTTCTTTTTCTTCTTCGTTTTCTTTCAGGAATGTTTTGGTTATTTTTGTCGGTATTTTTTGTGGTGGCTCACCAAGGTTGAGGACTGGGTAAAGTCTATCAGAGGAGATTAAATTGTCCTTTGAATTGGCAGACCTTCGCATTGATTCATCATAAAATCATTTTATTAGGCTCGGTTGGTTCTTTATTGATGTCTGGCGCACTTTCGAGTGGATTGGAATCGTTTTGTTTGTCTGTTTTTTATATTTCGAGAGAAAGTTAAGAACACAATCCATGCACATTATGTATTACCAAAAATATGGCTTTAAACGTCACAGAAGTAACATTTTGGTTTTTGCTTGGCGGGAGGGACAACAGAATCGGTTTGACCTAATTTGTCTGCAATAAATCTCTCCAATAAGGTTCATTTTGCCCCATGTTAGACAGCCTAAGGTAAAAAAAATAGTGATGAGGTTCAAATGTGACTCGAAAACTGATGTGTTTAAGAAATGAATTCCAAAGTGTTCTCCTGAAACCTCCTCCCACAAGGAATGATTTAGATCAGGTGCAAACGTCTTCCAACTTCTTGCAGATTTTTTTATATTTTTTCCGAGTTGTTCCATCTCAGCGCGGGTTCGCACATGCCAGAGATCACACATCCCAGGTATCGATACTCAAAGATTATGCTGGGCTGGAGCGCAAGCCAAGTTCTACGCTCTTGTACTGAGATCCTTCGATTTGATTGCGATCTAGTCACTGGGACTAATGAGAAATTTTTCTTTCACTTTTTGATTTCATGTATACCTATAAAAAAAAAAGAGTTCCACCCACTGGTATATCTCATGAGCTCCCAAAAAAAAAAAAAAAGAAGGAAGCACACACATACTCATATCAAAGCGAGTGACACTTAAGCGGGATTTAATCCACACAAAACGTTGGGGGATAAATTCACTCCGAGCGCACCTTCGAATGGTTTTCGTTTTCTCAATCTCCTCACTAGGTGTGTGTGCTCCAGAAGCTGGAGAGCATCAAAGTTCGAATGATGTCGAAGTCACTCTTCATGTTTTTGGCGAGCCTTTTGACTTCATCTTTTACGGACTCTATGCCCAAGTCTCTATGGAGGTCCTCTTTCCGAACATACCAGGGTACATTAACAATATTTCTCACTACTTTGTTTTGGAATCCTTGGATGATGTCCATGTTGCTCTGTTTAGTACAGCCCCAAAGTTGGATCCCATATGTCCATATGGGTTTGATTACTTGCCTATAAAGTAAGAGTTTATTAAAAATTTATAAGCAGGAATGCCTTCCTTGCTTTTGTATCAGATATCGAGCTCCACTTTTTTTTTTTAAATGAGCCTTCCAAAGAAGTTTTGCGTTCAGTGTCATATCAAGATATTCAGCTAAGTACGCGTATGGAATTAATTTTGTTTGTAAAATCTACATGTACACGTTTAGACCGATTTAATTTGATGTGCCATTTCTGTGTTCAGTCTTGGATTTCCTGAATCACATCTTGAAGCTTCTTGTAGATGATGACAGTATTGTGAGGGGAACTTTTAAACATCCCAACTATACTATGATGTTAGAATCATGAGCCGCAGTCTTCCATCTTTTTCCAAAACTCAGAGGGTATCTTGTCTGGCCTAACCGCTTTTCATTTTTTGACGTAATTGTTCACCTCGCTAGCTTTTTCGACTGTATTGTTATTGATGATCCCTAACAATACAGTCGAAAAAGCTAGCGAGGTGAACGATTACGTCAAAAAATGAAAAGCGGTTAGGCCAGACAAGATACCCTCTGAGTTTTGGGAAAAGATGGAAGACTGCGGCTCATGATTCTCATCTCCAAACATATGAAAGGTTATCTTCTTCCTGTGTTTAAAGGGCAGGGTGATACGCAAAACTGTGATAATTACCGTTCGATCAAGCTGATGTCACACAGCATGAAGATCGTTGAGCGGATATTAGGTGGCCGACTGCGAAAAATAATACGGCTATCTGATGATGAGTGCGGGTTTGTCTCGGGTAAATCAACCACTGATGCAATCCAAAGTATAAGGATCATAATGGAAAAACATTGTGATTCCTTAAGGGATTTGCATATTGTATTGGTTGACTTTGAAAAGGCATTCGACAGACAACCACGAGATCTGATATTGGTGGCGCTAAGACATCGAGGGGTTCCAGAAACCTATGTACAGATGATCATGGACATGTACGGAGGAGCAAAGACAAGAGTAAGATGCCCCCCTGGAGTAACCGAAGAGTTCCCAATCAAAGTCGGGGTGCACCAGGGAAGCGTTTTAAGTCCTTTGCTCTTTATTACAGTTCTTGATTATCTGCTTGAAGGTAGAGTGATGGATCCCAAGCTACATCAGTTATTCTTTGCTGACGATGTAGCCTATGATGGCTATGATTAGGATCCTACATCTCTGCAACGAGCACTTGATGTGTGGGTGGACGTTTTGGAGGGAAATGGGTATCGCATTAGTTCAAAAAAGACAGAGTACTTATGCTGCCCGTTCTCTGATCCACTCAGGCCTATTCCAGACATTTATTTGAATGGAACAGTGCTTCCCAAGTGCGAAAAGTTCAAATATTTGGGATCTATGATCAATAGCAAAGCAACTTGCGATGACGACATCAATCATCGCGTAAGCGTAGGGTGGATGAAGTGGCGACAAAACTCCGCTATCTTCTGTGACAGAAAAATGCCACCTTAATTGAAATGGAGGCTCTACACCGCAGTTGTGCGTCCAGCGCTCACATACGGTTCACAATGTTGAACGATGTACAAAAAGTATGAGAGTAAATTAACGGCAGCTGAGATGAAGATGCTTCGCATGACAGCAGGGGTGACAAAGCTTGATCGAATAAGAAGTTCGAAGATCCGTGGAAGCTTTCACATCAAGGAAACCATCGTACAAAAAATAGAGCGCGACCGGCTCAGCTAGTATTGCCACGTTCAAAGAAGAGATCATTTGAACCCTGTTAAAAAGGCAATATCAATGCACGTTCCAAAGACATCGCGATGTAGGAAAGGCAGGCCTATAAACGCCTGGATGAGACAAATGCGACGACATCGGCATTTCATTGGCCTCAGTAACCGAGTGATCCAAAATCGGCAGGCCTGCCGATATTTTCTGAGGTCAAATAGGCGAACCCCACAGGCGGAACAGTAGAAATGCGGTGAAGTGGGAGGGTTGTGATCCCTTGTTTTCGGATCATAACCTCGCTGATAAAAGGAAGAAGAAGAAGACACGCGCATTTCCAGCATTCGCAAATTGCAACGCGATTACTAACCGCTTTCGCTCCCTATTCTTTTCAGATAAACAGTGCGTGTGTGATACACAGTTTTTTTTTTGTTTGGTTTTCTTTCGTTGCTTCTTGGCAATTTAAAAAAAAATAAAAAAATCTGCTCCAGTTCTATTTTGTCCACCTAAGAGAGAGCAAAACTCTATTGCGGCTCTGAAATTTGGTGTCCGCGTTCGGTTATAAGAGAGTCCGCTTATGAGAGATTTATTATTATGGAAAACCACATATTTTTTTCCGTTCTTTGAAATCTATCCGGTTATGAGGGGTGTCCGTAAGGAGAGAGTACACTGTATATCGATTATCTTAAGTTCTTACCATATAATAAAATATGTCATTTGATATTGCATTTACGTGTGGCCACCACTTTATTTGAATTTCATTAAATGTCGTCTCCCTACTCCTTTTTATGAAGTAGGTGTCACATTCTGCGATTCCTTACGTGCATAGCATATGAAATTGCTGCTCAGATATTACAATTTTAATCATTTCGACATCATATTAGCTCACTCTAACCATACCACTGCGTTTTATGAATTTAAAGTCAGAGAAGTGGTAAATAGATTAAAATGCATCTCAATGGAGTTTGAAGCCATGAAATTAAATTTTATTGCACGTTACCTAGGAACGCAATCCTGAATATCGGATGGAGAATTCAGATATGCAAAGAAACATGCAAAGCATTTCGTGAATATGATTTTCTGAAAGTAATCGTTAACACTTTAAAGGGAAATATAAAATTAAGTTTCCAACTGGGTCTCATACATCTGCTTATTTGTAGTTTTAAATCAGAAGTTGATTTTAAGAAAAAAAAAATTCCAAAAATATCTTCGATTTTCGAGAAGACTGATAATATGTAGTCAAATAACTTGCATTTAATATATTTTCTAAAAAAACTCGTGATATACCTAATGTGTGTATATACATGTGACAACCTATTTAAGCAGATACAAAGAACCCCAGTAATTTGCGAGAAACACATTTTTCTATAAAATCTTCCCAAAGCCTGGTACGTGATCTCCTTATAGAATATAAAAAAGCTTAAGATCGATTAATTCAAGTCGGAACAAAATAAATATAACATTTCTAACTGCGATGTCTGCAAGCCCTTAGATTTGAAGCTGAAGATTAGAAAATGATCCACTATCCGTCACTTAAGCCGAGATACATTAATACTATGATTTATAAACTCCTACAAATTTTTATTTTTTATTTTTCAATTTTTAAAAAGGAAACCGAAATCCCAGAGGGCCGTGGCGTAAGTGGTTAGTGTGTCAGATTACTACGCATGAGGTTCCAAGTTCGAATCCCAGAAAACACCAAAAAGTTTTTTCACGGTCCCACCTCTCGCGAGCGTCTGACAAACAGCCGAGAGTATTGTTGTCACGAAAAAGCTTCTCAAATCGCCGTTCAGATTCGGCATTAAACTGTAGGTCCCTTCCATTCGTGAAAAAATATAACGCACGCAACATGAGTGGTTGCGAGAAGCTAGGCCCTGGCACTTTAAAGAGCTGTTGCGCCAAGTATTTGTATTTGTATTTGAAATCCCAGAGCACTCAGTCTTTTCGCTCCATTGTAAACTTGCACACATCGAGTAGCGAGCAAACACACAATCCACTGCCAACCTCTAACTTCAACATTTTACTCTAAGACCTAAAAACTGTTATGATGCCAATACATGTCTTTTGGGAAAAAGAATAATAGATAAGGTAAGAATGTACTGTCGCTCACTTCCCTTAGTACTATGCACAGTGGGGTTTTTCATGGAGAAATGGGAGGAACATTTGGAGAATCGCCAAGGAGGAGATTGGTTCGTGTATGATAGCTTTAAGATTCCAAGACGGATAGTTAGATGGATCAAAGCTGATTTCAGAAGGAGCTCAGCTGAGATGATGATAGCATTTCGACAGTGTACTATGCTGTTTAGCATAGTTTAGCCAGTAAAACAGAATTTGTAGTTCCAGGAGTACACTGCAAGTCGATGGGTGGCATTGTGGTAATGAGTTTCGTTTTTGAGTGGTAGGCTATCAGCTTAAATACCAGTCACCAGATATCCGTAACTCCGACTTGCAGTTGCACGAAAAAGGTAAACTCTTAGGCGTAGGTTAGGTTAGGTTAGGTTAGGTAGGGTTATGAGGTTATCATAAAACACTAGGCACCAAAGTGGGCCCATCGCGATCCCTAGGGAACCTTCACGGCAGAAGACCTAAACCCATTCTCCCAAGCAATTAATATCCCTACAGAATCTGAAAAGATCCTTGTTATGGTTTAGGGACCTCACCTCTTCAAGGTTATCGAAGAAGTGTCTTCCAAGATGCTTTAGCCTTGTCCTGGCAATTCCTTGACATTCACAGAGTATATGAGTTATATCCTCTGAGACATGTAAACTCTTAGGCGTAAGAACTTGGAAAATTACGTAAGCGATGAAAGGATAAGTGTATAGAAATTTTCTATATAAGTCGTCGTTATTATTACAATTTCTTCGACAATGTTCTGAAATCATTATTTTACAGCAATTGTAATTGAAGGTGTTCCAATAAACTTTTCTTTTTAGTATAGCGTAATTTAAGAGAAGCATTTACAGAGCAACGAGAAGGAGCCACTGCAGTCGTAAACCTAGCAGCTCTGTTAGTAAGCCCTACTCCAACCTCCTCGTGGTGTCATCTGGGAATTTCTTCGGAAATTGCTAACGGGAGAGGACGAATGGCGAGCTTCCTGCGCCAAAAAATAGGATAAGTGTCGGTTGGTCTGTGGCCCAGCGAGCCGCAACCGTAAAACAAACTATTGCTCCGAAACGGAAACAATCGCCTCGGATAAGGACGGATAATTTGTTGACGAACTTTGGCTATCGAACACGGACCACGATCGGATTCTGGAATGTTAAGACCCTCCTGGACTCACTCAAGGAAGGGCCTTATAATGCCAGATTCTTCCAATTGGAGCGCGAATTCGCACGGTATAAAATCGACATCTTAGGGCTGAGCGAGATTAGATGGTACGATGCTGGGGAATAAATCTCCCCAACAAAAAGCACTGTGATGCTCTACTCTGGTAAACCAGCTGGAATTGCAAGGAGTTCCGGAGTAGGACCCATGCTAACCCCAGCAGCACGTAGTAGCCTCATATTCTGGAAACCCCATAGTGACCGGATATTGACGGCTAGGTTCCAAAGTAGAGTTAGAAAAATGACCATCATACAGTGTTATGCTCCGACTCTAGACGCGACTGAAGATGAAGAGGATGATTTTTATAGCCACTTAGGCGCCGCCTACAACCAAACGCCTAATGGGGACATCGTAATGGTAATGGGAGATCTCAATGCCAAGGTGGGTAGCGACAACACCATGCTTAAGCACGTGATGGGAGTTCACGGCGTGGGAGACCGTAATGACAATGGTGAGCGGTTTGTGGACTTCTGCAATACCAACCGCCTAGTCATCGGAGGTACGCTGTTTAAGCATAACACCTGCCATAAGATCATTTGGGCCTCTACTGAAAGGCAACGAACATCCAACCAGATCGACCATATTGCGATCAGTCGCCGCTTTAGAAATTGTCTCCTGGACGTCCGAAACAGACGTGGAGCTGACGTCAGACTAGAACGAGATCACCATCTTATGGTAGCTCATTTACGAATTCCTACTGCATCCGTCAACAGCAACCGCTCAAACCTGCTTAACATCACCAGATTTAATATCGACAGGCTCAAGGTTCCCCAAGTGCGCCAACAGTTCAGGGACCATCTTGCCTTAGAAGCAGAAGCAATCAGCAGCATAGAGAACATGGATGACCACTGGAGTGCTGTGAAAAATGCTTTTGCGACTGGGGCACGCACGTATGTCGGTAAAAAGCAGAAACACCACCGCACATGGCTTTCTACAGATACCTGGAGATGGATCGATGAGCGTACAGCAATCAAGGCTCGGATTGCAGCGGCCTCAGCAGTAGAGAGAACCGAGCTTGAAGCCCAATACCGTGCGAAGAAGAAAGAAGTGCAGCGTAGTGTGAGACGTGACAAACGTCAATATGTCAACTCACTGGCCTCACGGGCTGAAGAAGCAGGGAGTAGGTGCGACAGTAGGACTGTTTACAGCATCACTAAGGAGCTCATTGGTGGTCGAAACTCCAAATAACATCCAGTGAAGAGTCTAGACGGTAACCTTCTGATTTCGGATGAGGATCGGCTCACTAGATGGAGAGAACATTTTGCTACAGTGCTAAATCACTAAGACGATGGCAACATGATCTTGAAATCGAATGAGCAGTTCGGAGCAACAAATTCCCGAATTCGCACCGTACCTCCCAGTTAAACTGAAACAATAACAACAATCAAGTCCCTCAAGAAGAACAAAGCGGTGGGTATTGATGGCATCACTGCCAAGCTATTTCAAGCGGCGCCAAATACATCGGTAGATTTGATGCATCTGCTAATACGGAGAGCTTGGGATAGTGAACAATTTCCACAGGAGTGGAAAAGGGGGATGATCATTAAGTTTCCAAAGAAGGGTAACTTGATGGAGTGCGGTAACTGAAGAGGTATATGTGTTCTTCCAGCTGTAGCCAAAATAATAGCTAGAGTAATTCTAGAACGAATTAAAGGATTACGTATTAGATTCAACTCTCGATGTCGAACAGGCAGGCTTTCGCGCTGGATCCTCCTGCATCGACCACATAAACACCTTACGGATCATAATCGAACAATGCGTTGAGTATAGGTCTCCGCTACATTTACTGTTTACCGACTTCAAGAAGGCTTTCGGCAGATTGAATCGAGATGCTATCTGGTTGGCCTTGCGCAGGAGAGGCATTCCAGAAAAACGTATAGCTTTTATAAAGGCTACATACGAGAGCCGCAAGTATTACGTCGTGCACAATGGTAAGGTGTCGGAGGATTTTGAAGTCCAAAGTGGAGTACGTTAAGGGTGCATACTGTCACCACTATTGTTCTTGGTGGTTATCAGCGATGTACCCGTGCAGCATTGACGGAAGCTAATTATGGAATTCGTTGGACTATGACATCTTACCTTAAACACCTAGATTACGCTGACGATGTTTGTCTACTTTCACATCGGATAATGGATCTTCATTTGATGGCCCAAAATCTAGAAGCTGAGGCAAACAAAGTGGGTCTAAAAATAAACACAGCCAAAACAAAAGCCCTGAGTACTTCCAATACCCGCGCTCAACTTAACATTGCCGGAAAGCAAGTCGAGAAAGTTGATAACATTCTATATTTAGGAAGTGTCGTCTCGGCTAATCGCGGTGGCACCAAACTGGATGTGTGCAGCAGAGTCGGGAAGGCTAAATAAAGCTGCGTGCGGAATGCTGTCCAAAATCTGGAGAAGCAATGTTATTAGCTTAAGAACCAAGCTACGACTGTTCCGCTCCAACGTAGAATCAGTGCTGCTTTATGGGTGCAGTACCTGGAAGGTGGACACCATTAACACACGCAAGCTGCAAGTCTTCGTAAACAAATGCTTAAGATGCTTAAGAATCATCTTAAGGATTTTTTGGCCGAACCGCATCTCCAACGAACAACTTTATATGAGAACGGGCCAAGAACCTATAAGCATTAATATACGAAGAAGAAAGTGGCAATGGATTGGACACACCCTACGGCGCGAAGACAACTCCATTGCGAAATACGCCATGCAGTGGAATCCGCTCACCCAGGCAGGCAGAATAGCGGGACGCCCTAGGCATACGTGGCGGAATCGAGGAGGAATCGAGCTCTTTAGGAATGAGTTGGACGCAGCTCAAAGGCGTTGCAGAACTCCGAACATGATGGCGCGCAGGCATGGTTGACGCCCTATGCCCCCCGAGGGGTTAAAGGATATAAGTAAGTAAGTATTTACAGAGCAAGTTTTCTAAACATTATCCTTTAGGGTTTTAAATATATTTCAGTAGACTAAAGATGGTTCAAGGCTCATTCATGTTAGTTTAATTATTGCATTTTAACTAGGCATAATAAGTTCAATGTTATTTGCCATTCGAATTTCTTAAATATATTCCTATAAAGAGACCTGATAAAATGCTTAGTTAGAAAATAATGGAACCTGTGTTTTACTGCAACGTAGTTAATGACAAAAGAGAACTTAATAATGGTATTAAATTTCAAACTGGAGAGAAATGTTCATGAAACATATAACCCAGATTCTGAAAACACAAAATCACGGAAAAGACCTGAAAAACAAAGCCATAATTGACACAAATTTCGAAAAAAGGAAAGCAAATACTAAAAAGAGAAAATTCTAAAAAGGGCGAATTTCGAATAATAAAAATCTCGATTTAATATTCGTAATAATGTTTGAGACCACTCGTTCTATATCACAATCAGGTATGTGGTGTGTTAAGCTTTAATAATGCCCAAAGTCGGTTTATAGAATTTTTTTCTTAATTTCAATTACGCAGAAAGTAGGTTTTTTTTCTAAAACACTTTTTTCTTTTTTTTTAATGAAAAGGGGGAGAAAGGGCTGAGAATGCTCCCCGGAGCACTGCGACCTAAAAAGATCGTTTGCTCTATCTTTTGGTTGGTTGTTTGAGTAGTAGTTGTCAACTAGCTGAAATCTAGTTCATTAATGAAGCTAAGGATAGTTTGAGCTGAGGAAGAGGTGACATCAGAAGGTGATGTGACGCCTTTGTTAAAGTGCTTTAGCCTCAGACTGGCTATGGCCGGGCAATCTCAGAGTATGTGATTGGCTGTTTCTGCGTCTTCCAGACAGAGATGGCACGTTTCCGATTGAATACGGCCCATTTTTTTTGAGATGGTAGTTGAGTTAGCAGTGCCCAGTTAGGAAGTCAGTAAAGATCTTAGCATTCTGTTCTGTTCATTGATAGAATGTCTCTAGTTCTATTTTTTGAGAAATTAATAAATTTCTTGGAATGACTTAGGTCAGGTTGTGCATTCCAATGTGAGAGCATTTGTTCGCGCTCCCAACGAAATAGCTTCATTTTAATCTGGCTAGTGGGTAAACTGCAGAAGGGTTGAGGTCCTATATAAAGAGATTGGGCACCTAATCTGACAAGCTCATCAGCTGCTTCATTACCAGGGATGCCTTTGTGTCCGAGGACCCACATTAATGTGATTTTATTGTATGCAGCAAGCTGCAAAAGAGTCTGGAGACAGTAAAAAACAGCTTAGACTTATAGTCAAAGGACGTGGGAGACCTAAGTGCCGCTTGGCTATCTGGCATTATATTAATATGTGATCTTCGGAGGTTTCTTCTAATGCATTCTCTGGCGCAGAGCTCGATAGAATAGACCTCTGCTTGGAATATAGTAGTGGATTGAGCTAGTGGTGTTAAGAGTTTGTAGTTGGGGCCAAAGATACTAGTCAGTGTACCAGTTGATTTGATGAGTTGATTGAGGGATTTGGGTATAATTCCAGTATCTGCGGTCAGGGATGGGAACTGTGAAGGGGTGGTTGAGGTGGATTTTTTAGACATGAAGTCTGAGATGCATACTTCATAATATTTATGTGTAGGGGTGGAAGGTTTAAGAGATCTTCAAGCGCAGGTGCGCATTGCACCCGTAATACCTACACAGGCTAGTCTTTGCACCTTCTGGAGTGCGGAGCGGGTGACGGTTTGATTAACTTTATCCCACCATACTTGAGAAGCATAAGTTAATATCGGGATGATGATAGGTCCAGTGGATTATTTTTGGATCTAATCCCCTAGAACATGCCCAAAAGGCTTTAGTCGGCTTCTCAGTGGTGCTGTCTATATGAGGTTTCCAGTTTAATTTGTGGTTTATACTAATCCCAAGATATTTTGTTTCTTTTGAGAAGTCAATTTGTATATTGTTTAGTGATAGTGCTGAGTTAATCGTTAGACCTTCTGACTGGCACCAATTATTTACTTTATTTTGGGCATGTTGCATTTGTTCAGAAATGCTGGATTCATTCTTGCTCTTAGCTATTATGACTACGTCGTCAGCATAGCCTTGGGTAAGAAATCCATAACTATTAAAGTCATTTATGGTACTGTCCACTACAATGGACCATAAAAGAGGAGATAGGACATCCCCTTAGGGACAACCCTTAGTAGTTCTAACAGAGATTGAGATTTGTCCAAGCTTAGCAGTAATTAATCTGCTACTGAACATGGAGCATATCCATTTGGTAGTTTGCAAGTCAATGCTTTTGACATCAGCAGCAGATTTAATTGATTGAAAAGATGTTTTGTCGAAGGCGCGAAAGTTGTCCAGGAAGGAACATAAGGCTATTTCCTACTTTGGCAAGGTTTCTTAAATAGTGCTGACTAGATGGTGTAGGGCTATAACCGTAGATTTACTCGACTGATATGCAAAATGAAGATTATTTAGGGTGTTTTCTATAAGGGCGGAATTTTTATGTGAAAATCAATGATTTTTTCCATTTTCCTAAAACACTTAGTAGCACTCGTTTTATGCCACAATATGTTAGACTGTATGGGCGCCGTGGTGCTGTGGTTAGTTTGTCGAATCACTGCACGTGAGGTTCAATATTCGAAATTTAGAAAGCACCGAATAGTTTTTTCATTGTCATGGTCGCTCTCGCGAACATTTGATAAAGATCCGAGAGTATTGTTGTCACAAGAAAACTTCTCAAAAACGGAAAATGTTCTTCGGATACAGCTCCAAACTGTAGGTCCTTTACATTTGTGCGAAAAATATAACGCACACGAGAAGCTAGGCCTAGGCACTAAATGAGCTGCTGCGCCAAACATATATATGTACATATATAGATTGCACATTAAAATATCTTAATGCGAAAGAACTTTTTCGCAGCCATCGAAAGCAGATCTTCTGTATATTGAGTACGTCTTCAAAGTACTCTAATTAAATAGTCGCTTTATTCAAAATCGTAGATATGGTAGGTAGGTAGGTAGGAGTGGTTGTGTCAGCAAACCATGCGGACACTTAATTAGCGCAGAACCGCCGTTTTATTACCAGAACTCAAATGACCTGATGGACGTTAACTACTAGAGAAAAGAAGAAGAAAAAGGGGGAAGGATTATTCAAATCCACCCCGTTGCATTGAGGAAGCTGATATCCCCAATGCTAATCTCCGCTAGCTCTATAAGGTTGTCGAAAAAGGATTTACCTAAGGTGCGCTGTCTGGCCTTACCTAAAGCCGGACACTTGCAGAATAAGTGTAAGATTGTTTCTATTTCATCAGCAGTATTGCAGCTGCGACAGTGTGCATTAAATGCAATGCCAGTGGCCAGTACTAACTGCCAGAGTTCTTGCGATATCTGTACGGTTTCTGTTTAGTAGATCTTGCGTTCTTTTCAGAGAGTATTTGGGCCACATCTGCCTGGAGACCCCTGCCATCTAACATGCGCCTTTAGCAGATAGTGCGCGAAGATGCCTCCCTTAAGGACCCCCAATGGGACGTTCACCTCCTTTGCTAGGGAAGCATCAAAGGCAGATCCTTGCCGTCCGAGTTCATCAGCCCGCTCATTCTCCTTAATGTTGCCTTGGCCCGGAACCTAAAGGAGACAGATCCGTAGCCGGTGACTAAGCGAGGCGATTTCTTGTTTGCACTGTTCTATTAGCCTTGCGGATGTAGTGGCAGATACTATAGCCTTGATAGCCGCCTGGCTTTCAATGAGGATGGCAATGGTATTTTGGGGTATAGAGGTTTGCTTGAGTATGCGGCAGGCCTCACGTACAGAAAAGACTTCCGCCTGAAAGACACTGCACGAATCAGGAAGCCGGTACGACCTGGAAATATTGAAGGAATCAGAGAATATCCCCGCCCCTACCCCGCAGTCCATTTTTGAACCGTCGGTGAAAATGGTTGATTCGAACTCATTTATCAGTACGCCAATGGGAAACTGGCGCCCTGGTAGGGAATCTGACCGTGACGTAATTTCTAAAATTCACTGTGGGAGTTATATAGTCGGTCAGATTAGCTACCAGATCCTGCGGTAGGAAATTCAGGATACTGCTGTGACCATACGGATTGGTGCACCGGCATCCCGTTTCCCTTAGCCTGACCGCACTACATGAAGATAGCTGCATAATGTGAAGATCGAGTGGTAAAAGGTGCAGAATAACGTTCAAGGCATCGGTTGGACATGTCCTCAGGGCACCCGTTGCGCCTATAGCCGCAGTTCTTTGTACCCTGTTGATAATTTTGATGTTATAAGCTTTCCTTAGCGCAGGCCACCAGACTAGCGATCCATAGGAAAGAATGGGACGCACCACGGCAGTGTACATCCATAAGACCATCTTCGGGCGAAGTCCCCACTTCTTGCCAAAGGTCTTGCTGCAGGCATAGAAATCCACACAGGCCTTCTTTACACGTTGCTCAATATTAAGCTTCCAGCTTAGTCTTGGATCAAGTACCACACCTAGGTACTTGGCACTGGAGGATAGGGAGAGTAGATGATTATTTAGCCGTGGAAGCGTAAAAGTTGGTATTTTGGTTTTAGTGGTAAAGAGCATCAGTTCAGTTTTGCTTGGGTTGACGCTGAGTCTACATCCAGTGGCCCATGAGCTAATCTTGCCCAAGGTGTAGATATGCTAATTTAGGAAACAAAAATTCTGAAATTTGAATATATTTTCTGGATTTTCTACATTTCGACCCTTTTGATTTTTTTCGTTTCGAAATCTTTTTTTTTTTTTTTTATTTCCAAAAAAATATCTTTCGAAATTTCGTCGAAACTATATTTTAGCTCCGAATATTGTACTTCGCACGAATACCTCTTCGGCTTGGATTCACTTGACGCACTTATCGCAGAAACCTCATCTCCCCTATGAGCTTACTATTACATGAATTCAGTATTCGCTTATATAGGGCGTTAAAACTTATTTTAAATGAAATGCGTACAAAATTATGAAATGACTAAAATTTTGTTTCATTTGAGTATATTTCATGGTATCAAGTATTTTAAGACAATATCGGGCATAAAAAGTATGTTAAAAAAGAATCCGACCTTTACTCATATAAAATATTATTTAGATGCAACAACCTTACACTAAACTCTTTCAAAGTAGTCCCCTTGGGCTGCCACAAGCTTCTCCCAACCGTTCTGCCACTGAAGCAGAGATGGAATGCCCCTTTAAAGATGGCACGCAGATGGTCTGTCGCATTCTGCATGATGAATTCTTGGGACTGTAATCTGGCCTCTTTCAGAGGCATATTCAGCTTAGGGAAAAGCAAGAGGTCATACGAAGCCACGTCGAAGCACATGTGTGTTATGTCTGGTCAGGAAACTCTACATTAAATGCGAATAATGAGCGTGTGCGTTATCGTGATCAAGGTGCAACTGACCACAGGTCCGACTGTTTGTATCTCGCAGTTTCACGAAGGTGAAGCAGAATCTCCTTGGTGATGTTTGTGCCATGTGGTGCGTGCTCGTGATGAACCACGCGACTGGAGTCGAAGAAGACTCCAGCATGACTTTGAGATTGCTTTTTTGATTTTAGTCGGTAGTATAGCATGCTGCACCATACCATCCTGTTGAAACCATATGTCTTGCAGTGTCACGCAAAGTCGGAAACAAATAATCGCTGATCATCTCTCGGTAACAGGCTCTATTGACGGCAACGCGAGCTCCATTCTAATTCTTAAAAAAATAAGGTCTAATGATACCACCAGCGCACAATGAGCAACAACCAGTGCATTTTGTGGATGTCACTGGCTTACTGCAGTCAACTCAGCATAGCATTTGGTTGCCATAGTATATAAAAATAAATAAATATTTCACATAAGAAGGAGCTTATGATCCATTTATGCTTATTCCAGCCGTTCATGTGCTTGTTATACTTTTCGCAAGAATGGAAAATACCCGTAGCTTAATGCGGGATCCCAGGACGAATTTTTTATAGTTATGTTATGAAACTCGTAGAAAAATCTTAATAAAAGCAATTTTACTTTTTATTTGTCATTTTAATTTCACGACGCTGCATTCAACATTTAGTAATCAATGCCACTTTGGAATATATTTTGGGAAAAGATTTTAGAAAATTCGTAGAAATGCAATGTTGTTAGTTCCATTTGTATTAAAGAGTGAATAAAAAAATAGTTAAATATTTGTCGCAACAGCAGCTCTTTAAGTGCCCGTGCCTAGCTTCTCGCAACCACTTGTGTTGTATGCGTTATTTTGGTCCCACTGTGGAATTTAAGAAAAAAACTAATTGATTCGCACATCAGCACCAGCACTACATATGGCAGGGTTTTTGGATGCACATGTCTGTAGATTTTATTGTATGACCATCATCTACGTTATCTGACGTCATTTAATGCATTTCTTGCTCGGTATTCATATCCTGAATTTAATTGTATATAAAAAGTGGGAGTAGAGATTCTTTCGCTTTCAAAACATTTCATAAGGACCAGAAATCCTTATGCCACATTCTGTGTGCTCGCTTGCATACACTTTGCATGAAGATTATAAAGAAAAAGCAAAATTCATAAAGGATATCACAAATTTGATGGCTTCCTGAGGAGTACGTATTAACTTAATTATGTCAATGTAATGCGGGTAAAAAACGGAATCTAAACGACAACGGTTTTAGTATAAGCATAGCATATTGCACAAAGTCTTACTTGTATAATTCTGTGTAGAATTTTCAGTAAGTATGGCGGAAAATATGAATGGTGTGTTGGTTTTTGTCTGATACGTTCGTGGACATATGTGGTGCATGAGCAGAATTTAAAAAAAATTAACCAAATTACTCGTATAAAACAGCAGAGTCAAAAAGTATCTACTCAAAGTTGAGTATCCCACTGCTTAATTAAATTGTTGAGAAGTTGTCCTACAGCAGTTATCGTAATATTTTAGTTTGCATGAAGAATGTAGTTTTTATCTCGACTTCACGGGAGCTTTTCCAAGTACGCCTAGTTATGCTCTAGATGCTTTGTTGAGCTTACTACTATGAAAGCCATCTATCGTCTTTGGCGGAGTGATTTTTGTCATAATCCGCACTGGAGTTTTGTTGACCTTGTGCAAAACTTATTCTACGACTCCGGTCTTATGGATATGCCGTCCGACGTAATGACAGCAGAACTTCGGCTGTTGCGGAAATTTAAAGTCGGCTTTCCTTGTGTTCAAGACTTCGTCCAGAGTCTTAGCCAGTAGTGAAATAGTGGTATTTTTACAGATGGTTCCAAAACCAGTCAAGCGTCTGGTGGAAGACGACAATATTAAGCTTCAATTCTAATATTGTTCTCCAAACGGAAACCTTTGCAGTTTTAATGGGCGTGAACTATTTTGCGAAGAACAGGTGGAAGTGATGAAGTATTTGCGTCTGTAGTGACAGTCAGGCTGCGCTTAAGGCCTTACTGAACCCCTTAACTACTTCCAAAATAGTTCGTGAATCTAAAAACTCTTTGAAGACGGTCGCAAGGCTGAATTCTCTGTATCTTGTCTGGGTGTCATGGCACACTGGGATCTTGGGAAACGAGATATCCGATGAAATTGCTAGACAAGGCTATATCTGCTGTAAGAAATCAGCGGCATTCTTGCTATCTCTCAGCAGAAAAGACTGCGGACAACTTATCGGGGTCTTTACAGGCCATCTTAATGTGCTGCGCTTAAGTGATAATACAGTCTTGTGGAGCGGGCGACGACACTGCGGAACTTTTCTCTGTGACTGTCCTGCCTTTGCTCGTGTCAAGTGGTCGATTTTTCGTGCTGATGTGGTGAGTGCTGTTACACTGCAGCACTGAAGTGCTTGCTTTGTTTTCTTAGAAAGACGATGACATTCAAATTAAATGGCTAAACCAAAGCACGACGATTTTTAAACATATGTTTACGGGGGTTTGCAGGTTGTAGTAGTATCCACGTTCCAAGTATTGCATGCTGTATGGGCAGTACTGATTCTACGTTAGAGTGAAACAGTCGCAACTTGGTTGTTACGCTCCTGACTTTTAATAGCATTCCGAAAGCAGCCTTTGCCCCTACACACATCCAGTTCGGTGCCACGGGCGGCGGTTAACCGAGACCACACTTCCTAAATATAAAAAATTTGTCTACTTTCTTGACTCCAGCAATGTTGGATCGAGCGTGGGTGTTAGAAGTGCTTAGAGCTTTTGTTTTACCTGTGCTTATTTGAAGCCCTGGGCCATCTGATGAAGGCCGATTATCCGATGTGAGAGAAGGAAAGCAACGTCAGAGTTACCTTCCGTCAATGCTGCATGGAGTGCATAGCTGATGACTACCAACAACAACAGCGGTGACGATATACAACCCGGTCGTACTACACTTTGGACTTCAAAATCCCTACACATTACCATTGTGTAAGACATGACACTCACTAGCCTCGTATATAGCCTTGACAATAGCTACGAGTATGAGTTTTTCTAGGATGCCTCTCCCGCCCAAGGCCAAACAGATACCATCTCGATTTAAGCTATCGAAATCCTTCTCGAAGTCAGTAAACAGTAGATGTACCGGAAACCTGTACTCGACACATTGCTCCGTTATGATCCGTAAGGTGTTTATTTGATCTATGCGTCACGAGGATTCAGCACGATAGCCTGCCTTTCGGCACCGAGAGTTGAATGTTATTCTTCCTTAACGCGTTTTAGTATGATTCTAGCTACTATCTTGGCTACGGCCGATAGAACGCGTATACCACTCCAGTTTCCATAATCCATCAGATTCCCTTTTTTCGGAAGTATGATGATCACCCTTTTTATCCACTTCTGCGGAAAGTGCTCATTTTCCCACGCTCTTCATATGAGCGGGTGTAGCAGCTCGGCCGATGTGTTCGGCGCCGCTTAAGATAGTTCGGCAGGAATGCCATCAATACCCACCGATTTGCTTTTCTTGAGGGACTTGATTGCTGGTGTTATTACGGTTTTACTGAGAGGTGCGGTGCGTATTCGGAAATGCGTTGCATCGGAGACTGATTAGAGTTCGGGATCATATCACCAAGTGGTTAAGAACAGTAGCAAAATGATGTCTAGTGAGCTGATCCTCATCCGAAATCAGAAACTTGCCATCCTAATCCTTGGTGATGTTATAGAACGTTCTACTGTCACATCTACTTGCTACTTCAATGAGGCAATTGAGTCGATGCACTGACATTTGTCACGTCTTAACTACGCAGCATTTCCTTCTTTTTAACGCGATATTGGGCTCCTAGCTCGGTTCTCTCTACTACTGAGGCCGCTGCATCTGAGCCTTATTATTGCACGCTCATCAATCCGTCTCCACGTGTCTTCCAGTGTGCAATACTTTTTCTACCTTTTACAAACTTAGGTGCATGCCACAGTTGCAAAAATATTTTGTAATTCTCTACTGCATTGTGCTACTGATTATTTCTGCTTCGAAGTCTATTTCGAAGGTCTAGAAGACAATTTCTGAAGCGGCGGCTTATTGCAATGTGATTGATCTAGTTGGTGTTTTGCTGTCTGTCTGTTGAGAGCCCACTGATATTGCGGTACGTGTTATGCTTAAACAGTGTACCTCCAATGACTAAGCGGTTGGTATTGCAGAAGTCCACATACCATTCTCCATTGTCATTCGGCCTCTAAGGCCGTGAACTCCCATCACGGGCTTAAGCATAGTATTGTCGCTTCCTACCTCGGCGTTCAAATGTCCCATCACCATTACGATGTCTCCATTATGCGTTTGGTTGTAGGCGGAGTCTAAGTATAATAGCTATAGAAATTGTCTTTATCATCCTTAGTCGCTTCTTCGATCCGATCATAGCACTGTATGATGGTGTTTTTTCTTACTCCACCCTGGAATCTAGCCGTCGTTATCCGATCACTGTGAGGTTTCCAGGATATGAGGCTGCTTTCTGCTGCTGGAGTTAGCATCAGTCCAACTCTGGACCCCCGCGTGCTCCAAGCTGGTCTACCAGAGTAGAGTGTGACGGTGCTTTTTTTGTTGAGGAATGGTATTCCCCGGCATCGTATCATCTAATCTTACGCAGCCTCAAGACGTCTATCTTACATCGCGTAAGTTCACGCTCTAGTTGGTGGAATCTGGCGTTTTGGGACCCTTCCTGGAGTGAGTCAAAGAAGGTCTTGACGTTCAGCGTAGCTAAAGGTCATCAGAAAGTATCCGAGGCGTTGATTTGCGTTTCGGAGCCAACTGGATTTTTACGGTTACGGCTCGCTGGGCCATCAACCGACATTTATGCTGTATTGTGGCGCAGGATGCTCGCCCTTCATCCTTTCTTGTTCGCGATTGCCGGAGAAATTGTCAGATGGCGCCACGAGGCGGAGGAAGTAGGACTTACTAACTGAGCTGCAAGGGGTTCGGCTGCAGTAGTTTTTCTTGTTATTTAGCGGACCAACACCTATCGGGGGATGTTGCTCCTACAAGGCACTTATTAGTCGATTACCGTCTTTCTAATCGACGCACTAAGATTGTCTCGTTTAGAATTCGGAGTATGTCGTTCTTGCAATGTTCGTAAAGACGAGTGCGCTATTTCCACGCAAACTTTTTTATTTTATCTTCGACGCCAGCCTTACCTGAGGCTCGTTTTACACATAGCCGCCATCGATTACCCTACGTTGCTTATCCGCTTTAAAGTGTATAGCTGCGTAAGTGGCGTGGATGACGGGAAAGCAGGCTAACTAGGTATCATTTGCGGAGTTTGGGTTTAATCTCTGATTTGATCGTTTGGTTACACTTTACTTTTCATGCTATTTTGTCAGATATTGCGTTTGGCTTGTAATGGTAGTGAAGGGACACTTTGAAAGTTATATTTAAGAAACATAGATTACCAGCCTTGTCACTAGCCCTATATATAGACATGTATGCATCTGCATAGTTTTATATAAAGCTATTCTACGAATATATGATGTGTGTACAGGCAAAAAATATCCGTCATTCCAAATATGGCATGTGCGACGTGTAAGACGTCTTTTAATCATAACATTCCATTCATGCGAGAGACGCCTTTCAAAAAGAATCTTACAAAATTCGACTAAAGTGTAATAAAGAGAAAAACCATTTCTTAATTTATTTTCATTTCGTTAAAAAAAAGAAACAACATTGAAATGTGTTCCAGGAAAATCGCTGAAATTTCACTTCGAAAAGAATAATATTTGGTACGTACCTTCAAACTCGTTGCTGTTGACAACTGCGACAAAAGGCAGACGCAGTATTGAAGCAATGCAGAATGTATAAAGTTTTTATTAAAAACAAAAAATATGAAAATTATTTTCTCCCTTGGAATTCTGTTTTACAATATTTGTGAAGCTGAATAAACTCACAAAACGCTAAGAAACTTTAATTTTATAACCATAACCGAAAGGTTATAAAATTTAAAAAAAACATACGGAATGAGTGCACGTTCATTTAAACTGAGCAGACACAAAGCCATAAAATATTTTTGGAATTATAATTGCTTCTCGAGTTCAGCACTTATTTTGCTGAAGCGAAGAAATATGGATTTTAGATTCTCATTTTGGTCTGTCATTGTATACCTTATTAGTAAAAATTAAATTTATGATAAAACGAAAAATAATTTTTCGCTGACTATACAATAAATGTTACCAAAAGGTAAAAAAAACAAGACAGGGTTTCAAAGCCAGTACAAAAGCCTGCAGGGACGAAAATGGTAATATAGTAGTAGAATCGCAGTCGGTGCTGAGGATATGGAAGGAACAATTCTGAAGACTGCTAAACGGAGACGATGACCAATATTCCGCCGGTAAGCAGAATGAGCCATTCAACAGTTTCAGTTTATAGTACTTTGCCGGTAAGGCTTTCATCAATCTGGTAAACTTACTGAGGGTATGTTAACTTCTTCTTCTCTATTTTTAGATCAGAGAACCTTCTCAATGAATAAAAATATCTTATTCCATATGTCGATACTCGAAACCATCTTGTTTACGGCATTTTCTGGGAAAAAGTTGCCGATCTCCGACTCAAGGCTATTCCTTTCTGCTGCCTACCTGTTACAGGTGGGGAGGTGTGATGCGCATCGTCTTCCAAAGAGTCTCCGTATTGGCAGACTGCGCCCTCTACTTTTCCCACCTTTTGCAGATACCGGTTGAAGTTACCATGTCTGGTAAGGAACTGGTTGATATAATAATTCACTTCACCATGCTCCCACTTCGTCTGTGCAGCAACGTCTCTGATCAACCGATAGGGCCATATTCCCAACGTTCCACCTGTTTTGCTACTTTTGCTTCGTGAGCTGTTTCGCTTCTGTAGCTGCTGGGCGTCAATCCTGCAACTACAAGGATGGCCGGTTCCGACACTGCGCGGTAAGAGCTTTATACTAGGATAGCTCCTCTCCTCTTTGGGCCTCCAACGTTCGCCATAACTCTGCTCAATGCTACGGTGCTCTTTGTCATCCTGTCCGACGCGAACTTAATATGCTGCCAGAAATTAAGTTTGGTGTCAAGTGTTAAAATATTTCACTACTTCTTTTGCTACTACAGCTTTTGATCTCGCTTGGAACTCAACATTTGTGGGAATTCGTCAGCAATAGTACTCGTATCTCCGTTTTTTCAATCGCTAGGTTTAATCCGTGGTTTTCCATCCAGGGATGCACCCGCTTTAAGCTTGAATCAACTTTCTTTGGGCATCCTTAGTGTTGTGACAACTGCACGAATATCATCTGCGTAACCGACCAAGAAGTTGTCTTTTTGCATCTCCATGCGTAGAGTCCCATCGTAGGACATGTTCCATAGGTAGGGACCCAAAATTGAGCCCTGTGCTGCTCCAGCGGTGATTATCTTCCTGTGTGGTCCCTCCGTGGTATTGTATATTAGCTCTGGATCTCTAAGGCAATCTTTCACCAACCGTTAGAGATACTGCGGTATCCTAAAGGTGTTTTGTAGGGCGTCCAACATGTCACAACACCTGGCGGAATTGAAAGCGTTTTTCCAATGTTGCCAGCACGACAATCCTTCTAGAATAATTGTTTCCCAGTTGGGCCAACTAAACTGCTGTGACCACTTCCTCTACTGTTTCAATTATAGAATGGTACCTTCTGAATAGCTGCTGCCTCGCTGATAGGTCGTCTGCTCTTTGAACGGCTGTAGAGAGTCGCTGCTTCAGTATTCTCTCAAGGAGCTTACCTGCCGTGTCCAGTAAACATATAGGTATTTACGCTGATGGTGTTTCTGGATCGCCTTTTTCCTTGCTGATCAGTGCAATGCGTTGCATTTTCCAGTTCTTGCGAAAGACTACGTCTTTTAAGCAGCTGTTGTACATGCTGAGAAACAGTCGAGGGCACGCTCGAGCGATTATCTTCAGTACTTCCACTGGTACACCATCATCATCACCATTCATGGCGCTAGCCGCCTTGACCAACTCTTCTTCGCTGAACAGTGGAATCCCTTCGTGTAGAGCTGGAGTTTGTTCTTGAACCCTGACTGGATGCGTTGGGAACAGAGCCTCCATATTTTCCGCGCTTAGGGCTGGGCAGGACACCTGGACCCCCAACTTGCTCATAACTACCCTGTACCCTAGCCCCCAAGGGTCAATATTGACATTTCAGCGGAGTTCTTTTCATTTTTTCTTCTTACTGCTATTTATGGCTCTCTTGAGTTCTAGCTCAGTCGTCCTGAATTCTTCGATTATATTTTCAGTGGCTTCGACATTTCCCCTTCTCTCCCTAGTGAACTTGCGTCTAAGATGTAGGCCTCTCCGTCTAAATCTAGCAATATCAGCTGTCCACCAATATATCGATTTCCTGTGTCGATTTCGGTTGTTACATCAATGTAGCACGCTTGACGTATTGGTCGCATCGTAGCATCTACTTTTTTCACGGTACCACCTAACATTTCCAGAATCTCCATTGAATCTGGCCGTATCCCATCTGGGTAGTCTCCTTTGGTTTCTGTTGCGGTGGTTTTTTTGGAGATTGTAGACTATGTATTGATGATCACTAGCCGTATAGTCTTCGATGACCCTCCAGTTAGACACATCAGCTACCATGCCATCCGATCGCAAAAGTGACATCCGGTATCGTTTTCCCATAGCCAGGCCGTCTAAAGGTTGATGTGTTTCCCATTTCATTACATTGAGGCTCAATCTGGCAGCCATATCAAGAATCTGTCTACCTCTTAAATCCGTAGCTCTGGCGTTAAAGTCGCCAGCGACCATGATTTCTCATTCCAGTTTTCTCACGAAGTCTTCTAGGCCGTCTAGTTTCTCTCGGAAGTCGCTCACGCTCTCATTCGGTGTAAAATAGCAGCTCACTACCATTACCCTATCGCATCTTACCTAGACGAAACCTCTTCCTGCGCCGGCCGTGACTCTTAATAAGGATTTTCGTTTCGTCCTGAATCCAAATAGCGGCCATTCCAAGATCATCAGTGAACCAACATTGGTCGTTTTTGTTTCGATATTGTTCGCTGATGACTATTATATCAGCTTTCAGATCAATTTTAAGCTGCACTAGGAGGTCGTTAGCTGTTCTGCTTCTGTGAAGGTTTGCTTGGAGAATTCTCATCATGGTTGTAGTTTTTCCTTCGCCTTCTTGTGGGCTTTCTTAAACACCTGACATGCACCCGATCCTGGCAAGTAAGCCAGCAGCTCTGGTATCCGCACATAAGCAGCATCTTGCCCTTTTCTCGCACTCACTCTTTATCGTCTTTTTCTCCACATTTGTTGCATAGTCGTTGACCATTTCTATCTTTTGCTCTGCAGACGGCTTGCTGATGACCGTTACCGAAACACCTGCACCAGCGCGGTATCACTTCGGCGAATTTCGCAGTTAATTCCTCCGATTTTTATGCGAGGTGTTTTCAGTAGCTCATTTGCTCCTCGTGCATTCATCTCGACTATTGCTATCCTCTGGGATCTGTTGTTTGCCTTTGTGACATAAATTTTGAGTTCTCCTGCTAAATCTTAAATGTTTTCTTAATGGCATCTCAGACGTCCACTACCGTAGTCAGATCATCCATGTCTCTCCAGGGTTTCTTTGGCTTCAAGGCTTCGTATGATTGCCTTTTCTCCTAGAATACTTTTCAAAGATGCTCTGAATACTTCCTTGTCCTTCGTTTTCGCTCCAAGCACCATCTCCCGCTTTTGTCTGGCGCATGGTTTTAATGTCCGTTTCTGTATCCTCAGGTCTAGCTTTGCTGCGGATTTCTTTCAGTATTTCTGCGTACGTTCTACCTTCCTTTGGTCTTATGATGATGGTTTTAGTTCTTGGTTTGGGTGGCCTCTTCCGTGGTTTCTCTCCATTTTCTGCCTAGGTTTTTGCCGTGCGTCCTTTATTGCTGCCTGCGCTCTCTCTCCGATAGTTTCGCCGCTGCATCGGCCGAAGGCGTTCTGTGCTTCTCCTGCGAGGGCAGCTCGCCATTGCTAGCGCTTGCTGATCTAGCTTGTGGCATATTAGTCATCGTGGTTTTTTTTTTTCTTCTTATTTTCGACGTCACTCTTCCTTGGACTCCGGTCCAACCATGGGTAATTTGTTCGTATCCCTGGTCGGCATTTCCTGTTGGTTGAGGCTTACTAGCCAAGCTTGCAGTTTCCTTGGCTTCGGAGTTTGCTGCTGTAGGCGCGGTGGGGTGATCTTACGTTCATTCATTAACGAACTGACGAAATCCACGGATACTTCAAGTTCAGCGAAGCCAGTCTTGATGTTGTTCTACTCCATCGTTGCCTTTTTCATCTTACTGATAACAGCTTTGCCTTTCTGCAGTTCTATCTCCACAATTTTCCTCGTCGACTCGACAATTGAGTAACAAAGTCTTCTTGAACTACTAAAGTAACTCTGTATAAGACACTAATCATCTCAGTCCTGGTGTATGGCAGTCCTGGTGTATGGACTTTGTCAAAATCGGATGCTCTTTGTTACTTTAAGAAAAAAGTTCTTCGAGTGATCTTTGGTCCCGTCTGCATAGACGGCGAGTGGAGGAAAAGTTATATTGCCGAACTATACGGCCTATACAAGGACATCGACTTTGCCAGAGGAGTTCACATACAGCGACTAGAGTGGCTGAGTCATACAACGTTCCAGTCCGGAAAGCCTTCGAATCCACCCCGGATGGACGACTTCGCGGTAGATGGCGCAAACAAGTGGAGGGGACCTCAATCAACATGGCATGCGCAACTAGAGGCAGCTGGCTCGTAACCCGTCTGGCTAGAGAGGTTTTTTGGTTGAGGCACAGATCCACCACGGACTGTAACGCTACCTAAGTAAGTAAATGATATACAATAAACTTAAGTCCTTTAAGATGTAACATTTTCGAGGATAGCCAAGTAGCTTTCACGGCACTAGAAAAGGAGACAATTGGATCAAAAATAATCCATTTGCCGTAAAACTCTGCACGAAATATGCGTTGCGCATCAAGTCAATCTTAAAACTAGCTTGGAAAGGATTTAAATTTAAATTTTGACATCAAAGGAAAGGAATCAGCCGTTGGCTAGTAATAAATGAAAACCGAGCTTTGAAACTACTGGAAACGTAAAAAAGAGAAACCGAGTAACAACCAGTGTTGCCAATAAGAAATATCTAATTAAGACAAATTTGAATGAATGAAAAGGCTCACCTATTTGGGCTAGCATCACAGCAAAAACGAATAATTGTCCTCAAAAATGTGGGTAAACTCAAAACTTCGATTCACTAAATCAACAGGCACTACATATATATAGAGATAAAAAAATAAAAATGTATTACTGCTTATATCAGCAACTAGCTGACTCACCCGGTTTCGCTCGTGGCCATTAACTATTTTAGTTGCAAATTCTTAGATATGTACATACTCGTACATTCATATTATTAAAGTATTTTAATCGTACGTACCACTGATTTAATTCATTGGATTTCTACAATATATTTTCCTAAAAATCCAACTAAGGGAATAAAAATTCTAAAAAAAGTTGTTTAAAGAAATATTTTTTGTATACTCCTGAAACTGTAACAAATGAAAGCCTCTACAGTAATTTTTTAGAAATCTTGTCAGTTTGTAAATTAATTGAAAAAATCCCTAATTTTTTTCAGTCGCTAGAGTGCCATTATTTCTTAATTCATCAAATAAATCATATCCATTCGTAGATCCTTAAGCGTTCTATCTGCTGGTTCTATCTACTGCCTCGATTGCTCCTTTGTGAGTATAAATTTGCATTCTTGAAGCAGCTGAGCTACATAATATGATCAAATTTGAAAAGACGCTGGTTATCCAAAATAGATCGCCGATTTAATATGATGTTTCTCTGAAGTAGTTTTATTTGACAGGTGTTTCAGCTGATACTAAGAGCTCAACTCTTCTTTTTTTGTGTATATTCGGCCAAACTAGTATATCTCTGTCCTGAGATGCTGAGTATAATACAGAATTATCGAGATTTTGAACTTCAGGAAGAGGAGACATGCCACATATTATCGGCCATGAAAGAAGCAGTCTGCTCTTAAATCAACCCCAACCTTCTTTAAGGGCGGACCCTGAGCCTTATTCATAGTCATGGCAAAACAAACATTCACTGGGCATTGCAGTCGCTTGAAACGAAACGCGTAATCAGATGGAATAAGCGGGATGCGAGGAATGAACACAGTTTCTCGTTAGCCGCATCCAATAAGTATTATCGTCTCTACCAAATTCTTTTGGAGAGCTTTTATTTGCAATCCGGTCCCGTTGTACATTTCAGGAGGGTTTAAATTCCTTAAGAGCATAACAGGTGCGCCGACTATTAATATTAACTCGTGTGAAGGAATGCCTGGGGGATTGTGAGTGTGTAGGAGTTCCAGTGGGTAGTGTACTACTTCTTCCATACGTACTATTGAAACTATAGATTTATATTTCATTTCAAGAGCATTCACTTAAGAAAGAGGCAAGCATTGATTTCATTAGCTGTATCATTTTTTGGTTTTCATATAGCTCGTTCCTTTAGCCATATAATTGATTTGCTACTGATATTTTTCAAATCGGAATAAAAATTTTTAGTGAGCGCCTTTATGTTGCTCACTATGTGACACAATCTATCGGGAATATTTATTTTTCGATCCTTCTCTTCTATACTTCCCTCGCCTATCTTTAAAAGTAGTTGCGCTAACTCTTCTGCATACAAGTCATGTCCCAAATGTACTTTCATATTTTGTTTGAGGTGCAACTTGTTTTTGGCTCCAAATAGGATGATTTTAGACACTTATCAAATAACAGAAGATTTGCTGACGCAACTGCGTGACACCTAGCCAATGACCTGCAATGATTTATAATGAAGATATGCAATTAATGGAATATGCAAGCAATGCATATACGTAAGAATGAAGATATGCAATTAATAAAATATGCAAGCAATACGATAAGCTAGTATAAATAGGTTTTTAGTTTTTCAGCTTGATTTGTAGTCGAAGAAATAAAGTACTCTCTTCACTATCACGTTGGTGTTTTACTCTGCCAAGTAAATCTGCATCTTTGCCTTTGACATTCCCTAAACTTCGGCATGTTTGCCATAGGGATTTTTCTAAGAGTAAGCGGCCAACATTACAGTTCCCTTGTGTGACATGGTGTACACATCCCAGGCTTGTATTCTCGAAGCACCTGAGCCATATTACTTTACTTACGAGTAGATATATTTCAAAGAGGAGTTTCGAGTGTTTAAAGTAAGAGGTAACTTGAATGCTTAATGTGCAGTCCTGTCCAACAGTGTTGCAGCTCTTCCAGACGAAGTGACAGCAATGATAATTTTTCGATTCTCTCTAACCTTATAAAGCAACAGGTTTATAAGAGAAGTTTTTCCGGTCCCACCTGGAGCGTCTAAAAAGAAAATGTTACCATCTGTTGTTTTAGAACTTTCAATAACTTGGTTCTCGAACAATATCAAGCATTTGTTCTACACCTGGTTGTTCAACCAGGCTCATAATTTATTTTTCCAACTGTTTTTTAACATTTTCCGCCAACCTCTCTCTCTGCTCCTACCAAATGTTAAGAGCATCGAACAACTGGCAAAAACCCATCATAATGGCTAACAGATCCATTAACTTATGAGGTAAATCACAGACAGAAGCTTCTTCTAGTGTCTGATCGCAATGTCTATCGTCTTTCAATAGTCCCAGAGCCCTGCAAGCTCAGTGCAATGTAGAATGAATATGACCAGCTACTGCCTTTAAGTCTCAGAAGGATGTACTCGTAGGCCCTCGAACTTCATGAAGCAGGAGACGGAGGTAATCTTCTTTTACCCGGAGCGTCCGAGTAATTCTACTCTCTGTTTCCTTCTACAAAATGAATTACTTCTCCAGACATAATAAAATGGAACCTCGAACTATATTTGTCAAATCAGCTTTGATATTTTTTACTTGCTTTTCAAATTAGTTTTCAAAGGCGCACCACTTTTACGGTTTAATACGTTACAGTATTATTGTTCTTCTGCAATATTTTTCTCCTAATTTCCAACACTTAAACATTTCCATTTTTGGTCTAAAAAGTAGGAAAGCAGACTCAAAGCATGAGTATTCAACCTGCAATATACTGCCTGCGTCTACAGGTGGGGTAATTTATTTTAAATCTATTAAAACATTCTAAAATGTGGACAAATCTAACGATCAACAACATATCATCTAACAAAATGGAAAAATATTGCAATGTTTCTATGTCTGTACCTGCATATGTATGTTCCTAGTCCTGCCATAAGTTCTGTTACACAATTTCCAGCCCATATCGTTCAAAATTTCTTGCGGGAATAGAACCGTTAACTTTTTTTTCAGAACACATGCACTGATCAGTGAAGAATACTAGTCAGTTTGGTTTCAGTTTGCAAATTATTAACATGGAGTGGGGAGTTAAAGAGAATCGAGTCACGGTCACCTGCTGTTCATCGATTTTGAGAAGGCGTTCGATAGTGTCAACAGGGAGTTTATTTGGCGTGCCTTACGCAGGAGAGGTATTCCCGATAAACTAATTGCTATTATCAAAGCTACATATGAAGGCTCCAAATGTCACGTTCTGCACAGAGGAAGGCTGTCTGAGGAATTTGAGATCCAAAGTGGGGTAAGACAACGCTGTATCCTTTCACCAATATTATTCCTATTGGTGATTCGCGATGTGCTTCATGCAGCTTTGTCGACGGGAAACGGAGGAATTCGATGGACTCTTACATCTCTACTGAAACATCTTGACTACGCAGACGATGTATGCTTACTCTCCCACAGAATTATGGACCTCCACCAAATGACAGCAGATGTGGAGAGGGAGGCAGGTGTCGTCGGGCTGAAAATTAATACGACAAAAACTAAAATTATCAGCCTTGGAACTTACTCATCGGCTCAAATATGCATTGCTGGACAACCGGCAGAGAGAGTAGAGGATTTCCAGTATCTTGGGAGTATTGTCTCGACCGATGGTGGAACCGAACTGGATATAGCCAACAGGATCGCGAAAGCAAAGTCCGCGTTCGGAATGTTGTCCAAAATATGGCAAAGCAATGCAATCAGTTTGAGCACCAAAATAAGACTGTTCCGCTCCAACGTTGAATCTGTGCTGCTATATGGATGCAGCACGTGGAGAGTGACCACTACTATCACCAGAAAGCTGCAAACATTCGTTAATAAGTGTCTGTGCAATATCTTAAGGATTTTCTGGCCCAATCGTATCTCTAACGAACACCTTTACGAGAGAACGGGTCAGGAACCAATAGGCACAACTATCCAATGGCGGAAGTGGCAGTGGATTGGTCACACGTTCCGAAAGGGTGACAGCTCCATAGCAAACCATGCTATGCAATGGAACCCTCTAACTCAGGATGGCAGAAGACCTGGTGGTCCGAGGAGAACATGGCGCAGAACAGTCGAGAAGGAGGCACAGCAGTTAGGGAAAAGTTGGGGAGAACTCAGACACATTGCCAGAAACCGTACACGATGGCGCGTAGGCGTAGTAGAGGCCCTAGGACCCACAAGGGGATACAAGACATAAGTAAGTAAGTAAGTAAGGAATTTGATTCGGGATGATCTGCATATGAAAGCCTATCGTCGGTCCGCGGGTCATTTTCTAACTCCTCAACTAAAAAAAATCCGGCTGGAAAGATGCAAGCGACCTTTGCAGTGGCACGCGGACAATGGCCATGAAAACATTCTGTTTATGGATGAAAGAATTTTTACCGTGGAAGAAGTTTTCAACAAACAAAATGACAAAATTTATGCCACTTCATCTAAGGAAGCGAAAAAAGATGTTACAAGGGTTCAACGTGGCCATCATCCCGCTTCCGTAATGATTTGGTGGGGGGCATGAAAGCATAATACCGAAGCCATGTATGCTAGAAAGTTAAACGAGTATCTCTTAAGCTGTGCTGCACACAGCTCCAAAAACCCAAATGTTGATGAGCAAGTTGGCATTTTCAAAAAGTCTATCTATGAATCTACCGTCAAAAATGCTAGGAAGAGTAATTTTAAACTAAATCCAATTTCGATTTGAGTGTGAGGCCCTTTAAGAATAATAACGATGCTAGGTACTCTCTGTACCTTGAATGTTTTAGAAAATACGTTTCACTTTGTAGCAATATGTCCGATTCTTAAAGTTTTAAGGAAACGTTTTATCGGTGAAAACAAACGGTAACAAAGACAGTTTCCTTGATTTGTTGAATGGTCAGAACTATGTATATTTGTATTACTATTTAAGAAACGCCACCAAATACGGATAATCAGTGAATTTAATTAAGTATAAATCTACATTTGCAAATTCTAAATATTGTACATGCATACAGAACCAAAAAAAAATTATTGAGCAATGCAGCCAATACGCATTAAAACAGTATTTTTTCAATTTTTTCCATTCAAGATTTGAATTACTTCACCCCACTATAGCACATACTGCTTCCAATATAGTCTCCTTAGTTTCTGCAGAATAGAGCATCTTCGCAGAAAGTGGCATACCGTATACATCTTTTCGTTCCTTTGAATTGCAGAGCAAGCAACAAATGGGCAGATCGTTCCGATGAGGTTTGGATTATAGCGGTAACAACTGTCCTCGCCTTAAAAGCTAAACTTATTTGCTGTATTGTATTTTTATCGTTGGAGTACTTTTTCTCCTCCAAACTATGATTCAGAACTCTATATACGAGAATGTATACTGCAACTCTCGGATTGATCATCATTAGGATGAAATAACTGATTCACACTTGGTATACATTTTTTTATGTCCAGACGAGATATTCAATATCTCTGAATTTTAAATCCTTTTCCGGAATCAAAGGTTTCCTCAACGCGATCGATATCAATGAAAGCGGAAGGCAGCTACCTCCCAACCAAACAGTCTTTAAATGGTAACCGAGAATTTTTTGTCAATGGTTTCCCATTTGTTTCGAATACCAATGAACAAGTCCTTAATCTGACAAATGTAATAAATCAGAATCTAAAACATTTTCCCGTGATTAGATAGATAACCTTGTCTGAACCTTAAGCAGCCAAATTAACAGCACCTAATCTATGGTAAATCGTTTTCCAACTCGCGAGTCCTTTTGCTCTGTGTTTGCTTTTAATTAAAATGTTCTCCAACCATATTACATCGTTAAAGCTCAAAGAGTCTGAATGAGAGATAAGCGTAATTTGCTCTAAATGGTTGTTCATTTATTATGCACCATCAACACCAAGCGATCCGTTTACACTTCTTCCCTTGAGCTGCAATGCAACTTCCTACACGCCTCAAATGTACCAAGTAAAAAAAAAAAGATTTGTTTTTCTATTCGTGAAAGATTTTTATATGCAAATGGGAACTGCAGAGAAAACGGACGCCCAATACCCACATCCTTCTGCTATCGCACAAAAAACACAATCACTCGGGGCGAAAAAGTGTTATCCACCTTCATTGAGAGAAAGGCGGTGCATATACATAGAAGGAAGAAAGGATTTCAAAAGATAAACATGTGATTTTCGAAACATATGTGAACTTGCGGTTGCTTGACGTCAACGGGTTGACGATACGTACACATATGCATACATCGTGAGAACAATAAAAAGTAATCCTTAAAAGCAGTTCCCAGCTCTTGCGTCTTAAGTGTCGTCGCAGTGGATTCAGAAATGTTGTTGCCTGACCCTTTTCGTACTTCTTTCGGTTTCTTTCTCGGATGAAGTGTAAAAATGGAAAATATTACATAGTAGCTCACTGTCGCTTAATAGAGTCACCTTAAGAGGATAATAGTGCAGTAATGGGGCTACGATACCGCTGAGCGGTTGATGTGACGGGCAGAAAGGTGTGCCGTGAGCACCGGCTCAGAATAAATGAGCACTTTTGAATGTGGTCCATTAATTCTCAGAGTTGAGGTGTTCCGTGTTTTGTCTGCTTTTAAGTATTTTTTGCTTGAGATACTTATTCCTGTAGCTGGAAACTGGGTTAAGTGTGGTTTCTTCTTTGGAAAGAAATTGAATGCTGGGTAAGTGTATGCACTTTGATGAGGTGCACATGTTTGTTGGCTCCAGGAATTTGTTAATTTTTCTCTGCATCCTGCGTATACATATGTGTATAGGGTGATGAATTGCTTTCAATGTGCAAGAAAACACTTATACAAAACGTTGGATTTTGTTAGTCGTGCACAGCACGGAGATGTAATAGGCACGCTGTACAACATCAGCCTAATATTTTCACATGACGAGGAGCAAATAAGCATTTTTGAATTCTTACAAAGTTTGTGCGGAGTAGACATTTGTACACCTGGGGGCACCACGGCCATCGACTGATATATGAATCTTGTCATTTATATGTTGATAGGTAGTAGCAAGGTATATTTCCGGATCAATGGATAGTGCAAGGACTGGTCCTGTTGTCAAAAGTGGCATGAGCAACCTCAAGATCCATCATCATTTACGTAGACCACTATATACACTGGTCACCATAGAAAGGCAAAGAACACAGAAGCAGTAGAAGTCAAATATAACCGGGTCAATGCCATAAGGCTAGAGCCCCACTCTGCGATGAAATGAGCGACATTGAAATGTAATGCCGCGGCGACCCGCCGGTTGAAGAGAAGTTGGGTGTACTGGATAAAAATCCTATACTGTTACGGACCCAGCCTGGTTTTAGGAAGTAGCATTACATATTCTTGCCTAGTATGCACTACGCATAAATACACGGGATATGTTGGCCATGGTACAAAGAACAGCTTGCATTGCCATCACGGGTGCTCTACGCACAACACCTACGGCTGCACTCGAGATCTTTCTGTATCTTTTACCATTAGACCTACAAATTAAATTTCAAGCGGGCAATAGTGCGCTTCGGCTCACTAACGTTGGTCTCTTCAGGACTAATAACATAGGACACAGCTCCATTCTCAAGGAATCTTTTCCCGGTATCCCTGACGAATCGGACGATATACTTGGCACCTTAGACTTCGACACACCATACGAAGTACTGTATCCAGTTAGAGAGGACTGGCGAAGGAAGACAGTCTCTGTCCATAACGAGATTGCAATATACACAGATGGTTCTAAGACCAACGAGGGCACGGGGTCAGGTATTTACTCGAGAGATACGAACCTACAGGTGGCCCTGAGACTTCCGGACACATGCAGTGTGTTCCAAGCAGAGGTTCTAGCTGTACTTAAAGCTGCGGAATTACTTGAGATGGGATCAATATCCGATAAGAATATCGCCATCTACATTGACAGTCAGGCTGCGCTAAAGGCGCTAGAGTCTTACGTCACCAAATCTGATATAATCAGGAATTGCCGCACAATGCTTAGGGCATTATGTACGCAGAACCGAGTCAGATTATGCTGGGTACCTGGACACTGCGATATTGAAGGCAACGAGCAGGCCGACGCGCTGGCTAAAAGAGGAGCGGGGCTCCCACGTAGCGATATAATTGGTAGCATTAAGCCACCAGGGTGCGTGGCCAAGGGAATTATTTGGGATAAAATCATTGACACGGCTGATCTAAGATGGTCAAACATAGATGGTCACAGGGTGTCTAAGACCTTGTGGCCTGTGCTAGATCGCAGAAAATCTGGGGAGATAATCAAGTTAGATAGATCGCGGTTGAGAACAGTGATAGGAATACTCTCTGGCCACTGTCTCCTAAGGAGGCATGCCATGAGACTAGGGTTATCCGATACGGATGTTTGTAGGTACTGCGACGACCTACATGTCTCAGAGGATATAACTCATATACTCTGTGAATGTCAAGGAATTGCCAGGACAAGGCTAAAGTATCTTGGAAGATACTTCTTCGATAACCTTGAAGAGGTGAGGTCCCTAAACCATAACAAGGATCTTTTCCGATTCTGTAGGGAGATTAATTGCTTGGGAGAATGGGTTTAGGTCTTCTGCCGTGAAGGTTCCCTAGGGATCGCGATGGGCCCACTTTGGTGCCTAGTGTTTTATGATAACCTCATAACCCTACCTAACCTAACCTAACCTAACCTAACCTATGCACTACGCATAGAAATATGGCGGTCAGTAAATAAAAATTGATACGAGTAAGTCAACTAAAACGACCACCTGCAGATCGGTACGAGGAGCACTTCCAACATTTTGTGAGTGCAAATATTTAGAGGGGCAAATATTGATTTTTGATATTTTCTTGTTGCAGTTAAATTAAGAGCTTGACTATCCAACACATAAAAAACGGAAATATAAAATATATAATAAGTTCCTGGACCTGGAGTATTCAGAGATTACAGAGCGCCTTAG
Source organism: Brachypalpus laphriformis (assembly GCA_945910035.1). NCBI lineage: Eukaryota > Metazoa > Arthropoda > Insecta > Diptera > Syrphidae > Brachypalpus > Brachypalpus laphriformis. The sequence continues at coordinate 126,355,548 of OX246755.1, forward strand.
TGGGAAGCCCTTTATAGTACAGTATAGATACCGATAAAGACCTCGCCGTTTCCCAGTTTAAAGTCAAAAAGTTTCGCGAGTGCCGCAAATATTCACACTGAGGTGAATTCTGGAAATGAATTTCAAGTTCATCATGTGTTTACCGTCTTGGAGTCAACACGGCGATGGAAAAATTAAGGATCCTGTCAAAATTTTAATCAGCTGTGCTGCAATGTGATTTTTTCCAATGTCAGCAGATGCATTTTTTTTCAGCGCACGCACCAATATTAAGGAGTTAACCATCCTGAGAGAGCTCTTTAAGTGCCAGGGCCTAGCTTTTCGCGACCACTAATGTTTGTGTTTTCTGGGATTCGAACTTGGAACCTCACGCGCAGTGGACCGACACACTAACAAATTGAGCCATGGCGGGCGCACAAATTTATTAGTTATAGTTTTAAAAATATTTTAATAGTTAAACTTTGCCAATACTCCGAATGGGTTATAGCAATTCAAGTTGAGGGCGGCAGAGAATAGACTCGCATTAGGTAGTTGAAGCTCATATTTTTTTTTCCGTTTCTCTTGAAGCAACTTTTTTCGAACTGGTGGACACTACATGCATATATTGAAAAGTTGATTCAAAAAGTGCGGCAGTTGAAAAGTTCGGCCGCATAAAAATATAACTCCAGTATATCAACCAGTTTTTAACGAAAATAAAAGCTATTTAAAGTCAAATAAGTGCCTAAACGAAACATTGTCTACATATCTAATAGTCCTATGCAAAAAAAGTAAGTTGCTTAGTCAGTTAGGCATTAAAACTACGAACAAAAGTACACAAGCATAGAATCAACGGCAGCTTCCTGATGTTTATCCAAGGAACAAAAGAGCTCTAGTTCCTGAAATGGCTGTAGCAAACATGACCATTGAAGACTTGAGACGTTTCGTAGACGCAAAATTCCATGACCACCAACAACATTTAGCAAGCAAGGCTGACATGGTTCTACACATTTCTAATCAGGAAGCTGTGAATACCTTGAAGCAAGCTAAGGAAATTTGTCAAAACCTCGTAAAAAACGGGATGGAAGGTACACTTGAATCTGTACGACAGATGCACAGTGAGATCAATGAAGTGAACAATCTGCTGGTCACCTTAAAGGACAGTTCTGACGTTTAAAACGTATTAAATGCTGCTACACAATTGAAAGGAACGGGTATTATTTTCCTAAGGGGTAGTGGAAAACGCACAAAAAACAGTTTCGCTCTGTGCTAAATAGTGTGAGACTTGGTACTCGCTAAAAAACCACCTTTAACCCTTTTTCTTTTCTACGTGAAACCATCCCCTCCGAAACCGCTTTGGAATGGTGTCGTTTTCTTTCCCCTGTGGGGACCGGCTTTTTCATGTTTATCTTCTTCTGCAGGTTTATTCTTTCTTGCCGGTGAGGTTTTCATCAGGCTTATATATCTTGTGAGGGTATGAGTTGTCCTTCCTCTCTCTTGTTTGCCTTTAGTAATGCCTTGACAAAGGAGCATATTTTATCCCATTAGTCTTTAATGGATAGCATTTTTCCCACTACGTTTTCTGGGCTTACATACATATGTCGCCTATCTCGAGCTGCAGCCTGCTTCTCTGCGCCGTCCATCGTGTGCAGCTAAAGATCGTGTGCTGTATGGTGTCATGTGAAGGGTCATTGTACTGTCAAGCTGAGCTACCCACTTTCCCCATCTTATGCAGGTACGCGTTGAAATATCCGTGCCCTGTAAGAAACTGAGTTTGGTAGAAGTTTACTTAACCATAACTCCGCTCCGAACATTCAGCAACGTTGTTGATTAATCTTGCTGTCCATCTACCTCTGGTTTCAGAGTTCCAACGTTCTTGCTAGCGTTCTTTGGTGAGCTCTTTAGCTTCAGCTTTCGCAACATCTTTTCCAAGTTCAGCTTTCTTTTGGTGGATATGCATTCTTTCCGCTGCTATGAGCTCGATGGGAGTCACTCATGTGATTACGAGGACGCAGTGCTGCTCTTCTCTGTATTGCTGCCATTCGCTTCCGATACTTTTCTTGTCTAATCGCATTGGCCCAGATTTCACTGCCATACAAGAGTACGTAGTAGTAGTAGTGATCGACATTAAAAGTTTTCGCTTACTTGCCGTGGGGCCTCCAACGTTCGCCATTAATCTGCTCAGCGATGTGGGAACCTTTTCGGCTTTCTCTGCTGCGGCCTTAATGTGCTGCCAGAAGGTGAGTTTTCTGTCCAGTCTCAATCAAAGATACTTTACTGCGTCCTTAGTTGTTATTATTTCCGAGTTCACTTGGAATTCGGAAATAGCAGGTATTCGTCTTCGTGTCAACATGACTATCTCTGTTTATTTTGTTGCAAGGCTTAGACTGTGATCTTCCATCCAGGAATTGATCCGTCTCATGACACGATTTAGCCTCCTCTATGCATCCTCTGTAATTCGTGCAGTAATCACTGCGGCAATGTCGTGATACCCGGAATAAAAGCACAACTAAAAGATGAAAGTATGTACATTCAAGGAAAAACATTTACGTGGAATTTAGTATCAGATCTGAAAAGCAAAGAAAAAAATGGATTTGACTTCTTACAGTCAATGTTTACAAACCTACGTTGTGAAACAGTGAAGCAAGCTATAAGTTTTGACAAGGAAGATCATCAAAAGTGATACCAGCGACATATTCAACTTCGCATCAGCAACAGAGTTGACAGGATCCAGAATTTGCAAAAAGGACGTTAAGACAAAAAGAAAATAAAGATTAAAATTCAGACGTCTGTCAGTCTTATAGCTTTAGTACAAATTTGAAATGTTTAAATGTTTTAAGTTATAATGTCAACGGGCTAAGAAATAAATTATTATTAGGGGGGTTCACATTCTCGAACATGTTTGACAAGCACGGCATGATGAATGTTTGATGGATGGAAACCGTTAGCGTTCACATTTGTCAAACATGGGTGTCAAACATCAGTTGTAATTAGAATTTCAACCATGGCGGATGTTGTAATCGCAGCTCTAGTAATCGATGCAATTTTAGAAGATGGAGAAAAAGAAGAAAAAAAAGGAAAACAAATAAAAGGAAGCGAATTTGGACAAAGTAATGGCTAAAAAAGGGACCAAATTGTTCTTCTTTTAATTTATTGGACGAATTAAGATTGACTTCTCCCTTTTTTATGCATATGTATCCCTCTTTCTTTTCCGGTCTGCAATTAGGTTTTATATGGTTTTTCCTAAAGTTATTAGTAAATTGCATAAATCTCAAGTGGTGCATATTTCCGTTCCCGTCATTTCAGATATGTCCTTTATTTTAATGACTGCCTTTTTTTACCCATATAAAGTCTACCCGTCTCGTGCGATACGACCCATGATAATGTAGCCAGGCTCTGAGAAATCCCTTTGCCTTTTTTTTAGGAAGGTAGAAGGGGTTTTGTGCACAATTTCGTGAGTTTTTCTTGAGCATTTTGTCTACAGTCCCTTTTATGGGCCTATTTTTATTGCACCTAAAAATGTGTTGGATTTTTCCATTCGGTCCAGCGTTGTATATGATTCTATTTCGCTTTTAATTTGCCATGTCTCTGGAAAGCCTTGATACATTTAAAAAAATTCTCTCCAAAAATCGCAATTTCTGATCACAGCCATATTTATAGGTACGATGCGCACTGGTTGAAAGTTTCTTGCAAATTAAATTTCTTCCCGGCATGACAAGCAAGCGTTCACACTCTCAAATTTGTTTGTCATGCCAGGAAAATATCAAAACATTTTGAAATCCATCAAGCATGCTTGATAAGCCGCTGGATGGAGCGTTCACATTATCAAAATCAAGGCAATCATGCCGGGCTTGTCAAACATGTTTGAGAATGTGAACGCCCCTATTCTCAGATTTTTTCAACTTTACAAGAGTTTTATATGTTTTTTAGAGTTTTATATGTTGAAAGAATTTTTTACATTATTTCAAGAATATGAAATTAAATTTGTAGTAGCAGTCGAAATTAACAAATATGAGCGTGCAAGTGGAGGATGATTATTCGACTTCAGAAAAATGAATCATGCTTTTACAAAATTTATAGAAATGAACACTAGCTACGTAATTGAGTTTACTTATATAGAAACCAAGCATTTTGTATTGCCGGCGTATATAAAGTGTAACCACTAGAACGGAAACTTCAACCCATGATTATCGGCGACCTTAATGCCAGGATCAGGAGTTATCAAGGTATGCACTACCTGGAAAATCACCACCACCACCAACAAAATATAGACAGTTAGAGGGCATCGAAATATCACACATCTGATAGGAAAGAGAGGACCTTGGTCGCCCCGAAAATGCAGAGTAAAAATCCTCAGTTTGCAAAATAAGATTGGTATGACAAGCACTGTAAGAAGCTGCGATGGAGACTTTTCGAGTTTCTAAATTTCTTTCGAAAATTTTCAGCGATGATTTTTTTAGATAGTAGTATTCTAAGGCAAAAAAAAAAATGTTAAAACTCACCAAAATTTCTCGCCAAATTTCAAATAATTACAGCCAGCAGAAATGCAAAAGAGTCCTGGAATGCAGTTCGTTATATTAAAGGCCTAGAATCTGCATAAATTTGTCAATAAATGGTCTCAAAAACCATTTTGAATCATTTCTGAATGGTTAGCATTGCCCTTCCAACACTGTGAGCCATATACCGATAATGATCAACTTGATAGACCTTTTACACAGCTGGAGTTACAAGCAGTTTTAGAGAATTTGAAGGAAAGAAAGCAGCTTGAAAGGATTGAATCCCACATGAATTCTTAAATTCTGCAGCCACGAATTTGCGAACACATTATCCTAACTGCTAGCTTATATGGATTGGAAACCGTACCAGCATGATCAGCTGTGATTTTCCAATATTCAAAAAGGGAGACAGAAACCGCCCTGAAAATTATAGGGGCATATCTTTTCTTAACTACGAAAAATCTTTGAGAGCATTTTATTTAACATTTACTGGATCACCACGAATGACATGCTGAGTGAGTGCGAAGCAGGGTTCCGGAAAGGGTTCTCAAGCATCGGCCATAATTTTACGCTGTATTACGCTCAGCACAATTGTTGATATCCACAGGGCTGAAGGCAGGACCACCTATGCTTATTTTGTCGATTTTTAATCAGTATAAAAAGAGATCTACTTTTCTACAAATTATCAGCTATGAGCATTTCCACTAAAATGTTAAAAAGTTTAAAGGCTACTTATCATCATTGCGTCGTCGCCGCGATTGGAATGTAGTGGAGATGTCCGAGAGCTTTTCAGTTACCACGGGAGAATAGTACAAATAAGAGCACACAAAGTGTACATCCACTTAGTATGCTCTTACTTAGTGCTCTTATTTGTACTATTCATAGAAGATATTGTCCAGTTTTTGAATGGTGGTGTTTTTATTAACAATGTCACTATCAAGATATGCGGATGATATCGTCCTTTTAGCTCATACACCAGTGAATCTGCTAAGAAGCTTAAAGAATCCTGCAAATTGTGGAACCTTATTGTGAATAGGAGTAGATCACAAGTCATGGTGTTTGAAAATGGAAGGGAAAGGCATGCGCAAAGAGAAAGATGGAGATTTGAGGGCGAACCTGTGGAGGTAGTGAAACAGTATAAATACTTTGGAGTGATAATGACGCATCGAAATAACTTCAGCTTGCATCTAAAGGCACAATTTAAAGAAGCAAAGCAAGTTTTTAACTCAACATGGAAAGAACGTACGTTAAACAAAAACACCAGCCCTGCTGCAAAATATCGCATCTTCGAAGCTATTGTAAGATCGGTTATGCTGTATGCATCACAAGAGTTGAGAACTTCTACGCTTCTTGCTCCAACGAATGCTACGCCTACCGATGACCACGCTAATCTACATACTGAACATTGAGACAGGGCTCCCACCGTTGTATCTAACAACGCTTAAGATACATTTCGACTACATAATACCAAAAATTGTATTAAAGCAAGCAATCAGCAGATAGAGCGAATTACCCCCTTAATCTTAGTATAAGTAATGAAGAAAATATGAAAATTGAGCTCTACAACATCTTGAGCAACTTTAACGATAAACTACACAACGGCTTTATAGAGGAGGCAAGGGCATCAATTCACAGGGTATCCTACTGCCAACCTAACCACGACTTCAGCAAAAAAATAAAACAAAAAAAACAAATATTTGGCGCAGCAGCTCTTTAAAGTGCCAGGGCCTAGCTTCTCGCAACCACTCATGTTGTGTGCGTTATATTTTTCGCACGAATGGAAGAGACCTACAGTTTAATGCCGAATCCGAACGGCGATTTGAGAAGCTTTTTCGTGACAATAATACTCTCGGATGTTTGTCAGACGCTCGCGAGAGGTGGGACCGTGAAAAAACTTTTTGGTATTTTATGGGATTCGAACTTGGAACCACATACGTAGGGATCCGACACACTGACCACTTACGCCACGGCGCCTACGACCTCAGCGGGATTAGTTATTTTCATAATCATTATGAGCTGGATGCTATAACTACCATTTTTAACGCGAGAGGAGAAATATTACCCCTAGACTTCATGCCCCATAGAATAGATTTTCCTATGCAGTGCAATCTTTGCAACTTGGCGGTTCGAGAATACATGGTGCAATTATAGGAATATGGTGCAATACTAAAGGAATTGAGGAAAATAGGTTAGGTTGAAGTGGCTGCCAGCTGAAAATCGCCAACACACTAAGACCAAAAATGGGTCCATTGTGATACCACGTGGATTATGGGGGAAAATCTCCCTACCTACTCGCTGAAACCATTTTGAGCTTCTTACGAAGCGAAGGATGCTCTTAACATCGATATCTATCAGGTCGCCTAAGTCCTTGTAATAAGGGGCTCCTCAGTGAAGCTTCCTTCTACGGGAGAGAACTAGGCATAAACAAAGAGGGTGAGGAATACTTTCTTCCTCTTCTTCATCCATGCAGCTTCTACAAAAGTCGTTCGCAAAAAGGCCTAACCTTGTAGCATGTTTGCCTATTAGACAGTGTCCAGTGATGACACCTATTAGAGCGCCGATATGGAATCTGATGAGAGAAATCAAATTCGTAAAACGTTTTAGATCCAGCTTCGGCCAAATCTGTTTTATCGCTAGGCATGTGGGTCCACTTGTCCACCTAAGATTCGTACTCTCGATAGTATCAAGCTAAATTTGAGTTTGCGAGTAGCGATTGGTATATCTAAGGTACCTCCATCTGGCAGGATAGGTATAGTTGTTCCTTTTCTGGCGAGTTCATCGGCCTTACAATTCCATGTAATGTCTCTATGCCCCAGCACCCAACATAGGTGAATATTGAACTGCTCAGCCATCTCCGCAAGAGATGATCGGCAGTCTGGAGCTACTAAGGGCTTTATGGAGGTTGATTCTAGCGACTTGATTACTACTTGGCTGTCTGAAAAGATGAGGATATTTCTAGCAGATATCACGTTGTTCTTAAGCCAAGATAAGACATTTTAAATCACTATTATTTCCACCTGAAACACACTACAATGATTTGGAAGACGGAAGGGGAGCTTAAGATAAGGGTTGTCAAAGAAAACACCTCCACCAACTCCGTTTTTGGTTTTTGACCCGTTAGTGTAGAAGTGAATTGACTCGTCTTCTAAGAATGCATCACCCTCTAGAAGGGATGGTGGCGGGAAAGTTCCTATCAAAATTTAGACGTGGGATTTTGAATTTATTTAGAATGGAAGCGTCGCCGAATTCTTTTCTTGACCACTGTTGGGTAGTTTCAAGGCGAACGGCTAAATTCGCTGCCATTTGCTTGCTAAATATATCTAGGGGTATCAGATGAAACATAATGTCCAGTGCCGCAGAGGGAATTGTACGTAGTGCTCCGCTTATACACAGACAAGCTGTACGCTGGACTTTACTTAGATAATCGCGATTTATAACCTTTTCTAAGGCTGGCTACCAGACAATCACCCCGTATATAACTACCGCTCTAATGTCCAAGATGTAGAGCCAGTGAGTGATTCGAGGTTGTAAACCCCATTTATTTCCAATAGCATTTTTGCTACGGTAGCTTTCTATACTCTTTCTTGAATATTAGGTTTGCAGCTTAATTCCTTATCCAGGATGAGACCCAAATATTTTGCTGTGTCAGAGAAAGTTAAGCTGATACCATTGAGGGTCGACTAATGGAATTTATATTTCCTGGAGAATGAGGAGAATACATTTAGGACAAAACCAACTTTCGCAAGATGAGGTACATCAATTCCAGAATAGCAAAAACTGCAGACCCCTACATCCATGCTCTACAAGATTTGTAAAATTGTATGCACATATAATGTACACACACTTATAATGAATTGCAATAAATCTTTTATCTAATCTAATCTAATCTATGATAAAAGACAGGCTTTTTTCGATTCATGATTCGTTTTTTTATTTTTTTATTCTTTAAGTTCAGATTTTTTAACGAACGGAGCCTGAAAAAATCCTATGCCATATTATTGATAGTATTATAAAGAGATATGGTGTAATTTTCATTAAAATCGGTTGAGCAGTTCTTAAGTTATAGTCTCCACGATCTCGCCAAATGCATTCAACAGAACAGCTTATATCCCCGCCAATTTGAAATATTTTCTAATAATTTTTCATGTAATATAAATCATTTTTCATGTAATAAATACCTATGTTCATTCATTTTCAATGGCCCGCTAATCCTTCATGAGGGTCGCGGGGGTAGGATGCTCAGGTGGACTCTCCATCCTTCTCGATCATCCGCCATTGACTCCAATTCATGAGGAAGAATCCCTAAGCGGTTCCAGGAGAGATGTCGGACTTGATCCAACCATCTATTTTTAGGCCTTCCGCGAAGTCGCCTACCTGATGGCACGGCAACCATGGCGCGTCTTGGAAGCCGGTCTGGGGGCATACACACTACGTGACCAAACCATCGAAGCATAAATCGTTCCGTTCGGAGAAGTAGCTGCTCAACGTTGAGCGCCTCGCGTACTCTGGTGTTGGGCACTGGATCCCTACGAGTTATTCCAACAACACCGCGAAGGAACCTCATTTAGGCAGCTTGTATCCACGATCTTATTCTTTCGGTCACTACCCAAATTTCATGACCATAGGTGAGAGTTAGAACATACACAGAGTTAAAAACCGATAGCTTAGCTTGAACACTAAGTTCGACCTTCCTTATAACAGATTGGCCAAGGTCTCTCCAAATTGATCCAGCCTGACCAATTCTACAGGATAACTCGGCATTGCTCCTTCCATCACTCGTGAATAAAACCCCGAGGTACTTAAACTTATCCATCTGCTTCAGTGGGACTCCACTAACATGCAGAGTGCACTGAATGGGTTTTTCGGAAACGACCATTACTTCCGATTTGTTCACGTTGATCTTCATTCCAGTATTATCTCAAATGGCTACAAACCTTACGAGTGCGCGCTGAAGTTCGGTTTGAGAGGACCCAAGGATGACCAAATCATCCGCAAAGAGCAGATGACTAAGCCTTAGGTCTCCCACTTTGAAACATTCCCCGCCACGGCTGCGCTGTAACATCCAATCCATATATACAATGAAGAGGAGAGGTGACAAAACGCACCCCTGGCGGAGTCCAACGCCCACAGTGAAAGGTATTGATTTAACACCGTTTATCCGAACACAGCTTCTACAGTTTGTATATAAAGACTGAATCGCCCTTAACAGGGAACCAGAAATCCCACACTCCTGCAGAATACTCCAGAGTTTGCCTCGAGGAACCCTATCATATGCTTTTTCCAAATCCTCAAAACAACTGTAGACAGGTTTGGCATATTCCCAGGCCTTCTCAAGAACCATTCTGAGAGTGAACAACTGGTCGGTTGTGCTTCTACCGGGACGAAAACCGCACTGCTCATCCCCCAAACTCTCCTCAACCACAGCTCTGGAACGCTTTTCTAGCACCTTAGCGAAGACTTTGCCAGGGAGTCTTAAAAGAGATATACCCCTATAGTTGGCGCAATCTCTATTGTCCCCTTTTTTTAAAAAGAGGAACTATCACCCCAATTTGCCAATCACCAGGTGTTTCACCGCATTCCCAGGCCACTTTAATGACACGCGATAGCCATTGAACTCCCTCTTTACCTCAAGCCTTGAGCATTTCTGGCCGAATTTCATCCACACCAGCAGATTTGCCAACTTTTAGCGCTTTGATCGCCAAAGTTACTTCCTCTACCGTAGGACTACTTTCCGCTCTACTCTCGACCATAGGTCTGTCATCTTCAGTGCCCTATACGGGATTGAGCAATTCTGAAAAGTGCTCGCTCCATCTGCGTAAGATGTCCTCCTCATTGGAAAGAAGTGTACCGTCTTTGGATTTGACTCCTTGAACGATATTCAACTTTTTTCCTCTGAGTCGGCGGACGGTCTGCCGGAACATCTTATTTGCAGATCTGTGGTCACGTTCCAATTTCTCGCTAAACTCTTTCCAAGACTGTTCTTTCGCTGTTTTCACAGCTAATTTGTAAGTTCTTCGCGCCTCAGTGTACCGATTTTGAGAATCGGAGTTCCCCAAGTGAATCCACACCTTAAAGGCTCTCTTCTTCTCTCTGATGGCTTCTTGAACTCCGGGCGTTTTAAACCAAGTAGTTCTTTTCTCACCACCAGCCGCCACACCAAGCCGCTTCACTCCACAAACATCTTCCGCAGAGGCAATAACTGCTGTTGAAAACAGTTGCCATTCTTCCTCTACATTTGATGGAACAGTTGGAATTCATTCAAACCTCTGAGATATTTGCCGCGCAAATGTCTCCCGTATCTCTTCGTCCTGTAACCTCTCCCATCGTATGCGTGAAACCATCCTTGGTTTAGATACAATTTGCACAGCACTAAGTGATGATCAGTTGACAGTTCGGCCCCTCTCAATACGCGAATATCACAAACCATTCTCTTCAGACACGATGGTACCACAAAGAAATCGATCAGCGACTTCTGCTGAAGACTCTGACGGTACCACGTGTATTTGTGAATGTCTTTGTGCGGAAAGATAGTGTCCATGATGGATAAGCCATTTTCACAACAAAAATCCAACAACCTCTCTCCATTGTAAATATGTATATTCATAAATGTATTCTATTAGGGATGGTGATGGATCGAACAAAAATGTATACTTGACATTTTTTTTCTATTCTAGTTTTCCCGAGCACCAGGGTGATGTAACCCATTATTACTGAAGGAACTGTCTTCAATAAACCCTTCAGATGCTGCCATAGAAGTTTTGCAGGAATTGATGAAATGAGATGGTCTCGAAGTGAATGAAGACAAGACCAAGCACAAGTTACGAATTTCACAGGAATACCATCAACTCCAAGTGCTTATCATTTTTCATAATTTTGAGAGCGGATGAAGCTTCGAAATTTTTATTGGTGCATCCAGTTAGCAATATAAAGATTTGGTAAAGAATATTGAAAGTTTGATTTGTACGATTCGGTCATTAAAAGCTTTATATATCATATATTCAACACTAAAATAAAGTCCTATGGACTGGCCAACTTCTATAGAATTTGCCTTATCTCTAAAGCAATGAATTGTTATTCATTATACTGTATTATACTTCGAAGCAATTTTAGGAGTATTTACCCATATTGCAATATAAGCAATAATATCTACGTACAGACACTACAAATGTCTTATCTATAAGAGGTGTTTCAATAAAAGCAAACGCTTCGAGTTGCTCATTCACTTTTAATGACATTTATAAGGATACCCCGACCAATTAATGTATCAATAAAACAATCGCAAGCGCCCTGAATTAATTTCTTTTATTACTTTTTTTTATCGTCCACTTTAATTCCAACGTCCGCACATAGCATTCATTGATTACCATGCACCCTATCCACAGAGGAAGTAGTCGTGTGGTGTCCCAAGAATGTATCATACAAAAAAAAAAGTATACTACTCTGGAATAACACAGCGGAACGCCCGCCCAGACCTTCTCAGTAACTATTGGTCATTGTCGTTGTGAGTGCCCCATGCGACGTCTTTATGGTACGATACCATATCTAAAGTCAGTAGTAAGCAACTTCCCTTTATACGGGTATGCATGTAGATAGGTGGCACTTAACTTCTTGGTTTCCAACATAAAAACCTTCAAAGCCGGAAATTGAATAGAGTTCTCCCTTCCTTCCCACTGACATGAAGACGATGTCCGACGTCCGACCGACGACATCCCGAACCCATCCATTGAAGTGTGCCATCAACAACAGTAAGTCAGTCAGACAGTTCACCACTCATTGTGTATTCGTTCAATTGATGAGCCATGATGACAATTAGTCGGCGGCGACGTGTGTGACAAATAAGTCAGTTTGGTTCTATTGGCGATTGACCAACTACGAGTAGGTACTTGTACTGGACTCTATCGCCGCCGGCACCGATGTAGTGATGATGTTCCCTGTAGCGTGTCGTGTTTACTTCGAATAAAGTTTTCCCCATTAATTGGCTAGATAGAATAGCAGCACAAGTAGGGAGTCAAGTGGTATCATATTTGGCAGCCATCCAAAATAGTGGAGGCCCATCAAGCGAAATGGTTACTTTGCTTGATTAGCATAACAAATTGTCTGGTGCCACTCTACTATTCCCTCGCTCCTGTTGGTGTTTAGACAAAAAAAAGAAAAAAGAAATGCTTCCTATGGAAGTAGCCACCTGTTGCCATGTTTGGCAGCGTGTGACTTGTTTGCCATGATGTGTGCCTCTCTGTGATTGAACGCATTGATTTGTCATGTTAAACAAGTGGTTAATATTCGTGGGGTGCTGGTCGCACGTGGGCTGGCCATTCAAAACTGTTGAGGCGTTCTTGGAAACATTTTTATGGTACCTACTCTTCCCGAATGTAGATGGAAGCCAATTTAGATAGCGGGGGGAATGTTAATATTTTGCGTTTTATTTTGGCAGTAAGTCTATGACTTCGTCTGGTCGTGACATGAGGACTATTGGTGAAAGGAATTCAATTAGACTATCGATGATGAACTTGTAGGGGAGTTTTAACATCCGCTGGTTTTAATGAGATTCGTTTTATACTTATATAGACATATTTATGTAGCCACTATAAACAGCGTACATTTTACCAAAGCAGACTAATCAAGCCAAGTAGAGAAATGGTTACTGATATGCTACATCAATTCTGCAACTAAGTCAACGACTCATTGAATATTCACCTTTAAAATTTCATAGATGGAGTTCTTAACCAAATTTAGAGGACATCCCTTTAAAGATTTTCTTAGGTCATGAGTAGGTTAAGTAGCCATAAGTCACTCGTCATTTACACCAACAACGGCTCCACTGTGCCGATAAGAAAAACTAATAAATAAAAACAATTAAGTTTCAGAAAGAGAGGCAAACCTTATGCACAGACTACAAAGAACGAAACTGTTCCATTTAGCGCAATAAGGACCGACCGCATTTAATGGCGGGTTTTAGCAGGTGCTGTTGCTGGAAAGCTACCTGACCAACGCGAATGTTTTTGAAACTAAAACTACTTGATAAGGAAACCAGTAGAAAGGAGGTGTTGTTTAGTAAGTAAAAATCTCACACTACTATGAGCACCGGGCACATAGTGTCTATGAAGATTTTTCACCTACCCACGAAAGAAAAAAAAAAAAAATGTATCTCTGGGTTTTGTGGTCGAAGTGACAAATGTTTATTTTTGTATTTTTTTTTTATGGGTGGTTGCCGAGCAATAAGTATCCCTTTTCCTTTTGCTTGGGTTTTCTTATTATAATCCGTCTTTTTTATTTGAATTTTCGGACTATTTTCTGAAACTTAATTCTTCTTCTTCTTCTTTCTATTTCGGCGAGGTTATGATCCGAAAACAAGGGATCATAACCCTCTCACTTCACCGCATTTCTACTGATCCGCCCGTGGGGTTGGGCTATTTGACCTCAGAAAATGTCGGCAGGCCTCCCGATTTTGAATCACTCGGTTACCGAGGCCAATGAAATGCCAATGTTATCGCATTGGTGTGATTCAGGCGTTTATAGGCCTGCCTCTCCTGCCTCACGACGTCTTTGGAACGTTCATTGATACTGCCTTTTTTACAGGGTTCAAATGATTTCTTCTTTGAATGTGGCAATACCAGCTGAGCCGGTTGCGCTCTATCTTTCGTAAGATGGTTTCCTTGACGTGAAGGCTTCCACGGATTTTCGAACTTCTTATTCGATCAAGCAAGCGTATGCTGAGTCTGACGATATATGTGCAGCTGAACACTCAGACCTGCGTAAGCACATCTGGGTGAACTTCAGCGCGCATATGTCTAACCGAACGAGGCATCTCTTGTTGACCTGATCGGCTAAAATATGCGTCTCAGAAGTCTAGCAAGAGGTCCTCAGAAGGAGGACGTGCGGCGGATGAATTCTCCCGATGGAATCAACGGTGACGTCTACAGACCAGCGGATACCTTACTGGAGCTACTTCAACATATTTGGAGCTGAGGTCTGTACGGATTTTCAATACTACGTCAGGGTATTGAAAAAGAGATGGTGGCGGATGAACCCTTAATGGGCCAACGGCAGCGCTCATATCCCCGCAGTGGGTTACTGACATCGGTGTATCCGGCCCCTCGTCCTAGGGGTACAAAAAAAAGGATCTGGCCCTCCAGGTTGGGGGTTGTGCCGTCGGGTTAACATCCCTACCACGTAAAAAAACCTTTGGTTACGAAGCAACCAACAGCCTCGGATACGGATGATCTTACTGTTGACGACCCATGCAAACGTAAAAAGGACAACGATCTTCGTGTCTGCACATGGAATGTTAGGTCCCTCTACACAAACACTACAAACCACGTGCAGCCGAACAACTTGCGGAGGCCCTAGAGTGTCTCAAAGCAGACATTACCGCCATCCAAAAAGTGCGATGGGATGGGCCGGGCAAAAGGAGTATGAAAAACTGCGACATCTACTACGGCGATTGCTACAGACAAAAAGAACAGCGTCTATTCGGGTGCGGATTTGTCATTGGAGGCAGACTTAGGCAAGAAGTCTTGAGTTTCCGGCATGTGAACGAGCGCCTCATGACTATCCGTATCAATGCTAAGTTTGCCAACATTAGCCTAATATGCGTTCACGCCCCTCACGAGGAGAAGGACGACACGACAAAGGATGACTTCTACCAGCTCTTGGACAAGACGTATGAGCAAAGCCCTAGCCACGACGTTAAAATTATCCGAGGCGACTTTAACACAAAGCTAGGAAGAGAGGAAGTCTTTAGTAGCGTGGTCGGAAAGCACAGCCTGCACGACAACACATCCGACAACGGACTCAGGCTAATCGACTTTGCAGCGGGGCAAAACTTTGTCGTAGCTAGTACGCGGTTCCCACGTCTCGATATTCACAAAGGAACATTGCTCTGCTTTGATCGAAAAACTGTCAACCAAATCGATCACATTGCGATCGACGCAAGGCACTCTTCCAGTATTCTGGGTGTCCGGACTTTCCGAGGAGCCAACGTGGACTCGGATCACTACCTAGTTGTAGCCAAGGTACGGATGCGGATATCCAGAACGGAGCGAAATCAACGAAATACTGTGAGGAAATTTGACGTTGAAAAGCTACAATCGCTAGAGACAGCAAGAACCTTTGCCTATCGTGTTTCTTCTAATTTCAATCTAAGTCCTATGCCGCCAGCAGCAAATGCGGAAGACCAGTGGCAGCGTTGCCAACAAGCCATCAGAGATGCCGCCTCCGATGTACTGGGTTTCTCTCGCCCACCACAACGAAACCACTGGTTTGATGAGGAATGCCGGTAAGCACATGCAGCAAAACAAGAGGCGTACAAAGCAGCGCTGCATAGAAGGACTATTGCTGCTTACGAGCTCTACGTGCGCAGGAGAAAAGAGGAACATCGACTTCTCAGAAAGAAGAAAAAAGAGCATGAGAAGCGCTCAATCGAGGAGATTGAGAGACTTTATTGCAGGAATAATGTTCGCAAATTTTACCAAAAGGTGAAAAGAACATGCCAGGGTTTCAAAGCCAGAACAGAAGCCTGCAGGGACGAAAATGGCAACATAGTAGTAGAACCGCAGACGGTGCTGAGGATATGGAAGGAACACTACTGCAGACTGTTAAACGGCGATGATGACCAATATTCCGCTGTCAGGCAGAATGAGCCATTTAACAGTGACGATGGCAGTCAAGACTCCTGTCAACCCGTTCAGAATGAAGTGAGGATAGCGATACCTAAACTCAAATCCAACAAAGCTGCTGGAGCCGAAGGCCTTGCCGCTGAACTTTTCAAGGCAGGAGGAGATGAGTTGGCAAGGAGCATGCACCAGCTCATCTGTAAAATCTGGTCGGACGAAATTATGCCCGATGAATGGAACCTCAGCATCGTTTGCCTGATCCTGAAGAAAGGAGACCCTCTGAACTGCGCCAACTACAGAGGTATAAGTCTCTTAAATATCGCATATAAGATCCTGTCTGCCGTACTATGTGAACGCCTAAAACCGATCGTCAACAACCTGATAGGTCCTTATCAGTGCGGTTTCAGGCCTGGAAAGTCCACCATTGACCAAATATTCACACTACGGCAGATCTTGGAAAAAACCCATGAATATAAAATCGATACGCACCATCTTTTCATCGATTTCAAAGTTGCCTATGATAGCGTGTATAGAGACGAGTTATACAGAGCCATGTCTAGTCATGGCATCCCTGCCAAGCTCGTCCGTTTGTGCAGAATGACGATGGAGAACTCTCACTGCTCCATCAAAGTCGGTAAGAACATCACCGAAACGTTCGATGTCAGGAAAGGTCTTAGACAAGGTGACGCGCTATTATGCGATCTCTTTAACATAGTACTTGAGAGAATTGTACGAAACTCACAAGCCAACCCCGGAGGTACAATCTTCTTCAAGTCTGTACAACTACTCGCTTATGCCGATGACATTGACATAATCGGAAGAACTCAGCGGGCAGTCAATGGGGCATTTAGGAGTATTGAGAACGAGGCAGTAAAGATGGGTCTAGCGGTCAATGAAAGCAAAACAAAATATATGCTGTCTACAAAAAAGGACACCCTACATCGGCGTCTTGGACAGAACGCCACAATAGACAGATACAATTTTGAGGTAGTAAAGGATTTTGTCTACCTAGGCTCTATGGTCAGTTCCGCAAATGACATCAGTGGAGAGATCCCACGGAGAAGTACTTTTGCTAATCGTTGTTTCTATGGGCTAAAACGGCAATTGAGTAGCAAAGCCCTATCTCGAACTACTAAGGTAACTCTTTATAAGGTATTAATCATCCCAGTCCTGCTATACGGCGCAGAGGCATGGGCTTTGACAAAACCGGATGAGGATGCCCTTGGTTATTTCGAGAGAAAAGTTCTTCGAGCGATCCTTGGTCCCGTCTGCATAAACGGTGAGTGGAGGAGAAGGTACAATGCCGAACTATACGGCCTGTACAAGGACATCGACTTAGCCAGAAGAGTTCACATACAGCGACTAAGATGGCTGGTTCATTTAGAGCGGATGGAGCCCAACCTTCCCGCTAAGAAAGTCTTCGAATCCACCCCGGACGGATGACGCAGTAGAGTGGAGGGGGACCTCAACCAACTTGGCGTGCGCAACTGGAGGCAGCTGGCTCGTAACCATGCTGGCTGGAGAAGTTTGTTGGTTGAGGCCCAGGTCCACCCCGGACTGTAGCGCCATCTAAGTAAGTAAGTATTCGATCAAGCTTTGTCACTCCTGCTGTGATGCGAAGCATTTTCATCTCAGCTGCCGTTAATTTGCTCTCATACTTTTTGTACATCCTCCAACATTGAGAACCGTATGTGAACGCTGGACGCACAACTGTAGTGTAGAGCCTTCCTTTCAACTTAGGGTGCATTTTTCGGTCACAGAAGGTAGCGGAGCTTTCTCGCCACTTCATCCACCCTACGCATACACGATAATTGGTGTCTTCATCACAGGTTGCTTTGCTACTGATCTTAGATCCCAGATATTTGAAAGGAAAACATGGCGCGGAACAGTCGAGAAGGATGCACGGCAGTTGGGGAAAAGTTGGGGAGAACTCAGACACATTGCCAGAAACCGTACACGATGGCGCGTAGGCGTAGTAGAGACCCTAGGACCCACAAGGGGATACAGGACAGACGCTAAGTATGTCTTTTTTGAACTAAAGCGATACCCATTTCCCTCCAAAACGTCCACCCACACGTCAAGTGCTCGTTGCGGGGATGTAGAATCCTCAATTATGATGACTCCATCGTCAGCAAAGAATAATTGATGTACCTTGGGGTGCGTCACTTTACCTTCAAGCAGATAGCCAATGAATGTAATAAAGAGCAAAGGACTTAAGACCCTTCCCTGGTGCACCCCGACTTTGATTGGGAACTCTTCGGTTACTCCAGCTGGGCATCTTACTCTTTCTTTACTCTTTCGTACATGTCCATGATCATCTGTACATAGATTTCTGGAGCCCGTCGATGTCTTAGCGCCACCCATATCAGATCTCGTGGTTGTCTTTCGAATGCCTTTTCAAAGTCAACCAATACAATATGCAAATCCCTTAAGGAATACCGATGGTTCCATTTCCCATTATGATCGTTATACTTTGGATTGCATCTGTGGTTGATTTACCCGCAACAAACCCACACTGCTCATCAGATAACCGTATTGTTTTTCGCAATCGGCCACCTAATACCCGCTCAAGGATATTCATGGTGTGTGACATCAGCCTGATCGAACTATAGTTATCACATTTTCGCGTATCACCCTTCCTTTTGTATACAGGAAGAAGGTAGCTTTCCCGCAATTGATTCGGCATCGGATTATCTCTCATAAATTTTCGTTCTATGTAGTCGGCGCACAAGGTTGCAATGACCATGTAGACGAATACGGAGTTTTCGAGCAATGTTCGTTATTTCGTCATCGACGGTAGTTACTCCTAATTCTTAGTGCATACCATTTTTTTTCTCGTTTTCCGTTTCCAATGCATTTTTTATCTTTAAATTCAAAATATCTTACGTGCTAATAAAAACGCTTAAAACTAGCTTGATTAGCTTAACTATCTTATTCGAACTTACTAGCCCCATGTGGGCGCTCTAAGATAATCTTAGCTCTTAACCTATGTCTTTCACCGTACCCTAACTAAATTTATTTATTATGATTAAACCTATATTGACAATACTAAGTAAAACGTTTTTATTGTAAAAAATTTAGTAAATGGACTTGTTTTTTGTTTGTTGTTATAAATAAAACTTGTAAACTATCTTAAAATAAACTTAAGCTAACATAACTACGTCGTGTAATTTTTTAAATACACACTTTTTTTGTTTGCAAAATTCGGTGCCTTTTTTTACTTCCTTAATCAAGATACAGCAACGCTTCTGGAGGTATAAAGCCATTTAGGCACACACTCTCGTCTTTGAGATCTCAGGGGTAATACGCCCCAAAGATAAGGCTGTTCATCGAGGTCATTGCTCTTGCAATGAGCCTTCGAATCACCTTGATCAAGAACTTACATATCTATTCTGATCAGATTCGCAATGTTGTACTGGACCTCTGAGGATAAAATTTTATGTACTCAGACTCTAGTGTTCGGTACAAACGACGAAGGCAAGCCCTCTCAAACACCAGCTTCTTTTTCAACAAGCTTGGCCCCACGTTGAACCACACGAGGCATCTATATGGGAGCATAGGCCAAATGAGGGCCTTGTATCAAGTTGGGTGCTATAAAACAGTCTCTTTGTAAGGGCAAAAGCAACTTTGGCCCTGGCCAGAGCAGCATCTATATGTTTGTTAAGATATAGATATTAATCTAGACCCCAGACCCCAAGGTACCTGACTATACTTCAACTCGCAAGTGGCTGTTCGTGCTGTCCCACGATAGAGACCAATTCTTTCTGCTGTCCCAAGAGGCCACAGACAACGGCGTTCTGAACAGGATAGTCTCCGACTTCTAAAAGTTGATCTTCAGTTTCCAGTCGCCGCAGTATATCTTAATCTTATCGAAGTCACGCTGCAGGAGTATTGCAATTACCTCGATCTTAGGCCCTGACCTGTACGCTATGCATGGTGAAGTGAACCTATGAGATCACTCGTGTAAATGTTGAATAGAATCGGCTGGAATTAAAATTCCAGCAGACGTCACATTGCCATTCTTCACAAAAACTTCTTACTGGTGAGCATGTCATAATGTATGTAGAGCAGTGGTTTACTTATGCCCAGCCTGCTCATCTTGTAGAAGAGTCCCTCTAACCATACGGTATCGAAGGCCTTCTCCAAGTCAACCAGACAGGCACCTTTGCATTGCTCCTTCCTTTTGTTCCATTGGATATCCGATACCATTTTAGACGCGGCATGTATGGTGTCATGTCCCGCCTTGAAACCGAATTGCTTATCCGGAATTATGTGCATGTCCTCAAAGCACTTAGTCAAGCCTCTATGATCACTTTTTCGAATACTTTTCTGGTGTTCGGAAGGAAACTTATCGACCGGAGATTCCTCGGATTGAAACTCTCTTCATCCCTTTTGGAAATGAGTTGCACTGCAGTTTTCCACTGCCCTGGATAGTGGAATTTATTCATTGCATTATTAAACAGGATGGTGTAAATGTTCACCGTTTCTGGATATCATTGTTTCTGATATACCATGGGGCATTTACTATGACTCTTAGTACTTGGTTTTAGAAAGATTGTAGGATATCTCTATTGCTTCGTTTAGAACAACCCCAGAGCAACCATACGCCCAAACAGGTTTAACCACTTTCTTGTATCATATAAGAGCAGTTTGTTATATATGCTTAATTTGGAATGCTTTCCAAGTAGCCAATACATTTGTCTGAATCG
This sequence comes from Brachypalpus laphriformis, assembly GCA_945910035.1. Taxonomy (NCBI): domain Eukaryota; kingdom Metazoa; phylum Arthropoda; class Insecta; order Diptera; family Syrphidae; genus Brachypalpus; species Brachypalpus laphriformis. Next base: position 126,376,338 of record OX246755.1, read on the forward strand.
ATTTTCAATCTCGTCGGGTTTCTTATTAAGGTGCAACTTCCATTTGAGTTTCGCGTCTAGTGTCATTCCTGGTGCTTTGTTTGTATACGGTATTTGTACTGAGTGGAATGTTGTGCGACTTCCATTTGAGCTTCGCGTCTAGTGTCATTCCTGGTGCTTCGTTTGTATATGGTATTTGTACCGAATTAATGAAGACGGGTATGTTGTTAATTTTTTTATAAGTACGGTTTACATGAGTTGATTTGGTCTCGTTGAGAGCAATGCGCTAAATCTTTGTCCACTCGCAAATTTTGTGCAAAGCTCGTTGAAGTTTTACAATTACTGACTCGACTGATTTATCTGTTGTTAATATAGTCGTATCGTCCGCGAACGTAGCTACGACACTGCTTTCTTCTTGCGGTATATCTCGAGTATAGAGTAAGAACAAAACTGGACCAAGAACATTTCCTTGCGGTACTCCAACAATAATTTCCTTAAATTTGGAGTATTCCGATCCGTTTTTAACACGGAATAGTCTGTTCGCAAGGTAGGATTCTAAAATTTCATTTAATTGTTCCAGAAGAACCTGTCTTAACTTAAACTTCAAGCCTTCATGCCATACCTTGTTGAAGGCTTGAGGGACGTCCAGAAAAGCACTAGAACATCTCTTTTTCTCCTCTAAGGTTTTCTCTATTTCATTTGTCATTCTATAAATGTCACCAATTGTGGAGTGCTTTGTTCTGAAGCCGAGTTGATGGTCAGGAATCAAACGTCTTTCTTTAATGACTGACTGTAGGCACCTTAACGAGAGCTTTTCAAATACCTTAGATACTATCGGCAGGAGCGATATCGGTCTGTACGATTTTTTGTCGTTTGGAGGTTTTCCCGGTTTCGGAACCATTATAACTTCGGCGACTTTCCATTGTCTTGGAATGTATAATAATTTTAACGCGCCATTTATAATATGCAGAAGCTGGATCAGGGCTTTCCTTGGCAATTCCTTGAAGATCTGTCCTGTTATTAAATCATATTATACAGGGGCCTTGTTATTTGTAAGATTTTTTTATTATCTGGCAAAGTTCGATCAACAACAAGCTCTTTATTTGAAAGTTATCAGGTGTCGTAATCGTAACACCAAGGTTTTCTATTCTATTCCATCCCGTCAAATGACTTAAACATTTCTTCGAGTTGCACGGCAAATAAATCCGCCTTCTCTTTGTCTCCTTTTGCCCATTCACCATTGGTTTTTCTTGTCGATAGCGATTGCATTTCGGGTTTTTTAATAGCTTTCATGGTTTTCAATAGTGAATAATTCGAACTTTTTTCGGCAGTCAAGCTTTCAAGATACGTAGAGATCTCTCGATCTTTGAAATCTTTGATTGCTTTTTTGAGAACATTACACAGATGTTCTAAAGGAGTTTTGTGCTGGGGAGCTAGGGATTGTTGCCATCTTTTGCGTGCTCATTTCTTTTGACGTATCAGTTCTCTTAATTCGGCCGGACATTTACCTTCGCCATTTACGACTTCTTTCCTTTCATAGGAAGTGTTGTTCCACGCGTCGATCCCCGTGATACATGAATTTTTCAAACTGTCTTGAAGCCGGCTTCAGTCCTGTATTCAAACTAGCTATGGGCGATTGAGAATGAATGTCACAATTAAATAAATCGACAATTGGTAAAAATGTAATTCGATTGTCGATTTATTCGGTGTCATCAGAAAACAATCGAATAGTAATCGTATGAAATGCTAGAGAATTTATTTTATAACACATTACAATCGAAATGGCGGCTACTAATGTTCGATTCTAGGAATGTATTTCTCGATTTACTTATCACTTGGTATCAATGTGGTTGTTGAAATTGGATCTGAACACTGAATAAAACCCTTGATATTAATTATAAAAAAAGACTTTTCTTCAATTTCAATTTTATTATGTAGCCAAAATAAATAAACATTAAATAAAAAAAAAAGAACGATGTCTTTAAAACAAAACAATACACGTTGAATGCAAAAATGTATAAGCCAAATTTTATTTAATAAGCGAACAATCGGGCCAAAATAATCGATGAGTACATAATAGAACAATCACCCTAGGAGCCACCGACGAATACAAATGTTCACACTTACACTACACACAACCAAAGAAAATCTCGATACAACTCATAATTCCAATACATAACGTCAGCGGAAAGCTAAATAGTTTTACGCCTATTTGAGGATGCTCTTTCCGAATCTGAAGACCGTTTTGGTGTATCTAATTCTGTTTATCAGATAATCTACAGGGTTTTCCAATAGGATTTCTGAGCTTTGACAGGTGATTGCGGCCATATTGTTGAAGCTACATCTGTCCAATTGCCTGTCATTTATTTGGTCTGTCTTGCTAAATCAACATGGAGAGTTATAGAGTTCATCAACATGTGCAAATGATTGAATTGTTTTATGAAAGTGCATCTTCTGTTCGTGCAACATTTCGCGCAAAATAATATTCAGTGACGAGGCCCATTCATTTCATGTTTAGTGCATTTTATTGGTTCAATTCATTATAGGTATCTTACGTGCTAACAAAACGCTTAAAACTAGCTTAATTAACTTAACTATCCCCATGCGGGCGCTCTAAGCTAAACTTAAAGGTGCGTCCAGACCAAAGAAACATTTCAGAAACATTTCAGAAACATTTCAGAAACATTTTAGAAACATTTCAGAAACATTTCAGAAACAGAGAAACATTTCTGAAATGTTTCTGAAATGTTTCCGAAATGTTTCTGAAATGTTTCTTTGGTGTGGACGCCGATGAAACATTTCTGAAATGTTTCTGAAATGTTTCTCAGTTTCCCATTCGCGACGGAAAACTATTTTTGTTTCTCAAGCTCCACGTGCAGAAAGTGAGTGTTTTTTTGTGAAAATAAAAATAATAAAAATGTCAAGAAAGGCGTGGAGTAATGAGGATACATTTTCTTTAATTAAATTGTATGAAACTAAAATAGTTTTATGGGATCCTCAAAACGAAAATTACAAAAATAGAATTTTCTCTATTTTTAAAAAAATATCTTTGCCACTGCTTTTTTTTTCTTCTTCTTATCGTTTTCTAATTTTTTCATGATGATGAAGCACGACGCTATTAATACTATCTCTCTTGAGCCCATCATCTTCAAGAGCAAAAATGGATAAAAAGAAACATTTCAGAAACATTTCAGAAATGTTTCATTTGGCGTCCACACCAAAAGAAACATTTTAGAAACATTTCTGGATTGTTTCTGAAATGTTTCTGAAGCAAATGGGAAACAATTGGGAAACATTTCAGAAACAATGTTTCTGAAATGTTTCTTTGGTCTGGACGCACCTTAACACTTAACCTATGTCTTTCGACGTAACCTAACTAAATTTATTTATTGTAACTTAACTAACTAACAAAATAAGAACTAAGAAAAATGTTTATTGTATAAAAAACTTAGTAAATGGACTTTTTTTTTTTGGAAACTATTAGGTAAAACTTATAAACTACCTTAAAAGTAAACTTAAGCTAACTTAACTACGAAGTGTAATTAAATACACTCTTTTTTTTTAACCCATTTCCCATTTTTTTGACGAGGCCCATTTCGTGGCTCCGTGCCACACAGCTGGTGCCACGATGGACATACTGCACCACCGATTTCCGAACATGGTTATCTCACGATGTGAATTGGCCACCGAGATAGTGCAATTTTACCCCGTTAGACTTATTCTTGTGGGGTTTTCTTAAGTCACAGGTCTATGCCAATAAACCACAAACCACCACTGCCCTGAAAGCCAACATAATCAATGCCATTGGTCCAATTCAGCGTGATTTATGCCCAAGAGTTATGGAAAATTGGAAGTTTCGGATGCGCGCCCCCAGCGAAGTCGCGGCTGACATTTGAGTGATGTTATATTCCATACATAATGGCATACATGGACTTCTAAATAAATGAAAAATTTCAATGATATCTCACTCACAGTTTGTTTTATTCAAATTTAAAGATAGGAAACGCTTAATGGAAAACCCTTTATACACTCGTTGTTCTAAGAGCCAAATTTTTGAAAGGAAATTCATTCCAAATTGTTCGAAGAGACATGATTGTATGGAATAGAACAATTTTTCATACACCTTAAAAAAATCCAAAATAATTTAATTCCAATTTACAGTGTCATTTAGACCAATTGGGACATTTTGTTCTAAGCTGAATTTTGTTCTATGACCACTTATTTTTCAGGAGGATGCACACTTGTATGGGATTGGTTCTATCTCAATTTTTGTGTTTTATGTTTTTAAAATTATTTAAAAATAGTAGATACGAGTTATTATTTATAAAGCAATTTTTTTTATTTAAAAAAAAATGGTAAGAGAACTTAAAAAAAATTACATGAGCAATCAACGAGCTAAGAAATGTGGTTATAATCTTATTCCTTATATAAATAAAAATGAAATGCTTTTAAATGGTTGTAATAGTCCGAATAACGTTTTTACGGAAAGAAAAATTGGAAAAGTTGCCCGGAAAATTGGAAAATTTGGGACAAAATGTAAGTGCCTTTTTTCCATGGGAAATTCTCTTTTGCTAGTCGCAGAAAAGCACGCGGGTTACCTTCGGCCCAGCAGATTTCCCACTACTTTAGTACTAGAGAACTTTAGTAATAAAAAAAATGTTGATATATGGTATGTATTTAAGGTTGGACCACTTACCCACTGTTGGCCGGGACAAAACTGTTCTCAAATAGACTTAGCCCTAGGCGCCTGCCTGACGGTTTTTTTTTTTTGTTAGGCGCAGCAACGCTCGCCGGGTACCCACTAGTTCAATATAAAACCAAAAAATTGTTCCCTGTAAGATTTTGTTTTTGTGACTTTAAGACCAATTAAGCTTTCCGCTGACGATAAATAGATGTCATGTAGATGTCAGGCGAACTCCACAGGCGGATCAGTAGAAATGCGGTGAAGTGGGAGGGTTGTGATCCCTTATTTTCGGATCATAACCTCGCAGATAAAAGGAAGAAGAAGAAGAAGATAAGTAGATAGCATGTACAGCAAGTAGAGTTTTTCTGGAAATGTAGGCGCAGAGTGGAACAATCTCTCTCTTTATCATCGAATTGAAGAATCGGCAATCGGGAATTGCTGGCAATTGGAAATAGTTGGGGTGGCGACTTAATATTGATGTGAACAATCGCCGGCAAACAATCGACGACCTACAATCGACTCCCCTTAGTTTTATTAATTCGAATTGAGAAAACATTGATTTTATTCGCAATTACCTATGGCTAATATAAACGTAGTAGTTGGTATCACTTTCTTACTTTCATTGTTGACATACGAATGGCACAGCAGTGGCTGCCGTGCGGCTGCGGACCGTCCGCTGTGCCATTGCGGTGCCGCTGCAGTGCTTATATATTTGTTTGCAAAAGATATTTTCAATAAGATCTCAGCTTCTGGAAAGCGGATGGTGAATGGTGTGTTCAAACATTTTTACACTTACAGTTTAAAGAACACTTTAATATCCCGGAAAAAACAGTAACTTTAATATTGACCCAAGATATAAGCAATCACTATGCCAAGTTTCATTAAAATCGGTGCAGTAGTTTTCCCCCCTATTGCTTTCGACTCAGAAATCTAACTACAAGTTTGGAATTCAATATGAAAATAAGATAGAAATATCTACATATTGTTACGTGTTACACAAGTAATCCGGGTGTAAATTCACCAATCAACAACGTAACCGACTCAACAACTTACCAACTCATCGACTTCCAACTTGACAGCTGAGCGGGTTTGTTGGTTAAGGAGTGACGACTGTCAGGGGCGGCGATCATCGTGGTTTCTATCTTCCCCTAAAATTGTATTGCTTACTTTTAATCCAAATAAATTGAATTATTCCCCTATATATTTGTAACAATATGTATATAATTATGGACGAATATACGTGTGTACCAGTTTAAGGAATTTATACTTTCGTGTATAATATAACTAGGGTCGTGTCCCGGCGCGAATTTTTTTTTTTTTTATGAAGGTGAAAATCTCGAAAGACACTGTGGGGTTAGAAACCCAGAGTAGTGTGGGACTCTAACCGTACTAAAAACACCTCCTTAGTCATGACCAATTAGAGAAAGATCGACAAATGTTTTTAGTTTCAAGGTTGCGTTTGAGAAGGTATTATAAATTAAATACGGGTTCTCATAATTGTCAAATTATAAGTTCGTGATGTTTAGTTCTTCTTAATATACTCGTACGAATATTATATCGTACATTTAAGGCGTCTTCTATCTCAGGATTAATATGCATCTACAGACGCTCGTTGTGACGGATTGCGTTCTTTTTAATTGCTTCCGTCACATGATCAATCTGCAAGTCACGATGCAAGTCATCATTTCTAATATACCATGGGGCATTAACTATTCCCAGAAGGTCTTTGTTTTGAAATGTTTGTATTATTTGTACATTTGCTTTCTTTGTACAACCCCATAATTGGATACCATACGTCCAAACAGATTTTAATATCTGATTACATATTAAGATTTTATTCTCAATAGACACTTCTGAATTATATCCTAACAACCAATAAAGTTTTCTATATCTAATATTTAGCTCTTCTACTTTCTTTTTCACGCGATCCTTTCATTTCAATTTAGCATTCAGATTCATACCCAGATAGGTTAGGTTAGGTAAGTGGGCAGGTGTAGGGGGATAGAAAACCTCCACACCACACTCAGGTCAGTATAGACCCATTGTGATACCCATGGGGGGAAAAGAGATAGAAAGGGAAATATCTACCTCGTGAAAAAATACCGTCTTTGTAAATATCCTAAAGAAAGAACTAAGTACTCACTGTGTCCTAGATACAAACCATCCAGAGGATTTGATGAAGTTTGCGATGTCATTTATTGGTCTGCTGGACAACTCTTGTAGATCCTCAAAGAAGTGTTGTCCAAGGATCTTATTTCTCAAATGATAGAGGCCTGGGCAATGACAGAGAAAGTGGGCGGTGTCCTCCTGAGCCTCCTCGTCGCTACAGCCTCTACAAAGGTCTTCGCTAGTCACACGTAGTTTTTTCATGTGGTACCGCATGGTGTTATGTCCCGTAATGACTCCAATTAGAGTAGAGAGGGATTTTCTGTGCCTCTGTTTGAGTCTATTGGTTCTTAATCTGTCAAATGCGGGCCACAGCTTCCTCGTGGTAACACAAGTATTTAAAGAGGTCCACCTATTGTTAGCCTCCGTCATGGCCTTGTTTCCTGCTTCGAGCTTAAGGGCGCAAGGCGGGATGTACACCGAGGGGTCGGATTGGTCCGAGCTTAGTGCTGAGCCTCCTCTAGCCAGTTCATCGGCTTTCTCATTCCTTGGTATGCCTTCATGACCAGGAACCCAGCAGAGCTTTACCTCGTGCTGTGTTCCAAGAACCTTGAGCTCTTCTCTACAACACTTCACAAGCTTCGATTTTATTTCTATAGCAGATATTGCTTTTATCGCTGCCTGGCTGTCGATGAAAAAGGTGATATCCTCTCGTGGTATTGCCCTCATCGCAGTCTCACGAGCTGCTATTGTAACTGCTAGGACCTCCGCCTGGAAAACGCTGCTGTAGTTCGGAAGCCGAGCTGACATGGAGAGGCCAAGCGTTTCAGAGAAAATGCCTGCGCCTACACCTATTTCCATTTTGGATCCATCGGTATAAACAGCTAAGGATCGCTCGTTAGGCGTTCTGTCATTTTTCTAGTCTTCCCTGCTCGGATAGGTGCTAGAGAATGGTCTTAAGAAGTCTAGGTAAGGCGTTAAGTAGTCTGTATTAGATACACTGCCTAGATATCTCTGCAGGATCGTGGTGTGACCCATTGCATTTGGTCTCCAGCTATCTGTTTGGCTTAATCTTACGGCACTATGGGCTGCCGATACTTGTATAAAGATGTCTAGCGGAAGCAGATTGAGAATGGCCTCGAGTCCTGCTATAGGTGTCGTTCTCATCGCACTGGTTGTGGCGATGCACGCTAGTCTTTGTACTTTTGTGATAGCAGCTAGGTTATTTATTTTGCTGGCTGCCTGCCACCATACAAGGCTGCCATAAGTTAGTATTGGCCTTACTATAGCTGTATACATCCATAGGATGATTTTGGGGCTCGGTCCCCAAGTCTCCCAAATATTCTATTGCACGAGTAAAAAGCTATCGTGGCTTTTTTGACTCTTTCGTTGATGTTTAGTCTCCAGTTCAGTTTCCTATCGAGCACCAGGCCAAGGTATCTCGCACTACCGGAGATACTCAGGGGAGTACCCCTTACGGAAGGAGTTACGAATTGTGGAATTATTCTTTTGTTAGTGAATAGTACTAACTGTGTTTTCTGGGGATTAACCGCCAGCCCACATCTCTCCGTCCAGGAGTCAATGATTTCCAGCGCCCCTTCGATTTATTCGCTCAGGGTCGGGAGAAATTTACCTGTTGCTAGCAGCACGACATCGTCCGCATATGCAATGGACTTGACACCACTGTTTCTAAGTTTAAGAAGGACTTCGTTCAGGACAATTACCCACAGTAGTGGGGATATAACTCCTCCTTGAGGGGTGCCTCTTGAGGCATAGACTTCGAGCTTAGTACCTCCGACTTCAACTTTGATATGTCTTTCCTTTAGCATATTGACGATCCATTTTATCACGGAATTGTGAATATTAAGGTTCGTTAGAGTTCTATTGACCGCTTCCATTTTGACATTGTTAAAGACCCCTTCAATGTCCAGAGTAGAGGGTTTAGGGGGCTTCTGGCGCTGGTGCTATGAGGAGCTATGTGTTAGAGTGAGAGCCCTTAAATGAGGTGCTATGGGAGGAGCTATTCGCTGCAATGGGAGGAGCTATTCGGTGCTATGTGATGTGAGGAGCTATTCGGTACTATGTGTTAGAGTGAGAGCCCTTGAGGAGATGAGGAGCTATGGGAGGAGCTATTTGCTGCAATGGGGGAATCATCATCGGAGCAAGGTGTCATATTTCAAGTTTGTTTATTTTTTTGTCTTTGGACTGAGATCTGAATTTGGGAGCGAGGGGTCATGTTTCATAGTCGTTAGTGTTTAACTGTGGGGGAATCATCATCGGAGCGAGGTGTCATATTTCAAGTTTGTTTATTTTTTGTCTTTGGACTGAGATCTGAATTTGGGAACCAGGTGTCATGTTTCCTATTTGCTAGTTTCAACTGGGGAATCATAAGATCAGAGTCAGGGAGTGGGGCATTTGTATGTGTGAGTGTGTGTGGAGAGCGATTTTTATATTTGGTTTGATTGATGAATTGCATATTCCATAGATGGGTTATGATTGCTTAGAGGGGAGTTTTTTATTGCTGCTGATCTGTGTGTTTTTGTGTGATTATATTTGATGTTGAGAGCGAGGTATTTGGATTTTATTCTCTGGGTGTGACGTCATTGGGGGTGGTGCTTAGATTGGGTTGATTTGGGAAATGGGTATCTGATTCCATACATGGGTTATGATTGCTAAGAGGAGATTTTTTTATTTTTTATTTCTATTGATCAGTGTGTGTCTTTTTCGTTTAGGGAGGTTGAGTGGGAGAGGCGAGAGGGGGATTTGGCTGATTTCAGGAATTGATTTTTGGATTCTATAGAGGAATTATGAACACATATAAGAATTTGAGAAGAGTTTTGGGCTACGAGTCAGGCTGATTTATAGCTGTGTGTTTCTTTTTGAATGCTGACCCGGAGTTAGTAAGTGTTTATCCCAAAGCAAATGTTGGGCACTACAAATGTTTATCTGTTGCTATTCCGTAAAAATGTATACCATAATATGAGTAAAGAGGATGACATAAGGGAACAAAAAAAAAATCTGAATTATGTGAGTCAAATTGATTTGTTTGCTATTCGGTAAATCGGGATCTATTGATCTGCGTGTGTGTGACGTCATCGGGGTGGAGCTTAGATTGGTTTGATTGGGAAAATTGGCAAATTCCATAGATGGGTTATGATTGCTTAGAGGTTATTTTTTTATTTCTATTGATCTGCGTGTGTGTGTGTGATTGGTTTGATTGGGAAAATTGGCAAATTCCATAGATGGGTTATGATTGCTTAGAGGTTATTTTCTAATTTCTATTGATCAGTGTGTGTCTTTTTTCGTTCGGGAAGAATGAGAGGGAGAGGGGAGAAGGGGCTGATTCCAGGAATTGGATTTTGGATTCCATAGAGGAATCATGAACACGTATGTATAAGAATTTGAGAAGAGTTCTGGGCTACGAGTCAGGCAGATTCATAGCTGTGTGTTTATTCTTGAATGCTGACCTTGAGTAAGTAAATGTTTATCCCATTGGAAATACTGTGCAGTATAATTGTTTATCTGTTGCTGTTCCATAAAAAAAGTATAATATGAGTAAAGAGGATGACATAAGGGAAAACAAAAATCTGAACTATGTGAGTCAAATTGATTTGTTTGCTATTCGGTTGAAAAAAAATGCAATTTAATTTCTATTGATCTGCGTGTGCGTGACGTCATCGGGGGTTGGAGTTTAGATTGGTTGGATTGGCGAAATTGACTAATTCCAGGAAATGGATATCGGATTCCACAGATGGGTTGTGATTGCTTAGAGGAGATTTTTTATTTTTTTATTTCAATTGATCTCTGTGTATATGTACGATCATATTTCAGAGAAAAATTTGGTTTAATTGGCAGTAAATAGCTAGGCCATTGATCATTTGCTAGAGTGAGAAAGGCTACATGGATGTTACAGTGGCTGGAGGTGATAAGAATTTGAGAAAAGTTCAGGACTGTTTGTTCTTGAATGCTGACCCTGAGTTAGTAAATGTTTATCCCATAGCAAATGCTGTGCACTATAAATGCTGTTGTTGTTGCTGTTCCATAAAGAAAAAAAGTATGATGTGAGTAAAGAGGATGACATAAGAAAAAAAAAAATCTGGACTATGTGAGTCAAATTGATTTGTTTGCTGCTCGGTAGAGAAAAAATAAAAAAATAAATGTATGATTTGACTAAAGAGGAAGGAATAGAAAATATGGACCCTGTGAATCAAACTGATTGTTTATTCTTAAACACCAGACTTGAGTTAGTAATTTCAATGTGAGATATAGAATATTGAGGTAGGTTAGCTCTTTAAAGGAGATAAATAAATAAAAAGGTGACGAACAATAGTTAATGTTTTATCAGAGCAGTGCTAAAAATACTGAAACAAACATGTGAAGTGGAGGGTAACTTAGGGGTTGTTAAGGAGTAAAAGATGATTAATGCAAAGTCTCGTTTTTTTGCAATTATCAAAGCATAGACTTAATCAAAAGAAGGGACTTCTTTCCTTATGATTATTTAAGCTCGTGGGATAAATTAAGTGAATTATCTCTTACGTATAGAATTTTTAAATAAACGAACTAATGAGGAATGTTCTAAGAAAGATAATGCTACTAAGGGATTCTTTAATGGCAACTAAAGCATCGCCTTTAGTGATTTTCTTCAGTAAGAAGGTTAAAGCAATGCAGTCACATATATTCGAAGTCAAATAATGAATTAATTTCTTCATTTGATCGGTGATAAACCTACGCAATATACTGTTTATTTATATACTGTACGCTTGGGTAATCTGGAATCTTGGTGGACAAATCTGGAAAAATTAACAACTGTCTATATAAAAGTGCTAGATGATAATGGAGAAAATATGTATGTATTAGAAGTAGATTTAGATTATCCAGAATCTCTTCATGACGCATTTACCTAAAAGCAGGCAGATAGTCAAGGAAGCAGTACTTAATGCTGAAATTACAAATTTTATCGAATAATCACCATTGTGAAAATAAAACGTACAAGCCCAGAGCAGAAAAACTGACCGATTTCAAATCTGAAAACAAATGATATGTTATAAAACACAAATTCATATTTTAAAAGGATTTTTTTTATTTTATTTGTATCCACTTAAAAACTTTTCCAATAGATAAACATAAATTCTTAACGCTAATTTTGCTTTTGACAATGTGTTTGATAAGAACTGATGTTAATATATGATATCTGCTTCCCGTAGCTCTTCCACAATTGAGTTTACCTCATTTTGATGATTAATATTGCCAGCATTTTGCGATGCAATTAAAAGTCTTAGTCTATCAACGAGCTCATTGGGATCATTCCAACACACATATTCGACGGGATTATTAGAATAGCTCATGTCTTTGAAATTATTGTTGTATGCTTTTCCAATTTTCTTTATAACTCTTTGCGTAAGGTGTTGTAATAAAGGCCGCATAACATGTTTATACTTATAACCTCCATTGCCTTTAACCTGTGAGTTGCCATCATAATTTTTTAAGTGTACCTTTGTTTTTTGTAGAATCTTAAGATATTCATCCAAGTCTTCATTGGTACATCGTTCTTTTGTAGGGTTTTCCGAAAAATTAATTCATAGAGATCCTCTGTTCCAGGGAAGATTTCATCATCAATAACGAGATTCTTTTGCTCGTTAATTACAAAGCTTGATCTGCCTCAACTTTGTTGAATTCGATTGTACATCGAAATGCGGACCAAAGATCTTATCCAGATTCGATTCTGATGGCGATGATCTATTGACAGGTGTACTTTGATCAAGACTATCAGCTTCTGATGGCGATGGTCTGTTGATCAATATTATCTATATCGTAATTTTCGGGCGTTCTAAATGAAAAATCTTTATCATCCATCGTTGGTTGAATCTTTCACTCTTCATAGAGTCAAAACCAGAGCAAGTTTTTCTTTTGGTGGACTTTGGAATTGTAATTTTCGTCGAGGCTTTGTTTTAGTCATTATATCGTACTCAACAGTATCTCGACTTTTGACATTTTTCACAATATCTTTTAAGGGCTCAACTACAAGAAAAAGTTAACTGCAAACAAGTTGCATGCATCGGATCTGTACGTCAACAATCTCTTTATTATTTATCGTCTTTCATCTTTTGATACTTAACATCGGAGGATTGCTCTCTCTGCTTAGGTTCTGGTGATGATGATAATGATTTAATTGAAATGCTTTTTAAAGCATATTCCATTTTCTTTTGAAGAGTATCCTTCATACTTATATCTTTTTTCGTTTGATTTTGATCCATTTTACCTCATCCGTTAATCAAAATAATTTTTCAATCTGCACCCCAGCGATAATAGGAACTGTCTATTTTGTAGAGTAAGTTTTGATGTACTCCTATCGGAAGTTGATAGTATATTGATAGAGTTAATAGTACGATCTACTCTTTTATATGTTAACGGGTAAGATGAGCTATCATAATTGTGGTTTAAGATGTGGTCGAAAGTTTGTAAGATTTCCGTATTAATCCAAGAGATTCAATGTTATAGAACTTATCCTCTCGCAGTTCACTGGCCAATAGATGACATTGCGAGGAACTTCGACTATTTTATACCCTAGGCTAACATTAAGAGAAAATGCATGTAGTATATGAGCAGATCGATTGTTGATATACTATACATTTTATCAATTAAATTAGATTCAATTTGAACGATTTACACTCTATTTATGTTGACGTACAGATTCGATTCATGTAACTTGTTTGCAGATAGCTTTTCCTTGCTGAACCCCAATAGTGATCCAATCGAACTAAAAATATTTTAAAGAGAAAATATAGGCTTCTCAAAAGTGGACAAATCATGGAGGAGACGGGAATTGAAAAAACATTTAAACCCATAGTTGAACCCTTAAAAGAAATCGCCAAAAATGTCAAATGTCGAAATACAGCCGAGAATGATTTAATAGCAAAAGTAAAGACTCGAAGAAAGTTGCAATTCCAAAGTCCTCCTCCAGAAGAAGAAGAAATCAAACTGGGCAGTATCAAACTGGACAGTATCAAACATTGCAGTATCGAACTGGGCAGTATCAAACTGGGCAGTATCGAACTGGGCAGTATCAAACTGGGCAGTATCGAACTGGGCAGTATCAAACTGGGCAGTATCGAACTTGGCAGTATCAAACTGGGCAGTATCAAACTGGGTAGTATCAAACTGGGCAGTATCGAACTGGGCAGTATCGAACTGGGCAGTATCAAACTGGGCAGTATCAAACAGGGCAGTATTAAACAGGGCAGGATTAAACAGGGCAGTATCAAACTGGGCAGTATCAAACTAGCCAAGCAACAGTTGGAGGAGAGTAAACGTCACAATCAAGCCGTCGAGGGAATAAAAATCAAGCAAGACAAGGGACTTTACTTGCAACCCCATAAGAAAGGATTCGGACTTTTTCTAAAGCCACAGCCCACGAGCACAAAAAAACTAATGGAATTGCTACCCAATCGTCATTTTGGTGATGCCGTAATAACATTTCCAATTGGTTCCTATGAGATTGAAGGCATAAATAACTGCATAAGCAAATAATAACACATTAAAATGTGAAATTTATAGTAGCATAGAGATTGATTTCTCACAACCAAACTCGATTGGATCACTATTGGGGTTCAGCAAGAAAAAGCTATCTGCAAACAAGTTACATGAATCGAATCTGTACGTCAACATAAATAGAGTGTAAATCGTTCAAATTGAATCTAATTTAATTGATGAAATGTATAGTATATCAACAATCGATCTGCTCATATACTACATGCATTTTCTCTTAATGTTAGCCCAGGGTATAAAATAGTCGAAGTTCCTCGCAATGTCATCTATTGCCCAGTGAACTGCGAGAGGATAAGTTCTATAACATTGAATCTCTTGGATTAATGCGGAAATCTTACAAACTTTCGACCACATCTTAAACCACAATTATGATAGCTCATCTTACCCGTTAACATATAAAAGAGTAGATCGTACTATTAACTCTATCAATATACTATCAACTTCCGATATCGATAAAATTACGATAATATTGATCAACAGACCATCGCCATCAGAAGCTGATAGTCTTGATCAAAGTACACCTGTCAATAGATCATCGCCATCAGAATCGAATCTGGATAAGATCTTTGGTCCGCATTTCGATGTACAATCGAATTCAACAAAGTTGAGGCAGATCAAGCTTTGTAATTAACGAGCAAAAGAATCTCGTTATTGATGATGAAATCTTCCCTGGAACAGAGGACCTCTATGAATTAATTTTTCGGAAAACCCTACAAAAGAACGATGTACCAATGAAGACTTGGATGAATATCTTAAGATTCTACAAAAAACAAAGGTACACTTAAAAAATTATGATGGCAACTCACAGGTTAAAGGCAATGGAGGTTATAAGTATAAACATGTTATGCGGCCTTTATTACAACACCTTACGCAAAGAGTTATAAAGAAAATTGGAAAAGCATACAACAATAATTTCAAAGATATGAGCTATTCTAATAATCCCGTCGAATATGTGTGTTGGAATGATCCCAATGAGCTCGTTGATAGACTAAGACTTTTAATTGCATCGCAAAATGCTGGCAATATTAATCATCAAAATGAGGTAAACTCAATTGTGGAAGAGCTACGGGAAGCAGATATCATATATTAACATCAGTTCTTATCAAACACATTGTCAAAAGCAAAATTAGCGTTAAGAATTTATGTTTATCTATTGGAAAAGTTTTTAAGTGGATACAAATAAAATAAAAAAAATCCTTTTAAAATATGAATTTGTGTTTTATAACATATCATTTGTTTTCAGATTTGAAATCGGTCAGTTTTTCTGCTCTGGGCTTGTACGTTTTATTTTCACAATGGTGATTATTCGATAAAATTTGTAATTTCAGCATTAAGTACTGCTTCCTTGACTATCTGCCTGCTTTTAGGTAAATGCGTCATGAAGAGATTCTGGATAATCTAAATCTACTTCTAATATATACATATTTTCTCCATTATCATCTAGCACTTTTATATAGACAGTTGTTAATTTTTCCAGATTTGTCCACTCAAAGGCTTTATAAGGAAGTTATTGAGACATTACCCAAGCGTACAGTATCTAAATATACAGTATATTGCGTAAGTTTATCACCGATCAAATGAAGAAATTAATTCATTATTTGACTTCGAATATATGTGACTGCATTGCTTTAACCTTCTTACTGAAGGAAATCACTAAAGGCGATGCTTTAGTTGCCATTAAAGAATCCCTTAGTAGCATTATCTTTCTTAGAACATTCCTCATTAGTTCGTTTATTTAAAAATTCTATACGTGAGAGATAATTCACTTAATTTATCCCACGAGCTTAAATAATCATAAGGAAAGACGTCCCTTCTTTTGATTAAGTCTATGCTTTGATAATTGCAAAAAAACGAGACTTTGCATTAATCATCTTTTACTCCTTAACAACCCCTAAGTTACCCTCCACTTCACATGTTTGTAGTGTATTTTTGCTCTGATAAAACATTAACTATTGTTCGTCACCTTTTTATTTATTTATCTCCTTTAAAGAGCTAAAGTGAAATAATTAAAAATGGGCCAGTTGATATTCGCATGAAATCAAAACAGCAAAAATAATTCCCCCCAATACGTCTGCATATTGTATGATGTTGCACGATCGCCTTGTGAACTATAACCCATTGACTCAAATGAAAGAATTACTTCAGGATGAAGATGTCGAACTAATGAATATCGAAGAAATCGGCTGCCCGGCTTTAAGAGAATTGAAACGTCTCTATCCCAAGGAAAAGAAATGCGTATACCACAATAAATGTTGTGCACTGCAAAATGTTTGCCTGCTAGAAAAATTTTTAATTGGAAGTCAGTAAAATAAAACACCTTTTTTTTCTTTCTTATATTATATTAATTTATATTTATATATTGTATGGCTGTAAATTTAATAAAAGAAAAAAAATAAAACACAAATAGTTTAAAGATGATTTGAATCTTTTTATTTATTTTTCTCCTGTGCTGAAATATGAAATGCAGAAAAATTAAGCAAGCGTGGCCCAACGCTTGTATTTGCAGCCCAAGGCTTGTATTTGTATCCCAAGGCTTGTATTTGTAGCTCAAGGCTTGTATTTGTATCCCAAGGCTTGTATTTGTATCCCAAGGCTTGTATTTGTAGCTCAAGGCTTGTATTTGTAGCCCAAGGCTTGTATTTGTAGCCCAAGGCTTGTATTTGTATCCCAAGGCTTGTATTTGTAGCTCAAGGCTTGTATTTGTATCCCAAGGCTTGTATTTGTAGCCCAAGGCTTGTATTTGTAGTCCAAGGCTTGTATTTGTAGCCCAAGGCTTGTATTTGTAGCCCAAGGCTTGTATTTGTATCCCAAGGCTTGTATTTGTAGCTCAAGGCTTGTATTTGTATCCCAAGGCTTGTATTTGTATCCCAAGGCTTGTATTTGTAGCCCAAGGCTTGTATTTGTAGCCCAAGGCTTGTATTTGTAGCCGAAGGCTTGTATTTGTAGCCCAAGGCTTGTATTTGTATCCCAAGGCTTGTATTTGCAGCTCAAGGCTTGTATTTGTATCCCAAGGCTTGTATTTGTAGCCCAAGGCTTGTATTTGTAGTCCAAGGCTTGTATTTGTAGCCCAAGGCTTGTATTTGTAGCCCAAGGCTTGTATTTGTATCCCAAGGCTTGTATTTGTAGCTCAAGGCTTGTATTTGTAGCCCAAGGCTTGTATTTGTATCCCAAGGCTTGTATTTGTAGCCCAAGGCTTGTATTTATAGCCCAAGGCTTGTATTTGTAGCCCAAGGCTTGTATTTGTAGCCCGACCACGCGTATATATAGCCAGTTTTATATATACCGACCGGTTTTTTATATACCGCACCGGTTATTATATACCGCCCCGGTTATTATATACCGCCCCGGTTTTTATATACCGACCCATTTATTTGGAATGGACCTAAATCAATTAAAGAAACCATTGCTTTAGAAAACTGCTCAGTCATTAATCATCTTTGGAACCGAACGGATCGCAACTGCCCTATTTAATTGAAATCGACCTGTTTCGCAAATATGGAACTCAATGAAGATTTACTTAAAGACCTTATAAAAACGAGAAAAGCTTTGCGGAGAAAATATAAGCTTCTCAAAACTGGGCAAATCATGAAGGAAAGGGAATTTGCAAATACTTTTAGGCCAATAGTTGATCCCTTAAAAGAAATTGTGAAAAATGTCAAAAGTCGAGATACTGTTGAGTACGATATAATGACTAAAACAAAGCCTCGACGAAAATTACAATTCCAAAGTCCACCAAAAGAAAAACTTGCTCTGGTTTTGACTCTATGAAGAGTGAAAGATTCAACCAACGATGGATGATAAAGATTTTTCATTTAGAACACCCGAAAATTTCGATATAGACAAAATTGATCAAAGTACGCCTGCCAACAGACCATCGCCATCAGAAGCCGATAATCTTGATCAAAGTACACCTGTCAATAGATCATCGCCATCAGAATCGAATCTGGATAAGATCTATGGTCCGCATTTCGATGTACAATCAGATTCAACAAAGTTGGGCAGATCAAGTTTTGTAATTAACGAGCAAAAGAAACTTGTTATTGATGATGAAATCTTCCCTGGAACAGAGGGCCTCTATGAATTGTAAAAAAAACAAAGGTACACTTAAAAAATTATAATGGCAACTCACAGGTTAAAGATAATGGAGGTTATAAGTATAAACATGTTATGCGGCCTTTATTACAACAGCTTACGCAAAGGGTTATAAAGAAAATTGGAAAAGCATACAATAATAATTCATCAGATATGAGCTATTCTAATAATCCCGTTAAATATGTGTACTGGAATGACCCCAATGAGCTCGTTGACAGACTAAGACCTTTAATTGCATCTCAAAATGCTGGCAATAATAATCATCAAAATGAGGTAAACTCAATTGTGGAAGAGCTACGGGAAGCAGATATCATTTATTAACATCAGTTCTTATCAAATACATTGTCAAAAGCAAAATTAGCGTTAAGAATTTATGTTTATCTATTGGAAAAGTTTTTAAGTGGATACAAATAAAATAAAAAAATTCTTTTAAAATATGAATTTGTGTTTTATAACATATCATTTGTTTTCAGATTTAAAATCGGTCAGTTTTTCTGCTCTGTGCTTTGATAATTGCAAAAAACGAGACTTTGCATTAATCATCTTTTACTCCTTAACAACCCCTAAATCACTCTCCACTTCACCTGTTTGTTTCAATATTTTTAGCTCTGCTCTGATAAAACATTAACTATTGTACGTCACCTCTTTATTTATTTATCTCCTTTAAACAGCTAACCTACCTCAGTATTCTATATCTCACATTGAAATAACTAACTCAAGTCTGCCGTTTAAAAATAAACAATCAGTTTGATTCACAGGGTCCATATTTTCTATTCCTTCCTCTTTAGTCAAATCATACATTTATTTTTTTATTTTTTCTCTACCGAGCAGCAAACAAATCAATTTGACTCACATAGTCCAGATTTTTTTTTTTCTTATGTCATCCTCTTTACTCACATCATACTTTTTTTCTTTATGGAACAGCAACAACAACAGCATTTATAGTGCACAGCATTTGCTATGCGATAAACATTTACTAACGCAGGGTCAGCATTCAAGAACAAACAGTCCTGAACTTTTCTCAAATTCTTATCACCTCCAGCCACTGTAACATCCATGTAGCCTTTCTCACTCTAGCAAATGATCAATGGCCTAGCTATTTACTGCCAATTAAATCAAATTTTTCTCTGAAATATGATCGTACATATACACAGAGATCAAATGAAATAAAAAAATAAAAAATCTGCTCTAAGCAATCACAACCCATCTGTGGAATCCGATATCCATTTCCTGGAATTAGTCAATTTCGCCAATCCAACCAATCTAAACTCCAACCCCCGATGACGTCACGCACACGCAGATCAATAGAAATAAAATTGCATTTTTTTTTCAACCGAATAGCAAACAAATCAATTTGACTCGCATAGTTCAGATTTTTGTTTTCCCTTATGTCATCCTCTTTACTCATATTATACTTTTTTTATGGAACAGCAACAGATAAACAATTATACTGCACAGTATTTCCAATGGGATAAACATTTACTTACTCAAGGTCAGCATTCAAGAATAAACACACAGCTATGAATCTGCCTGACTCGTAGCCCAGAACTCTTCTCAAATTCTTATACATACGTGTTCATGATTCCTCTATGGAATCCAAAATCCAATTCCTGGAATCAGCCCCTTCTCCCCTCTCCCTCTCATTCTTCCCGAACGAAAAAAGACACACACTGATCAATAGAAATTAGAAAATAACCTCTAAGCAATCATAACCCATCTATGGAATTTGCCAATTTTCCCAATCAAACCAATCACACACACACACGCAGATCAATAGAAATAAAAAAATAACCTCTAAGCAATCACAACCCATCTATGGAATTTGCCAATTTTCCCAATCAAACCAATCTAAGCTCCACCCCGATGACGTCACACACACGCAGATCAATAGATCCCGATTTACCGAATAGCAAACAAATCAATTTGACTCACATAATTCAGATTTTTTTTTTTGTTCCCTTATGTCATCCTCTTTACTCATATTATGGTATACATTTTTACGGAATAGCAACAGATAAACATTTGTAGTGCCCAACATTTGCTTTGGGATAAACACTTACTAACTCCGGGTCAGCATTCAAAAAGAAACACACAGCTATAAATCAGCCTGACTCGTAGCCCAAAACTCTTCTCAAATTCTTATATGTGTTCATAATTCCTCTATAGAATCCAAAAATCAATTCCTGAAATCAGCCAAATCCCCCTCTCGCCTCTCCCACTCAACCTCCCTAAACGAAAAAGACACACACTGATCAATAGAAATAAAAAATAAAAAAATCTCCTCTTAGCAATCATAACCCATGTATGGAATCAGATACCCATTTCCCAAATCAACCCAATCTAAGCACCACCCCCAATGACGTCACACCCAGAGAATAAAATCCAAATACCTCGCTCTCAACATCAAATATAATCACACAAAAACACACAGATCAGCAGCAATAAAAAACAATAAAACAATAAACAAACTTGAAATATGACACCTCGCTCCGATGATGATTCCCCCATTGCAGCAAATAGCTCCTCCCATAGCTCCTCAGCTCCTCAAGGGCTTTCACTCTAACACATAGTACCGAATAGCTCCTCACATCACATAGCACCGAATAGCTCCTCCCATTGCAGCGAATAGCTCCTCCCATAGCACCTCAGCTCCTCCCATAGCACCTCATTTAAGGGCTCTCACTCTAACACATAGCTCCTCATAGCACCTCAAGGGCTCTCACTCTAACACATCTCCTCATAGCACCAGCGCCAGAAGCCCCCTAAACCCTCTACTGTGCAGGAAAGCGGCTAGTGTATATTCTTTATTTTTCAGTGATTTTTCTATTGAGCCGACTACACAGTGCAGCTCTGTCTCTACGCTTTTTCCTTTCGTATAAGCGTGCTGCGCTGGGGATATGTCACCTGGGCCATATGGACCTGTGGGAAAACCGCCTTCCAAGAGAGAGTGCCAACATCAGGAGATGGTTTTATATGGGCAAAAATCGACGGAATATATATTTATAGCTGCTATGCACCACCAAGTCTCTCGATAGCAGAGTTCGAAGAGCTGCTGGACAAACTCGTAAACGATGCTTTAGATCGAAAACCGGCGATCATTGCTGGCGACTTTAATGCATGGGCCGCTGAATGGGGTTGCAAAGAAACGAACAGACGAGGAAGATCCCTACTGGAGGCTTTTACAGCCCTAGACGTGGTACTAGTAAACAGCGGAAATAAACCCACGTTTTGCAGAGGAAGCGGCGCTTCTATTATAGACATCACATACGTAAGTAGCTCCTTGATAGGAAGAACAAAGTGGGAAGTCAGTGACCTCTATACTCATAGCGACCACCAGGCGATAATATGTGAACTACTGCCGGAAGCAAGAAGACAAACACCGCTAGCCAGGCTACTCCAGAAAAAAGGCTGGAAATCAGACTCTTTCGATGTGGAAGCATTCACATGTATCTTCAACAGAAACGCAGTACTGACGGGTCGTGCGTGCAGTAAAGCAATGCAGGCCATAAATGAGGTTACACGGGCATGTGACGCCACAATGAGGAGAAGAAAGGCCATGGAACATCGTCCCCCAGTTTACTGGTGGAATGAAGAAATCGCGCATCTACGTACCAAGTGTCATCGAGCGAGAGGGGCGTATACGCGATCTAGAGCGAGGGCCGTCTCCAGTGAACTGCAAGAAGACTACAGGGTGGCTCGAAAGGAACTAAAAACAGCCATACTAAAGAGCAAACGGAAGTGTTTCGCCGAGCTGTGTGATGAAGCTGACGAAAACCCTTGGGGCAAAGCCTACCAAATCGTCATAAAAAAATTGAAAAGGTGCCAGCCACAGATTTCCACATGCCCAGAATTCTTATACAACATCGTGGTCGGACTATTTCCTCATCAACAAGAGAACGCATTCTCGGATGGTCCAATAGTAGAGGCACCAACAATCCGAGAGGTAACCATAGAAGAAATAATCGAGATTTGCAATAAAATTGGAGATAAAAAAGCACCTGGACCAGATGGTATCCCAAATATAGCACTCAAGACAGCTATAAAAGTAAGCCCAGAAATGTTTATTAACGTTTACAACTCGTGCCTGAAGGAAGGAGTCTTCCCGGATCAGTAGAAACGGCAAAACCTAGTACTTCTTCCCAAAGGTAAGAAACCACCAAATGAACCATCATCATACCGCCCGCTCTGTATGTTAGATACGGCTGGCAAAATATTGGAGCGAATCATCTGTAACAGGGTAGAGGCAGCAATTCAAGAATCTGGAGGTCTTTCAGAACACCAATACGGTTTTCGAAAAGCGCGCTCAACAACAGATGCAATCAATGTGGTAGTTAAAACGGCACAAGAGGCTATACAGGGAAGAAGATGGAGAGGCGGTTCCAAAAAGTACTGCTTGGTTATAACTCTTGACATAAAAAACGCCTTCAATACGGCAAATTGGAGTCACATCTTACAAGCGCTCAGAAGGATAAGAGTTCCACAATACCTCATAGACGTTATTGTTGACTATTTCAGGTGCAGAATCTTGGTATACAATACAGACCGCGGCCCCAAGGAATATAAGATCACAGGCGGAGTACCAAAGGGCTCAGTCCTTGGCCCTTTGCTCTGGAATATTATGTATGACGGTATACTGCGACTTCCTATACCCGAAGAAACAAAAATAGTGGGATTTGCTGATGATATCGCCATTATTGTCACTGCTAAACTGTTGGAGGAGGTGGAACAGATAAGCAATGCGACAATAAGGATAATACGGAAATGGCTCACCTCAGTTGGTCTAACACTGGCGGAGCATAAAACTGAAGCAGTCCTGATAAGTAGTAGAAAGAAGGTAGAAACTCTCACCATTATAGTCGGCGGCCATGAAATCATATCTAAACCGCATATCAAATACCTAGGTATCATGATAGATACGAGACTTTCATTTAGAGATCACCTTAAGTATGTAGGCCGAAAAGGTGCAATAGCGAGTGCTGCACTCGCGCGTATCATGCCCAACATAGGAGGACCAAGACATAGCCGTAGGTTACTGCTGGCTAGAGTGGTTACGTCTATAATCCTATACGCCGCACCAATTTGGGCCGGGGCCATGGCAATTAAAACATACAGATCACATATCACATCTGTGTATCGAATATGTGCATTGAGAGCAAGCTGCGCATTTCGCACTACTTCTAGCGATGCAGCTTGCGTGGTAGCGAGAATGCTCCCAATAGATATCCTGGCAGTAGAACAGCAACGTCAATACTGCGCAAGAAGAGAAAGAAACGAGGCCAGCGAAAACCGGCTCTATAGAGCAGAAAGCCTAAGAGAATGGCAAGAACGCTGGAATGCTTCTGAGAAAGGCAGGTGGACCCATAGGCTTATACACCAAATCCAGCCATGGTTCGACAGGCAACATGGAGAACTTGAGTTCTACTTAACGCAGTTCCTAACGGGCCATGGAAGCTTTCGTTCGTACTTACATAAGTATATAACAATAGTATACGACAATAGCCCTTACTGTCCGCATTGCGCTGACTGCGTAGAAAACGCAGAACATATATTTTTTGAATGCCCAAGATTCCTCGACGAAAGGAATGCACTAAGGAGTGAACTCGGCCACCCACTGACGCCAGAAAACATCGTTGGCGAAATGCTCAAAAGCCAGGAGGCATGGGACGCAGTCGCTGGGAGCACAATGCGCATAATGAAGATTCTAAGAACCCTAGAAAGAGAAAGGAAAGAATCAGACCGGCGAAATACAATAAATGCTGAGCAGGAAAATGCAAACACGCACTAGTCGAATACATCAGACTAAAACCCCCCCCGCGATGAAATGCTTGACGGCAGTACCGCGGGGAATGGGGTGGTCGTGGGAGGGGGGTTTAGTGGGTAAGAGTCCCACACTGTTACTCAGGACGTACTGAGTGTCGTCTTTTGAAGATTACCCCTCCCAATCAAAAAAAAAAAAAAAAAATACCTGGGCATAGTTTACTACGGATGTATATGTCAGCTAGTCTTTCAAAGGTATTTAGGACAAAGGAGGTAAGGCTAATTGGCCTAAAGTCCTTCGCAGTAGTGTGGCTTGCTTTACCGGCCTTGGGTATGAAGACCACTTTGACCTCTTTCCATGATCTAGGTATATACCCCCACATGAGGCTGTTGAGGTACAGTTCTTTAAGTACCGGGATGATTGTGGTTATTGTTTTTTGTAGCATGATCGGGATAATCCCGTCGGGTCCTGGGGATTTAAAGGGAGAGAATTATCCGATTGCCCACTCAATTCTTTCCTCTGTGATAAAGATAAAATCCGTCGGAGTTTCCGTTACAGAACTACTGTTAGTTACGATGTTATTATCTGGATGGGTCGTACAACCCGGAAAGTGCGCTTTTAGCAGGGAGCTAAGCGATTCTGCACAGGATTCAGTCCACCTTCCGTCGGATTCCTTGAGAGATCCAAGAGTTTTTGATTCCCTGGATAGAATTTTTTTTTCTCAGTCTCGCAGATTCTGTCGTACCCTTGATTTCATTACAGAAGTGCTGCCAAGAGTGGCGTTTGGCCTTCTGTGTCTCGTTTTTGAAATTTCTCTGACTGGACTTATACTGTTCCCAGTCCGCTTCTAGCATAGTTCTTTTGGCCACATTTAGAAGGTGTCTAGTTACTCTCCTAATTCTAGCTAGTTCATACCCAGATACTTAGCTGTGTTAGAATAAGGAACTACTTGATATTATTAACAACAGGAAGATTCGTTATTTTTTTGTTTGTAAAATTGATATGAGTCGACTTTGACTCATTAAGTTTAATTCGCCATCGTTGCGTTCAATCACGCAAAAAGTAATGGACAGATTTTAATAAAACCTTGCCATTCCATGTATACCTTAGAGGCTTGGTTCTTATATTCAATTAGAACAATCACGATATTCCTAAGATATTAAAATAAACAAACACAGAGATTAGAAAAAGACAACCCCAGGCGTTAAAAAAATGTTTGTGAGAAAAGGTTGGAAGGTTTACGAAAACTTTCCTTTTCCATTTTCCTTTCCCAATTATGGCTTAAATTTATAGCTATATATTTTGACATAGGATATAACGATGTCGTTTGATGTTTTTCTTCTGTAGCTAAAGTACATGCATATATACGAGTAGTTACAGTTATAGCAGACGAAGTCGCGGGCATCACTCGGCTAGTAGACAATAAAGTATCTTGAACAACAAAACACAAATTATATCTAAAATCGATTCTATAGTTCAGTTCGGTCGAAGGTTGATATATTGCCCGCATTTGACACTACAACCTTAGATCTGACCCGTTGTTAAGCAACACTTGGCATGATGGCATTTTAATCGACGTACGCCTCATTGAACTGTTATGCTAAATGCGGTTGTCCTAATTTCAGTTTGTATGTATAATACTTATATCAAACAAACTATAGCGAATATTATCATCAACGTGCAGGATGTTGTAAGTTAATGTCCTTGCCGCTGGGATAATATTGCCGCCGTATGAAGCAAATTTATACCTACTCCTTATTGCAGTTGTTGTTATTGTTAGGATAAAGAGCGTGTCCGTTCCGGCTGGTAGTCCTCAATCAAGAACAGAGACTAGTTATAGTTCGCATAATGATGGCCACTTAATATGCAAATATCTTGAGCTGCTACTTGACTTCATACAGATTAAATAGGACATTCACAATGCGAGTGGGCAGCCGGAGCGTGGGGTGGTTCAATGAACGATGAGTACTTGAAACGTTCATTACTTGATAATTACAGCATATTTTACTCTCAGCGTATAATGGCCATCATATAATTTGACATTGCCAATTGAACGGATTTATTAGGCATATTTGTAATAAAGTGATTGGGGTCAGTATGCTTACCGAATGTAACCTTACCGAATTATTAAGGGTGATTGTGGAGAGGGGAATAATATTATAATTAACTAGTGTGGTTAATGGGAAGCATGAAATATGTTTATTGACGTAGGTTGTGGTAAACCGTTGCAAAGGAATCTCCTCGATAGGAGAGTGGCGTACAGATACTTTCCTTATTTATTTTCGGTGGCAATATGTAAACATAACCGCAGATATTAAAGGTGATTTGAACAAATTAGCTGAAGTGATTAAGAACATAGAATCTGAAACTTTAAACTGATTGAATAGAAAGGAAGAGATGATTTAATGTACATAATATGATGTAGATAAGTATCTTCAAGTTGAACTATGCAATCTACATGAACATTTCATATTCTTCCTTGTAATCATAATATGAGTCTCTCTCTCTCTCTTACCAACGTTCTAATTCCTTAGACTAAAGCTATGATTTCACTATATGAACAACAAATTTGACGATAACAATGTTTGACACAAATTGCAAACGAAAAGTTTCAAACCTTTGACCGTCGGTCGTTTAACCGCGTTTGACAGCAAGCAAGACTTTTACACTTTGTGAAGTTGTGGAATCGGGTGCTAAGCAGTCGGGTTAAACAAATTGACAGCATTTGACACCGTTCGACATTTTATGACAAACCAAAGTGTCAAATGTGTCAAACGATGGTAGGCTGGAGAAGACAAATAAACGTACGGCGAAAGAAGTTAAAGGTGTTTGACCAAATGGATGAATTGAATTGAATTTGAAAGCAAAAAGTGACAACGGTATTAGACGGCCATACAAACTGGAAGGTCTGCAGGGCAACTGGCGAAGTTTGTGGTCAACCGCCAATGAGTCAACCACTAAAATTATTTTTGAGAATGGCATCTCTTCTTTTTCGAAGAGCGATTCAAAATTCTCATGTGCCATCCGCACAAAATTGTGAAGCAATGCCAGTTCGTTGTCACGTTTGACACTGTATCATAAACATTCTCGTAGTAGAATTATAGCTAAATAAATATCTATTACGCTTTTGCCCGCAACTATTAGGCTGGTGGTAGCAAGTTCTTCCTATTCTTCTAAAAACTGCAAAGAAGTTTAGTCGATAACAAAATTTACCAAATTCTTTTTCAAGTTGGTACAGTTTGTACCGGATATGTGCGTTAGATAACGTCTTTAAGTCAACGCCTGTTTCTTGATGAGCAATATACAAGAAGCTGAATGATAGTTAGTCAATGGGCCAACGGTATTTAGTCGAACTTGGTTACTTGCTGGCAACAAGATTTTTATTTTTGTTCCTAAGAGATTAATTAATTTTTTAATTTATTGTAGATCCTTTAACCCCTCGGGGGGGCATAGGGCGTCAACCACGCCTGTGCGCCATATTGTTCGGAGTTCTGCAACGCGTTTGAGCTGCCTCCAACTCATTCCTAAAGAGCTCGATTCCTCCTCAACTATTCTGCGCCACGTTTGCCTAGGGCGTCCTGCTAACCTGCCTGCCTGGATTCCACTGCATGGTGTATTTCGCAATGGAGTTATCTTCGCGCCGTAGGATATGTCCAATCCACTGCCACTTTCTCCTTCGTATAGTAATGCTTATAGGTTCTTGGCCCGTTCTCCTATAAGATTGTTGGTTGGAAATGCGGTTTGGACAAAAAATCCTCAAGATGATACTTAAACATTTGTTTATGAAGACTTCCAGCTTGCGTGTGCTAATTATCCCAAGAGATTGCTAGGATAGATTTTGAATACACTGTGAGTTGAAGAACCTTGGTTTATGTGTATGGAAGGGGCCGTAAGTGTATTCCGATTAAGCCAACAGACAGGCAGAATACAACAATTTTGGTATAGTAGCGGTGTTCCGGCGAATAAATTTGCCTACGAATTGACTGATCACCGATTAATCTATACTAATGTCGTGTTTGGTCAAAATTCGACCGAGGGGAATTTACCTAACTTAAATCTTACATACACACATGATTTTTTTTTCTGTACATCTATGGCACAGTACCTTTCGAATGATATAAGCTCCATCCCTCTCCTTTTATAATAAATACTAAAAAAACGTATGATAAGTCTGGTGTTCACATATTAATATATAAGATGCTTAACACGGTCTAGTAAACTCAAATATGTTGCAGGATCTTCCTCCTAAATATGTGATTCGTATTCAAGTTTCCAGCCAATGTAAGCTTTATAAATCGTAGCTAAGTCTGTAAGAGCTAAGAATTATTGACGTCATTTTAGAAATTCGAGGCACCTAGTACCGGCTTTGGCGATATCCGTAGTTTGCTGATACCAGTGATGTTTAGAGCTTACATGCATGCCAAGTTTTGATTACTCATCAGATCCAATGTCAGGTCCGAGGCCGACAGGAGTTCAAAGATTGCATTGTGAGTATAACTAGGGCTCATAGATATACGGTTTATCTTTTTGAATCTTAGAGCTACCCAAATATACCCAAACTGTGTTTTTATGATTTTATGTTTTTGACATTAAGCTTTCATGTGGTGTTGCAGAATGGGTAAATATGATTTGGGCCAGTAGCTTAACAACCAATTTTGTGCCAAAGAACGGAAACACAAACCCATGAGTTATAGTTGTTTTATCGTTCGTGAGTCGTTTTGACAACAAACATTTGCTCTCCTGACTTTTGAGCGAGTTTTTTTTTAATTTAATATTAGCTTTCGTCTGATAGTTTAGAATTTTTAATGCAATTGCACGGCGTAAGTTGAAAATGAGGAGAAGAAATAAGAAGGAGCTACTTATCGTGTAGTTTTTTTTTGTAATTTTAGGTCTCAGGGCATGCTTACTTCTTGGGTGTTGTTCCAACTCTTTTGAGAAAATTTGCTTAGATAAGATTGGTGCTTGGCACCTGAGCCGACAGGCTACCACTACACACTGCCATTCACAATACTATTTATAGAAAAGACACTTACAATCACACAAGCATATGCTTTTTTTTATTTTTTTTTTTTTGGGCTGGAAGGTGGGAATCTTTCAAAGACGATACTGAGCCCATACTCAGTAACAGTGTGCGATTTCCATCCGCTAAACCCACCTCATCTCCTACCCCTTGTCCTCGCGGCACTACCGTCAAGAAATTCATCGCACCTGCGCCACGTTTGGCTGTCGTTCCTGTGTTCGTTGTTCTTTCATAGTAGTAGCCACAGTTTCACTTACTACTCCCAAGCTTCTTGCGCGCTGAGCATTTGGCTGGTGATGCTCTCTGGTTTTAAGTCGAGACCCAGTCTGTTCGCCAGCAAGTTACGTTCTTCGTGATATCGTGCACAGTGGAACATGATGATGGAACACTGTGGACGTGGGCGAGGGTTTTCTGCCACCCTTCAACTTTATTATAACCACTTGGTAGGCTTTTCCCTACGGGTTTTGATTGGCTTCATTGCACAGTTCTTCAAAGCTGTTCTTTGTACTGTTTTTAATGGCAACTTTTAAGTTTCTTTGGGCGATTATAAATCTCTCGTGGAGTTCTCAGTGGCTGCTGTGTTCCCCGGAACGCTGGTACAATCGCCGCACCCTGTGGTATTCTGCGCGCAGTCTGGCGATCTCATCATTCCACCAGTAAACTGGGGGGCGTTGCAAGTTTGCTGTTTTCTGTTGCATGGAAGCGTCATAAGCTCGTGTTACTCCTCGAGAGCTGCTTCGCTTTATCGGCAGTAGGTCCGCAGAGGGATATGTCCTCCATCATCAGCTGGAGTACTTCGACGTCCAGAGTCTGAGGTTTCCACCACTTATTCTGCATCTTTCTCCTCTGCTCTCCTCTACTTCCTGTATGACTGGGTCGTAGCTGTAACTTGTTTGCCTGCTGATCGCTGTGCGTGTATTTTTTGCTTACTCTCCACGCAGCATCTCTTGCCAAACATGTTCTCACAAAGATGATGTTCACTATAAACCCTCTTCCGTTTTTGCTGAAGGTCAACTCGTTTCCTGAAAACCAAGTCCAACGATGCAAATGCCTCCAGCAGAGTTATTCCTCTGGTGTTGGTGGCACGTGAGCCCCATTCTACCGCCCACGCGTTGAAGTCGCCAGCAATAACGACGCGGCTTTTTCCTCTTGCAGTGGTCTCGATGTTTTCGATTGGCCAACACGAAGACTGCTTGGTGCATTACCATCTTCTCTTCGGAGGCTCGTTGGCCACAAATCTATATCGCGGCTTTGCCTGCAGTGTCCGCCGTCCATATACCCGCATTCAGCTGTTTGTAGGGCTTGCTGAGTATAGCGATATCCACATCGTACTCTCGGACCGACAGTGTAAGTAGGTCCTGAGCAGCCTCGCAATGATTAAGGTTGAATTGATAACCTTCATGTTCGCTTCTGAGAAGCATTCAGCGCGATTTGGAATGCAGGGCATCTTGTGCTTCTGGTACTATGCTTGGCGTTACGCCCACTTCCTTTACAGAGCATGCATTCTGGCTCTGAGGAACAATCCTTTGCCTTGTGACCCTTTGTACCGCATCGGTATGTAGCGGTGTTCCGATCGATTTTCGCTCTTGCATTCCCTCGCAAGATGTCCATAGCACAGGCAGCGATAGCATATTTTTAGGTCGGGTTTTCCTGTTAATCGGCAATTTACCCAACCGATCCTGAAATGATGAGTCGTGACTGGATTTGAAGGCGTATGGGCTCCTAGGGTGGCGGTTCTTTTAAAGCCAATATAATTAGCACTAGGTGCAGTTTCGATAGCACATCTCGTGTAACTTGGCTATCGAGTTGTGTTGGTGAGAAGTCTCTAATTCCAACACCTCTTGATTTTAAGAAATTTATTAGTTCTTTAATATTTTACCATGAAACCTTAACAACAGTGTTGAAGACGGGTTTGCTTAAAGCTCATGGTCTCGCCCTAACTAATGTCGGACAAGTGCATACATATAAAGTGGGTAAGGGTCTCTTTTTGGGTTGCGACACTGCAACTTCGGCAGAGTGTGTTATGTGGGATATCTAGTTTGGCTGCATGGTCTCCTACCGGCCAGTGTCCCGTGGTGATCGCTGTTATTTTGGCGATGTCTTTCTACGTCCAATTTAGAAAATCGTCTGCTTTTGCCCTGCTGTAGTTTGGCCACATTTTTCTGGATATGACACAGTTTGTCAGCATAGTCCTTCTGAGGTCGGCTTTAATAAGAAAGTTTCCCTTCAATTTATTGAATTCACTCTAAGTAAGTTCGCTTCATCAGTACACAAAAACAGCTGTTAAATTTTGACTAAAGTTTTGTGGTATATACTCTACATACACAATTTATTTACAATATCAATTTAATATAAATGTATAATAACGATAGATATGCGTGTTTCTTTTATTGATGAAGCGAACTCCAATAGAGCGAATTTGACGAATTCAAGGACTTCAATGACTTCGATTAATTGAATGCGTTCCATGACTTCGAAGACTTCAATGAGTTTAAATCGACTAAATGGGACATCAAAAAATTGTCGACTTTTGGTGAGCATGAGAGTAAAAAATACGTTTCTGGAACGCGTAGATCGCACCTAGGTTAGGTTAGGTACATGGTTGCCTTGTGACAAGGAGTCACTGCTCACTCAGACCAACAGTACGGGTCCATTGTGCTCAATCATTCAGAAAAGAAAAGAAAATGTAAAGAAAATCCGCCGTTAGAACCACCCAGAAAGTGATATTAATCTCAGGAGGTCCGCTAGCTTAACACTACCCAAGTCCTCCAGCTCCGAGAAGTAGTAACTACCAAGAGTCCTCATTCTTCTGACGGATAGGGCAAGACAGTGACGAACAGATTCAATTCCTTCTTCGTCCCTGTAACTTCTGCAATAGTCATTATGCAGAACACCGAGTCGCTCCGCGTGAATGCCAATGGCACAATGTCCCGTAATTATGCCAGAAATGCCCCGTGCGTTATAACGACTAAGTTTTACCAGAGAGGTTGATCTCTTCTTGCTGTAGGCCGACCATAGCGCCCTGGCCGTTGTGCATGTTTCCAGATGAACCCAGCGTCTGTTTGCTCGACCGGTGGCTTCATCCTCTATTTTTTTCCGCAAGGAACTGATTGGGGTTGCTACAGAGGGGAGGGCCCGCGATAAGTGCAGCGCCGACCCTTTCCTAACAAGCTCGTCAGCCCTTTCGTTGCCTTCGATATCCATATGCCCTGGTACCCAGAAGAGGGTCACCGCATTCGCTCTAAATTGATTGATTGATTGATTGATTGTCATCAAGACCGGACGTGTTTTCTTTAATAGTGTCGTGGGGTGCGCGCTTATTTCTTGAATTTAAATCGTCCTAAAATAAGTTAATCAATAAAAATGAACTGCGTGGCTTGCGAAGAAAAAATAGAGCGAAGTGATGCATCTAAAATCACCTGCTCTGATTGCTCTTGCATCTTTCACTGCGCATGTGTAAATATTAATACTTCCGATAAAGAGTATATGAATTTAAATGGCATTAAATATCGATGTGACAAGTGCTCTGCGCTACGGCGTAAATCTCTACAACAACAACCCGTAGGGTCAATGGTCGCTAAATCGCAGTCGCAGCAAAAGCCACTTGAACACCAACAAAAACCTGCAGTAAGACATCCAAAGCTGGTAAAGGTTCAACAACAACAAAAAACCACTAAACACCACCAACAGCAGCATGCAGCAGTTCTTCCAAAAGCATCAACGGCAAATATGCAGTATGATGAGCAACAACAGCTGTTAATGTCATCGCCCGCACCAGCCTCTTCAAGTGCATCACTACTATATAACGGCCCGATCACTCTTCAACTCTTGTACGAGGAGATTATAAACATAAAAAAAATCAACACCGAATTTCTGTCTACTATTCAAGAGCTGAGAGAAGAGAACGTGGAGCTGAGACAAAAAATAATTGGACTTGAGTGCAAATTGAACTGGAGTGAGCAGCAGCTGATGGAGAATGCTATTGAAATAGCGGGCATTCCAAACGTAAACAATGAGAATGCTCCTGCGTGTGTGCAGAAAATATGTAATGTTGCCTTGAATGTAGCAGTCTCTCCTGAAGAAATAAAGAAAAGCTATGTTAAACGTGTTAGGAATCCAAGATCTAATGAAGAGAGAGGCATTTTGTGTGTTCAATTTTCGTCAATTGAAGTCAAAGAGAAGGTTATGGCAAGTAAGAGAGCCGCAAATAAGAAATTGAATGCTTCACTTTTTGATGGCGATAAAGAGAAGAACATCTATATTAATAATTGTTTGACGAGATACACCCGAGCCCTGTATATGGCCGCAAAAAAATTAAGAACTGAAAACAACTTTAAGTATTTATGGTTTAAAAATTCTCAATTGCTTCTTAGAAAGGTTGAAAATGGTAAGGTTATTGTAATTAGATCTTTTGATGATTTAGCTAAAATTTCAAATAACTGAATTTTTATTTTTTGATTATGATATTTAATAATATTAATTTTGATCTTATTAACAACAACCTCACCATACCTATTATAAGAAACATTCGTGATAGCATATTTAGTTCTAGCTCAAATGATCTCAAAACTTTCTATGTAGTTCATCAAAACATTCGTAGTCTGCGGCGTAATTTTGATTTATTGATTTCCAATCTTGATGCCTTCATAAATTTACCTGATATAATCTTTTTGTCTGAGATTTGGATTTATTCTTGCGAAATCGATGATTATAATTTACCAAATTATAATTTTTATGCGTGTCCTAATGATTCGTATTCTGCGGGGGGAGTAGGAGTTTTTGTACGCGATTTGCTTCAGTGTGATGTAAATTGTTATAGTCTGAAAAGTGCTGACATTTTAAAAATTTCTTGCTGTGTATGTAATGAATTGATCACCTTTATTGGTGTTTATAGATTTCACTCTGAGTCAATTCAGTTCTTTATTGATGAATTTTCTTCCTTTTTACAAATTGAGCGGGCGGCAAATCTTATAATTTTAGGCGACTTCAACTTAGACTTGCTGAGTTCTAGCTACGTTTCTGATTTGTACGATGCTCTTATGTCTGAATATGGTTTAGCATCTTATATCATCGAACCAACAAGATCAGAATCTGGAACCTGTCTTGATCATGTTTTTGGACGTTTTTCTAAAACAGCCTTAAATCCTTGTGCTACAATTGTTTTTGATCTGCAAATCACAGACCACTGCATGACGGGTATTATATTTAACAGCCTTAAAAGTAAAATAAAAGACAAGTTTATCCCAGCTCGAAGAATTAGCAAAATTGATTTCAACAAATTAAACTCTCTACTACTTCATGCTGTTTGGGAGGATGTTTATTTTGAAGTAAACCCTTCAAAGGCATACGATCTATTCATTAAACATTTAAAGGTGTATATCTCTCATTGTTCCCATATCATTCTCAAAAAAAGATCAGAGATCAGATTGAAGCCATGGATAAATACTTCTCTTCTTAAAAAAATTAAACTCAACCAAAAGTTACGAAAGAGATGTTTTAAGCATCCACATAATCTCAGCTTAAAGAATAGATTTAATAAAATTTGTAAGGCAGTTAACAATGAAGTGCGATTAA
The DNA here is from genome assembly GCA_945910035.1 of Brachypalpus laphriformis. Lineage (NCBI taxonomy): Eukaryota > Metazoa > Arthropoda > Insecta > Diptera > Syrphidae > Brachypalpus > Brachypalpus laphriformis. The sequence continues at coordinate 126,411,096 of OX246755.1, forward strand.
GTAGGGATAGATATTTTCACATTAATGTCAGAAATTCACAGGGCAATTTAAGAGAGGAGTGGAAGGTAATAAACAGTATTGTTAACAGAAAACTTTCCAAACAATCAAATGAATTTTTGCTGCAAAGCAGTAGTAATATTATAGAAGATCCTACCGAAATAGCAAATGAGTTTAACAATTACTTTGTTACTGTTGCAGAAAATAGTTTTTCCAGTAATTACGTTTTATCTTGTAGGTGCTGCACGGACTTCGGCCTTTCAAATGGTTTTATTTGTAGAAACAGTTTCTTTTTTGAGCCGATTTCTGGTTTGGAGCTCTTAAAAGCAATTAATTCACTTAAGAACTCGAATGCATGTGGAAATGATGGTATTACTAACATCGTTCTAAAAATGACCGCATATAATGTTGTTGACGTTCTAGCGCATATTTTTAACTTGAGTTTTAGTCTTGGTATATTTCCTGAACAATTGAAATGTGCTAATGTCATACCTCTTTTTAAAAAGGGTAATAAAAAAGACAAATCCAACTACCGACCAATCTCTTTGTTGCCTGCAATTTCAAAGTTATTTGAAAAGGCCATTAAACGCAGAGTTTTGCAATATCTAGCAAAGATACATTTTTTAAGTCCTTTCCAGTTTGGACTTCACCTCCTTCATTCAAAAGGGTTTGGATGACAAAAAAACTTGTGCTGCACTTTTCGTAGATATAACGAAAGCTTTTGATATGGTTGACCACAATATTCTTTTAAACAAGCTGTATAATATTGGTTTTCGTGGTTTTGCTTTCAAGTGGTTTTCATCTTATTTAAAAAATAGGACTCAAAAAGTCAAAGTCGGAGACATTTTTAGTGATATCAAAACAATTAACCTGGGTGTTCCACAAGGTTCTGTTCTCGTCCCGATTCTTTTCCTCATGTATATAAATTCAATTTTTGAGCTTCCATTTGTAGGAAAAGTAAAAGCATTTGCAGATGATCTCGCTACAGCTTATGACTCATCTAATCCGTTGAATGCAGTTGCTGACATTAACCATGATGTTCACTTGCTGAGAACTTGGTTTGCTGAACATAAGCTTATGGTCAGTGAAAAAACTAAATTAATGCTGTTTAGCCTTGCTTTTAAAGAACTCTCAGATATAAGTGTTATATTTCATGCTTCGGACTGTACTAAACTCTTATTATTTAATGCCAGCTGTACAAGACATGTTTGTAATGCCAAATGCTTTAAAATTGAAATAGTTCAGCAATTCAAGTATTTGGGGTTAACGATAGATAACAAATTAAACTGGACTGAACACATCTTTAATTTGAAGCAGTATCTTCTATCAACTATTCGATGTTTTTATCGTCTGCGCAGGTTTGTCTCCAATTCTACCCTTAAAACCGTTTATTTTGGAATTTTTCATTCCAAGTTAGAATATGGAATTTGCTGCTGGGGAGGAGCCTACCTTAGTAAATTGCAACCGCTAACTCTATTGCAAAAGTGCGCCTTAAGGAAAGTCTGTAATGCAACTCGGTTAGCCCACTCTATAGATCTCTTTCATCAGATGAACATTCTTCCAGTAAGGCACTTGTTTTATTTTAAGGTCCTGAAAATATTTTTTATTAGAGGTGGTTATATGCAAAGTCCCATCTTTGACTCATACAGCTTACGCAGCAATACTTCCGCTGCTGTTGGTTTGCCTGCTTTTCGGACTACATTTTTTAGAAACACTTACACTATCGCATCTCGTAAATTATTTAACAAGCTCCCAGTTGATATACGAAATATTAGAACATTGTTGGCATTCTTAAAACGTGTAAAGTTATGGCTTCTAGGTTTTAATATATATGAAATAGAATTATTGCTGCACTACATTGTTTGATGATTGTTTTATGTATAGTCTAATTTTTCTAAGATTCATATCACTTTTCATTTACTTGCTCATTTCTATTGAATTACTTTTTGTATTAATATTTCTTAATGTACATATATGTTTTTTTTTTATTGATCACCCCACACTGAAATACAAAGTTTAAAATGTGGCATTGTCTCTATTTGCTTAATATAAAATGTCACAAACTATTCTCTAACCAATGTGAATAAATAGTTGTAGTTTTTAAAAAAATATTGTACTAAGGAGAATAAGAATAAATTGAATTGAATTGAATTGAAATATCTCGTTTAAGAGTGATTTACAGCTTCTCACGAGCATCGACCTAACTACGGCAGAGTCCAGAGCCTTAACGGCTGCCTGGCTGTCTATATAGACAGTGATCGTTTTACCAACGATATTACTCTCGTGTATAATTTCCGCAGCCTGTATAATGGCTGCGACCTCGCCCTGGAAGACGCTGCAGTCGTCGTTTATTCTAAAGGAGTGGTTTATTCCTAGGGCCTCACAATAAACTTCGGCTCCCGTGCCAACGGCCATCTTAGAACCGTCGGTATAGAAAGCCAACTCCTTTTTCTTCATGGTTCTTCGATTCTTCCAGTAACATTCCACCTAACTATGACTATACAATCGTCTGCGGAAGAAAAACATTAACAACATCTCATAGCCGATGAAGCACTACAATAAGAAAGAAAACAGATCTCTCACTGAAAGGCACGGCCTTAATGACCGCATAGATAGCGGTATCAGTCTGGATTTCCGCCAGATCTACTCACAAACGCCAACGAATTATGGTAGTTTATCCCTATCCTTTGGAAGAACTCATTTATTATCCCAATTCACAAGAAAGGTCCTAAAAATGAAATATCTAACTACCGACCTATCGCCAAACTATCATGCATACCCAAACTCTTCGAGAGCATCGTTTACGACTCGATGTTTTTTCATTGCAAACCCTTATTCTCTTCCAACCAACACGGGTTCCTTAAAGGTAGATCAACAACCACAAACTTAAGTGAATTCATTTCTCAGGCGCTGTGTACATTTGAAGATGGCAGCGAAATCGATGTAATTGCCACCGACTTCAGTAAAGCATTTGATAAAATCTCCCATGGAATTATTATTCTTAAGTTGAAAGCTCTTGGTTTTCAACCCGGTTTTATCAACTGGATCAAATCCTACTTGGAAGGTCGGCAGTACGAGGTTATATTTAGATCTTCCGTCTCTAACTCCTTTAAGGCCACTTCGGGTGTCCCTCAAGGCAGTCACCTTGGGCCTTTAATTTTTGTCCTGACCACCAACGATGTCGACTGCATCATCAAAGACTCGTATCTCTCTGTCTATGCCGATGATATGAAAATATTTAGATACATATCTTCTCCCAATGACTCTCGCCCACTTCAAGATGACCTAAACAGATTTTCTCTCTGGTGCCAGAAAAATCATCTTGAACTTAACGTCAGCAAAGGCCAGTTCATCACCTACTCCCGTAAACGACTTCCATCAACCCATAGGAGCTACTTACTCTGCAACGAGCTTGTCCCACAAGTTTCTTCTTTGCGTGATTTAGGTGTTATCTGCGATAGGGAACTTAACTTCCGTTCCCATATTGACCACATAATAAATAGAGCCAATTCTGCGCTTGGCTTTGTAAAACGTTGGTCAAGGGAATTTTCGAACCCATACGTCACCAAATCACTTTATATAACCTTCGTTAGACCTATCGTCGAATATGCTAGCCAAGCCTGGTCGCCACACTATGCTGTACACATCCGACGTATTGAAGCCGTCCAGCGCAGGTTTATCCGTTTCGCCCTACGCGGTCTCCCTTGGCTTGATAGATACGACTTACCTCCCTACTCTGAACGCTTAAAGCTCATCAATCTTCAGTCTCTCGAAACTCGTCGCGATATTGCCGACTTACTCTTCCTCCATCAGCTAATCACTGGACAAATTGATTGCCCCGCGCTTCTTGAACTAGTCTCATTGAACACCAATCCCCGTAACCTAAGGTCCATTCCCCTCTTCCGTCTCTCTTATCATCGCACCAATTATGGTTATAATGCACCACTGTCCAGAATGTTGCGCTTGGCTAACTATATGGAAAAAACTTTTGACTTCCACTACAGCAGAACCACCCTTCGAAACGATCTTCAGCTCCGCCTCAATTCCACCTAGTCCTGTCTTGATTTTACCACCCCCACACCCAAATTCTCACCTCTACCCTCTCCCTTCTCTTCTTAGCTTTGCCATCCTCTGTTAGTTTTAAGTTAAGTTAGATTGTTTAAGCTTGTGTTAAAAAAAAATAATAATAGTAATAATAAATAATAATAGTTTTAAGCTTAGCGTTAAGTCCCCTTTTTTGTTAGTTTTTAAGTTTTAGCTTTAAGTTGATGCTTGTATTAAGCTTAGATAAATAAATAAACCAAATCTGAAACAGCTGAATCAACAAAAAAAAAAGTTCTAGTATAATGCCGATAATTTTAGAGGTTTTAGGGGTCTCCTGCTTTAAAAAATCACCAGTTTGCGGATTATCATCGATGGTGATGATATTCGGATGGTACCTTACAGTCTATCGCAAACCTTGATTTGCTACAAATGTTCACCGGTTCACTAGCGGGAACTGACTTCACGGGGATTAGGACACCGTAAAAAAATTCAGAATTTATTACTTTCCTTCTTCTTGTTCTTCTTTTTTGGGCGAGGTTATGATTTGAACTCAAGTGATCATAACCCTTCCACTTCACTGCATGTCTACTGATCCGCCTGTGGGGTTCGTCTGTTTGACCTCAGGAAATATCAGCAGGCCTCACGATTTTGGATCACTTCGTTAGTGAGATATTATTTTATATATAGGTTTGTGATTACAAATGAGGCTATTGTGACAAAATTGGCCATAAAATCAGATTGTCATCAAACGATATCGCATTTAAATTTTGTTGATGCAGATGTAAAAATACAAAATGCATCCATTGATATTTCCGCAAAACGAGGGAAAACCACACACAAATTTCTAGACTTTTTATTAAAAAAAAATATGTGTTTCTCTTCAAATGATTTTTCCAAAACAAACACAAACCGTACGTGAGGTTCTGCTTGAAAGATTTCGCATCGAAAAATTAAAAGAAAACGAATACCAAAGTCATCAACCAAGGAAACGTGGGCGTAAATTTCTAAAAAGAAGTTCCGCCTCAGGTCCTGGCTGGCAAGGTACATGCACAGTTTTTCCCATTGCCTTCACTTTTATTTTTTCTACAACGAAAGGTTCTCAAATAAATTTTTTCACGCGGTTTTTTTCCCACTTCTTCCGGACCCAGTTAGCAGTAGCGATAGAAAAGCAGCTACCGAAACGTGACTTTTACCAACCACCAGCCACTACCACGAACAATTTCAACAGTCGCTTTCTCTAAAAAAGGATACTTGGGCATATACTCGTAGTACTTAAAATATCCCCCATAGCAGGTTTCGCAATACTGTGCAGAGCTCTGTGTCGAACACCACATGAATTCAACCAGACACACAGTACAAGAGGCCGGAAGGCGAGGAATGGTTTCGGGGTTGATATCTTCCTGATTCGAGAGCATACATCGCCGCACTTGCTTCCAATCCAAACACACATAAAACGCGGCATGCTAAAATTTCGAATGCCAGGCGTCAATTGAATCAAGCAGGTTCAGTCGACGATGGCGGCGTCGATGTAGTCGGGGAGACGTCGCGCTGATGACGTTGAATGGGCTGCGAATGCAAACACTGCTCGACGAAACGGAAACGAGTGTAGATTCACTGAATTCCGGCTTTTTCCATAATTATTCGCGGAAATGAGGTTGTAAATAAGTATCCTGGTCCCGATGCAAATTATAGCAAGCCCAGTTACACTCCCCCATGCGCCTGCAAACACTCAAGAGACTTATTTTCATTTTTGGAACTGCTGAAGGGGCAATGCTCAGGAATTCAAATTAATTGAGGAGTTGAAAAAACAGTCCTTAGAATTTTGGTGACCAGATCCGATTTTCCTTTTTCTACTCATGACTTTTAGCGTACCTAGGTGTATAATGCGCGGTTCGCAGCACATAGAAATAATGTCCTTTTTGTCCACTAGTTTTCGCGGTAAGGTTGTGTATTTTTTAAAGCTGTTTATAGCTCAAATGAAGCTTTAAGGTCGAGCCTTCCTTGCACGTCAATGATGTAAAATAGGCTTTCAAGAATTTAAGAAATATTGAGTGTGTCAAAAAAAAATAAATTAATAGGACAATAGGCTCTTGATTTGTTTCAGATAAGTTATGACTACTGTGTAGGTTTTGTATCCTGGTTTCCAGGTGGATTTAGAATCCCCTAACGATCTGTGAAAACTTTTAACGTAGGTGCATGAATGTGCGGAAACTCTTGTTATACAACTTTTAGGGGACGTATACGCCATTAAACAATTAGTAAAGTCATCTAGAAGGAAATAGAAAACTGGAAGTTCTTTTAGTTTTGTAGTACCTAGTTGTGTTGATTTTCGTGGTCGGAATACGAAAGAAGAAGAAGCAATTAAAATATTCCAAAATTTGTCAACTGAATAAAAAGTCTAACTTTTCGCTAATGCGGCCACTTGTAAGCGAAGCATTAGCCCAACTGAATTCATTAGATTTATTTTCCTTAATTTAATGAAGAAAAAATTGAAAATATTGATTTACTTTTTGTTTTTAATTTTTTGAGTACTACTTTAAAATGACGACGCAAGATCATTACGACAAGCATATTCGGTATTGTTTTACGAATTTGAGGAATGTGACAGGTAAATCTAGGGTTGCCGCTGAAATTTTTCAAATGATCGCAAGAAAGGTCTCATTTGCTTATATTAAAAAAAATCGCAAAGTAGTTATTCAAAACTATTCACTTAAAAATCATATAAGCGAACAAAAAAGTTTCATGATGCTTTAAAACTAATGATAATATGGTAACTATATTTATTGGCCATCCTTAAATCTAGAACTGTAACCCTGGTAAATCTTTAGCTTTGAAAGTTATTTTAATTTTTGTGGAGATGTCAGTCACTTAAGAATAAGGGTAAAGTCCAATGCACTATAAGTAAAGGAAGGATTCAAACTGCTTCCATCGCTATGTTACTAGATTAGACTATGCACTCAACATTTAGAGACCGTATTTAGGAGGAATAAATATGATATTTAGAATGAAGTTTGCGCTGTTTTTTGGATCGATGCCTCTAGGCTGAAATTTATTATTTTTTTGTAAAAGGTAAAAAAATCCGCAGCAACCAATTTCTTCCTGCGTCGCAGAAGCACACTGCTCGGCTTTGAAGTTCAGATCGATCAAGGTCAATGCCGTAAACAAAATTGAGAACCATCTATTCCAATCAAAAGCTCCAATTAGAGATGTATATGGTATATTTACCACGTTTACATGATCAGATTGAGAAGTCGGATTGAAACAGAATTGAATTTCGATCCGCGTTCTCGCTGTAACCTAATATAATTGAGAGATTGAGTCAGAATCGTTTCCATGACCGTTTAAATTACCACCAAAATTAATAAGGTACATGAGATATGAAAACTCAAAGAGATACACATAATCATTTCAAATACTTGTGAGCACTAAATTGCAAATTGCTTCCAAGGGCATCCTCATCCAACTTTGACAAAGTCCATGCTTTTGTGCCATACAGCAGGACTGTGATGATTAGTGTCTTATACAGAGTTGCTTTAGAAGTTCGAGAGAGAGCTTTGTTACTCAACTGCCTTCTTAGCCCATAGAAACAGCGATTGGCAAGAGTAATTCTTTATTTGATCTCCCCACTGGTATCATTTGCGGAGTTCACCATAGAGTCTAGGTAGAAAAAGTCGATTGCTAACTCAAATTTATATCCATCTATTGTGGCGTTCTGTCCAAGACGCCGATGTTGGCTGCCCTTTTTTGTAGACAGTATGTATTTTGTTTTGTTTTCATTGACCGCTAAACCCATCTTTGCTAACTCAATGTCAATACTCGCAAATGCCCCACTGGCGGCCCGCTGCGTTCTTCGGACTATGTTAATTTCATCGCTGTAAGCGAGTTCTTGTACAGATTTGTAAAAGATTGTACCTCCGATGTTGACTTGTGAGCTTCGTACAGTTCTTTCAGGTATTACATAAAGAGATCGCATGATAGCACGTCACTTTGCCTAAGACCTTTCCTGGCATCGAACGGTTCGGTAGTGTTCTTTCTGAATTTGATGGAGCATCAAAAGTTCTCCATCGTCATCCTGCAGAAACTTACAAGCTTGGCAAAGATGCCGGGACTAGACATGGCTTTGTATAACTCGTCTCTATACACGCAATCATAGGCAACTTTGAATTCGATGAAGAGGTGATGCATGTCGGTTTGATATTCATGGGTTTTTTCCAACATCTGGCGCAGTGTAAATATTTGGTCAATGGTGGACTTTCTTGGAATTGATAAGGACCTATCAAGTTCTTTACATGTGATGTTGAGAAGACTTATTTTTCTCTAGCTGATGCAGTTCAGTTGGTCTCCTTACTTCAGAATTATGCAAACGATGCTGACGTTCAAATTATCGGGCATACTTTCGTTCGACTAGATCTTACAGATGATCTGGTACATCTTCTTCTTCCTATTTCAGCGAGGTTATGATCCGAAAACAAGGGATTATAACACTCCCACTTCACCGCATTTCTACTGATCCGCCTGTGGGGTTCGGCTATTTGAACTCAGAAAATATCAGCAGGCCTCCCGATTTTGGATTACTCGGTTACTCTGGCCAATGAAATGCCGATGTCGTCACATTTGTGTGATCCACGCGGTTATAGGCCTGCCTCTCTTGCCTCGTGATGCCCGTGGAACTTTCATTGATATTGCCTTTTTAATCTATTCTTTGAACGTGGCAATACCAGCTAAGCCGGTCGCGCTCTATTTTTCGCAAGATGGTTTTCTTAACGTGAAGGCTTCCACGGATCTTGGAACTTCTTATTCGATCAAGCTTGGTCACTCGTGCTGTCATGCGAAGCATCTTCATCTCAGCTGCTGTTAATTTACTCTCATACTTTTTGTACATCGTCCAATATTGTGAACCGTATGTGAGCGCTGGACGCACAACTGCGGTGTATAGCCTTCCTTTCAACTTAGGGGGCATTTTTCTGTCACAAAAGATAGCGGAGTTTTCTCGCCACTTCATCCACTCTACGCTTACGCGATGATTGATGTCGTCATCACAGGTTGCATTGCTATTGATCATAGATCACAGATATTTGAGCTTTTCGCACTTGGGAAGCACTGTTACATTCAAATAAATGTCTGGAAAAGGCCTGATTATATCAGAGAACGGGCAGCACATGTACTCTGTCTTTTTTTAACTAATGCGATACCCATTTCCCTCCAAAACGTTCACCCACATATCAAGCGCTTGTTGCGGGGATGTAGGATCCTGATAATCTGATGCATGCAGGCTTCTGTTCTGGCTGGCATGTTCTTTTTACCTTTTGGTTACATTTTCGAACATAGTTCCTTTAATAAAGTCTCGCAATCTCCTCGATCGAGTGGTTCTCATGCTCCTTGTTCTTCTTTCTGAGAAGTCGATGTTCCGGGCATAAGGCAATAAAGTCTATGAATATTATGTCTGTTGCAAATGGACATAATTTCCATCGACCTGTTTTATCCCACCGTTTTACCTTTTTGTTGATATATGTGAACACTGATATCAATTTGTCAACATGTTTCACAGAAAAAGCAATCTGATTCGTCCAAAAATTTACACAGCTTCGCAAACTTTTCATGGAATGTTCACTCAACTTTTAATTACAGTATGGTGGATATTAAAATATGGCGGATATTAAAATATTTTAATTTATTTAAATGGCTGCAGCAGTATATACATTTATTTCGTTCGTTGCGTGTTTTTGCTTTGCCAGAATCACATAATGGTTTTTGTTTTGAATTACGTGCTTAATTATAAATTGGTAAAAACTAATATGGAGCAACCATTATTTTTCGTTCAGGAGTTTCAGGTATTTGTTCACCCCGTATGTGATTTAATTAGATTCTCAGATCAACTTACTCGTACTGACTAAATGTTTTTTTTTTTATTATTATTATTATTTCTCAGGTGCACGTTGTGTTTTGTATCCTTCAAAATGGGAGTATATATATAACTGAGATGTTTTGAAAATTTTAGGCCTTGCAGTCTTATAGTACAAACAACGCAGACGAATTTCACCTAGTAGAATTTGAGGTTTTAAATATAAAAGGTGCGTGGAAGAAGATACTTTAATGTTATCTGCGATGTCTAGATGCGTTGTCATCTTTCGTTTGTTGCGTGTTTCATCTGTTAAGCCGTTGACTGTATGGAAAGCAACATAACGTGTATCTATGTTTTTATTTATCATTAAAAATGTGTGATGCCCGAAATTGACGACTATAAAGGTAGTATCTGAACTTTAAAATTATATCAGCATCTGAAGTAATTCCAAACCTTCTCCAGTCGTGCCTATCCGGTTGTCACGAAGTTCCAGCAATTCCCACGTTTGCTATATGAGGGAACACTTCATTCGACAGGTTGCCGCTGTGTATCATAGAGATAAAATTATTTAAACTTCATGCAGAACTTCACAGAAATTTTCCGCTTAACATAACTACAACTTTAGACACACATGCAAATTCTGATCAGCCACATATAATTTTCTTAGAATAAAATTAGGTTATTGCAACTCTGCAAGGTGGGGGATTTCGAATTGTGAAGCATCGCATTTTTGTAATAAGTACTTGCCATTGAGAAACTTAAGAGCGCTGAATTTTATAATTGTTCTACTCATAAATGTAGTCGCAACGTACATTTAAAAGCCTTCAGGCAATGTAGAATGCCAACTTTTGGTAAAGTTCGGAATACTAGAAGTAGCCTACTGCAGCTTCGGGTTGCATGAGGCTTCAAATACTCGTAATATTACTGTTTCCCTTACGTTAAATTTGAATATCCAAGTTTAACGGTCTGCATTTGTCCAAAAACCCACGAATAGTATAACGGGTGGGCCATCTAGTGATTTCTTTTTAAATCATAGGTTATTTTGACACTGACAGCTGCTTCCCACTCAAAATCTTGACAAAAAGTCAGTATCATACCTCCGCGGAACGAAATGAGTCGCTTTATGCTTGGACAACATTGGGAAATATTGAAAACTTATTTCCAAATTGAGTGCTGTGTAGCCCAAACAGTGGGTTTTTTGAAAAGAAGTTTTGGCCGAAATGAAGCACCCACCGCGCCTGCTGTACGCAAGTTTGTGCAAAAAGTTCGTGAGACTGGTATGCTAGTGGACAACACTCATGGTCCCCGTCGTCGTCGTACGGTGCGCACAGACGAGAATGTGGCTGCTGTAGCCGAGAGTGTGAGACTCAATTCACGAACATCAACTCGTCATCGATCTCAACAGCTCAACATTTCACGCACTAGTCTGAGGAGAATTCTGCACAAAGGTATGGGATTATTCGCTTACAAGGTCCAATTGATTCAGCAATTGAAAGCGCACGACCATCCGCTTCGTTATCGCTTCGCAGTTTGGGCCTTAGAGCAGCTTGAATTGGATAACGATTTTGGGCGAAAAATCATCTTTTCTGACGAGGCACATTTTCATCTCGGCGGCTACGTTAACAAACAAAATTGCCGCATCTGGGGCTCGGAAAACCCGCATGTTATTGTCGAGAGGCCAATGCATCCACAGAGAGTGACAGTTTGGTGCGGATTGTGCAGTGGTGGCATAATTGGACCATTTTTCTTCGAAAATGAGGCTGGGAACAACGTTTCGGTCAACGGTGGGCGTTACAGAGCCATGTTAACGACATTTTTTTTTACTGAAATTGAAGACATGGATTTGGACGACCTATGGTTCATGCAGGATGGCGCGCCATGCCACAATCGGTCTTTTGCGCACCAAATTTCCAAATCGTGTTATCAGCCGTCTTGGCGATGTCAATTGGCCGCCTCGGAGCTGCGATTTTACTCCTTTGGACTTTTTTTTTGTAGGGAACCGTGAAGGACTGATATTATTCCAACAATCCGGAAACGATTCGAGCACTTAAGGCCAATATCATCCAAGCAATCCGTGAGCTACAGCCCGAGACCATCAACAAGGTCTTGGAAAATTGGAGTGATAGAATGCGCTATTGCGAGGCCAGCCGAGACAGCCACTTGAACGACGTTGTATTCCATAATTAATGGGAATGTTTACCCTTTGTTCATTTATTTATTTATTTATTTATTTATTTATTTACTTATTTATTGCATTTTTAAAAAGAAACTTGTAGTTGGCCCACCCTGTATAATTTTAACTGAATCCTCATTCGAAGACATCCTTTTAATTGGTAAAATTTGGAGCTAAACTTGTGTGCTGAATTTCCTCACGAGAGGTGATGATGGGATTTTGCAAGGCTCAAGGCGAATGAAAACTTCCTTGATTGTTTTGAAAGAAAAGTTCTTTGTAAGATCTTCTAATTCATTTGTGAAAACGGGGAGTGGAGGAGAAGATTCAATGTCAAACTGTACGGGTTATATAATAACGTAGATGTTGTCAGAAATGTCAGCTTGGCTACTAGCTCAACAGCGTAAAGAGTATTCGAATCCAACCCGAAGGGACAACGCAGTACTCAGACCTCACCTAAGGTGGCGCGAGCAATTGGAAAGGGTCATTAACCAACTTGGAGGGTGTGATCCAATCGAGTTAGCTGGAAAGGGCCAGGACTGCAGCGCCACCTAAAAAGGTGGGCGAATAGTAAAATATTGAAAATGTAGCGTTTTATATTTTTACCTGTTCAAGCTTTCACTTCTGGAAAAACTTGACGAATATCAGGTACTAGCGTTACTGGTGCACTGAAAATATCTCCTACATCGGCACTTCAAGCCATGTGAAATTTTCGCGCAATCGACAACGTCAGCAAAAAGACAGGCCACCAGCTCAACACTTGGAATGAGAGACTCCAAAAAATGGAGTAAACAGAATGCTTGATGCTACCACCCGCCCGCGGAACTAAGTTTTAATTTGGGCGGGGTAGAAACACTCGATACTGAATAAATAGAGTGGACATATAACGATATCCTTCATAATATAGTGTTGTTAATTTTCGCTTTGGGTTCCAAAATCAAAAATTGATCTTTCTCAGAAAACTTCGGCATTCACCTGTCATTCAACCTTCCAAGCTAATGCAGCGTTTCTCAGGCCGAAGTCACTACAGATTGTAAACCAGCTGATTGGCCGGTGGTTATTACTGTATCCTAGATGATATTATCATATACTAGCATGTACATATATCAACACTCAGGCAGCCATGAAATTTCTCGCATTCAGCACTATAAGATCCAAGGTAGTGAAAGACTGACAAAACAACGTCATTCTTTGATGGGTACAAGATCACTGGGACATTCAAGGGAGTTGCGAAGCTGACGCACTCGCTCGACAAGAATCTTCGCTGACTCGGTTAACACGGCGAACAGTCGATGGAAGCAAATAGGCTAATGGGGGGTGGCAATTGTGTAGTGGTGACGTCGTCAATTGCCACGCTACTGGTTCATGGTTCAAATTTCTCATGAAATATATAGTCAGTCTGATCAGGTGCCAAAGTGTGTGTGAACACTACTGCAAAGACATAATACTGGCAGTAACTTGGTCATATGGCTGGAAAAATTGTTTGCTCTGTTGGATGATTGATATGCCTATGACATCGGTGGTCGCGAAAAAAATACTGTCAATCACAGCAAAGACAAAAAAAAACGTAATTCTCCCCAGTTATCTGGACGCCACCCCCGGAGTTTCTCCGAAGCATAAACAACTTAGCTTCAAACCACTACACCAAATCTCTTTCTTTCTCTCTATCTATCCTTTCCAACGCCTGCACTGCGTAAAAGCATGTTAAGAGTATTCATAACCCCTTGAGTGCACGCAAATTATACAAAAAAAACCATCAAGTTCTTTAATCCCTGTACACGACCTTTTGTCAGATAACTTCTTGAGTACTCCAGCCAGGCATAGACATCCTATCACTATGTTCATATTACGAGGATTTTTTTTTATTTATCGTAGGGAATTCACAATATTAAAATATATATTTACAGTTGAATTACAATTTAGCATTGTTACTACAAATTTACATAACAAACTTTATATGTTCATGTCTAGGTTGCTCAACCAGTACGGCTGCTGGAGTAATTTTGTCGAAATCATTAATACTCGTACTACGCTGATATGCGCGCAGGTTGCAGTCTTTGACGATGTGGCCGATGGTCTGCCGATGAGTACCGCAACCACAATCAGGAGATATTATAACTCTCCATCAGTATAATGAATGTGTACATACGCCGTGATTCATCCTGATTCGGTTTAGTTTTGACCATAGGTGCCGCGAGAAGTCAGAGCCTGAGGTGGTATTAGTTGGGTTGGAAAAAGTAATTTCGTCAGAGTGCGTACCTGTTGACCATATTGTTAACAATTCCTCCATTGATGTTGAATTCGCTCTGATTAAGCTCAAACGCTGTTCTTAAGTATGGGCAACGAGATCTTCGTTAGTTCGGGGTATGACTGGGATATCCCCGTGAACTGGTAGGTTAGAATTGGACATAATTTTGTGATACTCACGCTTTAATGCATTTGGGCGACGTAGGTTTGGTGGTGCTATATAACTAAGCACAGGTAGCCAGCGCCTCGGTGTTGACTTGATGGTGCCTGATATGAGAGTGATTGTGGTCTTAAAAGCTATGCCAATTTTCTGTGTATGTTTACACAGGGGCGCAGTATTCAGCGAAGGGGTATACCAGTCTAAGGGCAGCAGTGCGGATCGAGACTGCACTCGCACCCAAGGTTGAGTCAGCAATCTTTTGTAAGATATTAATGCGCGTTCCTAGTTTACCTGCCACATTGTTCAGATGTTGTTTGAAAGTTAGGGACCGATCGAGGGTTACTCCAAGGTACTTCGGGTTTTGTTTGTGGTTCAGTAGCATGTTGTTAAAAAACATGGTCAATTTATAGCTAGCTAGCTGGTTAGTGAGATGGAAGCAGCATACTTCTATTTTGGATGAACTTGGGCACAATCTCCATTGGTTGAAGTACTTATTGAGTTTTCAAAGGTCTTCTCTCAGTGTCTGCTCGGTTGTTGGTAAGAGTTTGTCCTGAGTTGGAATCGCTACGTCATCAGCGTATCAAAATTTCTTGGACTGGGTTTCAGGCAAGTCGTGGATATAAAGATTGAATAAAAGTGGAGCGAGAACTGAGCCCTGCGGTATACCACTGCTCAGTTTCTTCATCTTGCTTTCTTTGTCGTTAATGAATACCTGGAACAGCCGGTTTGATAGCAGGTCGTTAATTAAGCGGTATGTTTTGGGCCATGGAATAACGCTCAAAAAGCCCATCTTTCCAGACAGTATCGAATACAGCTGTTAAGTCTATAAAGGCAACTGATATATTTAGACGATCCTCGAACCCAGCTTCGATATGTGTTAGGGAAAGAACTTGGTCCGAGCAGCTGCGTCCTTTTCTAAAATCCGCTTGTTCACCTAGAATGGTTTAGTTAACAGCTGGGGTGATTCTCTTATAAATTAGCCGCTCCACGAGCTTGTAGTACATGCTCAAGAGGGCTTTGGAGCGGTAACTTGCGGCTTCGTTGGCTGGTTTGTCAGGCTTCTGCAAAGCGATTATTGTTATGTGCTGGAAGTCATGAAGTAGTATACCTACTCTTCCTGATAGCATGTCATTTTAGAACTTGTATAAACAACCATTTTCTCGTTCTATTGCCGGTGTGTTTGATGAATTCTGGGTAGGCGTTATCAAAACTAGCTGCCTTTGTTACATTAATAGATTCGAGTGCCATGTTTATATCTTCCATTGCAAATGTTACTGAGAATGGGCTCGAGAGAGGTGTGATACTTTTGATACTATTAAGTTCCGCTTGACTTCGATGGTGTGTGCCTTGTCTTTTGGTGCCTGAGGCATATATACAGTGCCGTAACTAGGGCGATGCCAGCGGTGCCCAGGCACAGGGCGTAGGCCAGTAGGGCGCAAAAATGACCAGGACCAACTTTTAGGTAATGCGCGTTGAAAGATCTTTAAACTGTGACACTTGTAAGTCTCGCAACATTACAAACACAAACAAGATATTAGTCCAAATTCTGAAATTCAAATAGTAGAGACACCTGCAACTGATAAGACACAATTAGACGAAAACGATCCTGTTTCTTGGTTACTCTTAACTGATTCCGCTCGTTGTTTTCTTTTCGAGAAAAGTCCTGATCCAGGAAAAGGTAATACAAATATTTCTCCAAATGAAGACGAAAGACGAAAATTTCATATGTATTGGTTTACAAAAAAATTGGGCAATGGAGAGATGGGACCCAGACCATGGTTGATGTACAGTAAAAACGAGATGCAATATTTTGTTTCCCATGTATATGTTACTGTTTAGTTCTTCCTCGACTAAGCAAATAAGACCAGCACTTGCTGATGCACAAAAGGGATTTAATGATTGGCGTCATTTAAGTCCACGTATCCCGGAGCAAGGAAACTCAATATTTCATAGAGGAAATTGTATTAAATGGAAAACTCTAGAACAGCAAAGAAAAAGTAAGACCACAATAGATGCATCTTTACAAAACGCTATTGACCAAGAAACAAAAAAGTGGAAACATATTTTAAAAGTTTGTACTAGCATTGTATTATTCTACACGGGAAATAATTTACCTCTCAGGGGCTCTCATGAGCATATTGGAGAATCAGGATCTGGGGTTTTCTTAAGTGCAGTGGATATGATTTCAAAATTCGATCCTGAACTAAGGGCACACATCAAATCGCTCAAGAAATGAAATATTTTATATTTTAGCCATATATTCAAAACGAACTAGTGGTTAAAATAGTTTATTTTGTTTTAAATACTATTGAGTCACCCTGTATGGGAGGGCTGTGATCCCTTGTTTTCGGATCATAGCCTCGCTGATAAAAGGAAGAAGAAGAAGAGTCACCCTGTATGAATTATTGTTGTTCTTCCATTCCACTGTATTTCTCTTATATTCTTATTTAATCTAATAACGTACTCTTCTATGTAAATGATGTACAGTTTTCCTTATGATCCAGTTCCTTTTGTCTAATCTTATAATCAAGACGTGGTTTCTTTTAATGCAACACTTGCGTCCGAGGTCAAAAAACAAATTTTAGACGATGTTCGGCAAAATACTTTTCTATACTTTTTGATTGTACGCCAGACGTATCGCATCAAGAACAGATGCCACAAATATTGATATTCGTAAAAATATCCGAGCAAAAAGTGACAATCGAAGAACGTTTTATAGATTTCATCCAGTCTCTTGAAAAGACGGGCGAGGGATTGTCGAAAGTACTTTTAGAGAAACTAGAAGTGGACGGATTGAACATACAAGATGTCCGTGGCCAATGCTACGACAATGGAAGTAATATAGCTGGAAAATATAGCGGAGTGCAAGCTAAAATAAAAAAAATAAATGAAAATGCTGATTACGTGCCCTGTGCAACGCATTCTTTGAATTTATCTGGCGTAAACGCTGCTAGTGTGACACCCGATATGATCAATTTTTTCGGAATAATCCAGAAAATATTTGTGTTTTTCGAGTTCTACGGGCAGATGGGAAACTTTAATGAAGCACTTGCAAATTTCTTTAAAGAAACACGCTGACACTAGATGGTCCTCTAAAGCTAGAGCCGTTAAAGCTTTAAACATGCAAATACCACAAATTTGGCAAGTGCTTAAGATTCTATCTACCAACAATTTTCATACGGAAACAACTGCTACAGCTAAAAACTTAATGGATCTAATTAACTTTAAATTTATATGTACCCTGCAAATTTGAGATCAAGTTCTAGAATCTGTTGATAGAGTAAATATTGCTTTACAGTCGAAAACAATAACTATCGACAAAGCCTCAGCATTAATCAAGGGATTGACAAGGCAGATTCAAAATGTTCGGGAGACTGGACAATGTTTTCGAAAAAGCTAAACAAGTTTGTGAAGAATGTGACATTGAGGTGGTGAGTAAAAAAACAAGATGCAAGCGAAAGTTCAGACGCCGGTTACGACATTTCCCAACAGCAAAAATTCAAAATTCAGATAAATGAAGTAATTTATAGAATAACTTCTGAATTCAAATGGCGATTTGAAAAACTTCATAACATTCAAGATATGGTATGTTCAATTTTTTTGCGATAAAAAGTATATCTTCATATTCAGTTCAACAAATAAAGAAACATGCAGCTGATTTGAGTAGATATTAAATATTCTACAGACATAAATGCCACAGAATTTTGGGCCGAAATAGAAACTTTGAAGAATCAAATTAAAGCCACTTCATTATTTGAAAAATGC
This sequence comes from Brachypalpus laphriformis, assembly GCA_945910035.1. Taxonomy (NCBI): domain Eukaryota; kingdom Metazoa; phylum Arthropoda; class Insecta; order Diptera; family Syrphidae; genus Brachypalpus; species Brachypalpus laphriformis. The sequence goes on from OX246755.1 coordinate 126,429,321, forward strand.
GAATGTTAATCAAGCCTAAGTCTTCTTAAGAGGATAGTAGAACTGGACTTAAAGGAAATGTTTCCAAACGAATTACTCGCTACAAAATACTTTTTAACGATGCCAGTGACTATAGCTTCTTGTGATAGATCATTCAGTAAACTCAAACTGATAAAGACATACTTGCACTCGACGATGAGTCAGGAAAGGTTATCTGTCCTAACAATTTTGTCGATTGAAGCTGGCATAGCACGACTCCTGTCGTATGATGATGTCATTAAGGACTTCGCTATGAGGAAAGCCCGGAGAGTAAATCCTTAAGTAAATAGTTGTCTTATTTTTTTACGTTTACGGTTTGTATTTGGTGGTTTATGTTTATTATACCTACCTGTATGTACATATTTTGGCAAATATATGGTATTTGTTTTGTTTACCTAAAGTTAATATATTTTTAATTTTAACAAGTAACTTAACAAGAACTAAGATATCCGAACCTCGTAAAATCAGTGTACTTTTCGAGGGCGCAAATATAGAAGCTCGCACCGGGCGCATAAAAGCCTGGTTACGGCACTGCATATATACTATTCGGTTCGCATCAACGATGTTATTTGGATGTATCAGCGGTTCGCCAGATGGTTTATATGAACTATCACCAAGTTTCCGGAGCAAGCTTCAAGCTTTCCTGCTGGAGTGTGTGAAATTTATGTTTTCGGCGGCTTTTTTCCATATCGCCGCACGATTTTCATTGAAGCATTTTTGCAACTCATTTGCTACCTCCGCGTGGCCTTACTCCTTAAACTCATTACAGAGCTGTTCACTGTTTCGTCTCCAGCCCGGGATATATTCTTTTCTGTAGCTCCTCGGGATACGTTTTTTTGCGGTAGCTACCACCATCCCAGCAAAGTGGCTTTAGTTTTCTATTTTTGGTCGGAAAACCGTATACATGCAGCGAGCTCTGTAGTTAACATCTTCCAATTGGTTTTGTTGAGATTCGAGGTTTTGGTGCGGAATCTAGGTATCTGTATCCTTATTTCTACTACCACTCGTCGGTGTTGGCTTCCCGGAAAGTTAGCTAGAAGCGTTCTTGAGGTAGGAGGGAGTGGCAATGGTGTAGTTGTAACCTCGTCAATTGCCACGCTAATGGTTCATGGCTCAAATCCTAACGTTAGCAAGCATTTATTTAGTTCTTATGAAATAAAGTCAGTCCGATCAATTGAGAAGGCTTGTGTGAACACTACTGCAAAGGCATAATACTGGCAGTAGCTTGGTGGTATGGCTGAAAAATGGTTCGTCCGTTGGATGATTGATATGCCTATGACATCAGTGGTCGCGAAAAATATACTGTGAATCAGAAGCAAAGATAAAAAAAATGACGAAATCTCCCCAGTTATCTGAACACCACCCCGGAGTTTCTCTGAAGCATAAACAACTTTGCTTAAAACCACTACACCAAATCTTTCTCTCACTCTATCTATACTTCCAACTTCCGCACTGTGTAAAAGCATGTTAATGGTATTCATAATCCCTTGAGTGCTCGCAAATTATAAAAAAAAAAGTAGTAGGCTTTGTGCTCGATTACAACTAACCCTGTGTGTAAGGCTAATAATTTGTCTAATATTTTCGATTTCAATAGCAGTTGAGACATTCTATACTTATTAACCACCATACTGATTCACATACCCACCCACTGTCGTCAATAAAGTTACACTAGTTTTAAGTTTTCCAAGAGATTTAAAAAATTTTGTTAGATTGCTTTAGTTTTTTCACTTGTGTTAGACAAAAATGGAGATAGTCGGGCATCTATTCTCTCTTCACCTCTCCTTCCTCTCCCGAATATCTTTCCAGTCCAATCGTCTTTCTTTTTTTTTTATTTTTAGTTAAGTTAAGTTTTAAGTTTCAGCTCTAAGTTACCCTTTACCCTTTACGCCTCAGCCCATTTTTCATTTGATCATTATTTCATGAGCCTAAGACTTTCCCTTAAATTTAAATTAAGATTTCCCGTTCTCGTACTTACGGTCTAATCTTAAGGGGCCCAGAGTGTGTCCTTACACATATTTTACTACTTTATTTAATCAGCCATATGGGCATAGTACCCCTGCGTTATATTCCGGACAACACAAATTTATTTGTGCTGTTACTTTGTAAAATAATATAAGTAAGTAAAATATTTCATGTAGAGATTTTGCAAGAACTCAGCCTGGCAACCCTCCAGTGAATACTCTGCTTCGCCTTATATCAGATGCTTCCCCAAAATGTTGACCATGAAGTAAACTAGACAAATTTGAATTACTGTTCCTTAACTAGGTCTGGTATTGAGCGTAGTAAAGCTCCATATGCAACCGTAAACAGTCGGAGATTTCTCTATGCTCGTTGCTAACACATAGCCTGTGGTCACTAAAAATAGCCTTCACGTCCTTTACTATTCATCCCCTTCTGCGCTGTGGTAAATAATCTTTACAAAATTTCAATTTAAATTGAAGAACCAGGTCATGATGATGATGATGATGTTACTCGACTCAGATGTTAGCCTCTTTTTTTGTCGGTGTGTGCAAACAACGGACGGAACGGATGAAGAAGAAAAAGTCCTTGAATTAGTAACACCAGTAACACTATACAGGATCAACATTGTTGACCCAAATCCATGTTGGCTATTATTCTGCTATTATGGAATTCTTTTACATTTTTCTCCTTGCCACCTCCCCCGAGGAACACTATGTGGGTGATGCAAGTACAAGTGGTTAAACCACGAACAAAATAGCTAAAATAAAAAAACGAGAGAAAAAAAACACAAAATGTAAACAGAGAATAAAGTTATCCTCGGTGTAAGCCTCAACAGCCTCATAAATTGATTAAAAACTTTCCAAGGGACTACCTACATATTCTCACTGCGATGTACTCCCGATGTCTTATGCATTAAATAGCAGGACTACGCCACTATGCGGTGCAAAAATTCCTTCCACAGTACCTTTAACCCTTTTTAGATCTAAATTATGTTTCGTATTCATTTTACTGTATAAGGACGAAGGACGGCAGAAAAAAAAAATTAAACACGGCAAAAAAGTGAAGAACACTTTTGTGCAATTCAGCTCGACCGTAGCCTGAGGTCGCTTATGGCATTCTGCTCCTTGATGAATCTGTTAAGGATGTTCTCGAGAGATAAATTTTTTTTTTTTACTCAGGATGATCCTGAAAAATGAATGAAATTTAAAGGACATGCGCTGTTTTACCCAAACTTTGGTTTGGTTAAGGTCAGGAATGTTTTGATGAGGCAGATTCGAGAGAGAGAGAATGAGAGTTGGTTCGATGATGAATTGTTGTCGGTGGTAAGTCAATTCAAACATGTTTAAGGATGTGGTTCGAAGTGGAGGATATCATTTTTGAGATATGTTTTGACTAGGGATTTTCGGACATCATTACAGTAAAAGATTGACTCTGGTGGTATTTGCAAGGAGTATGGTGTGCGGGTTAGGTGTAATCCTTTTAAAAGTCATGTTTCAGTGAAATATAAATAGCCCATAAGCGTGAAATTCAAACTTTCGCAAGTAATTGGGACGTTACAGACTTGAAGTAGAATGAGAGCTGATGAGCATTAACTCATTGAGTGCCTATTCTAGGTCAAGTCAAGTCTCGCGTACGGGGCCACTTATGTAAGGAATAATAGTCTTTAGTTCACGAGACCTGAGGAAAAATGAATGAATTGAAATGGAAAAAGAAAATTAAAAAAATTTAGTAAGTGTTGTAACACAGGATCAGATCCTTATCTCAATGCTTTTGAGCAGAAAGCATTTTTGTGTACAGAATTACTAAAGAGTATATAGTCCATGGCTTGGCCCTTTACACGCTGAAGATTTTGAATGGGTCTCTACTACTTCAGCGTGAGCACTTAAAGATGTTGAACATATTGGCTTTCGCCTAGGGTATGTCTCCATTTCAGCCCACTGGATGTTCAAAGAAATATTTCTTCGCATTTAAAGCTTAATGCCATTTCTCTTTAGTAGACGAATTTTGGTCCACTGAAACAACAAGTATAATAACTACTGTGTCTTTTGGGTTTGGAATTAATACTGACTTATGAGACAGGATCGGAGCGACTTCATAACCACGAGGTATCTTAATATGTTCTCTTGCTTCTTTAGAAGCTGTATGAACGGATTGTTTCACTTTTGAATGCAGATACTTACCATGTGCTTTAAATTCTATACTAACTTGGCTTTTTTTTTTTTTATAATTTGCGAGCACTCAAAGGGTTATGAATACCTTTAACATGCTTACACACAGTGCGGGCGTTGGAAAGGATGGATAGAGAGAGAGAGAGAGAAAGATTTTGGTGTTGTGGTTCTTGAAGCTCAGTTGTTTATGCTTCAGCTATTCTCCTAATTAACTTGGCTCTTACACAAATCGGAGTTAAAACCTCGGAATAAATGATCTTAATCCATTTTTTTTTTTAATTTTCTTCGGTCACAAAAGTTCATTCCTTGCTGCCATAAGTATTTAACATTCGAAGCGGCGTCCGATAAAGTTATGTAGGTAAGGTACTACCAGATTGAGAGAGTTACAAATTTCTCGATTCGTTGTAAGTACTATTTAGGTAGATAGAAGCCATTAAACAAGGTGGGTAAAAGTCCTCACTCGATACCCTAAGGCAGTAAATTTGTTTGTACATAAAAAGAGTTGATTCTGTTTCTTAATTTAGATGTTTAATTTTTTTTTTAAACTAATTCAGGAAGATAACAAAGGTCAAGTGGCCGCCGCCAGAGTTGAGCCCATTCGGGTTAGTTCCACAACATTTTCCATGACTTTTCCCAAAACTTCTCGTGATAAATCCTCCACTTCCTGTCGAATATTCTCCTTAGGGCCGCCAAGGTCTGCTGGTTGTTGGTATAGACGCATGGCTTCAAAAAACTCAAAAGAAAGAAGTCTGTAATGGTCAAATATGGCGTCCTTGAGCGACAGTGCAAATTGTCAAAGCGAGAGGGGGCGGGAAACGTTTGCTGCATAATGTCCACTGTCGCTCGTCCTCCGTTCTGTTGGAACCACATGTTCTCCAAACCCAATTCGTCAATTTGCGGCAGAAAGAAGTCATTGATCATGTTTCTATAGCGCTCACCAGTCACAGCAAGTGTTGCCGACGAAAACCTTAAAAAAATATAGGCTAATCACCTTTTCTCCGTAAACGCCGCACCAAGCAGTGACTTTGAGAGGATGGAATGGTTCTTCGTACATTACACGCGGATTTTCAGTGTCGCAGAAGCCCCAGTTTGGCTTATTCGCGTTTCCGCATATGTAGGTGGAAATGCGCCGCGTTGCCCATTATGATTTTCAAAAAAAAAAAAAAAATCATCCTCATCAACGGTCGAGGTGTAGGAGGGCTTGACTATAATTTTTACGAGTTTGGCGGTTTACAGGCAATAGCTTATGCTATGTTTGCACTTTGTACGGGTACATACCATATTCAAGTTCTTCACAAAAATTCCAGGTAAAGCCCGTCTATTAATGCCCTATTGCGTGGCCCGTCATCTAGTTAATGTTTGAGAATCTTCTTGGACATCTGCAGTCATATCATCGATATTCTCGATTGGCCACGTCTGCTTTTGTCCCATGTTTAGCTAGCTAAAGGAATAATGCCGCACTGTTTTCCCAGTTGGTGCCACACGACCAGGATTCGAAACCACCGACCGATTAGTTGTCAAAAAATATTGACACAATTATTCCGCATTCTTACAGAGTACAGCAAACCATGGTTTATCAACGTGTATTCTGCTTCTGTTTCTTCACAATTGTTAAAGTCACGATGACATAAGTCGCCAATTGCAAAAATTGGAGCATCTTCTGATAAGCTGATGACTTTTATATATGAAATGAACTGTGTTTTAAGCAAAAATAGCATGTTCACAACCTTTGTTGAACTAATATTTGTTGGAGGCTATTTTTTTGAACGAGCGCAGGCATGCATAAAGCTTACCACCGAATAGGACATTCATTTCTGTTGCTAGGGGAATGATTCTGTGTATGAGTCTTACATGTAAACCATCTAAAACATCAGGGTTCATCGAATCTTCCTCCCATAACTACTTATCTGCTTAGGTTTCGTGACTTCCATCCCTGTGCCCCATCCTATTCTAATCTTGGCAATGTGTTTCAATCCTCTCTAGCTCTTTCCCAATTACCTTGCCTCCTTTTCTACCGCCTTCGGCCATGTTCTTCTATTACATATGTACCTTGGATGGCTATGCAGTCATCACTTTCGCTTCTGTATAATCGCGTCTTATCTGATATGGCTGTTCGTTTGAGATGTTGTTATGTCAGAATACTCACAATATGCTTCTTTTTTTTCCGAGTGTAGGTGAAAATCTTCAACAGGACACTATGAGGATCGACAGCGCGTGCTCATAGTAGTATGGGATTCTTACCCACTAAAAAACCTGCCTTCAAAACAGACTTGTTTTTATTTTTACTGCAACTAAGTATTCGACTTATCAAGTAGCTTTTATTTCACGAAATAAGAACGTTTTGCAGGTACCTTCCCATTAGAAGTTCCTGCTAGCTCCGCAGTTTAGACTCGGTTACTTATCGCACTTAGTCTAAAGATTTGGTTCTTGGTAAACGGCGTAGTAAATTTCTTTCATCCAAAACTTGGAGGACTGTAATATTTACATGACTTTATAGTCGACTTTTATGCTTTCTCGTGTAGTTTTTGATTTCGTCTTCGATTGTTTTAATGCCAATATCTCTGTGGATATCGCTATTTCTGATATACCATGGCGCATTAACAATACCTCTTAGCACTTTGTTCTCAAAAGTTTGAAAAATTTTAATGTTACTTATTTTGGTACAACCCTATATTTTGTATACCATATGACCATACTGGCTTTAGCACTTGCTTATTTAAAAGCAGTTTGTTCTCTATATTAAGCTTGGTATATTTTCCAAGTAACCAATACATTTCTCTGTATTTATTATCTAGTTCTTTGTGTTTTTTCTGTACATGCGCTTTCCATTTCAGCTTTGCATCAAGTGTCATTCCTAGATACTTAGTCTCGTTTGCAAACGGAATTTGAACGGAGTTTGAAAAGATCGGTAAATTATTTATTTTCTTATAGGTAAAATTTACATGAACGGATTCGGTCTCGTTGTTTACGATTTTCCAAACCTTTGTCCATTCATTTACTCTACCCAAAGTTTCTTGCAGTTTTTCTGTAGTATCTTCGACCGTTGTATCTACTGCCAAGATAGCAGTGTCGTCGGCAAATGTAGCTAGCTCAGTGCCTTCTACTTGCGGTATATCATGAGTGTATAATAGATATAAGATTGGACCAAGAACGCTTCTGAATATTCGTTTCCACATTTGACGCGGAATAGTCTAGTCGTAAGGAAGTTCTTCAAAATATTATATAGGTGCTCTGGCAGAACTTGTCGAAGTTTAAACTTTAAGCCTTCATGCCAGACCTTGTCAAAGGCTTGAGAAACGTCAAGGAATGCGCTTGAACAAATCCTTTTTTCTTCAAGAGATTTTTCGATTACATGTGTTATTCTATGCACTTGTTCAACTGTAGAATGCTTACTTCTGAATCCGAATTCATGATCCGGAATGAGATGCCTTTTTTCTATTACCGGCTCTATTCGTCTAATCAATATTCTCTCGAACACTTTGGATATAATTGGAAGAAGAGAAATTGGTTTACAATATGGTTCTGAAACAATAATTTAGAAAAGCTTTTAGCTTTCTTTGATAATGATGGTCGCTTTCCAAGCGCTGGATCTACAAGGCAATACTGACCCCACATACCAAAGGCATAGTCTTATCTACGTGCTGCCTGCTGTAGCTAAGATAATAGCCAAAATCATTCTGGAGCGAATCAAACAACATCTCGAAGAAACACTCGATGCCGAACAAGCAAGTTTCCGCTCTGGATCCTCCTGTGCCTGCGGATTATCATCGAACAGTGTGTTGAATATCGATCGCCACTGCACCTGTTGTTCATCGATTTTGAGAAGGCGTTCGATAGTCTCAACAGGGAGTTTATTTGGCGTGCCTTACGCAGAAAAGGTATTCCCGATAAACTAATTGCTATTATCAAAGCTACATATGAAGGCTCCAAATGCGCAGGGGAAGGTTGTCTGAGGAATTTGAGATCGAAAGTGGGGTAAGACAAGGCTGTATCCTTTCACCAATATTATTCCTATTGGTGATTAGCGATGTGCTTCATGCAGCTTTGTCGACAGGAAACGGAGGAATTCGATGGGCTCTTACATCTCAACTGAAACATCTTGACTACGCTGACGATGTATGCTTACTCTCCCACAGAATTATGGACCGCCACCAAATGACAGCAGATGTGGAGAGGAAGGCAAGCGTCGTCGGGCTGAAAATTAATACGGCAAAAACTAAAATTATCAGCCTTGGAACTAACTCATCGGCTCAAAAATGCATTGCTGGACAACCGGCAGAGAGAGTAGACGATTTCTAGTATCTTGGGAATATTGTCTCGACCGATGGTGGAACCGAACTGGATATAGCCAACAGGATCGCCAAAGCAAATTCCGCTTTCGGTATGTTGTCCAAAATATGGCGAAGCAATGCAATCAGTTTGAGCACCAAGAAAAGACTGTTCCGCTCCAACGTTGAATCCGTGCTGTTATATGGTTGCAGCACGACTATCACCAGAAGGGTGCAAACGTTCGTTAATAGGTGCCTGTGCAATATCTTAAGGATTTTCTGGCCCAATCGTATCTCTAACGAACACCTTTGCGAGAGAACGGGTCACGAACTAATAGGCACAACCATCCAACGACGGAAGTGGCAGTGGATTGGTCACACTTTCCGTAAGGGTGACAGTTCCATAGCGAACCATGCTATGCAATGGAACCCTCTAACTCAGGATGGCAGAAGACCTGGCGGTCCGAGGAGAACATGGCGCAGAACAGTCGAGAAGGAGGCACGGCAGTTGAGGAAAAGCTGGGGAGAACTCAGACACATTGCCAGAGACCGTACACGATCGCGCGTAGGCGTAGTAGAGGCCCTAGGACCCACAAGGGGATACAGGACATAAGTAAGTATTTAGTGTAATGTTTGACTTATGCGTAGCATATTAATTTTTTGTTCGTACTTTTGTTTAGTATGCAATCTGCTTTTTGTTTACTTGTCCAGTCTTTTTGTGTAAGGTGTTAGGCTTTATATGTATATATTCACAATATTAACAACTAACACCACGCTAAATGATGACTGTTATAAGCTGGATATTACTGAGTAGCTAGATTTAAGTGTTTCTCTTTCAGTTCAAATAATATTCGTCACAAAATGCTTGCCCTTAAGCAGTAGTGATAGCGTTTATATCCAGTACACCACATCTCGTTTGAAGCCCTGCTTATGAATGCCTTTTTACAAGAATAGAAAGCTACGCTTGCTTTTTTCATGCGTTTCGACAATGCTATCCTTTCAATTTAGTTTGGAATCTAGAACTACGCTCAGGTCTCGAGCTGAGCTGGAGACACTTAGTTCAATACTTAGGTCTGAAGGAAGGGATCGATCGCTTCTTAGTGAAAAAAAAACTATCTCCGTCCTTGAGGGGTTCACTTGCAGCCCTTTGCTACTGACCCAGTTATCCACCAGTTATAGTGCGAGATTGAGCCTTTCAGTTAATACCGGAAGAAATAGGCCATCGCGTTGAAGCCGTTTTCATTCAGTATTACCAAAATCTCATCCACTACAAGAAGCCCTATTAGAGGAGGCAGAACTCCGCCTTGGGGGGTTCCTCTGCAGACTCTTCTGCGGATAGTTGCATCTCCAAGCGTTGAATATATAACTATCCTTTAAAGCATCTGCGTAATTCAGTTGCAGAGGCAGTTAACATTAACGAACTTGTTAATGTTTGCATATCGTTTCGCTGCTGTCAAGAATTTTTAAAAACATTGAAACCAAAACATTGATGACCCTACAAACGATCAATTTTACTTGAAATGTGACTGATTCAAATAATATTGCCAAGTTACATTGATCGGATGTAGGGCCCTTTAAGACAACATCATTAACCTAGTCCCCCAATGCTTGCAACATCAGGATTCTTACTCAAATAACGGGAGCTAATCCATTACACAGTTATTCGTGCAACCATTGAGCTGTTTCCACAAGCACAGCCACTCAAACAAGTTTCACCAAAAGACACTCACCACTTTTTCGAACTCGAAATTCTCATTTCATAGACGTTCGCTTCACATCCGTTGCGTGTTGTATACGGTGCATTGGGGTAGATTGCGCACAATCCATCTAACCGACCGGTCGACCAGGAAAAAACTACGAGTATACAATACAACTGTTATTTATCCCATCTTCTAGCGTTCCAGAACGTTAGTACTCCATGTAAAGTCGAATCGAGTGGACGGTGTACGTTCTTGCAGCGCGTTCTCATGCCACTCCCGTACGTACGTTATACACGTTTCGTGATTTAAAGCCATTTACGAGATTGTGAGGCTTGTTTCCGTTCGATTATTATTTTATTTTATTTTTGCTCGTTCGTCGTTTCTTTCGCCTGGGTTTCCGGTCTTTTGCGGATGCATGTCACTCTTCTTGTTCGCTTTTATCTCCTGCAATCATCACAGTGTGTTAAACTTGTGCTAGTGTTTAGCTTAGCTACAGCATCATCCACCACCAGCACACCGCACTGGAAAAGGTGTTATTTGTCCTTTCGCCGTCCTTACAATCATCTCAGTCATTATCGGGGTGACAAGGCATCTCTTGTCTAAGGATCTAGGTATCCTTTCGTGGTTTGTTTACTCCTTGTGTCGTCGTGATGAAGTGATGATATGCGATAAGAAGGTGTATAGTGTGTGTCAGTTGATAATTTATACTCCAAACAAAGGGTAGAGGATAACAGCAGGATAGCAGGTGATTTTCGGTCGCGGTGTTTCGCGATATTTATTTATTTTTTTGCTTTCATTATGTTTGCCGGGTAAAAGATACGCTCGGGAATTGTTTTGGGACACGTCGGTTGTTCGGCTGCTCAGTTGTGCGTGTGAAGGATATTTTTATCGTTTTTCATCTGCGATTGTTGTCCCCCCCACTGGTGAAAGGATGTGCAAATACCTGTGAAATTGCTTTCTTGGTGATTTAGTAGTTCTTGCAAAGCGATAAGGCAAATGAAAGCATAAGTTCAATCGTTAATTCAGTGAAAGAGAAAGGCGCACACGAAGAAAAAGGAGTAAATCTTGTGCTTTAAGGACTAAAAAAAGAAAAATTGTGCTTCACGTTTGCAGAATGCATCGTAATTGAGTTTTCTCTTCTACGGCTGTATCTATCCTTGTGAGAGCTAGCTCTACTGATTGAAAATTAATGAAAAAACGTTTAGGTATTTCCTTTTAATTCCGAAGACATCCATCATCGCTACGCTCTGCTGTCCTGGAACTTGAGGATTTTATTGAATTTCCTCCTTCGTCATTTCGCAATAAATAGCGAACGATAATCCAGGTCAACATACTGGAGCTTGAGGTAAGTAATGGCTTTACTGGGTGGGTTCATGAAAGAATAATCTACTCTAATGGAATGGAAATGCATATGTACCTAGGTGTGTGAATTATTCTAATTGGAGCGAGTTCATCTCCAGCACTTGGGGTGAGGTTGCTTTAAAAAATTTACTTTTCATTGGCCCCGATTCGTTTTTTCTTACAAATTCGGCCCTTATTTTCTGGGCCGCTGGTGTTTACTAGAATATGATTTAATTGTTTTGTGGGTTTCGTTTAAAGTGCTACATCAACTATCCTGGGCTAAATCGATGTACCAGGAAATGTACCCGGCATTCGGTATAAATAGACATGAAATTTCATTGCTCCAGCGAACATCAAAATGTATATAGACAAGAGTTTTGTGTATCTCGTTCGGCAAAAGTGATTTCTTAGCTGTGATTAGGGGAGTAAATTGTGCAGAAAACTAAAGCTTTTATCAAGGGATAAAAGGGGATATGTGCTGTTAATCACTTTAACTCTCTACTGCATGGGGCCAGGTTTTCAATATTTGCAAACGTTTTTTTTTTTTTTAGTAACTGTTAAAAGGCATAAAAAGCATAAAAGAAAGTAATTGGGAGGAACATTTTTTTTTTGCGAAATTCTATCTTTAATTTGTGGGCGCCGCGCCATGGCGCAAGTGGTTAGTGTGTCGAACCACAGCTCGTGAGGTTCCAAATCCGAGCCCCATAAAACACCAAAAAGTTTTTTTTTCACGGTCCCACCTCTCGCGAACGTCTGACGAACATCCGAGAGTATTGTTGTCTCGAAAAAGCTTCTCAAAACCTTCGGATACGGCATTAAACTGTAGGACCCGTTCGTCTGAAAAATATAGCGCACACAACATGAGCGGTTGCGAGAGGCCCTGGCACTTAAGGAGTTCTTCTTCTTCCTTTTATCAGCGAGGTTATGATCCGAAAATAGGGGATCATAACCCTCCCACTTCACTGCATTTCTACTGATCCGCCTGTGGGGTTCGCCTATTTGACCTCAGAAAATATCGGCAGGCCTGCCGATTTTGGATCACCTGGTTACTGAGGCCAATGAAATGCCGATGTCGTCGCATTAGTCTGATCCCTGGCACTTAAAGAGTTGTTGCGCTAAATATTTATTTATTCATCTTTAATTCATGTTGCTTTCACAGTGTACTCTTTCCTTATGGACACCTCTTATAGATCAAGAGCCCGCAGTTAATTTTGCACGCGAGAGGTAACCGAATGAATCCTACCTTAATATGTTGCGTTGATGCGCGATATTTGGAAATAAGGAAATAACTGTATATTGAAAATGTCGCAAATTTCAAAACCGGAATAATAGGTGTAAGCGCTTGAGTGTACTAGTTCATTATAGAGTACAACCTCTTCAGTAAGAATACATGTGTCCAAGACGTCTTAAGTGCAAAAGTCCTCCCAGACGCTGTAGAAACGCGTACAAAATTCCAATTTTGAATAATTTATGTAACCGCACCAATCTTTCCTGAACCATAGGATATTACAAAGTGAATACAATTATGAAGGTCCAAAACGTTTTGGGTGTCGCTAAGGGGTTGCCAGACGAAGTCAAAATATTGGCAAAATGCCAATTTGGAATAATTGGTGTAACCAATTCATTTTTTTTTTTTGAAACAAAGAGCAAGACGTCCTGCTTACAAATATGTACGAGTAAGTCCAAGACGTTTGCCCATGTTGTAAGTATCGGCATACAACGAAACGTTAATTCTCTGCCTATTCACAAATATTCTGCCAAATCCATGCAGCTGCAGCGGTATCGTGTTATAACACTTTTATTATATGCAGCATCTTTGAAGAAAGAGAGTTTGAAAAATAAAACTTCTCTGCTGATATTATCGAACGCTGCTTTCCAATCAACGAAAAAAGGGTACTTTTCTTTCTTTTGGCTAAATTGTAGTTGGATGAGGCATGAAACATTATAGGTATATTTGTTCTGCTGTGGAGTAATTCTTTCTATACGCAGCTTGGAATTCAGATAAGATACTGTTTTCTTCGATCAAGATAGTACGCCGGTTCAGAAAAATGATTGGAAATATCTTGCAGAGGGGGTCCAGGAACGATAATCCACGTTAATTCGATACGGCAGTAAAATTACCTTTGCTAAATAAATAAAAGGAAAACAATAGATTTTCAAATCGCTTTATAACTCGTGGATTGCGCCAATAAGAGTTGGAGTTCCTTTTCTGTAAAATGCAAATGGTATGCCATCCAACTGGCGCTTTATTTCACTATACTTTCCCAAACCATCATAAACAATAAACGCAGAGAAGTACTGCTTGGAACTGCATCATATGTATAAGAAATTTGTGGTTAAAAGTCTGCGTTGATTACCATATATTGAGTCATACTGCTCCATGACAGCACGAGGGCACACGTATCACTTATAACCGTGCAAAAGTTGCATGAACTCCAGTACGAAACTCTGCCTCATCTACCTTATCCTCCGGACCTTTCCTCAATCGATTATCATTTGCTTAAGCATGGGAATTGTTTGTTGAAGAAAATATGTAGAGACGAGCAGCTGTCAAAAATGCCTTTAAAGAATTCATTAGCTCCAAGAGTTTTAGTCTTTACAAGAAAAGTCTCCCTGGAAAAGTCTTCGCTAAGGTGCTAGAAACGCGTTCCAGAACTGTGGTTGAGAACAGTTTGGGCGATGAGCAGTGCAGTTTTCGTCCCGGTAGAAGCACAACCGACCAGTTATTCACTCTCAGAATGGTTCTTGAGAAGGCCTGGGAGTATGCCAAACCTGTCTACACTTGTTTTGTAGATTTGGAAAAAGCATATGATAGCGTTCCTCGAGACAAACTCTGGAGTGTTCTGCAGGAGTATGGGATTGATGGTTCTCTGTTAAGGGCGATTCAGTCTTCATATACAAACTGTAGAACCTGTATTGGAATAAACGGTGTTCAATCGATACTTTTCTCTGTGGGCGTTGGACTCCGCAAGGGGTGTGTTTTGTCACCTCTCCTCTTCATTGTATATATGGATTGGATGTTGCAGCGCTGCCGTGGCGGGTAATGTTTCGAAGTGGGAGACCTAAGGATTAGTCATCTGCTCTTTGCGGATGATTTGGTCATCCTTGGGTTCTCTCATACCGAACTTCAACGCGCGCTCGAAAGATTTGTAGCCGTTTGTGATGATGCTGGAATGAAGATCAACGTGAACCAGTCAGAAGTAATGGTCGTTTCCAAAAAAAAAACCCATTCAATGCACTCTGCATGTACTTCGGGGTCTTATTCACGAGTGATGGGAAGAGCAATGCCGAGTTATCCTGTAGAATTGGTCAGGCTGGATCAATTTTGAGAGAGCTTGGTCAATCTGTTATAAGGAAGGCCGAACTTAGTGTTCAAGCTAAGCTATCGGTTTTTAACTCGGTGTATGTTCCAACTCCCACCTATGTTCATGGAATTTGGGTAGTGACCAAAAGAATAAGATCGCGGATACAAGCTGTCGAAATGAGGTTCCTTCGCGGTGTTGCTGGAATAACTCGTACGGATCGAGTGCGCAACACCAGAGTACGCGAGGTGCTCAATGTTGAGCAGCTACTTCTCCGAACGGAACGATCTATGCTTTACGCATTACGTGACCAAACCATCGTGGTCACGTAATGCGTATTCCCCCAGACCGGCTTCCAAGACGTGCCGTGGTTGCCGTGGCATCAGGTAGGCGCCCTCGCGGTAGGCCTAGAAATAGATGGTTGGACCAAGTCCGGCATTTCTCCTGGAGCCGTCTAGGGATACCTCCTGATGAGTTGGAGTCAATGGCGGAGGATCGAGAAGGATGGAGAGTCCACCTGAGCCTCCTACCCCCGCGACCCTCATGAAGGATTAGCGGGCCATTGAAAATGTATGTACGTATGTATGTATGAACAAGAAAAGCATCAACGCATTATTATTTCGTTGGCAAAAATGTACGAGTATCAAAGTCAATGGCGAATACTTTGATTAATAAGGTTTTTTTTTTTAAAGTTACATGTGTTTAAAGTTCCATTTCAAAGACGGCCATTTAATATGCAACGACCTAATATAAAATTAAGCAAGAATTGTTTTTTTTTTTTTTAACGTTTATTTATTTCTTGACATTATTTGTGCCGCCTCTTTGATCACATTTGTCATAATGCTTTGCCACATTTCATATTTATATAGTTATTCAATTATTTATTTATTTAAATCTACGGATAATAGTTTACCAATTTCTTGAATAATATGTCCTCGCCTTAAACTTTGTTCTTAGCGTGAACTTTTCTCTTCGATTGGCTCTAGAAAGCAATTGTCGCCGGTGAAATAAAGTAGGCAATGGGTCCAAATCATTTCTTTTCAACATCTCCGAGTATTTACGTTTTATAAAATGTTTTCGCGGCATTAACACGTTGTTTGTAAATAAATTGTCATCCATTACTCTACACCACTGTCAAATGTAAACTGCTAGACAAAGCAAAATACAATTGAATTCTAAAATCTCTTTTCAATAACCCACTCAGACACAATCATATAAATTATCATCACATTTTTGTTAATGCATTACTAGCCCCCAAAATTCTCTATCCTTACCACAGCCCTAGTTTGGATTTTAACACGATTTAAAAAAAAATGTTGCCGTACCGACCAGTCCTTAAAACTGCTCACAATTCTCGGTGCCGTAAAATTCAATATTTTCCAAGACTTTCGACAGTTATAAAGGAAAAGAACTATTCTTTGTAATAGCTGGGACTATTTCTATATATCTATCTATATGTTATCCATGAAAAAGAAAAAAATACTTACGCTCATATAACATTTTTTTTATTTAAAAAACGGTGGACTTAGAGCTAAAAAGCTAAAATCGTAAGGTTTCACGTTTTAAAGGAACCAATCGATAAATGTTATTAGAAAATAACCATCCAAATACATTGAAAGATTCCACCGCACTTCAAACGGTGAAACTCAACGCTGGACTTCAATTCAAAAGGAAATGGTTTCTTTTTAATAAAGTTAAAAAAATTTCTTTTAAAAGAGCTCTTTGTGTGAATCCTTAGATTTTCTTTGAATGAAAATACATTTTCAAGAGTTTTTCGCTGTTAGTTTGCTAAAGTAGTTTTTTAGTAAAAACAGCACAATTTGTGAAGAAATTGATTTTCACTTCAGATTATACGAGTACCTACATTCCATTTCAAGCATATAGATATGCACTAAACTTAGATATGCAAGGATAATGAAATCGATTCAATGCATATATCTTAATGAAGTAACATACCGATACACAAGCTTCTAACAGCTTACATAATATTCGCAGGAGCATTGAGTAGTTGCTAATACTGTGCATAATTGTGCAAATACAAATCTCAGTAAGTATATAGTAAGGATCTTAGCTTTTATAAATTTCATATTTTAAGCCGATCAGGTTTATGGTCATTAAATTAGGGCGAACATTGGAGCGACCATTTGGTAAGATTACTCAAGTACGTAAGTACATGCATACATGCATATCTTTTCCTAAAGATTAAAACTAAAATATTACTTATGGTGCAAGATCCTCTATTAAAAAATTCATCTTCATCGCCTGTTCTGGGAGAAGTATTTTATAAAAGCATTGTTGAAAAGCTGGATAAAAGTCAAGTTATAAGCTAGGTTTCCACTTGTGGTTTTGAAATTGACGAATGACGAATTTTTCGTCAATTAGAAAATTGGCAAGCGGAAATAATGAAAAACTGCTTGTCATTGAATTGACTAACAGCGTTTGTCAATGACTGACAAAAAATTTAGATGAAAAGTGGAAATAGCTGAGTTGGCAAACAAAATGTCACCTTGTCTTTAAGTGACAGTGAAAATGAATTGGCATACATTTTCAAATGTTTGTCAATCAAAAGACACATTTATTTTCTAACCGGAAAAGTTAAATAAATTTAATCTCCATTTGTAAAATGGAAAATGCTAAGGTGCTAGGAACGCGTTCCAGAGCTGTGGTTAAGGACAGTTTGGGGGATGAGCAGTGCGGATTTCGTCTCGGTAGAAGCTAAACCTACCAGTTATTCACTCTCGCAATGGTTTTTGAAAAGGTGCCGTGAACTAAGGCCATATGAACTAACGCCATAATGATGCTAATTCATTTTCAAATGCGAATTAACGCCATAATCCACTAATGATCTTATTTCACTTTCAAATGAGAACTAAAGTCATATGGTGTTAATTCGTTTTAGAAAGTGGCCTAAGTTCTCATTTGAATGTGAATTAAAGTCATATGAAGTTATTTCTCACCTATAAAGGTGGGGATGAACTTCACTTTCTTATGGGAACTTGGTACACACTCGAAAACATGGAGAGGGAAGTAACCTAGAATAACTTATAATGTATGTTTCTTAATACATATGTATATCAACATAGATACATACATAAGTATATACATTTTACGGCGTATAAGCAGTGAGGTAGGTATGGGGGCATGCTGCCCCCCAGCAACCCCCCTGCCTGAGGTCGCTGTTGGATTTAAGGTGGGTGCGAGGATGGGTGTATGTAACGTTTCTTTATATCCATGTCTCTCACCCAACCTCGCACCCACCTCAAATCCAACAGCGACCCCAGGGAGAGGGGTTGCAGGGGGGCAGCATGCCCCCCCATACCTACCTCACTGTTTATACGCCGTAAAATGTATATACCTATGTATGGATCTATTTATATACATAGGTGTATACATTTTACGGCGTATAAACAGTGAGGTTCCCAGACGGATCTTATCTGGATCTAATGCTGTTCGACGTACGGTTACAACTGACCGACATGGATCGACAAACTGCCGTAAAATGTATATACCTATGTATGGATCTATTTATATACATAGGTATATACATTTTACGGCGTATAAACAGTGAGGTAGGTATTGTGGACTAAACGTGAGCCGATCGTGGTGTGACATTGGACTGATAAAGTTTTATCAAAACTGTTGCATTGCACTGGCTGTGGTTCAGAGCTCAAAAACATTTTATAACATTAGCTCATATTTGAATGTGAATTAACACCATATGGCGTTAGTTCACATTAAGTGATGGCTTTACTTCTCATTTGAAAGTGAATTAAAGCCATAAGTGGATTATGGCGTTAATTCGTATTTGAAAGTGAATTAACGCCATTATGGCGTTATTTCGTATGGCCTTAGTTCACTGCACATTTGAAAAGGCCTGCGAGTATGCTAAGCCTGTCTACACTTGTTTTGTAGATTTGGAAAAAGCATATGATAGGGTTCCTCGAAACAAACTCTGGAGTGTTCTACAGGAGTATGGAATGGATGGTTCCCTGTGAAGGGCGATTCAGTCTTTATATACAAACTGTAGAAGCTGTGTTCGGATAAACGGTGTTAAATTGATACCTTTAACTGTGGACGTTGGACTCCATTAAGGGTGCGTTTTGTTACCTCCCCTCTTCATTGTATATACGTACATACGGACTGGATGTTGCAGAACAGCGGTGGTGGAGAATCTTTCAAAGTGGGAGACTTGAGCATTAGTCATCTGCTCTTTGCGGATGATTTGGTCTTCCTTGGGTCCTCTCAAACCGAAATGCAGCGCGCACTCGAAAGGTTTGTAGCCGTTTGCGATGATGCAGTGATAAAGACAACGTGCTTAAATCGAAATTAATGCTCGTTTCCAGAACGCCCGTTCAGTGCACTCTGCGTGTTAGTGGAGTCCCACTGAAGCGGATGGATCAGTTTAAGTACCTCGGGGTCTTATTCGCTAGTGATTTGAAGAGCAATGCCGAGTTATCCTATAGAATTGGTCAGGCTGGGTCAATTTTGAGAGAGCTTGGTCAATCTGTTATAAGGAAGGCCGAACTTAGTGTTCAAGCTAAGCTATCGGTTTTTAACTCGATGTATGTTCCAACTCTCACCTATGGTCATATAATTTGGGTAATGATAATGACCGAAAGAATAAGATTGCGGATACATGCTGTTGAAATGAGATTTCTTGGCGGTGTTGCTGGAATAACTCGTAGGGATCGACTGCGCAGCACCAGGGTACGTGAGGTGCTCAATGTTGAGCAGCTACTGCTCCGAACGGAACGATCTATGTTCCGATGGTTTGGTCAGGTAGTGCATATGCCCCAGACCGGCTTCCAAGACGTGCCATGGTTCCCATGCCATCAGGTAGGCGACTCCCCGGTAGGCTTTCAATGCCTAGATGGATGGACCAAGTCCGACATCTCTCCTGGAGCCGTCTAGGGATTCCTCTGATGAGTTGGAGTCAATGGTGGAGGATCGAGAAGGTTGAAGGGTCCACCTGAGCATCGTACCCGCGCGACCCTCATGAAGGATTAGCGGGCCATTGAAAATGTATGTATGTATGTATGTAAGTGGAAAATGAATTTTCCATCCACATCGTAAGAAAATGTTTTAGAGGAAGGCAGTGGAGAAGCTAAGAAAAGAATTAGAAAGCCATCTGTGGAACAGAGCGTGGAGTCCTCAGTTGGAATAATTCGAAAACATTTGGGACTCCTACTCCAAATACTACAAAAACAGAGACATGAATAATAATTCATGGACCACCACATCTGAAACACTTGGCATTTTAAATATTTAATATTAATATGATTCCCATGTTTGATACTCCCCTTGTACAATTTTTTTTTTTTTTTTTGGTCGGGATAGGAAACACTCGACTGGAGCACTCAGATACAACTGGTCCATTTTACTGCCAGAGAGCGAACCCTGATTTATCCATTTTATTGGAATTTCCTTAACATTCGAAGAAAGCTAAGTAAGCACCTCAGTGATGAGGAGCTTACAGTACCAGCACTCACCACATCCGCACCGAGGATCTGCCACCTGATACGAGCAAAGGCCGGACACTCACAGAGATAATGTTCCGCGGTGTCGTCGCTCTCTCCACAAGCGTCGCAGATTGTAGTGTCACTTAAGTCTAACACGTTAAGGTGCTTGGCAAAAGCGGAGTGGCCTGTCAAGACGCCGATAAGTTGTCTACAGTCGTTTCTGTTGAGAGACAGCAAGAATGCCGCTGATTTCTTACAGACGTCCGGGAGCATGCGTTTAGTCAACCTGCAACCCGGAGAGTCATGTCACACACAATTGTGCTCGTGAGAGAGCTAATCGTCAATGGAAGCCCTAACCGACGACGCTGGAAGACCCAACGCGGGTTCGGGACCTTGTAAGATACAATAGACATGGAAAATTGGACTTAAACATAGCCCAGTTGCTGGTGGGTACGCGGAATAAAAAACAAGCACCAACGACTAGCGGCTGCGAATAAATTTCTAAACATGTGCAATACCGTTCCGTTCTTCCTTATATCAGCGAGCTTATTATCCCAAAATTAGGGATCATAACCCTCCTACTTCACCGCATTTCTACTGATCCGCCTGTGGGGTTCGCCTAAATAAAATAAAATTCCGATTAAAATTGTATCATCTGATGGATTCGCCACTACGACACAAGGTTAAACAACAACATGCAGTAGCAGCGCCACGAAAATCGAAATTTTAGGTTCTAGTGCCGGCAATGTCAAGGGTTTGGTTTTCTTGGATGTCGAAGGAATATTACTAATTGATAATTTGCCGCATAAGACCATAATCACGGGCTCCTACCGTTCACTGTTCTTTAGAAAAGACAAAGACTCACACGACGTGGTGTGCACTTTTTGTACCACAACGCACTGGCTCACAAGTCCCATTTTGCACTGGGCGCATTGAAGGATTGTGGCTTCCAAGTGCTCATTCGCCTACCGTATTCTCCTGACCTGGCTCCTAGTGACTACTTTCTGGTTTCGAACCTGAATAGAGAGCTCAACGGCATGTGATATTCGTCCGATTAAGAGGTCCATGCCGCTGTTTCTGAGAGGTTCGACGGCTAAGATTCAAACTGATGTTTCCAAGCGATCGTATCGAAAGGGAGATTATGTTGAAAAATATAAATTCTGGTATTTGAGAAGATTTTTTATCACATTTGTGCACTCGGATGTTCTTGTATTCGAGGATCGAAACTTTAACCTTACAATAGGCTAACCACTAAGCCATGGCGTCCTACAATTAATCGTTTAGCCACCTTAACTCAATTAACATGCTTCCAAAATGGTTCATTCGTTGTAAAAAGAAAAAAACAGGAGAAGTCCAATATACTTTCGTTAAACGAGGTTCGAATTACACACAAATTGCTTGATTATGCCGCTTAAAGGGAAATACCTAATCATATGTACATAAGTCTAATAGATATGAGAGCAAATTAAATTTAACCTAAATGTGCGTGCGACTACCAATTACATTGTCGAAATACAAATGACGTTTTTCACGCTTTCAATTTTTTAATTACATTAGGCCTAATAGAATAACTCCGGGTTTTTAATTGGTTTATAACGTGTTTATGGAGGGGTAACAAATGCAAATGACATTTCCTCGTGATGTATACAAATCTGTTGTAATTAACAGTTCGTATCGAAAACCCGAAAACATAGGTATGTGTAGGTGCTTTAAATACATTTGGCCTAAATACGCATTTTTATGCAACGCATGATGAAATCATATCCGCTGCGACGTCAGACAAGCGTAAAGTGATAAATAAATATAAAAAAATGGAAACATGAATATAATTCATTGTACAGTATGTACATATTTCAAACACGTTGAATGGGTCCGTCTGCAAATTGAAGACAATATGCTCACATTGACTTAGACTGTCAATTCTTTTATAGGATAGACAATTCAATCATAAGTTTTTGGTTAGAAGGGGTATGAGAGTAACGATTAGACGGTAATGCTCCATGAATCCTTATAGCGATGCTGAGTTTGCCATCCGTATTGTGTGTATGAACTTTCCTAGCAAACACTATTCAGTTTAAGTACGCATCTGTAAAACTACTTTAATTATGGTTTGCTTTAGGATTTGCGTGTTCATTCGAGTGGGTTTAGTAAAGCTGACTGTCGCCAGTCGGTTTCCAGGTTTTAATTAATTTTAATTCAAAAGAATAAAAACTTAAAATTGTCTATTTCTAAATAAAAACGAAATGGTTGTGCACTTGAGACATCCGAAGATGGAAGCAGCGCCATAACGTTCAACGCTTTCAAAAACTTGAATGAATGTACACCAATCAGAGATTTTTTCTTTAAGCTCCTGATTACCTACAAACAATTATTGCTCCAGCCATGACGTCAAACTGACTGAGTTTTACGTTGAAGTCTCTATTGAAGTTCATAAATTGAAACGTTAACATGATTTGATGTGGTGTAACGTTCGAAAATGTATTTTATCTATTGTATATAATAATAATATAAAAAATTGCGGAAGAAAAGCAAACAAACAAGGGTCTCTGAGAAAATCAAGTGGTACAATCTGGGCAAAGAAAAAGGCGAGGCTTTTGTTTTCGTAGTGAAAAATTACCTCTCTCACACCATCAACGGAGCTGAGGATGAAGAGTGCAGAGCACAAAATATATGGGATTGGGGAGGACAAATCACAGCTAGGAACTTCAAAAGGCCACCATAAACACGCCAAAGAAACATGGTGATGGAGTGATGAAGCTAAGAAAGTGATAAATGAGAAGAAAGCGGCTTTCAAAGCTTGGTCAAAGTGCCCCTCTAATAATAGTGACGAAAAAGTTCTCCTCGAAATGGAATACAGATGTTGCAAGAAAAAAGCGAAGAAGAAGTGGGCCCAGCTTCAAGCAGAGAGTACGGAGGGCCTGTATCAGGAGCTGGAGAAACTATCTTCCCCAGTTGTTAATGCAAACCAGGCTATCCAGAAGCTGCGAAGACACAATATGAACAAGAGCGCAACCATCTTCAAAAAAACGCCCAAAGAAGGAGGAATGCTCAGGAGATTCGTTCGCCAAAGTTCATTAACAATGCTCATGGCCACCTACTTGTGGATGACGACAAAATTCTGCAGAGGTGGCGGCCGTATTGTGAAGAACTCTTAAATGAACAGTTTCCCGGGCTATACTTTCCAAGAGCCACCCCTAACTGTGAAGAAATACCCGATATCACAGTCGAAGAAGTTAGTGAGGCGGTCAAGTACTCCAAAAAACGAAAAGCGGTTGGGCTAGACGAGATGCCCTCTGAGTTCTGGAAAAAGATGGGAGACATCGGGTTCAGATGGCTCAGAATTCTCATCTCCAAATTTGTGAGAGGTGACCCAATGCCGAATCAATGGAGGGAAAATTACCTTCTCCCTGTATACAAAGGGAAGGTTGATACGCGAAACTGTGATAACTACCGTTCGATCAAGCTGATGTCACACACCATGAAGATCGTTGAGCGGGTATTAGGTGGCCGACTGCGAAAAATAATACGGCTATCTGATGATCAGTGTGGGTTTGTCTCGGGTAAATCAACCACAGATGCAATCCAAAGTATAAGGATCATCGCATTATCGCATTAGTTTAAAAAAGACAGAGTACTTGTGCTGCCCGTTCTCTGATCCACTCAGGCCTATTCCAGACATTTATTTGAATGGAACAGTGCTTCCCAAGTGCGAAAAGTTCAAATATCTGGGATCTACGATCAATAGCAAAGCAACCTGTGATGACGACATCAATCATCGCGTAAGCGTAGGGTGAATGAAGTGGCGAAAAAATTCCGCTATCTTCTGTGACAGAAAAATGCCACCTAAGTTGAAAGGAAGGCTCTACACCGCAGTTGCTCACATACGGTTCAAAATGTTGGACGATGTACAAAAAGTATGAGAGTAAATTAACGGCAGCTGAGATGAAGATGAAGATGTGGGCGCCGTGGCGCAAGTGGTTAGTGTGTCGGATCACTACGAATGAGGTTCCAAGTTCGAATCCCAGAAAACACCAAAAAGTTTTTTTACGGTCCCACCTCTCGCGAGCGTCTGACAAACATCCGAGAGTATTGTTGTCACGAAAAAGCTTCTCAAATCGCCGTTCGGGGTCGGCATTAAACTGTAGGTCCCTTCCATTCGTGTGAAAAATATAACGCACACAACATGAGTGGTTGCGAGAAGCTAGGCCCTGGCACTTTAAAGAGCTGTTGCGCCAAATATTTGTTTTTTTTTTTTTTTTTTGAGATGAAGATGCTTCGCATGACAGCACGAGTGACAAAGCTTGATCGAATAAGAAGTTCGAAGATCCGTGGAAGCTTTCACATCAAGGAAACCATCGTACAAAAAATAGAGCGCGACCGGCTGGTATGGCTGGTATTGCCACGTTCAAAGAAGAGATCATTTGAACCCTGTTAAAAAGGCAATATCAATGCATGTTCCAAAGACATCGCGATGTAGGAAAGGCAGACCTATAAAGGCCTGGATCAGACAAATGCGACGACATTGGCATTTGATTGGCCTCTGTAACCGAGTGATCCCAAATCGGCAGGCCTGCCGATATTTTCTGAGGTCAAATAGGCGAAACCCACAGGCGGATCAGTAGAAATGCAGTGAAGTGGGAGGGTTGTGATCCCTTGTTTTCGGATCATAACCTCGCTGATAAAAGGAATAAAAGGATAAAACCAGATATCGAATATCGCAAAATTAGCATTTCTAAAGCTAAGCTACATATGTATCTATGTATGTCTTTTGAGCAAGGAGATACTTCACTTAAGAGCAACTTTTACTCTTACGCAAATCACCAAATGAATCTGGACTTGAAGATTATAGACACATTTCGAGTTTGGTTACGAAAATTCTCTACATTTACTTGACGAGTCATTCGCCTAATAGAAGATTCCACACTAATATCCCCTTTCGAACCTTTGAGTCATCGAAAGCGGATATAGCATGTATACCTATATTTCAGGAATTCCAAAAAACTTCGGAGAATAATCTCTATAAGCATGAAACTTTGGGGTTCTACCAGACCGGTCGTTATTTAATCAGAACAAGCAAGCTTTGGAACTCACGCCTAGGACACATACTTCTAGAAGCTTTCAGTCTGCAGCTATTCAAAAGCGAAGTCATCTGTAAGCATCTCGGGGCGGTATCTGAGTATTATAAGTTTACCTCTCCTGAAAGAAGTCTATAAAAAAGAACGATCAAACGCGTCATATCAACTTTACCGAGGGATCACTTATATGAGGGTTATGTGTTGGAGGAGAGTGTCCGAATATCACTAGACAATCAGGTAGTGATGAAACAGGAGGAGTACCTGATGCTGTAGATTATGTGCAGAAACTCAACAAATATGCATTTCGAAACTGGTTGATACTGGTTTAGGTACAGAGGCACGTGTAGATGGTTGGAAACTCTAGATCGAATGTACGAATAAAGCAGAGTCAGCCTTAACGTTTTCTTGGCCTGGAACTATTAGAAACGCAAAGAAAGCGTATAGAGATTTCATTAAAACTATTAAACCCCACAGATGGTGATTAGTTGGAGAAATTGGCGTAGAGTTGTTGGAACATAGTATAAAGTTAGACTCAGTTGATTACCTGGACAGGAAGGTTTACCAGGAAACGAGAGGGCTGATGAACTGGCAAGAGTGGTTCGGCAGTAGACCCGGAGGAACCCAACAACTTAGTGAACATACCGCCGTACACAAGCAATGGAAACGCGACAATGTCCGCGAACACTTCAAAGAAACTTTGGCCTTGGTTTAGAGAAGAAAAAACTGGCTGACTGATACAAAAAGACAGGTTAACCCTATATACTCTTATAGGAGTAAGAACAAAGCACAACATTCTGCGGTATCATATCAATAAGCTAATAATAACCGAAGAAGCCTTTGTAGAGGTTGCGATAACGACAAACACCATCAGGATACAACCCACTTTCTCTGTAGTTGCACAGATCTCTACCATTTTTTCCAGGATATCGAAGAGTTATTTGTCAAACCGGTGTATGACATTTGTATATATGTAAATTGTGCGACAATTGTCATCAGTCTTATTGAAAACGAATAGCTATAAATATCTATTTATCCATATCTGTAGATTTACTAATTCCACAGGATAGTTAGTATTACATGTAGTACATATTAAGTAACGTATGTTATATATTTACGTATTTTCATACTTAGGTGCTTTCTTATAAATTGGAAAGGTAACATCCCATGAGCATGGGAGATTCTTACGTCTTCCGCAATGTCCTGAATTTGGTGTAAATTAGCTTTTTCTCTCGCCTTCTCCAAACCTAACAAAGTCAAAAGGTCCCACAGTTTAAAGTGCGTGCAGGCAAATTTATGAAAGTCACGAGCATACGAAAACCAAGAGTTTTACTGTACTCAAATGTTATTTCTTCTATTGTTTTTGACTACCAAACTTGTATTTTTTTATCTAAAAGCTGGTGTCTGCGGTGGACTTTTCCTAAAAGAGAATTCGAAAGAAAAGGATACCAAATTAAAGAACATAAAAGCCAAAGTTGAACCATCTGAATGTCCATCACAGAAAATTTATTTAACGGGAAGGTACGAGCAGACAATTTACCTAGAATAGAACGTATCCCCTACCTCATATTCCTTTAGGCTATAACAATAGCACCAACAAGAGTAAGAGTTGAACGTTTAATTTTCATTTTTCGTGCATCTAATGAATTAAAAGATAAATTTACTCCTTAGCAAAGAATAATATTTATAGAATTGTTTCTTGGATCTGAAAAATTCAAAAATATCTGTTCGGTAGGATAATTCATTATTATGTAAGAGTTACTGAGAATTATTCTTTCACAAAGTGGCTTTAGTACGAGTAAGTATAATAAAATAACATTAATTTATTTATGTAACCAAATAAATATTTAAATTACTTGAATCTGTAAATAATGAAGGACATATCCTTCATGTTCTGTGTAGGAGTCTACAAGGATATTTTTGGAGTATTTTAAATTTATCACTGAATCACCAATTTAATAAAAAACAAAAATATCAGAACACTGCAAGATACTCTTATTCTCTTGAAATGCTTTCTTTGAAATGGCAAATTTGTTAACATAATAATAAATTAAGACGAGGTTCCTCAGAAATAGAGTTTTTAGAAATCTACTTTTGACAGGACTCTACTTAGATGACTCATTTCATAGAAATGAAACGAATCTAGTTAAAGCCTACTTTTCAAAGCTGGCGTGAGTCAATGTTTCATTCTCAATGTCGTGAGCCTAGTATGATTGCTTAGGTATGGCAGGCGACAGTAACAGTATTTGCAAATAAATGTATTGTTACCCGAGCGCGCAAACACCGAGAAGCCTTGAGAGACATCTCGAAGCTGTAAACCCGAAGGTACCAGAATTTTCCAGATTCCTGGCGGATGGAATTCTAGCGGCGAATTGAAAATTTCGTAATTTGCCTGGAAAGCCAAAGTAAAATATAAAAGGAAGTTGGCAGTAGCCCAGGGAGCGATGAGTTCTGTTTTGGTCAGCGATGACAGCGCCTGTTATAAACGGGCAGATTCCATGCCGGAATATTTTAAATAGGTTTTATTTCTTTGTTAAAAGTTTCTCGACTTCCTGTCGGGCAATGCTAAGTTGAGCGCGGGTATTAGAAGTGCTCAGGGCTTTTGTTTTGGCTTTGTTTATTTTTAGCCCCACACTGTTTGCCTCATCTTCTAGATTTTGGGCCATCAAATGAAAATCCGATCCGAATTATCCGATGTGATGTGATGTGATGTGTGAAAGTAGACAAATATCGTCAGCGTAATCTAGGTGTTTAAGGTAAGATGTCATCGTCCAACGAATTCCATAATTAGCTTCCGTCAATGATGCACGGAGTACATCGCTGATAACCACCAAGAACAATAGTGGGGACAGTATGCATCCTTGACGTACTCCACTTTGGACTTCAAAATCGTCCGACACCTTACCATTGTGCACGACGTGACACTTGCCGCCCTCGTATGTAGCCTTGATAATAGCTATAAGTTTTTCTGGAATGCCTCTCCTGCGCAAGGCCAACCAGATAGCATCTCGATTCAAGCTGTCGAAAGCCTTCTCGAAGTCGATAAACAGTAAATGTAGCGGAGACCTATACTCAACGCATTGTTCGATTATGATCCGTAAGGTGTTTATGTGGTCGATGCAGGAGCATCCAGCGCGAAAGCCTGCCTGTTCGACATCGAGAGTTGAATCTAAATGTTCTTTAATTCGTTCTAGAATTATTCTAGCTATTATTTTGGCTACAGCTGGAAGCTTAATGTTCATCCCCCTTTTCCACTCCTGTAGAAATTGTTCACTATCCCAAGATCTCCGTATAAGCGGATGCAGCAAATCTGCCGATGTATTTGGCGCCGCTTGAAATAGCTCGGCACGGATGCCATCAATACCCACCGCCTTGTTCTTCTTGAGGGACTTGATTGCTGTTATTATTTCAGTTTTACTGGGAGGTACTGTGCGAATTCGGGAATTTGTTGCTTCGAACTGCTCATTCGAATTTAAGATCATATCGCCATCGTCTAAGTGATTTAGAACTGTAGCAAAATGTTCTCCCCATCTAGTGAGCTGGTCCGCATCCGAAATCAGAAGGTTACCGTCTAGACTCTTCACTGGATGTTGTTTGGAGTTTCGACCACCAATGAGCTCCTTAGTGATGTTGTAAACAGTCCTTCTGCCGCACATACTCGCTGCTTCTTCAGCCCTTGAGACCAGTGAGTTGACATATTGGCGTTTGTCACGTCTCACACTACGCTGCACTTCTTTCTTCTTCGCACGGTATTGGGCTTCAAGCTCGGTTCTCTCTACGGCTGAGGCCGCTGCAATCCAAGCCTTGATTGCTGTACGCTCATCGATCCGTCTCCAGGTGTCTGTAGAAAGCCATGTGCGGTGGTGTTTCTGCTTTTTACCGTCATACGTGCGTGCCCCAGTCGCAAAAGCATTTTTCACAGCACTCCAGTGGTCATCCATGTTGTCTTCCAGTATGCTGGTGATTGCTTCTGCTTCTAAGGCAACATGGCCCCTGAACTGTTGGCGCACCTGGGGAACCTTGAGCCTGTCGATATTAAACCTGGTGATGTTAAGTAGGTTTGAGCGGTTGCTGTTGACGGATGCAGTACGAAGGCGTAAATGAGCTACCATAAGATGGTGATCTCGTTCTTGTCCGACGTTAGCTCCACGTCTGTTTCGGACTTCCAGGAGACAATTTCTAAAGCGGCGACTGATCGCAATGTGGTCGATCTGGTTGGATGTTCGTTGCCTATCAGAGACCCAACTGATCTTATGGCAGGTGTTATGCTTAAACAGCGTACCTCCGATGACTAGGCGGTTGGTATTGCAGAAGTCCACAAACCGCTCACCATTGTCATTACGGTCTCCCACGCCGTGAACTCCCATCACGTGCTTAAGCATGGTGTTGTCGCTACCCACCTTGGCATTGAGATCTCCCATCACCATTACGATGTCCCCATTAGGCGTTTGGTTGTAGGCGGCACCTAAGTGGCTATAAAAATCATCCTTTTTATCCTCAGTCGCGTCTAGAGTCGGGGCATAACACTGTATGATGGTAATTTTTCTAATTCTATTCTGGAACTTAGCTGTCAATATCCGGTCACTATGGGGTTTCCAGGATATGAGGCTACTACGTGCTGCTGGAGTTAGAATGAGTCCTACGCCGGAACTCCGTGCACTTCCAGCTGGTTTACCAGAGTAGAGCATGACAGTGCTTTTTGTTGGGGAAATGTATTCCCCAGCATCGTACCATCTTATCTCGCTCAGCCCTGAGATGTTGATTTTATACCGTGCGAATTTGCGCTCTAATTGGTGGAGTCTGGCGTTATAAGACCCTTCCTTGAGTGAGTGCAGGAGGGTCTTAACGTTCCAGAATCCGATCGTTGTCCGTGTCCGATAGCCAAAGGTCGTCAACAAATTATCCGTCCTTATCCGAGGCGATTGTTTCCGTTTCGGAGCAATAGTTTGTTTTACGGTTGCGGCTCGCTGGGCCACAGACCAACCGACACTTATCCAGTTTTTTGGCGCAGGAAGCTCGCCATTCGTCCTCTCCCGTTAGAAATTTCCGAAGAAATTCCCAGATGACACCACGAGTAGGTGGGAGTAGGGCTTACTAACAGAGCTGCTAGGTTTTCGGCTGCAGTGGCTCCTTCTCGTTACTTAGCGGACCAGCACCTATCGGGAGATGCTGCCCCTACGAGGCCTTTGTTAGTCGTTTGCCATCCGAACATTAATTTAGATATGTGTTATTCGGCTCTATCTATTTCCTAGATTACGATTAGTTTAATTCAACTTTAAGTCGTCAACGGCATATGAGCGAATCATCTGGAGTTTTAGAGGGTTCTTCCCTTGCGCCGATACCTAGAAAAAGCTAAATTTTCTTCTGTTTATCACACAACCATGCCAGTTTAAGATCAGTGGCTATCATTTTTGTGGCTATAGATGCAGAATGCTATGATTAAACGATAACACTTTTTTTTCCAGATGTGCAGATGTTTAGTATTGGCGATGAGAATGTCGTATTTTTATGTGTATACCTATTTTGCCATCTGCTTTTACGATATTGGGTTAGGTTGTGTTTAAGTTTGCTAGATCTAAGGATTCCTCAAAACTGCCTCCAGAACCAAGCAGAGGTACATAAGAAGCGCTGATGGCACTTGTCATCTGTGTTTAGCAACTCGTCGTTATTGAAAAAATAAACAAAAGGTGAGTACAAATAAGGTGAATATTTGTCTGCTCCTTAATCTTGCAGCTCCTATTGAAATCGTTTGAGAACAACAATTTGCGAGTAATGAGAGCCATGTTGAGATTCGCCTTCTCTAGTAGAATCGGTGGAGATTTTCAATGCCGGTCAAGCTTATCAGATTTGGCACCCAAATAAGATGATGTTGAATTGTTCTGAGGCAGGTACTTATTTAAAACCACATTTCAATTGTTTTTGACACATGACTTGATCGAGGTTAGATTATCGCCGTAAATTCATATAATTCGCCTGTATACACTGCACCTCAGCTACGACAAACATATTACTTACTTACTTGGTTGGCGCTATAATTCGGGGGGAAACCTGGGCCTCAGTTGTACGGAATTTCGATAGATTGTGCCTCTGGTGTTGGTTTATGAGTTCCGCACAATCCGTTTAAGTACAACATTAAATAAGCTACATGCCAACGCATCACCTTGCTTAAAACCTGCAGTCTCAGTGAGGTTATTACCAACCTTGATGTAGTAGCGAGCGTTCTCCATCGCCATCCTGGACAGATGCACAAGTTTGGCAGAGATGTCAATATAGCTCTATATAGCTCCTCTCTGTAGATGCTGTCATAAAGGGCACATGGCCATATTGATTGCCATTATTTTCGCCTGATAAATGCTACAGTGATCTGAGATTTGGAAAAGAAGGTATATCATTGAAGAAGACTTCGTCTCTATAATCTTTAGCAATGAAAATCATGGTTCCGTTATCCATGATGTCTTCTACAGCTTATGACTGATCTCAAACAAAAGCGGACGAGCAGTTGAATCGCATCAGTTGAGTGCGCAAATAAGAAATGTATGGAATTGACTCTGATCGAAAGCTAGCTCAACCTCATACTCTAATTAAAAACTATCTCAACCTCCTACTTAACAAGATCCATGGTTTTCTCTTCAGTTTTCTTTCCCATAGAAGCAGCTTTGCGCCGATAATGGATTGAAGGTTAAGAAATTAATTGTGCTCCTTGAGGCATGGGTTCGTTTTTTATACTCTTGTCCCGACTGAAATGGCTTATTGAATGTTGTTGTTTGATAAGATATTTGTTCGGTCTCCGCCACATATCGCTTATCCTGACAGTTATTATGCCTTTGTATATATAACAAAGTAAAGAGCCTTTTAATGCTGGGTGCCAGGCTACAGAGACATCCCCGTTAACTGCAAAGCTGACGAACTTGCCAAACTCTGCACTACCCTAAATATCATACCAAATAGGTAGGTCGTGGGTATGACTCTTGCTACGCGCAAAGTTCAACTTAAGCTGAACGTTATCAGCAAGACACATCGCAGATGGGAGGATGGAACGACGCGGCAAATATACAGGCAGATCTGGCTTAGCTACACTAAGGGTGCCCTACTGCCCTATGGCAGTGTCCAATAGGCCTACACGTCTTCAAATGATTTCTTCAGGAGCTACAGGGATGAAAAGGAGGATGAGACCATCCCTCATTTTCTCTGCACTTGTCCAGACCTATCTAAAAGAAGATTACTCCAAGTTGGACCTGAAATGAATGAAATGAAATTCTTCGCATTACAAAAAGATCCGGTTGGTTCTCTTTGTTAATCCTTGTGTAGCTGATGTGCTCAATCCAATGGTATCACAATGGACCTCTCCTGGTCTAAGTATGTCTGTATTTTGGTACAGACAGTCACTCGAACTTATTCTAACCTACCCTGTAGGACTGGTCAGCTTGGTCAACCTGCCATAAAACAGGCCTGATGGACTGGGAGTTATCGAAAAGGATAGGGAGTTCGGCTAAGTATACCCCCATGAAGGACAATCGGGCAGTAAAATAAGTTTTAGACGTCAACTGTGGTCCTCTATTAGCTTTCCCGTATACCAGAATACAGGCTTTATAATTTGGTATTATTCGAGGCATACGAGTAGATAGCTCTGTAGACCAGATACATACAAAACGCAAAACTATCTTGATGCTGAATGGGAGCTGAATTTGTGTTCCTTTAACTTTCAAAACGACGGCAATATGTAGTCATACTCTCATCTACGTGCACAGAGAAACCTTATATTCATAAGCAAATCTAAAATTTAATCACTTGCACTATTATATTGAACATTTTCAGCGCCCCAGAAAATCCTAATGCTGTCAACACACTGAACTCTATACAATAGCTATCCGAACTAAATTATAGAAATGCACTAAATTCGTAGACAATAACGATTTGGATATGCATTATCAATTTATACACATACAAATATAATTCACCAGAAATACTCACTATAGCACAACCGGGTATTGTTTTGTTAAGACAATGAAAGCCATTGTGTGTTGTGCATTTAATAGGTTTATTCTCACATAGATTTACTTCAGGCCAGGTTGTTCAAACACGTGTGTATTTTGATAAAAATCAACAATAAAACATTTTATGGATTAAGTATTCTAAGGAGTTGAATTTTGAATCAATTGTTTCGGAAATGGAATTGTGGATTATTTATAGAATTGTCATTCGATTATAATTACTTTCTTACTTAGGTGGCGCTACAGCCTCAATCATTAAACAGCAACCCGGTTACGAGCCAGCTGCCTCTAGTTACGCACGCCAAGTTGGTGCCACCTACCGCGAGGTCGTCCATGCAGGGTGGATTCGAAGAATTTTAGCGCTGGAACGTTAGGTCCCATCCACTCTACATAACTCAGCCATTTAGTCGCCATATGTGAACACTTCTGGCTAAGTCGATGTCCCCTCCACTCGCCGTCTGTGCAGACGGGACCGAAAATCACTCGAAGAACTTTTCTCTGAAAGTAATCAAGGGCATCCTCATCCGATTTTGACAAAGTCCATGCCTCTGCGCCATACAGTAGGACTGGAATGATTAGTGTCTTATAAAGAGTAGTTCGAGATATAGCGGTGTTACTCGATTGCCTTCTTAGCCCATAAAAACACCAATTGGCAGGAGTAATTCTTCATTTTTTCTCCCCACTTGGTGTCATTTGTGGAGCTCACCCTAGAGCATATATAGACAAAGTCCTTTACTTCTTCAATGTTATATATATTATACATTATATCTGTCTATTGTGACATTCCGTTTAAGACGCCAATGTTGGGTGCAATTTTTTGTAAACAGTATATATTTTGCTTTGCTTTCATTAACCGCTAAACCCATCTTTGCTAGCTCGATCTTAATACTCGCAAACGCCCTATTGCCATCCCGCTGCGTTGTTCCGATTATGTCAGTGTCATCGGCATAAGCAAGGAGTTGCACAGACTTGTAAAATATTGTACCTCCGATGTTGGGTTGTGAGTTTCGCGCAATTCTTTTAAGTATTATCTTAAAGAGATTCCATGGTAGCGTATCACCTTGTATAAGACCTTTCATGATATCGAACGGTTCGGTAGTGTTCTTTCCGACCTTGATGGCGCAGTGAGAGTTTTCCATCGTCATCCTGCAGCAATAGACAAGCTTGGTAGGGATGCTGAGATTGGACATCGGTCTGCATAACTCGTCTCTATACACACTATTATATGCAATTTTAAAATCGATGAACAGGTGATGTGTATCGATTGATGAGAGAAACGACTCAATTGAAGGTCATCGAATAATAAAATAGATTTATTTAAGCAAAAAAGTTATACATGTTTCAAGTTTGACAATTCAGTTACAACGTTAAGCTTCAGTTAGCTTTAGTGTGTATATCAAAAACAGAGTATAAAGTGCAGTGAATCACAAAACAATGTCTAACAGATTTCTTTAGAGAATTCTGCATTTACCAAGTTATCATCATTTTTTTTTACATTTTAGAAAGTTTAAGCCATACACTGCAGTTTTAATTATTATTATTATTATTTTTTGTACATTCAAAATTCCCATTTTATCTCTTAATAATTCAAATCTACCTATTGCTCGTGGTTTAGTAAATACGTCGGCAATCTGCTCTTCAGTTGAAACATGCGAAAGTTCAAAGACTCCTTCAGCAAATTTCTCTCGAATGAAGTGATATTTTACTTCGATGTGTTTGCTTCTTTTATGGAATTCTGGATTTTGTACAAGCCTGATAGCATTTTCGTTGTCAACCAGAAGGCTTGGCTGGCGACACTCTCCAGGTAGTATCCCGTCAAATAACCGCTTCAGCCAAACTATTTCTTTAGCGGCATGCGCCGCTGCTACATATCCTGCTTCCATGGTAGAGAGGGAGACACATGTTTGGCGTGACATCCACAAAGTCGGCCATTTACCAAATAAGAACACATAGCTGCTGATAGACCGTCTTGTTTCTGAATCACCCGCATAGTCAGAATCGCTGAAACAACTTAATTTACATTCAATGTTTGAATAAAAAATAATACCATTCGTCTTTGTTCCTTTTATGTATCGGATGATACGCTTTATCGCAGTAACATCTTGTGCAGTTGGATGCTCCAAGTGACGACTGATGATTCCAAGAGCGTAGGAAATATAAGGTCTAGTTCCAGTAGCAAGGTACATGAGTGACCCAGCCACTTCTCGATATGGAAATCCACATTTCATCTTAAGATTTTCACTACAGGAACCTTTGGTGATCGCACAGTCTGCTGGTGTTGAAACCGGGTTGGCATCCGACATTTTGAATCTATCCAAAATTC
Source organism: Brachypalpus laphriformis (assembly GCA_945910035.1). Lineage (NCBI taxonomy): Eukaryota > Metazoa > Arthropoda > Insecta > Diptera > Syrphidae > Brachypalpus > Brachypalpus laphriformis. The sequence continues at coordinate 126,464,925 of OX246755.1, forward strand.
GATCCATTCGACCTTGTGAAAGAAATATTGATTCATCGGCTTGATGATCAATTTGCAATTCCAGGAAATGTCCCACATGAAACACTTTAACCTCGAAGACTCCTTTAAGATATGAAATTAACTTGTCAACTTCTTCCTCGTTCTCTCCCACTATCAGTCCATCGTCAACGTAGATAACGACAAGGATACGCTTTCCAATAAATACGCAGGGATCGGCTTTGGAAGGCACCAAATTAAATGAGCGTAGAAATTCAGCGAACTTGATGTTCCTGCATCTGGATGCCTGCATTGAATCTTTTTGGCTCGTGCATGTATAGGTATAGAGCTTCGTGTAACTCCCCATTTGGGAAAGTTGTCTTAATGTCAATTTGCTTAATTGCCATTTTTCTCTGTGCTACGACTGCAAGTACGGCCCTTGTGGAACTAAAGCCCGCAACTGGACTAAGGATCTCATCATAATCAATCCCAGCTTCTTGTGTAAAACCCTTGACCACGAGTTTTGTCTTATATCTATTAGGATTATTGCTGACAACATCTTTGATTTTAAATACTCTTCTGCTATCAATGATTTTTCTCGCCGTTGGTGGTTCCACCAGTTCCCAAGTGTCGTTCTTGTGTAATGCCTCAATTTCTTCTCGCATCGCGGCTTGCCACTTCGCAGCATCAGCTGACCTTGGAACGTCTTCAAAAGTCGTTGGTACATACCTGTCAACCACAAAAGCTCCAATTTCCAGCAAAGCCATCATCGAATCTGCCCGTTCCCGTTGCGCACTTCTTAACCGTTGCTTAATAGACTCAACGGGTATTGGTTTTGAACAGGATTTCGGTTCAACTGCATCCCCACTCTCTTGATTCTTGTTTCTTGTAACTGCTGTCGTGCTATCCTTTACGCCCTCGTAATCAGATAGCCAGCCTTCTTTCTTTACCTCTTCGGGTTTATCCACCAGATTATCCTCGCATTTGTTGTCAAGGGTTAACTACTCTTTCACCTGGAATTGCAGTTTTTTTTTTTTAAATAACATCCCGACTTACTTCAACCTTATTCGTTTCTGAGAAGTATATACGATATCCCTTTGTATTGAATATGGAATATCCCACAAATTTTCCTGGTCGTGATTTAGCATCCCATTTTCTCAGTTTTTGTGAGGGAACATGCGCATAGCACTCAGTTCAAAACACGTGCATCTCAGAGAAGTTAAATTGTCGTGGTGGATCCTTAAACCATAATTGGGCTGGATGCTCGCCAGCGACATCTGTTGGTGCTGTGGGGTTTATTACATATACAGCCATATTAACTGCCTCTGCCCATAGCTTAAGCGACATGCAACGCGCATGGATCATTGTTCTGGCAGCTTCTGCGATGGTTCTCATTTCGCTTTCAGCTCTACCATTTTGTTGGTGGGAATATGAAACGGAAGTTTGATGACGGACGCATTTATCGGAAAGAATTGATTTTAGTTCGATGTTGACAAACTCCATGCCATTATCAGTGCGAATTGTCTGAAGCGATGAGCCAGTTTCCATTTTAATTTGAGTTTTTTCCAAGATCTGCCGTTGTGTGAATATTTGGTCAACGATGGACTTTCCTGCCCTGAAACCGCACTGATAAGGACCTATCAGGTTATTGACGATCTGTTTCAGGCGTTCACATAATACGGCAGAAATGTTCTTATATGTGATGTTGAGAAGACTTACATCTCTGTAGTTGGTGCAGTTCAGAGAGTCTTCTTTCTTCAGGATCGAGCAAACGATGCTGAGGTTTCATCCATCGGACATACTTTCGTCCGACCAGATTTTACAGATGAGTTTGTTCATGCTCCTAACCAACTCATCTCCTCCTGCCTTGAAAAGTTTTGCGACAATGACATCAGCCCCAGCAGCTTTGTTGGGTTTAAAAGTTTCGACATTGCTATCCTCATTTCACTCTGATTGGGTTGACGGGAATCTTGACTGTCATCGTCACTATTGGATGGCTCATTCTGCCTAACAGCGGTATATTGGTCACCGTCGCCGTTTAGCAGTCTCCAGAAATGTTCCTTCCATATCTCCAGCTTCGACGGCGATTCTACAACTATATCTGTGGATTCTCAGAAAACACGTTTAAAGTTTTTCCCGAAAACCTATGGTAATTTGCAAATTTTAGTCCTGTTCCATTGCCTATAACTTGGTAAAGATAACAGGTAATACGGTAACAATATCATCAGTATCATAAACTTCGAATAGTAGAGCATCTTCTGGCAACCTTTCATTTTATGCTAACTCGACTTAGGCGGTTTTATCTTGTGGCCACAGATTACCATTTTCGTCCATGCAGGCTTCTGCTCTAGCTTAGAAACCCTGCCATGTTCTTTTTACCTTTTAGTAACATTTTTGAACACCATTCCTGCAAAAAAGCCTCTTAATCTCCTCGATCTAGCGCTTCTCAAGCTCCTATTTCTTCTTTCTGCGAAGTCGATGTTTGTTTAAGGGCTCCTCTACCACTATCTCTAGTCAAGGCTAACCTTGGAAATTCCGTACCGACCTGTGATCCGAATATGTCGAAGCAGCTCGCGCAAGGTGTTCATTAAGTTTAACCTAACTGGAACTATAGACGCCACCGTTGACTCCATCTAGGGAATTCTTCCACTGCCGTCTGAACAAGAAGACGTGCTCTAGTGAGAAAGCACTCTTCCCCGCTCTCTCATTTGTTGCAGCGAAAAATATTTCGAAGGGGTTTCGAGTTCTAATCACCACTCTTCAATTTATATTGCAAGTCGATGTCATGAAAGACGATGCCATCTGTGGACAGAATTTTTCACTGACTATAATTTTCCACGTTGCAATTCAGCCATTAAGTGGTTCATGATAAGATTAAAGAACAGTGAGCTTAGTGCCGAACTTTGATGAACTCCGACTGAAATCAACACTCATTCCAGTTGGGCTTCCCACTTTTGTTATGATGGTGCGATACAATTCGATAACAAGGTTGATATATTTTTTACCCTTTGTGCGCTCAGTCAAACGTTTTTCGAGATTCATGATTATCATTTGAAAGTTTTTTTGTTGTCTATATGTTTTTCCACTAGGAAGGGCGCCCGAGGTGGATTTTTGTGCGAAAAACCCGCAATCTTTATCGGTCACGTCCATGAGTTGAAGAAATATTCTATTGATTACTCGTTCTCATATTTTGGAAGTTGTATGGTTCTGTAACTGCCACACAGTTTCACGTCTGCCTTGGTCTTTCTCATATTAATAGGACCAGATGCCTTTTCCTTCACTCATTGAGTATCTCTTCAGTGAAGATTTGATGCAGAAGGTCAAAAATATTACCTCCGGTCCTCTAATTTCGTCCACAGTTTAGCAGAGAGATCATCCGGTCCTGTGACTTTGTTGCTGACCATAATTTTATTGCAATCCTCCAATTGCTGGTGGTTCTGAGAAGTTTTCAATCGGGAATGCTTCCTCGTTCATTGTAAGCAGGCTTTGTTCGTTTTTTATTTATTTGATTGCCTTTGTATCCACACCTCTATTATGTGTTTGTTTTGCAATTTCGAAAATATATCTCTCTTTCGTGGCCTAGAAGTCATCCTGTGAGCTGACTACAATTACAATTTGATTCCCCCTTTTGCCATGAGAGATCTTTACATACTTTGGTGTAATGAAATGCTAATATTTTATATATATATATATATATATATATATATATATATATTTTATAATATATTTTTCATCGAAATTTCATTATGTTTGCATAGAAGCATAATATCTAACAGCATCAAAAGGATATCAATTCAAGCCAACTTTATATAGTTCCTTTTCCGTGCATTTCTCAGTACCCTCGTTCCCTGAGTTCAGATACAATTTTGTGCACAACTTTCTTTTACCTTCTTACAAGGTAATTCTTTCAAAAGACTTCTACACGAAGGGACATCATTTTATTCATTGATTACTTTTGACATCCAACTACAATAGAATGCTGCGAGAGTGCATCAAGGTACAAAACCAGAAAGTATAAAGTAATATTCCTGGGGATCCTACCAGTGCAAAGAAAAGTAATCAATTTCTCAAAGCTACCATACCATACCATACCTTTGAATCAATTTTAATATCATTGTAAGTGTTGAATGATTATTATTTGAACTCCCATAAAACATGCAAATAGCTTTCCGTCATAAAGCCCAAAGTATCTATGACTCTTGTAACTCGCATACAAATAACTCATGGAAATTTATTGATTTATGATTTTTCTTCTTCTAATGTTTCGTTTTATATTCTGCAAACATACGCTGCTGGCTCCACATCTAACGTTATCCGCATGGCGAGCTCTCGCGCATCAATAAAAATCCCTTTCCGCATCTGTATCCCGAAAACTTTTACTCATACATACTCGTATATAAAAAAATCAAATCCCATAATACTACCTACAGCTCGTGTTATCAATAAAAACGACGGAAAAATGTAAATAATAACGCACGGAGGTACATACCTTTCACTTGGGACCATGACGTCGCGCTACCATCAGCACATTCCTTAGTCCTTAAAAATTCAATAATACTTAATAGCAATACCTTAATGACATACTCCTGCAGTGAGTTCCCAATGTGTCGTCCTCGTCAGCGTTGTCGGCGTTGTCGGCATATCATCACCTTTAAAAAAAAATATTTTTGTTCCTTTGTATCTTCTGAAATTTCCTTTGAAAGCTGGGGTGAATAAAATATCTAATAATGTACTTGAATTTTAAATAAAAAAAAAATATTGACAATAGGGGAATCCCGTATTCTCAACATTCCCGGAGACGCACAGCAGGTGTAGCTTTGGGAGTATTTGTTTTTCGTCCTTGTGGAATACCACTTCCCACTCAATGTGACATTGCTAAGAAGAAGGGATTTGTGGTGGATTGTATTTAAATCCTTCATGACTTTTTCCTGTGTCACTGGTTATGCCAAAATTTTGAGAAATGTTACAAGAATTAAGCTTTTTATTATTTTTTTTTTTAAGTTATGAGATTTATGTGAAGTTAAAAATATAAGCAAATCCTCAGTAGGGTTAGTTGTATATCCGATGGCATCCATACTATTGTCTCCGTGATATACAAAAAAAAAATCCAGTGGGCTCATATCACTTTAAGTTCCTCTTCTAAAATAATTTCAAGTATTTATGTTGTTTAATGCTCCCTAATAGAATAATCAAATATTTGAATGGGGAATGTTGCCACCAATTATTTCCTTAAATTTATACAGACATATATTTTGTCAGTTTTCAATTTATAATTGGATCAGGGCTTAATGAAATTGCGAGGAAGGGGATTTGAATTGGATAATCATAGTATCATGGGTATTATATCCGAACACGAATGAAAACAATCAGAGAATATTAATTTTATTTTACATATTTCGTTTTGTTGTTTGTTAAAAATTTATTTCATAGAAGGTACACTTTGATGATGAAATCATTTGGTGACCGTCATAGGAGCAAGTTGAGCATTCCGATATCTCTGTTCGTATAGAACAGTACAAATTATGTTATGTTCTTATCATTCAAACTAAATTAGTGCTATCTACTTATTTGCACAAATTGCTAATTGGATTGGGTTGGGATATATTTCATATCACAGATGTATTCTATGATATGAAACATAAAGCAAATGATTTGTATTGTTATATGACTAAGTACCATTATTATAGTCAAATTCTTCTGCAGATAATGCAATAGTAACGTTCAGTTTTCACTACACACACGTGTTGGTGCTTTCACGAGATTATTACTCCGTTGTCTATGATATACCGCTCTCTTTCAGCTACAACCCATAGCAGAGAGTACATAAGACACAAATGTGATGTTGGAGAATTGAATGGAGAAGAAAGCATCCAGGGATACCTCAGTGGTAGAGCGTTGGTGACTAAAACCATAACTATCGCAGGTTCGTCTCCTGCCTCTGGAAATAATGTTTTCTTCTTTGATCAATTCTCCAAAAATAATCATTCTTTACATTGATATTCCGTCAGTGAGGATGATTGGTATAGCTGATTTGTTGATTGACAATTAATTTGGAAATTCAAATTAATAAGAAAATCATCAAAAAATGCATGTGCCAAAAACGCGATTCGAACCTCGATCACCGAGGGAAAAATGGTGAACACAGCATCTTAGCCATCTCGGCAATGGTAGTGTTCCGCTAGGCGATGTCAAAGCCCTACCAGTCTTCTGCAGGTAATGCAATAGTAACGTTCAGTTTTTTATAGTCAAATTCATCACCGCAAACTTTGATCTACCATACATAGTAATGAGGTTTGAAAGAATTAAAAACACACAGTAAAAATATGAGAAATTTGTTCGTCCTTTGATATTTATTGTCTTAAATTAAAAAAAAACAAATTATAGGTCCTTTTATTAGGTTAGCTTATTCTATGTCCTTAGTCACTGCTCTCCATTACCCTGAAAACAAACACTGAGTTAGAATCACCTATATAAGAATATAGGGATTTGTACATATGTACATCTCAGGATGTATCTCATCAAGGAAGTGCCTAGCAAGAGGTCTAATGTTTTTTATTTCCAAGGGAAGGGCATTCGCATAATAGGCCGCGGACAAATCAACTTTCTCCCACGTCTTCTGCCCCTGCAGTAGTCATTGTGAATCACCTCAAGTTGATACCATGTTGGAATTCATATCAAAGATCCTGTGCCAAATAATATAGCTCAAGGATCTCTGCGACTAAGTACCATTGACTTTGCCGCGCTTCAAAGTGAACGTATTTTCAAAAGTTCCGCTTTCAGTCCAGTCGTTGTTTCCCCCAATTGCTTCCCCCCTTCAACACATTTTGTTAGGAAAGCGAACAGTGTGAACAGACCAATAGTGGTGCCATTTGTAGTGCTGGAGAGCATTTGCATTATTCTTTTCACTTTGTACTACTGAACTGCTCCCCTCGATTTTATTCCGCTTTATTAAATACTTACGATTTTTCTCATTTTTTTAGAAATCCAGCTCTTCTCATACGGAAGAAGGCCCATTTTTTTGTAGCTGTGGCTCCTGCTTTAAGTATCCACTTCAGTTTTCTGCATCAGAGTAGCCTGAAATTTCTCAAATTGTATAATTTTAAAATGTCTAGCATAAGATAGCCCTGAAGATGGTGATACTTAAAAAGTTTGAATGATTCATTGTTTAGCTCCATAAAGAGTTTCTACTTCTTAGTACTTAACTGGGTAGTCTGAATCCCTGCAAATTATAGATTCACTTTTACAAGTGTTTATTCAATTGTGAGCACCTAGAATGCTATTTTATTTAACGTGTTACACGCAGTGTCCTAGTGCCCCGCTTTGAAACTGAGGTGTGTACTACCTTCTCTTTGAATAGATTACTATTTGTACTACTTTTTTAGTTGCACAAACGACAACAAGCAGCCTCAATGAAAAATGTGAAACAGAAACATCAGATGAAAGAAAAAGCGAACGAGAATCCACTTCAAATCGAGGCCCACATCCCATCCGAACTCTCTCTAAGGCTACGCATTTCATTACGAAATTTCGCTAAACCGAATAGTTTGAGCCGGAATTAAACTTAATAGGGGAAAAAATCTCTCCGTATCAAGAATTTCCAGTCATTGCTATTCAATTTTACTGATTGAGCTATAATTTTTTCGAAACTGAAAGCCGAAAACAGAACTCTTATGGATTCAACACGGTTCGTCTATCAACCTGTCAAACGTACAAGATGGTAGATTCCTTGTTTTCGGCTTATTTGGTCACATAAGTTAGTTAATGAACCAGATTTATTTCATTGTTTTCCCAACGTTTCAGCAGGAATTGCTGCCTTCTTCAGAGGATTTTTATTCATGAGAAAGTTAATAAAATATGGAGAGAAATTTAACAAAAGGATTTAAACAACTTTTTTTTAAAAAACCAACTTATATTAATGAGTAATAAAATGGACAATTAAAAACAGTTACGAGTATGTAAGCAAACGGGAAACAAAAGAAATAAAATAAACAATTTATGGCGAAAACCAAAAAAAGAATACTTCTTCTAATGAAGTTTAGTCACTTAATAACGGCTAATAAGTTTAAAACTTAAAACTTTGCAGAGACGAGAGAGCAATATAACGGGTGGGCCATCTAGTAATTTCTTTTTAAATCATAGGTTATTTTGACACTAACAGCTGTTTTCCGCTCGAAATCTTGACAGAAAGTCCTCCGCGGAACGAAATGAGTCGCTTTGCGCTTGAACAGCATTGGGAAATATTGAAAACTTATTTCCAAAGTGAGTGCTGTGTAGCCCAAACAGTGCGTTTTTTGAAAAGAAGTTTTGGCCGAAATGAAGCACCCACCGCGCCTGCTGGACGCAAGTTGGTGCAAAAAGTTCGTGAGACTGGTATGCTAGTGGACAACACTCATGGTCCCCGTCGTCGTACGGTGCGCACAGACGAGAATGTGGCTGCTGTAGTGGTGGCATCATTGGAACATTTTTCTTCGAAAATGAGGCTGGGAACAACGTTTCGGTCAACGGTGGGCGTTACAGAGCCATGTTAACGACTTTTTTTTTTTTTACTGAAATTGAAGACATGGATTTGGACGACCTCTGGTTCATGCAGGATGGCGCGCCATGCCACACAACCCATGCCACAATCGGTCTTTTGCGAACCAAATTCCCAAATCGTGTTATCAGCCGTCTTGGCGATGTCAATTGGCCGCCTCGGAGCTGCGATTTGACCCCTTTGGACGGGGGGGGGGGGGGGGGGGGGGGGGGGGGGGGGGGGGGAACTAAAGTTTGTACATTTTCAATGAATCATTACATGCTAATATATGTACAGGGTGACCAGATAAGAACGATAGGAACAAAAATTGAAGTAAAACTACAACGGTGTGAGATATAGAATTGATTCTGGCTGTATTTGGAAGCTACATTCACGCCATTATGTGTGGAATAGCACATTATTTAAATGGCCGCCTCGGCTTCGCTGGCAGTGCTTCAAGCGGTCGGTCCAATTTTTGATGACTCGATCCAATACGTACGGCGTTATTCTGGCAATAGCGTCTCGAATGTTGACCTCGAGCTCGTCCAAAGTGGTTGGCTTGTTATCGTAGACTAAGGACTTGACGTAGCCCCAGAGAAAATAATCGAGTGGTGTCAAGTCGCATGATCGCGGCAGCGAATTGATGAACGCTCGCCGTGAGATAACCCAGTCGCAAAATTTCTCCTTCACAACTTTAAGCGTTTCGTCGCTTGTATGGCATGGAGCGCTTTAATTCTTGCGTCAGAACAATTTGGATGTAGGCCCAAATCCAACCGCAAAATAAGCCAGGTTGACTCTCTGGCGATGCCCAATTCAGCAGATCGGCGCCGAATCGACATTTCTGGGTTTTCTTCGATACAGGCCGCTACGGCGCCTATGTTTTCTTCATTTCGCACCAATCTCTGTTTGGTTGGTGGCTTAAGGTCTAAAAGAGTGTACTCACGCTCAAACTTTTTCACGGTGCGACGAATTGCCTGCACACTGAAGCCATGATGGCGACCGACCTCACGACGAAATTCACGTTGCGTATTTACAACTGTGCCGGAATTTTGATAATATTTTTTAATAATTTCCGCACGTTCGGCAAGCGTGAAACGATGCATGATGAAATGGCAAACTTTACTGAAATATTTTGACAGCTGGATGTTATTGGTAACTTTGACAGCTGCTGAAACATAACAATTGGAAAAAGTATCATTGCTATCTGGTCACCCTTTATATGTACAAGTTCGAGTACATACACTCCACGAAATTTATATAGAGACATCAATTTTTTCAAAATTAAATAGCCAAGCAAGGGTGAATGAACAATTTCGGTACACAGCATTAGTATACTGCTAACAAGTCAATCAAAAAAGAACAGAAGAATGTACGTATATAGGACACAGACTAAAACAAAATTGTGCTAAAACACTGCAAAATGAAGTTAGAAACAGCTCATTTGAACTTAAAAATAGTTTTATGTAAAAATATTATTTTACGTTTTTTAATATTTAAATAATGTGTATTTCCTTTTTTATTACGTATGACCTCAAATATTCTGCTTGGTATGGAATTTATGAGGTTTTGAAAATAATCCGTTTCCAAGCTCTTCCAAATATCTTGAATGGATTGTTTGAGGTTGTTAACCGTGTCCTTCCGTTTTTGTACAATTTTTGTGCCATTCTTCCCCATAAACTTTCGACTGGGTCAGATCTGGCGATTTTGATGGCCACTCTATAGCAGTTGTATGTACTTGTCAAACTGATGTACTTTTCAGTTACTGTGGCGGAATATATATGTAAGAAAAACACAGTTCTATTTTTCAGACGTGTTGTAACGTGAAATATCACTGCAATCGTCAGTGACCCCTATATGGCTCTATATTATTTTCGTGGAGTGTAGCTCTACTTTTTTATTGATAAAAACAGCAATCAGTGTTGAAATGATGGACCGAAACATGTGAAGCAGCATGTGAAGCCCGACTTTCACTTAATAATCTTTTTTTAAGGATTTATCCATTTACATTACGGGGTACTTGCCATAAATTTAATTTTATAATCGTTTATAACTATAATACGAAATTGTTTTGTACATACCATACATACACGTACATAACATTGTAGATACCGGTGCGTGGAAATCTTACGCATTTTAACTGAAATTTACTTAAATAGCAAGATCGGGCAAAATCGACGGGGCATTTCTGATATATACGAGTAGAGGAGGACGGGGTCAAAAGTAATATTTTTTTACTAAATATGATGCATCTCTTAAGGTTTTTAAAATTAGTCAGTCATACAAATTTTAACTTAGAGAATGATACTTCAGCTACTAAGTTCAAAAGAAACTTTTTGAAAATTCTGTTAGGAAAATGTAAAAAATTTGACATTTGGTAAAATGTGCCGGTTGTTACAAATTACCCCTGCTACGGGGTTAGTTGTAGCATAGGTCAAGGTAAGTTGTAACATAAGTTATTTTCTAATTCTTTTTCAAAAAAATAAATACTTTTTATGAAGCACAAGAAAAGACTAATACAATTCATTAAGAGCCGCTTACTGCAACGCAGACAGAAACTAAAGTGTCTCGTTCAGCAGACGCAATAGATCCGACTTGCTTTGCCCCTTTTTTGGCTAAAATTTTTCAGAGATTTTGAACTGTAGTCACCCCTGTTTCATCGCAATTATAGATGCGTATGATTTTGCTGTCCTTGTTTGTTATTAAACATGTAAAAATGTCCTTATAAATGCAAATAAAACATGTTCGAGGTTAAAAGTTACATGTTACAACTTACCCCCAATTTTGTTACAACTTACACCTCTATAGAAATTACACACAAGCGATATAACAAAAAGAAAATTGGGATTCCCCCAAAACTGAGGCTAACATACAAATGCAGCCAAATCTTAAATGTATGCATACAGAAAGACCCAGAATTGTATCTGTTGCGTGTGAGTGAGAATACTTACTACTTACTTAGGTGGCGCTAGAGTTCACAGATTTCAACAGATTGAAATTACTTCTAGCACAAATCGAATTATAAAAGAAATCTCTGAATTCGGTCACAAACAAAAGACGAACTTGATGAGGAAATACTGTCCTTCATTCAACAAATTAAAAAAATCTGCGTGGAAAAGCTCTCCCGTACTAGAAAGAAATTTTCTTGATCTTAGCTATACGAAACAAATATAAGCAATTTCATCTCGGAGAAAAGAAGAAAGTTCAGATTACAAAGAAAATGGCAACAATCAAGATATCCAGGTGTTTAAGTCGAATTGAATAAAATCACAAAAGTATTACGACAAAAATTATATGAAAATCAGTCAATTTATCAAACGACAAATCCGCTAACTACTCGTGATAGAAGTAACTAAATAACTAAGAGGACCAGGCAAATGCCTGGGCTTAATCTGACCCTGACAACGTAGAATTGCTTGACGAACAACTTAAGAATAGTTCCATCCGAACGAGGGGCCCAAACTAAATACTTCATTATACTCATGCAAGCTGAATGCCAGAGTTCCTAACATTTTCGAAAATGAGTTGAAAAATTAGAATTACAAAAGTCGAAGTTGTTCAATAAATAAGTTTTAATCAATGTTATACCATCTAATCAGTTCGGATTCAAGGAAGTGCACTCAACTCTCGACCAGGTCAAGAATTACGGATGTAATTGAAAGCTCCCTAGAAAACAGATTGGTTTGTTCAGCAGTTTTCATTAACGTGAATTCATGAAAATTAAAAAGCACCTGTACAAAATTTTCTTTTGCCTTTCTCCTTAATTTCATTACTTACTTACTTACTTACTTACTTAGATGGCGCTACAATTCGGGGTGAACCTGGGCACCAACCAACAAGCCTCTCCATTAAGCACGGTCTTTAGCTACTTTCCTCCAGTTGCCCACTCCAAATTGGACGAGGTTCTTTTGAACTTGTGCGCTCCACCTACGGCGAGGAGGTCCTCTACTGCATCGTCCCTCCGGGTTAGATTCGAAGACTCTGCGGCCGGCGCGTTGGTGTCCATTCGCTCTACATGTCCTAGCCATCTCAGACGTCAAATACGCAATTTTTTGACTAGGCCGATGTCGCTGTACAGCTCGTATAGTTCGTTATTGAATCTTCTCCTCCAAAACCCGTCAACGCAAACGGGACCTCTTGAAGCGACCAAGGATATCTTCATCCTCTTTTAATGAAGTCCATATTTCAGCACCTTAAAGTAGGACTGGGGTGATCAGAGACTTATACAGAGTCTCCTTAGTTGTTCGAGATACGGTTTTAGTGTTGAATTGCCTTATAAGTCCAAAAAAACAGCGATTGGCAAGAGTTATTCTTCGCTTGATTTCTGCGCAGAGCTAAGGTAGACTAAGTCCCTTACTAAATCGTCCCACTGTGACGTTCTGTCTAATTCGTCTGCGTTAATTGTCCCTTCTCGCTGACAGCATATGCTTGGTTTTGCCCTCGTTTATCGCTAAACCCATTTTGGCCGCTTCTGCTTCAATGCTTGCAAACGCATCGGTGACAGCCCGCTGTGTTCTTCCAATTATGTCCATCTCGTCGGCGTATGCAAGCAGTTGTACGGATTTTTGATAGATTGTGCCTCTATTGTTGGCCTATGAGTTCCGCACAATCCATTGAAGTACAATATTAAAGAAGTCACATGACAGCGCGTCACCTTGTCTAAAACCTTTTTTGACATCAACGGTCTCGGTGAAGTCATTACCGATATTGATGGAGCAGCGAGCGTTCTCCATTGTCATCCTGCACAGACGAACAAGTTGGGCAGGGATACCAAAACTAGACATGCCTCTATAAAGCTCTTCTCTATAGATGCTGTCATAGGTGGCCTTGAAATCGATAAAGAGATGGTGAGTATCGACTTGGACTTCTGTGGTTTTCTCCAGAATCTGCCGAAGTGTGAAGACTTGATCGATGATGAATTTTCCTGGCCTGAAACCGCACTGATAGGGTTCAATCAGGCTGTTGATAAAAGGTTTCAGGCGTTCACACAATAGTAGTGAACCTAGCCAGCCAGTCGTTTATTTAAAAGATTTTCCAGCCAGCCGATTTTATGCGAACACATCTCTAGGAACCAAGCAACTTCGCAGTGACAACAAATAACTCAAAAACATTCATTTTTACGCCGCCTGAAATTAGGCATCACAAAATTCCCAGCCAGCCGATTTTTGCTGGGGATTAAATCAAGAGTAGTAGCCAGTCGGTGTTTGTATTTGTTTTATGTGTAAAATTTGACTTTGCTAGCAACTACTAGCTGGCTAGGTTTCAAAAGTGTTTTTTTGAAACCTACCCAGCCAGCCGTTCATTTAAATGATTTTCCAGCCAGCCAAAGCCAGCCGATTTTATACGAACATATCTCTAGGAACCAAGTAACTTCGCAGTGACAGCAGCAACAAATAACTAAAAAATGTTCGTTTTTGCGCCGCCTGAAAATAGGCATCACAAAATTCCCAGCCAGCCGCTCTTTGCTGGGGCTTAAATCAAGAGTAGTAGCCAGTCGGTGTTTGTATTTGTTTTATGTGTAAAATTTAAGTTTACTAGCAACTACTGGCTGGCTAGGTTTAAAAAAAACACGGCTAATATCGCAGAAAATATCTTATATGCGGGGTCTCCTTTCTTGTGGAAAGATGCCGAGATGTTGGCAAACGATACTGAGATTTCATTCATCAGGCATACACTCGTCTGACCAAATCTTAGAGATGAGTTGGTGTATGCACTCTACCAATTCATCACCAGCTGCCTTGAAAAGTTCGGCCAGTAAGCCGTCAGGTCCAGCAGCCTTGTTGGATTTTAGCTTGGATATTGCTATCGTCACTTCGTTTTGGTCAGGTGGACGGAAATTTTGACTATCATCGTCTTTGCTGAATGGTTCATTCTGCCTGACAGCGGGATGTTGGTCTTCGTCGCCGTTATACAGTCTGCAGAAGTAGTTTTTCCATATTCTCAGCACCGACTGTGATTCTAATATGAGGTTTCCATTTTCTACACCTCTACAGGTTTCTGTACGGGTATTGCTTCTCTGATACATTTTTTTTTACCTTTTGGTAAAACATCCGTACATTGTTCCTGGAGTATAAGTGAGAATAGCAAAAACAAAAAATAAAAAATAATCAAATTACAAAAACATGTCGATTTCACCGACCACTGCCATAGCTTCCTTCACCGACGTCCAAAGCGCAGATGAAGCTGTCAGGACGTTTGCTTGGGCAGGTATTTTTCTCTTTAATGCGACTCTTAATTTAGATTATAACTTTTTATTTTAGAGCTGTTACAAGTTGCCCGTGTTACTTCTAACCCCGTCCTCCCCTACTTAGCCGATTTCCCAAAGCACCGTAACGAGTACATTTTTCCGTAACTTATCGAAAACAGTTCGCTTTGGTATAAAATGGAATAAAAAATTCAATAGTCTTCGCCTCTGGAACGTGAACACTATTTTGCAACTCCATGCTTTGCCGACTTATAGCCAGCCAAAGTTGGACCCTTGAGGCTCTCTAGAAAATATAGCCGATATTATTTATGTACTATAATATATGTATACTTACTGCTATATTCTCCGAAGTATTTTTCGTCATAAAAACATTTTTTTCTCACAACCAAATTGATGTGTGAGTAAGCTTAACTATTTTAAGTAAAAAAAATGTCGCACGTGTAACTTACTCATTACACCCTTCCTTTCCAAAATGTTCCATTGTTCGACAAAAACAAGTGCATACGAGGAGGCATTTTTTATTTCAATTCACACCATTTTTGAGTAAATTTCTTGTATGCGAGATTAACAGAATCTCCACACTGCTGGTATGCCATTTTATAGCATGCATTCAAATCACCTAAAATACGAAATTAGGTCAACATTTTTCAAACGATTTTCGACAAAAGTATGCATTTCACACCGAAGTGTATGCACAGATTTCCTGTTTACCCTTCCGTTACACATTTCCATAACACATTTTCGTATATGATTTCCATTACACTCGTGCAAATTCCTTTACCATTTTTACGGAAGTTTGACTTCAAAAACACGAATCAGCTCTGCGAATGAATGAACGCAGAACCGCATTACGCCTCCCAAATTGTATACCTGAGAAGTATAAGGGCTTAACTCCCATGCGAGAACTTTAAGTTTCTTGACAGTGTATAGCATACATAGCACCTATACATATGTTATTTAGGTACTTGGTAATTGTTGATGAAAAAAACATTTAATAGTCATAGCTGCAGCAGCATTGAATTAATCTTCTACGAAACGCATATCCAAAGCTTGTTATATTTGGAAGAGGGCTGTCATTCTTCTCCAGCAACATTGTGAATCTGATTCCTCCTGGATCAAAAAGTAGAAAGGATGTCACATTTGCATTCGTTTCAGCTGCACTTGCTCCGTCGTACTTACACACTGCTCTAAAAGATGTAGGCAAGACCTATGTACGTAACGTATCCTGCTTTAACCCAGATTTTCGCAAATCATGTTACAGTTGTTGAATTCATCATCAATCTTCAAGTTTCGCACACAATAAATGGATGTGCGATAGCAATGACGACTTGATTCGAGAATTTCATTTTTATTTGGCTTTTAAGGATCTCTCTCGAAAAGAAGGAAAAGGCTTTAGAATAAACAATGATGTTGCCAACACCAGAGAGAATACAGCTTGCCTTATAGGTATGATAGATAGTTCAGTTTGGCACAGAGTGCCAAGAAGATATTCGTATTCGGCTGCCGCAGCTGAATTCCATTACTCATTCATGGCGGGCTTGTCATTGGCCCTCCATAAGTAACTTCCTAACCGAAGTGGAATGATTATACACCAGCCACCCTAAAGAACGTTCAGCTTATACAGAATCTCAGATCCTTAATACGAAATCAAGTAGGCCTACAAGGAGCTTACAAAGAAATTCCAAATATTTTCAAACACCATAATGAAGATGTTTCCGCATGCTTTTGAGACGCACACATCCGATAGAATGTATTTTCAAGTGGCTTCTCTACGCACACAGAAGAGGAATGATGGTATTTAAATTGTATTTGATAGAGTGGTGATAGAGTCGTTTTTCTTATGCTCTCTGCTTCTTTTTCTTATATTTCTTGTTGCGTTGTGCAAGTATTTGTGTTTCCATTTTTAATGGGATTGAGATGAGTTGAAAGATGAATGAACTGAAAAAAGCTGACGAAATGGGAAATGAACACTTCTACGTTGTAATTGATGATGGGGTCGTGGCATTTTATAGGCAATCTTAGGGGAATGAAAAGGTTCTTGTTGAAATTGCTTTTTGTATAATTTGGTTGAGAGTTTTAAGTGACTTATATTTTTCTAACTTATTTGGAGTTACAGGGAATACTACACATATATATTAATTTGTTTTATTTCTTCAAATTGCTTTATTTTCACAAGAAGAAACAACAATTGCCTTGTGTGTTTTATGTGACTAAATGCATTCATTCTTTTCTCAACACTTCTTTGTAATACTGAGATCAGAAGATAGTAAATTGCAAGTAAGCAGCTACCGCAGTCTCATTACTCCAGATATTAGAATCCTCGAGAATAGTGGCCCTCAGCAGCTCTACTGCTCTCAATCGTCGAACCCACAATAGCTAGAAGGGATGAACTTGCCGTTCGAATGTTAAAGCAGCTGCCTAGAGATTGAGTTTGGTGAAGGAACGACTGTCAGCGCCTTTGTTCATACCGAAATGTACCTTCGTCAAGGATAAAGGACATCTGAATCCTTATATTGTCTATAGTTCGCATAACTTGATCGGAGATTGGGTAACCAACTCCTCTGTAAGGCCTGGGGTCGGCAGACGAGAGAGGGGAGAAGAGTGCTTTCTTTCTAGAACACTTCTTCTTGTTACAGACGGCAGAGGACGAATTCCTTAGATGGAGTCAACGGTGACGTCTACAGTTCCAATTAGGTGGAAATGAGTGAACACCTTGCGCGAGCTGCTTCGACATATTCGGATCGCAGGTAGATACGGAATTTCCAATATTAATCAGGACATTGGAATAGAGATGGCGGCGGAGAAGCCCTTAATGTGCCAAAGGCCGCGCTCATATTTCCATAGTCAACTACTGGCACCATTTTACCCGCGTCCTACGGACGAAGCGTGTCGTAGCTAGCACGCGGTTCCCACTTCTTGATATCGACAAGGAGACATGGCTCTCTGTTGATCGAGCGATCGAAAACCGTCCACCAAATTAATCACATTGCGATTGACGCAAGATATTCTTCTAGTATTCTGAGTGTCCGGACATTCCGAGGAACCAACGTGGACTCGCATCACTACTTAGTTGTAGCCAGGGATGCGAATATCCAGAACGGAGCAAAACTAACGAAATACTGTGAAGAAGTTTGACTTCTGTCGACTACAATCGCGGAGCCTTTGCCAGTCAAGTCTCTTAATCTCAATCTAGGTTCTACGCCGCCAGCAGCAAATGCGGAAGACCAGTAGCAGCGTTGCCAACAAGCCATCAGAGATGTCGCCTCTGATGCACTGGGTTTCTCTCGGCCACCACAATGAAATCCCAGATTTGATAAGGATTGTCGGCAAGCACATGCGGCAAAACATGAGACGTACAAAGCAGAGCTGCATAGAAGGACTAAAGTTGTTCGCGAGTTCTACGATCGGAGGAGAAAAGGCAAACATCTTCTTCTCAGAAAGAAGAAAAGGAAACTTGAGAAGGGATCGATCGAGGAGATTGAGAAATGATGTTCGAAAAGTTTACCAAAAGGTAAAACGAACATGCCAGGGCTTCAAAGCCAGAACACGAGCCTGCAGGGACGAAAGTGATAATATAATATAGTTGTAGAATCGCAGTCAGTGCTTAGGATATGCAATGAACACTTTTGCAGACTGCTAAACGGCGATGATGAGCAATATTCCGCTGTCAGACAGAACTAGCCATTAAACAGTGATGATAACAGTCAAGATTTCCGTCAACCCGATCAGAATGAAGTAAGGATAGCGATATTGAAACTTAAATCCAATAAAGCTGCTGGATCTGATGGCATTTTAGTTAAGTTGTTCAAGGCAGGAAGAGATAACTTGGTAGGGGCCATGCACCACCGCATCTGTAAAATTTGATCGAACGAAAGTATGTATGTCTGATGAACGGAACCTCAGCAATGTTTGCCCGATCCTGAAGAAAGGATACCCTCTGAACTACGCCAACTACATAGATATAAGTCTTCTCAATATCGCATATACGATCATGCGTGCCGAATTATCTGAACGCCTAAAATCGATCATCAACAACTTGATAGCTCCTTATCAGTGCGGTTTCAGGCCGGGAAAGTTCGGCTTTGACCAAATATTCACACTACGACAGATCCAGGAAAATACCCATGAATACAAAATTGATACTCACCACCTTTATATCGATTTCAAAGTTACCTATAATGTGTATAAAGACGAGTTATAGAGAGCCATATTTAGTCTCTGTCTCCAAGCTCGTGTGTCTGTGCAGGATCCGGACTGTAGCGCCACCTAAGTAAGTAAGGGAAGTGAGTATCCATTAAAAGATCAAACGATTCAACGAGCCCCCGTAAAATCAGATCTATGCAGCATGGCTTTTTGACTTGTGTGCCTTAAATGAAGAGCAATTTTGTCTTCTTTTTTTTATTATAATAAATTAAAGAGCGAATATTTGTAAAATAAATTTTAATATAAATTCAGACCTAAATGAATCGTGTTGTATAACATTTTAACTCTACGAACTATTTTAATTAATTTAATTCATATATTCAAGCAGATAATAGCTTTATTCTTTGATGTGAGTAATTGGGTGAATAAAATAAAATTCATCAAGTATCACTGTTCTGCAGTCATAAACAAATAAAATTAATTAATCCACTCATAATATCAATTATTCTTTTCGGCTGAAGTTTTTTTTATTAATAAAGCGTAAAAATAGCGATAAGCACTTACATATATTGGCATGTATTTAGTTTGTAATTATATACTTACGAGTACCTGTTGAACATGAGTATCTCATTTTAATTACATCCTATTCAAAATGAATTACGGGACTAAAAATGAATTTACATGTTTTGCCCCGGAGTACATTGATTGAGTGCGTACTCATATTACCCATGTTTCATTTAAAAATATCTGGGGTTTTTCATAATGATTCCAAAGGTACAATATAGTGTGTAATTACAATGATCAAGAAATGAAATTCAATTAGCACCAATAGTACTCTCATGATAATTATCCATATCCCATTCATTAACTAAAATGAACTGAAATTCCAGCAGCCGCAATCAACCGCAATTCTCATCCATTCATTTTAATTATCGAAGCCTGTAAAGAATGCTTTGTTATGTTACCACACAGGACGCTCTTACCAAACCCCCTTTAAAGAAACAATACTATATCAATCCATGAATTACAAAATTGTACAATCGATACCCATTGTTTCAACGCTCCTCCTCTATACTAGCAAACAGGATTCCTTCGAGAGGACACATTCACTGAGCCATATTCATCATCAACAATGTTTTCATAGAGCACCTGCACAACCACCCCCAACAAAAATGTTCAAGTAGAAATCGTAAAAAAACATCCTGCTGCAGACAAAAAATCTTTTGTTTGGTCCCACAGAAAGGATTCATATTTGTTTACGATTCATATTTGCGCTCTTCCCGTCCACTGGTACACATCAAAACGATTGATTTACGGATTAAATTTCACAAAGAGGAAAGCAGCAGCAAAAAAAAAAATCACGTTCAATGGTTTTCTATTTCCTGGCCAGCAGACGTATCTTTCAGGACAACGAAAAACGGCATGAAAAAGTAATATTCCAATTTCCTCTCGCTCACAAATTACACTTTCTATTCTTGTCGTTTCGCTGCGAACAAAAATCGCTAACAAATTGAATGCTAAATACGCAGGACTAAACGAAAAAAAAAAAAGAAGGAAATCCAGCTAAATCGAAGGTCGTTCCCTATCCGGTGGGTGGGTCGGGGTGGTACATTTATTATAGATGCTCGCGATGAAGAAAATTTATAACTCAGTAGGAAAGCCAAGAACAGCAGATTCGCGAAAAACTAGGCCAACTACCGTTTAAGGATGCATATCCCAGACTCAATGTCTTAACCCTCAAAGGCGATAAAGCCTGCCCTCCTTCCACCTCAGTTAAAATTAAGGAGAATGGGTGCTAAATATGTTTCTTATATTTTTTGTTGTTGTTGTTTTATGTTTTACGGTCTCACGAAGGGCGTTTGTTTGCCGTTTTGCAACACGGAAAGTTATGTACGTGAGTGTTGTACCCTTCACCGTAGTCGTCCCCCGAAGAAGACCACGATGATGATGATGGAGCCAGGGAGTTGCTGAAGGCAAAAAGTTTGCCTTGTTATTTCTACGGTAAAAGTGTGAGAACATTTTCTGGAAATTAGTATAAACTATAAAAAAGAAGGGATACGTGCCAGAGGAATCGTAGTTTTAATTTTTTTCCATGGAAGGATATGTACTCATCTGTGAGGCGATGCAACGTGACAGACTTCCTAGCAACCGGGATAAAACCAACTTTGAACAAAGGGTCTTGTACAAATGGTATTGTGTATCATACTTGTAGGTGGCTACAAAGCCTTTATGATTTTTTGTTCTCATTAATAATTGTTATGACTTCACTGGTCTTGTACAGTATGTATGACAAGAGATGATAAGAGTACGTCTTGTTACGAGTAGCGGAGTACTTACTAAGGTGGCGCTACAGTGGGGGGACGGCCAATTTTTAGAAAACATTAACAAAACTTGAGTTTTGGTGCCATCTATCGAAACCTCGGTATTTTTCTTTTTGGTGTGCGCTTATAAAGGGTGTCCAGTGGAAAAATTTCAAGTTTAAATTGTGACTACTCAAAACTTGTAGAGGGCAAGTTATGCGGATTCAACAGTCGCCATGGGTCACTGGTCGGGATCGTACCGCACGTTCGCGGTCGAGCAATATTTGACGAATGACTGGTTCATGTACGTCGTGCTTTTTGCACTCACTTCTATATTCGACGATTAAGTGATAAGCACGCAACTTATCTGGTCGTAGGTGCAAAGGTACAGAAAAGAAGAACCAATGGTCAACAGAAATCCTCCGATACGATCAACGTCAGCAACGATGCCAGAACAAGTAGCTCAATTCGAGACGAAATTACGCGGAATCCGCATAAGCAGATTAGGTTGGTTGCGCTAGAATTAAAAAATCAACAATACAGATTATTTTGAAAAAGAAATTAAAGTTCCACCCACACAAGATGCAAATCGTGCAGGGTCTTAACGAAAGTGACTATATTTTACGACAACCCTTCGCAAGAACAATGCCGGACAGCAAGAGCGCTTGGAAACATACTGTTCAGTGATGAAGCACAATTTCATGTAGATGGCTATGTGAATAAACAGAACATGTTCTACTGGTGTCTCAATAACCCTAGAGAGCGCCATCAAAAACATTTACATTGCCCAAAAACCACAAAGTGGTGTGTGATTTCTACCCGAGATATAATTGGCTCTTATTTTTTAACCACGAAGAGAGATTCAGATCCCACTGGAAAATATTCACCATGAAGTTGCGGCCATTGTACCTACGCTTTGATCTGGCATACTTGCGAATGTAAGGGTCCGACTGCAACAATGCATGGAAGAAAAAGTCGCCATTTCGAACTGTCTAATAAATATTAAGGTTCAAATAATTGTATTTATTTTTTATTTAATTTTAAACTTGACACCCTTTATACGAGTATTTATAATACATATACTCATACTATACACACAGGTTGCGATAAATTGCAATTCTCGCCAAATTGTTAATTCAATAAATCGATGGCAGTGGTTCCGCGCCTTATGCCACCAAGCCCATCCTGTTGAAACCAACTCTCGTCCGGATCATTGTCATCCATATTATGAAAAAAATTTTCGCTGAGCATGTGCGTACTGGATGGGTATTGACTACGTCTACGTGGATGTTAATATTTCGGTGGATCACCGAATAGCTAGCTGAACTTGATCCACGTCATCAATTGCCACGCTAATGGTTTATGGTTCAAATAGCGATGTCAGCAAGCATTTATTTATTTCTTATGAAATAAAGAGTCAGTCTGATCGATTATTGACAAAATTGTTGCTCAAGATTCGTCTAGTGAATTTGACCCAGGAAATGACGATTTTCATTCTGAGGATAAGAACCCTTTTACTACTTTAGATTTAGACCCATATTGAAAAACATGTTTTTTTTTTTAGAATGAAAAATAAATTTTTATTTATATATGGAAAGGATTGAATAAATATAGCGGTCGATAAAGACAAAACAAAAAATATGCTGTCTACAAAAAATGACACCCAAGATCGGCGTCTTGGACAGAACAGATATAGACAGATAGATAGATATAATTTTGAGGTAGTAAAAGACTTTGTCTACCTAGGCTCTATGGTGAGCTCCGCAAATGACACCAGTGGGGAGATCAAACGAAGAATTATTCTTGCCAATCGGTATTTTTATGGGCTAAGAAGGGAATTGAGTAACACCGCCCTATCTCGAACTACTCTTTACAAAACACTAATCATCCCAGTCCTACTGTGTGAAACAGAGGCATGAACTTTGTCAAAATCGGATGAGGATACCCTTGTTTACTTTGAGAGGAAAGTTCTTCGAGTGATCTTTGGTTCCGTCTGCATAGACGGCGACTGGGGGAGAAGGTACAATGTTGAACTATACGGCCTGTGCAATGACATCGACTTAGCCAGAAGAGTTCACATACAGCGACTAAGGTGACTTGCTCATAAGGAGCGGATGGAACCCAACGTTCCAGCCCGGAAATTCTTCGAATCCATCCTGGATGGACGGCGCAGTAGAGGACGACCTCGCGGTAGGTGGTACATACAAGTGGAGAGGGACCTCAACCAACTTGGAGTGCGCAACTGGGGGCAGCTGGCTCATAACGGGGCTGGTTGGAGAGGCTAATGGTTGAGACCCAGGTCCACCCCGGACTGTAGCGCCATCTAAGTATGTACGTAAATAACTAGCACTTAGTGTGAATGTAATTTGTGGGAGAGACTTTCAGCAAGATAATCAATAACTTGTATTGGCACACGAAATTTTTCAAGAACGAATTAAACTCTATTTCAAAATGATTATTTCTTTAAATACATTTTTATTACTTTGATTCTCATTTTCACTGTCAAATTCGGAATCAAGAAAGAACTTTTTGAAAATCAAATTATTATTAGCTAAATAAATTCTAAATGTCCTACAGATATTATTATTTTCTGAGGTCAAACAGGCGAACTCCACAGGCGGATCAGTAGATATGCAGTGCAGTGGGAGGGTTATGATCCCTTGTTTTCAGATCTTAACCTCGCTGAAATATCAAGAAGAAGACATACCGTCACTATTGGTAAATGCTATTGCAAGTGTTTAATTCTACTTGTATCTCGTTGACTTCTAGCAAGTCGGTCATCATAGGTTAGAATTGACTTAATTTAGTCAACTTTTCAACTAGTGTAGTCTCTTTTTTTTTCAACACTCGTTGTTTCCAATTACAGAAACAGTGGGTTTATCCAATTTTCCACTTGTTGAGAGATTCCAAAATAATTGTTTAATTGCCCGCAGACTTGTTGTTACGTGTTACAAAATTTATCGACAGTTGTTGAATTTCGCTTGGTTCACAAGCACTTGTATTATATTATAGGCTCTAGGTAGTCGGAAAAAAACTTTTGTGAATCAGAAGCAAAGACATTAGATAACAAAAATCTCTTCAATTGTCTGAACGCTGTTAACGGAGTTTCTCTGAAGCATAACATCTGAGTTTCAAAACCACTACACTAATCTTTCTCTCTCTATAAGTTTGGCGAACATAACACGAATTTGGAAATAAATTTCCACGACACGTAAAATTTGTTGAGGCGTGAGTCTCTTCAAGATGATTTGCCAGAGTATACTGAACAAAAATGTCATATACATCTGCCAAATTTGATAGCTGGTGTAACTGTCAGCACTACTGAAAGCTCTATAGCTAAAAAAAATACCCTTTACAAACCTGGAATTAATTCATAATTAAATTAAATTAAATTAGCAGTAACCAAAATATTTTGTTTTTTGTAGTAAGGTGGAGGTATCATCGTAAGCAGATATACCATATCACTAAGTATTGGAGCGACAATATATTTTCAGATCTGGGTATGTTGTATGTTTCAAGATATTTCACAATTTAATACATACTTGAAAGAAATAAAATCTATTCTGTATCTTCTAAAACTGTCAAGATTTGTAATGCACGGTGAATATGGAGATCGTTAGATTCGGGATTATAAGTTAGCGGTATATAAGTATAGGTACATAGGAAGCAATGCCTTGAATGCAAATATATGATTGCACAACGTAAGTTGACAAGGACCAACAGAGAGAGAGAGAGAGAGGGATAGAGAGAAATATCGGTGCATTGGTTTGAAACTTAGGTCAATTTAATACACTATTTAATACATTTTTCCTGTCATAATCACCTTACTGCCATTATTATGCCTTCGCAGTAGATTTGACATACACTTTTGCAACTAATCGTACCTTATTTTCTCATTGCATGAAAAATATATTAATAATTAATAATTACCTATTTTTATATTCAATCCATAGTAAAGCCTATCAGCTTAAACCATTTCGAACATTCTATCATACATATGTTACATAATATTTTTTTTATACTTTCAGGTAAGTGAATCATTGAACCCTTAGAATGTCATTGTATCCATGAGTTAAAAGAAACAATTTTAAAGCAGTTGTTGATTAAAGTAAGTTCAAAAAGTTGAATTATAAATGTTTGCAGGTCATTTGATTGCAAAAGATTAGTATATTAGTAGTATTCTAGTAAAAATTGCGGTACGAAAAATATTTATTTTATTATCAAGCCGTTTTCGAAAAAAATTATTTTTTTTTTAAATCGCACCATTTTGAGGTTAGAATGGATATTCCAATTTATTGTCGAATTGTGACTCCATGGACTACAAACACGAAGTTTGAAGTAAGTCGGTCTAATCAAAAAAAAAAAAACAAAAAACAAATATTTGGCGCAACAGCTCTTGAAAGTGCCAGGCCCTAGCTTCGCAACCACTCATGTTGTGTGCGTTATATTTTTCACACGAATGGAAGGGACCTCCAGTTTAGTGCCGTATCCGAAAGGCGATTTGAGAAGCTTTTTCGTGACAACAATACTCTCGGATGTTTGTCAGACGCTCGCGAGAGGTGGGACCGTGAAAAAACTTTTTGGTGTTTTCTGGGATTCAAACTTGGAACCTCATGTGTAGTGATCCGAAACACTAACCACTTACGCCACGGCGCCCACAAGTCGGTCTAATCACTAAGGCTATATTGGAAGGCACACACAGTAGACCTGCAGACAGACAGACGGAATTGAGAGATCCACTTTTCGAGTTTCTTTATGATTAAATTGTTTGTTTTAAAGTTCGCACTTAGTGATATATTTAAAATTATTTCAAAAAATGTGGGTTATGTTGGGAAACACAAAGTCTCGAGATCAGCTAAGATTTAAGAGCTCATATTTTGTAAAATTCCAAAAGGCTTATGTAAATAAATAAATGGCCGCAAATAAGGATTGAAGTCATTTTTTGTCAACATTTTCATGATACTCAAAATTGCTGAAACCAACAGTGTGTACTGATGACTCCACCACAAATGGCTTAACTCCAAATTCGAGGCGAAATTAGAATTTGTATCTTAATTATAAATCATAGATGTTTGTTGCCAATGCTCTGGCAGTAAGAAAGTTCTTCTTTTGAGAAGTATGCGAACGAAATCTTCGAATATTAAAATAACTGAGTTCTGATCAGCGAAGCATGCATTCCGTAAGGAATTATCCAGACTTCGAAAAAGGAGGTAATCTGCAGGCAAGAGGTCAAGTGAGCATGCTTGATGACGGAAAACTTCGTATTGCAACTCCACAAGTTTTGCTACGGATCATTGCAAAATACGTGGCCTTGCACCGACCCCTCGCAGCAACACCATATTGCTATCATGACCTTTTTGGAGATTCAAAGGCGTCTAACCTTTGCCCTTATTGTCTGTGATTATCGTGCAGAATCCTTTAAATAAATTTAATTTTCCTGGAAGACATCGTACAGTCGTCGATGAATCATGTTGAACTCCCGCCTGTAATTCGGTGTCACCCATGCTGGGCACGAGCTTGATATTCCATATTAAAGTCTCTCGTTGTAATATTGTAATATTAATCGCAGAGTTGAACAGTTATCGCACAGAAACTAATACATATTAAATCGCACAAAATAGTGGCGACCATGTTCTCACTCATTCAATAAAAAAAATTGATTTAGTTTTATTTTATTTTTTTAACCTAGCACTAAATTATCCACTTCGCCAAATCCTTTAGTAGGGTTAACTATTTAACTGGGTTAGGAAATAATGTTATGGTATCCTACTAAGCATTCTCGGTGGATTGCAAGTATTCTGAATGTTTCTAATTATTTCCTTTCTTCTATAAAAAGAAAACATCAACAAATTTTTTTTCGCAATCAGGCCTTGTGAAAATCTAACAAACATCCTTGCTTCCTGCGAAAACCATAAAACCTAGATATACCCCTAATGACTGCAAGAAGTTAAGCCTTAAGTACTCAGCTGGCTATGAAAAATTAAATTGAATAGAATTCATGTACTAGGTTTTGTCATTTCATACACTTCAGAATGCGAGTATTATAATTTGGAAGTATTAAAATAACAAAAAAAAAAAAACAGGAAGTTCAAAATTAAAATGTTTAGGACATTCGAAAAATTCAGAAAATAATTATTATTTCTCAATTTTAACACTCGAAAACCTAATTTCACTTCGATATTCATGCTCTCTGATTTCAGGATGCACCCGTTTTGATGCAGCCTTTGTCTGTGAGTACTCACGCAAATATATTAATTAAACTTGTAGTGTACACATACATGTTAAGAGCTCCATCAGCCTGACATACTGTTGCTTTATCTGGATGTTGTTCCTCCTCACTTTACTTTAATTTATTCTCTCCGTTCTCTTTGTAATTATACTTTTTCAGTGCCATGGATACACTTACAATTCTTTAATTATGTTCACACAGGATAACCTACCTCCTTTATACCGGTGTTTTCACCGCTAATGCTGTCGCGTGCATATGAGTTTTTAATTCACATTCAGGATACGTCAATTTCATTTTTATGGTTCGCATAATGTAATAAAGTGTACACGGTCCTTTGCCATTTCAAGTGTTCTTTCGTTTCCGTAAACAAACCAAAAAAAAGGATCCTTTCTGTTTGCAAGTCCTTTCGTTGTGCCTTCTGACAAATTATTTTCCTGAGAGACGTGCCATGGACTTTAAAATGTACATATAGCTGTGGCCTCAATCCTTTATTTATGCAGTCCATGGCAGTGTGCGTATACACATTAGTCTGATATTTAGTCTTTCCCATTGCAGTCGTAAAAATTTTGGAATATTATATTCTGAAATTGTACAAAATTAAATTTTTAAATAAGCTTTTATATTTCATTTGCAAAATATATTTTTCGGTCCCTTGATATAATTTCCCAGCTAAAAGCTTGACCTATAGCTGACGCTAAACAAAATAACAAGGATTGCGAAAAAATCGACAGATTCAGGGGTTTTGTTTGTTTCTATGGCTGTTCTGGTCTAATGCCAAGATTTCTGTGCGAAAATCTCCGTCTGCGCCTTGGAGAATTTATGAAATGCATGTTTGCGGTTAAAGTAGATAGAAAGGGTAATTGTCAAATGTAAGGGTTGTGGACCAAGCGCTTCGGGATATTGGGCTTTTTGGCAACCAAAACGAGAGGACTTTCGTAGTGCAGACCGCATTTGGGAAGAAGGAATTGGAGTGGAAAAATGGACCGACAAACAATGAAATACCTGGTTAACCAATTTAATAAGGACTCGAATGTCTGCGCTCCAGGTTTGTAAGAGATGTACAATGCAATGCAGGACGGAACGGATCGTTTTGCGGTTGTTGGCTTATTCTAAAAGATGTTATTGCCAAGATGTTCGAAATTTTAAATTAATTTAAGAGAGTGTTATACAAGGTTATGAATTTATTGAAAATGTTATTATGAGTGTTTGGAAAATTTCCATTCGTTTTTGTTTTTTTTTTTAACTCTGTTAAAAATTGGCAGGGCTAAATTCAGGGCGAACAGTAATGTTCTCGAGCGGTTTGTAAATGTGATGGGAACTTATGGTTTCCTTTTTTATACCGTGGGGTATGTTAATTTGGTTTTAAGGCTTCGAAATTTGAGCCAGATACGCATATGTTCATATACAGATATGCAGACAAAAGTGAATAAAACAAAAAATTAACATATACTTTTTGTTTGTTTTGTTTTGGACTTTTGTGTGAAAGTGGGAAATAATACCAGTTTTATGTGGAAATTAGTTTCACTCTTAATGTGGAGTTATTTCATATTTAGTTACACGCCCAGCACCTGCTTGTGAGGTCGAAGGCCGTCTATGTTAGTCGAAAAATGTTGCATAATGAGAAATCCTTTTAACCCGCGAAGGGGTGCACCCAAGTGCTATTAAAATATAGGCGCCTGCCAGCACCTACCCTTATCGAAGCAAGAAAGTTGCGTGAGCGGCTTAACCCTACGGAGAAAAGATTTTTTTGTGAATTCGGGTATTTAACAATGGTGGAAAATAATTTCACAAAATATCTGGTTAAATTATACCCCACTGCTAAGGGTATGGAAAAAACCTGTCATGCCTGGCATGTCTGCAGCTTAAGTCTATTTAGTTATTTTTTTAACGAATTTCCGGGCTATTTGTCATTGCCTTTGGGTGTTATGTATTTGGGCATATTGACATTTTTCGGTTTTGGATTTCCGATTTTGCGCGTTAGTACTTCTTGCCAAAATGCACCGAAATAAGGTCATAAGTCAATGTAATAAGCGCCCAAATTGACGTCATTTTTACAACAACAAGTTGTTCAAGGATTTTTTGGGCATTATGACATTTTTAATTGGGGCGTTAAGACCTAATTCCGCTACCTGCACTGAGGTGTAGACAAATTTGGACCAAGATAGGTCCATTGTGATACCACAGGGATCGGAATCTAGGTGTTCCCCAGAACTTCATTCAGAACCAGCCGGGGGCACGCTATGAAGCGCTGAATACACCTATTGTCCACATTTGCGTCGCAGAACGTAAGTCGTATCTTCTTCCTCCGGATCTGTTGGCGTGCCTGCCTGTAAGTGCCCTGTGATGACATCTACAATTGTGTTTGAATTAATTATTCAGCTCGAGAACGCTGTAATTGTTTGGAAGGCGGAGGGATAATGCACATGCAAGCCGATCTTTATGCACTCACTAGATAGTTGCGATGTACAGATGCATCCAAGGCCGTCGACCTCGGCATAGGTTAGTATTGGCGAATGGAGATATAGAGCCAATATGTCGAGGTTTTAGACCCTACTTACTACCAATAGCTTTTTTTGCAGCAGTAGAGAGTTATAATTGTTTTATTAATACATTCTAGGATGTTGGGTCTTCAACCAAATTTCCAAAAAAAAAAAAACAAATATTGTACTTTATCCGCAAATGACAGGTTGGTACCATACAGTTTCGAAAGGTCAACTCCAAGTCCACGTTTATTAATCCAAATAGAGAGCTGAAAGATACACTCTTGCATTTTCTGAGATCAATAAGGTGTTTACCAGAGACAACTATACGTATATTACCATTGTCTGCATAAGCAACCACTCTACAGCCTTCTCCTTCCAGGGCTAGAAGTAGCTCATTTATTACTAAGTTTGTGAGCAGAAAAGAAAGTGGATGGAATTTCAGATAACAACTTTTTACAATCTGAAGCAGTACAAGTCCACCATTTTTTATATCCATTAGTAAGTGTATAATTATGTCGAATATAATGGTACAAGGCTTTTGAGATTCAACAGTTCCAGCGGTAAAGCCAATTGTATGTTCATACGTTCACACATCCGCTTTTGGGAAGAGGTCATAATCCTGTAATTTTTAAATCCGACACTCAGATTTTTTGTCGTAAGAACGACGTGACTTGAAAACGGAAAACATTTTTTTTCCTATATTTGTTCCTGTAGCTTTAATTTTCCGGTAGGTTAATTTTTTTTCACATAAAATATTCTTTGAATGAAATTACTGGAAGGATGTGAAAAGTATGTTGCTCAAACTTCCATATGCAAAAACAAAATCTCTGTTCCCTATAACAGTTTGCTCAGATGCCACCTTTACGATGGAAGAGGATTATAGTCAGTGTTGACTATACTTTGGCATGTTTTAAAAAAAATGCTTATCCCATTTTTGTTGCTGTAAAATTTAATGAAGTTAAAATAAATTTCACGCGGGAATAAACAAATTGAATAAAATAATCCTCATTCAGGAATAACGTACATATTTGTATGAAATGGGAATTTAATTAAATTTGTTAATTCTAAGGTCAACGTCCAATGTAAATTGCGATATAACTCCAGGCGCAAAATGAACCATACTCGTATGCAGCACATAATAACGAGTATACATGTAAGTAGTTACGTTATGCACCGTACTTTCCTTACACTTGCTGAAATACACATCACCATGCGTAATATCATACCCCATCCCATAGAGTAGACATACGAGTATTGTGTGACACAAAAAAAAAAACAAATATTTGGCGCAACAGCTCTTTGAAGTGCCAGGGCCTAACAGTGACACAGTTTATCTTATTTATTTATTTTTAGTTAAGTGACAATCACATTAAGAAAATAATACTTATAATTAGTGATGCATATAATAAGGAGATTTTTAAAAAAAAAGAAAACAAATATTCAGTATTATTAAAAAAAAGAATTTATAAAATTTTAGGAAGTAATGGTCGTTTCCAAAATACCCATTCAGTGCAGTCTGCATGCTAGTTGAGGTCCACTAAATCAGGTAGACAAGTTTAAGTAAGAGTGATAGGAAGAGCAATGCCGAGTTATCCTGTAGAATTGGTCAGTCTGGATCAATTTTGAGAGAGATTGGTCAATCTGTTATAAGAGGGGCCGAACTGTGTGTTCAAGCTAAATTATCGGCTTTAAACTCAGTGTATGCTCCAACTCTCACCTATGGTCATGAAATTTGGGTAGTGACCGAAAGAATAAGATCGCGGATACAAGCTGCCGAAATGAAGTTCTTTCACGGTGTTGCTCGAATAACTCGTAGAGATCGAGTACGCAACACCAGAGTACGCGAGGCGCTCAATGTTAAGTAGCTACTTCTCCGAACGGAACGATCTATGCTTCGATGGTTTGGTCATGTAGTGCGTATGCCCCAGACGTGCAATGATTGTCGTGCCATCAGGTACGCGATTCCCCGGTAGGCCTAGAAATAGATGATTGGATCAAGTCCGACATCTCTCCTGGAACCGTCTAGGGATTCCTCCTGATGAGTTGTAGTCAATGGCGGAGGATCGAGAAGGATGGAGGGTGCACCTGAGCATTCTGCCCCATAGACCCTCATTTAACGGGCTATTGAAAATGTATGTACATATGTATAAAATTGTAGAATGCAAATACTCGAGCATTCAATTTCAAGTTTAAATTACATTTCTAAAAAATGTTCTCTTTTTCTTTCTCTTTACACATTTACTCAGTAGAAACTTGAACTATCTCGATGTCTGCAAATATTCTAAAAGTAAAACTTTCTCAAGTTATAGCTTTTCTTTACACGCATAGGTCAATAGTTTCAAGATTTAATAGTATGATGAAAGAATTGATTTTGTGACGAGGCCGACATTGATCTCGGTAATATAAAAGCCACTACCCGCGACGAATTAGTTTGCTGTAACTTAGAGAATTAGTATGAAGGTTCCTTTGAAGTAATTAATTTGTGAAGAAACAGAATCCATTTAAATTCTAAGTAGTATGATGACCATATCGCCTTGTATGTAACAATAGGTCTTTTGTTATAATTCGCTGAATGGTGCCGTAGCAAAAGTTCACTTACTGTGCATGATTACAAATTGAGGTTGTCGGGGAATGGACTGCATTTTCTTCCACAACAACAATATTTTCGGTCAAACGACCTGGACGACGACGCACTGGTGTTTTCATGTTTTGCACCGATACAGATAAATTTGCGAAAGCATGTAGTGTAGGTAGATAACAGTTGCCTCAACAAAAGCAAAAGAAAATTATAGGCCTTTCTATCAAAGATGTGCGTTACCATTGAATCACCCTATACTTATAGATATGTACTTAAGTAAAGGCTAGTATCATATACATTCTTTCGTTTGGCAATGCACTGAAACCGATGGCAATTTTTTGCCAGAAAAATTCTTTTGAATACTTTCCTGGAAGTTAACAGGTACTTACGTACTTAAGTGGCGCTATGTTTCGAGGTGAACCTGGGCATCAACCAACAAGACTTTCCATTTAGCTCGGTCTTTAGATAGCTGCCTCCAGTTGCGTCCAAGTTGGTCGAGGTCCCCTTGAACTTGTGCGCGCCACCTACGGCGAGGAGGTCCTCTACTGCGTTGTCCCTTCGGGTTAGATTCGAAGACTCTGCGGGCTGGAGCGTTGGTGTCCATCCGCTCTACATGGCCTAGCCATCTCAAAACTCCAATACCCAGTTTTTTGACTAGTTCGATATCGCTGTACAGCTCGTATAGTTCGTCGTTGAATCTTTTTCTCCAAACCCAGTCAACACAAACGGGATCGAATGTCTTACGAAGAATTTTTCTCTCGAAGCGTCAAGACATATCATTCGCCTTGAACAAAATCCATGTTTCATCCATGTACTGTTAAATGTTGAATTGCCTTATTAGCCCAAAAAAAAACAGCGATTGGCAAGAGTTCTTCTTCGCTTGGTTTCTGTGGTGGTATCATTATCAGAATTGATAGCAGAGCCGAAGTAGAGAAAGTCCATTATTACCTCGAAGTTGTAGCTGCTCACTGTGGCGTTCTGTCCAATTCGTCGGTGTTGATTGCCCCTTCATGCTGACAGCATATACTTGGTTTTTTCCTCGTTTATCGCTTAACCCATTTTGGCTGCTTCTGATTCAATGCTTGCAAATGCACCGGTGACAACCGCTGAGTTATTCCAATAATATCAATATCGTCGGCGTATGCAAGCAGTTGTACGGACTTTTGATAGATTGTACCTCTGGTGTTGGATTATGAATTCCGCACAATCCGTTCAAGTACAACATTAAAGAAGTCACATGACAGCGCGTCATCTTGTCTTTTTTGACATCAAAGTCTGGGTGAGCTCATTACCGTCCTTGATGGAGCAGGCAACGTTCTGCACCGTTATCCTGCACAGATGGACAAGTTTGGCAGTGATATCAAAACTAGGAATGGCTCTATATAGCTTCTTTTCTATAAATGCTGTTATAGGCGGCCTTTATATCGTTAAAGAGATGATGAGTATCGATTTAAATTTCTTGGGTTTTCTCCAGGATCTGTCGAAGGGTGAAGATTTGGTCGATGGTGAACTTTCCTGGCCTGAAACCGCACTGAAAGGTTTCAGGGCTTAACACAATATCGCAGAAAGATCTTGTATGCGATGCTGAGGTGTTCTCCTTTCTTGTGGATTCACAGGTAGGCTGTGCGGAATGTGATGGACGTTCTTATTTTAAACTTCATTTATGCAAAAGTATTTGCGAGAGGTCCAGAACCTGGGAAGAGAACATGAAAACGTAAAATACTTGCTACCACTTCGGGAAACATACTGCTTACATACTGGCTTATCGACTGCTACTGGGGAACCTATAAGCATTTCGCATAACGTCGAAAACACTTATGCGGATTTTTAGGACTGGGTAATACAAATTTCTATGGTTAGTAGTAATTTTAATTTCGAAATAAATACTGCAACTGTACAGTTACATATTTATTTCTTGGAATAATTTTCTCCTTTCTGTACTCTTAGTATCTGCGATTGTGGGCTTTGGATTTTGTTTTTCACTACACCTTGAAAATTTTGTAAAAAATCGGGTTTTGCGCATTGTGAGTATCCCAAAAAATATTACATATTTATTCTACTAAGAAGAAAATCAGTTCATCAATTGACTTGGGGAAATTGATGAATAGCCATGTCAATGAGGAATTTCTCCCACATTTTCTGGGATATGATTACTAAATTATTGACGCTGACAACCGTGTCAACATTTCATCATCCCAGGCGAGTATGATTGACAAAAGGAAATACATAATTTCACAAATCATCTAAAAATGGTTAAGAAAAGCTTCGGGGGTTACAGTCGAATACTCTTTAGATTAGTATTCCTAGAATTTTAGTAATATTTGGGTACCGTATATTCTTAGAAATTCTTGGAAATAATTTTTGTTTCCAAGGTCTGTTGCCGGTTGGGGTTAATCCATCAATTATTTAAATTTTCTTTGTTCATGGTATACAAACTCCAAATTTAGGATTCTGAAAAATAAACTTATCATCAGAGGAAATCTTCACACCATTAAATACAGTAATTTGCCTTAAGCTTCTGAGAATGTTTACGCAATGAGGTCGTAAAAGTACTCCTTTGGTTTTGAACTTAATTCGCCTAATTTGCTTTTAACATAAGTAGCATCTACCGCGAGAAATATAATATTTTTTGCCAGTATTTCATGCTAATTTATCAATTTAATAAGAAAATAGA
This sequence comes from Brachypalpus laphriformis, assembly GCA_945910035.1. Lineage (NCBI taxonomy): Eukaryota > Metazoa > Arthropoda > Insecta > Diptera > Syrphidae > Brachypalpus > Brachypalpus laphriformis. The sequence goes on from OX246755.1 coordinate 126,500,022, forward strand.
ATAATTCAGTGTTGAAAAGGGATTTTGAAATGTTTGTAGGTAGAATTCACCTGAACTTGTTTTGATTTTACTTCAAAATAATATTTTTTTTTTCTAAATAGAATACGCCAAGTTTAACTAAAACCAAGTTGAATTTAAATTTGAAATAAATCTTATAAGATCCTTTGGCTTTATGCGGGTGTTTGAAAGATTTACACCAATTCATTTTCTTTGAAATTTCTACGTACTGTCACTGAAATACAGCATTTTGAGCCGAGGAAAGAGGTTGGATTGAACATATTACCATAACACTGAAACCCAAGATGCGCTGCTTCTTTCTTACAAATGCAAGACAATGACAAGGAATGAACTGTTCCGTTGTATCTTCGTTTGCAAGATAAGACTTGCACAAAGGGTACGATGAAAATAATTCCAATTCTAGTCATGTCATCAACAAAAACACTGTATCCCATAATTAGCCTAACGATAGTTCTGCAGTCTTTTCTACTCAGATAAAGAAGGAAAATGTTATTGTTAACCATAGTCCTACATGTACTTTGCACTTCCTTGAGCACCTTGCTGATAGCTCATCATAACTTTGTAGTAAAACTTACCAATTGTACGCCATCTGCAGTCTCTTTATAATAACTTAACATAATCTGGCAAGACCGATCAACTGTCAACTAGTTAGAACGTTAAAAGGGGCAATCCCTGCATTATATAGAATCTATTTCAAAACTTAAAAGGTAATCCCCGCTTAGTAGAGCGCAAAAAAAAGCTGAAACCACACAAATCGCATGGAAGAGATTCATTGATAAAAGTGACGTGGAAGACAAGGTTCGAAGCGTCCCGAAAAAGATTCAGATTTTCTAAAATAAAAAAAAATAGTAAATTTGTGTCGAAATAACGTTTTATAATCATTTATAAATACAATAACAACTTCAAGTTTTTATTTATCAATCCATTTGTTCCAAGGCACTAGTAGTCTACGGGACAACATGGTAATTCTGTCTACTTCTGTGGAACTAAGTCAAATATACAAGTACAATACATACATATACAATATGTTTCAATCAAGCACCAACGCACTCACCAATTCAGCGACTACTAAAACATTAAGCATGGCGTCTATAGACTTCCAGCAGGAGTTGACTTTAGAGTGGCGATAATGCAAGAACAGGCTTGATTCTAGGTTTTGGGTAGTGATTAGTGATGTAGGGTTTTTTAACTTAAATGTTGGCGTCGACCAAATAAGGGTATATGAGTTTTGTTTCAACTTTTGCTGGGTACTACCAATGCCAACTCAAAGCTTTTCCAGTGCAACGCCGAATAATGAGTATTCTTTAGAGAGAACTAGCTAACCCGTGCTCGACTTGCTTCGCCCGCATTTTAGTTGATGCTCTTTTGCCTACGTTTTGATATACACGTGTCGTGTTCCCGATAGCATGTAAATAATATTTGTTATATATTATAAATTTTCAAAAAAAAAAAACCTACATGTTCTAAACGGATATACGAATTTAATTTTAATATGTTTGGTGCAAGTTAAGAAAAATTGAGATACCCTAACAGAAAAGGAAAATAATTTATTAAGTAGATTCGGAGTTTTTGTGTCACATACATACATATATAAATACATCAAATCAAATTTGCCTTTTATAAAAGTAAGAATACTTGGGAATCTACTATGTATGTATGTCCTTTTGTCCATGATTCCTTGCATGAGCTTTTCATTGTCATCGAGCTGGATTTCCACCTATCCCAACTCCTGGTGGGACATGTACCTCCGTATACATGGGGTGTTAAATGCTCAAAAGTCAAGTGACATGGAATGCAGCCTTGGAGTATATGTTGTGCACAATAAAAGAACTGTGTGCTCAACAATTTCCATATTTTTACGACCATATTATTAGATTCGGCTTACGAAAAAAGGGATATTGTATCATATGATGCATTCCAGACTTTTCTGAACTCTTTCAACTTCGTTCTTTGGCATAAATAAACTTCCTCAGGGTGCAGAGGCAACTTCTCGGTACTGCAGAATAAAGAAGACCACTACAGTCCATATCACATCTTGAATACCTTTATCAAATCCTGTAATCTGTTAGTGGCGTACCGTCCGTGTTGTTAGTAGTGCCACATCCTTTACTCTTCATCGCTTAACGGCCCGGTTGACAAAGATCGATTTTAACGTCCTCTTTATTCGTACACAGTGCACTTTGGCTGCAAAGGTCACAAGATATATGTACGTAGGAAAATGAAAAGGTCGACGCGCTAGTCAAAGTAGGAGCAAAGCTCCCGCATAGTGACATAATTGGTAGCATTAAACCACCAAGGTGCGTGGCTAAGGGAATTATTCATGGTATATACGAGTATATAATTTTTATTTTTTATAATTTACGCGCACTCAAGGGTTTATGGATACCCTTAACATGTTTACACACAGCGCGGGCATTGGGAAGGATGGATAGAGAGAGAAAGATTTTGGTGTAGTGGTTTTTGAAGCTCCGTTGTTTATGCTTCAGAGAAACTTCGGGGGTGGCGTCCATATAACTGCGGAGATTTTTGTTATTTTTTGCCTTTGCTTCTGATTGACAGTATTTTTTTCCCGATAGCCGATGTCATAGGCAAATCATCGTCAGCACAGGCAAATCATCTCCAATTTTTATAGCCATATGACCAAGCCACTGCTAGTGTTAGGCCTTCGCAGTAGTGTTCACACCAGTTTTCGCAATTGATCGGACTAACTTTATATACTTCATGAGAAATAATTAAATGCTTGCTAACATCAGGATTTGAACCATGAACCATTAGCGTGACAATTAATGATGTTACCACTACACCATTGCCACCCCCAATCTAAGATGGTCATAGGGTGTCCAAGGACTTGTGGTCTGTGTTATACCGCAGGAAATCTGGAGAGATCATAAAACTAGAAAGATCACGGCTGAGAACAGCGATGGGAATATTCTCTGGCCATTGTCGACGAGCTTCACCTTACTTGGATAAGACTTTCAAACCGCATAGTTCCTTAATATGTTTTAAGAAGATTTTAGGTCAGTGTCTTCGCTGCTAAGTAACTTTGTTAAGTAACATCGACCCAATTTTCTCCATGCCTTTTTGATGCAACAGAAAAGCTAACTAAACATACATTCACACAAACCACATTTGCTACTGCTAATATTATAACTGCTTCTGCAAGTACCTGTCTTTCCATAGATAAAACTTCTGCACCTTCTCTTTCTTTGCAACACTCCTGAATGCCTCCTTCCGCATCAAATCAGATGAATATTTCATTGAACATGAATACAACCTCCCAAAGCAAAAGCAAACACAGAAACAAAGGTGAGCAAATCCCGTTAAAAGAAATTCCACTTAATCAGTGAATTGCAAAGCAAAGTTCTCTTCTTCTTCAAAGCTCTTTTTAAATATCAGCATTTCAACCCCAAGATAATCTACAATGGAACCCATTCCAAGTGGAACACTAAGTGAACAGTATTATCTCAGAAGGATAAGTTTCACGGAATTCAAATGCAGTCATAGTGCTGCGACCGTGCCAGCTAGCGGATCCGGTGACCTAAATCGGTATTGTCTTTCTTTTTTATAGCCAACGGAATTGTCATCGTCTTCCACAGCAGTAAAGGAATATTCGCATCCGCATCCGTATCCACATCCACACAATCCAAGGGGGAATGGTCACGTTTCAGATGCCATAGTGTCGGCATTGTCCAGTCTACAAGCGTAATCTTCTCTGTTCCACTCGGTAAACTTGCGAAAAGTAAACAACAATTAATCAAACCAACCGGGATGGAGGGAGAGTCCCACCGGCCGGCCGACTATGATTACATTTCGTTACGCTTGGTTGACGGGATCTGGGTGACACCACGCAATAAACACCTGCTCTGCAGTTGGCTCTTAATTTCATTGCAACTATTTTGGAAGTTGAGTTCGAGTTCCGTTCCCAAGTGAGTAATTAGGGGAGAAAATCATTTACCTCTCAGTTCACATCATCATCATAGCCACCAAGAAGTGCTCAGTGCGGAAGTGTTCTTCGTTCGAATGCTCGTTCTCGTTTGATTGTAGGTTTAATTCGTCGAAGGACTTAACCCCAAGTGCGACACAGGAGAAGTGAGTACCTGTATATCGTCACGGTACGGTTCTCCTGCCATCATGATAACCATTGTGTGGCAGTGTTCTCAACCTATAACGACAGTATTGCAAATGTAAGCTGACAGGGGCTGGATCCTGGGAAGGTTTGGGCTTAACAAGTCCCTGGCCATGGTTGCGGTTTTCGCGAATTTCTTCGGTCTTCCTTTCCCTTTTTTTGGCTGATTTCCTGACTTCAACATTAATTTTTATTTTTTACGTTCATTTCCAGAAGATTTAGCACCTGTCTGGACGAGGCGGTGTGGTTATCCGCAATAAAGGAAATGCCATCGCCGCCGCCACAGGCATAGTCAGCGCCGTTTGTCAGCGAGTTGTAAATGTGAATCGGAGCGTGTTATAAATTTACTGCCTGCACTCATGAGTGAGGATATCTGTGAGTTTTATTCCGAACGGCATACCTATTTTTTTTTTTTTTTTGTTTATTTGCAGTTAGTGTCTGTCTGCGCAATATCCGGTTATATCCATGTATATGTACGTGTTCTTCTTTAGTTTTGTCAATAACAGCGGTGGGTGGATGTGGTTGACGGCCTTGTGGTTGAATTGGGCTGGGGGGAGGTGGTGCTGTGATAAATCTATTGAAATTGGTTTCCGTTGTAATCCTTTCATTCCGGTTGGGTTCGGTTGAGGGTCAACGTAAAGATTGTTGAGTGAACAATTTCAAGAATTGCACTGTTATGCGGGCGTACAGTGAAGGTGGGTGCTTTTGATAAAATCAAAGTAAATCGGCAGATTCAATTATACCGATTCAATTATCGTTAGGAGAATGTTGGCAATTGGATAATAGGTTGGATTAACAACTGGGTTACCTGTTTTGGAGGTAATAGGGGACTCTACTACCACTATAATGTCATAAAAATTGAAACCCGTGTAATCTCATTTTTAGCTGGGAGCCGTGTGGTATTTTTCATGCTGTGTTTTTTTTTATTGTTCTCATAGGGTATGCTGACAGTAATTGCAGATTTGTTTAGATTTTATTTATTTATTTATTGCATATATTCACAGTAATATAGCACTTCGTGTGCTGCGATGTCGACTCTCTCCGACTCTCTATATTTGTCTCGCCAAGATATAAGTGGATATAAATATGTTCAGACGAGGTCTGCAGCTGCATGCGTAGATGATTTTTTTTGATGTTGTTTATTAAATCGTACTTTGTTAACCGTTCGATGTCAGCAAAGGTCTTAGACAAGGTGACGCGCTATCATGCGCTCTCTTTAATATAATACTTGAACGAATTGTACGAAACTTACAAGCCAACACCGGAGGTACAATCTTTTACAAGTCTGTACAACTACTCGCTTACCCCGATGCCATTGACATAGTCGGAAGAACTCAGGGGTCGTCAGTGGGGCATTTGCGAGTATTAAGGTCGAGGCATAGAAGATGGGTTTAGCGGTCAATGAAAGCAAAACAAAATATATGCTGCTAACGTCGGCATATTGAACAGAATGCCACAGAAGACAGATATAATTTTAAGGTAGTAAATGACTTTGTCTACCTAGGTTCTATGCTGAGCTCTGCAAATGACATCAGTGGGGAGATGAAACGAAGGCAATTGACCTGGGCTTTGTCAAAATCATATGAGAAGGCCCTTGGTTATTTTGAGAGAAAAGTTCTTCGAGCGATCTTTGGTCCCGTCTGCATAGACGGTGAGTGGAGGAGAAGGTACAATGCCCAACTATACGGCCTATATAAGGACATCGACTTAGCCAGAAGAGTGCACATACAGCGACTAAGGTGGCTGGGTCAAGTAGAGCGGATTAAGTCCAGCGTTCCAGCCAAGAAAGTTTCCGAATCCACCCCTGATGGACAGCGCAGTATAGGACGACCTCGCAGTAGTTGGCGCAACCAAGTGGAGAGGGACCTCAACCAACTTGGCGTGCGCAACTGCAGGCAGCTGGCTCATAACCAGGCTGGCTGGAGAGGTTTGTTGGCTGAGGCCCAGGTCCACCTCGGACTGTAGCGCCACCTAAAAGTTAAAGTTATGTCCTTTAACCCCTCGGGGGGCATAGGGCGTCAACCACGCCTGTGCGCCATCGTGTTCGGAGTTCTGCAACGCGTTTGAGCTGCCTCCAACTCATTCCTAAAGAGCTCGATTCCTCCTCAACTGTTCTGCGCCACGTTTGCCTAGGGCGTCCCGCTTTCTGCCTGCCTGGGTGAGCGGATTCCACTGCATAGCGTATTTCGCAATGGAGTTGTCTTCGCGCCGTAGGGTGTGTCCAATCCATTGCCACTTTCTTCTTCGTATAGTAATGCTTATAGGTTCTTGGCCCGTTCTCAGATAAAGCTGTTCGTTGGAGATGCGGTTCGGCCAAAAAATCCTCAAGATGATTCTTAAGCATTTGTTTACGAAGACTTGCAGCTTGCGTGTGTTAATGGTGTCCACCTTCCAGGTACTGCACCCATAAAGCAGCACTGATTCTACGTTGGAGCGGAACAGTCGTAGCTTGGTTCTTAAGCTAATAACATTGCTTCTCCAGATTTTGGACAGCATTCCGAACGCAGCTTTAGCCTTCCCGATTCTGCTGCACACATCCAGTTCGGTGCCACCGCGATTAGCCGAGACGACACTTCCTAAATATAGAAAGTTATCAACTTTCTCGACTTGCTTTCCGGCAATGTTAAGTTGAGCGCGGGTATTGGAAGTACTCAGGGCTTTTGTTTTGGCTGTGTTTATTTTTAGCCCCACTTTGTTTGCCTCAGCTTCTAGATTTTGGGCCATCAAATGAAGATCCATTATCCGATGTGAAAGTAGACAAACATCGTCAGCGTAATGTAGCCTTGATAATAGCTATAAGCTTTTCTGCAATGCCTCTCCTACGCAAGGCCAGCCAGATAGCATCTCGATTCAAGTTGTCGAAAGCCTTCTCGAAGTCGATAAACAGTAAATGTAGCGGAGACCTATACTCAACGCATTGTTCGATTATGATCCGTAAGGTGTTTATGTGGTCGATGCAGCAGGATCCAGCGCGAAAGCCTGCCTGTTCGACATCGAGAGTTGAATCTAAATGATCTTTAATTCGTTCTAGAATTATTCTAGCTATTATTTTGGCTACAGCTGGAAGAACACATATACCTCTCCAGTTACCGCACTCCATCAAGTTACCCTTCTTTGGAAGCTTAATGATCATCCCCCTTTTCCACTCCTGTGGAAATTGTTCACTATACCAAGCTCTCCGTATTAGCGGATGCAGCAAATCTGCCGATGTATTTGGCGCCGCTTGAAATATCTCGGCAGGGATGCCATCAATACCCACCGCTTTGTTTTTCTTGAGGGACTTGATTGCTGTTATTATTTCAGCTTTACTGAGAGGTACGGTGCGAATTCGGGAATTTGTTGCTTCGAACTGCTCATTCGAATTCAAGATCATATCGCCGTCGTCTAAGTGATTTAGCACTGCAGCAAAATGTTCTCTCCATCTAGTGAGCTGATCCTCATCCGAAATCAGAAGGTCACCGTCTAGACTCTTCACTGGATGTTGTTTGGAGTTTCGACCACCAATGAGCTCCTTAGTGATGTTGTAAACAGTCCTACTGTCGCACCTACTCGCTGCTTCTTCAGCCCTTGAGGCCAGTGAGTTGACATGTTGACGCTTGTCACGTCTCACACTACGCTGCACTTCTTTCTTCTTCGCACGGTATTGGGCTTCAAGCTCGGTTCTCTCTACTGCTGAGGCCGCTGCAATCCGAGCCTTGATTGCTGTACGCTCATCGATCCGTCTCCAGGTATCTGTAGAAAGCCATGTGCGGTGGTGTTTCTGCTTTTTACCGACATAAGTGCGTGCCCCAGTCGCAAAAGCATTTTTCACAGCACTCCAGTGGTCATCCATGTTCTCTTCCAGTATGCTGCTGATTGCTTCTGCTTCTAAGGCAAGATGGTCCCTGAACTGTTGGCGCACTTGGGGAACCTTGAGCCTGTCGATATTAAACCTGGTGATGTTAAGTAGGTTTGAGCGGTTGCTGTTGACGGATGCAGTACGAAGGCGTAAATGAGCTACCATAAGATGGTGATCTCGTTCTTGTCCGACGTCAGCTCCACGTCTGTTTCGGACGTCCAGGAGACAATTTCTAAAGCGGCGACTGATCGCAATGTGGTCGATCTGGTTGGATGTTCGTTGCCTATCAGTAGAGACCCAACTGATCTTATGGCAGGTGTTATGCTTAAACAGCGTACCTCCGATGACTAGGCGGTTGGTATTGCAGAAGTCCACAAACCGCTCACCATTGTCATTACGGTCTCCCACGCCGTGAACTCCCATCACGTGCTTAAGCATGGTGTTGTCGCTACCCACCTTGGCATTGAGATCCCCCATTACCATTACGATGTCCCCATTAGGCGTTTGGTTGTAGGCGGCACCTAAGTGACTATAAAAATTATCCTTTTCATCCTCAGTCGCGTCTAGAGTCGGAGCATAACACTGTATGATGGTAATTTTTCTAACTCTACTCTGGAACCTAGCCGTCAATATCCGGTCACTATGGGGTTTCCAGGATATGAGGCTACTACGTGCTGCTGGAGTTAGCATGAGTCCTACGCCAGAACTCCGTGCACTTCCAGCTGGTTTACCAGAGTAGAGCATGACAGTGCTTTTTGTTGGGGAGATGTATTCCCCAGCATCGTACCATCTTATCTCGCTCAGCCCTAAGATGTCGATTTTATACCGTGCGAATTCGCGCTCCAATTGGAGGAATCTGGCGTTATAAGGCCCTTCCTTGAGTGAGTCCAGGAGGGTCTTAACGTTCCAGAATCCGATCGTTGTCCGTGTCCGATAGCCAAAGGTCGTCAACAAATGATCAATCCGTATCCGAGGCGTATGTTTCCGTTTCGGAGCAATAGTTTGTTTTACGGTTGCGGCTCGCTGGGCCACAGACCAACCGACACTTATCCTGTTTTTTGGCGCAGGAAGCTCGCCATTCGTCCTCTCCCGTTAGCAATTTCCGAAGAAATTCCCAGATGGCACCACGAGGAGGTGGGAGTAGGGCTTACTAACAGAGCTGCTAGGTTTTCGGCTGCAGTGGCTCCTACTCGTTACTTAGCGGACCAGCACCTATCGGGAGATGCTGCCCCTACGAGGCCTTTGTTAGTCGTTTGCCATCCAAAGCGCCACCTAAGTAAGTAAGTAATGTTTAAATCATATATAAAAATAAATGCAATGAAGTTATATTTTTAAATGATTTACATGTTTGGTTTGTAATGTTTGTTTTTTGTACTCCCCTCGGACAAAAAATACTTCCCTGTGAACTTCTAAAATACTCCCATTCATAAATTTAAAATGGTAGCCCTGCTGCTCTCACGAATGGAATGGTACACAAGTGGTTCACTAAATTTCTTTGCGGTCGTACGAACACAAAAAAACGCTGAGCGCCCAGGACGTCCAAATGACGTCACAACGGAACAAATGATCAACAAAATCCACGATAATGTGTTGGACGATCGCCGGGTCAAGGTTCGTGAGATAGCTGAGATTGTAGTATTTCAAATTATACCGTCATTCAAATCCTACATGACCATTTGGTCATGAAAAATTTATCGGCAAGATGGGTGCCGCGTTTGCTGACGGTGGACCAAAAACGGATTCGGGTGAAGATTTCAAAACAGAGTTTGGGACTCTTCAAGCGCAATTCAAGTGAATTTTTACGGCGCCGTAACAGTTGATGAATCCTGGATACACAACTACATGCCAGAAATGAACGAACAATCAAAACAATGGACTTCTGCAGACGAATGTGCTCCAAAACAGGCAAAAACGGTTCCGTCGGCCGGAAAAACCATGGCAACGGTTTTCTGAGATTCCCACAGCGTAATCTTCATTCACTATTTGGAAAAGGGAAAAACGATCACCGGACAGTACTATGACAATTTATTAGATAAATTTGATGCAAAATTGATGTAAAAACGGCCCATTTGAAGAAGAAAAAAGTGCTGTTTCATTACGATAATGCACCGGCTCATTCGTCCGCAGTAGCAACAGCAAAATTAGTTGAATTGCGATATGAACTGCTTCCTCATCCATCCTATTCTCCAGATTTGGCTCCGTGCGATTATTTCCTGTTTCCTTATATGAAGAAATGGCTCGGCGGAAAAAGATTTTCTTCGAATGAAGAATTATCGATGCCGATGGGTTTGAGAAATCATATTCTTTGGAAGGGTTGAATAAGTTGGAATATCGTGCATCACACTGAAAGAAGACTATATTGAAAAATAAATTAAATTTTGAGAAGAAAAAAACAAGTATTTCATTTCAAAGTCACTGACTTATCGAACAGCCCTCGTAGGTCTGCATTTATTTGTATGCTCTAATAGTCTTTTGTGAGCTTCGTGGCGCAGTAGTTGTGTGTCGTACCACTGCTAGTGAAACCCAATGTTTGAACCCCAGTAAAACACTAAACGTTTTTCACCCCCCCTCTCGCGGAAGTTTGACAAACATCCAAGAATATTGTTTTCATGAGGAAGCTTCTCAAAAACATATATAAAAATTTTCCTTCGAATACGGCATAAAACTGCAGGTCCTTTCCATTCGAGTGGTTGCGAGACTCTAAGCTCATGGGCTCTTTGCTTTTTTTTTTGCGTCGGAAGGTGGGTTGTTAAGCCAATATGTACGTACATATATATGTATTCTCTTGCCAAAGAGATTTTCCTCCTGATGTCAGGTGGTGCAATAGTACTGAGGGTTGGCATTTCTAAGATGTTTTTTTAATAACACAAGTCTTTCCATCGTCTCTCCCAAATATTTTGGGTGCGTTTTGTGACTTAATTACGTGCAATTAAATTGAATCCTTATTCGATAATTGAGTAACTAACTTAGTATTGCTTATTACTTGGACCATTTCCGCAGGCTAGATTATTGGTTACTTAGGTCAAACCACGCAGATTCATATTTGTTCATATTAAAGTAGAGTCTCCACTTTTTGATGGCAACAACCAGTGCAGAGAGGTCTTCTGTAAGGATGTTCTCCATGTTGTCCTCTGTACAGAAAATGTTGTACTCTGCACAATTAATCGCAAATCGTTGGCGTATCTAAATTTTCTGGATTCCATTTCTGATATTCATAATTAGTAATTGTGGATATACAATGGGTACAGGTTTCAGATAACTATTTAAAAGTTTTTATTTTTGTACTTTACCCTTCGAATATTCTTTTATTCAATAAAAAAAACTTAATTCTCATTCCCTAATCTAGAGTGGTGGTCAAAATTAGAGGAACGCAAGCAAAAAGTTTAACATTTAAATATTTTCTTGATTTATCTTTATTTCTTTGATGAGGGTTTATAATTTGTTCAATGCTACATCATTTTGAAGAAAAAAAAATTGTTACTTGTTTTCCTATGAAAAAAAAGCACAAAACCTATAAAATGGATATTTTGCCTAAAATTAATGGTTTTCATTAGTTTCTAAAATTTCCAGTATACCCAGGAAAATTGAGGGTGATTTAGTACTTGGTACACCCCTCTTGCTGTAATTGCCACACGAAGTTTCCTTGGCATACTTTTGATAATGTTATCGGTGCTATTCTAGGGTATTCGGTCCCATGGATCAAGCAAAGCACATTTAAGCTCCTCAAAAGTGGAAGGGTCCGGATTTTTCTGCTTTAACTGTCTGCCAAGCATGTTCCAGACATGTTTAATGAGATTTAGGTCAGGGGAATAAGCTGGCCAGACTAGGGTGCTCAGTTGGATCTCTCGAAGATACTTCGAGACCATATTTGGCGTGTGGGGACGTGCGTTATCTTGCGCGGATGCTTGGAGCAAACGGCGCAACAATTTCTTCTAAAATGTCTCTTACATACCGCACTGTTGTTAAGGACCAATTTTCCACCACGTGTAACTCCGTGCGTGCTCCCAAATATATGCCAACCCAGACCATTATGGAACCTCCACCATAATTCACTCTTGGAACGATGTTGCATTGTGCATATCGCTCACTTTCCCCCGTCTGTATTCTGGCTTCAGGCAAAATCTGGACCCATCAGTGAAAAGCACTCGCTTCCAGTCGTCCTCAGACCAGTTTTCATGGTTTCGGGCGAAGCCAACACGCGCTACCCTATCGCGTCTGGTGAGAAGGGGGGCCTTTGCTGGTCTGTATGGTTTTAATACAGAATCTTTGAGTCGTCTTCTTACAGTTTGGGAAGATACTCGAACATTTCGAACTTCCAAAAGTCTACTCCTAATCTCACTTGATGTTGCGGTCCTGTTTCTGAGGGCAAAACTTACCAGAAATCGGTCGTCTATTTGGTAGTGGCCTACCTTGTCTCTGATATCTTTTCAAAGAACCGGTTTCTCTATATCGCTTTACGTTAAGAAAAATAACGAACTTTGAACATCTTAGTACGAATGTACATTTTCAATTCAACATATGACACGGGCCACCTGAACTTCAGTTAAGTCTGGCACTTTCACTTAAATTATTCACTTTTATCATAAACAATATGTGAACAATAGTTTGATAAGAAAATCGAAAGAATAACCAAAAAAAAAAAAACGCGAAAAACTTAAGTTTGTTCAAACGCATTTAATGACCAAATATCTACTGGCCGCAATTAAAGACCTTTAAACGCAATTCCGTAAGCCAAATGAGTTTAAATCTAACAACTACATACCATAAAAGTACATTGAAACATAAAACATGTAAAAAAAAAAAAAAAACAACCCGTTAGTAACCGCCAAACAAAAAACAATCATCGTTCCTCTAATTTTGTCCAGCCAACAATTTATGAATGAGACGTCAGTACCACCTAAGATGTGCAATGGGATGGCAAAGGACATAAATCGGTGACGTCTATTGTGGATTGCTGTCGTCAGAAGTAGACTTAAGTAAGTTACCTTGAGCAATGGACATGTGGTCGAATGACTACTGACAATCCGTATGTATATACCCTCACAGAGCAAAAATATGACAATAGTTGACAAAAGCTTGCTTGAGATCCTCGACAGCATGCACAGAAAATGCCTTAAATATAAACACGGAAGTCGGTATCTACTAACATAGAACATGGGAACAATGCAGTGTTTTGGACATCTGCACTTTTTGAAAAGCGAACATCGACTCGGACCACTACCTGGTTGCAGACAGGCAGAACTTGCGAATATCCCGATCAATGCATTATAATACTCGTAAAGTACTGCGATCTTCTTCTTCCTATTTCGGCGAGGTTATGATCCGAAAACAAGGATCATAACTCTCCCACTTCACTGCATTTCTACTGATCTCTCGGTAGGGTTCGCCTGTTTGACCTCAGAAAAGATCGGCAGACCTCCCGATTTTGGATCACTTCGTTACTGAAGCAAATCAAATGCTGGTGTTGTTGCATTTGTCTAATCCAGCCATTTATAAGCCTGCCCATCCTTTGCGATATCTTTGGAAAGTTCATTGATATTGATTTCTTCCTTGAATGTGGCAATACCAGCTGAGCCGATCTCGCTCTATTGTGAACCGTATGTGAGCGTAAAGTACTGCGGTGATGCTTCAATAAGTTGAACATCAAACGGTTGCTATTGCAAGAGACTGGCAGGAATCGCACGCATTCGAATCGATAAAGTATTACTACTGCAGTTAAATAAAATAAAAAAGCATCACAGCTATAAGTCCCGAACCGAAGCCTTCTGAGACCAACAACAATCGATAAAAAAAACCTTCTACAGACTAGGAAACGCCGTTGATAACCAACAGCACATCATTCAATATTGATGATGATAGTAGAGAATATCGTCAACAAAACGGCAATAAAAATAGCAATGTGTAAGCTTATGTCCACAAAAGCTGCTGGAACTGATGGCTTAGTAGTCTAGCTCAATGGTATGTGGTTTGTCAGGGAGTTTATCCAACCGCATCCGTATAATGTCCGATTTTCAACACGATAGAGTCTCTAAATAGCGCAACTCGGAAGTCATCAGTTTCCTCAGCATTATGTGCTCGTACACATATAATCTTGTCAACGCACTGGTAGTTCTGTAAACGAACAACTCATTGTTAAAGGCCCACCTGCACAAAAACTAAATCTATTAAATGCTGAATGACTTCTGCTTAAGGAATCGCTTGGCTGAGGAGATTTATAAGTTAAGCACCAGAAGAATGTGGTGGAAAAATGAAAAGTGAGTTACAGATATTTTTTTGAGTAAAGTAGTAACTTATCTCTCCAACTATTGACAGGTTAGTATAAGTGATTGATATTAAAAAAAGATGCATTAAAATAATAAAGTTAGACATAGTGAGCCTTGGTCCAACATTTGCAGTATTCCATTGATCGGTCTTACGTACACTTAAACGCTTTTTCTGCTGTAACCATTTCCGATATTTATGTTTCTGATTCTAGTAGTAAATTATTCGTTAAACGATAAATTTGAAGTTAAACTTACTGTTATCGAACATACATAGACTGTTGCAGGAGCTGAAGGGACGAGGAAGAAATAGAATCTATCCGCCAACTGCTATGTGCAGTTGTGGAGAGGGAGGCAGGCGTCGTCGGGCTGCAAATTAATACGGCAAAAACTAAAATTATCTGCCTTGGAACAAACTCATCGGCTCAAATATGCATTCCTGGACAATCGGTAGAGAGAGTACATGATTTTCAGTATCTTGGGAGTATTGTCTCAACTGATGGTGGAATCGAACTGGATATAGCCAACAGAATCGCCAAAGCAAAGTCCACATTCGGACTCAGTCAGTTTGAACACCAAGCTAAGACTGTTCCCTCCAATGCTGAATACGTGCTGTTATATGGACACAGCACGTGGAGAGTGACCACTACTACCACCAGAAAGCTGCAAACGTTCGTTAATAGGTGCAATAGGCACAACCATCCAACGAGGGAAGTGGCAGTGGATTGGTCACACGTTCCGACAAAGTGACAGTTCCATAGCGAACCATGCTATGCAATGGAACTCTTTAACTCAGGATGGCAGAAGACCTGGTGGTCCGAGGAGAACATGGCGCAGAACAGTCGAGAAGGAGGCACGGTAGTTGGTGAAAAGTTAGAGAGAGCTCAGATACATTGCCAGAAATTGTACACGATGGCGCGTAGGCGTAGTAGAGGCCCTAGGACCCACAAGGGGATACAAGACACAGTGGTATAGAGCTCTATTTGTATATGTGTTTATTGTATATTTAAAGTCATTGGAATAAGAAGTTCGAAGATCCGTGGAAGCTTTCACATCAAGGAAACCATCGTACAAAAATTAGAGCGCGACCGGCTCAGTTGGTATTGCCACGTTCAAAGAAGAGATCATTTGAACCCTGTTAAAAAGGCAATATCTATGCACGTTCCAAAGACATCGCGATGTAGGAAAGGCAGGCCTATAAACGCCTGGATCAGACAAATGCGACGACATCGGCATTTCATTGGCCTCAGTAACCGAGTGATCCAAAATTGGCGGGCCTGCCGATATTTTCTGAGGTGAAATAGGCGAACCCTACAGGCGGATCAGTAGAAATGCGGTGAAGTGGGAGGGTTGTGATCCCTTGTTTTTGGATCATAACCTCGCTGATAAAAGGAAGAAGAAGAAGATTGGAATGTGTTCGATGACAAGGTTAATGATATTAACTTGTTCTTCATAAATTTTACTCCTTCATTGTACCAACTTTGTCGGAAACTCTGCAAATATTCTAAGTACTATTCCGTTTCGCTGATTTTTTCCACAGAATAGGCAGTGGTTTAAGGAGGAAATTAATTTTTATCTTTTTGACTTTACTCTCTCGAGTACACAATAAGCTTCCTGCTGAATAATCACTTAAATATTTTAAACAGCAAAAAGTGGATTTAATCAAGAGTTCTACAACACTCCAATAGCAGAACAACTCAACAGCACCGTTTAACGCTTTTCTGTTTTTCCCTCCACACATACATATTTCAGTTAGCTGTACAGACACGCAAATAGGGGACCCAAAAAAAAAAAAACTAAATAAATAAAATACGAAATAGAAAACCCCCGCAACGCTAAACATATAATATAGATGAATGTCAACATTTCTATGGAAAATCAATAGGACACCCATCACAGGACTCCTATACACCCACCCGAACTTTATTTCTACGACAAAAGGAACAATTTTCCAATTGAGTTAATTTTCATGGCAGGAAAATACAGATCACGGCCAATGTGCTAGAATCAATGTGGTTGATGGCTATGGTGTTGGCGCGGGTGAACCAGGAGCCGAATCCGAGGACTTCCAAAGCACATAACTACGCACCCATATACAAGTATAGGCGCATACGGTTGACTAGATGTGCAAAATCACGATTATTTCATCCGGAAAATCGGGACGAGTAGAAGGCGATTTTCTACAGCGAACCAGTTTTCATGTTGATTTGTTTTTGTTATTATTGTTGTTTAATATTTGGGCAACACAAAAGGACATTCGATTCATTTAATAGCAGGGAATGGCTCGGCCATTGCTGCGTAGCGTTAAACATGGAGAAAGTGAAATTTATGATGAAAAATTATTCGGTCAGGATGCTTGGCACTCTTGGCACAGAGAGAAATTGTGTCAAGGAATTATTCCACAAATTGAGATTCCATTTCCATTGGGTATCGTTATCCCTGGAGAACGTAAGACTGTGATTAATTGTTTTCAGCTGGACATTTATAATTATGCCAAATACATATAGAAAAACAAATTCTTAACGGGAGCAGACAGAAAGACTGCTTTCTAATTAGAGAAGCAAGGAGCACGTCTGCTTCTTGTTTGCTTGCCTTTCTGTTTTCACTCCTCGAAGGACATTGTGACAGAAAACATGAACGGAATAAACAAAAAACTTTGGAAATAAAAGAACTGATGGTATTAGTAAACAATATAATTATTTACAGCTTGCATTGGAAGGGAAATGGACACAAAGCATAAAACTTATACGAAAGGCAATATACGATACATTTTAGAGATGTTGTAACATATTCTACTGATGGCTTCTTTACATTGGATTCTTCGATAAATTTGGAGTTTAGGAGAGTGTTTCAAGGTTACACCATAGTTGTTAGGAAAATACTGCTACTGATTATCATACAGTGGATCCGAGGTATTGAACTTATGTAGGCGTTATTGCCATAACTGCGAAATGTATACTTTTTTGGTGACGTTGTGTGCCATAAACTTCAAATCTACGCCTTTGGTTGCCGTGAAACAACCTTACAAAATTTTAGTAATTTGCTTGGGAATTTGGCGTCTTAGGTAAACGACCCACTGACAGTGTTGTCCTTTTATATTTTTCTTATAGTATTTTGACTGCGCTCTACTATTTAAGAATGCCTGGGGTCATTCACACCTAAATCAACCTATCTACGATGGAAATCTGACTGCCAGGAAAATTCAAAATAACCATAATGGCGGTAACAAATTTCGAGCTAAGCTCTTCGGTTAACTAAGCAACTGAGTTTCAAATTGGATCCATAATTTATAGCCATGCGTGAGAATTATATAATTTTGTTTATCAAACTCGAGTATGTTTCTAATAAAAATCCAAGCAATGGCAATTTTAACTGAAATTTATTTAAAACGAGTAGAATCAATTTTATTTGAAGCGAAGGATGCAATTGAAATGATAAAACTGCTACGACCACTGCAAGACCTTGTGTGAGCAAATAGTTAAGTAAATTAATTTAAGTGACATAATTGTAATTAGTCCGGCATATTTAGGTAAAAGTGTTGCATCTATCATTGTTTGCCAGATTTGTTTATCAAAGACCATCTAAGGAATACAGGTACATACTCGTCCAGCGCCCAGAATCAATCGTTTCTTATGCGTGGGATTCAAACCCATTTTGGTCTGATATGAAATACGAAATTCTCTCATTCAGACCAAGTTTCGTTGTTATCCATAAAAGTCAATATAGTTCCTTTTTTTTTACATAATTTGCGCGCACTCAAGGGGTTATAAATACCCCTTATATACATGTTTTTACACAGTGTGGGCGTTGGAAAGGATAGACAGAGAGAGAGATAAAGATTTGGTGTAGTGGTTTGAAGCTCAGTTGCTGTTACTTCAGAGAAACTCCGGTGTGGAGTCCAGATAACTGGGGAGATTTTTGTTTATTTGTCTTTGCTTCTGATTCACAGTATTTTTTTCGCGACCACCGATGTCATAGGCATATCATTGATCCAACAGAGCGAGCCATTTATACCTTTGCAGAAGTGATCACACAAGCTTTCGCAATTGATCGGACTGACTTTGTATATTTCATGAGAAATAAATAAATGCTTGCTGGTGTCAGGAATTGAACCATAACCATTATAGTGGCAATTGCCGACGTTTACATCTATTTACATCAATTGTACTATGAACTTCTGTTGTTAACTATTTATGTAATGCTATTGAAGCCATAAGCCTCAGGATATTGACCAGAGTACATTAAATGGAATGCATAAGCGTAACCGAAGCAATAAGTACCACTTTAACCGCAGGGTTAGATATCATTCTAAACCTTTAACCTCAATATTTCCTTATACAAGAATTCACAGCAAACTGTTCGCTAAGACTGAGCCAATCAAAAGGTTGGCGTGCAGATGTTAGTACAGACTATATGACACCCTACTTAATTTGTCATAGGTTCTTTTCCTGTTTTATTCCCTTTTAGGGAGGAAAGTGAAACCATCCATATGCTAGTACGTATTACATGATATACAATGGAACCAGGATGGATATACATTATACTCATGAGAGTAAATGCGCGGATATTTCCTAAATACAGTTCCCCTGGCGGAGGTTCTAGCAGTGATTAAATAATTTTTTATTGACATAAAACCGATTTCTGCCATGATAATAAAAGAACAATAAAAAGCTTGTGCGAAGCTGTCGCGAAAAGCAACAGGTTCTTGGTACGCAGCACAATATAAAACTGCTAGGTGCCTGGACAGAAGGGGTTCCAGGTAATAACAGGGCTGATGAGAAGACGGGAAAAGGCCACGAACGGGTCAACTTGTCAATAAAAGTCCCACTTGGAACCTTTAATTTTAACTTAGAAATAAAATTATAGCGCACAGCAGATAAAGTGTACTAGAATCTTGTTTTGATTACTAGGAAACTCTAGCCACTCTATTTCAAGACTTGTACTGAGAAAAGCCTATGTACATCTGAACAAAAACTTGTCATATGTTATAAGCCAAAATGAAACCTGCAGGGGTTATAGTGATGAGGAAGTACACGAAGATACAATTCACTTCCTATGTGCTGCCTAGGGCTTTACCAACTTAGGTATAAATAAATATTTGGCGCAACAGCTGTTTAAGTGCCAGGGCCTAGCTTCTCGCAACCACTCATGTTGTGTGCGTTATATTTGTCACACAAATTGAAGCGACCTACAGTTTAGTGCCGTATCCGAAGGGCAATTAGTTTTGAGAAGCTTTCTCGAGACAACAATATTCTCGGATGTTTGTCAGACGTTTGCCAGAGGTGGGACCGTGAAAAAACGGTGTTTTCTGGGATTCGAACTTGGAACCTCACGCGAGTAACATATGCAAGTGCAACGCCACAACCCACGGTCAGTCCCCCCAAACCTCCACGAATTGGGTCACCAACAGCAAGCACCATTTCCCTTACATCAGCGGAAGACACCAAAACCAATCTGGCTGAGTCAACAATAATAACATATAAAAGGGGAGAATCAATCAATACCAGGAGACCAGTATTTCGATTATAGCCATTGTTGACTGCAGCGACGCTTAGGACGGCGGGTCAACATAGGTTAAGTACTAAGTTATAAGAGAATACAATAAAAAGGTCCCCGTTGACCAATAAGCGAAATTTGAAAAGTTGTTTTTTTTATCTCGCGGTGCAACGTAAAACGTAACTGGCGCAGTCGGTATTCCTCTATTCGGCGGAAAAAGAGGAAAGTGAAACGAGTAATAGACTTTTTTTGCGTTTAACAAAAGTGCAATAAAAACACAAAAAAAAAAAAAAAAAGCGGGAGCACAATAAGTGAATTAGTGACAATCACAGTGCAATAAGTAGAGCTCAAGTGGAGCCAAGTGAAAAAAAAATTCTCACAGTGTTCATAAAGGCGGTAAACAAAGTGTAGTGAGGCAAAATTTAACAATTGCACGAAGAAACAAGCCAAAGAACAGTAATATAATGGCTCAACAACAAGCATCGATAGAGCAATGTCTCTTGACATTAACAGAACTATTAGCAAGACAAAACCCTCATTCGAGTTGGAGGGCAATAGTTGAAAAAGAAATAAAATATGTCCAACCGTTCAGTGGTGAATCAAAAAATTTACCTTCGTTTATTGAAACAATTGACCAAGTATTAGAAGAGTTCGGGGAACAAGCCCGCCTGGTGTTTAGAGTAATTTATAATGAAAAAATTACGGGTGCAGCAAAAAATTATCTGGCAAATAATGTACCGACAACCTGGGAGGAGTGTAAGGCGAAACTTAAAATCCATTACAAATCAACAAAGGATCAATCCACCATCATCAAGGATATCAATAATATTAAGGTATTTACTATTAGTCAATTATTAGATGTAATACAAGACATTGTAAATAATATCACAGAATGTGCAGCGTTTAGTGATGAAGGTCTAGAAATAGCCACCTACCTTAATAGCGCACTTATCCTTAAAATTAAAGAAGTAACAGCAGGTGCTTTAGCCGCTGAAATTTACAATAAATATTCACTCTCAAGTATTAGGACAATACTACACAAATACATAGGTCAGGATAAATATAATCTAAACATAGAAAAGGTACACAAAACACACCACCAACATAAGACACAAAACTTTAAAAAACAAAATTTCCAGACACAAAATAACCCCAACTACCACTACAACGGCAACAGGCCTCAGCAATCAGGACAAGTTAGACAAAATGAATTAGGGCAAATAAGACAAAATACTAATCATAATAATCAGTCAAATCAGTTTACATTCCAAAATAACAACTATAGGAACTCTGGGCAATACAGATCAGGACAACGTAGGATAGAGCCTATGGATGTAGATGCACTCAGTAAAAAGGAAGAGGTTAATCAGATAGAAAATGAGTTTTTTATCAACTAGCCTCGGATAACAAAAAAATATTTACCCAAATAACCATAGAAAGCAACGATTTTGTAGCCTTGATTGATACAGGGTCTACAATCAGCCTTCTAAACTCTAACCGAGTTCCACATGAATTATACAAAAAGATCACAGAAAATTCTATAAAAATTAACACCATTCAAAGTTTAGTGAACGAAAAAACAGAACAAGTTAAAACTAAATGTCCAGAACAATTCAAAATGTCCGACAATGCTAGAATGAGATGGACAAAAATAGGATTGAACAAACCATACGACTTTCTTATCGGAATGGATTGGATTGGACAAAATGCTAAATCAATAGATTTGCAGAACCAGGAAATTGTATTAATGAATGATGTGCGTCTTCCATTTTTAAGTAAATTAATGGACGAAGTAAATGTGCTAGAAGCAAGTGAAGTTAGCCACATTCAAACAAATCACCTAAATGAACTCGAAAAGCAATCTATTGAGGCACTCCTAAACAAGTATAAAAAACTTATATTTAAAGAAGGAGATCAATTGATAAACACAAACACAGTGGTTCATGAAATAAAAACCACAACAGACCAACAAATTAACTCAAAACTATATAGGTACCCACCAAAACATGAGGCAGAGGTACGCAAACAAATGTATGAAATGGAAATACAGGGGATTATTAGGAAAAGCAATAGTCGATATAGTTCACCTATTATAGTTATTCCAAAAAAGAAAGATAATTCAGGAGTACAAAAATATAGGATTGTAGTTGACTATAGAAAATTGAATCAGGTTACAGTAGATGACAAGTACCCCCTTCCGAATATAGATAGTATTTTAGACAAATTAGGCAAAGCTCAATATTTCAGCACCTTAGATTTAGCTAAGGGCTACCATCAAATCCTGGTAGCAGAACAGGATATTCAAAAAACTGCTTTCGTAACACCATCGGGCCTATATGAATACGTCAGGATGCCGTTTGGACTAAAGAACGCACCTGCTACGTTTCAAAGACTGATGAATAATATCCTCCGTGAATATATAAACAAAATCTGTGTTGTCTACTTAGACGACATACTGATATTTTCCACAAGTCTAGAAGAGCACATAGCGTCACTAGATAAAATATTTAAGAAATTACAAGATCATAATTTAAAAATCCAAACTGACAAATGTAGTTTTATGAAACATGACACCGAGTTTTTAGGACACATCTTAACAAAAGAAGGGATAAAACCAAATCCCAACAAAATAAAAGATATTGATAATGTATGCTTACCAAAAACTGAAAAACAACTCAAGGGATTCTTAGGTATGACAGGTTACTACCGTAAATTCATAAAAGATTACGCTAAGGTAGCATACCCCATGATAAAATACTTAAAGAAAGATGAAAAAATAAGCATAAATGACCCACAATACATATCTGCATTTGAAAACCTGAAAGCGTTAATTACTGCACACCCCATCCTAAAATTTCCAGAATACGACAAATAATTTGTCTTAACAACGGATGCAAGCAATCACGCCATGCCGTACTATCACAAAACGGACACCCAGTTTGCTTTGTGTCAAGGACACTCAACAACCACGAAAAGAATTACAGCGTTACAGACAAAGAGTTTTTGGCAATCGTATATTCAGTTAATTATTTCCGTCCATATCTTTATGGAAACAGATTTAAAATCGTAACTGATCACGCACCTATTAAGTATTTACATAGCAAATACAAAGGTAAGGAATTTTCGCAGCGAAATCAGAGATGGTTACTAAAACTACAAGAATATAATTTCGAAATAGAATATCTTAAGGGAAAAGAGAATAAGGTAGCAGACTTCCTGAGTAGATTAGAAAATACACCCAAGATTGAGGACACCAACGACAATGAGTCAAATATGGAATTAACAGAAACTATGCATTCGGTAGAAGAACAACAGCTAGATCACATAGGTATTAAAGAAGAAATCGTTAACAAGTACAAAACACAACTTATACTAACATACAACGTTAACAAAGAAATTGAGATATTGCATAAAAGAAGAATCATATCCCTGAATCCACTCGAAGGAATAAATAAAATCAGAGATGTATTAGTAAGGTTAATAAAGAAAGGAATGACTGGATTATTTTCAGAAGTTGAAGACCATCACTACAATATAGTCCAACAAGTTATAATACAACTATTTTCACATGATAGAAGTATCAGATTCATCAGGTGTTCACAGAGGGCTGCCGAAATCCAAACCGAGGAGGAGGCACACAAACAAATCGCTATTTATCACACAAAAGAATCAATGCACAGTGGCATTAATGAAACATACTACACACTTAAAGACAAAATATATTTTCCCAAGCTTCACGAACAAATACAGTTAATTATAAATAATTGCAAAATATGTCAGGAAATAAAATACGACAGGAAACCGATAAAACCTAAGTTTCATATCACTGAGACTCCAACTCACAAAAACGAAATCATACACTTAGACATCGTTCATATACAAAAGAAAACCTTTGTAACAATTATTGACAAACTAACCAAATTTGCAGTAGCTTATACGATTACCGATAGAAATTGGAGAAGTAAGAAAGAAATATTAATCGAACACTTTTCTAAATTTGGAAAACCTAACAGGATTATCACAGACAATGAGTTTAAGTCAGAACAAATTATACAGTTTTTGAGGGAAAATAACGTCGAAGTTCATTGGACTAAACCAAATAGTCATACAGGCAATTCAGACGTAGAAAGGCTACACTCCACAATATTAGAGAAAATTACAGGCATAAAAGAAAAAGATCTCTCAATTGAAATGAAAATACAATTAGTGTTAGATAACTATAATAATCGATTTCATTCTACAATTAGGACAACACCCAGAAAAGCTAAAGAAGAAGTTGACAAACAGATATTGAATAACAGAATACGCGAAACTAAAATCCAAAAAATAAATAAACTTAACGAAAAACGGGAAGATTACCTTGAAGAAAGACAGGAAGGACCCATAAAAAATTATAAACATGTTAGGCATAAAGATGAAACTAGATATAAAATTAAGAAATTAAACAATATACACTTAACAAACATTAAAAGACAACATACATTTACAGGTTCTACTCCTAACAATAATACTTTTACTACCAACAGTACACGGAACACGACAAATAACACCAATCAATGAACAGTCAGGATATTTAAAGATGAAGGTTGAATCAATTCAAGTCACCAACCAAACTAATATTATTCTACATCTTATTAACCCAGAAGAAATTCTACAAACAATAATTCTTCTTAGAACAAACATAAAACATATACAAATAGAAAACAAAGAGGTAGTTCATCAGAGGATAGAAGCATTGATAGCTAAAGTTAATTCAATAATGCCTAGAAAAGCAGAAAGACAGAAACGAGGGCTATTGAATATAGTAGGAAGTGTAGAAAAATGGTTTTTCGGAACTATGGATGATAGTGACAGGCAGACCATTTTTAACCACTTAGAATCTCTAGAAGAAAATACACACAACTCAATCAACACCATAAACGACCAAGTCAAAATTAACCAACATTTTAATGAAACTATACATTCCTTACAAACCGTCATAATCAACGACAGGCAAAAAATCCTGGAGGCTTACAATAAAGTAGATAGCGTTATAAATAACATTTTAAAACAACAATTATTTTTAGACCAGATCACTAAATTAAGTTTTATAGAAAATAAAATACACCAAATACAGGATAACATTGTATCAGCAAAACATAATATTGTTCACCCAAGTATCCTTACGATGGATGAAATTAACGAGTATACAATTGATTTCTACAAATTAAAATTGTTAAAAGTAGGCGTTACTGAATATCGAAACAATTTCATTGTAATTGCAATAAAAGTTCCAAGAAATTATGTATCAGTCGAAAAAAGACTAATAACACCATTACCAAATACGGAACATTTTGAAATAGATAGTAAGGATGAATATATCGTAGAAATAGAAAATAAAACTTATACTTTTCAACCCGATGTAACTATAAAGGAATTAAAATTAAGTAAACACTGTATTATAACCAAAAATTGTAAACTAATATACAATAATGAGACCCAAATATTTCCTATAGATGATACTACGATTTTAATAAAAAATGCTAACAAAAATATGCTTAAGCAAAACTGTGATGAACGAAAAATTGTACTAAATAAAAATTACTTAATTAATTTTTCCAATTGTCAAATAATGTTGTTAAATGACTCATTCGAAAATAAACAAAAAACTTTCCAAGATATATACTTTTATCCCGATAGTAGCATTAACACCACCTTTGTCAAGGCGATTACATTTGATGATATAATCTCTAGTAATTTTGAAAATGTGCACAAAATAAAAGAATTAAAACTACACAAAAATATATCGTACGGTTTAAGTCTTAGCATTGTAATAAGTTTAATTATTGTAGCATCTATTTTTACGCATTGTTGTACTAAATCATATAGACTAAAAAGAATTGAAAATAAAATTCAGGAGAATTTTCACTCAAACCGAGGAGGAGTAACATATGCAAGTGCAACGCCACAACCCACGGTCAGTCCCCCCAAACCTCCACGAATTGGGTCACCAACAGCAAGCACCATTTCCCTTACATCAGCGGAAGACACCAAAACCAATCTGGCTGAGTCAACAATAATAACATATAAAAGGGGAGAATCAATCAATACCAGGAGACCAGTATTTCGATTATAGCCATTGTTGACTGCAGCGACGCTTAGGACGGCGGGTCAACATAGGTTAAGTACTAAGTTATAAGAGAATACAATAAAAAGGTCCCCGTTGACCAATAAGCGAAATTTGAAAAGTTGTTTTTTTTATCTCGCGGTGCAACGTAAAACGTAACTCGCGCAGTGATCCGACACACTAACCAATTACAACATGGCGCGCGCCCTTAGGCACATATAATATATTTTATAATATTAATTAATCATTTCATCCAGGACATAAAAGAACTAGCAGTATAATCAAATTATGGCTTAAAAACCCATACATTATAAATATAATCGCTTCCAGGTATATGGGAGTTCTTACACTCCATGGACATGACAATGGATCTACGTGTGACGTTAGGGGACCCTAACACTAACCTAATTATCAAAAAATAAAAGTCCAGATTTGTATTATACGTTTCCATAATTATTTAATGTATGTTGGTCACCTGAGCATCCCGACCCAGGTTCTTGGTTATAGAGTAAAATTACTTTCTTTAAAGCTCGTGCAGTAGCTCTGATTGGTTGAAAAAGGGAATATAGCGAATTAATGTATGAACATATATTGAATGGCTTTATTTTATAATTTAATTTGATTACTTTGTATATTGTAAAATTAAAATAAAAACCACTCGCATTAACGAAAGAAAAACGGATACAACAGCTTTATTTACATTTTCCTCTTGTTGAAGCACCTCTTCAAGTCGACGGTGTGGTCAGAATGCCCATCGTCATGGCCGTCGATCTCTCCCTTGATGTTTGCAACTCACCTCTTCCTTCTATCTAATAGCAAATGGCGCACTATCCAGTACATGCTACCTTACACCTTTCAGAAGACGATACACTTTTTTGAGCATTACAATGATGTTCTTAATCTTAATTTTGGGAAAAAGTGTCAGCTAGAATTATAATTTTCATTTTAACTTTTAAGGGAAAATCTCTCACGCCAGCTGATAGCATGTCATGTCTGATCTAGCTCAAATGTTATATACATTCAAAACAAATCGTTAAGAAAGCGAATCTATTTATTATATGTATGTATATAAAAATTGCCTGTTCGTATGTACGGTCAAAATTCTGAAACTAACCAGCTGATTAAGCTGAAACTTATACAATATATTCAAATACATACTCAAATACTCAATATATTCAAATCAAAACTTTTCAAGTTTTCCGATGGATGGCGCTGAACATCAAAATATCAAATTCAAAAACTAACGACCCGATTGAACTGTAACTTACGCAATACATTTGTTATAAAGTAAGAAGTGCATGTAAGTCAAAAGTTTTCAAGTTTTCCGATAGATGGCGCTGAACATCAACATATCAAATTCAAAAACTAACCATCTGATTGAGTTGCAACTTACGTAATATATTTGTTATGAAGCGAGAAGTGCATGTAGGTCAAAAGTTGTCAATGTTTCCGATAGATGGCGCTGAATACTAAAAATCTGTGCCGGTGGTCTTGTGAGGTTTGTCATCGTCACCCATAGGTGTGGAACCTGCTCGGTTTATTTTTTTAATATATCGAGTAGTCTTCGCTTTTAAAATTTTCGAAAAGTCTAAAATTTTAAAATAGTCGACGATGAAAATTTAAACACCAAGGACTTAGGCGGCTCTGGAAAGTGGAAATTCTCCGCAGCAGTTTGCAAGATCCTGGGATTTCTCCGATTCCTATTCTTCAAACCATTAAACGTTCCTGCTTCCAAGAAAAAAATCCTTTTTCACAAGGGAATTCAAGCGGTTCTGTTCGAACCTATTCTCTTCAGAAATAAGCAAGACCATTCAAGCAGACGTTTTCCTATCTTTTTTTTTGTGTTCCTGTTTGTTCTTGTTCAGTTTCCTTAGTCACTTATTGCGGAAATAAATCACTGAAGATTTTTTTTGAACGTTTATGCATTTAATTTCCACTTTCATAGTGAGACGGCGCTCGTAGCGGCACCGACCGCGCTAAAAATCTAAAACTCAAAAAATAACCGACCTATTGAGCCGAAACTGACACACTATATTTGTTATCAAATGAGAAGTGTACGTTAATCAAAAGTTTTCAAGTTTTCCGACAGATGGCGCTGAACACCAAAATCTCAAACTCAAAAACTGACGATCCGATTGCGCACAAGTGTTTGCAAATCTATTTCATAGGAGGGGCGGAAGATGTCGCACAAGCTCAATAGCGTCAAAGATACAATTCAGGCGTCAAACACCGGATAATCGCCGAACTGCAAAATTTGTTTCATGAGCACAATGAATTGGTTCGATTGTGCATGAGCGCCATAGATAGAATGCTATCGGACGACTATTCAATTGTCATCGGAGCTGATGAAATACCCCATGGAAAACACGAGCGCCGATTTAATGCTTCGAAACTACTCGGCCAATGGATCTCAAACTAAGACATAAGATAAATATGTTTTGAAGAGGGGAAGGTTATGCGCATAGTACGATTACTTTACGATAGATGGCGTTAAACAACAGCTTGGAAAAATTAACAAATAAATCAGAAACTGACAACCAACACTACAGTGGCATTTCTCATGCCACAAGTGAAATACACGTATGTATTAACCACACGATAGCACGAATAAAAAATTTAAGCTAACTAATCTTCTTCTTTTTCTTCTTCCTTTTATCAGCGAGGTTATGATCCGAAAACAAAGGATCACAACCTCCCACTTCACCGCATTTCTACTGATCCGCCTGTGGGGTTCGCCTATTTGACCTCAGAAAATATCGGCAGGCCCGCCGATTTTGAATCACTCGGCCAGTGAAATGCCGATGTCGTCGCATTTGTCTGATCCAGGCGTATGTGAGCGCTGGACGCACAACTGCGGTTTAGAGCCTTCCTTTCAACTTAGGGGGCATTTTTCTGTCACAGAAGATAGCGGAATTTTCTCGCCACTTCATCCACCCTACGCTTACGGAATTGATGTCGTCATCACAGGTTGCTTTGCTATTGATCATAGATCCCAGATATTTGAACTTTTCGCACATGGGAAGCACTGTTCCATTCAAATAAATGTCTGGAATAGGCCTGAGTGGATCAGAGAACGGGCAGCACAAGTACTCTGTCTTTTTTGAACTAATGCGATACCCATTTCCCTCCAAAACGTCCACCCACACATCAAGTGCTCGTTGCAGGGATGTAGGATCCTCACTTATAGTGGCTCCATCGTCAGCAAAGAATAACTGATGTACCTTGGGATCCATCACTTTACCTTCAAGCAGATAATCAAGGACTGTAATAAAGAGCAAGGACTTAAAACGCTTCCCTGGTGCACCCCGACTTTGATTGGGAACTCTTCGGTTACTCCAGCGGGACATCTTACTCTTGTCTTTGCTCCTTCGTACATGTCCATGATCATCTGTACATAGGTTTCTGGAACCCCTCGATGTCTTATCGTCACCCATATCAAATCTCGTGGGTGTCTGTCCAATGCCTTTTCAAAGTCAACCAATACAATATACAAATTCCTTAAGGAATCACGATGTTTTTCGATTATGATCCTTATACTTTGGATTGCATCTGTGGTTGATTTACCCGAGACAAACCTGCACTGATCATCAGATAGCCGTATTATTTTTCGCAGACGGCCACCTAATACCCGCTCAACGATCTTCACGGTGTGTGACATCAGCTTGATCGAACGGTAGCTATCACAGTTTCGCGTATCACCCTTCCCTTTGTATACAGGGAGAAGGTAACTTTTCCTCCATTGATTCGGCATTGGATCACCTCTCACAAATTTGGAGATGAGAATTCTGAGCCATCTGAACCCGATGTCTCCCATCCTTTTCCAGAACTCAGAGGGCATCTCGTCTGGCCCAACCGTTTTTTGGAGTATTTGACCGCCTCACTAACTTCTTCGACTGTAATGTCGGGTATTTCTTCACAGTTATTTTTTTTTTTTTTTTTAGGGGTGGCTCTTGGAAAGTATAGCCGGGGAAACTGTTCATTTAAAAGCTCTTCACAATACTGCCGCCACCTCTGCAGAATTTTGTCATCATCCACAAGAAGCTGGCCATGAGCATTGCTTATGAACTTTGGCGAACGAATCTCCTGAGCATTCCTTCTTCTTTGGACGGGTATTTTGAAGATAGTGGCGCTCTTGTTCATATTGTGTCTTCGCAGCTCCTGGATAGCCTAGTTTGCATCAGCAACCGGGGAAGATATTATCTCCAGCTCCCGATACAGGCCCTCCGTACTCTCTACTTGAAGCTGGGCGCACTTCTTCTTCGCTTTTTTCTTGCAGCGTCTGTATTCCATTTCGAGGCGAACTTTTTCGTCATTATTATTAGAGGGGCACTTTGACCAAGCTTTGAAAGCCGCTTTCTTCTCGTTTATCACTTTCTTAGCTTCATCACTCCACCACCATGTTTCTTTGGCGTGTTGATGGTGGTCTTTTGAAGCTCCTAGCAGTGATTTGGCCTTCTTTAAGCAAGTTCGCTGTAGGGAATCCCACATATTTTATGCTCTGCACTCTTCATCCTCAGCTCCGTTGATGGTGTGAGAGAGGTAATTTTTCATTACGAAAACAAAAGCCTCGCCTTTTTCTTTGTCCAGATTGTACCACTTGAATTTCTCAGAGACCCTTGTTTGTTTGCCTTTCTTTGGTGTTTTCATAAAAACTTCTGTTAGCAGGAGACGGTGTTGCCGAGCGATTGCTTCTCCCAGGATCACCTTGCAATCTTTTACCCGAGGCTTCATGAAACTGCCTACCAAATGGTAGTCAATATGAGTTTCATCTTCACCACTGCTGTTACTGATCAGGTGTCGGCTTTGTTTGATGAACATGGTAAGACGATAACACGATAAGACCGTGTGGTTTGCACATGCTTAGGATGTCTTCACCAGGAAGGTTCCTGGTGCCATATCCTAGTCCTCCATGGCAGTCTTCATAGTCTTCGTTTGATTTCCCGACATGTCCATTCAAATCTCCTCCAACAAACAGAAACTCTTCGTTTGGGATATTCTTAAGGAGATTGTGGAAATCTAGCCAAAATGCATCTTTATCTCTCTGATTGCACCCATTTTGAGGAGCATATGCACTGACAATATTCCACACCCCTCCTTGTATTACTAGTTTGAGAGACATCAAACGGTCGCTGGACTTCGAAATGCTCAAGACGTTTCCAAGTAGCACTGCCGCAAGGACGATACCGATTCCGTTCTTAGCCTTTTCCGTTCCGTAGTAGAACATCTTGTAATCTTTTGTTAAGCTAACTAATCGTTAGAACATAAGAACATAAATCCAAAAAAAAACGTTTCATTAAATGGCCCACGCAGGGCATCCGCTTATGCTTAATAACTGAGTTAAAATATAAGTAGGAGTTAGGGAAATATATTATAATTTTCTATACTGTTTGGGAAAACATTTCAACCAAATCAAAGTGCGCAATTTCAGTGAAATGTCCACCCATATTATAAACATTCCTCATATACATATTTTTTTGAAGTTTTTATAAAACGTAAGGCAAATTACAGATTTTCAAATCAAACATACATTACAACAATTTCAACACGTAATTTTTAAGTAAATACTAAAAAACGTACGATAAATTTCGTGTTCACGTATTAATATAAAAGACACATGAACTTCTACGAAACCGAAGCAGTGTAAATATTGTTTTTTAAATCGGTCTTCTGACACATCCAGTTTTTAAAAAATATCTTTTTTTAAAAATTAGAAATCATAAATGTAGTGTAAATTAAATGCATAGGCATTGATATCTTCCATAAACTGTTCATACATTATGCACGGTCACTTCCACTTTCTGGGCGGTTTTTTAAGAAAAAAAAAATATTTAATTAAACCTGCGGAACGCGAAAAAAATGAAATGCATATGAGTAGACAGTATGTATTAATTTCACGACTCTACGTTCGCTTTAAATCATAAGGGTTGGGGACTTATACGATTACTCTCAGCCGGACTGTAACTATTCTGTATGTTTTTGTTTTGTCTGCATACTCGTACTTAAGAACCCGTGTGGCTCTTTAAGTAGCGTCCAGTTTACTAAAGAAATCACCGCATAAAAATGCTACACTATGAGGCTCTTTATTTTACCTTGGATACTGCTGAGGCGCCTCTCCAGTTTCTCCATTCTTTCTTGCTTTATCGCCTCCTGTCATCCGTGAAAGCATCGAACCTACCTTTTGCAATTTGCGAAGCGGTTCCTACCACAAAATACACATTATACTGTGCAAATTTAGTTTCAAATTTAAATGAGACTATTTGGATTCCTTGGGATGCTGGATATGTTATCCTGAAGATTTACACTTGACACTTGAGTTCTGTGGTCGCCTGTATGTACGTTTTGAGGGTTTGTTTTGTACTTTTTTTGTAAGTTTAGTTTGATGTCTTATATATATTGCACAATACATTAAAAATCAAGTCCCTCGTCCATCTAATCTTTGCCGTTTTTGCAAGTTAGTCCTAGTATGTTGGCTATTCCTTCGAAAATCAGCACAGCCGAATGCAGTGGGTATAAGACAAGGACTATGGGCTTCAAAAGCTACGTAAGGAAACGATTTTGATGGAATCGCCTTAAGTGAAATGTGCGCATGTCATGGCGAAACACCAAATTAAAGATTTACATATTTACATATATTTTCATTCTATTGCCAACAACTCTTCCACACATCATTCTGATGTATGTAAACAGTTTAGCTAGAGTAATCAATAGAAACCATTCGAACAGCATTTTTTTCTCTGATTTACTTTACTTTTGTCGTCATTGTCCAGCCCCCTTTTGATAGAACATGATGATACATAGCCTATGTTATTTCTAATTCAACGCCTGACACGTCAGTAAAGGTTTCATCGTAATCGAATTAAAAGTGAAACAGTTACAAGCAAACAACCACACAAACTTTTATTTTGTATAACAGTAATATGATATACGTATATGTATAAAAGGTGTTAAATATTATCAAAACAATAGAAACAAAATTTAATAAACAAATCCTAAAAAAAACCTCACATTTGAAGCTGAACATCTTGTGTTTGGTTACTTTTTTCATTCCTTCGAATTCTGCCTTTTATAGCGCGGTCATTAAAAAAGGACGAGTTTCAGAATGCCACCGCAGGCTGAATATAAAAAAAAATAAAATAAAACCAAAAAACTAGAAAACCCGTCAAGCAACCTTCGATTGCACGGGGCATACTGCTGTCGTCCTATGCAAATTAAAAATTATCAAGTAATTTAATTACCGGTGTGTCCCTTTTGATTCGCTTTCAAGCGTGTGTCCTTACCGGGTATAACGGCAAAACATCATTCAGGAGGTTTCCCTTCAAGGTGGGCTCATTAAGCAATTTTCAGGTTAATGATGTGAAAGTCTAATCTAATTGAGATAGCAGCAGCCAGAAATTAAAAACAAAGTGCGCATCACAGGCCGATGGGGGAGTTGATGAAACCACTGGCAAATAGGATTGCCCACTGCCGCCCCAATGCGCAGATGAAAGGATTCATAATCAACATCCTGCCAGAGGAGCGATAGAAGTGCCCATTTTTTTCGATTTAGGTCTTTTCCTCATGGTTGAGTGCCTTCACCCCCTCTTTATGGACACAGTTTGTGGGAAAAGATAGAAAAAAAAAAAAAAAAAAAAAAACTGCCATGAGGGCAGATAGAACAACTCAACCGCATGGTTTTTGAGTTTTCAATCCTTTTTTTTATATCATATTTTGTTCTACAAACTTTTTCGACGTCAGGGTGGTAGTTGCCATTCCTCCTGCCGAATGTTTCAGGCCGTAAGTGCGGATGATTCTGCTTTTATAGTTGAACCCCAGTCATGCCTCAGCAAAGCTATTATTATTATTATTATTATTACTGTTATTAGAAGAGTTTTCGTAGTTGCTCCTCATCTTGTTTGTGCGGGAGTATAACCTACGATATTGCCTGACATGCCGCAAAATCCATAAATAACAACCAAATTTCTAATGTCCTTCAACTTTTTTCAATTCGACCCCGTTCGTCCTATATTGGCGCGCAGGCAAGGACTCTCATTATGCTCGCGAAATGCAAATTGCGCTCGGCTTTTGTGTGGCACAACTTGATTCACAGACACCACGACACACAAGGAGTGTGTGTGAATGGATACGAATACAAATCATTTTCACATTCGGAATTTTTAATTAACGAATTAAATTGCTGATGTGGAGCCGAAGCTACAGATTGAGTGTGGATGGCTTCTAGTTAGGTTGTCAGTTATATAAACAAAACTGTTGGGGAATTTTATTTTATTCACGCTGCTGTTGCAATGAAATTTGAAATGGTTTTAATTGTGTTATATATTTTTGTCAAATTAAACGCGATAGGGCGGTGGGCGGTGGGCTGTCGTCTACCGCCCACCCAATGAGACTTGATGAGTGGTTCATTAAATTTATGCTTAGTGGTTGTTTTAATTTAGATTTTCAAATGTCAAATTGCATTTCTAGTATCTATGCTTTGATGGTGTCAAATTAATTTATCGGATTGCCATGGGCTTGCTTATAATTAATTTTAGTTGTTATCTGTGGCCGGAAATGAATCCCGCTAGAAAATTAAGCAGTGTTCTCAATTGCAATTTACTTTATTTCATTAATTTGTAATCAAAATCATAGGGTTGATATTAAGAAAAATATATAATTGCAGATTTTGGAGTTTTATGTATATGCAATTATTTCGCTATCATAGGTACTTTAAGGACT
The DNA here is from genome assembly GCA_945910035.1 of Brachypalpus laphriformis. Lineage (NCBI taxonomy): Eukaryota > Metazoa > Arthropoda > Insecta > Diptera > Syrphidae > Brachypalpus > Brachypalpus laphriformis. Next base: position 126,534,578 of record OX246755.1, read on the forward strand.
TAAATTCGTTAAGCGGCTGAATGATTTCCACTATTGAAAATAAAAATAATAAATCAGATCCAAGGATACGAGGTCTACCTCCTCTATCTGGTATGATTAGTCCTGCCAACTGTGCTTATTATAAGGGATACTCTTTTTTTTCGGATCCAGATCCTTTTTGATTCCCTTATTATATACCACTTCGCTCCTTTTTTCGGGCCGAAATCAAAGAAAAAAAAGTGAAAAACACAACTCCAACCGTACGTATTGTCTAAATCAAACGCATCCATTCACTATAAACGACTTCTCTCATTTGTTTGGTATTCACTTTGCTTTTGATAACATTATTGCATCATATTTCGTTTGCCGCTTGCCGGAAAGTAAGAATCATTCGATACCAACTTGTTTTTTTTTTTTCTTTTTTCTTTTCGTGATTTTTTTACATTGTCCCGTTCTATGCGCTACACGAAGTTCCTCGGTTAGGTTAGGTTAGAGTGGCAGGCTACAAAATACAGCCTCACTTAGGCAAGACTAGGCCCCTTGTGGTGCCACATGGATCTATCATCCCCAGGGAGAACTACCGCTAGAACCGGTTGGAGCTTTTTGTGAAGCGGTGGAAGTTGCCGATGCTGAAGTTGGGTAGCTCGCCTAAGTTGTCGAAGAGGTAGGCTCCTAAGTGTAGTCTTATGTGAGCAGAGGGGGCCTGGTACGTACAGAGAAGGTGTAGTATGGTTTCCTCCTCCTCCTCGTCAATGTAACTTCTGTAGAAATCATTTGCTAAGATGCCCAGCCTGATTGCATGCCTACCGATGATGCAGCGCCCCGTAAAGACACCTACTGTAGTTGCGATGAGCGACCTTTTTAGCCCAATAAGGCAGAGCGTTTCTGATCCAACTCGGGACCATTGAGATATGGCCTTCATGCACTTGTTTACTATAGATATCTAGAGGCCACAGGTGCAAAAGAATACCTAGACCCGCTGTTTGTGTTGTTCTTAGTGTTCCGCTGATACACAGGCAGGGCGTCCTTTGCACACGGCCAAGTGAGGTTAGGTGTACAGCTTTCTCCAAAGCAGTCCAATAATTTGTGGCAGTAGTCCCCACTCATTTCCTGTTGCTTTCTTACAGCAGTATAGAGCTGTAGTTGCTTTCTTCACTCGTTCTAGGATATTGGGTTTCCAGCTAAGTTGTTTGTGCAGAATGGGGAAAGAGGTCTAGAGTGTCCCCAATTGCAGAATTTGAACATTCCTTCGAACATTGCTTCCTAGAGCATACTTCGTAAGGTGCTCATATAGGTTGTGATTGGCCTACGAAATCCCTTGGGTATACAAAGTTTGCTCTTATGTTAGCTGATGCATCCTATGTCTGAGGTCATATTCGGTTAAAATTTCATCGAAAAATCCGGCTCTTTTGATTTCTCCCACTTTTTTTCTCCGATGACATGACTGTTCATAATGCAAAAGAAACATTTTCATATGAACAGAGTTGTTACCCAGTGTAGTCGTGTTAGATTGAGAATTTTCTCCGAGGCAGCTGTGGGGTGAAGGCAAACCAGTCTCCAGTTTTTCTTTGTCATTTACCTACAGGGTGCGCCATCTTTTATGTCGGTAGGTATGTGAATATTGAATGACTTAAGAAGAAAAAAAAAATTATTTCCATATATGAGGTATTTTTATTTAATTTAGTTCTTTACAATTTATTTGGTTTAGTTTTGAAAACAGCATCAATCAAAATGCCACCTCTATTGACCAAAGCAAAATGTGCCCTTTTTGCTACGTTTTCCATCATTTTTTCGAGTATCTCGAGCGGTATAGCGATGAATTCGGCACGAATAGTAGCCTTGAGCTCGTCAATGGTCCGAGGCTTGCTGGCGTACACTTTGCTTTTCAAATAACCCCACAAAAAGAAGTCCGGAGGTGTCAATTCTTGAGATCTGGGTGGCCAGTCAATGTCGCCATTTTTTCACAGCACACGTCCAGCGACTGTTTGGCCGTATTCCAAGCCACGTGGACGGTCTGTCGGCAATATTCTTTGAATCAATTGCACTTATGCGGAAACAAATGCAAATCATGCTTCAAAATGCGCCGCAAGGTGGTTCCACTGGTGCCAAAATGCTGAGCGCGGTGACGATACGACACATGTGGGTTCTCGCCAACACTCTCTCTTACCGCTTCAATCAGTTCATTGGAACGTTTTGGGCGTTGATGAACAGTATGTCGTCGATCTCCCACTGTCCCATGCTCAACAAAATTCGACACCAAACGACGAATAGTGTTGTCAGACGGTGCTTGTTGGCCACGATATTTTCAACGATATGCACGTTGAGTTAACACAACTGAACGACTATTTTCAATATACAGCGTCACTATTTCGGCAAGTTATTTTGGCGCGAAGCGATTCATGGTTAAAATTGTACGGAATTGACGTTTCAAAAACGTGTCTACTCAAGTCAATCGGTTGATAAGTGTCAAAGTTATTCAATGTTTACATATCGACATAAAAGATGGCGCACCCGTTATATAGAAATTAGTCTCATCATCATAGTGTACATCTGCATACATAAGCTTACCTGCCAGGCTCTTGTAAGGTGTCATCGGTGGATTTGTTTTTCTCATTTATTACGTAGTTCACAGCAGTCTCTTCCTAAGTTATTTGTCCTTCCGCTTGAACTCAATCACAATAGATAGATTAGAGGAGGTAAACGCCTATTTTTCCTTATAGAAAATGGTATTACGTAGTCTTGGATGGATTGATATTTTGGTGCTCCGACTCCGTTGTTATCCTTAATTCCTTCTATATTCTATCACAGATTATTTCTTTGAACTTACCTCTGGCTATGAATCAGAAGTCATCAGTTTAGCCTACATAGGCTATTCCAGCAAAAAGATTACCTTACCCTCCACAATAGGGGTGATAGAACCTCTCTTTGGAGACAGCCTTGCGATGTAGTGGTATTTTGCCCCATTTGTGTGTCGGTGATTTTCTTACATTTTCCATTTTGCAGTGAACCCTTCATATTAAATAGGGCTGTCGTGATAGCTTCATGTAAAGTTTCTTGCGTTTCTAGTGGTATAACGACTATAGTTAAGAAAAATATTTTTCTTCCTTCTTTTCTTATAACTTACTACAAAATAATGGCCATGACTGGAGTCCAATCGTATTATGAACATAAAATTCTAGCTCACTGGCTTAGCGATAATCAACTCCCAGCCCCAACTGCTGAACCTTGAAATTTTAGGAATGGCTTTTTTTTAATATGTGAGGGCATATGTCAGATATATATATTATATATCATACGGAAGAACTTTTTTGGATTAATCTTAGCTTTACAATCTTCTGTTTGCAAATAGTAAACTTAGATCAGCCGCGGTTCACTAACTACCGACTTTACCGTAGCCTCATTATAGAACATGAGTACGTGGTATCTGGCATAAACGTATCTCGGAATATCTAGATACATGAACTGGAGGAACATGACCCCGGTTCCTGACTGATTTCATGATGATTGGCGTGTGTTTGAATATATACCGAGTTTAAAACCGATAATTTAGCTTGAACACTAGGTTCGGCCTTCCATATAACAGATTGATCAAGTTCTCTTAAAATTGATCCAGCCTAACCAATACTACAGGATAATTCTGTATACTCTAATACTCCTGCAGAACACTCCACAGTTTGCCTCGAAGAACCCTATCATATGCTTTTCCCAAATCCACAAAACAAGTGTAGACAGGTTTGGCATACTCCCAGGCCAGGAGAGAATAACTGGTTGGTTGTGCTTCTACCGGGAAGAAAACCGCACTGCTCATCCCCCAAACCAGCTTCGACCACAGCTCTGGAACGCGTTACTATCACCTTAGCGAAGACTTTTCCAGGGTGACTTAAAAGATATACTCGTATAGCCCTGTAGTTGGCACAATCTCTTTTGTCCCCTTTTTTAAAAAGGGGGACTATCACCCCCATTTGCCAATCATCAGGTGTTTCACCGCATTCCTAGGCCACTTTAATGACACGTGAGAGCAATTCTGAAAAGCGCTCGCTCCATTTGCGTAAGATGTCCTCCTCATTGGAAAGAGTGTACCGTCTTTGGATTTGACTTCTTCAACGATATTCAACTTTCTTCCCCTGCGTCGGCGAACGGTCTGCCAGAACATCTTATTTGCAGATCTGCGGTCATGTTCCTATATTTCGCCAAACTCCTTCCAAGACTGTTCTTTCGCTGCTAATTTGCAAGTGTACCGATTTCGAGAATCGGAGTTCCCAAAGTGAATCCATAGCTTAACGGCTCTCTTCTTCTCTCTGATGGTTTCTTGATCTTCGGGCGTTTTAAACGAAGCAGTTCCCACACCAAGCCGCTTCATTCCACAAACATCTTCCGCAGAACAGTTGCCATTCTTCCTCTACATTTGATGAAACAGTTAGAATTCGTTCACACCTTTCAGTTATTTGTCGCGCAAATGTCTCCCGTATAAGATAACTTAATTTTCAGTTTCCAATCACAAGAACTAATTTTAACTGATTGAACTTTTCCTGAAGATTATTTTGTATAGTCTTCACCTTTGATCCGTTAAAGTAAGGTGAATTTCCTGTTCCCTGTTGCAGATCATTTTTGATACGAAAAGTTCTAGTTGTTCTTACAAATTTTTCCTGATATATCACATTTTTCATCATTGTTATCAAATGTCTGGGAACCCATATCTAATCCATTTAGATAGCAGACCGCATGTCCGAACTATATATGTCAAAAGTTTGCTCCAGGTCTAGTAGACAGGTGCCAGTAAATTGTTTTACAACTAGCTTTCAATTCAAATCGAAAACTAGCTTCCACTGTAAGTATGTCTACTTTTCCATGCCCTTATGTTAAAGAGTAGTCGTTCCGTCCTTGTGCCAATCCTCATCAGTTTTTTGCGCAAGGTATATAAAGCTTTAACCAGTAACCTCTAACCTCGAGGCCTTCTGTTCATATGATATATTTACTATCGGACGTACATAGGTACACACTTCTCACGTCTTTAATTGTTCCATAAAGATGTGCCAACTTGACCGTATCTGCAAATTAAAGCAAAATTTAACCCAATAAAACACTTAAATATTTTATTGGATTAGACCGAATGCAATAATACCCTCCTTGTCAGAATTATATACAAATAATTGTTTATTCTTTCCTCTACGTAAACTTTATCAAACAATCTCAAGACTGCCCATTAAAAAAATTAAACTGAAAATAACAGAAACTTTCGAATTCATCTCAACTCTGGCTGGCATGAATTTCAAACAAACAATTGGCATCGAAATTGTTATAAAAACAACTCACATTCTCTTCGCTTCCGCCCCGCTCCGACTATACAGACGACGAGGACAAAAAATGTTTTTTTCCCAAAACTTTTTAATTTTTCTAAAGCAAATAATAAGAAAATCAACCCTCCTCACAAATGCCGCACTCTGTATGCACATCCTTCCGGTTTTGAGAAAATGGAATCAGAAATACTACGAGTACAACTGAGTGGATGAAAAATCGCAAATGTATTCGAAAAAGGAAAACGGATGCTCCACTTCGTCCTCGTTGTTGGACTCTCCTTCTAAAAGCAGTCAGCTACCGCAGCAAAGAGCCCAAGAAAATAGAAAATTGCATTATGCACTAAGAAATGCCGGGCTGAGATAGAGAAAAGAAGCTTCATGGGAAAATAACTTGTTATTGTTATTGGCTCCAGATACAGATGTGGATTTTCCAGAGTATCTGAAACTGTGCTTCAGGCACTTTAAGCACTGAAACAAAAAAAAAAAAAGAAAAAACAAGAAGATCTTCAACGGTTTTCTCGAGCTGTCACATATCTCGTCAACGTCTGCTCCCAGAATTTTCTATTGGAAAAGCTGCAACGTGTAAGGCATAACTTGAGTTTTCTTTAAGGAAATCGATTCCTTGAAGCGTTTTTCAAAGGATGCTGCTATGATAGTTAGAATAAGTTGAAGAGGTGGGTATATGGTTTTGCAAGTCGCTTCGGAAATACTATACAAGCATATTCCGATTTAAAAGTTACGAAAACTTTTCCATTTGAATAATACGCCAGCAGTACGGACGTATGGAAATGCGAAGCGATTAGTAAAACGAGGGAAGAACTTTGATGTCCGCTTGAAATGCATGTTGAATTCATCTGGAGAACATCTTCTAATTGGCTTCTTCTACTATGCTCTATTCAATTGTATGATGTTTATCGACCACCGAAGTGGATTGCATTTCAAATTGATTGGCATTTGCAATATTGATAATAGGAAAATAAAATCGAAGTGGATTTTGTTTTATAGCTTTGCTTGTGAGCTAAGTTGTGGAGAATGCCAGTATTTTTTTATGAGAGACAATAAAATGCAATCAATTTAAAATATTGAATTTGAAACAAGTTCTTTGTCATCCCAGAGATGTTGTGCATATCGGACCATACAAAACAAATTAACAAGCTTTGTTTGGTAGTTTTTTTTTCTTTTTCTGTCAGAAGCAAGTAGACGAACATTGCTCCATCCTTTGATAAGTGCTTTCTTGCTAAGCAGGGTTGGGTCATCCATAAGCTCATTATTGGCTATTCCATATTGACCGTGAAAACAACAATGCATTTAGTTTTGAAGACATCTCTTACGATGGAATTCTTCGCATGGAGATGCCCTAAAACACTTTTCTGGTCGGATATGCAGACGACATCGCTGCAGTGATCACCGCACGGGACACCGAAGAGGCTAAGAGAAGGCTAAATCAAGTCATGAGACGGGTGCACACATGGATGGAAGACCACGACCTAAGCTTAGCAGTGGAGAAAACAGAGATAGTGCTGCTGACGAGGAAGCGGATACCCACAATAGTCGTGCTCCAGCTGGGAACGGAATTCATAAACACTAAGGAAGCGGTAAAATATCTAGAAGTTAGGATAGATACGGAGCTCACGTTCTGGGAACAAACTAAGTCCGCATCAGAAAGAACCAAGCAAACATGCCTATTGCTAAGCAGACTGATGGCGAACATAGGAGGTCCCACGGCAAGTAAAAGAAGACTCCTGATGTCGGTTACGCACTCAATACTCATGTATGGCTTCAAAATCTGGGCTGACGCGCTCTAAAATGAGATATACAGGAAGAAAGAGGCCGCGGTGCAACGTAAAGGAGCCCTTCGGATAACGAGTTCATACCGAACAGTGTCGGAGTCAGCAGCCCTACTAGTCACAGGAGTGACGCCCATTGATCTCCTTGCAGCAGCAAGGAATTACGTCCACGACAAGAAGGCGGAAGTAGGCTCGGCAACAGCAGCTACAGAAGCAGAAGTGGCAAAACAGATGGACCGCCGAAATGAGGGGAAGACGGACCTACCGGTTGATCAGAGACGTTGCTGCATGGACGGAACGGGGGTACGGTGAAGTGAATTATTATATCACCCAGTTCCTTACCGGACGTGGTTACTTCAACCGGTACTTGCACAAGATGAGAAAAGTAGGGAGTGCAGCCTGCCAATACGGAGACTCTCTGGAAGACGATGCGTATCACACCATTTTCATCTGTAACAGGTGGGTAGCAGAAAGAAATGGCCTGGAGTCAGAGATAGGGAACTTTACGCCAGAAAATGCCGTAAACAAGATTTTTTTTTTTTTTTTTTCCGAGGGTAGGTGAAAATCTTCAACAAGACACTATGAGGATCGACAGCGCGTGCTCATAGTAGTATGGGATTCTTACCCACTAAAAAACCTCCCTTCAAAACAGACTTGTTTTTATTTTTACTACAACTAAGTATTCGACTTATCAAGTAGTTTTCGTTTCGCGAAATAATGACGTTTTGCAGGTACCTTCCCATTAGAAGTTCCTGCTAGCTCCGCAGTTAAGACGCGGTTGCTTAACGCGCTAAGTCTAAAGGTTTGATTCTTTGTAGACGGCGAAGTAAATTTCTTTCATCCAAAACTTGGAGGACTGTAATATGTACGTGACTTTCTAGTCGACTTTTATGCTTACTCGCGTAGTTTTTGATTTCGTCTTCGATTGTTTTAATGCCAAGATCTCTGTGGATATCGCTATTTCGGATATACCATGGCGCTTTAACAATACCCCTTAGCACTTTGTTTTCAAAAGTTTGTAAAATTTTAATGTTACTTATTTTGGTACAACCCCAGAGTTGTATACCATATGTCCATACAGGCTTTAGCACTTGCTTATATAAAAGCAGTTTGTTATATATATTAAGCTTGGAATATTCTCCAAGTAACCAATATCTAATTCTTTGCGTTTTTTCTTTACGTGCGTTTTCCATTTCAGCTTTGTATCAAGTGTCATTCCAAGATACTTAGCCTCGTTTGCAAACGGGATTTGAACCGAGTTTGAAAAGATCGGCAAATTATTTATTTTTTTATAAGTAAAATTTACATGAACAGATTTGGTCTCGTTGAGTGCGATTCGCCAAATCTTTGTCCATTCATTTACTCTATTCAAAGCTTCTTGCAGTTTTTCTGTAGTATCTTCGACCGTTTTACCTACTGTCAAGATAGCAGTGTCGTCGGCAAATGTTGCTAGCTCAGTGCCTTCCACTTGCGGTATATCACGAGTGTATAATAGATATAAGACTGGACCAAGAACGCTTCCTTGCGGCACCCCAGCCATTATTTCCTTAAAATCAGAATATTCGTTTCCACATTTGACGCGGAATAGCCTATTCGTAAGGTAGTTCTTTAAAATATTATATAGGTGCTCTGGCAGAACTTGTCGTAATTTAAACTTTAAGCCTTCGTGCCAGACCTTGTCAAAGGCTTGAGAGACGTCAAGGAATACGCTTGAACAAATCTTTTTTTCTTCAAGTGACTTTTCGATTACATGAGTTATTCTATGCACTTGTTCAACTGTAGAATGCTTACTTCTGAATCCGAATTGATGATCCGGAATGAGATGCCTTTCCTCTATTACCGGCTGTATTCGCCTAACCAATATTCTCTCGAACACTTTGGATATAATTGGAAGAAGCGAAATCGGTCTATAAGACGTTTTTTCATTGGGCGGTTTTCCAGGCTTAAGGACCATTATAACTTCGGCGACTTTCCATTGACTGGGAACATATTCTAGTCTAATTGCGGCGTTTATAATGAACAGAAGCTTAATTAGAGCTTTTCTTGGTAGTGCTTTAAGAACCTCTCCCGTAATTAGGTCGTATCCAGGAGCTTTCTTAGGTTTAAGTTTCTTTATTTCTTCCTTAAGTTCGGTAAGCGTTGCATTTCTTATTACGCTATTGTCTATATACGACGTATTTACATTTTCAATAAGAGCTTGTCCATCAAACGGTTTGAAAGTTTCTTCCAGGTGGGCGGCAGAAACTTGCGCTTTCTCTTTATCATGCCTGGCCCATTCGTCTTGATTTTTCCTAATTGGCGCGGCTTGAATTTGAGGTTTTTTAATACCCTTTATAGCCTTCCAAAGCGAATAGTTAGAATCTTTTTCTGCCGTTAAGCTTTCTAGGTAAGTTTGTATTTCATTATTCTTAAGGTCTTTAAAAGATCTTTTTAGTGAGTTGCACAAACGGTTAAGATGTGCTTTATGTTGCGGAGCCCGAGTTTGTTGCCATCTTTTACGTGCTTTTCTCTTCTCCTTAATCATCTCTTTTATTTCCTGCGGATAAGTTTGAATGTAACTGGCCGGGGTTCTCTTTGGTTTGGGAGTATTCTTCCACGCGGCATCCTGTAAGATTTCGACGAAGCGATCTACTTCAACTTCAAGTTCATAGGGCGTTTTAAGTGATACGCTCAGCTCAATATTTGCTTCAATATCTTTTTTAAAGCCATCCCAATTAGTTTCAGAGCTTCGCTTATCGTCATAATGATTGGAGAATGATCAGAGGAGAGATCAAAGCTTTCTTCAACTTTTATACAGTTGCCAGATATTCCTTTAACAACAAAGAAATCAATAAGATCTGGTATCTTATTTCTATCAGTCGGCCAATATGTTGGTTTACCCGTCGAGTAAAAATCACAACTGAATTGCATACCTGCATTATAAAGCTTTCTACCTTTCTGAGAGGCGTACCTTGAGCCCCAGAAGGGGTGTTTCGCGTTGAAGTCGCCACCAATAATAAAATTTGGTTTAAGGAAGTTGAATATGTTTGTGAAATCACTTTCTTCAAGTTAACATCGCAGTGGACAATATATAGACGAAATGTTGAAAGCAAAATGTCTATTTCTAACGCGTACCGTGCTTACTTGCATTGTTTCTAATTCAATCTTTATTTCTGCTGAGTGTTCGATATTTTCTTTTATAAACAAAGATGATCCGCCTCTGGCTCTTTCCGATGGGTGAAAGGCGTGATACCCGCTATATCCCCTTATCTTAATATTCGATTGCTTTGTCAGATGAGTTTCACAGACCAAGCATATATCAATATCTTTCTCTCGCATAAATATTTCTAACTCGTCGAGTCTTTGTATGATGATATGTTAGCGTTCCAAGTAAGAATTTTAAGCGTTTCTTTCATATTCTGGTTGAAGTGCGCGTGTTATGAATGTTGTTTTCTAGTGCAACTAGTCTCTCGAAAATTAGTTTATTTGTTTTGCATTGCTCTTCAAGTTTCGCAAGAATTAGGGAAAAAACATTGGATACATGATCTTCTGAACTACCTCTATCACTATTTTTCAATGTCGCAACTTGAGAAGGAGTCTTTACATTAAAGTTTGGACGGTTTCTTGCTTTGATCTCCCGTGAGTTGTCGGTCGTGTACGTACCCTTAACTGTTTTCGCCGCTTGAGCATAAGACTGCACGCCAATATTCGGAGATTTTGCTTCTGTTACCTTATCTCTATTACTTTCGGTTTTTTTATTATTAACCGATCTTAAGTTAATATTAACGGACTTTCTATCTTTCGCTGCTTTTTTCGTAGCTATTTTGGGTCTGTTCTTGATTGGTTTCATATTCGGACGCATCGAATTTTTTAGCGTATCGCTGCGTTTTTGAAGCTCTTTCGCCACTTCGCAACCTCGATAGTTCGCAGGATGTTTTCCTTTGCAATTTATACAAGTGGTTGGGGTTTGCTTGTTTAGGTGACACTCTTCCGAGAGATGCTTACCTGCGCATTTGACGCATCGCGGCTCTTTCTGGCAGTAAGTCTGCGTATGATTGAAGCCTTGACAGCGCTTACACTGCGGGATCGATCTGGAGGTCTTACGCATGGGTTCGATTTTGACCACGATATTTAGAATAGTCTTGATACCATATATAATATCTTTATTTTCGTCTTTATCAAAACTAAGCATGAATAGTGGAAGTCCGCGCTTTACCAATTTTTCATGATCTCCCTCCGACTGTTGCTTCTCCTTCTTGATAATATTGACGGCATCAAGAATTTTAAAGCCTTTGCCTTGAAGGTCTTGCATTAAAGGGTGGAGTCCCCTTGCTACAACACGCAGTGGTCTTTCTAACTTATTTTCATAAGTATACCACTGAATCTTTTCGGCATTCAATTTTTTAGATACTGATCGGTAACCGTCGGCATCATCGACATTCATTTTCCACGTATTGTTTCGCAGAGATGTCACCTTAAACTTCGATGCCAGAGATCCTTTAAGGAGGCAATGCAACTTATTATAGTCCGTAATTCCAACGACGTTTATCGGTGGCGGAGGACGTAATTTTGGTTGTTGTTGCTTTTCTTGCATCTCCTTGCGCTTTTCATCTTTTTGTGGCTCGACTTCCGGTGAGGAACCAGCTTTTCGTTTTTTGCTAGGTCGTTTCTTTTCGACCCAATTCGTTTCGCGTGTTAGCTCTTCTTCATCCGTCTGGTATTCGCGACTAGGTGAGCGATGTGGGCTAACGGTATTTTCTTTTTGTAGGTACGTGTTTTTTAGGGCATTATTTTCTTGCCTGAGTAAATCTACCTCTTTCTTGAGCTCACGATAGAGTAGATCAATTTCGCTAAGCTTGGTACGGAGTACGTCGTTTTCCTCCTCAATGCTTTTAGATTTCGCTGAGTCCCGTTTTTCACGCGTTTGCGCTTCCGGCGGACTTCTTTTTCCGGAGACGTTGGATCTTGTTGGTGGAAATCGAGATACCCTTGTACTTTTTGAGAAGGGATTTATAAGGTGCAATAAACGGCTCTCCCCAGAATCCGTAGAGCCGACCTCCGAAGAGGGTGGATTTTCCAGTTTACCTGGACTGCCACCTGGGGTATTCAAATCTTTTGTTTTGTTCATTGCATGTTTTTTGTATACGCCATACTCGGTATACGGAGGGTGGATTTTAGTCGCCTCTTACGACAGGCATGCCTACCTCGGGTATATTCTAACCCCTACCCGAAGGGGGGGCCGTAAACAAGATGGTCTCGAGTATCGCCACGTGGAATAAAATATCTTTACTCACTGAAACAGTACTCAGATCGAAAAAGAGAGAGGAGGAAGTAAATATACCCTCAGTTTATATACCTAAGCTTACTAAATTGATAAAAGCCTTACCGGCAAAATATTATAAACCCACACCAGGAAAAAAATGTGAAAAAGCCGGTTCCAGAAGAAAACGACACCACTCTGAAGTAATGCTAAAACGGTTCCGGAGTGTATGGTGTCAGGTTGAAAAGGGGTTAAAGGTGTTTTTTTAGTGAGTAGGAGTCTCACACTACTTAAAACAGAGCGGGACTGTTTCTCGTGCGCATTAGCGTTTTTCCACTAACCCCTAGGCAAAAAACAAAAAAAAAAAAAAAAACACGAAGAATACCCTGCTTTTCTGCTTTACTGTTTTTTTTTACCGTTTTATTTTTGTTTGCATTTACGAATAAAGGCAGGGCAATCATAGAGGACGTGTTCCCGACTATCGTAGCTCTCTCCATGCCGATTGCAAACTGTAGTGTCAGTATAGCCTGCTACATTATAAGTTGACGTCAATAAGTTGTCTAAGCTGTTCATAGTATTTCTGCGGATAAAGAGTAAGAATGCCGCAGATTTCTTGTAAACCTCCAGTACATTCGGGTTCGTCTCCCTGCATACTGGAGGGTCACGCCATATATAATTCTGTTCGTCAGTCTTAACGCGGATTCGGATTCTGAGAAATACTTCTCTTTGCCTTGCCCAGCAATCTCATCAGAGATTGAAGGTGAGCAGAGGTGCTATACCGGTCCCAAGGTGGAGCATATAGTTGAGTGAATTGCTCGGCAGTCCAAATATTCTCCTGATGAAGTAGCGAAGGAAGAATGGCGGTTTCAGTTGCATCGAATACCTAGTGCTTCGCAGTGTGGGTTATGTGTTTGTTGTTGATGCAACTTCCCCAAAGTAAACCAATTGCTTGTTTAGCTCCCGCCAACTTGGACTTTAAATGCTAACTCATGTTTAGGTTGGATGCGATCAACACTATTTATCATTTAGCATTAGCTAGCCTGTTTGTTATTGGCTGCATGCCCTCCACTGTATCTGCGAAGAAGACCATATCATATGCAAATAACAGAGCAGGAATCTTTGTTCGGTTTATCTCTATTCCACCTCTTACAGCTTTTGTTATGTCGTTAACATATAGAATGCACAACAATGTACTTAGGATACATCCTTGCTTCACGCCCATTGATATTTGAAACTCTTCGGATAAGTGGATCACATCCCAGACGTAGACCACGTTGTTGCCATTATGGTATAGCCCTGATAACGTTAGCAACTTATTGAGAATCCAATCTAATAGAGCTTATAGAAAAGCGCTTCATGCGCTATAGTATCAAAGGCGGCTCGAAAGTCTACGAAAAATGCTTGTAGTTTCTTTCGATAGTTCTTATAATCCTCTGCGATATTTATGAGTGAAAATATTTGATTTATAGTAGAATAATTTCGCCTAATACCTGCTTGGAATTCATGCAAAATTTCCTTATTTTCGACCCCCAAAGCAACCTTGTTGAAAAGCACTGCGGAAAACAACTTACTTATTTACTTAGGTGGCGCTACAGTTCGGGGTGAACCTGGGTCTCAACCAACAAGCCTCTCCATTTAGCTCGGTCTTTAACTATTTGCCTCCAGTTCCGCACTCCAAGTTGGTCGAGGTCGCCTTGAACTTGTGCGCGCCTCCTACGGTGAAGAAGTCCACTACTGCGTCGTCCCTCGGGGTTAGATTCGAAGACTCAGCGGGCCGGAGTGTTGGTGTCCATTCGCTCTTCATGTCCTAGCCGACGTATTTAGGAACGATATACCCAAATAATTAGCTGGGCCCTCGTAGTCTCCCTTCTTGTGCAATGGGTATAGTATCGCTTTTAGAAAGCTTCCTGGAGCATCCATTAGATTCGAAGACTCAGCGGGCCGGAGTGTTGGTGTCCATTCGCTCTTCATGTCCTAGCCGACGTATTTAGGAACGATATACCCAAATAATTAGCTGGGCCCTCGTAGTCTCCCTTCTTGTGCAATGGGTATAGTATCGCTTTTAGAAAGCTTCCTGGAGCATCCGCAGTGTCAAATATTTGATTAAATTCTGGCGTTAGTGATGCTAGAAATTCGGATGTAATTCTTGTAAAATTCGAAAGAAATACGATCGACTCCTGGGGCAAAAGGAAGTAACATAGCATATGTACTTACACGAAACCCCCTTCTACTAAATAACCGATGCTTACGCCATGATCGTATAGAATCCGTAAAAACCAGCCCTCACACTGCTAAAAAAAACCAAGAGCACACTACCCACTGCACCTTAGGGTGGCAATGGTGCAGTGGGTAGTGTGATTGCTCGTTAACCGATGTGTGCAGGTCCAAGTCCCAGCGGGGGGCAACCATTAGACACCCGAGTATAAAGGAAAACGAATTTACACCGAAGTTTTTCCAACCACTGCATCAAAGAAAGGTTCCTGCCTGGTATTGCACCGGGATTTGGAGCGAAAAAAAATAACACCTTGGATATTTTCGATATCTTTAAAATGCATTTTTTTTATCCAGGGTCATATTTGGATAAAATATATATTTTACTAGAAATCGGTGTAATGATGCCGTTTAGCATGGTCTAGATCATTCTCTTCATAAAAATCAGGCCAATTCTAATACAACATTCATCGATTATATCTAGGACCATCTGTGCATTAAGAAGATAGTTCCTAGGTAGGGCTCGCCAAGAAATTCATCATCAACCTACGCCTGAGCGTAGATGTTTGACGTTTGACGTAGAACTATTGAGAACGTTAAACAGAAGGTCGACCGCCATGCACCATAGCAATGAAAACTGGACGCTCCCTTACGCACAGCCCCTGTTGATCTCTGCCATTACATATCAGTCACAATCCGCATCCACAACTGATGGTCATTAGCGTTGTCCTAATCCACATAACTAGTGTTTCGTCTAACATGACGTGTTGTCTGACAAAGTCAGGCCGCGTTGTCGAAAACACTTTCAATGTGGGTGAAGACGCCCATCGCGTATTCTTTTCTATAAATGGCGCATTCAGTTCTAGCGTCTAGATTTTAAATCACATTCTCGCAGGCTTTTCTACGCCGACAAGCATACCGCATCTACGAAAGACGTAGCCTCAAAGCCACTTTGGACAGGGGGTCAATATTTCTGGGGCAAAGAATCAAATCCTGCTGCTTTTACATCAGTTTTTCTGAAATTGGAGATACTCTGCAAAATCCCCTGATGTACTTGTTCCTTATTGTCTGCTTTCGGGTAGAACTCGGTACCGGTAAAAGTACTCTCATTTCTGATACGAATTCGAATTTATTCTCTTAACATTGTTTTAAAAAGATTCGCATTGAATTGATTTTTTTTCTGATTACGAGATAAAGCGCGAAATAACTGGCTGAAGTGACATTTTAATTTATATGATATTTATTTTATTTTGTGACCTATTCAAATTTGATTGATTAAGCTTATACGATTTGCTTGCTTACAAATTTCATATCACATACGTATACAAGCATTCACATTTAATTTATTCTTTAATTTCGTGGGTTTTTAATTTTGACTTTCGGTTTTGAGACTGATTGTTTTTGTATTGCAGTATTGTTCAGAAGCTTTTCATACGAACGATTTAACTATCAGTAGGTATTTTCAATTTATTTTAAAAATGAATTTCTCAGTAAATTAACGACATATCGTTTAACTTTTCATTCAATAAATCTGATAGCATTTTAACTTTTATTTATGTAGTTGTTCAGTAAATTGTAATGCAAAGCCAAACGACATCCAATTCATTCAACAAAAAGTACGATAAGCCCATACACAACCACTCAACAAAAAGTGGCAGGAAGCAGCTCGTTTGTGGACCCGAACCGAAATCAATTGAAATTTGCTTTCGGAAAAAACATTATTTTTTTTTTGTTTGAGAAACTGAAACAAAACAGGATAACACTATACTTTTTAATGCTCTTCTAGAAGTAGAATTTTTCAATAGATTTTTTTTTCTCATCCACCCACGGTTCATGCTGAATATTAGTCTAAGATATTCAATGTATCTGGCCGCATAGTAAATGACACATTTTGAAGGTTCAGACCTTCTTGACTTAGCAAAGAAAATGTTCAATGCATCAACCGGCTGGAAATTGTTTTGCTTGAACGCCTCTTCATGTCTACCCTTCGGGTAGGGGTTAGCATATACCCGAGGTAGGCATGCCTGTCGTAAGAGGCGACTAAAATCAACCCTCCGTATACCGAGTATGGCGTATACAAAGTATGCAATGAACAAAACAAAAGATATAAATACCCCAGGTGG
Source organism: Brachypalpus laphriformis (assembly GCA_945910035.1). Lineage (NCBI taxonomy): Eukaryota > Metazoa > Arthropoda > Insecta > Diptera > Syrphidae > Brachypalpus > Brachypalpus laphriformis. The sequence continues at coordinate 126,551,214 of OX246755.1, forward strand.
CAGTCCAGGTACACTGGAAAATCCACCCTCTTCGGAGGTCGGCTCTACGGATTCTGGGGAGAGCCATTTATTGCGTTCATCTGACCCTTTTAAAAAAGGTACCAGGGTAGTTAGATCTCCACCATCAAGATCTACAATAAAAACGTGCGGAACTAGAAGTCCGGCGACATCGATAGTGTCGGCGCACGAACAACGGACTTCAACGAAAATTCAAAGCCTTACGGACGAAAATATGGAACTCCGGACCAGGCTAAGTAAAATGGAACTTCTCTGCGAAGAACTAAGAAAAGAATTAAATGTACTTAAAGCAGAAAATAAAGCATTTAAGGATATGAAGAAACCTCGTAATGAGTCTGCTGCGAGTTCAAACGTCCCCGATAACACTGATTATCAAACGGATGAAGAAGAACTAGCTCGGGAAACTAACTGGATTCTAAAAAAACGACCAGTTAAGAAACGAAAAGCTGGTTCTTCACCCGAAATGGTAACGAGGCAAGAAAACATGCAAAATAAGCGAAAAGATAACGAACAGCGTGACAAAATAAACACATGTGTCGAAGAAAATCCACGAACTAAGGTACGATCACCGCCGCCAATAAACGTAATCGGAATTGCAGACTATAATAAACTGCATTCTATTCTTAAACCTCTGTTGCTATCCGATTTTGAAGTAACATCGCTCAACAACAACAAATGGAAAGTAAACGTAAAGGACTCAGGCAGTTACCGCTTAGTATCTAATAAACTGAATACTGAAAAGATTCAGTGGTATACTTACGAAAATAAATCTGAAAGACCGATACGAGTCGTAGCTACAGGACTTCATGCCTCATGCTTAAAGGAAGATGTTGTTCACGATTTGAAAAACAAAAACTTTAAAATCGTCGATGCAGTAAATTTAATTAAACGGGAAAAACAAAAATTGGAAGCGCGGGCTTCCTCTTCTTATGCTAACTTTTGATAAAGCTGAGAGTTTGGATAAGATTTACGAAAGAAGAACAATTCTGAATGTTGTAGTCAAAATCGAACCCATGCGCAAGAATACAAGATTGATACCTCAGTGCAAACGATGCCAAGGATTCAATCACACGCAAACGTATTGTCGAAAAGAACCACGATGTGTGAAATGCGCCGGAAATCACATCTCCCAAGTTTGTGGAGTAAACAAACAAACCTCTGCAACATGTGTTAATTGTAAGGGAAAGCACCCGGCAAATTATAGAGGCTGTGAAGTAGCTAAGGAGTTGCAAAAACGGAGAGATGCGTTCCTTAAGCAACTAAATATAAAATAAACATTGCAAACTAAACCAAAGCGTAAGTTCGCGCCGGAGAAAGTAGGCAAACTAAAACTACCGGGTTCAGAGCACAAAAAGGTGAGGGAAAGATTGACAACAGAAAAGCCCTCGACCTCTGCTCTTAAAAGAAACGGTACTGAAAAGCTAAGATTAGAAAAGCCACCGGGTAATGACCCTCGGACAGCAGCAATGCAATCTTATGCTCAGGCCGTGGCTTCCGAAAAACCAAAAAACCTTGAAATTTCGACCGACCCCTTTTTTCATGTTTTCTCAGTTATTCTCGCGAAACTTGAAGAACAAGGCAAAATAAATAAAATTATTCTCGATAGGCTGGTTAAGCTTGAAAATAATTCACAGAAAACGTGCACTTCAACTAGAACATGAATGACAAACGAATGTTGAAAATATGTACTTGGAATGCAAACGGACTTTTGCAAAAACTTAACGGATTAGAAATATTTATGCGCCAAAAAGATATTGATATTTGCTTGATTTCTGAAACCCACATCAAAAAGGAATCGCATTTAAAAATAAAAGGCTATAATGATTACCACGCTTGTCACCCTTCGGGAAAAGCGAGAGGCGGATCTTCCTTGCTTATTAAAGACTGTATCGAGCAATCGGAAGACCTAAAGATAGAACTTGAAACTTTGCAACTTTGCACGATTCGAGTTAAAAATAGTCAGCGTACTCTGAAAATTTCGTCTATCTACTGTCCACCGCGATCCGCGCTTGAAAAAAGTGATTTTACTAACATGTTTGAATCGCTTAAACCTAATTTCATTACTGGCGGCGATTTTAATGCGAAACACACGTTCTGGGGCTCAAGATACAGTTCGAAAAAAGGTAAAATGCTCTATGGGGCAGGTATGGAGTACAGTTGCGATTTCCATTCGATGGGTAAACCGACTTACTGGCCAACTGATACTTCAAAAATACCTGATCTGATAGATTTTTTCGTTGTGAAAGGAATATCTACCAACCACATAAAAGTCAAAGAGAGCTTTGTTCTGTCGTCTGATCATTCCCCAATTATTTTGACATTGAGCGAAAAACTAATCTATAACCTAGAGCCAGCGAGATTAACTGGTAGAACAACTAACTGGGAAGGTTTTAGGAACGAAATTGAAGACAATGTTGAACTGAGCGTTCCACTTACGACACCCTATGAACTTGAGGTTGAAGTTGATCGCTTCGTCGAGATCGTACAGCTCGCCTCTTGGAATAATACTCCCATTCCAAGGAAAACGCCGGACAAATACGGCTTACGATATCCTCCGGAAATAAAGGAATTGTTCAAGGAAAAACGAAAAGCGCGTAAAAAATGGCAACAGAGTCGTGCTCCGCAGCATAAAACACACTTGAATCGTCTGTCCAATTCGTTGAAGAAAACTATTAAGGATTTTAAGAATCGTGCAATAGGCTCTTACCTTGAAAGTTTAACAGCGAAAAAAGATTCCAATTATTCACTTTGGAAAGCCATAAAAGGCACCAAAGTCCCCGCGCCGCCAATTAAATTGAATCAAAATGAATGGGCAAGGGAAGATAAAGAAAAAGCGGACGTCTTTGCGGCCCACCTGGAAGAAACCTTTAAACCGTACGATAGTCAAGTGGTTTACGATAACGTCAATAGGCCGGATTTACCATCTGGCAATTTAACGCTTAGGGAACTCAAAAATGAGATCGAGATTCTAAAACCTAAGAAATCTCCTGGTTATGATTTAATCACCGGAGAAATACTCAAAGTTTTACCTAGAAAAGCTTTGATTAAGCTTCTCTATATTGTAAATGCTGCGCTCAGATTAAGACACGTTCCGAGCCAATGGAAAGTTGCGGAAGTAATAATGGTCTCAAAACCAGGAAAACCGCCAAATGAGGTAAAATCGTATAGACCAATTTCGCTTCTTCCAGTCATATCCAAAATTTTCGAGAGGATATTACTAAAGCGTCTCCAACCGGTTATAGACGAAAATAATCTTATCCCTGACCACCAGTTTGGGTTCAGAAGTAAGCATTCGACGATTGACCAGGTGCATAGAATTACTGACGTAATCGAGAAAGCATTTGAAGAAAAAAAGATTTGCTCAAGCGTATTTCTTGACGTCTCGCAGGCCTTTGATAAGGTGTGGCATGATGGCTTGAAATCCAAACTACGACAAGTTCTCCCTGTGTGCTTATACGATATTCTAGTATCATATCTGGGGAATAGACTCTTCCGTGTTAGACATGGAAACGAATACTCGCAGCTCAAAGAAATTTCGGCCGGCGTACCACAAGGAAGCGTTCTTGGGCCGCTTCTCTATCTGTTATATACTCGAGATATACCGAAAGAAGATCGCACTATCCTTGCTACATTTGCCGATGACACCGCTATCCTAGCAGTAGGTAAAACAATCGAAGAAACTACTGAAAAACTGCAAAACGCGCTAAATAAAGTAAATGAATGGACGAGGAACTGGCGGATTGCCCTCAACGAATCTAAATCTGTTCACGTGAATTTCACTTACAAGAAAACTAATAACTTGCCAATTTTCCTAAACTCGGCCCGAATACCTTTTGCAAACGAGGCCGAATACCTGGGACACTCGACGCAAGACTGAAATGGAATTCGCACGTGAAAATGAAACGTAAAGAACTCGAAATCAAATATAGTGAAATGTACTGGTTACTCGGAAAGCATTCCCAGCTCAGTACTGAGAACAAACTGCTTTTATACAAGCAAGTGCTAAAGCCGGTGTGGACCTACGGTATACAACTTTGGGGTTGTACCAAGAAAACAAATGCCAATATTTTACAAACTTTTCAAAATAAAGTGCTAAGAGAGATTGTCCAAGCACCGTGGTATATTAGAAACGACGATATCCACAGGGATCTCGGAATTCCGACAATCGAAGCTGAAACTGGAAGCTTCGCGAGAAAGCATAGAAACCGACTAATCAGACATGTCAACAATACAGTCCTACAAATATTGGATGAGAGCAATTTATTGCGCCGACTACAAAGGACGAAACCCTTCGACTTGGCGAGATAATGATAAACCGCGTTTAGATTGCGGAATATGCAGGATCTTTCAGTGGAAAGTAACCTGCCAAACGTTTTTATTTCGTGAAAGAAAAATTGCTTGATAAGTTAATACTTAGTTGCGATATCTAACAAATTTATATCGAAGGGTGGTGTTTTTTTAGTCAGTAAGAATCTGACACTACTATGAGCACGCGCTTGCTATTCTCATAGTGTCTATGGAAGATTTTTCACCAACCTTCGGAAAAAAAAAAAAAAAAAAAAAAAAAAAATGTCTAGATACTCATATAAAAGCTAAGACAAATCATCATCATAAGCGTACATACTTCGACAGAAAACGCGACTAAAATTAAGAATTCAACTTTCATAATCAACCATGAGCTGCCGAATTTTGTATGCATCTCTTTCAACAGTTAATTATCAGGTGCAACGCCAACGCAACGCAAGAGGAAGGTTGTCTGAGGAATTCGAGATCTAAAGTGGGGTAAGACAAGGTTGTATTCTTTCACCAGTACTATTCCTATTGGTGATTGGCGATGTGCTTCGTGCAGCTTTGTCGATGAGAAACGGAGGAATTTGATGGACTCTAACATTCCAACTGAAAGATATTCACTACGCTGACGATGTATGCCCACTCTCTCACAGAATTATGGACCTCCACCAAATGACAGCAGATGTGGAGATGGAGGCAGGCGTCCTCGGCCTGAAAATGAATACGGCAAAAACTAAAAATAATGCTTCCCGATTACATGTTTGAGCCCTTCGTTGTCGTTGCCTACCTTGGCATTCAAATCCCCCATCACTATAACAATGTCTCCATTTGGAGTTGTGTTGAAGACGGCACTTAAAAGATTGTAGAAGTTCTCCTTTTCGTCCTCAGACGAGCTCTTTGTTGGGGTATAACACTGTACAATGGAATAGGGCCGTCATAATCATATTACCATGAGGCTGCCAGGAGATATGGCCCATGCGTGCTGTTGTTGTTAGTAGCAGTCCGACTTCATATTCTCCCGGACTTCCGGATCGTCTTCTGGAATAGAGAAGTACAGTGTTACGCATTGGGGACTGGTACTTGCCCGCTTCTAACCATATCATTTCACTAACCCCCAAAATATCCAATTGAAGGAATCTGGCATTGTAAGATCCTTCGCTTCCTGCGTCGAGGAGCGTCTTTAGATTCCAGAAACCTATCTTTGTCCGGGTACAATAGCCAAAATTCGTCAACATGTTATCGTTGCTTATCCGAGGCATAGTGTCGGTTTCTATAGCGGAAAAATGTTCGGTAACGCAGGTTGCTGGGCCACGTTACCTAGTCTGGAATCAAGGCCCTAAACAACCCACACTTGCAATTTTAGCCTACACGTGTAAGGGTTTATACCTATACGTATAGTTGCCCGAGGACCACCACTAGAGGTAAAGCAAGCACTTCATCACGAACTTGATTGTTGCGCTACAGGCCCAAGCCAAGTTTTAAGCAGTCAGTAGTTTCCTGATCAATCGCAATGCAGAATTATAATTCTTTATAATAATTATCAGCCTTGAAACAAACTCATCGGCTCAAATATGCATTGCTGGGCAACCGGTAAACAAAGTAGAGGATTTCCAGTATCTTGGGAGTATTGTCTCGACCGAGGTGGAACCTAACTGGAAACAGTCAACAGGTTCGCCAAAGCAAAGTCCGCGTTCGAGGTGTTATCCAAAATATAGTTTGAACACCAAGCTAAGACTGTTCCGATCCAACATTGAATCCGCGCAGTTATATGCTTAACCGAACAGTCCCTTTGCCGAACAAAAAAAAATTTGCTTAAAAACCACCCCACTGTTTCGCCGAATCATCGAACTAAAAAATGTATATATTATATCAGGAGTTTACTCAATCCGCCATAGGTTAGGTTAGGTTAGGTAGGGTTATGAGGTTATCATAAAGCACTAGGCACCAAAGTGGGCCCATCGGAATCCCTAGGGAACCTTCACGGCAGAAAACCTAAACCAATTCTCCCAAGCAATTAATCTGCCTACAGAATTTGAAGAGATCCTTGTTGTGGTTCAAGGACCTTACCTCTTCCAGGTCATCGAAGAAGTATCTACGAAGGTGCTTTAGCCTTGCCCTGGCAATTCCTTGGCACTCACTAAATATATGAGTTATGTCCTCTGATGCATTTAATTCATCGCAGTACCTACAAACATCCGTGTCAGATAACCCTACTCTCATAGCATGCTTCCTTAGGAGACAGTGGCCAGAGGGTATTCCTATCGCTGTTCTTAGCCTTCCTCTATCTAACTTAATCATCTTCCCAGAGTTTCTGCGCTCTAACACAGGCCACAAGGCCTTAGATACCCTGTGACCATCTAGGTTTGACCATCTTAGATTAGCCGTGTCAGTGATTCTATCACGAATAATTCCCTTAGCCACGCACCCTGGTGCTTTAATACTACCAATTGTGTCGCTTCGTGGGAGCCCCGCTGCTCTTTTAGCCAGCGCGTCGGCTTGCTCGTTGCCTTCGATATCACAGTGTCTATGCACCCAACATAATCAGACTCGGTTATGCGTACATAATGCCCTAAGCATTGTGCGGCAATTCTTGTTTATCTCAAATTTGGTGACGTAAGACTCTAGCGCCTTTAGCGCAGCCTGACTGTCAATGTAGATGGCGATATTCTTGTCGGATATTGGTGCCATCTCAAGTAATTCCGCAGCTTTAACTACAGCTAGAACCTCTGCTTGGAACACACCGCATGTGGCCGAACCTCAGTGCCACCTGTAGGTTCGTATCTCTCGAGTAAATACCTGACCCCGTGCCATCACTGGTCTTAGACCCTTCTGTGTATAATGCAATCTCGTTATGGACAGAGACTGTCTTCCTTCGCCAGTCCTCTCTAATAGGATACAGTACTTCGTATGGTGTGTCGAAGTCTAAGGTGCCAAGTATATCGTCCGATTCGTCAGGGATTCCGGGAAATGATTCCTTGAGAATACCGCTATGCCCTATGTTATTAGTCTTGAAGAGGCCAGCGTTAGTGAGCTGAAGCGCACTGTTGCCCAGTTGAAATTTAATTTGTAGGTCTAGTAATAAAAGATACACAAAGATCTCGAGTGCAGCCATCGGTGTTGTACCTAGAGCACCTGTGATGGCAATGCAGGCTGTTCTTTGTACCATGGCCAACATATCCCGTGTGTTTTTCGTATTCGTTGCTTTCCACCACACAAGAGCCCCATACGTAAGTATGGGTCTGACTATCATGATATATAGCCAGCGCATCATTGCGGGCTTCAGGCCCCATTTTATCCCTGCGGTCCTCTTACAGATGAAGATGGCATTATAAGCATTGCAGATTCGTTCCTGTATGTTAAGTTTCAAATTTAGTTTCCTATTCAGCATTATACCAAGATATCTAGTGCGATCCGAAAGGGAAAGGCAGTTTGAAGGGTGGTAGGGTAAAACCCCCAGTAGCGAGCCCCCTTAAGGAAAGTTTTGAGTTCGTTGCTCTCTTAAAATTAATTACTTAGATATATGAAAACAATTTTATCATTTAAAGAAAGCTTGATGTATTACTATTTGATACAATTAATAACTTTTTAAGTAAGTATAGGACCCGGATTTAATAAATTAAATAAAGTAGAAAATGAGACATGAACCAGTACTGAGCCCCCTCTGTTCCTCATTCGAGCCCTTAGCGTTCCAATGACGAGCCCCCCATGTAAATCTCAGCACAAAAATAAAATCATCGTTATTTTACTGTTAATTTATTTAAAAGTTAAAAAAAGAAAATATATTATTACATAAATTTATCACAAAAATTAACAAAAGCAGTCGAAAACATAAAAAAACGAACCAAAAACATTAATTTTATTTAATTCGGAAAAATAAAGGTTTTCATATGTAAACATCAATTGTTTGCGTGTCCGTTGACGGGTTTTTATAAATATCTAATTTTATCTTGAATCTAAAACGATCAATCTAGGACGGTCGGACAAAAATGGCATTATCTTCGTTATGAATACATACCTAAACAGACTTTTACAGTTCAAAGAGCATTATTTCTATATGTAACAACTTTTATGTCAAAGCTTAGAATTAATATACATAAATACATATCACATATTGCATAAAAACAATAATAAAACAATAATAAGAAATGTTATTAGTAAAAAGCCTATCTACATAAAATGTCGAATTTTAATTTTTTGTTGAAAATCGGCTGGGCTCGTTACTGGAACTTGATTATTTTTTGTAAACCCAATACCGAGCCCCCCCCCGGCTCGCTGTTGGATTTCCTTATTTTTTTGTCCCAGTAACGAGCTCCCAACAAATTTTAATAAACAACTATTTTTTCTCACTTTTTCTTTTGAAATAATAAAATATACATTATTATTGTTATATTAAGCCTTAATTAGCTAACTAAAAATTAAAGAAAATCACTTACCTTCTTGGTTAAAGTTTCTAGTTTCTTAAGAAATTTCACAAATTACACTCTTTTTTTTTTACTTACGAAACCCTACTGAACACTTTGAATTTTTCTTAGCAACTGAAGACTAACTACCTGAAAATGAATTATACGATACAAAGAAAAGATATAAGTGATTTTTTCGGTTAAAAAACAGTTATTGTCTAAAAAGCAGGGACTTAGCTTTTGAACCAAATTCATCCAGAGGGCTCGCTATTGGGGGGGGGCTCGAATTAGGGTACTTTACCCTATCTTGTATTTTCTGCTGAAGAGTACCAATTATGTTCTATCCGGGTTGACGTGCAGTCCACACCCTCTAGCTCATTTTTCGAGACTATTAAGAGCTGATTCCATAATTGTAAGCAGTGTAAGCAGTGACGCTTATGCATGTATTGCTTAGTTCTTTAAGTACCCCATCGATGGCTAGAACGCAGAGGAGGGGTGATATAACCCCTTCCTGGGGGGTCCCCCTGGTAACGGATTTTCTTATTGAACTATTTCCAATAGTCGAGTTAATGTTTCTAGTATATTGCATAGCCAATTGGTAATTCTGTGCTCGACATTCATAGATTCTAGAGCCTGTTTGATGGCCCTTCCTTCTACATTATTGAAAGCACCTTCTATGTCTAGGAAAGCTGCTAGTGCAAATTCCTTATGGTGAAGTCTAGCTTCTATCTTCCCTACTACAACGTGTAAAGCTGTTTGCACCAATTTCCCCTTCAAATATGCATGTTGAGCTTTGCATAGAATGCCGTTGCAACACTTAATTCTGATATGAATATCAAGAACTCTTTCAAGTGTCTTGAGGAGGAATGACGAGAGACTTATGGGTCTGTAGTCTTCCGCTGAAGTGTGGCTTGGTTTACGTGCTTTAGGTATGAATATAACCCGCACTTCTCTCCATGCCACAGGTACCTAACATGACCTTAAACAGTGTTTAAAAATTTCCCTAAGCCTGTTTCTAACCTTGGCTGGAGCTTTTTGCAGCATAGCTGGCAAAATTCCATCAGGGCCTGGTGCTTTGAATGGTGAGAATGACATAATAGCCCATTACAGATTCTTCCATGTAATGAGATTTTCTACATCGTCCCCTATTGACCTACCAGTGTACGAGTAGCCATTGGTAGTAGAAAGTGAGCTTCAATTAACGTTACTAAAACTTCTTTGCTACTTTCTGCCCACGAGCCGTCAGATTTTTTGATCAAGCATGGGACAGAAGTGTCTTTAGCTGGCATCTTGCGAAGTCTGGAAGGTTCACTAGTATCCGCAATGGACTCACAGAATTCCTTCCTTTGACTTTCTTTTTGATTGCCTGGTTAAGTACTTAAACTCCCTGTTGCGGTCTATATATTTATCCCATGTAGTACCGTCCCCTATTTCTTTGGCCCTGTTGTAGAAATGCCTAACCTGTTTTTTCTTGGAGTTAATTTCTTTGCTCCACCAAGGAGGTTGGGACCTCTTGGACTTCTTTCTTAGTGGACAGGCCCTTTCGAATGCCATGTTCATTACTTTGTCTAAGTTGTCTACTGCCTTATGTATATCTTGAGGATCACCGTTGCGAATAGGTCCATCCCTAAGATGTTTCCTTACTAACTCTGTATACCTACCCCAGTCTGTTCTCTTAGGATTTCTGTAGTAGTTGCTAGCCCTAGTTTGGAAATTAACATGAAAGCGTGTACGTCTGTGATCAGAAAGAGATGCCTCCTCCAAAACCCTCCATTTTTCTACCGTTGGGTGATCAGAACAAGAAGCTAGTGTTATATCAATCACTTCTTGTCTTGTCTTACTACAAGAGTTGGCATAGATCCCTTATTGCAAATGGTGAGGTTGGTCGAAAGAATAAAATCGAAAAGACACTCACCTCTAGTATAAGTATCACTGCTTCCCCATTGCGAGTGATGCGCATTTGCATCGCAGCCCACGATGAAGAGCCAGTTGTCCTTTCTTACCAACTGCTTCATCTTCACAAATGGAATCTCCGCCAGCTCGTACGGGAGATATGCCGAGACCAGGCACAGCGGTTTTCTTCTCTCTCTTTCACAGGAAACTGCTACTAGATCGCCGTCACTGAAATTATTCAAAAGAAATGCCCCTATGTTGTTTTCTAATAGTATACAAGCCCTGATTTTACCTTCGTTGGCTTTGTAGAACAACGTATGATTCCTGTTTTTGAGCCCTTGGATCTGGTTATTGTCGCTGATCCATAGCTCTTCTACCAGTATGGCCGAGACGTCATACTTGGTAATAAGTTGATCAAGCATGCCGTCGCAGCCTTACTGTGATGCAGGTTTATTTGCATCACTTTTATCATCTTTGGACTCCTCCTCTTCCTCAACACACTTGGTCATGAGCTTTAACATGACCTTCCCCATGCTATGTCACACCATCCCTTTGGTCTTTTCAAGGAATGGCAGCGACTCCCTATATCCAATCCGCCATATCTTACCCAAATTATGAAGCCTTCAAAGAATGCTCATAATGGTTTGTGAATATCCGTATTCGCGGCTGTGGTATAAAAAAGCCTTCCATACTCGTCGATCCCATCTATCATAGAGCTTCGAGGTCAAGGCGTCTATCTTCCACTACCACTTGAGCTTCAAAACGAATATTCGATCTTCATCCTTGTTTCAACCTGAAGACTTGGATTCATTAGATTCAAATATTCTCTTATGGTAATCAAGTCGACGCAGCATATCCTTTTCGACTGCATATACATCTTACTACACATCTTGGAGTTCGCAGTTGATATTTCTCCTCCATTCGCATGCAGAACAGATGACGAATAATTCTCTCGAACGAGTTTAGGAAAAATGGGGGGGAAATAAATATCGTATCAGACCACTGTGACGGGTCCTCTATATTTTTTTATCCTGGCGTAGTGGTAAGAGAAACTTAGATTTTGTTGGTTTCTCTTAATACCGTTTGGCGGTAGTCTGCTCCCGACGTTGCGTATAAGCAGTTATCCAATACACCATAGCCACCCATCTCGAAAGAGAAGGGAGAACTTCGCTCAAAAGTTTGGAACTCAAATGTTCTGCAAAACGGATGTAGCAGTGGCTTCATGAAATTATTTTTCTTCGTAGGGTGTTTTACTCCGCTATATGCGATAACTTGAACACTGTGAATTAACATTTACCAACAGAGACATTCTGACTTGTGCAAAGGACAGATACTTCTTTGCTTATTGTCAAAATTTACTTGACTTTACTCTAGGATGACACGCCAGTAGCTAGAGAGACTTGTTGAAGATTCGTGGTGTGCACGACGGTGTTCCATTCGTGAAGGATATTAAGAAGCTTTCACATTACTGGTACTTTCTCGGACGTTTGCCAGACAATCTCTCTACTGTAGGTTATGAAAAATGTTGCTGACATTTTCTACGACTCGAATCTTTGACCTGACCCTTAGTAGCTTAACAAACCAGCAGCCGGGGCAAACTCAAAAACTGACATCTACCTATACATAATCGTATTTGACTATAGCAAACATATGCATAGGATACGCTTTTGTTTGAAGTGTTTTCAACTCTTGTTGGGGGCTTTCTCGAAAAGATGTTCCATTTATATAATTTTTGCTTTTAGTTCGGCAGTCTCGTTAGAGTCCTTATGTTAAGATTTACTAATTTCCTCATATCCATCATCATTCTATATCTCGCAAACTTAATCATAATCGTATCTCCCAGGCATAAAGGAAAATCCATAGTCACACTGATTTTAAGAAATGTGCTTGGAGTAACATTAATTTAAATAAGTTCAAGGATCTGCTGCAGTTCCGATGTACCCTTCTCTAATGCTATTCCAAAACTTTTTGTGATTCAATTCAGAACTTTAAATTCTAGAATGTTTCAAATGTCTGCAGAGAGGGAACATCATAAATCTTTTAATTCTTCTTCAGCAGGACAAACTTATCACATAATTTTAACATTTTGGCATCATCTCTTTTGATGTACTAACTTCTATTTTGTTTTGCTCCAAACGTTAATGAGTATCGTTCGAGTATACTTTTTCATTCAGATGCCCCGCATGCATACTTGAAGTTCTTAATGCCCTTTTGATGCGGTGGGATCCCTATAAAGTTTCACACTACCAAAGTTCTCTATCATCAAAGGACTTAACATCAAATTTCCTTTTGTTTCCTGAAAATCTTCACTCGGTGTTTGCTTTTAATATTTCTTTCTCCCCTTCTACTTCATTCTTTAAAAAAAAACGTTGTACCACCCATGGAGATGCCTTCCAATCTGCCGGACAATGCCTGTATTTCTACATTGCAAAGTATCTCGGTTAAGATACGATGAAGATGACGTTGGGATCCATTTCGATTGCATTATTACATTGCCAGGACGAAAGAAGGGGAATTATGAAATAAAGATTATGTTATACAACCCCTTTATTTACTTTTCCTTCTCGTCTCCCCCTCTGCAATGCATAACTGTAATCCCATTAGATTTGTTTCGCCACTCTCAGATAGCCTGTAAGGTTTACGTAGCTGTAGCTACGGTTTCATTGCCAAATTGAAGAGTGAGAGGAAGTCCTGTTGCACAGATTCATTCCCTTGGTTGCTTTGTTTATTTTTACTTTTTAATTATATTCATAGAGAAGTCGGTTGTTGTTGGTTGTACAGTACACAGATGATGAAGATGGCGCTTCTGATGCATAAATTGAATTACTTCAGGAAGGATCTATACTCGTACAAGTGCACACACAAAAGGTTGAATGCAGACTAGAATTGAATTTGATTTAATGCGCTCAGAAAGATTACAAAAGACAAAAACTTCATTAGTATATCACAAATAAAGTGATAGTTTCTACATTTAGTTTCTGCACTGGACATCACAGTATAGTGTGCCCATTGCGCCTACAGAGTAGTGTGCTGCTTTTTATATGCATTGCCAGAAAACGTTTCGTTCTTCTTCTTTCCAATGTCTGCCATAAGCTGTGAAATGCAGTCTTATTTGTTCTCATACCCTTTCATATTACTATGTCCGAGAATTGAACGGGATTGACTTCGTGGATATCGCGTATACTGTTCTGGCAATTGTAACCTGCTTTTTATTTAACTGTCTGGATGTCTAATGCCTTGATTGATGCTCGTGTCAAAGTCTGTGTAAGGTGCGATGTAGTCTATTTTTGTCTATCTATGAAGTACAGATCCGGGTTCATAGGTGGTTTGCCGTCACGAGCGCAAATGTTTGAGTCGAACTAGCTTTTGCAGCTCTGCGTACTCATCCAATGAAGGACGATTTAATATCACTTTTAGCCCTGACTGCGGTATTGATCTTGATGCTCCTGTTATATTTATACATGTAAGCTTACGAGGGCATCTAACTTAATAATTTCAACTTTGGCCTTCTAGCATTCAATTGAACCAAAGGTGAGTTTTGGTCCGACGATCGCAGTACGTCCAGTGGATTATGGACGGAGTGGCTCCTCCTTTAATGTATTTCGTAAAAATCGCTGCGTGAACACTACAGGTTTGCTCAGAGGTGGAGGAATACTGCTTGCAGTTCGTAGTTGCTTTCCTTGTAGACAGCTCGAGCTGCTTTCAAATACCCTAACACCTTCTACCAATTTTGATGTTGATCAATTAATTTTAAAAATTTCCTTTTCATCAGACTTTGATCTTTTTTTGATTGCCAGCTACTTACCTCCTGGTAGCCATTAAGAGCTTTTTAAATTACACTTCGATAATTGCCGTAATCTACTTGATAATCTATGACCATCTCAACATGTAGTGTTCACCGGTGATTTCAACTTGGCGGATATTGTATGGGAGTTTAATAAATTTGATAGTCATCTAATACCCTATAATGTTACTAGTGAAAGAGAGATTGAACTTATAGACGTTTTTTTGTCAGTATGACCTAATTCAGGTAAATCCAAATAAAATTTTTTATAATCATGTTCTTGATCTTATGTTTGCTGATAAAGAATTTGTTGTTAATATTGATTTAGCTGATTCTCCCATTCTCAATAACTCTGTTTTCCATAATGCCTTTATAGTTGATTTCTCAATCTTTCATTATCAGAAAATTTCAAATGGTCAAAGATTTCGTAGAGACTATAATAAAGCTGACTTTGATGCAATGAACAATTACTTAGATTCGGTTTCATGGAATTATATATTATCATCACTTGATTTGGAATCTATGTATGACACTTTCTTTTCCATTTTACATTCTATTATTAGTCGCTTTGTTCCAGTCAAAAAAAGCATTTTGCATGGACACCCGGTCTGGTTTAATAGGAGGCTTTTGAATCTTAAAAATAAAAAGACTAAGGCCTACAAGCGTTTTAGGAATGAGAAATCTAATATAGAACTAAAATCTTGGTACCTACTTTGCCAAAAGGAATTTGATGTTCTAAACAAATTTTTTTTTACAGATGTTACATATTATCGTGTGAAAATAAATTAAAATCGAATAGCAGATTTTTCTGGAACTTCATAAATTCCAAAAGAAATACTAATGGGTTACCAAATCTTATGTATTTTAATGGCTCTTCACCTAATGATACTAAGGCGATTTGTGATTACTTTGCTGACTATTTTAGTTCAGTTTATAGCAATTATGATGGAGTTGATTCTTTTTCGAATTTGGAATCTATGATAAACCTTGGTGATTTACATTTTGATAGACTAGACATTGAAAAAGCTCTTGTTGATCTTGAGGGTGTAAAAAGTGAAGGTCCTGATTGTATTTCTCCTATCTTACTTAAGAACTGTGCAACTTCTTTATCTTTCCCACTTCATCTTATCCTATCCAAATCAATCGCGTCTGGAAGTTTCTTAGATTTTTGGAAAATATCTCACATTGTGCCGATCCATAAATCCGGTCCTAAACAAAACGTTAGCAATTACCGTCCTATTTGCAAGATCCCTTCCATTCCGAAACTGTTTGAAAAGTTAATTACAAACAAGATTTCTTCCTTAGTAAAGAATTTTATTTCTGTTCAACAGCATGGGTATATTCAGGGCAGATCTACATGTGCAAACTTGTCGATTTTCTGTAATAATGTTATAAAAAACTTCGAGATCGGCCTGCAAACTGATGTGGTTTTCACTGATGTTGCAAAAGCATTTGATAGGGTTAGCCACAAAACATTAATAAGGAAACTCCGAACGGCGATTTGAGAAGTTTTTTCGTGACAACAATACTCTCGGATGTTTGTCAGACGCTCGCGAGAGGTGGGACCGTGAAAAAACTTTTTGGTGTTTTCTGGGATTCGAACTTGGAACCTCATGCGTAGTGATCCGACACACTAACCACTTAAGCCACGGCGCCCCGCTGTTATTCCTACTTTTTATTAATGATCTTCCAGACGTCATCAAGCATTCTGAATGTCTTTTGTTTGCTGATGATCTAAAGAAATTTCGTGCAATTGGAACTAATAACGATTGTAATCTTTTGCAGGAAGACATTAATGCAGTGGACGAATGGTGTGTTGTTAACAATTTGCCCCTGAATACTTCGAAGTGCCAATGCTTCACACTTTCTAGGTCTTTTACTTCCATTTTGCATTGTTATTACATTAAAAACAGTCCACTTGATAGAGTGACATCAAAAAAGGACTTGGGTATTTTGCTTGATCCTCGCCTAACTTTCAATGAACACATTGACTACATTGTCTGTAAGGCTAATTCTCTGCTAGGTTTCCTTAAACGTAACTCAAGAGATTTTACTGATCCCTACACACTGAAAACTCTTTTCATTTCTATAGTTAGACCCCACTTGGAGTATTGCAGCATTATTTGGAATCCTTCTTACAATTTGCACTCCTATCGAATTGAAAGAGTACAGAAAATTTTTACCAGATTTTTATTTTACAAACTAAATTGGCGAATCGAAACGCTTTCCTATAAAACCAGATTATTGTTATTTAACTTAAATACTTTAGAATGTCGTCGTAAATATTTTTGCGTTATGTTGGTCAGAGACTTAATTCATTATCAAATTCAGTGTCCTACCTTGCTATCTTTGCTTGATTTTTATTCTCCTTCTCGAATTCTACGCGCACAGTTCCACTTCCGTGAAAGTACACACCGGACTAATTACGGTCAAAATGAGCCAATTGCTCGTTGCATCACTGAAGTTAACTCTATATTAGCATCAATGGATATTTTCCTAAATTGTTCCAGACTTAAATTTTAAAATAATCTACTATTAATCTTATCTGATAATGTTTGATTGTTAAGTTTGCTTTCTTATTTATTTAAATTAAAAAAAATTGTATGCGTTTATTTTATGAATGTTTGTTTTGTATCCAAAATACTTCTTAATTTTGTTATTTAGTCTGTAAGAGATTATTATACTCTGTTAGATGAAATAAAGAAAGAAAGAAAGAAAACGTTTACTCAAAGTTTTCTTGCATGCTTAGAATGTGCATAGCGTTTATTTAGTGTTTCTTCTGTGTTTTACTTCTATGAAAGCTTCGAGTTGATGATATCTCTAAGATGTTTAGCTTCTGAAGAGAGTTTTAAAGAAATTCCATTGAGCTATGGAAGAACATATCCCGTTTTCCCCTTTTAGTGAAGAGAATGTTTTTTTTTTTCGGATATACTCCTCATTCATTTAATTCTGCTCAGGAGTATTATTCTTTTAGTGCAGATTCCATAAGGTTGCTAATACTATCAAGGGTTTCCCACTTCCCGCAATTACTGTGCCATCTAGGTATGTCACTTTTTAAATCCTTTTTATTGAAAACCGTCAGAAATTTGGTCATGACAAGGAGCAATAGAAGGGGTAAAATAATATTTCTTAATGTGCAGTTTCTCTTGTAACTATTTTCCTTAAGATACTCTTTCCGATTTCTGAGCTAATTATTTTGCTGTTAAACAGCCATTCAATATACTATTCCTATTATTACCTTTAAAAAATACAAAACAAATGAAGGCTCCAAGCTCTACTGAAGGGAGTATTAGTGCAGCTTTATTCACATCTGATGCAAATATAAATTCGAGTGCCTGAAGCTAAAACTGCATAATGTGTAAATGCTGTTTTCTGGGTTGTAAAACTATATTAATAAACAATAGTATAAAGGGGAGCTTTCAATGTTCACTGGTAGGATATGCTGTTTAGAAACTTGTAATTAAAACAAAAGATACTCTTGATGTTAACCGTCTCATAACAATTCATCTATGGATAAGGTTTGGTTTAGTACATCAATATAAGAATCGTAAAATCTTCTGCATGAATTGTTGGATTTTGTTTTTTTTTCTATTGGTCGATATCGTTATGAAACCCATGTAAATAAAATTTTCCTGTACTTAGCACCAATGCAGATAGGAGCATCCCATCAGTCCTTGACACTTTTGATTTCGCAGTCTTTGTATGTAAGCTATTGAGTGCGCAATAGTCCTCAATATTATTTATCATAAGTTGTAGTGCACTCTGTGATTCCGCTAAAAATTATTATGTGTATGTATCTCCTGCGTAAAGCAGTGTCTTAACTGCCCTTCTAACTCTATACCACCCAACAAGGCGTCTATTTCATATTATAAAAAAAAGTTTAGATATACAAGTAAAGGAGATGAGAAGGCACTTCATCATTACAAAGATTTCAGTAGCATTTTCTTGATAAGGAGTCCTTATAACTCATTTTGATAATTTCACGGTCAGAAAACTACTGAAATATATTATAGATAGAAAAGAAATTCGAAATTACATAATTTTTTTTATTTTTTTTTTGGTTGCGCCTGGAGGTGCAGGAATCTTCAAAAGATACCAATGGTCCGTACCATTGGTTATGGCCGATTCATATATCTGACAATGCCATCAGTGCTAGTCAGTATATGCCTACGGGCTAAACCTCACCCCTCAGAGAGGCACTATGAAAACCGGCTGCGCGTACTCATAGTAGTAGGAAATTCGTCCCTCTCATTTTTTTATTTTTGTGATGACTACGACTAAGTTGCCTTAACGAGTAGTTTACGCTTCTGTAGTGTTAATCGCGTTAGGTAGGTAGCTTTCCAGTGAAGGCACCTACTAATACCGTCATTACATGCGGTTTTTCCTTACGGCGCTAGGTCGAAAGGTCTTGTTCTTTGCAGTCGGCGCTCAAGGTTTGTCACGTCCATAGTACGGATTATTTCATTATTGCAGTGAACATGAAGACGGGTACGAAGTTTGCGAGCAAAGTTTGTTACTTCGTCCCTCACGGTAGCAATTCCTAGATCTCTGTGAACATCACTATTTCTTATATACCAAGGAGCATTCACGATTGCTCTTAGTATTTTGTTTTGAAATGCTTGCGGTAGAGCCATATTGCTTGGTTTGGTACAACCCCAAAGTTGTATACCATATGTCCAACACGGTTTTAGCACTTGCTTATATAATTATTATATAATTATTACATATTAAGATTTATTTTATTATCTTTGAGGAATTGTTGCGTATTCTATGTATTCCGTCAGTTTTGACCAATTGGTTTTTCACAGAATTAAAATTTGATTTAATACACGGATCACATAGTATTATAGGCTTACTGAAGTCCGTATTTGTGTGGATTTTATTGGTTATGTTTTTCTGAAGTCTTATACGAAAAGATCTTAAGTCATAGGCACAAAAGATAGGCTCGTTTTTCTGCGAATGTTTCCACTGTTGGTACAAACTTATCACAGCAACATTTTGAAGAAAAATGTTTCGATTCCGTGCTGTCAAAAATTAAAAAAAAAAAATGCAACAACAAAGCTATTCAAATTATGTATCCGAAGAATGTATTCGCAAATGCGTAGATGTTGGGGATAGAACTGCCTCTAGTTTTGCACGCCAAGTTGGTTAAGGTCTCCCTCCGCAGAGCGTTATACAACACTGCAGAGGGACCACGAATAATGGAGATTACTGCTGGAGCAGCACAGGAATCAATTATGGGACCCGATCTCTGGAACATCTCCTACGATGTCATCCTTCGTATGGAAATGCCCGAAGACACCTTCCTGGTAGGGTATGCAGATGATATCGCAGCGGTGAATACGGCAGGAGACACCGAGAGCGCGCAAAGAAAACTCAACCAGGTGATGAGGCGGGTGCACCTCTGGATGGAAGAACATGGCTTAGGTTTGGCCACAGAAAAGACGGAGATAGGCCTTTCGACAAAGAAGTGGATTCCAACTATTGTCGACTTCTAAGTCGGGTCTGAGGTAATAATCAGCAAGGAAGCGGTGAAGTACCTAGGGATGGCCCTAAACATGAAGCTAACTTTCTGGCACCAAATAAGATCTGCTTCGGAACGAGCTACGAGGGTCACAATGTCACTGAGCAGAATAAGGGCAAACGTTGGAGGCCCAACAGCCAGCAAGAGAAAGCTCCTGATGACACCCACGCCATTCTCCTGTATGGGTGCGAGATATGGGCCGACGCACTACGACAAGAGAAATACAGGAAACAAATGGCCGCAGTACAAAGGCGCGCGGCACTACGGATTGCAAGTTCGTACCGAACGGTGTCGGAACCAGCCGTCCTCGTAGTCGTGGGAGTGACCCATATTGATCTCCTTGCGGCAGAGAGGAAGTATGTCTACGACAAAAAGGCGGAGATTGGAGTGGAAGTGGCAACCGAGGAGGCGGAGGAGCTCACCAAACAGAAACGGCAGGAGAGATAGAGCTCAGAAAGCAGAGGACGATGGGCGAGGCTGATCAGCAACATCGCTGAATGGAAGGAACGGAAACACGGGGAAGTAAATTATTACGGCACCCAATTTCTTACCGGACACGGTTATTTCAACGCCTACCTCCACAGAATGGGCAAAACAAGGAGCCCAGCTTGCCAATATGGCGACTCAAAACTGGACGACGCAAACCACACGTTCTTCGAGTGTAACAGATGGGAAGCTCAAAGGGGGGGCGCTAGAATTTCTAATCGGCGTCATCACCCCGGAAAACATAGTGACAAAAATGTCAATGAGTGACCAGAGCTGGAATTATGTACGTTCCTTTATATAAAAAGAACTTAAAACAACAAAGAGAGAGGAAGACATAATAATTACCCTCGTGAGATTTATGTAAGCCTGATGTAAGCCTTACCGGCAAGAAAGAATTAACCCGCAAGCAAGAGACAAATATGAAAAAGCCGGCCCCGACAGGGGAAAGAAAACGACACCACTCTGAAGTAATGCAAAAGCGGTTCCAGAGTGGATGGTGTCAAGTTGAAAAAGGGTTAAAAGGGGTTTTTTTTAGTGAGTAGAAAGTCCCACACTACTTGAAACAGAGCGGGCCTGTTTCTCGTGAGCAGTAGCGTTTTCCACCACCCCTTAGGCAAAAAAAGAGGTGTCTTTCCACTTGTTTACGCCACCTACCGCGAGATCGTCCTCTACTGCGTCGTCCATCCGAGGTGGATTTGAAGATTTTATGGGCTGAAAGGTTGGGCTGTGCTATGCTGCATATACAGGTACAAAATAACACACCTACTCGTAAATGTGCAGAACCAAACTGTGTAAATACGGTATGAAGGTTAATTAACAATTTTATAAAATGTTCTCTCAAGTTCAATTCTAGATGTGTGTCAGTTATTACTTCTAATTATAATCTTAAGGAATTAAACCACTTCAAAAAATCAAAAAATCAAACATGCTCGAAAGTGAATAGTCGTGCTATTTATCTCTGCCGGCAAAACCATTTAAACTCGTTTGTTTTATTATTCTTTCCAAATTAAATTGTGCGGGAACGAACACTACGCTTTGAATCTTTATTTTGAGTTGAAAACTTTTACTTTCCCACTCTAAAATACAAGAAAAATCCAAATTCTAAAATTCTACTGTGTTTCCCGTATTAACATTAACATACATACGTATATTGAATCATACACCACACG
The DNA here is from genome assembly GCA_945910035.1 of Brachypalpus laphriformis. Lineage (NCBI taxonomy): Eukaryota > Metazoa > Arthropoda > Insecta > Diptera > Syrphidae > Brachypalpus > Brachypalpus laphriformis. Next base: position 126,572,778 of record OX246755.1, read on the forward strand.
ATGTCGTCTTCGATCAACACCAGGGCAAACCTAGCTCGAGCGCAACAGCAACATTCAACCTCAACGAATTCACCAAACAACCGCAGACCCATTGACGGTAAACCAGGAGCTTCCGAAAAGAAGCACTCCAAATCATTCGCACAAAAACAGGTAACAGACCGCCCCCCTATCCCGACTGAGCCGCTCAAGCAAAGCCAAGCGACAGTTCACCTCTTCACTGCACCCGAGTTGAGCTTTCCGCCGTGCACGCAAACTACTTCTACACACACAGGCCTCTCTCTAGAAACCCTACACGAAGAGCTAAAAAAACATGTTGTATCTATTATAGCGACCTTCAAAGATGAGATGGAAAAAACACGCAAAGAATTATTGCTTAAGGTACAAGATATCGAAAACCAGTTGAGCGCAAACATCAACAACATCAACTTTGCCATCTCCAATTTGTCTCAACGGGTCGACCAAATCGAAGACAATGTCAACAAAGTTCTAAGTGACGAGGTTTCCGAACTGCAGAAACGCTGCGATATCCTGGAAAGAAAAGAATTGTTGACCGACGCTGTTGTCTTTGGCATCCCACATCTCGCCGATGAAAATTTAAACAATCTTTTCGAAAAACTTTGCGATACCATCGGCGTAACACCACCAGCGCTGAAGAATGTTTTTCGCACCAACCATCGAAACAGCAAAGACGAGCCACCTGTCATTCTCCAGTTTACGTTGTGAAAGATAAACAACTTACCTATATCCATTAACTCGGTACAAATACCTTACGCAAACGAAGCAAAATATTTAGGAATGACCCTAGACGCAAAACTTAAGTGGAAACCACACGTTAAAAAGAAGCGCGAAGAGCTCGAAATCAGATTTAGAGAAATGTATTGGCTACTCGGAAGATACTCGAAGTTAAGCGTATACAACAAACTGCTTCTGTATAAGCAAGTGCTAAAACCGTGTTGGACATATGGTATACAACTTTGGGGTTGTACCAAACCAAGCAATATGGCTCTACTGCAAGCATTTCAAAATAAAATGCTAAGAGCAATCGTGAATGCTCCTTGGTATATAAGGAATAGTGATATTCACAGAGATCTAGGAATTGCTACCGTGAGGGACGAAGTAACAAACTTTGCTCGCAAACTTCGTACCCGTCTTCGTGTTCATAGCAATAATGAAATAATCCGTACTATGGACGTGACAAGCCTTGAGCGCCGACTACAAAGAACAAGACCTTTCGACCTAGCGCCGTAAGGAAAAACCGCATGTAATGACGGTATTAGTAGGTGCCTTCACTGGAAAGCTACCTACCTAACGCGATTAACACTACAGAAGCGTAAACTACTCGTTAAGGCAACTTAGTCGTAGTCATCACAAAAAATGAAAAAATGAGAGGAACGAATTTCCTACTACTATGAGTAGGCGCAGCCGGTTCTCATAGTGCCTCTCTGAGGGGGTGAGGTTTAGCCCGTAGGCATATACTGACTAGCACTGATGGCATTGTCAGATATATGAATCGGGCATAACCAATGGTACGGACCATTGGTATCTTTTGAAGATTCCTGCACCTCCAGGCGCAACCAAAAAAAAAAAAATTCTCCAGTTTAAGAGAGTCGGAGAGAAAAACTCAATGCTAAAAGCCCTCGCTAACTACCGCAAACAGTCAAAGCGGCCGATTTCGTTAAGAGACTTTGGGCTGGACTCAAACAGCAATGTGTTCGTGAATGAGAGTTTGACCCCACGGAATCGAACTATTCTTCAACACGCAGTACGTATGAAGAAAAAAGGGCAGTTATCTTCTGTGCACACACATCTTGGGTCAGTGTTAGTCAAATTCAACAATGACGGGGAAACTGTAGCCGTAGAAGACCTTGACAGTTTAAATGCCGCTGCCGAGAGATTTCAGCTGAGAGAACAAGAAGACACCGTTTGATATAAACGATATCGATATGCTTTCATTTTACAATAATTACCGTAACCTCTCTTTTGTTGATTATTTTAAATTTTCTCTTTTGTATTTATCAATGGCCAAAGTTTTGTTTGTGTTTTTGTCAACTAACTGTTTTACAGTCAACTAACAGCGGCGGGCTTTTCGAAGCACGACTTGATCTACCTAACATATGATATGCAGATAGTTACAACTGAAACAGTATTTTCTTACCGAGATTTCCAGAACATTAACTATCAAAATTTACGGTCTGACGTTGTGGAGATACAATGGGACAACATTTACCTTATGCCCTCAGTTACTAGCTTCATTTCTAGAAGCTAGTTTGAGAACACTTTTCAATGAACACGTTTTGCTACGACCTAGGACAATTAAAAGTAGTTCTCCTCCTTGGTTTAACAGAGGTATTGCAGAACTGATCCACAAACGTAATCTTGCTTACATTCGCTGGAAACGTTATAAGCTTCATGTGCTCTACGATATCTATCGCTCTATTCGTAAATTGGTTGTTCTACGCATCCAAACTGCGAAACGAGAGTTTTATGAAAATTATTTGAATCCTGACATTCAACCTGGAAAAGAGCTTTGGCAAAAGCTGCGTAAGTTGGGCAATGGTAAGCAAATATTAGATGCACCGACAGATGTAGATTGCAACGTCCTCAACTCACAGTTTGTATCTGTCGCTGCGCCGCTATCCCAAAATCATGACATTCCTGCGTTTGTGGCTCATTCAAGTGCAATAAGTAGCATTGAAGGAAATTTTAATTTCACTCGTTTAACAGATGAAGACGTCGTTGAAGCCCTGTTGTCTATCAAATTAAATGCAACAGGTCTAGACGAAATAAATCCAAAATTTCTGAAACTTATTCTCCCTTTTATTCTTAAATATATAACGCCTATTTTCAATTCCATTCTAACAACCTGCGAATACCCTCTTTTATGGAAAAAGGCAAAAATACTTCCGATACCCAAGAATAAAAATGGAATCAGCTCCGAATACAGACCAATTGCTATACTACCGTTTTTGTCGAAAGTTTTTGAGAAGACTATTCTAAAACAGATACAAGCGCACTTAACCAGCAAGCACTTGTTAAGTACCTCCCAGTCCGGCTTTCGTACGAAAAGGAGCTGCAAAACCGCACTTTTACTGATGGTGGACGATATCCGCAAAGCCATGGATGCAAACTGTCGTACATTTTTAACATTATTGGATTTCTCAAAAGCTTTTGACACTGTGGATCATACCATTCTTTGCGATAAGCTGCTGTATAATTTCGAATTCTCTCCTCTTGCAATCAAACTTATGCACTCCTACCTTATAAATTGTGAGCAATGTGTAGCAGTTGGAAATCAAATGTCTTCCTTCCTTGGATTAGCTGCGGGAGTACCGCAGGGTTCCACCCTCGGGCCGTTATTATTCTCGCTTTATGTAAATGAACTCCCTCAAATAGTAAAACATTGTTGTGTCCACATGTTTGCAGACGACGTCCAACTTTATCTTTGCTGCCCGCTAGACAGAATAAGTGGTGCTATAGATAACATAAACGAAGACTTAGAAATTATTCAGCAGTGGGCACAAAAGCACAACTTGTCCCTAAATCCAATGAAATCAAAAGTTCTTTGCATCTATAAACAGACATCGAATACATTCAGCTTCCCGCCCATAAAATTGGGAACATCTTCCATAGAATACGTTCATACGGCAAGAAACTTGGGGATAGTATTCAATGATACCCTATCTTGGACTGATCATGCAACTGCCACAATCGGAAAAGTTTATAATGGTTTCCGTTTGTTATGGCTCACCCAAAGCTCTGTCCCTGTTAAAACCAAGATGCTACTTGTTAAGACTCTGTTCTTACCTATATTGTTGTATGGATGCGAAGTCTTTTGCAATTTTGACTGCAATACTCGACGAAAACTAAATGTTATTTATAACAATTTGGCAAGGTACGTCTTTACCAAGAGATATAGATATGAGTTATGATAACCTTATTAAGATTAGGTCGTTAATTCTACTGCATGAAATTATGCAAACTCGACAGCCCGATTATCTATACAGCAGACTAAATTTTGCCAGCTTACAAAGAACAAATGTTCTGATTCAGCCCAGATTTAATTGTATACAATCCGAACGTACATTTTTCGTCCACGTCACTCGCTTATGGAACTCACTACCCACGACACTTAGGAGAGTCACAAACGCAAACAATTTCAAAACTAATCTTTTTAATCACTTGGCCAGTGATACCCAATAAACATTAGATCAAATCAATCTTTGGATATTTGAGGTAGTTTGTAGAATGTACCATTTTTAAATATTAAATACAAATTGTACTTCTTAGTTCTTAGTTCTTAATTTCTTTTTAAATTGTTATTTATGTTAGCACTTGAATGTTTTCTTAAGCCTTTCACAAATAATGAGATGTTGTAATCTTACCGTGAAACTATTTAAATAAATAAATATGAAAATATGAAATATGAAATTATTGGAGTCAATTAACTTTCTATATTCCATAACCATAAATCGAGGGAAGATTAACATCCTCTGTGCATTTAAATGTTGTTCTCTCAAAAAGAGCACTTTCCAAATTTGCGAAATTTGAGGTAAAAAGAAACAGCAGAATTCTTTAATCCTGCAGGTACTCGTACAAAGGACATGTTTTTTTAAGTAACAGTCGCAAATCCAGTAGTGCAGCGTTTTAAAGCGCTCGTTAGAAAGACTATTGGTCTAATGCTACCTATGTCTGTATATAGTTGATCACCAACCACATCAGGACGTGCTGTACTGTGTGCGGCATACTTCCAACACACTCTCCAAAGGCATTAATTTGGGCGAATAACCACTAGCTACCTGAGGATAGCTCCTTCTATGTCAAGTTTCTATTATTGTTATTACATTTGTGTTATTTATTTAATTATTGTTTTGTTTGTTATGATATTATTTAAGGCCTAAAATAAATCATATGTAGGCACATAATTTTCAATACAAACTAAAATATATTAAAATGGCACCACTGTCACCAACTGAACTATTCCGGAATACTTTCTTCTTTTGTGTTGCTTACACATGGAAGATGTGAAAATAAATAATTTTATTTCAATTTAATTTATATTTACACAAGTGACTTAACCCCAATCAAATAAAAAATGAAATGCCCTTCAAAGCTTTTTCATAAAGCCGATAACACAATGTCACTGCCATGACGCTTCCCAGCATTTATTCGAAATTAAGCCGAAATTAAATCTCCGTACATAAGGACTATTTCCGACAAGTGACACTCATTCAGACCATCAAGATAAATTGGAAATCAACTCAAGGACTGTCCTACTGACCTACAAAGGCTGCGACGCGAAAATTAAAAATGAATAAATAACCCGCGAAATAATGGAAGCTACGCGTATGTCTGCTATATCAGAACGGGTATAAATGATTCTGTTGCTGTTTGACGAAGAGCATTTCATTGTGACAACTTCAAAAAGGTTTCGCAGACGTTTGTATTATAGCTGAAACAACAGAAAAGATATTAAGAGCGAAAAATGCGAACTTTTTGATGTTAGAAATAAAGATCTGCTAGAGATGCAAACATCCTAAATATGTAGCTAAGATTCTTCTCCGCATGCTTATAAAATTCTCAAAACCTTTTGGGTTCACTATTCAAGATGGGAAAAAAAGTACAAAAGAGAACATCGCTCTACTTTAAAACTAAGTAGCCTATGCCCGTAATCCTCCTTTGGAAGGAGTGTACCACAAAATCTCAACAAGGGCATCTGCATAAATAAGCAGGATCCTTTGAAGTTAATCAGCAATTTCATGTGACTGCACTTGAAGCAAAACAGTAGATGCAAATAAACTGCTACTTATGGCACGCGGCTCTGGCAAACGATTCCAGGAAAAAGGAAACAGCGAATATGTCAAGTGTAATATAATAAACTTTGTAGGAATCCTCTGTTCGGGCATCAAAAGTTGGCCTCACTTGAGTGTGGTAGTGTGTGTGTCTATGAAAGCGACAGTGGCTGTAGTAAATGTCTGACTATAAATTATGTAAATTCGTCCTCGTTTAATGCATAACATATGTGCGCTAACTTGATGAGGTAACGATGCGGTTGGGGGATGGATAAGGATAATGATGATGTCATGGAAAGTTCAAGAGTTCATTAGTGTGCATCATTACATGAGGGATGCACTTCAGGGTTGGACTCAGATTAGAATGGAAAAATAATACAAAATTTAAATGATATGATTTCTGACTCGGAAAATTGTTGGAAAGGCTTCGCAATTTCCCAGAAGGGGACCCTAATGTTAACATCAGCTGTAAGGCTTTTTTTTAAACAATGCATGCTTGGGGACAGTATATCTTTGGTTAACGATGCCAAGTGCCTATAGTGCATATTTAACCGTGTCAAGTGCGTTCCTGTTCATAGTTAACATGTTGTAGTTACTATCTAGAATTACCAATATGCCTCTTAGGAGATTGGCCAGAACTCAAGTCAATAGATTTTCAAATTGTAACTCCGATATACTAGTCTATTGGTCAAATCGGAACAATCAAGCCGTCAAATAAGACTTTGTGGAGCTTTCAGAGCAGTGTAATCAGCTTACTGTGCCTAATTCTTAAATGGTACTCTATTTGATGAATTCTTGGGGAATATAGGTAGAATCATTTCTCCTGTTGCATTCATGTCTAACTTACTACTAAGCAAAATTAATTAGCATTAAACAAGTTTATTTATTTATTTACTATAAGCTTAATACAAGCATTTAGTAACTTACTTATAACTAACAATTAACTTAATGATAAACTTATAACTAACAAAGATTGCTTACTTAGATTAAATACAAATACAAATATTTGGCGCAACAGCTCTTTAAAGTGCCAGGGCCTAACTTCTCGCAACCACTCATGTTGTGTGCGTTATATTTTTCACACGAATGGAAGGGACCTACAATTTACTGCCGAATCCGAACGGCACTTTGAGAAGCTTTTTCGTGACAACAATACTCTCGGATGTTTGTCAGACGCTCGCGAGAGGTGGGACCGTGAAAAAACTTTTTTGGTGTTTTCTGGGATTCGAACTAGGAACCTCATGCGTAGTGATCCGACACACTAACCACTTACGCCACGGCGCCCACGCTTACTTAGATTGCTTACTTAGATTTCGGGCAATTAGGGGAAGGAGGGAGGAGGGTGACATGAAATATGGCGCTATAAGCGGAGGTAATGTTTCAGAGTAGACTTACTACAGTGGAAATAAAAAATGTCAGGGAATTTATTTGCGATACGTAGCATTCTGGTCATAGGTTCGTTTTGGCCGTATTCGGTTCGGTGGTACTCAAGAAGAAATAGGGGAACTGTTCTCAAGCGGCGAGGATTAGTGTTGACAGAGATATGTTGTTGCAGATGAGGACACTCAATGGTTCCAGCAAGTAGCTGATGAACAAAAAGTTCGTCATTCGGCGATGTCTCGACGAATCTTTAGTTGTTGAAGATTTAAGAGTTTAATGCGGTTCTCGTAGGGAGGAATGTTGAACGGGTCATCCCAGCCCTGACCCCGGAAGGCAAAGCGAATACGCTGAACAGCTTCAATTCTCGGAATGTGGACTTGATCGTAGGGAGACCAGTCTTGGTTGGCGTATTCGAGAAGTGGTCTGACGAAGGTAATATACAGGGATTTAGTGACGTATGGATTAGAATGTTCCTTCGACGCTTAACAAATCCAAGTGCTGAGTTGCCCTGTTAATTATGTTATCTTTTTGTGCGCAAAAGTTGAGTTGAGTGTTACAGAGGATGCCCAGATCACGAATCAAGGTAACTGTGGGGACGAGCTCATTGTTAATAAAATATTTTCTTTGAGGCAAGGGAGGGCGCTTCCGAGAGTAAGTAATTGATTGACATTTTTTCACATTAAGCTCTAAGAGGTTTTAACGGCATCAGTTAAAGAACAATTTAAGGTCAGCGTGCAGTGAAAGAGAATCACCAGTGCAAGAAATTTGATTAGAGATCCTCATGTCCTCAGCATAGATATGTAGGTCGGATCTCTTAATGACAAGCTCAACGTCGTTAATAGAATTTACGAAAAAACGTGCAGCCATAGGTTCCCAATGACCAATGGTATCATTGCTAGAAGGCGATTAAAAATGCAGTCTCTTATATGTTGGATTTGATAAAGAGTCCCGCCAAGTGTATGCTTCTAACTCGAGGGCTCCTCGAGGCAAACTCTGGGGTGTTCTACAGGAGCATGGGATTGATGGTTCCTTGCTAAGGGCGATTCAGTCTTTATATGCAAACTCTAGAAGCTGTGTTCGGGTAAATGGCGTTAAATCAATACCTTAGGGAGACTTAAGAATTAGTCATCCACTCTTTGCGAATGATGTGGTCATCCTTGGGTCCTCTCAAACCGAACTTCAGCGCGCACTCGAGAACACTCATTCAGTGTACTCTATGTTAGTGGAGTTCCACTGAAGCAGGTGGATTAGTTAAAGTATATTGCAATATACTGCCGAGTTATCCTGTAGAATTGGTGAGACTGAATCAATTTTGAGAGAGTTAGGTCAATCTGATATAAGGAAGGCCAAACTTAGTGTCTAAACTATATTATGGTTTTAAACTCGGTATATATTCAAACACTCGCCAATGGTCATGAAATTTGGGTACTGACCTTAATAATAAGATCGCGGGTACAAGCTGTCGAAATGAGGTTCCTTCGCGGTGTTGTTCAAATAATTCGTAGGGTTCGAGTGCGCAACAGCAGAGTACGCGTGGCGCTCAATGCTGAGCAGCTACTTCTCCGAACGGAACGATCTATGCTTTGATAGTTTGGTCACGTAGTGCGTATGCCCCTAGGCTGGCTTTCAAGACCTGCACCGCTTATCTCATGGCATATGATTGCCGTGCCGTCAGATAAGCGACCCTTCGGTAGGCCTTGAAATAGATGGTTAGATCAAGTCCGACATCTCTCCTGGAGCCATCTAGGGATTCATCCTGATGAGTTAGAGTCAATGGCGGAGGATCGAGAAGGATGGAGAGTTTACGCAGCTTGGGCGCATACCTACTTCGGTAAAAGGCAGAAAAATCACAACATATGGGTATCAGCTGCTTGGAGAAAGATCAATAAGACCCGAGGTTGAAACCCAGTACCGCGTGAAGAAGAACGTAGTGTGACACGTCACAAATTTACCCAGATCACCATGGAGCTTATAGGTGGTCACAACTCCAAGTAATTTTCGATGAAGAATTTAAGCTGTAACCCGTTTATTTTGATCAGCTCGCAAAATGAAGAGAACACTTCGGAATAGTGCTAAATGATCTCGAATTTCAATGAACCTTCCAAAGTGACAAACTGTTGAACGCGAGTACATTCCGGACTATCCGTGCCAGAAAATACATCAGTTAGAAACATACATGATATGCAGGATCCCAGACTGCAAGTCTTGAAGATGTAGCTCGAGCATTCTGAGATGAATGAACATTCTCATTCTGAAATCAATGAATATTTATGGAGCAATGGCATGTGGGAAGCGGTCCAGCCTAGTTACAATGCCAGTCAATAAAGTGTAAAGACTGGCATGCCTGAGTATTTCTGGTGCCGTGCGCAAACAAGATGATCCTGAGGACTACAAAAAGAAAAGCGAGGGACGTACATGTCGTCAAGTCAAAATTTTTGTGGGAATGCCTACACAAACTTAACGAACTGGACATTAGAACTAGGATGACGGCCTTTTGGATACCCACCCGACAGCAGAATCCTTCATAGGGCCTCAGTCATTCTGTGGACTCTTGTATCACACTCTTAAAAAGAAATTCACGAAATTAAAGAGACAAAACAGGACCAGAACCTAGAATAATACTCAGAGTATGAGACAAGTTAAGTCCAGTCCAAGCATGGACTGGCATGGACTGGCAAAGGCCGCCTAACGGAGCATTGGAAACTCAAGGAACACCTAGGGAAACTAGACATGCCAAAAGTAGATCTTTATAAATTTCACAATGAGTACAGTGAAACTTTGGAACACTTTCTGGACTCCTGTGGGCCACTAGCTCGCAAATATTTGGGCAAATAACAAATAAATCAAATCAGGGTATGCTAACCATGGACTCCGCTTCTAATTCTCACATTCCTTAGGGAAACTGGACTTGAGAGAGTGCCCAAGGGTGAACTTTCCTCGCCAAGGCTAAATAAGAGTACGTGGATCTCAAATAGAATTCTGAAAAGAAGTTTTTTGTGAAGGAAACTCTAATAGGGGAACAATAGGTCACTAAATCGCTATGTTCATACCCTTTCCAAACAAAAAAAGAATGCCCTGTTAGACAGAAGCGTAAACCGCCATAAGGAATCGTGGCGCAAAGGAGATGAAGGATTTTGAGGTACTTACTAAAGAGTTGTTGATGCCTCATGCCCCTCTGCTAGTCAAATAACTTAAATGAAGTCAAGTGTGAGTTTGGTCGCACACACATGCTTCCGTTATGACATTCTTTTGGTGGCATTCACTTGAGTATAAAGATAGGCCAAACCTTCATACTTAAGTATCTTCGGTTTTGCTTTGAATGGCAATAGCATCATGTAATGCATCATGCTCTCCTTATTAACAGTATTCTTTTGAAATCCTTCCAAAATAGTTTTTTCTGTAAACAAATATATTTTCTTTTGCCCATAAATTATAAAATATTGAGTACAAAAACCGACAAATTGCTTTCACACCATGTCCTTCGAGAATCAAAAATTTATCATAAACGTTACAATTGTCGACAATACAAAAAGGACGAAATTGCTGTTTGCTTTGAACTTTTTCCAGCCAACAGCAAATGGCTAACATTACTTATGAATTTGTTCCGTAGACGAGTAAAAACCGTTCAAACAAAAGTTTTTCTCTCACTTTTGTGTGAATGTCCTTAGGAATTTGTAATGTAATTCCTCTTTTCTTTTTTCCTTACAACCTTGCGAATGTTCGTGTCAATAGCTCTTGCGGGTAGAACAAATAAAAAGAAAATATTAAATATATGCAAATATTTTTGGATTTCTCCACTACGAGTATATAAGGACACAGAGGATGGTGATGAAGAAAAGAGAGAGAAGAAAAAAAAAGCAAACAAGCATTTCTTCATGTTATTATCGGACGAAGTTTTTCGTTTTCCTTAATATTTATTTCCCTTCAATTTCGGAATTCGGAAATGGAATTCAGCAATAAGATAGCAACGTACATATGCTGTTCGGATATGTGATGTCCTAGATACTCGCTCATTGTTTCGTTCTCATAGTCAGATGTAGGACAAATGTGCTTCTTAGTTTAAGTAAAATATACTTTTGTTCATGTCCTCCGGAGATTTTTTTCGCGATTGAAATTTCTAAGTGGATAAGAGGACACGAACGGAGAATGGGTGATGTTCCTATTTCATTTCACGATAAAGGATATGCTAAGTAATGAGATGAAGGTAGAAGATATTTGCATTTTCTTTGAAGGAAATTTGTTTTAAAAGTTTTCTCAAGTTTCCTGTATCCTGCATCTAAATACCTAACGGGACGGAAATCGCAAAACGTTTTCTACGCACATACACAAAATGGAAGACAAATGCAAAAGGATATGATAATTCAAATTGTGATGAATGAGCATGCTGTTAGGGGAAGGACTAGAAGTTATCGGAATACTTCGATGGAACTTCTTATATCAAATATACTTATACATATACTTTTTTTTTTTTGAAAGGGTGGCTATCGAAAAGTTACGAAGCTGCACTAGAAAGACTTATTGCTTTGGGAAGAAATTTTCAATGTGTGTGCTATGATTCTTTTAGATGTTTTGGTAGGGAAAAAGAAAATTCTTTTCTTTTCCTCTTGCAGTGATTGTTCAATCGCACATCCTGGGGACAAAGAAGCAAAGTACTTTTGGATTTAAAATATTTTGTTTTTCTGCTGTTGACAACATAAATTGCATATTTTCTGCAATCAGTTGAGGAAGAAGAATTTTCTTTGACAACATTGGACTTTTTTTATCTGTATACATAATAAATTTGGAAACGAATTTCTTTTAAGCCTATTTTCTTATTTTTCTTTCCAGAAATAATACTATCCGATATATACAATAGATAGAGAAAAGTTACATATTTTATATGTATAAAGTGGTAAGTGCTTAAGTACTTCATAGTATTTACATTTATAGAGTTAGACTTACCGGGACTAGTAGTTATATTATGGCAGAGAATATATTTTGGTTAAGTATAGCTAGAGGTACAAGTCCTTGGAATATCTCGCGAATACGTTTGCAATGTTGTTGAAAGGCGAACCCCACAGGCGGATCAGTAGAAATGCGGTGAAGTGGGATGGTTGTGATCCCTTATTTTCGGATCCTAACCTCGCTGAAAAAGGAAGAAGATGTTTGAAATGTTGTTGACGGTGTAAGAATCGATATTACATGCCGCACTAAAACCTAACTAAAGCTTACCATCGAATTTGAGCATTGCTATTTACTATAGGTGAATCCTGAAATGCAGACCCATTAGGTACTTTGGTTGAGTATATTAATTGAAAGTTTTTGATGGGAGTTTAAATTGCATTGTATAGTGCGTGTAAGAACTTGACAAGACATATTTCGCATCCTCCTGTCCTTAGAATTTGTGTCGACATATAAATACGTATCTTGTTTGCTTGGTCGCTTCTTGCTTAAGTCTGGCCATCCCTTGTGGAGTATAGGATGTCAACAAAGACTGCACGTCTCATTCCTAATGCTGTGGATTCCTTCACAATCGTCCAACGTAACGTTTGCATGGGGCGGCCTACACTTCTGCTGGATTGGGTAAGTAGATTCCATTTTATAGCATGTTTTGCAATATGTGTTCGATCAATCCATTGTCACTTTCTTCCTGACTCGCTCTCGAGTATAAAGCTGTACGTTTGAAATGCGATTAGGGCAGGAAAAATTGTGTTTCTTCAAGTACTATAATACTTCTATATGATAGTAGTCAACATTGCTCTATGTACCAATAGTAGTTTTCCAGATTTTTGGCAGCTTTCCGAACGTAGATGTGACTTTGCCGATTTAGAACGGAGGAGTTGAAAAAAACTGAGTGTTTGGGACTTCAAAATCATCAGACAACTTACCAATTTGCAAGGCGTGATGCTTATACAGCTACGATTTTCTTAGGAGTACCTCTACGTAAAGCTGAAGTGGAGACCTATACTCGAAACATTGCTTTATGACGATGCGTAAAGTTTTGAGGTACTCCATGCACGAGGATCCCTGCTTATTTGACATAGAGATTGAAATTAAGGAATTGTTTTCGGTATTATCTTGGAAACCGCACCCAATAACCTCTCCAGCTTCCGCAACCTATTAGGTTTTCTTTCGTTGGAGGTGTGATGATAATTCCCATTTTCCAATCCGTAGGGAAGCTTTAGCTTTCCAATTTACTCCTTGTGATTGAATGAAAGCTATCTGAGACGAATTGGCAGTGCTTGGAAAAGCTCTGTAGGAATGCCATCAAGCCCCAGCGCTTTGTTTTTCTTGAGCGCTTTGATAGCGGTTACGGCCTCAATGTCACTAAGATATACATTCGTCTGTATGTTGCTTAGGATAACAGTACGAAAAGTTTCGGCTATCGTTTGAGCGGCTTAAAACTCCAAACATTTAAAAACGTCTTCCTCAGTTAATTCCGTAATAAGTTTTACTCAAAGTTGACATAGATATGGAAGCTGTTGGTATCGCTCAAACACTGAAGTTGAACTTATTCCATTGCTGCATTACATCTTTAATGATCCGCACTTGCGCTGATTACAGATTAGTGGATTTGTTTAAGATAGCGATAGCCAAGCTGAGTGAAGTTTAGATGGGAGTGCATCACGAAGTCGCATCGAATGGCTCATTTCTAGATTTCTGCAGAACCCTACAACCCAAACACTATTTTGATAATAATTCAGATAAGGAACACTTAACTTCCGTGAATAATTGGAAGATTCATTATGGTTGACAAAAAGTCTTTGGCTCTTGCTTGGAGCCATAAGTCAAGAAGTACAAGGAGAAATTGGAGAGAGAAGTATCCTTCTTTCTTTCTTTTTCTCATTTTAGTGTTCATATCTGAACGGTAAAAACGGAACACTTATTCAGAAATTAACTAGATAATTATCTCTGAACACTTGGTTCAAATGAGCGAGAAATATTTCATTCAGGATCTTTCTCAACTTAACCGTGTATGAACACATTTTTCGCAATGGCTACCAGCTGTGTGAAGTTAGGTGTTGCTAACTTGGTACCGGTGTGAAATTGGCCGCCACGAATTTGGGTGAAGTTTTCTTCTGATGGCGATGTCCATCTCCAGAGTAAAGTACGTGCGTCTGTATGCATGATATCCATTTGATTTCTGCAACACCTATTTGCTGACGGATACTGTGCTCTTTTTATTGGAAAATTTGTTTTTAATTATAAATATGAATTAGAATTCTCTCTTCTTTTTCGGCTGACGGCAATTGCCAATGTCATTTACTGTGAATTATAGTAGCAGACCTAACTTTTGTTAAATAAAAATCACAATTACTACTACTACTACTACTACTTCTACTACTACTGTGCTTTTAAACAATATTATCCTTAACACGTTTGCAAACGGGAACGATATATCATTCATTTTGATTGTGATGCAAAATGACATGAAATTCTTACTCTCCGCGAACGTGTTAAAAGCATCTTTTTCATAACTTCTAGATGCATAATGTGCGATTTGGATGTTATTTCAGGAGTGCCATCTGTAAAGGTAATTTTTGTACCTTTTTCTACTGCGTATATGCACCGCTTTCGTTTTGTGTTCCATTAGGGTTAGATCAGTGAGTGCCGTGGCGCAGTGGTTAGTGTGTCGGACCACTGCAGAGGTTCAATGTTCGAATCCCAGAAAACATCAAAAAGTTTTTCACGGTCCCCTATCTCACAAACGTTTGACAAACATCCGAGAGTATTGTTGTCACGAAAAATGTTCTCAAAAACAAAATAAAAAATGCTCTTCGGATACGACACAAGACTGTAGGTCTTCCATTCGTGCAAAAAATATATCTCACACAACATGATTGGTTGTGAGAAGCTAGGCCTAGGCCCTCATTGGCTTTTTTTGCGTTGGAAGGTGGGAATCTTTCAAAGACGAAACTGAGCCCGTACTCAGTAACAGTGCGGGATTTCCACCCTGTGTTACCATTGCTAACTTGCTATACCTCTTCCAGGATTTTGGCGGTAACCGATAGGACAATGCCGTCTCTATATTAAATGAAAGGTAGACACACGAGAGATCCATACAGGTATACCCAAAAAAATGTAAAAAGAAATTATAAAACCATTTTTGTGCAATCTTAACAATCAGGGTATTCATTTAAAACAAGATTACTTAGAACATTCTCATCGAATTTCAATGTCTTCAGGTAAAAACATCTTAACATCAGCTATTAAAAGTTTTTTTAAACTACTCCTTAAATATCTTAACCACACATAGTCAGAAAATATATGTATTTAATTTAGACGATATTGTATGCGTGCCAGGTGAAACATGTAAAGATTTTCCTAAAAATTTGGTAAACAGTTCATCAGTGTCTTAAAGATCAGTATGAACGTTTCAAAGCCCACCGCATGAAATTCCCACTGCATCCTATTTTGACAATTTTCAAGGGAAAGGGCAATTTAAACTTACAAACCAAATTTTATATTAAAAAAAAAACATTTAGAACTCACAGACCGGCAGACAAAAAAGTGTTCACTTCGAACCTAAATAGAGAGATTAACTGCCCGAACACAATTCCCTGTCTGTCATTTGTAGCGCTACAAAAGTTAAAAGTAAACCAACTTCGTACTACATTACTGCTACTGCTACGCCGCAGCTACGTCATTGTGGCGCATTATTGAGTTTCCATATATTTCTACCTTTTGACAGCTCGTACTACGCTACTGCTACGCCACAGCTGCGTCCATTGTGTTCGGCCAGTAAGACTAAATTTTTATCACCGAAAAAAACTTCCAAAGGTTGATCAAACTTCGACGATCAATAATTTTACGTAAGAATATTTGCTCTAAGCAAAACGAATACTTGCCCCTTTCGGTACGCAAGATTTTTCAAAGTCCCGAAACCCAAATCTACTACGTGTTAAAAATAAAATCCTTCAGGCTGAATTATATAAAGCTAAGTTTTTAAAACTAACTTTTTTTTACCATGGTTTCGATATTATCCAGAAAACATCTACATACATATGTATCTAATGCTATTCTCCCCTTTTATATAGGGTCAAATTCATAGCAGGAAATAATTTACCCTAAACTTTACAAATTTAAATTCAAATCACCTAAAATGAGCTGGTTACCTTAAAAGTTTTCCAAGTCTAAATGTGACATGCCTCATCTAACCTTGAACTAAAAAAAAAAGAGCCGCATCTTTCCAGGTTTCTTTGGTTTGACATAAGAAAAGTTTTCCAAGAAATTTATTCATATTTCCATTTAAACTTCACTCTAGCTGACAGACAGGAATATATTATTTCAGTTTAAATAAAATTTAGGACTACTCAAGACCAACTGAACATGAACGCACCCATAAAATGGGTTCCACTTTGTTGTATAATAAAATTTACATAATCGCATATCTCGTGCGTAATTTCAATTTATCATTCCTTAAGGGCTTAGTAAGGACATTTTAATTTTTTTGTTTTGTTCTTGTCATTCATTTTAAAATCCTCAGATTGATGTCTTTTTCTTAAGGTAATTGAAAAGTTTCAATGTTACACGACTGTCCTGTTTTTTTTTTTTTTTCTTAAATTTTTTCCTGACTTGTGTGGTCAAACTTAATGGAAGATTTGATTTATTTGTCTTGACAAATAAGAAAAAAACATCATGCTTTACAGAAATCTAGTAGCAGTTAGGTATAGTTTTTAAGGGATGTCTATGGTTTATTACGTGCATACGTATGAAGACAATAGTAGGTCTAGTCGACTGTGTATCTTATGGCATAGGCATCATTTATTTTTTAAGGTTTATTGCCAACTATACATATACATGGTTATCGAGTACGCCTCTGTGAAGTATTCTGCCAAAATTCATAGATATGTATAAAGTTAATCTTACAGTCTAGCAGGAATGGTTTGAAGGGTTATAAAGCGTAGTTTGATAGAGGAACATCTTAAATCGAAATTTTGCAGCCGGAATTTTTCTCTAACCTTCCGTCGAGTGCAATAGTGATATGGACATGAACGGGCGCAATGTGCCTGTCAGATCCATACCTAGTATTTCCAGTTATAAATATTTTTATTTTTTATTTTTACTTTTTTGTAAACAAAATATTCTTTGCAATGCAATGCAATGCAAAATGATGAACCTTATCCAAAGTGCATACAGCTGTGCCTGTCAGATCAGTTGCGCCCGACGAAAGGTTAAATCCATTTTTTGTCATGAGTTGCTTCGTTGCGTTTTTCATGCATTTTTATCACCCTACCTCGAAGTTTCTATTTGTTGTTTATTTTTCCTTGTCCATTGAAATTCGACGGAAAGTTCTACTCTAATAATTGGTCTAATAACACTGGACAACAAATTTGAACTCACATTTCTTATTTTTTGTCAAGATTGTTTTTTTAATTGTATTTTTGTGTGTTTTATACGAATATAATAGAAAAAATTCAATACTGGTTGCCAGTTTTGAAAAAGTATACATTCAAAGATTCAAGAAGTATCAAGAAAAAACCAATAGAAATGGTATGAATTAAGAAGAAATGTGCCACTTCTTTGATGATCTTTTGTAATTTGATTGATGAGCATCTCTTGCCAAGGTCCAGCAGTAATATGCAAGCATCGAAGGGTTCCACTTCCCTTAATATTTTTTTTCCGTGTTAGAAACATCCTGGTGGAAACGTTCACCGTGTTCGTCGCTTACAGCCCCACAGTCATCGGGGCAAAAATTGAAGTGCAAATGGAGGAAGTGGATCTTTAAATACATGTTACAACCCATCTTTTCATATGATGAAAACATGTTCTCCACGAGTTCAATGTAATTTTCGGCTCTTTTGGATCCCAAAAATTGGCACTAGACGAAAGTTGTCCCATGCAACTTTCTCATCTTCAGGTATAATTTTGTCGAATTCTTTATCTATAAAAAGGTTTCTTATCGGTGGCCCTACAAAAATACTGTCCTTAATTTTCGCTTCACTCAATCTTTTTCAATTTCAACTCAATCTCAAAATTTTTTCCGTAAGCATTGAAAAGTTGGCCCATTCCTGTCCAAGCATTTAACAAAATTTTTCATGAGTCACAGGAAACAGCAAAACTTTGTGTATCCTAGTTGTAGGCCAAGCAACAGGGCAACTACTTTTAAATCACCGCAAAGAAACCATTGATGATTTTTATTTTATGATCTGTAACAGTTACTTCATATTTTGATACGACTCTTTCATATGAACTGCATAACCAATAGGTATTGAAGGTAGTTTGTTACCATTGTGTAACAAAACGGCTTTCAAACTTAATGTCGAGCTGTCTATAAACAACCTCCATTCATTTGGTTTATATTCTATGCCTAAAGCTCTCATCAATTCAATTATATCACAACAGTAAACCAATGGATTGTCCATGTCAAAAAATGATGTTAATTCTTTATACGGTATTCCAAATGAAGATGTAACCACACCTTTTTCTAAAAGATTCCATTGTTGCAGTCCCGATCCAAGTAGCTTAGCTTTAGATTTTGATAAATCTAGATCTTTAACGAGATTATTTAATTCCGCTTGCGATATTAAATGTTGTTGCCTTGAAGATACAATTGGCACGTAATCTGAATCTTGAGATGTCGATAAAGTGGCATTGTCTTCAAGATCATCAGATGAACTGTTGGTTGGAGGTACTGAAATTGGCTATTCCTCACTATAGGGTATTGAAAGTGTAGCGGATGGTATGTTGGGATAATTGATAACGGATTTATTCTTTTTAGTTATTCCTGAACCTTGTCCAAGTGGTGGCACCATACAAAAATAACAATCAGTTAAATGATTCGTTTGTTCACGCCACTTCATTGGAACAACAAAAGGCATACACTTATTTGTTTGCATTAAGCCAATTTCTCAAGCCAGTAGCACATGAAATACAACATATATGAGGAGCCCAATACTTGTCCTGATCTCCAATATTAAAAGCAAAATAAAGACAGTACGATTTTTCAATTAACGGAGTAATAGAAAATTTTTGTGAGGTCAAAGTCACTTAACCACACGCATAGCAGTACAAATCTGGTTTATTTACACAAACACGGGACATTTTCACTAAAATTGTTAACCGAATCAATGCACAATGTTAACTGACTCATATGTTTGATAAATAAAAATATTTGAGGGTAACGGTAAAACTTGAACAGTCGAAAACTGAAGAATTTCAAGAAAACTTATAAAGATATTATATTTCTACTACCATATATGTACATATATCTTCTAAACCGCAACCAATCGAGAAATTTTATTATCATTTTTGAATTCAGCGCACTCAAATTAGTTAATATTGGTTGGAATTATATCCGATAAAATTTACTGTTGTCCAGTGTAATTGGTCATAGGAATGCGATGCAGTAGGAACTCGATGCTTAAAAGCAACCCGTAGATGGTATAGCGTATGATGCTCATAATGAGGCCTTAATTCAAATAAAATTTCGGCCAATTCACTTGAACTCACTTCAAAGTGGCAAAAAGCATTTTGCTTTCAAAACTAGATGTCACCAAATGTAAAGACCTTTTAGCAGTTGATAAATGGGGCTTCTATATCAATTAGTCAGATGAGTGATAAGGAGACATAACCTGTTAAATAAACAATGAATAAATCCCATTCAATGCATGGAAATTTAAGGCCCAAGAAGAGCTCACATACAGACGGGCAGATGGATGTTATCCACTGCTGCATGACGGCTGGCTTATAGCCACTGATTGTACCCACTGAAAATTGTAAGCAATGATTTCATGAATTGTTTTGAGCATAGCTCAGCTTCAGGACAGCGCAGGAGGATGACTTATAGCTCAAATCAATCCTGGATGAATTTACTAAAAACGATTTCCTTTGTTTTTAAATACAATTTAAAATTGTGTTTTATTCTACATTCTCCACTTAGACCTTGAATGATCAGCTCGTGTAAGTGACAGAGTAATTTCAAATACACATAAACCCGAAAAATGGAGATCATACAGTGAAAACCGCATTTAAATCCATTCAGTGGTTCTCGAGATTAGCGCAGTCTTACAGACAGATGCGTTCTGGGGACTTCTTTTTATACAATATACGAGTAGTGATGACGTTGGGAATGTTGTTTTTAGTTCTCATGGCCCGTGTATCCGTAATTAGCGATGTATTTTCACTCCCTAAAAATTGCAAACACAGTTTCGTCACCCTTGTCTAATCAGGCATATGGACCACAACGTTGTTTTCATTCGCCTTCCTCTCTAAAGGTCCGTTCACAGCTCAGCGACCTGCGAATGCCCAAACTGCGAACAGACCATTTTTAGCACATTTATAAGCACGCCATTGGCAATTTTACTATTCTAAAAGAACGGAGCTGAATTTATCTATCGATTATAAAAAAAATCGATTATATAAAAAAAGTTGAATTGTAATTAGTTTCTGCAAAGAAATGAACAATTCGCTGATTTTTTCGCGAATAAGCGAATGCTTTCTGCAAACTGTCAACTTTTATTCACATTCCATACATGTAAGACGCAATCCACATTCCCGCCACCAAAACATTCGCGAGAGTTTAACCTCACAATTCTTTTGTTTTGTTCTTGGTGGGTAAGATCGTGGTTGAATTTATCGAAAGCAGGTAAGATATTACCTTCTCAATAAAAGTGACAATATGTATTTATGCATTTGTCATGTTTAGGCAATTAGTTACACAATGAATAAAAACTGAAATTCGCGGATTGCCGCGACCAAATAAAAAAGTAGCTGTGAAAGAAATGTCAAAATTTGGGAATATTCGCTTGTTCGCATTCGCAGGTCGCTGAGCTGTGATCTCTCTATTAGTGCTTTTAAGTTGAAGACTGACATGTTACATACTGTTTTATGGTTACTAATGGCGAGGGCAGAGCGGGGCCTCTGCTCTGGTGTCGTTTCAATTAATTGCTATTTGTTTATCTGGACATTGTTGTTGTCGTTTTTTTGGGGATTTCTTCGCACTCCACAAACCATTGTGATCCAAATCGTTTGCAAATTATTAAACTACGCAGTGAGGGTGTCGATTCACCTAGTGGTATTGCAAACTCTCATCTCACCTATATTCACGCATACCCTTTATTTATTTTTTAAATGGTAATACTTACTTCGATTCAAAATATTTTCCTCCTAGGGTGATGCTAACCCCTGCCGACTAGACGGCAAAGTCAACATTCTTTAATATGCTCAAACTCAAACTTTTATTAAATAAATATACAAAAAACTCTTGAATACTAATAATTAATTACAAAAAGAAATGATTGCGGATACTTTCTCTTCAAAACTTTCTTGCACACAACGAAGAAGGAATTGTATTGGCCTTTCTTCAGCTGTCAGAAGTCCGTGAGAGTCATGCATAAGCTTGACAGCTCTTTCGGCTGAACTCGTATCATTTACCGCTTTAAGGGAAAGAACCATCCTTCTAGCTTCTAAATAGGAAGAATTGTTCTCCCACGAATATGGACGGAGGATGGAAGAAATATTTCACTGAATTTCAATCGAGAAAACAAATTTGGACTCCTGGCCGACACAAAATTATCCAAAGTTTTATCTTAACCAAATAAAAGTACAATTTCAATCATTAATATATAGAAAATATTCGTGAATAGTTACATTAACTTACCCAGCAATAAATTGCATATTTCTTCTTTCGATGGAACATGTCTTTTAAGGGAATGTGATTGACTTTCCTTATCTTCCTTTTGGTGTCTATGTCTCCACAGTATCATTAAATAGCGATAAAATGACTGCCTATTCGGTCAAATAATACAATATTATATAAATGCTGACAATTTTTTTTAAATTCTTGTTCCAAGAGCTCACATGCTCCATTAAAGCGACTTGTGTTAGATGCAGTTGTATCGCAATACATAATCTGCGCTTTATCATGCAAGTTCCAGTCCTTAATTGCTCTAGGAACAGCTTTAGCTTGTATGCAGTTTTGGCGCAAAGAGCAGTTGAACAGTAACGACTTCCGGAACATTATTTTGAAAGTCGGTTTTAATGTTTTCTCCCCTTTCTTTTCTGATCCGTGCCCACACGCGTTGAATCGAGGACTTGTTGATTAGAAAATCTTCAAAATTAGGTCATAGTGCCTCCACTGTAGCCTGAAGTATATAAACAGAGTCTATTAAGCTCAACTGCCATTTGTCTAAGGCTGAGAATAATTTTGGAGTAACAAAGTCCTTTCTTCCTCGTTTTGCGGCTGCTTCAGATGATGGTTTAGGAGAAGTCGGGAGATCCGCTTCGTTACTTTTGTCGGAGCTTGTAAATGTGTCATGCTCTTAGGGAAGTAAAGCCTCCAAAGACGCTGAAGAAGTAGATGGTATTGCCGATGACATGTACCTATGATATTTTTGTTCTTCTTCTATTCTAATCGCCTTGGTCTTACCCTATCTGCATTTTCCGTTTGTTTTTTATCTAGTCCCGCTAAGCAGTCCGATCGTCTTGGCTCTCTCTGATGGTGTAAAAAAAAACTCTGCCTTCCTCTATTTTAATTTTTTGAAGAGCATCAAATAAGTCAAATAATTTATCAAAATCGTCCTGGAAATCTGCTTCACGTCGTTCATACAAAAAACAAATATTTGGCGCAACAGCTGGGACTCTGAAAAAACTTTTTGGTGTTTTCTGGGATTCGAACTTGGAACCTCATGCGTAGTGATCCGACAAACTAACCACTTACGCCACGGCGCCCACGTTTATACAACTCCTGGGTTTTCTTCGATTTTTTGCAGTTCTGTCCAAGCTTGATAAAAATTTATAAGCTTCTTCACACAGTTGGATAGTGATTTTGTGGGTTTTCTTTCCATTTCCCAAAAAATAATACATTCACGAATAACAAGTTTTGCACTTTCGCTGACTGCTAACTTAACTTCACGCGTATTAAAAATAAATCTGCAAGCATTTTTCCATTTGACGGTAGCTTTGAATCCTTTATATGGCGATTTGCATCTCTAAGTTAATACTTTTTGTATTACTTCCTAATTGCAGTGACATCTTTAACCGATTTAGAAAAAAAAAACTGTTTACCGTTTAAAAACTAAAAGTGCAATGAAAATTAGTCCAGACACGTCCTACTATTCTCGCGTTGTTCAGACGTGCTTCGATCCAAGTCGGCCCGGGTTAAATTGCTCCAATTGACCTTAATTTTTTATTTGTTTGGGATTGTTTTATGATAAAACAAATAAAGTAGAAAAATAAGCGACACCCTAATAAATATGAATATGGATATAATACATCAACCAGGCAGAGGGCAAAGCTATGCTAAATTTTGACTTGTGCACTTTATAAGAAAATATTACATGAATAAAGAAATCTGTAAATCTAATTTTAAACATAATCTAAGTAGTGATGATGATGAAGTGATGTACATATATACTCGTACTTTATATCATATTTCATTATTATTTCTATATGTTACAAACTGTATATGAAAATTAATGTACCATGTGGGACATGTTACATATACTGGGATACTTCGATTAACGTTGTCCGGTTTTTTTCTTCCCAGTTTCGATTAACGTCGTTACAATTTCGATTTATGTCCTTTCTTGAAAAACAATTTTTTTACGAAATTCCCCCTTTCATAATTTTTATTTAACCGAGATGCACATCTCATCGTTATCGTGCACAATATCATTCGGAGTGTGTTTCAATCAATATGGGCTGTACGAGTGTTGGATAATTTTATTTTCGATTTACGTTGTTTCGATTTACATCGCATTTTCTCGATCCCGAAAACGACGTAAATCGAGGTATTCCGGTATTTACCTATATACTCTATAGCATGTAATGAAGATAATTTAATTACAATATGCCTGCACTGGTTATGAAGGCTCTGGGATTGAGGAAAGCTTCCCAGACTGCGTTTTTCACTGCCCAAATATTAGCAGACTTTGATGGAATCTTTTCCTTTCGACGATCCAAGCGAGCTAGCCTACACACCCGTTCCATCGATCGTAAGGTTCTGCAATAGGTCCGGATGAACGATCCATCATTTTCAAAAGTTCTTCCGAAGTACTTTTTCTGTATTAGTACTGCCACAAGAATCGAACACGAAAGCCTATGGAAACACAAAGTAAGTTACTGAGTATTTACAACTATCGACGGCTGTTAGAATCGAGTTCCTATTATACATATATATATATGTTTGTTTGAAATGCAACATGTATCCACTTTGTGGAAATGTAAATAGGTGAGTAGGTATTATATATATGTATGTAGGTGCCCCGTCACGTCAATCACTGCTCACATAGACCACCAGTTGGGTCTCTTGTCTCTATTTTTGATTATCCTGTGAAGCAGTAAAGATACCACTGATTTACAAAGAATCACTTAGATAAAGATATGAATTTCAGCAGGTCTTTCCGCTTATTTTTACACATTAGTCTTCGATTTCATCCTCCTCATTCCTACAACTTCTTCACTAAACGATGTGAAATACTGCGAGACATGAATACCAATGGTGCAGTGCCCAGTTATTTTGCTAGAGACTACAACTAAGTTAAACTAGAAAATGGGTTTTTGTCATAGACCGGTCATAAGATTCCAGCCGTTACAATTATGCCTCGGTATCTACCTTAAGGCCACCGCATAAATTCATGATACTTCATTAAGTTGAAGCTAGAAAGATACTTACGAGTACAACCCTTTATGTAATTACTCAGGAACCTAGAATCTTAACAACTGCCTGAATGTCAATTGTCTTCAATTATTGTTTTTGCAGACTGGGTAATGCCTTTAATTTCGGCCTGAAAGACGCTGTGTCCTTTAATGATAATTGTAAGGGAACTGTTGATTTGTACAGTTTCATTGTACAGGACCGACATCCATTGTGGAGCCGTCAGTATAGAAGATCAATTACCCATTACTGATTACTCTTTCGGTTATTTCTGTCAAGATTTCTGTCTACCTGTATGAAACCTCCCATCAGGATAAGATCGAGGCATGACTATGGTGCTGATAACCATAATCGTACTTCCCCTAATTTGAGTGTAGTGTTAGTCACAATACTGCTGCAGTTGATGTCTAGCGATTAGCTTAGTTTCTATTGCCGCTGTGGGTATTGTTCTTATGGACTCTATGATTTCTAAGAAGGGTGCCTTTTGGATCTTGGTGAGGTGAATTGAAGCTTTTCCAGCTATCTAGTTGTGCACGCATAATTGTTTGAGGTCCCATTTTAGATATTTACTAGCTGGCACCCGGCGTGCGTTGCTGCGACAAAAAAAAAAAAACTATGAGGCAGGTGCCTGGGGCTAAGTCTGTATGTTTTTGTAATTTTTTTTTTTTTGCCTATCACCTTTGTACCATAATTATCTACATTAAAAAAAAAAAGATCAAGTAAATTGGTTGAAAATTACGGGCGGTAGAGAGACACAAACGCATTTTGCCACTTAGATTTGTATATAAGATTTACGCCATTGAAGATAAGGTTTGCCTCATTTGTGTAGTCCCTTTGGCGTGGATTCACAGACTTAAAGTCCACGCCTTTGTAGCCTTTTACAGGACTGGGATAATATGGGTTTTATAGAACGTTTTTTAATTCTTATTGACAAAAAGTATTCTACAGAACTAACAGCAAAGTCTGTCTATAATATACCAATTCTTTAACTACCTCAAAGTTGAGGTTGTTCACCGTAATATTTTGGATTAGTGCTAGAAAATATGCATTTATCGATAGTAAATATGCTCATTAAGGACTTCGTCTTCTTATTGTTTATACAAAACCAATTTTGACCGTTTCTAAATGTGCCAGTGATTCCTCGCTGTCATACGCGATGTAAGTTGAAGATTTATTAGACTCGCTTTTGATTTCCAGTACTCAGAACACACTGCTGATAGTCCTCAATGAATTTATCAATTTATTGTTATAGGCAGTTACATATTACCCAAGACCGTGTAGGAGATGTTTACTACAGGAATACCTCTGCAATTGGCGCAGTTAAGCCGATACATTTTTATTTCTTATTTATTTTTTTTTGTAGGAAGGTCAACTTGTCCCGTGTTGGATATATTTTTATCCATCCGTATTTTGCAAATGAGTTAGTACATGCTTGTTACCAAGTTACAGATTGAAGACTTTAATAGTTCAGCTCATAGATCAACTGAACCGGAGTCTTTTTTTAATTTTAAGCCTAGTTATGACTGTTTCAATTTACATCCGATCGGGTGGTTGAAGCCCTCGGCCATCTTCCAGATAAAGACTTGAGCAAGCACTGTTCACATAATTGTGTGCCCATTGCGCAAAAACTAGTTTTTTGACCGCATTCAATTTTCCTATGTAAAAGTAGGTATTTATACATAATTGAGCACCGTATCCTTCAATCTATATACTGCAATAGATTTCCGCTGTCAATTCACTGTCCCATCACGGTTTTATAGCTCCACGTGTAAGTAGTTCTTATAACTTCCTACCTATGTACATGCATAGATACTACTCGCAAAGTAAGAGTTTTGAAGTTTCTTTAAGAAACTTATGAATAACTTGATACTTTAAAACTTCCCTAAACTACAACAAAACACATGAAATAAATTTATGTACATATACGCACATATACATATATTTATTTACATAAAAGTGACTAAACTTTTCAGTACAAAACGATGCTTGTTAAAAATTTATTTTCATAGGCTATCGTTTCTATAATGGTACATTCGATCTTACTCGTATATAAATCCCAAATTTCCACACAAGAAAAAAAAAAACATTCTTTTAAATTACAATGTTCTTCATCTTCGAAGATTTTTTTCCAATGATATTATTATAGGAGATGACATCCAACGTCCTTACATTTATCTAAGCGTAGAAGCTTTTCCTGAAAACTTCGCTCTGTAACAATAAATTAATTTTGTATCTGAAATACTCTTAGGTACATGGAACTTCTCATCAGTGTGTCGTACGTCGTACCTGTAGGTACACCATGTCAGGTCCTGGCAATATTTCATTCATAATTCAAATAAATTTAATTTTTCCTTACGCTATAATGGATACATCGTCGTGCTGCGTCATTACGAAGCGCGCTGTGTACTTCTGCAAAAAGATAAAAAGTTAATTTTACATCAAGGGAATAACCCTTTTTTCCAATCGAGAGCAACGAGATACTGAAAGAGACTTGGTACAGTACATTAACGCGCATTAAAATTAAACAACTCAGGGGCATATATACACTGAAATTAACATCGCACGTGTATCCCTTTTAATTTTTAGGGTGAATAATCCTGATGAAATATGGGGCACAAAGCCCTAATTAAATCCTACATCATCCGTGCATCCATCTTTGAGGCAGCGTGTGTTAACGATACATGAAACCTCGACATGCACGGAAGTCTGTACTATTCCCAATTCGTATTGCTATGTAAATTAGATTTATCGGTACAATCTACTTATAAATCTACTTGGCATATCAGATGCAAAGGAATGGGCGATGATGATAGCGCCGTAATCATATGGTTTACTGCAGAGTTAGATGAACTTTTTACAGATTCCATCCTACAAATCCCGCAATTCAGTGATATTACTTTTGTAAAACAAAAAAAATGATACCTCTATTGTTAAGGCGGACATGCATGCAGAACGTTTTGTAAGCTGCATAAATCTGGATGGATAAGGCCGTAGGGGTGCACTTGTAAAATCGGAAAATATTATTTATCTGGATGCCCTTTTCTTCAACGACGTCGGCGAACTGGCAAATATAGACGTCAAAGTTGTATCCGCTCTATGAAATACCCGGCTATTTCACCAATTCAATTTTGTGGTAGCAGAACATGCCGTGCTATCACAATAGACCTCCTTTGGCCTAAGTGTATTTGGGTATAGGTGTACACAGAAAATCTAACCTAGAGCAACGAGATACTTAAATTAAACAACTCAGGGACATTAACACATTGAAATTAACAACACACGTGTATCCCTTTTAATTTTTGTGGTGAATAATCCTGATAAATTATGGGTACAAAGTCCCTCATTAACTCCTACATCATCTGTACATTCATCTTTCGGGAAGCATGTGTGAGTGATACACAAAAACTCGACATGTACCGAAGTTTCTACTATGCCCGATTCGTATTGCTATTTAAATTAGAATTATCAGTACAAACTACTTATAATATAAACCTACTTGGGATATCAGATCCAAAGAATGGGCGATGATGATAGCGCCGTCCTCATATGGTTTACTGCAGAGTCAGATGAACTTTTTACAGATTCCATCCTACAAATCCCGCAGTATGCAGAATGTTTTACAAGCTGCATAGATCTGAATAGATAAGGCCATAGGGACGCACTTGTAAAATCGGAAAAATTATCTGGGTGCCCTTTTCTTCGACGACATCGACGGACTGGCAAATATAGACGTTAAAAGTTGTATCCGCTCTATGAAAACCCCGGTTATTTCACCAAGTCAATTTGGTGGTTTGAATAGCAGAACATGCCGTTCTATTACAATATACCTCCCCTGGCCTAAGTATGTTTGGGTACAGGTGTAGACAGAAACTCTAACCTAGCGTAAGTAACCGTCCGGGAAGCTTTATGACTACAACATTTTTTTATTTTGTTGATGGTTGATGAGATCACTATCAAAGTTTTATATTATGGGTCATCAAAGAAAGTCTTAATTTCATTTTGGACTTGCAGTCTGTGGACGCATGAACCTACTCTTAATGCTTCTATTTCTGATACACACCAACCTGTTAATTTCCTGATTTACTGCGTATATTGTAAGACAATGTTAAACTCCGAAGCTTCCTGCTGACAAAAAATAGAAGTGACGACAGGATACACCCATGTAAAAGGATAGACCTTGCACAAAGGGTAACGTTTATGTTTAGTATAATATGGCGACCTATACGAATTTATTTTGAAAATCTGTTGTCGATTTGCGAAATTCATAGACGACTTCGTGATTTTTATGCTGATAAAATTTCGTACCGCATACTCTTGAAATGATGCCAACAAGTCAAAGGAATGTACGTACTGAAGAGAATATCGCCGTTGTAATCGAAAATGTGCAAGACGATCCAAATTAATCGGTTCGTCGTTGTTCGCAGCAATTGGGGCTCTGTCGGTCCACTATGTGGAAAATTGTGCGGAAAAATCTTGGCCTACATATAAGATTCACCTGGTGTCGGAACTCGTGATACGGTCAATTAAAATCGTTTCCAGACAATGGTCTATGCATACATATTTTTTTTTTGAAAATATGAATGATATTAATCCGGACAAGATGTGGTTTCAACAAGATAGCTCTACGAACCATGCGCCTACAGAAACCATAGACTTATTGATATCGCAATTTGGCGATAAGTTGATTTCGAGAAATGGGCCTCCCAATTGACCTCCAAGATCGTACGATTTGACACCTCTCGATTACTTCCTAAAGGACTACGTGAAGTCACCGATTTCTGCTGATAAACCAGCAACAATTGGGGCGTCAGAAACCAGAATTGCTCGTTT
The DNA here is from genome assembly GCA_945910035.1 of Brachypalpus laphriformis. Lineage (NCBI taxonomy): Eukaryota > Metazoa > Arthropoda > Insecta > Diptera > Syrphidae > Brachypalpus > Brachypalpus laphriformis. Next base: position 126,602,355 of record OX246755.1, read on the forward strand.
TCCAAGGTATTTAGGTTATATCACATAAACTCATTCTTAAGTGATAGGAATCTGATCCTTTGACGAACCTCCTTGTTTGGATTAGGTACGGAAGACACGTGGCTTTCGATAGAAGTTGGATTACATTCTATGTCCCTAGACTATGTATAAGGGGAAATACTCATCACGAGGAAGTAGAGTACGCACTTACAGAAGAGAACTATCTCAAAAGGATTAGTGACCATTTCAAAGCCAAAGCCGTTTAGATGCTACCCGATTTTTTATGAAACTGTCCCACTAGAGGGGCTAAAAATAAATAGAGGTTTAAAATAATAAAAGAGATAGCTTTTTGGGTAATTTCCAAATTGTTTCATCGCACATTTCTCCTGACGATCAAAGTGAATATTCATTGCTTCGTGTGATAATCATAATCGCAAAACTCCCTACGTATCAAGAACTAACTGTAGCAACATGTTTTCCAGACCAGGAATATACGACCATATATGGATACTACGAGCACCTTCCGAAGCTTAGAAAATGTCTGGTGCTGCTAGAAAATGCAATTTTATCACCAGGAAGACAAGTCGTGCAGCACTACAGTCTGTCCCTGACAGCAGGGTTTGGAAGAATCTTTAAAATCAAAAACAACTTTATTGGGATAATATAAAAGAAAAGAACGAGACTTTTCATTAGCATACACACATAGATAGCAAGTTTACAAAAATAAAAGATTATGCCATTAAGTCAGTTAACGAACTCCATCCTGGGACCGTAAATTCCTAGATGTCTGCAGTAGCTTTACCTGTACGATGAAAACATTTAATGAATTCAGTTCAAACTTACGAAATGCCGTACCTGTTACAATACTTTTACTACTTCCTATTGCATTCGATTTTGCTCAACTCTTGGACTTTTTGAGCTACTAGCCTGAGAAGATAAGCCCTTGCTACTTGTACTATGGGCTTCATCGGCTATAAAATCTGCTCCTACAGTACCTTTGGATACTTCGAATGTACCTACTGTATTAAACGCATACCGACTAACAAGCATCGCGTCACGTCAAAATGTTATTTTTGGAATCATACTACTTACACTAAAATTTGCCAGATTCTTGCGGTATAAAAAAACTAAATATGTAATAGAAAACATTCTGCTGTATCTTGATGGCAGTAAATGTTGACGTTCCTTCATCAAATTGAAAGATTTGCCTTAGCTTAGGTTTCGCCCTTAAACCGTTCTAAAGCATTTTTTGAGAAACCTCGGGACGGTCTGAAGTCAACCTAGGCTTGTTTGTACTTCAATCACTCAAAAACGACTTATACGATTGCGATAAAATTTTTACTACCATACAAAGCTTACATCCGGAAAAACGCAAACTATGCACGATCACATTTTATTAAAAGTGGACTAAAAACTGATGACAAAAGTGAAGTATGTAGTCGAAAGAAACACAAAAATAAATAAATTAACAAGAAGGTAAATAAATTAATAATATGACATAATATTATTTAAATTAACATATAAATTATACATAAATTAACAGATAAATTTAAACAAAAGTATGTAAAAAAAGAAAAAAAAAAAAAAACAAAAAAGTGACTTGCATAAGTAAAAGAACATCACGTATGATCATCTAGATTTAATTGATTAATTAGAGGATTCTCAGTAATATCCCATCTGATCCTAAATGAGTCATTTAGTTTTTGTATCCTGTTGGAGATCAACTCAACACTAACTCTTAGGAAGCCAAAAGAAATCAGAGAAAGTGTTCTACAGTTACCTTTAGGCAAGACTCGCAGATAGTGATGTATGTAACTTACTACCTTGAAATGCTTGGCAAAGGTATAATCAAAAGACGTTTCTCCTGCCAATTCTCGCTCACCACATATCTCGATTTCTGATGAATAAGTCTTTAGACAAAAATCTGAGGTAAGAAACTATTCCCGTAACTAACTATTCTCCATCCACCCCCTAGAACATACGCCCTTCAGAAGAACTAAGTCCCCCAGTTTATTCAGTATGTGATTTGATTGTGAACTGTGACAGTTTGCTTAGTTTTCTTTCTTCCATTTATTACATATGCATACCTACTAGCTGGCGCCCGGGGTGCGTTGCTGCGCCTAACAAAAAAAAAAAAAACTGTCAGGCAGGCGCCTGGGGCTAAGGCTGTATGCTTTTGTATTTATAAAAAAAAAAACAAGTAAATTGGTTGAAAATTTCGGGCGGTAGAGTGACACATACGCATTTTGCCACTTAGATTTATACGTATATAAGATTATAAACAAAGCAAATTATACCTCAAAATTAAAGGAATTGAAAACCCATTTCGCAACACTTTTGTGAGGCCGCTCTTTGAGTACGATAGCCAAGTTTAGTCGCCATGCCATGATACTCATTCCCTAAGGATCGAGGCAAGCCAGCATAGTTTGATGCGTTTCGCCTTACATACATTGTCTTTCTCTTTGACTTTGAATATTTGTGACTGCATTGCGTTAACCTTCTTACTGAAGGAAATCACTAAAGACGATGCTTTAGTTGCCATTAAAGAATCCCTTAGGAGCATAATCTTTCTTAGAACATTCCTCATTAGTTAGTTTATTTAAAAATTCTATACGTAAGAGATAATTCATTTAATTTATCCCACGAGCTTAAATAATCATAAGAAAAGACGTCCCGTCTTTTGATTAAGTCTATGCTTTGATAATTGCAAAAAACGAGACTTTGCATTAATCATCTTTTACTCCTTAACAGCCCCTAAATCACCCCCCACTTCACCTGTTTGTTTCAATATTTTTAGCTCTGCTCTAATAAAACATTAACTATTGTACCTCACCTCTTTATTTATTTATCTCCTTTAAAGAGCTAAACTACCTCAATATTCTATATCTCACATTCAAATTACTAACTCAAGTCTGGTGTTTAAGAATTAACAATTAGTTTGATTCACAGAGTCCAGATTTTTTATTCCTTCCTTATAGGTATCATCCTCTTTAGTCATACCACACATTTATTTCTTTAACTTTTTCTCTACCGAACAGCAAACAAATCAATTTGACTCACATAGTCCAGATTTTTTTTTTTCTTATGTCATCCTCTTTACTCACATCATACTTTTTTCTTTATGGAACAGCAACAACAACAGCATTTGTAGTGCACAGCATTTGCTATGGGATAAACATTTACAAACTCAGGGTCAGCATTCAAGAACAAACAGTCCAGAACTTTTCTCAAATTCTTATCACCCCCAGCCACTGTAACATTCATGTAGCCCTTCTCACTCTAGCAAATGATCAATGGCCTAGCTATTTACTGCCAATTAAATCAAATTAATCTCTGAAATATGATCGTACACATATGTACACAGAGATCAATTGAAATAAACATAATAAAAAATCTCCTCTAAGCAATCACAACCCATCTGTGGAATCCGATATCCATTTCCTGCAATTAGTCAATTTCGCCAATCCAACCAATCTAAGCTCCAACCCCCGATCAATAGTCACGCACACGCAGATCAATAAAAATAAAATTCCATTTTGTTTTCTACCGAATAGCAAACAAATCAATTTGACTCACATAGTCCAGATTTTTGTTTTCCCTTATGTCATCCTCTTTACTCATATTAAACCTTTTTTAAGGAACAGCAACAGATAAACAATTATACTGCACAGTATTTCCAATGGGATAATCATTTACTAACTCAAGGTCAGCATTCAAGAATAAACACACAGCTACTAATCTGCCTGACTCGTAGCCCAGAACTCTTCTCAAATTCTTATACGTGTTCATAATTCCTCTATGGAATCCAAAACCCAATTCCTGGAATCACCCCATCTCCCCTCTCACTCTCACCCCCCCCTAAACGAAAAAAAGACACATACTGATTAATAAAATTAAAAAAATAGACCCTCTACACCATCATAACACATCTATAGAATTTGCCAAATGATACCTCGCTCTCCACACACACTTAATGCCTCACTCCCTGACTCTGATCTTACATCTCAACCAAATTCCTGGAATCGTACGACTTCCCCAGAGCCCAAACTAACAAATATGAAATATGACGACTCTAAGCAATTATAACCCATCTATGGAATCTGCAATTCGCCAATCAAATCAAATATGACAACTCGCTCTCCACACACAAACACACACACTCCCTGACTCTGATCTTACTAATCCCCCAGTCAAAACTAATAAATATGAAATATGACACCTCGTTCCCAAATTCAGATCTCAGTCCAAAGACGAAAAATAAACAAACGTAAAATATGACACCTCGCTCCGATGACGATTCCCGCAGCTAAACACTAACAAATATGAAATATGACCCCTCGCTCCAAATTCAAATCATAGTCCAAAAGTAAAACATAAACAAACTTGAAATATGACACCTCGCGCCCCAAATTCAGATCTCAATCCAAAAGCTAAAATAAACAAACGTGAAATTTGGCACCTCACTCCCAACAGGCCACACTCCAAATCTTCCATCTCACTCTAACACATTCCACCAATTCCAGGAATCGATCGATTCTCCCCAATCACACCATTTGCTGATTCCTTTCTCCAATTTCATAAACATATACAACCGTTGCCGTTTATATCGATGACTCATACTTTTTTCCACGAAATCATTGTGAAATTCCAAATCGAATTCATAGACATGATTGAACGTGTTCACAATTCCTCTAAAATCAATTCCTGGAATCAGCCAAACCAATCACACACACCCACAGATCAATAGAAATAAAAAAAATAACCTCTAAACAATTATAGCCCATCTATGGAATTTGCCAATTTCCCCAGTCAAACCAATCACACACACACATTTCCTCGTTCCCAAATCCAGATCTCTGTCCAAAAATAAAAAAAATAAACAAACTTGAAATATGACACCTCGCTCCGATGATGATTCCGCCAACTAAACACTAACAACTATGAAATATGATACCTCGCTCCCAAACTCAGATCTCAATGCAAAAACAAATAAATAAACAAATGTGAAATATGACACCTCGCGCCACAAATTCAGAACTCAATCCAAAAGCTAAAATAAACAAACATGAAATATGACACCCCGAAGGGGAAAAAACCCTAACCCCGCATCTTACATCTCACTCTAACCCATAGCACCATATGGGCTCTCACTCTAACACATAGCACCGAATAGCTCCTGAGCCAGAACCGTCCTAAATCTACTACTCACTTAGGTCCTCAAAGAAGTATTCACCTACACTTATCCACAAAAGTGTGCGTACAGCGATGAAACTTTGGAAAACAGAGGTGTTGTGGCCAAATAGTAAATAATATATCTTTCAAATTGCAATATTTCAGTAAAAGAGCATTAAGCCCATTCATTTTGAACAATATTTATATATATTTTTTTATTTTCTTAAGAAAAACAAAAAAAGTCATTGAATTCATTCCACAAAAGTTTGCGTACAGCTACAGATTTTCCTTCCCAGAATTCCGTTTAAGTAACGGGACATTTCTTTTTGCAGGATATGAATAAGTTGCGTGGTTGTCTGCTTGTAGTGCTTGTAGAGAGAATAGTTTTCTTTGAAATTCGGTTAAAATTAATTCAGAAAATGGGAAAAAAAGAATTAAGTGTGTCTGAAAGGCAGTTGATTTTGAATTTATACATATAGCAGCAAAAGTCGTACTCTCAAATATCTGAAATAACTTCAAGAGCCCGGTCAACGATCCAGAGAACAATAAGTCGCTTTAGGGATGAAGGTGAAATTGAGTCAAAGCCAAGATCTGGGAGACCAGCGAAGCTAACTCTGAGGGATAAGCGGGCGATCAAGCGGATTGTGGAGCAGGAGCCCTTCATTAGCGCTCAAAAGATAAGTTCGCATCTTGAAATTTACAATAACACCACAGTGCATCCAGAAACAGTACGAAGGGTCATCGTCGATATGGGATTTAAGTCGTGCACACCCAGAAAAAAACCTTTTGTGAACAAAATTAACCGTCAGAAACGTCTCATGTTCGCAAAGGAATACGTGAACAAATCTCCAGACTTCTGGCGCAAGGTTATATTTTCGAACGAGTCAAAATATAACATTTTTGGTTCGGATGGCCGCTTGAGAGTCTGGCGACGTCAAAACAATGCACCAATCCCAAGTATACCGTCAAGACAGTGAAACATGGAGGTGGAGTTTTGATGGTATGGGGCTGTATGTCTTCATCGGGGGTCGGAAAGTTGGGAATAATCGAAGGAATCATGGACCAGTTCAACTACGTTGATATCCTCAAAAGAAATTTAAGAGACTGTGCTGAAATACTGGGAGTCTCGGATGATTTTTACTTCCAGCAAGATAATGACCCAAAACATACGGCCCATAATGTGCGTATGTGGCTTTTGTTCAACGTTCCCCACATGTTGCGAACGCCACCGCAGAGTCCAGACCTCAATCCCATTGAGCACTTGTGGGATGAATTAGAAAGCAGGATCCGAGCGCGCGATATTCGGAATAAAATGCAACTTAAGGAAGCCTTACTAGCAGAATGGAGAAATATTACTAGTTTGTGTACAGAAAAACTAGTTTCTTCTATGCAAAACCGTTTGAGGGAGGTAATTAAGAAGAGGGGATATCCGACAAAATATTAACCATAAAAGTAAAAAGAAATAATTACTTTTTATTTAATTGAACTAATGTTTTCCATTTTATTTCAGTGCTGTACGCAAACTTTTGTCGAATGTATTCAATAGTTTTTTTTGTTTTTGTTAACTTTTTTTAAGAAAATAAAAAAAAAAATTAAAATATTGTTCAAAATGAATGGGTTTAATGCTCTTTTACTGAAATATTGCAATTTGAAAGATATATTATTTACTATTTGGCCACAACACTTCTGTTTTCCAAAGTTTCGTCGCTGTACGCAGACTTTTGTGGATAACTGTAGTAGCTTCTTTCTTAATGTGGCTAGCGCTGGGCATGTGCCGAGGAGGTGGAGACCATTCTCCTCCTCCTCTTCATCTCTGCAGCTTCTGCAGAAATCGTTTGCTGGGACACCCATTCTAGTGGCGTGTCTACCTAACAAGCAGTGACCCGACTTCACGTAAGTTCCAACATCTCAAGCTCCCTTGTTTCACGGCTGGAAAATTTGGAAACTGGTACTTTGTTTGACAGTTCGCAAGCCAATGGGGAAAAAAAGTTGTGTTTTGATTTGTGTTTTTTTATTGTGGAAGAATAAGCTGGGAACATTTCATTGTGAAATAAATAATAACTCTAACTACTCGTAAAAAAGGAGGATAGACATAAAATGAAGTGCTATGTGGTTGGCTGTGATTCACAATACAGGTTCTGTTGCAATGAAATTCAAATTCGTAATATTGTAACTGTAGAAAACAAGAAAATATTTGCAGTGACATCTATGGCAACGAATATTGAAACTATTTAAATGTTAACAGTTTTTTACAGCCAGTACACATGAACAAACACAAGTAGCGCAAGTTTCTATGGCGAATATCTATGATGGCGGAGCTGGAGATGTTGGAACATATTTTTCTGCAGACATGGTATGAAGTGACATTTAACTAGCAGTCCATATATATTCTGTGGCAAAACGACATAATAGCTTAATTCGACTTAAGTCAAAAATGAGTTAATTGTAGCAAAATGTTCCCAATTACATAAATTATTTTCCCTCAATTTTTTTGTTGCATACCTCTAAAGACTGCTGAGTTATGGGTAGTTGTGTAGAGTAGAGGTGCAATTCAAAAATTACATAAGATTTTCGCGTAAGCCACAACTTTAAACGCTTCTCCTGAAAAATCGTACAAATCGACATAAGCTATTTTGTCGTATTGCCACAGATATTCATTTATGCCTGCAACCTTGTCGAATTGCTATGTACAGTCGAGAACGGATAAGCGGGAAAATCGCATAAGGGCAATGACTTCAGATGCCCCTAGCCATTTCACGCGATTTCCATACAAATTTGTTCGTATAAGGGCAAAACGTTTAAGTGCAAATTACTCATAAGCGAACGACTTTTCCAAACCCCAAATAAAGCTTTCCACTGTTTTTAAAACGGATAAGTGGAAATGCAAATATTAATATTTTTTTTTCATTATTAAGAAATTAAGTGCATATGAAATAGGGCTAAAACAGTTCGACTGACATAAATAGCAGTTTGTATTTCAAATGCATTTGCCATTGCCCCTAATTTCTCGCATTAAAATATTCACGTGTCAACAGTGTTTTTTATTATTTTAAACAAATTGCTACTGGAAAAATGTTCACTCAAATTAATTACCCTTAGTATAAGTCAAAAGCGAAGAAGCAAAGAACTTCTTTTCTCGCTTTTTTTTCAATATTTGGCGCAACAGCTCTTTAAGTGCCAGAGCCCAGCTTTTCGCAACCACTCATGTTGCGTGCGTTATTTTTTTTCACACGAATGGAAGGGACCTACAGTTTAGTGCCATATCCGAAGGGCAATTTGTTTTGAGAAGCGCTCTCGAGACAACAATACTCTCTGATAGTTGTCAGACGTTCGCGAGATGTGGGATTGTGAAAAAACTTTTTTGTGTTCTCTGGAATTCGAACTTGGAACCTCAGGCGCAGTGGTCCGACACACTAACCAATTACGCTATGGAGCCCCACTAGTAGAAGTATATATTAATAATATTATTTTGGATATAATATCTACATGGACGTATGTACAAATGTATATACATATACAGATGTGCAATTATATACTTAACTCAAAATGGAATCAAATTTTTTTGCCGTTGTGTTGTTTTTGTTAATTTTTTTAGTTTTTACTTTTTTTTTAATAAAAGAATTTTAAATACTATAAATATATATGTATAGTTTCTTTTTTGAGTGCGTAAATACGGCGTAAATACGGTGCACTTTACTATGGAAGTACATATAAGTTCAAAAATGTGCACTTACGGATAAGTGCAAAGATTCCGTTCTCGGTACACGCTCGATTTTCGCCATGCGGCCAAGTTGTGCGACGGAAATCGACACACATAAGGCCGTAAAAACTTAAATTTTGTAAATATTTTTTTTTTTAATTCTTTCTATTTTCTTCTTTCAAACACAAGTTGCGCTATTTTTCTCAAAAAAAAAGTTGGCAACCCAAACTGGCAGTGCAAAATTAAAGTGAACTTTTCCGTATTGAATTCCGTTGAGGTAAATCTTTAAAGGCATTTTCGTTTCATGCTATGCTTATACATATGTCACATTGAACACAATAAAACATAAGAATCAGTAAATAATGTATAATTTATTAACTTAAACAACGTTTGCTGCTTTTTCTCGCCGATCATATGAAATACCAAATCAAATTTGGTGAATTGAGGCGGAGTGTTAATTAAATTAAAATTCAACCTAATAACGCTTGTTCCATGTTGAATATAAATCAAGCTAAGGTGAAAGATTGATCCTTAGAATTTTGTATGCAATATTATCAAATAAGTCCTTGTTACAAAAATAAATCTGTGGCCACAAGGAATAACAGCATAAGTATACTTATAACAAAATTGAAACATTTTTAGTTTTTAGTATTTTTTATATAATCATCTTTCAAGAAAGGCGAACGTATAACGCAGAAGCAGCGCTGCGAGTTGTGTGGAATTCAATATCTGCAGCGGTTATTGAATTAATGCCAGGCAAGTTAGGCCGTAAATTTGATCTTTAAATACGTTTCCTGAAACATGATATGCTGTTATTCCTTGTGGCAATGAAAATGTCCAATTCTTACCATTTTAATAAAATTTATGCAACTCGGTTTCATTTCGATGTCTGGAATTTTCATATGCAGTAAAACCCGTTTAAGTACCACTCGCCTAAGTGTATAGCCGGCATAACGTCCATCGTTTTTTTAAAACCCAATATTTATAAAGAAGTATTCATATAAAACTCCCCTTTTAATTACCTCGCGCTTATCTACCCTCCCCTCTTAATTAATCATTACTTTTCCTCTTTTCTTAACATTTACATGAAATATTCACCTTTTAAGTATTTTTAAAAAATAAATAAGCACTGGAATCGAAAAAAATGAAAGGTAATATTAGTCTAATGCCGTGCCGTGGTGAGGTCTACCTACCACACTAATTAGATTTCCCGTTTTTATATTAGCTGTCAGTGTCTGGTTTTTGATTGTCAAAATTCCCCGATTTTTCTAATTCCTGAATATAAATACAATAGGAACAACGCTCCTATTAAATATGTTGAAAGGGCTAAAAACCTTGGAATGATTTTTAACCGCAACCTGACCTGAGATAACCATATCAACGCTGCGATCGGAAAAACTCATGGTGTACTTAGAACTTTGTGGGCAATTCAATCCTTTACTCCTGTTAGGACCCGCATTATGCTGGCAAAAACGTTGGTCATACCGACACTAATATATGGATGCGAAATTTTCGGAAAGTGTAGCTCTGTAAGGAAAGAAGACTGTGTGTCACCTTTAACAATGCCATTAGGTACGTTTTCGGACTACGAAGGTACGACCATGTGTCAAGCTTTTCCAGACGCATTTTCGACATGACATTTGATAGCCTTCTACAGTTTCGCACCGTAACTTTGCTCTCACACATCCTGCAATCACGACAACCCCCGTACCTCTATGAAAAACTAATAATGGTTTCCTCAAACAGATCTGGCAACTTAATTCATCCTCGATACTCTTACCTTACCTCCGAGCGTCAGTTTTTTATTAATGCTATCCGCTTATGGAATTCTTTGCCGCGTTCTATTAGACGTATTGAAAACGCAGCAAGGTTTAAAAATGTATTAATTATTTATTTATCTCAAAATAGATAGTTAAAAAATAATGTAATCTATTTTAACTTAACTCCTTCTTGTCTAATTCATGTATATTCTATTTAATATTGTAGCTTTTATTTGTAGTCTAAGCTTATCACTAATTAATAAGATATTATATCTTAAAGTGTATAGGCATTACAATGATAATAAATGAAATGAAATGAAAAAAAAAAAAAAGAAGCAGGTAAGCGATTGAAGAGGGTATTTACAACTGCACACCCCGCATAAGTACCCCACAACGTTGGACAATTCTGTTGATGCACTTCTCCGGGTTTTACTGCAATAGTAAAGCGGCCAGGGCGTCCCATAGAAGCGACGAAGAAATCAGACATAATCTAAAAGAGAATGGAAACTTAAAAACTATCCGCACCGTGTCTTAGAACCCTAGTTCCCTAACACGAAATGGCTTAGTACTAGGGGTCGATAAATCAGTTCAAGAAGAAGTACCTATAGTATCAGTAGAGATATCGTAGACCACACCATGTCTAATAAAATTGCTTTAGAGAAAATTCGAAATACAAAAAAAAATACTCAAATTGTCTGCATTATTTAATGTGGCTTTAGTTGATATCTTATTAAAGAAGTATTCGTATGATCAACATCTTATCTTATATCTTCTTTTATATTAATAGGTGAACACGAAATTTATCGTACGTTTTTTAGTATTTATTATAAAAGGAGGGGGATTAAACTTATGCCATAGATGTGCAGAAAACAAAAGTCATGTGCGTATGTTGGCGTTAAGTCAGGTAAAATAAGGTGAACATATGATTTCCCCATACAAAACGCTTTAACGAATTAAATGAAACCATTTTGATCACGTTCATGGCTCTATGAGCTTAGATCCATTTGTCTTCCCTGCACGGGAAAATATTACAACAAATACATAGCGTTGTTTCTCCCGCTGTTTGCTTATTTCCCCTCAATCGAATTTCAACCATACGCGATACTAGTCTTATATATCTGTGGTCACAAGACAAAACAACTTAAGTCGAGTTAAGACAAAGTTGAGTTATGGATGGCAGAAGATGCTCTACTGTTCGAATTTTATGCTTCCAACTTTTTACTTTTTTTTATCTGTTGTCGTTACCGAGTTATGGGCAAAGAAACAAAACTATAACACCAAAATCCCGTACCATTTCGGGAAAAACGAAAACTTCAAACTCGTTTTCTGAGAATCTGTGAAAATCGGCATAAGTTGTTTTGTACCCTTAGTACTACAACTTTTTTTTTTTTTTTTAGGTGCAGCAACTCACGCTGGGTACCCTCGGTCCAGCAGTTTAAGCATTACTTTAGTATTATACTACTGTAGTACTAAAACAAATGTCGAAATATATATTGTATTTAAGGTTGGACCACTTACCCACTGTTGCCCGGTACAAAACTGTACTCTAATAGATTTAGCCCCGGGCACCTGTCTGACGGTTGTTTTTTTCTGTTAGGCGCAGCAGCGCACGCCGGGTGCCCGCTAGTAACATATTGAAGTTGAAATCTCTGCTCACAGATACACTATATTCTATGTGAGAGGTTCCAGCTTAAAATCTTTAAATATTGTTAAATTGTACACAGAGTACTACCTAATTGCAGAAATCAAACTATAAGAGTAAGTGATAAATAAGAGGAAAACACGGGTGAAAGAGAAAATTAATTGTTAAAAGAACAGAAAGACACAGACGTCACGCAGAAAATTCGAAGCTAACTCCTTAAGCATAATAGAAAAGGGAGACAGTTTACGACGGGGCCCATAAAAAAGAACAACTTCAAAATGTGGCAGGAGATGAAGTCCGAATCAGACAAAGAGCAGTTCCAACAAATGAAAAGGGAGGCAAGAATGTGTGTTGTCATAGCCGAAAGTAAAGCTGCGACGACAACTGCTTAACTGCTTAATGAAGAACGCCCTCGCAATATTTTAATATCTGACTTACCAAACGACGACCCTAAAATCCAAGAAATCTTAGAGGAGGATGTGGATGGAGTGTCCACCGGAACCAAAAGTAGTCATCATGGGCACATGGAAAAAAAAAATTGATACATAGATACCCCAGGGATTGACTGAAGCCAATAAATTGTGAAGACTGCAGGTTATTAATAATTAAGTCAATCGTAACAGAATCGAACCGTTTTCAAACTATAATAGTTAGACACCGGTAAAGCTTTAAGACGGTGAAACCATCACAGCAGATAGGTCAAAATATTGCAAAGAAATAACAGACGGCACTGATCCACAGTCGTAGGCCAAATCTTCTGCACAACATTGCAAGAGAATCCGCGGCTAAACTTGCAGAGTTGGGATACGAAATTCTCCCTCATCCACCATACACACTTAATCTTTCACCTGTTATAACTATTGTTCGGAGCCAGGACGATTTTTTATGGAATACATGGATCGCTTATCGGAACTCAGTAATTTCATATGTTTCATTTTAATCCATAAAAATATGTCAAGCAAATCAAGGACATGTACACCAGAAGCAGCAAGCAAGTCCGAATATCCTGTGATATAACTTGCCGGGTGAAGTCGGCGTCCATCAACAGCTGATCTATAAGGCCAGCCATCGTGAAACATCTTGTATACGATATGAAAAGCGAACAATTTCGGTGAGTTAGAAAATAGATTCAACAGATTGTTACATCTTGAAAAAGAAATGATCACCGTATCAAGAATATTAAGAAAACAGAGCTCATGTTTTTACCTTTCGTCGAACCTGACATCGGCCCGTATAAAACTCTGTAAATGGTCGGCCGATATCGACCAAAGAATAGCGGGAATACTATGTGAGCCTAGGATGAAGCTAAAAGAAAAGAACATATAAAAAAATAATGTAAGGTCAATAGTTTTAATAATGCGCCACAGGCCAAGCGTGAAGCATGATCAAATCGTGTTACTCATAACACCTACGTATGTACGAGTAAGTATGAAAATAGCTTCAGTAGCCGACAAATTGAAGAAAGCAAATTCCGATGGTAAAAGAGATGTGGAGAGATTAAAGTCACATCTTTAAATTAGTGTTGAATATCCAGCAGGGAAAGAAAAACCAAGTAGTACCTGATTTGGCACTACACAAAGGTCGAGCTCAGATAAGGAAAACAGCAAAGCGAGAGAAAAAAATAGAAACAGTGAGAGACAAATAATTCGAGTGTGCATATGGAAATGTAACATCATTTTTTAAGAACGGGATAAGAACCTACAGACATTGCAGTGGATTGGACACACTCTACGGCGCGTCGATAAGTCCATTGCAAAATACGCCATGCAGTAAAATCCGCTCACCCAGATAAGCAGAACTGCGGGACGCCATAGGCAAACGTGGCGCAGGACAGTCGAGGAGAAATCAAGCTCTTTGGGAATGAGTGGGTGGCAGCTGAAACGCGTCACAGAACTCCGAACAAGACGGCGCACAGGCGTTGTCGCCGCCCTATGTCCCTCGGAGGTGGAAGACTTTAGGAAAATAGAAGAGATATGTGTGTATTTTTTTTATGTCCTGTATCCCCTTGTGAGTCTTAGGGCCTCTACTACGCCTACGCGCCATCGTCTACGGTTTCTGGCAATGTGTCTTAGCTCTCCCCAACTTTTCCTGAACTGCGGGTCTCCTTCTCGGCTGTTCTGCGCCATGTTCTCCTCGGACCGCCACCTCTTCTGCCATCCTGAGTTAAAAGGGTTCCATTGTATAGCATGGTTCGCTATAGAACTCTCACCCTTTCGGAACGTGTGACCAATCCACTGTCACTTCCGCCGTTGGATGGTTGTGCCTATTGGTTCCTGACCCGTTCTCTCGTAAAGGTGTTCGTTAGAGATGCGACTGGGGCAGAAAATCCTTAAGATATTACGCAGGCACCTATTAACGAACGTTTGCAGCTTTCTGGTGATAGTAGCGGTCACCCTCCACGTGCTGCAACCATATAACAGCACAGATTCAACATTGGAGCAGAACAGTCTTAGCTTGGTGTTCAAACTGATTGAATTGCCATATTTCAGACAACATCCCGAAAGCGAACTTTGCTTTGGCGATCCTGTTGGGTATATCCAGTTCGGTGCCACCATCGGTCGAGACAATACTCCCATGATACTGGAAATCCTCTACTCTCTCTACCGATTGTCCAGCAATGCATATTTGAGCCAATGTATTCATTCTCAGCCCGACGACGCCTGCCTCCCTCTCCACATCTGCTGTCATTTGGTGGAATTCCATAACTGAGAGAAAGTAAGCATACATCGTCAGCACATGGCTAATCGCCAATAGGAATAGTATTGGTGAAATGATACAGCCTTGTCTTACCCCACTTTGGATCTCCATTTCCTCAGACAACCTTCCTCTGTGCAGAACGTGATACTTGGAGCCCTCATGTGTAGCTTTAATAATAGTAATTAGTTTATCGGAAATACCTCTCCTGCGTAAGGCACGCCAAATAAACTACCTGTCGACACTGTCGAACGACTTCCCAAAATCGATGAACAGTCGGTGGAGTGGCGATCGATATTCAACGCTCTGTTTGATGATAATCCGCAGGGTGTTGAGATATGACCGGCACGGGAGGATCCAGAGCGAAAATCTGCTTGTTCGACATCGAGTGTGTCTTCGAGATGATGTTTGATTCGCTCAAGGATGATTTTAGCTATTATCTTAGCTACAGCAGGCAGGACGCAAATACCTCTCCAGTTTCCGCACAGCATTAAATTTCCTTTCTTAGGAAGCTCGACGATCATTCCCTTTTTTCTCTCGTTAAGAAAGCTTTCAGCTTCCCAAGCTCTCTCTATAAGTGGAAACAAAAGCTCAGCCGATGTTGTTGGTGCTGCTCGTAAGAGCTCTGCTGGAATACCGTTAGGTACTACGGCCTTGTTAAATTTGAGTGCCTTGATCGCGGTAGTGATCTCATCATTACTGGGAGTCATGGTGCATATTCGGGCATTTCTCACCTCGGGCACCTTAGTCTGATTTGGGAGCATATCGCAAGCGAATACGCAGTCCAAAACTGTAGCAAAATGCTCTTTCCATCTCTTGAGCTGGTCCTTATCCGAAATGAGCAAGGAGCCGTCTAGGCTTTTCACTGGGTGTTGGCTGGAGCTTCGACCACCTGTCAGCTCTTTCGTGATTCTGTAGACGGTCCTGCTGTCGCACCTCCGTCCAGCTTCTTCTGCTTCTGTAGCCAGCGCGTTGATGTAGTTGTGCCTGTCACGTGGCACGCTGCGCTGAACTTCTCTCATCTTCATGCAACATAGGGACTTTACCTCCCTTCTCTCTGCTGCTGAAGTAGCTGCAACGCGAGCTTTCAGCCGTTTTCGTTCGCCAATCCGTCTCCAGGTATCCTCGGAAAGCCACGCCCTATGTCTTCCCTGCGATCGACCGACAATTCTTTCAGCACCAGATGTAAAAACATTTTTTACATCCTACCAATGGTCTTCCATGGTTGCGGGCAGTGAGCTGCTGATTTCTTCCACACCTTGCGAAAAGTGTTCCCTTAAGTTTACGCCCACTGAGGGATCACTAAGTCTATCGAAGTTGAACCTGGGTATTCTTGTGTTGTCGTGGGATCTTCGAACTGCAGCAGTGTGTAGTTGGAGAGTAGCTATCATAAGATGATGATCTCGTACTATCCCCACATCTGTCCCTTGCCTGTTTCGGACATCTGTGAGACTACTTCTAAAATGTGTCTGTCGTTGGAAACCCAGCTGACTTTGTGGTAGGTCTTGTGCTCAAACATGGTGCCACCTATCGCAAAGTGGTAGGCATTGCAAAAATCCACAAACCTTTCGCCATTGTCATTGCGGTTGGCTAGTCCGTGTTTCCCCATTACATGCTTGAGCCCTTCGTTCCCCATCACTACGACAATGTCTCCATTTGGTATTGTATGGAAGACGGCACTTAAGAGATTGTAGAAGCTCTCCTTTTCGTCTTCGGACGAGCCATTCGTTGGGGCGTAACACTGTATGATGGTGACGCGTCGTACTCTAGTCCGGAATCTGGCCGTCATTATCCTATCACCATGAGCCTGCATGGAAATATGGCCAATGCGTGCTGTTGTTGTTAACAGTAGTCCGACTCAATATTCCCGCGGACTTCCGGATGGTCTTCCAGAATAGAGTAGTACATTATTACGCGTTGGGGACCGGTACTCGCCCGCTTCTAACCATCTTATTTCACTTACCCCCAAAATGTCCAGTCTATATCGCATGAATTCATTTTCCAATTGAAGGAATCTGGCATTGTAAGGACCTTCGCTTCCGAGTCGAGGCGCCTTTTTACATTCCAGAAACTTATCTTTATATGCGTGCACGCATTGCCGGATTCCGTTTTTTCTTTCTCTCGAAAGATCAAACTAGCAACTCTTTTCGAAAACAATAAAGAAAAATAAAAGTGAAAACATCAGCCAGATTGATGATATCCTACCTCCCCCACCCTCCACTTAAACTCACTCTCAGATTTGTCCACTTATCCCTCAACAATAAATTCTCCACCCTTCTTTTCGTCTTTGCTTTATTTCTTTATGATGCAATCCGCCCATTAAAATTAATATACCTTCTGGGATGGGGTGTAAAAGTTGGTCAGCATTGCTAATTCAAGACCAACAAACAACTTTTACATCCACTTAGGCTGTTGCTAACGATTCTTAAAGATTATCCTTGCTAGAATATCAACTCACCGCAACTCCCTCCTCTTATTCCCTGCACGGAACTAAACCCTCCTCAATAATTAAACAGTCTCTTCCTTCAGGTCGGGATTTTTACAACCACCACATCAGGTGAATATTTTATATAGGTTGGTCATAAAATTCCATCGGCACATCGCCATCTTCTTCGAAAATAACATTGGACATCTGTACCGTTTTTGCACGCAACGTCTGCCTTAGCCTTGCTGTCACCCAAGTTAATGTAAAATTAATAAATAAAAAATTACCAAATCACCTTGCGAATTTAACTTCCGACCTTTTTTCTCTTCCCTTTACCATTGCTGTTATCCTTCTTCTTTTTTTCCACCCATTCCCATTAAGTAACAATACAAGGGAATCCTCTTATCCTCTTTCTGACATCGAAAATTAAAAGCCCATTCGAACAGTCCCAAAAAACCAATTCAACTGTGCCTGCATGTGTAGGATTGAATCGGAAGTCAATCCTTCATATTTGTACGGGTGAAACAAAATATATGCATATCGATATGACCCAATTTTGCCTCCACGAAAGGCGAATACCCACACTCATGCTATCTACAAAAGAAACCAAGCAACTAAGCCGAAGGACACACTTGGAATTTTATAAAAATTGTTTTGAATTTTAAGAATTCGTGCCACAAAAAAGAAAAATGTTTTTTCAGTGGGGAAAAAGGGTCCTTTGGCTGGTGGAGCTGATAGAAAGGAAAATCATCATCATCTGGGATTTGTTTTGGCCCAAGAATTTGTCAACTTATGAAATAAATGTCTGCTCCTGAAAAGTCACATAAACACACACAGATAAAAAAAAGAAGGAAAGAACGTGGTCATTGTCATTGATAGACTTACTTTACTTGGCCATTGTTCATTTTGTGAACTCCGGAGACACTGATCTTGTGATGATGACACGCAGCAAAAAGGTTTCTCCGGATGTTATGGGGTATCTAGTGCATATACTTATTGTCATTATGCAAAAGCTGTCGGGGATGAGGTGCTTACAGTATCGAGAGTGCTATGTGGTCTGTAAGGGCTGCTCGTTGTGAAGGTCACAATACAGTCTGTCCAACAGGTAGGGATATACAATTTTCTGGTAACTTTATTGGTAGTTTTTCAAAAGCTCTGACGGATAATCTGTTAACAGAGGATATGACGCTATTTATTCGAGAAAGTAACGTGCATATGAAACAGTTACTATGGGGTTTCTTACTATTCAGGTGTACATTAATACTGAGGAAGGTAGGTTGGTGACACTTTCAGTTTTTTACTCAATGTTTCCCTCTCGCATTAAAATCGTGGACATCGGAAGAACACATGTTCGGCGTTTTTGATGGAGTCAACGCATTGTGGACAGTAAGGGCTGTTATCGTGGTTGAATTCATGCAGGTGTGAGCGGAAGCATACATGACCTTTCAGCAATTGGGTTAGGTGAAACCTAACCTCTATCCATGGCTGAATTTTTGGTACAATATAACTCGTTGATAGTTGAATCTGCTAATAAAAAAATTTTGCGAAACCTGAATAGTGGACATTTTCTTGCCCATTTTGATTTCTTCTATACAAATTCACTCTAATATATTGTAAACTTGCGAAATCTGAATAGTAGAACATTTTTCGATGGGTTTTGCTTTTTTCCCATGCAAATTTACTCTTCAATAGCAGAATCGAGAAATGTATGCGCCAAAGGTCATTTACATTTGTCGGTTTCGTTACCATTTCCGAGAATGTTCCCACGCGAATTTTTTGCATTGCGATTGTTTTTTTTTTTATATATAATTTGCGCGCACTCGAGGGGTTATACTTACTTATGTCCTGTATCCCCTTGTGGGTCCTAGGGTCTCTACTACGCCTACGCGCCATCGTGTACGGTTTCTGGTAATGTGTCTGAGCTCTCCCCAACATTTCCCCAACTGCCGTGTCTCCTTCTCGACTGTTCTGCGCCATCTTCTCCTCGGACCGCCACCTCTTCTGCCATCCTGGTTCCATTGTATAGCATGGTTCGCTATGGAACTGTCACCCTTTCGGTACGTGTGACCAATCCACTGCCACTTCCGCCGATGGATGGTTGTGCCTATTGGTTCCTGACCCGTTCTCTCATAAAGGTGTTCGTTAGAGATGCGATTGGGGCAGAAAATCCTTAAGATATTACGCAGGTACCTATTAACGAACGTTTGCAGCTTTCTGGTGATAGTAGTGGTCACTCTTCAGTGCAACCATATAACACCACAGATTCAACATTGGAGCAGAACAGTCTTATCTTGGTGTTCAAACTAATTGCATTGCTTCGCCATATTTTGGACAACATCCCGAACGCGAACTTTGCTTTGGCGATCCTGTTAGCTATATCCAGTTCGGTGCCACCATCGGTCGGGACAATACTCCCAAGATACTGGAAATCCTCTACTCTCTCTACTTATTGTCCAGCAATCCATATTTGAGCCGATGAGTTTGTTCCAAGGCTGATAATTTTAGTTTTCGCCGTGTTAATTTGCAGCCCGACGACGCCCGCCGCCTTCTCCACATCTGCTTTCATTTGGTGGAGGTCCATAATTCTGTGGGAGAGTAAGCATACATCGTCAGCGTAGTCAAGATGTTTCAATTGAGTGGTAATAGTCCATTGAAATCCTCCATTTCCCGTCGACAAAGCTGCGCGCAGCACATCGCTAATCAAAAATAGGAATAATATTAGTGAAAGGATACAGCCTTGTCTTACCCCACTTTGGATCTCAAATTCCTCAGACAACCTTCTTCTGTGCAGAACGTGACATTTGGAGCCTTCATATGTAGATTTGATAATAGCAATTAGTTTATCGGGAATACTTCTCCTGTGTCAGGCACGCCCCCTGTTGACAGTATCGAACGATTTCTCAAAATCGATGAACAGTCGGTGGAGTGGCGATCGATATTCAATGCACTGTTTGATGATAATCCGTAACGTGTTGATGTGGTCGGCACAGGAGGATCCAGAGTGGATCAATTGGTTATGAATATCCTTAACATGTTTACACACAGTGTGGGCGTTGGAAAGGATAGATAGAGAGAAAGAGATAGATTTTGGTGTTGTAGTTTCTGAAGCTCAGTTGTTTATGCTTCAGAGAAACTCCGGTGGTGGCGTCCAGATAACTGCGGAGATTTTTGTTACTTTTTTGCTTTGCTTCTGATTCACAGTATTTTTTTTATCGATAACCGATGTCATAGGCGAATCATCATCAAAAGAGTGAAAACATTTCTTCCAGCCATATGACCAAGTTACTGCCAGTGTTATGCTTTCGCAGGAGTGTTCACACAAGCTTTCGCAATTGATCCGACTGACTTTTTATATTTCATGAGAAATAAATAAATGCTTGCTGACGTCAGGATTTGAACCCTGAACCATTAGCGTGGCAATTGACGACTTTACCACTACACCATTGCCACCCCCAATTTTTTGGGATTCTAGCATTGAACATCACACGCAGTGGTCCAACACACTAAGCACGGCGCCACGGCGTCCACACACCCAGCGTTGCACTATCTACAAGTTAAACTGTATAAATATATGTATAAATCCATCTACCTCTTTCGGAGGTATTCCAGCGTTCTTGCCACTCACCTATGCTATGGGCCTTAGGGTCTCTGAGGGGAAATGATACGTCGATACATCAAACAATCTTACTTACTTAACCTTACCTATCGCGGATTTCTCGAAGCTTTATCAGTTGGGTCTTGAACTATGGTAGTTATATTGTGAGAAATGAACATCTACTCGTAAGACTCATTGCACACATATCCGGTATTGGGTACGTGGCTTCGCACAGTGGCCGAAACTTGCGAAAATCAAATTTCATTGGCTTAGTATTTTTTTACTTTTATCCAAATCGAAAACATAGTAATCGAAAAGTAGAAATGCGGTGAAGTGGGAGGGTTGTGATCCCTAGTTTTCGGATCATAACCTCGCTGATAAAAGGAAGAAGAAGAAGAAGAAGAAAACATAGTAATGATAAAGCTTTATTTCTGAGGAACACAATGATTTCAAAGATAAAGTTAAAATTAGAAGCCAATTCAAAAATCACAGCGAATTCCGCCCGATTACTTACGTCGTGCACTTGCATTAAATGATTTTAAATCTACGACGTAAGTTATTATATTACGAGTATATAAAAAAGTTTCCTTTACCTCCTACTTTGGGACAATATCAATTGCTTAAATCTAATTTGTATCACTAAGATAAAGAAAGCTTACATTTTTATTATTTGACAGTTTATTTTGTTCGCTTATATTTTTGTCACATGATATTTACCAGTTTTTTGAAACAAAGGCCATCTGTACACAAAATGGGAAATGGGATTAAAATTAATTTAAAAATATGTAAAATAAACAAATTTTTAATTTTTTTTGTATTGTGAATAGAAGTATATATTGTATTAAATCAGGTCATCCCATGAACAATGCGGGATTTCGTGTACTTCATTTAATTCAAAATAAATATTTATAATATTTTCCTTCGCTTCTAATGAAGGCATCCGAACCTACTGTTAATTATACTTTGATTAAGCTATAAACATTTTTCTGAATTAGAAGTAAAAGACTCGTCCAGTCCACTTTTGAAATCAGTCTGATTTCTCATTCTCTGATTGCTTGGATAGTTTTGCAAACTCCTCGAGAGGCGATATCAGGATCCACAAAAGCTGTATATTCTCTAGATTGTGTCTCTTGCGGCATGCGGTCTGGCATTGTCTTGATGAAAGAGCATCCGTAGACGATTGACCAATGCTGGCACTTTTGAGCTGCTTTCAATCGGTCTAATTGTAATATTTTTTTGTGATGATTTGGCCAGGAGGAAGCATTGAAAAATTGACAAATACACCCATATCCAGATGCAGACAGAGAGCATTATCTTTCTTGAGTTGAGACCTGCCTTAGCCACATGCTGCGGATTACCTGAAGGACTTAGCCACTTACTGGGACGCTTAATGAATAAAAGCTGTTATATACAAACAATAAAAAAAAGACGCTGGGAAAAATCTTATTTGGGCGGTTTAGTGAAAAAAAAAATCGATGCCGGATGAGTGTGAATGCCCTCAATAAGCCCTCTGAACCTCATGACGAACATACGTCATCGTGTACGAGTATATGACATCGGATACATGCGAAAACTACAAAAAGTCGTGTATCCGGTATGCAATGCCGGATATGTTTGAAACACGCCTTACATGACAGTGAAGTTTCAATTCGGTAAAGAGTTTTTGAGTGAAAGAATTGCAAACAAACGAATAAACACACAAATTTTCCTCCTTGTAATATCAGAAGGGAGATATAGGTGGTTGGCGTTGCTATCACCCGATTTGTTTCATTTTTGCTTTATTAATATATTTTATTTTCATATATTTCAACAAAATTTTGTTGTTTTTCTCGTAGATACTTTTAGCCACAGTTTGAACTGGCTGTTCCACTGAATATAGTGTATCTGGCTCGAAATGTATAGACATCTAGGTTTACACTATTCATCCGACGCACGTTGTGAATCTGATAGGTAATGGTTATGTGTGAAACGGACGTAAACAAATATGTTGGACATACAAATTAAGTGAAAAAGCAATGCTATAAGTTAATGCCGTGTATTTACATATATCATACAAGTTTATAGAAATTATTTAGGAAATAGAATTTAAATTCAGAAAATGTGATTTTATCATTCTTTTACGTTTTTTAAAATTAGGAATTATTTTTAATTTCGCTGGTTCAAATATGTTGGAATTGCATGGCAAGCTGTCGTCTTCCGTAGTTGTTGAATATTCCCGGTACCCCATGAAGTTGCTTAGCTCGTCTTCTCGTGTTGTGGCTGTGACTAATGGCTTGCTGCAAATGGAGGCCATCACAACACTCGAGGATTACTGTCATCTTGTATATGCTATTGACATCCAAAACCTTGAAAAAGGCGTTTTTAGTTATGATTTTAACTAAAAGTCTTTGGATATTTAAAAGGGCATTTCCCCATACTAGTATCCCATATCTTATACGGGATTCAGCTAGGGAATAGTAGACCTGCATCAGTACATCCACGGTAGAGTATCTCTTCAAGTAAACTAACGCATAGCAGCACTCTTTAGCTGTAGATGTAGTTTGTTGATATGCTCATGCCAAAGAAAGTGATGATCTATTGTGATTCCGATGTACTTGATGGTCGTGACGACTGCAATAGGATCGCTACTTCTCGTTGTTGGGCAGTGTTCGTAATGGTGATAAACGTTTATAAAAGCTGTCGGTTGATTCTGTGTATGTACATATATTACTTAACCTTACCTATCGCGGATTTCTCGAAGCTTTATCAGTTGGGTCTTGAACTATGGTAGTTATATTGTGAGAAATGAACATCTACTCGTAAGACTCATTGCACACATATCCGGTATTGGGTACGTGGCTTCGCACAGTGGCCGAAACTTGCGAAAATCAAATTTCATTGGCTTAGTATTTTTTTACTTTTATCCAAATCGAAAACATAGTAATCGAAAAGTAGAAATGCGGTGAAGTGGGAGGGTTGTGATCCCTAGTTTTCGGATCATAACCTCGCTGATAAAAGGAAGAAGAAGAAGAAGAAGAAAACATAGTAATGATAAAGCTTTATTTCTGAGGAACACAATGATTTCAAAGATAAAGTTAAAATTAGAAGCCAATTCAAAAATCACAGCGAATTCCGCCCGATTACTTACGTCGTGCACTTGCATTAAATGATTTTAAATCTACGACGTAAGTTATTATATTACGAGTATATAAAAAAGTTTCCTTTACCTCCTACTTTGGGACAATATCAATTGCTTAAATCTAATTTGTATCACTAAGATAAAGAAAGCTTACATTTTTATTATTTGACAGTTTATTTTGTTCGCTTATATTTTTGTCACATGATATTTACCAGTTTTTTGAAACAAAGGCCATCTGTACACAAAATGGGAAATGGGATTAAAATTAATTTAAAAATATGTAAAATAAACAAATTTTTAATTTTTTTTGTATTGTGAATAGAAGTATATATTGTATTAAATCAGGTCATCCCATGAACAATGCGGGATTTCGTGTACTTCATTTAATTCAAAATAAATATTTATAATATTTTCCTTCGCTTCTAATGAAGGCATCCGAACCTACTGTTAATTATACTTTGATTAAGCTATAAACATTTTTCTGAATTAGAAGTAAAAGACTCGTCCAGTCCACTTTTGAAATCAGTCTGATTTCTCATTCTCTGATTGCTTGGATAGTTTTGCAAACTCCTCGAGAGGCGATATCAGGATCCACAAAAGCTGTATATTCTCTAGATTGTGTCTCTTGCGGCATGCGGTCTGGCATTGTCTTGATGAAAGAGCATCCGTAGACGATTGACCAATGCTGGCACTTTTGAGCTGCTTTCAATCGGTCTAATTGTAATATTTTTTTGTGATGATTTGGCCAGGAGGAAGCATTGAAAAATTGACAAATACACCCATATCCAGATGCAGACAGAGAGCATTATCTTTCTTGAGTTGAGACCTGCCTTAGCCACATGCTGCGGATTACCTGAAGGACTTAGCCACTTACTGGGACGCTTAATGAATAAAAGCTGTTATATACAAACAATAAAAAAAAGACGCTGGGAAAAATCTTATTTGGGCGGTTTAGTGAAAAAAAAAATCGATGCCGGATGAGTGTGAATGCCCTCAATAAGCCCTCTGAACCTCATGACGAACATACGTCATCGTGTACGAGTATATGACATCGGATACATGCGAAAACTACAAAAAGTCGTGTATCCGGTATGCAATGCCGGATATGTTTGAAACACGCCTTACATGACAGTGAAGTTTCAATTCGGTAAAGAGTTTTTGAGTGAAAGAATTGCAAACAAACGAATAAACACACAAATTTTCCTCCTTGTAATATCAGAAGGGAGATATAGGTGGTTGGCGTTGCTATCACCCGATTTGTTTCATTTTTGCTTTATTAATATATTTTATTTTCATATATTTCAACAAAATTTTGTTGTTTTTCTCGTAGATACTTTTAGCCACAGTTTGAACTGGCTGTTCCACTGAATATAGTGTATCTGGCTCGAAATGTATAGACATCTAGGTTTACACTATTCATCCGACGCACGTTGTGAATCTGATAGGTAATGGTTATGTGTGAAACGGACGTAAACAAATATGTTGGACATACAAATTAAGTGAAAAAGCAATGCTATAAGTTAATGCCGTGTATTTACATATATCATACAAGTTTATAGAAATTATTTAGGAAATAGAATTTAAATTCAGAAAATGTGATTTTATCATTCTTTTACGTTTTTTAAAATTAGGAATTATTTTTAATTTCGCTGGTTCAAATATGTTGGAATTGCATGGCAAGCTGTCGTCTTCCGTAGTTGTTGAATATTCCCGGTACCCCATGAAGTTGCTTAGCTCGTCTTCTCGTGTTGTGGCTGTGACTAATGGCTTGCTGCAAATGGAGGCCATCACAACACTCGAGGATTACTGTCATCTTGTATATGCTATTGACATCCAAAACCTTGAAAAAGGCGTTTTTAGTTATGATTTTAACTAAAAGTCTTTGGATATTTAAAAGGGCATTTCCCCATACTAGTATCCCATATCTTATACGGGATTCAGCTAGGGAATAGTAGACCTGCATCAGTACATCCACGGTAGAGTATCTCTTCAAGTAAACTAACGCATAGCAGCACTCTTTAGCTGTAGATGTAGTTTGTTGATATGCTCATGCCAAAGAAAGTGATGATCTATTGTGATTCCGATGTACTTGATGGTCGTGACGACTGCAATAGGATCGCTACTTCTCGTTGTTGGGCAGTGTTCGTAATGGTGATAAACGTTTATAAAAGCTGTCGGTTGATTCTGTGTATGTACATATATGCACGATCTCCGTTTTCGTCGAGTTAATTACCAAGCTGTGGTCATGACACCACTTTGAAGCCTTGTTAAACCCCTCCTGCATGATTTGTGTCGCGATATCAAGGTTTCTGTGCTTGACAGCAATGGCAATATCGTCTGCATAAATATATCGAGCATAAATACACGAAGAAGTTCGTTGGTGATAAGAATGAACAGCAATGTCCGCAATTTAGATCCTCGTGGAACGCCATAAAAACTCTATTTTTCACTGCTAATCGTATTGGATACTTTAACCCTCATCGTTCTTCCTGACAAATAGCTTTCTACCCATTTTGCGGTAATACCTCTTACTACAATGTTATACAGGCTGTCAAGAAGTTTGTCATGCACCAAAGTGTCGAAGGCTTTGCTAAAATCCACGAACATAATTAGGATGTGGTGGCTCTTATTTAAGTCCATAGTCACTAGGTTTGAGTACTAATCGGAGCTTTGAACTCGTAAGACGTTACTTTCTGTGCGGTACTTAGATAGAGCAAAATTCCAAAAAGAAATCGGTCACCAGTGATTGAAGACACTATATATTCAATGGTTAAAAACCCTAAAATTAGTTACAGGGAGCAAATTTAAGAACTAATTATTTTGCTCCCCTTCAAAGTTTGCCAGATTCGGACGATGCAATTGAGTGCGATGAAATCGTGTCACCGCCAGTCTCAAACAAAAAAACAAAAATCCCACCCATTTGTGTTTTACAAAAAA
Source organism: Brachypalpus laphriformis (assembly GCA_945910035.1). NCBI lineage: Eukaryota > Metazoa > Arthropoda > Insecta > Diptera > Syrphidae > Brachypalpus > Brachypalpus laphriformis. Next base: position 126,629,377 of record OX246755.1, read on the forward strand.
CCTGTGCTGATGTTCACGATCTTTGTGGCGAAAAACAAATCCCCAATTATTGTGTTAAGAAAATGTCTATTGGCATTAAAGTTATTAGTGAAGACATTGATACTTTCAACAAAATCTTTGAGATGTTAAAAGACAAAAATTGGCAATACTTCACACACGATCTGCCATCTGCAAGGTCGTTCAAAGTCATTTTATATGGATTGGATAAAGTTCCCTTGGACTCTCTTAAGAATGAGTTGATATTGCAAGGTCTTAAGTGTCAAAACATAAAGATAATTAAAAAGAAGTATGACAATTACAAGGATATGTTCTATCTAATTTATCTCGAAATTGGTTCGATTCGGCTCAACGACCTGAAGAAAAATATTCAGTTAATTTTTAAAACTCAAGTTAAGTGAGACTTCGCGCGCCGGCAAAGAAATAAACTAACGTAGTGCTATAACTTTTTTTTTTTTTTTTTTTTTTTTTTTTTTTTTTTTTTCGTGGGTAGGTGAAAATCTTCATGAGACACTATGAGACCGTGTACTCATAGTAGTGTCAGATTTCTACTGACTAAAAACACCCTTCCCTTCGTTTTGTTTACTACGACTAAGTTTGACCTTATCAAGTAGTTTAAGCTTCAGATTTATATTCGCGTGAGGCAGGTAGATTTTCAATAAAAGCACCTGCTGAAACCGTCATGACATGCGGCTTTTTGTCTTATTGCGCTAATTCGAACGGTTTCGTTCTTTGAAGTCGGCGTGTAAGATTTGTCACATCCAAAGTTTGGAGTATGGCACAGTTGCAATGGCCATGAAGACGAATACGAAGCTTGCGAGCAAAGTTTTTTATTTCGTCCTCCACGGTAGTTATCCCTAAGTCTCTGTGGATATCATTGTTTCTGATATACCAAGGAGCGTTCACGATTATTCTTATAATTTTGTTTTGCAATGATTGTATAAGATTCCTATTGCTTGGTTTGGTACAACCCCAGAGTTGTATACCATACGTCCACACGGGTTTAAGCACTTGCTTATACAGAAGCAGTTTGTTATATACGCTTAGTTTGGAATATCTTCCAATTAGCCAATACATTTCTCTAAGTCGATTTTCGACTTCGTCACGTTTCTTTTTAACGTGAGGTTTCCATTTAAGTTTCGCGTCTAGTGTCATTCCCAGATATTTAGCTTCGTTTGCATGCGGTATTTGTACCGAGTTAATGAAAACGGGAAGGTTGATTATTTTCTTGTAAGTGAAGTTAACATGCGTCGATTTGGTCTCGTTAAGAACAATGCGCCAAGTTTTTGTCCACTCACAGATTTTATCCAAAGCTCGTTGGAGTTTTATGGTTGCTGACTCGATTGAACTTTCCGTTGCCAGAATAGCCGTATCGTCCGCGAACGTAGCTACAATAGTAGTGCTATAACTACCAAATGTTTGGGCATGGAGAGAAAAACTGCCACATAAAACCATATTGCGCCATATATGCTGAGACCCACGAAACTGCTGCTTGCAAATCAAACAACATTAAATATGCCAACTGCAATGGTACACACAAAGCGACTGATCCCTCATGCATGAGTCGACAAAGCTTTTACCAAGTTCGAGAGAGACTCGCTACGAATAACAAAGTACAACCAATGGCAAAGAGAGTCGAACGTCATTCATTTGTTGCAAGCATGGCAGACTTTCCCGCTCTCAAACCTCAGCGGCAGATCTCCGCGGCATTGGGACCCAAGCCAATGACCAGCAACAACGTTAATGCATGGTCGGAAAAACAACAACAACACCACTGCGAAGGGATCCAACAAACTTTTCTCCATGGAAGAGATCAACACTCTAACTGCTGAGATGTTAACGCTGGTGGAAAACTGTAGTACTAAGGCTGAACAATTTAATGTAATTACTAGCTTAGCTATTAAGTATGTTTATCAAGGTAAATAATGATGAATGCTAGTCGAAAAATAACTTGTTGACATTCTAGAAGCATTCAAAATAAACAGATTGAATTTTTTGCTTTCTTAACAAACATAGTATAGATATATGCTTAGTTAGTGAAACATGGTTGAAGAGTAATGACAATTTGTTTAATAGTGAATACAAATGCTATCGCTTAGATAGAGACGAGAGAAGGGGAGGTGGAGTCGCAGTAATACTAAAAAGAACGATTAAGCATAAAGTGCTTCCGGTCTTGAAAATCAAATCTGTAGAAAACTTAGGCATTGAAATTCCATTTTCCAACGGACTTTCAATTAAAATTTTCGCTGTCTATTTCTCTGGTCGTACTAGTAATATGAACAGACGTAATGATTTTAAAAATGATATACGCAAGCTTGTTAGCTCGAATGAGATATATTTAATTGGCGGTAATCTAAATAGTAGGCATAGAAACTGGGGATGTTTTAGAGCCAACGCCTAGGGCAACGTCTTAGATGATATAAACCGTAGATACCCATTCAGTATCTTATATTCTCCTCAGCCAACTTATATTCCCCCTAGTGGTAGGGTTAACCCATCGACATTGGACTTATTTCTAACCAACACACCGCAACTCTTTACCCAGCCTACTGTAGTGAATGAATTATGTTCGGACCATCTTTCTGTTAATTGTAGCGTCCTCTGTACACCTCTTCGTAATAATAATTATTGTGTATGATTTGAAAAATACTAACTGAAATACGTGTAAGAATAACATAAGGCTGACATTAAGGGAAATATAAGCAGTAGTTCCTGATGCTACCAGCCAAACACAAATTAACGAAGCTGTTATCGCCTTTACATCTGCAGTTTGTGAGAGTGTGGAGCAGTCTGTTCCTAAGAAAGTCAGGTTCTACAATAATGCTAACGTGCTCCCACCTTGTATAGTACAGCTTATTAAAACTAGAAACAGATATAGGTCCTGGTGGATGAGAACGCGACGTAGTGCCTATATTTCGGAGACTAAATTCCTTAACGCATTGATTAAGGAGTCCATCGCAACTTTTAGAAACCAAGCTTGTATAGTAAACTCCAAGGCTTAAAGAAATCAAGTAAACCATTCTGGAATATAGCAAAGGTAATCAAAAGAAAACATAGTCATATTCCTGCATTTAATACAAGTGGCACAGTATTGCCTTCAAACACCGAAAAAGCGAACGCACTAGCTCACGACTTTTTTGAAAACCACTCAATAGGAAACAGCATTATTGGTATCATCAGTGTTCAATCTGAAGTGGAGCAATCCATGAACTTTCTTAACTCACACCATATTGAGGAGAACACCGATAGCATATCACTTAATGAAGTGCAAGTGGTTCTGCATTCCCTGAAACCAACTAAATCGCCAGGTTTAGATGGCATTAAAAATATGTTTCTGAGAAATTTACCTGCAGCTGGAATTAAATTCCTCCAAGATATTTTCAGTGGCTGTATTAAACTGGGGTATTTTCCTAAGGCTTGGAAACAAGCTAAAATAATTCCGATTTCAAAGCCTGGCAAAAATGCTAATGAGCCCTCAAGTTATAGGCCAATCAGTCTACTAAGTGCATTAAGCAAATGCTTGGAAAAATTAATAAAAAAAAGAATAGTTGCTCACATTGACGCCAATAACATTCTGCCGCCAGACTAGTTTGGTTTTAGGCAGTACCATAGTACGGTCCATCAAATCCACCGTATACCGAAACACGTTAAAAATAACTTCCTATTGGGTAATAGCACAGGTATGGTTCTAATCGACGTAGAGAAGGCATTTATCACAGTCTGGCACCATGGACTGTTGCATAAATTAATCAGCTTTAATTTTCCTACTTACCTGGTGAAAATTGCACTGTCCTTTTTAACTGTTCGATCGTTCGTAGTATCTGTCAATAACTGTCTTTTCTATCGACGCAGGTGTACCTCAAGGATCAGTCCTTGCTCCAATCTTGTTTAATATATATATACGTCCGACTTCCTCCGATTAGCAAACTGTAAATCAGCTACTTTAGCAGATGATACGTGTATTTACTCGTCGGATGCGGCTGGTTTCAATAATTGGAAAATAAAAATAAACGCTTCTAAGACTCAGGCTATCTTTTTTACAAGGAAAAGAAAAACCTGTTTCTTACCAAGCAATAGACTTATTATTGCTGGTGCTCAGGTAGAGTGGAAGTCGAATGTCAAATATCTTGGGGTCCACCTCGATAAAGCATTAACATATAACGTACATATCCAGAAAATTATAAATAAAGTAAACATAACGATCAAAATTCTTTATTCGTTTATCAACCGCAAATCAAAATTGAGTGACGAAAACAAGCTTATCATTTTTAAAGATATTCTATATTTTAATATTTTACGGGTCTCCTGTCTGGGGTATATGTGCACAAATGCACATTCGGAGATTGCAAATACCGCAAATAAAGTTGTTGAAATTGATATTAAACTTACCGTTGTACTTTTCTACCGAAGAATTGCACAAAATCGCTAATGTGGATAAAGTTCCGATCAAAATTACAAAATTACGCGAACGTTATATTGTGTCTTTCATGTCATCTTATTTATTTATTATTTATTTGTTATTTATTATTTTTTATTTATTATTTATTATTTATTATTTATTATTTATTAATTATTATTTATTATTTATTATTTATTATTTATTATTTATTATTTATTATTTATTATTTATTATTTATTATTTATTATTTATTATTTTTTATTTATTATTTATTATTTATTATTTATTATTTATTATTTATTATTTTTTATTTATTATTTATTATTTATTATTTATTATTTATCATTTATTATTTATTATTTATTATTTATTATTTATTACTTGTTATATGTTATTTAATATCTACTTGTTATTTATTGATTATTTGTTAATTTATTTATTGTATAATATATTTATCTTCTCGTTAATGTTGTCATCTATTTATTAATTTACTTATTTCTTTAATCAACGAAATTTGAATAAATTTAGTGCATCAGTTTTCCCATCTCCCCCTCCCCCTCCATCTCGTCTCAAAGTCGAAATACATACTTATGTACATATATATACGTAGTAACGTAGTATGTACCTTAATTCAGTGAAGGTTTTTCATGTAGCTTTTCCTTTGAAAATATTATGAATAAATCTGTGATATAATTGTAGAAATTGTTAATGAATTTTTAAGTAGTAAGGTAGCAATTAAGCCAAATCTCTCTAAAATATGCAATTTAGTCTATAAGAAATTTATTATTCTGGCTACAATAAAGATATCTATCTATCTATAGTCACTAGGTTTGCGAGTTCACCTAACAGGCGTCCTGTGCTCTTTCCTTTCTGGAAACCATACTAATTTGGTTGTAAAATTGTCTACTTTTGTAAAAAGCTACTTAAGCGCTTTACTACAATCTCCTCCATGCACTTCTCCACGATAGGCAGCATCGATATTGGCTGATATTTTTCAGTTTTGTTTTTAACTCCTCCTTTGTATAATGGCCGGATTATAGAGGTCTTTAATAAGCTAGGAACGCGACCTTGACTTCGATTTATTATTGTTTTAACAATTGGTGTTAGTGTAACAGCGTTCAATTTCAAATCAATTGGTCTTAGTAATCTGCTTCTTGACCTTTATTTGTTTTTAGACAGCACTGCATTTTAAAAGCTGCTGCAGCACTGGCTTCTTCAAGACACATGTATTGCACTACATATTGTACTTGTTTTGATGACCAGATGACCAGATTTTTTATTGCAGTTATGTTGAACGTTTCTCAGACGTTCTCTAGAAATCACGCTTTGAAAAAAACGAACGTGTACGCATATTTTTATTTATTTTAAGAAATTGTGCATACAACCTTACGCTCAGTAGCCCGTACTATCCACGGTATTTACACACACATTTGAGCCTATTCTGCACAGTTCTTACAAAAAAATTCCGATTTAAGTAAAGGAGTGGCTTAATGTCAGCCAAGTCTTTACTAAAACTGTAATTGCCCACTAATTCAAACCTTACCTCCTTAGACTAACGTGTAGATTAGCACAGCGAAAAACCAAAACATTTAAGACCACGAAACAGAAATTTGCCCAACAACCAAACAATTATGTGGAAGACGACTTCAATACTCCTCTGGCATTCGAAATAGGATACGTGTGAAAAGTATTAGGTCGTTTTTATTATATCCGATGCCGGATATACGCCGCTGTTGGCCCCAAATTTGAGCTCAAGTTCCCATGATCAAAGTATTAAAGATAATTCTATCAAAGTAGATAATTACATGCGGTTTTTGGCAAGATACCCTGCCACTCTTACACATGAGGGCAAGATTTCATAATCGTTAGATTCTACTGAGAATGCCTGAATTTTTGCTTCAATATTAAACCTATACCCGAGAATCGTCTATTGTATAGGTAGGTATCTGATGAAGACTTGAAGAAAATCCTAAAAATCGATAACTTTGGATGCTCGTTTGTTAGCATATGCTGTCCTTCTTGTTTTTTTCTTTTTGCCTCAACACATGGCGATAATGCAAACAAAATTTAATCTTTCACCATCAGCTCACATCAGTGGAAACTTCAAAGAATTCCATATGTCCCGTTAAAATATACAAGACATTATCCCCAATTGACGAATGTGCATATATGTATGTTTGTGTGTGTGTAGAATTTCAATCGATGAACTAAAGAGCAAAATTTCCTTTCGATATTTCATCAATCTTAATCTGTCTTCGTAATAAATATCCTGCAACCAGCTTATGTCCACGACCTTCTGAACCTTTCATTTTATTTTTCCTTCAGCACGGGGTACTTCAAATTGATTGGAAACACGCTTTTTACATCAACACTATGATTTGCTTTGTTTTTAGCTACGCCAAAGGACATAATGCTGATGACGATGACGTGGTTAAGTATGCGTATCTGCCAAAAAGAGTGTGAAGCATTTTACTGTCTAATTTCGTCCTTGGACAAACACAGTTTTCAATATGTGTTTCTGAGTGAATGATACTTGATTCCTTCCCCTCATGAGCATAGATGCGATGTGTATATGTATGTGCGAGATTTCAGAGTCAAAGCAACCTTTTTACTTTCATTGAAACATTCAGTGTGCAGGGAGGTTTCCTAATTAGCTTGGCGGGTGACGTGCGTTGGCATTTTGCCAAGAGCGGTGTCGACTTTTAGAGTTGGTAATTTTCAAAGGATGCATTAAAAAAAATTGTGTGACATGGCAGTGTTTAATTAGCATGCAATTTTGAAGTTTCGTTTGAAACCTTGCATTAAAGTTTAGTATTGAATCATTTGAGAAGATATTATACATCTTCCGGTTCTTCCGACATAGAAAGAACCATCCACCTCCTTGAGTATTAACATTTCTCCTAGGTCAATCTCCTGGAAATCTTAATACTTGTGTTTAACCTTACCCATTCACTACTCACTCCAGTGAAGTCAATCACCCATTCACATTGTTTCCCTTAGGCAAATAAGCTCGTTGCCAAGGTTATCAACAATTTTTTTGTTGTCCTTTTTTTGTGACAATTCCTTTTTTTATTGCAATAGCAACAAAAAGGCATCTCCACATCCGTTTTGAGCTTTGTTACGCAAAATCGTAAAATGAAAATAAAAATTCGCATCGACACAGGGTAAATGTTCAGAAATCAGGACGACAAATTCACGCACATGGAAAAAATGATCCTTATGATTGCCAGGAGTGAGTTGTGGTTGTAGTGATCATAGCGGTGTGGTATCTACTGGCGTGCGAAACAACGAAGCCAACAGCGGGGAATCGTAAATTTTTGCAAACATTTGTTTTTTTGTTTGTGCCCTTAGAATAATAAAGTTTGACGAAAAAGGACGATGACATGAAAAAACAGTGGCAAACACATTACTCCTTCGTTGTAGCCTTGTATACTAAAAATAACAAAAAAAGGCTGGAGGCACTCAGAAAAAAAAGCGAAGCACTTTCGTCCTTCGGTTTTATGAATGCAAATTCTTGAAGTTGAATGGTATTGTCAGAGTTTATTTGTTACCATACGTACGTGAGGCTGGTGGCGAGTACACAGTGAGAGCTGTAAAGTTGCTTTTATATTTGTTCTGGGCGAAACTCTAGTTGCACAGCACATATTGGAAAGTAGAAGGATATGGGGGCACACAGCACACATAGTTTATTTACGATTTTTAAATTATTTTGATTGGTTTCTTGCCTATGGGTGTATATTTTATATATGATATATATATTTTTTTTTGTTGTTGATTCGATATCTCGATTCTCTGATTTGAGCCAATGTTATGCTACCGGGACGGGATATGACTTTCTTAGGGTGAGTTTTATTGGGGTTCGGTTGATTTTATTGACAAGGGTATACGTAGGTGTATGTTTTTTTTTTTTCCTGAGGAATTTGTTGAAATGCTGTTTAAATTGTAGATACATTTATGGAGCTCCTTAACCCTTGCGGGTCCATGTGAGTATCTGCGTACTACTTTTACCTTTCAATTGATTTTTGTTGGGGGTTCAACGTTCACATTGATGCGAAAGTCATTGTAATTCTTAAGTCGTACGTCTGTCAATTGATTTTACAGACGTTGTTAGTTGGATTTTGCAACACTAATCCATAGTCACAATTTCGATCTCAAACCGGCTGAAACCGTAAAGAATGAGAAAAGAATAAACAAATAATAATAACATTTTACGAATTAGAACTGTCAATTCATTTTTATCGACGACTTCTACGGCTCTGTTCTTCCATTTTATGCCTCATCTCACTTCCACTTATTACCTTTAAATAAAGTCACATTCTTTGAGTCAGTGTGTAACTTCGGACTCAGGAACCTATCATTAGTTTTAGGGTTGGAATGAAAATTTCGATATACATAGTTTTGTAGTCCCAGATATAAAACCGATAAATAAGCGTTAAAGTTAATTTATTTATTTTGGTAGGTTGATCTGTTGCCAGACCTTTCTCTGGTTTTACTGGCCCAGGTGACCAGAAATTCCCTAGATAGGGTACTTCGTTGCTATGTAGGCACCACTTTTTTTGACTTGTTACCTAATTGTGAAGCGAGATTTTATAGAAACCAGGCTCCTCCTCCGACAAGTGGAATAAGTTCTTTGCATGTGTGATCTGATCTTTTTTCTACTTGTGAAATAAAAAAATTGAAAATCTGCTGCGAAAATTAAAAATAAATGTTATCAATAATGTAGGGCGTAGAATTAATGAATTTTACACCGACGAGTCTACTAGTTTATCAATGATCATTAAACGAAATCATAAAATTATTGGGTGTTTCAGACAAAAGTTAGCTAAGACATTTGTGTTAAGACATCGTCTATCTCAGGATTGATATGCATCTACAAACGCTCGTTGTGACGCATTGCGTACTTTTTAATTGTATCTGCTACGAGGTCGATCTGCAAATCTCGATGCAAGTCACTATTTCTAATGTACCATGGGGCATTCACTATTCCCCGAAGGACCTTATTTTGAAATGTTTGCAGCATTTGAACATTTGTTTTCTTTGTACAACCCCATAATTGGATACCATATGTCCAAACGGGTTTTAATATCTGATTGTATAATAGGATGTTATTCTCAATGGATAGTTCTGAGTTATATCCTAACAACCAATAAAGTTTTCTATATCTAATATTTAGTTCTTCTACTTTCTTTTTCACATGTTCCTTCCATTTCAGTTAAGCATCCAGATTCATACAGAGATACTTAGCTGTGTTAGAGTAAGGAACTACTTGATTATTAATAACCACGGGAAGGTTCGTTATTTTTTTATTTGTAAAATTGATATGGATAGACTTTGACTCATTAAGTTTAATTAGCCATAGCTGCGTCCAATCACATATCTCGTTGATTGAATTTTGCAGTTTTTCTGTAGCTTTAGGCGCACATCCATCTTTTGATAGAAGAGCAGTGTCGTCTGCAAATGTGGCTATCATGGTATCACTCGCATGCGGTATATCACTCGTATATAATAAATACAGGGTGGGTCCTAGAACACTTCCCTGTGGAACACCTGCTTGTATTTCTTTAAGTTCAGAATACGCTGAGCCATAACGAACTTTAAAGAATCTATTACCTATATAAGATTTAAGGATCTCATAGTACTGTCTAGGTATATCCCTATGAAGTTTATACTCTAAACCCTTATGCCAAACTTTATCAAAAGCCTGTGCAACGTCTAAGAATATTGCAGAACAAATTTGTTTTTCTTCCAGTGCCTTTTCTATAACATTAGTTATACGATGCACCTGGTTTTTCGTCGAGTGTTTATTCCTAAACCCGAATTGATGGGTAGGGATAAGCTTTCTTTACTCTATAATTGGGTCTAACCTTTTAAGAAGGAGTTTCTCGAAGAGTTTTGAAAATAACGGTAAAAGTGAGATTGGCCTATATGAGGTAACCTCTGATAAAGACTTACCTTGTTTAGGAATAACAATAATTTCTGCTATCTTCCAGTGATGTGCGACATACCTTTGTCTAAAGCAAGCATTAATTATAATCTTGAGTTTCAACAATGCAGTTGAAGGAAGTTCCTTCCAGATTTGAGCAGTTATAAGATCATAACCTGGTGATTTTCTATTATTTAGTTTATGAATACATGTCTCGATCTCTCTTAATGAAACATAAGGAATTTCCTTTTCGTCTACTCTGTTATGGAAATCAACATCTTCATTTGCTTCCCTAGGTGGAAACGGTTTGAAAAGATTTAAAAGGTGCTGACAAAAGAGTTTAACCTTTTCCTTTGGATCGCCGATCCATTTCCCATCAGATGTTTTCAACGGGGGATCTTACGCTTGAGGTCGCTTTAAACGTTATCAGCCTTCCAAAGGGAGTAGTCTGTGATTTTATCAGCCGTGAGATTACAAAGGTATTTAGCTAGAGAATCATTTCTGAATTCAGTAATCGTTTTTTTAAGCCTATTATTAAGTCTATTAAAAATGGTTTTATCGCCAGGATATCTTGTCGCTTGCCATTTTCTACGAGCTCTTCTCTTTTCAAGTATAAGTTGCTTAATTTCTGTGGGGTATTTCACTGAAGCCTGTTTTTTTGTTGATAAGCCGGTGTACTATCTTCTGCTGCATGTTGCACATCGGCAATGAATTGTTCTGTTTCAATGTCAATATGTTTTGTTGTGACTAGTGGGGACCTAAGGTTAATACAACCTTCGAGAAGTTCTCTGAATTTACACCAGTTCGTTCTTTTGTTTGTTCGTCGTGCGTTTTTTATCTGTTCAATATATATACCATTGACTGTTAGAATTACAGGTGTATGATCCGATGACAGATCATCACTGCTTTAAACTTTAACTTCTTTTCTATTAATACCTTTCGTTATGAAGAAGTTGTGGGCGCCGTGGCGTAAGTGGTTAGTGTGTCGGATCACTACGCATGAGGTTCCAAGTTCGAATCCCAGAAAATACCAAAAAGTTTTTCACGGTCCCACCTCTCGCGAGCGTCTGACAAACATCCGAGAGTATTGTTGTCATGAAAAAGCTTCTCAAACCGCCGTTCGGATTCGGCATTAAACTGTAGGTCCCTTCCATTCGTGTGAAAAAATATAACGCACACAACATGAGTGGTTGCGAGAAGCTAGGCCCTGGCACTTTAAAGAGCTGTTGCGCCAAATATTTGTATTTGTATTTGTATGAAGAAGTCGATAACATCTGGTATTTTCGTTGGGTCAGATGGCCAATTAGTGCAGTCGAAATATATTCGCAGTTAAAATTTCGCCCTGATTTGTAGAGCTACCTTCCTTTTGTTGTTATCAGTCTTGACCCCCAATATGTGTGTTTTGCATTAAAATCACCACCAATGATGAAGTTGTTACCTAACATTTGGAAGATATCAATAAGGTCTTCCTCTGTAGGCGAGTGCTTGGGTGGGCAGTATATCGCAGCTATTTTAAAATCCTTGCCTTTAGTTTCTATGTTTATTGTCGCTACTTGCATTGTTTGTTTTGCTATTTTTGGCAATTCGTAATGATCCAAGGTACTTTTCACAATCACAGCACTCCCTCCCCTGGTACTGTCAGCTGGATGAGGAGAGTGAAAACAAAGATACCCAGGAATTCTAATCTTAGTTCTCTGTTTGAAATGAGTTTCAGAAATCAGGCAAACATCAATATCTTGGTTACATAGAAAAACCTGAAATTCAGGGATGTGTTGCAGTAAACCATATGCATTCCACGTTGCGACATTTAGATTATTTTTAATCATTAATATTTTGTTGTTTTTTTCCTGCTTCTTTGTTCAGCAGTTTAATAATTTTATCCTGATTATCCAATCTTTGGATAATAGTAATAAGCATTTCCTTTACCGATATTTCCTCTTCCTTTCGTGTTTTTTTCACAATTTGAGAATATCATTTACTTTCTACAGTTGATATGTTCGTTTTAGCAGCAATTGGCACTTTGGCTAGTTTCTTGTTTTCAGCGTTTACTTGTTGCTTGCTTTTATTATTGGATGCATTTCGTTGGTTGATTTTAGTAGCTTTATTTTTCCTTTCTTGATATTCTTTTGCCATCGGACAACCTCTATAATTTGCTGGGTGATCACCATGACAGTTGATGCATTTTGCTTTCTCGTCCTTCTTTAGAGGACAATTATTTGTGGGATGTTTTCCTTCGCATTTAACGCAAGCAAAATCTCTTTTACAATAACTTTGCGTATGCCCGAAAGCTTGGCATTGGCGTATTGAGTTGGAATTCTTTCGAAGTGGCTCGTACTTAACAAAAATATCCATTATTGATTTTATGTTATATATCTTTTCGACTTCTTCTTGATTATGAAAAGAGAGCATAAAAAGAGATAATTTTCTGTTTCTTGTCATTGGTTGCCCATCACTAACTTGTGTGGTTTCTTTTTTAATTAGGTTTTTCGCTTCCAAAATCCTAAATTTTTTATTACCCAAGTGTTCGACGATATCGTGTTCATCACAAGAGAAGTGAAGACCTCTGGCTACTACTCTAACTGGTATAGTAGCTTTATTTTCATATGAGTGCCACTGGAACTTTGTTTTTGTCAATTCTTTAGTGATTTATCTATATGTGTCACTCTCATCGAGATTTATTTTCCATTTATTGTTATTATAGGATGTGAATTTACAAGCCTTTTTCGTTTTTTATTCTATTACTTTTTTTAACTCACCAAATCTGTCCACTCCTGAGATCATTATTGGTGGTGGTAATGGCTGTTTTTTCAAACCAGTGGTTAACTTTCCAAACCTTTTATCACTTGTCTTACCTTGTAAATTTGCTTGCTTAGCATCCTGTTTTCTTGTAGTTAATTCAGGACTGTCTTCTGCCTTGCGCTTTTTCGTAGGCCTTTTGTTTCTCTTTAGATGGCTGTCTATTTCCAGTGCGAGCTTCTCTTCATCTGTGAGGTATTCCTTTTCTATATTTTGCTGGGCAGGTTGGGCCGAACAATTGTTAGAGCAGTCCAAAATGGTGACCCTTTTTTCCAGCTCTCTTATTTGGTTTTGCAAACTTGCAACTATTATTTCAAGATTTTTCCTTGCTTTTAGTTCAGTTTGCCATTCATTGTAATAGTTGTTTGTTTTTGTTTTCGCTTGTGAATCTGTTTTAGGTTCACTTTCAATTATACTGGTTTCAGTTCCAGATTTCTGTTTTTGTATTTTCGGAATACTTACAATTATAGCGCTATCTTCGGCTCTAAGGCTTTTTGATGGAGTACTCGGCGTGAGTGAACTACTTCTTCTTTAATGGACTTGTGTCCCTCTCTAATGGGGCTTAAGTTCAAAATCGAGTTATGGACTCATATCCCACCCCATTGGGGTGGAATTATGTCCCACCTAACATGTTTTCTTAGATGTACGACAAAAACGAGAAGAGGACGTGATAAGCTAGTACAAGCACCCAAGCTATTTGTTATTTTTTTTTTACTGTTTGTTTTTTATTTTGTATAGTCTTACAATACAATACAGTTACTATAACGCAAAAATTCGCGCGACATTTTTTCTTTTACTTTATGAAATTCTCTAAAGCGAAATACGATTTAAGAGTACACTCAAACCGTAATATGTATGGGGGACATACTGGATTGGATCCTTGCAAGTCTGCCCACAAAGTAGACTGCATTTTCCGAGCCTGCCTAAAAAGCAGACTGGATCCTCGCAAGCCTGCCCATAAAGCGGACTGCCTTTTTCGAGCCCGCCCAGAATGAGGACAGGATCCTTGCAAGCCTGCCCATAAAGCGGACTGCCTTTTCCGAGCCCGGCCAGAAATCGGACTGGATCCTTGCAAGCCTGCCCACAAAGTGGACTGCATTTTCCGAGCCTGCCCAGAAAGCAGACTGGATCCCCGCAAGCCTACCCATAAAGCGGACTGCCTTTTTCGAGCCCGCTTAGAATGAGGACAGGATCCTTGCAAGCCTGTCCATAAAGCGGACTGCCTTTTCCGAGCCCGGCCAAAAAGTGGACTGGATCCTTGCAAGTCGCCCATAAAGCGGACTGCCTTTTCCGACCATAAAGCGGACTGGATCCTTGCAAGCCTGCTCATAAAGCGGACTGCATTTTCCGAGCCTGCCCAGAAAGCAGACTAGATCCTCGCAAGCCTGCCCATAAAGTGGACTGCATTTTCCGAGCCTGCCCATAAAGCGGACTGGATCCTTGCAAGCGTGACCATAAAGCGGACTAGAATACTCCTGACAGACTATCGTGCCAAGCCGATCTGCACAGCAATTTGTACTGCTCCAATTCGTATCAGAACCAGTCATAGAGTCGCCGACCTGAGGACGACCAGGTTTGGAATTAAGTTAGCTGAAAGTATGTATATGTATCAAATTATTAAGTATAGAAATGGTTAGTAATAAACTAGTTGGATTGTTAACGGAAAACATTGTATCAGGTTTTTTTTTTAAGTAAAGTATCTCTTTCCCAAACTTTAGGGTATTTCCTTGAGTTAACCATGGAACCGGTGAGCTCACCTCAGCCTTTGACGAAAATACCTTTACAATCCAATGTTGCACCCACCTCACAAAACTCTGGATTTATGCCATACTTAAAAAAAAACAAAAAATTGTAGACTTATGTCCCGATGGGGTGGGACATAATTCCATAATTCGATTTGGACCTTATGTCCCTGCGCCAAATAGGGCTATCTTATTTTTAAAGATTTTTAGAAATTTCAGGTTCGTTTTGGCCTTATTTCGTTAGGGCCCACACACAATCAGTGATGGATCTATAATAAGGAACACTAGGCACCGGCCTGGGGTATCACCACAGAAGGCGCACCACAAAAAGAAATTCATTTTTTTTTTAGTTAGAACTATTTCAGTTATTATTATTATCTGTACGGTCGTAGGGTCAACTGACCGTCAACTATCAACCTCTACTCTATTGTAGAAAGATCGATGTTGAATTTCTTCCTGTGGACGAAAGTGAGCGACGACGACTTTAAATTCAGCGAACACGACGACGAGCGAAAATTTAAAAGACAAGGTTTCGACCACTGACGGTTTTGTACAAAAAAGAAGAAGGAGCTTTATTTCATGTTTTCTTTTATACATTTCAATTTGTCGGTTTTATTCCAAGAGAGTTGAACATAAAAATCCAGATTACCGCAAATGGTTTGTTTTGGAAACAAAATGATGGCGATTGGTCGAAACTAGGCGCCAGATTTAAATTCCTATAAAATAAATAATTTAGGAAGCTATTCTGTCCCAACATATATGTTTGCAGGACTTTTCTCCATATTTTGTTTCTTTATGAATAAATGATTCTCTCTATCCTTTGGAAATGAATATATATATTATAATAACAAAACGAGAAAAACTAAGGCCTCGTTCACTATAAAAACTTAGGCCACCAACAATTTAAACCCGGCGCTGCACATATGTATAATTCATTTGATTTCATATCATAATTCATTGACATAAAATGCGCCATTCCTGTTATTTATTTATCTATTAAAATGAACTGCATATGAAAGACCGTATTAAACGTTCTCAGGTCAAAGCTCTTGAATATTTGTTGAACCTTCGCGAAAGTTTAGATCGTGAGAAGAAAGACCAGACTAGGACTCTAGTCGATTAGAGGTGTAGTGATGTAGTGGTTTTAAACTCAGTTATTTATATTTCAGAAAAATTCCGGTGGCGTACAGATAACTGGGGAGATTCTTTGTTATTTTTTGTCTTTGCGTCTGATTCACAGTATTTTTTTCCCGATCACCGATGTCATAAGCATATCATTTCATCCAACAGAGCGCGCAATTTTTCCAGCCATATGATCAAGCTACTGCTAGTATTATGCCTTCGCAGTAGTGTTCACACAAGCCTTTACAATTGATAGGACTGACTTCATACTCTTATGATACATAATATTTCGTGAGAAATAAATAAATGCTTGCTGACATCAGGATTTGAACCATAAACCATTAGTGTGGCATTCGACGACGTTACCACTACACTATTGCCAAACTTAAATGAAAAACTCAAATTAGAACTCTTCTTTTAGTTCGACTGCTTTTATGAACCCGAGTGAAATAGATTCAGTGAAAGTAGACCTATCTCTGTTAAAAGATAGATTCCTAGATGGTGTCTTCTTTTGGACATTAGTACCTACGGCGTTTCTTCAAACTTCCTGCAAAATCTGTAGTGTCCATTCTCTTCTATGCCCAGTTTCTTGAGTCTGCAATGACCTGTTAGTACGCCTGTCAGAATGCAAAGTTCCTATCTGTTAACTCTAAAGCAGGCTCGTCTTTTCTGGTTGTAGTACGCAAGAAGTTCTTTGGCCCGTTTCAGTTGAGGATATCGTCCCTAATTTGATCTCATGTGAGGTCAGTACCTTGACCGTGGTATAGCTACTTATATGACAGCATTGCGATGTCTTACCCGCGATATATTCTGTCAAGATTGAATTGGTCGTATATTTTCTGCTACTTGAAATATACTGAGGGAAGTTTACATAGATTTGGGTTGTGTTTTTCTAGGCCCGTACATGCCTGCGTCAGTTTCTGGGGTTGTTCGGGGTCCATCGAGATTAACTGCTTTAGTCAGACTAGTTTGATTGCTCAGTTTGCATGACATGGGGATTGGTCAAATGGGTATTCAAGCAGTATGCAAGCAGTATTTTTTGATCATATCATCTCTAGACCAGTCTAGTAGTGGCATTGATTTGGATAGGGTTTCTTGCTCTCTGTTTGTCTGTTCTCAGTATGGTTTCCTTAGCGATTTTTTCTAGCACTATATGTAAAGATCTTATAATTCCCTCTAATGTTGTCATCGCTCCTGATAGGCAGATGTGGACTTATCCGTGCACTTTGCCTAGGGATATCGTCGTTGTACTATGCCTTGTCCTGTCAGCCCCACGTTATTTCACTGCACTGCATGAAGAGTCAAGCGCTCGAGTGGCCTTGGGTGCTACATCTTCCACGTATTTAAAAACTCCGAAGAATGTCTGAAGAAATTTTTTACAGTTTCAGGAAGAATATTACTTTTGTTTTCTCTAAAGTCTTGGTATATATCCAAGGACTGAACTACTCCTCATTAATACTGAGGGAAAGTTAATACTACTACCAATTAACCTGCCCACAAGTGCGTCGTAGGTCCAGGCCCGACGAAATAATATAATTTTGATCGTAATGCCTCGAAAGAGATTTGCGCAGTACCTCTATACCGCCATTTAATTTGTTATAAAACTCGCACATTCTTTTTATATATCATTTCATTTCAACATCATTATATATCATCATGATCATATTTAATTCTGCAGTTAATTAAACCCAGTTATATCTATAAAATCAACGTCAGTAGATTTAATAGATGTTATTTAGGCGGCAATAATCACCTGCAACACATCACACATCATCTCGTAGTTGCACCAATTAATACTGAACAATCTTCACATAAGCCTATGAGCCTTTCAGTCATTTTGATTTACACCCGACTGGCTACAAGTTTGCACTCAATAAAGTCTGAACAGCAATTTTCTATTCACTTGCTTTTGCGGTCTTCCACTTCTATGTAGGTTTGAATCGCGTTCACCTTTCGCCTATTCCATCATTTCTCTTCTAAAAGAAGTCACCCTAGATCCTTTTAAACTTCTATTCCGATTCAAATCCCTTTAGACCCTAACTCAATCAATCTTAGAAATTTATTGAAATTTAATGAAGCAGAATCGCTTCTACACTCTCCTCCTTAACAATAATGGAGCAAAATCGATTCGCGTACTGTGAACACCTGCGGCCGTCTTGAAAGAATATCCTCCTCGGGAGCACCCATCCTTTGGTTAAGTATATTCGTACGCTTCACGTTCTCATACTACTCTGTATGTGTAACTCACAACGGAGGTACGAGCATAATAATTGAACTTAAAGTGGTCTTTCCTTTTCCCGTATATAACTAAAAGGACTAACTTTGCCATGAAAAAACAATTTCCAACTGCTGTTGGCAAATGAAACCAATTGTAATTCTTTTTTTTTTTTTTCTTCAGTTATGTTCAACTGCTTGTGTATGTTGAATCAAATTGTTCAAAAATTCAATTACTTTTTTTTTAATTTTTTATATTTCCTTTTTTATTCTTATTTTTCTTCGAAAGTTTCCATATACGCCAGCAGAAAACAGCAGGATACCCAGGACACCGCTTTAAAACTCGATGCATGTAAGTTTGTAATGCAACCGAGTGCGTCATGAAACTGAAATCCTATATCGTCGTGGTCCTAACTTTTTCCATTTGTTTGTTTGTGATGTGCAATAAAAATGGCAAACAAAAAAGAAATAACACAAACACTAAATTACTTATAGAGCCAAAGCGCGGAGAGTGTATACGAAATAAAAATGAAATTAAACAATGCAACCTCGTTTAGAAGCAACCCACATCGTTTAGCAAAAGGATGGTGATGGTGGTGCCGGTGGTAGCGGCTATTCCTGTACCAAAAGGTTCCACTAAAATTTTTTTTTTTTGTTTTTAATTAAAACTGCAGGGATTTCCTTGCTGCAACCACTTTCGTTTTACATTTTCTATTTCGTCCCTAATTTTATCCCTTTTTGTATGGTTTTTCATGTTAAATTGAACTAAACTCTGTATATGTGTATTGATGTGAAGTGTACTTGTGTGCGTCATTTTCCATCTTCAAAGCCTTTCGGCTGTGGCTTTTTGGAGGTTAACCACTCAGCGAACAATTTGTGAATCCTTTTAGCCTCGTACCGTACTCATGGAATAAGAAGCCACCGTCGTTGTCGTCGTCGTCATTGAGCTCGCTCTTTACCGTCATTCTTCAGAGAGTGGAGAGACTACAATTGAAGTAAATCCTTTTGGTTGCGTAGTAAAGGCTTTTGACGCTTGGGTCCCTTGAAAAAAGGACCAACTTAAGAATAAATAAATAAAATTTTCCATAGAATTTCTTAAAGATGCCGACAACAGGGGCAACGACGACAAGGACGAAGGCTAAAAGGGCTATGGGCGTGCTGTCGACCCATTTATGGAGTGTAAAAATGTTTCTTCGTCTCAGTTTTTTCTCCCCATTTTTAGATTCTTTTACTCCACAAATGAAAATGAGCAAAGGACACAAAGCAAAGTGGAGTAGAATAAGCTAGCGAGATAAATGCAAGTGGCGGTTCTTTTCATCGTCATCACCGACATCGTCATCATTTCGGTTTCTAGTCGGTCTCGTATTTTAAGATTTTCCCTTTCGTGTTTTTAGCGCGGGAGCACAAGAATATGTGAGGGATTTTCATTTCATAGTGTGTCCCAGATTGTCTGTGAGAAAATTCATGCTGCGAATGAAAGAAGGGCTTTTTGTGTTCGTCGCGCAATGTCTTCTACTTTTTGGTGGGGTTCAAGCATTGTTGAGGGGTGCTAATGGCTTTGGCGCGCTTGGAATGCTTCCAATAGGGATTTAGAATTTGGAAACTTCCTACGAAAGGATTTCTATTTCTTTATAGCTCATTACAAAATTGATGATCATCCTTAGCATTAATGATACAAAGCGTAGAAAATTTTAATTGCATTTCTAAGTGGAATGATTGTGTAACCGTGAAATGCTTGAAATCTCTGAGAAAGTAGTTTATATTAAGTGAACACAATGGTACTGCAGTGAGTACAGGGATTTGAGTATCTATGGGTCCGAAGGATATATTTACTTAGTACTGTGTCAATGTTGGATTTTATTCACATTTAACTTACGACTTCACGTACATATCTCTGGTGGCATATTCATCGTAACGTGACTTTTAGTAGCGAGTTATACGCTTTTCCTTTCACGTGACCTAATTTAGGAGTTCCTATGGTGGTGTCATGATTAATGTATGAAATTAATGGTGCTTCAAGGTGGAAACGATGCATATTCTCAAGCAACCTCAAGAAAGTTAGAATTAATTCTAAGGTGTTAGCTATGAAAATTATGCAATTGAAAATAAATGTGTGACGGGATTTACTATTTAATGAGAAGGCGGTGTCATTTTGCTGGCAAATGCTTCTTGCAGGTTGTTGGACCCTAGTTGATATTATATTATTATTTATTTAGTTTAGAAAATTCCCTTGACCATCGTTTTATAAAGCCTAGTGTTGAGTTGGCTCTGTTAATTACGTTATCAATGTGGGAACGAAAGTTAAGTTCAGTGTCACAAATGATGCCAAGATCACGGATTAAGCTAACAATGGGAACGGGTTCATTGTTGAAAAAATAAGTTCTTGGAGGCAAGGGAGGGCGTCTACGAGAGTAAGTAATTGATTGGCATTTTGCGACGTTGAGTTCTAAAAGATTTTCACGGCAGCAGGTGAGGAAAAGGTTTAAATCAACCTGCAGCGAGTGAGAATCAGTGATGGCGGAAATTTGTTTTGAATTCCTCATATCGTCTGCGTAGATTGCCAGGTCGGATCCTTTAATGATAAGTTCGACATCGTTTATGGTCAATACAAATAAAAGAGGTCCTAAATGGCTGCCCTGAGGAACACCTGAGGTCGCAATGATTGGATTAGAAACGGAAGATCTAAAAAGGACCCTGTATTGGCGATCTTCTAAGTAGGATTTAACCCATGAAATAAATGACGGCGGAAAACCAACAGCTGAAAGTTTGAGGAGTATGATTTTCTGAGAGATTTTGTCAAAGGCTTTACTGAAGTCAGTAGCCACGACGTCTACTTCTTTACCTCTTTCAATTGCACATAATGTGGAGGAAACGAATTCAGTGAGGTTGGTGGTTGTAGATCTGCCCTTTAGGAACCCATGTTGCTTAGGGGAGATCGATTTACAGTGGAAGAAGATCGAGTCGTAAACAATACGTTCAAAAAGCTTGGGTATGCAAGAAAGCTTAGCAAATGGGTCTATAGTTTAAAATGTCACTCTTGCTGCCCTTTTTGTGGATGGGGATGATAAATGACTCTTTCCAAAGTCTGGGGAAAACACCAATGTGAGATTGATAATTGAAAAAGAGCAGCAAGGGGTGGAGCTAATTTGAAAACGCATTTTTTTAGAACTATGGCCGGAAGAGTAATCGTCCTTGAGAAGATTGATCTTATCAACCGCTATTGATACGCTTATATTTAAAGATGTTACGGAGGTTTGAGCGCAGCCATTCAAGTAAGTAAAATAGTTAAGATCGGGCTCCGCAGTGACATTAGAGAACGACTGGCTGAAGAAATCAGCAAAAAGTTGGGTTATTATTTTACGATCTGCGGACGCGCAGTCAGAAAATTTTAATGTAGAGGGATATCCGTCAGATTTCCTTTTGGTGTTAATAAACTGAAGGAATCGTTTAGAGTTAGAAATAAGGTCGAACTGTATATGGTCAAGGTATTCAGAGTAAAGTGATTCACACAACGCGGAGAAGTTGGTATACGCTAAAAGATAACTTGAATAGTCAGACTCAGATCTGCATCTTAGATATGTCTGCCATTGTTTGTTTCGCTTATTTCGAAGAGAGCGTAATTCCTTGCTGTACCAAGGGGGAGCAGATGTAAAATTTTTTTGTAGCGTTAGAGGAACGGATTGTAGGAAACAGTCATAGATATACAAGTAAAAATTATCGATGGCTGTATCAATGTTAATGGTATTGTCAAAGATAAAGTCAAAATTAATATTACCAATAAGAAAAAAAGACGATAAGATCCATTTGTCATCTACTCTTTTTCTCTAAGAAACGATGATTTCTCTTTGAAATGATCGGAATCTGACAGAGGCAGACATCGGTATTCGCTCTCAGATCAGTCTATCAGCAGACTGTTGCTCAAAATCATGCATGGTTATGCGATTTCTATCATAGATCTCACGCTACCGATAGTAGGCAGAAAGTTTCGAACGCTATCAAAGGACGAAAATACTTGATAGTAAACTGAATTGTTCTTCTTGAGGTCTAGAAGCCACAATGGCTACAATAGCACTCCACTTACAAATACATACAACAGAATCTGCAGTAAATCGTGGAGATTATCCCAAATCAAATTCAGATTAGACACAAGTTGTACTCAGTTATATGTTAGCAATAACAGCAGTTGTGGAGGAAGTTTAAGACAACAGCCTCCTTTAAGTCTACTATATGACCCATACGGGAATACTCGATCCGAAGCCCTAAAAGGGAGTAGTGGACTACCGTTGCCTCATACTTGCAATTTACATGTGTCGGCGTACGTTAGACAGGCGTGTTCTGTGGGGAAAGAAAAGAGCGTTTCGCGTTTCGGAAATTTTGTTACTTTATTAAAAAAAAAAAAATAATTCAATCACTTGAAAAAAATGCAAATACGGAGGAGACCTGTCGTAATTGCGTCTTTTCTGCTCGAATTCGTTTCGCGGCGTCCTTCTTATTCCTTCTTGATGTTTTTGACACTTCTCTTGGGGAGTGTTCCGAAAGGTTGTGTTCCAATTACACATCATCGATGGCGTTTTGCTGACACATGTATGGATAGGAAATGGAACTGTACACGGAAGCGAGCGTCTACTCAGAGGAGCTAAGCTTCTCTATTCGACTTCCAGATCTATGCGTAATCTTTCAAGAAGGCGCCTTATCTATTCTGAACATCATCGAGCAGTGCGTGGAGGATCGATCGTCACTTCACCTGCTGTTCACCGATTTTGAGAAGGCGTTCGATAGTGTTAACAGGGAGTTTATTTCGTGTGCCTTAACCAGGAGAGTTATTCCTGCTAAATAAATTGATATTATGAAGTCTACAAACGGGTGGTCCATATGTCACGTTCTGCACAGAGCAAGGTTGCCTAAGGAATTCAAGATCCAAAGTGGGGTAAGACGAGGCTGAATTACTTCACCAGTACCTACTAGTCCTATTGGTGATAAGCGATGTGCTTCATGCAGCTTTGTCGACGAAAAACGGAGCAATTCGATGGACACTTACATCCTAATCGAAATATCTTGATTACGCTGACGATGTATGTATGCTTTCTCATAGAATTATGGACCTTCACCGAATGCCAGCAGATGTGGAGAGGGAGGAAAATGAATATGGCAAAAACCTAAATTATCACCCTTGGAACAAACTCATTAGCTCGAATATGCAATACTGGAGTAGTGGATTTCCAGTATTAAAGTCCGAGTTCGGGGTATGGTCTAACATATGGCGAAGCAATATAATCAATTCGAACATCAGGCTAAGACTGTTCCGCTCCAACGCGTTGATTCCGCGCTATTATATGAATGTAACACGTGGAGAGTGACCACTACTATCACGAGAAAGCTTCAAACGTTCTTAAAGATTTTCTGGCCCAATCATATCTCTAATGAACACCTCTACCAGAAAACGGATAAGTGACTAATAGGCACAACCGTCCAACGACGGAAGTGGCAGTGGAGGGGTCACATGTTCCCGAAAAGGTGGCAGTTCCATAGCTAACCATGCTACGCAATGCGACCCGTTGGCTCGGGATGGCAGAATATCTGGCGGTTCGAGAAAACATGGCGTAAAACAGTCGAGAAGGAGGCACGGCAGTTGGGGAAGGATTGGAGAGAGCTGAGGCAAATTGCCAGGAACTTTTCAAGATGGGAAAGTAGGTCTGAGCCACTAGTAATACTTATTTACTTAGGTGGCGCTACAGTTCGGGGTGAACCTGGGCCTCAACCAACAAACCTCTCCATTTAGCTCGGTCTTTAGCTAATTGCCTTCAGCTGCGCACTCCAAGTTGGTCGAGGTCCCTTTGAAATTGTGCGCCCCACCTACGTCGAGAAGGTCCTCTGCTGCGTCATCCCTCGGGGTTAGATTCGCAGACTCTGCGGGCCGGAGCGTTGGTGTCCATCCGCTCTACATGTCCTAGCCATCTCAGACGTCCAATACGCAGTTTTTTGGTCGATGTCCCTGTACAGTTCGTATAATTCGTTATTGAATCTTCTCCTCCAAAACCCATCAACGCAAACGGGACCGAATATCTTACGAAGAATTTTTCTCTCGAAGCGACTAAAGATATCTTCATCCTTTTTTAATAAAGTTCATGTTTCAGCGCCGTGAAGCAGGACTGGGATGATCAGGGTTTTATACAGAGTCTCCTTAGTTGTTCGAGTTGGCTGGTCAAATGGTAGTGCATGCGATCATATGAAAACACTTAGCTGAGGCCTAACAACTACTACTCTCAGGGCTTTACTGTTGAATTGCCGTATAAACTCAAAAAACAGCGATTGGCAAGAGTTATTCCTCGCTGATGTAATTTTTCGAGTTTATAGCAGAGCCAAGGTAGGTAGTTGCCCACTGTGGCATTCTGTCCAATTCGTCGGTGTTGATTTTTCCTTCTTGTTGATAGCATATACTTGGTTTTGCCCTCGTTTATCGGTAAACCAATTTTGGCCGCTTCCGCCTCAATGCTTGCAAACGCACCGGTGACAGCCCGCTGAATTCTTCCAATAATGTTAATATCGTCGGCGTATGCAAGCAGTTGTACAGAATTGTGATAGATTGTGCCTGTGGTGTTGGCTTGTGAGTTCCGTATAATCCGTTCAAGTACAATATAAAAGAAGTCACATGACATCGCGTCACCTTGTCTAAAACCTTTTTTGACATCAAAGGTCTCGGTGAGGTCATTACCGACCTTGATGGAGCAGCGAGCGTTCTCCATCGTCATCCTGCACAGACGAACAAGTTTGGCAGAGATGTCAAAACTGTACATGGCTCTATGAAGCTCTTCTTTATAGATGCTGTCATAGGCGGCATTGAAATCGATAAAGAGATGATGAGTATCAATTTGGACTTCTTGGGTTTTCTGCCGAAGTGTAAAGATTTGATCGATGGTGGACTTTCCTGGTCTGAAACCGCACTGATAGGATCCAATTAGGCTATTGATAAAAGGTTTCAGGCGTTCACACAATATCCCAGAAAAGATCTTATATGTGATGTTTAGGAGACTGATGCCTCTATAATTGGCGCAGTTGAGGGGGTCTCGTTTCTTGTGGAGTACTAGTAATGGGTAGTGTATTATTTACAACTTTTGGAAAGCAAATTACGATAGCTTATTCTATGAGACTTTGTGTCTACTGCTTTTGTTCAGGGTTCACTTGAATAGCAATGATCAATGACAAACTAAAGAAAAATATACTTACGCGGTTTTATGTGCAATTTTTACGCCTTTAAAACTATTGGATTTTTCGCTTTGGGGAGAACGAGAAAAAGGCGACCGTTCGATACAGAAGCTTTGTTTAGAGTAAGTATTTAATGTAACATAAGGGAAATTGAAATTCAGTAACGGAGAAGTCGGAATAAAGAGAGAAACAAAAACATAGCAAAGCAAATTGGCATATGGCGTTGCCAAGTTTACGTTATATTTAACAGAAATTTTCTTCCGGACTTCTTTAGGGGCAAAGCAATAATTTCATCCCATTAATTAAAATTATAAAATTCATCAATATTCACCGAAAACATGCAAATTCTCGCTTGATTGATTTCACTCTAATTAGTTTTGTAATTCTCGAAATTTCAAAAACGCTGACATCTTATTAACAAAGGAAAAATAAAACATTCCATTCAAATGAGCATTCTCCCATAATTAATTCCATTCGATATCGTAGAAATTGTACAGACCTCGACAAAAGAGATATCATCGAATGAAATTACCACCCCGACACCCCGCAGCCACACCCAGCCAGCACATTCAATGGAAATATCCATCCCATTCTTCCTGTTTCTTCCACCATTCAACTGTCATAATTTCAGCTCAAACGAAGTGTCTAACAATGATAAATTTATCGCATACCGGGCCATTCAGGAACATGGTGCTCTTTGACACTATTCTGGCATCCGCCCACCTGGTAGACAAAATGACTCCACCACCTGACAGTTTTTCAATTATAAATTAATAAATTCCATTTGATAGCTCTCTGATATCCTGTCAATTTTAAATTTTCATGTGCACGAGGATTTCCATTCCGTTCCAACTTTATGCTTCAATGATTCTGGCCAAACAATGGCTACAAAACCAAACATTCTCTGAATATTATTCTGCGTGGCTTTATCCCCAGTTTGACATGTCAGCAAATTCGCATCGTTATTCATGAAAGCAAATTAATCGAAATGATCTTCAAAGCCCACTTTTCTCTTGACAGGAGTGACAGGATTAGATTTTCTTCCTTTTCATTCTTTCATCAGTCACGCCACACAGTGTGAGTTTGTTGTTATATTTGGAAATGGTTTTGACACTTCTAATGATTAAAGGCGAAAAAATGGAGTATAAGTCAATTGTCTAATTGACAACTCATTATCAGGGCTGTCAGAAGCAACACTTTCTGTATTATGACCGATAGGAGTATCCTTTTTTATTGTGCTAAAATCTAACAAAATTTTGTCACAATATGTACATTATATCGTTTCGGAGAATTATGTGAAAACAGCAGGGGCACATCGACTTCAAAGTTCATATACATATACCCACGTACATTGGTATGTCTGTATCTATTTGCCGTTACAAGAAAAACAAAAAAAATATCCATCTATCCTTTGGAAAAAAAAGTTCCCTTTAATGACTTCAAAGCCGTATATTCTGTACCATCTTCAACAACTATTGAGGAAATCGACAGCATCCTGGAGGAAGATATGGAGATAGGGAACACAATGTTGTCTGCAGATAACAGACGGATGCAGTTTATGGGAAAATTTTGAAAATGTCCTTTAGTTGTGTGTGGTAAAGAGAGGGAGATGGAATAAATGGTTGGCTTGTAGATAATTTTATTCGAAATCGAAGGACAATGACGTGCAGGTGCTGCTGTCACTACAAAGGACTCGACTATCTTGCAGGCATGAGGTAAAAGAGAGAAGAGATTTTATCTATTCTTGAAGGATATCCTTGTAAATGTTTGAAATGTGAATACTTGGCATACATGCATATTTAGCTTGTTCAATTGATTTGTAGGAAATATTTTATAGGAAGCCAAAAGGCAGCTTTAAGCTACCACAAGCAATTTTATATCTGGGATATGGAATACATTTCGCAAAGATTTGCTGCTGGGATATTTGTGAATTTCGCTACGAAAGTATTTGAAAGTTAAATCACGAAGTATAAAGGAAAATAAGAGACATGGACAGTAAGCCCTAAACAAAAGGAGGATAAATTGGAGTTTCGTAACATCATTAGAAATGAATTTGAATTCAGAGAGACATCGACAGAAGGGTAAAATAAGGTAACCAAATCTGGAGTAAATCTTTCTAAACTTAATCAAATATTATTCCTGTTGTAAGAAAGTTGTATAAAGATATTTTAAATTAAACACTTGTTAAATACTGAAACCTGGCAATTGATCTTGAACTTGATGTTAATTTTTTTATTTCGGTATAGTCTTTGCCACATACATGAAAATATTTTATCCCGGTTTCTTTCCATTTAATATTCGTAAAATGCATTTATTTAATTTTGCAAAGCTACACACGAGGGTCTGCTAGAACGAAAGCGCACCTATAGAGTAGAGATTGAAAATACGGACGACCGAGGTTTCTACGTCGAAGCGAAAGCTGAAAATTAGTATTAATTTTATTGCTTAGTTTGAAATTAAATTTGTACTTATGATCAAGTGAATAATTCCTTAGCCCACCTATGTGGGTCAAATGTCCGCAATGTGGTTATATACTTGTGACAATATGCTCATATGACCATATAACCCAGCCCGACAACTTGAATTAGTCAATTATGACGTGTGAAATGATGCAAAAAGCAATAATAATTGACTGTGATCATTTGTTCAAAAAACGTTAAAATTCTTACAATACAAAAAAAATACAAATATTTGGCGCAACAGCTCTTTAAAGTGCCAGGGCCTAGCTTCTCGCAACCACTCATGTTGTGTGCGTTATATTTTTCACACGAATGGAAGGAACCTACAGTTTAATGCCGAATCCGAACGGCGATTTGAGAAGCTTTTTCGTGACAACAATACTCTCGGATGTTTGTCAGACGCTCGCGAGAGGTGGGACCGTGAAAAAACTTTTTGGTATTTTCTGGGATTCGAACTTGGAACCTCATGCGTAGTGATCCGACACACTAACCACTTACGCCACGGCGCCCACAAAAAAAATTCTTAAAATTAAAATTCTTACCTACTTCTGGAAATGTCATATGACCCGAGTGTAAATTAGATCGGATTGTATGAAGTACAAAATAAATATTTCACTATAAAGAAAGTGGAACATACATACATGCAAAACGTTTCTTGTGCTTACGGCCTGTGGACTTAAGGGTGTGCGCCATGCATAACCTTAATGTTGTAAATAATCTTAACATGAAATAATAAATATAACATCGGAGTAACGCTATCTGGGAGTTCTACTGAAACCGAAAATGGTATTTCGAAAACATCTGGAAGTGAGACATGCCTCAGCAAAATATAGTACCAATGCCATATGGAAAAACTTTTTCGATAGAGGTGGCATAACTGTCACAGCTAAATGGAAAATGTGAATGAATTTAAAAACTCTATTGTGAAATTTCTTTTCTCATCGATAGTTTCATCGACGCTGATATATATCATTTCGTTTTCTCCTGGAGCCAAAACCATGCGGTAGAGAATATCGTTGTTTATTGCCCATGAATCCACATTCCTAGGATCTAGGTGGGGTCCATATAGAAAATAAAGGACACGACTGGGCCGCACGTACTTGCACCTGTATATACAATTTTTTTTAATTTTCCCAGATATGAAGTTTGAAGTAAATCCGCATAGCCGTTTAGGCAACAGTTCGAGGTACAGACAGACAGACAGACAGATAGGCAGACAGACATACGAACAGACGAACAGGCAGATAAACGAGCAAAACTGCGAGACCCAGTTTTTTCTGTTTCATATTTCATATTTCATATTTATTATTAATATCCAACAATACTTATAATAGACTTTAGTTATCTTTAAGTAATAAACGTTGACATTTTTCATTGTGTAATTCAAATATTAAAATTTACTTAGAATTAAAATCATAAACATATTTGTTTCAAATGATATTTAGCAATGAGTTGTGCAAATTCATATTTTCCAAATTATGTTGAATTTGCACAATTTTTTTATGAACTAGCTTTTGAACAAATAAAGAATGAAGACAAGAAAGGAAAAAAGAGAAAAAACAAGTGCAATTTAAAGGAAAAGATAATTAGTTAACCTAGAGAGTATTTTCTGAATTTATAATATATGCCTGCAAGGTGCCGAAAAAGAGTATACCCGAAAGTGTTCGCATCGTAGAGCCCTCTCACGCTGAGAGGGAGTGCACTGCAGTTTCTCTATCATCGTAATATCATTTTTGATTAAAATCTCGAGTTCGAATTTTTTCACAATTACATACTTACTTACTTAGGTGGCGCTACAGTTCGGGGTGAACCTCGGCCTCAACCAACAAGCCTCTCCATTTAGCTCGGTCTTTAGCTAATTGCCTCCAGTTGCACACTCCGAGTTGGTCGAGGTCCCCTTGAACTTGTGCGCGCCACCTACGGCGATGATTGCCTCGCTGTACAGCTCGTATAGTTCGTGATTGAATCTTCTCCTCCAAAACCCGTCAACGCAAACGGGACCGAAAATCTTACTAAGAATTTTTTTTCTCGAAGCGACCAAGGATATTTTCATCCTCTTTTAATAAAGTCCATGTTTCAGCGCCGTAAAGCAGGACTGGGATGACCAAGGTCTTATACAGAGTCTCCTTAGTTGTTCAAGATAGGGCTTTACTGTTGAATTGCCTTATGAGCCCAAAAAAACAGCGATTGGCAAGAGTTATTCTTCGCTTGATTTCTGCGCTGATGTTGTTCTCAGAGTTTATAGCAGAGCCAAGGTAGACAAAGTTCCTTACTACCTCGAAGTTATAGCTGCCCACGGTGACGTTTTGTCCAATTCGCCGGTGTTGGCTGTCCCTTCTTGTTGACAGCATATACTTGGGTTTGCCCTCGTTTTTCGCTAAACCCATTTTGGCCGCTTCCACCTCAATGCTTGCAGACGCACCGGTGACAGCCCGCTGAGTTCTTCCGATAATGTCTATATCGTCGGCGTATGCAAGCAGTTGAACAGACTTGTAATAGATTCTGCCTCCGGTGTGAGTTCCGCACAATCCGTTGAAGTACAATGTTAAAGAAGCCACATGGCAGCGCGTCACCTTGTCTAAAACCTTTTTTGACATCAAAAGTCTCGGTGAGGTCATTACCGACCTTGATGGAACAGCGAGCGTTCTCCATCGTCAGCCTGCACAGACGGACAAGTTTGGCAGGGATGTCAAACCTAGACATGGATCTATAAAGCAGCAGATCAGGTCCAGCAGCCTTGTTGGATTTTAGCTTGGATATTGCTATCCTCACTTCATTTTCGTCAGGTGAACGGAAATTTTGACTATCATCGTCTATGTTGAATGGTTCGTTCTGCCTGACAGCGGGATGTTGGTCTTCGTCACCGTTATACAGTCTGCTGAAGTAGTTTTTCCATATTCTCAGCACCGACTGTGATTCTTCTATGAGGTTTCCATTTTCATCTCTACAGGTTTCTGTACGGGTATTACTCCTCCGACACGTTCTTTTTACCTTTTGGTAAAACTTCCGTACATTGTTCCTGGAGTATAAACTCTCGATATTCTCAAATGCGCGCTTCTCATGCTCTTTCTTTTTCTTTTGGAGAAGCCGATGTTCTTCCCGTCTCTTTTGTTCGTAGAGCTCACGAGCAGCTCTCGTTTTCCTTTGCAGCGCCGCTTTGTATGCTTCTTGTTTTGCTGCATGTACTCGCCGGCATTCTTTGTCAGACCAGGGGTTTCGCGGTGGTGGGCGAGCGAGACCCAGCACATCAGTCGCGGCGTTTCTGATGGCATGTTGGCAGCGTTGCCACTTGTCTTCGGCACTTGATGCTGGCGGCATAGGGGTGATAGAGAGATTTCGGGGTACGCGTTCATCGAAGAGTCTGGCGGTCTCTTCCGATTGTAGCTTTTTGACGTTAAATTTGCTCACAGCGATTCTTCTTTGTTGCTCAGATAGGCATACCCGCATTCGTACCTTGGCTACAACGAGGTAATGATCCGAGTCTATGGTGGCCGCTCGGAAGGTTCGGACATCCAGAATACTGGAGGCATGCCTTGCGTCGATCGCAATATGATCAATTTGGTTGATCGTTACATGATCATTGGACCGTCATGTCTGCTTATGAATATCGAGATGAGGAAACCATGTGCTTGCTATGGTGACATGTCGCTCTATAGCGAAATCAATTACCCTTAGTCCGTTATCAGACGTGGTGTCGTGTAGGCTATGCTTACCGACTGCTCTACCAAAGACGTCCTCCTTTCCTATTTTGGCGTTAAAATCGCCCAATACGATTTTAACGTCGTATATAGGACATTGCTCGTATGTTCTGTCGAGGAGATCGTAGAAACACTCTTTGGTGGCAGGGTCCTTTTCTTCCGTGGGGGCATGAACACATATTAGGCTTATGCTAACGAATTTAGCCTTGATCCGGATAGTCATAATACGCTCGCTTACGTGTCGGAAGCTTGAGACTTCTTGCCTAAGTCTGCCGCGTATGACAAATCCGCATCCGAACAAGCGTTGCCTGTTGCCTCTGTAGCAATCACCGTAGTAGATGTCACAGTTTTTTATCCTCTTTTTGCCCGGCCCAT
This sequence comes from Brachypalpus laphriformis, assembly GCA_945910035.1. Lineage (NCBI taxonomy): Eukaryota > Metazoa > Arthropoda > Insecta > Diptera > Syrphidae > Brachypalpus > Brachypalpus laphriformis. The sequence goes on from OX246755.1 coordinate 126,661,305, forward strand.
CGCACTTCCTGGATGGCGGTATTATTTATTTTTTTACGTACAGATCCGAAGGTCGTTGTCCTTAGTTCGTTTGCTGGGGTCGTCATTAGTTGAGTCATCCTTATCCGAGGCTTTTGGCTGTTTCGGAACCATAGATTTTTTACGTGGTAGGGAAGTTACCCCGACGGTACAACCCCCAACCTGGAGGGCCAGTTCCTTAATTATTCCCCTAGGACGAGGGGCCGGGTACAACGGTGCCAGTAGTCCACTACGGGAGTATGAGCGCTGCCGTTAGCCCATTAGGGGCTCCTCCGCCACCATCTCTATTCCAATGTCCTAACCAATATTGGAAATTCCTTACCGACCTGTGATCGGAATACGTCGAAGCAGCTCGCGCAAGGTATTCACTAAGTTCAACCTAACTGGAACTATAGACGCCACCGCTGACTCCGTCTAGAGAATTCGTCCGCTGCCGCCTGGAACAGGAAGAAGTGCTCTAGTGCGAAAACAATCTTCCCCCCTCTCTCATTTGCTGCCGCCAAGAATCCTCCAAACGGGGTTGGTTATCCATTTCTTGGATTAAGGTACTGGGTAAACGGCTGTCACCGCGTGGAGCTTGAGAGTAGGAGTTGGTAGGCCTCAGCTGAGTGAAAACGCTTGTGTTTTCATATGATCGCATGCACTACCGTTTGACCAGCCTCACAATTACATAACTTGCCCTATATTATCGGTGCAAGTAAAAATATAATAATAGTAAACCAACACAACAAACAAAAAATTTAAATTCTGCGCAAATCTTTAACACAAACACTGCTACTCTATTAACAACAATAAAAACAAAAATAAAATAAAACAAGGTTGTAACGCTGTTCTGTCTATGAACAGCTTTTCGGCAATGCCTTCCAATATCTTTTTGAACATGTAATAATACCCGCTGCGTGTGAAAAGTATAAGCATATAAAGTACGGTCGCTCATAGGCATACTCAGTGCAGTTGTTTACAATTTTTGTTTTTGACATTGGTGGTGAAGTGAATAAAAAAGTCAATTATACATGCGTTAGAAAGAAGGGTGATATTGAACTTATGGTGTTGGTCTCACTGTCAGTCTTCATTAATATATTTGTTGATCGCTGCGTTAGCCAAACATACCCAAATATAGTATTTTCAAGATCCGGTCTTAAGGAAGGTAATTTTGGAGTTAGAATGAGAATTCCGATCTCGCCTCGAGTTCTTACTCCACATACGTAACAGATATGAAGCTTGAAACAAATCCGTCTAGCAGCTTATATTGCAGCCGACTATACATACACACAGACGAACAGACCCAGATACAGACTGACAGGCAGATATAATAGTGAGACTCAATCTTTTGAGTTCCTCTATAATAGCCATACTAAGATCGATGAAAACCTGAAGCTTTAATTTTTTCGCGTACAAACTGGTAGGGAAGAATTATAGTGCCATTAACCTTTTCATTCACAACAACATACACTTCCATTAAATGCTCTCATTCATTCAAAGTACACATCTCGCACAATGTATTTAAAGAACTCGACACCAGACACACCACAAAGTCAAAGCCACTAGATAGGAATTATGCGTTAGAATTTTTTTTTTTTAGAATAGTGGGCGCTGTGGTGTAAGTGGTTAGTGTGTCGGACTACTGCGCGTGAGGTTCCAAGTTCGAATCCCAGAAAACACCAAAAAGATTTTTCATCTTCCCACCTCGCGCGAACGGCTGACAAACATCCGAGAGTATTGTTGTCACGAAAAAGCTTCTCAAAACAAATTGCCCTTCGGATACGGCACTAAACTGTAGGTGCCTTCCATTCGTGTGAAAAATATAACGCATACAACATGAGTGGTTGCGACAAGCTAGGCCCTGACACTTTTTCTTAGAATAATTATTGCTGATGGCTGGATTTCTTGCATACAGTTTAATAACCTATGTAACATTGATTTCGTTTGCCTTCTATGTACGTGTAATTTTATTTCGTGGCCTATCCATTCTTAATAGTATCGCGTGTGATCGAAATTCGACCGAGGGGAAATGAATAAACAGCGAGAGAAACAACGCTATGTATTTGTTTATATGTTATAGTCAAACATCGAAGCTCCGGCGCTCCTAGGTTTGGCTAGTCAAACCTCAGGTCTGACATAAGGTCTTAGTCAAAGTCCAAATCAATACCATTTTTCTACTTTTGACTAACGAATTTTTGTCTAGTCAAACGCCGAAACTCAATTTGAAGAAATGATGAAACGTATTGTGCAACTCAAAATAAAAACTGATTTTTTGATAAATTATTGTCATAATAAAAAAGATATCTAAGCGTGTTGTATGGGTGTTTTGTATGGGCCTGCACATCTATGATACAGCACCTTTCAAATGATATAAGTTTCATCCCCCTCCTTTCATAATAAATACTAAAAAAACGTACGATAAATTTCGTGTTCACGTATTAATATATAAGATATATTGTGTTCCACACAATCAGGTCCTCCTCATTTTAGTTTTAAGCCCTAGTGTTATATCCGATCGATTTGTAAACAATTGTAAACAATTTCATAACTAGCAACTAGTTAAATAAGTATTACTCTTCACTTTATATACAAATTTAAAACTATTGCGTTGCTGTATGCTTCTACATTTTCTAATCTAATGTAATTTTTCTCTTTTCAGGTATGTACAAGACATGTTCTTACAACTTGTATGGTAAATACTAGAGTAGTGATTCATTATTTTACTTGCAGTGTAACAAAGCGTTTTGACACATCGTACAAAACAATTGCTTAGGTCGAATTTAGATCAACAGATTAACTATAGCTTTAATCACAAACCAAATTTCTCGGTGAAAAAAACATCTGTAGGTTATCACACTTGCTGCAAAGAGTAACAAAAATGTTTTAAAATCCTAGGTTGTAAAATTATAAAATCATAGATGAATTGGTGAAGTTTTTGAACTTTTTGGATAAATTAAATATTATTTAAAGAACATAAAGCCTTATAAAATATGTTGCTTCGGAACATCACTTCATCTCATTAATGCCGTACCACAAGCACGTTTTTTTGCAGAAATCCTCACACGATTACTGCGTTAGAATTATGACTTAAAGGGAAAGATGGACTAAACAGTTCGAATTACACTCAATGTAGAACTCCCATAAAAAACGATGTCTTTGCTCTGATGCATTCAAGAACAATAATTAAACTTTGTCTTCTTTTAGTTGATGACAAAAAGTTGGCCATGTTGTAGTGTAATTAGGAGTATAAGTTGGTTCATATTATGGTCTTAACAGAAGTTAGATCTAACAAAAAACCTACATTTTACCGACCAGAGATATATACCTACATATGTATATAGGTATGTATAAATATAAAAATCAAGTTAACGCCCTAAATGCCCTAAATAAATTGATTACAACATTCTCTCATAACTCTGTACGATAACATATCGTCAGATCTACCCATAGAACACATATTTAACCAAAGTGCTTGCTGAATAATTAAGTGACTGTATAAGAACGAAGAAGAGCCAATATTAATGTAATGAAGAATAGTAATAATAGCATTCCATTAACAATCTCAGCACACCCTTCACTAAAATTTCACAAACAGAAACCACTTCCACAACCCAATGGGAATTTTAAACTTAATTCTCAATTTTCCTCCGAGTACTTTGGAGTACCTACTCGATGCCGTCTTCAACAAAATTGTTAAAATGTATTGTAACCTCCAAAGAAAAAAAGAACAGCAACAACAAAAACCTCTACTCCAATCACCGACAATACTCGTACGAAACCGCACTTATTTGCAGCACAAAATAAATACTTTTTGAAAATGGGTTCCACATTTAGTGCCTCTGGGAATTTGAACTTCAAACCGCATTTGGTATCTGTTTCAAGGAAAACAGATACACAGCCATATTTTAACAAAAAGCAAACATTTTGTTCAAATGCGAAGTTCCTTCTCTGGTTATCACACAGATGGACTCCTAACATTGGAGGTGTGTGGTACGAGAGGGTCTTCGCCCTTGGGCTTGTGTCATATATAAATTATAATACAATTTCCACCCACTCGTCCTTCTTACGAAGAAGAAGAAGAAAAAGAAGAAATACATTTCTTTTTTACTTCGTCTTTAACTTGCATTGTTTCATTGTATTTGCCATGATAAATGACAAACGAGACTCCAACAAACGTTTATCGCATCCTCTATGAGGGGATGTGTCTGTGGTACCACGAGAACAAGTCCTTACACCGCGCTGTCCGACCAGTATGTATGCCTCCAAGGAGGATATTTCAATTAAACCAAATCTCGGTTGGTTTTATTTTACTTGCACACTCATAAACAGTGTCAGGATTTGGAAAGTGATCCCGATTCCCAGCAGTGGCTAGGGCCACTTTAGTATATATTGTCGTCGACAGTGTCCTGTGCCGGTCTCGAGGGGGGGTGGGGTGTATTTTTTGATGGCTGAATAACTTTGACACTTAGGTAATTGTTTTTCTCCCAAAGAATGGACGAAAAGGATAAAACAAAGAAATCTGTGAATTTTCCTTAATTAAAAACTTTGATGCTTTATAGTCTTTGATATCCTCTTTCCATTATGGGTTAATCTTTTATGATTCACCTCCCTTCGGGGCTAATCTTTTATGATTGGGGTTAAGCGAATGTAAGGCCTCATTGCCTCCTGATATGAGAATGTAATAACATAAAGATAATGTCCTGTGGTTATTTTTCGTCGTAGATAATCAGCAATCGGGTTCATAATAATTACCACTATAATCTGGTGAATTCTCGGTGTGTTTATTCCTTTGGATTTGTTGGCCTTTACGCCAGACGCTGGCAATAAATAAAGATGGCGAATCGCGAATGTCTTGAGTGATAAGCTCGGTATCTTTGTCTCGTCGTCCTTTTTATCGTTTTTATGATATCCAGTTTCCTTAGCAGATTGCGAAGGGATGTTATTGTTGAACTGTTCATTTCGTGGTTTTTCGTGGGTGGCAAGATAAAACCTGTAAACGAGATGATGTAGGCGCCTCAGGCAGGCTGAGTGTTTTTTTTTTTTTTTTTTCGTTTTTATCCATTCCCTGGTGCATCGTATAAAGGAAAGATAAAAGCTTTGTTTTTAAAAGAACTTCAGATGTGCGAACGTGGTTTGGGGTTAGGTGGTCGATGCTATAAATCCCAAGGAAGGCATTTGAGCTGCTGAAGATTGTACATCTGGGAGTTACGTATCGCTATTTACTTTGCGTTGATATGACGAGGTTTCTTTATTTAAGCCACGTGGCCATTTGTTGAGTTTATTTTGAAATAATTAGAGCAACATCTGCGGAATGTGGTCCTGGTTTGCACTTAACGCGTATTTTTTCTGTAATTAAGAACAAATCCATCAAACTGAGGTAGTACTTTAGGGGATGTTGTTCGTACTGTAATTTAATTTATTACGACGCCGCCGCTCAATTATCTGCTGGGTTCCTGAATTTATATTGGTGTTTTTTGGGTTTTGAAGTATGGGCTTAATCGATTGTTAGCACTTGGAGGGTGCTAAAGCTTACCCAATTTATACTTACTGCTTGAACAACTTTGGTTATCTCATTGGAGTAGGGAATATTGATAACCTTTAATCCAACCCATTGTGGATGATTAATTCTTGCGTTTCTTAGGTCTGGAAAGTTTCTGTCCAGTTGACCTGTGGCATAAATAAAAATGTTCAAGAAGAAGCCTTAACTCGGAGGCAAGATAATTAATGAGCTATTCGTCCAGATGATTGAAATGAAATGCCCTTGAATTTAATTGAAACCATGACGGGGTGAAACTTTTTACAAAATAAAGTAAGAGCAGTTGGTATCGCGCCTCTTCTCTCTGGTGGCTTCAAATCGTATGTAAGCCCTTTTGAACTGAAATGTTGATGTAACATAGCGGTTCCCATCCGAGAAAACGAGAGCGAGGTAGTTAAATGAGGGGGATGATCGATTCCTGATGCTGAATGCTACGAAAGCGGATCGCAACAAGTATGGAGCTACAAGGTTTAGTAGAAGAAGTGAGAAATATGCATATACATATCTAGGCAAATAGTCCATTAACGTCTTTAAGAGTCTCGTCTGATAAGCAAAAGACGAGCGAATTGTCCACTGCTCATCAGACAGCACTGAATAGCCAAAATCCAGTTTGCACATGAACATGTTCATTAGACATTGGATGAATGGAAGCAAGAACTCATGTTAGATGAATCTAGAGTAAATCTGCATTTACCAGATGGGCGAGCGGAGAGAGGTATGCTGGAGCTTGTCTTTTATCTTGCGGGTCATTTGGAGGCAGTAACTCTATAATACTTTGGAAAGAAATCTGTAATAATGCGAAAACAGAATTGGTGAGCATACATATACTTGCTTTAAATGCTCAAAGACACGTGCCTGACATCCTTTAGGAGTATGTATTTAGTAGAGATGGGCTAAGCCGTGAATTTACATTCGCAGTTATAACTGTGAATTTCTAATTCACTGTGAATTACTTACTTACTTAGATCCTTTAACCCCTCCGGGGGCATAGGGCCTCAACCACGCCTGTGCGCCATCTTGTTCGAAGTTCTGCAACGCGTTTGAGCTGCCTCCAACTCATTTCTAAAGAGCTCGATTCCTCCTCAACTGATCTGCGCCACGTTTGCTTAGGGCGTCCCGCTATTCTGCCTGCCTGGGTGAGCGGATTCCACTGCATGGCGTATTTCGCAATGGAGTTGTCTTCGCGCCGTAGGGTGTGTCCAATCCATTGCCACTTTCTTCTTCGTATATTAATGCTTATAGGTTCTTGGCCCGTTCTCAGATAAAGTTGTTCGTTAGAGATGCGGTTCGGCCAAAAAATCCTCAAGATGATTCTTAAGCATTTGTTTACGAAGACTTGCAGCTTGCGTGTGCTAATGGTGTCCACCTTCCAAGTACTGCACCCATAAAGCAGCACTGATTCTACGTTGGAGCGGAACAGTCGCAGCTTGGTTCTTAAGCTGATAACATTACTTCTCCAGATTTTAGATAGCATTCCGAACGCAGCTTTAGCCTTCCCGATTCTGCTGCACACATCCAGTTCGGTGCCACCACGATTAGCCGAGACCAATAAATAAAGAAAGTTATCAACTTTCTCGACTTCCTGTCCGGCAATGTAAAGATGAGCGCGGTTGTTAGAAGAAGTGCTCAGGGCTTTTGTTTTGGTTGTGTTTATTTTTAGCCCCACTTTGTTTGCCTCAGCTTCTAGATTTTGGGCCATCAGATGAAGATCCATTATCCGATGTGAAAGTAGACAAACATCGTCAGCGTAATCTAGGTGTTTAAGGTAAGATATCATAGTCCAACGAATTCCATAGTTGCCTTCCGTCAATGCCGCACGGAGTACATCGCTGATAACCACCAAGAACAATAGTGGGAACAGTATGCACCCTTGACGTACTCCTTTTTGGACTTCAAAATCCTCCGACACCTTACCATTGTGCACGACGTGACACTTACCGCCCTCGTGTGTAGTCTTGATAATAGCTATAAGTTTTTCTGGGATGCCTCTCCTGCGCAAGGCCAACCAGATAGCATCTCGATTCAATCTGTCGAAAGCTTTCTCGAAGTCGATAAACATTAAATCTAGAGGAGACCTATACTCAACGCATTGCTCAATAATGATCCGTAAGGTGTTTATGTGGTCGATGCAGGAGGATCGAGCGCGAAAGCCTGCCTGTTCGACATCGAGAGTTGAATCTAAATGTTCTTTAATTCGTTTTAGAATTATTTTATATATTATTTTGGCCACGGCTGGAAGAACGCATATACCTCTCCAGTTACCGCAATCCATCAAGTTTCCCTTCTTTGGAAGTTTAATGATCATCCCCCTTTTCCACTCCTGTAGAAATTGTTCGCTATCCCAAGCTCTCCGTATTAGGGGACGCAGCAAATCTGCCGATGTATTTGGCGCCGCTTGAAATAGCTCGGCAGGGATGCCATCAATACCCACCGCCTTGTTCTTCTTGAGGGACTTGATTGCTGTTATTATTTCGGTTTTACTAGGAGGTGCGGTGCGAATTCGAGAATTTGTTGCTTCGAACTGCTCATTCGAATTCGAGATCATACCGCCATCGTCTAAGTGATTTAGCACTGTAGCAAAATGTTCTCTCCATCTATTGAGCTGATCCTCATCCGAAATCAGAAGGTTACCGTCTAGACTCTTCACTGGATGTTGTTTGGAGTTCCGACCTCCAACGAGCTCCTTAGTGATGCTATAAACTGTCCTATTATCGCATCTATTCGCTGATTTTTCAGCCCTTGAGGCCAGTGAGTTGACATATTGACGTTTGTCACGTCTCACACTACGCTGCACTTCTTTCTTCTTCGCACGGTATTGGGTTTCAAGCTCGGTTCTCTCTACTGCTGAGGCCGCTGTAATCCGAGCCTTAATTGCTGTACGCTCATCGATCCGTCTCCAGGTGTCTGTAGAAAGCCATGTGCGGTGGTGTTTCTGCTTTTTACCGTCATACGTGCGTGCCCCAGTCGCAAAAGCATTTTTCACAGCACTCCAGTGGTCACCCATGTTGTCTTCCAGTATGCTGGTGATTGCTTCTGCTTCTAAGGCAACATAGCCCCTGAACTGTTGGCGCACCTGGGGAACCTTGAGCCTGTCGATATTAAACCTGGTGATGTTAAGTAGGTTTGAGCGGTTGCTGTTGACGGATGCAGTACGAAGGCGTAAATGAGCTACCATAAGATGGTGATCTCGTTCTAGTCCGACGTCAGCTCCACGTCTGTTTCGGACGTCCAGGAGACAATTTCTAAAGCGGCGACTGATCACAATGTGGTCGATCTGGTTGGATGTTCGTTGCCAGCTGCTTTTGTGGCAGGTGTTATGCTTAAACAGCGTACCTCCGATGACTAGGCGGTTGCTAATACAGAAGTCCAAAAACCGCTCACCGTTATCATTACGGTCTCCCACGCCGTGAACTCGCATCATGTGCTTAAGCATGGTGTTGTCGCCACCCACCTTGGCATTGAGATCTCCCATCACCATTACGATGTCCCCATTAGGCGTTTGGTTGTAGGCGGCGCCTAAGTGGCTATAAAAATCATCCTTTTCATCCTCAGTCGCGTCTAAAGTCGGAGCATAACACTGTATGATGGTCATTTTTCGATTTTATACCGTGCGAATTCGCGTTCTAATTCGAGGAATCTGGCGTTATAAGGCCCTTCCTTGAGTGAGTCAAGGAGGGTCTTAACGTTCCAGAATCCGATCGTTGTCCGTGTTCGATAGCCAAAGGTCATTATCAAATTATCCGTCCGTATCGGAGGCGTTGTTTTCCGTTTCGGAGCAAGATTTGTTTTTACGGTTGCGGCTCGCTGGGCCACAGACCAACCGACACTTATCCTGTTTTTTGGCGCAGGAAGCTCGCCATTCGTCCTCTCCCGTTAGCAATTTCCGAAGAAATCCCCAGATGGCACCACGAGGAGGTGGGAGTAGGGCTTACTTACAGAGCTGCTAGGTTTTCGGCTGCAGTGGCTCTTTCTCGTTACTTAGCGGACCAACACCTATCGGGAGATGCTGCCCCTACGAGGCCTTTGTTAGTCGTTTGCCATCCAAACTGTGAATGTAAACTGCTATACGAATTCGCAATGGAGTCATATACGTACACCTTTCAGGCTACTTTGTCTGAATCAGACAAAATTAAATTTTCATCCATCATCAAATTTTAATTTTATGGTGCAAGTGCCCAAATCATTTTACAACTCCTAAATTGCTACCTATGTACATATTATGCACACGTATGTATGTACAGTACATATACGTATCCTTTCATAAAAATAAGTTCCCCGCACATCTGGCTCCGATGAACTTTCTGAAAATAAAGCCACAGTAGGATGCTTAATTTCAATGCCCTTCGTCAAATTCGTTGTACTGGTACTAAAACTCTCGCTAATAAACCGCATTTGCAACGCAATAGCACCAATAGCAGCTTACGAATTATAATCCCTGTGCTGTTAAATACCAACCAACCAAATTTTTGAACCGGCTGCGACTGCAATATGCAACCTTATGAATTGGTTTGGTGCCTGTTACCGCATCATAAAAAACTTCGCACACACAATGGCACATGTTCGAAAAGAAAATTTGATGAGACGGTCAGTAGAAACGTGCAAAAGGGTAGTTTAGTTGTATAATTTTGCTATATGTTTTTTTCTTCACGTTTTTTCGTATGAGGCAAACACACATTTGTGTATAGTGCACGAAAAATGGAATTATGACTCGTGAATAGAAGCCAGACAAATTATCATTAGCAATTCATTAGCAATAGCAGTTTATTTATAAGTTGTTAACAGGTTACGATCATGAATTTTCATAAGCAGTGAATGATTAGCAATTTGCGATTTTTTGCTTATCTCTAGTATTTAGTGCAGTTTAGTATTTATAACAATGGCAGCAGCTTGGTCATGTGGCTGAAAAATTTGTTCGCCCTGTTGCTGATCAGTTGCCTATGACATTGGTTATCGGGGAAAAAAATAACGAAAATCTCCCCAGTTATCTGGACGCCACCCCCGGAGTTTCTCTAAAGCATACATAACTGAGCTTCAAACGACTACATCAAATCTTTCTCTCTCTCTATTTATCCTTTTTAACGCCCGATCTGTGTGTAGACATGTTAAGGGTATTCATAACCCCTTGAGTGCGCGCAAATTATAAATAAAAAAGTGCCAATAGGTTATTTCAGATTTTTTTTTTTTACTAATGCATGATAATGCTCTCCCATATAGTACGAGACCGCTCACAGGATACCTCGAAGAAGTCGCTATAGCCCCAGTGGATGTATACTCAATGGAATATACCTGAGACATGGTAAAAAGACGAGTTCGAGTTGAAAATACACCGCCGGACAACTTTGCTCAGATTGGTACTGCTATGAAAAAGCAGTGGGATTACATCCTTCAAGAAGACGTGTATTACTTAATCAGAGTAATGAATAGTAGACTTGAAGCTGTCAATATTAAAGAAGAAAGTCCAAAGCTTTCCTTCTTTTCAATTATCGTACGATTTCTTTTTGTTGTTCATTGCTTGATGTCAGTTCTTTTTAAATTGCAGCAATATTTTGTTCAAGCTAATATTTTTTAACAAACAAACGAAAAACAAAACCGAGCTTTTAATTGATACTTCAGAACTTGCAGACGTCTTTTTTGTTGGAGTGTTCTGATATACGTTTATTTTGAGTAAGTGGAATGCCGTCCATATTATAAATCCGAAACATTTGCAGACCCCAGTTATGCCATTTATTTATTTCTATTTTAGTGTTTCGTGATGGTATTCAGCTTTCTGATTGTCAGAAGAATAAACAGCATCAGAGAAGTTAAATGGTACATAACCTTGCTTTGAACAACTTTACAGTATATGTATAAAGAACCTGAGTCTTACGTTTGGATCCAATTTCGTTAGCTGGCATAGTCGGAGATTAAATCTTTTCTTTCTACCAAATAAAAAAAAAATATCTTGTATTAGAATACTGATGGTCATCCGCATTGCAAGATTTCAATTACATTCAATTGTTTTGTTTCAATTTTAAATTGATACCATAATCAGGTTCCATGTTCGAATCACAGAAAACACCAACAAGTTTTTTCCACGGTCCCACCTCGCGCGAACGTCTGACAAACATCCGAGAGTATTGTTGTTATGAGAAAGCCCTTCGGATACGGCACTAAACTGTAGGTCCCTTCCATTCGTGTGAAAAAATATAGCGCATACAACACGAGTGGTTGCGAGAAGCTAGGCCCATGCACTTGAAGAGTGCCAAATATTCATTTATTCTTATCCATGATACTTGCAAAGACGAGTGCATAGGCAGAAAGCTCTAGGTTAGCTTCTATAGTCAAGGTTTTTGGTTAAAGGACATGTGAAAATATTCAAAGGGTCTCATTGTTTTGGAAAGCTTTTCAGTTCTTTCTTTTCAAGTGAAGGAAATAGCGGCTAGCGCTAAATTTGTATCTGCTTGTTCGAAAATTCAAAAGTCTTAATCCTTACTTTATTTAGTTTGTTCACTATTCAAATACATACATACGACTTGCATCCCCTCTGGTTAAGACGAACTGGGCTGGGTGCCCCTCCACCAAGGCATTGAGGGTAATGAATAACCAGAGCATACTTTAAGCAGTAGAGACTGTGTGTAAAAAAGAATTCTGATGTAACACTTAACCACAACCGGAACACGGTATCTGACTGGATTCAACAACGTTTTGAACTGCGACCCTTGCACTCGTTTACTTAAATACGGTACTTCCTCCGGTGTAGCTGAATAGTACCCAAGTTCGCCAGCTGGGCTCCCAACTGAAATGCACTATGCAACTCGAATATCATCTGCACAGATCAAACATGCTATAATATTAAGGAAACGTAACAACGTGTTTTTAAAAGGCGAACTACTCATTGAGGATGACATTGCAGCGATCCTGCCCTGTCAACTTATTCACTTACATGGGCCTCAACCAACAAGCCTCTCCATTTAGCTCGGTCTTTAGCTAATTGCCTCCAGTTGCGCACTCCGAGTTGGTCGAGGTCCCCTTGAACTTGTGCGCGCCACCTACGGCGATGATTCCCTCTACTGCGTCGTCCCTCGGGGTTAGATTCGAAGACTCTGCGGGTCGGAGCGTTGGTGTCCATTCGCCCTACATGTCCTAGCCATCTCAGACGTCCAATACGCATTTTTTTGACTAGGTCGATGTCGTTGTACAGCTCGTATAGTTCGTGATTGAATCTTCTCCACCAAAACCCGTCAACGCAAACGGGATCGAAAATATTACGAACAATTTTTCTCTCGAAGCGACCAAGGATATCTTCATCCTCTTTTAATAAAGTCCATGTTTCAACGCCGTAAAGCAGGACTGGGATGATCAACTTCTTATATAGAGTCTCCTTAGTTGTTCGAGATAGGGCTTTACTGTTGAATTGCCTTATAAGCCCAAAAAAACAGCGATTGGCGAGAGTTATTCTTCGATTGATTTCTGCGCTGATCTTGTTTGTAGAATTTATAGCAGTGCCAATGTAGTCAAAGTCCCTTACTACTTCGAAGATATAGCTGCCCACGGTGGCGTTTTGTCCAATTCGCCGGTGTTGGCTTTCCCTTCTTGCCTTGTTAACACCTGACCTAAATTTCGTCCTCCAATAGTTAAATTCGCTGTCAAACTAACCCATAATGCGTTCAAAAAAAATAACGGTTACAACGGCACTAAGTCGCTGTTTGAGATTATAAGTCCCAACGACAAGCCATCAACCAGATTGTCGGAGAGTGCATCAAAAGATCTTATCTTTTAGACCTTACGGACATTAATACGAGTATTAACTCAGCCGTGATAGGCTTGTTACGAAATGTAGATGTTTTGCTATAGTTTCCTCTGTTGTTTGCTTACATTTAATGCTGACTTTAGCGGAAAATACTGATATATATACGTACCTACAATAGTAATATAAAATCAATTCCATTAAATAAATAAAGGTAACACCCAAACAAAGTTAATTTCTGCGTCTAAAATAGATAATTGCCTGCACTTCAGATAATCTTTCAATATCGGTCGCGGTTATCCTTCTGCAATGGCAACCGAGAACCCCGAAGTTTTAAAATTCCTAACACCCAACAGCTTCCGGAAATTTTCGCATAGCTAACTTTCAAACCTCAGAAATGTCTCTTTTTCAATTAGGGCATCCTACTCCAGGCATTGGTAACACCCACACAAATTAATTTTCTTTAATTATCATACAATGCTGCTGAAAATCCTTCAAACGACCTGAGGCCATTGATGAATGGCCAGCAACCCGGCTGAGATTAAGTGGACAAAAGTCCCATTTGCCTTTCCCTTCTTTCCCGGCACCATAATTAAATTCAATTTAGCTTCAGACTCAACCCAAAATATTTGTGGCTATGGCTAACCCGTATTCAATTACTTTACTTCGAAAACATGAAAACAATAATTTTAATGACGAAAGTTTGCGTTTCAATTCGCTACCTCGGGCGTGTCGTCCTTTCTATCAAAAGTAGAACGGATAAATTTAGGCTTAGACCTTTTCAACACTGCCAACTGAAAGATATACGAGCATAGCCATTAAAATATCTCAACACCAACAAACAGCAAATTTATTGGAGTATACCCCTACCCCAATAGACGGCCACAAAATTGGAAGTCTGTGGTTATGGTGGCATATCACGAGAATCCAATAAATTCTGTTCCATTTCCCTCCACCTACCCATAGGGATGAAGAAACTTTCTTATCGTCCTTTAAGGCTACCTATTAACCCATTGCGTTCGGGTTTTTTCCCGCCATCTGCCATCGGATAAGATTTAAATAGCTAACCCATATCCTGTTAGCTGGAAGGCCTTAAGGGAATCGGTACGGGAGGAGTGCAACAAATTATATCCCCAAAAGTGGCAATAATAAGCAGATGGGTTGGGGATTTCCGGTGAAACATATGTTGGGGTCACCACTGCAGCTACAAATCTAAAACCGCACGCTGCCTGTCCTAATCTTCCACGCAGGTTGTTGGTCTCTTTGCATTGGTTTGTTTCCAGGGCTGAGCTGGCGGGACGTGACTCTTTTCTATGCCATTAAATCCTATTTGGGCTAGCGTGCGAGCGTCAGTGGGAGAGACTTTTAAATTAGAATATCACGTAGCAGCAGGAAGTTACACTCTTGGTACTCTGTACGCTAGGGGGGTGGGCGACAACAAAAGGAAACCATAATTCATGCGCTGCGGTAGAACGTTCGCCTCCAAAAATGCACAGCGATTACCTCGTCTCAATACGTTGGGGTGAAAATTGTAATGGCGTTCCGGGGTGGGAGGAAATCCGTTGTTAACGTCACGTATGCAATATTTTGATATCGGATTTTGATTGGATTTACGCTTCTCTATGGCATTCGTAGATGATGTTTGGAGGATTACCATAGGATTCGGCAGTAGGGAACTAAAATCTGCATTTAAGGTTGAGTGGGGTATTGTCTGTTATTGCCATATCATGCTTAGCTTTGAATCAATGTTTCAATGGAACATTAAAAGACTTCCACGGTTAGTTTCAATAAAGTCAATGGATTAGTGGTCTGGTTTGAGTCGATTTCTTTGTTGTTCGGTGTTTCAAATTTTAGATAGGCGGTCTTATGATAGCTGAATCTTTACAAGTGCGTCCGTTGTTGCGGTATTTCTGCAACAAGAGGACTATATTAATAACATGAAACGCTTTTGAATTTTAATTTTCAAATTCAGAAAATTTGCTTTATTTTCGAGTTACCTTCTAATTTAGTGTGTTCCATGAAGAAACAATAAAACGAAATAATTATGCGGTACGAGTATATAGTATTCAGCTATCTACACAACTATCTATGTTTTACCATTCGACTGATTATGTAAGGCTAAGTAGGGCTTAGACTTATTCCAATGGGTAAATTTAATGTGATAGGATTATTAGCGGATGTAGTTCTTGCAATGTTTAATAGGGATTGTCTGGCTGACTTGTAATCCTTTGATTCTTCATCGAATCAAAGGAGCATTGAGGCTTATGTTTTACGCTATCGTTAAAAGAGAAATCACTTTTCAAACCAGATCATAAAATTTAAAAATTGTTCATATTCTGAACCTGAAAGGTATATAAAAGTAAAACACTTATATAACTAACATGGTATCCATCTGTGTATGTACACATCTATGTCTCAGTGATTCTCTAGTTGGGCGTATAAAAGGTTTATATATTGCTTTATAAACTTATTCGTAGATACCTCGCTCGATCAACGCTCTTAAAGGCAGCCTTAAAAAAGATGAATAGGGATTGGGTATTCATATGAAGCTCTTGGCATTTTTCCAAGATATGGCACAGTGTGAATATTCGGTCCGTACTACGGTCACCCCCTTGCTCTCGCAGATAGTTCGTCTATGTATGTACCTGCCACTCCCTTATCCACATCCACCCTCCCATCCTCTAGCTCCTGAACTATATACGCATGGGACTGAGTTCCAAGTATTGCTTGCTCTGTAACAAAACGCATTTTGGTAGAATGATGTTCTTACGGTTGCCAAGTGAACAAAAAGTTGTATGCGCTAGTGGCCTCCCGGGTAGGAGGTTGAAAGATCAAGTTCCTAGGGATCATTCTGTTAAGATCTTCCGAACATCTGACATGGTAGTACCTATAAAAAAGTCATAAATCTGTCACCTGCCTTCGATAAGCCAACGACTGAAGGTTGAACGTAGGTTAGGTTAGGTTAGATTGACTGTCTGCACCACGATGCAGACACACTTAGACCAGTAAAGGTCCATTGTGATGCCAAGGATCTACCATTAGACCACTCAGGGACTAATAAAACCAACCGGAGCTTTTGATGAAGCGATGGATGTTCGTGACGTCTAAGGACGCCAAATCGCTGAGGTCGTCAAGGAAGGGAGCTCCTAGATGGAGCATTCTTTTGCGTGATAGAGCAGGACATGTGCATAGGAAGTGGAGAATGGTTTCCTCCTCCTCCTCGTCCCTACAGCTCCTGCAGAAGTCATTGGAAAAGAGGCCAAGTCTTTTGGCATGATGGCCGATTAGACAGTGTCCGGTGATGACACCGATAACGCAGCTGATCTGTGATCGCTTTAGCTTAACCAACTCGGCACTACGTTTCTGGTCCAGCTTAGGCCAGATCTGCCTCGAAATGAGACCCGTAGAGCCACTATCCCACCTAAGGTTGGTCTTGCTAATAGCGTTCAGCTTCAGTAGATGCTTACATGTAGCGAGGGGCATACCTAGGGCTTGCCTATCTGGCAGAATCCTTAGAGTAGTACCCTGTCTAGCGAGTTCATCCGCCCTCCAGTTTCCTGGAATGTCTCTGTGACCTGGCACCCAGCATAGGTGAATGTTGAACTGCTCTGTCATCTCTGCAAGAGATGAACGGCAGTCTAAGACGGTCTTTGAAGTAAAGGAGCACGATTCCAGGGACTTGATAACAGCTTGACTGTCAGTGAAAATGCTAATATCGCTGACAGATAGTACATTACATTTCAGCCAAGACAGGGCTTCCTTAATCGCCATGATTTCCGCCAGAAAAACGCTACAATGATCAGGGAGGCGAAACAAGATGCTCATGTTGAGCTTATCGGAGAAAACACCACAGCCCACCCCACCTTCGGTCTTAGAGCCATCTGTGTGGAAGTGCACCGAATTTCCATCATCAGGGGGAGAGCCATCCCACTCATCCCGTTCAGGGATACTCGTACGGAAGTGTCGGTCAAATCTCAGTTTCGGTGGGGTGTAGTCCGTGTTTTCATGTGTGAAGTTGAGAAGATCAAGGATCGAGGAGTGGCCAATGTGATAACTAGACCACTGAGAGGAGGCTTTAAGACGAATAGCCGAACTGGCAGCAGTCTATCTGCCAAGGATATCCAGGGGTAACAGGTTGAACATAATGTTCAGTGCCGCAGAGGGGGTAGTTCTTAGCGCACCACTGATGCACATGCAAGCGGATCGTTGCACTTTAGCTACCTGAGAAAGGTGAACAGCCCTGTCAAGGGTAGGCCACCAAACGATCACGCCATAGAGTAGTATGGGCCTGACAACAGACACGTAAAGCCAGCGAGTGATTTCAGGTTTCATACCCCAGCTCCTACCTATAGCCTTTTTACAGGAATAGAGAGCTACATTGGCTTTCCTTACGCGTTCTAGTAGATTGGCTTTCCAGTTCAGTTTTCTGTCCAGAATAAAACCCAGGTATTTTGCATTAACAGTGAAGGTGAGACTGGTGCCATTAATCATAGGAGGGTCTACGTGGGGAACTTCATATTTCCTTGTGAAGAGAACAAGTTCTGTTTTATGAGGGTTAACCCCCAATCCACAATTGGAGGCCCACCTAGAGAGCCGAGAGAGAGCATGTTGGAGGATTTCCTTGAGAGTTTCTGGGTGCTTGCCAGACGCAGCAATCGCAATGTCATCAGCATAGGCAATCACTCTACAGCCTGACCTGTCCAGGTCCACTAGTAGCTCATTCACTACAAGATTCCACAGGAGGGGGGACAAAACACCACCTTGGGGGGTTCCGCAGCAGGCAAGTCTTCTGGCCGATGATCCACCCAGCTGTATGTTGATAATCCTGCGTGTTAGCAATTGATTGATCAACACTCCGAGCGAAGTATCCACCTTCAGATTTGCAAGTGCGTCTGTGATTGCCTTTGGTTTGACATTGTTAAAAGCTCCCTCAATGTCAACGAAAGCCACCATGGTATATTCTTTGATGCTCAGAGATTTTTCAATGATGCGCACAAGCGAGTGTAAAGCTGTTTCAACGGATTTGCCTTTGCAGTACGCATGTTGGGACGGCGAGAGCAAAGACGGGCTAATGCTCTGACGGAGGTGAACATCAATCAGCCTTTCCAGCGTTTTCAGTAGAAAAGACGATAGACTGATAGGTCGGAGATCCTTTGGTTCCACATGCGAGCTCTTACCTGCCTTAGGAATGAAGACAACTTCGACCTCGGCCCACGCCTTGGGGATGTAGACCAGATTAAGACAGCTCGATAAGATGACCTTGAGCCATGGAAGCACAATATCCTCACATTTTTGAAATTCAGCAGGAATAATGCCGTCAGGTCCTGGGGACTTGAAGGGCTTGAAGCTGCGCATGGCCCAGCGGATCTTTTCTGTAGTTACTATAACCAGGGAGCTGCTGCACGGTAGAGAGCAAGTACGGGTAATGCCCGATAATGAAACAGCAACAGGGGAGCTACCAGGGAAGTGAGTATCCAGTAGGATGTCAATGGATTCCTTAGCAGAGGTGGTCCAGTGACCATCTGGATGTAAGAGGTAGCTAGATGTTGAAGGGCTTTTTGAGAGGAGTTTCCGCAACCTAGAGGCTTCCGAGGATTCTTCAATACTGTCGCAGAAAAGTCTCCAGGAGCGTCGTTGCTCTTTCCTCAGTGAGATTTTATATTTCCTGAGAGACAGTTTGTAGGTGTCCCAGTCGGCCGTCTCGCGAGAGCTTTTAGCAATATTAAAGAGGAGTCTGCTGTCCTTCCTAAGAGTACTAAGATTTGCATTCCACCAAGGTGGTTTCTTCTTACCTCGAGGAGTGCGGTTAGGGCACGCCACAGTCAAGGCACCGTTAAGTGCCGATGTAAAGGTGTTGCCCAACCTGTCAAGATCATCCGTACTAGTAGGTTCAGTAGGCAAAAGGGAGGGAATAAGCGTCAATAAGCGCTTCCTGTATAGAGACCAATTAGTTTTTTTATAATTTCTAAAAACTTTCTGATGAGCTAGATGGTCGTCAAGACTGAATTGGAGGTAGCGATGGTCTGAGAAAGAGTGCTCTTCAGAGACTCTCCAGTCCTTTACCAGGTTATATATATGATCAGAGACAAGGGTAATGTCCAGGTCTTCTTGTCGGTTACGAGTAATAAAGGTCGGTTTAGACCCTCGGTTACAAATAAGGAGATTAGTACTGAGGATAAAATCAAAAAGTTGCTCACCTCTTTCATTTATGTCGGAACTGCCCCAGATTGAGTGATGAGCGTTCGCGTCACAGCCAATGATGAGACCAGTCTTAAGGCTCTCTGCTTTCGCAATCAAGCTCCCCAAGATGTCCGGAGGGAGTGGGCCCACTTGATCGTGACCCAAATAGGCCGAAACCAGCCAGTAATTCTTTAAATGCAATTCCAGGTTGGTAGCGACTATGTCTTGATTGCTGAAATTAGAGAGTAAAAAGATGTTAAGGTGGGTCTTCGCAAGGATACAAGATCTCGGTTTACCTTCCATCCTTGCGTAGATTAGTTTATAATTTGGAGTCTTGAGGCCACAAATCTGGTTTCCAACAACCCATGGTTCCTGGATCAAGACTAAGTCTTCCCCGTTTTTAGCAAGCCGGAGAATAAGGGAGGCCGAAGCCGAGATGGAGTGATGCAGGTTAATCTGAAGGATCCGCAGCATTAGAGCTACTTCTCTGTTCAGATACCATTATCACGATATTGTTGCCGTCCTCTGAATCTAATGACAGGAGATCATCCTCAAGAGAAGGGCCATTTGGATCGCTATCCATCTCCGTGTCCGTCAAACCGAAGTCGGATTCACGGATAGATGGTGAGGGAGAAGGGGGACCGGAAAAGTCCAGTTTGAGAAGAGCGCCAACCATTTCCGTGTCCGTTGACGAAGAGTCGACCCTCAAGAGGGGTGGAACAGCGGAGGGGAGCGAGGGAATGGGCTCCGAAGGGAGCGAGGGAATGGGCTCGGAAGGAGAGAAACTCGCGACTGGTATGGAAGAAGCGTCCAGTTTGGGAGGGACTCTCTCGGGCTCTTTCTCATCGCATTTATATACTTTAAGAGTGATAGAGCTGAAGCCGTAGTTAATCACTCCTTTTGAAGATGCCAAGGGGGCCAGGGACTCTTCATTGATGACAATGATGACGCTTCTTATGTCACCTCTCGGCTCGTCCACTTTGGCAATCTTCCAGTTGTGAGTAGGGAGGGAGTTGTTGCTGATCCTGAGAATATCCAGGATCACCCTAGGATCGAAGGGTTCGACCGGAATGGTAGCACGAGTCCTAGGACGGTTAGGAATTTGGTCTTTTTCCACGACCTCTAACTGTGCACCTGGCCAAACCTGCCCCAATCTGGAGACAGCAATTTTGTAAAGATCCTTAGATCTTTCATCAGCACGGGCAATGATTTTTACGTGCCCTTGATACCAGCCAGCATCTCTGCAAGAAACATCAGGGCCGGGATGGTCACGTAAGACTTGGAGACAATTGGTGGCGAGCTTTATCTCCACCTTCCTCCATTTGTCGGCTGTGATGCTACCATCCGGATCGCTGTGGTCAACGACCACGATCTCCAAGTGTGCCTTAAGTACTTGGTTGAAAGGCTTGGAGGTAGTGTTGGCAAGTACTACCTTGGTTTTTTTTTGCTAAGGTGGGAGACTCATCCTGAGATCTTTGGCGTTTGGACGATAAGTCCTTGTTGGATGAGTCGGAGGGGAGCTGGACACGTTTAGTAGCCCAGCTTAAGGACGTTTTATGTTTTTGTGTTCTCTCTCGTTCAGGGATAGCCTGAATGTTGCGAATTAGCTTGTAGGCTAGCCGTCGATCTTGGTAAGAGATCTTGGAGGGAGCGACGTTCCGCGAGCTCGAAGCCGAGCTGTCCGTCGCCCCTGAGAGAGATTTAAGAAGGGGATGTGGATCCTTCGAGGAGGAGGGAGCAGCGTGCTGTAAGCTCGAGGCCGAACAGTTAGCTATCCCTGAAGGTAAAGAGATAAAGTGGGGGTTGACCCCACGCGCTACATGGTCTGGCTTTACGATGGGACCAGGTGTTGAGACCACTGTCCTATCCGCCAGCGTACCAGGCGCGCGTTCAGCATTCATGGGAGCGACCACTTGCTTGCAGCTGCTCGCATAGCTAGAGCTAGGCTTCAAAGCCAATGCGCCAGCAGGAGTTGCAATAGCAGAGCTTGCAGGTGTGCTTTCCAGGAGGCTGGAAGGCGGTTTTTCAAGAGGACCGTCCTCTTTTTGAATATTTATTTTTGTTTTTTTTGCTTGTTTTGGTTGTTTTGTTTTTTTTTTATTCATAATAGGACCCACGAGTGGCGGAGAATGGGAAGGTCGACCTGCACAGAGATCCGCATTGTGCAGGCAAGGCAGGCTAATCCGGAGGTCGCCAGGTATCCGGATACTCCGTTAGCGAATGGGCTATTATTTAGAGTGGGCCCCCAGCCAGGCTGATCCTCGGCACGGGTCGTGTAACACCTTGATCCGGCCCACCGGAAGGGGGAGGGGAATGGGGGGGGGGGGGGGGGGGTAAGGACGACTGCAACTTAGCTTCATGTCTCATCTGGGGATAGGTACCCGAGAATCCTTGACCTTTACTAGGCCCCTACACCACGGCGAGGTGTGCAGTCAGATAGGGGGCGGTTGAACGTAAATGCCGGATCTTCTATTAAGCGAACTGCTAGCCTCTGGATGTTGTCAAGTAGATGTAGACAGTGCTGTGGTCGAGCTTCAAATATGAGAGCAGTACTCAAGCCCGAGTCTTACTTGTGCTTTGTATAAAAGTAGAAGTTGCAGCGGGGTATAAAGTACTTCTTTGTTCTGAAAAGAAAACTCAACTTCATGGAAGTCGATATTGCAGTGGTGGATATGTGGTCATACCACGTTACTTCAGAGATTACTGTGACATCCAGTAAATGCATGGTCTCCTTGGGATAGATTATTTGATTCAACGTTTGAAAGAGGGGAACAGTAGATGTATTTTTTATGGAAACTTAAGTTTTTCTTTTCATTTTTCAATTTTTCTTTCTGTGCATATATCATATATGTATATGATACATGGACGTGGTGGGCCACCACACGTTCAATGTATCAAATATGAGTCGTACTACCTTTTTATCACATCATTTTTTTTAAATAATAAATGTCCTATTACTGAATTTTTTGTTTCAATATAATCTAGAAGCTCATTCCTATACACTCATACTAATTTCTTCATTTTAGTAAGATCCTCCCAATTAACAAATTAAAGATAAAATTACACTTACTCGTACCATGCATCACATATGATATAATACATGAGCGCTTAAGTTCAGGACACTTTTACGCTCAATGTATGTACCATATGATACACGGGACTGTGTTATAAGGGTGGACTTATGTAATTTGCAAAACGTGATAAGCATCCCCTTATCAAATTTAAATGTCTTGTTTTAGAAAGAGCAGCCTACACACTTGCTCACGGACAGTACTTTGTTTATTTTAGAGGACTTTACTACTACAGACATCTCCAGTTGTCTTAATTTTTTGCTTGCTGCTCCCAGATCATTACACTCCCTTTCCAATTATGACGTTGTCCCTTTGGGTTGAACTTAAAGGCGATTCGGGGCAGTGTTCTGGTGGTCATCCTAAATTCTGGGAACTAATCTCTCTGACTTTCTGCATACGTCCCTCTTTGGCGCATAGGATTTTGTATTAATCGTTTATTTTAAAAAAGATGCGAAATATTAAATTCAATTTTATTATGTACCAAGGCATATAATTCTGAATCACTTCATTTGTGAATCTTCAACCGTATAGACGTGTTTTTTCGATCTCTTGAAACATTTACCGAACTTTTTCCCGGAACTTTCGCACAGTAAACATTCGCGAACCGTAATTATTTCCGTATCAAAACGAATCTAATTTACCCGTGCCGAACTGTGTTTATTTACATTAAATACAAACTGACAATTTGTCATTTGTTTAATTGTGTTAGTGACTACTAAGTACTCTCTTTTACACACACATTGTCAGCTTCGTAAGCTGTTCGTTAACATTGAACTGTCAAATTTCATTTTTGCCAAGTGTTGGTAATGCAGTTGTAGTTAACACAGTGCATTAAGCTTTATCACACTTTTATTAGACTTTTTTTTTTTTTTTTTTTTTTTATTTATTTTATTACTTTGTGTAATTTTAAATAAATAATGGATATCGGTTGTGGTGAATGCGGACAAATTTATAGTGCTCACGACATTTACATATCCTGTGACGGTTGCCTTAAATTATTCCATACCAAATGTGTGGCGTTATCACCTAGAACAGGGGATGATCTGCGAAATCCAATCCCAAACGGTCTCCAGTGGTTTTGCGCACAGTGCCGGAAATTTTCAACGTCAACGCTGTTACGATTACTTGACGAGTGCAGAGGTCCGTCGAAGCGCATAATGGCGGAGCTTGAGCGTATTCAGTCACTCTTTAAGCAGCATCTTACCACCTGTGACAAACTGTACGACCTTGTGTGTTGCAATGAAGCCACCCTGAAAGCTAGTAGTACCCGTCAAAAATTAGCTAAGCCTAAGCCCACCTCAAAATCAAAAAAATCATCTGATGTTGGCGTCGACCTTTCATCTCCTAGCTCTCGTAGCGATCTTAGAGTTACTGCTGAATTATCACTTCCGGTTGATGACCCTGTTACCAGTAACCCGAAAACTCAGTTTTTATCATCTGATGTTGCCGTCGGCTTACCATCGCCATATTCTCTAAGTGACTGTGGAGTTACTGCGGAACTATCACTTCCGGTTGCAAAACCTACTGCCAGTCACCCGCAAATTCCTGAACCTGCTGGGATCGTTAGTATTCCTGTCCCTACTTCACCTTTTCTGCCGGGTACGGATTCATCACCTGGTACATCGGGACTGCAAAATTCATCATCTGGCAATCTCGTGGTAGTTAAGAGGCCTCCTCGCAAGATGATTTTCATATCGAGGCTTTCTTCTACAACCACAGCCAACGACATCCTGAGCTACATTAGCAACAAAAGTGCTATACCAGTTTCATCTATAAATTGCTTCAAGTTTAATTTTAATGAACCTCGTGAAATAGCATCATTCAAGCTATTTACTCCTGATGCTTATTTCAATCTGCTTCTTTCTGCTGACTTCTGGCCTGATGGGACATTGGTACATGAATATGTTCCTCGAGCTAGACCCGCCTCATCAATGAAGACACCTATACCTGCAGCCGTAACATCGCATTCAAAAAACGATTAAGTATCGCCAAATCTTTAGGTATAAATTCTAAACATAACTATACTTTATATTATCAAAACGTAGGCGGTATGAGAACTAAGTTTAAAAAATTGTACCTTTCATCTTCATCATTTGATTTCGATATTATTATTTTTATAGAAACTTGGCTTTTAGACAGTCATTTTACGGCTGAATTCATGAGTGGCGCCTCCTTTAATGTATTTCGTAAAAATCGCTGCGTGAACACTACAGGTTTGCTCAGAGGCGGAGGAATACTGATTGCAGTTCGTAGTTGCTTTCCTTGTAGGCAGCTCGAGCTGCTTTCAAATAACCTAACACCTTCTACCAATTTTGATGTTGATCAGTTAATTTTGAAAATTTCCTTTTCATCAGACTTTGATCTTTTTTTGATTGCCAGCTATTACCTCCTGGTAGCCCTTTAGAGCTTTTTAAATTACACTTCGATAATTGTCGTAATCTACTTGATAATCTAGGACCATCTCAACATGTAGTGTTCACCGGTGATTTCAACTTGGCGGATATTGTATGGGAGTTTAATAAATTTGATAGTCATCTTATACCCTATAATGTTACTAGTGAAAGAGAGATTGAACTTATAGACTTCTTTTGTCAGTATGACCTAATTCAGGTTAATCCAAATAAAAACTGTTATAATCATGTTCTTGATCTTATGTTTGTTGATAAAGAATTTGTTGTTAATATTGAATTAGCTGATTCTCCCATTCTCAATAACTCTGTTTTCCATAATGCCTTTATAGTTGATTTCTCAATCTTTCATTATCAGAAAATTTCAAATGGTCAAAGATTTCGTAAGGATTATAATAAAGCTGACTTTGATGCAATGAACAATTACTTAGATTCGGTTTCATGGAATTATATATTATCATCACTTGATTTGGAATCTATGTATGACACTTTCTTTTCCATTTTACATTCTATTATTAGTCGCTTTGTTCCAGTCAAAAAAAGTATTTTGCATGGACAACCGGTCTGGTTTAATAGGAGGCTTTTGAATCTTAAAAATAAAAAGAATAAGGCCTAAAAGCGGCTAAGGCATGACAGATCTAATATAGAACTAAAATCTTGGTACTTACTTTGCCAAAAGGAATTTGATGTTCTAAACAAATTTTTGTACAGAGGTTACATATTATCGTGTGAAAATAAATTAAAATCGAATAGCAAATTTTTCTGGAACTTCATAAATTCCAAAAGAAATACTAAAGGGTTACCAAATCTTATGTATTTTAATGACTCTTCATCTAATGATACTAAGGCGATTTGTGATTACTTTGCTGACTATTTTAGTTCAGTTTATAGTAATTATGATGGAGTTGATTCTTTTTCGAATTTGGAATCTATGATAAACCTTGGTGATTTGCATTTTGATAGATTAGATATTGAAAAAGCTCTTGTTGACCTTAAGGGTGTAAAAAGTGGTCCTGATGGTATTTCTCCTATCTTACTTAAGAACTGTGCAACTTCTTTATCTTTCCCACTTCATCTTATCCTATCAAAATCAATCGCGTCTGGAAGTTTCTTAGATATTTGGAAAATATCTCACATTGTGCTGATCCATAAATCCGGTCCTAAGCAAAACGTTAGCAATTACCGTCCTATTTGCAAGATCCCTTCCATTCCGAAATTGTTTGAAAAGCTAATTACAAACAAGGTGTCTTCCTTAGTAAAGAATTTTATTTCTGTTCAGCAGCATGGGTTTATTCAGGGCAGATCTACATGTACAAACTTGTCGATTTTCTGCAATTTTGTTATAAAAAACTTCGAGATCGGCCTGCAAACTGATGTGGTTTTCACTGATTTTGCAAAAGCATTCGATAGGGTTAGCCAGAAAACATTAATAAGGAAACTTTCCTGCTTGGGTTTCCACTCAAATTTACTTGATTGGATTGAGTCTTATTTGAGTAATCGGATCCAATTTGTGAAAATTAATGACACTCTGTCTAAACCTATTAATGTAACTTTGGGCGTCCCACAAGGTAGCCACCTTGGCCCGCTGTTATTCCTACTTTTTATTAATGATCTTCCGGACGTCATGAAGCATTCTGAATGTCTTTTGTTTGCTGATGATCTAAAGATATTTCGTGCAATTAAAACTAAAAACGATTGTAATCTTTTGCAGGAAGACATTAATGCAGTGGACAAATGGTGTGTTGTTAACAATTTGCCCCTGAATACTTCGAAGTGTCAATGTTTCACACTTTCTAGGTCTTTTACTTCCATTTTGCATTGTTATTACATTAAAAACAGTCCACTTGATAGAGTGACCTCAAAAAAGGACCTGGGTATCTTACTTGATCCTCGCCTAACTTTCAATGAACACATTGACTATATTGTGTGCAAGGCTAATTCTCTGCTAGGTTTCCTTAAACGTAACTCAAGAGATTTTACTGATCCCTACACACTGAAAACTCTTTTCATTTCTTTAGTTAGACCTCACTTGGAGTATTGCAGTGTTATTTGGAATCCTTCTTATAATTTGCACTCCTATCGAATTGAAAGAGTACAGAGAAGTTTTACTAGATTTTTATTTTTCAAACTAAATTGGCGTATCGAAACGCCTTCCTATAAAACCAGATTATTGTTATTTAACTTAAATACTTTAGAATGTCGTCGTAAATATTTTTGCGTTATGCTGGTCAGAGACTTAATTCATTATCAAATTCAGTGTCCTACCTTGCTATCTATGCTTGATTTTTATTCTCCTTCTCGAATGCTACGCGCTCAGTTCCACTTCCGTGAAAGTATACACCGGACTAATTACGGTCAAAATGAGCCAATTGCTCGTTGCATCACTGAAGTTAACTCTATATTAGCATCAGTAGATATTTTTCTTAATTGTTCCAGACTTAAATTTAAAAATAATCTACTATTAATCTTATCTGATAGTGTTTGATTGTTAAGCTTCCTTTCTTATTTATTTAAAATAAAATAATTGTATGAGTTTATTTTATGAATGTTTGTTTTGTATCCAAAATACTTCTTAATTTTGTTATTTAGTCTGTAAGAGATTATTATACTCTGTTAGATGAAATAAAGAAAATAAAGAATAAAGAAAGACTAATTTTGCACAGTCACGAAGAGCAGATTATTATAGTTTCGGCGCTGCTTGATTTTACACAACCAAGAGTATTTTAGAAATTTATTAGAAGTTGAAAAGAATTGGGGGAAAATGAAATAGAAATGAAAGGAATGTGAGACATAGCTTGTTGAACTTAAATCACTTTACATGCTAGGATGGCATGAAATATGGGAGGAACAACGGAATGTAAGGGAAAAGATTAATATCTGGTATGAACTCTCTAAATTGAGGCAGGCTAAGCAACCACTCGGGAACTATAACTAGAGGATTAGTAAATCCTGCTTAACATTAAATAGGAATCGTCTTTGCATTCTGACAGGATTAATAACCAGTCTTTGTAGACCACAAGAAAGTACTTAGGACACTAGGAACAGAGAAAAATCAGTACTCTATATCTTGCGAGAAACACCATCACACGATATCAAGGATTGTGAACCGTCAGTGATAGATTTATGTTCGTCAGATGCATTTACAATATTCCGAGTCATCAAGGCAGTTCGTCTGGAGGGGGTTCATTAATTCAACTATCTGATCGACTATAACTCCAGGTTGGAAAAGCACAATAGATATATTAAGATCTACAACCTATATATCAATCAATTCATCTACCAAAAACAATTTTAATGTTGGCTGGTTTTTGTTGGTGTGCTTTAGGTATGTTACATGGTGAGCACTTCAGTGCCTACCAGTGATTGTTCTATAGAAACAAGACATTGCATAAGGTCCAAAGATCTCTTTAAGTCGCAGTGCCAGTCAAATCTTCCTTGACACTTCCTCCAGGACTGGTTGGAAAGTGGAATTAATGCCCAAAATGTGGCGAAGTAGGTACCAGGCACATAACCTACCCTTCCACGGAACCATTGACCCGAAAAGTGTCATCAGTACTGTTATAGTTCTTGGGTGCAGACAGAATTTAAAAAAAAAATTGGTGTTGTGGCCGATAATGTTGTTTAACTTCTAGCGGGCATATTCTTCAATGAACAACTAGAGCGAACCCTTTATACCTTGTCCAAATGGTCAACAACAAGCAGAATAGACCTCTCCAGTCTATATTTACCAGCACATTTGAAGAATTTTGGTGAGTTCAGACCGTACGAAATACCATAACATACCAAGTTTTAGAAAATTAAAGTTGGTTTCTACAGAAACCTTCCAAAAACCGTGTTTTTATTAGTTTAACTTATGTTCATAGACTTAAAGTCAAATTTCAATTAAACGACATACAAGTGCAGATTCAGATTCTTCCAAATGGGAATATACAGACCTGTGGTCACGGTACTACTTCCATATGAACTGCTGGTCATAATAATCCATAATATAGAGTAGTTTTCTAGGTTGTAACTGAGAGCATTGTACTATACTGTCCACTCCACTCAATTGCATACCCAGTCATTACTTCTGACCACATTTCTTTAACAACATATTCATGGTCATGGTCAAAAATAGATAACACCACCTCTAACTCTTATACTCAGAAGAGAAATTTGCACATTTGATATATAACAACCCACATCCTGGGTTTCATTTTGCTCCATTAACTTTGAAACACTTGCGTAAACATCCTGTATCAAAGTGACAAAGTGCATTGAAGCCTGCATTGATTAACCCTGAAGGATTTTATTTGCATGCAGTTCCACTGCATTATCCTCACTCCATTTAACAATAACGTCCTTCCTAAATTCATCTTGATCCATGCTAAGTTAACATTCACACCCGGATACTTGTCCACAACCTCACAAATATTAAAGAAATTTATGAATCATCTCCATACCGAACATACCCTTAAGCACAGCCCTAGACAGACAATACCATCCTCAGTAAGCCATAGAAAGATGCAATTTCGTCCGCATTTACTGTGTGATGGGAAAAATATTTAAATCATAGTAATGTAGAAACTTCCGAAGCAGCAGGAGTTGGTACCCACATGTTTACTAGCGTTTCGAAAGCTGCATCGAATATTCTCAGAAAACTTGATGTCCCCATCTCACACACACATATACAAAGGAGCATAAATGCAGAATTTATTCCCTGTCTGTATTCAGGTGGTTCTCCCCCATCTCTAGAGAGCAACAGACGTTCTGCAACAACAATCAGAGCAAATCGAAGAAGCACATGGAAAACCAACAACCAGCAGAGGCTGCAAGTCAAAGTCAAAGATTTAGCGATGTGCATACGACAGTCAAGGCTGTCGCTGCAGTAAGTCTGCAGTAAATTGTGAATGTGGCAGAAGCATTAAAGATGCACAACAACAAAAACATCTTCGGGTCCTTTTCTTTCTTTGGAACGAAGTATAATATGTATATTGTCCTGGCTTGTGCAATCATTGCACGGTGAAGTCATCCAGGAGGGCATGCAAAATCGATCCGAATCGAAAGTTTAGAGAGTGAAAACTATGGTAAGGTATAATGGATCACTTAATTTTGCCACCGAAGGGCATGTGTGGGTGATGTCAATTGAATTTGCCAATCTAGTCCGGTTTAGGTGGTTGTCGTTCGGACTTTTGCATAAATAATGTGTTCAATAGTATTTTATTATTTTATTTACCTTTCTAAGGGGCAAGCATTTATTCTGCAGAAATCGAAGGTTGTGGTGATCATAGTATTTATTCAAAAAATAGGTCTATAAATTTTATACGAACATTGTAGGCGTAGTAGAGGTGTTCGACGTAATGTACCATTCTGGATTTTATTCTCCGGGCTTTGGTCCTCAGGTATGTCCACAGAACATTGTCACCGACCCAGAAAAACAGTGGTGATAGTATACAATAGCTCGCTGTTGTACACGAAGAATATTTGAAATTCAAACTTTAACTATTCATGCTCCTAGAGTGTACCTTTTCTGATCCCCAGTTATTTATTTTATTTATTATGTTTGTCGTATCTGCCCAGTGCTTGGTTGTGCTGAGCTTCTAGTTGCTTCGGATACATCTCAAAGCGGAAAGATGGAATTCCAAAGGTGGATTTCATAAGCACTAGTCTGATTGAATGTTCCCTGTGTATACGTTGAACATGAAGGCCGATGGGCTATCATTTCGCACCTCACTTCTAAGTTCGATGTAGCCGTTGTCCTCAATTCGAATGATGATGTTGCGGGTTGAGTTGACTACAAAAGTCGTTATTTCAATCCAAAACCTTAGTTGATGCATTGATAAAAAGCTTTCTTATAAATATTGTACTTAATGATTAAGTCTAAATTGGGCGGTACCACGGTTCGACGTTTTTTTTAGGTGCAAAAAGGTATGTAATTTCCTCGTCTTTAGAATCTGACAGTAGGGCTCTATATGTCCTCCGTAAATGTTTGATGAGCTGTCTTGAACACAGTTGTATACCGCAATTATTTAGATAATGTAAAGAGATTGGACTGCCTTTACATCAGTGGAGCCTTCAGAAGTACCTCCTCGTAATTATCGGTGTGTTGGTTATGCTCCTGCTTTTAAATATCCCTGACAGGTCGATGTAATCAAATGCCTGCTCTACATAGAGCTGTGAAGCTAAAAACTGGTGGGATGAAAAGTCTTTCTTAATAATATTATTAAGCTACGCTACGTTACGACCACCACTAGCCATGTCATGAACCCATCACACCCGATCGACATTAGAGGAGTTGTCAATTGTCATGAACGGGGAAGTTGTTGTGGTTTTTGATCGCAGAAATAAAAGAGTTGTAAAACTAGCATCGTGTTATTTTCTTGCTTGCATTTTTTTTTTAATCTGGGAAATTGTTTGCCATCCTTTTACTGAACTGCCCAAAATCTGCATTTGTGCAACAATATAAACATTAATACCTCCTCCATTACAGTACACCTTATGGCCCACGCACCGGAGCAGGAGAATTTCGGCATGCTTTCCGCTATCGCTACATGTATATTGTTACACCCCCTTCGGGTAGGGGTTAGAATATACCCGAGGTAGGCATGCCTGTCGTAAGAGGCGACTAAAATCCACCCTTCGTAAATCGGGCTTAAAGTGCATACAAAAAAATGCAATGAGTAAAACGAAAAGATTTAATACCCCAGGTGGCAGTCCAGGTTCACTGGAAAGTCCACCCTCTTCGGAGGTAGGCTCTACGGATTCTGGGGAGAGCCAATTCTTGCAATTAATAAACGCCTTTATAAAAAGTTCAAGGGTACCTCGGTCTCCACCATCAAGACCGAATGTCTCCGGGAAAAAAAGTCCGCCGGAAGTGCAAGCGCACAAGAAACAGGACTCAGAGAAATGTAAAAGCTTTGAGAAGGAAAATAACGAACTTCGCAATAAGCTTAATGAAATGGATCGACTCTACCAAGAGCTCAAAAAAGAGGTAGACATGCTGAGAGAGGAAAACAAGCTTCTAAAGAACTCGCTTTTACAAAAAGAACGCGAAGATTCCCTTCCCCGCGCAGCTAATCCCAATTATCATACGGACAAAGAAGAGCTTGCACGCGAAACGAATTGCGTCTTAAAGAAAAGACCTAGCAAAAAACGCAGAGCCGGCTCTTCGCCCGAAATCGAGCCGCGAAAAGAAGACAAGCAAAATGAGTCGAAGCCAAAACAAACTCAAGCTAAAGCACGTTCTCCGCCTGCAATAAACGTCGTTGGCGTAACGGAAACAGTAAGCTACATTGCCTTCTTAAAGGAACGACGACATCGAAATTCAAGGTAACGTCACTCAGGAACAATGCGTGGAAAATTAACGTTGATGACTCCGATGGCTACCGAGCAATATCACAAAAATTAAACACGGAAAAGATCCAGTGGTATAATTATGAAAATAAGTCAGAAAGACCACTGCGTGTTATAGCAAGGGGGTTTCACCCCTCGTGCACAAAAGACGACGTAATGAACGACCTCAAAGCTAAAGGTTTAAAAATTCTTAATGCCGTGAATATTCTCAAAAAGGTGAAGCAACCAACGGAACAAGGCCAGGAAATCATGGTCAAGCATGGACTTCCGCTCTTTATGCTTACCTTTGACAGGAGCGAAAATGTAGACGATATTTATAACGTTAAAACTATTCTGAATATCGTAGTCAAGATTGAGCCTATGCGTATGAGTACGAGATCGATACCTCGGTGTAAACGCTGTCAAGGCTTTAATCACACACAGTCGTATTGTCAAAAAGAGCCGAGATGCGTAAAATGTGCTGGTAACCATCTCTCAGAAAAGTGTGACCTAAATAAGCAGGCCCCGGCTACCTGCATTAACTGCAAAGGAAAGCACCCAGCGAACTATCGAGGTTGCGAAGTGGCAAAAGAGATTCAAAAAAGGCTAGACACATTTAAAAATATTCAACGCCAGAACGTAGAACCGGTCAAAAATAGTCGTGAAATTGCTAAGCCAAGGGTAACGACCGTCAATAAACACGTCAAAGTTAAGACGAGAGTCGAGCAAAGTAAAGTTCCTTCGGCAAAATCAAAGGAAAAGCCACAATCTCCAGAGACGCTAACATATGCTCAAGCTGCGTCGCTAGAAAACAAGCAAAGCGGTGTTACGGTAGACCCAGTCTCCCAAGTCTTCTCTATAATTCTTGCGAAACTTGAGGAGCAAACGAAGGTAAACAAAGTCATATTTGATAAATTGAGCAAGCTCGAGTTAAAACCTCACCAAAAAAGAACTCCCATATGAATATGAATCAGTCACTAAAAATCTTAACATGGAACGCAAACGGCCTTCTACAAAAAAAACCCGAATTAGAAGTATTCTTACGGAATGACAACATTGACATTTGCTTGATCTCTGAAACTCATTTGACAAAGGAATCCAGAATAAATAAGATAAGAGGGTATCGTGCTTATCACACATACCACCCTTCCGGAAGAGCTAGAGGCGGATCCTTCTTCTTCATTAAAGACTGCATTGAGCACTCCATAAATACGACGATTGAAATCGATACAATGCAAACAAGCTCAGTTCGAGTTAAGAATAGGCACTCGTATTTCAACATCGCGTCCATTTATTATCCTCCGCGATGCACGTTTAGAAGTAACGACTTTGTACGTCTCCTTGACTCACTTGGACCGAATTTCATTATAGGTGGCGATTTCAACGCAAAACACACCTTCTGGGGTTCCAGATCTAATTCACGGAAAGGCAGACTTCTGTACGAAGCCGGTACGCAATTCGGGGTTGATTTCTTTTCGACGGGGAAACCGACGTATTGGCCCTCTGATACAGCAAAAACACCGGACCTAATAGACTTCTTCGTAGCAAAAGGAGTATCTTCAAATTTTGCGAAAGTAGAGGAATGCTTTGATCTCTCCTCAGATCACTCGCCGGTAATCTTGACAATAAGTGACCGACTAATGACAGTAGAAGGTGTGCCTAGATTAACTAACAAAAAAACTAACTGGCGCGACTTTAGAACTGATTATCGCTCAAAACACCCTTCGAAATAGAAGATGAACTCGGCAAATTTATTGAATCAATACAGAATGCCGCGTGGAAAAATACACCTTTAAGGAGGAAAGAAGTCCCATGCAATGAAGCTAATTATCCGCCGGAAATAAAAGAACTTATTCGAGAAAAGAGGAGAGCACGCAAAAAACTCGCGCTCCACAACATAAAACCTACTCGAATTTCCTATGCAATAAGCTTAAAAAAGCGATCCAAGACCTAAAAAACCGAGACACTTCAGCTTATCTTGAAGGTTTAACCGCCGAAAAAATCACTAATTACTCGCTCTGGAAAGCTGTCAAAAGAATTAAAAAACCCCAAATACATTCGCCACCGATAAGAAAAAACAACGACGAATGGGCAAAAGGTGACAAAGAAAAAGCGGATCTATTTGCCGAGCACTTAGAAGAGACTTTTAAGCCATTTGATGGAGAAACATTGGTAGACGATTTTACCGGTTCGACTACGACATCTGACAACCTTAGAATAAAAAGTGTGTCATTTATAGAACTTTGCCAGGCAATAAAAAACCTGAAAAATAATAAAGCTCCTGGCTATAATTTAATAACCGGACAAATCCTCAAGGAATTACCAAAAAAGGCACTATTAAAATTGCTTTATTTAATAAATGCTTCTATTAGATTATTATACGTTCCAAATCAATGGAAAGTCGCAGAAGTCATAATGGTTCCGAAACCGGGGAAATCTCCAAATGACAAAAAATCGTACAGACCGATATCGCTACTACCAATAATATCGAAGGTATTTGAAAAACTCCTTCTGAAACGGATTCTTCCGGTCATTGAAGAGAGACGCCTAATACCTGACCACCAATTCGGGTTCAGAATCAAGCATTCCACAATTGACCAGGTTTATAGAATAACCGACGAAATTGAAAAAGCCTTTGAGGAGAAAAAGATTTGTTCTAGCGCTTTTCTTGACGTATCTCAAGCCTTCGACAGGGTTTGGCACGATGGATTGAATTATAAGCTAAGACGAATCCTTCCGGAGCAACTTCATAAGATCTTAGAATCGTACCTTAAAAACAGACTTTTTCGTGTTAAGCACGGAACTGAATATTCTGATTTTAAAGAAATCGCCGCCGGAGTTCCGCAAGGAAGTGTCCTTGGGCCTATCTTATTCTTGCTGTACACTCGGGACATACAACAAACTGAAGGCACTATTGTAGCTACGTTCGCGGACAATACGGCTATTCTGGCAACGGAAAGTTCAATCGAGTCAGCAACCATAAAACTCCAACGAGCCTTGGATAAAATCTGTGAGTGGACAAAAACTTGGCGCATTGTTCTTAACGAGACCAAATCGACGCATGTTAACTTCACTTACAAGAAAAAAATCAACCTTCCCGTTTTCATCAACTCGGTACAAATACCGCATGCAAACGAAGCTAAATATCTGGGAATGACACTAGACGCGAAACTTAAATGGAAACCTCACGTTAAAAAGAAACGTGATGAAGTCGAAAATCGACTTAGAGAAATGTATTGGCTAATTGGAAGATATTCCAAACTAAGCGTATATAACAAACTGCTTCTGTATAAGCAAGTGCTTAAACCCGTGTGGACGTACGGACGTACGCTCGCAAGCTTCGTATACGTCTTCATGGCCATTGCAACTGTGCCATACTCCAAACTTTGGATGTGACAAATCTTACGCGCCGACTTCAAAGAACGAAACCGTTCGAATTAGCGCAATAAGACAAAAAGCCGCATGTCATGACGGTTTCAGCAGGTGCTTTTATTGAAAATCTACCTGCCTCACGCGAATATTCTCTTCTGAAGCTTAAACTACTGGATAAGGTCAAACTTAGTCGTAGTAAACAAAACGAAGGGAAGGGTGTTTTTAGTCAGTAGAAATCTGACACTACTATGAGTACACGGTCTCATAGTGTCTCATGTAGATTTTCACCTACCCACGAAAAAAAAAAATTATATTGTTACTTAAATTGGACGCAGTGAGCAAAAGCAATTGATCATCACAAGGAACTGCCTGTTTCACGGAGAATAGCTGAAGCATAAATAACTGAGCTTCAATAACCACTACACCAAATTCTTTCTCTCTCTCTCTTTCTCTCTATCCATCCTTTCCAACGCCCGCACTGTGTATGAACATTTTAAAGGTATTCATAACCCTTTGAGTCAGCGCAAATTATAAAAAAAAAAAAAAGATTCGGCCTTGGCTGGCAACGAGAGGCACACCAGAAGGTTTGGCAATAATTTTAAAGGATTTCTGTAGAAGTTTCAAGGCCGGAATTATGTGCTGAATGACATGTACTACGCAACAATCAGTATAATATAAATGGGAAATATGGTATAAATAGAACCCCCTTTGGTTGTAATAAAAAGGAAAATCACTTCCAGAAATTCAAGTGGTGGTGGTAGATTCAATCACCGAAAGGTTTATGTTCCAAATCCCTAAAATATTAGGATAATGATGTGTTTTATGTTTAATACTGATTCATTGCTTGCTATTTTATCTACCATCTCATTCCCTGGTTTTTCTGATTGTAATATTGGACAAAGATGCGTACCCACTTAAGCTTTGAATCAAAGATCTTTCGTTATCTTCTCTTCTAACATTTTTCCGCAGTTGTCTTCTCAAAGAACTGTAATCTAGTACCTATTAGGAGATGCTACTTTTAAAATGTCTTCTATAGTCAACTGCCATCCAGTCTAATCTAAGGCCGAAGTACAAAAATCATTTTCCTTAATTTTTTTTTACGGATTTTTGAAAGCAATTTCCTATATGTTAATTTTTTTAAATTTGAAGTTCAGTTCACGAATGTACAGCATTAATGATCAAGAGTGTACGACTTAGTCCTGCACTTAATTTTTTTTATTGTTCCCTTCCTCGTGTTATCCTGTTTATCTTGCTAATTATTTGTTAATCTGACAAAACCTGTCACGGTGGTTATTTTTGGTTTGACTTGACATTTTATTGACACCATCCGTGCTAATTGAGTGCTCTGTGGTGTGTGTGGGTTTTCTGAATTAATGCCGACAAATGAAGGATAATGGACGTATCTATCTATTAATAGGTCATGAATGTTCAATGTGGGCGATTACGCTTTCCTGCATGAGAATGAGAGTTAACAGCTGCGATAGCCAGAATGGAAAAGGTCGGCTGATGGTAATTATGAAATTATTTCTGTGTCCATTTGAATGTTTTGAACCAACATAAATCTATATAATCACAGACAAAAGGGAAATACTGTGAATATTTACCATAAAGTCGGTAGCATTGATTTTCATTTGAGATAGAACTAACATACACATTTCGATACAGACTTATAGGCGTGAATGCAACAACGCATACTTTTAGACTGCTGAAGAATATCGGACGACAAAACTGTCAAAAAGTGATTGGACGAATTCTAAAGTTCGAAATTAATCACATGCTCTCAAGAGGCATGTTTCAGATGTCAAGCTAGTAGGCAGTGATTTCAATGACAGCAAGGTAATCGGTCGGATTGGTCACAATTTAATACTTTCTACGACCGCGAATTAGTTGGTATCTAGCCAATCAGTTGGTTGGCTGGTTGTAAGAGTGATAAAGTACACTTCAACCAAAGACAGGTCCCTTGGGTTGGGTGGATCACTTTGTGGAACCACTTGCTTCTCAAAATTTAGATTTCAGCCCTGAAGGTGTTGCTGCGATTGTCAACGTCGCTAAAAAGGTGTTCATTCACCTTTAATTTTGGCGAGTTATTGCAGCGTACGGCATGTTCTATGGTTTCCTTTCTTCCCTCTTCCCAGCCCAACTTTCTAGCATGCCTATCCATAGCATAGTGCACCGTGTTTACGTTGGTTAATCTAGAGAGAAATGAGTTCTTCTCTTATTCCGTACTAGCCATAGGAGCATATCGGTATTGTAATGCTTTAAATGCTTCCATCCACGATTTTTCGTGTTTATTGCGTCGGCATGGATAACACCTGGTTTGGCTTTATACTGTTCATACCCTAGAATTTTTATCAGCAATTCATCGGAATGTCAGTGTTATTTAAGATTACGATACCTCGATAGGATTCTATTATATCTAGTCCAGAGTCCAATACGCATTCAAATATTCCATATATTACTGCTCAAAGTCTCTTAGTCTTGGATGATGATGCTGAGGCATGCTGCTCGTTATGTTTTTTCAATAATTGCAGTTCCTTTCCAATACACACACTAGTGTAGCGTAAAGTAGCTCTGAAATCTAATGACATTCGTGACCAAGTGGTGTTTTTGAGAGGAAAAGTCAAAGCAATTTGGTGCAGAATATTTCCGCTTAATGGTAAAGCTGTGTAGGTCCGGGTTGTGCCAAGTCCTGATATATTTCTTTATTTTCACTTCTTAAATAAAAGGTAGAGTAAATCCGGTTGATTGTGTAAAAAAAGAATTCGAAATGAAGTTTCAATATGGACGCATAGTATAACAAAAATGCGAACGGAAATAAAAGCATACACACACCTTCAAGTATATCAAAATTGCGAGATCAAGTTATAGCATCGTAACACATTTTAGTGTATAGTGGCATTGTGTACTGGAAAGCTTATGACTAAGTTACCAGAGACACACTCATACCATTGAGTGGAGAAACCCTAACCACAGCTTCCAAGTCAGTGACAGTTTGAAATATGTTGTACTCGTTGTTGTCTTAGAAAGCATGTCCGGAGACAGCGATGATATGCTGCAGCACTATCAGTACTTACTAACTTACTTAGATGGCGCTACAATCCTGGGTGAACCTGGGCCTCAACTAACAAGCCTTTCCATTTAGCTCGGTCTTTAGCTAATTGCCTCCAGTTGCGCACTCCAAGTCGAGATCCCTTTAAACTTGTGCGCGACACCTACGGCGAGGAGGTCCTCTACTGCATCGTCCCTCGGGGTGAGATTCAAAGACTCTGCGGGCCGGAGCGTTGGTGTCTATTCGCTCTACATGCCCTAGCCATCTCAGACGTCCAATACGCAGTTTCTTGACTAAGTCGATGTCGCTATACAGCTCATGTACATAGTTTGTTATAGAATCTTCTCCTCCAAAACCCATCAATGCAAATGGGACCGAATATCATACGAAGAGTTCTTCTCTCGAAGCGACCAAGGGTCCGCTTTCAATAAAGTCCATGTTTCAACGCCGTAAAGCAGGACTGGGATGATCAGGGTCTTATACAGAGCCTCCTTAGTTGTTCGAGATAGGGCTTTACTGTTGAATTGCCTTATAAGCCCAAAAAACAGCGATTGGCGAGAGCTATTCTTCGCTGAACTTTTTTTTAGAGTTTATAGCAGAGCCAAGGTAGACAATGTCCCTTACTACCTCGAAGTTATAGCTGGCCTCTGTGACGTTCTGTGAAATTCGCCGGTGTTGATTGTCCATTCTTGTTGACAGCATATACCATACTTTGTTTTGCCCTCGCTTATCGCTAAACTCATTTTGGCCGCTTCTGCTTCAATGCTTGCAAACGCATCGGTGACAGCTCGCTGAGTTCTTCGAATTATGTCAATATCGTCGGAGTATGCAAGCAGTTGTACAGACTTGTGATAGATTGTGCCTGTGGAGTTGGCTTATGAGTTCCGCACAATCCGCTCAAGTACAATATTAAAGAAGTAACATGACAGCGCGTCACATTGTCTAAAACCTTTTTTGACATCAAAGGTCTCGGAGAGGTCATTACCGACCTTGATGGAGCAGCGAGCGTTCTGCATCGTCATCCTGCACAGACGATTAAGTTTTGCAGGTATGTCAAAACTAGACATGGCTCTATAAAGCTCTTCTCTATAGATACTGTCATAGGCGGCCTTGAAACCGATGAGGATATGATGAGCATCGATTTGGGGTTTCTCCAGGATCTGCCGGTGTTTGAAGATTTAATCAATGGTGAACTTTCCTGGTCTGAAACCGCACTGATAGGGTCCAATCAGGCTGTTGATAAAAGGTTTCAGGCGTTCACACAATATCGCAGAAAAGATCTTATATGCGATGTTGAGGAAACTGATGCCTGTATAATTGGCGCAGTTGAGGGGGTTTCCTTTCTTTTGGATCGGGCAAACGATGCTGAGATTCCATTCGCCAGGCATACACTCGTCCGACCAAATCTTAGAGATGAGTTGGTGTATGCTCTCTACCAATTCATCACCAGCTGCAGTGAAAAGTTCGGCCGGCAAGCCGTCAAGTCCTACAGCCTTGTTGGATTTTAGCTTGGATATTGCTATCGTCACTTCGTTTTGGTCAGGTGGACGGAAATTTTGACTATCATCGTCTATGTTGAATGGTTCATTCTGCCTGACAGCGGGATGTTGGTCTTCGTCGCCGTTAGACGGTCTGCAGAAGTAGTTTTTCCATATTCTCAGCACCGACTGTGATTCTAGTACGAGGTTTCCATTTCCATCTCTACAGGTTTCTGTACTGGTATTGCTTCTCTGACAAATTCTTTTTACCTTTTGGTAAAACTTCCGTACATTGTTCCTGGAGTATAAGCTCTCAATATTCTCGGTCGCGTGCTTCCCATGCTCCTTCTTCTTCTTTTGGAAAAGTCGATGTTCTTTCCGTCTCTTTTGCTCGTAGAGCTCACGAGCAGTTCTCGTCTTCCTTTGCAGCGCCGCTTTGTATGCCTCTTGTTTAGCTGCATGCACTCGCCGGCATTCTTCATCAAACCGGGAGTTTCGCGGTGGTGGGCGAGCGAGACCCAGCACATCAGTCGGGGCGTTTCCGATGGCATGTTGGCAGCTTTGCCACTGGTCTTCGGCACTTGATACTGGCGGCATAGGGGTGATTGAGAGATTTCGGGATACGCGTTCAGCGAAGAATCTGGCGGTCTCTTGCGATTATAACTTTTCGTCGATAAATTTTCTCACAGTGATTCTTCTTTGTTGGTCAGTTTGGGATATCGCATCGGGATATCGTACCTTGGCTACAGCGATGTAATGATCCGAGTCTATGTTGGCCGCTCGGAAGGTCCGGACATCCAGAATACTGGAGGCATGTCTTGCGTTGATCGCAATTATGAATAATTTGGTTGATCGTTACATGATCATTGGCCCGATATGTCTGCTTGTAAATATTGAGATAAGGTACCCATGTGCTTCCTATAGTGACGTTTCGCACCATAGCGAAATCAATTAGCGTTAGTCCGTTATCAGACGTGGTGTCGTGTAGCGAAAGACGATGTGAAAGACATAGGTTAAGTAAGTTAGAATAAGAGAGTTGAGTTAAGGTAGTTTAAAGCGTTTTTGTTAGCACATAAGATATTCTGAATCAAAAAATAAGTATGCGTTAAAAATGAAATGAAATGAAAATGGGGCTGGTACTCTTCATGTTTTCTTAT
This sequence comes from Brachypalpus laphriformis, assembly GCA_945910035.1. Taxonomy (NCBI): domain Eukaryota; kingdom Metazoa; phylum Arthropoda; class Insecta; order Diptera; family Syrphidae; genus Brachypalpus; species Brachypalpus laphriformis. Next base: position 126,702,593 of record OX246755.1, read on the forward strand.
TCTTCGGTTTCCTTTTATGTTACTCGTATACCTGTTGGACGGATTGTGTGTTGTTTGTGGGTTTGCGTGTGCTCTGGTGGTGATTATGCCACTGGGAACGTTACATTTAGTTGAGTTTACACATTTTCAGTATTGTGTGTATGCAGTTTTTAGGTGTATTTCATTAATGTATGATTCCCGCTGGGGATGTTCTTATAATTGAGTAATTCCTAACGATATGGGTAATTGTGGACTATGTAAATGGCTTAGAAGAAAATACTTTTTTTTTTTTAAAGGTGGCAGGCAGGCGAAGCCTGCCTTATTTAACGACTGACGAACAATAAGTGACTCATAAATAATGCGTTAAGTCTAACATAACCATATACTGCTTACGCAGCAATTGTGATAATGTTGAAAATTCTCACACTTTTATGGGAATGTGGATTTGCTGGTTTGACGTCTGGTCCGCAATTTCAGGTGCATTTGTAATAATGGGAATGTGGACATGTTGACTTAATGTTTGGTGCGCTCCCTCCTTAAGAGAGTTTAAGGGTATTTGACCCTTAGAATCGTCTCGACTCGTTGTATCATGACGGTTTCAGATGTCATCGGGGATGCGCTTCTTATAGTAGGTGCTTTGCTTCTTTGTTGTTTTCAATTGAAGTTAAATCACTTATTAAAAATTGTAAAATTTGATTTTCCTCCTGTGCTGCATCACACCATTTTGAATAAACAATAAACTATCTAGCACCTGTTCAATTTCAATTTTGAATAATAGAATTTTGTTCTTTACTTTTATGTCATTTCATTAAAATATGCGAGTATTAAACTATTTCTTTAAATTGTTCTTCCTTCCCTTTTAAATTGATTTATAACGTTTACTATCTCATTGATCTTATTTGCTGTACTATTTTAAATATTTATCACATCAATTACTTACTTACTTACTTACTTAAAGGGCTCCCGACCTTTGAAGAGTCTCTGCCGGCCTTTTTTGCCGTCTCGAACCTGGGGGCTGAGATTCGAAGATTCTCTTGGCTGGATCGTTGTTGTCCATTCTCTCGATGTAGCCGAGCCAATATAGTCGACATGTCTTGGCTTTTTGGACTACATCGTGGATGTATCTTCTCCTCCATTTGCGCGACACATCTCGATAAATTCTGACGGTATCCTGGATTGGGTCATAGCTTGGTAGAGTTCAAGACGATGAATGCGATCATAAGTGGCCTTAAAGTCGGTGAAAAGTTTCGACTTGATATTCGTTGGTCTTTTCCAGAATTTGTTTTAGTGTGAAAATGTGGTCTATTGTCGTTCTGCCAGTGCCGATTAGTGTGTTGCAGAAAGGATTTATGGGCGCCGTGGCGTAAGTGGTTAGTATGGCGGATCACTGCGCATGAGGTTCCAAGTTCGAATCCCAGAAATACCAAAAAGTTTTTTCACGGTCCCACCTCCCGCGAGCGTATAACAAACATTCGAGAGTATTGTTGTCACGAAAAGACTTCTTAAATCGGCGTTCGGATACCGCACTAAACTGTAGGCCCCTTCCATTCGTATGAAAAATATAACGCACGCAACATGAGTGGTTGCGAGAAGCTAGGCCCTGGCACTTAAAGAGCTGTTGCGCCAAATAATTATTTTTTTTTAGAAAGGATTTAGACGTTTACACAATAGGTTGGATATGATCTTGAATGCGACATTTAACCAGGATATGTAACGATAATGCATGCGCATTCGGTCCACTGATCGTTTGCGTTGCAGTTGGTGAATGCACGGCAGAGTCTTTCGGACAGGTGGCCTTTGTATACTCTGGTTCAATGCTTCTTCTTCTCCTTCAGCAAGGTTATGATCCGAAAACAAGGGATCAAAACCCTCCCACTTCACCGCATTTCTACTGATCCGCTTGCGGGGTTCGCCTATTTGACCTCAGAAAATATCGGCAGGCCCGTCGATTTTGGATCACTCGGTTACTGAGGCCAATGAAATGCTGATGTCGTCCCATTTGTCTGATCCAGGCGTTTATAGGCCTGCCTTCCCTGCCTCGCGATGTCTTTGGAACATGCATTGATATTGAGTTTTTAACAGGGTTCAAATGATCTCTTCTTTGAACGTGGCAATACCAGCTGAGCCGGTCGCGCTCTATTTTTTGTACGATGGTTTCCTTGATGTGAAAGCTTCTATGGATCTTCGAATTTCTTATTCGATCAAACTTTGTCACTCCTGCTGTCATGTGAAGCATCTTCATCTCAGCTGCCGTTAATTTAATCTCATACGTTTTGTACATCATCCAACATTGTGAACCGTATGTGAGCGCTGGACGCACAACTGCGGTGTAGAGCCTTCCTTTCAACTTAGGTAGCATTTTTCTGTCACAGAAGATAGCGGAATTTTCTCGCCACTTCATCCACCCTACGCTTATGCGATGATTGATGTCGTCATCACAGGTTGCTTTGTTATTGATCATAGATCCCAGATATTTGAACTTTTCGCACTTGGGAAGCACTGTTCCATTCAAATAAATGTCTGGAATAGGCCTGAGTGGATCAGAGAACGGACGGCACAAGTACTCTGTCTTTTTTGAACTAATGCGATACCCATTTCTCTCCAAAGCGTCCACCCACACATCAAGTGCTGGTTAAAGGGATGTAGGATCCTCACTTATGATGGCTCCATCGTCGGCAAAGAATAACTGATGTACCTTGGGGTCCATCACTTTACCTTTAAGCAGATAATCAAGGCCTGTAATAAAGAGCAAAGGACTTAAAACGCTTCCCTGGTGCACTCCGACTTTGATTGGGAACTCTTCGGTTACTTCGGTACATGTCCATGATCATCTGTACATAGGTTTCTGGAACCCCTCGATGTCTTAGCGCCACCCATATCAGATCTCGTGGTTGTCTGTCGAATGCCTTTTCAAAGTCAACCAATACAATATGCAAATCCCTTAAGGAATCACGATGTTTTTCCATTATGATCCTTATACTTTGGATTGCATCTGTGGTTTATTTACCCGAGACAAACCCGCACTGATCATCAGATAGCCGTATTATTTTTCGCAGTCGGCCACCTAATACACGCTCAACGATCTTCATGGTGTGTGACATCAGCTTGATCGAACGGTAGTTATCACAGTTTCGCGTATCACCCTTACCTTTGTACACAGGGAGAAGGTAACTTTCCCTCCATTGGGTCACCTCTCACAAATTTTGGAGATGAGAATTCTGAGCCATCTGAACCCGATATTTCCCATCTTTTTCCAGAACTCAGAGGGCATCTGGTCTGGCCCAACCGCTTTTCGTTTTTTGGAGTATTTGACCGCCTCACTAACTTCTTCGACTGTAATGTCGGGTATTTCTTCACAGTTAGGGGTGGCTCTTGGAAAGTATAGCCGGGGAAACTGTTCATTTAAAAGTTCTTCACAATACTGCCGCCACCTCTGCAAAATTTTGTCGTCATCCACAAGAAGCTGGCCATGTGCATTGTTAATGAACTTTGGCGAACGAATCTCCTGAGCATTCCTCCTTCTTTGGGCGGCTGTTTTGAAGATAGTGGCGCTTTTGTTCATATTGTGTCTTCGCAGCTCCTGGATAGCCTGGTTTGCATCAGCAACCGGGGAAAATATTTTCTCCAGCTCCCGATACAGGCCCTCCGTACTCTCTGCTTGAAGCTGGGCGCACTTCTTCTTCGCTTTTTTCTTGCAACATCTGTATTCAATTTCGAGGCGAGCATTCTCGACACTATTATTAGAGGGGCACTTTGACCAAGCTTTGAAAGCCGCTTTCTTCTCATTTATCACCTTCTTAGCTTCATCACTCCACCACCGTGGTGGTCTTTTGAAGCTCCCAACAGTGATTTGGCCTTCTTTAAGCAAGTTCGCTGTAGGGAATCCCACATATTTTGTGCTCTGCATTCTCCATCCTCAGCTCCGTTGATGGTGTGAAAGAGGTAATTTTTCATTACGAAAACAAAAGCCTCGCCTTTTTCTTTGTCCAGATTGTACCACTTGATTTTCTCAGAGACTCTTGTTTGTTTGCTTTTCGTTGGTGTTTTCATAAAAATTTCTGTTAGCAGGAGACGGTGTTGCCGAACGATTGCTTCTCCCAGGATCACTTTGCAATCTTTTACCCGAGGCTTCATGAAACTGCCTACCAAATGGTAGTCAATCTGAGTTTCATCTCCACCACTGCTGTAAGTGATCAGGTGTCGGCTTTGTTTGATTAACATGGTATTTGACACGATAAGACCGTGTGATTTGCACATGCTTAGGATGTCTTCTCCACAAAGGTTCCTGGTGCCATATCCTAGTCCTCCATGGCAGTCTTCATAGTCTTCGTTTGACTTCCCGACATGTCCATTCAAATCTTCTCCGACAAACAGAAACTCTTCCTTTGGGATGTTCTTAAGGAGATTGTGGAAATCTACCCAAAATGGATCTTTGTCTCTCTGATTGCACCCATTTTGGGGAGCATATGCACTGACAATATTCCACACCTCTCCTTGTATTACTAGTTTGAGAGACATCAAATGGTCGCTAATCAGAAAACTTTCGGCAACCCAGTAAGTATTATAGCATTGTCAAGATTGCATGCTCTAGAAATTTAAATACGCTGCCGATAATTAATGCAACTAATCAAATATTAGTTACTAACATTAACGTGGCTAACGTTAGATATCTAATATGCATAACGTGCACATGTATACCGAATCCATCTGTTCTTTTAATAGCCATATCAGATCTTGATTAATTGGAAATAGACTGTCAGGACAGCTAGGAGGCAGAAGGGAGGTTTGTTCCGCCAGGTAGGTTTAGGGATGCCAGGTTTGTTCGCGTTTAAGGGGAAAACATGCTTTTAACATCCTTTAAGCTTATAAAAAAAAAATATCTCTGTAATTTTGAACTTTAAAATGGGTGTGTTACATTTAAGGTTAAATATATTTATTACAGCAAAACAAAATTCAGCAAAAAGTATAACAGAATGTATTTTCACAAAATTTAAATAATTAAAACGACCAAAATAACAAAAATTACATAAATAAACAAAACCTAAGCATTTCAAATTCATAATTTTTTGTCATATACATTGGCGCTACAGCTCATCCAAGTGCCTAGGCCTAGCTTCTTGCACCCACACATGTTGTGTGCATACTTTGTTCGCACGAATGGAAGGCTCCTGCACGTTTGTACCGTATCTGAAGGAGGACATTTTTTGTCTTTGAGAAGCTTTTTCGTGGCAACAATTTACCCAAGAAGCTGCTAAACTTTGGAAAACCACCTTTCGCAAGGTGTGGAGGCAATCAGCAGCCCACTTCCAGCAATCATCCAAGAATGCGTGTGCAGCTACTCCAACAGAAGAGAGAAGCGAGCAAGAGTCTCTATATCGTATGAAGATGAGAGAAGTTTGGCGTAAAAATCGCCCAATACGATTTTAACGTTGTATTTAGGACATTGCTTGTATGTTTTGTCGAGGAGCTCGTAGAACAATCTTTGGTGGCTGGGTTCTTTTCTTCCGTGGGGACATGAACACATATTAGGCACTAGGCAGCGCTATCAGTGGTAGTTAAAAATCAAAAGATTATAAAAGATATGAAATTTTATTTAAATTTAATTTTCTTCAGCGACTTTAGAGTGTAACGAAAACGTATTATGGAAATGTGTTAAGGGAGTGCATACAGGGCTTGTGTAGCGAACATTTGAGATGGCTCAAACGAAACTTAGTATGTTAAGTAATTTGGCATACCAGTTTTTTTTTTGGAAAATGTGCGCTTAACGATACTTTAGACAATCGACAATATCTTAAAATTGGCTCAGTCAGTTTTAACCTCACTGAGCACTTCAGTTAGTCTCCATTCATCATTTGAGTGATACTGAATATTTGTGTTTCTTGATCGAATTCGGTTTTTCAAAACAGGAGTCACTTGTCGGAAGGAAATCGATAGAAACGTTTTTTTTTTTTTTTCATTCAGACTCTGGTTTGATTCGATGAATAATGGTATGGGCACTGTGCTTCTACCATACAAACTGATCGCTGCCACTATAGATGCCGGCTGTTTTTTGCTTGGGATGTATTTAGAGTCAGAAGCAAACTATCAAAAAAACACACGTGTTCTTGTACCCTTTTTTTTGAATAGTTAAAACGTGCTAGTCGTCCTTCAGTTAGTAACAATATCTCAATTTTATATCGCCTTACCTTACTTTTTAGCTTGAAGGATGTGCATTTTCGTAGATCTTCTCTGTCAGAGTTCTGTTCTTTTATTTCAAAAACTAATCGTTGATCAGTTTAAAAAAAAAATAAATATTTGGCGCAACAGCTCTTTAAGTGCCAGGGCCTAGCTTCTCGCAACCACTCATGTTGTGTGCGTTATATTTTTCACACGAATGGAAGGGACCTACAGTTTAGTGCCGTATCCGAACGGCGATTTTGAGAAGCTTTTTCGAGACAACAATACTCTCGGATGTTTGTCAGACGCTCGCGAGAGGTGGGACCGTGAAAAAACTTTTTGGTGTTTTGTAGGATTCGAACTTGGAACCTCATGCGTAGTGATCCGACACACTAACCACTTACGCCACGGCGCCCAGATCAGTTTAGGAATACTAATTATTTGAAGGTCTCGTTTCTTGTATCTATTTTGTTGCTGTCAACAATAAAATAGTTACATTGTGAGTTCTTTTGTCATTGTTTTCCTACTTATACTTATATGGAGGTTGCGTATCTCCTATGTCCCATCGCTTCAAAGCGTATTCGTATGTATGTATGTTTTTAATGTTCAAATATTTTTTATCACTTCATTTGATTTACACACAAAAACATTTGGTTTGTCTGCAGTAGGTAATTTTACAAATAAATATTAAATTTCTTGTGATTTAAATACATTAAAATGAAAGGTCGTTCTATTGATCACACAATCCTTCAAGCCCTATCAGTTGAAGATATCAATTTGTGCTACGTTTGCATAATTACTGCATAAAATATTTGCAATACATAATCCTAACCATTTAACTCTTTCATCAAATAGTCTTCGAGTTGGTTACAAGTTGTGTTGTAGCATGTTCACTTTTTTTCTTTTAATGCCCTCGGTTGCATTGTGTAAGGTTACTTAAAGATGCTGCTAACTGGAAATCCACACCACATTCGATTCACGTTGCCACCACTACCCTTGTTGCTGTCATGATAACTTTATTATGTTATTCCTTTTCTCCTGACCCCTTAATCGGATAACAAAACAGACATTATCGTTAGTACTCGACATGAATTCGAAAGGAAGCGAAATAAAAAACCGATATATCGCATCGATTTCAAATTAAAGCGTCAAAGCAGGAGAGAAAAAAACAGCAACAAACAAGAAACTCATAACAAGGGGATATCCTACTCTTTGGCAAATATTAAATTGATGATGCATACACCATGATTTAAGGATAACAAAAAAAAAATGCCTAGCGCCATGAATCGATTTGTGTGAAGCAAATAAAAACTCACACGAGCGTCAGTTTGTTTGCAGCAGATTTTTCTTAACGTTCTTAAAGCCTTCAAGTCAAATATTTTCTTACTTACAGTATGGAACATACAAATTCAGACACTCCGGTCAGAATAATTCTAAAATGCAATGAAATAAAGATAAAATGAAGATTGATTTGCTTGTGCAACCTGTTTATTTGTATTTATTGGTAAAGGAAGTGCTTGAATTGTACATCCTCCTTGTAGTTACTATACATCACCTTGTTTGTTAGTTTTTCTGCATCAAGGTGAGGTGAAATATTTAGGTGCACTGTGCTCTTCCTAGATTTCGCTTTTTTCATATCTTACCCAACTCTCTTAAAATGTTTCATAAATCTTGAAGTTGCAATAGCTCCTGTAAGTGGTTTGTGCATAAATTCACCACATCTGTCCTCCCATACCAAATTTCAATCACCCTGAAAAATCTGTAAATTTTAGATAACATGTTCACCGATTTAAGGAAATAATAAAATAAGTGGTTTTCAAGTATGTACCTTTAATCTTTTGTATCTTTTTCGTTCCAAGTGGGGCATTCAAACTACAAGGATTATTGTGGACAACTCCTAAGCACTTAGCATACATAAAATAAGAATAAGACTCTGTGATTAGGTTTAGCCTTTTAACATAAAAAGTCAAGCTCTTGGCGAACACACGATTTCAACGCGTTGGCTACTGAGCTAACGTACGCATACATACATTAACGTACTTTGAATTTATCAATATTGATGTCTAGCACCTCTCTTATAATACGTATAGATGTCGTCTATCCCTTTCCGTTGGGAATCTTGTGGGTGAAAGCTCTCATTTGACTAAAAAGTGTTTGGCACAGTGTGATATAGCACTAGGTTTAATTCTAGCATCGTATAAAAATAAACACTTTCTAGATTCAGAAGGTAGCACGTTCAGTGTCCTAACTTTCATAACCTCTAGTGTAGCTATACATAAAATAACTTCTGAATGGAAAGAGTGAAGAGAAAGAATGTGTTTACTGTTTCTTTAGGATTTCAATGTTTGTTTGCACAACAGCATATGACCTAATGCCATCAAAAGGATTCATGTACGTACATATACATCAAAGAGATCTTTAAGAGTCTAATCCTAAAACATCTCTGCTAACGTTAGAGTGGGTGGACGGTACAACCCAGGCTCTTATAGAAACACATAATATCCCGATGCAGATGAATGGCTTTTTTGTGTGTGAATTGGAGCGCAATGAATACATATGTGTTGTTCTGATACAGGATATGAGGGAATTGTGACTGTGAAAATGTTTTCTGAAATGTGAATTTGTTTAACTAGAATACTGCATTCAGGATAAGAGTGAGCGACCATTTACGGCAGCAATGTGCGCAAAATGCAAAGTGGCAATGATTGTATGCAAATTTTGCAATTGTGAATGTAAATAAAATGTTTTACCCGGAAATGGAAGGTAAAAGTATATGACAAAATTTATTAGACTAGAGTTTGGGGGAGTACAACTAACGTTGTAGTGAGTTTTATGCATCCCTTGTAAAGTACTCTTTATGGTTCTCATAGTGCATTGGACAAACTTACCAGAAAGTTTTCTGCAAGTATTATAAATTGTCTTGACAAATGGGGTTTTTTTTGTATTCCTTAGAGATTAATTACATAGTTGTTGTGAAATGCAGAGATGAAGTGCATATAATAAGCTAACCGTTTGAGTTTAAGTTTTAGACAGTAAATTTATTCCAGCGCTACGACAATTTTAATGAAATATACGAGTGTGAGCTTGGCAGCACTGGAACTGGGATAACCCTGACATATTTTGGTTTTCAAGCGTATTCAATTTATTAGAAAATAGTTTATATCGCTGGTTTGCTGCTTTGAGTTTTAAATACAAACCGGATGCTCTCCTGTAAAAGAACGATCAGATACATTCGGTCCTCCCTATTGAACAAAACATTGATAATTGCGAGATCAAAAGCAAGGCTAAAGCCGGCTGAAGAGCTATGTATTTTCTAAAAACAGTGATCACAGAGAGTAATTCAAGGTAATGGTATGTTCTTACCATGTACAACCTAGATCAGTACGATATGTACCTCTATCCTGACCAGCGAGCAGGCGAGCAGTTTTACTATAGAGCAAGCACAACCACAGCCACAAATATGCCGTGCGATTCAGTACTGCTGCCTGGCTGTCCGAAAAGGTGCAAATATGGGTGCCCTCGATTTTTCTTTGCAGGCATTCTCGTGCAGAGTTCGATTGCATAGTCCATGCCTGAAATACTGTTGGTGATTTCCTAAACGCTGCTGCACGTTGGACCCTGGATCCATAAACCCCTGCACCAGTACTACCATTTTTCAATTTTGAACCATCTGTGTACCGAGTTTAAGGGTTTGGTTAGACTCCATGTGTGGTGGTCGCATATGACCACATTCAATTTTCTGGAGATCCAGTATTTCTTGAGCATGGTATATGGGATTTTAAGAATAGGTAGGTGAATGTACTCCCGAATCTTCAGATGGCCTGTAAAGTTGCCAATTTTAAGGTCTGAAATCTTGGGCAGCCGAAGAGCACTCATATGATATCCAGACAAGCTAGACGATCGATTTTATTCCACTATTCCTAAGTCTTGGCCTGTAAGGTTTTCGGCCACCAAGCCACATGCATATATTATATACTTGTGTGTAAATACATTAAACCTATTTAAAATCTATTCACGTATTTATGTCTAATAAATTGATTTGTCTTTTCTTTTCAGGTATGTACAAAAGGAGGAGTTACTCGTATTTGAACCTGATACATGATACAGTACTCTAAATGGTAATTGTACTCTACAAGTCTGGCTGATCTATCTATGCGCCATTTTCTTGTAAGTTATATGTATATGAGCTTTCAGGTCTGCTTATAATTTTCCAAATGGAAGATGTGCTTACTTATTGAAAGCTACGTGATTCAGTTCTTGTAACATCATGAGTATACGGTACAAAGTAAGTACCTAAGCTGTGCACTTTATTTAATTAGAAAATCATTTCAATGATTGAATGAAACATCAGTCTTTCTCAATATCCCATCCCATGACGAAAGAAAGCCAAGAAGGAAAGAAATACATACATACTTACGTATGTATCTATTGTAAATACGAATATTTCTCCCATCACCCATCAACTTTATCATTGTTTGCTTCCTCCGTGGAAACCTGCCCAATCATCGATCTATGTCGCGCATCAAAGCGCTCTTGACACACCTAATTACATTTAAGCCACACAACTGAAACGTGTTGAAGCCACGAAATGCAGACAAGAGTACCTACCTATGTAAATCTTCCTACTATGCATTCTTTGAGCACGAAAATACACTTCAACACTCCGCAGCTATTCAGCGTTTTGGTTAAGCTCAGGAAATTTCTTCAACACATTCGCTAATTGCTTCCGATGTACATTAAAAGGAGCACATCCATCTTCAGCGCAACTCAATTGAGATGGTATAAGGACGACAAAATTCTACTTCACAGCACGTCGAGGAGTTTCAATGTAGCACATAGTGTTTACCGAGGTTCCTCGTATTTCTGTTGCCTTTTTATTTGTTAAATGAGTGTTAAAACAGCATTGAGAGCAAAAAAAAATACAAACGCACATACACAAAAAAAAAAGGAATCAAAGTAGGGATGCAAGCAACGTGCCCAAATGAAACTCGATCCATGATATGGTTACGAAGCTTCCTCCGTGTGTTGTGTTGTACGTATGTTTCTTTAATACTCCCGCGCCCACCCGTTCACCTTTCACGTCTCGTTCATTATTTATTTGCGTTTTAATTCAATTTCGCCGCAATTCAATCCTTTTTGCCAGAAAACTCCTCACATTCAGATTTCAGACTCATATTTTCTCACAAAGGTAGGAAAGGGGATAATGCTCTGCTACTTGTGTAGTGCTTGTGCGAGGGCGTATGTATGGAGGGGTGATTTACGCTCGTCTACATTCCATTGACGTACTCCAAATGAATACCTCCTATTCATGGAGGTATACATATACTCATACATAGGAGAAACAGAAATATGAAAACGAGGCAAGTACAATCTGAGGTGATGGCTGAAGAACTTTAACGAAACGTAGTCGTCATCTACGCCTCCACATGGATGGCATTTTGAACGAGTCTGGAAATTTTCAATTATCGAAATTAATAAAAGAAATTTCCCGAAAAATACTTCTGAAGGGTTATTTTAAGCTCTCTCGGATGTGACATCAGGGTCACAATTCATACTGTGCTGCACGTGTGCTTGTGCAGGAGGGGCTATCTGAACAGGAATTGTGCTGTTTAAACTCAAATATTTTTTTATCTTTTAGTTATAATTACCGAGAAATACTTTATTTTATTTGTTCAATTCGAACCCTTGATATATCCATCGATATTTCCAACTGTGGAGTGGAAACGAGTTTGGATATATGCTCCTAGCATTGTAGGGTCAGTTGGGGTAAATATAAACATGAGGTAAACGGAAACGACGGTTATTTCTGTTCATTCAAATTAATTTTTATAGCCCATATTTAAAAAGTAGAAAAGTTTGAACTATCGTTACACTGGTCCATTTCATATTGTGTAGCTACGAGTAAGTTGCAGTTGTCAGTGGAAAATTTAGTCATAAACAGAACATGTGGGGAAAGTTGTTAGCACGTCCGTTTACATTCACCCCATTCTTAAAGTCCCTATTGGTTAGTGGAAATTATTACTGTGTTCACATTTATTTTGGAGTTAAAAAAAAGTTGGGTAAATGTAAACATTGAATGGGTAAATGTAAACGCTACACTACTATTCTGTACATTTATTATAACACGATCAACGCTAGGTTTCCACTTGTCGTTTTGAAATTGACGAATGACGAATTTTTCGTGAATTAGAAAATTGGCAAGTGGAAATAATGAAAAACTAGGCATTGAATTGACATTGGCATTGAATTGACTAACAGCGCTTGTCAATGACTGACAAAGAATTTGCATGACTAGTGGAAATAGCTGAATTGTCAAACAAAATACTCGTATCACTTTGTCTTTAATTGACAGTGAAAATTAATTAGCATAATTTTCAAATGTTTGTTAATCAAAAGACACATTTTGATATATAAGGTATGAAAATTTATATCATATTTTCTTTAACCGGAAAAATTAAATGAATATAATTTCCATTTGTAAAATAGAAAATGCTAAGGTGCTAGAAACGCGTTCCAGAGCTGTGGTTGAGGACAGTTTGGGGGATGAGTAGTGCGGTTTTCGTCCCGGCAGAAACACAACCGACCAGTTATTCACTCTCAGAATGGTTCTTGAGAAGACCTGGGAGTGTACTAAACATGTCTACACTTATTTTGTGGATTTGGAAAAAGCATATGATAGGGTTCCTCGAGCCAAATTCTGGAGTATTCTGCAGGAGTATGGGATTGATGGTTCCCTATTAAGGGCGATTCAGTCTTTATATACAAACTGAAGAAGCTGTGTTCGGATAAACGGTGTTAAATCAATATCTTTCACTGTAGGCGTTGGACTTCGCCAAGGGTGCGCTTTGTCACCTCTCCTGTTCATTGTTTACACTTAAGAACATTCAGTTTCGTACGAAGAGAATTTTTGCAAATTGTTCGTTATTTTGAAAAAAAAATATAAGTTTTTTTCCAGCTTTATAAATAAAATGGTAATTCAACAAAATAGAGAAAACATCAGTTCCGTTAAAATCAGCAAGCATTTAACATGATTCGACTGAAGACAATTTTGGATTTCTCTTTATTTCACGCAAAATAGATTTTTCAGAAAACATAGTCATTCTTTTGGGACCTTTGTTACTACACACATTCTCAATTCTTCTTTCGTCAAGGTAACGCTTATAAATATATTGTTCCGTAGACTTATGTATGTATATGTAACATTTTAGCTATTACGCCCAAAGATATTCCTTTTTTCGATGAAAAATTACCAAAGTTCGTATATCTTCCGTTATATTTTTACCCATTATAAAAAATTAAATAATTTCACAAAAAGCGCACTCTTAACAGAAAATGTACCTCGAATCTTAGCGAAATATTGCTAATTGCTGAAAACTGAATGTTTGGTCTGCATTCGAAGGATCGCACATAACACAAACAAAATTTGTAGTTTGAATTTTTTTTCTTTCATTTTTTGTCTTTATTACTATAAAGACCACAAGAAATAACATGATTTTAAGAACATCTATGAACGCATTTGAAATTCGTTTGTCAGGATTAAGTGTATTTTAGTAAAAACATTTCTAAGTGTATATGAACTGGATGTTGCAGTGCAGCCGTGGCGCACAATGTTTCAAAGTGGGAGACTTAACGATTAGTCATTTGCTCTTTGCGGATGATTTAGTCATCCTTGGCTCCTCCCAAACTGAACTTCAGCTCGCACTCGAAAGGTTTGCAGCCGTCTGTGATGATGCTGGAATGAAGATCAACGTGAACTGATTGGAAGTAATGGACGTTTCCAAAATAACCAGTCAGTGCACTCCGCATGTTAGTGGAGTCCCACTGAATAGGTGGATAAGTTTAAGTACCTCGAGGTCTTATTCACGAGTGATGGGAAGAGCAATGCCGAGTTATCCTGTACAATTGGTCAGACTGGATCAATTTTGAGAGAGCTTGGTCAATCTGTTATAAGCAAAGCTGAAATTAGTTTTTAAGCTAAATTTTCGGCTTTTTACTCGGTGTATGTTCCAACTCTCACCTATGGTCACAAAATTTGGGTAATCACCGAAAGAATAAGATCGCGGATACAAGCTACCGAGATGAGATTCCTTCGATGTGTTGCTGAAATAACTCGTAGGGATCGAGAGCGCAACATCAGAGTACGCGAGGCGCTCAATGTTGACCAGCTACTTCTCCGAACCGAACGATTTATGCTTCCATGGTTTGGTCACGTAGTGCGTATGCCCCCAGACCGGCTTCCAAAACGTGCTATTATTGCCATGCCATCAGGTAGGCGATTCCCTGGTAGGCCTAGAAATAGATAGTTGGATCAAGTCCGACATCTCTCCTGAAGCCGCCTAGGGATTCCTCCTGATGTGTTGGAGTCAATGGTGGAGGACCGAGAAGGATGGAGAGTCCACCTGAGCATCCTACCCGCGACCCTAATGAAGGATTAGCGGGCGATTGAAAATGTATGTATGTATGCATGTAAATGTAAAATGAATGGATGGAAAATCCACATCGTAAGAAAATGTTTCAGAAGAAGGCCGTGGAGAAGCTAAAAAAAGAATTAGAAATGCACCTGTGGAATGGAGCGTGAAGTCCTCAGTTGCACTCATCCATCAAGTGGAACAATTCGAAAACATTTGGGGCTCCAACTCCAAATACTATAAAAACAGAGACATGAATAATAATTCATGGACCACTATTTCTGAAATCCTTGGCATTTTAAAACGTGAATTATGTTGAGGTGGAATGCACTTCTTGGCAATATAAAGTTAACTACTTACGTTTCCATTTCCACTTGCACGAACATTTTGCGGAGAATATTTTTTTATTTTTTGAATTAACAATGAGATGACTGTTCCAAATTGGCAGTGCAAGTGGAAATAGCTTTCAGCGAACTGACAAAGACATTTGTTAAAATTTCATAGTCAATGAACTGACAAACGATTTTTGTCAATAATTGATATAAGTGGAAACGAACTGGCAGTGGTATCGTTAAATGACATAAACGAGAGCAGTCAATTTTTGTCAATTAACTGACATGTGGAAACCCACCTTAACTCATCAGCAATACCATTTGTGGCTTTTTGAGCTTTTTGAGAAGCACACTTTTGTTTTCATTTTTTTTTTTTCGAAATTTGTGTGCTATCTGAATTGCAAGAAAGTGATCACATTTAAGGTAATGGAAAAACGCTAATGCGCGCGAGAAACAGTCCCGCTCTGTTTCAAGTAGTGTAAGATTCCTACTCACTGAAAAACCACCTTTAACCCCTTTTCAACCTGACACCATCCACTCCGGAACCGCTTTAACATTACTTCAGAGTGCTGTCGTTTTCTTTTTCCTCTGGGGACCGGCTTTTTCACATTTTTCTCCTGTTGCGGACTTATAATATGTTGCCGGTAAGCCTTTCACCAATTCGGTTAACTTACTGAGGGTATATTTACTTCCTCCTCTCTCTTTTTCGATCTGAGTATCGTCTCAATGAATAAAGATATTTTATTCCACATGTCGATACTCGAGACCATCTTGTTTACGGCATTTTCTGGAGAAAAGTTGCCGATCTCTGACCCCAGGCTATTTTTTTCTGCTGCCCACCTGTTACAGGTAAAAAAAAGAAAGATTTGATACTTTCAGAGTGTCTCCGTATTGGCAGGGTGCGCTCCTTACTTTTCTCATATTGTGCGGGTACCGGTTGGAGTAACCATGTCCGGTAAGAAACTGGGTGATATAAAATAACCTGACAAGCAATACGTGTAACAGTGGTAGATTTTATGAGTAGTTGCATATTCGATTATATTTGTCACTCCTAATACCCCGTGGGTAATAATCAAGTCGGCACAACGAAGCTTTTTTATTTCAGCAACAAATTGCTGTTTGAATATGTCCTCATGAAGTCAACATACTATCCACTACATCATAATGTAGTATTATACATAATTATAATAGTACATCTTACGACTGCAACATTTGAGAAGAAAGGTCAAACCGCGTCAAATATGAAGGTATTCATGTATTACCTCACCTCAAGTCAATCTCGTTGGACAAATATTTTCCTCTCCTCAGCAAATTGGACATCCCAGTTGTTTAAAATTACACTTTATAGCATTATGTAATGTCTTCCTTTGGCTACAATAAATACACGTTTCCAGAAATCTCGGGGAAAAATAATGGAACACTGCACTCTCTCTTAACTGACTAAGTTACACTATCCCCATTCGATTTTCTCTTACGATAAATTTTCCTTCGTCTAATAGAACATTCTCCCAAAGTAGACAGGTGTAAGAATTTAAAAAAATTGAATTCACATTCCATATTTTAATACGCGGAAATGTTTCCTTCCCTTTTAAGATATTTTTTTTTCGCAAACTACAGTTTATTTATGGGTTGTTATGAAATCCTTTAAATAAATCAGCATTAATGTTTTTAAATGCAAAATATCTTCTACTTGAAAAAACGCCCCAAAAAGTTGGCGCCGCTCTATGCAGTGTACTAAGGGTTTGAAGGAAACTCTATATTTGAAACTAGATTTTGACAAATGATTACTTTCTGGTAAGACTTTTGGGAAAAAAATGCTTTGAACAGTCAAAATAAGTCAGATCTACAATTTTGTTTTACACTTTTGTTCTAATGAAACTTACATACCTTCTTCTTCCTATTGCGGCGAGGTTATGATCCGAAAATAAGGGATCATAACCCTTCCACTTCACGGCATTTCTACTGATTTGCCTGGGGGTTCGCCTATTTGACCTCAGAAAATATCGGCAGGCCTCCCGATTTTGGATCACTCAGTTACTGAGGCCAATGTAATGCCGATGTCGTCGCATTTGTGTGATCCAGGCGTTTATAGGCCTGCCTCGCGATGTCTTTGGAACGTTCATTGATACTGCCTTTTTAACAGGGTTCAAATAATCTCTTCTTTGAACGTGCCAATAGCAACTGAGCCGGTCGCGTTCTATTTTTCGTAAGATGGTTTTCTTGACGTGAAGGCTTCCACTGATCTTCGAACTTCTTATTCGATCAAACTATCATGCAAAGCATCTTCAACTTAACTGCCGTTAATTTACTCTCATACTTTTTCTACATTGCCCAACATTGTGAACCGTCCTATTTGCACATGTGCATACATACCTACATATCTAATATATCGATTAAGGCTTGCTAAATTTATGAGATGATTGTTATCTTCCCATTGTAAGCAATTTTCGTCAATAAATTAAAATTGGAATTTAAATTGAAAATACTGAGTGATCAATGCTGTCAAATGCTTTCGAGAAGTCCAGTAAACTAAAAAACTATTTCATCGCAATCCAAGGCCGAGCGAAGATCACTAATAACTTTGAGAACAGTTTGCAATGAAAATCAGATTACCATTTCGACAATTTGTTGTCAATTTTTAGATAATATTTCATTTGTTTGGAGAGTATGTTTTAAAATAGTGTTGGCAAAAAACTATAAATACAGAAAATATGGCGTAATGTACGGAAGAAGGCGAATAAGAAGTAATTTCAGGAATCTAAAGGATATACCATCCGGTCCGCAGCATTTGATGTTACAGAAATAATTGCCTTTATAACATAAAATCTTCAATGCCTTCAAATGAGAAGGTTGCAGTCACAGGGTAATTCTGATCAGAAATAGTCTCTACTCTACCGAATTGGAATCGAAAGAATCGAATCGAAGAATGGAGTATAAAAAGAACTCATTTCGTTTGGACATACGATTATTGATCACTTTTGTGAATTTTTGTTGCTTGCAACTCCAAATTTTTTTAAGTTTTTCCACAATTTTCTAGAGCTAATTTTTCGATCAAGTTTACTGTAGAAGTACAATCTTTTAGAGTTGCGTTTTGAATCGTTAACCTTATTGCGGGAAACACAGCACTGCTTCTCTTATAGATTTAAAAAAAAATTTATTGTTATAGCAGCGACAAAATTTGGGCTTAATTTGCTTCATTTGCTAATTCATTTGCATGATTATTAAATATCCCAACTTTTTTATTGACATCAGGTACAAGATAAATATCAAACCAATTAAGACGACGAAAAGCCTCAATAATTTCAAGGATGTCAACATTTTTATAAGATCTATAACTACTATTATCGCAGTTATAAAAATTCACAAAACAGAAAAGAAATCTATCTATACATACATGCAAGTATAATAGAACTGAAGAGGGTCGCCTGGGACAACAACTGTCAGGCAGCCGCCTGCAGCAAAAACTGTTAGGCAGGCGCCTGGGGCTAAGTCTATTAGAGAATAGTTTTGTGCCGGCCAACAGTGGGTAAGTGGTCCTTAAATATATATACCAACATTTTTTAGTACTAAAGTACTATAATACTAAAGTAGTGTTCCGATCTTCACCAAACTTCACACGAATAATCTAGGGCCAATACCAAAGAATTCCTGAAAACTTGAGCTCAATCCGTTTTGTGGTTTCGGAGTCCGTAGCATACAAACATATGTTAGGTACAAATATTTTTCCCATGGAAAAAAACATTTTCAGTTTTTCCCGAATTTTTCAACTTACCCGGCAACTTGTACAATTTTTCTTTCCGTAAAAACGTTAATCGGACTATTACGAGTATTTAAAAGAAAACATGAGCCAAATCGGTCCAGCCGTTCTCAAGTGATGCGATGACCAACGAACAGCATTTCATTTTTATTTACTCGTATGGTATGTAGACATAGTAAAACTATAAATCTTAAACCTTTCCCTAAACACTGCTTTGCGGGTTGTGTGCAGGTTTGTATTTGCTTTGGTGGTGATTCCCACTCGGAAAGTTATATGTAATTGAGTTTACACATTTTCAGTATTGTATGTATGCAGTTTGCAATTATATTATGTCCGCTGTCTTTTATATCGCTATGTGAATATTGAATAACTTAAAAAAAAAACCGATTTCCATATATGAAGTATTTTTATTTAATTTGGTTTCTTACAATTATTTTGGACTAGTTTTTGAATACAACATCAATCAAGTGGCCGCCTCTATTGACCAAAGCAAAATGTGCCCTTTGCTGCGTTTTTCATCACTTTTTCGAGCATCTCGGGTGGTATTAGCGATGATTTCGGCACGAATGTTTGCCTTGAGCTCGTCAATGGTCTGAGGCTTGCTGGCGTACACTTTGCTTTTCAAATAACCCTACAAAAAGAAGTCCCGAGGGGTCAAATCTGGAGATCTGGGTGGCCAGTCAATGTCACCATTTTTTGACAGGACACGTCCAGGGAATTTTCGTTGCAGAGACTGCATTGTTTGATTTGCAGTGTGGCAGTGCGCACCGTCTTGTTGAAAGCACTAACCGTTCAGACCTTTTTCACACATTTGTGGGCAGACATAACGAGCCAACATCCAACGATATCGATTCCTATTGACTGTTTCACCTTCTCTGAAGAAAAATTATCCAATGGTGGTTTTGGCGCAAACGCTGGCCCAAACAGTCACTTTTTGGTCATACAATTGTGTTTTATGGATCTCGTGTGGATTCTCCGTTCCCCAAATGAGGCAATTTTGCTTGTTAACGGGGCGAGAGAGTGTGAAATGGGCCTCGTCGGTAATCAAAATTTGCTTCTGAAAATCAGTATATACTTAAGTCTTGAAAAATATTATTAATTTTATGAGACCTGAGTTCGATGTCATAGTCGTTAAATTTCACAATGGTAGCTTGTTCTTGAAATCACCCCTATGGGCATCATAACGTTCGTCAATAGACTAACATAAGTGAAGTGAAATAGGCTTATAACCCTCTGTTCATCTTCATGAACCTAGCCTAATCCTGGAAACACGTGCCATAGAATTGTTCAAAACTTCTTGTGGTTGTGGTAGGTCAATAAGGCGCATACATAGACCGCCCGAACACACCACGAATTAAATAAAATACGAGCCATAATAAATAGTCCAGTATCAAGTATGTATGCTCGTCCATTCCCAAAGCAATTTAAATAGTTAATGGACTTGACCCTTTTAAACTATTTGCTCATAGTAAGTGCTACCACTCTGTGATATTCACATCCTTCACTCCCGTAGTTGAAAAGTTCAGCAAAAATTCTCTCAGGAATTCTCTTAAATAATATCAGTTCCATAAAACTAATAAAGTGAGAAAGGACTTCTTTCTCAAATACGCTACATTCAATTACTCATTCCTCCCTCGCAAGTTCACACTGACACACTTAATATTCTTATCAAAACAAAGAACCGCTGACCCTTTGGTAAATTTATACAGCTTTATGACTTTTGAGGTTAGAATGTTGCGTATCCAGAGTCCAGACGTCCACACACGCGCTCATACATATTTATAACACCATGTCGTTAGGAATGAAATAAAAATTACCCCTGTCGATTGTGTGTAGACAGGCATCGGCATATTTATTGCTCCGGAACGCCACCGAAATTTGCCATCACCATTCATATTCAATGAAATATGATTGGTTACGTGGGTATCTGGCTAGGGTGACTAGCGTGGTAGGTAATAGCTTTCTAATATTCAAAACGAGTCGTTATGGGCTATTTTCTATGCGACGTGGCAGAGTAGTGGAGATGGAATGAAATTGATGGCTCAATTTGGAGGAAGCTATTCGAAAGATGAATTTTTGCTAAATAAATTCGTTTTTTTTATATGACTATGTCTATGTAGATGTACAAAGAGATATAGGTGTAGAAATATGAGTATAATTGCCAACGATTCATCAGGTGCGATGCTTGGGTTTAATGTTGTTGGAAGCGAATCAGTACACATACATACATTTGGCGCAATAGCCCATTAATATATTTTTCGCACAAATGGAAACTGTAGGTCCAGCTGACGCAAGGACATAAGTCAATGATGAATTTATTTCCCACTCTAGTGGGACATGCAAAGTTAAAAATCGAATTATGGACTTATGTCCCACCTCATCGGGACATAAGTGCACAAAAAAAATTTCTTTCCACTCATAACCCATCTAACATGTTTTCTTAGATGTGCTAACCTACTTACTTAGTCCAAGGTGGACCTGGGTCTCAACCAACAAATCTCTTCAGGTTACGAGCCAGCTGGCTCCAGTTGCGCACGCCAAGTTGGTTGATGTCCCCCTCCACTTGTTTGCCCCACCTACCGCGAGGTCATCCTCTGCTGCGCCATCCATCCATTCGAAGACTTTCTTAGCGGGAAGGTTGGGCTCCATCCGCTCTACATGACCCAGCCATCTTAGTCGCTGTATGTGAACTTTTCTGGCTAAGTCGATGTCCTTGTACAGGCCGTATAGCTTGGCATTGTACCTTCTCCTCCACTCACCGTCTATGCAGACGGGACCAAAGATCGCTCGAAGAACTTTTCTCTCGAAATAACCAAGGACATCCTCATCCGGTTTTGTCAAAGCCCACGCCTCTGCAGCATACAGCAGGACTGGGATGATTAGTGTCTTATGAAGAGTTACCTTAGCAGTTCGAGATAGGGCTTTGCTACTCAATTGCCTTCTTAGCCCATAGAAACAACGATTGGCAAGAGTAATTCTTCGTGTGATCTCCCTACTGAGTTCACCATAGAGCCTAGGTAGACAAAATCCTTTACTACCTCAAAATTATATCTGTTTATTGTGGCGTTCTGTCCAAGACGCCGATATTGGGTGTTCTTTTTTGTAGACAGCATATATTTTGTTTTGCTTTCATTGACCGCTAGACCCATATTTGCTGCCTCGATCTTAATACTCGTAAATGCCCCATTGACGGCCCGCTGAGTTCTTCCGATTATGTCAATGTCATCGGCATAAGCGAGTAGTTGTACATACTTGTAAAAGATTGTACCTCCGGTGTTGGCTTGTGAGTTTTGTACAATTCTCTCAAGTACTATGTTAAAGAGATCGCATGATAGCGCGTCACCTTGTCTAAGACCTTTCCTGACATCGAACGGTTCGGTGATATTCTTACTGACTTTAATGGAGCAGGGAGAGTTCTCCACCGTCATTCTGCACAAATGGACGAGCGTGGCAGGGATGTCAACACTAGCCATGGCTCTGTATAACTCGTCTCTAAACACGCTATCATAGGCAACTTTGAAATCGATGAAGAGGTGGTGCGTATCGATTTTATATTCATGGGTCTTTTCTAAGATCTGCCGTATTGAGAATATTTGGTCAATGCTGGACTTTCCTGGCCTGAAACCGCACTGAAAAGGACCTATCAGATGGTTGACGATCGGTTTTAGGCGTTCACATAATACGGCAGACAGGATCTTATATGTGATGTTGAGGAGACTTATATCTCTGTAGTTGGCGTAGTTCAGAGGGTCTCTTTTCTTCAGGAGCGGGCAAACGATGCTGAGATTCCATTCATCGGGCATACTTTCATCCGGCCAGATTTTACAGATGAGCTGGTGCATGCTCCTTACCAACTCATCTCCTCCTGCCTTGAAAAGTTCAGCGGCACGACCGTCGGCTCAAGCAGCTTTGTTGGATTTGAGTTTAGATATCGCCATCCTTACTTCATTCTGATCGGGTTGACGGGAATCTTGACTGCCATCGTCACTGTTGAATGGCTAATTTTGCCTGACAGCGGAATATTAGTCATCATCGCCGTTTAACAGTCTGCAGAAGTGTTGCTTCCATATCCTAGTACTGACTGCGATTCTACTACTATATTCCCATTTTTGTCCCTGCAGGCTTCTGTTCTGGCTTTGAAACCCTGGCATGTTCTTTTTACCTTTTGGTAAAATTTTCGAACATCATTCCTGCTCGATCGAGCGCTTCTCATGGTCCTTTTTCTTCTTTCTGAGAAGTTGATGTTCCTCTTTTCTCCTGCGCACGTAGAGCTCGTAAGCAGATCTAGTTCTTCTATGCAGCGCCACTTTGTACGCCTCTTGTTTAGCTGCATGTGCATGCCGGCATTCCTCATCAAACCAGGGGTTTCGTTGTGGTGGGCGAGAGAAACCCAGTACATCAGAGGCGTCATCTCTAATGGCTTGTTGGCAACGCTGCCACTGGACTTCCGCATTTGCTGCTGGCGGCATAGGACTTAGATTAAGATTAGAAGAAACTCGATCGGCAAAGGTTCTGGCGGTCTCTTGCGATTGTAGCCGCCCGACGTCAAATTTCCTCACAGTATTTCGTTGATTTCGCTCCGTTGTGGATATCCGCATCCGTACCTTGGCTACAACTAGTGATCCGAGTCCATGTTGGCTCCTCGGAAAGTCCGGACATCCAGAATACTGGAAGAGTGCCTTGAATCGATCGCAATGTGGTCGATTAGGTTGACAGTTTTTCGATCAAAGGAGAACGATGTTCCTTTGTGAATATCGAGACGTGGGGACCGCGTACTAGCTATGACAAAGTTTCGCCCCACCGCAAAGTCGACTAGCCTGAATCCGTTGTCGGATGTGATATCGTGCAAGCTCTGCTTAGATGACACAAAAAACTGGCGATAGATAGCAGACATTAGGTTAAGTCAGGTAAGTGGGCTGGCGAAGTGTAATCTTTCACTCCACACAGGTCAATGCAGACCCAATGCAGATACCCCTGGGAGAAAAAGCCCATTACGAGTATAACCCTGCATCAGTACAAACATTTTTTAATTGCATACAAACCATCTACTGAATTTGATGAACTTCATTATTTTGTCTGTTGGTGTGCTGGAAAGCTCCTCTAGATCGTGGAAGTAGTGTCTCCCGAGGAATTTATTCCTCATAGACTCCCTCGTCACCGCAGCCGGTCTTCTTCCGCTTGACGTAATTTATTCATGTGGTACCGCGTGAGAAAAATGCTTATTGTCCCTTTAGAAGAGATGTTAAAACGCTGATCAAATTCGGAAATCCTATGTTCTAATATTTTTGGAAAAAATCTAGATCTCGATTTAGTGGATACTTTCGGGGGGCTTTCGCTTTATTAAGTTTACACTTTATTTTTCACATTGAGTCATCGACGTATCATTGAAAAAGAAATGAATGTATTAGGTCGTTACATACGAAGTTGACGATTTTTATGTGGAAACTATTTCAAAAATTAAAAAAGTTTATTTCAAAAAATAATCTCCATTTACATCTGTTTTTTCCAACGTTCCACCATAGCAAAAATGCCTCTTTTATCCTTTCGGGCTAAGAAGTCCTTAAAGTCCTGGTTTATGGCATCTGGGCTTATCCATTGTTTATTTTAGAGGTGATTGTCCAAACTTCGGAAAAGGTGGTAATCGGTCTGGGATAAGTCTGGTGAGTAAGGCGGATGAGGCGAAACTTCATAACCCAACTCCGCCAGCTTCAGGAACGTCAACTGTGCAGTATGTGGTCTTGCGTTGTCATGCTGCAGTATGGGACCATGCCTATTTACCAGGACGGCCGTGATTGTTTCTCTGCGTTTGAGAAAGGAATAATGGACAACTCTCTCACTCCTCCACCATACTGTCACCATTACCTTTTTGGGGTGTAAGTCTGCCGTGCCAAGTCCACTGGGAAACTCACCCACATCTATACATTCTCCCGACTTCTTGCGATAATATATAGGATCCACTTTTCGTCGCATGTGACGATGCGATGCAAAAAAGGACACATACGGTGTCTGTTGCTCAAAGAATTTGCAACCTCCAAACGTCGTAGCATAATATTGGTATACCACGCTGATATCATTGGCTAGATGTTCAAATTTCGGCTCGTATTCCTCTATCACAAGGGAGTTGAAAGAGATAGTCAATTTTCGCATCCCTAAAATTGAACTCTAAATATGTGAACACCTTCCACCTACGCGGTAGCTTTGTTCGATTTTCAAATATGCCACAACGACGAGCGTAGGACGAATATTTTCTGTTCTTCCATTAATGCTTACAATATGTAGGTCCATTTAAAAATTTAACACTCGGCGTACAAAGAAGATTCGTTTACGTGGCTGGCTTTGGCTAACCTTATTTTCTTTTCCCTTACAAATACAAAGATAATAATAATAAACCCTTGCAGCTGTTTGATTCGATGATTCCAGAAAAGTTTTCTGTTCCACAGAAATAAGTTATGAAATTGCTTGCAAAGACACCAAACGCAGGTAAACAATCCTGCTGCATCAATGGCCAAAAGAAAAATCGATTGTGTTTGCAGCTGTTGACTCCTTTCCTTTGATCTAAGGACCAGTTTTCAAATCGAATTACGTTACATACATACTTATTTTTTAACATCTACATGCGTATCTTTTTTGTATATGTTCACATTTCTTTTAATAAGATCACATTACCCTGCAGAAATAATGGAAATTGTTAAGAGGAACGCATTTAAATGATGCCAGAGGCAGATATCTTTCGGCTTAATTAAACCATAGGCAATTCAGAAAAACAAAAAAAAAACTTTTTTCCCTTGTAGCTTATCAATGTCTGAACAAATTATTTCTGCAACATTTGCCGCTTAACACCTCAGTGAATAGAATCCACACCGAACACCGAAAAACACTTTTGCCATTCGAAATTGTGCTGCCGGAAAAAGGATACAAGGGCTCAATTCCAACTCCTGGGCTGTTTACGATATGTTTGCTTTTGTGCGGATTACTCATGAAAATTAGATTGTTCACCTGGATCAAATGCCAAATGTTAGATACGTCAAATGTCTGACATTTTGAGGGGCGGCAGTTCGGAAGTGAATGTGTTTCTGTGAAACTCTCTACCTGCGAAGGGTTGAGGCGCATAGGCCAATGGCTACCAAAAAAAAAAGAAGAAGAAGAAGAAAATTGAAGGATAAAGGATGAAATTGAAAGAGGTTAAGCATTGTGATGAATTTTAATGATTTTAGGAAGTTCGGGAGTAGCTACTTGTGTATATGGGGTTGATTTTGGTCAGTTTATAGAACATTGAGGTTGGCACAGTTTGAAACAGACACGAGGGTGGGCCTCATATGAATTGAGAGGAGAATTTTAAGAGTATGCTTGGATTGAGAACTCGTATGCCAGTTGGGATTACTCGTATCTGAAGAAGTTTGTCTACTCGATTGGAAATCGGTTTAATTCGATTTTTCAATCTGACCCTAAGTCGGATGGATAAATTGATGGTTTTGTTTTGAGTGTTGTTTAGAATGAGCTTGTAGATTGCAATTGGATTTTAGTGCTTGATAGCATAATTAAAAGGTATTCTAATTTCACGGCAGACAGTGGTTTTAGTTTTCTTAAATATTTAAAATTGTAAACTTTTTATTATTTCTCAAAAAGGCATTTATATAGTATCAATATTTTTCGTAATATTATAGTAATTCCACGAAGGATCAACCGACGATCTGAACGACCCCATTCCGATTTGGCTCAAAATCAGTAGAATTACTCATTGGAGTTATAAGAAGCATAAGGCAAAAAAGATAAACAGAATTCGATATAGATTGCATGTAACGAAACTTTAAAAATTGGAAAAAAATCAAAATTCAAGGTTGTTTTCTATATTTTAAAGGATCATAACTTTGGTTCAGCTTATCAGAATTTAGTAAAATATAACCTATTGAACGCAAGAAAATGTGCCTTTGACATAACTGTTGAATGTTCTATTTTTTTATTTTTAGTTTTTTAATAATTCAAAATTTCAAGTTGGTATCCCTATGGGGCCAAAATCATTTTTTTAGGAAGGTCAAATATTTTAAAATAAATAGTTCCATATGAATAAAAAGTCACACTGGGGCCTTAGTATCTCAAGGCCTTAAAAACTTAAAATAAAAAAAAACATTATTTATTTTCTTTTAAGAGCATATACATATTCTTCTGATGAAAACGATGATGATTTTCTAAGTGTATTATGAACGACTTTTGAAAGAAGAGTTTCTTCGGCTATACTTTTCAAGAGCCTGTGAAGAAATACCCGACATTACAGTCGAAGAAGTTATTAAGTCGGTCAAATACTTAAAAAAAAACGAAAAGCTGTTGGGCCAGACGAGATGCCCTCTGAGTTCTGGAAAAATATGGGAGGTATCGGGCTCAGGTGGCTCAGAATTCTCATCTCGAAATTTATAAGAGGAAATCCAATGCCGAATCAATGGAGGACAAGCTACCATCTCCATGCGTATAAAGGAAAGGGTGATACGCGAAACAGTGATAACTACCGTTCGATCAAGCTGATTTCACACACAATGAAGATCGTTGAGCAGGTATTAGGTGACCAACTGCGAAAAATAATACGGTTATCTGATGATCAATGCGGGCGCCGTGGCGTAAGTGGTTAGTGTGTCGGATCACTACGCATGAGGTTCTAAGTTCGAATCCCAGAAAATACCAAAAAGTTTTTTCACGGCCCCACCTCTCGCGAGCGTCTGACAATTATCCGAGAGTATTGTTGTCACGAAAAAGCTTCTCAAATCGCCGTTCGGATTCGGCATTAAACTGTAGGTCCCTTCCATTCGTGTGAAAAATATAACGCACACAACATGAGTGGTTGCGAGAAGCTAGGCCCTGGCACTTTAAAGAGCTGTTGCGCCAAATATTTGTTTTGTTTGATGATCAATGTGGGTTTGTCGCGGGTAAATCAACCACAGATGCAATCCAAAGTATAAGGATCATCATGGAAAAACGTGATTCCTTAAAGGATTTGCATATTGTATTGGTTGACTTTGAAAAGTCATTCGACAGACAACCACGAGATCTGATATGGGTGGCGCTAAGACATCGAGGGGTGATCATGGACATGTACGAAAGAGTAAAGATGTCTCGCTGGAGTAGCCGAAGAGTTCGCAATCAAAGTCGGGGTGCACCAGGGAAGCGTCTTAATTCCTTTGTCCTTTACTGCAGTCCTTGACTATCTGCTTGAAGGTAAAGTGACGGACCCCAAGGTAGATCAATTATTCTTTGCTGACGATGGAGCCGTCATCCCTGCAACGAGCACTCGATGTGTGGGTGGAAGTTTTGGAGGGAAATGCATATCGCATTAGTTAAAAAAAGAAAGAACAGATTACTTGTGCTGTCCGTTCTCTGATCCACTCAGGCCTATTCCAGACATTTATTTGAATGGAACAGTGCTTCCCAAGTGCGAAAAGTTCAAATATCTGGGATCTATGATCAATAACAAAGCAACCTGTGATGACAACATCAATCATCGCGTAAGCGTTTGGTGGATGAAGTGGCGAGAAAACTCCTCTATCTTCTGTGACCAAAAAATGCCCCCTAAGATGAAAGGAAGGCTCTACACCGCAGTTGTGCCTCCAGCGTTTACATACGGTTCACAATGTTGAACGATGTACAAAAGGTATGAGAGTAAATTAACGGCAGCTGAGATGAAGATGAAGCATGACAGCAGGAATGACAAAGCTTCATCGAATAACAAGTTCGATGATCCTTGGAAACCTTCACGTCAAAGAAACCATCATACGAAAAATAGAGCGCGACCGGCTCAGTTGATATTGCCACGTTCAAAGAAGAGATCATTTGAACCCTGTTAAAAATGCGATATCAATTAACGTTCAAAAGACATCGCGAGGCAGGAGAGGCAGGCCTATAAATGCCTAGATCACACAAATGCGACGACATCGGCATTTCATTGGCCTCAGTAACTGAAAGATCCAAAATCGGGAGGCCTGCCGATATTTTCTGAAGTCAGCAGGCGGATCAGTAGAAATGCGGTGAAGTGGGAGGGTTATGATCTCGTGTTTTCGGATCATAACCTCGAAATAGGAAGAAGAAGGACAGAAAAATCTTTTTCTTTAATTATTCCTTGAGAAACAGATGAAATATGATGAAGTTGTCTCGTTTCCGGTACAATTCGTATATAGAAAATATCGATTCCATCAATCATCTGTGTTCATTGTACTCCTGTGGAGAAATCCGTATTCCTTATATTTTCAGATGCCAGTTATATAACTGAAGGAGTTGTAATGTGTTCCCTATACGGTCTGTGTAGACTAGCTCTGGTAGCCAGTCTTTTTACTGAGGCACCAAAAACATTACTTGCACTCTTACCATGGGAATTGGCAAAGAAGTTCCATTTAGCATTTACTCCAAACTCCTGTTCATGCAATGTTAAATTAAAAAAATTCTTTTTGATCTTGTTTTGCGAGCAGATCCATCGGAAAGCCAAGGCTGCCCTTTGTCACATCTCCTCTTCATTGTATATATGGACTGAAGTGATGATGATGTTACAGCACAGCCGTAGAGACGTAGAGACAGGCCATAGAGACATTCCAGGTAACTGCAGGGCTGACGACCTCGCCAGACAGGGTACCACTCTAAGAATTTTGCCTGAAAGGCAAGCACTGGGTATGCCCCTCGCTACATGTAAGTATCTACTAAAGCTGAACGCTATTAGTAAGACCAACCTCAGATGGGGAAACGGCTCAACGTGTCACATTTCGAGACAGATCTGGCCTAAGCTGGATCAAAACCGTAGTGCCGACCTGATCAAGCTAAAGCGTACACAAATCAGCTGCGTTGTCGGTGTTCTCACTGGACACTGTCTTATAGGCCAACACGCCAGAAGACTTGGTCTCTTTTCCAACGACTTCTGCAGGAGCTGTAGGGACGAGGAGGAGGAGGAAACCATCCTTCACCTCCTATGCACATGTCCGGCCCTGTCGCATAAAAGAATGCTCTTCTAGGGTCCCCCTTCCTTGACGACCTCTGCGATCTGGCGTCCCTGGACGTCATGAGCATCCATCGCTTTGTCGAAAGCTCCGGTTGGTTTTGTTAGTCCCTGAGTGGCCTAATGGGTTGATCCATGGTATCACAAAGGACCTTCACTGGTCTAAGTGTGTCTGCACTCTCGTGTGGACAGCCAACCTAACCTAACCTAACCTACAGCACAGCCGTGAAGGAGAATGTTTCAAAGTGGGAGACTTAAGGATCAGTCATCTGCTCTTTGCGGATGATTTGGTTTTCCTTGGGTGCTCTCAATGATAATGCTGGAATGAAGATCAACGTGAACAAATCGGAAGTAATGGTTATTTCCAGAATACCCATTCAGTACACTGTGCATGTTAGTGGAGTCCCACTGAAGCAGGCGGATAAGTTTAAGTACCTCGGGGTCTTATTCACGAGTGATGAAAAGAGCAATGCCGAGTTATGCTGTAGAATTGGTCAGGCTGAATTAATTTTGAGAAAGGTTAGCCAATCTGTTATAAGGAAGACCGAACTTAGTGTTCAAGCTAAATTATCGGTTTTTATGTCGGTGTATGTTCCAACCTATGGTCATGAAATTTGGGAAGTGACTGAAGGAATAAGATCGCGGATACAAGCTGCCGAAATGAGATTCCTTCGTGGTGTTGCTGGAATAGCTCGTAGGGATCGAGTGCACAACACCAGAGTACGCGAGGCGCTCAATGTTGAGCAGCTACTTCTCCTAACCGAACGATCTATTCTTCGATGGTTTGGTCACGTAGTGCGTATGCCCTCAGAACGGCTTCCGAGACGTGCCATCAGGTAGGCGACTCTCCGGTAGGCCTAGAAATAGATGGTTGGATCAAGTCCAACATATTTCCTGGAGCCATCTAGGGATTCCTCTTGATAAATTTGAGTCAATGGCGGAGGATCGAGAAGGATGGAGGGTCCACCTGAGCATCCTACCCTTGCGACTAAGAATACAAAAATTGTAACCCAAATACGTTCATACGATTTTCAGATACTTTTAACCGTCGTTAATTCATATAATTCGATATTGGTGCTCATTCGCCGCATGATTCATTGTTTATTTTAATTCGTGTATAGCATTTACTGCTGAGGTTTCCAACATGGAAAATTCTCCATTGTTTTTTCTTTTTTTTTATAGTATTATTAAGGTATTCCGAAAAAATGTTGTTTCTTATGTTTTTTGGGCCTTTTTACACAAATTGACAAAAAGAAATTTGTTAGCGAGTTTCCTATAGTGGAATTTCTAGAAACACTTTTTTTTTATAGTGTTATTAACTTCCTCTCAAAAATTATGCTTTTTAATGTTTTTGCCGAATTTCCCATGCTGGAAACCCGCCCGACATTTACTTTGCCACTTACTTACAATGTTTAAATTCTATTCGAACAAAATCAGCGTCTATCTTATATCTATTGGTCTCAAGCATAAAACCTGAAATATGATAGATACTACTGAAAATTTACATTTGAAGGGTAAGTTTGACATGTTGGCTTTAGAAGATATTATTGTGCGTTCAGCTAGGAACTATTATAATTTGATTTTTTATTCATATATCTAGAAAAATACTATGTGTAGAACCAGTTTCACATTCATTCACTAATTCCCAGACAAAATGATGAGTGAATCTCAACATGGAAACCAACCATGTAAGGAAATCACAGATTTACGCCTAACAAAAACTTTTCCCAAAAAAACACAGAACGTGTGTACACACTCAACACACATAAGTATGTAAATACAAACTTTGGAAAAGTCTGCCTTTCGGAAATTCATTTTCGCTCAAATAAAATTGTGTGGTAAATTCGGTAAAACAATATCCGATCTCTATAACATGAGCAACCGTATTCAACCCACAATGTGTATAATATAAGTCATTCAGTCAGTCTGTCAGGCGAATGGGTATCTGCTGTTAAAACAAAAGGAAATCCAATACTCAGAGGAGAATGGAACCAGATCTGGAGGTGTAGCAAGAGCCACCCGCCTAACACTAGACATTGATACGCCTCTTACACGCTCGTGTATCGTATGTTAAACTCGTAATGAGAACAAGATGCCTGTGCGAGATGGGGAGCTCCTCTCGGCTTTCTCTGCGTTTCGGTGCGTAGCATCTTCTGTCGAAATGGAAATGAGTGCATGGTAATCCGATCCAAAAGTTAAGCCATTTCCAAATGCCTTGTAACTGGCTTCTGAAAAGACCACTCTGTTGGCATCCTCTCCAAATGACGCAAACGCAGGCGATTGTCGAATAAGAATTTGCCGCAGAAGGACGAGCGGAATAAGGCTCTCAGTGCCTTTGTTTGATTTATCAAATTCAATTACGTACTCAATGGATTGGGTAATTTAAGTCCATGCCAAAATGCTATATGTGTACACTTGTGTCTTTGTTAATGGGTTAAGTTGAGTTGTGAAGTGATAAAAGAGTTAGAGGAACAAGCTATTGCGTAATGTAATGTGCCATCCTTGAGTGAAATTAAATGCCCCTAAACCGCTAGCAATTTGCAAGACAGGATATCAGTTACAATATAAAAGGATAAACATTTTGTAGCTTCTGACTTCATTAATTGCGCTTTTATGTTTTACAATCATTGGGTATGGCGTTGGCATACATGAGAATAAACATTTGCATAGTAAATACAAATAAAAAAATAAAAAATAAAGCAACCATCTCTAAGTACTTTGTGGAAAATAGGATTAAGATATTTTTGAAAGTCTGCGATTAGTAAATTGAGAAACATCTTGAATTCTATAGAAATAAGAATTTCAAAATCTATGTACAGTAAACGTCGTCGCAGGAGGGAGAAGAAACTAAAGAGGTGTTTGGCAATTTCGATTACGGTTCGGAGGAAAAGTTGTAGCTACAACCGGTGAAATTTAAAACACTCCTTAGTGCAGTTAATTGGTCCAACCTATATAGAATTATAAATAAACCTTAATCACAACGAAAATATCAAACTTTCTATCAAGATGAAAGCTTCTGTATACTCCTGGAGTACGGTCGAATGGATATTTACAAAAAGTTCACTGCTCAGAATAAGGCAGATATCATATTTCGGTAGAGACTTTATCCCTGAGAATATATTGAATATGCTCGCAACTACAACATTATAAGCCAATGAATCCTTTATAAATAATAAGACCAAAATATAAATCAAGTGCTTTTTAGAAGACATAAACATATACGGACACCCTACTTGCAAAATATGCAATAAAGCCATCTGAATATCCTGCCGACTAGGTAGAGCTAGAATAATAGAAAAATATTTGCCTGCATTAGACCGATGGTCCTTGTTAACAATGCCAAACCTTAACGCTTAAAAAAGCCAAGCAAGCTTTTCGTTAACGCGTTTTCTTTAAATTGCCGGGACGATTTGAAAATTTTAGTTTTCCTAGCAGTTTTAAGTAATTCTACACGAATTATCAAAATTGTTGATATCACAATGGGATGGACCTACTTCCTAATGAGTTTATTGTACATACATACACTCATAGTATATACATATATACTCGTATTTAATCGTTCAAATTTGCCTTTTTTGAAAGTGGTCACAAGGCTTATAGCTGTTGATTAGTAATTGTTGACTTTCCATTTGCTTTCCATATTACGACTTATCCTTGAGTTTAATGATCTCGTGTTCTATAATTAATAATTCTGTCTGGCATATTAACGCTAATGTACTGAATGTTAACCAATTTATGCAAGCCGTATTCCTTAATTATGCTAATGGAAATCGGATGATGTGGTTAAGTGTAATATGTATTTTCCGAGAGCATATTTCGCCTCCAGTCTTTGCCAATGTTTGTGAAAACTGTTGATAATGGTAAGAAAACTGTGAAAAGAAAGCCATTTTTTTTCCCTTCGAAGGGGTTTACGTCATATATATTTATAAATATTTCTTTGACGAAAATAATATCTTGAATCCACGTCAGTGATAATGTTTTTTTTTTATTGTAGTCACAGCGTTTTTTATGAATATGTGCATCTCGAAATATTTAAAACTCAATATTATTTTTTTTAAATTTAGTACTAACGCTTTACCTCTCCCAATTATCAAATGAAAAATGAAAATGTTTGTTAAAAATTACTCAATTTCTGCAGACATGTGTAATGAATAAATAAGGAAAGACTTCTAACTTCACGAGTACCCAAAAATTCATATAACAATATAGGGAAAGAAAAAAAAAGGGAATCTTAAAATCAGTTTGCCTGTATATCTGTCTGTACCGCGGATCAACTTTAACGGGATCTTTAGGATTACATCCCGAGGCGGAATCGGACTTTTCATTCAAATCCCAAAAACTGGCGGTACCTTACTTAAGGCTGTTTCCGAAAAATTGCAATTTTATCAGAAACAATTTCAATGATTTTTCTTAAATTTCATATTTGCACTAGTTTGGATATACCATATGCAATACGATGATGACATATAATGACATCTACATTTTTGTAACAGCACTTCACTTATTATATTATATCGGTATTTCTTAGCCGATTTAGATCAAAATTAAAAGATTCGGAAAATTTATAAAAAAAAAGATTTTATTTGTAAAGGAATTTGTCAAAAACTTCGATTTTATGACTTATGGACACATTTTCATATGCATTTGAAATCAATTTGTGAACGAATGCCATTTTTTTCATCATTTTTAATGCATTTTATTAGTTCAATTCATTATATCTTACGTGCTAACAAAAACGCTTAAAGCTAGCTTAATTAATTTAACTAACTTATTGTAACTTACTGGCCCCATGCGGGCGCTCTAAGCTTAACTTAACTCTTAACCTATGTCTTTCAACGTAACCTAACTAAATTTATTTATTGTAACTTAACTAATTAACAAACCAAGAACTAAGAAAAATGTGTATTATATAAAAAACTTAGTAAACGAACTTGTTTTGTTTTTCTAAACTATTAAATAAAACTTATAAACTACCTTAAAAAGTAAACTTAAGCTAACTTAACTACGAAGTGTAATTAAATACACTCTTTTTTTTTAAGCTATGCTGTGCTATGTTTTTTATTTTTTTTTATTTTTTATTAGACAAACTTAAAAACTACCTTAAAACTATGTAAGACGGCCATGGCTATTATATGAAATATAAATAGACGACCCGCTCTGCCTCCTTTATAGGCTAACCCGGATTAGGGGGAAACGACGACGGCGTTCCCTCTTCTTCAATAAGCCACCAAAATTGGTCATGCTGCCTACTGACGTCTTCAATGTCGCGGACTGAAACCGCTCTACTGAACCGGAGACGCTCTTCACTACTCTGTGCGACGTCTCGGTCGTAGTTGAGTCGCCTATCCACAGCTGTTTTGGCGACGTGGAAGATTAGCGGTACTGCTAACCTATCCTGAATCAGACCTCTTTGATCGAGATATAAGAACGCTTCTGGAGGGATAAAGCCGTTAAGGCGCACACTCTCGTGATAGAGATTGTTGGGGTAATAAGTCCCAAGGATCAGGCTATTCATCGAAGTCATTGCTCTTGCAATGTGCCTTCGAATCATCTTGATCAAGAAATTATCCACTCTGATCAGATTCGCCCTGTTGTACAGGACCTCATTACGATAGAATTTTATGTACTCAGACTCTGCTGTTCTATACAAACGAAGGCAAGCCCTCTCAAACACCTGCATCTTTTCCAACAAGCTTGGCCCCACGTTGAACAACACGGGACATCCATATGCGAGCATAGGCCGAATGAGGGCTATGTAGCAGATTACCTTCACCCTTGCATCGAGTTGGCTGCTATAAAACAGTCTCTTTGTAAGGGCGAAAGCAACTTTGGCTCTGGCCAGAGCAGCATCTATATGTTTGTTAAAATATAGACATTGATCTAGCCAGACCCCAAGGTACCTGACTACACTTCGACTCGCCAGCGGCTGTCCGTGCTGTCCCACGATAGAGAACTTTCGCCAATTCTTTCTGGTGTCCCTAGAGGCCCCAGACAACGGCGTTCTGAATAGGATGGTCTCCGACTTCTGAAAGTTAATCTTCAACTTCCAGTCGTCGCAGTATCTCTTGATTTTATCGAAGTCACGCTGCAAGAGTATTGCAATTACCTCAATCTTAGGCCCTGATCTGTACGCGACCAAATCGTCTGCGTACGCTATGGCATGGTGAAGTGAACCTATGAGATCGCTCGTGTAATTATTGAAAAGGATCGGCGAATTAACTGCGCCCTGTTGCAGACCATTTTTTACTTCAAAATTTCCAGCAGGGGTCACATTGCCATTCTTCACAATGAACTTCTTACTGGTGACCATGTCATAGAGTATGTACAGCAGTGGTTTACTTATGCCCAGCCTGCTCGACTTGTAGAAGAGTCCCTCTAACTATACGGTATCAAAGGCCTTCTCCAAGTCAACCAGGCAGGCACCCGTGCATTGCTTCTTGCTTTTGTTCCGTTGGATATCCGATACTAGTTTAGACGCGGCATGTATGGTATCATGCTCCGCCTTGAAACCGAATTGGTTATCTGGAATTATGTGCATGTCCTCAACCCACTTAGTCAAGGCTCTATGGATCACTTTTTCGAATACCTTGCTGATGTTCGGAAGTAGACTTATTGACCGGAGATGCCATGCGAATGCCATACAAGTGTAAGCATGCACGATCCAGTCGTACACTTTAGTTGTTTAACTTTTTGGGCCGAAAGTCTACTTTGAAATGTAGAGAAATTTAAATTCCATTAAAAAGATTTTTGTAATGTTATGGTAATTTTTTAAGTTATTTGCTTCCACCTCTACATGACTATCTGAGGTGGAACTTTCTACTTACGAGTAGATGTAATCTCCTTAAATTTTCTTAGATTTCTTTCAAAATAATTTCTTGAAGAAAACGCCCCCAAAAAATTTACGATGACCTTAATAATTTATTACTGAAGAGATCAATACCTATATGTGAGTATATTGTTTACACTACTTCTTATGGTTCCCATAAGAGTTGTGGAAAAAGAGGACAAGAAATATGTTGCTTTGTCATGGGACCCGTTTGAGATGGATTGGATGTAGTTTTTCTGCATCTAAAGAAAATTTCTAAAATCTGATCCTATTGTACATGAAGTCCTTAATCTACTAGATCCATGAATTTACATTTCAGACTTCAAATATCGATTCAACTTTCCTATACAAAATCGAAGTAGATGCAATAATACCATCAAAATACTGCCTTTAGTTCACTTCATTGTTTCAAACCATTTAAAACGTAGTGAATAAAATTATTAATAGCTACTCTACTGATGTAAGGTGCAAGATTGTGAACGTACAAAATAGCTCTAGGCATCAAATTGCTCTGTAAGACTAATAATTGACTGACTTAATAAGATGTAATTTTTTTTTAACAAGACGTAAAGATGTAGTAGATTATACTACACCGGGAGGGAACAGGATTAATAGAGTTTCTTCACACCGAGATTTATTCTCCAAATAGATACACTTACATTTAGTATTACAGAAATATGACTATCTTATCTCTTCACTGAAATATTATTTATTAATTTATGTAAATTACATTAACAAAAGGTATATAATAGTTAGAAGGAAAATGCGACAAAAACCTTCCATAAAAGCAAAAAAAATTATATAAAAATAATAACAGTAAAAACTCCTAAGATAAAATAAATTGTTAGTCAATTTATAACTAAATAAGGCTTAGAGCAAATTAATAAATAATTAATAAAAATTAATTATTTAAATGAATAATAGATAAATATAAAAAAAGAAAAAGAAAATAGGTGAATAAATAAATAATTAATTTATAAAATTAAGTTATTATATAAAAAAATTAAAAGTAGATAAATAAATGTATAAGAATAATTAACACTTAACTTTTAACTGCTTGGTTGAATTTGATTAGTACATTATTCATTTGTAAGTGGATTTTCAACAAAATTGCACCAATCGACGAATTTAATAATAGCAATACCAGCTGAGCCGGTTGCGCTCTATTCTTTGTACGATGGTTTCCTTGATGTGAAAGCTTCCACGGATCTTCGAACTTCTTATTCGATCAAGCTTTGTCACTCCTGCTGTCATGCGAAGCATCTTCATCTCAGCTGCCGTTAATTTTACTCTCATACTTTTTGTACATCGTCCAATATTGTGAACCGTATGTGAGCGCTGGACGTACAGCTGCGGTGTAGAGCCTTCCTTTCAACTTAGGGGGAATTTTTCTGTCACAGAAGATAGCAGAATTTTATCGCCACTTCATCCACCCTACGTTTACGCGATGATTGATGTCGTCATCACAAGTTGCTTTGCTATTGTCTGGAATAGGCCAGAGTGGATCAGAGAACGGACAGCACAAGTACTCTGTCTTTTTTGAACTAATGCGATACCCATTTCCGTCCAAACGTTGCAGGGATGTAGGATCCTCACTTTTCGCCATCGTCAGCAAAGAATAACTGATGTACATTGTGATCCATCACTTTACCTTCAAGCAGATAGTCAAGGACTGTAATAAAGAGCAAAGGACTTAAAACGCTTCCCTGGTGCACCCCGACTTTGATTGGGAACTCTTCGGTTACTCCAGCGGGGCATCTTACTCTTGTCTTTGCTCCTTCGTACATGTCCATGATCATCGGTACATATGTTTCTGGAACCCATCGATGTCTTAGCGCCACCCATATCAAATCTCGTGGTTGTCTGTCGAATGACTTTTCAAAGTCAACCAATGCAATATGCAAATCCCTTAAGGAATCACGATGTTTTTCCATTATGATCCTTATACTTTGGATTGCATCTGTGGTTGATTTACCCGAGACAAACCCGCACTGATC
The DNA here is from genome assembly GCA_945910035.1 of Brachypalpus laphriformis. NCBI lineage: Eukaryota > Metazoa > Arthropoda > Insecta > Diptera > Syrphidae > Brachypalpus > Brachypalpus laphriformis. The sequence goes on from OX246755.1 coordinate 126,741,014, forward strand.
CTCAGATAGCCGTATTATTTTTCGCAGTCGGCTACCTAATATCCGCTCAACGATCTTCATGGTGTGTGACATCAGCTTGATCGAACGGTAGCTATCACAGTTTCGCGTATCACCCTTCCCTTTGTATACAGGGAGAAGGTAACTTTCCCTCCATTGATTCGGCATTGGATCACCTCTCACGAATTTGGAGATGAGAATTCTGAGCCATCTAAACCCGACGTCTCTCATCTTTTTCCAGAACTCAGAGGGTATCTGGTCTGGCCCAACCGCTTTTCGTTTTTTTGAGTATTTGACCGCCTCACTAACTTCTTCGACTGTAATGTCGGATATTTCTTCACAGTTAGGGGTGGCTCTTGGAAAGTATAGCCGGGCAAAACTGTTCATTTAAACGCTCTTCACAATACTGCCGCCACCTCTGCAGAATTTTGTCGTCATTCACAAGAAGCTGGCCATGAGCATTGCTAATGAACTTTGGCGAACGAATCTCCTGAGCATTCTTCCTTCTTTGGGCGGCTGTTTTGAAGATAGTGGCACTCTTGTTCATATTGTGTCTTCGCAGCTCCTGGTTTGCATCAGCAACCGGGGAAAATATTTTCTCCAGCTCCCGATACTCTCTGCTTGAAGCTGGGCGCACTTCTTCTTCGCTTTTTTCTTGCAGCGTCTGTATTCCATTTCGAGGCGAACTTTTTCGTCATTATTATTAGACCAAGCTTTGAAAGCCGCTTTCTTCTTATTTATCACTTTCTTAGCTTCATCACTCCACCACCATGTTTCTTTGGTGTGTTGATGGTGGTCTTTTGAAGCTCCTAGCAGTGAGTTGGCCTTCTTTAAGCAAGTTCGCTGTAGGGAATCCCACATATTTTATGTTTTGCACTCTTCATCCTCAGCTCCGTTGATGGTGTGAGAGAGGTAATTTTTTCATTACGGAAACAAAAGCCTCGCCTTTTTCTTTGTCCAGATTGTACCACTTGATTTTCTCAGAGACCCTTGTTTGTTTGCCTTTCTTTGGTGTTTTCATAAAAACTTCTGTTAGCAGGAGACGGTGTTGCCGAGCGATTGCCTCTCCCAGGATCACTTTGCAATCTTTTACCCGAGGCTTCATGAAACTGGCTACCAAATGATAGTCAATCTGAGTTTCATCTCGACCACTGCTGTAAGTGATCAGGTGTGGGCTTTGTTTGATTAACATGGTATTTAACACGATAAGACCGTGTGATTTGCACATGCTTAGGATGTCTTCATCAGGAAGGTTCCTGGTGCCATATCCTAGTCCTCCATGGCAGTAGTAGTTCATAGTCTTCGTTTGATTTCCCGACATGTCCATTCAAATCTCCTCCAACAAACAGAAACTCTTCCTTTGGGATGTTCTTAAGGAGATTGTGGAAATCTAGCCAAAATGCATCTTTGTCTCCCTGATTGCACCCATTTTGGGGAGCATATGCACTGACAATATTCCACACCTCTCCTTGTATTACTAGTTTGAGAGACATCAAACGGTCGCTGGACTTCGAAATGCTCAAGACGTTTCCAAGTAGCTCTGCCGCAAGGATGATACCGATTCCGTTCTTAGCCTTTTCCGTTCCGTAGTAGAACATCTTGTAATCTTTTGTTCTAACGTCCAAGAAACGCGCCCGATTTCCGGTGTTTTTCCATTTCCTCTCTTGGACACACAAGATGTCCACTCGCCTTCTATTCATCATCTCTTCCAGCTCGTAACTTCGACCGGTCATTACCATAATGATACAGTTTTGCAATATTACCATATTGCGATGGTGTTTGTTGTTTGACACGTGCATGCTCCTGTTTTAGTATTGTTTGATCTTTCTTCTATGACACCGGTGATCTCCAGTCGTGTCAACCCACGGACTCGCATGCACACTTGTGGGAGGGTTTTTAAGATAGTATATGTGTCGCTAGTCTCACTTGGGTGTTATATTGCCTAGTTCTGATTCGTCCCCTTAGTCACTTTTACGACAAGCGCTGGTTTTTGGGGGCGCTGCAGTGATATTCTTAACCCGTCCCTGCACGGGCAATGGCAACTCCTACTTTCTTAATCTTTTAATTTTGGGTCTTGCTGAACCCCCAGATATCCAACGCAGGGCTCCCAAGCGATGCTTCCTCCATTTGACTGTAATTGTAGATTTATTTTCCAAGCGATAAATATTATTCAACAAGTCGAACAAAGAATATTTATATTATTCATATTTACATTCATGTTAAGGAAATTACTTAAGTCTCAGACATTATACTCTTTTTGTATGCCATCAACTTCAATATTGATTGAAAACATGAATAGTCACCACTCAATAATCAAGCTTATTTTTATAGTGAACAAATTTTACTTCAGTTCACCCAGGTAATCAGATTTCTTTGACAAAAGGCAGAACGTATTTTCTATAGCTTACCTTTGCTTAGTTTCAACTAGATCAAAATATCCCTTTTGTCTTAAGTAAGACTTAATTTCGATTGACTTCCATTGTTTCTAGTTTCGAACAAATTGAAGAGAAACCTTCGTCAAATAACGTTAATTAATTAATTTTACCACCTGCTAAAGCTATACTTTTCTCTGCTAACTCAAAAAGGATTTCTTCCAAGAAAGTACATAAAAACAGAAAAAAAAAATATCGACTGTTTCAGTTTTCGACATTAAATAAATTGACAGCGAATTAAAATGACAGCCACAGCGATGGCGCATACTGTTGACTTAAGCCAGCACACCCACTCACAGCTACACAAATGAAATGATTAATGGCAAATGGAATGTAAATTCTTGGAATTCCTTGGTAGAAATTCAAAATTCATAAAAAAAAATTTCCGAAAAGTAAATGACGCTAACGCAAAGGAGCAAACCAACCCAAAGGAGCGAATATCTCTCCTTAACTGAGAAGGAGTTTTTTGTTGAAACTTTAATTACTTTCCATGCTTTCTTGATGATGTTGTTCATGACGGTGAAGGCGGTGCGACGGCGGTAGGACGTTGAAATGTGAATATTTTATAAGGAACGTCATTAAACGTAATGGGAAAATTCCTTCGAAGAAGAAAAATTAAAGCCCACGAACAGATTTCAGATTTTGATTTTGTATTATTCGCGAATAACTGTTAATTTTTTAGTGAGGAAAGAGTAATTAAAATTTTATTTTCGGGAATGCTCTTATCTCAGTTGTCACCAGAAGGAGATATTAAACTGTCAGGTGTTATCGCATAACGTTCCAAGCCTTTAGGTGTTCTTCACATTTCTTTTAAAGTGTCTGCGAGTTTTCATATACAACTAGATGCCCTTAAGAGTATGGTGCTAATAAACTCTGCTGACGAATATATGTAGAACCCTCAAGGGTAAAACAATGTTTATGAGCATGAAAGGCGTGTATAGCTGAGTAATTATTGAAGTCTGCATATCATAAAAAAGCGGAATGAATGTGTCTCTGAAGGCAAAAACCAAATGAAGGAAGATGCCTGAAGGATGTGTGGGAGATTGAGTTCCAGCTAATTGCATGTTTTTTTTAAATAAACATGAAATATAATTTTTAAGCAAATTCATGATCCAAACAGCGCATTACCTCTGTACCTCTAGACTGGCTCTAATGATAACCTGTTTCTGTGAGCTAAGTTTTGTGCAAATTACGATAAGGTATACTTAGACCTAAAACTTTAAGCTAGGCATTTTTACTAGTCGTTGAAAATTGTTTCAATATTCCAATTATAACTAATCAGTCCTGCGAGGAAATGGTGGTATGGTAACATACATACATATTTGACGCAAAAGCCCATGAATGGCCTAGGCCTAGCGCCTCGCAACCACTTGTGTTGTGTGCGTTATATTTTTGGCACAAATGGAAGGGACATATAGTTTTGTGCCGTACCTGAGAGGGAATTTTTATTGTGTTTTTAAGAAGCCTTTTTGTAACAACAATACTCTCGGATGTTTGTCAAATATTTGCTACCGGTGTAGGTAATATAGCGGTGTAGTTTGATGGAGAGTGCAGGAGATTAAAGAACAAATCCTTTATATTTTTGAATCTTTTTATGAAAACCGATGCTACGGTGTTTAATATGCTGTACTCCCAAGCAGGTAAAGTCTATAAGCAATTGTGCAAGAAAAAACATATAAAATATTTTGCAAACCTTGCTTCTAAGTTAGAGTGATGTTTCTGTGCCATTGGTTCTGAAAAACGAGCTGAATGCGTTAAAAAGCTCCTAAGCCCACAATTTAAATAATCAAATTTTCAGTACGCTTTACCTAAAGTTGTAGAACTGGATGCACCTAAAACAGTGCCTGAGTTAATAGCAGCCCTAAAAAAAAATTAAAATAATAAGGCTCCGAGAGTGGATGGTATTCCCGTTGAATTTCATAAAAAATGCTACCACAGTTTTTCTGCAATATAAATTGTCCTTTTATAATATAGAAGTACCAAAGAAATAGTAGCAGAGGTTTTTCTAAGCCGTATCATTTTCACTATATTCAAATAAGGGGATAATAGTCTGGCTGCAAGCCAATAATCGCCGAAATGTTTTTCAGGCTAGAAGGTTTAAAGAGAGGGGAACAATTGATATGCCTTTTCCGCAGATTTCAAGACTGCTTTCAGCATGATTATGTTATGAATTATTGGCATATATTGTTGTCGAATAAATTTAGTTGAGTTTAAAGGCAGTTCATTTTAAATAAATTCGCTACTGTGTGGAATGGTAGTATTGCACTTTGTCAAAATGGTTTAGTAGTGTACCTCAGGGTTGTGTTCTGAGTTATCATTAGCAGAGCAAATTCTGCGCTAGTCTATGTGAAACGTTGGTCCAAGGAATTCTTAAATTCTTGCGTCACGAAATCCCTGTACTTCACATTTATAAGACCAATTCTAGAATATGCCAGCTAAGTTTGGTCTCCCTATCACGATACACATTCGTATCGTATTGAGTTTGTCCGACGGAGGTTCATCCGTTTTGCTCTTTGTGGACTACCGTGGCCTGACAGATTCCACATACCTCCTTACGACCATCGTTTGAACTTGCTGAACATGTATTCGCATGAAAAGCGTAGAAAAGTTGGCGATATACTATTTGTGCATGAGCTATTAGCATTGTAAAATTAAACATACCATAATTATCATAGCACCAATTACGGTTATAACGCACCTCTATCCAGAATATTGCCTTTGGCTAACAATGTGGAAAACACCTTCGACTTCCACTGCAGCAGAACCACCCTTCGTAACAATCTCCTTCAGCGCTAAATCCCGAAATTCAATAATTCACTTACTGCTTGTATTAAGGTAATAATAATAATAATGATCTAGCTAATTGTTTACCTGGTTCTGTCAAGGTCGGCGCTGTAGAGGTAAAAGTTCTTCTTTATGCTGATAACTTAGTCACTGTGGCTGAAAATTCTTGCACCCTTAAGTTATAAATAAATAAATTAAAATTCTTTTGCTACCTTTAGGACGTTAAATAAAGATCTCTTATTCCAAGACTATGATTTTTTGACCTGCGCGCCGTAGTAGAACACTGCAAGAACTAGTCTTTGGAAGGAGAACCGATAAAAATAAAATAAATACTTGGCGCAACAGCTCTTTAAGTGCCAGGGCCTAGCTTCTCGCAACCACTTATGTTGTGTGCGTTATATTTTTCACACGATTGGAATGGACCTACAGTTTAGTGCCGTATCTGAAGGGCAATTTGTTTTGAGAAGCTTTCTGGAGACAACAATACTTTCGGATGTTTGTCAGACGTTTGCGAGGATTCGAATTTGGCGCCAACCGATGGAGAGCCGGTTCAAATATTTGGGACTTCTGCTTTCTTCAAACTTTGATATGCACCCACGTGTTCACGAAAAATCAGTAGCAGCTAAAATGACTATTAAACTCATGCGACATTTCTTCGCTAACAAACTATTTGATACTTCTTAGAAGTTTAAGGTATTTATCGCTATGATAAAGGTTTGTCTCTGCTATGCCAAGTTTATGGTACTTCGACGAGCTCGAAATTGTCTCACGTGTTTTCTTTAAGCGTATGTTTAAACTGCCCTCTACAACTCCAACCTATGGTATTCATGTCAAGTCTGGTCTTCCTTAAATCTACGTATGCGATTTAAGAGCCAATGCCGAGTACATGATTTGAGTGATGATATTTTATAGAAAACGATTGATGAAGCTTGCACTTCACTGCAATTTATCGCCCTTCAAAGAATGGAATGCCCATGCTTCCTCGCATTACATCTTTCTTTGTCTTGCAGATGTAAACATAAATGAGTGAAAGGACAAGCTATACAAATGTATTAAAAGAGACGACGATCTGTGGTGTCAAGAATGCATAACCAGGGCCGAAATGTCCTTAACATGTTTTATCTATGAATCTCTCAACCACTAGTCCTCAATAACTACAATATTTTAAGGAACTTGACCTTCTTCTTCCTTTTCAGCGAGGCTATGATCCATAAACAGGGGATCATAACCCTCCCACTTGACCTCAGAAAATATCGGCAGGCCTGCCGATTTTGCATTACTCGGTTACTGAGGCCAATGAAATGCCGATGTTGTCGCATTTGTCTGATCCAGGCATTTATAGGCCTGCCTCTCTTTGGAACGTTCATTGATATTGTCTTTTTAACAGGGTTCAAATAATCTTTTCTTTGAACGTGGCAATACCAGCTTGAGAATAGAGAATACCAGAATAGAGAACTTGATCAAATAAGTCAAATTTCTAAGGCGTGGATGGAGCTTTTAGACTCAATTATATACCATAAGACAAGACATTCGGTCCAATGAGGTTGAAGACATATATCACTTTGTCGCGATCTATCTAATTCTATTAGAACTGCGTTTGCTTTACTTTTGTAATGGGTCACTCAATCTGCTTATTCGTTTATGTAATCACGCCTTGAATTAATTATCGTAACAGCTTTATTAACCTGTTATCTTAACTTGGTATGGTATATGGACATAGTCTTCCTTTTTGTATCATGTAAAGAAAAGAATAATTAAGAAGAAGAAAATATAATTTTTATTAAATTAGAAGACTTCAAATTGGATTTTTTCATGAGCTACGTCTTTGCTTTTGTTTACCACTTTAGAGTTTTGTTAGTAATTTGGCAAAATGTACTGAAATTTACATAGAGCGAAAAGCTTGTCTCACTCAAAATACTGTTGTGGGCAAACTGCTAGACCGGTTTTGACCAAACTTTACAGAAACACTCTCGGGCCAATACCGAAGATTACCTGAGATCAATGGGTTCGGTAGTTTCGGAGTCCATAGCATAGATTTAATCACGGTAGGCAGGTATATTGAGTTTTATATATAAAGGTGTATTGTCTATACCATTGTCTACAACTATTGTCTACCAAATATGAGACATATCAATCAATTCATAAGCAGCTTTCCAAATGGAATAGATTTTGTCTTACTTGCGTACAGGGTTAGAGCAGAATTTTAGGCGATAAAATCTCTGACGCACTTCTGCAAGAAGGTTCAAATATTTTTCTTCTAAGTCCGGCACCGATAGTTGATATTAATTTGGAAAATATTCTGCACTGGATCGGCTCTCATGCGATGTCTACTAATGTGTGATTTGGCGTCTTGCAAAACCAGTAAAATTTTGTGAAAGGGCCTGATAAAAGCACTGCAAAGTTCTTATTCAACCGGAACTGCACAAATATGGTTGGGCTTATCACAAGACACAAGGCATGTGGTCAGCACATAACTAACATGGGAATCATTGCAGACCCTACGTGCAATTCTTGCATCAAAAGCAAGAATACAACAACGCATTTCCACTGTAAGTGTTCCCTATTTCCAAGAACGAGACTGCACATTTTGCTCTTTGACCCATGTGAGTGGGTTCAATGCAATCTCTTACCCTGGTCAAAATTTTGCGTTTCATTAACAGTACATAGGCATTTACGGAGGTTCATCCGTTTTGCTCTTTGTGGACTACTGTGGCCTGACAGATTCCACCTACCTCCTTACGACCATCGTTTGAACTTGCTGAACATGTATTCGCATGAAAAGCGTAGAAAAGTTGCCGATATACTATTTGTGCATGAGCTATTAGCATTGTAAAATTAAACATACCATAATTATCATAGCGCCAATTACGGTTATAACGCACCTCTATCCAGAATATTGCCTTTGGCTAACAATGTGGAAAACACCTTCGACTTCCACTGCAGCAGAACCACCCTTCGTAATAATCTCCTTCAGCGCTAAATCCCGAAATTCAATAATTCACTTACTGCTTGTATTAAGGTAATAATAATAATAATGATCTAGCTAATTGTTTACCTGGTTCTGTCAAGGTCGGCGCTGTAGAAGTAAAAGTTCTTCTTTATGCTGATAACTTAGTCACTGTGGCTGAAAATTCTTGCACCCTTAAGTTATAAATAAATAAATTAAAATTCTTTTGCTACCTTTAGGACGTTAAATAAAGATCTCTTATTCCAAGACTATGATTTTTTGACCTGCGCGCCGTAGTAGAACACTGCAAGAACTAGTCTTTGGAAGGAGAACCGATAAAAATAAAATAAATGCTTGGCGCAACAGCTCTTTAAGTGCCAGGGCATAGCTTCTTGCAACCACTTATGTTGTGTGCGTTATATTTTTCACACGATTAGAATGGACCTACAGTTTAGTGCCGTATCTAAAGGGCAATTTGTTTTGAGAAGCTTTCTCGAGACAACAATACTTTCGGATGTTTGTCAGACGTTTGCGGGGATTCGGATTTGGCGCCAACCGATGGAGAGCCGGTTCAAATATTTGGGACTTCTGCTTTCTTCAAACTTTGATATGCACCCACGTGTTCACGAAAAATCAGTAGCAGCTAAAATGACTATTAAACTCATGTGACATTTCTTCTTAGAAGTTTAAGGTATTTATCGCTATGATAAAGGTTTGCCTCTGCTATGCCAAGTTTATGGTACTTCGACGAGCTCGAAATTGTCTCACGTGTTTTCTTTAAGCGTATGTTTAAACTGCCCTCTACAACTCCAACCTATGGTATTCATGTCAAGTCTGGTCTTTCTTAAATCTACGTATGTGATTTAAGAGCCAATGCCGAGTACATGATTTAAGTGATGATATTTTATAGAAAACGATTGATGAAGCTTGCACTTCACTGCAATTTATCGCCCTTCAAAGAATGGAATGCCCATGCTTCCTCGCATTACATCTTTCTTTGTCTTGCAGATGTAAACATAAATGAGTGAAAGGACAAGCTATACAAATGTATTAAAAGAGACGACGATCTGTGGTGTCAAGAATGCATAACCAGGGCCGAAATGTCCTTAACATGTTTTATCTATGAATCTCTCAACCACTAGTCCTCAATAACTACAATATTTTAAGGAACTTGACCTTCTTCTTCCTTTTCAGCGAGGCTATGATCCATAAACAGGGGATCATAACCCTCCCACTTGACCTCAGAAAATATCGGCAGGCCTGCCGATTTTGCATTACTCGGTTACTGAGGCCAATGAAATGCCGATGTTGTCGCATTTGTCTGATCCAGGCATTTATAGGCCTGCCTCTCTTTGGAACGTTCATTGATATTGTCTTTTTAACAGGGTTCAAATGATCTTTTCTTTGAACGTGGCAATACCAGCTTGAGAATAGAGAATACCAGAATAGAGAACTTGATCAAATAAGTCAAATTTCTAAGGCGTGGATGGAGCTTTTAGACTCAATTATATACCATAAGACAAGACATTCGGTCCAATGAGGTTGAAGACATATATCACTTTGTCGCGATCTATCTAATTCTATTAGAACTGCGTTTGCTTTACTTTTGTAATGGGTCACTCAATCTGCTTATTCGTTTATGTAATCACGCCTTGAATTAATTATCGTAACAGCTTTATTAACCTGTTATCTTAACTTGGTATGGTATATGGACATAGTCTTCCTTTTTGTATCATGTAAAGAAAAGAATAATTAAGAAGAAGAAAATATAATTTTTATTAAATTAGAAGACTTCAAATTGGATTTTTTCATGAGCTACGTCTTTGCTTTTGTTTACCACTTTAGAGTTTTGTTAGTAATTTGGCAAAATGTACTGAAATTTACATAGAGCGAAAAGCTTGTCTCACTCAAAATACTGTTGTGGGCAAACTGCTAGACCGGTTTTGACCAAACTTTACAGAAACACTCTCGGGCCAATACCGAAGATTACCTGAGATCAATGGGTTCGGTAGTTTCGGAGTCTATAGCATAGATTTAAACATGGTAGGCAGGTATATTGAGTTTTATATATAAAGGTGTATTTTCTATACCATTGTCTACAACTATTGTCTACCAAATATGAGACATATCAATCAATTCATAAGCAGCTTTCCAAATGGAATAGATTTTGTCTTACTTGCGTACAGGGTTAGAGCAGAATTTTAGGCGATAAAATCTCTGACGCACTTCTGCGAGAAGGTTCAAATATTTTTCTTCTAAGTCCGGCACCGATAGTTGATATTAATTTGGAAAATATCATGCACTGGATCGGCTCTCATGCGATGTCTACTAATGTGTGATTTGGCGTCTTGCAAAACCAGTAAGATTTTGTGAAAGGGCCTGATAAAAGCACTGCAAAGTTCTTATTCAACCGGAACTGCACAAATATGGTTGGGCTTATCACAAGACACAAGGCATGTGGTCAGCACATAACTAACATGGGAATCATTGCAGACCCTACGTGCAATTCTTGCATCAAAAGCAAGAATACAACAACGCATTTCCACTGTAAGTGTTCCCTATTTCCAAGAACGAGACTGCACATTTTGCTCTTTGACCCATGTGAGTGGGTTCAATGCAATCTCTTACCCTGGTCAAAATTTTGCGTTTCATTAACAGTACATAGGCATTTGAATATGTGATTTTCTAACTGGGGTTTTAAGTACAAAGGAATGCTTTGTGTCAGATTGTTTGGGATGGAGGTTAGTTCATTTCATTTCATTTTATATCAACCAATTCATCACAGAACATAATTCAATTGAAATGTTTGTAGTATGTAGTTTAAATTTGACGGAACTCGATAATGAATGAATAATGGGTGCAAATGCAATGATTGATTGGACCAATAGAACCAATAACAGCGAAATCCTACTGATTGAAATGGTATCAATGCTCAGTTGTTAAGTAATTGAATGATTTATTGAAAATGATTATATGTATATCGAAATACGGATAACATTTGCATGTGGATGTCTTAGGGTGGCAAGTACCTACCTCCTCATAGCCTTACAGCAATCACCTCCGTTTAAAGCTAAATGCTAACACTAAAGGTAACGCCAAAAAAACAAATATCACAAATATTTGGCGCAACAGCTCTTTAAAGTGGCAGGGCCTAGCTTCTCGCAACCACTCATGTTGTGTGCGTTACATTTTTCACACGAATGGAAGGGACCTACAGTTTTAATGCCGATTCCGAACGGCGATTTGAGAAGCTTTTTCGTGACAGCAATACTCTCGGATGTTTGTCAGACGCTCGCGAGAGGTGGGACCGTGAAAGAACTTTTTGGTGTTTTATGGGATTCGAACTTGGAACCTCATGCGTAGTGATCCGACACACTAACCACTTACGCCACGGCGCCCACCCCAAAGGTAACGCCAGAAATTTAAAAAAAATAAGTATTTGAAGTTTTTTTTGTCAAAAGTTCTCTATATGTATTTAACACGATTTCATAATAATATATATTTAATTTCTTTTTTTCTGGACTTTATCCTCAAACTTCCTACTCCAAGTCCAAGGCACTAACTGGCACTAAAACTACCCGTTAAGCCATACGGCAACTATTTTGCTCCTACATCGAATCAGTACTGCAATATGCGTGTAGTACATGGAATGCCACTACCACTCTCAGTCACACACTACAAACTTTCCTGCCCAGATGCCTACGCGTCTTCTTAAAGATTGTGCGGCTCAGTCGTACCTCTAATGAAAAGTTTTAACGGAGATTGGGCTGGAACCTATAGGTATAGACATCACCATACGGAGGAGAAAGTGGGAGTGGATCAGTCACATCTTACGATGGGACATTTTGAAATACGCTATGCAGTGGAATCCTAAGGATACGTAGCGCAGAACAGTTGAGAAAGAATCTAGATATTTAGGTATGAGCTGAAGAGAGCTCAAACGTATTACAGAACTCCGAAGAATATGACGCACGGCCGTTGTCGACGTCTTATGTCTCTCGCAAAGTGCAAAGATTTAAGTAAAAGTGCATGTAACATATTTTCGTTGTTACAAAGTGATGAATGAAGACTTCACCAGTGTTGCCAGATCCGAACAGGTAAAACAGACATTCTGGCATAAACTAAATTGTATTTATCTATAAGTATATTTATATATATAAAAAGTCTGACTTAGTAAAATTGGTAATATTTAAGCATACCAACCGTTCAGATTTTATCTGTACAGTACAGATTTTCGGCTCGTGGTACAGATTAAAAAAATAGATTTGGTACAGATTTTTCATTTTCCAAACGCTCACTCCGTTTACAATAGGCAACAGGCAATCATGCCTGCCTGGCACCAAATTGAGCAAAACATGGATCCTCAATTCGATCTGAATTCGATCAATTCGATCAAACAAAGTTCACGCTCAATACGGCCATTTAAAGTCGTATTGCACACCGGATAAATTTGTAGAGTAGAATGCGGAGAAAGTCCTAATGGAAAAAAGATGGGTTGACATTTTTAAGCACATGGATACCGCGCAAGTGCCCTATTTGGATTTTTCACTTATCATCGCATTCATTCTTTGCTTGCCTGGAACGAGCGCACCAGTCGAACGCGTTTTTTCTCCAATAAAAAAACATTAAGAAAACGGAGTCGGCCAATCATAACATCGAAAAACTGAAATCAATTTTATTCGTCAAATGTAATTTAGATTTAGATTTAGATTACGAAGAAACAGCCAAAACTATTTAGACCTATCGCGAGCCAGGACAAATACGTATTCAATGAGGCTACTGGCTCCAGTAGTGTTGCCTCCGGAAACGATGATGAAGCTGCTGGTATCGATAAATCAGTTTCTGGAATAATGTTTTCATAAGCAACATTTCATATTATTATTTACCTTTTGCTATTTATTTATTATTATCTTCTGAATAAAAAAAATTGGTACAGATTTTTGAGTATGACTTTGGGTACAGATTTCGTGCGATCGAGAGTTGGTATGCTTAGTAATATTGTAATTAACAGTAATTGAAATGGAAACTCTCACTCGGTTCTGAAGAAAACTTTTACGGGTGTGAGGAATTTTGGGCAAATTAGAAAAGTTAACTTTAGATACATTACCATTGTTATTGTCTTGTATTTCAACGCGTATTTGAAAATAAAAGATATCAAAAAAGAATTTTATTTTACCATCAGTTAAATATTTTTAATTGTATATTTTGTTTCGATAACTTCATGTTAATTTATTCAGTCAATAACTTCACCGCAAATAGCTGTGAAAACACAGGAAAAAAAATCATTAATAACAGTCAACCTCACAAAAAGGGGGCGTACTAAATTGTGCCTGCGAATTTTTTCGTTACATTTGCTCATAAACTTATTTAAAATGAAATACCATAGAACAAATATTTTGGGCTATGTGGGCTTATATAAAAAAAAAATCAAAAACTGTGTTTTTATTTTCGTGGCATCGAAAAATATGTTTCCTATGAACCCCTGATTAGGGGGCAATTAATTTAACAGGGACAAATTTCTCTTTAATTTTCGTACAGTCAAACTTTAAAGCGCGTCAATACAATAGTTAGTGATGTACAAAGTTTGGTTAAAATTCTCCAACAAAAACACTGATGGAAATAAGGTTTCCGTGCGATATCACCTGCCACAGAATAATAAAATTTCAAAACCAATTCAAGAATTTTTATGACTTACAATCCTCCACCTCTATTCATGTTCAGATTTCTTTAGTATTCCCTGCTGCATCCCTTACTTACGTGTAACCACATCCTTTTCTCTTATTATTCACAGATCGAAGTTAAGCAGCAGTATTTCTGGTAAAAGGATACGGCCAACCGTAGCTGTCAAATGCAAGTGCAGTATCTGCAATCGTAACTGCAGCAGCATTGAAAGAAGAAATCCCAAGGACTGTACATAATCAGCGGTTCTTATGATTCACCGGTAACATCTATTTTACCCGCTAACAATATACCACCGAAAGGAAAATAAGTAAAAGGACGAAGACGGTGTAGCTTGAAAGTACTCGGTGAAAAACTGCAAGGTAAGTGCAATTGGAAATCCTTTTTTGTAGTTTATTTTTGCTATTCGAATATAGTAGTACCTACTTTGTGGGTCGAAATTAGCCTTCTGTATTCTTTTGTACATGATCAGCATCAGGGAATATACATACATATATTTCAAACTTTATCTGTAGCATATTTTGGATGGTTTACTTCGCCCACCTCTTTGGGTGAATTGAAATGCAGTGGCATTTGAAGTTAGTGAGATGCTTTTGTATTTTCTTTTCGCTTGTACAGGCGAATGGGGAACTTTATTTGTGTGTGTTTGGAATGCCCAGGTGACTTTGGGGTGCTAAAAATAATGGATTACAGGTTTATTGTGATTTAATGCTGAACCATGTAATTTTATGCTGAAGTCAGTGAAATTTATCGGCGCGGTCGTTGGAAAGAAGTTATTAGAGAATTTTATATGTCAGTTTAGCGCTCCTTACGAAAAAGTTTCAGTTTAAGGATCTTGAAACAATGTTACATAATAGTGGAAGGATTTTTTCGTGAAATGGTGGAAGTATGATAGTCACTAGGTAGCTGAAGCAAAGAACGTAAAAAAGTTAAGCTTATATTCTGGAGCCTTACTGGATACGGCATTAAAATGTATACAAATATTGGGAATGTTTGAAGAAAGTCGTTTAATAGCAAAAGAAATAGCGAATCTTTTGTCTGCAAAATTATTTTTTCGCAGTAAGATTCTCCGTAAAGAATAGAGATCTAAACTCGCCACAATACACTGGATATATACAGCCATTGCTGTACCTATCCTAACCTACGGGTGCTTGATCTGGTGAGCAGCTGCAGGTATATTCAACTATCTGAAACAACTTACCAAAATTTAGCGTATATCCCACAAAAGTGCAACTGAAACCCCAGATCCAGCCCTCGAAGCCAATAGACTTATGTACGTGTTATGGAAATAGCCGCAAAGAGTGTCCTACGCTTTGAACAACCCAACTTTTGGAGAGGGAGCGATCGAGGCTACCGCCGTATTGTGAAATGGGGAAGACTAGTCATAGAAACCGACTATCTAACGGCATTGCTAGACTTCAGCCTAAAGTTAAAAACAGTCATCCACAGTGATCAAATCCAAGATTATCAAACGTTGCCGCGATTAACACAAATCACTTACAGAATACCACAGTTTAATGCTCTAATAAGTCCCGGCCATTAAAAAATTCAGGGCAACGATATTTTAGATATGTTAAACCTGATTAGGAAGATATCAGAATAGGACCACTCAATGGTGGAAATGGAAAAGTCAGTTCTGCCCTCCATGACAGTCTTGCAGTTCAGTATACCTCTGGACCTCCAACAGATAGCCGGTGAGAAATGAAGCGCACTTTCATCATGTCGTATTTTCCGTATTTCTCTGGGCAAAGTGTAACAAATTAGAACAAGGAACATTTTTAGCGCTTAGCAGACCACAATTATTGCTATTCAAAATATATTTTTTTTGGTAATACGTTAAAACGGCTTAAGTCGACATAAGTCAACATTTAATAATATATGGAAAAGAGTAACGAGTTATGGCTATCAGACTATTGCCGCAATTCAAAAATTTCATACGATTTTCACATAAGCAACAACCTTAAATGCTTCTCCTGAAAAATCGTACAAACTGACTTAAGCTAATTTAACTTTTTGCCACAGAAATGACGTCTGTCGTAGACTTGATTTTAAAATTTTAGCTACAATTTTAAGTATTTAGTTATTAAATTCTTCGATTATAAACTTGCTGTACGCTAAAGCATTGGTAATGTAATTTGGAAGATTTTCCCAATTACTGAATACTCCGTTTTTCCTTTTCAAATATGTATCTTTTTGCGAAGTATTTAAACCTGAATTCTTTAGGAATAAGAAATCTCCCTATGAAATCTATATACATATATAAAACTAAGTATGTTTCCCTCTACCGCCCGTAATTTTCCACCTATTTAGTTGTTTTTTTTTTAATGTAGACAATTACGGTTAATAGGTGATAGGCGAAAAAAAATTCCAAAAACAGAAACAGAAATTTTGCAGAATTCGCTTTAGATTTCGTGAAACGGAACTTAAAAAATTAAAAAAAAAATTAGTGTTTTTTTTTATATTTAAAAAAAAAATCATAACTACCCTCTTCTGGTAGGGGTTAGAGTATACCCGAGGTAGGCATGCCTGTCGCAAGAGGCGACTAAAATCCACCCTCCGTATACCAAGCATAGTGTATACACAAAAATGCAATGAACAAAACAAAACGATTGAATACCTCAGGTCGCAGCCCAGGTTCACTGGAAAATCCACCCTCTTTGGAGGTCGGCTCTACGGATTATGGAAAAGCCAGTTATTGCAACTAATAAATTTCTTCTCAAAAAGTACAAGGGTATTTCGATCTCCACCAACAAGATCGAACGTCTCCGGAAAAAGAAGAAGTCCGCCGGAAGCGCAATCGCGTGAAAAACGGCTTTACTACGCCGTCTACAAAGAATCAAACCTTTAGACTAAGTGCGATAAGTAACCGCGTCTAAGTTGCGGACCTAGCAGGAACTTCTAATGGGAAGTTACCTGCAAAACGTCCTTATTTCGTGAAATGAAAACTAGTTGATAAGTCGAATACTTAGTTGTAGTAAAAATAAAAAATAAAGTCTGCTTTGAAGCGATGTTTTTTAGTGGGTAAGAATACCACACTACTATGAGCACGCGCTGTCGATCCTCATAGAGTCTTGTTGAAGATTTTAATCCTACCCTCGAAAAAAAAAAAACTTCTGCTCCCTTATTGTTCCATACGGTTTTTGTTATATGTTTGTTTCTCCAACTAAAGCTAAAGTCAACACCCAGCTTTTTCAAGTTTTTTACCTAGAGCAACTCCTTCTGAATTAGGTTTAAGGTAAACAGGTGCGGTAGCCGATTGCTTCCATACCTGAAAAGTTTCCGACCTGCATATGCATTGTACCTAAGATGCAGGTCTAACGTATAAAGATGACCATCTTCCATTCCAGTTTTTAGCACAAGTGCGTAGTTGGATGTGAAATTATACAATGGCAGTATCATTTTAACAAAATACTTTTGGTGTTTGTCTACTTCTTCAAAAAGCATATGACCCCACACTGCTTAGAATAGCTCCCATTTGGATCGTAAAAAAATATTTTTTTTTTTACTGTGGAAGTTATTCCATGAGGCGTTTATGCTGTTTTTTGCCACATAGTTTCTTTTCTCTATATGTTTTGTAAAAGTCATTTTTGGAGTCAGTGTCATCCCCAGATAATAGCAGCTATTTGTCGTAGTTTGTATTTCACCACCTTTAAAGTACCATTTCTCTTGGTTTGCTGTTCTGCCTCCATTTTTAAAAATCATGATTTCCGATTTGTTTAAATTCACTTCTACTTAAGTTCCATTTATTGCAGTACTTTTCTAATCTATTGTATTTAACATCCTTTGCAGAACTTGTATGTTTTCGGCCAGAATGACAATGTCGTCTGCATAGAGAAGCAACCTTATATTCATTATCATCTATGTATAAGCCACCATCCAAACATTCATGCAAATCGTTTAAGTATAGAGAGAATAGAAAAGGTAATAGAAGACAACCTTGTTAAGTCCTGTTAATGTTTCGAAGCAGTTTGTCTCTTCTCCTGTCCATACTGCTGATATCGAGCCCTCATAAATATTCTCCAGTAACCTGATCATTTTAGTACATACGCGCATTACATGTAGCTTGCATAAAAGTTTACGTGATACTTTATCGAAAGTTGCTTTAAACTCTGCGAAGAAGGCGTAAACCGTTTGCTTTTCACAGAACTTTAGTGTACGATAGCTGATAGGTTGTAGATCTTGTCAACCGTGGAACATCCTTGTCTGAAACCAACTTAGTATTCTCTAAGAATATTCTGTTTTTCGACCCAAGCCGGTATTCGTTCATTTAGTATACCCATCATGATTTTCGCAATGCAGTTCACAAATGATATCCCTCGATAGTTGCTTGGTAGATTGTTGTCCCCTTTTTTGAAAATTGGAAATATAACACGCGTTGCAAACGTTTCGTCAGTTTTTCCGCTTTGAAATATCTGATTATATGTTTGCATTAATTAGTTATTTAACTTTGGCTTTGCTTTAACCATTTTTACCTCTCCAATTGTTATAGCTGCATCTATATTTGCGACCTCTCAAAACATTGCCGCATACAGAATATCTTTGAATATTTGCAGAGGGTTTAGAAGCTGCTGAGTAGGTTCTAAGCTCCGATACTGATATTCCTGAACACTGCTGCGTGGCTTGTTTTCTTATCTCCTTGGCGATCTTCCACCATTCTTTGCTATCTTTCACCAGATTTATTTTCTGCTCAAGGGATTTGTAATGCTCAGCTTTCTTCTCCTCACAAATATTTTTATACTTTCTATTTGCCTTGATGTAGTCCTCTCTATATATTGGGCTCGTTGTTTTCATAAATAGCTTTAACGCCATGACTTCCTTCTCGCTACGGAGCAGTTTTTCTTAAGCTCTAAGATGTCTTTTTCCTCTTACTTTCAATTATACTGTTATATATGTGTTGGTGATATAGTTCTTTATTATTTTCTCTCCATATGAGCTTTCGTAAAAGTTTAGGTTTTTTTTTTTGTGCTAACTTTTAAGAGACAATATATGTCTCTTAAAAGTTAACGATAACCGAATTGACATATGGTCCGACCCTATCTTTTCATCTGCTGATAAGGTTTCCATGTGGGTAAGTAACTCTTGTGAAACTGCACATTATATCGTTGGCAGAATTCCCAACGCTGCGCACATGTGTGAAATTTCTATCCGCATCTCCTTTTGTTTTTACATTGGTAACTACTAATCCGTATTCACTACAAAAATCCATAAATTGTACATCCCTTTTATTTATGACCAAATCATTGCTTGAGCCTGCTTTGAAAGTATTTCGATGAGTGTCTTCTATTACTTGCTGCATTTCCCCAATTCTGATATTTAAATCACCAATAACTATAGGATTGATTATTGCCCGGTTTTACAGTGCAGGTTTAAACCAAACCGATAATTTAAACTGAGTTTAACTTAAATGTCCATGGATGAGGGATTAAACCGACGTTTGTGATGCAAACGGAATATGATTTCATATACACTCGATAATATTGTTCCGTATGCGCTGCAAATATTACTCTTAGATAATCATTACCAATTTCTAGGAAAATCATAATCACCATTAATCCTTTTTTTCCCTTAACTTTTTTGGAATCTGCAATTTGTCCTTGTCGGGAGACCTTAAAGACGCCATTGTAACTGAATGGAACAAAATCCCACGAAAATAAAAACTCTTCCTTCAAGACTGTTAGAGCTTGTAAGTAATGAGGGAGGAGTACTCATTACTAAAATAATAAAACCATTGTAATAAGACTACAAATATTGCTTCTACTTCAAAAAAAAAAAAACCAATCCTGTCTCAATCACTTGTCACGGGTAATTAGGGACTAATTATAAATTACAATCAAGTGAAAAAAAGGATTTATGGTTACTAGAATTTGCCTGTAAATTATTAAGGTCGTATTTTTTAATTCAAATTTCCCATAAAAGCAGCGACTCCATCAGAACTGCTGCTGGACTTGACATCGCACAAGCTATTATAAAAAACTTCAAAAGCATAATGAGCAGCCTGAGTTTGCATTCCCTTCTGACTGAAATGCATTGGATATTGTTATATCCTATTAAGTTGGCATCTCCAAATAACACGATTTATCTAGGATCCTGAACATAGTATAGGTATATTTGATAGGACGTGACACATATTCTTGTTCAATACAATTAATTTTTCTATCCTAGATAAATTTTATATTTTATATTTGGAACCGGTAAAGCTCAAATCTTTAGAGCATGAGGTCTTATGAAGCTCAAAATGTTCAATTTACTAGACTCAACACCCTTTAAAGATGTTTCCCAGGTTGACTCCACAAAACAATCAAAAATAGAAGCCAGTTAATTACCGCTGCTATCGATACTGAATTTCCAAAAAGCAACTTAAATAAATTTTGCAGGTGTTCTTATAAAATTACAAGCCATTATACGAGCCTTACAGCCAAGAAAATTGAGATAACCACAGACTTAACACAATTTGAGAAATGAATATTACTTTTACAAAATCACCCATCGTTATGCGAAATAGGCAATAGGAAATGTCTGTCTGTCTGATGAATATAAAAACGAAACCGATTAATTTTGTACACTTTATTTAAATTCAATGGGTTAACAAATTAGATAAAAACTGAACTGGTCTGGTCGAAGGTCGTCTTTGATATGTTAGAATCATTAATTTGCTCCAATAGGTCTATCTCGTTTGTACACAGTACAAGAGAGACAATGTACTAAGTTCAACGACTTTTTACTAGGATGAAAGAATGTCGTAGCATGATATATTTTGAACACACAACTGCAACCAAACCAAGGCTCATTGGCAAAGTCCACCGAAATATACGGGTCTTTGGAATCTAAAACTTTCAAACGCGAAAGTTCCGAGAAACGTAAATTGAGGAAGTGGTTTGGTCCTTTCAATCCTTGGCTACCAAAGTAGAAAATGGTTTGATCCTTCATTTACTACTGGTTCAAAGGCTTTATAATGAAGGAACGTACACCTGCCAAATAAGAACGTATGTAGGAGGCTTTGGATCAAGTCTCGATAATGGGTACAAAGCAAGCCTCCAATTTACGTTCTTTAGTAGATTTTACTGCCCAACATAGAGGGAGTGTCATTCATCTTAAGCCTTGGCTCCGGTGTGTCTCTTTTGTGAACTTGATCTGATTCTAAATAGATTAAAATGGGGAGAACTTAGCAGTGACGTCTTTCTTTCAACTCCAAGGAAAACAAAATTTAGTTTAAATATTCTTTGGCACTTAGGGTAGCGACACTTCCAGTCTCCGAAGCGCAAAGGGTTCTGCTTAGTGTTGTATGATTTTGGTAATATTTTTACGACTTGATAGTATTTATTCCGTAACTAGAAAGGTAAGCAAGTTTCCTGCTACATGGTAACCTGTGTGTGGTCATTTAATGTGAAAGTTAAGCTCATACTTTTTTTTATGTATTCCTTATTTTTTCGAATGGCTGATGTACCTTTTTGCATACTAGAATGTAAAGAGGTCGTTCGTGTTTACTTTTTTCAAACACAAACCAACCGCAATGATTATATGTCTTACTGGACATGACTTTAATGAACCATGCTGTAAAGCTCCGTAATGCATTATCCTGACACTTGTTGATGTCTTTTACGCCCACAAAAGCTGAACAAAAATATTCAGGTGAGCTTAATGGTCCATTAACTTCAAGAGGGCATACAAAAAAAGAAATAAAAAAAAAAATCTGGCCTTTTTCGAGTTCCATTATATCCAAATAATCCTTGTTATTTTTAATTAAGTCATTTTTTCATCCCAACGAAAAAAAATTAATAAAAACAAACAAAAAAATACTTAATCCTTAAAAAAATATATTGCATCCAACATTTCATTTCGTCCGAAGCAGTGAAATTCTTTGCTCAACATATTCGCCGCCATCACTCAACGCTTCCAGCATGAAAGAAAAAAAAAGCAAAATGCTTCACCACCACCACTTGGCCAAATGAAATCCGTGGGTCATTTTATCATCACCAAAGTTTACTTTCGTTTTTCTTACAATTTCACATCTGTCCTACAGCGCCTTTTCTTTTTTCTGGTTTCTGCGGTCGCCTGTGCAATGGGAAAGACAAAGTTGAAAAAATCAAAAAGAAAAAGGACCAAGGAATAAAAATGAATGCCCTACTGCACTGCATATAAATATTAATAATCCTTTTTAGTCGCGGGTTCTGACTGAAGGATTATGTGGTTATGGGTTACAATTCTACTTCATTGCCCCTCTGCTGTTTGCCTTTATTCTTTTGTAGCTTACTCAGTGGCCGTCATTTGCTTTACATATACCTTGTTAGGACACATCATCATACATTTTTGAATCATTGTGTGAAACAGTGAATTCAAATTCAAGGTATTGTCTTCCGAGAATGCTAAGCCACACGAGTAAATTAAATCCCTCAGGATATAGTCACACATAACTGGGGAACAAAAACATAGTTGCAAATTACACTAATTAAAAATTCTTTACATTTTCAGATGCTCCTTAAATGGTTCGTCCTTTGCCTTTGGGCAATACCAGTGTTAACCGGGACGAAAAAATGCCCCATGGAATGCTCATGCTCTACAGACGAGAAAGATCGCTATCAAACGGTGTGTTTAAAAGGTATGTCCTGAAAAAAAAAATCTATACTCGCACAATTTGCGAATGCATCTATGTATATACTGTGGTCGTATAGGGGAAGATGTGAACATTTTTTTTTGTTCTCCTTTAATTGTGTTCATTGTTTGTGCTTTTCGAGGACAAGGTGCCCATTGTTGTTCTATGATATAGTGAAAGGGTGGCCGCGGAGGCATGAAGTGCAGTTGTTTGCAGTGTAATATTGTCTGCGGCGTGACGGCGTCGGTGAATACCATAGAACAAAGTAAAGTATCTGAACTGCAGTTGTACTTAAGAGTACTTACGGATACATGAGTAAGATTTCTGTTGCAAAAAGGGTGACGGTGAGCACCTACATATCCGGGCACAAAGTATGCAGTGTGTAAACACAATGGCAAGGCAAATTGTTGTGGGCTATTATTTCATTGCGCTTTCCTTTGTTCCTTTCCGTTCTGAAGGGAATGTAGGGTATTTAAATACTTTTAAAGCAAATGAATATGCGTAGTCATTTTGTGTGTGCACATTTGTTCTACATGCTTGCTGGATCTTTTGATAAAATTGTAAACATTTTATGTGTTTTGTGTTTATGTTTTATCTGTACACTCGTGTCGTTGTGTCATCGTGTGAGCAAATAAAAGTAAATGTTTGTAATTTTGAACGTTTGTAATCAAGGAGTAGTATGGAAGTTCATATTTAAATTGGCCTATTTAAGATGAACTTAAGTGTTTGACTAACCGGCTTCCATAAATATGAGTTGAGAACCACTTTTACTGCAAGTTGTTAGAGAGAAATACTCTAGTTCCAAAACAACAAGTTTATCAAGTTCTTACGAGAACACAGGGACATGTTAGAGAATATATTATTTTATTTTGTTTATCAAATCTGACAGTCTCCCTTACTACTGTGTTGTGTTGAAGCTTTTAGATGGATAAGAGTGCCGGTCCAAATCAACTTAAATGTATCTAGTGTGCTTCCCCTATCTGAAACTATAGTCAATAAGTTACGAGAGTTAGATCACTTCTACCAGTCTAATTGGTTAATAAGCCAGATTAGTGGCTCCTTTTTTGAGGATCAGTACTTAAACCACTAATACGTGGGAGTGTCAGCCAGAATGCGTATTTGGTTTTTGCTTTAGGTTAGGTTAGGTTGGCTGTCCGCACGAGAGTGGAGACACACTTAGACCAGTGAAGGTCCTTTATGATACCACGGATCAACCATTAGACTACTCAGAGACTAACAAAACCAACCGGAGCTTTTGAAAAAACGATGGATGCACATGACGTCTAAGGACGCCAGATCGCCGACGTCTTCAAGGAAGGAGGACCCTAGATGGAGCATTCTTTTATGTGACAGGGCTGAACAAGCGCATAGTTATCGCAGAGCTTCTACCGAAGTCATTAGATGAGAAGCCAAGTCATTTGGCGTGTTGGCCTATAAGACAGTGTTCAGCGAGAACACCGACAACGCAGCTGATCTGTGATCGCTTTAGCTTGATCAACTCGGCACTACGTTTTTCGTCCACCTTAGGCCAGATCTGTCTCGAAATGTGACACGTTGAGCCGTTTTCCCATCTGATGTTGGTCTTGCTAATAGCGTTCAGCTTTAGAAGATGCTTACATGTAGCAAGGGGCATACCCAGGGCTATGTATGTAATACCCTGTCTGGCGAGCTCGTTCGCCCTGCATTTTCCTGGAATGTTCCTATGGCTTGGTGAATGTTGAACTGCTCTGCTATCTCCATAAAAGATAAAGAAGTAAATAAAGATTGCCGCTTGGGTTTTTGCTCATGCTCCTGGAGGTTTTCGCTTTTTTGTTTCGCAGAGTTTTTATTGGAATAACTTAGTTAGATGAGCTCATCCCAAAGATAAACTCTTTTCTTTTCTTATTCCATCCCCTACTCCTCCCGTATTTTGTGATGTTCTAGCTTGCAGCATTGTTTAATCAACTAAACGGAGTGTCTTGGGTTAGTTCACCTACTGCCTTATTTACCTATGCTGACTTTATTATTCCATACACGATTGGCCTGATTTCGTCAGGACTAAGTGCTATTCGAAGTTGGATTGAATACATCTTTCGATTGTATAAACATTTGCTTAGAATATACTATGGAAAGGTAATCTGATGTGGTCTGATTATCTCCTTCTTAACCATAGCTGATCCCTGTTGTAAGTATCAGACTAATACCTCCAGTGCCTTCTCCTTGTGAAATAGCTTTGAAATTTTTCTCATATACGCGGCTCCTAAAAGATAGATAGATATTTGGCGCAAGAGCTCTTCAAGTGCAAATGAATGGAATGGACTTACAGTTTTGTGCTCATTAAGTGTATAGGCCCAACTTCTTGCCAACACTCGTGTTGTGTGCGTTATATTTATTCACACGAATGGAAGGGACTTTCAGCTTAGTGCCGTATCCGAAGGGCAATTTGTTATTGAGAAGCTTTCTCGTGACAACAATACTCTCGGACGTTCGCGAGAGGTCAGACCGTGAAAAAACTTTTTGGTGCGTTCTGGGAGTCGAACATCGAACCTCACTCGTAGTGATACGACACACTAACCACTTGCGCTACGGCGCTTAGAAGGCTCTATTGTAAAAAAAATAACAAGGTGTTGTCAGGGTCGACTCATCCTGATAGATCTAAAGCGAAGTAGAAGCAATATGAGGGAAACCATGGTTGTTATAAAAAAGAAAAAAACTGATAAAACCAAATTTCGGCCGCTATTTTCCAATATCGAGGCCTTGGCAATTCTTTTTCTTGAAGCAAATATAAGCTTTGAATGAGGAAGCTGGAGTGAATATATCGACACATATAATTCGGTTGTTGCTTTTGAAAGCGCTAAGAGGCATCCGGAAACCGCACATGCAAGCGCCACTAATTCGGACAAACGACAGAAACTGGACCAAGAGCGACAAAGAAAAGGCAGAACTTTTTGCGACCCTTTGTTAACACCTGACTCCCCAGTCACGACATCTGACAACTTTAAAGTAAAGAAGTTGCATAGATTGAACTGAGGGATGTGATTAAAAATTTAAAGACGAAAAAAGTTCCGGGTTACCACTTGATAACGGCGCAGGCGGTCAAGGAATTGCCGAATAAAGCTCTTACCAGCCTGCTCTATTTGATCAACGCTTCATTCAGATTGCTATATGTTCCAAGACCACGGAAAGTCGCCGAGATTATAATGGTTCCGAAACTCTACACGCGTGACATCCCGCAGGAAACAAATTGCGTCGTCGCCACGTTTGCGGACGATGCGGCGATATTGACAACTTACTTACTTACCTAGGTGGCGCTACAGTTTAAGGTGAACCTGGGCATCAACTAACAAGCCTATCCATTTAGCTCGGTCTTTAGTTAATTGTCTCCAGTTGCGCACTCCAAGTTGGTCGAGGTCACCTTGAACTTGTGCGCGCCACCTACGTCGAGGAGATCCAGTACTGCGTCGTCCCTCGGGGTTAGATTCGCAGATTCTGCTGGCCGGAGCGTTGGTGTCCATTCGCCCTACATGTCCTAGCCATCTCAGACGTCCAATACGCAGTTTTTTGACTAAGTCGATGTCGCTGCACAGCTCGTATAGTTCGTGATTGAATCTTCTCCTCCAAAACCCGTCAACGTAAACGGGACCGAAAATTTTACGAAGAATTTTTCTTTCAAAGCGACCAAGGATATCTTCATCCTCTTTTAATAAAGTCCATGTTTCAGCTCCGTGAAGCAGGACTGGGATGATCAGGGTCTTATACAGAGTCTTCTTAGTTGTTCGAGATAGGGCTTTACTGTTGAATTGCCTTATAAGCCCAAAAAAACAGCGATTGGGAAGGGTTATTCTTCGCTTGATTTCTGCGCTGATGTTGTTTTTCGAGTTTATAGCACAGCCACGTAGACAAAGTCCCTTACTACCTCGAAGTTATAGCTGCCCACGGTGACGTTCTATCTAATTCGTCGGTGTTGGTTGTCCCTTCTTGTTGGCAGCATATACTTGGTTTTGCCCTCGCTTATCGCTAAACCAATTTTGGCCGCTTCCGCCTCAATGCTTGCAAACGCACCGGTGACAGCCCGCTGAGTTCTTCCGATAATGTCGATATCGTCGGCGTATGCAAGCAGTTGTACAGACTTGTAATAGATTGTGCCTCCGATGTTGGCTTGTGAGTTCCACACAATCCGTTCAAGTACAATATTAAAGATGTCACAGACAGCGCGTCACCTTGTCTAAAACCCTTTTTGACATCAAAGGTCTCAGTGAGGTCATTACCGACATTGATGGAGCAGCGAGCATTCTCTATCGTCATCCTGCACAGACGGACAGGTTTGGCAGGGATGTCAAAACTAGACATGGCACTATAAAGCTCTTCTCTATAGATGCTGTCATAGGCGGCCTTGAAATCGATAAAGAGGTGATGAGTATCGATTTGGAATTCTTGGGTTTTCTCCAGGATCTGCCGAAATGTGAAGATTTGATCGATGGTGGACTTTCCTGGCCTGAAACCGCACTGATGAGGTCCAATCAGGCGGTTGATAAAAGATTTCATGTGTTCACACAATATCGCAGAAAAGATCTTGTATGCGATGTTGAGGAGACTGATGCCTCTATAATTGGCGCAGTTGAGGTGGTCTCCTTTTTTGTAGATTGGGCAAACGATGCTGAGATTCCATTCATCAGGCATACACTTGTCTAACCAAATTCATCACCAGCTGCCTTGAAAAGTTCGGTGGTGGGTAAGGTTTTACTTCTCTGACACGTTCTTTTTACCTTTTGGTAAAACTTCCGTATATTCTTCCTGGAGTATCAGCTCTTTCTTCTTCTTTTGGACAAGCCGTTGTTCTTTCCGTCTATTTTGCTCGTAGAGCTCACGAGCAGCTCTCGGCTTCCATTGCAGCGCTGCTTTATATGCGTTTTGTTTTGCTGCCGGCATTTATCGTCAAACCAGGGGTTCCGCGGTGGTGGGCGAAGTAAACCCAGTACATCAGTGACGGCGTTTCTGATGGGCAGCGTTGCCACTGGTCTTCGGCACTTGATGCTGGTTGTATAGATGTGATTGAGAGATTTCGGGATACGCGTTCGGTGAGAACTCAGGCGATCTCTTTCGATTGTACCTTTTCGACGTTAATCTTTCTCACAGTGATTCTTCTTTGTTGCTCATTTCGGGCTATCCGCATTCGTGCCTTGGCTACAACGAGGTAATGATCTGATTCTATGTTGGCCGCTCGGAAGGGCCGGACATACAGAATACCAGAGGCATGTGTTGCGTCGATCGCAATATGATCAACTTGGTTGATCGTGACATGATCATTGGATCGCCATGTCTGCTTATGAATATCGAAATGGGGAAACCATGTGCTTGCTATGGTGACATTTCGCTCCACAGCGAAATCAATTAGCCTTAGTGCGTTATCAGACGTGGTGTCGTGTAGGCTATGCTTACCAACTGCCCTACCAAAGACGTACTCCTTTCCTATTTTGGCGTTAAAATCGCCCAATACGATTTTAACGTCGTATTTCGGACAGCTGGTATATCTTGTCGAGGAGCTCGTAGAAAGACTCTTTGGTGGCAGAGTCCTTTTCATCCGTGCGGGCATGAAAACATATTAGGCTTATGTTAGCGAATTTAGCCTTGATTCGGGTAGTCATAATACGCTCGCTAACGTGTCGGAAGCTTAAGACTTATTGCCTAAGTCTGCCGCGTATGACAAATCCGCATCCGAATAAGCGTTGCCTGTTGCCTCTTTAGTAATTACCGTAGTAGATGTCACAGTTTTCCATACTCGTTTTGCCCGGCCCATCCCGTCGCTCTTCCTGGATGGCGTTAATATCTGCTTTCTAGCAGTCTAGGGCCTCTGCTAGTTGTTCGGCTGCACGTGGTCTGTAAAGGGACAGAATATTCCACGTACAGATCCGAAGGTCGTTGTCCTTATTTCGTTTGCTTTCGTCCTTATCCGAGGCTTTTGGTTGTTTCGGCACCATCGATTTTTTACTTGGTAGGGAAGTTACCCCGACGCACAGTGGTCGATTTAGGGTCATTAGCTGGACTAAATTCGGATTTAATTTTTTTATTATGTTTGATTGGAAATGTGTTTTATAAATCAATTTAAAATCATTTCCATGACTTCGGGGGGTAGTATCTTGTGTTGTCGGGTTGGTAGATGTCGGAATTCGCTTATCTTTGGATCAGAAAATATCAAAATGGCATGGAGCACATCAATATTTGTTGCGATTCGGTATATCTTTCGGGAAAACGCGCTTCGAAAAATTTTGTAATCTTTTTGACGGGCTTCTAAGACATCTTCCGAAAGCTGTCCGGTAGGGATTGAGAAACTTCCAATGATGTCAGCACCGTGCAACAGAATTTTGTGGACACTTACAGGCATTTTTTACCAATTATATTTGGAAACAAATAATTTTGCTATGTCCAAACAGTAAGTACGGAATTTATTGGTATCAAGTTTCAGACCTCAAGTTAATGTCTTTAAAACAATTGAAAAACGTTCTACCAGTTTCGGGTCTAAGCCTATTATTTCAGCAGTTTTGCTGGATCCTTAAAAAATGTTCGGGCCGTGTTGCCGTCATTGGTATTTCCTCCACCTTGTTTTGGAAAATCTACTAAGATTCCCAATTCAGATCTAAGCTCATTTTGTAATAATTCCTGGAATTCCTTTTCCGATCTTCCTTGTCTAGAAGCTGTTGGCACATGAATTTCAGGCAATAGAATTAGGAACTCTTTTTGAAGCCAAAACTCTTCAGCTTTTAAAAATCATTCCGGTGACATTTTTTTTTTCTTTATACTTTTTGAAAAGGTGTGATACAAAAGTTTTACTGTAGTCGAGACTTTTTTGATGAGCAGCTTCATCAAGAACGGTTATTGACTTTTTTGTTATCACGTACTGCAAAACAGCACTTGCACAAACCGTTACTGATGACTTAAAAAGATTTTCACTCTGAATGAACAAAAAAACTTCTTGACGTAAAGCGAATGGTCGCCCTGAAAAAGGCGGATTTATACCTGTAAGAGAAGAAAAAGGATGTTGCGCTGAGTTTCGGCACTTTAATTAAGCATTATTTAAAAGGTAATAATTCAATTTCAAATAAAAAAAGTTTCACGATGTCACTTTATCGCACTATTTTTTATGGACCAAGAAATAAAAAAAAGTTAGCTCATCACTACAAAAAAATGTACCACCACATTTAGTTCATAGTGACAGAGCCTTACTTATTTTTTAATAAAAATACTCTGAATTTAAAAATATTTACCAACAGCATACTCTGACATATTTGCTTCAAATAATTATTTCACTATTATTTCACTATAACACTTTATAAACACCTGTTAACGCGCAGTAGTCTACTACGGAGTATGAGCGCTGCCTTTGGCCCATTAAGTGCTCCTCCGCCACCATCTCTATTCCAAGGTCCTCATCAGCATTGGAAATTCCTTACCAACGGGCGATACTATTGAAGCAGCAACTGAAAAGCTGCAACATACTATAAATAAAGTCCACGCTTGGACGAATTCTTGGCGTATAGCAAATCTACTCACGTCAACTTTACCTACAAAAAAGTGGACGTACGCGAACGAAGCAAAATATCTAGGAATGACTCTAGATGTTAAGCTTAAATGGAAATCGCTCAAATGGAGCTCGCGACGAGCTCGAACACAAATGTACTGGCTACTGGAAAAACATTCGAAGTTGAGCCTACATAACAAACTGTTTATCTATAAGCAAGTGCTAAAGCCAGTGTGGACCTGTGGTATACAACTATAGGGTTGCACCAGGAGAAGCAATAGAAACATCATACAAACATTTGAAAAAAAAAGTTCTTAGAACGATCGTTAACGCACCGTGGTATGTACATATCGAAGATATTCATCGGGATCTGTGAATTCCCAGCGCCGTCCAAGAGATAACAAAATTTGCGCTTAAACACAAAGATCGAGTCCACGGCCATTGTAACCGTACCGTCATTCAACTACTTGACGCGATCAATTCAATTCGTCGTCTGCAAAGGACAAACCCTTTTGACTTCGCGTCATAGTATATTTAGACCTGCCAACCTTTCTGCCAGGAGGAATTAAATTCGCCGGGGTTAAAATAAAGCTTCTTATGTACGCCGATGACATTGTAATTCTGTCCGAAACACCAATGATGATGCAGAATATGATAAACAAATTGCAGCATTACTGCAGTCTGTGGAACCTGCAAGTGAACACCAACAAGTCCAAAATAATGGTCTTTCGGATCATGACCGAAACAGTTTGGATACAATCTCGACGATTTTAAAAGCTAGAGGCGAGCTTCTGCATTTGAATTTCAGGCCACATATAACTGACCGCGAAGTGGAAGCGGAATGCAATTTATGCAATTTACGAGCCATTGAAGACGACCACCACATTATAGGAGTATGTCCAATATTAAAAGAAATCAGAAGTGTACATTGGGGAAAGTTCACGCTATCGGCAAATGAAGTCATTGATATATTAAATGGGCAAAACTTGAGTGTATTAGTTAGTTATTTAAAAACATCCTTAAAATATCGACACCAAATATTAGATGAAGCGTTTTGAATAATATTAACATTTTTATATCTGTTTTTGAGCTTAATTTCAATAGCTACATATTATGTTAGAAATTGTAAATCTCACTTGCTTGGCTGACGGCAAATGCCATGCTATATCTTGTGAACTTTGTAACAAAGAAAATTGTTTATTGTACAATAAATAACATTTTACTACTTCTACTACTAGTATATGCCGATTGTGAAGAGCCCCGGAACTTTCATTTGTATTTAACGTGTCAAAAGTGCTACATTTCTTTTTAATTACATACGAACATCTTTTTCCAAAAATCACGAGTCTCGTAAGTGAAAATAAAACTGCTTAGTTGTAGTATTCATTTTGAAGAGAGCTGTTTTTTAGTGAGTAAAAGTCTCACATTACCATAAGCACGCGTGGTTGGCCCTTATGGTGTCTTTAGTCGATTTTTCACCTGCTCTCGGCAAAAAGAAAAAAAAAATGGATGTATATTCTAACTCTCTTGTGAGAATAATTAGGCTATTTTTTGGAAACTAGTAGACTTGAAAAATAAATATAAAAAAATCGGGTTCTAGTGATAATGCATAAAATCTAGCAATTATTCCCTCTTCCTTCTTTTTTCCAGCTCTAAACTTACTTGCGGCAAGAACTAAATTTGAACACTGCAGATACACATACTGACGAACACCGAACACACAACCCTGTACCACCGATATATTTTTCTCAGCTTATGTCGATATCTGTTTATATTGGCAGTAGTTCTACAACTAGGCTCCACATCAACTAGGCAGCATCGAGTCTTATTTATAGAAATGCTTTTCTATCCTACCTCAGTCTCAGCTGTTCTTGTTCTCACCATCCCGCATATCGTAAACATTTTAGTGTTTACCTAGACATATGTAGTTCGAGATCACCAATAGCTTCAAATCAGCATTGATCACAAAAATCACATAAAGATGATGTCCCACTTCAGAAAAGTTAGGTCAGCTTTCGGATGAAGAAATATCTTCTTTTTTTTTTATCTGTTTGTCGTTGTAGGTATTTGTACATGCCTATCACTCTTAATCTTCAAATATCAGTACTACCAAGAAATCAGAGGTCTAGTATACATTGCTCACCTCTAAGTGAATATAACAACTGACATCTTAACTTCCGTTTGGAAGTTCAAATGAAATCATCCTACCGGACCGGTTTTTTATTATCTTGTTGAGTGTCAATAAAACATCCTACAATAAAACTAACTGCCTCCAATAATCACATAAGTAAGAAGATATCCTTTGTTACAAAGATAAATTCTCATACCAATATAAAAATCCTATAAACATTCTCCTATCGAATCCTATAACAAAGAAGAAAAAGTAAAAAACTCCGATCTTCTGATTGGTATCGCACAAAACCCCTCCATTCATCATAATAAGTCGAGAAATTACATCAACGACGTAATAACACTGTTACAGAAATGGTTCTTGATAAATCAGTTGCCCCAGTTACATAAACTTATCTTAAATGCTAAATACCCGCACAAGCACATCGATCATTATTAGTATATTTTCGACTGCCGTCGTTTGCGTGGATGTTCTTATCAATTCCGCTGGGACGAATGTTGACTGTCTTATCTATTCTCTTAGATGGTTTTTATTCCATTTACATCACTCAACAATATTCGAATACTCTTGTCTTTCCTTTTTGCTTTCACTTATTTGACTTCTATTCTGTTATGTTCTCTTATTCGTAGGCGGCTTATCATCATTTCCTGCCAGTCAATTGGATCCCGATGTCAGAGTGGTAATCATCAAAGGACCAAAAAACTCAATAACAATCGGACCGATTTTCAAATCATTTGTTAAGTTGGAAATCCTAAGGATAACCGATTCGAATGTGCCAGCAATAGGACATGAAACATTTTGGGGAAATGTACATCTAAGGATATTGGGTAAGATGTTTATCTTTATTATGTTTGTTCGTAGGTTTGGGTGGTTATGTTCATATTTCTTGTGGGGCTTGCAATTTAAATTTGGTCGGAATACATGCATTTGTATTTTGGTAGAAGAATCTGACGACGCGTGAAAATAAAAGTAGTTTGTGAGAAGTTAGATTGCATAGACGTAGATATGAGAAGCGCGAAAATATTATTTTGATAAATTTTGATTCGAAAAAAGGTTAATAGAGGACAATGCGCTCTTAAATCAATTTTGCTTGATCTCCATCTACTGACTTTAATTAAGAAAAAAAAAAAATGGGAGACTGTGTGTACGAAACAATTTTTTTCCGAATCTCATTTGAAGCAATGTGGAAAGGTTATATCAAATTAACGAATCTAGATGAATAAATTTTCTAGAGGAAATTAATACATTATGCTGATCGAGGCAATAAAATACCAATCAACTTTGGACTTGTCATGAACGCATGCACTATTTTTTCTAACGACTGAATAAGTAAAACTAAATGAGATTATGTAATTATTTACCATTGAAAATAATTATAGCGGCATTACATTACAACATTACAATTTTATATCTTCTTACGCACGTTTTAGTCGTAATTCAACACACTGTGTTAACATCCGTTCAAGTTAGTGAAATGTTTAAATTCCATTGGCAAACAAACATCGTAATACATATAGAAATAGCATTTTTCCTGTCTAGATTGTTGGGCCTATTTGACCTCAGATATAACAAAATTGATAAAAAGTTTAGACATAATGCTTGCTTTTCAATATATACTTACTGGGTAATAAAATTCGCCAAACTGACAACTTTTGCTGCATTAATTGTATTAAGGGCCGTGTTCTACTGCTTGAAATTCGATGTTGAAAACGATAACAAACACAAAGTGCAGGACGATATCTTGTATTTTTTGAATTTTTTTCTACTTTGGTTTGCAATTGTGAGTACGTACAGTAATCATAAGAAAAACCACAGCATCCTTAGCAACATTCTGAATGGTATTGTTAAATGCAATCGCATATCCACAAAACTGATTAAGAAGGACATGTCTCCTATAAGAAACGTGAATCATTTCTGGAGAATAAAGTTGTTCCTAACCCCTCTGTATATTTTGATAGCAATTCAGCGACCAGATAATTACACTGAGTTGGTTCTTGAATCTTATCCAATGGTGATAGCGAACAATCTTGTACTCACTGCTACATTTTTTCAATGGGAACTTATTCAACTGAACTTAACGGCCGTTTATGTGCATCTGAATGATTTCGTTAAGGAAAAGTTTGCGGATTTGACTGCGAAGGACTTTGAATTGATATCTTTTATTTGTACGAGGATATTCAGAATGAAAAGATCTTCGAATAAATACTTTGAACAGTTCATTATAATTTCATATACAAATTTGATCAGATCAGTATACATGAATTACAACACCTTTATGTATGCCGTTCAGCATAATACTGATCATTCTCTAACGAACTGTTCGTTGGGCAAGTTGTTTGTACTGACATTGTTTATTGGATTCTCGCTTGTAGTAGATGTTATGATGCTAGGCATTATAGCTCAGTATTTACCAAAAGAGGCAGACAACCTGCGTTGGAACTTGCTGGCGAATATATCCAAATGTTCAGATCAGAAAGAGACTCACCAGATGGTATATACTCGTATGTTATCCTTTATTGATTTGATGTTAAATTTCCTTCCAGATTGACACTATATTGACACAGGTGAATTTTGAAGACCTGCGATCAGTAGCAAAGTGGGGCTTTATCGTCGATCGCAAGAGTTCATTAAATGTTATATCTGAAATGATTTGTTGGACACTTGTTTGTCTAATTTACACTGGCTGCGATATTAAAGATACTTCCGCTGGCATTGTTCAATACATTTGTTCTAAAAATTCGTGATGTGAGCATATATGGGCAAAGCGGTGGTCTCCACTTCTAAAAGCACAGTACCCATGTATTGGTAAATTCAGGAAAAATAACTTAGAAAAATCATACACGACTAGTAAGAAGATTTTTCAGGAGGAAAACAATTTAGTTATTTTTGATTAATGGAAGTTTGGCTTAGAATAGATTCGGATATGTCACTCACTTAAAATGTGTCACTTTAAAATCTTATGTGAACAATATACATTAATCGAACTTATATTATTTTAATTCATTCGAGCTAGTTAATTTTTTTTAATATTTTCAGATGCTACTTTAAGATATTTGAGTATTTGTAATACTACATACTCATATGACACCACCGTCCGAAGTGCACCTGAGCCTCAACTTATAAGCCTTTCGAAAAGACCCTCAAAAAGACTTGATTTGCTAGCT
Organism: Brachypalpus laphriformis; assembly: GCA_945910035.1. Classification (NCBI taxonomy): domain Eukaryota; kingdom Metazoa; phylum Arthropoda; class Insecta; order Diptera; family Syrphidae; genus Brachypalpus; species Brachypalpus laphriformis. The sequence goes on from OX246755.1 coordinate 126,776,233, forward strand.
TCCTCTGTCGAGCACATCAAATTTGTTGTGATCTCTACTCTACCATGTTGATTTCCCAAAGTGACGTTGACGATTATCTGGGTCAAAGCGTTGATATCTACCCGTTATATATATCTGAGTTTTTTTTGTCGGGATAGGAAACACTTCACTGGAGAACTCAAACGCAACTACCACATTGTACAACCAAGAAGCACAACTTTGCTTTATCAATTTTACTGCAGTTTCCTTACCTTAAGTAGAAATTAAGAGCTTCACTGATGAGGAGCTTATAGTCAATTACACACTACATCGGCACCGAAGATCTGCCACCTGATGTGAATGAAGGCTATTGAATTCAATTCAATTCATGTTTTATTTATTCACATTTTTTAAGAATTTACAATTGGTAGCCTGCGAAGCCGCATGGCTTATCTGCAGGAGATCATTCGCTAGATTTTACTTTTTAATATAAATTCAATCATCAAAGTGAATTTTGTTATGCTTTAAAAATGAGAAATGTAAAATTTATGAAAACGATTAATATTTAATTCAAGTTACGAATTTACTTTTGAATTTTTTAAAAATACTAAAAGATTATTATGTTATTTCTAATAAAAATGATTTTAATTTTTTCTTTCTGACATTGGCCTGGTTTATATTTTTCAGATGTTGGAGTAAGCTGTTCAATATTCTGGGCACGGTGTACATAAGTCTTCTTTTGCCGTACTCATTTATAATGGAAGGAAGTTGATACATTCCCTCCGATCGTCGTCTGGTATCAAACTGCTGACTGATTTGTGTTCGGAAGTTCGGATCATCGTGGTATTCCAGCGCTATCATTTCGTATATCTGCTTCACTTTTAGAACTCTTACGTTGCTGCTTATGGTGCCTCTTCTAAATAGTAACTTGATCGCTCTATCTTGGATGTTTTGTAACTTTTCGATGTGTGTTTGCGCTGCACCTCCCCAAGCCAGTACACCATATCTCAGGCTGGACTCTATAAGAGTATGGTACACTTGCTTTTGTACACAGGCTGTAGATTTATACTGCAGACAGGCCAACGTAAATAGGGACCCCCTCAGCTTGTTACGGAGATTATTTATATGAGCATCCTAGAGAAAGTGGTTATCGATAGTGATGCCTAGATATTTGTATGTATCGACAACCTCAATATCTTCGCAATCAGATATGGTGGCACATCCAAAAGTCTTTAGTACGATTGGTGACGCTGGGTACTGTGGACTTCGGATATGCATAAGTTTTGTTTTTGATGCGTTGATTACGATCCCATTGTCATGGCACCACTTGCCGACTTCATAAAATTTATCTTGGTGCTGATTCCACAGATTGATGGCAGACAACGATCGCAGTGTCATCTGCATAAGCAAACGGGAAGCTCCTCTTCAAACATCTTAGCATTTCATTCGTAGAGGAAGTATTCTGCATTGTCATCATCGCAGTCTAGGATACTAAGATGTTTATCCAAAGCAAAGTGCCCTGTAAGGACGTTAGTAAGTTGTCTGCAGTCTTTTCTGGTACGAGAGAGCAATAATGAAACGCATTTGTTACAGACATCCGGGACCATCCATTTAGTCAGCGTACATCTTGAAGAGTCATGCTAGTCACAATTGTGATTGTGAGAAACCGAATCATCAACGCAAGCTCTCACCGAGGATGCAGACAGACCAAATGCAAGTTCGGGTCCTGAAAACCTCCGCTGAGACTTGTCTAGCAACATCATCGGAGATCTCATTCTCCGTTATCCCAGTGCGGTCTGGGATGTAGACAAGAACCTGCAAATTAAACCTTGCAAAAGAGTTCAGAGAGCTTTTGTATTCACGAACTATTGTGAAAGTGGTTAAAGGATTGACCAAGGCCTTAAGCACGTTTTGACTGTCACTGCTGATGCAACTATCTGTTCCCTATAATTTAGTTAGATAGTTAGTTAGTTTTTTTTTTTTATGGTCCCACCTTTCGCGAATGTTGATAAACATCCGAGAGTATTGTTTTCACGAGAAAGCTTCTCAAAACAAATTGCCCTTCGGAAGTGTTACCGTTTTAAAATTGTGCTCCAGTCAGATTTGACTGGAAAAAAACCAGTCCAGAAATTAAAATCCAGTCAAAAAAGAACAGTCAAAGAATTGTAAACACAAATTCAGCTAAAAATCCAGCCAGGATAAAAACAAATATTTCATACGAAATAAAAATAACACAGAATCCATTTTCTGCACGCCTGCACGGCTAAAATTCACGACTTCATTCAACGAAGCGAATGGTTCCAAGAGTAAGAGGGTGAGCCACCCGCCTTACACATCGGCAGTACAATGGACCTACTTTCTGGTCTAAGTACATCCTCATCGAGGGCCAATCCTAACCAACCAACCATTTTCTTTCGCATTTGTACACATGTATATACAGTGAACTCTCGATAAATCGAACCTTGATAATTCGAAAACCTCTATAAAAAGAAGTACTGGGTCAGTCCCATTAGAAAATCTCTATTAATCGAAGAAAACCAATGCAATATGTCCCTTTCGTTTATTCGAATCTACTCTTGTCCAAACATAACCTAAAACCTCTCGAATTCGAACTTGATGGCATTGTTTTTACCTCTATAATGCGAAGTTAAAACTATTATTTTCTACTCAAATAATCGTTGCAATGCATATGTGATGAAAGGCTATTCCCTGTGTATTCATGAGCGAAATGGTATGCAGATGGTTGATAGTACAATTAAAAATTTTTCCATTCTAAGCGATGCAATCAAATTGGACTATCAATTGTTAAAGAGGACATACATATGTCGTCGATGTCGTGTTTTCAACTTAATCACTAAAAACACCCTGCACCGAGTTCGTTTGTAATTTCTTTACCTTGGGGAGTATTACGTAAATGTTAACATGTACGGTTCATACTCATATACGTGAAATAAGAATTTCGTTTTGCAAAAATTTTCTTTTTCTCTGAAACCTCCATAATTCGGAAACCTCTTCAATTCGAAGTTTCTCCCTGGTCCGATGAAATTCGAATTATCGAGAGTTCACTGTATTAAAAACTAAATAACGCTTAAAAAGTTATATATTAATTAATGTTAAGTTAACTTATATATTAATGTCTCTGATTGCTTCAATCGTCTCATTATTATCATCATTTCTATTTGCAATACATTGTATGATACTCGTAGATAGTATTGCTGCTTTCGTAAGCAATATTGGTACCAATTTTATTTGTTATTTCCGCCGGTATAGGAAAGTTGAAGCAGCATTCGCTAAACCTCAACTGGTTTCTGATTATCAGAATCGAATTCGTCAAATGCAGATTCATTCGATTTCGTAACTTTGTTTTTACGATATTCAGTTGACAAAATATTCTCCCCACTTCTGCGTTAGATAAAGGGAGCACTAATATTGTAATCGCAAATCTTGCGAGATCGGAGTACGGGTTCTCATTCGCACCATCTTTGTGGTTGAACACTTCGCACCAGAATGATTCTGATTTGTTATATCTCTATTTATTTGTGTAAACGGCAGGTAGGGTAGAAACCCGCATTTCGCACATTACAGTTGATGAATCTTGATTTTCGCACTAGTGTTTGTTAGCCAGCTAAGTGCTTGTGGAGTGGAAACGTATAAATTGTTTCATTGTATTGGTGAGAAATGGAAATGTATTGGTCAAAAATTGGAAATTCACGGCGAAAGTGGTTCTCGTATTTTTGTTTTTCTATGGCTACTTTGAATTTTAAAAAAGTACTAATTGGAAAGAAATACCAGATGAAAACATTTTCAAAAAAAAAAAAAAAAAATACAAATATTTTGCGCAACAGCCCTTAAAAGTGCCAGAGCTTAGCTTCTCGCAACCACTCATGTTGTGTGCGTTATATTTTTCACACGAATGGAAGGGACCTACAGCTTAATGCCGAATCCGAACGGCGATTTGAGAAGCTTTTTCATGACAACAATACTCTCGGATGTTTGTCAGACGCTCGCGAGAGGTGGGACCGTGAAAAAACTTTTTGGTATTTTCTGGGATTCAAACTTGGAACCTCATGCAAATGAGGACATCAAATGAACATTTTCAAAAGCAGTCAAAAAAAAATGTAATCTACCTTAAAAATCAGCCGGCTGGATTTAAAAAAATCTTCCAGCTAAATCCATATCAATGCAGTCAGATCTGACTGGAACTAAACACTGACTGCACTAAACTGTAGGTCCCTCCCATTCGTGTGGACATTTTTTATTTATTTTTTTTCCGCCACTGGACAGCAGTGGGATGGTAAGCGTCTTGTACTTCGTCACTGAGGGGCTTATTCCTTAATTTCCCATGCAAACAGATATTGGCTGATGAAGTACTAACCCTTTATTTAAATTAAATGTGAAGTGTTGCAAATATTTGTGGTCGGGCCGACATCAAAGTTTGTTGTATAGCATCTATATACAGTATATAAAACTAAGTGGCAAAATGCGAATGTTTCCCTCTACCGCCCGTAATTTTCAATCAATTTAGTTCGGTTTTTTTTTAAATAGATAATTACGGTACAAAGGTGATAGGCAAAAAAAATAAATAAATTACAAAAACATTAAAAAAAAATGAAAAAAATAACTTTGACATTTTTGTCTGCCTGGCGAAGCGGGCGAAGCGGGCGAAGCTAGTACTTATATATATAATATGTGTACATATATATAAATGTTTAAATTAAATGCAGTGCTAGATTGCACAAGTTCTATGTGCGTCATAAGTGATGAGATACCAAGTAGTTTTCTCTTTTGTTGTGTAAATAGGACACTTATTGTGATTACGTTCTCAGCGTAGTCAAAAAAATGAGTGCAAATAGCCTATGAAGGCCCCTAGCCTAGCCTTCTCACAACCATTTGTGTTATGTGCTTCTTCGCTTGATTTCTACAATGATGTCGTTTTCAGAGTTTATAGCAGAGCAAAGGTAGACAAAGTCCCTTAATACCTTGAAGTTTTAGCTGCCCGCTGTGACTGTCGAATTCGTCGGTGTTAACTGTCTTTTCTTGTTGACACAATATACCTGGTTTTGCCCCCGGTTATGGTTAAACCCACTTTGCCCGCTTCTGCTTCAATGCTTGCAAACGCATATGTAACTGAGTTGAGTTACGCTGAGTTCTTCCAATTATGCCAATATCGTCGGCGTATACAAGCAGTTGTGTGTGTTGGCTCTAGTATTGGATTGTGAGTTCCACACAACCCGTTCAAGTACAATATTCAAAAATGTCGTGTGACATCTCATCTAAAACATTATCTAAAACATTTCGCCTTATCTAAAGCATTTTTTAATATCGAAGGTCTCAGTGAAGTCATTACCGATCTTGATGGAGCAGCGAGCGTTCTCCATCGTAATCCTGTACAGACAGACAAGTTTGGCAAGGATGTTAAAACTAGACACGGCTCTATATAGCTCTTCTCTATAGATGCTGTCATAGGCGGCCTTGAAATTGATAACGAGTTGATGAGTATAGATTTGGACTGTGTTTTCTCCAGGATCTACCGAAGTGTGAAGACTTAATCGGTGGTGGACTTTGCTAGGCTGAAACCGCACTGAAACGGTCCAATCAGACTGTTGATAAAAAGTTTCAACCGTTCACACAATACCGTAGAAAAGTTTTTATATGCGATGTTGAGGAGCGAGAAGCTAGGCCCTGGCACTTAAAGAGCTGTTGCGCCAAATATTTATTATTGTTATTATTTTTTTTTTTGGGAGACTGATGCCTCAATAATTGGCGCAGTTGAGGGGGTCTCCTTTCTTGTGGATCGGGCAAACGATGCTGAGATTCCATTCATCAGGCATACACTCGTCTGACCAAATCTTAGAGATGAGTTGGTGTATGCTCTCTACCAGCTGATCATCAGCTGCCTTGCTGGATTTTAGCTTGAATATTGCTATCCCCACTTCATTTCGGTCAGGTGGACGGAAATTTTGACTATCATCGTCTATGTTATATGGTTCATTCTGCCTGACAGTGGGATGTTGGTCTTGGTCGCCGTTATACAGTCTGCAGAAGTAGTTTTTCCATATTCTCAGCACCGATTGTGATTCTACTGCGAGGTTTCCATTACATCTCCACAGGTTTCTGTACGGGTTTTGCTTCTCTGACACATTCTTTTTACCTTTTGGTAAAACTTCCGTATATTCTTCCTGGAGTATCAGATATTTCTTCTTCCTTTGGACAAGCCGATGTTCTTCCCGTCTCTTTTGCTCGTAGAGCTCACGAGCAGCTCTCGGCTTCCATTGCAGTGCTGCCTTATATACGTCTTGTTTTGCTGCATGCACTCGCCGGCATTCATCGTCAAACCAGGGGTTTCGCGGTGGTGGGCGGCGAAACCCAGCACATCAGTGGCGGCGTTTCTGATGGCATATTGGCAGCGTTGCCACTGGTCTTTGGCACGGTGAAGACTCTAGTGGTCTCTTGCGATTGTAACTTTTCGACGTTAATCTTTCTCACAGTGATTCTTCCTTGTTGCTCAGTTCGGAATATCCACATTCGTGCCTTGGCTACAACGGGGTAATGTTCCCAATCTATGTTGGCTGCTCGGAAGGTCGAATACAGAATACTGGAGGCATGTCTTGCAACGATCGTAATATGATCAACTTGGTTGATCGTTACATGATCATTGGACCGCCATGTCTGCTTATGAATATTGACGTGAGGAAACCATGTGCTTCCTATGGTGACATTTTGTTCCACAGCGAAATCAGATAGCCTTAGTCCGTTATCAGAGGTGATGTCGTGTAGGCTATGCTTACCGACTGCCCTACCAGAAACGTCCTCCTTTCCTATTTTGGCGTTAAAATCGCCCAATACGATTTTAGCGTCGTATTTAGGACATTTCTCGTAGAAACAATCTATGGTGGCAGGGTCCTATTCTTCCGTTGGGGCATGAGTATATATTAGGCTTATGTTAGCGAATTTAGCCTCGCTCACGTGTCGGAAGCTTAAGACTTCTGCCTAAGTCTGCCGCGTATAATAAATACGCATCCGAATAAGCGCTGCTTGTTGTCTCTGTAGCAATCACCGTAGTAGATGTCACAGTTTTTTATCTTTTTTTTGCCCGGCCCATTCGTTGTCCTTATTTCGTTTCCTGGGGTCGTCATCAGTTGAGTAGTCCTTATCCGAGGCTTTTGGTTGTTTCGGAGTCATTCGTTTTTTTACGTGGAAGTTTCCCCAACGGCACAACCTCCAACCTGGAGGTCCAGTTCGTCTAGTTATAACCTTAGGACGAAGGGTTGGATACACCGGTGCCAAAAGTCCACTACGGGTGTGTGAGCGCTTCCGTTACCCAATTAAGGACTAGTTTCCAATTTCCTGTCCAAAATTGGAAATGCCTTACCGTGATCCAAATACGTCGAAGTAGCTCGCGCAAGGTATTCACTAAGTTCAACCACAGATAATAAAGTTACATATGTCTGAAGAAGTGACATATTTTTTTTTTACTCTGCATGCGATATCTATGTAACTTTATTATCTGTGGTTCAACCTAATTGGAAGTGTAGACGCCACCGTTGACTCCGTTTAGGGATTTCGTCTGCTGCCTTCTGGAGCAGAAAGAAGTACTCTAGTGAGAAAGCACTCTTCCCCCTCTCTCATCTGCTGCCTTCAAAAATCCTCCAAACGGGGTTGGTTACCCATTTCTGGGATTGAGGTACTAGGCTGTCACCGCGTGGAGGTTGAGAATAGGAGTTGGTAGGTCTTCCATATAATCGCATGCACTACCGTTTGACAAGCCAACCCGTACCCTCTGTAGTTGACTTTTCTTAGAAAGTGCGCAAATAGCCCTCAGCGGTACGAAAACTACCTCCGCCAGGGGTCTGTCAAGGGCAGTTTTCCGCCTTGCAACTTCATCAGCTCGCTCATTCCCCACTATGCTAATGAGTCTCGGTACCCAGAGGAGAGTAAACCTGAATCAATGACCTAGTGAGGCAAGTTCTTCTTTGCACTGTTTCTCTACTTTCGAAGATCACGTAGCGGAAACTATTGCCTTGGTAGAAGCCTGACTGTCAATGAGGATGGCGTAGGGTTGTATTAAAGTAAAGAGCAAGCCTTATGTACAGCGAGTACTTCCACCTGAAAGACGCTGCACGAATCCGCTAGCCAGTGTGAATTTGATATATTTAGCGTATCCGAGAAAATCCCCGCACTTACCCCACTGTACATTTTCGAACCATTTGTGACTTTGCCCACTTTGTTCCACTCTGTATGGGACCCGTGACGCCATTTATGAAGTTTACTTTGGATATTCTGTAGTCGATTAGAGTCACTATCAGACACCTTGGTAGCATTTTCAGGATGTTGCTGTGATCATAGATGTTGGTTGTTCCCACACCTCATTGCTTTTAATCTTAACACACTATATGCTTAGCTATATTGAACATTAAGAGATATAAGATGCAATATTACGTTCAAGGGTTCAGGTAGACATGTTTGCTTGGTTCCAGTTATGCCTAAATCCGCAGTTCTTTGCACTTTGTTAGTTTCTTTGATATTGCAGACCTTTCTTAGCGCCTGTCCCCAAACTATAATAGTGACCCATTTCTTAGCAATTTTTCGCAAGACAAATTTTAATTGAATCAACTTACTAAAAGCGCTATAGCTGTTTAATAGTAGAACGGAAAGTATGGAGGGGTGCTCGTGTAGGAGGCCAGCTGAATTTCCTTAAAATTAGCTTAGACATATGCTACCAAATGGTGTGCCAAGTTCTTACCAAAAAATCATGTAACAATAACCCTGATTGCCGTTGGCGCTTGTCGCTTTTCGACGATTGTCGTTTTATTCTTCAGATGTAGCATGAATCCATTTTCTTAACTTTTTCACTGTGAAAGAATTGTAATAGTATTCTACACGACAAACAAATTGTTTAGTAATGTTTAACGGTCAGCAGGTTGTAGCTATGAATAAAACGACAATCGTCGAAAAGCGACAAACGCCAACGACAATCAGGGTAGATACTTTACTTATTGTAACTTAATGTTTTAAAGAATTTTTTTAAAATACCTGCTTGAACATAGAATTTGAATACTTAATATACACACAAATACAACAGTAGTGTACGTAATTTATTATTTCTTCGGTTAGTTTTTCCTTCTGTTTTTATTGGTACTTTAGGTTAAATTAGCCGTAGTTTCTCTGCTAAGATGTTATTCTATTCATTTTAATATCTTTTTCCAAAGAATTCCGCCTTTATAACAAAGCATTCATGGGATATCATATGGGAGCAATCATTGGCAATACAAATGTACATTTCTATAGAATTCAGAGAAAAATATGAAAAATATGTTACACATACGCCACAGTATCATGCTGATCTCCTGTGCTTATTTCTACGTAATTACTTAGAATACTATTTCGCATCTCTTCGGTTAAGCAGGCTATACATGTCTGTTGGTGACGTGTATCGTTTTCATAGTTCATGACAGTGCCCGTCCTTATATGTGTGCCTTGGATACATCGTTTTCGTGTGTGCATGGCTGATTACTGGGGCGTTAATAATCGTCTTTTTTCTTTCCTCTTTTCAACTATATTCCATTTGCTGAATTATGTGCGATTACGAAATGACCTTAGGGAATGTCCAAGTTGAAAAGGATTATGGGAAAGATTAATAAGCGCCCATCAACAACATGATATGGGCCTGAATAAACCTTCATTTAATATCTTTGATAATCCAGAACTTATCTTGTTTTTCCTTGTTTTTTTGAATGGATTCGAGTTTTGTTTGATCTTACGAAAATATAACTGATTAATGAATACATTTATGGAACTAACTTATGCCGGCCAGTGACATGTGAGTTAACGTGATGTGACACTCTTTCAATTACGGATCTCATGGGATTATGTTATCATACTCGTAGATGTGAAAAATGGTTTAATGTTTTTTTTTTTTTTCAACTTTGCCTTTGAAAAAATAAGAACAGAAATATTTAAAGGGATAGTCATGATATGGAAGAGAAGGATTTCAAAAGTCATTTTAATTAATTCGCTTCAACAAAAGTTTTCGCCTTAAGTGAAACAAAGCTATTTTTGCTTTTTTTAAGAAAACTATTTCGAAACTTTTCTTTTGTAACTTTATTAAATTGAAAAATATTCAACTATTAACATTCTTCCGCACCGACGCGTAGGGAGAGTTTAAAACTTTCTAAAGAGTTGTAGAGAGAATAACTCGTGAAAGAACAATTTGTAAGAGTAAAAAAAAATGTTCTAGTGTCCCGTGCAGTACTGTTCCGGTCCATAATTTGAATTGATAGATCATTTTATTTCAAGATTATTTAAATAGAGGATATAACCATAATTCTAACCAATGGTTTGCATGTTCTGAATTGTACGTCATAATTGTTTATTTTTAACATTATTCTTAATAAATATGAAACATGATGATAAAAAAAAATTAAAAATTAAAACACATCAATGCCATTAAGTAACTAGAAAAAAGTACACGACTAGGTCACACATTTATATCATATGGTCTTCGATTGGTTCGATTGCATGAAAACTATTTTAAAAATTTGTCTAAAAATTTAACCAAAATTTCAAGGAAAAAAATTTAAAAATTATTACGCCATGTTTATGCGTACGCCATATTTAGCTTTAGTATTCATTTCAGCCAAATCGGCCAGAAAATCTTTGAAACAACCACTTTCCAGAAACTGCTTAAAAGTTTGCATTTACTATCTTACACCCCATGCCAAAACTAGCAGCAATTCAAAAATACGGACCAACCGAGGCGCGGACAGACAGAATTTGCGATGGTGGAAAAAAAACTCTCACGCTGGGAATGACATTCATGAGTGAACCAGCATTACTCACCGATTTTTTGACAAAATTTCTATTTGGCTTAAAGGCATTAACGTCGAATACGATTGAGATAAGATATGCTCAGGTGCATAGATACTCCAACATTATGAAAAAACTGCCTATGCTTAGAAATTTCTGCCAGTTTTTCTATAATGTGTTCATTCACTCCATATACTCTCTTTTCCATTTTTTTGTCATTGCCCAGTAGTACATTCTGGACCTTCGAGAGATGGAAGGTTACAACTGGCAGGATATTTATTATTATTTTTTTTTTCCCCGAGGGTAGGTGAAAATCTTCAACAAGACACTATGAGGATCGACAGCGCGTGCTCACAGTAGTGTGGGATTCTCACCCACTAAAAAACCTCCCTCCAAAACAGACTTGTTTTTTTATTTTCCCTACAACTAAGTATTCGACTTATCAAGAGTTTTCATTTCACGAAATAAGGACGTTTTGCAGGTACCTTTCCATTAGAAGATCCCGCTAGCTCCGGAGTTTAGACGCGGTTACTTAACGCGCTAAGTCTAAATGTTTCGTTCTTTATAGACGGCGTAATAAATTTCTTTCATCCAAAACTTGGAGGACTGTAATATTTACGTGACTTTCTAGTCGACTTTTATGCTTTCTTCGGTTGTTTTTGATTTCGCCTTCGATTGTGTTAATGCCAAGATCTCTGTGGATATCGCTATTTCTGATATACCATGGCGCATTAATAATACCTCTTAGCACTTTGTTTTCAAAAGTTTGTTCAATTTTAATGTTACTTATTTTGGTACAACCCCAGAGTTGTATACCATATGTTCATACAGGCTTTAGAACTTGCTTATACAAAAGCAGTTCGCTCTCTATATCAAGCTTGGAATATTTTTCAACTAACCAATACATTTCTCTATATTTATTATCTAGTTCTTTGCGTTTTTTCTTTACGTGCGTTTTCCATTTCAGCTTTTCAGTGTCATTCCAAGATACTTAGCTTCGTTTGCAAACGGAATTTGAACCGAGTTTAAAAAGATCGCCAAATTATTTTTTTTTTTATAAGTAAAATTTAACTGGCAGGATATGGTTACAACAAGCCATTTCACCATTTATTTATTTATTTATTACATTTTATTCGACTTCACAAAATTTAAACAATATGTTTGACCTGCGAAGCCGCATGGCTTATCTGCAGGAGATTGTGTACTTATAATATGTAAACAGTTTCATCAACAAAAGTGAGAGTTGTATAAAGAAAAGAAAAAATTAAAGTAAATTTATTAACAGTTTTATATTGATTAAATTAAAAGGCTTATGAGATTTTGTAAATTCGGGCTTAAATAGTATAAAGTTTCTTTGAATTCAATTAAGTTATTGAGTCTAGAAAATATTGTTTAAGCTTTCGTTTTCTGACATGGACTGCGTTAAGACTTCGAAGTTGTTGAGGAAGATTATTGAGTATAATAGGCACGATGTACTTCAGTCTTCTCTTTTCATATTCGTTTATGATGCCTGGAAGTTGGAATAGACCCTCAGCTCGTCTTCTTGTGTTAAACTGGTGTGTAATTTACGATCGTAGATTTGTGTCGTCGTAATACTCCAGGACTGCACTTATCTCGTAAATCTGCTTTATTTGAAGGACCATTATGCTGTTGGTTGTGACATTTCCTGCTGACATCAACTTTAACGTCCTATCTTGAATTCGCAACATAAACTGGATAATCAGATAATTTTTTTCATATTATTTAACAAAAATATATAACATTCGACCGCTAATGGCGTCTAAAGCTTGGTTACGTTCCAAAATATGGAGGAGGTGGTGAATGTCATTTCCATATCCTAAGTGAAAAAATAAATACTTGGCGCAACAACTCTTTAAGTGGCAGGAGCTAGCTTCTCGCAACCGCTACTGTTGTGTGCGTTATATTTTTCACACGAATGGAAGAGATCTACAGTTTAGTGCCGTATCCGAAGGTTAATTTGTTGTGAGAAGCTGTGCCGTCTAATTTAGGACGCTAAATTCCCACGGACTCTACGGGATATATTTATACCTGCTGGTCTGTCGTTGTTTAAAATAGTGGACCACATGAGGGACATATATTTTGGTATTCGATAGATTCACTTCAGACTCAATTAACCAATACTATTACTTGATAGTCGAGTCAGTAGCTGAAGTCTAGAAGTCAATTTTTCAAAGATAGGGATCATGCTTTTCATTAGGAATAGATTAATCGTTGCACTCAAATGCTAATGAACCGGAGGGGTTGACCTAAGACTTACAAGGACAGAAAGATATCTGAATGTAATTCTGATTTCAACTAAACTAGCAGAGAAACCTCTATTTTAGGTGTAAGCAAACATGCGTGCCATTCTAGTTATATTAAATGTCGTTAAGTAATGCTCGTAGTAATACTATCTAATCCACATTTGTCACACTTTTGGTAACGTAGAAACTTTGGACGCTTCACACAGCATTTAAGCCGGAAGTAGCAGCGGTATGGAATAGTAAGGCGTTGGTTCGAATGGTTCCAAACAAAATCAAGGGTGATACAGGGATGCACATTTAGCCCGTCCTTATTTGCGTTGTTTGTTGAAGACATAACTCATTGCCTGTCTGTAGGTATTGAGTACGCCGATCACCTCCTCAAGGCGTTACTTTTTGCTGATGACATACAAGCTGGGACAAAAATAATGTCATAAAGTGAATTGGCTGTTATTTTATTAGAAATAAACAAAAAATGGTCTCTGTTTTCACGAAAAGTTTATTTGAAGATGTAAAATTGATGACATTAAGTTGAAAAAATGATATCGGTCAAATGACCATCTCTTGAGGAGATGAAAATTTTATGCTCGGTTTACTGCGTTTTGAATTGGTGATTTCTTCTTCAATGTCGGCTTTCAAGACTTACAAGATTTGTGGTTTGTTGTGGTAAATGCGTCAAGAAGTCTGGCACCGTCAGATCTGGGGATCTGACTGGCCGGTTCAAATCTCCAAACTGGGAGATCACACGGCCCGGAAATTGGCGATTCAAAATCTCCATCGTTTCTCGAGCTGTGTTTATTGGTGCGGTTGCTCCGTCCTGCTGAAACCAACAGTGCTCGAGACCCAATACAGCAACTTGCTGCAAAAAAAACTCGTTTAAGATCTGTCTGTAGCGCTCACCAGTTACGGTTACGGTGGTGCCGTCGGCGTCCTCAAAAAAATAAGGGCCAATCACTTTTTCATTGCAAATGTTGCACCAAACAGTCACTTTGAGGGGATGCAATGGCTTTCCGTGCATTTCATGTGGATTCGTCGCTCATTATGATTTTGGATACGAAATCATCCTCTTCTTGCACATGGTTTAACAGAGCACGGGAGTAAGTTAACCTCACTTGATGGTCAGCAGGCAGCAATTGGTGAACGGTTTGCACTTTATAAGGGAACATCTTTATGATTTTCGGCGCAATGAACCTCTGCTGATACCAAATTGTGTGCATCGTTGTCTCGTGGATGTTTGTAGATTCTCTCGGACGTCCTCTGCCACAGCAGTGATATTCTCGGCCGAATGAGCGATACGGGGCCGGCTACTTCTTGTGACATATCTAATGAACCCAGTTTGCATGAAACGCTTAATTGTTCGCGCACATGGTGCAGGACGACGAGGAAAACGACGATGAAATGCACGCTACATTAAAACGACAGACCGGAAATTGGTCAAATAAGCAGTAGCAATAATTCCGCGCTCTTCGTTTGTCTATCGATCCATTCTTTATTGTAAACTAATTCTCTATCTGTCTACAACATAAATGTCAAAGCACATTGGCATTTGACGCTATTTGCGAAAATTATGGCACATTCACTTTATGACATTACTTTTGCCCCACCTATTAGTTTTGCTTGCACATACGCCCGAATCGCTTCAACTTATGATAAATCGACTGTATCAGTATTGTAAAATATGGACCTTAGTAGTTAGTCTCGATAAATTCAGAGTACTTATTTTCAAGAGAGGTGGTGCGAGGTATTGCGCTAATGAAACGTGGTGTTATAGTGGTGAGAGGATTAAAGTACTTAAGGAATATAAATATCTTGGCGCTTTTTAACCAAGAGTTTACGTATGGAAAGGCATCTAAAGGAAAAGCTAAGAGCCGAATCAATGCCACCTGGAAACATTGCACATAACTGTACATATTAAGTCTTTGAAGCCGTATATGAGGCCATTTTGTTTTATAGAGCACAAATTTGGGGATGCATGCAATACGAAACTGTCAATAAAATCTATCTAATCTAATCTAAATCTAAATCTAATCTATGAGCCGGAAGTGAGCTTAAAAGAAGTCTAAACTTATAGACTTTTGAAAATGGCCTCAAACGCCAGGAATGCTTGTAGTTTTGTCTATACGCAAGTGGAGCTAAGTATTTTCTTCGAGCAGAGACGTCGATGTAACAGCGTATAGATGTTGTTACTTATTACGATTTCAGTTGTGCGATGGTAGGATAATAAATGCAAGTTATGCATTCATAAAGTAAGTTGAAGTGTTAGAATGGATAATAATTTTCTGGGCTACATTTTCAATGGAAAAGGCAGAAATGAACAATATTCTTCTTACTTGTATATTTATATTATCAAGCAAAACTGATATTATTATAAATAAGTATCCTTACACTTCGTTTTAACATTATTTATTTATTTATTTATTTATTTCTTTAATATCATTTCATCAATTTTCGATGTTCCTTACTTCAAACACTGGCAATCTTACCATTATTGATTCATCTCCTATGTGTGCACCAACCACAAATCCGGTCTTTGACAAAAAAAAAACCCTGCCATGGATTTCGCACGTGCGTAACAATGAATTTCCTGTCATCGGTCATGTGTCACAAAATTAGATCTATCAAAGAATAACATTACCAATGTTTCGGAGAATAACTTCCGTGGGCAGGATAACCTACATGAATTGGATTTGTCGAAAAATAAAATTTACAGTATGGCAACGCCGACATTTCGACATTTAACGGTAAGTAGTTAAATCATTTTTTTTTTTTATTTTATATTTTAGATTACGAATATGAACTCTAAATGAAGTCGAAATTGACTTTATAGAGATACGTGCTATATTTTTGGTAGACGTAGGTGGCCCGTGAAGCTTACTATATTTTCTTAAAAATTGCTAGTGTTTTTATCAGAAACTTATTGTTCCAAATATTTATGTACTGTAAGAGGGTTAAGGCTCAGAGCATGTCTACTACTATTTAAAGAGAATGTTCTTGGCTAGAACTTTATCCCTATCCTCTACTTCGTCCTAATTTTCCATGTAATTGGCTTCTGTGAGAAAGCTGAAAAGTCAGTGTTGATGAGTGGTTCTCTATTTCACCTTTGTAAAAAGGCCTTCGTCCACAGCGTTTTTTTTTTCTCGATGGATTTCATCTGATTCTTTGGGTAACGATGTCTTTCGCGTAGTCAATTCTAAGTTACATAGCCATTCTATTTCAAGGGGCCTTACAAATTCTATTCAGAAGCCATGGCTGACTATTATCATTGACTATTCATATCACTTTTTGGGTGGTTCTAATAGCGGATTTTCTTTACAGCGTTTCCAGGGTTAAAAGATTGGGCACAATGGACCCGTACTGTTAGTCTGCGTGAGCAGTGACTCTTTGTCACAAATCACCCATCTACCTAACCTAACCTATTGTTGACAGTTTACCAGATTTCCAGGAGTAGATGTAATGATTCTTGCTAGATGTTGCCCATATCCAGATACTTGATTAGAGCCATTTTAAGTTGACCGCATTTTGATAGCCTTAATTTCTCTATTGAGGTCGTACGTAATGTTCAAAAAATATCTTACTTTCCAACAATCCATTAAGGCTTTCTTTGCAAATGCTTCAGCGCAAAACAGTAGAACACTTTTGGAATACATTTGGATTAATTTTAAGCCTCTTAAAATAATTAAGTTTTTCTGCTCGCAGTAAAAAAGAAATCTAGCTTCGTTAAGCATTATTAATGTATATTTGATTTGTTGGAGAGGAAATTACCAGAGTCCCGAAGAAAAACTCATCAACCATCTTCAACTGCGAGCCGAAGGAATTTGCTAAGGCAAAATGAATGAAAGCTGAGCGTAATCGCAACAAAATTTGATTTATTCAATCATGTTTTCTATTTTAAATAGAGAAGGAAAAAAACATTGGTATTCCTTCTCGTACTCTGATGGCAAAGATATATATTGTATTATATCTTATTTTCCATTTTCCATCAACACGAGCGTCGTCGGTAGAATCTATTTTACAAGGACGTATTGCTATTTATGTATTTATTTTTCATTTCATTGCGATTCATCACTTTCGTAATAAATTTCATTACTTTGGTGCCTTTCTATTTTTTATCTCTTCAGTTTTTTATTTAGATATTTATTTGCCCTTTTTCGGTTGTATATTTTTATCAAGACTAGGAATACTGCTATTTCAAGCGCAAATCCTTTCGCGGGTTTTTCATAGTTTATTTACAAACTTTTTCCATCAGGCAAATGTTATTTTTTTCTCTCTTGACATTTCTTTCTCAACTATCGGCTGACAGGATTTGTTTTTTGCTTCTCTATCCTTTGATCGTCCTCCGGTGAAGCTCATTTATCCTTATGCTCATTTATTTTACAGGATTTAAGGCGACTCAATTTGGCGGACAATTCCATTGAAGAATTAGTCCATAGGAATTTCTTTATGCTAAACAAACTCAAGTACCTTGACTTGAGTGGAAATCCTTTGCAGGATCTTCAACCGGAAGTATTCCGTGATGTACCCGTAAGTATTCGTTCTTTCTTTTTCGGGTAGGAAACGGAAGGATACGTTTCCTTTGGGTAATTTCTTTTAAATGTTTTTGTTGTTTCTTTTTGGTGAATTTTTGACAGGAGCTCAAGGTACTCAAGTGTCGAAATTGTCAGTTGAAAAAGATTAATCCGCATTTGTACGATTTCCTGCCACATCTAAGTGAATTGGATTTTGGGCGAAACGAGGTAAGGCAAAGAAATTGGAAGGATGTGAAATGGATTACTATTCTCCTTGAAATTACTAATTTTCCGCTTTTTTTTTTTTTTTCAGTTTAAATTCTTGGACAAGGACGAGTTCAGAGATGTTAAACGATTAACCAAAGTGCTGCTGGATGGTAATCAGTTGTCGGTGGTTGTTGATGAACTTTTTCGAATGCAAAAGAGCTTGGAACATTTAGGTAAGATTGATGGATATGTAAGTGCCATTCAAGGCTGATGCAAGAATATATTCGTTAGCTGTCATACCATTGACATTTGTGTACTCTGTAATTCAATGGCGACTTGTCGTTTTCCATAATTTGTATACTTTAAATGTTCTCTGAAAATGTTATTGAAATAGATGAAGTGCACGAACACCAATTTATTTGGAGGTGGCAATGGTGTAGTGGTAACGTCGTCAATAGCCACGCTAGTGCTTCATGGTTCAAATCCTGATTTCAGCAAGTATTTATGTATTTCTCATGAAATATATAAAGTCAGTCCGATCATTTGAAAAAGCTTCTGTGAACACTACTGCGAAGGCATAACACTGGCAGTAGGTTGGTCATGTGGTTGGAAAAACTGCTCGTTCTGTTGATGATGATTTGCCTTTGACATCGGTTATCGGGAAAAAGTGCTGTGAATCAGAAGCAAAGACAATAATAACAAAATCTCCCAAGTTATCTGGACGCCGCCCCCGGAGAATAGCTGAACCATAAACAACTGAGCTTCAAGAACCACTACACCAAAATCTTTCTCTCTCTCTCTCTATCCATCCTTTCCAACGCCCGAACTGTGTGTAAACATGTTAAAGGTATTCATAACCCTTTGAGTGCGCGCAAAATTATAAAAAAAAAATTTAATAAATTATTCGGCTTTAATCCAAAGTACTTATCTGGTCTTGCAGCCCGGATCAGGTGACTTATACATATTTTAAAGAGCTACAAGAATATGAATATACTTCTCGTCTAAAAATGTATTCTTTACGCAAATTTACTGATATATGAGATTACTGCGATTATTGTACCTTAAGTGCAGGTATGTAGCAGGTAGGAAAAAAATAAAAAAAATCTGGGCTTGTCATTACACCCAGATAATTCAGCATAATTTTCATATTTTTGTCCCGAAGAATACACAGAAGAACAGTCACCGCAATACTTTCACAAGTACGTGATATATATTGTACTACTTACATACATAATTCTGCTTGGTTTGTTAAAGAAAAGTAAAGTATAGTTAGATAATAAGTTTATATATAATCTGTTACCTGAGCGCTTCATACCCATATGTATGTACAATGTACATAATACCAGTTAATATTTCCTATGCAAATTCACCTATTTGATTATCAATGCATATTTCATTTGCTATAACAATTAAATTTTATATAGATCTCTCATATAACCGTTTGGCAAAAGTTCCAAACGATGCATTCCAGAGCTTAATGAATCTCACATATCTTGATCTATCGTACAACAAGTTGGTGCGGTTAGAACCACAATCGGTACGGCGGTTGAGCAATTTACAAACGTTGAACATTAGTGGGAATATTCAGATGGATCTACACGAAATTCGAGAAACATTTGAGGTGAGTACAGTACATTTAAGTGAATGCTATTTATATATTCGCTTGCATCTGTAGAAATTGGAAATTGTCGATGAAGTTGCTTTTGTTTTAATTTGAGTACAAATAGCTAGTGTATCCACTTTGAAATGAAAAGGTTAACAATCCATTAGGTGCGATTGCTTTCTACATCGTTTCCTAAATATTCACGCTAATTGTCGTTGGCGTCTGTCGCTTTTCAACGATTGTCGTTTTATTTATATCTACGACCTGCTATTCGTTAAACATTACTAAGCAATTTGTTTGTCGTGTAGAATACTATAAAATCTCTTTCACAGTGAAAAAGAAAATGGATTCGTGCTAGATCTGAAGAATAAAACGATAATCGTCGAAAAGCGACAAACGCCAACGACAATCAGGGTCATTTATATCATATATGAATAACGAATTGTGGTTCTACGTCTAGAATATACAACTGAAATTCAGTGGTATATGAACACACTAAAGGGCGTTCATATAATGTAAACTATTTTTTTTTTTTTTTTTTTTTTTTTCCCGAGGGTAGGTGAAAATCTTCAAGAAGACACTATGAGGATCGACAGCGCGTGCTCATAGTAGTGTGGGATTCTTACCCACTAAAAAACCTCCCTTCAAAACAGACTTGTTTTCATTATTACTACAACTAAGTATTCGACTTATCAAGTAGTTTTCGTTTCACGAAATAAGGACGTTTTGCAGGTACCTTCCCATTAGAAGTTCCTGCTAGCTCCGCAGTTTAGACGCGGTTACTTATCGCGCTAAGTCTAAAGGTTTTGTTCTTTGTAGACGGCGTAGTAAGTTTCTTTCATCCAAAACTTGGAGGACTGTTATATTAACGTGACTTTCTAGTCGACTTTTATGTTTTCTCGCGTAGTTTTTGATTTCGTCTTCGACTGTTTTAATGCCAAGATCTCTGTGGATATCGCTATTTCTGATATACCATGGCGCATTTACAATACCTCTTAGCACTTTGTTTTCAAAAGTTTGTAAAATTTGAATATTACTTATTTTGGTACAACCCCAGAGTTGTATACCATATGTCCATACAGGCTTTAGCACTTGCTTATATAAAAGCAGTTTGTTCTCTATATTAAGCTTGGAATATTTTCCAAGTAACCAATACATTTCTCGATATTTGCTATCTAGTTCTTTGCGTTTTTTCTTAACGTGCGTTTTCCATTTCAGCTTTGCATCAAGTGTCATTCCAAGATACTTAGCCTCGTTTGCAAACGGAATTTGAACCGAGTTTGAAAAGATCGGCAAATTATTTACTCTCTTATAAGTAAAATTTACATGAACAGATTTGGTCTCATTGAGTGCGATTCGCCAAACCTTTGTCCATTCATTTACTCTATCCAAAGCTTCTTGCAGTTTTTCTGTAGTATCTTCGACCGTTTTACCTACTGCCAAGATAGCAGTGTCGTCGGCAAATGTAGCTAGCTCAGTGCCTTCTACTTGCGGTATATCACGAGTGTATAATAGATATAAGACTGGACCAAGAACGCTTCCTTGCGGCACCCCAGCCATTATTTCCTTAAAATCCGAATATTCGTTTCCACATTTGACGCGGAATAGTCTATTCGTAAGGTAGTTCTTCAAAATATTATATAGGTGCTCTGGCAGAACTTGTCGTAATTTAAACTTCAAGCCTTCATGCCAGACCTTGTCAAAGGCTTGAGAGACGTCAAGGAATACGCTTGAACAAATCTTTTTTTCTTCAAGTGACTTTTCGATTACATGTGTTATTCGATGTACTTGTTCAACTGTAGAATGCTTACTTCTGAATCCGAATTGATGATCCGGAATGAGATGCCTCTCTTCTATAACCGGCTGTATTCGCCTAATCAAAATTCTCTCGAACACTTTGGATATGATTGAAAGAAGCGAAATCGGTCTATAAGAGGTTTTTTCATTCGGCGGTTTTCCGGGCTTAAGGACCATTATGACTTCGGCCACTTTCCATTGACTGGGAACATATTCTAGTCTAAGCGCGGCGTTTATAATGAACAGAAGCTTCATTAGACCTTTTCTCGGAAGTGCTTTAAGAACATCTCCCGTGATTAGGTCGTATCCAGGAGCCTTCTTAGGTTTAAGTTTCTTTATTTCTTCCTTAAGTTCGGTTAGTGTTGCATTTCTTATTTTACGATTGTCAATATACGACGTATTTATATTTTGAATAAGAGCCTGTCCATCAAGCGGTTTGAAAGTTTCTTCCAGGTGGGTGGCAAAAACTTGCGCTTTCTCTTTATCATGCCTGGCCCATTCGTCTTGATTTTTCCTAATTGGGGCGGCTTGAATTTGAGGTTTTTTAATACCTTTTATAGCTTTCCAAAGCGAATAATTAGAATCTTTTTCTGCCGTTAAGCTTTCTATGTGAGTTTGCATTTCATTATTCTTAAGGTCTTTAATAGATCTTTTTAATAAGTTACACAAACGGTTAAGATGTGCTTTATGTTGCGGAGCCCGAGTTTGTTGCCATTTTTTGCGCGCTTTCCTCTTCTCCTTAATCATCTCTTTTATTTCCTGCGGATAATTTGGAATGTAGCTGGCCGGCGTTTTCTTAGGTTTCGGAGTATTCTTCCACGCGGCATTCTGTAGGATTTCGACGAAGCGATCTACTTCAATTTCAAGTTCATAGGGCGTTTTAAGTGATACCCTCAGCTCAGTATTTGATTCAATATCTTTTTTGAAGCCATCCCAATTCATTTTCGCGCTGGTTAATCTGGCCGGACCTACTTTTTTAATCAGAGCATCGCTTATCGTCATAATGATTGGAGAATGATCAGAGGAGAGATCAAAGCTTTCTTCAACTTTTATACAGTTGCCAGATATACCTTTAACAATAAAGAAATCGATCAGATCTGGTATCTTATTTCTATCAGTCGGCCAATATGTTGGTTTACCCGTCGAGTGAAAATCACAACTATGTTGCATACCCGCATTATAAAGCTTTCTACCTTTCTGAGAGGCGTACCTTGAACCCCAGAAGGGGTGTTTCGCGTTGAAATCGCCACCAATAATAAAATTTGGTTTAAGGAAGTTGAAGATGTTTGTGAAATCACTTTCTTCAAGTTTACATCGCAGTGGACAATATATAGACGAAATGTTGAAAGCAAAATGTCTATTTCTAACGCGTACCGTGCTTATTTGCATTGCTTCTAATTCAATCTTTACTTCCGCTGAGTGTTCGATACATTCTTTTATAAACAAGGATGATCCGCCTCTGGCTCTTTCCGATGGGTGAAAGGCGTGATACACGCTATATCCCCTTATCTTAACATTCGATTGCTTTGTCAGATGAGTTTCGCAGACCAAGCATATATCAATATCTTTTTCTCGTATAAAGATTTCTAACTCGTCGAGTCTTCGTATAAGCCCGTTGGCGTTCCAAGTAAGAATTTTAAGCGTTTCTTTCATATTCTGGTTGTAGTGCGCCTGTTATGAATGTTGTTTTCTAAAGCAACTAGTCTCTCGAAAATAAGTTTGTTTGTTTTGGATTGCTCTTCAAGTTTCGCAAGAATTAGGGAAAAAACATGGGATACATGATCTTGTGAGCTACCTCTATCACCGTTTTCCAATGTCGCAGCTTGAGCAGGAGTCTTTACGTTAGAAATTGGATGATTTCTTGCTTTGATCTCCCGCGAGCTGTCGGTCTTGTACTTGCCGTTAGCTGTCATCGCCGCTTGAGCATAAGACTGCACCCCAAAATTCGAGGATTTAGTTCCGGTCACCTTTTCTCTACTACGTTTGGGTTTTTCTTCATTACCCGATCTTAAGAGAATATTGACGGATTTTTTATCTTTCGCTGCTTTTTTCGTAGCTATTTTGGGTCTATTCTTAATTGGTTTTGGATTCGTGCCCATGGAATTTTTAAGCGTATCGCGCCTTTTTTGGAGCTCTTTCGCCACTTCGCAACCTCGATAGTTCGCAGGGTGTTTTCCTTTACAGTTTATGCAAGTCGCTGGGGTTTGCTTATTTAGGTGACACTCATCTGAGAGATGTTCACCTGCGCGTTTGACGCATCGCGGTTCTTTCTGGCAGTAAGTCTGCGTGTGATTGAAACCTTGACAGCGCTTACACTGCGGGATCGATCTGGAGCTCTTACGCATAGGTTCGATTTTGACCACGATATTTAGAATAGTCTTAATACCATAAATAGCATCTTTATTTTCGTCTTTATCGAAACTTAGCATGAATAGTGGAAGACCACGCCTTACCAATTTTTCCTGATCTCCCTCCGACTGTTGCTTCTCCTTCTTGATAATATTGACGGCATCAAAAATTTTAAAGCCTTTATCTTGAAGGTCGTTTATAACATCTGCTTTGGTGCACGAGGGGTGGAGTCCCCTTGCTACAACACGCAGTGGTCTTTCTAACTTATTTTCATAAGTATACCACTGAATCTTTTCGGCATTCAATTTTTGCGATACTGATCGGTAACCGTCGGCATCATCGACATTGATTTTCCACGTATTGTTTCGCAGAGATGTCACCTTAAACTTCGATGTCGCAGTTCCTTTAAGGAGGCAATGCAACTTGTTGTAGTCCGTAATTCCAACGACGTTTATCGGTGGCGGAGGACGTATTTTTTGTTGTTGTTGCTTTTCCTGCAACTCCTTGCGCTTTTCATCCTTTTGTGGCTCGACTTCCGGTGAGGAACCAGCTTTGCGTTTTTTGCTAGGTCGTTTCTTTTCGATCCAATTCGTTTCACGTGTTAGCTCTTCTTCGTCCGTCTGGTATTCGCGACTAGGTGAGCGCTGTGGGCTAAGTGTATTTTCTTTTTGTAGATACGACTTTTTTAATGCATTATTTTCTTGCCTGAGTAAATCTACTTCTTTCTTAAGCTCACGATAGAGTAGCTCCATTTCGCTAAGCTTGGTACGGAGTACGTCGTTTTCCTCCTGAATGCTTTTTGATTTCGCTGAGTCCCGTTTTTCACGCGCTTGCGCTTCCGGCGGACTTCTTTTTCCGGAGACGTTCGATCTTGTTGGTGGAGATCGAGGTACCCTTGTACTTTTTAAGAAGGGATTTATTAGGTGCAATAAGTGGCTCTCCCCAGAATCCGTAGAGCCGACCTCCGAAGAGGTCATGTCATGCATGCTTTGATCCAGTCAGCAGGTTCGGTGAGGCGGCTTAACCCCTCGCACCAGTGTCAAGGTACATATCCTTTCGAGGGAACCAGAAATATGAAGGCATTTGGCCTTTGGAGTAAGGTGCTGACCGAATTTTATTGATACCTGAGACAGCCAGAGAATTGCTCATTTTTTCTACATTGTGAGCGTGCATTGTCGTGGTGCAAAAGTATCATCAAAATGTTCCCGTTTTTCTGGTTTCACACATCATTTTTAATCAGATGGTGAATTTACTCCATATGCACTGTGACATTCGTTGAAAATTTGTACGGGTTGGAGTTGACGTCGAAATCTGAAGAGGATGGCAAAGTGTGTTTTTTGCTGCGTTGAAGATGGAATTTCAGCCGACTTTACGTCATTAAGTTTAAGTTTCCTTGTCCGAATTGTCCGAATTTTTAAGCAACGTATGAGTCAACTATAAGAAATTGACAGCCGCCTTTCCTTTTTCAAAAAAATAATAAATTACTATCAACTAAACGAACTTTTGTTAGGCCCTCAGCATTGCACCCGATAAAGCCTAGCACGTACGAGAATCTTTTCCAATCGAGGCGAATTGACACACTTTCCGATTCGGTGATTCTCTTTTGAAGAATCGCAAGCACATCTTCATCTCTCAATCTCTACCGTGTAACGGTACATGAATCGGTACATTCTTAGTAGTTCTAAGTTTTAAACTTAGAAAATTAAACTTCTAATATATGCAGGCCTTTGGGAGTCTAAAGTAGTATAAGTGGAAACGTTTTTGGCCCCCCTTACTCACTCACCATTTGAAAAATGTCCCTTTTTAAAATTTGTATTAGAAAACATAAACGCACGGTCTTAACTATAAGAGTATCGGGTTAGTCTTACAGTTTGGGGACATTTTCTTAAAAATAAACAGATTTTGATCTGTGAAAAATCTTCGAAATTACACAAATGCATTTAAGCAGCAAGTTTTTACAATACAACCCCACACTTAATTAAAAAGGACTGCGTTACAGGCGATATGGATACTTTTTTTTAAACATATCTTTCTCCTAAATTATTGTTTGCTCTATTAAAATTGTTTAAATATTAAATATTTGATACGTTATAATACAATTTATAATCTGGATTTGATTCGAAGAATATTATACATATATAAGTCCGAACGCTACTGCATAACTCAGATGTCATTCAAAGCATATTGCCCCTAATAGGATGAACGCCATCACTAACGCCATGTCGTGTTTTGCTTACACCATAGAACAATTGGACCCTTCCATTCCATTTCATTGCGGCAGGAAGAATTTTGCTACAATTATTTTTACTTCTACATCTCTTAATTCGTAACAGGACGACTTCGAACCCAGTAGTAACAATGACTTTCGAAGAAGAAGTTTTGGTTTATCAATTTTCATAAACTTCATGTCAGAAATTTGCCTTGCAGTTTTCTGCACTTGATTAGTTTTTCTTATTCCGGTAGCATTCCCGTTTTCTAGGTGTCATTTTGGGTAGCGAAATTGTGAGCAGTTCTTTTTACTAGGTTGTAAAATGATCGGAGCAAATAATCCGATCCGCGGGTGTTCCAGCTGATATCAAATCTAGTTCTTTTCACATTTGCTGTAAGATTCTAATTTGTCTCAGCTCTGGCTGGCGCAATGCTGGTATAAGTCCATAGACTTCGAGCTGAATATCAACGGCTGTTACAGACATTAGATGGTAGGCGCTCAACATTGAACTTACTTACTTTAATTCTTAACAATCGGGCAGCTTCACCAGTGAAGAAATAATTCTCTTTAAACCACAAATCGATCTCCTTACCAATGTGGTTGTTACGCTAATAAGTTAGATGAGTCAGTTCCCTAAGGCGAACGTCATGATGTCATAGGAATCACTGTTGATACAGGTTATTATCACAAGTGAGTGATAACGGAAATTTAATTTACTTTGTTTAAATCTGGTTTTGGTAGAAACCTCGATGTCTTCAGAAAGTGTTCGACATAATGATCTGAATGTAATTGTTCGTGGTTCCTTTGTATAATTGAGATCATTCATATTAGATATTTATATCCTCTACTCATCGCCGACATTTTCATTTTCATGGCTGGCAAGTCTCCGACAAAATCGTTTGGCTAGCGCTCTAGGGGTCTTTGTACATTTCTAAAGTGATCTTAGGAAGCAGGTGCTCGAAGTAAGTTGACCTTACAGCATTGCAAGAGGCACCATGAGGAGATGATAATGCACTTTTTGCTTCAAATTATGGCCCTTTTTTTGAGGTGGAAAACAAGAGGGGAGAAGAAAACAAAATCCTTTAACAAATATGTGAAATCTGTCACTTAAAGTTATGCTAGCTAAAAAAATATACAAACAAACATGCAAAAATAATGCAACTTTCCCACATATCACTTGCTAACATCTCTCATCAATTTATTTCTAGCTGATACCACAACTGACGTCTTTAGCAATCGCCGACATGGGTGTATTACCAATGGGACTGTTAGTGCCTTTTAAACAGTTGCGCTACTTGAACATATCTGGAAATCATTTGGACAATATGTCTCTACAAGTCATCGATCCTTGCCGAGAGCTTGAGGTATGTACAGCACGAATTTACTTTGTAACAACATTGTAGCAAGCCTCAAGGCCTTCAACACTCCTTCTATCAGACTCCTGCAGTAGCAATATGCTAAAGCATTTCAACTGCATTTCAACAAATTTTCACATTTTGATATTCAAAAGCTCTTTTGCATTGCACACACAGCATATGCACTTATGACTGGGTGGCTAAAACTCACATGATGGTATGTGCCAAAAAGTATTGCAGAGCCAAGAGTCCGACAGAAAGGAGCAACATTTTTCACAGGAAATAAATTTAATTTTAATTACATCCCCTTCTCTATGTTTGCAAACCCTTTAACATGGCCGATCTACTTCTGGACCAAATGGATTGCAGTTTTTGGATTTGTCACGAAATCAATTGTACGGCATAAACGAGGACACTGCACTGAGGATACAAAGCATTCGCAATGTGCGACTGGACAACAATCCACTAATTTGTGACGAATGTCACATGGGAAAATTAATTAATATCGTTAGACATGTAAGTGTTTCTTATCACATGCTGTATGAGTGAATTGTGTGTGTGTATTGGTGGCGCTATGTGATTGCACAATACCACAACTGGCAATCGTCGGACTATTTGTTATCCAGGCCGAAGCCGTCCTGTGCATTGTGCATGTGCATGGCGAAACCAATTAGAGTGAATGAATTGTTTTGCGAGAAGAAAACTAAACTGGATGTATACGTATCTTTTCCCTATTCGTCGAGTGTGGGCTGCACTTGATGGGGGAAGAGATTTAAGAACAGATACAAAACAAAAAAAAATAAAAATAAATTACCAAGGATTTGTAGAGTTATTAAAGAAATCTGTTCTACTATTTCTTGTTTGTTTGCGATTCTTTTTTTTCAGCTGCAATGGAAATGGGACACATATCCTATTTGTTTTCTGCCAAAGAGTTTGCGTGGTGCCGAAATTACAGATCTTGATGTCACTGGATTGGATACGTGCCTGGAATTTATCACCGACGAGGAGAAGGATGCCGCAAGCACATCGCATAATTTTCTCGAAAGGGGTAAGTGATTTAAGGATCTTGAGTTATGTACTCTTGAGTGGGAGAGTCATTTCAGTTGTCTTTTGTATGTTATCTGATGTAAGAGTTAGAATTGATGAATGTCGAATGAGAGTAGACAAATTTGATGTCATATCGCTGAAAATGAACTTACTGCGGGATTCGTTGGCTTTTGATATCCTAGGTATCACAGTTGCAAATCCAGTTGAGGAGGATATTTTTAGCAGTTATCTTGTTACTATTTCTGTTCTGCTATCTAGCAACCCTATTACGTACGGAGGATCTAAAAAAAAAATGAATTCTCTTTTAAAAATTCAATCAGCGTGTTTTCCCTTGAAGTAAAAGGTCGTTTGAGATTAGGTTAAGGTATACAGAACTCGGACTGCTTTATTACATATTTATTTATTATTAACAGCGAAAGAAAGAGGATTCTTATTTTTGGTTATGAGCTCAGGTATAGATTTTATTAACGCTTATATGGCAGGAATGCGTCTGTAGTTGACTGCGTACAAAGCGACACTGTTAGAATATAGAAGGGGTTAAGTTGGTCTAAGAAGCAAAAGAGCTACCATAGCTCAAAGATGTCTTACGAAAGCTTTTTTACTGCTCACCTACAAAAGTATGCGGGTCTCCAAAGCCTAGTCGTGGGTGAAATGCAAAGCTACCTCAGATCAGAAGGAAAGTAAAGAAGCTTCTATAGGTCTATGAAACCGTAAACAACTGCAGATTGGTCTCATTATATGAAAAGTGCAAGAATGTTGATCAAAAATTTCAAAATACTTCTCTCAGTCTAATTTGAAAATTAGAAGGTCTTCTTTGCCATCCACAACACCAAATTTGTTCTTGGCTTCCCGAGATAAATTGGACGAAAAACCATGTCTTCAAGGAATTTCTAGTTATCTATGATACACAAATGTTAAAAATAACGCAGTATTTCATGCAGTGTAGGGTTTGAAGTATTGCCGCTATTAGGAACAGCTTTGCAATCGAACTCAATTATTTCTAATATTTAATGTCGTTGGCAGGCAATTAACGATGAGATATGAGGTTATGTAAGGGAATAGGAGCTAGTTTGTAATAAGCTAATCATTGTTTTTTGGGATTTCTCTCAGTATCGTCTAGTTAAGCACTAGGTATTCTTTAAGATTCAGAGCTGTATTATGCAGAGACTGTGTGCCATTTCTATGCAAGTGAAGAGAAAATTTTTAATCGAATGCAAGAGTGCAAATGATTAAGATTATTTTTATCTGCAATCGAACGACGCTTTGTTGCAAAATAAAGGCTCTCAATAGTTCACAGTTCCAGGACAACGTTTGCAATAAAGGAGAGACTTCATATCTTATATCTTCTTCAAGATATCTCTGAATGGTTGTTGTACCTGTGCCTTTTAGGTTAACTGGACCATTAAGAAGATGCATTAACTATCCATTAGAGTAATTGTATCATACAGATCCATTTTCATGCTAAATCTTTATTGCTGAGAAAAGAGTCCGATCTGTCAATGGATCAATGTAGATGTTGCTGAATTAATTATGATGATGTTTTAGATTTTTTTTTATTATTTATTTGGTTTATTATTTCGGACCCATCTGTGGCGTGGTCACAGAAGCCTCCGTAGCGTCGAAAAAAATCAATTAGAAAAGATGAAACTTCTTTTTCTGTAACACAAATATTGATTGGAAGCTTAAAATGCTTAAAATAGCTCCATGGCGCTTGTGAACCAATTTTAGATTCTTCGAGCTCAGAGAATTATAATTAAATCGGACAAAAACTACTCATTTAAAAGAACATTTAAAAAATCATCTGAGTGATCAGGTTTTGAAAGAATCGAAAATAGCAATTGGGCTTCTGAGTGGCGATCGGCTTGCGAATAGGAGACACTTACATACATTTGTGAAATGGAAATGTTGACTTTGAAAAGCCAATAGAATATCAACTATACCATGTCAAATTGATTTCAGTATTATTGGCTGCCAGACGTGACAATTCATGTGAGTTTACAGAAAAATACCTTTTAAGCATCCGTAATTTATGCGTCTCACTGTGAGCCAACTACGAATGAGTACTTTAGTCAAAATGGTTGGATGGTGAAGAAAAATACATAAATTAAAATTAATATTTAGTCCTTAAGTTTAATTGGGAAATAATAAATTACCTATCGTTTCTAGTATTTATTATTTAAAACCAAAAGCACCTAATTAAAATCGGACAAATGGCCTCATACCACTTAGTACTTATTCTATTCAAATATAAATATTAGGGCAAATTGAAGAGGAAGTTCTTGAATTAATTTTCTAATTATTTTGATGCTTTTCTTGGAAAAATAAAATTGGTTTTGTTTGAGAGACTAATCAATTTCAATTCAAAGTCCCAAATTTAGAATGACCTTGAACATGAGTATTCGTGTGGTATGAGTTTTCGTATCATTCACATAAGTAACTGCAAATGAAAATTCACTTCTTAGAAATGTTAAGGTGATTAAGGGTACTTGGTATCCAGAGACTATGGACACGTAAAAGGAATACTTTTCATCTGTCTGACCTAATGTCTTGGGAAAGCTGGTCACGTTTATTACGCTCCATATACTTGTCTCAGTTGAACGATATACTAGCTTCTACCAACAAACTGAAAATTACCGTTCGATGAGTTTAAAACACCACGCTAGCACACCTGCATAAGCGTAGTTCATTCCTTTTACACTTGACTAATGATGCACAATCTCTCGTATCCCAACAAGCACTGTGTGTTGTAATAAAGTCGATCTACTGGTATCTAAGTGCTGACAAAACCACACTCATTTTTCTTGCCCACCAGTCTAAGGGAATGTTGTGGCCATTAATCGCTTTAATTGTCCTAAATGCTGGGGTAGTCTTTTTCGTCTCTAAAGATTGGTAATTGCATTGGACTGTTACAAATTGTTTTGTATTTTCTTAAAATGCTGATAAATTGCTTAAAATTCACTAAGTACTTCTGTTCTAAGTGTGTGTGTTCTTACCTCTCATTCTTTCTTTGTTTCAGGTGGCCTTAATACACTTGCAATTC
Source organism: Brachypalpus laphriformis (assembly GCA_945910035.1). Classification (NCBI taxonomy): domain Eukaryota; kingdom Metazoa; phylum Arthropoda; class Insecta; order Diptera; family Syrphidae; genus Brachypalpus; species Brachypalpus laphriformis. The sequence goes on from OX246755.1 coordinate 126,807,370, forward strand.
TGGGCGGTATTATATTCGTACTAATTGCCATAATTATCCTAGCAATGGCTGTTTGTTTCTCGAGGCATCGTGCACGGTACTACACGCGAGAAGACCGACGTGCTGGAGGTATGTGGTAAATTAATTTTTCTTTCTCTTTTTAAATTTCACAGGATACAGGAAATTTGCCTATGTAGCGTGTTTTTAAGATTACTGTAATGAGTATATAAAAGATTAAACTTGTAATTATGAGTACGCGTACCCCCAAGCGCATGATTGAAACTAATATCAATCGAAAGTTTCTGGCTGAATTTGGCTTAAATTTAGTTGATCTCTTTAATATTTTTTTTTATCCTGTAAAATGACAAAGTCCTCAAATTTAATAGACATGAAAGGTGTAGGGGCTTAAGGAGTACTTTTAATGCTACCCTGACTAAAGAAACGTTTCTAGTACAAGTTTGTTTTTATTGTTTAGAAGGCGATTGTACGCATATTGGGGTGAAAGTATCTTCTTCTGATCGATCTCGAGAAAAAAAAGGTTGCCTAGCCTATGCTCACTTTAAGATTATGGGTATTATCAATGTCGCTGTCTGCCTTCATCCTTCTCGAAAAAAATAATTAAAACTCTCCATTACGGATTCTGCATAAACCTCCAAAATTAATTTTTTCTTACATTTTGGTTAAAAGATTTTATTTTAATTTCAAATCTGAGTCATAGGCGGACGTATTCTAGACAAATAAAAGTACGTATAATCCAGTCATGGCCTCTATTTCAATTACTTTAGGTAGGCCACATCTTATTTTATGATATAAGCGAGTCACATGGGGTGTTTTGCGCATCTGAGTCCTTAAATAAAGCAGACCCTGGTGTAAACGCTTCCAAGCCTTGTCAATCGTTTTTTTTTTAACTAATACGGCATTTATTTTATTTTTTATAAATATAACGCACACAACATGAGTGGTTGCGAGAAGCTAGGCCCTGGCACTTAAAGAGCTGTTGCGCCAAATATTTATTTATTTTATTTTTTTTAATACGGCATTTAGCAAAAAAACCTTGTTTGCATCTTTCTGGCAAGTCTTTAGGTAATTCTTCTCTAACTCCTGAAACTGTTTCTGAATCATTCAGCGCCTAGTTTTCCAGAACAAAGAACTTACTCTTCTTACATCTTAGGTCTGTAATGGGTTCCAACACATGATCTCGGCAGCATAAGTCCATACATCCTGAGACCTATATCTCAGGCATTCGCTAAAGATATGATATGACCAAACCACCTTAAGCACATTAATGAGAAAACAATTCACAAAATAGTGCGGCTCACTATTTGTGGCCTGTTTTCAGCTGGTACGCTCGTATGACAGGAGAATCGATAAAATGTTCAGTTTGGCGTTCAAGTAGTTTGCTATCTTCCTTAGATCTCATTAAATGCAAGTCTTTGTTTTAAGAAACTCAACTGACCATATCTGATGAGTAGCCACTCTTAGCCCAGAAGTTTAGTTTTTGGTCGAGATTGTCATTGGCTTCATCAGATTCACTTCTACCACTAAACCCATGACCATCATTGGCTCAGGCTCTTCACTTCACGCCTGCCTTCAAGAATGCAATCTTATACGCTACAATCACTCGGGTGGAGACAGTTCAAACTATTAAAAGGCTGAAGGATGGAAAAGCTCCAGGGTTGAAAAGAGTTCTAGTAACATTTCATAATCTTATAAATCACTAGCAGGTACCCGCAACTTTGTCTGCGTGGTCCGCAATAACTTTATGCGAGGCAGTTAAAGTTAGTGGTGTCAGTCATATTTAGCTTAAGAACTTACGATTTGCACCGCTGTAGCTTTTAACAATACGTATCAGATTTTCCTTTATCTATTAAGTTTGCGCTACCATCTGTAGTTAAAGTGGTAACATTTTAATTTACTTCAAATTTTCATGCAACAGTTTGGCATGTGTAGTAGTTAATTTCTGGACTTACACCAATATTTTTGAGAAATGACTTACACCAGCATGACTTTAACCGCCGCGTATATATGTACAATATTTAGCTAACAAAAGGACTACGTCAAAATGCACATGTGCATAGCATAATTTTAAATTTGCACCTATAGGTATGCAAGGAAATAAACCACTTACATACTAAGATGGCCCTACAGTTTGAAGCTAGTCTAGGCTTCAACTAACAGAAAATTAATGTGTTTATTTTTGTTATACTGAAAAAGAAAATTAGTAGTTCTCAAACTTTCCGAATGTATAGTTTTATAATGCCTGGTTTTGTCCGTTTTTTTTTTTAATCTCAGTGTTTATTTCTTTTAATATCTTAATCCCCTTAAGGAGCATCGTAATAATTCTTATTGAAAATAAGGACCCTATATCCTAAGGTATAGAACGCCAAAAGATTCGTTAAATATGTACAGTAGTTTCTGCATAATACGCGCCCAAGAACAGCCCTTGTTATCATTTTATTATATGTATATAGATTTTAATCTTTTGATTAGTTTCTCCATTCATAAGAGTGGTAACATTTTGAATCCATCAAATTATAGAAGCACAATTAAATAAATAAATAAAAAAAAAAAATTCTTTCTAAACTCTCGTTTCTTATAAGATGATCTTCACTGCGATTCTACAACGTCAAATGAACATATGGATTACTGCAAAAAAATTATTAGGCGAACATCAATCAGGATTTATTCCACTGACCTTTCGATATAGTAGCAGTGGTGAAAAACTTTCAGAATGGTTCCAGACGAAATCAGTAGTGAGATAAGAATGTTAGCTGAACCCATCCCTTTTTTCATTTGTTGATCGAAGATGTGATCCACTGTCTTCCTGCAGGTATTTAGTACGCTGGACATCGAATCAATGCCCTACTTTTCCCAGATGATATAGTTTTGTTAGCATACACACCAGAATCTCTTCAGTTGATGATTAATCTACTGTACGAACTATGTAGCTTTTTATAATGAAAGGTGGCACTACAATGGATTAAATATCGAAGTGGTAAATGATTATAAATACACCGGCGTCTATTTCGCGAAGAATTTATGTTCTTGTCGTTGGGTGAGATACCGCCACATCTTGATATAGCAGTGAAGTAGTAGTGATTATGTTTCGGACTTTGGCAGATGGACCAGTGAACCCAGTGTTGGACATAATAGTCATCATGTCAGTCCCTCGGATCAAATATTCAGAAGGCAAACTCGTCTCCCATTCGGATCTCCGGGGAGCCTATCCCAGGGGTGCAACATGCAATGTCTAACCTACATCAAGCACGCGAACTTAGACACCGACAGACTGTGGACACAAATAATAACGCTTATAACGGAATTTTGAAACATTCGAGGCTTAGGTTTCAATAACATGAACATGAGCTGCGTCCATCAGCACCTACAAGGAAAGAAACCGCACTTGCTAGTCTTAACCGAGACCCAAATTAACTTTTCAGCTGATTCAACATATTGTAGCATCCACAAAAAAGTACCATCGCATTACATAGTTTGATTACCAACTAACTGTAACAACGCCACCTATTTGCCAAAGCTGCTAGCGTGGCCATTGGTTTACTCCATATTTCACCTTCACCACAGTCATCAATTCATCCCCAGTGACATCCAGTATTTGGTATAAATACATCAACCACAACCACAGTCATCAATTCACCCCCAGTGACGTCCAACATGTTCTAGAACCTTTTGTATTTGGTATAAATACACCGACCACAACCACAGTCGACACAGTTGAAAAAGGTGAATACAGTGATCAAGAAGAGAGATTCAAACAGTGGTGAAAATAAGCGACATGGTGATTGAAAGTAACATTTTAGAGACAGTTTAATTTGAAATAAATAAAGAATGAAGTGGTTTTAATATTGTGTTAAATTGAAGCTGATAATTGTTGATAAATAACCAGTTGAAATACACAAAAGATCGTTTTATCGAACCCCAGCTAGAATATTACAATATTTTTATTGCCACGGCTAAGAATTGCACTTAGTTTCAGTTTAAACTTCTGTTTGTTTGTTCGGTCAGACCTGGACTGTCAGAGGGAGGAAACAATGGGGCCTGATGCTCTCGATATTGTATGAATACAACTTGCCACGTCCAGTTGCACAAAGTTTGACCTTTACCGGTCTCCAAATGATGACCAACTGGCCAGATTATTTCTACATCTTTCCAAAAAAGTCAACTGAATAAAAATTTTAAAATTTAAGACCAGTCGAAGCCTTCACCATCAGTTGTAATCTTACTCAACTGGTACAAGCGCCCACACGGGTTCAAGATAATCCAACTGACTTCAAAAATATATTAGATCTTTTTCTTTCCGTAGAGCCAGACAATTATATCGGCACATCACGTGGTCTCTTCTTCAATAATAATGCGACCACCATCGAATGATCCAGAATTACAAAATGTCTAACTGGGATGATCTACGAGACTTTTAATGCATCTTCCCATGTTCAGCGATATTCTTAAAAGTACGGATGTTAGCGAATATACGTATGCGGAAGCCGTCACTGGAAAAAACTTGTTGGTGTTTTCGGAGATTCGAACTTGGAACCTCACGTGCAAAGGTCCGACGCACTAATCACTCGGCCCACGGCGTCCACTAGATATCAACAGAATGATCCCTAAAAACTACTTTTCAACGTCCTAGAAGACCATGCCTGAAGCCATTTTATTCTACAGAACTCTAGTGTGGAGCTGCAAATAGTATGAAACTATCGAGAAGTTACTGAGGTTCTACGTAAAACGAGTACTTCATCTACCATCACCCACGCCCAATTATATGTATGGTAATGTTGGAAAAAGAATTATCGCCACTGTTTATTAAAACACTGATACTACAAGTTGATTTTATCATATCTTCAAGATCCTTAATAAGAAGAATGACAGGCTGCCAAAGAAAGTAGCTCTCCAAGCAATCCACAGTAATACCGGGCAGTACAATGAATGGTTGGAACTGGCATATGGCTGTACCATGGAACAGAATGAAGGTAACGCAAAGTTTGCTGATTGGAATGCAGACTTTTTGTACATGGAAATATATTATAGTCGTTTCGATTATGTCACAACTTGCAGCTAAAAAAATACTATTTCCGTCGACGAGATTTCGATGGTTTTTAAACTTCGTGGTGAACTTCTTTTGAATTATAACCCGCATCGCGGGAAGTTCCTATTTGCTTTTTATGCAACTTGAAGGCAAGGAAGGGCATTCTGCACTTGTTTCACGCAGGTATCCAATCCTGAACAAAACAAGAAGGATTTTCTTCCGCAGTGATACCTTCGCCAACTCCCAAACCCTAGTCCTACTCTATGAAGTTGACGTGCACATCTTGGTGCAATTATTGTAGATTAGCCTTATTTTAACGCGGAAGGATAATTGATGAAACATTTTAAGTTAAACTATTTTATTGGATTTTAAGGATTCAATTCAAACTTTCATATAACTATTGTAGTAATTACTAACCAGGCAGGCGGCATTGCTTTGTAATTTAATTTTTTGTGATAATACCATATGTATAAAATTAAAAATGAAACAAATAAAAATTTAACTCATTTACAAATTTTATTCAATTACGATGAGCCGATTAGTAGCTTCTTCGGCTGACCCTTTCAATCAATGGTTTTGTGGTAGATAAGCTTTTTCAAAATTTTTCCTAAACGGATTTGGCTCTTGTCCGAAAGATTCGTGGACAAAGCTAAACATACTAGCTGCATTGAATCAGTGGACCTTCGACCAACTCCAAAAGATACCAGCAGAATTTACCTTAATTTACTTGGCTGAGTTTTTGGAGAACAAGCATTTCCCTACAGATATCAAAGTCATTCGAAAGTGATGACCCATATTATTATGGTATTCGGATATTAAGCCCGACTAGAACATAAACTTGGTCAAAAATATCGAATGCATCAAACTCCTTACCAAACCCTCAAACATTGATTGATCGGACTTCATTTCTGTTCACACATAGGAACTGCTGGATTCTGAACAATCAATGACTGTTCCCATCTTCCTTGGAAGAGTCTTACATTTAAAGTAATTCTAGCACATACAGCGAACTAACACTAATGCTTCAATTTTCGAAGAATTCGAAGCATTACGAGTATGTTGTCCGCAGAGGTTATCTTGTTAAAAACCAGGATCAGCAGAAACTGCTGCACTTATCAAAGTATAAATCAGTAATAACAACTACACCCACTGATTACGCAGCTTATTTTTTAAATGAGGCCGTAAGGTAAGGTTTTGATCGAAATCAAAATGAATGAGCATTTTACCGAAAATCTAATTTCTAAATTCACTCATATCCGGTGTCATGCTTAATTTCCTTAATTTCAGTCAATTTGTGATACCCAAAGCTTCACTTTGATATCCTCTCCGTCGAATGCTTGTACACAGGTGGAGACAACCACATGTAAAGCTGCAATATGTGGCACCATAACCCTGCATCCTCTTTTCCCACCTCGCTTTACCTACCTATTGTGTGTTAAGGCTGCAGGTTGCTTTGTTACAAGGGCTTCAACTTGGCAACCCGTTCTCTCAATTTCCGGACACGATTTTCGATTGTTTAGTACGTCGCCATTGTCGTCGTCGTTGATGCATCGCTATCCCGCAGTTTCAAATGAAAACCCGTAAAATGGGATGCTGCGTCAATTCTCCATGACGCTGATTGATTGAAATAGACGCATACATCGAAGTTGCTGCTTCCCGCAATAAGATTACAACGAACACTATTCGGGAGATGAGGTTATATCAGTTATCAGGAAATTTCAGTGCAATTTCAGGCAATGCAGAGAAACGTCAACAGAAAATCAGTCAACGAAAGGATATACCCCTGGTTGCTGCTAACAAGTAGCGCAAATTATCAGACAATGCGATCAAACCACATGGCGCTGTGGCATTGTGCAGAGGAGACGAAGTAATGCTTTGCCAAAAGACGCATTTTGTCTGAATTTAATTAAAAGCTACATAGGATACAGGGGCTGTATGACTGACGTTCAAGGTGATTATGATCCTGGCATTGTGGGTGGCACTTTTCTATTGCTCCATGCGGGATGCTAGGAAACGCTGCGTCTGTTTATCTGCAGCTTTTATGATGGAATTTTCTCCTTCTGACATCAGAATGAAACTGGCAATGCATGTTATCCTTGCACAAACATTATGTTCAGCTCGATGCTAATGTTAGGCAGAGTCAGAGAAACGTCTGGTTTCGGACTGAGAGTAGTTAAGGACGTCACTTTTTTATAATTTTTCTTTTGCTATACGTGGGTATTTAAACAAGGAGTACGCACACATGTGTGGGATCAAGAATGCAATAATTCTTTTTCTCTTGGTAAATCATGTTGAGCAAATTTCCATGAAAGTGTTTGCATAGACAAAGAGAAAGTATTAAGGAATTGGGGCGAAAACTGTTGGAACAAAGAACAGAAAATAACTGCTCTTTGTTAAGAGATTTCAAAACCCACATATTTCAAAGTTCTTTACCTAGACTAGAAAATAGGCGGTCAGAACTATGAACTGGCCATAATAGAATATTATCCTTTGTACGGCCGTTTTATTGAACACAAAAACCTGCTTTTTTTCAGACTGTTTCAAACAGGGTAAATAAGTAAGGCTGATGCAACAAAGAAGTAGTATGTACTAGGAAAAGAATAGAAAAATGGAAAGGCTAACTGTCTTTGGTTGTTGGAATTGTTAAGCAACATTTTGGATGGATAGGAAATGCAAAAAGCATGGAGTCTGAGTACATATACACCACTTGGTCTTATTACAGAGGTATTAAGATTACCTTCCATACCGCAAAAAATTGGGAACAATAGATGGACGCATAAGAATGGAAGCCACTGTCTCTTAAAGCCAATAAGGCTTCCTAGAAGGGAAATCAACAATGAACAATACACAGTTGATGAATACTGGCAGGAAAACATATGGTATGCTGAAAAGAACTGAACTACATGATATTTATAGACCTGGAAAAGCATTCAACCCATTGCCATGGCGACTGGTATGGTATGCTCTAAGAGTCAATAATATGCCAGATGTATATGTAAAGGTAATACAAGGCATGGTCAACTATACTCAGACGTTATCTTTCTTTGTAGTTCAGTTTGGCGTATACCAGAGATCAGTGGTTAACAACCTATGGATTATCTTTCTGCGGAAATATTGTGTGTAAATGATATCTTAATCGTGTCTAGCGCCTGACTCCAGAGAAAACCTATTTACGCATAAGCCTGAATAAAACCGAATACATACACCTTCCTTTCGGTACACAAGTGATCGGATCACTAAACATAGCAGCGCACCTGCTAAGTAAGCTAGTCAACAATACTTATAACCAGATTTAAATACCTCGGATCGGTAATAGCGAGCAACGGAAGCTTTGAAAAAGATCTTAGTGCAAAAATAAATTTGGGATGACTATAACGGAAATCAGTCTCTTGTGTGTTTTGCAACAAACGAATGACACATACGGTGGTAGGTAGGTAGGTAGGTAGAAATAGCGGTTCTCTTAAAGAGAAAAAAACTTAATTAGCACTTCGTACCCTTTTGATACAACAACTCATATAACCTGGCTGTTGAGGTGTGTTGGAAAGAAGTCTCTAAATCAAAAAAAGTTATTAAACCTCCTCAAATGAATTGAGATAGGTTTACCTAAAGCTCGTTGTCTGGCCCTAGCTAGTGCCGGACAGGTGCATATATAGTGGGTAAGAGTATCTCTTTCGGTGACATTGTAACTACGACAGTGTGTGTTATGTGGGATACCTTGTCTGGCCACATGCTCTCCTATCGGCAAGTGTACCGTGGTGATCGCTGTTATCCTGGCGATGCTTTATGCGTTCTTTTAAGAAAGTCATTTGCTTTTGCCTTATTGTAGGCCACATATTTCTATATATGACACAGTTTGTCTACCTAGTCTATCTGAGGTTTCCTTAATAAGAAAGCTCCCAGCAGAATGTGGACTGATTCTGTACGTTAACAGTGGAGATCTGAAATTTGCCAGTCCAGTTCGTTAGCCTGTTCCTTTCCATAAATGTTGCTGTGGCCTGGAGCCCAATTCAGGGTAACCTTGCATGGCCTGTCTGGCGAGGCTAACCAGTTTCGGTATTCTTGCACTAGTTTTGAGGATATAGAAACCGAGGTAATTGCTTTGCTAGCAGCTTGGATAACAATGAAAATGGCGATCTTTTGCCTTGGTGATATATTTGTGTAAAGGATAGGGTACTTAGTTGGTCCAAGTGGAACAGCACTCAAAGACCACATGCGCAATGACTATGTCCCAATCAAGCTCAAAAAGATACTCACTATTGACAAAATCACTTAAGGTAGAAGATACTACGGCCATATGCTTAGGTCGGAAGACCATATGGTACGAAATGCGCTTAGGGTCGAAACCCCGCAGCAAGGCCCAGTCGGACCGAAGATAGTTTGGCATTAAATAGTCAAACAACCTAAAATGGCATTAATTAGACTCGAAAGATAGGCATTTGCAGATCTCTTCCATTTCCAATTTGCTATTCTTTTTGTGTGTATACGTTTTTTAACCGGCATAAAACGCATGACTATTTTTATCCAATTTATCTATGTTGAAAGCTAAGTATGCATGTACATATGTGTCAAAATTTATATACCCTACTGGATTACGTAGTATTGAAAATCCTTACAGACCTCAGTTTCAAATATGTCGAAGTAGTTCCGGTAAGGTTTCCGCTGGTCTGTAGACGTCACCGTTGATTCCATCGGGAGAATTCATCCGCCGCACGTCCTCCTTCTGAGGACCTCTTGTTAGACTTCTGAGACGCATATTTCAGCCAATCAGGTCAACAAAAGATGCCTCGTCCGGTTAAACATATGCGCGCTGAAGTTCACCCAGACTATATTTGAGGCAATAATTCGAAAGTTATAATGACCAACAAAAGGGTGTATCTTCTATCATTAAAATAATAATTTCTTAATAAATCCTTCCGTGTGCGGACTCGTGCTTAACAATTTTAAGTAAGGAGTGTCCAGTGGAAATTTTTCAACTTTAAATTGCAGCTGGTAAAAAAAGCGGGGTGAGGTTACCAGATTCAACAGTCGCAATGAGGCACTGGTCGGAAGCTCACCGCGCGTTCGCGGTCGAGCAATATTTGAAGAGCGATGAATACGTCGCGCTTTTTGCACTCACTTAAATGTTCGACGATTAAGTGATGGGCCAAGCACATAATTTGATTTGGTCGTGGGTGTAAGGTCACCTGAACTCGTCCGGTATCATCAACGTCAGCAATAATGCCAGAAAATGTAGATCAAGTTTGAGACGAAATTACGCAGGATCCGCGTAAATCGATAAGAAAAATTGTAGTCTTTACTGGTATTAAAAAGTCAATAGTGAACGCTATTTTTAAAAGAAATTAAAGTTCCACCCATACAAAATGTAAATCGTGCACGGTCTTAACGAAACTGACAATGCTGGAATGTTTACAAATAGCAAGAAGGCTTGAAAACATGCTGTTTAGTGACGAAGAACATTTTCATATCGATGGCTATGTGAATAACCAAAACATGCATTCCTGGTGTCTTAACAACCGTAAAAAAAATAAATAAATATTTGGCGCAACAGCTCTTTAAGTGCCAGGGCCTAGCTTCTCGCAACCACTCATGTTGTGTGCGTTATATTTTTCACACGAATGGAAGGGACCTACAGTTTAATGCCGAATCCGGACGGCGATTTGAGAAGCTTTTTCGAGACAACAATACTCTCGGATGTTTGTCAGACGCTCGCGAGAGGTGGGACCGTGAAAAAACTTTTTGGTGTTTTGTAGGATTCGAACTCGGAACCTCACGCGTAGTGATCCGACACACTAACCACTTACGCCACGGCGCCCACTTAACAACCGTAGGGAACACTATAAAGAAAACATCTCAATTGTCCAAAAACCACAGTTTGGTTTGCGATTTCTGCCCAGGAGATAATTAGCCCTTATTTGTTTAATCAGAATGAAATATTGACTGCTAAAGTATATAACCGAATGACCAACGAGTTTCTGTTGCCGCAGCTGCAATTGTTTCCCGGATATAACAACAGAACGCTTTTTTAGCAAGACGGTCGCACACCGCTAGAATCTTGATGGAATTTTTCCGATACAGTTAATGAGCAAGTATGGAGACATTCTCTAGCCTCCTCCTTCGACGGACCCGACAACATGCTACTTTTTCTTTTATGAGAATACTTCAAGGCAGGCCCTACAGGAAAATATCCGCCGTAAAGTTGCGGCCATTGCACCTATGCTTTGTTCTCGCATATTTGCGAATGTAAGGGTCCGTCTGAGAGAATGCTTAAAAAAAAACGGACGTCATCTAGACGATATTGGCCTTAAAAAACGAAATTCGCATTGTTAAGCTCTAAGAGCTACAAATTGTATTTGTTTTTTTATTTAATTCGAAACTTACAAATTTTCTGCTGGACACCCTCATAATGGAGCTGATAGGTTAAAACGGAACTGTAATCTATTCAACGTGGTATCTGTCTGTCTATCTAGCAATGGATTTTAACCAATTAAAGGTCTACTAATAGAATTTAAAAAAAAGTTGATAGCATAAGCCAGAAGCAGTAGCAGATGACTTTCAGAAAACAGGGGTACAGTCGTCATGAAGTTAATTTTCAATGTACTACCATGATCCAATGTAAATCTTCAAAGATATGTTGAAAGTTTCATAAAAATCTGCTCAATGACTCCCAGCGAAAAATGTTTGTAAAATAATATCCTGCTATCTGAAGTTTAAAGGGAATGGAAATAAACTTTTTTGAAAACAAAAAGCACTTTATTCCAAATGCAAAAAAAAACAAAATATTTCCATAGATGTTCACTTAAATTACCAATTTCGTCTTTGACTATCTTAAAAAATGTACATCTCTATACCATATTTCAGAGAATACGGCGGTAGTGATAAATTATACATCCTCGGAAAGGTTCTGACCTGAATTTGCGCCTTTTAGTGGTATAAGGGTGGTTATTGTGGGGCCCGGCAATATGTGCGAGTTATTCGATATTAACTTTTGTGCATATCCTACACATAAGGAATATAAAGTGTAGTGCAACGCGGTAGCGGACAGACATTCCTGGGTGGAATAACATGGAATAGAATGTTGATATTATTAACCCTAGAACCCTACCCAGGGTACCTGAGCACCCTGTTTCTTTGAAAAATTAATTTTTTTTTTTTACATAAAAACGTCTGTAAGCAAGCAAGAAGACGTACTAAGCACCCTAGGTAGGAAAAGTCGGGAAAAATATGTGTTGGGTTCAAGGGTTAATAACGCTTTTTAAAATCGATTAAGGTTTTTGGGATTTCGCATTGTGTACCACGATAACAAGTATCAACTGAAGATTTATCGGTACAGTACTGCTTCCACAGTTGGTCCATTGCATACAAATGAATTGAAATCGATTTGGAAGATTTGTAACTAATCCTTAACTCTCAGATAGATGTTTTTAAACATGTTCTTAGTAAAAGCTGTTCTAACAGCAAAAAAGATTGATTTTTTGGCAAATCGATGCGAAATGCGAAATTTATAAACCTTACGCTGCACATCGTAAATTATTGCCAAAGTTTGCGCTAAAACTTGAAAGAAATAATTTATTTTTAATAAAATAAAAATGTTTTTTTTTTTTTCTGATGGAAAAAACTTAGTTGGACCAAACCATAAGAAATTTTGTTTTATAGCCGACACACTGTTTTTGGAAATATTGAACATGTTGAACTCAGTATGAATTTTAAGAAAATGCTGGTCTACAACATCAGTTCTTACACATAAATTTAAGGTACTAAATAAAGTGCAATGCTTTTCATCCGGAATTAGTAAATGGGAGAATCTGGATGAAAACCACAATTTATATGTGTTCCCCGTAGGTAAACAACTTCTTAATTACTTTATTCCGCAGAATGCGTACACCACCACTCCTTAGCCTCATTTAACGCTATATAGCAATGCCCTAATTTTGCCACTTCAGATGAAATTGAGTTAAGCAGCTACTCACTGAATAAAAACGAACTTTCACCCCTGAACCAGCAACTAATTTTTGTTATTTGTTTCTTCTCCTTTCAGGCGATAGTAAATGTTTGGAAAAGAATTCCGATACATCACCCGCAATTACTGGTAACGAAATCAACTTCAAGTTCCCAATTGATGATCGAGTATGTACGATTGATGAGTTAGTATTGCCCCCCGCACCACCTCCACCAAGCAAATCGCCGCCAGTTTCACAAACCACCCAAAACCAGCAGACAGTAACGTCGCAAGCTCACACCAGCATACAAATGCCATCGGCTGCAAATGCAACAGCCACAAAATCACAAACGCCAAATGTGCACACAACGGCAGCAGTAGTTGGTCGACTACCACCATCCACCCCATCGCCTTGTTTTCCGCAGCGCCATTCGCAGCCCGCAGCGCTGGTACCAGCAGCCGAAATCCGAGCAATCGGGTCAGGAAATACCGCTGACCAATTGCAACTTACTGCCCCAACAACATCAACAACTACTAACTCCATCTTAGAGGCTGGTGCCAACTGACCTCCATCGAGTGCTGCTGGTCAAAATTAATTGCTTTCCAGATCCCCATGTCCAGAGCACAACTACAAGCACACACGTACAGCATCCATATGTCTTCGGGTCGAGAGCTAGAGTGTAATTACTTTAGCCAGTGAAGCAATATTCATTGGTTTCTTATAGTTTTCCTTTGCTGTTCTTATTTGTTTAGTTTTGTTTTAACTCATTTTTCGTTTTCTTAGTTACAAAGATGGTGTGGACAAACACACTGTGTTGTACTCCACCCAACTCGTAATAAACTATTAGCGGTTTTCAACCCTGTGAGCATATGTTTCACTCAAACTTTTAATCAATATGTTTTTATCGTTTCGATAACAACAGATTTTTATTACAACAATTTCAAGTACGTACCCAACATTTTCAATAAATCGAAAACTGAAAAGTAAATTAATATTTTGTTACAATAAATTCTTATTTTGATTTCAATACACTTGTAACACTTATATACCTTGGTTTTAGTGTTAAGCGAAAAATATTTTTGTATATAATAAAAACGTTGCAAAGCAAAATGTAATTAAAATTTAAACCGAAAAATCCAGAAAAGAAAATCTAACGTATTCCGTAAGTCGTAGATAATTGTGATATAAATAAATTTTGTAAATAAACATGAAATAGATGAAACTGTAAGAAAATGTATTCAAATGAATGTAAACAAATTCTGTTATCAAATAAATTCGGGAAATTGTTAAAGAAAACAAATAAAATTTATCTTTTCGTTAAATATCTTCTAAAAAAATTTATTCAAAGTTAAATAAAAACAAAAAATCTGTACTAAATCTTTATTTTTTTTTGGTTAACATAAGAAGTGTTTCACTTCAAATTAATTTTTGTATTTTAATAGATTAAGTATAAAATATATTTAAATAAGAATGACTCTATATAGGAATCCAAGTAGAGATTAAGCATAATCATAGACTAAACTTAAGTAAATCGAAAACAAAACGAATTGATATTTATTTAAGAAATAAATAAATTATATATTGAAAATAAACCTTAAGGGCATATATTTGAAGTGAAACAGGTTGCATTTTCATTGAATTTCATGAATTAAGACGATTCCGATAGAATTTCAGCCAATTTGAAGTGTAAAATTTACAGTAAGCTGGGCGCCATGTGGAATGTAAATGCAGTATCTATATAAGGTATAATTATCGTAATGGGAGATCTGAATACCCTGGAACATGTAATATAGCACGACCTTTGGACACCGCAACGACAACGGTGAGCGGCTTATGGTTCTGTGCAATGTCATTAGATGCACTTTGGTTGAGCATACAACCCGCCATAAGATTAGTTTAGTTGCGAACAGATGCGTGAAGAACATGGACCCAGATGGAATACAGATTTGTCATGTTTTGTGGGGTAATTCAGTTTAGCCGCAATATGGATATACTGTCATAAATATCGAAGCTGTTGGCCCACCGCCGTTTCTAATAGGTTTAATATGTATAATTAAATTTGGTATGATTAAATTCAGAAAATTGCTGGTGGTAACAAATTTTAATTTATTTAGTAAGCGCCAAGGCGCAGTGGTTAGTGTGTCGGACCATTGCGCATGAGGTTCAATGTTAGAATCCCATAAAACACCAAACAGTATTTTTCACGATCCCACCTCTAGCGAACGTCTCACAAACATCCGAAAGTATTATTGTCATGAGGAAGCTCGTCAAAAACAAAAATAAAAAGTTGCCCTTCGGACACGGCACAAAACTGTAGCTGCCTTCTAGTGATGGGCGTAATCGAATGATTTAAAGAATCAAGACATTAGTACTCGAGTAATCCGTATAATCAGATGATCATTCGCAACACACTCCCCAGCTGGTTGAATACACAAAGTACTAGATTCAACTCATATTACAATTCGAGATATGTGATGTGGCTCCAAGTCAAATAGTACTCAATTTATTCGCTTTTCTACTACCCGCCTTTAAAATGAATCGAGTACTATTTTACTCGGATACATATTTCATATTTCGATTTTTGGAGAGTGTATTCTCATATGCATATAGTACTCATATCTCGAATGATCATTCGGTTATACAGGGTGGGGCAGAAAGAACTACCCAATTTAAAGAGAACGTAGATAAGGTTAGGGTGTGGATAGCAAAGCGCTGGAGGTGGCAAAGGACAGCGGCAATCGTGCGGTTTTCAGTTGTCATAATGGTTTAGGCGGGAGTACACCGTGCGTTTTTTGTCGAAAAATTCATTAAAAATGGCGGCGGGTCGCCGGCCGCGACGCAGCGTGCTTTTCGCATACACTTCGCACTCGGTCGACATGATTCCATTCCTGACAAAAAAACAATACTCCCTTGGGTGTCAAACTATTGAGAAACAGACTCTGCACTCAAAAAGAAGTCTGCTGGATGACCTTGAACTTCAACAGGAGCGGAGAATGTGCCCGCTGTCAGGGCTTCGATTCAGCAATCTCCACGGCGTTCTGCATGCAAATACGCGGCGGCATTGAGCTTATCAAATCGAAGTGTTCGCAGAATTCTTCACCGTGAGCTGAAAATGCATCCCTACAAAATGATGGTTGCGCAAGAACTGATTGTTCGAAACCCGTACAGTTGCGTATCGAGACCTCCTTCTGAACATTCCCCGCACAGATATTTTAATGTGTACCGACGAAGCTCATTTCCATCTTTCAGGCACAGTCAATAAGCAAATTTCCGGTATTGGCCTCAAAATAATCCGAGGGAACTTCACCAACAACCACTTCATAGCCCAGGTAAACATCGTCTCTAAACTTTGGAAGCTCTAAAAAATGCAATAACACAGGAAGTCGCTAACATTCCGCCTGTATCGATAATGGATACTCAGTGTATCGATAATGGAGGCCGCCACTTGAGTGACGTAATTTTTAAAACTTAATTTAAAAACTGCATTATGTGTATTATTTAGACATAAAGTTATCTCTTTGAAATCTTGTTTGTTTTTTCTTATATTAGCATCCCAAATGGGGGAGTTCTTCCTGTCCCACCCTGTATAATGCTATAATGTGTTTACACGAATTCAGAATTGAGACATGAGACATGAGAGATAAAACTTGAGTTTTTATTTTTGTGTTTATCCTTTGCGCTCGTTCTCGGCTCTCGCTACTTCGAAAGAAGTATGCAGTTATAGTAAATCATTGGAATGATTTCAGACGGCGATGTCTCGAGATATTTCGAGATATTGGAAAAATCGATTATAATCAATTATACAATATCATTCGAATGCGCCCATCACTAGTCCCTTCCATTCGTGCGAAAAATATAACGCACACAACACGGGTGGTTGCGAGAAGCTAGGCCTAGGTACTCGATGAGCTGTTGCCCCAAATAGACATATAAATATACTCGCATATATATACACATTTCATTTTGATTTGAATAGTTTTTATATAGAATCCAAATTCTCAATTGCGTTTTTGTAAATACTTTTTTTTTTAGAAAATTCAATGATCTATTGGGCTTACACGTAGAATTCAGGGATATGAATTTAGCTTTAGTGTAGACATACATTAAAATTATGGTTTTATGGCACAATTTTTATTAAGAAGAAGTGCTCTTTTCTGCAGAACCTAAATCTACAATAGTATTTCAACGGCCATGACTTTTGGGAAAATATATTTTCTTCCAAGGGCATAAATGAAAACCGGGGCTAGCTAATTTGGAGTCCTTATATGAAGTCAAAAATCTTCTGATACATTGCCTTTTGGATCCGGCTTAACATTTTAGGTCCTTTCAATGTATGCGGGAAGTATATAATGCCAACTTATACCTACATTTTTAGTACACATAAGCGCGAGCTGAATTCAAATTGGGTTGACTCAGGTTGACTATACCTCTCACTTTCTTTCAAAAGCACTAAAGGTTGTCCTCAAGGCTGCGTTCTATCTCCTCTTCTTTGGTTAATTGTAATTGACCAACTTCTAAACGACTTAAATAATACTGATTATCCAACTCAAGATTTTGCAGATGAGCTAGTCATAATAAGAAGAGGTAAGCAAAAATTCATCATCACTGAAAGAATGCAAAATGCCCTATCAAAAATAAAACTTTGGTGTCAGACGGAAAATTAATTTCATTCTTTTCACCAGGAGAAGAAATTCAAATCTCCAGACTAAACGGTGCCCAACTTAAATTTTTTTGTGAAGCCAAATATCTAGAGGTAACTCTGGAACAGAAACTCACCTGGAAGGCACATCTAGATAAAATTACATCAAAGCCGACTAAGGCTTTCTGGGCTTGTTCTAGACTCTTTGGCAAAAATGGGGCCTCAGGCTAAAAATGATTCACTGGACCTACCTAACTATCACCATTCCCATAATTACAACAGTTATGTCTCAATAATATGGTGGAAAAAGATCGAACAGGTCCATGCTCGAACTACCATTCAAAAGGTACAAAGACTCGCGTACTTAGGTATGAGGGTGTGATGCGCACATGTCCTATTGTACTTCCCACTTTTATATATATAAAAGTTATATAAAAGTTAAGAGCACTGCTACCGCCAGGCTCTAAAACTTCATCTTCTTTGTAATGTGAAGGACTCTGATTTACAAGTATCATGGAATATGAAGATTCTAAACAAATTTCCTCTACTAACAGTAGCAGTATGTGCATCTGACTTCATGCCCAGAAAACAAACCTGAATCAGCCCTTCAAAATCAACATCTCAAATCGAACATATTGGGAAAACCCCCAGTTCCCTCAGATGGATCGATAAATCAATTGGCACACCGATGATAATGCCGGAATTTTTGGCCGCAATTTCAAATCTGCTATACCTTCTTCTTCTTCCTTTTATCAGCAAGGTTATGATTCGAAAACAAGGGATCACAACCCTCCCACTTCACCGCATTTCTACTGATCCGCCTGTGGGGTTCGCCTATTTGACCTCAGAAAATATCGGCAGGCCCGCCGATTTTGGATCACTCGGTTACTGAGGCCAATGAAATGTCGGTGCATTTGTCTGATCCAGGCGTTTATAGGCCTGCCTTTCCTACATCGCGATGTCTTTGGAACGTGCATAGATATTGCCTTTTTAACAGGCAATCTGCTATACCATTAGATCAAAATACACCTTGTGCTGCAAAATGCTCCAGTCGACGTTAGAAACAGGGTTGGGGAAATTTTTATACATTACTTAAGGTTAGCCAGCATACCAGTGGCAAGGAGGGAAGTGCAGGTTATACTGTTCTTTCAACAAATGGCCTAATAGGACAGGCGATAATGGTGTAACCAATTTAAATAATGCATCATACAAATTTACATTTTCATAAGAATGCCAGTAAATCTTGTGCTTATAAATCTCTCCTAATCCACACTTACATTTAAATTCCTGGGACGAATTTCAAACTCGATTTAATTTCTCCTCCTACTTTGCTAATTCACAAACGCATATTAAGGTTATGATTTATTTTAGAACTTACGAGTAAGCGACGACTGCCGCCATAAAATTAATTTTGCGAATTAAAAGAAGATTTCAATTCAAAGAAGAATAATTGGTTTAAGGGAAAAAGAGGATAGATCTGATTCATCGATGACTTCTTATTTCTCTATGTAGCGCGATTACTTTTCTATGTTATAAATAATGAGTCAAAACTATTGCACGCTATTTGGCTATAAGCTCAATGAGCAATTAGCGTACGTGTATACATAAACGTAATGGGTGCTTAATGTTAATACAATACATACATACATAATGTGTATTAATTATTTGCGATCATAAAAAAAGGAAGTACCTATAATTAACTCAACTACTTCAAGTTTTGTTAAATTTATTAGGAAGTAGTAACGCGGCACTTATATTCTGTGTACATCTTCGTTAAGCTATGTTCAGACGGTTGTCAGATCAAACAATAAAAAATCTGTCCGAAATGTCTTACACCCCTATTATGGTTAGCGAATCGAACGTTCGACTTAAGTCGAACTGCCCGGCAAATTACTTCTGTCGCTTTATACACGTCATAGATGACATTTAATTGTTTTTTCCTTTGTCAGCACTTATTCTTTATTCGAATGAAAATGTTTGCTAACAGCAATACCACGACAGAAGCAATTCGCTGGCAGTTCGACTTGAGTCGAACGTTCGATTCGCTAACCATAATAGGGGTGTTACTATCATCTGAACTGCCAATTTGGTCTGACAACGATGTTAGCACTGTCAGAACAGCATCTAACAATGAAATTGTCAGGGATCTACCAATTGTGTGAATACCTTCTTGTACCATTGTCAGACAGATTTTAAGGACATCGGCAGACTCATTGGGAAATGTCAGATGTACGAATTTTATGACATCTGACAATGGCATTATTAAACGATTTTTTTGGTATCAATTTAATGAAATATTAAGTGCAGGGAAATAACTTTAAGGAAATTTAGTTCACCATATGTGGGAAATAATTGCACCTCTATGATGTTTTTTTTTCGAGTTAAGACACGCCTGATGTTAGGCGTTTACCTACCCCGGTTAATACAGTTGGTTAGGCTCGGATGGAGCACAGTCCACGTTCTGTGCTCTTCGATGATATTGCGATCTAGTCACCCCTCTATGATGTGAAGTTATTTCTCACTCAAAGTGGGAAATAATTTAACCAGAAATTTTGTGAAATTATTTTTCACCTATAATTTAAAATGGTGACTTCAGTTTTAAGTCCACAATGCATAAACAGTGGAATATGTATGTGGGAGCATGCTGCCCCTCCGTAACCCCCCTGCTTGGGGTTACTGTTGGATTTGGAGTAGGTGCGAGGTTGGGTGTTTGCAAGGTTTCTTTAAATCCATGCGAAACCTGAAGAATCCATGCCCAAAAAATTACGGTACAATTGTGCCTCATCAGCACGCAATTCGAAGAGTAGTTTCGCATAAAATAACTCCTGCTGGCGGCGGGCCACACAATCCTTCATCCAAACACTACGGCATTTGTGTGGCATTCGTCTTCCTCCTCGCTGCTTTCCAATACGTACGCGGCCAATATTGTCGGAAGTGTCTCTTTTTGTTCCATTTTGATTTATTCTTTTAAAAATGTTCAGACTTTCCAATTCAATGCAGCACAAAAAAAAAAAAAGAAGTTCTGTCATATGCTTGAGTCTGAAAACCTCTAACAATGGATCAGCTGGGGATATATTTTTTGTAAGCATTCATCTACCAACCGTGTGAACTGATAATTTTTAGTCTGATAACGTTTTCAGAAGACGCATTGTCAGATCAGCCGCCTGACAATGAAATTAGGACAAATTCTGACAATCGTGTGAACTGACAATTTAATGTTGAAAGATAGTTTGTCATTGTCAGATCTTCGGCAGCTAATTGTCGCACATTGGTAGACCTGACAATATTGTGAGGTCTAATTACCGTCTGAACATAGCTTAATAGAAACCTTAGAATGAAAAAAAAAAATTAGAATTGTTATTATATTCGGTGCTTACTTGTTAATTATTCCTAGATGTGCACATACGAGTAAAGCAAAAATTCAGCAATTACTGCAATTGTACCTGGTAATTCTTATTACATATACGTTAGTAATCATGCGACAGATCAAATGTTACTTACTTACTTAGGTGGCGCTACAGTTCGGGGTGAACCTGGGCCTCAACCAACAAGCCTCTCCATTTAGATCGGTCTTTAGCTAATTGCCTCCAGTTGCGCACTCCAAGTTGGTCGAGGTCCCCTTGAACTTGTGCGCGCCGCCTGCGGCGATGATTCCCTCTACTGCGTCGTCCCTCGGGGTTAGATTCCAAGACTCTGCGGGCCGGAGCGTAGGTGTCCATTCGCTCCACATGTCCTAGCCATCTCAGACGTCCAATACGCAGTTTTTTGACTAGGTCGATGTCGCTGTACAGCTCGTATAGTTCGTGATTGAATCTTCTCCTCCAAAACCCGTCAACGCAAACGGGACCGAAAATCTTACGAAGAATTTTTCTCTCGAAGCGACCAAGGATATCTTCATCCTCTTTTAATAAAGTCCATGTTTCAGCGCCGTAAAGCAGGACTGGGATGATCAAGGTCTTATATAGAGTCTCCTTAGTTGTTCGAGAGAGGGCTTTACTGTTGAATTGCCTTATAAGCCCAAAAAAACAGCGATTGGTAAGAGTTATTCTTCGATTGATTTCTGCTCTGATTTTGTTTGCCGAATTTATAGCAGAGCCAAGGTAGACAAAGTCCCTTACTACCTCGAAGTTATAGCTGCCCACGGTGACGTTTTGTCCAATTCGTCGATGTTGGTTTTCCCTTCTAGTTGACAGCATATACTTGGTTTTGCCCTCGTTTATCGCCAAACCCATTTTGGCCGCTTCCGCCTCAATACTTGCAAACGCACCGGTGACAGCCCGCTGAGTTCTTCCGATAATGTCTATATCGTCGACGTATGCAAGCAGTTGTACAATCTTATGATAGAGTGCCCCTCCGGTGTTGGTTTGTGAGTTCCGCACAATCCGTTCAAGAACAATATTAAAGAAGTCACATGTCACCTTGTCTAAAACCTTTTTTTACATCAAAGGTCTCGGTGAGGTCATTACCGACCTTGATGTAGCAGCGAGCGTTCTCCATCGTCAGCCTGCACAGACGAACAAGTTTGGCAGGGATGTCAAAACTAGACATGGCTCTATAAAGCTCTTCTCTATAGATGCTGTCATAGGCGGCCTTGAAATCGATAAAGAGGTGGTGAGTATCGATTTGGAATTCTCGGGTTTTCTCCAGGATCTGCCGAAGTGTGAAGATTTGATCGATGGTGGACTTTCCTGGCCTGAAACCGCACTGATAGGGTCCAATCAGGCTGTTGATAAAAGGTTTCAGGCGTTCACACAATATCGCAGAAAAGATCTTGTACGCGATGTTGAGGAGACTGATGCCTCTATAATTGGCGCAGTTGAGGGGGTCTCCTTTCTTGTGGATCGGGCAAACGATGCTGAGATTCCATTCATCAGGCATACACGAGTCTGACCAAATATTAGAAATGAGTTGGTGTATGCACTCTACCAATTCATCCCCAGCTGCCTTGAAAAGTTCGGCCGGTAAACCGTCAGGTCCAGACCCTTGTTCGATTTTAGCTTGGATATTGCTATCCTCACTTCGTTTTGGTCAGGTGGACGGAAATTTTGACTATCATCGTCCATGTTGAATGGTTCATTCTGCCTGACAGCGGGATGTTGGTCTTCGTCGCCGTTATACAGTCTGCAGAAGTAGTTTTTCCATATTCTCAGCACCGACTGTGATTCTACTACGAGCTTTCCATTCTCATCTCTACAGGTTTCTGTACGGGTATTACTTCTCTGACACGTTCTTTTTACCTTTTGGTAAAACGTCCGTACATTGTTCCTGGAGTATAGACTCTCGATATTAGGTGAGTCGACACACTCATAGCGTAGTTTAAAAATTTGCAAAGTGCTTTGATTACAATGGTTGGTGGAGTGCAAAGAACCCCGCAAAAAAACGGCAACAATAATCCCCAGATAAACAAACGGCGACTAATTGAAACGTCGCCGGAGGAGAGGCCTCGCTCCGCCCCCACCATTCCAAACCATAATGCAGTAGGTAACATGGCAGTCCACGACCTAAAAGCACTTATAGAGGGATCGATGGCAGCTTTACTCGACGAAAAACTTAAAAATATGGCTACAAAAGCAGATCTGGAAAGAGTAACCGTCGAAATACAAGCCTTAGAAAGGAAAACTCTATCCTGAGGAATAAATTGCAGCATGTGGAAACTTGCTACTCTTCTTTGGAACGCAAAGTAGAACTTTTAGAGAGGAAGACGATTGAAAACAACGTTGTGGTCCATATGCCTGATCAGACTGGTGTGAACCCTGAGGTGAAAGCGAGGGAATTATGTCTGCAACTTTTAGGGAGCGAAGATACATCGCTAATTACGGATGCACGGGCCATGACGACTAAAAACAACATTGCAAACGTCATCTTAAAATTGCACAAGAAGGAAGACGTCGGGCGGGTTCTAAACAAAACATATAAACTTCACGGCACTAGGGTGACTATACACAGAGATTACACGGAAGCATCACGGGATAGGAGAAAACGAATGTTTAATATAAAAACAGATATTTCAAAGAAAAATAAAAACATTCATGCTGAAGTGCGCGGACAAAAACTGAAAATCGGTGACAAGACATTTTACTTCGACAACAACAACAGTCTGCGATGTGAAGGGTGTGACGGCGAGTGTGGAATGTCAATTCTCCAGCAGATGATCGATGACAGTTCTGCAACGATAGCTGAAAGAAGATCAGTTGCTGAGAGTGGAATAACAGTGGGTGGAAACACAAGCAGCAGTTCTTCAAATTTTGTGCCACTGTCTAGTATTTAATTGTTATGCCGTCTGTCCTGTTTTCTGTAAAAATAGCGTTAAAAATAGAAGAAATAATGAAAATAGTATTAAGAAAGAAATTAAAAAATATAAAATATTGTCATATAACGTAGCAGGTTTAAAAAATAAGGATTTATTTGCAGATTTTTATAATTTTATCAATCAGTTTGAGATTATCTTTTTGTTCGAAACTCATGTAGAAGAAATGAATTTTAAAAGTTATGAATGCAGTTTTATGAACTACGAATTTAAATGGATTTCAGCAACGAGAACGTCCAGGAGAGGAAGGGCGAGTGGAGGGTGCTACTTTGGCTTCAAGAAGGATCTTGGTGAGGTTCACTGTGAGTTTAAAGTATTGGAGGAGTTGGTTTATGTAAGCTTGGAGTTCGAGAAAACGCAATACTGCATACTACCATCCTATTTAAACTGCAACAACTGGCAAAGGGATTTCGATAGACTTCAGGAGGTACTGATGCAAATTACCAACTCAAACATAATGGTAATAGGTGACCTAAACGCACGAGTAGGCAAAGAACATGGAGCAG
The DNA here is from genome assembly GCA_945910035.1 of Brachypalpus laphriformis. NCBI lineage: Eukaryota > Metazoa > Arthropoda > Insecta > Diptera > Syrphidae > Brachypalpus > Brachypalpus laphriformis. Next base: position 126,831,782 of record OX246755.1, read on the forward strand.
CAAACAATGTGGCTGATATAAGGCGCCAATCGATGGATTCAACATGCAATGCAAACGGTACGAAACTTCTGGAACTCTATGATTCCTTTGGAATGCGTCTGCTAAATGGTACCAGTGTGAGCGACAAAATCGGCAACCTCACATTTGTGGGAAAGCAGGGAACGTCGGTTATTGACTATTGCTTATTAGGAGGTGATTGGAATTTGCGCGTTACGGACTTAGAGGTTAAACTGGTGCCTTACTCTGACCACTTGCCTATTGTTGCTACCTTTGAACATACTAGCACCCAGACGGAGAGAACCAGAGATATGAAGTTAGCCCCCAAGCTGGTGTGGAGTTTTGCGAAGGAACCCATGTATATGAGCTTTTAGATGAAAACCTTATAGCCCAACAGGAATTAAATCTTGAAGGAATAGAAGATAGTATTAAGAACTCTTACCCATGTTCCATTAGAAGCAACAAGCAGAAGACGCATGGCATAAAACCGTGGTTTGATGATGAGTGCGAAGAGCCAGACAGATTTCATTCGCCCGGCTTAAACTATTTAGAATCTGTAATAAAAGTGTGATCCGTGACTCTTATATCAAAGCCAACATTAAGTACAAGACCCTGTGTATGCAGAAGAGGAAAAACCACTGCCAGCTAGAGGCACATAAATTGGCGCATTGTAAGAATGCAGCTGACTTTTGGAAGCAAATAAGAAATGTCAATGGCAGAAGGTACACTATTGCTAGGGAGCTGAACCCTAACATTCTCCGACAGCACTTCGAAAGTGTAATGAACCCGGTTGCGTACAGTGAAAGCTTCCAATATGCTACACCTGGCTTCGCGAATGAAATTTTGGACAATGCGATAACACATGCTGAGGTTACAGAAGCACTGTGTAATCTGAAGGATGGCAAAGCAGCAGGCTCGGATGGGATCCCTTCGGAGTTTTACAAGTATGGCACCAATGAGCTTCACGGTAGACTGACCTGCTTGTTTAATAATATTTTGGAGTTCGGATGTGTCCCGCAGCGATTTAAGGAGGCATTAATTTTTCCTATCCATAAAAAGGGTTGTACATTGGATCCAGGGAATTATCGGGGTATTTCCTTTCTGAATGCATCCTACAAAATTTTTACGGCGATACTTCAAAAACGATTAAATGCGTGGATAGGAGCCAATAACCTACTGAATGAGTTCCAGGCGGGTTTTAGATCAGGGTACTCTACAGTCGACCATATATTTGTACTAAGCAGCATTGCAAGGTCATTTCTTTCGCAAGGCAAGAAGCTCTATGCCTTCTTTATTGATTTTAAGGCAGCCTTCGACTCGGTGGACAGAACTGCCCTATTATTTAAGCTCTACTCTTTGGGAATGTCACTGAAATTTGGAAGGCTAATAGGAAATCTATATGCTGATACGAAAGCTGCGGTTTGGGATGGAGATGTTCTATCGGCATGGTTCCAAACGCATTCAGGAGTACGACAGGGATGTGCGCTGAGCCCAAATTTATTTGCTCTGTTCATTCATGACCTGACTGACTGTTTACCAGGAGGTGTGGAATACGCGGGTGTGCTCGTCAAAGCCCTTTTGTTTGCGGACGATGTTGTTCTGTTGGCATACTCCCCGGATTCCTTACAACTCATGATCAATCGTTTGCATGAGTACACCAAATTATGGAAGCTAGTGGTCAACCTTAACAAGTCCAAAATTATGATTTTCAAGGAAGGTGGTGGCCGAAATTGTTCCAACGAAAAGTGGCACTTTGATGAGGGAGCAATCGAAATTGTTAAGGAGTACAAGTATCTCGGGGTTTACATAACTAAAAATATGAGCATGGAACGGCATCTCAAGGAAAAATTAATAAAATCTAAAACGGCCATCAATGTAGCTTGGAAAAATTGTTTCAACAGCAAATATATTAATCATAGCAGCAAATTCAGGGTTTTTGAAGCGGTGTCCGAGTCGATCCTGTTCTATGCGGCGCAAGTATGGGGCGGAAAGCAGTACGAAACGGTGGAGAAGCTATTGAGATTTTATGTGAAAAGAATATTCCGCCTTCCACCGAATACACCTAACTACATGCTTATGCTCGAAACAGGCTTATCGCCTTTATTTATTAAGACATTCAAGCTACAGGTAGATTATATACTAAAAGCTCTTAATATGCCAGCCCACCGTCTCCCAAGAAAAGTTGTTCTGAATGCTGTGCAAACAAAAACTGGTTGGTACAGGGAATGGCTGGATCTGGCTGATGGATGTGGGATCGAACTGAGAGAGGACAACATGCAAAACTGGAACACCAAATTGTACCAGCTCATTATAAAGTTAGACGAGCAGGCTAGAGCGAGATATGCTGAAGAGGCAACTGGATCAGTACATAGGGCAATCTACAGTAAGCTCAACCATAACTTGCAGAGTAACAATTATTTCCATGATAATTACAAGATAGAAGAAATAACTATGATACTGAGACTGCGTGGTGAACTCCTGAACCTGAACTACCTACCCCACAGGGAGAACTTGCCTATTTTATGCAACATGTGTAACTTAGTGGAGAGAGAAGATGTATTCCATTTTATGGGAAGATGCCCAATCCTACGAGAAACAAGAAGGCATGTATTTGGATATGACGTCTTGACGGAGATGCAAGTGCTTTCCCTCCTTAATGAAGCGGATGTAAGCACACTTTACCGGTATTGCAAAATTGCTCTAACATATCGACAGCAAATTATAAACGAAAGCTTTTAACAAACTATTCTCTTTATTTTGTGAAGTTTACTATAGAAGTTAAAATTACTATTTTATTTTTACTTGTGAATATTAATAAATCAACCAGGCAGACGGCAAACCCATGCTAAATTTTGATTTTGTACTGTATTAGAAAAAATTATATGAATAAATAAAATCTTATGAATCTGAATCTGAATCTGACTCTCGATATTGCTCGTAGAGCTCACGAGCAGCTCTCGTCTTCCTTTGCAGCGCCACTTTGTATGCCTCTTGTTTTGCTGCATGCACTCGCCGGCATTCTTCGTCAAACCAGGGGTTTCGCGGTGGTGGGCGAGTGAGACCCAGCACATCAGTCGCGGCGTTTCTGATGGCATGTTGGCAGCGTTGCCACTGGTCTTCGGCACTTGATGCTGGCGGTATAGGGGTGATTGAGAGATTTCGGGATACGCGTTCAGCGAAGAGTCTGTCGGTCTCTTGCGATTGTAGCTTTTCGACGTTAAATTTTCTCACAGTAATTCTTCTTTGTTGCTCAGATTGGGATATCCGCATTCGTACCTTGGCTACAACAAGGTAATGATCCAAGTCTATGTTGGCCGCTCGGAAGGTCCGGACATCCAGAATACTGGAGGCATGCCTTGCGTCGATCGCAATATGATCAATTTGGTTGATCGTGACATGATCATTGGACCGCCATGTCTGCTTATGAATATCGAGATGAGGAAACCAGATCAAATGTTACTTAACTATATTTTGAACAATATTCTAAAGTTTAACTGCAATTCGATGAGATTATCAAAAATGGATTTACGTAAATTAAACAGCATTTTAACACATGCTATGGACATTTTACGTGCATTAGGTTTCTACTGTGAATGCTTCTCAACGCTATTCATCAGTGGCATTGGATGGGCATTGCTAATGATTGTGAAATATTATACCTGGATGCTCGCTGCTGGCTTTACACTAATATTTGATATTTTAATACTAGGTATTACTTCAGAGCATTTCATCAAAGAGGCAAATAATATTCACAGGACTATACTGATGATTCCATATTAACGCCAGAGATTCAGCAGATTGTGTAATGTTGTGGTGTAACCTCTAAGACATATTTATGGATTCCTTTTACAGATCGGTGTAATGCGACAACCGCATTTGGAGGACTTACATAAGGACGGTGGTGAAGTGTGGTTAACTATTCAATACAAGGTGTGCATTTGAAAGGATACTTGGCGTCTTTGCTGAATAGTAGTTCTCTCTACACGCCTATATAATACAATGGAAGTAGATTTACACTCATTGTTTTTGCGCTTGTCGGAGCAGGCAACAGGAATAAACATGTAATTTTATTTAGTGGGCTTCTCAACAAAACGATCCACATTCAATCTTGGTTAAAAACTTTTTTTAATATTTGAAATTGGTGCACCAGCTGACTATCAGCCTCTGAAACACTAATAAAATGAAATTGATTGTTACAAACTATGCATCCCAACTCACTTTTGACTGAAGATAAAAGCTTAAGTAGTTGCCAGTCATTTTTTGTTGTTGTACTCTAAATGTGTTAAACCTTACTTTACTGACTATTGTCTCACTTAAACACGCCTTACGTCTTGTTCTTAACGACACACATCCAAGTCGGGAAAAGACTAAAATCAGTTGAAATGTTTGTAAACTTCATCGCAGTTTACGATACAATGTGGCGTTTGAGCCTAGTGTATAAATTTATAAAGGCGGTTCAATGTGGGAATATTATGTGCACTTAATTCACATGTTAAGTTATCCAAACACTGATACTATATGTATACTGATCGCTACTTGCAAACTAGGTAGATTAGTGGAACAACATGTCTAGCGACAAAACAGATTTGAACCAAGTAGAATTTAAAACGGTCTAAAAACTTGATTTCTCTCAACAGGTTGCATATTGGCGCTGTCAATAAGCAAACTGCATCTGCTTTCACCCCATTACTGTTCGACCATGTTGTACATTCATACTGTGCTACAAATACAGGGTAGAAAGTGCTAATGTGTAGATAACCCAGCTCTAACCACTCAGGATAAGAACACGAACAGCGTCGAAGATGTCTTCACCTAAGACATTGATGTCCTCGGTATTGTAGCCGCCGTTCAGTTAAACACAAACAATCTTTCCTTTATTTCTTTATTCATCTTTGAAGGGTAGTGCTAACATTATGTTATCTTTATACAATACAATAAATTTTAGACTTTGAGAAACAAGTTCTTTACAACTATGATACTTAATATATGGATATAATGAAAAGTATATTTATATCAATTATTATTTATTCAACAAGTTAAGGGAAAATACTACAAAACAAAAACCCTCATTTGAATCTTATAACTAAACATCACTTAGAAATAGTTAGCAAAATGGAAGAAGCAAGTTTGTACATTAATATAAGGAATTAATTTATAAGTTGTAAAATAAGTTCATTATCGGAAAAAGAACATTTGTCAGTAAAGTTTGACTGAAGCTTTTCTATTACAAATGAGATAAGTTTAACTTTAGCTCTTTCATGTAACTGGGCTGTTGAATAGTACCATGGTAAGTTAAGCGTCATTTTTAAAACTTTGTTTTGGCGAATTTGAAGTTTGCGCTTGTGATTATTAGCACAGTCATACCAAACTGGTGCACCGTATGTGAGAATTGCTTGGAAGATTGTTTTGAAAATGATTAGTTTATTATCAGGACTAAGATCGGAATGCCTGTTGATAAACGGGTACAAGATTTTAGTAGTTAGATTAACTTTGTGAATTGCCCTTGCTACATGTTTTTTTAAATATTCATTTCTTGTCCAGAGTAATACCCTAGGTATTTACATACATTACTCCAATCAATATCTAATGAATTTATTTTTAATTTTGTTGTGGGATAAAAAGATGGCTTTTTGTGTCTGGTAAAAATACCGCTTGAGTTTTTACAGCATTAACTTTTATTTTTCATCTGTAAAAAAAGGCTTCTATAATGTTCAATGAATTTTGTAAACTTTGTAATACATCGAAAGCATGAATATGGGATGAATTCACATCTGTGTCATCTGCAAACAATGCCAACTGCACATTAAGACTTTGTTCTGTGATATCAGAAGTGAAAATATTAAAAAGAATAGGCCCGAGCACAGAGCCTTGATGTACACCAAATGGTATGTCCTGCAAGGAGGATCTGACATTTCCAAGGTACACGGCAAAGTATCTGTTTTGCAAGAAACTTTGAACTATTTTTATAATAGGGATAGGGAACCTGAATTTTAGTAGTTAATGTATTAATGCATTATGCCAAATAGTGTTAAATGCCTTTTCAATATCTAATAGAACTAATCCTGTAGATGTTTTGGAACTGAATCCGTTTCTGATATGGTTTTTTATGCGAAGTACTTGGTGGTTCGTTGAATGGTCACTTCTGAAGCCAAACTGCTCGTTAGGATAGATGGCATGTGTTTCGATATGCAAAATAAGTTTACATTTCACTATTTTTTAAAGAACTTTTCCAACACAACTCAATAAATTAATTGGCCTATAATTAAGAGGGTTTTCTTTCGACTTCCCAGGCTTGGGTATTGCAATTACTTACGCATTTTTCCAGGCACTTGGAAAGTAGTGTTATGCATGCATTATAATATGTAAATGTTAGGTATTCCAAGCCTTTATTAGGTAAAGCTTTAAGAAGTCTATTTGATATCCTATCAAGCCCTACTGATATTCTGCTTAGGGTGGAGTCTATTAAGCTTTTGACAGAAGCAACGTTGGTTAAGTAACTGCAGTCTATTTGGAAAAAAGTGCATACTTTCGTAAATCCGACAACTTAAATACGAGCACTCACAAAAAGCAATCTAACTTCATCGAAATCCTGCAGTTACATCGCAAAAAAAAAAAACAAAAGTAATCAGCTAATGCCGAACACTCACAAGAAACTCACTCACATCCTAGAAACTTCACCAGAGCCGCCAACCTCAAGTAAGAAGAGTTTTGTAACCATGTTCGTAGCCGCAATGTCTGTCAGTGACCTTGAATCTATGCTGGAAAAGATTGTCGACAAGAAAATAGCTGAATTACAGACAAAAGAAGACAGCAGCCGTGTACTTAACGAAATGCAAAATTTCAAAGCGCAGAACGAAGTACTATCAAAGGAAATAAAATACATGAAAGATAAAAATTGTTCACTTGAAAGAAAGCTTGAACTCCTGGAAAAGCGTACACAGGCAAAAAACATTATTTTCTCATTTCCACCTAATCCTGGCTTTGCTAGGGGAGGTAATTTTTGCTATAACTGTTCCAAGCGGAATGTGTACTGCTTCTGCAAGTGAGCAGCGGGGAGCTGAGCCATACTTGGCCAGTCCGTCAGTATGATCGCTTTCATCAGTACCACTGTGTCCTGAAAACCATATCAGGGCTACCTTCAAATGACCATCTAGCTAGATCTTTTCTTAATTTTCTTGTACACGTTTGGAGGCTGTGGTGATCGAAGCAACCACACCCTCCAAACAGCTGCTTGGCTATCAATGAGAATTGCGGAGTTTCGTCTTGGCAATGTATTCGTGCGTAGTTTATCTAACGCAAGCTTCTCGGATTACGAATAACTTTGCTCGGAATATACTGGGAATATCTGTAAGTCTGTAGGATTTTTAGATGTATAAAGATTCTGAAAACACATCCCACAGTCTATATTTGAATCGTCAGTTTAGACTGTTAGACCGAAATCTTTAACCAGGTGTTCATCTTTCTATTTTAAATTGTGGAAAATTGTACGTCAAAACGCTTTGTGAAGTCCATTTTGGGGGTAATGTAATCACCGTTACCACCCTTGTACTTAAGTAGTATAATTGCCACAATTTTGACTCTCATAATACCTAATTCGTTTTTATTTGCTTCTTCTTTTTCTTCCTATTTCGGCGAGGTTATTACCCGAAAACATGGGATCATAACCCTCCCACTTCGCCGCATTTCTACTGATCCGCCTGTTGGGTCCGCCTACTTGACCTCAGAAAATATCGGCAGGCCTCCCAACATTGGATCACTTGCTAATTGAGGCCGTTCAATCGCTGGTGTCGTTGCATTTGTATGATCCAGGCGTTTATAAACCTGCCTCTCTTGCCTCGCAATGTCTCTGGAACGCTCATTGATATTGTCTTTTTAACAGAGTTCAAATGATCTCTTCTCTGAACGTGGTAATACCAGCTGAGCCGGTCGCGCTCTAACTTTCGTAAGATGGTTTTCTTGACGTGAAGGCTTCCACGGATCTTCGAACTTCTTATTCGATCAAGCTATGTCGCTCCTGCTGTCATGCGAAGCATCTTCATCTCAGCTGCCGATAATTTACTCTCATACTTTTTGTGCATCGTCCAACATTGTGAACCGTATGTGAGCAACTGCCGTGTAGAGCCTTCCTTTCAACTTAGGTGGTATTTTTCGGTCATAGACTTACTTACTTACTTAGGTGAAGCTACAGTTCGGTGTGAACCTGGTCCTCAACCAACAAACCTCTCCATTTAGCTCGGTCTTTAGCTAATTGCCTCCCGTTGCGCACTCCAAGTTGGTCGAGGTCCCCTTGAACTTGTGCGCGCCACCTACGGCGATGATGCCCTCTGCTCCGTCGTCCCTCGGGGTTAGATCCGAAGTCTCTGCGGGCCGGAGCGTTGGTGTCCATTCGCTCTACATATCCTAGCCATCTCAGACGTCCAATACGCAGTTTTTTGACTAAGTCGATGTCGCAGTACAGCTCGTATAGTTCGTGATTGAATCTTCTCCTCCACAACCCGTCAGGGCAAACGGGACCGATTATCTTACGAAGACATCTTCATCCTCTTTTAATAAAGTCCATGTTTCAGAGCCGTAAAGCAGGACTGGGATGATCAGGATCTTATACAGAGTCTCGTTAGTTGTTAGAGAGGGTTAGGGCTTTACTGTTGAATTGCCTTATAAGCCCAAAAAAACAGCGATTGGCAAGAGTTATTCTTAGCTTGATTTCTGCGCTGATCTTGTTTTTCGAGTTTATAGCAGAGCCTTGGTAGACAAAATTCCTTACTACCTCGAAGTTATAGCTGCCCACGGTGGCGTTCTGTCCAATTCGTCGGTGTTGGTTGTCACTTCTTGTCGACAGCGTATACGTGGCTCTGCCCTCGTTTATCGCTAAATCCATTTTGGCCGCTTCCGCCTCAATACTTGCAAACGCACCGGTGACAGCCCGCTGAGTTCTTCCGATAATGTCTATATCGTCGACGTATGCAAGCAGTTGTACAATCTTATGATAGAGTGCCCCTCCGGTGTTGGTTTGTGAGTTCCGCACAATCCGTTCAAGAACAATATTAAAGAAGTCACATGTCACCTTGTCTAAAACCTTTTTTTACATCAAAGGTCTCGGTGAGGTCATTACCGACCTTGATGTAGCAGCGAGCGTTCTCCATCGTCAGCCTGCACAGACGAACAAGTTTGGCAGGGATGTCAAAACTAGACATGGCTCTATAAAGCTCTTCTCTATAGATGCTGTCATAGGCGGCCTTGAAATCGATAAAGAGGTGGTGAGTATCGATTTGGAATTCTTGGGCTTTCTCCAGGATTTGCCGAAGTGCGAAAATTTGATCGATGGTGGACTTACCTGGCCTGAAACCGCACTGATAGGGTCCACTCAGGCTGTTGATAAAAGGTTTCAGGCGTTCACAGGAGACTGATGCCTCTATAATTGGCGCAGTTGAGGGGTCTCCTTTCTTGTGGATCGGGGAAATGATGCTGAGATTCCATTCATCAGGCATACACACGTCTTACCAAATCTTAGAGATGAGTTGGTGTATGCTCTCTACCAATTCATCACCGGCAGTCTTGTTGGATTTTAGCTTGGATATTGCTATCTTCACTTCGTTTTGGTCAGGTGGACGGAAATTTTGACTATCATGGTCTATGTTGAATGGTTCATTCTGCCTGACAGCGAGATGTTGGTCTTCGTCGCCGTTATACAGTCTGCAGAAGTAGTTTTTCATATTCTCAGGATCAACTTTGATTCTACTACTAGGTTTCCATTTTCATCTCTACAGGCATTGTCAGATGTATGAATCGGGCATAACCAATGGTACGGGCCATTGGTATCTTTTGAAGATTCCTGCACCTCCAGGCGCAACCAAAGAAAAAAAAAATCTCTACAGGTTTCTGTACGGGTATTGCTTCTCTGACACATCCTTTTTACCTTTTGGTAAAACTTCCGTACATTGCTCCTGGAGTATAAACTCAAACGCGCGCTTCTCATGCTCTTTCTTCTTCTTTTGGAGAAGCCAATGGTCTTCCCATCTCTTTTGCTCGTAGAGCTCACGAGCAGCTCTCGTTTTCCTTTGCAGAGCCGCTTTGTATGCCTCTTGTTTAGCTGCATGCACTCGCCGGCATTCTTCGTCAAACCAGGGGTTTCGCGGTGGTGGGCGAGCGAGACCTAGCACATCAGTCGCGGCGTTTCTGATAGCATAGAATACAGCGGAGATTTCCCGCCACTTCATCCACCCTACGTTTACGCGATGATTGGTGTCGTCATCACAGGTTGCTTCGCTATTGATCATAGATCCCAGATATTTGAACTTTTCGCACTTGGGAAGCACTGTTCCAAATCGTATTTTAGTGAGACAGTTTTTCTCAGTAAGGTAGGATTTAGCACGGAGTATAACAACAAAAAATGACTGACAAATACTTTAGCTTTTATATTCAGTAAAACACTCAATTTCAGAGGGCGCTGGAATGATTTCGTTAGTGTTTAAGATCATAGTGAGCAGGTGCACCAATTTGAAGTATTAAAAAAGTTTTTAAACCAGATTGACTTTGGATCGTTTTTTTTTAGAAACTTTTGCTTTGTTTTACATAATTTTCACTAAAACACGCCTCCATGCAAATAAATGTCTGGAGTAGGTCTGAGTAGATCAGAAAACGGGCAGCAAAAGTACTCTGTCTTCCTTGAACTAATACGATACCTACTTACCTCCATAACGTCCACTCACATGTCAAGTGCTCTTTGCAGTGATGTAGGATCCTCATTTATGATGGCTCTATCGTTAGCAAAAAATAATTGATGTACATTAGGGTCCGTCACTTGAAGCTAACTCTTGCGTGTTCTGCAGAAGTATGGAATTGATGGTTTCCTGCTTAGGGCACTTCAGTCTTTATTCATAAAATGCAGAAACTTTGTCCAGGTAAACAGTGTTAAATCAATACCTTTCACTGTGGGCGTTAGACTCCGCCATGTGTGCATTTTGTCACCTATCCTCTTTATTATATAAATGGGCTGAATGTTATAGCGTGGCGGTGGCGAAGAAAGTTTTGAATTCGGAGACTTAAGGATTCGTCAGCTGCTCTTTCCGGATGCTACAAGGAAAGCCGAACTTAGTGTTCAAGTTAAATTATCGATTTTTAGCTCGGTATACGTTCCAGCTCTCACGTATGGTCAAGAAATTTGGGTAGTGTCCGAAGAATAAGATCGCGGATAAAACCTGCTGAAATGAGGTTCCTTCGCGGTGTTTAGTTTAGTTTATTCATAAATAGATTAAACAATATGCTGATTACAAAATATTATACACATACCTATATAATTAGTTGACATTGAGAATGGTCATTAAAATATTTCAAAACTTTGCTTTTAAATAAGTCCCTATTCACTTGAAGATCAACCACATTGCAAATGAAAGTGTATAATAAAAAACACAGAGTAATTGGTTCATTGATAGCATAATTATTTCTATGGGAAGGCACATAAAGGAGATAATCTCTAATTCTAAGATTCCTTTCTGGAATATAGACAGAAACAATAGCAGGTAAATCTGCGGAATTTATATTATTACTTAAAACATCTTTAACAAAAAGAGCGCATTGTCTGTGGTTATTTAAGGTTGTTAAGATTCTATGGTTTGGTCACTTAGTGCACATGTCGTCAAACCGACTCTAAAGCATGTCATGATTTCCACGGCATCAGGTAGGCCTAGAAATAGATGGCTGGAACAAATGTTGCTAGCTAAAGAGTTGTTAAAAGATAAACCAGTATTTGAATCTTCAGTTAGTTATTAACTTTGTATGAGTCATTTAAATTCATTCATGGTGAACATAGACATATAGATATATTTTCATTTGTTTTGTTTTCCTATTTGTTGTTTCGTTTTCCTTTTTGATGTTTTGTTTTATATTACACTTTACTCTTAGTTTGTTTTTTTTATACACAAATATCTATCTATATTAATGAAAAATAAATGCTGTTCGTTGGTAAGCGTATCATTTGAGAACGGCTGGACCGATTTGTACTATTCTTATCCCAAGTACTATTCTTATACAGAGCATTTTGCATGCTCTATCTAATCACCGAAGGGAACGTTCCTGACACTAAGATAACCATGTCATACGCATATCCGATATAATCGGATATAAATAATAATTATTATCGGCGATACGCGACAGAGCTCTTTGGGAGAATTAAAATTTTTGTGTTTTCATCAATCAACAACTACAAAAGTAGCTGAGTAGAAGATGATATGGGCAATGACCGGCAACACCTGAACCTTGTAAGGAAGTGACATAATCCACCACCACAGAAGCGATCATCCACACTCTACGCACACCTCACTAACCACCTAATGCGGAGGCCGCCATCTGTTGGCAGGTAGCGAAACAGCGAATATTCTCCGAATCTTCTGTCAAACAAGAGGAATCGGAGGAAACGGAGAAAATGTAAATACAAAGGTCGCAGACGAGAATGTGGAGGAAATTTTGCATTGGCTCAAGATTCACATTCTCGTCTTGCGGATTTTTCCATAAAAGAGTGTGGATGAGAGTCAGTCGGCAGAGTCTGCTCAAGCGTGGTAGTACCAATCCAGTGTACTTTTGACAGCCTCTCTCGGAATTGGTCTTACGACTTTCCACCAAATTTTCTGCCTTTACCTCGGTGATTGGGCAATAATCCACGGGTCTGCTACTAGCTATAGCCGGCCCGCCCGATAGGTTTCTCCCCTTCTGAGAGAAACAAACCGCGTTAACTACAGCGGATTTGCCGCCCTTTGTTAAGCTATTTTCCAAGCCTGCCCTAAGTGCGGACTGGATCCTTCCTAAGCCTGCCCTAAGTGCGGACGGCTACTTTCCAAGCCTGCCCTAAGTGCGGACTGGGTCACAGCACGCCTGCCCTAAGTGCAGACGGCTACTTTCCAAGCCTGCCCTAAGTGCGGACTGGATCCTTCCTAAGCCTGTCCTAAGTGCGGACTGGGTCACAGCACGCCTGCCCTAAGTGCGGACGGCTACTTTCCAAGCCTGCCCTAAGTGCGGACTGGATCCTTCCTAAGCCTGCCCTAAGTACGGACTGGGTCACAGCACGCCTGCTTTAAGTGCGGACGGCTACTTTCCAAGCCTGCCCTAAGTGCGGACTGGATCCTTCCTAAGCCTGTCATAAGTGCGGACTGGGTCACAGCACGCCTGCCCTAAGTGCAGACGGCTACTTTCCAAGCCTGCCCTAAGTGCGGACTGGATCCTTCCTAAGCCTGTCCTAAGTGCGGACTGGGTCACAGCACGCCTGCCGTAAGTGCGGACGGCTACTTTCCAAGCCTGCCCTAAGTGCGGACTGGATCCTTCCTAAGCCTGCCCTAAGTACGGACTGGGTCACAGCACGCCTGCTTTAAGTGCGGACGGCTACTTTCCAAGCCTGCCCTAAGTGCGGACTGGATCCTTCCTAAGCCTGTCCTAAGTGCGGACTGGGTCACAGCACGCCTGCCCTAAGTGCGGACGGCTACTTTCCAAGCCTGCCCTAAGTGCGGACTGGATCCTTCCTAAGCCTGCCCTAAGTGCGGACTGGGTCACAGCACGCCTGCCCTAAGTGCGGAAGGCTACTTTCCAAGCCTGCCCTAAGCGCAGACGGAAACTCCTTCCAGACGACGTACCGAACCGAGCCAGACAACAGGACGCATAATCCCGGCCCGTACCAGAACCAGCCGCAGGACGACCAACATTAGCGTTAAGTTATACATATATTGTTAGGTATAAACGTTGTTAGCTAAGAACCATTTGTACTGTTAACGAAACAATATTGTATAGAACCACTCCATTTATAAAAAAAAGTACCTCTTTCCCAAAGTCTAGGGTGTTCCTTTGGGTTATCCCTGGGGCCGGCGAGCCCACCTCAGCCTTTGAAGAAAGATACCCTCACAACCTTATCAATAAACATTAAATAAAAATAAGTGAAATTGATGTTTTACACGTATTGCAATACGCCCGGACTGTTGCACAATAGTGTTATGTATAAATCTGTACGGGAAGAATATTTTCTTTCTCTGTTTTTTTGGAAACAATAATTTAAATATGGCAAAGGAAAGGCTTGTCCTAATCTCATATAAATTGTTTTTAAACATTTCTGTTACCAAGTGTACCAATACATATAACTCAAATACTTGTGTCGGGCTATGCAGTATCCATACCAACTTCTTCTCAACTTAAAAATTGAATAACGGAACCCTGACTCTACCCTGTTTCCTTTTACAAAAAACGCCAACTGGTTTATCCTCAAAATATCTTCTGCCTAGGCTACGCTGAAGGCGTTATTGTCTGCTATCACATAATAACATACGTTCAATACATTCGTTTTGAGAGAACGAAGCAACAAAGTTCGTCAGCACCACCATGCGAATATTTTCAAAATGTAATCAAGATAAGGATAATTCTTCAAAATACTCACTCATGTTTTCAAACAAATTAACTACTAACTCGACCAAGAAATTGTGGTCGATTATGTGTGTTCACATTAAGATCCATTTTCGAACATAAAACAGTTTATCCCCAAAAACGTTTATGCACACATAAGTTTTAAGAGTACCATCCATTGTGGAATTTGCTATGTAGCAATAAAGACCCGATACGGCTACTGTCTCGACTTCATAATGCCGTCAAAACCAATTTGCAATAACTCATGTTATTATCACTACGCCCACTTAACACCAAGTTCCGCTCAAATAGCTGCGCCGCCGTTCGTGGCTAACCACTCTGCACATCCTTCTTTGCCGTCCACCTTGTTCACCCTCGCTAGCGGATAATATGCTATACTTTCTTTTATTTCGTAACTTTTATACCGTAATTTATTGCAATTTATTTTATTGTACACTCAAGTGAACATTAAGCGTACAAAGTTTTCCCATGAAGAAAAGCGTAACAAAACGTCATAAAGAAGCTGGCTTATCGACTTTTAAAAATGTATTAACAGCCATCTAGGGGGTGATTCGAAGCCCATTGCAACCGAAACAGGATACAGTGACAGGAACAGAAACAACGAACAAATTTAAAAATGTTTAACTTATTCCATAGCCCAGTTCCCCGATGACCTCCAGGATAATAGAAACTTTACACAGCTACTTGTCATCTCGTTTATTGTCGTTCGGTCCGAGGGACTGAATTATGACAGCGGAAAAGTAATGACAAGAATAAAATCATTTATCTGACAACTAATGGCATAAGTGTGGGCAAAATAGCCAGGATACGTTTTGCTTTGTGTGGAAATCAAATGTTTGGGCTGGATGTTTAGCTTAACAAGTGATAATTAACGCCTTAATGGTTGTTGTTGTTTGCTGCAAATGAAGAGCCGTATATGGCGCATTTTGCTTCCCTGATGCAAAATTATTGATTTCGAAATTATCTACGCTCTTAGCTCTGACCATCATCCTGTTTTGTGTGAAATTCTTATGCCAGGAATAAGAAAAGTTGAATACTTCCTTGATATCAAAAATGCTAATTGGAGGCATTTTCAAGCAAATATGAAATCAAAGCTTCGGAACAAACTAGTTTAGAAGATATTTATTAGGCTATATATAGGAATACAAAAATTAATGAAGCTCTTTCAGCTTTGAGCTCAAGCAATCGAATAAAAATCTGAAGGTCTGATTTTTATTAAATAGAAAAAATTATGCAGAGTTTACATAGGTGATATTTCTAGAATAATCAAAGTGGGGTATTGCCAAAAAACAAAACTATACAATTATTAGGAATGGTTCACATTAAATAAACATTTCTAACACTCCCATTTTTGTTTAATGTATAGTCAACTAAGTTAATTATAAAACAACGCTTTGTCGCTTACGCCGATAAGCTCTCTTAAGAACTGGAAACGTTCATGTGGCAATCCTCTCAGTTGCTCATTACTCGGCACGTATTCAAGCTCAAAAACACTATTATTGAGTTTCTTCCGGATGAAGTGATGTGTGACATCGATGAAACTCGGGGTTGCGAACTAATTTCATCGCGCTTTGGTTATCCACGAAAAGTTTTGGTACGCCCACATCAGATGAAGACAATCCAGCTACTAGTGCGAGCATCTAGACTAACCGCTTCACAGTATTACAAGCTACAATAATAGCTTGGTTTGTGAACACCAGGCAAAGGGTCCAAACCCACTCTGAAAAATCTAACCAGAAGTAGATTATCTAGTAATAATATCACCTGCGTAATCAGCTTCGCTATAGGTACTCATATGCGTGTTGTCACGTGTAGCTTTGAAAAACAGACCATAGTCCATAGTCCCTTTAGGGTATCTTAAAATTCGCTTTATTGCATTTCAGTGTACCCTAGTGTGCTTCTCGAAGTATCTGCTCACGTTTCTCACCGCAAACGAAATGTCTGTTCTCGTACCGATCTCTCGCCAAGGAGATCAAGCTCCCAACCGCTTCTTCATAGGGCACGTCATCTGTTTAATGATGACCTTACGTCGCATGGTGTAGATTCTTGAACTTATCCAATATTCGTCGAGTATAAGATGACTGGTTAACGAAAATTGGCCCATCTCTGACTCGATGAACCTACAGACCAAGGTAGCATTTAACATCTCCAAAAGTAATAAAAAAGTGTATTTTCAGATATTCCAACAGTTTCTGTGCACACAATTCGTCAGTTGCAGCAATTATGCCATCATCTACGTAGATAGCAAAGATGATTTTCCTGTTGTCCTTATGACTGGTGAAAACGCCTGGATCTGCTATGTTGACTTTAAAACCATATAGCTTTAAAAAGCTTGAAAACTTCTGGTTCCAACAGCGAGATGCTTGCTTAAACCCATAAAGGCTTTTCTGTAGCTTGCGCACCCTATTTGTACCACCTTGATATCCCACCGGTTGCTGCATGTAGATTTCAAAATCCAAATCAACAAATAAAAATGCTGTCTTCACATCAAACTGCGTTAGTACCAAGATTTCTGCCACAGCTATAGGAAAAATTGTTCTAACAGAGTCGAACTTCACAGTCGGACTAAACGTCTCATGATAATCGATTCCGTACACCTGCGAGTACCATCGAGCAACCATTCTTGCCTTGAACCTTTCGATCTGCCCACCAGTTTTATATTTAACATTGTAAGCCCATTGATTATCAATTGATGACCTATTCTTCGGTAGATCCAGTAGCACCCACGTCTTGTTATCTTTTATTGATTCCATTTCGTCATCCATTGCCTTGCGTCCATCCTGTGAGTGTTGAGACCTTACTGCTTCTTTATCTCTTTGTCTCCGGTTCGTAAGCCATAGGGACAAAAGCTTCTCCTTGCTCCTCAATCAGTCTCTGTGGAACATGATTCAAACTTCTGTTTCTAAATTCATAACGGAATTTAGTATTTGTTGAGCTTTCAGTAGAACTAACTTCTGCGTCTTTATGATGGTCATCACAAACTTCGTTGGCCCTGGTTCGTCTCAAAAATTTTCGTCATTGCTCTCAGTTATTCTATCCGCCTCCAGCTGTACTTGCTCTTCCATCCGCATACTACCGTCATTCGTCTCGAAACTGTCTACAACGTCTGATTTTAAAGTTATAGAAAGCTTCACTGTCGTGTTGACGTCTTCATTTCGCGCTTTATTCATCTCCTTCAGAGCTTTTAACACTTGAGCAATATTTTGGTGACTCAAACGCCCATGCCATAGTTTCAGACTATCCGTTGAAGTCACATTAGCAGTTGTTGCTAATTTAGGAGGCATACGTTTCTTTTCGATCTTAAACTGCATCTCGAAAATTTGTCCATGCCTTTCTCCCACTGCAACTACAATTGCAGAGTCAACGTAATGCAGTCTGGAATCGTCGGCTGAGTAATCTGGATAAATGTGCAAAACCGTTTTGGAACATAGCCAAAATAATTAGAAATTAAAACAAACAGGGATTTGTTTGGCCTTCATTTCTCCAGTAGTACTTATTTTACTAACCTGGAGAAAGCTTACCTATTCTCAAGTACTTTTTTGTAAAATCATGAAGTGTCCCAAAATCTTGGTGATACTATAACAAGCATACTTGTAAATAATACTGTGTATGATTTCAATCAGTCAACGATGAAATTTCCTACTGGCGAGTTCGTTACACAGGAAGATATTGAGTTTGTTGTTGGCAATTTGCAACTGAAAAAATTCGGAGGTTTTGACGCCATTAGGAATATCTACATTAAAAAAAACTATCAAAAGTAGGTTATACGTTCCTCGCATTTATCATTAATACATGCCTCAAAATGCAGAACTTTCCTGAAGGTTGGAGGACTGCTGAGGTAGTTCCCTTTGCTGAAAGCAGGTAAGCTCGTAGATCAGTTTACTCAGCAGTTTAAGCAAAGTGTACGAAAGAATTATAAAAGAAAAGATATTGCAAAGTGTCAGTGATCGGAAGATATCATATTTCCTGATGAACAATACGTTTTAGGAGATACCATACCACTGCACACCAGAATAGAATTTGTAGACACGTAGGGAAATCTACCGGTATACTGCTGTTCGATACAGGGAAGGCATTCGACTCAGTATGGCATAACGGTATTATATTCAAAATGTTAAAGTTTAGATTTCCTGTTTGTTTGTGTAGAATAGTTGAAAGTTTATTGTCAGCTCGTCGTTTTAGAGTATCCGTAAATAACATTTGTTCTGATTTAAACAATTTTTATGTTGGTGTGTCCCAAGGTTCTGTCCTTGGTCCTGTTTTGTATAATATATACACGTCAGATTTTCCCAGCCTTTCAGAGGGCAATGTAGCTATTTATGCTGGTGACACTGCTATTTTCTCATCGCATGAGTTTGCTCTTGCTATAGAGATAAATTTAAGCAATGCGATGGAAATACTGATAAGATATTATCACAAATACAAAATTAAAGTGAATGGAAATAAAATGCAAGCTATTTTTTTCTCAAGGAAAAGAAAAGCTTGCTTTCTTCCTCGAGGCCGAATCCGAGTTAAAGGTACAGTGGGAATCATACATTTTTTATATAATTTTTTTGTTAATATGCACCATTGATTGCAACATACATAAATATTTCAGTTGGAAGATATAAGATAATATCATATCTCTGTATTTTAAATGTGCGGTAACAAACCAATTTTATAAATTTATACCAAATAAATATCTATCTATCTATATATCTTGGGGGTGGCAATGGTGTAGTGGTAACGTCGTCGATGGCCACCCTAATGGTTCATGGTTCAAATTCTGATGTCAGCAAGAATTTATTTCCTTCTCATGAAATCAGTTCGATCAATTGCGAAAGCTTGTGTAAACACTACTGCGAAGGCATACGTAGGGTGATTGATAAGTACCTGTGTTAGGCAAGAAAAAACATTTTTTTTTAAACAATTTTATTTTTCGACATAGTCTCCTTTTACATCGACACCCTTAGCCCAACGATATTCCAACTTTTTTAAGCCCTCCGAAAAATAGGTTTTGTCGAACCCTGCAAAATATGCCTCAGTTTCAGCAATGACCTCCTCGTTTGTTGTGAATCTCTTTCCGCCAAGCCATTTTTTCATATTTGGAAACAAAAAGAAATCACATGGGGCCAAATCTGGATAATACGGTGGATGCGGCAGTAATTAGTAGCCTAATTCCATCAATTTTGCCGCCGCGACGTGACACGAGTGAACCGGTGCATTGTCATGATGGAACAGAACCTTTTTCTTTGCTTGCTCTTACTTTCTCACTTACTTGACACTAAGCAATGACATATAGATTTTACATCAGTGCCGTTATGTGTCTTCAAACACGGTTACTTATCAATCACCCCTCGTAACACTGGCAGTAGCTTGGTCATTTGGCTTAACAAGTTTTTCGCTCTGTTGATGATAATTTGCCCCATGACATTAGTTATCGGGAAAAACTACTGTGAATCAGAAGCAAAGACAAAAAATAACAATAATCTCCCCAGTTATCTGGACGCCACCCCCGGAGAATTTCTGAAGCATAAACAACTGAGCTTCAAGAACGACTACACCAAAATCTTTCTCTCTCTCTCTCTCTCTCTCTTTCCATCCTTTCCAACGCTCGCACTGTGTGTAAACATGTTAAAAGTATTCATAACCCTTTGAGTGCGCGAAATTATAAAAAAAAAAATCTATAATTGCCACATAGGAACACGTAATTTAATGGAGAGAGTTGTAATGGAGAGACGATGGGAGAAGGGGAAGGAGAGATTTTTAATAGGGGAAAAAATAAAAATAAATTGCTGAGGGAAAGGGGATCGGCGATAGGATTGGAAGAGAGGATGGGATGAGGAATTTATTTATGGTAGGCTCAGATGCGGGGGTGCATGCCTTGCTTCATCGCAGCTAAAGCTCATCGGAGGGCGGGTTCTTGCATCTAAGTTCCCCCAAATATCACCACTGCAAAAAAAATGCATGCACGGAATCGGTAATTGATATTTTTTTAAAGAAAAGTCTGACTAAGGTAAACGACGCCACTACGGGGATGATCAGATGGTCGTCCTCCATGCGGGTCTTTACCCACCCAACCTATGTACAAGTAACCGCGTAATATTTTTTTTTGCAAACGTTAGAAAGCCCTATGCTTTCATTATCGCCAACTAGGACCAAAACTTCACCTTTGAAATGAGACACGCTTTTATTTTCTAGTGAACCATATTCACATCTGTACTTTGTTTATACTTAGGTATCCATAGGTATACCTTTTATTTAGATAAAAAAAAACAGTATGGATACATTTAATTGTAGTAGTCTTGTGTGTTATGTACTTTATTATTTTTTTTAAATCGAAGTAGCGAAAATTCATTAAAATACAAGAAAAAAAACTTGCCCACTCTGTTTGATTCAAATACAAGAGAAAAAAAAAAACATTTGGCAACTCTTTTTGTGAGTGCTTCTTGTAGGTGAGCATACAAAAATTGAGAGGGGCTACAACACACAAAAAAAAGACGCTACGCTCTTACCTGAGGTTCCGCTTCGCCAGGCCTGCCGATTAGGACTCCTCCTGTAGCTGCAAAAAATAGGGAAGAAAAAAAATAAAGGGAAAGCACTCTCTCCCCTTTCTTACACACACACACACACACACACACACACACACACACACACACACACACACACACACCATGGAGGTTACCACAGCCACCAAGTCGGACGGGCTGGTGGGGCTAAGCTCAGGCAACTGTGGGGGTCACAGGTGGCGGATAGTGAACGGCCTGCAGAATTGTAGGTTAACTGCGAATACCCAAATAAGCAGTCCCCGACCAAGAGCGGCAGAGAAGGAGGGCTTGGCTGAAAAGGTCAAAGGAACCCCTATGAACTTTCTGCGACAAGACGAATAAGCACCGTCTTCCATATAAGTGCTCCCCACCGCACAAGGTGGCTACGAGGGATACAGTAAGGAGAAAATGGCGAGATCCGGACGTACCCGCCACAACGCGAAACACGCAGCTTCTTGTCCCGGAAAGATGTCTGCACACTACGAAATATGAGTGTATACAGTGCAACACATTATAGTGCGCATCACTGTAATTGAAAACCACAACACGATGACTTCGTCATCAGTACCTTAAAATATTAAGACTGAGCCCAGTAAGGTCTTAATTACGGCATACTGGAAAACGAATTGGAATGACAGCTATGAGGGCTGACGTCTGTAGTATTCTGTTACCTGAGTAAGCTGGAGTGAAATCCGGTTGAAATGGCTTTCAGGCTAATGCTACAAGCGCCCCCGTCCCGTTAAAACCTTGGCAGGCCTCAAAGTACGTTCAATGTTTCGTCACCATTAAGTTGGTGGTGTAGGTACAGATGTAACATTCCTGTTTAACACCGATCTGGCTCTGACATAAGACCCCATAAGGGCTTATGCCAACCCTCGCATGGCCTCACTGCTTGCATAGACAACCATGAGATCACTGGGTGACTACACATTCGAACATTGATAGCGGCTTTGAGTGGGGACCCAAAAGAAATGAATACAAAACAAACAATAACCCCAAACAACAACAAAACAAGCAACAGTCAAACCAACGGTGAGTATAGAGGAGACCCGTTCCAGAGGAGCTCAGTGATGCTGAGGTCACCTGTGGGACAATCAGATGGAGCACCTCCGGTGGCATCGGAGGCGACGGTTGAAAAAGCCCCTGATCGACCTGACTTCCACAAGCTGGGCATGCAGATTAGGGAACTAGTCGACATGCTCGAAGACGGAAAGCGGCGCTCAATACATCAACCAATGAGAGACGCCATAGAAAGCATTCGGGCGTTGTATGAACTCTCGGCAATCCAGCTGCGGGATGAAAAGGCCAAGGAAGTGATAAGAAGAAATAACTCTTCTCAGACCTCCCCCTGGCTCAAACCTGTCCAGGACGCAAAAAAGAAGAGACTGCCATCGGAGAACAGCACGCCGAAGCCGAAACGTGAACGCAAGCAGAAGCGCCCCTCAGATGAGGAAAATAAGAAGAAAGAGCCAAAAAAAGTCACAGAAACGGCTTTGACAAAGGCTAAACAAGCCAGTACCTCTGGTAATAAGAAAAATACGATGCGAGAAGAAGACAATGGTTGGTCAGCTGTTAAAAGCAAGAAGGCCACCAAAAAGAAGCAGGGCAGAAAACCAAAACCTGATGCCATCGTCATCGAAGCGAAAGGGGAGGCTTCCTACGCCCAGATACTCCGAAGCGTAAAAGCAGACCCTAAGTTGGAAGCTGTGGGCAAGGCGGTATCCAGAATCAGGAGAACGAAAAAAGGGGATCTTCTGATACAACTGAAGGAAGCAGGAGACAAAACGACGGATTACAAAAACGTCATTGGCGAAGCTCTAGGAGAACAGGCTGAAGTCAGAACGCTCACTCATCGTACCACGATCGAGATCAGAGACATCGACGAGGTCACTACTAAGGAGGACGTATGCGCGGTCATCAGAGCCCAATTCGATTTGGGCAGGGTCATGACTACTGACATCATTTCTTTGCGGAAGGCGTACGGTGAGACTCAAACGGCAATAATTAATCTCCCTGCAGAAAGTGCGAAGAAACTATTGGAAGCAGGACGCATCAAAATTGGCTGGGTAGTCTGCCGCATTCGTGAGCGGACGCTGCTACAGAAATGTTTCAAGTGCCTCGAATTCGGACATTTGGCCAAGCATTGTAAGAGCGAAGAAGACCGCTCCAAACTCTGTAGGAGGTGCGGTAAAGAGGGACATATCGCGAGAGATTGCAGCGAGGAACCATCCTGCATGTTCTGCAGGAAAGTCAACCCGGAAAATGCAAAGCACATAGCAGGCGGCAATAAATGCCCTGTCCTCAAGAAAGCGATCTGCAGCAAGAAACCATGAAGGTTATCCAAATTAACCTCAATCATTGTGAGACAGCTCAGGATATCCTGGCACAAACCATCAAGGACGAAAAAGCAGATGTAATCTTGATCAGCGAGCCATATAAAATTCCTGACAACAGCAGCATCTGGCTCAGTGATCGATCGAAGCGGGCCGCAATATGGTCATGTGGGAGACATGCGTTCCAGGATGCAAATGAAGAGTCAGAGGGTTTCGTTCGGGCCAAAATCAACGGTATACACTTCTATAGTTGCTATGCTCGGCCCAGCTGGACTATAATTGAATACCAGGAGATGCTAGATAACCTCGTGGCTGATGCTCGGGAAAGAACTCCAGTGATTATTGGCGGAGATTTCAATGCATGGGCGACGGAATGGGGCAGTAGATTTACCAACGCAAGGGGTCATGCCCTCCTGGAAACATTTGCAGCTCTCAACGTAGGCATCGCAAACGTAGGTAGGGCTAACACCTTCCGCAGAGCAGGCATGGGCTCAATAATTGATATCACGTTAGCGAGTAACTCCATCCTGCGGGGAATTAAATGCAGAGTCAGTGAAGATTATACCCACAGTGACCACCAAGCTGTTATAATTGACATTGGTAACGCCAGAAGCACTCACCGCCCGCGATCGACTGGTCCGAAATGGCAGGATAAGCTCTTCGACAAAGATACATTCGCGGAAGTGGTTGACACCTTCACGCTAGTCCGAGGATCGGCAGAAAATTCAGCTCGCCACCTCACCCAGTCCATCAACATGGCGTGCGATGCATCAATGCCCAGGAGGGCCTCAAGTAGAAGACGCCTGCCTTGCTACTGGTGGAACGATGAGATCAGGGTACTTAGAGCAGAGTGTCTACGGGCAAGGCGCAAAGTACAAAGATCACGAAACACACCCAACTTTCAGGAGTACCTATCGTCCTTTAAGCTGGCGCGAAAACAGTTAAGCAGAGTTATCAAGGAGAGCAAAGCAAGATGTTTCAGACAGCTCTGCGATGAAGCTAACGTAGACCCTTGGGGCACGGCGTATAGGATGGTGATGAGAAAGCTTAAGGGCGGCAACTCCCCGCAGATAACATGCCCGTTAATGCTGAAGTCAATAGTAGAACATCTTTTTCCAAGGAGAGCATCTACTATGTGCGCAATCACCAGAGAAAACTTTACAGAGGTAATTCCAGTGATTACAATAGAGGAATTGACAATCGCATCCAGAAAGATAGGTGACAACAAGACGCCTGGACCTGACGGCATACCTAACAAAGCAGTGAAAGCCGCTGTTCAAAAAAGGCCAGACATCTTTATTGCAACAATGCAAAAGTGCCTAGAAGAAGGAATTTTCCCTAAGCAATGGAAACTGCAACACCTCGTTTTATTGCCAAAAGGAAACAAACCCCCAGGAGACCCATCGTCGTATCGCCCGATATGCCTACTGGATACAATGGGAAAGATCCTGGAGCGAATCATTTACAACAGATTGCTCACAATAGCGGAGGAGAAAGGGGCTTTGTCCAACCAGCAATTCGGATTCCGAAAGTCTCGCTCAACAATTGACGCCATTAAAGCTGTAGTTAATATAGCAGCGGAAGCAATTGAAGGTGAAAGATGGCGATACGGCACCAAGGAATACTGTGCAGTAGTGACGCTAGATGTCAAAAACGCATTTAATTCGGCAGACTGGCCCACTATAAGAAGATCTCTTGCTAGGATGGATACACCATCTTACTTGCTGCAGATAATGGCGAGCTACTTTACCAACAGGAAACTGAGGTATGATACCGACGAAGGAGTGAAGTACTACGATGTTACAGCTGGGGTCCCGCAAGGATCGGTGCTGGGCCCATTACTATGGAACATAATGTACGACGGAGTTTTACGACTACCACTGCCACCTAAAGTGAATATAATTGGATTTGCTGATGACATCGCTGTTGTTACAGTAGCAAAACAAATCAGTGAAGTAGAATCAGCTACAAATGTGGCAATCAGTCAAATCAAAAGCTGGCTAGGATCCGCCGGTTTAGAATTAGCTGACCACAAAACTGAAGCTGTTCTAATAACCAGTCGGAAATCTGTGGAATATATGAATGTACAGGTTGGGACCCAAATCATCAGATCCAAAGAAGCAATCAAATACTTAGGAGTAATGCTCGACAATAGACTGCGGTTTAAACAGCATGTTGATTATTCGAGCAAAAAAGCGTCACGACTTCAGGCAGCACTCTCAAGGATAATGCCCAACATTGGAGGACCTGGATACGCTAGGAGGATCCTACTATCCAGAGTTGTCAGCTCAGTCCTTCTTTATGCGGCTCCGGTTTGGGCGGGGGCTCTCGCGACCAAAGAAACAAGGAGGAAACTTACATCAGCCTACAGACTCTGCGCTATAAGGACCATCAGTGGTTTTAGAACTATCTCTGACGAAGCAGCCTTTGTCATAGCAGGAATGGTTCCTATCGACATCCTCGCGAACGAGATGCAGAGAATCTACAATCGGAGAGGCTCGAGCCATCAAGAGGCTAGCGAAAGAAGAAGGGTTATAGAAGAAGAAAAAGCAGCTTCAAGAGCTGTGTGGCAAGATCGATGGGATAATGCGGTTAAAGGCAGATGGACCTATAAATTAATCCCCACCATCGACATTTGGATAAACCGAGCACATGGGAACTGCACCTACCACCTCACGCAGTTCCTGTCTGGCCATGGAGGTTATCGCAAATATCTTTACCGGTTTGGACACGATAGCTCTCCGTTGTGTCCAGAATGTCCAGACCAGGAGGAAGATACGGAGCATGCAGTCTTCTACTGTAGGCGATTTGAAAACTGGAGAAACGAACTTCCCAGTCCCCCATTCCTCATAGATCATATGGTACAATCTGAGGAAAAATGGATGGAAATTTGCGCGTTTATTACGCATGTGCAAATGCAGCTTCGAATTCAAGAACGAATACGTCGAGAAGCAGAAAGTACAGCATAAATTGCTAACCAGCCCCGCGAAGTAATACCTAACGGCAGTCCCGCGGGGAGAGTGGTAGAAGTGTGAAGGGTGTGTGTTTAGTACGTAGGCGTATTCCTGAAATCGATTACTCAGGTTTGCGAATCGTGCATGCTAGTAGCACTCGGGCTATTAGTATCTATGAAGATTACACATCCCTGGCGCAACCTAAAAAAAAAAAAAAAAAAAAACCATGGAGGTTATCGCAAATATCTTTACCGGTTTGGACACGATAGCTCTCCGTTGTGTCCAGAATGTCCAGACCAGGAGGAAGATACGGAGCATGCAGTCTTCTACTGTAGGCGATTTGAAAACTGGAGAAACGAACTTCCCAGTCCCCCATTCCGCATAGATCATATGGTACAATCTGAGGAAAAATGGATGGAAATTTGCGCGTTTATTACGCATGTGCAAAAAAAAAAAAACACACACACTCATCGTCACAACAGATTGCTCACAATAGCGGAGGAGAAAGGGGCTTTGTCCAACCAGCAATTCGGATTCCGAAAGTCTCGCTCAACAATTGACGCCATTAAAGCTGTAGTTAATATAGCAGCGGAAGCAATTGAAGGTGAAAGATGGCGATACGGCACCAAGGAATACTGTGCAGTAGTGACGCTAGATGTCAAAAACGCGTTTAATTCGGCAGACTGGCCCACTATAAGAAGATCTCTTGCTAGGATGGATACACCATCTTACTTGCTGCAGATGATAGCGAGCTACTTTACCAACAGGAAACTGAGGTATGATACCGACGAAGGAGCGAAGTACTACGATGTTACAGCTGGGGTCCCGCAAGGATCGGTGCTGGGCCCATTACTATGGAACATAATGTACGACGGAGTTTTACGACTACCACTGCCACCTAAAGTGAATATAATTGGATTTGCTGACGACATCGCTGTTGTTACAGTAGCAAAACAAATCAGTGAAGTAGAATCAGCTACAAATGTGGCAATCAGTCAAATCAAAAGCTGGCTAGGATCCGCCGGTTTAGAATTAGCTGACCACAAAACTGAAGCTGTTCTAATAACCAGTCGGAAATCGGTGGAATATATGAATGTACAGGTTGGAACCCAAATCATCAGATCCAAAGAAACAATCAAATACTTAGGAGTAATGCTCGACAATAGACTGCGGTTTAAACAGCACGTTGATTATTCGAGCAAAAAAGCGTCACGACTTCAGGCAGCACTCTCAAGGATAATGCCCAACATTGGAGGACCTGGATACGCTAGGAGGATCCTACTATCCAGAGTTGTCAGCTCAGTCCTTCTTTATGCGGCTCCGGTTTGGGCGGGGGCTCTCGCGACCAAAGAAACAAGGAGGAAACTTACATCAGCCTACAGACTCTGCGCTATAAGGACCATCAGTGGTTTTAGAACTATCTCTGACGAAGCAGCCTTTGTCATAGCAGGAATGGTTCCTATCGACATCCTCGCGAACGAGATGCAGAGAATCTACAATCGGAGAGGCTCGAGCCATCAAGAGGCTAGCGAAAGAAGAAGGGTTATAGAAGAAGAAAAAGCAGCTTCAAGAGCTGTGTGGCAAGATCGATGGGATAATGCGGTTAAAGGCAGATGGACCTATAAATTAATCCCCACCATCGACATTTGGATAAACCGAGCACATGGGAACTGCACCTACCACCTCACGCAGTTCCTGTCTGGCCATGGAGGTTATCGCAAATATCTTTACCGGTTTGGACACGATAGCTCTCCGTTGTGTCCAGAATGTCCAGACCAGGAGGAAGATACGGAGCATGCAGTCTTCTACTGTAGGCGATTTGAAAACTGGAGAAACGAACTTCCCAGTCCCCCATTCCTCATAGATCATATGGTACAATCTGAGGAAAAATGGATGGAAATTTGCGCGTTTATTACGCATGTGCAAATGCAGCTTCGAATTCAAGAACGAATACGTCGAGAAGCAGAAAGTACAGCATAAATTGCTAACCAGCCCCGCGAAGTAATACCTAACGGCAGTCCCGCGGGGAGAGTGGTAGAAGTGTGAAGGGTGTGTGTTTAGTACGTAGGCGTATTCCTGAAATCGATTACTCAGGTTTGCGAATCGTGCATGCTAGTAGCACTCGGGCTATTAGTATCTATGAAGATTACACATCCCTGGCGCAACCTAAAAAAAAAAAAAAAACACACACACACACACACACATCTTTCTCTTCTTTTTTTTAAATTTATTTATTACTTTTTCTTATTATTCATTTTTTTTTTTTTTGACCAAAGGCACCTTTGCGCGGCAAACCCGAAACCACGACCAGACAAAACTACTTTTTTTTTCTTAATTAACCATGCGAGTATTCTAAAATGTTGATTTGTGATTTTTAATTAATTAATTTTTTCTTTCTTTTTCTTTTGTTGTTCGGGGCTGTAGACCCCCGAAAGCTTGAGGAGGAGGACGATAGCACTTAGGGGTTGGTTCCTTGCACCCGAGGACTTAGGGTCAGTTTTTTTTCCGCTTGGGAACGTAGGGGTCATTTGCACATGTCACTGGTGGCACTGACTAGGCGTCGCAAACTTTTTTTTTATTTGGATTTTGTTTCGTTATTATCTCTATATTTATATTTTATATATTTCTCCTTCTTTTTTTTCCGCTTGTAGTGTTTAGATTTTTTTTTTTATTTCTATGGATAGAATAAGTATATCTATAAGTTTATCTATAAACTGTTTTTTTTTTCCGCGTTTTGACTTTTTTGGGATTTTAGCCCGATCACGGTAACTTTCCAAACCAAACTGCGAAAGAGAAACAAAAATCGAGCAAGCGTGGCGTGGGTGAAACCGCTATGCTACTAGGTTTTTTTTTTTCGCGTGATGCTCCCGCTTCCCAGCAGGTAAGTTAGGAGTGTTGGAATTCCCACAAATCAAGCAGCCTGGGTACTTGAGTGGTCAAGGTAACGGTGGACTCCCTTTACCCCATCTCATGACTCTTCCCTCTCTACGACCACAGTCTTCTAGAGACATCAGAACTAAATGTCTAAGCCCACTATTTTTTTTGATTTCTCTCCCCTGCTTTATACCTGTCAGGCGAACTTTGCAGTGAACCGTCACAGGGGAGAAACAAAATAAATGACCGCCGTTACAGAGTGTTATTTATGTGGACAGGTTACAGGATGTTGGCACTAAACATAAACGTATAACCAATCGTGCTCTTTGTTTCAAAGAGTATTAAGATGGAGCTAGGTTTAGGATACCTAATTAAAGCCTTTACCAACTAGGCCCGCCTTTTTATTTTTATTGAATTTTTTTATCGGACAGTCTAGGAAGCTAGGTAGAAGTGGTTGTGTCAGCAAAACCATGCCGACACTTCATTAGCACAGAAACGCCGTTTTAATAATACAACTCAACTGACCTATCGGAGAGTCTTCTTTAAAAATTTTTTGGTTAGACATCTGATGTGACAACCTCGAACCTTTGTAAGTTTTTTTTTTTTTTTTGTATAATTTGCGCGCACTCAAGGGGTTATGAATACCCTTAACATGTTTACACACAGTGCGAGTATTGGCAAGGATAGATAGAGAGAGAGACAAAGATTTGGTGTAGTGGTTTGAAGCTCAGTTGTTTATGCTTCAGAGAAACTCCGGGGAGTGGCGTCCAGGTAACTGGGAAAATTTTTGTTATTTTTTGTCTTTGCTTCTGCTTCACTGTATTTTTTTCCGATAAGTAAATAAATAATGCTATAAAACCAGTTAAGCCCACCCTGCATCACGAGTCACTGACAATAAATTAGCAGAACGAGATGCATATAGATATAAGCACAAAAATGCGTAGGAAGAATAGAATATCAGTAGTCTACCAGCTTAAGGAGGTGGATGAGTCACGCGAAATGCAGCTCCCGCAGATTATAAATAACCACCAAATTTATAGCAATCAGAACATAATAGTAAATAAATATATACGAGTATTTGGCGCTAATCTTCTCTAATCTGGCGGCTCAGGTGCAGCTAGTAACGCCTAAATGGCCTAGGGCTTCGCTTCTTGCAAAAATTCCTTCTATGCATGTTGTGTTCTTCGTAGAAACGGATGGGACCTTCAGTTTTATGTTGTATCCCAAGGCCGGAGATGGTATTTTCGGACTGTGAACAAAATTGCATGTTTTTTGTGATTCAAACCGTTAAAATCACCGATGCATTAACAATTGCGTGCGCATATTCAGCAAAATAACCTTTGCTATTTATGTCCATTCTTGAGGAGTCTTGCAATCCATAGTTTACTCGTGAGCATTTCGAATTGGTCTGCATCTCAACAACCCAACTAAATTTCTCAAGAAAACTACCCACCGATGACATCCTTGCCGAGCTCTTTCAAGCGGTGCCAAATATATCGAGCGAATCGCTCCACCCACAGAATCAAAAAGGCTATGACATTAAGTCTAAAATATCTGGAAAAAGCTGACGAAATTTATCTACTTTGACATAAGATAATGGACATGCTCTTGATGGTCCGAAATATGTAAAGCAAGGCAAAGAAAGTTGGGCTTAACATAAATACCTTAAAAATAAAAGCCCTGAGAACTTCAAACTCCCACGCTCAACTCAACATTGTCGGACAACTGGTCGGGAAATTTGGCAATTTTCTATACCTAGGAAGTGTGATCTCGGTCGACCGTGGTGGAATTGAACTGAATGTGAGCAGCAGAATCAGGAAAGCAAAAGCTGCATTCAGTATGTTATCCAACATCTGGAGAAGCAATTTTCTCTGCACAAGAACTTAGTTGCGATTATTTCGCTCCAGCGTCGATCAGTATTTGGCTCAATCGTATCTCTAATCAACAACTTTATCAGAGATCGGACCAGGAACCTGTAGACATCACCATACGGAGAATAAAGTGATGGTAAATCGGTCACATCTTATGACGTGATATTGCAAACTACACTATGCAATGGAATCCACCTTCTTAGTCAATAGCGGATCATCCTAAGGCTAAAGGATGTGTGACGCAGAATAGTTAAGGAGGAATCGGAGTCTTCAGGTATAAGTTAGAGCGAGCTTAAACGCATTGTAGACCTCCGAACAAGATGACACGTAGGCACTGTTGATGCCAAAAGTTCACTTTTATCAGCTTTTAGGCAAGACGTATCACCAATGCCCTAGCCACAACGTTAAATTTTTTCTGGGTGATTTAAATTCAAAGCTAGGTGAAGAGGACATCCTTAGTGGTATGATAGGAAAGCAGAGACTACACGACAACACATCCGATAATTGAATCAGGCTAGATGGGACGAAACTTTGTTGTAGCGGTTCCCACATGACTCTCTTTTAATAGCAAAACCGGCAACTTAATTCAATTTGCGATTGACGCAAGGTACTCTTCCAGTATTATGAGTGTCAGGACTTTCCGAATAGAGTCGAACAGAGTATATCAGTAAATCTTAAAAAATTGTCTGTCTATCAGTTGAATCGAAGTAAAAAATAATTCTACATAAATGTCTAGGTGCAAAGTTTGATAGCAATATCTGACAAATTGAAAACAAACAATTAAGAACGAACAAAGAGGAACGTTATTTATTACTCAAAACAACCAAAACTGAGACGTGCCCCTTCTTTTAAGCATAGCAAAGTATTCGTTTATCCACTCTTAAAAAAGAAAAATTAAATAAGTAAGTAATTCACGGCTATGATTTTTTTTATAAATTAAGTCTCTTAAATATACAATACTTTAAATCATATAAGCAACTTCCACTTTATATCCTTAAATACAACGTCTCATTACTACCGAATCCTCGTTTCTGGAACCTAGTAGACCAGTACACATCTTCCATGTGCAGGATTCTACACTAAGTTCTTTTAGTCCATCGATGTAGAGTATCCACTTCAAACTATCTTCATTCAAGAAACTTTATTACCTTCATTAAATCGAAATCAATGAAAACACATTCGAAATCTCAAAATATGTACTACCGAAAATCGCTCCCACTCAAATAAATGACTAAACAAATCGCCGAAACGTGTC
This sequence comes from Brachypalpus laphriformis, assembly GCA_945910035.1. Classification (NCBI taxonomy): domain Eukaryota; kingdom Metazoa; phylum Arthropoda; class Insecta; order Diptera; family Syrphidae; genus Brachypalpus; species Brachypalpus laphriformis. The sequence continues at coordinate 126,863,990 of OX246755.1, forward strand.
CCAACTCACTGTTTGGACTTGGGAATTATACTTCGATTAGATGTCAATCTATCGAATTGGCTTGTAATTTGACATTCCAAACCTAGTTGCCGCCCTATTTCCAGAAAATCCATTCGCATAAATTCTGCTTACTCCAATTCTCGACGGTTTAATCTATGCTATCCTTCACCTGAAAGTATTTCCAATTGCATTCGGTTATGTCACCTCCCACAGGATGTACGAAAGGAAGTACGGAAACCGATGACTACTGAATTTGCAGGCGAGCTAAAAAAAAAAGAAAAGAAAATTGGCAGACTCTTATTCCCCTGTCAAAAAAAGAAGCAACTCCCACACGTCCCATATTTCCGTGTTCCCAAGAACGTGCAAAATACTGCACGGAACATTGCAATCCTTTGACAAAACTATCAGAAAAAGAAGACAAAAAAATGTCTATCCATGCAAGTACCTTGCTCAGTCCAACAGGGTTGTCTAGTGTGTATGTGCGTACTGTGACCAAGCAGGTACATTTTTCCACTCAATATCCTCTAGAGAGAAATGCCTGGGTTCGGTCGGAGTACAAAAAACTCTCAAAAATCACGTCTATATCAGAATTCGGTCAACATAATCCGCAAACCGAAAAACCGCTGCTCCGAGTACTATTCACGGGTAAAGCATTCGGGATTCGTATTACATTGGCATGTATCTCAGGCTTGCTCACTCTACGAGTACATAGTACATGCACTGTCATTTTTGGTTAAGGATTCGATTCGACAAGCTTTTACCTGATGCTACTTTGGTACCTACGAGTACCTTGTGCACCGTCTTTCGCTGGTTTATGTAGAATTGGAATGTTCTCAGCGGAATTCTCGATGCCGTAGTCCTGTGTCACAGAATCGGTGCACCTCTTGACTGCATTCAATATTTTATCCTTCGTAGAGCTACCATTGAGGTACATATATGATGTATGTGTTTGTACGAACGAATATCTGTATGTATGTCGTTACAAATTGATGATCCAATTTCAGAAGAAGGATCCGCCGCACATACAGTGCCAGATGAAAATAACATCGATTGCATTTCTATTTGCTTAGCCTTAATCCTTTTTGCGAATGAACGAATCGCAAAAGGAAGGTACAAAATTGTTAGTACATACCTATGAAGAAATCGACCAACCGTCCAACCGTCCACCTGTTCAATATGTCGTTCTTCCTGCTCATACATACACTGGGACGATAAGACGTTCGCTTTGTTGCGACAACATTAGAATTCGATGTGGGAGTGTGAGCGCAAAATGAATTCCTTAAAGTCCGGATGGCTACATCGTGGATAATGGCTCGTACAGGATCTAATAAAAATGCGAAAATTGATTCACAATTTTATTAATGTCCCGGGGTAATATTCATCCTTAGATGAGCTGTTTGGCCAGGCTACCGGTAGATGTGAACCCGGCTAACGTTGTATGTGGATAAATTTTTACGACAGAGTCAATGGCATTTTTATGAGTATGGGACAAAATTTCATTATGCTCTGGTACTGGCAGCGCCAAACGGTAGTACCTAACAGTAATGTATGTCATTTGAATCGTTTCGTTTTTGTGATGTGCTGCAGCAGTGTGTGTAGTTTCGTCCTTGTACGATATAATATGTTTTTTTTTTAAATAGATGTTGTCTATAGTTAAATTTGGTGGAAGTATGTAATTCAATTACAGCTTAAGTAGATTTACTGAAAGAGTTTTATCTGACTACTCTAAGTTATAGCTCGGAATAACATCGATGTTTTCATTTAATCCTCAAATCTGACGGAACAAAAAATTGTAAGCTTTAACTTTTAATCAGGACTCATATTTTCTAGTAATCAGTGATTGAATCCATTTCCCTTGTCACCTTTAACTCCTTCAGGAAACCGTCATCAAAATACGCGTACCTAACACTTAATCCATCAGGTATCTCCTTGTGGATTTGACATTGTGTGGTTGCCCTCCTTGACCGTAATTCCTCAGACGATCGTTATGCACGTGGAATGTGCATTCCTGCATCGTTATCCAGCATAAACCATCTTCATCACATCACCATCGGCATCATAATCTTCGTCATCGTGTTGCTCGTCGCTGTATTCGCCAGCAGTTTGCTTTATGAATTATGGTCACTTGAATAATATTTCTCTGTGTCGTCAATGATTTATTAGACATGTCCATAGCAGGACATGCGCCGCAAATGCATCCCACATCCTATCATTCCCCCGTCGAAAATTAGGGAAATTTATCATGTCCGCATACATAATAAATGGACATGTGTGCACGCTTGAATCATACACAAAAGCTCATGAAACAGTGAATAAAGCTTGTGATTCGGTTCGTGAAAAGAAAAGAATAGTTTTTTTTTGTAAATGGAGTAAGACACTGGTGGATACGCTTTCATATAAACTTCTAACGCAGGGCTAGTAACAGCTACAGTAATCCTAAGAGAGCAAACTGGGGTAGGTATACAGAGATAGTAAGGAAACATTTTAAAGATAGGCTTATTCGCAACAGTGATCCCCAAGATATAGATACTCGTAAGGCTGTAAGTAGATAACTTAGGCAAAGTAATGAATCTGGCATTCGAAATAGCTTGTCCGATGAGGAAGGATTCCAAGAGGTCCCAACTCCCAACCTCTATGGTGAAACAAAGAACTGAGCTCTAAGAAAAAATTGGTTATGCATTTCTACAACAGGGCTAAGGAGGTAGGGGATGATATTATATGGGATAAATACACGGAGTGCAAGAGAGAGTTTAAATTCTTAATCATGCAATGCAAAAAACAAGTCATGGAAGCAATGTGAGTCTATCTCGGATACGAGTGAAGCTTTCAGACTTCGCAAGATGGTGGCTAAAGACACCGCTGTTCCAAGTTTAATTAGAGAATCTGACGGCTGATGGGCGAAAAATAGCGAGGAGGAGGGACTTTAGTTGAAGATCACCAATGGTTTTTATTACAAATGAGTGCTCGTACATTGGCGAGCCCCACAGGCGGATCAGCAGAAATGCGGTGAAGGGAGGGGGTTGTGATCCTTTATTTTCGGATCATAACCTCGCTGATTAAAAGAAGAAGAAGAGTGCTCGTACATTGGAATGTCAATGGAGGACGAGGTAGAGAATCTTATTATATGGAAGAATCTGCGATGCGCTATTATATTATATCATTCGCACCATTCAAAGCTCCAGGCCCTGACAGTATTTTGCCAATTCCTGTGCAAAAAGCTACAGCCAATGTTCGAAACGGGTTAAGGAAACATTTTCAAACACTGTTTAACTGTTTAAGGTCATTGGCTACATACCAGTGGCATGGAGGGAAGTGTGTATTATTTTGATACCTAAAGCAAGTAAACCAAACCACACATCAGCGAAAGTCTATAGACCCATAAGTCTCTGGTCATTTCTACTCAAGACACTTGAAAGGCTTCTCATATCCACATCAAAGGTAAGTGTTGCAACGGCACTCTAAGTAAATCTCAACATGCATATTTAAAAGGGGAAATCGGTGGAAACAGCTTTAGTGGACATAGTAGGGAAAACAGAACCGCGCCTTCACCATAAGGAATTTGCACTAGAAGTCGTCGTAGACACAGAAGATTTTTTCAATAGAGTAGAAGTAATAGCCATCAAACAGGCTCTGGGAAGCATAAATGTCGAACATAGCATTACCAATTGTCTAGGCAATATGCTCATCACTAGAAACATTAATTTTACTTTCGGAAATAGTTCAGTAAGAAGATTCGTTCACAGTGGGACTCCCCAGGGAGGCGTTATTTCACCCATCCTTTGGGTTCTACTCATTGACGTTATACTGGAAGAACAAATACAGTTATAAGTGTCACTGCGTACGTAGACGACGTGGTGACGTGGTCCAGGGCAAATTCTTAGACACATAAAGTAAAATGGGTCTCGGAAAATGAGCTAGAGATTGTGGACTTCAAGTCAACCGGATAAAGCAGAATTTGTACTCCTCAGCAGGAAATACAAGATACAACCCTTCAAATTGCCAAAGCTAGGAGAAGTTGAGCTTTCCCCTTCGGATCGCGCTAGATATCTAGGTATAATGCTAGACAGATAACTAAACTGGAAACTTGACTTACCCCCTGTGGGTTAGGGGACAAAATATATCCAAGGTAGGCATGCCTGTCGTAAAAGGCGACTAAAATGCCAACCCGACGTCTTTCTTTAGATTCTGATTATAAAAATTAATGCAATGAACAAAACCAACGGTATTGATACCCCAGGTGGCAGCCCAGTTCAACTGCAAAATTCACCTTCGTAAGAGGTATGCTCTACGGATTCTGGGGAGAGCTATTTGTTGCATCAAAATCGAATCAACCCATTTAGGAAGAACTCAAGGCTACAAAGATAACCGCTTCCAAAGACTTCTCCTAAAGCGAAAAATAAAAGTCTCACGAACCCGAATGGAGGAACACCTTTCCAATCAGTAAATTTATCACCAAATATGGATATTTCTATTCCATCCACCCATACTAACTTAGTGGCAACATAATGGACTTTTCCTGATGTGAGTATATCTCATCGAGGTGAAGGTAATACCACATGATGATATTACCTTTTTTCTTTTACACAGCCACACAGCAGTAAAAGCGATTTCCACAGTAATAAAATTGAATGATTTTTTCGACTCGACGAGTTATGACTTCTTAATACACAGTACATAAGGCCGTTCGAGATAATAAGAGAGCTGGCGAGCAAAAGGCCCAGCACTATACTCTGAACGGACTGATTTGTCAGCCTTGTAATCTCAACTTTGACTTTAGATATAAATGCACCAAAATCTTGTGTAATTACTACGATGCCTTGATTGTACTATAATGAGAATAGTTCGACGAAAATTCTACATCTGAACAGAAACTCGTTATCTAGCTTGCTAGAAATAATTATATTATGTTATCATGCAAAGAAAATTCTTTACCTAGAAGCTGTGGTAGTGAGGCTCTACATAAAGATACTAATAGTTTCCCATGGCACTGCCTAGGTAAAGAATACTAGCAAGTAAGATTAGCAAATTTAATAAAGAATTGAGTTGGTTGAAGGTTCAATACGTTATAAGCATAATCGCTTTCACGGGTATGGGTGTTGTTATACTCCAAGGTCATCAACATGTATCTAAACTGATCTACGTGTGATGTAGGTTAACCCTACCACTACGTCCACTCGCTATCTAACCTAACCTATAAGGCTATAACCGACTGACAGCAAGGCACCGTTTCGAATTCATGAGTGCTCCGTTTTAAACTCTTAAGCCCGGTACACTGAAAAGTTTAAAAATTCGGGGTTAAACACATTTTTGTCGCAAACAAAAATGAATCTCAATAGTTTGCTATTTTTTGTGAATAAACTCCTTATATCCCAGCGTAACAGACATGTCCTTGTCATTGCATACAATTACAAAAGACTTAAAAAAAAGTTTAGGTTCAGAATACATAGATATGTAGTACACATGTTATGCTTTCCGCCAGGCGACGTGTTACCTCCATTAACCACAGTATATGATTGAATGTATGTACCATAAGTACATACTTACATACATTTTGAAAACAGCTTTTAGCGAGATGGTTTCTTTAAATTAAATTTGGCACGGCTTTAGAGAATCTATTAAGTTGCACATTGCAAAGGAAATCAATTCTAATACAAAGCATAACCTTTATTGTGGATAAGGGCGTCCTCATGTATGAGGACGAATTCTTCCATCCTGCTTTATAATCAGATTTAAGGCTTTGTTTAGTTGCACTTTCGAAGATGGACATATTTAATGGACGAAAGTTATGACGAAAGGATGTTTTGAAAAATTAATTTATGGATGGGAAATATTTGTTTTTGTTCTTAGCCTGATTCTTAGACTGGTAATTCAACACGTGGTCTCTCCGTCTGCGTGTCTATTAATCCGTCAGGTACTTGTAAATTCTTGCCCGTTTGACCTAGAGAGCTGACATTTTCGGCATAGACCGACTTTCCTTCTGCTCTGTTTTTGACACCTTGTACTAAGGCAACAAAGTAAATAAACCCCATCAAATGAAAGATAGGTAATTTCATAAAGACTTCAAATACTTAAAATAAATCTTTTTTTTATAAAGTTTTTGAGTTATAACAGTTCTTAACTAGACTAGAGGAATTTTATCTTTTTCTATAAAATCTTTCAGAAAATAATTCTGAATTTGTTCCAGAAAATGAATACAAAAACATACTATCGTAGATAGTTGTTAACGTTAAGCTTACGTTTTTTGTATACAAAGGTGGTACATATTTTGAAATTTGCCTAGGACGGGTCAATATGCAACCGCGGCTGTTATAAACTTTTTACTTTCGTCTAGTCCTTTAATTTGGTCTGCGTTTAATGAAAACTACGAAGGAAACTATTCAAAAAAGTAAACAACATTATAACTTTAAATACTATAAGAGTAAAGTCGATTTTCCTTGTAAACACCATTTCTCGAAAACTACTAGACGTAGGTACTTGAAATTGCACAAGGGATTTTCCGAAATTCAAGGTCTACGTGGCATAAAGGGGGTTAAGATCGAATTTTCCATCTGTAAATATTGATTCCACAGCCGTAGCTCAGTACTGGCCCTCCGGATTAAAAAAATAAATGAATAAATGAATTTAGTAAATTCACCGCTGATTCATTTAAGGTACATAAAATCCTTCTGCGTTGTCCTGAAGCTGAGCAATGCTAAAAACCATTAATCAAATTATCCCCCACAATTTTCCTTCACTGCCAGCAGTTATGGAGCAGAGTATATGGGCGCGCTATCCCATGATTATGTTTTGATCTTCAGTGTGCGATCTCTTCTAGAGTTAAAATTGAAAAAAAAACATTATCCGTGCCAAATCTAAGATATTGTAAATTTTATTAATTAAGATATCCATGTGCTGTCAAAACTTCATGCCATTAAGAGACTTGGGAATATACGCGTAGGTACATACGCATATGAGTACATGTGCAGACATAGAACTATTGCCATATTTTTCCATTTTGTTAGATGAGATGTTGTTGATCGTCTATCATTTTCCAAAATCAAACGTCTAAGTAGCAAAAATCGGGTTAAGATCCAATTTTCTGTCACTAAAAGTTGATTAAAAAGCCCTAGCTCAGTAATAAAAAAAAAAAAAAAATATTTGGCGCAACAGCTCTTTACAAGTGCCAGGGCCTAGCTTCTCGCAACCACTCATGTTGAGTGCGTTATATTTTTCACACGGGACCTTCAGTTTAGTGCCGTATCCGAACGGCGATTTGAGAAGCCTTTTCGAGACAACAATACTCTCGGAAGTTTGTCAGACGCTCGCGAGAGGTGGAACCGTGAAAAAACTTTTTGATGTTTTCTGGGATTCGAACTTGGAACCTCATGCGTAGTGACGACACACTAACCACTTACGCCACGGCGCCCTAGCTCAGTAATGCCCCATTGAATTGAAGAAATAATAAAATAGGTCAATTTATTAAATTCGCCGTTGATTCATTCCGCGTAGCATTGCTCAGTCCTGAAGTCTAGCAATGCTAAAAACAATTAATCAAATCATTGCCCACAATTTTCCTTCAGAGTTGACCACTGCCAGCATTCATGCAGCAGTGGCTATCGTTGAAATAGTGTGTGTGCGTGAGCTTATAGGCGCGCTATATCGCATGATTTTGTTTTTATCTCTATTTTGATTCTTTTTAGATCTCTCTAGAAAGTTCAAAAAAATCATTAGTGCCAAATCTAAGACATACTCGTACAAATAATTAAACTGTAAATGTAAAACTTTTTCCACATTCACCACGCAAAAACTGCTGCACGAAATTGAACGCTGTTTTCGCAGTTGCATTGCTTAGAGTATAACTTTTAAGATCGTGTGTGCTTTATCCTGATCCGCCACCCAGAAGCAGAATCAAAAATATCTTTTGCAAATTTCAGAATTTCATTAATTTATTCTTGATCATGTTTTCGAAACTGCACTCAGTAGAGGTGATAATTATTTTTCTTTCCTTATTCTGCTTTCGCTGGCTCTTCGCAATCTTTAAGATCAGAGCCGCCTGGCTGACGGAAGGGGTACTGTACTTTTTATGTGTTCCTATTTTTCGGTTTCCTTTTCTGTTATACATAGCTGGTTGACAGGTTATATGCGTGTTTGTGTGTGATCTGGAGGGCATTCCCACTGGGGAAGTTATAGTTGAGTTTACACATTTTCAGTATTCTATTCAGTTGGAAATTATATTTCAAAAAGTTTTATAAGTGAATGAGCGTCAACTAAAATGCGGGCGAAGCAAAGCGAGCACTGGTCAGCTAGTTTGTGTATAAAAAAAAAATTAAAATGAACGCCGTATTAAATTTGAAGTTTTCTTTAATGTTGACTAAAATAATCTTCTAATATTTCTTACCCACTTGCATCCAATACAGAAAAATGCATTGCATGTTAGATGCATACATCACCTTTTATTATACAATATAGTCTTGCTTTACAAGTAAGTCATTTAGTCATGGTCATATGGTATTCAAGTTTGGTGTTGTACCAAAGAAAGCAACGTACAAATTATCCAACGGTTTTCAAAAGAGGTGTTGAGAAATGCTCCTTTCTACATTAGGACCACAATGACCAGTGGATGGAATCCGTACAATATGAAATACAAAGATTCGCGAAAAAGCATGGGAATCGGCTTTACTACCACTCGAACCTTGAGACTATTCTGCGTTTGGGCCACACGATCAAAAAGGATTAAACGTTAGTTAATATATAAAAAAAAATTAGTAATTACGTTATAAAATTTGTAATTTGCAAACTGTAAGCTCAGTTAATGTCAATGCTTCAGCTGTTATAATTTTATCCATCAGTAAATTGATATTAAAACACCAAAATATACCTGTTACCACACACCACATCCATCTGATAAAGCTAGAGAAGGATCGGCTATACTTATAAGGAAACATTATGAAGAAGCCAAGTTCATTAATGAGAATATGCAAGCTACAACAATAAGTATTTGTTTAAAAAGGAAAGAGTTCAAGGTAGCAGCAATTTACTGCCCACCAAAGCTCTCCCCAACTGAAGAAGACTATACAGATCTTCTAAATTTGCTGGGACATCACTTTCTTGTTGGTGGTGACTTCAATGCTAAACATACCCACTGGGGATCTAAGTTAACAACAACAAAAGGAAGAAGGCTTTATCAAGCAGGTCGCAAATATAACAGCAAATTCTTTTCCTCTGGATCGCCTACATAATGGCCATCTGATCCCAACAAAATACCAGACCTAGTTGACTTTTTTGTAGCAAAAGGTATTTAACGAAATCACATAAGTATTGAAGGAAATTATGACCTATCGTCAGATCATACTCCGGTGATCTTGTCACTAAGTGAAACGGAAGTGCAAGAAAAAAGTTATCCTAGGCTTGTAAACAAAAGAACGAACTGGATTGAATTCAGAGAAAAGTTAGAAAGTTTTATAAACCTAAGATCTCCTATGGAAACAAGAGAGCAAATTGATCATGAAGTGGAGCAATTCATTGCTGATGTACAACAGGCGGTAGAGGAAAGCACTCCAGCTAATTTGAACAGGAGGCAACCTGAAACAAAATACCCCGCCGTGATAAGAGAGCTGATATTAGAAAAAAGGAGGGCTCGTAGAAAATGGCAAACCACGACGATAAGGCTGTGTTCAACCGTCTTAGTAATGATCTTAAAAAACGAATCTATGAATTAAAAAATGAGTCACTTAGTAGATTTCTACAAAGCTTAACGACGGGTGCGTCCACCGACTACTCCTTGTGGAAAGCAGCTAAGCGTCTAAGAAGACCTCAGTTTCAAAACCCGCCCTTGAAAGCACCAGATGGTAAATGGATCAGAAACCCGAAACAAAAAGCTGATCTGTTCGCAGGACATCTATCGAACGTTTTGAAAACATTCTCGTCAAGTACAGCTACTGAAAATCTAGAGTCTGTTGATAAAAAGGATGAAGCTGAAATCCCCCTTGTCACGCTCAGAGAAGTAAGAAGCGTGTGTCAACACCAGATGTCAAATAAAAAAGCACCAGGTTACGATTTAATAACTGTCCAGGTTTTGAAAGAAATGCCATTAATAGCCTTAAAAAAACTCCAATTTATAATAAACGCATGTCTAATGACCGAATATGTCCCACATCATTGGAAAATTGCTGAAGTAATTGTAATACCAAAGCAAGGAAAACCACCAACAGAAGTAACTTCTTATAGACCGATATCCCTTAAACCAATTATGCCAAAAGTTTTTGAAAAATTATTCCAGAAAAGGCTTAACAAAATCATCGAAGAAAGAAGTCTAATCCCGAATCATCAGTTTGGATTTAGAAATAAACATTCCACGATAGACCAAGTACACCGAATTACGGATATAGTGGAAAAAGCACTGGAAGAAAGACAAGTCTGTTCGGCACTATTTTTAGATGTTGATCAAGCCTTTGACAAGGTTCGGCATGAGGGCCTTGAATATAAACTGCATAGGGATTTAGCTAGACAGTATTACGAAATACTGAAATCCTATATTGCAGATCGACTCTTCCGAGTCCGATACGAACAAGAATATTCGCAATTAAAAAAATTGAAGCAGGTGTTCCACAGGGAAGTGTCTTAGGACCAACCCTATATCTGTTTTAGACCAGTGTTATTCCTGTGGACAACAATGCCATGATGGCTAATTTTGCAGATGACACTGCAATATTAGCACATGATAAATGCACTGTGAAGGCGACAGAGAAACTGCAGAACGCAGTCAATAGAGTAAGTGATTGGACGCAACAATGGCGTATCAAACTCAATCAGACAAAGTCAACTTACATAAACTTCACAAATAAAGAGATAAATAATCTTCCGATATTCATTAACAATCAAATTGTACCCTATGCCAACACAGCAAAGTACCTTGGAATGACTTTGGACGTAAAGCTAAAATGGAAAGAGCACATTAAAAAGAAAAGAAACTTTAAATATAGAAAAATGTACTGGTTACTAGGAAGAGACTCAGATACATATGTCTGTCCAGAACAAAATCTTGCTATAAAAGCAAGTATTGATGCCTATCTGGACGTACGGCATCCAATTATGGGGCTGCACAAAGAAAACAAATATTCAAACTATACAGACATTCCAAAACAAAGTGCTTCGTGGAATAATAAATGCCCCTTGGTATATAAGAAATAGCGATTTGCAATTTGACCTTCAAGTAGACATGGTGACGGAAGTGGTAAGAAAGCACGCTGTGTCTCACAATCAGCGACTGCAAAATCACATCAACTCCGAGGTAGAAACCGTCTTAAATGTACGAGATAATATCCGGAGATTGAGAAGAACCAAGCTTCACGAGCTAATGGTCTAAAAGCTATGGAAAGTACTTAAAATTTTAAACTTTCTTCAACGTGTTTTTAAATATAAGAAAGAAAAATCATTTGTCGATCATACATAGATTGGTCCTGATCAAGGAGGTGTTTTTTTAGTGGCGTTAAAGTCCCACACTACTTGGTAACGGAGAACTACCAAGTTTCTTTCGAGATTTTTCACCTCCGTTACACTATTACAGCAATTCCTCCACATACGCGAGAGACGCATTCCAAAAAAACACCGCGTATGTCGAATTCGCGTATGTTGAGACTAGAAACCGTATGAAAATATGTACGTACATATAGAGATGAGTCCCAAGACAAGCAATTTTAAAATAAATATTTTATTCAGTTTGTTTGTGTTTAAGAAGAAACTTTAAAACAATTCAACACAGGAAGAACAAAAGCAATGACAAAATTTAGTAAGAAAGGTTTTTTTTATGTTTTCATTTCCTACAACACGAATTGAATCACGTTGAATCGCATATAAGCACCGTGTATGTAGAGGGAATTTCGGAAAAACCTAATCGAAAGCTAAATCGCGTATGCTGCTGAGGCCGCGTATGTGGGAAGTCAGTGTACTAAGTATATTGACGATTTTAACGAAAAATTACACTTATACGATATGCTATATTATGTTGAGTGCAAAGGTAAATATTGTACACTGAAACCTTTCTTAAATAGACACCGATTTTACAGAGAAATTTATATATTCAAAGCCCGTTTAAGGAAGTTATATTTGTACAGAAATCAGGATCGTTGGTTATGTATAAATTGTCTGACAAGTAGATTATGACCGCTTATGAAGGAATCTTTCACTGTAGGTAAATTTAGTTTCAGGTATAATGTGCTAGAGGCAACATAGTTCATGGTACGAGCATTAAGTTCATACCCAATCCTGGTCCTTCTTATATGTACGCTACTTCGAGCTATTCAAATTTCTGTATTTAGAGGCTTATTAACCTACTTCTACTACTAAGTATCTCATTTATACAATCAGTGAAGTACTTCCAGCAGTGCTATTTACGGATATATCTCTTTGTAATGTTTTACTGAGCCCTAGATATGTGCGGATGTGTGCAATATAACCGGTCTATTGCATCCAATTTATAGGGTCAGAAACATCACCTTGCTTTTCCAGTCAAGCAAGGGAGTATTATTTTTTTGTGGGCGCCGTGGCGTAAGTGGTTAGTGTGTCGGATCACTACGCATGAGGTTCCAAGTTCGAATCCCAGAAAATAAAAAAAAGTTTTTTCACAGTCCCACCTCTCGCGAGCGCCTGACAAACATCCGAGAGTATTGTTGTCACGAAAAAGCTTCTCAAATCGCCGTTCGGATTCGGCATTAAACTGTAGGTCCCTTCCATTCGTGTGAAAAATAAAGCGCACACAACATGAGTGGTTGCGAGAAGCTAGGACCTGGCACTTTAAAGAGCTGTTGCGCCAAATATTTGTATTTGCAAGGGAGTATTATTGTTAATTTTAAATAAGCTCTGCTTTTTCAGGTTTTTGCAGCCATCACATCTCTTGACCGAGCACTAGAATACTCGAGTAGTATCGAAGTCGACGGCTTTACTTACATAATCTGAAGACAGGCAGAAACTACCTCTTAATCAAGGCTCTCTTTTTGTCTCCTAGGGTTCCGATATCTTTACCCCAATGACTTTTGACATGTTTACTTTTTTCATCAACTGAGCCTCGGTTGTATTGATTTTATGTAGAAATTCTATGACGGAGATAAAGATTTCTCGTCGGCAGCATTATCATGTTGAGAGCTGTATCCGCGGGTTTACTACTTCATATCGATTGAAACCAAAGCAGCTATTAAAACAAACACAACATACCGATTTAACACATCCACTCATCAACTGACTACAGACACCAAAGAATGAGAACGATACAGAAATATCGACCGCAAGGATAAGCAGACAATTTCCACTACACAATAAACTCTGCGCTGCAGGCAAATGGAATAAATCATTTCGAAAAATGTGATAGCACTCCAAACCAGTCGTTCACATTGCGTTCACGTAAGGACACGTCCAATATGTAAATACTTACGGCCGTCATACACTCGCATCCGTATGATAAATTTCAATTATGAAATTAAATTTACGGCCTCTATACATTTTTTTGACATTTCCTTTCGTTTTGTTATCCTACGATGTCGAGTTTTTGTTTATTTACACTACATCCTTACAGGATTTTCACCAAATGTGGGAAAAAAATATATGAACCATCAGAAAACGGAAAATTGTCAATCATTCATGGCAACAGAAAATCTTCTGGTTCTTCTGAATGGGCCTCGATGTGACTCAAAAACACAAGTTGGTGGAGAAAATCCCACTGGGTCCAACACACTGGACACAGTGACAGATGCAACGGGGTTCTTTTTTTTTAAGTGGTGTAGCATGCAACTGTTGAATATTTAAATTGGATGTCAAAATTTAAGTTGCAGTCCACAGTGTCGCTGGACGCTGGAGCAGTGCACTACGGGGACAACAACCCGCGGGTAGATTCTTGGTTTATTTTTTGTCGGTCTTCTATTTGAGTTTTGAGAAATTTAGAACCTTGACGTGTCGGTCTAACCGAAGAATTCAATTCATTATTTTTCATCTGAAGGTTGAGTGGGATATGAATTTTGTTTTTCATGGTTTTAGGAATATACTGTACCACTGCTGGCCAAAAATCGGGATAGGGAGTATTGCAGAGATTGTTGCTAATTGGGCTCATGCTATTGAGCTGAAAGTATTAATTTGAAATAAAAAAAAATATAATTTAATTACAGGCTTGAGTTGGGTCCGGGTGGCAACGCTTTTTTTAATGTACTAAAGACGAACAGTACAGATATTTCAGATATAAAAAAGAACGTTCGGCTATCTTCCTATCCCATTGACATCTTTTTTGGATGTGTTGTTTATTATTTTTGAACGGGCCGTCTCTGTACAGGTTCTTTTTGGTATTACTTGTGCACCAAATTTATGCACATCCTTTTATTTTTAACCCTTGTAATTAATAAGATAGAAAGTTCAGCTATATTTGGGATATTCACTGATAGTGAATTTCAATAATGAAATGTCACTGAGCGACTTTTGCGAATAAAAAAAATCGCTTCTTTAATGTTTTTTTTTTTTTTTTTCATATATACATAATTTTACTTTGCTTCATTGGTAGGGATTTTTTTGTTGTGCCTTAGCGCAACTGTAGTTTCGAGTTAGCCTTAAGTCAGAAGCTACGATTTTTCAGTTTCGCCGTTCTAGCCACTTATGCTACTCACGACACTTTCATAGCTGCTGCTTACGTCACCTTCTGCCGCTTTTGCAGCCGCGGGTTCTTATACAAATATCTGAATCACTTCCAAAATCGGCTGTATCCCAGAAATTGTTTATAGCCGATACGATTTGCCTGTATATATGGTATGTGTATAAAAAATGTGGTACAAGCGATCAATTTTTCGATTGGCAAAGCCACATAATGCAATTTTGTACTTATCAGATTTAGTTGAAATTCAGACTTTGAGTTAAGTTTGATGCCTTAATGAGGAAATAGGAAAGTCATTTTTCCAATTAAAAAAAGAAAAAAACATTCATTATAGACGGAGAGCTGGTGAAATTTTTTGAACTATTGTAGTGGCAAAGAATCCAATGATTAGGTAAATCACTTCAGCGAAGGAGAATGTCGAAAAATCGATTTTATTAATTATTACTCGAAATAAATTTTAATTTTATAGTTTTATTATGATTGTATTAACAGCCACATTAAAACTGCTGCAAATTGAACAAGGGAATCCAAAAAAATTTGTTTGTACTTCTAAATAAACTCATCTCATATTGACGCATACCTTAAAGTGAGTAATGCAATGTATTTTGACATATGGTGAAAACTTTTTTTTTCTAAATTGCAGATTAAACAACTAATGATTGGACTTACTGAAAATAATAACAAAAAAAAACCCTCTTATGTTACTTTAGGTGTAGAAACATCATGAACAGAAAAAGTATTTGATTTGATATTTTCGAAAGTATAAACGTTAGGACTAAACTTAATACACGGTCTTAAAGATCTTTAAATAATCTTTCAGAATCAGTTGAAATATTTTTAATCATTTACATATTTTTGAAGATATGGAACAATTCATTATACAAACCATTGAAAAGCCCCCCCACACATAATGCGCTTTGACGCCCTCTGGCAAGGTGTTGCGACCGGAATTTTGCCCTGGCATTTCAGTTCTAGATTCACCAGTATATAGTTACTAGATGATATACCAAAATTTAAGTGTGGACGAAATAACTTCAAAATTGGAGTTTCTGTTACTTGTTTCGGGCACTCTGGCAGGGGTTTGCGACCGCCCAATCGCTCTGGCAATTTCTCTACACGATATGATTTTTAATAGCGATTCGTCAAACAGGGACTCAAAGTTGACGCTATAATTTATTTTTTCAAGATTTTTTACAACTTTGAGGCCCTGTAGCCCCTAAAGCACCCGGCCCAGGTTCGCCAGAATTTCACATCTGTGATGTATCCGAACACGACAACCAAAAAATAAGCAAAATTATGTTGACGAAATAATCATGAAAAAATTTCACCAGCTCTGAGTCTATTACTTAACATACTCCGACTTTCTTTCTAAAGTATTCTGGCGTTTTATATATTTGGAGTCTCTATGGCTTTGTCGTTCATTATGCATGTCATTTGACGTGGAGCAAACATGCATACATATTTCTTATACACCATTTTTTCATGTTTTGACGGGCACAAATATACTGAAATTTACGGAAAATCTCAGCTCTATAATCCATTTTTATCGTTCACGTACGTACGTTCACGTACGTACGTTCACGTACGTACGTTCACGTACGGAAAAAAAGACATACCTACGAACGGACAGACAGAGAAGTAACTATACTTGAATACACTTTATCTCAGCTTCTTTTTCTTTTTTCCTGTAAGGTTGTGATCTTAATTCAAGGCATGATAACCCTCTCACTTCACTATATTTCTACTTATCCATCCTTGGGGTTAGACTATTTGACTCCAGAAAATATCAGCAGGCCTTTCGATTTTGGATCACTTCCTCACTGAACCAAACACTGATGTTGTTACATACATATCTGTGATCCCGGAGTTTTAAGGGCTGCCCCTCTATTGCGGAACGTTCATTGACATTAGCTTTTTGACGGGGTTCATATGATCTCTAAACAAATTATTTAAACATATCTAAAAAAAAAGTAACCAAGGCAGTTTCGAAATAATAATGCAATTCATTTTTCTTCAAATTAACTCATATGTCGAATCCCAGAAAACACCAAAAAGTTTTTTCACGGCCCCACCCTTGACAAACATTCGAAACCATTTGTTGTCACAAAAAAGATTTTCAAAAACTAAAAATGCGCCTCCGATACGGCGAAAAATAGAACGCACACAACATAAGTAGTTACGAGAAGCTAGGCCTAGTCTCTTAATGACATTAATGCGGGAGTATATGACAGACTTTATGTCGAGGCTATGGTAATCGTATCCCATGTAATATCGCAGTCTGACTTAGGTCGCTTCACCAAAAGCAATAGTCCATAAAAATAGACTGACTCATATATCCGTAAGGGCAATGTCTCTCCATTCACTTGAACTACTCTACCTCCAAATCCACTCCCAATCATTATGTGCGACAAAGCTATATTCCAATCTAAATCTCATACTATATATTTTGAAACAATACACCTTCCCAGGAAGCTGAGACACCCATTTGCCAAATAAAGCTTCATCGACATCATGAAGACATTTTAGTCCCGAAACCCATTGTGGTTACGGAAACACCCTTGGCATTTATAATTGTCGCCATACGCACCAAGCACACAAACGAAATGAAAAAAAAGGAGTCTGTTACGTAATAGGGACTTCCATTAGAGAACTTAATTGTAGACCATAAGCATAAAGTAGGCTACCCAATAGTCTCCGAATGATAAAAGTACCTTAGAAAGCTTTCTAATGATGCGAGTCATCGTTACCTGATGATTTCCGCCTGCCTTTGACTTTATCCTTTGTCTTTTGTTGTTTCGTACGAATGTCAAAGTTGTTTGTAGTTCATACGATGGAGAAGGATTAGTAGATATGCTCTCTGTGATTGTGGTACGGAGGCAATCAAATTTGAGATCTGTAACTGTATTGTGCAGGTGTTAATGGCCACAGAGTATCTCAAAGGAATTCGTTTCAATGCTTTTGTCATGTGGTTGGAATGAACGGAGACTTCAATAAGTGTCAGGTGAATATTTCTGTATAAAACAGAAACTAAGTAAAACATAAGCGTATGGTAACGTACAGGTGCTCAATAGTCGTATGCAGTGTACACAAATGCGTTTGATGTTAAAATACTATTTAATTAGTAACAAAAAATAAGTAAATAAATATTGGGAGCAAGCAGACCATAAAGGCCCAAGGGCATAACTTCTTTCGACCATCCGTGATGCTTTCACTATTATTTTTCACCGCCATTCTTTAATGCTGGCACCCACTAGCTGACCTCCTCGTGATTGGGATAACTAAATAAGTGGTCCCATCCGTACCATCTAGACGACACGTATGTGGAATGATCTACTAGAATTTGTATTTCCTCATCATTACAACGCTCAATCGTTTCAAGCCAATGTTCACCGGTATCTCCTCTGATCCCTTCATCCGCCCGTGCCCTGAGAATCAGTGTAAGGGTATTAATAATAATTAATAATTCTTTCGGCGCGCACAAATTATAAAAAAAACAAAAGATGCCAGTCATGCACGATTCGCAAACCTGAATATTCGATGCTAGGAATACGCCTACTTCTCGAGGCTGGTTAGCAATTTATGCTCCTCTTTCCTTTTCTCTGTTCGCTGGCTGGGCATTAGATTCAGCGTTTGCCGTTTTTTATTCTATGAGAGATGTCTGGACTTGAATTTCATTGTTGCTGCCTCTAAACTTCCTTCAGCCTTGGTGAGCTTTATGATTTCCGACTTAAGATAGGCACATGAAATGTGAACGGATCTTGAGCTTGTTGCGGAGGCTGTTAGAAGTCGGCTAGATATATAGGCTTTAAAACTGTGACATTTCAGATGGGTGGATGCTCCTTCTGTCTGGAGATGTGCGGGATACTCAAAAGCCTCAGTTTGGTAGACGGAGTATTAGAGTGGATACCGTTGGGAGGGAGAGTTACGATCTCAAACCCTTAAGCTTGAAAGATCTACTCTGGTTCCGATGCAGGTATATGCACCGAACTTTGAGTTGAAGTAGGCGGCGTTTTTCGATAAAGTACATATATATATATGCTGGCCTTGAAAGGTGGTGGATAGGATTCTTTTGATCGAATGTTCTGAGTGCCGTGTTGCCTGTCGTTGAGTGCGGACGCGTTTTTTTTTGGAAATCTCCACCAACAACCAACCACCAACAATAAACAGTCAAAAAAAAAAAAAAATAGTCTAAACCCATTTGCACCCACAGTTAAACAAAAAATTAAAAAACAATAAAAAAAAAAAAAATAAAAAATAATAATAATAATTATCAATCTCATTCCACTATCAAATCAAATTTCCACTAAATTTCCACTAATCGCACGCGCCTAATCTCCACATCAGTGTAGTGCAGTGCAAAAAAAAAAAAAAAACCATCAGTGCCGGGTCTCTCCATCTCTCCCATCCCCACTCACTCGCTGTTGCGCTTCTTAGTCATCGCAATTGTCGCATGTTCTTTACATGCCTTCAGTTGCGATGATTGAGAGAGTGTAACAACTGATGTATAGCGGACCGTGAGTGTCTTTCTGAATAGCGGACCACAGCTGACTGTCGTTTGGGCATAACACCGGCGATAGTTTGTTGTGGAAAACTATATTTAGGATCTACACCTCACGGTTTCGCTTAGTAGCGTCAGTGTTGTGTCTTTTTGTGTTTTTATGTTGTAATGATGAGGGAATTTAGGGTTGATTATACGAACATTCGTGGGCTTCGAACGAATTTCTTTGATCTATACGCCCATGCTTATTCCCATAAACCAGCTGTTTTGGCACTGAGCGAAACACAGGTAGTCGAAGAATCTTCCGATCTAAAGCTGCCTGGATATAACTTAGTGTCATTATTCTTTCCCCATCGCGGCCTCGCCATTTACGTCCGTAGTGATATAGCTTACCAAGTTCCACCACAGTATGGCCACTGTTCCAATCCGGAATTTAATTTCAAATGGCTCAAATTCACCGTCCGTAAGCAAATAATCCACTACTGTTTTATCTACAGAAGCCCTAGTGCGGATAGCAACTCGACTTTTAACGAATTTGATGCGTTGTCCGATTCCATCACACGAATTGTCTCCCTGTATCCTCATACTGAAATCGTCATTGCGGGCGATTTCAATATACACAATTCGGAGTGGCTTCGACATTCTGGCCAGACAACACCCGAAGGAAGGTATGTTGAACTTTTCGCTGAGATAAACAATCTGACTCAGCTTGTAAATGAGCCTACACGTATACCGGACATTGTGAGTCATTCTGCCAACACTCTGGACTTGTTTCTTACTTCACACCCTGATAAATACATCATTGATGTTTTAGCGCCTCTAGGCCGGTCCGACCACAACATCGTATCAGCTAAATTCTCGTATTCTGACCACACAGTTAAAGAAAAAACTCCCAAAAGAAAAGTATGGCGTTACGAGAAAGCCAATTGGGACGGCCTTAATAGTTTCTTTAGGAGTTTTAACTGGTCGCTGTGCTTCCTCGATAGCGACGTGGATGCCGCCGCTGATATGATTACTGACACCATCCTCTTAGGTATGGATGCCTTTATTCCTAACAGAACAAAAAGCATCAAACCTAAGGCAAAATCGTGGTTTGACCAGAGCTGCAAAGAGGCTATCAGGGTGAAGGAGGTAAGTTTTCGGTCTTATAAAGCCAACAAATCTGAGGAAAACCGAAAGAAGTTTAAGCAAGCCAGAAATGACTGCAATGCTCATATTCGACGTGTAAAATTCCTATATGACCAAAAATTGAGGCAAAAAATTCTACAATGTCACAAAGGTAGTAAACATTTTTGGTCATTCGTCAAAAATATTAAAAATTCTGCCTCGCCCGCCATCTCAACGCTCATTTATAATGACATTCCAGCTGTCAGCTCCTTAGACAAAGCCAATCTGCTTGCTGCTCACTTCGCAGCGAACTCCACCCTACCAGATAGTACTTTGTCTCCACCTGTACTTGAGAGCGTCGAATTTTCCATGGGAAAAGTCCACTTTCGCACTCGTACAGTTGCAGGAGTACTCAAAGGTCTCAACATACACAAATCCGCTGGTCCAGATGGAATCTCCCCAATAGTTCTGAAGAGGTGTTCTTCCACGCTGGCAAAACCTCTGCGTAAGCTTTTCTGTCTGTCCTACTCTTCTGGGCTCTTTCCGAGAAGATGGAAAACAGCATTTGTCCAGCCCGTCCCTAAAAAAGACAAATCTTCTTCTCCTTCCAATTACCGACCCATTGCACTAACGTCCCTTCTTTCCAAGGTCATGGAAACGCTGATAAATCGTCAGCTTATGAAATATCTTGATTCACGAAAACTTCTCAATGACCGGCAGTATGGTTTTCGTAGCAACAGGTCCACTGGTGATTTGATGGCATATCTCACCGAGAAGTGGAACCAATCTCTCCATCACTTCGGCGAAACAAAGATGGTTGCGCTCGATATTTCTAAGGCATTTGACAGAGTTTGGCATCAGGCTCTTTTGTCGAAAATGCGTGCATATGGCATCGATGAGTCTCTTCTTCAATGGATTAGAAATTACCTTTCGGGCCGTTCAATACAAGTTGTCTTGGACGGCTTCAAGTCTGCAATTCACCATATAAATGCTGGTGTTCCCCAGGGCTCCGTTTTGTCCCCGACTCTCTTTCTCATTTTTATAAATGACCTCTTGTCTGCTACTTCTAATCCAATCCATTCCTTCGCTGATGACAGTACCCTCAGTTTTTCATATTCGTTCCCTAGCTCACGTCCCTGCTCTTCGGCCGTAGAAGAGGAACGACATCGTATGTTAAACACATTAAATTCCGACCTGGACAGCATAACCAAATGGGGCTCAATCAATAGAGTGGAATTTAATGTATCCAAAACTCAATGCTGTCTCCTGTCTCTCAAGCGAAACCAAGACCCTCAACCATTATCCATGAATGGTACTTGTATCGCTGAATCCGAAAGACTTGCCATTCTCGGTATGTGCATCAATAACCGTCTTCGATGGAACGATCATATATTCGAAGTCGCCAAAAATGCTGCAAAATGTCTAGGATTCCTTAAGCGGTGCAAGAAATATTTTACCCCGTCTGATCTGGCCTCCATCTATAAGGCATTCATCCGCCCAAAGCTGGAATATAACGCCCACATCTGGTCTGGTGCACCCAAGACCGTTCTGCACATTCTAGATAGGGTACAGAACCGCGCGTTAAAACTAATAGGTGATAGAGACATTGTGAACTCAATAGTCTCACTTGAACATCGTAGAAATGTCTCATGTCTTTCCCTTTTTTATCGCTTCTTTTACAAAAAATGCTCCAGCGAAATAGCCAGCTGCATTCCTCCCCTTCAAAACTTCACCCGCAATACGCGTCATGCTTCGAATGCACATCAGTTCACCCTCAAGCCCAACTTCGGACGTACTGTCAAATATAGGGATTCGTTTATAAGCCGAACAACACGTTTGTGGAACGATCTACCAGCCTCTGTATTTCCTCATCATTACAGCTTACAAACATTTAAAGCCAACGCAAACCGGCATCTCCTCTGTCTCTTTCCCCCCTTTTCGCCACCGCCCGTGCCCTGAGAACCAGTATAAGGGTATTAATAATCCCTTTGGCACGCGCAAATTATAAAAAAAAAAAAAAAAAAAAAAATGTCTTGACATGAGGGAATGTGACTGAAAGGAACGGTGACGCAGAAAAATGTGAACGAAACGATGTTGTTGGATTTTGCTGTGCGAATGATTTTTCCATAGCAAATACACTCTTTCCACTCTAAGCTAATTTCAAATACAGATGATACCGCCAGAAGAAGAACTCCAGAAAGTATCAAGAAAGAACTCGAACTCCAAATATGAAAATAAATTATACTTTAGATCGAAAAAAGCATCAGTCCTGTTTGTTTAGCATAATAGCTTATAACAAAGATCCGCTTGACGAAATGTTTCCAAATCCTTCTCAGCATTTAATTTATCTAAATCTCACTACACGAAAGCACGTACTATACCCCAAAGCCCATCAAACGTCCTATATCCCGCCTGGAAATCATGAGCTCCAACGCCAAGATAAGAAATCCCTACGTCAATCCTATGAGATTCAATCGCGTACTCAACTCAGGAACTTACTAAACAGCACACCATCGGAAATTCATAAATAAAGGTTAGAGTTACAATCTTTCGTACCTCCATCAAACGCAAACTTATACCCTAATCCCCAGTCTCGAAACGAATCCAAAATATTGACAATAAATTTTCCCACCTTGACAGGTCACCGTTTATAGGCAAACAAAAGTAAAACAGAGGACAACATGTGCGCCCGTTTCCAATATCCTTCAGTGCAGCGTGGTCTTTCTTCTCGCACATGAGTCCTTAAACATTATCCTTGTTCGTGTGTACGAGTATATACCAGGCATGAGTACATGATGCAAGGAGCATTGTTAACACGGTCATTGGGAATTGTCGAATCCAGCCAATATTCGCCTTAAAAACACTTGTCGGCCTATGGTTTTCCTTTTTTCTGATGGCAGAAAGGTTCATTCTCCCCGTCATTTGTTGGGCGGATGCATACAGGAGCGCGCCCCGTATAAGCCCTATGTGTGTTCGAAGTTGTTGTGAAACTGTAAATGTGGACCGATCATGTGGGGGGTGTGACAGAATCTCTAGTTGTAGGATGCTAATTTCCCACGAGATTTTTATTTGATGCACGATTGTTGCTGTTACAGTCCACAATTATTGACGAAGGTACACAAGAAATGAACATTTTCTTTGTGCGACGATAAATCATTATTTGGACGTGGGCCTTTGTTTTGAGTAGAATAAGTAGGTACGGATGGGGAGTAACATTCTTATGGTTTAGAAAGAAGAGGTTTTGTGACCATCACTCATTCAGACATTTCTGCATTCAATTTTCTGATACTGAAGCGAGGTTAGTGTCATGGCAATTTAGGTCTTCTAGTAAACTGAGGTAATATTTGCGTGGAAAAAATGCGTTGAAAGATTAGTACGTACCGAATGAAAGATTACTCCCTGCACCAAGCGAATAGATTCGAACAGTTAGTACTCCATTCAGAGCCTGCAAAAAGGGTTTTGTTCGATAATCACATATGAATGCATAAAGCTATTATGCAGTCTTTCATGTGCATCGGCATTATATGTGCAATCACAAGATAGTCAAGATAAGAGCTCCGAGTGCATGTCTTTTATTGGGTAAATAATAAATTATAATTTAAATAGTTTCATTCGACCTTTTGGTAGGGAAGCCAGCTGTATATAGCATTTGCACATTTATTTAGATTAATAAATTTAACCCAAACACAAATATATTCAGCCCTTTAGCAACCTCCTTTAATCCAAAAGAAAGTATGTTTAACCAAAGAACAAATAATATATTTAAACCAAAAGCAAATCATTTTAACCAAAACATAAACTTATTTCAACTTTGTAATTGTATAAAAACTTAGAAGCCTCCTAAACGGAAATTAATATTTTTTTAAAAATGCTTAGTCCATTGGCTGCCTTAATAAAGTAAGAGTAAGAGTAAAACCATATTCATTACATAAAAATAAGCGCAATCGGTTTGTGTAATTTGTTGCAAACTATCTTCAGTACCTGTAACCAAGTTATGGCCTTCATTTTTAAAAAAAATGTTCAATGAGGTTAAGCATGGGAGAGTAAGGAGGCAAAAATTTCAATCTGAAATTCGTAGTAGATAACATGTTCTGAACTTCTTGTGTCTTGTGTGTCTTGGATTCTGGCGTTATCTATAATAAAGAAGACATTATTAAGAGTGTCTTTCAGTTTTTCTGTGAGTTTATAGAGAAATGACCAAAACTTGTTAGAGAGGTTCAACGAGTGGATGGAGCTGGCGCATGACTGTGAAGTCGAACTGACTTTCAATGACAGCGGAAGTTGGAAATCCGAACTGTATCAGCTTATTTTCAAGGTCGATGAACAAGAAAGCTTTAGGTTCCTAGAGGAAGCATCCGGTTCACTGCATAGACTCTCTACAGCCGTTTAAATCAGAACTTGTAGCTTCATTATTTCCGTGATGAGTTCAGTGTCGACGAAATATCAATGGTGCTGAATCTTCGCGGAGAACTTCTTAAGCTT
Organism: Brachypalpus laphriformis; assembly: GCA_945910035.1. Lineage (NCBI taxonomy): Eukaryota > Metazoa > Arthropoda > Insecta > Diptera > Syrphidae > Brachypalpus > Brachypalpus laphriformis. Next base: position 126,888,682 of record OX246755.1, read on the forward strand.
AACTTCATACCATATAGGAATGATTTACCCCTACATTGCAGCCTATGCAATTTACAGGAGAGGGAGGACATTTTTCTTTTCCTTGGTAAATGTCCAATTTTAAGAGAAACGAGGAGGCATGTTCTTTATAACAAATTTTTGATGGAGGAACAAGCATTATACCACCTTAATAGAATTAATGTTTCCAAACAGTTCCGGTGCTGTAAAAGAGCACTTGCGTATCGCGAGAGGATAATAAATGAAAGCTTTTAAAATCAAATAAACAATATTCGTATTTGTTAGACTTATGTATAAATTAAATCATTGAATTGCCTACTTTTAATGAATTAGAAATTGTTAATACTGATTTTTGTAATTAACTAATATAACTTAAATAAAATCAATCTAAATCTAAATCTAATCTAAATCTTAAAATCTTATAATGCATTATTCCTTGCTTAAGGTTAAAATTATATGCTTTTGATTTAAATATTTTTTCTTTGGTTAAACATATTTGCTAAAAGGTTAAACATATTTGCTTTTGGGTTAAATTTAATTGCTAAAAGGCTAAATATATTTGTGTTTGGGTTGAATTTATTTGCTTTTAGTCTTAATAAATGTGCAAATGCTGTATATGGTTGCTCCAACCAATATGGCCGTGTATGTATATATATATATATATTTGGCCCAATAGCTCATCAAGTGCCTAAGCCTAGCTTTCGCAACCCCTCGTATGGTATCCGTTATTTTTTTTCTTCCGAATGAAAGGAACCTATAGTTTTGTGCCGTATCCGAAGGGCAATTTGTATTTTTGTTTTGAGAAGCATTCTCGTAACAACAATACTCTCGGATTTTTATCAAACTTTCGCGAGAGGTAGAAATGTGCAAAAACTTATTGGTGTTTTCTGGGATTCGAACATGGAACCTCACGCGCAGTGATCTGACATACTAACCATTGCGCCACGGCACCCACGATGTATGCCCTTATATCGAGCTCTATTATTATCCAGCTGCCCTCTGCTTCGCAAATCCAGTTGTTTCCATTCGTTATCGCCAGCAATGTAATATAAATCTTTGTTGTTTTGGCCGTTCCTCAAGAATGGATCGCTGATGATCATTCGCTCTCCATGTCCCAACAGCTAAGGTTATTGTCTCTCAAGGTGAGTCTGATAGATACGGTGGTATCTGATTCTTCGAAGTTTTCGGAGCAAACTCTCATACCCTTCGAATCCAGCGAAAAGTCGGATTCACATACATCTGTCCACCAAGCATTAGATATTTAAACAACTAAGTTCATTTTGCATAGCTTACATGTAGTGAATAATCAGCGGATGGAGAACTAATTAAATGAAGTGATGTATTTTCCTCGCCGGTACAAGGTACAACTCGTATAATTTTAACGGTTACATTAGCCTATATTATGACCTCATATTCACTTCCTTCGGTATATATTTCAGTTCAATTGTAGCTGAAAGTTTAGCTAAGGTTAACCCATTGAACGTATTACATCAGAGTTACATATTTGCCAAACAATTGGACGAATCAAGCGGATAGGTAAATTCACTATGATAGCCCGAAATCAAATTTAGGAAGGCCCTTCCTTGGTTATCATACTGTAGCTTTAAGTATCTGTAAATAATGCAGCAGAGTCTTTGCCTTTCATACATCAAATTCAATGAAAATTTGTGTGAAATAAAGAGAGAATCACGAGAATATTTCTTTCTAAACCTTAATTTCCAACTTCTCCTTGAAGAAGAACTTTCATTCTACTAAGTCTTCTATGCCTTCAGCAGAACAAAATTCTCCTACACCGCTTTATTCTCCCCACTTATTATTTATGACTTGGGAGTTGTTCCAAAATTTCGACTGCTTGGTGCAGTTATTATTTGCCAACATTGTTCCTGAAATTTCCGTAGTAGCTACAACGGTGACATTGACGGAGGAAGCAGCACTGCCACCATCACTACCAGTAACATAGCACCCAGCCCCGGATATGAGGCAACAATAAACTTTCTGAGTCTTGTTTGCTAGTATATTCTGGGTTTTCGGAAGAATTCATGAGTTCCCGAATTCTAAAGAAAATCCAAAGCTGTGAGTATTCTCATCGGCGCGGCACTCTGTAGGGAATAGAAGGATGATCTGTTGTTCTGTTGGAACTTCCACCCATTCAGGTACGATTTTCTTTGGAAAAGAAAAGCGAAGTTTTGTGATCACATAGTAATAACTTTTAACTACCTGTGGAGCTGAACGTGATGATGGCATTTACTCTAGACTTATACAGCCTCCATGCCGCCACAGACCTAACACAACCGTTGCTGAAAGTTTTCCCATTGTAAATTTAATGTTTTGGGATTTTTGTTGTTTTCATATAATATTTGTATGTATGCATGCGTGTGGACAATTTTTTATGACAACGGTAATTTTATTTCATCCTTGCACACAATCTTATTTATGTTCTCTGCCATGATATATGCTTCTACAAGGCAAAGGGTTATGTTTCACCAAAATGGGTATATGTACAGAGGTTGTCGTGGAAGTTTTCGGTCTGTGATTTGTGCTCCAAGCGGAATCGTTATTTTCTTCACATAAAATTTCAAGTGATATACTGATGAAAGTGGAGGCAATGCTGTGGGAGTTTTTGAGGTGAGTCTATAAATTGTTGCCTCGGTGCTCATGAATTCGAAAATTCGCTTCATTCGTAAGGAAATAAAGTAACAGACAGAATCACATAAGCTTGTTCACGTGTGCTGTTCCTTATTGGTACGAGTAATACATAAGAAATATGCATACCCCCTCTCTATTTCTGAAATTTTTGAAAAAGGAAAGCTATTTTAACAAAATTAAAAAAAATCATTATGTTCTATATACCTATAAATGTAACATCAATTTTATAACTAAGATCTGAACTCTGCAACTTCAATACCTCACTACTTACTTGGCTAGAAGCAAACATTTTAAGAATTTAAATCAAATTGTACGTGTGTATATGTGCCTTATATTATTAGAACTAGCGGTGCCCGCGTCTTCGCTCGAGTGGACTCTGATTTGATCCACTCACGTATGACCGCAGCCAAAAGTTCAAGTCATTATGCACCCATTGATGAAGGATTATTACCTGCAACTTCTTCAAATTTCTTGCCCTTAAACAAAAAAATGCAGCCCTCAATTTTTATTAAACGACAGTAATACACATACAGTTAGTCATAAAAGTAAGTAATGCTTACTTCTCATCCTTACCCTCAATTCACAGAACATTTCATGAAAACAAAGGTTTATATATATTTTTTTTTTATAAACAAAAGGAAACCCAAATCACAGAGCACTCAGACCCTCCGGTCCATTGTACTACCAGGCCCGAACCTTTTTTTGGTACAGTGGTTGGAAAAGCTTCGATGTAATTCGTGTTCCTTTATATTCGGGTGGCTGATGATTGCTTATACACTCGTATATCCAAGAAAATAAACATTTTTTTTTTAATTCATATATATATGTATTTCTTTAAAAATATTACATCCAAAATAAGAAAATAACTAATCATAGAAACAATATTTGGGTTTAACTAAAAACAACAAGAAATTAAAATTACAAAAGTAAGTAAGCGGTTGGAAGAAACATGAACTTGTACGTTTTTATTCAGAATTTATTTATTTAGTACTTCGTTGGTTTCCTATTGGCTTCTATAGCAGCTATACGTCTATACGTCAAGGCATTGAATTTAGAAAGAAGCACCAACCAGGCAAGCAAGCTGTGTGCGATATAGCACGTGAAGCAATTGCGGGAGAAAGATGGCTCGGAGGGACAAGACAGTACTGTACTGTTGGGACACTTAACGTCAAGAACGCGTTGAATTCAGCCGACTGGAGCTGTATACTAAAAGTGGTGACTGACATGCAACTACCTACTGCGAATAATTGTGAATTACTTCAAAGACAGAACCATCTACTATGACACGGAAGAGGCACCAAAGAAGTACAATATCACCGGAGGAGTTCCACAAGGGTCGGCCCTGGGACCAATTCTATGGAACATAATGTACGATGGCATCCTAAGAACACAGAGGCCGAATGGAGTAGACATAATCGGTTAGCCCGACAATATTGCAATTGTAGTAGTGGCCAAAACACCAGAGGAAGTTAGGCAAAATTGCAGTCAAACAATCACAAACGTGAAACTATGGCTACAAACATCAGATTTGGAACTGCCGGACTACAAAATCGAAGCCGTTCTCATAAGTAGCCGTAAAAAGTGTAACACTTTACCATACAGGTCGGTGAGTAAATCATCGAGTATCTGGGAGTCTTGCTGGACCACAGACTCAACTTCAGGGATCACCTAACGTACGTAGTCGAGAAGGCACGTAACTATGCAGGAGAATGGAGTCAGGCATAACTCGTAGCACTGGCTACTAAGATCCATAACGGATTTTTACCCCGGCGCATAAAAAAAAAAAAACCCCATACTGTTACTTTCCACTACGCGCCGTGCTTTACTGTTCGTGACATACCATATTCAAAGGATTGAGCTCTGTATTCTTTTTTTTTTTTTTCTCCCAACTTTTTCACGTCCGTCTGTTCAACGAATGTAAAATTTGTTCTCGTCAGAAAAAATCACGGTGTTCCAGAAGTCTGCTCCATAATGTCGATGGTTTCCGGCAAATTGAAGTGTTGTTCTCGATTGAATTTGCTTTCATATGATTTCTTCCGAATGTTTCGACCATGGTATCCGGCTTCATAAAGCACGCGATGAATCGTTTGAGGAATAAGCCGATTTTCCTGTGCTGTAAACTTGAGAGGACGTCCAGATTGGTTATCATTCTCTACGTTGGCGGTGTTTTTATATTTTGTTATAATATTATGAGCGGTTGATGGGCTTTTTCCACAATTTTACTTAATTCGAATTTTTTCCAAAAAATGTTTTATTATCACTTCCTTCAAATCTTTGGTTAGTTCCCTTCCTCTCGGTGCTATTTTTTTAATTGTTAATAAATTTATTGTAAAATAAAAATTATATGATTGTGAAACTACGACAATAAGTGAACAACCACCTAACGCCGCTAGTGTTTACTTACTTTTGTGACATGAAAAATGGGTGTAGTAGTACAAACAGCGATAAACTGCGGACGGTGAAACAATTTTACCGTAATTCTTGTTCACTAGGCACTGTGCATATGCTGAGCACAATTCTAGATGCATAGTGATTGCAATATCCTTAACACATTTTTTTTTTTTTTTTTTCAAATTATATGCGACAACGAAGGGTGCTTACTTACTTTTGTGATTAACTGTACACACATAGACATCTCATTTGTTCGAGTCAAACATAAACACCTAAAACTATTTTTTTCAATGAGAAGAAACTTATCTCCAGTTCATTTCAAGAGTACAATCGCACTTCTCCGTAGCTAAACCAAAGGAAAAAAAGAAAAACATCCCACACTGCAGCTACTGCTGACTGCCCTGATGATTGCAATGACTCGCGGTTGTTTATTATTTTTCGTTTACGTATGAACTTATAAATACTCGCATATTGGATCACTAACTACAAACATTTTCTTAAATTAACTGCTTTAAGTATATAAGGTGTAGCCGGTCTCCTTTTGCTGTTGTTTACTTGCATCCAATTTACAATACTTCCTCAGGAATCAAACACACTTTTCCCATTTTTTCACACAAAAATACTTTATTTATCTTTTTACTAAAGCGACTTGTCTTCTTCGCTGCCTGAAACAGAAAAACTCAGATATCATTTTTACTATCTTGTCGGGGTTCCGATTTGAGTAACTGTCGAATTCCATCTTCACCGACAACGGTCACACTGTTTGCGGTTTTCCAAATTTAGCTTCTTGACACCAATACTCATGGTCTTTAAAAGGGACCTTTGGTCATAATAGTCATTTCGAATCCTATGTGGTTGAGTCACTGTAGGTGAGTAGGTAGGTGTGGTGGTTCTTCTAACGAAAGAGAAGAACCCAATTAGCACTAGGTGCTGTTTTGATAACACAAAACTCGTGTAAAAAAAGACACACCTTTTATATCCACACCTGGATATAAAAGGTGCGTTGGTGTGGAGTCTCTAGATCCAGCCTGTGGAGTTTAAAAAGATTTTTTTTTTATAATTTGCGCACACTCAAAGGGTTATGGATACCTTTAACATGTTTATGTTGGAAAGGATGGATAGAGAGAGAAAGAAAGATTTTTGTTGTAGTGGTTCTTGAAGCTCAGTTGTTTATGCTTCATCTATTCTCCGGGAGTGGCGTCCAGATAATTGGGGAGATTTTGGTTATTATTTTCTTTGCTTCTGATTCACAGTACTTTTTTCCCGATAACCGATGTCAAGGGCAAATCATCATCAACAGAGCGAACAATTTTCCAGCTGCATGACCAAGCTACTACCAGTGTTATGCCTTCGCAGTAGCGTTCACAGAAGCTTTTGCAAATAATAGGACTGACTCTATATATTTCATGAGAAATAAATAAATGCTTGCTTACTTACTTACTTAGGTGGCGCTACAGTTCGGGGTGAACCTGGGCCTCAACCAACAAGCCTCTCCATTTAGCTCGGTCTTTAGCTAATTGCCTCCAGTTGCGCACTCCAAGTTGGTCGAGGTCCCCTTGAACTAGTGCGCGCCACCTACGGCGATGATTCCCTCTACTGCGTCGTCCCTCGGGGTTAGATTCGAAGACTCTGCGGGCCGGAGCGTTGGTGTCCATTCGCTCTACATGTCCTAGCCATCTCAGACGTCCAATACGCAGTTTTTTGACTAGGTCGATGTCGCTGTACAGCTCGTATAGTTCGTGATTGAATCTTCTCCTCCAAAACCCGTCAACGCAAACGGGACCGAAAATCTTACGAAGAATTTTTCTCTTGAAGCGACCAAGGATATCTTCATCCTCTTTTAATAAAGTCCATGTTTCAGCGCCGTAAAGCAGGACTGGGATGATCAAGGTCTTATTTAGAGTCTCTTTAGTTGTTCGAGATAGGGCTTTACTGTTGAATTGCCTTATAAGCCCATAAAAACAGCGTTTGGGAAGAGTTATTCTTCGATTGATTTCTGCACTGATTTTGTTAGTTGAATTTATAGCAGAGCCAAGGTAGACAAAGTCCCTTACTACCTCGAAGTTATAGCTGCCCACGGTGACGTTTTGTCCAATTCGTCGGTGTTGGTTTTCCCTTCTAGTTGACAGCATATACTTGGTTTTGCCCTCGTTTATCGCTAAACCCATTGTGGCCGCTTCCGCCTCAATGCTTGCAAAAGCACCGGTGACAGCCCGTTGATATCTTCCGATAATGTCTATATCGTCGGCGTATGCAAGCAATTGTACAGACTTGTAATAGATTGTGCCTCCGGTGTTGACTTGTGAGTTCCGCACAATCCGTTCAAGTACAATATTGAAGAAGTCACATGACAGCGCGTCACCTTGTCTAAAGCCTTTTTTGACATCGAAGGTCTCGGTGAGGTCATTACCGACCTTGATGGAGCAGCGAGCGTTCTCCATCGTCAGCCTGCACAGACGGACAAGTTTGGCAGGGATGTCAAAACTAGACATGGCTCTATAAAGCTCTTCTCTATAGATGCTGTCATAGGCGGCCTTGAAATCGATAAAGAGGTGGTGAGTATCGATTTGGAATTCTTGGGCTTTCTCCAGGATCTGCCGAAGTGTGAAGATTTGATCGATGGTGCAGTTTCCCGGCCTGAAACCGCACTGATAGGGTCCAATCAGGCTGTTGATAAAAGGTCTCAGGCGTTTACACACTATCGCAGAAAAGATCTTGTATGCGATGTTGAGGAGACTGATGCCTCTATAATTGGCGCAGTTGAGGGGGTCTCCTTTCTTGTGGATCGGGCAAACGATGCTGAGATTCCATTCATCAGACATACACTCGTCTGACCAAATATTAGAAATGAGTTGGTGTATGCACTCTACCAATTCATCCCCAGCTGCCTTGAAAAGTTCGGCCGGTAAGCCGTCAGGTCCAGCAGCCTTGTTCGATTTTAGCTTGGATATTGCTATCCTCACTTCGTTTTGGTCAGGTGGACGGAAATTTTGACTATCATCGTCTATGTTGAATGGTTCATTCTGCCTGACAGCGGAATGTTGGTCTTCGTCGCCGTTATACAGTCTGCAGACGTAGTTTTTCCATATTCTCAGCACCGACTGTGATTCTACTACGAGGTTTCCATTTTCATCTCTACAGGTTTCTGTACGGGTATTACTTCTCTGACACATTCTTTTTTACCTTTTGGTAAAACTTCTGTACATTGTTCCTGGAGTATAGACTCTCGATATTCTCAAACGCGCGCTTCTCATGCTCTTTCTTCTTCTTTTGGAGAAGCCGATGTTCTTCCCGTCTCTTTTGTTCGTAGAGCTCACGAGCAGCTCTCGTCTTCCTTTGCAGCACCGCTTTGTATGCCTCTTGTTTTGCTGCATGCACTCGCCGGCATTCTTCGTCAAACCAGGGGTTTCGCGGTGGTGGTCGAGCGAGACCCAGCACATCAGTCGCGGCGTTTCTGATGGCATGTTGGCAGCGTTGCCACTGGTCTTCGGTACTTGATGCTGGCGGCAAAGGGGTGATTGAGAGATTTCGGGATATGCGTTCAGCGAAGAGTCTGGCGGTCTCTTGCGATTGTAGCTTTTCGACGTTAAATTTTCTCACAGTAATTCTTCTTTGTTGCTCAGATTGGGATATCCGCATTCGTACCTTGGCTACAACAAGGTAATGATCCGAGTCTATGTTGGCCGCTCGGAAGGTCCGGACATCCAGAATACTGGAGGCATGCCTTGCGTCGATCGCAATATGATCAATTTGGTTGATCGTGACATGATCATTGGACCGCCATGTCTGCTTATGAATATCGAGATGAGGAAACCATGTGCTTGCTATGGTGACATTTCGCTCCACAGCGAAATCAATTAGCCTTAGTCCGTTATCAGACGTGGTGTCGTGTAGGCTATGCTTACCGGCTGCCCTACCAAAGACGTCCTCCTTTCCTATTTTGGTGTTAAAATCGCCCAATACGATTTTAACGTCGTATTTAGGACATTGCTCGTATGTTTTGTCGAGGAGCTCGTAGAAACACTCTTTGGTGGCAGGGTCCTTTCTTCTGTAGGGGCATGAACACATATTAGGCTTATGTTAGCGAATTTAGCCTTGATCCGGATAGTCATAATACGCTCGCTCACGTGTCGGAAGCTTAAGACTTCTTGCCTAAGTCTGCCGCGTATGACAAATCCGCATCCGAATAAGCGTTGCTTGTTGCATCTGTAGCAATCACCGTAGTAGATGTCACAGTTTTTCATCCTCTTTTTGCCCGGCCCATCCAATCGCACTTCCTGGATGGCAGTAATATCTGCTTTATAGCAGTCTAGGGCCTCTGCTAGTTGTTCGGCTGCACGTGGTCTGTAAAGGGACAGAACATTCCACGTACAGATCCGAAGGTCGTTGTCCTTATTTCGTTTGCTGGGGTCGTCATTAGTTGAGTCATCCTTATCCGAGGCTTTTGGTTGTTTCGGAACCAGTAGTTTTTTACGAGGTAGGGAAGTTACCCCGACGGCACAACCCCCAACCTGGAGGGCCAGTTCCTTAATTATTCCCCTAGGACGAGGGGCCGGGTACACCGGTGCCAGTAGTCCACTACGAGAGTATGAGCGCTGCCGTTGGCCCATTAAGGGCTCCTCCTCCACCATCTCTATTCCAATGTCCTGACCAACATTGGAAATTCCTTACCGACCTGTGATCCGAATACGTCGAAGCAGCTCGCGCAAGGTGTTCACTAAGTTCAACCTAACTGGAACTATAGACGCCACCGTTGACTCCGTCTAGGGAATTCGTCCGCTGCCGCCTGGAACAAGAAGAAGTGCTCTAGTGAGAAAAGCACTCTTCCCCCCCTCTCTCATCTACTGCCACCAAGAATCCGCCAAACGGGGTTGGTTACCCATTTCTTGGATTAAGGTACTAGGCACCCGGCTGTCACCGCGTGGAGGTTGAGAGTAGGAGTTGGTAGGCCTCAGCTGAGTGAAAACGCTTGTGTTTTCATATGATCGCATGCACTACCGTTTGACCAAGTAAATGCTTGCTGACATCAAGATTTGAACCATGAACCATTAGCGTGGCAATTGACGACGTCAATTATTACATCTTTAATGTTTCTATCTGAGATCAAGGGAATCACAAAGGGGTTTTCCCAAAGCTCGTTGTCTGGCCCTAGCTTGTGCCGCACGGGCGCATAAAAAGTAGATAATTGTTTCTTTCTCAGTTGCGACGTTGCAACTGCGACAGTGTGTGTTGTGTGGAATACCTAGTTTGACTTCATGGTCTCCTAGCCAAGTGACCCGTGGTGGTTTCTGTTATCCTGGCGATGTCCCTACGCGTTCTGCTTAAGAAGTCGGTTGTTTTCGATTTGTTATACTTTGGCCACATCTTTCTAGATATGACACAGTTTGTTAGTCTAGTCCATCTGAGGTTGGCTTGGGCAATGAATTTTGAGGACATTTCTGCCTTGACTGCTCCAAGCGGAATCTGAACTGATTCCGCAAGAGAGCTGTGAAGCGCTGAGCCTTGTATAGCCAGTTCATCCGCAAGTTCGTTTCAATAAACGTTACTGTGCCCTGGAACGCAAATCAGGGCAAACTTAGCTATCTAGCGAAGCAAGCTCATTTTGGCATTCAAGCACCCGGTGGGAGGATGTAGTAACCGATGCAGTGGCTTTGACGGCTGCTTGTCTATTAATAAAAATAGCGATCTTTTGCCTCGGCGTAATATTGGAGTGTTTTGGTCTGACGACAAGCTTCCCCGACAGCGTGTAATTCCGCTTGGAACACACTGGCAGAATCTGGAAGCCTATATTTTTTAGATATGTTTAAGGATTCGGAAAACACACCCGCACCGACTCCACGGTCCATCTTTGAACCGTTGTGTAGATTGTTACGTCGAAATCCTTTATCACCTGTCCATCTTGCCATTCTGATCTTGTGGAGAATTGAACGTCGAAGCGCTTTGTGAAATTCAATTTGGGTATCATGTCTGTTGTGGCAAAAACGAGTTCTGTCGGCAGAGAATTTAAAATGTTAACATGCCCATGGGGTCTCATAATCTAGCACCCAGACTCCCTGAGTCTGACCGCACTGTGTGCTGTGATATTTATTAAGTGTAGATCTGAAGATAGGAGATGCAAAAAGACTGTTAGAGCATCGGTTGGAGTTCACCGTAGAGTGCCTGTGGTGCCTATGCATGCCATTCCTTGTTTGGTTATGTTATAGGCTTTTTTTAGAGCTGGCCACCATACTATTGACCCATATGTGAGAATTGTTCGTACCACGACTATGTACATCCATAAGGTCAATTTTGGCTGCAGTCCTAATTTTTTCGCGAAGATTTTACTACAAGCATAGAAATCTATACATGCCTTCTTTACCCGTTGTTCTATGTTTAGCTTCCAGTTGAGTTTAGGATCTAGGATAACTCCTAAATACCTAGCACTGTACGATAAGGAGAGCGGCTGGACATTTAGCCGAGGAAGTGTGAAGTCAAGTATTTTGGTTTTAGTGGTGAAGAGCATCAGTTTAGTTTTGCTCGAGTTGACACCGAGACCACACTTTGCGACCCAAACGCTTACTTTGCTCAGAGCATTTTCGCGATTTCGCTTATAACGGAGAGAAACTTTCCTGACACTAGTATCATCATATCGTCTGCATACCCGACTTCCATGATTCTTTCTCTGTCTAATGTTAAAAGGATTTTATTCATGACTATCAGCAATAGTAGAGGTGAAATAACACCGCACTTGGGTGTTCGTCTACTGGCAAATTTGGTTATATTGCTATTGGCTAGTGTTGCTTGAATACTAGTTCTAAGCATAGTAACAATACATTGACTTTGATTGCTTTCTATTCCCAGCTCCGTAAGGGACTCTAGGATTGCTTCAGTGTGTACGTTATTAAAAGCTCCTGAATCACTGTAGTAAATCATCGCCTAGAGCATCAAGTGATAACTTATCAGCTGAAAGCCAATGATCCTCGACCGTACCCGATTTCCAGTGACGGATCCGGACATGCCCAGTACTTTGCGAGAGCCGTAATAAATGTTGTAACGTAGTCTTTTTTAGACGTATGTCTTGGATCGCTTTAGGGATAAAATCAGATGATAAGGCACCTTATCAAAATCTACTATTACTTCGTTCAGTTTCACAAATGATCTGAAAAACGGCATTTTGATAAACCTTTAGGTTTTCTTTTACAGGACTAATCATAAAAAAATTAAATTTCAAACGCAACGTTTCTTTGAAGTATTTATAAGTGGCTGAAGCCGAGTAAGTTGTTAGCGTAATTTTGCTGTTCAAACCATAAAACATGCAGGATCGGATGCGCTTTCGGTTTTGTTTATAAAAAGGAATCAAGTGAGTGTATATTTTCAGTAAACGTTTAAATCGATGGGCAAGTAAAAAAAAATTTAGCTTCTCAGGCAATTGAGCACCTAACTTAATCAACACAAAAAAATAGGTAGAAGTTGAGTATTGAGAGTCTTTACCTGGCTGAAAAACGTATTCTTATGACGACGAAGTGCCAAATTACTAGTAACCAGAAAACAGCTGCTGCCTTAGACAGAATCAAATATGCCGTCGGCAAGGATTCCAAGTCGATGGTGCTCGCATCCCAATTGGCCCGTCCAGATACTAAAAAGAATCTGAAGTACACTCTGGCTCCAGTTGCCGACCACCTCAACATGGATGGGAAGGGTAAGAGCGTTGATGCCAGTCCATATGGTCAAAGCCTTCCCCGAAAATCTGCAACTGCTGGCTGATATCTACATCAACGACGCTTTCTGTACTAACTACCGTGACCACAACTCGATGCGAATATTTTAGTCAACGCTATGCCAATCTATCCCGAATAACCAGCCACGTCCATTCTTTCCTATTCTTGGAGGCACGAAGGTTGTCGACAAGATCCGCCTGATCGAGAACTTGTTTGAAAAAGTAAGCGAAATAATCATCGGCGGCATTGTTGTTACCTTTTTGAAGGTTCTGAACAAAATGAAAATAGATAACTCGCCCTTCAACGAAGAGGGTTCATAGATCGTTCAGAATCTAGTTAGTGATGGAAAGAACAACGTCCAGTTGCATTTGGTTGTAGACTTCGTTTGCGGTGAGAATTTCGTCGAAGACGCCAATACCAGTGAGTCGGACAGGGGATAAATATCCGAGACCGATGGAAATCCTTAATGACCAAAGATCCAAATACGTAGCTCTTAAAGGGCTTGCAACTAGCTCAACCTAATCTGGGGCTCTCTAATCCATGTAATGTATAAATCCTCAGTCATCTGAGAAGAAAAGCAGATGTAATAGTAAACAAAACATCTTTTCTCGTTAACTGCAACGAACGACCAAGGACTTACTAGTGTAGAGTCGAGATAGGGGTCAAGAGACTGAGGCTAATTGATCCTTGTAAGAATATCTTACGAAGCTAAATATCAATGAGCAATTTCAGACTTCAAACTCAACTTAAGGACTGATTTAAACGAGAATGTCGAAATATATAAACTTCTATATGAACGTAAAATGTCTTCGGGACTATCTGATGTCTACTATGAAGTATATCTACTTCAGTGGATATATACCACTTTAGTAATTTCCATACTGTCGCATTGCATAATTCTTAGTGGGGTACTTTAGACAAGTGAAGATATCTACACGCAGAGACTCCCATAATATTTTAGACAAACTGTAACTGCTGCATCAAGCATATTTTAAAAATTATTGCCCTTGACCCACACGGGACTATATCAAATCTAAGCGTCTAATGATAAGCAGAATACTTCTATTGTACTTGTATGAGTCCTAATGAGCCACTTTATAACTAGCGAACATACTGGTAGGCTTCAAATCGCCGTAAACGACTGGAGCAATGAAGAGAAGGAAGAGAGCTAATTTCTTGTCCTTATTAGTTTAGAATATTGTCGTAAGAATTGCTGCAAATAAATAGGTGTTCGTGACATCTAGCTATCGAAATAACGGCAAAAAGAGACTTTGTTTTATTAAACACTTCCGCCACCAACACCATAGTCGCATATATAATTTAAAAGTTCCAAGCAATAATTAAGTGACCAACACCAAACAATTAAAGTATGCACGATTTAAACTCCTTCATAATATAGCGTGATTTGAATTTACCTTCTCTGACAAAATTGGCCGATCTCTAGTAACAAGAAAACAGGGACTTCCTGTATGTAAAATTTCACTTCAACCGAATTAATTCAATTGAAGGTAATTGCAATCGTCACACAACTCAGCAGTTCTACAGAGATTTATTCAATGGCGTGCAGAACTCTTCAGTTAATTAAATCCGTCCACCCAATTTTCTTCGACTTTCAAGCAACTTTCTGGGTGCACTAACATACACATTTCTCTTGCCAAAGGAATACATAGTATGTAGGTTGCACGAGGAAGAGCGATAATTAAAATGTTTCCACATTGTGCTCCATCGTTTGTATACTATTACCTACTCTGTATGAAAATAGACATCACGCAGCTTTTTCCAATGTTGAGTGCGTGCTTGTAACTATTCGCTAACAAAAAGTCCTTTGCCACTATGCTACACAAAGACGACGACATTGTTCATTCAACGTGCCTGAGTGCTGTGCTAAAGAAATATGCCATCCTTCCGTGACGATTTTTGAACAATTTATGACTTACCAACATAAAAGTATTTTGCTGTGACAACAACGGTATAGCATGCATCAAGTCCTAAAACGAAACATGTTTGTGATAAATAAAATTTTTATAACTCTGGTACATAGGGTGCAGCATTTCAAGTCCACAATATGGAGCGTAATGAATTATATTCTCTACAATTTTACAATAGTTTCATTTGGGTACAACTATTTAGAATGTGAGGAGAATGAGATGGTGATGTGAAGAGAGGGATGAGTCATATATACTCGTACATACATAGGTCAAATAGCGCATATTCGCTGTTAGTAATAGTATCATCTGTGCATAAGGCCTCTTATTTTTGGGTCGTAAACAAAGAGCATAACTTTCAAGGATCCTTATAAATACGCCGAAATCGCTATTTAGCTATTACGCGAGTAAGCGTTGATAGATTCTGCGCAAATCACGGACTCGGAAAAATTCTTAAAACAAAAAAAAATTGATGAGAATGTGCAAGTAATTTTGCAAAATTTTCTGGAAAGCGCAACCTCCATGACATTCCTATGGTACGAGTTTCAATTATCAGACCAGAGATGTTCGCTATAAAATCAATAGCAGAGCCGCTGTCATATAGTCTTAGAAATTTCTGGCTCACCTGTTCCCTTTAGTCACTGCTTGTGACTTTTGCTTCTTAGCCGGCTCATATACAATACTACCTACAAAAGACATCATTGGCTATTTCAAAGGCGTTTTGCCTTGAAGTTTTGATTCCATAGTGGTCAACTTTACAAGAGTTTAATTAGTTTAATTAGCCAGTCTGCTTAGCCAGGGGAGACAGCCAGATGATAACGAAAAATATTTGAATGACTCAAGACAATCAGAACAGTAGCATGTCTCTATATTTGCAATGTGTGCAGAAACTCTAATTAATGTCGAAATCTATCATATAAGCAGCAGTTGTGTAATTAAACTACAGAATGGCTGGGCTGTCCAAATGGTAGCGACCTCGCTAATCAAGTTTGTGAAATGCATTTAAAATGTCAATCCTACTTGATTAGGATTGACCCAAAGTATTTAGCATTTTTATATACATATTTAGCCAAGCCAAGTGTAATAAACGAATGCAATGATTTCGACTTTCTTCCTTAGGATTTCAAGACAAATTACTATAATTATTATGTATGTAGAGGACATCTAACTTGAGCACACATCACTCTAAGGTTTTTTTTTTTAATATCTTGATCTTAAAATAAATAAATATTTCGGTTCAACAGGGCCAGAACCTAGCTTCTGCCAGCCATTTGTGTTATGTGTACTTCATTTTTCCCACGAATGGAAGGACCCTTCTTTTCTCGTATCCAAAATACGGTATTTAAGAATCTACCTCTTAAGGTTCATACTCTTATACCTTTGAGTTCTATAAGGATGCTGAGTGGCCCATTATGAAAATTTGCGAGGCTTCCGTAATTTATAGTTATGCCATTGAGCTGAAAATATTTTGCACAGAAGAAATTATGTTAGAAATGAATACAATTTTATAATTCTGAATCAAAAGCTAGACTTAAAAACTAAAAACACTTTCATGTGTGTATCACCAAGAGCATCAAAGTCTAACATAAGGGCATTTTTAGTCTTGCATTTGGACCTAAAGTGCTGCGTGATTTTAGAAGTCGGATTTACACGTTCATTTTAATACAATTTTGGATGAAGATCTGATGAAGCCTGTCAATATCGGCTTTACAAAACAATTCCTTTGAGCTTTACCTAAACGGACTAAGACTCGTATCTGTGAGTTCATGGCAATTCTGAAAACGTTGTTATAAAATGAATTTCTATTGCTTCGTGCTTAGGTAGAAAGCTACAGCTGCAAGCAAAAGAAAATAGCAGTAAAACTTAAGAAGTAGCATTAAGCAATAAATTTTAAAAAATTTATTAGTAACATAGAAACCAATACTTTCTTATAGTACATATATACATTTAATCATTTTGCATTTAATTAAATTAAACTAACATATATTCATTATGTAGTAAAGATCTTTGAAAAAAGCCCAGCAGAAAAATAACAGTGCTATTTGATAGAAAATGTAAGAAAGAAAAAATTGATTTGAATAAATTAATATGAAGTGCTTTTAAGCATATGCTAATATTTGGTGACATGGCCGCTCTTGATTGTTACAGCTGCGCAATGCCGTTTCATAGAGTCAACAAGTCAACTCCAACACAGCTCAACTGCCGCACACAACTCGTTGTTATTTTTCAATTTTTTTTTTTTGTAAGCTTTTTTTTTTGATCGGCCCATAGGTTCTCAAAAGGATTTAGATCGGGGTATTGAGCAGGCCACTACATGCCCTTAGTTTTATTGTCCCGAAACCACCGCTTAGCTGCACGGATGATGTGTTTCAGGTCGTTGTCTTACTGGAAGTCCCACTTTAGTGGCATTTAATTCTCGGCATATGGCAGCATGATGTTCTCCAGTATATCCACGTATGAGTGCTGGTTCATTATACCTCTAATCGAATATATTGGAAAGCATACCCAAACGTATACATACCCAAGCTATACAGAAAAATGTTGCTCTCATCAGTCCACATTATACTCTTCAACTTCTCAGGGGACCACGACAAATGCTCTCTCGCAAAACATCAGCTTTTTTGTTATATGGACTTTCTTGAGAAGTGGAACTTTACATGTACTGCGAGCATTGAGATTGTGTTCCCTCAGGCGTCTTCTCACAGTGTGAACACCGCATGACAAGCTTAGCTCATCCACAATCTGGGTAGTTGCTGCAGAAGGATGAGTTCTGGAGTACCTTACTATTTTCTTTCGGCCGTGAGTTTCAACCCTTTCCTCATACTTAATAGCATTGCTTATCACCTTAGCGAAACATCACAGGAGTTTTTCAGTTTCTTTGTAGGTTTTGCCATTTTTTATAAGCGATTGAATTAACTCGCGCCTCTCTAGTGTACAGTGTATTCCACGACCAAAAATGGGTTGTCGACAGGAAAAAATTAATCGGTTACAAAAGTTACAAAAAAAATTAGATTATGAAAATATTAAGGTAAATGTTGCTTACAAAGTGGCACTGATATCATTTTGCTCAATACTGTAAATATTTATTTTTTATTCAATATATGATATATGACAATGATCATATGTCGATATACAATATTTAAAGAAAACTATGAAAAAAACCTTCAATTTAAGAAACAAACCAACATTTAAATTTAAGTAAATAATTTAATAAAACAACAACATAAATAAATAAGTAAATACAAAAATTTGTTATTAAATAAAAAAATAATTTAACAAAACTATTAACTAAATAAAAAAATATATCAATATATGAACAAATAAATCTGGGGCAATAAGTTAAAATAGCATAAGTGAAAATTGAGTTAATTGTAGAAAAATGTTCCGAATTTCGTAAAGTATTTTTTCTCAACTTTTTAGTTGCATACTTTTAAAGACTGTTGAGTTATGACTATTATGACTATAGTGACGCAATTCAAAAATTTCATACGATTTTCACGCGAGCGACAACTTTAAATCCCTCTCCTGAAAAGTTGTTAGCGAAACATGTTTACTTAAACATTTAGCTGGTTTATAAGTCCATTATCTGATGTACCACAGCTTCTTTAAAATTTCTCAGTCAACTTAATAATTATTCTAATATCATTTCAACATTTGTCCTAGAATGAAGGTCATTCATTTTCAGGTTGGAATGATATCGATAAAGTTTTAGCACAAGGATATGCAGACGACATTGTTATCAGTGTCAGAGGCAAATTTGAGGACATAATTTCTCAACTAATACAAGGTGCCCTCAATTTAACTTCCGACTGGTGCAGGACAAAGGGACTTACTATCAATCCCGGAAAAACTTTACTTGTACCGTTTTCCAGGAAAAGAAACCATACCCTTAAACAAATTACACTGGAAAACGTCCTAATCGACATATCCAAGGAAGTGAAATACCTAGGTGTTACACTTGACAAGACGCTCACCTGGAATTCACACCTGAACAAGGTTACCAAGAAAGCGACAAGAGTAATGTTTATATGCCAGCTAAAACCCAAGATAGTACATGGGACGTACAGCGCCATTATCAAACCCATGGTCACCTATGCATTGTTGGCTTGGTGGCCAAAAACCTTACAGGCCAAGACTCAGGAACAGTTGAATAAAATCCATCGCCTAGCCTGTCTCAGTATAACAGGAGCAATGGGAACGTGCCCCATGGCAGCAATGGGAGCAATGCTTAGCCGCACACCGGTGCTCCTTGCAGCACAAAAAGAAGCTATACTGAGTGCTCCTAGACTACCCAAGATCTCGGACCTTAAAATCGGCAACTTTACAGGCCATTTGAAGATTCGAGATTATATTAAAAATGAACCTATTCTCAAAATCCCAGGTACTATGCTCAAGAATACCGGTTCTCCAGGAAATTCATTGTGGTCATAGGTGACCGCCACACATGGAGGAATGAAGGACTTGCAGTCTTGCCAAACTCTCAAACTTGGTGCACAGATGGTTCCAAATTGGAAAACACTGTCGCAGGTGTTTATGGACCCGGGTTCCAACGCGCAGCAGCGCTGGGGAAATTACCAACCATATTTCAGGTGGTAGTCCATGCAATCGAGCTCTGTGTACGAGAATGTCTGCAAAGAAGGATCGAGGGCACTTGTATCTATATCGTCTCGGACAGCCAGGCAGCACTTATGGCTCTGAAATCATACACGGTAGAATCAAAACTTGTATGGGACTGTCTAAACCTACCCGAAGATCACGCATCGAAAAACACAGTCACTGTGGCCTGGATACCAGGACACGAAGGCTTCGAGGGCAACGAACGGGTGGACTACTCAGCGAGAAGAGGCGCTAGTCGCCTACTAGTCGGTCTTGAACCCTATTTTGGAGTCGCACGGAGTAGCGCAAACATCAAAATAAAGAATTGGGAAGATGATCATCATGCAGAGTACTGGACCAAACTCAAGGCCCTAAGATAGGCAAAGATGTTCATTAATCTCAACCGCTGCAAGGCTAAAAAGCTACTCGAGCTTAGGAAAGCAGACCTAAGAACATTAAAAGGCTACTTGACTGGTCATTGCCCACTCAGGTACCATCTGCAGAAGATATAAGTAGCAGATACAGACGAATGCCGGCTATATGGAGAACAAAAAAGAGACGGCAGAACATGTTCTTTGTGAATGCCCTATGGCCGCAGGAAAAAGACTTCTCCATCTCGGAAGGGCTTTATTGAGTCCCTCTGACTTCTGGAACATTGAGCCTGGAGCTTTGTTGAGGTTTATCAAGAGCCTTAACCAAGCTCTCAGCTATACACCGGGCTGGCACTGTAGATCCAAAATAAAGCTTTGCCTAGTATATTAATATGCCCTTGGCTAACTCCGATTGTTAATATGTTAAGTGTATTGAAATGGTTAAGCGTAAAACAAAGAACCATTATGAATGTACTAATTTTTGTATTTAAAGTGAAAAATGAATTGTTACCCAGTTATCTATGTAATAAGATATTATATGTTAGTAATGTACACAATTATAATGTGCGCAATAGAAATAATTTCCGTCTTCCATTTTTTAGAACGCAAAAAGCACAAAATACAGTTTTTTATAAAGGTTTTAAAATGTTTAATGAACTACCTGATGAATTGAAGCCAGAGAGTCAGATAATAAGGTTTAAGAAAAATATTATCACATATGTAAGAATGAAGTTTGATTAGAGTATGTTTTTATTTTATTTTATTTATTTATTTATTTATGTAATTATCTTGTACAAGAATAGCTAAATATTGCTAAATAAACAAAATTAAATTGAATTGAAAATCTTATAGGTCGCAGTGCGACAAGGCCCTAGTAAAGTAATGTAAGTAGCATCATTTTAAATATTGTAATTTGTTTTGAATGACTTGTCATTTTATAAAGTGGTATGCTACACAACTTCTCCATATTTGACATCCATGTAGAAGTATTGATTGAAATGAACTTATGTAACTTTACGAATAATAATTTTCTTGGCAGCGCTCATTTAGGGCTTTCTATTTAGAAAGGAGTATATGCAATATCCACCTTGTTTTTTTTTTTTGACATACATACGGGTATGAACCTACATATGTATATTCTTTGAATGCTAATTTTTCGTCTAGATATACATATCTTCAAGTATTTTTTACTGCTATTCCAATTTATTAATACACCACTAATGCTAAGCTGGATACTGGGAAAGAAGAATTTCTTTCTTTTTCGACTAAAAAAGATAACTTTTATCTTTAAAATATTTTGCTTTATTTCCCATTAATTATAATGTGAGCTCAATATTTCTAACCCATTTTGTAAGTTCGTTGAGATCAAATTCAAGTATTATCAGCATAAATCTCTGATTAACGAAATAGGAGTTTTGGAAAGACACATGCATAAATATTATAAGGACGGTTCCTAGAACTGAACCTTGTGATACACCAAAGTCGTAATACCTTAAAGCAGAAGCACTGGCATTAGGCTACACAATAAGGCATATAGTAGACAAAAAACTTCTAGCAACTTTTGTAGTATGTGCTTAGTGTCTGCGCAAAAGTAAGCGAGCTCTACGCAAGCTCGAAACGTGGATCTTGCTGTTCGTGTTAAATAAAATTGTAGAAGCTTAGTGCGAATAGTCTTCAAAA
Source organism: Brachypalpus laphriformis (assembly GCA_945910035.1). NCBI lineage: Eukaryota > Metazoa > Arthropoda > Insecta > Diptera > Syrphidae > Brachypalpus > Brachypalpus laphriformis. Next base: position 126,909,985 of record OX246755.1, read on the forward strand.
TGTTTTTTATAAAGTCGGCTGTAAAACATTCATTGGTAATATATTTCATCGACAAGTAGAAACTAATTTTGAAGTCTCTACGATAGATTTCACCATGTGTACCTGCCGCTATTGACGTTCTGCCCAAAGTAAGATATTAGTTTTATATGAGACCCCATGTCTTCACAAGCAAAAAAGTTTGAAAAAGCTGGCAAGAAGTGAATTAGCCAAAAATACTCACAACTCTTTCAAGGAATATTCAAACTCAAGCATTTAGCTATGATAAAATAAGTGAGGTTTTTAGGTTAGTCTGGTCATATTTAGCTTACCCTTTCATTGGTCGAGTGAGCGCGGTAGCGTAAGTGGCTAGGGTGTCGGATCACTGCGCGTGAGGTTCGAAGTTAAAATCGCTGAAAACACCAAAAAGTTTTTTCACCTCTCGCGAACGTCTGACAAACATCCGAGAGTATTGTTGTCTCGAGAAAGCTTCTCAAAACAAATTGCCCTCGGGATACGGCACTGAACTGTAGGTCCATTTCATTCGTGTGAAAAATATAACGCACACAACATGAGTGGTTGCGAGAAGCTAGGCCCTGGCACTTAAAGAGCTGTTGCGCCAAGTATTTATTTATTTTTATTTTATTGTTCGAGCTCTTTTTATCTAAACCGCTAGAAGAGAGCTCAATCTCAATCGAAATTTTTGTTTCTCCTCTTTCAAAACGATATAGGGCAAATAGGTATACTTGGAATCCGGGCTAAAATACTTGACATTGTTCCGTGGGAGTTTTTTTTTGTCTATGTTTACTTTTTTCAAATTTTCTTTAAGAAAAGGATACACGCAAAATTTTGTACCAAATGCTAAATAAGTTATTAAATTACTCGCAAGTGTATACCAGAGATGATTTGCAGAGTCGTTGGTTCACCTAACTGAATGATCTCACGCAAAGGATACGTGGATACACGAACGTGTGCAGAGAATGGATGGTCAACTTATGTGGCATGGAAATGGTCATTTTAATTATGTATTTGCGGCTGTGAAGACTTAAAAATATGGTAATTTTGATAAAGTTACTTTGGGCACGATATATGCATGAGCTTCTCTCACGATGACAACAAAATATAAAAAAAGGTTGCAATTTTATACACTAGCTACAGTGAGAGCCGATAAAGTTCTAAAATGAAGTTGCATGCCACCAAGCATAATCCTTTTGGAGCAAACGCTTTAAAGTCCGTACATAACCTTCCAGTTTTAGTATTCCAGCAACTACAACAGTTGGCAACATGTATCTATTCCTTTCTGCTGGGGTTGCGTCAATGTCGGAGCGTATTACTTGTGTCGTCGGACACATAGGGTACCGCCCTTCATTCCACTCGCATGATTTTTCACCGATATGTGTAGGGACTACCACGAGGACGTGTGTGTAGCAAATGATTACGAGCTTAATTGTCAGTATTTGGTACAGGCTGTGGTTTAAATTTAGTTTTCTGAATCTCCTATAATTTCTTCGGCACGCTTAAGAATGCGACATACTATTTCTACGTTCTCTTGCAACTGTTACGGTTTAGAAGCATTCCTGCACCATTGCAACATCACCAGAGACTTATACTTCCAGTATTTGAATTCATTTAATTGAATTGGAAGCTACCAAGTAATAAGTAAGCAATTGAATTCATATTCGTCGTCGCTACACTAAATTTCTATTTACATAAATGAAAGCATTCATTTCATTATGAATGAATCCTTAATAGAGATATTCCGTATCAAATCAAAGAAACTGAAAAGTGACTATGTAATGAAGCTTTGCCAAACAACATTTACTTCATGCATGTGCACTTGCTAATGTGTGTGGAAATATAGAGCCTGCAACGACAGCTGTAATATATGATTCCATTTATACATGCCTGAATTAAGTGTGCACAAGGACATTAAATAAAATTGAAATGCATATCCGTACCTAATTTCCTTAAACTAGTAAGTGCTTGAAAATTACGAATATTGACTAAAGTTGTCACATTGCATTAGACGGAATATTCAAAAATACTGGAAAGACAAGTATTTATTTAGGTACCTAGCATATGAACCATCATCTTTTCTATTAATGTGCTCGCAACATAAGATTTGGTAAAGATCTTTCGTTAGTGGTACTCGTATACACTACATCAATTTAACGTAATTCATGTATGTTATTGAGTGTATTTTTGACTACGAAAGGTAAAATGAAATAAAAAACAAATAAATACAATAAATTTTATATCCAAATGAAGCGTTTAAATTGAACACGTTATGCGCGCGTAAATGCGGCCATACGAGTATGTATGTGAGCGTAGTCATTTATGTAAGGATTAACCGGAGCCCTCACGCATGGATAGACGCGCGCCTTATGTGCGCAAAATGCTTGCATAAAAACAGGCTTTTTTGATTGCGCCAAGGGGTGTGGTAATCTTCTAAAGATACGAGTAGCCCGGGCTGCTAGCATGCACGATTCGTAACCCAAATAATCGATGCCAGGAATGCGCCTACGTACTAATCCACACCCTGCACACATCTACCACTCTCCCCGTGGGACTGCCGTAAGGTATTACTTCGCGGGGCTGGTTAGCAATTAATGCTATGCTTCTTGTATTGCTTCTTCTGCTCTCCTTGCTCTCTCAATTCTTCGGAGCTCTTTTTGCACATTCGTTATGAGTGTACAAATTTCAAGCCAATTCTCTTCTGACCGCAGCATTTGGTCTGTAAGGAATGGTGGACTTGGCAGTTTATTTCTCCATTCCATGAAGCGATTGCAATGGAATATTGCATGCCTATATCTTCCTTCTGGTCTGGACAATGTGGACAGAGAGGTGAGTTATCATGTATATATATATATATATATACAATATATATATATATATATATAATATTTGTAATAGCCGGCATGAGCCGATAGAAACTGTGTAAGGTGGTAGTTGCAGTCCCTATACACTCGCTTGGTCCAGAACTCAATGGTGGGGATCAGCTTGTAGGTTCATCTACCTTTTGTACTGTTATCCCACCTGGCTTGCCACATAGCTAGTGATATTGCCTTCTCTTCCTCATTTATTCTCTTGACAATACCTGCTGCCAATACCTCTTGATGACTCGATGTTCTCCTTTTGTAGATCCTTAACATCTCATTTGCGAAAATGCCGATGGGGATCACTCCGGCTATGACACAGGCTAAAAAAACCGCTGATTGTTCTTATCGCGCATAGCCTGTATGTTGACTATAGTTTTCTCCGTGTTTCTATCGTCGCTAACGCCGCCACCCCAACCAGTGCAGCATATAGAAGAACTGAGCTAACCACTCAGGATAGTAGAATCCGTCTAGCATATCCAGGACCACCGATGTTTGGTAGTATTCGAGAATGGGCTGGCTGCAGTAGTGAAGCGTTCTTGCTCGAGTATTCCACGTGCGTTTTAAACCTTAACCTGTTGTCCAGCATTACTCCTGAATATTTGACTGCTTCCTTAGTTCTTATAGTTTGATTTCCGACTCGAATATTCGCATATTCAGCACCTTTTCGACTTGTTTTAGGAACAGCTTCAGTTTTGTGGTCTTTTAATTCTAAGCCGGCGGATCTTAGCCAGTCTTTAATTTTTTCGATTACTTCGTTTGTTGCTGATTCTGTTTCTTGGATGTGTTTAGGCACGATGACTACGGCGATGTCGTCAGCGAACCCGATTATATTAACTCCTTGTGGCAATGCTAGTCGCAGGACTCCGTCGTAGATGATATTTCATAAGAGAGGGACTAGTACCGATCCTTGCGGGACTCCTACCGTAACGTTGTAGTTCTTTACCCCCTCGTCGCTTTGGTACCTCAACTTCTTGTTGGTGATGTAGTTTGTAACTATCCTCAATAGGTAGTATGGAATATCCATTCTGGCTAGCGATCTCCTTATGAACGACCAATTTTCTGAGTTAAAGGCGTTTTTTGATGCCCAGAGTCACTACTGCAGAGTATTTCTTTGTCATTCCTCGCCATTTTTCTCCTTGAATCGCTCCATTTGCTGTGTCAACTACCGCTGTTATGGCATTAACGGTAGTGCGCGATTTTCTAAATCCGAACTGATGGTCTGACAGTGCCCCTTTCTCTGCTGCTACCACGAGCAGTCTGTTGTATATTATTCGTTCAAGTATCTTTCCCAAAGTATCGAGTAATCTTATTGGGCGATATGACAATGGTTCTCCAGGTACCATTGTCTGGATCACTAAATGTTGAAGCTTCGTTGACCAGAAAAACTCCTTCATCTATAGACTTTTGCATCGTGGCTATAAAAATGTCCGGCCTCTTTTGAACAGCCACTTTCACTGCCTTATTGAGGATGCCATCTGGTCCTGGTGCTTTGTTGCTTCCTACTTCCTGCATGCATCGAGTAGCTCCTCCCGCGTAGTAGCAGGGATGTGCTCTGTATTCGTCCCTCTGATTTTATCACACAAAGTAGATGGTCTATGGGGGATTATGGATCTTATCATAGCTGGACAAGTTATTTGTGGGGACCTATGACCTTACAGCTTTGTCATCACCATCCTGTATGTCATACCCCAAGGGTTTATGTCTGCTTCGTTATAGAGTCGTTAAAACATATTGTTTTACTCTTTGGTTGCCTTTTTTAAGTCGCGTCTCGCCAGTTTAGATGTGTCTAGACGCTCCTGGAAATCGACTCTTCCCCTCGATCGTTTGACTCTGCATCGGGCTTGTAGACACCTTGCCCTAATTGTTTTTATCTCCTAGGCCCACCAGTAGCATTATGCACTTCATCTACTAACTGTTCGTCTAGGCATTGCTGCATCGCACGCTGTTGTGATAGTGCGGGTTAGTTGGAGCAAGAGGATCTCCGCTGTTCCGCTGCGAGTTATGGTATCGGTGCTCATCATTTCCTTGAAGGTGTCTTTGTCGAAGAGTTTGTCCTTCCATTTTGGGTCTGTTAATTTAGGGCGTTGGAAGATTGGTTGAGTTTCCTTAATTCCAATTAATATCGGCTGGTGGTCGCTGTGTGTATATTTCTCGGTGAGCAGCCATTTGGTGTTGCGCAGGAGAGAGTTGCTGAAGAACTTTATGTCGATGATGCTATGTCGTTATATCGATTATGTCATCCATTGTAGTGACCTCATCGATATCTTTGACCTCTAGCGTACTACGGTCGGTGAGTGTCCTTACACTCGCTTGATACGCTAAAGCTTCGCTGATAACTCATTGAAACTCAGTGGCTTTAGCTCCGGGGGTTCGCTGGCCGCAACCTGCCTTCTCTTGGGTTCTAAAGTTGACTTTAGCCAGAGCGAAGTTTGTAAGGATTTGTTCTGACGAATCACCTCTTTTGCTTTCTCGTCGTGTAGCTGAATCGCCGAGAGCTCGTAGAGAACTCTTATGCTTTCAATGGCATCTCGCATCGCTTGGTGAATCGAGCACCTTTTGCCGTCTTCCAGCATTTCTACAAGTTGCCTAATTTGTTCACCGGATCGGTACTAAGCAGGAATGTTACATCTGCACCCACACCACCAACGAAACATTGAATGTGCTTTGAGGCCTGTCGAGGTTTTAACGGGGCAGGGGCGCTTGTAGCATTGGCCTGAAAGCCATTTCAACCGAATTTCACTCCAGCTTACTCAGGTAATAGAATACTACCCTTACTGGGCTCGGTCTTATTTTTTTATTTTTTTACGACTAAGTTATCGTAGAGAAAGAACCGTTCGTGGTTCTCCTCGATATAGTGGTGTACTATAGTTTGTTGTTATATATGTATAGGCAACCTCTCATCCAGAGCAGAAAGCTGCGCGTGTCACGGTGTGGCGGGTATGTCCGGATCTCGCCATTTTCTCCATCCTGTGTCCCTCGTAGCCACCGTATGAGGTGGGGAGCACTTACATGGAAGACGGTGCTTATTTGTCTTGTCGCAGAGAGTCATAGGTGTTCCTTTGACCTTTCCAGCCACGCCCTCCTTCTCTGCCGCGCGTAAATACGGACATGGACGTTCTTATTTATGCAAGGATTAACCGGAGCTCTTACGCATGGATATACGCGCACACTTATGTGCGTACAATGCTTGCGTAAATGAACACGTAAGTGCGGGCGTAAATGTGCGCGTATGTGCACGAGTAAGAGCAGGCGAAATTGTACGCGTAAATGCGAATGCAATGCGTTAGCGCCAAAAAATAAGTAATTCCAGCATTAAAAAAAAAAAAATTAAGATTTATATGTGTACTCAAGCTTGGTACCATGTCAACCGCTGGACGAGTATTGAAGTCTCAACATTTCATTGGGGTATTCGTTATTGCTCCTGCAAAATTTAAATGTGAATGGTATTACACTACCGAAATGAAATGTAGATGGTAGGTGTTTGGGGCCTAGCCGAAAAATGAACCCCATGGCTAAGATATACATTCCATAAATATCTGACGAATGGAGTCGAAAAGGGCTCAACAAATATATTAAAAAAAATGCTTTCCCAACGATATGAAACATGTAGACTTCCCAGATCCCATGTGTAAGAAATCTCTTCAGAAACAATTTTTAACATCAAACCCGAAAAAAAATCAAGCAAGTGCGGATATTAATGGTATCCTTCATATAATCGTTTAACTCTACCCCCTTTTTGCTTTCGCACACTAAGCCCACTTGAGCTAAACTTAATTTTGAAGTTAACATAAATCTTTCCCACCGTCATCCTTCCACCCATAATTGGTACCCCTATAGAATTTCTACAGGAACGTTTTTCATCACACCGACTTTTTAAGTCGGCATCCATGCGAATTAACTTATAAGATTCATTCACCCAAAATGAAAGTTAAATTCCCCCTTTTTGCATTTTTATAATGTTAATTTATGTTCCATTTTCTGCGGAAGAACTTTTCACATGAACCCCGTGCTCCATGTACAATATAACTAAGTTATGAAATGAATTTAGCCAAAATTTTAGGCACGACCCCTTCTAATTACTTTAACATGACTATTTAAGCAGCAGGAGGTAAAGTTGAAAGTGCCTATGCCCTAGAGCGCGAAAAGTTCCCAACGAATTGTCACAGAATAGAAAAAGATTTTCTGATGCCTAGAATGATACCAGGACGAAATAAATTTAAAAAATTGCTCATAGAGCCAAGTACGGAAAATCCTCAAAAATATTTATGTATGAGAAAATATCACATCCTGGAGAACGAAGACACAAAGTGCTAAAAGCCTATTTGAATGCATATTCCCTCATCCCTAACTAAGTCACGAGGTCGGGAATGGAGCACGTGATATGCTTTGTTGAATGTGAGGTTTTTAGAGCAATGATGAAGGTGTAATATTCAAAGTATAAGTATTCACTACAAAGCGGATTTGCCAGCATCACAGCTCACAAAACCGCACCGACAGACAGACATACATTGACGTACACTGAAGTGGTATGGGTTCACAATGAGATGGAATTGTCTTGCTTTGAATAAATATGACGCCTTCGTAAAGTAAAGCAAGTGAATTGGAGGGTATGACATGAGCATTTGCCGACGAATGTCAAGAAGACTGAGAGTTGGGACTTTTTATTGGTTTTCAACTGTAAATGACTTATGCCAGACAGTTTGAAAAGATATTTGCTTGATATTGGGTTGTTTAAACAGAAAGAAATTTTAAAATATAACCTTCCGTCTATAAAAACATTAGATAGAAACCAATTGAAGAACTTCGAGTAGGTGAAGCAGGAGCTAATACCCGTGATATATAAATATATAAAATCATTACCAAATTCAAGCCTGTTGCCCAGAATATCTGATTGTGATGTTGAGAATTTACATAGGCTGAGTTAATTTTTAATCTCACATTGTTTGCCACTAATCTGTGCGATAGTAGGTAAACATTAACTGCGTGTTAGAGGTGTTTAATTTCATCGGATTTCACCATTTCCTACAGCACGTCGCTCGTCATCATCAGAAATAGTAGTAAAGACAATGTATAGCCCTATAGGACACCGCTTTGTAACTTCACAACTATTATACCTGTGATAATAGCGACTAATTTTTGCGAAAGACTTCTCCTACCATACACTATAAAACGCCTTTTCAATAACAACACCAAGCGCAGGTGTTGCGGATACCTTATGCAGTCCGCCTTAGACAAATATTTTCTAGAAAAAAATATATTCATAAAAACAATGAAATTCTGAAGTGATGCTTTATATAGAGGAAGAAGCCACGCCTTCATTTTGGTGCTCATTTTGATAGTTTTTTTGTTGACATTCGTGAAGAGAAAACTTGGTAAATTTATCATGGAAGTCAATGTGTTTTAATGATTTAAAAGCTTTATATAAAAACCAGCCGTCGATTGCGATAACCATATGAAAATTACAGGAAATTTTGGGCCGAAATAATGTGCCAACAAGATCAACCGTATTGTGCGTGAATTTGAAGAAAGAGATACTGTTTCAGATAGTGCAAAACTTAACTAACTTGACATCTGAATTGTAGTTTCAACAAGATGGTGCCACATTGCATACAGTCAACGCAAGAATGCAATTAGTCTATCAACGGTTTCCAGATGAAATATGTGGAACATAAGCCGACACGTCTAAAAATGTTATAAATACAGCTCGCATTTGTGAAGCCAATAGAGGCGGTCATCTGACCCATATTACATTTCATACTAAATTCCCGACCCTTAATCGGACATGCGTATGGAAAAATAAACAAAAATGTATCCAATTTCTCAACGAAGTTCATAACACCCCGTAGAACACCCCGTAAATTTGTTTATTTACCTGCACTCACTGTCCACTGTTTAGTAAAGAGGAAGTGGGTATTCTTTTAGCATGTGCAGTACATACAGTGATATCATTTCTAATTTGGCACGATTTAAAGTTGTTTGGCACAAGCATTCCGGCCACCTTGATGAGTTCTAGACCGTCAATCGTGTTCTTCTAGTATAAGGGCGATCTTTGCTAGAGTAAGCTGATAGCTTCCGGAACTAGTCTTAAGCTACTCCTATTTTCCCGTCGCTTCCGTTGATGGTTTTTGTTACTCGAACTAGTACCCATTTGTACGGGAATAAGTCGTTTTCGTGGACTTTCACCAGACTTCCTTCTTGGATATTGGGCTGAGTGGTAAGCCACTTGAAGGGCACTTGGATATGTTTGAAATACTCGTCCAACCATCCCTTCCAAAAGTGTTGTTTGATTGCCGATACACGTTGCCATCTATTAAGATAGGAAAAGTTTTCATTAATAAGATTTAGATCTTGAAAAAAATTGATCGCCGCACTGTGGCGCCGAATACTAAAAGTCGTGGCAAAATTCAAATTTTCGATGTGTTAATTGAAGAAAAAAAAAATGGTTTCTTAAAGGAAAATAAACAGAGCTTTAAACACAAAAAAAAAATTTAATTGGATGAGCCGGATGAGCTCTTCAAATTTGGACGACTTTAATTCTTCGGTAAAAAAAAAAAAAAAAACAAAAAAAATGATATGATGTCTCCCGTGCAAATTTCACATATTTACCAAGCAATATACTTTTCTTTAGTTACAGTTCAGTTGTGCTGTTCTTTAAGTAAATTAAAATATTAAAAAAAAGAAAAGGAAATGTCGCTTAATATTTTTATTAAATTTTGTATTATAACATATTTTTAAGCATATTTTTTAACTTTTCATAGAGCTGCAAAAAAAGAGGACTAAGGCAGGGAAAAACAGGATCTTACTATTTGTTAAACGTTGTACAAAATTGCAGCTACCAGATATTGCCGTTTTACGAAATAAAGGTATTTGTTTAAAACAAAACCCACGTGTATTCCATACTTGGATTTACAGTAGCGAGCATGGAAAGTACAACGAGTGTAAAAAGTAGACAAAGGGTTTCAAAAAATAATTTCTTTTTCATTTTGTGTGATAAATCAGTTCATTTGTTTAATCAAAACTGAAGGAATCTCTTTTTATAATTATTTTAAAACTACTTAATTTAGTGTTTTTTGAAACACTATTTCCGGCAAAGTTTTAAGACCTTAGACCAACCTAAATCCAACGGTAAATTAGTTCCTATATTTTTGTAAATATAAAAAATGCAGGAACTTGCGGGAACTTTGTGCTTGAGAGATTTTATTTGAGGAAGTCAGACAAATTTAATTTTTTTTTCTCTCTCAGTGCAGCGCTGCGAAAATGTATAGACTCAATTCCAAATTTTTATTTTTTGTTTTTTTTTTTTTATAATACGCGCGCGCCGAAGGGATTATTAATACCCTTATACTGATGCACATGGCACGGATGGATAAGAATAGGGGAGAGGGGAATAAAGGAGATGCAGATTTGCGTTGGCCTTAAATGTTTGAAGGTTGTAATGATTAGGAAATACAGAGACTGGTAGATCATTCCACAAACGTGTTGTTCGGCTTATAAACGAATCCCTATATTTGACAGTACGTCCGAAGTTGGGCTTGAGGGTGAACTGATGTGCATTCCAAGCATGACGCGTATTGCGGGTGAAGATTTGAAGGGGAGGAATGCAGCTGGCTATTTCGCTGGAGCATTTTTTTTATAAAAAAAGCGCCAAAATAGGGAAAGACGAGACATTTCTACGATGTTCAAGTGATACTATGGAGTTCAGAATGACTCTATCACCTATAAGTTTTAAGCGCGGTTCTGTACCCTATCTAGAATGTGCAGAACAGTCTTGGGTGCACCAGATCAGATGTGAGCGTTATATTCCAGTTTTGGGCGAATGAATGCCTTATAGATGGGGGCCAGATCAGACGGGGTAAAATATTTTTTGCCTAGGAATCCTAGGCATTTTCCAGCCTTTTTGGGGACTTCGAATATGTGATCATTCCATCAAAGACGGTTATTGATGCACATACCGAGGATGGCAAATCTTTCGGACTTAGCGATAGAAATACCATTCATGGATAATGGTTGAGGGTCTTGGCTTCGCTTGAAAGACAGAAGACAGCATTGAGTTTTGGATGCATTAAATTCCACTCTATTGATTGAACTCCATTTGGTTATGCTGTCCAGGTCGGAATTTAATGTGTTTAACATACGATGTCGTTCCTCTTCTACGGCCGAAGAACAGGGACGTGAGTTAGGGAACGAATATGAGAAACTGAGGGTACTGTCATCAGCGAAGGGATGGATTGGATTAGAAGTTGCAGACAAGAGGTCATTTATAAAAATAAGGAAGAGAGTCGGAGACAAAACTGAGCTCTGGGGAATACCAGCATTTATATGGTGAATTGCAGACTTCAAGCCGTCCAAAACAATTTGTATTGAACAGCCCGAAAGTTAATTTCTAATCCACTTCGCTGCGAAGTGGGCAGCATGCAGATTTGCTTTATCTAAGGAGCTGACAGCTGAAATGCCATTGTTAATGAGCGTTGGCATAAACTATGGTTTACGTTCCTCATTTGCACAATAAGTCCCTGAAACTATCGATCCAAAGAGAGTGTTTTGCAAAACTGGCCGATTTGTACCCAATTTGATTTGTCCTTTTATCATTAAATCGAAGAAAAAATCTGCACCCAACAGCATGTCAATTTTTTGAGGCTTGTAAAACAATGAATCAGCTAAGCTAACTTCCCAGGGAATTCGCAAATTCTTTATTTGCAGTCGATGTTGAGGTTGGAAATCGGTTATTGAGCGAGCAATCCAAAGCTCAATATTTTTCTCAAAGTTCTCAAACCTTGACTGCACTGTTGTCCTGGTTTTGGAATGCATTTTGGCGGAAATATCTCCAGTGCCGCTAATGCCAATGGGGCTATCTGTTTTTATACGCAGATTGTTTGCTAAGGCCTATGTCATCAAATTAATTTGCGAACCTGAATCAAGTAGAGCTTTGGCTGACACGAAACACCCTGCCTGATTTTTTACCTTTGTTGCTACTCTCGCTAAAACGACCTGAGGTTCAACGTCAAGATCTGTCGCATTATGCAAGGTAGTTCTCTCATTTCCAAATAGCTGAGAGAAAGTCAAAGGTTAACATAAGAAGCATATGAAGCAAATTCTGGAGTGTTCTGTAAGAGTATGGGATTGATGGTTCCTGTTAAGGGCAATTTAGTATTTTTATACATACTGCAAAAGCTCTGCTCTGGTAAACGGCCCTAAATCAAAACGTTTCATTGTGGGCATTGGACTCCACCAAGGGTGCGTTTTGTCACCTCTCCACGCTATTGTATAGTATATGTATATGGACTGAATGTTACAGCACAGTTGTTGCGAAGAAAAAAAAATCTTCAAAATCATCATCCTACCCCCGCGATCCTTATGAAGGATAAACGGGCCATTGAAAATGTTTTTAAATATATGAACGCATTAAAATTTAATTTAATAAACAAAAAAAGTATTTGTAAATTTTAATAACGCTTGTATATGTTTAAATAGTATGTTGAATTTCAGTCACAACCAGGAATGCCTTTAAAACAATAAGTCTTGGAATACGTAAGTATTTAAATAATTCTACATTTTATCCGCGGTCCTTAATTAAATAATCAACGTTTAGATTGAAGCCCAAGTCTTAACATACATACACTGAACATGGTCTACCTGCGGTAACCGGCCTTGCTAAGGTGGATGGTTTATTGCTTAGCATCTTTATAACCGATTCTTATGATACTTGGCTTAAAGCTTTTCGCAAATACTTTCGCGTTGGTGAAAATCGCATCAATGTGGTTCAGTAACTTGGAAGTGTGCAAGACTACCAACGTAGTTATAAAAAAATTGACAAGCAATGGATGTTGTTAGATGCACTCGTATCACCTTTGAAGATGTCAGTACCTCCATTAAGTCGGGTGGTATAGTCTGCCGCATTTAACAAGACTCATAACCCCGAAATCTTAGTGCCCGCTGGGATGTTAACGTATGCAATAAAACCCGTTTTGATTATGTATTTACACAGGTAGCCATCCTTCACCACTTTTGCAGTCTGACTCAATTGGATGCGGTGTCAGTTGTAAGTACACTACAATTATTTCCAGTCCTAAGAGTTCGAAAAGTTTATAAAATTGAACAGCTGTTGTACCAACGTCCATCTAGGGTAAAACAATATTTATAACTTACAAGTGACGACCTGATTTCAGCCGATTTTTTTGGCACTTGTTTCATTGAACGTTCAAAAAAAGAGTCAACCAAGTTACCCTTTAAGTTTTTATCGAGCTAGATTAGTTGTAGTTCTAGAGAGATTTTTTCACGGCACCAATTCACTTCGCAGCCTATACCACACACCACGGTTGACTTTACGCGCTACGTATTAATTGAAGGGTTTTTCTCGAATTGCAATGTTTATTGACCTATGCTAGAAAGCTAGAACCTGAGCAGCCCTTTTTCTAGCAAACGTCAAGACATCACTCTCTGAGGGGTAAACTTCAAACCACGCCACCAATCAGTTTATTTTTATTTTTTTTTTTTTTGCTGAAAAGCATGGTTTAGTCTTTCACCTATTACTAGTAGCCAGGTAGAATCCCGTTTTCAGATGAGGCACCCCATTAGCTTGCAAAAGGCGCTCCCTTCTAAAATATCCCATCAACATTTGACATTAAAGGCAAATTGAACAGAACTGTCAAATTATCAGGGGCCTATTTTACCAACTTACAAATTGTGATTTACAAGCGTTTTTTCACAAAATTTGAAGAAAAGGTGGCAAATTTAGTTTCACTAAATTTATGCTTCACACATTTTTAATTGTGGTTCACAAGGGAAAATTGGTGGTAATTTTTCGCGTTTTGTTTCACCAAAAACAATTTATTGACGTAGTTTACAAGTCACAAATTTGTGAAATTTCAAGTTTTTTCTACGGTTTTATTTCACTAAAGAAATTGAATTCACAAGTTTTGCGCGTTTTGTGAAAATTGTTCAGACAAGCAAAGGCGTTTTTGTAAATTTAGCTACAAATTTTGTTTTGCGTCAAAAAGTGATCGTAAAACGGTTTTACGAAGTAGGCACAGTACGAGTGATAGTAGTAATAGCGGTAACATTTTTCTTAATGTCAGAAGAAAAGTATACCATCCGCGTATAAACTAAAACTTGTCCCAATGTTTTGATTTTAATGAGCGTTTTCCTTTCAGCAACTGTGGAAGAAATAACTTTTGTTTGTGGTGAACGAATTTGTCGCACAACTGAAAAAAAGAGGATTATCTTCAAGGCATCCCCAAGATTGCGAGAAGCTAGGCCCATACGCAAAGAGGTGTTGCGCCAAATATTTTTTGTTTTATACGGGATTGGTAATAGTGGACAGTAATACCGAACTGCAGCCATGCATGAAATATGTAAATCGAGCTTACGCAGATGTGCATGCCGTTATTATAAGCTTGCTATTTGAAAATGTCGTACAAAACCAATCTTTTTAGCACTATTAACTTTTTGTAAAAAAAATATGTAAATAATAGTTAAGAAATAAAACGTTAAAACAATAAGGGATTATCTGAAGCATCCGGGCAAACTTGTTTGATATTACGATACGTACCAACATTAGTATATACTAATGTATATACTCTCCATTTTCAGTTAAGCCACATAATATCTCCAAGGTATTTCTAGTACTTCCTTCTCTTCTCTTTTTTTTCTCTAATTAGAAACTCGACAAAAATCGTATTTTGTTTATTCATAGCAAACGTGTTTACATACATACATACATACATACATTTTCAATTGCCCGCTAATCCTTCATGAGGGTCGCGGGGGTGGGATGCTCAGATGGACACTCCATCCTTCTCGATCCTCCGCCATCGACTCCAACTCATCAGGAGGAATCCCTAGACGGCTCCAGGAAAGATGTCGGACTTGGTCCAACCATATATTTCTAGGCCTACTGCGGGGTCGCCTACCAGATGCCACGGCCACCATGGCACGTCTTGGAAGCCGGTCTGGGGGCCTACGCACTACGTGACCAAATCATCGAAGCATAGATCGTTTCGGTCGGAGAAGTAGCTGCTCAATATTGAGTGCTTCGCGTACTCTGGTGTAGTGCACTCGATCCCTACGAGTTATTCCAGCAACACCGCGAAGGAACCTCATTTCGGCAGCTTGTATCCCCGATCTCATTCTTTCGGTCACTACCCAAATTTCATGACCATAGCAACGTGTTTTCGAAACGATATTCCACAAATTTGTGGAAAAACGAATGTAGATTACAAGTCGCACAAAAATCCAGTCCAACGATAATTTTAAGTTTTCAAGTTTTTTTTGTTACAATTCGCTTCCATTCCTATTACAAATTTGTGGAGTATACATTGTGAAACAAAAACACAAATTACAAATTTGTAATTGGGATTAACAAGCACAAGTTTGTTATTGTAATTTGCAGTTGGTGAAATAGGCCCCACCTTAAGTTTGGTTCTAGTTACTATAAGAGTCAAACTCTAATATTGCTGCCGACCGTCTAATGCCTGTATCGTATAACGTTCTGCAAACCAATATTTCTTCAATTAGTTCCAGGTTCAGATATTCTTTTTATCCTGCTGAATGACTAAAATGAGGTAAGATTTTTAGAGTATTTACTTGCAATACCTTCTAAAGTAGAATGTTCTAGAATAGCTTTTTTCAATAAAATAAAAGAAGATCTTTTTGTTATCGTATTCACTAGCAACGTAAATCCTCAGAAAAACCAATTAAATTTAAGTATATCTGGATAAATGCCTTAATAAACGTTCATCGTATTACACGTGCATTTTGTTTCAAATGTCAAGCCAACCTTAATTTGATTTATTTGCCTAATTTAAATTATCCACCCACAAACTTCGCCTCAAGTGACCCACTTCTCCTTAAATTTCAAATCCTTAAGCCCAGCGTACTCCAGAGATTGTACATATCATCCCTCAGCGAGCAGTGAGCTTTTCCAGCTCTTTAAATCTGAATCACGAGTGAAAAACTTATGCATTATTCATAAGTGCCACATAAATTTGCTCCGCGCCTCTGTCACACAAGATAACATTTTTACATTTTAATGTGAACTTAATAAATAATAAATCAAAATCTAAAAATATTCGTATCCTCGAAAAACGGGAAAAAAGAAACCATAGGACACTGTATTCCTACGGAGCTGACTTGTTCGAACCGAAACTCAAATGCGCCGTCGTCTACCATTGTTTGCCCCACTTTCGATTTTAGCCAAATAAATGAAAAAAAAAAAAATCCCAAAACCAAAAACGAGGATTCGCATTTTCCCTTCGAATGCGGAATATATTCCGGGAAAAGTTCTGCATTTGGGGGGGCGTGGTAGATTTTTTAATGACAAACTTTCTTCCTCTCCGATGTCTTCGTTGGTTCGTCTCTTATTTATTGCTTTTCAGGTTGTCTACCGCCAACAACCAAAAACCGACAACCGACATCCCCATGGGTTGGCAACTTGAATGTTCCATTCGGATGTGAAATTTGCACAAGAACACCGACTAATGATCGCTTTGCATGTCATCATTAGTAGAAAATAAAAAAATCTATTTTCTGGTTAAATATTTTCTATGCAAAGCATCTAGCTGGGGCGGTCCTGGAAACACGTTGGAAATACCCAACCCAAACTTATGTATTTTTCCCCGAACTTCGATTAAAGCACTATGGCTTGCATTTTGTTATGTTCCGGGAGGAGCAAGCATAAATTCACACTATTCTAGTCTCGGTGAGCGGAGGAGGAGGATAAACTTTTCCCATCAAAAGTTTCGATTCCCTCTTCTGGAGGAATGAGAAAGGCGTAATATTCGATCAAGGATTTTTTTTCTTCGTGACGTGCTGTAGTATCTGTGTAGATTGGACATAAAGGAAATTACTATCGTCAAGTATAAATTGGATAATTTTATCGATTTGAGAGTGCACTGTACTTGGCGATGGCTGGTAATCTCAATTAACTAATTTTAGCGGTGTCATAAACGGTTTATTTCCAAACGTCATTTTAAAAATTGAGACTTTACTCTCATTGATTGAAGGTCACAAACTAACGTATGTGCTTCCTCTTTAGTTAAGTATCTTGGGGCATTATACGTCCTGGAATGTATGCAGTCTGTGTACTGCAGGGCAATCAAAGCCACCACACGATATCAGATAACGAACTCTAACTTATCAATTTTGCAGCAATGCTTAATACAGTAATAGCTGGTACTAATTTTCTTAGGAAAAGAATGTTCACAAAAGCCTTCCTTTCCCAGGATGGTTAACCGACTAACAAAATTGACCATTTTGTTTCAGTGCTCACATTTATGGGTTGACGAAACGCCAGGTTACTAACCAAGAATACTAATGGTCAGTGGGTGCAGATCGAACAACATCAGAGAAACAGTTGAGACTACATATGTGTGCTACCAGTTCCCACCGAATAAAACTATTAGTACAGAATTAAATATTTTCAAGCGATCTTGAAGAGTGGAAGCAAAGAAAGTTTTGCGTATTTAGAATTGGAAGACCTAGTGCAGCTTCTTATCTCGACGATGCCAAAAAAGCCTGCGACCGCAACCAGATTCGAACATTTTTTAGTAATGTCAAGCATTCAACAACAGTAGTCGTACCTCGCACACGAGATAGTGAGAGAGACCTAGTCATCGATATGCTGAGAGCGGTAGATGTATGCAAGAAAATTCACAGCACTATCTCCAGCAGCTCTTGAATGGATACGAAACAGAGAGATCGAGATCCGGGGCAAGAAGAAACTCCATGTCGATGCAAAAGTTTCCCCTAGCTATCTGGAATCTAACAACGATGCCGTCTGTCCTGACTGCTCGCCGGTAGATCTATTGCAATATTACCTACATGATGCTTTGGAAGAGACCATTCACCAAATTCATCAAGTACTGCCGACATATCTTCTAAGAATTTCTGAGAATCAGCGCCAGATTTAAGATCCTGTCGAGTGTAGTATGTAAAGTCTCAACATGTTTGGCACCACTATTATCGGCACTTACAGGTGCGCCTTCCGCTCCAGAAAATCGACATTAGACCAAATGCAAGGGAAGGGTTTTTATATTGCTTAAGCTTATACATAAAGTGATGGCTCCCGAAAAACCACTGTGCCACTGTGAAAATTCACGGTATTGTATGCAATTTGAGAGCCCGGACTGCATTATCTGTAACAAGTCCACGCAACACATGGCACGGATAGATGACTGATGCCTTCATAAAGAGCGGCCTCGTACAGAAAGTTAGAAGGATTTGGAAGAATGGATGATACAATTTTTCCTTATCAGTCCCATCTCTGTTTGAGCATCTTTATCAATAGAGTTCAGATTTATCCCATGAACCATTCAACATAGAGTAATATAGTCACAACTTCCGCCCACCTGATCAACGGGAAGTGAGAATAGCAATATCCAAGTTGAAATCCAACTAGTCTGCTGAACCTGATGGCTTACTGTGATGAATTGGTAGAGAATATACACTAACTCATCAAGTCTGTATAACTGCTGCTTGCATACGCCGACGATATTAATATAATTGGAAGAAATCAGCGGGATGTCACCGGTGCGTTTGCAAACATTGAAGCAGAAGCACCCAAAATGGGTATTGCGTTTAACGAAAGCAAAACCAAGTATACTATATGCAGTCAACAAGAAAGTACAATCAACACCGATGCATTACACAGGACAACACAGTGGACAGCTACAACTTTGTGGTAGTAAAGGACTTTGTCTACCTTGGCTCTGCTATTAACTCTGACAATGATATCAGCGCAGAAATCAAGCGAATAATAACTCTTGCCAATCGCAGTTTTTTTGGGCTAATAAAGCAATTCAACAGTAAAGCCCGATCTCGAACAACTAAGGAGACTCTATATAAGATGGTGCTTAATAACGGACTTTGTTGAAGGTGGATGAAGATATTCTTGATAGCTTCGAGAAAAAAAAAAATTTCGTAAGATATTCAGTCCCATTTTCCTTGACGGGTTTAAGAGGAGAAGATTCAATGACGAACTATACTAGCTGTACAGTGACATCGACTTCATGAAAAAACTGCATATTGGACGCTTGAGATGATAAGGACATGTAAAATGAATGGAAACCAACGCTCCAGCTCGCAGAGTTTTGAATCTAACCCGGAGAGACGATGCAGTAGAGAGCTTCCTCGTCATAGGCGGTGCGCATAAGTGCACAACTGGAGACAAATAGCGAAAAACCGAGCTAAATGGCTTGGCTTGTTCGTTGAAGTCAAGGTTCACCCCAAACTGTTCTGCCACTTAAATAAGTAAGTCAGTAAGATTAATCCCGCAAAATTTATGAAATACTTACTTACCTTCTTAGATCCTTTAACCCCTCGGGGGGTATGGGCGTCAACCACGCCTGCAGCCAATTTTTTTCGAAGGTCTTCAACTCACTCCTAAAGAGCTCGATTCCTCCTCAACTGTTCTGCGCCACGTATGCCTAGGGTGCCCCGCTATTCTGCCTACCTGGGTGAGCGGCTTCCACTGGATGGCGTATTTCGCACCGTAGGGTGTGTCCAATCTACTGCCACTTTTCCTTCGTATAGGAATGCCTTTAAGTTCTTGGCCCGTTCTCGTATAAAGTTGTTCGTGGTGATGCGGTTCAGCCAAAAAATCCTCAAGATGATCCTTAAACATTTGTTTAC
Source organism: Brachypalpus laphriformis (assembly GCA_945910035.1). Taxonomy (NCBI): domain Eukaryota; kingdom Metazoa; phylum Arthropoda; class Insecta; order Diptera; family Syrphidae; genus Brachypalpus; species Brachypalpus laphriformis. The sequence goes on from OX246755.1 coordinate 126,929,466, forward strand.
GAAAACTTGCAGCTTGCGTGCGTTAATTGTGTCCACCTTCCAAGTACTGCACCGATAAAGCAACACTGATTTTACGTTGGAGCGGAACAGTCGCAGCTTAGTTCTTAAGGTGATAGCATTGCTTTTACAGATTTTGGATAGCATTCTGAACGCAGCTTTAGCCTTCCCGATTCTGCTGCACACACCCAGCAACTTTATCAACTTTCTCGACTTCCTGTCCGGCAATGTTAAGTTGAGCGCGGTTGTTAGAAGAAGTGCTCAGGGCTTTTGTTTTGGCTGTGTTTATTTTTAGCCCCACTTTGTTTGCCTCAGCTGCTAGATTTTGGGCCATCAGATGAAGATCGATTATCCGATGTGAAAGTAGACAAACATCGTCAGCGTAATCTAGGTGTTTAAGGTAAGATGTCATAGTCCAATGAATTCCATAGTTGCCTTCCGTCAATGCTGCACGGAGTACATCGCTGATAACCACCAAGAACAATAGTGATGACAGTATGCACCCTTGACGTACTCCACTTTGGACTTCAAAATCCTCCGACACCTTACCATTGTGCACGACGTGACACTTACCGCCCTCGTATGTAGCCTTGATAATAGCTATAAGTTTTTCTGGGATGCCTCTCCTGCGCAAGGCCAACCAGATAGCATCTCGATTCAAGCTATCGAAAGCCTTCTCCAAGTCTAAAAACAGCAGCGGAGATCTGTACTCAACGCATTGTTCGATTATGATCCATAAGCTGTTTATGTGGTCGATGCAGGAGGATCCAGCACGAAAGTCTGCCTGTTCGACGTCGAGAGTTGAATATAAATGCTCTTTGATTCGTTCCAGAATTATTCTAGCTGTTATTTTGGCTACGGCTGGAAGAACGCAAGTGCCTACCGCTCCAGTTTCCGTATTCTGTCAAGTTTCCCTTTTTCGGAAGATTAATTATCATCCCCCTTTTCCACTCTTGCGGAAATTGTTTACTATGGCAAGCTCTCCCTTTAGATGGTGCATCAGATCTGCCGATGTATTTGGCGCCGCTTGAAATATTGTAGTTCGGAAGGGATGCCATCAATAACCACCGCTTTGTTCCTCGTGAGGGACTTGATTGCTGTTATTATTTCGGGTTTACTGGGGGTACGGTGCGAATTCGGGAATTTTTTGCTTCGAACTGCTCATTCGAATTCGAGATCATACCGCCATCGTCTAAGTGGTTTAGCACTGTAAAATGTTCTCTCCATCTAGTGAGCTCGTCCTCATCCGAGATCAGAAGGTTACCGTCTAGGCTCTAACTGGGTGTTGTTTGGAATTCCTACCACCAGTCAGCTCCTTAGTGATGCTATAAACAGTCCTACTGTCGCACCTGCTCGCTGCTTCTTCAGCCCTTGAAGCCAGTGAGTTGATGTTCTGACGTTTGTCACGCCTCACACTACACTGCACTTCTTTTTTTTCTTCGTACGTTATTGGGCATCTAGCTTTGTTCACTCTACTGCTGAGGCTGCTGCAATCCGAGCCTTGATTGCTGTACGCTCATCGATCCATCTCCAGGTGTCTGCAGATATCCATGTGCGATGGTGTTTCTCCCTTTTCCCGACATATGTGCGTGCCCCAGCCGGGAAATATGAAATACCTAGGAGCCAACAAATGTATTAATTTAAGGTTAAGGGTAGCAGTGGTTCATTAGATAGTGTGTCTGCTGGCTAACCGGTGTATGAAAATCCAAGCCCCAGCAAGGAACAGCAGTCATCAGCCACCCGAGTATAAAACTGAAAACGAATAGCACCAACGTTTTTCCAAGCATTGCACCAAACAAAGTTTTCGGCCCTGTAATACCATGGACCGGCGAGTCTGAGTGCTGTGGGATTTGGGTTACCTTTTGTTTAAAAAAAAAATGTAAAATTAGATTTAAGGCTAGATAAATTAACAAAACCTGAGCTTACCCTATCGCTTGATGCAGTAAACTCATTTGTACAAAAAACTGCAGCATAAAACCTCCCGCCCGCACTGTGTAATGGTATTTTAGGGTGAAGCAATAGCCTATTTAACTAACTGTTGTTAAACCCAACACCAAGAATTGAAGACGAAGAAGAAGAGCAATGACTGCTCACGAATTAAAATATAAATAGTACAATAATTCAAGAGAACTGTGTTAATTGTCCATTGTAACCGTACCGCTCCTCCTAGAAAAATACTTGCAGGCACAATCTCTTAAGGTACATCTACCCCAAACATCTATAAAATGCCTTGAACCTTCAACTCAAACTTACCGACGACAAGGACAAAGAGAATCTAGTTCGCGTAAGTTGACATGATTTTACCTCTCTTCGTCCATTTTTTTCTTGCTTGGCCCTTCAAAAGGGTTGAGAAATGATGTCGTTCAAAGAAATGCTGACATCTGACATAAAATTAAGAGGACAATTGAGACATTGTCCTTTTTTTCATGTCTTTTTACATTCTCTTTTATTTGTTCTAGGATTCTTCTCATTTGATTCATTTTATCCTGCCGAGATGTTTTATGTTTTGTTACTGAGTACAAGCGTTACATACCATATGAACTATACGAGTAGCTTACTGGAGCAGGATGCTTTTCAGTTATAACGTGGATGAAATTATATTTCCCATTCACAGGGAGCCACGGTTCCATGATAATAATTGTGCTGATTTGGTTTAATTCTAATTTAACGGATCGAGAAGCAACGAATTTAATGTGCAGTCAACGTGGAAAATTGCGTTATTCCCGAAAAAAAAAGAAAACTTGCGTCCCGACTGAATTTATAAATTCTTTGAAATCGTATATTTTGGATAATGCTTCCTCTTAAGGCGGCTTTGATATAACTTGTGACGATGAGGATGCTGTGCAGTCATGTGTAGTGAATAAGTTTTAAAGCTCATTCAGCTTGAATTGGTGGCTTCCTGATATTTACTAACAACGGGGGATTAAACAGGTTTAAGCAGAATTTCGGCATCTTATATCCAGTATTATATAATATAAGTTTTAACGCTAAAATTAAACTAGTACGAACGCTAATTTTTTTAAGCAATGAAGTGTTAAAATACATCAGATTATAATGTACTATGCGTTCACTGCTTTTGAACGCACTGTAAATTTGTTATATGAAAATAAAGAATGAATATAATAATAATAATCAGCCGGCAGTGCTGGGTAAAATGAATTATTTTCACAATCAACAATTAACAATTAAAATTGTAATCGTTCACTGCAATTAACAATTGAATAAATCAATTATAATTATACGATGATGGAGTAGTCTTATTTTGGACAGGGCTGGGCAGGTACGGAGAAATTAGTGGATGGTTTCTTTCTCCTCTTCATCCCAGCAACTCCTGCAGAAATCGCTTAAAAGCAGACCTGACCTTTTAGCGTGTAGGCATATTAGACATTGTCCTGTGAGCACACCGATAATGGAGCTAATATCTGATCTTCTTAACAAATTCAACCCAGTTGAGCGTTTCTGATCTATCCTACGCCAGATATGTCTGGGTGTTTGGAACGCCGTGCCAACTTGCCATTGAAGTTGCTTATAGCGTTCCACGTAAGCAAATGGTTGCACGTAGCGAGAGGCATATCCACATGCTGCCTATCCGACAAGATACGTATATTTTAGGTAATGTCGAGTCTAGTGAGTTTGTCAGTCTTGCAGTTACTTAGAATGTGTCTATGTTCTGGCATCTAGTGTAGATGAATGGTGAATTACTATAACGTTCTCACTTAGCTATGTCCATGAGGTAGCAGCAATGAGCTTGAGCGACCTTTGAAGTAATGAGGACGTTATTGACGCTCCGCTATCAGCCAGCATCTGGCTAACTATTCTTCGCTAGGTGTCACTTTGCCAAAAATTGTCAAAACTCATGTTGTTAGATTAGAATATGAAATACTTTTTGTACTCCAAATATTACTCTAAGACATAAAAGCACATAAAAGCACATCTGAAAGTAAATACTTGTCCCAATTCCTCCTAAAGATTTCAAATTAATAATAATGATTTAACAAATGAACAGATATATCACACTAAATGAAAAAGAAATAATTGTTTGAATCTTTTTGCCTAGTTTTTACACTCAAACCTAAAAAATAAAATAAAAAAAATCAAGTTTTAGGTGACTTTAAAAATTACTCAACTTTAACTAGCTCCTACAATCAAAACTTTTGATCCAAAAGAAATAATATTTCCAACTACCAGAGCTTCAAATATTTGTTAATCCAGTGACCTTGAAAATGTCGCATTATAGTCCCACCCGAAAATTTAATTATGCAAGCACTTTTGCCTAAATGGGCCTAAATGGCGCCGGAGGTGTCATCGGGCCTCATTTTTTCGAGGACACCGTGGGTAACATGGTTACTTTTACACAAAGAGCTGGCGCGATAATGAACATTTTAAAGGATGCATTTCCGGGTCGCCTAATGTCTTGTTTTGGCGATTTGCACTGGCAGGCGAGATTGCCCGATTTGAACGATTTTTGAAGTCACGGCCCTTTGAGAACAAGCCATAGACTCTGGAAGCTCTCTAAGGGAATATCCGACAAGAGTGCGAGAACTTATTGTCCGAAGTTCTCATCAGAACGATTGAAAATGTGCTTAAAAGAACCCAAATGGTCATCATTAATGGCGGCGCCCACTTTGATAGTTTTTGAATGAAGGTTTTAAGTAGCTTTTCCCTCCAACTATTTATCTATCAATTTATTTTGCTTGCATTCATTTTATATGTTTTTCATAAGAAAGGTAAATAACTACCACATCTACGTACCTTTATATTAATAATATATGTCTATGTAAATATTTCTGCTACAAAATAAATAATAAATCAAAAAAAAAAAAAAAATAGAGTGGAAAAAAGCTTAGAAGTCCAAGTAAACGTTTGAAAAAATTATGAAATTTTGTTGTTTTATTTTAATAATATAGCAATATGGCGGACCTGCTAAACACGTTATATTTTATAACATTTTAATCACATAACTCATACAATGGCAAGAGGAAGTTACGTCGGACACTTCACTTCCTCTTGGACATAGCGGCATTTCCCTTTTCCCCGCTCCCCGTTATTTCGCCTAGTCGACATTTTGTTACGCTAACAGCATTTCCCTTTCCCCGCCCCATACCATTGGCATGTGGCTAACGGATACACGCGCCATTTTATTTTTGCAACCGTAAGCATAAAATTTTCTATTTCATTGCACGCGCATCGCGAATGCACACAACATAATATTCATATTTCATTGCACGGGCATGAAATATGAATATTTCATAAACAAGCGCATTCCTTTCCCACGGGAAGTAATGCGGCTTTCCAACCTGTAGAATAATTCAATTTAAGTTAGTTCAATTTTGTAACTCGAAAAGTTAAGCCGGTTTTCTGAATAAAGAAATAAAGAAAAAAAATAATAAAAAGTTTTTTTTTATTTAAACGGCGATAGCAAAACCTAACTGGCAGTCGGTAGTGCTCGAATACGCGAATATATTCAGATAGTATCGCGGTTAATTTCTATTATTTAATTCGAGCGAACTCAAAATTCCGATCAAGGAATCACTTGTTTCGAAAAAGAAACTCAAGCCAACGTGTGTAAAAAGTGTGTGAACGTTGTTTCGACAAAGAAACTCGGCAAACGTGTGTAAAAAGTGTGTGAACGTTGTTTCGACAAAGAAACTCGGCAAACGTGTGTAAAAAGTGTGTGAACGCTTGTTTCGATTAAGAAACCTAACCCAATAACTTCGTGCAAGAAGAACGTGAAAAAAAAATAGACTCAAAATTAATAGACAACGTAATCAGTGTTTCGATCAACAAAGATTCGACAGAATGGCCCACAATAACATCGAGCAATGCCTCATTGCACTGACCCAACTTTTAGTGCAAAATAACCAAGCATTCAGCGCGAGATCGAGAATAGAAAAAGAAATCCGATACCTCGCAATATACCAAGGTGATCCGGGAACACTGCCCTCGTTCGCAAACTCCGTCAATAAAATACTAGAAAACTACAGAGAGGAAGACAGACCACAGGTTTATGAAATCATCTATGATACAAAAATCCAAGGACCAGCGAAGAATCTTCTAAACACAAATCCACCCGCGGATTGGGACGCATGCTTAGGAAAACTGAAAAAACACTTCAGACCCTCCAGAGATGAGATGACCATAACTAAGGACATCGGGGGATTAACTGTAAGTAATATTAAGGAACTTGATGTTAAAATAAAGAATATTGTAGAAAACATAAATGAATTTGCCGCCTTTAGCGACAACAGTGAAACAGTGTTACATATTTTTAATGGAATGTTAGTACAAAAAATTAAAGAATTATCATCTGGGTCATTAGCATATGCAATCATGTCTAAGTATGATATCACAGAAATTAGAGATACAGTGCATAATTTTATAGGACAAGATCAAAGTAATTTGAATTATAGAATGTGTAATAAAAATTCTCAAAGACCAAATGACAGATACAGAGACCAGAACAGACGACAATCCTATGAAGATAGCACAAATTTTAGACAAAGCGACAATCGTAGACAAGGTAATAATAGGCCAAATTATGATCCTCAATGGAATAATTATAACAACAGATCAAATCGCAGTGCACAACAAAATTTTAACAACTGGCAAAATCAAAATCCTCAACGGAATAACCATAACAACCCAAATTTCAATAGATCAAATCATAGTGCACAACAAAACTTTAACCGTAGTAATAATCGCATTAGTAACTCAGGCAACTTTAGAAGTAATAACGAAGTAGAACCCATGGATACTTTATCCGGGAGCTACGCAAGACAAATTAACAATATACAAAATAATTCGGATTTTCGACAACAAAGCCTTCAGGGAAATTACCCTATATAGTAGTTAAAGCCAATAATAACACTAATCTACGGATCTTAATCGATCCAGGCTCAGAAACGAGCATTATAAACACGGGGATATGCCACCCTAAATGGCAAATTCGATTAGATAAACCTATCCAAATTCAGACAACAAGCACGCCTATCTTTGTAAGGCAAAAAGTAAAAATTCCATTGTTTAAAGAGTTCAAGAAAGAAAAAACTGCAGAGTTCCTCGAATTCAAATTTCATAACGTATTCGATGGACTCATAGGAAATAATATTTTATTGCCGCTAGAAGCAATTATTGACTTCAGGCGAAGATTATTAATTATAGACGAAAGTGCGATTCCAATATTTTTTAATAAGGAAGAAGAAGACTATGAAAAACAAGTACCAAAATTTGAAATATATCATACGGAAACTAGTAGGGAGCCAATCCTTAACCAAATAAGGATAGCTCACCTCAACAAAGAGGAAAAAATTAGTATAACGAACTTAGTTTCTCGATATTCCAGCATATTTTATCAAGAAGGTAGTGACCTATCATTTACTAATGCAATTAAGCACCGTATAAGGACAGTTAATGATATCCCAATCTACACAAAGTCTTATAGGTACCCAGAGGTACACAAAGACGAAGTCAAAAGACAAATTGATGAAATGTTGGAACAGGGCATTATTCGCCCTAGTAATTCCCCATATTCTGCTCCTATCTGGGTCGTCCCAAAAAAACAGGACGCATCCGGAAAGCAGAAGTGGAGAATTGTCGTTGATTATCGGAAATTAAATGAAGTTTCGATAGACGACAAATTTCCAATACCAAATATCGAGGACATTTTCGACAAACTAGGAAAGGCACAGTATTTCACGACACTAGATCTGGCAAAAGGGTTTCACCAGATTGAAATCGCGGAAGAGGATGTAAGGAAAACGGCTTTTTCAACCAACAATGGACACTACGAGTTCGTTCGTATGCCATTTGGTTTGAAGAATGCTCCGGCTACCTTCCAGAGGCTGATGAATTCAGTCCTCTCCGATTTTATTGGGAAGATATGTCTCGTTTACCTCGACGATATCATCATCTTCTCAACATCCCTCGCAGAACACATAATTTCGTTAAAGAAAATATTTGAACGACTGAGGGATGTTAATCTAAAGGTTCAATTGGACAAAAGCGAGTTTCTGAAAAAAGAAACTGAGTTTTTAGGCCATGTTGTAAAAACAGAGGGTATTAAGCCCAACCCAAACAAAATTGCGGCTATTAAAAATTATAAGCTACCCACATCAACGAGGCAAATTAAGGCATTTCTCGGAATAACAGGCTACTATCGTAAGTTTATAAAAGACTACGGTAAAGTAGCAAAACCAATGACAGCATTCCTAAAGAAAAATGCAAAAATTAACATCAATGATTCAGATTACATTGAAAGTTTTGAAAATTTGAAAGCTTTGATTGTATCTGAACCAATTCTGAGATATCCAGATTTTAACAAAAAATTCGTTCTGACAACGGACGCGTCTAATTTCGCTGTAGGTGCCGTCCTATCACAAGAAAGTCATCCAATATGTTATGCTAGCCGCACTCTCAATGAACATGAGACACGGTATTCAACTATTGAAAAGGAATTATTAGCGATTGTGTGGGCAACGAAGTATTTTAGGCCCTACCTTTACGACAGAAAATTTACAGTTAGAACCGACCATCGACCCCTGGTTTGGTTGAGTTCGCTCAAAGAACCAAACGCCAAACTCCAAAGATGGAAAATCAAATTAGAGGAGTATAATTTTGATATTGAATATGTTAAAGGAAAAGATAACCAAGTGGCAGATGGCTTATCAAGAATGGAAGTCTACTTTAACGAAAACATTGAAACAGATAGACACGAAATTTTAGATAATAATAGTAATAGTGAAAATATCTCGGATAACCAATCTATGTTAGCTACTATTCATAGCGCCGAGGAAGACAATAGTGACTATATTCCAATTGTAGAATCACCTGTGAACATTTATAAAACTCAAATAATATTAAATACCACAGAAAACCCTAGTAACCATAAAATATACAGTCAATTTAGAAAAAAAAGAATAGTTATCAATTTAAAAACATATAAAGAAGATCTAGTTTTGGACATTATGAAACAATTTATTCCACCGAAGGGAATAGTAGGAGTTTACTGTAGTCACGATCATCTATTTGCTCAATTTCAGAACACTTATATAAAGTATTTTAGTAAGAATAAATTATTGAGAGTCGTCAAGTGTAGTAAATTCTTAGGCGATTTGGAAGATGAGGAAAAATTAGCAATGGTTATCACTAAAACACATAGATTACTAAATCATAGGGGCATAAACGAAACGTTCGCGGAAATTAGAGATGTTTATTATGCACCTAACTTGAAAGAAAAAATTCAACAGTATATAAATAATTGCGAAATTTGTAATAAGTCAAAGTATGAACGACTACCGTATAAAATCCCACTAAAATTAACAGAAACTCCAACAAAACCGAACCAGATAGTTCATATTGACATCTGGTATGCCAACATAAATTTAATGTATGTAACGATGATAGACAAATTCACTAAACATGTATCAGTGCATGAAATTAGACACAGAACGTGGATGTCCTTGCTCAATACATTAAGGCATCGATTTGCAACTCTAGGCATTCCAAATAGAATAGTAACAGATGGAGAGACAGGATTTTCTTCAATTCTTATTAAAGAATTTCTAAAGGAAAATAATGTCGAACTCCATATCACGACACCCCATCACAAAACTGGAAACTCGGATATCGAGAGGTTCCACTCAACTCTTAACGAGCACATTAGAACCTTCACAGCTGATGACAACAATAAAGACACCCTAAGAAACAAAGTCCTAAAAGCTGTAACCATCTATAACCAAACTATTCATTCTACAACAAATAGAAGGCCTATAGACTTCACAAATGGATCTATATCAAGCAAAGATTATCCCAATATCATAGAACGAGTAAGGAAAAATAAGGAGAAATACATAAACAAATATAACAAAAACAAAAAGGATGTAGATCTAACCAAGACAAACCACCTTTATCTCAAAAATAGGAACAACAATAAACTAAAACCGATTCACAAAAAAGAAAATGTAGAGGTCATAGACAAAGACCATATTAAAGATAGTAAAGGAAGCAAGTTCTATAAAAAACAAGTGAAAAGAACATATAAATACGAAAACACATGAAATATTTTTGTTTATTTATTTTTAATTTTTTTTCAGACACTACTAACTCTAATTTTATTAACAACAACGGTAACAAACGGACAAAAACTAGACGTACAAAACCTTAACGCAGGACATGGGTACATTACGATTAGGGACGAAAAGATTCCAGTAATAGTAAGCTATACGAAAATACTTCACAGTATAAACTTAACCTCATGGATAAATAACCTAGACATTATAGAACATAATATAAACAAACTAAATCACCAAAACGAATACCCTGCAATAATGCATAATTTTAAACTTTTATCGGAAGAAGTAGAAAATTTATTAGAAAACCATCATAAACAAAGAAGAGGACTAGTTAACATCGTCGGTAAAGGACTTAAGTACTTGGCAGGAACGATGGACTCTGACGACGATCAGGAAATTAGAAACAGTTTAGAGACTAACGAAAAAAATAACCGAAACTTGATCGACGGACTTAATGACCAAATTAGGATAAATCAACACTTTAACGAAGCCATTGACAATATTACGAAACACATTAACGAACAACAACTAGAAATAAAAGCCCAATTACTAAATGTAGGTAACGCAATAAATAGAGAATCTTCAGAAATATATAATATGCAACAGGCATTTCAAATCCAATACGATATAAATTTATTAAGAGAACAAGTTAGAAAGGTAAAGGAAAATCTACTGCTTAGCAAACTAGGAGTTCTAGGGAAAGATATTCTATCAGCAAAAGAAATAACAAACTTTAACATAACAATTAATAAATTAAGCAACATCAAAAGCACTGTTATTGTACACGATGACCAAATAATATTCATATTATTAATCCCTAATTACTCAGATGTAAATTTTTATAAAATGTTAATAGAACCAATTCCTAATAATAACAACTTAGAATTAGTAACTCCGTATAATCAGTTTATAAGAGATGATAATCTTAGTTATGAATATATTAATGGAACAGTTAAGTTCAAAGACTTAAAAATGATAAATGATAACTGTATATCTAACATTTTTAAACTAAGTCCTAAATGTAATTTTAAAGAAAATAAAAATATAGAAATCAAACAAATCCATAATAATATTGTTGTAACGAAAAACATTCCGTATACCCAAATTTTGCATAACTGTAATAATTTCACGTTAAATGTTATGGGTAACAACTTATTAAGATTCGAAAATTGTAAACTAAGTATAAATAACATAAAATATGAAAATTTTGTAACATACGATAATTTTATCATACCTAGCCTTAATAATGTAACTATAAATAAGATTGTAATGAACTATTCTACAGAAGAAATACACCTGAAAAATATCGCAAATCGTAATTTAATAGAAGAAATTAAATTAAAAACTACCGCGCATGAATACATAAATCTTGGAGTAATTTCAGCTACCATAATTATCTTAATAATAGTTTTTATCTTCAGTTTCATTTCAAAAAATAATAACGGTACAAAAATTAAAGTCAATGTAAAAAATGCGGATTCTTCGGAGCAGAATCTTAAGGGGGGAGGAGTTACGTCGGACACTTCACTTCCTCTTGGACATAGCGGCATTTCCCTTTTCCCCGCTCCCCGTTATTTCGCCTAGTCGACATTTTGTTACGCTAACAGCATTTCCCTTTCCCCGCCCCATACCATTGGCATGTGGCTAACGGATACACGCGCCATTTTATTTTTGCAACCGTAAGCATAAAATTTTCTATTTCATTGCACGCGCATCGCGAATGCACACAACATAATATTCATATTTCATTGCACGGGCATGAAATATGAATATTTCATAAACAAGCGCATTCCTTTCCCACGGGAAGTAATGCGGCTTTCCAACCTGTAGAATAATTCAATTTAAGTTAGTTCAATTTTGTAACTCGAAAAGTTAAGCCGGTTTTCTGAATAAAGAAATAAAGAAAAAAAATAATAAAAAGTTTTTTTTTATTTAAACGGCGATAGCAAAACCTAACTAGGACAAACTATTAACCGCGGTTTTCGACGAGTTAAGAAAAAATCACAATATGTTAGTTTCTAATTGATTTGATATATAGGTAGGGAGTTTCTGCACTCTAAATATTATAGTATTTATACTTTACAACAGTTTTGCTTCAAACTAATCCGATACTCATAGATGCAGCGGTTTTGTCAAGACATGCTTCATGATAACAACCACCGCATTAAGGTCCGATAGACACACGAATTAGCCATACTTGCTGAAATATCTTATTTTGAAAGCTATGTAAGTACATATTAAAAAAAACCCTTATCTGGTGTATACAATTTGCTTACTTCTCGTCTGAACAAAGAACAATTTCTGATGTTCTGCTTACTTAAGGTTCGCAACCACCTAGATGTATGGGTGCATCCTATGAATAGATTTTTTTTTTTAGCAGGTGTGTGGCCACGCCCAAATGGCGTGTAGGCACTGCGACCAAGGAGATCTATTGTGCCTCAGGCCACTTTTAGGGCAGCAGTACTTCTACTCTCCTTATGAAAGCTATAATTACGGCTGCGGAGGAGATCCTTAGATCTTTTGGAGATATGATCTCTTTAAGGAAAAAGCTTCTCCTAGTGGTACACAGAGCTACACACTCACATAAGCTCACAAGCCTTCTTATATCATTTCTGCCATATTTTAGGATATCAACTGCCTGTCTTTGGAAGGGTTGGACAGCTCTTTTAGCCTGCCTGAGACCTTGGAAGTTATTCCAGTGGGAGATGCACATGTTGCGTTCCCAAATGTTTAGGGTAAGTTTGCAAGCGGAATCGGGTATCCCGCAGAAGGGTTCAGGTCCAGTGAATAACTCAGAGGAGCCCTTCTTAGCTGGCAGGTATGCAGTTTCATTGCCGTCAACGTCTACATGACCCAGTACCCACCACAATTTTACTGTATTGCGTCGGGCCAGATTTTGTAAGCTGTCGAAGCAGCTTAGAACTGATTTTGAACTGATCAAATGGGAGATCAGTGCTTTGAGCGCCGCTTGGCTATCGGTGAGTATATGGATAGAGGAACCTTTAATGCCTGAGTGCAGGTTAATGTTAGCACAAGTTTCAATGGCGTAAAGCTCAGCCTGGAAAGCACTAGGACTCTTTCCGAGTGATTTCGAAATTTTATGGTTGGGTCCATACACACCGGTGCCAACTCCTGAATCCATTTATGATACATCGGTGTATCACACTATACCTTTTGGATCAAGCGACGGTCCGCCATTTTTCCATATATCACGGTTTGGGATCACAATCTCAAACCTTCTACCAAAGTAGAGTGATTTAGGCGTAAAGTCGGAGACCGTGCTGAGCATGTCTAGCTCGGGGAAGTCGGACAATAGCTCCATGAGATCCACGTGATCCCGTGTACTATTAGCATCTGATTTTCTAAGTCTAACTGCACTGCGGATTGCCAGTTTTTTTTATAAATATATGTAACGGAGTAAGTTCGGTTATGGCTTCAATGGCTGTTGTGGGACAAGTGTGCATAGTACCTGTGATTTCAATTCAATTCAATTCAATTTATTCAATAGTTTATAAATACAATAAGATTGGGTCTTTTTTAGTACATAGTATTATACACTTAGCAAATTAAAAATGTTAAAGGATATTTACCTTAACAAAATAAAATATTATATAAAAAGGAAGGAAACAGAGAAAAAAGAATAGTGCTGTGTTTATTGCTGCAATGCAAAATGGTCAAAAATAGCAGAATTAAGACTTGCAAGGTTGTTATTAGAATATGATGATGATGAATGTGATGCCGAGGCAAGCTAGTCTTTGAAGTTTTGTGAGTTTATTAGTGGTTGTGACCTCTTTGGTTTTCGTCCACCAGACTACGGACGCGTATGTCAGAATGAGTCTTACAACCGTGGTGTATAACCAGAAAATGATCTTTGGAGACAGGCCCCAGGTCTTGCCGTACATACGGCGACAGGCCCACAAGGCACTAGTCGCCTTGGCGGTTTTATGCTTAATATGGGAGTTCCACTTAAGCTTCTTATCAAGGACAATTCCTAGATATTTGACCTCATCGGAAAAATTGATTGTTGTGGCGTGAAGGGCGTCTTCTGTAGATCGACCTTTCCTGTATGCAATTTGACTAGAGTGCAGAGGTATAGTCTTTTCAAGAATGCTTCTAATGTGTAAGTCTAGCAGTCTTTCCATGGTTTTCAAGAAAAACGATGTCAAGCTGATTGGACGGTAGGATTTGGGTAGCTCGCTGGGTTTGTTACCTAGCTTAGGGATAAACACCACATTTAAATCCCGCCAAGTTAGTGGAATGTACCCCAGGTTGAAGCTTGCTCTAAATAGAGCTACCAAGACAGGCAAGATGTATTCCAAACCTTTCTGTATGAGAGCTGGAAAAATACCATCACTGCCAGGTGCCTTAAAGGGTTTAAATGAACCGATTACCCATTTAATTTTTTCTTGACTGAACAGATTTCCAGACAAGCTGTTGACTCTTCTGGAGGTGCCGCATGTGGAGCCTTCAGGGGCAACAGGTACGTGGTCGCTTAGAATTGTTGAACTAGGGAAGTGAACCTCGGGCCGAGTTTCCAGGGTTTCCCTTCGACTGGCGGTGTAGGTGGCATCAGGTTTGATGAGCAATCCCACCCCATTGGAATAATCCTTTGAGAGAGCCTTTTGGAGACGGGCTGCTACTGGAAAGGACTCGATTTTTCGCAGTTCTTTCTCTATGCTGTTCTCTTGGATTTCCTCAACTCTATGTTGAATTTAGTCAAAGCGGACCTATATTCGTCCCAATTTTTATTGCGTTTTGCGGTGTTGAAAAGTTTTCTCACCCTTTTGCGGAGTATCTCTAGCTGGTCATTCCACCACGGTACGCTCCGTTTACCTGTTTTGTCATTTTTCGGGACACAGCTACTCCTGAAGGAAGAGATTAGGAAGTCATTTAGTTGGCAGGCTGCCACATCAACATCACATTTAGATCTTAAAGATGTGAGCAGCATGTCATCCTTGACGGCGAGATTTTCGCGAAAAAGTGCCCAATTAGTTCGTTTCGGTACGTAGTGCGTTTGATTATTATGTTTGACCCCACCCGAGATGTTAAATCTGATATGCTGATGATCAGATAGTGAGGGTTCATTTGACACATGCCAATTTAGAACAGAATTGGAAATAAAAGGGCTCGAGATACTGAGATCAAGTACTTCTTTTCGAATAGAATTTATAAAAGTTGGCTTGTTACCTTCATTACACACAGCTAAATTTATACTAGTAATATAATCAAGAACTAACTAACCCCTCTTGTTAATGTCGCTGCTACCCCATGCCACATGATGGGAGTTGGCATCGCATCCAATGATCAGGTGCCAGTTGTGACGGTGACATAGGTTCACCATATCCTGCACAGCCACCGGCGGAACAGGCTCCGAATCTCCAGGAAGGTAGACGGGGGCGCACACGATCTCTCGAACTCCTCCTAAAATCGGAATTTCGACCATGCAGGCCACCAAATCTCTGCTGATGAACTCTGGGATGGGAAGAAAATAAATTTTAGAACTGATTAAGCAAGCAGCCCTAGGCATTAACTCCCCGTGGGCATATAACAACTTACATGTCCTACTATGAAGGCCCTTAATTTTGCCTCCAACCACCCAAGGCTCCTGAATGAAACCAAGGGCAGTTTTATCCCGGTTGAACCGTTGGCTAAAGATGTCCGTTGCACCTTTAGCATGATGCAGGTTGCCCTGCAGCACTTTGATGTCGTCTTTCATCATTAGTGCATTATTGTTTTTCGTGGGATGGTTCCTTATTACTGGCAGACGTATTAATGCCTGTTTTCTTAAGTTCACCCTCCCAACGAGAGTGGCCAGCAAGCCTATCCCTCACAGCAGAAGCTGTCTTGTTTAAAAGAGTGGGCACAGGTGCCGCACCCGCCATCTGGGCAGCAGATGGTGTCACCTTCGAGACACTAGCATCGCAAGTCACTGAATCCTGCAATGTGGCCGCACTAGACTCAAGTGTACTACGTGCAACCTCATTGGAGACTTCTGATGTGGAAGGTGTAGACACAGGTGTATTCCACAATGCCCAGCGATGCTGCGCCCCTAGGACGGGTGGCATCATCTGTAACTGCTCCTATGGCAGTTTGTGTGGGCTTCTGCTCACCTGGGACCTTGTCTAAGCTCTTCAGACTATGAATAGATACTCTGACGTCATATTGATGATGAAGACAGCAAACATTAATTCATCTCTTATTAATGAACATGATTTAAAGTTGTATAATTAATTTTTGTAAGAAGGTTAAAAAGATCAAAAAATAATAAAGGAGAAAATTAAAATAAATTTTCTTTTCACAGCCGTTAAGTTATTGCTTATGCGTTATGCCTATACAATAATGTCTCGCTAATCCGAACCATCCTTACTCCGAATATCGCGCTGTCCCGAATCACCCATTACTTCCTATTATGTACTCTACAGAACGAATCAGTACCAAGTTATGTATTCTTTAATCCGAATTACAGTAAAGACAATCTAGATTAGAGTCACAAATTAACTGTCTCCAAAACAATATACGCAGCCTATACAATAAACACATCCTTCTAAAAAACCAAATACATTTAAAAATCGTGTTGATTCTTGGCTGACCCCTAAAATAAAAGATGTTAAAAATAGGCGTGATCAAGCATATAACAGGTGGAAACGATTTAAACTCCCTGATCTGTACAATATTTTTCGTGGTCTTCTTAGTGGTTTCGTGGTAACTTAGTCAATTCTAAGATCAGATGTGCCAAAAGATCTTACTTTGCAAATAGATACAGTCGTATTCTCCCATCCAAAACTTTATGGAGTAACTTGCGTGAGGTAGGAATCGGCAAACAGATTAATAATGATCTGGGAAATGTTGACCCTGATGAGCTGAACTGTAAATTTGTAGGGACACAGTCTTCAACATCTCTATCGATACCATTAATCACAAATGTAGCTGCTAGTGACGTAGGTGTTGAGAATCATTTTTGTTTCTCTGGTGTCGATCAAACTGATGTTGTTCAAGCTATACTTAAAATAAAATCCAAATCTGTAAGCTTTGATGACATTTATCCTAACTTTATAAAAATGATTTTGACCACATACTTCCAATAGTCACTCATGTATTTAAAACTGTTCTGCGAACGTCTTGCATTCCTTCTGCCTGGAAATCAGCAAAGTAATTCCTGTATTGAAAGGTCAACGATCGCGTAATTCTGCTCCCGAGTACAGGCCGATCTCAATACTGCCTTTCCTATCAAAAGTCATGGAAAAATTAATTTACAATCAAATTTCTGATTTTATACGAAGAAACAGTATCTTGTGCAAAAATCAGTCGGGCTTTCGTCCTAAACATAGCTCTACTTCTGTTCTGTTAAAAGTTACGGACGATATAAGAGCCTCCATCGATAAAGATGAGGTTACTTTCTTAGCTCTTCTTGAATTTTCCAAGGCATTTGATACTGTTAACCACTCTCTCCTCCTTCACAAATTACAAGCACTCTATAGTTTCTCCCCTACTGCTGCTAAATTAATTCGTTCTTATCTTTCTAAAAGAAATCAAGCGACTGTGGTAAATGGTAGAGTCTCCAAATTTTTGGATGTGATTACAGGTGTGCCACAAGGATCTATTCTGGGCCCATTGTTATTCTCCCTGTTCATAAACGATCTTCCATCTGTTGTTCGTAACTCCAAGTTACAGATGTTTGCTGATGATGTGCAGATCTACATGAGCTGTAAACTAGGGCTTATTGAGGATGGAGCTAGTCGCTTAAACGTTGACCTTTTGCAGATTTTTAACTGGGCGGAATCTAATTATCTTCAATTAAAACCTGTGAAATCCCAATGCCTTGTTATTCACAAAACTCTCTTGAATTTAAGCTACTTTCCAAAATTTTGCTCGGCCCTTCTGAACTACAATATATTGACAAAGGAAAAAATCTCGGTATATGCTTCAATCGTGTCTTAACATGGGATGATCATATTCATAGCACAATTGGAAAAGTATATGGCTGCCTCAGAAATCTCTCGATGTCACAACATTTTACTCCTCTGCATACCAGATCATTGCTCGTTAAGTCGTTGATCATTCCGCTGATCACATATGGATGCCAAATATTTTGTTGCTATAGCGCCGAAACTAGACGTAAACTTGTAGTTGTTTTCAACAATTTAACCGGATATGTCTCCCAACTTAAGCGTTATGACCATGTGTCTTCTTATGGGTGCTCGTTACACACTTACTTTAACTACATTTCAATTATGTACATACGTAAAATAATCATAGTAAAAGAGCCCCAATACCTCTCCGAAAAGATACAGCTCGCGGATTCAGCACGATCTTTTGCTATTATTCAGCCAAAATCTTTCTGTCAAACTTCAGAAAGACAATTCTTAGTTGAAGCTGTTCATTTGTGGAATTCATTACCTGTTCGCATTAGAAGACTACACTGTACGAATCGTTTTGGTGAGGTTTTATTTCAACACTTCGCTCGGGTTTAAATGTTGTGTTAAATATTTGTTAATTAATTGAATTTTAATTACTTTGCTTAAGTTAATTAAATTAAATTTCATATATATAATTACCTTGAATACTTCTAAATCCATTTTATTTTATTTATTTTTTCTAAATTTATTGAATTGTATAAAATAACTTCTATTAACAGAGATTAACAGAGATTAACAGAAAATAAATCTGTAACATACCTATGCCATGTTATAAAAATGAAAATGTACAGGCTAGTACTTTGCTTCTAGTTGATTTAAGCGTTCGTAGAATCCTTTCCAATGATTCACATTTTATTCTTCTTTAATTCTCTGCGATCATATAGGAAGAAACGCCCTCCATCCTTCTTATAGCATTAGCGACGATGAAAACCTTTTCAGAAAACAGCATTCCACGCAAACAGACCACAAGAAACTTATGACCTAACATCTCGCAGCCATTCGTTATAATTCTCGCACGAATATAAAGCATCTACATTTTGCCAGTCGTATCCGAAGGAAAATACTTTTAAAAAAATCCTTGCTTATGACACTTGCAATCTGCGATGTTTGCCAGACATTCTTTAGAGGTGAGAACGTAAAACAGTCTGGTACTTTCTGCCATTTGTACCGTGAGCCTCCAGAACCATTCTAAATTCCGGCTGTTAAATGTTTACCATGACTTAAAATCATGAGCAATTGACATGTGTATATGCGTATACATACGTAAGTTTTGATCGTTGGTTATCGTTGGTTTTTTTTGAACGTTGATTTAAATATTTCACTTGTATTTTTCTTTCGTGCAAAGTGCAGGAAATAGAGTGTAGTAAAACTTAATTTTGTAAATTGCACGTCAAAATTTGCTCGTAATTTGCACTTTTTTACATTTCGTACACAAAATAATATTCTGATGAATAATTCCGTGGCACTTAGGTCATACTAGTTGTACATAGTTATGTACTTTCCAATCCGAATAATTCGATAATCCTAAGTACACCTTGCAATACAGTAGACGCTCGATATAGCGAACTAATAAAAACCGGGCCTGTTCATTGGAACGAGATTGTTCACTGTGACGAGCGTAGACTCCTTGAAGCAAATTTCATCAAAATGTGTATGTTTTTAAATGCAATACATCGAACATAGAATATGTAGTGAACTCTTGATAATTTGACCCTCTATAATTCGAAAACCTCTATAAATAGAAGTACTGCCTAAGTTCAATGAGAAAACCTATATTATTCGAAGAAAACCTATGCAATTTGTCCTCTTTGTTAATTCGAACTTATTCTTGTGGAACATAATCTAAAAACGTCTCTAATTCAAACTTGTTGGCTTTTTTTACCTCTATAATTCGAACTTAAGTCTATTTGTTAAGTTTTCTAAAAAAATGTTTGTAATTCAAAGTTTTTCCCTTCTCCAATGAAATTCAAATTATAGAAAGTTTACTGTAATTAGAACTTTTTTTTTGCAATTACTAAAAAACCAGCCAATATTTATTGAACGCAATATCTTATTTTTAACAAAAACAAGCAACAGGCAGTTTGCATTTGTACTACAAACAACCCCAAACTGCGTACCATATAATCGGGCAAGATACTCGCACAACACGATGAGTAGAACAAAGGGTAAATTTGGACGATTGCACATGGGACGATTTGGTATATGGGTATCCATATCTATGAACGTACATATGTACTTCCCAGCGGACCTAACTGGCGACTGCATGGCACTAATGAGTTTTAACTGTTTTTTTTTATGCTGTAAGGTTCTAAGAAAATAAAAAAACTTAAGTTCACTGTAGCGAGATTTCTTTTGTTCACTATTTAGAATAGCCTGTATAAAATATTGTGTGTTCACTATATTGTATTGTTCACTGAATCGATGTTCACTATATCGAGCGTCCACTATAATAATTTCGGATTAGCGAGACATTACTGTATGTGTACATTCTTTTTATATAGAAACATTTCAAAACCCTACATCCTCCCTTAAGCAGAAACCAGGCTTAATTCTTTTCTCTGTTTAAAGATAACACTTGTTAACATTTTTAAGAACAGAGTATCTACATTCTTGTGGTTTGATCAGACTCACAGCATGAGTGTTCTACCCGTGCAATGAGTATGTACCTATTTTGAATAAAGCACTGAAGTACAATATATTTGTGGAAAGTGCTACTAAATAGAAATTGTACAGCAATATCATCAACTTCAAGCAATCAGGTCACGGTCCAAAATAAATCAACCCTGAACGTAATTCATTCAAAGCTTTTTTCAAACCCACAAATACCATAGATAGGTGCACTACCCAAATCAAAATTAAGTGCAAAACGATTCTTCATCTGAACACTATATATTTCACTCAGTAATAATTTACAATTAAATTACCCATTTTATGTACTTCTTTCATTGTATTGATCACCTGTACATCTGTTTTTCATCACTCAAATTCGTTGATTAATTGAATCATAATCCCCGAAAGAAGTTTGGCAAAATACGAGTATGACAAATTGTCATGGTAATGTATTAACAAAACGCATTTCTATAGCAGTGATAACAATCTCTCATGCCAATTCCGATTCCATCGTCTCAACTCACAATCCCACTTTCACTTTACTAGGTACCATTTCTATTCAAGACATATACCTATAGCAAAGTTCATTTATCAGTCGGTATCGCTATTCATAGATTTATCTCTAAAGGAAATCCCCTTCATCAATCATAATATGTTCCCGAGTATTACCATCATTTGTTCAGCTCTGGTTGTTATAACAAAAACGTGCACACCCCTTTTTCGCAAAAATGGTTTCATTATTATCAACAAAATATTTTGGCCCTTTACATAAAAGACACATGAGTCTACAGTTTTTATTTTACAAAGTGCCTTAGTTGAATAGAGCAGCAGAAAATCTTTCTGTGGTTTTTGCAACAAGTATTGTTGTGGGCGTGTGTCGGGCCACTGCTCGTGAGGTTCAATGCTCGAATCCCAGAAAACACCAACAAGTTTTTTCACGGTCCCACTTCTCGCGAACGTTTGACAAACATCCGAGAGTATTGTTGTCACGAGAAAGCTTCTCAAAACCAAAAATACCCTTCGGATACGGCACAATACGGTAGGTCCCTTCCATTATTGCGAAAACTGTAACGCACAAAAGACGAGTGGTTGGGAAAGGCCTAGCCACTTAATGAGCTATTGCGCCGAATTTATGCTATATTATTATTATATACTGTTGTTGTAAAAACTTTGATAACGCGTGAATTCCAATTATATACGAGTACAATTATAACAATTATATGTATTATAATATATATAGAATAAAACCATAACATTTGCTTAAATTTGTCGCATTTATCGCTTCTGTCCCATTTGTGGCATTTGTCACATTTGTCGGAGGCTTCACCCCTCGTGCACTAAAGATGACGTAATGAACGACCTCAAAGCTAAAGGTTTTTAAATTCTTGATACTGTTAATATCCTTGAAAGGTGAAGCAACAAACGGAGCAATGCCAAGAAATCTTGGTCAAGCATGGACTTTCGCTCTTTATGCTTATCGATACCTCAGTGTTAACGCTGTTAAGGCTTCAATCTCATACAGTCGTACTGTTAAAAAGAGCCGATATGCGTATAATGTTCCGGGCACCATCTCTCGGAAAGGTGTGACCTCAATAAGCAGGCCCCGGCTAACTGCATAAAGGAAAGCAACCAGCGCACTATCGAGGTTGCGAAATGGCAAACGAGCTTCAAAAAAGGCGCGACACATTAAAAAACTTTTTACGCCAGAACGCAAAACCAATTAAAGATAAATATGCTAAGGCAAGGGTAACGACCGTAAATAAGCCCGTCAAAGTAAAGACGAGAGATGAACAAAGTAAAGTCCCTTCGACAAAAACAAAGGAAAAGTCGCAATCTCCAGAGGCGCTAACATGTGCTCAAGCCGCGTCGTAAGAAAACAAACAAAGCGGTGTCACGGCAGAGCCAAGCCCTTACGTTTTCTCTATACGTTGCAAAATTTGAGGAGTAAACTAAGATAAACAACGTCATATTTGATAAATTAAGCAAGCTTGAGTTAAAACCTCGCCAAAAAAGAACTATCATATGAATATGGAATAGTTACTTAAAATTTTAACATGGAATGCAAACGGTCTTCTACAAAAAAAATCGCCGAACTAGAAGTATTCTTGCGGAATGACAACATTGACATCTGCTTGATATCTGAAACTCATTTCACAAAGGATTTTAGAGTAAAAATAAGAGGTTATCGTGGTTATCATGCGAATATCTAGCTACAGCATAAACGTTGAAGAAAGATTTGATCTCCTCTCTGATCATTCTCCAATCATTATGACGATAAGCGAAGCTCTGATTAAAAAAGTGGGACCAACCAGGACCAAAGGATAAAGATACCCTTGAACGCTTCGAGAGAAAAATTCTTCGTAAGATATTCGGTCCCGTTTGCGTTGACGAGTTTTGGAGGAGAAGATTCAATAGCGAACTATACGAGCTGTACAGCGACATCGACCTAGTCAAAAAATTGTATTGGACGTCTGAGATGGCTAGGACATGTAGAGCGAATGGACACCAACGCTCCGGCTCGCAGAGTCTTCGAATCTAACCCGGAGGGACGACGATGCAGAGGGCCTCCTCACGGTAGGTGGCGCGAACAAGTTCAAGGGGACCTCGACCAACTTGAAGTGTGCAACTGGAGGCAGTTAGCTAAAAATCGAGCTAAATGAAGAGGCTTGTTGATTGAGGCCCAGGTTCAGCCGGAACTGTAGCGCCACCTTAGTAAGTAGCTAATTGGGATTGCTTTAGAAAAGATATTGAAGCAAATATTGAGCTGTGCTTAAGAGGCCCTATGAGCTTGAATTCGAAATTGATCCCTTTGTTGTAATCTTACAGAGTGCTGCGTAAAAAAATACAGAAGAAAACGCCGACCAGTAAAGTCCAAACATATCCACCGGAAATAAAAGAGATGAACAGGGATAAGGGAAGAGCGCGTAAAAAATGGCAACAAGTTGTGCTCCGCAAGATAAAGCAATAAGCCTGTTGTGCTAAAAAAGACGATCTAAGATTTTCAAAATCGTGGAATACAAACTTACCTTAAAAGTTCAACAGCAGAAAGGATTCCAATTATTCGCTTTAGAGGGCTGTAAAGGGCATTGAAAAACCCAAAATTCAATCAAAAAATCCCGACGAGTGGGCCAGGGATGACAAAGAGAAAGCGCAAGTTTTTGCCACACATCTGGAAGAAACATTTAAGTCGTTTCATGCGCAAGCTCTTTCTCAAAATGTAAACATGTTCGATATAGACAATCGTGCAATAAGAAACGCTAACCGAACTCATCAAAGAAATAAAGAATCTTAAGCCTAAGAAAGCTCCTGGATACGACCTTATCACGTGAGAGGTAAGTGAACTCCTTAAGTGAGGAGCTCACTGAATCTGAAATTCCTTGGTCTCTTTCAGAACTTGCGTTAGGTTAAGTTAGGTGGGTTGCTAACAGATTGTCTAGTGGCTAAGATGTGCCTACGTGGGCCCTAAGCGATACCCTTATATCTGCTGGAACGAGGGAAAGAAAGCAAGTTTAATAGAGTTTCACTTTAATTTTTCAAAGAAATGATTTCCTATCAGGTATCGTAACAACATCTGCAAATTAATATATTCATCCTCTTTGAGCATTTGCTAATCATTTTATGTCTTGTTCTAGCTTTGCTGATATTGCTATAGAAGGTCTGTTTGAGGCTAGCAGGTTGTCATGTTTACTGATATCTAACTTTGGCCAGAGGGCATTTGTGCACCTAAAGGTTTGGGTATTTTCCCATCTGCTTTCAACTTTGTTTAGCATTACATTTGTCATTTTACATTTTATGAATGATGTTTTAGTGGCTGCTTGACTGTCAACGGAAATGGAGATATTCTCCTAAGATATGTCCAATATTCGTACCCTTTAGGCTGCATCGTATATGGCTAGAATTTCAGCTTAGAAAATACTGCATGGAGTCTTATAAACGCGGGCTGGCAAAAATCCTCATCCTAACCCTCCACGTGGGTGCCAGCCAGAAATAACCACCACAGCAGTCTTGTACGATGTCAAGATGGGGTTAGCCAAGACTAGGAGGCATTAAAGAGAATTCTTAGCTCCTCAATAGCTTAATTTTCTATTTATGCTTTTTGGTCATCGGATCGAGGTACCTGATTTCAGTGGTGGAGTGAGCGCTTAAAGCACGAAACCGTGCCCAAGAATGCAAGGCTGGGGGTTAAACCAGTCTCTAACGAGCTCCTTCGGACGCACAGGCGGGGTCCGTCGTATTTTGCCTTATCCCGATACTACGGCGCTGTCGGGACTGACCGTAATTCCGTATTACTCGTGGGTCCAAAATCCGAAAATTTAAAATGAACAAAAACAAAACAAAAGAAAATGAAAATAAAAATACAACAAAAAAAAACAAAAAAAAAATTAATTTCCTGGCACTTCATCGGAAGACGAACTGCTCGCTTCCAGCCAGGGAAAGACGGCGGAGAGCGAGACGCTCCCCAAACCCTTAACAACCACTACAACCACAGCGTTGGACACTCGGTTTAGTGCCCATAAGCGCGAAGCACCCTACTCTCACAAGTCGGCCAGCAACCGTAGGAAAAGCGCGTACCAGCGTGCCATCTTCATTCTGGGTAAGATTACTAAGAAGGAGGTGGACGGCACGGCTTCCGAACGGGACCTGGCCGATAAAGTTAAATTCCAGAAGGTTATTGATGAGTACATCAACTACCGCAATACCCCACAACCTTCCAAAAGTGATGCAGCAAAGCGCAACCGATCCCAAGAGGAAATCAAGTCCGATTCCCAAAGGATCAAAGTCCCTAAGCTGTCAACACCCAACCCCAATGAACCTTCTACCTCCTCGGCTTTCCAAGCGACACGAACTGTCAGTGAGGTTGTCAGAGACGGCCTCCAAGTCGCCCTGGTAGACGAGCTCTCTACCGACGGCAAGACAGTGACTGAAGTCTGGGGAGCCATCGAGGTCAAACTATCCCAGATGGTCATGGACCATCTTATTAATAACCAAGGAGGACCGCTGCCCTGCTTCGACTCAGCTGAGATCATACGAGGGTACAGGGTCATTAAATGCGAGGACGCCTTCTCCAAGGAATTCCTAAGCGGAGGCGTTCACAAGATCCGTGACGCATGGGACGGCTTGAGGCTCAAGCTGATCCTGGCCAGAGAGATTCCGAGGAGACCGAGAATCCGCATTTGGCTCCCTAACATGCCCATAAACGACAACCTATTACTAAATTGCCTGAAGCTGCATAACCCTACGATTCCCATGGATGACTGGAAAGTTATCAAGGTTGAGGAACCCCACAACAATATCCTCTCCTTCCTTCTTCTTATTAATGAAGACAGTGCCGTCTCCATTGAGAAGAATGGATGCAAACTCCGCTTCGGCATCAGGCATGCCAAAGTAAAAATTTTTCGATCCTCTGGTCTCACTGACGACTTAGACGAAGTCGACGATGCCAACAAGTTGTTGGAGGACATGAGGATTGAAACTACATCCCAAACCACAAACAACACTGATAATACCAATGCTGAAAGTCATCCAGATTAATCTGCACCACTCGATTAGTGCTACAGATAACCTGGTGGTTTTTCTAAAGGAGGAAAACATTGACATCAGCATTGTCCAAGAACCCTGGGTAAACGGCCCTGACATTAAGGGCCTCAATGACAACCAATACAACCTTTTCTATAACCGGAATAACATAAATCATGGTAAGCCAAGAACCTGCATTCTAGCTAAAAAGCATATTAAAGCCTTTATATGTCCAAATTTTAGCTCGTCCGATTTAACTACGGTCAAAATAGAGAACGCAGGTAGTGCAGACCTATACATCTCCTCTGCCTACATGGCACACAACCGCCAATCACCGCCAGAAGAATTTCAAGACATGGTTACGGCTATCTCCACAACAAAGACCAACCTGCTTATGGGCTGCGACGCAAAATGCCAGGCACGTGCTATGGGGCAGTTCCGAAAGCAACGAGCGAGGTGAGTCCTTGTTCGAATATATCCTTGCAAATAACCTCTCAGTATGTAACAAAGGCAACTCTCCAACCTTTATTTTTCCGAGTACGGAAAATTTCAACGGCTGGGAAGATGTCATAGACGTCACACTCTCTAATAACAGTAGTAGTATGAAAGTCGAGAACTGGAGAGTATCCAATCTGAAGTCTTTTTCAGACCATAATTGGATCCTCTTCAATGTAGATCTCGAGATCGAGACTCCCAAACCCTACAGAAACCCCAAAAGAACCGACTGGACAAAGTTTAGTCAAGTCGTTAGATCCAAGCTACGTAGAACCCCAAACGCTTTAATAACCTCCACTGCAGAACTAGACACAAAAGTAAAGACTTTCGAAAAAGCCTTTAATAATGCTTTTAAAGTTGCGTGTCCGGTCAAATACAGCAAAAAAACCTTCCCTCCGTGGTGGAACGAAGAACTTTCTAACCTCAGGAAACTGACTAGAGAGACCTTCAATATCTGCTACAAATGCAAATACTGGCGGCCTTACACGGACAGCCTTAAAATATACAAAAAATCTATCAGAATGGCCAAAAAACGGTCCTGGATAGAGTATTGCCAATCAATTGATACCCTCAAAGACTCCGCTAGACTCAGCAAGATTCTATCAAAGGATCATTCCAGTCCATCCCTCCTGAAAAGGTCGGCTGGTAAGTGGACGGAGTCAACTGCAGAATCCTTAAAGATCTTAATACACACCCACTTTCCCGAATGTAAAGACAGCTACACTGAACCTAACAGTTCGCAATGCCTGCAATCCTGGGAACACATAATACCCATTATTACCGAAGAAAAAATCTCCTGGGCCATTCGCAGCTTCGCCCCTTATAAATCGCCAGGCCCAGATGGCATTCTGCCCATTATGCTACAAAAAATGCAAGAGGTAGCAATCCCATGGCTCGTGCCGATTTTCAGGAGCTGCATCCTAAATAACCATGTACCCCACTCATGAAGACGGGTGAGAGTGGTTTTCATTCCGAAGGTGGGGAGGCGCGGACATGAGAACGCGAAAGATTTCAGACCAATCAGTCTGACCTCCTTCGTTTTGAAGACCTTCGAACGCCTTCTAGACAACCATCTGCGAGATACAATCGAGCCATCTCTTTCTAAATCCCAACACGCATACCTCAAAGGAAGATCTACAGGAACAGCTCTTCATGAAGTAGTGCGAACAATAGAAAAATCCCTACAGTATAAGGAATACACTTTAGCTACCTTTCTAGACATAGAAGGAGCTTTTAACAATGTACACACTGAAGTAATTCTAGAGTCCCTCACGGAGCTGGGCATAGAAACCTACCTAAGTCAATGGATAGTCTCTATGCTCAGCACTAGAACTATTCAGGCATCTCTAGGAAACAGCACCATAACCAAATTTGCCAGTAGAGGAACGCCCCAAGGTGGAGTCATCTCACCTCTACTATGGCTAATAGTCATGAACAAAATCCTTTTATGCTTAGACAGAGAAAGAATTAAAGTAGTTGGGTATGCGGACGACATGGTGATTTTAGTGTCGGGACTTTTCCCTCCCGTGATAAGTGAAATCATGGAGAGTGCTCTAAGTAAAGTTACCGCATGGGCCAGAAAGTGCGGACTTGGAGTCAACCCAAATAAAACTGAACTGATGCTTTTCACCACAAAAACCAAAATACCCGACTTCAATCTTCCTCGATTAAACGGTCAGATACTCTCCTTATCTTCCAGCGCTAAGTACTTAGGAGTTATTCTAGACCCTAAACTTAACTGGAAACCAAACATAGACGAACGAGTAAAGAAAGCATGTATAGCCTTCTATGCTTGCAACAGAACCTTCGGCAAAAGATGGGGCCTGCAACCAAAATTGACCCTGTGGATGTACACAGCCGTAGTACGCCCAATCCTTACCTACGGGTCGATAGTATGGTGGCCGGCCCTTAAAAAAGCCTATAACATAACCAAACTAAATAAGGTGCAAAGAGCAGCATGCATAGGCACCACAGGCGCCCTACGGTCAACTCCGTCAGACGCACTAACAGTCCTGCTACACCTTTTACCCCTAGATCTACATATCACAAACATCTCAGCGCACAGCGCAATCAGACTCAGAGAGTCCAAGTGTTGGACTGCGAAACCCTATGGACACAGCAATATCCTAGATTCTCTACCAGGAGAACTCATATCGACTCCAACAGACTACATCATCCCCACATTGAACTTCACAAAGCGTTTCGATGTACAATTCCCTACAAGAAAAGATTGGCAAGATGGACAGGCGACCAGTGGCTTCGATCTAACAGTCTACACCGACGGGTCAAAAATGGACTGTGGGGTTGGTGCGGGTGTTTTCTCGGAGTCCCTGAACATCGCAAGGTCGTACCGACTCCCGGACGCTGCCAGCGTCTTT
The DNA here is from genome assembly GCA_945910035.1 of Brachypalpus laphriformis. Taxonomy (NCBI): domain Eukaryota; kingdom Metazoa; phylum Arthropoda; class Insecta; order Diptera; family Syrphidae; genus Brachypalpus; species Brachypalpus laphriformis. The sequence goes on from OX246755.1 coordinate 126,958,449, forward strand.
CAAGCGGAAGTACTCGCCATTCGCGAAGCCTGTCGCCAAATCAAGTCACACACAAATACACTACCAAGGCAAAGAATCGCTATTTTAATCGATAGCCAAGCTGCTATCAAAGCCATTGCCTCGGAAACTATTTCCTCAAAACTAGTACTAGAATGCCGACAGGAGCTGGGCTCGCTAGATGGCCAATGCATGGTGACCCTAGTCTGGGTTCCAGGCCACAGCAACGTTGATGGCAACGAACATGCTGACGAACTGGCCAGGCGAGGCTCAGCCCTTCAATGCTCACTTGCTGAACTTGTTCACACCCCGCTCGGAGCAATTAAGGCAAACATCTCCTCAATCTTTCTTAGAAAAGCTAACCTTAAATGGTCCAGGTTAACGAACTGCGTCATATCCAGAAAGATGTGGCCTAACTACAACAAGACCAAAACAACCGCCCTTTTGAACAGAACGCGCAAAGACATTGCCCGTACAATCGCGATAATCACGGGACACTGGCCGGTAGGAGAGCATGCAGCCAAACTAGGTATCCCACATAATACACACTGCCGTAGTTGCAACATAGCCACCGAAAAAGAAACAATTATCCACTACATGTGCAATTGTCCAGCACTAGCTAGGGCTAGACATCAAGCATTAGGCAAACCCTTCTACAATTCACTTGAGGAAATCTCGGGTAAGAACTTAAATGAGCTTACACTCTTCTTAGACTCCACAGGCTGGCTTTAGATTTTCCTCACCAACACACATCAATATCCAAGGTCGCATGAGTCGTGGTATCAAAACGGCACAACTGTGCTAATTGGGTTTCTGTTTTTACAGAACCGCCACTTCTACCTACCTACCTTATAAACGCGGACATTTTTCAGAACTTACCTCAGTATGCAAATTTTATTTATTATCGGTCTGCGCATCAAGGCACCGCAATTGTAAGTGTCGATGAGTGTGGTATTTTTATTTTGTACAACCTTTTCTATTGTAATCGTACCTCCTACAAGGCAGAGGCTGGACGGCCGCAATAATCTCATTGATGATGGTGCTATACCTTATCCGCATGTTGGTGCTTAGTGATTAAACCGCACAAAAAGTTTTACACATGGGCTCTATTTAAAAAAAAATACCTTAACCTTACATCCTTACTTGATCGATGGTATCAAAATTCATCAAAAGGATTCTTAGGGCGGTGCTTTTGAATTTTAGCTAGAATAATTACTTACTTACTTAGGTGACGCTACAGTCCGGGGTGGACATGGGCCTCAACCTATAAACCTCTCCAGCCAGCACGGTTACGAGCCAGCTGCCTCCATTTGCGCACGCCAAGTTGCTTGAGGTCCCATTTCACTTGTTTTGCCACCTACCGCGAGGTCGTCCTCTACTGCGTCGTCCATCCGGGGTGGATTCGAAGACTTTCTTGGCGGAAACATTTGGCTTCATCCGCTCTATATGACCCAGCCATCTTAGTCGCCGTATGTGAACTCGTCTGGCTAAGGCGATGTCCTTATATAGGCTGTATAGTTCTGCACTGTACATTCTCCTCCACTCACCGTCTATGCAGACGGGACCAAAGATCGCTCGAAGAACTTTTCTCTCAAAATAACCAAGGACATCCTGTCCGTCCCCGTCCCCGTCTGCGCCATACAGCAGGACTGGGATGATTAGCGTCTTATAAAGAGTTTGTTGCTTGCTAGAAAAATTAGATGTGTCGTAATTTCCGCAACGCTTTGCAAAGCTATTCCTAAATACAGTGTCCCGAAAGTCCAGAATGAATAAAATCATAATATCCTCTATTCAGTTGCAGCAACCGCACTGCATAAATGACAGACCGTTGACTTTAATGCTTAAAATAACAGTCTGTAAGGAAGCAAAAGCAAATCTCGTCTCAAAATACGCTGCGGCAGACTAAATTTGGCAGTAATCGAGTTGGTCTCCTACTCAAACATGTTGTCAAAATCTGTCAACCAATCTCTGAATCAGGCCGTTGCTCGGAGCTTTGAGGTATTGGCACCAAACTCTTCGAATTTGAATAATGACCTCTGATGTTCAGTTAACAATTCTAAAATCGTATAGACCAATTTCGCTTCTTCCAACCATAACGAAAATTTTCGAGAGGATATTATTAAGGCGTCTCCAACCGGTTATAGAAGAAAATAATCTTATCCCTGACCACCAGTTTGGGTTCAGAAGCAAGCATTCGACGATTGACCAGGTGCATAGAATTACTAACGTAATCGAGCAAGCATTTGAAGAAAAAAAGATTTGCTCAAGCGTATTTCTTGACGTCTCGCAAGCCTTTGATAAGGTGTGGCATGATGACTTGAAATTCAAACCACGACGAGTTCTCCCTGTATGTTTATACGATATTCTAGAATCATATCTCGGAAATAGAATCTTTCGTGTTAGACTTGGAGTCGAATACTCCGAGCTCAAAGAAATTTCGGCCGGCGTACCGCAAGGAAGCGTTCTTGGGCCGCTTCTCTATTTGCTATATACTCGTGATATACCGAACGAAGATGGCACTATCCTTGCTACGTTTGCCGATGACACCGCTATCCTAGCAGTAGGTAAAACAATCGAAGAAACGACTGCAAAACTGCAAAACGCATTGAATAATGTAAATGAATGGACGAGGGACTGGCGGATCGCCCTCAATGAATCTAAATCTGTTCACGTGAATTTCACTTACAAGAAAACTAAAGACTTGCCAATTTTCCTATTTTTCCAATTCGCTCGTGAAAATGAAACGAAAAGAACTCGAAATCAAATATAGAGAAATGTACTGGTTACTCGGAAAACATTCCCAGCTCAGTACTGAGAACAAACTGCTTTTATACAAGAAAGTGCTAAAGCCGATGTGGACCTACGGTATACAACTTTGGGGTTGTACCAAGAAAAAAATGCAAATATTTTACAAGCTTTTCAAAATAAAGTGCTAAGAGAGATTGTCCAAGCACCGTGGTATAGTAGAAACGACGATATCCACAGGGATCTCGGAATTCCGACAATCGAAGCTAAAACTAGAAGCTTCGCGAGAAAGCATAGAAACCGACTAATCGGACATGTCAACAATACAGTCCTGCAAATTTTGGATGAGAGCAATTTATTGCGCCGACTACAAAGGACGAAACCTTTTGACTTGGCGAGATAATGACCAACCGCGTCTAGATTGCGGAATATGCAGGATCCTTCAGTGGAAAGTAACCTGCCAAGCGTTTTAATCTCGTGATAGAAAAATTGCTTGATAAGTTTATACTTAGTTGCGATATCTAACAAATTTATATCGAAGGATAGTGTTTTTCTAGTCAGTAAGAATCTAACACGACTATGAGCACGCGCTTGCTATTCTCATAGTGTCTATGGAAGATTTTTCGCCTACCCTCGGAAAAAAAAAGTTAACAATTCGTAAACTTTTAAGAACTGCTATGATGTCATTTTTTTTTCAAACAAATCTCCCAATATGTTCATAATTATCTATAAAAAGAAAAAAATATGATTAAAAACAGAACAAATCACTTTATAATTAGTTCAACACTTTTAGGACACCATGTTTGTTGAGATCTAGTTCAGGAGAGACAGATAAACGCAGCTAGACAGTTGCTTAAGTTTGTTCCACATCTCTACATAAACATATGTAGCTCAGGCACCCTATAATCTATCCTATAATCTTTTCGAGAACAGGGCATGTGGAAAATAACGAGAATTCAATTAATTCCTGTGGGTGCTTTTGCTTTTTCTTTTCATCACAAAACTGCATACATATGGCTTGCTACTCAAATGAAACATTCTCTTCCCCTAAAAATGGGAAACTCTAACGACTTTGATTAGCTTTCAGCATGGTCGATGAAGGATATACTATATGAATGGATAGTTGTGAGAATAGAACTGTGTACTCAAAGCATCCGCCAATATTAACAAACAATGAAGTTTTTGATTATGATTTCATGAGCGGAAATATTTTTTCCCTTGCTTACTCAGTTTTTTATACCCTCAGCGAAATGTGCCTGCACGGCGGATCCATTATTGTTTACCCTGTATTAAGGCATCTGTGGAGAGTTTATGTACCACACAATCCATCCGTTCGCTACTCCACATGCAGATGTAGCGTTGCTCTTAGTGCTGCGGAACCCCAGTCGGGGTCCTGGTGAAGCGTAAAACAATGGAACCGTAGCAACGATACACAGTATGTTGTGGCGAGCTATAAATTTTCAGATAAAAGTAAAACAACAAAAATACAAAAGAATAAAAATCGCATTCAAATAATCTTAACATTCGCCCTTTTGTAAGATACTATGTAGCTGGAGCTTTATTCTTTCCAGTGTTGCTGGTGGCGTAATTTCTTTTATTTTGTTTGGCGGTTTTACAGCTAAAAAATGCGGGAAACGGAAAACATTATGACAGCTGAGTGCGAAGGATGAGATTCCAGTTTGCCATTTTAAAAATGCTTTTATTTATATTTGAATGCACAAGTGTGCAAAATTGTTGTGATGTTGGTTCGTTTTTTTTATTGTAGTGTTGACGGATTGTTCGAAATTGCTTTCCCCTTCCTTTGATTAAGTGGATTTGAAAGGATGATTTATTGCTCCAACAAAACAGAAGTCATCAAGAATATAATAGCTGAGATTTTTTTTTTTTTTTTTTGGTACTCAAGTGGGTGGTAGATATGCTTTTGATAGGGAGAGCTTTCAAATATTATGCATGTTGGTAGGAATGTTCATGTAGACAAATACTAGTGTATACTTACTTACTTAGATGGCGCTACAGTCCGGGGTGGACCTGGGCCTCAACCAACAAACCTCTCCAGCCAGCACGGTTACGAGCCAGCTGCCTCCAGTTGCGCACGCCAAGTTGGTTGAGGTCCCCCTCCACTTGTTTGCGCCACCTACCGCGAGGTCGTCCTCTACTGCGCCGTCCGTCCGGGTTGGATTCGAAGACTTTCTTAGCGGGAAGGTTGGGCTCCATACGCTCTAAATGACCCAGCCATCTTAGTCGCTGTATGTGAACTCTTCTGGCTAAGTCGATGTCCTTGTACAGGCCGTATAGTTGGGCATTGTACCTTCTCCTCCACTCACCGTCTATGCAGACGGGACCAAAGATCGCTCGAAGAACTTTTCTCTCGAAATAACCAAGGGCATCCTCATCCGGTTTTTTCAAAGCCCATGCCTCTGCGCCATACAGCAGGACTGGGATGATTAATGTCTTATAAAGAGTTACCTTAGTAGTTCGAGATAGGGCTTTGCTACTCAATTGCCGTTTTAGCCCATAGAAACAACGATTGGCAAGAGTAATTCTCCGTGTGATCTCTCCACTCATGTCATTTGCGGAGCTGACCATAGAGCCTAGGTAGACAAAATCCTTTACTACCTCAAAATTGTATCTGTCTATTGTGGCGTTCTGCCCAAGACGCCGATGTTGTGTGTCCTTTTTTGTATACAGCATATATTTTGTTTTGCTTTCATTGACCGCTAGACCCATCTTTGCTGCCTCGATCTCAATACTCGTAAATGCCCCATTGACGGCCCGCTGAGTTCTTCCGATTATGTCAATGTCATCGGCATAAGCGAGTAGTTGTACAGACTTGAAGAAGATTGTACCTCCGGGGTTGGCTTGTGAGTTTCGTACAATTCTCTCAAGTATTATGTTAAAGAGATCGCATGATAGCGCGTCGCCTTGTCTAAGACCTTTCCTGACATCGAACGGTTCGGTGATGTTCTTACCGACTTTGATGGAGCAGCGAGAGTTCTCCATCGTCATTCTGCACAAACGGACGAGCTTGGCAGGGATGCCAAGACTAGACATGGCTCTGTATAACTCGTCTCTATACACGCTATCATAGGCAACTTTGAAATCGATGAAAAGGTGGTGCGTATCGATTTTATATTCATGGGTTTTTTCCAAGATCTGCCGTAGTGTGAATATTTGGTCAATGGTGGACTTTCCAGGCCTGAAACCGCACTGATAAGGACCTATCAGGTTGTTGACGATCGGTTTAAGGCGTTCACATAGTACGGCAGACAGGATCTTATATGCGATATTTAGGAGACTTATACCTCTGTAGTTGGCGCAGTTCAGAGGGTCTCCTTTCTTCAGGATCGGGCAAACGATGCTGAGGTTCCATTCATCGGGCATACTTTCGTCCGACCAGATTTTACAGATGAGCTGGTGCATGCTCCTTACCAACTCATCTCCTCCTGCCTTGAAAAGTTCAGCGGCAAGGCCGTCGGCTCCAGCAGCTTTGTTGGATTTGAGTTTAGATATCGCTATCCTCACTTCATTATGATCGGGTTGACGGGAATTTTGACTGCCATCGTCACTGTTGAATGGCTCATTCTGCCTGACAGCGGAATATTGGTCATCATCGCCGTTTAACAGTCTGCAGAAGTGTTCCTTCCATATCCTCAGCACCGACTGCGATTCTACTACTATGTTGCCATTTTCGTCCCTGCAGGCTTCTGTTCTGGCTTTGAAACCCTGGCATGTTCTTTTTACCCTTTGGTAAAATTTTCGAACATTATTCCTGCAATAAAGTCTCTCAATCTCCTCGATCGAGCGCTTCTCATGCTCTTTTTTCTTCTTTCTGAGAAGTCGATGTTCCTCTTTTCTCCTGCGCACGTAGAGCTCGTAAGCAGCTCTAGTCCTTCTATGCAGCGCCGCTTTGTACGCCTCTTGTTTTGCTGCATGTGCTTGCCGGCATTCCTCATCAAACCAGGGGTTTCGTTGTGGTGGGCGAGAGAAACCCAGTACATCAGAGGCGGCATCTCTGATGGCTTTTTGGCAACGCTGCCACTGGTCTTCCGCATTTGCTGCTGGCGGCATAGGACTAAGATTGAGATTAGAAGAAACACGATCGGCAAAGGTTCTGGCGGTTTCTTGCGATTGTAGCTTTTCGACGTCAAATTTCCTCACAGCATTTCGTTGATTTCGCTCCGTTGTGGATATCCGCATCCGTACCTTGGCTACAACTAGGTAGTGATCCGAGTCCACGTTGGCTCCTCGGAAAGTCCGGACACCCAGAATACTGGAAGAGTGCCTTGCGTCGATCGCAATGTGATCGATTTGGTTGACGATTTTTCGATCAAAGGAGAGCCATGTTCCTTTGTGAATATCGAGACGTGGGAACCGCGTACTAGCTACAACAAAGTTTCGCCCCGCCGCAAAGTCGATTAGCCTGAGTCCGTTGCCGGAAGTGTTGTCGTGCAGGCTGTGCTTTCCGACCACGCTACTAAAGACTTCCTCTCTTCCTAGCTTTGCGTTAAAGTCGCCTAGGATAATTTTAACGTCGTGGCTAGAGCATTGCTCATACGTCTTGTCCAAGAGCTGGTAGAAGTCATCCTTTGTCACGTCGTCCTTCTCCTCGTGAGGGGCGTGAACGCATATTAGGCTAATGTTGGCAAATTTAGCCTTGATACGAATAGTCATGAGGCTCTCGTTCACATGCCGGAAACTCAAGACTTCTTGCCTAAGTCTGTCTCCAATGACAAATCCGCACCCGAATAGACGCTGTCCTTTTTGTCTGTAGCAATCGCCGTAGTAGATGTCGCAGTTTTTCATACTCCTTTTGCCCGGCCCATCCCATCGCACTTCTTGGATGGCGGTAATGTCTGCTTTGAGACACTCTAGGGCCTCCGCAAGTTGTTCGGCTGCACGTGGTTTGTAGAGGGACCTAACATTCCATGTGCAGACACGAAGATCGTTGTCCTTTTTACGTTTGCATGGGTCGTCAACAGTAAGATCATCCGTATCCGAGGCTGTTGGTTGCTTCGTAACCAAAGGTTTTTTACGTGGTAGGGAAGTTAACCCGACGGCACAACCCCCAACCTGGAGGGCCAGATCCTTTTTTTTTGTACCCCTAGGACAAGAGGCCGCATACACCGATGTCAGTAACCCACTTCGGTGATATGAGCGCTGCCGTTGGCCCATTAAGGGTTTATCCGCCACCATCTCTTTTTCAATACCCTGACGTAGTATTGAAAATCCTTATAGACCTCAGCTCCAAATATGTTGAAGTAGCTCCAGTAAGGTATCCGCTGGTCTGTAGACGTCACCGTTGATTCCATCGAGAGAATTCGTCCGCCGCACGTCCTCCTTCTGAGGACCTCTTGCTAGACTTCTGAGACGCATATTTACTAGTGTATAACAAACTTTTATTTTTACTGATCTAGAGCCGTTGATAAAATTTAATACAAAACACAACGTATGCGGTCATCAAAAAAGGGAGCCCAATTTCAAGCAACTGCATAGAGTGCGAACATAGGTAACTTTGTCTACGACACCGGCATACAATAAAGAACAGTCTTAATTTGAGGATTAGTGTTGCTTAGTTACAAAACCTTAAGCGCCGTACCTAGACCCTTATGCAAGGGCGTTTGTAAAACCAGCCCCCACTAAGTATTTCCTAAGAGATATAAAAACATGTTGTCATGGACTTACAACACATGGTACAAGGACTTTTTCTTTTGTTAATAATACCCAAATCCCGGCGCACTCAGACTCTCCGGTACATTGTAGGTACTACCAGGCAGGAATCTTTCTTTGGTGCAATAGTTGAAAAAACTTAGATCTTATTCGTTTTTCTTCTTCTATAGGACTCATCTAAAGTACTGACATTTTTTTATAATATACCTACTAACTGTGGTACCGAACTTCGCCCGGGTGAAATAAAAACAACGCTTAACTTTTAAATTTTAACGCTTTTAACTTTTTTGGTGACATTTTTACTCTCAACAATTCTTCCATAACGGTTTAGCTAAAAACCATCTAAATGATTTTTTTTTTATCGTCACTATACAGCCCCCTTTAGTGATGATGCATATCCTATATTATTCCAGATATAATGCTTGACAGGTCAGCAAAGGTTTCATCGGATAAGTGGTTTTTGAGTGAAAACAAACAAACCAAAATACTTGTACACTTCTTTTATACTATTAAATTATAATATTTTCACTCATAAAAAATGCGCCTGGTTATAGCAGCTGTTAGGATCAATTAATTAGCAAACATTGACTTTTAAAAATTACCCACCTATCCGCCATGAAATAGCGTTACTCCAAGTAACATAATGCAAAGCAATGCTTCTCCAATTAAGACCCCTTCAGCAAAACACACCACAAACTGCACACTCAAAACACATCGTCATTTTGATACCGTCCCAGGAACAATATTAGCTATTGTGGGCGTCGACGCCGGATCGAGTTAACAAGCTGTTGCCACGTACCGTACCTGATTTCATTGCACGATTTCTGCGAATTGATTGCATTTTATGTTCTCATAAAAAAACTAAATTTAACTTCGTTCCCCATTCAATGGAAATCCCTGACTACTAGCTTTTAACACTCACCATCGGAGTCATTGAAACCCAGCGCAATACGGGGCGGCCGGCCGGAACTGACTGCAGGATTGTTAGCTCATGCCACACACCATGTGGTTAATAATAATTTCCATAGTAGTTGAAAATGGCTAAAGCATGTTCGTTACCTACAAAGTAAAAAGGTCGAAGCAGTTTTTTTTTATTCCATACCACAGCATTACGACGACGGAAATTTTAGTTCGGCTCGATATGGGAAGTAGGATGATATTTCGACCCGTTCACATCATAAATAATACAAAAAGTTGCTATAAATAATAAAATTTATTCCATTCGATTGGAGACTGGCAACAGCACGAAATCCGAAATCCAAAAATATAATATGTACTTTACAACACTATGAAAGTGCAATAAGGGGGTTCGGCTTTGTTTGGTATTTGTGTCCACAGTAGACGCCAGCAAAAGAACGTAAGTGAAAAGGGCTTCGGCCTTGGCATGCAAGCACTCTCCTTACATAATCAAGAAAGAGTTGATTTTGATTTCCATAATTTCAGAAGAAATTCAGTTATAAGGTTGAGAGGTACAAGAAGTTCAAGTTTTCATCTTGGTTTTCTCGCAAATAAACGTAGCGAAATAAAAAATAACGAGAACTAAAAGTCGTCACGAATAGCGGCATGAGCAGTCATTTTAACGATGCATCCAATGCATAGTACCAAGAAGATAATGTTTTCTTATTGTGTTGATAACTGCACTAATGCCACATAAAGAAAATACAGATATCCCCAAACAAAATCTTAAAAATATCTTAAATTTTATTTTTTGTTATATATTAGTCATTTTCGCAATATCTCTATTTACTTATCCATTTACATATTTATTTAATAATTCATTTATCTATTCATTTCTTAATGTATTTATTTACTTATTTATTTTTTAATTTATTTATCTATTTATTTATTTATTTATTATTTTCTGTATTTATTTATCTATTTATTTATATATACAATATATATATTTATTTATTATTTATTTATCTATTATTTATTTATTATTTATTTATTACTATTTATTTATTTATTTATTTATTTGGTTATTTGTCTATTTATTTATTTATTTATTTATGTTTTTATTTATTCATCAACTATACACTTTATATGGTTATATATGCACTAACAATTTATTTTATTTTTCTAATATTTTTACTTTACTTTACTTTTATTAGTACGCCTATTGAGACGACAGACCAGCTGGAAAACGAAGCAAATGCTTTCATCCAACTAATCCAATTTGCAGCTTGGAGCTGTACTCCTCCAACAAAGAGAAAAATGGTCGGTAGCAATTATCCAAAAGAAATTAAGGAGCTTATAATAAATAAAAGAAAACTTCGGCGTAGGTGGCATTAAACTCGATCTTCCTCCGACAAAACGAGACTAAACAAGGCCACACAAGACCTTAAACTTGAAATAAAGCTAATCTGGAATGAGACGATGAAAATATCTCTCTCAGAGCTAACTGCTGACAAGGGCACTGAATATTCACTTTGGAAAAGTACAAAATATTTTAAGCGACCAATAAATCATATTCCTCCAATAAGATGCAGTAATGGGCAATGGGCTAAAAGCAATGACGAAACGCTATTGCTTTTGCCGACCACCTGGCGAATACATTTAGGCCTAATGATGCTTCCTGTGATGAGCTTCTAAATCTCAATAAAAGTACTAGTTCTATGATTGCTCCCATTAAAATGCACGGTTAAAAGAAAATAAAGCTCCAGGTTTTGACCTGATCACTGCGGAAGTCCTGAAGCGACTGCCAAACAAAGGGTTAGCGAATAATGAATGAATGAATAAAACAATTAGCCTTGAGTATGTACCAAGCGTCTGGAAAGTAGCTGACGTGATAATGATCCCTAAACCAGGTAAAGACCCTCACGAGGTATCCTCATATAGACCAATATCGCTACTTCCGTCAACATCAAAGTTGTTTGAAAGATTGATTTTTAAGCGTCTCAAACCAATCGTAGAATCAAGAAATTTAATCCCAAATCATCAGTTTGGCTTTCGAAGCAAACACTCCACGATAGAACAAGTCCACAGAATAACATCTGAAATCGAAAGAGCACTAGAAGAAAAAAATGTATGATGAGCAATCTTTTTCGACGTAGCACAGGCTTTCGACAGAGTATGGCATGAAGGTCTTCTCAATAAACTAAAAGTGTACCTGCCAGAACAGTACTTCCACCTAATGAAGTCTTATTTAACATCGCGTTACTTCCGCATAAAACAAGAAAACTACTACTCTAAGCTATTGCAGATCGAAGCCGGAGTTCCTCAAGGAAGAGTCCTCGGACCTCTGTTATACCTCCTTTATACTAAAGACCTACCTACAACGCCCTACACCAAAACTGCAACTTTTGCCGACGACACGGCAGTCTTAGCAGTGGGAGATACAACGCTAGAATCGACGCAAAAGCTACAAGCTGCTACAGACCAAATTATCAGGTGGACTCAAAGATGGCGTATAAAACTAAATTCGAGCAAATCTGTACATATTGCCTTCACAAATATGTCTATCTCGTACTCCCCCATAGCAATATCATGCACGACAATACCTTACGCTAATACAGCGAAGTATCTAGGTATGACTCTAGATGCCAAGCTTCGTTGGAAAGAGCATATTAAAATGAAAAGACAAGAATTAGATATTAAATGGCGAAAATTAGAATGTCTTATAGGCAGGAAGTCCGGACTATCAATTAATAATAAAATTATTTTATATAACCAGATCCTAAAACCAGTGTGGAGCTATGGCGCTCAACTCTGGGGATGTGCCAGCCAGACTAATATTGCAGCCATCCAACGATTCCAGAATAAAGTCCTTCGAAGTATTGTGAATACTCCATGGTACATCAGAAACAGCGACCTCCATCGGGACCTAGGGATTCCTACTATTCTTGAAGAAATCAACACTAGGGCCAAAGCACACGAGAAGAGTCTCCAGGAACATATTAACGGGGAAACAACAATTCTTCTAAACGTATAGTATATGGCGTGAGACGACTGAAACGTATAAGACCGTCAGATCTTGCAAGGCAACCGCAAACCATACGACTTACCAGATCCTCTACTAGATAGTGACAGAGCGACAACAACGAGCGAAAAGAGGCGCTCGGAGTGAATTTAACCTCCAACGCTTTGGATGGATTAAATCCCATATATGCTCTTGTTACTTTCATTAAAAGTTAAGAATGACATACAACAAATTAAAATTATATTGTACTTTAAAAATAGTAAACTGTTAGCCATTTACTTTTCTCTCACTATTTATACTGAAAAGCAAACTGCTCGTTGGTTTCATAACTAGTCGCAGTGTTAACAAACATTTGTAAACCTTTGCAGCTTATTATGTTTGGAATAAAAAAAAATGTATTTATTAATATTTTCTTTTTTTTTGCTTTTGTGGAAGGTTTTTCTCGTATTTTCCTTCCAACTATTCCATTTTGTTAGTCTTCTTCTTCTTCTTCCTTTTTTCAGCGAGGTTATGATCCAAAAATAAGGGATCACAACCCTCCCACTTCGCCGCATTTCGACTAATCTGCCTGTGGGGTTCGCCTATTTGATCTCAGAAAATATCGGCAGGCCTGTCGATTTTGGATCACTCGGTTACTGAGGCCAATGAAATGTCAATGTCATCGCATTTGTCTGATCCAGGCATTTATAGGCCTGCCTTTCCTACATCGCGATGTCTTTGGAACGTGCATTGATATTGCCTTTTTAACCGGGTTTAAATGATATCTTCTTTGAACGTGGCAATACCAGCTGAGCCGGTTACGCTCTATCTTTTGTACGATGGTTTTCTTGACGTGAAAGCTTCCACAGATCTTCGAACTTTTTATTCGATCAAGCTTTGTCACTCCCGTTGTCTTCCGAAGCATCTTCATCTCAGCTGCCGTTTATTTACTGTCATACATTTTATACATCGTCCAACATTGTGAACCGTATGTGAGCGCTGGACGCACAACTGTGGTATAGAGTCTTCCTTTCAACTTAGGTGGCATTTTTCTGTCACAGAAGATAGCGGAATTTTCTCACCACTTCATCCACCCTACGCTTACGCGATGATTGATGTCGTCATTACAGGTTGCTTTGCTAATGTAAATTATATAATTTTACAAATTAATATTTCAGTGGAAAGATAAGACTATCAAATCCTTGTATTGTAAAGTGTGCGGTAACAGACCTAAATGTAAACCATTGTATGAAATAAATATCTATCTATCCATCTACTGCACTATTTTATTTATCATTAAATTTATCTACAATATATAAATAAAAATGAAATGCTGTTCGTTGGTCATCGCATCACTTGAGAACGGCTGGACCGCTTTGGCTCATTTTTCTTTTAAAATTTTCGTAATAGTACGTTTTTACGGAAAGAAAAGTTGGAAAAGTTCCCCCAAAAATTGGGAAATTCGGGAAAAACTAAAAGTGTTTTTTTTTTCATGGGAAAAAATGTGTGTACCTTTGTTTGTATACTATGGACTCCGAAGTGACTGAACCGATTGAGCTCAAATTATCAGGCAATCTTCAATATTGGCCCGAAAGTATTCTTGTGAGGTTTGGTCAAAATCGGTCCACTAATAATAATAATAATAATAAAAAGTTCTTTATTTTCAAATAATATTTAACAAAAAAATGCTTTTGCTTCAAAATTATAAGTTACATAGTATTATAGAACCTACGACATGGATTGAACCGTCTCTTGGTAGAGAAGTCAGTTTACTTTTAATTCATTCTTCTGTAATTTAATCAAATTCTTCTGTTATTAGCTTCTTTAATTTAAACCGGAAGTTATATAGTTAACAACATTTTTCCAATTTTCATCTAAGCCTCCATTTAAAATATTAATTATTTCCTCTTCTGAGAGCATATTTTTATTAAAGTATTTGCATCTTAACTCCCTAAGCACCTGGCATCTGCCCATAAAATGCTAGATTGTTTCTTCTTCCCTTAAATTGCAGAGCGTGCATTGTCTTGTACCTCCAATGTTGAACCTATTTCCATTTAGGCGAATAAGATCTGCTCGCGCTTTAATAATCCAGCTAATATCACTTTGCCGGCTGTTGTCATTGCAATAAACGTTTCCTTTAGTAAAATCGAGGTTTCTGTAGATTCGCTTTTCGCTATCTTCAGATTTTCACTTAGTGCTATGCATTTACTATGGTACTCGCGTTGAGAAAGGTGTTCACCATCTCACCATCCCAGTTTAGGCCTAAGTCTGACCCCAACCTTTGAAGCTCTTTGAACCAAAATAGCGTTTTAGTCCTTATGATATTTGAGAGTTTATGTGGAAGCCTCTCTACATCGTATTCAAAAACCGTCTTTGCAATATAACGCATATGTAGATTCAAGGTGTAAATATGGCCTTCTTCCGCTCCAGTTTCTATCGCTATCATATAGTTTGGAGTAAACTCATGTAGTTTTAATATACGTTTTACAAAATATCGTTGCAATTTATCTACCTCCTCGAAACAAGAATAGCCCCATACTTGCGCTGCATATGTTTGTACTGCTCTGCAGGCAGCTAGAAACAACTTCCATTTCGATCTAAGCGTGACCTGTTTCTTTTTAAAGAAGTCTTTCCATGTAGCATTTATGTTAGCTTTAGCTGAAACGTTTCTGCTACTAACATGCTTTGTAAAAGACATTCCTCATGTTAGTATTACTCCTAAATACTTATACTCAGCAGCAATTTTCACTGGTTCACCCTTGTACGTCCACTTCTCTTGTCTTCCTAGTCTCCCGCCTCTTCTGAAAACTATAATTTCGCTCTTGTTCATATTAACTTCCATACCCCATCTAATTTATTGATCATCCTTTGTAATGTTTTGACATCATCGGCCAAAATCACAATATCATCGACATACAGTAGTAGCCTTATGTTTAGCTAGCCTAAATATAGTCCTCCTCCCAGATGTTCATGCAGATCATTAAGATACAACGCAAAAAGCAATGGTGATAGCAAGCATCCTTGTTTCACGCCAGTATGTGTTCCAAAAGAGTCTGAGAGTTCACATCCAGTCCACACCACTGAGTTTGTGTTTTTATATACACTTTGTAAAAAACAAACTGTTTTTGAAGACACCCCCATTTCGAGAAGTTTGTACATTAGGAGCTTTCTTGGCACTTTGGCGAACGCTGCCTTGAAATCTAGAAAAAACGCAAACACTTTCTTGTTTTCTGCGAATTTTAGTTGGATTATTGCCGTTAGGTTGTAGATGTTGTCTGTTGTCGAGTACTGTTTGCGAAATCCAGCTTGGTATTCATTTAGTTTCCTATGTTCTTCAACCCATACTGACAACCGCTCGTTTACAATACCCACCATAATTTTGGCTATACAGTTCATAAAGGATATGCCTCTGTAGTTACAAGGCTGATTAGCATCTCCCTTTTTAAATATAGGAAACACAATGCTTACGCCAGAGGTCTGATCTACACTGCTTCTAATTAGGGCCAGGTCATACGCTGAAGCTAATTTTTTTATGAACTCCTCCGAAGCGTTGATAAAAAATTAATAAGGTATTCTGTCAACACCCGTTGCTTTGTTCAGTTTCACCTTAAATAACACACACTTAATTTCTGCTGCTGTTATTGGTCGATCTAGATCCAACATTGTTGGATGGGTTTAAAAGTTTTTTTCTACATTCCTCACATTGATTATCAAACCATTCGCTTCTAGAATCAGTTTTTCTATTTGATTTTAGTTGCAATCGCTCTTTACCTATGGGTCTCCATAACAGTTTAGGTAAAAGACTAAGCCTTTTTCTAGTATTTGGCGCGGAACTTAAGTTAAGGCTAAGTTGAATTGGGAGGTGATCAGACCAAATTTTCTCTGCAACTTCGAATTTTTTATCAGATCCAGGATTTCTGGCGAGGCGGCATATATGTTATTAACAGATTTTCCTACGCTAGAGATAAATGTAAGGTTTCCTTCAGTATATCCAATTGTCCTTCCATTCAAAACTATTAACCTATAGTCATCGCAGAAATCGAGAAATTCTCTGCCTTTCGCGTTTATTGTCGCATCGTGCAAAAATCTCGTTCCTGTACCTGCGGCAAACAAAACTTTGTAACATTCTTCAATGTTTTGTTGTAGTTGACCAATTCGTACATTAATATCCTCAATTAACATTGGATTGATTATATCTCGTTCGCCGAATAAATTCTTCACCACATTGAATTCCTCGTTCCAGTTCGCACCGCGAATGTAAAGTGGTACTATTGTAAAATTAATTGTTCTTGTTTTGAATCGGACAATATCTACGCCATCCACCTCATCAAAGAAATGATCCACACCAATGTTACGTAAGGCTTTTCTAAGTAGTAGCAGCTTATCATCTCGGACGCTCACTCGTTTGCTCCTGTTCACTGCCAGTATTGCACTCCTCACTGCAAACATAAACTTGTTTCTTTGCTGTCGCTCAGTACTCAAGTTTTTTTCGATTGAAATTGAAGTACCCACCAAATTCATCATATGCTTGAGTACCTCATAGGCCATTTCTTCGCTACCCATTACTGCCATAACCGTCATTTTGCGATTATTTTCGTAGAATTCGTTCGTTAAGTCCAATTCAATCGTAGTAGACATTTTTAGCTTGTTATGATGGCATCCGTCAAAGAGCCTTGTGCTTCAATGCCCCGAAAAATTAGGTTTTTCCTTTTCAACTGATCTTCAAGATGAATCATTTGACGATGGTCAGTTTCTCTATCGTCGTTCAATTTTTGTACTTCTGCCTTTAGTTCTTGGTTTTCAGTTGTGAGCATACCTATTTTTGCTGATAAATCGCTCATATGTTGCTTGACATCTTCCAGATCCTCCTTAGTTGGTAATGTCTTCAACTTTTCGTCAAGGAGTGCCGCCATGGTGTCTTGCATCAGGCCTATCAAGTCCTTAACTGCCATCTTGCCTACTGATTCTTCTGGTATCATCCCTACAGTGGACGTTTCCGTCAACTTTGGCTTATGTACCGGCGTACCATCTGCTAAGGTCTTCTTCTGTGGCGGTGTACGTTGCATACTTCTTGGCATATTTATCTATTCAGCTATTGTGAGTTTTCCAAGAAAGGTTGTTGCATGGGCTGAATGAAAGCTAAAAATTTAGACAGCTAAGCACAGATCCTAACCGCAGCCAGATTGTTATGGAAAGTCCAAGGGGCATGTTATCTGTCATCTATGGCACTCCACTGATAAGATACACTAAGCCACAGACCACAATCACAAAGCCGCCGTACTGTCCAAAATATTCACTCGAGTTGCTGGTGTGAATCTTAACTTCCACTTTTTACTGGATGCACTCTTACTTTTACGGGTAGAGATTAAATTACAAATTTCACTGTTTAAAATTTAACTATTGATAGAATTCCGCTCTTCTCAGCCAGAGTCGCCACCTGTCTTCCACTACTTTAATACCATAGTTCTTTAGTACTAAAAAACTACTCTTTTGTTAGTCGCAGCAAAGCACGACGGGTACCATCAGTCCAGTGGTTTGCTCACGGCTTTAGTGTTATAGTACTTTAATACTCAAGAAAATGTATATTTATATTTACCCACTGTTGGTCAGTACAAAACTGTTCTTAACCCTAGAACCCTACTCGTATTCAGGGCGCTTGGGACGTTTTCTTAATTGCTTACAGACGTTTTCACATCAAAACAAAAATTAGAATTATTCAAAGAAACAGGATGCTCAGGTACCCTGGGTAGGATTCTAGGGTTAAATAGAGTTAGCCCCAGGGGCCTGCTTGACAGTTGTTGCCCCAGATGCGTGCTTGATACTTTTTTTTTTTTGCTAGGCGCAGTAACGCTCGCCGGGCAGCCGCTAGTTTACAATAATTTTTAACTAAGAAATTCGAATAGCAATGGCGAAGAATGTCGTTTGAGGAGCGAAACGTCGCTATAGAAAAGCACATGGTTTCCTCATCACAATATTCATAAGCAGACATGGCGGCGCAATGATCATATAGCGATCAACCAAATTTATCATATTGCGATCGACACAAGACATACCTCCAATATTCTGGATGTGCAGACCTTTCGAGCGGCCAACATAGACTGGGATCATTAATTTGTTGTAGTCAAGGTACGAATGCGGATATCCCGAACTGAGTAACAAAGAAGAATCGCTGTGAGAAAATTTAACGTCGAAACAAGAACAGCTCGTGAGTTCTACGAGCAAAAGAGACAGGAAGAACATCGGCTTCTCCAAAAGAAGAAGAAAGAGCATGAGAAGCGCGCGATTGAGAATATTGAGAGTTTATACTCCAGGAACAATGTACGAAAGTTTTACCAAAAGGTAAAAAGAACGTATCAGAGAAGCAAAACCCGTACAGAAACCTGTAGAGGTGAAAATGGAAACCTAGTAGTAGAATCACAGTCGGTGAGAATATGGAAAAACTACTTCTGCAGACTGTTTAACGGCGACGAAAACCAACATCCCGCTATGCACCAACTCATCTCTAAAATTTGGTCATACGAGTGCCTGATGAATGGAATCTCAGCATCGTTTGCCCGATCCACAAAAAAGGAGACTCCTCAACATTGCATACACATCTTTTCTGCGATATTGCGTGAACGCCTGAAACCTTTTATCATCAGCCTGATTGGTCTCTATCAGTGCGGTTTCGGGCCAAGAAAGTTCACCATCGATCAAATCTTCACATTTCGACAGATCCTGAACAAAACCCAAGAATTCCAAATCAATGCTCACCATCTCTTTATCGATTTCAAGGCCACCTATAACAGGATGACGTCTGTGCAGAATGACGATGGAGAACGCTCGCTGCTCCATCAACGTCGGTAATAACCTCGCAGACATTTTTTTTTTCTCAAAAGCAGGTGAAAAATCTTCTAAGACACCATAAGGACCAACCGCGCGTGCTTATGGTAGTGTGAGATTTTTATTCACTGAAAAAACACCTCTCTTCAAAAGTAATACTACAACTAAGCCGACGCTTATCCAGCAGTTTTATTTTCGCTTACGAGACTCGTGATTCTTGGAAAGGATGTTCGTATGTTATTTAAAAGGAATGTAGCACTTCAGACAGGTTAAATTCCAATGAAAGTTCCTGCGATTTTCACAACCGGCATATACTATGACGCGAGGTCAAAAAGCCTTTGACGAATTGAATTGTTCGCGTCAAGTAGTTCAATGATGGTACGGTTACAATGGCCGTGGACACGATCTTTGTGTTTACGCGCAAATTTTGTTATCTCTTCGACGACGCTGGGAATTCCCAGAACCCAAAAGAGAGAAAACATATTTATGCTCGAAGCTTCCAGATAATGTTTTAGAACTTATCAGGTTGAGAAACATGCATAGGAGAAACTGGCAAAGATACAGGCAACCCATTTCTCAAACCCTACTAAAATTTTTCAATAAATTGGTTACAAGTTTTATTCAAAATAATCGTAATGAAGAATGGAATAGAAAACTAAGTTCATTGGATAAATCTTCCAAACCTTTTTGGAATATTGTTAAAATTGTTAGAAACAAAAATAAGCAAATTCCGTTTCTTAAAGACGGCTTTAACACATATTACACTAATACCGACAAAGCTAATGTGCTTTGCCAGAACTTTGCAAAAAAACATTCTGTTGGTGATCACCTTGGGGATATTCACACAAATGCACTCGTACACAACTCCTTAGAGGCTTTCAATGCGGGTGAAGTTCAAACTCCGTCGAGGGCATTTATTACCGAGTCAGAAATGCAACAATTCATAGATAACTTAGTGATTAGAAAAACAAGTGGGCTGGACGGTATAAGAAATATTTATCTAAAAAAATTACCTAAGATTGGTAATAAATATTTAGCATTCATAATAAACGCTTGCCTTAAGATGCAATACTTTCCAACTGCTTGGAAAGTAGCAAAAATAGTGCCTATTCCGAAAGCAGGCAAACCTGCTGATAGACCGGACAGCTATAGGCCGATTAGTTTGCTTAGTAGCTTGAGTAAAATTTTTGAAAGGGTGCTTAAGGAAAAATTATTAAGGATAATTGATGAAAAGGAAATATTTCCTAATGAACAGTTCGGTTTCAGGCGTTATCATAGTGCATGCCATCAAGTACTTAGAATATGCAACAGTATCAAGATTAATCGTACTATAGGAAAATCGACGGGCATGATACTTCTCGACATAGAGAAAGCATTTGATTCCGTCTGGCATAACGGACTTCTATACAAAATGCTAAGTTTTAATATTCCTGTTATTCTCTGCAAAATTGTCCAAAGCTTTTTGTCAAATCGTTGTTGTAAAGTGTATGCCAATAACAGTCCGTCTAGCTTATTAAGTGTCCCCGCTGGTGTCCCCCAAGGCTCAGTCCTCGGACCAGTTTTATACAACGTATATACATCCGATTTTCCAAACTTACCAGGATGCGAATTTGCAGTATATGCTGATGATACTGCGATACTTTCTTCGCATGAGTTCGGTCTCAACATCGAGATGAATCTTAAAAATGCCGCTGAAAAACTAAGCGAGTATTATAAAAAATGGAAAATTAAATTGAATTCGGAGAAGATACAAGCTATCTTTTTTAGCAGAAAAAGAAAGCATTGTTTTCTTCCACCCAACCAATTAATTGTTAATGGACATCAGATAGCTTGGGAGTCAACAGCAAAATATCTAGGTATATATCTGGATAAAAAACTAACATTTCAAGAACACATAAGGAGAACATTGCATAAAATAGGTATTGCCACTAGGATGCTATATCCTTTTATAAACAGAAAGTCCTCATTATCCGATGAAAATAAAATAATCATACATAAAGTTATATTTCAATCACTCTTACTCTACGGTTGTCAAGTATGGGGTAGATGTGCTAGGTGTCATGTGAAAAAATTACAAATACAACAAAATAAACTTTTGAAAATGATGCTGAATCTTCCTTGGCATCACTCCACTTCCGATCTACATAGCGTAGCTAACGTTGATTTGATCTCCGATAGAATACAAAAGCTTATCAACACATTTCTGATCAGATGTGATCTACCTGATAACCCTCTAGTAAACGAATTAAATGTCAGTTACCACAGGTTGGAATAACATTGTGAAAATTCCACATGTTTTTGCATACCTACCTATAGTTCTAAGTTCTTTATTTGATATATATATATGTTCATTTATTAATTCTGTTTGTTTATATATTTGTTAATTTATTTATTTTATTTATTAATCTTTTGATAATATCTTTATTGTGTTATATGTTAATATATTTATCTTGTTGTTCATTTCATATTTATATATTTATTTTTTTTTTAGTTGTAAGATTATTTATTTATTAATTTATTTTTTGTTTGTTTACTTACTTTTTCATATATTTATTTGTTAATTTATTCATTTGTTAATTTTTTTATTTGTTAATTTATTTATTTGTTAATTTATTTATTCGCTAATTCATTTATTTGTCAATTATTTTGTTGTTAATTTATTTATTTGTTAATTTATTTATTCGTTAATTCATTTTTTTGTTAATTATTTATTTGTTAATTTATTTATTTGTTAATTTTCTTAATTTAATCATTTACTTTATATTCAAATTCATTCATTTACTTTATACTTATTTATTCCTTAATTTATTAACTTAATTTAATTAAGCAACAAACTTTAATATATTATATTTTCATTAAGTAGATACTTCCTATAAACTTATTATTGCCTTAATGATGCAACTTATTAATTTTATCTACTTAACTTTTTTTTTTTTTTTTTTTTTCAACCAAATGAGGGTTTTTCTCGTTGTTTCCCCTCGAATAATAAAATTATCGTAAGAAAATTGTAAATAATTTAAAATTTTGTTCAGTTGAAAGATATACATATATATATCATATCTCTGTGTGTAAATTGTGTGGTGGCAAACCTTTGTAATTTTGAAACGAAATAAATATCTATCTATCTATCTATCTTTCGTCGATTACAGGTTGTAGAATTTGGAAAGTCGTTTTTCGAATAGGGAAATAGGCCGATATAATTTCTTCTCATTCAGCGGTTTGCCTGGTTTCGGGACCATTATAATCTCGGCGGGTTTCCATTGTCTGGGAACGTAGAGCAATCTGAATGAAGCGTTGATCGAATAGAGCAGTTTATTGAGAGCCTTATTCGCCAATTCCTTGACCACCTGCGCCGTTATCAAGTCGTTACCCGGAGCTTTTTTCGTCTTTTAATTTTTAATCACTTCCTTCAGTTCAATCAATGAAACTTTTTTTACTTTAAAGTTGTCAGATGTCGTGACTGGGGAGTCGGGCGTTAACAAAGGGCCGTTGATCGGGTTCTGCCTTTTTTCTTGTCGTCCTTGGCCCAGTTTCTATCGTTTTCCCAATTGGTGGCACTTGCAATTGAGGTTTCCGGATCCCTTTTAGAGCTTTCCAAAGCGAATAATTTGATTCTCTTTCAGCGGAGACATTTGATGTCAAAAAAGGTTTTAGACAAGGTGATGCGCTGTCATGTGACTTCTTTAATATTATACCTGTGTGAAATTAACAAGCCAAAACAAGCCATCTATCAAAAGTCCGTACAACTGCTTGCCTACGCCGATGATATTGACATTATTGGAAGAACTCAGCGGGCTGTCACAGATGCGTTTGCAGGCATTGAAGCAGAAGCAGCCAAAATGGGTATAAGGAAAGACGAGAGCAGAACCAAGTATATGTTGCCAACAAGAAGGGATAATCAACACCGACGAATTGGACAAAACGTCACAGTGGGCAGCTACAACTGCGAGGTAGTAAGGGACTTTCTCTAAGTTGGCTCTGGTATTAACTCTGACAATGATACCAGCGCCGAAATCAAGCGAAGAATAACTCTTGCCAATCGCTGTTTTTTGGGCTAATACGGCAATTCAACATTCAACAGTACATGGATTGTTGAAGGCGGATGAAGATATTCTTGGCCGCTTCTAGTGAACTTTTCTTCGTAAGATTGGCGCTATGGCTAAGGCTTAAACTTCAAATGTTGCAATTCTAAACAGGACAATTGCGTATACGGTTTCAGTGCTAGGTTTACTGACGCATGCATTCTCGCACTCTTTGTAAAATTCGGACTTGGTTCTTCTAACTCGTTTTCGTAAGAATCTTATGGAGTCGTCTATCGTCATCTCCGCTCAAAGCCTTTAATATATATTTCATGTTTAGCTTCAGCGTGAATAATACAAAATGCAATGTGTAGTTCGGTGTGTTCGACGGTAAATGTATTGTAGTAGTTTCTTCAGAAAAAATCTAAGCAATTTTTCAACTTTATCATACAGCCTGTATCCCCAGACTTGTGAACGCAGTGAATGCATCACAGCTTCAAATATTTTCACCTTTACTAGTATGTGAACTTTGGGGTTAGAAATAAAGATGTAAATTTGATTGTGCTAAGCTGGTGATTCTGCGAATAACTTTGCAGCATGTCTTGAAAGTTATGGGTTATGGATATCCTTTAAATGTTTTTTTTACATAGTACAGGCATGGAAAAGGATAGATAGAGAGAAAGAAAGATTTGTGTAGTGGTTTGAAACTCAAATGTTGTTTCAGAAAACTCCGGGGGTGGCGTGGCGTAAAGATAACCCGAGAGAATTTTTATATTTTTGCTATTATAGGCATTAGTAACCCAACAGCACGAACAATTTTTCCAGCCATATGACCAACCTATAGCCAGTGTTACGCCTTCGCAATAGAGCTCAGGTTCACATAAGCATTTGCAATTGATCGGGTTGACTTTATAAAGGATTTTCCAGTAGGGACGGGTAGATTTTGACAGTTAATGTTGGCCATGTTGTTTTATCTGTTGTTAGTTTTACTGTTTTTTTATTTTTCAGACACTAAAGAAAAATCACCATGGCAAGTTACAGCGTTGTGCAACACGTGAAAATGATCGCTGGCTGGGTTCTGTAGCAGTTGAAAGCAGACCCCGATTTCAGCAAAAAAATCATCTTCAGCGACTAGGCCCATTTTATGATGAACGGGTACGTGAACAAGCAAAATTGCCGGATTTGAGACGATGCCAAACCACAGGAGGTCCCCCAAGTGGCAATGCAAACGCATAAAGTCATTGTTTGATGTGGATTGTGGGCCGGCAGAATCACCGGTCCGTACTTTTTCGAAAACCACGATGGCATTGCCATCACTATCAACGGAGAGCGCCAACGATCAATGATAACCAATTTCTTTTGGCCCAAATTGGTTGATATAGATGTGAACGGCATGTGCTTCTAATAGGACGGCGTTCTATGCCACATAGCTGATGCCATAATGATCATTCTGCACGACTGATTCAAGGGCATGGTTATCTCACGCAGGGGTGACGTGAACTGACTACCGAGTTCGCGCGATTTGACACCGTTAGACTTTTTTTGTGGTGTTTTCTTAAGTCGCAAGTCAATTCCAATAAAGCCACAAACGACCAGTGCACTCAACGTCAACAAAACTCGTGCCGTTGCTCAAATTCAACCTAATCTATGCGCCAAAGTCATTGGAAATTGGACCTTCGGATGCGCGCCACCCAGCGAAGCAGCGGCGGCCAGTTGAACGAGTTGATAATACGACCATTAAGCAGTAAATTTATCAATTCGCATAGTGAGCTGTCTACCTTCAGGTCTGAAAGTGCATTTCCAATTGCTAATGCATGGACATTGGTAAAAGCACCCTCTATGTCTAAGAAAGCTGCCATTGTATATTCCTTGTGAAACAAGGAGTACTCAATATTACGAACCAGCGTTTCAACTGATTTACCTTTGCAATAGGCATGTTGGGCCACTGACAGAAGTTTTGTATCAATACTGTTGCGAAAGTGGATATCAATCAATCGTTCTAATGTTTTGAGAAGAAATGATAATAGATTAATGGATCTGAGATCTTTTCGTCTTGTATTTGCAGGTTTGGGTATAACAATTACTTTGACTTCCCTCGATACTTTTGTTATATGGAGCAGATCTATACAGCTTTTAAGAATAATTTCTAGCACCTGCAAGATAAGGTCTGGTATGGTTTGAAGCTGTGTATCGCTCAGTTCGTTCGGTGTAATTAAATTAGAGGAGTTGTTTAAATTTGCCGCTGGTCTGCTAGAGACAGTGTTGCTAACAACTTGGGAGCTACCTGGGAAATGTGTGCCAAGTAGTAGATTTAGCGAATCTTCGCAAGAAGTCGTCCAAGTCCCATCTAATTTTTTGAGATAACTGGGCATTATTGGATTTGTGGGGAGGATTTTTCTTAGCCTAGATGCCTCAGAAACTTCTTCTATTTTGCCACAAAAGGGTCTCCAAGAATTGCGTTTAGCCTTCCTCAGTTCTTTTTTGTAGATAGACAGGGATGCTTTGTACAAGTCCCAATCTGTTGCATCCTTCGTGATTTGGCATTTTTTGAAGAGTTTCCTATATTAATTCTAAAAGGACCCAAATCTGCATTCCACCAGTGAAGTTTTTTCCTGGGCCGTACTATAGGGCAGGAAGAAAACATCACTTTATATAGGGCTGAGGTAAGATCCTCAACCATGTGATCTAATTCTTGGATATTGCAAGGAGTCCTAGAAGAAATCGAAGTAACTAATTTCTTTACATTTACTCTGTATTTGAGCCAGTCAGTTTTTAGTGGTTGGAAAAACTTCGACGTAACGCTTTCCTACCCACTGCACCATTGCCACCCAGCACATAGCATAAGCCACTTTATTTAAATCTACATCATTATTCATCAAACTTCTTCCTTTTTTATGCAATATACCTTCATTTGTGTCTTTAACACTGGCAACCCTATGCCAGTGGCCTGATGGTGGATACTTTAATAATATATTTTGTTAAGAAATGAAAATTATTTATCGTTTCGATTTAATAATTAGTTTTCTTTTAACACACTTTTAATGTAAGCAAAACTTCATGGCCCTGCATGTATTAATAAAATTGCATATAAGGGTATTAGATACAAACTCGACTGTTCTTCAAAATATTGCTTAGATTAAATTAGTTTTTCTAAATTCTTCCATTTGTTATTCGAATCACTTCATCCTACGGCAGCACAAATTCGTTTCAGTGGAGTTTTTTTTTTTTTGTTCCTAAAGGAAAGGCCGTCTTCAACTTGATCTTCTCTTCCTTTCAGATTGAATATAGAGTACAATGCAGGTAGATCATGCTTATGTGGTCTGAAGTTGAAAGCATCTGATTTGAATATTAAGCTTAATTGAAGGATGGTGTTGTTTTAATTGAAAGAGGTTCTGTTAATCTATAGTTCAGGTTCCTGGAGATGCAACGAAGACTGTCTGGTTAATTGTCACGTTGCATAAATTGGGCTACATCCTTTAATTGAACCCGCGTTATATAGCGCCCAAATCTGTCCTAAAACTGCGTATGTCCTTCTATCTAAGTGACAATTTCGCGCTTAATGGAAAAGGTAACGAAAATAATTTTAGAAAAACTGTGATAAGGTAGATTAGGCGATTTTAAGATATACTTAGCTAGAGACTAACCTTAATACCTATAATGGTAAGACACATAAACTCCTTTTTCGAATTCTAAATATGTAGGTACATCAGAAAATACATCAGAAGCGATCACATAGTTAAAACACTTGTCCACTCCTATTTACTCATAAGGGTTTTCTTATTCTTTTAGTTTTTACTGTAGGTCTCTTCAAATACAGAGTCTAAGCGTAAGAATTTAAACAGCGACCTGGTTGAACTATTTGCAATCGCTCTTGTCCAAGCTGCCCGATTTCATACTGAAATACATTGTGTATGAAATATGTATGTATCTATTATTATATAGCTCGATACATTGCATTGATAAAAAAAAAAATATTCTCTTGGATGATATGCACATTGACTAACATCGAGATACTCGTAGTTAAGAAAAAGTTTGCGAATCCTTTCAACTTACACCCATCTTACACCTTTCGCATACGAACATTTTTACTTACATCGTCTTTCAAAGGGGTCAAACATTGTTTTCGTGAAAATTTTCCATCTTGAGATGGTAATATAAATGTACTGGAAAAAGTTAATGTTAATTATGTCTTTATATCCGTCTGTATATATGTATGTACATATGTATATATAGCTAACTCTAGCCTAAACAGATGTTCGAAGTGACTTCGAACTTCATATGTGCTCAAAATTCGAGGCGAAACCAAAATTTGCCACTCTAATCCTAAAATTAACCGAATTTGATTTATGGGCGATTTGAGGAATTATGTATTTGCTGGTAAACAACACAAACAAGTTTGTTGGAATTTCACATTTGAGTTATACTAAGCATTAAGCTAGTAGGTGGTGTGTTGTCTAAAATACGGAGAAGCAGCCCATTCAGCTAAGACGCCAAACTGCGACTGTTCCGCTCTAACGTGGTATCGGTGCTGCGGTATCTGGAAAGTGTGATCAATGTCCCAAAAAAGCTACAAACTTTTATTGATCGCAGGATTTAAGGATTTAAGTAAGTAATGTGGCGTGTTGTGCTTATGTCAAAAATATTCGTATTTTTATATATCTCATCACGATATAACATATGCAGAATGTAAAGCATGCCAAATTTTTAAAAATTGAGTATATGGTATTTCTTTATAATTTTTAAATAAAAAAAAAATAAAATTGTTTTACATTGTTTTAATCTCAAATCTGAATCAATTCCAATCGACCATCATTATGTTATAAAGGTGCAAGTAACTACATACGACACAGCCGTGCACTTTATTCTCGTACCTTCTCTCAACCATTAGCGCATTATACAGGACAATATCCTTGGGCTTAATTCCAGTTGACTTGCAGGAGGTTTTTTTTTTTTTTTGTAAAAGTCACCCCTACAAAACTAAACAATGCACTAGTACTGCTGAGTATATGTGTGTGTGTGTGTAATTTTCATTCTATTGACATCCCCCGAAGAATAGTTCTCACAGTGTGGTGCGTTACCTTGAAAGCGCATTAACTGGAATTATTTACTTTCGGCATTACCCATACTTCCGCCACCATGAGGCAAAACCAATCTACGGGTTTACACTCTACTTTTCGGGTACCGCGAAATTTATTCGCACACGTATTCGTATAGTTGGCAACCACCAACCGACTTGGATGCTGTTTGCTTTATGTTCTAGTCCATTTACGGATATTGTACGTTCTGCACATTGTGCATACACATATCAATGTACTGGAGTGGAATTCAATTTGCAGTGCGCATTTAATAATAATCATAATTCAAGTTAATGAAATTTCCAATTAATTGCATTTGGCGGGCTTAAGTAAGTAGTTTGGGCTTGGTCAGGATGGGTCCGGGCTATAGTGTTATGGGAAATTAATTTGAATATTCTGACGGATTGTTGGACGCGGTTGAATCAAGCTCTATAGATCCAGGTAATCTATCTATCTGGGGAGATTTCGCTTTCAGTTTAGTTTATAATGTGCATAAGCTCTTATTAATTGGAGTTGATTTCGGCAAGTAATGAATTGTACTTACACAGCAATGTGAAAGCTACTTCACAGTGGCTCTATCTATCATGCTTGCCTCCAGGCATCAGAATAGGATTCATATTGGATTCAACGCTATAAATAACTTACATCAACTCAACATACCTCTTGTTTGAAAGGATGGGCGCTTTGTTCTGTCACCATCTTATATAATGGGTTAGTTAACTTACGTCTAGGATCTTAACTATTTTAATGTAATTGCAGGACGTAAGTTCAAAATGAAGAGATGAAATGGAAAATACAGATGTTTTGGTGCAGCGGTTTGAAACTTGAGTGATGTTAGGTTTCACTGGGTACTTATTCTATGAGTGGTGTCCGAACTAGTCGCTGTGATTTTTCAGCTCTGAAGTCTTTTATTTGTTTCGACTTGCATCATTTTCTTATATTATATGGTACATAAAGAGCAAATTACCACTACACAATGCCACTCACACATAGAGGAAGTTACAATCCGCACCCAATGGATCGTATCCTGCTCTATCTATCAACTTCTAACTCATCCTTAATAAATTAATTATATAATTAATAGAATAATTAATTCCCAAGAAATGTTTGATTCATATGCCGTGGTATCTCAATACTGTGAGGATATTTTCTCCATTTCGAAGAGACTTATAGAAAAATTTTAATAAGGATTTTAGTATAGCAAAAAGTATTAGTATGTGAAAGTTAAATTAGCGATTTAAAAATAAGTTTCATCACCACTAATATATTTTAGACCAAAACGTAGCAAACGTCGTTGAATCGGCTAATCAGCGCTAAGGTGAATAAGAACTTTTTTTGCCCCTATCTATTGGAAAACTTTATCGAAGTGACCTAGGATGTATCACCATCTTAACACTCATATAGATCTGTATATCATCTGTATCTATAACATCACTCTAATACAAAATAAGATTAAGTGTACATTTTTAAATACCGGGGTTTTTAAGTGCCTATGTTTAAAGCTAGTAGTAATTCACCTTTGGCTTAGTAACAAATACCTGATTGCTCACCTGACAAAACGAATTTTATAACTTAATTCTACATTGTAGTGACAGTACAGAATATAGTATTCTAAATAAGACGGAAGAGCATTTAGAAAGAATATACTAATGCTAATTATTTTATGCTGAATTTCAAAATAAAATAAAAAATAAAATTAAGTCAACTACTTTTTAAATAATCCAATTTTTATTGGAGCCGACATGCTCGGAGGCGGCCATATAATAACGTCTAGAAGTACACACAAATAGCACGTCATCCTTCAGTTCCTATGCAGTATGCACGCGCCTTTCTCTTATACAATACTACCTTGGCACCATGAGTAATATATATTTTTTTCAGCCCAACTTTTCCTAGCGTATCTACCTACTTTTATAAAAATCAACAAAACCGAACAATGACATTGTTATTTTCCCTTCATATTTCTTTTCAATTATATTTTATCCTTCATAAAAAAAAGTATCAAAGTATCTGACACACCAAGGTCTTGTATTCATTGAATTTATTAATTTTATTGCCCAGTGCTCTTCTTAGCGAAAGGAAGAAGAACGCAAAATCACTAAATCAATTAAGCAACGTAATTAAATTACATCCTTGAATGGTTTCAATAAAAATATTTTTTTGTATGTATTTCCCCCTTACCATACACTTTGGCTACAATTTTCAAGGATGATTGCGCTCAGGACTCTGTCCCACTTGGAATTTTGTTACACAACCAATACGATCTAATTTTAAATACCGCCTTGGGACAAATAATGAAATCAAAATACTCCACAGAAATAAAAATGCCTTTCGCATTTGACGAAACGAAAATAACATTCGCATCAAGGATGTCGTCGAAATACTCGTAAAATCCTTGGAATCAAGTTGGAAATTCAATATCAAGGTCTCGGAATTCGTAATGACGATTGTGGATTACTGTGACTTCGTGGAGCGTATGGAATAAACTCAGATGTGGTTTCTATTTAAATTTTTCTCTTTATTCAGAAATACCTTTGTGGCACATTTGAAAGGATATTACTAACGGGATGGATATTCAAGATGAAAAAATTCACCTTTGTGTAGTGTTTGTTGTGAATTTGTCGCTGTTAAGGATCAAAGAAATTGCTTCACTTAGCAAAGTTGATTGAACAATAATGTTATCAGTATGCCTGATTCTCAAAGGAAATGCTTTTTATAGGTAGGTGATAAGGTGGTAATAGTATTGTGCTTCTTGCGATGACAATACAGTATTTGAAAAAAAATTAAGTACGTAGATTTTAATTTAATCAGCATATAGTATAGGTAGTATAGCCTGGACTTGTTTGTGTAAAATATTTTTCCGCAAGTGAGTTAATCTATAAAACTAAAAGAAAACATTTTGCTGAAAAACTGAAGGTAATTTATAACTAGGGTCGTCTTTGGGCAGTTATGACGCAAAAACTAATTGACAGATTTTAGTAAAGCTTTTCCGTTCTATACCTTAGAAGTTTGGCCACAATCTGCAATTAGAAATATAACGATATTCCTTAAGCGCATTAAGATATTAAAATAAATAAACGCAGAGTTTAAAAAAAAAACAGGCAAAACCAGGAATTATAGAACTATACATTTAAAAAGTTTGAGAAGTACTGATTTTTTTGTGTACTTTTGGGGGCAGTATAAAATAAATAAACACCTGGATTTATTTCCTTGGATACCTTTGGCGCAAATATATAGCTGCATGTGTATTTCGACGCAAGCGACAACGTTTGATGATTCCTTCTGTTAGCTAAATATATGATATTTATTTCGCAATAAGCGAACCCCACAGGCGGATCGGTAGAAATGTGGTGAAGTGGGAGGGTTGTGATCCCTTATTTTCAGATCATAGCCTCGCTGATAAAAGGAAGAAGAAGAAGAAGCTAAATAAATAAAAACACATTTAATTAATATTATTGTGGACGACGCAGACAAAGTCGCGGGTATCTGCTGGTCAGGAAATAATTCAGCACAATTCTGTCACTAACTTATTTCCTATCAGATAAAAAGCGTTCGAATTACAACAAAGTAAGAAAGATCATACTTCTACATACCCCTACTATTTTTGGGATATTTCATACGACATGAACAACCAGGTAAAATGCAATACATTATTTATTACAAATTACATTTACCTATTATTTAACCGGTCTAGGCTTAGCTCAAAATTTGAGAGCAAGTGCAGATAAATTATAAACTAATAGTCCCTGAACTAGATTCGTAATCAATTTCTTTGATAGAAATTGTCTGATATTGCCAGATGTTTGCAAAGCTTTAGCTTACATAGTCGCGTAGGCCCTTGTAGAGAAACGTACTTTTGTACTTTAACTCTTTCGATCCGAAAAGCCATAACAGTAGTTATAGTTAAAACGTTTTCTCAATTCAAAATTGAAGTCGTATATGTACGGGTGGTGGGAGTGGCCGGGACATATTTGTCCCGACCGTACTTTTGGGTGGGACTTATGGTGTCCCTGTCAATAATATATGCACACAAATCTGAGAAATAAAAAGATTTTACTTTGACACAGAAAATATATTTTATTAGTAATTTACTGTAAATCAGCAGTTTTTGAATTTAGGTCTTCATGAACATGTACCGGGACACATATGTCCCGTTGGGACCGAAAGGGTTAAAAACTTTGTGAAGTAAAAATCATCAAATTTGCTACAAGTGTTCTTTGGGCTATAGCTATAGGGGTACCTAGTTGAAAAAGTGGATGCAAAAACCCATGCATATTCTTGAATTGCATGTGAGAAAAAGAAATAATGATTTTTGTAACACCATGTATTTAGAACATAGAGGTAGTAGAGGAGTGGAAGAGTCGACCGAAGCAGGAACCTTCGACAAGTAGGGCGGCAAGGAGGGATTTTGCCTCTAAGAGACCACGATCTCAGGATGATCCTCCGACTGCTTCAAATAAAACTACTACCTAGCGCGCCCAAGCCTCTTAATGAGGTGGCGAAGGACCATCTGATCATGACGATTATAGGTCGTAGCCAAGAGGAGTACAAAATCAGCTGAGCACTGGAACAGTGCAAGTGTGCAAGTTAAATCTTAGCCTCCTCTCCCTATGCAAATCGGATCTGGCCAAACCATTACCATCTTTTAGGGAAAGGGGCTGGCACCCTGGGGCCTACTAGCTAATCGCCTACGAAGACGACATTGCAGTCGACTTTATTAAGTTCGCTGTCATCACCGCCGGAGATTTGTGGCCGGGGCTTAACTTGAGGCTGTGAGTAGCGATGATATTCCGCTTAGGCCGACAACTCGCGCCTGTGTCCTCATGGAGCCAAGCGACCTACAAGATATTCTGCTTCTGATTAAGAGGCAGAACCCAGATATTCCAACTCGCAATTGGAAAATAGTAAAGGACACCGGGAGATCTTTTAAAGTTCTCCTTAATTCGGAATCACTTATTCCTCTGAAAAATAGGGATAATGAGGTTAGATATTGTCTCAAGACATCCGCCTCACGGCTCAGACCCCGCTGCCTCCTCATCATTTACAAAGAGGTAGGACGCCGACGACCCTTCTTTTGATTCAAAGAACACTTATACGACTGTGAACGAGTCGTCTGGCTTAATAGCTATTCCCGATTATGCGAGTAATCTTATATATTAATACGTGAACACGAAATTTATGGTACGTGTTTTTTTTTTTGTATTTATTATAAAAGGAAGGGGATGAAACTTATGTCATTCGAATGGTACTATGCCATAGATAGAAGAAAAAAAAAATCATGTGCATATGTTACCGTTAAGTTAGGTAAAATAAAGTGAACATATTATACATCCAGATGCCCCCACACAAAACCCTTTAACCAATTAAATGAAAGCATTTTGATTACGTTCATAGCTGTATGAGCTTAGAGCCTTTTGCCAATCCTAAACGGGAGAATATTACAAAAAAATGTTATGTTAACAGAAACGTACCGTTGTTTTTCTCGCTGTTTGTTTATTTCCCCTCGGAATTTCGACCACACGCGATACTAGTCCAGATAAATCTCCATCACAGTAAGATGGCTTCTGCCAATCTCCAAAAAATGGAGAAGACATCGTCCTTATCGACTCTCAGTGGATTAGCAATAATCGAATTGCCGGATTAATGGCAAAAAACTACAAGCTCTTGCACACTTACTGTGAAGGTAAACTGAGAACCTGCATCTTAGCAAAGAATAACATTAACATTTTCTTTTGTCAACTTATTGTAGCTCTGATTTCACGTTGACTAATTGAGGCAAATCCCCTCAGGAATCTCTGTGGATCTGTTCGGCATACCTGGTCTACGACGATGTCGGGCCACTTCCATCCACGAACATAAGGCAGGCAATAAGAGCTGCAGATGGGACGAAGAAACTCATTTTAATTGGATGCAACGCAAATGTAACTGATGCCATGAATAAATCTCTTTTTATTCTTTCTTTGTAAGAAACCGCTTTGGCGGACGTCTGAAATAAACAAACAGAGAAAGACTACCCGAAGACTCTTCAATCGAGCAAAACAATCAAAAGACCCTCCAGACTGGGACAATAATAAGAAGAGCTTTAATGACTACAAGCGGCAAATAAGAAAAGAGCAAACAAGTCCCTGGCAACTTGTTTGCTCAAATATTCAAAGCACTAGCGTAGCTGGAAGGGTTAGGAAGATCTAAGTGTCCTGTAATATCCAGCTACATCAGATATCCCGATGAAAGTGTGGTAACCTCTAGTAGAGACTAACTTAAGCAACTCCTAGATACTCACTTCCCCGGAAACAACAGCGGACGATTTCAATCACGAAACATTCAGATCAGAAGCACCACAAATTTCAGAGGAAGTTGTAAACGACCAAAAGCTCTCCTGGGAGGTAAAAAGTATCGGCTGAGGTTTCCAGTATAGAAAATCAAAAAAAAAAAACGTTTTTGTTTTAATTAGTGTAAAAGGCCTAAAAAAAAAAAAATAAAATGATGCTGAAGTTCCATTCATCAGACATACACTCATCTGACCAAATCTTAGAGATGAGTTGGTGTATGCTCTCTACCAATTCATCACCAGGTTGAGATATCCGCATTCGTACCTTTACTACAACAAGCTAATGATCCGAGTTTAAGTTGGCCGCACGGAAGATTTAAACATCCAGAATACTGGAGGCATATCTTGCGTCGATCACAATATGATCAATTTGATGATTGTTGGACCGCCATGTCTGCTTGTGAATATTGTGATGAGGAAACCTTCTGCTTGCTCTAGTGACGTTTCGCTTCACAGCAGAATCAATTAGCCTTAGTCCGTTGTCAGATGTGGTGTCGTGTAGGCTATATTTGCCGACTGCCCTACCAAAGTCGTCCTCCTTTCCTATTTGCCGTTAAAATCGCCCGTATTCCTTTACGGAATATAAAATATTTTATCGTAAAAATATGTACATTCTTGACGACGTTGAAATATGTTTATTCATATGACATAATATTCTTGACATAACATAATATATTTCTTCGACTAGAGAAATATATTACGGCCGTACTGTTGAATAGCTTTACTCCTCGTTAAGGAACAAGCGTTAATATAAAGTGGTCAACTTTGGGATTAACTGCGATTGGACTATTCCTAGAAGTAATAATAATTCTTTACCAGCACCCCTATCTGAAATACAGTCATTTTTGGATTTTTATATCCAAAATTCCCCGGTCAAGAAATAAAGTGCTCCCTCTGAGCTTAGCAAGCTGTACACGACCACAACCAACATAATTCATGGAAAATACAAACATAATCGCATTTAAAAGTACTTATGAAAAATCTCAACGAAACTCACTAGTGCGTTACTAGGATATCTTACTCATATATTAAACATGCATGACCATATGCATTTTAATTAATAATTTTTGTACCAAGCTCTAGACCTTATTTAACGAAATTTCAGGAACTCCTTTTGTTTTCTGAAGATAATTTTCCAGCAACAGAAATACAACACAATATAAACTCCGCCTTAGCGCATTTGTCGTTATTCACAAGAAACCCATTCATTGCAAGCTCAAAAATTAATTGCAAAATTAATTTTGCACAACAGTGAACACGGACTTTTAAGTTGTGCGGTACTTATGCATGGAGTGCACTTCAAGGCATTTATACCATTACATTTATACATTGATATATCTATTTTACCACCACATGCCCTTGGTCATATAAACCAATTGCGTTTTTAACCATCTTTTGGAAGGCGGTCGTTCGGGAAGACAAGTATACTGCTCCACACATGAGTTGTTTTTGATTAAACGGTCTTTTACGAAATCCTTTTCCTGACATAAATGCATCATTCGTGCATACACTTCTAGCGTCCTGAAGACGAACTGTGCATAAAGTCTTGAGCTATACATTGTCCAAAACCTCCTCATATGTCTGTGGCAAAATATCTCTCGTCATTGTCATCATCCACTGGAAGAGGGAAGAATTCTTGTCATCATCATTGTCTGTCTCGAGGGAAGTATACGTACATCTTACTTCATTGCTCGGTCCCAGCTGGAGATCTCCTCATAAAATATTGTTCGTACGTAGACTTTTCTTGTATATCTCGGTTTGCTTTCTTTTTGGTCTTAAAATTATCAATTGTTGTTTGTTTGTTCTTATTGGAAAATAACTTGATGCTTGAATATGAGGGTGTTCATTATTTACGAGTATATAGAAAATGTGTTGGTTGTTGAAATCAAGAAAGTTTACTACACCAGTGTCAAAAATCTCCGTATATTCTTTATTTTCACAACCACATGATTGTTACTAATTGAATATCGTAACATTACACTCATACAGTCTGTCCTATAGAATTACAGTGAACAAAGGATTCTATATGATACAACTTATACGAATTTAATTTTTTTCGTGACGATTTATATTAAGGTATCGAAACTCTTCTTTTTTTTTAAATACGGCCTATTGCCATAAACTATTGCATTAACTTGACATTCTCGAAGCCTTTCTTCTTTTATTAATTTCTCTTTAGCGTTTCTAACCTTAGAGCTAAAAACGAAACTCTTATGCGAATACCTATTCCAAAACCAAAGAAAGTTGAATACACCGCAAACAAACATTGGCAAGGTTCCCATTTCAAAATGAATTGCTACAATAGAGTGCTCCGGGTTAGAGCAGAGTACTAATCACCTAGACGGCAACTACAACTTTCTATTTGATGATTGGGCTAAGATCAGATATTCTGTTAAAACCAATCCGTTACGAATACTAAAAATGATTTATTGTCATCAAAAGGGATATGAATTTTGCACTAACTCGGAACAACCAAACTTGTTACGAAATATAACAATGCGAGTACGGATATATGTATACGGGTATTTTACTTCGACAGATTATCCGCGAATATTGAAATCTGGCAAATTTTTTGTATTTGTCCGTATATCTGTATACCATATCTCTCAGTATATCAATGGAAACCTAACCTCCGGGGAGTGGCAATGGTGTAATGGTAACGCCGTCAATTGCCACGCTAATAGTTCATGGTTAAAATCCTGATGTCAGCAAGCATTTATTTATTTCTCATGAAATATATAAAGTCAGTCCGATCAATTGTGAAAGCTTGTGTAAGCACTACTGCGAAGGCATAACACTGGCAGTAGCTTGTTCATATGGCTGGAAAAATTGTTCGCAGTGTTGGATGATTGATTTGCCTATGAAGTCGATGATCGTGAAAAAGTACTGTGAATCAGAAGCAAAGACCAAAAATAACAAAATTCTCCCCACTTATCTGGACACCACCCCCGAAGTTTCTCTGAAGCATGAACAACTTATCTTCAAACCACTCGTCGTACTCGTATTTGGCACAAAAGCTCTTTAAGTGCCAGGGCCTAGCTTCTCGCAACCACTCATGTTGTGTGCGTTATATTTTTCACACGAATGGAAGGGATCTACAGTTTCGTGCCATATCCGAACGGCGATTTGAGAAGCTTTTTCGTGACAACAGTACTCTTGGATGCTTGTCAGACGCTCGCGAGAGGTCGGACCGTGAAAAACTTGTTTGGTGTTTTCTGGGATTCGAACTTGGAACCGCATGCGTAGTGATCCGACACACTAACCACTTCTTCAAACCACTACATCAAAATCTTTATCTCTCTCTCTCTCTCTATTTCGCCTTTCCATCGCCCTCACTGTGTAAAAACATGTTAAGGATATTCATAACCCCTTGAGTGCGCCCAAATTAAAAAAAAAAAAAAACCGCAAACGTTTCACAGAAAAAGTCACGACTTAATGTCAAACAGAGACAGGGACTGCTAGCTATATGAGAACCCGACATGACTTGCTTTTAGCCTGTATCCCCTTGTGAGTCCAACGACTTCTTTCACACCTCTGCGTCATCTCGTGCGTTTTCTGGCGATGTGTTTTAGCTCTCCCCACTCTTTCTCAGTTGCGGAGGCTCCTCACCCACTGTTCTATACATCTACTTCTCATATACCCCACTATTCTGCCGTCTTGCGTTAACGGATTCCATTGCACTCCTTCTAGAAGTGTACGACCGATCCTTTGGTAGGGGTATTTATTCGAGATGCAGTTCGGCCAGAAAACTTTAAGAATATTTCGTAGACACCGATTCACAAGCGTTTATAGCGTTTTCGTGATAATAGCATTGCTTTCCAAGTACTGCTCCCATATACGAGTAATAGTACAGACTCAACATGGGAGCGGAACAGTCTTATTTCGATGTTATAGCTAATGGCATTGCTTTAAATACATGGCACGATTCAAATAAAGACCCAAGTTTGTCTTATCAAGAAATCTTTCTAGATAACCAAATATCTTCCTCCTTTTTATTTGACACTGTGGTCATTTAAGCTTTTCAATTTCTTCGGTTCCTTCATGGGTAAGTAAAGTATAAAGTACCGGGTTACAGCAATGTCTATTTGAGCGAGAGAGTCACTATCATGGCTGAGCATTTTTGTCTTTCAGGTATTAATCTTCAGCCTCACAATGTTGGCCTCTCTTCCCATGTTTGTTGTGATTTGGTGGAGGTCCAAACTCATGTAAAAGAGTAGGCACACGTCGTCAACTTAGTCCAAATGTTTGAAATGAGAAGTAAACGTCTATCGAATTCCCTCGTTTCCCAACTACAAAACAGATCGAAGCATATCGCTAATCAACAACAAAAACAATATTAGTTATAGGGTGCAGCGTTACCTGACTGAACTGAATCTCGAACTTTTCTGACAGCTTTACTCTACGCAGAACGTGACACTTAGACTCATCGTAGGTTACCTACGTAATAGCTATCAATTTATCTGGAATACTTTTCCTGCGCAAGCGCTGCACTACAGAAGGGTTTTTCGAAATCGATGAAAAGCAGGTGAAATGGCGACTGATATTCAATGCATTGTGCAATTATGATACGTAGGGTGTTAATATTGTCGAAACAGGGGTATCCAGAGCAGAAGCCAGTTTGCTCAACATCGAGTGTGTCTTCCAGGTGTTTACTTACTCGCCCTAGATATACATATATAAGAACGACCTGATCATTTTCTTGTCAATTATTATCTCTTCTGCAACAAATAACAATGTGTGAAATTGGGACTCGTGTAGGGCGTTATGTCAAATTGAAGCAATTTGTTTAAAATGCTAGATTGTATAACTCATTGTAGGGCGTACGAGTATGTGGAACATACGTATGTAGCTCTCTGCTTTCGTATCACTAAAGAAAAATCAGGAATCAGTCAATCAAAATGATGGGATGATAA
The DNA here is from genome assembly GCA_945910035.1 of Brachypalpus laphriformis. Lineage (NCBI taxonomy): Eukaryota > Metazoa > Arthropoda > Insecta > Diptera > Syrphidae > Brachypalpus > Brachypalpus laphriformis. Next base: position 126,997,913 of record OX246755.1, read on the forward strand.
CAACATAGTTAAGAATAAGACAAATTTCAATAACTAAATATCGAATGATAAAGCGATGCCCATGCAGTCAACATTTTACTTCTTCATATTCCTTAAAAAAAGAGTCAGAAAAAGTTAGTTAATTGGATATGAAAGCAACTTCACACATACCTCAAACTTTTTCTGCTTTGCAACTAGACCGATAATAAATGCAACAAACATATCTTTTCAAGTTCAACCACCTGCTTGCCTTATGGTATACTTTTCTTTTTATACATGTTTTGTAACAGATTTCGACCTGATGCCATTGAAATTCTTTTGCGATTCAAAAATTTATCGCAGAATTGAATTCTACTATCGGTATTGAGCATCGGTTTTCAGGATATGTTTAATTGCATACTCAGTAGTTATTGAAAACGGCTAATAAAAAAATGAGTAAGGTGCATGGTATAAAAATATTAAATAATGGTACATGGTAAAATATTAGCTAATACCAAATATTTCATAAATTTTTATTGGATCAAAACTTAAAACCAAACAAACTCAAATTTAATAACTCGGAGGTCCTACAGAAGCTACAACCAAGAGTGAATTTATTTTTCTACACTGCCATTTTTTTTTCCGCGAATCAAACACTCTGAAGTTATTTTATCTTGTAAAGTTCTTTATTAATTGTACTCCAAAAATGAACTAACCCTCCATTCCAATTATTACTCCTCAATCTTACCTCCTACTTAACATAAAAAAAATCAGAGTACATTTGCTGTACGTAAAAGAGAAACATAGAAATAACATAGAAAATAAAGAATAACAGCCCAACAACATGTGTGTGATCAACCAACTCTCTTCAGCTTTATTGTGTCATGTATCGACCATGTGTCCAAGCCGTGATAACAGTATTGTTGGGTGAAGTAGACCATGACAAAAACATGTTTACTTCAATTATGGTGTTATGCTTGCAATTTCATTGTTGCTAGGTATGCGGTTGTAGGTCTTACTGTATGTTGATTACGTAAACAACATTTTAATGCAAAACAACATGTTCCTCTTCTGTTGTGTGGTTGTGGTTGCACTTCTATTTTACTCACAGTAAAGTAGATAATAATGTAACTCAAGGGCTATGCTTAAATAAACAAAATAAATTGATGCATGCTTCGACCTGAAACATGGGCCTTCCTGCTAGAACGTAGCAGGAAAAAACCAGGAAAAGATCCTAACGAACCGTCATCTTAGAGACACATACCTCTTTTGTCCATTTTATCCGAAGTGTTTGAAAAGATTAAGTCCATATACACTTATTACTAGACGAAATATGATTCCAATAGGTTAGTTTGGTTTCAGAGATAGACATTCTACCATAGAACAAGTACATTGAACCACCAATGCCATCGAAAAAGCTTTGGAGGATAAAATAGTATGCTCTACCGTATTATTACATGTCGTATTGGAGAAAATTTGGCACGATATTCAACAAGAAAGTATGTTAGGTCCAGAGTAATAGTAGTAAGAAGCGGTGGGCTAATTGATATCGCAGGGCAGACCCAAAGGCACAAGCATGCTAAACCACACAATGGAGAAGCCTGCGAAGTAATACCTAACAGCAGTCCCCCGGGGAGAGTGGTAGAAATGTGCAGGGTGTGGATTAGTACGTAGGCGCATTTCTGGCATCGATTGTTCGGGTTTGCGAATCGTGCATGCTAATAGCCCGGGCTACTAGAAACTTTAGAAGATTACCACAACCCTTGGCGCAACCAAAAAAAAACGCAATGGAGAAATCTTCTCGTCACTTGTCGAACAGCAATTTAAACAGTCGTTGTACTACTGAGCCTGTGGGTTAAGCTACTTCTAAAGACTCATAGCACTTACCTGATTGTATTTTATTTTAAAATGCAATTTTGAAATGAAATCTTTTTTTGATTTATTATGTGTTCGTTTAAATGCTGAGAAAATGACAGTGTCTGAATACAGTAGCAAATTAATTCACATTTATTAACCTACATTATTTTTGCACAACATCCAGCCAACTCATATTTGAAACAACGTTGAAATCCTCCATAAAACTGTGCAGTTGCGATAACTGAAAACTTGAAAGTTGATGGTTTCATGAACAAGGAGAGGTGGCTTCTGCAGCAAGCTATTCTCTTTTATGTGTAAGCAGATATATGTATGTTTGTAGGTCTCGGAGACTTTTTTTTTAAAGTAAGTGCACCAGACGCGTATGTATATCAAGAAATGCTTAAAATTTCGTCAGTTTTCTTTTATAGAGTAGTGCTTATGTCACAAAAAAAAAGCATTTTTCAAATGCACCCATTAAGTAAAAAAAGTTTCACCCAACAAAGTTTTGTCCCCTTAAAGTCATGTGCACTATAGTAAATCCATGACATAGAAAAGACATCCGTTTTATGAGTCTCCCTACTTTCTTATTTTATGTTACAAAATGTTGATTAAAATTAATGGTAAGCAGTGACTGATATCACAACAGTTTATGTATGCGTTCATACTACTAAAGGCAGTAAATGTTCAAGACAAAAATGTAATGATTTAATTATTTTCAGCAACACGCTACCATAACTACCCCTAATACTGAATAGTTTCATTTAGTGGCATTGTTCTTATGGGTAAGAATACAATCAATCTAGTAGTGCAAGGTAAAAAAACAACAAAATGTGCGTGACCCTATAGTAGACGAACAGTCCCCTGACAAAATTTAATTTACATGTATCATAACTTATTTATCAATTCGATCTTCTTCCCCTTGCGGTATCACGTTTTCTAATAATACCCACAAATCCGGATAGTAACAAATTGGTCTTAATTATTTCCAGGGTGTATGGTATGGGTGCTTGTCAAAGTCAGAACATATTTTTGCTATCAGATGAGGGCATCGATTTATTTTCGATTAGAAGGTACATGAGACTGCTTTTACTTGGTCTTCTTACGAGTATATTCGTGCATACATGCTGGGGAATAAAGTGAAATGAAAGTACTTTTGGCACACATTGATGTGATGGCATAAGAAGTAAATATGTGGGGATCTTTATGCCATTAAAGTAATCCCATTTAGTTGCATTTTGCTCTGTATGTGGACTGAAACTTTCTCTATTAATGGTATTTTCGTACCAACGTTTTCAAAATAGGGGTGATGGCAAAATACCTTTGAGAAAATAATTGAAGATTTTAACAATACACATACATATTTATCAGGTATGTGCAGGTGTTCTTGAAGGCAGATAGGGTTTTTGAAGTAAAACGTTTAATCTGTCATGATTTTGGCTTTGGAAATTTGTCAAATTCCAATTCTTTTAAATTCGCAAGAAATTCATGTTTCCTTAAGTCATACAAAAAACTCTCTTTCCCTACGAGAAAGCCACTAATTAACTTAGAAAGCTACACACTATTGTATTTGCATTCTATTACATAATTACAATTTTCTACACTTTTCACGACTGATGATAAACCAAGGAAAAATACAATCACAATTACAATTTTATTGAGACTAATCAAAATCAATACAATTATATTTTGTATCTACTTATAATAAATTGTAGCCGATTTTAAAGTATATGCTTGGGTAAATTAATGAAGGAATAAAGCTTCGTAAGCTTTTCAATCATTATACATGTATTGTGGCCAATTCTTCATAAGCGCTTATCGCTTGAGGCCACAGGAATAATAACAATAGATTTCCCCTGCATGCTTTCTCCCAGCATACTTTAATAAATTTTTATAAAGACTTATAATAATGGCTAGATGAAGGATACATTTAAACGAAAACGAAACAAAACAAAACAATCTATTGTCATGTGCAATCAATTTAAATATTAATTAAGAATATGAATATGTGTGTCTCTGCTTGGTGGATCATTTAAAAGTGCGTATATAATCAAACGCAGGACCAGCAGTTACAATTTTCATTAAAACTTTGTATACATGTATACACATAATTGGAGCATTGGATTGGATAGATTTCTACGGCAATTAAATTAGCCTCTAAAATTAGACCGTGACGCTTTTATATAAGAAGCCAACAAAAGGCTTCTACCAACATCATGTTCGATATGAGGGAGGGATCTGTTATTCAAGGGGTTAAATGGTGAAAGGTTGTAACTGACGTTTAAACTCTGAGATTCGCTGAGTCCAATCAAGATTTAATGAGTGCATTTGGATTATAGTCTGTACACTGAAGTTTTCTAGCATGTTTATTGAAAAGAAACCTGTTGTGGAAGTATACCATACACCCCAAGTACTTCAATTTTAACCGCAGTGGGATGGAGGGATTATCGATTTGCAAGTTCAACGTTTTGCTTTCTTTCACAGCTAAGTATTGCTCTTTTCCACTTGCATTGCGGAAACAAGTTATGCCACACTTTCTGCGTTTATTTAGAGCCCCCACTTTTTAAAGTAGCCTAATAGCAAAGGAAGCTTTCCTCTGATTTTATAAAGAACATTTTGAGGGAAGAGCATCTGCTGTACTTTCATATAGTAAATCAGAAGGAATATATGATAAACAGAAGCGGTCCTAGAATGGAGTCATGGGGAATACCGGACAACACTGAGAATGATTCTAAGTACTCAAGGTGTATGATTACAGAGAAAAAACGATTTTGTAGGTAATTATAAACTCATCGAATTATCCATGTAGGAAACTTATAAAAAGTTTGAAAACCAAACCTTTATGCCAGAGGGTATCGAAGGCCTATTTGCTTCTTCGCAGAAAAAGTTAATGTGATCAGTTAATATATTTTTTTTTTATTTTTCTCATATTTGAGAGTAAGGAAATGGGACGAAACTCTTTGATTTCCTTAGCGGACCCTTTTTTTGCTACTGGCAAAGGATTGGCTTTTTTTCAGATTATAGAGAAATATCCGTTATTGATACAATGGTTGAATAAAGAAGACAATATTAAATCGAGCGTACGATAGCATTTTCGTAAGATGAAATTAGATATCTCGTCTATGCCTAATGAAAGCTAGTTATTTAGGCTGAATCTAAAAAGGTGTACATTACAAGAGATGGTTAAAGGTAGTGTATAAGGGTTGACCGAAAGATGAGATGGCGAAAAAGTTGTGATGGTGATATCATTTTAGCTAGCATAAAGTTCTGTAACAGTGGACAGCAGTTCGGTAGTTAAATTGTTATCGAAGTTAGGTATTTCTTCTGAGTAAACAAAGCTTAGTGTAAGTATTCACTAGATCCACGCCATTATACATATGTCAATATAACCTGTGAGATGTCCGTACCAAAAAATGTTGTTCCCATTATTCTATCTATCTCTCTAAATGCTTGAGAAGACGGTCTTATTTTCTGTAATCTTGACTTGAAAGTGAAATTGATATATAAATTTATTCTCTCACTTATGATTTTGTTAATGCATTTAATTCTTGACGATAACTCGCTATATTCGTGATTTATTGTATTCAGATGTACCATATATGATAAATTCTTTTTAATTTTCTGAGCCAAATGGAATTTATTCTAATCAGTTTTATTGTAAGAGCGGAGATGTTGCTGTAGTTAGATTGTTTAGGTTGGCATATTACCGAGTTGGAATTGATACTTGTTATCAGCGATCAGCTCATTTCGCCTACGAAACCATCTATTTCTTCATTCGATAGGTTCTTATCTGAGGGTATGTGCAGGCGGGTAAGTCTATTATGGAGATCCAGTCTGAAAGCTTGCCAGTCTGTTCTTTTAAAGCTTCTGTAGGAACAGGCGGTAACAACAGAGGTGAGAAGTTACCGATTCTTACCTTGAGGAAAGTTCCAGATATTGTGGGAAATATCGAGCACAAGTTACTGTTAGCTGTACTGTTCAAAGAGGATGAAAGCAAAAAAAAAGGCTCATACTGAAGAAGAACATGGGAATGTCCTAGGGCTAACGCATTACCACCACACACACGTGCCAATTCTGCACTCAACAGGGATGTTAAATAAATTCATCGATCCAATTGCAATGGTTGCATAGGAGATTTGTGGCCTAATAGCTGATTAAACGTTTCATGTACATTTCTTGTGTTAGATAGTTTTTTTCAATTTCGCAGTATGGGACCAGGCTTTCTTTCTTTCTTAATATTTTGTATATAATGGGCAGCTTAGATCGCTAGTTGCATGACCAAGAAAAAAAAAATATTATGATTGAAGTATAGACTTTGGGTATAAATACAAAAGCAATGGATTTCCAAAAGAGAGTGAGAATTATTAAGTTATACAAAAGCTCTCCTCCTCACTATAAGTTAGATACCTAAGAATAATTATTGACACAATAATCATAACCACGGTTCTGTCAATGATAGAAATAATCATCGGACTCCTCGAGGCTCTCCTTCGATAACGGTGCAATATTTTCTTCCGCTTGACACACCAATATAGGCCAGAGACTCGAGCACTCGAACATCATCTTGAGAAAACAAGGAAGGTGGAAGAATCAGAAACATGACTGAGACGGAACCAGCCAATAAGAGGAGGATAAACAAATTGGTACTAAGAGGAAGTTTACTTCAGTCTTAGTCAGTTACCAAGAGAACATTGTTGGTATCGAGACTAACTTCACAGATTCGGACTAGATGACTTGCCCACCTATTTAAACTACGAGTGGCTGAAAAAATTGGTAACATGTGTTCTATAAAGGCCGGCATTTTAGAGTAACGATCATGAAGGGCATGCTTACATTGAAGGATATTCCGGGTGTAGTGAAAGTAAGCAAACGGCATCAAAAATAACATCACAAAGCAATAAAAGCTGAAGCCCACACAACAAAGAAATACTTAACATAAGTACCATAATGAAATTAATCGGACTATCTTATGACATATCCTGTAAAGTAGGTTACGTTTTTAGAATGAGAGTAAAGTGGAGCTGCTTACTAATGCTGCCTGACTCAAATCTCTGCATATCCAACTGTTGCCCTTGTTGTGTTATGGTGGGTATAAGAGGGAGCTTATTTTAAAATTGGAGATGCTTAAAAAGACATGGGCAGTTAAATGTTAAGTTGGATTCTATTGAACTGGTAACGGTGACTGTTTCGAACAAACAGCATCCTCTCCCATTTTTAACTTGTGGTCAAGATATTTTTGAACCTTCTGTTTATACAGCCTTTTCTTAAGAAATACTTTGCGGACTTAAGACGAAGTCATGATACGGCGTTTATTAATACAGCAATCTATCTATCATTTTCTAGAAGTTGGATTATTAAAGACACTGTGTGGTATTTCTCCTGTTTATTATGTACGCCAGAATGACTCAAATTGTCTTAACTTCGAGAGCGTGTTCGTGATTCTATTGACATTGGGTGCACCCATGCATGCTTATCGTTGAATCGTCGTAACTACCTTTTATTTCATGACATTTCTTTGCACCTCGGTACAGGACCAACAACGAGAATCTTACGAAACGGCTGAATGATTTTGTTCACATCCAATTTTTTCCCAGGTCTTTCCAAACAAGATACTAAATGTATAGAGAAATATCATAGTTGTTCTTGTTGTATTTTATAAATTGTAAACCGTTTCCCTTCATCACTATCCAAAGATATTGTACATATGACAGCGAAATATCAGGCGATGTGAAGAGGAACCCTCAATGAGCTGTGATATAGTCCGCTTATTCGTTAATAGTGATAGATCCATTTTCAATAAATTGACTGCAAGTTCAGAGCGTAGGTTCGAGGTCCTAATTGCATTCATAATTACTGATAGTCGGATCTGACAGTAGATTTATTGTTGTAATGTGCATTAAAGTCTAGTACAGTCTGACCGCTGGTTTCAGATTCAAATCCTGAAAACTGGTATATGCTCCTGGATTCGAATGAACGCTAATTAATTAGCATTAGAACACTACTTAACGTAACATCTACACATTCAGTGGTTAGAAGATGAAGGAAGGTTCAGTCATGAGATTAGTAAGTAGAATGTACTGCAGCTAATTTCCCTATAGTGGCGTTGGGAGAAAGTCCGAAACATAATTCAGCTTCAGATCTCAACTTTTTTTGCCAAGCATTTGATATCGACAAATAAATTCTTTCAAATCGATGTGCTTTCATTGCGGAAGAAACTCAAACGCGTGCAACTTGGAAGATCTATGGGGTAGTTTCATTTTGCTTACCATTTCATTTCATTAAAGTCAACCAGAGCGTCGTGTTGCCTAATACCAAGTTCACAAAAATGAACCAAGGAAACCAATATACATATCTCGTATGTACTTCGCTACCAACCCTTTACTATGGAAGTGCATAAAGTTTCGACAGTTTTTCTTGTTGTCATCTAAATGCAACTTACTTGCCCGCATCAAATGCCAAACTGTCAATATATCTGCTGGGAATTGCCACTTTAAAATGCTAAATCTCTGCTGGCAGAAAATGTAAGTGATAGAATATGTATTATACTTAAGAATGTAGTACGGAAACGACAGCACCGTTCCAATATGGAAGGACGAATGGCTCTGCTTCGTTAGACACCGTTCCATAATTCTACCCCCTCTAATAAATCTTTCGATGTTCCTCTTCCTCGGGCGAAAAATATATGAATTATTCTCGAAAGGGAATAATATTGCATATTTGAAAGTTTGTCAGCACCACGTAATGCTTGCGGCCCTCCCCCCACAATATCATCTAAGTATATGATCATCCTACATCCGTTGATAACACATACCATATGTTCTTGTCATTCATATTTGCATTAAGCAAATGTAGGTCATTCGTTTCGAAGCGAATGTAAATTATTTCCATAATTCAGGATATTCAGGATACATCCCGTTTAGCCCCAATCTCCACACAAAACGGTGACACATGGTATGTGCGATTTTAAGCATGAATATCTACCGTCAATTGTCTAATATCTCCATGGCATACTCAACCGGAAATGGGTAAATTGCACAGAATGCAGCCATCATAATGTAATGATTAATGTTAATTATCATATGTCCTTTGAAACGAGATTTTTTCCTGACATCCATAAATCGTCTAAAAATGCAGAAAATCCCAATAAAACGGATAACGCACAACACCTCATTGCTAGGTAATTTGATAGAAAAAAGGAGTGTATCGAATGGCAGGGCAACCGAGTGAATTCAACGCTAACAATGTGTCACCGTATGATAAAACCATGACAAATGGCCAACTAATCCTTGTATCGGAAAGGTGCAGTCGTGTAGAAACCATTAATCCTGGCATAAGTCATCATTTGTTGTCATTTGGACGGTCCGGTTGCCCAAGTGGACGTACACTTTCATTCACCTTTCTGGCAACACACTCTTATAGATGATATTCTAATCATAGATGCGACATACATATGTAGCTTACCATGCATGGATGCATCGTCGAAAGTTAAAAAAAATAAAACTGTATTGCGACAATTTTGTGTATAAACTCGAAATACGAGGAAAATTTATCCAAGCTTTTTGTCATTGAACAGGGCTCCTCTGGGTAGCATCATAAACGAGAGGCACATGAGATTGAAACTAGATGTTTTGGGTGGAATAGATTTAATGAACATGTTCGTCCTTGTATGGCCTTATTATGAAAAAGGCTAAGCATTAGTACTAGTATACACTTATTGACTTTGGTTTATTTGATAATTAATAAAGTTCAGTAAAGTCCAGTCTAGGGACTTTTACAACAAAATTGTTGTTTTTAGGCTTCAAGAATCATCGATCGACAAGCTGCAAACTCTTAAAGATTATGAGTATGTACCTATACATATAAACGACTTACTATTTATGCTAAAGAGATCTGCGATGTTTAAGATTTGGAGGTATCCGGTGCAGTATACCTTAGCTAATTGAGTATCTATGTATTATCGAAACCGAACTTACGACTAGACTTTTCTCAGTAGAAGAAAATCTTTTCTCAGAAGAATAGGCACATAATGCTCTAACTTCGGATTATTGCAGTTTCATAATGGACCTATTATTGGTCTAAGTGTGTTGGCGATTCTTAGCTGGCAGCCACTTTAAGCTAACCTAACCTAGTAGCAAAGTCTGGAATTCCGCAGAGAGGAAAAGTGGAGAAAATACTAAAATATTATATTTTCGAGTCATTTCAAGACCTTGTGGTTAGCTCAAAATCCTGAAATGCCAGCACCATCACCAACTCCAAAATCCATTTTTAATCCTCCAATTCGAAGAATCTCGGGTTGTCGTTGCTGTTACGTTAGGAGGCTACATAGGAGGTATGTTCCGAAGTTTTCCAGGCCCAAGAATAGAGACACGTCGATTGGGCGACTTCAAAGCGCTTCAGGGCGCAGTGTTGTTGGTTTTGCTGGCCAGTAAAAGAGGTGTAGTGTGGGTCGTTGTTACAGTCTGGGCAAATGTTCGCAAGGTTGCGGCACCAGCCTGGGCGAAGTTAACCCAATGTTGTTTTGGTTTGATGTATGTAGCAACAACAACATTTGCTATCGGCGTGGATGACGTTTGGAAGGCAGTTGGCCAGAGCGTTTTGTAATTGGCATTGCTAATGCCGTCGCTATGTTGTTATACTCGTAGTACGATGTCGTTGTTGTAGGTAGAGATGATTTTGCGAGTGTTGCGTGGTGGGTTTTCCAATGTCGTGAGCGTATTATTTGGATGCTGTGGCAGGGCAGTAGGAATTGTTTCGATAGCATGGTGTTGTGCTCTTTGATTGGGAGAATTTTTGTTTCCGAGTGAAGATAGTATTCGTTTGACATCAGATGGCAACCGGTACTGGTTCGCACGGTTGTGTTATGGTATGTTTGAAGGGTTTTCGAGTTTGTGTCGCTTAGCTGAGGCGTCCAAATGGATGCCGCGTAGTTCAGAGCAGATCTGCCTATTACTTTGTAAGTAGCCAAGAGCGTCGCTTTATCCTTCCCCCATGAGCTTTCCACAAGTGATTTGATTACTTTATTGCGTGAGCTTAGTCAATTCCTGATGTTGGCAGCGTGGCCTGAGAAGGTGAGTATGTTGTCGAAGGTGACACCAAGTGGCTTTGGTTCTGTGACGGTGGGTATTCGTCGATCTGCTGCTGCGATATCATGGTTGGGTTTAACTTCTTTGGTCCAAGATGTAAAGAGAGTTGATTTCTCAGCTGGCAGAGTTAGGTTGCGGTCATTGAAGAAATGCTCGAGTTGTGTAGATATGCGTTTATTGATGTGCACAGTTCATGGATATCTGGTCCGGTTGAGAGCACTATGCAGCCATCAGCATGTGAAATTATGTTAACACCATAAGGAGGCAGGAGGAGTTTGGTTAGTTAGTGGTTGAACAGGAGGGGGAGAGGACCCCACCTTGCTTCATCTTCCTGCATTTTAATTTTATGTTCCTAAATTCCACGTAGGTTTGTCGGCTACAAAGGTAGTTCGACATTCAACTTTTGAAGTGGTTTGGGAGTGTTGGCACAAGAATATCATGAAGCAATGCGGCATGGCTTACCGTGTCAAACGTTTTTGACAGGTCCAAGGTCACTAGAACAGTCCTATGACAAGGTCTCGCCTAGTTTAGGGTGTCACTAATCTGCATCGTTATCGCATTTAGAGCCGATCGTTCTGATAGAGTCTCGCTCGTTGGCTAGTGCAGCTTCTGCCACTGGGTAATTAGGGATTCTTACTGCCAGTATAAATTGCACGGCTGCATTTTTTTCTACCTTGTAAACGTTTAGTGATGTTGGTAAGTAGTTGAATTCGTCGTCAGAGAGTATTGTAAAACTTTGCCGATCGGCTTTGTTGAAATTTATAAAAGTTCTCATTTCTGGAATCAGAAATTCGTCTGAGCGTTCGATGGTAATTGTGATTGGAAAATGGTTAGAGTTTAGTGAGATGTCAGTTTTCCAATTTGCACAAGTCAATAGGGATGAACTTCCAAGGCTTATGTCAGGTGAGCCACGCAAAAGCCAGCGAGTCTCGTCGGAATTGCTTCATTGAGAATACCGTATTCCGAATTTTCGATTTGTGCGGCGATGTAAATGCCGCGTTAGTCTGTCAAGGGATAAGTGCCAGATGTCGTGGTGAGCGTTGAAGTCCCCTAGAATGAGGCGGTCTCCCTCGGTGAGGAGATGCTCTATTGATGGTCGATAACCTGGTGATGGGAATGTAAATGTTTATGTTCTCGGTTTCGATTGTACCCACGATGCCCTGCTGTTCGGGGGAGTCGTCGCATCTGACCTCGTTGTAAATGAGGAATGCGGGGTCTCCACACGTGTTTCTAGTTCTGCCTTGCCGCAAGATGTTGTAGTGATTAGAACTTATCATTTTTGACTTTTCGGTCAATTTAATTTCCTGAATCGTAGCTAGAAGGATATTATTAGATCCCATGTAATCCGTCAGTTCCGGGATTTATCGAGAGAGGCCGTTGCAGTTTAGATGGATTATGTTGAAACCTATTGGTTGAGTTTAACTTGTTGTAGTTTGTTGTTGATGTTGATGTTGGTGATGTCGGTCTTGTTGTTGTTGTCGGGTTTATTGTTGGCAACAGCTTTCAATGAAATGGGTTGTCCATTATCTGAAGTTTCTCAGTCCTGAGAAGATCCGGAGGTGGCACCAATCCAGGCACTGGTTGCATCGTACCGATGTGGCGGTTCGATGGATGGCCCTGCGGTTTACTGAAATACCAAGCCATGTTCGGGGTCCAGGGTTTTGGTCAATTCTGGCGCGCTGGAGTATAGATTGGAGCAGGCTGGACGATGGAGGCTGATCCGTGCTATAAAAAAGAGCACAATTTTGTAATTTTTTCATAATTTAATTTTTTTTTTTTTATATAGAAACGCAAATCACAGTGCACTTAGACTTTCCGGTCCATTCTATTACCAGGCAGGATCATTTTTTGATGCAGTGGTTGGAAAAACTTCGATATTATTCGTTTTCCTTTTAAACTCGGGTGGCTGATGATTGCTGTTTTCCCCTGGGACTTGAACTTGTACACATCGGTTAATGAGCAAGCGCACTATCCACTGCACCAGGCGAACCCCACAGGCGGATCAGTGGAAATGCGGTGAAGTGGGAGGGCTGAGATCACTTGTTTTCGGATCATAGCCTCGCCGAAATAGGAAGAAGAAGAAGACAATACCACTACACCATTGCTACCCTCAAACAAGAAAAAAGCTGCGGTATCGGCGTTAGTTCAGGTGAAGCTTAGAACGCTAGATTTTAAATAGTTTGTTTACATACTTGTGATATTGTTTGATTCTTCTATTTTTTTTTTTTTGATATATGTATATATATTCTCGTATGTGATGCTGATGTGGGTGATGATCCTTGATCGGGGGTAGGTTCACCGAGTCACCCTGGTGCGTAGAACTGATCGCCGTGAGAGCGGAATCTCTGGTCAATAAGTCTCCTTCTGAACAAGTGGGTTAATGGAAAGAAAATAATTCCGAAACCGATCTATTTTTAAGGTGGAATATCATATAATACATGCCGCGTCTAAACTAGTTTCAGATATCCAATCGAACAAAAACTGGAACAAATGCACGGCTGCCTGCCTGGATGACTTGGAGAACACTTGTGGCACCGTATGGTAGGTAAGAGGGGCTCTCTTCCAAGTTGAGAAGGCTGGGTATAAGCAAACCACTGCTGTACCTATACATGCCTTATAATACGTATGCTCACCAGTGACAGTTCATTATGAAAAATGGCAATGTGACTTCTGCTGGGAATTTTAACATTAAAAACAATTTGAAGCAAGGTGTGGTTAATTCGTCAATCCTCTTCAACATTTACACGAGTGATCTAATAGGATCTGGATCAAAGACTGAGGCCACTGCAATTCTCTTGCAAAAAAACCTCGATAATATTCAGCAATATTTCGACAACTGGAAGCTAAAGATCAATTTTTAGAAGTCGGAAACCATTCTGTTTAGAACGCCATTGTCAGCGGTATCTAGGGACACTAGAAAGGATTGGTGAAAGCCCTCAATAGTGAAATAGCACGGGTAGGCGCTGGGCCGCCTGGGAAGAATAACAGCACAGCAGTACAAGTAGTTAGGTAAACTAAGAACACACACACACATGAACGCCGCTTGAACACCGACAGTGGCAGTGATATCCATTGATCGTGTTCGCGATAGCATGTAAATAATATTTGTTTTATATTATAAATGCTCGTACAAATAGCTTTGTTAGTAAATGTTCTAAACAGATGTATAAATTTCATTTAAATCTGTTTGGTGAATGTCAAGAAAAATTAACATAACCCACCAGAAAATACAAATAATTAGAAAAAAGCTTTTTGTCCAAAAAGTGTTAGTGCCTGGTATTTTTTTTTTTTTTTTTTTGCCTAGGGGTTAGTGGAAAAACGCTAATGAGAAACAGTCCCCTCTGTTTCAACTAGTGTGAGATTCTTATTCACAAAAAAAACACATTTAACCCATTTCCAACCTGACACCATCCACTCCCGGATAGCTTTAGCATTACTTCAGGGTGGTGTCCTTCCGTCTGGGGACCGGCTTTTTCGCATTTTTCACTTGATATGGGCTTATAATATCTTGCCGGTAAGGCTTCCATCAATTTGGTCGACTTACTGAAGGTATGTGTCTAATGTCTGGTATAGATATTATAGATTTAAAGTATCCTGAACCTGGAGAAAAAAACCCAATTCAAATCCGTTAAGAAGATTTGCAGTTTTTCTGTCACATACCTAGATAAATACATCAAATCAAATTTGCCTTTTATAAAAGTAAAGGAAGGAAAAAGGACAATTTCATGGAGAATATGATTCGCAGGCACATTGAGAACTCGATAAATAACTTCATTTGCGGGCCTACTACTCCAATTATACATACATATGCACAACGCCTAAAGAAGGTCTGATATGTATATGATAGATCAGCAGTGCCGCTAATTTTAGGTAGACGATTCAATTACTACCGAGACATTGCATAGAGCACAGAGGAACATCTTCGATTTATGTGAAAGAAATTAAACCCTTACTATTATATCTTGTATTTTTGAAGGATCTCTTGAGTTGTTAAGAGTCTCCTCGAAAGACTTTCAATGATTTTCCTTTGTCACACGTCCAGATGCGATATTTTTCTGCTTCACACAAATGTACATAAAGCACAATCAGATAAGTTTCGCATTAAGGATTTTTTTTTTTGCAGTTCTTACTTCCACTACTTACATTTCATTCGAACGTTACATAGTACCAAGAAAATTGAAAATGTTACCAAGAAAAATATCCAAAGAAAAAAAAAACGATAAAAAAAATCCGGCAAAATATCCACCCATTCGGGTTAAAATGTGTAGTCCATTTCGAGTCCAGTTTAAGATGACTCCCAGGACTGAGGCAAAACAAGAAGGAAAACAACGACTAACAATATTATCGTTCAGTACACCATGTCTAGGATATTGCTTACGCTGGAGTAAACAAACTGTGTATGTATTGAGTTGTAGCGAGGATTTTTTTTTATGTTTTTACCCATTTATTGTCCCTGGTGATGTCCTTTCTGCACGTTTTCCTTTTGGTGGGTATTCGATGTTCGGTGAAACCGATAAAATACCCAATGGTACAACAAGCAGACGTTCAATTTTCTACAAACTTTTCTGCTCTGGTTTAATCCGTAACATCTTCGTTTTTCTTATTTTCAATGTCTATGGTCGAATTTTTGTATCAATGACAAACAATTTTGTTGTTTGCACTCGTGATCAAAGCGAAGTTAGGAACAGTGTTACCGACAGTGAAGTTGCAATAGAAGGCTTAGGTGAAGGACATCTGGTGTCCTTATAGTTTATGCCGCTTGTGTAGACATACGGGTGAAAGGACTAATTACTTTTTGAATTCCGCTGAAAGCGTTTCATGTACGTGATGGTGATCCTTTTTCTCCGAGTTGAAATTTAATTAATTTTTGGAAGGGCTATGCAAATGTTGTCAATTAATTTCCGGCAAAGAGTAGGTATGGTTGCGGAAGTAAAGTGCTTAGTACTTGTAGAGACTACTAATTTTTAAGCTTTCAGTACTTGAGATAGATGAAAGCGGAAATTAATATTTACTTCTGTTTGAATCGAAAATGCACGGATAGTAATTTGGATAGGGTAAAGAGATGATTCCGTAACATTCGGATTTCAGGTACAATATTTTGCATAAAATAGGGCTGCCGTACACTATCATACCATCGTGCCAGTTTATTCTGGTTTCAGCGTTATAAGGACGTTACATCATTAGCACTTGTGCATGACAAGCTTCAGCAAAGTACGATAGATACTAAGCAAGACTACGATTTTAAGTCGAGCCCACAATATATTTATGTGATAGTTGGATCCCAGATGACCTCCTGATTTGAATTCCTCAATCGAATCCTTGCCGCACTAGAGCAGGAGATGAACAGATTCAGAAGTCTGTCTTTGATTTATGAACCTTTACTCACCTGCATATTTGCTAGAGTTATAGCACTAACGAAAGAAAGGTAAACAAAATTATTGGACGCAAACATTCCATAAAGGGTCTGGAGCCTAGTTTCTCGCAGTCATTCGTATTGTGCCTCTTATATTTTTTACACGAACGGGGGGAACCTAAATGCAGTTTTAATCGAAATTTATTAGATCAACCTATGAAGATAGTTTCTGAACTTAAAATACTCAGATTATTATTTTCAGATTCACAAAAACTTTAAATTTCTTGTACGTGTGATAGTATAGTGTAAAGTAATTGGTGCATTTCGACCATCGGCCATTTCGTTGCTCTCATGACCATTGAGCACGGCGATCCAATGTAGGATAATCAAGATTTATAAGCTAATTCCAAACGCATTTTAACTGTCTGAAAGATTAGCTACGATTTTATCGTGACTGACTTAAAAGCGCTGAAAGAGGGTTAGTTGTCACAAAAAACAGGAGGCGGACTATGGTTGAATAGTTAGTTAGTTAATTTAGTTTAATTGATTATTTATTTCGTAAAAAAGAAGATTGTTAACAATTTTGAATCCTAACTCTCTATGGTTTGGCTTAAGCCTGTCTACCAGATTGACAATATAAATTTACTATCTCGTTAATCTTGTACGAGAATAAAGTTTTAACAAATTTTATGTTTGTTATTAAAAGTTTTCATTCCAGCCGCGGTTAATATTTTACGAGTAGATGCTTATCAATTCATCAACCGTGAGTTCCTGTACTCCAAAGAAACTGTAGCCGAACTCTTTGAGGATGGGGCATATAGCGATAAATACAAGAGAAATATGGTAAATACATTCTTCTTTTATCTGTGGTATAACTCAGCGAATAATATATATAATAATATAAAATATATATATACATATATATATATATATATATGTGCATTTCAGCTCGTATTCCTTAAAAATGTCCTTACATCTAATTTCTTCATAAGCTGTTAAAAAAGTTTCGAATATTTTATTATTTATTTTTTAGTCCTGTTATGTTATAACGTAATATTTTTAATTTATCTTATAGATACTATAAAAGCAAAGTCGATTTTCCTTGTGAACACCGTTTCCCGAAAACTGCTAGACGTAGGTACTTGAAATTTTGCACAGTTATACCTTATTTTGCCTAGATGCGGGGATTTTCCGAAATTCAAGGTTTAAGTGGCATAAAGGGGGTTGAGATCGAATTTTCCATCTGTAAATATTGATTCCACAACCGTAGCTCAGTACTGGCTCTCCGGATTAAAAAAATAATAAATAAGTAAATTTAGTAAATTCGTTGCTGATTCATTTAAGGTATAAAACTTCCTTCTGCGTTGTCCTGAAGCTGAGCAATGCTTAAAACAATTAATCAGTGGAGACCACGGCCAGCAGTCATGCAGCAGTGGCTATCGTTGCAATAGAATGTGTATGTGAGTATATGGGCGCGCTATCCCATGATTATGTTTTGATCTTCAGTGTGCGATCTCTTCTAGAGTTAAAATTAAAAAAAAAAAAACATTATCAGTGCCAAATCTAAGATATTGTAAATTTTATTAATTAAAATTATATAATATACCCGGGTATACGGTATACGCTTTTTGGCAATTGTAATGAAACATGCTCAGCTGGTGGTGTATTAGTTTATATAAAAAATGGGTTTGCAAGCGATTGTTCTCAGCTTAATTTTCGTAGTGCTGATGTAATGAAATTATCTTTCGATTTTAGGAATGAGAGTTATACAATGTTGAGTGTATATAGATTGTACGAATTTGGTAAAGGTGTTTTTATTGATGAATTAAGTGATGCTCTTATCGTCTGTAAGGAAAAAAACTTAATTGTTTTGGGTGACATCAATATTGATGTTTTAAATGAATTTGATAAAGATACAGAAAATTATTTATTTCTTATGGCGTCAAATGGTCTAAAGAGTTTTATAAATCCAAGACCTGCATCGACCATATATTCATCCGTCTTCACAAAAACAATAAAAATATTTTTAGTGGTGTTGTATATGACTTAAAATTAACAGATCATTGTATGGTTGCACTCAGTGTGTTCCTATCCGATCCATTAAAATGCTGCAATCCACCTGTAATAGAGAAATATTATTGACTATTCTACTTTTGAATTTTTGTTGAGAAGTGTATCTTAATTACCAGCAAAAATCAATGTTAAATATATATGTATCTTATTGTCTGAATTTGCTATATCTATCAGTTAGAATTGAGGTCCTTGAACCATAACAAGGATCTCTTCAAATTTTGTAGGGAGATTAATTGCTTAGGGGAATGAATGCTTAGGGATCGCAATGGGCTCACTTTGGTGCCTAGTGTTTTATGATAACCTCATAACCCTACCTGACGTAACCTAACCTAACCATCACTAAGAATGGTTTTTCTTTACCTTTTCGCTTGAATTTTGAAATTACAGTATATATTATTTCTAATGTTGAATTTTTAATAATGTAGAACTGGTGTCACCCCACATCAGATTTTTAAGTTTGTATAAAACTTGTATCAATCCATACTCATTTTTTAAGTTACAGAATTATCACTATTATTTTTTTGTTAGAAATAGAACTATTGCAATATTTTCACATTTCGTTAGATGAGATGTTGTCAATCGTTGGATTTGTCCACATTTTAGAATGTTTTAATGGATTTCAAATAAATTTTTTATTGTGAGCGGGTATGAGTGTGCTCTGGTGGCGATTCTCATGGGGGGAAGTTATAATTGAGTTTATACATTTTTGGTATTGTATTCAGTTGGCAATTATGTTTCAATAATTAAATAACCGTCAAATAAAATGCGGGCGAGCACTGGTCAGCTAGTGTATTATAATTCATTGTTTTTCTGATAGACGGGTAACCTTAAATTAAGCGGTTCCTTTGAACTCCTACTTGCATGACCACCCAAGTTTACAGCGGTTGCTTTCCTGTGCTTGAACCTTTAGTGAAATATGGCCTTTTCGAACTGTTAAGCCCGAATTACATTGACGTTTCGCACACATTGTTTATATTCTAAAATCCATTCGCCGCGCCGGCTTTAATAAATATTGGGGAATATCTCCAAATAATTCTTTTAATTCGTTCGTATCATTCTCGTTACCATACTGCAGCCCCTCCAATAAGCCCCAGGAAAACATTTTGCCACCCACACATAGCTTATGGTCTCTTAACACTGTATTCGTTTTCGGTTGCATTGTACGAAGAAATTTCATAAGCGGCCTTTCGTTGGCGTATATTGTGTGGTATGTCTTTGTGTACTCTGATTTTGGTGCCTCTTAGTTTTCTCGAATTCTTAAGTATTTCAATTCAGCTTCTGGATTTCATTTTGACAATCAATGTTGCAGTAGGCTGATATTGCCTGCTAATGGTAAATGCTGTTTCGATGTCGGTGTTTGCATCGTTTTTGTCCAAAAGCCCTGCGCAGATAGACTTCGCCTTTTCAACTACACGTGGTTGGAATCAGCTGGAAGGTGTACGACTACGTTCGTCTCGGTGCTTTTCCTCAAGGAATTTGTTACGAGCTTCTAGGTGCAAAACTTTCGCGGAAATCTGCTTGTAGTATGCTTTCTGCCCTGTCAATTCTGTATAAAGCAGCTGAAAATCTGACTGCTACACAAGCTCCTTTGTAAGTTCTCTATTGTTTTCATCCAGAATCTCTCTCAATTACTCTACACTGATGCCCGATATACTTATCTTCGCCAGCCATATCACCTGCGGTTTTTGTAGAGCGTCTTTTCTCACAATTAACTGGATCAGGGAAAGTCTCTTGTAGTCCTCTTTTGCTCATTAATTGAGGTTAAATTTGTCTTAACTGCTAGGACTTACTCGAATTGTACTTTTAATTTAAAAGCGTTAATCTTGCAACATACTTAGTACCACAAATGAGTAATTATACGATTTTCTTTTATGATATTTTTACTATTTTTTTACGGATAGATCTTCTAACACAATACCAGTTTGACAGGTGTCAAATGTCAATCCTGTGGTTGAGTATACGCCTATTCTGGCTGAATATTCAGTCCCGTGCGAGGAGGTTCTTAAAAGCGTTTGATACTAGATCGTATTGCGATGAAAAGTATTTCAATTTTTCCAGTCAACCCTAGAAGAATGATAACTAAATAGTTTCATGTGAAGCAGAATTTCTGAAGCTTGTCGTCTAATGGCATGCTGAATTTGTTACTTAGCGTCATGGGTAATAAGCAGCCCAAGATTCCATCACAGCGATGTCTGGAGCCGAGGTTTCGATTGGAAGAGTTGGTACATCCATACAGGTACGAGTATGTATAGTTAAAAAAAAAGTGGTTAAACTGCAGTAACTTCATTAGTCTTTGTCATCATACCACTGCTACGTAGACTAGAGTCGATAAGAATTACAGTTGAAAAATTGTTTTACGAATTAGTCCGCAGTTCCTGTAGCAGTTGTCATGACGGATCCATAGTACCCAATTGGCACTATTGATGGTTTAATTTAGGTAGGTATGCGATCAATTCCCTACTAACATTCGTGTCACGTAAACTTATGAGGAATGAAGAAATCTACAACTTAATTTCATTTCATTTATTTCAGATTAAATCTCTTACAATAGAGCCGTTGATCTCTTACATTGTAAAACTATAAGTAAATAATTCCACAAATTTAATAAAAAATTAAGCTAAAAGATCGGCTTAAGACAATAATAAGAAAATAATAAGTACTGCTAGTACTTTGTTCTAATTGCCAAAAAAATAGCGGGTTGTATAAACGTTCCCTATTGGTTTTGGGAACAAATTTAATAAAGTTGGGCACCAAATTGTTACACGATTCCCGGGCTAAATGAATTTTGCGAAAATTTAATTTCAAACACAAAAAAACTCGATGATGACTCAAAAGTTGCCCGCGCACCCGAAAAGAGAATATAGAAATGTCAATTGGCTTATGCCACAGATCATAATAATGGACAGTGCACAAGCAGCCTGTAGGATGCTGCTCTCCCGGTTACTCAGCTGGGGTGAGTTCGCTGGAATTCCGTTTACACGGACGTCTGGCTGTTTACTCGTGGAATGGGCGCCACCAGATCTTTGAAAGGGATCGGGAAACCTTTTTGGGAAAGTGAATGGGGTGGGAATCCTGAAATTGTGCCAATAAGAAAAAAGAACAACGAACGTGCGTTATAAAACTCTTTACGAGTACCGCCAATTTGTTTAAAATTTTCGAAATAGTCTTTTTTCCACAAGAAGGAAATGGCAAGAGATAAAAAAAGAACAAAGGATGTATTTAACCGTATTTACGTATATGAAGCCGTTGGGGTGGCCCGCTATCACCGCCCCGAAACTTTAAACGTTAAAACTGAATTAGGTCGCGCGTCCCGCTTTCACCGAGAAGTAACCGAAATGAAATCCTACCGGGATTGAACACGAAAAAACCCTACACTAACCGAAAAAAAGAAGGCGAAATATAATTCAACTTATCTGTTTTTTTTTTTGGAGTGGGTAATCTGCCTTTTACTCGCCTCGAAAGTGTTCCTTCTCAAATCTTCCTAATGCTCCTTTTATTCCTTCTCCTTGAGTCTCCTTCTCTTCTATATTTGACTTTAGTCCCCATCTGGACTTTTCCGCCTGTTAAAAAAAACTTGCTCACTGCTAATTAAAAAAAAAAACTCCTCAATCACTTTAGCGCTTTTCCGCACACTCTCGTGGTCAACCAAGAAGTGCTGAACTCGCTTCAGCACTTTGCTTAACCGACCGAGAGCCTCTCTCTGCAAATCGGCCTACCGCTTATTCAGCCCATAAAAGTTCAAGGATGGCTTTATGTGCAGTACTCCGCTCTTTCACTGAAGCATGCAACCGTTCCTTGAACGCCGCTATCCAGCAGCTCTTTCCATTTTTCCAACGGCTCTCTCTCTCTCTGAAATCGCCCCCAACAACTGGCAGTTCAGAGGGTCGGGTTACGCTCTTTACGCTGGTGCCAAATTCACAGCAAGCGCTAGCAATTGAGGGGCTAGTGAACGCAAAATGAAATATTCGAAACAATACCGCGAAAAATATAAAAGCGAAGGAATATGAGACGGAAAAGGAAATTTGTCAAACAACGCTTGGCGTTGGACCTAGCGTGGAAGATAAGAGGTTATTGAAGCCTGAGTACCCACTCGTATTCCTATTATTTTGTTAAATCCGCGAAAGCTAGCTATCCCGGTGGAATTTCATGCAGATTTGGGGAAAAGGGACTAGCCGATGACGTGCCACCTCGGACAAATGATTAATTGTAAACGTCGGGCTCTCGGCCATCGCTGAATTTGGATTGAACCTCCTTCAGTTGACCTCCATTGACCGCTGCTCAAGTTGTGCTGATTATGTGTATGTGTTGGTATGTTTAGGATGGTTGGGTAAATGTGTGATGTTCATGATGTATCTTGTTGTATACTCGTCCTTTATGTTATAGATACATATGCCCTGGTGGTGTGGGCAAGATTTTAGGGCAGTCCATCCCCTTTTTCATCGTCGCTCGTCTCACTCGTCGCTGATCTGATTTACATCGTTGGCGGACGGTCCATCCGCATCAGAGGGTTGCCAACCGATCGTTGGGCTCTGTTTCCCGGAGTACCTGCTTTTGTTGCCACCTTGAAGCGTGTGGAAAGGTATAAGCACTGAATGGCGGAACCATTCAGGAACGCTTAACGAGACCACTGCTCCAAAAAGACAACGGAATGAAATTGAATTGAAAGGCCGAAGATGGTGAACGGGTGAGAATTGGTAGGATGGAGGGGACAAAGGATTTCGTGCGAAATTTGCACGTAACAGTCACTTCATTAAAAACCTCTAAAGAATATATCACGTTTTCCTTCGAAGCAGTGTGCGTTGGGCTCCTATTCTACTTTGAACTATCAAGCAATCCACTAGCGTCAGAGTAACGGCTTTTTTGAAACAATAAAAAAAAAGTAGTATACCCTTCCATTTTAAACTATGAAACCATATGTTCTATATGTATATTGTATATATGTCAGCGATGGGTAAACAGCTAACTTAAACAATCTGCGATAAAGCGTTAGCCGGACATACTGCAAGAAACATGGATAACTAGACGGATGGTCTTAGTTTGGTGATATACTATTTACATCACTCATCAGGGCAGCCGCTGTGAATTTGAATTGCTAAGCCTCATTTTCGATTGCGTTGCCCTTATAAGCCAAATACTGCCTGCTTCCTTTGTCACACAACACGAACGTATAGATTTAGCATTCTCAATAAAATTTATATAAACTCTGGGCTTTTTCTTAGAAAACCAATCTTCGCGTTTTTTTTATAAACTATCCCTTATTTATTCAAAATATCAAACCAACGTTACCTGAAACTAAATTTTACCCACCAAGCCACCAACAGAAACGAATTAGTCCCTCTTAGACGGTCTCAATATTGAACTACCGCCTATAATGACATCGACACAAGACTATAATTTGGTTAACATTACCGGATCAAATTTAGAAATAACATTTTATCCAGGTGCTACACAAACTTTTCGCAGCCCACGACATCCTCGTCACTGACGGTATCATCCAATAAGTACGCTTACTTAAACAAATCAACAACTTTTTTTTGTTTTGGCTAAATCTACTTTAATACTTTGTGCACACTTGTGTATCGTTGCCTGTTCTACATAAACATGACAGGACGTACCAAAAAAAAAAAAAAACAAAGAAATGGAAAATCGGGGAAAAAAATTAATCCTCCAGCCATGATCTGGAAATTTTATTCAACAATGCGACGACGGTTACAGCGCTAATAATCCCCCACTTATCCTAAGTTAATATAATTTGCATTCAAACGATTGTTCTCGCCACGTTCCTCAGCAACAACCAACTAAACCACTACCCCTACCCCGACTATCCCTATTTCTATCAGCCATCTGCACTCAACCCCCTTGGGGAGTGGTGACGAGCTGCTCATAAAATCCCATGGCTTTAAGATAACACAAACTTCGCTCGCCTCGACACAGGGCACTATATATGTATGTATATGATAGAATCGGCTATGCGTTATATCGCAAGGACGTTGGTGCGATATCCTGGTAGATTGTCTATCTGACTGTCTGTCTGTTTGTCTGGCTTTTGATTTGATCCAACTGATGGTGGTGGTAGAGCTTCATGTGGTAGATATTTGAATGAGCACACAGAGGCCACTGAATGAATGAAAATCAGTGGAATTGATTCAAAGAAGGACACGCGCTGAATTGTCGAGTGTAGAACTCGGTCTCCATAAGACTGTTGGTGAACTTTCCCGCGTATACTCACCCAATCCTGCGAATAACAGGCACGATGATTGGATGCTGCCACCGTTATCGTTCCTCATTAGAACGCCGCTCTAGGCCCACAATCTCGGCCACTTCGGCAAATAATCAGAGCAATGATCATTAGCATAAAGTGTCCGGGTATCTAATTGAATAGGAGTGGTTCTTCTTCTTGTCTCCCGAAGTCAACACGAAAAGGAACTTAAGGATAATTTAGTCACGCTGAATGACACTCACCCCTATTTGGTGTTGAAGATTAGTAAGCGCGACAATCGAGAGACACTCTCTATCTCGCTCTTGAGTGCTCATCAAAGGAGTTAATGTACGGATTCGAATACACATCCCCTTGATGTACTTGAACTCACTTAACGACGCAAATGGAAGGGTTAAGTGTGGCAATGAAAATAGATTGAGGAGATCGGGGTTGGGTTGAATTTACAGCAGCATCATGATTAGACTTGAAATTTTGTTAATTTTGGGTAATCGCGATAGAATTACACTTGAAATTGGTTTTCTTATCAAAAGTCGATGTAGGAGGGTAGATAGGACCATGTTAATGGAGGAGCGGCATGGGGTTGGAAGTGTAAATTTCCGCTAATTGTGTCGATTTTTATGGGCACGTTTAATTACGTGTTTGTTTTATGAGTACCATGGTATAGGATAAATTAGCGATACGTGTCAATGAATTTGATGTCATTGTGTGGGAAATATAATGCTTAATGACTGACAGTTCTGCCGGAAAAGACATAAAGAGATATATGCCGGAAAACGTGCGAATTTGAATAAAAGCTTCCATCAATCTGAATAAGGAAATTTAAGTATCTGGTTAAATGGTATTTTAACTACAGAAGGAGGTCGGTGATTACTTGCGAATCCCCAATAGGGGACGGGTATTTTTATAATTTTCGTAGAGATTATCGCTATTAGCTGTTGTACCTTTCTATATACCTACGACAGCTATGGTCAGTTTAATCTCTATTCGAGATATCATAGTTCACTACACAGCGCCCAAAAGTCTTCATAAGTAGACTTAATATTAGCAATCAGTTTTTCAGCTTTATCTCTGCGCAAAGCCTGCCATATGAATTTGGATACACGTTATCGAAAGCCTTTTCAATGTCAAGTAGATGGGGCGGGGACTTATTCTCAATATACTGTTGTATGATGACCTGAAGAATCCTGACCGGCACTCGGCCTATTCGGTTTCGTGAGTTCAATCTATGTTAGCAAAAGTATTAAAGTCAACCCCTACCACTTTGTTCCTGTTGAGTGCATTGATCGCGGCTATGATTTCTATGCTGTTGCAGTGAGCCGCTACAAATGTTTCGTTAGGTATTGCTCATGCATATTTTAAGCCGAACCTTTACCGTCCAGCCATATTCGGGCCGACACATAGCGTTTCTGTCATCTATTAAACTGATCCTTATCCTAGATCAGCAACAAACCATCTTAACTTTCGACAGCGAGTTTGTTTGAGCTAGAACATTTATCAGTTGCTTGCTGATTGAAAGCGTATGAATATAGCCTTGGTCGCTTCGAGAGAAAAATTCTTCGTAAGATATTTGGTCCCATTTGCGTTGATTAGTTTTAGAGAAGAAAATATATTGATGAACTAAACGAGCTGTACAGCGATATCGAACTAGTCGAAAAATTGTGCATTGGACGCTTGAGATGGCTAGGACTGAGGAGCGAATGAATACAAACGCCCTGGTCCGCAGAGTCTTCAAATCTAACCCGGAGGACCGACGCAGTATAAAGCGTCCTCGCCGTAAGTGGCACGCAGAAGTTCAAGCGGGCCTCAACCAAATTAGAGTCCGCAACTGGAGGCAATTAGCTAAAGACCGAGCTAAATGGAGAGCCCTTTTGGTTGGAGCCCAGGTTCACCCCGAACTGTAGCACCACCTAAGTAAGTAAGTAAGTTTGACACAAACAATGTGCCTCTAGTAGCAATACGATTGGTTCACCCTAAGTAAGTAAGTAAGTTTGACACAAACAATGTGCCTCTAGTAGCAATACGAATGGCATTGTAGGAGTTAAAATACCGCTTGCCATCCTCACTTTATTGTCCCGATTCATGGAACTACATTGCATACACGTTTCCCGTGTGTTCGCAGCGTTGTTTGTAAGCTAAAAATACTCATTGGCTCCCAGCCAGTTTATTTCTCGTATGTAATTCTAATGTATCAGTTTTATATCGTGTGACCTTCTGGCCAGTTTAAGGGAAGCTGACGTTTAGAGGCCCCTAGCCACCTGATTTGATAATCGTTAGCGAATTATTTTTACATTTCCGCGTCATTTATTAATACCACACTACTGACATTTTTTCAAAATTCGCTTTTTGGTACTAGACGAATACGTGGGTCAATACACCCAGGGTTTAGAACTTCATTTTAGCTGGTAACATTTGTTTTTAATGAATTTAAATACCGTCGAAATACCGCATTCCCATTTAAAACAATGTAAGCAGCAAACAATTTGTTGTGTATCATGAACATTTTTAAAATTTAGTTATGTAGGTTTGTCGTGCACACGACGATTTGTTTTCGCTTTGCAGTTCGAAATCAACTCTGATGGATGATTCTGTTATAATTAGTCAGCTAAAATTCCAATTTATTTACTCTGCGTGTAGATATGTGAAATAATTACAGGACTCTAAAATTATTACAGCAAAATAGTATCAGATATCGAAGAACAGAGGTATATCACATTGGCTGCTACTTATCCAAAGAATTTAAATCGAATTATATTAAATGCTAAATTCACTTCCAATTGGCAGGAATATTTCACCCTTTCAGTTGAATTCACCAACAGATTAACATCGAAACAATTTCTGCAGAAAATCCTTCCGACTCAAGGAACACTCGGATAAAACTTCTCTGGCAATCATAAATTTACTAAAAACAATAGAGCCAATTCTCATGGCCCATGTTTTTAAATAACCCCTTCTTGGAGCCGAAGACCTTCCGTCGAAAATGGTTAAGACGATATCCCAACTAAATAACGCCTCACGGGATGTTGGTTTTATACCATCGCGATTGTTCGGACCATTTAATACAATTTGTATGTTCCCTTTGGCAATTTAATTTCCTATTGACCCAAGTATGCCACTGAATTTTGGCTGATGATTGCCTTTAATTGGCCGCTTCAAACCTCAGCATAGATACCTACCTACCCTCCCTTACGTTTTCCTTCAGTATGTACCCTTCAAGCATAAGTGCCGTGTGGAACTTTTGCTGAGGAAATTAAATTTTGCGGTCTTCGAGCACACACACACAACTCGTACAAAGTTTTTGAACGAGCCTAAGTGTCTCTCTGGGTGCTTTTGGCACTCGATCAAGGAAGTTGCCAATGCGCTATCCTGTTGTAATTGGTGTGATGGTGGGTACACGCGACCCTCACTCAACATAGGGACGTCGATAAATTAACGTCTTCCTTGTATTTGGAAAACGACGGCGAAAGCATTTATGGTGGGAACTATGAGCATATGGAGCGATGCCAGCACAGAGTGAACTGTGTTTGTAATTCTATTATATGCACATTTAGAAGGTTAGTCGGCTAGGTTGTTGAGTTTCTCGCCTATGCGGCATTTAATTCAATTTCCAGATACTTTGGGGAAAAGTATACTGCTGCACTGCGATGTCTATTTGGGCCAAAGTAACGCTAAAGTTAGAAAATTTATTTTAAAGTGCACTACCTTGTACAGGGCATGTGAGATACGTAGGTATTCTCTTGACAGAGTGAAAGTGTTTTCATTCAATTTTTCTTGCGAACGTTTTGATGGAAACCATCTTGAGTGTACGATAGAATAGTACTCTATGAACGATAAGAAGTTCTTTAGTAAATTCAACTTTGAAGATGAGACATCTGTTTTCTTTGATTACTGTCGTCACTGATAGCGATAGCTACTCACAGGCTTGGAGCAAATGGACGGAAAATAGTGGAGATACTCCCTGCAGTCGTAAAGTTGTTCGAAAGAAAAATACAAAATGTTTGCTAAAGCTTTTTTTTTCTTGAAGATGAGTAGAATCTGAAGGAGATGATGACTGATGGTTTCCATTACATAATTAAATTTGAGTGTGTCATTCGTCAGCTAGTGGATTCTACATTATGTACACACTTCAGAATTTGCTGTATTTGCGTTCCTTTGGAAAAAATAAGTTAACTAAGTTTTCGGATTTTACACATACATTATCACAAGCAATTGGATTCACTTTCGTTTCTCACGTTTTGGGGCTCTCAGATGAAAGCAAGTGTGTACACAGCTACATTTAAAGCAATGCATTGTATTCCTTCTTCCACTGAAAATACGCAAAATCCTAACTGGTTTTCAAAATTGTGTACTCTGCTTCTAATTCGGTGGAGAAAAATTGAAATGTGGTGGGAATAGACCCCCCGCTGCCATATAATTTTTTGTTCAGCGGAACTTCAGGTATCTCCTCTTAAAGGATTATACTGCTTAACTGGGACACCCTGTATACTGGACGTATAGCGCCATTATCAAACCCATGGTCACTTATGCGTTGGCTTGGTGGCCAAAAACCTTACATGTTAAGACTCAGGAACAGTTGAATAAAATCGATCGTCTAGCTTGTCTGGCTATCACAGTGGCAGTGACCCACGGCAGCAATGGGTACACCGCTACATCGTGCTTAGGCTCACACCGTTACACCGTGCTGTACAAAAATAAGCTATGTTGAGTGCTCTTAGGCTGCCCAAGATTTTGGACCTTAAAATCGGTAGCTTTACATTCCAACCGCCATTTGAAGATTCTAGAGTACATCTAAAATCACTCTATTCTCAAGATCCCAGATACCATGCCAAGAAATACCGGTTCTACAGAATTCAATATGGTCATAGGTGACCACCACACATCAAGGGCATCAAGGGAGGTATCAAGGGCTTGAAGTCTTACTAAACTCTTAAACTTGGAACACCAATGGTTCCAAATTGGAAAACGGTAGCACTGGCGCAGGGTTTTATGGACCCAGGTTCCAACGTGCAGCAGCGCTTGGGAAATCACCAACAATATTTCAGGCGGAAGTCCATGCAATCGAACTCCATATACGAGAATTTCTGCGAAGAAGGGTCAAAGGCACCCTTGTTACATCCTCTCGGACAGCCAGACAGCACTTATGGCACTAATATCCTACACAGGAGGACCCAGACTTATATAGGATGGTCTGAAACTACTCCAAGATCTCGCATCGAAAAACACTGGAAACCAGGACACGAATGCTTTGAGGGCAATGAACGGACGAACTGCTTAGCGAGAAGACGTGCGAGCCACACACTAGTCAATCCTGAACCCGGAGTAGAATGAGCAAAAAAGTTCATTAACATCAACTGTCCTAAGGCGAAGAAGCTACTTGAGCCCAGCAAAGCAGACTTAAGGACCGTAACAGATAACTTGACTGGTCATTGCCCACTAAGGTACCATCTGCACAAACAAGAAGTAACACAGACGTATACCGGCTGTGAGGAGAGCGAAAAGAGATGGCATAACATATTCTTTGTGAATGCCCCATGGCCGCATGAAAAAAACTTATCCACCTTGGGAGGACTTTATTGAGCCCCTCTAACTTTTTGAGTATTGGGCCTGGAGCTTTGTTGACATTTATTAAGAGCCTTAAATTGGTTCTCGGCTAAAGACCGACCCGGCACAATAGATTTTATAGGTCACAGTGCATACAAGTCCCTATCCCCGCGCAGGGAGGGGTTAAGAATATCACTGCAGCGCCCCCCAACAACCAGCGGTTGTCGTAAAAGGCGACTAAGGGGACAAATCAGATCTAGGCAATATAACACCCAAGTGAGCCTAGCGACACATATACTACCTTAAAAACCCTCCCACAAGTGTGCATGCGAGTCCGTGGGTTGACACGACTCACGACACACGACTCGATCACCGGTGTCATAGAAGAAAGATCAAACAATACTAAAACAGGAGCATGCACGTGTCAAACAACAAACACCATCGCAATATGGTAATATTGCAAAACTGTATCATTATGGTAATACTTGCAAAGAAAGGCACTACCCCGCCAGGCACTACCACTGCTGTGCTTGGTACTGATCCTGGACCGAGCAGAAATGTTCGGGTCACAGCTATACGGATTCCGGGGGCTAGCAAAATAATGAAACAATTTGGACGCAATTTGAGAGTCGCGAGTTGGAACGTTGGAAGCATGACCGGTCGAAGTTACGAGCTGGAAGAGATGATGAATAGAAGGCGGGTGGACATCTTGTGTATCCAAGAGACGAAATGGAAAAACATCGGAAATCGGGCGCGTTTCTTGGACGTTAGAACAAAAGATTACAAGATGTTCTACTATGGAACGGAAAAGGCTAAGAACGGAATCGGTATCATCCTTGCGGTAGAGCTACTTGGAAACGTCTTGAGCATTTCGAAGTTCAGCGACCGTTTGATGTCTCTCAAACTAGTAATACAAGGAGAGGTGTGGAATATTGTCAGTGCATATGCTCCCCAAAATGGGTGCAATCAGAGAGTTAAAGATGCATTTTGGCTAGATTTCCACAATCTCCTTAAGAACATCCCAAAGGAAGAATTTCTGTTTGTGGGAGGAGATTTGAATGGACATGTCGGGAAATCAAACGAAGACTATGAAGACTGCCATGGAGGACTAGGATATGGCACCAGGAACCTTCCTGGTGAAGACATCCTAGGCATGTGCAAATCACACGGTCTTATCGTGTTAAATACCATGTTCATCAAACAAAGCCGACACCTAATCACTTACAGCAGAGGTGGAGATGAAACTCAGATTGACTACCGTTTGGTAGCCAGTTTCATGGAGCCTCGGGTAAAAGATTGTAAAGTGATCCTGGGAGAGGCAATCGTTCGGCAACACCGTCTCCTGCTAACAGAAATTTTTATGAAAACACCAAAGAAAAGCAAACAAACAAGGGTCTCTGAGAAAACCAAGTGGTACAATCTGGACAAAGAAAAAGGCGAGGCTTTTGTTTTTATAATG
This sequence comes from Brachypalpus laphriformis, assembly GCA_945910035.1. Taxonomy (NCBI): domain Eukaryota; kingdom Metazoa; phylum Arthropoda; class Insecta; order Diptera; family Syrphidae; genus Brachypalpus; species Brachypalpus laphriformis. The sequence goes on from OX246755.1 coordinate 127,029,451, forward strand.
AAAAATTACCTCTCTCACACCATCAACGGAGCTGAGGATGAAGAGTGCAGAGCACAAAATATGTGGGATTCCATACAGCGAACTTGCTTAAAGAAGGCCAAATCACTGCTAGGAGCTTCAAAAGGCCACCATCAACACGCCAAAGAAACATGGTGGTGGAGTGATGAAGCTAAGGTAGTGATAAATGAGAAGAAAGCGGCTTTCAAAGCTTGGTCAAAGTGCCCCTCTAATAATAGTGACGGAAAAGCTCGCCTCGAAATGGAATACAGATGCTGCAAGAAAAAAGCGAAGAAGAAGTGCGCCCAGCTTCAAGCAGAGAGTACGGAGGACCTGTATCGGGAGCTGGAGAAAATGTCTTCCCCGGTTACTGATGCAAACCAGGCTATCCAGGAGCTGCGAAGACACAATATGAACAAGAGCGCCACTATCTTCAAAATAACCGCCCAAAGAAGGAGGAATGCTCAGGAGATTCGTTCGCCAAAGTTCATTAGCAATGCTCATGGCCAGCTTCTTGTGGATGACGACAAAATTCTGCAGAGGTGGTGGCAGTGTTGTGAAGAGCTTTTAAATGAACAGTTTCCCCGGCTATACTTTCCAAGAGCCACCCCTAACTGTGAAGAAATACCCGACATTACAGTCGAAGAAGTTAGTGAGGCGGTCAAATACTCCAAAAAACGAAAAGCAGTTGGGCCAGATGAGATGCCCTCTGAGTTCTGGAAAAAGATGGGAGACGTCGGGTTCAGATGGCACAGAATTCTCATCTCAAAATTCGTGAGAGGTGATCCAATGCCAAATCAATGGAGGGAAAGTTACCTCCTCCCTGTATACAAAGGGAAGGGTGATACGCGAAACTGTGATAACTACCGTTCGATCAAGCTGATGTCACACACCATGAAGATCGTTGAGCGGGTATTAGGTGGCCGACTACGAAAAATAATACGGCTATCTGATGATCAGTGCGGGTTTGTCTCGGGTAAATCAACCACAGATGCAATCCAAAGTATAAGGATCATAATGGAAAAACATCGTGATTCCTTAAGGGATTTGCATATTGTATTGGTTGACTTTGAAAAGGCATTCGACAGACAACCACGAGATTTGATATGGGTGGCGCTAAGACATCGAGGGGTTCCAGAAACCTATGTACAGATAATCATGGACATGTACGAGGGAGCAAAGACAAGAGTAAGATGCCGCGCTGTAGTAACCGAAGAGTTCCCAACTAAAGTCGGGGTACACCAGGGAAGCGTTTTTAGTCCTTTGCGCTTTATTACAGTCCTTGATTATCTGCTTGAAGGTAAAGTGATGAACCCCAAGGTACATCAGTTATTCTTTGCTGATGGTGGAGCCATCATAAGTGAGGATCCTACATCCCTGCAACGTTTGGAGGGAAATGGGTATCGCATTAGTTCAAAAAAGACATAGTACTTGTGCTGCCCGTTCTCTGATCCACTCAGGCCTATTCCAGACATTTATTTGAATGGAACAGTGCTTCCCAAGTGCGAAAAGTTCAAATATCTGGGATCTATGATCAATAGCAAAGCAACTTGTGATGACGACATCAATCATCGTGTAAGCGTAGGGTGGATGAAGTGGCGAGAAAATTCCGCTATCTTCTGTGACAGAAAAATGCCCCCTAAGTTGAAATGAAGGCTCTACACCGCAGTTGTGCGTCCAGCGCTCACATATGGTTCACAATGTTGGACGATGTACAAAAAGTATGAGAGTAAATTAACGGCAGCTGAGATGAAGATGCTTCGCATGACAGCAGGAGTGACAAAGCTTGATCGAATAAGAAGTTCGAAGATCCGTGGAAGCTTTCACATCAAGGAAACCATCGTACAAAAAATAGAGCGCGACCGGCTCAGCTGGTATTGTCACGTTCAAAGAAGAGATCATTTGAACCCTGTTAAAAAGGCAATATCAATGCACGTTCCAAAGACATCGCGATGTAGGAAAGGCAGGCCTATAAACGCCTGGATCAGATAAATGCGACGACATCGGCATTTCATTGGCCTCAGTAACCGAGTGATCGAAAATCGGCAGGCCTGCCGATATTTTCTGAGGTCAAATAGGCGAACCCCACAGGCGGATCAGTAGAAATGCGGTGAAGTGGGAGGGTTGTGATCCCTTGTTTTCGGATCATAACCTCGCTGATAAAAAGGAAGAAGAAGAAGAAGAAGTGCATACAAGTCCCTAGTATAGTATAGTATAGTATAGTAAGCACCAATCAGCATTTGAAAAAGTAAATAAATAGTTTTTAAAGGGCTATGTGCTGGATGCAAAGATATCTTCAATCTAATAGGGCAACCCAACGCTTTAGCCGAGAATTCCAAGACAAACTTTCGACATGTGGTTAGAATAAACATGGACGTAGCCTTGAAAGCTCCGGTGACAATGGCAGAGGCTAATGCATTTCTGCAACACCAACTACCTTGTCATACATGGGATGCAGTATGCACACAAGATATGCCATCAAATGAGTTGGATCTTATCTTAGCATACTGAATACATACAAAAATAGATGAGCACCGGTACTTGTAAATAGAGGAAGCTCCTTCTAGAAACTAATCCTTGTCTGCATGATAGTTAAAGTTCGGCAACTTGTTATCAGTTCTTATATTAGGTATGGTAGCTGATTTAAAGGCATATAATTGGTCCAGAAATAGTGACTTCATTCCAAGCCAAATATTATATTACTAGTCAGAGCACGTATTTACTATTTCAGTTGCCAGCGACCACCACGAAGTTGAAAAGCATGCACGGTTTCACGAACATTGCTACAATACTGGCCCAAATTAAGTGTTGGGCAATCAGCTGTTGCTCGACCAATCGCGGCTTAGATCAGCAAGGGCTTAAGAAAGCATAGAAATTTTCTTTAACCGACCCACAACGTTATGCAAAGCAACTCATTAATAGTCAATAGGAAGGAAGAATAGAAATGTACTTAGATTAGGTAAGTAGGCTGGCGAAGGAGAATACTCCACGCCAATACCGACCCATTATGATACCCTCGGGTGAACTAGTTTTCCGAGATATAGTTTGCAGCGCTATATTCTGCAGTCTTAAAGTCGTAATGAATAGGGGCGACATACCAGTTAGATAATTCAGAGTATTGGGAGGTAGTTGGAATACCCTCTTGATATAGAATCTCAGCAGTTTTCCTACCGCATTACATATTTCGCTGCCTCATGCCTGACCCGCACAAAATGGATCCGGAAACTGCCTTGAATACCTTGTATTTGCTGCTGTGAGTTATGAACTTGTTCGCGAAACATCTTTTCCTTGTGGCATTAATTGCGGTTTTAGCTTGCTCTAGTTTTTTTCCGTAAATATTTTTCGTTATACCTTTGGTAAAGTAAGCTCCTAAATATTTAAACTCCTTGACTACTTCGATGGTTATAATGCCACTTTTCATTAGAGCAGGTTCTTTCTCCACCGTTTTGAAATGTCAAAACTTTTGATTTATCGAGATTAACTATTGTATAAGAATCGACAGGCTGGAGTACTGCTGTATTCTGTTTATCATCACCTACATGGTTTCAAGTGAATATTCCAACATTACGAAATCATCTAGGAAAAGTAAGGCCTTAATTACTTCCCCGCATAATTAAAACACCTCTTGACAAAAAGTCGGTCAGATCTTTGAAGAAAAGGGCAAATAAGTTAGGGCTTTACTTTACTTGGAACCACTCGGACTATTTCTCACTATGCCACCCAGAGGCCATAGAATCTTTGCACAGCTTTTGAACAGCCCGACCAAACTTAAGACATATTCTCATCCATACAGCTTATAGAAAGCGTTTCAGTCTATTGTATCGAAGGCTGCCTTAAAATCGACAAAAAATGCATAAAGTTTTTTACTCCTTGATAAAAAGGACTGCGCAATACTCCTCAAGATGAAAATCTGGTCAAGGGTGGAATAACCTGGCCTAAAACCTGCTTGGTATTTTTTCAGGGGCATATTGGTGTCAATCCATGCAATAGGTTAGGTGAGAGGGAAGTGCACCTAGGTGCTTCTCACGGGGGCCAAACGGCCCATTGTGTTTCCATTTATGTTGTGGAACCTGTAAAAACTTACTCTTTCTTTGTCTTTATCTATCGGCCGGTCCATTGGCAAACCATCCTGAGCTCTTTATAAATCGTATCATGTTTTTTACTGGAGCTTGCCCAAGATCACTTAGATATTGAAAGAACCTGTTGCCCAAGTGGTATACGCGCGGTTTTGTAGATTTCAGCAGTCACACAGCAAATGTTTGATACTTTCTTTTTCTTCCGCGTCTTGACAGCTCCTGCAGTTGGCGGGTGAGTTGATGCCTAGTCGTATGGCCATTTCCCCTATCGTGCAGTCCTGTAAGTGCACCTATCAAGATACGGACTTCTTTTTTATTCATTGCCAGCAGGCTTTTGGTTCTTCCTTCATTCAGTGTGGGCCATAAACTGCGAGATATGATACAATCGCCTCTTTTAAACCATGCGGAGTTAATCAGTTCTCTTGTTTTGAGGTGGATTTTTTTTTTAGTACACCAATAGGAACGTTTACTGATGTCTGAATAGGTTCTATCTCCAATGCTGATCCCCTTCTGGCTAGTTCATCTGCTGTCTCATTTCCTTCTATATTACTATTTCCGGGAACCCAGCAGAGAGTTACCTCGTGGATGCTGCATATATTGTTCAATGAATTTCGACACCTGGAAACTGCTTTTGATCTAACTTCCACGCTGTCTAGTGCCTTGATTGCCGCTTGACTATCTACGAAGATGGCAATCTTGGAAGGATTAAGTTTCTTTTTGTGAATAGTCTGTGCTGCACTTTCAATAGCGAAAACTTCGGCTTGGAAGATACTGCAGTCTTCTGGGAGCTTGTATGAGTCGTTGATATTGAGTGATTCACAGAGACTCCAGAACCAGTTCCTGTATCCATTTTTTACCCGTCTGTATAGAGCTGAATGGTCTGTTCATTGGTTAATGTGTTGGAGTCCCACTCTTGTCTTTCGGGAATAAACATGGAATAATTCTTATTGAAGTCTGTGTAGGGTATGACATAGCCAGTTGTTCTATCGAGATCTGTATCTTTGTAGTATAGAACCATGTCCATAGGAGCTATGCTTCCACGCGCCCGGCTGCCGGCGGCGAACCGCACCTTTGGCAGCTGTTCTTTGAATGTACTCATCTAGGGTTTAACATCACCTCCAAACGTGCTTGCGATGTTGATCTCTGTGCTCCTGTTACATTTGTGTATGCCAGTCGTTGTACCTTAGATTTACTAGAAAGCTCGTCTTGTCCGTTGCATTCCACCATACAATGCTATCATAGGTAGGTATAGGTCTGACAATTGCTGTATATATCCAATTCATTATGGACGGACACAGGCCCCATCGTTTACTAAAAGTTTTCTTACAAGCGTAGAATGCACATAGTGCTTTCTTTGTTCTTCCTTCTGTGTTCTTCTTCCAGGTAAGCTTCGAATCTACGATTGTTCCGAGATATTTTGCTGTTGGAGAGAGTTTTAGAGGACTTCCATTCAATTTTGGGAGGTCAAGTTCAACTATTTTCCTTCATTTGGTAAACAGAACCAGTACGGTCTTTTTCGGATTAATGCCTAGGTCGTTTTGCTCTGCCCAGGAGGATAATTCTTTTAATGCAGATTCCATGAGATTACTGATGGTAGGTAAGTATTTCCCACTGGTCATGATTACTATGTCGTCTGCATATGCAACTGTTTTTATTCCTTTGGTTTCGAGAATCTTAAGATTGTTGTTAACGACGAGCAGCCAGAGCAAAGGAAAAACTACTCCTCCTTGCGGGGTTCCCCTTGTAACTGTTTTCTTTACGATACTCTCACCTAGTTAGGAGTTGATTATTCTACTCTTAAGCATTTCGTCTATGCAGCTGACTAATTCTATTTTTACTCCTAGTTCAACTAGTGCTGCATTTATCGATGTGGTATTTACCTTGTTAAACGCCTATTCGATGTCTAAAAATGCAGCCAGCGTATATTCTTTAAAGTGAAGGTTTTTCTCTATGAATGAGACAACATCATGCAGTGCAGTTTCGACCGACTTATCTTTAAGGTATGTGTGTTGAGTGCTACATAAGTTGTGTTCATTGAGAAGGCCTCTCAGGTGTAGATCAATTAATCTCTCTAGTGTTTTCAAAAGAAATGAGGAAAGACTGATTGGTCTGAAATCTTTTGCAGTTGAGTGGGTCGCATTCCCTGCCTTTGGGGATGAAAACCACTCATACTTCTTTCCAGCATTTCGTTACGTAACCAATCCATGCAATAAATCGACTTTGCAAAATTGCTGTAAAAATGTTGTCTTTGCTTGTGTTAAGAAAGAAATACGGCGATAACTAGCCGGGTCCGACATGAACCCTTTTTTGTGGATTGGAAAAATTAAAACCTCTTCAGATTTGTTCGGAATTACCACGTCCCCTAATATTATATATAATAGAAATAGCCTGCTGTACAGTTGTTCAGAGTTCTTCGCTGAACGCGTATCCCGAAATTTCTCAATCACCCCTATGCCGCCAGCATCCAGTGCCGAAGACCAGTGGCAACGCTGCCAACATGCCATCAGAAACGCCGCGACTGATGTGCTGGGTCTCGCTCGCCCACCACCGCGAAACCCCTGGTTTAACGAAGAATGCCGGCGAGTGCATGCAGCAAAAAAAGAGGCATACAAAGCGGCGCTGCAAAGAAAGACGAGAGCTGCTCGTGAGCTCTACGAGCAAAAGCGACGGTAAGAACATCGGCTTCTCCAAAAGAAGAAGAAAGAGCATGAGAAGCGCTCGTTTGAGAATATTGAGAGTTTATACTCCAGTTTATACTACAATGTACGGAAGTTTTACCAAAAGGTAAAAAGAACGTGTCAGAGAAGCAATACCCGTACAGAAACCTGTAGAGATGAAAATGGAAACCTCGTAGTAGAATCACAGTCAGTGTTGAGAATATGGAAAAACTACTTCTGCAGACTGTAAAACGGCGACGAAGACCAACATCCCGCTGTCAGGCAGAATGAACCATTCAACATAGACGATGATAGTAAAAAAGTCCGTCCACCTGACCAAAATGAAGTGAGGATAGCAATATCCAAGCTAAAATCCAACAAGGCTGCTGGACCTGACGGCTTACCGGCCGAACTTTTCAAGGCAGCTGGGGATGTATTGGTAGAGTGCATACACCAAATCATCTCTAAGATTTGGTCAGACGAGTGTATGCCTGATGAATGGAACCTCAGCATCATATACCCGATCCACAAGAAAGGAGACCCCCTCAACTACCCCAGCTATAGAGGCATCAGTCTCCTCAACATCGCATACAAGATTTCTTCAGCGATATTGTGCGAACGCCTGAAACCTTTAATCAACAGCCTGATTGGATCCTATCAGTGAGGTTTAAGGCCAGGAAATTCCACTATCGATTAAATTTTCACACTTCGGCAGATCCTGGAGAAAACCCAAGAATTCCAAATCGATACTCACCACCTCTTTATCGATTTCAAGGCCGCCTATGACAGCATGTACAGAGAAGAGCTTTATAGAGCCATGTCTAGTTTTGACATCCCTACCAAACTTGTCCGTCTGTGCAGGCTGACGATGGAGAACGCTCGCTGTGACTTCTTTAATATTGTACTTGAACGGATTGTGCGGAACTCACAAGCTAACACCGGGGGCACAATCTGTTACAAGTCTGTACAACTGCTTGCATACGCCGACGATATAGACATTATCGGAAAAACTCAGCGGGCTGTCACCGATGCGTTTACAAGCATTGAGGCGGAAGCGGCCAAAATGGGTTTAGCGATAAACGAGGACAAAACCAAGTATATGCTGTCAACAAGAAGGGACAGCCAACATCGACGAATTGGACAGAACGTCACCGTGGGCAGCTATAACTTCGAGGTAGTAAGGGACTTTATCTGCCTTGGTTCTGCTCTAAACTCTGAGAACAACAACAGCGCAGAAATCAAGCGAAGAATAACTCTTGCCAATCACTGTTTTTTTGGGCTTATAAGGCAATTCAACAGTAAAGCCCTATCTCGAACAACTAACGAGACTCTGTGTAAGACCCAGTCCTGCTTTACGGCGCTGAAACATGGACTTTTTTGAAAGAGGATGAAGATATTCTTGGTCGCTACGACAGAAAAATTCTTCGTAAGATTTTTCGGTCCCGTTTGCGTTGACGGGTTTTGGAGGAGAGGATTCAATCACGAACTATACGAGCTGTACAGCGACATCGACCTAGTCAGAAAACTGCGTATTGGACGTCTGAGATGGCTAGGACATGTAGAGAGAATGGACACCAACGCTCCGGCCCGCAGAGTCTTCAAATCTAACACAGAGGGACGACGCAGTAGAGGGAATAATCGCCGTAGGTGGCGCGCACAGGTTCAAGGGGACCCCGACCAACTTCGAGTGCGCAACAGGAGGCAATTAGCTAAGGACCGAGCTAAATGGAGAGGCTGTTGGTTGAGGCCCAGGTTCATCCCGAACTGTAGCGCCACCTAAGTAAATAAGTAAGAGTTCTTCAGTGCCATACTTGCAGCATTCAGCGGGTATTTAGTCAGATCCAGAAGCTTTACCATCCTTGCACCTTCATAACGCATTTACTACTTCATAGTGGGTGATGAACGCATCCAAGGTTTCATTTTGGAGAACAGGAATAGCATACTGGAATCAAATTTTTTTGCCTGCAGGGTTCAGCAGATCTTTAAAATAATCCACGAGAATATGCGGAATTAGTTCTCGAGTAATTCTGGACTTTCTGCTTTTGAGTTTCCAGGCCAGTTTCCAATACTCTGAAGCAATTCTGCTGTGTGCCAATCTTGTAGCTTCTACTTTGTAGTATCATCCTTTTTTTTCTCTCCATACTGCTTTAAATCTATTATTGTCTTCTATGTAGGGATCGGAGAGGACGAATGGCGAGCTTCCTGCGCCTAAAAACAGGATAAGTGTCGGTTGGTCTGTGGCCCAGCGAGCCGCAACCGTAAAAACAAATCTTGCTCCGAAACGCAAACCAACGCCTCGGATACGGACGGATAATTTGATGACGACCTTTGGCTATCGGACACGGACAACGATCGGATTCTGGAACGTTAAGACCCTCCTGGACTCACTCAAGGAAGGGCCTTATAACGCCAGATTCCTCCAATTAGAACGCGAATTCGCAAGGTATAAAATAGACATCTTAGGGCTGAGCGAGATAAGATGGTTCGATGCTGGGGAATTCATCTCCCCAACCAAAAACACTGTCTTGCTCTACTCTGGTAAACCAGCTGGAAGTGCACGGAGTTCCGGAGTAGGACTCATGCTAACTCCAGCAGCACGTAGTAGCCTCATATCCTGGAAACCCCATAGTGACCGGATATTGACGGCTAGGTTCCAGAGTAGAGTGAGAAAAATTACCATCATACAGTGTTATGCTCCGACTCTAGACGCGACTGAAGACGAAAAGGATGATTTTTATAGCCACTTAGGCGCCGCCTACAACCAAACGCCCAATGGGGACATCGTAATGGTGATGGGAGATTTCAATGCCAAGGTGGGTAGCGACAACACCATGCTTAAGCACGTGATGGGAGTACACGGCGTGGGAGACCGTAATGATAACGGTGAGCGGTTTGTGGACTTCTGCAATACCAACCGCCTTATCATCGGAGGTACGCTGTTTAAGCATAACACCTGCCACAAAATCAGTTGGGTCTCTACTGATAGGCAACGAACATCCAACCAGATCGACCACATTGTGATCAGTCGCCGCTTTAGAAATTGTTTCCTGGACGTCCGAAACAGACGTGGAGCTGACGTCGGACTAGAACGAGATCACCATCTTATGGTAGCTCATTTACGCCTTCGTACTGCATCCGTCAACAGCAACCGCTCAAACCTACTTAACATCACCAGGTTTAATATCGACAGGCTCAAGGTTCCCCAAGTGCGCCAACAGTTCAGGGACCATCTTGCCTTAGAAGCAAAAGCAATCAGCATCATAGAGAACATGGATGACCACTGGAGTGCTGTGAAAAAATGCTTTTGCGACTGGGGCACGCACGTATGTCGGTAAAAAGCAGAAACATCACCGCACATGGCTTTCTACAGACACCTGGAGACGGATCGATGAGCGTACAGCAATCAAGGCTCGGATTGCAGCGGCCTCAGCAGTAGAGAGAACCGAGCTTGAACCCCAATACCGTGCGAAGAAGAAAGAAGTGCAGCGTAGTGTGAGACGTGACAAACGTCAATATATCAACTCACTGGCCTCAAGGGCTGAAGAAGCAGCGAGTAGGTGCGACAGTAGGACTGTGTATAGCATCACCAAGGAGCTCATCGGTGGTCGTAACTCCAAACAACATCCAGTGAAGAGTCTAGACGGTAACCTTCTGATTTCGAATGAGGATCAGCTCACTAAATGCAGAGAACATTTTGCTACAGTGCTAAATCACATAGACGATGGCGGTATGATCTCGAATTCGAATGAGCAGTTCGAAGCAACAAATTCCCGAATTCGCACCGCACCTCCCAGTAAAACCGAGATAATAACAGCAATCAAGTCCCTCAAGAAGAGCAAGGCGGTGGGTATTGATGGCATCCCTGCCGAGCTATTTCAAGTGGTGCCAAATACATCGGCGGATTTGCTGCATCCCCTAATACGGAGAGCTTGGGATAGCGAACAATTTCCACAGGAGTGGAAAAGGGGGATTATCATTAAACTTCCAAAGAAGGGAAACTTGATGGATTGCGGTAACTGGAGAGGTATATGCGTTCTTCCAGCCGTGGCTAAACTAATAGCTAAAATAATTCTAGAACGAATTAAAGAAGATTTAGATTCAACTCTCGATGTCGAACAGGCAGGCTTTCGCGCTGGATCCTCCTGCATTGACCACATAAACACCTTACGGATCATTATCGAGCAATGCGTTGAGTATAGGTCTCCGCTACATTTAATGTTTATCGACTTCGAGAAAACTTTTGACAGATTGAATCGAGATGCTATCTGGTTGGCCTTGCGCAGGAGAGGCATCCCAGAAAAACTTATAGCTATTATCAAGGCTACATACGAGGGCGGTAAGTGTCACGTCGTGCACAATGGTAAGGTGTCGGAGGATTTTGAAGTCCAAAGTGGAGTACGTCAAGGGTGCATACTGTCACCACTATTGTTTTTGGTGGCCATCAGCGATGTACTCCGTGCAGCATTGACGGAAGGCAACTATGGAATTCATTGGACTATGACATCTTACCTTAAACACCTAGATTACGCTGACGATGTTTGTCTACTTTCACATCGGATAAGCAATCTTCATCTGATGGCCCAAAATCTAGAAGCTGAGGCAAACAAAGTGGGGCTAAAAATAAACACAGCCAAAACAAAAGCCCTGAGCACTTCTTCTAACAACCGCACTCAACTTAACATTGCCGGACAGGAAGCCGAGAAAGTTGATAACTTTCTTTATTTAGGAAGTGTGGTCTCGGCTAATCGCGGTGGCACCGAACTGGATGTGTGCAGCAGAATCGGGAAGGCTAAAGCTGCGTTCGGAATGCTATCTAAAATCTGGAGAAGCAATGTTATCAGCTTAAGAACCAAGCTGCGACTGTTCCGCTCCAACGTAGAATCAGTGTTGCTTTATGGGTGCAGTACTTGGAAGGTGGACACCATTAACACACGGAAGCTGCAAGTCTTTGTAAATAAATGCTTAAGAATCATCTTGAGGATTTTTTGGCCGAACCGCATCTCTAACGAACAACTTTATCTGAGAACGGGCCAAGAACCTATAAGCATTACTATACGAGGAAAAGGATCTAAGTCATGTAGCGATCTTTAAAGCTACCGTCATTAGATTGACGTTATATGTTGAGCCATGCAAACGCCAACTGTCTTGCTTTTCTGCACTCTTCGTCAAACCATGGTTCAGCACATTTTCTTCCAGTATTCCTACAATGCCTTGGAGTTGAATAGGACCTTTTCATGATATCCTTCACTTTTACGAACTCTCCATCCGGATACGTTTGCAAGTGCATATCGAGTTGCTTTCTATAGATGAGTACCTTCAAGATGTTTTTTTTTTTTTTTAATTTGCGCGCATTCAAGGCGTTATGTATATCCTTAACATGTTTATACACAGTGCGGGCGCTGGAAAGGATAGATAGAGAAAGAGAGAAAAATGTTTGGTGTAGCGGCTTGAAGCTCAATTGTTTATGCTTCAGAGGAACGCCGGGGGTGGCGTCCAGATAACTGAGAGATTTTTGTTATTTTTTGTCTTTGCTTCTGATTCACAGTATTTTTTCCCGATAACCGATCTTATAGTCAAATCATCATCAATAGAACGAACAATTTTCCCAGCCATATGTTCCATTTTAGTTTGGGGGCTAGCATCATATCTGCTGTTCTTTCGTCTACTTGAGTGTTCGAGTTGGGATGTTAGAAACTTACTTAAATCTCAGTTCTCTCTTACAACCTTTTCCTGCGCAAGAATGCAAGGCGTGCCGTTTTGACACATCCTTAGACTACACAGTAAAATGCACAGTGAAACTTACAACCGACACAATCTTGTATGGTTTTAGATTATTGTCACCCATACTGCATTCTTAAGCGTGTTTTGAATACTTTCTAAGTATATATCGTCGGCTTACTGCAAAAACTCTTTAAGAACATGTTTGCCAGTTTTTAGTTTAAAGTACCTTGTTTTAATGTTATTCTCTTGTTTTAATAAAACTCTTTAAGTGCATCAGATGAGATAATAATCATTTGAAACTAAAAAAAAAAATTTTAAAAATGTTTTAATAAATATTTTTGCACTGCACTGCCAATTTGAATTGTGAATAACCAAACATTGAGCAAATGTACTTAATGACTTTTTGCACTAAGCCGACGAGATATTGTGACTTTCCCATAATTGATTGCATACTCTGTTATTAAATTTGGTTAACCAAAGTTGTTGGCATGTGTTCATGTTCCTTACTCTTTTCTGTAATGTTGTCGTCATGTGTCCGCGTTATGTGCCCATTCTAATTCATCCAACTCATTTATAACGGTTCAAGTATAAATAAGTAATGTTCTATCTTATGAGCTTCATCAAGTCCTTTTTCGATGTTTACGAATATCTTCAAAGAATAATTTGGAGCCTACACGAAAATTGACTTAACAATAAATTTTGCCTTTCGTTCAAAGATGAAGGTAATCCTTTTTTAATTAAACATAAGTGTTATTTCCTGTGAGCCTTCCAAAGAATAATTTGTTTGGACCAGTCACATCCTGCGTCATTATCCACTTGACTCTTGCGTAGGTAATTAACGGCTTGTAAACCTTGAAGTCACCTAAGTTAACGTCATTAATTCAAGTGTTTCGGTAATTAGTAATAGGACGGTCCACTGCTGGTAAACTGAGGGTAAAACCAAATAGCCATATTTGACAAGGGTCTACCAATTATCGAATGTCCTTGACAACTTTCACTCCGTTTCGAATACAATTTGTTTACAATCTATGTGGGCCGTGTAATTGATGAGACTCTTAAAGTCGTCCTCTTAAATATTTAAAGAAGCAACACTGCTCTCATTAGATTCAAGACCTCATCCCACGGGGAAGCACCTTCGGAACAGCGTGCACAACACTTTAAAATACAATATCTCTCTTTCCCTCTTGTTGTCATCGTTCTAAATTGCTAAACACAGATTCAGAGATTATCTCTGTGTCTTGATTAAATTAATTGTTGTGGCAGCTTCTGGACAGGATGACGGCAAATAGAAAATTTATTTGCACTTTACGTCAGCCCCTGTTTCAGTAGCTACCTTCACCTACTTTCCCTTACGACATTTCGTTTTCCAGCGATGCTGGGTGATATCCCTGAAACTCTTTTGTATTTTGCGTATGTATGTATATGTACATAACTATCTATGTACGTAACTTTAAGGAAACCGAAAATGTCTGGCATTCAATGTCATGGAGATGCCCAAATGAACAAGTTGAGCAAACGCCTTGCAACTGTACTCAACGCCATTAACTAAACTACACATAGAAGTATGTACTCGTACGTATGTATATATGTAAGTATGTGTGTGTGTACGCCACTTAGAAAAACCTCATGAATATAAATAAATGACACTTTTTGTTACTATTCTTACCATGCTCTTCTTTCTGCATCGAGTTCATGTTGCATGTTCATTAAGAAAAGTTAAGATTTGTGGTTATGTCATAGTTTTGAGTTGTTGAGGGATGTTGAACAAATCAGTTTTCCCAATCTATTATCCTTGTGCTCGCATAGGAAGAGGAAATCTTTCCCTCCTGCTCTTTGGTATAAAAAGAACTCAACTGTTGGAGGCAACTTTATGCTCTCCTGCAAAGAAGATGCAGAATCCGACGACAAAAAGGGAAACCGATGATAGGAACGTAGGAAAAAAAGTGATGCAAAAAGGGTTGAAATCTGATGTTTTATTCCGAGTGAATAGCTCTAAGTTTATCAAGGCTTTAGCAAACACTTTGTACATTGTCGGCAATGCGATATGCATGGAATGTATTTGAGGAAAGCTTCGACCACAGCAACCACAATGTAGTTTATATGGCGAACGGAGGATCTGGATGTGGAATGCATATTAATGGAGTGGTTTTACTGATGTACAAACTGTAAGCGAGGAACTTCGTGGAGTTGTTGCGATAGTTTTGCGGGACGCACATATAAAATACCATGTTTATGTTTGTAGCTAGCATATCGGAACACTTAGTTGACTTGTAGAAATTGGTTGAATGGGTTACCCAGCCATAAACATGTGCACAACGCTGCTACAGTCCGAGTGTTTATTAACTTAATGGAGAAAAAAAAATTTTTTTTTGTTAAATGAAGTGGTTTGATAACATCCTTTGAATGCTTTAAGTCAATAATTGAAATTATTGAAGCAAATATACAAGTTATTTTTTAGCTTATTCAACTGAAGAAGATGGAGATGTGCTTAGCGGTCACTGAAAGCAAAACAAAATATATGCTGTCTACAAAAAAGGATACCCAACATCGTCGTCTTGAGCAGAACGCCAGAATAGACAGATACTTGTATAATGGTGAGCTCCGCAAATGACACCCAGTGGGGAGATCAAAGGAAGAACTACTCTTGCCAATCGCTATTTTTATGAGCTAAGAAGGCAATTGAATAACAAAGCCCTATCTCGAACTACTAAGATAACTCTCTATAAAACACTAATCATTCCAGTCCTGCTGTAGGCGTATACAAATCGAAGGAGGATGCCCCTGGGATTTTTTGTTTCTTTTATATAATTTGCGCACACTCAAAGGGTTATGAATGCCCTTAACATGTTACTTTGAGAGGAAAGTTCTACGAGTGATCTTTGGCCCCGTCTGCATAGACGACGAGTGGAGGAGAAAGTACAATGCCGAACTATACGGTCTATATAGGTACACAGACATCGATCTAGCCAGAAGAGTGCACATACAGCGACTAAGAATGCTGGATCATGTAGAGTGGATGGAGCCCAACGTTCCAGCCAGGATGAACGGGGCAGTAGAGGAAGACATCGCTGCAACGTTGCTGTTATGCGACTTTAGTCGCAATTTAACCATTTTTTGACGTAAAGAGACTATGATCCGACTGTTTAAAAAACACTTCTTTTTGACCCTCTTAATTTTTTTTTTTTGTTTTAGACTTTTTGAGACATTTTCGTGGTCGGTAATGTTTTAGGAGCTGGTATAAAATTGCGGCGTAAAAATGGATAAGTTAGCAATTTATTTACCTATAATTACTTTATAATTATAGGTAAACTAGCTGACTAGTGCTCGCCTTGCTTCGCCCACATTTTAGTTGACGCTCATTCACTTATAATACTTTTTCAAATATAATTTTCAGCTGAACACAATACTGAAAACGTGTAAACTCAACTATAACTTCCCCAGTGGGAATCTCCACCAGATCACACACAACACACAATTCGACAAGCAGCTATAACAGAAAAGGAAACACAAAAAGTACAATCCCCCTTCCGTCAGCCAGACGGCTCTGATCTTAAAGATTGCGAAGAGGCAGCGAAAGCAGAATAGGGAATAATCATGCATAGTGCATCCATATATTGTACACACACACACACACTATTGCAACGACAGCCACTGCTGCATAAATGCTAGCAGTGGTCTCCACTGAAGGAAAATTGTGGTTGATGATTTGATTAATTATTTTTAGCATTGCTCATTTTCAGAACAACGCGAAGGACTAAATAAACTAAATCAGCGGCGAATTAACTAAAATCATCTATTTCTTATTTTTTAAATCCGATGAGCCATTACTGAGCTAGGGCTGTATAATCAACTTTTAGTGACGGAAAATTCGATCTCAAGCCCCTTTATGCAACTTAGGCCTAGAATTTCGGAAAATCCCTTCTTATCTCGCATCTAGGTAAAATAAGGAATAACTGTGCGAAATTTCAAGTCGCTCTTCCATATAGTAGTGCTTGTGCAGAACGCATTTTTATCAAAACTGGCTCTAATGAAGAATACAGTAACAAATAGAAAAAATATTGAGACATATGATGCAATGCTACTGTATTAAATACAATGGAAAGAAAAGATTTGGAGGACTGCACTCCTCCAGATGACTAAATAAAAAAAATTAAATGTCAGGATAATGCAATTTTTATTTATTTTTTCTATAATCCAATTAGTTCCTTTTGTACTGATTTAATTTAATTTAATTAATTTTTCTTTTGTATAATCTAATCCGTTCTCTTTTTTTTTTTTTTGTTGTTGTTGAATATACAAGCTTTCGTGTTAGTTTCTAAGTTTTTTTCATTTCAATGGGTATAGAGTTCTAACGTGTTTATAATTTGTACATTATTTGTTTTTGTTGCAACTTTTTTTTTGGCCCGTGACCCTTTTTTGTGACTTTTTACAAATTTTCAGCTGCAAACCTGGCTCGCGGTATGCGGCGGCCTCAACCAACTCGGAGGCAACTGGAGGCAGCCGGCTCGTAACCGGTATAGCTGGAGAGGTTTATTGGTTGAGGCTTAGGTCCACTCCGAACTGTAGTACTACCTAAGTAAGTAAGTAAGTATACAACTGAAGAAAAACAGATCATGTCTGTCTTACCATATATTCGGTTTCATCTCCCTTTCAACTTACTTTCAACCCGCAAACAATGAGGAATTAGCGACAAGGAATATCAAGCATATCAGAAGATAACTCAACTATGAACAGAAGCTAAGAAATTTAACCAGTCATAGTATCCGGAGGTCCCTTAGACTTTGAAAAGTGGGGCATGAATAATTTTTTTTTAATTTTAACTCATTTATTTTTCGTGTTTAAATATAGGTATCGAAATTGAGGAAATAGAGAGAAATAGTTCATAACTAACGAGTTATCGTAAATGGGTTGGACTGTAGTGTTACTTATTTTCACTCAAAGAAAACCACTAACAGATTTCCTTTTCATTTCTAGCGCAAGTGCCAATTACAAATAAAAATAAGATTTCAAGGCAGTAATAGTGAAATAAGTTAAAAAAAGCCAAATAACAGCGTAAAGAGAGTAAACAAAAGCACTTTTTTTTTTTTTTTTTTTGTCGGGATAGGAAACACTCGACTGGAGCACTCAGACACAACTGGTCCATTGTACTGCCAGAGAGCAAACCCTGATTTACCCATTTTACTGGAACTTCCTTGACTTTCGAAGAAAGCCAAGCAAGCACTTCAGTGATGAGGAGCTTACAGTACCAGCGCTCACCACATCCGCACCGAAGATCTGCCACCTGATACGAGCAAAGGCCGGACACTCACAGAGATAATGTTCCGCGGTGTCGTCGCTCTCTCCACAAGCGTCGCTGATTGTAGTGTCACTTAAGCCTAACACGTTAAGGTGCTTGGCAAAAGCGAAGTGGCCTGTCAAGACGCCGATAAGTTGTCTACAGTCTTTTCTGCTGAGAGACAGCAAGAATGCCGCTGATTTCTTACAGACGTCCGGGAGCATGCGTTTAGTCAACCTGCAACCTGGAGAGTCATGTCACACACAATTGTGCTCGTGAGAGACCCAATCGTCAATGGAAGCCCTAACCGAAGACGCTGGAAGACCCAACGCGGGTTCGGGACCTGAGAAAGCCTCCTCTGAGCCTTGTCTAGCAATCTCATCGGAGATCTCGTTCCCCAAGATCCCAGTGTGACCTGGGACCCAGATAAGAGACAGAGAATTCAGCCTTGCGACCGAGTTCAAAGCAAACAAAAGCACTTCATAAAATATAAACTAGCGCCACTTCTAATATGCGGATGTATTATTCTACTAGCTAATCAGTGCTCGCCTTACTTCGCCCGCATTTTAGTTGACGGTTATTTACATATTGAAATATAATTGCCAACTGAATGCAATACCGAAAATGCTTCAACTCGATTATAACTCCCCCCGTGGGAATCCCCACCAGAGCATACACAAACCTACTCAGCCACTGCAGCATGACTGCTGGTAGTGGTCTCCGCTGAAGGAAAATTGTGGGTGTTGATTTGATTAATTGCTTTTAGCATTACTCAGCTTCAGGAAACGCAGAAGGATGATTTATACCTTAAATGAATCAGCGGCGAACTAACTAAATTTACCTGTTTCTTATTTTTTAAATCCGATGAGCCAGTACTGACCTACGGCTGTGGGCTCAATATTTACAGATGGGAAATTCGATCTCAACCCCCTTTATGCCACTTAGGCCTTGAATTTCAGAAAATCCCTTCTTACCTCGCATTTAGGCAAAACAAACGAAAATCGTCTTTGCTTTTATGGTATTTAAGATAGACTCAAAGTATGAGTATTCAACTTTCAATATACTGCCTACGCCACCCTGTTCATAATTTATTTTAAATTTATTAAAATATTCTAAAATATGGACAAAATGGTCAATATCTAGGTTAGGTTAGGTTAGGTTAGGTAGGGTTATGAGGTTGTCATAAAACACTAGGCACCAAAGTGGGCCCATCGCGATCCCTAGGAAACCTTCACGGCAAAAGACCTAAACCCAATCCTCCAAGCAATTAATCTCCCTACAAAATCTGAAGAGATCCTTGATATGGTTCAAGGACCTCACCTCCTCCAAGTTATCGAAGAAGTATCTACCCAGGTACTTTAGCCTTATCCTGGCAATTCCTTGACATTCACAGAGTATATGAGTTATATCCTCTGAGACATGTAGGTCATCGCAGTACCTACAAACATCCGTATCGGATAACCCTAGTCTCATGGCATGCCTCCTTAGGAGACAGTGGCCAGAGAGTATTCCTATCGCTGTTCTTATCCTCGATCTATCTAAGTTAATTATCTCCCCAGATTTTCTGCGATCTAACACAGGCCACAAGGCCTTAGACACCCTGTGACCATCTAAGTTTGACCATCTTAAATTAGTCGTGTCAATGATTTTATCCCGGATAATTCCCTTAGCCACGCACCCTGGTGGTTTAATACTACCAATTGTATCGCTACGTGGGAGCCCCACTCCTCTTTTAGCCAGCGCGTCGGCTTGCTCGTTGCCTTCGATATCGCAGTGTCCAGTTACCCAACATAATCTGACTCGGTTCTGCGTACATAATGCCCTAAGCATTGTGCGGCAATTCCTGATTAACTCAGATTTGGTGACGTAAGACTCTAGCGCCTTTAGCGCAGCCTGACTGTCAATGTAGATGGCGATATTCTTATCGGATATTGATCCCATCTCAAGTAATTCCGCAGCCTTAAGTACAGCTAGAACCTCTGCTTGGAACACACTGCATGTGTCCGGAAGTCTCAGGGCCACCTGTAGGTTCGTATCTCTCGAGTAAATACCTGACCCCGTGCCCTCACTGGTCTTAGAACCATCTGTGTATATTGCAATCTCGTTGTGGACAGAGACTTCCTTTGCCAGTCCTCTCTAATAGGATACAGTACTTCGTATGGTGTGTCGAAGTCTAAGGTGCCAAGTATTTCGTCCGATTCGTCAGGGATTCCAGGAAAAGATTCCTTGAGAATGGAGCTGTGTCCTATGTTATTAGTCCTGAAGAGACCAACGTTAGTAAGCCGAAGCGCACTGTTGCCCGCTTGAAATTTGATTTGTAGGTCTAGTGGTAAGAGATACAGGAAGATCTCGAGTGCAGCCGTAGGTGTTGTGCGTAGAGCACCTGTGATGGCAATGCAGGCTGATCTTTGTACCATGGCCAACATATCCCGCGTGTTTTTCGTATTCGTTGCCTTCCACCACACAAGAGCCCCGTACGTAAGGATGGGTCTGACTACCATGATGTATAGCCAGTGCATCATTGCGGGCTTCAGGCCCCATTTTTTCCCCGCGGTCCGCTTACAGATGAAGAGAGCATTATATGCTTTGCGGACTCGTTCCTGTATGTTAAGTTTCCAATTTAGTTTCCTATCCAGCGTTAAACCAAGATATCTGGCGCGATCCGAAAGGGAAAGCTCCACCCCTGCTAGCTTAGGCAGTTTGAAGGGTGGTATCTTGTATTTTCTACTGAAGAGTACCAATTCAGTTTTATCCGGGTTAACGTGTAGTCCACACCCTCTAGCCCATTTTTCGAGACTATTAAGAGCTGATTCCATCATTTCACTTAATGTATCAAGGAACTTACCCTGAACTAAAATCACCACGTCATCCGCGTAAGCAGTGACGCTTATACCTGTATTGCTTAGTTCTTTAAGTATCCCATCGATGACTAGAACCCAGAGGAGGGGTGAGATAACGCCTCCCTGGGGAGTCCCCCTGGTAACGGATTTTCTTATTGAACTGTTTCCGATAGTGGAGTTAATGTTTCTAGTGCCGAGCATATTGCAGAGCCAATTGGTAATGCTATGCTCGACATTCATAGATTCCAGGGCCTGTTTGATGGCCCTACCTTCTACATTATTGAAAGCACCTTCTGTTTCAAGGAAGGCTGCTAGTGCAAACTCCTTATAGTGAAGGCTAGCTTCTATCTTCCCTACTACGTCGTGTAAAGCTGTTTCTACCGATTTCCCCTTCAAATATGCATGTTGAGCTTTGCATAGAATGCCGTTGCAACACTTGCTTCTGATGTGAATATCAAGAAGCCTTTCAAGTGTCTTGAGCAGGAATGACGAGAGACTTATGGGTCTGTAGTCTTTCGCTGAAGTGTGGCTTGGTTTGCCTGCCTTAGGTATAAATATAACCCGCACTTTCCTCCATGCCACTGGTACGTAGCATGACCTTAAACAATGTTTAAAAATTTCCCTAAGCCTGTTTCTGACCTTGGCTGGAGCTTTTTGCAGAATAGCTGGCAAAATTCCATCAGGGCCTGGTGCCTTGAATGGTGCGAATGACATAATAGCCCATCGCAGATTCTTTCATGTAATGAGATTTTCTACGTCGTCCCCTATTGACCTACCATTATACGAGTAGCCATGAGTAGTAGAATCCATTGGCGATCTACTTCCTGGGAAGTGAGCTTCAATCAACGTTTCTAAAACTTCTTCGCTACTTTCTGCCCACGAGCCGTCAGATTTTTTGATGAAGCTTGGGACAGAAGTGTCTTTAGCTAGCATCTTGCGAAGTCTGGCAGCTTCACTAGTATCCGCAATGGACTGACAAAATTCCTTCCACGACTTTCTTTTTGATTGCCTGATTAAGTACTTAAACTCCCGCTTGCGGTCCATATATTCATCCCATGTAGTACCGTCCCCTATTTCTTTGGCCCTGTTGTAGAAATGCCTAACCTGTTTTTTCTTGGAGTTGATTTCCTTGCTCCACCAAGGAGGTTGGGACCTCTTGGACTTCTTTCTTAGTGGACAGGCCCTTTCAAATGCCGTGTTCATTACTTTGCCTAAGTTATCTACCGCCTTATCTATATCTTGAGGGTCGGCGCTGCGAATAGGCCCATCCTTAAGATGTTTCCTTACTAGCTCTGTGTTAATACCCCAGTCTGTACTCTTAGGGTTTCTGTAGCTGTTGCTAGCCCCAGTTTGGAAATTAATATGGAAGCGTATCCATCTGTGATCAGAGAGAGATGCCTCCTCCAAAACCCTCCATTTTTCTACCGTTAGGTGATCAGAACAAGAAGCTAGTGTTATGTCAATCACTTCTTGTCTGTTCCTAACTACAAAAGTTGGCGTAGATCCCTTATTACGTATGGTGAGCTTGGTCGAAAGAATGAAATCGAAAAGACACTCACCTCTTGTATTGGTATCACTGCTACCCCATTGCGAGTGATGCGCATTTGCATCACAGCCCACGATGAAAAGCCAGTTGTCCTTCCTTACCAACTGCTTCATTTTGGCAGATGGAATCTCCGCCAGCTCGTACGGGAGATAGGCAGAGTCCAGGCACAGCGGTTTTCTTCCCTCACTTTCACAGGAGACTGCTACTAGATCGCCGTCACTGAAATTATTCAAAAGAAATGCCCTTATATTGTTTTTTAAAAGTATACAAGCCCTGATTTTACCTTCGTTCGCTTTGTAGAACAACGTATAATTCCTATTTTTGAGCCCTTGGATCTGGTTGTTGTCGTTGATCCATGGCTCTTGTACCAGTATGGCCGAGACGTCATGCTTGATAATATAGTTGATCAAGCATGCCGTCGCAGCCTTACTGTGATGCAGGTTTATTTGCATCACTGCCATCATCTTTGGGCTCCTCCTCCTCCTCAACAGCCTTGGTCATAGCTCATACTATGTCGCACCATCCCTTTGGTCTTTTCAAGGAATGGCAGCGATTCCCTATTTAGGGCCAGTAAGAAGTGCTGACCAAACTGCTTCCGAGGACCTGTCTTCAGCACTCTCCATGTGTCGGCCTTCAACGCCCTGTTCTGCATGTGGAGGAGACCAAGCAGTTTTTCTGGGTAGGTGTAAGGCAGCGGAACCCAGACCCAAGCTTTGGGCGGAGTGTATCTAGCCAACTCCGCCACAGTCACGCACTTGAGCTGAGACCCGCTCCATACTTCCCCAACCTCCGAAATGAACTGTCTGAGGAAGTCAGCAGAGGCTTTGTTCCCACAGGCAACAACCTTCCGGCCCCCTTCCCATCCAGCACCGTCGAATTGAAGATCACTATCCTCAGTGGAAGACATCTTCTTCCACAGAGCATCCTGAAACTTCTCCTCGGTAATCCACTGGTCCATGGTCTGGAACCGCAGGGCTCCTGCTCGTTGACAATAGCAACAAGGAGCTCGTCTTCCGGGTCGTAGTTCGGGCGCGCCGAGGGCGAAATACCAGCCTTCGCCCTTTTCGCCGCGCTCTGTTCCACGACATCGTCAGATCTACTCCTTTTGCTTTGGAACGCCACCTTACTAGCCCCCGCAGCTGAAGTCTCCCCCCCCCCCCCTGACTGTGCCCACAATATTGCTAGGAGGCTCCACTCCACGCGTAGAGGCCCCCAGCTCCTCCCTACTTCTAGCCTCACCTGCCTGTGCGGCCGCTATCTTTCTGGCAGCCTCATCGGCTAAGACTACCTTAGCCCGATCAAGCTGCAACCTATCCCAAGCACTTAAGGAGTCAACGTCACACCCCCCGAACTGCTCAACTTTGCGCTTAGCACTCTCGACCTTTCGTCGAGCATTGCGCACAAGCATCTTCTCCAGTTGGTGAGCGTTTTTCCTGCTACCCTTCCGCACGACCTCAGAAAAACTAGGAGCAGCAGAGTTCTCGCCAGCTGCGCTACTAGTTCCTTTGGTCACTATTCCCTTTCCACATTTAGTGAGAGTGCCAGCCAACTCACTGTTACCCTTTTTAACTACTGTGAGAGTACCAGCCAACTCATATGTGCCCTGCTCTAATAAAATGGGAGTACCCGCCAACCCACTATCGCCCTTAGTTACGGAGGTGAGAGTACTAGCCTGCTCACTTCCCACTGCGCAAGCGTCAGTGAGTGTGCTGTCCGCATCCTCGCTGTCGCTGGCCAGTAACACGTCCTCAAGCTCCTTCTCTAGCCCAGACGTGGAAGACTGTGGGGATGACACTACGTCATCGACCCCCAGTTCCATCCTTGTCTGTTCAGAGAGTACTTCCCCGGGTAAGCAACTATTTTTTTGTATTTTTTGTATTTTTTGTATTTTTATGTTTGTTATTTTGTTTAAGTTTTTCTCCATTTTGGTTCCCACGAGTAGGCACGGAACAACTGGTCGATCTTAGTTTACCGGCATGCTAAGACAAGGCGCAACTTACTATGGGCCCTGCCAGGGCGCCCACAGGAGCTCGTTAGGACTGGTTTAACCCCCAGTCTTCCATCCCTCGGCACGGTTCTAAAGCTCACACCACCAGGGAGTTAGGTATCTGTTGTTACCTCATTCTCGATGACCACTGCGCACGATTGATGCGTGCGTGTTAGTCTTAGCTGACACTAACCTAGTGAACCAGGATTAGCCATTTTCAGCGGGCGCCCACGGGGAGGACTAGAGAAGAGGATTTTTGCCCACCTGGTCAATATCTAACAAAATGGAAAAATATTACAATAGTTCTATGTCTACACATGCATATTCATGTACATATGCATGTACCTACGCCTATATTCCCAAGTCTCTTAATTGCATGAAGTTTTGACAGCACATGGATATCTTAATTAATAAAATTTACAATATCTTAGATTTGGCACTGATAATGTTTTTTTTTTTATATTTTAACTCTGAAAAGATCGCATACTGAAGATCAAAACATAATCATGGGATAGCGCGCCCATATACTCACACACGCATATTATTGCAACGATAGCCACCGCTGCATGACTGCTGGCCGTGATCTCCACTGAAGGAAAATTGTGGGCGATGATTTGATTAATTGTTTTTGGCATTGCTCAGCTTCAGGACAACGCAGAAGAATGTTTTATACCTTAAATGAATCAGCGCTGAATTTACTAAATTCATCTATTTCTTCTTTTTTTTAATCCGAAGAGCCAGTACTGCGCTACGACTGTGGAATCAATATTTACGGATGGAAAATTCGATCTCAACCCCCTTTATGCCACTTAGACCTTGAATTTCGGAAAATCCCTCCTTATCTCGCATCTAGGCAAAATAAGAAATAACTATGCAAAATTTCAAGTACCTATGCCTAGTAGTTTTCGAGAAACGGTGTTCACATGGAAAATCGACTTTGCTTTTATAGTACAAACTAGCTGACCCACCCGGCTTCGCTCGTGGCTACAAACTATTTTAATTGCAAAGTCTTAGATATGTACATACATTTAATTTTTTAAGTATTTTAATCGTACGTACCATTAATTTATTTTATTTAATATCTACAATACGTTTTCGGAAAAATCCAATTAAGGGAATAAAAATTCGAAGAAAAATATTTTTTTGTATACTCCTGAAACTATAACAAATGATGCAGGTAGTAAGCTCCCTATTCGATCGTCGACCTGCCCCTGAACTTTAAATGTTGGAATGAAGTTACCCTCTCTAACCACCTTAGCTCAAAAAGAAGTCATTTAAAAGCAAGCATTATACTTCCTAGCCATATTAAGGAAATACTCTGACTGGGGATGATGATCAGTGATGAGACTTTGAAGAGGTTCAGGCAGCATCTGAAATTGGGGCAGCTGTCCCTTGCCGCTGATACAGCACATTCCTACACTTTCATCTTTTCACTTTTTGCCCGTGCACCATCTGCAAATGTTGGACAATTTTCTCAAGTTTACACTTTTATCACCGAGATAGTCAACAAAAACACTATAATTAAAGGCTGCGCGATTTTAATGGCGTTAGAATCTGTTGAATTGCAAACTTGAGGAGTGGATTTTAAGAATTCTGTCATTTTTTTTGTGGTATATGGCCGTAGATTGTCTAATTCTTGTCCTGCGTATGGCGTCATTAACCCTTACTCTATTCCGTTTTGTTGGTAAGGATGTTGGTATGGTTTGCAGAGAAGCTATATACTTTGACGTGCAGGTGGTGCTTAGCTATTCGGCTGGAATTAAAATATCGAAATGTCCCCCAAACAATTCTCCAGAAAACCGAAGTCTAACGTAACCTTCTACAGGCTCTCCAAATTGCGCAAACATAACGCCACACCTAAAAATCTGGAACTCATAAGGGAAAATTTCTCCCGCTGCCACTAACTCAGAAGTTGAGCCAAATGTCCCAGATAAGCCCATGTCCGCAATATACTCTTCTTTTGTCGAATAATTGTTGCCGTTCGACATTGCCGTTAAAATTGCGAGCCTATTAAGATGTAATCAACAACTTCCTGAGGCACCTCGAGTGCTATCATTTCGGTTCCATATACACCGTAAGATATGGAAGAAAAGAGGCAGTCGCCATTCCCTCTTATAAGCATCACATGGTGAAGCACCTTCCCACCATCAATCAATAAAATTTCTTGATTCACGTCCATAACTATTTTTCATCAAAATCATACACTGCATAAGAATTCTTTTGTCAAGTAGTAACAGGAGAAAAACATTTTTTTACACTTACCTCGTTTTTAATAGAGTACATGCATAAGTACATACGTATGTATATGTGAAAATATCTACCTGTCCTAAATAAATATATTAGTATGGAAAGGAAATAAAAACGAACGTGAATGAAACTTTTACGCGTTGGAAGTGAAACTTCTTATTTACTTTACTATCGCTCCTAAATTTACTAAAACGACAACACTGATTGTTTTAACGTTTCCCTTCGCCCTGATTTACAACTTAAATACTACTTTATTATTAATGCTTTTAACATTAAATTCTGAAATAAAAAACCAAAATACCAGGTTCACATTTCACAATTCACTTGTTTGAAATAATCTTATGAAAGATAGAGCGTGACCGGCTCAGCTGCTATTGCCACGTTCAAAGAACAGATCATTTGAACCCTGTTAAAAAAGCAATATCAATTAACGTTCTAAAGACATCGCGAGGCAGGAGAGGCAGGCCTATGAACGCCTGGATCACACAAATGCGGCGACATCGGCATTTCATTGGCCTCAGTAACCGAGTGATCCAAAATCTAAAGGCCTGTCGATATTTTCTGAGGTTAAACAGGCGAACCCCACAGGTGGATCAGTAGAAATGCGGTGAAGTGGGAGGGCTATGATCCGTTGTTTTCGGATCATAACCTCGCCGAAATAGGAAGAAGAAGTACATGTGGTTGTTTATTTCATTTACTGAATTATTTTTGGTGACACTATAGCTCCAAGAAAATGGTCTTGATTCTAAAGCCTTCAGATCTCTATAAACACACTAAATGAGTTCTTTTGTGCTATACACGATTGAATTATATTCTCCGCACCTGACCGAGCATATTTTTCATCACAAATTCTTAACACAATTATTGTCGGCATTTTTAGTTAGCAATGCTTTCATATTGGTTTGCAGTTGCAGATTTTGGACATGCTGCCAAATCAAAGATAATTTAAGACAAGCTTTGATGATATCTGTGCGCCCGCCCTTGGGAATAACTGGCATTGTTTGACGAAGATCACCCGAAAAAAGCAATTATTACTCCACCCATAAGCTTCGACGAAGATCTTAAATCCTTTGAAATTTTATTCACAGCATCAATACAAGCTGGATTAATCATAGTATATTTACCCCAAATGATAAACACAGCTTTTTTAAAAACATTTGCTACCGAACTGTTTTTTGAATGACACACATAGCTTGTTAATAAACAATAATATTTACTAGCAGCTTAAATGAGCAATTCAGCTTCCATTGCGATCCCAGAAGAAGCTACAGCTACCTTCGACCTGCAAACAGTTTTCCCAGTTTCTCAAAGAGCGTCTATTAAGAAAAAATTTTTTTTTCGAATTTACGCTTTCTGTTACATACTCGTATTTGGTTGAAAGCAATTTTCTGATCTGAACTCGGTTTTGGTAGATTTTCTTGCACGTACTGTATTACATTGTGTCTGTCACATCGGGTTTCTCATGTGTATTGATGTTGTAAGTCTATTTGATTAATTTTCTTTTTGGTTCTTGAAGTCCAAATTAACGAAGCTACTTATAACTCAATATTAAGACGCTGTTTTCGATTAGAGTTAAGTCTTGATTGAGGATTTCAACAGAGAATGGAAGCTCGTTGTTTCCTTACTTGGAACGCACTTGGTTTAAATGTCTTCACACATACTTTCTCCAAAATCCTCCCACAGATTTTTTGGTTCAGTTGGCTGACAGAATATAAGCAAGACAGCAAACAAATCCAAAGAGAAAGTAACTATAATACACATTCACTTAAACATGCATTTGAAAAACAGGAATAAAAATCGGAGGAAGACACTAGAGAGTGTGCGAGAACCATTCAATCCTCTAACAGGCAAAGTTGAAATAATGACGGAAGGTAAAACAACATTTTTGTTTACGTAAGATATTGGTCTAAGAAGCACGAATTTAGTGACGAGGTAAAAACAAAAATAATTAATTTAGTCACCAGGTAAATAAATTCGTTGAATATATTGGATAATTTTCGGATACGAAATAGTAGATCGTATCCTGGCTGACCTTTTTTGATGCGATCAGTTTCAGTCTGAAATGATAAATGTTTTTTATCTTAATAAACTTTTTCAATGGCATCGTTGTTTTTATTGGCTGGAATGCATTTTTCCCCAGTAGCTTTCCAAATTAGGGTAACGGTAAGCCGTCATGTATGTATAGTAGGATATCAATGTATCTATAATTGTCCTCAACGGTAGTTGTAAATTAGATGTTGTATTTTCGGCATGAGTAGCTCGATTTGTTTCTTCAGAAATCAGGAGACAGTTCACTGTTTTCTCTAAACGCCACCTCGTTTACGTGTATTATAATTACATTTTTTCGCCACGAAATATTAGAAAATACCTTTGAATGCTTGCTGATAGCATGCAATGCTGAAAACATGAGAAAATTGTTGTAGGTGCTATATATTCAATAATAACTTAATAATAATAGCCCGGTCAAGTTAGGCAAAAAAATAGGGGTAAGGTTACAATAATTCGCATAGAACTAAAAACTGGTACGAATGTTCGGAACACCAGTATAAATGAAACGTGGAAAGTCCCCGTCGATCCGACATCTGCAAAAAAAAATAATTCAAGGTCAAAGTTCGCAAATATGGGTTTTTTGCGCTTTTCAGACAAAATTGTAGATCATGCAATTATCTATAAAAATGATCTCTACACTTTTTCTCCTAAGAGTCACCGTTTCTGAGATATAATCATTCAAAAAGTTGAAAAAGTTGTGTTCATAATATGCACACGTTTCCACGCCACCTGTGAGGTAGTGTACTTGGCGCATTTTCTTTAAACTTTTTGAATCGTAATATCTCATAAACGGTGACTCTTAGGAGAAAAAGTGTAAAGACAGTTTTTATAGATAGACGTTTCAATCGGTGATTTTACAAATGCGATTGTGAAAGTCGCTTCTGCTGAAGTCGACGGCCGAATATATAGAACAGACAAATTGATAGCTCGTAAGAGAACACTACTTGTTTCAGCAGAGTTTATTTCATCAGTACATTTCATTATAAATTGGTCATCGTCGTTGAGTTTGACACGCCATTATTGCGTCCATTCACTTACTCTATTGACTGCATAGTGCAGTTCTCTGCTGCCTTCACAGTGCATTTATTTAGCAGGTACTAATATTGCAGTGTCATCTGCAAAAATAGCCATCAGGCATTAATGTCCATCAGAATATCCCTAGTATACAACAGATACAGGGTTGGTCTTGTGGAACACCTGCTTCAATTTTCCTTAGTTCCGAATATTCTTGATCGTATCGAACTCGGAAGAGTCGATCTGAAATATAGGATTTTAGTATTTCGTGATACTGTCTTGGTAAATCCCTATGCAGTTTATACTCAATGCCCTCATGCCAAACCTTGTCAAATGCTTCGTTTTTCTTCCAATGCTTTTCCACTACATACGAAATTCGATGCACTTGGTCTATCGTGGAATGTTTATTTCTAAATTCGGAGTGATTATTCTAGATTAGACTTCTTTTTGGTCATCTTCAGGTAATATTTCCTCTGGAATGTAATCCTCGAGTTTATCATTTCCGTCTGAATCTATTTGAACCGAATCCATGAAATCTTGAATCTCTTTCAGACATTTTGGATATATTCATTTATTTTTATATTACCGATACAAAAAATGTAGAAACATAATTTGTTCACAAATAGCCTATCAACAGCAAAGAATAATCAGACGTACGGACAAAAGCTCGCCTCGAAATGGAATACAGATGCTGCAAGAAAAAAGCGAAGAAGTGCGCCCAGCTTCAAGCAGAGAGTACGGATGCCCTGTATCGGGAGCTGGAGAAAATATCTTCCCTGGTTGCTGATGCAAACCAGGCTATCCAGGAGCTGCGAAGACACAATATGAACAAGAGCGCCACTATCTTCAAAATAGCCGCCCAAAGGAGGAGGAATGCTCAGGAGATTCGTTCACCAAAGTTCATTAGCAGCTTCTTGTGGATGACGACAAAATTCTGCAGAGGTGGCGGCAGTATTGTGGAGAGCTTTTAAATGAACCGTTTCTCCGGCTATACTTTCCAAGAGCCACCCCTAACTGTGAAGAAATACCCGGCATTACAGTCGTAGAAGTTAGTGAGGCGGTCAAATACTCCAAAAATCAAATATTCAAAGGGAAGGGTGATACGCGAAACTGTGATAACTACCGTTCGATCAAGCTGATGTCACACACCATGAAGATCGTTGAGCGGGTATTAGGTGGCCGACTGCAAAAAATAATACGGCTATCTAATAATCAGTGCGGGTTTGTCTCGGGTAAATCAACCACAGATGCAATCCAAAGTATAAAGATCATAATGGAAAAACATCGTGATTCCTTAAGGGATTTGCATATTGTATTGGTTGAGTTTGAAAAGGCATTCGATAGACAACCACGAGATCTGATATGGGTGGCGCTAAGACGTCGAGGGGTTCCAGAAACCTGTGTACAGATGATCATGGACATGTACGAAGGAGCAAAGACAAGAGTAAGATGCCCCGCTGGAGTAACCGAAGAGTTCCCAATAAAAGTCGGGGTGCACCAGGGAAGCGTTTTAAGTCCTTTGCTCTTTATTACAGTCATTGATTATCTGCTTGAAGGTAAAGTGCTGGACCTCAAGGTACATCAGTTATTCTTTGCTGATGATGGAGCCATCATAAGTGAGGATCCTACATCATGCAACGAGCACTTGATGTGTGGATGGACGTTTTGGAGGGAAATGTTTATCGCATTAGTTCAAAAAAAGACAGAGTACTTGTGCTGCCCGTTCTCTGATTCACTCGGGCCTATTCCAGACATTTATTTGAATGGAACAGTGCTTCCCAAGTGCGAAAAGTTCAAATATCTGGGATCTATGATCAATAGCAAAGCAACTTGTGATGACGACATCAATAATCGTGTAAGCGTAGGGTGGATGAAGTGGCGAAAAAATGCCGCTATCTTCTGTGACCGAAAAATGCCCCTAAGTTGAAAGGAAGGCTCTACACCGCAGTTGTACG
This sequence comes from Brachypalpus laphriformis, assembly GCA_945910035.1. Lineage (NCBI taxonomy): Eukaryota > Metazoa > Arthropoda > Insecta > Diptera > Syrphidae > Brachypalpus > Brachypalpus laphriformis. The sequence continues at coordinate 127,060,815 of OX246755.1, forward strand.
TCCAGCGCTCACATATGGTTCACAATGTTGGACGATGTACAAAAAGTATGAGAGTAAATTAACGGCAGCTGAGATGAAGATGCTTCGCATGACAGCAGGAGTGACAAAGCTTGATCGAATAAGAAGTTCGAAGATCCGTGGAAGCTTTCACATCAAGGAAACCATCGTACAAAAGATAGAGCGCGACCGGTTCAGCTGGTATTGCCACGTTCAAAGAAGAAATCATTTGGAGCCTGTTAAAAAGGCAATATCAATGCACGTTCCAAAGACATCGCGAGGCAGGAGAGGCAGGCCTACAAACGCCTGGATCACACAAATGCGACGACATCGGCGTTTTATCAGTAACCGAGTGATCCAAAATCGGCAGGCCTGCCGATATTTTCTGAGGTTAAATAGGCGAACCCCACAGGCGGAACAGTAGAAATGCGGTAAGGTGGGAGGGTTAAGATCCCTTGTTTTCGAATCATAACCTCGCCGAAATAGGAAGAAGAAGATTTACATATTTAATTCACACTAAATACAAATAATACATTTACCGTAAACTGGGGTTACTTTGTACCAGGTTTTGATGTTTTTTGTAAAAAACTTTTATTTCCACATGAAAGAAACAAAATGAGGTATACCATTTTGATCTTAAGCATTAAGCAATGAAGGAAACGTTCTCAAATTAACGAAAGGACTTACGATTTTTAGCATGTAAGCCTTCAAAGTGTGGCACAAAGTTACCCCACGTTTGGGGTAACTTTGTGCCACTGACGAAATTTTTTAGTAATCTTGTCCAAATGTAAGTATGGTTCAATTTTACCCCATATACCATTAAAACACATGATAACAACATTTTTTAAACAAACAAGTGAAGGATTTTTATTTACGAAAAAAAAGTGAAAGCGTTAAAGGAAATGTTTAATAACATATTTCGAGTACGCTATAAAGACCCCTTTTAGATACCAATTTGGGTTCATTAATCACCATAACTACGTTTTTGATATCATACCAAATGTCATCCTTATGGTGCGGCCATTTCCAAAATAGTCCACTTTTTGTCATGGGGCTAACCAAGAAAGTGTTACCATCAATCTCATTAATTTTGCCTGGATACTGATGTCCATCGTATAGAACCAGGATGTAATCAGTCACTTTAAAAGAACAAGCCTTTCGCCGCCTGGATGATGGCCCTGCAGTTGGATTGTCAGGATCAGATTCCTCAATATCAGAGCCCGCAACTGGATCGTCAGGATCAGATTCTACAGCAAAACCGCTACAATCACTTTCTCGGAGGGAATATGCATCCATATCACTTTCTTCCGAAGTGGAACTTAAAGCACGCTTCTCTTTCGGACGCTTTTTATTTTGTTTCTCGTCTGAAACCACCAAGTCCTTAACGGCTATGCTCTTTCCTAGAGCCACATTCAATCGTTTTTGTCTTTTTATCTGCCTAGTTTATGTGATATCATCTCTTTGGGTTTGCAAAAACTCAATAAAGGAATCAGCTAATATGCCTTCCAATGGAAGGTTTGCTTCCAGAATATTTTTAGGCAATCGGGCAAGAACAGTGTTTCTATTAAGTGGATAAATACCACACTTACGAAAGCCAGACTTTAAGCTTACTGGTCCATTTTGCTCCAATTTTTGAAACAATTGCTTCAAAAGACCCGGAAAGCAATCCTTTGGAATTGTAGTACATTGCAGGATTGTATCACTTCCATATTTAAGTGTGAACTTAAATTATCACCAATCAATACTTTTTTGCCACTTTGTTTTTTTTTTTAAATAGGATGCATTAGTATCGTGAACTAATCTTCGAAGCTTTGACCATCGAACCAGCCCGATTTGCTGCAATTATAACGCGCCTTCTCGGGACCTCCTTCTATTCAAGAATGCCACAACTTTTGTGATTTATAGTTTACATAAACTGGGGCTACCTCACCTGCTGCATTACCACATACCATTATGGAAGTACATGCCTTAGTAGAGTTTCTTATAATTTCAGGATATTTGGTTCCTCTCTTACCAATACTTTTTTCGATCCTGGATCATCTACAAGATTTCTTTCGTCGTAGTTCGATATGTTACTTGCTGGAATGTTATCAAGCTCTGTTTGCAAATGGTCAAAATACTTATTTATCATTTCCTCGTCGATTCCAGCTCGAGTTCGTGAAATATTTTTTGCAACCCTATGCGCTAAAATAGATTTGTGTCGGTCCATAAATGATTTTGTCCATTCAAGACCAGGCATGTTATTCTGGAAACGAGTTTCTTTCCTCTCTGATTTGTCCAAATAGCTCCTAACAATTCGTCTTAAATCAAGAGGAGTGACTGGAAAACCATAAGTGGGGGTAGCAACAATGTGCTTAATAAATCCTGACTCTTCTTCGGCACTGAAAACGGTTTGACGTCCCGGAACATTTGAATGAGCATCTTTTAATTTATTCATTAGAGTATTCCTGTGAATACCGTACTTCTCGCTCGCTTTTCGAATTGAAATTCTTCCACTTCGGACTTCCTGCACGGCGTTTTGCAATGCTTCCGGTGTGAAATTTCGGTAGGGCCATCCTCCTATTTGTTTTTTATATACATTCGAGGCATTTCGGCTGAAGTGTCGAACCTTCAAATTTTAAATTAAGAAGTAAGGGGTTACTTTGTACCAAGAACGTTGAATGTGAAAAAGAAGATCAGTACACAGGGGGTAACTTTATGCCAGTTGCAACAACAAGGACGGTGTTACAAAGTTACCCCATGAAGTTGCGACCTTGTTGAAAAGGGAGCGTAAAAATTAAAACAATAGGTTTTACTTATATAAACTATAATATTATTTATCACAAATAAATCATAAAAAAAAAATAACCCACCTTCAATTCCGTAGCGATTTTAGTTTTTTGGTTGTAAATGAAATTTTTCGCACTAGCACTTTCCCTTCAAAAACTTGATTTTGAATCGCATGTCATTATTCAAAAACACAAAGACAAAGAAATTAATGATTACTCGATAATTACTGGAATGCTTTTCCAGCAGTCTTGCAAAGTGAAAAAATGTGCATATTTTATGTAAAAGTGTTGGTAAAGTGAAATTGAATGTAAAAAAACACGGTTGGCACAAAGTAACCCCAGCTTACGGTAAATATATATGTTTAATACTTGCAAAAGAAATGTTAACTAAAATCTGACAGTAAGATATTTATTTTATTAAATTTTTTGCCGTAATTTTTGGTGTAACACAAGAATAAGAATGTGACAAAAATACAATTTTGATGATTTTTCGCGAACGTCTGACAAACATCCGGGAGTAATATTGCCTCGAAAAAGCTTGTCAAAACAAATTCCCCTTCGGATATGGCACTAAACTGTAGGTCCCTTCCATTCTTGTGAAAAAAATAACGTACACAACATGAGTGGTTGCGAGAATCTAGGCCCTGGCGCTGTTGCGGCAAATATTTATTTATTTATTTATATGCATACGATCACTTCAATTCTTTTGGTACGAAAAATCTCATAACCTAATTAGTCTCTCCGATTATATTTGCCCAAGCCAATAATGCCAATACCGCAATTTTCTTGAATAGTGGACGTAGCAGCTCCACAATATTAACCGAAAATTTTCTTCTCTAACTTATTCAAGCAATTGCTCAAAACAGAGATACAATAAACATGTAGATACATATTACATGTCAAGAGTCTCTTTGTAAATTTAATCAAACTAATGCATCCACTATGTTATACACATAACTTATGTAACACATGCTTCTAGATTCATATGAAATATGCATGTACGTTGAAACAATTATAATTGCAAAATGAATTTGTCTAATTCCTAATGGAAATTCTTTCATTTATGGTATAAGAAGAATACATTCACAAATACACACCCCAACTTGCTTTTCTTTCCACATTCTGCTTGCCTAAAGAAAATGTCACATACTTCTTTATTTACGTTCTTAAGAAAACAAACTTTCAGTAACCGCAGACGTTAATTATTCGTCTTCATCACAAATCGAAATCTACGCCTTCCACCCAAAAATGTTGAGCAAAAGTCGTTAAAAGTTTGGTAGTTGAATGAAATAATGAAAAGTACACATAATACTTCGTTTGAGCAACTAGTTCCGACGCCCTTAACTACTTAGCCAGGAGCATTCCCATCCGTCTTAATAAACAATTTTTTAGCATCAAACCATTTTTGATGTTTTCCCATATTACCAGTAAACACTAAATACATAGAAGTAACTGCAACAGACGCAACTATGATATAAAGGGTTTTCCAATAGGGGCAGGTAGATTTTGACAGTTCACGGCGGTCATATTGTTTTACCTGTTGTTAATTTTACTGTTTTTTTATTTTTCAGAGATTAAAAACATATCATTGTAGCACGTTACAGCGTCGAGCAACACGTGCCAATGATAAAACTTTATTATCAAAATGGGTGTTCTGTTGCGGCAACGATGCGCGCGTTGCGCCCATTTTACGGTTTACATGGTCGTCCTTTCCAGTCTGCTGTTCAACGTTTGGTGACCAAATTCGAGTCGACCGGTTCAGTGAACAATCAGCTAACATCAGTACGCCAACGAAACGCAAGATCTGCCGAAAACATAGCCGCTGTCCGAGGGAGTGTGCAGGAGAATCCGAGGCAGTCAATTCCGCGCCGCGCACAAGAACTCGGCCTTTCGCAGACATCAACGTGGTGAACTTTGCGTCGGGACTTGGGCTTACATCCGTACAAAATCCAACTAACCCAGGAGCTGAAGGAAAATGACCATAGACAACGCCGTGTATTCGCGAATTGGGTCCTGGGGCAGTTGGAAGCAGACACCGATTTTATAATGTCAGCATACTCGTACGTATAGTTCGAGTGCAATGATCCTTGAATGCAAATGCGAGCGCTATTGCTTCTACAAATTTTGTCTGGCGGAAATTAGGTTATGTGATTAACTGGCTGGATGTGATGAACGTTCCTTTTCACTTAGACCACATGCTGGCCCATTTTGTGAGTAAGGTACGAGTATGTACCTTAATGGAAAATTAACCTATTTCATGTTAACTTGTGCATTGAAGCGGAGAGGTAACAAAACGCACCCTTGGCACAGTCCAAAGCCCACAGCGAAGGGCATTAACTTAACACCGCTTACCCGATACTAGCTTGTGCAGGTGCCTTCTCACGTACCACTCTGAGAGTGAATAACTGGTCGGGTGTGCTTCTGCTGGGACGAAAAGCGAATTGTTCACCCCCCTAGGTTAGGTTAGGTTATGTTGGCTGTCCACATGAGAGTGTAGACACACTTAGATCAGCGAAGGTCCTTTGTGATACCAGGATCAAGCCATTAGGCCACTCAGGGACTAACAAAACCAACCGGAGCTTTTGACAAAGCGATGGATGCTCATGACGTCCAAGGACGCCAGATCGCAGAGGTCGTCAAGGAAGGGGGACCCTAGATGGAGCATTCTTTTATGCGACAGGGCTGGACATGTGCATAGGAGGTGAAGGATGGTTTCCTCCTCCTTCTCGTCCCTACAGCTTCTGCAGAAGTCATTGGAGAAGAGGCCAAGTCTTTTGGCGTGCTGGCCTATAAGACAGTGTCCAGTGAGAACACCGACAACGCAGCTGATTTGTGTACGCTTTAACTTGATCAGATCGGCAATACGTTTTTGATCCAGCTTAGGCCAGATCTGTCTCGAAATGTGACACGTTGAGCCGTTTCCCCATCTGAGGTTGGTCGTGCTAATAGCGTTCAGCTTTAGTAGATACTTACATGTAGCGACGGGGGTTTACCCAGGGCTTGCCTTTCAGGCAAAATCCTTAGAGTGGTGCCCTGTCTGGCGAGGTCGTCAGCCCTGCAGTTACCTGGAATGTCTCTATGGCCCGGCACCCAGCATAGGTGAATGTTGAACTGCTCTGTCATCTTCATAAGTGATAGACGACAGTTTAAGGCAGCCTTTGAAGTGAAGGAGAACGATTCCAGGGACTTGATTGCCGCTTGGCTGTCAGTGAAAATGCTAATATCCCTGACAGATAATACATTACATTTCAGCCAGGACAGGGCTTCTTTAATCGCCATGATTTCCGCCTGGAAAACGCTACAATGATCGGGGAGGCGGAAAGAGATGCTCAGATTGAGCTGTTCGGAGAAAACACCACAACCCACCCCACCCTCCGTCTTAGATCCATCTGTAAAGAAGTGAACCGAACTACCATCGACAGGGGGGGAGATGTCCCATACATCCCGGTTAGGGATGCTCGTACGGAAGTTACGGTCAAATCTCAGTTTCGGCGGGGTGTAGTCCGTGTTTTCGTGTTTGAAGTTGAGAAGATCAAGGATCGAGGAGTGGCCAAAGCGATAGCTAGACCACTGAGAGGAGGCTTTCAGGCGGATGGCCGCACAGGCTGCCTTCTGTTTGCCGAAAATATCTAAGGGTAGCAGGTTGAACAAGATGTCCAGTGCCGCGGAGGGAGTAGTTCTAAGTGCACCACTGATGCAGATGCATGCAGATCTTTGCACCTTAGCTAGTTGAGTGAGGTGGACAGCCCTTTCAAGAGCAGGCCACCATACGATCACGCCATATAGTAGTATAGGCCTGATAACGGACACGCATAGCCAATGGGTGATTTGAGGTTTAATACCCCAGCTCCTACCTATAGCCTTTTTACAGGAATAGAGAGCTACATTAGCCTTCTTGACGCGCTCTAGTAGATTGGCCTTCCAGTTTAATTTCCTATCCAAAATAAGACCCAGATATTTTGCGTTTTCAGAGAAGGTGAGACTGGTGCCATTTATCAAAGGAGTGTCTATGAGGGGAACTTTATATTTCCTCGTGAAGAGAACGAGTTCCGTTTTATGGGGGTTAACCCCCAGTCCACAATTGGAGGCCCATTTGGTGAGCCGAAGGAGAGCATAATGGAGGATATCCCTGAGAGTGTCCGGGTGTTTACCGAAGGAAGCAATAGCAATGTTATCAGCATAGGCGATCACTCTACAACCTGACGTATCCAGGTCCAACAGTAGTTCATTAACTACCAGGTTCCACAGAAGAGGTGACAAGACTCCACCTTGAGGTGTACCGCAGCGAGCAATTCTTCTGGCCGATGCTCCGCCCAGCTGCGTGTTAATAATCCTGCATGTAAGCAATTGATTGATCAACACTCCGAGCGAGGTATCCAATTTCAGATTTACAAGTGCGTCGGTAATTGCCTTTGGTTTGACATTGTTAAAAGCTCCCTCAATGTCAAGGAAAGCCACCATGGTGTATTCTTTGATGCTCAATGATTTTTCGATGATGCGCACAAGCGAATGTAAGGCAGTCTCAACCGATTTGCCTTTGCAGTACGCATGTTGGGACGGCGAGAGCAGAGCTGGGCTAATACTTTGCGGAAGATGGATGTCAATTAACCTTTCTAACGTTTTGAGCAGAAAGGACGATAGACTGATAGGTCGGAGATCCTTTGGTTCCACGTGCGAGCTCTTTCCTGCCTTAGATATGAATATGACTTCAACCTCGGTCCATAGTTTGGGAATATAGACCAGATTTAGACAGCCCGACAAGATGACTTTGAGCCATGGAAGCACAATGTCCTCGCATTGCTGAATTTCAGCTGGAATAACACCGTCAGGTCCTGGGGACTTGAAGGGTTTGAAACTGCGCATGGCCCAACGGATCTTTTCTGTAGTTATCAAGACTAGCGAGTTGCTGCAAGGTTGAGGGAGAGATTTCCCTCTCGCGATATAGCAACAGGGGAGCTACCAGGAAAGTGCGTATCCAGTAAGATGTCAATGGATTCCTCCGCAGAGGAGGTCCAGTAACCATCCGGATGCAAAAGGAAGCTGGGTGTAGCAGGGCTTTTAGAGAGGATTTTCCGCAACCTGGAAGCTTCCAAGGACTCTTCAATGCTGTCGCAGAAAAGTCTCCAGGAGCGTCGTTGCTCCTTCCTCAGTGGGATCTTGTATTTTCTGAGAGACAGTTTATAGGAGTCCCAGTCGGCCGTCTCACGGGAGCTTTTAGCAGTATTAAAAAGGAGCCTACTGTCTTTCCTAAGAGTACTGAGATTTGCATTCCACCAGGGAGGTTTCATTCTACCTCGAGGTTTGCGGAGTGGGCAGGCCTCGGCCATGGCACCATTAAGTGCCGATGTTAGGGTGTTGACTAAATCGTCGAGGTCTTCAGTGCAAGAAGGTTCAGTAGGCAGATGGGAGGGAATAAGCGTTAATAAACGTTTCCTGTAAAGGGACCAGTTGGTTTTTCTATAATTTCTAAAAGCCTTCTGGTCAGGCAGATAGTCATCAAGACTAAATTGGAGGTAACGGTGGTCTGAAAAAGAGTGCTCATCAGAGACTCTCCAGTCCTTAACCAAGTTATATAAATGATCGGAGACAAGAGTGATGTCCAGGACTTCTTGTCGGTTACGAGTAATGAAGGTCGGTTTGGACCCCCTGTTACAGAATAGGAGTTAAGTACTACGGATAAAGTCAAAAAGTTGCTCACCTCTTACATCTATGTCGGAACTGCCCCAGATTGAGTGATGGGCATTCGCATCAAAGGCAATGATGAGACCAGTGTTTCGGCTCTCTGCTACAACAATCAAGCTCCCCAAGATGTCCGGGGGGAGTGGGCCCACAAGATCGTGACCTAAATAAGCCGATACCAACCAGCAATTTTTTTGATCGCAATTCCAGGTTGGTAGCGTCTATGTCTTGATTGCTGAAATTAGAGAGTAAATGAATGTTTAGATGGGTCTTCGCAAGGATACAGGATCTCGGTTTACCATCCTTTCTTGCGTAGATTAATATGTAGTTTGGAGTCTTGAGTCCACAAACCCGGTTTCCAACAACCCATGGTTCCTGGATCAAGACTAAGTCTTCCCCGTATTTGCTGAGCCGGAGAATGAGGGAGGCCGAAGCCGTGATGGAGTGATGCAGGTTAATCTGTAGGATCCGCAGCATTGGGGCTACTTCTCGCTACAGATACCATTACCACGGTATTATTGGCTTCCTCTGAATCTGATGACAGAAGGTCATCCTCGAGAGAGAGGCCACATGGGTCACTGTCCAGGAGTGATGGAGAGGGAGAGGGAGGACCAGAAAAGTCCAGTTTCAAAAGAGCGCCAACCATCTCGGTGTTTGTCGACGAGGAGTCAACCCCCGAAAAAGATGGATCGGCGCAAGGGAGCGAGGGAAGGGGCTCGGAAGGAGAGGTATTCTTAGCTGGTGCAGAAGGGACTGCAACCTGCTTGGGAGGTACTTTCTCGAGCTCCTTCTCGTCACATTTGTAGACTTTCAGGGTGATGGAGCTGAAACCATAATTTACTACCCCTTTAGAAGATGCCAGGGGGCCAGAGACTCTTCATTGATGACAATGATCACACTTCTGACGTCTCCTCTCAGCTCGTCCACTTTGGCAATCTTCCAATTATGGGTAGGAAGGGAGCTGCTGTTAGCCTTCAGAATATCCAGGATGATTTTAGGATCAGAGGGTTCAGCCGGAATGGTAGCACGTGTTCTTGGTCGGTTAGGAATCTGGTCCTTTTCCACGACCTCCAACTGTGCACCTGGCCAAACCTGTCCTAATCTGGAGACAGCAAGTTTATAGAGATCCTTCGATCTTTGGTCAGCGCAGGCAATGAGTTTGACATGCCCTTGATGCCAGGCAGGAAACATCAGGGCCGGGATGGTCACGTTAGTTCCACAGCTCTGGAACTCGTTTCCCTCACCTTAGCAAAGATATTTCCAGGGAGACTTAACAGACATATACTCGTACCTCCGTAGTTAAAGCAATATCTTTTCTCCTATTTTTAAAAAGGGGAACAATCACACATAACACGCGAGACTCATTGCGCTCCCTCTTTATTTCAGGCCCAGAAATAGTCAGATTTCATTCACGTCATTACATTTGCCATTTGGACACCAAAGTGACTTCCTCTACCGGCGTCTTCGGTGCCCTGTCAGGGATTGAGCAATACTGAAAAGTGCCCTTCATCTACCCCAACTAAAACCACACAAGGTTCGGTGCATATGCCTGCCTGCACTACTGACATATTCGATCTTTTAAGTTTAGGCTTTAGGATCGCAACTCTCCATCCTAATGGTATCCTCTCCAATACTCTGTCTGTCAACACTGACTTGTGAGTATCCCCTCTCCAGCCTGAGGATGCGACTACTGACAGAACCAACCATCCAACCGTCTGAAAGGTCCACAGTTTTAGAGCTTCTCTGCTTTGTTGAAGAGACTGCGACTATATATGTATATCATTTGATATTTTATTATTAAATATAAGGGGTTCCGATTAGAAAAATGAATTTGAATCAACCAAACGATTAACTGTAGAAAACGATTTGTAGATATGCGTACCAGGATAGTAGATCTGCAATTCTGTGAATTTCCTGTAGAATTACCATTTTTTTGCTTTCCTCTTCTCCTCGTTTTGCTTCTCGAATTATACATTCGTTCATTTCCTGGAAGGGTTCTGACCGTATAAATGGGATTACTCTCCCTTTCGTCCTCTTTTACGCTTCACTGCAAAGTAGCTTGGCATCTATAATAGTATACAGTTACTTTGCTAATCTTGCCCGGATTGTTGAGTTTGCCCAGGCATTTCCACACTATTTTGGAACTTAAATTAACTTTGATTGCAGCTTATTGCAATATTTCACCTGCAATGGTTCCTGGCGAGCTTAAATTGTTCTCACCTTTGAATTACCTGAATGTTGGTGTCGAAGATGCATCAATATTTCCCCATTAGTTCCAAGTCGTCCTTCGATTCTGCCCCAGGCCCCTCGCTGGTCCACTCTTTATCCATACTCAGTGTTATTTTGATCATGCCATGATTCTTGATATTACTATCTCTGGGTTTATTGATGACTGAGTCTCGATTCCGTTTTGATATTATTAGCAGCATACCTTTTCTGGATATCTACTTCAGTTCTGTATATCTCCATTATGTGCTCAACATTATTTTCATCTGTAGTACCACTTTATAAATTAACATTTATTTACTAATTTTTTTGTCAGACAGATTAGTTAAGTTTGAAAGGTAACTTAACTAAGCTGAAGTAACCTAAATCTAAAACTCGTTTGCTTCTATTATGACGCCCTACAGCAAAGTTATTCTAAAAGAACGGATCTTATTACCAGCCACCAGCTGCCATCTTTTAATGCAGGTATGCTCCGCTCTACAAATTCTCATTCATACAGAATATTTCGGCCACCAGTGGAAGGACAAAACCCAACCATTGGCAACAGCGAAACTAATTACGTGTTACGATAAATAAATAGTTTTCGTTTAAATTAGAATTAACTTTGCATAAAGAGCTCGTAGCTCGCAGCTAAGTCCTTAAAATTCAAATCGTGTATGGAACTCAGCAGAGAGCACATATTCTCTTGCAGTTGCAGTTACCGAGACGTGGTCGAGAGAGTTGATGGCATTCTTCAGAGGAGCGGAACCAGACTAAACGGATTAAGTTTTAATGTCTTTTTGAAAATTGTTAAAGTGGATATTTGGCTAAAGGGAATTCCTTCATTTTTCTCTCCCTATTCGCTTGCAGTTTTTTTTTCTTTATGCTTCTTTATTCTGAGTACAATTTATGCAAAACATGTGCCATGCGGAAGAGGCAAGGCAGGGCTGTTGCTGCATGGATTATATCTTCTACTGGTGTCGAAAATCATAACTAAACTACTTAATTAGGTAAAATGAATTCAAGCGAAGTTGGTATCTGTTTATTTGTGAAAAGTTTAACCATAACGAGGAAATGAGGCGTAGTTGATTAACTTTAATGGCCGAGTTCATTAGCATTTCGGAGTAAAGTAGGAGCTTTTTTATTCTGTCAGCTGACAGAAGTCAACCGTGATTTTCTTTTTAAATGTTGAGGGCTTCATTAAAAACCTATGATTATTTAAATTGAAAAAAAAATTGGGCATCGAAGATATCGACGATGAAAATAGGAATGCAAAGGGGTATCCACACTACCTAAGAAAAATAGTGCTGGCGTATGTTGAAGAAAACTGTAAAGCAGTACATGTGCACAATGATGCCCCTCTTAGCATTAGGATACAATGAGGTATCATACTAGACCTGTACTCTAATCAGCAGTTGCCTTAGGAAGAGGATTCTGCAGAGAGATTGTACTAACGTGAGGCAAAAATTATGTACGAGTACATTATTGAAACTTTGAACTACATAATGGGTATTTTTTTATGTTCCAGGTCGATGTTGTTTGGCTGCCATTCTGTTTGTGATTTGCTGGTGGAATCTTCATACTTGCTAAAGCGACTAGACTATGGCGTGGACCCGAATAATGCTCGCTTGTGAGTCCGAAAACGACAACTCCTCTTGCATGTAGGCTAGACTCGAGGCAAGAGATTTGTCAATCACAGCAGGGCGTAGAGAAGTTGACCTTTTACGAAAAAGAACATGCTGAGAAAATTGTAGCATAAAACATAAACTATCGAAGTCTGGTGGGTGTCAAGTCAATCGTCTGCCCTATGTGGTGCGAGTTTCAACTTCCTTCTTATTGTACAGTAACCTTCCTTTTAAGGTGGACTTAAGTTTCTTCCCATTAGAGTCAACCTCAACACATACAAAATATTTGATGTGTGACTCACATCAATAACTACTTCGATAAAGAGGTCAGTATATGGTATACTATCCAAGTCTGGTGGGTGTCAAGTCAATCGTCTGCCCTATGTGGTGCGAGTTTCAACTTCCTTCTTATTGTACAGTAACCTTCCTTTTAAGGTGGACTTAAGTTTCTTCCCATTAGAGTCAACCTCAACACATACAAAATATTTGATGTGTGACTCACATCAATAACTACTTCGATAAAGAGGTCAGTATATAGTATTACTCCAGACAGGTTCAGCAGGTTCCGTTCGAAAAATCATAAAATTGGTTCTTGTTAACGTCTTCTGCCATTGTTTGCAGAACAAATCTTTGGTGGACAAAATATATAAATATACATACATATATAGGTGACCTCTTATCTGCTTGAAGTCAATGCCTTTAAACCGCAACCGGTTTTGCACGACAAACCCGGATTCTAGGAAAGTGCAGCTTTTCATCTACTCTTGCTGTTCCGAGCCTGTCTGGCATATTTTCCGAACAACAATGCTGATCTCAGGTTTTCCATTTTTGCCGATTATGGCCATAAGAGCCAAATTGTTAAATTATGCCGGGAGCAAGCATATACAATTATATCAAAGTAAAAATTATTATATTTACATAAGTAAAATCGATCTTTAGATAATATTTACCTAAACTATTATATAATTTATACTAATTGCTGGGCCAGATAAAACTTATTAAGTCGGCTAATGAAAAATACTTGTTATCCAAAAAAGAACCTGTAATGTTATATGTCTGAATAAAATAAATTGAATTGAATTGAATCGATTTTTTGCTGAGTATACAGCGTTCGTACATTCCAGGAACCTACTCTCAAATAGTCCGTTGCGTTCCGAATCGTCTTTGCAGTTTGATGATGCTGTCTGTAATCCGAGACTTGGGAAGTCACCCTCACAATTAGTGCTTTTAAGGTCCCTATGTAGTCTACAAAATGTTCCTTTTTTTGTTGTCGTGGTCGGATACATTACAGAGGTGGAACTCTACCGAACAGAGACAAGGCGGTTTATGGGCTAAAGGGCATCAAATTTATAAAAAAACTATATCTATAATACAAAAAATTATAGCGTCCAATTTGAATTTTTGCATGATGAATATCTATTGAAAAACATATTGTTTTGTGTAATTGGCAGAGCGATAGGGCCGGCGCAAGAGCACAAAAACGTACATTTTGAATTTATTTTGTCCAAGCTCAAATTTTAGTATATCATCTAGGACACCCTAGTAAGTCTGCAATTCAAAGGGTGGAATGAAATTCCGGGGATACCGAGGTATTGGCAGAGCGGGTCAAAGTGCATTATGCGTAGGGGGCCTTGTTAATGGCTCCTACGAATAATTACTCCATATATTCGAAAGTATGTACATCATTAATAATTGTTTTAAAGAGTATTTTTTCAAAATCCCTTTAGCTTCTAAGCCGCCCGGGTCAGGTTGGGTAGAGTTTCACATTTGTGATGTATCCGACCTGGACAGACAAAAAATAAACTAAATTTTGTTGACGAAATAATTATGAAAAAGTTTCACAAGCTCTCTGATTAGTGCTTCAACCCCAACCTAGAAGCAGCTCGCGCAAGGTATTCACTAAGTTCAACCTTACTGGAACTTTAGACGCCACCGTTGACTCCGTCTAGGGAATTCGTCCGCTGCCGCCTGGAACAGGAAGAAGTGCTCTAATGAGAAAGTACTCTTCCCCCCTCTCTCATCTGCTGCCGCCAAGAATCCGCCAAACGGGGTTGGATACCCATTTCTTGGATTAAGGTACTTGGCACTCGGCTGTCACCGCTTGGAGGTTGAGAGTAGGAGTTGGTAGGCCTCAGCTAAGTGAAAACGCTTATGTTTTCATATGATCGCATGCACTACCGTTTGACTAGCCCCTACTAGAACATGTCGTGTTATAAGTATTTATTGGCTTTCCGACCAGTTGCAATCAATGTATAAAAATGATATTTATTTCTTGAGTCTTATAAGTAGCCATATAAAAATGCCTTGAATAGTATACATCCATTTTACAACGAACTTTTAAAATATCCAGGATTGTGATAAAATAAGTCAGTTAAGTAATTTCTCGCAAGATTAAGAATAATAACTATTTTCGATTCTGGACGTATACGAAGCATCGAGTAGTTAGTATGTAGAATTAAAAGTTTTTTTTTCAAGAACTCTGATTGGGCGCACAGCGTCTTGTTGAAAATAGCCTCTGAAATTTGGGTTAGAGGTGACTTTTGAAAAAGCTGTGTACATCCTTTATTTCGCATGAAATGGAACCACGAACTAAAGTATATACTCATACCAATCAATTGTGCAATCACCCGTATTTGAAATTATTAATGAAATTTAAAACGTCATATGCGTACGAAAAAAGAAATCGAGTAAGGTCACTCACTACCACCAGTCATTAACGGAAAATATGTTACGTAAAAATTCGCTGAATTAATCATGATCGAGAAAATTAATTGAAAAAAAAAAAATAATAATAAATTCTGAAAAGTGTTTACACTACCTTACTAATGAGCTTTACGACGTCCGCTGGCAAAGGTGCAAAAGTCGCCGACACTTTGTTTCGCATCCGGATTACCATCTGTGTACAAAATTTATTCTCCAAATGGAATTTCATTTAAAGCACATTTAAAGAAACAACAGAAAGCAATTTATGTAAAACCAACGGAAAGGCTACAATTCGTTGGTCCCATCACGTCTGTACTCAAATACATGCAAACAGTAAATAACTTAATCCTTGGCAAACGAAAGAATAGAGCAATGAAATTTCTCGTGAATACCATCCAACAACAGGGCAACAATAAGAGAAAGACCAGAGAAATGAAGAAGAAAGTGATACTTAAACGAACAAACACATTAATATACCAACCAACTCAATCGAATGGAACTAAATACAAACGAAAGGATAAAAGAAATATATGTACGTAGCCGGCGACACACCAGGGCGTAAAGCCTTCTATGGAATTCCTCTGGTTAAGTCTTAGGTCGTGTAAGGTTGGCAGAGTGCTACTTTACGTTGGATTACATCCCTTATCCCGGATGAATTCGTTTGTTTTGAATATTAAAACATTCCGCTTATCCTTTCGTTGGGTGGACTTGTTGACCGTGCAAATGGCACGAAGCAGTCTTTGAGCAAATCCATTTGTTGACCCACAGCATGGTGATGGCGATGATACGAGTAGTTCTGTCCTACCACCACACCTAACAGTGAGAAGTGTATACCTACTAGACTAGTCATGATCCGTAAAAAAAGTGCCAAAAGTAAGAGAGAAGGGATGAGAAAATGACAATTTGATGATGTGGTGTGCAATGCTAATGCCTGACTGGGTCACATGATGACCAGTTTACGTATCCATCATGAATGTGAGTTGAATATTAATTTTTGGACTCGTTTTGGGGATTTGGGGACTTGAAGACTTGGTGACTTTTCTTCTCATGAGATTTTCATTCATTCCTTGAACTTTCATACAGTGTTCAGTGATAAGAAGATGAATAAGTGTCACTTTTGGGAATTATATGAATACTCGCATATGTCTGCTTGGTGTTATCTGCGTTCATTCGCACATCTGGTCGAAATATTGAAATAAATTTGACTTAAATCTATTTACTAACAATGCTAAAAATTAATTGGATATACATGTTACATTAATTTAAACTAGTATCCCGTGTGGTCGAAATTCGACCGCGAGGAAATACTCCTAAACAAACAACGAGAGAAACAACTCTATATACGAGTATGTATTTGTTTACATAAGCTTTTTTTTTTGTAATATTATCCCGTGCAGGGAAGGCGGATTTAAGCTCACATAGCCATGAACGTGATCAAAATGCTTTCATTTAATTGGTTAAAGTGTTTTGTATGAGGAAATTATGTGTGTATGTTCACTTTATTTTAGCTGACTTGATGGTAACATATGGTTTTTGGTGCGCATGATACACCCTTATGGTGTAATTTGTCTGCCCAAAGTCGATACGAATCGCACAAATCTCTTGCTACGAGAAAAGTGAAGATCAGACAAATGCCGCAATTAATTGCGGTACAATACTGTGTGGAGTAGTATCAACGAAAACTATGGAAGCGAGGACTTACTCGAGTTCGCAGTATTTAAGAGTCTAGCTGTTACCATCTACGCATCAGTATCATTCCTTGTACGAAAGCTTGGTTTAACTATGTGTAGTAGAAGAATACCTGAATACTGCCAAATCGAATTACTTCAATCGAATTCCAACTCCAAGCGACGTGGGTAGGTTAAAATACTAGGAACTGGTTTTGAATGCCTCCATAGTAAGATACTCAAAAGCGCTCGGCATATAAAATCAAAACTAGAATGCCTACAGGAGGGTTATTAAAAACCAACGCCCCGGGATTAGAAACCCTAATTACCTGCACACAAAAAGGTTTGCACGGGTAAAGCATAGTGAAACATGGAATTATGTGGGAGCTTTCACATTATCGGAACTACCTATGCTTATAACAGGTCGCCATGTACAAGCAGAATTTAAAAAAAAGCATATGAAGAACACGAAATAACAAATAAGATCAAAATAATTTTCCCCAGAATAATGTCAAATAATGGAGTCCGAAGCAGAATAGGTGTATATATTTTTAAAATAAGTCCTTAGACTTAATTTCAGGAAATGTATTCTGTTCATTGTGTTTCCTATAATATACATACCTATAAATCCTGAAAAGTTCGGTTGGAAGTGGGAAATAGGATATCGTATGATCAATATATCATTGGTATTGGAATGTGCTCAGAAACTTATGAGTACTCACTTTGAAATGAAATGATGCTGCTCTGGGTGAGAGGGCACGTAGGGACTGAGGGTAACGAAACGGCGAACTCTCAAGCAAATCAAGAGTCAACCTCTGAATTCTCTGGTACGAAACCATTTGCTGCAATTGGCAGGGGAATGATAGATCAACAACTGGGCCGCGACGGAATACCAGAGAAGTTGGTCAACCGTGGAAAGTTGCAGGCAAGCGAAAATGGCTGTTAAAATGCCACTTGTAGAGAAGTTCTAACCCTGGAGCGAAGAACACTGAAATGGGTGGTAGCGTTATCTACGGGTCATGGGAATTTCGGGTATCACCTGAAAAAGATGGGTCTTCTGGAGGATAACACCTGTAAACTATGCCCGGAGGAAGTTGAAATAGTGGCAAATATATTGTGTTAATGTGCGGCACTAGCCAGCAGAAGAAGGGAGATCTTGGGGCGTCACTGGGTGGAAACTCAGAAGATAAACCAGATTTCCGTTAAACTGATGCTAGCGCTGACATGAGGAATTCAACCCAGAGAAGATCTGTGGAGAAATCCAGAGAGTTTCTCCGACTGAGATAGATCGTGGTAGAGAGACAAAAAGGGGCCCAACCCGGTGGTCTGATTCGAAAATCTCTGGAACTATATATACACGTACAATTAACGGGTGGGCCATTTAGTGATTTTTTTTTAAATCATAGGTTATTTTGACACTGACAGTCAGTATCATACCTCCGCGGAACGAAATGAGTCGCTTTACGCTTGAACAATATTGGGAAATATCGAAAACATATTTCCAAAGTGAGTGCTGTGTAGCCCAAACAGTGCGTTTTTTGAAAAGAAGTTTTGGCCGAAATGAAGCACCCACCGCGCCTGCTGTACGCAAGTTTGTGCAAAAAGTTCGTGAGACTGGTATGCTAGTGGACAAAACTCATGGTCACCGTCGTCGTACGGTGCGCACAGACGAGAATGTGGCTGCTGTAGCCGAGAGTGTGAGACTCAACTCACGAACATCAACTCGTCATCGATCTCACCAGCTCAACATTTCACGCACTAGCCTGAGGAGAATTCTGCACAAAGATCTGGGATTATTCGCTTACAAGCTCCAATTGATTCAGCAATTGAAAGCGCATGACCATCTGCTTCGTTATCGCTTCGCAGTTTGGGCCTTAGAACAGCTTGAATTGGATAACGATTTTGGGTGAAAAATCATCTTTTCTGGCGAGGCACATTTTCATCTTGACGGCTACGTTAACAAACAAAATTGCCGCATCTGGGGCTCGGAAAACCCGCACGTTATTGTCGAGAAGCCAATGCATCCACAGAGAGTGACAGCTTGGTGCGGATTGTGGAGTGGTGGCATCATTGGACCAATTTTCTTCGAAAATGAGGCTGGGAACAACGTTTCAGTCAACGGTGGGCGTTACAGAGCCATGTACTGTACCCTTATTACTCATTAATAGTACTGTTTTATTTAACTGAAATTGAAGACATGGATTTGGACGACCTCTGGTTCATGCAGGATGGAGCGCCATGCCACACAGCCCATGCCACAATCGGTCTTTTGCGCACCAAATTCAGAAATCGTGTTATCAGTCATCTTGGCGATGTCAATTGGCCGCCTCGGAGCTGCGATTTGACCCCTTTGGACTTTTTTTTGTGGGGAACCGTGAAGGACCGATGTTATGCCAACAATCCGGAAACGATTCAAGCACTTAAGGCCAATATCATCCAAGCAATCCGTGAGCTACAGCCCGAAACCATCAACAAGGTCTTAGAAAATTGGAGTGATAGAATGCGCTACTGCGAGGCCAGCCGAGGCAGCCACTTGAATGATGTTGTATTCCATTATTAATGGGAATGTTCGCTCTTACTAATAAAGCCATAATACTTCGAAAAAAAGTTTCACTTTGTTTATTTTATTGCATTTTTAAAAAGAAACTTGTAGTTGGCCCACCCTGTATACCATACGATCAGTTGCAGTTGGATATACAAGCATTTAGTGGAGTGTAGTGAAGCTCAACCACTTCCAAAAAATTATATTCCAGAAGAAAAGAACACAGCAGGAGAGAAACACCCGACATTACAGTCGAAGAAGTTAGTGAGGCCGTTAAATACTCCAAAAAACGAAAAGCGGTTGGGCCAGACGAGATGCCCTCTGAGTTCTGGAAAAAGATGGGGGACATCGGGTTCAGATAGCTCAAAATTCTCATCTCCAAATTTGTGAGAGGTGACCCAATGCCGAATCAATGGAGGGAAAGTTACCTTCTCCCTTTATACAAAGGGAAGGGTGATACGCGAAACTGTGATAGCTACCGTTCGATCAAGATGATGTCGCACACCATGAAGATCGTTGAGCGGTTATTAGGTGGACGACTGCAAAAAATAATACGGCAACTGATGATCAGTGCCGGTTTGTCTCGGGTAAATCAACCACAGATGCAATCCAAAGTATAAGGATCATAATGGAAAAACATCGTGATTCCTTAAGGGATATGCAATGTATTGTTGGACTTTGAAAAGGCATTCGACAGACAACCATGCGATCTGATATGGGTGGCGCTAAGACATCGAGGGGTTCCAGAAACCTATGTACAGATGATCATGGACATGTACGAGGGAGCAAAGACAAGAGTAAGATGCCCCGCTGGAGTAACCGAAGAGTTCCCAATAAAAGTCGGGGTGCACCAGGGAAGCGACTTAAGTCCTTTGCTGATTATTAAAGTCCTTGATTATCTGCTTGAAGGTAAAGTGACGGACCCCAAGGTACATCAGTTATTCTTTGCTGACGATGGAGCCATCATTAGTGATGATCCTATATCTCTGCAACGAGCATTTGATGTATGGGTGGACGCTCTGGAGGGAAATGGGTATCGCATTAGTTAAAAAAAGACAGAGTAACATACTTGTGCTGGCTATCTCTGATCCACTCAGGCCTATTCCAGACATTTATTTGAATGGAACAGTGCTTCCCAAGTGCGAAAGGTTCTGGGAAAAATATCTGGGATCTATGATCAAAGCAATGCAACTTGTGATGACGACATCAATCATCGCGTAAGCGTAGGGTGGATGGAGTGGTGAGAAAATTCCGCTATCTTCTGTGACAGGAAAATACCACCTAAGTTGAAGGGAAAGCTCTACACCGCAGTTTTGCGTCCAGCGCTCACATATGGTTCACAATGTTGGACGATGTACAAAACGTATGAGAGTAAATTAACGGCAGCTGAGATGAAGATGCTTCGCATGACAGCAGGAGTGACAAAGCTTGATCGAATAAGAAGTTCGAAGATCCGTGGAAGCTTTCACATCAAGGAAACCATCGTACAACAAATAGAGCGCGACCGGCTTAGCTGATATTGCCACGTTCAAAGAAGAAACCATTTGAACCCTGTTAAAAGGCAATATCAGTGCATGTTCCAAAGACATCGCGATGTAGGAAAGGCAGGCCTATAAATGCCTGGATCAGACAAATGCGACGACATCGGCATTTCATTGGCCTCAGTAACCGAGTGATCAAAATCGGCAGGCCTGCCGATATTTTCTGACGTTAAATAGGCGAACCCCACAGGCGGATCAGTAGAAATGCGGTGAAGTGAGAGGGTTAAGATCCCTTGTTTTCGGATCATAACCTCGCTGATGAAAGAAAGGAGAAGAAGGAAAGAACGCAGCAGGACAAGTCTCTAATTGGATATGCCAATATTTCTATATGGCAATGCATTTCTTTTAATTTGGCTGACCTTTTCAGCCAGCATGATCCTTTGCCAACTGTGTATTCCAAGTTGGTTAGTTTATTGGATCGCCTTTCTCTTGCACATGCCATTGAAGAAATTGACAGAGTTCACGCTTCTGCACCATATAATAATGAGTAATAAGGGTCTTAAATAGCATCTTCATAGAGCTCTTGATTTGCTTTATAAGCCCTTAGAAATAGCGATTAGGTAGAGGTATCCTTCGTTTAATATTCGCGCTGTATACCCCGTGAGATCTTAAAACAGGCCAACAAGTTCAGCGCATAAGAAACTGTACATGAAGTAAGTATGATCGTCGCTATCTGTATAATCCTCGATCTGCGTATGTAATAGTTTTTCTTCTCGTAATTAAGGAAGCCAGTGATCATGTATATAGATACATGTGCTTAAATTTAAATTTCCAAGTAACTTTGTCAACTTAATTTTGTACAATTGAGTAACGGTTCAGCAAGCATACATTATGAAATCGACTGCATTGTTTTCAAGAAAAAAATGTCAAAGTTACATATATGATACAAAAAAACAAAATCAGTCTTCATATTATGTCTTTGTATCACACTTTCGTATCATAAATAACAAATTCCTAATACAGTGCAAGCATGTATGTATGTTCATAGTTAAAGCATTTAAACGTTATAAGATACCTTAATAAAGCCCAGAAGGATTTTATTTGAAATTAATGAGGTGAGGAAGATTCAAAAATGCTCCTTGTCGCATCCTGAATTCATTCATTTTTTATTCCTTTGTGAAATATAAATTTCCTGCTCATAGCACAGGTGCGAAAGATACCATGGAAACGTTAATTAAAGCGAAAAATCTGAGAAATTCTAACAAAAAAAATGCACTATACTCGCATGTACGATTGAGTCTTGGAGAATAACGAACGCTAGTACGTCTCAGGCTGTTAATATCCTTGAATCGCACATGGCTGTCATGAAATGTCGTATTCAGCAGAAAACATTTTTTCACGTTCATATTAGTGGCAATACGGCACGTACAGTTGTCTGCACTTGTTTTGCCTCCACACAGAGAAAACTTCTCATACCGTTATCAACCCAGTGCCACCCTATCAAAATCGATTCGCACATCCTTGAGAGGTAGACAATTATCATCATTATTATTATCCTCATCATCACTTTATGCTCTCTGCTACTGCCCCTACTCAAACCTATCAGCGATGTGCAGTGTAAGTATCTGCGGATACTTTATTTTTGTTGGTCCTTTTTATGGCTTGCCGCCCCTCGAAGTGAATAGCGAGTTGAAGTCGTAAATGTATCTCCGAACAGTTTTATCTTTAATTTTTCTGCTGAGGAGTGAATGCGTGACTGTTTGCTAGAAATTGGTGTCCTGCATGTTTTTTCATAGCTTCCAAATAAATTCGATGCTCTAAATGTGCTTCGATCGTACAGAAACCGCAAATCAAGGAGCTCTTTGAACTATCACGAAATATCCTTGACTTTAACATAAAAGTAATCATCAAGAGAAAAAAGTTTACAGGTCTTTGGTCGTTTTCTTCTCCGGCTACAACGCTGGCAATTAATATGAATTATTGTCGCTCTAGGATTTATATCCCGCAGATTATTCACAAGTTGAACGAAATTATCAGAGTCATTATTCGTTTTTCGACTGCAAACAATTCAACTGTGCGAAGTTTGATTTATCATCTTTCTGGAGGAGGGGTTAAGAAGAGCGTTTTTGTCGAATTTATTCCATCTCGTTAATTAGGTAAAGTTCTGGTCTGATAGCATTACTTTTGTGTTAACTTCGATGGGTGATTTAATTAAGGCATCTATGAGGTTGTGGCTATAAATTTGCGTTACTTGTGGCAACTTTTGTGCAAATTATTCACCCGATGGTTAGTCCGATCAATTTATAATGATAACAAGAGAATAGCCATAGCCATGAGTAATATTTTACTATGGATCATATTTAATTGGTTTTTTTGGCTGAATCGAACATATAATGGGTCAGTGAACTATTGACGCCACTAAGCCATGCAAGCGATGAACTTAATTATTTAAATATACAGACCAATAAATGAATATATGTTATATTTCTTTTTGCTGCATTAACCCAAAATAACTATTTTGTTATAACGATGGAGTTGGGGCTTGTGTTGATGGAGTTGAAGCATCTTTTGGCTATTTTGAAGTACTGCCGATGGCATTCGAGCATCTTTTTATTTAGTTCGTGCATCAAGTAATAGAGTCCAGATGGCAAGGCACCAATTCCCGCTCAATAATTTTACCGTTACCATAATCAATTTTTTCCACATCCAACAAAGAGTTAATGGAAACCAAGAACCTCTGGATCAACCATAATTCCCTTATTTTTCCTACAGAGCAGACGGCCTTGTTACATAAATGATCTTGTCGAGGAGCTACAGATAGACAGAATTACGAGACCCACTTTTTGAGTTTCCCTGTATCGTAAGTGAATTATTTTTTTTTCATTATTATATACGAAATACAGAATACAAAATTGAGCAGCTTTTTACTCCGGTGTTAGCGAATATGTATTTCTATTTTTTTTTACATTTACCATGGTATTTAAATTCCGTCTATTTAATGGTAAACATACATCGCCTGCGAAGAGTAATTACTGTTGTGCCACAAAACGATGTCAGCAAACTCAAACTAATAAAGTCACACTTCAGGTCCATTCACAGCTCAGCGAACTGCGAATGCCCAAATTGCGAACAAATGGTTTTTAGCACATTTATAAGCACGCCATGGGCAATTTTACTATTCCAAAAGAACGGACCTTAATTTATCTACCGATTAATATATAAAAAGTTGAATTGTAATTAGTTTCTGCGAAGAAATTAACAATTCGCCGATTTTTCCGCGAATAAGCGAATGATTTCTGCGAACTGTCAACTTTTATTCACATTCCACACATGTAAGACGCAATCCACATTCCCGCGACCAAAACATTCGCGAGAGTTTAAGCTCACAATTCTTTTGTATTGTTCTTGGTGGGTAAGATGGTGGTTGAATTTATTGAAAGAATGTAAGATATTACCTTCTGAATAAAAGCTGCGCTATGTATTTATGCATTTTTCACGTTTAGGCAATTAGTTAGAAAATGAATGACAACTGAAATTCGCGGATTGGCGCGACTAGATAAAAAGTAGCTGTGAAAGAAATGTCAAAATTCGCGAATATTCGCTTATTCGCATTCGCAGGTCGTTGAGCTGTGAATCGACCTTTCCTGTATCAATAACAAAAATCATTTACTTCACACTGAAAATGACAAATTTTCAGATGCATACCATACCGGTCAGCTATAAAATAAGAGATATACACTGAATTGCTTATTATATGATGTTTGCGTTTAAATTAAATGCAGTTTTTGTTCACAGCAGTCGCTATGCAACATTTTGACTTATTGATCCGATTCGGTTTGATACGAATTGGTATTTCAGAATTTTATAATTGTGATATCAAAAATATCAGCATTTCACCACAATAATTGAGTACCCTCAATTTTTGCACGCACTTCAATATTTCTTTTCTGTTTTATATTTTTACAGTAAACACGGATAGATAGATGAAAAATCATCTTTAATCTAAAGTGAATGAATGATGTTTCGAGCTTGTTTAGTATGCATAACCACTATAACAAGTGCACGATACAATTGACAAAGAATGTTTTTTAATCTTTTTTAAGTTTTAAAATATATATATCAATTAAAACATTAACTGGGAGTAAATCTTTCACTAGGATATCACTGAAAAAACATTTCTTTAAAAAGAGTATGCCTTTATCCAAGTTAGTTCTCATATAAAGGGATTATGTACTCGTACCTGCTCCAACAAATTGATTTTGAACCATATACCAATCCGAAAAATAGTCAACGGGAAAACGGTCGTTATATACAATTTTTTAGTCAAAAATCAAGTATTTTTAATATCATGCATTAAACATATTCTTACGTAAATATGAAATCTTAACGAAATAGTTAGATCCATTGTCGCACACAGTTTGCTAATCTCGTCACATACCCTTAGTTTAGTAACGTATTTTGTGAACACCTCCTTTGCCTTACATGTCACAAACTTAAAAAAGAAAAATGTACGTAAAGGCTGCCATTACGGTCCGCGACTCTCTCCCTCTCTCTCTCTCTTCACTTTGGCTCCAACGTGAATAAAATGTCTGGCGAAAGACCAATCATTATTATTTTAATTGTGTCGTCCTCTGAGCGGCTCAAATAGCCCCGAGAGCGCCACAAATTGGTGACCCAGACGTGACTTGAGCACGCAACCTTTTGACAAACTTACTTGGATCCTTTAACCCCTTGGGGGGCATATGGAGCCAACCACGCCTGCGCACCATCTTGTTCGGAGTTCGGCAACGCGTTTGAGCTGCCTCCAACTCATTCCGAAAGAGCTCGATTCCTATTCAAGTGTTCCGCGTAACGTTTGCCTAGGGCGTTCCATTATTCTGCCTGTCATTTTTCATTTTCAATGCATTTTTATTTTAAATTCAGAATATTATCTTACGTGCTAACAAAAACGCTTAAAACTAGCTTAATTAACTTAACTATCTTATTCTAACTTACTGACCCTATGAGGGCGCTCTAAGCTAATCGTAACACTTAAACTATGTCTTTCGACGTAGCCTAACTTAATTTACTTAACATCTATACTAACTATCTGAAACCGCCCCACTGAACCTGAGACGCTCTAAACTACCCTGTGCGACGTCTCGGTCGTAGTTGAGTCGCCTATCTACAGCTTTTCTGGCGACGTGGAAGATTAGCGGCACCGCTAACTTATCCTGGATCAGACCTCTTTGATCAAGATATAGGAACGCTTCTGGAGGGATAAAGCCGTTAAGGCGCACACTCTCGTGACAGAGATTGTTGGGGTAAAAAGCCCCAAAGATCAGGCTATTCATCGAGGTCATTGCTCTTTCAATGTGCCTTCGAATCAATTTGATCAAGAAATTATACACTCTGATCAGATTCGCCCTGTTGTAGAGGACCTCATTACGATAGAATTTTATGTACTCAGGCTCTGGTGTTCTATACAAACGAAGGCAAGCCCTCTCAAACACGCGCATCTTTTCCAACAAGCTTGGCCCCACGTTGAACCACACGGGACATCCATATGCGAGCATAGGCCGAATGAGGGCCATGTAGCAGATTACCTTCACTCTCGCATCGAGTTGGCTGCTATAAAACCGTCTCTTTGTGAAGGCAAAAGCAACTTTGGCTTTGGCCAGAGCAGCATCTATATGTTTGCTAAAATATAGATATTGATCTAACCAGACCCCAAGGTACCTGTCTACACTTCGATTCGCAAGTGGCTGTCCGTGTTGTCCCACGATAGAGAGCTTTCGCAAATTCTTTCTGGTGTCCCTAGAGGCCCCAGACAACGGCGTTCTGAACAAGATGGTCTCCGACTTCTGAAAGTTAATCTTCAGCTTCCAGTCGTCGCAGTATCTCTTGATTATATCGAAGTCACGCTGCAAGAGTGTTGCAATGACCTCAATCGTAGGCCCCGACCTGTACGCGACCAAATCGTCTGCGTACGCTATGGCATGGTGAGGTGAACCTATGAGATCGCTCGTGTAAATGTTGAATAGGATCGGCGAATTAACCGCACCCTGTTGCAGACCATTTTTTACTTCAAAAGTTCCTGCAGACGTCACATTGCCATTCTTCACAATGAACCTCTTACTGGTGGGCATGTCATAAAGTATGTACAGCAGTGGTTTACTTATACCCAGCCTGCTCAATTTGTAGAAGAGTCCTTCTAACCATACGGTATCGAAAGCCATCTCCAAGTCAACCAGACAGGCACCCGTGCATTGCTTCTTGCTTTTGTTCCATTGAATATCCGATACAAATTTAGACGCGGCATGTATCGTATCATTCCCCGCCTTGAAACCAAATTGCTTATCCGGAATTATATGCATGTCCTCAAGCCACTAAGCCAGGGCTCTATGGATCACTTTTTCGAATACCTTCTACTATTCTGCCTGGAGTGAACGCATTCCACTGCATGACGTATTTCGCAATGAAGTTGTCTTCGTGCCGTAGGGTATGTCCAGTACACTGCCACTTTCTCTTTCGTATAGTAATATTTATGTTCTTGGCCGGTTCTGAGATAAAGTTGTCCGTTGGAGATACGGTTCGGTCAAAAAATCCTCAAGATGATTCTTAAACATTTGTTTACGAAGACTTGCAGCTTGCGTGTGTTAATGGTGTCCACCTTGTAATTACTGCACCCATAAAGCAGCACCGATTCTACGTTGAAGCGGAACAGTCGCAGCTTGGTTCTTAAACTGATAACATTGCTTCTCCAGATGTTGGACAGCATTCCGAATGCAGTTTTAGCCTTCGCGATTCTGCTGCACACATCGAGTTCGGTGCCACCGCGATTAGCCGAGCCCACGCTTCCTAAATAAAGCAAGTTATCAACGTTCTCGACTTCCTGTCCGGCAATGTTAAGTTGAGCGCGGGTGTTAGAAGTGCTCAGGGTTTTTGTTTTGGCTATGTTTATTTTTAGCCCCATTTTGTTTGCCTCAGTTTCTAGATTTTGGGCCATCAAATGAAGGTTCATTATCCGATGTGAAAGTACCTAGACAAACATCGTCAGCGTAATCTAGGTATTTAAGGTAAGATGTCATAGTCCAACGAATTCCATAGTTGCCTTCAGTCAATGCTGCACGGAGTACATCGCTAATAAGCACAAAGAATAATAGTGGTGACAGTATGCTTGCACAAGAAATCCATTTAAAAAATAAACTCAAAGCTATTATAAAGACTTCACAATGTAAGCATGAGAGCCGCAAGTAACATGTTTTGCAAAATGGAATGCTGTCGGAGGGCTTTGAAGTCCAAAGCGAAACGAAATGGGTGCATAATTTCACCGATGTTGATCTTAATGGTCATCAGCGATGTACTTCGAGCAACACTGACTGAAGAAAACCACAGAATCAAATGAATATAATATCTTATCTAAAATATTTAGACTAAGCTGACCTGCATTTCATCTGCTCGCGTACCATCTTGTGATTTGTTTTTGCCCAAATCGTATGTATATAAGCTGCTTTGTCAGAGATCGGGTCAAAAACATATAAGCATCACCATATGGAGGAGAAAATGGGAGTGAAACGGTCACACCTTATGACTTGATAACAACTCCATTGCAAACTACGGTATGAAGTGGAAGCGGAAAGGCAGAAAGGGAATCATTCTTAAGAAAAAATGTGTCGCAGAACATTTGCGGAGGAATCGATGTTTTTAAGGATGAACTGGAGAGAGCTAGGCTATCGGACTAATAAAAAAAAATTATTTTCGACAATTCCGGTAAAGTAAAATCTAGTCCATTTTGTTTTTGTTTTACCCGCCTATAAAAAATGATTTTGGCCAAACCCATAGAGATTCCAACTTCAAATTTTAAATGAGGATAGAAGATGACTCTCTCTATAATATTGTATATTAAAAACTACAGTGGACTCTCCCTAAGTCGAATTTCTCTCTAACTCGAATATTTTCGCCATATTTTAGCATTCCCCTTAATTTTCCATACAAAAACATCCTCTAAGTCAAACTCCCTCTAAGTCGAAACTCCCTCTAACTCGCACACATTCTCTCGATTCTTGGCCCCTTTCTTCACCCCTTAAGTCGATTTTTTTTTTGCATGAAACAAAATAAAAAAATGAAAATGAAATGTTACGGAATTATTGCAAAGTAAGCCATATGGTCAAAAGTTTTGTTTGTTTAAAATGTATTGTATGTATTGTATGTATATAACCAGGCACAGCATTCTTGACAAAGTTTTATCAGGTGAAAGCATTTTTGTTGACAAAACAAAAGCTGATGAGTGGAAGCAACAGTTATCAGAGGTTTTCAGAGGATTCAAACCGCAAGGCATTTTTAATGTCTATGAAACGGGAATTTTTTTCAAATGTTTACCGACACGTACCTTGGCTTTTAAGGGCGAAAAATGTTTTGGAGGCAAACACAGCAAAGAAAGAGTGACATTTCTTGTAGGATCAGAAAAACTAAAACTCTTAATTATCGGCACGAGCAAAAATCCACGCTGTTTTCAAAAAATAAAAAATGAAATTTGCCGGTGGATTATGTAGCCAACCAACGGTCTTGAATGACGGAAGATCTTTTTACGAGCTGGCTTTTGAAGCTCGACGCAAAATTTGCAAGATCAAAGCGAAAGGTCTTATTTATCATTAACTGCCAGCTCACCCTAAACAAGTAAAAGGTAAATTAAAGTTTATAAAGCTTGAGTACTTCTCACCCAACATGAATTCAATAGTTCAGCCAATGGACATGGGAATAATACAAAATTTGAAAGTACACTATAAGCGCCGTATACTTACAAAAGCCTTAAGGATTTGGGAAACCAAAAAAGAAGATTACAAAATATCGCTTCTAGACTGTGTACCTAAAATTTCAAGAGCATGGGTAGAAGATGTAACTCCGTTAACGTTTGGAAATTGTTTTAAAAAGGTCGGGTTTAGAGACGAGACGTGGGACGAAGAAGATAAAATTCCGCTCAATTTACCTAGATCTGAGCCCATGAAATCGAGCAAATGTGGAACAAGTTAACAGAAGCGAATTATAATGTTGCAGATGTTAATTGGAAAGGCTTTATGAAAGTCGATGACGGTATCGTGGCTACCGAAGTACCTGACAATCAGTCTGTTTTGGAAGAAATAATTAATGCTGAAAATAACGCAAACGAAAGTGAAACGAAGAAGAACCCGAGTTAATTAACATAGAAATGCCAGGAAAAACCGAAACGGAGAACGCGACTGAAATTCTGCAATCTGCAATAGAATTCACTGACTAAGTACCGGATGAAGTTCAAAACTATCTTTTTAAACTAGAGTCATTTTTTTAAAAAAACAAACACTCCACCTGTGATGGCCCAACTAAAAATAAAAAAAAATTTTAAGTAAAAATATTCAAATAAGATTTTGACGATATAACAATGAATTTATGTGCCTTATTTTAGTTTTAATTTAGCAAGAAGATGTGTTTTATTTATTTTATTTAATTATTATTTTTTTATTTCGATGAACTACTGTGTCCTTATTTAATTTAAACCAAGCAAGAAGCTCTTCTTTATTTATTTTTTTTGTTAATTTTTTTTAATTATGTTAACCTTTTTTTTTTATTAAATAAACGCTTTAAACAAAAAAAATGTTTCTCCCTTTAACTCGAATTTTTCCAAAACTCCTTCTAACTCGAACAAATCATGGTATCCCGTGAAAATGCGAGTAGGGGGAGTCCACTGTAAAAATAAATAAAATATAATTTTTCGAATTATTCAAAAAATAAATATTAAAATTACAATCTGGAATTCCTTCCTTGAAAATAAAAGTTACGTCAAAACCTTCAAAGTTCATGTTTTCCTGAATTCAACAAGGTATATTTAACTAAATTAACAAAATATCTTTGTCAGACCCCACCTTGAATACGACAGTCACGTTTGGTCACCTTATCACGACACCCACTTCCTTAGAATCGAAGCTGTGCAGCGCAGGTTTATCCATTTTGCCTTACGCGGTCTCCTATGGGCCAACAACTGTATCTTGCCCCCCTAAGAAAATCGGCTAAAATTGATTAAAATGCAAACGATCGATCTTTCGTGACCCATGGAGGCATCAAATAAAAAAAAAAGCGAAATCAAATAAAACAAAAATGTAGAGAACTATACTGGCTACTTCGGAAGAACTCGAAACTATCTACGAGTATAAACAACAATATTCTACTATGCAAAACAATCATAGAACCAATTTGAACTTATGGCACCCAGCTTTTACCGAGCACAGCAATTACCCAAAGACAATAATCCAAAATTCTACAATCAATAATAATCAACGCGGAATGGTATTTATACCATTGGCATATATGCCATCATTGGATATGGTGGCATACATCGTGACCTAAATATCCCTACTATAAGTGACGAGATATCCCACATAAGCAGAAGACACCATACAAGAATAATAACGCATTCCAATGACGGAATCAACACACTACCAGTACAATAGATCTCTAGAAGATGGCGCCTTAAAAGGACTCCACCTACTGATTTAACCAGAGAAGGCTGAAAACACATATGTAGAAAAAAAAGTATATATGTAACTTAAATCTGTAGCCTTTAAATGTGCAAAAAGTAAATTAATCATGTAAATTATGTAATCGGTATGACACGTCCTATCAATTCTTTATAATTCAATGTAACAAATGTTGACTATAAGCAGATATACAATAAATAAAATAAAAAAAACATCAAAAATAAATAAATTTGGATGATTATTCGAAGATTCTCTTGGCTAGAGCAATGCTGTCCATTCGCTTGATGTGGCCGAGCCAACGTAGTCGACGAATCTTAGCATTTTGGACATCAATCCACATCTTGGTACAGCTCATAGAGTTCACGGTTAAATCCGACGAAATATTTTCCGTCGAGAGAGTTCAATATTAGCTCAGCTTTCTTACTTATCGTCCAGCACTTGGCGTCATATAACAGGACTGGTAAGATTAGCGTTCTGTAGAGCAATAATTTAGTCCGTCCAGTTAAGAGTTTTGAGACCAGTTGTTTTCCTAAACTGAAATACCAGCGGATTCCTACGGCTATTCTTAGTCAAATCTCCACGAAGCTGTCGTTTGTGGGATTAATATTTACTCCAAAGTAGATGGGCTCATTGACCGCCTTGAATTTAAGATCATCAACAGTGAAATTCTGTCCTACGTTTCGGACAGATAGATTTTTGTTTGCTGATAACATATTAATTCTTGGTTTTTTCCTCATTTATTTGCCGTAAATGTCTCTATGATGGCACGGTGAGATCTCCAGATGATGTCAATATTATCTGCGTACCCCAGCAAATGGATGGACTTGTGGAAGATAGTGCCTTCCGAGATTGAAGAAATCACATAACAGCGCGTCTCCTTATCGAAATCCGGTGCAAGTTCGGAATAGTTCGGACGAGTTATTTCCAAATTGTAGAGAGCACTGCGTATTTTTCAGCGTTACGGGACACAGCTAGATCAGTTTTGACGGGATCGCAAATTCATGAATGCTCATATGGGACCTTAAAGTCGATGAATAAGTGATGAGATTCAACTTGAAATTCGTTGGCCTTTTCCTGGATTTGCTTCAGAATGAAAATTTGGTCTATCGTCGATCTGCTGGGCCGGAAGCCACACTAAGGCTGTGGTTATGTAGCAAGGGAGTAATACTAGCGCCAGGTCGCGCTCTCTTGGGCTTTTAAGCTGGTCGATTCAAATTTAGCTAGTTAACGCTTCAGTTTCTGTTTAGTTTCAATGAAGTGCACAACATGTCGCTTTTTTTAGACGAAGAAATTTGATTAACAGAAAGTGCGTGCGTACGTGCCGATTATTATGTTACGTACGTTGGATAGTAACTTGTATACGACATTTAGCAGGGATATGCTCGATACTCCTCTCGTGTTGTCCTTGTTTTTCGCTGCAGAGTTTCTTTGTGTGCATCTTCTGTCACCAATTGGGAGCACGCATCATACCAAGGGTTCTTTCCGATGGTGGTTGGTACCCCAAAATTGTTTCGGCTACCTCTTTGATGATGGCGCTGTATTGGATCCACTGGTTGTTGGCGTTTCCGATTGATGAATACACTGCAGAGAGTGTCTCAGACAGGCGCTTTTTGTAGGCTCTGACTGCTTCATGCGTGCTAAGGTATCCAACATTAAGTTCTTTCTTCTGGGCGATTAGTGACGTCTTCTCATTGAATAGTCGAGCTCTGAATTTGGCTGCAACAACAAATGGTCAGAGTCGACATTGGCTCCTCTGTAGGCACGCACATCCAAAAAATTGGATGTGTACCTAGCA
This sequence comes from Brachypalpus laphriformis, assembly GCA_945910035.1. Classification (NCBI taxonomy): domain Eukaryota; kingdom Metazoa; phylum Arthropoda; class Insecta; order Diptera; family Syrphidae; genus Brachypalpus; species Brachypalpus laphriformis. The sequence goes on from OX246755.1 coordinate 127,093,767, forward strand.
ACGATTAGCACGTGGTCAATTTGGTTGCGATTTCGACCATCAAAGAAACCTTCGCAAAGTCAATTAGTCGGAAGATGTTGTGTGATGTCGTGTCGTGGAGGTTGTACTTTCCAACTAACATGAAGATATTATCCTTACCAATTTTTTATTAAAGTCACCGAGTACGATTTTTACATCGTACTCCGGGCAGGCTTCGTAGGCACCGTCCAAGAGATTATAAAAATCTTCTTTCAAAGGGTCTTCAGTCTCGTCGGTAGGAGCGGGTGCTCATATAAGGCTGATATTGTAGAATGTAGCTTTGATGCGGATCACAGCCAGGTGATCACTTAGCGCTTAAAGTCCATTACTCTTGATCTTAGTCGATTTCTCACAATGAATCCGCATCCTAACGTGAGCAATCTAATATGGCAGCTGTAGTATTTATCGCAATCTTTTCGCTTGTGCATGCCTGATCCTATCCATTGCATCTCCTGGATAGTAGTAAATGTGCTGTATACTGCGTAAGGTCAGATTCAAGTTTTAGAATTGCACCTGCGGTACGTTCCAGGTGTATATTTTTAAATCAGAATCGAGTCATGTTGCCATTTCAGGGGATCCATTACCCTTGTATCTCTCTCACGAGAGGATTTTTTTTAAGTAGTGAGGAAGTTACTCTGACGGCAGAACTCCCAGCAATAAGGCCACTTCTTTGCGATTACCCATAGGACGCGGGGCCAGATATATCACTACCAGGAGTCTACTATAGAAGTGTGAGCGCTATCGTTGAGCCAATAAGGGCTCCTTCGCCAACGTCTCTATTCCAAAGTTCTGACTAACCATGAAAATTCCTGACCGACCTGTAGTCCTATCGAAACAGCCCGAGTAATGTATTCACTATAGACGCCACCCTTGACTCCATCTAGGGAATTTGTCCGCTTCCGTCTGGAACAAGCAGTGCCCCAGTGAAAGGGCACTCTTCCCCCCTCTCTCGTCTGCTGCCACAAAGATCTTCCAAAGGGGTTGGTTACCCAATCTCCAATCAAGATACTAGGTTTAAGTACCCAGCGGTCACCAAAGGTAGAGGTAGAGAAGTTGTTGTAGACCTAGGCTAAGTGAGTATTTTATGTTTTCATGTATGCAGTACCTTTTGGCCACCACAATGTTGGATTATTTATTTATTTCATCAGTAAGCTTAGCTTACGGATTGGGAATATACATATTATAATGAAATAAAGAAATGTATAAAAATGTATAGATTAAAAGAAAAATGGAAGCTACTGTAATGAGTGTACAATATTGTGAATTAACTTCAACGATTGTAAAACAACAAACTTTATTAAACGGTATACAATAGATTTTATTTTATTGAGCTGCATAAAGGATGTCTAAAAGGCGTCTTGTCGTCGTCGCTATCAGGTAAAGAGAGATCAGTGAACACAGGAAAAAGAATGTCGGAAAAAGCGACGGGCCAATTCGGAACAAAAGGGCTGACTCGGGAAACGTTGGATTCTGTCGCGGCTCTGTCCACATGTTGCACCGATGATGTGTGGTGAAATATTATTGTGGAGTCGCCGCACAATAATTAAAGAAATAATGAATTAAATTAAATTAATAAATTGGTTTGAAAGCAAACAAGCAAACTGAATAAAATGCCTTTGAAGCGCTCTGTCGAAAATTTATTATACGGCGCGATGTATCTACTGATTCCATTTACTGAATTCAGAAATCTGGCTCATTGGCTCATTTCGACCATAGAATGTTCTATGCACCATATATGTAGATAAAAGTGTAGGACTATTAGTACGGAAACACAAGATGTCTCTCACAAACAGGATGCCATGTACATGCCTTCTTGCACTGATTGGCATTATACCTAATAGCTGACATCTAGCTTTATAAGATGGGTCGAAGTCTCAATTCATATTAAAGAAGACGTATTTTGTAAAGCGTCTCTGCTCTCTTTAATTGCGGCCCGAATAGATCAGGTAGTTTGGATTCCAAACAACATCGGCATATTCAAGAACTGATCTGACTAGGGCAATCAAAACCGATAAAAGTATTAGAATCAGAGAAATCTTTCGAGTTCTGTTTTTAATAAATCCTTCTAACTATTTACTCGACATGAGAAACATGTCGTTTGGTTCAATAGTTCAATAGTTTTGTTGTAATAAATGCACCGAGGTTTTGTATTTTATTGAATTTTAATAAGGGCATGAGTTCAATACAATAATTAAATGAAGTTGCTTTTAACATTAAGCAATTAAGGTGGTTAAATTCATAGCGGTTAAATTCATAGTAGTATAGCCGTGGAAATCTCAAGTTCTCAACATGAGCTAAATATAACTTGCACCACTATGACTTTAGCCGCCTTAATTATTGGCACATCAAATGGATAATTCCATCTGGTTCTTTATGGAATAATCTAAACGTTTCATTTTTTTAAATATTTTGAGATCACCGCCAAAAGTGCGCAAGAAGAGATTGATCTTAAATAAATGTTATCATGACAGACCGTTTGAAACCGGGCAATTAAAAAATTATGGAATTTACTTTAACATTGGTAAATGAAATTCAAATTTTTCTAGCTTCCTTATCAACAGCACATGGTGCACAGAATTAAAGGCTTTGCTTTTAAGCAAGCGTCAACCTTACATCCACTTTTTACAGTATTAATTACAAAAGTTGTAAAATGCACAAGAGTAGATGTTGTCGAACGACCGCAAACAAAACCATGTTGCAACTCTGATGTGTACATTTTTCTTTTTTTTGCCAGGTTAGGAAACGCTCAACTGGAGCACTCAGACGCAACTGGTCCAGTGTACTACCAGAGAGCGAACCCTGATTTACCCATTTTATTGGAATTTCCTTGTCTTTCTAAGAAAGCCAAGCAAACACTTCAGTGATGAGGAGCTTACAGTACCAGCACTCACCACATCCGCACCGAGGATCTGCCACCTGAAACGAGCAAAGGCCGGACACTCACAGAGATAATGTTCCGCGGTGTCGTCGCTCTCTCCACAAGCGTCGCAGATTGTAATGTCACTTAAGCCTAACACGTTAAGATGCTTGGCAAAAGCAAAGTGGCCTGTCAAGACGCCAATAAGTTGTCTACAGTCTTTTCTGCTGATAGACAACAAGAATGCCCCTGATTTCTTACAGACGTCCGGGGGCATGCGTTTAGTCAACCTGCATCCCGGAGAGTCATGCCACACACAATTGTGGTCGTGAGAAACCCAATCGTCAATGGAAGCCCTAACCGAGGACGCAGGAAGACCCAACGCGGGTTCCGGACCTGAGAAAGCCTCCTCTGAGCCTTGTCTAGCAATCTCATCGGAGATCTCGTTCCCCAAGATCCCAGTGTGACCTGGGACCCAGATAAGAGACAGAGAATTCAGCCTTGCGACCGAGTTCAAAGAGTTTTTGGTTTCACGAACTATTTTGGAAGTGGTTAAAGGGTTAAGCAAGGCCTTAAGCGCAGCCTGACTGTCACTACAGACACAAATGCTACGTCCCTTCCACCTGTTCTTCGCAACATAGTTCATGGCCATTAGGATTGCATAAGTTTCCGCTTGGAAAACAGACGCATATTTGCCTAACGAAAAGTGAAGTCTAATGTTGTCGACTTCCACGAAGACACAAGCGCCAAACCCTTGACTGGTTTTGGAAACATCCGTGAAAATACGACTACATTCCATTCCCGGCTCAGACTCTGACCGAAGCCAGTCCTGGACACAAGGAAAATCGACTCTGAATTTGCGCATCAGCTGGAGTTCTGGTGTCATTGCATCAGACGGCATATCCATAAGGCAGGAGTCGTAAGATAAGTGTCGCACAAGTTCACCAAAATTCCAGTGTGGAGTAAACCGCCCCGCCTAAGACGATGGATAACTTTGATAGTGCAACCCATGATATAAGTATCAAGGGGAGGTAAATTCAGCAAAGCGTCCAGAGCAGAGCCAGGCGTACTCGGGAAAGCTCCCGTGCAGCCGAGACAAGCCGTTCTTTGGAGTTTCCCACAAAAGGCAACCACATATTTCCGCGAGAGCCCTTTCCACCAAACAACCGATGCATATGCGAGGAATGGTCTTATCATAGCCGTGTAGATCCAGAGAACCTTATTCGGTGACAAGCCCCATGTCTTGCCAAAAGCACCCTCACACTGCCAGAAGACTAGAGCGCCTTGGATGTTTTCGACTCGACGTGTTTAGACCAATGAAGTTTCTTATCTAAAATCACTCCCAGATATTTGGCTTAATTGGAAATGCGAATGGTGACGCCTTTTAGTACTGGCTGAGTCAGACCGGTCAAAATCCTCCTTCTCGTAAAAAGAACAACCTCAGTCTTAAGAGGATTCACCGAAAGCCCACTCCTAGTACACCATTCATCGATCATGTCCAGCGCCGCCTGCGCGCTAGCACAGAACGTCGCCAGGCATGGTCCGATAGAAAGTACGGCGACATCATCCACATATGCCTGAGCGTAGACGTTAGAACTATTTAGAGTGTTCAACAGAGAGTCGACCACCATGCACCATAACAATGGAGACAGAACGCCACCTTGCGGACAGCCCCTGTTTACCCCTGTCATAACATATTGGCCACAATCCGCATCTACTACCAACGTTCTCTTCATTAGCATTGCTTTAATCCACAACACTAATGTTTCATCTACCCCGTGTTGTCTGGCAGAGTGGCACATGCAGTCAAAAGTCGCATTGTCAAAAGCACCCTCAATGTCGATGAAGATACCCATCGCGTATTCTCTCCTATCAAGCGCGCATTCAATTCTGGCCACTAGATTTTGAAGTGCGGTCTCACAGGATTTCCCACGCTGATAGGCATGCTGCATCTCCGATAGTGGATGCAGTTTCAAAGCAACTTTGCGCACGTGAAATTCTACCAGTCTCTCCATACTTTTCAGTAAGAAGGATGTCAAACTTATAGGTCTGAAACTCTTGGGGAGCGAATAGTCTTCCTTACCAATTTTCGGTATGAAAGCTACTCTGACTGTCCGCCAAGGTGTAGGAATATATGCCAGCGCCAAGCCAGCGGTGAAAATTCTTTTCAGAGTTGGCAATAGCTGATCTATACCCTGTTGCAGCATAGCTGGATATATTCCATCGGTGCCAGGCAATTTGAAACCATCAAAAGATGCCACAGCATATTTGATGGCCTCATCTGTTACCACGGCTGATGTAATATACCGGCTGCGCCGAGTTTTCTGACTTAGATCAAGCTCAGCCTGGGTAAGCGGGCCAAGCTGCAACCTAGTGATTATCCGATTGCCAGGAAAGTGAGTCTCCAGCAGAAGACTAAAAGTTTCCGCTTTCGTCTCAGTAAACTTGCCATCAGATTTTCTCAGTGACTCCGGTTTGGTCGGCTTGCCCCTTTTGAGAACCTTAACCAACCTGCTGGTTTCACAGAGTGTCTCGATCTTTTCACAAAAATCTCTATAAGAAGCACTTTTCGACAACCGAATTAACTTCTTGTAGTCTTTTTGCTTCGATCTAAAAAGATTCCAGTCACCTTCTAAATTTGTCTTGAGTGACCTATTTAGAAGTTTTCTGGATTCTTTCCTAAGTCGCTGCAGTTCTGGGCTCCACCAGGGAACCGGAGTTCTGCAGGGGGTTTTTGTCAATGGGCACGTCAGTTCAAAACAGCTGGTAAGGACACTAGTCAGGTTTTGAACAGCATCCTCAACCTTTCGTTTCGTTCTGAGTTTAGTTGGAGTTTTGACAGATCTGTCTAGCTCTTCCCTAAACCGCACCCAGTTGGTTTTCCGCGGATTCCTCCTCTCCTGCAAAGTTATGGCCTCGCATTCGATTTGGAAAGCGATGTATCTATGGTCTGACAAGGACACCTCCGGCAGTACCCTCCAGTTAGTAATAGACTTGAAATACCTATTAGATAAAGTCAAATCAATTACCTCCTGCCTCCTTGCCGTAACAAAAGTTGGCTGGAAGCCAACATTGTTAATTACCATGCCAGACGATAGTATAAAATCTAGGAGATGGTTTCCTCGTATGTTACATTTGCTGCTGCCCCAGACTGTATTCTGAGCATTCGCGTCGCAACACATGACTAGTCCCATCTCCCGAGCGTCACAGTACTTTATGAGTTCGGCAACCGCCTTCGGTGGTGGAGGCATTACCGAATCATAAGGGAAGTAAGCCGACGCAACGACGAAGGTTTTCCAACTTCCGGTCGTTTCATAGCTTACAGCTGCAGCAACCAACTCCTGTCTACAGAATTGTCCAAGCTTGGTTACTGAGAGGAAATTCGGCGCAATTAGACAAGCTCTCGGTCTTTCAGATCGCTCGTCACATAGCACCGTTACTCCACGAACACCCCCAAAACCACATATGCGCTTGTTCCGCACGTATGGCTCCTGGACAGATGTTATGTGGGGTTTTGTACGCACCACGGAAAGTCTGCTACTTAAGAGAGCGGTAGCAGCCTTTGAGTGGTGGAGGTTTATCTGCGAAAATATCAAAGATATAGTCGCAGTTTTATTAGCAGAACGGCGCGCACCAGGTGCGCACATGCTTCCGGCGAGGCGAGCGCCCCTACCCGTGGCATTGCCTGCGTCAGCCATTTTCTGTCCGCTAGTGCTGGGACCTTTAGGGGTAACAGCACCAGTATCCACCAGATTTTGTGCGCAGATAACGCCACCGGTAAGAGTGTGCCCGACAGAAGAGCGCGCATCAGATGCGCACACGCTTCCACCAAGAAGAGCAGGCGAAACTTGCTCCATCAGATTGGACCTGTTCGAGCCGACCGAAAAGGAGCCAGCGTTAGGTCTGAGGGATTGATCGGCTCCAGTTGGAATACCTTCTGCCGACCTAGGCTTCTTTCCTGTCGCTACTGAAGGATGACTGCTTTCGGCGCTTGCGCCTTCAGCTGACTCTGCAGCCTCTTTGCACCGCGCCATCGCCGCCTTCCTTCTTCTCCTTTTCAGTTGACTCTTAGTCAGGAGCCCATCGGAGTGCGCCGCTTCGGGAGCTCGTTCAGCCTTATTGGTTTCCCGAGTCAAACCGTCACCGACACAACTTCGACCAGCTACCCTTCTATTGAGACAGAGATTAGACGTTCCAGCCGAAGCCTTTCCGCCACTTTCTTTTTGCCATTCCAGCCCAGTCTACCAAACGAGTCAGAGACAGAGCTGCAGGGGTCTTCTGAAATAACGCCAGAGGCGGGAGGTAAAAGTATGGTGGTTGGGACCTCCAGAATCCTCGTCCCGGCCGTAGTCAAAAAGACCACGGGTGGATTATCGTTTTCACGAGTACCACCTGGAGTAGATACCGTACAAGTTTCTTCCATCATACTGTCAACAGGTTTTGTGTCACAGTCAAGACGTCTTCAGCCTTTAGTTCGATACATCTTGGTAATGTCTGCTGCGAATGCCACCTTGAATTTTCTCCATTTCGCTATAAGATCGATGATGTCAGGCTGCAATCGTGGTCCAACCATTAGATGATCGTTTAATGACGTTCCGTTTGACGTCTTACAGGAAGCATCGAAGACCACTCGAAGTTTCGTTGTGCTACTCGATTCTTTTAAAACCGCATGATGTGGGTGGAAATAGTGGTTCCCTGTTGGCAGTTGCACGTTGGCGGTGATTTCTTTCATGTGCCCAAGTGTGACATTTACGCAATTGGTGTACGCTTCTTGTAACTTCTTGTTGGATGCCAGTCGTCTTTCGATCTGAAAAAATCGTGCTATCGCTGGGCTTTTAGAATTCCCAAGGTTTGGGCGGTGAACAATTTTCATATAATGCTGCTGACATTTTTCTTCTTCCTGTGTTAGTCTTCTATCATCTAAGTTCTCCTCTACTTCCTAAAACTTCTTGAGTTGCTCATCCAGGGAGTTAAAATGGGTTTGCACTTTTATTTCCTTGAAATTTGGGACAGTGCTAGTGGTTCCTGTAAGAATCCATCCTAATTCTGTCATCTGCGCTACTGGAGACCCATTTTACCCTTTATTAATCCTTCTAGAATAATCAACGCATACACGTCGGCACCTATCAAGAGATCTATCTTTCCTGGGATATTAAAAGAAGGCTCTGCCAATGTTAAGTTTGCTAGATGACTCCATTTGTCTGTTTGTATTTCCTGTGTTGGCAACACGGATGTAAGTTTAGAAAATACAAAGGCCTTAACATCAAGACTGAATGAAGAATTGGTCAGTGAAAATATGGTGAAACCAACTTGATAGTGAGCTGTACCAGTGCAAGTTTGTCCTAAGCCTGTGACATTTGCTACTGTTTTCTGTTTTCTAAGTTTAAGTAGTTGTGTGGCATTTTCTGTTATAAATGTAGCTTCCGATCCAGGGTCGATTAATGCCCTTAGAACATGTTGAGCTCCATTGGAAGCGGAAACCTTCACTAAGGCGGTTGCCAATAGTGCCTTGGATCGCATTTGGTTGAAATGCGTCCTAAAAGATACATTTTGTGACGTTGTAGGGCCATTGTTTTCCCTATGGAAGTCATTCTGCGGAATTTGATGATTCGCATTTTGAATTAAATGGCTTTGTGGATTGAATTGCGGATTATTTTGCTTGTGAATCTGTGATTCGATATGCAACATTGTGTGGTGTTTGAGGCCGCATTTGTAGCATCGGTTACTGCTACTGCAAGTTGACGCGTGATGATCGTAACCGAGACAATTAGAAAACATAGAATTCTTTCTAATGGTTTCAGATCGTGTCTTAACATCCATATTTAGGAATTGTTTGCAATGCCGAATACCATGAGAGGCCTTGCACAACCGGCAGAGAAATTTCTTGTTTGCTGTCTGCGAGTTAAGATGAAAAGCCCTAGCTGTAGGTTTTCGAAAAGAAGTTGACGGAGAAGATTGTTTTGAGCCTCCATTTAACGCTAACATATTTTCTAAAGAGCTAAACTGACCCTCAATAAACGACAAAAAATTTTTCCATTCTGATAAGACCTTAGAATTACCTAATTTCGCTTCCCAATCCATTTGAGTTTGGTAGGGAAGTTTATGAAAGATTATGTATATGAGTATAGAATCCCATGTATCTACTGCAATTTTAAGATTAGGGAGTGCATGAAAACATTCTGCACTCGTATCATGTAACGCTTTTAAAGACCCGGCGGATTCATGTGTGATTTTCTCTTGTTCTATCAAAATTCGTAATTGTGTGTTGACGAGTTTCCATTTGTTTTCGAACCTTTCTGTTAAGATTTCCCATGCAGATTCGTAGTTCTTTCTGTCGAGGGGTAAATGCTGAATTAGACGTGCCGCTTCACCAGTCACTGAATTTTTTAGATGCTGAAGTTTTTGAATATCAGACAGATCTGAATTTTGATATATCAGGTTCTCAAAGAGATTGTGAAACTCACACCACTCTTCGAATTTACCCGAAAACGATTTATTTTGTATTCGCGGAAGTCGAATATCAGACGCGGACGATTTAGATTCATTTAAATGTGAGGTATTCAAGGGAGGACGTCCTTCCTCAAATTTGTCGAGCTCATCATTTATAAGCCCACTAAATTTAAAATAAATTTGTTTAATTTTGGAAAATGTTTCATCACTGAAATATTTATCCTTAAGCTCATCGGTATCAGCCTTAAGTATTAAATTATGTTGAGATTTCGCTCGCTTATATAAATCTTCTAAATCGTCTAAGCACGCTTTCAGAAAACCCCTTGACTTTCGCGCCGCGGTTGAATTTTGATATTCTGCAAAATCCGTTTGCATTTCTTTAAGAAGTGTATCTTGTATTTCAATCAATTTCACTAATTTAGACATTTTGTATATATTTTATGGTTCTTAACACGCACTTGTATTAAATTTATTGAAGTAGGTGCAAAATGTTTATTGTATATAAAATAATTATCGTAATTTGTTGTAAAATGTTTTATTTCATTTGTAGTTTTAAAGTAAAAGGTTGAAAATTAATCGAAATCCCTACCTTTAGCTAAACTTGGTGAGTTAGCATTCCTTTTGTGAGGAAGGTGATGGATATCGGTATCTCCGTTGCGGTTCGTTCCCTATCAGTGCGGTTTCAGGCCAGGAAAGTCCACCATCGATCAAATCTTCACACTTCGGCAGATCCTGGAGAAAACCCAAGAATTCCAAATCGATACTCACCACCTCTTTATCGATTTCAAGGCCGCCTATGACAGCATCTATAGAGAAGAGCTTTATAGAGCCATGTCTAGTTTTGACATCCCTGCCAAACGTGTCCGTCTGTGCAGGCTGACGATGGAGAACGCTCGCTGCTCCATCAAGGTCGGTAATGACCTCACCGAGACCTTTGATGTCAAAAAAGGCTTTAGACAAGGTGACGCGCTGTCAGGTGACTTCTTCAATATTGTACTTGAACGGATTGTGCGGAACTCACAAGCCAACACCGGAGGCACAATCTATTACAAGTCTGTACAACTGCTTGCATACGCCGACGATATCGACATTATCGGAAGATCTCAGCGGGCTGTCACCGGTGCTTTTGCAAGCATTGAGGCGGAAGCGGCCAAAATGGGTTTGGCGATAAACGAGGGCAAAACCAAGTATATGCTGTCAACTAGAAGGGAAAACCAACACCGACGAATTGGACAAAACGTCACCGTGGGCAGCTATAACTTCCAGGTAGTAAGGGACTTTGTCTACCTTGGCTCTGCTATAAATTCTTCTAACAAAATCAGCGTAGAAATCAATCGAAGAATAACTCTTGCCAATCGCTGTTTTTTTGGGCTCATAAGGCAATTCAACAGTAAAGCCCTATCTCGAACAACTAAGGAGACTCTATATAAGACCTTGATCATCCCAGTCCTGCTTTACGGCGCTGAAACATGGACTTTATTAAAAGAGGATGAAGATATCCTTGGTCGCTTCGAGAGAAAAATTCTTCGTAAGATTTTCGGTCCCGTTTGTGTTGACGGGTTTTGGAGGAGATGATTCAATCACGAACTATACGAGCTGTACAGCGACATCGACCTAGTCAAAAAACTGGGTATTGGACGTCTGAGATGGCTAGGACATGTAGAGCGAATGAACACCAACGCTCCGGCCCGCAGAGTCTTCGAATCTAACCCGGAGGGACGACGCAGTAGAGGGAATCATCGCCGTAGGTGGCGCGCACAAGTTCAAGGGGACCTCGACCAACTTGGAGTGAGCAACTGGAGGCAATTAGCTAACGACCGAGCTAAATGGAGAGGCTTGTTGGTTGAGGCCCAGGTTCACCCCGAACTGTAGCGCCACCTAAGTAAGTAAGTAAGTTGCGGTTCGTTGCTACCACTTGAACTCCGTTGCAATCCGTTGAAACAGGATTTCTTCCCCAAGATTCACGGCTATGTGCAGCTTCTGTTCCGTTGGGTCCGGTCCAGTTGAAGACCGTTGTTGCGGATGGAATCCGCTTGGTGATACCACTTAACGTTCGTAGGTTACGGAAAAATGCTTTATCCGCTTCTTAACTGCGACTTCTTAGTTGCACTACGGTAACTATGATTTGATGACCGTTCAAATGCAGATAATGTATTTTTTTGAAAAGTTTTATGTAATTGTCAATTTGCACTTCAAATTTCACTAGTTTTTAAACGAAGTCTTATTCACGAAAACTAATCTTCTTTTGGTTCTTTAATGGATCGAAGGACCATGTTCGGATAGACTTTCCGAAAAGAATTTAAGTTTAGAAGGGACTTAAAGGAACTGCCACAATGGATTTAAAGGAAATTCAACTACTTTTTGTACGTTATAAATTGACTTTATTGAAAACCAAACTTGCTGACTGACTGTAGCTAAGTACCGACATTTTTTCTATCATGCTATAATATAAGCTCGGTTCTTAACAGCTGTTCAAGTTACATGAGGTTGATGACCTCTTAGGTATATAAAATTTTACACCAGAAATGTATGTGTGCTTAAAATTGCATTACTTTAAATACATTGATATACAAATATTATTAATGCCCCCTATTCAATACTATTAGTTAGAGTGAATAAAACATAGTTCTTTGTGGAGCCTTTGGATACATGCTTTCTCCTTCATCAAGTCGGCCATCATTAATTTCTAACAAGAATGTTCGACACTATTGCTTATATGGCAATTTCGACTGCTGGAAGGAGATAGCATGTATGTAAGCGATTTTGACATTTGACAATTTAGATTCTAGTGTTTACAATGTAAAAAATGTTCTTTTTGCTTTCACGAGTTTTGTTTTCCTTTTGTCGAATGTACAAAAGAGTTTTTTTTCTAATAATTTTGTTGGGAACCAACAGTTACATCGTTCATAAATATAGGTCCGTGAGAACCCTTACCTTAAAAGTTATCTTATTTACTATTTATAAATATTAAAAAAAAAAAAAAAAACACATAGTTTACTTCAAGGAACATTTATTTTAAATATATAAGAGAATAAACAATTAAACTCGTTCACAAGGTACTGAGGTGCACGTATTTGTATGTCTTTCACACAGCATGCTATGACTGATTTTGCAAATGAGAGGGTCTGTGAGACCCATGTATATGAATCTAGGGTTAAAATAATTCCAAGAATACCATCGGCACCAGGCTTAGGGTTCAGTTTGAGGTTGCAAATATCAGACTCAATATCCTCAGCTTCCAGAACTAAGTGGAAAAATCTATTTATTTTTTGCCATTAAATATTACTCAAGCGAAGATGGTATTACAGATGGAGAAAATCCAGATTCAAGAAAACTGTGCAAATAGTTCGACAGAATTTTTAACGTCATTAGAGACATAATTTTTACAAAACTTTTGCTTCGGCAACCCTTTTTTGATTAATAAAATATCAAAATGGTTTGGAATCATATTTAAGTTTTTTCCCCACATAAATTATGAAAATATTATGCAGAAATTTACTTAAAATTGTATTTTTTTTTTTGGGTTTACAGAAAACTTTATTTTTCGGTACTTTTTCCCGATTTATTTAATCTTTTAAGTGTAAACGTTTTCTATCATAGCATGAGCCTTGGATTTATGTATATTTCCAGAGCAAGAAACAAGCATAGAAAAACCGACATTAATTATGAAAATAAAATGATAATGCATATGATTATCGTCGTGTCGTGTGCAAAGCCAAACCACACAACTGAAATGCAATTTTTCAGGAGACACTTAAGACAATTTCCTGGGAAATAATTTCGAGATAATAACTTAAGAAACAAATATTATTGACGTTTCTAATTTTGCGTAAGAACACAAATCATCTTATATCATTATTTGTTTATGCTTGTGCCTCTAAAGAAGTTACTTATTAGCACAATAGGGGTATCATTGCCGGACACCACTTCATACGCCGCCGGTACCTACTAAAACTTTTTTTCATCTTGTACAACCCATGCCCGCGTGGCAATGACACTGCGACCTGAAAGATCTATTGTATCGGAAAGTGCTAAAGTACTAAAACATTACCTCCCGCATGATTTTTACAGAAGTATGCTTTCTACAGAAGATACAGGCATATGAAATATGAATTCTTCTTCTTTTTTTTTTAAAAAAAAGAAGAAAAATAAAACGTTTTAGGGACTAAAATTAAAAAATAGTCAATGTGTTCGAAAACACCAACAAGTTTTTTCACTGTCCCACCTCTCGCGAACGTCTGACAAACGTCCGAGAATATTGCTGTCTCGAAAAATCTTCTCAAAACAAATTGCCCTTCGGATACGGCACTAAACTGTAGGTCCCTTCGATTCGTGTGAAAAATATATCCCCCCCCCCCCCCCCCCCCTCACCATGAGGGGTTGCGAAACCAGATATAGAAAAAAAATAAAAAATTGATAAGTTGAATGGTATCGCAATCGACTTTTTTGTATCTACCATAAATACAACTGCAATCATAATGCAGTCAACCGTTTGAACCCAACGCAGCCATACATTCATGCAATATAGTTTATCAAACAACTGATCTAAAGAGTTGGACAGTTATTTTCCAATCATTAAGTTCATTGAGATGATAACCATAAATTTTCAGAAATTTAAAGTGCAAAATGAACAGCACGACAGACAGTCAAAATCATCATGACATGACATCCATAGTAAAATACACGTTTCTACCTACAGTAAAGCACTCAATCGAATTGGTTCTGACTGAAATTGGCTTCCACTCTGAATTTAAGGCAATAAAACATTCCATAAAAATAGAAATGAAATGCTCATCATCAGTCATCATAGCATACACTCGCATGCATGATGTCGTCATAGAACATAAGAGGATCATAATTGTATTCTCACATAAACCGAAAAACCACTAAACCTGCCAGAAGATACAGATATAGAAAGGAAAAAAAAAAAAAAAGACAAACACTTCAAGACTTCATTTTCGTAGTCACATCCTCAATGATTTCATCGAGTATTCGGTTTATTGGAGAGGATGAGGACGTCTTTACTCAGTGGAATACATATCAGCAAATAAACAGAATCACTGTAATAGCCTTAATGCGAGATTTATTTAGACTCTTACAACACACTACACTGCCGTGTATAAGTGTAATAATTCGGTGGTATCCTGTGCAGGAGAAAAGGTGTTAAGCAGCAAGAATCGTGTGGGACATATATAGATGAAGCCTATCTCCCAGACTTCTGTTTATTTTTGGATACGATACAAGTAAAGGGCATCACCGGGTCGCAAAGACCTGCCCATGTGGGTACAATATTCAATTCCAAATCAAAGCTACCTCTTATTTATGTTTGAAACGAATACGAAAAGAATAGTGTAACCAACTTTTTGCTTTATAAAGTATTGTGACAGTGACAATTTTAATATCGTTCAAAGTATCGGAATATAAACTGTTCACAAAACCAATACATGTCCCTTATATGGTACATGTAAGTAAAAACGTTGGTTATAAGTGCGTGTGGATATAGGGAATGAAGGTATGCACACAGGCTATGTAACCAGTTGGCACACCATATTATCGCCACAAAGTCAAAATCTCATACCTTATTATTCCGATGGGAAGATTTCTGATAGTTTCTGCTATATCAACTTGTAGCTTTCAATCAAACGATTTTCATTCACAAACTTTTTTGGAAAAATAACTTAACGCCACCTTATGCGACTTAACGTCACATTATAATTTGGCCATAATTTGAAATTTTTGTTTTTGAGAATTTATCTTTTTTGTTTTATCGGTGATGTCCGAACTAGTCGGGAAATTTCTTCTCGATTTCAATTATAATTTCTAATATTTGTTTTCAGCAAATGTTGAGTTACTCTGGATCATATAATTTGATTGCTAGAAAACTTAAATGGATATGGTTGGCATTTGGACCGACAACTTACACACGCGAACACGTCTTGTAATAATTCGGGTGTGTTGTTGATAAGTCCGATGTAATGAAACTTTCGACTTAATTCAACTGGTTCCTAATGAGCATGTTATCTAAGCTCCCCCAACCATTCCACATGTGCGAGGTATCATTTTTCGCCGAGTGGGGTTTAAGATTTCATTTATTATCGATTATTAAGATTACATTTATCGAATCAGTGACACATAATATTTTAAATAATAAGATGTGTCACTTAGAATCTTAAATAAAATCTTACGGATTTTAAATGGTAACAGTGTTCTTCTGGTGAAGTTTTCACCATAACATGTAGAACGAAAATTAATTAGAGTGAGAGCAATGAGCGGCTGTCCGAAAAAAGGCATACATTGGATTTCCTTGTAGGCGCCGTGGCGTAAGTGGTTAGTGTGTCGGATCACTACGCATGAGGTTCCAAATTCGAATCCCAGAAAACACCAAAAAGTTTTTTCACGGTCCCACCTCTCGCGAGCGTCTGACAAACATCCGAGAGTATTGTTGTCACGAAAAAGTTTCTCAAATTGCCGTTCGGATTCGGCATTAAACTGTAGGTCCCTTCCATTCGTGTGAAAAATATAAGGCACACAACATGAGTGGTTGCGAGAAGCTAGGCCCTGGCACTTTAAAGAGCTGTTGCGCCAAATATTTGTATTTTTGTTTAAGATTTCAATTTTTCAGTTTTGAAAGTGAAAGGTATTCAAATTATATTTTGGTTGCCGTTTTTAAAGACCTGGATGAGCAGACTACTAAGAGAATCATAACTCATTTGCAAATAGGTTAAGCTTTCAGATCGCCTGCAACTCAAGGGGATGGACTTGGGCATTTAATTTGAAAGTGATAGAGGCTTATGACTATGTGACGTGCACATTAATATGTAAATAAGTAGTTTTAATCAGATATAAAATGGCGAAGATCAAAATTAAATTAGAAAAATAAATTAAATTGGAGAACTAAAAGCAAAATCTGTCTTTCAAGTTCGGGGCCCTAATAATTAATATTTTATAGACGAAATATTACAAAAGACACAAGCAATCGGCTGTGCGCGGACTTCATTTTGTACTTCTAAAGTTCCAAAGTCGTTTCTTGCATTTGTCTATCAGTAGCAATTCAATTTTGTTCATTTTCAAACTGGTACGAGTAGAAGAAACTAACCGGTACAAAGTAATAAAAAAAATAAAAAATATTTGGCGCAACAGCTCTTTTAAGTGCCAGGGCCTAGCTTCTCGCAACCACTCATGTTGGGTGCGTTATATTTTTCACACGAATGGAAGGGACCTACAGTTTAGTGCGTATCCGAAGGGCAATTTGTTTTGAGAAGCCTTTTCGAGACAACAATACTCTTGCATGTTTGTCAGACGCTCGCGAGAGATGGGACCGTGAAAAAACTTGTTGGTGTTTTCTGGGATTCGAACTTGGAACCTCATGCGCAGTGATCCGACACACTAACCACTTACGCCACGGCGTCTACAAGGAAATCCAATGTATGCCATTTTTCGGACAGCCGCTCATTGCTCTCACTCTAATTAATTTTCGTTCTACATGTTATGGTGAAAACTTCACCGGAAGAACACTGTTACCATTTAAAATCCGTGTGATTTTATTTAAGATTCTAAGTGACACATCTTATTATTTAAAATATTATGTGTCACTGACTCGATAAATGTAAACACCTTTCTTTCGAAACACACTGTAAAGATAGAAAATATATATTCGTACCCACCTAAGTAGATACTTCATGTGAATGGAAAAAGTTGTACAAAAAAATGTTTCTACATCTCATCCACCGAGTACTTAAGTATTATATTGTAGATCCGTGGAAAGAGGAAAAACAAAACCTGAAGCAAAGAACATTGAAAAAGTAAAATAAAACGTTACGGTGATTGAATTTTATCTAGGCGTGTGGTTTACTGAAGGATTTAGAAGGATAATTCAAAGATATCTATGATGGGTTTTGCTGTAGAGATTTCCGACTAATACTTAGCGTTTTCATTTTTTTTTTTGATTTTTTTTTTTTTTTTTTGTTAACATGTATACGACTAAAGTGTTGTTTGCGCTTATCTGAGTACCTTTGATCTAAAGCAATGATAGAGATGAAACCAAAGCCGAATAGCCGGATTACGGAAGCAAATCTATTTAAAGTGGAAAATGCAAATGCAGAGAAAATGCTCAAATTAAATGGATTTGTCATAGCATAGATACACATTTTGTAGATTACAATGGGGGTTTACTTATTTCTTCACCACCCCTTACACCACCGGAAGTCTGAAGAGCAATCAATTTGATTACATGCTATGGACAATAAAACATCAATCTAGTTAGGTTACATCAAAAAAAGGGAGGGTTTTTAATATTTTACCACTCTCAAAACTAAAAGTTAAATAATCCAATCAGAAAACATAAAAAAATGTATATGCCATTGATAAACCCATATCAACAAATTTGTTTGCATAGGATACTCTATTCTGTTGGCTTTGAGAGCAATATGATGTGAAGATACATAGATCAATGACTTATTTTTCATTTATGTTTTACTCTGTTCTAGTGGCAGGTATTATTTTCATCGTTAACACTTCACTGTAGCTAACACTGGAGTTTTTAACCTAAAAGGTATGGTGCTTGCTAGTGACATTACTTCCAGCGTAACTTAATTCTCAATATAAACACATATAGCATATAACACATAGCAAGTCCTTTGCTCTTTATTACAGTCCTTGATTATCTGCTTGAAGGTAAAGTGATGGACCCCAAGGTACATCAGTTATTCTTTGCTGACGATGGAGCCATCATAAGTGAGGATCCTACATCCCTGCAACGAGCACTTGATGTGTGGGTGGACGTTTTGGAGGGAAATAGGTATCGCATTAGTTCAAAAAAGACAGAGTACTTATGCTGCCCGTTCTCTGATCCACTCAGGCCTATTCCAGACATTTATTTGAATGGAACAGTGCTTCCCAAGTGCGAAAAGTTCAAATATCTGGAATCTATGATCAATAGCAAAGCAACTTGTGATGACGACATCATTCATCGTGTAAACGTAGGGTGGATGAAGTGGCGAGAAAATTCCGCTATCTTCTGTGACAGAAAAATGCCCCCTATGTTGAAAGGAAGGCTCTACACCGCAATTGTACGTCCAGCGCTCACATACGGTTCACAATGTTGGACGATGGACAAAAAGTATGAGAGTAAATTAACGGCAGCTGAGATGAAGATGCTTCGCATGACAGCAGGAGTGACAAAGCTTTATCGAATAAGAAGTTCGAAGATCCGTGGAAGCTTTCACATCAAGGAAACCATCATACAAAAAATAGAGCGTGACCGGCTCAGTTGGTATTGCCACGTTCAAAGAAGAGATCATTTGAACCCTGTTAAAAAGGCAATATCAATGAACGTTCCAAAGACATTGCGATGTAGGAAAGGCAGGCCTATAAACGCCTGGATCAGACAAATGCGACGACATCGGCATTTCATTGGCCTCAGTAACCGAGTGATCCAAAATCGGCAGGCCTGCCGATATTTTCTGACGTTAAATAGGCGAACCCCACAGGCGGATCAGTAGAAATGCGGTGAAGTGGGAGGGTTGTGATCCCTTGTTTTCGGATCATAGCCTCGCTGATAAAAGGAAGAAGAAGAAGATAAACACATATAGCATATGCATCCTACTTTTCATAAATATTATGGAATTCGGAATGTGTTCTGGAAGTCTAAGGGTTTTTTTTTTCTTTTTTTGTTTAATGAAGTGTGTATATAAAGAGTGTCTCTACCTATTTACAACATATTGTTAATTTTCCTTTTTTACTCCTTTGACCTTTTCTTGAGAATATCTGTCTAAAAAACAATCAGCGAATGATTTAGATATAAGATATTACCATTCTCTAACTCTCTCCAGGTCCTCGTTCCCCTTTATATACCGCTTTTCTCAAGCGTACCTTTTAAGTTCTATAAACTGCAATAATTTTGCTGTCTGATTATCACTGATCACTGATATCATTAATCGATGTCACCCTGATCGTTTTCAACCTAAGTTTTATATTCCCCTACACCCAAAACGATGCATCTGTCTGCCCTGTCTCTTCTCTCCATTTCTAACTTCGGGGTAGTAAGAGACGTTGTCTACCTTGGCTCTGCTATAAATTCTGAAAATCACGCCAGCGCAAAGAAATCAAAAGAGGAATAACTCTTGTCAATCGCTGTTTTTTCTTATAAGGCAATTCAATAGTAAAGCCCTATTCCGAACAACTAAGGAGACTCTATACAAGGCTCTGATCATAACAGTCCTGCTTTTCGGCGCTGAAACATGGACTTTATTGGAGGCGGATGAAGACATCCTTGATCTTCTTCTTCTTCTTCCTTTTTCGGCGAGGTTATGATCCGAAAACATCGGATCATAACCCTCCCACTTCACCGCATTTCTACTGATCCACCTGTGGGGTTCGCCTTAAGATATCCTTGGTCGCTTCGAGAAAAATTATTCGTAAGACATTCGGTTCTGTTTGCTTTGGCAGGTTTTGGCTTAGAAGATTTAATGATGAACTATACGAGCTGTACAGCGTCATCGACCTAGTGAAAAGACTGCATATGGGGCGTTTGAGATGGCTAGGATATATATAACGAATAGACACCAACACTCCGGGCCGCAGAGTCTTCGAATTTAACCCAGAAGGACGACGCACTAAAGAACCTCCTCACCGTAGGTCGCGCACAAGTTCAAGGGGAGGTCAACTAACTTGGAGTGCGCAACTGGAGGCAATTAGCTAAAGACCGAGCTAAATGGAGAGGCTGGTTCGTTGAGGCCCAGGTTTACCACGAACTGTAGCGCCCCTTAGTAAGTTAGTAGGTATGTCGTGCATTAAAAGAGTTATATTGTACTTGCAAGACGCAAGTTAATATTAACAAGAAAATGTAAGTATACTCAATACTGCATGCATAATGTGTATACATACGTATATTTCTCATTCTGCCACGCCAACATAATTTTATATTTATTTGTCTTACTTTGGCAGAAGAATAAAGGATAAAGGATACTTATTTAACGCTATCAGTACTGCTTAAGGGCAAGCATTTTGTGACGAATATTATTTTGAACTGAAAGAGAAAAACTCAAATCAGCTACTAAGTAATATCCAGCTTGTCACAGTCATCATTTAGCGTGGTGTTAGTTCTTAGTATTGTGAATATTTTCAAAGCCTAACACCTTACACAAAAAGACTAGACAAGTAAACAAAAAGCAGATTTCCTACTAAACAAGAGTATGAACTAAAATTTAATATGCTACGCATAAGTCAATCATTACACTAAACACTTACAGCAAAGAAGTTAGTATCGTTCGTATAACTTATGTTTTAGTTTTGATTTACTATGGTTGTAATCAAATTTGTCGCGGTTAGTATTCAGTTCCTTCGCCATGCGCGTAAGAGGTTCGTTAGAACCGTAGTTCGTTCGGTGCAAATTTAGGCGGAAAATTTCGGTATTTCTGGAGTTGTAGAATCTTACATTTAAACCGACTTCATTTAAGAGATCCGGCGAGTCAATAAAACCATTTACCAGCTGGTGTAAAAATGCTATATCACATACTTGCCTACGTTTCTCCAAAGAATGACGATTTGAAAGAAGAAGGCGGTTGCAATATGGTGGAAGACGTGTAGAGTCATTCCAGTTTAAATGGCGAAGTGCAAATCGGACAAACTTACGTTGTACCGATTCAATACGGTTAATGTGTACTGCATACATTGGAGACCAAATGTTAGACGCATACTCTAACTGCGGACGGACAAAGGTATTATAAAGCTTGGATGTTATAAGAGGACACTTGAATTCTTTACTCCAACGTTTTATAAAGCCAAGCAATGAATTCGCTTTATTGACAATCTGTTCAATGTGGAAATCGAACTCGATATTTTGAGAAAAATGTACTCCAAGATTGTAATCATAACTTATTAAATTACGTTTTCTAGAAAAGATCATCGACTGGCATTTAGATACGTTTAAAAATAAATTGTTATTACAGCACCATTCACCGAACGTATCTAAATCATTCTGCATAGCTATACAATCAGACTGACTGCATACAAGCCTAAAGATGTTTATGTCGTCAGCATAGATTAAGATTCGACTACTCTTAAGTATTGCCACCACGTCATTGATCGCAGTGATAATTAAAAGAGGGCCTAAATGACTTCCTTGGGGTACACCGGATGTAGCGAGGATTGCATCGGATGTTATTCCCCGAAATAAAACTTGATAAATTCGTTCTTCAAGATAAGAAGATATCCACCGAACGAAATGATTTGGAAAGCCCAAAGACGTCATTTTAAACAGAATTAAGCTGTGAGAAAGTTGATCAAAGGCCTTGCTAAAATCTGTATAAATACAGCCGACTTGACCACCCTCTTCGACATCTTTGTTTGTAAAAGAAGTAAATTCCAACAGGTTAGTAACAAGAGAGATAAAAGATTCCCTAAATTCCCTAAATCCACCAACTTTTTTCCAATTTATCACAAACAAAAGAATTTCCTAAGGATATAGGTATATTAATACGTCACCTAGCGATGACCTACAAACCCAAAAACTTCATCGACAAAGATAATTGACAACAACAGAAACTCATTTGTTTTCCATTTGAAAAAAAGAAGCAGCAAAACAATACCTAAAGGTGATTGCAATTTCATTTCATATCTAATTCATTAAATTGCAATATACAAATACTCGTTCATGTGTGTATTTTTTTAATCAATTTTTGAATATCCTATCCCAAAATATAACAAATAAAGTGTAGTGCGGGCATTTGATTGCATGTGCCTTAATAACTACAAAATGACTGAATACAATTTCATCTGCAGAGTTTGCTGTGTATAATGGTTTTTGAGAGCTCTTGGGGCATTTTTTATCGAGTTAAATTTGTATTCCAATTTTCGCTGGGCTATAAAAATCAATTCTTTTAGAAAACTATTATTGTTTTTATAATCTTCTCTCATGAGCTGTGGATCTATGACTGTGGAAAACCCCCATGGGATGCCTGGAAATGCCTGTTGATTCTGCTTTTGAATTGGTTGTGATTCTAAGCTCTTGGAAACACGTTTACTCCTGAAAGTTATGTCTGTAGTTCGCTCCCTGTTGAATTTAGCATTTAGCTAAGGACTCCGTACCGCTGGTGGGGGGAATTCTAAACTTAAACTCTCAAAACGTGTTTGTCGATGCGTTTAATTCGCTATCTTATATACTAAAATATTGCTTATTTTACAATACAAAACATTACTTGCTATGTTAAGTCAGCAATTATGAATTTGAGTTATTTATTTTTGTTGACTTAGCTGGGACCGAAAATTTAAATATCTCATTTGTTATCTTCAGATATTGGTGGTAGTTCTTGAGCCTGGACCTTCATCTGCATATTGCTCTTGCTCCTCTTGCAATGTCGCCACATGACATAGGAAATCATTAGAATAAATAATGCAGCGATTAGGCTATAGTTCAGTTCATGATGAATCGGTTGTACTATTGCCTTAGCGGGTAAATACTCCTTATTTTTTATGTCCGCTATCCATTTGGTTAGAACTTTCATGTTTTCATCTTCTGATTTCAGTATGACATGTGGAATGACAAGAGACTTGAATGTGTTCGTTGGGCTTTCAGACAATACGTCTGTAATGATTGTAACTGGAATGAAAGCTGCATTGATGCTGCTAGAATTGATGCTATACAAACTGATGGTCATCGAATTTTTTTGGAGTATGCAGTTTTGCTGTAATGTCAATATACCGTCATCTTCTAACGATATCTCTCGGATACGTATATGTATCACAAATTAAATGTGTACACCCTGTCCAGGACGTATGTTAAATCCAGCTGTTACCATTATTTAGCTGAATCCATACAGGGGATGGTTTGATGCTTCGTAGTTTACAATGGGATGACAATTCCTTCGCATGTGTCAGTAGATCCAATTCACATGTGGTAACATCGGACGTTGTTGCTGGCACAGATATCTTTCACTGGTTCTTTTGCACTTGGTCAACTCATCCCTTGTCATTCTGTAGTATGATTCTCGTAGCAGATTTACCGATAGATAATAATAATAAAACTTATTCATTTTTGTGGGGAGTCGAAATGGGTATGACCTTGAATAGGTCGAAGTCTTCTGTGTTGACTAAAGACACTCTTATGTTGAATATGATATTTCGCTCCGTTACTTTTGCCCTAGCCGTCAAAAGTTTGTACAGTCCTAACAAGTTCGAATGCGTTTCTTCTGTTGCTACAGATATCTTTGTTGCCAAGTGGCTTCTGATCAACGTTAGCTGCGATCGAAGTTGCCTGTTGTTATCACCAAAGGGTTGATTTTGGCATGATGTAGAAGCGGAATATTCAAAGTTTTGCGGGAGTTTTGCATTTGTCTGTAATACTATAATTCAGCATTGCTAAGGTCGCATATGCTTACAATGCTAAAAACTTCTGCTCTGCATCATTCTGGTTGTGTTCCTTGGTTAAGCAGCAAGTCATTGTTGCTTTTGATGACCGTCAGCTGGTAATTGTGATCAGTACATTAGATTTCATTTTACGAAAGCCATTTATATCTTTCACTAGTTCCTGGAATCCTTCAAATTCTCTACAATAGTTGGTCATATCATAATAGACAATTATTTTCCAGTCGCTGACTCTCAGATTAACGCTACCAACCTTTTCGAAGTAAATTCTTGGACGGTTTTTGAATGGAGTATCTCTAAGAATCTTTACGGGATCATTTTCCTCGTCCGAAGTCAATTCGCGACCCTGCCCCAGAACCATCTCTGAAGCTTAGGATACATTTGTTGTTCATCAGTACATAGCTGTTGCAGGGTTCTTACGGCTAGATATGGTACCCATACTGTACCATATGTGACTGTTGTAAGTTTGTATTCCTTTATTGGTTGACTGGTTTCACTTCGCCATAGGATACGTTGATAGTCTTGATGCTCGCTATTAAGTTTTATCTGCCGATACAGTTTTTCAATATCTGCATTGAAGACATACTTATGAGTTCTCCATCGCATTATAATGGTTGTAATATCCTCTTGGAATCTGGAGCCCACGTATTCAGCTTGCAGTTCCTTGTTAGTGCTGAACTTATTCTCTAGCTGTCGCAGCTTAGCTATGGCTCTGTTCTTGGATTCTCCTAACTGCTTGTCATGATCCATTTCCTGCTTGAAGGGAATTTTGACTAAAATCTTCGCATTCTTGGTCACTCGTCTTCTGTTGCCCTGGCCGAGAAACTTCTTCAATGTCACAGAATCTTTCTAATAATGTTTGGACAACAAGACCATTGGTTTTAATTGAGACATCAGATAAGTCATCCTAATTGAGAATTTTTCGCTATAAGAGAAGTTCTAACTTCGTTTTTCAAGCCATCAAGTTTTATGTCTCAATATACACATATGACAGCTCGTATTATCAAGTCTATTTTGAACTCGGGTGAAAATCTTGGAGAGATTATTACCTCCACGTGCTGTTCCTGTGTCCGTAGCTCCCAGTCCACTTACTTCAACGTGGACCTTCTGCTTCTCAAAACAAAAAATTTGAGCGATAGATTATGTACCCTGGCTTGAGACCCTTGAGCAATTAGCGCTCGAAGTTTGTTTCATTGACAATTTTTAGCAATATCGCTCGCCTTTACAATTGCTGTTGCAAGCAGGATATTTGGTCTTTGATTGCCATGCTAAGATTGAATCTGTGCGTCAGTTCGAGATTGTTCTGAATGTCATCTTTCGACCTTTTCCAAATGTAATAAGGAATGATGTTTTCTACTGCAGTATTTGCACTTATTTTTACTTATTCAAGCAGTTTGTTTATCGTGCCGGAAACAATTTACACAAAGTTTTGTTTCCCTTACTTGTTCATAGTGTTCCTTGGGTGTTCAACACATGAACTTTCGGCATGAATAAACTATGCGGGTTGATGGCCTCACCGTCTGCCTAGTGTTTCTTTGATGGATTAACCGTTTTGAAGTTCAGGCTGAAGTCGGGGCTAGCGGAAGGCAGCCTGTGGTGGTCTCTAGGTGAGCTCGCCTTGCAATAGTACGATGGCCCATATGGCCATCACGGGTTGGACCTTTTTTTATATAATTTGCGCACATTCAAGGGGTTATAAATACCCTTTAAATGATTTTACACAATACGGGCGTTGAAAAGGATAGATAAAGAGGGAAAGATTTGGTGTAGTGGTTTGAAACGAAAATGTTTTTGTTTCAGAAAATCTACGGCGGTGGCGTTCAGATAACTGGGAAGATTTTGTTTTATTTTTGTCTTTGCTTCTGATTCACATTATTTTTTCCCCGACTACCGATGTCATAGTCATTTCAATCATCCAACGGACCGAACAATTTTTCCAGCCGTTTCTATTTATTTTATTTTATTTCTATTTTTCCTATTAAACAACCTACATATGGTATACATTATGTTGATTCACAGATATGTACCTATATGTTAATCGTATCATTTCTGTGCACCTCGCGAAGGATATTCAAATTCGTATATTCGACGCTGGATATTCACATATTAAAAAAGCTTAGAGCTAAATAGTTAAGATATTTTCATAGACTGCGAAGTAAAATATTATCTTATTAAGAGGATTATATAACACACAATTATGGCTCATACAACGGTGTCGAAATTGTAGACGTTTTTCGTAAATTCTCCAGTTACGGTTCAACACCGACTGCAAATTTAAATACACCTGAAGATATTTCATCATATTACAGACTTTAATCATACCAAATATGATGGAATGACTCTAATTCTGTGCTGCTGCATTCTCCCATTTCACTTTTGTTAATTTTACATAACACATAACACATTTTCAGACAGGTTCTAGTATTTCTTCCAATTCAAAAGAAAATAAACAATACTTCAAAACTGAACTCTTAACACAATATACCGAATTGCCATTGTGACCACGAAGACAATTGCTTTCTTATGTCAACATCCAAACACCGAGCACTTAATCCAAAGGATCCTTTTACATTCCCTCTGCTTTTGAAGTCGATAAAAAACTAAAATTGCAACGCTCAGAAGTAGCTACTCCAAGGAGTATGTACATCCCGTTCCATTATTGAGACACACAGTAAGTTAATTTAACCAAAACCCATGACCTCAAATGAACACAAAAGTTCCTTCAGCAAAACCCGATCACGTCTTCCAATAGCAGCATTTCATTGCAACTACTGTTCTGCTGTGGCGACACTCGCCAAGTGTGACCGAGTGGTCAGGGAACATAAATTAAACTCTCTCAAGGGGGCCAGAACACAAAAATTGACCACAGCAGAACTGCAAAATAGAATACCCACTGACCCGCTTCTTGGTCAACAATGCAACTCGAGAACAAAACCATACGGCGACACTTGACTGGTAAGGATGGGAGACTTCGTAGCTGGATCCAGTGCTGTTGTTTGTGGAATTTTTAATACACTACAAATAAGGGGATGGGAGTAGTAAATATTTTGATAGACGTGTCCTGTTTATTCCGATAAATGGTATTAAAAGCGAAGTGTTCATACGAGGGTGTGCTTGATATATGATATGTACTCGTACCAGGGTTACCTCTGAAATTTTTCGGAAAGGGTCCTGAAAAGGGTCCCATATAAAATTAAAGAAAAACATTTGGTAGGACAAGTAATACTTTCCTTATTTCAACGTAATTCGCTTATTAATAATGAAATCAAGCTTATAAATTAATAAACGCTTACACAAAAAAAAAAAATTAACTTATTTGTTTTTTTTTAATAAATAATAAAAAAAAGGAACAGAACAAAAAGTCAAATATGTACTTTGTAAACACTTAATTTTTGGGAATCAAAGCCTTCAACTTCTGGATTAAACTGGAGTGAGGGACCCACTCTTCTAATTCATTGTCTTCCAAAACATTCAATACTTACATACTTAGGTGGCGCTACAGTTCGGGGTGAACCTGGGCCTCAACTAACAAGCCTCTCCAGCTCGGTCTTTAGCTAATTGCCTCCAGTTGCGCACTCCAAGTTGGTCGAGCTCCCCTTGAACTTGTGCGCGCCACCTACGGCGATGATTCCCTCTACTGCGTCGTCCCTCGGGATTAGATTCGAAGACTCTGCGGGCCGGAGCGTTGGTGTCCATTCGCTCTACATGTCCTAGCCATCTCAGACGTCCAATACGCAGTTTTTGACTAGGTCGATGTCGCTGTACAGCTTGTATAGTTCGTGATAGAATCTTCTCCTCCAAAACCCGTCAACGCAAACGGGACCGAAAATCTTACGAAGAATTTTTCTCTCGAAGCGACCAAGGATATCTTCATCCTCTTTTAATAAAGTCCATGTTTCAGCGCCGTAAAGCAGGACTGTGATGATCAGGGTATTATACAGAGTCTCCTTAGTTGTTCGAGATAGGGCCTTACTGTTGAATTGCCTTATAAGCTCAAAAAAACAGTGATTGGCAAGAGTTATTCTTTGCTTGATTTCTGCGCTTATCTTGTTTGTAGAATTTATAGCAGAGCCAAGGTAGACAAAGTCCCTTACTACCTCGAAGTTATAGCTGCCCACTGTGATGTTTTGTCCAATTCGTCGGTGTTGGCTGTCCCTTCTAGTTGACAGCATATACTTGGTTTTGCCCTCGTTTATCGCTAAACCCATTTTGGCCGCTTCCGCCTCAATGCTTGCAAAACGCACCGGTGACAGCCCGCTGAGTTCTTCCGATAATGTCGATATCGTCGGCGTATGCAAGCAGTTGTACAGACTTGACATAGATTGTGCCTCCGGTGTTGGCTTGTTATTATTATTATTATTATTCTTTATTTCGTTTATAAAATAACAGAGGCATGCTTGTGAGTTCCGCACAATCCATTCAAGTACAGTATTAAAGAAGCCACATGACAGCGCGTCACCTTGTCTAAAACCTTTTTTGACATCAAAGGTCTCGGTGAGGTCATTACCGACCTGGATGGAGCAGCGAGCGTTCTCCATCGTCAGCCTGCACAGACGGACAAGTTTGGCAGGGATGTCAAAACTAGACATGGCACTATAAAGCTCTTCTCTATAGATGCTGTCATAGGCGGCCTTGAAATCGATAAAGAGGTGGTGAGTATCGATTTGGAATTCTTGGGTTTTCTCCAGGATCTGCCGAAGTGTGAAGATTTGATCGATGGTGGACTTTCCTGGCCTGAAACCGCACTGATAGGGTCCAATCAGGCTATTGATAAAATGTTTCAGACGTTCACACAATATCGCAGAAAAGATCTTGTATGCGATGTTGAGGAGACTGATGCCTCTATAATTGGCACAGTTGAGGGGGTCTCCTTTCTTGTGGATCAGACAAACGATGCTGAGGTTCCATTCATCAGGCATACACTCGTCTGACAAAATCTTAGAGATGAGGGGTTTCGCGGTGGTAGGCGAGCGAGACCCAGCACATCAGCCGCGGCGTTTCTGATGGCATGTTGGCAGCGTTGCCACTGGTCTTCGGTACTTAATGCTGGCGGCAAAGGGGTGATTGAGAGATTTCGGGATACGCGTTCAGCGAAGAGTCTGGCGGTCTCTTGCGATTGTAGCTTTTCGACGTTAAATTTTCTCACAGTAATTCTTCTTTGTTGCTCAGATTGGGATATCCGCATTCGTACCTTGGCTACAACAAGGTAATGATCCGAGTCTATGTTGGCCGCTCGGAAGGTCCGGATATCCAGAATACTGGAGGCATGCCTTGCGTCGATTGCAATATGATCAATTTGGTTGATCGTTACATAATCATTGGACCGCCATGTCTGCTTATGAATATCGACATGAGGAAACCATGTGCTTGCTATGGTGACATTTCGCTCCACAGCGAAATCAATTAGCCTTAGTCCGTTATCAGACGTGGTGTCGTGTAGTCTATGCTTACCGACTGCCCTACCAAACACGTCCTCCTTTCCTATTTTGGCGTTGAAATCACCCAATACGATTTTAACGTCGTATTTAGGACATTGCTCGTATGTTTTGTCGAGGAGCTCGTAGAAACACTCTTTGGTGGCAGGGTCCTTTTCTTCCGTGGGGGCATAAACACATATTAGGCTTATGTTCGCGAATTTAGCCTTGATCCGGATAGTCATAATACGCTCGCTAACGTGTCGGAAGCTTGAGACTTCTGCCTAAGTCTGCCGCGTATGACAAATCTGCATCCGAATAAGCGTTGCCTGTTGCCTCTGTAGCAATCACCGTAGTAGATGTCACAGTTTTTCATCCTCTTTTTGCCCGGCACATCCCATCGCACTTCCTGGATGGCGGTAATATCTGCTTTATAGCAGTCAAGGGCCTCTGCTAGTTATTCGGCTGCACGAGGTCTGTAAAGGGACAGAACATTCCACGTACAGATCCGAAGGTCGTTGTCCTTATTTCGTTTGCTGGGTCCATCATTAGTTGAGTCATCCTTATCCGAGGCTTTTGGTTGTTTCGGAACCATGAGTTTTTTTACGTGGTAGGGAAGTTACCCCGACGGCACAACCCCCAACCTGGAGGGCCAGTTCCTTAATTATTCCCCTAGGACGAGGGGCCAGGTACACCGGTGCCAGTAGTCCACTACGGGAGTATGAGCGCTGCCATTGGCCCATTAAGGGCTCCTCCGCCACCATCTCTATTCCAATGTCCTGACCAACATTGGAAATTCCTTACCGACATGTGATCCGAATACGTCGAAGTAGCTCGCGCAATGTATTCACTAAGTTCAACCTAACTGGAACTGTAGACGCCACCGTTGACTCCGTCTAGGGAATTCGTCCGCTGCCCCCTCTTTCATCTGCTGCCACCAAGAATCAGCCAAAAGGGGTTGGTTACCCACTTCTTGGATTGAGGTACTAGGCACCCGGCTGTCACCGCGTGGAGGTTGAGAGTAGGAGTTGGTAGGCCTCAGCTGAGTGAAAACGCTTGTGTTTTCATATGATCGCATGCACTACCGTTTGACCAGCCATTCCAGACTGGACATTCTAGATAGGGTACAGAGCCGCGCGTTAAAACTTCTAGGTGATAGAGACATTGTGAACTCCATAGTCTCACTTGAACATCGTAGAAATGTCTCTTGTCTTACCCTATTTTATAGCTTTTTTTTATAAAAAATGCTCCAGAGAAATAGCCAGTTGCATTCCTCCCCTTCAAAACTTCACCCGCAATACGCATCATGCTTCGAATGCGCATCAGTTCACCCTCAAGCCCAACTTCGGACGTACTGTCAAATATAGAGATTCGTTTATAAGCCGAACAACACGTTTGTGGAACAAACTACCAGCCACTGTATTTCCAAATCATTACAACCTTCAAACATTTAAAGCCAACGCAAACCGGCATCTCCTTCGTTCCTCTCCCCACTTTTCCTATCCGCCCGTGCCCAGAGCTTCAGTATAAGGGTATTAATAATCCCTTCGGCGCGCGCGTATTATAAAAAAAAATACTATATGTATCTACTGGTATTGTTAGTCCTTCACTAAAACCACTAATCCGATTGCGATGAAAATTTTAACGGTATACGTCCGTATAACATAAGCTTTTTATCATTACGTTTTTATCAAAAACGGACTGAGCACTGACGACAAAAGTAAAAAGAGTCAGCAGAATATTGCAGTTCTTATGGTTTTTACTACATACGCTATTGAACGTGTTCAAGGTGTATCAAAATGTTATAAAAAAGATTTATTGGCAATAAAATGGACTACAAAAATGTTCACTACAGCATATGTCCACCTATTATACAATATTTCTTTTGCAACAATCGTCTTTTTTATTTTACTCTGGCAAAGCACAATAAGCGTTTAGTATGTACATATCTTTATTTATTTATATGTATGATTGCCAACAAAGTACACGGTCTTTCTAAGACATTTGGATAACGAAAAATAGTGAAAAAAAGTTAATACAATACTTCTTGATAAATATAATATAAAGATAAAAGAAACTATAAAATAAGAAAAGAAACATGTCAACAGTTTAAAAAAGCTTATTTCATTGAGTAAGCAATTATGACTGAAAATAATTTATCAAATTTGATTTTATTAAGGATATCGACATATTAAAGTCAGTTAAGGACGCACAATCATTATAGAATACTCGTAAACCATTTATAGAATACGATCGATACGATCGGTACGAGAACGGGGTACATAAAAGAATCTGTTATTACACAAATTCAGAAACGGAACATTAAGATTGACAAGACTTAAGATTTCCGGGCAGTTAATTTCGCCAATGATTAATCTGTGAAGGAAAACAACTCTTGACACCTTTCTCCTAACCTCACGTGATACGAGACTAATTAGGTTTAATCGAGCTGAATAGGGGGGTAAGTTATAAAAATCAAACCAAGAAAGTCCTCCTAAATAATGTTTTTTGAGTTGCTTCCATTCTCGCGATGTGAGTGCTGTAATGGGGTTACCAAAACGACCGATGCATATTCCAACAATGATCGAACAAACCATACATATAACTTATTTAGTGCATAAGGGTCGGAGAATACTGTAGCATAACGTTATAACAATCCTAATGCTCTATTAGCTTTCTTAGTGGAATATTCAATATGGTTATTGAAGGGTAGACTACTATTAGTGCTTCAAACCTTATCAGAACCTTCAAACTATTCGGATATCCAGATATTTTTTTTTTTTTTTTTTATAATTTACTCGCGCTAAAGGGGTTATGACTACACTTTTTATGCATTATACATAGCGTGAGCGTTAAGGAAGAGGGGTTAGGGGGAAACGAGGCACCGATGCACATTGGTCTTAAATGACTGTAGGTTATAATGGAGAGGAAAAGCAGACTCGGGGAGAGCATTCCACAAACGTGTTGTGCGGCTCATAAAAGAATCTCTAAATTTCACGGTACGTCCGAAGATAGGCTTAAGGGTAAACTGATGAGCATTCGAGGCATGCCGTGTATTGCGGTTAAAACGAAGAAGGGGAGGAATGCTATTGGCTATCTCAACTGAGCATTTTCTGTGGAAATATCGATAAAACAGGGATAGGCAGGAGACATTACGACGGTGTTCGAGCGAAGCAAAATTGCTTGTAATATTCGTGTCTCCTATGAGTCTTATCGCGCGTTTTTGAATCCAAATACATAAGTATGAGACAGTTGAGATCCGTGTGGATTCGGATAGTGTCGGATAGTATCGGATCTTCGGATAATGTCGGATTTTCGGATAGTGTCGGATCCTCGGATAGTGTCGGGTAGCTTAGGATCTTCTGATAGTGTCGTATCTTCGGATAGTGTCGGATCTTCGAATAGTGTCATCAATTTCTAAAGAAAAGAAAGGACTCCAGTCAAAATTGAAAAGCTCATTACAAACATTATTATACTATGCATTTTTAAAATCAAATTTGTAAGAACTACTCGTAAATGTATTTGAAGAATTTAAATCCAAATGAGAAAACAACTATAGTGAAGGATGGTAGATGTCTTCAGGAACCAGTGGAGTTTGGTTTCTTGTGACATGGCTACCATCATTGTGATTAGAAAATATAAGGTCTAACGAATGATTTTGGTGGTTTTTAATAGGATTGAGTTGAAGCAGTCCAAGGCATTGAAAGGAGTCAATGATTTCCGTACCAATAGACGATAAGGTATTGGCGGGAGTGAGAAACGTACAGTCGATATCGCGAAGAACCCATTTAATTTTGGTTTGGTTAAAGTCGCCAAAGACATAAAATTTGTCTGAAGCCGATAAGAGACTTTCAACATGGCGAATGACATCCAAGTATCTAATAGCTACCGCTAGCTGAGATCTAGGTGGTATACCATATAGATGTAAACGATATAAACTTTTGATGATGCGAGATCAAATATGCTGCTGCACATTTCAATATCCGAGAAATTGTCAAGACTTAGTTCTTTAGGATGTAATTGAATCGGTGAGTGGAAGAACAGTATAAGCGCCAAAAATTGAATTTTGGCCTTAAATAACCAAAATGCTCTACATATGTAAATCTACCAATCAGCAAAATAATACTACATTAGAGAGCCAAATATATACAGAAATGGAATACGCTTTTGGCTGATTGTATGGAAGCGCAGTACAAATGCGTTTAGTTATTTCTGTTTTTCTCAAAAGCGATATTTTGTACATGTACTGTTCTTTCACTCACCGATTCAATTCTTTCCTTATTGCTATAAGAATACCAGCAAATCTTTCAAATACACAAGGTAAAAGCAAATGGCTCTAAGAAGAATGCCTAACATCTAAAGCTATATTTTCAAAAGTCTTATCACTAAGCTCGTTTCAGACATATATCGAATACGAATTTACAAACCCTACGTCGTACAATTCAGTTACCAAATTTGTGACTGAATTTAAGTTTTGTATTTTGAAATGCTTACAATTCCTTATCAAGTATCGGCAAAATTAGGTGGTCAGGTCCGGGCCCTATTGAGTAACCGCAACATGAAGACTCACTGCCTCCACAGGGCGGCCTACGGGCAACGAATGCTATAGCGAGATAACCGGCATAACACTCCATGCTTGTTCAACTGAATTTATTCTTTTGAGGCTGCCTGCAATGCACGGCTTGCGTTCACGACTGTTAGTATTCGGCTAAAGTGAGCGGCGTTAGGAGTAAACCTCTGGAAAGTAATCTCCAACCCAAGGTGGAACAGCATATAACGAGAGGTGCGTGGCTAAGAGAGTGCTTAGTCGCTAGTATGCGGACTTCGAATACCATGGCGACCTTCGGTTTCAATTTAGCCTTCCCATGGTACATCGGGCTCTCACATGGGTGATATTCATTTCTCGATTACTCGTGAATTCAAAATACCTAATTCTAATAATAAAAACTATGAGACAGGTGTATCTCAAATCGCACCAGCTTCTGATATTGCTGACGAGCAAATAGTTGCACTGAGTCGTGATGCTATAGAGCTTCCAACGGCCACTTCATCTTCATCTATAAATACACGGCTTGCTGACGAGCAACTCAAGTCTTCGGATGGTATGGATGACGGAACCAGGCGGGCTCAATACTTGCCGTCCACATGTGTCAATCCCGAGGAAGCGGATACCACCGCCTCTGACTCTGACACATCAACCCTCGCTGATACGTGCAGCGTTGTCACAGAGAAATCTGGGTGCTCCTCCATTGGGAGAGGTTAGACGAGCTGCGGATTCAACCGGATGGTTTCGTTCGGTTCAACTCTGCCGAAAGGAGGCGGTTCAAGTTTGGTATTCGCAGAGGTGATACCAGGGAAGTGCCCTAGCATATGCCAAAGCCCCTCCTATTGCAAAAGATGCCAAACGAGGTAGATCAGAGGATCATACGCCACCAACACCCGCCGGCAAGAAAGCCAAGGCAGGACCTACACCTGATGTTCCCACCTACACTCAGGTGGCCAGTCCAACTTGGAGAACCAGCCCCTAACAACAGAGCAGATGACACTCATTCAAGAGGCCGTCATCGATGTCTCAATTCAGCTGAGAAACAGAGGCGTATAGCCGCACTTCTCAGGCTCACATCATAAGGCGGGATGGCTGGTTTTCGTCTGCTCAGACAGTGCTACTGCTGGGTGGATGAGCTCGAATTTTAAGGCAATTAAAGCCAAAAGTGGACTTAACATCTCATTGGTGAAAGAGGGATCCTTCCCTAAAACACACATTATCCGTGGTTTCTTTCCACAGAGTCTCGAGCCCTCGTCGAACAAAATTCTGGCTTCCTTGGAAACACAAAACGAAGGCCTAATGGCAACTTAATTGAAGGTCATGCAAAGGCTGAAGGAAGGTGCACTCCTCCGTCTTGTGCTGGCAATTAATGACGCTTCCTTGAGGGTACTGAAAACCGTCAATAACAAGGTGTGCTACCGTTTTGGCCAGGTCATATTATTCCCAAAGGTTTGCTCTCACAGAATACAATCTAGAATTGAGATTATCCAAACGAGCTGCTTGGAGGAAATGCTGCAAAACCATTGCTGACATGCCTACAGCGGCACGAATCCATAAATCGCTCGTAAACGATCATGTCAATTGTGCAGGGTTATTGAAGAAGAATGACGGAACCTACACGACAGACCGTGTGGGGACACTTAGAACTTTACTTCAGGTACATTTCCCTGACCCTCTGCACTAGAAACAGTACGCATAGAGGAAAGGCAAATCCACAGTAGGTGCCCTTCATTATCTCGTCAAAAAGATAGAGGGAACACCAGTTCTAAGGAAATAGCCTTGTGTGCATTTCTTGACATCGAGGGCGCGTTCGATGACACTGGTTACGACTCGATCGTAAGGGCGATTAGTAGCAGAGGTATCGAAGAATCGACGAACCAATGGACTTGGGCCATGCTGGTAAGTGGATTCATTACCTCCTCCTCTGGGAGAGAGTCGGTGTCTATAAGTGCAGCCAAAGGCTGTCCTCAAGGAGGAGTTCTTTCCCCCTGTTATGGTCAATAGTCATCGACAACTTGTTAGTAGATCTTCACTGATCAGGCTACACCACCGTCGGTTATGCTGATGACCTGGCGGTTTTATTAGTGGAAAACACGGCACGACAATTTTTAACGTCATGCAAAGTGGAATGTCTCAAGTTGTAGAATGGTGTAACAAAGAAGGGCTATACGTCAATCCTAGTAAAACCGTTCTGG
The DNA here is from genome assembly GCA_945910035.1 of Brachypalpus laphriformis. Lineage (NCBI taxonomy): Eukaryota > Metazoa > Arthropoda > Insecta > Diptera > Syrphidae > Brachypalpus > Brachypalpus laphriformis. Next base: position 127,129,608 of record OX246755.1, read on the forward strand.
TGCCATTCACAAGGAAGACACAGGTCAACCTTGAACCTATAACAATCTACTAAAGTTTATTCCAGCGAGGTAAAATATCTTGGCGTAATTCTTGACAAACGACTTAATTGGAATTCACATATCAAGTCCGCCACAGAGCGTGGTACTAGAACACTGTGGGCCAGTAAACGTCTATACGGCAGAACTTAGGGTCTCTTTCCTAAGATGATACATTGGTTGTACATAATGATGGTTAGACCCATTTTCACATATGCGGCCATCGTCTAGTGGCCAAAAGCTCTCCAGCAGACAACGGCAAACAAGTTGCAGAAGTTGCAAAAAATTGCCTGTCTTGGCATTATAGGTGCGATGCCCACCTGCCCTACGACAGCTCTGGATGCTATTGTCGGGCTAACATTCCTACTAATCATCATTAGAAAGATGGCTGCTAGATATGCCATCAAGCTGCAGCTAGATTATGAGTATAAACCAGGTGACCTAGTGGGACATTTAAAGATACTCAGCTGAATCCCTAAAAGAGACATATTCTGCACAGTACCAGATATTATGATCAGCCAACATTGCTTCGGTAGGTTATTCGAGGTTAAAATATTGGACTGCAGAAATTGGTCCAATGGTGCTCCAACACCGGAACCTAGAAATCGGGTCTGCTTCACCGACGGTTCGAAAACGGATTTGGAGTTGGAGCTGGGGTCTTTGGACCCAACACAAAGATTTCGGTACCTATGGGTATGACTCCCACTGTGTTTCAGGCTGAAATCCATGCCATTGAGATCTGCGCCAGACACAATCTCCGCAAGGGGATCAAGGGCGCTAGAAAACATATCTTTTCAGACAGCCAAGCAGCACTTATGGCAATATCGTCCAACCTAATTGACTCCAGAACTGTAAAATGCTGCCACGATGCATTACAATACCTTGCCAAATACAACAGGATAAAACTCGGTTGGGTTCCTGGACACCAAGCGATTGTGGGCAACAAATCTGCAGATGAGCTTGCTGTGGCTGGTTCTGAATGTGCGTTCGTAGGTCCTGAACCTTGTTGTGGCGTCAACTGGGCAACAGCTACATCGCTGATCAACGAATGGGAAAACAAACTTCGTCTAGACCACTGGACCAATGGGGCAGGTTTAAGACAATCCAAACGATTTATCAAGTCTTATTCCTATAAGGAAATCCTTAACTTAGATAGGGAAAGCATTAGGAAGCTTCTGAGCTTTCTAACTGGTCATTGCGGCCTGAGATACCACCTTAACAAGTTGAACCTGTGCCAAGAGAAGGACTGTCGGTTATGCTTAGAGGAGGATGAAACATCCGAACACATTTTTCGTGAATGCCCGGCACTACACTGGTTAAGGAAACGTATTCTCTACAAGGAGATACTTACTTCAATGGAACTGAAATACTCCACTACTAAAGACATACTCACTTTCATAAGGGAGGTAGTACGTCAGTTAGAATAACTTTAACCCTCCGATACAATAGATCTTTCAAGTCGCAGTGTCGTTGCCACGCGGGCATGGGTTGTACAAGGGGAAAACAAACAAACAAACTAAAAATCGGCAAAATTAAACGAATGATAGACAAATACAAAAATACAAATATTTGGCGCAACAGCTCTTTAAAGTGCCAGGGCCTAGCTTCTCGCAGCCACTCATGTTGTGTGCGTTATATTTTCACACGAATGGAAGGGACCTACAGTTTAATGCCGACTCCGAACGGCGATTTGAAAAGCTTTTTCGTGACAACAATACTCTCGGATGTTTGTCAGACGCTCGCGAGAGGTGGGACCGTGAAAAAAACTTTTTGGTGTTTTCTGAGATTCGAACTTGGAACCTCATGCGTAGTGAACCGACACACTAACCACTTGCGCCACAGCGCCCAGGGAATGATAGAGCAGCACAGAAATTAGCATCAGCTTTGTTTACAGGCCCAAGCCTGAAAATTGAATGTCAAGTAGTAAAGCTATTTTCATATAAAATAAAATTGGCACATAGCTTCACTTGCTTTTACATTAAAAAATAGCCATATTAGATAAAAAATAGACAAACGTAAACGGGTTTTTCTGAAGCATAGTCTGAAGCAAGTCCATAGAAATTTGTTACCACAATCAAAAACAGTTTTGTATCCAAAAAGTACCAACATCCGCCAAGCATTATAAAACCACTGAAATTGGTAACAACTACCATTTTCGTAGACAAGCTTCCTTTCATCCAGCGAACCACCAAAGGTAATCCTTTGAATACAATCACTTGGTGGCACAAAATTTCCTCGAAGTAAAATAAAAGTTTACAAAAACACACCTAACCAGCAAAAACATCTTTCAAACAGTCTATGGAACATCAGCCAAAATGTTCTCTTCTTTTCGCCAATGCATGTTGTATTATATAAAAGTTTTCCTTATTACCGGAAGCACATTCAACACTAACCCAATACATATACTCGTACTGGTGACATTTTACGGAAAACACTGGAATAACGAAAACTTTTCAAATAAACTTTTATAAGATTAAGTGCACAAAAGGATAACATGCATTTAACTAATAAAACAACAATATCAGTACATGCCAAATCCATTCTGCACGTAGTCCTTAGATATGTTTCCTGTCGTAGGTGAGTATTATTTGTTGACTGAAAATGAAGTCTTTGACATTCGGAATGATTTCTACAAGAGGAACATTAATATGCCAAAACGGGAATCAGATATTCAAGAAGAATCACTCATGCCTGGAGATGAGTAATGATTTTCTGGAATCTTTGAATCTATGGACGAATGAATGAGCCCAAAACACAATCCTAAAATGACTTTAACCACTACCGCCAGCAGAATTACCATTGATGGTAGAGGTCTCATTCAAATAGCTAAAAGGAATAGCTATCAAATTACAGAGGTTGAAAGCTTCCATCTACTCGTATATTACGAAAGTCCTTTTTGGCGATGGATATGGATGCATAAGTTTTCCAACTGCGATAGAGAGAGAGGAAGTTTTTTCATTCAAAAAGTTGAATCCACACTTAATCGATGTCTTTTGAGTTTGGGTGTTGGGTGGGGTAGATTTCGTTCCACAGGAGTGACTGCAGTCTGAAGTATTTGTTAGTCCATCAGTTTGGTGGAGGAAGATTTAGCACTGATGGTGCGGCTATTGAATGTTGGTCAGAATTGAAGGGTTTTAATAAATTGATGGTAATTAATTGTGGAGAACTGTAGATTCTCATTGATCAAGAGCTTCACTGTAAAATTGAAACTGATTTAGAAGGCCGTAGTGAGATTTGGGCAGTCGTCATTTATAAACTACAATGCCATGCTAGCTTTTCATATATGATGACGGCGTAAGATTCCAGGAATATCAGCTTCCGTTCACTAGAAAATATGACTTAAATAACACGGTTTTGAAAAAGAAACGTAGATTACATTACATAACGTAAATCAGGAGCGTCTTGACGAAGTAGTTACTAGCTTACTAATGATGCTTTTTGCCTTTTCACCTATCAATCAATCGACAGCGTAGAAATACACGAGAACAAGAATGAAATCGGAGGTGAACTTGACATGTTTTAACTGCTTCCTAATTTTCCTGGTCAATTAACTTAATATATGAGTGAATAATATTATCGTTTCACAATAACCAAAATGTTTTTTATACATATATTCTCCAAAAAATATTTCCCTTTGATGAAAACCAGTTGTGACTATTTCTTCAAATAAATTGGTTGAGAAAAATGGGATGGAGTGGGATTTGTTTTCGCTTTCAAAACCACTAAATTGGAATGATTGGAATTAATGTATTGGAGTGGATATACTATATGGGTTATGATCAAATTGGAGTTTAATGTTAGGAAACTTTATAAGATATCATGGTAACGGGCAAGTTAAGATGCAATGAATGAATCATCTTTTTGTTCAAAAATATTTTTTTTTTGATTTTTCTGAAACGTATTTATGATTCAGTGGAAACTTCCAGTGTTTCTATTTTTAATTGCCACATTCGAAGATAGAAACAATTTTACTACTTTTTTAGCTTTCCATTGAAAACATTTAATCTACAAAATATTGACATATCCTATCACCTTATACCTCCAACGTGGTGGGAAAGAAAATATTTTCTTGTTCGTCAATCTAAGATATTCATATTTTCTCAGATCCGAACCTTTACCCAAACGGTCAGAAGTCTGAAGGACTATATGTATTATTTTTATTATAATTTCGTATGGGAACTACAGAGGAATACATATTACACATATTATATACATAAAAATCTTAACGGAAAATATTCCTACGGACACTTCGTTAAAATCTGTGAAACTGCCTTAGTGTGTCCGGTTGCTACATTCTTGGACAATATGTGCGATTATTTGCCGGGCCGCTACACAGTCGCATGCTGGTGCATTCAAGACTCCCCAACAGAACAGGGAATCTGCACATTTACCTGTGCTTGCTCGAATGAGATTGAGTTTCATCCACAGGTACCTAGGCAGGCCCAAGCTAGACTGCACACGCACACATATAGAACCGAATTTCGCAACTTGTGTATTTTGGATTTTGCTGATTCAACTACTGCCACAAAAAAAAATCGGTAGAATCAACAAAGTTCTTGTACATTACAGGACTAGACCTACACGGTTAAACTGAAATCAGTAAAAGCAACTAAAAAATAAGTTGAAATTTTATTTTGGTGGTAAATGTATTTCGATAAGATCAACAAACTCTCCGTTGCTTTTACAGATCCTGTCGTTACTGAAAGTATCCCAAATCAACCCATTCATCGGCTTAATTTATTTGAAATTGGCGATTACAGCAGTTTTTGCTGTTGATATATATTTTTGAAGTGGGTGCCGTGGCGTAAGTGGTTAGTGTGTCGGATCACTACGCATGAGGTTCCAAGTTCGAATCCCAGAAAATACCAAAAAGTTTTTTCACGGTCTCACCTCTCGCGAGCGTCTGACAAACATCCGAGAGTATTGTTGTCACGAAAAAGCTTCTCAAATCGCCGTTCGGATTCGGCATTAAACTGTAGGTCTCTTCCATTCGTGTGAAAAATATAACGCACACAACATGAGTGGTTGCGAGAAGCTAGGCCCTGGCACTTTAAAGAGCTGTTGCGCAAAATATTTGTTTTTTTTTTTTTTTTATATACTTTTGAAAGAAATTTTCTACCGATTTATTTGACAACTTTGAGATGTTGATTTTAGAATTTTTTTTTCTCTCTGCGTTTCTCGCGTAATTTTTGATTTCGTCTTCGATTCTATTAATGCCAAGATCTCTGTGCATATCGCTATTTCTGATATACCATGACGCATTAACAATACATCTTAGCACTTTGTTTTCAAAAGTTTGTAAAATTTTAATATTACTTATTTTGGTAGTATACCATATGACCATACTGGCTTTAGCACTTGCTATCGCGTGCCAGCTGCGAAGGAACAGCCTTACAGACCAATAATGCTAAAGTCTAATTCAGCTTACGAGAAAAATTATTTACTCAAATCCATCGCATCTATGTATATGCAAGAAAAAAAATCGCCGCTTTGTTTACGTGATCTCAGCTCATGCTTTGATTCTGACGCTCCTCTGTACCTGCATGAATCGTTAACAAAGAACAACCACACGCTACTGAAGCATGCACTGGTATTAAAGAGAAAACATAAAATTGCAACCGTTCACACCTATCGTGGGATGGTATATGTAAGACGAAATGCTAACTCGCAAGCCAGTTAGTTCAATTTTTTTTTTTTTGTTTAATTGGCTATTTATTTCATAAAGGAGAGATTGTTAACAATTTTGAATCCTTAGTCTATATGGTTTGGCTTAAGCGGTCCATTATCTCACAACTTACGGTTGGGTTGACCACAACCAACGTCATTGTGGCACGAGTAGTAGTATGACCATATGACGTTTGTTAAGTTATGTTAAATTTGTTGAAATGTTAAATATGTTAAAGCCTCTCTTTGTCTATGGTGTACTGTAATGCCAGTCGTCTGGTTTGGCTTAAGGCCGTCTACCAGATTGACAATATAAATTTTCTATTTCGGTACTCTTATACGAGTATATAGTTTTAACCAATTTTATGTTTAATACTAAAAGTTTTCGTCTATAATGCATTTTCTGTAGCGTAGTTGGTTACGTAGTTGTACAATGGATTCCACCCGCGGTTACCGTTTAAGAGCTTATCAATTCATCAACCGTGAGTTCCTGTGCTCCAAAGAAACTGTAGCGGAATTCTTTGAGGATGGGGCATATAGCGATGAAGTGGAACACGTCCTCTCGTTCCTTGCGATTACAGAGGCTACACAGAAGTGGAAGTTCTGGGCGATGCGGTATAAAATTTAAGCTTAACAGTTCGCCTCTTATTTTGAAGAAAGTGCTTATCATATTAGTACAGTAACTCGTCAGGAAATAAGTTCTATACTGCAAATCGTAATTTAATCTGCTATAATATGCCCTGTATTGCGATAACTGGGCTTCATTCAAAATATTTTTCATAGATGCTACGGCATGTTTTCTCCCGTAATTTGTAGAATTTATGTTTCAATCGGATCAACTGTTCACCTGGTGTAACTAGGAGATTGAGGTCGCATTGCGATGCTAGGTTCTCCCAGCTCTGAACGCATTTTCCTCCATTAAGCAGCATATAGTTGAGCACTATCTCGGGTATCCTGCGTTGTTTCATCCCCATGACTTTTACGACTTTGTCGAGATGCAGTTTAAGAGTATCCAGAAATAGGGGTGCTAATCCAGTCTCCAAAAAAAGCAAGTAATTAGGTGAACTACTTGGCAATTTAAAAACTCTCCTGATGAAATAGCGAAGAAATTTTTCTACGGGTTCAAATGAAGCATATCCCCATACTTGTGCAGCGTAAAATAGGATGGATGCAGCAGTAGCGCGGAATATTTTCTGCTTCGAGTCATGATTGAAGTTTTTATTGCTGATACAACAACCCCAAACTGAACAAATTGCCCTTTTCGCTTCGGCTTATTCACTTTGAAGGTGCTTGCTCATATTTAAGCTAGGCGTAATCAAGACACCAAGATATTTGTACTCCCGCACAATCTTAATAAGTTCTCCTTGGAACTTCCACATTTCTTTCCGGGAGTATCTGCAACCACCGTCCCTAAATATCATTATCTTTGACTTTGATAGGTTTACCGATAAATTCCATGCTTTACAATAATCGCCCAGCCTGTTGATCATTAGCTGCATTATGTCCACCGCATCTGCGAGGAAAACGATGTCGTCTGCGAACATGAGAGCTGGTATTATAGTTTGGCTTATCACAATCCCCCCCCTTAACGTGATCTGTTATGTCGTTTACATATAGAATGAATTGCAGTGTACGCATCCTTGCTTCACCCCCATCGTTGTGTTAAACTCCTCTGATAGGTTGCTTCCATCCCAGACACATGTTATGTTGTTTTCATACATAGCTCTGAATACTGTGATGACCTTAGTTGATATGCCGTATCTGTAAAGCTTGTAGAAAAGAGCTTCACGTGCTATAGAGTCAAAAGCCGCACGAAAATCAACGAAGAACGCATATAACTTTTTATGTTTCCTCTTATAAGACTCTGTTATGTTTACCAGTGCGAATATTTGATCAATAGTGGAATAGTTTTGCCTGAAAGCAGCTTGGAATTCATGTAGGATCTCATTCTTTTCCACACACTGTGTAATTCTAGCAAACAACTTGGTGGATGTATTCAGAAAAGATATTCCTCGGTAATTAGTTGGATTATTGTAATCCCCCTTTTTGTGCAGAGGGAAAATGATCGAATTTTGAAAAGTTTTAGGAACATCTGCAGTTTCGAATATTCGGTTCAATTCCTGGGTTAGCACTAAAAGAAATTCAGGCGTACAATTCTTATAAAACTCGAATGGAATACGGTCGCTTCCTGGTGCTTTGTTCTTTTTGCACTATTCGATAACAACTTCTATTTCAGCTACTCTGATTGGCACATCCAAGAATTCGTCGACGCACAAAGGGGCTGCGTATTGAAAAGGTGGCGATATTTGTACTGCATTAGGAAGGATCTCGAAGTGCTCTTTTAGCTGCTCTGCTTGTAAGCCTGAAGCGATCGTATTTCTCTTTCCGCTCACAAGCTTAGCTGCTTTCCAAAAATCTGCTGATGATTGCGATCTATTCAATAACGCAACATTCTGTTGGTCAAATGCTAACTTCTTTGCATGGCAAAAGCTCTTAAAGCTTTTATTTGCTATTGCATACAGAACCTTAAACGAGTTGTACCATTCATCCTTAATAACTTGAAAAAAGAAAACGACGTGTCCCTGGCTCGCATGCAGTCATTATCAAACCATTTTTGCTTGCTCATTTTACTGCTGGGTCTAGATGGTGGGGTTGACTGAGCGGCTTTCCTAATTACCATAGTTAGGTATTCAATTCGTGGTGGTCTACCGGCTTCTCTCAAATTTCCGAGTTCTTAATTGAGGTTTATTTTGTATCGGTCCTGAAATTCATCTTTCCATCTTAACTTTGGGGACCTGCATTGCGATTGATCGGGAAACTACTGACTGCCCAAAACTTGGCTTGGGCCAGTAGCGCAACAATCAAGTTCGTGATGAAGTGCTTACTTTACCTCCTAGTGGTGGTCCCCGGGCAACTATACGTATAAACCCTTATACGTATAGGCTAAAATTGTAAGTGCGGGTTGTCTAGGGCCTTGATTCTAGGCTAGGTAACGTGGGCCAGCAACCTGCGTTACTGAAACCAGCTCGCTACTGAAACCGACACTATGCCTCGGATAAGGACTGATCACATGTTGACGACTTTTGGCTATTGTACCCGGACAAAGATAGGTTTCTGGAATGTAAAGACGCTCCTCGACTCGGGAAGAGAAGGTCCTTACAATGCCAGATTCCTCCAACTGGAAAAGGAATTCATGCGATATAAACTGGACATTTTGGGGGTAAGTGAAGTAAGATGGTTAGAAGCGGGCGAGTACCAGTCTCCAACGCGTAACACTGTACTACTCTATTCTGGAAGACCATCCGGAAGTCCGCGGGAATATGGAGTCGGACTACTGCTAACAACAACAGCACGCAAGGGCCTGATTTCCTGGCAGCCTCATGGTGATAGGATTTTGACGGCCAGATTCCGGACTAGAGTACGACGCGTCACCATCATACAGTGTTACGCCCCAACGAATAGTTCGTCTGAGGACGAAAAGGAGAGCTTCTACAATCTCTTAAGCGCCGTCTTCAACACAACACCAAATGGAGACATTGTCATAGTGATGGGGGATTTGAATGCCAAGGTAGGCAGCGACAACGAAGGGCTCAAGCATGTAATCGGGAAGCATGGACTAGGCAACCGCAATGACAACGGCGAAAGGTTTGTGGATTTCTGCAATGCCAACCGCCTTGTGATAGGTGGCACCATGTTTGAGCTCAAGACCTGCCACAAAGTCAGCTGGGTTTCCAATGACAGGCAAGCAACCTCCAACCAAATTGACCATTTTGCTATCAGCCGCCTCTTTAGAAGCAGTCTCCTGGACGTCCGAAACAGACGAGGGGCAGATGTGGGGATAGTACGTGATCACCATCTTATGATAGCTACTCTCCAACTACGCACTGCTGCAGTTCGAAGATCCCACGACAACACAAGAATGCCCAGGTTCAACATCGATAGACTTAGTGATCCCTCAGTGCGCCAACAATTAAGGGAGCACTTTTCGCAAGGTGTGGAAGCAATCAGCAGCTCAATGTCCGCAACCATCCAAGACCATTGGTGTGCTGTGAAAAATGTTTTTACATCTGGTGCTGAAAGAATTGTCGGTCGATCGCAGGGAAGACATAGGGCGTGGCTTTCCGAGGATACCTGGAGACGGATTGACGAACGAAAACAGCTAAAAGCTCGTGTTGCAGCTACCCCAGCAGCAGGGAGAAGCGAGCTAGAGTCCCTATATCGCATGAAGATGAGAGAAGTTCAGCGTAGCGTACGATGTGACAAGCGTAACTACATCAACGCGCTGGCTACAGAAGCAGAAGAAGCTGCACGGAGGTGCGACAGCAGGACTGTCTACAGAATCACGAAAGAGCTGACAGGTGGTCGCAGCTCCAGCCAATACCTAGTGAAAAGCCTAGACGGCTCCTTGCTCATTTCGGATGAGGACCAGCTCAAGAGATGGAAAGAGCATTTTGCTACGGTTTTGAACCGTGTATTCGCTAGCGACATGCTCCCAAATCAGACTGAGATGCCCGAGGTGAGAAGTTCCCGAATACGCACCACGACTCCCAGTAAAGATGAGATCATTACCGCGATCAAGGCACTCAAAACCAACAAAGCGGTAGGACTTGACGGAATTCCAGCAGAGCTCTTACGAGCAACGCCAACAACATCGGCTGAGCTTCTGCTTCCACTTATAGATAGAGCTTGGGAAGCTGAGAGCTTTCCTAACGAGTGGAAAAAGGGAATGATCGTCAAGCTTCCTAAGAAAGGAAATTTAATGGAGTGCGGAAACTGGAGGGGTATCTGCGTGCTGCCTGCTGTAGCTAACATAATAGCTAAAATCATCCTGGAGCGAATCAAACAACATCTCGAAGACACACTCGATGCCGAACAAGCAGGTTTCCGCTCTGGATCCTCCTGTGCCGACCACATCAACACCCTGCGGATTATCATCGAACAGTGTGTTGAATATCGATCGCCACTGCACCTGCTGTTCATCGATTTTGAGAAGGCGTTCAAGAGTGTCAACAGGGAGTTTATTTGGCGTGCCTTACGCAGGAGAGGCATTCCCGATAAACTAATTGCTATTATCAAAGCTACATATGAAGGCTCCAAATGTCACGTTCTGCACAGGGGAAAGTTGTCTGAGGAATTTGAGATCCAAAGTGGGGTAAGACAAGGCTGTATCCTTTCACCAATATTATTCCTATTGGTGATTAGCGATGTGCTTCATGCAGCTTTGTCGACGGGAAACGGAGGAATTCGATGGACTCTTACATCTCAACTGAAACATCTTGACTACGCAGACGATGTATGCTTACTCTCCCACAGAATTATGGACCTCCACCAAATGACAGCAGATGTGGAGAGGGAGGCAGGTGTCGTCGGGCTGAAAATTAATACGACAAAAACTAAAATCATCAGCCTTGGAACTAACTCATCGGCTCAAATATGCATTGCTGGACAACCGGTAGAGAGAGTAGAGGATTTTCAGTATCTTGGGAGTATTGTCTCGACCGATGGTGGAACCGAACTGGATATAGCCAACAGGATCGCCAAAGCAAAGTCCGCGTTCGGGATGTTCTCCAAAATATGGCGAAGCAATGCAATCAGTTTGAGCACCAAAATAAGACTGTTCCGCTCCAACGTTGAATCCGTGCTGCTATATGGTTGCAGCACGTGGAGAGTGACCACTACTATCACCAGAAAGCTGCAAACGTTCGTTAATAGGTGTCTGCGCAATATCTTAAGGATTTTCTGGCCCAATCGTATCTCTAACGAACACCTTTACGAGAGAACGGGTCAGGAACCAATAAGCACAACTATCCAACGGCGGAAGTGGCAGTGGATTGGTCACACGTTCCGAAAGGGTGACAGCTCCATAGCGAACCATGCTATGCAATGGAACCCTCTAACTCAGGATGGCAGAAGACCTGGCGGTCCGCGGAAAACATGGCGCAGAACAGTCGAGAAGGAGGCACGGCAGTTAGGGAAAAGTTGGGGAGAACTCAGACACATTGCCAGAAACCGTACACGATGGCGCGTAGGCGTAGTAGAGGCCCTAGGACCCGCAAGGGGATACAGGACATAATCAATCAACTTGGGCAGTAGTTCGAGTGAGTTTGTGCTTGCTGCATTCAGGTTGCCGCTAACCTTGAACGAGATTTCTAAGGGCATATGGTCCGAAAACATTTTCATTCCTATTCGAAAGGCACTAAGATAGGAGTACCAATCTCCCGATATAAAGCAGTAATCTATGACTGAGCATGCAGTTCCTCGCAGAAAAGTGTATTCGCCCCGGGAGTCTCCTCCGCAGTTTCAATTTAAAACCTTGCAATCCCAGGCATCCGCTAGTTCTAAAATTTTAACACCTTTTGTGTCACATAAATTATCGTTGGAGTGACGGTTCATATATATGTATATAAGTAGATGACTGGTTGAATTCGTTCACAAAGCTGTTTTGAGATAAACCTATTCTTGCATTGAAGTCTCCAATAAGTAGTAGCTCAGTTTTTGCTAGGTTATTCAATACATCTCTTAACTTGTCAAAATCACGTGGCCAATGGCTACAATTTAAATATATCGGCACTAGGAAGAGAGTGTTGACATCAATTCTACGTTTTACTACGTATCTTTTTTCTACCCTATTAAATTCAGCTGATATTCCTTCAAGCTTCTTCCTATATCCAAAGAGTTCACCCCCACTCGCTCTTCCACACAGGCTTGATTTGACTGCAGGTATACATTTCAGCTCGTATTCCTTAAAAAAGTTCTTATATCTAATTTCTTCATAATCTGTTAAATTGGTTTCGAATAGTACAAATATATAAAATTGCTTTACATAATTAAAAAATTCAAGAAAAACTAGTTTATTTTTTAATCCTGCTAACATAGCTTAATATTTTTAATTCATGTAATTCATTGTTTCTCTGATAGACGGGTAACCTTCAGTTAAGTGCTTCCTTTGAACTCCCACTTGCATGACTACCCAAGTTTACAGCGGCTGTTTTCTTGCTTATGCTTGCACCTTTAGTAAGATATTGTCTTTTTGAACTATCAACTCCGAATGACATTGACGTTTCACATACATTATTTACATTCTGGAATCCATTCGCCGGCTTTAATAAATATTGGGGAATATCTCCAAATAATTCTTTTAATTCCTTCGTACCATCCTTGTTACCATACTGCAGCCCCATCGATAAGTCCCAGGTAAACATTTTACCACCCACGTATAGCTTGTCATCTCTTAACACAATATTCGTTTTCGGTTGCTTTGTGCGAAGAAAAGACTTCGCCTTTTCAACTAGGTCGAGGTTGGAATCAGCCGGAAGGTGTACGACTGCGTTGGTCTCGGTGCTTTTTTGGAAAAGTTTGTCAACCTGTTTGTCAAGGAGTTTGTTACGAGCTTCTAGGTGCAAAACTTTCGCGGAAATCTGGTTGCAGTATGCTTTCAGCCCTGTCAATTCAGTATAAAGCAGCTGAAAGTCCGACTTCAACACAAGCTCCTTTGTGAGTTCTCTATTTTTTTCATCCAAAATCTCTCTCAACTGCTCCACACTGATGCCCGATCTATTTTCGCCAGCTTTATCACCTGCGGTTTTTGTAGAGCGTCTTTTCTCGCAATTAATTGGATCAGAGAAAGTCTCTTGTAGTCCTCTTTTGCTCATTAATTAAATTAAACTTGCACTTAACAAACAAAAGTCTTAACTGCTAGAACTTACTGAAATTGCACTTTTAATTTAAAAGCGTTAATCTTGCAACATTCTTAGTACCACAAATGAGCAATTATACAATTTTCTTTTATGATATTTTTACTATTTTTTACGGATAGATCTTCTAACACAATACCACTTTGACAGATGTCAAATGTCAATCAACTCGCAAGATATATGTGTCAATTCAGTGCAATATTTTGATAAAACTCTTGACGCTGATGGCGGAGAAAACTCTTCTGCTGAACTGCACTGTCTACCTGCTGTTAATGCATGACGTTCTTCTGTTGTCACTAGATCGAAAGCATATGGAGAAAGCTCTGCTGTATTCAACAACTAGTGTGACCAGTGTTTTTAGTTTATTTTAAATAAATTAATAATTTTTTTTATTTTTGCCTCTTTTTTTCTACTTTTATTTATTCTTTTATCTTGATTGTTTAAACATAAAATACTTATTTTCCTTGTATTGGTGGACTTGTACAATATATTAAACGTTCAATAAATTGTTGTCTTTTGATGTGCAGGAAAAAGCCTTTTCAGAATGGGTGATGGTCCAACTATGTTCTATAGCCTAGGTGTGAATGGGTTCTCATCGTCAATAATGCTTAAAATTTTATCTCAAAGTAAAAATGGTTTAAAAGTTTGCTACCTCAATGCAAGAAGTTTAAATGTATCTAAGCTTGATTTTTTGCGCTTGTTTAATGGCTCATGTGTTGATGTAATTTGTGTTTGCGAAACTTGGTTTAAACCAGATTTAGATGATAGTTCTTACAATATCCCTCACTTTAAATTATTTCGCAACGACAGAGTGACGCAAACTTGTGGGGGTGGTGTTGCAATTTATCGTAAATCTAATCTTAATAGTATAGTAATCGCCAAATCTGAAGGACTTAATGTGGAAAATATTATGTTGGAGATATATGATAACATAAAGAAATGCATAGTTTGCTGTTTCTATAATCCTGACGGCAAATTTCTCATCCGAACCATTTTTTTCGGTTTTATCTGCTTATTCACCATATTTCCAACATATTATTGTCTGTGGCGATTTTAACGCTGCTTTTCATAAACTTGATTCCTGTGCACATCAAGTCCGTGATCATTCCTCTTCCCTGGGACTGTCTATTGTAAACTCTAACTCAACGCGCTTTGCACCAAACTCTACTCCAAGTCTCTTCGATCTGGTAATCCTTGCTGAGCCGTGCTGTATTACTCTTTTCGACCAATTATCATTAGAAACCATATCAGATCATGACTTACTTTTCCTTACTTACGACATACATTTTTTACACAATCCTTTACCCTTAACCTTTAGTTATAAGGATTTGAACTCTATTAATGTTAACCTTCTTCAAATGAGAATTGATTCCTTGGGAGGAATATAGTCTTATAACTTGTCCTAACGAAGGATTAGAAAGGTTTCAGTCTTTCGTCTCTAATCTTTTCCATGATTGCGTCCCAACTAAAACAGTTTCAATTATTAATAGTAGCTGCCCATGGGTCACTTCAGTTGTTGTAACATCAATTAAAATTAGGAATAAGCTCTACACTAAATGGAAAAATACAATATACGTAACAATGCAAATTGGATACTATACAAGCGTGCTCGTAATATTGTAACTCAAGTTATTCGTGATGCTAAAAGGAACTACTACAGCTCGAAACTTAATACAAATTTATCTTCTAAAACGCTCTGGCATAACCTGCGACAGATTGGTATTGGTGACAATAAAATCGTGAGTTGTAGTACTGATTCGGAGACGCTAAACAATAGTTTTCTTTCCAATAGCGGACAAACTAATTCACTTAATATGCCAGTTTGCAATATGGTATCCTCTGATCAAGAACTCGAGTTTAACGTTGTATCATAGTTAGACGTTTTGAGGGCTACTGCATCTATAAAGTCAAACGCAGTTGGCGAAGATGGCTTTCCACTTCGCTTCATAGAAATGATACTATCAAATATTATTACTTATCTGACTGATGTCATAAATTATTGTTTCATGTCTTGTATTTTTCCCAAAACTGGAAGATAGCTAAAGTCATACCTGTTGCTAAAAAGCAAAATCCCAGCTATGTGAATGGTTACAGACCTATTAGTATTTTGCCCTCCCTATCATAGGTGTTTGAGAAGTAAGTAGCAAAGCAAATTTGTACTCACCTTGAGCGATATTCCTTACTTTATCCTCTACAATCAGGCTTTAGAGTTAGCCATAGCTGCTCTACAGCCATGGTCAATATTATGGATGACATCAGACAGAATTACGATAAAGGATACATTACACATCTTTGGTTACTTGATTTCTCAAAGGCATTTGAAAAGGTTAATCATGAACTTTTATGCTGGAAATTACGCAGATATTTTCATTTTGGTCCTCGCGCTTTAAAACTTCTTTTCTGATTGACAGACTGCAAAAAGTTGTTTTTGATAATAATTCATCTACTCTTAAACCTGTGCGGCAGGGGGTACCCCAGGGCTCTATTTTAGGTCCAATATTATTTTGCATGTTTATTAATGATCTGCCATCCGTTTGTAATCATGTATCTGTATATTTATACGCGGATGTTCAATTGTGCCTATCTCGCCCTATTAGTCAACTAGCTGAACTTACGTCTAGTTTTAATGAAGACCTCTCAAGAATTTTTTCGTGGTCAACGATAAATGGACTTTTCCTAAATCACGAAAAATTATACCTATCTTCCATAGATCCTTGGATCTTAACTCCCTCCCGGATATCTTGCTTTCGAACAAAACTCCAATTTGTTAAAAAAGTCAATAATTTGGGTTTCGTAATTAATAACACCTTAACTTGTTATGATCATATAAATTATGTATTGTAATTGGGCGCATATATGGCTGTCTGCGTAAGCTGTGACTATCTGCTAATTTTAATCCTATTGGAACTCGTCGCAAGTTGGTAGTAGCAGTGATTATACCAATAATTACATATGGTGAAGTGGTATATAGCAGTTTGGATTTACTATTGCACCATAAGCTTCAAATTGCTTTTTATGACACTGTTAGATATGTTTATGTCTTTCGAAGATACGATCATATATCGCAATACTCAAATAATGTTTTATGTTGCCCGTTCAGTGCGATTCACTAAACCTTTGTTCATTCATTTACTGTATCCAAAGGTTCTTGCAGTTTTTCTGCAGTATCTACAACCGTTTTACATACTGCCAAGATAGCAGTGTCATCGGTAAATCAAGAGTGTATAATAGATATAAGACTGGACCAAGAACGGTTCCTTGCGGCACCCCATCCATTATTTCCTTAAAATCTGAATATTCGTTTCCACATTTGACGCGGAATAATCTATTCACAAGGTAGTTCTTCAGAATATTATATAGGTGCTCTGGCAGAACTTATCGTAATTTAAACTTTAAGCCTTCATGCCAGACCTTATCAAAGGCTTGAGAAACGTCAAGGAATACGCTTGAACAAATCCTTTTTTTCTTCGAGAAATTTTTCGATTACATGTGTTATTCTATGCACTTGTTCAACTGTAGAATGCTTACTTCTGAATCCGAATTGATGATCCGTAATGAGATGCCCTTCTTCTATTACCGGTTGTATTCGCTTAATCAATATTCCCTAGAATACTTAAGACGTTTTTTCATTCGGCGGTTTTCCGGGCTTAAGGATCATTATGACTTTGGCGACTTTCCGTTGACTGGGAACATATTCTAGTCTAAGCGCGACGTTTATAGTGAACAAAATCTTAATGAGAGCTCTTCTTGGTAGTGCTTTAAGAACTTCTGCCGTGATTAGGTCGTATCCAAGAGCCTTCTTAGGTTTAAGTTTCTTAACTTCTTACTTAAGTTCGGTTAGTGTTGCATTTCTCATTGCACTATTGGCTATATGCGACGTATTTATATTTTGAATAAGACCTTGTCCATCAAACGGCTTAAAAGTTTCTTCCAAGTAGTTGGCAAAAATTGGACGAAGATGACCATATTCTTGACCACTCGTCATCGAAGTTGAAACCTGTTGTAGCTAGAATACCTCCTTGTCTGACTGCGAGACGTCACGATGTCAGTCTTGTTATCAGCCGCGTGCGTGTATACACTCGTAATTGGACATCGATTTTTGTGGTGTGTGCACTGTTCATCCACATCGGGGTGCAGTATTCCGCAACAAAGTAGAAAAGAGCAGACGATGCAGTACGTAGCAAAGATACACACGCACTCCACGATAAACCTGCTAATTTTTGTATTATATTGTTCGCGTTCTGATTTTAGCTGCTATGTTTATAAAATATTGCTTATAAGTCAGCGATCTATTCAGTGTTACGTTTATTTATTTCGGATATTAGTTACGTCTCAAGCTAGTGTTGTTGAACGAGACTGAAAGCTTGGTATCCGCTAGTTGATGTGTAGCAATGGTGCAGTGGATAGTGTGCTTGCTCATTCACCGATGTGTGCAAGTTCAAGCTCCAGCACTGGAACAGCAATCATCAGCCATCCGAGTATAAGATGGAAAACGAATAACAACGAAGTTTTTCCAACCACTGCACCAAAGAGGGTTCCTGCCTGGTAGTACAATAGACCAAGAGAGTCTGAGTGGTCCGGGATTGACTTACTTAAAAAAAATTCCGCTAATTGGCTTATTAGGTTAAAGCAGCATACTTCGGCTTTGAATAATATCGCGCAAAGTCTCCACTTCTAAACTACAGGTTTGCTCTGTACTTAGAATGTACTTGTGTTGAATGACTACAGCTAGGTCATTAGCAAATCCGTACTTCTTCGAAGACGTTTTAGGCAAGTCAACGATGTACAAGTTGAATACAGTAAAGCTAGGATTAAAGCATGGTTCAACATTCAAATTTTCTATTCATAGACACTTTGAATAGTCAGTTCGATAAGGAATTATTTACTAGATAATCTATTTTAAGGCATGGGGTGACTTGCAAAAGCTCATATAGAAGTCGGAAAACGTACTGAAGTGTTTCGCTTTTACTCTTAAGGTCCGCAATACCAAGAAAACAGAATGTCTTTATTCAACATACAATAAAAATAAATAGATAGATCGCTGGAAATAAAATAATGAATTTTCATTTGATCATCAAATAACTGCATGCTTGTAAGCAAAGTCTAATTTTATTGTTAATCTTCATTCTTTCATAAGCCAAACATGAAGAAATTAGATAACATACCAGTTTTAAGATTGTATGAAATCTTGCAGAGTCGATAGCATTATATTTATGTCAATACCGTCTTAACGTTTATTTTTCATAAGACTAAACGTTAAATGAAATTTCATGAAATAAAGAAGTCAAGTTAAGATATATGATTAAAAGCTGCATTGGAACTAACATGATAAAAGTTGTCTAAATAGTTTAATACTGGATTGTCACGGAAATAGAGTATATATCAACTACCGAAAAAATGTAGATGTATGAATGTCTTTAGTAAATGTAAAGTTCTTTAATTGATATGTTTTTTTTATTTCTGGGCTCAGAATGCCGGTGTAGATATTTATACATATATCATAAAAACAACAAAAAATGTAACTTCAAAATTATTATATAAAATTATATTATTATCTCCATATCTCTTCTCTATCTCTATATCAATATTTTAGGCGCTATATTTTGTGTTTTATTTCATTTAAAAAGTGTTGTTCTGTAAGATAAAATCTTTTATAGTACTAATGGTCGTTTCCAGAACGCCAATTGAGTGCACACTGCATGTTAGTGGAGTCCCACTGAAGCAGGTGGATGAGTTTAAGTACGTCGGGGTTTTATTCACGAGTGATGGAGACAGCAATGCCAAGTTATCTTATAGAATTTGTCCGGCTGGTTTTTTTTTTTTTTTTTTTTGAGGTAAAATGGTGAGGACGGCAGAGAATGACCCCTGGAGCACTGCGACCTAAAAAGATCTTTTGTGCTATCCCCTGGTTAATTGTTTTGAATTTGTCAACTAGCTGAAATCAAGTTCATTAATGAAGCTAAGAAAAGGTGATGTAACGCCTTTATTAAAGTGCGTATGTGATGGGCTGTTTCGGTGTTTTCAAGACAGAGACGGCACGTTTCCGAATGAACACGGCCCATTTTCTTGAGATGGTAGTTGAGAGAGCAATGTCCAGTTCGGAAGTCAGTAAGGATCTTAGCATTCTGTTTGCTCATTGATAGAATGTCTCTAGTTCTATTTTTTGAGAATTTAATAAATTTCTTGGAATGCCGGCTGGTTTAATTTTGAGAGAGATAGCCAATCTGTTATAAGAAACGCCGAACGTGGTGTTAAAGCTTAATTATCGATTTTTAACTTGATATATGTTCCAACTATCACCTACTATGGTCATGAAATTTGTGTAATGACCGAAAGAAAAAGATCGCGGACACAAACTGCCGAAATGAGTTTCCTTCGCGGTATTGCTGGAATGTGGGCGCAACACCAAAATACGTGAGGTGCTCAATGTTGAGTAGCTACTTTTCCAAAGGACGATCTATGCTTCGATGGTTTGGTTACGTTGTGTGTAAGTTACGTCAGCGCCGAACATTGCCTCATCAATCGGAAGTGCTAACGCTAACATTTCCGATCCGCAAAAAGTTCAATGGTCGAGAATTGCAACATTGATCTAATTAAAGCAAAATATTGTAAACAAAAACAGGAAATGCTAAGGCTAGCATTTCCAATGCAGTCAATAGTTCAATGCTCGAACATTGCAAATAACAGGAAATGCTGATTGGAGAAATGTTCGATGGACGACACTTCTTCGATTAGAAGTAAGAAAAGAATAGAGTAATAAAATACCGCTCTTAAGAGTCGGACGGGAAACCGAAGTTTTTTTGCTTTATTATTCTGAAGTAAAAAAAGTAAAAAAAAAGAAATTCATTTAAGTGAATTCATGTAAGTTGTATGCCTCCAAGCCGGCTTCCAAGACGTTTCATGACAACCGTGTCATCAGGTAAGCAACCCCTTAGTAGCCCTCTAAATAGATGGTTGGATCAAGTCCAATATCTCTCCTGGAGCCGTCTAGAGATTCCTTCTGATGAGTTGGACTCAATAGTGGAGGATCGATAAGGATGAAGGGTTTACCTGAGCGTCCTATCCCGTGACCTTCATAAAGAATTAGCGGGCCAATGAAAATGAATGTATGCATGTATGTATGAGTATTAGTGGCGTACAATGAAAGTGAAGGTCTGAATTTTTAATCTTCAGGGAAAGCAATTTGAAAAGTTGCAGGTAATAATATTTAACCAGCGGGAGCCTAACGATGTATAGTTATGGGATGCGGACGACCATGGATGGGTCACATCAGAGGCAAATGCTTAACTTTCAGAAAACTAAAAGTGCTCTAAAGAAGTGCACATTAAATTGCATATTAAAATACCTAGCAGAGCGGATGCCTCTTACAAGAGGTTCATAGAAACCGGGAAGTATTGAATCTGATAAATGCCACGAATTGCGTGATATTCTGAACTCATTTTTCAGAGATTTGCTACTTTCGTCCTGGATCCTTAAATGCACTACATTTCTATTTAGAGTACACCTGCTTACGTAGCTTATTGATTTACAGGATTTGCAAATGAATATATCTGATAAGACTGGACTAAAGTATCTTAAACAAATTTTACTGCTGATCATGTTGTTGTTGTTGTTGTAGCAGCTGTGTAGCTGAGGTTGACGATCCCTTGTCGAAATATTGTGCTCGAGCCCCTCCGGGACGTACGTACGTACGTAGAACCGATTGTCGTGAGAGCTCGTTGGCGCAGTGGTTGGAAAAACTTCGATGGTATTTTTTTCCACTTTATACTCGGGTGGCTGGTGATTGCTGTACCCCGCTTGGGCTTGAACTTGCACTCATCGGCTAAGAAGCAAACACTCTA
Source organism: Brachypalpus laphriformis (assembly GCA_945910035.1). Classification (NCBI taxonomy): domain Eukaryota; kingdom Metazoa; phylum Arthropoda; class Insecta; order Diptera; family Syrphidae; genus Brachypalpus; species Brachypalpus laphriformis. The sequence continues at coordinate 127,150,843 of OX246755.1, forward strand.
TCCACTGCACCTTTGCCACTGCACCATTGCCACCCATACTGCTGATAATCTCTTATATTTACTCTCCGACTAATCTACCGCAATACACTTCTGCTTACCCTCTCAAGCGCTTATCACACTGCATCAACTTTCACCTGGATGTCGATATTCAAAATAAAACTCAGACTACTTGTACTTGTCGTACGCAACCTCAACACGATTAAATTTCGAAAACCTTATCTAAGAAAAAAATCATGAGATAAGCAAGCCTTTCTATATTTTTATTTGTTGGTTTGTTGCTGTTCTTTTTAATTTAAACGAAGTCAATTCTTATCTTTATCCACAAAACTAATCAATAACTCTGTGTCAACAATAAAACCGAGTAGAATACCTTCATACACCCTAAAATCGCCCTCAGTGTTGTGATGAAGTTCTGGCAGAATGTGTTCCAAATGTTGCAGTGTCCGTCAGCAAAAAATTTGGGTGATTACCATTGGACTCTTCTGCACCATAATCGGAATAGTTTTGATCATCATATGGCCAGGTGCACTCGAAAATATCATCAATAATGTGTGATATATGTTTTACTTAAAGATACGTTTAACTAAATTCTTCATTTGCTTAGAAACTTCCACTGGCCCCAACATCATGGATGTACCAGCACTGGCTACATTCACCAGCTACTATTTACATGTTCATCTACCTATTTAACTGGACAAATATGTACGAAGCGACTAACCACAATGTTAAGCCCAACTTTGTCCAGCTGGGGCCGTATGTTTTTCGGGACGAAAAAAGCAAAGAGGACATTATCTGGCACGACAACGACACCCTAACATTCTATGGTCGCCGGACGTGGTTCTTCGAGAAGGACATGTCGATTGGTTCGTTGGACGATTTAATTACCATGCCTCATCCGCCCAGTGTCGTAGGTGAAACTATGGATTTTAAATTTTAAATTTGACCACTTTCCATTTAAACCAGGTCGTGGCAAATCAAGTGCGCAACTGGAATCGCTACATAAAGAAAATAATGAACTATGCCCTGAATACCGAGGGTGGATGTTTAGCTGTCAATAAAACAGTTGAAGAATGGCTTTTCAAGGGTTTCTATGACCCACTGGCCGAATTCGCAATGCTATTGGAATCCGAGTTGATTCCATGGCGTTTTGAGGAATTCGGTTTTTTTGTTGGACGGAACGCATCTAAGGAATACGAAGGAACATACACCATTAAAACCGGACAAAAAGACTTATCTACGCTGGGCGAGGTTACTCACTGGCGTGGCAGCAATCAGTCGTATGCCTTTAGAGGTGAATGCGGCCATGTGAATGGTAGCACTGGGGATATATTCCCGCCGAGACGTGGTCCCGACGAAACTGTATCACTGTTCTTTTCCGATGCCTGTCGTTCGATTAATTTGTTCCCCGGTGAAAGAAAGCGTGTTCGTGGCATTGACACGGTGAGATATTCAACGAACAGCATGTCATTTGACAATGGGGATCTATATCCGAATATGGAATGTTTTTGTGCGGAGCGAAAAGAGTGTCCACCAACTGGTGCTACGGATTTAGGACCTTGTTTGCTTGGAGCTCCATTGTATTTATCGCTCCCCCATTTTTTGAATGCTGATTTGAGTTATGCAGAGACTGTGACAGGGATGAATCCCGACCCAAAGGACCATGAATTCTATATGGTAATGGAGCCTACATTCGGTGTTCCGATTGAAGTGAACGCGAACTTGCAACTGAGTATGTTCCTTAAGGATGACGATATTATTGAGTAAATACCTACTGGTGAAGGTTTTAGCCTACACGTAAATCATTTTTATTTTTTTCTAGAATCTTTAAGGATGTCAATGAGTTCTACGCGCCGATGGTAATCATATCCGAACGAGGTGAATTAAAAGAAAGCATGGCCAAGATTGTGAGGGTGAGTAGCCAAATCATTGGTTTGTTAAAAGTGCTAAGATGACTAGCGAAGGATAGAGGGTGTGGCTGACAGAAAAGCAAAGTATGGTCATAGAATCATGTTGACATGAAAATTTGTCCCTGCTCGAGAGCATGAATACGAAGTAATCGGCAACTAAACTACGAAACGAAATATACTAGTAAAACTGAAACTAAAGGGAAAACTGAAAAGATATGTGATGAGATTCCATTTGTCCTAGAAACTCGATTAATTTATTTCGTGGCTGAAAAACACCTTCAAGGTATCTTGGGTATCTGACGTCGGCCCAAAGGTCAAAACATGCATCTCATTCTTCTGCCTCCAAAACAGGTAACATCTTACGACTTCAAGTTAAAAAAAACTAAGCAATCTCAGCAGTGGTCTGCTAAATGATACAATGCTTTACCAAATCGATAAATGAATATAATTTCGGCTCCGTTAATAAGTAAATCAAACTGATTTAATGTACGAGTATGTAGGTATAATTCATGTGCTCTCCGTAATATGTGACTACATTGGGTCGACTTCATTGGTCGCCTAAGATTTTCCTTATTCTAAGTAAGCTGCTCTAATCTTCAATACCATATTAAAGTCGAGAATTATTCTTCATTATAAATCTTTCAGATCTAAAATAGTACTTGTCTTAACTAAGTCTACTTCTACCTAGTTTGGGACGACACGCTATCAAAACAGCGGGAAATAAGTTTCTTTACATAAATCACTGTCAATTTAACAAATGCGAATAGGAAACAGCACAAAGTCGTCAGTCTTGCTTGACCGCAAGAAATTGGACAAGAGTTTCATTTTTTTCTTGCAGTGCTGAGTGGGAATTTTCCGCATTTTTTCCGGCATTTGGGACACTAACTTCCTTTTCCCCATCTTCACCGCGGGCCACGGTCAGACTTTCCTCCGCGAGATGAGATTTACTAGCACTTGCTGTTCCTCAGTTAACTATTTCCATCTTCAATGTCGTTAGAGTTTGCCCGATCCTTTCTATTCAGCGGACTTCCTTCGTACTATGTACATGATGTCATATATATGGCTGACTTCAAAATATTTTGCGATGAAAGCTTATAGGGCGTTGCTATAATCATACTTGCTTTCGAATCTTTAACATTGGAGAAGCTTTGTTCTGCTTTTCCTTTCTTTTCACTAAGACTTGCAGAGAACGGAATCATATCTACACTCGTTTAGATGTATATGAAGACACTCCTGCCCATCCAATAGTTGGCTCAAGCAAAAGTCTACTTCTCCATGTCGGCGTGCGGTTCTAAATCTGCACTAATTCATTCAATATGTAGTTAAGTAGTCGTTAAAAAGCCTTCGTGTCGTAAGGAACACCCAAAAGCCCGATCATTGACTTAAAAGTATTAGTATATTATTATATTCATACCTCGCTCAGTTGAAAATTCCCTATGGGATCCATAGCTTAAGCTGTGTAACTATTTTTATGTGTAGGTAGTAGTGAGGAAATATTATAAGAGTTGATTAAAATGAATTTGTTGTGTCAATTTAAAATTTAAATTTCCATTTCAGCTTGCCCTTAAAGCATCTGCAATAGGAGTAGGATGTGCAATAGCGTTACTCATTATAGGAGTGGTGCTCTTGATAGTCGCAATCTACCTAACTTACACGAAAGGATGGAGAGGCCAAAAAGATGATCTGTTATAAATTATAAGTTTATATTTAAGTTCTATTCTTTTGGTACCAGGATTTTTATATAAATATGTACCTATACCTCGCTGCAATTTTTGGTTATGTTCGATGAACAAAATTTATATTGCACTTTTAGGAGTAACTGCTAACTTGTGATATTTCATAAAGGTTTTTGTACAAATTTAATTAAAGAATATTTCAAATGCTTTGACTATAAATTCCATTCATTTATTTCTTTAATTTATAAGCAGCTGGAATAATTTTTAAAGATCTTAAGGAGTGGGAAAGAAAATATAGCAAGTCTGCATAGTCCAAACAAAAGTCAACAGACTAAATGGTATCAACATTTTAAAATTTGAATAGAACAATTCACTGTCATGGAACGATAGAACCTTCCTGCAATATGACAGCCAACATTCTCACCATTACCTCAGCATCGAAGAAAGAAAACCTTCTGATCTGATTAAAAAGTCAACATTTTCCTCAACATGGCATGTGCTCTGTCAAATTATGTGAAAATCTTAAGTTGCTTGGCAACATACTGTTTACTCCGTGTTACTGCAGTTTTAGCGCCGGAATGGCCACATTATATCAAATTGTAGTAGATATTGAAGAAAGTTCAAGAGCTCCAAACCAATGCTCATCACTTTCTCATCGGTCTTAGAGTTGTAAATTATAACGCTTGTAGAGACAAGCTAAACGAAGCCATGTCTAATTCTGGCAACTCCGTAAAACGCATCTGTTTATACAGGACGACTATGCGCACTACTCCATCAAGGTCGATTCGGCATCACCAAAGCCTTTGATAGTAGTAAGACAGAACATAAGTTCTTACCATCATCATCATCTTTAGAATCCTACTTGAAAGTATCGTACGTAAAGTAAAAAAAAAGGATAGATAAGAAAATGAAAACTTCATAGACTTTAAGGAACAAATTAAGAATGTACTCTTGACAGAAAGTCAGTATCATACCTCCGCGGAACGAAATGAGTCGCTCTACGCTTGAACAACATTGGGAAATATTGAAAACTTATTTACAAAGTGAGTGCTGTGTAGCCCAAACAGTGCGTTTTTTGAAAACAAGTATGGCCGAAATGAAGCACCCACCGCGCCTGCTGTACGCAAGTTTGTGCAAAAAGTTCGTGAGACTGGTATGCTAGTGGACAACACTCATGGTCCCCGTCGTCGTACGGTGCGCACAGACGAGAATGTGGCTGCTGTAGCCGAGAGTGTGAGACTCAATTCACGAACATCAACTCGTCATCGATCTCAACAGCTCAAAATTTCAGGCACTAGCCTGAGGAGAATTCTGCACAAAGATCTGGGATTATTCGCTTACAAGGTCCGATTGATTTAGCATTTGAAAGCGCACGACCATCCGCTTCGTTATCCCTTCGCAGTTTGGGCCTTAGAGCAGCTTAAATTGGACAACGATTTTGGGCGAAAAATCATCTTTTCTAACGAGGCACATTTTCATCTCGGCGGCTACGTTAACAAAGAAATTGCCACATCTGGGGATCGAAAAACCCGCACGTTATTGTCGAGAAGCCAATGCATCCACAGAGAGTGACAGTTTGGTGCGGATTGTGGAGTGGTGGTATCATTGGACCATTTTTTTCGAAAATGAGACTGGGAACAACGTTTCGGTCAACGGTGGGCGTAACAGAGCCATGTTAACGACTTTTTCTTTTTACTGAAATTGAAGACATGGATTTGGACGACCTCTAGTTCATGCAGGATGGCGCGGCATGCCACACAGCCCATGCCACAATCGGTCTTTTGCGCACCAAATTCCCAAATCGTGTTATCAGCCGTTTTGGGGATGTCAATTGGCCGCCCTTTGGACTTTTCTTTTGTGTGGAACCGTGAAGGACCGATGTTATGCCAACAATCCGGAAACGATTCAAGCACTTAAGGCCAATATCATCCAAGCAATCCGTGAGCTACAGCCCGAAACCATCAACAAGGTCTTGGAAAATTGGAGTGATAGAATGCGCTACTGCGAGGCCAACTGAGGCAGCCACTTGTACGACGTTGTACTCCATAATTAATGGGAATGTTTACTCTTACTAATAAAGCCATAATATATAGAAAAAGTTTCATTTTGCTCATTTTATTGCATTTTTAAAAAGAAACTTGTAGTTGGCCCACCCTGTATAGTTCATACTTTTAAGAGCATTCAATCGTATTGCGAGTATGTCAGCAACTTGACAACGTTTTTCTAGAGTTCTAAAGTAGGTAAGCCAATCAGTTGTAGCCAGTCTACGTGTGAAGACAAGCTGTATCGCTCAGAAGAGACCCCGTGGAAAACTCTCGAAACAGATAAACCTACGCAGAACATCTTCAATTTTCAGAAAATGGTTATTTTCATAAGTGGAGCAAACTTAGATGACATATTCAAGGAGAGGTCTGACAAAGGTGACGTAAGGATTCGAGAATTCTTTAGACCTTTGTTGCAGATAATATCTAAGACGTAGGTAAAATGAAGGAACGGATTTGTTATGGAAATAATATGTCCTAGGGGGAAAAAGGAGACTCTTGCGGGAGAAGGCTTACTTACCAACTTTTCATCTGAAGAACTTATTCATGTCAAATTATTTTAAGGATTTTCTTGCCATCCGCGTACATGGATAGACTAGTGTCCCTTAAGATGACACCATTTAGTGTTAAGATAAACATTAGCAGTCCAAAATAACTGCCTTGAGGAACACTGGAGCTAATGTTAATATCGTTAAACACCAAATATCTGAGAAGGACCTGTTCTGTCGTTTTTCTAAATATGGATAACCTTATCCAGGAAATAAAAGATGATGGAAAACCTAGGTCTTTGAGTTTGACGCAAATTATTGGGTGGGAGATTTTGTCGAATCATTTTCTATAATGGGTGGTGATCGTATCAGCTCCATTACCATTCTCATCTTTCGAAGAGCTTGAGAATGCATGAAAGTTTAGCAACATGTTGATATAATTAGAGATTTCGTTTATACAGCCATTTTTTGGAGAGGGAAAATTTAAGATTCATTCCATAAGGAAAATTAAGAAAAAGGGGCTGCGGAAAAAGTTTATGCATTTTCTTAGAACAATTGCTGACAGCTTACTGATCTGTTGTTATCTCAATTGGTATAAGGAAACCTTTTGCACATCTGCTTACGTTTTCTTTTATAAATTGCGCCCCCCTGCACTCTGAGGGTAATGAATACCCTTTATATGTTTTCACATAGTGCGGGCGTTTGAAGGATCGATAGAGGGAGAGAAAGATTGGTGTAGTGGTTTGAAACTCAGTTGTCCCAGAAAAACTGCAGGGGTGGCGTCCAGATAACTGGGGAGAAGTTTAGCTATTTTTGTCTCTGCTTCTGATTCACAGTATTTTTTTGCCAACCACCGATATCAAAGGCATATCAATCATCCAATAGAGCGAGCAATTTTTCCAGCTATATGACCAACCTACTGCTAGCCTTCGCAGTAGTATTCACACAAACTTTCGCCATTGATCGGACTGACTATATACATTTTATGAGAAATAAATAAATGCTTGCTAACATCAGAATTTGAACCATGAACCATTAGCGTGACAATTGACGGAGCTACTACTACACTATTGCCAACTTTTAATTACTTTGAAGTATAACGAAAGTGAATTTGGTACTCGTTTATAATAAACCGTTTAAATACACAGAAGATGGTTTTATTATTACGAACGTTTCCATTCGTTTATTATTTTCCCGTTTCCATTATTCAGCTGCCTTGACGTGGTGAAACGGTTTAAGAGTCAGTGACCCTAAGGATCTGAAAGGACCCCAGGTAAGACACCGAACTAAAGGCTGAAGACGTCTTGACTGTGACGTAAAACTTGTTATACAGTATGATGAAGAAAACAAATGAGATACCCACTCCAGGTGGTACTCGTGAAAACGAAAAACTATCCGTGGTCTTTTCGACTGCGGCCAGGACGAGGATTGTGTAGGCCCCAACCACCATACTGTTACCCCCCGCCTCTGGCGTTGACCCGAAAGTAGTAGCGATGCTTGCTTCAGAAGACTCCTGCAGCTCTGTCTCTGACTCGTTTGGTAGACTGGGCTGGAATGACAAAGAAAATGGTGGAAAGGCTTCGGCTGGAACGTCCAATATCTGTCTCAATAGACGGGCACCTGATTGAAGTTGTGTGGGTGACGGTATGGCTCGGGAAACCAATAAGGCTGAACGAGCTCCTGAAGCGGCGCGCTCTGATAAGCTCTGACTAAGAGTCAACTGAAAAGGAGAAGGAGAAATGCGGCGATGGCGCGGAGCAAAGAGGATGCAGAGTCAGCTGAAGGCGCAAGCGCCAAAAGCAGTCATCCTTCAGTAGCGACAGGGAAGAAGCCTATGTCGGCAGAAAGTACTCGCAACTGGAGCCGATCAATCCCTCAAACCTAACGCTGGCTCCTTTTCGGTCGGTTTGAACAGGTCCAATCTGACGGAGCAAGTTTCGCCTGCTCTCCTTGGTGGAAGCGTGTGCGCATCTCATGCGCTCTCTTTTGTTGGGCACACTCTTACTCGTGGCGTTATCTGCGCACAAAATCTGGTGGATGCTGGTGCTGTTACCCCTAAAGGTCCCAGCACTAGCGGACAGAAAATGGCTGACGCAGGCAAAGTCACGGGTAGGGCACTCGCCTTGCCGGAAGCATGTGCGCACCTGGTGCGCGCCCTTCTACTAATAAAACTCCGACTATATCTCTGATATTTTCGCAGATAAACCTCCATCACTCAAAGCTTGCTACCGCTCTCCTAAGTAGCAGACTTTCCGTGCTGCGTACAAACCCCCCCCAAATAACATCTTACCAGGAACCATACGTGCGGAACAAACGCATATGTGGCTTTGGAGGTGTCCGTGGAGTAACGGTGCTGTGTGACGAGCGATCTGAAAGACCCAGAGCTTGTCTAATTGCGCCGAATTTCCTCTCAGTAACCAAGCTTGGACAATTCTGTAGTCAGGAGTTGGTTGCTGCAGCTGTAAGCTATGAAACGACCGGAAGTTGGAAAACCTTCGTCGTTGCGTCGGCTTACTTCCCTTATGATTCGGTAATGCCTCCACCACCGAAGGCGGTTGCCGCACTCATAAAGTACTGTGACACTCGGGAGATGGACTAGTTATGTGTTGCGACGCTAATGCTCAGAATACAGTCTGGGGCAGCAGCAAATGTAACATACGAGGAAACCATCTCCTAGACTTTATACTATCGTCTGGCATTGTAATTAACAATGTTGGTTCCCAGCCAACTTTTGTTACGGCAAGGAAACAGGTGGTAATTGACTTGACTTTAGGTTAGGTTAGGTTAGGTAAAGGTGGCTGTCCTGACAGGGTCAGGACACACTTAGACCACATGGGTCCATTGTGATACCACATGAGTAATGACCGGTCGAGTCACCGGTAACCAGGGGAACCTTAACCTTTCTCATGAGGGTGTTGGCTGAGAAAGCTGACTGAAAAGGGTAGAGAGGGTGACTGACTCAGTCAACCCTGAAGTCAAGGTGTACCGAGAAGGTATAGTGTGCAGCAAGTGATGGGGGGGTGATTGATTCAATCGAACCCCCTATACTGTGTATGCAAGTTATTATTGGCAGGTCCCATAAACCGTGTAGGCGTAGAGGTGCATACGTATAGTAGAGTGACTGATTCAGTCTAACTCTAATTACTGTTATGCATGCTATTGACTAGGTGGGGTGACTGATTCAGTCAAACCCTTCATACCTAGGTGGACCGTGTAGGTGTAGAGAAGCATAAGCGTACATAGAGTGACTGATTCAATCGAACTCTAAGTATTCCTATGTATGAAGTGTGAACTAGGTAGGGTGATTGTTTCAATCGAACCCGTACCTAGGTGGACCGTGGAAATAGTGGGGAATGCAAAGTAGAGCGAAATGACTGATGCAGTCAATCTTGCACTAGTATGCAGTCGAACTTTAGGGGATGGTTTGGCTAGGTAGGGTGACTGCTTCAGTCAAACCCTTAATACCTAGTTCACCGTGTAGGTAGTGTGCATGTGAGTAATAGGGGGATTGATTGACTCAATCAATCTCTGTTACCTCTATGCAGTAATGTTATTTACAGGCACTGGTCTAGTGCTATGGGAGGGTTAGCTATCGATCTTGGGAGGTGTCTGTTGCAGTACCTCTTGGGGATTGATAGTAACCAATAACGAGGGAGGAGGGGTGGTGTTGATGTGGAGGGGGGGGGGGGGGGGGGGGCATTTCAGCTAAACCAGTTGGATTTACCTATGTATCTATTTAAGTTTCTAATGTCTATGTTAGACAGGTCACTTAGGTCCTCAAAGAAGTATTCGCCTAGTAGCTTCTTTCTTAATGTGGCTAGCGCTGGGCGTGTGCCAAGGAGGTGGAGACTATTCTCCTCCTCCTCTTCATCTCTGCAGCTTCTGCAGAAATCGTTTGCTAGGACACCCATTCTAGTGGCGTGTCTACCTAACAAGCAGTGTCCTGTGACTATTCCTACTGTGAGGCTTATGTTCCTTCTATTTAATGAAAGGAGATTTTTGGTTTTCTTTGCGTCAGGTAAGGGCCAGATCTTCCTGGTCGATGCGCACGTAGCTAGATTACTCCATCTGTTGTTCGCATTAGATTGCGCTTCGTTAAACATTCGGATTTTCATTAATTGTATTGGTGGTGCCGGTGCCTCTCTATTGACATCGAGAAGAAGTACGGTGCCTTGTCTAGCTAGTTCATCCGCTTTACAGTTGCCTGGAATATCTCTGTGTCCTGGGACCCAGCACAGAGTAATGTTGCATCTGTCCGCAATCTCGTTAAGAGATTCGCGGCAATGTTTAACCAACTTAGATCTTATTGTTGGCGTTTCCAGAGCTTTAATCGCTGACTGACTGTCTATGTAAAGGACGATAGACTTACCATCTATCGGGTATTTAGAGAGTCTGCGCGCTGCTTCACGAACGGCCGATATTTCCGCCTGAAAGATGCTACAGTGGTCCGGAAGTCGGAGAGCTATGTTTATTCTAGGTGATTCGGAAAATATACTTAGTCCTGTGCCCTCCGAAGTTTTGGAACCATCTGTATAGATTTCGATTGCGGCGTCATTTAGAATGATACCTTCCTCCCTTGCGGATCTGTCAGGGATGGTTGTGTTATATTTGATATTGAAATCAATAGATAGGGATATGTAATCTGTTACTCTGAGATTGGAGTTTTGTAAGATTTTCATGTGGCCAATTTGTGAGCTTGACCACTGGAGAGATTCTCTAAGTCTTAGGGCTGCTTTAAATGCTACCATTTTCCCAAAGATATCAATGGGATATATGTTAAGTAGGGTTTCTAAGGCGGCTGTGGGAATGGACCTGAGAGCCCCTGTGATGCATTTGCATGCTAATCGTTGTACTCTTTCGATAGAGTTTGTGTTGCACCTTATTTCGAGTGCAGGCCACCAGACGAGAACGCCATAAAGCAGGATTGGTCTGACCACCGCCAGGTACAACCAGTGGACTATATTAGGATGAAGACCCCATTTAGGACCTATAGCCTTTTTACAGGTGTAGATGGCGATTTCCGCTTTCTTGGTTCGATCTAGAATGTTCTGTTTCCAGTTAAGTTTACTATCGAGGGTCAACCCTAAGTATTTTGCTTTGTTTGAAAAGCTGAGTTCCGTGTTTCTAAGCTTAGGTGGGGCTACGAACGGGATTTTGTATTTCCTAGTAAAAAGTACTAGTTCAGTTTTGGACGCGTTCACGTTGAGCCCAACGCTGTCCGTCCATTTCGCTACTAAATTTAGCGCCGAGTTCATTACATCTCTTAGGGTTTGGGGGAATTTACCTGATATGGCTATGGCAATATCGTCAGCATATGCTACGACCTTGTAGCCTTTATTTTCTAGTGAAGTGAGTAGCTCATTCACTACTAATATCCAAAGCAGCGGAGAGAGAACACCCCCCTGGGGTGTGCCCCTGTGCGCTAGCCTTTTGGTTGAGCAGCACCCGAGCTCGGATAGAACCTGCCTGCTGTTCAGCATTCGCTCTATCCAGATGCAAAGGCAGCAGTCCACCTTCAGGTCAGCGAGCGCTCTTGTGATGGATTCTGTATTGACGTTATTAAAGACGCCTTCTATGTCAAGGAAATACACCATAGTATATTCTTTAACGGCAAGAGATTTTTCAATGGTGCCTACTAACGAATGTAGAGCTGTTTCCACTGAAAAACCTTTCCGGTAAGCATGCTGAGAGCTAGATAAGGTTTGTACCTTGAGTTTTGAACGGATATGGTTATCGACTAGCCTTGGTTATCGACTGATTGGTCTGAAATCTTTCGGATTATAGTGGGAGGTCTTACCGCATTTCGGGATGAAAACCACCTTAACTCGTTTCCACGAGGATGGGGTATAGCTGAATTTAAGGCAAATGTTGAAAATCACGTAGAGCCAGGGGGCTAAGGGTTTTATGCCCTCCTGCAGTTCCACTGATGAAATACCATCTAAGCCTGGAGATTTATATGGTAGGAAGCTATTAAGAGCCCAATGAATAGTGTGGGTGTTTATTACTCTTGCCGGAACGTCTAATAGGTATTTAAAGTCAATTACTGACTGGAGGGTACCGCCGGAGGTGTCCTTCTCAGACCATAGATACATCGTTTTCCAAATCGAATGCGAGGCCATAACTTTGCAGGAGAGGAGGAATCCGAGGAGAACCAACTGGGTGCGGTTTAGGGAAGAGCTAGACAGATTTGTTAAAGCTCCAACTAAACTCAGAACGAAACGAAAGGTTGAGGATGCTGTTCAAAACCTGACTAGCGTCTTTACCAGCTGTTTTGAACTGACGTGCCCATTGGCAAAAAACCTCTGCAGAACTCCGGTTCCCTGGTGGAGCCCAGAACTGCAGCGACTTAGGAAAGAATCAAAAAAACTTCTAAATAGGTCACTCATGACAAATTTAGAGGGCGACTGGAATCCTTTAAGATCGAAGCAAAAACACTATACCTAAGAAGTTAATTGGGTTGTCGAAAAGTGCTTATAGAGATTTTTGTGAAAAATCGAGACACTCAGTGAACCCTGCAAGTTGGTTAAGGTCCTCAAATGGGGAAAGCCGGCCAAACCGGAGTCACTGAGAAAGTCTGATGGCAAGTTTACTGAGACGAAAGCGGAAAATTGTAGTCTTCTGCTGGAGACTCACTTTCCTGGCAATCAGATAACTACTCTCTTGCAGCTTGGCCCGCTTACCCAGGCTGAGCTTGATCCAAGTCAGAAAACTCGGCGCAGCTGGTATATTGCTTAAGCCGTGGTAACAATTGAGGCCATCAAATATGCTGTGGCATCTTTTGATGGTTTCAAATCGCTTGGCACCGATGGAATATATTCAGCTATGCTGCAACAGGGTATAGATCAGCTATTGCCAACTTTGAAAAGAATTTTCACCGCTGGCTTGGCGCTGGCATATATTCCTACACCTTGGCGGACAGTCAGAGTAGCTTTCGTACCGAAATTGGTAAAGAGGACTATTCGCTCGCCAAGAGTTTCAGACCTATAAGTTTGACCTCCTTATTACTGAAAAGTATGGAGAGATTGGTAGAATTTCATGTGCGCAAAATTGATTTGAAACTTCATCCACTATCGGAGATGTAGCATGCCTATCAGCGTGGGAAATCCTGTGAGACCGCACTTCAAAATCTAGTGGCCAGAATTGAACCCGCCCTTGATAGGAAAGAATACGCGATGGGTATCTTCATCGACATTGAGGGTGCTTTTCACAATACGACTTTTGACCGCATGTGCGACTCGACCACACAACACGGAGTAGGTGAAACATTAATGTTGTGGATTAAAGGAATGCTAACGAATAGAACTTTGATAGTGGATGCTGATTGTGGCCAATATATTATGACAGGTGTAGACAGGGGGACAACCCCTGTGGCATTCTGTTTCCATTGTTATGGTGCATGGTGGTCGACTCTCTGTTGAACACTCTAAATAGTTCTAACGTCTACGCTCAGGCATATGTGGATGATGTCGCCGTACTTTCTATCGGGCCATGCCTGGCGACGTTCTGTGCTAGCGCGCAGGCGGGGATGGACATGATCGATGAATGGTGTACCAGGAGTGGGCTTTCGGTGAATCCTATCAAAACTGGGGTTGTTGTCTTTACGAGAGGGAGGATTGCGGTCTGACTCAGCCAGTGCTAAAAGGCGTCACTATCCGCATTTCCAATGAAGCCAAATATCTGGGAGTGATATTTAGATAAGAAACTTCACTGGTCTAAACACGTCGAGTTGGAAACATCCAAGGCGCTCTCAGTCTTCTGGTAATGTAAGGGTGCTTTTGGCAAGACTTGGGGCTTATCACCGAGTAAGATTCTCTGGAACTGCACGGTTATGATAAGACCATTCCTCGCATATGTGTCGGTTGTTTGGTGGAAGGGGCTCTGGCGTAAATATATGGTTGGTTTTTGCGCCAAACTCCAAAGAACGGCTTGTCTCGGCTGCACGGGAGCTTTTCCAAGTACGCTTGGCTCTGCTCTAGATGCTTTGCTGAACTTACCTTCCCTCGATACTTATATCATGGGTTGCACTATCAAAGCCATTCATTGTCTTAGGCGGGGAGGTTTTTGGTATACTCCACACAGGAATTTTGATGTACTTGCGCGACACTTACGAGTATCTTACGACTCCTGTCTTATAGATATGCCGTCTGATGCAATGACACCAGAACTTCGGCTGATAACCCTTTAACCACTTCCAAAATAGATCGTGAAACTACAAACTCTTTGAACTCGGTCGCAAGGCTGAATTCTCTGTCTCGTATCTGCGTCCCAGGTCACACTGGGATCTTGGCGAACGAGATCTCCGATGAGATTGCTAGGCAAGGCTCAGAAGAGGCTTTCCCAGGTCCCGAGCCCACGTTGGGTCTCCCTGCGTCCTCGGTTAGGGCTTCCGTTGACGATTGGGTCTCTCACGAGCACAATTGTGTGTGGCATGACTTTCCAGGATGCAGGTTGACTAAACATATGCTCCCGTACGTCTGTCAGAAATCAGCGGCATTCTTGCTTTCCAGTCCAGCGTTTCCTAGTTATCCAGACAAAAAAAAAAAATATTACGAACACTAGCAACAATATAACATTGGTGTCAGAAATTTGGAATATCAGCTGAGTCATCATAGGTTAAGGTAGTGATAAATTTATTATTAAGTTGAGGAAAATTATTGCAGAAGAGGGTGGAGATCCTGACACGATTTTGTTTGACGCCGAAGAGGAACAAGTAAGTACAATGAGCAACATTTATTTTTTTTTTTTTTTCGAGGTTAGGTGAAAATCTTCAACAAGACACTATGAGGATCGACAGCGCGTGCTCATAGTAGTGTGGGATTCTTACCCACTAAAAAACCTCCCTTCAAAACAGACTTGTTTTTATTTTTACTACAACTAAGTATTCGACTTATCAAGTAGTTTTCATTTCACGTAATAATGACGTTTTGCAGGGACCTTCCCATTAGAAGTTCCTGCCAGCTCCGCAGTTTAGACGCGGTTACTTATCGCGCTAAGTCTAAAGGTTTGGTTCTTTGAAGACGGCGCAGTAAATTTCTTTCTTCCAAAACTTGGAGGACTGTAATATTTACGTGACTTTCTAGTCGACTTTTATGCTTTCTCGCGTAGTTATTTATTTCGTCTTCGATTGTTTTAATGCCAAGATCTCTGTGGATATCGCTATTTCTGATATACCATGGCGCATTTACAATACCTCTTAGCACTTTGTTTTCAAAAGTTTGTAAAATTTTAATATTACTTATTTTGGTACAACCCCAGAGTTGTATACCATATGTCCATACAGGCTTTAGCACTTGCTTATATAAAAGTAGTTTGTTCTCTATATTAAGCTTGGAATATTTTCCAAGTAACCAATACATTTCTCGATATTTGTTATCTAGTTCTTTGCGTTTTTTCTTAACGTGCGTTTTCCATTTCAGTTTTGCATCAAGGGTCATTCCAAGATACTTACCCTCGTTTGCAAACGGAATTTGAACCGAGTTTGAAAAGATCGGCAAATTATTTACTCTCTTATAAGTAAAATTTACATGAACAGATTTGGTCTCGTTAAGTGCGATTCGCCAAACCTTTGTCCATTCATTTACTCTATCCAAAGCTTCTTGCAGTTTTTCTGTAGTATCTTCGACCATTTTCCCTACTGTCAAGATAGCAGTGTCGTCGGCAAATGTAGCTAGCTCAGTGCCTTCTACTTGCGGTATATCACGGGTGTATAATAGATACAAGACTGGACCAAGAACGCTTCCTTGCGGCACCCCAGCCATTATTTCCTTGAAATCTGAATATTCATTTCCACATTTGACGCGGAATAGTCTATTCGTAAGGTAGTTCTTCAAAATATTATATAGGTGCTCTGGCAGAACTTGTCGTAATTTAAACTTTAAGCCTTCGTGCCAGACCTTGTCAAAGGCTTGAGAGACGTCAAGGAATACGCTTGAACAAATCTTTTTTTCTTCAAGTGACTTTTCGATTACATGTGTTATTCGATGTACTTGTTCAACTGTAGAATGCTTACTTCTGAATCCGAATTGATGATCCGGAATGAGATGCCTTTCTTCTGTTACCGGCTGTATTCGTCTAATCAATATTCTCTCGAACACCTTGGATATAATTGGAAGAAGCAAAATCGGTCTATAAGACGTTTTTTCATTCGGTGGTTTTCCGGGCTTAAGGACCATTATGATTTCGGCGACTTTCCATTGACTGGGAACATATTCTAGTCTAAGTGCGGCTTTTATAATGAACAGAAGCTTAATTAGAGCTTTTCTTGGTAGGGCTTTAAGAACCTCTCCCGTAATTAGGTCGTATCCAGGAGCCTTCTTAGGTTTAAGTTTCTTTATTTCTTCCTTAAGTTCGGTAAGTGTTGCATTTCTTATTACGCTATTGGCTATATAAGACGTATTTATATTTTCAATAAGAGCTTGTCCATCAAATGGTTTGAAAGTTTCTTCCAGGTGGGCGGCAAAAACTTGCGCTTTCTCTTTATCATGCCTGGACCATTCGCCTTGACTTTTCCTAATTGGGGCGGCTTGAATTTGAGGTTTTTTAATATCTTTTATAGCCTTCCAAAGCGAGTAATTAGAGTCTTTTTCTGCCGTTAAGCTTTCTAGGTAAGTTTGCATTTCATTATTCTTAAGGTTTTTAATAAAACTTTTTAGTGAGTTGCACAAACGGTTAAGATGTGCTTTATGTTGCGGAGCCCGAGTTTGTTGCCATTTTTTGCGTGCTTTTCTCTTCTCCTTAATCATCTCTTTTATTTCCTGCGGACAAGTTTGGATGTAGCTTGCCGGCGTTTTCTTTGGTTTGGGAGTATTCTTCCACGCGGCATTCTGTAGGATTTCGACGAAGCGATCAACTTCAACTTCAAGTTCATATGGCGTTTTAAGTGATACGCTCAGCTCAGTATTTGCTTCAATATCTTTTTTAAAGCCATCCTGGTTAATCTGACCGGTCCTACTTTTTTAGTCAGAGCTTCACTTATCGTCATAATGATTGGAGAATGATCAGAGGAGAGATCAAAGCTTTCTTCAACTTTTATACAGTTGCCAGATATTCCTTCAACAACAAAGAAATCGATCAGATCTGGTAACTTATTTCTATCAGTCGGCCAATATGTTGGTTTACCAGTCGAGTGAAAATCACAACTGTATTGCATACCCGCATTATAAAGCTTTCTACCTTTCTGAGAGGCGTACCTTGAACCCCAGAAGGGGTGTTTCGCGTTGAAGTCGCCACCAATAATAAAATTTGGTTTAAGGAAGTCGAAGATGTTTGTGAAATCACTTTCTTCAAGTTTACATCGCAGTGGACAATATATAGACGAAATGTTGAAGGCAAAATGTCTATTTCTAACACGTACCGTGCTTACTTGCATTGCTTCTAATTCAATCTTTACTTCCGCTGAGTGTTCGATACATTCTTTTATAAACAAGGATGATCCGTCTCTTGCTCTTTCCGATGGGTGGAAGGCGTGATACACGCTATATCATCTTATCTTAACATTCGTTTGTTTTGTCAGATGAGTTTCGCAGACCAAGCATATATCAATATCTTTTTCTCGTATAAATATTTCTAGCTCGTCGAGTCTTCGTATGAGGCCGTTAGCGTTCCATGTAAGAATTTTTAGCATTTCTTTCATATTCGGGTTGAAGTGCGCCTGTTATGAATGTTGCTTTCTAGTGCAACTAGTCTCTCGAAAATAAGTTTGTTTGTTTTGCATTGCTCTTCAAGTTTCGCAAGTATTAAGGAGAAAACATTGGATACTGGATTTAGTGAGCTACCTCTATCACCGTTTTCCAATGTCGCAACTTGAGCAACTTTTTTGCCTTGATCTCCCGTGGGTTGACGGTCATATACTTGCCATTAGCTGCCATCGCCGCTTGAGCATAAGACTGTGCGTCAGTATTCGAAGACTTTGCTTCTGTCAAATTTTCTCTACTGCGTTTGGGGTTTTCTTCGTTACCCGATCTTAACCCTTTCATGCCAGATGTTGCCTATAGGCAACATTGTATGTTTTAGCTTCTAAGTCGCGTAATTTAAATTTATTCTCTAATGACTTTTTTTTAGAATAGGTTGATATGTTGTGCAAGTTTGTTGTACAATTTTTTTTTCGAATATTTTATTGAAAGTATTGCTAGTGATCACTTTGTGGCTGATCTTCAGTGAGTGCACATGTACAATTTTTTTTATGCGAAATATGAGTTTGCAAATAATTTAAAAAAAAATATAAAGAAATTTAAGTGTACAAAACCAAGTACGTAAAATAATTAAACACATGTTAGAAAATTAGGAAAAACAAAAAAAAAATGGAAAAAAAACTTTTAGTTTATGGTCAGAAATTAAAATCATAACTTCTAAACCAGGGTACATAGGACTTTGAAATTGATATCACTTCATATTTACGTCTAGACTAACAACTCCATATCCTTGAAAAAGTATTAGCCACTCCCAAATTAATTCTGGCATGAAAGGGTTAAATCAATATTGATGGATTTCCTATCTTTCGCTGCTTTTTTGTAGCTATTTTGGGTCTGTTCTTAACTGGTTTCGGATTAGGGCGCATGGAATTTTTAAGCGTATCGCGCCTTTTTTGGAGCTCTTTCGCCACTTCGCAACCTCGATAGTTCGCAGGATGTTTTCCTTTGCAGTTTATACAAGTGGCTGGGGTTTGCTTGTTTAGGTGACACTCTTCCGAGAGATGCTTACCTGCGCATTTGACGCATCGCGGTTCTTTCTGGCAGTAAGTCTGCGTATGATTGAAGCCTTGACAGCGCTTACACTGTGGGATCGATCTGGAGGTCTTACGCATGGGTTCGATTTTGACCACGATGTTTAGAATAGTCTTAATACCATATATAGCATCTTTATTTTCATCTTTGTCGAAACTAAGCATGAATAGTGGAAGTCCACGCCTTACCAATTTTTCATGATCTCCCTCCGACTGTTGCTTCTCCTTCTTAATAATATTGACGGCATCAAGAATTGTAAAGCATTTATCTCGAAGGTCGTGCATTACATCTTCTTTAGTACACTAGGGGTGGAGTCCCCTTGCTACAACACGCAGTGGTCTTTCTAACTTATTTTGGTAAGTATACCACTGAATCTTTTCGGCATTAAATTTTTGGGATAATGATCGGTAACCGTCGGCATCATCGACATTGATTTTCCACGTATTGTTTCGCAGAGATGTCACCTTAAACTTCGATGGCAGGGTTCCTTTAATGAGGCAATGCAACTTATTATAGTCCGTTATTCCAACGACGTTTATCGGTGGCGTAATTTTTGTTGTTGTTGCTTTTCTTGCAACTCCTTGCGCTTTTCATGTTTTTGTGGCTCGAGTTCCGGTGACGAACCAGCTTTGCGTTTTTTGCTAGGTCGTTTCTTTTCGATCCAATTCGTTTCACGTGTTAGCTCTTCTTCGTCCGTCTGGTATTCGTGACTAGGTGAGCGATGTGGGCTAACTGTACTTTCTTTTTGCAGATACGTGTATTTTATGGCATTATTTTCTTGCCTGAGTAAATCTACTTCTTTCTTAAGCTCACGATAGAGTAGCTCCATTTCGGTAAGCTTTGTACGGAGTACGTCGTTTTCTTCCTCAATGCTTTTTGATTTCGCTGAGTCCCGTTTTTCACGCGCTTGCGCTTCCGGCGGACTTCTTTTCCCGGAGACGTTCGATCTTGTTGGTGGAGATCGAGATACCCTTGTACTTTTTGAGAAGGGATTTATTAGGTGCAATAAATGGCTCTCCCCAGAATCCGTAGAGCCGACCTCCGAAGAGGGTGGATTTTCCAGTGTACCTGGACTGCCACCTGGGGTATTAAAATCTTTTGTTTTGATCATTGCATGTTTTTGTATACGCCATACTCGGTATACGGAGGGTGGATTTTAGTCGCCTCTTACGACAGGCATGCCTACCTCGGGTATATTCTGACCCCTACCCGAAGGGGGTCATGTCGGCTTTAATCAAATTGTTTTCTGAAAAATCCGAGAAGCCCGAAACTCACAATGAATAGTTCGAGAAGCTAGACAATTCTCTAGATGCCAAGCTTGATGAACAAAATAAAAGTTTGATAATTCTCGAGAGCAACTACTCAAGAAGAAAAGAGATGCAGCGATTGTCAAACATCATGGTTGATATACAAAAGAGAGTTCGAAGCAGCTGCAATGAGGAACAACTGGGACGATGAGGGGAAGTCTATTGCATTCACGTTTGCCCTTAGAGGATCAGCTGCAGAGCAGACCAAAAAACAAAAACAGAGCTTGTTCTTCGGATACCACTCAAAAATGTAGGAAAAATATTACGCACACAACACGGCTGGTTGCGAAGAAGACCTTAGGCCCTGTATTTGAGGTATTCCACTAACACTTTAAAATCTTAGTGGAATATTTTGGGGTTCGTAACTCCTTATGGCGGGTATGTGTGCATTACTTGAAATGCATTGACGTGAGGAAAATTTGATTACTACTCAGGTTGCAGTTATATTTACTAATTTAATTAAGTTAGAACTTCGAAATGAATTTCATTTATACTATGAACAATTACTTCGCCACTCTAAAGATTTACTTCGCCGTTCTAAAAATAAAAATATGAAATTACCAAAATAATTAATCATTTCAATAAAAAGCGATGGATAGTAAACAACTTGGTTGAGAGAACTAAAAACTACGTGCCCTATTCAATCCATGGTGCAATTCTAGAACAAAACCTTTGCCATTTAACATCAACTCAAGATCCAAATGCGATCTTCTTAAGAACCGAGGAAAATGTTCATTATTGGTTTTGAAAATGTTAGGACTCCTTACGAATTCCACTTGCTTAGTCGAAACTCAGTTTAAGTCCTAAGCTCTTATAATAGATCAAAAGATACGAGAAATTCCACCTGTTAAAAGAACTTATTTTTAAAACCAGCGATTGCAATCGTACAATCAAAATGATTGGTTTGATCGATCGCGTACTTGCATTCATGTATTAATAATTCTTTACTGATTATGGCCCCTATACTCACAGAATGACTTGTAAATCTCATAATTGGCCGCTAGGCTACAAAATATAAAGCGTAGTAGATTAATTTAATAATTGTTACTGTGCGGTTGCTGCACTTGTATTTAGATCTGACCTTGCAGCTTTTAAAATAGTGAAGGTAACATTCAGAATAATGATAAGATCCGTCTGACAAGAAATTGGCAGCTGCAAATTTTTGTAGGTATATTAACCGTATATTTTATTGACTTGTTCTTGATAAGAATTATAAAATACGAAAAATAATGGAGTTTTTATGATAACAATTACTGTTCAAAACTTAAGCAAATTTGTTAAAATGACAATTTGTAAAATTTCCCTTAAAAATCGAAGAACAGTATGCTTACCATTTCCCAAAACTCGTTTATGGTTTATGGCTGTATATGTTACATAAATGTTTGCATATTAAACTTGAACAAAATCAATGTTCTTCATTTTTCGAAATTTTCGAAAAACCAGTCAATAATTAAAAAATCAGGGTGGGCCAACTACAAGTTCCTTTTTAAAAATGCAATAAAATGAACAAAATGAAATGTGTTCCATGTATTATGGCTTTATTAGTAAGAGCAAACATTCCCATTGGAATACAACGTCGTTCAAGTGGCTGCCTCGCCTGGCCTCGAAGTAGCGCATTCTATCACTCCAATTTTCGAAGACCTTGTTGATGGTTTCGGGCTGTAGCTCACGGATTGCTTGGATGATATTGGCCTTAAGTACTTGAATCGTT
This sequence comes from Brachypalpus laphriformis, assembly GCA_945910035.1. Lineage (NCBI taxonomy): Eukaryota > Metazoa > Arthropoda > Insecta > Diptera > Syrphidae > Brachypalpus > Brachypalpus laphriformis. The sequence continues at coordinate 127,172,696 of OX246755.1, forward strand.
TCCGGATTGTTGGCATAACATCAGTCCTTCACGGTTCCCCACAAAAAAAAAGTCCAAAGGGGTCAAATCGCAGCTCCGAGGCGGCCAATTGACATCGCCAAGACGGCTGATAACACGATTTGGGAATTTGGTGCGCAAAAGACCGATTGTGGCATGGGCTGTGTGGCATGGCGCTCCATCCTGCATGAATCAGAGGTCGTCCAAATCCATGTCTTCAATTTCAGTAAAAAAAAAAAGTCGTTAACATGGCTCTGTAACGCCCACCGTTGACCAAAACGTTGTTCCCAGTCTCATTTTCGAAGAAAAACGGTCCAATGATGACACCACTCCACAATCCGCACCAAACTGTCACTCTCTGCGGATGCATTGGCTTCTCGACAATAACGTGCGGGTTTTCCGAGTCCAAGATGCGGCAATTTTGTTTGTTAACGTAGCCGCCGAGATGAAAATGTGCCTCGTCAGAACATATGATTTTTCGCCCAAAATCATTGTCCAATTCAAGCTGCTCTAAGGCCCAAATTGCGAAGTGATAACGAAGCGGAGGGATGCTGAACCAATTGGACCTTGTAAGCGAATAATCCCAGATCTTTGTGCAGAATTCTCTCAGACTAGTGCCTGAAATGTTGAGCTGTTGAGATCGATGACGAGTTGATGTTCGTGAGTTGAGTCTCACACTCTCGGCTACAGCAGCCACATTCTCGTCTGTGCGCATCGTACGACGACGGGGACCATGAGTGTTGCCCACTAGCATACCAGTCTCACGAACTTTTTGCACAAACTTGCGTACAGCAGGCGCGGTGGGTACTTCATTTCGGCCAAAACTTCTTTTCAAAAAACGCACTGTTTGGGCTACACAGCACTCACTTTGGAAATAAGTTTTCAATATTTCCCAATGTTGTTCAAGCGTAAAGCGACTCATTTCGTTCCGCGGAGGTATGATACTGACTTTTTGTCAAGATTTTGAGCGGGAAACTGCTGTCAGTGTCAAAGTAGCCTATGATTTAAAAAGAAATCACTAGATGGCCCACCCGTTATGTACATATGTATATCTAAACTAACCCAAATATTAAATTTGAACTAAATCATTAAAGACAATTTTCAAAAAATCAATTTTTTCAAAAAGCAAAACACCGTTATTTTCGATTTTCGAAAAAAAAAAATCTGGAATTTTGCCTCGTCTTATGGTCCCACAAACCCTAGATATAAAGCTCTTAGGAATTAAATACCTTTTGGTTGCAGTCGAGCATACAGACCGACAGAGAGGCAGACAGAGAAATCAACTTTTCGAGTTTCTCTATAATCGAAATTTTTCATGAAACCTATACTTGCTTTTAGTTATAAGTGCACGTAAAATATGAACATAATTTTTCTGTGATGAATGTCGGACTCGATTTTGGCTATGAACCGTGAGATCCTTTCATTTCACTCATTTCATTTATTGACTTAGGAATTGAGTGTGAATTCCGCGGAGTTATCAATTCAGTGCTGGATAGAGCCTTAAAGCCGTTGGAGAAAGTCCACGTAAAATGATAGTAGATTTTATAATTCGATTAGAACATAACATCTTAATTCTTTTGCATCAATTATTTGAATAGATTTTCGTAACGGCTTGTCCACAGAATGTTGTCTGCGGAAAGTTACATATTTTAACAACATTAATTTCAGAATAACTTCTAAGAAATTTTTTTTTTTTTTTTTTTTTTCGAGGTTTGGTGAAAAATCTTCCATAGACACTATGAGAATAGCAAGCGCGTGCTCATAGTAGTGTCAGATTCTTACTGACTAAAAAAACACCACCCTTCGATATAAATTTGTTAGATATCGCAACTAAGTAATAACTTATCAAGCAATTTTTTTATCACGAAATAAAAACGTTTGGCAGGTTACTTTCCACTGAAAGATCCTGCATGTTCCGCAATCTAGACGTTGTTTATCATTATCTCGCCAAGTCGAAGGGTTTCGTCCTTTGTAGTCGGCGCAATAAATTGCTCTCATCCAATATTTATAGGACTGTATTGTTGACATGTCCGATTAGTCGGTTTCTATGCTTTCTCGCGAAGCTTCTAGTTTCAGCTTCGATTGTCGGAATTCCGAGATCCCTGTGGATATCGTCGTTTCTAATATACCACGGTGCTTGGACAATCTCTCTTAGCACTTTATTTTGAAAAGTTTGTAAACTATTGGCATTTGTTTTCTTGGTACAACCCCAAAGTTGTATACCGTAGGTCCACACCGGCTTTAGCACTTGCTTGTATAAAAGCAGTTTGTCCTCAGTACTGAGCTGGGAATGTTTTCCGAGTAACCAGTACATTTCTCTATATTTGATTTCGAGTTCTTTACGTTTCATTTTCACGTGCGAATTCCATTTCAGTCTTGCGTCGAGTGTCATTCCCAGGTATTTGGCCTCGTTTGCAAAAGGTATTCGGGCCGAGTTTAGGAAAATTGGCAAGTTATTAGCTTTCTTGTAAGTGAAATTCACGTGAACAGATTTAGATTCGTTGAGGGCAATCCGCCAGTCCCTCGTCCATTCATTTACTTTATTTAGCGCGTTTTGCAGTTTTTCAGTCGTTTCTTCGATTGTTTTACCTACTGCTAGGATAGCAGTGTCATCGGCAAACGTAGCAAGGATAGTGTCATCTTCGTTCGGTATATCACGAGTATATAACAGATAGAGAAGCGGCCCAAGAACGCTTCCTTGAGGTACGCCGGCCGAAATTTCTTTGAGCTGCGAGTATTCGTTTCCATGTCTAACACGGAAGAGTCTATTCCCCAGATATGAGACTAGAATATCGTATAAGCACACAGGGAGAACTTGTCGTAATTTGGATTTCAAGCCATCATGCCACACCTTATCAAAGGCCTGCGAGACGTCAAGAAATACGCTTGAGCAAATCTTTTTTTCTTCAAGTGCTTTCTCGATTACGTCAGTAATTCTATGCACCTGGTCAATCGTCGAATGCTTACTTCTGAACCCAAACTGGTGGTCAAGGATAAGATTATTTTCGTCTATAACCGGTTGGAGACGCCTTAGTAATAACCTCTCGACAATTTTGGATATGACTGGAAGAAGCGAAATTGGTCTATACGATTTTACTTCATTTGGCGGTTTTCCTGGTTTTAAGACCATTATTACTTCCGCAACTTTCCATTGGCTCGGCACATGTTTTAATCTGAGCGCAGCATTTACAATATAGAGAAGCCTAATCAAGGCTTTTCTAGGTAAAACTTTGAGAATTTCTCCGGTGATTAAATCATAACCAGGAGCTTTCTTAGGTTTTAGAATCTCGATCTCATTTTTAAGTTCCCTTAGCGTTGCACTTGTGAGTGTTAAATCGTCAGATGGTAAATCCGGCCTATTTCGCTGTTAAACTTTCAAGATAAGAGCCTATTGCACGATTCTTAAAATCCTTAATAGTTTTCTTCAACGAATTGCACAGACGATTCAAGTGTGCTTTATGCTGCGGAGCACGACTCTGTTGCCATTTCTTACGCGCTTTTCGTTTTTCCTTGACCAATTCCTTTATTTCCGGAGGATATCGTAAGCCGTATTTGTCCGGCGTTTTCCTTGGAATGGGAGTATTATTCCTAGAGGCGAGCTGTACGATCTCAACGAAGCGATCAACTTCAACCTCAAGTTCATAGGGTGTCGTAAGTGGAACGGTCAGTTCAACATTATCTTCGATTTCGTTCCTAAAAACTTCCCAGTTAGTTGTTCTACCAGTTAATCTAGCTGGCTCTAGGTTATAGACTAGTTTTTCGCTCAATGTCAAAATAATTGGGGAATGATCAGACGACAGATCAAAGCTCTCTTTGACTTTTATGTGGTTGGTAGATATTCCTTTCACAACGCGGTGGACAGTAGATAGACGAAATTTTAAGAGTACGCTGACTATTTTTAACTCGAATCGTGCAAAGTTGCAAAGTTTCAAGCTCTACCTTTAGGTCTTCCGTTTGCTCGATGCAGTCTTTAATAAGCAAGGATGATCCGCCTCTCGCTTTTCCCGAAGGGTGACAAGCGTGGTAATCATTATAGCCTTTTATTTTTAAATGCGATTCCTTTTTGATGTGGGTTTCAGAAATCAAGCAAATATCAATATCTTTTTGGCGCATAAATATTTCCAATTCGTCGAGTTTTTGCAAAAGTCCGTTTGCATTCCAAGAACATATTTTCAACATTCGTTTGTCATCATATTCTAGTTGAAGTGCGCGTTTTCTGTGAATTATTTTCAAGCTTAACCAGCCTATCGAGAATAATTTTATTTATTTTGCCTTGTTCTTCAAGTTTCGCGAGAAAAGAACTTCTAAGAAATGATTTATTATTTAACTTAATATCGTGGATGTAATTTAAATGCACTTTGTTAATTTAAGTTAATTCTGTTTTCTAATAAGTAAGTTTTAAGCTCCTTTTCACGCATTGGTTCAGGCGAAATATGCCATAATTCTCGTGGTAATCCATTGAAGATCCTGGGTATCATGTATGACAGCTGCTGCCATCTATATGAGTTGTGTATACATGGTACTTCAAGGTATTCTTATGCTCTTCGTCTAGTATTGATTTCATGTTGTATTGGTTGAATAGATGGTCGTTGTACATTTCATTTATAATATTGAAAAGAAAAAGGTTATTGACCGTTTGCAGACCTAGACCATTACTTACATTTGGTGAATGTTCAGCATACCTTGCTGTAAGTCTGTATTGTGAATTTTTACCTCAAGTTTGGTTCTGGGTATATGCGGTCGACTTGATCGACAGTCGATTTTCACGACACCATCTGCTTATTTCATGGAATTCTGATTGTGTAGTTTGTATATTAAATTTCGATAGCCTACGTGGTCATGATTGTTGTAGCATCATCAAACTGTAAACCAATTTTTTTTTTTTAGAACGGATATCATATCGCTTACATATATTACAAAAAGTATTGGTCCTAGTTTAGATCCTTGTGGAACTCCGTACTCAGTGGTTTGGAGGTTACTGGGATTTGATGCTATTTTTACTTTGAAGCATCTATCAGAGAGATAGCCTTTGAACCATTATAGCACTTTACCACGAGTTCCTATTTTTTCCAGCATTTGAAATAATTAAGCTTCGCAAAAAGTATCGAAAGCTTTTTTTAAAATGAATGGAAATTACCAGTGTATGATAGTTTTTGTTCAAGTTTATGTTTATCGTATTTGAAAATTGCACAAGAAGTTAGTTGACGCTTTCGTTTTTGAGGGAACCATATTCACTTTTGTTTATTATTTTATATTTTTGTAATTATTCTTGTAGTTTTTAGCCATTATCTCCTCCATAACCTTATTAACAGTATGCAGTATAGCTATCAGCCGATAGTTTAGAACGTTTAATTTTTTCCTGGTTTTGTATATTGGGCGAACTATCGCTGCTTTCTGCTCATTAGGAAACAGACCCTGCTCAAAAGACATATTGAAAAATTGCGTTAAAAGGGGAGCTATACAGTAGGAGTTTGATTTTATATATCTTGCTCTTCTGCCGTTGATCTCTGCCACTTTATTCGTTTTTATAACATCTAGAATTTCTGATTCTGAAACAGTCCCAGAGTTCATTGGCTGGCTTGCGTTTCTTTCCTCGCAACAATATGTTTTTCGTTCGCACTTGGGTACAATCGTCTTAACCTCGTCCACAAAACATAAGGCGAATTTGTCTGCTATAATTTGTGTGTTTGTACTAAACTCCTAATCTGTAACAGGGGGTCCAAACCGACCTTCATTACTCGAAACCGACAAGAAGTCCTGGACATCACTCTTATCTCCGATCATTTATATAACTTGGTTAAGGACTGGAGAGTCTCTGATGAGCACTCTTTTTCAGACCACCGTTACCTCCAATTTAGTCTTGATAACTATCTGCCTGACCAGAAGGCTTTTAGAAATTATAGAAAAACTAACTGGTCCCTTTATAGGAAACGTTTATTAACGCTTATTCCCTCCCATCTGCCTACTGAACCTTCTTGCACTGAAGACCTCGACGATTTAGTCAACACCCTAACATCGGCACTAAATGGTGCCATGGCCGAGGCCTGCCCACTCCGCAAACCTCGAGGTAGAATGAAACTTCCCTGGTGGAATGCAAATCTCAGTACTCTTAGGAAAGACAGTAGGCTCCTTTTTAATACTGCTAAAAGCTCCCGTGAGACGGCCGACTGGGACTCCTATAAACTGTCTCTCAGAAAATACAAAATCTCACTGAGGAAGGAGCAACGACGCTCCTGGAGACTTTTCTGCGACAGCATTGAAGAGTCCTCGGAAGCTTCCAGGTTGCGGAAAATCCTCTCTAAAAGCCCTGCTACACCCAGCTTCCTTTTGCATCCGGATGGTTACTGGACCTCCTCTGCGGAAGAATCCATTGACATCTTACTGGATACCCACTTTCCTGGTAGCTCCCCTGTTGCTATATCGCGAGAGGGAAATCCCCCCCTCAACCTTGCAGCAACTCGCTAGTCTTGATAACTACAGAAAAGATCCGTTGGGCCATGCGCAGTTTCAAACCCTTCAAGTCCCCAGGACCTGACGGTGTTATTCCAGCTGAAATTCAGCAATGCGAGGACATTGTGCTTCCATGGCTCAAAGTCATCTTGTCGGGCTGTCTAAATCTGGTCTATATTCCCAAACTATGGACCGAGGTTGAAGTCATATTCATACCTAAGGCAGGAAAGAGCTCGCACGTGGAACCAAAGGATCTCCGACCTATCAGTCTATCGTCCTTTCTGTCCAAAACGTCAGAAAGGTTAATAGATATCCATCTTCGGCAAAGTATTAGCCCAGCTCTGCTCTCGCCGTCCCAACATGCGTACTGCAAAGGCAAATCGGTTGAGACTGCCTTACATTCGCTTGTGCGCATCATCGAAAAATCATTGAGCATCAAAGAATACACCATGGTGGCTTTCCTTGACATTGAGGGAGCTTTTAACAATGTCAAACCAAAGGCAATTACCGACGCACTTGTAAATCTGAAAGTGGATACCTCGCTCGGAGTGTTGATCAATCAATTGCTTACATGCAGGATTATTAACACGCAGCTGGGCGGAGCATCAGCCAGAAGAATTGCTCGCTGCGGTACACCTCAAGGTGAAGTCTTATCACCTCTTCTGTGGAACCTGGTAGTTAATGAACTACTGTTGGACCTGGATACGTCAGGTTGTAGAGTGATCGCCTATGCTGATGACATTGCTATTGCTTCCTCCGGTAAACACCCGGACACTCTCAGGGATATCCTCCAATATGCTCTCCTTCGGCTCACCAAATGGGCCTCCAATTGTGGATTGGGGGTTAACCCCCATAAAACGGAACTCGTTCTCTTCACGAGGAAATATAAAGTTCCCCTCATAGACCCTCCCTTGATAAATGGCACCAGTCTCACCTTCTCTGAAAACGCAAAATATTTGGGTCTTATTTTGGATAGGAAATTAAACTGGAAGGTCAATCTACTAGAGCGCGTCAAGAAGGCTAATGTAGCTCTCTATTCCTGTAAAAAGGCTATAGGTAGGAGCTGGGGTATTAAACCTCAAATCACCCATTGGCTATACGTGTCCGTTATCAGGCCTATACTACTATATGGCGTGATCGTATGGTGGCCTGCTCTTGAAAGGGCTGTCCACCTCACTCAACTAGCTAAGGTGCAAAGATCTGCATGCATCTGCATCAGTGGTGCACTTAGAACTACTCCCTCCGCGGCACTGGACATTTTGTTCAACCTGCTACCCTTAGATATTTTCGGCAAACAGATGGCAGCCTGTGCGGCCATCCGCTTGAAAGCCTCCTCTCAGTGGTCTAGCTATCGCTTTGGCCACTCCTCGATCCTTGATCTTCTCAACTTCAAACACGAAAACACGGACTACACCCCGCCGAAACTGAGATTTGACCGTAACTTCAGTACGAGCATCCCTAACCGGGATGTATGGGACACCTCCCCCCCTGTCGATGCTAGTTCGGTTCACTTCTTTACAGATGGATCTAAGACGGAAGGTGGGGTGGGTTGTGGTGTTTTCTCCGAACAGCTCAATCTGAGCATCTCTTTCCGCCTCCCCGATCATTGTAGCGTTTTCCAGGCGGAAATCATGGCGATTAAAGAAGCCCTGTCCTGGCTGAAATGTAATGTATTATCTGTCAGGGATATTAGCATTTTCACTGACAGCCAAGCGGCAATCAAGTCCCTGGAATCGTTCTCCTTCACTTCAAAGGCTGCCTTAAACTGTCGTCTATCTCTTATGGAGATGACAGAGCAGTTCAACATTCACCTATGCTGGGTGCCGGGCCATAGAGACATTCCAGGTAACTGCAGGGCTGACGACCTCGCCAGACAGGGTACCACTCTAAGGATTTTGCCTGAAAGGCAAGCCCTGGGTATGCCCCTCGCTACTTGTAAGTATCTACTAAAGCTGAACGCTATTAGCGCGACCAACCTTATATGGGGAAACGGCTCAACGTGTCACATTTCGAGACAGATCTGGCCTAAGCTGGATCAAAAACGTAGTGCCGATCTGATCAAGTTAAAGCGTACACAAATCAGCTGCGTTGTCGGTGTTCTCACTGGACACTGTCTTATAGGCCAGCATGCCAAAAGACTTGGCCTCTTCTCCAATGACTTCTGCAGAAGCTGTAGGGACGAGGAGGAGGAGGAAACCATCCTTCACCTCCTATGCACATGTCCAGCCCTGTCGCATAAAAGAATGCTCCATCTAGGGTCCCCCTTCCTTGACGACCTCTGCGATCTGGCGTCCTTGGACGTCATGAGCATCCATCGCTTTGTCAAAAGCTCCGGTTGGTTTTGTTAGTCCCTGAGTGGCCTAATGGTTTGATCCTGGTATCACAAAGGACCTTCGCTGGTCTAAGTGTGTCTACACTCTCGTGTGGACAGCCAACATAACCTAACCTAACCTAATTTGTGTGTTTTCTGGTTCCATGTTTTTCCTTATGGTACCATCTAGCTGGTTTGTTGTCTTCCACATAACATTGTTTATTAGTTTCCAGGTTTTCTTAGGATCACGACGGAATTCAATAAATTAGTTTTTATAATATTCGGCTATAATTTTTTGGATTTGTTTGTTAGCAAAGTTACGAAAAAATGTATACTCCGCTGCATATCTTTTACAGGTTTTGTTATTCTTCCATTTTTTGTAAAGCTGGAAAAATTGTTCGCTCCGTTGGATGAATAATTTGCCTATCTGCCCAAACACAATGGTAAACCTGAAGCTGTAGTACGAAGCGCTTAAAAGAAAACCGCTCACTGATGTAGCTGAGTACAAACACAAGGTGTCGTGAAATAAGGCCAAGTGAAATAAGACCATCTTTTCTAAATTGGCCATATTTCGCTTTTGAAAAGTGTAATAAAGCCAAATTTCAACAGTTGGTCTTATTTCACTTTGATAAAGTGAAATAACGCCAATTTGGTCTTATTGCGCTTTCAATTGATAAAATTGGCTTAATTTCGCTTCAAGTCAGTGAAATAAGGCCAAATGCTGGAACTTGTTCTAAGTGTATTCTTGTTTATCTAGGTAGGTAAGTAGAAGTGCTGAAACATAATTAGCGCAAAAGCGCTGCACAACTCAAGTCACCTGTCGGATGTAAGAACGGGCGTTAACTAATAGGGATAGGGAAAAGGAGTGAGCAGTATTCCAATCCATCCCGTTACGTTGAGGAAACTGATAATGTTCCAAATGTTTATCTCCGCTAACTCTGTTAGGTTATTAAAAAAGGGCTTACCTAGTGTGCGCTGTCCGGCCCTGACTAGAGCCGGTCACTTGGAGAGGAAGTGAAGAATTGTTTCCTTATCGTTTGTATCAAAACAAGCATATGTGGTTTTGGGGGTGTTTGTGGAGTGCTATGTGACGAGCGATCTGAAAGACCGAAAGCTTGTCTAATTGTGCCGAATTTCCTCTCAGTAAGCAAGCTTGGACAATTTTGTGGTCTGGACTTGGTTGCAGCAGCTGTAAGCTACGAAACAAACGGAAGTTCGAAAACCTTCGTCGTTGCGTCGGCTTATTTCCCTTATGATTCGGTAATGCCTCCACCACCGAAGGCGGCTGCCGAACTCATAAAGTATTGTGACACTTGGGAGACGGGACTAGTCATATGCTGCGACGCTAATGCTCAGAATACAGTCTGGGGCAGCAGCAAATGCAACATACGAGGAAACCATCTCCGAGACTTTATACTATCATCTGGTATGGCAATAAACAATATTGGCTCTCAGCCAACTTTTGTTACGACAAGGAGGCAGGAGGTAATTGACTTGGCTTTATCTAATAGGTACTTCAAGTTAATTACTAACTGGAGGGTACTGCCGGAAGTGTCCTTATCAGATCATAGATACATCGTTTTTCAAATCGAATACGAAGCTTTAACTTTGCAGGAGAGGAGAAATCCGAGGAAAACCAACTGGGTGCGGTTTAGGAAAGAGCTAGACTGATCTGTCAAAACTGCAACTACACTCAGAACGAAAAGAAAGGTTGATGATGCTCCTCAAAACTTGACCAGTGTCCTTACTAACTGTTTTGAACTGGCGTGTCCAATGACAAAAAACTCCTGCAAACGCCGGTTCGCTGGTGGAGCCCGGACCTGCAGCGGCTTAGGAAAGAATCCAGAAAACTTCTAAATAGGTCTCTTAAGACAAATTTAGAAGGTCACTGGGATCTCTTTAGATCGAAGCAAAGAGACTATAAGAAGTTAATTCGGTTGTCGAAAAGTGCTTCTTATAAAGATTTTTGTGAAAAGATCGAGACACTCGGTGAAACCAGTAGGTTGGTTAAAGTCCTCAAAAGAGGTAAGCCGACCAAACCGGAGTCACTCAGACGGTCTGATGGCAAGTTTACTGAGAAGAAAGCGGAAACTTTTAGTCTTCTGCTGGAGACTCACTTGCCTGGCAATCGGATAATCACTAGGTTGCAGCTTGGCCCGCTTACCCAGGCTGAGCTTGATCTAAGGCAAAAAGCTCGGGGCAGCTGGTGTACTGCATCAGCCGTGGTAACAATTGAGGCCATCAAATATGCTGTAGCATCTTTTGATGGTTTCCAATCGCCTGGCACTGATGGATGATGCTGCAAGAGGGTATAGACCAGTTGCTGCCAACACTGAAAAGAATTTTCACCGGTGTTCTGGCACTGGCATATATTCCTACACCTTGGCGGACAGTCAGAGTAGCTTTTATACCGAAAATTGGTAAGGACGACTATTCGCTCCCCAAAAGTTTCAGACCTAGAAGTTTGACCTCCTTATTACTGAAAAGTATGGAGAGACTGGTAGAATTTCATGTGCGCAAAGTTGCTTTGAAACTGCATCCACTATTGGAGATGCAGCATGCCTATCAGCGTGGGAAATCCTGTGAGACCGCACTTCAAAATCTAGTGGCCAGCATTGAATGCGCGCTTGATAGGAAAGAATACGCGATGGGTATCTTCATCGATATTGAGGGTGCTTTTGACAATGCGACTTTTGACTGCATGTGCGACTCTGCCAGACAACACGGGGTAGATGAAACATTAATGTTGTGGATTAAAGCAATGCTAATGAATAGAACTTTGGTAGTGGATGCGGATTGTGGCCAATATGTTATGACAGGTGTAAACAGGGGCTGTCCGCAAAGTGGCGTTCTGTCTCCATTGTTATGATGCATGGTGGTCGACTCTCTGTTGAATACTCTAAATAGTTCTAACGTCTACGCTCAGGCATATGCGGATGATGTCGCCGTACTTTCTGTCGGGCCATGCCTGGCGACGGTCTGTGCTAACGCGCAGACGGCGCTGGACATGATCGATGAATGGTGTACTGGGAGGGGGCTTTCGGTGAATCCTCTTAAATCTGAGGTTGTTCTTTTTACGAGAAGGAGTATTTTAACCGGTCTGACTCAGCCAGTGCTATAAGGCGTCACCATTCGCATTTCCAATGAAGCCAAATATCTGGGAGTGATTTTAGATAAGAAACTTCATTGGTCTAAACACGTCGAGTCGAAAACATCCAAGGCGCTCTCAGTCTTCTGGCAGTGTAAGGGTGCTTTTGGCAAGCCTTGGGGCTTATCGCCGAATAAGGTTCTCTGGATCTACACGGCTATGATAAGACCATTCCTCGCATATGCGTCGTTTGTTTGGTGGAAGGGGCTCTCGCGTAAATATGAGGTTGCCTTTTGCGCTAAACTCCAAAGAACGGCTTGTCTCGGCTGCTCGGGCGCTTTCCCGAGTACGCCTGGCTCTGCTCTAGACGCTTTGCTGAATTTATGTCCCCTCGATACTTATAACATGGGTTGCACTATCAAAGCCATCCATCGTCTTAGGCGAGGCGGTTTTTGGTATACTCCACACAGGAATTTTGGTGAACTTGCGCAACACTTATCTTGCGACTCCTGTCTTATGGATATGCCGTCTGAGGCAATGACACCAGAACTCCAGCTGATGCGCAAATTCAGAGTCGACTTTCCTTGTGTCCAGGACTGGCTTCGGTCAGAATCTGAGCCGGGAATGGAATGTAGCCGTATTTTCACGGATGGTTCCAAAACCAGTCAAGGGTCTGGCGCTGGGGTCTTCGAGGAAGTCGACAACATTGGACTTCACTTCTCGTTAGGCAAATATGCGTCTGTTTTCCAGGCGGAAACTTATGCAATCCTAATGGCCATGAACTATGTTGTGAAGAACAAGTGGAAGGGACGTAGCATTTGTGTCTGTAGTGACAGTCAGGCTGCGCTTAAGGCCTTGCTTAACCCTTTAACCACTTCCAAAATCATTCGTGAAACTAAAAACTCTTTGAACTCTTCCGCAAGGCTGAATTCTCTGTCTCTTATCTGGGTCCCAGGTCACACTGGGATCTTGGGGAACGAGATCTCCGATGAGATTGCTAGACAAGGCTCAGAGGAGGCTTTTCCAGGTCCCGAACCCGCGTTGGGTCTCCCTGCGTCCACGGTTAGGGCTTCCGTTGACGATTGGGTCTCTCACGAGCAGAATTGTGTGTGGCATGACTCTCCAGGATGCAGGTTGACTAAACGCATGCTCTCGGACGTCTGTAAGAAATCAGCGGCATTCTTGCTGTCTCTCAGCAAAAAAGACTATAGACAACTTATCGGCGTCTTGGCAGGCCACTTTGCTTTTGCCAAGCACCTTAACATGTTAGGCGTAAGTGACACTACAATCCGCGATGCTTGTGGAGAGAGCGAGGACACCGCGGAACCTTATCTCTGTGAGTGTCCGGCCTTTGCTCGTATCAGGAGGCGGATGTGGTGAGTGCTGATACTGTAAGCTCCTCATCACTGAAGTGCTTGCTTAGCTTCTTCGAAAGTCAAGGAAATTCCAATAAAAATGGGTAAATCAGGGTTTGCTCTCTGGCAGTACAATGGACCAGTTGTGTCTGAGTGCTCCGGTGGAGTGTTTCCTATCCCGAAAAAAAAAAAATAAAAAATAAAAAAATCGTTGGTATTCTTGCAGCTGCCACTTGTTTAGGTTTTTACTTACATCTTACATGTTTGTGTGTCAGAAGAGAGTTGAAAAAACTTCATTTTAAATTCTTTATAGTAAAAGCTTACGACTGTTCCATTTAGAATTTTAAAATATAATTATTATTATTTTCTAAAATTCTTTATAGTAAAATATGTCTGCTGTTTCATTCAGAACTAAATGAAATGAAATCGATTTACGATTTTAAATTACGATTTATTGGTTTGTTTTGTAAGCATTTTTTGGTTGCTACTTAGCACTTGTATCGATCATTAAGAACTATTATTTTCTAAAGTTATGTATAGTAAAAGCTTACGGCTGTTCCATTAGGAATTTTAGAAAATAATAGTTCAAAATTCGCTCGCATTTTTAACTATTATTCTCTAAAAGAATTAAGAATTTTAGAAAATAATAGTTGAAAATTCGCTCAACTTTATCAAAGTGAAATACTGTTGAAACTTTTTGAAAGCGAAATATGGTAAGGCCAATTTTGAAAGTTGGTCTTATTTCACTTGGCCTTATTTCACGACACCCAAACACATTGGTGAAGTGCTGCACGGGTGTTTTTTTTTTTTTTTATAATTTGCGCGCACTCAAAGGGTTATGAATACCTTTAACATGTTTACACACAGTGCGGGCGTTGGAAAGGATGGATAGAGAGAGAGAGAGAAAGATTTTTGGTGTAGTGGTTCTTGAAGCTCAGTTGTTTATGCTTCAGCTATTCTCCGGGGGTGGCGTCCAGATAACTGGGGAGATTTTTGTTACTATTATCATTGCTTCTGATTGATTCACAGTACTTTTTTCCCGATAATCGATGTCAAATCATCATCAACAGAGCGAACAATTTTTCCAGCCACATGACCAAGCTACTTCCAGTGTTATGCCTTCGCAGTAGTGTTCACACAAGCTTTCGCAAATGATCGGACTGAGAAATAAATAAATGCTTGCTGACATCAGGATATGAACCTTTAGCGTGGCAATTGACGATGTTACCACTACACCATTGCCACCCTTTGTTGTTGGTAATCAAAATACTATGGGAATTCTTTTCCACACCTCGGCTTTTTTTTTTAACATTATTATAGTGAGGATTATTTAAATCCTATAAACTATTGTTCCTTTTTACAGACTCGATTATATTTTCTGTTGACCGATCTGCCATATCTTTTTTTGTTTTTGTTTTGTATTGAAATGTCAAAAAGTGGCGCTGTATGAAGCTGAAGTTGACTCAACTTTTACTACAGATTCATCTTCACATTATGCTCGCAGTATTCGATATGTGTGCATTTAACCATGTACTACAGCTTCAGGTTCACCATTGTGTTCGGCATGTCGTCTGTTATTGCGAAAAAAAAAATTGTGACTCAGAAGCAAAGTCAAACTATAACAAAAATCTCCCCAGTTATGTGGACGCCACCCCCGGAGTTTTTCTGAAGCATAAACAACTGAGCTTCAAACCACCACACCAAATCCTTTTCTCTCTCTTTGCATATCCTTTTCATCGCCCAATCCCTTGAGTGTGCGCAAATTATAAAGAAAAAGCGTATCACTTTGGTTACAAATGTTTACGATTTCTCTCGTTATCCAAGGATGATTTCCTTTTCGTCTCTTCTTTTTAATTTTTGTCTCTGCGAAGGCGTGTGCTGCGTAAAAGTTTCAACCAGTTTCAAATAGGATTCGTAAACATCCCTTATAGCATAAAAAAAATATTCCAGTTGACCTGTGATATATATTGCGATATTTTGTTTTCTGGGTAAATATAATCAGCTCTGTAACATTATTTAAAAGGCTCCGTCAAACATAGCGCATTCTGACAGTGACATCTTCATTCTGATTACAGCGTTTTGATTTTTTGTTTTCTGTAGTAAGAAATGTTTAGAGAATAAATTAGTAATAATGTCTGAATATGTCGCCAAAACCAGCTATCTTCAGGCATCGCCTGAAAAAAAAAGTTTTTCTGGAGGAAAGCTAGATAGAACACTTTAACACAGCGGTTCAGATTTTGTGCGAATGTCATTTTTATTTTTGTCCGATCTTCCCGTCAATGCGCAGCTGCCTAAGGCAAATCACATTATTAATATTGTTCTCGCAGCTGGAATTCGGCTGTAAAATCATTATTTATATGTCTATTCCAGAGCATTCGAAGGCCATTTAGCCTTGTAAAAGATACACTAATATCTTACTCCCATCCGTAGACTCATTGAAAATTGTTAGAAGATTAATACCTGTATCATAAATACTGTATATAAAGTCCATCTAAAGAACTGCTTCTTAGAAATTAAATATTCCAGCATCACAAGCCGCTAAGGTCCATCATGTCAGAGCACCATTTTTTCAAATTTGTTTTTTTCTTATAAAATAAGTTATTAATAGAAAACCCTGGCAGGAGGAGAGCAGAGACATCTGCATCCGTGTTTGTATAGCTTAAGGAATTTGTCAGTACGCAGCCGTATCGTTTGCACTATAGCGGCAGCAAGACAAGTAAGACCGGAGCTTGAGTACGGCTCTCATGTTTGGAGCTCAACCGCAAAACAATATCGTATTCTACTTGACAGCATCCAGTGACGAGCAGTTCGCTTAATAGAAGATCCAGCACTTACGTCAAACCTCCAATTGCTGACTCGTCGAAGGCTTTATGCATGTTCTGCAGATATATTGCAGATGTGTAGTGAATACACCACATGCTACCTTCTACCAACACCACGATCTGTCAATCGCCAACCAAATTACGCTCAGTGCCATATTGCTTGGTTCCCACTCAACCGAGCTCAACCAATGCAAATCACCATTCGCTCGCATTACCACTTAGCCCACACCCATAATGATGACTTCATAAATAAGTCTCTCTTTCGGAGTACACTCAGTGATACTCATAATGATATGTATATTGCACAACAAAAGAATAATATAAACAAAGCGGGATATGCGCACGCGGTGAACTAGAATATAAACAAACCGAGTCGGTTTGTTTGGGTATTCTGCCGATAATGCACTTTGACGTGTTGACCAATATTGGGTTCAAGAATCAGAAATAGGTACAATGCTGATAATGCACTTGTGCCTGAAACTGAGGATGACCTAGTACATTGGATCTATGGCTATGGTAATTGCGTAAGACATATGCATGGTGAATGGTGGAAGGGATAGATTTCCCAAAGCAAAATTGTATAAAAGAGAAGGATTGAAAGGAGGAAAAGTTAGAGTAAGTTTAACACTAAAAGCTAACGGTTGCAGCCCCGCGGACCGTATGGCAGATTAAGACAAATTCAAAATAATAAAGATATAATTCTCCTTGTAATAAATCTTAAAGAAAACAAAGAGCATTTTATTTACTCCCTTACTCTTCCCGGTCAATACTCTTCCCTCTAGTCAAGAGAAAGCACGGCATTTACCGGTTACAACAGATGTTCGAATGCTCTCAACAGAATGATTCCTTCAAACTCGACCTTTCAATATTGTGCCAGGCATTCCACTAGCGCACACTACTTTCACGTTCACCTGACAATCGCATGAACACTATTCTATCAAAATTCATTCTGTTACAGGGCAAGCAATCTTTGAAACTCACCCCTCTGCGAAATATTTGCAGAAAACTATAATCTACAACAATTTATGCGCAGAATCCACACACATCTGCAGGCATCTCAGAGCGCTGGCTCAGCGTTATACGTCCGCCCTTCCCAAAAGAAATTATAAAAAAAAAAAACAGCGCAGGTACCTGGACATTATATCGTTCATCATACTGGACCGCCTGTATATTAACACTGCAACTTTTGATAACGAATTACGGTGATAAGAAAATAAAGCACAATTTCATATCGTATCTTAAAACTCAAAGCTATTGACATGCAAGATCTTGATAAAGATAAAAACTGTGGATTTAATTATCAAAATTGGAAAGCCCATCAATATTGAAAGTATTTTATACGTTTATACAATTATTCCTAGAAAATAACATTTGTCATTGATGTATATGAAGTGTGCGTGTTTTAAAAAGACTAGTTTATGATTAATCTGCTTTGATAACATTAGAAAATGAGTCACTTAGGGTGTAATTTTAGCTTAGCAGTTGCCCCTAATTCGAAAGCGTCAAACCTATTTTTACAAATTGATAGGGTCGAAACATCAGGATTTAAGTCGACCTTAAAGTTAAGTGGCTTAAAATAGAAAAGGAGAGTTCTTATTTATTTTTAATCTTTAAAGAAATATGAAGAAAGAGAATGGTAGAACTTTTGTGTTGTGATATACTATTATATATAGTAATAAGCTGTATATACTAAGCGCTTTGTTTCTTTTCCTCGAAGGACATTTTGTGTAGTATATATTAAAATTGTTGATATCCTTCAGTCCCATCTCTGCGTCTAATAAAAAAAAACCGTATACGTTAAGGATGTAATTAAAAATAAACTTAAGGCATGTAGGAAATAAAAACACCACACGAATTATTTGGGAAAAAGGAGACTCGCTCCAAAAAGCCCAATTTATTGTTGGCCGATTAGTTATGATGGCTCACACTATTCACGATTGCTAGCTGATATTGAACCGTTCCGTATGCTGGCTGGCGGATGACTGACTATACAGGCATGATAAAACATGAATACTAATACATTCTACTGATCCAAAATAAATACTCGTAAGCGTGGCATACGCACGTTTTCCATTCGGGTTGCTGTAGGCTCTTCACGGCTGAATTGGCTGCTGGCGACTCTCAGGATCGGCTGTCTCCACTGGCAAGATGCAGATTTTCTGTACTGGGCTCGCTAGCTGTCTCAGTCTGCACTACCACTGATCTGACTAATCCACCCTTGCTCTTAATTAGCTGCCGAACTCTACCCATTGACCATTGAGCTGGAAGAAAATGTTCACATTTGATTAGTACTAATTGATCTACCCTCAAACTCTCCCGTTCCTTTCTCCATTTCTTTCGTGCTTGTAACGTCACAAGATATTCTTCCGTCCATCGCTTCCAGAAATGACTTAACATGAGCTGTCTCTGCTTTCATAACTTTACCCCTCTCGCCACTGACTATTTCACCATGGTAAACCCGGCAGGGTTATCACTGGTGCCGACGTGCCGCCATGCTCTAATGTCCATATTTGACTGTATGGCTGACCTTCGATCAGCTACGTAGGTCTTCATGCTGCGTGGGAGCTCCTGCAACCAATGCAGCGTGAACATTAAGACTGTCCATAATACGTATACCGCTGTCCTCCCCTCTATTGCTGTCCGTACCCTGGCGACTAATTGATTTAGCAGTTCTGCTGCAGTCAATTCCAAGCGTGGTATGGTTACTGTTCTAAGTGGTGCTACTCTTGTCTTTGAAACTACTAGATGGCTGGTCACTTTTCTATTCGCTTGCTCTACTCGCACATATATTACCGCCCCATAAGCCATCGAGGCATTGGAGAAACTGTGCACCTGGATTCTTGCTCCTCTACTCGTCCCTAGCCATCTGTCAATTCTAAACTGTTCCAGCTGTTGCATCCCTTTCCAAAGTGCTATCCACCTTTCCTTTAACTCGACCGGCACTTCTTGATCCCATTCAAGACTTAATCGCCATATATCCTGAATTAAAATTGTCCCTTCTATCGTAACTGGCGCAGTTTATTCATTCGGATCATATAACTGAGCTATACAGCTCAATATATTATACTTCGCTTTGTTACCTTGCTCTCCATTTCCACTGTCCTAACTACAAATGTAAGCTTTTCCGAGTCAATCAACCATTTTAGTCCCAAAATGGACGTTTGCTCTTCACTATCGAAGATCATCGACTCCTCGTATCAACGCTGAATTCCCTTGCTAGATATCCACTATTTGACTTCCACTTTCTTAGTACAAATCCTGCTGTCATTAGCACTTGATCGACTTCTTTCGCTCGTTGAAGCGTTTCTTGGTCACTATCCCCGCCTGATACACAGTTATCCATGTACAGGTCATTCTCGATCACTTGCGCAGCATCGGGGAAGAATTCCCTGACATCCTTACCACACTGTATGACCGCTCTACGGCATTATAAGCTAACGATGTCATACCATACGTGACTACCGTAAGCCAATATTCCTGTAATCTTTCTTTTGTCGACTCGCGCCAGAATATCCGCTGTAAGTCCCACTACTGTCGCGCTATTCGAACTTGTCTGAATATCATCTTGACGTCTGCAGTGAAAGCTATGTGATACCTGCGGAAGCGCATAACAATCTCATGCAAATCTCACTGTTACTTTTCCCCAAGCTGTTGCACCTCATTGAGGAAGATTCCTTTGTCTGTTCGGCAGCTGCCATCAAAGACTACTCGAAACTTTTTAGTGACGCAATGGTGCGGAATATAATACACTACCTCCCCAGGTTTTGGCTGTTCGGTCGCTCTTGTCATATGTCCCAAATGCTCATACTCTCTTATAAAGTCAACATACTTTTCCCTTAAGGTTGGCTCCCTTTCTAGTTTCCTTTCCAAATACATAAATCTTCTTAGAGCTGTCCCTTTCAATCTCTTGATATCCTCTGTGCCTGGCTTTATAGGGATTGTGACGATAAATCGACCTTCGTGGTCGCGTCTGGCTATACGCATGAAGTTCCACTTCCTGTTCTTCCCCTGTCCTGGCTGGCTGCGAGATGATTTGATCCATCTCCTAAAGCTGTTTTATCATGCTGCCTAAACTGCCCATATCAATGTCGATACGGCGTGAACCATCTCACCATCCATATTCAGTAGATGGGTTCAGAAAACAACTGTTCCGAACGCTCTCCGTATTAATACAACGGTACAACATGTACCCCCAATGGTCACTATTCTCGCAAAGAATTTCGAGCCCAACAGCATACCCACTGGAGCCTTCCGCCAGTAGTCTGGATCGGCGAATGGGATATGGAAATTGCTCTTTATCGGCCATAGACCGGCACCTGGCATCAAAGACTGTCCAACTTGATTCCATTGGTAGGATCCAAAATTCATCCTCTACATAGGACTCCGGGTCAAACCAGGGCACTATCCGTACTGTTGCCGTTTTGCGCAATTGAATTGGATTGCTTGCCATCTATTCCTATTACCTTCCAACCTGTAGCTATTACTGTAATTTGCAATGGGTACATATTGTTCTAAGACATAAGATTTAGTTATGCCCTCGAGTCTTGGAGCGCACGCACTGGCTTACAGAGCTTACCCTCTGAGTGTACCCTTACCCTCACTGTTGGCATCACTGTGGCTGTCGTTACTGCTGTGGAGTTGGAGGCAGAATCAAAAGAATTAATATATTTAGTTGGAATCCATATCCTTGTCGTCTTTATTTGTGTTCATTTCGCTGGCACTTTCTCCTTTATAACCCTTTCCCCATTTCGGCAAACTTAGCTGGCAGTTCACTAAAGCTGTCCGCTTGTCCACAATAGATTGCTTTCTTTCGATGACCTGGTTGACCTTGTCCTTCTTACTGTCGCACCCTCTAGTCAGGACTGGTGGGACCTATGCCTTCCTCTCGCGCTTGTAGGCTGGATTCGCACTGCGATGGCTGGCTGGATTAACTACCGAACAGGGCACAGCACACTATTATGCATTTTCCTGCCTGGGCAGCGCTGGCATGGCTACTGAAAGCAACTGTTCACCCGATGTCCCTGCTTTAGGCAGTTTTCACATAGCTCTCTAGTGCGCACAAATTCCTTTCGAGCTTGCAGGCTTAACTCCTTGAACTGTTCACAGTTGTATAGCTGATGTTTGTTTTTGCAAATTTCGCATTTGTGGCGACGTGGAAATGCGCCAATACTGGCCCTTGAAGTGTGTCTTGGCGTTGGACCAAATGTTCTAGCTCCCCCTCTTGACTGCTGGCCAGGCGACAGTTAGCCCTTAACGTCTCTCTATCAGAAATAGTCAATATTCCGCTAGGTAACGTTAAGGGTTATATTCATCTTTACTTCTTCCAACTGCCAATCGCAGGTGGATCAGTCTTACTAGTTGTACCATATCAAGAAAGACATGGCGCAGTTACAACAAACCCAAGTCAAACAAGTTACTAGGAAAATCAAGATCAGATATTGGCACAGTTGTAGATATTACATATTATAGGCCACTGGTCAGTTGGGGACCATGCGGACAACCTTGGTATCCCCCACAATACGTTTTGTAGAAGCTCCAAGGACGTTGATGAAAAGAATCTCTATGCTACTTCCTTTGCACATGTCCCGCCCTATCGAGAACCATACAACACATTCTAGACGCCACAGGAAACAACACTCTTAGACAAACTGGTACTGTTTATGGTAACAAAACTGCGCATCCTTGGCACTAATTGTGTTTTTTCTGAACCGCCACTCTACCTACCTAGGTTCATTCATTTACAGCTCTTACTGCGGTAGTTAAGCTTAAAAAACTGAAAGAGATACAAATTTTAATTAACGTATTGTACAATAATTTGGTTGCTAGTTCATTGGTGATGTTTTTGAATTGAAATGGCAGAAACGTGTTTAGGGTAAATGTTGTAACGTCTATGTTTGCGAAAACGGATCAAAGGATTTTTAGCAAATGTGATATTTTGAGTCATATTCTTAGAAAAATATGCGAAAGCTGTAAAAATTGCTCAGACAAACTTGGAGCAAACTTTGCATTGTATGGTGCGTTTTGGTGAAACGTCACTTCTCAGTGCACTAAGATTTAATACGGAGTACAACACAAAGTGACTTGGAACCACTTTAACTTTTTTCTCAGTCGAAAATGAGTTGCGATGGATGGGAAGAGCTTTTTCCCTGATAAAAGCTTTTTCGTTCAACTGGAATGATTCAGTAGTATTTCATACATTTAAGCACAACTTTTTCATACTTTTTACTTCAATTTCAATTCAATCACCAATCTTCAAACAATTAAAAAGTTTTTAACCAGTTTGACTTAGAATCGTTTCTCGGAGAAGCTTTCACTTTGCTTTGCATAGTTCTCACGAAAACACACCAATAGTTTGGAGGTACATATATATCTCTGCTGAAAAGGTAAAACATCTTAAGGCGACTTATGTCGTTTTTCGTTTTCTTTGTTTAACCGATATACACTGGCGCTCACTAGGATGAGGCCATACATTTTGCAAGCGATTTTCACTCTTCATACCTGTTGGAAATTTTGTACCCGGAAACTTTTACTACCTGTGAACAGGTACATATTTTCCCAACAGGACGTCATAAAATGAAAGGGTGAATAAGAAACGACAGTTGGAATTTCCCAAGATCAAACAATGAACTACTTGAAAAGCGTATAAAAAGATGCTCCACTTGGATGAGGCCACATGCAAAATCTTCTAAAGAAAGGAAAAAATGAATAAAATCTTTACATTTTATGGTTTTAAAACATTTATTTATTAGGTTTTTCTACATTAATAATGAGTACTCCCGCCATTTTTCGATATGACCTCTATAAGGTGGTTTGGAATAGAATCATACAGTTTTTTTAACAATCAAGAGAAATTTGGCCCCCGGCATCACGAATAGCTTCGATTAAAGTGTCCTAAACATTTTTGATTATGTTTAAGTCCGGTGAATAGGGCGGCCATGGCAAAAGTTCGACTTCTTCTGATTGAATACAACTTCTAACAACCCTGGAAGTGTGGATTGGGGTATTGTCTTGTTGGAAAATCCAAGGCAGGGGTCCGAAAATGTTTTTCACTTTTGGAAATGACCGTTCCAGCAAACATTTGTAGTTGTTTCCGTTCATTGTTGTGGACAAAAACTTCAAATCGATTGTGCCATAGTAGGTAATAGCTCCCCACACCATTACACCTAATGTACGGCTATGAAGTCTTGCCAAAACAAGCTCCTCCTTTCTTAGATCATGGAAATAAAAGTTGTAACCATCGGGGCCGTCAAGGTTAAACTTTTTTTCATCCGAAAAGACAACGCGTTTCCATTCACTGCTCCAAGCGACATGTTCTCGTGCAAAATTCATTCGATGCTCCTTGTGTACTTGCCTCAAAACAAGTTTCTTTTTAAGTTTTCTTCTCTGTATAGTACTACTTTTTCGTATTATCCTTCGGATCGTTGTTATGCTGTTATTTAAGTCGTTTGTAGAGTAGAATTTGAGCCAAGCCGTAGAATTAACCGCTTTTCTCCCAATGTTGTTGCTTCTGCCGTGCGTCCGTTTTGATTTTTCCCATAGTGTTGCGGATCCGCAAGATAACTGTTTACAACAGTCTTACTTCTATTAAGCCTCCTTGCACTTTCTCGGCCTTAGAGTCCTAACTCTTGAAAGCATATATTTTTCCTCTTTCTGTCGCTGTCAAAGTCTTTCCGGAACCCATTTTTTTTAAACTAAATAAAAACAATTATTTTCAACGCTTTTTTAAATATTCTTAACAAAAGTTTAGGAAAAAATTGCTGATGTGAACTCCTGCAACGAAATAGTCGCAATGGCCCCATCCAAGTGGCGCATCTTTTTATACGCTTTTCAAGTAGTTCATTGTTTGATCTTGGGAAATTCCAACGGTCGTTTCTTATTTACCCTTTAATTTTATGACGTCCTGTTGGGAAAATATGTACCTGTTCACAGATAGTAAAAGTTTCTGGGCACAAAATTTCCAACAGGTATGAAGAGTGAAAATCGCTCATCCTAGTGATCGCCAGTGTATGTATATTTTCACTATACGCAGCTGTATCTAATCGCCCATTTTCTGTCGGGCCTACTTCCTGTGTAAAGTAAAAGTTAAGTCCAAAAATGCGTATAAAATCGAGCCGACCCGCTTTAGTTTTTTCGCTCTCCTAAAAAACTATGAAAACAGACTTAAGATATTTTACCTTTTCAGCGGAGAAATGATGATAAAGAGTTTGACTTCCAACTCGTGAGAGTTTAATGGACAATCTTTTTTTAATATAATAATAACACTAATGCAATTCAACTGTTTTCATTCTTTTCAGCACCACCGTTAATAGACGCTGTTGATAAGTCGGACGGGTGTAAACAAACACGTATTTCCAGTAGGCAATATATGCAAACTAAAATCTTTATTTAAAGTATATTAATTTACAAGGTAAATTATAATTTCTTCTTACAGTTGTGCTTGGACTCTGTGCTATCTCTCCACTAACAAAATTAGAAAAGAAAAAGAAGCCTAAAAGTGTGTGCTGACATCTGCCAGCTGACAAGGGGTGTCAGTTGTGGCGTGTGCCCGAAAAGTGCTGCCAAGTTTCGCCGTAACAAGACGCAATACTTTAAAAGTATACCAGAAGTTCTGTTATATCATATTTCTTGACTACTTCTTTAGAAATACTTTGTTTTAGATAGATAGTTTGTTTATTTCGGGATAAAATAGAATATTGGTTATTACCGCACATTTGACATACAGAGATCTGATACTTATGTTTTTTACTACTGAAATGTTATACTCAATTGAACAAAATAATTGATGACAACAAAGAAAAATGTTTAAGGAAAACTGGATAGAAAAAACCTCAATTTAAAGGTAATAAAAAACAATAATAATAAATAAATAAATAATTAATATAACTAATAGAGTTCATATGATGAACGTTGGACTAAAAAGTTTGATTTAGTTGGGCTTTATCTACAGACAAACCCTTTGTAAGTAGACCTTCGATACAAGTTGTGTTGAGATAGGGGGCAATGTAGGTAGTCAAAGGTTCAGAAGCCCACCCAATGCAAAAGGATCCCCACACTAACTCTCACTCTATATCAAACACTATTAAACTCTTTCCGGAGGAAGTAAACTTTTTGTGAGAAAGTAAAGTTGTTATAGGATATTTAGTAGAAAATAAAATTATAAAACACAAAATTATTAAAAAAATATGTTTTTCCTTTTACGGTTTTGAAAAAATAAAGGTGGGTCCACTATGGGAGCACTAGAACGACTGTTCTAGCTCTCGATCACCGGGCTGCTAGAAGAAAAGTGTATGTGGAACGTGGTTTCACAGTGGAACCACTGAGCTCCAAAGTGTTAAAAAGTAGGTATATGGTATGACACAAATACATATTAACGATACAGCGTTCGATTGAGATCACTTAGTTACTGCAGGAGGAACTGCTGCTCTCTCTTTAAAGGCTCCGCAAAAAATTCGAAAAGGTTCTTCAATTATTATTTTAACGACACTCGAATGCTCGAAGATACATCTCTCCACGTGTGTTTATTTGTCATTCTTAGAGATCATGACACATATTTGCTTCAATTATTCGTTAGGAATCGTTTGCATATCACAGAATGTTAATTATAATAAGTAATTTTTCTCACTTGTTCCTCATCTGCATCAGAGAACCGTCTTGGCCATTCGGGAGCGGTACAATTGACCGCAAACCAAAATCTCTAATAACGAAATCTCGCCTTTTTTAAATAAAACCCGAATAACAAAATCTCGCATATTCAAAATCTCGCATATTCAAAATCTCGAATTATCAAAATCTCGCATTATCAAAATCTCGCTCTGAAAGATAAAAATATCACAAATACAGGAGAATCTCGCATTATCAAAAGTTAGGAGTTACTCCTATTTTATGATGAAATTTATAAGGTTTTGAATTGGGGACCTGCATTGCGATTGATCGGGAAACTACTGACTGCCCAAAACTTGGCTTGGGCCAGTAGCGCAACAATCAAGTTCGTGATGAAGTGCTTACTTTACCTCCTAGTGGTGGTCCCCGGGCAACTATACGTATAAACCCTTATGCGTATAGGCCAAAATTGTAAGTGCGGGTTGTCTAGGGCCTTGATTCTAGGCTAGGTAACGTGGGCCAGCAACCTGCGTTACTGAAACCAGCTCGCTACTGAAACCGACACTATGCCTCGGATAAGGACTGATCACATGTTGACGACTTTTGGCTATTGTACCCGAACAAAGATAGGTTTCTGGAATGTAGAGACGCTCCTCGACTCGGGAAGCAAAGGTCCTTACAATGCCAGATGAATCCAATTGGAAAAATAATTCATCCAATATAAACTGGACATTTTGGAGGTAAGTGAAGTAAGATGGTTAGAAGCGGGCGAGTACCAGTCTCCAACGCGTAACACTGTACTACTCTATTCTGGAAGACCATCCGGAAGTCCGCGGGAATATGGAGTCGGACTACTGCTAACAACAACAGCACGCAAGGGCCTGATTTCCTGGCAGCCTCATGGTGATAGGATTTTGACGGCCAGATTCCGGACTAGAGTACGACGCGTCACCATCATACAGTGTTACGCCCCAACGAATAGTTCGTCTGAGGACGAAAAGGAGAGCTTCTACAATCTCTTAAGCGCCGTCTTCAACACAACACCAAATGGAGACATTGTCATAGTGATGGGGGATTTGAATGCCAAGGTAGGCAGCGACAACGAAGGGCTCAAGCATATAATCGGGAAGCATGGACTAGGCAACCGCAATGACAACGGCGAAAGGTTTGTGGATTTCTGCAATGCCAACCGCCTTGTGATAGGTGGCACCATGTTTGAGCACAAGACCTGCCACAAAGTCAGCTGGGTTTCCAATGACAGGCAAGCAACCTCCAACCAAATTGACCATTTTGCTATCAGCCGCCGCTTTAGAAGTAGTCTCCT
Source organism: Brachypalpus laphriformis (assembly GCA_945910035.1). Classification (NCBI taxonomy): domain Eukaryota; kingdom Metazoa; phylum Arthropoda; class Insecta; order Diptera; family Syrphidae; genus Brachypalpus; species Brachypalpus laphriformis. Next base: position 127,199,643 of record OX246755.1, read on the forward strand.
GGACGTCCGAAACAGACGAGGGGCAGATGTGGGGATAGTACGTGATCACCATCTTATGATAGCTACTCTCCAACTACGCACTGCTGCAGTTCGAAGATCCCACGACAACACAAGACAACAAGGAACATCGATAGACTTAGTGATCCCTCAGTGCGCCAACAATTAAGGGAGCACTTTTCGCAAGGTGTGGAAGCAATCAGCAGCTCAATGCCCGCAACCATCCAAGACCATTGGTGTGCTGTGAAAAATGTTTTTACATCTGGTGCTGAAAGAATTGTCGGTCGATCGCAGGGAAGACATAGGGCGTGGCTTTCCGAGGATACCTGGAGACGGATTGACGAACGAAAACAGCTAAAAGCTCGCGTTGCAGCTACCCCAGCAGCAGGGAGAAGCGAGCTAGAGTCCTTATATCGCATGAAGATGAGAGAAGTTCAGCGTAGCGTACGACGTGACAAGCGCAACTACATCAACGCGCTGGCTACAGAAGCAGAAGAAGCTGCACGGAGGTGCGACAGCAGGACTGTCTACAGAATCACGAAAGAGCTGACAGGTGGTCGCAGCTCCAGCCAATACCTAGTGAAAAGCCTAGACGGCTCCTTGCTCATTTCGGATGAGGACCAGCTCAAGAGATGGAAAGAGCATTTTGCTACGGTTTTGAACCGTGTATTCGCTAGCGATATGCTCCCAAATCAGACTGAGATGCCCGAGGTGAGAAGTTCCCGAATACGCACCAAGACTCCCAGTAAAGATGAGATCATTACCGCGATCAAGGCACTCAAAACCAACAAGGCGGTAGGACTTGACGGTATTCCAGCAGAGCTCTTACGAGCAACGCCAACAACATCGGCTGAGCTTCTGCTTCCACTTATAGATAGAGCTTGGGAAGCTGAGAGCTTTCCTAACGAGTGGAAAAAGGGAATGATCGTCAAGCTTCCTAAGAAAGGAAATTTAATGGAGTGCGGAAACTGGAGGGGTATCTGCGTGCTGCCTGCTGTAGCTAAGATAATAGCTAAAATCATCCTTGAGCGAATCAAACAACATCTCGAAGACACACTCGATGCCGAACAAGCAGGTTTCCGCTCTGGAGCCTCATGTGCCGACCACATCAACACCCTGCGGATTATCATCGAACAGTGTGTTGAATATCGATCGCCACTGCACCTGCTGTTCATCGATTTTGAGAAGGCGTTCGATAGTGTCAACAGGGAGTTTATTTGGCGTGCCTTACGCAGGAGAGGCATTCCCGATAAACTAATTGCTATTATCAAAGCTACATATGAAGGCTCCAAATGTCACGTTCTGCACAGGGGAAGGTTGTCTGAGGAATTTGAGATCCAAAGTGGGGTAAGACAAGGCTGTATCCTTTCACCAATATTATTCCTATTGGTGATTAGCGATGTGCTTCATGCAGCTTTGTCGACGGGAAACGGAGGAATTCGATGGACTCTTACATCTCAACTGAAGCATCTTGACTACGCAGACGATGTATGCTTACTCTCCCACAGAATTATGGACCTCCACCAAATGACAGCAGATGTGGAGAGGGAGGCAGGTGTCGTCGGGCTGAAAATTAATACGACAAAAACTAAAATCATCAGCCTTGGAACTAACTCATCGGCTCAAATATGCATTGCTGGACAACCGGTAGAGAGAGTAGAGGATTTCCAGTATCTTGGGAGTATTGTCTCGACCGATGGTGGAACCGAACTGGATATAGCCAACAGGATCGCCAAAGCAAAGTCCGCGTTCGGGATGTTGTCCAAAATATGGCGAAGCAATGCAATCAGTTTGAGCACCAAAATAAGACTGTTCCGCTCCAACGTTGAATCCGTGCTGCTATATGGTTGCAGCACGTGGAGAGTGACCACTACTATCACCAGAAAGCTGCAAACGTTCGTTAATAGGTGTCTGCGCAATATCTTAAGGATTTTCTGGCCCAATCGTATCTCTTACGAACACCTTTACGAGAGAACGGGTCAGGAACCAATAGGCACAACTATCGAACGGCGGAAGTGGCAGTGGATTGGTCACACGTTCCGAAAGGGTGACAGCTCCATAGCGAACCATGCTATGCAATGGAACCCTCTAACTCAGGATGGCAGAAGACCTGGCGGTCCGCGGAAAACATGGCGCAGAACAGTCGAGAAGGAGGCACGGCAGTTAGGGAAAAGTTGGGGAGAACTCAGACACATTGCCAGAAACCGTACACGATGGCGCGTAGGCGTAGTAGAGGCCCTAGGACCCACAAGGGGATACAGGACATAAGTAAAAGCAGACGCCTGCCTGGCAGTTGCAGCTGCTGACATACCCATAGCGGTACTGATTATTGTGTGCTTATAATGCTAGCAATATGAATAACTGCATTCCTTTAGGTACATGACAACAAATTGTTAATTCTTCTCTCTCTCTTATTAACAGTAGTCTTGTATTATGTACATACTTAAAATAATGCAATTATTTGAGTTTGGAATAGGTACCTAAATAGCTAATATAGTTTTAGAATCGCGCATTGTAATAAAACATTTCTTAATTCGAATGCGAGATTTTGATTTGCGAGATTTTAATATTGCGAGATTTTGAATATGCGAGATTTTGAATACGCAAGATTTTGATTATGTGAGATTTTGAATATGCGAGATTTTGTTATGAGAGATTTTGAAAACGAGATTTTGAAATGCGGTCAATCGTACCCAACCCTGGCCATTCACCGGGTCTTGATGAAAGTAATAACTACCTATCAGCTTTTTGGTCATCAGTTATGTACCTACATTCTTAGGCTTATTCAGTTCAAGTTCTTTCATGAAATTTCTTCTGTCAGGGTATTAAGTATATATACCACTGCAGCTTTAAACATTGGATGTAGATTGCCTAAATGCGTTAACTAATGTAAAGTCAGCAGCACAACGGTGAAAAAAAGCAGTTAAATTGATAATAAAGAAAAAGTCATTTTCTTTTCATTCTACATAGTTTTTCTTATCAAAAATAGCCAATCTTAATAAATGCAAAGTACAACAGTATCTTAATCGTTTCGAAGATGCATAATAAACATTTAACGCTGTATACACTACCAAACATTTTCTAACGCCATATTCGCCTTAGACAACTGATAAGCTCAGCACTTTCAGATAAATCAATCACTATGCGGGTGGTTTGTAGAACTTGCAAATACTTTTACCCCAAAATCGGATATTTCACTATTCCAAGCCTATAGATATATGCAATTATATCAGCACGTAACCTTCATTTGCTTCCATCTTATCATGAATCGATAAGGTACACAGCTAAAACAAACTTCTTTTCATATCAATTAAGTTGCACATTATCCTAATCTGTATCTGGATTAAGTGAAAGAAATTAAAAATAGATTGAATAATGCAATCGAAGCTAGTCGCCTACTATCCGAACTCGATTGCAGTCCTAGTTGCGCCTTGACTATTCTCGCAAAAATGTGTTGCAAGTGCTGTAGTGCTCGCCAACAAAAAATATGGGTATTCACTTTGGGTATCCTTTTCCTGTTTTTTGGAATAGTTACTATTTTCTTCTGGCCCGGAATGATCCGAAGGATTCTCTTCAACGTAAGTGAAAATAAAATATTTCAACTCCTCCCGCTATAACTTTTGCTTGATCAGGAACTTCCTCTGTCGAAAGACTCTCCAACATACGATAAATGGTACATAACTCCAGTGCCGATATACATGCATATGTATCTATGGAATTGGACAAATCCGGATCAAGTTCGAGATCTCAATGTAAAACCGAACTTTGTTCCCATGGGTCCGTATGTTTTCCGCGAACACAAAGTCAAAGAGGACATCGACTGGCATGAGAATAAAACGGTCACATACTTTGGTACGCGCACTTGGTTTTTTGAGCCAGACAAGACAAATGGGACACTAGGCGACCTAGTTACATGCCCGCATCTGCCGACATTGGTAATTTAAACAAATTGAACAGAAGTGATATATGCTCTCACCTATTTCTCACCTATAGGCTACGGTTAACATGGTCCGTAATGACAGCAGAGCAAAAAAGATAGTCATAAACACAATGCTAAATAATGAGGGCGGAATGCTAGCAGCAACTAAAACCGCTGACGAGTGGCTCTTCAAGGGTTTCTTTGACCAATACCTAGATTTTGCCATGAAACTAAACAGTCCTGATATTCCGGTAGAGTCGCCTTATTTCGGATTGTTTCTAGATCGAAATGGATCTAAGGAATTCGATGGAACATATACAGTTCACACGGGGCAAGGGGACCTCACACAAATGGGTGAACTCACGCATTGGAATGGTAGCGACCATACCGGTTACTATGAAGGCGAATGTGGCAAAGTGAATGGAAGTACTGGCGACTTATGGGTACCGAGTCGCCCAGAAGATGAAGCCATTTCGATGTTCGTTCCTGATACTTGTCGATTTATTAACATGTTCCCCGGAGAGAGGAAACATTTGTTTGGCATTGACGCCATAAAATATGGGTCGAATGAGATGACTTTTGACAGTGGAGATGTTTATCCAAATATGAAGTGTTTTTGTCCGCCGGAAAGTGAACAGTGCGCAAAAAGTGGTGTAATCGATATTGGACCATGTGCCAACGGTGCACCCATGTATTTGTCACATGCTCACTTTTATTTAGCTGATCCGAGTTATACAGAAAATATAACTGGCATAGCTCCTGATCCCGAAGAGCATACTTTTTACATCATTATGGAGCCAACCTTAGGCGTGCCACTACTGGTCAACGCTGATGTGATGGTTAGTCTGAGAATTCGACGGGATGATGATTTTACGTAAGTGCTTTTATCGAGACCTTTTATGCAAGACCTACCTAAAGCTAAGAGCAAAAAGGCTCTTGTGTTCATTATAATTGACAAGTCCCTTAGCTTACCTCCGCAAAGAGAGTGTTTTATGATTCTAGGCCTAGATATTTACCTTCTTTTCATGGAACCCCCTTAATATGGTATGATTGCCCATCGCACTGAAATACTCTTAAGATATTGATTTGCTTTATGTTAAAAATGCTCTCACAGAAAACGTAAGAAAATTATAGTAAAACCCGGATAAGTGCATTAACAGAATTTTCAATTGTTGTGTGGTACTTATGTGGGGTGTACAGTTATAAATACCCACATAAGTACTTAAGGCATTTATTTCCAATCGCTTAGGTGGCCTAATCCAACGTCAAAATCTCACTTGAGTGGTAGAGCTCGCCAGTGTTCCAGTGTTTATTTATTTTAAAGGATACTTAAGAGGTGAATATTTCAAGTAAATGTTCAGAAAGTAGGAAAAGCAATGAGCAATTAAGCGGGGAATGTAGATAAGTGAGAGGCGCTTTAAAGGGGAGTTTTACATTAACATTTCTTTATAAATATTGGTTTTCCAAAAACGGTGGACGCTATGCGGATTATGTATTTATGCGGGTAGTACTTAAGAGCATTTTGTATGTATTAATGTTTTTTTTTTAATAATTGTCCTAAACAGATCTACAAATTTCATTTTAATCTGTTTGGTGAAAGTCAAGAAAAATTAAGACAACCCAACCCAAAATGGAAATAATTCAAACAAAAGTATTTGTTTTGTATATTCAAAAGCTCTTTGCTGAAAAAGTTTTAATATCTGGTACAGAAATTATAGATTGGAAGAATCCTGAATCTGTAGAAAAAAACGGTTTAGAGTTTTTCTTTCACATAGTCGTACATATGTAAATACGAGTACATCAAATCAAATTTGCCTTTTATAAAAGTAAGGAAAGGAAGGAAGGAAGGATTTTGTCACTTGTTGGAATGCTAGGGGCACTCTAGTGATATAATAATCCTAATGACGGTTTTTCGAAGCAGAACTTCTTCAGTCTTTCCTTAAAAAACTTTGAGTAGTAGTCCCAACCAGTGTTGTCACTTGGATTTTGAAAAAAGTGGTAGATTGGACAAAAATGTGGTAGATTAAAAAATAGGGTGGTCGATTTGATAAAATTGACATTGGTATACCATAATTCAAAAACGTGGTCAAATTTTTGCATTCCGTTGTAGATATGGTAAATTTGAAACACGTGTAAAATTGTAGTAGATCTACCACAATTGTGGCAAAGTGACAACACTGGTCCCACCACTATTGAACCCTCCTCCTTAGTTAGATTAGGCGTCTTTTCTCGTCGAAAATGGAGCCTGAAAATATGATATTAGTCACAGTTGTGTACTCTAATGTTGCGCAGTCAATCCCTATGAGTTATTCCAGCAACACCGCGAAGGAAACTCATTTCGGCAGCTTGTATCCGCGATCTTATTCTTTCAGTCGCTCCCTAAATTTCATGACCATAGGCGCGAGTTGGAGCATACACCGAGTTAAAAACCGATAGCTTAGCTTGAACACTACTCGTTCGGCCTTCCTTATAACTGATTGGCCAAGCTCTCTCAAAATTGATCCAGCCTGACCAGTTATACAGGATAACTCGGCATTGCGCGTCCCATCGCTCGTGACTAAGACCCCGAGGTACTAAAACTGATCGACATGCTTCAGTGGGGCTCCACTAACATGCAGAGTGCACTGAATAGGTATTTTGGAAACGACCATTACTTCCGATTTGTTCACGTCGATCCTCATTCCACCATCATCACAAACGGCTACAAACCTTTCGAATGCGCGCTGAAGTTCGGTTTGAGAGGATCCAAGGACGACCAAATCATCTGCAAAGAGCAGATGACTAATTCTTATGTCTTCCACTTTGAAACATTTCACGCCACGGCTGCTCTGCAAGATCCAATCCATATAACGATACAATGAGGAGGAGATGTGACAAAACGCACCCTTGGCGGAGTCCAACGCCCGCAATGTTTATCCGAACACAGCTTCTACAGTTTGTATATAAAGACTGAATCGCCCTTAACACAGAACCATCAATTCCATATTCCTGCTAATGAAAGATAATGAATTTTTGTCAGAAAATTCCACAAAGAAGAAAACACTTTAGCCAGAGGCCGGAACTGAGTCTGCGATAATAGGGTTCTTCCTACTACTCATATATACAATATTTAGTTTTACGTGCAATTGATTTTATTTCTTTTATAGGATTTTCAGAGGCATACGTGATGATTTTTATGCTCCATTCTTTACTATCTCACAGCGAGCACAAATAGATGAAGCTTTAGCAAAAGAGGTTAGGGTAAGTATATATTGTTCGATGCATTGTGTTCTTTTTTTTGATTATTCAACTGATTATTCTTTTAGTTCGCTCTAAACCTCCCATATATTGGCGTATATGTGGGAATCGGATTTGCATCAATCGGTGCAATTATGTTAATAATTGCCACTTATTTGACCATGACCCGGAATTGGAAAGGGCAGAATAAAGAAAAGAAGGGTTTAGAGAAATCTGATTTAAATTAGTTAGGAAAAATTAAAATAAGTTTTTAAAACACTTTTGAATAAATTTGGGTTTTGAGCTTCGCAACCATTCGTGTTGTGTGAGTTATATTTTTTCGCACAAATGGAAGGAACTAACAGTTTTGTGCCGACGATGGAAAGAGGCAGTAGAGCGTCACAGGTGGTGTTCCCCAAGGCGCCATGCTAGGTCCGCTACTGTGGAACCTAATAAATGATGACGTCCTCGGACTTTGAATCCCGAGATCTCGGAAAATAATAGTCTTCGCCGACGAGATACCAATCATTGTAGTGACAAAACTCCTTGTGGAATTGGAGAATGACTGCAACAAAGCTATCGGGATGGTTCAGGACTGGCTAGTACGCATGGGTCTACAACTTGCAGAGGAAAAGACAGAAGTAGTGCTCAGCAGCAGCAGGCGAGTCATGCAGGCTATAAGAGTAATTGTGGGCGATCAAGTGGTAGTTTCCAAACCAGAGTTGAAGTTCCTTGGAATTACTATAGATGCAAGGCTAACTTTTAAGCAACATCCTCAGTATACCGCTGAAAAGGTAGCAAAGGCAACGGCTATTCTTGCAAGGATCATGCTAAATATCGACGGACCGAATCACAAGAGGAGACTGCTCAAAGCAAGAGTTGCGGATTCGATAATGTTCTACCGCTCCCAAATATGGGCTTGTGCCATAAAGGCGAAGTCATCCAGTAGGAAGACGAAGACAGCTTACAGAATGAACACATTGAGTGTGGCTGGCATAACCCCAATAGACCTCTGGTTAAAGAAGCCCCAATAGATCTCTGGTTAAACGGAAATACCGTGCCATTAGAACAGCTGCGTCAAAAGCGATGCGTCAAAGTATTGCCGCAAGTCTGGAAGAATAGCAGGAGAGATGGGATCACTCTGAAAAAACAGGTGGACGCAGAAATTGATCTCCAATATAAATGCTTGCATCAATAGGAAGCATGGGGAGCTGAATGTTTACCTGACCCAGATGCTTACTGGTCATTGTTGCCTACTTCCACAAGTGTGCAATCAACGACAACTCCTATTGCCCAACGTGCACGGAAGCAGTCGAAGATGTAGAATACTTCATGTTCCATTGTCCACGATACCATGAAGAACGGCACTTGCTGGAGAACAAACTGGGTAAGGACCTAATCCAGACAACATCACCAGCCAGATAATGACTAGGGAAGATTCCTCGGAAGTAGTTAGCGACACTGTAGCTACCATAAGGAGCCATCCATAAATTGCGTCACACGAATGTCATGTTTGTTTTGGAGTCCCCCACCATCGTTGTCACACGATGTCACACTTTGTTGACCCCTTCCCTCCCCCTTAACATGTGACGTAATTTATGGATGGCCCCTTATGAAGGAGCAGCGAACATAGAAGCGGCAACAAAACGTAGCGCAGGTGGCTGCCAGCACACACGAGCCGAGTCCCTAAAGCTGAAATCCTCCCTCCCGTTGGACCAGAGGCAGAAAGGGTAGAAGGAAAAATGGGTTTAGTGGGTGAAAATTCCATATTGTTACTGCGTACAGGCTCAGTCTTTAAAAAGTAAAACCACCTTCCCATGCAAAAAAAAAAAAAAAAAAGCACTGTCTGCCCGATCCATAAGAAAGGAGACCGCCTCAACTGCGCCAATTACAGCGACATCAATCTCCTCAACATTGCATACAACATATTTTCTGCAATATTATGTGAATGCCTGAATCCTTTCATCAACTGCCCTATCAGTGCGGTTTCAGGCCAAGAAAGTCCACCATCGATCAAATATTCACACTTCGGCAGATGCTGGACAAAACCCAAGAAGTTTAAGGCGATAAGCATCATATCTTTATCGATTTGGGGGTAGCAATGGTGTAGTGGTAACGTGCGTCGTCAATTGCCACGCTAATGGTTCATGGTTCAAATCCTGACGTCAGCAAGTATTTATTATATTTATTTCCCATGAAATATCATATAAAAAGTCCGATCAATTGCGAAAGCTTGTGTGAACACTACTTCGAAGGCATAACACTGGCAGTAGCTTGGCCGTATGACTGGCAAAATTGCTCGCTCTGTTGGATGAATGATTTGCATATGAGTTGGTAATCGCGAAAAAAAATATTGTGAATCAAAAGCAAAGGCAAAAAATAACAAAAATCTCCTTAGGTATTTGGACGCCACCCCCGAAGTTTCTCGCCTGCACTCTGTAAAAACATGTTTATGGTATTCATAACCCCTTGGGTGCGCGCAAATTATAAAAAAAATTTAAAGGCCGCCTATGACAACATATATAGAGAAGACCTATATTTATAGGGCCATGTTTAGTTTAGACATCCCTGCCAAATTTGTCCATCTATGCGGGATGATGATGGAGAACGCTCGCTACTTCATCAAGGTCGGCCTCACCGAGACGTTCGATGTCATAAAAGGTTTAAGACAAGGTTACGCACTATTATGTGACTTCTTTAATATTGTACTGGAACGGATTGTGCGGAACCCACAAACCATCCCCAGATTCAAAATCTATTACAAGTCTGTACAACTGCTTACAAACGACGATAATATTGACATTATCTGAAGAACTCAGCGGGCTTCCACCGGTACGTTTGCAAGCATTGAAGCAGAAGCGCCCAAAATAGGATTTGCGATAAACGAGAGCAAAACCAAGTACAATACATGCTATCAATAAGGAGGGACAAACAACACTGACGAATTGAACAGAACGTTACAGTGGGCATCTACAACTTCTAGATAGTAAGGGACTTTGTTTTGCTTGTCTGTGCTATTAATTCTGAAACCGTCACCAGCGCAGAAATTAAGCGAAGAATAATAAATCTTGGCAATCGTTTTTTGTTTTTTTTTTTTTTGTGCTAATAAATCAATAATAGTAAAACACTATCTCGAACAACTAAGGAGACTCTATGTAAGATCATCCCAGTCCTGGTTTACGGCGCTTAAACATGGACGCTTCGAGAGAAATATATTCGGTCCTATTTGCCTTGACGAGTTTTGGAGGAGAAGATTCAACGACGAACTATACGAGTTCTACAGCGACATCGACCTAGTCAAAAAGTAGACTTGGTTTTGGGAATTGTACTGAAGATATGTATCTTTTCGGTGTGTCACAGGTAAGAAAACACTTTCTAGATATCGGAAGCGGTATATTTCTTATCCTGCTTATCCGTGGATGCTTGCTTTACCGTCAGTCAAATCTTTTACCGACTTTAGACTAGAAATGGCACCTTCTATTACCTTTTTTGTTTACATATAAAAATTAAACCTCATTTGCCAATTAAGGCTTGAATTAAATGAAGCTGATGGGAACTTTTTTGCTTAAGATCTGAACCTTTTACGTGAAAAAGATTGACCAATAATCATAAAATAATATATATAAAAGATCACGCTATCTTTTCTCATAGGCAATATTGCTTAGCGCGTTTTTTCACCTACACATACTAATGTACGTAGACCTTTTATTAAAATACATGTACCAATACATAGCTAACAATAAGTATTACTTTATTTTACCCTGGCGAGCCTGATACCACTGACGATTACCTCTCAGTGTAAATAATTTTGTTCTTTACTTTTTTCATTGGGGTGATAGGGCCATTAAAAAGCCGATCTAAGCACATCGACCTCATTGAGATTTTTTGTTGGAAGGCGTCTTGTATGAGTTTGTGTCCTAGCTGAAATCAAGTTCACGAAGGAAACTTAGAATTTTTAGTTAAACTGTGGGGAAACAATGTCAGATCAGGAGGTAAATCCTTTCTGAAAATGTTTCATTCTGAAGACATAATCTGCTCGTGTTTGATTGACATATGCCAGTCAAGACCTTAGCGTTACATTTCTTCATTACTACTATGTTAGATTAGGTTGAGCGAGGTGGTTATTCCAGCAAAGTCAGAATACACACACAAGATTAGGTCCATTACAATACCGCATATGTTAGCCGAAAGTTACCGGACAACTTGCGAAACCTTGAATTGCATCCAAGTCAAAATTGCACGTTCATTAAACAGGTTATCAATTCTTTGAAGCATTTGTATGGTAATAACAATGCGAATATCTATCGCCTACCATTACCCAAATATGTATGCAGCTGGTATGAAATATGTAAGTTACTTATTGCAAGGAGGATATGAAGCTCAAAGTACGCTTTATTACCACTCAGACTATACGTTGTGTAAAATAATGGGACATTAAGCCATCCAAGCCATTACAGCTGATTTACAACATTCTATGTGTATGACATTCACCATTACATGAAGGGTTATGACCTGTTCCTATTATCCATTTATGTCGAACATAATGGGATTCGGGTTTTATTCTCATAATTTGTGACGGCAATATAACACAACTCTGCTATAATATTCTAATTTTACTTATCCTCTTGTATTCGTTTTCATATAACTCTTTATTGCTTAAAATAACTTAGTGGACGTGTTGCGATACAGTCATTTCAAACAAATAAAATGAACGTAAATTTCTCATCTTGTATGATATAATGTGTATTGCCATCAAACTCATTTTCTGTTAAAATTCAATTGAAATTTCTGCAGGTTTACCATTGAAGAAAAGAGGTAAATACAAATCTATTATATGTTCGTATCTTTAACCATCGAAATGTATTTAACTAGTTGATCTGTTTGTGATTTAAAAATAAAGTGCTTGAGGCTAATTTTTTAGTAGGGTTAACATGTAGGTACTGTGTATCTAAATTTCTCTCCGGTTAAATTCAACTGTAGTGTTTCCTAGATATTAGATGAACGCATGTCCATCGATAAGATATACATACATATGTATACCAGTATGTTTGAAAGCGATGTTGATAATGTTGAAACTTAATACTGAACACACCACAGTTTCTTCCAGACAGGTCTCCAGCTTTCCTACCCTACTCACTCCAATGTCAACACTAAGTTTCTCACAGTGCTCACACTACATCCGACACCGGTCGAATATCCACAGTTCCCTCACTACAGCCGAATTTGAGACGCAGCATTTGGCGTCTATCGTACACCTTTTGTTTCCTTATTTCCCTTTTCTATTCCAACATTTTAATTCCCACAATTGTGTTTCCACGATTTATTTATTCTGTGAAAATAGTATTTAAGCTAATGCATTTTGTTAATAAAATCACTTGTCTCAAATCAGTCAACGGCATTTCACAAGATCAAAAGAGATCTTTTCGAGTAATACCATATGTCCTAACCTAAAGCATCGTGAATTCGAAAATATGTATACAGTGCCGTTCGAAAAATGTTGGTCAAACATTTTATTACCCTTTTCGGGCGCAGTTCTTGAAATTTATGAGAGCTACGGGGTTTTTTTTGCACTAGGTAGCAAAATGTCGTTCAAATAGTGCATAAAAGTCGACGTTTTTATGAATAAGAGGTGCATTTAGCTCGTGACAGCAGTCCGAAACGAACCGAAGTAATTTAGTGACAAAAAAATGGGAAAAATCAGTTCGGAGTGCAAAGATAATATTTTGTGTCTGTCACGTCTCAAATTGACAACACGTGAAATTTCTAGAAGATTAAATGTTGCTCAACAAACTGTGGCATGGAATTTAAGAAAATATCGTGAGAGCGGGACTACCAGCAGGAAGAAAGGCTCAGGGAGGCCAAAAAAGACGACCCCAGTGGAAGATCGTTTTTTGGTGCTGTACAGCCGTCGGCATCGGTTCAAGACTTCGGTGGATCTTAAAAACAATCTGTGTCGAGCTACAGGAAAAATAATTTCGTCAAGCTCAGTGAGGAAAAGGCTCGTGAAAGCTGGACTTAGAGCACTCAAGCCAGTACTGAAGCCGGATTTTCGAAAAAGAGTCAGAGAAAAACGATTGCTCTGGGTTCAAGAGCATCTTAATTGAACTCAAGACATGTGGAACAATGTTATCTTTTCCGACGAATCAAAGTTTAAGCTGCATGTTGGAGATGGGAGGATTCTTGTGCGAAGAGAACCAAAGGAAAGACTGAGCTCTGACTCTGCATCTTTCGGTTGCGCCCCAAAACTGAAGGTGTGATGGTCTGGGGATGCTTTTCTGGAGATGAAAAGGATAGAATGGTCTTCCTAGAATCGAAAGTCACTGCAGAAGTTTACCTACGGGTTCTGGAAAATGTATTAGAGCCCTCTGCGTTGGAGCTTTTTGGTGACACTTGCAGATTCCTTTTTCAACAGGACAATACTGCTTGCCATACAGCCAAAATTGTAAGTATGAACTTGTTTTTTTTTTAATATGAAAGACTAATATCAAGCTTTTAAATAAGCTCGAACTTTTATAACTAAAAATAATATTTGCATTTTTTTTTATTTCTTAGGTTAAAGAGTAGTAGAGTAGTAGTTAAATAATATCGATGTATCAAGTTGGCCTCCCTACAATCCAGATCTCAATCCAATTGAGAATATCTGGTCAATAATGAAACTTAAGGTTACGAAGAAGCGTCCAAAGTCAATTGAAAACCTAAAAAATGTACATATCCGGGCCTGGAACACCATACCTGCTTCCACATGGAAAAACCTATCTGAGTCAATGTCTCGCCGATGTGCAGCTGTAATAAAAGCAAGAGGAGGTCCAACAAAGTACTAATTAGATAGAAAATGTTTCTGAGAAGCAATATGAAAACAAAAACACTGCACCAATAAAGCATTTCTCTTTAATCCCTAAAAATGAGGCAGGTACCTAAAAAACTCATTTTTTTGTCTAACAACTTTTTGCTGCCGTGACCGTGTGTGAAAAATGTTAACACTCTAAATGTATCATGAAACAATTGAAACCGCATAAGAAAACAAATCCTCATTAAAAAATATGTAGTTATTGCAACAAATTTGACAAAATTCGAAAAAAAAGTTTGACCAAAATTTTTCCAACGGCACTGTATGTCTTGTTTTACAACAGCGCGATTGTAAATTCTCTGTGATTTTGTTTAAAGTCTGGGGCCAAATCGTGTCTCCTGTGAACGTGCAACTTGTAACGTAATTTGGATTTTGTTGTTGGTAGATCTAGCAACCAAATACATACAAATGACGTTACGAGTCATACGTTTACGGGAGAAACGAATTGGCTCTTGTTTTCTTAAGAAATGCTCCTAGAAAGTTGATGTGGTCTTAGTGTAGTAGGTGAATTTTTGAGCTATTTTCTTTAGTCGTTAAGTGACCGTTAAACTTGTCGGTAAGACCCTGGCCAGAAACCTAATCTTCCTTGCTTAAATTTTAAACCCCAAAAAGAGGTTATATGGATGATTAGTCCTGACAACTATACTTTATTATAATGCATACTCCTTTTTGTCGGATCTAGATCCTTTATTTTGTTCTTTTTCTGTCTTCTTTTTCAGACCCGAAATCACGGAAACAAAAAGTATATACAAAACACAACTCCAACCGTACGTTTTGTCTACATCAGCGCATCCATTCACTATAAACGACTTCTGTCACGTGTTTGACATTCACTTTGCTTTTGATGAGATTATTGCACCATATTTCGTTTGCTCTGCTCTTCAGATATCGACGCTAAAAGCTATTTTAACTGTGAAAATCAATTTGAAGTTTACGTGTATCGACTTTTATAATTTTATCCAAACTCAACCAGAGTTGGAACGAAAAATTGCGATCCAGGAAAAGTACAATTTCATACCAAGAGAAGGTTAAGCCGAAACAAGTCCAGACGCAATGTCAACAATTTCAGTTGATGTGGATGAACGCCGATAAAAGAACCGTTCGCGTACACAATCTAAAGCGCTTTAAGGTGATCTGAAGTGCTCGAAGTATATTCGCGTACTGAGCGAACATAACAGATAAAGAGAAAAATTTACAACAAACGAGTAGCGAGTACTTCTGCCGGCAAGAACGTAAAAAATGACAAGTGGAATCTACTGATTGTGGAAAGAGTCAAAGAGTTTTTGATTCCATTTCAAAAAGTCAATAGACATACAAAATAGATGCAAAGTATCTTGAAGAAAATGATTGATGTGTGAATGTTCTCCCAAAACATTTCTTTTTAACTTACACCCCTATTATGATTAGCGAATCTAACGTTCGACTCAAGTCGAACCTCTCGGCGAATTACCTCTGTCGCTTTATACACTTCACAGATGACATTTAATTGTTTTTTCTTTTGTCAGCACTTATTCGAAAATGTTTGCTAACAGCAATACCACGACAGAAGCAATTCGCTGTTAGTTCGACTTGTTAATATGAATCTGTTGGTTTTCACCCGAGTTTCATTTGTTCATTATAATTTTTTTTTAATGACAGTTGGCTCAACATAGCTCGAAATGGCTCGCTTTTCATACGCATACTTTTGCTTATATTTTCCGCTCTCTGAGATTTTTTACTCTCATCATGTCATATTTGACAATTGATTAGTTTTTTGACTCGGAAAGTACCCGAACGAACCTAAATTGTTTGGATTTTAATTTTCAATTCATATTTGAACTTAAACTCTGATGTTACATACAAGTTGTCCGTTGAAACACATGCACTTTTTAATCCTTTGTTTTCAACGCAGATATACTTTTTTATACCTTTTTTGAAAATTAAATATCCTTTTTTCGTCCAAAAAAGTTAGTAGGACTATGAATGATGGAAAGGATATAGCTTAATCAACTCGACTGTTAGAGATCTTTCAACTACATGTCAACTTTAACATACACTTTTGTGATATAGCAGAAAACCAAGGAAATAACAAAAAGATTAGTGAAATTCCTTACTGTGCTCTAATGCAACTTCGCTGATATAACGTTAAAAACGTGATCCGATATTAAATTGGACGAAAAACTACAAAACTCAATATAAAAGTACATGCAACTTTAGTGCTTAAAATCATGCACATTTTTGTACCAGTGCGATAAACGTATACGCCTTTAGTACCTGAAGCCATTTATGAGACAAACTTCTTACCGGTAGGAAAATGTACCAAATCCATTTGGTGATTTTTTTTACCAGTACAAAAATTTGCATAAATCGTACAGGATATTAAAATAGGAATAACAAGATTAAATGAAAATTTCAACATCAAAACACTTCCCTGCAATCACCAAGACTCATGCATTCTCCTCAAGCTAACTAAACATTTTTTTACCGATGCACTTTTATGTGGATTCCCCAATCCCTTAATCAGTTGATTTCGCCTATGAAAGGTTGCTGTACATTTCTATACATCAAGCATTGGCTAGGACCCTGAATAGCATATTCCAGGGTCCGTTGGAATAAACAATCAGAAATAAGCCATCTCGATAACATCTGCTATCAGTAGGCGCCGTGGCGTAAGTGATTATTGTGTCGGGTCACTGTGCGTGAGGGTCTATGTTCGAATCCTAAAAAAACACCAAAAAAGTTTTTTTCACGGTCCCACCTCTCGCGAATGTTTGACAAACATCCGAGAGTGTTGTTTGTTGTCACGAAAAAGCTTCTCAAATTCCACTTCAGATACGAACTAAACTATAGCTCCTTTCCATTCGTGTGGAAAAATATAACGCACACAACACGAGCGGTTGCGAGAAGGTAGGCCCAGGTACTTGAAGAGCTGATGCACCAAATATTTATTTATTGATTTTATCAGTACATGAGTGAATTAAATCTAAGACAATTGGTGCGTTTTGGTGAAACTTCGCTTCTCAGCGAAGTAAGATTTAATACGGAGTGCAAGAACACAAAGTGACTTGGAACCACTTTACCTTTTTTTCTCAGTCGAAACTCAGTTGGGATGTTTACTTCGCGCTACTAAAGAGCTTTATCGCTCACAAAAGCTTTTTCATTTAACTTGAATGATTCAGTAGTTGGTGCGTTTTGGTGAAACGTCGCTTCTCAGTGAAGTAAGATTTAATACGGAGTACAACAACACAAAGTGACTTGGAACTACTTTAACTTTTTTTCTCAGTCGAAAATGAGTTGCGATGGATGGGAAGAGCTTTATCCCTGAGAAAAGCTTTTTCATTCAACTGGAATGATTCAGTAGTATTTATTTCATACATCTAAGCACAACTTTTTCATACTTTTTACTTCAATTTCAATTCAATCACCAATCTTCAAACAATTAAAAAAGTTTTTAACCAGATTGACTTACTATCATTTTGTGGAGAAGCTTTCACTTTGCTTTGCATAGTTCTCACGAAAACACACCAAGTATTTCATACATTTAAGCACAACTTTTTCATACTTTTTACTTTAATTTCAATTCAATCACTAATTTCAAACAAAAAAAAAAAAGTTTTTAACCACATTGACTTGGGATCGTATTGTGGAGAAGCTTTCACTTTGCTTTGCATAATTCTCACCAAAACGCACCAAATGACTTACACCACTTTTTTTTTATCTAAGCGCGCATAATGTTTATTTATTTATTTGTTGCCCTTCTAGCAACGTAATAGATAATTGGCACGTTCGCAGAGTCCGATAAATTACCGTGTGCATCCAGATGCAAGAATGCCTCAGGTGGTATATATCCACTCTCCATAGTATTTCCGAAATACCCAGGGTTGGGGTAAAATAGACCTGACACAAGCTCGTTCTCTGTAACGTTTGCTGACCGTACAAAATGATTCCTCACAAGATCCAGAATGAAATTGTCGATTCTGGATACACCGGAAGCATCGAGTAGCCTCTTATTGGAGACATAATGTCGAAAGTCGGAATGTGCGCTTCTGTACATCCGCATACATGCTCGAATACATTTTCTCTCAAATAACCGCAGCTTTTCCGTATACGATGGACTTATGTTCCACCATACTGGACTCGCATAAGTCAGGATTGGACGGACGAAAGCTTGGTAACATATGACCTTCACATCGAATCTCAGATAGTTGGAGTAAAAAAGGCGTTCGAGGGACATAAATGCTGCCCTTGTCTTTTTTAACTGTGTATTTATATGTTCATTATAGTATAAAAATTTGTCCAAATGGACACCTAAATATTTCACAACAATCTTTGATTCGATGCGAAGACCCTAACAACTCGTGATTCGTAAATTTTTTCAGTTGCGTCTCAAATCTGAATTACCACGTCTTACTGGAGTGCGGAACAGTATAGTTTCACATTTCGCATGGTTGATCTTAAGCTTCCATTCGGAGCAAAATATTTGGAGCTTATCAAAATTATTTTGAAGTTCACCTTGAATGCCTTGTATTTTTGAGCCACTTGCATACAGAATAACGTCGTCAGCAAACGCTAGAGAATCATCCAAACCCTGTAGCATTTCGGAAACATATATGTTGAACAGAAGCCGTGCTGTAACTGTGCCTTGTGGGAGCCCATTGGTGGCATGAAAAACCTTTGTCGTCGTGTATTGTCCATTTGTTATCTCGAATTTCTTCTCATACACCATAGATGTAATCATCTTTATAAGATGATGCGGAAATTCATATCCGATAAGTTTATATAAAAGCCCGTCAATCCAAACCGTGTCGAAGGCTTTTTCGATATCCACCAGACAAGCAGCTGTACTTTTTTTGGCGTTAAGATTCCAACTAACGTCAGAAATCAATTTTGTAACAGAGTGCACCGCCGAATGGTTTCCCTTGAACCCAAATTGGTTCCGCGGTATAATCTCCGTTCTTTCGCACCCGAACAAAATAGACTTACTAATAACAACTTCATAAACCTTTCCGATATTAGGCAAGAGACTTATTGGCCTATAATTGGAAGGATCAGAAGGATTCTTCTTCTTTTTGATTACTGGAAAAACCTTCGATGTTTTCCAATAACTCGGGAAGTAGCAGTTGTTTAACATATTATTAAATATTACGCTATATATAATATTAACGTATAATTTCGTCCGGTATATTCTTTAGAATAATATTGGGAATGTTATCTAAACCAATTGACTTTTTGTTATTTAGTTTCCTAAATATGTATGTCAGTTCGTCTAGTGTTGTAAAGTAATTGTCAGTCTGTCCATCTGCCAGTTGGTCCGCTTTTAACCGCGCAGAGAATCTCAGAGGAGTTCATGTTTCGCTGTTGCGAAACCTCGACAGTTCCTCATTTACTTCGCTAGTTCTGCACCTTGGTAAATCCCTAGCATGAATTGCCTCAAAATGAGAGCCGATTAAGTTTAGCTTGTCCGCTCCATTATCTATAACGAAATGGTTATCCATAATGGGGCAGTGCTGGCTATTAATCTCCGCCTGAGAGAGAAAAGACTGGGAAGACAGTGGAATTTTCAGTTTTGGAATTTTGATGCTCTTATCATTTGGTTTTATAAGTACTAATATCGCGTGCGGTCGAAATTCGACCAAAGGGAAATAAACAAACAGCGAGAAAAACAACGCTATGTATTTGTTTACAAAACTTTTCTTGTAATATTCTCCCGTGCAGGGAAGGCGAAGGGATTTATGCCCATGAACGTGATCAAAATGTTTTCATTAATTTTGTTAAAGCGTTTTGTATGGGGAAGTCAAGTGTAGTTAATAAGTCAATACTAGTTCCCCTGACAAATTGATCGATAGGAATTCCGCTTCTCGCTTTTCATTTATCCAACTTAATTAACAATAAAGGGTAATTAATCATATAGACTTTATTGTATCTCTTGGATTTATCACAAACACATTGTCACAAAATAAACAAATTCGAAAAATAATCATCCTTTCTGCCCTCACTGGACTGGATTTATTGCATTCTTAGTATAACATGGTATTCCTCCATTAAGTATTAAATATTTAGTTGTATAAGAATATTTATGTAGGTACTTGTAACATCTAAAATATAATTGGTTGTTATGTAACGTAATCATTCTTACTCTGTAATTGTATTATATTATAACCGATGTGATCGATTTGCATTGACATCAATACTTAACATGCTATAATGAAACTCAAGACTTCAAACTAAAAAAAAAAAAAAAAATCTCATAACTCAAAAACGTATATCAAGTATCTTCAGCTGCATTGTCCTTAAATCATTGGCTCTGGTCTGATCTCCATTTTAGTAGTCCTCCATTTCATACTGATTTAATCGATGATGGTCTTCTCGGTTGGTGCATCGGTGACGGCTTCCGGTTTGCGAATTGGCTGAAATAAAAATTTTAACGTGCTCACAAAACTGTCTGAACAAAAAGTCAAACAGACTGCCCTTACCTTTGGATGCATAAGAATAAATGGTAATTCAGCGCAAAGTTCACCGCCCAAAGCGCCCAAGAATAACTTGACTTTAACTGCATACGAAACAATTATTCCAAATGCATCGCGGCTTTCTTGGGTGGCCAACCTGGAAAGACATCATATTTTATGGAGATAATTCGCATTAGAAGTGGTAGATGATACTCACAAGGTAGTTGAAGCCAACACGGTCTCCTTACGCTTTACATCGCCTTCTATAGCAATTCCCGATCGATCAATATTAGCAGCCAAATTGGGAACCATATGCATCACCTTTTGAAGGCTAGAACCCGGTTGAATTGGACAACCCTCACTAGTTTCAACGAATGCGATAGTATTCCTAAACTGCCCATTTTGGAAAAGTACCACATCCACGCCTTGTTGCACCATCGCTTTGATTTTTTTGACCACCTAGAAAGAGAAACTTAAGTGTCAACAGATTACTGCCTAGTAACTTACTATTACCACTAACCTTGTTTGAATTATTTCTAACGCAAACATTGATGGACATCCTCTCTCCATGATGATATAACTGCTTGTCCAATGTCACCTCCAACTCTAGTTCACCAGGGGATAAAAGGAAATCCTTTCGCACCACTGTGCAGGGTTGAATGCCCTGCTTAACGGGGGCATACTGCACTTTGCGTATACCCAAGTTTACCGTACTACGACGATGTGAACGGTCAACTTCAGTTTCACCAGTGAACACCTTGACAAAGTATTGCACTCCACAAGGTTGACCCTCATCGCTGGCCTTCTGCTGTAATACCACCGATGCTGGTGAGCTCGGTGGCATTGTCAACACAAACGGAAAGGCATTCGAACCTAACTTGGGCAAGAGACGATCCTGCAGCTTGGTAATATTCATATCCACTTTCTGTTGCGGATAGACTTGCATTGAGGCCAACGTAAGTTCCTTTTGGAAATTAAGGCCCATCATTTCGTCCTCTTCACGTCCATAGCGGAAATTGCATAAAAGTTGGACAAAAACCTTGCGGTTTTGCTTGACATATTCATCATCAAGGACGACAATACCATCTGTAAGTACAAAAGATTGATTCAGGGATCTACTCGTAAATTCATTTGGGTGACTACTAGAATGTATGAAAGTATTTCAAAAATTTGATGGGAAATGAAATTTTTATAAGAAGCACTCTGTAAAAACAAGCTTTTATTATTTGGATGTACCAAAACGGAAAAAATAAGTATACCTATAGTAGTTTTCATTGGGGCAATGCTGACTACTATTTATAAGTGGACATAGTTCACGTGGGTAGATCCTAATGAAAGTAGTATCAAAGTTAATACTGGAACAGATATAATATACTCGTTTTATGTTGAATTTATCGTCTTAAAAGCTTTTTGCACGCGAGAAGATTATACAGGCATTTTTTTGGTTTTACAGAGATTGCAAGTACCTAAGCATGTATATTTTCTTTTCTATTCATGCAACAAGCTTTTAAGACAATAAATTCAGCAAAATATATTAAATCTGTTTTAGTGATAACATTTTTACTACATATGGGTATTTTCATTAGGATCGACCCACGCGAACGCTTTCAACACCGCGAATTGGAAGCACATCCTGGAAGCGCTGCGAAGTATGAGACTACCAATTTGCACCAGGGAAATTGTGAAGAACTATTTCCAACAGAGAGTGTTGGTATAGGATACAGATGATGGTTTAAAGAAGTACGCATTCACAGGAGAAGTACCACAGGGTTCGGGACCGGTGTTATGGAACATCATGTACGTTGGCCTTTTTCTTAAAATCGTGAGATTTGCGGACGACATCGCTATAGTTGTTACAGCAAAACTACTGGAAGAACTTATTCAAATCAGCAATGAAACAATTCCAATTGTTCGACGGTGGCTAGCATCACTCGGCCTCAGTTGAACATGAAACGGAAGCGGTACTAATTACAAGTAGAAAACGACGTAAAACCATCACGCTTACAGTAGGTGGGCAAGAGATAGTATCCAAACCAGCTATAAATACCTTGGCGTTATGATTGACTCAAGGCTTACAATTAAAGAACATCTGGAGTATGTAAGTAACAAATCCTCTCGTGTGGGTGCCTCTATTGCACGGGTTATGCCGAATATAGGAGGACCGCGATACAGCCGGAGATTTCTCTAAGCTAGGGAGTTACATCAGTAGTGCTTTATGGGTAACCAGTTTGACTACCTGTACCACCTCGGATCAAGCAGCCTGTGTGATCGCAAGAATGCTCACAGTCGATATACTAGCGGAAAAACTGCAGAGAAAGTTTCTAAAGAATAGACAGGAGGGACGGCTATCCCACACTGAAGCGGACACAACAGAAATAAACACAAGTCTGAGTGAGTGGCAGCAGCGCTGAAGCCTTTCGCCTAAGGGCGGATGGACTTACCGTTTTCTTCCTATAATTCAGACTTGGATTAACCGCTTAACTTTTACATAACGCAACTACTAACGGGACATGGTTGCTTTCGGTCATATTTATACCTCTTAAAGAATGATGACTCTCCCGAAGATGTGGAGCATGTATTCTTTTACTGTCCACGATTCCAGCTACAAAGAGAAGCAGTGCAAATATTGCTCGGAAGAACACCAACTCCTCAGACTATAGTACATCACTTGCTAGATTCCGAAAATAAGTGGAACGTAGTGAGCTCGTATGCCAAGGATATATACCAAGAGTTGAGGAACTCGAGTTGACATGCATGTAACGCAGGTATATACCAAAACATACCTATGCAAATGCACAGGCAGGAGGGCATATGTATGTACATACATGCGAATATAACAACAACACGCAAGTGTTTAGAGGAGATACGAAAGGACGAAATGTCAAACCTGCCCCTGCGAAGGAATGCCTTGACTGGTGGTGCCGCAGGGGAACAACAGGACAGAGAAATAGGAGGGGTTTTTTTAGAACCAGGCACAAGCATGGAGCCGGGCATAACTCGTAGCATGGGCTACAAGTATCCATAAGGGGTTTTTACCCCTACCTGCGCACCAAAAAAAATAAATAAATAAACCCACGCGAACTATGTAGGAGTATATCCACTTATAAATAGCATTCAGAATTGTCCCACTAAAAACAACTATATACTTATTTTTTTCGTTTTAGTACATCTAAATAATAATAGCTTGGTTTTAGAAAACATTTTTTCATATATAATTATATATTGAAATTATTGGCTACGTCTAAACCTAAGCAATTCTGATAATACGTCCATATTAAGTTTAGAATGACATAGCTTATCGTATTCTCGTGAAATCATTTCATTTGATACGTATGTCAACGTGTCGTGAAAAAAAAGTAATCCGCCATTTTGGGGCGTCCGACTTAGAATGACGTTACAGAGGATTTCGTATTTAACTCATCAAACTTTTTCATCTGACATCCCTGTCAAGGGGGTTATGAATAAAAAGATAATCCGCCATCTTGGGTCGTCCGCTGTATTGGATTTGGAACTATGCGTATATTAGGTATACCTTGTTGCATTGTCACCGGACTTTTCAACGTGTGCAAAATATCAAATATCTAGCTTTGTTAGAACTAGTTAACACTAACAAGTGAAGTTAAATAAAATACGAAGGGTCCAAATGTCACGTTTTACAGAGAGGAAGGTTGTCTGAGGAATTTGAGATTCAAAGTGGTGTAAAACAAGGCTGTATTCGTTCACCAATACTTTTCCTATTGGTGATGATTAGCGACTTGCTTCGTGCAGCTTTGTCGACGGGAAACGGATGAATTCAAAGGACTCTTACATCCCAACTGAAAGATCTTGACTACGCTGACGATGTCACAGAATTATGAACCTCCACCATATGACAATAGATGTGGAGATGGAAACAGGTGTCGTCGGGCTGAAAATGAGTACGACAGAAACTAAAATGATCAACCTTAGAACAAACTCATCGGCTCAAATACGCATTGCTGAACAACCACTTGATGGAGTAGAGGATTTCCAGCATCTCTTGGGGGTATTGTCTCGACAGATGGTGGAATCGAACTGGATATATCCAACAGGATTAGCGAAGCAATGCAATCAGTTTGAACACCAAGCTAAGACTGTTCCGCTCCAACGTGAATCCGTGCTGTAGATACTATCATTAGAAAGCTGCAAACGTTTGTTAATAGGTGCCTGCGCAACGTCTTCTGGATTTTCTGCCCCAACCGTATCTATAACGAACACCTCTGCCAGAAAGCGGGTCAGGAATCAATAGGCGCAACTATCCAACGACGGAAGTGACAGTGGATTAGTCACACGTTCCGAAAAGGTGGCATCTCCATAGCTAACCATACAATACAATGGAACCCTTTAGCCCAGGATGGCAGAATACCTGGCGGTCCGGGGCAGAACAGTCGAGAAGGAGGCATGGCAGTTGGGTAGATCTCAGACACATTGCCAGAAACCGTACACGATAGCGCGTAGGCGTAGTAGAGGCCCTAGGACACACAAGGGGTACATGGCAAAAGTAAGTAAGTGAAGTTAAATAAAAGCTTTAAAATTAACTAAAGAAGGGAGAATCCACTGCGGAGGATTTTTCAAAATACGATTTATAAACGAAAACTGATAGCTGACTAAGTAAATTATTTTATCATTTCGTTCCACTATGAAGGTCAAGGTCATGAGTTGGCATATTACTATAGAACACAAAAATATGGCTAAACTATGTAAAAGGACAGCAGCAGTGGACTTAAAACTTAGGTCAACCCAATCCCGCCTTCCATATAGTCCAAAAAAAAAACCATACTCCAACCACAATTATTTTGAAAATCATCCACTATTAAAAAAAGTGTCTACGAATGTTATCCAACAAGTAGTGCTAATTTTCGTTAGAATAACTTTTTTTGTATAAATTTGTAAACATAGCACCCTAGGTCAGGTAGATGGGTGCCTTTTGACAAGGAGTCACTCCTCACTCAGACCAACAGTGTTGTATAAATGTAATCAGAACCCAAATGAACATGCATCTCCTTATGGCAACACTGTACATGACAGCCACTTGTAGTCACTGTAATAGCATTTGTCTGTAGGCGCACACAGTTGCTGCCTAACCTAATAAATGTAAAGTACATAGCGCATGTGTTTCATCTTGTACATATATCTGGTACGATATCACATGGCGCAGCCGGTAAACGAGAATAGTAAAGCGGTATAAAGCGAGCAAGTATGGATTTTCCGAAGCCTCAGCAATTGTGCCTGGATGGTAATTTACGGGATAATTGGAAAAGATTCAAACCCCACTTTTCGATACATGCCACCGCAACGAAAACGGACAAGGAGGAGCAGTCAATTCAGGTAGCAAGATTTCTAAGTTGTGCCGGGAGTGAGGCCATAGAGCTATACCATACCTTCGAATTTACTGGAAATGACAATAAGAACTTAGATAAAGTTCTGGAGAAGTTTGAGCAATACTGCAATCCTAAAACTTCGAACATAATCTACGAAAGATTTTTATTTTACTCGAGAAATCAGAAGGAAGGCGAACCTTTTGACCATTTCTTGAAGGACGTATCAGCGCTGGTGGATAGCTGTAGCTTTGGGGCGGAGAAGGATTCTATGGTGAGAGACCGAATAGTACTTGGGATTGGAGATGGATCTGTGCAAACGCAACTACTGAAGCAAAGCGACTTAACATTGTCGAAAGGCATTGAAATTTGTCGAGTTGCAGAAATTACTGGAGTCCAGATTAAGATGATGCAGGGAGATGGATCGACTTAATCCAGACAACAGGAGATGGTGCATGCGGTGAACAAAACAGGGGGAAGTAGTAGTGCCAAGCAAAATTTAGAAAAAAATATTGTCAATAAAAACCGATATCAAAATTTTGATTCCAGATATGTAAAAGGAAATGCACCTTCATTTGGAAATAACAGCAAAGTGAATAGTCAGGGCTATGGGGATAAAACACCATGTACGTACTGCAATTACGTCCACCAGAAAGGAAGATGTCCCGCTTTCGGCAAAAAATGTGCAGTTTGCGGTAAATTCAACCATTTCGCTTCGGTGTGTCTACAAGTTAAACAGGTTAGTGATCTTGCGGTAAAATATGATTTAGACTGTGGAAGTGATGACGATGTGCTCTTCGTGGATTCGTTAAGTAGTGTAGACATTAGCGTTTCATCGTGGACAGAAAAATTGATCATTCAGAATACGAGTATGATTGAATTTAAACTCGACACGGGCTCACAAGTTAACATTTTGCCCAAATATGTGTGGATGAGTCTGAAACCAAAGCCAGTAATGAGCGCATGTGAGGTTAGGTTACAAGCATATGGGGGATTTAATTTGCATGTACTAGGTAGGACTACTCTGAGTGTTAGCTATAAATCTAAGCCATATTCGCTGAGTTTTGTTGTGGCTGACGTTCTGTCACAGCCATTGTTGGGCCTCAAAGCATGCGTAGAGCTTCGTTTACTCCAGAGAATCAATTCGATCGAGCAGGTGGATACGGCGCAATTTATATTAAAAAATAAAGAAGTATTTTCAGGCTATGGGCGATTTCCTGATAAACGTAGTATAGAACTTAAAGACGGGGCAAAACCAGTCAGCAAGCCCCCAAGGAGGTTACCTTTGAGTATCAGGAGCAAAGTTCAAAGCACATTAAAGCAAATGGAAGAGAGGGGCATCATTTCTAAAGTAGATATACCATCGGACTGGGGTCACAACATGGTTGTGCTCGAGAAAAAGGACAATTCCTTAAGGATCTGCTTAGATCCCAAGGAATTGAATGAGAACATTAAGGATGAGCATTTTATAATACCAAAGTTTGAGGATTTTAGAACAGAAATGAGAGGGATGAAATATTTTACGGTTCTGGATTTGGTCGAAGGCTTCTGGCAGGTTGAGCTTACGGAGGAGTCCAAAAAACTCACAGTCTTTACGACTCCATTCGGCTGCTATCAATTTAATGTCCTGCCATTTGGAATAAAGGTAGCTCCAGAGAAGTTTCAGAAACTGAACACAAAATACTTTGGGGATTTACCAGGAACTTTTGTTTATATCGATGACATTATAGTAGGAGGAAGGACAATAAATGAGCATGACAACAATTTAGCAAGAGTAATAGACAGAGCCAAATGTTTCAATATCAAATTTAACCCTCGAAAGGTGCAATATCAAACCGGGGAAGTGAAGTATCTGGGGCATATTTTTTTTGCATTGGGGGTAAGGCCTGACCCTGAACGGGTACAAGCGATTAAAACAATCGCCATACCGAAGAATACCAAAGATCTACAAAAAATTCTAGGAACTTTTAATTATTTGAGAAACTTTATTCCACGTTTGGCAGAACTTACACAGCCATTAAGAGAATTACTCCGAAAAAATGTATGTTTTGAATGGACCGATACACACTCAAAGGCATTGGATAAAATTAAAGACGCCATACAAAACTCCAGCATCTTACATACCTTCAACCCAGATGTACCTATCGTGATCCAATCGGATGCATCAAAGTATGGGCTAGGTTGTTGCCTATTTCAAGAAGGCAAGCCGGTATGTTACGCGTCTAAAAGCCTGACAGATGCTGAGATTCACTATGCCCAAATAGAGAAAGAACTGTTAGCTATTGTTTACGCGTGCACAAAGTTTAGTGAATTTATCTACGGGAAAAAAATTACGATTCAGACTGATCACAAGCCATTATTATCGATCTTGGGAAAATCACTCAGTTCAAATTACTCAGTAAGAATACAGCGAATGAAGATTAAATTGTTAAAGTATGATTTAACTATTGACTATGTCCCCGGTAAAGACTTACATATCGCCGATTTGCTGTCACGTAACCCAGCACAGGACAGAAGCGTAGAGTTGGAAGGCATGTTGAAGGAGGTAGTTCATAGTATAAGTATGAGTGATAGAGCTAAGGATAAATATATATTAGAAACAAATAAAGACAGAATACTTATTGAGCTGAAAAAGTTATATGAGGAAGGGTGGCCAAATTCTAAGAGCAAGTTACCTGATTACCTAAAGTTCTACTGGAGCATAAAGGATGCCTTATATGCGGAGGAGGGACTAGTTATGTATGAAGGCAGGGTGTTTGTACCCCAAACTCTTAGAAAGGAAGCTTTGAACAAATTACATGATAATCATTTCGGAATAACCAAAACCATTTCAAGAGCCAAGACGCTCTTTTATTGGCCCTGCATGGGTCGAGATATTCAGAACTTTATTAGCAGATGCCCAATCTGTGAAAATAATAGTTGCGCTAACAATAAACATCCCATGATACTGCGATCTATTCCAGAATACCCGTATCAAAAAGTAGCCAGTGATATATTTGATTTTAAAGCATGTTCTTTTTTGATTGTCATTGACTACTATTCCAGATGGATAGACATTAAAAAGCTGGAAAACAAATCAGCACCTAGTGTTGTCGGTGCACTTAAAGAAATATTTTCGTCCAATGGAATACCAGAGGAGGTCACATGTGATAACCAGCCGTTCAATTCCTTTAAATGCCATGAGTTCGCTAGAGATTGGGAATTTAAGTTTACACACAGCAGCCCATATTACCCAAAGTCCAATGGTCTAGCAGAAAAAAGGGGTACATATAGTAAAAAACATGCTTAAAAAATCGGAAGTAGGAAGAAAAGATTTTTTTCACTCTCTTTTAGAGTACCGTAATACTATAATACCGAGTATTGGATATACACCATCTCAGCTCTTGTCGAGTAGATTATTTAGAACTAAGCACCCAGTATCAAAAAGTTTACTTGTTCCAAAAAACATCAATAATGAAGCCCAGGTAAAAATGGAAAATGCAAAGAAAAGGCAAAAGTTGTATTATGATAGGAATGCTCATCGGAAAGAACTAGATCTTGAAATTGGCGAATGCGTGATGTATAGAAAAGGGGATAAATGGGCACGAGCAATAGTTGAGGCTAGATCAGACGTACCAAGATCGTATTTTCTGAGGAATGGTAATAAGGAAGTAGTACGCCGAAATACTAAACAGATTAGAAGGTCAGTGAACCCTCCTCAAGCTAAAGGGGACGCCACTGAGGAGCACACAATCGTGGTACCCTCGTGTACTAGCACAGCAAGGAGTAGAAAAGATAGTGATAGGGCAATAGTAGGAAATGATGTAGATAAGGGCGCAAATGAAATGATAGAAGCATCTTCACAACCACAGTTAAAGTCATCACCGCAAGGTCATTATAGGACAAGATACGGTCGGGAAATAAGGCCGACGAATTTCTACCAGGCAAATGTTTGAATTACCCAAAAACACTCGAACTACATGAATTGAATATCTAAATTATTATTATGAATTTATATTTAAGAATTCTATGATATTTAGCTGAATTATATTACAACATCTAATATCGCTAATTGCAGTGCGCACCATGGGTGTCTGTGTATGTACATATGCACGGATACTTTGGAAAAGGGGAGATGTTGTATAAATGTAATCAGAACCCAAATGAACATGCATCTCCTTATGGCAACACTGTACATGACAGCCACTTGTAGTCACTGTAATAGCATTTGTCTGTAGGCGCACACAGTTGCTGCCTAACCTAATAAATGTAAAGTACATAGCGCATGTGTTTCATCTTGTACATATATCTGGTACGATATCACAAACAGTACGGGTCCATTGTGCCTAAAACATAGCACCCTATTACAGAAGTTACCACAGCTTCTGCCTTCGAATACGACATAAAAATGTAGGTCTCTCCCAATCAGGTGAAAAATATAACACGCACAATAAGAAAGGTTTCGAGAAGCTGAGCCCTGCGTCGTACTAGAACATTTGCGGAAGCATTTTATGTATCAAATATAAGCTCTTTTAACATTTTATCGGCTTCTTAAGTCCGTTTAGTTTCAAGAGGGTGCAAGAAGGCAGGCCATTTGTTGTAAACAAGTGAGTTACTTCCTAGTCCTAGAAACTCCAAAAAGACAAATTGGGTAGAATACACTAAATGAACCATCCAATGGATACCTCATCCCGGCGATGAAACCCTTCCAAATGGCGCATCTTTTGATTCTGCTGTCCAGCTCATAGCTGGAAAAATGAGCAAAGCCTTTAACAAATCATGTGCCATCTCTCGTAATCGTAAACCCACTCAGGCTACTTGGTGGACAAACGAACTTAGAAAACGTAGAACAGAGGTCAAAAGATTACATAATAAAGCAAGAACAAGTAAATCAGAGGTAGACTAGCCCCCTTACAGGAGCGTACTTAATCTTTACACACGTGATATAAGAAGAGCAAAAACAGAGTCCTGGTTCAACTATTGTGAATCCATTGAAAACACTAACGAGGCTGCCAAACTACGCAAAGTTTTATCCAAAGACTCGTCAGTTGCGGGATATCTCAAGCGTAGTGATAACTCCTGGACGGAGTCAAGCCCAAAATCGTTAGAACTGTTAATGGAAACACACTTCCCAGGGTGCAGCGATCTCGTTCCAAACGCTACTACCCTTCAGTTCGTTCCAAACTTAGTAACAAATTAAGATGACAACAATGATATCATTACAGAGCAAAGATAGCATGGGCGGTGAAAGTGTTTAAACCCTATAAATCTGCAGGACCAGACAACATCACTCCAGCTACGCTTTAACATGCTCTAGCAAGAATCCCATACTGGTTTAAAGTAATTTACCGCAGCTGTACAAAGCTGGGTTACGTACCGAACAATTGGAGAGAGGTAAAAGTGGTCTTCATCCCTAAGGCGGGTAGACCAACCCATAATTCCGCAAAAGATTTCAGACCAATTAGCCTCACCTCGTTTCTTTTGAAAATACTCCAGAGATTAATTGATCTACAGCTGAGAAGCCGTCTCGATGAACGCTATTTATGTAATACTCAAAACGCCTACATAAAAGGCAAGTCGGAAGAAACTGCACTACACGATGTTGTCTCATTCATAGAGAAAATCCTTCACTTTAAAACCTTTACTCTAGCTTCATTTTTAGACATCGAAAAGGTGTTTAACAACGAAAATACGACATCGATTAATGCGGCACTAGTTGAACTAGGAGTAAAAACAGAGATAGTCAACTGGACCAAATACTTAAGAGCAGAATAATCAATCTGAATTAAGTGAGAGCATCGTAAAGATTAAAAATGATTGTATGATGGAACGCAACAGAGAAAACCAGGTATCTTAAAATACTCACAAATGTACAAAGATTAGCATGCATAAGTATAACAGGAGCACAAAGATCAATACCACAAGCGGATTTAGAGATGATGCTAAATCCCTGCCCTAGATAAGTACATACGATGCACAGCTGACAAAAGTGCAATTCGTCTCAAACAATCGGGCGCATGGGCGCATAATTCCGTTCCCATTTTTCAGCTGCCTTGACGTGGCGGAACGGCTTGAGAGTCAGTGACCCAAAGGGTTCGAAAGGACCCCAGGTGAGACATCGAACTAAAGGCTGAAGACGTCTTGACTGTGACGCAAAACCTGTCGACAGTATGATGGAAGAAACTTGTACGGTATCTACTCCAGGTGGTACTCGTGAAAACGATTATCCACCCGTGGTCTTTTTGACTACGGCCGGGACGAGGATTCTGGAGGTCCCAACCACCATACTTTTACCCCCCGCCTCTGGCGTTGAATCAGAAGCAGTAGCGACGCTTGTTTCAGAAGACCCCTGCAGCTCTGTCTCTGACTCGTTTGGTAGACTGGGCTGGAATGGCAAAGAAAGTGGCGGAAAGGCTTCGGCTGGAACGTCTAATCTCTGTCTCAATAGAAGGGTTTGACTCGGGAAACCAATAAGGCTGAACGAGCTCCCGAAGCGGCGCACTCCGGTGGGCTCCTGACTAAGAGTCAAAGAGGCTGCAGAGTTAGCTGAAGGCGCAAGCGCCGAAAGCAGTCATCCTTCAGTAGCGACAGGAAAGAAGCCTAGGTCGGCAGAAAGTATTCCAACTGGAGCCGATCAATCCCTCAGACCTTACGCTGGCTCGTTTTCGGTCGGCTCGAAGAGGTCCAATCTGATGGAGCAAGTTTCGCCTGCTCTTCTTGGTGGAAGCGTGTGCGCATCTGATGCGCGCTCTTCTGTCGGGCACACTCTTACCGGTGGCGTTATCTGCGCACAAAATCTGGTGGATACTGGTGCTGTTACCCCTAAAGGTCCCAGCACTAGCGGACAGAAAATGGCTGACGCAGGCAATGCCACGGGTAGGGGCGCTCGCCTCGCCGGAAGCAGGTGCGCACCTGGTGCGCGCCGTTCTGCTAATAAAACTGCGACTATATCTTTGATATTTTCGCAGATAAACCTCCACCACTCAAAGGCTGCTACCGCTCTCTTAAGTAGCAGACTTTCCGTGGTGCGTACAAAACCCCACATAACATCTATCCAGGAGCCATACGTGCGGAACAAGCGCATATATGGTTTTGGGGGTGTTCGTGGAGTAACGGTGCTATGTGACGAGCGATCTGAAAGACCCAGAGCTTGTCTAATTGTGCCGAATTTCCTCTCAATAACCAAGCTTGGACAATTTTGTGGACAGGACCTGGTTGCTGCAGCTGCAAGCTACGAAACGACCGGAAGTTGGAAAACCTTCGTCGTTGCGTCGGCTTACTTCCCTTATGATTCGGTAATGCCTCCACCACCGAAGGCGGTTGCCGAACTCATAAAGTACTGTGACACTCGGGAGATGGGACTAGTCATGTGTTGCGACGCGAATGCTCAGAATACAGTCTGGGGCAGCAGCAAATGTAACATACGAGGAAACCATCTCCTAGATTTTATACTATCGTCTGGCATGGTAATTAACAACGTTGACTCCCAGCCAACTTTTGTTACGGCAAGGAGGCAGGAGGTAATTGATCTGACTTTATCTAATAGGTATTTCAAGTCAATTACTAACTGGAGGGTACTGCCGGAGGTGTCCTTGTCAGACCATAGATACATCGCTTTCCAAATCGAATGCGAGGCCATAACTTTGCAGGAGAGGAGGAATCCGCGGAAAACCAACTGGGTGTGGTTT
This sequence comes from Brachypalpus laphriformis, assembly GCA_945910035.1. Lineage (NCBI taxonomy): Eukaryota > Metazoa > Arthropoda > Insecta > Diptera > Syrphidae > Brachypalpus > Brachypalpus laphriformis. Next base: position 127,233,050 of record OX246755.1, read on the forward strand.
AGGGAAGAGCTAGACAGATCTGTCAAAACTCCAACTAAACTCAGAACGAAACGAAAGGTTGAGGATGCTGTTCAAAACCTGACTAGTGTCCTTACCAGCTGTTTTGAACTGACGTGCCCATTGACAAAAACCCCCTGCAGAACTCCGGTTCCCTGGTGGAGCCCAGAACTGCAGCGACTTAGGAAAGAATCCAGAAAACTTCTAAATAGGTCACTCAAGACAAATTTAGAAGGTGACTGGAATCTTTTTAGATCGAAGCAAAAAGACTACAAGAAGTTAATTCGGTTGTCGAAAAGTGCTTCTTATAGAGATTTTTGTGAAAAGATCGAGACACTCGGTGAAACCAGCAGGTTGGTTAAGGTTCTCAAAAGGGGCAAGCCGACCAAACCGGAGTCACTGAGAAAATCTGATGGCAAGTTTACTGAGACGAAAGCTGAAACTTTTAGTCTTCTGCTGGAGACTCACTTTCCTGGCAATCGGATAATCACTAGGTCGCAGCTTGGCCCGCTTACCCAGGCTGAGCTTGATCTAAGTCAGAAAACTCGGCGCAGCCGGTATATTGCATCAGCCGTGGTAACAGATGAGGCCATCAAATATGCTGTGGCATCTTTTGATGGTTTCAAATCGCCTGGCACCGACGGTATATATCCAGCTATGCTGCAACAGGGTATAGATCAGCTATTGCCAACTCTGAAAAGAATTTTCACCGCTGGCTTGGCGCTGGCATATATTCCTACACCTTGGCGGACAGTCAAAGTAGCTTTCATACCGAAAATTGGTAAGGAAGACTATTCGCTCCCCAAGAGTTTCAGACCTAGAAGTTTGACATTCTTCTTACCGAAAAGTATGGAGAGACTGGTAGAATTTCACGTGCGCAAAGTTGCTTTGAAACTGCATCCACTATTGGAGATGCAGCATGCCTATCAGCGTGGGAAATCCTGTGAGACCGCACTTCAAAATCTAGTGGCCAGAATTGAATGCGCGCTTGATAGGAGAGAATACGCGATGGGTATCTTCATCGACATTGAGGGTGCTTTTGACAACGCGACTTTTGACTGCATGTGCGACTCTGCCAGACAACACGGGGTAGATGAAATATTAGTGTTGTGGATTAAAGCAATGCTAATGAATAGAACTTTGGTAGTGGATGCGGATTGTGGCCAATATATTATGACAGGGGTAAACAGGGGCTGACCGCAAGGTGGCGTTCTGTCTCCATTGTTATGGTGTATGGTGGTCGACTCTCTGTTGAACACTCTAAATAGTTCTAACGTCTACGCTCAGGCATATGCGGATGATGTCGCCGTACTTTCTGTTGGGCCATGCCTGGCGACGGTCTGTGCTAACGCGCAGGCGGCGCTGGACATGATCGATGAATGGTGTACTAGGAGTGGGCTTTCGGTGAATCCTCTTAAGACTGAGGTTGTTCTTTTTACGAGAAGGAGGATTTTAACCGGTCTGACTCAGCCAGTACTAAAAGGCGTCACCATTCGCATTTCCAATGAAGCCAAATATCTGGGAGTGATTTTAGATAAGAAATTTCATTGGTCCAAACACGTCGAGTCGAAAACATCCAAGGCGCTCTCAGTCTTCTGGCAGTGTAAGGGTGCTTTTGGCAAGACTTGGGGCTTATCACCGAATAAGGTTCTCTGGATCTACACGGCTATGATAAGACCATTCCTCGCATATGCGTCGGTTGTTTGGTGGAAGGGGCTCTCGCGTAAATATGTGGTTGCCTTTTGTGCGAAACTCCAGAGAACGGCTTGTCTCGGCTGCTCGGGAGCTTTCCCGAGTACGCCTGGCTCTGCTCTAGACGCTTTGCTGAACTTACCTCCCCTTGGTACTTATATCATGGGTTGCACTATCAAAGCCATCCATCGTCTTAGGCGAGGCGGTTTTTGGTATACTTCACGCTGGAACTTTGATGAACTTGCGCGACACTTATCTTACGACTCCTGTCTTATAGATATGCCGTCTGATGCAATGACACCAGAACTCCAGCTGATGCGCAAATTCAGAGTCGACTTTCCTGTGTCCAGGACTGGCTTCGGTCAGAGTCTGAGCCGGGAATGGAATGTAGTCGTATTTTCACGGATGGTTCCAAAACCAGTCAAGGGTCTGGCGCTGGGGTCTTCGTGGAAGTCGACAACATTAGACTTCACTTCTCGTTAGGCAAATATGCGTCTGTTTTCCAAGCGGAAACTTATGCAATCCTAATGGCCATGAACTATGTTGTGAAGAACAGGTGGAAGGGACGTAGCATTTGTGTCTGTAATGACAGTCAGGCTGCGCTTAAGGCCTTGCCTAACCCTTTAACCACTTCCAAAATAGTTCGTGGAACCAAAAACTCTTTGAACTCGGTCGCAAGGCTGAATTCTCTGTCTCTTATCTGGGTCCCAGGTCACACTGGGATCTTGGGGAACGAGATCTCCGATGAGATTGCTAGACAAGGCTCAGATGAGGCTTTCTCAGGTCCCGAACCCGCGTTGGGTCTTCCAGCGTCATCGGTTAGGGCTTCCATTGACGATTGGGTCTCTCACGAGCACAATTGTGTGTGGCATGACTCTCCAGGTTGCAGGTTGACTAAACGCATGCTCCCGGACGTCTGTAAGAAATCAGCGGCATTCTTGCTGTCTCTCAGCAGAAAAGACTGTAGACAACTTATCGGCGTCTTGACAGGCCACTTCGCTTTTGCCAAGCACCTTAACGTGTTAGGCTTAAGTGACACTACAATCTGCGACGCTTGTGGAGAGAGCGACGACACCGCGGAACATTATCTCTGTGAGTGTCCGGCCTATGCTCGTATCAGGTGGCAGATCTTCGGTGCGGATGTGGTGAGTGCTAGTACTGTAAGCTCCTCATCACTGAAGTGCTTGCTTGGCTTTCTTCGAAAGTCAAGGAAATTCCAATAAAATGGGTAAATCAGGGTTTGCTCTCTGGCAGTACAATGGACCAGTTGTGTATGAGTGCTCCAGTCGAGTGTTTCCTATCCCGACAAAAAAAAAAAAAAAAAAAAAAAAAAAATGGGCGCATACTCAACAGGTATAGTATAACTGATATCAACAGAACAGCCGATTATATCATACCCTATATAGATTTTGACAAGAACTACTCCACTTTTATACCCGAAAGATAAGAGTAGGACTCCAATACATTAATTAATGTACAGGATATTTAACTCTACACTGACGGGTCTAAAAGGGATATCGGAACTGGCTCTGGAGTTTTCTGTGAGTCACTTAAATCAACGACTCATACAAACTCCTGTAAGAAACTGACTGTCGCATCTTTCAAGCTGAGGTCTTCGCCATTGACGGGCTGCACAGACTATACATAGGAAAAAATTAAATCCTATCCTACATTTTCGTGGATAGTCAAGCGGCGATCAAAGCACTAGACAGGGAAGAAGTCAGATAACAAACAGTTTCCAGATGTCGTAACACGTTGAACAGAATTTGCAACACACATGGCGTAACTCTCTGCTGGGTTCCGGACATAGCAATACAAAAGAAAACTAGACAGCAGATGAACTAGCTAAAAAAGGATCAGCATTGGCTTTTCAACATACTCGTACTCGGATGTCAGTAAAAAATCCAATTGGTGGACTGAAAAGGAAAATAGACCTAAAAGCAAGGGAACTGATTAACTCCACATGGTCCACCAGAAGCGACTGTGTCATATCTCGCAGCTTATGACCGACACTGAACAGAACAAAAAGCATTTTGGCAATGAATAAAAAAGAAATGCGCTAACAAGACACTGCGCGATAGGAGTAATGGTTGCTAGATTAGGCGTCAACACAACCGAACACTGCAGGAGTTGTCAAGATATAGAGGAGACAGAAACCATCAAACACCTGCTATTACCCAAATCCTCAAAACCGCCACCTCCGTCAAATGGGAAACAGGCTTTTTGACGAAATAGAGGGATATCATACAAGTTCCACTGAGAATCATGATAGTCTTCATAAAGAGCACAGGCTGGTTCACAACAGAACCGACCGCAAGATAATCGTTTAAGTATATGTTCCACACTACAAAGGGAAACATAATGGACCGAATGGCCCCGTATTAAGCACTTAGGTGCACTTCCCTCCAACCTAACCTAATCTAACATACTTCCTCCTAGTCACTCTCTTTGTCTACTTTTCTTAAAAATGCTGACGTTATCAGAGTCAGACTCTTAAATTATCCGAGTTTCACTGTGTATGGATATGAGGAAGTTACGAATTATCTTGAAAAAAATATAACTATAATAGACAAAAATTGTTCGATGGATAAGCATTCGAATCTGTTACCTGACGTTACAGAAACAAAAAACGTAAGCATTGTAATATTTTTTTTTTTTTTTGAATATTAACTAACGCCTAAGAACATGACACATTTAATGCAATACATAGGTACAAATATGAAGGGCAGAGATAGGAAAAAGTATACTTTTAGGAACCGTGGTTTTGAAACTTGGATTGTACCTCTTATATTTCATAACATACTTGCCGTGTTTTTTTGAAACCTAGCCAACCAGTCGTTCATTTAAACGATTTGCCAGCCAGCTAAAGCCAGCCGATTTTATACGAACATAACTCTAGGAACCAAGTAACCTCGCAGTGACAGTAACAACAAATAACTAAAAAAACATTCGTTTTTGCGCCGCCTAAAATTAGGCATCACGAAATTCCCAGCCAGTAACTCTTTGCTGGGGATAAAATCAAGAGTAATAGCCAGCCGGTTGTTGTATTTGTTTTATGTGTAAAATTTTACTTTACTAGCAACTACTGGCTGGCTAGGTTTAAAACAAAAAAACGGCTTCTATATTGGGTACGAACTGATCGTGAAGAACACAATTGTTTTGCATTTTCTGTTAATTCACAATATTTTTTCCGAGTACTTGCTGGATTACCCTAGATGTTGGATGGCCGCAACATTTATAATAATAATTTAATAGTTGTGTGTGGTATTCGAACTAAAAGAACTACCACTCAATAAATCACACATACTTCAAATATACTTTTTTCCATTTTTAATACTGTTGTTCAGAATATCTACTGAATTTTTTAACAAAACTAATCGGACTTTTAAATGTCCTAGTCAGTTGAACAAAAGCCCAGTAATTGCACAGGGTTCAATCGATTTTCTTCCTGAAATTCCAAAGCTAATTTAATTTGATATCCTTTTCAATTTATCTCAAAGGTCAGCACAGGTAAAGTAAAACTGCTCGTGTGGAAGTGATTCAATTAGATTGCGTATACACCAATCGGTCGTTATAATTGAAGATAGCTAAGAAAATAAATATATTGCTAAATAAAATACATACCAACAGGTTCCACAATGGTCACAGAATCGACGAATTCACGTCGTCCCATATACAATGTAACCTTTGAGTTTGGTGAGCATTTTTTGAAAACTTTGAAATTCACCACCATGATTAAATTTAATAAAGTTTCCTGATTACTTTCTTCAAAATTAAATTAATTTCCTTTTTATAACTATTGTTGATTGTGGATGTCACACTACACTTGGGGAATGATTCCTTTCGAAGTTTTAATTTAAATTAATTTATTCTTTTGAATTATTCTTTATTTTTATAAATATCCTATATGTTAACTTTGAAACAATTTTTTTTAGTGAGTGGTCGTTCGGTCGTGGTTCGTGTTGCGAAATACTTTGCGTTAGTCTACAAGCAGGGCATAGTCTTTATACCTGGCCCTAATTTAATAAGTTGGCTGGGGCGTTGTTATTGACTTGTATGGCTTCTAGGTGAACAAATTTTCTGCTGTGGATAGTGCAAAGTGCGTAATGATTTAGTGCAAGTAGCACTGTAAGAGGGTTGATACTGTTTAAAGTTTATGTCATTGAGAGGTTGGTTTCTGATTTTGCATGAAGCAGGAGATTTACTTGCACGAAGGAGGAATTCACGTAAACGTATCTTTCTTGCTAAAGGATTGAGCAGTTAATTTAAATTGTCTTGCTGGCTTTATGCAACTTGAGATAACTTCCTCAGCAAAGTTCATGTAGTAAGATAAAATTTTAGTAATTAGAGAAAGTAGTAGTAGGTCTACTACTACGTTGCTGTGGAAGAGGTGGTTTAGGCTGCCCAAGTAACCCATCAGGGCAGCCACTACTCGAGGAAAGTTGTTAGGTTGCCAACTCTCGACGCCTTCGACTCGGCCGGATGGTACGACATGCTGAACTCCCTGGAAATAAACTTTCGGGTACCACAGTATCTTCGACGGGTGATAACGGACTACCTTAGCGACAAAGAGCTAATTTATAACACCACAGAAGGACCCCACATGCAAGAAATAACGGCCAGAGCAGCGCATGGACTCAATTCTGGGACCGGATTTATGGAACATCTCCTACGATGGAATTCTTCGCATGGAGATGACCGAAAACACTTTTCTGGTCGACTATGCAGGCGACATCGCTAAATCAAGTGATGAGACGGGTGTAGCACACATGAATGGAGGACCACGGCCTAAGCTTAGCAGTGCAGAGAACAGAGATAGTCCTGACGAGGAAGCCGATACCCACAATAATCGAGCTCCAACTGGGTTCGGAAGTCATATGCACTAAGGAAATAGTAAAATATCTAGGAGTTTGGATAGATAAGAAGCTCACGTTCTGGGAACAAATTAAGTCCATATCCAAAAGAGCCACGAAAACATGCCTATTGCAAAGCAGACTGGTGGTGAACATAGGAGGTCTCACGGCAAGTAAAAGAGGACCCCTGATGTCGGTTACGCACTCAATACTCTTGTATGGCTTCAAAACCTGGGCTGACGCGCTCTAAAAGAAGATATACAGGAAGAAAATATCCGCGGTGCAACGTATAGGAGCCCTTCGGATAGCGAGTTCATATCGAACAGTGTTGGAGCTAGCAGCCCTAGTAGTGCCCATTGATCTCCCAGCAGCAGTAAAGAAGTCCGTCCACGGCAAGAAGGCGGATGTAGGCGCGACAACAGCAGCTAAATAAGCGAAGTAACCCTCGAAGCAGAAGTGGCATAACAGATGGAACGCCGAAACGAAGGGAAGGGGACCTACCGGTTGATCAGAGACGTTGCTGCATGGACGGTGAAGTGAATTGTTATATCACCCAGTTCCTTACCGGACATGGTAACTTCAACCGGTACCTGCACAAGATGAGAAAAGTAGGGAGCGCAGCCTGCCAATACGGAGACTCTTTGAAATACGATGCGTATCACACCCTTTTCACCTGCAATAGGTGGGCAGCAGAAAGAAATAGCCTGGAGTCAGAGATAGGCAACTTTTCTCCAGAAAATGACGTAAACAAGATGGTCTCAAGTATCGACATGTGGAATAAAATATCTTTATTCATTGAGACGGTACTCAGATCGAAAAAGAGAGAGGAGGAAGTAAATATACCCTCAGAAAGCTTACCAAATTGATGAAAGCCTTACCGGCAAGATATTATAAGCCCGCACCAGAAGAAAAATGTGAAAAAGCCAGTCCCCAGAGGGAAAACGATACCACTCTGAAGTAATGCTAAAGTGGTTCCGGAGTTGATGGTGTCAGCTTGAAAAGGGGTTAAAGGCGTTTTTTTTTAGTGAGTAGGAGTCTCACACTACTTGAAACAGAGCGGGACTGTTTCTCGCATTAGCGTTTATCCACTACCCCCTAGGCAAAAAAAAAAAACAAAAAAACAAACTGCTACGTTTATATGCAAAGTTGAGGGATTGAGTCGAAACCGATCTGAGATTTCGACCTGAATCGAAAGATAGAGTCAGACAGTTAAACATTCACATTCATTCATTCATTCAGTCGGGGAGAAATACGATGAAGTGGGAGGGTTACGATCTCTTGTTTTTGGATCATGGCCTCACTGAAATAGGATGAAGAAGAAGAACAAGTCAAAAAATACTTAATATTTAGTTTCGAAGTAAAAATTTCGGAAAAATATTGCGGTCTGCCTGGCCTGAATTCAATACAATAAGTTACGGTTGCTATTGTGAACTACATTTCTTGTACTCCTTTCTACAAGTTTCCCAAGTTTTTATATACATACAAATTCTTTTTTTTTCATTACCTTCCACTGTTTATATCTAAATCTAAAATCTAACGAGTACAAAGGAAAACGAGTTTGGTCGAAATTTTTCCGACCACTGCACCAAAGAAAGGTTCCTGGCTGGCAATACTATGAACCCGAGAGTCTGGGCGCTCTGGGATTTGGGTTTCCTTTAAAAATAAAAATAAAAAAAATAAAAAAAATATACAGAAAAGACTTTGAGCATAACCTAAAAAACAGTGACTGGACATCTTCATATGCAATGCAGGTCATCATATTGTAATTTCATTTGATCATTAAAATACCTCCGTCTTAGCCAATCGCAGAGATATTAATCTCTTCAATGAACGCTAAGAATCTAGTTATGAAGAATATGATTTATCACGAAACGAATTGATTTGTCATTATCATTAAATACCATCCCTAAGGAAATGACAGCACCACCTGGACTGGGTCGCACGCAACTTCTTCGATATTGAATCTATGTATTATGCATTACAATTGCAAACTCTCAAGCCTACTAATCTAAAAAAGAAAGAAGGGTTTATGTTTATAACAAATATATATATAGGTAAGGTATATATTTGTATATATGGTGCAACAGTTCATTAAGTGGCTAGGCCTAGCCTCTTCTCTAGCCACTTCTCGTGTTGTGTGCTCTACATTTTTCTCAAGAATGGAAGATACCTACAGTTTTGTGCCGTTTCCGAAAGGCAATTTTTATTTTTGTTTTTGAGAAGCTTTCTCTGACAATAATACTCTCGGATGTCCGACGTTCGCGAGAGGTGGGGCAGTGAAAATTTGTTTGGTGTTTTCTGGGATTCGAACATGGAAACTCACGCGCAGTGGTCCGACACATTAACCACTGCGCCGCGGCGCCCACTGTTTGTAACTAAAGCCTTAACAAAAATATTGCAGTTACTAGTGACACTTGGCGTAAGTCAAAAATTGGTCTACTAGCATACTCCATTCAGGGTTTTAAAAAAAATGGCGTCATTCTGAAATGCATTCCTTGTCATAAAATTATGACTGGAGTTGAGATGTGTTGCACGTGTTTGGTGTTTATTTGCAAACAAATTTTATATGTACACTATGTATGTATGTGTAATAAGTTAAATCGTAAAAATGATTTGTCAAAAAAATGTTTACAAAACTTGACTTTGGGGACCTGCATTGCGATTGATCGGGAAACTACTGACTGCCCAAAACTTGGATTGGGCCAGTATGGGCCAGCAACCTACGTTACCGAATATTGCTCGCTACAGAAACCGACACTATGCCTCGGATAAGGAATGATCACATGTTGGCGACTTTTGGCTATTGTACCCGAACAAAGATAGGTTTCTGGAATGTAGAGACGCTACTCGACTCGGGAAGCAAAGGTCCTTACAATGCCAGATGAATCCAATTGGAAAAATAATTCATCCAATATAAACTGGACATTTTGGAGGTAAGTGAAGTAAGATGGTTAGAAGCGGGCGAGTACCAGTATCCAACGCGTAACACTGTACTACTCCATTCTGGAAGACCATCCGGAACTCCGCGGGAATATGGAGTCGGATTACTGTTAACAATAATAGCACAAAGACAAAAAAAAATACAACTATTTGGCACAACAGCTTTTAAAGTGCCAGGGCCTAGGTTTTTGCAACCACTCATGTTGTGTGCGTTATATTTTTCACACGAATGGAAGGGACCTACAGTTTAATGCCGACTCCGAACGGCTTTTTCGCGACAACAATACTCTCGGATGTTTGTGAGACGCTCGCGAGAGGTGGGACCGTGAAAAAATGTTTGCTGTTTTCTGGGATTCGAACTTGGAACCTCATGCGTAGTGATCCGACACACTAACCACTTACGGCACGGCGCCCGCTTACCCACAATAACAGCACGCAAGGGCCTAATTTCCTGGCAGCCTCATGGTGATAGGATTTTGACGGCTAGATTCCGGACTAGAGTACGACGCCTCACCATCATACAGCGTTACGCCCCAACGAATAGTTCGTCTGAGGACGAAAAGGAGAGCTTCTACAATCTCTTAAGTGCCGTATTCAACACAGCACCAAATGGAGACATTGTCATAGTGATGGGGGATTTGAATGCCAAGGTAGGCAACGACAACGAAGGGGTCAAACATGTAATCGGGAAGCATGGACTAGGCAACCGCCATGACAACGGCGAAATGTTTGTGGATTTCTACAATGCCAACCGCCTTGTGATAGGTGGCACCATGTTTGAGCACAAGACCTGCCATAAAGTCAGCTGGGTTTCCAATGACAGGCAAGCAACCTCCAACCAAATTGACCATTTTGCCATCAGCTGCCGCTTTAGAAGTAGTCTCCTGGACGTCCGAAACAGGCGAGGGGCAGATGTGGGGATAGTACGTGATCACCATCTTATGATAGCTACTCTCCAACTACGCACTGCTGCAGTTCGAAGATCCCACGATAACACAAGAATGCCCAGGTTCAACATCGATAGACTTAGTAATACATCAGTGCGTCAACAATTAAGGGAACACGTTTCGCAAGGTGCGGAAGCAATCAGCAGCTCACTGCCCGCAACCATCCAAGACAATTGGTGTGTTGTGAAAAATGTTTTTACATCTGGTGCTCGGCTCAAATATGCATTGCTGGACAACCGGTAGAGAGAGTAGAGGATTTCCAGTATCTTGGGAGTATTGGGTCGACCGATGGTAAAACCGAACTGGATATAGCCAACAGGATCACCAAAGCAAAGTCCGCGTTCGAGATGTTGTCCAAAATATGTCGAAGCAATGCAATCAGTTTGAATACCAAGCTAAGACTGTTCCGCTCCAACGTTGAATCCGTGCTGTTATATGGATACAGCACGTGGAGAGTAACCACTTCTATCACCAGGAAGCTGCAAGTGTTCGTTTATAGATGCCTGCGCAATATCTTAAAGATTTTCTGGTCCAATCTCTAACGAACACATTAACAAGAGAACGGGGCAAGAACCAATAGGCACAACCATCCAACGACGGAAGTGGCAGTGGATTGGTCACACGTTCCGAAAGGGTGACAGTTCCATAGCGAACCATGCTATGCAATGGAATCCTTTAACTCAGAATGGCAGAAGACCTGGCGATCCGAGGAGAACATGGCGCAGAACAGTCGAGAAGGAGGTACGGCAGTTGGGGCGAGGTGAGACACATTGCCAGACCCACAATGGGATACAGGACATAAGTAAGTAGTAAGTCATTAAAGTCAATTCAGCTGTGTCTTCAATGACTTCAAAAATATCAAAGAATTCAAATACTTTAATAATTTCACAAACTTCAAAAAATATTAGCGAGTTCAATAAATTTATAGCAATTATGAAGATTGCATTCTTTTGACTTCAAGTCTTTGCTTTCCGTAAATGGTGAACTGAAGTTATGAATAAACAAATTTTTCAGAATGCTCAAATCAATTACATGCTGAAATGATTCACATCAATGGCAAAAGCAAATGTTTAACTCAGCAGTAGGGCATATCGCAAAGCAATTGGATAGGTTACGTTAGGTTAGGTGACTACCGTCCGTAATCGTTAGGATTCACTTAGAACAAATAAGGTCCATTGCCGGTTATTTCCGTTACTCTTGGAACCATTTTGATTTTTGGATTAATTTGATGCCGTTGATATCCGAATCGTCAATATCTGTAAGTTCCTCAAAGAAGAATTCCCCAAGAGTTTGTTTTCTAGCTGAGGATAGTGCTGGACAGCCGCAGAGCAAGTAAAAGGAGGATTCCTGCTCTTCTTCGTCTATACAGCTGCGACGAAAGTCATTGGCCGAAATTCCAAGTCTCGCTGCGTGCCTGCCTAGTACGCAGTGACCAGTAAACAGTCCAACTAGGATACCTATTCGTGGTCTGCTGATGCAGGCGTTTTGTTTTTCTTATTTTTAATTGTGTCCATGTTTGTCTCGCATGGTTACATGTGCCAATTGGGTAAGCGATGACAATAATGTATAAAATTATTCCTGCCGTCATACAATATGCGACACCATATCAGATTGACTTGAAAAGTGTAATCAAAACAGCAGGGTGTTATGACACATTCTTAGTAAGGATGCCGTAGAACTAAAGCATGCAAACCATTTTTGTGCACAATATCTTCCCATGCCTTAGACTACCCTCTAAGTATTAGCTGTGCTGTGATATTTACCAACCATGCTTTAACGTAGTTGAATTGTTTTCCCTTCTGAAGGTTATTTTCACACCATACTATACGCCAAGCTGTCTCTGTTCGTAATAAGTAATCGATGCATGGAAGAAAAAATAGGTACTTTGTTTTAAGAATCAAAACAAATAAATAAATAGAATAGGCTTGCAGTAAACTTACAATGGTATACACTTCACCTCTGAAGTTCCTTATTTCATGCAGCGATACCTTACAAACTTCATGTCATAGCCTGAAGATATTTTCAAAACATTAAATTAAAAATGGAGCAGGAAAATAACCCAATGATCAGCACTAAACGGTATACCCGATACAGTTATATCTCTCAGTGTAGTGTCTTCTGTATCCACCCACATTTCCTGTCCAAAGACCCTATGGAGTCAATGTTCTCAATGTTTATTATTTTTTCCTTATAGTCAACCACATCGAAGTAGAGCTCTCCATGTCAATACATTTGCTTAGAAATCGCATGGCACTTCAAAGTCAATTGGAAATATTTCTGTTTATTCAGCATAAAAATTGCTACAGCGCGCGTCATGAGACACATTGGTTTGAAGTCTAAGATACTGACGCGCACAGTATCGTGGTTCCTATGAATGAATTTTAAACGTCAGTTGTAACCAAACGTCCGAACGATCTTGAGTGATGAACTAAAATTAAGAATCTGCGCATCATGAACGGTAAATGTCAGGCTTTACGCAATTAGTTAAGTGATATTGATTGAATTAATTCTCAGAAATGAACATAATATTGGTTGAGGAAGAAGCCGAAATAGCAAATGGTGATCTTCAATGTCAAGAGGTGCATCCGTGCGAATGCAATGACCGTTCAGTAAATGTTGCAGTACTTCTTTGTGTTTTATTCAATTTTTGTATTGCCATAATTTTAATAGTAAGCGCTTTAAAGCATAAGTAGAAAATAAAGTGAAATGTAAAAATTAGTTTCTGGTTGTTGCAAAGAATTTTTTTATTTTCCCATTTAAATTTGTGCATATAATTGGTGAAACATCATTTACGACAAGATGGTTACTGGCACACTTAAGTTGCGTTTTAGAGTACAGTATCTATTTCAGCAATTTTTTGTGAAGTCGCTTAATTTGTTTATGAAATTCCATAGTGAAAGTGAAAAAAGAAAATAATTTTTTTGTGATATTTTAGTACTCGAATTGAATTCAGTTTGAATTTTAATTTGTGCATTAACAGAGTAATGAACAAAAAGTTGTAGAAAATTTATTTTTTTTAACTCCCTTAACTATAGTTTAGAAGTAGTCGAGTCATTTTAAGCTACAAATTGGGATTTTGGATATAGTTAAATACATTAACTCATCTCAGTCTCCTTATTAAAAATTCTTATATTCCCCCAAAAGAAATATGTGCACAGATTGTCATAATTTTATTTTTTTTACCATTTCTTAAAAAACCATCCACTATACAAAAAAAAATTCTCAAATCAAAGTTCTTGTCTATAATTTGGTTATGATAGTCTTCTTGATTTGACAAACGCAGAAGGCACACAATGACTTCAAATACTTCTTCATACAAACAGCATTGTAAACTCCGACATTTTCCCTAACTCTCTATCTTATGCTTTTAGCACTGCTAGCCACCCACTAGAAAGCCTACGAAGCTTACATTTTTATACATTAATAGAAAATGTCACTAGGTAGGATCTTTCATAACCGATCTTACAGTTTTGCAAATATAAAGTGTACTTTTCGACGACGTTATGATCTGAATACAAATGATCAAAACACACCCGTTTGATTGGCTTGTGGGGTTTCGCCTATTTGACTTAAAGAAACATTCACAGGCCTTCCGATATCGGATCACTTCGTCACTGAGGTAAGCCAAGTGCTATTGTTGTTGCATTTGTGTGATCCGGGAGTTTTTAGGTCTGCCTCCCTTTAATGCTATCAGTGGAACGTGCATTGATATTGCCTTTTGAAGGAGTTCAAATGATCTCTTCTTTGAATACAATAATACCAGCTGAGTTGGTCGCGCAATATTTTTCGTGAGAAGGTTTCTGATCCATGAAGGCTTCCACGGATCTTCGAACTCATTTCATCAAGCTTTATGACTCCTGCTGTCATGTCATGTTAATTTACTTTCATACTTTTTTGCACATTGTGTTAGACAATGAACCGTATGTGAGTGCTGTTTGGACAACCGTAGTGTAGAGCCTTCTTTTCAGCTTAAAAGGCATTTTTCAATCACAAAAGATAGCGGAATTTTCCTGTCACTTCATCCACCATATGCTTACGCGTACAACGGCCGGCACAAGTACTCTGTCTTTTTTGGACCAATGCTTTACCCATTTCCCTCCAAAACATCCGCCCATATATGTATGCTTTTGATGGCTCCATCTGAAGCAACAAATAACTGATGAACTTTGGGCTCCGTCACTTTACCTTTAGGTAGATAGTCGAGGACTGTAATAATTAGTAAAGGACTTATGTTAAAATGCTTCCCTGGTGTACACTGACTTTGATTGGAAACTCATTGATGACTCCAGCGATGCATCTTAATTTTGGTTTAGCTCTCTGGTACATATGGTAGGTTTCCGATAAAATACCATAAAGTATTTTGTTAATTTCGGAAATTCAAGTTTTCAATGGCCTTGTGCAGTCCTCTCTTCTACACGCTTCGCATATCCAAATGGATTGTTTTTCAATTTAACAACACAGATAAACACAAGGAAAAAAAATATATCAGTTGTGACACTATACCATATGTTACAATAAAATGAAAAAAAGAAAATTAAGCTTTCGAATATAGAACATAAAATTTAATTTGAAATTCGTCGAAACTGTGTATCGATTGAAATGCAGGGCATATTTATGAAGGTATATGTACATATATGTATATGTAACTTCTGCAGAAATTGTGTACAACGCTGATGTATTATATATATTCGCAAATATGTCATTATCTTGGTTGGGTGTCAAATCGCCCAAAACCAAATCGCCCAAATCGGAAAAATGTTACATCGCCCAAAAATTATGGGCGATATGACACAACGACACATCGCCCAAAAATTAAAAAATGACAAAACGCCCAAGAAAGTGGGCGTTTTATCAGAATTCATTAATAGCCTTGCTTCCGATCGCCCAAAATGCGAAAAAATGCAGAAAAATGTCAAATCGCCCAAAAATCTTTTTGGGCGATTTAACATTTTTAATTTTGGGCTATTTAGCATAATGTCAAATCACCCAAAAATATAACAGATTTTGGGCGGATTGGCATTTTCGTTAAATTGGGTTTAAGACTGCATTCAAAACGAATTGTAACAATTACATTAGCGGTCACAGCGCTCTAACGCCGCATCCGCGCGCGAAGGACGGCCGGACGCGGCGCGGTTACCGTTTCGCGTCGCGTTGCGTTGCACCACGCAACCACGCGCGGACCCCCTCCCCCCCACCGAGCGATTTTGCTTCCCCGTAACTGTAAGTGTGAGCCTGACAAAGCAATCAGCGCGATTGACGTCGTAAGTAAGGCTCAATCAAGCTTAGTTTTTTTTTGGTAATACATCCATTTCTTCAATCCTTCATTTCCGATTATTAATGAATATAATATGAGCGCAGGGACATATGTACATATGTACGTCAACATTTTTTTTTTTTTTCGAAGAGGCGTATACATAAGTCCACAATGCATAAACAGTGCAATGTGTAAGGGGGGGGGGGGGGCATGCTGCCCCCCTGCAACCCCCCTGCTTGGGGTCACTGTTGGATTTGAGGTGGGTGCGAGGATGCTTGTATGCAAAGTTTCTTTATATCCATGTTTCGCACCCAACCTCGCACCCGCCTCAAATCCAACAGTGACCCCAAGCAGGGAGGTTGCAGGGGGGCAGCATGCCCCCCCTTACACATTGCACTGTTTATACATTGTGGACTTATGTATGCCCCATCTTATTTGGCCGTTGTTTTCCTTGAGAGGTTTGTAGGTGGGACATAAGACCCAACATTTTATGTCCCAATGTGGTGGGGCTTATGCCCCGGGGACTAATGTCCCTGCGTCCAAAATTGCGGAAAATAAATGTTTTCAACCTTTTTCAATTTGGTCGTCTTTTTTGACCTTCCTACGTGTTGGTATTTTCAAATTGCGATGAAATGCCAATTTCTGCTTTGGGCGATTTGACATTTCATTTCTTGGTCGATCTGTCATAGTGTTAAATCGCCCAAAAATGTTGGGCGATGTGACATTTTCCAGATTTGGGCGATTTGGTGTTGGGCGTTATGACACAGATCCGTCTTAAGATAGCCGAAACACAAAATCGCCCAAAATCACTTTTTTGGGTGTTTTGACATCATGCCAAATCGCCCAAAAAATAAAAATGTTAAATCGCCCAACCTGTTTTTTGGGTGATTTGACATTTTTTTTAGTTTTTTGCATTTTGGGCGATTTGGTTTTGGGCGATTTGACACCCAACCCATTATCTTATACAGGGCTACATTATAAAGTGCATAAGGTTGGACAGCCCATATTCGAATTTTGTAATTTTGAAAATAGCTGAATTGTGAAGTAGGACTGTTTAGGACGGCAATTAAAAATGCTGCCTCTGCTCCACCTGGAATTGTTGGCTTTAAAAAGTTAACATGGAAGCTAGAGAAATGTCGACGGTAAATTGATTTATTCGCTCTCTACTAAATTTGTTACTATTTACAGACTCTATTACTATATTACATTCAAC
Source organism: Brachypalpus laphriformis (assembly GCA_945910035.1). Lineage (NCBI taxonomy): Eukaryota > Metazoa > Arthropoda > Insecta > Diptera > Syrphidae > Brachypalpus > Brachypalpus laphriformis. Next base: position 127,249,946 of record OX246755.1, read on the forward strand.
TCATTCGCACCACTAGGCCTTCATCTAGACTTTTTACAATCACAATATTTTACCGTCAAGTTGAGACTTTTACAACTAAAGCTAGCGAAAGGTCAATTGTTTGCTTAGATTAATGTATCCAATATTTCTAGTTCGTTTTAAGGCTATTTTTAGATTTTTTCTAACTAAATCGGACCTATTCGCCCAATATTGTCGCCCATGTATGTATAAGTTCCCTCCGAAATCGCGGGCGGGGCTCAACTTTAACAATAAAAATACCAGTTATTAATTTTTGTAAAAAAAATATATTTACAAAAAAAACTAATAAACTATATTAACTCAGTCTGGAACGAATTCTTTCATTTACGTAACATTTTTAAAATTTTGTACATAATACTTATAATCGCATGAATTGGTGCAATATGAGCCATTGATTTATTTATTTCTATTTTAAGTTTCTAGTCAAGTGTTTAAATTACTTTTTACAAGGTCGGCAATTATTGCTCACTTGCTGGCATAAATCAGAGATTTAACGTAACCCCAAAAAAAAGGTACGTACGTACGTAAAACGCGGAACATTCCGCGAACAGAAGTGAAATTTTTATAATAATTCACCCGCTAATCCTTCATGAGGGTCGCGCGGGTAGGATGCTAAGGTGGACACTCCATCCTTCTCGATCCTCCGCCATTGACTCCAACTCATCAGGAAGAATCCCTAGACGGCTCCAGGAGAGATATCGGAATTGATCCAACCATCTATTTCTAGGCCTACCTGATGCCACGACCACCATGGCACGTCTTGGAAGCCGGTCTGGGGGCATACGCACTACGCGACCAAACCATCGAAGCATAGATCGTTCCGTTCGGAGAAGTAGCTGCTCAACATTGAGCGCGTCGCGTACTCTGGTGTTGCGCACTCGATCACTACGATTTATTCCAGCAACACCGCGAAGGAAATTCATTTCGGCAGCTTGTATCCGCGATCTTATTCTTTCGGTCACTACCTAAATTTCATGACCATAGGTGAGAGTTGGAACATACACCGAGTCAAAAACCGATAGCTTAGCTTCAACACTAAGTTCAGCTTTCCTTACAACAGATTGGCCAAGCTCTCTCAAAATTAATCCAGCCTGACCAATTCTACAGGATAACTCGGCATTGCTCCTCCCATCACTCGTGAATAGGACCCCGAGGTACTTAAACTTAACTTCACTAACATGCAGAGTGCACTGAATGTTTTTTTTGGAAACGACCATTACTTCTGACTTGTTCACGTTTATCTTCATTCCAGCATCATCACAAACGGCTACAAACCTTTCGAGTGCGTGCTGAAGTTCGGTTTGAGAGGACCCAAGGATGACCAAATCATCCGCAAAGAGCAGATGACTAATCCTTAGCTCTCCCACTTCGAAACATTCCCCGCCACGGCTGCGCTGCAACATCCAATCCATATATACAATGAAGAGGAGAGGTGACAAAACGCACCCCCGGCGGAGTCCAACGCTCACAGTGAAAGGTATTGATTTAACACCGTTTATCCGAACACAGCTTCTACAGTTTGTATATAAAGACTGAATCGCCCTTAACAGAGAACCATCAATCCCATAATCCTGCAGAACACTTCAGAGTTTGCCTCTAGGAACCCTATCATATGGTTTTTCCAAATCTACGAAACGAGTGTAGACAGGTTTGGCATACTCCCAAGCCTTCTCAAGAACCATTCTGAGAGTGAATAACTGGTCGATTGTGCTTCGACCGGGAGTTAAACCACACTGCTCATCTCCCAAACTGTCCTCAACCACGGCTCTGGAACACGTTTCCAGCACCTTAGCGAAGACTTTTCCAGGGAGACTTAAAAGAGATATGCCCCTATAGTTGGCGCAATCTCTTTTGTCCCCTTTTTTAAAAAGAGGAACTATCACCCCCATTTGCGAATCATCAGGTGTTTCACCGCATTTCCAGGCCACTTTTATGACACGCGAGAGCCATTGAACTCCCTCTTTACCTAAAACCTTGAGCATTTCTGTCCGAATTTCATCCACACCAGCAGATTTGCCAACCTTAAGCGCTTTGATCGTCAAAGTTACTTCCTCTACCGTAGGACTACTTTCCGCCCAACTCTCGACCATAGGTCTGTCATCTTCGGTGCCCTGTTCGGGATTGAGTAATTCTGAAAAGTGCTCGCTCCATCTGCGTAAGATGTCCTCCTCAATGGAAAGAAGTCTACCGTCTTTGGATTTGACTCCTTCAACGATATTCAACTTTTTCCTCTGAGTCGGCGGACGGTCTGCCAGAACATCTTATTTGCAGATTTGTAGTCACGTTCCAATTTTTCGCCAAACTCCTTCCAAGACTGTCTTCACAGCTAACTTGCAGGTTCTTCGCGTCTCAGTATACCGATTTCGAGAATCGGAGTCCCCAAGTGAATCCACACCTTAAAGGCTCTCTTCTTCTCGCTGATGGCTTCTTGAACTCCGGGCGTTTTAAACCAAGCAGTCCTTTTCTCACCACCAGCCGCCACACCTAGCCGCTTCACTCCACAAACATCTCCCGCAGAGGCAATAACCGCTGTTGAAAACAGTTGCCATTCTTCCTCTAAATTTGATGGAACAGTTGGAATTCGTTCAAAGCTTTCAGATATTTGCCGCGCAAATGTCTCCCGTATCTCATCGTCCTGTAACCTCTCCCATCGTATGCATATAACCATCCTTGGTTTACGCTTTGGTAGGGGAGGCACTCTCTCGCTAAGATACAATTTGCACAGCACTAAGTGATGATCAGTTGACAGTTCGGCCCCTCTCAATATGCGAACATCACAAACCATTCTCTTCAGACACGATGGTACCACAAAGAAATCGAAAAGCGACTTCTGCTGAAGACTCTGACGGTACCATATGTATTTGTGATCTTTTCTCTAGCAATCATTTTGAAAAATGCCTGCATTATGACCAACTATCAGCATCTGCTTTTTCAAAGCATGACTTAATTTTTGAGACATTTAATATTGTTCCGCGAATATTACCCATTACATACGAATATCGTGATTTTAAAAATATTTACTTGGCTCAGTTGGAGAGGATATTCACCAGATTGACTGGCAATAAATCTATTTTATGACTTCCGCTGATGACCATGTAACCTTCTTACAAAACACTATACTTTATTTGTTTAATACTTACGTTAAACTAAAAATCAACAATAATTCGTGGTTGACTCAAGAAATTCTACAATTGATTAAGCAACGAGATTTGGCTTACAAACACTGGAAACGTTTCAAGCTACCAGAGCTTCTCAATTCTTTTCGTGTGGCTCGAAACAAGGTCTGCATGAAAATGAGGGAATCCAAAATCCAAGAGTACTCAAATCGGCTCAGTGAAGACTTACCCTCTAAAACACTTTGGAGAGACATTCGGAAACTTATATGCATAAATGAAAAATGAAATGAAAAATACCCTGAAAACTTAAATCTAAACTTTCTCAACTCAGACTTTGCAAAAGTTCAATTTGGATCTCAAAATCTACAAACTAACTTAACCAATCCGTCAGTGCCTTCAACCAGCCCTCGCCCGAACAACTATTTTCGATTTCAAAGAATTGAAGAAGCCGATGTTGTGATCAATATCTTAAAGATAAAATTGAGGGCTATGTGCTTCGACGAAATGCACCCTCTCTTTATAATGATAAATGATACTGCAGCCGCATTTTCTACCTCCTTTCACCCATATATTCCACACTATAATCATGATATGCTTATTCCCCTGTACCTGGAAAAGTTATCCCCGTTGTTAGAAAAAACCTGCAACACGCCTATCGCCACCCGAATATAGGCCAATATCGATTCTTCCTTTTATCTCAAAAGTTTTGGAAAGCTCTTGCATTGTCGGATCTCAGGCTTCATAAAAAAACAATAATCTCTTATTTGTTAACCAATCGGGCTTTAGACAAAATCACAGTTGCGTATCAGCTGTCCTTAAAGTAACTGAAGAACTCAGACGAGCTATGGATAGAGATTTAGTATCGTTTTTAGGATTATTCGATTTTTCTTAAGTCTTTGACACGGTTAATCAAGTGTACTTATCTCAAAAATTAAAAGTCGGTTCTGATTTTCCGACTCAAAATACAAATACAAATATTTGGCGCAACAGCTCTTTAAAGTGCGCGGGCCTAGCTTCTCGCAACCACTCATGTTGTGTGCGTTATATTTTTCACATGAATGGAAGGGACCTACAGCTTAATGCCGACTCCGAACGGCGATTTGAGAAGCTTTTTCGTGACAACAATACTCTCGGATGTTTGTCAGACGCTTGCGAGAGGTGGGACCGGGAAAAACTTTTTGGTGTTTTCTGGGATTCGAACTTGGATCCTCATGTGTAGTGATCCGACACACTAACCGCTTACGCCACGGCGCGTAAGCAGCTGAGTTTTCCGACTCAGCTGCTAATTTAATGCTTTCTTACATATCTGGAAGAAGCCAAGCCATAGCGATAGGTAAACAGGTCTGTGGTGACTTAAAACCTTTTTGTGGAATACCCCAGGGATCAATACTTGGACCACTGCTGCTTTCAATGTATATTAATGACCTTCCGGTGCAAGTCCAGAATTCATCGGTTGATTTGTATACGGATGATGCACAGATTCGCCTCAGCTGCCATAGGTATGATTGAGAACGGTGTTTATCTATTGAACAAAGACCTTGATCGAATCTTGCGTTGGTCTGAGACAAATAACTTGACGTTGAATCCGACAAAATCAAAGTGCTTAGTCGCTTACAAAAATAAGCTTGACCTAAGTTATTTTCCTTTACGCATTGGAAACCAAGAAATAGTTTACGTGGAAAAGAATAAGAACATAGGTATTTGGTCCAACACTTAGCTGGTACTATCATACGCAGCTAGTTATAGGGATAAGGTATGGATGTTTGCGAAGTCTTTCTTTTACAAAGTTCTATACCCCACAAAAAGCTAAACTTACATCATTTCCCTTCTGGGCACTTCTAAAAAGCACTTCCGACTAGTGCAATATTCTGCTGCATGAAATCGTAGCAACGGCATAAGTGCCACGGTTTGTGGTTCACACCCCCTTTCAGGCCATCACATTGATAAGAGTACATATAACGCAGGGAATAGTTCCTTAATCTTATTCTATTATAGTTCAAAACAGAATTTTAAAATCTTAAAGGTAACTAGTATGATTTTAGAGTAACACTGAAGGCAATTATTTTACCAAAAGTAGGAATAGTAGTCGGGAACCTGAGAAGTATGTAGTGTAATTACGCAGTCTACATATCTGGCCAATTTTTTTTGTTTTGTTAGTCCAAGGTTATAGATTTAATAGATTTAAACGAAATGAAATAAGTTAAGCTTGCCGTTGAATTTATTATTTAGTTCTGCAAAAGCATTTCAAATATGAGTAGATTTAAGTAGTGACGAAGCAAACTTACGTACGACTTATCCCCTGACTGCACCACAAGGAAACTATTTTTAAATAATTACCTACATACATATCTACTGATATATGTATATGACTGGTATTGTAAAGCTTGCTCAGACTATTATACGACCTTTAGGATCCCGGTTAGAAGTCCAGCGCAATACCCACAGAGCTGCGCCCCCCTTTTCCTTAGAAATCCTTAACAGCGGAAGAAGTCGCACTCGGAAACCTTCAAAACTACGTCAAAACAGGCAAATGCCATTGATTTCACTACAATAATAAAACTGCTATCAATTCTAGAAATCGAAACAATGCCGGCTACAAACACTTATCGAAATTATACATGCGTCTAAGAGCAATAGAACCCAATTCTAATCAACTGTCTCAGTACATAGAAAACGATTATCTGTATCAGATAAAAGTTATTATAATAGAATTTTGTATAAATACTAATTTATTACTGATATCATGGTAAATATGACCAAGATAAGCAAATCAATCAGCGAAAATTTTTCTTTTTTCTGCTGACTTTAGTTTGAGTAGAGCACTGCTGCTGTTAACATTCTCATAAACAAGAGCAACATTATCCATGGGGACGGAAAGTGAAGATCAAAAGCAGGAAGACAGCGTCTTAGTTCCAAACAGTTCCGAAGATCAGTTCGATGTACCAAGAACATATGTTCCACTAGCTGCCCCGTGGTACACGGATCTGACTTCAGTATTGATGTTTGGATTTTTGAGTTCAGTCCTTGTGGCTGGAAGCATTTCCCTTACACTATTGGCCTTTACCAAAAATCCGTGGGAAATTTTTGGCATAACATTTGGATTTGTAGGGTTGACGCTTATCGGAATCTTCCTTAAAGTTCGCTTGTCAAAATATAGTTAATTTGTTTGAATGCTGTAGTAATCGTTTGCGATAAGTGTTTCTTTTTGTATTTCTATTGAAAAAAGTTATAAAGGCTATTTGTTTGAGTAAATTTACCTATACCTATATACACGTACATACATAAGCACATACATTTAGTGATAGCGTAATGTAAATAAATAGGAATATTTGTACACATACCTAAGGAAATAAATATATATTAAATGAATATGTACGCATAGATAGTATCCTTTTTCTAACAACCTTTGCATTTATGGATCTAATGCCGGATCTTCAGGGACATTGATGGTAATATTATATTATTCAGTTTTTGTTAAAATTAAAAATTCTAGTTTTCCATTTGTAGATAAGGCGTTCGTCATCGAGATAGCAATCGGCGAAAGGGCAAAAGAAGGAAATTAACCCTTTCCGAAACCGTGGGTTGATAACAGAGGCATACTACGACCCTTGAAGGCATTGCCTTCTTAAGTCCTCTCACACTTCATGGAGCATAACACATCAACAACTGCCGCGGGCTACCGTGTTCGTGTTTCTGTAAGGTGTATTAGCACTCTTTAACTCATTCCCAGTACTTTATATTATTCCTTAACTATTCCGTGCCACGCTTGCTCAGATCAACCGACTTTTCTACCAGCTTGAATAAATGCATTCTGTTCTGGCATATTTGTCAACGGAATTTTGTTCTCACCAAATTTCATTTAATCACTTTCATTATCTTCAACGAATTGTGAGGATGACAGGCTCCGATCGTTCTCTTACACAGCCCAAGGATTTATAGCTTTCGAATGACAGTATCGATGATCGTTCAAGTAGCACACACTTATGTATAGTACTCGTACAGTACTGACTCAACATATTGGAGCGAATAAGTCGCAGCTTTTATTTTATGCAGAAAACATGGATCTTCTAGATTTTTGACAACATTTGTTGATGGGTAGCCACATAAAGTAGAATAAAGAAAGATAACATTATTCGGTTAAACGAACATTAACAAGCAAATTATTTTCAGTTACAGTTTACCTATAGGGCAAATGGGTTTGCAGTATAGTGGGCCAGTTGTGCCTGAGTGTTCCACTCGAACGTTTCCTATTTCGACCAAAAAAATGGGTTTCTGGAAATTTTTGGGCTGGAGTTCCGAAGAGCGGATCTCTTGTTTCCTTCTTTTTCCTGCCTCCTTGATTCCAATAGATTCATTAATACCCTCTCGAAGTGTATATGCAAATTTCAAAATAAATTCCATGTTGTACAAATTATTTTTACTTACAGTTTACCTATAGGGCAAATGGGTTTGCAGTACAGTGGGCCAGTTGTGCCTGAGTGTTCCAGTCGAACGTTTCCTATTTCGACAAAAAAAAAGGGTTTCGGGAAATTTTTGGGCTGGAGTTCCGAAGAGCGGATCTCTTGTTTCCTTCTTATTCCCGCCTCCTTGATTCCAATAGATTCATTAATACCCTCCCGAAGTGTATATGCAAGTTTTAAAATAAATTCCATGTACCTGATTCTTGTATGTAATGGAGAGATTCCATATTCGTTGTTATGTTCATCATCATTTGATTCATGTTTGTTGAATTTTTGCTGTGTTCTCTTGCATATGGGGCATGACCGCGTTGACTGTGCTGTGCATCTGTTATTTCATTCAGAACTTTTCCGTCAATCATATTTAAAAAGAACTCGTGGTTGATAACTATCCCTATTTCGTCATTAACTTTATATTCAGTAGGTTGAAGATTAGCAATTTGATGTTTGATTTCATTGACTGTACTTTTTATGAGTTCTCTAGTTTCCTTTGCATATTGGAACATTATCGGTCGACAAAAATTAACTGATGATAGACGAGGATTCCTCCATTATTCACCATTTGAACTGTTAAGCCTCAGTGAAACAACTGAGGCCATAAACATGTTTGCGTCTCTTACATCATCTGGTGTATTTATTTTTTGTTGTAGGCACCTTGCCAATATGATCCATCACAGCCCCACCTACTTTATAAAGTAAGAATTCTTGTTTATGCAATTAATTACCCCTCACTTTTGCTTTCTAAAAGCCGCCTTGCAGTATGATCCATCATGTCTTGAAGTTTCTCTCTAGCTGATATTTACGTGATTTCGTAATTTCCAGGAACTTTCCCTTTTTTGGCAACTGTTATAATTCTGTAGGATGGAAGAACATCTACGTTGTTTTCTCAGAGAACTTCTTAAAATCTTATACTTTTCTTTTCACAGACCCAAATCCATAAACAAAGCCAATGCATTCTCGCTATTATACTTGATAGGATCCTTTTGTGAAGTAGGAATGCTTTGTTTTATTCTCTTGACTCGCAGTGGACTTGCGGCAGAGACTGCCTTGATTACATCAGCTTTAATCTTTTCATGATCCTTATTATACTTTATTGCTAAGGCATTAGAAAGATTTTCAGTGGTTATGCTTTCGGTAGCATTTATTAATTTTTGTTTTTTGGTGAACATCGAGCACTCAGTTATTGATTTTCTTGGCCTTCCTCTTGATTATTTTGATGTACTTGGTAAATCACACGTTTCTTCTGTTCTTTCAGTATCGATATGGAGACAATTTTCCAACCATTCCTTGTTCTTTTTGAAAGTCTTTCTCGATTTATATGCTGCGACCCATTTTGTTTGAAGATGCGTATAAATTGATGATAATTTTTTTCAATTTGGGACACCTTTCCGCTTGACAAATTTTCATCGAACAATTAGCATTCATTTTTTTTACGACACATATGAACTCGTTTTTATCTGAGACGTTTACAAAAAGTTCAAATAAATTGTTGTATGAAATTTCCATTTTTACTTTTTAGCTAATATTTTCTAATACAACCGTTTGCTTGGTTGATTCACTTTCAACTGATCATTTAAACAAAACGGTTCATATTTTTTCAACGATGTGACAAATTGTGGACTCAGCCTAAATTTTTCTTAGAATGAATATCATAATACCCATTTATTATTATTGTCTAATAATTATATAAGATAACTAGTTTGGTTTATTGCATTACGTATCAACAAAATAATATATTCGGGTATTTAGCCCAATAGGAGTATTTAGCACCTGGCATTTTCCGCTAATTACTTATGTTTATGGCGTACGAAGGCCATCGGGTCATTTGAGCATTTATTTGCAAGTCACTTGAGCATTTCATTGTAAATCATTTATTGCCTGCATCTACCAGAAAATTAGCTTATTAATGCATTTTTAAATAATTATTTTTATTCAGTTCAGTAATCGTAATCCCTGAATTGTTATTATTTGACAATAATTTGGAACACAACTAATAATAAATGTTTATTATTCATTCTAATAAAAATACAAATCTGTATTTGAGTCTATAATTTTTCACAGAGCTGCACTTCACCAATGAGAGGATAGAAAAAAAATAAAAATTTGGCTGACATCCTCAAATAAAATCTCTCTAGCACAAAGTTCCCGCAAGTTTCAGCAACTGAGTTTTTCAGTATATATTACAAACATATAGGAATTAATTTCCCGTTGGATTCTGGTCGGACTTTTGCGAACTTTTTTTTTAAACTCAACCTAAATACTAAAAAGTGTGCCGGAAATAGTGCTTCAAAAAACATTAAATTAAGTACATAGTTTATAAAAAAATATTAAAAAAAAATCCTTCAGTTTTGATTTTAGGTGACCTTCAAATTACTGAACTTTGATTGGCTCTACAGGCAAAACTATTGATCCAAAAGAATTAATTTGTTTGGTTACCAGAGCTCCAAACATTTGTTAGTCCAATGAATTACAAAATTTTGCATTATAGACTCACCCGAAAATTGAATTGTGCAAGCACTTTTACCTAAATGAGCCACTGTGCGTGTCTGTGTTATGTGCATATGCCTATCTTTCTGTCTGGCTGTCATACAAGTATGGAGCATATTCAGCCTACTGCAGCCAGCAGAACTGAATATATTTTCTTTAAATTGTATGCCTGGTATATGTGGTATAGCTTGGACCAAATCACTTGAACGTGTTTCTGAAATGAAAATGAGTAAAACTCGTACAAATAAAAGACACCTGCGCAGAAAAACGTTCAAGTGCTATACTATAGCTTGAACCAAATCACTTGAACGTTTTTCTGCGCATGTCTCTTTTACGAGTTTTACTCATTTTCATTTCAGAAACACGTTCAAGTGATTTGGTCCCAGGTCCCACTAGAATCCTGTGAAACGAGATCTTCTATAAGATTGCTAAACAAGGCTTAGAGGAAAGTTTCTCAGGTCCCAAACCGGCGTTGAGTTTTCCTGAATCCTCAGTTACCGCTTCGATTGACGACTGGTTCTCTCACGAACACAACTGTGTTTGATATGACTCTGCAGGACAGGTTGACTAAACGAATGCTCCCGGACGTCTGTAAGAAATCAGCGACATTCTGCTGTCTCTCCGCAAAAAGATTGCAGACAACTCACTAGCGTCTTGACAAGCCACTTCGATTTCGCCAAGCACCTAAACGTGCTGGTTTTCTTAGAAAGGCAAGTGATCAGAGATAGGGTTTCGGGAAATTTTTGGGCTGGAGTTCCGAAGAGCGGATCTCTTGTTTCCTTCTTATTCCCGCCTCCTTGATTCCAATAGATTCATTAATACCCTCCCGAAGTGTATATGCAAGTTTTAAAATAAATTCCATGTACCTGATTCTTGTATGTAATGGAGAGATTCCATATTCGTTGTTATGTTCATCATCATTTGATTCATGTTTGTTGAATTTTTGCTGTGTTCTCTTGCATATGGGGCATGACCGCGTTGACTGTGCTGTGCATCTGTTATTTCATTCAGAACTTTTCCGTCAATCATATTTAAAAAGAACTCGTGGTTGATAACTATCCCTATTTCGTCATTAACTTTATATTCAGTAGGTTGAAGATTAGCAATTTGATGTTTGATTTCATTGACTGTACTTTTTATGAGTTCTCTAGTTTCCTTTGCATATTGGAACATTATCGGTCGACAAAAATTAACTGATGATAGACGAGGATTCCTCCATTATTCACCATTTGAACTGTTAAGCCTCAGTGAAACAACTGAGGCCATAAACATGTTTGCGTCTCTTACATCATCTGGTGTATTTATTTTTTGTTGTAGGCACCTTGCCAATATGATCCATCACAGCCCCACCTACTTTATAAAGTAAGAATTCTTGGATATGCAATTAATTACCCCTCACTTTTGCTTTCTAAAAGCCGCCTTGCAGTATGATCCATCATGTCTTGAAGTTTCTCTCTAGCTGATATTTACGTGATTTCCTAATTTCCAGGAACTTTCCCTTTTTTGGCAACTGTTATAATTCTGTAGGATGGAAGAACATCTACGTTGTTTTCTCAGAGAACTTCTTAAAATCTTATACTTTTCTTTTCACAGACCCAAATCCATAAACAAAGCCAATGCATTCTCGCTATTATACTTGATAGGATCCTTTTGTGAAGTAGGAATGCTTTGTTTTATTCTCTTGACTCGCAGTGGACTTGCGGCAGAGACTGCCTTGATTACATCAGCTTTAATCTTTTCATGATCCTTATTATACTTTATTGCTAAGGCATTAGAAAGATTTTCAGTGGTTATGCTTTCGGTAGCATTTATTAATTTTTGTTTTTTGGTGAACATCGAGCACTCAGTTATTGATTTTCTTGGCCTTCCTCTTGATGATTTTGATGTACTTGGTAAATCACACGTTTCTTCTGTTCTTTCAGTATCGATATGGAGACAATTTTCCAACCATTCCTTGTTCTTTTTGAAAGTCTTTCTCGATTTATATGCTGCGACCCATTTTGTTTGAAGATGCGTATAAATTGATGATAATTTTTTTCAATTTGGGACACCTTTCCGCTTGACAAATTTTCATCGAACAATTAGCATTCATTTTTTTTACGACACATATGAACTCGTTTTTATCTGAGACGTTTACAAAAAGTTCAAATAAATTGTTGTATGAAATTTCCATTTTTACTTTTTAGCTAATATTTTCTAATACAACCGTTTGCTTGGTTGATTCACTTTCAACTGATCATTTAAACAAAACGGTTCATATTTTTTCAACGATGTGACAAATTGTGGACTCAGCCTAAATTTTTCTTAGAATGAATATCATAATACCCATTTATTATTATTGTCTAATAATTATATAAGATAACTAGTTTGGTTTATTGCATTACGTATCAACATTGCGGCATTTTCCGCTAATTACTTATGTTTATGGCGTACGAAGGCCATCGGGTCATTTGAGCATTTATTTGCAAGTCACTTGAGCATTTCATTGTAAATCATTTATTGCCTGCATCTACCAGAAAATTAGCTTATTAATGCATTTTTAAATAATTATTTTTATTCAGTTCAGTAATCGTAATCCCTGAATTGTTATTATTTGACAATAATTTGGAACACAACTAATAATAAATGTTTATTATTCATTCTAATAAAAATACAAATCTGTATTTGAGTCTATAATTTTTCACAGAGCTGCACTTCACCAATGAGAGAGATAGAAAAAAAATAAAAATTTGGCTGACATCCTCAAATAAAATCTCTCTAGCACAAAGTTCCCGCAAGTTTCAGCAACTGAGTTTTTCAGTATATATTACAAACATATAGGAATTAATTTCCCGTTGGATTCTGGTCGGACTTTTGCGAACTTTTTTTTTAAACTCAACCTAAATACTAAAAAGTGTGCCGGAAATAGTGCTTCAAAAAACATTAAATTAAGTACATAGTTTATAAAAAAATATTAAAAAAAAATCCTTCAGTTTTGATTTTAGGTGACCTTCAAATTACTGAACTTTGATTGGCTCTACAGGCAAAACTATTGATCCAAAAGAATTAATTTGTTTGGTTACCAGAGCTCCAAACATTTGTTAGTCCAATGAATTACAAAATTTTGCATTATAGACTCACCCGAAAATTGAATTGTGCAAGCACTTTTACCTAAATGAGCCACTGTGCGTGTCTGTGTTATGTGCATATGCCTATCTTTCTGTCTGGCTGTCATACAAGTATGGAGCATATTCAGCCTACTGCAGCCAGCAGAACTGAATATATTTTCTTTAAATTGTATGCCTGGTATATGTGGTATAGCTTGGACCAAATCACTTGAACGTGTTTCTGAAATGAAAATGAGTAAAACTCGTACAAATAAAAGACACCTGCGCAGAAAAACGTTCAAGTGCTATACTATAGCTTGAACCAAATCACTTGAACGTTTTTCTGCGCATGTCTCTTTTACGAGTTTTACTCATTTTCATTTCAGAAACACGTTCAAGTGATTTGGTCCCAGGTCCCACTAGAATCCTGTGAAACGAGATCTTCTATAAGATTGCTAAACAAGGCTTAGAGGAAAGTTTCTCAGGTCCCAAACCGGCGTTGAGTTTTCCTGAATCCTCAGTTACCGCTTCGATTGACGACTGGTTCTCTCACGAACACAACTGTGTTTGATATGACTCTGCAGGACAGGTTGACTAAACGAATGCTCCCGGACGTCTGTAAGAAATCAGCGGCATTCTGCTGTCTCTCCGCAAAAAGATTGCAGACAACTCACTAGCGTCTTGACAAGCCACTTCGATTTCGCCAAGCACCTAAACGTGCTGGTTTTCTTAGAAAGGCAAGTGATCAGAGATTGGTCCCATTTACCTGTGAGATGTGCCACCAAATCACCATTGCAATTTTTGCTACGAAAATGATACTGCCAGTTATTAAAGAGTTTTCGTGAAACGATTACGATCGCTGACGATTTATCAGCGTTTCCATGACCTTGAAAAGAAGGGACGTAAGTGCATTGAGTCCATTGTTGGACGCGGGGGAAAATTCGCCTATTTTAGAGACGTGCTGGGCAAATGCTGTTTTCCATCTTCGCAGAAAAAGTTCATACATACTCACTTGTCCAACCGTAAATTTTTCTATACCAAGAGAGGTTAGTTTTATGCCCACTGTTAAGCCAAGGAAATTTCACCGCAAGGTTTCCATACTTTTGTTTTTATGTAAATATAAATATTTTATTTTCTTAAAGTAACAAGGTTTAGTGTCCCTTAGTGGCGATCAGAGACGTTTTTTAGACCTCTAAAGCCCTAGGAGTCATATATGCTAATATTATCAGTAGCTCATTACTTACTTACAGAGTCTTCGAACGTATCCATACGCATCTGGAATTCACTCCCTCTCACCTTAAGACGGTTCTGTAATACGAATCGTTTTGATGACACTCTCTTTCGGCACCTAGCAGGTAATAATTAGGAATAATATTTGTTCATGGGAAATAATTGCTTTTATACATCACACTCGATAACTTACATTTTACTCAATTTCCGGTTTTCGTTATTTACAAATTAGAGATCATTAAAAATTTATTGAAATCATGTTATACAATAACTTTCACATTTATTACTTAAAGGTTATAATAGTCTATTATAATTGTTGTTTGCTAATATTAGCCGTATTTTATTATCACCCAAGATCCATATAGATCACACGACGAAAATAAAATGATCCGGATCTGGATCAACGAATATTTTTCCTTGTGTCTTGTAGTGTGGTTGTGTTACCTACCAAGGAATAAAAAAAAAATTCTGGATCACGAAATTGATCCTGATAGAAAGCAAGATCTCGTATTGTTGTTGTATTGCATAGAAATCAATGATCCATATGGATCATAAGTGATAATAAAATACGGCTATTAATAAAATACTGAAATACTGAAACAGTTTTTCGATACTTAGACGAATATTTAGAAATTGATTACCGCTCTTTGTATCGACTTCCAGCTACTCCAGGAGGTTCAGAATAGTATGGTTCTTAAGACACTGATAACAAAAAAAACAAGCCGGCATTTAGCCTCAACATGGTTTTGCTGGTTATTCCCTTTTATTGTAGCACTATCCTGCAGTGACTGCTAGTGAATGTTAAGCATGAAAATCAAATTTTTGTCCATTGCAAGCCCAAGGTATTAAGCCAGACTTCCTGACGATGAGTTTTCAAACAAATAAAAGTATTTTAAATTATAATGTGGTATCTTTTGTTGTTGCTAAACAGTACCAAATCGTTTTTTTTTTTTTTTGTCCCGCAAACTAATCCACATTTACAGATCCAGATGGATCTAATAGCTTTAAATTTTTAACGGGCTTATGTGGTATGAATGTGGACATATATTCTTAAAAGCCCTGTGATACAAACATGATGTTGTACTTTGTAGTGAGTCAGTCATAACTCTAACCACATTAAAACGAAATCAGACAGTTTAGTGCAAACTCAAGTATGTTGATCGAATATGTTGATCATGAAACCCGATCTAAGACTTAGGCTTAAGACGTTAACGCTTTTTAACTAATTGGCATGTAGAACGTCCAGGGCCAGCCTACTTTTCCACCTCTATACCTTTTCGAAGGTAACACTATTATAGCCCACAACGTGAAAAAGAAAACGTTTGATGCGATTGACTTTTTTGTGTACCAACATACCTAGGATAATTTAGCCAGATTTGGATAACCTGAAATAGTATCATAGCAGTTTCGGTTCGTAGTAGGCCAATTAAACCAAAGGATTTTTCAGTCACTAAGAATCTAGGGTGGTGAATAGGTATCAGGTATTAAATCACGGAACGTGATACTCTAAAATCAGAATGACTACCCTTCTAATACGAGAACAGTTTATCCTCATATGAGTTAATCTCGCGCTCAGTTGAAAGCGGCATCATAAATATTAAAATTATACCAAAATGCTTCCTGCGAAAATGTGCACCAAAATTAATCACCGCCATTCCTAACCATTATAATAATCCCCACTGCCTTAGGTCAAATTCATATAACACCATACTTATTGTTGCACGCGCTTAATGCGCTCCCTTCGTGACCTTCAACTCACATGACCTCCAGAAGATATCCATTCAGTCAGTTAGTTTGGTTCGTAATGGACTGCATTTTTCTGGTGTGACATAAATTTTACAATTTAGTCCCGCAGTACGACAGAAAGATTTACAATTACAGCAATGTCACAAGGAAATTTCCCTTTTTGCCTATTCGTTATAAATTGTGTGGAAATTGTGGCCCTTCGTCCCCAAAGATAGAAAATTGGTTCATGTTCTTCATATAGTATACACACCCTTTCCCAACTGGTACCATGTGAAATGCAATTTATGATGTTGATTAAATGTGGGCGGGGACGAAATGACGACATCCCCAATGGATCTCCTCGATGCAAGTGACGAGGCAACGATTTATAATGTTTAATATAAAATAAAGTACGATACAGACAAGACAAGCAGTCCCTTCCACCACTGACGCGCCTGGCAAATTTGAATTAATTTTCAAATATAATTTATTTTCCTATTTTAAAATTAATGCAACGCGCTCTGGCTGTTGAAATTTATTTTAGTGTTTTCAATGGAATTCAGATGAAATTTTGCGGCTGTAATTGAAATGCTGAATTGATGATGACATGATTTATACACTGCGGAGCGGGAGTTCGTAATGCGTTTCCAAAGTCGACGTCAGAGTGTCCAAATTGGGCGGTTTCATTGGATTTTGTAGGTCACACTGTCAGCTGTTGATATAAATCAAATTTACAGTCCAAAGATATGACTTCCATTTTGAATGTAAATAAACACTATTTATTTGCGTTCATTTCCCATTAAGTACGTAAAGAATATTTCATGGTTCAAATGGTGTTGACCTATGCATCTACGGATAGTTTTGCGAAATCTTAGAGTAATTTATTTACTAGATTCTCCATTTGCATTGAACTTTATCCAATTTCTATAAGTTATGCATTGAACGATATTTGGAACAACATTTTTGTAGACAATGGTATTGGTAAGTAAGAAAGTTATGGATGTGATAGGCAAATGCCTTACAGTGCCCTATTTTTAGACAACATAAACGATGGCGTATTCTCTTATTACAAAAGGAATAGATTTATAAAGGACTTAGTTGTTGGTTGGGATCAACCCTCCATGAAAAACAGGTCCATTGAACTGCTGATGTGTAAGGTGGGTGGGTCACCCTCTTGCTTCGTTGAATGAATGAGTTAATTTTAGCCGTGCAGGCGTTGCCGAGATCATTCGATCGTGGAAAAAGTATTCACCCAGGGTGGCCTTCCTAATGTTGCCGAGCGCAGGACAAGTGCATAGGAGGTGACTTATGGTCTCTTCTTCCACCTCATCCCTACAGCTTCTGCAGAAATGGTTATAGGGGATACCTAGTCTTTGAGCATCCCTTCTGATGACGCAGTGTCACATTGACAACATTTGTTATTTTGGAGAGGGTTCCTCTTTTGTGTTTCAGGAGTCCGATGGACCTAGATTTGTTAAGTGTTGGCCAAAGTTATCTGATGGTGTTGCATAGACCTAGATGTTGCCATCCGTGATTGGCCATTTGTTCCGCGTCGATTTGAATAAGGTACTTAACATAAGACGTTGGCGCTTTGGTGTCGATAATGCCTATGCTGTTTATACCAAAGGAGCCTCGTCGAGCCAGTTTGTCAGCTGCACAAGTCCCCGGTTTGTAACAGTGACCTGGTACCCAGCAAAGGGTGAAATTGTACTGACCAGCTATTTCATCAAGAGATACGCAGTCTTGCATTGCCTTAAATCTCATAGTGCTGGATGCGAAGGATTTGATGGCTGTCGATGTACGACTGTCGTAAATACCGATATGCAATGTTGATTTTGTATTAGCCGCTAGACAGCCAGTGTTAACTTCGGTTTGAAAAACGCTGCAATGATTTGGATGGTTAAAAGAGAGATGTATGTCCGGGTCTTCTGAGAAGATTTCGCCACCGACTCCGTCCTTGGTTTAGGACCCGTCCGTGGAAATTGACAGCGATTCGTTGTATAGGACATCGTGTTGCGCTCACTCAGCTCTGTCCGGTATTGAATGCATGTAGCCCCTGTTTAAGTCCTATTCAATGGACAGGTGGTCACTGGAAATGGGGAGATGACGGTGCATCGAAAGTATTTTGGCGTGTCCCCTGTGTTGCTCCTTCCACTGCTTAGAGCGTCTAAGTCTTATTGCCGAGCTGATAGCCTATTGTTTACTGACGATGCCGATGGGAAGTAGGTAGAGCATGGTTTGGAGTGCCACTGTGGGCGAAGTTCTCAGTGCACCGGTAATACTGAAACATAAAACTCGTTGAGTTTTTTCCATTATAGACAGGTTGGACTTCTTCTCCAGAACAGGCCACCGTACCAGTACTTCATACATAGGAATCGGTTTTATTACCGATGTGTATAGCCAGTGCATGATGCTTAGTTGTAGACCCCAATTAGAACCTAGTGCCTTCTTGCAAATGTATAGGATGGCCAGTGATTTGCTGGCACGTTCGACGACACTCTATTTTCAAATTAGCTTTAGGCCTAAATAGCTAGCGCTATACGAAAGTTTAAGAGTGGATTCTCTTATTTTTGGTAGAGTGAAGTCGGGGAGTTGTGTTTTCTGGTAAATAGAACTAGTTCAGTCTTCGTAGTATAAAGTACTTACTTTTATCTTAAAATGACTAATGAACTAAATGATATTCAAGCTATTAACAAATTAACCCAAGATTAGGAAAATCGTGAAGGATGTCGCATTCGCGTTGATTACGCTTTAGATAGTATAGCCTCACTTATGTAAGAAAGCAGAAGAAGAAAGAATATGAAGGTGTAAATAGTTCGTGTTATATCCGTGGGCGGAAGAATTCTTGAATCACTTCTTGTTAAGAATGAATTTTCGAAAGACATTCACATCATTCAAGTGCTACGGGAATAGTATTTTCTCTTTCGGGTGAAACGAGCCTACATCGATGGATCAGGGCCCCAAGATATTTGCAAATGCCTATTGATTCTTCTTCTTCCTTATTCGGCGAGGTTATGATCTGAACTCAATGGATCATAACCTTCCCACTTCTCTACATTTCTACTGATTCTCCTGTGAGGTTCGCCTTTTAATTATACTCCTGTACTATACATCGGTATAGTTGTTACAGCAAAACTGCTAGAAGAAGTTGTTCAAGTTAAAATGAGAGCACTTCAATTGTTCCACGGTGGCTAGCATCAGTCGGCCTCATGCTAGCTGAATGCGGTACTAATTACCAATAGAAAACGAAGTGAAACCATCACGCTCACACTAGGTTGGCATATGATAATATCCAAATCAGCTATTAATTACCTTGGCATTATGATTGACGTACGGCACCAGCTCGGATCAAGCAGCCTGCGTCATCGCAGGAATGCTACCAATCGATATACATGCTAGCGGAAGAAATGCACGGAAACTTTCTGAAGAATAGGCAGGGGCCGGCTACCTTACAGTGTTGCGAACACAATAGAAACAATCCGCTCACCCAGGCAAGCAGAATACCGGCGCGCCCTAGGCAAACGTGCCGCAGAACAGTTAAGGAGGAATCGATATCTTTAGGAATGAGTTGGAGGCAGCACAAACGCGTTGCAGAACTTCGAATTAGATGGCGCGCAGGCATGATTGACGCCCTATGCTCCCCGAGGGTTAGAGGATCTTAGTATGTAAGTATACCTATACCGCTTTAAGAACTATGACTCCCCCAATTGGCCATCGTGCAGTGATACTACCGAAGATGTGGAGCATGTATTATTTTACAAAGAGTAATGGGAGAAGCACCATCTCCTGAGAATATAGTACTAGTAACACATATACCAAATAAATGGAACGTAGTTAGCTCTTATGCCAAAGATACATGAGTTGAGTCAACTAGAGCGAGAAAGGAGAACGAGCGAGGAAAACGCACGAAGTAACATCGTTAACGCCAGTAGGCACGCACGTATATACCAAAATGTACCTACGCAAACGCACAAACAGACAGACATACGTACACAATAACACTCAAACGTTTAAAGAAAAGTAACTGACTCTGTAACGTCACACCGACGTAGACATACACAAAACCAAACAAACTTACAAATTGAACAAATACCTAAGTACCTTCCAGGACTTTTAAGACGCCTACAGATACACTGCTCTTTTCACACTATCCGGTTTTGACCGGACGGCAAAACATCGGCCGGCGAAATTCTTTTAGTGACGTGAAGAAGAGCATGGCCTCTTCCAGATAACACAGTAACGAATTTTTGCCGTTTAGTAGTCGTCCATTGCCACTGCAACCCACGGCGGCAGGACGGCGACCGAAAACTCAGTGGTGTACGTAACCAAATGGGCACTTTCACATTAGATGGTTCTAAATCGTACGGTTTAAGATTCATTATAACCAAACAGCACGCCCCTCAACCAAAAACTGAGCTTGTGACGGAAAAAAGCTGTGCATAAACAGTATAATGTGAAAGAAGCCTGAACGTGCTGCCTTTTCGGAATTTCGCCAGTCGATTTAGTGCCGTCGGGTCAAAATCGGATAGTGTGAAGAGAGCCTTAGACTTACGCGTGTAAAGAGGAGGAAAATGTATGGCTGAAGTCCAACCCTCCACCCCATGATGAAATGATTCTGAAAGGACCGGTGGCGATCAGGGGCCGAGGTGGTTTTAATTAGGACTTAAGTCACATACACAGGCTTTCGATGTTTTTCAACTTTCTTAAAAAAAAAAAAATAAATACTCCGGTATTACTAGAAATTGAAAGCTTCTGGAAATAGGTCCCCTAGGAGTGCATCACGAAGTTTTTTGTTGTGTAACGAAAGTAATTTTCGTAGATAGATCTCGGGGTAAAGTTCTCCTGGCAATCCTGCTTAGTATAGTGAAGTTCTTCAGAATATTTGCCATAGTATTGTCAGTAGGCAAGTATAGGCAAGCATCGGTTACCTACCTGGGATGGATAAATGCCTTAAATATTTTCGACCAAAACCTTAAGTATTTTAATATCATTTCATGTGAATAACACAACCTCAATCTTTAAATAATGACACCTATACCTGGCTGCTGCCCAGTGTAATGAATGACCAATTGAATAAGTATTTTGATCTGTTAATATTTTGCTTAATTGCACCAAGAAAATAACATCTTTACATCAAAAATATCTCAGCATAATGCCTTTTTCCATTAGCTATTGGTTCACTAAGTTCGAGTTCTTATACATCTTTAGTCTCTCAAGTCTCTGTGCATCATTCTTTTTCATTCGTCTTGTTGGGTGCACCAAGGCATCGCCTTTAATCCACTCTGTTCTATTAGCAACGATCAATACCTTTTCCTATTGAAATACTGGATTTATGTCAAAAAATTTTCCTCTGCAAATAGGGGGGTTCATACGGTTCAACATTTCCGGAAAGACTTGGTCGATTAGATGTCGTTAGCGTTCACATTGTCAAACATGCCGTCAAACTTCACTTTTCAAGTGAATTTCAATGACGGTGGACGTACTCGTAGCAGCGCTTGTGATAGATAAAATTTTACTAATAATTGTTCATAGGCTCTGTTTTTTTAAATTCTATTTTTATACACTTCACTTTGTATCTTCCAAGTCTCCGGTACACCTCTATATATTTAAAAAAAAATTCTTTCGAGAATTGCATATTCTCGAAAACAGAAATTTTTTACTTTAGTTTAATTTTTCGCGAGCACAGCGTGACTATCTTTCGGAAATGAAATTTCCTCCAGGTCGGACAGACACTCATTCACACTATCAGTATCTGTCCAACCACCAATATATAAAAAAAAAGTTGAAATCCATCCGACATATCTGACAGACAGTCATTTCTTTCGTTCAAACGATCAGATTTGATTACGAGTAAGTCTGTCAGATATGTTGGACCTTGTGAACCCCCTAATGCGGAGATACTCGTACATTGATAACCTAAAATTTAAATCAACTGCAAAGTATTTCAAGCAATATGGAAGAAACTTAAATACATACAATTATATTTTACGCATTTAATAACCCTAATGTTACGTCTGTTGGTTCTAAGCTTTTCAAATTTCCAAAGGACACCAAATTCACTGAATTTCACAGCTTAATAGATGAATTAATCACACAGCATGGCTCCGATTTTGCCTTCCGAATATTAGTGTAATTATCACCAAGGGAGCAGAATTGTAGCCAAAAACACGCACCACTGACCGGAATCAAATTAACTTTGTGACCCCAAATGATTTTCAAATAACCATTTGGATTTCGCTGTGATTTCAGTGAACTTCACAAAATGCTTGGTGAGTGCATGGAAACAATTTAATTGGAGCAGAATATTGGTTAGGCACACATTTTAGAAACTATTCTCATAGTCTCTAGGTTAATGATATTTCGTGCATAGTGGCACGGAATGAGCATTACAGTAGCTTAATGTGCAAGGCCATTTGCATTTTATTATAATGAGATGGATTAAAAGCTTTGAGGCCACAATCCGAACTCAACGATGCAGAGAGGACTATTACAAGTTTTGTATCCATGGAAAATTGTACTTAGTACGCAATCGTAATTATTTTCAGTTCATTTGATTAAATTGGGTGAAAATGATGGAAGAAGATCAGTAAATGACATATTCGATGTACGAATATGTCATACATATCAAGGAATTCATTTCACATTGAAATTGGCTCCAAATTGTATAGAAAACCACGTAGCCATGAGTGCATTATGCTACCAAAACAAACTTAGTGAATTTAAGTTTCTGTGATCTATAAATTTCCTTTGTAGGATAGAGCTCACTCCCTTCTGTCCTGGTGAAAGCAAATCTGGAAAATATTTTTTGAAAAGTTAAGCGAAAGTACGAGCCTTGATTACGGGAATTGGAATATAATTCTTAAGCTGAAATTGCGAATGGTTCATCCTCACCTTCGGGGGCACCTTTATCGGCAAAAAAAAGATCGAATACCAAAGAAATTCATTTCCATCCTAATATAATTGAAACGCTGCTCCAAATTATTACTCAACATGTACCAAGCTATTAGATTTCTAAAGTTTTTGGAGCCTCTCGTCCATCGATAATATATCTGGATCCAGATAACGTTATGTACTAGCTTCAACTGATTGCAGTCTATTATTGATAGCAGGTGAACGTTGGCGCAACAGCTCTGTATGTGCCAGGGCCCAGCTTCTCGCAACCACTCATGTTGTGTGCGTTATATTTTTCACACGAATGGAAGGGACCTACAGTTTAGTGCCGTATCCGAATGGCAATTTGTTTTGAGAAGCTTTTTCCAGACAAGAATAATCTCGGATGTTTGTCAGACGCTCGCGAGAGGTGGGACTGTGAAAAAACTTGTTTGTGTTTTTCTGGGATTCGAACTTGGAACCTCACGCGCAGTGATCCGACACACTAACCACTTACGCCACGGCGTAATCGGATCTCCATTGATCCAATATCAGACCTCAAAAAAGAGAGAAGAACATTTTTTCGGGTGGAGTTAGCAGTAATTGTTGATACAGCCTCCTAGAACCATCTCTAGTTCAGTAAGCATTTTAGAATAGCTGTGGATGTCGCTCTTGAAATTTCGTCTAGATCATTGGAGAAATGTCCTCTGTCGTCTTTCAATTTGCATTCAAATTCTGTCATTCAAGCCGGAGCTTTAGACAGCAAACGACGTGATTAACTCATTTTTGCCCTGTTTTTCTTCTTTTTTCCCCTTGATTTCTTGCAACCATTTCCAAGCGCGCGCGTTCACCTATTGCCGGGGACAACATCCTGTCCTTGGATAAAAAGTCGCGAACATCTTTCGAAATGAATAAACGCAAGGTAAACTCCAGAACAAATTACTGGAGTCCGTTGCAATGTTTACCCGATAGCGATAACGATAGTGTAAATATGGACGAAATAGTTTCGCCAAATGTCACCAAAAGAATCCATATCCCTCCCATAAAACTCTTGCAGAAGCCATCTGATTATGTGCACGAATTAATGACATCTATTGAAGTAGTCGATTACTCAATTAAAATAATGTCAATCGGAATTAAAATTAATTGCGAATCATTAAACTCCTACAATTTAGTATTGCGTAAATTACGTGAAGACAATTGTCAGTTCTTTACACACGAACTCAAAAGTGAAAAAGCTCTCAAAGTTGTTTTGTACGGTTTGAACGAAATTGACACAAATAAACTGAAAAATGAATTAGTGAAACTTGGACTTCAGTGTAAAGAAGTTAAAATGATCACCAAAAAATTTGACCATTTTACAGATACATTTTACATTGTATCGCTTGTGAGTGGATCAATAAGGTTGGGTGATTTAAAAAAAAACATACGTTCGATCTTTCACACGCAAGTGAAGTGGAGCTTCCAGCGTAAACAAAAAAATCACCTAACACAATGCAGGAATTGTCAAATGTTTGGTCATGGAGAGAGACACCGCCACGTTAAAACTTATTGTTCTATCTGTGCAGCCTCTCACAAAACAGAAGAATGCGACAACCAAAATACAATCAAATGCGCAAATTGCAGTCTTAGCCACAAATCTACAGACAGCGCATGCGCAGTACGCAGCAGTTACATGGAATTGAGAGTGAAAATGGCAAGCAGGTCAAATCGCTCCCACTCACAGCAGCCGCATCCGAAGTTCATCAGCAACATCACCAACACTAACAATGCGGCAACACCAGCTTCATATTTGTTGCCAATGGATGATTTTCCTCCTCTCCAACGTGTGCATCATAATAAGGTAACAAATCAAATCACCAGCAACAATGTCCAGCAGCCTTGTGCTTGGGGGAGTCTACGAGTGCACGATGATGCACAGAATCAACCGCGTTTTAACAACAACAACAATAATTTCTCAACAACCACTGCTAGTGGTGAGTTATTTTCTATGGAGGAGCTTAATTCTTTGGTAATGGAAATGATTTCCAAATTAAGCAATTGTAAAACTAAAATAGATCAATTTAATGCCATCGCGCAGTTAGCCACTAAATTTTTATATGCTAATGTTAAGTAATATGACAACTAACAATCTGAATTTAGTAACGTGGAATGCCAGAGGCATAAAAAATAAATACATAGAATTTAATGATTTCTTAAACTCTAAAAATATAGATGTAGCTCTAGTAACGGAAACATGGTTAAACTCTGAAACTAGATTGTCTTCTTTGAATTTTAAATGCTATCGTGTAGATAGGCTAAATAGAAGAGGTGGAGGTGTAGCGATTTTTATAAAAAGATCCATTCGCCACACATTGCTCCCGGTTATTAGAACTCGCTGCGTGGAAAATGTGGGTATAAAGATTATGTTGAGTGATGGGAGGGAAATAAGCGTAATGTGCGTTTACTTTCCAGGTAAAGCTGCATCTGCAGTTAAACGAAATAACTTTAAAAGCGATTTACGAAACATTTTAGCTAGAAACGATGATTACATAATTGGAGGCGACCTAAATTGTAGGCATCGTGATTGGGGCTGTAATCGAGCAAACGCGTGGGGTAACATCCTTTCGAATTTGTCCAATTTGTTTCCGTTTTCTGTCCTTTTTCCTCTCAGTCCGTCATATGTACCGTCTGGTTCGAGGGGTCGTCCATCTGTTATCGATTTGTTCATTTCAAACGTCTCAAGCTTTTTCGCAGCCGATATCGTTGCAAGAGTTGAGCTCAGATCATTATCCTGTTTGTTGCAAATTTTCTAAATCTGTTCAAACATATGATCAGTTTGTCCCAGATTTTAAAAGAACCAATTGGGCTAGATTCCGATCAGAATTGAACCCAATATATAGAAACTTACCGACTGTTATTGATGATGTGAGCTCAAACGAAGAGATCGATGTAATGGTCAAAGGCTTTACAGATAAAGTACTGGAAGTAATGAATTCATGTACTCCTAAGAAAAGAAAACAACAGCACTTCTTCAAAATGCCTGACTACATATTAGAATATATCCGCATACGCAATTCTATTAAGAGACATTGGCAACGGTATAGGCTACCAGTCTATTTTATTTATTTCTCCACGGAAATAGAAAAGCAACGAAATATTGATTGGAACTCAAAGCTATCTTCTTTAGACAAGAATTCCAAGCCTTTTTGGAATATTGTGAAAGTTGTTAGAAACAAGAACAGAAGAATTCCCACTCTCCAAGATTCGGGAAATGTGCAATATACCGATGAGGATAAGGCGAAAAAAAAAATCATTCTGTGTCTCAACATTTAGGCGACGCAGTTACCAATCGAATTGTTAGTGAGGTTACTAGCAACTTTATTGCACAAACTACTGAAACGCCTGGAGATGAGCTTATATCTCAACAGAGCGTCGATGATATTTTGTGTTGCTTGTCATCAAGAAAATCGGATGGTATTGACGGTATCAAAAACATGTGTCTAAAGCAACTTCCTAAATCAGCCACTGGATACTTAACGTTTATTTTTAATGTCTGCATTAAAAACCAATACTTTCCAAAGGCTTGGAAAATAGCTAAGGTGGTACCTATCCCAAAACCAGGAAAGCCACCTGATAAACCAAACAGTTACAGACCAGTTAGTCTGCTGAGTAGTATTAGCAAAATATTTGAGAAGGTAATAAAAGAGAACCTCACAAGAGTTACGGAGGAAAATAATATACTTCCAAATGAACAATTTGGTTTTAGAACAAATCATAATACATCGCATCAAGTACTTAGAGTCTGCCAGCACATTAAAAAAAATCGTTCTTTGGGAAAATCAACTGGCCTTGTCTTGCTAGACATTGAAAAAGCGTTTGATTGTGTGTGGCATTTGGGCCTTGTCTATAAGATGTTAAGTTTCCGTTTTCCGCCGTACCTCATAAAACTTGTCCTAAGCTTTCTTTCCGATCGTTTTTTTAGAGTATTCGTGAATTACTGTTATTCTGTTTGTCATAGTGTTGTTGCTGGTGTGCCTCAAGGATCGGTTTTGGGTCCAATTTTATACAACATTTTTATGTCTGATATTCCAAGGCTTCCTTATTGTGAAGTAGCTATTTTTGCGGATGATAAGGCAATATATTCTTCGCATGAGTTTAGTCTCAACGTCGAGACAAATTTACAAAATGCGATTCAAATATTGCTAAGATATTACAATTGCTGGAAAATTAAAATAAATGCTGAGAAGGTTCAAGCTATCTTTTTCAGCAGGAAACGAAAGACTTGTTTTCTTCCAAGCAACCAGCTAATTGTTAATAATACATATGTTAACTGGGTTCCATCTGTAAGATATTTGGGCATTCATCTCGATGCAAAACTCACATTTAAGGAACATACTGCAAAAGTAATACAGAAAGTAAATATAGCGATAAATATGTTGTACCCCTTTATAAACAGGAAGTCATTACTGAACAGCGCCAATAAGATCATAATCTTTAAAGTAATTTTCCAATCGATCCTTCTTTATGGTTGCCAAGTTTGGGGAAACTCAGCAAGATGTCACATTAAAAAACTACAAGTTTCCCAAAATAAAATTCTTAAGATGATGCTTAATCTTCCCCCGTATCACTCTACCGCTGATCTTCATAGCAGAGCAAACGTTGATTTGATTCACGATAGAATTACAAAACTAACCACGAAATTTCTCCATAATTGTGCGTTCTCCGAAAACCCACTAATAAATCAATTAAACGCTTAACCATGTTTTCTTTTGCTATTTTTTTTTTTTTTTTCTTTTTTTTTTATAACCCACATCCTTTCAATATTGCGTTATAGTTTATTTAAATATTGCATATCATAAATTATTATTTGTTATTTGTTAATTGTTATTATTTATTACATATTATTTAATATTTTGTATCTATTGTTTACTGTTTATTATCTGTTAATTGTTGTTTACTATTCATTATTTATTTTTCATTATGGACTATTTATTAATTATTATTTATTTATTTATTATTTATTATTTATTATTTATTATTTATTATTTATTATTTATTATTTATTATTTATTATTTATATTTATTATTTATTATTTATTATTTATTATTTATTATTTATTATCTATTATTTATTATTTATTATTTATTATTTATTATTTATTATTTATATTTATTATTTATCATTTATTATTTATTATTTATTATTTATTATTTATTATTTATTATTTATTATTTATTATTTATTATTTATTATTTATTATTTATTATTTATTATTTATTATTTATTATTTATTATTTATTATTTATTATTTATTATTTATTATTTAATATTTATTATTTATTATTTATTATTTATTATTTATTATTTATTATTTATTATTTATTATTTATTATTTATTATTTATTATTTATTATTTATTATTTATTATTTATTATTTATTATTTATTATTTATTATTCATTATTTATTATTTATTATTTATTATATATTATCTATTTTTTATTTTGTTTTATTTATTGTTTTACTATTTATTACTTACTATTTGTTAGTTATTATTTATTCACTACAATGTACCTGCTTAGTTTTTAACTATCTTTTTTTTCTATTATATTGAAGGTTTTTAACGTATTTTTCCTTCAAATTTTTATCATTGCCTAATATTTTTGTTATCATCATGTAAAATAATTGTTCAGTAGAAAGATATAATTTAAATATCAAATCTCTGTATGTAAACTGCGCGGTGGCTCACCAAATGTAAATTATAATACGAAATAAAGTTAAAAAAAAAAAAAAAACCTGGGAGATCACGTGTCATCTACGACGTCATACCATATGCACAGGCCAATTTACCAGATCTCATTCTCCTTAAGTGGACCGCCAGAGAGGAATTGAAATGATTCCTTTTAAAAGTGTTAAGTGTGGCATGCTATTTTTATTCATTTGTTTCTATGCTATGTCCGCAGTTTCCTAAAAATGCGGCATGCTTAGAATGTGCCGCAGCAGATTATAATATAAATATATATATTAAGTGCAGCAGCTCCTTAAGTGCCTAGGCCTAGCTTCTCGCAACCATTGGTGTTGTGTGCGTTATATTGTATATTTCGCACGAATGGGAGGGACCTACAGTTGTGAGCCGTATCCGAAGAATTTTTTTTTTTGTTTTTGAGGTGCTTTCTCGTCACAACAAATACTCTCGGATGTTTGTCAAACGTTCGCGAGAGGTGGGACTGTTAAAAAACTTTTTGCTGTTTTCTGCGATTCGAGCTTGGAACTTCACGCGCGGTAGTCCGACACACCAACCACTGCACCACGGCGCCCACCTTATTAGTATTTCTTTTTCTGCTTCTTCTACGACATAAGCTACAATCCACAGCAGTTTCCTTAACCTTATAGTGCATAGTGATCCATGTATGAAACGTTGCGTGTCTTCAACGTTTTTTTTTAATAGCCCTTGGAATAAAAAACGGTTTTATGTTTTAAATTCTTGGAATTATGCTTTTGTATGCAGAGTAATTTCTAAATTCTGCATATACGCATTGCTTTTCACTTGTAGGAAGTTTAGTGCGCATATGTCGTGAGTTTGAAAATAAAAAAAAAATATGCATTTGCACTAGGAGGTTAAATAAATTTGCGACTATGATCCATAAACATTAGATTAATAAATGTAAATGAGGAGAGGAGCAGTCTGCGAGTGACAAACCTCTATTGCAGGAGTGTATAGGCTGTCCAATATTATCCGCCCTAGTTTTCCCTTTTGATAGGCGCCGTGGCATAAGTAGTTAGTAAGCCGGACAGCTGCGCGTGAGTTCGAATCCCAGAAAACACAAAAAAGTTTTTTTCATGGTCCCACCTCTCGCAAACGTCTGACAAACATCCGAGAGTATTGTTGTCTCGAGAGAGCTTTTCAAAACAAATTGCCCTTCGGATACGGCATGTGGGCACCGTGGCGTAAGTGGTTAGTGTGTCGGATCACTACGCGTGAGGTTCCGAGTTCGAATCCTACAAAACACCAACAAGTTTTTGTCACGGTCCCAACTCTCGCGAGCGTCTGACAAACATCCGAGAGTATTGTTGTCTCGAAAAAGCTTCTCAAATCACCGTTCGGATACGGCACTAAACTGTAGGTCCCTTCCATTCGTGTGAAAAATATAACGCACACAACATGAGTGGTTGCGAGAAGCTAGGCGTGTGAAAAATATAACACACAGAACATGAGTGGCTGTGAGAAGCTAGGCCCTGGTACTTAAAGAGCTTTCACTTTTTGTAGCAATCGCCTAGCATATTAGCTTATTCTACACTCACTCTTCAATTTATATAAGGCAGATCCTAGGTGTTTCATAAGCATTCAAAAATCACTCTTTCGCCTTAGGAGAACGTGTTCAAAATATCGCCATAAATCAATTTACGGACCCTGAGCCACATAAATACACCACAAATAGTATAAATAAACCGAGATTTTGTTAGCATTCATCCACATTGAATGGCTGCAATATATTTCCATCGAAAAATGTAAACGTTCCGCATAGTATGAATATCAAATTAGGTTGATCCGAATAGTGCAATGTTTTATTGCTTTCAAAATATACGAAATTTCGATTCTGCATCTTTATTCAAGTATATTTGAATAATGTGACAGCTGATATGTATTGTTATAATTCAAATGAGTGATGGTCATTATAAAGCTTATTTGGTTATTAGTTTAAATATTTATGCGATTTCGAGAATATAATTATCTAGTTCATTTACTCGTCCCTAACTTTTGATACTTTGTAAATTCTACTAACGTTTTTGCACCCATGAAAATAAAGTTGATAAAAGAAGTTAGGAATATAAAACTGAAAGTATTTATGGTAGTGTACTAGTTTCATTAGAGCTTCTCAAACAAGAGTATCTCTACTCACAAAAAAGTAATAAAGTTCATATTACCGTGGACCAAACCATTGCAAAACCTTCAGCTACCCTACATCCACATGATTCTTTTCATTTGAGTCTGATAAAGTTGTACCAGTGCATTCAATTACCACAAAGAATTTAATATGGAAATTCATAAAAGCAAAATTGAAAATAAAAATTGAACCGGCGAAGGTGAGCTATGTTGGCTTACCCATGTTCACGTCGAACAATTTAAGGAAAATTTACAAAATATTATTAAAATTTTGAGTAATTGAAGCGTAAGCTCATAGCACTTTATATTATATATGTATATAAGTACAATATTAACAAAATAATAAACAGAAATTTAGTTAATGAAAATGAAAATTAAATTTATGGAACGTGTAGCAAATACCAATTCATAATAAGCGAAAGTTTTGAATGAATCTGAAGACCTAAATATGTTGGGGAGAAGATATACCACTATTGCTACTAGATTTGGTACCGCCCCTTTTTACCGGCGCATGTTGGATTTAATTTCATAATTTCTTTATATTTATATAAAAAACAGATTAAGATAGTTATTCAAATTGTACATCAGTCTTCAGCCAAATGCCTAAGCAGGACGTCACGAAATATGCTTGAATCACAGAGTCTTTGAATGGTGAGGGAAAGCGAGTTCCAGGAGCAAGCGACACAAATGAAAAGCTGTCGTTCGGTTGCAAGGCAGGCAAAACGCGGTTGAATTAAAGTAAATTAGAGTACTGAATTGGCTAACCGAAGCTTGTCCGATAAATACGTGGGTTGTTTGGTTGGCATAGTTTGGTGTAAAATCATTAGAGAAAGATAATTGAGATACTTGTGTAACGTGCATCCTAGTGTCTTTTTGACATAAGGAGAAACATGGTCATATCGTCTTAGTTCATAAACGTAACGGGCTGTGTTATTGAAGACAGTGGTTAGTTTTCTTTTATTCACAGCGCTACATCCAATAACAATTTTACACCTGTACGCAATTATAGGCACGACAAGGAAATAAGCTAACATAAATTTGGTGTTCAAAGGAGTGTAATGCACGAAAACAACCGTACACCTTTCCAATGACTGATTGGATATGGTCGTCCCATCCCAAAGTTCGATTAAAATAAATGCCAAGATTTTTAGCTTTATCAGTGTACTGAAGCACTGAACTACCAAGATAGATAGGAGGGAAATAGCTAGGATCAAGCTTGGTTTTATAGATAGCAATCCAGTGGGACTTGCTTGGATTTAGTCATAGGCAGTTTTTTTTTCGGACCAATGGACGACCTCCCTCAAGACGTCGTTTAACCTGCTCACACCGTCCTCAATTATTCCTATTTTACTGCTGATATCTATTTGCACATCGTCAGCATACAAGTACATGGATGAATTTGTGGCTGAAAGCGGCGAATCATTAATAAAAATACTGAAAAGCAGTGGGCCCAAAATAGAACCTTGTGGTACTCCTGCCGTAGTTTTAATAAGTCCTGATTTCTTTTTCTACACGACAACAGATTGCTGACTTTTCGAGAGGAGAACCAATTATCTTTAGTGGAGAAGAAGATAATTGGCAACCTGTTTTGAAATAAGTTTCATTCCCTTCCTTTTATAATAAATACTAATGAAACGTACGACAAGTTTCGTTTTAACGTATTAATAGACAAGATCTATCTATATATCTATATATTATAGACAATTAAAACGCGAGATTGAAATTCCTCCTGTGAGTTTATTTCTGCACTTATTTTAATGATTCCAACACTGAACGAAAGCTTATTAACTGGATCAAACAACCTGGCAAGATCGGCAAGTACAATTCGCTTGCATACACCTTCATGTAATCTGTTGGACTCATCAAAATCACTTCTGATTGATGACGTGTAAGAAGCTGCTCTTTATGCTCTTCCGGAATTTTTTCTAATATTTTTGGGTGGTTAGCACAAAACTTTCTTAGTTCAAAGCCACCTAGTTTCACCGGTTGGCAGATTTCAGCTAACAGTTTCTCAGCATCTTCTATACTATCTGCATCCGTAAAAAAATCATCAACGTAAAAAGACTTTTTTATGACCTCCGAAGCGCGTTGGTATCCACATTTGTTATCATCTGCGAGTTTTACCAAGCATCTTGTAGCCAGATATGACGCCCATGCTGCTCCATAAGTTACAGTATTAAGCTGGTATGTTTTTAATGGACGATCATGTTGTGATCTCCATAAAATTACTTGCAGCATTCTATCACTAGAATCTACTAAAATTTGTCGGTACATTTTGCTTATGTCCCCCGCGAAAACATATCTGTGCATTCGAAAGTTGGTTATGAGAGAAAACAAATCTGGTTGGACTGTTTGAGCAACCATTAGAATGTCATTAAGTAAATGTCCGGATGGATAATATTTTTTGCTGAAGCATCGAATACAACTCTTAGTTTTGTTGATGAACTTTCGGGTTTCAAAACGCAGTGATGGGGTAAAACGTAGTGTGTGTTGTATAATTTGTTCTCATCAATTGGACTCATATGGCCAAGCGATTCATACTCTTGCATGAATTGAATGTATGTGCATTTTAACTCATTGGTTTTGTCCAGTCGTCTTTCCAATGCCAAGAATCTTTTTTAGCTGATTCTAATGACTCTCCTAACATTGCACCTGGATTCTCTTTAAATGGCAGTCGTACTACGAACTGATTGTTCGCATTTAATTTTGTGTTCTTTTGAAAGTGTGCCTCGCAATCGTGTTCCTCCTTGCTCATGGTATTCACAGGAGCATCATGATCTTCTGTTTCC
The DNA here is from genome assembly GCA_945910035.1 of Brachypalpus laphriformis. Lineage (NCBI taxonomy): Eukaryota > Metazoa > Arthropoda > Insecta > Diptera > Syrphidae > Brachypalpus > Brachypalpus laphriformis. Next base: position 127,283,591 of record OX246755.1, read on the forward strand.
CAGAACCCTCGGACGAGGTTGTCTACTGAGGAAAATGAAGTTTTTGTGGCCACATGACAGTGCGCCGCTGGATCGCCCGCTGATGCGCTTCCAGCTATAATCCACCCCAATTTGGAATTGCGAAATACGGGTATTTTTTTTGCTATTTTAATATCTCCTGGTAAGAGCAATTCAAAGAATATTTGTGCTCCTAAGAGCATGTAAATGTGTTAGGCCTTGGAATATGTCGGATCCGCAAGTTGTACATGCGGCGGTAGCTTCCAACGTGCTGTATCTTTTTCTTGGCTGGTTTGGTATTCGTTAATTTGAGTCATGAACGGCACCGCAACTGCACCGCAGCGGCACTGCACGGTAACGGCACCGCAACCGCACCGCAACAGCACCGCTAGTCCACCGCAACTGCGCCACAACTGTACCGCAGCGGCACGGCAACTGCGCCGCAACTGCACCGCAACCGCACCGCAATTGCACCGCAGCGGCACCGCAGTAGCACCACAATTGCATCGCAGCGGCACCGCAACTGCACTGCAACTGTACCGCAGCCGCACCGCAGTAGCACCGCAATTGCATCGCAGCGGCACCACAACTGCACCGCAACTGCACCGCAACTGCACCGCAGCAGCACCGCAACCGCAACTGCACCACAACTGCACCGCAGCTGCACCGCAACAGCACCGCAACCGCACCGCAATTGCACCGCAACAGCACCGCAATTGCACCGCAGTGGCACCGCAACTACACAGCAGCACCGCACCGCAAGGCAGCCGCACCGCAATGGCACCGCAACCGCACCGCACCGCAACTGCACCGCAGCAGCACCGCAACTGCACCGCAGCAGCACCGCAACTGTACCGCAGCCGCTCTGCAGCCGCAACGCAGGCGCACCGCAGCCGCATCGCAGCAGCACCGCAACTGCAGCGAGGCAGCACCGCAACTGCACCGCAACTGTACCGCAACTGCACCGCAGCCGCACCACAGCCGCACCGCAACTGCACCGCAACCGCAACTGCACCACAACTGCACCGCAACTGCACAGCAGCCGCAAGGCAGCCGCACAGCAACGGCACCACAGCCGCACCCCACCGCAACTGCATTGCAACTGCACCGCAACTGCACCGCAGCAGCACCGCAATTGCAATGCAGCAGCACCGCAACTACACCACAGCAGCACCGCAATTGCATGACAGCAGCACCGCAACTGTACCGCAGCCGCAACGCAGCCGCACCGCAGCCACATCGCAGCCGCACCGCAACTGCACCGAGGCAGCACCGCAACTGCACCGCAACTGCAACCGCAGCTGCACCGCAACCGCACCGCAGCGGCACCGCAGTTCAATTCAATTCAATTCAATTGAAATTGAATTAAAAGTAAAAAAATACGTGCCGCGCAAAGAGCTTGACATACTCGTACACGAGTGACATGATGATTGTCAAAGTTCGCTCTATGAACTTTTTTTTTTGACAAATAATATTCATAGTAAGAACGCAGATGTTTGTTTAGGTGGCGCTATAGTGCGGGGGTGCACCTAGGTCTCAATGAACAAACCCCTCCGTTTCCATCCATCCCAGTTGCGTACGCCACCGTGGTTCAGATCCCCCACTACTTGTCAGCGCCACCTGCCGCGAGGCCGCCCTCTAATGCGCCGTACATCCGCGGTAGATTCGCAGATTTTCACAGCACTCACAAACGCCCCTCTGACAACCCGAGTTATTCCGACTATGCCAATGTCGTTGGCGAGCAAATAGTTGTATAGACTTGTAAAAGATTCTACATCCGGTGTTGGTTTGTAAGTTTCTTACAATTCTCTCAAGTATTATGTTAAAGAGATTGCACCTAGCTTAGACCTTTCTTGGCATCGAACGGTTGGTGTACTTACCGACTTTGATGGAGCGGCGAGAATTCTCCATCGTCAACATACACAGACAAACGAGATTGGCAGGGACGTCGAAACTAGACATGTCTCTGTATAACTTGTCACTATACACGCTATCATACGCAACTTTCAAATCGATGAAGAGGTGGTGCGTATTAATTTTATATTCATGGGTTTTTTTCCGAGATCTGCTGGAGTGTGAATAGTTGGTCAATGATGGACTTTCCCAGCCTAAAACCGCACTGATAAGGACCTATCAGGCTGTTGACGATCAGTTTAAGGCGTTAACATAATATGGCAGACAGGATCTTATATGCGATGCTAAGAAGACCTATACCTCTGTAGTTGGCGCTGTTTAGAGGGTATACTTTCTTCAGGATCGGTCAAACGATGCTGAGGTTCCATTCATCAGGCATACTTTCGCCCGACCAAATTTTACCGATAAGCTGGTGCATGCTCGTTGCCAATTCATCTCCCCTTGCCCTGAAAAGTTCTGCGGGAAGGACGTAGTCCGGTGCTGCTTCAGCAGCTTTGTTGGTTTTAAATTTAAGTATCACTTCATTTGGTTGATGGGAATCTTGACTGTCATTTTCACTGGAGAATGGCTCGTTCTCTCTGTTAGCAGAATATTAGTCATCGTCGCCGTTTAATAGTTTGCAAATGTGCTCTTCTATATCCGACTGCGATTCTGCTACTATATTACCATTTTCGTGCCTACAGGCTTCTGTTCTGGATTTGAAGCCCTGGCATGTTCTTTTTACCTTTTTGTAACATTTTCAAACATCATTCGATCGAGCGTTTCTTTTTTTCTTCTTTCTGAGAAGTCAATGTTCCTCTTTCCTCCTCCGCTTGTAGAGCTCGCGAGCAGCTCTAGTCCTTCTATGTAGCGCCGCCTTGTAAACCTCTAGTTCTGCCGCATGTGCTTGCCGGTATTCTTCATCAAACCAGAGGTTTCATTGTGGTGGCCGAGAGAAAGTTAGTGCATAAGAGGCGGCTTCTCTGATGGCTTGTTAGAAACGATGCCACTGGTTTTCCGCATTTGCTGGTGGCGTCATAGGACTTAGGTTAAGATTAAAAGAGACTCGATCGGCAAAAGCTCTGGCGGTTTCTTGCGATTGTAGCTGTCCGACGTCAAACTTCTCACAGTATTTCATTGATTTCGCTCCGCTCTGGATACACGCATCCGTACAACGTAGCGATCCGGGTACATGTTGGGTTCTCGGAAAGTTCGGGCACCCAGAACACTGGAAGTGTCCTACGTCAATTGCAATGTGATCAATTTGGTTGACGGTTTTTCGATCAAAACAGAGCCATATCCCCTTGAATATCAAGACGTGGGTATCGCATAATAGCTACAACAACGTTCCTGAATCCATTGTCGGATGTGGTGTCGTGCAGGCTGTGCTTCCGGCCAAGCTAATGAAAACGCCCTCTTTTCCTTGCTTTGCATTAAAATCGCCCAGGATAATCTAAGCGTCGTGGATAGGACATTGCTCATTTATCTTGTGCAAGGGCAAGTAGCAGTCGTCCTTAGTCGCGTCATCCATCTTCTCGTGAGGGGAGTGAGCGCATATTATGCTAATGTTGGCAAATTTAATCCTGATACAGATTGCCAAGAGACCCGAAACTCAAGATGTCTTGCCTAAGTCTGCCTCTTATAACAAATCCGCACCTGAATAGGTGCTTTCCTTGTTATCTGTAGCAATCGCCATAGTAGATGTCGCAGGTTTTCACCCTCCATTTGCTGGGCCATTCCATCGCACTTCTTGAATGGCGGTAATGTCTGCTTTGCAGCTTGCAGAGAGACCTAACATTCCACGTGCAAACAAGAAAATCGCTTTCCCTTTTACGTTTCCAAGGGTAGTCAACAGTAAAATCATCCATATTCGAGGCTGTTCCATGAAATGAGCTTCTGGAGGTGCTTGAACACTCTTCTCTATTTGTATAATATTTTCCTCAGTGCGAATCTAAGGCGATCTACCGGGTCGCGGCGCGTCACTTACCATGTTGCTGGTGACGATCAGCTAAGCGACTAATCATTATTTCAGAGGACAAAGTTGTCATGTTGAATTGGCAATTTAAATAATAGAATTCTATTATTCTAATTCTTTATTCAATTGTGAATATCTTCATAATTTTTATTTTTTTATTTTATTTTTGTAAATCTTAGTCATGCAATCTGCGAATTCAAATTAAAAAAGATGCATATCCAACGAATAAAGATACGTATAAACGAAGAAATTATCAAATTTTAAAACTCTATTGTGACATATGGCCCACCCTGCAAAAAGTCGAATTTCCTCATTGCTTTACTCCGAATTGGTACAATTGACAATGGACCATATGACACAAATCAAATCATATTTGTTTTGTTAATTAATCCAATCAAAATGAACGATCCTTCAATCAGTACAATCAGCTTACCCATTCATTCTCACTCCTATCCGCATTCTGTCACTATGTTGCTGTGATAAGTATGTGTCAAGAAATAATGGACATTCGAAGGCGGTAAATCAATATGTTCTTGATTTTAATCCTTTTCGAGTTAATGTCTGTGTATGTTCTTCAGCTCTGAAGGGTGTCATTCCGGTAGTGACATCCGCTGGAAGGATTTTCTAAAATGATGTCCGAATTGGTGTGTGGTAATGATTTGGGGATGTTTTCTGTCATTCGTACATATATTAGTGCGGTGGGAATTTCTCGACTTGACTTAAAGACCACTCGGGTGATTAAGTAACATATATGAAGGCGGATGTACATATTTATAAAGATGAGTAAGCCTTATATTTGTTTCTGAACTCAGTGTGTATTAATGGTTCTGTAGCTTGGATTCTAATTCTGCGACACAAAGCCAAGTCACGTGCAAACTGTCGTGTTTCTTTAAAATCAATGTCAGACAATAACCATAATTAAAAGTTAAGTCTCGGAAATTGCCAGAATGTTAGTCTCCACTTGCGTGCTTTCCCATAATTGCATTAGTTGCCTCCCTCGAAGAGCACTCGATTGTACACCGCAATTTTCAATACGAAATTAAACAAACCATCTGCGTTTTATAGTTACATCGAGTGGGAGCCATTGGCAAGTTTTCGAAAACTATTTTCAATCGTTTATATTATTCGTTTAGTAGTCCCACACCCTGTCACCCATGCTAGACCGAAATATGTTACATATTGGGGCGGACTACTGCTACTACTGTAACTAGTGCATGTAGCAGGGAAATGTCATGTTTCGCCACTTCCGCCTCAATCTGAAACTATTTGCGGGATTCAGGAATTTATATTGGCCATTTATCGTTTTGTGGGTACACTTTCAGATGTATGTGTGTGTATGGAATTTAATCATGTTACTTTAAATATAAATGACATTCCACAAATTAGTGTGCCAACACCACAAAGTGTACGTAATACAGATGAATGTTTGTTAGCAAATTTATGTGCTAATGATATGTAACATATTTACATATATTACATTCCTTGATTTTTTTTTATTGTTGAGATAGAACTGCAGCGAAATAGCTTATGTTCATTCAACGAACATATGGTATTTGTTGTATTCACCTTACCTATGTGCATTTTATTGTTACAGGAAATTTTTTTTTTTTGTAACTGTCTTGGAGTTGACTTCTTTTAGGGCCGATTTTTCAATAGTCAGATAAACAATCATATAGGGATAAACTGTCAGTTAAAGCATTAATGCATTTTTCATTAGTTGTATAGTAGCTACTCGAGGAATATAACACTGATTATCGGGTAGATAAAGAGTGGAGTAAATTTAATTATTAGTGAACAATCAGACGGTTTATCTGACTATTGAAAAATCGGCCCTTAAAGAAGTTGCACATTGTAAACTGGAAAAGAAGCGAAAACAGGAATTAGGTTTCAATGCTAGAACTAGTCAGGGAAATTGTGATCAATAGTAATTTTTATTCAAATGTTGAATTGTTCTACGTGGCATGTGACCAGATAAGTTTAGTACTTCAACCTACAACCTACCACTCAATAATCGATCAATTTACCACTGTATTATGTATCCTGAAATGATCGCACTACTAATCATTACTCTGCATGGAAAGAAGAATACCTTTCCAGTTCCAGGAAGCCGAAGATTCTTGCTAGAGCAACAGCATCCAGAAATTTTACAAGAAAGTCAAGCAGCTGGCAGCTACCTAGCTTCAAAGCGCAATCTTCGAAGCAATTAAAGATAGTTAGTCATCGTGACACAGCGATTTATAGGTGTGTTGACACAGCATTTACAGTAACTACTAAAAGGGCAGCAGTTTGGACGAATAATAGGGAAAGAGGATAAGCCAAACACAAAATAGTGTTTGATACCACTTATAAGAATTCATTTAACCGTTTGTGTAAACGCCTAAGGCTTTCTGGAATAGACTTATCACAACACATCAGTGTTACCGACTAACTGACGACAGGCCAAATTTTCGCACTGGAGTTGAAATCCTTTCAAGTCGAAACTCACTATCTTTCCATCGATTTCAAAGCTACGTGATATTTATTTTTTTGAGCTCTGCATGAAGATGACTGAATCCGAGATCTCGCTAGAGCTGATCTATTTGAATTGCATAAGGTTGAAAATATGCGATGCGCTCTACGCTTTGGAAACTGCTTATCCAAACTTTAAATTAATTTCTTGAATGTCGTGCTGGTAGTGCACAGAGGAGCAGGTGTCAGTACAAAATGGTGTCAGTACGTTCAGCTGATGGAATACGTAAACGACATCGAAATCATCAGACGCTCCAAGCGTAAGCTATTAAGACTTTCATGGCAGCTGATCAGACAAACAAGATCAAAGGAATGAAGTTTTACAAAGCAACATCTGCCCACGATTTAGAACAGAACCTCACTTTTGATAACTATAACTTCGAAGTACAAATGACATCCTCAACTCTCGCTCGATGTCAGAAAACGTTTCAAACAAGGTGCTGCGCTATCATGCGATCTCTTTAACATCACACTTCAAAGAATTGTACGAAACTCGCAAACCAACACCGGAGGTACAATTTTTTACAAAACTACTCGCTCGCCGATGACATTGACATAGTCAGAAGAACTTAGCAGGCCGTTATTGGGGTATTTATGACCTATATGATGAACTCCGCAATTGACATTAGTGAGGAGATCAGGTGAAGAATTACTCTTGCCAATCGCTATTTTTATGAGCAAAGAGGTCAGAATATACCCGAGGTAGGCATGCCTGTCGTAAGAGGCGACTAAAATCCACCTTTCGTATACCGAGTATGGCGTATACAAAAACATGCAATGAACAAAACAAAAGATTTTAATACCCCAGGTGGCAGTCCAGGTACATTGGAAAATCCATCCTCTTCGGAGGTCGGCTCTACGGATTCTGGGGAGAGCCAATTATTGCACCTAATAAATCCATTCTCAAAAAGTACAAGGGTATCTCGATCTCCACCAACAAGATCGAACGTCTCCGGAAAAAGAAGTCCGCCTGTAACCCAAATAGTTACAAAAAAGCAGCGAAAGATAGGAAATCCGTCAATATTGACTTAAGATCGGGTAACAAAGAAAAACCCAAACGCAGTAGAGAAAATTTGACAGAAGCAAAGTCTTCGAATACTGACGCACAGTCTTATGCTCAAGCGGCGATGGCAGCTAATGGCAAGTATATGACCGTCAACCCACGGGAGATCAAGGCAAAAACCGTCCAAACTCTAACGTAAAGACTCCTGCTCAAGTTGCGACATTGGAAAACGGTGATAGAGGTAGCTCACAAAATCCAGTATCCAATGTTTTCTCCTTAATACTTGCGAAACTTGAAGAGCAATGCAAAACAAATAAACTTATTTTCGAGAGACTAGTTGCACTAGAAAGCAACACTCATAACAAGCGCACTTCAACCCGAATATGAAAGAAATGCAAAAAATTCTTACATGGAACGCTAACGGGCTCATACGAAGACTCGACGATTTAGAAATATTTATACGAGAAAAAGATATTGATATATGCTTGTTCTGTGAAACTCATCTGACAAAACAAACGAATGTTAAGATAAGATGATATAGCGTGTATCACGCCTTCCACCCATCGGAAGGAGCAAGAGGCGGATCATCCTTGTTTATAAAAGAATGTATCGAACACTCAGCGGAAGTAAAGATTGAACTAGAAACAATGCAAGTAAGCACGGTACGTGTTATATATTGTCCACTGCGATGTAAACTTGAAGAAAGTGATTTCATAAACATCTTCAACTTCCTTAAACCAAATTTTATTATTGGTGGCGACTTCAACGCGAAACACCCCTTCTGGGGTGCAAGGTATGCCTCTCAGAAAGGTAGAAAGCTTTATAATGCGGGTATGCTATACAGTTGTGATTTTCACTCGACGGGTAAACCAACATATTGGCCGACTGATAGAAATAAGATACCAGATCTGATCGATTTCTTTGTTGTTAAAGGAATATCTGGCAACTGTATACAAGTTGAAGAAAGCTTTGATCTCTCCTCTGATCATTCTCATATCATTATGACGATAAGCGATGCTCTGATTAAAAAAGTAGGACCGGTCAGATTAACCAGGACGAAAACTAATTGGGATGGCTTTAAAAAAGATATTGAAGCAAATACTGAGCTGAGCGTATCACTTAAAACGCCATATGAGCTTCAAGTTGAAGTTGATCGCTTCGTCGAAATCCTACAGAATGCCGTGTGGAAGAATACTCCCAAACCTAAGAAATCGCCGGCAAGCTACATTCAAACCTATCCGCAGGAAATAAAAGAGATGATTAAGGAGAAGAGAAAAGCACGCAAAAAATGGCAACAAACTCGGGCTCCGCAACATAAAGCACGTCTTAACCGTTTGGGCAACTCACTAAAAAGTTCTATTAAAAACCTTAAGAATAATGAAATGCAAACTTACCTAGAAAGCTTAACGGCAGAAAAATATTCTAATTACTCGCTTTGGAAGGCTATAATAGGTATTAAAAAACCTCAAATTCAAGCCGCCCCAATTAGGAAAAATCAAGACGAATGGGCCAGGCATGATAAAGAGAAAGCGCAAGTTTTTGCCACCCACCTAGAACAAACTTTCAAACCGTTTGATGGACAAGCTCTTATTGAAAATATAAATACGTCTTATACCATATAGCCAATAGCGTAATAAGAAATGCAACACTTACCGAACTTACTTTACTTTACTTTACTTATGTCCTTTAACCCCTCGGGGGGCATAGGGCGTCAACCACGCCTGCGCGCCATCGTGTTCGGAGTTCTGCAACGCGTTTGAGCTGCCTCCAACTCATTCCTAAAGAGCTCGATTCCTCCTCAACTGTTCTGTGCCACGTTTGCCTAGGGCGTCCCGCTATTCTGCCTGCCTGGGTGAATGGATTCCACTGCATAGCGTATTTCGCAATGGAGTTGTCTTCGCGCCGTAGGGTGTGTCCAATCCATTGCCACTTTCTTCTTCGTATAGTAATGCTTATAGGTTCTTGGCCCGTTCTCAGATAAAGTTGTTCGTTGGAGATGCGGTTCGGCCAAAAAATCCTCAAGATGATTCTTAAGCATTTGTTTACGAAGACTTGCAGCTTGCGTGTGTTAATGGTGTCCACCTTCCAGGTACTGCACTCATAAAGCAGCACTGATTCTACGTTGGAGCGGAACAGTCGTAGCTTGGTTCTTAAGCTAATAACATTGCTTCTCCAGATTTTGGACAGCATTCCGAACGCAGCTTTAGCCTTCCCGATTCTGCTGCACACATCCAGTTCGGTGCCACCGCGATTAGCCGAGACGACACTTCCTAAATATAGAAAGTTATCAACTTTCTCGACTTGCTTTCCGGCAATGTTAAGTTGAGCGCGGGTATTGGAAGTACTCAGGGCTTTTGTTTTGGCTGTGTTTATTTTTAGCCCCACTTTGTTTGCCTCAGCTTCTAGATTTTGTGCCATCAAATGAAGATCCATTATCCGATATGAAAGTAGACAAACATCGTCAGCGTAATCTAGGTGTTTAAGGTAAGATGTCATAGTCCAATGAATTCCATAGTTGCCTTCCGTCAATGCTGCACGGAGTACATCGCTGATAACCATCAAGAACAATAGTGGGGACAGTATGCACCCTTGACGTTCTCCACTTTGGACTTCAAAGTCCTCCGACACCTTACCATTGTGCACGACGTGACACTTGCCGCCCTCATATGTAGCCTTGATAATAGCTATAAGCTTTTCTGGAATGCCTCTCCTGCGCAAGGCCAGCCAGATAGCATCTCGATTCAAGCTGTCGAAAGCCTTCTCGAAGTCGATAAACAGTAAATGTAGCGGAGACCTATACTCAACGCATTGTTCGATTATGATCCGTAAGGTGTTTATGTGGTCGATGCAGGAGGATCCAGCGCGAAAGCCTGCCTGTTCGACATCGAGAGTTGAATCTAAATGATCTTTAATTCGTTCTAGAATTATTCTAGCTATTATTTTGGCTACAGCTGGAAGAACCCATATACCTCTCCAGTTACCGCACTCCATCAAGTTACCCTTCTTTGGAAGCTTAATGATCATCCCCCTTTTCCACTCCTGTGGAAATTGTTCACTATCCCAAGCTCTCCGTATTAGCGGATGCAGCAAATCTGCCGATGTATTTGGCGCCGCTTGAAATAGCTCGGCAGGGATGCCATCAATACCCACCGCTTTGTTTTTCTTGAGGGACTTGATTGCTGTTATTATTTCAGCTTTACTGGGAGGTACGGTGCGAATTCGGGAATTTGTTGCTTCGAACTGCTCATTCGAATTCAAGATCATACCGCCGTCGTCTAAGTGATTTAGCACTGCAGCAAAATGTTCTCTCCATCTAGTGAGCTGATCCTCATCCGAAATCAGAAGGTCACCGTCTAGACTCTTCACTGGATGTTGTTTGGAGTTTCGACCACCAACAGTCCTACTGTCGCACCTACTCGCTGCTTCTTCAGCCCTTGAGGCCAGTGAGTTGACATGTTGACGCTTGTCACGTCTCACACTACGCTGCACTTCTTTCTTCTTCGCACGGTATTGGGCTTCAAGCTCGGTTCTCTCTACTGCTGAGGCCGCTGCAATCCGAGCCTTGATTGCTGTACGCTCATCGATCCGTCTCCAGGTGTCTGTAGAAAGCCATGTGCGGTGGTGTTTCTGCTTTTTACCGACATAAGTGCGTGCCCCAGTCGCAAAAGCATTTTTCACAGCACTCCAGTGGTCATCCATGTTCTCTATGCTGCTGATTGCTTCTGCTTCTAAGGCAAGATGGTCCCTGAACTGTTGGCGCACTTGGGAAACCTTGAGCCTGTCGATATTAAACCTGGTGATGTTAAGCAGGTTTGAGCGGTTGCTGTTGACGGATGCAGTACGAAGGCGTAAATGAGCTACCATAAGATGGTGATCTCGTTCTTGTCCGACGTCAGCTCCACGTCTGTTTCGGACGTCCAGGAGACAATTTCTAAAGCGGCGACTGATCGCAATGTGGTCGATCTGGTTGGATGTTCGTTGCCTATCAGTAGAGACCCAACTGATCTTATGGCAGGTGTTATGCTTAAACAGCGTACCTCCGATGACTAGGCGGTTGGTATTGCAGAAGTCCACAAACCGCTCACCATTGTCATTACGGTCTCCCACGCCGTGAACTCCCATCACGTGCTTAAGCATGGTGTTGTCGCTACCCACCTTGGCATTGAGATCTCCCATTACCATTACAATGTCCCCATTAGGCGTTTGGTTGTAGGCGGCACCTAAGTGGCTATAAAAATTATCCTTTTCATCCTCAGTCGCGTCTAGAGTCGGAGCATAACACTGTATGATGGTAATTTTTCTAACTCTACTCTGGAACCTAGCCGTCAATATCCGGTCACTATGGGGTTTCCAGGATATGAGGCTACTACGTGCTGCTGGAGTTAGCATGAGTCCTACGCCAGAACTCCGTGCACTTCCAGCTGGTTTACCAGAGTAGAGCATGACAGTGCTTTTTGTTGGGGAGATGTATTCCCCAGCATCGTACCATCTTATCTCGCTCAGCCCTAAGATGTCGATTTTATACCGTGCGAATTCGCGCTCCAATTGGAGGAATCTGGCGTTATAAGGCCCTTCCTTGAGTGAGTCCAGGAGGGTCTTAACGTTCCAGAATCCGATCGTTGTCCGTGTCCGATAGCCAAAGGTCGTCAACAAATGATCAGTCCGTATCCGAGGCGTATGTTTCCGTTTCGGAGCAATAGTTTGTTTTACGGTTGCGGCTCGCTGGGCCACAGACCAACCGACACTTATCCTGTTTTTTGGCGCAGGAAGCTCGCCATTCGTCCTCTCCCGTTAGCAATTTCCGAAGAAATTCCCAGATGGCACCACGAGGAGGTGGGAGTAGGGCTTACTAACAGAGCTGCTAGGTTTTCGGCTGCAGTGGCTCCTACTCGTTACTTAGCGGACCAGCACCTATCGGGAGATGCTGCCCCTACGAGGCCTTTGTTAGTCGTTTGCCATCCAACCGAACTTAGGGAAGAAATAAAGAAACTTAGACCTAAGAAGGTTCCTGGATACGACCTAATTACGGGAGAGGTTCTTAAAGCACTACCAAGAAAAGCTCTAATTAAGCTTCTGTTCATTATAAACGCCGCACTTAGAATAGAATATGTTCTCAGTCAATGGAAAGTCGCCGAAATCATAATGGTCCTTAAGCCCGGAAAACCGACGAATGAAACGTCTTATAGACCGATTTCGCTTCTTCCAATTATATCCAAAGTGTTCGAGAGAATATTGATTAGGCGAATAAAGCCGGTAATAGAAGAAGGGCATCTCATTCCGGATCATCAATTCAGATTCAGAAGTAAGCATTCTACAGTTGAACAAGTACATCGAATAACACATGTAATCGAAAAGTCACTTGAAGAAAAAAAGATTTTTTCAAGCGTATTCCTTGACGTCTCTCAAGCCTTTGACAAGGTCTGGCACGAAGGCTTAAAGCTTAAATTACGACAAGTTCTGCCAGAGCACCTATATAATATTTTGAAGAACTACCTTACGAATAGACTATTCCGCGTAAAATGTGGAAATGAATGTTCAGATTTCAAGGAAATAATAGCTGGTGTGCCGCAAGGAAGCGTTCTTGGTCCAGTCTTGTATCTATTATACACCCGTGATATACAGCAAGTAGAAGGCACTGAACTAGCTACATTTGCCGACGACACTGATATCTTGGCAATAGGTAACACGGTCGAAGATGCTACAGAAAAACTGCAAGAAACTTTGGATATTGTAAATGAATAGACAAAGGTTTGGCGAATCGCACTCCAAATCTGTTCATGTAAATTTTACTTATAAGAAAACAAATAACTTGCCGATCTTTTCAAACTCGGTTCCAATTCCGTTTGCAAACGAGGCTAAGTATCTTGGAATGACACTTGATTCAAAACTGAAATGGAAAACGCACGTTAAGAAAAAACGCAAAGAACTAGATAATAAATATAGAGAAATGTATTGGTTACCAAGCTTAATATAGAGAACAAACTGCTTTTATATAAGTAAGTGCTAAAGCCCGTATGGACATATGGTATACGACTCTGGGGTTCTACCAAAATAACTAATATTAAAATTTTACAAACTTTTGGAAACAAAGTGCTAAGAGGTATTGTTAATGCGCCATGGTATATCAGAAATAGCGATATCCATAGAGATCTTGGCATTAAAACTATAGAAGAAGAAATTCAAACCTACGCGAGAAAGCATAGAAGTCGACTAGAAAGTCACGTAAATATTACAGTCCTCCAAGTTTGGAAGAAAGAAATTTACTGCGCCGTCTACAAAGAACCAAACCTTTAGACTTAGCGCGATAAGTAACCGCGTCTAAACTGCGGAGCTGGCAGCAACTTCTAATGGGAAGGTCCCTGCAAAACGTCCTTATTACGTGAAATGAAAACTACTTGATAAGTCGAATACTTAGTTGTAGTAAAAATGAAAACAAGTCTGTTTTGAAGGGAGGTTTTTTAGTGGGTAAAAATCCCACACTACTATGAGCACGCGCTGTCGATCATCATAGTGTCTTGTTGAAGATTTTCACCTACCCTCGGAAGAAAAAAAAAAAATTGAGTAACAAAGCCGTTTCTCGAAATACTAAGGTGGTTCTGTATAAGACACTAATCAGCCTAGTCCTATTGTATAGGGCCTATAAAATGACGAAAGAGTTTATATTTTCAATTTAATTTTTATTTTATTTTTTTAATTCAATTCAATTAAATTTTATTTTATTTCAAAGTTTCACAAGTCTCTCAATTACAATGTTGGGAGTTATCAAAACATACATAGGTTTACTATGGCAGTACTTATAAGACAAAATAAAATGAAGAAACATTCTGTAGTTAAAAGAAATTATTGGCAAACGCAACGAAGTCATAAGGACATAAAAGATAAGCAAGTTATAAGTTATCTAAGATGGTTGGGTCATGAAGAGCGGATGGAACCTATCGTTCCAGCAAAGAAAGTCTTCTAATCCTCCCCGGATGGACGGGCCAATTGGGGACGACCTCGCGGTAGGTGGCGCAAACACGTGGAGGGGGACCTGAAGCAACGTGGCGTGCACAACTGGAGGCCTCACCTTTTTTCCCTTACCTGCAAATTTTTAATTTTTCCCTAAACCATTTCCTTTCACTCCATCCCCGCACTGGGTTTGTAACGCTTTAAAAAATTGCATTCTAAGTGGTATAATCCAAGGACACCGTCGTTACGAGTACCTCAGATTGACAAAATAAATGGGTTCAATTCTGCTAAATCCACGGACAAAATATGTATTCTAGAGAACGGTAATCTCACCAGTCCTACTATACGGTGCCGAGTACTGGACCTTCTATCCATTGATAGAAATATAATTTGTTGAATATAAGGTCCAATGTGGGCGGAAGAAGATTCAGCCGCAAACTCTACTAGCTATATCAAGATGTGGGTGTGGTCCAAGAAAGCGAAACACGTCGACCACATTCGCTGGGCTACATTAAGCGAAAAGACAAAAACCCTACATCCGAGTGGGTCTTTGAATCCCAGCCAATGGGTTCGAGCTGTCTAGGGAGACAGTATAAAGACCAGGCAATCAAGCAATCATCTTTAATAAAGCTCGTCTAGATATAGCCGTCAAGTTGCATTCTTGTCTTCACCTGAGGACATGTAAGCAGTTGTTTAAGAAAAGTTACGAGTACATCCCTTTTCCGAAAACCTACATAAATTAAATAGTAATAGTAGTAACAGTAATTTTTATTAATTCAAAAAAGTTCATTTGTTACAAAATTTACAATAAGCATTGGCTTCTCTAGTCAGCCGAGAGAGCAAGTTTTAGCTATAAATTAAATACTAAAACTTGTTCACTTAATTTTTGAACTAGGCTTAAATCGTTTTCAAAATTATTTCCTGTGACGACATAAACAGCTTACACCACTATGTTGAACTGAGCGAAATGTTAAGTGAATATTGAAGCCCATTATGAAAATGTTAAATGCCTACTCAGAGATCTAAATAGCAAAGTCATAATGAATCAAATAAAGCTCAGCACTCTTACTTATTGTGGTAGAACTGCCTTATTAACATTAATAATGTTTGCATAGAATTTTCTTTCCTAAGTCAAGTTACCCATTGACTCAGTGCTTTGCAATCTACTTCACTCGGAAAACGGCAATAGAGAAAAGTAGATAATTTATAACTTTCTACCTTGGAGCATGATAAGCACGCAAAG
Organism: Brachypalpus laphriformis; assembly: GCA_945910035.1. NCBI lineage: Eukaryota > Metazoa > Arthropoda > Insecta > Diptera > Syrphidae > Brachypalpus > Brachypalpus laphriformis. The sequence continues at coordinate 127,299,158 of OX246755.1, forward strand.
TGTGGCGATTAACTTCTACTCACAGGCAATTTTGATTAAGGTATTACAAAATGGCGCTATTTGGAATAGTTAAACCAACACCTGGTAAAAATACTCATCGCATAGGTACGAGTACCTACTCTTACTTTCTGCAGGATAAACTAACATTATATCAGTGGCCTATTTTCGCTTACACACAGGGTGTTAATGAAATTACTCTTTGATTCGGTTGTCAAGAACTTTGTAAAAAAAAACAAAATAGTTATAAGGCGCTACGGCTTAGTGACTAAGCTGGTTGACAGTATAAAGGAGCTGCAATAGCTCTATTTATACACGTTGGCATCATTTCTGTTTCTACTCTATGTATCAGGCTGACGACTTCTCGCAGTTTGCTTGTCCCCATAATCAAATAACTACTCTAATTTCGAACATTTTGAATATACTCAGCTGTGCTATGCAACCATTTGTTTAAATCGTTTACTGATCCAATAGAGATTATATTGCGCTAACAACACAATTCTTAAGCAAATTGTAGTACCACCCTATGCACCTGAGAACACCTTTACCATGCTGAGCATAGCATTTATGTGGTAAGCAGCAGCATCAACTAAGCAATGCCATGAATCTCATAAACCACATAAATGTTTAATTAATTCCGTTAAGACGGAATATGGAGGATACGTTTTATATGTGCTACGTGCGACATGACTCAGAAGAGAAAGTGGCAGATAGAAGAAACGTGCGGTGGCATGACTCGCTCACACATTCGTAAAAGCATACTTCTCCTGTGTGAATTTTGTGTCATAATTTAGGCGAAACATTTTGGGCAGAGTTGGAAGGTTGCGATGGCAAGCGTAAAAGCACGCATATTAAATGTACGAACGTTGCGATTATATGTTTTCTCAATGTTAAATTAAATATTCAGAAATAATATAAATTTAGAGAACGCGTAATTAGGTTGCTTGAGCCAGTGGAAGAGGTTCATCACTGAAAAGGAAGACCCCTTGCCGCTGAAAGCTGGATAGACTGCATCAAGATGAATACCCAAGTAGCATTATCTACTGAACGAATGCTGGAGTTTACATATGATTTAGTCTATCTACATGTTGAACTTGAAAATTGTACGTAGGCTAAAAGGAAATTAAACTGAGAAGTACTAGGGCTTCTAGAAACATGTATGTACCTATATACTGGACGTGCAAATTAACGTTTCCTACACAGTACCTTCTTGACATTGTTTTAGCAAACAGGAATCCATAGAGATACCTTCTGTTGGCAACTTCTACTTCGATTGTCAATTTTTAGGTATATTTCTTCTTTGCATTTAATAAGGCAAGATTGATATGTGTTTATAAAGCCCTTAGAGAAAAATCGTACTTTACCAGAGTTCAGATTAACCTGAGTTGAAGATGAAGAGAACAGATTAAAAAAACAAAGATTTCTAGTGTATTTGTTTGAAAAGGTGCAGTTCTTCTGACTAATAAAGAGTAATGCCTAAAACATAATATCGCCTCGACCTCGGCTTCGCCTGATGTATATGAGTTAAACCATACGAAAGCAATGTATCCTATCACAATATCGCTTTCACCTCGACCTCACGTTTTTTATTCGTAAAGAAAAACGTAATGCTAGGTAACGACACTCTAATCCGAGGCAGAGTTGAGATGAGCTGAACTTTTGCTTGCTTTGACAGCTAACAGCTGTGGAACAAAGGAAAAATATAAACAAACATTCAACGCGCTCTCAAAGTGGATGGGACGTAACGGGAGCAAAGCCGAGGTCGAGGCGATATTATATGTTAGGCAAGCCAAGCTTTCTAGCTTCCGCGATCAATTTGTCTTTTAAACGTAGATTTGATCTCTCCAGTTGTTTTCCCTAACCCAAGTATAAGTAGTTTCCTATGGAGATTCTTCCTAAAATTTCCCCTAAAGTGGCTTCCGTGGAAATTTTTCTTTAGAGCACTAAACATCTATTGCATGGTTTTTGCTCATTCGCTAAAACTTAACACATTTCGCTAGTATAACGAGCCTTCATAATGAATACTTACTTCATGAAGTTGGTAACTTCTGATGGTACAGGGTTATTCATTTTGTGCTTTAAAATTTAAAATTTAAATAAAACACAATTAAATAAGAATTTCAACTAATTTTTTTTACTGTTTAAAATTCTGCCCTTTGACATTATGCAAGGAATACAAGGCAAGGCGAACCCCACAGGCGGAGCAGTAGAAATGCGGTGAAGTGGGAGGGTTGTGATCCCTTATTTTCGGATCATAACCTCGCTGAAAAAGGAAGAAGAAGACATTATGCAAGGAATACAACATCGGCTATATGGCCGACACGGGAGTTTTTGCTAACTTTGATTCTTTGATTTTTGAAATATAATTTTCGATGATTTTTCGGCACATTTCTAGCTATATTGCAGCCATAACTTTACGTATTTTGGTTTTCAAGTGCTTCACTGTGTGAGGATTGTCTATGTAGACACGATCTTTGGCATAGCCCCACAAAAAGAAATCCAACGGCATCAGATCACACGATCCAATTGATGTCACCATAAAAAATATAACCCGATCAGACCACAGCGTGGACCAAACTGTCACCGGTGGTGGATACAATGACCCCAAATTCTGGAAATTAGTTTGTTTACGTTACCGCCAAGCGAGAAATGGGTCACCATGCTTTCGTTGTTATGTAAGTTGGGATAAAAATGCAAGTTCAAACACAAAATATGCCTAATTGCTGATCGTCTGGTGGAATAGATAGTTTTGAGTCTTCAGCCACTGAAGCACTCACAGCGAATTGAGCATTAGGAGCATAAACACTATCGAATTTGGTAATTGTGTTTCGAATTGTTTGTTTGGTAAAACGATTATGACGACCATAATCTGTTCTTAAATCGCAATACACAGATATTACAGAACTTTTATTTTTGTAGTAAGATGCAACAATTTTAATGCACCGCTCGGTGGTCATACGATCCATATTGTAAAAGAGAAAAGTAAGAACTAGCTATCTGGCACTATGGGTGCCAGATGAATTAAACAAATACCATGTGGCAGGGCTATGAAGTCCCAACATCGAAATGAACAACTTTATAGACATAGATACATATCATGGGCGCAACCCAGCAGCAGGAAGGAAGAAAGATAATTCCATCCATGTTATGGGCACTGTTTGTTCTAGCGTAAAAATAAAATTTCTAAATTTCTGTGCCGGAATCCCATGAACGTTTGAAAAAGTTTATATGAAATGTTTCCAAAATGCAGAGAGATCTATTTGTTCTTCAACGTTACACGGCGCATGGGAATCAGTTTCACACGATTCGTACATCATGCTATCATGCAGCTTTAAGGTCAATAAAAATATGATGAGATTACAAGGGAGACCTCAACCAACTTGGCGTGCACAGCTGGAATCAAGCGGCTCGCAACCGGGCTGGCTGGAAAGGTTTGCTAGTTAAAGTCCACCCCGGACTGTAGCGCCACCTAAACAAGTAAGCACCGGAACAAAACACATGCTGATACGCACCGGCTAAACTGTTGCAAAAAGAGCATAATACTCATATGTTAAAAATAATCATATACCTAACATCAAGTACGGCTGTGTGTCAATAGTTATTCAAAATTATAGGACTTTGTACATTACATAGATAGATGGCGCATACATAATTGAATTATTTAATACCTATTGCATCTAGATAAATTACTTAGAGTATATGGTTAGGACTTTGCTACTACACTATGGCCAACCAAATTTTACTGATTACGCAAGCATTTCATAGCATAGCCAACTAACACAAAAGTTGTAAAGAAAGGAATAGTTTCCATTCATTCTTGGGCTTTTATTCATCTCACATAAAGCAACTCTAATTTCATTGTTTCCATACGATTTTTCTAAAATTTTCTAAAGAACATAACAACACCGTATTCAGACCGTTATCTGAAACTACGTGAACATGAGATTTCCATTATTATTCAATCTCTCCATTATTCAACTACCCTTGTCCATTTTTGTGTTGCTCTTAAAAAATCCATTCACAGCAAGGTTCGTATGAATGGCTCGCTGTCTATAAAAAGAACAACATGTTTATTATAATATTCCAATTTGTATAAAAAAAATCTTTTAAATGCCCGCAACGCCAGCCGCATTCTCCCATATCCCCATAATGGTTTTATAATAAATTTAGATGGAAAACGAACGGAATAAATTTCCGATTGAATGGGGCTGAATACGTTTGTTATGTTTTTCATCCCCATTGTTCGCCCGCAAAACATCGCTCAGGTGCGTGGCGCGAAGGCAAATCGCAAGCAACAATCTCACACAAATTTAACTAATTGACATTCGATTTGGTTTTTTATTCATGGTGCCTTGTTCAGTTCTATTTCCCGTGTAAAATACGAGCTTCGATGCATTCATGTACAACGATTCCAAATGTTTTTCCGCTGGGACTTTGCAGGAAAATAAAGAAAAAACAGAAAACAACATCTCCATAGCGTCCTTCGGGGGTATCCAATCATCGTTTCTCCTTCTATTAAATTACACCGATGTTTGTGCGATGCTACTTTAATCAGGGACTCAGAATACAGGCACCGGAAACAATGGAGATATACACTTTTTTGCGTGAAAATCTCACTCAATGCTCACTTTGCATAAAAGCAGAGGGTGGTTGAATGCGTTCGATCATGGTTTGGTTGGAGTTGCCAACGATAGCTTCTTCTTAGGGGAGTCCGAAGGGTTTATGATGATGAGAAAGGAACATTTCATTTGCATTTTTCCTTTTCTCGGTGAAACGAGCTTTTTTCAGCGAATTAGCGAAAAATGTGTTTCCTAATAAAATTCACTTCACAGTTTGAAAATTTTTATTTTGAATTTCCCTCGGTGATTTTGATAAAAATAATGGCGGCAAAATGCTTACAAGGTAAGTGTGGGCGTATAAGGGAATGGAAACTTATATGAAAATTCAACATAGCAATGTCTACTAATAACAGCGAGATAAGTGCTCCTAGCATATGCTGCACGCAAAACAGTCTTTGGAAAATGTAAACACGAGAAAAATCAGGTAATTTTGAATCGCAGCCCAATGCAATGGAACGTCAAGCATGTATTGACCCTAAATTAGACTAATTAATTTCAATTAGGAGTATGTACAAATCTTTGGTTGAACTGAAAACTAGGGTCATATACAATCACGTAAAAGAGACGAGACGGGGTGCCTTGCTTCATTATGATAACCATTGATGATGTAAATTCATTAGATATAAACAAACAATGGATTAGACCAACTAGTCTGTATTTTTGCTAGGATCGTAAATATATCTTTGCTTAAAAAGTTTCAATTCTCTACCACTGTGCATGATACTATAGATAAGCTAACAGGCTGCGATTTCAGAACTCTACATATCAACACATTTCTTATCAAAACTCTGTTCAGAGCCCTGCATTTAAAAATGTTATTTTTCACAATTTTGTAAATAATAAAAAAATCGACCCACAAATAGAACTTGGCAAAAATTTGAGTTCTGAAAGCCTCTGATTGAAAGAGTCGTGGTCATCATCATGGGATAATTCCCGCAAATAAAGCCCAGTATTCGAAAATGAAAACTGAGAACATGAATCCGAGCTTCTAAGCATGGTTCAACCTGAACCGACTACGAGCTTCTACTGGAAGATGTAACGGTACCCCAGCTCTATGGGGCCAAATCGCTGAATATTGATGGTCATTCGGTGCTCCTGTTCAAACTGTTGGATTGCCGAATTCCCTCTTATAGGGGAAACCTAGAAAACATCAAAAGCCCGTCAACAGAAACCATTTTCTGGTTACTGTCACTGAACTTATAAAATGTATTGTTACAAGGTGCGTTCCAAAGTAAGAAGGATTTTTTAAAAATAAGAACAACAAAAAGTTGTTTTGTAAAACCGATTTTTTTTATTCAAAATAATCCACTTCCGACTCAAAACAGCGATTTGAACTGTGTAAAAGCATCTCAAATGAGTGTTCCAGATCGTCGGCCGATATTCAGGATGTCGGTACAAGCCTTTTGGTTAGCTCCAACATCCCCAAAATGTTTTCCTTTCATCGGCAAATGCATTTTTCCGGAAAGGTAAAAGGTCCACGGTGCCAAATCAGACGAATACGGGGAGTGATTGACAGTTAAAATGCGATTTTTAGTAAAAAAATCGGTCACACGTGTCGATCGATGAGATGGCGCATAATCGTGCAACAAACGCCAACTTCCTTCTGCGCGATATTCTGGTCGAATACGACGATTAAGATTAGAAGATTATATTTGGTGCATAAATGCTTCAAAACACCAAGATAGATAGATTTATATTTATTTATTTATTTATTTAGCTTAATACAAGCAAGCTTAAATCTAAACTTATGAACTAACAACGAGGGACTTTAACTCTAAGCTTAACATTTTTTTTTTTTTTATTTTTTTTTTTTTTTTTTGGGCCCCTGGTGGATTTTTTATTAAACTAGGTCTTAAAAACTATCTCAAAAACTAGAGAGGGAACTGGGACTGGTTCATGAAGAGGTGTACAGGGACTTTCTAAGGGCGGATAGACTCGAATGAAAGTCTAGGGTGTTGTGTGAGTTATTTGCCAGGCGTAACATTCTAAAAATTGGTTCGAAATTTCCGTAGTTGGTGCGGTGGTGAGAGAGAAGAAAGAGCGGTACAGACCTGAGGTTTCGAGGGTTAGTGCGAAGGTAAATCATTTCCAGTAGTGCGGTGGAATCGATCATACCGGTTAATAATTGGTGCACGAAAAGTATGTCAGCGACTTCGCGACGTTTTGTAAGGGTTTGCAGGTTAATCAATTTTAGCCGGTCTTCATAGGGAGGTAAGATATAGTTGTCGGCCCATGGGAGACCGCGTAAGGCAAACCGGATAAACCTACGCTGCACAGCTTCGATTCTAAGGGAGTGTATGTTGTGATAAGGTGACCAAACTTGGCTGGCGTATTCCAAGAGTGGTCGGACAAAGGTGATATATAGGGATTTAGAAACGTAAGGGTTTGAAAATTCTTTAGACCAGCGTTTTATGAAACTGAGAGAAGAATTGGCCGTGTGTACAATATGATCAATGTGGGAACGGAAGTTAAGCTCCCTGTCACAAATAATACCCAAATCGCATATAGAGGAGACTGAGGGAACGGGCTCGCTAAGAAAGTAATAGATTCTGAGGGATGGGGGGAGGCGTTTACGAGAGAATGTTATGGATTGACATTTGGCGACGTTAAGTTTTAGAATGTTTTTGTCGCACCATGTGTGGAATGAATTCAGATCAATTTGAAGTAAGAGAGAATCGGTGGGGGTAGATATAACCTTAGTGACTTTCATATCATCCGCGTAAATAGACAGATCAGAATCTTTTATGACGTGACCAACATCGTTTATAGTTAAGACAAAGATCAGCGGACCAAGATGACTGCCTTGAGGAAGCCCTGAAGTGGCGTTAATGGGGTCAGAGACTGAAAATCTGAAGAGAACACTGTACTGGCGTTTTTCTAGGTATGATCTCAGCCATGAAATGAAAGAGGGTGGGAAACCGAGGGCTTTAAGTTTAAGGTAAATAGTTCGGTGACAGATTTTGTCAAAGGCCTTGCTGAAGTCGGTGGTAATGACATCCACTTCATTACCTTTCTCTAATGCTTGTAGTGTTTTGGAAACGAATTCGGTCAGGTTAGTCGTAGTGGACCTACTTTTTAAGAAACCGTGCTGTTGTGGGGAAAAAATGGATTTGCAGTGGAAATACAGTGAGTCGTAGACAATGCTTTCGAAGAGCTTAGGGATAGAGGAAAGTTTGGCTATGGGTCTATAGTTAGAAATGTCGTTTTTACTGCCTTTTTTATGGATAGGGAAAATAAAAGAGTCCTTCCATAGTTTTGGGAAAACGGCTTGAGAGAGTGAGAGACGAAATAGAGTTGTAAGGGGCTGACACAGGACATCTACACATTGCTTTAGTAAGATGGCGGGCAGACCATCGGGACCAGGGGAGAAGTCATCTTTGAGCCTTTTAATTTTTTCTCGCACAATATATTGTTGAGAGGTGCAAGTGCACTGCGACCTATAAAAGATCTATTGTGCCCCCCTTACTAAGGTTCTAGCCGATGATATACTCGGTCTAGAGCACTTCCTCTAGTCCAGCTGCTACAGCAAACCGGAGTATCTTCAGTGGATCCAGCGAAGGTAAATCCGTTTCTGATAGGAGGTAGGCACCAAGGTGATTCCTTCTTTTGTGGATCAGTGCTTCGCATTCCATAAGAAGGTGCGCTGGTGTTTCTGCGAAGTCCCTGCAGAATCTGCAGTGTCCGTCTCCCTCTATCCCCAGTTTCCTAAGGTGCTCCTTAAGTCTGCAGTGACCTGTTAACATGCCCGCCAAGATGCGAAGCCGATTCTTACTAATTCTTAGGCAGGCTCTGCTTCTTTTCTGGTTGTATTTCCGCAGAAGTTCCTTTGCCTGTCTTATTTGGGGGATATCGTCCCAATGTTTGGCCCATTTGTTCTCTTCTTCTTTCCTTAAGTCTTCCCTTATTTTGTGGGGTCCTATCCCACAGAAGGGTTCGGGTCGAAGGAACGGCGTGTCTGATCCGTTTCTAGCTAGTTCATCAGCTGCTTCGTTCCCCTCTACTCCTACATGTCCTGGTACCCAGTAGAGAGTTACTTTGTTTGTTTCTCCCAGTTTGTTGATCCTGGTGAGACATTCCCATACCAGTTTGGATCTGATCTCATGCGAGGTCAGTGCTTTAATAGCGGCTTGGCTGTCTGATAGTATCGCGATGTCCTGCCCGCGATATTTCCTGTCTAAGATGAATTGCGCGCATCTTTCCATCACGTGAACTTCTGCTTGAAATATACTGGGGAATATTCCCAGTAATTCAGATTATCTAGTCCTGGGCCCGTACACTCCTGCTCCAGTGCCAGTAGATGTTTTCGATCCGTCTGTGTACCATTTAATTGTATGTTGTCTGAGTTCGTATTTATCGGATTCGCTGCTCCAATCTCTTTTGTTGCTCAGCTTTGAGTCAAATTTCCTTTCAAAGCAGTATTTCTTGACCATATCATCTCTGGGCCAGTCCAGAAGCGGCACCGATTTGGATAGGGTTACTCGCTCTTTATTTGCGATGCATGCTCCTTTCCTGATGCCCTCTTTGCTGATTCTTAAAATAGTCTCCTTGGCGATTCGCTCTAGCACGATGTGTAGTGGAGGTATCCCTACGATCACTTCTAGAGCTGCTGTGGGACAGGTTCGCATGGCTCCTGTTATGCATATACAGGCTAATATTTGCACTTTGTTGAGGGATGCCCTCGTCGTGGTTAGTCTAGATCTGTTGACCCATGCCACTGCCCCGTAAGTGATGATGGGTCTTACTATCATCAGATACATCCACCTCAGTGTGGCTGAGCTACAACCCCAGGTCTTTCCTGAAATGGTTTTGCACACCATAAGTGCTCTGGTGGCTTTGGGTACCACAGTTTCTACATGTTCTCTCCAGAGGAGTCTGCTGTCTAGTTTTAGACCTAGATATTTGACCTGTTTCTGTGGGTCAACTCTGATCCCTTCCAACAGGATGGGTTGCATACACTTTAACTGTCTTTTCTTGGTGAAGGGTATAACAGTGGTTTTAGTAGGGTTCACTCTGAGTCCTACCAGTTTACACCACTTCTGTATGATTCGTAGACCCCTCTGAATGAATTCTTCAAATTTCCTCTTGCGACAATGACTATATCGTCGGCGTACCCCTGGCACATAATGCCGGCACCTGTCAATTTGTGCAGTAGTCCATCTGCTACTAGGCTCCACATCAATGGCGATAATACCCCTCCTTGTGGACAGCCTCTAGTGGTGCTTATTGTGATGGTTTTTTGACCCACCTCTATCTCAGCAGTCCTAGTTCTTAGCATCTCAATCATCCAGTTACTTGTGGTGTGACTTACTCCTTTTATTTCAAGACCCCTCCTAATTGCTTCATGGGAGGTGTTATCGAAGGCTCCTTCGATGTCTAGAAATGCGCATACTGCTGTTTCCTTGTTCTCCAGTGTATCCTGAACCCAACTTGTCAGCTGATAGAGCGCAGTTTCGGTGGATCTTCCTGCTCTGTAGGCATGTTGATTGTGGTGGAGAGGTATTCTTTCCAGCACAGTCATTCTTAGGTGATTATCTATGACCTTTTCTAGCGTCTTTTACATGAATGAGGTCAAGCTGATGGGTCTAAAGGATTTTGGTGCAGTGGTGTCTCTTTTTCACACTTTCGGAATGAATATGACCTTTGCCCTTCTCCATATTCTTGGTATATGCCCAAGTGCGACGCTGCTTCTCAATAGTCCTAGGAGGTGTGGCATAATGATTTCCTGGCCTTGTTGTAGTAGGGCAAGGAATATTCCGTCCGCTCCCGGTGCTCTAAACGGCTGGAAGGTGTTCAGAGCACAACTTAGCCTTTGATTCGTGCAGATGTCTCTTGTCATCGCCCAGTCCTCTCTCCTGGGCCTTTTATGTCTCCCTAGTACATCTGTCCTGCTGTAGATTGAGCTACACGGGAAGTGTGTCTCTAAAAGTAGAAGGGCCCTCTGCTCTTCATCTTCGGTATAGCTGCCATCTTGTTTTTTCAGTGAGCCTGGCACGCCTGCTTTCTCCTTAGCCAGTGCTTTATGTAACCTGGCCGCTGCAGGGGTTGACGCTATGTTCTCATAGAATGCTCTGAAGCTATTTCTTTTAGCTTTTCTGATTTCCAAGTTGTATCTTGTTAATTGCTCGGTGTATGTTTGCCAGTCTCTGTCACGCTTTGCTTTATTAAAGAGCTTGCGCACCTTTGATCTTAGGTCGACTAGCGTTTTGTTCCACCAAGGAATGTCCTTCGGATCTTTCTTACGGCTAATAAGGCAGCTGCTTTCAAATGCATCTTTGATCGCCCTGTTAACCACTTCTACGTTGTTTTCCAGTTCTAGGAAATGGCTCGCCGTTTTCTTTCCTTTCACATTTATTAGGTTCCACTCGAGTGTAGACCTATATCTGTCCCAGTCAGTTTTGCGGGGGTTTCTTTTCGGGGTGACCTCCTTACTGAGACCTTCTATGTTGAAGGTGATTCTGTGGTCCGACATGGACGGCTCGTCAGAAACATTCCAACCTGTAATACAGTTATTAATTCTCGGGCTGCCGAGTGTAATATCTAGAACCTCTTCATTTACCCTAGTTACGAAGGTTGGTGTAGTTCCCACATTCAAAATATCTAGGTTTTCATTAATAATGAATTCGAGAAGGCGCTCACCTCTAGCGTTGTTGTCGCTACTGCCCCATTCCAGACAATGGGCGTTGGCATCGCATCCTAGCAGAAGTGGCAGTTTGTTCCTTTTGCAGTGTCTCACTAACCTTTGAACTTCTTCTGGCGGTGCCTCCCCTACTCCGTCGAAGTAAGCCGAAGCAATAACAATGGCGCAGTGGGTGCCTCCTACGTTAATGAAGGCCTGGATAGCTGTCAAATCCTGCGTCATGTACTCTGAAAGACATAAGAATCTTATGTTTTTACTGATTAGTATGCAGGCCCTGGGGAGGTCCTGTCTATTATCCCAGATTACCTGTGCATTCTTGCTTGAGAGACCTCTTACCTTTCTCCTGAAATGATAGGGTTCCTGTATCAGCACAAGTCCAAGTTGTTGTTTGATGAAACTTATTGAGATGACGGCCGAGGCCGCCTTCGCGTGGTGTAGGTTAACTTCGAGTGAGAGCTTTTTATTCCATTTTAGGGGAAATTCGGAGAGGGGCAGGTGCCCACCTCCATCTCTTCTTCCTCCTCTGTTAGAGGAATGACTAGATCCTCCATGTTGAGTCCAGCTATGTCGACACTTTCAGTGTCTTCCTCACTCAGGGGGATCTACTCGGCCTTTGCTGGTGCTGTTGCTGCTGTGATGGAGTCAGCTGGAGTTGCAGTTCCCTCTTCTTGAGCTACTGATCCTTGGTTTGCTGCGGGTGCTCCGTACTCGCCCGCGTGGGTTTCGGCTGTTTCAGCTGCCTGCTTCCGCAGTCCGCAGACATTTATTTTGCCGAACCTATATCGGATCATGTAGTCCTGCTTGGCAATCGTCTCTGCCGATTGGTCGTCAATGAGGAAGGTTACCACTCTTCCCTTGTCTTCTTCTCGACTACTGGTCGCTCTCCATAGATGGGTATTAAGCCCCTCGTTTTGCGCTTCTATAAGGTCTAGCGACTTCTTCTGGTCGTGCCCAGAGCTCCTTGGGAGGAACACGGTGATGGTGTGGATTTTGGGGATATCTTCTCCCAAACACGCCGTCAATTTGACCCCATTCAACGCAGTTAGTCTTGCTGCTGCTTGTAGTAGCCATTGAGCTGTGTCCTCGTTGTAACAGTCAACAAGTAGTAAGCCCAGTCTGAAGTGTATACCTTCAAACTGAAGCTTGCTCTTCCAGCCCAGGGCTACTTCTTCGATAATGGCGTCCTCAAGCGCCGTTTGCTCCTCACAAGCACCAAGATAGAATCGTACATTAACGGTTTGGCCCGGTTGAAGGAACTCCTTGTCGACAATGCCCTTAGAATTGTAAAAGCAAATCAATTCACTGTTGATTTCTCCAAACGAGATTTTTTGGGTTTTGGCTCGTCTGGCGCCTTCCATTCGGCACTTTGTCTCTTGGTTTCCAAGCCACCACGTTTCATCACCAGTCACAATGTTGTAAAGAAAGTTTTTGTTCTTTTGACCTCCTTGATGATGTCCTTCGAATGTTGAATTGTGAGCAATTTCGTCAGTCAACTTGTGCGGAACAAACAGTGCACAAACTTTTCGGTAGCCCAAATGTTGGGTCAAAATGCAATAAATTAATGCTTTTGGAATCTTCAATTCCAATTTGAAGATTTTTGCTTATCTTTGATGAATTCACGCACAGTTTTAATGGAATCTGCCGGTGATTTCAGTTGGCTAACATGTTGCTCATCATTTATGTGCTCACGACCATTTTAAACCGCGTATACCACCCATGAACTCTACCACGGGATAACCAATCAGCACAATAAACTTGGTTTATCAATTGAAACGTTTCGGTAAAAGTTTTACCAAGTTTAAAGCAAAACTCAATGTTAGCTCTTTGTTCGACGCTCATTCTTGTACCGATGACACAAACATACTATCACTTCAAACGCTACAACTCAGCTTCTATTCGTCCAAATGTCATAAAATTTTGACAGTACATCAGTGAATGATCTACCTTTCCGCGTGTAATTGCCAATAGAGCGCCTCACTAGAAATACATATTTTTAAAAAGTCCTCTTTACTTTGAAACGCACCTTGTATGTCCTATTTGTTTAATCCATATGCTAAATCAGATTTTTATAAAACTTTTTCGTTCTTAGCATTAGAGGTTTGGTCCTTATCTCCAATCAGAATTTTAATCGAACGGATTACGTACATACATATATGGCGCAACAGTCCATGAAGGGCCTAGGTCAAGCTTCTCGCAACCACTCATGTTATATGCTATATATTATACTTTTCGCATGAATAGAAAGGACCTACAGTTTTGTGTAGTATCCGAATGGCAATTTTTATTGTTTTTGAGAAGCTTTTTAATGACAACAATACTCTCGCATGTTTGTCAGACAAGCGTACTTTTTTCTTGCTCTCCAAATAATTAATAGTACACATATAGTACGAAACAAGGTTTGGGAGCAACTGTCAGTTTCGCCTGCGGAGAGAAACCAAAGTACCTTATTTCGTATAACCAATTAAACTAAACAAACCTCTCCAGCCAGCCCGATTACGAGCCAGCTGCCTCCAGTAGCGCACGCCAAGTTGGTCAAAATCCCCCTCCACTTGTTTGCTCCACCTACCGCAAGGTCGTCCTCTACTGCGCTGTCCATCCGGGGAAGATTCGAGGATTTTCTTGGCTCGAACGTTGGGCTCTATCCGCTCTAAATGACCCAGCCATCTTAGTCGCTGTATATGATCTCTTCTGGCTAAGTCGATGTCATTATACCTATAAATACCGTGTAGTTCGGCATTGTACCTTCTTCTCAATTCGCCGTCTATGCAGATGGGACCAAAGATCACTCGAAGAACTTTTCTCTCAAAGTAACCAAAAAGGCCATGCCTCTGTTCCATACAGTAGGACTGGGATGATTAGTGTCTTATACAGAATTACCTTAGTAGTTCGAGATAGGGCTTTGCTACTCAATTGCTGTTTTAGCCCATAGAAACAACGACTGGCAAGAGTAATTCTTCGTGTGATCCACCTACTGATGTCATTTGCGGAGTTCACCATAGAGCCTAGGTAGACAAAATCCTTTACTACCTCAAAATTATATATGTCTATTGTGGCGTTCTGTCCAAGGAGCCGGCCGTTGTTGGGTGTCCTTTTTTGTAAAGCATATATTTTGTTTTGCTTTCATTGACCGCTAAACCCACCTTTGCTGCCTCGATCTCAGTACTCGCAAATGCCCCAATCATTTATTTATTTATTTTCATGCATTAGTGCTGCACTGAGTATCGCCCTATTGAAGCAGGGCTCATTCCATCTTCATACATACATCCAGAATCATTGATTACTTTCAAGCTCATGTCCGCCTTACACCGAAGGCATCTAGAACGTGTCAACTTCTAATGACATTGTGTACGATTATCTTTTACTCCAATCACCAAATGGCGAAAAAAAAGAAATGAGAAAAGAAATCTAAAACTACAGTTAAACATTATTCAGAACTTCTCCCAAAGAAATTTTATGATAATGAACGCTCCGCACTGTCGCACATCAAACTCATCCAAAGTCTAAGGACAAAGTTTGCGGAAGCCTCCTGCCAAGCCCTTTTCAGTGTGGGCAAAGGGATAATGCCTTGTAATTATTACGGTTACTTAATCCCGTTAAACTATTTCTACAACATAATTAATATTACATGTTTGTGATTGTGATAACATCCATCACAATGGCATAATAATGTGCTGTGATTATCCGTCGTCACCGTCACCGACGACTAGGACGACACAGTGGGTAACTTTGACAAAGTTTGATTAATGCTCATTAACTTTGAACTGGCTGCGGCTTAACACGCACATTGTCTTACTATCTAGGTAAGGCTTACCAGCAGCAGCAACAGCAGCATCGCCAGCTAAATCAGATTCCTTGAAAGTCACAAGGATTAATTATGAATAGGAAGTTAGTTTAGAACATATGAGATACACTGTAGACACGAATTAATATTCACAGTATTGGAGAATGGAGGCTTTTGTGGTTTGTTAATGGTTCCCTATCTCCTAGTGTGTGGAAATGAATACATGCAGATGATGCACAATGCAACGCAATACGTCCCTGAGCATCCAATAGTATTGTGGATTGTGATATTGATAAATGGAACGCATTTTATTAGAACATCAACTTCAGTGTGTTGGCTCAACGATGTGAACACAGTCATAGATCAATTTGTGGAAATATTAATATTTATGTTTTGGTGGTGAAGCTATATGCCGGTCCTGGTTTGACAGTGTCTTTTTGGTACCATAAACCCATATATACGGAGGGAAAATTACTACCATATTTGAAAGAAATAAAGCCGTCGTAAATTCTAGACATTGTCGTCTATGCCACAAATGAACTTGAACTATTTACGGCCTTAGGCTAAATAGCGAGTTATAGTGTCATTTGGTTATGACCGTATCGTAGTAAAATATGTGATATGTGTTTGAGTTTGAAATCTGTATTATGATGCATATTTTATGGAAAATTTATTAGGCGTTACAGTTTTAAAAACGTTTTCTCATTCCGTCAGCTAAAGGATTAAGTGAATAGAATTATCACCTCAGAAAAGTCCCTGCAAAACATTTTACGATTCATTAAAGTGCTTGTATTAATTAAATTAAATGGATTAAGAGTTGTGTGGAATAAGCTCATGAATCTGAAATCGCTGGCAGTGCAAACTAATGCATGACCTGGCCACAGATCAAATCGGGTGGATAATTATCTGATTCAATTAAAAGCTTTAATTCAAGTATTAATTTAAAGGATATTAACTTGTGAAATGTAGGTGATTTCATTTAAATTCGAATTCAAATCTAGGCTTTGCTACACGTATATAGATTTGTTCCTATGGCTTGTACATATAGTCTGGTTTCTAGATTCATTTAAAAATGATAGCAATCTGATAACTGACTTATTCGACTTAAGAACAAACTGAGTCAAGATATGTTTCGCAGCATTTGAAGCCATTTCAAAAGGAGAATTTTAAAGCTTTGTGTTCGGAAACTAGAAATGCGTGTAGCTATCACATTTAAAGATCATGAGATTTTCATTAATAGTATATAATATTATATAATGTATCTCTACCTCAGAGAAAAATGTTGGGGTCATTCGAATGGAGTTATAACATTTTTTTTTTAAGGAAAACCGAATCCCAGAGCACTCAGACTCTCCGGTCCATTGTACTACCAGGCAGGAACCTTTCTTTGGTGCAGTAGTTGGAAAAACTTCGATGCAGTTCGTTTTCCTTCATACTCGGGTGGCTGATGATTGCTGTTCCCCGCTGGGGAATCTGCACACATCGGTTAACGACACCCACTACACCACTGCCACCCCAAATTCTAATTTTATAACTATCAGTAGTTTCATTGCAATTTCACTGCCTTTCTCAGTAGAGAGGACTTTGCCTATTTGCTCCAGATGTACTTTTTGGCTCAAGCACAAGAAAAAAAAAACATTTTAGGTACTCATAACTGCAAGGGGTCAATCAAAGGGATTTGAAGCTATTGACAAAGTCCACTTAAACTCGAAGTTTATTTTTTATGAAAATCATTAAAATCATATGAAGTAAGAGCATTCTTTTATTACGTGCCAACTTGTTTTTGTTGCAAGAAGTATGACAAACAAGAAACCGCCAGAGCCTTTGCCGATCGAGTTTCTTCTAATCTTAATCTAAGTCCTATGCCACCAGCAGCAAATGCGGAAGACCAGTGGCAGCGTTGCCAAAAAGCCATCAGAGATGCCGCCTCTGATGTACTGGGTTTCTCTCGCCCACCACAACGAAACCCGTCGTTTGATGAGGAATGCCGGCAAGCACATGCAGCAAATCAAGAGGCGTAAAAAGCGGCGCTGCATAGAAGGACTAGAGCTGCTTACAAGCTCTACGTGCGATGGAGAAAAGAGGAACATCGAATTCTCAGAAAGAAGAAAAAAGAGCATGAGAAGCGCTCGATCGAGGAAATTGAGAGACTTTATTGCAGGAATAATGTTCGAAAATTTTACCAAAAGGTAAAAAGAACATGCCAGGGTTTCAAAGCCAGAACAGAAGCCTGCAGGGACGAAAATGGCAACATAGTAGTAAAATCGCAGTGCGAGGATGACCAATATTCCGCTGTCAGGCAGAATGAGCCATTCAACAGTGACGATGGCAGTCAAGATTCCCGTCAACCCGATCAGAATGAAGTGAGGATAGCGATATCTAAACTCAAATCCCACAAAGCTGCTGGAGCCGACCGCCTTGCCGCTGAACTTTTCAAGGCAGGAGGAGATGAGTTGGTAAGGAGCATGCACCAGCTCATCTGTAAAATCTGGTCGGACGAAAGTATGCCCGATGAATGGAAGCTCAGCATCGTTTGCCCGATCCTGAAGAAAGGAGACCCTCTAAACTGTGCCAATTACAGAGGTATAAGTCTCCTAAACATCGCATATAGGATCCTGTCTGCCGTATTATGTGAACGCCTAAAACCGATCGTCAACAACCTGATAGATCCTTATCAGTGCGGTTTCAGGCCGGTAAAGTCCACCATTGACCAAATATTCACACTACGGCAGATCTGGGAAAAAACTCATGAATATAAAATCGATACGCACCACCTCTTCATCGATTTCAAAGTTGTTTATAATAGCGTGTGTAGAGACGAGGTATACAGAGCTATGTCTAGTCTTGGCATCCCTGCCAAGCTCGTCCGTTTGTGCAGAATGACGATGGAGAACTCTCGCTGCTCCACCAAAGTCGGTAAGAACATCACCGAACCGTTCGATGTCAGGAAAGGTCTTAGACAAGGTGACGCGCTATCATGCGATCTCTTTAACATAGTACTTAAAAGAATTGTACGAAACTCACAAGCCAACACCGGAGGTACAATCTTTTACAAGTCTGTACAACTACTCGCTTATGCCGATGACATTGACATAATCGGAAGAACTCAGCGGGCCGTCTGTGGGGCATTTACGAGTATTGAGATCGAGGCAGCAAAGGTGGATCTAGTGGTCAATGAAAGCAAAACAAAATATATGCTGCCTACAAAAAACGACACCCAAGATCGGCTTCTTGGACAGAACGCCACAATAGACATATATAATTTTGAGGTAGTAAAGGATTTTGTCTACCTAGGCTCTATGGTAAACTCCGCAAATGACATCAGTAGGTGGATCACACGAAGAATTACTCTTGCCAGTCGTTGTTTCTATGGGCTAAAACAGCAATTGAGTAGCAAAGCCCTATCTCGAACTACTAAGGTAACTCTTTATAAGACTCTAATCATCCCAGTCCTGCTGTATGGCGCAGAGGCATAGGCTTTGACAAAACCGGATGAGGATGCCCTTGGTTATTTCGAGAGAAAAGTTCTTTGAGCGATCTTTGGTCCCATCTGCATAGACGGTGAATGGAGAGGAAGGTACAATGCCAAGCTATACGGCCTATACAAGGAAATCGACTTTGCCAGAAGAGTTCACATACAGCGACTAAGATGGCTGGGTCATTTAGAGCGGATGGAGCCCAACGTTCCCGCTAAGAAAGTTTTCGAATCAACCCCGGATGGACGACGCTGTAGAGGATGACCTCACGGTAGGTGGCGCAAACAAGTGGAGGGGGACCTCAACCAACTTGGCGTGCGCAACTGGAGGCAGCTGTCTCGTAACCGTGCTAGCTGGAGAGGTTTGTTGGTTGAGGCCCAAGTCCACCCCGGACCGTAGCGCCATCTAAGTAAGTAAGTATACTGAACACTGGCTGTTTCTATTTTTTTTTTTTTTTTTTCAAAGGCAGAGCCTTTTAGTTTTGCCCTTTTTCGTTTCGCAGAAATTTCGCACGTCTTACGATGATGTTCCAGCCATTTCTAGCCCATCGGAAGTGGCATTGGTTTTCCTCCAATGTAGGTTGCTGCCATAGTGCAAA
The DNA here is from genome assembly GCA_945910035.1 of Brachypalpus laphriformis. Taxonomy (NCBI): domain Eukaryota; kingdom Metazoa; phylum Arthropoda; class Insecta; order Diptera; family Syrphidae; genus Brachypalpus; species Brachypalpus laphriformis. Next base: position 127,318,266 of record OX246755.1, read on the forward strand.
GGATTCTTCCTTCTTCTGGATTACAGTCACATAGATTAAACCACTTGTTATTAGTTTAAGCGCCGGCCGTTGCGTAAGTGGTTAGTGTGGCGGACCACTGCGCGTAAGGTACCAAGTTCGAATCCGAGAAAATACCAACAAGTTTTTTCACGGTTCCACCTCTCGCGAATGTCTGACAAACATCCGAGAGTATTGTTGTCTCGACAAAGCTTCTCAAAACAAATTGCCCTTCGGATACCGCACTAAACTGTAGGTCCCTTCCATTCGTATGAAAAATATAACGCACACAACATGAGTGTTTGCGAGAAGCTAGGCCCTGGCACTTAAAGAGCTGTTGCGCCAAATATTTTTTTTTATTACTTTAAGCGTTTTCATATGCTTGGAATTGTGAGTGCAATACAAATAAAGAAAAATCTGTAATCCTGTCAGTGGCTGCAATCACTCCTCTATCAAGGAAATAAAGAGACCAGCTTAAATCCCTAAAAATCAAGTTGAAACCGCTCCAGTTGATATTCCCGATTCTCAAATTTTTCTTCTTTGATCTTTTTTGTTAACTGTATACAGATTTCCCCCCGAGAACTAACCCGACACTAGATAGTAATCCAACCTCGTTCTAAATCTCTCATTCTGGACCACTCATTCTGAAATTAAATTTTGCTTCTATATAATAGTTACAGTAGCTACCATTCAGCTGAACTTACTCTAACTTCTGATTGTTTCTAACCATCTTTGTCTTTCTTTTTATTTTATTAGATACTTTAACCCAATTCATTTACGACACCAATATCATCCAATCGATTGACACCTGAGTTCTTCAATAAACTTCCTCTACTCAGACTTCAAAGCATAGTTTCTTCTTATCTACTTTCGTGGTTCGGACTAGTTTTTTAGCATTATAAGGAATCCCAGAACGTTAAAAGGTATAGCTTTTAAATTTAAGTTGTAATTTCCTGTGAGGGTGGGATAATGAAAATAACTACTGCAAACATACACGTACATACACATATATATCTTTTCAGTTTATAACGTGATAATAAATACGAGAAAAATTTCTAACAACCCAATCTGGGACGTGCTCTAACAAGAACATCTACAGTAAGAAAAGTTTCAAGCAAGTGAAAATGAAAACACGCAGCTTGCAAGATAATGGAATGCAATAAACTCGTCCATGAATATACTGTACATATTGTGGTTTTTCTCATGCTAGAAATGCAAGTGAAATGAAAGGAGCATCATGTATGCAACGAATTACTGGAAATGTGTATAAAATGATTAAGTTTAGGTAACTTCATTATTTAGAATGGCGTACTCGAAACTCCCATTGGATAAGGAGTTATAAATATTTTATACCTACGAGTATGGGTGACAATAGTTGGCAGCGTTTGTAACCTAAGTGCAGAAAAGCGCTCAATATGATTGGGAAATAGTTTGCTTTCGTAAGAGTTCCCATAAACTTATAACATGAAAAGTTTTCAAAGTAACGCGCATCGTCACCTCATCTTTGTTTAATCCACGATTCTTCCGTCTAGTTTCTTCCGTCTACTTTCGTTGGGTTTTTAATACTTTAAGAATATTGAAAAAAAAAAAAAAAACATAAACGAGCTGTCTAAAGATTGCATCATAAACCGTGCAATGTTACTTTCCCAAACCGTCTCAAATGCACGTACACCCTTAAAAGCAGTATATTGGAATACCCTGTGCTTTCGTGACCACGTTTCTTAATAAAAGGAAAGTTCTTTACAAAAACTTTACTCTCATTTCCCCAATAATATGAAATCGTTATTACAATTTAAACCGATACCATATAACCAAATTAATGAAAAATAAGGTCCTAGTGGCCCGGTTGTGCATATAAAAATCGAGTCACCCTTCATGCAACCTATTTATGTTGGGTCAATTATGAACCTTCCCAAAACTAGCTGCACAGCGTTTTACTTCGTTGCGTATCCGAGTGTAGAACGGGAAGTTGAGTGATCATTTCTTATTTATAAATAATTTAAATCACAAGCTGCCTATTTTTTGTAAAGTTCCTACCTGTACGAAGTAACCGCTCTGCAGTGATCATTGATACTAGACTACCATCTACATACATACGTGTATGTATGCATACACAAGTATGTTTCCACAGTATTTCCTGCTACTGCATTCACTGAAGGGAATTCCAAAGGTTATGTATCTGAAATATACACGTAGAGAACAAATAGGTATGTTTGGATAAGTTTGCAAGTACGTATCTGAAACTTATTCACATATTATAAAAGTTATTTTATATTACTCTTAGGATCTATTTGGATTCAAATTTGTTCTTGGAGATATAAAATGTGAATCAATTAAAAACTTAAATTGTGTTTTCTTGAACCGATATTAGATATGTACCATTTAAAACCCGTTTTGCGTTGGTATATTGGTTAAATTTAAGAAAATTTAATAGTTAGCGAAGCGGTCAGACAATCCAAAAAACCAAAAGGGGTTGGGCTAGACGAGATACTCGTACCGTCTGAGTTCTGGAAGAAGATGGGAGACATTGAATTCAAAGGACTCAGAACGATCACTTCCAAGCTTATGAAAGGTGATCTAATACCGAATCAATGAAAGGAAGCTTACCTTCTGTGCACAAAAAGAAGGGTAATACGCACAACTGTGATAATTACCGTTCGATTAAACTAATGTCCCACACCATGAATATTGTTGAGCTGGTATTATTTGGCCGACGCGACGGTGAAATAAAGCGGCTTACTGATTATTATCAGTGCGGGTAATTCACATAGATGCAATCGAAAGCATAAGGATCATAATGGAAAAAAAAACGATTCCCTAAAAAAGCATTCGACAGACAATCTGGAGATTTAATATGGGTGGTGCTAAGACATAGAAGGATTCCACAAACCTACGAGTATGTACAGATGATCATTGACATTGAAATATCTGGGATTTATGATCAATAACGAATCAACCCGTGATGATGACATCAATCATCCCGTAAGCTTATGATGGATCTTCTGTGGTCGAAAATCCCCCCCTAAGCTGAAAGGAAGCCTCTACATTGCAATTGTGTGTCCAGCAGTTACATACGGTTCACGAAATTGGACTATATACAAAACGTATGTAAGAGTAAATTAACAGCAACTGTGATGCAGATGCTTCGCATGACAGCAAGAATAACATAGCTTGATCGAACAACAAGCTTAAAAATTCGTGGAAGTTTTCGCTTAAAAAAAAACCATCTCACAAAAAGTAAAGCTCGACTGGCTCAGGTGGTATTGTCATATGCAAAGAAGGGGCAATTTAAACTCCGTCAAAAAGGAATTATCAGGGAACGTTCCACAGATGCTGCGAAAAAAAGGCAGGCATTAAAACTCCAGAATCGCACAAATGCAACAACACCAGCATTTGGTTTGCTCAGTAACAAAGTGATCCAAAATCGGGAGAAGGGAAAGGGAATGCTCGTCAAGCTTCCTAAGAAAGGAAATTTAATGGAGTGCGGAAACTGGATGGGTATCTGCGTCTTGCCTGCTGTAGCTAAGATAATAGCTAAATCATCCTTGAGTGAATCAAACAACATCTCGAAGACACACTCGATGCCGAACACACAGGTTTCCGCTCTGGATCCTCCTGTGTCGACCACATCAACACCTTCCGGATTATCATCGAACGGTGCGTTGAATATCGGTCGCCACTCCACCTACTGTTCATCGATTTTGAGAAGGCGTTCGATAGTGTCAACAGGGAGTTTATTTGGCGTGCCTTACGCAGGAGAGATATCCCCAATAAACTAATTGCTATTATCAACGCTACATATGAAGGCTTCAAATGTCACGTTCTGCACAGGGGGAGGTTGTCTGAGGAATTTAAGATCCAAAGTGGGGTAAGACAAGGCTGTATCCTTTCACCAATATTATTCCTATTGGTGATTAGCGATGTGCTTCATGCAGCTTTGTCGACGGGAAACGGAGGAATTCGATGAACTCTTACATCTCAACTGAAACATCTTGACTACGCTGACGATGTGTGCTTACTCTCCCACAGAATTATGGACCTCCACCAAATGACAGCAGATGTGGAGAGGGAGGCAGGCATCGTCGGGCTGAAAATTAATACGGCAAAAACTAAAATTATCAGCCTTAGAACAAACTCATCGGCTCAAATATGCATTGCTGGACAACCAGTAGAGAGAGTAGAGGTACCGAACTGGATATAGCCAACAGAATCGCCAAAGCAAAATCCGCGTTAGTGATGTTGTCCAAAATATGGCGAAGCAATGCAATCAGTTTGAACACCAAGATAAGACTGTTCCGCTCCAACGTTGAATCCGTGCTGTTATATGGTTGTAGCACGTGGAGAGTGACCACTACTATCACCAGAAGGCTGCAAACGTTTGTTAATAGGTGCCTGCGCAATATCTTAAGGATTTTTTGGACCAATCGTATCTCTAACGAACACATTTACGAGAGAACGAGTCAGGAACCAATACAGTTCCATAGCGAACCATGCTATGCAATGGAACCCTTTAACCCAGAATGGTATAAGACCTGGTGGTCGAAGGAAAAAATGGCGCGGAACAGTCGAGAAGGAGGAACGGCAGTTAGGGAAAAGTTGGGGAGAACTCAGACACATTGCCAGAAACCATACACGATGACGCGTAGGCGTAGTAGAGGCTCTAGGACCCACAAGGGGATACAGGACATAAGTAAGTAAAATCGGGAGGCTTTCCGATATTTCCTGAGATCAAACAGGCGAACCACACAGGCGGATCGCATTAAAGTGCAACAATCATGATCACTTGAGTTCAGATCATAAACTCGCCGGAATAGGAAGAAAAAGGCTACTGTGGAGTGGTAGCTCTGCCTGCAATTCTTTCAAGTATAATCACCATATCGAGATATCGTTGATTTCAAATGGGTTAGAAAACATAACTTTACTTTTGTCACTAAAACGTAAGTACAAAGCCACTTCATATACTCGTTCGTACATTCGAGTATGTACATAATGTAATTTGAACAAAAATTTAAATTTTTTTTTAAATGAACTATATTTTTAAAAATCCGTCCTCTAATAATAAATTTTTATTTGGAAGTATGAATCAGTATGTGTAAAGTTTGATGAAAATTCGTCCCGCTGTTAAGATTATATTCCGAGTTACAGATAAGAAAATTCCAAGAACCGTTTTCCAGCTTCAGTATTATAACAAAATTCATCAATATGTCGATATCACATTTTCAGGTAAAATCAACACTTGCCCCTTGATATGATTATGTATTTGAATATTTTACTATTTAACATAACAGCTATTTATTTAACAAATATAGATTGGTTTAGTTCCAATATAATTATTGTTTTGCAAAACAGTTCACATATGAGACGGACTTCTTTAATCTATAACCACGAAAGTATCGTTTACACTAAGCGTCCAAAAAGCTGTCATGTAAAATTTGATTGATTGATACCAATATACAATCATATGTACATTTCGTTTTTAATCATGAGCGACATTTCAAAATATGTGCAAGCCAAACTCGGACACCTACAAGTTATAAGATTGCAATTAGAAACAAAATAAGTATCGCTAAATCTTTAGGTATTAATTCTAAACATATCTATACTTTATATTATCAAAACGTAGGTGGTATGAGAACTAAATTTAAAAAATTGTACCTTTCATCTTTCGATACCTTTGATTTCGATATTATTATTTTTATAGAAACTTGGCTGTTAGACAGTCAGTTTACGCCTGAATTTATGAGTGGCTCCTCTATTAATGTTTTTCGTAAAAATCGCTGCGTGAACACTATAGATTTGCTCAGAGGTGGTGGAATACTGATTGCAGTTCGTAGTTGCTTTTCTTGCAGACAGCTGGAGCTGCCTTCAAATAACCTAACACCTTCTACCTATTTTGATGTTGATCAATTAATTTTGAAGATCTCCTTTTCGTCAGACTTTGATCTTTTTTTGATTGCCAGCTACTTACCTCCTGGTAGCTCTTTAGAGCTTTTTAATTTACACTTCAATAATTGTCGTAATATTCTTGATAATTTGGGACCATCTCAACATGTAGTGTTCACCGGTGATTTCAACTTGGCGGATATTGTATGGGAGTTTAATAAATTTGATAGTCATCTTATACCTTATAATGTTACTAGTGAAAAAGAGATTGAACTTATAGACTTCTTTTGTCAGTATGACATAATTCAGGTTAATCCAAATAAAAACTGTTATAATCATGTTCTTGATCTTATGTCTGTTGATAAAGAATTTGTTGTTAATATTGAATTAACTGATTCTTCCATTCTCAATAACTCTGTTTTCCATAATGCCTTTATAGTGGATTTCTCAATCTTTCATTATCAGAAAATTTCAAATGGTCAAAAATTTCGTAAGGATTATAATAATGCTGATTTTGATGCAATGAACAATTACCTGGACTCGGTTTCATGGAATAATATATTATCACCACTTGATTTGGAATCTATGTATGACACTTTCTTTTATATTTTAAATTCGACTATTAGTCGCTTTGTTCCAGTCAAAAAAAGCATTTTGCATGGCCACCCAGTCTGGTTTAATATTAGGATATGGAATCTTAAAAATAAAAAGAATAAGGCCTACAAGCGTTTAAGGAATGGCAGATCTAACATAGAACTAAAATCTTGGTACCTGCTTTGCCAAAATGAATTTGATGTTCTAAGCAAATTTTTGTACAGAGGTTACATATTGTCGTGTGAAGATAAACTAAAATCGAATAGCAATTTTTTTTGGAACTTCATAAATTCCAAAAGAAATACTAAAGGGTTGCCAAATCTTATGCATTTTAATGACTCTTCATCCAATGATCCTTGCGATTAGTGATTACTTTGCTGACTATTTTAGTTCATTTTATAGCAATAATGATCGAGTTGACTCTTTTTCGAATTTGGAATATATGATAAACCTTGGTGATTTAGATTTTGATAGACTAGGTATTGAAAAAGCTCTTACTGACCTTAAGAGTATAAAAAGTGATGACCCTGATGGCATTTCTCCTATCGTGCTTAAGAACTGTGCAACTTCTTTATCTTTCTCACTTCATCTTATCCTACCCAAATCTATCGCGTCTGGAAGTTTCTTAGATATTTGGAAAATATCTCACATTGTTCCGATCCATAAATCCGGTCCTAAACAAAACGTTAGCAATTACCGTCCTATTTGCAAAATCCCTTTCATTCCGAAACTGTTTGAAAAGTTAATTACTAACAAGATTTCATCCTTAGTAAAGAATTTTATTTCGGTTCAACAGCATGGGTTTATTCAGGGCAGATCTACATGTACAAACTTGTTGATTTTCTGCAATTTTGTTATAAAAAAATTCGAGATCGGCCTGCAAACTGATGTGGTTTTCACTGATTTTGCAAAAGCATTCGATAGGGTTAGCCAGAAAACATTAATAAGGAAACTTTCCTGCTTGGGTTTCCACTCAAATTTACTTGATTGGATTGAGTCTTATTTGAGTAATCGGATCCAATTTGTGAAAATTAATGACACTCTGTCTAAACCTATTAATGTAACTTCGGGCGTCCCACAAGGTAGCCACCTTGGCCCGTTGTTATTCCTACTTTTTATTAATGATCTTCCGGACGTTATGAAGCATTCTGAATGTCTTTTGTTTGCTGATGATCTAAAGATATTTCGTGCAATTAAAACTAAAAACGATTGTAATCTTTTGCAGGAAGACATTAATGCAGTGGACAAATGGTGTGTTGTTAACAATTTGCCCCTGAATACTTCGAAGTGTCAATGTTTCACACTCTCTAGGTCTTTTACTTCCATTTTGCATTGTTATGACATTAAAAACAGTCCACTTGATAGAGTGCCCTCAAAAAATGACCTGGGTATTTTGCTTGATCCTCGCCTAACTTTCAATGAACACATAGACTATATTATTTGTAAGGCTAATTCTCTGCTAGGTTTCCTTAAACGAAACTCAAGAGATTTTACTGACCCCTACACACTTAAAATTCTTTTCATTTCTTTAGTTAGACCCCACTTGGAGTGTTGCAGTATTATTTGGAATCCTTCTTACAATTTGCAGTTCAGAGAAGTTTTACTAGATTTTTATTTTTCAAACTAAATTGGTGAATCGAAACGCCTTCCTATAAAACCAGATTATTGTTATTTAACTTAAATACTTTAGAATATCGTCGTAAATATTTTTGCGTTATGTTGGTCAGGGACTTAATTCATTGTCAAATTCAGTGTCCTACCTCGCTGTCTATGTGTGATTTTTATTCTCCTTCTCGATTGCTACGCGCACAGTTCCACTTTCGTGAAAGTATACACCGAACTCATTACGGTCAAAATGAGCCAATTGCTCGTTGCATCACTGAAGTTAATTCTGTATTAGCGTCAATTGATATTTTTGAAAATTGTTTCAGAATTAAATTTAAAAATAATCTACTATTAATCTTATCTGATAATGTTTGATTGTTGAAGTTTCCTTTCTTATTTATTAAAAAAATATTTAATGAATTGTATTTTATGAATGTTTGTTTTGTATCCAAAATAGTTCTTAATTTTGCTATTTAGTCTGTAAGAGATTATTATGCTCTGTTAGATGAAATAAATAAATATCGCCAATGAGACGAGCTACTTACAGTGCAGAATTACTTTCAAACATTCCATTTATTGCACCTTTACAATTACAAATCTTATAAACAAATTCATTCATTTAATAAAAATAAAAAATCAGAATAACAGTGCGCAAGCCAAACTCGGATAGCTGGTAATTCTAATTTCTGACCTTCCCAATGTAACATTTGAATATCCGATTCCATCCCGTTTCATAGTCTTCGAACTTATTATTTTTTTATTAAGACCCTTACCGATTAGTAATAAGAACTGAATTTATGTGAGACAAACGTTGCTTTTTTATGTCTTTTTTTTTGTATTCATTAAATTATGTGTTTGCTTTATATATTCACTTATGTACATTTATTTATTGTTATTTATATGTCGCATATCTATTTATCTATTGTTATTTAATTTTTGTACATATTTATTATTATTTTTTTGTTAGTTATCTTTTTATTAATTAATTTATTTACTCATTTATTTATTTATTTATTTATTTATCTAACGATTGCACCATCTTTAAGTCGGTATGTAAACACTGAATAACTTTGACATTTATCAACCGATTGACTTGAGTAGACATGTTTTTGAAACGTCATTGAAAATATTCGTTTATTTATGTAACTAAATATCGTCGAAAATATCATGGCGACATTGACTGGCCACCCAGATCTCCAGATTTGACTCCTCCGGACTTCTTTTTGTGGGGCTATTTGAAAAGCAAAGTGTACGCCAGCAAGCCTCAGACTATGGACGAGCTCAGGGCAAACATTTGTGCCGAAATCATCGCTATACCGATGCTCGAAAAAGTGATGGAAAACGCAGCAGAAATGGTACATTTTGCTTTGGTCAATAGAGGCGGCCACCTGATTGATGTTGTATTGAGAAACTAGTCCAAAAAATTGTAAAGGACCAAATTAAATAAAAATACCTAATATATGATTGTTTTTTTTAAAGTTATTCAATATTCACATACCGACATAAAAGATGGCACACACTCTATTTATTTATTTATTTATTTAAACTAAATTGAATGTTTTTATGGTAATTTCCTTCAGAGTTAAAATAAATTTTTAATATACATGTACGAGTACCATAAATATTTAAGTTGGAAGATATAAGATAATACCATATCTCTGTATTTTAAATGTGCGGCAAGATACCAATATTGTAAACTTATATACCAAATAAATATATATATATCTACGTGGGACAAACACACTTTTCTTCAGCGTGTACTACAGAAATTCGGCAGTAGTCCACTACTAATGATTATGTCCTGTATCCCCTTGTGGGTCCTAGGGCCTCTACTACGCCTACGCGCCATCGTGTACGGTTTCTGGCAATGTGTCTGAGTTCTCCCCAACTTCTCCCATGTTCTCCTCGGACCGCCAGGTCTTCTGCTATCCTGAGTTAGAGGGTTCCATTGCATAGCATGGTTCGCTATGGAGCTGTCACCCTTACGGAACGTGTGACCAATCCCCTGCTACTTCCGCCGTTGGATAGTTGTGCCAATTGATTCCTGACCCGTTCTCTCGTAAAGATGTTCGTTAGAGATACGATTGGGCCAGAAAATCCTTAAGATATTGCGCAGACACCTACTAACGAACGTTTGCAGCTTTCTGGTGATAGTAGTGGTCACTCTCCACGTGCTGCAACCATATAGCAGCACGGATTCAACGTTGGAGCGGAACAGTCTTATTTTGGTGCTCAAACTGATTGCATTGCTTCGCCATATTTTGGACAACATCCCGAACGCGAACTTTGCTTTGGCGATCCTGTTGGCTATATCCAGTTCGGTTCCACCATCGGTCGAGACAATATTCCCAAGATACTGGAGATTCTCTACTCTCTCTACCCGTTGTCCAGCAATGCATATTTGAGCCGATGAGTTTGTTCCAAGGCTGATAATTTTAGTTTTTGCCGTATTAATTTTCAGCCCGACGACACCTGCCTCCCTCTCCACATCTGCTGTCATTTGGTGGAGGTCCATAATTCTGTGGGAGAGTAAGCATATATCGTCTGCGTAGTCAAGATGTTTCAGTTGAGATGTAAGAGCCCATCGAATTCCTCCGTTTCCCGTCGACAAAGCTGCATGAAGCACATCGCTAATCACCAATAGGAATAATATTGGTGAAAGAATACAGCCTTGTCTTACCCCATTTTGGATCTCAAATTCCTCAGACAATCTCCCCCTGTGCAGAACGTGACATTTGGAGCCTTCATATGTAGCTTTGATAATAGCAATTAGTTTATCGGGAATGCCTCTCCTGCGTAATGCACGCCAAATAAACTCCCTGTTGACACTATCGAACGCCTTCTCAAAATCGATGAACAGCAGGTGCAGTGGCGATCGATATTCAACACACTGTTCGATGATAATCCACATGGTGTTGATGTGGTCGGCACAGGAGGATCCAGAGCGGAAACCTGCATGTTCGGCATCGAGTGTGTCTTCGAGATGTTGTTTGATTCGCTCAACGATGATTTTAGCTATTATGTTAGCTACAGCAGGCAGCACGCAGATACCCCTCCAGTTTCCGCACTCCATTAAATTTTCTTTCTTAGGAAGCTTGACGATCATTCCCCTTTTCCACTCGTTAGGAAAGATCTCAGCTTCCCAAGCTCTATCTATAAGTGGAAGCAGAAGCTCAGCCGATGTTGTTGGCGTTGCTTGTAAGAGCTCTGCTGGAATACCGTCAAGTCCTACCGCCTAGTTGGTTTTGAGTGCCTTGATCGCGGTAATGATCTCATCTTTACTGGGAGTTGTGGTGCGTATTCGGGTACTTCTCACTTCGGGCATCTCAGTCTGATTTGGGAGCATATCGCTAGCGAATACACGGTTCAAAACCGTAGCAAAATGCTCTTTCCATCTCTTGAGCTGGTCCTCATACGAAATGAGCAAGGAGCCGTCTAGACTTTTCACTGGGTGTTGGCTGAAGCTGCGACCACCTGTCAGCTCTTTCGTGATTCTGTAGACGGTCCTGCTTTCGCACCTCCGTGCAGCTTCTTCTGCTTCTGTGGCCAGCGCGTTGATGTAGTTACGCTTGTCACGTCGTACGCTACGCTGAACTTCTCTCATCTTCATGCGATATAGGGACTCTAGCTCGCTTCTCCCTGCTGCTGGGGTAGCTGCAACGCGAGCTTTCAGCTGTTTTCGTTCGTCAATCCGTTTCCAGGTATCTTCGGAAAGCCACGCCCTATGTCTTCCCTGCGATCGACCGACAATTCTAGTCTACTACTAATACTATAATTGTAATCAAGTTTGCGAAAAAAGGCATAGGTGTAATTTTAAGTCTGTAACTGCTCCAGTTCATTTCACAATCATTGCAATGTGTCCTAAAACTCCTAACGCCTTCAAACCTTCAAATGCGGCCCTGAACAAATTCGAATTGCGTTTCCATCGCACTTTTTTTTTATTTACTTTTTAATTTGTCAGAGCTAGCAGTTAGCAAACAAAACCGAACGCCAAACTTCCGCCAGAGTTAATTTGGAGAATTTAAAAAACAAAAATCGTATGACTGAATACCAACAGAGGGAAAATAATAGACTATGCTATCCATACGAAATTATAAACCAAAGTATAAAAACACAAAAGGACATTCCAAACTTAGTTTGTTTGTCCAGAAATTCGCTTTTTACTCGAAATAGCAGACACCAGATGGTGCAATGTGTGTGCGGTCAGGACATTTTCATTTATGCATAGTGGTTTGAATTTTAGAGAACATTCGGTGAGAAGAACTCACTTCAACCGGCATGTTCCCAGTTTCTATTACCCAATTTACTACGACAAGCCTATAGTGATAGAATAGTGAATTTAACTCTGCAATGTTGTTAGCCGAGGTAGTATTTTTCAATTTTACTCCAAATTAAGTGGTTTCTCCCTGTGCTTAGATAGAAAAATAAATAAATAAATAAACCAACACCGAGGACAATGTTGTGAACAGCCTTTACAGGCAATACTATTATGTAATCTTTTGTTATTCAATACAGTCTGATAAAACAAAGGAATAGAAACTCCGATTGGAATACAAGACTGTATGCAATTTTTATTAGAGCCACACATTGAATTTAATTTTTTTTTTTTTTTTGTTTTATTAAAAAGGAAACCCAAATCCCAGAGCACTCAGACTCTCCGGTCAATTGCACTGCCAGGTAGGAACCTTTCTTTGGTACAATGGTTGGAAAAACTTCGATGTAACTCGTTTTCCTTTATACTCGGGTGGCTGATGAATTGCTTCTTAAATATTTATGTAACCCTACCAATTTTTAAAATTGAATTAAGTTAGGTTGGTGATAAGCCCTGGTTTTAAAATGGAACAAGTTTTAAATCAACAAGTCGTGGAAACTCCATCCTGTGGAGTCGTTGTGGATATTTGTCGGATATTTGGTTGCATACATAAATGCCATAGAAATAAAAAGTTTAAAGCTTTTTGACAAATTTTTGTGTGTTCTATTTAAAAAGGAAAATCAGCATTCTTATTGAATCGCCCTTTAACTGTGCAGTGATGTCAGACCTACATAGAAGTATAAAAGATATTCCAGTTGGAACTAGTGCCAATTAAAGTGCCTATTCGAAAAGCTTAGTGGGGCCTATTAAACATGAGTTAGTATTTCGTTTCTCTTTATGGGAATTATGCCGGATTTAAAAATGTTCTTTAGGGTTCCGATTTAATTAAAAAAATTAAAATTTGCAAATTTTAAGCATCTTCTTGTGATCTTGTTGCTCATGTTTCTTCGTACATATCCCAGGAGGAGGAAGTGATTTGAGCTCAACGGCATTAGATAGCTAATATAATCTTCCATTCGCTTAGGTTTTATTACTATGGATAAGATGATTTTTTGACTTTTTCATAGATCTTCAACCATAAGGCATAAGATCTATGCCTTCTTCTTCCTTTTATCAGCGAGGCTATGATCCGAAAACAAGGGATCACAACCCTCCCACTTCACCGCATTTCTACTGATCCGCCTGTGGGGTTCGCCTATTTGACCTCAGATTTTGGATCACTCGGTTACTGAGGCCAATGAAATGCCGATGTCGTCGCATTTGTCTGATCCAGGCGTTTATAGGCCTGCCTTTCCTACACCGCGATGTCTTTGGAACGTGCATTGATATTGCCTTTTTAACAGGGTTCAAATGATCTCTTCTTTGAACGTGGCAATACCAGCTGAGCCGGTAGCACTCTATCTTTTGTACGAAAGTTTCCTTGATGTGAAAGCTTCCGCGGATCTTCGAACTTCTTATTCTATCAAGCTTTGTCACTCCTGCTGTCATGCGAAGCATCTTCATCTCAGCTGCCGTTAATTTACTCTCATACGCTTTGTTCATCGTCCAACATTGTGAACCGTATGTAAGCGCTGGACGCACAACTGCGGTGTAGAGCCTTACCCTGAACCTACGTGGCATTTTTCTGTCACAGAAGATAGCGGAATTTTCTCGCCACTTCATCCACCCTACGCTTACGCGATGATTGATGTCGTCATCACAAGTTGCTTTGCTATTGATCATAGATCCCAAATATTTGAACTTTTCGCACTTGGGAAGCACTGTTTCATTCAAATAAATGTCTGGAATAGGCCTGAGTGAATCAGAATCAACTGATGTACCTTGGGGTCTATCACTTTACCTTCAAGCAGATAATCAAGGACTGTAATAAAGACCAAAGGACTTAAGAATTTGCCCTGGTGCACCCTGACTTTGATTGGGAACTCTTCGGTTACTTCCGCGGGGCATCTTACTCTTGTCTTTGCTCCTTCGTACATATCCATGATTATCTGTACATAGGTTTCTGGAACCCCTCGATGTCTTAGCGCCACCCATATCAGATCTCGTGGTTGTCTGTCGAATGCCTTTTCAAAGTCAACCAATACAATATGCAAATCCCTTAAGGAATCACGATGTTTTTCCATTATGATCCTTATACTTTGGATTGCATCTGTGGTTGATTTACCCGAGACAGACCCGCACTGATCATCAGATAGCCGTATTATTTTTCGCAGTCGGCCACCTAATACCCGCTCAACGATCTTCATGGTGTGTGACATCAGCTTGATCGAACGGTAGTTATCACAGTTTCACGTATCACCCTTCCCTTTGTATACAGGGAGAAGGTAACTTTCCCTCCATTGATTCGGCATTGGGTCACCTCTCACAAATTTGGAAATGAGAATTCTGAGCCATCTGAACCCGATGTCTCCCATCTTTTTCCAGAACTCAGAGGGCATCTCGTCTGGCCCAACCGCTTTTGGTTTTTTGGAGTATTTGACCGCCTCACTAACTTCTTCGACTGTAATGTCGGGTATTTCTTCACAGTTAGGGGTGGCTCTTGGAAAGTATCGCCGGGGAAACTGTTCATTTAAAAGTTCTTCAGAATACTGCCGCCACCTCTGCAGAATTTTTTCGTTATCCACAAGAAGCTGGCCATGAGCATTATTAATGAACTTTGGCGAACAAATCTCCTGAGCATTCTTTCTTCTTTGGGCGGCTGTTTTGAAGATGTTTGCACTCTTGTTCATATTGTGTCTTTGCAGCTCCTGGATAGCCTGGTTTGCATCAGCAACCGGGGAGGATATTTTCTCCAGCTCCCGATACAGGCCCTCCGTACTCTCTGCTTGAAACTGGGCGCACTTCTTCTTCGCTTTTTTCTTGCAACATCTATATTCCATTTCGAGGCGAACTTTTCGTCACTATTATAAGAGGGGCACTTTGACCAAGCTTTGAAAGCCGCTTTCTTCTTATTTATCACCTTCTTAGCTTCATCACTCCACCACCATGTTTCTTTGGCGTGTTGATGGTGGCCTTTTGAAGCTCCTAGCAGTGATTTGGCCTTCTTTAAGCAAGTTCGCTGTAGGGAATCCCACATAGATCCATAGATCTTATGTATTTCGGAAAATAGTTAAAAATCCATATTATAAACGATTTTATGATTTCATCTGTCGAGATTTTTTGTACTTTTCAATATGTATACTTCTCCACATTTTTGAGTTCCAGATAACAAAAAAATTGATTTTTCAGATTTTGTCCATTCAAAATTGTTGTCCTTCCGAATATTGTCATGGTCTCACTTCTGCTAAGGCATGGACAGCAAATCATCATGGCTTGAATTAGATCGTCTATTTCCAGCTCTTAAAACAAGTGAAGCAATAGATTATGTTCGTATATTTTTAATATGGCGAGATACAAGTCCTGCTCAAGGCGAATAAAACCTAGCCCTGCCAAGCCGATTAGGACGATCCTTCAATCAATTTGTATTGAAGTTTCACGTACTACTACCCTTTCTCCTTGTAGATTCAAAAGCTGATTTTTCTTTTCCGATTAGCTCATCAATATTCTGATTAAATCAAATAATCATGATCATTGGTTGATTTGACAGCTCTTGAGTGGATCACAAGTAAAATCGTTCGCCAAAGTTTAATTAATTGGTTCAAGTCCCTAACGCTTAATTTTCGCAAGAAACTAGTAGAAGTGCAGAATTTGCATACAGCCTTCATCCAGATATAAAATTATTAGGTGAGTCGACACACTCATAGCGTAGTTTAAAAATTTGCAAAGTGCTTTGATTACAATGGTTGGTGGAGTGCAAAGAACCCCGCAAAAAAACGGCAACAATAATCCCCAGATAAACAAACGGCGACTAATTGAAACGTCGCCGGAGGAGAGGCCCCGCTCCGCCCCCACCATTCCAAACCATAATGCAGTAGGTAACATGGCAGTCCACGACCTAAAAGCACTTATAGAGGGATCGATGGCAGCTCTACTCGACGAAAAACTTAAAAACATGGCTACAAAAGCAGATCTGGAAAGAGTAACCGTCGAAATACAAGCCTTAGAAAGGGAAAACTCTATCCTGAGGAATAAATTGCAGCATGTGGAAACTTGCTACTCTTCTTTGGAACGCAAAGTAGAACTTTTAGAGAGGAAGACGATTGAAAACAACGTTGTGGTCCATATGCCTGATCAGACTGGTGTGAACCCTGAGGTGAAAGCGAGGGAATTATGTCTGCAACTTTTAGGGAGCGAAGATACATCGCTAATTACGGATGCACGGGCCATGACGACTAAAAACAACATTGCAAACGTCATCTTAAAATTGCACAAGAAGGAAGACGTCGGGCGGGTTTTAAACAAAACATATAAACTTCACGGCACTAGGGTGACTATACACAGAGATTACACGGAAGCATCACGGGATAGGAGAAAACGAATGTTTAATATAAAAACAGATATTTCAAAGAAAAATAAAAACATTCATGCTGAAGTGCGCGGACAAAAACTAAAAATCGGTGACAAGACATTTTACTTCGACAACAACAACAGTCTGCGATGTGAAGGGTGTGACGGCGAGTGTGGAATGTCAATTCTCCAGCAGATGATCGATGACAGTTCTGCAACGATAGCTGAAAGAAGATCAGTTGCTGAGAGTGGAATAACAGTGGGTGGAAACACAAGCAGCAGTTCTTCAAATTTTGTGCCACTGTCTAGTATTTAATTGTTATGCCGTCTGTCCTGTTTTCTGTAAAAATAGCGTTAAAAATAGAAGAAATAATGAAAATAGTATTAAGAAAGAAATTAAAAAATATAAAATATTGTCATATAACGTAGCAGGTTTAAAAAATAAGGATTTATTTGCAGATTTTTATAATTTTATCAATCAGTTTGAGATTATCTTTTTGTTCGAAACTCATGTAGAAGAAATGAATTTTAAAAGTTATGAATGCAGTTTTATGAACTACGAATTTAAATGGATTTCAGCAACGAGAACGTCCAGGAGAGGAAGGCCGAGTGGAGGGTGCTACTTTGGCTTCAAGAAGGATCTTGGTGAGGTTCACTGTGAGTTTAAAGCATTGGAGGAGTTGGTTTATGTAAGCTTGGAGTTCGAGAAAACGCAATACTGCATACTACCATCCTATTTAAACTGCAACAACTGGCAAAGGGATTTCGATAGACTTCAGGAGGTACTGATGCAAATTACCAACTCAAACATAATGGTAATAGGTGACCTAAACGCACGAGTAGGCAAAGAACATGGAGCAGCAAACAATGTGGCTGATATTAAGCGTCAATCGATGGATTCAACATGCAATGCAAACGGTACGAAACTTCTGGAACTCTGTGATTCCTTTGGAATGCGTCTGCTAAATGGTACCAGTGTGAGCGACAAAATCGGCAACCTCACATTTGTGGGAAAGCAGGGAACGTCGGTTATTGACTATTGCTTATTAGGAGGTGATTGGAATTTGCTTTTAGATGAAAACCTTATAGCCCAACAGGAATTAAATCTTGAAGGAATAGAAGATAGTATTAAGAACTCTTACCCATGTTCCATTAGAAGCAACAAGCAGAAGACGCAAGGCATAAAACCGTGGTTTGATGATGAGTGCGAAAGAGCCAGACAGATTTCATTCGCCTGGCTTAAACTATTTAGAATCTGTAATAAAAGTGTGATCCGTGACTCTTATATCAAAGCCAACATTAAGTACAAGACCCTGTGTATGCAGAAGAGGAAAAACCACTGCCAGCTAGAGGCACATAAATTGGCGCATTGTAGGAATGCAGCTGACTTTTGGAAGCGAATAAGAAATGTCAATGGCAGAAGGTACACTATTGCTAGGGAGCTGAACCCTAACATTCTCCGACAGCACTTCGAAAGTGTACTGAACCCGGTTGCGTACAGTGAAAGCTTCCAATATGCTACACCTGGCTTCGCGAATGAAATTTTGGACAATGCGATAACATATGCTGAGGTTGCAAAAGCACTGTGTAATCTGAAGGATGGCAAAGCAGCAGGCTCGGATGGGATCCCTTCGGAGTTTTACAAGTATGGCACCAATGAGCTTCACGGTAGACTGACCTGAACTGAGTTCGGATGTGTCCCGCAGCGATTTAAGGAGGCATTAATTTTTCCTATCCATAAAAAGGGTTGTACATTGGATCCAGGGAATTATCGGGGTATTTCCTTTCTGAATGCATCCTACAAAATTTTTACGGCGATACTTCAAAAACGATTAAATGCGTGGATAGGAGCCAATAACCTACTGAATGAGTTCCAGGCGGGTTTTAGATCAGGGTACTCTACAGTCGACCATATATTTGTACTAAGCAGCATTGCAAAGTCATTTCTTTCGCAAGGCAAGAAGCTCTATGCCTTCTTTATTGATTTTAAGGCAGCCTTCGACTCGGTGGACAGAACTGCCCTATTATATAAGCTCTACTCTTTGGGAATGTCACTGAAATTTGGAAGGCTAATAGGAAATCTATATGCTGATACGAAAGCTGCGGTTTGGGATGGAGATGTTCTATCGGCATGGTTCCAAACGCATTCAGGAGTACGACAGGGATGTGCGCTGAGCCCAAATTTATTTGCTCTGTTCATTCATGACCTGACTGACTGTTTACCAGGAGGTGTGGAATACGCGGGTG
Organism: Brachypalpus laphriformis; assembly: GCA_945910035.1. NCBI lineage: Eukaryota > Metazoa > Arthropoda > Insecta > Diptera > Syrphidae > Brachypalpus > Brachypalpus laphriformis. The sequence goes on from OX246755.1 coordinate 127,337,290, forward strand.
TGCTCGTCAAAGCCCTTTTGTTTGCGGACGATGTTGTTCTGTTGGCATACTCCCTGGATTCCTTACAACTCATGATCAATCGTTTGCATGAGTACACCAAATTATGGAAGCTAGTGGTCAACCTTAACAAGTCCAAAATTATGATTTTCAAGGAAGGTGGTGGCCGAAATTGTTCCAACGAAAAGTGGCACTTTGATGAGGGAGCAATCGAAATTGTTAAGGAGTACAAGTATCTCGGGGTTTACATAACTAAAAATATGAGCATGGAACGGCATCTCAAGGAAAAATTAATAAAATCTAAAACGGCCATCAATGTAGCTTGGAAAAATTGTTTCAACAGCAAATATATTAATCATAGCAGCAAATTCAGGGTTTTTGAAGCGGTGTCCGAGTCGATCCTGTTCTATGCGGCGCAAGTATGGGGGCGGAAAGCAGTACGAAACGGTGGAGAAGCTATTAAGATTTTATGTGAAAAGAATATTCCGCCTTCCACCGAATACACCTAACTACATGCTTATGCTCGAAACAGGCTTATCGCCTTTATTTATTAAGACATTCAAGCTACAGGTAGATTATATACTAAAAGCTCTTAATATGCCAGCCCACCGTCTCCCAAGAAAAGTTGTTCTGAATGCTGTGCAAACAAAAACTGGTTGGTACAGGGAATGGCTGGATCTGGCTGATGGATGTGGGATCGAACTGAGAGAGGACAACATGCAAAACTGGGACACCAAATTGTACCAGCTCATTATAAAGTTAGACGAGCAGGCTAGAGCGAGATATGCTGAAGAGGCAACTGGATCAGTACATAGGGCAATCTACAGTAAGCTCAACCATAACTTGCAGAGTAACAATTATTTCCATGATAATTACAAGATAGAAGAAATAACTATGATACTGAGACTGCGTGGTGAACTCCTGAACCTGAACTACGTACCCCACAGGGAGAACTTGCCTTTTTTATGCAACATGTGTAACTTAGTGGAGAGAGAAGATGTATTCCATTTTATGGGAAGATGCCCAATCCTACGAGAAACAAGAAGGCATGTATTTGGATATGACGTCTTGACGGAGATGCAAGTGCTTTCCCTCCTTAATGAAGCGGATGTAAGCACACTTTACCGGTATTGCAAAATTGCTCTAACATATCGACAGCAAATTATAAACGAAAGCTTTTAACAAACTATTCCCTTTATTTTGTGAAGTTTACTATAGAAGTTAAAATTACTATTTTATTTTTTCTTGTGAATATTAATAAATCAACCAGGCAGACGGCAAACCCATGCTAAATTTTGATTTTGTACTGTATTAGAAAAAATTATATGAATAAATAAAATCTTATGAAATCAAATAACCGCCTACTGCAATACTGTCGAAATATGGTAAACTAAATATAAATATATACCACACATACCTTCTTCTTCTTCTTCCTTTTATCAGCCAGGTTATGATCCGAAAATAAGGGATCATAACCCTGGGAGGGGTGCCATTTCTACTGATCTGCCTGTCGGGTATATACCACACATACCATTCGTGCGAAAAATACTATGCGTATATAACGGATAACACGATTGGTTGCGAGAAGAAACCTAGGCTCTTCATAGACTGTTACACCAAATGTGTTTATATGCGTATTTTCCACGCATTTATACCCATTTTCCAGTTATGTACATGTATTTATATAAACTAGTATAGCATGTGGTCGAAATTCGACGGAGTGGAAACAACGAAAAACGATGCTATTTTTGTAATATTCTCCTGTAAGGGATATAATCTCATACAGCCATGAACGTGATCGAAATGCTCTCATTTAATAGGTTAAAGCGTTTCGTATGGGAAAACCATGTGTGTATGTTCACTTTACTTTACCTGATTTAACGGGAATATACGCACATGATTTTTTTTCCTGCACATCTATCGCAGTACCTTTCGAATGATATAATTTTTTCCCCTTCCTTTTAAAACAACTACTAAAAAAACGTACCATAAATTTCGTGTTCACGTATTAATACATATATAAGATAAGATGAGGCAGTTAAGTCTAGAAAATATAAGCGTCCATCGAAGTCCTCCGTTGTCCACATCAGCAATTACCATTAAAAGTAATATTGACAAATGAACGCAGCTTTGCCTAAGTATACATTTAAATCCTAAAATGGTGAGATATGTTACAGAACCTTTTTTAAATTATACTGCATTCCCCAATCTTATAATCTTTATTTGTTCTAGATTCTGGATATGTTTTTCAAGATACTTTTTTTTAGTTTTTTTTTTTTAGTTTTACAATTTGTTAGCTCGTATAGTTCTTAAACAATTTGAGTTAAGTTACGTCGAAAGACATAGATATTATTTCATGAACCTATGAAAAGTTCAGGAAACCTTTGCAAAACTGTGTCAGATTGAGCTGAGTCATTGAATCAAGAATCATTGAATTTATTTAAACATCCTTACATCAAGCCTTAAGACTATTGTTATATACCGTCAGATTAAAGTGAGAGTGTACCGTTGTATGTCTCATATCACTATATAACTTTTTGGTACCATTCGAAAAATAAAGAGGTAGCGATTTGAATTTTTTTGAATGAATGAAACATAAATGTGATAAGTCCGCATTGTTCAACACAAACGCACTAACTCCTGTCAATCGGCCGTCTGGAATAGAACTGCCAGTATCAATGATTCCAACACCGTGAAACTAAAAAGAAAGTTAGCATGCATTAGTATCATATTACAGGAGTACCGAGGTCAACACCTAGAATTATTGCTAAACCAAAATGTTGAATTATCTCAGACGAACTGTCTCACATAGGCGAAGATCATAACGACACGGATCAATATTCATAGACGCAGAGCTGCAGGAACCTTTCTATTCCCGGAAGACAAGATTAAGAATCCAGCACTTATGAACAGAATACCAAACTCAACACTGGCAATTTTGAAATGAGGTAGGAATCGGAGTTTTCTGTAAATCACTAAACATCGACGATTTATTCACAAAAAGTACAGCTGTGCCTTTCAAAGTAAAGTATTCTATATTGACAGTCAAGCAGGTATGAGAGCTAGAAAATGTTCAGTTGATGTCAAAATCAGAATAGAAAATACTTACGAAGTGAATCCCTTCTAAGTGAGAAGATAAAGTAGCACGGGATGGACACGGAATAGCTAATAAATGTGCTGCTTCCGCACTGCATCCTCACTGCACACGCAATGCAGCCGCACTGTAAAATTTAAAAATTTTAAAGATTGCAGGCTGAGGGGCTACTGTTAGGCTCCAGAGGAAGTGAGCAAAACTGCGAAAGACCTTACTTTACTGTCAATCTAAACCATCCACGATATATAATGGTGAACACTTTCATCGAAATTGCACCACCTTTCTACTAAATGATAACGAAAACCGTCAAAACGTAGTAGTTAGAAATATTGACCTTTGAAAATTTTTCAATTATCGGCTATTTTAAACCTGCTGAGTCATATAAATTGGACTGGAATGAACCAGACTAGCAGGCTATACCATCCAAACTTCTAAGTACGTCCTTGTATGAAACTACACCATCCATACTTCTTAGTACGTCCTTGTATTAAACTATTTCTAAGTATAAAAGTATCTGCCTACGCTGAAGATATTATAAGAAAAAAATTCAAATCCTGCGATTACGATGTCTTCCTGAAAGAATAATGAACTTGAGTTTAATTATCCCCACAACCAGCTCTGTTATAAGGAGCAGAAAATAAATACGTTAAACAAAACACTCACCAATTCCGAAACTCTGTAGAAATACATGCCGAGAGTAACAAGAAAATTGAATTCTGTTTTTTATTTACCTATCTTAAATCCCCAAAATTTTGTAGGAAAACGCGTTAAGTCCAACACTACTTTTACCAATCGTTTACCAAAAAGCACTAACTCCAAGTCCATAGAACATAATTATTATCTTAGAATACAACATCATATTTTCAATGATAGTAATCCAACAGGGATTCAGTTTTCTTTATATGTGAACATAACCGATCTACGAGTAGCACGTTTTTTTGCGGACTAGGCAACCGCAATGACAACGGAGAAAGGCTTCTGGATTTCTGCAATGCCAGCCGCCTTGTGATAGGTGGCACCATGTTTGAGCACAAAACCTGCCACAAAGTCAGCTGGGTTTCCAATGACAGGCAAGCAACCTCCAATCAAATTGACCATTTTGCCGGCCGCGGCAAGAAGTAGTCTCCTGAACGTCAGAAACATGCGAGGGGCAGATGTGGGGATTTTACTTGATCACCATCTTATGATAGCTACTCTCCAACTACGCACTGCTACAGTTCGAAAATCCCACGATAACACAAGAATGCCCAGATTCAACATCGATAGACTTAGTGATCCCTCAGTGCGCCAACAATTAAGGGAGCACTTTTCGCAAGGTGTGGAAGCAATCAGCAGCTCAGTGCCCGCAGCCATCCAAGACCATTGGTGTGCTGTGAAAAATGATTTTACATCTGGTGCTGAAAGAATCGTCGGTCGATCGTAGAGAAGACATAGGGCGTGGCTTTTCGAGGATACCTGGAGACGGATTGACGAACGGAAACAGCTGAAAGCTCGCGTTGCAGCTACCCCAGCAGCAGGGAAAAGCGAGCTAGAGTTCCTATATTACATGAAGATGAGAGAAGTTCAGCGTAGCGTGCGACGCGACAAGCGCAACTACATCAAAGCGCTGGCTACAGAAGCAGAAGAAGCTGCACGGAGGTGCAACAGCAGGACCGTCTACAGAATCACCAAAGAGCTGACAGGTGGTCGCAGCTCCAGCCAACACCCAGTGAAAAGCCTAGATGGCTCATTGCTCATATCGGATGAGGACCAGCTCAAAATATGGAAAGAGCATTTTGCTACGGTCTTAAACCCCGTATTCGCTAGCGATATGCTCCCAAATTAAACTGAGATGCCCGAAGTGAGAAGTTCCCGAATACGCAGCACGACTCCCAGTAATGATGAGATCATTAACGCGATCAAGGCACTCAAAACCAACTAGGCGGTAGGACTTGACGGTATTCCAGCAGAGCTCTTACGAGCAGCGCCAACAACATCGGCTGAGCTTCTGCTTCCACTTATAAATAGAGCTTGGGAAGCTGAGAGCTTTCCTAACGAGTGGAAAAAGGGAATGATCGTCAAGCTTCCTAAGAAAGAAAATTTAATGGAGTGCGGAAACTGGAGGGGTATCTGCGTGCTGACTGCTGTAGCTAAGATAATAGCTAAAATCATCGTTGTGCAAATCAAACAACATCTCGAAGAGACACTCGATGCCCAACAAGCAGGTTTCCGCTCTGGATCCTCTTCTGCCGACCACATCAACACCCTGCGGATTATCATCGAACAGTGTGTTGAATATCCATCGCCACTCCACCTACTGTTCATCGATTTTGAGAAGGCGTGCGATAGTGTCAACAGGGAGTTTATTTGGCGTGCCTTACGCAGGAGAGATATCCCCGATAAACTAATTGCTAATATCAAAGCTACATATGAAGGCTCCAAATGTCACGTTCTGCACAGGGGGAGATTGTCTGAGGAATTTGAGATCCAAAGTGGGGTAAGGCAAGGCTGTATTCTTTCACCAATATTATTCCTATTGGTGATTAGCGATGTGCTTCATGCAGCTTTGTCGACAGGAAACGGAGGAATTCGATGGACTCTTACATCTCAACTGAAACATTTTGACTACGCTGACGATGTATGCTTACTCTTTCACAGAATTATGGGCCTCCACCAAATGACAACAGATGTGGAGAGGGAGGCAGGCGTCGTCGGGCTGAAAATTAATACGACAAAAACTAAAATTATCAGCCTTGGAACAAACTCATCGGCTCAAATATGCATTGCTGGACAACCGGTAGAGTGAGTAAAGGATTTCTAGTATCTTGGGAGTATTGTCTCGACCGATGGTGGAACCGAACTGGATATAGCCAACAGGGTCGCCAAAGCAAAGTCCGCGTTCGAGATGTTGTCCAAAATATGGCGAAGCAATGTAATCAGTTTAAACACGAAGATAAGACTGTTCTGCTCCAACGTTGAATCCGTGCTGTTATATGGTTGCAGCACGTGGAGAGTGACCACTGCTGTCACCAGAAAGCTAAAAACGTTCGCTAATAGGTGCCTGCGCAATATCTTAAGGGTTTTCTGGCCCAATCGTATCTTTAACGAACACCTTTACGAGAGAACGGGTCAGGAACCAATAGGCGCAACTATCCAATGACGAAAGTGGCAGTGGATTAGTCACACGTTCCGTAAGGGTGACAGCCAGTCAGAGGAACTTCAAGAGCGCAACGCAAAAAGCCAGAAGACAGTCGTGGCAACGCTTCTGCGACGAGATCAAGGGTACAACAGAAACGGCCAGATTGAGGAAAATCCTCTCCAGAGAATCGAAGACTCTAGGTTCCCTAAAGAACACTGAAGGAAACTGGACCGAGTCCTGTTCGGAATCCCTTGAATTGCTTATTAAAACGCACTTCCCGGGGTGTACTACCGTACCATGCAGTAGTACTAATAACAATCACAGCGAATCGGAACCCCCTGCGGATCTGGTAACAGAGGACAGAATAGAGTGGGCAATAAGATCGTTCTCCCCTTTTAAATCCCCAGGACCTGATGGGATTATACCGATCATGCTGCAAAAAACTGCACCAATCATTACCCCAATTCTCAAAAAGCTATTTGCCAGTAGTCTTAAACAATGTTACATACCAAGAACATGGAGGGAGGTAAAGGTGGTTTTTATACCCAAGGCGGGCAAGGCTAGTCACACCACCGCGAAGGACTTCAGACCAATTAGCCTTACCTCTTTCATCCTGAAAACTTTTGAAAGATTGCTCGACATCTACATACGTAGCAGAATACGCCCGGGGGACTTATCCCCAGCCCAACACGCATACACGAAGGGTAAATGTGTGGAAACTGCCCTACACCATGTTGTCGGCTCTATAGAAAAATCACTTAAGGATAAAGAGTTCACACTAGCTGCTTTTTTGGACATTGAAGGAGCCTTCAATAATGTAAATACCGAAGCGGTTAAAAGAACCCTAAGAAACCTAGACATCGACATTAGTCTAATAAACTGGATTGTTAGCATGCTCGAGGAACGACATATAACCACCGAACTTAAGGGTTCAAAGCTCGAAGCATACGCCTCGAGGGGCACCCCTCAAGGCGGGGTAATCTCCCCACTGCTCTGGGTCATTGTTCTTAATGAGGTACTACAACAACTAGGTACAGCGGGGTCAGAGCTACAGCGTACGCGGATGACGTCGTGCTGCTTGCTACAGGTAAATTCCTGCCTACCCTCAGCGAACAACTCGACGGAGCCCTTAATACTCTTAGCATATGGGCCAGGAGCTGCGGTTTAAAGGTTAATCGCCAAAAAACCGAACTCGTACTTTTTACGAACAAGAGGAAAATACCGGAGTTCAATACACCTTCTGTTGATGGTATCCCACTCAGATTATCCGATAGCGCAAAATACCTGGGCCTTGTACTTGACAAAAAGCTCAACTGGAGATTAAATATAGAGGAAAGAATCAAGAAAGCAACAATAGCCTTTTACTCATGTAGTAGAATTTTTGGTAGAACCTGGGGACCCTCCCCCAAAATCATACTATGGATGTATACGGCTATAGTTAGACCCATACTGACTTACGGCAATCTAGTATGGTGGCCAGCTGTCAACAAATGCACCAACTTAAAGGCAATCACCAAAGTTCAAAGACTAGCGTGCATTGGCATCACCAGTGCAATGAGGACAACCCCAACCACAGGACTCGAGGCTATCCTCAACCTGCTGCCGCTAGACATCTTTACACGAACATCAGCAGCCATTAATGCTATGAGAATAAGTCAGTCAGCGAACTGGAAACCAAGCAGAACAGGTCACTCGATGATCCTACTCGATTACTTTGGCCTCATGCCCGTAACGGATTACATGACGCCATATTTAGACTTTACAAGGCCTTTCTCTACCGCCTACCCTAGCAGGGAAGATTGGAAAAGCGGTCATATACCTAATGCCGAATCTATAGCCATCTACACGGATGGTTCAAAAATGCGCACTGGTGTAGGATCAGGTATCTTCTCCGACCCTCTAGGTGTATCAATATCCATACGACTTCCAGACCACAGCAGTGTTTTCCAAGCAGAGGTCTTAGCAGTGGCAACAGCCGCCCGTGAGTCTGCGATAAGGGCAATACCGCCAGAAGGTATCACCATCTTTATCGACAGCCAGGCAGCTATAAAAGCGATTACTGCCATAGAAATTAAATCGAAGCTTGTGAAGTGTTGTCGAGAAGAGCTCAGGGTTCTTGGAGCACAGCACAAGGTATCGCTCTGTTGGGTCCCTGGACACGAGGGTATCCCAGGCAATGAGAAAGCCGACGAGCTGGCGAGAATCGGCTCAGCAGCCCCAACAGAACAAGTTGACCCCCCTGTGTGTATCCCGCCTTGCACACTCAAGCTCGCTGCAGGGAATAAAGCCACTGAGGAGGCGAACACAAGATGGAACTCCATGGAAACTTGCGCCATCACTAGGAAGCTATGGCCATCTTTCGACAAAGCAAAGACCGAGAGAATCATCCGTAAAGACAGGAAATCCCTTTCCACCCTCGTGGGCATCATCACGGGACACAACACTCTGCGGTACCACTTGAAGAAACTACGCCTGACGGAGGAGGAACTCTGCAGAGGCTGTGGTGACGAGGAAGTTTTTGAGGACAAAACCCACTTCCTGTGCCACTGCCCGAGTCTTCAGCATTCCAGGAAAAAGTTCCTTGGTAAATTCTTCTTCCAGGATCTCGAGGAACTCTCCGGCGTTTCAACGGAAAAGATGTTGAACTTCATCAAATCATCGGGGTGGTTTGTATGCAGAAATGAAGTAAGTGACTGAGTAGTTTTTAGTTTCATTGGGTAAGGGATCACTTTTTCCCCCATGGGTACCACAATGGGTCATCGCTGACCTGAGTGTGGCAGAGAGCGTCGCTCCCTGCCAGCCCACATACCTAACCTAACCTAAGGGTGACAGCTCCATAGCGAACCATGCTATGTAATGGAACCCTTTACCTCAGGATGCCAGAAGACCTGGCGGTCCAAGGAAAACGTGGGGCAAAACAGTCGAGAAGGAGGCATGGCAGTTGGGGAAAAGTTAGGGAGAACTCAGACACATTGCCAGAAACCGTACACGATGGCTCGTAGGCGTAGTAGAGGTCCTAGGACCCACAAGGGGATACAGGACATAAGTAAGTAAGTTCGTTTTTTTTTGCTCTCATGAACTTTTTTTAGACTTTTACTTCAACCTGACGATATGTGCTTGCTCTTGGGAGTCGCTCTTTGTTTGCAATGTTAATTTGACGCTTTTACTGTATCTGAGTCGGATATGACAGAATTTATTTTATACTTCTCGGAAGGCCTTAGCTTCCAAAATATTTTACAAAATTTCCTAAGCTCTTTTGTTGTTACTTTAATGTTCGTGTTGACCCTTTTACGTACATTATCCTTAAATATAAACTCACTAGTCGCTTTTCATTTCTCCAGAAAATATTTTCCCCAATTTTGTTCTATTGCATTCTTCCTGCAAATACAGTAAGAATGGTTCCACAAGGATACAAGATATCGTTTCCACTGGTAATGGTACCTGTTCTTTTGGTAAGCATAATTCGGATTGCTAAATGTAACCTTTTTTTTTTTTCTTTATTTATTTATTTTTTTAGGGTAACTCAAATCCAAAATAGTCCAGTACCTACCACAGAAAATCGGCCAAAACATACATCATCTGCCTAAAGAGCAGAGCCTGTTGTTTGGATAGACTTTAAACTGAAACACCACATAGCATAGAATACGAGTATTAGTGTAGAAGAGTGCGAACTATAACGGCTTCATCTATGATTGCATAGATATGCCTGTACCAATTTTTGAATCTGCGAGGTTATTCCATCTATCGATATCATTAAGCAGTATGCTGCTTAAACTCTCTGTGTACTTTGATAACGTTCCAGAGATGATTATGTTGTTCTTTGTTGTTCATTGGCGTTCTTGAGAAATTCTCGATTCTTTTATCGTTTTGTGTCATGAATAGCTTTGTTTACGTTCCACATAAATTCGCATACAAAAAAGTCTGTCTGTAGAAGCAATTATCCAGGAAAAGTTTTTTTTTTTTTTTTTTGGTTCTTTCTTACCGTGGAGAGAAAGGTGTGAACTCATTTGTTCCGGTAGATAAGGAATGACTGCAATAAAAAGAACTTTGGAAATTAGAACACACCTGAGATAGTATCATGAACAAGGGCGAAGAAATCTTGAAGAATGGTGTTCTACAACTTTGTTCCGCGTCTATTATGGTGATGTATTAATTTAGAGAGTCTGTAAGTTTAGTAGCTGTCGTCGTATATCTTGTTTGAGAAAAGATTTTGATGGCGGAGTGTTACTTCAATTGCTACTTGAAATTTACAGTAACTTAGTGAATAACAAAAACGAATGGAAATATTATGAGAAATTCAGAAAAGAGTACGAAAGTGATGTACCAAAAGTTCGGGTGCTGTATCCTTGACCTAAACGTTACCTATTTAATTTAAGAAACGAAAATATACAATCAAAGCAGAGAATTCGCTTAAACTGCCTTAATAATCTTATTTTTCATTATATTTCTAAAAGACAATTTTAAACATAAAAACACAAAAACACACAGGCTTATACCATAATTCTATTATATTAACTTTTATTAGATTAGCACAGTGTAACAACGCAGTGAAGTTCTGGAAACTAGCTAGAAAACTCAATGGTGGGAACTATATCATCAATAGCGAATTATGCCCCAATGTAGTATTAAGTAAGTTAACAGAAGTGTCTTTCATTAGGCCGCCCCGGCCTGGAAAATAATATATTGGATACACGGATAACATCCCAAGAAATAATTGCGCCACTTAGAGGGCTAAAAGATGGAAAGGCTCCAGGATCAGATCGCATTCCAATTAAATTTTACAAATATGGATCTGATGAACTTGCTTAGCATTCTTTTCAATAATGTATTGAAGTATGGTGCAATCCCGCAACAGTTTAAAGAAGCACTCATTTCCCGATTCACAAGAAAGGAAGTAGGGCAGATCCGGCTAATTATCGTAAAATTTTTTTCTTAAACGCCTGCTATAAAGTTTTGACGGTTGTACTTCAGAAAAGGTTAACTAATTGGATTGAAGTAAACATGCTTTTTAAGGAATACCAAGCAGGTTTTAGACCCGGATATTCAACCACCGGCCATATTTTCGTCTTAAGAAGCATTGTGGAGTCCTTCCTGGTTAACCGTTAAAAGCTGTATGCGTTATTTGTCGGCTTTAAGGACGGAAAGGCACTTCTGCTCAAACTTTTTAATATCAATTAAATTTGGAAGGATCCTTCAAAATTTATATGAAGATACTCGGTCAGCGGTGGGGACACTTTATCGGAGTGGTTCCAGGCAAAAACAGGAGTCAAGGAAGGTTGCTCGCTAAGCCCTGGCTTATATGCGCTCTTCATCGAAGATATTGTTGGCGCTTTACCGGGCGGTATTGAATATGCGGGTGTTTTAATAAAGGCTCCTCTATTTGCGTACGATATTGTGCTTATTGCTTGAATCTGTACAGCTGGTGATAAGTCGTTTGGCCGAATATTGCAGCTTATGGAGCCTCGTTGTGAATTTGGAGAAATCAAAGGTGATGATTTTTAAAAACGGTGGAGGTAGGAACTGTAGTAATGAGAATTGGACATTCAATAGGGAACAAGTCGGTTTACTTTACTTTACTAGGGCCTTGTACGCACTCTTGATAAACCGCAACAAAGCTTCAGGCTCAATGTTCCAGAAGTCAGAGGGACTCAATAAAGCCCTTCCGAGATGGAGAAGACTTTTTCTTACGGCCATAGGGCATTCACAAAGAATATGTTCTGCCGTCTGTTTTTGCTCTCCACTTAGCCGGCATTCGCCTGTATCTGCTACTTCTATCTTGTGCAGATGGTACCTGAGTGGGCAATGACCAGTCATGTAGCCTGTTAAGGTTCTTAGGTCTGCTTTCCTACGGTCGAGTAGCTTTTTAGCCTTGCAGCGGTTGAGATTAATGAACTTCTTTGCCTGTCTTAGGCCCTTGAGTTTGGCCCAATACTCTGCATGATGATCATCTTCTCATTTCTTTATTTTGATGTTTGCGCTACTCCGTGCGACTCCAAAATAAGGTTCACGACCGACTTGTGGGCGACTAGCGCCTCTTCTCGCTAAGCAGTCCACCCGTTCGTTGCCCTCGAAGCCTTCGTGTCCTGGTATCCAGACAATAGTGACTGTGTTTTTTCGATGCGAGATCTTCGAGTAAGTTTAGACAGTCCCATACAAGTTTTGATTCTACCGTGTACGATTTCAGAGCCATAAGTGCTGCCTGGCTGTCCGAGAGGATATAGATACGAGTGCCCTCGACCCTTCTTCGCAGACATTCTCGTACACAGAGCTCAATTGCATGGACTTCCGCCTGAAATATTATTGGTGATTTCACAAGCGCTGCCGCGTGTTGGAACCTGGGTCTATAAACTCCTGCACCAGTGCTACCATTTTCCAATTTGGAACCATCTGTGTACCAAGTTTGAGAGTTTGGTAAGACTCTAAGTCCTTCATTCCTCCATGTGTGGCGGTCACCTATGACCATATTGAATTTCCTGGAGAACCGGTATTTCTTGATTTTGAAATCATTTGAATATAATCTAGAATCTTTTGAATATAATCTAGAATCTTCAAATGGCCTGAAAAGCTGCCGATTTTAAGGTCCGAGATCTTGGGTAGCCTAAGAGCACTCAGCATAGCTTCTTTTTGTGCTGCAAGGTGCAGCGATGTGAGGCTAAGCATTGCTCACATAGCTGCCGTGGGCTCCTTTTCATTGCGCCTGTTATACTCAGACAAGCTAGACGATGGATTTTATTCAACTGTTCCTGAGTCTTGGCCTGTAAGGTTTTTGACCACCAAGCCAACGATGCATAGGTGACCATGGATTTGATAATGGCGTTGTACGTCCAATATATTATCTTGGGTTTTAGCCCCCAAATTTTACCATGTAAGCGCCGGCACATATACATTGCTCTTGTCGCTTTCTCGGTAACATTGTTCAGGTGTGAATTCCAGATGAGCGTCTTGTCAAGTGCAACACCAAGGTATTTCGCTTCCTTGGATATGTCGATTACGATGTTTTCCAGTGTAATTTCTTTGAGAGTACGGTTTCTTTTCCTGGAAAAGGGTACAAGTATAGTTTTTCCGGGGTTGATGGTAAGTCCCTTTGTCCTGCACCAATCGTAAGTTAAATTGAGGGCACCTTGCATTAGTTGAGAAATGATGTCCTCAAATTTGCCTCTGACGCTGATGACAATGTCGTCTGCATAATTTTTCAATCAATAATGTTAAGCTATGAACGGCTGTTTCCGTAGACTTCGCAGGTTGATAAGCAACAATTTTCTCCATCGTTATTAGGAGAAAGGAACTGAGACTACTGGGTCGAAAGGATTTAGGCGATTGCTCCGCCTGCTTTGCCGCCTTTGGGATGAAGACCACCTTAACCTCCTTCCAACTTTTAGGTATGTAGCCTAGTGTAAGGCTGGATCTGAAAATTCTTATAAGTGTCGGAATTAAGAGGTTTCTCCTTGTTGTAGTAGGCAGGGAAATATGCCATCTATACCTGGTGATTTAAATGGGCTAAAGGTAGATAGAGCCCATCTAATATGGTTGGCAATAAAGATTTTGCCAGATAGGCTATAGTTTCGTGTAGAAGAAATGAGAACGTCGTTCCTCAGGTGTTCTGGAGAGACAGCACACTCGGATATACAGCCTGGAAAGTGGGTATCAAGTAAGACTTGACAGGTTTCCTCCAGACTGCTGGTGATTTCCCCATCTTTTTTCTTTAGGGAGCCAAGTTCGAAGTTATGGTCCGACATGGAGACTTCGCTAGACACGTTCCAGTTTGTGATGAAATCGTATATAAAAAGGCTTGCCAAAGTGAGATCTAGTATCTCTTGGCGGATGATGTTAGTAAAAGTAGGAACGTTTCCCCTATTTACCACCACCATGTTGTTAGTAAAATACATACAAATTTAAAAAGCGATTCACCACTTTTGTTGATGTCCGAACTGCCCCAGGCGGTGTGATGGGTGTTAGCGTCACAGCTGATAATCCAGGGTAACTTTTTTTGCACAGCAGTAAGCCATCAAGTACCCCATAGGATTACTCCATGAGTCAGAATAAATTAGCTTACAGTTCTTCGTTGGTAGCCCTTTAATGGTTCCCTCGAGCACTAATGGCTCTTGCACCAGTGCCGAGTCACCATCTTCCTTGATGAACCGTCTATTCAGCACAGAGATGCTGCCCTAGCATGGTGCAAGCTTATTTGAAGGCACTTGAAATGCCTTCTGATGAGTGGTGGAGGACTCATCTACCGTTTACGCCCCCTGTCCCGGTAGCCCATTTTTCTGGCCCTGCCGCTATTCAGTAGCGCAGCTTCCTCTGGGTTTCTTCTCTCCCACTTCCTTAACCTTCCAGAGGGAGGGATGTAGCATCTCTCGCTATAGCTAGGGGTGTATTCCACCTCTCGACGTGGTGTATGTCTGGGTCTGAGGGGCGAGGGTGGATGTAGATGAATGTTGCGCGGATGCCTCGGCAGCGCGCTTGTATCTCCAGCTGATGTACTCTCTGGCGGCCGTTTGTTTGCGGATACCGCCTCAACGCTGGTTCTGTGGCCCTGTGTGGCCTCCGCCCTGGTGTTGGAGCCCCGTATGGCCTCAGCGCTGGTACTGGAGCCCTGTGTGGCCTCAGTGTCGCTGGTATTAGTTCTGCGCATATAGGAGCTGGCAGGATTTTCCCTATCTACCGTGCCTGTCTGGTTTACAGTGGGTCTTGGGTGCTCTTTATGTTTACGGTGAAGTTGTACGGACCCGAAGCCGAAACTAAGTTCACCTCCGATTTTGGAGAGTTGTAAGGCTGATGCCGGATACAGAGCTACGGTGATCTCCACGACGGCTGCTCGCTCGACTCTATTGAGCACTCTCCATTCGTCCACTCTTAGCCCTACGTTTTGGTTTTTTATTAGGCCCAACAAACGCTCGTTCGAGTCTTTTCCAGGAAAGTACCCGACAAAAAGCTCTGGACGCGGAACCTCTCCCTCGTCCACAGCTTTCAGCTGAGCATCTTTCAAGGGCTTCATTTTGGGCACTGTTGCCTTGAGCCAGTCCGCTGTTGCTCTATTTTTACAGCTGAAAAGAAGCCAGCCGGGTTTGAAAGTACAGCCGAGGAACTGCGGTTTTGTAGAGCTTTCCCTCTGCTGTAGGATGATGTCCAATACCATGTCCTGTACCCGCCTGAGCTGGTCTGTAGTCCATATGGTGCCCAAGAAGCCTGGTGGTGAGACACCAATCTTGGCGCTATCAACGGCATCCCTGTAGGTTTTACAGGGCTTGATGGCCCGAGTCTAACTTTTGACGTGGTGGCCATCCTCTTCGCTGTGTTGTCTAGTGGTGTAGCGCTGTCTCCTCTAGGACGTTTTGAGGGGGCTTCCTGCCTGTTCAGTGGAGTCTGCGCTAGCTCTCGACCTTTCTCCAGGCTGTTTCCTTTCCTCAGAAATTCTTTCAGTCGTTTGCGTCTAGCTCCAGATAGCTTAATCCTTTTTGAAAAGAGACTTTTGACGCCTTCAATATGAGCGTCAATCACCGTTGCAGAACAGCCAGGTGATGCTAGGAGAGTGTCTTCATCCTCCGTATTTATGGTGTCGGTTGTGTCGATGGTACCTGAAGCCACGTCCTCTGCTATGACATCCATAAGTTCAGACTCCACAGCAGGACCAAGTGCCCTCTCTGTAGAGTCTGAGAGGCCCAAAGCGGCCCCTGTGTGCACGTTAAGAGGAGTGCATTCCTCATCTTTATTTTTTAAATTATAATCCATGGGATTTTTTGATAACGGGAAGGGTAGTTCACCCGCAGTATAACGCCATGTCACGGGAGGGCTACTTTAAACCGGGTGTCACCTGGTTTCCGGAGTCCACTGTTATAAGACACACTTACGGAGTGCCATTCATCCTTTAGGCACGGTCGTTACACACCTGGGATTACGGGTTTTTTCAAGTTTTCCTCTTTAGATCCGCCATATTTCGTATTCAGCAGGGACACCTCGTGCAGGATGTGGTTCTTCACCACGTATGGACGGTCTTAGGCGATAGATTCATTTGGATGCCTTTCTCTGGTCCCTTTGGCTGGAACCTTGCCCTCAACAGCCGGTTTAGTGAACGAGTATAAATATCTGGGCGTATACGTGACAATAAATGTAAGCATAGAGAAGCACTTAGAGGAAAAACTTATCAAAGCAAAAACCGCAATAAATACAACATGGAAAAAATGCTTTGCGAATAAAAATATTGCTCATAGTAGTAAATACAAAGTGTTAGAAGCAGTTACACAGTCCATTCTATTCTATGCAGCACTAGTTTGTGGACGTAAAAGGTACGATACTGTCGAGAAGCTGCAGAGATATTACATCAAACGAACCTTCCAGCTTTCACCTTCCTCCCAGTACTCCGAACTACTTGCTATCAATTGAAACAGGGCTATCTCCTGTTTATCAGAACCCTGAAACTACAAATGGGCTACGTTCTGAAGGTTTTAAACATGGATAACCATTGTCTACCCAAAATAGTTGCACTCAGGACAATCGGAAACAGGTCTAGATGGTACTGGAACTGGTTGGAATTGGCACAAACTTGTGGAATGGAGCTAAATCTCGATCTGGTGGCACATCTAAATTGGAAGCCATTTCTCATGGAACTCATTCTAAAACTAGATCTGCAATATAGAGATAATTGCTGTACAGAAGTGGCAGAATCCATGCATAGAAGAGTTTATAGTCGACTAAGCTACAGCCTAGGTGGTAATTATTTTCGGGACGAGTACAGTACAAAAGTGATTTCCATAATGGTGAACTACCCGTCCTTTGTGGTATATGTAGTAAAGCTGAGAAGGTGGATGTTTTCCATTTTATGGGAGGATGCCCCCACCTTCCCAGAAACTAAACGACATTTGTTCGGAATGGATTTTCTTTCCGAGGAGCGAGTAATCCACAATATCAATGAGATGGATGTTCACAAAGTATACGAGTACTGTAAAACTGCACTTAACTATCGAAACAGGATAATTACCGAGAATTTTTAAACCATTTTTAATCTATTCTGTCTATGACCCCATTTTATTTTTTTTTTAGCTTGTAAAACTCAAATGAATTAGAGGGAAATTTAATTGATGTCATGCAGCAGACTGCAATGGTATGCTTTAATTGATTTTGTAATTAAATAATTGGAAAAATTGAAATAATGAATGAAATCTTTTAATCTAATCTAATCCATTAACTTCTATACATAATATTTACATTTTAAATTTTTGTAACCAAATTCAACATACGAAAATAAACGTTTTGAAATAATTTTTTTTTTATCTATTCCGGTTATATATTATGAAGAGGATTCATTTACGTATTTTCTGACATGGGTTCCAACTTTCAGGAGTAAAAACTTATGATCATTTTGCTGGGGTATTTTCACTTTGCTGTGTACAATTTCCAACAAAACACATATAAACTACCTTTATGTTCCAACACTCGTTTATCATCCTCCGTTTTGAAAATAAACGAGCACACCTAATCTTCCTCCAAATAGAAAGCATTGTGTCATGAATTTTATGGATAAAAGGTAACTAACTTATGACGTATTAGACACAAGTAATTGTCGCGTTACAAAGCGATTACTCGCTAATGCCCTAAATAAAAGTCAAATTAATTCTGAGCTACATGTATATCTCCTTCAGCATCAGTCAAAAAAAAGTAAATTTCGGTTACCCTAACTCATTAGAATTTAGGAACTTTTTTACGCTCTTATCTGCCTTGAGTTTATAACTTTGTGCGAGTATGAAGCAAGGATACATCATTTGGAAGCCTCTTTATCAAAGCAGCTCACACCCTCCCGTTGCATTAAAAAAAAAATTAAACAGGACCAGAATTCGTTGTTACATTAAGGGTAATAAGAATCAAATGTACAGCAGAACAGCCAGGCGAATATAAATAATCCTTTTGATGGCATTCTTTTGTATTCTTTCAGACAGGATTTCAGAGTATGTACTTTTATTTATGAAGTGGGTGTCTGTAGAGACGTAAAATTTATTCACTTTTGTTTTTGCACTTCTTCATAGACTGTTTTGACTTCGTAATGGAGGTCGTTAGTAAAAAAGTGGTGGGCGACTCTTCACTATTTTTGAAATAAGATTTTCATGACATTGAACTTATCATCAAGCCAAGGTTGTCTTGCAGAAATTATTATGGTGTCTGCCCTTTTTAAAAACCTATATCATCTTCCATAATCCTCCGGTGTGGCGGCGAAGCGAAAACTGCTAAGCTCTGCTTTAGCATTCATTATGCATATCTGTAGCCGCAAGGAATAACAGCATAAATATACTTCTGCCAAAATAATTTTTTTTTTTTTTTTTTTTTTTTTTTTTAATATTTTGTATAAAATACTATTCTCTCAGGAAAGGCGAACCTATAACGTTGAAAAAGCGCCCCGGGATGTTTAGAATTCAATATCTGTAGCGGTTACTGAGTTAAGGGCAGGAAAGTAAGACTATAAATGCCATCTTTTTCTGAAATGTGAAAAGACGCTTATGCTGTTATTCCTTGTGGCCACAGATATGTCAATGCCAGCTTTTGCCATTAAAAGTATAGATGTGAGTATTCTTCTTCTTGTTCCTATTTCGGCGAGGTTATGATCCGAAATCAAGACATCATAACCCTCCCAGTTCACTGCATTTCTACTGATCCGCCTGTGGAGTTCGCCTATTTGACCTCAAAAAATATCGGCAGGCCTCCTGATGTGAATATTCTATCAAGATATAAACATCGACTGGTTTTTCAGGGCCACATAGTAAGCCAAAAAGTCTGTTGAACATTAAATTTTAACCAGTTCCTCGAAGTTCTTCAATTAAAATCAGTTTATAGTTCCATTCAGGTCGACGAGGTTGCATTATAACGTATAAACTTTTTCATAAAGAGTGTCCCGTTTTCTTCTTCTTCTTCTTCTTCGTTTTATCAGCGAGGCTATGATCCGAAAACAAGGGATCACAACCCTCCCACTTCACCGCATTTCTACTGATCCGCCTGTGGGGTTCGCCTGTCCCGTTTTGTTCTTTAAATAAAACAGCTTGTGTTTGAGACATGAAAAAGAAATTATTTTGAGTTAAAGTATCATCGATGGCAATAATTATGGAACAAAACTTTTGAAGAACTATTTCCGACAGAGAGTGTTGCTATTTGGCACAGATCATGGTGTAAAGGAGAACGCAATCACAGGAGGAGTACCGTAGGGTTCGGTCCTGGGACCGATGCTATGGAGCATTATGTACGATGGCGTTTTGCATCTTGAAATACCAGACGAGTCTTAAATCGTGGGATTTGCGGACGACATCGCCATAGTTGTTACAGCAAACCTACTGGAAAAAGTTATTCAAATACCAGACGAGTCTTAAATCGTGGGATTTGCGGACGACATCGCCATAGTTGTTACACCAAAACTACTGGAAAAAGTTATTCAAATCAACAATGAAAGCATTTCAATTGTTCAAGAGTTTTTTTTTTTTTTTTCTTGCGCCAAGGGATGTGGTAATTTTCCAAAATCTTCCAAAGGTACTAGTAGCCCGCGCTGCTAGCATGCACGATTCGCAAGCCCGTAGGCCGGAAATGCGTCTACGTACTAATCCACACCCTACACACTTCTACCACTCTCCCCGCGGGACTGCCGTAAGGTATTACTTCGCGGGGCTAGTTAGCAATTAACGCCATGCTTCTTGTATTGCTTCTTCTGCTCTCCTTGCTCTCTCAATTATTCGGAGCTCTTTTTGCACATTCATTCAGAGTGTACAAATTTAAAGCCAATTCTCCGCAGCATTTGGTCTATAAGGAATGGTGGACTTGCCAGGTTATTTCTCCATTCCATGAAGCGATTGCAATGGAATATTGCGTGCTCTGTATCTTCCTCCTGGTCTGGACAATGTGGACAGAGAGGTGAGTTATCATGCCCAAATCTGTGTAAATATCTTCGATAGCTGCCGCGACCCGATAAGAACTGCGAAGGTGGTAGTTGCAGTCCCCATACACTCGCTTTTTTTTTAATACAAAAGGAACCCCAAATCATAGAGCACTCAGACTTCACTAGTCCATACACTCGCTTGGTCCAGACCTCAATGGTGGGGATCAGCTTGTAGGTCCTTCCACCTTTTGTACTGTTATCCCACCTGGCTTGTCACATAGCTCGTGATATGGCCTTCTCCTCCTCCTTTATTCTCTTGACAATACCTGCTTCTTGAAGACTCCAGGTTCTCCTTTCGTAGATCCTTACCATCTCATTTGCGAGGATATCGATGGGGATCATTGCGGCTATGACACAGGCTGCTTCATCCGATATTGTTCGGAAAGCGCTGAATGTTCTTATCGCTCATAGCCTGTATGTTGACGATAGTTAGTAGAATCTGGATAGTAGAATCCGTCTAACATACCCAGGTCCACCGATGTTTGGCAGTATTCGAGAAACGGCTGCCTGCAGTAGTGAAACCTTCTTGCTCGAGTATTCCACGTGCGTTTTAAACCTTAACCTGTTGTCGAGCATTACTCCTAAATATTTGACTGCTTCCTTGGTTCTTATAGTCTGATTTCCGACTTGAATATTCGCATATTCAGCAGATTTTCGACTTGTTATAAGAACAGCTTCAGTTTTGTGGTCTGCTAATTCTAGGCCGGTGGATCCTAGCCAGTCTTTAATTTTTTCGATTGCTTCGTTTGTTGCTGATTCTGTTTCGTGAATATGTTTAGCGACGGTGACTATGGCGATGTCGTCAGCGAACCCGATTATCTTAACTCCTTGTGGCAATGCTAGTCGCAGGACTCCGTCGTACATGATATTCCATAAGAGAGGGCCTGGTACCGATCCTTGCAGGACTCTGCCATAACGTTGTAGTACTTTGCCTCCTCGTCGGTTTAGTACCTCAACTTCCTGCTGGCGAAGTTTGTAGTTTGTAACTATCCTCAATAGGTAGTATGGAGTATCCTGAAGTTTTTTTTTTTTTTTAATGTCCAGAGTTACTAATGGACAGCATTTCTTTGTAGTCTCTCGCCATCTTTCTCCATGGTTGCTGTGTCAACTGCCACTTTCATGGCATCAACGGTAGAACGCGATTTTCTAAATCCGAACTGATGGTCTGACAGTACTCCTTTCTCTTCTGCTACCACGAGCAGTCTGTTGTATATTATTCGTTCAAGTATCTTTCCCAAAGTGTCGAGTAAACATATTGGCCGATATGACGATGGCTCTCCAGATGGTTTGTTTCCCTTTGATAGCAGTACCAAATGTTGAAGCTACCATGGCCCAGAAAGATCTCCTTCCCCTATACACTTTTGCATCGTGGCTATAAAAATGTCCGGCCTCTTTTGGACAGCCACTTCCACTGCCTTATTGGGGATGCCATCTGGTCCAGGTGCTTTGTTGCTTCCTATCTTCCTGCGTGCATCGAGTAGCTCCTCCCGCAATTGTTCGACGGTGGCTAGCATCACTTGGCCTCGCTGAATACAAAATGAAAGCTGTACTAATTACAAGTAGAAAACGACGTGAAACCATCACGTTTACAGTAGGTGGGCATGAGATAGTGTCTAAACCAGCTATTAAATACCTTGGCGCTATGATTGACTCAGTGCTTACATTTAAAGAACATCTGGAGTATGTAAGAAACGAATCTTCTCGTGTGGGTGTCTCTATTGCGCGAATTATGTGAAATATAGGAGGACCGAGATACAGCCGGAGATTTCTCTTAACTAGGGTAGTTACACCAGTAGTGCTTTATGCGTCATCACTTTGGGGCGGAGCTATGAAAGTGACTACATAGAAAAGAAAGATCGTAGCAGTAAATTGACTAAGTGCAATAAGAATTAGTAGCGCTTCCGCACCACCTCGGATCAAACAGCCTGCGTCATTGCAGGAATGCTACCAGTCGATATACCAGCGAAGAACTGCAGAGAAAGTTTCTAAAGAATAGACCGGAGAGATGGCTATCCCACACTGATGCGGACACAACAGAAAGAAACACAAGTCTGAGGGAGTGGTAGCAGCGCTGGAGCCTTTCGCCTAAGAGCCAATGAACTTACCATCTTAACCCAATAATTGAGACTTCGATAAACCGCAGACATGGTGAAGTTAACTTTTATATAAAACAACTACTAACGGGACATGGTTGCTTCCGGTCATATTTATGCATATTATGCCGATTTAGGATTGATGACTCCCCCAATTGTCCATCATGCAGTGATACTCCCGAAGATATGGAGCATGTATTCTTTTACTGCCCACGATTCCAGCTAAAAAGAGAAGCAGTGCAAAGAGTACTCGGAGAAACACAAACTCCTGAGAATATAGTACATCACATGCTGGATCCCGAAAATAAGTGGAACCTAGTGAACTGGTATGCCAAGAGTTGAGGCGACTGGAGCGAGAAAGGAGAAAGAGCGAGGAAAGCACACAAAGTAGCATCGTGAACGCGAGTAGACACGCAGGTAACGCAGGTATATACCAAAATACACCTATGCAAATGCACAGGCACACGGACGGACACAACACCACATGCAAATGTTTAGAGGAGATACGAATAGACGAAATGTCAAACCTGCCCCTGCCAAGGAATGCCTTGACTGGCGGTGCCGCAGAGGAACAACAGGACAGAGAAATAGGAGGAGTTTTTTTTAGCACGTAACCCTGCAGAAGCATGATGTCGGGCATAACCCGTAGCATGGGCTACAAGTATCTATAAAGGATTTTTACTCCTACTTGCGCATAAAAAAAAAAAAAAAATGGACCACAAAATCATTCTAAAGTCATCTATAAGAACTCCTCTTGCTTATAGGCATAGACCATGGACTTGACATAGCGGCCAAAAAAAAAGCGGCCAATTGAGTGGTCCAGGCCAAAATTATGCAATATGCTTTTTGCGTTAAAAACATTTGATCGCCGATATAAATAATAAATTTCGATTATTCTGGTTCTTAATCTTTCCAATTTCTTATTCTCCAGGTGTAGTTCATATAACCTGAAAATAAAAATAAAAAAGAATACATACATATACGAAAAAGTTATTAAATTTGTAAATCCCACTGCGACTTATTGCTCACCCTGTACATACATATGCCTTACTTAAATATATGATGGGCTTAAGCTCGTAAAATGTTCAAATCCAGTTTAGAGGTTGAGAGAGAGAGAGCAATGCAATAGATAAGCCAACAGCAGCGTTTCCATCTCTAATGATAACAGGCAATACAGGCCCCTAAACCCTGAAGTTTTAGGTAAAAATGTGATCATATATTGGAGAAATATGATAGTTACTTATCAAACAGTCGAAAAAGCAATGATCTTCATATTATGCATTTAGATAGTTTTGACAAGGCAATTCAATAAACGATAATGACGGTATATGATTTATTTATCTTTGCTCTCCTCGAAAATAGAAAGCATTGAGGCTCTTCCCCTTTGTAGTTATTATTCGCTATGCCGGAAGAGTACGCACCATTTAGAAATTGAAATCCACTGTACAAACATTCCATTTACGTAAACAATCTACCCAGCATACGTGCAGACTTCACCACAATAACCATACCACTTTGTTACTAATTTCTGCATCTCGCTTGACTCCAAAACAAGAGTAATCCCCCACTCCCCAACACGCATTTGTTTACAACAATCCCACTGGAGAACACACCAACATTTAATTACCTACATCCAAAATCGAATTTCTACCTGAAATACACACAAGAATAGTGAATTACTTATCCCAACGACAATGCTAACCCCCACTGCGTTCCCTAGTGCAGGGTGCATCCGGGATCTCATTCAGCTTCTGCCCCAAAATCGATCTCAAGTGAAATTATTACAATACACCTTCTTCATCAATCGGTTATCCACACTGCATTACACACTTCGCCACCTTCACTCGATTGTGCGGAAAGTGATACACTACGAACAGACCTGCACAGCACAACCTCACTACCTACCATGCAATCACCATTGCTACACCGCATAATGTTGTTGGCAGGAATTTGAGGCAATATCCAGAATCGTCTGCATCTACCAGCACTCCGCAATGCATTCCAGAACACACAAACCCACCATCATCATCACCACAATAAATGAATCGAACAGAATGGAATGGAAATATTCCAAGGGTAATTCGTTTCCCATTATCATACAGTGATTAGGTACGTTCCTGTTGGGAGAATACAAAAGCAGAAGTCATCCTGCCATTTTATTTTTTCTTTTTTTATCTTTTATCTTTCTTCTTTCCCTAGAAAGTCAATGAGGCAACTGCTACTGCACTAGGAGCAAAATCGACCAGCATTACTTTCTGTTAGGGTCCTAGATGCACACGTGCAATCTTCACAAAATGCGGTTTGGATAACTCCAAACGAAATGAATGATATCTCGAGAATGATTCAAAATTGCCAGCGGTTGGGTAATTATCGGGATGGTTGGTCTTCATCGTGGTGAGCATCATTTTACTCATCGACCATGCGCTGGTCGTCGTATTGGCGCCGCACAACAATGTGGTTCCGGATAATATGACGTTATAATTTACATTAAATGTAATTATGCCGAATATTTAACGTATAGATAATTGAAATATTGCTTTGGCCTTCTCTACAGCCTAACTGGCCTCCGTAGGAAGATCAATAGGGCTATGAAAATTGGAATAGGACGAATGGATGTAGGTTTGCAGTCACGCTGTGTACGGGCTACCAATGGATACGGCAGTGGTTGAGTAATGACCCATTCAGCATGGATTATGATTATGAGGTCAATGTAGTTTTGAATACGATTTATACGTGTAGCTAGGTAGCTATTTACGAGTATGTGCATATTCTGAAGAGCTTTTATTAGAATAAACGAAATGGAAATGCGATAATTTAGATTTGAAATCCTGCTAGCGACATGAATTCAGAAAGTATTGATGGAAATGACTGTCCGTAGCTTTACACGTATTTAGAAAACATAATAGGCCAGCAGGTATAGAGTTTAATTGTGAATAAATAAAGATAAATTAATAAATGGTTTAAATCGCTTCATTTGAAGTCCTGGTTCTGATGCAGATGTTAACAAATGTGCCTTCAATGCCATAGGGAAGAAAGGAAACTTACGGAACTTGATGATACTCGTACATTTCCAACCTAAATACGTTCGTTTCACCTGGCTGGTCACAATGCGGAATAATATGCTTTGAATGTAAAATACGGGCGATAGTAATAGAGTTGATTCGCTATTATTTTCCAAACATGTAATAAAACCAAAAATTTGCGTAAAAAACGCTTTTGATTCTATTTCCAACATTAGATTGTATTCTTAGCGAATTAGTAAAGAAGTAGAAATCGATAGAAAATAAGGCTGATCTCATGGCTGCTCCCGTCTTGTTCATTCAGTAAATCTATTTGCTGGAAACGTTTTTTTTTTAAGTTGTTGCATAGAAATTGGGCGTTTTGAAATTAAACTTAAAACACTTGTAACTTTTGAAATATAATATCAACTTTATTTATCAAAGTATTCGACCTCTATTGTGTCGTCCCTATATGCTAGATTCGTAGGCTCTGCAGGCCAAAGCGCTGGTGTCCATCCGCCCTACATGATCTAGCCGTCTCACACGTCCAATATGCAGTTTTTTTTACTAGGTCGAAGGCTCCCCAGGAACTCGTATAGCCCCTCATTGAATTTTCTCCTCTAAAACCCGCCAATGCACACGGGACCGAATATCTTTCGAAGAATTTTTTTCTCGAAGCGATCAAGTATATCTTCATCTGCTTTCAATAAAGTCCATGTTTCAGCACCGTAAAGCAGGACTGGGATAATCAGAGTCTCCTTAGTTGTTCGAGATAGGGCTTTACTGTTGAATTTCCTTATTAGCCCAAAAAAAAAGTGATTGGTAAAAGTTATTCTTCGCTTGATTTTTGCGCTGGTGTCGTTTTAAGAGTTAATAGCAAAGCCAAGTTAGATAGAGTCCATTACTACCTCGAAGCTGTAGCTGTCCACTGTGACGTTCTGTCCAATTCGTCGGTGTTGGCTGTCCCGTCTTGTTGACAGCATATACTTGGTTTTGCCCTCGTTTATCGCTAAACCCATTTTGGCCGCTTTCACCTCAATGCTTACAAACGCACCGGTGACAGCCCGCTGACGTTCTGCCCAATTCGTCAGTGTTAAATGTCTCTTCTTTTTAACAGCATACGTTAAACTGTCTTAAACTTAGAATGTCATGTTAATCATATCATATTGCGCATGGTAGCCAAAAAGAGAATATTTACTTAAAAGTGAGCAACATTTGCAATATTTGTGTGTATCACAAGCTTTGTTTAAATACCTGTTCTGAATAAAATCGAAATCCGAAAATATTTAATTTTCCAAAACCACCCCAAGCCCAAGCGGTACTATCTAAATTCAAGGGATCATAATCCTCCTACTCAATTGAACGAGTACAACGACTAGCATGTACGTGCATCACAGGGGCTCTCAGGCCCACTCCTACAACCGCCTTAGAGACTATACTCCACATTTTTCCCATTGATATCTTTGGAAAATTGGTAGCCTCTAAAGCAGCTCTAAGACTCAGAGAACCTTTACAGTGGTCAAGCTCACAAATTGGCCACATGAAAATTCTTCAAAATTCCAATTTTAAAGTCGTAGATTACTTATCTCCATTAAATGATTTCAATATCAAATATAACACCATCATCCCTGACAGATCCGCATGGGATAGCGCTAATATTCTAAATGCCGCCGCAATCCAAATCTACACAGATGGTTCCAAAACATCCGAGGGTACGGGATTGGGTATTTCCTCCAATGTACCTCTGCTAAACGCAGCTCTCCGACTTCCGGACCACTGCAGTATATTTCAAGCGAACGTATTGGCGCCAATTGATTGTAAGTCTATCGTCATCTACATAGACAGTCAGTCAGCGATCAAAGCTCTGGAAATTCCAACAATAAGATTTAAGTTGGTAAAACATTGCCGCGAATCTCTTAACGAGATTGCAGATAGATGCAACATTACTGTGTGCTGGGTCCCGGGACACAGAGATATTCCAGGCAACCGCAAAGTAGATGAACTAGCCAAACTAGGCACAGGCTTACTTCTAACTGATAACAGAGAAGTACCGGCACCCCCAATACAAATGATGAAACTCCGCATGCTCAACGAAGCACAAGCAATAGTTAGCAATAGATGGAATAACTTAAGTACGTGCATATCGACCAGAAAGATCTGGCCTCTACTAGATGTAAAGAAAACCAAAAGACTCCTATCTCTAAACAGAAAGAACATAAGCCTTACAATACGAATAATCACAGGACACTGCCTGATAGGTAGACATGCTATTAGAATGGGAGTCCTATCAAATGATTTCTGCAGAACTTGCAGAGATGAGGAAGAACAGGAAAACAGCATTCATCTCCTTGGCAAATGCCCAGCGCTAGCTACTCTGAGAAAGAGACTATTAGATTGTAAGCACTTTTATTATACATTTTTATCTGTTCTAGTTGAACGCATTCATTCGTGTGAGCGCCATCTATGTGTCATTGTATTGTATTGTTTAGCACCCAACTTCGGGTCGATCCAACTCTGTTCACTTGATCAAAATCAGCCAAAGAGTAAAAAGGCCTTCAGCCTATTTTAAAACAAAAAAAATTGTAATCGTTTGGCATCGAACAATAAACGTACTATTTTTGTATTTTACAAGATGAATACTTCTTTGAAGACCTAAGCGATCTGTCTAAGATAAACATTGTAAATTTATGTAGATTTATATCAAAATTTAACTGTTTTAGCTGACACAACAGCTTACACTTCACCCCCTCCTTACAACGGGAAGTTACTCATGTGGAGTACTCATAGTCACCTGCAGCATAGAAATAGGCTCGATTGAATCAGTCACCATCCCCACTCCACGCCGTATTGGTCACCCTCAGATGACCCTCGCAAACCATATCAGACTAGCGCTGGTAAAACACAACACCACGACTGCATATCAGTAACAGGGTCACAGGTGATTGAGTCAATCATCTCTATTACTCTCATGCACTCTACTACATACACGGTGCACCTAGGTACTAAAGGTTCGATTGGTTCAGTCGCCCTACATAGACAAACATTTTACCACATACACATAGTTCGACTGCATAATAGTACAAAGGTTCGATTGAATCAGTCACCTGATTTACTCTTATGCACCCCACTACCACCACGGTCGACCTAAGTATAAAGGGTTTGATTGAATCAGTCACCCGACCTAGCCAACACCAAATGCATAGTAGTAGCAAAAGTTCGATTGAATCAATCACTCTAATACTTTCATGCATCCCTACAGCTTCGCGGTTACCCAGGAGGCAAATCAGATAGAAGATAGCGTGTGGAAGCGGGTATAGGGGTGATTGATTCAATCGAATCTCTTGTACTGTTGTGCAAATTGTCACGTAACTTTTCAGACGATCATCGTTTGAACGATAGCAACCGACGAATGGAAAAAATGTTTGCATATTATAGCGGTTAATATTTCCCTACCACAGTTGGTTGCCCACTGTTGGCTGTATAACGCCTAAATGTTTGTTTGAACTATAGCAAAAACGGCAATCGTCAAAAGTTAACATGCATTTAGGCGTTATACAGCCAACAGTGGGCAACCAACTGTTGTAGAGAAATGTTAACTCCAACAATATGCAACCATTTTTTTCATCCGTCGATTACTATCGTCCAAACGATAATCGTCTGAAAAGTTACGTGACAATTTGCACAATAGTACAAGAGATTCGATTGAATCAATCACCCCTATACCCGTTTGCACACTCTATCTTCCCAGTCCACCTTGACTTTAGGATTGATTGAGTCAGTCACCCTGTTAGCCACTACAGGCACAGCAATTCTTAGCCATAACCCTCCTGAGAAAGTTAAAGATTTCCGACTACCCGGTAATTCCTCCGGTACAATGAACATGTGGTATCACAATGGACCTGAATGGTCTAAGTGACTGTGTCAGGTCAGCCACCTTATCTAACCTAACCAAACCATTCTACTTCACTGGATTTCTACGGATCCATCTGTGGGTATCGCCTAGATTGTATTGCCCGTGTGAGACCCATAAATATTCATAACAAAAGAAAGTAGATTGAATAGATTAAAAAATGAAATTGCATTGATGAACTTATTTATCTAAAAATACCAAAAACGAGTACATTGGCTAAAGCTATTTAATTTACCATTAAATTCACATAAAATTCGAAGTATCCATTTCCATTATCTCAACATACAAAAACCAAATTAAACCAGATATAACCTACAAACTAGTATAACAAAAAGATAACCTCTGACATTTCGAAAATGTAAGAAGTCTATTTATGTTATGTAGCAGAATTTGGTTAAATTCAATCATGGATAATACAATTTCATGGAACAACAATGTGAGTGGGCAATATAGTGGCAGACACAAGGACACTATGGTTGCGGTGGACTGCAGAGTAAATATAGCCAAAAAAGATGCCAATCGGTAAACGGAGCTAGCTAACGTGAAATTCAACTAGAGTGAAGTGAAATGCATGCCAGTAATTAACTTAAATTTTAACTGACAGTATCTACAATATAACCATACATAATTAAAGTTGATGAGTGAGCTAAGTGCATTAAGGCAGTGGTAGAGAAACAATGTCATTTATTCTCTCACAATAAAGATAAAGTAGTTCAAATTATACTCACCAACATTGTGATTGTTTTGAGTTTTAAAATGTCGATATGTAATTTATCAACTTCAAACTATCATAGTTTGCAGTTAAGGTTATGATGTGCAAATGTAATAAACTAGAACTGCAAGAAACTTTTTACCAGGGTTGAAAATTTCAAGGTTATGATTTGCACTCAGGGAATCATAACCCTTCCACTTCAATACATTTCTACTGCTCCGCCATTTCTACCATCCGATTTTGGATCACTTCATTACTGAGGCAAACCAAATGCTGGTGTATGTTTGTATAATCCACTATTATTTGGCTTGCCTTTCTTTCGTGATATCAGTGGAATGTTAATTGATATTGCCATTTTAACGGGATTCAAATTATACTTTGAATACGGCAATACCAGCTGAACCGGTCGACCTCTCTTTTTCGCGAGATGGTTTTTTTGCGTGAAGACTTCCACACATCTTTTAACTTCTTATTCGATCACTCTTTGTCATTACTAGTGGTTTACGAAGCATCTTCATCTCAGCTGCCGTTAATTTACGCTTATACTTTTTTGGACATTCCTTTCGGCTTAGGGAGCATTTTTCGATCACAGAAGACAGCAGAGTTTTCCCGCCCCTTCATACAACATACGCTTACGCGATTGCTTCGCTATTGATCATAGATCCCAGATATTTATCCTTTTCGCACTTGCGAAGCACTATTCCATTCAAATAAATGTGTGTGATATAGGCCAAAGTGAATCAGAGAACGGGCACCACAAGTACTCGGTGTTTATTTTTTTTTTACCAATGCATTACCCATTTCCCTCCAAAAACGTCCACCTAAACGCCAAAAAAAAGTTTACAATCAGGGCTATCATGAATAGAATTCCCCCCGAAATATTCCCCTTTTTCGAAAAATAGTTATCGGCAATGAATTTCGAACGAGGGAAAAAAATTCCCCCGGAAATGATTGGTATCATGGAAAAAGTTTCGCTCGGAATTTGAACGCGATTCAATTTGCTGGAGGAATCCAAAACAAAAGCAGCAATTCATGGATAGCGTAACCTTTCTTTTGCCAATTTTATTGTTTTTTAAGCGGAAAGTGAAAATAGAGATGTCACGGGTTTGATGTGCACCAACCGCATAGGACGTGCCATTTTAAAAGTAAAAGGTTTGATTGCTTTTATTTAAAAATACTAAAATAAACATTTACTCGTACTTATTTGAATTAAGTCTGACTTAACTATTCGTAAAACCGGCCGAAAATACAAAACACCAAAATGGTACTGGAGGAGGCTATTTCAGGGAATAAAGAATTTCCTCTTTGACAGAAGCCATAATTGCGATACATATGAAGCATGGGTGAATCAGGGAAATGTTTACCGAATAAAATAGCTCACGATGGATGATCCGATGATTGGAGCTTCACTTAATATCTTCTGGTAGTGAAATGAAGAGATATATAATTTCGCCCAGAGGTAGAGCTACAGCAGCTGCTATTTTGGCGTTAGACACCCAACGCTGATGTCAATCTAGTTTTCCAGTCGTCTGAGAATTTCCACCAAGCACCAAGCAACTCGTGCTTTTTAATTTATAATTTTTTTTTCTTTTTTGGTTTTTTTCAAATAAATTTAAATTATAAATTTTCAAAATTGTGCACTGGCATTACTTAATTTGATAGCAAGACGGCAAACAGAGCGCCGTCGACCAGCTGCACTATAACATCACAGCTCCTCGGCCCACCCTGTACGTGCAGCGCCTGTGATAACTTCAAAGGATTGGACTTGTCTATTTAACGTCTGGTTATGAATCTTTGTTCATTTTTATATCGTCGGTCTTACTCCCCAGCTAGCAATGTAAATCTAGGCTATGCATTTTATTATTTTTGAGTGAATCGACACAATTTTCTGCCTTACAGCAGATAAAATTAAAAAATATCCTAAATATGAGCGGCGATTAAAACCAAAAATCCACGAATGACAACTATCAAGACATTCGAACATAATTTGGAAAATCATTTTCAGATTCCGCGGTAAATAAATTCCGATGGAAGTTTTTTTCCTTCGGAATTGCCGATAACTCTGAGTAGGTAAGACGAAGATCTTCGAATATGGACGGCACAGTAGAGGACGACCTCGCGGCTGGTGACGCAAGCAAGTAAAGGGGACCTCAACCAAGTTGGCATGCGAAACTTTAGGCAGTTGGCTCGTAACCGGGCTGGCTAGAGAGGTTTGTTGGTTGAGGCCAGGTTCAACCCGGACTGTAGCGCTACCTAAGTAAGTAGGTATGTGAAAGCTCCCATTTAGTTCTGTACGCTTCAATGTATCCGGCATTCGATGCCGTGATTAATATAATTAACAAAGAGAACAGATGAGAACACTCATTTAGTTCTGTATGGCGCAGGAACATAAGTCCCCGGGCCATACATAAGTCCAAAATCGAATTATGGACTTTTGTCCTACCCTATCGAGACATATGTTCACAATTTTGTGAAGATAATACATATATCAAAAACTGGCCGATTTCATTACGCATTGAAATCCATTTTGTATACAGTGCTTTTATTGTATGTATATGTTGATAGACCCACGGTTCTGTACCGTGACTATCGGCGGTATTTCCAGTACAATACTAGAACACAAAAAATTGAGAGTATTTTCAGCCTTCCAAGCTGACTCACTTGGAATAAAAATTAAAAGTCTTACATAGCTGTCAAAATATATCTGGACTGTTCAATGTTTATTAACCAGTATTTATACAAAAATTTAGTTTATTCTAGCACAAAGAATTCTTTACGAAATTAGCTTACTTTACTAAATATTACATACAAAAAAACGAATTAGTGCGAGTTATGTGCAAATTACTTATTCTGTAAATACAATTTTATTATTACGAGTAGTGCAAATCCATTACTGTGCAAATATAGTGCAACACAAATATGAATGAACGGAAGCATGCAAAAATAATACAAAACAAAGGTGTTATGTTGCATCCGTATTTGGGTTGAACTCAGTTCAATGTCAGGCAGGTGAATTTAGGTATCGGGTTCAATGTCGGGCGGCTGGCAACTGGATGTCGACGCACTGTGAATACTGACCGTACTCAACACATTCATTTGGCTGTACGATGGTTTTTTATAAGATAAGAAAATGGAATGCAAAATATGTAATATGGTGGTGGTGTTTTTTTACTGAGTAAAAATCTCACACTACCATAAGCACGCGCGGTCGGACCTTATGGTGTCTTTGGAAGATTTTTCGCCTGCTCTCGACAAAAAATAAATAAATTAGTAATACATATATTGTAATAATACATGAAGTATTATAATATCATATATAAAAAGAACCGAGTTAAAAAAAACATTTCAGCATAATAACAACAAAATATTTCAATGATAAGTCGCCATTTTGATGCTGTTTGGGCGCCATAGTGGAGTGGTTAGCGTATCGGATCACTGCGAGTGAGGTTCCATGTTCGAATCCCAGAAAACACCAAAACACATTTTTTCACGGTCCCACCTCCCGCGAACGTTTGACAAACATCCGAGAGTATCTTTCTGTTGTCACGAGAAAGCTTCTCAAAAACAAAAAATACCCTTCGGATACGGCACAAAATTGTAGGTCCCTTCGATTCGTGTGAAAAATATAACGCAAACAACACAAGTGGTTGCGAGAAGCTAGGCCTAAGCACTCAATAGCTGTTGCGCCAAATTTACTATATATATTTTGGTGCTGTTGCTGAACGAACGAAATCAGTGTTGTCACTTGAATTTTGAAAAAAAGTAATAAATTGGACAAAAAAGTGTGGTAGATTTACTAAAAGGGTGGTAGATTTGATATAACATTGGCATTGGTATAGATACAAATGAATACAATTTTAATAAATTCAAATATGTGTATACAAATTTCTACTGACTACTCATTAGTGAGTAGAGAATAAGATATACCTAAAGCAGTGATTTAAAAAAAAATGTTAATATATCTAAAACAAGAAACAAAATAAAATACAAGGTAATTGAAAAAAAGTAAAAGCAGATCACTACAGGCTGAACTAAACGAAAAATCAATTATTGAAAGGATTGGATTATAGTAACTGTATTTTTTTGAAAAACTATACATTTTTTTTTTTTTTTTTAAAGGAAACCCAAATCCCAGAGCACTCAGACTCTCTCTGGTCCATTGTACTATCAGGCAGGAACCTTTCTTTGGTGCAGTGGTTGGAAAAAATTCGATGTAATTCGTTTTCCTTTATTTCCTCGGGTGACTGATGGTTGCTGTTCCCCGCTGGGGCTTGAACCTGCACACAACGGTTAACGAGCAAACACACTACCCACTGCACCACTGCCACCCCCTAAACTATACATACATACATACATTTTCAATGGCCCGCTAATCCTTCATGAGGGTCGCGGGGGTAGGATGCTCTGCCACTGTAAAACTATACCAAATTAAAAACAAGACCAAAAAAAAAAAAATAGCTTGATTGCTTACACTAGCTTACCACGAGCTCTTGTTATTTTTGCGAGTTATCCTAAGCACATCTAAGAAAACAAGTGGGAGGTGGAACATAAGTCCACACAATTTTTTTTGTGTCCCACCCCTTTGGGGCATAAGTCCATAATTCGATTTTGGGCTTATATCCTATCCCGCGGACTTATGTCCCTGCGCTGTATATGGCGTCGTATATACATCATCGGATATGTGTGAATAATACCAAAAGGCGTGTATTCGGCGACATATATCCATTACCAGATATGTGTGAAACGGGCCTAAGGCTTAAGTTCAATCAATTAATTATGTACAAAAAAAAAGTCTATTAAGACCTTGTTGAAAGTGCTATAAAATGATTGTAATACATATAATGCACGTCATCCTGCTATAAAAAATAATAAAAAAAAAATGATAAAGAGTAATTCAATTTGTTTCACATTACGATGAAGAATTCAACTATAATACTTCAAATTTGTTAATGTCTGATACAATGTGGCATCATAATCGCATCCTAACAACATTGTTCGTAACGTAAGGGGATAATTTAACTCTCATATAAAATACTTTCATTACTGTCGAAACTAAAAGGATCAAAGTACATCGTTTTATTGGATTCCCGTTCAAACGGTTATTCTATGTTTCACCTCAAAATTTGCCATATTCTTGGATATCTTTCCTGAAAACAGGGAAAATCCATAAAACTTCATAATGGAACGGGCACACACCACTCACTCGAAGCAATTTCACATGGTTTCAGCATTTTAATTCTCATCCATGTGTGTACTGTGAGGAGCACAATGTAAGCTATGCTCTTCGTTTTACAATGATCCATAGATTTTCTCCTTCAGCTCCTGCTACAGGAATTCATCTTTTTATTACGGCAAGTACTACCTACTTACAGTGGTATTATTAAAAAGATAAAAATTTAATTCCAAAGGATTTCAATTTCCGCAGGATATAATCATGGACAAAATAAATGAAATCAATTGGACCATTCGAAATGCTTTTGCGAGTATTTGTATTTCGGATGAGATAGTCGTACATATAGTTGAAAAGATTGAAGCACACTATGCTTGTAGCTTATTTCGTTCGTTTATGCTGGGAATTTTTAATATATTTCGATCCGGGAAAAATTTAAATGAAGGAAGAGAGTATTAATGCATATAGATCAATTCAAGAAATTTAATATAAAGCAAATTTGGATGGAATGAAAATGAAAAAATGGCAGCGAAAAATCGAAAAATCTTCGAGTGTCTACAATACTTAACGGGAAAACACAAAATCACTCATGATAATTGGTAAAAATATGGTCTGTTCACTTTTGACCACAATCGATGTTCTATCTGCCTATCCGACTTTTACCTATTTGTCTCTCCATTTGTTTTTCGATAGTTGAAAATATAACCCCTATCGAGGAATTCGTCGGATCTGAGTTTCACTTCACCTATTCGATTCACGTGAAGATAAAAACGCTATCGTGGGATCCGTCAGATACTCTTCCTTACCGACCAGTATTATTTATTAGGAAGTTCTATTGTGACGGTTCGTTTGAAACACATATGTATTTGCTTTGTGAAAATTCAATTTGGAAGAAAAAAGAATTTATTTTGTGTGAAAATGTATAGCGTTGCACTGTTTTTTAATGAAAGATCATCTTCACATTCTGCCAGGCGGACTCAGTTAAGAGCAAAAACGGAAAATATTATGGACTAGCAGAAGCAACGTAAGAGTTCATGCACCAACAACCAAATCCGAAATGAAATAGCTGCGGTTGTCAAATGCAAGCTAAGATTCGATTCATTCGTCTTCCACGATACAGTGAATCTCATGCAGGTTACCGAAATGTGAATGGTTCACGTTTGCGGTTTGCACGATGCAAATTTTCATTATTAGAGGATCGTTCCCCCAGACGGGTTCCACGGTAGAGGTGTATGAGTACATTTCAAATGCACTAGGACTTGCTTATGTCCTGTATCCTCTTGTTGGAAAGTGGTACCTATTAGTTTCTGACCAGTTTTCTGATGTTCGTTAGAAATACAATTGGGTCAGAAAATCCGTAAGATGTTCCCTGTTGGCAAATGCTAACGAACTCTTGCAGCTATCTGGTTGATGAGTTTGTTTCAATATTCATTTTCAGCTTGACGATATATATATATGTATATATTTCGAGAGATTGTCGAATCAGGCCATCGTGTTGGGTCCTTTTTCGTCTCTCTACCTCTTAGCCGAAGAGACTCTCTGGACTTCTCCACAGTTCTTCTCCTACTTTCATTTCTCTATCATTCCCCTGCCCACTGAGAACTCAGAGCTTGACCCTTGCTTTGCTAGAGAGTCCGCCTTTTCGTTACCCTCAGTCCATACGTGCCCTCTCATTCAGGGCAGCATCATTTCATTTCAAAGTCAGCACACATTAAGTTTCTGAACACATTTCAACACGAATGGTGTATTGATATTTCATCCATGGGCATATTTAACTCCCTAATCTCTCGCTCCTCTGGCAGTTTCACTTTGGTGCCCTCTGCGAACCAAAGACCAGGCCCATTGGCAACAAGGGTGAACATGATCGAAGGTGAACAGAACCAAAAGAAGCTAACCTTCAGAAACCAGCTAACGCCGGAGAAAAAGAGGGTGGACAACGCCAGACTAACCGTAAGACGGTTGACTAAGACTGAGGCGTCGAAGTTTAACGCCAGGGACCGTAATCGCCTAAACAGGGCCAAAAAAAAAAATTTCTCACGCTAAGAATCCAACCCTCCGAACGAATAACAGGGAAAAAACTACATCAATGATCCCGGAATGGAACGGAACTACAAAAACGTCAAAGACATCTGCCCAGCAATTGCGCCGTCCAGTTAACAAATCTATCAGTGACCGACTGATACGAAGTGAGAGTGGTAGCTCCCCCAGTGCCAAATGCGAGCACCTCGAAAAGAAGTCGAAACGACGACACCACAACACCATCTGCGTCATCTATGAAGAAGCAGAAAACCGCAGAGGCTTCAACCAACCTAACAGACGTAGTCAAGGATCATCTTAAGGTGGCCGTTATTAACGACAACAGCCTGGAAAAAAAGTTCACCTACACACAATGGGCCACAGATTAAAAATCACTAATCGACAAGCTAATCTTCGACTGTTTGAACGAAGCCACGCTCAAATAGCTTAAGGAGACAGTGAGCAAGATGCAGGCACCTGATCAGGGTATGAAATGAATGGTCGTCCCGGAAAGGGACCTACCGACCAGACCCAAAGTCTGCATCCCCGGGCCGACTATATCTAAGGAGAACTTGGAGCAGCTACTACGATCCTTAAATCCGGAACTTCCTTGTGAGGATTGGAAGGTGATGGAGATGAAGGCACCCACAGAATCGGCCCAAGAAGCCACCATGATGCTCAACCATGAGACAATGACCATGTTACCCACGAAAGGGTACAAGATACGCATCGGTATCAACATGGTCAAAACTAGACCGCTGACGGAAGGGAGGAAAGCGACGTCAACGTCGACTAAACATGCTACATGATGAAGGTTGTACAGATCAATCTTCAGCATAGCAAGCTAGCCAGCGCCATTCTCCTAACCTATGTAACGAAACACAATGCCTACATTGTCCTAGTTCAGGAACCCTGGAACAGTGGTCGTAAGTTCCGCACTTGCATACTAGCAAAAAGACCAATTAACCTCTTTATTTTACCCCACTTTAGCAACGCAGACCTAACATCAGCCCGACTTGAGCGGCAGGCAACAAACCCTTGGTTCTGACATGCATCGGCCTATCTGCTCTATGATGACCCGCGGGCCCCACCCACCGAGATGCTCGCCGACCTAGTCGACAACGCTATAAAGGAAAGATGGGACCTCCTTATCGGCTGCGATGCCAACTCACACCACATACAATGGGGGAGTAGTGACATCAACGAAAGGGTAAGTCTTTACTTGAATTTATTATTTGTAGAAATCCGTGTGTAGAAAATATTCGGCCAGAACCCACTTTTGTGATAAAAAACAAACAGGAAGTCTTAGATGTAACATTGACCCTTAATTCCAGGTCCCTGGTAGTCAGTGACTGGAAGGTATCCGATATCGTTACTTTCTCGGATCATAGAATTATCTGCTTCTCTGTTAACGAAAACCAAAAATCTTTAAAACCATATTGCAATCCCAAGAGAACAAATTGGGACATCTTTAGAACCCTCTAAGGCAACTCGGAGCATCCCCGATCATCGCCCCTGATAAACAATATTGAGATTGGCCATGAGATCTTGACCCTGACCTCAACCCCCAAAGTAGCCTTCGAAAGGTCCTGCCTTCTAAGTAAAGGCAAACGGAAGCTTAACCCCGCACGGTGTTCAAGTGAGCTCTCAACCTAAGGCACTAATGCCAGGAAACTTTACAATCTGGCAAAGCGTACCAGAAATCCCGCAGACTGGAACCGCTACAAAGAAAGCAAGGGTGCCTTCAAGAAAAAGGCAGTTTGCGCAAAAAGAACTTCATGGAGTAAATTTTGCAGCGAAATTGAGTCCACCAAAGGCGCTGCCACACTCCAGAAAGTCCTGACAAAGGATTACTCGGATTCATCAAGAAACTTGATGGTTTCTGGACAGAATCATGTGCCGAGACCCTAGAACTCCTCTTTGGTACTCACTTCCCAGGGTGTAGCATCATAAATCCTGATACGGAGACAACAACGTCACATGATTCAGGTGTTAGCGCTAATTACTCTCTATGCGCCGAAATTATGGATGAACATACACGGGTGCCTAAATTGTAATTATGTACCTGTAGCCTGGAGGAAAATGAAAGTCATCTTCATACCTAAAGCTGGTAAATCGACCCAAATGAACCCAAAAGACATCAGGTCGATCAGCCTGTCTTCATTTCGTGTTGAAGACTTTTACAAGACTAATAGATCTACACATTCGCTCCAAGTTAAGCCCTAGAGACATGTCCCCAGCACAACATGCCTATACAAAGGGCCGATCAGTCGAAACAGTCCTGCACGAAGTAGTAGCAATACTCGAGCAATCATTATACCACAAAGAATTCACTTTAGCGGCCTTTTTGGACGTGGAAGGAGCCTTTAACAATGTGAAAACCGAATCAGTAAGATTATCACTAGACCGACTCAGAGTAAATTCTTCACTCTCCGACTGGATTGAATATATGCTCAAGACGAGACACATCAAATCGGTACTGGGTGTCAGCCAAGTAAATGCACTGGCCTCTAGAGAAGCCCCGCAAGGATGGGTCCTATCTCCTCTACTATGGACTCTAGTCGCAAACGATATCCTTTTAAAATTAGGACACAGCGAAATAAAAGTTGTTGCTTATGCAGACGACATCGTCCTACTTATGTCCGGGAAATTTCTGCACAATTTACAATTTACAATTTATTTATTTATTTATATGCTGACACATTAAGATACAATATCTTATAAATTTGTGGAGCTTGGCAAAAAAGAAAGCAAAAAGAACACATCATTTCAATCATCAATGCATTAAACGTAAGGAAAAATTAAATTAAGGAAAAAAGAAAGAAGAAGAAAAACAAAAAAGCTATAAACAGAGAACATAAAAATTATGTTGGTTCAGAAAGGCCGGAAAGCTAATCGGATGCAGAGAGGACACTATCACCGAACTTCTGCAATCAGCACTGAATACCCTCCATAACTAGGCGAGAAGTTGTGGACTGAACGTTAATCCAGCGAAAACAGAGTGGTGCTCTTCACCAGCAAGAGAATAATCGCAACTTTCGGACCCCTACGACTCTGTGGCACTCCACTCCAAGTCTCAGATAAAGCACAGTATCTAGGGTGCATACCATATTTGACCGCAAACTGAGCTGGAGAGATAACACAAATGGAAGAATAAAGAAAGCATACATTGCGTACTATGCTTGCAGCAGAATCTTTGGTAAAAAAATGGGGACCCAAACCAGCCATCATCCATTGGATGTACACAACCATAGTCAGACCCATTCTTACATATGGGTGCCTTGTCTAGTGGCCAGTAGCATCATCAAGATGGGCTCACCTAGACGCCACCACAGACTCTCTTCCGCCATCCCCCGACTTCAGCTTAAAGATCAAAATAGTCATCCCATCAAGGGAATACTTGGAAGACGGTGAGGCCATTAACCCGCATAGTATTTTAGCCTTCACTGGCGGGTTCAAAACAAACGAAGGGTGGGTTTGGGTATCTACTCAACGCAACCTGATATTGCAATATCACTAAGGCTTTCGAACCACAGCAGTCTGTTCCAGGCAGAAGTTCTAGCGATAGCAGAGGCGGCACGAGAACTATCCACGAAGCTTGTTACTAGGAAAGAGATTAATATTTATATAGATAGTCAAGCTGCTATAAAACAGAGTTGTAAAAGAATTAAATCTTTGAAGAATGTAATTCAATAGAATTCATCAATTCTGATTTTGAATTCATGACTTCACTTTTAGACTTGAACTTCAAAAATTAAATCACCATTCATTTTGAGAAGTCTTTGATTGCGGCAATCATTTGAACCAATCAAAGATTTGAAGTCTCTGGAATGAAATCTTTGTGACTGCACCGCATTCTCTGAAGTCACATTGAAGTCACTTGCATTCACTTGAAGTGATTGGCATTCAATTGAAGTCTTTAAGACTTCACTATTTCTTTAAGACTTCACACTAATTTCATTGAAGCCTTTAAGACTTCGCAGTCATTTTATTGAAGTCTTTGAGATTTCACACTAATTTATTGAAGTCTTTGAAACGTCACTACATTTGTTGAAGTCAAAAATGGCAGTGGAAAATTCAATATGATTTAGTTTAATATTTTTTGGGAAAAAGAGATCCAGTGAACTCATATACTTATTGCTATTGTGTGATATGATTTAACATTTCCAGGTATTTGGAATACATACATTGAAAACCATGAAAACGAAAGCGAAAAGTCTCCTAATGAAATATTTTATTTAATTTTTATTATTTGTGATTCAAAAATAATAAAAGAAAATTAACATTTTATTATACATATGTACATATTAAATTTTTTATAGTCAGTTCTTACTTCACAAAATGTAGTGAAGCCTCAAAGACTTCAATAAATTAGTGAGAAGTCTCAAAGACTTCAATAAAATTACTTGAAGTCTTAAAGACTTCAATGAAATTAGTGTGAAGTCTTAAAGAAATAGTGAAGTCTTAAAGACTTCAATTGAATGAAAGGGAATGCAAATGACTTCAATGTGAGTTCAGAGAATGCGGTGCAGTCACAAAGATTTCAGTCCAGAGTCTTCAAATCTTTGATTGGTTCAAATGATTGCCGCAATCAAAGACTTCCCAAAATGAATGGTGATTTAATTTTTGAAGTTCCAGTCTAAAAGTGAAGTCAATTGAATGCATTCTAAAACGTGAAGTACTTGGTGTGAATTCACGGAATGCATTACTAAAAGATTGCATTCTTTTACAAGTCTGCTATAAAAGCCATCTCATCAAAGCTAATAAAACGCTGCCGCGAGGAGCGTAATATGACCATCCAAAGCCAGCGTGTAATACTCTGGTGAGTCCAAGGATAAAAAGGAATTCCAGGGAACGAGATGGCGTATAAACTGGCAAGAAAGGGATCAGAACAATACCTGTCAATCGTCCAAAACTCAGTCCTACCTCCCCTAATACTTGTTATATCAAATATAGCGCTTGACTTCAAACGACAAGCAGAAGAAAGATGAAGAGCGCTCCCTTCAAGCAGTGTCTCCAGAAGCATCTGGACAAAACATGAAAATATAAGAACCAAGCTCATCCTTACTCAAAATAGACAAAACTTGGTGCTTCTCATAGGTAACATTACCCGCCACAACCTATTGGCGGCCCACCGGAAGAGAACGTGGCTAAGTACAGACTAACTCTGCAGAGGATGCGGCAACACAGACGTAGAGGAGGACACGGAACACTTTCTTTGCAAATGCCCTAGTGTCTGCAATACCAGGAAAAGGGCCTTGGACAGTATTTCCTTAACCATCTGGTGACCTGCCTCAAAAGCCACCAACCACCATCATGAAATTCATAACTTCTTCAGGGTGGTTCAGAGGAGGCCGCTCCATTAACACAGAACTCTAGCTATTGTGTTTTTCCTCTCTTTACAGTTATTCAGCCAGGAAACTCCACGTCAGGGGAGCACATTGTAACCGTTTGAAGTCCGAGGGCTTTCTTATGCCCATAGATAGTACCGCGCCAGCGCAGACGAAGTGCCTTCGATTCCGCTGCTTCCTTAATAAATATGTCCAACGGCAGAATACTTACGAACACTTGCATTGTGCCTGTAGGTGTCGCCCGTACTACACCGATGATCCCTTAACAAGCCAGACGTGCTAGCCTCTCCAGATGCATCTTTACAGTTTTTTGGCAGACTTTATTCCACCATACAACTCATGCAAAGGAGATAATTCAGCGTAGTCAAGATGTTTCAGTTGGAATGTAAGAGTCCATCGAATTCCTACGTTTCCTGTTGACAAAGCTGCGCGAAGCACATCGCCAATCGCCAAAAGAAATAGTATAGGTGAAAGGATGCAGACTTGCCTAAGCCCACTTTGGATATCGAACTCCTCAGACAACCTTTCTCTGTGCAGAACGTGACATTCGGACCCATCGTATGTAGCATCGATAATAACAATGAGCTTCTCGTCGTCTTGCTTAGTTAAGAGGATAAATTCTTCTGTTCATCTTTCCTTGGGAACATAAATACCTGGTGGGGATAGGTGAGAGGATACGTCATCTATCCAGCAGAAATCTGAACAACTAGCTCTTCTTTGAATCAGTGGGACGCAGTTTTCAAGCAATTTCTCCGAAGATCTCGTTATAAAATTTCCATATGGCATCAAGATTTTCGCTAAGCTTAAAACGCCGTTTAATAAGGGACTTCAGTATTTTGATCCATTTTTTCTCTAGTTGACACAAACCTTAAACCGTGCCCAGTTGAAGTACCTGAAAAATGTTTCGAGTTGTCTCTAGAGAGTTTGTCACCTGAGTTTTATTTGCTGTCTACCTCATACCGATTGAGGTGCATCCTAATGTTGGCTATCTGCTTTTTGTGTAACATAGATTACTTACATATGCATTTAGACTGTGACAATGGTCCAGCGGGTAGTGTGTTTGCTTATAAACCGATGTGGGTAGGTTCAATACTTAGCAAAAAAATAACAGCCACCTGAGCATAAAATGAAAATGAATACCATCAACGTTTTTCTAACTACCGCACCAAAAAAACACTACTACCTCGTAGTACAACGGACCGCAATGAGTCAAGTCCTCTGGGACTTTTGTTTCGTTTTTTTTTAAATGCTCCTTGGACTCCTGATCCATGAAGCATACCTGCTTAAGCTGCAGTTACCTTTCATCCTGGCCGATTTTGGACGCGTTACCTCCAGCTTGTAGCAAGGTTTTAACTTAGGACCGACCTAAGAGGTCTGGGATTCGAAGATTGTCTACCCGTCTAGCACTAGGTATTATAAAATATATGACTGGTAAGGTTAGTTGTGTTCACTTTTGACCAAGAAGTTAGGAGTTTTGAATCGCGTTATTTTGCTTTGATGAGAAAAAATTGTACTCGGATGGTTATTGACTACTCTGAGGTTACATCAGTTATCTACAGAAGGTTCTCCCCAAGGCGATGGACAGATAATACTTTGATTATGGACAACAACGTTATGTCAACTCATTTTAATACCAATTCATTTTTCTTGGTTTTGAATAGCTATGAAAGCACTCTCTTACACTGGTACATACTGATTAGTATAAGGGTACTTGAAGAATTCGCGCAATACGATGGATAGGATCTTATTTGCAGCATTCAGCCTCGTACGCCTTATCTCCTAAAGAAAGATTTTCTCCTTTTCTCTTCTATTGACTCAATATTTACGAGTACTATTCTTGTTTTGAATAGAAACTTTATTTTGCTTTCCACTCAAATGCAATGTGGGATGTGATGAATTATCCTTTTCACTCAGGCCACATGCTGGCCCATTTTGCGAAGTAGATATGTACCTATTTTTCTTTCCATCTCGACTTGTAAATTTGCTTGGGTTGTCTTTTAAACATTGAAGAAAATGTAACGAACATATAATCTGCAAGTCCGTAATACTCTTATGTTTATTTGTAAAACTGCAATTCTATTGTCCGTCTACTTGAAATGCTATTCCATAAAGTACTCGTACATATCCGAATACAAATACTTTCAAAAATAGTTTTCCAATCGAAATTTTGCCAAAAGCCTTATTGCATGGAACTATAATTTTGT
The DNA here is from genome assembly GCA_945910035.1 of Brachypalpus laphriformis. NCBI lineage: Eukaryota > Metazoa > Arthropoda > Insecta > Diptera > Syrphidae > Brachypalpus > Brachypalpus laphriformis. The sequence goes on from OX246755.1 coordinate 127,381,863, forward strand.
GCAAAACGTATTGATTCGAGCAAAATCTTCATGTCCAGTTTTTTATGTTTATTGTTGATTGTCTGATTGTTAGCACAATATCAATTCGACAGCATTGTTACATTTATTGAAAATCTTCCCTCCAATCCTATCCCATATCTTTATCGAAATTCTTGATAATTTTGATATTTTTCCCATTTTGCCTTCATTCAATGTTTGACATTGTGATGTTCAAGTAAATTGGTCATTCCCTTGAATATAAATGATTTTGTGTACAAGTCCTTCTTCAGTATTTACCACTCCTTTTCATAAGATACTACAAAGAAGGATACAGCATTGTATATTCTATGTCCAAATGGATCATTAATCCGTTTTTATGAAATGGTGAGTAAAAATATTTTCATATCGGACAATTGACAATATAGCAAATAAGTTTGATGGCTGTCGAAAGAGTATACAAACTTGAAATGCCCATGATGTCATCTGCAGGAGTAAAGATAAATTTTTGGTAGTAGAATAAATTTTACCAGAATTTAAGTTACATTATTATTTGCTTAGCATACACATTTTCATAATCAATACTATCAAGTGAATGAGGAAAGGACCTGCAATACATCACCCAGCACGAAGAATTCTCTAATCTTCTCCTCATTAAATTCATAAATATATCTCATATTGTCAGATATTATTATTGCAATAGTCAGAAACTACTCATTTACGAGTCAATATTAAATTAATGTAGACTACCATGTTGCGAGGAAAGCAGTCTTTATTGCGTATTAGTACAAAAGCCAGAACATTTTTGGAGATCAATACTGCCAAAATATTCACTGCATCCCATATACACGCTAGGTACTATCGATTTCATCACACAACGTAAATAATCAATCAAATTTAAGGACATTACTTCTTTACGTCAGGATCCTTTCACATTAAAGTAATGTATCTCTTCAATAACTGCAAAAATTTATCAGTAGGGGCAGCTGAATAATAATAAAAGATTATACCTGACGTCAATTATACCTATAGTATGAGCATAATGTTCTTTACAGTTGAAATGAAGCATCATGAAATAATTCAAATACAGAACCCAGACCTATTGAGATCCTACGATCATACGTATACATGCGTATTTGTCTTTGAAAACCTGAAAAGAGCATTGATAGACACATCGGAGATAATGCCCTTTAATCGAACCCATTAATACAAGATCTAAAACACTTTTAGAGAGGAATAGGAAACAGTTGTGTATTCAAAACGCATAGTAATAAATAATATTGGATGCAATTAGCCGCCTGTAATGGATTTCTTTTAATATTGAGACTTAAGTGGTCAAGATAGTCTTAGCTTTCAGTCAACAATCGACTTCGGCTACTTCAAAAAACATTACAGCAGACTCCTACAATTTTGATATAGTCAAGAATTTTCTCTACCCAGGTTCTACCAAAAGTACGCCAAGACATAGATTAAGCTAATAGCTGTTTGATTAGATTACAAAGGCGAACAACTCAGGAGGCTTAACATAAAACTCTCAACATTATAGTACCTTTACTTTATGGGCCGATAGCAAGGACGCTTTGAAACTCTAAGAATTTTATGAAATAAAATAATTTTCAATTATCCCAAACAATCCATAACAGACGATCTAGGGATGACATGTATAGTTTAAATTATGTGTACCAAGAACAATTACAATAATTTCAGGGCTCCAATTCAGTAGAGATGTGTGGACATTATTAAAAAAAAATAAAAAAATTGCGTATACGCCACGCTTGGAATAAAATAAGAACATTTTCTTTTATTGCTTACAGCCAGGCCAGACTGAGCGAAACTAAAAATAATCTTTAATATGCTTTGCCATCTGTAAGGATATGTTAAACCCAAACAAAATATAAAAATGTAAACAAAATCGATAGACCCGTTTTAAAAAAAAAAATGTTTCTTTAATCTTTTTTTTTTCTTTAAATATAGTTAAAATTAAAATTGTGGCCCAAAAACCCCAGATATAAAGTTTGGATCAAATTCACCCAACTGTTCAGATTACATAGAATGTCAAGACCCGGCAAAATTTCCCCATTACTAAAGCTATACCCAAATTAAAAGTGGTTTAACAAATAAAACCGGCCAGAGTAAATATGTGCATCTTCTATTGTTTAGGAGCTAGAATGTTGTGGCATATAGACAGAGAGACGGTTGCACAGACGAGTACGTTAGACTCCAAAATTAGGAAAGCCCTGAAAGAAAATGAATCGAGACTTATAAATTAGTAATTCAGCTATATTCGATCTTGCGAAAATTAAAGGACCTAATGCAGCAAGAAAAATGCTCGTAGGAACGGAAGGTCCATTTTCCCTATTCCATTCACTAGAAGATGTACAGTTCTGTTATGGGCTAAATCACTTCAGGTACTAAAAATTAAAGACAGTAAAAAAGTAAAAAGTAAAGAAAGTCTATGCCAATCAAATTTCCGATACACAGCTTTTCTATTTCTTTCTCTACTTTTTCTACATATACCATATGTGGAGTTTATGTTCACCCTGCACTCTATTTTCTAAACTCTCTATTACAACGATGCAGCATAGCTGGTGTGCCGTTTAACTGAACCAGCAGCGAGATGACAAAGAGTTGAGAAGATCGTAGGCAATCGAAGACGGGCAGCGAATTAATAAAGACGAACGACGAAGACGTGTGCCGCGACCGAAATCTCTAATCATTTGATCATACTTACATCATTTTGTTCTTTTTCCTTTTGTACACATTAATCCTTTTAAATTATAACGTTTTATAATAAGCATAATCGAATTGTTTTTATATTGATTCCTACATGGGGGCTCAACCGGGATCCCTCTAAAATTCATAAAGAGATAAATCAGTTTAACAAAAACGCGCGCGAAAAAAAAAAATCATTGTCATTGGTAGTACCCGCTCTAATTTCAGAAAAACAAGCTCTCGCGTATAGAAAGAACCGCAGGTTGAAAGAAAGTTTTCGTATATCAAGGCTTTTTTTACCGAAATCATAAACGGGAAAGTGCCAGCGGGCTAAATATCTTCAATTGATGATGGAGGGCAAGCGTGGAAAACGAATGAAGAGCACAGCTTTAAATTCGGAAGCTGACTTCTTCAATTTGTTTGAGGCACTTGTACAGCGAGAGGTTGGTTTGAGAAAACGAAAGGGAGGAATTGGAAACGTCTAGGAACATGTGGATGAGGTCTATGCAACGACGAGATGGTAAATCGCCACAGAATGGAGATGTCGAGATAAAAGAAGTTCAGGCAGGTTGTAGTGGGCTATCTAATCACGAACAGGCTCAGATGCAAGGCAGTGGTAGAATAAGCGAAACAAGAAATGACGGTGAGATTGGCGCGGCAAGGTCAAATAGCCAAGCGGAGAAGTAACGGGGGAACGATGTACGGACGAATGCAAATTCTGCTCCAAGTCTTGAGCTAGAATGTTCAGTTTTACGAACAGAGTTAGAAGATCTAAAAATTCGAGCTAATAGAGCAAGTGTAGGGTCTTTCGAAGATGCTCTTAATGCCATATCGTATTTTAACGGCGAAGGTGATGTAGGCTCATGGGTTGACGAATTCGAAACGGTATCTGCCCTGATGAAATGGGATAACACCAGGGACGTTTGTTAACGGGGATGGCGAAGATAGCTATGCGAACTAAACCTACCATAATAAAATGGGTAGACTTAAAAAGACTACTTATGGATGAATTTGGAGGGTGTATGACAACAGCCGATGTACATAAAGGGTTAGTGGCTAAAAAGCAAGCGAAGGATGAAAGTCCAACAGAGTATTTGTTCGCAATGCGTGAACTAGGTGCAAGATGCAATGTGGATGAAAAGTCCATAATGCAATACGTGATAGACGGTATCGACGATATTCCTATTAATAAAGCTATATTATATGGGGCAGAGTCCATGAGTGATTTCAAGGGTAAGCTTTTGGAATATGACCGCTTCCGAAGTTCCCTACGACAGCATTCGTCCAATGCTAATCCAAATCGACAGTCTAATAAGCCGAAAATAAGGGAGATCGCGATTAGCGGAAAAAGTCGTTGTTTTAACTGTGGGCTGACTGGTCACAAGAGTAAAGTGTGCGAATTTAAGTCCAAAGGCCCAAAGTGCCCGTTGCGAAAGGAGATTACAAAGGCTGTTAATGTAGCGGATATGAACGTAGCGAGCTGGAAGTAAAAACGGTGGTAGTAAACGGGGTCGAAGTTCAAGCGAGAATTGATACAGGAGGCGATGTCACGGTGATGGGTACGACGGAGTATTTCAAAATGGGGTCCCCTCTATTGGAAAAAGATGATCAAGTTTTTCGAAGATTATCTGAAGAGTACACGAAACCGTACGGATATTTCCACGCTCTTGTTGAAATAGACAACATGGCTTATCGCACGAAGATTTATGTAGTTTCCCCCAGATCATTAAAGCATGCTCTGTTGGTAGGTAAGGATATTCTGAGAGGAACACGGATTACTCTTAGCAAAGATGGCGTTCACATTGAACAGTTGGAATCAGGCTTGAAGAATTGCTTTCAGGTAAGCTGTGAGGAAGTAAAATATTGTGTGGGCAATCCACTATACAAAGACGAAATCCAGGGGCTTGTAACCGGATACAAACCTATGGAGTCAAAGTGGACTAACGTCGAGATGAAGATAATTTTGAACACTGAAGTCCCAATCGCGTAAAGTCCAAGAAGGCTAGCTCCATTGGAGAAAGACATTATACAAACGCAAATAGAAGAGTGGCTCGGGAAAGAAATAATTCGACCAAGCAATTCGGAGTATTCATCTCCAATCGTGCTCGCCAACAAAAAAGATGGCAGCAAGAGATTATGTGTCGACTATCGTTGTTTAAACAAGATAATCGTTCGTGACCGCTACCCAATTCCGCTTATAGACGACCAAATCGATCAGCTAAGTTCGTCGAGAGTTTTTTCGACGATGGATTTGGAAAACGGTGTGCGTTATGCGTATAGACGGGCTGAAGATCGTATATCAGGGCCCAGTTCTGCCGTAAGTTAAGTTAGGCTAAGTTAGATTAGGTTAGGTTTAACATAGGATAAGTTAGTTTTATTTGTTTTACCCTCTAGTTTAGTTGAATAAAAATAATAATGATTTGTACAAGGTTTTTCCACATTTCCCCTTAAAGCAAAAACAATAAAATACGCATAAAAAATAAGAAATAAAATAAAATAAAAAATAATGCAAATATACTAAGTATTTATAAATCATAGTGTAAATATTGAGAACCCTTCAGGTCAGATACTTTTAGTTATAATTATTGCTTTAGTTTTTAGTTTATTTAAGCAATAAAATATGTAATAGTGTATAAGTGGATAAATAAACAAACAGAAAAAAAATAAAAATGCGGTATGCGTATGCGAGGAAAGCCGTAAGTATACGTCCTTTGTCACACCGGGGGGACAATATGAATTTAATCGTGTGCCATTTGCACTCTGCACATCGCCACCAGTATTCCAACGTCATATCAGCCGTGTGTTTAATGATTTGGTTAGGCAACAAATTATGCTTCTGTATATGGACGACATAGTTGTTTTTAAGAAAGGACTACAGTGACGCCATGACGAACCTTAAGCAAGTCTTGATGGTTGCAAGTGAATATGGATTGATTTTTCGGTGGAAAAAGTGTCAGTTCCTGTGTACCTCAATTGAGTATTTAGGTTTTCGAATCGAAAATGGAAATATTAAACCGTCACAGGGCAAGAGAAGTGCAGTGGGAAAATTTCCACAGCCGACAAATGTTGTTAAAGTGCAAAGCTTTCTGGGCCTGACCGGATATTTCAGGAAGTTCGTCCCAGGGTACTCCAGTATTGCGATGCCGCTAACTAATTTATTAAAAAAGGGTGAGAAATTTCGGTTTGGGCCCAAAGAAATTGCTGCTTTCGAGGAGCTGAAAAGTGTATTGACTACGGCACCAGTCCTTAAACTATATCGCCCAGATGCAGAGACCGAGCTTCACACTGATGCATCGAAGTGGGGATTAGGTGCCATTCTTCTTCAAAAAGAAAATAATAAGGGGATGCAAGGAGAATTTCTACGCAACGTGCATAATGATGGACACTTCGCTACCAAGAAGATGATGGAAATTATAAGGCGGGATTATTATATACCACATCTGACAAAGAAGCTCGATGAAACGCGGAATAACTGCATCGCATGCATATTGTCTGAGAGGAAGGCCGGGAAGCAGGAGGGGTTTCTCTGCCCCATCGACAAAGGGAGTGCGCCACTTAGCACGTACCACCTCGATCACCTTGGCCCACTCGATAAAACGACAAAGCAGTATAGCTTTATTCTTGGCGTAGTGGATGCGTTCTCCAAGTTTACGTGGATTTACCCAACTAAAACGACGTCGGCAACGGAAGTTATCTCTAAACTTGAACTGCAGAAAGCTACGTTCGGAAATCCGGCAAGGATAATAACAGATCGGGGACCTGCGTTCACGAGTAATGTCTTTGAGGAATATTGCAAAGCCGGTCAAATTGAACATCTTGTAATCGCAACAGGCGTTCCCAGGGGTAATGGTCAAGTTGAACGAATTAATCGTATAATAATTTCAGTTCTCGCAAAGCTATCAGCAGAAGATACCAGAGAGTGGTATACACATGGCAGTAAGTTTCAAAGATGCCTCAACTCCACCTGGCAAACGCAGTATCAAGACCACGCCGTTCGAAGTAATGTTTGGTATTCGAATGAAAAATGGCACGGTCTCTGAGCCAGCAAGCTTAATTGATGAAGAAATAAGGGACATGTTCAACAAGGAACGTCCTCACGTTCGTTCGCTCGGCAAATGGCATGAATGTCTATAACTGAAATCCAAGATGAAAATCGACGAACATACAATCGGAAAAGGTGTCAAGCAATAAAACACAAAGAAGGAGACTTGGTGGCGATCCGTCGTACTCAATTTGGATCAAATTTAAAGCTAGCCGGGAAGTACATTGGTCCTTATAAGATCACTAATGCTGGTAACCGCGAGAGGTATAAGGTACAAAAGGTGGGCGAGCACGAAGGATCAGCTGTTACAAGCACTAGCGCCGACATGATAAAGAAGTGGCGACAAGCCGATTTGGATTTGAACTCATCATCTAACAAGAATATTTTTTAATAAATTACTTTCTTTTTTTATAGTACGCTGACGACAGCTTGTATGCAGGATGGCCGATTTGTGGAGTTTATATTCACCCTGCACTCTGTTTTCTAAACTCTCTATTACAGCAATGCAGCATAGTTGGTGTGCCGTTTAACTGAACCAGCAGCGAGATGACGAAGAGTTGAGAAGATCGTAGGCAGTCGAAGACGGGCAGCGAATTTATAAAGACGAACGACGAAGACGTATGCCGCGACCGAAATCCCTAATCATTTGGTCATACGTATATACATACTTACATCATTTTTTCTTTTTCCTTTTGTACACATTAACTCTTTCATAATACCTTTTGAATTATAACGTTCTCTTATAAGCATGATCGAATTGTTTTTATATTGATTCCTATATGTATATATATTTTATTATTAGTTTATTTATTTTTTATTGAAACGTTACAAAAATGTACTACATTTCGTAGTACTACAACTAGTTTATGACCAAACTAACAAGCAGTTTTCATTTTGTTGGAGCAGAATGTCATCATCATCATCATCGTCATCAGCAGCATCAACGTAATGAAGTCGCAGTCTTACGTAAATTTTCATATTTGAATTTCGCGCTTAGTTTAGACCAGTCACCATATTTAATGCATTGTCCAAGTCGCTACTTATTTAAACTTTTATGAGAATAAAATAATAAATACTTTGTATAGAAACCTTCTGTAAAATAAAGCTTTGGCTAATTGATAGTTGAAAACCCTTACGGGAAACTCTGCTCGTTTGTTTTCCTAAGCTCGCATTTTTCGTTAGTTCCGTCGTCTCGCCATTGGGTGAAACCAAAGAAGTTTAATTTCGTTTCGTCGTTGTAGAACTCATCGGAGTTAAATTTTGCATCCGTTTGGCAATTGGTTAAAGGCAACAACCAGGATCTACCTATTCCTAGTAAAGGGTCAAATAAAAGCCCCGCGTTGACGTTCGGAAAAGCATCACATTTAATTATATAGTAGTAGTATTTTTTTGAAACCTAGCTAGCCAGTCGTTCATTTAAACGATTTGGCAGCCAGCCAAAGCCACCCGATTTTATACGAACTTATCTCTAGGAATCAAGCAACTTCGCAGTGGCAGCAACAACAAATAACTAATAACTAATAACTTTATGCCTGAAATTAGGCATAAAAAAAAATTCAAATTCCCAGCCAGTAACTTTCGGCTGGGGATTAAATCAAGAGTAGTAGCCGGCCGGGGTTTGTATTTGTTTTATATGCAAAATTGGACTTTACTAGCAACTATTGGCTGGCTAGATCTCAAAAAAACAGGGCTAGTGTAAGCAAAGATAAACTTTACTTACTTACCTATATCCTTTAACCCCTCGGGGGGCATAGGGCGCCATCGTGTTCGAAGTTCTACAACGCGTATGAGCTGCCTCCAACTCATTCCTAAAGAGCTCGATTCCTCCGCAACTGTTCTGTGCCACGTTTGCCTAGGGCGTCCCGCTATTCTGCCTGTCTGGGTGAGCGGATTCCACTGCATGGCGTATTTCGCAATAGAGTTGTCTTCGCGCCGTAGGGTGTGGTAAGGTAATTAAATATTGAGTAGATTTAAAAAAGTTAATTTTATTTGAATTTATTTAAAAAAATGAATATGATACTTTGACTTTGATATTTTAGGGTACTATCAAGCCACAAGGTTTTCTCGCTTCAATATCCGATACACAGCTGCTTGATTGAGTCTTGATGCCTCCTCATTTACGTGTTGGGTAAATCTTCTTTTCTGTGCGTTCGCGATGTTGTCGATGCGATCATAGACACTTGCTATTCCCAGATCCCGGTGAAGATTGACATTTCTAGCGTACCATGGCGCATTTACGATGTTTCTTAAAACTTTGTTTTGGAATCTTTGAATACATTCAATAACACTGGGTCTAGCACATCCTCAAAGTTGACTACCATAAGTCCATACGGGTTTAATTACTTGATTGTAAAGTAAAACCTTCTTCTTAAACAGATAGTGATGAGTATTTACCTATTAGCCAGTTCATTTTATTAAATTTGATGTTTAGTTCGGTCCTTTTCTTTTTGACACGTTCTTTCCAAAGTAGCTTTGCGTCCAGGGTCATGCCCGAATACTTTGCAGAGTTTGAAAGTAGGATCTGTGAACCAAAGATGGTTACTGGGTGGAATTGAATTCTTTTATATATAAAGTCCACATGGATTGACTTCGTGTTGCTAAGCTTTATTCGCCACAACTTTGTGCGATCGGCTACCTCATTAATCTATTATAGATTCCTCTTCATTTTTTCCAACTGCTAGAATTACCGTTTCATCAGCAAACATAACGATCGTACTAGTAGCTGTAACTGGTAGATCGCTATTATATAAAAGATAGAGAATCGGTCCCAAAATAATTTCTTGGGGGATTCCTGCTTTAAATTTATATATCTTTTTTTCGCAATTGTATATATATATATATATATTGACACATTGTCCTTTTTCGTATGGCCTAAAACTGTAGATCCCGTCTATTCATGTAAGAATACGAGTAATCATGCACAACACAAATTGCTACGCGAATCTACATAAGTGTGTGAGTTGAATGTTTCTGTATTCCTCTCTACTGGATTAAGTTTTTGGGCGGTACTGTATTGAATAATCTGAAATTAATTTTGTTATCCACTATTTGGTCTTCCAATTTTATCTATTACTAATTTTTTACCTTAGCCAACCACCACAAAGTATAATCAAACTTTTCTCATGGTTGAGAAACTTACTCACTGCTTGCAAACCAAACTTTCGAGCTTTTTTTTCCATCATATGCTTACGTTCCACGGCAGCAAAGTAGATAATTCTCTTGAATGGGTAGAAATGGATCGATGGAGCTTGCGCGTTAAGGTAATAAAATTACTAATACGCCGTAGAGTGAGCCAGAACTACATCACCGAAGCTCCTTCAATCATTGTTACTATATTTTCCGGTAAAACAAGTAGTCTCGTATTTTCTTATTTATCATTTAGAGGAAGTTAAGTACCTAACTGTGAGTAATGTTAACTAAAACTGAGTGTTTTTGTGTTTAGCAGTAGATATCATCTTTTCTCGTCCTTTGCCTTACTGGAAACTAAAAAAAAACCCGTCGGTGAGAACAATTCAATCTGATTAAACAATTGGCCATCATCAGTGGCAAAAGTTATTTATCTCTTCCTTGTGTACGAAGTTGAATAATTAATTTAATTAAACTGGGTGACATTATCACAGAGAAAGCCGACACACGATGTTCACTTTGACCATCCAATTCCCGGTACGATGATGTTTTGATTGTGGTGCTACTTTAGAGAAAGGAAGTGTGTGTGCTGTTGTGGTTTGTATGGCTTCGAGTGACTATCGTCACTCCTTGGTTGGTGGTCAATTAGAATGATGACATTATTTTGAGTTTATTATATATATGTATTTGAAAGTACTATCCGCTTAGTTTATATGAACAGTTCTTATGCGTAATATTTGCGAATTGAATAAAAGAATCCGCGAACAAATTTTCATAGTTCTGAGAAATTCTATGTTCAATAAGAAAGAACATGGCTAAATGGATTCAATTTCCACTACTCATTCACAAGACATTTTCATTAAAATATCTATAAAACCACTTTTCCACTAGTTTTCAAGATTTAAAATTCAAATGCCTACCGTATTATTAATAAAGTATTTAACATTATTAAATATTTGCTTTTTCTATAAGCCTGCATTAAGTAAAATCACTGTGTATACATATAATACACTAGCAAACAATATATCCAACAAAATGGAAAAAAAGCTTAAGAAAGTTTTAAATTTTGGAAGAAAAGTTACCTAAGTTTTAGAAAATAGTAAAAAGCAAGAAAAATCATTTCTTTAGGTATAGTACGTTTACGAAACCATTGCCAAGTGGGAGTAGAAAATTAATGCAATGACTAGATTGGTGTTTTTAATTTAAATATTTTGTTATCACCAATTAGCAGAAAACAATTACTTTCAATTTTAAAAGGTGGAAATATATTTATTTTTTTATTTAAAATACGTAATACTTGGTATGTATATACAATACATGCACAGGTTGTCCAGAATGATTTGTCACTGCTTTAAATTAAAAAAGCAAATGGGTAAATCAAATGTATGTGTATCGCCGTGACGAAAGTGGTTAGTGTGTCGAATCACTGCGCGTGAGATCCAAAGTTCAAATCCCAGAAAACACCAAACAGTTTTTTCACGGTCCCACCTCTCACGAGCGTCTGACAAACATCCGAGACACATGCCTTTCGAATACGTCACTATACTGTAGGTCCCTTCCATTCATGTGAAAAATATAACGCACACAACACGAGTGGTTGGGAGATGCAAGGCCCAGGCACTTAAAGAGCTGTTGCGCCAAATATTTTTTTTTTAAATCATATATGTATGTGTTTTTTTTTATCAGTCTATAAACTTCATTCATTTTGTATGACATAGAATATACTCGTAATTATTTCTAGTATATGCACATAGTGAGCCTTTTCTACGTATTTCTGTCAATTTTTTATTTTTTTCTTATGAATTATCTGAAATATGTAAGTAAACTGATGATCACTGATGGCTTGTCACTTTGAAAACTTGAGTCCTCAAGAAACGATCCAATTTCGTTAAATGTGGTGTTCTTGATTATTTTTAAGAAGCTGGGGGAGGAAAAACCAGCTGTCAATACTAATACTAATTTAATATTCTAATACTTATATATATTAACCCTAGAAAGATAATCTACGTCTGCCAGACGTATAGCGCGCAAAAAAATGTAATATCCTTTGGCAATGGAGTTTAAGTTTCTTGTTTTTATTGTTTAAATTAATTTTTATTTTTACTGAACCATAACTTCATTTCTCTTAATATGAATTTCATTAATAAATAAAACATTAATATTTTATAAAAAGCTCATGGGTTTCCATTAATACATTAAAAAAGTGCCATACGTCTCTGAGACGTATGATTATCTTTTACGTCATAAAAAATATGATTATCTTTCTAGGGTTAAACGAAATCGAAAATTTCCCTGGACAAGTCTCAACCTATAGTCGTAGGCTTTTCTGCAGTATGAAGTTAGCACCATTTAACAGATCCAGTACAACTTCTGCTCTAAGTGAGTTTTCCCCGAAATGAGCTCTTATCTCCTTCAATAAAATGTAGGACGTCTTCTTTTTCTCTAGTATTACACAGGTTACATTGCCTAGGTAGGTCGATGCGATGCGGCATAAAATTCAGCTTCAGAAGTTCACCTCTTGTTCGCAATATGATTGAAATTTCATGTATCCCCAAATGAGATCCGACTAGATTGTGGTGTTCAAATTGTAAACGTATAGATCTGACGAGAGCTAGAATTTCTGGCCTGTTTTATGAAATTCCCTTTTTGTGCTTGGTCAACGTGATTCGTGAATTGAGTTATATGCCGACTCCAGTCTGTGAGGTTTGATTCCATCAAGCATAAGTTCACATTATACTTCAAGGCAACTTCTTCCCAATCCTTGTAGAACTGTGATTTCGTCCTAACTGCTTTTAGAGCCAGCATTTTTGTGAGGCGGCTGCTGTCTTCTAAGTTCATAATTTTTAACATACATTTCATATTTATCTTCAGCGTGTATATGAAGAGTTGAGAGCAACCACTTTCAATATTAAGCATATAGTTGGGCGTACGGATGCGGATATCCACAACGGAGCGAAATCAACGAAATGCTGTGAGGAAATTTGACGTCGAAAAGCTACAATCGCAAGAGACCGCCAGAACCTTTGCCGATCGTGTTTCTTCTAATCTCAATCTTAGTCCTATGCCGCCAGCAGCAAATGCGGAAGACCAGTGGCAGCGTTGCCAAAAAGCCATCAGAGATGCCGCCTCTGATGTACTGGGTTTCTCTCGCCCACCACAACGAAACCCCTGGTTTGATGAGGAATGCCGGCAAGCACATGCAGCAAAACAAGAGGCGTACAAAGCGGCGCTGCATAGAAGGACTAGAGCTGCTTACGAGCTCTACGTGCGCAGGAGAAAAGAGGAACATCGACTTCTTAGAAAGAAGAAAAAAGAGCATGAGAAGCGCTCGATCGAGGAGATTGAGAGACTTTATTGCAGGAATAATGTTCGAAAATTTTACCAAAGGGTAAAAAGCACATGCCAGGGTTTCAAAGCCAGAACAGAAGCCTGCAGGGACGAAAATTGCAACATAGTAGTAGAATCGCAGTCGGTGCTGAGGATATGGAAGGAACACTTCTGCAGACTGTTAAACGGCGATGATGATCAATATTCCGCTGTCAGGCAGAATGAGCCATTCAACAGTGACGATGGCAGTCAAAATTCCCGTCAACCCGATCATAATGAAGTGAGGATAGCGATATCTAAACTCAAATCCAACAAAGCTGCTGGAGCCGACGGCCTTGCCGCTGAACTTTTCAAGGCAGGAGGAGATGAGTTGGTAAGGAGCATGCACCAGCTCATCTGTAAAATCTGGTCGGACGAAAGTATGCCCGATGAATGGAACCTCAGCATCGTTTGCCCGATCCTGAAGAAAGGAGACCCTCTGAACTACGCCAACTACAGAGGTATAAGTCTCCTAAATATCGCATATAAGATCCTGTCTGCCGTACTATGTGAACGCCTAAAACCGATCGTCAACAACCTGATAGGTCCTTATCAGTGCGGTTTCAGGCCTGGAAAGTCCACCATCGACCAAATATTCACACTACGGCAGATCTTGGAAAAAACCCATGAATATAAAATCGATACGCACCACCTTTTCATCGATTTCAAAGTTGCCTATGATAGCGTGTATAGAGACGAGTTATACAGAGCCATGTCTAGTCTTGGCATCCCTGCCAAGCTCGTCCGTTTGTGCAGAATGACGATGGAGAACTCTCGCTGCTCCATCAAAGTCGGTAAGAACATCACCGAACCGTTCGATGTCAGGAAAGGTCTTAGACAAGGCGACGCGCTATCATGCGATCTCTTTAACATAATACTTGAGAGAATTGTACGAAACTCACAAGCCAACCCCGGAGGTACAATCTTCTTCAAGTCTGTACAACTACTCGCTTATGCCGATGACATTGACATAATCGGAAGAACTCAGCGGGCCGTCAATGGGGCATTTACGAGTAAAGAGATCGAGGCAGCAAAGATGGGTCTAGCGGTCAATGAAAGCAAAACAAAATATATGCTGTCTACAAAAAAGGACACCCAACATCGGCGTCTTGGGCAGAACGCCACAATAGACAGATATAATTTTGAGGTAGTAAAGGATTTTGTCTACCTAGGCTCTATGGTCAGCTCCGCAAATGACATGAGTGGAGAGATCACACGGAGAATTACTCTTGCCAATCGTTGTTTCTATGGGCTAAAACGGCAATTGAGTAGCAAAGCCCTATCTCGAACTACTAAGGTAACTCTTTATAAGACATTAATCATCCCAGTCCTGCTGTATGGCGCAGAGGCATGGGCTTGAAAAAACCGGATGAGGATGCCTTTGGTTATTTCGAGAGAAAAGTTCTTCGAGCGATCTTTGGTCCCGTCTGCATAGACGGTGAGTGGAGGAGAAGGTACAATGCCGAACTATACGGCCTGTACAAGGACATCGACTTAGCCAGAAGAGTTCACATACAGCGACTAAGATGGCTGGGTCATTTAGAGCGGATGGAGCCCAACCTTCCCGCTAAGAAAGTCTTCGAATCCAACCCGGACGGACGGCGCAGTAGAGGACGACCTCGCGGTAGGTGGCGCAAACAAGTGGAGGGGGACCTCAACCAACTTGGCGTGCGCAACTGGAGGCAGCTGGCTCGTAACCGTGCTGGCTGGAGAGGTTTGTTGGTTGAGGCCCAGGTCCACCCCGGACTGTAGTGCCATCTAAGTAAGTAAGTAAGTTGGGCGTATTGGACGGAAGCCGAAACAGCTTTTTTAAGAAAAATCTCAACAGCTTTTCCCCATCATCATATTCTCTGCTCCCCCATACTTGAGCTCCGTAGCACAACACGGATCGCATCACTGCATCAAACACATTTAGTTTGGCAGGAATCGCAACATTTGGATTGGAGAAGAGATTTATCCAAGTGCTATTGATCACTTTTTTTGCTTCTGCAAGTTTTAGCGCTAAGTGTTTTTTTTCAGCGAGAGGTTATGCGATAATGTTACTCCTAGATACTTGTATGATTTAACTGGCTCTAGTTCCTCTCCAGCGTAACTCCACTGCTCGTTTCTCCCTAGCCGTCCATCACCCCTTTTAAACACTAAAACCTTGGATTTTTTCCGTATTGATACGTAAACTATTTAGCTCACAGTATGCTTGCAGGCTATTAATCATCAGCTATAGCGAATTTGGTGATTCTGCAAGCATAACTATGTCGTCCTCGAAGAGAAGCGCTGTAACCTTCACACCTTCCACCATTACGCCAGCTGGCAATGACGACGGCACGTCATCTAAGAATAAGGCAAACAGGAGGGGGCTGAGCAAACAGCCTTGTTTCACCCCAAATCCAACCTCGAACCACTCAGATAGTTTTTCAACGCACCATATTGCTGATCTGTTATTACTATAGAGGCTTCTCAAAATGTTGACGAACTTCGTGGAAATCCCAATATTAGAGAATTTGTAGAAGAGAGTGTCCATTTTAATTGTGGCCGCTCGGAAATCTATAAAGCACGCGTACAGTTGTTTTCCCCTATTTATAAAACGTTGTGCTATGGATTTCAGAGTAAATATCTGGTCGACTGTAGAGGAACCTTTCCGAAATCCCGCTTGAAATTGGCTGAGTACATTTTTTTTCTCTACCCATTTCGTCAGTCTCGCTGTTAACAAACCCGTGAAGAACTTGTCAATCTACGGCAGACTGCAAAGCAATTGCTTTGATGGTACCTGTAAAAACAACATTTATAATCATATTTTCTTTTTGAAAAATAAAGTACATTTATTATTATTATTATTATTACTTATTCTTTAATCTAGAGACAGAATAAAATAGGTTGAACAATTTTGTGTAACGTAGATAAATCTTCCACTAAACTGGAATAAAGACCTTAGTTTATTAAGTTGTTTTAATAAATCGAAAAAATCGAACTTTTATTTAATCTACGCCAAGTCGAAGCCTTAGGGATCAGCATATTAACCATCGTTGTTAAATACTAAGGAGTCCATTAACAGATTCAAGGATTTTTTGTCTTCTATTCAACTATTTGCATACTAGTGAAAATATGAATTCAAATATGACTTAAAAGAGGCATTTTGCAGACTGTGATAGGAATACTGGTGCAAAAGTAACGCTGACTATTTGTTGCTTCTGGTGGTGGAAAGAGTTTTCGTGAAATATATACTATATATACGAGGGCAAGGCGAGACGTTCTCGGCCTGACGCATAGATAGCATTCCAATCAGCAACAATTTATGTTTCCTGCCTGGGTGAACTTCTCATTAGTTCGTATGACAAGTCTCAACTTGTTCTCTCAAGTAGTTTGTTTACACGAATTTTTGCAGTAGACGACTTGCGTGTTTTTCGTTAAAATAGATAAACTTGAATATCGTGCGGTCATAAAATTCTTCGTTTTGGATGGGTTAACCCCTAAGGAAATTCATCCAAAGTTGACAAAAGTTTACGGAAACTCTGCTTCTTCCATGTCAATCGTTAAAAAGTAGCCAGCTGAATTTAAACGTGGTCGCACATCCCTTGAAGATGACCCACGCTAAGTCCGGCCAAAAACCGCAACCACACGCGAAACCATCGAAAAAGTGCATGATATCGTGTTGGACGATAGGGGAGTGAAGGTGAGTGAGATAGGTGAGTGAAGGTGAGTGAGATAGCTGAGGCTGTGTGTATATCGGAAGACTGTGTGTATATCGATGAAACATCTTGCACAACAACTTAGGGATGCGAAGATGGGTGCCGCATTTGCTGAATGCCGATCAAAAGCAAATGCGCAAACGATTTTCGCGGCAATCTTTGGACCGATTCAATAGGGATCCGACCGATTTTGTGCTGCGATTTGTCACCATGGATGAGACATGGGTCCAACACTACACGCCAGTAATGAAACAGCAGTCGAAGCAGTGGGTGGAAGCCGGTGGTTCAGCGCCAAAGAAAGCGAAGTCGATCGCATCTGCCGGAAAGGTCATGGCCAGTGTGTTTTGGGTTGCGAAAGGGATCCTGTTAATTGATTACCTTGAGAAAGGCAGAACAATTACAGGCGAATATTACTCCAACCTTCTTGACCAGCTGGATGGCAAAATTCGCGAGAAGAGGCCTGGCTTAAAGAAAAAAAAATCATCTTTCACCAGCACAATGCACCTGTACACAAGTGTGCGTTGGCGATGGGAAAACTGCGGGATTTGTGGTACGATTTGCTCGGCCATTCCCCCTATTCACCTGATTTGGCACTCCCAGACTTCCATCTGTTCCCAAACTTGAAGAAATTTGTTTCTGGGAAGCGCTTCGCATCCAATGCAGAAGTTGAGAGGGTTGTAGTTGAATATTTTCCCAGCCTTCCAGACTCTCACTTCCGAGAAGGAATACTGATGTTGGAGAAACGCTGGACTAAGTGTGTTGAAGTCAAGGGAGATTATGTAGAAAAATAAAATCATTTTTTTAAACTCAAAATCGCAGTCTTTCATTGTCAGGCCTCGAACTTTTCACCTTGCCCTCGTATATAGGGATATAAGTCAAATATCATATTATTGTGCACCAGTATTAGTGCAACAATGTAACCGGTAGATTGCTTAGGTTTATGTGCCTCATAGTCACGACCAGACTGGCACACCTGTTCTTTTATGAGCTTTCTCTAACCATTACGCAAAAAAAGAAAGAAGAGACGAGAAGGACCCCAACAACGAAGTCCGGCTTGATGTCTTTTAATTTTGTTCCTCCTTTCGAATGGTAGAATGTATATTATCTAAAAAAAATAGGTAGGGACTAACAAAAGTTCGCTTAGTTGATTGAATAATGAAACACAAAAATAATTTTAACTTTAGATATTTAATCTTAATCTTTTGTTAATTTCTCCACATAATTCCCATTTATTTCAATACATTTCTTTAGCCGATAGATCCATCTTTCAAAACAGCTTTCAGAATCCTCTTTTTGGAGCTTCAATAATCTAATTAATAATCTCCTCATTAGATGTGAAGATGTTTCCCCTCAAATCTTTTTTTATTTTCAGAAACAGCCAAAAGTCACATGGCGCTAGATTCGGAGAATAAGGTGCTGGGCGAATTTCATTGATGCCCGAGAGCGAAAGAAAGTTGTTGGTTTTTTCAGCAGTTTGCACAGGCGCATTGTCGTGCTGCAAAAAGTAGCGGCGCAGCTCCTCTTTTTGTCGGTGTCCTAGTAAATCTTGGAAAACTTGTGGTAAGCAAGTTTCAGTATACCAATTAGCAGTGACTGTCTGACCAGTTTTAAGCAGGATGACGCGACAATTTTCACCCTGGTGAAGTACATCGACATCATAACTTTTGTCGCTGATTTTGTTGTTTGGCCTTTACTGGAGGATTTGCACCTTCTGGGCTCCATACCATGGACTGCTGTTTAGTTTCTGGGTCGTACTTGTAAAACCAAGATTCATCACCTCTAACGTTTCAAACTTATCCAGGAAATATTGAGCAAAACGAACACGAGCCTCTATTTGGTCTCCATTCAAAATTTTTGGAACCCATCACGCTGACTTCTTCGAATAGTTAGTTAGCTAAATAAACTTTTTATTAACTTCATATAATTTTCACAAACAGTGTATACATAGTCGTTTATGGTTTGGCTTAAGGCCGTCTACCAGATTGATAACATGGTTGCTATTTCTGTTTAAAAATCGCCTTCCAAAATACGGGCTCTGTACCGGGTTGCAGCTGTAGCATAGTTGTATAAAATATCCCAACCATCACTACCGTTCACTATGTTGATCACCTCATCCAAGTCTAGCGAAATTATTCCGAAGTATCTCGTGCGAAATTCTCCTAAAATGGGGCATCTTCCGATGAAATGGTATACATCCTCCCTCTCTTTAAGGTTGCACAAATCACATAAAATTGTAAGATCGGGTCGATGTGGAATAAAATGAAGACTTGTTACACCTCTAAGTTTAAACATTGTGCTTATCATATGCTTTTTTTTTTTTTTTTGTTGCGCCAAGGGGTGTGGTAATCTTCTGAAGATACTAGTAGCCCGGGCTATTAGCATGCACGATTCACAATCCCGAATAATCGATGCCAGGAAAGCGCCTACATACTAATCCACACCCTGCACACTTCTACCGATCCCCCGCAGGACTGCCGTTAGGTATAACTTCTCGGGGTGCTTATC
Organism: Brachypalpus laphriformis; assembly: GCA_945910035.1. NCBI lineage: Eukaryota > Metazoa > Arthropoda > Insecta > Diptera > Syrphidae > Brachypalpus > Brachypalpus laphriformis. The sequence continues at coordinate 127,401,273 of OX246755.1, forward strand.
ATATGCAGAGAGTAGCGATTGAGGAAGTACGTTAAATCGCTTCCAATGAGGTTAAAATTCAGCCTACTCTAGACCAGCCTATTTTGCGATGAATGTGCTTCAGCTGCAATTCAATTCAATTTATTTATGTTTAAGGAAATTTACAACTTTATATTTAAATTGGTGTGTATCTGCAAAGCCTTATGGGCTTGTCTGCAGAAGATTATTTGCATAAGTGTTAAGTTTTATTTTGAGTTCTACATAACATTATATTAAATTCAGCTTTTATTATACAGACACTTATTATTGATAATTTTATATACTGAAATGGTTAGAGTTCAAATATAATTGTTTTACTTTTTTTTTAAAAAATTGGTTTTGAGAGATTACAAAAATTCGCGGGTATTTCATTGAATATTGTTGGGACTGCAACATCATATTTTCGCCGACCGTATGCATTCCAGTATCTCGGAATGGTGTATCTGTCTTGCTGTCTCCTTCTAGTATTAAATGTTTGCTGCGATGGGATTTTGTAAGTGGTGTCATCTTTGAATTGTGTTAAAATTTCTAATTTGTACAGTTGTTCTATCGTTAGAAGCTTCATTGAGTTATCAACTTGATGTTCATTTATAGGGATATGCTGGTGGAATTTGGATCGGTGAACCATCTTTTGTATCCGAGCTTGCATCGCTAGAAGATTTTGAAGCTGCGGTCCATTTTCCCAGGCTAATATGCCATATCTCAGGTGAGATTCAACTAGTCCAAAATAACACTGTCGCAGAACGTCTGGTGGACATCTGTAGCTCATGTGATATAAAGCGTATGCGGACTGTCGAAGTTTTGTTGTTAAGGCCTGTATGTGGTAGCTCCATTTCAAATTGTAGCCCACGATCACCCCAAGGTACTTATATGTTGATGCGTTTTCAATTATTGTTGAGCAGTCATCCTCCTTTCTCATACATGGAATTACCTGAATTTTTCAAAATATTTGTAAGCATAGATTTTATCCTTGAAAGTTGCATATCAGATGCAATATTTAAGCTCACGCCATAATTTGCTACCAACTCCTCCCACTTTTGAACCAAGTGCCCTCTGGTCGCTTCAGAACAATCCTGGGCAGTCTTCCAGCTTCCATCTCCACTACTTTTACAATATAATTTATATGCAGCTTTAGGGTATCTAAAAAGAGTGGTGGGACTTCAGTTTCTAGATGCAGCATATAGTTCGGTGTACATATTGGAAGTCAAAAGATTCGTTTCAGAAAGTGTCTTAGAAATTTTTCAACTTCTTCAAAAAAGCAATAACCCCAAATTTCGACTCCGTACAGCAATATAGAGGAGGCAGTTGTACGAAGTAGTTTATTTTTCGCTGTGTGATCGGTAAATTTATTGTCGATGCAACGTCCCCAAACTGATGAAATAGCTCTTTTAGCTGCTGCTAGTTGAAATTCAAAGTGTTTTTTATATTGAGGTTGGATGTAATTAGCACACCTAAACATTTGTACTCTTTCACTATTTTAACGCTTTCACCTCGGTAGGATCACTTTTCATTGCGTGAGTATCACCATTTTAAAAATCATCATCTTTGATTTTGATAAATTCACCGTCAAATTCCATTGCCTACAGTAGTTTTCAAGACGGTTCATAGTAAGCTGCATCCCTTCAACTGTCTTCTATATCGTCCGCAAACTTTAGCGCCGGTATCCGCACACCACCAAGCTCGATCCCTCCTCCTACTTCTCCTACTACATCGTTGATAAATAAGATAAAGAGTAACGGGCTTAAGATGCATCCTTGCTTAACTCCCATTTGCGTTCCAAATTCTTCCGAAACATACTCTCCATCCACGCGTATGCCTCGTTGCTCTCATACATCGCTTTTAGCACATTTATTACTTTACTTGATAAACCAATTTTGTACAGCTTATAGAAAAGAGCTTCACGCGCTATGAAGTCAAAAGCTGCACGAAAGTCAACAAAGAAGACATATAGCTTTTTGCGACTTTGTTTAAAAACTCCGCAACTTCTTCGAATATTTCAGGTGATAATTTAAAATTATTGGCACAGCCATGGCATTCAAGCCCAGTTCATCCGCTATCATCTCCCGTGTCATCCTGACATTTTCGTCAATTTTGGCCTTCACCAGGGCCACATTTGTATAGTCGGTCGAGGATTTGGGCCGACCTTCACGAGATTCGTCCTCCACAGAAAAATGGCCAGTCTGGAATCTTCGAAATTACTTTGAAATAGTAACAAGAGATGGTGTATTTATTCCGTATGCATTTTGGCATTCGTGCAGAATTTTGACTGGCGTGAGTTGACGTCGAAATCCGAGGAGAATGGCAAAACGAATTTATTCTTGTGTTGGCAGTGGAACTTCAACCGAGCTTACGTCACTAATTTTTCTCTTTCTCGTCTCCATTTTTACCTATTGTTCTGAAATTTGGAAATAAATATTGCTAGATTAAAAGCTACAGAAAGGCATCTTTTTTTTCAAAAACTACTAAATTGACACCAAAAAAATACAAATATTTGGCGCAACAGCTCTTTAAAGTGCCAGGGCCTAGCTTCTCGCAACCACTCATGTTGTGTGCGTTATATTTTTCACACGAATAGAAGGGACCTACAGTTTAGTACCGTATCCGAAGGGCAATTTATTTTGACAAGCTTTCTCGTGAAAACAATACTCTCGGATGTTTGTCAGACGTTCGCGAGGGGAGGGAAAAACTGTTTGGTGTTCTCTGGGATTAGAACATGGAACCTCACGCGCAGTGATCCGATGCACTAACCACTTGCTCCCACATTTATATTATCTATATATAACTTATTTCGAACTAAATTTTGATTACGGTGCTAACATCCAAATCTAGTTTTTTAATGTTGAGCACCAGTTTGAAGTTTGGTTATTAAATATGAATGACGCAAACGTTTATTCTGCACCTTGCGTAATTTATTTATTTTTTTTTTTTTCTTTGAAAATTACATTTTTAAAGCATAAACTCAGGTGATGAGGTAAGTTTAATTGTTGATTCTTTTTCAGAGCCCTAAAGGCAGCCAACGGAATAGGTGATATATTTAAATTCCAGAGGTGTTGTCGTCAACCATACCGTAACATCCCAAGGTGGGTTTCCACGTGTCATTTAATTGACAAAGTTTGACTGCTCTCGTTTATGTCATTAAGCGACACCACTGCCAGTTCATTTCCACTTATGTCAATTATTGACAAGAAATCGTTTGTCAGTTCATTGACAATGAAATTTTGACAAATGTATTTGTCAGTTCGCTAAAAGCTATTTCCACTTGCACTGCCAATTTAGAACAGTCATCTCGTTGTCAATTGTGAACTGTAACATTGACGTGATAAAAAAAAATATTTTCCGCAAAATGTTCGTGCCAGTGGAAATGGAAACGTAAGTATTTAATTTTATATTGTACTAGCGGGTGTCTGGCGTTGCTTCGCCTAACAAAAAAGAGAACAACTGTCTGGCAGGCGCCTAGGGCAACAACTGTCAGGCAGGCGCCTGGAGCAACAACTGTCAGGCAGGCGCCTGGAACCAAGTCTATATTTTTTTTTTTTTTTTTTTAGTAAAGTAGTCGGCAAACTGCTGGACCGATGGTAGCCGACGTGCGTGCTGCGACTAACAAAAGAGCATTTTTTAGTACTTAAGTACTATAATACTAAAGTGGGCGCCCGATTTTGACCAAACTTCATATACCAATACCGAAGATTGCCTAAAAATTTGAGCTCAATCGATTTCGTGGTTTCTGAGTCCACAGCATACAAACATACGTGGACACATTTTTTTCCATGAAAAAATGCACTTTCAATTTTTCCCGAATTTTTCAATTTTCCGGGCAACTTTTCCTATTTTTGTTTCTGCAAAAACCTTATTTGGACTATTACGAATATTTTAATGAAAAGATGAGCCAAATTCGGTCCAGCTGTTCTCAAGTGATGCGATGACGAACGAACAGCATTCCATTTTTATTTATTTAGAAGATTGTATATGCCAAGAAGCGCATTGCACCTCAACATAACTTCATGTTTTAGAATGCCAAGTGTTTCAGATATGATGGCCCAAGAATTATTATTTATGTCTCTATTTTAAGAGTATTTAGAGTTGGAGTCCCGAATGTTTTCGAATTGTTCCACTTGATGGATGAGAGCAACTGAGGACTCCATGCTCCATTCCACAGACGCCTTTCTAATTCTTTTTTTAGCTTCTCCACGGCCTTCCTCTGAAGCATCTTCTTCCGATGTGGATGGAAAATTCATTTTCTATTTTACAAATGGAAATTATATTTATTTAATTCTTCCAATTAGGTTAGGTTAGGTTAGGTATGTGGGCTGGCAAGGAGAGGCGCTCTCTGCCACACTCAGGTCAGTGATGATGCCCACGAGGGTGGAAAGGGATTTCCTATCTTTCCGAGTAATTCTCTTGGTCCCTGCTTTGTCGAAAGATGCCCATAGCTTCCTGGTGATGGCACAAGTTTCCATGGAGGTCCATGTTGTGTTCGCCTCTTTAATGTCTTTATTACCTGCAACGAGCTTGGGTGTGCAAGGCAGGATACCCACGGGGGGCTCAACTTGTTCTAGTAGGACTGCTAAGCCGATTCTCGCCAGCTCGTCGGCTTTCTCATTGCCTCGGATACTCTTGTGTTCAGGGACCCAACAGAGCGATACCTTGTGCTGTGTTTCAAGGACCCTGAGCTCTTCTCGACAACACTTCACAAGCTTCGATTTAGTTTCTATAGCAGTAATCGCTTTTATGGTATAGCTGCCTGGCTGTCGATAAAGATGGTGATACCTTCTGGCCGCAGACTCACGGGAAATACATTTTTCTTTAAAGAACTTTATTCCTTCATCTACTACGGTTACAGAATTTAAATTTATAGAAGCTAACCTGACCCATATGTTATGTATATGTCTTCCGGTTACAGAAAGATACATTTTCCTACCTTGTATATCAAAATGTGTCTTTTGATTGACAAATAATTGAAAATTATGCCAATCAATTTTCACTGTCAATTAAAGACAATGTGACATTTTGTTTGACAATTCCGCTATTTCAACTTGCCATGTAAATTGCTTGTCAGTCATTGACAAGCACTGTAAGTCAGTTCAATGACAAGCAGTTTTTCATTATTTCCACTTGCCAATTTTCAAATTGACGAAAAATTCGTCATTCGTCAATTTCAAAACGACAAGTGGAAACCTAGCATTATACTTCGCTCCATTACAATATGTAGTATTATTTGGGTATGAGCCTCATCTACCTATTGCATAGCGTAATGCATACGAGTTGTTACACAATCTTTATAAATCTTTTGCGCATGAATTAACAAGATTAACAAGAAAATTATATACCATCTAATTAAAATGTTCTCTACTTATTTACTTATGTCATTACGGAGAATCTCATTGCCCAAACAACTTACTAAATCTCCTATAAAAAGGCAGTTCTCCTCCTCGTATCTGTCGAAATAACGTTGACAAACAAGCATTAAATGCTTAAGTGCACAGATTTAAGTGTGCAAAGTGAATTCAATCAGATCTCATTGAAATCTGAAAAACGTATGTACTTTCATGCTTTGTTCCCTGTATCCTCCTCGTTCACCGCATATAATATAGCCCGTGCACCCTACACTTTACTTTTCGAGCATGAGTCTATTCGGCTTAAGAAAAGCCACAAGAAAAACGTGAAAAAAGAAGGAAATAAAAGAATGACTGACTAATATGATAACAAGAAGCGAATACCAGCGCAACGTGTATGAAAGATATTCGCCAAACTACAAACTTGACTAAAGTATCCACTCAAGTGAGTGAATAAAATAAAATAAAAAAAATACAAAAAAACACCAACATTCAGTTTGGTGTGTCCGGAGCTGGGTAGGCTTATATAGGGCCTCCAGTTCAAAGCGGGGTTTTGTGAAGTCGAGTTTAACGCGGACGCCCTCCGGACTGTTCGTAACGCAAAGTTTTAATTTTCAAAACGTGAAGCGTGCACTGATAGATGGACTTATTTATGAATTAATCAATCAATAAAGCGACTTTGTTGGCAGATACAAAACCGATTGTGATCTCTGGGAAAACCACACTTGTACGTGGTTTGCATACAAAACGTAGTGATTACATTTAAAAGACTTTAATTGTTAATGGAAGATTGTGTTGGAGAGTAATTGCATTTTTAATTCGAATCTGCTGTGGAATTTAAGCTAAGATGCAAGCAGAATAGTTTCATTTATTTTTAGGAAATATTGCGCAAGCACACCTGAGGTCATTAAGCGGGTATGAAAGTTATTAGGATAAAGCCTTTTTAAATACCCTTTTATGTATCCCGTAAAAATGATTTAAGCTCGTAATTTATTTAAAAAAATGATATGAATCATACCTTTTATATACATATAACGACTAAATTTGATCGTGTTTGGTATAAAACCAGGTGAAAGTTTAATTCGATACATGAAATAGCGCTCACATTGTACAAAAAGGCCGGAGGTATTTAATAAAACGTTAGTTAGGTCAACAGCACTTTGTTTATACCTGATTCTTCAAAAAAATATTAGTGCTTAATTATTTCACCTATAATTAAGAATAAACATGGACATAGGTACATGATCGTAGTCTAAAGTAATCGAACTTACTTACCCGTAAAAATGGTTGCCTTTGTGTAATATAACACACAATATTAAATATGGAGAAACAAAGTAAAGTCAAGTAAACACTACACCATTCCTCTTTTTAAGACCATCACAGGACTTTTATAGATCTGAACTCCTAATACATCGAATTTTTCCGGAAGGCTTTCAAATAATAGACTTCCGATACGTTGGGGATACAAAGATTTCTTCCACCGTTTTGTTTAGGTCTTTCACACAAAATGAGATAAATGAACATTTTCAAACACTGGAAAAGCCAAGTGAACTAAAATGTATTTTCAAGTAAAATACTCGTAATTTGTCAAAATTTTGTTTAGAAAAACATGAAAACACTTGCCGATACTAGCATCTGCATTTACTTAACCATCAGGCCATTATACTTTATTGTCCCATTGAATTCAGTGTATCATCAAATTTTTTTAAAGGAAATGATACAGATCGTTGTGTCAGGTATCAACTGAATAAATATTGCAGTTGGACTACTTAAGTGGCCATTTAACCCCGTTTTACCTGCTAAGATATTTACTTTTCTCTAAACTGATATTGGGGACTCCGTGGGAAGTGGCGTAAGGGGAATTTCCTTCAAGCTTACTTACAGTTTCCTATGTTCACTTGGACTTGTTTAACTACTCATGGTTCTTTGCATATCCTAGAAAGTTGAAACAACAATTGAAAAGTTTGAACCACACTTAGTCGAATTCGTTATTTACTATGGCTCAACTGTTTGGCTAACCATCAAGCTTTTGGACAGTTTTGCTGCCAAATGGAGCCCAACAGTGCATTCGCCAAACTTGTTGTACAGTCGTTTGGCTACAAATGAAGGTTTGATGCTGAGTCAAATATCTAATCGGATCTGCTGTAATTATCTGTTCGGAAAGAGTACATGATAGAGCACATATTACCAAATAAGTTTTCGGCTCGAATTAGGATCAGCATTTTAGTGCAAAACGTTTGACAGTGGACCAAACATTCTAATAGCAACTTTATTTTAATAGCAATGGCTACAAATAATGTGAATCTTCAAATTTGGCGATTTATTTATTCACGTCCATTATGGACTTTTGGCCTGCGGACTTATTAACACTTACTTATTTACTTACTTACTTAGGTGGCGCTACAGTTCGGGGTGAACTTGAGCCTAAACCAACAAGGCTCTCCATTTAACTCGGTCTTTAGATAATTGCCTCCAGCTGCGCACGCCAAGTTGGTCGAGGTTCACTTGTGCGCGCCACCTACGGCGATGATTCCCTCTACTGCGTCGTCCCTCGGGATTAGATTCGAAGATTCTGCGGGCCGGAACGTTGGTGTCCATTCGCTCTACATGTCCTAGCCATCTCAGATAGACATCCAATACGCAGTTTTTTGACTAGGTCGATGTCGCTGTACAGCTCGTATAGTTCGTGATTGAATCTTCTACTTCAAATCCGTCAACGCAAACGGGACCGAAAATCTTACGAAGAATTATTCTCTCGAAGCGACCAAGGATATCTTCATCCTCTTTTAATAAAGTCCATGTTTCAGCGCCGTAAAACAGGACTGGGATGATCAGGGTCTTATAGAGAGTCTTCTTAGTTGTTCGAGATAGGGCTTTACTGTTGAATTGCCTTATAAGCTCAAAAAAACAGCGATTGGCAAGAGTTATTCTTCGCTGATCCTGGTTTTAGAGTTTATAGCAGAGCCAAGGTAGACAAAGTCCCTTACTACCTCGAAGTTATTGCTGCCCACTGTGACGCTTTGTCCAATTCGTCGGTGTTGGCTTTCCCTTCTTGTTGACAGCATATACTTGGTTTTGCCCTCGTTTATCGCTAAACCCATTTTGGCCGCTTCCGCCTCAATGCTTGCAAACGCACAGTTGACAGCCCGCTGAGTTCTTCCGATAATGTATATATCGTTGGCGTATGCAAGCAGTTGTACAGACTTGTAATAGATTGTGCCTCCGGTGTTGGCTTGTGAGTTCCGCACAATCCGTTTAGGTACAATGTTAAAGAAGTCACATGACAGCGCGTCACCTTGTCTAAAATCTTTTTTGACATCAAAGGTCTCGGTGAGGTCATTACCGACCTTGATGGAGCAGCGAGCGTTCTCCATCGTCAGCCTGCACAGACGGACAAGTTTGGCAGGGATGTCAAAACTAGACATGGCTCTATAAAGCTCTTCTCTATAGATGCTGTCATAGGCGGCCTTGAAATCGATAAAGAGGTGGTGAGTATCGATTTGGAATTCTTGGGTTTTCTCCAGGATCTGCCGAAGTGTGAAGATTTGATCGATAGTGGACTTTCCTGGCCTGAAACCGCACTGATAGGGTCCAATCAGGCTGTTCATAAAAGGTTTCAGGCATTTACACAATATCGCAGAAAAGATCTTGTATGCGATGTTGAGGAGACTGATGCCTCTATAATTGGCGCAGTTGAGAGGGTCTCCTTTCTTGTGGATCGGGCAAATGATGCTGAGGTTCCATTCATCAGGCACACACTCGTCTGACCAAATCTTAGAGATGAGTTGGTGTATGCACTCCACCAATTCATTACCAGCTGCCTTGAAAAGTTCGGCCGGTAAACCGTCAGGTCCAGCAGCGTTGTGGGATTTTAGCTTGGATATTGCTATCCTCACTTCGTTTTGCTCAGGTGGACGGAAATTTTGATTATCATCGTCTATGTTGAATGGTTCATTCTGCCTGACAGCGGGATGTTGGTCTTCGTCGCCGTTATACAGTCTGCAGAAGTAGTTTTTCCATATTCTCAGCACCGACTGTGATTCTACTACGAGGTTTCCATTTTCATCTCTACAGGTTTCTGTACGGGTATTGCTCCTCTGACACGTTCTTTTTACCTTTTGGTAAAACTTCCGTGCATTGTTCCTCGAGTATAAACTCTCGATATTCTCAAACGCGCGCTTCTCATGCTCTTTCTTCTTCTTTTGGAGAAGCCGATGTTCTTCCCGTCTCTTTTGCTCGTAGAGCTCACGAGCAGCTCTCGTCTTTCTTTGCAGCGCCCCTTTGTATGCCTCTTGTTTTGCTGCATGCACTCGCCGGCATTCTTCGTCAAACCAGGGGTTTCGCGATGGTGGGCGAGCGAGCACAACAGTCGCGGCGTTTCTGATGGCATGTTGGCAGCGTTGCCACTGGTCTTCGGCACTTGTTGCTGGCGGCATAGGGGTGATTGAGAGATTTCGGGATACGCGTTCAGCGAAGAGTCTGGCGATCTCTTGCGATTGTAGCTTTTCGACGTTAAATTTTCTCACAGTGATTCTTCTTTGTTGCTCAGATTGGGATATCCGCATTCGTACCTTCGCTACAACAAGGTAATGCTCCGAGTCTATGTTGGCCGCTCGGAAGGTCCGGACATCCAGAATACTGGAGGCATGCCTTGCGTCGATCGCAATATGATCAATTTGGTTGATCGTTACATGATCATTGGACCGCCATGTCTGCTTATGAATATCGAGATCAGGAAACCATGTGCTTGCTATGGTGACATTTCGCTCCACAGCGAAATCAATTAGCATTAGTCCGTTATCAGACGTGGTGTCGTGTAGGCTATGTTTACCGACTGCCCTACCAAAGACGTCCTCCTTTCCTCTTTTGGCGTTAAAATCGCCCAATAGTTATTAACACTGCGCCATATAAAGGTAGCTTTTGGAAGTAGATCTGTTGAGATAAAAATCTAGTTTTTTATGAGAGTTATTGGCCAAATACAACATTCTGGACCGTAATTCTAACATTCTAAGTGACTGTAATTGATAGATTGCGAGGATTAGTGTTCAGGTAGATCGTTTGTAGCGAAGCAGGGGAATTCATTTTACCGGCTAAGAACTGCTGCACTAAGAGTATATCAACAACTTGGCGATGTTTTTCTACAGTTTTTAAGCTGATCAGATTTAGCCGATTTTCGCATGGAGGCAGATTATATCTGTCGATCCATAAGAGGCCGCGTAAGGTGAAATGGATGTACCTACGCTGCACAGCTTCAATTCTGATAGGAAGATAAGACTTTGCTGCTGTATTCAACAAGAGGCCTCACAAAGGTGACAGAGGGATTTAGTGACATAGAGATTCGAGAATTCTTTGGACCAGTGTTTGAGAAAACCGTGGGTAGATTTGACTCTCTGCATCATACCATATAATACATAGATCGCCGACTGTATTGACTGAAGGAAGGGGTTTATTATGGATGTGATTACTATGACTTGTGTTTGTTTATATAAACTTTCTTTCTTATAAGAATGTTGAGGAATGTCATCAACTTAGTTGACACTTAAAGATGAGAATTTTGAAATTTGATACACTTAAATATGTACGTATTACTTTTAGGGAGAAATCATGAGAAAATTCAGAAAAAGTATGCACCAAACCTCATTTTAAAATATATTTTATGTACGCATTTCAAAATTTAAAAGTGGAGATTGATTGACTTACTGTGGAAAAAGTCTTCTTATCAGCAGACAGCATTGGCTGGTTTGGTCGAATTGGTGGAATGAGTGCAGGCATGCTTAAACACAGAGGAAGTTTCTTGCATTCAGCATCTTGAGATGCCGCAAAAGGAGTGCAAAAAAGTGCTGACGGCTTCGTCGAGTTAGCTTCATCTTTTCTAGTCGCTATAACTTCTTATGATAGAGTAACAGTCATTAGTTTTTCCAAAGCAATATCACATACGTAATGACTAGGCGGAAGTTAGTCACCGTTTTTATTTATGATAAACCCCGATAACTTATCTTTTTTAAATTGACTTTCCAGTTTCACATATATTGGAAAATCCACCCTCTTCGGAGGTAGGCTCTACGGATTCTGGGGAGAGCCAATTATTGCAATTGATAAATCCCTTTATAAAAAGTTCAAGGGTACCTCGGTCTCCACCATCAAGACCGAATGTCTCCGGGAAAAAAAGTCCGCCGGAAGTGCAAGCGCACAAGAAACAGGACTTAGAGAAATGTAAAAGCTTTGAGAAGGAAAATAACGAACTTCGCAATAGGCTTGATGAAATGGATCGGCTCTACCAAGAGCTCAAAAAAGAGGTAGACATGCTGAGAGAGGAAAACAAGCTTCTAAAGAACTCGCTTTTACTAAAAGAACGCGAAGATTCCCCTCCCCGCGCAGCTAACCCACAATATCACACGGACGAAGAAGAGCTTGCACGCGAAACGAATTGCGTCTTAAGGAAAAGACCTAGCAAAAAACGCAGAGCTGGCTCTTCGCCCGAAATCGAGCCGCGAAAAGAAGACAAGCAAAATGAGTCGAAGCCAAAACAAACTCAAGCTAAAGCACGTCCTCCGCCTGCAATAAACGTCGTTGGCATAACGGACTACAGTAAGCTACATTGCCTTCTTAAAGGTACGACGACATCGAAATTCAAGGTAACGTCACTCAGGAACAATGCGTGGAAAATTAACGTTGATGACTCCGATGGCTACCGAACAATATCACAAAAATTAAACACGGAAAAGATCCAGTGGTATACTTATGAAAATAAGTCAGAAAGACCACTGCGTGTTATAGCAAGGGGTCTCCACGCCTCGTGCACAAAAGATGACGTAATGAACGACCTCAAAGCTAAAGGTTTAAAAATTCTTAATGCCGTCAATATTCTCAAAAAGGTGAAGCAACAAACGGAACAAGGCCAGGAAATCGTGGTCAAGCATGGACTTCCGCTCTTTATGCTTACCTTTGACAGGAGCGAAAATGTAGACGATATTTATAACGTTAAAACTATTCTGAATATCGTAGTCAAGATTGAGCCTATGCGTACGGGTACGAGATCGATACCTCAGTGTAAACGCTGTCAAGGCTTTAATCACACACAGTCGTATTGTCAAAAAGAGCCGAGATGCGTAAAATGTGCTGGTAACCATCTCTCAGAAAAGTGTGACCTAAATAAGCAGGCCCCGGCTACCTGCGTTAACTCCAAAGGAAAGCACCCAGCGAACTATCGAGGTTGCGAAGTTGCAAAAGAGCTTCAAAAAAGGCGAGACACATTTAAAAATATTCAACGCCAGAACGCAGAACCGGTTAAAAATAGTCGTGAAATCGCTAAGCCAAGGGTAACGACCGTCAATAAACACGTCAAACTTAAGACGAGAGTCGAGCAAAGTAAAGTTCCTTCGGCAAAATCAAAGGAAAAGCCACAATCTCCAGAGACGCTAACATATGCTCAAGCTGCGTCGCTAGAAACCAAGCAAAGCGGTGTTACGGTAGACCCAGTCTCCCAAGTCTTCTCTATAATTCTTGCGAAACTTGAGGAGCAAACGAAGGTAAACAAAGTCATATTTGATAAATTGAGCAAGCTCGAGTTAAAACCTCGCCAAAAAAGAACTCCCATATGAATATGAATCAGTTACTAAAAATTTTAACATGGAACGCAAACGGCCTTCTACAAAAAAACGCCGAATTAGAAGTATTCTTACGAAATGACAACATTGACATTTGCTTGATCTCTGAAACTCATTTGACAAAGGAATCCGGAGTCAAAATAAGAGGGTATCGTGCTTATCACGCATACCACCCTTCCGGAAGAGCTAGAGGCGGATCCTCCTTATTCATTAAAGACTGCATTGAGCACTCCATAAATACGACGATTGAAATCGATACAATGCAAACAAGCTCAGTTCGAGTTAAGAATAGGCACTCGTATTTCAACATCGCGTCCATTTATTGTCCTCCGCGATGCACGTTTCGAAGTAACGACTTTGTACGTCTCCTTGACTCACTTGGACCGAATTTCATTATAGGTGGCGATTTCAACGCAAAACACACCTTTTGGGGTTCCAGATCCAATTCACGGAAAGGCAGACTTCTGTACGAAGCCGGTATGCAATTCGGGGTTGATTTCTTTTCGACGGGGAAACCGACGTATTGGCCCTCTGATACAGCAAAAACACCGGACCTAATAGACTTCTTCGTAGCGAAAGGAGTATCTTCAAATTTTGCGAAAGTAGAGGAAAGCTTTGATCTCTCCTCAGATCACTCGCCGGTAATCTTGACAATAAGTGACCGACTAATGACAGTAGAAGCTGTGCCTAGATTAACTAACAAAAAAACTAACTGGCGCGACTTTAGAACTGATTGCGAAGAAAATATTGTCTTAAATGTATCGCTCAAAACACCCTTCGAAATAGAAGATGAGCTCGGCAAATTTATTGAATCAATACAAAATGCCGCGTGGAAAAATACACCTTTAAAGAGGAAAGAAGTCCCATGCAATGAAGCTTATTATCCGCCGGAAATAAAAGAACTTATTCGAGAAAAGAGGAGAGCACGCAAAATATGGCAACAAACTCGCGCTCCCCAGCATAAAACCCACTCGAATTTCCTATGCAATAAGCTTAAAAAAGCGATCCAAGACCTAAAAAACCGAGAGACTTCAGCTTATCTTGAAGGTTTAACCGCCGAAAAAACCACTAATTACTCGCTCTGGAAAGCTGTCAAAAGAATTAAAAAACCCCAAATACATTCGCCACCGATAAGAAAAAACAACGACGAATGGGCAAAAGGTGACAAAGAAAAAGCGGATCTATTTGCCGAGCACTTAGAAGAGACTTTTAAGCCATTTGATGGAGAAACATTGGTAGACGATTTTACCGGTACGACTACGACATCTGACAACCTTAGAATAAAAAGTGTGTCACTTATAGAACTTTGCCAGGCAATAAAAAACCTAAAAAATAATAAAGCTCCTGGCTATGATTTAATAACCGGACAAATCCTCAAGGAATTACCAAAAAAGGCACTATTAAAATTGCTTTATTTAATAAATGCTTCCATTAGATTATTATACGTTCCAAATCAATGGAAAGTCGCAGAAGTCATAATGGTTCCGAAACCGGGGAAATCTCCAAATGACAAAAAATCGTACAGACCGATATCGCTACTACCAATAATATCGAAGGTATTTGAAAAACTCCTTCTGAAACGGATTCTTCCGGTCATTGAAGAGAGACGCCTAATACCTGACCACCAATTCGGGTTCAGAATCAAGCATTCCACAATAGACCAGGTTTATAGAATAACCGACGAAATTGAAAAAGCCCTTGAGGAGAAAAAGATTTGTTCTAGCGCTTTTCTTGACGTATCTCAAGCCTTCGACAGGGTTTGGCACGATGGATTGAATTATAAGCTAAGACGAATCCTTCCGGAGCAACTTAATAAGATCTTAGAATCGTACCTTAAAAACAGACTTTTTCGTGTTAAGCACGGAACTGAATATTCTGATTTTAAAGAAATCGCCGCCGGAGTTCCGCAAGGAAGTGTCCTTGGGCCTATCTTATTCTTGCTGTACACTCGGGACATACCTCAAACTGAAGGCACTATTGTAGCTACGTTCGCGGACGATACGGCTATTCTGGCAACGGAAAGTTCAATCGAGTCAGCAACCATAAAACTCCAACGAGCCTTGGATAAAATCTGTGAGTGGACAAAAACTTGGCGCATTGTTCTTAACGAGACCAAATCGACGCATGTTAACTTCACTTACAAGAAAATAATCAACCTTCCCGTTTTCATTAACTCGGTACAAATACCGCATGCAAACGAAGCTAAATATCTGGGAATGACACTAGACGCGAAACTTAAATGGAAACCTCACGTTAAAAAGAAACGTGACGAAGTCGAAAATCGACTTAGAGAAATGTATTGGCTAATTGGAAGATATTCCAAACTAAGCGTATATAACAAACTGCTTCTGTATAAGCAAGTGCTTAAACCCGTGTGGACGTACGGTATACAACTCTGGGGTTGTACCAAACCAAGCAATAGGAATCTCATACAATCATTGCAAAATAAAATTATAAGAATAATCGTGAACGCTCCCTGGTATATCAGAAACAATGATATCCACAGAGACTTGGGGATAGCTACCGTGGAGGACGAAATAAAAAACTTCGCTCGCAAGCTTCGTATTCGTCTTCATGGCCATTGCAACTGTGCCATACTCCAAACTTTGGATGTGACAAATCTTACGCGCCGACTTCAAAGAACGAAACCGTTCGAATTAGCGCTATAAGACAAAAAGCCGCATGTCATGACGGTTTCAGCAGGTGCTTTTATTGGAAATCTACCTGCCTCACGCGAATATAAATCTGAAGCTTAAACTACTTGATAAGGTCAAACTTAGTCGTAGTAAACAAAACGAAGGGAAGGGTGTTTTTAGTCAGTAGAAATCTGACACTACTATGAGTACACGGTCTCATAGTGTCTCATGAAGATTTTCACCTACCCACGAAGAAAAGAAAAAAAAAAAAAAAAAAAAAAAAAAAACATATATTTTGAATAATTTTCGGTCAATATGGGTATCTTCTCTAAAATTGATGAAGAAAATTATTTCTAACGCTTCTCATCAAAAAATTAATCGTAAAGGTAAAATTCGAATGAGGTCGAATACTCTTTAAAACACCTTACAAGAACTTGGTAGGCAGTATGATTTTGTTACAAACGAATTAAAAATGAATAAGGAGATAAACACCTATACTTACTTAGATCTTAAGATAGATAGCCTTTTATCAGAGCAATGCTTATGTTTTAGATTTGGCGATTTAGGTTTTATGAATTAGATTGTAGAATTTAAGTTCACCATTAGAGATTATATGTTACGAAAATTATGGTACATATTATATAATGGATAAATATCTTAATTGGTAGTTCAATTTCTGTTTCCACACGACCAAATCTCTCGTGATTCATAGGAATCTCTGATAACGTCTGATATGATTTTTTTTTCAAATGTATGGTCTAAAGCCATACACGTTTTAAAGCCAAATCACAAGTGCCAATTCAAGCTGATAATACCTAGTTTTTATTGTTTGTTAACTGTTTAGTATGTCATGTGTCTTTTAAAATGATTTTATTTACATACATAAAAATTAGAAAAAACAAAAGCACCAGTCCATAACCACAAAATATTAGTTAATCCGGCCCTCTTCAGGAGCCGTGTTGTTTTCGACTGCTGTTTAACTCGTATATGTACATACCCTATTTGCGTATTCCTATCACACCCCATTAACTACCGTCATCTGCCAAAATGTACAAATCGTTAATTCACGTTTCTTCGAGAAAATACTAACCAACTAGACATCTTCAAGCGCTAGCTGCCAGAACTGTTTCCTTCTTGTCAGTTTGAAAGAAAAATAGAAAAAAAAAAGGTCTCGAGAACTGATCACCATCACTGTCACATACCAAGATCACATCAATCACTCAACTGAATCATTCATCCTATCAATGATACACCATCTCCATTTCAAATATTCACCCATACGAACGTATATACGTCCAAACACTTAGCTACTTTGACTGTACTGTGTCCACTAAGAACAACGATTAGATTCCGCAGCGCAAAACTGGCATATCTCCGCATACTTTCTAATTTTATTATAATCAATTAATTAGTATTCTAGCCGAACGTCTAAGCATTAGCCTATCATATCAAAGTGATTCTCATCGCATGTTGCATGCTCCTTCGACGTCGAGTAAAGCAAAAATATATATACATATGTATGGCTAGTGATGCAATCGCTCGGTGTGATACAAGAAAATTCCAAGCCAACTAGTGGAAAACCGGCTCGAAATGAAAAATCCATCTCGAACGGTGTATGCCATGGGTGTTGCATAACCCGGACCACATACGGTACACAAACTCGCATAACAATCTGCAATTAGCTTATTTTCTGTTTGCAAACGAAAAATGCAAACAAATTATAATTTTTTTACTTTTTTTTCTTACTCTTCGTTCTGCAACTCTGTGTATCTTTGTATCTCAAATGTATGCGGAAAAGTATCTCGCTGCATGAATTCATCGACCCACTATACGTATATAAACATCGCATGTACTTGTAGGTAGGTTGTTTTTTTTTTTTTTGTGTTTACTCTCGAGACCAATTTGATCAGATTGGTTACTTCACTTTTAGTTAGATATTTATTTTTGTGGTCGCTTAAATTTAAGTCAGCGTACAGAGCGAGGCGAAAGAGAGACCGAGCGAAATGTTTATCTTCAGACTTTTAGTTGTAGCATGTTGACGGACTCAACGACGATGATGAGGATGAGAACGAACGGTGACAAAGATTGTGCGGAAGAAAGCGAGAAGCAACCTCGTTATTCATTGATTATGGTAATAAAGCCATGGATTGTGAAGTAAGCGGCTCTAAGCTATCTGTCGCCGCCGCCCCCCTGGTGTCCTCAAATTTAACCGAGTTAATTGAATTTCCTGTAGGAACGTTGAAGAATCCAATATCAAAAAGTAAATATAGCTTTGGGTCTTTTTTTTCTTTGGGCCATGAAGAACCGGAGCAAGATAAATTTAAAAGTTGTCGTTGGTTTTTTTTTTTTTAAGAAGTGATGATGAATTTTGTTGGTCACGAGTTATGACTCTCACAGCAGGTCGACCTTTTAGTAATTTATGATGACTGTTTATTTTAATTGTGAGCAAATCTAAGCGTAAGAATATACGGTCATACTTAGTTATTGCGTAATTGCAAATTATGACTGGCAGAAAGTTCAGGGCTTAAAGACTGTAAACATAGTACGTACAGTAACCTTCAAAAGTATGCGCTGTTTAGCTATCTTTTTTCAATGTGCTGCGGAATTTTATTTTAAGAGTATTAACCTTGTCAGTGGAATTTGTATGTATGAGAATATACTTGTACATTTAGAACATTAACATACTTATTGCCAAAATGCTCATAAGCCCTCACAGACTACCCCAAAACTGAGATTTGACTCTTGTTCATATGTATCTATCAATATATTAAAGGATGACATTGGATACAATTTGGGTATGATGTGCAGTAATTACTCATTGGCTTTAAGATTACGTATTATGCACATAAGACTTCGAAAGATTCACGGTTTTGTCTCTACCAAGTTTCAGAGGGATTATCAATTTTAAAATGGCTGAAGCCAAAATTAGTTTAATAATTTAACTGCAGACAAGAACCTTTAAGTTACGTACATACATGTGTACATACTTATAATACATAGTAATGCCCATTTAAAAACATCACCTACATACCTTCCTTTAATTTATATCTTCGTGAATAAAACCTCCGACCCTTATCACAAATATGTATTGGCCAGTTTAATACAATTTTTTTTAATTGTGTTCCAAAAAATAATAGTACGGGAAACCTAAAAATTGAGGATGAATTGCTTATACAAAATTTTAAGACTTCAGAGCCTTATGGGGCATAGAAATAAAGACTGATATACTCGAACACAATGTGACAGAGCACTATAGTTTGAGTTAACTAACTTTATATGCACCATAACTGTGAAATAGGAGGTAGGTTCTAATAAAATTTGTAACTAATAGGGTATCACACAATTTGTACCGAGCGGATACTAATATCTTTATATATATACATATGTAGATATACATACATATTTATATTTTTTTAATTTGCATTGTGACATCTTTTGATTTCATTTAGTGAAATTATTACTTTTTCTCAACAGGATACAGATCCATTCTTTTTTTTTTCATGCGAACGTTTTTCTGGATATACCGGTCTGTATTGTCTTCAGTTTGTGACAAATATCTCAAGAATTGTTGATATAGGGTAAAAAAAAATGCCAAAGAGCAAATGAATACATAGATTAATTAATTTCGTACATAATAACTAGTTCTAGGCATGTGGGTATCCACAAGCATTTATCTTATCGCTACCCACTTTCTGCCCAATGTGCTGTGGTCAAACAGGTTTTGGAAAGGTTTTTTTTTATCATTGCGAGCATATTTCGTAGATATCCTTAAATCTCCACTGTCACCAAAAAAAAAACCCCTAAACTGTAAAATAATGTCTACGAATTATAAATCTCCAATGATAAAATAGAAGGGGAAACACTTCTTTAGGCTTCACTTCTACCATATGGAACCCAAACAGAACAGGTATCCTTATGCATACACTGTGTGCTCATATCCTTTACAATCCAGTAGTATGAATAGCAAGGCCCAAAGTCTCCAAATTAAGTGATCCGTTATTTTTCTGAAACATTGAAAATCACATGCATCACCACCAACTTTCTCCCACTATGCAGCAGCAAAAATCAAAATGCGCACATTGTCCATTCTCCCAATTCCTTGCCCCTCCCAATATACCCCCATGCAGTGCCTCTCCCCTAATGATTGACTTAACTTCTCCGCAATCAATTTCATTCTTTTTCTCCTTTTTTTTATTTTTCATTTTCATTCCACTCTTAATCCGACAACGGTTTGTGTTGTGCGCATTGCGAAACATCTACTACAGAGCACAACAACCGACAACAATCAGTGAAATTACCTCCTCTGCCAGAAAGGAACCCCAACCCCAACCCCAATCGACGACTGTGAACTGTGGTTGGCTCAGCCCGAGTAGCTTATTCCTATTCAGATGCCCAGCAAGTGCCATTTGGATACAATCGTCTCCATCATCAACAAGTGCAAGTGGAAAAATGTAAACGGATGAGTACGGGTATTTCGAAATGATAACTCGCAAATAGATACACTGACCAATTGAGAGATGTAAAAAGTTTCCATTTCCCTTCCACTGTGAGACTGAAAAGTGAAAAATTTTGTTAAAAAAAAAAATTAATAAAGTAAAAGTGTCAACAGAAACGTTCAATCGACAGAAATTCAAATTTATTTTTGATCCAATCGAGCTAAATTCATTGAAAATGATAAAATCTACGGAACGTAGTAGATTCCTTGTGATGGGCATTATGGCCCTATTCGCGGCTGTGTTGGTTAACGGAAGTGAAGTCGCGAGTGACGTGAAACTAGTGCATCAAATCGAACACAATTACAAGAACCAAAAGTTAATCGAAAGTAAGATCATTCCCGAGGTCAGCAGTGTTCTCAAGGATAAGGATAACACTCGCGATGATAAGTGGGAGCATACCAGGCGTTTCATGGAGGACGGTCTACCCGTCCTGGATGTTTATGGATACAAATCAAGAAAAGGTGAGTTGTACAAGAGTTAAGTACTTAAATTATTAGTTTATTGTAGCAAAGTGTAGAGTGGGGGCGCTTATGTTTTATTTCTTTTGTACTGATTCCGTTTGCAAGTGACTAGATATCATTGGATGCCAAGGCCGAAAAATTTAATGAACTGCGAACTGTTCTAGGCACGTGACTAAATTATTCTATTAGTTTTGTCTAGTGGATTATTTATCTACTTATCCGTTTTTTTCTCTTTTTTTCTTCGAAATATTGTAGCTTTGATTTGCATTGAAAATGTTGGTCACATTTGAAACTCTTTTTTATTGCTATTTTATTATTTGTCATCAAGTAGTGTGCTTCTTTTAATTGTGATTTTATCTATGCCGGAGCAATGGAAGATATGTATTCCTTATAATCTTTGTTACCATCAATCTGTTTGACGCAACATTATTTATATAATCATATTCACAGCGTGAGAGGAATATTAATGTTCTAGCGTAAATACATAATACGTTCCTTAGAATTTTATAAAACCAACCTCATTGCTTATTATTTTCTACCTGTTCAATCGTCCTTAGAAATAAGGGAGTGTATTTGAACGCGCTTTTAATATTATGAAAATATACATAAAAGCTAGATTGAACAGTCTAGTCCGATAAAATTCCTAACAAACGAGTTGAAAGCTAATTATACATAATGGTAGTCTCTTCTTCAATAAAAACGAATGTTTAAATTGACAGTGTTGTATAGCGTACTTCTTACTGAAAGCCAATTGCACTAACATATGCATGTATGTATGAACCGTATGTAATGCGAGCAGAGACGACAATGCAACTTTCACTGGCCGAAAGGTTTCAAAATAATTTATTTATGTTACCTTAACTCTTTCAGGGACGACGAAATACACACCCTAATGTGTAAAGAAATTTTTTTTTCTACGAAAAGTAAAGGAACAGTTATTAATGCTGATAGAATACATGGTACCATTATTAAAACTTTACGATAGTTATAAAACAACAGAAGGTTTGTGGTTCAAAATGTGTACCACCACAGTGTAAATGTTTAAAGAAGGTGGTTCAAATTATGTACCAGCTATTCTGAAAGAGGTAACTTAAAATTCAAATAAAAATATTCGCAAGTGCAGATTGATTGAATAGGGCAAGTGGTTGAATCCAATCTTCAAATCTCCTCCCATATGATTTGAGTGATTTTAGAGAATAAGCTTATACATAAATACATATGTTTTATACCTCGTAACAAATTAAGTCAACCTCTGCTACATCAGCCTTTAGGATCTTTGATGGAGTCAATTATTTACCAGAGCATCTTTTGAAAAATTATATCAAAATACAAAGCAAATAGAATAATCAACCTGCTGGGACATGTGCATTTTCATTACTCTAAGCCGCATTCAGTGGTCGCATAATTAAAGTTATTTGAACAACTAATAAAACACACACTTCTAAGATCAAAAATAGATGCAATAGTTATAAGAATTTTCAAGAGTATACAATTTGAAAATTTGTCTAGAAGTAATAGTCAAAGGCCCAGACCGTAAAAGTCACTAAATATCGTTTTAACCGCCTGACAGAGGCGCTAAAAAGCTTACCAATTTAAATTGGAATACCTTAAGTTGGAAAGAATAAGTTTTTTAAAAAATGTGTATTTTTACGTCATTTATTTCCAATAAGCTGAACCCTTGTTACATTTATTTGTCGATTACTTAAAGATCATCTAGAGCTTTAATTCTTTGACTTTTAGTATTACTAATTTCATTGGAATTGGTGAAGCTGTATCTAAGATTACTTTTAGTCATATAGACTGTACCTCAGTGAAAATCCAATCAAAATTGGTTGTGATTTTTAAGTGATTCGCGGACAAGGAAAATTCACTATATAATAATATATATAAACTAAGAGATAATCGCGACTTTGTCTGCCTGGTCCACAATAATACTAACTCTATACATATGTACATATGTATTTAGCTAACACAAGGAATACATCAAACACCATTGTTATCGCCCACGTCAAAATAAACATATACTCGTAGCTATAAATTTCCTCGTAGGTAGGCAAGGAAATAAATTAATTTGTTTACGCCCAAAAAATAAATAAATAAATATTTGGTGCAAATGCTCTTTAAGTGCCAGGACCTAGCTTCGCGCAACTACTCATTTTGTGTACGTTATATTTTCCACACGAATGGAAGGGATCTACAGTTTAGTGCCGTATCAGAAGGGCAATTTGTTTTGAGAAGCTTTCTCGAGACAACAATACAAAATACAAATACAAATATTTGGCGCAACAGCTCTTTAAAGTGCCAGGGACTAGCTTCTCGCAACCACTCATGTTGCGTGCGTTATATTTTTCACACGAATGGAAGGGACCTACAGTTTAATGCCGAATCCAAACGGCGATTTGAGAAGCTTTTTCGTGACAACAATACTCTCGGATGTTTATCAGACGCTCGCGCGAGGTGGGACCGTGAAAAATCTTTTTTGTGTTTTCTAGGATTCGAACTTGGAACCTCATGCGTAGTGATCCGACACACTAACCACTTACGCCACGGCGCCCATACAACAACAATACTCTCGGATGTTTGTCAGACGCTCGCGAGAGGTGGGACCGTGAAAAAACTTTTTGATTTCTTAATCCCCTTAAGGAATATCGTGATAATTCTAATTGGAGATCGGGACCAAGCATCTAAGGTATAGAATGTATAGATATTATAGATAGATTGTGGGTGCGCGTGAGGTTCCATATTCGAATCCCAGAAAACACCAACATGTTTTTTCACGGTCCCATTCTCGCAAACGTCCTGCAAACATCCGAGAGCATTTTTGTCATGAGAGAGTTTCTAAAAGTAAACAAAATGAAAATAGCCCTTTGTATATGGCATAAAGCTGTGCCTTCCATTTGTGCGAAATACATAACGCACACAATATGAGTGGTTGCGAAAAACTGAGCGCTAGGTCATCCATGGGTTGGTTGCAAAAATATGTATATACATATGTAGCTAAGATTTCCCATTCATTTCTTTAGTCCCTCACACAAACTCCTCATCAGGTGTCGTCGAAAATAGTAGCCTCTAGTCTGTTTTTAGGAGACTTTGAAACGTCATTCTCACTATGCTAGTCACAGTCGTAACTTGATAGATTTCACATTGGCAGCATATCCATTTGATTGGTATATTCATTTGATTTGTTGCGCACAAAGAAAGAAGAATGCTCAGGAGATTCGTTCGCCAAAGTTCATTAACAATGCACATGGCCAGCTGCTTATGGATGACTACAAAATTATGTAAAGGTGGCGGCAGTGTTGTGAACGACTTTTGAATGAACAGTTTCCCCGGCTATACTTTCGAAGAACCACCCCTAACTGTGAAGATATACCCGAAATTACAGTCGAAGAAGTTAGTGAGGCGGTCAAATACTCCAAAAAAACGAAAAGCGGTTGGGCCAGACGAGATGCCCTCTGAGTTCTGGAAAAAGATGGGAGACATCCGGTTCATATGGCTCAGAATTCTCCTCTCCAAATTTGTGGGAGGTGATCTAATGCCCAATCAATGGAGAGAAAGTTACCTTCTCCATGTGTAGAAAGGGAAGGGTGATATGCGAAACTGTGATAACTACGGGTCCATCAAGCTGATGTCACACACCATGAGCGGGTATTAGGTGGGCGACTGCGAAAAATAATACGGCTATCTGATAATCAGTGCGGGTTTGTCGCGGTAAATCAACCACAGATGCAATCCGAAGTACAAGGATCATAATGGAAAAACATCGTGATTCCTTAAAGGATTTGCATATTGTATTGGTTGACTTTCAAAAGGCATTCGACATGCAACCACGAGATTTGATGTTTTGATGCTAAGACATCGAGAGGTTCCTTTAACCTATGTACAGATAATCATAAACATGTACGAAGGAGCAAAGACAACAGCAAGATGTCCCACTGGAGTACCCGAAGAATTCCCAATCTAAGTCGGGGTTCACCAAGGAAACGTCTTAAGTCCTCTGCTCTTTTTTGTAGTCCTTAACTACCTGCTTGAAGGTAAAGTGACAGACCCCAAGGTACACTTAAATTATTCTTTGCTGACGATGGAGCCATCATAAGTGAGGAGGGAAATGGGTATCGCATTAGTTCAAAAAAGACAGAGTACTTGTGCTGCCCGTTCTCTGATCCACTCAGGCCTATTCCAGACATTTATTTGAATGGGACAGTGCTTCCCAAGTGCGAAAAGTTCAAATATCTGGGATCTATTATCAATAGCAAAGCAACCTGTGATGACGACATCAATTATCGCGTGAGCGTAGGGTGGATGAAGTGGCGAGAAAACTCCGCTATTTTCTGTGACAGAATAATTCCCCCTAAGTTGAAAAGAAGGCTCTACACCGCAATTGTGTGTCCAGCGCTCACATACGGTATAAAAAGTATGAGAGTAAATTAACGGCAGCTGAGATGGAGATGCTTCGCATGCCAGCAGGAGTAACAAATAAGAAGGTCGAAGATCCGTGGAAGCCTTCACATCAAAGAAACCATCTTACGAAAAATAAAGCGCGACCGGCTCAGTTGATATTGCCACGTTCAAAGAAGAAATCATCTGAACCCTATTAAAATGGCAATATCAATTAAGGTTCCAAAGACATCGCGATGGAGGAGAGACAGGCGTATAAACGCCTGGATCACACAAATGCAACGACACCAGCATTTGATTGGCCTCAGTAACACAGTGATCCAAAATCGGGAGGCCTGCCGATATTTTCTGAGGTCAAATAGGCGAACCCCACAGGCGGATCAGTAGAAATGCGGTGAAGTGGGGGGGTTGTGATCTTTTGTTTTCGGATCATAACCTCGCCGAAATAGGGAGAAGAAAAATTCATTTGACTTATTGCCTAGAATTTGGAAGAAGTTCTTGTTTTATGAGAATAAACACATGTATGTTTATAATATTATCTGAGGAGAAGTAAACCTTTAACGCCAAGACATCGCCCCGTAATGCATTTAGATGTTTATTATTTCTCAATGTGTTCAAATTATACCACATAGTTTTTATTTTTTTAAGTTTTTTGCTTGATGAATGAGGGTGCTCCCGGTTCCAATTTTTTTTTTTTTGGTATGACAGCCAAAGGCATCAAACCCAACCAACTCTTCCTATGCAGTTTCAAAGTAAAAAGCTTTAAAGTGCTCTTTTGGTTATTTACTATGGTATGTTAACTTCGCCTCATCCTGTATTTGCAATTGATTCCGGATAATAAGTCGCCCTAGTTAAGCCACTGGTAGACATCAGAATGCCGTAAAATCGAAACACAAAAGTTCGAAATATTCCTCTGTGAGTTCACCAAATATAAACGATGTAATATTACTTTCTCTATAAGCCTGTTTTTAGTTTTAACGCAAAGGTATGATCCATCTGTTCAGCTCAGTCTTCTAATTACATATTTCAATCCGCAAATGGGATAATAAATGCTTTTATGATTTCCATATACTAGTAGTTATAATACAATAAAAATATACCTAAGTATTGTAGAACAAATTATATGTTCGAATATTAATTAAGCAATGGTTATAGTTGGAACGGCGGGTTAACATTCGAAATTCAAAAATTAAATGTTTCTTGACTGTTTCTGTCGAAGTAATTTCAAACTTCAACGACTTAAGACATAGCGGCGCCTTGGTCTCGTTTTAAAGAAAATGGATAGGAGTTTGTGTCAGTACCACTGTAACTTTCGTTGCAGCTAGAATTCGCGAACTGCGCACCCAAAATTAACTCGTGATATTCGACTTTTCGGATTCGGCACGTGCCCATAACAAGATCATATCTCAGAGACGAAATGTTATTTTGAAGAGGAGTGTAGATATGTGTAAAGACTCACCCTGGGCTTTAAGTTTATATATAAAAAGCTCAAAACGATACGAGGCTATGAATTTCAAAAAATGTTAGGGCAAAATACAGCCAGAACTCCAAAAATGGAGCACGAATACGTAGAGTACGAAATTCCAAAGAGAATGACACCGAAAACGTCGGGACCGAATCCAAAATCAACTCGCAGTTTACTTTACTCCTCTGGACCTCCTGTATAACATTCTTTGATAAGGAAAATTTAGTAACTAGCAGTAAATAGTATGTAATTAGTCTTAACAGTAACACATGAACAAACATTTATTAGTAAAATTCACATTTGTGAATACATATGTACACATATGTGGGTACTACATATAAACAAAACAATACTCAATAACGTCTGAAAACTCAAGTTGCGTCCTTGGTATTCTACTCACAACGACATTCTTTCAAGAAGACCAATAGCTGTCACTGTAGGTTCGGAATAACGTCACAAGGTCTGTGTCAAATTTTAGCATTAATAAAGGCCCAATAATCATGTCGAATTGTGTGGACCCTGCTTTAGAGATGCATACAGAGTGGTACTGCCATGTATCCAACAACATACTCACTTCTCTCGAGTTGGAATTAGAGTATGCATTTCTTACCATTTATCAATTGCTTTCTATTCTCTTTCTACGTATACATTCTCGGCCAATTGCATTACATATTCCCGGCACGTAGTGTCTGCTGAAATAGGTTTTATTAATAAATGAATGACACACTATTATCCCGCGTCGCGTCAGACCGACGTTTAAGTAAATAAAACACTCCCTTTGACTGCATATTAGTAATTAATTTCAGTTCAAGAATTTCAACGGGCAGGCAGAAATGTGTACTCTATACCACATAGGTGTGCGTTATTAGTTAATTATGCTAATTCACTCTACGCTAATAATTACTATTTTCCCAATCAAACACTTATGTTTCATTTTTGTTTTCATTTCAGAGATCCCATTCACATTGATTATACCAAAAATCGATGTACGAACTATCGACAAACCAAGACTGAAGGAGTTCATGCTGGAGCACATTGTGCCCGGCAAGGCATTCGATACATTTACCGATGAGGACCACTACGGCAACGGAAATGGTCATAAAATCACATTCCGAAAGTTAGAGAAGTCGCACAGTAATCAATGGCTTCTCAATGGCTTTCAAATTGTGCACAAGCAACGATTGAGTGATAATTTGATTGCAATCTCAATCGATGGCTACTTGGGTGACAGGAAGTCTCCATACTCTAAAAGGAATATCCAGGAAACGAATAGGTAAGTTATTCATAAGAACTCCCACTTGAGCATATAACATTTCTGATGTTCAACCACCCCCAAACAACAAAGTCGGTATAATGAACCACAACGATTAGAAATGCGAAATGCTACAACCAAGAACGAACCAGTGCCGAAAGAATCGAAATCGAGTCCTCTCATGTCCTTCCTGATAAGTATGAAAACCGGAACGAAAGTTTTCCAGCATTTCCTCAGCAAAAGCAATCTCACCCAGATAATGGACGATGGTCCATATACGATACTCATTCCGGCCGATAATGCCTTTCAGCGGTGGCACCCCATAGACTGGGGTTTCTATCCATTCAGTGTGCAGGAGTTTACAGAAACTGTCCTGCGGAATCATTTTCTACCCACACAAAAGCCGATTCGGATGGCAGACGTTAAGAATGCTGACCGCATGACAATGCGAACAATGGGTGGCGAGAATGTTGTCTTTCGGGGTTTTCGTAAGTATCCTTGTTGCTACAGCAGGGAAGATTTTTTAATATTTACACATTGGGGTGTTACAGCATCACCATCCGTTAATAATGTATCCATAATGGCTGATTATACGTTGTCCAATGGCAACCAGGTCTTCATTATATCCGAAGTTCTCTTTGTCTCGGAAGCAGTAGTGTCCAAACTGCATCAGGTAAACCAAGAGGGAGTTGCATAAATTTCAGCATAATTATTCTTTTGTTTGTAGATGCACAAGGATAAGGAAACACCTCCGCTACTGGCTTTCCCATGGTTCGGAGCGCAATTTCTCTCGCATTCATTTTTGGCCCTCGAGAGGGATCCTAGATTTACGCAAATTACGAGGTAAGTTCGTTAAGTTTTTTTTTTTGTTATTTATATCCTGAAATGCGGTAATGGATATCATTTGATCTGACTTCAGCCTCTAAATTCGAACTATGTTTGCCATTTGTTTAAAAAAAAATGTATTATTAGAGATATGTATTTGGTATCCGAAATCATATAAATATGTGCCCCATTCAGTTCATTTAGCCGCAGTTTCATGTTTTATCCATAGGAACTATTGCCAGAATGCTCGCTTTCCT
Source organism: Brachypalpus laphriformis (assembly GCA_945910035.1). Lineage (NCBI taxonomy): Eukaryota > Metazoa > Arthropoda > Insecta > Diptera > Syrphidae > Brachypalpus > Brachypalpus laphriformis. The sequence continues at coordinate 127,430,021 of OX246755.1, forward strand.
TGTGTATTATGTAAGTCCTGGGACTTCCACAACACTCACGCAAAGTCATCGAATACAAGAACTATACATAACACGCAATACTATAGAAACAAGATCTTGTATCTTTCTACATACGAGTATCTACGGTCAAAATAAGCAAATAATAGCATAATTCTTTCGGCAAATGTTAACTCGAGGATTTACTGCTGTCACAGCTATGATATTGAAACCAGTTCCGCGCATACCTATGAGTATTCTTGGGGTACGTACAATATAATGCGGGTCTTAAAGCCTTACATCTACCAATCGCTTCAAGTTTCCTTTTTCTTTCCTGCAATCTATCGACAATACTAGTTGTTCTCGGTTTTATTGAATTGGCAATGTTACCATACCATCAAGGCATTTGATGTAGCTAATCGCAACAAATGTTGTAGGCTCACTCTTAGCCCTATCAGTAGGAAGAAAGACCAAAAAACAGGAATGGCGAGATTTCATGACAAGAGAAACATCCGAAAGTTTACCAAAGGTTTGCTACCATGTTGAAATTCTGATGACTGTCTTAACTATTCAAACTGATCTGAAACTATTAAATAAATTACATAGACATAAGGGATGCTAAATCGAGAACATTCAGCTATGAATATAATCACATCGGCTTCGAAAAGAAGACTCTAAGATAATTTGCTTAACAGAATGGGCAATCAGTGATACTGCAGCCTTGGGCTCTTAACCCCATTTCAATAATTTACGAAATAATTTTGCGATAGCCCGAACGATTCCGCCCTTTAATGCAACGCCCCTTTAAATTCTTCTTTTAGCAATAAAACCTGGCTTCTCGGCTTTACTGAGTTTCATTTCAGTTTTACCAAGTTTTACCAACTAAGCTCAACCAGCTGTAGATCGAAATGAAAATAAATAAATGAAATTACCTTTCTGTTTATGAATCCACCCACTGCAAAAGCAGCTAAAGTTTTTTTTATGTGTATATGGTATGCGTACATGTACGTATCCATGAATGTCAGTATCAAATTTAAATTATGGGACTTGTCATTCTTTCGTGTCTCTCATAATACCTAAGAGCTAGGCTAAAACTAGAATGTATAGAGGTCTCATTATGATTGTATCCTATAAATTCGAGTTCTATTATTCACTTTTCAGATATCTCAATAATGCCGAGATTGCACCTCACGTATCAGGAGCGAATTACACCTTCTTTGTGCCAGATGATGAGGCTTTTGAACGACTAGGGTTTGATCTCCTGCCCGATGATATACTGGTGAGTGTTCATTATTTCAGTAATAAACATTTTTAGTTGACAATAAGTGTTTTCCATAGGCTTCATCACGTGGAGTCAAAATGCTCCTAAATCACTTCATCCGAGGAAGGCTGTACGATCGCGATTTAAAAGACGGAGAAGTCTTCGAAACGATTGGTGGCAGTTCTATTAAGATCACCAGAAGACCAGGCAGCAATGTAACAGTGAACAATGCGAAAATTACCGAAAGCGAAGTATTCGTCTATAACTTGGGCACAATGTTCTACCTGAGTGATGTCCTGTATTCAGATATCCTCCGAGAATATGTGTCAATAAAGTCTCATTCGGGCATCAATAATAACTTTGAAGCATCCGGTCATGGAGTGAATCTGCGGACGTCATCACTAGCACCTCCCAGCGATGTGGAAATAGTGCCCAATGAATTCTTTACCGAACAAAGTGGCACCGGTGACTTCCCCATGCATGATGAGGAAATTGAGGATGAGATTATAACACCGAAGGCACTACCCGTCCGATTCAATTTTGAACCGCCAAAATAAATCTTCAGTTGGAAGCGCGGTCTCTTCAGCAAGATATATTGCATCGGGACCATGAATTGACTATTGAAGGACTATATGCAGCGGAGAGTCTACATTCCAATTATTCCCTACGTTCATGCTCCATACACATTCCCATTCCCATAACGAAATAACTCTGTGAGCATCAACCCTCTTCTCATGCTATCCGTACTCCCCACACATCTTTCCCCTACGACAAATATATGTGATTAAGGATATTTTATAATTTACAAGATTTAATTTATACGAAGAAAAAAAAAGTAAGTTTAACTAATCTAGAGGCAGAGATGAAAGATATTTTGTAGTCTAAGAATATATAAGAGTAGAGGACCTCAAAAGTAGAGGATGCGTCAAATTTGCGCTTTAAATGTTTGTTTCTTTTTTACGGAAATTAGAAAAAAAAATATTAGTAACATATCTAACATAAACTCGTATCCCTTTTTACAAAATTCACCAGTCAATTTGCAGAACCTAACAATGTTTTATTTTAGAGAATGCGACACGGGCCTAATGACAAAAGGATAACCACTGCACCCGTTACACAAAAAAAGACAATTGTAACCGCATTTAATCTGTTTAATGTTAGTTCTTTTGATAAAATTAATATAAATGTGGCTTTTTATTTTTTAAGTTTATGGATTTAAACATCTGAAAGAGTAGATATATATTTTTTAATTGATAGTTATTAACTATTTAAATATTTAAAAGATAAATTTCAATGTGTAATGTTTTGTTGAGTATGTAAGAAAAAAAATATTATTAATGTATAAACATTTTGCATAAACTAAATAAAATGAAGTGAACGAGCTGAAACTCGTTAATTCGACCAATTAGTTTTGCTGTATGTTGCAGATAAGTCTTTAAATACCTAGGTATAACCGCAATACAATAGAAGTTTCTAAAGATGTGGATCCCGAAACAATATTGCTGGAAAACACTGCGTTATTCTCCGCTCGTGTCTCAATCGCGTGTTTCAAATTATAGGGATTACCCATCGAAAACCCTTATCGAGTCACTATAGACTGCCTAGACTTACAAACTGGCCACCTTACTTACTTACTTACTTAGGTGGCACTACAGTTCGGGGTGAACCTGGGCCTCAACCAACAAGCCTCTCCATTCAGTTCGGTCTTTAGATAATTTCCTCCAGTGCGCACTGTGCACTCCAAGTTGGTTGAGGTCCTCTACTGCGTCGTCCCTCCGAGTCAGATTCAAAGACTCTGCGGGCCGGAGCGTTGGTATCCATTCGCTCTACATGTCCTAGCCATTTCGGACATCCAATACGCAGTTTTTTGACTAGATCGATGTCGCTGTACAGCTCGTATAGTTAATTATTGAATCTTCTCCTCCAAAACCCGTCAACGCAAATGTGATCGAATATCTTACGAAGAATTTTTCTCGAAGCGACCAAGTCTATCTTCATCCACTTTCAATGAAGTCCATGTTTTAGCGCCGTAAAGCAGGACTGGGATGATCATAATCTCATACAGAGTCTCCTTAGTTTATGGGTGCTGCGAGATGTGTGTATGTCCTTAAGTGAAATGATACGCCCTTCAGTCGTTTAATCAAGTTTATTATTCAACACTATATGACCGTGACTTGGGAAATAAAAGTAAGTATATGTATTTCGCCTTTTACTTTCTACTTCGATAGGGGTTGCACCGATGATCTTTTTAGCACGGTCGATGAAAGAGTTCTGGCTCCGTTCCAGAAGGAAAAGTTTTTTATCATTTAGCCGCCGTTTGCATGAGCACATGGCTGGGTTCGGAAAAATCATCGGGCGGAGTTTCAGTGCGTGCCGCCACAGTACCCCCCGCCCAGTGGACCGCAGAAGGCGGTCTACGATAACGCTCAGGCGGCCTAGTCTCGCGACCCGACCGAGTTACCCTAACTTGTGGTTCGTTTATTTGGCTAGAGAAGGTAACCGTTCGCGCTGGGGATGTCCGTAACTTCGTGATGCTTACATCTACGGGTGTAACCGGGGCACTTACTACCCGGTCCGCGGTACCGCTATTTTCGAAAACTTCGACGAATGCCGGTTTCAGCCTGTTAATGTTGATATTGACTTTCTTACCCTTAACGATAACGGTGAATACTTTATCGCCCCGTTCTGCTACCTCATACGGTCCTTCATAAGGGGCCTGCAAGGAAGTTCTAACACCATCCCTTCTAACGAAATCAAGTGGACATTTGGACAGTTCTTTAAAAATGAACATTGCCTCTTTTGAGTGATGTCCAGGTTGAGTTGGAGTAATGGACTGCAAGTGGGTCTTCAAGGATTTAACAAACTCAGGCTGAGGAGTGAACGACTTGTTAGCTTGAAAAAAATCGCTAGGTAGCCGCAAACTTTCGCCATACACGAGCTCTGCTGAAGAAGTCTCGAGATCTTCCCGAAACACCGTACGCAGGCCTAGGAGTACCAAGGGTAGTGCCTTCGACCACTACCCCTCCTGTCTGCTCATAATAGCGGCCTTTAGTGTTCTATGGAATCGCTCGAGAAGACCGTTTGCCTGCGGATTGTAAGCGGTGGTTCGGTTCCTCCGGAAACCGAAAATTTTCCCTAACTCCGCGAAAAGCTCCGACTCAAATTGAGCTCCTTGATCCGTCACAATAGTCACGGGAGCTCCGAACCTTGGAATCCACTCCCTACATAGGGCCTCTGCCACTGTTTGCGCTCGTATATCCAGAAGGGGAATGGCTTCCGGCCATCTCGTAAAGCGATCAATGATCGTTAGGCAATAACGAAAATTTTCAGACGGTGAAAGTGGGCCTATCAAATCTAAGTGGATAGTATGAAAACGGTGCTGGATTTCCCTAAATGTACCGATAGGGCTTTTCACGTGCTTGGAAACCTTGGACCTTTGACATGCTACGCAGTTTCTCACCCAGTGACGGACGTCCTTACTAATCGACTTCCACACGTATTTTTTACTGACTTCTTTGACTGTCGCTTTTATGCCTGGGTGACAAATGTTGTGCACCTCTTCGAAGATTACTCTCCTGAATTTTGGAGTGATGTAAGGCCTTGCTCTTCCCGTTGAGACGTCGCACCAAATCTGCCTGACTGCCCCGAAAATGGGGAATGTTTTAAATTCTAAGGAGCTGCTGGACTTCTTCAGTTCCTCAAGTTCCGCATCGGACTCTTGTTCTACGGAGATTTGAATGAAGTCGACTGACTCACCTAAACGCAACTCATCTAGCCTGGAAAGAGCGTCTGCCACGATATTTTTCTCACCGGAAATGTGTTGAATATCGGTCGTAAATTGGCCTATTAGGTCCAGGTGGCGCAGCTGACGAGGGGTCGCTTTTTCTAATTTCTGGTTGAACGCGAACGTAAGAGGTTTATGGTCGGTGTATAAAACGAAATCTCTGCCCTCAAGCATGTGTCGAAAATGGCGAATGGATGAGTGTGCTGCCAACAACTCCCTATCATACGCACTGTACTTCTGTTGCGCATCCGATAGCTTGGCGGAGAAGAAACCGAGAGGTTGCCAATTTCCGGACACCCATTGTTGAACCAGCCCGCCTATGGCGGTATCGGAGGCGTCCACTACTAAAGCTAAAGCAGCGTTCTGCACGGGAAATGCTAAAGTGGTTGCTTCGCTTAGCCGTCGCTTACAAACCTCGAGTACTTCTATGAATTCCTCCGACCATTTGATGGGAGTTTTGTCGTTTTTCTTTTTGCAACCCTTCAGATATTCATTCAACAAGGCCTGCGATTTGCCCGCCTTCGGAATAAACCTACGAAAGAAATTGACCATTCCCAGGAACCTTCTTAACTCTTTAACTGTCTTTGGTTACTTGTATGACATGATTACCTTTACTCGCTCTCGCTGTGGTGAAATACCTTCCGGGCTTATCGTGTGGCGGAGAAAATCTAACGAAGTTTGCAAGAAATTGCACTTTTCGAGATTCATTACTAGGCCGTTTTGCTCGAGACGTGCGAAGATACACTCCAGATGATGCAAATGCTCTGATTCATTCTTAGAAGCAACCAGGAGGTCATCAATATATACGAAGCAGAATGAAAAATCACGCATTATGGAATGTATAAATCTCTGAAACGTCTGAGCGGCATTGCGCAGACCGAAAGGCATTCTGGTGAATTCAAATAAGCCAAACGGAGTAGAAATTGCAGTTTTCGCTACGTCTGCTGGTTCCACTGGTATCTGGTGGTAGGCTCTTACTAAGTCGATGGTGGAAAAAACTCTACAGCCTTCCAGCTGTTGAGCAAAGTCGTGTATGTGAGGGATTGGATAGCGATCCGGCAGCGTGACTGCATTTAACGCACGGTAATCGCCATACGGTCTCCATTCTCCATTCTTCTTCCTCACCATATGCAATGGCGACGACCAAGAGCTATCGGAAGGGCGGCATACACCTTGTTGCAAAAGGAAATCAAATTCCTTTTTCAGGCGATAGCCGACGAGGCTTTGCGGATACAGGGGGCCCTTTCGAAACTATATGATGGGTTACGCTGTGCAATACTTCTCTATTGGCTAGAAATTCGCCGTGAATGCTTGCATATTTACGCAACAATGCTCGAATTTGGGGGGTCGCCATTGATTGGGAAACCATAGAGAGCGTGGTGGTTGCACATCTGACGAGCCGTCCGCAAGAATACAGACTCGTTAAAGGATCTACTAGCTTTTTGCCCTTGAGGTCGACCAAAAGCCCGTAATATTTTAGAAAATCTGCGCCAATAATAGGCTTATCTACATCGGCTACGACAAAAACCCAATAGAAAACTCGTCTTAAACCAAGATCTAGCTTCACTTTCATTGTCCCGTATGTATTTACTCGAGTTGAATTTGCTGCAAAAAGCGCGAAACTCGATGCCGGAATTCGTTTTGAACTTTTGCTAACGGGAACTACTGAGATGTCGGCGCCGGTGTCGACCAAAAACTGCATCCTGCTAGATTTGTCATTAATGAATAAGCGACAATTAGTAATGCGGGACTGATCGCCTGTCGCTAGCATCGGCCCGCATATTAGTTTTCCAAATGGTTGCTCGCTCCCTTGTAAGCACAAGGTTTAGTGCAATGAAGCGCTTTTTCCTTGAACCTTCGATGGTACCAACAAATATCGTTAGTGCTACGGTCCCTACTACGTGCTGACCTGGTTGAATTCCTTGACCGCAGCCCTGGTCTACCTCTTGCGCTCACCTCGTTAACCTGGACTGACAGTGCCTCAATCCTACTCGCTAGATCTCGAAGGAGCTTCTCATTTGAGGGATTGACCTCGACTGAAACGGGTGCAATAGCCCGTGAAGTACCGGGCTTTGACTCTAAGGCATTGATACTAAAACATTGCGTAGACTCGACTATCTTATCGGCCGTTAAAGCCAAGTTATCTAATTCTTCGGTGCTACTGGCAAGAATAGCTTTAACGATAGCTGGCATCCGCTGAAGCCAAAGCTTTTTAATGATCGGGGAAGGAACGGAGGAACCTGACAAGCTCTTCATATCCCTTAGCAATTGACTGGGCTTTTTGTCTCCTAACTCTAGACCATCTAAAAGGTGCTGCAGCTTCACATCTTCTGAATCCATTAACCGGCTCAAAACAGCTTGCCTCAAAGTTTCGAATTTATTATTACTCGGAGGATTCGCAATTATATCACGGACCCTTTGAACCGTACCGACGTCCATCAACGAAATAACCGTGTAAAATTTTCGGTCATCGGACATATTGCGCGCCAACGTAAACTGTCCCTCCATTGCTTTGAACCACAAATCTGGGCACGCCGGCCAAAACGTAATAGGTTTTAAGGTAACCGCGTCTAAATTGCCGCGGTCCACTGGCGGAATATACCCGACACCCGACGATCGTCCCGATGTGTCCGCTGCATGCGACTCACTCTGAAGTCCGTCCTTTTTTCCTCCGGATTGGACATGATAAGGTAGGATTAAACGCGGTTTACAGCCGTAAAAATAAAATCGGTGCAACACCTTTACAGAAACAATATAAACATGTATGCGCGGTTTAATACAATACATTGGTGTCGCAGCACCCTACTAATTTACGTAATCACGTATATAATTTAATAAACTGGTGACGCAGCCGTGGGCGCCGTGGCGTAAGTGGTTAGTGTGTCGGATTACTACGCATGAGGTTCCAAGTTCGAATCCCAGAAAACACCAAAAAGTTTTTTCACGGTCCCACCTCTCGCGAGCGTCTGACAAACATCCGAGAGTATTGTTGTCATGAAAAAGCTTCTCAAATCGCCGTTCGGAGTCGGCATTAAACTGTAGGTCCCTTCCATTCGTGTGAAGAATATAACGCACACAATATGACTGGTTGCGAGAAGCTAGGCCCTGGCACTTTAAAGAGCTGTTGCGCCAAATATTTGTATTTGTATTTGTGACGCAGCACCTTACTGTTGAACGTATCGATAATTAATGCAGTAAAATAGGTATCAGTATACTACTACTTAAAAGACTATTGCTGTTGATCTGCCCTATAGGCGCACTCGTACTCTGCGTAAAAGAATTATGAAATCTCTTACCAAATCCGCGCTATATACGTAGGTGGGCTAGTTGTCTTCAGGGCGAGAATGGCGTGCGGCTTCTTCCAGATGGCGCCGATGTGTTGCTCGCACCCGGTAACTGCGCTTCAGGCGTTCGGTACAGCTGCGGATGATGGTGGTGGGGTTCTCCCAAACTGCTTCTGCGGTGTGGCGTGCTCGCCAAATGACAGTGCTTCAGGTGGAGGTACAGTTGCGCTGGTAGGCGGGAAGGTAGCAAACTTAGGAGTCGGTGATGGGGAATGACGATCTTCCTTCTGCGATGTCGGCCACAATGTAAAAAATACACGACGTGCCTTGCCGACAGTGGGATCAGTTAAAAATTTGGCCAGACGGCGACAGGCGGCTTCCACTGGTGGGGCGACACGCTCGATGGCTTGTTATCAGACGGCTGACGCAATCGTATCGGCTAAATGCGCCGAATGTTTTTTGCCGATCACTTCGGGGGTCACCAATTATGGGTGCTGCGAGATGTGTGTATGTCCTTAAGTGAAATGATACGCCCTTCAGTAGTTTAATCAAGTTTATTATTCAACACTATATGACCGTGAATTGGGAAATAAAAGTAAGTATATGTATTTCGCCTTTTACTTTCTACTTCGATAGGGGTTGCACCGATGATCTTTTTAGCACGGTCGATGAAAGAGTTCTGGCTCCGTTCCAGAAGGAAAAGGATTTTTATCATTTAGCCGCCGTTTGCATGAGCACATGGCTGGGTTCGGGAAAATCATCGGGCGGAGTTTCAGTGCGTGCCGCCACAAGTTGTTCGAGATAGGGCTTTACTGTTGAATTGCCTTATAAGCCCAAAAAAACAGCGATTAGCAAGAGTTATTTTTCGCTTTATTTCGGCGCTGATCCCTGGTTTAAGAGTTTATAGCAGAGCCAAGGTAGACAAAGTCCCTTACTACCTCGAAGTTATTGCTGCCCACTGTGACGTTCTGTCAAATTCGTCGGTGTTGGTTGTCCCTTCTTGTTGACAGCATATACTTGGTTTTGCCCTCGTTTATCGCTAAACCCATTTTGGCCGCTTCCGCTGAGTTCTTCCAATGATGTCAATATCGTCGGCGTATGCAAGCAAGTGTACAGACTTGTGATAGATTGTGCCTCCGGTGTTGGCTTTTGAGTTCAGCACAATCCGTTTAAGTACAATATTAAAGAAGTCGCATGACATCGCGTCACCTTGTCTGGAACCTCTTTTGACATCAAAGGTCTCGGTGAGGTCATTACCGACCTTGATGGAGCAGCGAGCGTTCTCCATCGTCATCCTGCACAGACGAGCAAGTTTGGCAGACATGGCTCTATAAAGCTCTTCTCTATAGATGCTTTCATAGGCGCCCTTGAAATCGATAGAGATAGTGGGTATAGATTTGGACTTCAATGGTGGACTTTCCTGACCAGAAAACACACTGATAGGGTCCAATCAGGCTGTTGATAAAAGGTTTCAGGTGTGCCTCTATAATTTGCACAGTTGAGGGGGTCTTCTTTCTTGTGGATCGGCAAATGATGTTGAGATTCCATTCATTAGGCATACACTCGTCTGACCAAATCTTAGAGATGAGTTTGTGTATGCACTCTACCAATTCATCACCAGCTGCATTGAAAAGTTCGGCTGGTAAACCGTCAGGTCCTGCAACATTGTTGGATTTCAGCTGGGATATTGCTATCCTCACTTCGTTTTGGTCAAGTGGACGGACATTTTGACTATCATCGTCTATGTTGAATGGTTCATTCTTCCTGACAGCGGGATGTTGGTCTTCGTCGCCGTTATACAGTCTGCAGAAGTAGTTTTTCCATATTGTCAGCACCCACTGTGATTCTACAACGAGCTTTCTATTTTCATCCCTACAGGTTTCTGTACAGGGATTGCTTCTCTGACACGTTCTTTTTACCTTTTGGTAAACTCCCGTACATTGTTCCTGGTGTATAAGTTCTCAATATTCTCGATCGCGCGCTTCTCATGCTCTTTCTTCTTCTTTTGGAGAAGCCGATGTTCTTCCCGTCTCTTCTGCTCGTAGAGCTCACGAGCAGCTCTCGTCTTCCTTTGCAGCGCAGCTTTATCGCAAATCATGTAACTTTTCAGACGATCGTCGTTTGAACGATAGCAACCAACGAATGGAAACAATTGTTGCATATTTTAGGTGTTAATATTTCTCTACCACAGTTGTTTGCGCACTTTTGGCTGTATAACGCCTAAATGCAACTACAGGCGACTGCGGTTTTTGCTATCGCTCAAACATGCATTTAGGCGTTACACAGCCAACAGTGCGTAGGCAACTGTGGTAGAGAAATATTAACACCTAAGATATGCAACAATTGTTTCCATTCGTTTTAGTTTTTATCCAAACCATATTTGGCATTCCAAACGAAAAAAAAACTGTCATACTGCTGCGTATACGTGCGCTCAAAATATAGGTGGCGCAATCGGAAATTAAAAGGAAGGAGTGCATTCAACACTTGATTAAAATGCCGATTTCAAGAGTTTTGGAAACAATTTATTATTTTTACCTCTAGTTTCGTTATCCATTTGAGTTTGTAAATTTCTTTTTCTGTGAACTTGTTGAATAATTTTGCCTTATCTGTGTCGTCGGCAGCTGACATCAAATGGCATTGAAATTAAAAATTAACCTACTTTCAAAGTTGGTAGTAAAGTGCGCATAAGAGTGGGTATGAATAATATAAACCTCTGACCAGAATGCTACGTAATGTAAACAAGTTCCCTAACGTCTTTGGTAGCAAATCTATCCTTCGAATCTCCCTACGCAACTTACCTCCCCACTCCTATATTTAGTCTTAAGTAGTTGTTTAGTTAGTTTTAAGTAATAAAAAAAAAGTAAATAATAAAATATAAAAAATTCACAAAATCAAATAGTCTTAAGTTATTGGATTATTGTTAGTTAATAAGCCTTAAGTTCGTTTTGCTTGTATTAAGCCAATAAATAAATAATAATATAAATAATAAGCTCATGTACATAGTGAACACTTTAATTTATATTCTCACGACCAGGGGCGCTAGAATGCTGGAGGGAGCATTGGTTTGCCCCATCTTCTCCTTCTCCAGTGACTTGTCAGTGACAGCTGATTGGTTACGATTTGCAAAATGTACCTTTTTCGCTGTTCTGCTAGTCTGCTGTTTGTTTTTAATACACGGTGCATCCACGAGCCATGATTCATGCTTGGGCATATGTCGGACATCTGTCGGACGATACTCAGGCAGCTGCCATGTTTTAATGTGTGGGCAGTTCATGTCTGAACATTTCATTAAAGATGGAACTCATTTTTGCCCTAAAAGCTTTAGAACAACTGCAAAACAAACAAGAAAAAGAACAGACACCGTGACAGTCGTTGGCGTTTGTCGTTTTTCGACAATTGTCGTTTTATTCTTCAGATGTATCACGAATCCATTTTCATAACTTTTTTACTGTGAAGGACTGTAATAGTATTCTACACGGCAAACAAATTGCTTAGTAATGTTTAACGGTCAGCAGGTCATAGCTATGAATAAAACGTCAACCGTCGAAAAGCGAGAAACGTCAACGACAATGGGCGCCGTGGCGTAAGTGGTTAGTGTGTCGGATCTCTACGCATGAGGTTCCAAGTTCGAATCCCAGAAAACACCAAAAAAAGTTTTTTCACGGTCCCACCTCTCGCGAGCGTCTGACAAACATTCGAGAGTATTGTTGTCACGAAAAAGCTTCTCAAATCGCCGTTCGGATTCGGCATTAAACTGTAGGTCCCTTCCATTCGTGTGAAAAATATAACGCACACAACATGAGTGGTTGCGAGAAGCTAGGCCCTGGCACTTTAAAGAGCTGTTGCGCCAAATATTTGTATTTGTTTTTGTCAGCGACAATCAAGGTAAAAAAAAAACAAAGAAAACGTCGATTCTGGGTTTTCCACTCGGTTATGACTGAATTTTGTTCGAAGTGGCAGCTCATGCCCAAATTCATGGCAGGCATGTATGGCAAGCCATAAATCTAAACATGTATGTCAGGGCATGAAAACATAGAGACATAATGCATGAGACATTTTTGAAGACAAGACATAGCCCGAACATGAGTAATGGCTCGTGGAGACACCGTGTAATGATTTTATGTTATGCTGGCTCGATGATTCTGAAGAATCTATATCTGCTGTGGCTATATTTGGACTTCCTTGTTGACTCGTGCGATTGCGGCTGGAGAGGGTTTCGTTCGATGAAACTTCCGTGACATTTCGGTCGAAGTTCCTTTGAAGTTGGTCTTGACTTGTGTGTTGTTTCTTTCTACGATTGTGTACGGACCTTCGTACAGTTGATTCAGTGGTATTTTCACGAACACATGAGCTTGAGAAGATTGATTTGCGTGTAAAACTCGAGCTGTGTAGTGATGAACTGTAGGCTGCGATCGAACTTTGTGGATTTATTGTCAAAGGTGTATAAGGATATATCGTGCATCTTAGAACGGTTCGTCTCCAACAGCAACACAACAGGCTTTGTATTGCTGTTGCCCTGCGCAATTTATTTTGACATTTATGAACGAAAAAACAAAACAAAAAATTAAATATCTGAATAGTTATAAGTAACCCTTCATTCATTTTTTGTATAAAGTACAGTGTAAAATATAAATAATAAAAGCCGGGGAACTGTAGCAAACAAAAGCTTATCTAAAACAAAAGAAAGCAACAGTAAAATGACTGTTGCGCAGGTTGCTCTGTATTGACGTTTGGTTGCGCTGGTTTTGCGAAAAAAAAAACTTTTGTTTTGAAGAGTACCACCATAATGTTGCTTTTTTGAACTTGTTGGTTTAGTGTTGTCGCAACACTGCATTTTTGTATTGGGACGTAGTCTCTCATACTGTTGGGGAGTCCGAGCATGACAGTGGTTAATACTTTTGTCCAGTCCGATATTTCGTAGCACTTGGGAGTACGGTGCCAACGTTCGATTGAACTTATTATTGCTGCTAAAGCGTCGGATAGTTGCAAGTTGAACTGCGAACCTCGAGCAGTTGTTATCACAGCTAGAGCTCTAAATCGTGCGACCCATATTGAGATAAAGGCATCAATGACAACCTTGGTTGTGATGATTTTTATCCACACTGCCAACGGCCAACGAGTGAAAGTATCGATCATCGTTGAGCAGTACCGCAATCGCTGTGATTCAGCCATTGGTTCTGCGGTGTCAAGGTGCATGTGGTAGAATCGTTCGTCCAGTACTCTGATGTGTTCGTGTGGCCTTCAAGTATGATGGTGGATCTTAGACCGGTGGCATGGTAGACATGTTTTGGCCCAACTGGTGATGTCTTTATTCATGTACAGCCACAAAAACTTTTTTGTAATCGCTTTGCACCGCGGCGATGTGGCGATACTGAGTGGTAGGTCGATGTTATTAATCCTGGAGAGTGCGTCCGCTACTTCGTTGTCTAGTCCGTTGATGAGTTGACTGATGAAATTTGGTTGTCTGGGTGATGGTTTTGTTGAACTCTGATGAAAAGCATATGTCAGTGGTTTATAATCAGTGTAGTCACCTTCGAAAGATCGATTGTGGTTATCTTACTTACTTACTTACTTACTTACTTACTTAGGTGGCGCTACAGTTCGGGGTGAACCTGGGCCTCAACCAACAAGCCTCTCTATTTAGCTCGGTCTTCAGCTAATTGCCTCTAGTTGCCAGCTGCCTTAAAAAATTCAGCCGGTAAGCCATCAGGTCCAGCAGCATTGTTCTCTAGCACGTTCTTTTTACTTTTTGGTAAATCTTCCGTACATTATTCCTGGATGATCGACTTAGTTGATCGTTACATGATCATTGAACCGCCATGTCTGCTTATGAATATTGAAATGAGGAAACCATTTGCTTGCTATGGTGACATTTCGCTCCACAGCGAAATCAATTAGCCTTAGACCGTTATCAAACGTGATATCGTGTAGGATATGCTTGCCGACTGTTATCTTACCGACAGTTTTGATACAATATTTGTCGTACCGTCGATTAAGCGTCGATTCCTATGATCGTGTAGGAGATGGAATTCATGTAGGAAATCGTTGCAGAGGATGGGTCGTGTGATATTTGCTACAATAAAATTCTAAGCAAAAGGTCCTCGTGAAGTTTTAAGCGGGTTTCGTCATATTATGTGTTAATCCTAGTTTGGTTCAATGCATAAAGTTTGGGTCTAGTAAGCGCTGGTATCCTCTTTGTTGGAAACGGTACCACGGAAACGTGGCGCTCTTGAACGCCACTACGCTGTCCATACAAGTAAATGCCAGTGCGCAGATTCAATTTTTAAATTACATAATTAATTTTTAAAAAACGAAAGACAAAATAATATTTTTTTAGACATGACTTGCTACGACGACTTATTTAGACGACTAATTTGAAAGTAAAATACTTTCATATATGTGGAGTTCTGTCTCGCTATCAAAAAAATGCCAGTGAGCAATTTAGAAAATTATTATTTTTTTTAATACCAAAAGAAGAATAAGAATAGTTTTTAAAACACGAGAGCCTTTAATGAAATCCTCAGACGATTGATTTAAAAATACAATTTTGTTTTCCACGTCGAAATAAAAAAACAAAAGAAAGACGCAAACTAGGTAGGTACCCGAAGAACTATGTTGACATCAGCGGTGTATATCTAACGCCAAAACCCACCTCGTAAATCTGGGTCTACTGTGTCGCCATCTCTAAATGAAGTTAGTAACACGAAATTTGATTTACCAACATTTGGTTAACCTAAAGCTGGAGAGCATTTATTAATTTTTTGACATTTCAAGGTCGCTGTTTGCCGTCAACGCAGATCTTTATTTTTTAATTGAAAATTCTTGTTTACATTTTCCAATTAAATAAAAACAAAATGGAACAAGACAAGCTATCAGTATTGAACAAGAACAAAGAAAGTAAAAAAATACATGCGTCTGTTTAGAAATAATCGAATAATGTCTACTTTCAGCGGAAACCGTCCCTTCGGACGGTTTCATCGAGCCGATGAAAAGCATAAAGTCGATGGCCGACATGGTTACCTGGCAAAGATCGGAAGCATATTATGATTTGATTGGCTTCATAAATGGAATAAGCACAGCCATTCAGGGAAAGAAGATAAGCGATGACATGCACATCTCGAAAACTATGCAAAGTCTCCTCGACATATTCGTCAAGCTGAACAAACTCGTCGACGAGACGCCACCCCTTGAACAGCCGCAGCGCTTTGGCAACCAGGCATATCGCTTGTGGTTTAAGAAAATGGAAGAGGTAATTTAATTTAAAACTCGATGACACAATATTTATATTAAATGAGTTGAATGAATATATTAATTAAATGAGTCATGTGCATTCTTATTAGCCGGATTTGCGTTGAGTGTGTCTTGTATTTGGTTCCAAGTATATTGTCTGCAGTCCATTATTTTGCGCTTACTTTCGAACAAAATGCAATCACATTATTAAGGCAGTTATAGATCATCTCTGCGAGTAACCTGCGCCCGAATTCCGGCAGGGTCAGATACATTGCGAACTAAAAGGTCTTTTAGCCTCTTGTTAGCCAACGTTATTCTCGAGCTAAAGCACTTTGTTTAGCTTCGTTTTTACCAGAAAATTGAAAACATTTATTGGGTCTGAAACTAAGTACTGTGCTAAAAATTAGTAATTTGGCCAATTATAGACCATCTCTGGGCGTAACCCGCGCCCGAAGTTGAATGTTGAGACCTTCGTCGATTAAACTTATATAAGTGTGCATTTGCTTGTTTTAATTCTGTGAAATTCCTAAACGTGTTGCGTCCTTTCATGTCATAAACTGATTTGCTGTCGAACGGATTTTGCCAGGCTATCAGCTTACTAGTTACCTTCCACACCAAAGTGGATGGCTATCACTCAGTGCAGATTTTGACTAGATTATTGAGTTTGAACACTAATTGCTACCACAGTTTCCATCGTAGTGTAATCTGTTCTTATGAATTTTATAATACCAAGATCCGTGAATAATAAAATTTTTACTACGAAGACGCCTGCCTCAGTTTATGCCATATTTCTCGAACTGTAATATTTTTTTTTAATTCTAGATCATAATTCCCTGCTTTATATCTTTTGGTGTGATGTGTGTAATGTACCCATGTACATCGTAGGTTAGTATCCTTCTTCAGTTTCTTAGCTCTAACGACTTTTGAACTACTTGCAAAGACCAGCCTGACGTTTGAGAAGCAGCTAGTCGTTTCTCACTCCCACTCGATCCGATTTTCTTCAATTTTATATAAGACAATTCAGAAATTATACCAATTCATATGACTAATTTTCACAAAAATTCATTGTGTGTATGTGATACCAATCTGTGTATGTGATACCAATCTCAGAAAACAGATTGGATCAAAATTCACTTGGTGGTTCTTAAGTAATTGCATACTATTCATCATATAGGCATGAAGTTCTATATCCCACTCATATAGTGGATACGTGTGAAAATCTTATGCTCTGATAATCATTGGTTTTTCAATATCGAATAACATATAACATTAGGAGCAATGTTGTAGGGTATCATACGATCTCTTTCAAACTTATTATAAATATCCCTATTATACATATTTTTTTTTATTTTTAGAATGCAAAGGGATATCTTGGAGCAGTCATTGCTAAAGAACATTGCACTTCATTAAATGAATTTTATGTTTACTTTACCGAATCATTTGGTAATCAAACACGTATAGACTATGGAACTGGTCACGAGCTGGCTTTTGTCATGTTGCTATGCTGCTTATTTAAAACACAAGTTTTATACGAAGAAGATAATGTGGCATGCGCGCTAAAACTATTCAATGCTTATTTGATATTCGTAAGGCGTTTGCAGAAAACCTATCGAATGGAACCAGCCGGAAGCCAAGGTGTATGGAGTTTAGACGATTACCAATTTATACCATTCATTTGGGGTAGTGCTCAATTGGCATGTAAGTGTATATCTCTAGCTTTAGTATAATAATCTAAATTGTAGATATTACTACTAGTGCATAGCCCTTTTGATCCATCAAAGTTTCTTGACCAAAACATAATTGATGACTACAAGGATGAGTATATGTTTATCAGTTGTATAAACTACATATCTCAGGTGAAATTCGTAAAACAAAACAAAAAATATGTACATATATCTATTACTATTTATATCAAAAGGTAAAAACCGGACACTTTGCCGAGCATTCAAATCAGTTGTGGAGTATTTCTGCTGTACAGTCATGGGCAAAAATTAACACTGGCTTAGTAAAGATGTATCAGAAAGAAGTACGTTAAAAGTCTGGGGTGGAATTTTGCTTTAATTGTTTGTTAGCTTAAAGAAGCCATCGAACCTTCCCGCTGCTATGATCAAATTTCTACCCTAACCAAAGTTAAATGTTGAAAAATAATTGCGTTTCTTTCTCAGATTTTGTCCAAATTTCCAGTCATGCAACATGTGTACTTCGGAACATTGATGGTTTTTAAACCTGTTAAGCCGGGGATTCCATTGCCATACGCTCGTTTGGGTTTTGTACCACCTGCTGCGCCGTCACCGCGTCATACAGAAAATTTGATGAATATGACTTAAAACTGTGAAAGATATACAATATATTTTGTTATTTATCGTTTACTCATAAATAATAATTTTGATTACATATAGCAATTACGCATTACGTAAATATATGCCTACATTTTTGACAAATGTTTCTATAACAAAAAGAGAGTGCAAAACCATGGATTTATTTTTCATTTCACCCGCTTTTACTATCTATATCTTTAAATTCATCCGATGCCTGATTATTTAATAGTTTTAACTTTAATTTTTTTTACTTTAAACATAACGGAAGGCAAGATGTTCGTTGCACAACTGGGGAATTGTCCATCGAACAGCCGCGATCTTGTCATTGACTTCCTGGTTTCAATTTTTTCCACGCATCAAGCTAGAAAACATGGTTTCCTCATCTCGATATTCATTCAGACATGGCGGTCCAATGATCATATTGCGATCGACGCAAGGCATGCCTCCAGTTTTCTGAATGTCCGGACCTTCCGAGCGGCCAACATAGACTCGGATCATTACCTTGTTGTAGCCAAGGTACGAATGCGGATATCGTAATCTGAGCAACAAAGAATAATCACTGTGAGAAAATTTAACGTCGAAAAGTTACAATCGTAAGAGACCGCCAGACTCTTCGCTGAACACGTATCCCGAAATTTCTCAATCACCCCTTTGCCACCAGCATCAAGTGCCGGAGACCAGTGGCAACGCTGCCAACATGCCATCAGAAACGCCGCGACTGATGTGCTGGGTCTCGCTCGCCCACCACCGCGAAACCCCTAGTTTGACGAAGAATGCCGGCGAGTGCATGCAGCAAAACAAGAGGCATACAAAGGGGCGCTGCAAGGAAAACGAGAGCTGCTCGTGAGCTCTACGAGCAAAAGAGACGGGAAGAACATCGGCTTCTCCAAAAGAAGAAGAAAGAGCATGGAAGCGCGCGTTTGAGAATATCGAGAGTTTATACTCCAGGAACAATGTACGGAAGTTTTACCAAAAGGTAAAAAGAACGTGTCAGAGAAGCAATACCCGTACTGAAACCTGTAGAGATGAAAATGGAAACTTCGTAGTAGAATCACAGTCGGTGCTAAGAATATGGAAAACTACTTCTGCAGACTGTATAACGGCGACGAAGACCAACATCCCGCTGTCAGGCAGAATGAACTATTTAACATGGACGATCATAGTCTAAATTTCCGTCCACCTGACCAAAACGAAGTGAGGATAGCAATATCCAAGCTAAAATCCAACAAGGATGATGGACTTGACGGCTTACCGGCCGAACTTTTCAAGACAGATGGGATGAATTGGTAGAGTGCATACACCAACTCATCTCTAAGATTTGATCAGACGAGTGTATGCCTGATGAATGGAACATCAGCATCGTTTGCCCGATCCACAAGAAAGGAGACCCCCTCAACTGCGCCAATTATAGAGGCATCAGTCTCCTCAACATCGCATACAAGATCTTGTCTGCGATATTGTGTGAACGCCTGAAACCTTTTATCAACAGCCTGATTGGACCCTATCAGTGCGATTTCAGGCCAGGAAAGTCCTCCGTCGATCAAATCTTCACACTTCGGCAGATCCTGGAAAAAACCCAAGAATTCCAAATCGATACTCACCATCTCTATCGATTTCAAGGCCACCTATGACAGCATATGTAGAGAAGAGCTTTATAGGGCCATGTCTAGTTTTGACATCCCTGCCAAACTTGTTCGTCTGTGCTGGCTGACGATGGAGAACGCTCGCTGCTCCATCAAGGTCAGTAATGACCTCACCGAGACCTTTGATGTCAAAAAAGGTTTTAGACAAGGTGACGCGCTGTCATGTGGTTTCTTTAATATTGTACTTGAACGGATTGTGCGGAACTCACAAGCCAACATTGGAGGCACAATCTATTACAAGTCTGTACAACTGCTTGCATATACCGACGACATAGACATTATAGGAAGAACTCAGCGGGCTGTCACCGATGCGTTTGCAAGCATTGAGACGGAAGCGGCCAAATCGGGTTTAGCGATAAACGAGGCAAAACCAAGTATAAGCTGTGAACAAGAAGGGACAGCCAACACCGACGAATTGGACAGAACGTCACAGTGGGCAGCTATAACTTCGAGGTAGTAAGGGACTTTGTCTACTTTGGCTCAGCTATAAACTCTGAGAACAACATCAAAACAGAAATCAAGCGAAAAATAACTCTTGCCAATCGCTGTGTTTTTGGGATTATAATGCAATTCAACAGTAAAGCCCTATCTCGAACAACTAAAGAGACTCTGTATAAGACCCTGATCATCCAAGTCCTGCTTTACGGCGCTGAAACATGGACTTTATTAAAAGAGGATAAGGATATCCTTGGTCGCTTCGAGAGAAAAATTATTCGTAAGATTTTCGGTCCCGTTTGACGGGTTTTGCAGGAGAAGATTCAATCACGAACTATACGAGCTGTACAGCGACATCGACCTAGTCAAAATACTGCGTATTGGACGTCTGAGATGGCTAGGACATGTAGAGCGAATGGACACCGCTCCGGCCCGCAGTCTTCAAATCTTACCCCGAGGGACGACGCAGTAGAGGGAATCATCGCCGTAGGTGGCGCACACAAGTTCAAGGGGACCTCAACCAACTTGGAGTGCGCAACTGGAGGCAATTAGCTAAATGGAGAGGCTTGTTGGTTGAGGCCCAGGTTCACCCTGAACAGTAGCGCCACCTAAGTAAGTAAGTAAGCTAAAAGCTGGGTAAAAGTAGTAGATCGGTGAATCAATCTCCTAAGAACCGAAGATAAGACCTCTTTTTATGATGTTTACAATTATTTGCAACTGTAAAATATGATGTTCTTACTGTAATAATTTGGAGTATCAAACGAGATACACATTGACGAAACGAGTATTTGGACAACTACTATGTTTGGACAGAAATGAATTTATGGATTACCCAATTATTTTAATTAAGTTAAATTCAATTACCTACGTTTCCACTTTTTATTGGGACTATTAGAATAGTTTTCCCCACCAGTGGACTGTCTTTTATGTAATCCAGTAGCAGCAAATGGCAATCATTGTGCACAATCCAACTGAATCTTCACGGTTATAATTTTACTGTTATCAAGATTCTATCATCCAGAATGGTAGCTTCGATGTGATTCGTCATTGTTGTCCGCATATTCTTTCAAATTTAGAATATCGTAATTTTCTTTACATCTCTGCTACAAAACCCGTGGCGCCCTCCTCATGATCGCCTGAATATTTACTACGGCTTTCCCACATATCCTTCTCTAAGCCTACAAGTAATTGTTTAACCATATATACGTCTCTTCAAAGCAAGTTTCATGCACAGACATAGAATAGTATAATTTCTCATGGTCATATCTTACGTGACTGATATGGATACGTTTTTGATTGTTATGCAACTGCTATTAGTTCAGATTATGGTAGCCAGTATAGAAACATGAAGTAATTCAACAAGCTTTACTCTTTATTAATAGCCAATAGATTTACAGTTCTAGTATAACAACAACTTTCCCTCAACAAACTCAGCGTTTAAGTCTCTTTGAAATGGGATTCTTGGCAGCCACTTTTTTCGCTGTACGTTTCCCACCGGCACTCTCTTCTGCAACTACTCCAGTTCTAACCTCTTTATTCATTTTGTAGGCATTGCTCATCTTCCGAATGTTCTCCTTGTGAACAGTCTCATGTAGAACAATCCGTTGGGGGTAATCTTGCCCAATAATACAACCGTACTCCCTTTGTGCGATAACTGATGCCAGCCATGGTTCATAGATAATTCCGCGAGGATATTTTTTTAATTCAGGTACATACTTTCTAATGTAGCTGCCTTCAGGATCTGTCTTTTTTCCAAACGCCACCGGACTATAAACACGAAAATACTGATAAAAGAACGCTGATGCTGATAGCCACATCCAATTGCCGGCATTCAGTGCCCAATCAGCGTCAAGTAACAACTCTTCAAAAACTTTCTGTCCTTCCTCCCAAGAAATCCACAAATCTCCACGAGTTAGGAAACAGGCAACAGCATGCCGTGCCAAATGGTGAATCCAACCCTCTTGCCGTAATTGCCGCATTATAGCGTCAATGAACGGATAACCCGTTCGACCATATGTCCATGCCTTTAGATGTTCATCGTTCTTTTCCCAAGGAATTTGATAACAAATTGAATTACCAATCATACGATCAAAATTTGGCTCTCCAGCTCCAGCAACGTAGTAGAACTCTCTCCACATTAGTTGACCCATTAGTGAGACCGGAGGCTTCGAGTGTTTTGGATTCTGGTCGAGGATTTCTTTTAGTTTTTTGTAGAACAGGCGCGAACTAAGGCACCCAAACTTGAGATACGGACTTAAAACCGTAGTGCTGGGTTCTAACGAATTTGGCGAGGTATTGGGTTTTTCGAAATTGCAAACCCACTGCTTGTCCTTCACAGTCTCATCTAAGCGTCGTAGCGCCTCAGTTTCTCCACCAGGAAACTTATTCACTCCCAAGTCCTCGATGCGAGCAATTAGTTCACTAAGTAGGGGTGGATCATAACAAGAGATGAGTAGTTCATCCTCATCTGGTGGAGGTTTGACTTTGTTTGATAAACTTGTGGGTTCAGGTAACGGGTCAGGTACAGCCATATTCTGAGTTAATGAAAGAAATTTCTGGTATTGCACCGGAGGCCTACCGAGATTTCTGCCCAATACAATCTCTGGATTGTAGATAGTGTGGGAGCACTCTTGGAACACTTTGACTTTGTGTTCTTTTGCTAATTTTACGACAGCCGTGTCCCTCTTCACAGCATATGGTTCTATGTCAGACTCGAATGTCAGCATTGCCACATTCCAGGATTTGAATATTCTAGGGAACACTTCCTCGGGGGTACCTCGAATGACGTACAATCGTGTATTGATTCTAAGAAGATTCTCATGTAATTGCTGTAGCGATTGCTGAAGGAACCGAAGACGGTTTGGTCCTACCTTCATCCACACACGGATTCCTGGGTCAAGAATAAAGACTGGACGCAGTGAACGACCTGTCTGCTGCTCCGCTATTTCACATGCTTTCAGTAATGCTGGATTATCATGGATTCGCAATCCTTTACGGAACCAGTGAATCACAGTGGACTTCTTTTCCATTATTTATTTAAAAAATTACAAATTAACGATTGGCAAAGTAATGTGCAGTGTGCATCTGTTGCACACCTCTTCAGAAGTTATTTGTCAAATTGAGCCACTGTCCACGTTCTGCGTTTATACGAGCACATGCGGTAATTTCAATGTCGTTTTCCTTTGGTTTCACTCCCGATTTCACTCCTTTTTGATTCCAATGGAACATGTGAAATCGTCTTCGGCTTACTTTTGTGTGTGTTGGTGAATGTCTAATTTTTGTTTACATTTTTCACAGAATAGTAAAGCAAAAAATTGCTTCTTTTTGCCTAATGGAAAACCACATTAGCAATTCTATCATGTTTTTATTAATCAATTTTTTTAATTATATCTATGTAAAATTTGTTTCTACTAACTTGCCCCAACTGAAAAAATAAAATAAACAAAAGAATGCGTATTGTACCATATGATTTTAACAAGTAGTCCGATGTAAGGGTTTATATGTATGAGTGCATTTTGAAAGCACTCCCAAATGAAATCCGGAAGAGAAAAACACTCCCGGAACAGCACTCCAAACAGCCAATGGAACATGATTGGGAGTGCTTTTTTTGTGCAGAACACAAAAAGAGTACTCCTTTTGGCCCAATGGAAAACGACATCAGAGTAGGAGAAGGTGTGTATACAAACACTTTTACCAGAACAACTCTATTTCTTCCGAGAACTTTGAGGTTACAGCACTGTTGAGTGGGAAATATACGATACAACTTTTTGACAGCTTTGGTGTTGTATACGATAATTGTATCGTGTGTATCCACACATCCGACCGTTGTACCGATCTCGTATGGTCGCATGGTATTGACTGTACAACCGCTGTTGGATGCACAGAGTGTATAGAAATCATATGGTGTGTATGTGTAAAGGGGCCTATAGACACTACAACATGGTACGCGTACATAGCACGGTCCAGTTCGACGGTTGGTGTCTGGTACAAGTAAAAATCAAATGTGATTTGATTTTTGAGGCGGAGCCAATAGCATCTATCTATTCCAGTAAAACTAAATCCAAATCACTAAAAAAAAAAAAAATACGACTATATGGAGTCTATCCCAAATACCGCGAGTTGGAGAGAATTTTTGTATCTCTGAAAGATCTGCCTGCACTTTGGCAGGTCAAAGGAGAGATTTTCATTTCATTTAAACCGCACACACAAAGCAACGTTATCCGCTGCAATCTCGTCGCAAATTGCGGTTGATCAACATGGTTTGAGTGTGTGTATGCGTACCATGTTGCAGTGTCTATTTGCCCCTTTACAATGGTGAAGTTGAAGCTGCAGCGCAATGCGCTGTCCAAAAAAACGCGCGCTGATATAGCTGAGTACGAACACAATGGTAAAGCGCTGCACGGGTGTTTGTTGTTGATAATCCAAATGCTTCGGATATTTTTCTCCACACCTCGGGTTTTTTTTTGTATTTTTATAGAGAGGATTACTCAAATCCCAAAGAATATTGTTACTTTTTATTAGCTCGATTAATTTTTCTGTTGACTGTTTTGCGATCTTTTTTTTTTGTTCTGTTTTGAAATGTAAAAAAGTGGCGCTGCATGAAGCCGAAGTTGACTCAACTTCTACTTCGTACTACAGCTTCAGCTTCACATTGTGGACGTGTGTGTACTTATTTAACTTTGACAGCGCTTCGTACTAAAGCTTCAGCTTCACCGTTGTGTTTGGGCAGTTATATTCCTTTCAGATATGTTTACGCAGTACCTTATGCAGACCATAGACCATTCAATTCAATCATCAACTCAGTCAAATCACAGTGAAATCAGCCCGTGTGTGGCTTTGTCAATTAATCAGTTTGATGGTTGACGAAAAATGAAAAGATTTTGAATTTTGGAAGTTGACTAGCAACTCTTTCAGCTCAATTGAATTGTGTGTGGGCAAGTCGTTTAACTAGCTGTCAAATTTAAGAATTTGCAGTAGATATTCATTGTCAAATCGTCTGCACATGCGCTCGTTGTGTTTTTTTTTACGTCGCTTCGTACCATTTCCAAAAAAATAATAATAATTTTTGGCAGTTGAAGCAAAGTATTTCAATTCAGTTGATGTAGTGTGTGGCCAAGTACCAGTTTAGTTGACAACTCAGTTTACAATCGAATTGAATTGTGTATAGGCTGCTTTAGGCATTTTCACCTCCCGAGTCAATAGACTTATAGAGGATACATTTATTTGTCACCCTTCCAGCAAGATGATAGATAAATAAATAGCCTTATGCATCCAGATAAGAGAATGCCTCAAGTGTAATTATATATCCATTCTCCATAGAATTTCTGTAATGCACAGGGTTAATGTAAAACAAGTCCGTTCTCTGTAACATTTGCTGAGCATCCGAAATGATTCCTCACATGATCCAGAGTAAAATTGAATACAACACCTATCGACGAACGCAATCTTCACCCTTTTGATTTGGAGTTTTCTTAAGCCCAGGTTTTTTGACAAATACAACCGTCGTACCGACTTGTGTTGTACCGGCATCACACATTATACAATCAGCGCACGATTTACGTACAACCAGACATTTTATTCAGTCATTTTACATATAAGCACCATATAATTTCCATACAATCTGTGCATGTGACAGCGGTTGTACAGTCAAGGCAATGCGACCAAACGATATCGGTACAACGGTAGAATGTGTGGATACACACCATACAATTATCGTATACAACACCAAAGCTGCCAAACCGTTGGTACAACAGTTGTATCGTGTATTTCCCGCTTAATATCTCCTTGTTAGTTACGTCAAAAAAAATCAAAAGGCCGCAATCGGAAATCAAAGGGAAAGCCAAAGTATGACAGGTGTAACCCTTTCAAACCTTGGTCTTTAAAAGATCTAATAGATTCTTATGTCGTTTTCCATTGGGCGAAAAGGAGTACTCTCTTTGTGTTCCGCACAGAAAAAGCACTCCGAATCATGTTTCATTGGTTTGGAGTGCTGTTCCGAGAGTGTTTTTCTCTTCCGAATTTCATTTGGGAGTGCTCTCAAAATGCACTCACACATATAAACCCTAACATCGGACTGCTTGTCAAAGTCATATGGTACAATACGCATTCTTTTGTTTATTTTATTTTCTCAGTTGGGGCAAGCTAGTAGAAACAAATTTTAAATTGATATAATTAAAAAAATTGATAATAATATTTATAAAACATGATGGAATTGCTAATGTCGTTTTCCATTAGCCAAAAAGAAGCAATCTTTTGCTTACAAAAAATCAGCATTCACCAACACACACAAAAGTAAGCAGAAGACGATTTCACATGTTCCATTGGAATCAAAAAGGAGTGAAATTGGGAGTGAAACCAAACATCAGGATTTAAAAGACTTATGGGATTACAATTTGGAACGCAGTATTGGAAATTTTAATGTTGAACACATTCACCGAGCAAATAAATTGCTCAACTTGACAGTTGAGGTTAAACAAGAATTTTGTTGACAAATTTTAATTCATGTTGGACAATTAAATGTGATAATACACTTCTTTACACTGTTATGGAAGAAAGCTTTGAAAATAGGTTACTTAAAGTAGATCTGTTAGACGTAAGTCAATCAATTTATATTCAATTATATCAATAATCTTGATATAAACATGCAGCAATGCGCCCTCGGAAACATTATTCTGTGAAGGATTTCCTAGATTAGTTTCATACCCACTTAACTTGCATCGTCCATTAGTTTGGGTAGCTATGTTGGTACTGTATTTATCCTTAACTTGCGGCATCACTCGGGGGTAAAAGGAATAATTTAACTGCCTTCTTATCGGGATGGTATGGCCCGATGATCGGCCTCAAATTCAACGTTTAAACCTTTCTAAGTAAAATCAGGTTAAACAGTGCATCAAAACTCATTCAGAGATTTTGCAGAACATTATTTTTATAGAAAATAGGAAGATGCTATAGTCCAGGCCTGCCACTCAATTATCAAGCTCCACTCAGCAGATGCCTCCAGTTGGTCTATTGGCATATAGATAGTAGCCATCGATAATGTTGCAACTAAGTCACAGCCTAATAGAACCATTTGCTTGCTGGCAAGAACAGGGTGAATAAGACGGTGACGTGAATAAGAAATATTGGTTATAAATGATGGTTTCCTTCTCCTCTGCAATGAGCGGCACAGAACTCGGTTATACAAATACAAATATTTGGCGCAACAGCTCTTTAAAGTGCCAGGGCCTAGCTTCTCGCAACCACTCACGCTGTGTGCGTTATATTTTTCACACGAATGAAAGGGATCTACAGTTTAATGCCGAATCCGAACGGCGATTTGAGAAGCATTTTCGTGACAACAATACTCTCGGATGTTTGTCAGACGCTCGCGAGAGGTGGGACCGTGAAAAAACTTTTTGGTATTTTCTGGGATTCGACCTTGGAACCTCGTGCGTAGTGATCCGACACACTAACCACTTACGCCACGGCACCCACTCGGTTATGGTGAGGGTTAAATTGGACATAATTTCTTCCCTGTGTTTCGGAAGTCTGTTATTAGTGCACACCAAATGCATTTTCGCTTTCCGCTTTCTACCAGGGTGTATTTGAGGACTCCATAGGGCGATGGAGTTTTACAGCCTATATAGGTCCTTATTCTTCATATGCACATACATACCTATGTTTTTTCTCCACTTACCGTCAGCTCGAAGAAAACTAAAAAACCAAGAGCCACCCATCACCTACTTTTGACAAGGAATGTTTAGGATCTTATTTAGATTTACATTTGTTCGATTGTTTGGATACTCAATTCCCTTCTTAGCCTAAAGAAAGAGAAACGTAATTCTTCACTGGGTTTTCACGCTCATGAAGTTCATTTATAAACTTATTGAACACCTGTTTTGGCGCCTTTGCATTGTCACCAATGAAATGGATTAAATAAATTTGTTTGACTTAAGAACTTACGAATCTGTGTCCTTGTCTTTAAGGAAAAAATTGAATGATGGTTCATAGTTATGTGTAACTCATGCACTAGAACACCGAGCTTTAAATGTTGAAAAGAAGAAGTTTTATATTCCACAATTGTTAAACAATTTTGTTTTTTTTTGTTTTTTCGTATAGATTTATGATGATATTGCTGGAATATATGTATCACCTAAGGATCTAGTTCAGCTCTGCTCAGCCTTCACGTGTCAAGTTAATCTAAGAATTGGAAATGTTGTTTACGCTGTCGAGGAAAAGTACAAAAACAAATTGGTAAATTATAAAAAAGAGAAACGACTAAAATGGTTAAGAATAAATTTTAAGTCAATCATGCCGAACCCAGAAGAAAAATTTCTAAAATGGCAACAACGACACAACAAGGTTAAACGATTAAATTGGCTGAAACGTAAAATGCTTGCGCTAGAATACTTTGCCGATGAGCCGCTTGTATTCAATTCTGAAGATCCGTGCTGTTCACACTCACTTCTAATGGCATCGGAGAGGCGATTAAGTGAGAATAACAAAGAATTACATCAGAAAGATCTATCCAATGAAAATTCTGGTTGTACGTCATTAGAAAACACATCCACCGAGAGTGTACAAACTGTCATAGCTTCACAGCCAAAAAGCACACAAGAGTCTTCTGAAGGTGCTGGTTATTCGCCTTTGATTCATTTTAGAAATGTATCAAGAAGCATTTTAAGTAGTAGCAGTGAAGAATTGCCTTCACCATGCTCGGAGGATGCAATTAAGGCGATTGAAAATGAAGCACAATCAAATCAGAATCTTATTAGTAAACATACGGTTATGCTTACTGAGCGACATAAAAGAAATATTTTACCCTTACTGCGCGAATCGGAAGGAATATCATCACAAGAAGACGCTTACGTTACTTTTTATCAGGATATGCAGGTGACATCTACACAGGAGTTTGGCTGAGTTTATTTTAATTTTTATCGTTTTTTTTTTGTTTGTATTATTAATGCTAGTAATTAAATTAATTTTTTAATAAATGATGGTACGATTTTTAATCAATAAGGAATCGTAACTACGATACTAGATTGTCTGCAAGTGCTGCTAGTGATACTTTGTAGACTTTTTACTGTCGAGACCACAACGTGATAGAAAATCAAATTGAAATTATATCATCTTGCCTGGACAGAATACACCTCATCCAAATAGCAAGAGGGTAGCATTTTAGGCCTGGAAACGATTTAATTATTTATTTATTTATTTACTTATAAAGAAGTTTATAAGCTAGGTTTACAAAAGCTCTTTTAAAAAAGGCATTTAAGCGACAAGGCCATATGGTGCCGTTTTAGCAAGGTGTATAAATATTTGTTTATTTCTTCTTTTTTTTTACTTGATATAAATATATATATATATATCTGTGCTTGTATTATAAATTCTAAATTTCTCGTGTATAGACGTGGCAGTTTTTATGGTCTTTGCTGATTGTAGATTCAAAGGATTCAGGAGGTCGGCTAGGTTTCTTCTTCTTCTTCTTTCTTTTATCAGCGAGGTTATGATCCGAAAACAAGGGATCACAACCCTCCCACTTCACCGCATTTCTACTGATCCGCCTGTGGGGTTCGCCTATTTGACCTCAGAAAATATCGGCAGGCCTGCCGATTTTGGATCCAGGCCTGCCTTTCCTACATCGCGATGTCTTTGGAACGCGCATAGATATTGCCTTTTTAACAGGGTTCAAATGATCTCTTCTTTGAACGTGGCAATACCAACTGAGCCGGTCGCGCTCTATTTTTTGTACGATGGTTTCCTTGATGTGAAAGCTTCCACGGATCTTCGAACTTCTTATTCGATCAAGCCTTGTCACTCCTGCTGTCATGCGAAGCATCTTCATCTCAGCTGCCGTTAATTTACTCTCATACTTTTTGTACATCGTCCAACATTCTGAACCGTATGCCAGCGCTGGACGTACAACTGCGGTGTAGAGCCTTCCTTTCAACTTAGGGGGCATTTTTCTATCACAGAAGATAGCGGAATTTTCTCGCCACTTCATCCACCCTACGCTTACGCGATGATTGATGTCGTCATCACAAGTTGCTTTGCTATTGATCATAGATCCCAGATATTTGAACTTTCCGCACTTGGGAAGCACTGTTCCATTCAAATAAATGTCTGGAATAGGCCTGAGTGGATCAGAGAACGGGCAGCATAAGTACTCTGTCTTTTTTGAACTAAGGCGATACCCATTTCCCTCCAGAACGTCCACCCACACATCAAGTGCTCGTTGCAGGGATGTAGGATCCTCACTTATGATGGCTCCATCGTCAGCAAAGAATAACTGATGTACCTTGGGGTCCATCACTTTACCTTCAAGCTGATAATCAAGGACTGTAATAAAGAGCAAAGGACTTAAAACGCTTCCCTGGTGTACCCCGACTTTGATTGGGAACTCTTCGGTTACTCCAGCGGGGCATCTTACTCTTGTCTTTGCTCCCTCGTACATGTCCATGATCATCTGTACATAGGTTTCTGGAACCCCTCGATGTCTTAGCGCCACCCATATCAAATCTCGTGGTTGTCTGTCGAATGCCTTTTCAAAGTCAACCAATACAATATGCAAATCCCTTAAGGAATCACGATGTTTTTCCATTATGATCCTTATACTTTGGATTGCATTTGTGGTTGATTTACCCGAGACAAACCCGCACTGATCATCAGATAGCCGTATTATTTTTCGCAGTCGGCCACCTAATACCCGCTCAACGATCTTCATGGTGTGTGACATCAGCTTGATCGAACGGTAGTTATCACAGTTTCGCGTATCACCCTTCCCTTTGTATACAGGGAGAACGTAACTTTCCCTCCATTGATTCGGCATTGGATCACCTCTCACGAATTTGGAGATGAGAATTCTGAGCCATCTGAACCCGACGTCTCCCATCTTTTTCCAGAACTCAGAGGGCATCTCATCTGGCCCAACCGCTTTTCGTTGTTTGGAGTATTTGACCGCCTCACTAACTTCTTCGACTGTAATGTCGGCTATTTCTTCACAGTTAGGGGTGGCTCTTGGAAAGTATAGCCGGGGAAACTGTTCGTTTAAAAGCTCTTCACAATACTGCCGCCACCTCTGCAGAATTTTGTCGTCATCCACAAGAAGCTGGCCATGAGCATTGCTAATGAACTTTGGCGAACAAATCTCCTGACCATTCCTCCTTCTTTGGGCGGCTATTTTGAAGATAGTGGCGCTCTTGCTCATATTGTGTCGTCGCAGCTCCTGGATAGCCTGATTTGCATCAGCAACCGGGGAAGATATTTTCTCCAGCTCCCGATACAGGCCCTCCGTACTCTCTGCTTGAAGCTCTTCTTCGTTTTTTCTTGCAGCATCTGTATTCCATTTCAAGGCGAACTTTTTCGTCATCATTATTAGAGGGGCACTTTGACCAAGCTTTGAATGCCGCTTTCTTCTCATTTATCAATTTCTTAGCTTTATCACTCCACCACCATGTTTCTTTGGCGTGTTGATGGTGGCCTTTTGAAGCTCCTAGCAGTGATTTGGCCTTCTTTAAGCAAGTTTGCTGTAGGGAATCCCACATATTTTGTGCTCTGCACTCTTCATCCTCAGCTCCGTTGATGGTGTGAGAGAGGTAATTTTTCATTACGAAAACAAAAGCCTCGCCTTTTTCTTTGTCCAGATTGTACCACTTGATTTTCTCAGAGACCCTTGTTTGTTTGCTTTTCTTCGGTGTTTTCATAAAAATTTCTGTTAGCAGGAGACGGTGTTGCCGAACGATTGCCTCTCCCAGGATCACTTTACAATCTTTTACCCGAGGCTTCATGAAACTGGCTACCAAATGGTAGTCAATCTGAGTTTCATCTCCACCACCGCTGTAAGTGATTAGGTGTCGGCTTTGTTTGATAAACATGGTATTTAACACGATAAGACTGTGTGATTTGCACATGCTTAGGATGGGATGTCTTCACCAGGAAGGTTCCTGGTGCCATATCCTAGTCCTCCATGGCAGTCTTCATAGTCTTCGTTTGATTTCCCGACATGTCCATTCAAATCTCCTCCAACAAACAGAAACTCTTCCTTTGGGATGTTCTTAAGGAGATTGTGGAATCTAGCCAAAATGCATCTTTATCTCTCTGATTGCACCCATTTTGGGGAGCATATGCACTGACAATATTCCACACTTCTACTAGTAGGCTAGGTTTCGTGAGGCGTTAAGCTGATTTGAAGCTTGGCTTGATTTTGGGCAATCAACTAGTATGTGCTGGATCGATAGCATTATTTTGCAATCTTCACATTCCTCTTGTCCTCTTTGGTTGAAGAGATGCTTAGTGTTGAAGAGGGTCTTTCCCACTCTCATTCGAAACTCCTGTCTTGTGAACCCATTGTTATATTGGATATGGACACCTTGGGGGTGAAAGGTTCGGAGAAAGTTTGTGCTGGATCTCCAAAATTCATTCAAATCAGCTTTTTGAGTCTCAGCCCAAATGCGTCGTGTAAGTTGGTAGAAGTTAGGTGTGTTAAACATCAACGGAAAATTTGCTGTTTCTTTAGCTGCTGTGTGCAGCTTCATTTCTTTTGATTCCTGTCAAGTTATATGTTTTCATTAAGATCCCTTCTGATGGTCACTAAGGACGGACATTTGTTAGACGCACTTTTAAGCCCATACAAGATGTCAAGGTTATCAGTGCAGATAACGTGTTTTTCTGAGAAGGTATGTGCTATCTTGACTGCTCTTTTAATGCCCGTTAACTCTGCAATGTAGTTCCCAACTAAATTCTAAGTTGGATTTTTCTTTGACCCGTGTTTAGTAACTCGATCACTGCATATGAGGTGAAGTTCTCAGTAAAAGATCCATCAGTGTATAAAATTCTTTGCAATCGTTGGAAATCGCTCTTCGAAGTAGACTCCTTCTTGAATTTTGCCAATCTAGTCAGGGTTATCGTGAATAAATTTTCCGCCGAACAAAAATTAGGTATCTTCAAAAATAGGGTAAAAATTCATCAGGAAAAATTAAATAACGCGAATTGTCATTCATGTTACCTATTTCTTTTCCGCGGAATTATTTCCTCTTTTTTGAAGATACCTAAATTTTTGTTCGAGGGAAAATTTATTCCCGATAACTCTGAGTATCTATTTGAAGGAGATTTATTGTCAAGGTGGCTTGCGTCCCGTGTATGACGATTTAATTTGTCGTCCATTTACAAGGTATGTAGAAGAAAAATAACTTACAAGTGTACCCAAAAAATGTATTAAGCTCGATCAAACAATAAACAAAGAACATTCATTTAATAAGCCAAATTCTTGAAAGCGTCATCGTCCTCATCGAATAGTTCCTCTAAGGACTCCTGGCATACATGCTCGTGTGCAAATGTATTGTTTTTTATTTGACTCTCTGTGTGAATTTTCGGCGTTGTTGAATTTCCTATCGTTTTGCTTGCGACTTGTTTACTCAAGTTTACATTGGCTTCAGTTCCCTTTTTAAGTGGTGTCATATAGCTGTCGATGCATTTGGACTGGAAGAAAGTTTGACAAAAATAAAATGTTTTCCCTCAAAACTGCAAAACTTACCGAAAGAGGAGCAGCGGTATGTGTTGCATCTGCCAAGTCTTCTGAAAAAAGCCCCGCTTTGTTTAACACATCCTGTTTTGCTTTCAGCATATTCCAAATTATATCATCTGCTGTTCTATGTGCCATTAGATATCTACATGTAACAGCACCCTTCTGACCAATTCTGTGAGCTCTACTCTCAGCTTGTGCCAAGCTCTAAAGAATAAAGTTTTTTACCAGTGTTAAGTAGTATTTCAATTCAAACTTACACTAGGGTTCCAATCTAATTCAGCAAAGACAATTGTCTGAGCAGCTGTTAAAGTTATGCCCGAGTTGCAGGCTCTTAATGATAAAACTGCGACTTTACACGATGCTTTATTTTGGAATATATCAACCAATTCCTAAAGACAATCGTGAAATCATTTTTATGGGAATAATGTTAAAAATAACGACTTACACTTCGCAAATCGCTTCTTGTCGATCCATCAATTTTAATGTACTTCACCTTTTGTTTGTCTAGTGAATCACAAATCGCTTCGATCATCACTTTGTGGTGAGCAAATACAATAAACTTGATTTTCTCTTTGATCAGTGTTTTGAGGTATTCACTGTAAAGTTAAATTTAAATAAAGTATCATTGTAAATTAATAGGTCGTCATACCAAACAGCTCGTGCTTTCACAGCCGCTGTTTCAGCATAGAATCGCAGCAGTATTTCTTCCTTCTCTTTACCTTTACTTCGGGATATATTTTCAGCAAAATTACTAAAAGAGTTCTCAACACTGGAACCGTGCCAAATCAGCGCTGGATCAAGAACAACTGTTTCTCTGTAATGAAAGACACTTTCTGTAAATGAAGTGGCAACATTCACGTAACAGCATGTAATAAATCAATTATCATGATTCTTATTCCACTTTACGATTCACCAAATACATTAGTCCGAGTCACGTGAATCAGTTAAAAAGAATCGGATCGATTCAGATACCTTTGGTATCTCGACTATACCAAACATTTAGGAATTATCTTGTTGATGAACCAGAGTATCAGAAAATCAACTAGCAGACAAAGTGCAGGCAGATTAAGAGTGGATCGAAGAGGGTATTTTACTCAACTATTATAGAATATAGATCAAGATCTCAACTGGTATCTTACACATGAAAGGGAAAAATTACTCGAAAGGAGAGGAAACTTTTACTATTAATTTAAACAAGCATTCAATAAATACACACCTTAGCTTTTCAGCCAGTTGAGGAAGAACATCTACCTTAATACGTCGCACCATAAACTTTAGTTTGAGAACGACATTCAGTTCCTGAAGATTCGATTGACCAGTTGCATCCCAACCAAAGTTTGTCTGTTTTCCAGCGCAATATCGTGATGCTAAAAATTTATTTTACTACCAAAATTGATTACGCAATAGAAGATGAACTCACTATAGTCTATGAAACTCAAAAATCGTCGATCAATCATTTGTAACTGACTGAATAGTTCCAGTGGCCTGGACAGAGCTGGTGTACCTGACAATAGAATTACTCGCCTCGCTTGCTGTGACAACCGATCGGCGACAACGGTGCATTTTGCTTTGCTATTCTTCAGCGTATGTGATTCATCTAGAATTAAGACCCCAAATTTTTTTTCCAGCAGCATCTCTGCGCTTTTCTCCATCAAGTTGTAACTGGTTATGAGCACCTTTGCATCGCCAGTGTATTGCTGTTTATTGCTCAATACACTTATATGATGAACTAAAACTGTTGGTAAGAGTTCTAGTACATGCGTAGCCCATGCGTCTCTAATCCAAAACACAGATATTGACTTCAATCTTTAGCGACAACTCAAGCTTACCTTGTCGATGCTGTTGTACAAATGAACAAGGGCCAGTCTTCTTTATAAAAATCCGCTATTGCTAGAGCTTGATATGTTTTACCCAATCCCATTTCATCACAGATCATAACTCGCCCATGCTTTGATATACCAAACCTGAAATCGCATAATTGTGCTTGAAAAGTACGTTATGGAATGGCTTTCGAATTACGTCACTCCCTCCTTTTGGAACGGCAGCAGTGTGCTAACAAGCTTTGGCTCAATAGATGCTAAACATGAAGGGTCTAGCTGCTTAGCGGGTGTTAAGCACAGCTTCAGTACATTTTTCGGGATGACTCCAATCACTACGTAAGGTTTTAGCTCAGCCACACGATCTTGTACCACCTGATAGTCCTTCAAAGAAAAGCTCCAAATCTTTGTATTACCATCTGAAAGAAAAATTATTGTTAAATGCGACTGTTGTTAGTCATTCCTCCGTACCATAAGCCTTTGACGGGATAGATTTGAAAACATCGATTAACTGCGTATGATACCCCGATGGTTGAACTGCGAACCTGATGTTACTGACGATGTAACATGTACACGTCGTAGTCTGCACAAAAACTGGAGCAATTTTGGGTTTGTTATTTTCTGGACTGAGTGCCTCTTTAAATATACTACTCCCGGATGAGGGTTGTTCGGGATTATTCGTGGGTCTTTGATAAGGATGATTTGAGACTCGCGCATCCTTCCGATTCGCAAATGTAGCACTTTGCTTAACAGCGCGTAGAAAATCGGATGCCTTATTTTCCGAATTGGATTTGTAGAAATTTTGCACTGGACTGGTTACTATTTTTGTAGCAGGTGGTGCAGATGAAGACGTTGGAGCAACTGACGAAATACGATTTGCAGTTGACAGTTGTGGATACACTTTTAGAGGTGCAACAGGCACAGGAAATGGTCCTGCGGACGATGACGTCTTTAGGACTACAATACTGTTGTTTATTTGATTTTTCCTGGCTTGTAATTTTTCTAATGCAATACGTTTTTTTTCTGCAATTTCTGCTGCACTACATGTGGACATTTCTATAAAACTATTCTATGAATTTCAAAGATTTATAGTCAAGTGGTCCAAATAAATCTTAAAGTTTGTTGATTTCAATTTGACGTTGTTTAGCGGGAAAATGACTGTCAAAAATATTTTTCAACAAGACAGTACAAATAAAAGGCTTGACACATTATCATGTCGTTTTCCATTGGTTTCACCTAACTAATATCCTAAATGAAATCCGGAACAGCACTCCAAATAGCCAATGAAACATGGTTGGGAGTGCTTTTTATGTACGGAACACAAAAAGAGTACTCCTTTTGGCCCAATGGAAAACGGCATAATAGTACTATCACGTGAGGAAATCGATGGTGGCTCCTCTACTGGTCGAAGTCAAAGATGAATTGGTGAGTACCAGAATATACTATAGCCGTGTTTTTTTTAAACCTAGCCAACCAGTAGTTGCTAGTAAAGTCAAGTTTTACACATAAAACAAATACAAACACCGGCTGTCTACTACTCTTGATTTAATTCCCAGCCAAAAGAAACTGGCGAAGTTGTTTAGTTCCTAGAGATATGTTCCTATAAAATCGGCTGGCTTTGGCTGGCTGCCAAATCGTTTAAATAAACGATTGGCTGGCTAGGTTTAAAAAAAAACACTACTCATATTCATCTCCTTCGTTCGCCAACGTGTTGTCAAGTGCAAATGCGAATTGAGTCCATGATAGATAGACACCCCATTCCAATTTCCGTTTCTACGTAAAAAAATGTCAAATACCTATGTGACATTACCCATGTTTTGAGATAATCACAGTTTAGGTACTTTTTCCATATAAATTGTTGCACATATCGCCCTTGCACCTCTGTAACTTCCAAACTGTCCGCTAGATAGCTATAGGAGTCGGTCTATATTTTAGAGTAAGGATCTGAAGCATCGTCTATGTATTGAAATAAAAGAAATTAAAAATGTTACATAGGCCCCTTTTCCACTTATCCCTTCCACTTATCCACGTCGTCATATAACGAAATGAATCTGAATTTACATTCAGGTTGTCAATATACAACCGTCGTACCGACTTATGTTGTACTGACATCAACCCAAATGTTGTATGCAGTACACACATTATACAATCTGCGTACGATTTACGTACAAACAGACATTTTATTCAGTCATTATACACATACACACCATATAATTTCCATACAATCTGTGCGTGTGACAGCGGTTGTACAATCAAGACCATGTGACCATACGATATTGGTACAACGGTCGGTTGTGTAAATACACATGATACAATTATCAAATATAACACCAAAGCTGTCAAACCGTTGCTACAACAGTTGTATCATGTATTTCCCACTTTATACAGAGATTTGCGATATTTCATTCACCAGTTGGCTAAATTTGATTCGATGCGAACATTGCATTATGTACATTAAAGCAAATTTTCTCGTGGCACTACTGTACCCCACCCACGGAAGGTGCCAGCCAGCAAAATGTCATGTTGACATTTGGCATTTTTTGATAAGAAATGATTTTATGTGAAGGGTTCCTCCAGCGGGTAGAGGGTTAAACCCGTGTTTATAAGACATTCTAATTTAGTCATCGACGCACTATTGAACACAAATTACTTCAGCACTTCCGAGACCACCCATTCCTTTCTTGATTCATTTATTTCCTGTCGCAGACTTTCGTCTCCCAACTTGAATCCCTGAAGAACACCATGTCCAATGTACTTAATGTAGACAACGACAAGCAGGAGCCGCTGTTGCACACTAAACACGCAAAATACTTTTTACGCTTCCTGAATTTGCTGCCAGCTCGTTTGGCCTCGCACGACTCGACAAGGTAAACTTGCTTTCATTTAACTGCGGTAATTTGCCAAGACTTAATTTTTTTTGCAGAGGATCAATTGCATTTTTTGCGGTATGCGGTCTTGACATACTGGACTCATTGAGCATGTTAAAGGATCACACAAGAGATGGCATTATTGACTGGATTTATGGGTGTCAAGTAATTCCAGACAAAATAGGCGTTCAGTGCGGTGGATTTCAAGTGAGTAACAGATTGTATTGTTTGTGCACGACAAAATGATTTACAGAGACCTCTTCTCACGATTATTTTTCATTGGATTAGCCAATGATGGACGTATCAAGTACGTGCTAGAAAATAGTGTAAACATCAGATATTGTCGTTTTCAGGGTTCGCGAGCTTTGAAGATCCAATCTGACGATAAAATGCTGCAGGAAAACGCGAAATGCTATCAATGGGGACATCTCGCGATGACGTACACTGGTATTGCGACACTGGTTACACTCGGTGATGACTTGCGTCGGGTGAATCGGAAGGCTATAGTTGATGGTAAATAGAGATAGTTTTTCGTTATCAGGAACGTGAATAATTTCAAACAATATTTTGTCTAAGGTGTTGCTGCTGTTCAAAGACCTGATGGTAGCTTTAGCGCCTCAGTCGAAGGAAACGAGCATGATATGAGATTTGTTTACTGTGCTGCCGCAATCTGTTCGATGCTCGATTACTGGGGAAATGTTGATAAAGGAAAAATGGCCGAATATATTCTTGCAAGTATCGTAAGTATATATGGTATTGAATTTAGTACACTTACTGTGTACATACATACATATGTAGGTTAGTAACTGATTTTTAAAAAATGATCCATCCTGGTCTGCATTGAATAGCTTACTAAGTTATATTATTGGTTACTAGTTGCCGATCGTATTACATGTATTTGAAAGAATACAATTCCATCAAACAACTGTTTTCATTTGAATTTGTCTTGTCAAATTTGTTCTTGGAATTATTTGTGTTCCGTTAATTGTGGTACTATTAATGACTTATGCTCATCTGTTCTACGAAATTACCTTACCACCTCGATAATACATCGAAACTTTGTTACCCAAAAATGTCGGGTTAAATTAAAATCATGTAAACCAAACTTGTCGTGCAAAATGAGAGGACATGTATTTTCCTCATTGCCATTTAAACATTTCTAGTGAGATGGCATTATCAATTGAAATCACTTCTAGCCAGATAGCATACCAGAAAATTTTGTCAGCTACAAGTTTTAACGCATGCAAAACATAAATATCATATAAAACTGATTTCGTGGTTAATGTTTAGGATACTCTACCTTTCACCGAGTACTTGTTTGTGTTGAATAAAAGTGTTCAGGTATATTTTGGTTTGTCGTCGAAGGTGTGGAATTTCTCTGTACTAAATTGAAGATGATTTGAGAACCAAGTAGATTCATAGTCTATTAAATATATTTTGTTACTTAATTAGTAATTTCTATAAGCTCCTACAGGTCTTCCAGTGCTTGGTCTCTGTCCTGATTCGTTCAATACAAGTTCTCTTGACTACCAGTTTTATATCTACTCATTAACATACCAGCAATACAAAACAGTACATTTTAAAAACTTTTGCCAATATACACTCGCAAACGACTTATTTACTTACTTAGGTGGCGCTGCAGTTCGGGGTGAACCTGGGCCTTAACCAACAAGCCTCTCCATTAGGTAATTGTCTCCAGGTGCGCACTCCAAGTTGGTCAAGGTTCACTTGAACTTGTGCGCGACACCTACGGCGACGATTCCCTCTACTGCGTCGTCCCTCCGGATTAGACTCAAATACTCTGTGGGTTGGAGCGTTGGTCTCCATTTGCTATTCATGTCCTAGCCATCTCAAACGTCCAATACACATTTTTTTTGGCTAGGTCGATGTCGCTGTACAGCTCGTATAGTTCGTGATTGAAGTTCGTGACTGAATCTTCTCCTCCAAAACCCGTCAATGCAAACGGGACCTAATATCTTACGAAGAATTTTCTCTCGAAGCGACCAAGGATATCTTCATCCGCTTTCAATAAAGTCCATGTTTCAGCGCCGTAAAGTAGGAATGGGATGATCAGAGTCTCCCTAGTTGTTCGAGTTGTGGCTTTATTGTTGAATTGCCTTATAAGCCCAAAGAAACAGCAATTGCCAAGAGTTATTCTTCGGTTAATTTCTGTGCTGACGACGTTCTCAGAATTTATAGCTGAGCCAAGGTAAACAAAGTCCCTTACTACCTCGAATATAGCTGCCCACTGTGACGTTCTGTCCAATTCGTTGGTGTTGGTTGTCCCTTCTTGTTGACAGCATATACTCGTACTTGGTTTTGCCTTCCACCCCTATCGTGGAATCCGCCGGGGGGAATTATTCACCTAAAAAAATATTTCGGCATCGTCAAATCCGCAAAGTGAACAGTTCCCCGTTTGGGTAATGTGAATCAGTTCCATTGTATCGTGGAAAACATTCGAATCGGATTCTTTCCGAACAAAATGACATTTCTCATCCGCATCAAAATCATTGCGGATTTCTGGCTTGGCTGCTGCACGTCGTCTTCCTTGTTTGCAAAAGTGTAAGTGAATTTTAAAAAAACAAACTATTTTTGTTTACATATAAATTACAGGAAAAAAAATACAACTGCTTTATTAAGCCGAAATTTTTTGATAAATCTATGCAATATTGAACTGTATTAAAATCAGAAATAAATGAAAAAAAAATGTTTCTAGAAACACACATTTCATCTGGAAGTTCCATGAAATCATCCACTGCTGCTCTAAACCTCTGTCGTACTCTTCTCTGGGAAGACCGCTCATCTTCTTCCTCTTCTGCTTCCAAAAACAGAGCTATCCTGTCCATTTATTTATTTTAATCAATTTTTAAATAAATGTTCCTTTTACGAAACGAATGTAGGTACACAAATTTTTATTGACAAATAAAAGACAACTGTTTGACAGTGGAACTACCTTTCCCCAATGCCTGTCGATAAGGAGACGTTCTCGGCGGATTCCACGATAGCAGTAGAAAGTGAAAGGGAATCGAATAGGTGAAGTGAAACTGAATTCTGACGGATTCCACGATAGGGGAGTTCGTTTATCGCTAAACCCATTTTGGCCGCTCTGCTTCATTGCTTGCAAACGCATCGGTGACAGCGCGCTAAGTTTTTCCAATTATGTTAATATCGTCGGCATATGCAAGCAGTTGTACGCACTTTTGATAGGTTGTGCCTCTGGTGTTGGCTTGTCAGTTCCGCACAATCCGTTCAAGTACAATATTAAAGAAGTCGCATGTTAGCGCGTCACCTTGTCTATAACTTTTTTGACATCGAGGGTCTCGGTGAGGTCATTACCGACCTTGATGGAGCAGCGAGCGTTCTCCATCGTCATCCTGCACAGACGAAGAAGTTTGGCAGGGATTGGATTGGAGCTAGACATGGCTCTATAAAGCTCTTCTCTATAGATGCTGTCATAGGTGGCCTTGAAATCGATAAAGAGATGATGAGTATCCATTTGGACTTCTTGGGTTTTCTCACTTAGGCTGTTGATAAAAGGTTTCAGGCGTTTGGTATGCGATGTTGAGGAGACTGATGCTTCTTTCATTGGCGCATTTGAGGGGTCTCCTTTCTTGTGGATCGGGCAAACGATTGCATTCATCAGGCATACATTCGTCAGATTTTAGAGATGAGTTGGTGTATGCTCTCTACCAATTCATCAACAGCTGCCTTGAAAAGTTCGGCCGGTAAGCCGTCAGGTTCAGGTCCTAAAATTTCCTTGTACCTATTCAATTCTCGTACTTTGTTAGAAAAAGAATTCAAGAATACTGCATACATATGTACATGTATAATGGTATACAATCTGCTTGTCTTCAAGCAGTGTCATTTACATTTGTCTTTTTGACTTTAGGGGACTTAGCTCTTATACAATTGCCAGTTAATTCATCGGTGATGTAAATATATTACAGCGCTATGACAACGGCGTGAGCCAACACTTTGAGGCGGAATCTCACGGAGGAACAACATTTTGCGCTGTTGCAGCTCTTCATCTCAGTGGCCAGCTGAGTAAGCTTAGTGACAGTACAATCGAGGGTATAAAGCGTTGGCTTATATTCCGTCAGGTAAGTTTAAAAATCATTCTACCAATATTGTCGATATAAAATCTATTATTATTTAGATGGACGGCTTCCAGGGTCGACCAAATAAGCCCGTGGATACATGTTATTCCTTTTGGATTGGGGCATCACTGCAGATCCTCAACGCGTTTCACTTGACAGATTTCGACACCAATCGAAAGTAGATGCCAATTCTCATGCATACTTATCCCTATTTTTTTCAATCGGCTAATTTCTTTCAGATACATAATGTCGACGCAGGACTCAATAGTCGGCGGCTTTGCAAAGTGGCCTAGCTCGTCTACAGATCCGTTCCATACGTACTTTGGTCTCTGTGGCCTGTCCTTCATGCACGAACCCGGCTTGTGCGAAGTGATGCCCAGTCTAAACATATCAATGCGGGTTTACAAACGCCTGAAAGACCTCCACGAGAAATGGCGGACCGAAAACGTCGACAGACTCACTACCTCGCTCTGATCGCACTTAACGCGCACCATGAGGCAGACCAGCATGCAGATAGAAAGTGATTTTTTTTTGTATTAATTCAAACCCTGCAAGTACTTGATTTTGAATTTGTTTTTTATATGTATATAAATAAGCGAAACACTTAGATATAAACGAACAGACGAACAAGATGAACAAAACTAAACGAACATTGTAAGATCTTTCTTTATTGTCTCTATTAGTGTTACTTGTTTTTTTTTTTTGGATAAGTAGGTTTCTAAACTTGAAGATAAAGTCGTTGCATGAAATTCGGGAGATTGTAACTCTGCGTGGGCCGATCTATGTGCACCCGACCACGCAGTGGTGCTAATACACGTTCAGTAACTCCGGGACATCGTTGAACCATCAACGATTGGAGATTGGTGCATCCCATTGTTATAGCGCTGTAAAGTACACCAATTACATTGTGATTCTGCTCATTAATTATGTATACCTAATTTGTACTTACTACACTCCGTAGTCTGATATGGAGTTGCAACCAACCAAGTTGATGTGCTCCAGAGACTTGCAATAGTTGGCAATCTGGATCAATACATTATCGGTGACACTCTGCGTTAAAGCCAGTGACAGTATCTTTAGTTTGTTCAGCTTCCGGAAGAATATTATTAAGCAACGTTCGCCGATTGTTGCGCAGTGCGATATATCAAACTCTTCAATGTTGCTTTGGTGAAGTGTCAGGGCATCTACAGTCCCCGTGGTCAGCCAATAGCACTTAGACAGCTTTAATACTTGCAGTTGCTTGCAATCGATTATTATGGGCTGCAGCGCTAATGGGGTGATATTCACGCACTCATTGAGGTTTACTACCTTAAGGCGTTTGTTTTTGGACAAAATACGCAACATCAGGCTGTCGACCAGCCACAAGCACTTCGCTAGATGAAGCTTCTCTAGCTTGTGACAGTTCTCTGCAAGTACGGCAAATGCTAGTTGAATGTTGGAAGAGTTATTTCCAGAAAAGTTAATTTCTTTCGTCAGCCGGAATGAGGAGTCGACAAACTTTTTACTTGTCCTTGAACAGCAGCGCAGGTTAAAGGAGTCCTTTAGTGAGAGGTGAACTGTTAGTTTGGGGAAAAGGACATCCTCCCAACTAATGTCAAAAAGGGTGGG
Source organism: Brachypalpus laphriformis (assembly GCA_945910035.1). Classification (NCBI taxonomy): domain Eukaryota; kingdom Metazoa; phylum Arthropoda; class Insecta; order Diptera; family Syrphidae; genus Brachypalpus; species Brachypalpus laphriformis. Next base: position 127,473,842 of record OX246755.1, read on the forward strand.
CGACTGGATTTCACTATTATCACCATCTGAGGACATCTCAAAGTTTTAATTTACATCTTTTTCTTACATAAATTGAATTAGTACGCGTACAAGTGTTTACAAATATGTAAGTAGCCAATAAACAGCTGGTAATTTAGTTACATCAGAAAAAACGTCAAACTGAAACTTTTGCTTATTAGTGTACGAAGCTGTTTGCTTTGAGAAATAGCAGAGTAATAAGATACATACGAACAAAATGCATACTCATCCAGAGGAATCCCTAGACGGCTCCAGGACAGATGTCGGACTTGATCCAATCATCTATTTCTAGGTCAACCGAGGAGTCACCTACCTGATGGCACACAATCATGGCACGTCTTGGAAGTCGGTCTGGGGGCATACATACTACTGAACCCAACCCTCGAAGCATATATCGTTCCGTTCGAAAAAGAAGCTGCTCAACATTGAGCGCCTCGCGTACTCTGGTGTTGCGCGCTCGATCCCTACGAGTTATTCCAGCAACACCGCGAAGGAACCTCATTTCGGCAGCTTGTATCCGCGATCTTATTCTTTCGGTCACTACCTAAATTTCATGACCATATGTTAAAGTTGGAACATACACCGGGTTAAACACCGATAATTTAGCTGGAACACTACGTTCGGCCTTCCTTTTAACAGATTGGCCCAGCTCTCTCAAAATTGATCCAGCCTGACCAATTCTACAGGATAACTCAGCACTGCTCTTCCCATCATTCGTGAATAAGACCTCGAGGTACTTAAACTTATCCACCTGCATCAGTGGGACTCCACTAACATGCAGAGTGCCAAGAATGAGTGTTTTGGCAACGACCATTACTTCCCATTTGTTCACGTTGATCTTCATTCCAGCTTCATCACAAACGGCTAAAAACCTTTCTAGAATGCGCTGAATTTCGGTTTGAGAGGACCCAAGGATGACCAAAGAGTAAATGACTAATCCTTAGGTCTCCCACTTTGAAACATTCTCAGCGACAGCTGCGCTGTAACATCCAGTCCATGTATATAATGAGGAGGATAGGTGACAAAACTCACCCTTGCCAGGGTCCAACGCCCACAGTGAAAGGTATTGATTTAAGCTGCATAGACGGATTTTCGGCGAAACTGTGATGGGTGGAGCTTTTTTATCAGTAGGCAATTAATTTACATGACTGGTGCTAATATATATATGATTAAGATGTCTAATACCATGTTCCCACCGAACCGAAATCCCGAGATTTCGATGAACTTTTACCGAAATCTCGAGAGCCGTTCCCACCGAGTTAAAGTGATTTCAAATGCCAATAATTGGCAATTTTGTATCCTAGAGTGCGTTCCAAGTTATGCAAATATAATGAATAATACCTTACATCTCGGAACAGCTAAGATAACCAAATTAATCAGTTGTTTATGCTTCAAAGAAACATCGGGGGTGGTGTCCAAATAACTGGGGAAATTTTTGTAATTTTTTCCCTTTGCTTCCGACTCAGTATTTTTTTTTTTTTTCGATAACTGATGTCATAGACAAATCAATCATCCAATAGAGCGAACGATTTTTCCAGCCATATGACCAGGCTACTGCCAGTGTCATGCCTTCGCAGTAGTGTTCACACAAGCGTTCGCAACTGATCGGACTGACTTTATGTATTTCATGAGAAATAATGCTTGTGGACGTCTGGATTCGAACCATGAACCATTAGAATGACAATTGACGACGTTACTACTATACCATTACCACCCCCAAAGATAGCCGAAATGAGAACTGCCATGAGACGTGATCCACTGAGGGAAGAAATAGCTTCGTATCGGTGAACTTTATAGCAGTTTTTTGTTTTGTTGATACATTTTTATCACGCAAATAAGGTTTTGTAGTTATTTTTTTATTTCTGTGTCTTACAACTCACTCCCGTGTTGATTTTAAGATCAATATCCCCTTCCGAGAATGTTGTTTGATTTAAAAAAAATAAAATTCAACTAAGAAATTGGCAAAATATCCCTTTTTCCTTTGTATATCAAGCATGCTTACGAACACAAGGAAAGGAAATGGTAAATGCTTTCAGCTTATGTGAAATTAATAAATTAACTGGATCTAGTCCCAAATTCAAACTCGCATAATTCGCAAATTTCACAAATTGCGCTTGACGTGGAACGCACTACAACCACAGTTCACGCTGTAGACTTGTTTGGTTTGACAACCTATCACGGCTGGATGAACTCAAGGAGATTTCAAGTAGATTTCGCCGAAATCTCCTGATTTCGAAATCTTAAAAATGTATGGCGAAATCTCTTAGATTTGGAGAGATTTGGCGGAATCTTGTGATTTCGTTTGGTGGGAACATGGTATAAAGGTAATACCTTTAATCACTATAAAAAAAAATTAAACCATCAAAAACAATGCATGCATCACCAATTTTTTTTTTGAAATGGTAGTTTAAAAAAAACGAACACAAGTTTTGATTTGTTAAAGTTAATCGCACAGAAAATGGAAATTTTGATTGAAATTCAAAAGTTCGATAACGATTGAAAAAGCTGCCCTTCGTTACAACCTCTAGCCACACATTAAGAAAAGTTTAAATTAGAAATGTGTATCGAAATTTATTTCAATCCTTTTGCTTAACCCTAGAAAGATAATCATATTTTTTATGACGTAAAAGATAATCATACGTCTCAGAGACGTATGGCACTTTTTTAATGTATTAATGGAAACCCATGAGCTTTTTATAAAATATTAATGTTTTATTTATTAATGAAATTCATATTAAGAGAAATGAAGTTATGGTTCAGTAAAAATAAAAATTAATTTAAACAATAAAAACAAGAAACTTAAACTCCATTGCCAAAGGATATTACATTTTTTTGCGCGCTATACGTCTGGCAGACGTAGATTATCTTTCTAGGGTTAAAAAGATTGAGCGATTGTACCAAATTAAAGAGAAAGCCTCTGATTCACTCCATTTCAATCGAATAAAGAACTTCCAGTAAGTATAACTGGTAAACAGGTACATAGCTTGGACACATACAAAAATTTTCCCGAATAGCGCATCAAGCATGTGCGTGTGAACAATTAAACTTTATGAAAGTATCAATTCTTTTTATTCTGCTTGAAATAAACATTTCAAATTCATTTTCGTTAACCGAACTAAAATGTCGACTAAAATTGGTTTTACATAGCTCGATTTTTAATAGATTTACTAAAAATTCCAAAATATCTGAGAACGTATTTTTATTTATATTGGGTTTTCTACTCATTAAGAAAACTATTGGAGTGAGCGGCATAATATTGGTCCGCCCTTTATCACTGGGCCAATACACACTCCTAGAAAAACTAAAAATATCGTGCGTTTACTTCTAACAACCACCCTCACCAATATTAACACCATTAAGAAAATATTAGAGCAAATGACAGCAGATTCATGTTTACTTAAATGTTAAATTGCTCGGTAAATGTTGCTCTGAATTACTATGTAAGTAGCATACGCAAAAAAGATTTAAGAAATTGTATGTTCACTTCAACAAGCTCTAAATGAACGTTGGTATTTAATTAGGACAGTAAACCACACGGTTTTAATTAACTGTTCTAATTTCAACATTATCATTTTCCAATTCGGAATTTTCCCATGACGCGGGGATGGGTTTTGTCTGCGGTAAAAACCCAAATACATTCCACAAAATATAACTTTCCTAGCATGTAATACTAAATGACGCTATCAGTATCCGAACTCCCCCTAAAAAGTAAAATGTGGATTCTAGCAGTGTCAAAATATCCATATGACAGCTGACATTTTCTGCTGCTAACTTTTTTGGTTAATTTATCCACCTCTTGTACAGTAAAAATGCGATTAACACAATTTCTTGTGAGTAAACTGAAGAATTTCTCAAATTTCCCTGAGCGATATATCGAACGAAGCAAGCGGCAGGTAAGTTCCAATCCGAATACCACTTGTCATTCTGAATATTATCTAACAACTGCAGTGCACTTCCTCCGCAGGTCTATTGGGAAACACCTAGAGGGTTACCAAACTACCTGCCTAAGACAATCGAGCGGAAAAAGTTTCGCTACACCACGAACAGATCATGGAGTGGACAATTCCGTCAGCAAAATGCGCCCGGAACTATCCGAAAGAAGGTCTTCATAGAGCCACTTGGTGAGGGTTTTTGATCTAAGACCCAGAGCGATTCATTCATAATTTTGCATTTGCAGACGAATGGAGCTATTTCCGCGGAGATCGCATCGAAGTACTCACCGGCAAAGATAAAGGCAAACAGGGTATCGTCACGCAAGTGATTCCCGAGCGTAATTGGGTGATTGCAGAGGGAATCAACTGGCACTACCGAATCGTCGGCAAAGAGAAGGATTTTCCGGGAGTTTACATTAGATCCGAAGCGCCATTGCGTGTCGATCGAGATATCCGTTTGGTTGACCCGTCTGACTTGCAGGGAACCGAGTTTGAGTGGCGTTTCACCGAAGACGGCGATAAGGTGCGAGTCTCGATGCGAACTGGAAGAATCATCCCTGTTCCTGGGGCTAACGATGAAACGTATGACTACAAGACGAAGGCGGCGTACCTCGAACGGGAAAAGGATACACCAGGTAAGCTAAGCGTGGTTTTGCTTTTGTCCGCTTAATGTTTTGATCGATATTCTCATTTTAGCTACTGTGGTTTCTGAAATCTCATTCGAACCAAAACTGTGCACTTTCGAAATGGACATCATGGAGAAGATGAACATTGTCGAAGAGGGTGTCCCAAAGAAGTCCTATTGGTATTGATGTAAAAGTTTTATTATATTTCTCTAGATAATAACAGTAAAAAAGGAAAACAAGTAAAAACTATTTCTTTGTCGTTTCTTTGGTGAATAACTCGTGTCTGTGGTTGCGCAATTTCTTCGCCAAATTCTTGACGGCCTCGTCTGCCTTGTCAAAGTCTTCGCGCAGCGTTTTGTTGTATGTTTCGTACAGCCAACTGGAAGCTTTTTGCATGTTTTCCTCATAAGTTTCAAATACCTTTGTCGCATGATTATATCTGAAAGATGATGGGGGATATAGTGAGATGAATGGCGGAATGGGGCAGTAACAATTACCGTGATTCATCTGCTATATCGGTTAACATGTATGTGTTCACGTGTTTCACAGCTAAAACCTGTCGGTTGCTAACGAATTTGATCTCCACGTTCGGAAGGGATAATTGGGCACATTCGAGTGAGATTAGTGATGCTTGAATGTTATTCCGGCAATCCAATGCGGAGTTAATGACATCTCTTGGAGTCCTGGAAAAAAAGAGTTGGAGTTAGGCCCGTTTCACACATATTCGTCACCGGATATACGACGCCGGCAGTGTATCTGGTTTAAAGTATACAAAACTAAATGAGAGGGTTCACTTATCTGGTACCGGTATACACGGCTTTTTTCTGTCGGACAAAGCTCTATCTGGTACCGGATGCAGGAATAAATCGAAGTGTACATAGCTAAATAGGAGCTTTTACTCGTTCACTCTACATCCGACATCAGATACGACTTGCCGATTATGTTGCAAAATAATATTCAAACGAGTTTTCGATGCCGTGTATACGGTGCTTTCTGGGATTTAAATATAGAACCTCACGCGTAGTGGTCCGACACACTTAACCACTTGCGCCACGGCGCCCACGCACACTTTGAATAGGATAGGTACTCAAAAAATCGTGTGACCGATCATGTTAACATTAGTCTTTCGAATTTAATTTTGTTTCACCAATTTATCCAATTTTGAATCGCCCTGATCTAGAATTCAACATCTTAGTATTGATTGATAACAATTTATACAGTGAGAGTCAAAAATTTGTATACAGCTAATACTTAGGTTAGGTTAGGTAGGGTTATGAGGTTATCATAAAACACTAGGCACCAAAGTGGGCCCATCGCGATCACTAGGAAACCTTCACGGCAAAAGACCTAAATCCATTCCCCCAAGCAATTAATCTCCCTACAAAATTTGAAGAGATCCTTGTTATGCTTCAAGGACCTCACCTCCTCCAAGTTATCGAAGAAGTATCTACCAAGGTGCTTTAGCCTTATCCTGGCAATTCCTTGCCATTCACAGAGTATATGAGTTATATCCTCTGAGACGTGTAGGTCATCGCAGTACCTACAAACATCCGTATCGGATGACCCTAGTCTCATGGCATGCCTCCTTAGGAGACAGTGGCCATAGAGTATTCCTATCGCTGTTCTTAGCCTCGATCTATCTAACTTAAATATCTCCCCAGATTTTCTGCGATCTAACACAGGCCACAAGGCCTTAGACACCCTGTGACCATCTAAGTTTGACCATCTTAGAATAGCCGTGTCAATGATTTTATCCCGAATAATTCGCTTAGCCACGCACCCTGACAGCTAATACTTACTACTACAGATATTGAATTCAGCTTTTTAACCAGTTATAAGGGAAATGTTTTCGACATACAAATAAAGCTTACAACTCACTGTTTTATTATTCACTACTTAACAATTTAAAACAAGAGAGATTCATAAAGTATTCACGGTGAAGGGAGAAATCATTTGAAAAATTTAGTGAAAAGTGAATATATACATGAAATATAAACACTTTGTTGCACTTACCTTGGATTAAAAAGCAGATCGTTTATACTGAGTTGGACTTCCTTGAGCTTTGATTACTGCAGTCCATCTTCTAGGAACAGAATTAACAAGGTTCTTAGTAACATCAGACGAAATGTTGGCCAATTTTTCAGTAAGAGCAGTGCGTAGGTCATGCTTAGACCTTATTGACCGTTTTCTTAGATTTGGGTATGTATGTCGGCTGCAGGTAGTACGGGACTTTCTCTACCTTGGCTCTGCTATAAACTCAAAAAATAACACCAGCGCAGAAATCAAGCGAAGAATAACTTGCTAATCGCTGTTTTTTTGGGCTTACAAGGCAATTTAACAGTAAAGCCTTATCTCGAACAACTAAAGAGACCCTGTGTAAGACTCTGATCATCCGAGTACTGCTTCGTGGCGTTGAAACATGTACTTTATTAAAAGAGAATGAAAATATCCTTGGTCGCTTCGAGAGAAAAATTCTTCGTAAGATATTCGGTCCCATTTGCGTTGACGGGTTTTGGAGGAGAAGGTTCAATCACAAACTATACGAGCTATACAGCGACACCGACCTGGTCAAAAAACAAATCTTCTTCAAAAATAATCTTCACGCCAGGCTGCAAAAATTGGGTGTTAAATCTCCTTGGGTCTTCCAACAAAAGAATGATCCAAAGCGCACAGCAAAAATTCTGAAAGAGTGCCTGTTGTATGATACCCCCAAACAGCTAAACCCTCCTACACAATGTCCAGATCTTAATTCCATAGAACATCCATAATCCAGGACAGAAATGTAAGAAAATGGTCAATAACGTCTAAACATGACCTACATACTGCTTTAACTGAAAAATGGGCCAAAATGTCGTCCGATGTTACTAGGAACCTTGTTAACTTTGTTCCTAAAAAATTTACTGCAGTAATCAAAGCTCAAGAAAGTCCGGCTTTAGACTGCATTTTTCATATGATTTCTCCCTTCGTCGTGAATACTTTATGAATCTGTCTTAGACTGTAATGTAGTTAATAACAAAACAAAGAGTTGTAAGATTTATTTACATGTTGAAAACATTTCCCTTGTAACTAGTTAAATAGTTCAGTTCAACATATGTATGTAGTTCTAAGTATTACCATTGTATATACATCTAATAGTATTCTCATCAGACCAAATTTATTCTTACCGTCAGCAGTCGCTAGGTGGCGTGTGCTTGCTTCTTACAGAAAAGTATATATCGAAACCGAAATGACAAAGCACAGAGAAAATTTCTCATGGTGGTAGTGTACGTATGTATTTACGTTCTAGTGTGTGTCAATTGTGAGGGGTGAGGGGTCATGTTGGTTTGTGAGATTATGTCTGGTTGTACCTTTCGTATTTTTTTTTTTTGGGTTTTTTGTGTTTAAATTAGTTATCAATGAATTTATTTTGCAATATGCACAGACTCAAACGTAGCTACATTTCATTATTTCTATGCAATAATGTAATAAGCAACATTATTATATTTCTATGATCTGAACTTAGTTTCATTGTAATAGAAGAAGGAAAAGTTAACTTTTTTTCTGTTCAAAGATCAATTACTGAATTTCTTGGTCTTTTACAATCACAATCAAATATTTTTGTACGCACGAACCTGCTCTTTATCAAAACCTAAGCAACAAAAAAAAAATATCAAAATCCGTTCAGTCGTTTGGTGTGTAGTTCCTTGCAAAGAAATATTCACTTTCCTTTATATTATTAGGGATTCACCGAAAATCCTCAAACGAAATAGCCAATTTACCCTAACTGGCTGAACACAATGCATGCCGCTGCGGCGTGGCGGGAGCGTAGTACGTAGAGCTGTCAAATGGTGTGGCGCTACACTCATAAAATTCGGCGAAAATTAAAATTGATTAAAATTGTGTTTTTCTTTTTGAGTGTTATTGAGATTTGATTATTTTTGTGAGATTATTGTGCTATAATAATACAATAAAAATAATAAGAAATAGATAAATTTATTTTCCTTTCACTAGCAAAATAAATTTTTCCACGGCGTGCTCTTCCATTTTGACTGTAACGAATATTTCAAATTTATTGCGCTACTGCTGAACTCAGTTCAAGAATCCACCACGAAAACATCGTATAGAAAACCAAAACAGTCTTCAACAGTCGCCAATTTCTCTATCTGTCACTTGTGGCGCTGCACAAGTTAAAAGTAAACCAACTTCGTACTACACCACTGCTACCGCCACGCCGCAGCTACCTCATTGTGGGCGCTCTACTGAGTTCCCATATATTTTAACTTTGTGACAGATCGTACTACGCTACCGCGGCGCGGCCGCGGCATGCATTGTGTTCAGCCAGTAAAGCATATCCTCGGGCGTACCGCGAAATTAGAGAATATTTCATGACCTGACTAGCACAAAACGTACATACATACATACGTGCATTCATAGATAATCTCTTCCGAACCCTATTTTTCCTTTCCATTATAACCTGCAGAAATGTATTATAGATTGAACCCAATCACTTAAAATACCCCAACGTGCGCAAAGAGAATTTTCCCAAAATAATAAAGGGGATGGAATCTCTCTTAATTCTTCTAAGAATGGTTAATGATTTTCTTCACTTTACTCTGTATGATGTTCTTTTTCTAGTTTGGTAAAACTTTGTATTGTTATATTTCGTTCAGCCCAAATAAAATTGTTTCTTTAGTTTTCCAAAATAGGATAAATACAACAAATACAATGCATGTTTTTATTTAAAAGTCAAATAAAGTCGACATACAAAACAACAACTGAAAAAATTCCCTTCAATTGATATGTACCCCGTTTATATGCAGAGTCGGAACTGGTTCCAAACTGGTTCCAAATCCATATAAACACCTTTCGAGTCCAAATGGGTTCGACTGGACTCGACTCAGCTAACAGAGCTGGGTCGAGTCCGAAAAATGCATGTATACCTGGGTCGAGTGGTTGAACTGGCATGTTGTCTCTGTGTGTGTGAGATCTCTTTTTTGTTTTTTTTTTGTTCGGGGTGGGAAATCGCTTTGTTTTGATTGAGTTCATGGTTAGCTGTGGGTAAGGTTGCCTGTTCATTTATTTCATATTTATTAAATCCAAAAAATAGAACTAAACAGAACACTGCTATACTCATCTGTCAGATCGACCACATTTGGACTTTTGGACCATTCGACTCGGTGTGTAGAAATATTCAGATCGAAATCTGGACTCGAACCTGACTCGACTACTCGACTCTGCATATAAACGGGGTAATACATCGTTCATGCAAGTAAATCTGAGAAGGTTGAATTTGTTCCCTTTGGTCCTTTTTCCAAATTGGTATACCCATCACGCAACTTGATTCTGATTCGTCAGTAGTTCCGCAACTATGCAATGAAAAACATCAGAGTAATACTGCATGTTTTCCTTTTGCTCCTCCTCTTTTTCTTTCGTTCTCTCGAATTTTATTTTTTTTTACCTGTAGTTGTTGTTGCTTGTATCTCTTAGGAATGAAAATGAGTAAAACTCGTACAAATAAAAGAGACCTGCGCAGAAGAATGTCAAGAGATTTGGAACAATCTGTAGAAACTTCACACTACCCTTTGATCGTAAAAGTATTTTTTTTTGTCTTTTACTTTGTTCTCTTCAATGTATGGTATTTCGTAGATGTATATACAAGGGTATTACGTACATACACATTTTTGATTCCCAGTGTACATATATAGAATTGTATGCGAATCTTAGCATTTATTTCACCTTAACTACATACACGTTTCTTCCTATTCGGCTCATTGAAATCCAAAGGCATTTTGTTAATAATTAGCAATTGCAAATAGCAATTAACAACAATTTTAATTAAACTGTAAAATTCATTTTCAAGATTGTGTTTGTGTCTTTAAATCTTGAGAAAACTTTTTTTTTTCTACAAACCCTTAAATTAATTATTCATGTAAAATAAACGAATTCGCGCAGGAAATTTGTCAGCACTAACTCCGTAAAATAACGAGGGGCGTATTTAGCGAACGGCCGAAATGTGTAGCTAAAATGGCTGCGCCCACTGCTTTGCTGGGCCAGAGGCAACAATGACAATGGCTGCTCGAAAAAAATGGCTGCCCCCATTCGCATGAATCTTATCACTAGGATTATCCAAAATGACAGTTCTGGTAAAACTATCGTCGGCTATGTGGTTGCACTCGGCAAGGCAGTATACTCTAAGCACAAAAATCTAAATATATACATACAGTAATAAAAAGTATGAAAACTAAAAAAAAAGAGAGAATTAGGTTATTAGACAGTCATTTCCTGTGGCCTCAAGACAATTTTCACAGTTTGTCAGAAAACGAATTTGGAATTTTCCTTTTTCCCAAAAGCGAGTGGGATTTTGCTATATCGGTCTTGTTACAACTCGGTAGCCACTGCAGAGAGAAAATTAAAAATTATATGGCATAAACTTCGAATATTGGAGCGTCTTCTGGCATCCTTAAGTCAATTCCGTCATAACTCGACTTAAGCGGTTGTCGCTTGAGGCCACAGAATCTTCTTATTACCCCGTTAACACTTTCAGGAAAACAAAGGTAGCTGTAAACATGAAAAATACATAGAAAAGCTAAATTAACAAAAAATCCACCGCACAAAAGTCAGCATACAGTATCGTACGTTTTATTTAATATTTATTGTAATAGGAGGAGGATGAAACTTATATCATTCGAAAGGTACTGTGCCATAGATGTGCAAAAAAAAAAAAACCCACATATGTTACCGTTAAGTCAGGTAAAATCAAGTTAACATATACACATGATTTCCCCATACAATACACTTTGGCTAAATTTATGAAATCATTTTAATCACGTTTGTGGCTGTATGAGCTTAAATCCCTTTGTCTTTGCTGCACGGAAGAATATTAAAAAAAAAAAGAAGTTATGTAAACAAATACATAGTGCTGTTTCTCTCGTTGTTTGTTTATTTCCCCTCGGACGAATTTCGACCGCACGCGATACTAGTTTTCATAGAAACTCCAACGGAACCAAATTAACTACCGTTCGTTTTTGCAGTGAACTGAAACTTTCTAGTATACTTTTAGTCTCGTGTGAGGTTGTTGGATTCCTTTTTTTAATAAAAAAAACGGATTCCAAAAATGAGGAGTAGGAAAAAAATACCGTTGGAAATTTGAAATTTTATTATTAAACTAAGAGAAGACAATAAAAGTTACGTTGTAATTGCATAAATTGTTGATAAAACTCGGGCAATCCATAACAAAAAGATACGATGATAGGGGTAATGGCTGAAATAAAAGTCGTTCTGGGCGTCCCCAAAAATTAAATGCACGAGATGTTCTTACCATCCGTCGTAAAGTGACAGCCAATCCTAAAATGAACGCTGGTAAATTGGCTTAAGACATCGGAAATACGACCCGTTAAGAAGTTCATCATGAAACGAAGGTCAGTAGGTTTTGATGGAAGAGTTCCCAGAAAAAAGTTCCTGATCTTTAAGGTCAACCTTAAAAAGACTTCGAGCTTGCCAAACGTTGTATTTCTGAAGGTTGCGAGTTTCAGGAAGGGTACTATTTACGGGCCAAAGTAATTACAATATTTTCAGATCCGATAACCGAAACAAAACATGACTTCGACCAAACCAAGAAATGGTTGTGCAAAATTTGGTGCCAACAGTGGAACATGGGGGAAGCAATGTCATGGCTTGAGGGTCAATGGCGGCTTCGAAAGTGGGTATGCTAGTGTTTATTGAGGGCATTATAGATCATCACAAATATTTGAACATATTGCGTAATAAATTGAACGCGTCTGTCCGATGTCCCGGCTTAGGAAACAACTGGGTGCTACACAAATACAATGATCCAAAGCACACGGCAATACCTAGGTGTCATGATAGATACGAGACTTTCATTTAGAGATCACCTTAAGTATGTAGGCCGAAAAGGTGCAATAGCAAGTGCCGCACTCGCGCGTATCATGCCCAACATAGGAGGACCAAGACATAGCCGTAGGTAAATGCTGGCTAGAGTGGTTACGTCTATAATCCTATACGCCGCACCAATTTGGGCCGGGGCCATGGCAATTAAAACATACAGATCACATATCACATCTGTGTATCGAATATGTGCATTGAGAGCTAGATGCGCATTTCGCACTACTCTAGCGATGCAGCTTGCGTGGTAGCGAGAATGCTCCCAATAGATATCCCGGCAGTAGAACAGCAACGCCAGTACTGCGCAAGAAGAGAAAGAAACGAGGCCAGCGAAAACCGGCTCTATAGAGCAGAAAGCCTAAGAGAATTGCAAGAACGCTGGAATGCTTCTGAGAAAGGCATGTGGACCCATAGGCTCATACACCAAATCCAGCCATGGTTCGACAGGCAACATGGAGAACTTGAGTTCTACTTAACGCAGTTCCTAACGGGCCATGGATGCTTTCGTTCGTACTTACATAAGTATAAACACGACAATAGCCCTTACTGTCCGCATTGCGCTGACTGCGTAGAAAACGCGGAACATATATTTTTTGAATGCCCAAGATTCCTCGACGAAAGGAATGCACTAAGGAGTGAACTCGGCCACCCACTGACGCCAGAAAACATCGTTGGCGAAATGCTCAAAAGCCAGGAGGCATGGGACGCAGTCGCTGGGAGCACAATGCGCATAATGAAGATTCTAAGAACCCTAGAAAGAGAAAGGAAAGAATCAGACCGGCGAAATACAATCAATGCTGAGCAGGATAATGCAAACAGGCACTAGTCGAATACATCAGACTAAAACCCTCCCCGCGATGAAATGCTTGACGGCAGTACCGCGGGGAATGGGGCGGTCGTGGGAGGGGGGTTTAGTGGGTAAGAGTCCCACACTGTTACTCAGGACGTACTGAGTTTCGTCTTTTGAAGATTACCCCTCCCAATCAAAAAAAAAAAAAAAAAAAGCACACGGCAAGGACAGTTAAAGAATAGCTTCTGTACCGCGTGCCTAAACAACTGCATCCGCTCCCAATCACCAGATTTGAACGCTAAGGACACTGACAAAGCCCTTCACAGGGTTCAAGCATAGAAAGGTCCCTCCACTTCAAGGAGTACACTCTTGGGGTGTTCAACAACGTAAGCTCTGACACAATCCTGAATAGCCTACACAGAGCTCATCTTAATACAGGCCTCTGCAACTGGATTGCACAGATGCTTTAATTGAGAACTATCTTTTCAACACAAGGAGATATCACCATCTGGAGAAAGGTCTGCAGAGGAACCCCCAAGGTGGAGTTCTGTCTCCGCTAATATGGTTCCTTGTAGTGGATGAGATCTTGGTAATACTGAAGGAAAACGGCTTCAATGCGACGGCCTAGGCCGACGACGTGGTTATCCTGGTTTCGGAGAAATTTCCTCCAGACCTAAGTGAAAGGCTCAACTTCGCACTACAACTAGTGGATAACTGGGTCAGCAGCAAAGGGCTGGGAGTGAACCCTTCAAAGACGGAGGTAGTTCTTTTCACGAAAAAGAGATCAATTTCTACCTCCAGACCCCCAAATATCGGTGGTATTGAACTAAGTATCTCAAGTTCAGCTCGATACCTGGGCGTAATTCTGGATTCCAAATTAAACTGGAAGAAAAATATTGCCGAACGCATAAAAAAAGCATATCAGTGGATCGGTGAAACCGATCACATGAACCCGATGCTTATATTTGAAAGGAGATTCACTACAAGAATTCCTAACAGAATATACTGGAAGAACCGAAGAACCATTAAGAAAAAGGAGTTGGGCTTCTTACCGACGGTTCTAAGATGGACGTTGGCACGGGAGCCGGAGTTTATTGTGAAGCCCTAGGAATAAACCACTCCTTTAGAATAAGCGACGACTGCAGCGTCTTTCAGGCTGAAGTCACAGCCATCATACAGTCTGCTGAAACTATACTTACTTACTTACTTAGGTGGCGCTACAGTTCGGGGTGAACCTGGGCCTCAACCAACAAGCCTCTCCATTTAGCTCGGTCTTTAGCTAATTGCCTCCAGTTGGGCACTCCAAGTTGGTCGACGTCCCCTTGAACTTGTACGCGCCACCTACGGCGATGATTCCCTCTACTGCGTCGTCCCTGGGGGTTAGATTCGAAGACTCTGCGGGCCGGAGCGTTGGTGTCCATTCGCTCTACATGTCCTAGCCATCTCAGACGTCCAATACGCAGTTTTTTGACTAGGTCGATGTCGCTGTACAGCTCGTATAGTTCGTGATTGAATCTTCTCCTCCAAAACCCGTCAACGCAAACGGGACCGAAAATCTTACGAAGAATTTTTCTCTCGAAGCGATATCCTTGATATCTTCATCCTCTTTTAATAAAGTCCATGTTTCAGCGCCGTAAAGCAGGACTGATATGATCAAGGTCTTATATAGAGTCTCCTTAGTTGTTCGAGATAGGGCTTTACTGTTGAATTGCCTTATAAGCCCAAAAAAACAGCGATTGGCAAGAGTTATTCTTCGCTTGATTTCTACACTGATTTTGTTAGTAGAATTTATAGCAGAGCCAAGGTAGACAAAGTCCCTTACTACCTCGAAGTTATAGCTGCCCACTGTGACGTTTTGTCCAATTCGTCGGTGTTGGTTTTCCCTTCTTGTTGACAGCATATACTTGGTTTTGCCCTCGTTGATCGCTAATCCCATTTTGGCTGCTTCCGCCTCAATGCTTGCAAACGCACCGGTGACAGTCCGCTGAGTTCTTCCGATAATGTCTATATCGTCGGCGTATGCAAGTAGTTGTATAGACTTGTAATAAATTGTGCCTCCGGTGTTGGCTTGTGAGTTCCGCACAATCCGTTCAAGTAAGAAGAAGTCACATGACAGCGCGTCACCTTGTCTAAAGCCTTTTTTGACATCAAAGGTCTCGGTGCGGTCATTACCGACCTTGATGGAGCAGCGAGCGTTCTCCATCGTCAGCCTGCACAGACGGACAAGTTTGGCAGGGATGTCAAAACTAGACATGGCTCTATAAAGCTCTTCTCTATAGATGCTGTCATAGGCGGCCTTGAAATCGATAAAGAGGTGGTGAGTATCGATTTGGAATTCTTGGGTTTTCTCCAGGATCTGCCGAAGTGTGAAGATTTGATCGATGGTGGACTTTCCTGGCCTGAAACCGCACTGATAGGTTCCAATCAGGCTGTTGATAAAAGGTTTCAGGCGTTCACACAACATCGCAGAAAAGATCTTATAAGCGATGTTGAGGAGACTGATGCCTCTATAATTGGCGCAGTTGAGGGGGTCTCCTTTCTTGTGGATCGGGCAAACGATGCTGAGATTCCATTCATCAGGCATACACTCGTCTGACCAAATATTAGAAATGGGTTGGTGTATGCACTCTACCAATTCATCACCAGTTGCCTTGAAAAGTTCGGCCGGTAAGCCATCAGGTCCAGCAGCCCTGTTCGATTTTAGCTTGGATATTGCTATCCTCACTTCGTTTTGGTCAGGTGGACGGAAATTTTGACTATCATCGTCTATGTTGAATGGTTCATTCTGCCTGACAGCGGGATGTTGGTCTTCGTCGCCGTTATACAGTCTGCAGAAGTAGTTTTTCCATATTCTGAGCACCGACTGTGATTCTACTACGAGGTTTCCATTTTCATCTCTACAGGTTTCTGTACGGGTATTACTTCTCTGACACGTTCTTTTTACCTTTTGGTAAAACTTCCGTACATTGTTCCTGGAGTATAGACTCTCGATATTCTCAAACGCGCGCTTCTCATGCTCTTTCTTCTTCTTTTGGAGAAACCGATGTTCTTCGCATCTCTTTTGCTCGCAGAAAGCACGAGCAGCTCTCGTCTTCCTTTGCAGCGCCGCTTTGTATGCCTCTTGTTTTGCTGCATGCACTCGCCGGCATTCTTCGTCAAACCAGGGGTTTCGCGGTGGTGGGCGAGCGAGACCCAGCACATCAGTCGCGGCGTTTCTGATGGCATGTTGGCAGCGTTGCCACAGGTCTTCGGTACTTGATGCTGGCGGCAAAGGGGTGATTGAGAGATTTCGGGATACGCGTTCAGCGAAGAGTCTGGCGGTCTCTTGCGATTGTAGCTTTTCGACGTTAAATTTTCTCACAGTAATTCTTCTTTGTTGCTCAGATTGGGATATCCGCATTCGTACCTTGGCTACAACAAGGTAATGATCCGAGTCTATGTTGGCCGCTCGGAAGGTCCGGACATCCAGAATACTGGAGGCATGCCCTGCGTTGATCGCAATATGATCAATTTGGTTGATCGTTACATGATCATTGGACCGCCATGTCTGCTTATGAATATTGAGATGAGGAAACCATGTGCTTGCTATGGTGACATTTCGCTCCACAGCGAAATCAATTAGCCTTAGTCCGTTATCAGACGTGGTGTCGTGTAGGCTATGCTTACCGACTGCCCTACCAAAGACGTCCTCCTTTCCTATTTTGGCGTTAAAGTCACCCAATACGATTTTAACGTCGTATTTAGGACATTGCTCGTATGTTTTGTCGAGGAGCTCGTAGAAACACTCTTTGGTGGCAGGGTCCTTTTCTTCTGTGGGGGCATGAACACATATTAGGTTTATGTTAGCGAATTTAGCCTTGATCCGGATAGTCATAATACGCTCGCTTACGTGTCGGAAGCTTAAGACTTCTTGCCTAAGTCTGCCGCGTATGACAAATCCGCATCCGAATAAGCGTTGCCTGTTGCCTCTGTAGCAATCACCGTAGTAGATGTCACAGTTTTTCATCCTCCTTTTGCCCGGCCCATCCCATCGCACTTCCTGGATGGCGGTAATATCTGCTTTATAGCAGTCTAGGGCCTCTGCTAGTTGTTCGGCTGCACGTGGTCTGTAAAGGGACAGAACATTCCACGTACAGATCCGAAGGTCGTTGTCCTTATTTCGTTTGCTGGGGTCATCATTAGTTGGGTCATCCTTATCCGAGGCTTTTGGTTGTTTCGGAACCATGAGTTTTTTTACGTGGTAGGGAAGTTACCTCGACGGCACAACCCCCAACCTGGAGGGCCAGTTCCTTAATTATTCCCCTAGGACGAGGGGCCGGGTACACCGGTGCCAGTAGTCCACTACGGAAGTATGAGCGCTGCCGTTGGCCCATTAAGGCCTCCTCCGCCACCATCTCTATTCCGATGTCCTGACCAACATTGGAAATTCCTTACCGACCTGTGATCCGAATACGTCGAAGCAGCTCGCGCAAGGTATTCACTAAGTTCAACCTAACTGGAACTATAGACGCCACCGTTGACTCCGTCTAGGGAATTCGTCCGCTGCCGCCTGGAACAGGAAGAAGTGCTCTAGTGAGAAAAGCACTCTTCCCCCGCTCTCTCATCTGCTGCCACCAAGAATCCGCCAAACGGGGTTGGTTACCCATTTCTTGGATTAAGGTACTAGGCACCCGGCTGTCACCGCGTGGAGGTTGAGAGTAGGAGTTGGTAGGCCTCAGCTGAGTTGAAAACGCTTGTGTTTTCATATGATCGCATGCACTACCGTTTGACCAGCCAACTATATGCGGAAGTAATATTGTTGGTAGAACGATCACTGTCTATAAAGGTGGGCGCCGTGGCGTAAGTGGTTAGTGTGTCGGATCACTACGCATGAGGTTCCAAGTTCGAATCCCAGAAAACACCAACAAGTTTTTTCACGGTCCCACCTCTCGCGAGCATCTGACAAACATTCGAGAGTATTGTTGTCACGAAAAAGCTTCTCAAATCGCCGTTCAGATTCGGCATTAAACTGTAGGTTCCTTCCATTCGTGTGAAAACGCACACAACATGAGTGGTTGCGAGAAGCTAGGTCCTGGCACTTTAAAGAGCTGTTGCGCCAAACAGCCAGGCAGTCGTTAAGGCTCTGGACTCTGCTGTAATTAGGTCGAGGCTGCAAATAGGTTTGAGGACCTGCAAATAACTTTTAAACGAGGTGTCTAGAGCCAATGTGGTCACCCTCTGCTGGGTACCATGGCATATGGATATCGAAGGAAACGAAAGGGCTGACGAGCTAACTGAAAAGATTTTATATGTAGGTCAAACAAGTAGATTCGAATAGATAAAAAGATGAAAGGCGCTAGATATCTATGTATAGCGGCCAAATAATATTTATTAACAGTAATCGCTGTTGGTAGAGGCCTCTGGAAGCTCTTTTTTCTAGGAATTGCATGACTTGGTTACCATATTTTAAAATGCAAGTACTATGGATTGAAAAGTTAATTTTTAAAACGGCTAGCATGGTATGTAACACGTAGAAATGGTCAACTCAGCGATATGGCCTAATAACTTCTCCAATAGTTCTCAAATTTAAACTAATAATATAACACTGAAATACATATGTATTGGTATTTAACACATGTCCAAAAAATACCCATGAAAACGTAGGAGTTAAAAGAACATTATAGAGTTCACAAAAAAGAACGGCATAGGTCACCAATCAACCAATTTAAGTAAACAAGGTCAGTGTTATTATTTCATCGTCTAGTCCCATGAGAAGTTTATACAACTGTTGTGGTAATTTGGTGGTCAATATCCTATTACCCTATGCCTACACTTTACTTAAAGTTGCGTGATAACCATGCATTTCACCATGTTCTATAAAACTTTTGCTACTACCTCGTTATATGCACAATAATCATTAATTGACACAGAATATTTTTTTATGATAATAATAAATTTAACTAAGCAAACCTACCTCATAATCCTTAAGTCTCTCCAAAACGTTAAGCCTTGCGACGCCGACTTTGCACACGCTCTCAAGAGTAAACCACAAATCCGCCATTGTTCAAGAGTACTCCCCAGCTTATCGCGAACATCCCGGGCAGTCTCCAGCTGTGCATCCAAATTCTCCTCATAGTTAGTCATATACGTTCCACCACTTATCAGTGCTTGGAAAGAAAAATAAAATATTTTAAAATTTTTTGGAATTCTTTGAAGCTTAATTACTTACCAATAATCCCATCCTGCTGCACATATAGATCACTTAACCTAATATAGTTTTCTGTAAGCGCTTTGACACGTGATTTGGTGTGTTCCAATATCTCATTGTAGTACCGCATTGAGACAATTTGTAACGCAGATTTGTTGAGGTTGGCAAAGAAATCCTCCTGCGATTTGGCTTTCTGTTTATCTAGCAGAACTCCTAAGCTTAAAACCAACTAGAGAGACATTAATTCAAAGTGAGTGAGTAAACGATTCAAACAACCTACCCTCGCTAGATCCTTGCTTGGTGAATCAGGCACGAATTCCTGGTTAATTGTAACTATGGCAGTCTCTATCGGCTGTTCTGTGGCGAAATTATACTGAATTGCGTCTGCTGTCACCAGCAATGCGTCACGTTTCTCTTGTAAATGTTCAATCCACGCTTCAGCTGTTGCAAGTCTTGGTCCGGGACAAAGTCCTTCCATTTCACCGACTTCTTCATCTAACCGCACGAACTCCTCAACGGAATTTTTATTTCTCTGATTTCACAAGAATGAAATGATAAAACACTGCAACCCTTTGGGTTAACACAAGAAACAAATAGAAATTACCATACGTCCTCGAGCAACAGATGACGAGTCCTTTTGCGGAGAGTCCACTATTGTCGATGTACCACAGCCCATTGTTCGTTTTACATTGCGAACTGCCTCTCACCGGTGTGAAAGGGCGTTTAACCTACGCAATTCGTCAGGTGTACTACTAAAGTGTCACGTTTTTGACCACGCTCTAGAATTGTGTCAAGTTGAATGAATATTGTAGCTTGGTCATGGTCATGTAAGTTGTCTGTACGCGACACACAATTAACTGTAGGAGGTTCCTAGCAACCCCGACTGTAGTTTTGGCCAAAACAAAAGAACTTCCAAACCTCTTATTGTCAGGCAGAACGGCCATAATAATTACAAACTGTCATTTAATGTTTGAACACTATTCGTGTGATGGACAGTGGAAGTGGTGGCTAGTTTGATGAATGGAAAGGATGGAGGTCAGTTAAATATCGAAAACGAGGCATTAATATACGAGTAAATGTACATCCGCCGAAGTAGTTGCGGTTGTACTTTTCGATTTTGCAAATTGCTCCTTGATGACAGGTAATAGAGAGCTATTAGTGTAATTTAGCAGTTCATCAGTAAGGACTATTTCCACTAATACAATGTTGACTGGCATCAATTGAGGAGTAATTTCATATTGTTATTGCTGATTTCTTCTTCTTTGAATCTACATTTTTAGACCTTGGAACGATTTTTCTTAATTTAAATATACTAGAGCCAACCTCATAATGACTTGTAAAAAATATTTGTTTTGTAGTTGTGAGTGAAGGTAAAGATAAGCACGTTACATGAACATCTAGAGAGTAGATTGCTAAATGAGTTGGAATTTGGTTACCTTATCAATGTGGCCACTATTGGGTCTATTGTGATTCCGTATAATCTGTATTCGGTTTACATTATCCACGGTAGATGTCCTAATTATTTGCGTGAAATGCTATTTTTTGCTCAGTTACGCAGAGGGTTCAAGCCAATAATTCCGCGTTTTGAACACATTATCGGAGAGCGGTCATACTTTGTCCAAGCTATTGGACTGTGGAATAATCTTCCACAGGAATGGCGAAGAAAACTCTTTTTTACCGCATTAATGTGTTGTTTGTTAAACGTAAATTTAAATTCGAATATTATTGAGTCCAAATTTGTTTAGGTTTGTTTTTAACTTTTAACTTTTTTTTTTTTGTTTTTCTTACGACTATTTAAAATCATTTGTAATCTTAATTTTAGACACTTAATTAAAATATAAGCTATCCTGAAGTATCCTGATAAATTATTTAATATAATATAAATAAATAAAATAAATAATAATCTTAAAGATCATTCAAGATGCCACCAACTAGCTGAAGAATTTGACTATGTTTTTGAGTGAGGTAGCAGATATGTCTTCTACTTCAAGGTAGAATTTACCTAAGTAACGATGACGTATTCTGGTTAGACAGTCACAGTGACTAAGATATTTTCTGCTGATTCTTCGTCTTCGTCTTTGCAACTTTTTTCCTTAAAGTTCCGGCTGAAGTTGAATCTTGGTAGACATTTGCCTGTGATTGTTATTCGTAGTAGTTGAGTGAACTAGTTTGGAGTTTGAATCATTTTCAGCGACGAGCATGATGGCGTAAGCAATAGTTTGTCTCTTTTTATGAAGAAAAATGGCTGGTTAGTTTAAATAACCTCTAGCGCTGCAATAGGAGCATTTTTCATTGCACCTGTTTTGCATACACAAGCTAGTCTTTGAAGTTTATTGAGCCTACCTTATGCATACCTCTGTTTCGTTATTTAGCACCATACTGGTACTGCATATGTGGCAAATGGTCTTACTATCGCTGTGTAGAGCCATAGCATCATTTTGGGGTTAAGTCTCCAAATTTTACCAACGAAATATTTGCTGGTCCATCTGGCTTTGTTTATGGTTTATGGTTTTGTGAAGTGAGAATTTCAAGTAAGTTGCTGATCAAGTATTAAGCCTGTTGTACATAAAGTATGAGATTATTACCCCACTGTATAATTTAAAGTAACATTTTATACGGCCAGTTCTGTACGTAAAATAATACTCGAAAAGTAGGTTTATGTATATCACGAATTATTAGTCTTAAGTTCCATAAGAAACGTTATCCATAGACACGTGTTTTATTAAAGACGTATATTTAAAAAAGCAGGCCAAGGTATTTAACCTCTTAAGAAAATTCTATTGTTTTACCAAAAAGTGTGGGTGCTTTTGACCATTCTCGTTTTCTCCATTTGGTGAATACAACCATGGTACTCTTTTTTGTGTTCATGTTGAGGCCGACCGACTTGTTGGCACCAGTGAACAGATTGTTTGAAGAGATTGTTTCTTCGAATTCGCCTCTGATTAGTATCGCAAAATCATCTGCGCCTGAAGCCTTCGTCACTGAGTATTTTCAACACTTCATTTACTACCATGGACCACAATAAGAGAGAGAGAGAGAGAGGACTCCACCTTGGGGTAAATTTATGCAATAGTGGTTCTGAGTTTATTACTGCCTAGTGAGATATTAATATTTCTGTCTTCTACCATGCATTTTATCTACTTACTTGTAGTACCATCTACTCCTCCGCATTGAACTTGACAGCTTATCGGCCGAACTTTTCAAGGCATCTGGTGATGAATTTGTAGAGAGCATACACCAACTCACGTGGGCGCCGTGGCGTAAGTGGTTAGTGTGTCGGATCACTACGCATGAGGTTCCAAGTTCGAATCCCAGAAAATACCAAAAAGTTTTTTCACGGTCCCACCTCTCGCGAGCGTCTGACAAACATCCGAGAGTATTGTTGTCACGAAAAAGCTTCTCAAATCGCCGTTCGGATTCGGCACTAAACTGTAGGTCCCTTTCATTCGTGTGAAAAATATAACGCACACAACATGAGTGGTTGCGAGAAGCTAGGCCCTGGCACTTTAAAGAGCTGTTGCGCCAAATATTTATTTTTTTATTTGTATACACCAACTCATCTCTAAGATTTGATAAGATGAGTGTGTGTCGATGTATGGAATCTCAGAATCGTTTACCCGATCCACAAGAAAGGAGACCCTCTCAACAGCGCCATTACAGAGGCATCAGTCTTCTCAACATTGCATACAAGACCCTTCTTGCGATATTGTGTGAATGCCTGAAACCTCTCATCCACAGCCTGATTGGCCCCTATCAGTGAGGTCTCAGGCCTGAAAAGTACACCATCGATCAAATCTTCACACTTCGGTAGATCCTGGAGAAAACCGAAGAAGTCCAAATTGATACTCATCATCTCTTTATCGATCTCAAGGCCACCTATGACAGCATCTATAGAGAATCGCTGTATAGAGTCATGTCGAGTTTTAACATCCATGCGAATTTTGTCTGTCTGTGCTGGATGACGATGGAGAACGCTCGCTGCTCCATTAAGGTCGGTAATAACTTCACCGAGACCTTTGATGCCATAAAAGGTTTTAGACAAGGTGACGCGCTGTCATGAGACTTCTTTAATGTCTCACATGAATGGATTGTGCGAAACTAACAAGCCGGTGCCAGAGGCACAATCTATCAAAAGTCTGTACAACTGGTTGCATACGCCGATGATATTAATATTATTGAAAGAAATCAGCAGGTTGTCACCAGTGCGTTTGCAAGCATTGAAGCAGAAGCTGCCAATATCGGTTAAGCGATGAACGAGGACAAAACCAAGTATTTGCTGTTAATAAGAGGACAATCAACACTCACGAATTGGAAAGAACGTCACAGTGGGCAGCTACAATTTCGAGGTAGTAAGGGACTTTGTTTACCTTGGCTCTGCTATAATCTCTAAAAACAAGACCAGCGCAGAAATTAAGCGAGGAATAACTCTTGCCAATCGCTGTTTTTTGGGCTTATAAGGCAATTCAACAGTAAAGCCCTAACTCGAACAACTAAGGAGACTCTGTATAAGACTCTGATCATCCGAGTGGCAGCGCTTTATTAAAAGTGGATGAGGATATCCTTGGTCGTTTCGAGATAAAAAATATTCGGTCCCGTATGTATTGACGGGTTTTGGAGGAGAATATTCAATGACGTACTATACGAGCTGTACAGTGAGATCGACCTAGTTAAAAAATTGCCAATTGTTTTGGACGTTTAAGATGGCTATGATAATGTAGAGCGAATGGACAACAATGCTTCAGCCTGCAGAGTTTTCGAATTTAACCCGGAGGAACGATGAAGTAGAGGGCCTCCTCGACATAGGTAGCGCGCACAAGTTCAAGGAGACCTCAACGAACTTGGAATGCACAACTGGGGCCAATTAGCTAAAGACCGAGGTAAATGGAGAGGTTTGTTGGTTGGGACCAAGGTTCGTCCTCGCTGGGCGTATTCGGCATTATCAAAAGTTTCTTCGATATCAAAGAAGCAGCCCACCGCACACTCTTTATCTCTAAAGGATTTCTCAATTCCTATCGTGAGTTCCTGAAGAACGTCGGTCGTTGATTTTCCTAGTTGATAGGCATAAGTACTTGTATTAGTTTTTGTGAACGAGGCCTCTATCCCTGATATGTCTCCAAAATATTTTCTCCATAGTTTTCAAGAAAAAAGAAGTATAGCTTATGGTTCGATGGGATTTGGGTAATGGAAACTTTTAAACCTTTTTTTGTGTTCTATACCAGCCCTCTGGTTGATCAGTCAATTCTTCTCTGGGGAAGATATACTGGAGTCTGGGAAGTGAGCTTTGGCTTAGAGCTGTAACGTCTGTAGACCGTTTTACGCATGCGTGCCATATAGCTTTTTCATTACTCTGATTTAATTATTGTGCTGTTTAGAGAGAATACTGTTGATGTGGGCACTGCTGCGGATGTCACAAAGACTTTAGCCGACATTTTTCCATGATTTTCGTTTAGCTCTTCTAATTTCAAGATTATATTTGCTTAGAACTTCATAATATGAACCCCAATCATTACTGCGTTTTGCCTTATTGAATAATTTGCTTGGTTTAGTTCGTAGATTGGCAAGTTTTTGTTCCATTACACGGATAGGCGATTGCCTGATTTTTCTTTCTCTAGACAAGCCTGGCAGTAGGCAGATTTGATTGCCAAGTTTAGATTCTCGCAACCAAAGTCGTGGGCACCGTGGCATAAGTGGTAAGTGTGTCGGATCACTGCGCGTGAGGTTCCAAGTTCGAATCCCAGAAAACACGAAAAAGTTTTTTCACAGTCCCACCTCTCGCGATCGTCTGACAAACCTCCGAGAGTATTGTTGTCTCGAAAAAGCTTCTCAAACTAAATTGGCCTTCGGATGTGGCACTAAACTGTAGGTCCTATCCACTTGTGTAAAAAAATATAACGCACACAACATGAGTGGTTGCGAGAAGCTAGGCCCTGGCACTAAAAGAGCTGTTTCGCCAAATATTTATAATATAATATATCTATAATACCATCTACGTCCCTAATGTTCATATTGCATCAGGTTAAAGTATCGATAAGTTCAAGGCTATATGCTGCATCAGAGCCTAATCTACTGGTGAAATTCACCTTGGATTGGTAAATCTCAGCTATCTCCCGAGATGTGAATGAATAACTCTATATCGGTTTCAATTTGTGGATCTTGGCTGTCTATATAAGTTTGACAGTGTTTAGTGCCTATACTGATATCGACTCGAATTTGGCGATGGATGGATGGTTCTATTGAAACATTACACCAGGCGAACAAATTTAGGTAGAGCTAAGAAGTCTTTTAGATATTAAAGCCAGTCAGAGAAAAGTATTCATTACAATAAACACCTTATCTTGGCCATTTGTAATGTTCTGACTTCGGCGTGCTTCCCTTGAAAATGGGGAGAAGATCTTAATCAGGAGAACGGTTTAAATAAAACAAGTTGTTTAAGCTTAGCTATGATTTATTTTACTCTAGGACCCGCTGTCTCTATGCTGTGCTACAACGTTTCTAGTGTGAGTTTAAACGCATTCTAATGCATTCTCAATGCATTATATTGTGCATATTGTGAACTCATACTAAACACGTTTTGATGCATTTGAACTCTAAACACCTTCTAACTGTAAATACATTCTGATGCATTCGAACTCTGGATACGTTCTGAACTCATGCTAAACACATTCTGATTTGTTCCTCCCTGTCCTAAGGCGATTAGGCTTATCAGTGCTACAGGAAATTCAATATCTTAAGAAGATACTATGCGATATGTAAAGGATGGAAGTAGATATACACAATTAGTATGTGCTAGTACGGGGCGCATGTAGTGGATCACTACACATTACACAATCTTTACTAACAATTCAAGCCTCCTAATACTGTAAAGAGTCTGCCTGGGCTACAAACTTCATAAACAACAAAAAGCACACATGTACAAAATCAAAGCAACTGTTTGGAAAGTCGGTAGAAGTACAGCAGCACGATTGTGTTCAGCAAACGCACTGTCCGACCAAAAAAACAGAAATTTGGACCAAAGATGAAGTCGTTCTTATACGTTATACGCCCTTAAATCATTCGGGAGAAGCTTTTGCGAGCTGAAACATGTATCAACACTTAAGTTTAATTAGAAACATATATGTCAACTCCTAGAAAAAATGAAATTCCATCTAGTTAAATAAACATTTTCAAAGGAATGATGCAACCCGTTACAAAGTCCTCAGCCCAAAACATACGTGTCATTAAGTTCTAATTTGTTTGAAATTTACAAAGTCTATTGTATGCGTAGATTTACATAAGTTTGTACATTACAATAGCATTGATATAAATTAAGGAAAGAGCGCAATCTTTATCTAGATTCTGTGAAACATTCAATAAATGTTAGCAACTTACTATTCATTTCATTTCTTTTCCTCATCAAGTTCATGGTGTATCGCAAAGAAACAAGCTCAATTAATCCGACGTGATCTAATTAACACTATTGTTACGCGGTAAGTACAGAAACAACGTGAGCCTCCTATAAATACCCTATCTTATGTGTGTGTGTTAGAAAGCATATAATTCAAAGCTATTTTACCATTTTGTAATTACGGCCCATCAACTCATCGTTTCCATCTCCCAGAATCGTTAATTCACCCCCGAGAGGGTGTTTCATGTGAGAACTACATCAAGGATAGACCACACATATCGTTGATTGCTTGTAGTAGCTCTCCCTATCATTTCGTAATAGCAACATGCCAACCGAATTACTCACTCACTGCACGTACCTACGCAGAGAGTGTCCTTCGACTCTGTTTTGCTGAATGCACAGCCACGCCTCAGGTTCAAGTGCACACATCCGTTATTCCTATAGACGTAAAATTAAAGAAGCTAGAAAGCTATACACAATCGAATTTGCAATAGTTCAACTGAGTAATTCAAAATGCAGAACTTTGTTGATAAACAATATTCGCCTCCAAGAGTGCTACAATCAATAAAGAGTGTTGTTAGAGAATAATAGATACTAATTGGCAATTAGAAGGAACACAAACAGAAGAACTATGGACAAGAAACAAAACGACTGCATCAACTTTGTGTTGAACACTGTGTATGTGTTTGTATGTCAAGCCCACGCTGAGGGTTGTTAACAGCTGATATCAGGTTCATTGATCCGTCACGCTGTTCGAAAAGTAGTGACATCATCAATGAAGTAAGTCTTTTCGTGGTTTTTCCCTCACACGCCCTTAAGTTGATGTTCCATTTCAACCCCGATATTGGCATTGTCATGGTCTGCTTAGTAATCCAATAAAAGAAGGCAATGTGTGATAGTATTCTTAAGTGTGCGCTTTGACATGTGGCTGAAGTTTTATGCTACCCTATACAACGGATGATTGCGTGAGTGGTTTTAATTGAATCGAATGTCTAAGAAGCTCTAATTTTTAGCGTTTGATTTGCGGAACACGTGTTAGTTGTCTAATCATTTTGATCCAGAAAGACGTAGAGCACTTAAATCAGGCCGCCAAGATCTCAACATAGTACTAGACTACTGTTCTCTTTATAGCTTTAGTGAAAACCACTGAAATGCACTCGTATCCTGCTGCTTGCTGGAATTGAGTAAGGAAGTTTCCTGAGTCAGCTCTGACTGATCGATAGATTCATTATTTTAGGCTAAACCTACATAGGTGGTTAGTGATTATCGACAGGCGCAGCAAAATGATATTTACTATATAAGTAAACTGATTCTTTCGTCAGCGTAGCCTACGGTTGTAGAGGTAAATATAATGGGAGTAGATGTTTTTATGCCTGCATTGCAATCAAACTTGAATGTACTCGGAGTAAAACTGCTAGCGGACTGAAGTATACAAAGAATTATTTAAGATATTTCTTTAAGCGAAAGTTTTCACATATTCATTGAACTACTACACAACGGGTATTAAAAGAAATGAATAAAGTCTGAGTTGATATATAGAAAATTATGAAATCTACATTCAAACCTTCCTACTCGTAGGTATGTAGGAGTATATCATTCCATATTCAAGATTTGAATATGAAATCAGTTAAGTACAAAGTGGGATGGTAAATTGTTCTACTCACCCTAAATGTTAGCTCATCTATTCACCTTCCAGATATACAAACTCCTACCCCTTTTATGGCATAAACTTTCTGAATTCCATTAGCAGGTAAAGGTCTAGTTAATTGAAAAAAGTTAATGATAGTAAAACTCAGCAATAATTTAGATCAATAAATGCTTTTACCTTACCTCTTGTACCGACAATCACATTAGATTTTCATTGTTTGTTAGCTGTGCTACTCCTGCTTGGATTTTTATTCAACTTTTGCTGTACCAGTTGAACTGAAACCTTTTTTAAAGAACATTCTGTGTTTCAAATGTATACATATATTCACGAGGTTGGTTATGAACTTGGTTGGCACGCTACTGGCTGAAGTCATTGTTCTCCCGAAGACTTAAATGCCCATTTATTTGATTTTGATAGAATTTACTCTTCATAAGGATGTTATACAACATCCTCTCTATTCTAACAATTACATTGAAAAAATTGTATCTGCGTATCGTGAAATATTGGTCAATATTGGGAGCACATGACGTGTATGTTTTTATCCTTATACTCATTTATAATCAAACCGCTCTAAATCATTTCTGATTAGATATTCATGCTATTAATTGCGGTGTTGTGTCCAGGTTATACTCTAACCGGTTTCCTTTTTTACTGATCGAGTCATTGGTGCTAAATTTTTAATTACTTGGCATCAGACCAGATCTATATTCCCAATGAAGACTACATTCGCACCTTTGAAGAGTTCCAAACATGGGCCGTCTAAGCAAGAGGCTTCGCTATAGATTTTGATTAAATAACTTGGAAGTCATCAGGCGATTAGACATACTTTAACCAGTTGTACGTTCCTGTGTTACGTTATTGAATATTAGTACACATACTTTTGCTTAAGCCTTGCAATGGTGACCGTAAATTTCGGCACCCCTGAACGTTCAATAATAACCTATTCGGTTGAAAACGACTGTATTAGTGTACTGACTTACGCATATTGGGATGTGGAAATCCTCTGTCATGTATTATTGGTAAACAATCGATTAGCCAAATATTATTTGCCAGTTGATCGGCTACATGCCGCTCAGGGAGTGATCGATTTGTATGCAGATTCATTGTCGATACTAGCCCGATCAGGTCGAATTAGTCATAAAAAAGATTCAAAGCTATTATTTAAACTTGGAAAAAGATTCAGAAATTATTGAGAATTTAAGCAAAGTGAACGATATGATCCATTCCAAGAGCATTGTTGACTTTTTAGTATGTTTTTCGCAGTTTGATCGATTACTAGTGATGTTGGAAATTTTTTCGTTGCGGTCTTTAGGCGAATTTCTTACTGCCTATAGAATATAATTTCCCGAAAATGTATGTACATATGTTATGCTCTAGAGATCTACATATAGTATGTATATGTATACAAACATACATTTTTAATGCTGCTAATCCTTCATGAGGGTCGCGGGGTAGGATGTTTAGTTGCACTCTCCATCCTTCTCGTTCCTCCGCTATTGACTCCAACACATCAGGGGGAATCTCTAGATGGCTCCAGGAGAGGTGTTGGACTTGATCCAACCATCTACTTCTAGGCCTACCTGATGGCACGGCAACCATGGTACGTCCTGGAAGCCGGCCTGGGGGCATACGCACTACATGACTAAACCATCGAAGCATAGATTGTTCCGTTCGAAAAAGTAGCCACTCAACATTGAGCGCCTCGAGTACTCTGGTGTTGCGCACTCGATCCCTACGAGTTATTCCAACAACACCGCGAAGGAACCTTATTTCGGCAGCTTGTATCCGCGATCACATTTTTGTATGTATGTATGCTCTACAGTACTATCCAATTAAAATATAAAAATGTATCTCACTAAACAACATCACAAATGCTTTGTATTCAATTCTCTGTGTTAAAAATTATCGCGAAATACGTGCCAGAGATAGTCCTCGTGAAAAATAAATAAAAATAATCAAATAAATTAAAAAAAAAAAAAAACACAATAGCGGCACACCGCAAATTAGGGGTTGAAAAAAACCAGCAACCAGCTACTCGTAGTGTCCATTCAAACCGAATGGTCAGTCCATAATTAGAAGTTCCACACAGTGCACATAACACTTTGCTCTTAAACGCAAAGCAAAGTGCCTTCGGTATAAAAAAAAAATGTTACGTATACGCACGGAAGGACACACTTCCCCGCTCGCATTACATTCCAACAACTTCACCACCCTCAGCTGAAAGTATTCGTAGATTTTCGCAAACACGTGCGGATTCTCCTTTTTTGTTTTAACTTGGTGCTTGTTTTTTTCCATTTCCTAATTTCCATATACCAACAAGTAGAAGAAAAACAAAAACGGAAGAAAGAAGGAAAAAAGTTAAAAGCTTTCTGTTTGCCGAAAATAAGTTTTCACTCTTTTCTCACGTGGGTGGGTGGTGGCAGTCGGTGACTGTCGGGCTGTCTACTGCCACTATCAGTATGCCAGAGTAGAGAGAACGGAGCCTAGGCACGAAACAGACCACTTCCAGCGGAGCGCCACACATAGATGCGTATCTATGAGATTTTTTCGTTTTTCATTGAACGGCAAAGTGTTCAGATGGATAATTCGTTCGGAATTTATTTCTAAAGACGAAAATTGGCCAGGAGAAGAAAAGTATCTTATCCCGTCTCATAGTGTTCATTGTCGCGCATTTATCTGTATCTCCTGTGTCGTCTCATAATGTGCTCTGTGCGTTTAGTTAAATACATAGTTGTTTGACCTGGATTCGTAGGAGTCTATTGTGTGGCGCGCGCGTTTATGTTCGATTAAGTGAGTGCCTATGTTCTATTCTGAAATTTGTTAATAAAACAGTCTACATAGTATATCATTCTTAAGTTGCCGTTACGACAAATTTGCCTGCGCTCTTGAAATAACATTCTCCTAGTGCGGAGGAGGAGAAAGAGAATTTGTGATGTTCTAATGTGACATTTAATCAATACAACAAGTGAAGCTGTTCATCTTAGTTAAACAAAAGATATAAGATAGACGGTGTTTGTCAAAAATGGGTATACGCGACCAATTGAAGATGTTTCGTCGGGCTCGGTCGTCTACCAGAGAGAACCACCGAAGGAAATCACTTTTTAATTTGGTTGCTCCAAATCAAGTTACTGAGCAGTCGTTACAGGTGTGGCGAGCTTTACCAGCACAGATAAGACAGGATCCTAGTTTGGCATCTTTTCAAATCGAAAACGAACGTTTGCACGGTGGGTTTGTGTTTTGCTTTTACATTATTTATATTTATTTAGCTTTATTCGAGGAAAAACATATTCGTTTATTTTCGTCCAATGCCTGAAAAGTGCTGACATTAAGATATTTGTGGGATGTATCTGTGAGAATATTATTGTGAGCTTTTGAAACTGGCGGAGAGAGAAGTAAACAGTCGGCAGTGCTTTTTAAGTAGATATTGTTTTTATGTCATTAATGATTTCTAGAAAGCCATACTTAACCTTCCTAGAATAAGAATTTCCTCGTCAAAATTGAAAGGGACAAAAACCGCCAATTACAGGACTCACAACGAAATACACTTTTTCAAAAAATTTTTTGTTTGAAACCATGAATATTTGTCGGCTTGTGTTTATAGAAAACAATATCGATGCTCATAGATAAGATAAGGGAAGCTGTGAGAAACTGAGATATTTGTAATACTGCTGACAAAATTCAAACAAGTGCCGAAATATAAATTTAGCTCCCTTATTGCCTTATTGCTCTCAACTTTTTCCATAAACAACCCTTCATATTATAGCATAAATTATGGTACATTCATATAATAATCACATAAATTCTGATGTTTGCATGTAAAATAAGACGAATATACCCTCCCTTCGTTGCAGATATAGTTAGTTTTGACAAGTGGCAACTTCAGAACGTTGCCGACTTATGCTTTAAGACGTACGAGCTCCTTTTGCGACAAAAAAAAAGACAATTGTCTCCCAAATTAGAACATTAGTGGGAGACTATGCTCTGGAACGTTCGTGCGATTTCTTGTTGAAATTGACGATCAAATCCCAAAATTATTCTGTAGATGCATTGAATAAAGGATTGACTGTCTGAAGCTGGTAGTTGTTTCGCAAGCTGTCGAAAAGATAAATGGGCGGAAATCTGTAAAATAATATGCATCTTAAATGTTTCGCATGAAATGTGTTGACATGAAATAAAACTTATCTCAAATTCATGCAGAGACAGAAATTTTACGTTTGACCAACACAGATATGTACTCTGTTAAGCGTTTAACACTAGTGCGAATTTCTTTTCTGAACACTGAAACTACGTACTAATATTGCTTTCAAACGGAGGGTCTGGCGAGGCTTAAAACCGCCAAGTTTAACGACAATGATCTTACATTTTACATTGCAGGCGGGTCTAAAAAAGTAAGCTTTTGCTATTAAAGTAAAATTGAAGTGTTTGAAATACCATCGCAGCAATTTTAAGGTTTCTGTTTTTGGTAACAGGATGTTATCGAGCAAAAGAGTGGCTAACGTCCTAGCTAGAGAGGAGTTCTTTAGAGAAACAAACTTACTAACTTAGTTAATTACATACTTAGGTGGCGCTACAGTGCGGGGTGGGCTTCAACCAACAAACCTCTCCGGCTAGCTCGGTTACGATCCAGCTACCTCCAGTTGCACACGACATGTTGGTTAAGGTCCCCCTCAACTTGTTCGCGCCACTGAGTCGCCCAGATGGATTTGAAGATTTTCCGGACTGGAACGTTGGGCTCTATCTGCTGTACCTGACCCATCCATCTTAGTCGCTGTATGTGAACTCTTCTAGCTAAGTCGATGTCATTGTACAGGCCATAAAGTTCGGCATTGTACTTTCTCTTCGACTCGCCGTTTATGCAGACGGGACCAAAGACCAATCGATGAACTTTACTCTTAAAGTAACTAAGGGCATCCTCATCCGATTTTGAATAAGTCCATGTCTCTGCGTCATACAACAGGACTAGGATAATTAGTGTCTTATACAGAGCTATTTTACAGAAGCAAACAGGAGGTGGAAATCCAAGCCAAAGTATAATAAAGCTGGAACTTGTAAACCCTTACAAAAGCATTGAGGGTCGTTTCTACTGCTGATACATATAAACGATGATGACATATGGTATGAGCATAAAGAGGCGAGCATAGAACCGATTTTAACGTCACTTGGGAAATCTTTGCAATATTATTAATACTACTACTACTAGTAATATTATACTATTTCTATGATATGGTAGTGCCTATTATTTATTGCATTTGGACAGCGTACATTTTTCAAAGAGTAGCTAAGTAAGTCAATGTATCTTAAGTTTGCGCATGCTGTGTGATAATAGCTATGTTTATCTTCTATGTAATATTATCTACCCTCATATGGCTACAAACTGCTTTTTCAGTTTGACTAAATATAAAATTCTAAAAATAAATTCGACGAAATTTGTGCAAGGCAGAAGATGGTAGTAAATAATTATAAAAAAGTACTTACCCATAAATACATATGTATATATGGTATTACGACAAAAATAGAATAAATTCTGTTCATAAAAAAAAAAAAATACATTTAAAATAACATTAATAAGGAAGGAATCTGTACCAGCTGGTGATATCGACCACAGTTTATTTCAACAAATTGATGACGAAATTATATATTTTGCTAAAGACGACAACATTACCATAGATAGCATCACACCCGGGGTCAACGCGACAGCATTACTGTGCAAACAGAAATTCATCATATTGATTAAATCTGACGTTTTTGGGGGGTGATGTTATTATTTTCCTTTTCCTTCTGTTTATTTGTCGGTCATCGCTTTTATTTATTGGGTGACAGCTGAAGTGTTAGACCAGGTCAAACTGGGATCGAAATAACTACATACGTATTTTATAAGTGGCTAGTTATGTTATCTTTGAAAGGGATGCGTGTTCAAAAGTTGCTTATGTCAAAATAAAATTTTATATTATATTTACTTTAACTAAGATCATGTTCACATAGTATATACATATGTTGGTAATTGAAAAAAAAAAATGTAAAATTCAATTTTGTTTCCCCAATGCACTGAAAAAAAAAGTTGAGGAAAAATCACCAACTGCATAATAGAGATAACAGCAAAGCTCAACGCTCAGGTCTCTTTAGGTTGAGCCCCCAAATGATCGTAATTGAAAAGACTAAATCTACAACTGAATTTTATTTCAATTCTATTTTAAATTCAAACGTTTTTTTGATTAAAATATTTTTTTTAGAACTAGGTGAACTTCGGTACAAAAATGATTTGTTCGGCAAGTGCCAAACAGTAGAGTGATTAGATTTGTCTAGTTAGTAAGAAATGCACTCTTGCAGTAGAGGCCAACCTATGTGCGTCGCCTAAAATGTATGTATACACGTTTGTTTAGATGTATAATTTTTCTTTCAATAGATTTTGCACTTAGTTTTCTGAATAAAAGTCTAACCCTTCTTGCTGCGTAAAAAGTTATAGTCAACTCCAAATATATTAATGCTACATGGTACGTACCGGCAATTCTTTACGAACGCACCAATATCAGCCGAAAGTGTTTTTTTAATTATTTTTCCTCCCATATGTAAATGTAGCTAAAAGGCAAATGTCACATTATTTAGAAAGCATATTAACTTCGAATAATAAAAACGTGACTATATAGTAAAAATAATAATAACAAAAGCACCTCCTTCGCTGATTTCAAATATGCAAATATTTCAGTTGGCATTAGTCATTTCAATGGAGTAGTTGATGAAAGGCATTTTCCCATAACTTAATGCCTTTCCACGCATTACTTGAATTCATATATTCTACGATTGTATAACAATAAAATGACCGTTAAACAGGAAAACATTTACAGCCCTTTACAACGTCACGCACAGGTTGTATTTTCATTTTTCCAACCATAAGCTGCTTTTCAAAACAATTAAGTATGAATTCATTAGTTGGACATATGAACATAAAGCATTCTGTGAATTTGTGTCATCCGATTACAATGTAATTGTAAACTTCCTCCAGTGATAGAAAATGACCTGTGAAATTTAATTAAAGTTTCATTCATAGGTTTGTAATCGAGTCGGAAATATAACGCTGAAGTACTACGCGAGCACATCTGCATACAGTAATTGTGTTACTAATTTTACTGTACTTTATATATATGTATATGAATTTAAATGATTAGACGACTAGACCTTTGAATAGATCTAGCTAGAATAGCTATGCGGTCTTGACCATAGCATGAAATACGTGCTTTTTGTAGAAAAGCTAGATAGAAAGATGTAAAGAAGGGATCCCGTGATTTCATTTGAGAGCCGTATGCATTTAATTGATGAGTGTGCTTCTCTGGTTCTTCATCAGCTGTTAAGACGATAATGTTTCTTGGCACGTTTCAAGCGATATGGAAGCTTTTGTTGCTATAAGCAGACAGCATGAATTACACTATTGTATATAACCTATATCTAAATACAAATTAAAGGTAATTAGGAGCTCATTTGGCCTCCTATGTATTTACATACAAAGCTCAGATTTTTTTATGTTTTTTTTATTAATTCTATACTGAGTAGATGGATTATCAACTCTAAGCTGGGTGAGACGTCTGCCAGAAGATCTGTCAGTAGAGGCACTCCGCAAGGTGGTGTTCTATCCCCCCTTTTGTGGAATTTGGTGATCAATGAGCTACTGATAATCATGGAAGGCGAGGGATGCACACATGCTTATGCAGATGATGTTGCTTTGGCCGTCTCAGGAAAGCACTTACATACGGGGTCATACTCACATACGGGGTCATTGTCTGGTGAACAGCTTTAGAAAAAGCTATAAATCGCGATTATCTAAGTAAGGTCCAGCGCACAGCTTGTCTGTGCATAGGCGGAGCACTACGTACACCCCCGTGTGGCACTGGACCCTTGATACCCCTCGGTATATGTAGCAAGCAAATGGCAACGAATGCAGCGGTTCGCCTCGAAGCTACCCAACAGTGGTCAAGAAAAGAATTTGGCCACGTTTCCATTTTGAATAAATGCAAAATCTCTCCCGAAAACACGGATTACACCATCCCACGTCTACATTTTGACAAGAACTTCCTCATCACCATCCCCTCCAGGTCGATTGGAATCGACCTCTATAAATTCCTTAGTAGCTCAAGACTGCCGCTCGTCTCTCGTGGAGATGGCTGAGCAGTTCAATATTCACCTGTGTTGGGTGCCGGGGCATAGGGACATTCCAGGGAATTGTAAGGCCGATGAACTCGCCAGAATAGGAACAGCTATACCCATCCTGCCGGACAAAGGCTCCTAAGATATACCAATCGCTACTCGCAAACTTAAATTTAAACTGGATGCTCTCGAGAGTACGAACCTTAGGTGGACAAGTGGATCCACATGTCTAACGACAAAACAAATTTGGCCGCAGTTGGATCTAAAACGTTCTAAGTTTGTGATTTCTCTCAACAGATTGCATATCGGCGCTATAATAGGTGTCATCACTGGACACTGTCTAATAGGCAAGCATGCCACAAGGGTAGGCGTTTTGCGAACGGCTTTTGTAGAAGCTGCATGGATGAGGAAGAGGAGGAAACTATTCCTCACCTTCTTTGTTCCTGCTCAGCTCTCTCCCATAGAAGGAAGCTTCACCTAGGAGACCCCTTTTATAACGACATAGGCGACCTGAAAAACATAGATATCAAGAGCCTTCTACGCTTTAAGAAGCTCAAAATGGTTTAACGAGTAGGTAGGAGGAAATTTCTCTCATGATCCATGTGGTATTACAATGGACCTATTATTGGTCTAAGTGTGTTGGCGTTTCTCAGCTGGCAGCCACTTCAACCTAACCTAACCTATACTGAGTAGATTTTCTTCTTAGCCGAAATCCCTGGTAGCTAATGCGTTTAATTTAGCATTGTTATTTGTAATTTATTTTTTACGTAACAGTAAAGAAAATAATATTAACTTTATAGTGATTTACTGCCCGGACCGTCTAAAAACGTGCCGTGCCAATCTTATAAATACTATAAAAGCAAAGTCAATTTTCCTTGTGAACACCGTTTCTCGCAAACTACTAGGCGTAGGTACTTGACATTTTGCACAGTTATACCCTATTTTGCCTAGATGCGAGATAAGAAGGGATTTTTTCGAAATTCAAGGTCTAAGTGGCATAAAGGGGGTTGAGATCGAATTTTCCATCTGTAAATATTGATTCCACAGCCGTAGCTCCGGATTAAAAAAAATAAAAATAAGTGAATTTAGTAAATTCGCTGCTGATTTATTTAAGGTATAAAACATCCTTCTGCGTTGTCCTGAAGCTGAACAATGCTAAAAACAATTAATCAAATCATCGCCCACAATTTTCCTTCAGTGGAGACCACTACCAGCAGTCATGCTGCAGTGGCTGAGTGGGTTTGTGTATGATCTGGTGGTGATTCCTACGGGGGAAGTTATAATTGAGTTTACACATTTTCGGTATTGTATTCAGTTGACAATTATATTTCAACGAGTAAATAACCGTTAACTAAAATGCGGGCGAAGCAAGGCGAGCACTGGTCAGCTAGTGTACTATAAAAGATTTAGTGACTTCGACTTAGTAGAAAAGCCACGCAAGTCCCTGATTCATAATTTTTCTTCAAGATCCTCATTAGTACCTTTTGTTTAAAAACTCCGAGGGTTCGCTGTTGGGCTTCCATGTCCTCGTGTCCTCCTGATAACCTCACACAAAATCGTTCTCATCCATCTTAAACATTTATCAGTTTAATAAATTTTCCAGGAAAGTTGATTTCATACGTGATTTTTCACAGTTCTACTAAGATATTTGTGTAATATTCGGCTTAAGATATGATGATTAGTGGCTAAAACTGTACGAAATGGATTAAGGAAATTATATGTATAAGGGTGTGGAGAGAGCGACGACAATGCGGAACAATATCTCTGTGAGTTTTCGGCCTTTGCTTGTATCAGGTGGCAGATCCTCGGTCCTGATGTGGTGAGTGCTGGTACTGTAAGCTTCTCATTACTGAAGTGAAGAAGTTTGAATCGACTCACGCACCTTGATAACTTCTGACATCAAATATGCGCCGCCAGTCTATTGAAACGTGGCCGATTGGGGATCCCGTTTGTTGTGGTGTTCCGTAGGAGAATCGAAACTCTGTTGAAAGCAAAGAAGAGTTAATTAGTCAACGGTCTCATTCGCCATGTATCAGCATCTGCATGACTAACCTGAGCATAGTTTGCGTAGCAATTTTACTTAGAATTATAAAAGCAGTTGATATCAGATAAAGATTATTTTGGGAAAATTACTATTATATTGCTTTGGCGAAATAACTTGAGACCTATTGCTGGATAAAAACTCTTTTCAAATTGAAAAAATCAAAAATAAAACAATGCTCAGAAGAGGAATATGTAGGTTTTTTTCCGAGGGTAGGTGAAAAATCTTCCATAGACACTATGACAATAGCAAGCGCGTGCTCATAGTAGTGTCCGATTCTTACTGACTAGAAAAAAACCACCTTTCGATAGAAATTTGTTAGATATCGCAACTAAGTAATAACTTATCAAGCAATTTTTCTATCGCGAAATAAAAACGTTCGGCAGGTTGCTTTCCACTGAAAGATCCTGCACGTTCCGAAATCCAGACGCGGTTAATCATTATCTCGCCAAGTCGAAAGGTTTCGCCCTTTGTAGTCGGCGCAATAAATTGCTTTTATCCAAAATTTGTAGGACAGTATTGTTGACATGTCCGATTAGTTGGTTTCTATGCTTTCTCGCGGGCGCCGTGGCGTAAGTGGTTAGTGTGTCAGATCACTACGCATGAGGTTCCAAGTTCGAATCACAGAAAACACCAAAAAGTTTTTTCACGGTCCCATCTCTCGCGAGCCTCTGACAAATATCCGAGAGTACTGTTGTCATGGAAAAGCTTCTCAAATCGCCGTTCGGATTCGGCACTAAACTATAGGTCCGTTCCATTCGTGTGAAAAATATAACGCACACAACATGACTGGTTGCGAGAAGTTGGGCCCTGGCACTTAAAGAGCTGTTGTGCCAAATATTTTTTTGTTTATGCTTTCTCGCGAAGCTCTAGTTTCAGCTTCGACTGTCGGAATTCCGAGATCCCTGTGGATATCGTCGTTTCTACTATACCACTGTGCTTGGACAATTTCTCTTAGCAATTTATTTTGAAAAGTTTGTAAAATATTGGCATTTGTTTTCTTGGTACAACCCCAAATTTGTATACCGTAGGTCAGTACTGAGCTGGGAATGTTTTCCGAGTAGCCAGTCCATTTCTTCATATTTGATTTCGTGTTCTTTACGTTTCATTTTCACGTGCGAATTCCATTTCAGTCTTGCGTCGAGTGTCATTCCCAGGTATTTGGCCTCGTTTGCAAAAGGTATTCGGGCCGAGTTTAGAAAGATTGGCAAGTCATTCGTTTTTTTATAAGTGAAATTAACGTGAACAGATTTAGATTCGTTGAGAGCAATCCGCCAGTCCTTCGTCCATTCATTTACATTATTCAGTGCGTTTTGCAGTTTTGCAGTGGTTTCTTCAATTGTTTTATCTACTGCTAGGATAGCGGTGTCATCGGCAAACGTAGCAAGGATAGTGTCATCTTCTTTCGGTATATCACGAGTATATAAAAAAAGAGAAGCGGCCCAAGAACGAACGGGAATACGTAGGTGAGATTGCTAAAAAAATTCGGTCTCTCGGTTGGCACGATTTCAAACTTTTTCAAAATTGCAAAGCTTTCGGTCAAATATATTTTCCGCAATCATGTCAACCAGTAAGAAGAACATGGCTTTGAGAAAATGGCGTTTAAAGTTTTACTGTCACTCTGCATGCACTGTGCACTACACTTTACTTACCTATACCTATACATTTCTTTTATTCTACGTTTTTGACAAAAATATTCTTGGAACATATTCTGCACACTACATACGTTTTTATAAACTTTAAATTAAGACCAGCTTTAATTTTTTTTAAGCCATCATACAAGAATACCCCCTTAGCATACATATGTATATATGCACATACCTTATTGTCTGCGACGTTCTCATGAAACTTTATTTATCACTAAACTACACTTTTCGAGTTTGCTGCGTTGCGTAAATGAACATTCTCCACCGTTAAGGCAGCGCTTTCATAGAACTTGGGCTGATTAACAGAACAAAAGGATGTTTATTTGTAGTGGGTCTTTCTCATCATTTTATAAACTTGCACCTGCCAATGCCCACCTAACTTTTTAATTTATTATTATTGATATAAATTGAATGCTTCTGAGTTAAAAATATAATGCAAAATTAAGCCGTTATGAGCTTGAAGGTTATCCACTTCAATTACAAATCCAACGATTAACTCAAAATAATTGCGAAACAAGTACGCATAAATACGTAAAATAATATTTTTACCTCAACTACGGAGTCCTTCTTCATCCGCTATTTGTGCAGATTAATGTTTAAAACATTTAAAAAAGCTCTTTCAAAACCAGACTGCATAATGGGTTATACGAGTAATTACCAAGATCACGAGATCTAAAATGTGCAAAAGATCAGCCATTTAAGAGAGCGAAAAATTAACTTCCCCCATTTGCTGGCTAAGTTTGCAGATAATTAAAAGTATTGTGCTTTGAATATTAATTCAACAACAAATAATTTTTGACTAAAGTAGATGATAAGCAATAGATCTGTCGTCATACTTTGTTTATTATCTCCGAAGTGCTTGTATGTCAACAGAAAATTAGTTACAGTCGCGTTTTGGTTCTCAAGAATATGACTAGAATATTAATATGGCTACTGGTAATAATTTTTTTTTTATAGTAACTAGCATGTGTTTGAGCGGAGTAATGGAGAAGATTGGTACTCTTTCAGCAGTAAAGATAGTGGCATTATTGTACATATATAGAACATTCTTCATGGATGTAGTGAGTAAAACTTCTAAAGACAGAATAAAGTCAGGAACCTGCGTAGTTGTGGTTAGACTAGGATTGTTCCATTGAACTTCGGCAATGGAATACCGAAAGTGATATATCAAACGATTTGTAATTCACCGTTTTTGGAAAAAATGAGAAAATTATTGGTACTCGTATTAGTTCTCCCCGTCATATTTGAAGTGCATGCAAAGTCAAACTTAAAGAAAAACCCAAATTTCATATAAAATCGGTTAAATGGTTTTCTGGGTGTGCAACAAGAACAATTTTAAGATTTCAAAGTTCAATGCGTCTTAGTTCCTATCACTCCATATCCTATCACACCATAAGAATAATTAAAAAGGGTTTAGAATCGCCATCTCAGGCGAAGGTGTAGAGGATAAAGTTATTGGTTGCGAAAGCGTGTGCCAACATTATTTCGAAGGTATAACAATAGTGGTAGGTTGGTCATGTGTCTGGAAAAATTGTTCGCTCTGTTAGATGATTGATATGACTATGACATCAGATGATCGGAAAAAAATACTGTGAATCAGAAGCAAAAACAAATTAACAAAAGAAATCTCCCTAGTTATCTAGAGTAATACTCCAAAAATATCCACCGGAAATAAAAGAAATGGTCAGATAGAAGAGGAGAGCCGTAAAAAATGCCAACGAACTCGTGCTCCACAACATAAAATACGTCTTAATTGTTTGTGAAAAGACGATAAGGGATTTTAAATATTGTGCAGTGGCAACTTACTTTGAATGCTTAACAACGGAAAATGATTCCAATTATTCGCTTCGGAAAGCTATAGAAGGCATTAAAAAGCCCCTGTTTCAAGCGGCGCCTATCAAAAAAAATAACGGTGGATGGACCAGGGATGATAAAGCCGAACCCCACAGGCGGATCAGTAGAAATGCGGTTAAGTGGGAGGGTTGTGATCCCTTGTTTTTGGATCATAACCTCGTCGAAATAGAAAAAAGAAGGGTCAGTGATGATAAAGAGAAAGCGAAAGTCGTCGCTGATCACGTGGAAGAAACCTTTAAGTCGTCTGATGGAGAACCGTTTATTGAAAATATCAACTCGTCGCATACAGAATTTGACAATAACACTATTAAGAGTGCAACGCTAACCGAA
The DNA here is from genome assembly GCA_945910035.1 of Brachypalpus laphriformis. Classification (NCBI taxonomy): domain Eukaryota; kingdom Metazoa; phylum Arthropoda; class Insecta; order Diptera; family Syrphidae; genus Brachypalpus; species Brachypalpus laphriformis. The sequence continues at coordinate 127,516,315 of OX246755.1, forward strand.
CTCAAGCAAGAGATAAAGAAACTGAAATCGATTTGATCACGGAGAGTTCCTTAAACCGTTACCTGGAAAAGATTGAATGAAGTTTCTCCATATTGTAAACGCTGCGCTTAAATTAGAGTATATCCCGACCGATATATATGGGCGCCGTGGCGTAAGTGGTTAGTGTGTCGGATCATTACGCATGAGGTTCCAAGTTCGAATCCCAGAAAACACCAAACATTTTTTTACGGTCCCACCTCTCGCGAGCGTCTGACAAACATCCGAGAGTATTGTTGTCACGAAAACGCTGTTCGGATTCGGCACTAAACTGTAGGCCCCTTCCATTCGTGTGAAAAATATAACGCACATAACATGGGTGGTTGCGAGAAGCTAGGCCCTGGTACTTAAAGAGCTGTTGCGCCAAATATATTTTTTTTTTTTTATCCCGACGTTATAATGGTTCTTAAACCAGGAAAACCACAGAATGAAGAAAATTCGTAGAGAACTATTCCATTCTTTCGATTATGTGGAAAGTTTTTGAGAGGGTAATATTTAGGCGTTTACAGCCGGTTATAGAAGAAAAACGTTTTATCCAGGACCATCGGTTTGGCTGCCATAGAAAGTACTCAACAAATGACCAAGTGTATTAGAATAACTCATGTAATTTAGAAAGCTCTTGAAGAAAGAAGATCGGCTCGTGCGCATTCTTTGAGATCTCCTTGACAAGATGTGGCATGAAGGTCTGAAGTAGAAATTACAACAAGTTCTATCCGAACAATTGTATAACATTCTGAAGTCATAACTCACGAATAGACTCTTCCGTGTTAAACACGGAAACGAGTATTCCAAATTTAAAGAAATAGCGGCTGGGGTGCAGTAAGGAAGCGTCCTTGGTCTGCTCTTGTGTTTGTTTTATAGTCGTGATATATCTCAAGAGGAAGGCGCCGTATTAGCTACATTTGCCGACGAGACTGTCATCTTAGGAACAGGTAAAACGATTGAAGAAACTACTGGAAAATTGCAAGAAGCGCTGGATAGAGTAAATGAATGGACAAAGATTTGGCATATCGCGCTCAATAAAACCAAATCTGTTTATGTAAATTTCACTTATAGAAAAGTAAATAATTTGCCTAGATTATAATCTTGGTTCGAATTCCGTTTGTAAATGAGGCCAAGTTTAAATGGATGCCACACGTGAAGAAACACGCAAAGAACTCGACAAAAAATATATAGAATTGTACTGGTTACTTGAAAAACACACCAAGCTTAACATAAAGAACAAACTGCTTTTATTCAAGCAAGTGCTAAAACCGGTATGGTTATATGGAAAACAACAAAGTCATTTTAAGGATTTACAAACTTTTGAAAATAAAGTGCTAAGAGCATACCAATGCACCGTGGTATATCAGAAACAACGATATCCACAGAGATCTCGGAATTGCGACAGTCGTTTAACTTGGCGTGTAAGCATAAAGATCGTTTATAAGGATACGTGAACAATGGAGTCCTTTTATGCGCTGGGTTTACTACAAGGGACCAAACCGTTTGACCTATTGCGATAACAACTAACCGCGTTCAAATTGCGGAACAAGCAGTGACTGTCAGTGGAACGGTACCTGCCAAACGTTTTAATTTTGCGAAACAAAAACTACTCGATAAGCTAAGAACTTAGTTGTAGTGAGCAAAAAAAAAAAATTTGTTGAAGGGAGGTTTTTTAGTGAGCAAAACCCTAGCACTATTACGAGTACGCGCTGATAGCCCTCATAGTGTCTTTTGAAGACTTTTACCTACCATCGGAAAAAAACCATTCCCAGAGTTTCTCTAAAACATAACATCCAAGTTTTAAACTGGTACTCTCTATCTATGATTTCCATTGCCCGCACTGTGTAAACCATTTTAAAAGTATTTGTAATCTTTTGAGGGAGCGCAAATTATAAAAAAAAAAATTGAAAGTGTAGCTAACTAGTCGGAAGAACCACGAGGCAAAAAATACTGTAAGTCATGGAAAATAAGCCTTTAAATTCTGGTTACACCCTATTCATTTTATGGTCAACATTAATGTGGGTGCTCAACATAAGCTACCCTGCTTATCTATTTTTCAAATGCACCGAGTTATGTGTAAATGAAAAATTCCCTGATTGAAATCCGTCCAGAAAATTCTGTCGAAACAAAACGAGTGTGAACTGGATATTTTTTAAACTTATAATCTCAGTCTTCTGCGGATCACCTCGTTCAGCATATTTTATAAAAGTGTAATATCGATTTCGAACCGCAGATGATTCAGAAATTTTGATGTTAACACCATTCTGACTCCTGTCTAACTTTTTGAACCATCTTCCAGAAATAAGGTGACTTCGATATGGATTGTAACATCCTCGTTCACCAGTACCTGTTAATAAGTATCTTTTCCTAGAGCCTTTTAACCATCTGCATCCCATTATCACCTCACATGAAATGACTTCTTTGAGTCTCGGTCAATAAAACAAGTAAGCCTTATAACAACCAGCCCACTTCTAGTGTACTTTTAGGTGATACGATATTGTATGATTTGATGTCCTAAGAGCGATTTAAGTATACTTCTTATGGAAACCCGATTCCTTTTATTTAATTTTTTTCCTGCATTTGTTGGCGATAGTTAATTAACTTGTATACGTCTTTTCTTTCAAACATGTACGAACACTCTTGGGATTATTTTGCCAAAAAAACATTTACTTGGAATTTTGTGTAATCGTGCGAGATTGCCATTCATTTATTCTCTTCCGTATTTAATTTCCGAATGTAATTGTAGGTAGTATAACGTGAAGGCGCAAGTTAAGTGTAGTTTCGCTACTTCACGTTAATTTTGCAATTAACATCTCCTGGGTGATACTATTTTAAGAACGCCTTCGTCGTCTGCCATAATCAGTATGCACTACAATCAGATTGCAGCATCGGTTCACCAAAGACGCATCATTTTCTCATGTATCGCTGCGTGGGTGAAAATTGTCACGGCTAGTTTAATTCGCAAATTTCCAACATCCCCTAGCCAAACACACTGAAACAAATTATAAAATTCCTTAACCATCGACACAATCCAACAGATAGGGAAGCTGTGTATATTTCTTTCTGTTGCGGCGCAAATAATTTTCAACATATTGCACTCCCTCTCACACCCGTACATTAATATGATAAAGCTAAATGAAGTACGTGTGCACGAGCTATTGTGTACATTACAAAGCTTTAAATGGACTAAATGGTGTTTCTAATTTGAGGGCCATTTTTGATCAACTTAAATGGTCTTTTAAATCGAAATCAAGATACTTTGGTTTACATCCATTTAAGTAAATGTAAGAACGCGGTAATTTCTTTTTGGTTGCAGAAAAAGACCTTAAAAATAAATGTCGCACGAAATTTTCTAAAAATAGCGGCACATGTATGAACAATGTTCACCAACTTTAACGCCCGCCTGAGAAACTGTCCTGAGAAACATCAAAATGTTATGAAATGGTTTTCAAAATCGACCCAATTCTATAAATATTTTTTTTTTATTTGCTTGTAAGCGATGACACAAAAATAATTTGACTTATGGGGATTCAAGCTTTCACTCTTGCAACTTGACACACGTGGTTGCATGAAAGAGTTCAATAACAATCAAATGTAAACCAAGGATACCCCCATGCCAATCCATGTCATTTCTGCGTAAATGATTGAATTTCGCAAGAATTAAGTGCCAAACACGAACGGAATTTATTTGACTTTTTGGTGACATTGAGCGCCCTTTCCTTTGAGTGCCCTTTCTTTTGCTTTCCTTTCAAATCATTGAAAGAGTCGTTAATTCCAGAATACTTCCATATGAGTATGTATGTAAGTATCTGCTAATGCAAGAAATGAAAACATACTAATGTTCAGTGTTGATAAACACTAGGACTAGGGCAAAGGGTTTCTTATCGTTTTGAAAAAAGGTACAGGTTCAATTTGCATGGTTTTAAGTAGCATAAAGAAATGGATGACAGTAGTACAGAGTAAATATAAATTACGGCGTCTTTAAAGCTAAGCTGCAAAATTTAAATTTATGCCTGGAGTCGTGATCAAGACATAACTTACTTTTACTTATATCCTTTAACCCCTCGGGGGGCATAGGGCGTCAACCACGCCTGCGCGCCATCGTGTTCGGAGTCCTGCAACGCCTTTGAGCTGCCTCCAACTCATTCCTAAAGAGCTCGATTCCTCCTCAACTGTTCTGCGCCACGTTTGCCTAGGGCGTCCCGCTATTCTGCCTGCCTGGGTGAGCGGATTCCACTGCATGGCGTATTTCGCAATGGAGTTGTCTTCGCGCCGTAGGGTGCGTCTGGTAGGTAGGTAGGTAGGTAGGAGTGGTTGTGTCAGCAAACCATGTCGACACTTAATTAGCGCAGAAGCGCCGTTTTATTACCACAACTCAAGTGACCTGACGGATGTTAACTACTAGGGGAAAGAAGAAGAAAAAGGGGGTAAGGATTATTCAAATCCACCCCGTTGCATTGAGGAAGCTGATAATATCCCCAATGCTAATCTCCGCTAGCTCAATAAGGTTGTCGAAAAAGAATTTACCTTAGGTGCGCTATCTGGCCTTGCCTAAAGCCGGACACTTGCAGAGGAAGTGTAAGATTGTTCCTATTTCATCAGCAGTATAGCAGCTGCGACAGTGTGCATTAAATGCAATGCCTATTCTGGCCGCATGAACCCCGATGGGCTAGTGGCCAAGTTCTTGCGATATCTGTACGGTTTCTCTTTAGTAGATCTTGCGTTCTTTTCAGGGAGTATTTGGGCCACATCTGCCTGGAGATGACACAGTTCCGCACCCCCTGCCATCTAATATCCGCCTTTAGTAGATAGTGTGAGAAGATGCCTCCCTTAAGGACCCCCAACGGGACGTTCACCTCCTTTGCTAGGGAAGCATCAAGGGCAGATCCTTGCCAGGGTGTGTTTAATCCATTACCACTTTCTTCTTCGTATATTAATGCTTATAGGTTCTTGGCCCGTTCTCAAATAAAGTTGTTTGTTGGAGATGCGGTTTCGCCAAAAAATCCTCAAGATGATTCTTAAGCATATGTTTACGAAGACTTGCAGCTTGCGTGTGTTAATGGTGTCCACCTTCCAGGTACTGCACCCATAAAGCATCACTGATCCTACGTTGGAGCGGAACAGTCATAGCTTGGCTCTTAAGCTGATAACATTGCTTCTCCAGATTTTGGACAGCATTCCGAACGCAGCTTTAGCCTTCCCGATTCTGTTGCACACATCCAATTCGGTGCCACCGCGATTAGCCGAGACGACAATTCCTAAATATAAAAAGTTATCAACTTTCTCGACTTCCTGTCCGACAATGTTAAGTTGAGCGCGGGTATTAGAAGTGCACAGGGCTTTTGTTTTGGCTGTGCTTATTTTTAGCCCCACTTTGTTTGCCTCAGCTTCTAGATTTTGGGCCATCAAATGAAGATCCATTATCCGATGTGAAAGTAGTCAAACATCGTCAGCGTAATCTAGGTGTTTAAGGTCATCGTCCAACGAATTCCATAATTAGCTTTCGTCAATGCTGCACGGAGTACATCGCTGATAACCACCAAGAACAATAGTGGGGACAGTATGCACCCTGGACATACTCCACTTTGGACTTCAAAATTCTCCGACACCTTACCATTGTGCACGACGTGACACTTGCCGCCCTCGTATGTAGCCTTGATAATAGCTATACGTTTTTCTGGAACGTCTCTCCTGCGCAAGGCCAACCAGATAGCATCTCGATTCAAGCTGTCGAAGGCCTTCTCGAAGTCGATAAACATTAAATGTAGCGGAGACCTATACTCAACGCATTGTTCGATTATGATCCGTAAGGTGTTTATGTGGTCGATGCAGGAGGATCCAGCGCGAAAGTCTGCCTGTTCGATATCGAGAGTTGAATCTAAATGTTCTTTAATTCGTTCTAGAATTATTCTAGCTATTATATTGGCTACAGTTGGAAGAACACATATACCTCTCTAGTTACTGCACACCATCAAGTTACCCTTCTTTGGAAGGTTAATGATCATCCCCCTTTTCCACTCCTGTGGAAATTGTTCACTATCCCAAGCTCTCCGTATTAGCGGATGCAGCAAATCTGCCGATGTATTTGGCGCCGCTTGAAATAGCTCGGCAGGGATGCCATCAATACCCACCGCTTTGTTCTTCTTGAGGGACTTGATTGGTGTTATTATTTCAGTTGGGAATTTGTTACTTCGAACTGCTCATTCGAATTCAAGATCATACCGCCATCGTCTAAGTGATTTAGCACTGTAGCAAAATGTTCTCTCCATCTAGTGAGCTGATCCTCATCCGAAATCAGAAGGTTACAGTCTAGACTCTTCACTGGATATTGTTTGGAGTTTCGACCACCAATGAGCTCCTTAGTGATGTTGTAAACAGTCCCACTGTCGCACCTACTCGCTGCTTCTTCAGTCCTTGAGGCCAGTGAGTTGACATATTGGCGTTTGTCACGTCTCACACTACGCTGCACTTCTTTCTTCTTCGCACGGTATTGGGCTTCAAGCTCGGTTCTCTCTACTGCTAAGGCCGCTGCAATCCGAGCCTTGATTGCTGTACGCTCATCGATCCGTCTCCAGGTGTCTGTAGAAAGCCATGTGCGGTGGTGTTTCTGCTTTTTACCGACATACGTGCGTGCCCCAGTCGCAAAAGCCTTTTTCACAGCACTCCAGTGGTCATCCATGTTCTCTTGCAATATGCTGCTGATTGCTTCTGCTTCTTAGGCAAGATGGTCCCTGAACTGTTCGCGCACTTGGGGAACCTTGAGCCTGCCGATATTAAACCTGGTGATGTTAAGTATGTTTGAGCGGTTGCTGTTGACGGATGCAGTACGAAGGCGTAAATGAGCTACAATAAGATGGTGATCTCGTTCTTGTCCGACGTCAGCTCCACGTCTGTTTCGGACGTCCAGGAGACAATTTCTAAAGCAGCGACTGATCGCAATGTGGTAGATCTGATTGAATGTTCGTTGCCGATCAGTACACTGATCTTATGGCAGGTGTTATGCTTAAACAGCGTACCTCCGATGACTAGGCGGTTGGTATTTCAGAAGTTCATAAACCGCTCACCATTGTCATTATGGTCTCCCACGCCGTGAACTCCCATCACGTGCTTAAGCATGGTGTTGTCGCTACCCACCTTGGCATTGAGATCTCCCATCACCATTATGATGTCCCCATTAGGCGTTTGGTTGTAGGCGGCACCTAAGTGGCTATAAAAATCATCTTTTTATCCTCAGTCGCGTCTAGAGTCGGAGCATAACACTGTATGATGGTAATTGCTGTGCTGCTGGAGTTAGCGTGAGTCCTACGCCGGAACTCCGTGCACTTCCAGCTGGTTTACCAGAGTAGAGCATGACAGTGCTTTTTGTTGGGGAGATGTATTCCCCAGCATCGTACCATCTTATCTCGCTCAGCCCTAAGATGTCGATTTTATACTGTACGAATTCGCGCTCCAATTGGAGGAATCTGGCGTTATAAGGCCCTTCCTTGAGTGAGTCCAGGAGGGTCTTAACGTTCCAGAATCCGAACATTGTCCGTGTTCGATAGCCAAAGGTCGTCAACAAATTATTAGTCCTTATCCGAGGCAATAGTTTCCGTTTCGGAGCAATAGTTTGTTTTACGGTTGCGGCTCGCTGGGCCACAGACCAACAGACACTTATCCTGGTTTTTGGAGCAGGAAGCTCACCATTTATCCTCTCCCGTTAGCAATTTCCGAAGAAATTCCCAGATGGCACCACGAGGAGGTGGGAGTAGGGCTTACTAACAGAGCTGCTAGGTTTTCGGCTGCAGTGGCTCCTTCTCGTTACTTAGCGGACCAGCACCCATCGGGAGATGCTGCCTCTACGAGGCCTTTGTTAGGCGTTTGGCATCCAAATTTGCCATCGATCAAGATATAATGTCATGAATAATTTTTCATATTGAATAACGATTTTTGATTCAAACTTAATTTCTGTCGTTACTATTTAAAAAAAAAAGTTCTATAGCTCTTAAAAATACCCTTTACCAGGGCGTATATATTAATATATAATAGCAATAGCAGTTTGTAATACCATTAATAGGCACCTCGGCATTGGTATTCACATAGTAATTCATTATTATGAATAGCATAGTCTCAATGTAATTCATAATAATTGCTGCAGAAGCTCGAGAGATGCAAAAGCCACTTCCTTGTGGAGCTAAATGTTCAGGTTGCCTGTACCAGGCTCTGCGGCTTATAGAAAATAAGTACGATGGACCCAATCGGTGGCACACATGAATAGTGCCTAACGTCCCAGGGTACCTATCTGTCCTTTCAACCCACAGTCTTCGAGATGTAATGGCTTTTAGTATTTTTTAAAATGGCACTCTAAATTTTACTTCTTTAAATCCCTTTAAGCTTTAGATAATAGCTTAGAATACAGACGCACTCTTGAGTGTCATAATTCTTCAGCGGGTTAAATTCTAGTATTAACTTTGGGGGAGACCTCAGAAATCAGAATTAACTGGACTCGTGCTCTGAAAAAGTCTCTCGCTAAATACAGTTAATGGAAGCAATCACACAATTGAAGTTTATATTCATATACTGCACTCATATACTGATGCTAATGCAGCGTTTGTTGTTCTGAAAAATATTGTTAAAGACCTGCTGATAGATACAAAACTGGTCACTTATCAGGAACCGCCTGTATTTATTTTCTAAAAGCATTTCATCGCTATTTTAGACGTTTTTACTCAATGAAACTACAAAGAAAGGCTCAAAACCAGTGCATTTAATATGCAGCCTTGTACCAGTATAAATTATCAACGTTCACTTAGGCGTATGTGTAATCTTAATTGATATTTAAAGAGTACGACATATGTACAGTACATCCCGTAATCTTCACAAGCCCATGACTAAAAGAACTTAAACGGTTGGAAGATGTTCCTTTGAAATCATTGACATAATGTGCGTTTTTGCACAGTTAGTTTCCTTGGTTCTCGAATATGAAGACGCTTCCTCTGTGAGCTTTCATAGGTCAAGACTTGTAGCAGACAAAGTATTTTCATCATTTATTTATAGGAGATCTATGGTTCGTATGAATCGGAGATATTTATATATATCAGCCCTCTTGGTATAGATTAGAGGCAGCTTTAGCAAAATTTTCACAGCGTAAGTATAGTCTTTACCTTTTATTACTTAAATTTTTGAACTGACAAGATCTAGATTAAAGTTTTGTCCTAATGAACGAAGACAGCTTTGTAGCGGAACTCCATATGTAGTTGCCAGTTTATTAACTTCAGTTCTCTTTTAATAATTCCAGGAAATTCTGTAAATGGTGATCAGTACTCCAACTCAGATGAAATCGAATCTACACCCGAAGACAGCAATGAGGGTTCCGAGTTTATCAATATGAAAATATTTAAACCAAAAGCGGGAGTGGCAAATTGTTCCTGCGAACTAAAGAGGTAAAATTAATTGAAAAATGTATCAGAAATAATTCCATAAATTCTTTAAAAGTTCTGACTGTGAAGACCATCACTCTGACGATCATCCTTCCAATGCACAATCAAAGAGTAAAAGGGCAAAGGAGAAATTTATTAAAAAGATATGTCTATTGATATTCTGGGTCCTGTCTACACTAGTTTTAGTATCTACACACGAAAAGCATCTTATTAAGAAACAACTGGTTGTACCTGAATATGAAGATAAACGTAATATATATAAACATTGAAAATGTTTCTGGAACTAACCCACATCTTCTCTTCTAGTTTATTTTCTTCCAAAGAATCCCGGGAGTAACTTCAAGATCACTCTGCTTGGTGCCTTTATCGAGTCTAACAATTTCACTGGAGACTTTCTGACGGTGCAGTTGCAAGTGGTGCGATACTTGGATTGGAACGATACAGAAGCTGCTGAGGTTGGTCGATTTCTCGATAGAAACGAATCATTGAATTCAAAATATTTCTCTTCATCTGCAGGATATTCTTGAACCGTGGATCGTTCCTACTGTCACCGAAGATGAATACGATAATGCATCGATTCATTCCAAGAATAGAACTTTTACTCTGAGCGATGAGATACTTTCTGATTTGGAGGATGGAAATGACACTCGAATACGGTTGAAAATGTTTACTAATGAATCATTGACAAGTTTTCCGGTAAAGATTGTCTATGATCCTTTGGTAGTTAATGTACAGCAGGGTATTGTGTTTGCTGCATTGATATTATCAGCGTTTTATGCGCTGCTAGTGTGGGAGGTATGTAAATATTAGTGAGTAGTCGAGAAAATAATACTTTATTCACCTCATTTTAGGTCTTCCATAGAACATTTGTTGCAATAATATGTTCGACAGCATCAATAGCAATCTTAGCCGTTTTAGGTGATCGTCCAACAATGGAGGAAATCGTTGTATGGATGGATATGGAAATGTTAACTCTGCTCTTTTCGATGATGATTCTTGTGGCTATTCTAACTGAGACTGGAGTTTTTGATTACCTAGCTGTATTAACTTTTGAGGTAACGACATAGTTCTTCATTTGTAAGATATCCTCTAGTAATTTTCTCTGCAAGTAATGGTACAATAGTGCATATGCCATATTAACTGATTATTTATATTATTTCTTGTGAGAGAAGCGATTAGCATACGAATGTTATATTTGTATTTGCGAGATATCCAGGATACATAAAAACCTTGGGATTGTGTTGGTAGTTTCTTTGGTATCGACCCTTTATCGAAGTGTTTTGATTTTCTGCAAGCTATAGTAGGGTGGGTTTCTTGTCTTTAAAGTAAAGTATATATGTATCCAACGAGCTTTATTCTACCGTCTTGAGATGGTTGCATTTGCAGAAGGAGAACAGTCCTCAGCATCTCCTTTTTTGAAAGTACTTAATGAATCTCTTCGCCTTGAGTGGAGTTTCACTTATGCTGCTGTTCTTGGACATCTCGCAAGTTGAGCTTCATGTGTTTAGACCAGTGAAATACAATTGAAAGGGCGCCTTTCGCTTAATCATGATATTCTGTTTAGAAATACAAATATTTGGCGCAACAGCTCTTTAAAGTTCCAGGGCTTAGCTTCTCGCAACCACTCATGTTGTGTGTGTTATATTTTTCACACGAATGGAAGGGACCTACAGTTTAATGCCGAGTCCGAACGGCGATTTGAGAAGCTTTTTCGTGACAACAATACTCTCGGATGTTTGTCAGACGCTCGCGAGAGGTGGGACCGTGAAAAAACTTTTTGGTATTTTCTGGGATTCGAACTTAGAACCTTATGCGTAGTGATCCGACACATTAACCACTTACGCCACGGCGCCCACTGTTTAGCTAACATTTAACAAGTTGGACTCTGTTTAGCTAAAGAGTTGAGAGGTTGTGGATTCTCTTTTTTTTAAGGGATTTATGAGATGTAAGTTTGGCATTTGGAATAAGTGCCAATCCCAAACTTTGTTTAGGCACATTGGCTCCGTGGTTCATGGCTGCCTGCAAAGATTTTGACAAAATCATTTGCATATACTTGGATGGAGCAACCTGATGTATTTTGGTCGCTTACAAGTTAATATGTTACAATAAACCATAACATGAGAAGAGTGTTGTATTCGGTTGTGATATTACTTACTTATTTCATGAGCTAACTGCTTCTTGTTTAGCTATTATATAGTGCTATGTGATTGGAAGTGCGCGTGCGATGAGTTGTCGGCTTTGTGAATCAAATATATGCAACCCTATTCTAGTAATACGTAGCTTTGTTAAGAACTGGATTTAAGGGCTCCAGCGAGGAAGAAAGTGAGTAATTCTACACCATTATGTACTAAGGCAAGCAACACTGCATATATTCCAGGAGATTTGTAGGGTTTTTGAGAAAAAGAAACCCCGTTGATGATGTCGGGGATAAAAATATCTCCACCGACAAACTTTTATTTCTGATTTTGAAATGAGGATAAATATGTCTGGCTGTTACAGTAAAGACTAGGATATAGGTAGCTTCTGAGCTCAAGATTTGTGCTTACAGAACCAAACTGAGGTTTTCGCAGGAGTTGTTTGTGAAATTGCTATCAAGAATCTACAGGGGATATGTCGGTGTTATGCTCGTTTTAGAGTGACATTTCAATTCTCGCATGAATGTGTCCAGAGCTTTTTTGAAGCTGTAAGCGCCAAACAGTACTTATTGCAATATTCGATTATATGTTGAAGAAATATGACCATTTAGCTGCTTGGTTGTCTTACTGAGTTAAGGGGTGTGTCATGTATGATACTCTATTCTTATCGGCAGCTTTGTTGCAGACAAAGGCTGAGTTAGCTTATGTTGGGTTAGGTTAGGTTAGGGGTGGTGTAGGGACGGAAATCCTCCACACCACACTCAGGTCAGTACAGACCCATTGTGGAGCCTATGTTCAATCTGTGGTTAAAACAAGTAGATTTGTTACCCCAGTTTAAAATTATCATGTTGGAATTTGTAAAAAAAAAAATTCTAATGAAGTTGTTACTATTCTTAATACAAAGGGAATAGGAGTTTGGATTGAGTGCCTAATTAGAGAAGCCAGGCATTTGATAGCCCATTAGATTTCATGAAATTTTCTTTTCTATTGTAGAAGTCGTCCAAAGGTACAAAGGTATTGGGCATAACTGGGACTATATATATATACATACATAAATATTTGAACTCTATTAAGCAGACCTTACCGTTCTGAAAAAAGCATAACAATGTTTAAAGTATTTGAGTCCTAGGCTATGTCGACAATTCCAAAATAGGAATAAAATGGGAACATGAACTTAATCCTGGATACTTATAAGCTTCCCAATCTGATTCATCATTAACTTTTCGAAGATGTTATTAATCTCTATTTCTTTCACGTTTACTGTTTTGTGACAGATTTCTGGTGGTAAAATATGGCCTCTAATATACAGTCTCTGTATAATTACGTGCTGTGTGTCATCTGTGCTGGATAATATGACTACCGTGTTATTAATGACTCCAGTGGCCATAAGGTAATTTTTTATTGAACCATACATAAGATATTTTAAAATATGCAACTTTCTCTCATTCGTAGGCTCTGCGAAGTAATGGAACTTGATCCTGTTCCGGTGCTAATGGGCATCATCGTTCACTCTAACATTGGTGGTGCAATCACCCCCATCGGCGACCCAATCAGCATCATCACCTGCTCTAATCATTTCATTTCGCGCAATGGAGTGACGTTCTTCAATTTTGTAGCCCACACCTTGCCTGGTGTAGTTCTTACTGTTTTTCAAAGTTGTCTCTACCTAAGGCTTGTCTTTTGGGATATCAAAACCTTACGTCTCAGTGAACCGAAGGCACTCAAGGAACTACGGCGTGAAATTAAAGTATGGCAGCGGGCAGCATATTCTCTATCATCTTACTCGAAAGACGTCGATCTAGTTCGTGAGACTCTGCTCAAGAAGGTAAAAATTCTAAAACATAAACTGAAAAAGAAACAAGCCGGCGTTGGATCTACAGATGCCTACAAGCACACATTGGAAGAGCTTAAAGCGGCGGTAAAAATAAAAGACTATGTCAAGTTAATCAAATTAAATCAATTTTAATTTTTAGTATCCCATCAAACATAAGAACCTTCTCATCCAATCGGTTTTTACACTAGTTTTTGTGATCATCATGTTCTTCGTGCAATCGGTGCCAACCTTACAGACATTGCCTCTAGGGTGGGTGGCCTTGTTGGGCGTAATCTGCCTTATGATTATTTCCAATCGTAACGACATGGATGCTATGATGTCCAGAATCGAATGGACTACATTGCTATTCTTTGCTTCGATGTTTGTAATTATGGAGTGCGTCGAGAGACTGGGACTCTTTACCTGGATAGGAAGTCTAACAGAGAACATTATTCTCTTTGTTAATAGAGAAAATCGATTGGCAATGGCCATTTTTATAATTCTGTGGATGTCTGCAATGGCATCTGCTATTCTTGACAGTATTCCGGTGACGGCTATGATGGTTAAGGTGGTTGTATCATTGGTAGCGAAAGAGTCTCTTGGCTTGCCACTTCAACCATTAGTGTGGGCCTTGGTGTTTGGATCTTGTCTAGGGGGTATATACGTGCACAATACTCATTTCTCAATACTAAATGTTTTTATGTTATTTTAGGTAATGGAACTCTTTACGGAGCTTCAGCGAACGTGTTGTCAGCGGGAATTGCAGAACAGCATGGATACAAAATATCTTTTACAAGATATTTGAAGTAAGATTTAATTCTATAGGAGTCCAAACTTTTAAACAAATTTATTGTGTTTTATTATGCAGAGTTGTATTTCCTATGATGGTCGGACAAATTACAATAATCACGGCTTACTTGATGGTAGCACACATTTTATATGAATGGCATTAACCGAACGTTGCCTTACGAGACCAAACAAAAGAAAAATAAATTTGTATATTTTGCTTAAAATTTTAATTAGAATTTGTTAATCAAAGATATTTAAGGCAATAAAATTAAGAGTTAGTATTTTCAATTTAAGATTACACTTGTTGAGCTTTAAGTGAATCAAAGGGAGAACGGAGCCGTTTAGGCGGTTTCGGGTATTACTCGTAACAAAATATAATAAACATATTGCGCCAAGTACTGAGACGAAGCTTTACACTTAATCATATAGATTTATAATAAAGAAGAAACTGTTCAATTGAAAGGTAACTTTTTAACAGAGCTGGTATTGAAGTGCTCAAAGAATTTAAATACCAGAGAGGTCTGTCGAAAGTCTTGATGTGGGGAAACAGCTACCGGCAAAACTAGGAAAAGCCAACCACAGAACAGCAACAATTATGTATGTATAATACCTATACAATGCATTTTGTTCTACACGACGCAGATATGAGATAGCAAAAGATAAGATATGGTAGAAAACTTCTTAGATTCTATCTAAAAGGAGGTATTCCAACTTCCTCCCAGTACTCTGAATTATAGGTATGTATGTAGGTATATATATGGCATCATTATTTATCACTGCACAGGGAATTATGTAATCGTTTAAATCTCAATCTGGAGCAAAATCTATTTTGACGGTGAATATACAGTAGAGGAATAAAAATTATGTTTAAGCTACGAGAAGAATTTATCAAGCTAAAATACGAATGTATAAGTACGTACATACATATACCCTTCACGGAGAAGATCTGCCACATATGTAGAAAAAACATTTGCCAAATTTATTGGAGAATGCCCATCTTTTAAAGAAATCAGAATACGAGTATACCTACATACATATTATCTCATCTGGGAACTAGAGGTGCGCTGACGTAGTGGATGTTAGTTTGGCTGCTTGAACGTAAAGTTTCGGGTTCAACTACAGCTGCGGAAATAATTCGCCTTTGCACATAAAGTTATGTCTTATAAATGAATAATATCTGGGTTTTTTTTAATCACTGCGCCAAATAATAGGAAAAGGGACCAAATAGCCTAGTGGGAGTATGTCCGGCTTTCTATTTGTTTTTATGATTGCTCAATAGTAGTAATGTGGTAAATTTAAATCCGTCTATTTCATCTTTAAATTAACGTTAAAATTTTCAAATACAACAACACAATATTAATTTCTATTTTGACATTTTATTGATTCCATTGACTTTGCTAACATCCCCGAACAATAAACAAAGAATATTGTCTGCTAAACAACATCCCCTATCACCCGCCTTGGACCAGATTCTTTCTAACGGCTGACATGACAACACGTTATTATGGTCCTCCATTAAATTTAAAATAACCTCACAAGAACGTTTTTACAACAACTAGAAGCATTTTTCTGTTTCATTCCAATTTTTCATTATTTCCCCCTCAAGGATCATCTCTGAGGTGTCTCATATATAGGTATTCTCGTTAAAAAAAAAAAAAAAAATTGATATTGCTGAAAACAGAAAATTATTTATACTTGGAAATACAGACATGTACACAAAATATAGCACAATCGTCCGCAGACTCTTTTTTCCAAACAGTCTGAAAAAAAACTTCAGAGAGCATCTAAATTTATATTCTGTGCTTTTTCCACAGACGTGGAATTGTCTTCATTTTTTTTTTGTAGACGGGTCGGTTGGAAAACGTTTTCTCAGTCAAAAGCCATTATTATGGTTGCGATCATTCTACGTTGACAAGATCACTATCGTGTCGCCGTTTTATAGAAGAAAAGCGTTGTGCGGCCTTAACCTCGTTTTGTGTCAAAAATTTAATAGAGATCCGTTACGAAGGGGTGTCGTTCCCAAAAATAAAGGGTGTAATTTAATGAGGAGTCAAAAAGCGTAATAAGAGTGAACCGCACACTCGAAAATGTGTTTCGATCGGAAATAGAAAATCGAAGAAAGTAAATAAAAGTGTCAAAATCTATTTCGGCCGTGTCAAAGACCGAAATATGTATAAAGCCTGAAGGTGTTCTTTATGTTTTTGGCCTTTATGTGTGGATGAATGTATGTGTGTAAATTTGGCTTAGTTTTGTTTATTTGTTTTGGAATTTCGAGAATTGGCAGTTAATAGCACCACTGGCGAGTCGCTCTGACAAGTAATTATGGCTGGTTATGAAAATTTAAAGTTACAGGATATATTATATTGGCTGCATCATGCTAACAATTCACAAAACTATGAAGAAATTCCGTAAGTATTGATTTTAATTTTAAAGTTTTACTTTTAAATTTATTGGCTTGACGTCGAAACTGACGCATGTGATGCGCTTTCTGGTCTTGAATGCTCTGACTCACTGCAAGCGAGCCAAACTTTTCGATCCATTTTTGAATTTGAATTTAGACTTCGATTTATTTATTTGTCTATTTATTTATAAGTTATAGCTTTCCTTTAGGGAAAACTGTAAACACTTGACGTATTTTCTTAATAGAAACAATGAGAAGGCTATAAATTAGACAAGGGAATGGCAACGAATACGTGACATTATTTTGTGTTACGACTCGGATAAGAATTACCCATTTTTAATTTATGAGACAGTATGTTATTTTACACAACTAAATTTGTAAATAGGTAGAATTGCGGTTTACTTAATGTGATTTCAGTCACGACATAAGGCTCTGCGATCAACTCATGTTTTAAACCTCAGTGATTCAAACGTATAGGTATAAAATAGAATAACCAATCTTTGAATATATGTAGTTCTTTCACACAAAAATACAATTTCCAACCCGTAATTTATTTGCGACTGCCACAACAATATGCACGAATGGGTTGCACCACTTGTGCATTATATTCGTTTGCAAATAATTCAGCTTTGAAATTCTATATCAAATGAAGTGGCTTATCGTCCTTTGCTCTTTATTACAGTCCTTGATTATCTGCTTGAAGGTAAAGTGATGGATCCCAAGGTACATCAGTTATTCTTTGCTGACGATGGAGCCATCATAAGTGAGGATCCTACATCCCTGCAACGAGCACTTGATGTGTGGGTGAACGTTTTGGAGGGAAATGGGTATCGCATTAGTTAAAAAAAAGACAGAGTACTTGTGCTGCCCGTTCTCTGATCCACTCAGGCCTATTCCAGACATTTATTTGAATGGAACAGTGCTTCCCAAGTGCGAAAAGTTCAAATATCTGGGATCTATGATCAATAGCAAAGCAACGTGTGATGACGACATCAATCATCGCGTAAGCGTAGGGTGGATGAAGTGGCGAGAAAATTCCGCTATCTTCTGTGACAGAAGAATGCCCCCTAAGTTGAAAGGAGGGCTCTACACCGCAGTTGTGCATCCAGCGCTCACATACGGTTCACAATGTTGGACGATGTACAAAAAGTATGAGAGTAAATTAACGGCAGCTAAGATGAAGATGCTTCGCATGACAGCAGGAGTGACAAAGCTTGACCGAATAAGAAGTTCGAAGATCCGTGGAAGCTTTCACTTCAAGGAAACCATCGTACAAAAAATAGAGCGCGACCGGCTCAGCTGGTATTGCCACGTTCAAAGAAGAGATCGTTTGAACCGTGTTAAAAGGGCAATATCTATGCACGTTCTAAAGACATCGCGATGTAGGAAGGGCAGGCCTATAAACGCCTGGATTAGACAAATGCGACGACATTTCATTGGCCTCAGTAACCGAGTGATTCAAAATCGGCGGGCCTGCCGATATTTCCTGAGGTCAAATAGGCGAACCCGACAGGCGGGTCAGTAGAAATGCGGTGAAGTGGGAGGGTTTTGATCCCTTGTTTTTGGATCATAACCTTGCTGATAAAAGGTAGAAGAAGATGAAGTGGCTTGTTGTATAAAGGGTGAGCCAACAGGTGGTGTGGATGTTGGCTGTCAATTACTGTCATTTACTGAACTCATTGTGGTTGACGTTTTTAACAGTTGTCAAGTACAATCCTTGGCAATTTTACATATTATGTAAATTATTTAGTTATGGAGTTGTTTACTTGCATTTTTGTTATTCAACCTTATAACGAAATTGGGTGATCTGTAAAAGTAATATTTCGTAAAATTCTTGAACTTTTCGGTCAACATAATCCCCCTAGTAAGTCCAGAATTCGTGTAATGGTGAAGCGTTTGCAAGAAACTGGGTTCGGTATCGGGTAAAACTCCATATCAGCATGCTCGGCCAACACGTACACGCCAAAACATCATCACTGTGAGCGAAAGTGTTCAAAACTAGCCAGGCACCTCAATTCGTCGCCGAAGTAAACAATTGTGCCTCACTTATGGCACTTCACGGCGAATTTTAAAAGTTGATCTTCATTTGCACGCCTATAAAATCCAAATTACACAACAATTGAAGCCTTTGGGCCAGTAAGGTCTATGCCATTAGCCCAGCAATAATTCAGGATCTCAAACATAACATCCAGACTGAAATTACGGCCATTAACCCACTTATTTTTCAAAAGTCGTTGGTAATTTCGACCTTCGGATGGTAGCTTCCAACAGAAGCCGTGGTGGTTACATAAACGATGTTGTATTCCATTCATAATATTTTAATTCATAACGAACTTTTCTAATCAATTGTGTTTAATTTAATGAAAACTTCCACACTAGCTGTTGGCTCACCGTTTATATAACACATTTTCGTATAACATAACACGTATGTATAACCACATCAACACCCTGTGGATTATCATCGAATAGTGTGTTGAATATCGATCGCCACTGCACCTGCTGTTCATCGATTTTGAGAAGGCGTTCGATAGTGTCAACAGGGAGTTTATTTGGCGTGCCTTACGCAGGAGAGGTATTCCCGATAAACTGATTGCTATTATCAAAGCTACATATGAAGGCTCCAAATGTCACGTTCTGCACAGGGGAAGGTTGTCTGAGGAATTTGAGATCCAAAGTGGGGTAAGACAAGGCTGTATCCTTTCACCAATATTATTCCTATTGGTGATTAGCGATGTGCTTCATGCAGCTTTGTCGACGGGAAACAGAGGAATTCGATGGACTCTTACATCTCAACTGAAACATCTTGACTACGCAGACGATGCATGCTTACTCTCCCACAGAATTATGGACCTTCACCAAATGACAACAGGTGTGGAGAGGAAGGCAGGTGTCGTCGGGCTGAAAATTAATACGGCAAAAATTATCAGCCTTGGAACAAACTCGTCAGCTCAAATATGCATTGCTGGACAACCGGTAGAGAGAGTAGAGGATTTCCAGTATCTTGGGAGTATTGTCTCGACCGATGGTGGAACCGAGCTGGATATAGCCAACAGGATCGCCAAAGCATATTCCGCGTTTGGGATGTTTTCCAAAATATGGCGAAGCAATGCAATCAGTTTGAGCACCAAAATAAGACTGTTCCGCTCCAACGTTGAATCCGTTGTTATATGGCTGCAGCACGTGGAGAGTGACCACTACTAACTACTATCACCAGAAAGCTGCAAACGTTTGTTAATAGGTGCCTGCGCAATATCTTAAGGATTTTCTGGTCCAATCGTATCTCTAACGAACACCTTTACGAGAGAACGGGTCAGGAACCAATAGGCACAACCATCCAACGGCGGAAGTGGCAGTGGATTGGTCACACGTTCCGAAAGGGTGACAGTTCCATAGCGAACCATGCTATGCAATGGAACCCTCTAACTCATGATGGCAGAAGACCTGCCGGTCCGAGGAGAACATGGCGCAGAACAGTCGAGAAGGAGGGGAGAACTCAGACACATTGCCAGAAACCGTACATGATGGCGCGTAGGCGTAGTAGAGGCCCTAGGACCCACAAGGGGATACAGGACATAAGTATGTATAAAACATTTTCGTAAGCCGGGCAATAAGTACGGTACCGTTGTATGAACCTGCAACATCTGGTGCTAGCCAAAATGTAACATCAACGAAATCTTTAAGGCTGTTTTTGCGACACTCAATTTTTTTTTAAGATCGGTCCTGAATTCTATTTATGTAGTAACTGTCGCCTTTTTAAATTTGGACACACCTGACATTTTATTAAATCTGAATAGCTATTTATTTCCAAAAGATCTTATAAGTTTCTAATATTCTACATATGTACACGTTTTTGTATACAAAAAATAAAACACTTTACATTTTTACTAATATTAATTATTCTTGTTGGCTTTTGCGAAAGTAATAGTTCTGCATATTGCTGCTCCAGTCAGTGACTGATGAAGTCTCGTCGTCCCATGCAGGAAGCGGTTTTCCGACACCTTCTGTACGAAAACTCTTAACTGTTACTCCTTTGGCTGAAATGTAGAAAATGATTAAATTTGATAAATTTGAGTTTTTTAAATTTTAAAACACAAAAGAATGATCTAGAGATATATTAAGTTAATTTTGTAACATGCCTTATTCGATGTTTCAAGCTCTGTTGATCAAAATGGAAGTTTTCGTGAGCTGAGTTTAGCAAATAAAAAAAAAATTTTACGTGAAGGGACATTTATTTCCCTCGATTCATAGTTGCGTGGAACGTAAAAACGTATTTCGATTTTAACAACTTAAAGTTTTTTTTTACTTATTAATAGTGACCAAGTGTCTCATAGTGCATAGAAATAAAGGTGAACATAACAGTGTTGTAAAGGCCAGGAGTAGAAATTTAAATCTGGCAAAACTTTTTTACTGTTATACAAGTATGACATTTACATTTGCCTTTGTTGGTCCTTGTAATTTTCAGATAGAATAATACATTTTACGTGTAAAAACTAATTAAAAAAAGGAGAGTATTTTACCACACAGTTATTGCATACCAAAGTGACTAACATTGGCCACCAAAATACAGTGCACGAAATAAATATAGCGTACAAGACATATTTTAATGTAACTCATTTTTATATATTTATTTTTCATTTAATTTTTTTTTATAAACTTAATAGCAACAAAGCAAGATAATAAAACATTAAGTTTAAAGATTCATCAAAAACTTGACACAAAAAAAAAACATTGCGATTTAGTTCAAACGAAATAATTAAAGCGTACAACTTGAAAAAACAATGTTTTTATTAATAAAAAAACAAATCTTTTATTTTTAATAATCAATATGATCTCCATTCTTTTGAATAACATAATTCATGCGACGTGGCATTGAGTCAATTAAATTATTTAATGTTAAAAGGTCGATTTTTGTACACTCTTCGTTAATCGCGATGCGGAGCTGCAGTAAAGTCTCAAATTGACGACCATTTGCATAAACTTTTTGCACCAAGGTGCCCCAAAGATTTTCGATTGGGTTAAGATCAAGAATAATGGCCGGTCACTCCATTAATGGTATATTCCGTGACTTTAAGAAATCTTTGGTAAGTGCGGCGCTGTGTATGGTTGCATTGTCCTGCTGAAAAGTCCAATTATCCTCCAAAATATTTTCTTCAAAATGAATCAGAACATCGTACAAGAGTTCGACATACTTTTCTAAATTCATCTTATGGGAGATAAGACACATTGGAGACTATCCATGGTAGCTAAATGCAGCCATCAGGCCCATCCATATTACATTTTTTCTCATCACTAAAAATGATGAATTTCCGTTGCTCTTCCCAAAATGCGAGTTCCAACTTTTTTGTCCTGTGGCGTGTCAAAAGCTTAGGTTCATGTGCCCTTTTTTGGTACTTCAGATTGTCATCCTTTTTTAGTATCTGTTGAACTCTGCTTGTTGTTACCGGAAGAGATAATTTGAGCCTTATTTAAGATGGACTTATGTTTTTATTTACTGCCAAATGTTTTATTGCCCGGATGTCCCTGCGTTCGTTCTACGCCAGAAAAATGTTTAAGAAAATGCCAGATAACGGTACATGAACAAAGCGTCAAATGCAGAAAATATTTTTTTTTTCGTTCATTCATGCATATATAAACCTAACTTACAGTTTAAAAGCAAAGAAAAGTTATTAAATTTCCAAAAAAGTGATCATGTTCTTTTGTACGCTATACTTATTTCGTGCACTGTAGTGCATTGAAAGTCTTTCTTTAGGGCTATGTGAAATCAGAGATGTATGCCAACCAACTTCAAACGATTCCAGAATCAAAATCCAACGCGTTATTGGTGAAATTGATCCGCAATCATGGAAAATGTGATGTGAATTTTGCTAAACGGATGGAAACATATGAGCCAGCTGTGGTGGACATTTGGCCAATATTATATTGACCATTCATTCAATATGCCCACTTTAAATTGAAATAAAAGTACATCCTTAATAGGAGTGGTTGTGTCAGCAAACCATGCCGACACTTAATTAGCGCTTTAGCTTTAGCCTGTGGAGATGGTCTTGGTAATACTTAATAACATCCTTAATAATTCATGTGTCTTATTTAAAGTTCAAATTGCCACCTCTATCGTTGTGTAGGATTTCGCACTTTACTTACTTACTTACTTATGTCCTGTATCCCCTTTTGGATCCTAGAGCTTCTACTACGCTGGCGCCATCATGTACGATTTCTGGCAATGTGTCTGAGCTCTCCCAAACTTTTTCCCAACTGTCGTGCCTCTTTTTCGACTGTTTTGTGCCATGTTCTCCTCGGACCGCCAGGTCTTCTGCCATCCTGAGTTAAAGGGTTCCATTGCATAGGATGGTTCGCTATGGAACTGTCACCATTTCGGAATGCGTAACCAATCCACTGGCACTTCCGTCGCTGGATGGTTGTGCCTATTGGTTCCTGACTCGTTCTCTCGTAAAGGTGTTCGTTAGAGATATTACGGAGGCACTTATTAAAATACGTTTGCATTTTTCTGGTGATAATAGTGATCACTCTCTACGTGCTGCATCCATATAACAGCACGGATTCAACTTTGGAGTGGAACAGTCTTAGCTTGGTGTTTAAACTGATTGCATTGCTTCGCCATATTTTGAACAACATCCCGAACGCGGACTTTGTAACACTTACTTATGTTGCTTGCATACTTTCTTAGGTGGCGCTACAGTTCGGGGTGAAACTGGGCCTCAACCAACAAGCCTCTCCATTTAGCTCGGTCTTTAGCTAATTGCCTCCAGTTGCGCACTCCAAGTTGGTCGAGGTCCCCTTGAACTTGTGCGCGCCCGCTACGGCGAGAAGGTCCTTTACTGCGTCGTCTCTCGGGGTTAGATTCGAAGACTCTGTGGGCCGGAGCGTTGGTGTCCATTCGCTCTGCATGTCCTAGCCATCTCAGACGTCAATACGCTGTCTTTTGACTAGGTCGATGTCGCTGTACAGCTCGTATACGAATAGCTCGTGATTGAATCTTCTCCTCCAAAACCCGTCAACGCAACCGGGACCGAATATCTTACGATGAATTTTTCTCTCGAAGCGACCAAGGATATCTATATCCTCTTTTAATAAAGTCAATGTTTCAGCGCGGTAAAGCAGGACTGTGATGATCAGAATTTTATACAGAGTCTCCTTAGTTGTTCGAGATAGCTTTACTGTTGAATTGCCTTATTAGCCCAAAAAAGAGCGATTGGCAAGAGTTATTCTTCCTTTGATTTCTGCGCTGATGTTGTTTTTAGAGTTTATAGTAGAGCCAAGGTAGACAAAGTCCCTTACTACCTCGAAGTTATAGTTGCCCACTTGACGTTCTGTCCAATTCGTCGGTGTTGATTGTCCCTTCTGTTGAGAGCA
Source organism: Brachypalpus laphriformis (assembly GCA_945910035.1). NCBI lineage: Eukaryota > Metazoa > Arthropoda > Insecta > Diptera > Syrphidae > Brachypalpus > Brachypalpus laphriformis. Next base: position 127,540,264 of record OX246755.1, read on the forward strand.
TATTTTTGGTTTTTCCTTCGTTTATGGCTAAACTCCTTTTGGTCGCTTCTGCTTCAATGCGTGCAAATGCATGGGTGACAGCCCGCTGATTTCTTCCAATTATGTCAATATCGTCGGCATATGCAAGCAGTTTTACGGACTTTTGATAGATTGTACCTCTGGTGTTGGCTTGTGATTTCCGCACAATCCATTCAAGCAGAATATGAAAGAAGTCACATAACAGCACGTCACTTTGTCTAAAACCTTTTTTGACATCGAAAGTCTCGGTGAGGTCATTACCGACCTTGATGGAGAAGCGATCGTTCTCCATCGTTATCCTGCACAGACGAACAAGTTTGGCTGAAATGTCAACACTAGACATGGTTCTATTAAGCTCTTCATTAGAGATGCTGTCTTAGGCGGCCTTGAAATCGATAAAGAGATGATGAGTATCGATTTGGACTTCTTGGGTTTTCCCCAGGATCTGCCGAAGTGTGAAGATTTGATCGATGGTGTACTTTCCTGGCCTGAAACCGCACTGATAGGGGCAAATCAGGCTGTAAAAGGTTTCAGGCGTTTACATAATATCGCAGAAAAGATCTTGTATGCGATGTTGAGGAGACTGATGCCTCTATAATGGGCGCAGTTGAGGGGGTCTCATTTCTTGTGTATTGGGCAAACGTTGCTGAAATTCCATTACACTCATCTGACCGAATCTTAGAGATGAGTTGGTGTATACTCTCTACCAGTTCATCACCAGCTGCCTTGAAAAGTACGGCCAGTAAGCCGTCAGGTGCAGCAGCCTTGTTGGATTTCAGTTTGGATATTGCTATCCTTTTGGTCAGGTGGACGGAAATTTCGACTACCATCATCTACGAGTATGTTGAATGGTTCATTCTGCCTGACAGCGGGATGTTGGTCTTCGTCGCCGTTATACAGTCTGCAGAAGTAGTTTTTCCATATTCTCAGCACCGACTATGATTCTACTACGAGGTTTCCATTTTCATCTCTATAGGTTTCTGTACGGGTATTGCTTCTCTGACACGTTCTTTTTAACTTTTGGTAAAACTTTCGTACGTTCCGAGTATATAAAAACAAAAAAAATAAATATTTGGCGCAACAGCTCTTTAAGTGCCAGGGCCTAGCTTCTCGCAACCACTCATGTTGTGTGCGTTATATTTTTCACACGAATGGAAGGGACCTACAGTTTAGTGCCGAATCCGAACGGCGATTTGAGAAGCTTTTTCGTGACAACAATACTCTCGGATGTTTGTCAGACGCGCACGAGAGGTGGGACCGTGAAAAAACTTTTTGGTGTTTTCTGGGATTCGAACTTGGAACCTCATGCGTAGTGATCCGATACACTAACCACTTACGCCACGGCGCCCCCTGGAGTATAAGCTCTCAATATTCTCGATGGCGCGCTCGATGCACTTTCTTCTTCTTTTGGAGAAGCCGATGTTCTTCCCGTCTCTTTTGCTCGTAGAAAACACGCGCAGCTCTCGTCTTCCTTTGCAGCGCCACTTTATACCATATGCCTCTTGTTCTGCTGCATGCACTCGACTGCATTCTTCGTCAAACCAGGGGTTTCGCGGTGGTGGGCGAGCGAGACCCAGCACATCAGTCGCGGCGTTTCTGATGGCATGTTGACAACGTTGCCACTGGTGTTCGGCACTTGATGCTGATACGCGTTCAGCGAAGAGTCTGGCGGTCTCTTGCATTTGTAGCATTTTGATTTTCTCGAACTGATTTTTTTTATTGTTCAGTTTGCGATATCCGCATTCGTACCTTGGCCATGACAAGGTAATGATCCGAGTCTATGTTGGCCACTCGAAAGGTCCAGACATCCAGAATATTGGGGAGGCATGTCTTGCGCCGATCGCAATATGATCAACTTGGTTGATCGTTACATGATCATTGGACCGCCATGTCTGCTTATGAATATCGAGATGAGGAAACCATGCGCTTGCTATGGTAACATTTCGCTCCACGGCGAAATCAATTAGCCTTAGTCCGTTATCAGACGTGGTGTCGTGTAGGCTATGCTTACTGACTGCCCTACCAAAGACGTCCTCCTTTCCTATTTTGGCGTTAAAATCGCCCAATACGATTTTAGCATCGTATTTAGGACATTGCTCGTATGTTTTGTCGAGGAGATCGCAGAAACAATCTTTGGTGGTAGGGTCCTTTTTTTCCGTGGGTGTATAAACACATATTAGGCTTATGTTAGCGAATTTAACCTTGATCCGGATAGTCATAATACGCTCGTCCACGTGTCGGAAGCTTAAGACTTCTTGCCTAAGCCTGCCACGTATAACAAATCCGCATCCGAATAAGAGCTGCCAGGCCCATCCCATCGCACTTCCTGGATGGCGGTAATATCTGCTTTATAGCAGTCTAAGGCCTCTGCTAGTTGTTTGGCTGCACGAGGTCTGTAAAGGGACAGAACATTCCACGTACAGATCCGAAGGTCGTTGTCCTTATTTCGTTTGCTGGGGTCTTCATCAGTTGCGTCGTACTTATCCGAGGCTTTTGGTTGTTTCGGAACCATTCGTTTTTCCATGTGGTAGGGAAGTTATCTCTACGGCACAACTCCCAACCTCCCAACTCCCCTTAGTTATACCCCTATGACGAGGGGCGAGGTACACCGGTACCAGTAGTTCTCTACGATAGTATGAGCGCTGCCATTGGCCCATTAAGGGCTTCTCCGCCACCATCTCTATTCCAAGGTCCTGAGCAATATTGGAAATTCCTTACCGACCTGTGATCCGAATACGTCGAAGCAGCTCGCGCAAGGTATTCACTAAGCTCATCCTAACTAAAACTATAGACGCCACCGTTGACTCCGTCTAGGAAATTCGTCCGCTGCCACCTGGAACAAGAAGAAGTGCTCTAGTGAGAAAGCACTCTTCTCTCCCTCTCTCATCTGCTGTCGCCAAAAATCCTCCAAACTGGGTTGGTTACCCATTTCTTGGATTAAGGTACTAGGCACCCAGCTGTCACCACGTGGAGGTTGAGAGTAGGAGTTGGTATGCCTCAGCTAGGTGAAAACGCTTGTGTTTTCATATAACCGCATGTACTTATTTTGGAATCAAAATCAGTTCATGTGCTCCATAGAAAATAGAAAAGACACATTTCGGTACAATTTTGATGCTGTTTCATCCGAACCTATATCCCTGTCAATTTGATCAAAGTAACAGGAAACATCCTGTTAAATTGATGGGACCAAAAAGTAGAGTTGGAAATGGGTATTTTTACATTCGTGAAATAGCCCTTTTATCAGCGATGTTATGACCCGAAAAGAAGGGATTATAACCCTCCCAATTCACTGCATTTCTACTGATCCGCCTGTGGGGATCAGGGATAGCCCTGACTATGAGCACGCCGAAAATAGAATATCGAACAACTTTAGATTCTTGGGTTATACCAGTAAAGATACCAGTGCTTACTTGTAAGAAAGAAACTGTGTAAAACAAGGCATGCAAAGAACAGACTAGAGATCATGAAATCACGTTTTCACTGATGGCTCAAAATTGAATCAGGAGCAGGGTTCTACTCGAGAAGCACTGCGTAAACGGGTGTCCTCTAAAATACCGAACGCATGTAACTTCTTCCTGGACAAAATCCTTGCTATTGAGAAAGCAGCAATGTTTACATATAGAAGCAACCTTCCACACTCATAAAGACATTCACAATAGACTCTGGGTTCCCCGTGTGGACATGATGAGTTGATCCATTAAACATCCTCCTTAATCCAACCAAAGTGCCTGGAGATTAAGAAATACGTATACATACCATTCCTAGGTCCCATTTAAGGACTAAAGAAAGATTTCCAACCGTAAATATTGACAAAAGGACCAGTTTGAACTAATAATTTTAACTTACACATTTGCGAAACAATTTATGTAAAGTGACGACTGTTGAATGGATCTGGCAATTGGCACAGGACTATTAATGATAAATTCCTATCTCCATAACAATTTTCCCTTCCCCAGAATCTGAAGAAGCTTCCAATCTGTAGCTATCTGAAACTATGAATGAAGGAGCATTGGCATCGCTAAGCAAAATCTTAACAGAATTCGAAATGTCGACTGCAATGCACTTAATCGACAATTTGCATCCTCTTCCTCAAATCTGTTGAACTTAGTAAGAGATTCACACAGTCGATTGCCAAATCAATAAGAATCAGTAGTCCCTCGTTTCTGTTTAAGAGCTGTTAACTGTGACGAAGTCGTTGAAAGCCTGCTCTCAATAAAGTGTTCTGCAGTTGGGCTGGACGAGATACATCCCCGGTTCTTAAAGCTCATGTTGCCAATCCTAATCCCGTACATTCCTCATATTTTCAATTCGATTTTAACATCTGGTGAATATCCCTCACAATGGAAAATGGCTGCAGTGGTACCTATCCCAACAAAATTCAAAAGGCAACGAATTTAGGCTCATTTCAATTTTGTCCTTTTTTCGAAAGCGTTTGAAAGAATTTTACAAAGAAAGGAATCATTGCTGATTCTGATATATCGATATTTTGTGTAAATGCCTGCCAAAATTTCATCGCAGATGTCTTCTAAATAACATGATGTTGAAACCGTGCAGCTTATTTTTTTTTGTATTCCTTTGATCTTAAGCCTAATAAATAATAATAATAAGCTGTATCCAGAGACAGCGGGCACGCTCTGGTATCAACTGCCTTATCTGCATAATGCGGGGCTCTGTGCAGACTGACCACCCTTTCCCTAGCTACTCGTGGGACCAAAATTTCTAACACATGCAAAAAACCAGACCTTGAGGCCGGACCTCAACAAAAAAACCCGGAAACAGCCGACATCGTCGGCAGCTCTAAAAGCACTACACGTGTGGAAGAGCATCTGCAGAATCTCTGCATTGACGATTCCGTCAGCGAGTGCTCCGTGCTGTCGGACGAGCTGAATAGCGCTACACCCACGTGCAGTTCAGCTCCTCCACCTCTTCCCAAGCTCACTGACCAAGAAAGGAAATCGCTAAGTCGTGAGACTAAAGCGGCTTTCCGCATCCTTGACCGACTAGGCAAAAAGACGGAAAAGGAGTGGAGTCAGCAGGAGCGGGAATCCCACGTCTGGGCAACTGACATTGCCCGACAGTTCAGCGAGCTAATTAAGCTAAAGCCTCTGCGGCACTTTGCTACCCGTGGGCAACGCCACTCAACCACCCGTGGCACACGCCACCCCTCCACCCGTGGCTCACGCCAGTCCTCCACCCGGGGCACTCGCCAACCCATGAATCAGAGAGTGAATCCCTCTCCTCGAAAGTATCGCTCCCACGCTAACGACACACCGAGTCGATTTGGTTTACCAAACCAAGCTGGGGGCCAGTCCGTAGTCGCGATAGACTCTGCGCCCAAGAGACGCAGGTCCGTAGACGAGGAGTCCAACGCCTCGAAGAAGACAAAGAGCTCAGTGAGCTCCAAACCCTTCTCCGAGACGGTCAAGGACAGCCTCGTCGTCGCGATAGTGGACCTGTCTGACGAAGAGGGGAGGATCTCCTTCGATAAGTGGAGGCTCATTGAAGGCAGAGTGATGAACTGCCTTTACGAGCGTATAATAACTCATCCCAACTCTCCACCCACCTTTCAAGACGCTGGCTGGCATCAAGGCTTCGTCAAGCTGATCGCATGCGACGATCAGAACTCGGTCGACTTCATCGCCGCTGCCATTAGCAGCATAGGTGAAATCTGGCCAGGAGCCAAGCTCAAGGCGGTGGAACGGAGCCAAATCCCCCACAGGCCGAAAGCAAGGATCTGGGTTCCACTCGAACCGCCCGAGCCAGCAAAAGTTCTTAGCCTGATTGCCTACCAAAATCCGGACCTACCAGTCAAAGACTGGAAGGCATTTGAGGAGCCACCGAACTCTAAAAAAACGGATAACGACACCAAGAGATCTGGCCGCTCGCTAGTCATCTCTCTAACTGCCGAATCAATACCTCTACTCCGCGCGAAGGAGTTTAAGATCCGTTGTGGTCTGAAGGTAATTGATGTAAGGCTTTTCACGGCGGACCGTAATAGCATCGCAGGTCCCTCTAACTCGGCGACTCCCGCCCTCCCCCGCGTTGTAATCCATGATGATGAACCATCATCCCCCGATGACCTAAACGCTACCGTCGTGGAGAGGTCCGTATCAGCTCATAATGATGCTAAAACTGATACAGATTAATCTCCACCATTCTTCCTTAGCAACCGCTAACCTGTTACTTCGCCTCAGTGAACGAGGCTTTGACATCGCCCTGATCTAAGAACCTTGGATAAGAGATGACACCGTCATAGGATTAAGGGCCCCAGGATATACGCTATACCACGCGAAGAATGTAGGTAGAACACGAGCTTGCATTCTTGCTAAAACCTCTTTAAACCTAACTTTTCTTCCCCACCATAGCACAAGAGACCTAGCAGTAACGCTGCTTAAATCAAAAAACACCATCATCTGGCTGGCGTCAGGATACCTACCCTATGAAGACCCCGAGTCTGCTCCATCCAAGGAAGTGGAAGAAGTGGTAGATGAAGCAAGGAGGAGAAGAGAAGCCATCTTATTGGGGTGCGACACCAACGCGCACCATGATCTATGGGGAAGTACCGACACTAACCCTCGAGGTACTTAGATCTATTTTCGAGTATTTAGTAGGCACCGACCTAGTAGTTTGTAACAGAGGAAATAGTCCTACTTTTATTACCAAGACCCGGCAAGAGGTGCTTGACGTCACCTTTGCTTCCCAAAATATCTATCCTGCAATTTCCAACTGGACTGTATCTGACAGTCATTCGTTTTCCGATCACCGCTATCTGGAGTACAAGCTGGAAATCTGTCACAGTACCGCACCCTTGGTCTTCCGCAATCGACGGAAAACCGACTGGTGCTTACACAATAAATCCCTCTCTGCTAAACTATCCAATCAAGTGTACACTACACCAACTACACAATTGGAATTAGACAAGCTAAACACCGTTCTAACTTCTGCACTTAATACAGCTTTCATCGAATCCTGTCCGACCACAAGAAGAAAGGTGGGCAATCGTCCCCCATGGTGGAATGCAGAACTCAACAGCCTTCGCTGCACAAGCAGGAAGCAGTTCAATAAAGCCAAACGAACAAGGCTACCACTGGACTGGGAGATCTACAAAGAAAGTCTGAAGAACTTCAAAATAGAGGTTCGGAAAGCTAGACGCAGATCCTGGCGCGGTTTTTGTCAGAGTATTGACAACACGTCTCAATCCTCTAGACTGCGAAAAGTCCTCTCCAAAACACCAACTATACCTAGTGTCCTCATGAATCCCAATGGATCCTGGGCTGAATCGGACGAAGCATCGCTCAACCTGCTCTTGGACACTCACTTCCCTGGCTGCACGCCTACCCCCAACGATGATCGCGCCCTGGTAATTGCTGCACGCCCACAGGCACATCCTCATCTTATCAGCGAAGATAAGCTGAAATGGGCAGTAAACAGTTTCGAACCATTCAAATCCCCGGGACCGGATGGTGTTTTTCCGGCCCAGATTCAGACGGCCTTCAATATAGTATGGCAGTATCTTTCCTGCATTCCGAAGGCTTGTCTTGAGCTCGGAACAACACCAACTGCCTGGACCGAGGTAAGAGTGGTATTTATACCCAAAGCAGGCAAGACATCGCACACCCTCCCAAAGGACCTAAGACCTATTAGTCTAACGTCCTTCCTTCTCAAGATTCTGGAAAGAATCCTGGACCTACACATCAAGGCCACTATTGATAGCACCCTACTATCCATGTCACAGCACGCCTACCAAAAAGGCAAGTCTGTGGAAACGGCTTTGCACTCCATCATCCACCCTATCGAAAAATCACTTTCAACCAAAGAGTTCACCCTAGTGTCATTTCTAGACATAGAGGGAGCTTTCAACAACGTTGAAACAAATTCGATTACCAGTGCCTTACGTAGGCTCAACATCTGCGAACCCATCTGTTGTTTCGTAGAACACATTCTAAAGAACAGGGTGATAACAGCATCCTTCGGAAGTAGTACTGTCAAGCGACATGCACATCGAGGCACCCCTCAAGGGGGTGTACTGTCTCCACTATTGTGGAATTTGGTGCTCAACGAGGCCCTTCTAAAGATCGAAAAAACTGGATGCAATGTTATTGCCTATGCAGATGATGTCGCCATTCTAACAACAGGCAAATACCCGCAGACGCTGGCCGATGTCATGCAGTCTGCTCTCAATGAACTGCTCAGATGGACCGATAAATGCGGCCTCTCCGTTAACTCGACGAAGACCGAGCTAGTTCTATTCACAAGAAAACACAAGCTACCTGACTTCACTCCGCCCAAGATAAGGGGATCCACCCTCAAGCTTTCAAATAGTGCTAGCTATTTAGGCCTAAAGCTTGACCGCAAGCTAATTTGGAAGGAGAATGTCGTCGAACGGGCCAGGAAATCGCTGGCCGCTCTATACATCTGCAAGAAAGCAGTAGGCTCCACCTGGGGCCTTAAACCAAGCATCATGCACTGGCTATACACGTCGGTCATTAAACCGATTCTCATGTATGGAGTATTGGTATGGTGGCCCGCCTTGGAGAAGAAATCCAACCTATCCATAATGGAAAAAACTCAGCGAGTTGCATGTCTCAGTATTACCGGTGCACTGAGAACTTCTCCCACAGCGGCGCTCCAAACCATGCTCCATCTGCTTCCGATTGACATCGTCAGTAAGCAATTGGCTGTCAGCTCGGCAATAAGACTGAGAGGCTCCAGGCAGTGGAAGGAGCAACACACGGGACATGCCAATATACTTTCGATGCACCGTCATCTTCCCAATTCCACTGACCATCTGCCCACTGAATATGATTTTGACAAGGGCTACACGCACTCGATACCGGACAGAAGTGAGTGGACGCAACGCAATGTCCTTTACAACGAATCGCTGTCAATCTTCACGGACGGGTCCAAAATCAAGGACGGAATCGGTGCCGGAATTTTCTCCGAAGATCTGGACATACACCTCTCCTTTAACCTTCCAGACTACTGCAGCGTTTTTCAAGCCGAAATCACCGCAGTTCGCAAAGCCGCTGACTGGCTGGCGGCTAGCACATTATCAACACCTGATATTGTTATTCATGTCGACAGTCAGGCAGCCATCAAATCCCTCGCATCCAGCACTACGAGATCTAAGGCAGTGAAAGACTGTCGCATATCTCTTAACGAGATAGCTGGTCAGTACAACCTCACCCTTTGCTGGGTACCAGGTCACTGTGACATACCGGGGAATTGTGCAGCCGACGAACTTGCACGACAAGGCTCCTCTGGTACAGATAGCATAAGCATCACCGACATCGAAGCGCCAGCGTCTTATGTTAAGTACCTTATTCAAATTGATGCCGAGAAAGTAGCCAATCATCGATGGCAACATCTAGACCAATGTCATACCGCCAGACAGCTCTGGCCGATACTCAATAAATCCAGGTCCATCCGACTCCTGAAGCACAAGAGAGGAACCCTCTCAAAAATAACAAATGTCCTCACCGGACACTGCGTCATAGGAAGACATGCCCAGAGATTAGGTATCCCTCACAACGACTTCTGCAGAAGCTGCAGAGATGAAGAGGAAGAAGAGACCATCAGTCATCTCCTGTGCGCCTGTCCTGCGCTCGCCAACATCAGGAAGGCCACTCTGGGTGAATACTTCTACAATGATCTTAATGATCTCGGCAACGCCTGCACGGCTAAAATTCTCGACTTCATTCAACGAAGCAAATGGTTCCAAGAGTAAGAGGGTGATCCACCCGCCTTACACATCGGCAGTACAATGGACCTACTTCTTGGTCTAAGTACATCCTCATCGAGGGCCGATCCTAACCTAACCTAACCTAAGCCTAATAAAAAAATGGTTAATAATTTACTTACGATAAATACATCTCGGTATAGGCGGATCAAATGTGTCAAGAGCAAATTCGCACTCATAAATCGTCCCTTCCGGTGCACTCAACTTATAGTTTTCTGGACAGGTCAGCTTACATAGACTTTTAAATGTGTAAATCAAACAATCATAATTTCCATTAAATCCGGCTTTTCTTATACTACACGTTTCCTTATCTGCATTAATACGAAATCGAAGAAATTGGTTAGAACTTGAAATAAATGTTTTAAGATCCTTACCATATCGACAAACTGGTCCTTTGAATCCATTTTTGCATTGACAAAAGTTTTTCTCTACACAAATGCCATCATTGTCACAACTAGGATCACAAGTTGCTGTTAATATGAGAAGAGAAATGCAATATGAGAATATTCTTGGTTTTATAATGGAAACTCAATAGTCGTTAGGCTCCCAGGTTAGTGCACTTACGCCTGTTCCTTGGACCCTGTACTCTCGCAACTTGTTGTCTAAATATGATTAATAATTTACATAAAATCTTCACTTGATGGCTCTTAAGTGCTTGATTGATTGGTTTTATACTTACAATCCATTGTCAAATAACCTGGCAGAATCATCAAAAGTTTGTGGTCTATTATATTGACTTCGACTTCTGTAATAAATGAATTTTTGGCCAGATAAGTGGTAGAAACAAATTTGGTACGAGATGTTTAGGAGTACATAGAATGACTTAATTTGCGGATGTGTTGTTGGGTACACTGCATTAAAAGTATTAATCACCCTGATTACGGTTGACGTTTTTCGCTTTTCGATGATTGTAGTTCTTATGTGGGCGCCGTGGCGCAAGTGGTTAGTGTGTCGGACCACTGCGCGTGAGGTTTCAAGTTCGAATCCCAGAAAACACCAAAAAGTTTGTTCACGGTCCTACTTCTCGCGAACGTTTGACAAACATCCAAATGTATTGTTGTCACGAAAAAGCTTCTCAAAACAAATTGCCCTTCGGATACGGCACTAAACTGTTAGTCCCCTCCATTCATGTGAAAAAATATAACGCACACAACACGAGTGGTTGCGAGAAGCTAGTCCCGGCCACTTAAACAGCTGTTTCGCTTTCCAAAGCACGTTTACACCTAATAATATAACTGCAGTTTGGAGTTTGGCGAGAAATTGGAACGTGATCACAGATCTGCAAATAAGATGTTCTCGCAGACCGTCCGCCAATTCAGAGGAAGAAAGTTGAATATCCTGAAAGAGTCAAATGCAAAGACGGTACAATGCTTTCCAATGAGGAGGACATCTTAGGCAGATGGAGCGAGCACTTTTCAGAATTGCTCAATCCCGAACAGGGCATCGAAGATGTATGGTCGAGAGTAGGGCGGAAAGTAATCCTACGGTAGAGGTAGTAACTTTAGCAATAAAATCGCAAAAAATTAGTAAATCTGCCGGTGTGGATGAAATGCTTAAGGCTTTAGGTAAAGAGGGAGTGCAATGGCTCCCGCGTTTCATTAAAGTGTTCTGGGAATGCGGTGAAACACTTGGTAATTGTCAAGTGGGAGTAATTGTTCCTCTTTTTTAAAAAAAAGGGACAAAAGAGATTGCGCCAACTACAGGGGTATATTTCTCTTAAGTCTCCCTGGAAAAGTCTTTGCTAAGGTGTTAGAACGTGAGCAATGTGGTTTTCATTCCGGTAGAACCACAACCGACCAGTTATTCACTCTCAGAATGGTTCTTGAGAAGGGCTGGGAGTACGCTAAACCTGTCTACATCTGTTTTGTGGATTTGAAGAAAGCATATGATAGATTTCCCCGGCAAACTCTGGAGTGTTCTGCAGGAGTATGGGATTGATGGTTCCCTGGTAAGGGAAATTCAATCGTTATGTACAAACTGTAGAAGCTGTGCTCGGGCAAACGACGTTATTCACGACGTGGAGAACATCGTCATTCAAACCATTGTTGATGTCCAGCCGGATTTATGTGGAAGAGTCACCCAAGATTGCGTTTTTCGGGTGGGTTCATTTGAATGATGGCATTAGCCGCGTTTTATTATGATGTTATTTTGATGATCCGTAACCAATGATATGGTTTGTATTCATTACAACAATAATATCAGATCTTGCTTTAGAAATTAGTTCGCACTATTCTTCGCCAGGTCACACATTTACCGACAGTTGTTAAAACTAATGTTGCCAGATTAGAATATGAAATACTTTTTGCACTCCAAATATTATTCTATGATTTTTATATTAGGTCTGTTCGCGTACTATCTGCAACAAAATTCGCAGTTTGTCAAATTTTAACGAGTGTGGTAAAATGGACTCGGATCATTACCTAGTTGTAGCCAAGGTACGGATGCGGATATCCGCAACGGAGCGAAATCAACGAAATACTGTGAGGAAATTTGACGTCGAAAAGCTACAATCGCAAGAGACCACCAGAACCTTTGCCGATCGAGTTTCTTTTAATGTTAATCTAAGTCCTATGCCACCAGCAGCAAATGCGGAAGACCAGTGGCAGCATTGCCAACAAGCCATCAAAGATGCCGCCTCTGATGTACTGGGTTTCTCTCGCCCACCACAACGAAACCCCTGGTTTGATGAGGAATGCCGGCAAGCACATGCAGCAAAACAAGAGGCGTACAAAGCGGCGCTGCATAGAAGGACTAGAGCTGCTTACGAGCTCTACTTGCGCAGGAGAAAAGAGGAACATCGACTTCTCAGAAAGAAGAAAAGGGAACATGAGAAGCGTTCGATCGAGGAGATTGAGAGATTTTATTGCAGGAATAATGTTCTAAAATTTTACCAAAAGAATTTTACCAAATTTTTAAAAAGAACATGCCAGGGTTTCGAAGCCAGAACAGAAGCCTGCAGGGATGAAAATGGTAACATAGTAGTAGAATCGCAGTCGGTGCTGAGAATATGGAAGGAACACTTCTCCAAACTGTTAAACGGCGATGATGACCAATATTCCGCTGTCAGGCAGAATGAGCCATTCAACAGTGACGATGGCAGTTAAGATTCCCGTCAACCCGATCAGAATGAAGTGAGGATAGCGATATCTAAACTCAAATTCAGCAAAGCTGCTGGAGCCGACGGCTTTGCCGATGAACTTTTCAAGGCAGGAGGAGATGAGTTGGTAAGGAGCATGCACCAGCTCATCTGTAAAATCTGGTCGGACGAAAGTATGCCCGATGAATGGAACCTCGGCATCATTTGCCCGATCCTATAGAAAGGAGACCTTCTGAACTGTGCCAATTACAGAAGTTTAAGTCTCCTCAACATCGCATATAAGATCCTGTCTGCCGTATTATGTGAACGCCTAAAACCGATCGTCAACAACCTGATAGGTCCTTATCAGTGCGGTTTCAGGCCAGGAAAGTCCACCATTGACCAAATATTCACACTACGGCAGATCTTGGAAAAAACCCATGAATATAAAGTCGATACTCGATTTCAAAGTTGCCTATGATAGCGTGCATAGAGACGAGTTATACAGAGCCATGTCTAGTCTTGGCATCCCTGCCAAGCTCATCCGTTTGTGCAGAATGACGATGGAGAACTCTCGCTGCTCCATCAAAGTCGGTAAGAACATCACCGAACCATTCGATGTCAGGAAAGGTTTTAGACAAGGTGACGCACTATCATGCGATCTCTTTAACATAGTACTTGAGAGAATTGTACGAAACTCACAAGCCAACACCGGAGGTACAATCTTTTACAAGTCTGTACAACTACTCGCTTATGCCGATGACATTGACATAATCGGAAGAACGAGGTAGCAAAGATGGGTCTAGCGGTCAATGAAAGCAAAACAAAATATATGCTGTCTACGAAAAAGGACACCCAACATCGGCGTCTTGGACAGAACGCCACAATAGACAGATATAATTTTGAGGCTACCTAGGCTCTATGGTGAACTCCGCAAATGACATCAGTAGGGAGATCACACGAAGAATTACTCTTGCCAATCGTTGTTTCTATGGACTAAAACGGCAATTGATTAGCAAAGCCCTATCTCGAACTACTAAGGTAACTCTCTATAAGACACTAATCATCCCAGTCCTGCTGTATGGCGCAGAGGCATGGGCTTTGACAAAACCGGATGAGGATGCCCTTGGTTATTTCGAGAGAAAAGTTCTTCGAGCGATCTTTGGTCCCGTCTGCATAGACGGTGAGTGGAGGAGGATGTACAATGCCGAACTATACGGCTTGTACAAGAACATCGACTTAGCCAGAAAAGTTCACATACAGCGACTAAGATGGCTGGGTCATTTAAAGCGGATGGAGCCCAACGTTCCCGCTAAGGAAGTCTTCGAATCCACCCCGGATGGACGACGCAGTAGAGGATGACCTCACGGTAGGTGGAGCAAACAAGTGGAGGAGGACCTCAACCAACTTGGGGTACGCAACTGGAGGCTGCTGGCTTGTAACCGTGCTGGCTGGAGAGGTTTGTTGGTTGAGGCCTAGGTCCACCCCGGACCGTAGCGCCATCTAAGTAAGTAAGTAAGTGGGTAAAATTCTCTCAGAGAGAGGTAAAATTACGAAAAAGTAAACGAACGCGTTGAACCACAAAAGTTGCCACTTCTTAACGGTCAAACCTCAAACCCAATTGTACGCAAAAGAAAGAAAGAGAAGGAACAAGCCAACAAAAAATGACATATACATAGAGCGATTTAACAGATTTCACAAATCTGGCCAAAGAAATTTCTTGCACTACATTTCGCAGCATGGAGAAATTTCTTACTCTCTCGAGTAAGTACTCGAACAGGTTTTCCTAAAAATTCAAAACTTTTCGTAATAATTAGCTGCTTTGTGAGGGTACGCGAAGGGACGTATTTTCTTTGCATTGGAATTATAAACAAAAAAGCGCATCTGAAAGTTAATACTTATCCCAATTACTCCTAATGACTTAAAATTCATAAATATTCTGAAAAATATACACTATTTCGAAGGAAGTAGTACCGAGAAAACATAGAGTAAGAAAAAGATCGCATACTCTTTAATCTTTATAAAAGAAAGTTAATTGCATAGCAACTCCGCGTTAAGAACCCAGCAGTGCAATTTCAATGGAAAAGAGGTAATAATTAGTACTTTCAATCAACTATTTATTGAATAAAAACAATAATAAGTTGTACGCTCAAAGAAACAAATGTTATCCTAAATGCAAGGCTGTCTACCTGCGGAATTGAAAAGTGCAAGCAGTGCAATCCAGTTGTACGCGCATCCGCTGTAGATAACGTATCAACTTTCAAACATCGTGCGGGCAAGGCAATGGGTCTGTGTGGGAAATGCAATTCAGCAATTTGGATTTAAGAACTAAAATATGTGTATAAGCATTTTTAGGTTCAGAGAAAATATTGTACAATAGAAATAGGCATTCGAATTGTGATCCCCAAACAGAGCAGTTGGCTCTCCGAAATAAATTACATTTTTTTATAACGCAAACTGGAGTTTGATTGGAACCGGTTGGAGGTTCTCGAATTTTATGTTTTTACGCAATCATGAAAGGACATAGTTAACTTGCATATAACAAGAGGTAAGCAAAAGTTCAGCATAAAATAAACCATGTTTTGAAAGGAGTTAGATGTTGAACATATAACCACAACACAAGACACAATGAAAATTGTACGTTGATCCAGATCTAGATCGTTTTATTTTCGTCGTATGATCTACGGATATATGGATCACGTGTGATGATAAAATGCGGCTATTGAATGTACTTTAATTCGCAATCAATTTTTCGGCCATACTTTGCACAGAGTTATTTTTATTCAATTTTAAACATCGAGCGCCCTTATTGAAGAACGAATTGAATTTATTAGTTCTTGACGTGAATTTTGTTTGACCTTACATACTGTATGTCGGGTATAAAGCAAAGTGTAGCGGTTCTTGACGTAAGATTTATCATAATCTATCTAATCTAATGTGTATTTAGATTTCTGTTCCAGATTTGCGGCACTCAAATAGCAGTCTACTGACTAGTGTGCATGATTGTCCCACAAAAAAAAAAAAAAAAACAAATTAAAAAAGCACAACAACTCGAAATCCTCACTATGGCAGAATCTAAGAGCACTATACGGAAAAGACCAATAACGATTCGAATAAAAGAGAAGCATTATAGTCTGATTTATTTTTTTTTAATATTTTGGAATGTAAAAGTTAAAAGCTTCAGGGTGCACGGAACGATTTTTCTAATTTAATCTGCCCTTGACAAATGCGGAAACTGGAAAAGTCAAATGCTTAACATTTTTTTCTTTTTTGAATATAATTAAATTGGTTAGGTGTTGCACATGGTACACAGCATAAACTTATCCTTTGATTTGGGGATTTAGTATACTTGCTGCATAACCTGAGCTACACTCTGTAACAACACCAAACACGGGCGAGGAGATTGAAGTTTTTCCATGTGTGGTCTAGGGTCTTGCTTTACATATACTAGATGCTTATTTACAGTCAATATTCAAGTCCATCTGTCTGTCCGCTAAAGTAAATGCGATTAAATGCGAGTTTGTGCGGTAAAAACCTGGGGATGAATCTGAATTTTATTCTTATATCAATATTAATTTTCAGATTCATTTTTCTATTAGCGCAGCGAACTCGATACGTTCAAATGACACACATCACTGCTAAAATAAAGTAAACTTATCACGTACTGTCGTTTTCCTCTAAATGCATTATATCCTTGCATTAATTGCATGGATAATGCTAACACTAGTATTCCGCGGACGTTCATTTATTTAAATTAATTAATTAATTGTATATAGCACAGGTCGAATACCGATAGACGTTAAGCAATAATTCGCGTGGAATAGCGAATAGCTTACTAATCTACTGCGATACTTTAAGCTTTCTTGAGTAGAATAAGTCAATTTCAAAATGATTCCTTATATATATTTTGATAACATTTAGTATGTTTTGCTCTCAGAGTTTCTTATCAGTAGAATGTTTTTTTAATACGTTGCGTCAAATCTTTTTGTATAGCGCGGCATCAGCTATGATGTTAGCATTAAGACATTTAAATAATCGTATTGAATATATGCTTGGTTAGTCATAATAACAGATGAGTGCAGCACCTAAGTGAAAAAAGTAAATTCAATGTCACAAACAATAAATTAAGTGGTTGAGTCGCACATACGAGTATGTACTCGTGTGTAATTGCACCGACATGATGTTTATTTTTAAAACTAAATATTCAGATTTGGAAGATATAAATAAAGATGGCAGCAGCATTTCTCAAAGATCATGAAACCAACCTATACATTGTCTTCGCTGACTGGGATTTAAGAAAAGGAAAACGAAGATAAAACCGTACGGATCAATCATCGCACCAAGAAATCTTGAAAGTGATCGAAGACTTCGAAAAACAAATCAGTTGGATAGAGAAAGTGATGTAGGAAGACTGGGCTGGTGTACTGGTAGTAATACTGAAAAGAGTTAAGCTACCGCTATGTAAAAACTATAAAAGAATTTTCATTTCAAGGTGCTATCAAAAGTGTTTTTAAACCGTACCAAAGTACAATAAAACTCGACAATACGCTACGAAAACAACAATCTTGTTTTCGATAAAAATGTTCGTACATCTTCCAACTGAATGCGTTGGGGGGAAAAAGAGAGAGAGAGAGAGAGAGAGAGAGGGAGAGAGAGAGAGATAGACAGAGAGAGACACAGAGAGACATATTGGTGTAATGGTTTCGAAACTCACATGCTATGTTTCGGAGAATGTTAGTATACCATATTTTGTCTTTGGGTAGATTTTTGGTATATTTTGTCTTTGCTTCTGATTCACAGTATATTTTCCCCGACTACCCGATGTCATAGGCATATCAGTCACCTAATAGAGCAAACCAACCTACTGCCAGTATTATGCTTTTGCAATAGTGATCACACAAGCTTTCGCAATTGATCGGACTGACTCTTTATTTCATGAGAAATAAATAGATGCTTGCTGACATTCGGATTTGAACCATGAACCATAAGCTAGACAATTGATGACGTTATCACTACACCATGGCCACCCCCTAATTGCATATAATCAATTCCTTATATCATACGATAATGAACATAACAACTAATACTGGGCAAGTTTTTATGTGGTCTATCTCCCACAGTGTAGTGGGGCTACGTTTTAACAACAGTGTCTTAAATGTATGCAATATATACGCTGTAATTGCAGAATGAAACTCCCATAGATATGCAATAAGTTGTATTGGTGCGCACATAATCAAGCACAAAGTCCCATAAGTATACAATAAACTATTCGTTTTAGTAGTTAAGATTGGGACCACTTAGAAGCATTACATTAGTGAAGTGTACCCAAATATTGTACTTACAACGCGTAAATGATTCGCGTGTTAGTGAAAAGGTTGCTCTTAGATTGAACTTGTTCTCCAACTTACTCAGTGGACAGAAAATTTAGTGGAAATATTATTGGTGGTCCAGAAAGGTATTTATCTTTAAATTCAAATGCTCATATCTCAGGCTAGAATTAACTTTATTACTTGAAATAAGAACCGTTATAATCTAGACATATTTGCCAGAAACAAGTTTATTCTTTCTGGTAGCATAAAACTCCGGATTTCTGGAGGCGGCAAACTTTTCGAAGATGGAATAATTATAGACTTGATTGTTGAAGGTTTTCCCCTGCAAGAAGTGGTTGAGGTGCTTGAAGGATTGGTAATCGGTTGGCGAAAGGTCCAGTGAGTATGGCGGGTTCGGTAGTGTTTTGTAGTCCAGTTGGCTTAACCTTTGCAGCGTCAATTGTATAACATGTGGTCGAGCATCGTCGTATAGGAAAATTGGAGCTTTCATGTTGAACAATCTCGGATGTAGACGTGACAGTTCCTGGTGCATTATGCCAATATCTTGATAGTACTTCTCTGCCATGATGGTTATGCCTGGACACAGGAAACTTAAGTGGGTTATTCTGACTGTTGAACATAAAACAGTCACCAATGTCTTTTTTCCGTTGAGCCTCGGCTTAGAGTGATGCTTTACCATTTCATTTCGTTCCAACCACTGCGCCAAACGGCATCGGTTGTTGTACAGAATGCACTATTCATTGCACTTCACAATTCGATAGAGAACTCGTCTCGTATCGACGATTTTTCGATCATGTGTTGCACATTTGTCGAGGTTTCTTTGTTGTTCCAAGTCGTTCCAGGTGAGTAGAAACTGTTGATTTGCCTACACCAAGATCTTTCGCAAGATCTCGAACCGTCGTACGTGAATCTAACTCAATCAATACCCATGGCGCTCTTCATCTTCCAGGTTCTTACGTCTAACACGAACTTTTCGAAACCACCATTGCACTGTGTGCTCATTAGCTGTACCTAATACCAAATGTACTATTGATGATACTTTTGATATTTCGAGCCACCTCAGCTGCCTTACGACCCATTTTGAACTAGTACAAGAAAATTGCTCGAATTTGCTTTTTGTCCACCATTAATTCGATCCCGAATTAACAACAAAAAAACACAATTTTTTTCAAAATGTAGAACAAAACGTGCGGTATATAACGTTAACTTACAGACACAACCACTTTACTTGGAAACAACGCATCAAATGGCAAAGAAGAAAAACCGCAGTAAGTTTTTGGACAACCTGTTACTATAGCAGCTGTATCAAAATGGTCACTTTAATCGATGGTCTTGAATTCATTTTCGGCTAAAATGCAATTGAGGAACATCGCTTCCACAAATGGGTTTTTAAACCTCAAAGAAGGATAAAAGTTTGATAATTTTAGTAGTGCTGACGTCCTTCTTTTGAATTCATACAAAAATTTTGAAATACGGTTTCAATTTGAATTTAATTTCCAGAGCACACCAAAATCGTAAGTAGAAATTTTAACGAAATACGAGTAATAGGGACTGACATAAAAATATGAACTTCGCATATTAAATCTTTTTTTCTTTTAATTTATTTAAGTTTAGAAATAAGAACAAAGCAGTATAAAACGAGGACAAGGAGAATACATAAAAAACTACACAAGTAATATAAAAACAACAAATATATTGATTAAATGAAAATATAAAACGAGCTTCTTGCTCTTTCGACTAATTAAGAAAAATATAAGTAATGTTTGTGCATACCTATATATGTATTTATGCATGAATTAAGAAGAATGTAAACTTTGCTTGTGTTGCATTTGAAGTACTTTTTCGTTAAAGAGCATGTGTACGAGTATCATATTATTCGCTGAACCGCACCAGCTCAATTATGTTCTTGTTTGTATACGGGTGTGAAAATAAAGAACTTAATAACAACAGTAATTACTGCAAATCAAGTATTCCACAACAAAAAATAAAAAATAAAAATACCGAACCGAAAAGAAACTTTTTCTGTACAAACGCTAGAAGTGTAAAAAAGATACAAAACTAGGAATTTGTTTAGAACTTTTTTTCCTTGATCAAAAATATTTTTTTTTACGAAATTCGACTTAGAGGTCTTAACTTCGAGTTAGAGGATTTTTGGATTTAAAGAAACTTTGATTTCGAGGATGTTTTTGAATAAAAAATCTAGGGGAATGCAAAAAAAGTGCCAAAAAATTTGAGTTAGGGGGATATGATTGGAAAAATATTTCTCCAAAAATTATTACTAGATACTTTTATATTATGTATGTACGCATCAGCAAGATTATTACTTAGTTCTTTAGTTTCACATCGTGTAAAGTAATTTGACCTCCATTCGTCTCATGTATATGTACATATTTATATATCTAACGATTCTAATATAGCGTTTAAGAGATAGAAGCAAAAATAAATAATAAAGCTCGAAAATCGACTTAGAGGAGTGTATTGGCTAATTGGAAAATATTCCAAGCCAAGTCTCTGGGCCCCGTGGCGTAAGTGGTTAGTGTGTTAGATCACTACACGTGAGGTTCCAAGTTCGAATCCTACAAAACACCAAAATGTTTTTTCACGGTCCCACCTCTCGCGAGCGTCTGACAAACATCCGAGAGTATTGTTGTCTCGAAAAAGCTTCTCAAATCGCCGTTCTGATACGGCACTAAACTGTAGGTCCCTTCCATTCGTGTGAAAAATATAACGCACACAAATTGAGAGGTTGCGAGAAGCTAGGCCCTAGCACTTAAAGAGCTGTTGCGCCAAATATTTTTTTATTTTAAGTCTCAAACTGCCTCTACGGTATATGGTATAAGCAAGTGCTTAAACCTGTATAGACGCGCGGTAAATAACTCTGGGTTTGTACCAAACCAAGCAATGAAAACTTTATACAATCATTCCAAAATAAAGTTATAAAAGCAATCGTGAATGCTTCCTGGTGTATTTCATGATATCCACAGAGACTTATTGCAAAGCTGTGACAACTAACGTTCGATCAAGCTGATGTCACATACCATGAAGTTCGTTGAGCAAGTATGTGGGTTGAGTTTGGATTTGTCGCCGGTAAATCAACCACAGATGCAATCCAAAGTATAAGGATCATAATGGAAAACATCGTGATTCCTTAAAGGATTTTCATATAGTATTGGTTGACTTTGAAAAGGCATTTGACAGTCAACCACAGGATCTAATATGGGTGGCGCTAAGACATCGAGGGGTTCCATATGATCATGGACATATGGTATGCAAAGAGTTAGATGCCCCGCTGGAGTAACCGAAGATTTCCCCTTTAAAGATGGGATGCACCAGGGAAACGTCTTAAGCCCTTTGCTCTTCATTACAGTCCTTAACTATTTGCTTGAAGGTAAAGTGGCGGACCCCAAGGTACATCAAGTATTCTTTGCTGACGAGCACTTTATGTATGGGTGGACGTTTTGGAGGAAAGTGGGTATCACATTAGTTCAAAAAGGACAGAGTACTTGTCTCTGTCTCTGATTCACTTAGACCTATGTCAGACATTTATTTGAACTAGTATCACTTGTCCCGTCCCGTGCAGGGAAGTCATAGCGACCCAAGCTCATAAAGCCATGAAAGTGATCAAAATGCTTCCATTTAATTGGTTTAGCGTTTTGTATGGGAAAATCATGTGTGGTATGCTGACTTTATTTTCCCTGAATTATCGGTAACATAAGCATTTGATTCATTTTTTATGCATATGGTATCTACAGCACAGTGCCTTTCGATTATATAAGACTCATCCCCCTCCTTTCATAATAAATACTAAAAAACGTACGATAAATTTCTTGTTCACGTATTAATACATAAGATGGAACAGTGCTTCCCAAGAGCGAAAAGTTCAAATATCTGGGATTTATGATCAATAGCAAACCAACCTGTGATGAAGACACCAGTCATCGCGTAAGCGTAGGGTGGATGAAGTGGCGGCGCTATCTTCTGTGACAGAAAAATGCCACCTAAATTTAAAGGAAGGCTCTACACCGCAGTTGTGCGTCCAGCGCCCACATACGGTTCACAATGTTGGACGGTGTACAAAAAGTATGAAAGTGACAAAGGAGTGACAAAACTTGATCGAATAAGAAGTTCGAAGATCCGTGGAAGCTTTCACGTCAAGGAAACCATCGTACAAAAGATAGAGCGCGACCGATTCAGTTGGTATTGCCACGTTCAAAGAAGAGATCATTTGAACCCAGTTAAAAAGGCAATATCAATGCACGTTCCAAAGACATCGCGATGTAGGAAAGGCAGGCCTATAAACGCCTAGATCAGACAAATGCGACGACATCGGCATTTAATTGGCCTCAGTAACCAGGTGAGGCAAAATCTGTAGGCCTGCCAATATTTTCTGAGATCAAATAGGCGAACCCCACAGATGAATCAGTAGAAATGCGGTGAAGTGGGAGGGTTATGATCCCTTGCTTTCGGATCATAACTTCGGATCAGCCTTGTCATGCGACTAATATTAAAAGTTGACCAACTCACGCGACTACGATAGCGACTCATTGTGTTCACTTGTATTCATTTGTATGTATTTCAACTTTTGACAGGACGTACAAATACGACTACGACAGCGACAATGACACAATTGTGTTCCAGCAGTTAAGGATAAATACCGTGGAAGACGAAATAACAAATTTTGCTCGCAACTTCCGTATTCGTCTTCATGTTCATTGCCACCGTGCCATACTCCAAACTTTGGAGGTGACAAACTTTGCGCGCCGACTCCAAAGAACGAAAGCGTTTAATTTAGCACAGTAAGAAGTGGCCGTATGTAATGACAGTATCAGCACGTGCTTTTATTGAAGATCTATCTGCCTCACGCCAATATTTTTGTCTGAAGCTTAAACTACTTTATAAGGTACATAACTTAGTAATTTTTGTCAGTAGAAATATAACACTACTACGAGTGTAATGTTGCATGCAATTTTCCTCTGTTTTTATTTTTTTTCAATGCCTTACACCAATTTCGCGTAAGCTAAGAACTGAAGAAATCCACAGGGGAAGGATTTATAAAGAAATTTCAGTTTGTTTTTTACTCTTTCAAACAAAACTAAATTCTCTTAGTAGAAAAAATATTGGCATTATTTGTTCCTTTATGTGAGCTTTTAGTCAGTCTCAGTTTAACCGGTGTCTAGATGCTCAGTGCCTCTATGAATTCTGCGTTATCAACAGAAGTGAGGTATCGGAGAGAATTATTTTTGACAGACTAAGGCCGAATTGTAAATCTTTGTTAATACATGCGTGTGGATTAAATCTTGCCATCGTTATGTGTAACACTGCTGTATACAATTCAAGATTGAGACAGATGTTCTGGGTTCATGCCCCCAACAGACAGAAAACGTCACGGCGCTGTCTATGATTTACGGATCTATATCATTACATCAGAGACCTCTTTTACACCGGTGTGTGATTTTGGAGAAATGACAAAAAAAAAAGACATCCAGAGAAAGCTCTGTTGGTAGGGCTTTGATCGCTAAAACTACTGCAGATTCGGTTGTTGCATCTAGAAAAATTATCATTTCATTTCTTCATCTTTGTAGAATTTTCTAAAAAGTTTCATTCCGATAACGCCAAATTGAAAGAGAAGCAAACATACAACAACAAACACTTCTAAGAGTTGCGTTGCAGGTGCAGTTATGTAGCAGTTAAGCAAAAATCACTATAATAACGCTACTATAGCACAAGGCATAACGAAATTAAAATGACGTTCGAATGATTATACAGGGTGGGCGAACTACAAGTTTATTTTTAAAAATGCAACAAAATGAACGAAATGAAGTAATTAGTAAGAGCAAGCATTCCCATTAATTATGGAATACAACGTCGTTCAAGTGGCTGCCTCGGCTGGCCTCGCAGTAGCGCATTCCATCACTCCAATTTTCCAAGACCTTGTTGATGGTTTCGGGCTGTAGCTCACGGATTGGTTGGATGATATTGGCCTTGTATATACGGTTCCCTACAAAAAAAAAGTCCAAAGGGGTCAAATCGCAGCTCAGAGGCGGCCAATTGACATCGCCCCGACGGCTGATAACACGATTTGGGAATTTGGTGTGCAAAAGACCGATTGTGGCATGGGCTATGTGGCATGGCGCGCCATCCTGCATGAACCAGACGTCGTCCAAATCCATGTCTTCAATTTCAGCAAAAAAAAAGTCGTTAACATGGCTCTGTAACGCCCACCGTTGACCGAAACGTTGTTCCCAGCCTCATTTTCAAAGGAAAGTGGTTCAATGATGCCACCACTCCACAATCCGCACCAAACTGTCACTCTCTGTGGATGCATTGGCTTCTCGACAATAACGTGCGGGTTTTCCGAGCCCCAGATGCGGCAATTTTGTTTGTTAACGTAGCCACCGAGATGAAAATGTGCCTCGTCAGAAAAGATGATTTTTCGCCTAAAATCGTTGTCCAATTCAAGCTGCTCTAAGGCCCAAACTGCGAAGCGATAACGAAGCGAATGGTCATGCGCTTTCAATTGCTGAATCAATTGGACCTTGCAAGCGAATAATCCCAGATCTTTGTGGAAAATTCTCCTCAGGCTAGTGCGTGAAATGTTGAGCTGTTGAGATCGATGACGAATTGATGTTCGTGAATTGAGTCTCACACTCTCGGCTACAGCAGCCACATTCTCGTCTGTGCCCACCGTACGACGACGGGGACCATGAGTGTTGTCCACTAGTATACCAGTCTCACGAACTTTTTGCACAAACTTTCGTACAGCAGGCGCGGTGGGTGCTTCATTTCGGCCAAAACTTCTTTTCAAAAAACGCACTGTTTGGGCTACACAGCACTCACTTTGGAAATAAGTTTTCAATGTTGTTCAAGCGTAAAGCGACTCATTTCGTTCCGCGGAGGTACGGTACTGACTTTCTGTCAAGATTTCGAGCGGGAAACAGCTGTCAGTGTCAAAATAACCTATAATTTAAAAAGAAATCACTAGATGGCCCACCCGTTATAAACTCAAAACTCTTTCAAATAACGGCTCATCAAGCATTCTATGCTGTGGCGTTAATGCTATTTCATAAAAATATAAGCAAAAAATGTATATACATACGTATATATGTACAGTACAGTATATATACTTATATATTATGAGAGATATTTTCTCAAAACACACGCATCCTACATTCAAAGTGAAGGCAAACACATTACAAAGGTTCATCGTAATCTGTGCAGTTATACTCAAGTACTTCTAAGGCGTTCGACACGGTTGACCATGCTATTTTATGTCAGAAGCTATCGCTGCTCCATAAATGTTCGCCCTGTGCTGTCAAGTTATTATCCTCTTAGCTAACAAACAGAAAGCAAGCTGTGAAAATAAATTACATTTTATCTGAATTTCTCCATAACACCAGCGGAGTGCCTCAGGGATCTATACTAGGACCCTTACTATTCTCCCTGTACATTAACGATCTCCCAACTCATGTTAAACACTGCTCAATAAACATGTATGCTGATGATGTACAGCTCGTTTTAAGCTGTCCCCTGGGTTTAATAGAGCACACTGCTACTTGCATCAACAATGATCTTGCGGTCATAGCGCAATGGTCGAATAGCAATGGCCTTCTTTTAAACCCTTAAAATCAAAATGCATTATTATTTCAAAGATAATGCCTTAGATCTCTTGTAACCAATAAATCTAAATCTAAATCTAAATCTAATCTCTCATATTGAGTATGTATTGAGTATGTTGAATCAGTCAAAAGCCTCGGCGTGACCTTCAATCGAAATTTAACCTGGGACAATCACGTCAATCTGGCCGTAGGGAAGACGTACGGTGTACTTCGTATGCTGTGGGCCAGCCACTCTCTTACCCCAATAAAAACGAGAACCCTACTCGCTAAAACTCTAGCTATCCTCATACTTATCTACGGTTGCGAAATATTTCACAACTGCAGCTGCATCTCCAAAAGAAAACTCAAGGTTGCTTTTAACAGCGTAATACGTTACGTCTTTGGATTGCGACGACAAGCTCGAATTTCAAATTACACTAAGTACCCGTACAAGATGGCTTTCGATAATTTTCTCCAGTTTCGCACTCTTAGCCTGCTTTCAAATATTCTACTTACTCGTTAGCCTTATGATAAAATTAGATTATCTTCCTCAAACAGATCCGGCCAATTAATTCTCCCTCGACATTCTTGTCTGACATCGGAAGGTCAGTTTTTTGTTAACTCCATTCGTTTGTGGAACGCTTTGCCTCGCAGTGTTTGAAGGATAGGCAACACTTCAAGATTTAAAAGTGAACTAAAAATATATTTATATAATAATACTTAAGCATATGGTTTTGGTTTTCCTTTAATTATCTTTTGTTAATTTTATTTTTTTTCCTTTCTTTTTCTACCATAGATTTTAAATCAATAAATCAAAATCTACTGATTACATGCTCTTCGCTAATTAAGATATTGTATCTTACTGTGTAGTAGCAAATCATTGGACTTTAAATAAAATAAATAAATAAATAAAAAATACTCATATGTATTCTATATACATATGTACATTTGTTGATGAAGCCCTTAAAGTGGAGACTGTACATATGTTTTGAAACTAGGTTAGTAATATCAAACTATATAATAATTGTTAGGAGTAGTTAGTGTACGATATCCGATGTCCAACCAAAAATATCTCAAGAAACAGCTAAAATGTTCAACCTCTATTTTTCAAATCTAGATTCATTCTATTGAACTTTGCGCCAGAGAATGCATCAACAAAACTTCCGCAGATCTCACATAAACATTCTTTCAGGCAGCCAAGCAGCCCTTTAAGCTCTCATGTAGTACAATTTTGAGTCTAAACTAGTCTAAAACTGTCTGCAAACTCTCCTGCAGTTTGCTGCACATAATAAAATCACACTCACTTGGGTCCCTGGGCATAAGGGCATCAATGGCAATAAAGTTCCAGACGAACTAGCCAGATTTGTTGCCCAATCTCCGTTTATCAGCCCCGAACCCTTGGCCTTCCTACTAGCTCATTTAAAGATTGAGCTAAATCAATGGGAAAAGAAAGAAAAGCACACACATTGGAACTCACAATATGGCCTAAACATGCTAAGAAATTCATAAAATTTTCAAACAAGAGAACTAAAGAAATTCTAGCAATGGGCAAGCATAAATGCCAAGATCTTAATTGACTTCCTTACTGGTCGGCGCTCTCTTTAAATATGTACCACCTCAAGAATATCGGTATCAGTCAGTCAGTCAGCCTGACACATGCAGGCTTTGTCTTGAGAACACCGAATCTGCTGAACATATGTATATTGTGCGAATGTCCTGCTATTGATCGGACCAGAAGCAAATACTTCCCTATCTGAAGTTGTCTCTCTCTCTTCTCTAGCTGAACTGATAGTTAGGAACTTTTCGTTAATTTATTAGCTGTGCTTAGTGAAGGTGTTCCGGGCTATCTGCAATGAGACCAATTCGAAAGTGTTCTTCTTTTTGTTAACGAATCTCTTTCGAACCATTTCATTATACTCGTAATTAATGGTTTGGTGAAATGAATATTTTTTATTGTTTTTATATTCTTAATTATAGTCAAATGCTCGTAAGGCTTTGTTAACTACATCCGTATTTGTTAACTGGAGTGACAGTGATTTTGCATTTCACCAACTGGAGATAAAATACGTTAGGATATATTGTATTCTTCTGTTTGAAATGGTTCTGACAGTTTCACTAACTTGTACTACATATTTTGTCCAGTTCTGTGTAATTTTGTACTTCATTGAACAAAACTATTCTTATATTTATGTATGTACTGTAAATCCCCAAAATATCATGTTTTTATACATTTACTGTAATACAATTATACACTTAACACTTTCTATCTTATAAAACTGAAATTTCGTACATGTCCATGATCATCTGTACATATGTTTCTGAAACCGCTCGATGTCATAGGGAACACCCGTATCAGATCTCGCGATTGCCTGTCAAATGCCTTTTCAAAGTCAACCAATACAATATGCAAATCCTTTAAGGAATCACGATGTTTTTCCTATATATTATACTCTGGATTGCATCTGTGGTTGATTTACCTGCGGAAAACCCACGCTGATCACCAGATAGTCGTATTATTTTTCGCAGTCGGTCGCCTAATACCCGCTCAATGATCTTGATTATGTGTGACATTAACTTGATCGCAGTTTCGTATATCAGCCTTCCCTTTGTACACAGGGAGCAGGTAGCTTTAACTCCATTGATTGGGCATTGGATCACCTCTCATGAATTTGGAGAATTCTGAGCCATCTGAACCCGATGTCTCCCGTCTTTTTTCAGAACTCGTCTGGCTCAACGAATTATAAGAAATTCCATTTGCAATCTTTTAGTCAATTGCTCGTATAATATTTTTGGTAAGTTGAAACGTTTTAAAGATAATAGAGAAAAGAGAACGCTGGTTCTCTGCTGAGGCCCACACCAAAAATCATAATCTGTCCACCTGACAGGTAAGTTCTGGTTGACTATAAGGTGGCGATTAAAATCATATCAAATCAGAAACTCTAATATGTAGTAACACTGAGCCCGACACATATGTGTAATATGTACATAATCTTCTTATATATAAATCTAAGTGGTAAAATGCGTTTGTGTCCCTCTACCGCCCGTAATTTTCAACCAATTTACTTATTTTTTTCAAATGTAGATAATTACGGTACAAAGGTGATAGGCAAAAACAAATTACAAAAACATACAGACTTAGCCTAGGCGCCTGCCTGACAGTTTTTTTTCTTTTTTTTTCTTTGTTAGGCGCAGCAACGCACGCCGGGTACTAGCTAGTTACACATAAATATTGCTACTGATGTGACTAGCCGATCATTAACATCAAAGTAATGATTCCAATGAAATCATAATAACCACGCATTTGTATCCTATTTTTCTGCATATTCCAAAAAAAATTTCGCTGCCATTAACAAACTTTTGAGAAAGAATTAAAAGAAAATACACTCATGATCATAAGAGCTGCTCAACATATAAGTGCGTATGAAGCGGTTCAAAAGTTTTACTTTTTTTCTTACAAATTTTAACAATCATCGGTTATACCTAAATTTATTCAATGGTTATTAGTAAAATAAACATATAAACCCTTGACCTAGCCACGTGTTTTTAATTTGCAAAGTGGGTGAAAAAATAAGTGAATAAAAATTGTACAATGCTTTCACTATATTATGTAAATTTATGGATTCCAAAACTGGCGATTTTTTTATTCCAGTTTGAAGTATTTTGATTTGACGTCCCTACTCTGAACCAAAAAATTTCCATGGCCGGGGTATATCCCCCAATTAACTATTTATAATGCCACGAGTTAAATGAGTCATTTGGTTTGAGATGCGATTATCTACGACTGATTTCTCTTTGATTTTTTTTGTATAAATTTCGCATCCAGTTTCAGTACGTGGGGGTTTTTATTAAAATCTATTCATTTCTTTTTTTGGTCATTGTTTGGCGTCAAAAAAGATTGCTAAAGTTGCTTGACGGTATGTTTGACTTTGAATGACTTGAGGAAAGTAAACAATTCTTGCAATCCTACAATTTTTTTTGTGATTCCAAGACCAACAGGTAGATTTTCGTAGGAATGCCTGCTGATTTTGAAGTTTAAGTGCAAAACTTGATATTAAGGAACGACAAAGTTTCAACATTATGACATGTATATTTGTAAAATTATATGTATTGTAGATACCTATGTAAGATATATACATACCTACTTATGGGTGTTTTTTATATTTCCAACATTTTTTGCGCTTGTGGAATAATTAAATTTGTAGACAAGATAAATAATTATTAATTTCATTGAATGGGGAAGAAGAACTACGTAAGTTCTGATCTTCAACACTCTCCACAAAACAAAAGCTGATGAAAGTAGATTTTACTATTTCATCATATATGACTTACTGCACTTCTATTACGTAAATCATGTTTAAGATTTAAACCCCTTACCATACAAAGGTACATATCAAATAAATTCATTGAAAAAGCATAAGGAATTCCTCGTGAATACAATCAAATGACTATTAATAATCGTTTTTAAAGAAAACAACAAGATGTCATAATTAATAATGCAGACCATTAGTCGGCTATAGCCTAGTCCGCGTCGTATTTATGATGTTCCGTGCCTCAAAGACGATTAACAATGTTTTAATTTAAGATTATATTAGGTTGATTACATTGAATTTGCCAGCTGTCGCCGAACCAGGAACTAGCATCACTTTAAATGATTGATTGTCGCTAAAAAATAAAGACATTAGTATTTGACAAAAAAGCTTATGCGAGTATGTATCTTGAACCATAAACATGCAACTAGAGGAAATAAATGATTTTTTAACTTTGGTTTTGATGCTACGATGATTTATTCACGGGATATGGTTATTCGCATAGAAGCAGTAAGCAGTTATGGCAAATAGAGACGGCTTACTAATAATGATTGTGTTTACTACAAGAATTATTTCCTGATTTCAAAGTCTTGCCAATGCCAATCAAAGCTCGCTGGATACCTCTGATGAAAAGATCGATTTTATAAAGATTCGTTGGAAGAAGTTTCGTTGGACATTTGGTCATTTGCATCGTACAAACTCCTGATTCTTATACCATATAGTACTTCTAGTTAAGTTATGCTACAAAGTACTCTGAATAAGGTAAAGAATACACAAAGGAAAATATTTGAATATTATCTTAAGTAATTTATATCTTATGAAGTCATGAATGAATTAAGGCGAGGTTATCCTACAAAATATACTGTGTCGCTTCCGGTTGCCAGCCGAGGCTGTTCTCACCCTAAAGTGCAGCTTAATTTTGTCTAGATGCTTGGGGAAAATATTCATTTGGGTTTAAAGATGGTAGACCATTCTCCTTTATCTGGTATGCTTTTAGACAACTTATTCTGCTGCGAGAATTGTCGCTCATAGCCGATCTGGCTGTATTGCGGAATATACTTACTAACATTCGTAGGTGAAATTAGAACTAGTAAAGATTATTCAATTCAATTCAATTTAATTTTGTTAGTAGCAAATAGATATTTTTACAATAAATCAGTGACAATACTTACGACATAATAGCTTATGTCGATTTGTACGATTTTTTAGGAGAAGGGTTTAAAGTTGTGGCTTACGCGAAAATTGTATGAAATTTTTGAATTGCACCTCTACTCTTACAGCCATAACTCAGCCGTCTTTACACGTATGCAACTAAAAAATTGAGGGAAAATACTTTATGTAATTGGGAGCATTTTGCTATAATTAACTGAATTTTGACTTAAGTCGACTTAAGCTATTATGTCGTATTGCCACAGAAATACAATGTCTTGTGAAATTTAAGAGTTAATTAATAATTAATTAAGGTAATTTAAAACTTTTACATCTATAATACTTTGCATGTACAATATACAGGGTGATTTGCATAAGATGCGACAAAAGCCTAGGACGGATAGGTTGGGTCGAGACAAGAAAAAAATTGTATGGGATGGGGGGGGGGGTCTATCTCCCCCCGGTTAGGCGAGAGGGGCAATTTTGTAAAAAATTTACTTTAAATGAAAAAAAATTATTAAAAATCAACGGAAACACGTAAAATAATCTGCTATAGCTTTTTCGAAAGCTAATATTTCATTCTTTTATCCGCTTTTTAAATCAAGTTTCAGTGAATAGTTTTTGAAAAATTAAATTTCAAAGTCAAAATTTTTGAAAAATATTTAGAATTCTTTTTTTCAAGTTGATTTTTTTCAAAATTTTGCGTTATTAACTGCCACCGGGAAAATAAGGGAAAATACTACTACAAAAAACCCTTATATGAATCTTAAACTTTAATAATGCACGATCCCAAAAAAACGCAAAGATGTAAATAATAAACCAGCGAATATACATAGGTATGTACTCGTATATAGCATTGAAAAAGAAAAATTATGTTATATTTCGATCTGTAAGCTGTACGATGAGTTCTTTTTCAGAAAGTGAACATTTCAAGAAAAAAGTTTCTTGGGATCTATTAACAAGATGTAAAATAGTACTGACGTTACCCATATCATGGAGACTATTTGTTGAGTAATGCCATGGCAGTTTTAGGACCTGCATTGCGATTGATCGAGAAACTACTGACTGCCCAAAACTTGGGTTGGGCCAGTAGCGCAGCAATCAAGTTCGTAATGAAGTGCTTACTTTACCTCCTAGTGGTGGTCCCCGGGCAACTATACGTATAAACCCTTATACGTATAGGCTAAAATTGTAAGTGCGGGTTGTCTAGGGCCTTGATTCTAGGCTAGGTAACGTGAGCCAGCAACCTGCGTTACTGAAACCAGCTCGCTACAGAAACCGACACTATGCCTCGGATAAGGAATGATCACATGTTGACGACTTTTGGCTATTGTACCCGGACAAAGATAGGTTTCTGGAATGTAAAGACGCTCCTCGACTCGGGAAGAGAAGGTCCTCACAATGTCAGATTCATTCAATTGGAAAAATAATTCATGCGTTATAAACTGGACGTTGTGGGAGTAAGTGAAGTAAGATGGTTAGAAGCGGGCAAGTACCAGTCCCCAAGGCGTAACACTGTACTACTCTATTCTGAAAGACCATCCGGAAGTCCGCGGGAATATGGAGTCGGACTACTGCTAAACCCAACAGCACGCAAGGGCCTAATTTCCTGGCAGCCTCATGGTGATAGAATTTTGACGGCCAGATTCCGGAGTAGAGTACGACGCATCACCATCATACAGTGTTACGCCCCAACGAATAGTTCGTCTGAGGACAAAAAGGAGAGCTTCTACAATCTCTTAAGTGCCGTCTTCAACACAACGCCAAATTGAGACATTGTCATAGTGATGGGGGATTTGAATGCCAAGGTAGGCAACGACAACGAAGGGCTCAAACATGTAATCGGGAAGCATGGACTAGGCAACCGCAATGACAACGGCGAAAGGTTTGTGGATATCTGCAATGCCAACCACCTTGTGATAGGTGGCACCATGTTTGAGCACAAGACCTGCCATAAAGTCAGCTGGATTTCCAACGACAGGCAAGCAACCTCCAACCAAATTGACCATTTTGCCATCAGCCGCCGCTTTAGAAGTATTCTCCTGGACGTCCGAAACAGGCGAGGGGCAGACGTGGGGATAGTACGTGTTCACCATCTTATGATAGCTACTCTCCAACTACGCACTGCTGCAGTTCGAAGATCCCACGACAACACAAGAATGCCCAGGTTCAACATCGCTAGACTTATGGATCCCTCAATGCGCCAACAATTAAGGGAACACTTTTCGCAAGGTATGGAAGCAATCAGCAGCTCAATGCCCGCAACCATCCAAGACCATTGGTATGCTGTGAAAAATGTTTTTACATCTGGTGCTGAAAGAATTGTCAGTCGATCACAGGGAAGACATAGGGCGTGGCTTTCCGAGGATACCTGGAGACAGATTGACGAACGAAAACAGCTGAAAGCTCGCATTGCAGCTACCCCAGCAACAGTGAGAAGCGAGCTAGAGTCTCTATATCGCATGAAGATGAGAGAAGTTCAGCGTAGCGTGCGACGTGACAAGCACAACTACATCAACGCGCTGGCTACAGAAGCAGAAGAAGCTGCACGGAGGTGCGACAGCAGGACCGTCTACAATATAACGAAAGAAAAGCCTAGACGGATCCTTGCTCATTTCGGATGAGGACCAGCTCAAGAGATGGAAGGAACATTTTGCTACGGTTTTGAACCGTGTATTCGCTGGCGATATGCTCCCAAATCAGACTGAGATGCCCGAGGTGAGAAGTTCCCGAATACGCACCACGACTCCCAGTAAAGATGAGATCATTACCGCGATCAAGGCACTCAAAACCAACAAAGCGGTAGGACTTGACGGTATTCCAGCAGAGCTCTTACAATCAGCGCCCACAACATCGGCTGCGCTTCTGCTTCCACTTATAGAGAGAGCTTGGGAAGCTGAGAGCTTTCCTCACGAGTGGAAAAAGGGAATGATCGTCAAGCTTCCTAAGAAAGGAAATTTAATGGAGTCCAGAAACTGGAGGGGTATCTGCGTGCTGCCTGCTGTAGCTAAGATAATAGCTAAAATCATCCTGGAGCGAATCAAACAACATATCGAAGACACACTCGATTCCGAACAAGCAGGTTTCCGCTCTGGATCCTCCTGTGCCGACCACATCAACACCCTGCGGATTACTATATCATCAAACATTGCGTTGAATATCGATCGCCACTACACCTGTTGTTCATCGATTTTGAGAAGGCGTTCGATACTGTCAACGGGGAGTTTATTTGGCGTGCCTTACGCAGGAGAGGTATTCCCTATAAACTAATTTCTATTATCAAAGCTACATAAGAAGGCTCCAAATTTCACGTTCTGCACAGGGGGAGGTTGTCTGAGGAATTTGAGATCCTTTCACAAATATTATTCCTATTGGTGATTAGCGATGTGCTTCATGCAGCTTTGTCGACGGGAAACGGAGGAATTCGATGGACTCTTACATCTCAACTGAAACATCTTGACTACGCTGACGATGTATGCTTATTCTCTCACAGAATTATGGACCTCCACCAAATGACAGCAGATGTGGAGAGGGAGGCAGGTGTCGTCGGACTGAAAATTAATACGGCAAAAACTAAAATTATCAGCCTTGGAACAAACTCATCGGCTCAAACATGCATTGCTGGACAACCGGTAGAGAGAGTAGATGATTTCCAGTATCTTGGGAGTGTTGTCTCGCCCGATGGTGGAACCAACCTGGATATAGCCAACAGGATCGCCAAAGCAAAGTCCGCGTTTGGGATGTTTTCCAAAATATGGTGAAGCAATGCAATCAGTTTGAGCACCAAGATAAGACTGTTCCACTCCAATGTTGAATCCGTGCTGCTATATGGTTGCAGCACGTGGAGAGTGACCACTACTATCACCAGAAAGCTGCAAACGTTTGTTAATAGGTGCCTGCGCAATATCCTAAGGATTTTCTGGCCCAATCGTATCTCTAACGAACACCTTTATGAGAGAACGGGTCAGGAACCAATAGGCACAACCATCCAACGGTGGAAGTGGCAGTGGATTGGTCACACGTTTCGAAAGCGTGACAGTTCCATAGCGAACTATGCTATGCAATGGAATTCTTTAACTCAGGATGGCAGTAGGCCTGGCGGTCCGAGGAGAACATGGCCCATAACAGTCGAGAAGGAGGCGAAAAGTTGAGGAGAACTCAGACACATTGCCAGAAACCGCACACGATGGCGCGTAGACGTAGAAGAGGTCCTAGGACCCACAAGGGGATACAGGACATAAGTAAGTAAAAAGTAAAGTATGGCAGTTTTAGTATCATTTTAACAAATTTGTAATTTTTTTATATGGGACTTTTTACAATTGAACCATGCCGGAGCACCATAAAGCAGAATGGCTTGGAAAATTGTTTTGAAAATCAACATCTTGTTATGCATGCTCAGACTTGATTTTCTGTTAATAAACGGATACAGAACCCTAGTTGTGATGTTAATTTTGTGTATGGTATAGGCTATGTGCTTTTGAAAAGTTAATTTCTTGTCTTAAATAATCACCCTGATTGTCGTTGGCGTTTGTCGCTTTTCGACGATTGTCGTTTTATTTTTCAGATGTAGCACGAATCCATTTTCATAACTTTTTCAATGTAAAAGAGTTGTAATTGTATTCTACACAACAGATAAATTGCTTATTAAAGTTTACTGGTCAGCAGGTTGTAGCTATGAATAAAACGACAATCGTCGAAAAGCGACAGACGCCAACGACAATCAGGGTGAATACCAAGAAATTTACTCGTGTGACCATACGTTATCATGCCAGCAAAGTTGAAGTTTAACATTAGGAAAAAAAACAGGACTTCTTACGTGCGTCGGGTAAACCACATTGCTTGAGATTTTCTAGCATTTATCTTTACTTTGCACTTGAGAAAGTACTGACCAATCAGATTTAATGAATTTTGCAGTGATATTAGAGCACCTTGAGCAAGTATGCTAGAAGAAATGAGAGCCGTATTGTCCGCAAACATAGCGAGGTGGGTGTTATCATCGAGCTGAGGAGTATCCGACACATACATATTGAAAAGGATTGGGCCAATGACTGATCCTTGTGGTACACCAGAGGGCACACTATACAAACAAGACTTACTGTTGCCGAGATGGACTGAAAACTTTCTATCCTTCAGAAAATTTTATTTTATCTTGACAACAGGAATAGAAAAGTTGAATTTTGTAAGTTTATAAATTAAAGCATCATGTCAAACTGCATCGAAAGCTTTTTCAATATCCAGCAG
Organism: Brachypalpus laphriformis; assembly: GCA_945910035.1. Taxonomy (NCBI): domain Eukaryota; kingdom Metazoa; phylum Arthropoda; class Insecta; order Diptera; family Syrphidae; genus Brachypalpus; species Brachypalpus laphriformis. The sequence continues at coordinate 127,576,719 of OX246755.1, forward strand.
AACCAGCCCAGTCGATTTTACCTCTACTAGTTTATCGAGAATATGATGTTTTATTCTAACTATTTGGTGGATAGCAGTATGTCCAGGTCTGAAACCAAATTAATAAGCAGGATATATATTCTATTCATCAGTACGGCATTCGATTTTTGGTTTGATTATTTTTTCCAACAGCTTACTCAAGCAACTTAACAGATTTATAAGCCTATAGCTAAGTGGATTATCTTTTTGTTTACCTGACAAAATAACTATCACTCAAAGTAATTTGCCTGTCAGACAGCTCTTGTAAAGTATCTTGAACTTCATTTTCAGTAGGAACATCACTAAGATGCGCCGCAAAATATTTGCTTTTTTTCTCTTGCGTAGGATACAAACTATGCGCCTTTAAAGGAGGAATATTTGTAGAAAGGTTTATCACATCCGTGTGATGAAGAAAGCAACCTATTCAAATGTTTATTCTTGAACTCACAGATTTGATATTTCATTTCACGATTAAGGAACTTAACATTCTCAAAGAAGGATAGGTGTCGGTATCTAAGCTATTTACGTCTTTCTGAATTTCGTAAGTGAATAAGGTTCAAAATATGGTTCGGCAGAGATAATTGGAACATAGTCGAAGAAAACTTTTTAGGTACGGAAATCTCAGTCGCACAATTAATTTTACTTACAAGTCCGCCTTTTTTTTTTCTTTTTTTTTATAAAAGGAAACCCAAATCCCAGAGCACTCAGACTTTCCGGTCCATTGTATTACCAGGCAGGAACCTTTTCTTTGGTGCAGTGGTTGGAAAAACTTCGATGTAATTCGTTTTTCCTTTATAGTCGGGTGGCCCTTGATTGCTGTTCCCCGCTGGGGCTTGAACCTGCACACATCAGTTAACGAGCAAACACACTATCCACTGCACCATTGCCACCCCCTACAAGTTCGCCTAAGAAGCAATTCATTTGCTCAGAAGACGTTACACCAGCAAGAGATAAATTAGTTGTATTCAGGTTTCGAGATAAATAGGACTGGTATCTATTCCAATTCGCAACTTTGCAGTTATAGTAGGTTCTTATATTGTTCCTGGAAACGAATCGATTAACTTCTGTGCATACAGGGAGATGGTCAGAACCTAAATGGTGCAATGTAATTGGATGTGATACTAAATTTTCAGTAAGTAAAGATTATTGTTTTTATATCTGATTGCTATGGGAATGCTGATATTTAATCGCATATATAGGTATTATCATGAATCGCATTTCTGAAATAGTTTTGCCGATATTGATAATTTGCAGACCATGGAGTCGATTAGCTCGTCCATTAGCTCGAAACCTCAGTTTGAACTACATACTTCGCACGGGGTACTGGAAGACTCCGAGTTGCAGACCGTGGAAACAAGGTCAGTTATTCAGAAACTTTCACTTCACTTTTGACAAATTCAAAAACGCTGGCAAAGATGTGCTCAAAGTGATGACCTAAGTCATAATGTCAAACGAATCTCTGCAAGTAGTCAATCTGCAAGTAAAGTAAAGGAGCATCAATAGAGGTTTGGCTGTTAACCTATCACTGAACGGAGATTTTTCTCCGTAGAGGGATGTGAGCAGGACGTCAAAATTTGGAACACGGAAGGAAGATCGGTTTAATAGGCACGTGTAAGAATTTGTATCAACTAATTTCTCATGGATTTAAATTGCGATTTTTTGCAAGCGTCTTTTAAGATAGGCTAGCTGAAAAGTGGTAAAATTGTTTACATGTGTACTTAATTTAGATTGTTGTTATAATAATCTCTTGATGATCAAGATGATCTTAACGTGGTGGTGAAAACGGTGGAGATGAAAGTCGACGATGCTTTTTTTATTTTATAATATGCACGAGCATAAGGGGTTATGGCTACCCTTAATATGTTAAGATACAGCGCTGGCGGTAGAATTTTTCATTGGTTTTAAATGCTAGTGGGTTATTATGAGAGGGTAAAATAGAGGTTTCCAAAGCATTCCACATCCGTGTTGTACAGCCCAGGAAGGAATCTCTCTATTTTATAGTACGCCCGAAAATAGGCTTGAGCGTGAAGTGATGAGCGTTCTCGGCATGACGAGTATTGCGAGAGAACTGTTGAAGCGGCGGAATGAAGCTGGCTGTTTCCCCAGAGAACTACTTTTATTTATCTATTTTTTATTTTTTTATTTTTCATTTTTAATTTTTTTTTTTTGTAGTTTGCACGCACTCAAAGGGTTATGAGTACATTTAACATGTTTACACACAATGCGGGCATTGGAAAGGATGGATAGAGAGAGAGAGAAAAATTTTTTGGAGAGAACGACTCTCACGCGTATATTCAGACCGGAGGGCTGATCTGTACTCTTTGCACCGTTCACTTTGTTGCTTAGAAATATTTGTATCGTTGGATCTAAGTCGCTGAGACTTGGGTGTTTTGTTGTGATCAGGAAGGAAAATGATCCTTCCAATAGGGGTGAACATTAAATGATTATTTAATATTTTGTGAAGATTTATAATAAAATTTAGTTCTACAAGTATTTAAAGACACTCCAGAAATCACTTAATCTGATGCTCTTTTACGTCACGCATTCAATATGAATAATAAGACTAATCTTCAATAAAGCTGGACACGATCGAGAAATTCACGTGACAGTAATGAGTTCTTATAATGATACCCATCTTGAGTATGAAAAGTTTCCGTTGCGTGCCATTCAGATTGAGTATGCAGTTCAAGTATTTATAATTAGAAGTGCCATTAAGTTATTGAAGCGTACTTCATACTCTATGTGTCGTTTAAGTAATAAATAATAATAATTATCTTCGACCTCTTGAGACTTGGAATGTTGTATCTGTAAGAAGTTTAAATATAGTTTAAGAGCCAATTTACTATTCCCACGGACATTTTTTGCTATTCAATTCAATTGCAATCAATTGCTTTTTAACAAGGTTAAATATAAACTATTTGCCTTAGAACTAGTGGCTATTTTTGTCCTATCTCTTGAAAATCATAAGTACTGTTTGTTCTAAGTAAATACATACTTATTATCTGGTGAAAATTTCGCTAGAACTAAATTCAGTTATTTAGAGGTAAGGTCCTAAAATTCAGATTGCTGGATAATTAAATAATTTTACTATCCAATGCTGGAACACGGATTGAAAGAATATAGAAATATTTTTTATTGAATTGCTTAAATATAAATAAGTCTAAAACTTCCATTGCACCCTTAAGTCGCCAAGATTAAAGTTCGAACCCGGAAAGAATATTTCACATTACCTTCCTTGGCTCATGTTAATACTTTTGATCCAAAAGTATCGAACGAAGCACAACAAAAACCCTTACTAAAGTACTCACATCCTTTCAAGTTTCTGAAGAGCTTTGATCACATTGGAGCGATACGAAAATACGTGGCGAAATTAATAAAAATGTATAAAAAAAGAAATATTTGGCGCAACAGTTCTTTAAGTGCCAGGGCCTAGCTTCTCGCAACCACTCATGTTGTGTGCGTTATATTTTTCACACGAATGGAAGGGACCTACAGTTTAGTTCCGCATCCGAAGGGCAATTTGTTTTGCGAAATTTTTTCGAAACGTCAGACGTTTGCGAGGTGGGACCGTCAGAAAACCTGTTGGTGATTTCTGGGATTCGAACTTGGAACCTCACGCGCAGTGATCCGACACACTAAACACTTACACCACGGCACCTATTTTTTTTAATAAGTTAATATTTTTTTTAATTTAATTTACCTTTTCGTTTTTTGATTTAGCTAGTAGTTCTGTAATTTAAAATTAAAAGTATGTTTTATATAAATTTAATGAAAGTAATTCTTAATTCAATATTCATTTAACTTAAACAGTTCTCTATAAAAGTTTTATATAATTGTTAATTCGAAATTTGTTAAACTTAAACAGTTCTCCAGTTCAAAAGTAAAAGTATGTTTTGCCTACATATTATTGCAAGTTCCACCGTTTCGCGTCCTAGAGATCATTTCATTTTCGTTGCTTCGAAGGATGTCATCATTGTTGTTTTTATTTTCATCTTGCACGTAAGATAAGTTTAAATTATCAAAGTTATCCGCAGTTGGAGTTTCCATATTTTCTTTAGAATGTTTTAGATGCGAGGTATTTCTGCGAAGTATTTTACCACTTTATGTTATTACTATATGTATATGACCTAGGTGTGTGCCAACTATTTTTTATTTTACCCTAATCTATTTTTCATTTAACTTTATTGTTACGTTTTCTCCTATTTTAAGGTTTTTTTTTCTTTTTTTTAGCTATTATGTCTTAATGTTTTGCATATTTTCTTGGATTTATTTTTAACTCTTTATAAGCACTTTTGCATAGTTTAGGTTTTAATAAAGTATTTTTAATAGGCAATTTAGATCTTAAGCAACGTGATTGAAGTAACTGAGAAGGGGAATAATGCATGCCTGAAACTATAGTATTATGATATTCTAAGATTGCTGTTGCTAAACTGTCTTCTGATGTACTCTTTTTTAACATATTTTTTAATATTTCTGATTTACCCTTTTCTTAATTATTTGTACAGTCTTTCTTTCTGCTAGTCCATTCGATTTCGGATAATAAGGGCTGGAAGTAACAATCTCAAAGTTCCACATTTTTACGAAATTTTGTAAATTCAAAGGAATTAATAGGAGCATTATCTGCTATAATAATTTGCGGAATTCCATGTTTTACAAATATTTCCCGCAATACTTTTATTACTTCTGATGGATTCTTACTCGTAATATTTGCTTAAATTCAAACCACTTCGAATAATAGTCAACTAACTACCACTTGATAAGTTTTATCTGCAAAATCAAAAATATAACTTCCTACTTTATTAAAAGGTATATTAGATATTTTGTGTACGATCATGGTTTCTTTCGTATTATTTTTTTGAAACGATTGGCAATGATTAGAACTGGCGACTAAATTTTCTATATCGGTTTTTATGTTTGGCCAATACACTATAGTTTGAGCACGATTTTTTGTTTTAATTATTCCCTGGTGCGACTCGTGCAGTTGCAATAGAACCTCGTTCCGCGTGTTTTGTGGAATAATAATTCGTTCATTGAAAAACAATACAATATTTTCCATATAAATGTTGTGTCTTATTTTATAAAAGAATCTCAAATTGTCTCGATTTTATTTTCGCTGTTTGGCCAACCTTCTTTACTGTGAAATAAAACTTTACTTGGTACCAAATCTTTAGCTGAGACAGTCTTTAATTTTATAATAAGATTTTTTTTTCGCTCACATTTATTGATCTCACCACCCTAACGAACTCCTTGTCCTCTTACGTGTCTCCTGTCTCTCTAAAATTTCTAGAAAAATAATCGGCTAAAAATAAATGCTTTCCTGGAATCTATTTTAAGCACAAACTATAATTTAATAATCGTAAGTGCATGTTTCGTAATCTTGCTGAAGGAATATTAGATATTTCTTTCTGCAATAGAGACACTAATGGCTTGTGGTCTGTGTGTATAGATATTTGTTTACCATACTCGTACACATAATTGTGTAATGTTTTGCATGCATAAGTAATTGGCAAAAATTATTTTTCAATCTTAGAGTACCTTTTCTCGGTATCTGAGAGACTTCTTGAGGCAAAATAATAGGGTTATTGTTTTGGAGCAGAAAACATCCCAAATCGTTTTGAGATGCATCTGTTTGAACTATAATTGGAACAGGTTATCGTGTTAACGAAAAAAAAAAAAAAAAATACTGTGAATTAGAAGCAAAGACAAAAAAAAGAAAACAAAAATCTCCCCAGTTATCTGGACGTCACCCCCGGAGTTTCTCTGAAGCATAAGCAACTGAGCTTCAAAACTACTACACCAAATCTTTCTCTCTATCTATCCTTTCCAACCGTCCGCACTGTGTGCAAACATGTTAAGGGTATTCATAACCCCTTAAGTGCACGAAAATTAATTAATATTTTTCTTCAATAAATCCCTAAAAGGAGCCGTGAGCTCAAAAAAATTGGGTAAAAAATGTCTTAAGTAATTTATTACTCCTAGAAATGTTTGAAGATTTTTTTACTAGACGGATCCTTAATTACCAGCACTGCTTCTACTCTTTCCTTATCCGGACTTTTTTCTCTATCTGAAAATTCATGGTCTAAGTACTTAGCATGTCTTACTCTAAATTGAAATTTGTTTGGATTAAACTTTACGTTTCCTTTCGTTTCCCTTTCCCTAGATTACGACTTAAAGTATTTTATCATGCTGTTCTAAACTATTAGCACTAATCAAAATATCATCTACATATACACTTACTCCTTCTATATCACCGAAAATAGAAAAGTTATATTCTTGAAATACTTCTGGTGTTATTGTTATTCCAAACGGAAGTCTGTTGAATTGATAGTTTCCAAAAGGAGTGGAAAAAGTGCAAAGTTTTCGGAACTGTCTTCGAGGTGTATTTAATAGAAACCGTCTTTTAAATCCAAAACGGTAAAGACTCTTGCACCGTTTAGTTTCATTGAGATGTCTTCAAATGACGGAATTAAGAACTGCTGCTTTTTTATGTATTTGTTAAGATACCACGGATCTAAGCATAGTCGTAAAGAACCATATTTTTTCTTGATTATTACTAAATTGCTTACCCAGTTTCTAGGCTCTGATACTTTGAAAATAATTCCTGAATTTCTTAAATTTTCTAGATATGTTAATAGTTTGTTTTTAACATATATGGCACTCTTCGCGGGGGAAAAACTCTTTGTACTACTTCAAAGCTCAGTTCTAAAAGGTTTTTGAAATTTCCTTATATTTTCGAACAGTTTTCTTTCGTAATTTTATGGTTATTCACACCAGTTTCTTTATTATTCACCTTCTTAATTAGATTTAAATTCACGCATGCATCTATTTTAGTTCAGTTTATAGCAATTATGATGGAGCTAATTTTTTTTCGAATTTGGAATCTATGATAAACCTTGGTTATTTGCATTTTAATAGACTAAATATTGAAAAAGCTCTTGTTGACCTTAAGGGTGTAAAAAGTGAAGATCCTGATGGTATTTCTCCTATCTTACTTAAGAACTGTGCAACTTCTTTATCTTTCCGACTTCATCTTATCCTATCCAAATCAATTGCGTCTGTAAGTTTCTTAGATATTTGGAAAATATCTCACATTGTGCCGATCAATAAATCCGGTTCTAAATAAAACGTTAGCAATTACCGTCCTATTTGCAAAATCCCTTCCATTCCGAAACTGTTTGAGAAGTTAATTACAAGCAAGATTTCATCCTTGGTAAAGAATTTTATTTCTCTCGACAGCATGGATTTATTCAGGGCAGATCTACATGTACAAACTTGTCGATTTTCTGCAATTTTGTTATAAAAAACTTGGAGATCGGCCTGCAAACTGATGTGGTTTTCACTGATTTTGCAAAAGCATTTGATAGGGTTAGTCACAAAATATTAATAAGGAAACTTTTCTGTTTGGGGTTTCACTCAAATATACTTGATTTGATTGAATCTTATTTGAATAATCGGATCCAATTTGTGAAAATTAATGATAGTCTGTCTAAACCTATTAATGCAACTTCGGGCGTCCCATAAGGTAGCCACCTTGGCCCGTTGTTATTCCTACTTTTTATTAATGATCTTCCGAACGTTATCAAGCATTCTGAATGCCTTTTGTTTGCTAACGATCTAAAGATATAAGTAAAAGCAATTGTAATCTTTTACAGGAAGACATTAACGCAGTTGACAAATGGTGTGTTGTTAACAATTTGCCCCTGAATACTTCGAAGTGCCAATGCTTCACACTTTCTAGGTCTTTTACTTCCATTTTGCATTGTTATTACATTAAAAACAGTCCACTAGATAGAGTGACCTCAAAAAAGAACCTGGGTATTTTGCTTGATCCTCGCGCTCGAACACATTGACTATATTGTCTGTAAGGCTAATTCTCTGCTAGGTTTCCTTAAACGAAACTCAAGAGATTTTACTGATCCCTACACACTGAAAACTCTTTTCATTTCTTTAGTTAGACCCCACTTGGAGTATTGCAGTATTATTTGGAATCCTTTTTACAATTTGCACTCCTATCGAATTGAAAGAATACAGAAAAGTCTTACCAGATTTTTTTTTTTTTTCAAACTAAATTGGAAAATCGAAACGCCTTACTATAAAACCGGATTATTGTTATTTAACCTAAATACTTTAGAATGTCGTTGTAAATATTTTTGCGTTATGTTGATCAGAGACTTAATTCATTATCAAATTCAGTGTCCTACTTTGCTATCTATGCTGGATTTTTATTCTCCTTCTCGAATGCTATGCGCACAGTTCCACTTCCGAGAAAGTATACACCGGACTATTTACGGTCAAAATGAGCCATTTGCTCGTGGCATCACTGAAGTTAACTCTATATTAGTATCAATAGATATTTTCCTAAATTGGTCCAGACTTAAATTTAAAAATAATCTACTGTTAATCTTATATCATAATGTTTGATTGTTAAGTTTCCTTTCTTATTTATTTAAAAAAAAAAATTATTTTATGAATGTTTGTTTTGTATCCAAAATACTTCATAATTTTGTTATTTAGTCTGTAAGAGATTACTATACTCTGTTAGATGAAATAAAGAAAGAAAGAAAGAAAGAAAAAATGAAAACATAGTATCCGGGTTTTTCCGATATTATACAAACAATTTAGGTGGCATATTCCTTTCGGTTTTATTTTTTCTCATCCATAGGTTTCTAACAAAATATTTGTTGAAAATAACTTGACCTGTGGCTTAATTCTTTGAAATACACGTATAGACAGCGGTAAAGTATTCGCCTCAGACCTCGTATGCAATTTGAAATGGATTATAATATTTTCAGCTACTTATGATGTCTTCCTTCCAAACTTTTTGATTTCCGACTAAATTTCTGAAAATATTCTTTTTGTTATTTTTACAAGAACAACTTATGTTATTTTTTAATTTTATTTTATTTATTAACATATTGCTAATAAATGTTGGAAAATACCATCTTCGCTGCTAGAAAAATCTTCTTTTTCCCTAGCTTCAGCACTCAGTAATTTTACAGCTCTTCTATGTCCAGACTGACATATTATGCCAAAGTGATTTAATTTTTTTAAACTAAATTACAGCTCTTTCCAAACGCTGGACATTCTCCATACTTATGTGACAAATTACATTTGTTGCACTTCCAGTTAAGGGATGACTTGTTGCTATGCTATTTTTTTCTAAGCACGACAGCATGCTGGTCTTTTTCACGATATTCCTTCTCTCTTCCTTGAAATTTCCCTGTAAAATCTGCACTTCTACTTTTTGCTTGCACATTCATTGCATGAACGGCAGTTGTTGGCATAATGCTTATCGCTGGCTTTCCCTGTACAACGCGTGCGTACTCTTTCGTAGTTTCCCCCGTTTTACAAAAATGTATTGCTGTTTCTAGCGATAAGTTAGAAGTTTGCAGTAAAATAAGGGAAAAGCTCCAGAGCTTCTTCCCCCAAAGCATTTAAAAAAGTTGCTATTTTGACTTCTTTTTTTCCACTTACATTCGCTGCAGTCTCAAACACTTTGTAACTTTGAAGGAATTTTTTCCCTTCTAGGCTTAGATTTGCAACCTTTTGTATGTGATCCATTATTCTTCCACAATTTTTCACAACTCGATTTCTTTTAGAATATTTTGTTTCTAATTTTATTAGCCGTATTTTATTATAACTCATGATCCATATGGATCAACGATTTCTATGCAATACAACAACAACACGCGATCTTGCTTTCTATCAGGATCAATTTCGTGATCCAGAATTTTTCTTTTTTTTTATTCCTTGGTAAGTTACACAACCACACTACAAGACACAAGGAAAAATATTCGTTGATCCAGATCCGGATCGTTTTATTTTCGTCGTGTGATCTACATATATGGATCTTGGATGATAATAAAATACGGCTATTATATCGTTCCTAGTTTCGGTTTTTTTTTTAGATATTTTAAGTTTTCTTTTTGCACGTGTCATATGAGACCGCAAAATCGATCGTTATTGTGCAGTCTCCTAAGGCATTTGATCTAAAATTTTCCTATGTCTTAGGTTCGCCTTTCCAGTGACCAAACTCCTACATTCGAAGGTCCGTTTATGACCATAAGCTTGCCATGGGTATCCTGTGGCCATAAGTGCAGGAGTGTATCGAGTGCTTTGTTTGAAGTTGCTCATGTTATATTTAGTTTATGCAGCTGGATTTGTCTAGGACAATCACACCAAACAATAGGACTACACGTGACTGCAGACTCTACAACTGAGATCAGAGTTTAAAATTACTCTGAAACATTTTGCTTGATTTGAAAATTCCAAGGAAGACGACTGGTTGGCAGAGCTGTTTTCTTCAGATATGTAATGGCCGGCTGGTATTTGACTGATGCAGTAACTTGACATCAACTGCGTGTAAGAGTTGGGTATCTTTTTTAAATACTAGTAAACGGGTGACTCAAATTAGTAGGAATACGACAAAATCGAAATTTACATTCTAAATCTAAAATTAAAGGTATTTTATTGCTTCGGTTCAAATCTCGTATTCGCATGTGCTATAAGATAGGGTACTAAGTTTTTAGCAAAAAAAAAAAAAAAAAATCTTAATGTTTTTTTTTTAATTGGGCTACTTTACTTTTCTGATAAGCTGATTTTGCTGAAAAATAATATTTGAGCTTATGTTTCAGAAATTTTGGAAAAGAGTAAAAATATTGCTCTGTCTCTGAGAACTTTTTAAAATAATTGTCATTTTAAATATTTCGATTAAATTTAAATTCTGAATCAGCTGCAAGTGCCCTTTATTTTATGTACAGTGAAAGAGTTGATGCGGAATTCTTATTCTCCTGCCCATCTGCACAAAATGAGGTTATGTTATATTTTAAACAATAAAAGTGAATGCAGCGCATTAAAATGTATTCGTTACACTTGAACTGGCTGAGGCCGTCCATAAACAAAAAAGAACGACAATACTATATGCATGTAATAGATGTATCAATGGGCACGTGATAAGACTTACCTAACTTGAGTTGAAGTCTTTTATACCAACTTTAAAGGAATAATAATGTTGATGCCTCGGATGTGCATTCATTTACATATTTTCACACATGAATGGGTGACTGAATAGGAAATTTTCTAACGGCTTACAAGATGAATTGAACGAGGGGTGCATTAAACAAAACCCAATTGACAGTGACATTTAACGTTTCGGAATAAATGATACGGCATTGAAATGCCTTTGCCGTGAAATTTGTGTTTCCAAAATGCCATATTGCCGGTTATGCATTTTACCTACAAAAGGGATGCTTTGAATCCACTGGAAACTAATTCATTCTGAGAGTGCCTGTGTAAGTAATTTATTTGCAATGCCATACTGTTCACCTCACTCATTGCACTTGAAGTCATTTAGTCGGAGTGTATGATCTCATGAAAAGATACATCATTAGAGTAGTAGTCTTTGACATGCGACCTTACAGCCGAGCAAATGTCACCGTCAACAATATTTTCTGACAGCGAGTTTTTCTAACTTCTGCCAAGGGACGTCTATTAGTTTAAATAAATTTACCCCTTATAATGGCCTTGATTTTTTGATGATCAGTCAAATAGACTTTTTTTTTTAAAGGAAACCCAAAGTAGATCGAATGAACAAAAGATCGAAAAAACAAAAGAACATTTATGTAAGAAACTAAGTAGATTATAGGTAATAACAGTCGATCTGTTTCTAACAAATCCATGCTATTCTTTGAATATTACAATATATCACGACCAGAAAATGTAAATCTATCGCAAAGCATTTGTTCAAAGATCTTCGGGATCGACAACTTTGAAATATGACTGCAATTATCGATATCACATCTTTCACGCTTTTTGAAGATGGGAATCTTCCTGTAGTTTAAGCCGAAGGCCTAGGGCAGCAATGCCATCGGGCCCTTCTTCTTCTTATGTCCTGAATCTCCTTTTGGGTCCTAGGTCCTCTACTACGCCTACGCGCCATCGTGTACGGTTTCGGGCAATGCTGCGTTTATGAGTTAGGGCTACTTTTGGCATCTTTGGGATAGTTATTATTTTACTTTTTAAGAATAAAAGCCATATCTCGCATTTTAAAGCGGTTAAAAACTCTTAAGAAATATGACGTATGTACAATGAAGCATGGTATTTTTAAGAAATAATGACGTATGTTCACATTTTAATAAAAAACGACGTAACTACCATATTATGGTATTTGCAGATACGGCAAATAATCTTAACACAAAAAGGCAAACAATTTAGATACGCTGTTCTCTCTTTGTAATGGTGAAAAGTACCTGTAGGTACAAAACAAAATTTTAAGTCTATTGCCATAATACTCGTATGTCATGAAGCTATTTCAGGAAGAAGAAAATAGAACATCATAAGAACATTTTATAAAATTCTGAAATAAACCGCGATTAGAAAACGGTGATACTTTGGCTAGATTGTTCAGCACTAAACAAAAATTGCAGTCTTTTTACGTTTTCGCTCGCATTATTAATTCCACCGAAATTTCAATGAAAGAAATAATAATAAAATAATTCTGGAAGAGCTACCAGTGCAAAACATAATAGAGTTACTAGCTGACGATGTCAGAGATGGCGACGAACAAATATAATTTTTAATTTAAACTTGGAGATATCCATTATTATTTATTTATTTATTTTTATTTTAAACGTAAAAAGGAAATTTAAATCGTTCCTATTTACATTTAAGTTATTTCAAAAATATTTGAACTTATAATAATAATAATAAAGTTAAAATCAAATTAAAAAAAAAAATTTTTCTTTTACATCATGAGAATTCTTTAGATGAAAATGCCGTAACTATAGGTACACTAAGAGCTTAAGATAAAATGACGTATCTACTAAAACTTAGTTAAGAATTCAATATAAATAAATGCATTCTTATTCAAAAAAATAATAACAACTTTTCTTATCATATCCTCAAAACATGAAAGACATTTCGTTAAAACATAAAAAAAGTTGCAGATGAAAACAGAAAACCGCAAAAATATAGATACGTCGATTCAACTTAACATGGTAGAATATGCCGCAGATCTCCCCAACTGCTGTGACTCCTTCTTGTTTGCCCTGCGGCATGTTCTCCTAGGACCGCCAAGTATTTTGCCATCCTGGGTTAAAGGGGTCCATTTGATACCATGGTTAGCTATGGAAATGTCACCTTTTCGAAACGTAGGCCCAATCCACTGCTACTTCCGTCGTTGGATGGTTGTACCTATTGGTTCCTGGCCCATTCTCTGGAAGATGTGTTCATTAGAGATACCATTGGACCAGAAAATCCTTAAGATACTGCACTAGCACCTATTAACAAACATTTGTAGCTTTCTAGTGAATAATGGTCATTCTCCACGTGCTGCATCCATATAACAACACGGAGTCAACGTTGGAGTGGAACAGTCATAGCTTGGTGTTGAAATTGATTGCTTTTCTTTGCCATATTTTGGAAGCATCCCGAACGCAGACCTTTCTTTGGCGATCTTGTTGGTTATATCCAGTTCGGTTCCACCATCGGTCGAGACAATACTCCCAAGATACTAAAAAACCCTCTACTCTCTCTACCGATGGTCCAGCAATGCATATTTGATAATTTCAGTTTTTACCGTACTAATTTCAGCCCGACGACGCCTGCCTCCCTCTCCACATCTGCTGTCATTTGGTGGAGGTCCATAATTCTGTGGGAGAGTAAGCATACATCGTCAGCGTAGTCAAGATGTTTCAGTTGTGATGTAAGAGTCCATAGAGTTCCTCCTTTTCCCGTCGACAAAGCTGCATGAAGCACATTTCGATTGGTGAAATAATACAGCCTTGTCTTACTCCACTTTGGATCTCAATTCCAAAACTTTCCTCTGTGCAGAACGTGACATTTGGATCTTTCGTACCAATTATTATTGGGCACGGCAAATAAACTCCCTGTTGACAGTATCGAACGCCTTCTCAAAATCGATGAACAGCAGGTGAAGTGGCGATCGATATTCAACGCAATGTTTGATGATAACCCGCAGGGTGTTGATGTGGTCGACACAGGAGTATCTAGAGCGGAAACCTGCTTGTTCGGTATCGAGTATGTCTTCGAGATGTTCTTTGATTCTCTCCATGATGATTTAAGCTATTATCTTAGCTACAGCAGGCAGCACGCAGATACTCTCTGGTTTTCGCATTCCATTAAATCTCTTTTCTTAGGAAGCTTGACGATAATTTATTTTTTCCACTCGTCAGGAAAGCTTCCAGCTTCCCAAGCTCTCTCTATAAGTGGAAGCAGAAGCTCAGCAAATGTTGTTGATGCTGCTCGTAAGAGTTCTGTGGAAAGACCGTCAAGTCCTATCGCCTTCTTGGTTTTAAGTGCTTTGATCGTAGTAGTGACCTCCTCCTTACTGGGAGTCGTGGTGCGTATTCGGGCATTTCTCACCTCGGGCACCATAGTTTGATTTGGGAGCATATCGCTAGCGAATACGCAGCTCAAAACCGTTGTCAAATGCTCCTTCCATCTCTTGAGCTGGTCCTCATCCGAAAAGAATAAGGAACCGTGTTTTTCAGTGGGCGTTAACTGGAGCTGCGACCACCTATCAGCTATTTAGTGATTCTGTGGACTGTCCTACTGTCGCACCTCCGTGAAGCTTCTTCTGCTTCTGTAGCCAGCGCATTGACGTAGTTGCGCCTGTCACGTCGCACGCTATGCTGAACTTCTCTTATCTTCATGCGATATAGGGACTCTAGCTCTAGCTAAAGTAGCTGCAATGCGAGCTTTCAGCTGTTTTCATTCCTCGTATCCTCGGACAGCCACGCCCTATGTTTTTCCTGCGATCGACCGACAATTCTTTCAGTACCAGGTGTTAAAACATTTTTCACAGCACACCAATAGTCTTGGGTGCTTGCGGGCAATGCGCTGCTGATTGCTTCCACACCTTGCCAAAAGTGCTCCCTTAATTGTTGGCGCATTGAGGGATCGATATTGTGCCTGGGCATTCTTATGCTGTCGTGTGCTCTTCGAACTGCAGCAGTGCGTAGTTGGAGAGTAATTATCATAAGATGGTGATCTCGTACTATCCCCGCATTTGCCCTTCACCTATTTCGGACGTCCAGGAGTCTACTTATAAAGCGGAAGCTGATAGTAAAATGGGCTATTTGATTGGAGATTGCTTGCCTGTCGTTGGAAACCCAGCTGACTTTGTATCGTGTCTTGTGCTCAAACATGTCGCCACTTGTCACAAGGCGGTTGACCTTTCAGAAGTTCACAAACTTTTCGTCTTTGTCTTTGCGGTTGCCTAGTCCATGCTTCCCGATTACATGTTTGAGCCCTTCACTGTCGTTGCCTACTTTGGCATTCAAATCCCCCTGTCACTATGACTATGTCTCCATTTGGTGTTGTCTTGAAGACGGCACTTAAGAGATTGTAGAAGCTCTCCTTCTCGTCCTCAGATGAGCCATCCGTTGGGGAATAGCGCTGCATAATGGTGACAGAAATCAGGCCTGCTGTTGTTGTTAGCAACACTCCGACTTCATAGTCCCGCGGACTACCGGATGGTCTTCCGGAATAGAGTAAATAGGGTAGTACAGTGTTACGCATTGGGGACTGGTACTCGCTTGTTCTAGCCATCTCATTTCACTTACCACCAAAATGTCCAGCATATATTATATGAATTCCTTTTTCTAATTGGATGAATCTGGCATTGTGAGGTCCTTCGTTTTCTGAGTCGAAGAGTATCTTTACATCCCAGAATCCTATCTTTGCCCGTGTACAATAGCCATAACTTGTTAACATGTGACCATAAATTATTCGAGGCATAGTGTCGGTTTATGTAGCGAGCTGCTTTCTGTAAAGCAGGTTGTCTGCCCACGTTACTTAGTCTAGAATCAAGGCCCTAGACAACCCGCACTTGCAATTTTAGCCTACACGTATAAGGGTTTATACGTATAGTTGCCAGGGGACCACCACTAGGAGGTAATGCAAGCACTTCATCACGAACTTGATTGTTGTGCTACTGGCCCAAGCCAAGTTTTGAGCAGTTAGTAGCTTCCCGATCAATAGCAATGCAGATCCCCAATCTTCACCATCAGGTTCTGAAAAGCAGTCATCGTTCAAAATAGAAAAAGATTTGAGACCGTTTTTTAATCAATAGAAATACCATTAAAAATGATTTCAGCACAATTGTGAAGATATTCATAATCCATAGTGAATGGAGCATCGCTAACAAATGTACGATAACCGCACGAATTACTAATATGAACCGTATTACTGATTGTGCAGTTGTTATAAATGAATTTAACTGGATATTCATCCGACTTTTGTTTAAAATATATAAAACTCCAAAAACGTTTCCAGTCATTATGAAATCATTTTGCAATTGGAGAATCAAATATATCAGTTTGCTTGCTCCAAAAATACTTCTCTGACTTACTGACTCTATTTCTATCCTTTCCAATCTATAACTCACAGGACATTTTCCATTTTACCACTCGGACTAAATGATACAAAAGCATCTATTCCATTTACGATGATTCATACTTTTAAATCTAAAAGAGAAAATCTCCGCACACTTGCCTCACCAACGAACCAACAAATTAACCAGCATTATATCGATATATTTTGTGATACCCAACAATAAGTTGGAGAGAATTTTTCGCTGGCACAACACTCGCACTCGAGCAATACTATATTTCTTGTGAATTTAAATTGCAAAGATATGAAATCGCCAAACAACGCAGGACAATTATGTATATCGGTCAAGGATAAAAGCTTAGCACACCCAATCCATTCCATTACCCTGCTGGACCGCACCACCCGAGTCACACTATCTACACCATTACGTTGGCAAAATAGCTCCATAGTGACCGTTAACGTGGTGTTCCGCATGAATTGGTTACAATCGTTGTTTTCTCCATTTCTGTTACGGAATCTGAATCCGAATCTCCATGAATATTTTATATCACATGTATATAATTTAGCAAGAAGCCAGTAATACAACTTCTTGTGGACGGGAACTCAATTTGCAGTTTTGATTTATGCAGAAATTGTCACGACGACGACTTTGGACGGCTTTGGAGCGCGGAGTGTGTGCGTCAGAAACATGTTTCTGGCGTCAAGCACGTATAAACAAGACTTTGGTGTAAAGTTTGAGTTTAAATGTTACTTGTAGAGTGTGGAACTATTATACACACTCAGAGTGGAGTGTCGCATTGCGGACCTTGGCTTCTTTCAAGGCTGTGCATGGCGTACGCTAACCATTGCTATTTTACCATAGACCTCGGAAGGAATTAAAAGCGTTTGATAGAGTAAGTGGATTTTCTATCTTTTATTTTTGGAAAACGCAACCAAATGTGGTTCAGTCAGTCAAATTGTTATATTATGCTAATGTCAAGGGTAAACAAGTACAAATGTCTATGCAAAGGGTGGCAGAGAGCAATTGCTGTGGTTATTACAAAAACAAATAAATATGAGATATAGATACATTTCAAAATATCTGATTAACAATGGCCAATGGTACGTTAAATGAGCCAATAGACCTAGTGCTCTTTAATTAGTAATTTACTCTAACAAGGTCCGCCACGTTTCAAAAAAAAAATTATTTGAATGTGTATACCGGTGGTACATGTGCCAGGTAATTCAACTAACTCACGAGTTCACAATACATAAAGAACAAGCTACTAAGCTCCTATTACATGTACACAAGAATACAATAAAATTGGACGTTGTCCCGTTGATAAACAATCGTGTAGCTTGTCTATTTTAAGTCTTTTAACACATATAGTTCGATGAACTTGACTATACAGGGTAGCAGCTGGAAAGCAACATGATACCTATTGGATGTTTTGAAAGGCCAGCGTAGATATTGGTGCAGTTTCTGTTAGAGTGCTGACAACACATTAAAATCTTATAGATTGCAGTAATATAGATTGTAAGTAAAATGTATGATTTTACTGTACAGGAATTAACAATTTATTGCATCAGCTAGAGAAAGAAAGTTAAATTAGTTGAGATTGTGCTACAGGCAATAATATAAACCATCAAAAAACTCCTTTTAATCAATAAGTTCGCCTTAGAGGCTGATTCCATTCCAGATGAGCTTTGGAAGGTAAAGGGGCGCAGTATAACAAGATACAAAAGGCATGTCAGTGCCGCACGTACTTGCTCCTATGTACATATATATTCGTTTGCATATTATGTACGCTCGGAACCTAAGCAAATTCATTAAAATGATAAGGTTTTGGAAATTCCATTAAAAAGCGAATAAACGCGTTTTAAATAATTTTGCAAAACTTGGCAGACTATGGTATGCTTATATTTCAACTTTGAACCAATCGACTGAGAAATAGCCGACAACTGTTAATTTTCGAAGAACGAGAAGAGCCTGCGAACTGCAAAGAAAAAGGCACTGACGTTGGACTCCCTACCATGGCAGAAGTAAATAAAGCCTATAAGGAGAACATTAACCGAGAAACTACCTGCAGTGCATTCAGCTAACTCGAGCCGCTGCTGAAAAAAAAACAAAGCTGTTGGCTCTGATGGCCTACCCGTGAGGATTTTCAAATACGGGCGGTTGTCTTGGTAGGGTGCATGCATCAAATGATCAACCAAGTATAGATGGACGAAAGCATACCCGATGACTGGAGTATTATCTCTATAGGCCCCATCTTCAAGAAAAAGCGATTCAATGTCTGCAAGCATTACCTAGGCATATACCGGCTAAATGTCGCATACAAGATTCTATCCAGCCTTTATGCTGTACACTAATTGGAATACACCAGTGTGGCTTCCGGGCTGAATAGACTGAATTTTCACACTAATTCAAGTACTGGAAAAGACCAGCGAATAGACAGTCACCACCTCTTCACTGATCTTAAAGGCGGATATGATGGCATTCATCGTTTTGAGCTCTCTCTCGACGAAACTAATCTAGCTGTGCCGTGTAATGCTGAAAAATACGTGATGCTGTGTATAGTTTGAAAATAGCTCATTTGAACTACTTCAAACATTGCACGGATTTCGACAAGCAGATTGACTGATTCCTTGAGTCTCGCACTGAAATATAAAGTGTGCAGGGTAAGTGTTAACATGGCAGGCACTATCTTTCATAAGGTAGTCCAGTTGCTAAGATAAGCGGACGATAGATATTTATATTATAGGAAGATCTCAGCGTGCCGTCACAGAGACCTTCATGGCGAGACAAGTTGATCTTGAATTTAATGGGAATAAAACCACATACGTGTTGTCAACAAACAAAAATCAAAGCCACCCGGTTAGGGATGATGTTCAAAAGGTCCACTCGAGACGTCATGTATTTTAATGAAATTTGTTCTAACTCTTAGCCATGTTCCTGAAATCTAGCTAGTAACCAAAAAAATAAGATCGTGAACACAGAAGATGCCGAAATGATTTTTCGTGGTGTTGATGGAATAACTCTCAGGAATCCAGTGACTACACCAGTGTAGCCGAGGCACTTAATATTGAGCAGCTACTTCTCCGAATGAAACGCTATATATATGTACGTTTCTGTTATTTGGTCATGTAGCATGCATGTCCTCAAACTGGCTTCCAAGACGCGTCATGATTGCCATGCTATCTGGTAAGCAACCCCTTTGTGGACGCAAGAATAGATAGTTCAATCAAGTCCGACATTCCTCCTCGACCCCAGCTGGGTCTCAATTCCTCTGCATGAGTTGAAGTCGATGGTGGAGGATCTAGATGGATGGATATTTACCTGAGCATCCTATCCCCTTGACCCTTGACATGACATGAAGGATAAGGGGGTCATTGAAAATGATGATGATAATGGTTTGCTAGTTCCTGTTTAGCTGGTGTTACATCCCCCAATGGAGTGTGAACACATCCTAGTAAAAAGTACACAGAACTAGACAAAGCAAGTCAATTTCTTAATTTAGGTGAAAAATCTAGAGTGTATATTAGCCGTATTTTATTATCACCCAAGATCCATATATATATATATATTATGAGTTTTTTCAATAAGAGGTTCTATTGGGTTAAGCAGAATGGTAGACATGTTTGCTACTGTTAGTTAAATCTACTCGACCGTATAAGTGGTTCAATAAAATCCATTCCAAGATGCCTTGGTGTATGTTCAATGTACAAATGCACCATACCATATTTACAATAGTTTTAGTTACACCAAAAATCTTCCTCTCTTTCTTACATTGAATAGCTTAGAATTATCATTATCTCTATATATAAAATTCAATGCACCTATGTATGTATGTATGCATCTATGTATGTATGTATGCGCCTATGTACCTATGTTTGTGTGCTATGGACTCCGAAACCACCATACCGATTGAGCTCAAATTTTTGCACAATCTTTGGTATTGGTCTGAGAGTGTACCTGTGAAGTTTGGTCAAAAAAAAACTAGACCACTATTTTAGTATTAAAGTACTTTAGTACTAAAAAAAAAGGTTCTCTAATAGACTTATCCGCAGGCGCTGCCTGACAGTTGTTTTTTTTTTTGTGTTAGGCGCAGAAACGCACGCTGGGTATCCGCTAGTACCTATATATGTATACTTCAATTTCAATTTACTTGTACTTGTATATATATTTTTGGGCATGTAAGGAAAACACAAAGAATGTACCCAGAATTTTACAAGATTCAATGGAGTCTTCTTGAACAGCACAGAATAGTCTCCTGAATTGAAAATTGTTTCATAACCATCTTGTTAAGCCACTGATGAAGTTAACTTAGCACATAAAGCATATTCAAACCAATTGGCAATTTACCTTGTAGTAGCAGGAGTGTAGTAAATCCCTTGTTTAGATTATCCAGTATACGAGTACATACGAGTATGTATCTCCTTGTGCAATTTCAAAGAGAATTTATTATTTCTGGGTCAGGAACACCACAGCGGAATGTCAATAACCTCGTTCCACCACAACAATGCTACATGCTATCCTTGCATGCCATGAGCATCTACTCGACCAAACCCTTTTCTGTATTTTTTTTTTCTGTTTCGCTTAAAGGCAGTAAAGGTCATCTAAACGGGATGGGGTTTATAATATTGCATGGAAAACACTGTAGGTGAATCTACCTATTCATCTAGAATACCTTTTGATGTCCTCAACTGAAGTGAACTCTCTCCTTGCTATTTATTTTTTTTCTATTAAATGGTTGTCATAGTTGTGTACGACATGCGCGCTTTGTTGAGCTCTAGAAAAGAATTGGAACGTGAAAATTGAAAACGAAGGAGACCAGGACACGGGGTAGTATTTGACTTTTATGTAAGAGGAATTGTTTGCCTACCTGCTATAATTTCAATGCAGTTAATTGCGGTCATTGCGGCAAAATAGTCAGGCCACTCGTTGGTGTTGGGAATTCTTTGTCTAGCTAAAGATATTTAGTGATTTATGAATGGGATTGGTGGTTGGTGTTGATACTGGGTGTCCTAGCTTTGACCTTGTAAAAGAGTAATGAATTTGGGAAAGTCTGGAATTTATTCGGTGCATTGTGAGGTGAAATTCCAGCACCAAATTGGAGATCAGACACTGCTCTTAGGATTACAATACGGTATTCTGGCGTAGGAGGTCACGGCCAATCACTTAGCATGAATAAAGAAATTTTATTCATAGTTGATTGTTGTGGGAGAGATATGTATCTGCATTGTTTGTTGTTGGAGTTATTGGCAGGAAATTAGCATAATGAGGAATGCGTAGTGCGGTAAATGCTAAGGTTATTAAAATTTACTTGTGGAAAACTAGACAAATTATAAAAGGTGTGACTGAACGTACAAGTAGAATAATTTGGATAACATCTAAATAATAAATAAAGTTACAGGGTTTAATACATGTACAGGCTCAGAGAAGCGGGAGCATCAGCACTGAATGATCACGACAAAAGTTCTAGCAGAAATGATTTTACAAAATGTCAACGAAACTAAACTGACGAAAATACAAATTCAGATCAGAAATGTTTTGTTTTTCAAAAAAGTTCAATAACTCTAGGCTAGTAAATTGGTGATAAACACAAATATGAGCTGGGGGCGCATTTGGTCACCATGATGACCTTGTGGCAAATCCCAAGTGAAAATATAATCCCTGATGAGTTTTAGCAGTTTGAATTCTGACATATTTAGATCACTTACTTACTTACTTACTTAGGTGGCGCTACAGTTCGGGGTGAACCTGGGCCTCAACCAACAAGCCTCTCCATTTAGCTCGGTCTTTAGCTAATTGCCTACAGTTGCGCACTCCAAGTTGGTCGAGGTCCCCTTGATCTAGTGCGCGCCACCTACGTCGATGATACCCTCTACTGCGTCGTCCCTCGGGGTTAGATTCCAAGACTCTGTGGGCCGGAGCGTTGGTGTCCATTCGCTCTACATGTCCTAGCCATCTCAGACGTACCATATTTAGATCACTGTGTCATTAAAGTGGAGAGTCTCAATGTACCCAAAAGAACATTGAACGGTTCAAGCGGCAAACATTTTTGACCTCCAATTTTATGGTCTTGTTGAGTTAATATTACGGAGCTCAATTCACCTACTGAGCTTAATCACATGTCTGTGTCTCTAATCTATCTATCAAAGCAAAATCAATCAGGGTTAAATTAATTTGAAAAGAGTTGACATTGGTTTCTTTTTTGGCTCGTATATCGCTTAATGGGTTTTCAAAAATGTACTGCCCCTATCCATATCAAAAAACTCAGTGTGTCTATGCAACAATCTTCTGCCAAGTTTTCTTGGGAGACCTGCTCATTCTCTTAATTTCGGTTACTAGGTTGCATCCCACAGCATAATTTGATATGCAGTGTACGCTCCTTCGGAGATGTGATCAATCCATTCTTTCATGGATATGGTTTGGCCAGAATAGAAGCAAAGCATTTCTGAGGCAATGACTAATAAAAGTTAGAAGCTTGGCTGTGGCATCGGTGATCGCTTTCAAAATCCAAGTCCAGGATTTACGTTGGTGGACTGCTTTTTTTAAAGCGCACCATTTTAGGAGTAGTTCGGAGTTTACCTTTGTTTTTCTCCCCAATATGATGCAAGTTTACTATTTTGTAGAAATTTATGATAATATCACTAGTAAGACGTTCGGGTTAGGCTGTTGTATTCCACCACTTATAAGCAGTAAGGCACTGTAAACCACATAACTGGTAACCACCAGAAAAGTAGCGATGACAGTGTATAGCCTTGTAGGACACAAGTTCCTTTGAAGTCCTCTTCTTACGCAGCATGTAGCATTTAAGCTACATAGGTAAATTCCGGCATTTATGTTCTGCGCAAGTTATGCCACCTTATAGAGAGTATAATTTATATTCACCACATCAGACGTCTTTTTGAAATCTCTGGAAAGCACATATATTGTTGACTTAAATGTACTTAATGCATTGGTCGATGATAAATCTACAACTTCTTGATACGGTCAATGAAGGATGATCCGGATCGGAAACCAGCTCACTTTAAGAGGCGCTAGGAAAGGCTCAGTCTTTAAAGTTACTTTTGTGAGTAGGTGCAGAAGATGCGTCAATGTATATTGCCTCATTTTCTCACTAAATTCATTAAATGAAAAAAAGGAAGATATTATATATAGACTCGCGGATGCCCTGTGTGCGCTGCATTTAATGAAATGAAATAGATGTTTTTTTTTTGTGTGCATGTTTTTTTGAACGATTAGTAAACTTAAATTTTTTATTCATGCTATCGTGTGGTTAATATTTCATTTGTGGCGTGATAAATGCGATTGTAGTTTTGGTTGTCATTTTATGCTTCATTTGTCAATTTTGCAAGTTGTTGTTTAGCGCTATCTATTGTAAAGTCATCGAACTATGTGCACAACCTTCTTCTCTTTAAAACAGACTTTGTGTCTAAGTTTGACCTACATTGGACGAGCCGTTTCGAAGTTTACCGAAAACAAAGAAACGGATCTAAATGTTTATGTATACATTAACTTTGTGCGATTGCGCTTAAATATGTTGATTTTGCCATGAGAAATGTCATTCCATTGCTAGCTGTCACCGTGGAGTGTTGTAGTCATTGACGTATTAACATATGGACTGCTAGTGTCCAACGTCACGTATGTGGAATAAATAATAACTAAAAAGAGAATAAACATAAAATGAAGTGCTATGTGGTTGGCTGTGATTCACAATACAGATTGTGTTGGAAAAAAATTGAAATTCTTAATATTGTAACTCAAGGAAACAAGAAAATATTTGCAGTGACGTCGTTGCCATGAATATTGAAACCGTTTGAATGGCACAAGTTTCTATGGCGGATATCTATGATGGCGGATATTTTGATTCTATTTAATATCGCTTTGAAACAAAGGAGCTGGAGATGTTGGAACGTATTTGTCTGCAGACATAGTATGAAAGTGACATTTCACTAGCAGTCCATATATTGATACATCAATGGCCGTAGTAATAATTTTTAGCGAGGTCGGTTTCGTTTTGAGCGCCGCCTCACTAGCAACTGGAGGAAATCAAATGCCTTACGTAATAAGAGACCAAGAACTCTTGTAAACAACAAACAAAAATGCGAACAAAAGTTGGTGGGGAATGAAACTAAACGTCTTCTTGAAGGGTCTTGATTACGCGTATTTTGACGAAGAAATTTCCGCGCCGACTTATTTCTTGAAGAGCAGGAGCGCTTTGAGGGGTCGACTGGTTTCTTTTTTTCATTTATTTTTTTTTTCATTTATTGAACATTTTGGATTGTATATTAAGAAATTAAATTCTCATTAATTGTACTTAAATAAACATAAAACAAAAAGAAAGTATCTAGTTAAGAAACATTTTACATTGAGTCGACGAAAGAAGTTAATTGACATTGGAAACCTAAGGTAATAATTAATTGAAAATATTGTTGTTTTGATTATTACTATTTACAAAATCAAGAACTGAATTTTTATAGTTAAAGAGCGAATTAGATTGGCGT
Organism: Brachypalpus laphriformis; assembly: GCA_945910035.1. NCBI lineage: Eukaryota > Metazoa > Arthropoda > Insecta > Diptera > Syrphidae > Brachypalpus > Brachypalpus laphriformis. The sequence continues at coordinate 127,601,583 of OX246755.1, forward strand.
ATATTTAGCGGTAAAGAATTCCATAGTCTCATGGCGTGAACAATAAAAAGCGTTCAAAGCGACTGTTCAAATAGTTGAAATAAGGAACATTAATATTTCTTGTACGTTGTGAATGAGATATGCACAGAGATAATTTGGTGGCTGAGTTTTGAGTATGTTATATAGGAAAGTGCAGTTGGTTATATTAATATATTGGCCCCTATTGCGAATGTCGATCAGCGAACGATTCGATAAAGATCGATTGCATCGACAAATTTTCCGTTTGGTATTGTGCAACTCGATCGACAAAGGTTTGTGTTGCTGTGAATAAAAAAGCTATTTATTGTGAATAGAGCATACTTTGAAAGTTTTTTGACATTTAAATTGATTATTTGATGTTCTTTTTTGTGCAAAAAAAATTAAAACAAGAAAAAATGTCGCTTGAATTTCGGTTTTATTTTCAGATTTCTTTTTTTTTATCTTGCATTTTAAATCAGCCCAAGACTGCTTAGTTCGACGGTGAACTTTGCCCACCTATTTTCTGCCTGCGACTTTGCACAAATACCCTTGGCAATATCGGGATTTGCTTCCATCATTTTCTATTTGTTTTTTTTGTTACAAACAACTTTTGACCTGTAATTAAATTCATTTTTATTGAGATAGATAATGCGTGATAAAATTTAAATATATTACATCTTTGTTGCTGAAACACAAATTTTTTCGGTGGCACCGAACGCAGTCGAAAAGAAAATTGGAGACGATAAACATCGTCTGTCAAAACGAAAAATGTCGTTCGCAATCGACATTTGCAATACCAAAGTTCACAATTGTCGATCGTCGACAATCACAATAAGGGCCATTGTCTGAGGGTTCAACCGGTGAGTTTAAGGGAAAATCTCGAAATGTGGTCATACATATTTACGGAGCCCATATGCATACCATATTGCAGAATTAAATGCTAACTCGAGTTTTCTAAAAGATAATGCGTCAGGATAACTAAATACTATAGAGCTGAAGTTAATAATTGGAATAAAGAGAGCTCTTACGATTTTAAGCTTAGTAGTTAAGCTGCCGCATTAGATTTAGTGGTGGTAAAGAATGACTATCGATTATACTTTATGAAATGACAATTGCTTTTGATTTACTTGGATTTAAGGATAACTTATTTAAGATAGACCATTTATATATTCGATCTAAGTCTTCATTTAGCCTTGCAACACAGTCTTCTATAAAACCAATTGGTCTGGATAAATACACCTGGGCATCATCTGCGTAGAGGTGAACGGACGCATCAAGGCACACATCAGGCATGTCGTTAATGAAAAGAGAGAACAAAGTGGACCTAAAATAGATCCTTGAGGCACTCCAAAATGAACAGCCAGAAATTCAGGGTTTCCATAGTTGGTGGTGACTTCCTGATACCTTCCGTTCAAATAATTTAAAATGGGGAGAGCAGATTTTTCAATAAAATTGTATTGTTGCTTTAATTCTACTATTAAACGATTATGATTGACACAATCAAAAGCTTTTGAAAAATCCAACAAACACTGAACGGACACATTATTCTTATCGAACTCTTCTCTCAAATCGTCTAAAATCTTAACAATTGCGGTTGTGCAACTATGTTTTGCTCTAAAGCCTGACTGATGAGGAGATAACATTTTGTTTGAAATTATGTGATCATCAATTTGGTTTTTAATTAATATTTCCAATACTTTGGTGAGACAAGGTAATATACTGATAGGCCTAAAGTTTTCAAGTTCGCTTTTTGAAGTATTTTTAGGCACTGGAACAACTTTGGCATATTTCCAGGCAGTTGGAAATTCTGACCACATAATACTTGAGTTTATTATGCGTGTAAGGTGTAATATATTAGAGGCAAAATGCGTTTAATAATATTATATTTAAGTGTATACCATCAACACCTACAGTGTTCGATTTGATTTTAGACAACGTTCCTATTACATCACACTCCGACACACACTGAAACTCAAAGCAATTTGAATCGTCATTATGTCCTGCTGCGAATTCGACAAGTCTTTCTTGAATTCTTGAGTCGTCTTTCTTAAAGGACAGGAGCGCTTGATGGGTCGACGGGTTTCTTGTATCGACTTTATTGAAGGACAGGATCGCTTGATGGGTCGACGGGTTTCTTGTATCGACTTTCTTGAAGGACAGGACCACTTGATGGGTCGACTGGCTTCTTGAATCGACTTTCTCGATGACCAGGATCGTTTGATGGGGTCGACTGGCTGCACAGCAGGAATCGAAGAATCCTTGGATCTTCTGAAAAAAAAAACCAATCCTTCTTCGAGGAACAAAAACGAACGAACTGTGTCGACTAAATTTACTAGTGAAAAATTTTGACTTTTGCAAAATACAACGCCTTCTTGATTTGTTCCAATTTGCGCGAGCATGTTCCACATCTACTGTGCCGTCGAGACTCGAACGCATAAGGTGTCAAACATCACTGATGACAAATGTACTCGATGACAAACGTCAAAGACGTTAACCGCCACAAATTTTGGTATTCAGCGCCATTTATCGGAAAACTTGAAAACATTTGATTTACGTGCACTTCTCACTTCATAACAAATATATTATGTAAGTTTCAGCACAATCTGCCTGAATACTTGGATTTAGAGACTTAAAAAATATTAACTATCCATTGCTGGAGGAACACTTTAGAAGTGTTGAATGGAACACAATTTACCGCTTGACGTCCCCTGACGAGAAGGTGGAGTTCTAAACACAAACATTGCGTACCTCTATAATAGATAATATGCAAGTCCCTCTAAGAACGAAAACCTTCTTTCCTCACAGAGCACCCTAGTTCTCCAACCAAATCCGTACAAGACAGCGCGATCTTGCATACAATTGTTGGAAGCGTTTCCGCTTGGAGTCTCACCGAAGTTGCTACTGTTCACTTCGTAACAAAGTAGTTACTGAGATACCTGCAGCCATATCGAACATACATACGAACAGGGAAGTACAATATTGTTGAAAAGAGAAAAAAAAAAATTCAAATCGAAAATATACATAGTTATTACGTTTTTTTCATGCTCTAAACGTAAGTTGGGGTTTTGTTTTCGACCATGTCGTTATTTCAGGGATTGTCTCGAAAGCGGGTTTTAATCTATCAATGCATACCGTTTTTTTTTCGATTTGGTTATTACCTTAAAAGGCCATTGATATGGATGATTGAAACTGCTTTTTTTCCATCTCGTGCGAAAACAAATCTGCATGCTTGCAGGCCCTTAGGCAGGAAAAAATGTTTTTGTGGTTAATATCGTGTTGAAACTGGTTGACATTTAGATACAGCATTTCTTATATTTTGTACAATGGAGGAATTTATTACAAGCTCATTGCTCGTACTCAAATTGATAAGTTCGCCAGGCAAACGAAGTGAAGTACGTCTGAAAGTGAAACTCCAATATCATCAATGATAGTTGATCTTATTCCCAGTAGGATCTATGGCAAGTTGCAGAGCAGCCACTTTCACTACTATCGAAGTGATTTTACTTCCATTTTTTTGATCTACTACCTCACTTCGGAAAAAAGCAAAACACTTCACTTTATTAAAACCGAAGAGTTAAGTGTCATACATTTGGTGTAAAAATAAAATTGCTAACAAAACAAAAAAATGTTAAAATTGGTAAATGAAGCGTTATGGTAATCAGGTAAGCACAATTAGATATGCAATGCAAAGTGAGATAAAGCCAAATTGGCCTAGTATTGCTTTCATCGCGAATGCTCTGTTCCCGACGTATGCAGTCAGGGTTCAAGAAGAAATTCCAGCTCTACATGAAGAGATTCCACTGTTGCGAAGAACAGTTGGCCGTGGCCGCAAGCGCCATGAAAAATAATAAGGTCCCTGTGCCTGATGGCGTACCAGCGGTACTACTAAAGATAATCGCTCGAACGTACTCCCGGCTGTTGCTCAGCATGTACAACAGCTACTTAAAAAGACGAAGTCTTCCACAAGATCAGGAAAATGCAACGCCTTCCACTAAGCAAGGTAAAAGGCGATCCGGATACACCATTAGCATATATGTTTGCTGGACTCGGCAGGAAAAATCGTAGAGAGATTGCTGAAGCGACCGTCTTAGTCGGTTACGCAGATGATGTTGCTGCAGTTATCACTACACGGGACACGGAGAATGCTCAAATAAAGTTGAACCAAGTTATGAGGCGGGTGCATCCCTTCTGGATAGAAAACCGCGGATTTAGGCTAGCGACTGAAAAAACGGAGATGCTATTGCTGACAAAGTGTCGAATTCTCACAAATGTTGAGTTCCAAGTAAGATCAGAAGCTGTACTTGCAAAAGAAGTAGTGAAGTATTTGGAAATAACACTCGACACCAAATTCACTTTCTGGCAGCAGATTAAGTCCGCGTCGGATAGGGTGGCAAAGATCACCGCAGTATTAAACTGGCTTATGGCGTAGGAGGTCCACAAATGAACAAACGGAAGCTTCTGATGTCGATTACGCACTCTATACTCTTGTATGGCTGCGAGATTTGGGCTGATGCTCAATCAAGAAAAATACAGGAAGCGAATGACAGCAGTACATAGATGAGGAGCTCTCCGAGTATCTAGTTCTTACCGCACAGTGTCTGAACCGGGCGTCCTTGTAGTTGCAGGAGTGACGCCCCATGATTTTCTAGCAGCAGAAAGGAAGTACGTCTACGACAAGAAGACAGAAATAGGAGCGGAAACAGACCTACAGAAGCGAGGCAATCCACGAAGCAGAAATGGCAAAGCAGCCGAAACGAGGGGAAGATGGACCTACCGGTTGATCAGCGACCTTGCTGCATGGACAAAGCGGGAGCACAGTGAAGTGAATTATTATATCACCCAGTTCCTAACCAAACATTGTTACTTCAAGCGGTACCTGTACAAGATGGGAAAAGTAGAGAGCGCAGTCTGCCAATACAGAGACGATGCTCATCACATCTTTTTCACCTGTAACATTTGGGCAGCAGAAAGGATTAGTCTGGAGTCGGAGACAGGCAACTTTTCCCCAGAAAATGTCATATGCAATATAGTCTCGAGTATCGACGTGGAATAAAATATCTTTATTCATTGAGAAGGTACTCAGATCGAAGAAGAGAAAGGAGAAAGTAAACATACCATCAGTAAGTTCACCAAATTGATGAACGCCTTACCGGCAAGATACTAGAAACCTGCATCAGGAGATAAATTAAAAAGCCGATCTCCAGAAGGGAAAGAAAACGATCCCACTCTGAAGTAATGCTAAAGCGGTTCCGGAGTGGGTAGTATCAGGTTAAAAAGGGGTTAAAGGTGTTTTTTTTTTAGTGATTAGGAGTCTCACACTACTTGAAATAGAGCGGGTATGTTTGTCGTGCGTATAAGCATTATTCCACTAACAAAAAAAAAATGGCTTTATCAAAGATTTATATGTAATAGAAAACACTAGAATTTTGCTTTTTGTATCACTTCACTTTTTCGGATTTTACTTCCTTTTTCACTTCACTTTTTGAAAATTAAGTGGCTGCACTAGTTGCGATACCAATTGTTTTTGTCTTCGTGGCAACGCAAGGATTCTTTCAACTGCTCATGGAAACGCTCGACTAAGCCGTTCGATTGGGGTTGATATGTGGTTGTTCGAATTCTGTTTGACCCAAAAATGTTTGCAATTTCTTTAAAGAGAGACGATTGCAATTGAGAACCCCGATCCGTTGTGATTGTTTCAGGAACTCCGAATTGTGAAACCCAATTATGTATAAATTTTGTGATAACTATTGAGATTTCAATATTTTTTAAAGGAGAAGCTTCGGGCCAAGGAGAAAATCTCTCTTTCGTTGTTATGTCCGTTTGATGGATTCACCAAGTTCATGTGAATGTGGCAAAATCTACCTTTCTGTATTGGGATTTTGCCATATATTGCTTTAGTATGCTCATTCGTTAATACAAGTATAGTTATTCATCTTTTGCCAAAAATATTTCGAAGTTATGATTTTTCTTATTGCTCTTATACTTGGATGTGATAGGTTGTGGTGATTATTGAAAATGGTTCGTCGAAAAGTATGAGGAATGAATGGGCGATTTACTGCGGTAGTAACTGCACACCATATTTCAACATCATCCCTGGGTATTAAAATCTTAAGTACAGTCGCGTAGTTTTTGTTTTCAAGGAAAGCTTTTAACTCATCGTTTTTTCTGTTCGTTTGAGAGAATTTTTTTATTTTTGAAAGTGTATCTGCTGCAATTTTTGCTTACACCCTTGACCTTGTGGATTCCGCGATATATTCTAGATGCCGAGTTTGCCTTGGATTTTTCTCTGTTTTTGGAAAAAATTGCATTTGTGAGTGGTTTATTGTCAGTAAAGAACATAAATAACACTAATATTAGCTTTTGGGTTGGGGTAAGAAAGTAAAGTTTGTTGTACTAAGCAATCTTTAAGCGTAGTGAATGGGATTTCACATTCATCGGACCATGCGAAAATGTTGTCTCTTTTCGAGTTTGGGTCGAAATATTTTAATAAGCTCGTATAATATAATAGTTTGTTGATGCGACATTTTAGGTATAAAACTATTATAAAAGTTAATCATACCAAGAAAACATTGCACCTGTTTCAAAGAACCGGGTCAAGGAAAATCGCAAATTGCTTTAATTCGTTCCGAAGTAAGTTTAATTACATCTTCTGAGAAAGTATACCTCAAGAAGTCAATTTTAGGAACTCCTAATACGTATTTGGAAACATTTATATTGAGACCATTTTCATCTAATCGTTTGAAAATAATTCGGAGGTGCTCTTTGTGTTCCTCGACTGATTTTACTCACAATGAGTATGTCCTCAACGTAGACGAAAACGAATGTCAATTCATCAAGAATGTAGTTGATGAAGCTTTGAAGAGTCTGCACTTCAAAATGCATTCGAAGAAATTCGGACAGTCCAAATGGAGTTATGACTGCTGTTTGATGAATGTATTCGGGCGCAACCGAAATTGTGTGATATGCCCGAGGTTTGTCTATTTGGGATTAAATGATACTACCATACAGATTCGCAGGGCGATCTTGTGGGTTAGTGATTGGAAATTTGTTTGGAATGGTCGCTGCTCGTTGAGCTGCCGGTAGTCTTCATATGGTCTCCAATCTCCAGATCCGAAAATTAAGATTATCCCATAACTTTTGATTTCGAGCATCTCTCTTCCCAGAATCCGGTTTAAGACAGTGGCATCCTCTCAACTGATCCTTATCCGAAAACCTACTGCCAACTCCTTGGTGTTTCTATGTAAGGTTCCACTGCCAGATTTATTCTTCGATTTTATGGCTTTTTCAGTTAGGCATTTATGTAGGTATATATTTCTGTCTATTACAGCGCACGCTATATTGAACTTATCTCAACTTCTTACTTACTTACTTAGGTAGCGCTACAGTTCGGGGTGAACCTGGGCCTCAACCAACAAGCCTCTTCATTTAGCTCGGTCTTTAGCTAGTTGCCTCGAGTTGCACACTCCAAGTTAGTCGAGGTCCCCTTGAACTTGTGCGCGCCACCTACGGCGATGATTCCCTCTACTGCGTCGTCCCTCGGGGTTAGATTCGAAGACCCTGCAGGCCGGAGCGTTGGTGTCCATTCGCCATCTCAGATGTCCAATACGCAGTTTTTTGACTAGGTTTTTTTTCGGGACCGAAAATCTTATGAAGAATTTTTCTCTCGAAGCGAGCAAGGATATCTTCATCTTCTTTTAATAAAGTCCATGTTTCAGCGCCGTAAAGCAGGACTGGGATGATCAAGGTCTTATATAGAGTCTCCTTAGTTGATCGAGATAGGGTTTTACAGTTGAATTGTCTTATAAACCCAAAAAAACAGCGATTGGCAAGAGTTATCCTTCGATTGATTTCTGCGCTGATTTTGTTTGTAGAATTTATAGCAGAGCCAAGGTGGACAAAGTCCCTTACTACCTCGAAGTTATAGCTGCCCACTGTGACGTTTTGTCCAATTCGTCGCTGTTGGTTTTCCCTTCTAGTTGACAGCATATACTTGGTTTCCCTCGTTTATCGCTAAACCCATTTTGCCCGCTTCCGCCTCAATGCTTGCAAACGCACCGGTGACAGCCAGCTGAGTTCTTCCGATAATGTCTATATCGTCGGCATATGCAAGTAGTTGTACAGACTTGTAATAGATTGTGCCTCCGGTGTTGGCTTGTGAGTTCCGCACAATCCGTTCAAGTACAATATTGAAGAAGTCACATGACAGCGCGTCAACTCAACTTCGAGTTCACTTCTACCTTTTCGAGGAGCAGCTTCCATATATCTGTGGATAGTCACGTAGTCTGACATCTTTAGATTCTCCTGACAAAATTGTCTTTCTGTCCGAAACCGAAGATTACAGCTACTATAAAATGGTACTCCCGCTAGAGAACCAAGAGACAATATCTAAACCGTCGGTTGACAACCACTAAGTTTGTACTAAATTGATTGCAGATACGCCACTGGTCATTTAAGAATTGATCGCCATTTTACAAAGCCTCATGCTTAAGCGTGGTGCTGCCGGAAACTCAATTATATATGTACAGTGTGCGCCCATAATTCACCCAGTCCAAAATGTGTTTAGTTTATACTACAAAAAGTGGTTCTCAAATTGTAAGGTCTTTTAAGTAGCTTGTCTGCTTGAAGAATAAGAATTTTCACGCTCCAGTTCCCGATTTTGTTCAGGCTACGATAGCTAAAAGACGTCACCGTATAATACGTAACTGCCCGAGGCATAGAAGCGCTAGACTAGACTTACAGTTATAGTCCATATGTTTGTACATACACCAATCTCCAAACGATGTCCGTATTATTGTCAGAATTCAACTGGAGAAAATGATGTTGTCGTGGACTGGTATTGTTACCCATTAATCTTTGAAAGACCAAATTCCCGACGATCTTTCTGATTTGAAGCTGCAAACCAATATACAAATTTGAATTTGCAATTTATATGGCTTGAAAGGTCTTTTCTATACACATATTACTTTATATAGGTAACCCTCCTGTATATGACCCTGAAAGCCAAGGTAATTACACATCTTCCATCCTCCAATGCTCAGTTGCTATTCAAACGGAAAACTTCCACCACGCATATGAAACAGAAAATTTCCATGTGAACCTGTATCCTATTTGTGCTAACCTAGCCTAACACACAGAGCAATCTCCGTTCCTGGTCACTTGAGCACAGAAAAAAAAAAATCTATGGAACCCGGCATGTGAACAAGAAAACACGTTAACCCAACACCATCCCCCCTTAATTTACCGCAGATACCTACATATCAATTTGAAAATTCCACTTGAAATATCTAACACTTGGGGCAAAAGTAACTTTAAGATACACACAGAGAGAAACCGAAGGCAAAAACAGAGATGGAAAATATCTGTATGCAGAAATTGGTCTGCATCGATTAACAATATTCGCCTGCTTTCCCGGGTTTGACATAGACACTGTCATCTCCACTGCGCGTCATCGTCGTCGCTGTTGTCGACAACCCACCGGCCGGTAAACCCAAAAACAGCAAAAGCAACAACCACGTACATATACACTCTCCTAGGCCATGCACACAGTGTATCTATGATCAAAACCAAATAGCTTGCGCTGTGTAGTACATTTTCCCTCGTAATTCTCTTGCTGGCTCTACGAATGTATCCCCATAGATATGCGTATTCCATGTTATAGATACACTCCAAAATACACTCGTATAACTGAATAGAAATGAATGGGGACGATGGATGTGGTGGCTGGGTGTCTGGCGGGCCAACGAACAAGTTGAAAAGATTTTTTTTATTATTTAGTCTCCAGCCTTCGATGCAAACGGTCGTCGTAAAAGCGTCGTGGAATCGTTTGTTGGCTGCTTTAAGATACATTACTTCTCTGCTCGTGGACGTGGTTACAAGTTAAATTCTTTGAGAAGCTCCTGCTGTACTCCATTTGATGTGTGGATGTGTGTGTGTTTCTTCGGCGTGTGTTCTCAATATTTAACTCGTACTTGGGTACAATTTTTTTTTCTATTCCCTATACCTCTGCAAGCGCTGCCGGTTGTTTAGTGGAAAAAAAAATTCCCAAGAACAAGAAATTGATAAGATTTAAATCGAAAGTGGAATATTCAAAGTATCTGCTAAAAATTTAATGAGTTTTATTTGTGGTTTCAATAATATCCCAAAGGAATCGAGATACATGAATGTCATCCTTAATGAGGGGGAAAAGCTGAGCCTTCGAAGTTGGACAAACTTACTCGAGTGACAAGTGACAAAGTGCCTTCTTGTACATCAGCAGCAGTCGTAGCAGCAGCAGTGAGTGGTATCTTAAATAGAAGAAAAACAAAAATTATGCGAAAGTCAACTAAGCACCTAAGAACCGTAGTTAGGAAATATCAACATTGTCACCACCAGCAGAGGGTTTCAAGAATGCTGTGTCGTTGTGCGATACTTAGGATACCAAACGAATCCCGATTCTAACGATTTTTTTTTTTTAATCTTCATTTTCTCTATCTTCTTCTTGTAATTATTAATTTGATGTCCTTGACTTTGATTTTTAATTTGAATTTAATTTCAATACGCCACCTTCGACATTCCGAAATTAAACGAATGAAATAATTATAACGATTCTAAGAATCGATGATATTGATTCAGAGCGTATGTTGTGTGTTCCGTGTTTCGTTTGTTTTTTACTCCTCCCATTCCATTTGTGTGTGATAGAGCACGCGAGTGCAGTGTGCATAGTATGTCAAAAGTGACAAAAAGTAAGCTTAACGTAGCTCATAATATCTAAAAATATACGTAAGGTAGAAAAAGAGACTAACCAAAAACCTAACCAATTATCCCTGTCCATCCAACTATACGTGGCTTATGTGTGTCTTTTGCCTTCGATTGGGTTACGACTAACGTCGTTGTGGTCGTGTGATGGACGCATAGTTTGCACTTATTTATCTGCTTCATTTGGTTTAGTACCGGTGTCCTAACAAAAGCACATACGGAGTGGGGTGTCATCTGGGACAAGAAAGACAAAGTTGCACCACAGAATTGCCATCAAGGAGAAAGGGAGGTTTGCTGTGCACCATTTCTGTGGACTCATCGCAAACACATCTTGAGCAATACCAGTAACTACCACTAGCACGGCGAATATCTATCTACCATTGGTTGCAGAAGTCCGCTAAGTATCTGCAGGTGGTTTTCTAAGTGGAACTTTCGGTTGGCATCATCGACAAAACGAATAACAACACTAGAAATAGTACCAATAACAAACATAACAACATAATGCGTGTGAAGGTCGGTAAACGAATTCTGATGAGAAGGAAGAGATCGAAACAAAAGGATATATTCATACAGCCACAGTGAGTTTATATTTTCTTGTTTTTTAAGCAAATTTCCTATAAGATTCTATATGTCAAACGATGAGCTCGACTATGAAATTTTACGAGCTTTTTGTTTTTTTTTTATGATAAGGGTGCTACAAAGGCGTGAGATAAACATGTTTAATACATTTTTATGGAAATTTGTTGCAATTTTATGAATTTAAGTAGCATACGTCAGCAGGCTGAGAACAATTAAATGCTTAGAGAGTATGTCCGTTGGATGTTGTATTACGTAAATTCAAATGACATTTTTCAAATATTTATGCCTCTAATGTACTTACTGATATCAGTAACGATTGCTATGCTACTTTCACTTGTGAATCATCGGTCCTTATATTTTCAGCACTGGCGTATATTTACTGATTTCTAAGTACTGCCGTAGCTAAGTTCTTAGAAAGCTTATGCTGCTTGTCCAAATGTTTGATAATACACCAAATGCTTTCCAATAAGACTTCCAACTTCTCGTCGATAGGCTTAGCATTATTCATACTAGTAATGTTGGTTTCACTAACTTCGTCCCTGTTTTTAAGCCTGTGAATTTTAGTGCAAGTTTCTATTCCTGCAAGTATCATATTGACGTGGTTTAAGTGTTTGTGCTAAATTTAAAAATCACTGGATTCCCAGTTTCTTACCGATAAAGCACTACAAAACGCATTGCAGTGGCAGAAAACATATCCCTACCATAATAAAAAGATGCCGATATTTCCTTTGTCCGGGGCTACTTTTTTTATATTGATTCGGAAATCTGTTGGAGCAGGTTCGCATAAAGCTTTTTGTTCAGTTTTGGGTTTGAGAAACCATGAAAAGAGACCAAGAAATAAAAAAGCACAAATACCTAACATAAACTTTGGCTTTGTCAATTTTAATAATATAAGTTATTAATATTATTACTATTATAAATGCAATGATGAATACCTTGAACTACTAATTGAATTCCATGGCAGTTATCTCCAGTTTATCAGAAAATAGCATCAGACCATCTTATTACTCCAAACAAACGGATTTCTGCTTTTCTCTGTAAGTAACATATTACTGTACTAAACTGATCTAAACGCGTTTTGCAGACTGAATGATATATAGATATGATTTTTGCGCCTTTATAAAATTAACCTTTTTACGGTCGTACTTAGCCCTCATTTGGATAGGCTACATATTAAAATAAGAAAGGATTTCTCTACACAAAGAAAACTTTTCTACGGTCGCATTGGGATTATCTTTAATTATCTTATTTAATTACCGAAAGTTCGATTCGTTAAAGTTTTTATCAAAAATATCGAAGCCTTTCATCGTTTTTTGGTTTACGGTTCCTTACATGTTTGCATTTATTTATTATCAATTCGGAAATATCCATTGTTATACCATCATTAACAACACAAAATCATTAATTAACCTTTCTTAGAAAACAAACAAGTATTCCCATGACTTCCTTTGTTTGCTTTTTGGTCTCAAAAGTCTCTAGCAGAAAAACCATCAGTAGTCTTTAAGTTCTTATAAAATGATGCTAAAAGGACCCATGTCTTAGTAATATCTGAGTATATAGACTTTATCTATATTTACCTTTTCTTTCATGACAACCCCAATCAACTAAAAAAAACAAAATAAAGACATTGCAGTGTAGAGAGCAAACGGCAATATTCTTTATGTATGTTCTTGGATGCCTTTGGTCCTTTTGTACTTTTCTCTAGATTGTACTTTTTCCTCTAAGGTGTGGTTTATTTATAGCAATTCTCTTGGAAAACAAAAAGAATCCGTTCGACTGACTGATTTGGAAATGTTATATTACACTTTGTCCTTAAGGGTTTGAATTCCCTGAAATAATGTAATGTATTTTCTTTCAAAGCGTGAGTATTCACCTATCGTATCCTTCTATTTTTTTAAAGATTGATTGACAACCCTAAAATGTTTGTAGTAAGATCGCAGACATTGGTTGCGAGATTGATTTTTATACAGACCATTGGCTATTATCACAAACAGGCGAGGTCATCAAAGCTCCAGTATGGGTTATATTAAAAGCAACCATATGCAAGTGTAGAAAAATTCAGTTATGTATTTAGAGCAGAGTAGGAGTAAGGTGAGCTTGGTAAAGCACTGTTCATCCGAAAAACTCGTTCTCAAGAATTTACTGAAAAGAGCAGCCATAGTCCTGTTTTATGAATATGTCGCCTGGCGTAATGACACCAGAACTCCAAGTTTCCTTGTGTTCAGAATTAGTTCTGGGCTTAATCTGAGCCGGAAAGGAATTGTTTTTGAGTGTTCATGGATGGTTTCAAACCCAGTAGACTTCTCGTTAGGTAAAAATGCATCTATCTTATTCAATTCAATTCAATTCAATTTATTCTTATTCTCCTTAGTACAATATTTTTTAGAAACTACAACTATTTGTTAACATTGGTTAGAGAATAGTTTGTGACATTTTATATTAAGCAAATAGAGACAATGCCACATTTTAAACTTTGTATTTCAGTGTGGTGTGATCAATAAAAAAAAAAACATATACATTAAGAAATATTAATAAAAAAAGTAATTCAATAGCAATGAGCAAGTAAATGAAAAGTAATATGAATCTTAGAAAAATTAGACTATACATAAAACAATCATCAAACAATGTAGCGCAGCAATAATTCTATTTCATATGTATTAAAACCTAGAAGCCATAACTTTACACGTTTTAAGAATGCCAACAATGTTCTAATATTTCGTATATCAACTGGGAGCTTGTTAAATAATTTACGAGATACGATAGTGTAAGTGTTTCTAAAAAATGTAGTCCGAAAAGCAGGCAAACCAACAGCAGCGGTAGTATTGCTGCGTAAGCTGTATGAGTCAAAGATGGGACTTTGCTTATAACCACCTCTAATAAAAAATATTTTCAGGACCTTAAAATAAAACAAGTGCCTTACTGGAAGAATGTTCATCTGACGAAAGAGATCTATAGAGTGGGCTGACCGAATTGCATTACAGACTTTCCTTAAGGCGCACTTTTGCAATAGAGTTAGCGATTGCAATTTACTAAGGTAGGCTCCTCCCCAGCAGGAAATTCCATATTCTAACTTAGAATGAAAAATTCCAAAATAAACGGTTTTAAGGGTAGAATTGGGGACAAACCTGCGCAGACGACAAAAACATCGAATAGTTGATTGAAGATACTGCTTCAAATTAAAGATGTGTTCAGTCCAGTTTAATTTGTTATCTATCGTTAACCGCAAATACTTGAATTGCTGAACTATTTCAATTTTAAAGCATTTGGCATTACAAACACTTTTTTCTCTATACAGAGATGTAGAGCTAAATCTTGTACAGCTGGCATTAAATAATAAGTGTTTAGTACAGTCCGAAACATGAAATATAACACTTATATCTGAGAGTTCTTTAAAAGCAAGGCAAAACAGCATTAATTTAGTTTTTTCACTGACCATAAGCTTATGTTCAGCAAATCGAGTTCTCAGCAAGTGAACATCATGGTTAATGTCAGCAACTGCATTCAACGGATTAGATGAGTCATAAGCTATAGCGAGATCATCTGCAAATGCTTTTACTTTTCCTACAAATGGAAGCTCAAAAATTGAATTTATATACATGAGGAAAAGAATCGGACCGAGAACAGAACCTTGTGGAACACCCAGATTAATTGTTTTGATATCACTATAAATGTCTCCGACTTTGACTTTTTGAGTCCTATTTTTTAAATGAGATGAAAACCGCTTGAAAGCAAAACCACGAAAACCAATATTATACAGTTTGTTTAAAAGAATATTGTGGTCAACCATATCAAAAGCTTTCGTTATATCTACGAAAAGTGCAGCACAAGTTTTTTTGTCATCCAAACCCTTATGCTATCCTAATGGCCATGAACTATATTTTAAGGAATAGGTGACAGTTGGCTGTGTGACAGTCAGGTTGTGTTTAAGACCCCTGCTCAACCCTTTTATTTCTGAATGGGATCGTGGAAATGAGAACACTAATGAGCTTCTCAGGTAAAGCTCAAAGGAAGGTATTTTGAACCTTCAACATGCGTTATGTCTTCATAAGTCTTTCATTAGGCTGTTATTGAACAATGGGTTTTCTCTGATCACAATCATGTATGTCATGACTTTCCAGGATATAGGAGGGTTAAAGAAATGCTTTAGACGCTTGTAAAAAATCCGCGGCATTCTGAATGTGCTGTATCTAAATGAAATCTTTGCGACCCCTGGGTAAAAATACTGCATTTCATTTGCGATTGTACTGGTTTTGTTGTATCAGGGGCAGTACTGATGTCGTTAGTTCCTCACTGAAGTGCGTACTCGTCTTTTTTCAAGAGACGGACAAACTTCATCAAAATGGGAAAAATGGTTGCTTCCTGGTAGTAAAACATAAGTACAGACAATATTTGAGTCGGAGTGCCTTCATGGATTGTTTCCTACTCAAAAAAAAAAATTGCAAGTAGTCAGTGCTGGGGAATACGGAATACGGGCGGCCAACCTGGACACACTTGTCATTTGAAGCAAAAAATATTCTCGATGTTAGGCCCGTTTCACACATATCCGGCATGGGATACACGATACACAATTTTTTGTAATTTTCACACATATCCGATGGCGTATATACGACGGCGTATGTCCGCTACAAACTGTACAGAACTCAATGAGAACGTTTTGGCTTATCGGCTCTTTCTGCCTCTTTCTGCATTTCACACTATTCATCCGGCATTGGATACGGTTTGCCAATTATGTTGAAAAATAATATTCAAACGAATTTTTGATGGAGTACAATTTATTCAGAACGTAGACTAAATTTAGTATGTTCAAAAAGATGGATTAGACTTCTTAAAGTTGGGTGAAGTGGGGGCAAGAAATGAGTTGTTTAATAACTGTTTAAGTCTCCAGTCCCCTTTCTAGCATGTTTGTCTATCTCTTCGTTTTTCTCGGACTAGAATAAATTCGCAGGAATTTCTTGGGATTTGAAGCTATGATTTTTATAACTTTCACTGCTGCCGACTCATTTCATCACTGAAATCCAGACAGTCTTAACACATTTCTGTGAAGTCTGCTTTGACAAAATTGAGAAATTCTACACTATTATTTGAGTATGTACCTACGAGTATATAGTGCTCAAAGCATATAGAGCTGTTACTAAGGGGTTACTGCCTGAAAATATGGCCCGGATCTAGAGGGGCGCGTTATAAGGTACATACAACCTCATAAGAGTTTTGAATCGATGAATATCCACCATATGTTGACTTTATACGTTTATCACATATTGGTATCATTGGTTCAAAGCAAACAAAATCATCATACCAACAGAAAGCTTTAAATCGTGAAACACATAACATATATGAATATAATCTCAGCTCCAAACATATCGGGCTAAACAATTCATTTTAGAACCTTATCGAGTGAGTCATCGTGCTATTTGAATGATATAATCTGCTACGCCTTAGTCTTCTTCCCTTTATCAGCGAGGCCATGATCCGACGCCTTAGTATTAAGTACAAGGATAGTCAATCGACATTGAATACATTTGCAAACTCGACAGTCACCTTAAGTAAGGTAAGAGCAAACTCTTTAACTTAGGAACCTCCTATCAACTTATTGCACTCTGCGATGCATCCGATACTGTGTATCCGGCATTGGATGCTGAGATTTGTCAGGCAAAAAGAACGTGGTTTATCCGGCATTTATTTCGTGTATCCGATGCCAGATAAGTGAGAGCGTTCTCATTGGTTTCTTATTTATTTAGCGTGTGGTATACAGAGGTAATAAGTAATATATAAGAATAGATTACAGAGATACATAATGGTCATTACTTATAAAACACATTGACATAAAATAAAGAAAAAGAAGCTTTAAATGTGGGAAATCCGATAAGATATATTGGATGGTCTGTTTTGGTGCGCTACAATCACAAGTGCTAGTGGAGATTTTACCCCACTTTGAAAGTAGATCAGCACACCGTTCGTGGTTGGCCCGAAAACAGTTGAGCTTAGTCCATAGGTACCGTGGTAAGTTTTGTCCAGGGTCAGGAGCAGTTGGGTCTTATATTTCGAGGTTACTTTCTGGTGTAATACTACTCCACTGTATTCTTAACCTCATTTAGTTGGAAATCTGACTTTATCAGGTTTGCAGCAATATTTAACGGGGGTTTTCTGGATTTCAGCCATTGTCGACGGTTAAGACAGGCATACAGATCCTGAACCTGAGCTCTGTACACTGTGAACGATGTCGTGTATCCGATGCCAGATATTTTTATTTTTTTTTCTATTTTGCGCGCCGAAGGGATTATTAATACCCTCAGAGTAGTTTTCAGGGCAAGGACGGAAGGGTAAACGAGGAAAAGGATCATAGGATATGTCGGTTTGCGTTGGCTTTAAATGTTTGAATGTTTTAATGATGAGGAAATACAGAGCTTGTTAGATCATTCGACAAACGTGTTGTTCGGTTTATAAACGAATCCTTGTATTTGGCATCACGTCCGAAGCATGATGCGTATTGCGGGTGAAATTTAGAAGGGAAGGAAGGCAACTGGCTATTTCGCTGGAGCATTTTTTGTTATAAAAAAAGGGATACAATAGGGAAAGACACGAGACATTTCTACGATGCTCAAGTGGAACTATGGAGTTCACAATGTCTCTATCACCTATACGTATAAGTTTTAACGCGCGTTTCTGTACCTTATCTAGAATTATGCAGAGCGATCTTGAGTGCACCAGACCAGATGTGGGCGTTATATATTTCAGCTTTGGGTGGATGAATGCGTTATAGATTGAGGCCAGATCAGACGGGGTAAAATATTGTTTGCACAACTTAAAGAATCCTAGACATTTAGCAGCACTTTTGGGGACCTCCAGGGGCTTTATTTTGTATTGTGTTTCTATAGCAAATGTATACAAACTCAATTTACAAGAAATTTAAGTGACGTTTGATAGATGTTTTGGCAATCTAACTTTCCTAAATGTTTGATTTTGAGTTGCAAGCACTTACACCCAATCCGAGAACCATACAAAATACCCATTCATTTTAGAATCGGATTACATTTTCGAATGGCAATCCGAATCCGAAAGCAGTACAAAATAAGACCCCAGGTTCCAGCTACAGGGTACTGAAGCCTTTGTTTGCTATTGATCGTCTGAAAAAATAGTTTTTTTTTTTTCATATACAATACACGTAGTTAGTTGGTGTCAATGGCGGAGGATCGAGAAGGATGGAATAGCCTCTTAAGCATTCTACCCCCGCGACCCTCATGAAGGATTAGCGGGTCATTGAAAAATTGTGTATGTGCAATATACGTATGTAAGTATGTATCTTCGAAATTCGACTGATTTCTTGTACTTCCTGTTGCTGCCGCTGAACTTCTCCGGGACTTTGAGAACACATTATGCGACACAACTTTTGCGCTGTGATTCAAATTGATATAGCAAAGTACGATTGTCACATGATTACCTATATTCTAATTGTTTGATATGATGCGAAGCAAAGATACAGGTTGTTCTTTATTAACGCAAAGTTCCTTCCTTAAAAATAACTGTAGAAATACACAGCAGATCCGACTTTATTGTTGACCATGCAATTTCGACACTTCCTTGTCAGATGAATGCTAAGTTTCGTCTTCCATGAAATTGATTGTGAGAAATTGTGGTTGTGGATGTAAACAGTAAAATTGTCTCCATTTTGGTACTCTTCTAGGTCTCATGAGGATTATATGAAATTTTGATAGATTCGCCGAAAAGTTTGTTTGGCTAATGTGATCAAATATTCTGACCTTTAATGAACTTTATAACTGGAATGGCCTTCAAAATTCTGCACCGAAAGAGGAGTACATTCTAATTAGTTGTTGATTGCAAAACTCGCAGCAAATAAAATATTTATCTCTTTTTGTGCTAAGTCATGTGTGAAAAATGTTGCTTTACAGTTAGATATATATGTATGTAATTTTGTTGCTGTTTACTTAATTAAAGCTCTGAAAGAAGTCAGTCAATATAGTACTGGGGACAACTAAATGGACCCATTAGTCATATGTGCCAATTTGTTTTAAGCTACGAACATGAAATAAATATAAACTGAATTTATTTTGTGTCTAAATAAACGTTAAACAGACAGTTTAAAAAATATACGAAAGGGCAATATTATGATAATAATTTATTAGTTAGTTTATAGAACACATAAACTTCTGCAGAATCATCTAGTTCAGTTTCAGGTATACAGATACATAAGTATGAGCTATACTTCCTTCTGGAAAAATATCCAAGGGCTTGGCGATTGAAAAGAGCCATTAGGTGGATATTTACAGGGACATTACTGATAATATCAGAAACCTAGTACCTAATACCTGTCATTCGATTTGTAGAAAAATAGTTCTATTGTAATTCAAGAAATTCAACGCTTAAGACCTCAAAGTATATTATATATAATATTATTTAGGTACATTATGCATACAATACTATCTGTGCGAAATAAGGTGAGAGCTTTTCAGTCACTTCCTCATTTTCGAGGATCTAAGAATTAAAGTTGAAATTAACGATGGTTTGTATAAAAATGTATCGAAGGAAATTCCTCAGACAACCTGTGTGCCGAACGTGACATTTGGACCCTTCATATGTAGCTTTGATAATAGCAATTAATGAAGGCACACCAAATAAACTCCCTGTTGAAAATATCGAATGCCTTCTCAAAATCGATGAACAGCTGTTGAAGTGTCGATTGATATTCAATGCACTGTTCGATGATAATCTGCAGGGTATTGATGTAGTCGCCACAGGAGGATCCAGAGCGGAAACCTGCTTGTTCGGCATCGAGTGGATTGTTTGATTCGCTCCACTAAGATGTCAGCTATCATTCTAGCTACGACACGCAGCACGTAGATATCTCTCCAGTTTTTGGACTTCATTAAATTTCCTTTTTTAGGAAGCGTGACGATCATTCTTTTTTTCCACTCGTCAGGAAAGCTCCAGCTTCCCAAGCTCTAGTTTAGCCGATGTTGTTGGCGCTGCTCGTAAGAGCTCTGCGGATATACCATCAAGTCCTTACCGCTATGTTGGTTTTAAGTGCTTTGATCGCGGTAGTGAACTCATCCTTACTGGGAGTTGTGGTGCGTATTCGGGCATAATTTCACCTCGGGCACCTTAGTCTGATTTGGGAGAATATATCTAGCCAATACGTGGTTCAAAACCGTAGCAAAATGCTCCTTCCATCTCTTGAGCTGGTCCTCATCCGAAATGAGCAAGGAACCGTCTTCTGTAGCCAGCGCGTGAATGTAGTTGCGCCTATTACGTCGCACGCTACGCTGAACTTCTCTCATCTTCATGCGATATAGGGACTCTAGATCTAGCTAGAGTAGCTGCAATGCGAGCTTTCAACTGTTTTTGTTCGTCAATCCCTCCAGGTTGTGTTGAAGACGGCACTTAAAAGATTGTAGAAGCTCCCCTTCTCCTCCTCAGATGAGCCACCCGTTGGGGTATAACACTGTATAATAGTAAAGCGTCGTATTCTAGTCCGGAATCCGGCCGTCATAATCCTATCACCATGAGGCTGTCAGGAAATTAGGCCCATGCGTGCTGTTGTTGTTAGCTGTAGTCTGAGTGAAGTACTTGCCACGTAATAGTTTGAATGTAGGCGAAGTGCAGAGTGCTTTTTAATGATTAGAATGGCGAAGAAATAAACACAGGAAGTATATCTATCTTTTGTAGTTCATAGTTCAAATCCCAACGTCAGCAAGCATTTATTTATTTCTCATAAAATATATAAAGCCAGTCCGATCTATTGCAAAAGCTTGTGTGAACACTACTGCAAACGCATAACACTATCAGTAGCTTGAACATATGGCTGGAGAAATTGTTCGCTCTGTTGAATGATTGATATGCCTATGACGTCAGTGGTCGCAAAAAAAATACAAGGAATCAGAAGCAAAGACAAAAATCTCCTCAGTTATCTGGAGGAGTTTATCTGAAGCATAATGAGCTTCAAACCACTACACCAAATCTTTCTCTCTATCTACGATTTTCAGAAGTAAAGACAAGAATCTCCTCAGTTATCTGGAGGAGTTTATCTGAAGCATAATGAGCTTCAAACCACTACACCAAATCTTTCTCTCTATCTACCATTTCCAACGCCCGGCCAGCACTGTGCAAAAACATTTTAAGGATATTCATAACCACTTGAGTGCGCGCAAATGATGAAAAAAAATTCTTTATACGAGCATGTAGTTCGAAATTTGTTTGTGTTGAGAAATGCCTCAATTTAGCATTCAACCACAATATTTGTACGCTTTTCTTTCATGCAGAAATTTGTTGTTAATGAGACAGTGTTTCAATAATGAGTAATTTAGATGATTAGCTCTTACCAAATAATACTCAAAAATGCACCATTTGTTACAACAATCAAATGTCAGGTAGAAAGCAGTCGCTTTCCCCCAGTACGTTAAAGTTCTTTAAAGAAAAGTTATATCCAGTAGGCAATCAAACTGGTATTCTGAACCTTACCTAAACAATTCATCAGAGATATCACCGGTAATATGACTATAATAGGATTTAGCAAGTTTCACTTCTAGAATGAACCGTTGAGAGTTCTTAGATAATCCGCCTTTCCTTCTGCTTTTCACAGTAGAGCTTATGGAATTTACGAAATATGTACAAGAGTAGCGAGAAACGTAGTCGAAAATTGCCATTCGTTAGGCAGATGGATCGCATCATCAACGAATCTTGATGTCATTTGACTTACATTTTTTTATTTATTGAAATTTTGACAAGGAGCAGTTCTCAACGCGGGGACATTTGTGCAGAAGTTGTGTTCTTATTGCGGCAAATGAAACATTCATAAGTCGGGTATCGAGGGGAGCTCAACTATGAAAACCTCCTGGGCGACTGAGACACACAAATATACGCCTGTTCACAAAAGCACAACGATTTCCACTCGGGCTGGGTATGACGATGGGTGGTAATTTCCCTTCTTAATCCCCAGCCGCCCAGAGTACTTTTTCGACCGGTGTTTCATTCCCTTAATACGTTCTACGGCAACGTGTAGTAAAACTGTCACTTGGGGAAATGGTTTTCGTAAAAAATTGGTTAAGATGTCTAGGCATATATTAGCCGTTGGCATTACAGCACAGTTTCTGGGTTTGCTCATTGCCCTCCATCAGACCAAGCATCCAATGATAGTCGTACTCACCACCGTCATCGCGTACTTTTCCTACTGAGGAATCATTTCAATTAATTCAATTAGAAAAGAAATATTATAAAATTTTCAGCGTGTTAGAGATAGGATTGCAATTTCAAACAAATTTGAGTACATCGCGATCAACCTGGCTTACTTTGCTTCTAAGGAAACAACATCCAAAGCTCTTGGTTAAATACAATAATAATTTCACTACTGATGCCATTCCAAAAAATACATATCCTAATAGACCATCTGTAATTTTTGTTTCAATGGTAGGGGTGATAATCTTCATAGGCACTATGAGTCCGGTGTGAGATTCTTACTTACTAAAAAGCACCTTCCTTTCTCTTGTTGACTACAACTAAATTTACCTAATCAAGTAATTTAAGTTTGAAAAAGTATTCGCGTTGGGTAAGGGGCTTCCCAGTGCAAGCATTAGCTGACGCGAACGTAGGTAAAACGCTGCCTTCTTCTTGAGGAATGTTTCGAGTGCATAGTAAGAACAAGACTGGACCAAGAATACTTACTTACGGAACTCCGCCAGCAATTTTCTTAAATTCTGAGTATTCTGTACTGTGCTTAACGTAGAAAAGCTTATTTGAAAGGTGGGATTCTAAAATCTTGTATAACTTTTCCGGAGGAGCCTGTCTCAGCTTAAACTTCAAGACTTCGTGCAATACCTTGTCAAAGGCTTAAGCGACGTCAAGAAAAGCGCTGGAATATACTCGTATCTTTTCCCCTCTAGAGAGTGTCAAGTGAGTATGAAAATATTGTCTTAATTATCTAAAGTCTAAGTTTAAGTTAAATCTTGAAAAAAAAAAATCGATTCTTTCGACTAAATCGGATTTTTTACCTTTTTTATTATATTTAGGGAAAAGCAGTACATACCATAAGAAAAACTTTAAAAACTGCATGTACATAGTGTCAAGATCTAAAATCGATACAAGCAGCGATATAAGATATTTCCCAGACATAATTCGTCGACAATAGTCTTTAAGCCTCTATCTCCAAGTACACTGAATACATAAGCAGTACCTGAACACCTGTGCATGAACTTAGCGGTGTTTTTTGGAATAATTTATTTTTATGCAGCTCTGGACTACTACTACTACTCCTACTCTGGGAACTTCTCATGCAAACACTGCATTCAAATACGATTTGCAGATGCAAATTTTCAGAGAAACTCTTTTCATAACTCACATTTTTCTCGATTGTTTTGTAAACACACTTTACATTTGAAAAGCGTGACACCCAAGTTTACGATTTTTTTTTCCATTTTAATTTTCTTTATATTGAAAGTACATGCCTAAACTATAAATGTGATGTGATTGACTGAATGGCAGCAAGGAAACGAAAAGAAAGAGATGAATAACGAGCGTAGAAGTGTACTTTGAGTTACTCGCACCAATGAAATCTTTCCCTCACACTTGGTCTGTTCAATTTTTTATGATTTAATTGAATAATTTACCGCGTGGGTATGCTGCCCGCAAATGTACACTATTTTTGGTCGCAGATTATCGAATTAAGTGGTGAAATGCGCCGAACTTTTATTTTAGAATAAGAACAAACAGAAAGCTGGGCAAGGAAACATTGATAGGGGCACAATGGTATTATTTGCGCACTAGAAATGGCAGCAATCTAGCGGGTGTAATGACACGACGAAAGTAATGGATTTGAACTTTACAGGAGAATGTTTAATCATCATTACGCGGGGATCCATCTTGGCTGTCCATTAGGAATGAGATACAAATGCAGACATAATTTCAGACTACTCTAAGTGACACGTGTGACGATTTGGATGTCTAGGGATAGATGCATATATATACATAGGTCTCTTCAATTAGAAGCCATTATTGTGATCGTGTTGACACTTAAGGGGGTACTGAACCAGGTGCTCGTTTCACTTATGGACTTTTTGTAGTCGATGCGCTATGATCTTGAAGGGTGATCGATGATTTTTTTTACCGTCAAATCTCAGTTCCTCTCTTTTTCTAAATTCATGTCGATAAGCGATGTTGGTTCAATTTAATCTTTCTTTCTGACGAATATATTGACTTACCTATCTACTTATACCGAGATAAATTCAGGTACAGAATAGTCCGCCTTCTGAAAAATGTTTTAATTTTTAGAAAGGAGCTTTCTAATTTGCAGTAGTATTGCATTTTGGTCAGTACCATTGTAAGTGTGGAATAATTGCATAGACACAGGCATAAAAATCATGACTGTATTGCGTTTGAAATTAGAGAAAAGGTGACGGTGACAGTGTGGTCACCGCCGTGGCGTAAGTGGTTAGTGTGTCGGATCACTATGCATGAGGTTCCAAGTTCGAATCCCAGAAAACACCAAAAAGTTTTTTCACGGTCCCACCTCTCGCGAGCGTCTGACAAACATCCGAGAGTATTGTTGTCTCGAAAAAGCTTCTCAAATCGCCGTTCGGATTCGGCAGTAAACTGTAGGTCCCTTCCATTTGTGTGAAAAATATAACGCACACAACATGAGTGGTTGCGAGAAGCTAGGCCCTGGCACTTAAAGAGCTGTTGCGCCAAATAAAAAAAAAAAAAAAAAAAGACAGTGTGGTAATCATGGAGTGGAATCCTCTAAGGTGATAGTTGATTGTTGTCGATCACAATCATCTCTTTTGTTCTCTCTAAGGTGACCACCAGGGTGATGATCACATTTTGGTGATAGTTTTTGTGTGACAGCTATTTAGGTGTCACTTCCATATGGAGTCATTTTCTTTTTTACGATTATTAGTGAAGAAATGCTATTTGCTATTCCAAACATTTTGGAACTTCGAAATCCAATATATGGTAAGTATCAACAAATGCATATTCTTTTTTTTTTCTTAGATATAAAAAAAATGTTGATTGACAAAAGTAACGATTGTTGGACATACCAAGTTAAACACGGGGTTTGCATATACGAGTACCACCAATTCTTCAACTGGCTGAAACACGAAATTTACTTGGTGGTGGAGGTTAAGAAAGGCAAGTTGGTGCTGACCAATGGATCAAACTGCTGTCGCAAGAGCCTTCCATTCTCTTATTAATGTCAAGAGTATTGTAGTACGGGTGGTTTTATATAAAATTAGGTAGAATTGCCAATTGCTTTTTTATTGATAGTGCGGAAGGCTTAAATTTATCTAAATATGTCAATTAATTCTTTTACATACAAACAGCTGAGACCGGCGATAGCACTGACATGAAAATGACATTTCAAAAAGATGTGCTACCAAGTTTCAAATAAATCTTTGCGATCGTTTTACGGAGAGCTAACAAAGTGTGATCATCAACTTTGACTATCAAAAGTGTGACTATCAGCTATCACCTTAGAGCATTCCATTCATGATTTCTGTGCTATAACAAGGTCTCTTTCTGATTAGCTTCAGCTCTCTGGTCAAAAATGTAAGCGGAATTGCCATACGCGATTTCTGTTAAAAATTGTACGCACCTTATTGTTAAAAACAATACAACCGTATGAATTAAAAATAAAATGAGCTGCTGTAGCACAGAACTTTCTTTTAAACGTATCCACATTGTAAGCTGTTTGTAGGAAATTGAGAAATTGAGATAATATTACAGATGACTTCTGAAAGGCATGTCCAGCTTGTGGTCCATGAAGATAGAATTTGCACAGTATGTAATGTAGGGTTGACTGGTTGGCTAGAACGGCAAGAAAATATCTTCAAACAAAGATGGCAGGTGAAAAAAAACGGACATAAAGCTAAAAAAAATAAAATTTTATTTTCGAATTGGTACCTTTGTCAATGCTGAAAGTTATAAAATAATAACAATTAATTGTTTAATTTTAAACAAATCTTAATGTCATTTCAGTAGTTTTGCTCCTTAGGCCTTAATTTTTGAAATAAGAATGGGAAGTAACGCGAGTTACTGGATTTGTGTAACGCGAGTTACCATACAAATTTCAAATTTTCTTCCAAATGTTTCCTTTAATACGATTTTTCTCATTAATGATGAAAAGTTGGCTATCTTCTTGATTTTAATTCTACATAATAAATTTCCTTTGTTGGTAAATCTCGCAGAACATTTTGAGCAAACTGTATTCGAAAAACACAATGTCCGAAATGGTAACGAGAGTTACCAATTTAAAGTAAGTATTTGGTTATCACAAAATGTTCGTTTTTAACTAGCTTTGGAAGTGGTTATTAAGTCTAAAGATAATATAATTAGCATCGTTTAATGTTGAAATTGAGATTAAAATTTCAATCCATTAACTATAAACTGTTCCGAACGTAACGCGAGTTACCATGGAACTACGCCACTTAAGAATCTTGTGAGGTATATGGACTTGAAAAACTATGAGAAGGAAGCATATATACTTTGCGCGAGTGGCAAACTTCACTATATACTGGGAATCATGAAGTTTAAGGATGTCCATGTTTCAAGATACTTTAAGAGTATTGAAATTCAGTGTTATTGCACCACCATGCATGTGTATACAAATTGTTTAATAGTAATTATTTAAGCGTTCGTCATCTACATAATTAAAAAAAAATCATAAGTACGAGTGTGTTCGCACACAGAGGAACTCTTTGGAAAAAAGTATTCCAAAGAAGAAACAGCGTTCTGTCGGTCAACTTCTGAATCAATGGTCCGATTTTATGACATATTTTTGTTTTTGACTAGAAGACATTACTGAAAGTAAAATAGTGTACCATTTTCGAAATTGCTCTTCCAGGACATTTGACAAAACATAATAACCACTGCAAACACACAAAATTTTATAGCTCACGAGTTGCTAAAGGTTTCAAAAATCAACCTTATTTGCTGGTATAGATCCTCTATGTAGCATAAAATAATTTTTGTTTTTCAGTCTAGTTCTTTTGAAGAAAGACTCAACACTTTTTTCAAACATTTCTACACTCTAAACGCATATCCAAAACCATAAATTCGACAAAAGGATTTTTGGATTCTACTCAAAAACATTTCTTCAGTGATATATGCATACATACGAGTCTTTTCAAAAAACAAAAATGTCGCCCTTATCCTTATACCTGGATCCATCTTCAATATAACAATTGTTTGAAAAATGTCACCGCATATGTCTACAGGGTGGGCCAACTACAAGTTTCTTTTTAAAAATGCAATAAAATGAAAAAAATGAAATTTTGTCCATATATTATGACTTTATTAGTAAGAACAAACATTCCCATTATTTATGGAATACAACGTCGTTCAAGTGGCTGCCTCGGCTGGCCTCGCAGTAGCGCATTTTATCACTCCAATTTTCCAAGACCTTGTTGATGGTTTCGGGCTGTAGCTCACGGATTGCTTAGACGATATTGGCCTTAAGTGCTTCAATAGTTTCCGGATTGTTGGCATAACATCTGCAGCTCCGAGGCGGCCAATTGACATCGCCAAGACGGTTGATAACACGATTTGGGAATTTGGTGTGCAAAAGACCGATTGTGGCATGGGCTGTGTGGCATGGCGCGCCATCCTGCATGAACCAGAGGTCGTCCAAATCCATGTCATCAATTTCAGTAAAAAAAAAAAAGTCGTTAACATGGCTCTGTAATGCCCACCGTTGACCGAAACGTTGTTCCCAGCCTCATTTTCGAAGTGAAATGGTCCAATGATGCCACCACTCCACAATCCGCACCAAACTGTCACTCTCTGTGGATGTATTGGCTTCTCGACAACAACGTGCGGGTTTTCCGAGCCCCAGATACGGCAATTTTGTTTGTTAACGTAGTCGCCGAGATGAAAATGTGCCTCGCCAGAAAAGATGATTTTTCGTCCAAAATCCTTGTCCAATTCAAGCTGCTCTAAGGCCCAAAGTGCGAAGCGATAACGAAGCGGATGGTCGTGCGCTTTCAATTGCTGAATCAATTGGACCTTGTTAGCGAATAATCCCAGATCTTTGTGCAGAATTCTCCTCAGGCTAGTGCGTGAAATGTTGAGCTGTTGAGATCGATGACGAGTTGATGTTCGTGAATTGAGTCTCACACTCTCGGCTACAGCAGCCACATTCTCGCCTGTGCGTACCGTACGACGACGGGGACCATGAGTGTTGTCCACTAGCATACCAGTCTCACGAACTTTTTGCACAAACTTTCGTACAGCAGGCGCGGTGGGTGCTTCATTTCAGCCAAAACTTCTATTCAAAAAACCCACTGTTTGGGCTACATAGCACTCACTTTGGAAGTAAGTTTTCGTTCCGCGGAGGTATGATACTGACTTTCTGTCAAAATTTCGAGCGGTAAACAGCTGTCAGTGTCAAAATAACGTATGATTTAAAAAGAAACCACTAGATGGCCCACCCGTTATATATTGTATCATTATCACTTTATTATCATCGCTCTCATTACTACATAGTATAAAAGAAAGTCTCCAGAATGCGTTTGTCTGTACGACCGGGCTAATCTCGAGAACCACTGAACAGATTTGGATGAGGTTTTCACTGCTATGATCAGTTTTTCTCAGGGAAGGTTACTGTGCATTAAAAATTGCTCTTTGATTCAGCATTCGAGATCTAAATGGCAGAAAGGGTGTTAAATGGTTTTCCGTCATCAAAAGGTGATTACACAGCCCTAACTCAAAAATGGCTTATTGGATTTAAGAACTAGACAGATAAGTAAACAATTTATATTTCTTATAGTTCAGCTTACCATGAAAACTAGAGTCGATTCATATAAAATAAACGTACTCAGAGTACTTAATAACGTTATTGAATCTAAATCCACTACGAAAACTATGGCCACAGAAAAAAATGTTTCTTTTTGTTCGCCTGTGTTATTACTGTCTTTTCTCGATTTATTTATTTGTATATCAGTATACAAATTTAATTTTACCCTGGCGAAACCAGGTCGGGCAGCTAGTTCTGTATAAATAATTATGAGAAGTTGGTGACAGACCGAGAACAATAGGGTCCAATAGAGTCCAGATGTTTTATTAAGTATTATGCTTCCTAATGGTAATGAAAGATGGGAGCTTTAATTCTTATTGGACAAAAAGTGGTATTGACTATTGATGTTGTAAAAATCTAGTGTTATCATACCTATGTCCCACGAAGGAAATATATAGTTAACTAATACCTATAATATTTATTTCTAGTAATATCTATTTATCCCTTAATACCCAGCTACTCGACACTAGCCAATAGCACATCTCTAGCAAGTAGAATAGGCTGACCGGCTGTTTAATTCAGTTCACATGTACGAACTGCTTACAGACACAATTCTTTGACGTTAGGTAAAAAGGGGCTAAGTCAGAAATTGCAGTTACCAGAAAATGAGATTTTAAGTGTGCTGTTTATATGAACAATTTACTGACTTATTGCCTGTGGATATAGTTAATTACTATAGGAAGCAGTTGCACTAGACTTAAGTTGGTAATACCAATCGGAAAAGAAAACAAACTGACTTAAACCCATTTGCCATTTTTTGACTTAACCCCTTAATACCTGACACCAGAGAATTATGAATGGAATATTAAGTCGGAGTAAGCATCGGCATCGGAATGGACTCCCTTAAATCAAAGTTGCATATGCTTAGGTATGTAAGTCACTGAAACCAATCTGTTTTGTACTTAGCTCGGCTAAGTAGATTAAAACGAAAGCACACTGTCGTAGTAATTTATGTCCACTAAGCAACTTCTAAAACCGCGATTGATGCGTTGCATTAATTTGTTCATCATAAATGGTGCCGAGGTGACATGCCTCAGATCCATGTTCTCTTTGCCAAGTAAGGGCTTAAGATTCTTTATTAAAAGTACGTGCAGCACGTAATTACTTATATAAATCGATTTTTGTTACTTTGTCGGCTGTTCCATCCGGCAGTAACAGTTGCTGGTTTTTTCCGATTTTATCATTACCACTAAAAACATCCCATATACTTTCCAGATATAACTGTCTATCTAGTTACCTT
This sequence comes from Brachypalpus laphriformis, assembly GCA_945910035.1. Taxonomy (NCBI): domain Eukaryota; kingdom Metazoa; phylum Arthropoda; class Insecta; order Diptera; family Syrphidae; genus Brachypalpus; species Brachypalpus laphriformis. Next base: position 127,631,927 of record OX246755.1, read on the forward strand.
CATAGGCAGCTTCGTACTCACGTTCTTCTTCCATTCTTCGAAAAACCTTCAATTTTCCATGAATTTATTATAGGAAAATACCAGGCGATGTGTTCTGTGCTGCTTGGAAACCTTAACAAAAGTACTATAAAGCACCTACTGTATCTCTGTAGTTCTTCCAACTCCAAACCATTTAATAGCATTTTCGAGATGAAGCAAGTCAGTCAGTCAGGATTATTTCATCTTCTCCTAATTTGATGTGTGTACGTGTTCCACCCTAAAAACATCATCTCTGTCTCTAACTACAACTTAATATAATCAGATATTCCGCGGTTTCTCCGCTTCAATGTCGTAACGTCACAATTTATGGAAACATCTCAACTCAAAGTCATCTCATTACATCATTAGCCAAAAAAGTTCCAGTTGCAAAGAAGCAAAAGGACACCACCACAGTGTATACATTTGCAAGAATTTATAGCTCACCGATTATCTTTCGTGAAAAATTGTATATTCCATATAAAAACCAAGGTCCCATCCTTAAGGAATACACCCATACCTATGCCTACATCAAGGCGAACGACGTGGCCCCTCTTACAGTTTTTTTTGTTGCTCAGTAACAACGACACAAAACATTCCCCATCATGGGGGGTTTCTTAAAATAGCTCTCCCGATATGGCAGACAAAAAGAGGAGGATTTTTTCTATGACTTTGTGTTAAGCCCCACTCCCCCGTGTAATCCTGCGGTTTTTCGTATACTTTCAATTTTAAAATTCAATCGAGTTCTTTCTACTTATAAATTCAGTATCGGGTTACGTTGCATTTTTAAGTAGCCTATTACACCCTGGCCTTGAAATAATTAGAATTCAATTAGTGAGGAGAATTCCAACAGCTTGGCAATTACAACCGTGTGGCTATAAATTTCAAAAGAACACAAAACAGATGCACAGAAATGGACAGACGAACTCTATCGATCTAACAAATGTGCGGATGTGCCGAGTCGATGGTTTGCCCGGTTCACCTCTAAATTTGAGTCGAATTAATCGCTCAAACAATCGACGCCAATGCTTGCCAATTTTCTTATTGTCTACTTTCCCTAACTTTGTTAGCAATTAAAAGGAAATACATAAACAATGGTAACCGGAAAAATTCCTTCCGCCTTGTAAGTCTTTCCATGATTATGTTGATTTACACGCAACCAAATTGAAAATTTTTAAAACAAACACAAAATTCGCACACACCACCCAGTCGCACGCTTTTTAAATGATTTTTTGAAGCAATTCAAAAAGTATCTAGCGAATAGTGTGTGTCTATATATTTCTACAGAGTCCAATTCAATTAAAAGTTAAGTGCATCCATGTGGATGGCTGGTAATGTTTACGTTTGCCTATTTAGCGCCGAGTTTGATTATTTTATGGTCGCCATAAAATACATATCGATAATTAATTGGAATGAAGTGGAAATCGACAGTATTGACATCCCCACAGTAGGTGGCGGTGGCTGAATATTTTTGGTAAAGTGATGATAATCATTCAGATGATTCACAAAATTAGATGCTAAATTGAATGTGTCTACGCCTTTTAGAGCTGAAGACTGCAAATTGAGGGAATACATAATATGATAGGGGGATAATTTCGATGGCAAATTTATTTTGTCAGTGCTGTGCAAAAGACAGTTTAATCGATTTTGCTTGAATTGTATATACATACTTTCAGGCTAGTTTACACTTCAGGAAGAGGAAGGTCATTTTGTTATCTAATATGTGACGTGGGAAATACTGTGCATTTTAATTTTAATTTAGAATACTGACCTTGTGCAAGATGGACTTCGTGAGTTTGTGTATGTCTTTAGAGTATTGCGTCTTAGTTCTATTTGGGCCAATAAGCAGATAGTTGACTTGTAGTACATATATTTCGACGGCTTAATATTGAAGTAGTTCGGTTGGTGGATGATACTTTTCTATTCGTACATATAACTGTAAATATGGGGCGCTTGACAAAGCAAATACAAATTCTAGTATCAGTCACGAACTTATAACCTTCTAGGAATTTGATTTAGATGTGTCCCGTCGTCCGTTATTTTTGTCGGATTATTATAACACCACACATAGCAGTAGTAATAGTAGTACTAGTAGTAGTGGTAGTAGCTAGTAGTAGTGGTTAAGGCTTTGACTTATAGTTGTTAGCCTGATTGGTTCTTTAACAATAATTCCATATAAAATTTCATATTATATATTCCGATATACTGAAAGGTTAACACTACATGCTTATGATTTAATATCAGTTTATTTTGATTACATTTTATTGCAATTAGTTGAATTAGACGATTATAAAGTTTCCGTACTTATACGCTTATAGTATAAAATTGCACAAAGACTTGTAACTTTCACCATTGAGCATATGGTCGATAATATCTTATAAAAGTGTGAAAACCTCAAGGAAGTCTTTTCTAATTCTTCTAGAAAGCGGACATAAAAAAAAAAGCGGACATACTGCAATAAAATGAAAAGTATTTGCCTTAGCCATCAAGTTTCATAATGTACAAATATACTCCACCCGTATTGTTTTTTTTGTGTTTAATGCTTAATATTTTTCGCATATAGATTTTTTACTGAATTTTGATTATTGCACATTTTACAGAGATTTGACAATATGGAATATTATCTTTCAGCTGAAACATTGTTTTTATTTCTATTAAGAGCGGTCAGAGGTAACCAAGACAAGCTTGAATGAAAATACGAAAAAAACCTTCAACACACAAAAAATAAAAAATAAAGAAAGATAAATAAATATATCCGCATATGTATATACATGTACATATATCCGTACAAGTAGGTGTAGGTGTGAATAAATGAATGAAATAAACAAATGAGTACATTTGAATAAATAAATAACGAATGCAATAAAATAAATAAATAAATATATATAGGTATATATAAATAAATAATAAATAAACAAACAATACACAAATACATTTTTAATAGGTTAGGTTAAAGGGGTTAGCTGCAATGAATCGGTGCAGCCTGCACTCGGATCTCAAACGGAACCAATGTGCTCCCCTGACGTGGAGTTTCCTGGTTGAAGTACTGAAAAGAGAGGAAAAACAAAATGGCTAGAGTTCTGTGTTAATGGAACGGCCTCCTCTGTACCACCCTGAAGAATTTATGAATTTCATGATGGTGGTTGGTGGGTTTTTCAGACAGGTCGCTCAGATGGTTGAAGAAATACTCTCCAAGGGCCGTCCTCCTGGTATTGCAGAGACTAGGGCATTTGCAAAGGAAGTGTTCTGTGTCCTCATCGTTGCATGTGTTACCGCATCTTCTGCAGAGTTCATATGTACTTAGTCGCATTCTATTCCGGTAGGCCGCCAATAGGTTGTGACCGGTAAAGATTCATATGAAAAGCCCCAAGTTTTATCTATTTTGAGTGAGGATGAGCTCGGTTTTTATCTTGTCATGTTTTATCCATATGCTTCTGAAGACTCGGCATGATGGGAGTGCTCTCCATCTTTCGTCTGCTTGTCGTTTTAAGTCAAGTGCTATGTTTGATTCAAGAAATTTTAGTGGAGAAAGGACTGAGCTTTGCACCATTGACAGGTCTTGTTCTGAACCCTTCCTTGCCAGTTTATCCACCATCTCGTTCCTTGGAATTCCTTTGTGACCTGGGTCCCTAGCAGAGTGTTACATGCCGGCTATGGACGATTGTTGCAAGCTCCTCGCGGCAGCGTTTTATTTGCTTTGATTTTATTACCGCGGATGAGATGACCTTTATAGCAGCTTGACTATCTACATATGTAAATGCCAATCTCTTTTCTAGTAACAAGTTTCGTGGATAGTTCTCGTGCCACCTCTGCTATCGCTAGGACATCTGCTTGGAACACACTGCCTCCGTTCGGAAGCCTTAGTGATGTTGCAATGTCAGGTTCTGCTGAGTAGATACCCGAACCCACCGCTTCTTTTGTTTTGGACCCGTCAGTGAAGACTGAAATATTATGCGGATTAATGGACCCACAGTCTTGCCAGTGTTCCCTTGATGGGATGACTGATTTGACGTTTAGGCTGAAGTCGGGGGATGGCGGAAGATCGTCTGTGGTGGCGTCTAGGTGAGCCCATATTGAAATGCATAGGTTGGATTCTTTTAGGTGCAGCTGATTTCTTAACAAATAAGTCTAGTGGAATCAGTGCGAGAATTGTTTGAAGTGCTGCGGTCGGGGTGGTTCTAATGGCGCCAGTGGTTGCTATGAAGGCTCTGGATTTTAGTCAACTCCTTGAGATGTGTGGTTTTCTCTGCTATTGGCCACCAGACAATGCACACATATGTAAGAATGGGTCTGACTATGGCTGTGTACATCCAGTGGATGATGGCAGGTTTGTGTCTCCATTTTTTACCAAAAATTCTACTGCAAGCTTAGAACGCAATGTATAACATTATATAAATGAGTATGAAAATGACTAGATTGTGCTTAAAACAATAAAAAAAAAATAAAAAATTAGGAAAAAGAAATAAATTAAAAACAATAAGCAAGAAACGATAATCTTATACATATATTAATACGTGAACACGAAGTTTATCGTAAGTTTTTTTTTTTTTGTATTTATTATAATAGGTGGGGGAAGAAACGTATATCATTTGAAAGGGCCATAGATGTGCGTATGTTGCCGTTAAGTCAGGTAAAATAAAGCGAACATACACACATGATTTTCCCATACAAAACGTTTTAAGCAAATTAATTAAAGCATTTTATATGTATTCATTCATTCACAAGCGCATTATCAATAGAACAGCATCTTGTTTTGAACGTGTTGTTGAGTTTAAGGATTCTTTTAGCTATTAATCCAAAATTCGCTCTTTTGTGTACATCAAGAGTTGTGTGGCGCCAAGGTGGGTAGGTTAGTTTCGATTGGCTGTCTGCATAATGGTGCAGACATACTTATGCCAGTAAAGGTCCACTGTGCTGCCAAGGATCTACCATTAGACCACTCAGGGACTAATGAAACCAAACGGAGATTTTGATGAAGCGATGGATGCTCATGATGCCTAAGGACGCCAAATCGCTGAGGTCATCAAGGAAGGGAGCCTCAGACGGAGAATTATTTTACGTGATAAATCAGGACATGTACTTAGGAGCTAGAAGATGGTTTTCTCCTTCTCTTCGTCCCTATAGCCAAGTCTTTTGGCATGTTGGCCTATTAGACAGTGTCCAGTGATGACACTGATAACGCAGCTAATCTGTAATCGCTTTAACTAAACCAACTCGTGGTGCCAAGGTAAATCGAGCATCATTCTTAAAAGTTTGTTTTGTGATTTTTTTTTTTTTTGTCGGAATAGGAAACGCTCAACTGGAGCACTCAGACGCAACTGGTCCATTGTACTACCAGAGAGCAAACCCTGATTTACCCATTTTATTGGAATTTCCTTGTCTTTCTAAGAAAGCCAAGCAAGCACTTCAGTGATGAGGAGCTTACAGTACCAGAACTCACCACATCCGCACCGAGGATCTGCCACCTGACACGAGCAAAGGCCGGACACTCACAGAGATAATGTTCCGCGGTGTCGTCGCTCTCTCCACAAGCGTCGCAGATTGTAGTGTCACTTAAGCCCAACACGTTAAGGTGCTTGGAAAAAGCAAAGTGGCCTGTCAAGACGCCGATAAGTTGTCTACAGTCTTTTCTGCTGAGCGACAGCGAGAATGCCGCTGATTTCTTACAGACGTCCGGGAGCATGCGTTAGTCAACCTGCATCCCGGAGAGTCATGCCACGCACAATTGTGCTCGTGAGAGACCCAATCGTATATGGAAGCCCTAACCGAGGACGCAGGGAGACCCAACGCGGGTTAGGGACCTGAGAAAGCCTCCTCTGAGCCTTGTCTAGAAATCTCATCGGAGATCTCGTTCCCCAAGATCCCAGTGTGACCTGGGACGCAGATAAGAGACAGAGAATTCAGCCTTGTGACCGAGTTCAAAGAGTTTTTAGTTTCACGAACTATTTTGGAAGTGGTTAAAGGGTTAAGCAATGCCTTAAGCGCAGCCTGACTATCACTACAGACACAAATGCTATGTCCCTTCCACCTGTTCTTACAACATAGTTCGTGGCCAATATGATTGCATAAGTTTCCGCTTGGAAAACAGACGCATATTTGCCTAACGAAAAGTGAAGTCTAATATTGTCGACTTCCACGAAGACACCAGCGCCAGACTCTTGACTGGTTTTGGAACCATCCGTGAAAATACGACTACATTCCATTCCCGGCTCAGACTCTGACCGAAGCCAGGCGTGGTCACAAGGAAAGTCGACTCTGAATTTGCGCATCAGCTGGAGTTTTGGTGTCATTGCATCAGACGGCATATCCATAAGACAGGAGTCGTAAGATAAGTGTCGCGCAAGTTCATCAAAGTTCCAGTGTGGAGTATAACAAAAACCGCCCCGCCTAGACGATGGATGGCTTAGATAGTGCAACCCATGATCTAAGTATCAAGGGGAGGTAAGTTCAGCAAAGCGTCTAGAGCAGAGCCAGGCGTTCTCGGGAAAGCTCCCGTGCAGCCGAGACAATCCATTGTTTTGTGATACTTGCAATTTGTTTATATGGCACTTTGCAGAGTAGTAATATACCTGGCACACATATAGTAGAATTGCCTGGAAAATGACTGCAATAAATTATTGTTGTCAGTGGGAAACAGTGATTTTCTATTTATAAAAGGGTACAGTATCTTTATTGCTATTCCTATTTTCTTTAAAGCTTTGTCAATAAGATCCTTAAACGTCAGCTTGGTATCTAAATAAATACCCAGAGGGCTCCCAGTTTATATTATTTCTATTTGTTGAAGTTGGCTGCTGGGAAGATAGCAACATTTTCTTTTCGGGTGGTTGTATTTCCCTTCGTTCAGCTTGATTTCCCATTTGTGATAATATTTTACTAATATAATATTTCCAATCTATTTTGGAGATGCCTCTTAATGAGAACGAGTTCATGAGATGAAAATATTCTGGTATCATCTGCAAAGATGGCTATATTACATTGGGGTAGCTTTTAAGTATCAGATATATAAATGTTATACGAGATTGGGGCAAGAGCTGAGCCTTGTAGAACACCCGCTAGAAACACTACTATTAATATGGACTTTGAAACGACGACTGGACAAGGAACTTTGGACTACTTTACAGATATAAGAAGGAAAGTTTAAACTTATCATTTCGTATATTAGGCCTTCATACCAAACAGAGTCAAATGCCTTTTTGATGTCTACTTAGACCATACTTGTAGATTTCCCTTGTGACTGATTCCTTTTAACACAGTTGCATATTCTCGGTTTCTGATGCGATGTTCTGTGATGAGGCCTGAAACCAAACTGTTCGTTGGGGTAAATTTTCTGAACTTCTATGAACTTTCCGATTTTTTCCTTTAATACATTTTCGTATACTTTGCTAAGGCTGCTTAGCAGACTGATATGTTTATAACTTTCCGGCTTTTCTTAAGGCTTACCAGCTTTCAATATTGGTACCACTTTTGTAAGTTTCCATATATCAAAAAAAGTACGAGTATTGCGTTTTTAGACCACCGTTTATAATAACTGTTACGAACTTTATTTCTACCTTATGCAATTGCTTGAGGTAAATGTTTATTATGATATTAATACCTCCTTTTTTCCTATGTCTTCTTCGGTAACAAAAATTGTATTGTATTGTATTTATTTTACTAGTTTCTTACGATCGAACATACAAATCTTATACGATTTTTGTAAGGCATTACAAATTTAGTAAGTTTTGAGATTTATGTCAAAAAGTTTAGAACAAATTAGACAAAGAGAGAAAGACTAAACATTAAAAAAGTATTAAACAGAATATACATAATAATAATAAAGGAATAAATTTTATTGTACGTTTGATTGCACACTATACTACAAAGCCAAATGCATTAAAATTGAAGATTTAAATTTGTGCATGTTTCCGATCCTTCTTAGTTTTTGTGTGCAATTCTACAGTCGGGTAACCTGTAAAAAAAATTGGCGTTTAGAGGGAACACAGGAATATTTAGGCTGATTAACATTAGCAACCTACATGAGTGAAACAATTCTAGCTTATCATAGAGATAATCGTGTTGTCGCGTTTGTATGATGTCGTTTATGAGACATAATGATCTATATTTTTAAAAAATTATGGAAGGTACAACCGCTTATTTGTTTTGAAAAGCAAGAAACATGGTCACTTTTTAAATTGAAAATGTATCGGGCGAAATTATTATACATAACATACAGTTTTCTCCCTGCTATTATAATCAGTGGTGATAAAGACTTTGCATAAGTAGAGAAGAACTGGGAAAAGTAGTGTTTTGGCTAACATTAATTTGGTGGTAGTTGGCAGGAAGAGCTGAGTTGCCCACCATACACCTTGCCGATAGTAGTATTTATGTGAGTATGCCCGGAAAGGGTTCTATTAAAAATGATACCGAGGTTCTGGTGGCATAAATCCACTCAATTGGGCACTGTGCAAGCGGAACTTTCGAAACGACTGTGACATCAATAGGTTTCCTATGAATTGGAAGAACTTTTGATTTCTTCGGGTTAGGCCGTATGTTATGTATGTTATGTTTTAGATGCCTGAGTGTTCTTTATTTACTAAGGATATTGTGGTATCTATCGCATTTAGAGGACAGGTCAACAGTAGTTGGCCATCGTCTGAAAACATGTGTACAGAGCTGTGTTTTACTACACCGGGCAGTTCATTCACATATAGTGAAAAGAGTAGGGTCCCAAGGATAAATCCTTGTGGTACTCCACATTGGACATTCAAAAATTCCGACGATCGTTCTCCAGTCGTAACACATTATTTCCTTCCGTCCAAATAAGAAAAAAATTACCTTTGTAGAAAATGTCGAAAACTTAAACTCCTTATTTAATTTGATCCACAAAATGGAATAGGCAACAGTATCAAATACTTTGGAGAAGTCAAGTGGAGTTAGAAATGTGAGGTGGTTTTTGTCTTGGGTCCTCTTGATTTCATTGACTACATGGATTAGTGCCGTTTTACAGCTTCTCTTTGGGAAACATCAGATTGATTTGAGAAAAGAAGGTGTTTCGCTGTTAGGTGCTCACATATTTGCGACAAGGCTACTTTCTCAAAAAATGTTGACAAAAAGTTGAAAAGATTTTCATTTTAACCTTCAGGATCAATATCAGGAATAAATCCCGAACTTGGAGGCAATACGGGAAGGGTGATAAACTCAGAAATCCTGTCCTGTCCTGAAATCGACAAAGAATGCATAAAGTTTGGTTTTCTTCTTTTTTAGTATGAGTAAGCTGTTAATGAAGATGGCGATATTCTCATTGGATATTAATCATAGACAGGATATTTAATTTTCGAGTTGGAATAAAAGTGTTTGGGTGGAACGAAGACGAAGCAACTGATCTAGCATAGTACAAGAGTACCTATCCTTTGCTAGAATCAGGAAGCTCAAATTGGGTAACTTATCCTACGATATCAAGGATAGAACTTGAATTTATGATATTAAGAGTAGTGCTCGTAAGGTTCAATGTTCCAAACCCAGAAAACACCAACGGTCCCGCCTCTCCCGAAGGTCTGACAAACATTAGAGAGTATTGTTCTCAGAAAAATAAAATAAAAATTCCCCTCAGGATACGGTACAAAACTTTAGGTCCCTTTCATTTGCGAGAACAACGTAACGCACACAGCATGAGTGGTTGCGAGAAGCCAGGCCATAGGCTTTTCAGGGGCTGTTTGCGCCAAATATGTTTGTATACACATAAGGGTTACAAAGCTTAAAAATTTCTTAAAAAAATATATTTATACAATTATATTGCAATGATCTTCAGATTTCTTCTCTCTTTCTGCACAAGTTTTTTAAATTATACGCCATAGTTAGTGCAATTTTGAAATTTCAAACCCGCGACCTTCAGTTTAGATACACAATTCAAACATGTGCCGAATTAAATAGACTACGTGCTATTGCACACGCACACTTTATCTTAAAACCAATTTTTCAGAGGGGAAATTTGCTCTGTATTTTAATAAAATTGCCTAATACATATTTCCCCTTTATACGAAACGCGATACTAATTCGCAATCATAACACACGATTTATCTCACAAAAACAAAACATCCCTCAACCAGTTATTCACTTAAGACTTAACGAATGTAATAACCGAGTGCGTTCAAGTCCCCTCCCCAAACGACTTCAATCCTCTTCAGCTATCTTAAAGATTAGCTCTAAAAAAATTACAAAAATCTAACAAACCAAACCAACGCACAAGAGATCCACTGATCAGACAATAAATCTAAAAATACCCCGCACATACCTATTGTGTTGAAGAAATTATACTCGTACAAAGATCAGCGAAAGTATGTATCTTTTTATCTGCGACTACTGACACAAATTAATGGTCAAGTATATACTCTGCGTAGTCTTCTTCAAATGAAACTTCGCACTTGAATTCAAGCCCCTGGCTGTGTATACGTAATTTAAGTTGGCCCCTTAAAATGCGAATGGTATTGCGAATATTTAACTTAATGACCCTAATTGCGTGAAGAGTACATGTTGGAAGAGCTTTAACTTTTCGACTGATATCCTTGAAGTGGACGAGTCAGTGCAGAAAAACAAAGCGCATGCAATGTTTGTTTTTTGTGATCTTGGGGGCTGTTGAAAGTGAAAAGTTTCAACATTAAATTTCAATAAAAATATCACATTTGGTTATATAATAATTGGGAGTTGTGTAATGTAATAATTCGAGGGTCGGCAGTGTGGATTTTCATAAGATCTCCTGAAGGAAACTCATTTGTATGTTAGAGACTAACTTTGAATTCGTATAATTACAATTTTTATTACCTTCTCTGGAGCAGATGGTTTCATTTGATTTTATAATTGAATTTGTTGTACTGCAATAAAATAGACCAAATGGATCACAGAACCATTTTGTATTTTTACCACAAGACTTTGAATAAAGCAATAACCCAACCTCACCCCCACCCCGACCCGTGATTTCATGGAAATTGGCCTCTCCGAACACACATAAAATCTCTTCACGTTCAGACGTATACAAAAGGCATCTCAAGATAAAATTTAAGGTGTTCGATTTATATAATTACTTTTATAAATTTTGAGATATTCATGTAAATATATATATATGTACATAATCACTTATGGACGTTCAGCAAATTGAAGCCAGTATCCATGTATATTTTCAGTGGATCTGCTCCTTTCAATTCCTTTGAGTATTTCTGTAGTATGGTGATTGTACGATATTGAATTTTTTTAAATGAATCCTCTATAAACAAATATGGGAAATTCACAGCTTTCTGATGATGTTATTGAAAACACAAATCTTCTATCTATCTATCCTGTCTATCCATTCTATTCATTCTATACATATAATAAAATGATAACTGGGGTCGCCTGTGGGCAGGTCGCAGAAACTAGTCATGGCCTAGCTTTTCGCAACCACTCGAGTTGTGTGCGTTATATTTTTCCCACGAATGGAAGGGACAATCAGTTTACTGCCGTATCCGAAGGGAAATTTGTTTTGAGAAGCTTTTTCGAGACAACAATACTCTCGGATGTTTGTCAGACGTTTGCGAGAGGTGGGACCGTGAAAAAACTTGTTGGTGTTCTCTGTGATTCGAACTTGGAACCTCACGCGCAGTGATCCGATATACTGACCACTTGCGCCACGGGCCCCACTTAAGTTCTTAACATGAGCTAAATATGACTCACACCACTATCACCTTAACCCTCTCATATAAAGCTAATATTATTACGCGTTTTTCTTTTTTCGTTCAGAGCAGAGCTTGAGTTGCAAAAAAAAAGTTGTGTTTCTTTTTTAGCTCAGACACATCAGAGCTCTGAATTCGTTTTTCTTTTTCCGTTCAGAGTGTAGCGGGTCGACGGCGCTCCACAAGAGAATGCTCAGAGCGCACTTTATGTGCTCAAAATAAATTGACCGAGCGTTCAGAGCAAAGTCCTGAGCACAGCCATTTTTCATATTTGACAGGAGAGGACAAGGAAAAAAAGATCCAAAACGATTGAAATGGCGGACGAAATTTATTGTTCTGGTCCAGAAGAACATTAAAAAATAACTACTAATAGATATTTTATTCATGCATAAACTTTGTTTTAGGATTTAAATGGACAAATGACACCAGAGTGCTCAAGTGTGTTTTATAAACAAATCAGAACGCTCTGATCACGCTCTGTTCAGAGCACGTTCAGAGCACGCCTATTGTGGACCACTCAGATAAAGTCGCGGATACCTGTTTGTAAATAAATAACATTTGTATATGGTACACATAATAAAAGTACATGTTTTTAATTTGCTATTCAAAACAAATCGGTACCCAGTGTGACCAGAGCTTTCTTAAAAATGATTCCACTTCTTTTATGTATATCTATATATGTACATATAAAAAAGCGAACTCCTGTCTGCCTGTCTGTCTGTCTGTCTATCTGCATGTATGTTCCGAATAGGCACTTCAGCCGCTCAATTTACCACGTATGAGTTGTATCTCATAGGTTAGTCCAGTAGGTATAACAGAAAAAGAAACGAAAGAAAAAGAAAACACAAACGGAGAATCATCCCCCTTGCATCAGCGGGTCGGTGCTCTGGTCTTAAAGATACCGAAGAGACAGCGAAAGGAGAATAAAGAAAAAATAATAATTTCTGTCACCAGATTCGAGATTATGATCAAGAAAAAAATTTAAAACTCTGAATTTAGCAAAAGATAATTTTGATATTGCTCAACTTCTATATAACTAAGAAACGTAATTTTGGCCTTAAAGTCTGTGTATTTAAAAGTTCTAAACGCCGAAATCAGTTTAATCAACATCGACAAAGCCGAAGTTTATGTTCTTTGTGTTTTTTATGTTTCCTTGTCTCCTTTCGTGATCTCTCAAAGTCAAAGTCGAATAAAGAGCTTCTTTTTTTTAGCTTTATACGAACCTGCTTCAGCAGATTTCCTAGTCAATAGAAAAACAAATCATTATAATCCATTCAACCGTTTTTCGATAAGCTTGTAAAGCGAGAATTTCTTCAAAATCAAATATTACTCGGTGGTGGTATTTTCGTTTTACTATTTATTATAACGCAAGAACAATATATATGGATGTTAAAGGCGGACACTAAACTTAGCAACCTGATAATTGAGAAAAACCAGAGAAATCACCTAGTTCGTTCAATAACCAAACTGTTGATGGCTTAAACGAAAACAAGACATCCTAGGAACTCGCCTTAGAGTGTCTTCCTTCGCTTCTCCGACCATACTTAATCTAAGTTGACTTCTATGCAGCTTTATACACTCTATGCCATAGATGGCAACTAAGCAATTAATTGACAAAATAATTATTTTTGAGAGAAAAGTCAGTTTATGGAATATAATCCAAAGTGATTAGATTATTTAATTGTAAGGTAACTATGATAAATACGATTTAAGGTAACTATAATTTATATAATTTAAGGTAGCTATGATAAAAAGCTTTGCCTCAAACTTCTTTTTGTAATAGTAGCAATGAATTCTGTTATTAACTTGTACACTTTTGTCCCTTAACATTTTTTTTTATCTCTGCTGCTTTGTCTTAAATCTCGGAATTAGTCTGAGCGATATAAGCAGATCATATAGAACTTGTACTTTCAAAAGTTACAGACATTGTTCAGAAACAAGAAGTGGGAACAGAAAAAAAGTAATACTAGAGAAAAAGTCTATAACTTCTGAACTTCTGGGTATAAGTCAAGTTTTACTAATTTTGCTAGTTTGTTTAAGTGGGGAACAGACTGTTGGTATTGATACCGCGGTATAGAAATGATATATTCTATACCACATGTCTGTAACATTAATACTACGTTCAAAGCTAATATACCACGAAACATACCTGGTATTGAGATTTGCAATTTTTTGTTGGTACACCACATTCTTACTGATTGCAGCGCCACTTTCTCTTTGTTGGCGATTCTTCGTAGATTGTTTGACAATTCAAAGCAATTAACCACAGTGAAAAAGTATAGCATTCAATTTCTACAATGGATTCGAGAGAACTATTATATTTCGTCCAAATGCGAAACTACTAAAGTTATAGAAGTGTGGAAAACTAAAAATATATGTATAAAAAAAATAGCTGAAATACAAATAAAAGAATATACTAGTGATAATGTTGAACCTAATAGGCATATGCTATTAATAAAAATGATAGTCTCAAAGGCTAAAAAATATATCGCTAGTAAAATATCATATAAAGCATGTGTAAATCACACGGTCTTATAGTGTTAAATACCATGTTCATCAAACAAAGCCGACACCTGATCACTTACAGCAGTGGTGGAGATGAAACTCAGATTGACTACCATTTGGCAGCCAGTTTCATGAAGTCTCGGGTAAAAGATTGCAAAGTGATCCTGGGAGAGGCAATCGCTCGGCAACACCGTCTCCTGCTAACAGAAATTTTTATGAAAACACCAAAGAAAAGCAAAGAAACAAGGGTCTCTGAGAAAATCAAGTGGTACAATCTGGACAAAGAAAAAGGCGAGGCTTTTGCTTTCGTAATAAAAAATTACCTCTCTCACACCATCAACGGAGCTGAGGATGAAAAGTGCAGAGCACAAAATATGTGGGATTCCCTACAGCGAACTTGCTTAAAGAAGGCCAAATCACGACTATGAGCTTCAAAAGGCCACCATCAACACGCCAAAGAAACATGGTGGTGGAGTGATGAAGCTAAGAAAGTGATAAATGAGAAAAAAACGGCTTTCAAAGATTGGTCAAAGTGCCCCTCTAATAATAGTGACGAAAAAGTTCGCCTCGAAATGGAATACATACATATGTTCCAAGAAAAAAGCGAAGAAAAAGTGCGCCCAGCTTCAAGCAGAGAGTACGAAGGGCCTGTATCGGGAGCTGGAGAAAATATCTTCCCCGGTTGCTGATGCAAACCAGGCTATCCAGGAGCTGCGAAGACACAATATGAACAAGAGCGCAACCATCTTCAAAATAGCCACCCAAAGAAGGAGGAATGCTCAGGAGATTCGTTCGCCAAAGTTCATTAACAATGCCCATGGACAGCTTCTTGTGGATGACGACAAAATTCTGCAGAGGTGGCGGCAGTATTGCGAAGAGCTTTTAAATGAACAATTTCCCCGGCTATACTTTTCAAGAGCCACCCCTAACTGTGAAGAAATACCCGACATTACAGTCGAAGAAGTTAGTGGGGCGGTCAAATACTTCAAAAAACGAAAAGCGGTTGGGCCAGACGAGATGCCCTCTGAGTTCTGGAAAAAGATGGGAGACTTCGGGTTCAGATGGCTGATCCAATGAGGTGATCCAATGCCGAATCAATGGAGGGAAAGTTACCTTCTCCCTGTGTACAAAGGGTAGGGTGATACGCGAAACTGTGATAACTACCGTTCGATCAAGCTGATGTAACACACCATGAAGATCGTTCAGCGGATATTAGGTGGCCGAGTGCGAAAAATAATACGGCTATCTGATGATCAGTGGGGGTTTGTCTCGGGTAAATCAACCACAGATGCAATCCAATGGAAAAACATCGTGATTCCTTAAGGGATATGCATATTGTATTGGTTGACTTTGAAAAGGCATTTGACAGACAACCACGAGATCTGATATGGGTGGCGCTAAGACAGCAGGGGTTCCAAAAACCTATCTACAGATGATCATGGACATGTACGAAAGAGCAAAGACAAGAGTCAGATGCCCCGCTGGAGTAACCGAAGAGTTCCCAGTCAAAGTCGGGGTGCACCAGGGAAGCGTTTTAAGTCCTTTGCTCTTTATTACAGTCCTTGATTATCTGCTTGAAGGTAAAGTGATGGACCTGAAGGTACATCAGTTATTCTTTGCTGACAATGGACCCATCATAAGTGAGGATCCTACATCCCTGCAACGAGCACTTGATGTGTGGGTGGACGTTTTGGAGGGAAATGGGTATCGCATTAGTTCCAAAAAGACAGAGTACTTGTGCTGCCCGTTCTCTGATCCACTCAGGCCTATTCCAGACATTTATTTGAATGAAGCAGTGCTTCCCAAGTGCGAAAAGTTCAAATATCTGGGATCTATGATCAATAGCAAAGCAACTTGTGATAACGACATCAATCATCGTGTAAGCGTAGGGTGGATGAAGTGGCGACATTCCGCTATCTTCTTTCCGCTATCTTCTGTGACAGAAAAATGCCACCTAAGTTGAAAGGAAGGCTCTACACCGCAGTTGTGCGTCCAGCGCTCTCATGCGGTTCACAATGTTGGAGGATGTACAAAACGTATGAGAGTAAATTAACGGCAGCTGAGATGAAGATGCTTCGCATGACAGCAGGACTGACAAAGCTTGATCGAATAAGAAGTTCGAAGATCCGTGGAAGATTTCACATCAAGGAAACCATGGTACAAAAAATAGAGCGCGACCGGCTCAGCTGGTATTGCCACGTTCAAAGAAGAGATCATTTGAACCCTGTTAAAAAGGCAATATCAATGCACGTACCAAAGACATCGTGATGTAGGAAAGGCAGGCCTATAAACGCCTGGATCAGACAAATGCGACGACATTGGCATTTCATTGACCTCAGTAACCGAGTGATCCAAAATCGGCAAGTCTGCCGATATTTTCTGAGGTCAAATAGGCGAACCCCACAGGCGGATCAGTACAAATGTGGTGAAGTGGGAGAGTTATGATCCCTTATTTTCGGATCATAACCTCGCTGATAAAAGGAAGAAAAAGAAGAAAGAAGAAGAAGTAAAATATCATATCATACTCTGGTCACACTGCTCTTGACTTCCAGCTACTTTTTTCACTTGGAGCTTGCTGAATCAAAGAACAACAAATTAAACATATAAGGAACATTTTATTTTTACACAAAAAGTGTCTAATTCATCTTGACTTTAATATTGGGGAAAGCAAATCATTTAATCATGGATTTTCGACCGAAAAATAGAGGTGGGCATGGGAGAAAACTTCACATTGTATAGAGATATGTACAGTATATCTAGCTAAAGTCAAAATATGTTTTTATTGTGTTGTGCTGTGTTATTGTATTGCATGAACATGTGTCTGGATGTTATGCTTCAGCAAAGAAAAGTACATATTCCAGGTTTTCAAAGCCAATGATGAACGAACTTCAAATACAATACGTACTTGCTAGAATGTTAAGGAAATGTGTTTTTGGTGCTCAGTACTTCGCTTGCAATGTCTGTAACGCGATTGATTATTAGTTCACGCTTGAGCTTGCCCCCGATTTAGTTGCGATCAAGGAAATGCAACAGCTGGAAAAAGGGTTCATTAAAGTAATTTATTCACGACTGGGTAACACGTAGATATACATACGTATATGCATTGTTTTCTTAAACCCTATTCAGATACATATATACACACATTTTCAAATGGCCCGTTAATCCTTGTAATTTAAAATTATAAATGTACCTCATTTGATAGCCGTTCTGACCTTTCGTTGCGTCAGGTGACTAGACATCTTTAGGTCATTTCAGCAACTTAAAACAAGTTATTGCAAGCGGATTACCCACTCCATACATATTCTGGTTTCCAAGGCTAAAGATGAGGCAAATCTTGATGCACGATTGCTAAAATCGAAATGCGAAAACATCTATCTGTAAACTTGGAATAAATTAAGATTCAGTTTGAAGATGCAAAAATGCATTATGTATTTTATTCATGCCAGTTTTCCTTATCAAACATCGGTTTATGTATCCTCATATATAGCAGTAATTAAAGTTTGTAATTCTAAGATAAAATCACCAAAGTTTTGTTGTGCACCTGTATTCTTACAAGGTCTTTGCATGCTTGTAAGTCTTTGTCATTTCTACAGATGGTATCTTGTTGTGCAAAACTCAACTTATTCGTTTCATTCTTGCCTCCCAGTCCTTGCAAGAGCTTGTATCTTAGATACATATTTATAGAACATCTTTTCATTAAAGTCCATTTAACTCCACCTCACATTGTTGAAGTTAACGATATTAATATGTAACGATTTGCAATGATGCTCCCTTGGGTTTAAGATAAGAGAGGAAATATTCTTACATTTTAAGTTATTTTCAAAGTACGAGTATGTATTCTCATTGCGAAGCTAATTAAATGTTTTTCTTATTACAGCGTATTGGTCCTTTTATGCTACGCCCTTGTCGTTACTTACAACAACCAATATTTCCATAGAAAAATTATATTTACTGTGATACTTGCCATTCCATTAAATATTAACTTCTTGGGTTGGTATGGGACCTATGCCTGCTAAAGCAAGACTATTTTAATTTGTTCATTTGTACAAATGAACATTGAGGAAACTTTATTAATTTAATTTTGCTGTTTTTGAGAGTCTATTCACAGATATTTTCCTCGTTGCAGATGTGGATGCACATACATATATATGTACGTAATACATTTGATGTACGTCGAAACCCGGTATTTGAACGGTGTTCGACATATTGAAAATAATATCGATGTATATATTGTTTTATTGTGGGCGCCGTGGCGTATGTGGTTAGTGTGTCGGATCACTACGCGTGAGGTTCCGAGTTCGAATCCTACAAAACACCAAAAAGTTTTTTCACGGTCCCACCTCTCGCGAGCGTCTGACAAACATCCGAGAGTATTGTTGTCTCGAAAAAGCTTCTCAAATCGCCGTTCGGATACGGCATTAAACTGTAGGTCCCTTCCATTCGTGTGAAAAATATAGGGCACACAACATGAGTGGTTGCGAGAAGCTAGGCCCTGGCACTTAAAGAGCTGTTGCGCCAAATATTTTATTTTATTTTTTTTTTTTTTTTATATTGTTTTATTGTACATTAAAAAAAGTGGGTGGGAAATTTGTTTTAATTCTTGAAAATATTTTGCATTAATAGAGCCAGTATTTTGCAGAAACTATTTAAGACAACACTTACTTTTATGTGCGCTCTGCTAAGAGGTTTGAAGAAACAGAAGAGCTGCTTCAATACATTTGGTACAGAACCATGGCCGAGAATTGCCTGGGTAGATAAAGTTACGTTAATTCGCTTATGCCTGCATCAAATAGAAGCTGAGAAAGTTTCCAACTTGTGGCTTACCACAAGTTTGATTTTACATCCGCTCGATTTTTAATATTAAATTCTAGGAAATTGATGACACTGCATTCTTTTTTAAGTGATTTCTTTTACCATGACTTGCAATAATAATGAATAAAATTTTTCTTGAAGTATGTAATTCATTTTAAAATGAATATTTTATAGAACAAAATATGGCCTTGGTAGTCAAAGAATTGTGCACTTACATTTCTCGTTTACCTACAGGACGTAGAAGACTGCTATTTCCTTTCCGATTTCTAAATTTCTTATAATCAGTCGTGTTTGTCTAAGGGAGTCCTGTTTTCCTGTATTTGTGTTGGAAATCTTGGACAGGCACTACTAAACCTGTTGTCAACACTTACTTACTAAGAATAACAAGTGTTAGAATTAGAATGGAGAGCACTGCCTTAACTCAACGTTTTAAAGCATTGCTTAATACTCAAGAACCTCTAACGGCATTCCACTACGCCTCCCCTTTACTCAGAGATGAGTGCTTAGACAGACCCTTCGAGGAAAGTGAGTTATGTGAGGTACTAATGAAAGCTAAACGGAATAAAACCCCGGGGGAAGACCGAATCCCTTACGAATTTTTTCAAAATGCCTCGGGACCGTTCCTGGAAAAACTGCTATCTTCCCTTAATTCCATTTACAATAAAGGTACGGTGCCTAGTGAGTTTCAAAATTCAATAATATTCCCTATTTTCAAAAAGGGTGACCCAAATCTTGCTGCAAACTATAGAGGAATATCATGCATGAATACTATCGCCAAGATATTCACAGGTCTGTTGACAAATCGGCTGACAAAATACTTACTTAGATGGCGCTACAGTCCGGGGTGGACCTGGGCCTCAACCAACAAACCTCTCCAGCCAGCACGGTTACGAGCCAGCTGCCTCCAGTTGCGCACTCCAAGTTGGTTGAGGTCCCCCTCCACTTGTTTGCGCCACCTACCACGAGGTCGTCCTCTACTGCGTCGTCCGTCCGGGGTGGATTGAAAGACTTTCTTAGCGGGAAGGTTGGGGTCCATGCGCTCTAAATGACCCAGCCATCTTAGTCGCTGTATGTGAACTCTTCTGGCTAAGTCGATGTCCTTGTATAGGCCGTATAGTTCGGCATTGTTCCTTCTCCTCCACTCACCGTCTATGCAGACGGGACCAAAGATCGCTCGAAAAACTTTTCTCTCGAAATAAACAAGGGCATCCTCATCCGGTTTTGTCAAAGCCCATGCCTCTGCATCTGCATCTTAGGCTGATAAAATGGCAAAATGGGTTAAGGATAATTCAAAGCTAAGTCAATTCCAAGCGGGTTTTCGAGAAGGTTACGCTACCATCGACCAAATATTCAATCTAACGTCTATTGCCCAATCGTATCTGGAAAGGCGAAAGAAATTGTATGCATTTTTCATAGACCTTCGAACTGCTTTCGTACAATAAACAGAAATTGTCTATTTGACAAACTGTCAAAGATTGGAATATCGTCCAAATTTTAAACTTTTTTAAAAGACCTATACAACAAAAATAAGTCAGCGGTATGGACTGAAAAATATACATATGTCTGAATGGTTTGATGTTAACAATGGTGTTAAGCGGGCTGCCTTCTTAGCCCTCTTATATTTTCACTTTTTCTAGATGATATACTTGACATCTGCCGGCTGGTGTAAAAGTAGAACAACTGAATGTTAAGGCACTTCTATATCCGGATGATATAGTGATATTAGCAGAATCCCCGAGCTCGCTGCAACTTATGATAAATAAGATCGAAGAATATTGTAAACTTGATGGCCTAAGTATAAATACTGGAAAATCAAAAGTACTAGTTTTCAGAAAAGGAACCGGTCGGTTAGCGAGGAACGAGAAATGGAAGTATAGTGGGGAGGATCTGGAAGTAGTAATGTCGTATAAGTACATAGGAGTCACTATAAATCAAAACCTCCCAATGAAAAAACACCTCGAACTTAAGCTTTCTGAAGCAAAGAAGACAATAAACTATACGTGGAGGAACCTACTTTCTAGCTCTAAAGTATCTATAACATCGAAAGTTAAAATATTTGAAGCTGTAATGCGCTCAGTAATGTGCTATGCAACACAAGTATGGGGAAGCAAACCCTACGATGAAGTCGATAAATTGTTGAGGTTCTGTCTGAAAAAGTTATATCATTTGCCCTCAAACACTCCCAACTATACCATATGCTTCATATTGAAAGTGGTATGTCACCACTCTTCACATACACGCTTAAGATAAACATGAAGTACATATTGAAGGTAATGAAAGGGGAATATGACACGCGGCTTACGCAGATCGTGGCAAAGAATTTTACAAAGACTGGAAGGATATTGCTGAGAAGTACGGACTTCGTCTACGTATGACTGAAACAAATCTTTCAGAATGGAAAAGCTACATGTACAGTTTTGTACGACTTAAGAGACTTCATTAGTGAAGCAGACAACTCAAGTTCCCGCTTAATTTACAAAAACTTGAAGCATCAGGACGTTAACTACTTGCACGCCAACATGAGCATAGCACAGATTTCGCTTATTTTTCGCGCCAGAGGAGAACTCTTAAGACTTAATTGCATGCCCCACCCCAGTGACCTTCCACTAAGATGCAGTTTGTGCAATACAGGGGAGAAAGAAGACATATTGCATTTTGTAGGCACCTTCCCCATACTGAAGGAAATCAGGCGAGCACATTTCGGAGTGGGTCATCTCACGATTGAGAAACTGATGAGCCTGCTAAATGGCGAGAATTGGAATATACCAACAGCCTACCTCCTTGTGGCATAGAACTAATATATTTGAGGAAAATTTTTCATCAATAATAAATGCTTAAATTATCACTCAGCATCTTATCGTTAAAGAAAAATAAAGCCAATTCAAAGGCAGACGGCAAAGCCATTGCTTAAAACGTACTAATTTATATTTTTGTAAATATTGTTGGGAAAATAAAGTACTACTATTTTTTTTTGTCCACATATTGTGACAATAAGGGCTATCGCCGGTTACAAGGAAAATCTTTCAGGTCCAATCGGAAACTCGGTTAGGTGCCAATCCATGATGTTTTTAATCCATAGCTAAGTTTTCTACTTTCTCAAAATCACTTCAGCATTCTTGACATTCTCTTATACTTTGGGCATTAATCACCTTGCTGTTCGTCTGGATGAAGGATGTCTCAGTTTTTTGCTAGAACACATACGCCTATTATGGGCTACTTTTGCTATTGACAGTACTGAAGAAAACTTAACGCAGAATTATAAAACTAGCATCCGATTGCTTCCGACTATTATTATTATAATTCAGCCTTTACTCCTTCGCTGTAAACGTGTAGAATATTCGCCTGCTGTCATCGCTCAGTCTAACAGTCTAATGTTCGCCACATATCAAATTCAAAATATTATATACGTTAGGAATTTTGTATGAAAAAAAGGATTTAGAAAATTTTCGCGGGGTAGGTTTTTGGGAGCTGACAAAAAGGAGTATCCCGCGAAAAAAACAATAGATGGCAACTTTATGTATACACATTTTCGTTCATCATTCGTTGCTCTGCACTAGCTATGTAACATTTATTGCTTATACAGAAATGTGATGTGAAAAAAGAATTCCGTATTTACCTTTTAACCATTCACAGTTTATTATTCTAAGTCTTTTACAGACTACGAATGTGAATTTTCATTTGCAGTGAATAATTCACAGGTCGTTATTTTTTGCCCATCTCTAGTGGGAACAGTTCTGCAACGTTCTTATGTAGAAATTGGGAACAACCGCAAATCAGCAATTGCTATCTCTTGAGTTCTTTTTAGGACAACCTCGCAAGCCATACCACACGTATTCTAATGAGCTTTGTTTTATATCCGCACAAAATAATTCTGTTTGCTATTGATGATGACTGTTTTGAAATCTCTAAGTGCTGCCTTAAAGTTCAGATTTAGCTCAATCCAGAACCGGTTAAACTGTGTTTTATGTATAACTTACATTTATATGTACATATATATTGTATTTGGAAGCAGAGCTGCATACATATACATACCTATATAATGCAATCTAATTTGAATTCAAATTCTGTTCTATACCCTGTTCCAACTCATTCTATGTTCTTCTTCTACATAATAGTTTCCTTGGTATGTCCGAATGGTCAGTGATCCCCACCTGCCTTAACGTCATGTTGTGAGTGAAGAAAATTAAGCTTTTCCCAACAAAACTTGATAAGTTTTAATTTTAATTCAGTAGCTGGAATAGCTTTATAGCTGCCTGGGTTCTTATTGCCATTAAAACGAAGTTGGCTACTTTAGTCATTATGAAACTTTGTATTGAACAGTTCTGTGGACGATATCCGTTTTTTAAAAAAATGGGTTTGGATGCAGCTTTTCATTTTTAATTTTATTTCTCATTCAAACAAACAAATAAATATTTGGCGCAACAGCTCTTTAAAGTGCCAGGGCCTAGCTTCTCGCAACCACTCATGTTGTGTGCGTTATATTTTTCACACGAATGGAAGGGACCTACAGTTTAATGCCGAGTCCGAACGGCGATTTGAGAAGCTTTTTCGAGACAACAATACTCTCGGATGCTTGTCAGACGTTCGCGAGAGGTGGGACCGTGAAAAAACTTTTTGGTGTTTTCTGGGATTCGAACTTGAAACCTCATGGGTAGTAATCCGACACTTACGCCACGGCGCGTAATTCAAAGATAAAGGAAAATTGTTCAATCCCATACATGTCACCATGCCCTAGATCGCTTTGCACGTAAGTATTGGTCTAAATTCATAGAATAATTTTCGAGTTTGGTCTACAGTTTATAATACATAGGTATGCTATACATACATACAATACATACAAGGTGAACCCTACAGGCGGATCAGTAGAAATGCGGTGAAGTGGAAGGGTTATGAATCCTTATTTTCGGATCATAACCTCGCTGATAAAAGGAAGAAGAAGGTATGCTGTTGTATGCCTAGAAAGCGATTACAGCTTTTCTTATTTCCTCTTTGTCATTATTTGTCTAATTTAGGTTCAGCGAATTCAAACTCTAATTAGTAGTGGCATCATTCTTAGTAAATAATTGTAATTCAACAAAGTGCAAGAATTATGGAACCTCTGTATAGGAATTCCATACGACAGTATGTGCTTAGAGTAGTCCCGCACTGCAATTCAAGAACATTTTAGGAGAATAAAATTAGATCTCAAAGCAGGTATTGTAAAGTCATGTTACAAATCACACATGTGCAGCTAAAGGAACCACAAATATCAAACAGGTGTTCACTGTTTCTCTCACAAAAGCACACCTCACAAATAAAATCCAAGTAAACAAAGTTATAGTGCGAGAAATCAAAATACTTATTTAAGTGTCTGGAATACTTCCAAACATGTGTATCGAAACCTACCACCCATTATTGATATAGGACCCGCACTAAGAATCTCCTACAATTTTAATCGAACATCAACAGTATGAGTGAATAAATTTTCTTCTCACAAACAAAAACAGCTGAACAAACATGGTCAACAATGACGTCGATCATAGGCAATCATTAAATCCGCCCTCATGCACGCTTATACACACCACCCCAATCCTAATCGATCTAGTCGGGTGCTGCCTCTTCGTGGCTTCTTCTTAATGAAACTCATGCATTGACTTAGTGCGTGAGTATTTCAATTAAATTGGCGCCTTTCACAACGAATTGGCGAACAAATCGACATTTAATTTACATTTTAGTCGCATCCAGTGGCATGTGCCGCTGTATTTTGAATTCGAACAGTGGGGTCCATAATAAAAAACGAGGTAATGGATGAGTTAGGTGCGAAATGAGTTTTATATACATTTTTTTTAAACAAAAATAAACATGTACCTCCTAAATATAAATAATTTTTTGTATCTTACTTTATTTCTATTTATTCTGTTTTCTTATGTACATATACTTGTATAGTGTTCAGTTTATTTTTAAGTTAATTCTGAATTTTTCAATTGCGTAACTTTGGCCTCACTGTCTTCTATTGAACAGTAGTCATATGACAGAAACAGTGGGTGGGGAAGATGAACGCTGTTACTACTCTTTTACGGTCTACACTTAAAATACAAATTATTTAAATGAATTTCGAAAATTTGTCAATTATAAAACAAGACACGTTGATTGTTCCGCTCAAATCTTTACGTGCGTTTTTATTGTGCGAACATATTGTTCAATGCCCTTTTATTGCAACGAGGAATTGAATAATTTGATTGATTGAACGATTTAACGATTTCACAATTCCTTTTGAGAATCGCATTTTGTTAAATGCGTGAACGTGATAGATTGAGATAAGACATGACGTCAAAATAAATTACCCAGCCAAATAAAACGGTAGCGTCACAGTACAGATGTGAACACTGACATAATGATTATGGCGATGGCTTACATATAAAAGTTACTTACATGATATTATATTTAACAAAAGCTTAAAATTACCTGTGTTACCAGTAGGGTACAAAATGATTTCATACACACTTTGGGCCCCACTTGAAAATTATATTCAAGACCTGGCTTAGCCTGTGTTTGTATAAAAGAAAGAAGTGTACTGAAGTATCTCCTTAATCTGTTTAATTTGTTAAGCCTTATACAGTCATCTAATAACTTAAAGCTAAACTTAAAACTAATAACAAAAGAAACTACTAGTGAAAAGGCTGAAGGAAGTGTAAAGGTACCTTCTGTGGGTAGATCTGTTGAGGTGACAATCTAGTGTGTTATGCGCGTTATTGGCCAAATGCAACATTCTGGACATGGGTTCAAAATGACCGTAATTGGTGCGTTGGCGAGCGAAATGAAAGACGGGTTTAGACCTTAAGTGGCGAGGGTTACTATTCCGGTATATCGTTTATATTACTATAAAGTCGATCTTCGTATGGAGGCAGGTTATATCTGCCGGTACAGAAGAGATCACGTAGGGCGAAATGAATGTACATACCTACGTTGTATAGCTTTAATTCTGAGACAATGGGCATCTTTATAGGAGACCAGACTTGCCTGGTATTTTCAAGGATGGTCCTAACAAATGTGACATATGTAGGGATTTCAGAACTCTTTGGACCAGCGTTGGTGAAAAACTGAAAGCTTTGAATTTGTGGTAATTGAATCAACTTCTTCTCTTATACACACAGTGTTCGAAAAGTGCAGAGAAAACTAGGGAGAAGATTACCTTGTAATGGAAGTACTGAATCGTAAATAATGCTTTCGAAGAGATTGGGTACGCATGAAAGTTTAGCGGTAAGTTGGTAATTTGAGATTTCATTTTTACAGTCTTATTGTGGATAGAGAAAACGTAAGAGTCCTTCCACAAAATTGAAAAGACGGCCTGAAAGAGTGAAAGTTGAAAAAGAGCAGATAAGACAAGCAATTGCAGACAAGGCGTCGGGATCCGTGGAATAGTCCTCCTGAAGTCTACTGAACTTTTGAAGTACTAATAGACCTATCGTAATCTCAGTTGAAACGAGGGAAGTTTGCGCACAGTTGTCCAAGTAGGTGAAATAATCAGGGGTTCGTATGAGTGGTCTGTATGCTATTGGGTGATAAAGGTTGCGAAGAGGTTAGCAATTGTTATAGGGTCTGCCGAAGATGTAGTTTATAATTTCATGGTAGATTGGAAGTCGTCCGATTTATTTTTAGCGTTGATGCATTGGTAGAAGTATTTGGGATTTCTGTTTTAGTTGCATTTGATCAAGATACTCATGATATAAAGATTCTACGAGGGTGGAAAAACTATAGTATGGTAGCTGGAAGTTGTAGTAGTCCAGGATAGACCTGGATTTTAAATATGTTATCCACATTTTAACGTTACGGAACGTTCGCAATTCTTTATTATACAGGTGGGGTGATGACGTAAAGTTTTTCCGAGACGGATTGAATGAGGCAGTTCACAATTTCTGTATTACATGGGGTTATGAAACCCTTAACATGTTTACATACAGTGCGAGCGTTGAAAAGGATAGATAGAGAGAGAGAGAGAGCGAGAGAGAGAGAGAGAAAGGTTTTGGTGTAGTGGCTTGAAGCTCAGTTGTTTATGCTTCAAAGAAACTGCGAGGGTGGTGTCCAGATAGCTGGGAAGATTTTTGTTATTTTTGTCTTTGCTTCTGATTCACAGTATTTTTTTTTTCCGATAACCGATGTCACAGACAAATCATCATCAACAGAGCGAACAATTTTTCCAGCCATATAACCCAGCTACTGCCAGTGTTATGCTTTCGCAGTAGTGTTCACACAAGCTTTCGTGATTGATCGGATTGACTTTATATATTTCATAAGAAATAATTAAATGCTTGCTGACATCAGGATTTGAACCATGAGCCAATAGCGTGGCAATTGACGACGTTACCACTACACCACCGCCAACCCAAAATGTTTCGAGGTAAAGTCTATTACTGATTGCATGTCTAAAGAAAATTTGAAGTTTACATATGGTATTTTGCTAGATAGATAGATGTATATTATTGGGAGGTGCAAGTGCACTGCGACCTATAAAAGATTTATTGTGCCTCCCTTACTAAGGCTCTAGCCGATGATACACTCGGTCTAGAGCACTTCCTCCAGTCTAGCTGCTACAGCAAACCGGAGTATCTTCAGTGGATCCAGCGAAAGTAAATCCGTTTCTGATAGGAGGTAGGCACCAAGGTGATTCCTTCTTTTGTGGATCAGTGCTTCGCATTCCATAAGGTGCGCTGATGTTTCTGCGAAGTCCCTGCAGAATCTGCAGTGTCCGTCTCCCTCTATTCCCAGGTTCCTAAGGTGCTCCTTAAGTCAGCAGTGACCTGTTAACATGCCCGCCAAAATGCGAAGCCGATTCTTACTAACTCTTAGGTAGGCTTTGCTTCTTTTCTGATTGTATTTCCGCAGAAGTTCCTTTGCCTGTCTTATTTGGCGGATATCGTCCCAATGTTTGGCCCATTTGTTCTCTTCCTCTTTCCTTAAGTCTTCCCTTATTTTGTGGGGTCCTATCGCACAGACGGGTTCTGGTCCAAGGAACGGCGTGTCTAATCCGTTTCTAGCTAGTTCATCAGCTGCTTCGTTCCCCTCTACTCCTACATGTCCTGGTACCCAGTAGATAGTTACTTTGTTTGTTTCTCCCATTTTGTTGATCCTGGTGAGATATTCCCATACCAGTTTGGATCTGATCTCATGCGAGGTCAATGCTTTAATAGCGGCTTGGCTGTCTGATAGTATCGCGATGTCCTGCCCGCGATATTTCCTGTCTAAGTTGAATTGCGGGCATCTTTCGGTCGCGTGAACATCTGCTTGAAATATACTGGGGAATATTCCCAGTGATTCTGAGTATCTAGCCCTGGGCCCGTACACTCCTGCCCCAGTGCCAGTAGATGTTTTCGATCCGTCTGTGTACCATTTAATTGTGTGTTGTTCGAGTATTTATATATTTGTTTGACATATTTTGCTAAGCAGATTATTAAGTTTTGTGAAGTCCGATTAGTCCGAAATTTGGAGCAGTAGACATTTTCGGAGTTGATAGGAGATAAAGGTGGGTGATAGTGGTCCAAAGTGGATGGTAGGTTGTTACTCGCGGTAACAGAGGAAGTATGGCCGTCTACAAGAAAACAAAGTATAATTGTCTTCCTAGCTTATTGGTGATGTCATTGATTTGGAAGACTCCAAAGGCAGAAAGCGATTGGTTGGCAGAATTTATTATTCGGAGATAGCATCAATTAGGACTCATCTTCTGACGGAGCTTGTTGCAAATGGGGAATGTTGAAGTCTCTTCGAATAATTAAGTCTTCACTAGAATCCGTGAGATCAAACAGGGAGTTAACCGTATCAACAGTCAGTTTGTATGCTTGAGCAGGTTGCGTAGGACGAATGTAGCAACACGCAGTGTACAGATTGCGACTAGACTAGATCTAAAAGGTCGACATTACGTATATCGAATTATATGTTTGGTTTTTACTTTAAAGTGTGCTTAACGGATCAATCATATTGTGCATTATTAAATGACGCCATAAAAGTATTGTCCATAACGACAATGCATGTACTTTTTTTTTTTTATATCGATATTTATTTCTTTGATGTCTGTCGATATCATCAGAACGAGTTAATTTATTTTTCTAAAGTTAACATGGTCATGGACGTATTTCTAAAAAAATATTTGCAATCTGACGGCCGTAACAAGTTGCTCTTCCTTAAACCGTTCGACGAGGTGACTACTTTATTTGAGTAAAACAAAGTGATCAAATCGAAAAAGTAATAAAATGATGAATTTATTATTCTGCAACAGTTTGCACGTCATTACGACATTTATATGGATGTCTTGTTGAATAATCTCAGTTTTTGGATACGATGTTTTTATTGATGGTACAGCTTTGTTGTACACGCATTGGTGTGATGTAATATTCTGTTATGCTAGCGGTTGTGTATTATTTTGCTTTTTAAATTTCAGCTTTTGCATGTATGCATGCACTTTTGGTCTTGACCCATATTATCTAGAAATTTACTAATCATTTTTTTTCAATTGAACTTGCTAATGGTTTTGTCAATAAACTCAATACATTAGGTGATTTAACTTACTACTGAATTTTAGAAAATCCTGTCCTTCTGTAGTAAAACTGTTTTGTCATTTCTCACTTTAAGGAGAGTAAGTCACAATGTCATCGCCAACTACCATTGTAAATGGTATCGTTCCTTGATACCATTTACAAGCTATTTACAATAGTACTCTTGAATAGGCTGAACACGTGGGTGGAAGAAAAACGTATCCTTAATGAATACCAAGCAGCATATACTCGTAGAAACAATCGAATCGCCGTGTCCGCGATCAGACCAATCGTCGCGTAATTTGCATGTTTGTTGTTGCTGGAGGCTAGGAATTTTCTTAAAGATCATTTCAATTACAGGGGCGTTTGGAACACAAAAAGTACTAAAGACTTTTTTTAACAAGGGCGTTAAGCCAGAATACGTCCTAATACTATTTCTAAAAGATCTTCAATCGGAGCTTCCGGACGGCATAATCGTCGAATCTGATCTGACAATATTACTATATGCCGATGATGTAGTAATACTTTCTGCCAGTACGTCTTCTTTTCAAATCATGATCGATAGCTTTAGCATATACTGCCACAAATGATGAATACTGGTAAGCTTGGATAAATCTGAAATAGTAATATTCTGGAACGGAGGTCGAAGGGCAGCAAATGAAAAATGTTTTTTTAACGACAGAGAAATAAATTTTACACACAAATATAAATACCTCGGAGCAACTTACTCATCTCACTTAAATGCTTGTAATGTCCAAAGCCACATGGTACAATCTAGTCAATAAAAAAAAATATCCTCCACTCAGCCAAATATACAATATGTATACAAAGCCGCTGCAAAGTCGATAGTGAATTACTGTGCCCAAGTGTGGAGGTATTTTGAACGCATTCAAGCTGAAACACTTCGTAAGAGGTCTACCAAACAACACGACCACCTATGACCTTAACATCAAAACCGGCCTCGTGAAAGCCTTCCTTACAACATTGCGACTACATCTTCGATATATTCAAAGAGTTAACGGAAACTATGTGGGCGCCGCACCGTAGCGCAAGTGGTTAGTGTGTCGGATCACTGCGCGTAAGGTTCCATGTTCGAATCCCAGAAAACACCAACAAGTTTTTTCATCTCTCGCGAACGTCTGACAAACATCCGAGAGTATTGTTGTCACGATAAAGCTTCCCAAAAAACAAATTGCCCTTCGGATACGGCACTAAACTGTAGGTCCCTTCCATTCGTGTGAGGAAAATATAACACACACAACACGAGTGGTTGCGAGAAGCTAAGCCCTTGAAGCACTTGAAGAGCTGTTGCGCCAGATACTAAATAACTATTGGATGTAATAATTTACGTTTCTGCAGAAAACAGGAATAATGTTCAACTGGGCGATGAAGTCTGAATGCCATGAATCAGACAATACACTTCTTGCTAAGCCTAAGGAAAACCATCGGAATGAATCCACTAGCCATGCATTACAGTCGCAGTTGCATGAGAATATTGCAACTTATCCTACGTCGATGTCCCCAACTACTTCGTAGACTCCAATCCTCGCGATATGATCAGCCTGATTTTAAAGTCCCGTTGCGGATTACTTAATCTGGATGCCAGAGCTTTTAAAAACAACTCAGTTAGTCTCTGCATGATCTGTAATCTTGATTTGTTGCAGTATAACCTATATTTAAATCAGACAGAAGAACATTTCTTGGGAGTGATGAACTCAACCGAGCACAGTTCTTTAGAATTATAAACGGACAAGATTATCTACAGTTAAACATGTTCCTAAAACACGCACTTAAATACCGCACTTTATTAATCAATGAATTTACTTAAACAAATTATCTCATTAAGCTTAAATTATTGAAGTTAAAATCGCTTTAATCTGACAAGCAGCTTCAAAATGATTGCCAAATAATTCATTTTGATTTCTTAAATACTATGGCGCAAAATAATAGTTGAATAACTTACTTACTTACTTAGATGGCGCTACAGTCCGGGGGGACCTGGGACTCAACCAACAAACCGCTCCCGCCAGCGCAGTTACGAGCCATCTGCCTCCAATTGCGCACGCAAAGTTGGTTGAGGTCCCGCTCCACTGTTTGCCCCACCTCCCGCGAGGTCGTGATCTACTGCGTCGTCCATCCGGGGTGGATTCGAAGACTTTCTTAGCGGGAACGTTGGGCACCATCCGCACCAAATGACCCAGCCATCTTAGTCGCTGTGTGTGAACTCTTCTGGCTAAGTCGATGTCCTTGTACAGGTAGTACAGTTCGGCATTGTACCTTCTCCTCCACTCACCGTCTATGCAGATGGGACCAAACATCGCTCGAAGAACTTTTCTCTCGAAATAACCAAAGGCATCCTCATCCGGTTTTGTCAAAGCCCATGCCTCTGCGCCATACAGCAGGACTGGGATGATTAATGTCTTATAGAGAGTTACCTTAGTAGTTAGAGATAAGGCTTTGCTACTCAATTGCCGTTTTAGCCCATAGAAACAACGATTGGCAAGAGTATATGAATTTTTGTATATGAGTAGTTTACTTGTTTTTATAACATATTTTACCACTGCCAGATATTTTGGCCGGGTCTAACATCCTGCCAGACGCAAGCGAAGTTTGAATGTCGCTACTAAAGCGACGTGCGACAAATGTATCTAATAGCCGATTTTCATCGAAACTATTAAGCATTTGAAAACTTACTAAGTGTGTCTTATAGGAAATTAAATTCTAAATAAAATAGTACATATACAAAATTTTCATATATCCAGTAGAACAGAAGATATTTTAAAAAGAGTCAGTAGCCGCGATTCGAAACCATTTGTGTCGTATTAAGATATCATTTTCCTACAAAATGCATCATATGTCTTCTCCCTTCGGCTGTTCTACCTGGGAAAAACAAAACAATCATGCTTTCAATAATTTTCGGATTTTTTATTGGGTTATATAAATGATTTGGAAGAATATAATTTCCTGTAATACGGTATTTTAATCTTGTATATCATCGTCTTCTTCGTCATCAGGTTCAGATCCATCATCACATAAATTAAAGAATTTAACAATTTTTTTTAGTTTGCATGGAATAATCAATATGCAATAGTATTGCAATAAAAATAATGCATTATAATATTCATAATGTATGTACCTGAACTCTCGTTTTCATCATAAATATCAGGAGGTTGGATTACAACGTCTTTCACTAAAGCAGGTAATTGATCACCGTCGAACCAAAGAAACTCATATACACCATTAGATTCCAACCATCCATTTTCAATTGGGGATAAATAAGTAGAATTTTTTAAATGTGCATTTCTCCAAATATTTGAAATATAATGAGCCCGTAAGAAATGTTGACGCAGCTCTGATTTACACGGTGGCAAATTTCCAGCGTCAACATTTTTAAATTTTTTATGGAAATCGTCATTCATGTTCATTGCATTACATGTTTTTGTAAATATCTCATATCTGGATTTATTGATGTAATTTATTTTACGGATATTATACAAACGACATACAAACTCCTCTAAGACTTCAAAAACTTATTGCCTTGAGCCTTATACATGTACATTCAAAGTACCAAGCAAGATCAGTAAATGCTTTTTGATATTTGTGGGATTCATTCAATTGTATAAAAGGTCTTCGTTTTCCTTTTCTGTAAAATGTAGCATAATAATCGCAACCAGTTGCTGCATGAAATCCTGGTAAAGAATTAGACAAAGACTCTCCTAGAGCATTAAACAATTTGGATAAATCTACAAATCGTCGTGAATTTCCAACGCCAACCTCCTTCCAAATGTTCAGAGAGCTCTTTTAATGTTCCATGTTACCTAACATAATCACAATAACGTCTGTATCAGAGCATTTTATTAAAACATTTGCATCTTGATCGATGTTGCAAACATGGTAGACGATTTTGGTTTCAGCTTCTTCATGTTTTTCACAAGATAAATTGTCTCCCACAGTTTTTTTCAGAAGATGTTCGCTATCTTCGATAGATGGTGAAAAATAACGATCAAAATGATATCGATTCTGGATGCAGAATACCTAGTAGCCACTTGCAATATTTATTTTGAGATGTTGCCGAATGTTTTTGGAACTTCCTTTAAGAGATGCAGCATGAAAAAGCCATCGATAATTACAATATCAATATTGCGTACTGCCTGACTATCAAGTTTTGCCTCCAACAATTTCATGAGAACAGATTAATCGGTTTTACAAACAATTCCATCTAAATGGCACATTGATAAAGAAGCAGGCATCAAAGGATACGATAAAACTTTTGCAATATCTATTTATTGTTCCAGGGTATTGCTATAGGGTTTGGTGCTGCTCGTCCTGTTGCAATGTTATATAAGAAATCGTTACTCAGTTCTGGTGCAAAAGGATTTATATTTTGTTTAATGTAATGCATAAAATTCTGAAGCTGCACGCAACTTTTTTCCATTCTACTTCTTTCCAAGTCTGCTGTAATATCTTGAGCTTTATGCAATCCACATTCCTCAAATACGTGCGATATTATCGTTCATCTTATGCTGTGACTTTTAGACCAGCGTTGACGAGCAGATATCGAATTGGTGAAATGTATAACTCCTGTCAATCTTTTTGCAGCATCTGCATTTATTGTCTGTTCCAACGTCAAATCTATTGGCTGTCTAGAGAATGTTTTTTCGGTTCTTTTCACAACGAGGACCTGTTCTCAAAAAGTTCTCTTAGTCCTGGGTGAGGTTCGTCGATTTTTAATAAATGATCGTGGTACTTGACCAACCACCGTGCGTGGGATTTTTGGCAATATGTATTTAAATAATTCGAAATCTGCAGTACGAATGCTTCGTGTCAAAATTAAATAATAATTAACATCATCTACATAAATCATATAGAACTGCGGTGTTTTGCCAAATTGTCCATTAATCGTTGCTTCTTGATATGCATTATATTTTCTAAACAATTGTATAAGGTAAGGATGGTCAATAGTGGGACTGTCTGTGTAGGTTGAACGTCATTAAGATAACTGATTATATCATCGCCAATTTCTATTTGTTCTTTCTTCATAAAACTTTCAAAACGTAGGATCTGAAAGCCCAAAGTCATTAAAGGATGCAGTCTCTTGCACGTGTTAAAATGCTTTACAGCTATAAATCCAGCTACTGAACCATTTGCTAAAAGTTCACTATCCACCATTACATAAGCCAATCCAGAATCATCTATAAACTTTCCGTTGGCTTTGAAATAAACCGTCATGATGTGGAAGCTGCCTATATGAATAAAAAGGCCATTGAAACTTGGCTTTTTCAGTTGCTTGAATTTGAATAGCAGCTACTGACTCTTTTCAAAATATCTTCTGTTCTACTGGATATATGAACATTTTGTGTGTATACTATTTTGTTTAGAATTTAATTTTCTATAAGACACACTTAGTAAGTTTTCAAATGCTTCAATAGTTTCGATGACAATCGGCTATTAGATACAATTGTCGCACATCGCTTTAGTAGCGACATTCAAACTTCGCTTGCGTCTGGCAGGATGTTAGACCCGGCCAAAATGTCTGGCAGTGGTAAAATATGTTATATAAACAAGTAAACTACTCATATACAAAAAATCAGTTTTGCTGAAATGACGTGACCGCATCCCTTTTTTCGACGTCTTTGGGGCCCAGCCCCCCCCCAAACGCACCAACAGACAGCTGCCAGACGTTGATATTTGTGATCATTAGCTCAAGTTTAGCAAAAAAATATATTTATTTCCTGTGCTAAAATGACGTTTCAAAAACGTTCACTAGCTCTTAGACTATTTGTAGACAGCATATATTTTGTTTTGCTTTCATTGACCGCTAGACCCATCTTTGCTGCCTCGTTCTCAATACTCAATACTGCCCCATTGACGTCCCGCTGAGTTCTTCCGATTATGTCAATGTCATCGGCATAAGCGAGTAGTTGTACAGACTTGAAGAAGATTGTACCTCCGGGGTTGGCTTGTGAGTTTCGTACAATTCTCTCAAGTACTATCTTAAAGAGATCGCATGATAGCGCGTCACCTTGTCTAAGACCTTTCATGACATCGAATGGTTCGGTGATGTTCTTACCGACTTTGATGGAGCAGCGAGAGTTCTCCATCGTCATTCTGCAGAAACGGACGAGCTTGGCAGAGATGCCAAGACTAGACATGGCTCTGTATACCTCGTCTCTATACACGCTATCATAGGCAACTTTGAAATCGATGAAGAGCTAATGCGTACCGATTTTATATTCATGGGTTTTTTCCAAGATCTGCCGTTGAGTGAATATTTGGTCAATGGTGGACTTTCCCGGCCTGAAACCGCACTGATAAGGACCTATCAGGTTGTTAACGATCGGTTTTAGGCGTTCACATAATACGGCAGACAGGATCTTATATGCGATGTTGAGGAGACTTATACCTCTGTAATTGGCGCAGTTTAGAGGGTCTCCTTTCTTCAGGATCGGGCAAACGATGCTGAGGTTCCATTCATCGGGCACACTTTCGATTCTACAGATGAGCTGGTGCATGCTCCTTACCAAGTCATCTCCTCCTGTCTTGAAGAGTTCAGCGGCAAGGTCGTCGGCTCCAGCAGCTTTGTTGAATTTGAGTTTAGATATCGCTATCCTCACTTCATTCTGATCGGGTTGACGGGAATCTTGACTGCCATCGTCACTGTTGAATGGCTCAATCTGCCTGACAGCGGAATATTGGTCATCATCGCCGTTTAACAGTCTGCAGAAGTGTTCCTTTCATATCCTCAGCACCGCTGCAGGCTTCTGTTCTGGCTTTGAAGCCCTGGCATGTTCTTTTTACCTTTTGGTAAAATTTGCAAACATCATTCCTGCAATAAAGTCTCTCAATTTCCTCGATCGAGCGCTTCTCATGCTCTTTTTTCTTCTTTATGAGAAGTCGATGTTCCTCTTTTCTCCTGCCAACGTAGAGCTCGTAAGTAGCTTTAGTCCTTCTATGCAGCGCCGCTTTGTACGCCTCTTGTTTAGCTGCATGTGCTTGCCGGCATTCCTCATCAAACCAGGGGTTTCGTTGTGGTGGCCGAGAGAAACCCAGTACATCAGAGGCGGCATCTCTGACGGCTTGTTGGCAACACTGCCACTGGTCTTCCGCATTAGCTGCTGGCGGCATAGGACTTAGATTAAGATTAAGAGAAACTCGATCGGTAAAGGCTCTGGCGGTCTCTTGCGATTGTAGCCGCCCGACGTCGAATTTCCTCACAGTATTTCGTTGATTTTGCTCCGTTCTGGATATCCGTATCCGTACCTTGGCTACAACTAGGTAGTGATCCGAGTCCACGTTGGCTCCTCGGAAAGTCCGGACACCCAGAATACTGGAAGAGTGCCTTGCGTCGATTGCAATGTGTTCGATTTGGTTGACAGTTTTTCGATCAAAGGAGAGCCATGTTCCTTTGTGAATGTCGAGACGTGGGAACCGCGTACTAGCTACGTCAAAGTTGCGCCCCGCCGCAAAGTCAATTAGTCTGAGTCCGTTGTCGGATGTGATGCCGTGTAGGCTGTGCTTTCCGACCACGCTACCAAAGACGTCTTCTCTTCCTAGCTTTGCGTTAAAATCACCTAGGATAATTTTAACGTCGTGGCGAGGGCATTGCTCATACGTCTTGTCCAAGGGCTGGTAGAAGTCATCCTTTGTCGCGTCGCCCTTCTCCTCATGAGGGGCGTGAACGCATATTAGGCTAATGTTGGCAAATTTAGCCTTGATACGGATAGTCATAAGGCGCTCGTTCACATGCCAGAAGCTCAAGTCTTCTTGCCTAAGTCTGCCTCCAATGACAAATCCGCACCTGAATAGACGCTGTCCTTGTTGTCTGTAGTAATCGCCGTAGTAGATGTCCCAGTTTTTCATACTCCTTTTGCCTGGTCCATCCCATCGCACTTCTTGGATGGCGGTAATGTCTGCTTTGAGACACTCTAGGGCCTCCTGCTGCACGTGGTTTGTAGAGGGACCTAACATTCCATGTGCAGACACGAAGATCGTTACCCTTTTTACGTTTGCATGGGTCATCAACAGTAGAATCATATCCGTATCCGAGGCTGTTGGTTGCTTCGTAACCGCAAGTTTTTTACGTGGCAGGGAAGGTAACCCGACCTGGAGGACCAGATCCTTTTTTAAAAACCTCTAGGACGAGGGCCCGGATACACCTATATCAGTAACCCACTTCGGGGGCCCATTAAGGGGTTCATCCGCCACCATCTCTTTTCCAATACCCTGACGCAGTGTTAAAAATCCTTACAGACCTCAGCTCCAAATATGTCGAAGTAGCTCCGGTAAGGTATCCGCTGCTCTGTAGACGTCACCGTTGATTCCATCGAGAGAATTCATCGACCGCACGTCCTCCTTCTGAGGAGCTCTTGCTAGACTTCTGAGACGCATATTTCAGCCAATCAGGTCAATAAGAGATGCCTCGTCCGGTTAAACATATGTGCGCTTAAGTTCACCCAGATGTGCTTACACAGGTCTGAGTGTTCAGCTACACATATATCGTCAGACTCAGCATAGTTAAATAAAGTGCCCTTTAAAATTATTTGTATTATCTTTATAACCCCGTACTAAACTTAAAACCAATAACAGCCCATATTATCTTTTAGTATCGATTTTTAAACTTCTGTCATTTTTTGGGTTTGTTCGACTTAAATTCATTGCGGATTCGTTCTAAAGCTGATAATTGTTGTAGGTAGATTAAAAAGTGTTTATAATATGATACAAAGTTAGGATCTGGTTTTAATGTTAACATGATACTACTTAGGACATATGTACTTAATCTACTTAAAATACGGTGTCTATAACTTTGCGCCTATGTTTTTATAACAATTTTTTAAAGAAAAGAAAATTATTTATCTTAATTATTTAGGCAAGTTTAATGTGAAATTAAGGAACTGTTATGATTCAAGAACGCATCGTTATATTACATAAATATATGTATAGTCAAGGTGACATACCAATTTCTCTTCAATTCTCATACTAATGAAGCCGGTCATCGCAACATAGAATGTATTACAGCAAAATGAATTACTTCTTAAACGAACATACATACTTCTTGAACAGTAGCTCTACGGATATGATTAGTACAATATTTAAAATGGGAGGAGAAATGTTACGACTAAAGTATGTACCGCACCTACTAGAACTCCCGATTATATGCGATATCTGTAACTTAAAGGAAAGGGAAGATATATACCATTTTATCGCATCATGTCCTGTTCTTAAGGAAATTCGTAGGATATTTTTCGGCGTAAATATACTTGAGAGAGAAGAAGTGATAAAAATTTTGAATGGTGAACTTGGATGGGATGTGCTTTATAAGTATGGCGTAAAAGCGTTGATTTACAGGAATAAAATAAGGGAAGGTGACTTTTGAAATTTTATAACTTAAGTTGTTATTAAAAGAAAATGTCAATCTGGTAGACGGCCTTTAGCCAAAGCTTTTAGATTTGGAATTTATTAATTGTTAAACATGTACTTTCTTTTTTATGGAATAAAAAGTCATTATAAACTAACTATGGTCAAGGTGTATGCTGCATCAAAAGCCTACATTTAAAATGGCTTACAAATTATTGTTGTCAAATTGTTCTACTTTTATTTAATAGCTTGAATAAATAATAAATTGAAAAAGAAAGTTCTTAATCCTTCACTATAACGAAGTGGTTCTACTAAATGCATGGTCTTTTATTAAATTGTGAGGAAATGTGCGACATTCAATACGAAAATTAATACAATTTTCGTAATTGGATTTTCGTTCATTCTCATACTATAATATGTATTATAAAAAATCTCTGGCTTTAGTGCTCTTTTGTACTTGTACGAAAAGGCACGAAAATGATTTTAAACTCGTATAAAAATATACCAAAACAGTTTCACATTGCAAAGAAATTTACGATATTAGTTTTGTACATTTTCGTGCGGTACCAATTTCAATTTACCGATATACCAAAAATATTCTTACTCTTATACGCACATATCGGAATAAGATCTCACAATATATCATTTCAAGCGACAAAATATCGTATAGGCGTATAAGCACTGCGACCAGATAGATCTACTGTCTTCTTCTTCTTCTTCCTTTTATCAGCGAGGCTATGATCCGAAAACAAGGGATCACAACCCTCCCACTTCACCGCATTTCTACTGATACGCCTGTGGGGTTCGCCTATTTGACCTCGGCAGGCCTGCCGATTTTGGATCACTCGTTTACTGAGGCCAATGAAATGCCGATGTCGTCGCATTTGTCTGATCCAGGCGTTTATAGGCCTGCCTTTCCTACATCGCGATGTCTTTGGAACGTGCATTGATATTGCCTTTTTAACAGGGTTCAAATGATCTCTTCTTTGATCGTGGCAATACCAACTGAGCCGCTCGCGCTCTATTTTTTGTACGATGGTTTCCTTGATGTGAAAGCTTCCACGGATCTTCGAACTTCTTATTCGATCAAGCTTTGTCACTCCTGCTGTCATGCGAAGCATCTTCATCTCAGCTGCCGTTAATTTACTCTCATACTTTTTGTACATCGTCCAACATTGTGAACCGTATGTGAGCGCTGGACGCACAACTGCGGTGTAGAGCCTTCCTTTCAACTTAGGTGGCATTTTTCTGTCACAGAAGATAGCGGAATTTTCTCGCCACTTCATCCACCCTACGCTTACACGATGATTGATGTCGTCATCACAAGTTGCTTTGCTATTGATCATAGATCGCAGATATTTGAACTTTTCGCACTTGGGAAGCACTTTTCCATTCAAATAAATGTCTGGAATAGGCCTGAGTGGATCAGAGAACGGGCAGCACAAGTACTCTGTCTTTTTTGAACTAATGCGATACCCATTTCCCTCCAAAACGTCCACCCACACATCAAGTGCTCGTTGCAGGGATGTAGGATCCTCACTTATGATGGCTCCATCGTCAACAAAGAATAACTGATGTACCTTGGGGTCCATCACTTTACCTTCAAACAGATAATCAAGGACTGTAATAAAGAGCAAAGGACTTAAAACGCTTCCCTGGTGCACCCCGACTTTGATTGAGAACTCTTCGGTTACTCCAGCGGGGCATCTTACTCTTGTCTTTGCTCCTTCATACATGTCCATGATCATCTGTACATAGGTTTCTGGAACCCCTCGATGTCTTAGCGGCACCCATATCAGATCTCGTGGTTGTCTGTCGAATGCCTTTTCAAAGTCAACCAATACAATATGCAAATCCCCAGATAGATCTGCTGTGTCAGGGGCTAACTTTTAGGACAGCAGTAATTCTATTCCTCTTGTGAAAGTAATAATAACAGCTGTGGAGAAGTTCCTTAAGTCTGTTGGATATATAATCTCTTTAAGAAAAAGCTTCTACTAATTGTACACAGAGCTGCACACTCACGGATTCTTCCTCATCTAGACAGAGGTGGTACGCGATATCCTCTTTGACTTTCATTTTATTGAGGTAGAAATTCAAGTGGCAGCGATCGGTAAGGAAGCTCACAACCGTTCTTATATATATCGTTGCTGCTATATATAAGGATATTAACTGCCTTTTTTTTAAGGGTTGGACAGCTCTCCTAGCTTGTCTGAGACTTTGGGTGTTATTCTAGTAGGAAACGCACATGTTGCGCTTCCAAGTGCTTCGGCTATAGTCCTATATACTTGCGGACACATATCTTGAGGTGTGTCATTTTAGAATATGAAAATGCATATAAAATTGCCACAAAAACTGCCAGTTTTACTGAGCATTGAAAAATACCTCTAATTACCAAGAAATAGCAAATCATTCTTAAATATCATAAAAATTTTATTTAATTTTCATTTTTTTTAAATTCTCTAAAAATATTCTATTAATTCCAAATATGTAAATACGAGTACATATCGCTCATTTACTTGAAAATGGCATAACTCAAAAAAAGCGATTTTGCAGAAAATGCGTTTAAAGTTTTCAACTGACTACCACCTTGCAGGAAAAAAGAAGACGTCTTTTAATTCTAACGCGGAGAGTATACAAGATATTAATATGAAATTTTTACACAATATGAAGCATGATAAAATCAACAATTCTGCTTTATTAACTCAAAAACAGCGTTTTTTGAGTTATGACAGTCTTCAAGTAAATGAGCGATATGTATATTCAATGCAGAATATTTTTCATAATTGTTGCACACTAAGTTAAGCTACCCTTAGTTTTACTAAGAAACCGCGATTTGCCCAACCGTCGACGTATCCACATAAGCATCTTGTTTCTATTAATCGGAACTAAACGTTTCGATACACCCATAGGTATACGCAGTAAAATATCGTTACGAAAATTAACAACAAATATTTCGTACCTTTTACGAATCGGTACGAAACTAATTTGTACGTACCGGTATATAGGAAGGTACGTTTTTTGTATATCTATATATGCAGTTTTTATGCCGGTACTGTAAGAATATAAGAAATAACCTTTTATTTAATATTTTTACCACCAAATTATTTTTCGCTAAAATTATTTGAATGTACTTCATGCATGAATTCCAATCAAAATTATTACTTTTTAATTTGTAATAAAGATTATTATAGTTGATGGTCACTAAACAGAGTGTTAAATCTTGTTTATCACTTTTTCTTTGTATGTTTATGTAATAAAATCAAGTTTGCCTGTCCGAAAGTTAATAGCACTTTAATGTCTGTCATGCGATTTAAATAATATAAAACAAGTGGTAAAACTTAACATGATTTGTTTGCTCATTAAGTTTTTGCACAAAAACTTGAGCCATTGGCGGTATTCTTATGACAGTATGACGTATTTACCCAATCACTTTTAGATTTCAAGGCAAGTTGAGAAGATACTCCTAACATTGATGGCCACAAAAGTCTTCTGAATCACATAGTATTCACCGAATACTGAAGCACTGGCGATCCCTTTGAGTTTTTGTTACATTATCAGAAAAG
Source organism: Brachypalpus laphriformis (assembly GCA_945910035.1). Lineage (NCBI taxonomy): Eukaryota > Metazoa > Arthropoda > Insecta > Diptera > Syrphidae > Brachypalpus > Brachypalpus laphriformis. The sequence continues at coordinate 127,674,362 of OX246755.1, forward strand.
AATTTGCGGTTGTATCTATTTTTGTATTCGCCCTCTTGACAAATACAGAAGGGTGGTTTTTAAGTTCGCGGAATGGGGGGTAAGAAGTGAAATTAAAAATGCAAATTTATTTAAAATTTATTCACCTGCTACTTTTATACATTTTTCTGATCTTTCAATTAGTTTATCTATATCTTCTAAAAAAAAAAGGTTTGTCTTTGTCGGAAAAGTAAGCCGAAACTGCGTTCTTCACTTCTTCATCGCTTGAAAACTTCTTCCCAGGAAGTTCCTTTTTCAATTTCGGGAAAAGATAATAATCGCTGAAAGCCAATTTAGCGCTGTAGGGTGGGTGATCCAAAATATTGAAGACCATGCAGGGCAGCGAACGCAGCACAATTCTTGTGAACATGCGCATTGTCGTGCAGAAGGGAGGCCTTTTTGGTTAATTTATTTATTTATTTATTTTTCTTTGATGGCTTCTCTTAACCACTCTAGAATTGAAGTATTCTCCGGTTATGGAACCGCCTTTGTCTTTTGAATCTATCAATAGTATCCCTTCTGAGTCCCAAAAAACGGTCGAGACCTGCGCTAGGTGGAGTAATCGCTTCTTTGCGGCCCCTGGGCATTCACAAAGAATGTGTTCTGCTATTTTTCTTTGTTCCCCAAAGAGTCTGCACATGGCTGTATCTGATATCTGATTTTATTCAGATGGTACCTGAGTGGACAATGTCCGGCTTAGCTTAGCTTAAAGCAAGCTCGCTAATAAGCATATTTGAATAGCCCTGTAAGTCGTAGGGACCAGCAATTTTGTTCTCTCTTCCAAACTGGACGAGGCGGGGCGACTTATTAATTGATTGAGATGGAGTTGGCTGGGGACCCAGAGTAGTTTCGGCTACCTCTCTCACGATAGTGTGTACTAAGTGGTAGACGCTTATCTACTGTACTGTACTGTCACTGGTAACCCAAAGTGTACTTAGGAGCTCAGTGTAAACTTTCTCTAACAAAAAGAACAAGCGATATACTGAATCCGAAATATCAATCGATTCAATTAAGTAAGCCAATTATTGCTTCCACCTACTACAAGGTAAGAATAAAAGCAATACCATCAATAATAAAAAAAAGACCTCTAAATACTTTCATTGCGTGCAAAGTGAGTTCATTTAATTTAAGAAATAATTCTACGACACATTGGCATGAAAACATAATTGGTATCCTTTTCATAAATACTAGGCAAGTAACCTTCAGTACTGATCAGAAATCGATTCAGCCATTCCATATTAAATCTGTAAATAGAATCACTTACAAACAATAAATATTCTATTAACTTAAAGATTCATGCTCTCATTCTGCGCGTTCTTATCAAGATATCACGTTCCTCTGCAATCAGATACCCTAGAGTTTGTGATTTTGCGCGAGTTGCTTGTAATTGCAGTACGAAAACGTTTTATGCACTAGGTTTTCAATTAGTTTAATGTCCACATGGCCAGCAGCGGGCACTATATATTGCATTTAACTGATTACTTTCAATTGAAACCGTACACCATATTGACGGAAGCAATATGTGTGTTTGTTCCCTTTATGACTTCATTGCAATATGGTTTCACTTAGCGCGTTGTAAGTGATCAAATTGCGTTGGGAAATAGATTTTCATTTCAAATTCAATTACCATGGCTCTGTTGGGTGGAATAGTGAACTATTTTATTCGTTTGTATTGCAAGTAATGGGGAAGATTAATTTGGGTATACTCGTACCAAAGGAAATACTTTGGCGCAAATGACACCATTCCTTACTCATTTATGCATACCATGTCTAACCTAATTTAAAACAGGATTAGACAAGTGAAGTATATGAATTAGTACATGCTCGATTTGGTTGAGGGTTATACGATCCTGGGCGTGGGGACTGTCAAGTCGTTGAATCGAATTGATTTTGCGGAAACCTTAATGCTATTAATCACTGTATTTAGTTGTGATGGTTAATTCTCTACACCCTCGCTTGTTGTTGTGCTGTGGGTTGCTGTCCTTTACTTTTATCCTTCCAAAAATGATTCTACGACATTTTTCTTTTTAATAAATTGGTGCATCGGTTCCTGTTTGAGCAGCTAAAATACCACGAAATCTGTAGCAGTTTTTCACTACGAAGATTGCTTGGGCTATTATATGGAAGTGTGGATAGATATTTCGTCATTCCCAAGACGATGGTATGAGTACATAAGCAACCAATGGCTTTCCTATATGAATATAAGCATTTTAAAATTAATACAGCTGCAGTTCTTATGCAAATAGGGATAGCTGGTATACCACATTGATATCGCTGTCGTAGTCACTGTCACTTAAGTTTGTGTACATTTTTCAGCCTTGTCGCGTGACAAATATTAAGAAATTGCCCAATTTTATACGACTACGACTACGACTACGACTACAACCACGATAGCGACTCATTGTATTGACTTTTATTCATTTGTGTGTATTTGAGCTTTTGACAGGACGTACGAACGTGACTACGACTACGACGGCGACACCATTGTGTTCTACCAGTAAGATGGAAAAGTTGGTGTCGTACTGTAGTCAAACTGAGAGGCTTCCATGTGCCGCTCTACAGAATGTGTGTATTTCTACGGTATAAGACGTTGCTACTAGCATTAAACATACTTGTGTATAGAACGAACTCTCATTTGAAATACTAAATAGCAAGTTGAAGCAAAAAGTAACTTCCCATTTCGAAACTGGATATGTCAGAACTAATGACTTGTCAATTATACCATAGGTGTGTTTTGGTGAGACGTTGCTTCTCAGTGAAGTAAGATTAAGCACGGAGTACAACTACAAAAAATGGCTGGCAACCACTTTAGCTCTTTTCTCAAATCAAAACTGAGTTGGGATGTGTAGTTTGTGCTACTCAATGACAGAGGGCGCCGAAAAGAGTCTTCTCATTCAATTTGATTCAAGTTGAATAATTTAGAGGTATTTCACAAATATAAGCACATCTTTTTCATACTTTTTAATTCAATCACCAATCTTCAAAAAATAAAAAAAGTTATAGACCAGATTGAGGTGAGAAGTTCCCGAATACGCACCACGACTCCCAGTAAAGACGAGATCATTACCGCGATCAAGGCACTCAAAACCAACAAGGCGGTAGGACTTGACGGTATTCCAGCAGAGCTCTTACGAGCAGCATCAACAACATCGGCTGAGCTTCTGCTTCCACTTTTAGAGAGAGCTTGGGAAGCTGAGAGCTTTCCTAACGAGTGGAAAAGCTTCGTCAAGCTTCCTAAGAAAGGAAATTTAATGGAGTGCGGAAACTGGAGGGGTATCTGCGTGCTACCTGCTGTAGCTAAGATAATAGCTAAAATCATCCTGGAGCGAATCACACAACATCTCGAAGACACACTCGATGCCGAACAAGCAGGTTTCCGCTCTGGATCCTCCTGTGCTAACCACGTCAACACCCTGCGGATTATCATCGAACAGTGTGTTGAATATCGATCGCCACTTCACCTGCTGTTCACCGATTTTGAGAAGGCGTTCGATAGTGTCAACGGGGAGTTTATTTGGCGTGCCTTACGCAGGAGAGGTATTCCCGATAAACTAATTGCTATTATCAAAGCTACATATGAAGGCTCCAAATGTCACGTTATGCACAGGGGAGGTTGTCTGAGGAATTTGAGCTCCAAAGTGGGGTAAGACAAGGCTGTATCCTTTCACCAATATATTAGCGTTGTGCTTCATGCAGCTTTGTCGACGAGAAACGGAGGAATTCGATGGACTCTTACATCTCAACTGAAACATCTTGACTACGCTGACGATGTATGCTTACTCTTCCACAAAATTATGGACCTCCACCAAATGACAGCAAATGTGGAGAGGGAGGCAGGCGTCGTTGGGCTGAAAATTAATACGCCAAAAACTAAAATTATCAGCCTTGGAACTAACTCATCGCCTCAAATATGCATTGCTGGAGAACGGGTAGAGAGAGTAGAGAATTTCCAGTATCTTGGGAGTATTGTCTCTACCGATGGTGGAACCGAACTGGATATAGCCAACAGGATCCGTGCTGTTATATGGTTGCAGCACGTGGAGAGTGACCACTACTATCACCAGAAAGCTGCAAACGTTTGTTAATAGGTGCCTGTGCAATATCTTAAGGATTTTCTGGCCCAATCGTATCTCTAACGAACACCTTTACGAGAGAACGGGTCAGGAACCAATAGGCACAACCATCCAACGGCGGAAGTGGCAGTGGATTGGTCACACGTTCCGAAAGGGTGACAGTTCCATAGCGAACCATGCTATGCAATGGAACCCTCCAACTCAGGATGGCAGAAGACCTGCCGGTCCGAGGAGAACATGGCGCAGAACAGTCGAGAAGGAGGCACGGCAGTTAGGGAAACGTTGGGGAGAACTCAGACACATTGCCAGAAACCGTACACGATGGCGCGTAGGCATAGTAGAGGCCCTAGGACCCACAGGGGGATACAGGACATAAGTCTAAGACTTTGCTTCGCATAATTCTCAGAAAATCACGGCTTATGTCGGTATTAATAAGTTAGTCTAGCTAAATTTTGACTATTGTCGTTTTATGAACTCTGAAAACTATCTGAAGGGAAAGCGCAAGTACACTTACTAGATGGTCATTTCATGCCTCAGCATAGTAGAACTTATTTAGAGTTAGTGATATGGTGACGCATTTAAATACCTAACTACAGAGTCAGACAATAATGAACCTTCGTAAATCGGTAAAAACCTTGGTTTCATAGACTTGGCTGCATGATTATTTGATCACGATAAAAACAGCTCAATACTGCTTATTCTAGCTCATCGAATTGTGTTCTAAGTCATCGCCTTACACATATCGCGCTAATGTAAAATTGGCGTTCTTAAAAACAAGATGAGCATCATAAATGAATGCCGAAAATGTTGGTCTCAGGATGCAAGTATCAATACTTTTTGCTTTAGTTAGTTTCGGTATTGTAAAAATTAATTTTCACACAAGGCAATTAGCAAACAAAGAAAGATCCACCTTAAGTACTAGCATATTACTTTTTCTATTTTTCTTTTCTCCCGAAAACACATATTTTATTGTACAAAAGCATCTAAGTTAGGGAAAATAAAAAAAAATAAATAAAAATTATAAGAGGTATTTATATTTAGCAAGCTCTGTATGCACTAAAGAGTCTTCTGCTTATTCATTTAGTAATACTCCAGGTTACCTATTGTAGTAGCACAAATCTTTACACACTTACTGTGACTTTGAACTATAGGTAGAACCTATTGAAAGCAAAGGTTCATTTTCATTTTTGTAAATTCTGAAATTGTAATCATTGGCGCAAAATTATAGTCATCTGATTTTAACTTTAAAGTCAGTACTTAACTTTGAATTGAATTAAAAACAATTTTTAGCCTGCCTGCAACTAGTATTGACCTTAGAACTGAACAAATTTTAGTCAAACAAACCCAAAAATTAAAAGCTGGAGAACAAAAACACATTTGAAGGGACAATGTTGTATCAAATTTAAATGAATTTGACAGATCGGACAGCAATCGAACACACTTGTTGATTGTTTATATCCGTTGGTTGGCTGAATTTGAATTTAAAATGACAGATGGTTAAAAAGAAGCACACTCTAAAAGTTCTTAAGCGCGAGCTGATAACCATAAAGTGGGTTTTATGTCGACTATATACGTAAATAGGAAAACAATAATCTTGACTTTGTTACGTGCTAAAATCTTTTTAAAGTGTACTTTATGCGACTATAATCCTGTGCCATTATATGTACAGAGGACAAAAAAATTGAGTGGACAGTTGAAAGTCATAACAAAAATCAAGACAGTTTCGATTGTAAAATATTTTATTCAAAAAATAGCTTGTTATTAGATGAAATACTTAAAATTGAATATAATGATGAAAGTAAATAATGATAGGAGTGAAACATAAGAGCAAATAGACAAATTTTGCATTAAGCACTGGACAAAATTAAGTGAACGATCTATTATTTTACTGTCTTCTAATATTTAATATTAAGTTTGTCTACCCTTTGCCTTGATGATAGCACTACTTACTTACTTACTTAGGTGGCGCTACAGTTCGGGGTGAAACTGGGCCTCAACCAACAAGCCTCTCCATTTAGCTCTGTCTTTAGCTAATTGCCTCCAGTTGCGCACTCCAAGTTGGTCGAGGTCCCCTTGAACCTGTGCGCGCCACCTACGGCGATGATTCCCTCTACTGCGTCGTCCCTCGGGGTTAGATTCGAAGACTCTGCGGGCCGGAGCGTTGGTGTCCATTCGCTCTACATGTCCTAGCCATCTCAGACGTCCAATTCGCAGTTTTTTGACTAGGTCGATGTCGCTGTACAGCTCGTATAGTTCGTGATTGAATCTTCTCTCCAAAACCCGTCAACGCAAACGGGACCGAAAATCTTACGAAGAATTTTTCTCTCGAAGCGAGCAAGGATATCTTCATCCTCTCTTAATAAAGTCCATGTTTCAGCGCCGTAAAGCAGGACTGGGATGATCAAGGTCTTATATAGAGTCTCCTTAGTTGTTCGAGATAGGGCTTTACTGTTGAATTGCCTTATAAGCCTAAAAATAGCGATTAGCAAGAGTTATTCTTCGCTTGATTTCTGCGCTGATCTTGCTTGTAGAATTTATAGCAGAGCCAAGGTGATAGCAGCCAGTCGTCTAGGAATACTCTCTACCAGCTTTTGAAGCGTTTCCGGGAAAATGGATTCCCAGGATTATTGTAGGGCCGCAAAATGCGGTGTTTTATTGCTCCTTTTGTCCTTAGGGACACACTTGTCTAACATGCTCCATAGATTTTCAATTGGATTGATATCAGGACTCTGGGGTGGCCACTCCAATAGTTTAACGCCGCTATCTTGAAAGAACTTAATTTTTTTTTTCTTTTTTCTTTTTTCTTTGCCTTATGCTTAGGATCGTTGTCCTGTTGAAAACTATAGTCCGACTTTTCCAAGTTTGTGTTCAATATGTCGATGTCGAACAAGATTCCCAAGTCCATTCCATGAAGAAAACCTCCCGACCATAATGGAACCTCCTCCGTGTTTCACTATTGGGAAAATACATTTTTTCCTAAGCGCCTCGTTTGATTTTCGCCATACCCTTGGCCTTCTCTTTGTTCCAAACAATTTGCTCTCGTCGCTCCAAACAATTTTTTCCCAAAAGCAAATTGGTTTGTTTGCGTATTTTCTTGCAAATTCCAGCCTTTTCCTTTTATTAACGTCGGATATGAACGGTTTTCTCCGAGGAGCCCTACTGTATAAATCGGCTTCCCTCAATCTCCGTCCTATGGTCTTCTCAGATGCTTCTAGGTGAAGTTCTTCTTTGATTTTCCTAAGAGTCCCTCCCTTTCGTATTCTCCTAACTATCAACGTATCTTCTCTCTGTTGTGCATTTTTTTCGACCCCGTCCAATTAAATTCTCTGTTGTGTTGAAAATTATCCATTTTTTTCGAACTATCTCTGCACCACTTTTAGAAATATAAATTTTTTTTACCGATTTTGTCAAAACTGATACCAACTTGTCTCTCTTTAATAATAAGTTTTCTAATCTTCTGTGGAATCCCCATACTACAAATACAAATATTTGGCACAACAGCTCTTTAAAGTGCCAGGGCCTAGCTTCCTGCAACAACTCATGTTGTGTGCGTTATATTTTTCACACGAATAGAAGGGACCTACAATTTTAATGCCGAATCCGAACGGCGATTTGAGAAGCTTTTTCGTGACAACAATACTCTCGGATGTTTGTCAGACGCTCGCGAGAGGTGGGACCGTGAAAAAACTTTTTGGCATTTTCTGGGATTCGAACTTGGAACCTCATGCGTAGTGATCCGTGAAACCACTTACGCCACGGCGCCCACATACTACCCGACATTTTTTTCAAAATGTAAACCTTTTCTCCTTTAAACACGAAAATTTAAACATCCGCGCATTCACAGTGAGAAGCTACAACTAATAACGATAGTTGTAATTGATTATCATAAAAGATAGTGTTAAACAAATAACGGATTGCTGCCGTCCACTCAATTATGCCCCTTCACATATAACTATACATGATAGATTAAGATAGGTGTAGGCGGGGAGAAGAAACGATTATTAAGAAAGGTAATTGGGGAAAATACGCTCCAAGAACGTAATAACCTTTTTGTATTCAAAGAAGCAATATAATTAGGTTCTATTGCTTGTATTCAATGAAGAATTGTAAAACTTGCAATCGTCCACTCAAATTTGTCGCCGACTGTATACCACATTCTGTATTCGGAATATAAATGATCAGAGTCTATTATATTCAACTGCAAAACGCACTGAATAGTGTAAATGAATGGACGAGGGACTGGCGGGTCGCCCTCAACGAATCTAAATCTATTCACGTGAAATTCAGTTATAAGAAAACTAATGACTTGCCAATTTTCCTAAGCTCGGCCCGAATACCTTTTGCAAACGAGGCCCAATACCTGAGAATGACACTCGACGCAAGGCTGAAATGGAATTCGCACGTGAAAATGAAACGTAAAGAGCTCGAATTCAAATATAGAGAAATGTACTGGTTACTCGGAAAACATTCCCAGCTCAGTACTGAGAACAAACTGCTTCTATACAAGCAATTGCTAAAGCCGGTGTGGACCTACAGTGCACAACCTTTGGGGCTGTACCAAGAAAACAAATGCCAATATTTTACAAACTTTTCAAAATAAAGTGCTAAAAGAAATTGCGTAGTAGAAACGACGATATCCACAGGGATCTCGGAATTCCGACAATCGAAGCTGAAACTAGAAGCTTCACGAGAAAGCATAGAAACCGACTAATCGGACATGTCAACAATACAGTCCTACAAATTTTGGATAAGAGCAATTTATTGCGCCGACTACAAAGGACGAAACCTTTCGATTTGGCAAGATAATGATTAACCGCGTCTAGATTGCGGAACATGCAGGATCTTTCAGTGGAAAGTAACCTGCCAAACGTTATTATAATATTTCGTGATAGAAAAATTGCTTGATAAGTTATTACTTAGTTGCGATATCTAACAAATTTATATCGAAGGGTGGTGTTTTTTGGTCAGTAAGAATCTGATATCAGCACGGGCTTGCTATTCTCATATCCGTAGTGTCTATGGAGGATTTTTCACCTACCCTCGATCAAAAAAAAGAACATTTTTTTTCAGGAAAAAAGCTCTTTTTTAATGATTAAATTTCAATTTGTGCACTGGTTTTATTTTACCAGATATTACTCGATGCTAGAAGTATCTATGTATGTATACTTCCTTCTCTGATGAGACCAGGATGTGTATATGTACCTATACAATATATACTTTCTATTTGAAATCAGGACATGTATAAAAATCCACATCCATCCATTCAACACTGGCTCCGGAAATAGGTTCTGCTTTATATCATTGTATATACATCTGCATGTATGATGTTATATATACTTTGATTATGTCTAATTTTTTTCCACTTTCATATTAAAGTGGAAGTGAAAGCTTCTGAGCAGAAGATACAGTACTTCAACTTTTGTTTCCATATAAATCTTGCTCCGTTTTATTTCCGCTTCCGCCGTGGCGCAGTGGTTAGAGTGTCGGACTACACCGCACAGTTTTTTCACGGTCTCACCTCTCGCGAACGTTTGACAAATATCCGAGTGTATTGTTGTCATGAAAAACCCTCTCAAAAAAAACAATACAAAACTGCCCTTCGGATACGGAACAAAACTGCAGGTCCCTTCCATGCGTGTGATAAATACGAGTATAACGCACACAACATGCGTGACTGTTGCGCAAAAATATGTTTGTAGACATACAGATCTAAGAGTTGCTGTAGCCTATAGTGCCGTAAGATTAAGCCAAACAGATAGCTGGAGACCAAATGCAATGGGTCACACCACGATCCTGCAGAGATATCTAGGCAGTGTATCTAATACAGACTACTTAACGCCTTACCTAGACTTCTTAAGACCATTCTCTAGCACCTATCCGAGCAGGGAAGACTGGAAAAATGACAGAACGCCTAACGAGCGATCCTTAGCTGTTTACACCGATGGATCCAAAATGGAAATAGGTGTAGGCGCAGGCATCTTCTCTGAAACGCTTGGCCTCTCCATGTCAGCTCGGCTTCCGAACTACAGCAGCGTTTTCCAGGCGGAGGTCCTAGCAGTTACAATAGCAGCTCGTGAGACTGCGATGAGGGCAATACCACGAGAGGATATCACCTTTTTCATCGACAGCCAGGCAGCGATAAAAGCAATATCTGCTATAGAAATAAAATCGAAGCTTGTGAAGTGTTCTAGAGAAGAGCTCAAGGTTCTTGGAACACAGCACGAGGTAAGGCTCTGCTGGGTCCCTGGTCATGAAGGCATTCCAGGGAATGAGAAAGCCGATGAATTGGCTAGAGGTGGCTCAGCACTAAGCTCGGACCAATCCGACCCCTCGGTGTACATCCCGCCTTGCGCCCTTAAGCTCGTAGCAGGAAACAAAGCCATAACGGAGGCTAACAATAGGTGGACCTGTTTAGATACTTGTGTCACCACGAGGAAGCTGTGGCCCGCTTTTGACAGAGTAAGAACCAATAGACTCATACAGAGGCACAGAAAATCCCTCTCTACTCTAATTGGAGTCATTACGGGGCATAACACCATGCGGTACCACATGAAAAAACTACGTGTGACTAGCGACGACCTTTGTAGAGGCTGCGGCGACGAGGAGGCTCAGGAGGACACCGCCCACTTTCTCTGTCATTGCCCAGGCCTCTATCATTTGAGAAACAAGATCCTTGGGCAACACTTCTTTGAGGATCTAGAAGAGTTGTCCAACAGACCAATAAATGACATCGCAAACTTCATCAAATCCTCTGGATGGTTTGTATCCAGGACACAGTGAGTACTTAGTTCTTTCTTTAGGATACTTACAAGACGGTATTTCTCCACGAGGTAGGGATTTCCTTTTTCTATCTCCTTTCCCCCCTTGGGTATCACAATGGGTCTATACTGACCTGAGTGTGGTGTGGAGGTTTTCTATCCCCCTACACCTGCCCACTTACCTAACCTAACCTAAGAGTTGCTGTAAAGGACAGACGTGTATAGCAAATGCTTTAAGAGAGTTATAATAAAATTCGCCAATCTTTAGACCCCAGTATGCAGTGGTATCTTGTGAACATATTCATACGTACATTATTATCACTTGGATATTTTACAACAACCTCCTTCGAACATTCTATGACATACACTAGCTTTTCGGCTTCCCAAAAGCCCAGCACACTGGACAGAACCATGAATATTGGAAATTGAAATAATATAATCTGCAGAAAATTGACTTTAATAAACCCATTCAGGGTTGAAATTAATATACACGTGCAATACTTCCATCATACTTCCACACCTTTTCATTATCTTCCGAAACCAACCTCTCCGAAAAGAAGGTCCTTAAAGCCTTAAGAGTAGGGTATTTTCTGGGAAATTTCTTAGAAATAAACTAATATAGCGCACATCCACTTCATTTTCAATCGATATGGACTATATTACCCATACCTCTGCGGGTCGAAGAGTAAATGAAAAAAAAGAGTAAAAATGGCCACATTACCCGTCGCCAATGTGATATGTTTGGATTATGAGGTGATTGATGATTCTCTCTATATGTAGCAGCAAAGCTGCGTCATTGTACTCGTATATCGTCTATTTCTCGTAATGGATGTATCCTATTCTAATAATACAATTGAAATTATGTTAATTGAATCTTATTGCTCGACAGATAAACAAAACCAAGCCCAGATCCATTGACTGCATTTATACGGAACTGAGCAATGACACGGTCAGTGTCACAGCAAATAGAAATATCATTAAACCCACACTGATGGTGAAATTCACGATAATGATAATTACGATGATGATATAATAGCAATAATAATTGATGCACCGAAGGCAGTCTTCAATTAATTTCAAAGAAAGCTCGTGAAGATTAATTGATAATATCTCGCCGCCACTCGTCGTACTATTTTAATCTTACAAAGAATAAATTTCAAAGTTGCCAGATAATTTTTCACAGTGTATGAAGTTTGACTTTTCTTTATAAATACTGATACAGTGACAATTTATTTGCTTTGCTACTCATTCATCACTTAGTGGCCAATTATTTGCTCGGCGGTTGTTCGTAGAAGTATTGTTATCATAAAGTTAAGGCTAAAAATAAATCAGATTCTTTAGTTATGGACACTTATCTGATGTACTTTTGTATACCTACTGTGCGAACATGTGCGTTTAGATGGACGCCTGGAGATGGGAAAGAACGCAGAGGAATGCATTCAATCAGCATAAAATCTAGCTGGCGAATGGACTCATTTTTGTTAGTGTTTTAAAAATTAGCACATTTTTATTGGTCAACTTTTGAATGGTTTAGAGTTAAAAATTGCGTAAATGTTGGCATTTTATTTGGTGTACCCATTACACCTTACTTTTAATTCACTGTATAGACCTTTTAGATAAGGGTGAAAAAAGTGCACGGAGTTTTAGTCTAAGCTCAGGTGTCTTGTAATCAGTGTTGCCAACAGAATTCATTGAGAATTACAGATACACATATTATAATAAAAACTAAAAAAAAACATAACAAAAAAAAGTGATTGCTCCTAATCCATGTACGTATGTTACGAGTAAGGAAACATTTAGAGAGAAACTAAAAAAATTGGAAAAAAAACAGGCTTTGGCAAAACATATTTTATATTATACATATTATATTTTCAATAAGGAAATTAATTGTTTTAAACTATTTTAGTTGATGTCTCCTTACCATTTCTCTTCTTTGAAGTCATACATAGATAGATTTAAGTTAAAAAATGATTTTCATTAAACTCCACATCATTAAGCTAAAAAAATTTTAGTTTCATTGGGTAAGGGATTACTTTTCCACCCATGGGTATCACAATGGGCCAACGTTAACATGAGTGTAGCAGAGAGCGTCCCTCCCTGCCAGCCTACATACTTAACCTAACCTAACCTCCACATCATAACCCTTGTTGCTACTAAACAGTCTCTTCGTATGTAATATTCCACTCAATCGATTTCTTAATTTGGTTTTGTTTATGTTTATGGCGCAAAACATTGGCTAACAAGTTTCTCCAATAAAGGATACATCTTAGAATTATCACCTTTTTTCATTAAAAATATTTAAAGCCAAAACTCTTTAATTTTCTCTTCTCTAAGAGTATCTAATTGTAAATTTCTTAGTGTTCTGTATTCAATATCTATCGCATTGTATTATATATAGTTACATTTTAGAATAATATTAGAAAAATATAAAATACGGGAAATGATTGATGGCTCAGTAGGATCAATTAGAGCAATATCCTTCAGAAGTGCTAAGGACCTAAAGAGCAATCGCAGCAGATCTGTCTTGTGGACTCTATAAGAAACTGACGGCATTTTTTACGGTACAATACCACATCGTGAGGTTCTGATGATGCGAATTCAGATGCCAAGTAAGTCGCCACTTTCCCTTCTAAATAAATGTCCTGTAAAGGCAAGAAATTATTGTGATCGTCAAATTCCAAGTCATCCACGTCTGCTTCTCGAACATAACTGAATTGCATATAGTGCTCCAATATAACCCTGTAAAATGCTACTACTCTTTTATATTATAAGTGCATTTTTACCTTTTCGCTTTGCATTTCGATGTTGATGAATATAAAATATGGTAGTATATATTGAAGGAATTCCAAATATGATAAAAGATTATCTAGTTATTGGCTAATGTTTTTGCCACCTATTACATCCCAAAACTGGTCCTGTACTTTGAAATACCCGTGAAGAGGTGTATAATACTTCAAAACAGCACTAAGACATTGATTCAGCGAAAGGCAACTGGTATTGGCGTAACATTTTACTGGGCTTTAATTCCTGAAAAGCCTTAAATTCCAATGTCCTCTTAGGACTAGAGTTAAAAAAAATGTTTATCCCTGACTAATTTCTTCACAGAATCAAGAAGTTTTTTGCAAGCATAGTCGGAATGAGTGGCAAACACATTTGAAGAAGATTAAATTAGGACAGTCCTGCCTTAGCATAGAGCAGACTGAACTATGTTGCCCCATCATAACGTTGGCACCGTCGGACGCAAACCGAATAAAACTGCGTTTATATGGAATTTGATTTTTTTCAAACAATTGTACAATGTGTAAAGCCCCACTGTAGAGTCTTCTACTTCAATTAGAGCAAAAAATGCATCTTCAATTTTATTATTGATCACAGTTCTGGCAACTATAGCCAGTACTTTTACGCAACTATTACCAGTCGATTCATCTATGATGAGCGAAAAGGGATTTTGTTGAAGTAATTCAATTAACATTTTTGTCGTTCCCTCCCAAACACATTTTTAACGATTAAGTTTAGTAGCACTTGCATTTCGAGCAGCATTTTCCTTTATGAAGCATAGATGTGGCATTACATTAAAAGGCAAATTGTGTTCCGTAAGGAATCCACAAAGAGACATCTCGACTTTCTTAACCTTTTTACTGATGTTAACTGTAGGACAGTAAGGACTAAACCTTTTTCACTTTCAGTACGAGTAATCCAGCTAGTGAATTTTGGAAATAATTTTTTTCTTGGTCGCTTTGCTGAAGTTAAAGGGGCAGAACCCGCTTCCCAATCTGTTTCCTTAGATGAGTTCATAATTTATCCCCAAAATTAATTTATATTCAAAGATGGAGTATAAAAAAAAATGAGCAACCATTTTTCTTACCTTTCTTAGACATAATATTATGTTATTTTTTATAATATTTCTTTCTTCCTTTCTTTAAATCAGAGATCAGTGCATAAGAACTTAGAAGTTTCCAATGACCAAATTCGACAATAAAATGTACAGTAGTAATTCTTGTTTCTTTCGGGCAACTGGAATTAACCACTGCTTTTCCTTCCACCCTTTTAGTTTCCCGTTTGTGCTTTTAAGGATTTTCTGAATGCAGATTATCGGCAGATTTTTGTTTGAAAATGGATTGCTAAAAAATTATGCATTTTTTAAGACGTTTTCCAATTATTCTGCCTCCATGCCCACGGAATTGAAATTATGCCCAAGAGGCATAGAAGAAGTGTACCGATTATGGAATACCAAAATATAAACTCAGTTTTAAACATAGAAAAATTAAATTTTATTCGATCTTTTAAATATTTATTAATGAAAATACTTCATTCTACTTATAAAATAAAACAAAAACTCAAAAACAATAACATTCCATGACAAAAACAAAAAGGTTAAAAAACTCACAATGAACACTTTTCAAAAAGTGACCCTAATATGGACCACTATACATTATAATATAAAACACATGCAAATTTATGTTGATGTGAAAAAATCACAAATTAAATTAATGGATTCGGAACCAGAGCAGTCTATATAGTACCATTTTCCGCAGGGTATGCGTTGAATCCATTCCTCCCCGCCCTTGTCGTTTCTCCAGTATGTCAAAAAACGACGAGACATTGTTCTTGTGAAATCCACTTATTCTTGCAACTGATGTCCCAGTGGGTTCACGGAGAGAAACAATATCTTTGTGACGATTTAGAAACCCATTTAGCCATTTTTGTCCGGCCATTTCATTTTTAAAAGGATGCTCCAAGTTATTACGACAAGCTAATTGAAAGCCAATCTTTTAATATCTTTTCGTGTCAAGCCGTAGTACTTCTTTTCCATTCCCAGGACGTACTGCACTAATTGGTTTTCTAATTCTGGACTAAGAACGGTTTTTCTACCAAGGGGTACATCTAAGGCTCCAGCAGAAGACGAACTAAAAAGCCTGAAAAGTGTTTTCCGTAGAACTTTAAAAGTATCTGCAGCTTTTTTGAAGTCCATTCATTTGATTTTACGGCTGCGATGGCTTTTGTCATGTCTTCCTTGTCCCAGGCCTTACGTTTTTTCTCATTAGGTACCATCTGAAAACTTACGAGATATCCAACGTCAAAAAAGAAACAATTATATGAGCTGGTTCCCAATATGGAATACTATTCCATATTAGGAACCTTGGATATTCCATATTAGGATCAACGATGTTCACTGAAAAATTTAAAAATTCACTAGTTATTCACCTGAACTCACCTCAAAACTTTAAATTATTACAAATGTTGAATTTTTCCCTAATGGCACAAAAAAATATTGGACTTAAGTTAAACCGATAAAGAAAATAAACCCGCAATATTATGTCACGCACTGCACCAAAAATAATTTGTTAACTACTGCACACGTCTAATTCAACCGGCCGACTACAAGGATACTAACAACGAATATGCGCATGAAAGGAAAGTTTTGCAAGAAATTAACAGATACATACATAACGTAGTTTTCAAAAAACTGCACTATTCCATATTAGGAGCGTATTCCATAATCGGTACACTACCTCTAATTATGCGCCGGTGGCAACCAGGCTTCCAATGGTTTTTTTTTTTTTTTTTCTAAACATATGAGTATATAGGTATGTATGTGTCGGTAAGTGCCCTAATATAAATATGAATAGTTCTGTACATTTTCTACTGTTTTTTTGAATTTAGAATTTTGTAGTGATAAAACCTTTTAAGAGCCCTGAAAAGCTATAGCATTTATTTTTGTTACATTTTCTGACATTTACGAGCTAAATATGCGTACGACACTTCAGTGAATATTACTTAAAAATTCGCACCTAATTAAGAAACTTGAAGACTCTTCAGCAGAGCAGAGATCATTGGTGTTACTAATGTAAATTTACTTTTTAGGCCTTGGGCTGAATTGGTACTAATTTTACATTGGTAGTCGCGTTAAATCAAAAGGCTGAATAATGCGTTTTAAAAGTTTTAACAGAAGAAAAGGGGTCATAGACAATAATGTCCTTTATTCTACAGATCCGCAGAATTGGATGCAACCATACCAGTCAATAGGGACAAATTTTCAAATGTGAGTAATTTTTCACGTTCAAGATGACATTTGTGTTGGGTATACCTAGTCCTGCCAACAGTACTTTTTTCTAAAGGATACTCCTTTTGTTCGGATGCATATCGTTTTTGATTTGAGTTCTTTATTTTGTACTTTTACGGTGGTTTTTTTCTGTTCAAAATAGGAGTACAGTAGACGCTCGATATAGTGAACTAATAAAAACCGGGCCTGTTCACTGGAACGAGATTGTTCACTGTAACGAGCGTGGACTCCTTGAAGCAAATTTCATCAAAATATGCATGTTTTTACATGCAATACATCGAACATAGAATATGCAGTGAACTCTTGATAATTTGACCCTCTATAATTCGAAAACCTCTATAAATAGAAGTACTGCCTAAGTCCAATGAGAAAACCTCTATTAATCGAAGAAAACCTATGCAATTTGTCCTCTTCGTTAATTCGAACTTATTGTTGTGCAACATAACCTAAAATCTTCTCTAATTCAAACTTGTTGGCTTTTTTTACCTCTATAATTCGAAGTTAAGTCTATTCGTTTCTGCTCAACTGTTCGTTGAATTGCGTATGCAATGAAAACTTGTGCCCTGTGTATTCATTGAACGAAAAAGTGTTCAGATGGTTTACAGTAGAGTTTACAATTTTTGCATTCTAAACAAACTTATAGAGAGGACAGATGTCAACGATGACGTTTTTTCAGCTTTAATCACAATCGAAAAGACCCTAGACCGAGGTCGTTTGCAGTCGCTTACTCAGAAGAAAATTACAGATTTTGTAATTTGTATATACAAATTATAATTTCTTTACAAAATAAAGTTAAGTTTTCTAAAAATCATTTTGTTTTGTAATTCGGAGTTTTTTCCTGGTTCAATGAAATTCGAATTATCGAGAGTTTACTGTAATTCGAATTTTTTTTTGCAATTACTAAAAAACCAATATTTATTGAACGGAATATTTTATTTTTAACAAAAACAAGCAACAGGCAGTTTACATTTGTACTAAAAACAACTCCAAACTGCGTAGCATATAAAGGGGCAAGATACTCGCACAACACGATGAGTAGAACAAACGGTAAATTTGGATGATTGTATGTGGGTATGCATATGTATGAACGTACATATGTACTTCCCAGCGGGCCTAACTGGCGACTGCATGGCACTAATGAGTTTTAACTGTTTTTTGCATGCTGTAAGGTCCTAAGAAATTAAAAAAAACTTAAGTTCACTGTAGCGAAATTTTTTTTGTTCATTATTTAGAATAGCCTGTATAAAATATTGTATGTTCACTATATTGGATTGTTCACTGTATCGATGTTCACTATATCGAGCGTCCACTGTATAAAAAAACATAAATCTAACCGTGCGTATTGTCTACAACAAACATATCCATTCACGTGCAATTTTGTCAGCGAACATTCTTCGAATGTACATACTTGATCAGTACAACTATGTTAAAAATGATGGCACTGAAGAAAAATTTACCAAGTGGAATTCCGAAAATATGAGTGGAAGTTTTCCAACATATGGACGCTCAACACGTGCCTTTCGTCGAATTTTCTAAAATTATTGCGTTCGTCAATTGCTTCCCTGGTTCGTCAGCTCCGGCTGAACGTGTGTTTTTGCAAGCGAAGAAAGTTTGGAAAAAGGAGAGTTCTGCTTTTCAGATATCGACACTGAAAGCTATTTTAACTGTGCAAATTAATTTGGAATTTATGTGCATCGGCTTTTATGATTTTACCAAAACTCAACCGGAGTTGCTATGAAAAATTGCAAGGCAGGAGAAGTATACGTACAATTTCGAACCAAGTCCGGGCGTAATGTCAACAATATCGGTTGATGTGGATGAAAGTCGAATAATTGTTTGGATTTTTATTTTCAATTAATTTTTTAACTTAAACTCTAATGTTGCACACAAATTTTCCACTGAAATACATGTTCAACCTTTGTTTGCAACGCAACTATGTACTTTTTTATACTTTTTTTTTTAAATGAAATATCCTTTTTTCGTCCAAAAAGAGTTGGTAGGCCTAGGTATACCCTAGCAAATGATCATGGAAAGACTTACACCCCTACAACACTTTCAAACTTTGTAAATTCGACATTTTGACAATGTAACATTAATCATTAATTTTATAGTGCACAAAATCAGCCAAGTAGAAATGGCGAATTGGGATTCTGTCCGTCCACTATGTGGAAGATCTTGCTAAAAGATCTTAGCCTAAAGGCTTACAAGAGTCAATTGGTGCAAGAATCGAAGTCGAACGACCGACATTTATGCTGTGATTTCAGTACTTCGGCCTAAAAATAGCTGGAAGTGGATCGGTTTTTTATTACAAAATTTGTTTTTGTCACAACGCGCATAATTCTGATTTAGTGGGTATGTAAACAAACAAAACTGACGCATTTGGAATATAGATAACCCACAGAAGGTTCAGGAAATGCCCTTACATACACAAAAATTCACTCTTTGAAGCGCACTTTTTTTTCAAAAATGTGGCTGGTTCGCGTTACCGGTAATGGATCGCGTTACCGGTAATGGATCGCGTTACCGAACAATGTTCAGCGATTATTTGTTTCTAAATTGGCGTGACATCGAACTGAAAGACATGATCATGCGATTTAACGCCACTGGATAATTTTTTGTGGTGATATGGTAAGTCGTTGCTCTATGCCGATAAACCATCGGCGATTGACGCTTTGGAAACCAAGATTGCCCGCGTTATTCCCAGCCCCAATTACTCGAAAAGTGGTCGACAATTTGTCCTCCCGAATGCATTTTGTAAGAGGTTATCGCGGTGCACATATGTACATATGCCTGAAATTGGTTCACACGAATTTTCAATCTACTTATAGGTGAATTCCCAATTGTCATAGCAACAAGATAAATAATCGGCTATTCCAACTGTGCTACTCAAATGGCAAATTGGGTCCAACGACATTTAGACGAGCTGTGGGGATGGGTTGGGTATAGTGTCTAGCCAACATCTAGTCATCAAAATAGCAACCGTACTTTAGTTTGCATGCGATGAAATTCCTTTCATAGCAAAGAAGTAATTTTGCATAATTTTAGGCGGGGGTTTCAGTATTTCATTACAACGATCATATCGGAGCTTGTCTACGTCGTTTTGTTTTTCAAACAGCGAGTGGGGTTTTCGATAACCAATTGGTGTGTTCGGTCGTCCTAGTCGTCTTTCTTTTTGCAGTGGGCGTTGGAAACTTTTTAATGATAAAACTGAGTCCGTACTCAGTAATACAGTGGGATTTCCACCCACTTAAACCACCATTTCTTTTGCCCTTTGTCATTGCAGTCAAGTATTTTATCGCAAGGAGGGCTCCGAACTAATGTTGTCGGCTCGTGCATTGTGGAATTTTGCTGCTCTACATTTCTCTAACAGAGAATGTAAACATTTGGAATCCTAGTCGTTTTAAAACTGGAAACTTGTTTTAATATGTTTTACTTGGCTAGAGTATTGTTGTTCAATAAATGCAATCTCCAAGGATAACTTTCGGTATTATATCTACACCTTCCTGGTGTTCATATGGCTCCCACTTGTATTTTCTTCTTTATTAGTCCTCAGCGGTGGATGTGCAGCTCTCTCCGATAGAATATTTGGTTTTGGGCTTGCTTACTTAATTTGTTCGTCTGCTTCAAGATTGTGATAAAGGCTTGCCAGGAACATTTTATTCCGTCGATATTGTCAGAAAAACCCAGCGACTAAACAGGTATATAAAATGAAGTGACCTCCATGCTTACTCTCGTTGGGCGTTTTCTCTACTCTAGAAATAAGATTTTTTTCATGGGTAGAGACACCATGAGCTTGGTGCCCATAGTAGCGTGAGATTGATATTCACTAGAAAACACATCCCTTTTCCTTGTTGGCTACAACTAAGTCACCTTACCAAGTAGCTTAGGTTTCAAAAAGGTGGGTAGATAGTTTTCCAGCGGAAACACCTGCTGACACCGCCTTTACATGCGGCTACTCATTATTGCGCTTAATTGAAAGGTTCGTCTAGAATTTGAATTATAGCATTGCTACAATGAGCATAAAGTCGAAACGAAGCTTGCGAGCAAAACTTGTTATTTCGTCTTCCACGGTAGCTATTCCTAAGTCTCTGTGGATAGCATAAGATGAATAAATCACACACCAGCTTACTTTTAGTAGTTCGGAATAATACTTATATTTTTTACAGTCTGTTAAAGTACAAAAAAAAACACGAAAAAGGGCTTATATTGTCGTTCGAAAGCAGCATTAGTATATACCTGCCAATTAATGTATTCGAAAACAACTTAATGCTGTTGTGCAGTACGTTAGATAGAAAATTGTGGGCAACATATGGATGTACTATACCGTAATTGTTTTCTTAAGACATAGAAAGGCAAGAAATTAATTTATATTGTAAGATTTACGTTATCGTTATTTACGTTATGGAATGGAAATAAGACCAATGTCGTTGTTTTGAAATAAAAATTATTTTAGTGATTTCTACTCCTGTTTGCATTAACGTTGTATAGAAACAAGAACAACAAGAGAACTGTACAATGTACAGCGACAACAGCTTAGCAGGAAGCAATCACGCATGTATACTGCAGCGCATAGTACATACTCCTATGTACTACACCTATATGGGAACTTTATTACTTTGCGATGAAGGTTCTTCGAGTGATGTATGGACCCGTCTGCATGACGAAAAGTGGAGGAGAAGATACAATAAAGAATTGTATGGATTATACAGAGATATCAACCTAGCCAGAAGAGTACGCATACAGCGACTGAGATGGCTGCGACATATAGAGCGGATGCCCGGTCCGGAAAGTCTTCAAATTCATTCCCGAGGGTAGAGGAAGGCCACATCTTAGGTGGCACGGTCAATTGGAAAGGGACCTCAACCAACTTGGCGCGGCAACTGGAGAGACTTATAGGTTGGGGCCTCAACCACCCGGACTGGAGTGCCATCTAAGTAATTGAGTATGAGAACAGGTCCAGGTCCTACTCGGACAGGAGGAAAAAGATTTTCGAAAGACTACGTCACGCTGTACTAGACTTTAACACATTGCATGTTATTTACCAACAGTGATCTATTCTAGTTTTATAAATTTCACAATTTGCTTCATGCATCCACTCACCAAGGTCACTCACTAGTATTATAATGTGTTCATTATTGTCTCTTCCTCTTCTTTATTTTTTTTCGGCCAAGGTCATTCGTAGAATTAATTGAAATTTTTTATTAGCTTTTCATGTTTGCCAAAATAGTGGGCGCTTACAATGAGAGGTAAAAAAAAAACACTCTTACTATCGGCCCGAATCTACATGCCTCTTTCAATTAAAACTATTTTAATTTTTTTCAACAACAATTCGGTCAAGTCATTTATTTTTCGTCATGACTTCTTCCTCTTCCTAGCATGGCAATTTCTACTGAGAAACAAAAATTCACTGTCATCTATTCCACCCACAAAGTTAACAACCTACGACCTACCATCGATCTCAAGATCTCAATTCAATAATCCAACACAATTATTCTGTCCATGTGTAAAAATTAAATCAAACAGAATAATAAAAAAAAGAAAAAGAATGTAATCAACGTACAAACGTGTGACCGAGAAATAATCATCATCATCATCATCGTGATGATCATCATGGTTTAATCAAACCTAAATTTACGAAACGCACTAGTATTACTGTAATCGGAGCGCGCGGCGAATCTACATACACTGGCAAGTGGAAGCGTCGGCGGTATAGTTTAATCCCGTGTTATATCTACAATACAGCATTTTGAATCATATTCGCTTTGCTACGGTCAACGTTGAGGCCGACTCGCGCAGCCAACCGCAGTTGCAATAGCAATATTTCTCAAGTCCCCCCCGTCGTGAGACGATTCTGACAATATTCTGTTCGCCTCGAATAAAGCTCTGCCTCGGCTCTGACAGTGACAGTAGAGACGGTCTTTGATTTTATTCTCTCCGTCCGAACCGGAGCTCGCCGTGTTTTTATATTTACAGTATTGTTATCTTAATTGTTTATATTTGCGAGGATAATAGCTGAAAAAAAGAACATGGAACGAAAAATGTCGAACTAATTTTAAACGAGGCATCTTATAGCCTGAGGATGATCGCGAATCTATAAGATACCATACATTTTGTTGTTTTGTTTAATTTTGTAAACGTTGTCGTCGCGCAGTGTATTGCATTGAACCCGTCGCATTATATTTCCTGATAAGACACCCTACAACCCCGGGCCAAGTCCACCAGCATCATCATGAGTGATAGAAACGACTCCAGTCCAGAGCATCGGAAATTTAGTGAAAAGTAATTCAACTTGCTAATACTATATAATGTGATATTTATAAATGTAAATGTTTACCATTACCGCGTGGTAATTGATAGCTCCAACAATGGAAACATTTTCCACCCAAATCAGGATTAAGCGGATTCCAAGTCATCGCGATAAGTACAACAGACTGCTGATAGCAATTCAATTATTGTTAATCAATACAAAATGTGCAAATTGTCTCATTAGCAGATACTTTCTTAAGTAGGTCGGATATTTTCATGAGTTTGATCGAAATTGGAAGTAATTCTCACCAGCTAATGGTCTTGTAAATATTTTCCAACAAGAGAAGTAATTTTTTTTTTTTTTCTGTGAAAACTCTGTAAAAATACCTCTAACCATTGGAGACCCATAAATAATGGGGGGAAAAAATACCGATTAAGGTGTAATTTAAGAAACAGAATTCTCACATTTTGTGTTTCGTCACATATCTGGTTTCGGGTTTACGTCGGTCGGCGGAGTATTACGTGCTCTTGTTGAGCATTTCAGGTGGTTATATAGTGAAACGTAGAATCGTTAACATTACTTGGTATTGTATTATATGACATCAAAAATAATTTACGGATTATGAGAAAGATTGGTTATTGTGCTTTTTTTTTGCTATATTATTATGTCGCGTATGCCGCTGAATGAGTGTTTCAGGCTTAAAGAATGAGACTGATCAACCCTCATATTGGTTACAAAGTATTATATTTTTTTTTATATGAAAAGTGCTTTGCTTCTCTACTTTCGACCTGTCAACTAGTCGTAAATTGAAATCAGCTGTGAACTCAACAAATTTACACATAAGGAGTGTATTAGACTGTTCCAAACATATACAAAATTTAACTGCACGTTAGTCTAAATAACTAGCTAACTGCACGTTTATGATAATTGACAATCCTTACGAATGTAACATTTCAGAACAGAAGGTTCATGATTATTATTTTGTCCATTTCATGATTACCCTAAAAATTCAGATGATATCTCTTTCCACCCAAGAATGCCTCAGAAGAGCTTCTAAATGGTACATTTGATAATGCCATTGTGGAGACTTACATGTATTTGTACACACCCAACCCATCATTCTTTAAAATCAATCCCAACAAACTTACTTACTTACTTAGGTGGCGCTACAGTTCGGGGTGAACCTGGGCCTCAACCAACAAGCCTCTCCATTTAGCTCGGTCTTTAGCTAATTGCCTCCAGTTGCGCACTCCAAGTTGGTCGAGGTCCCCTTGAACTTGTGCACGCCACCTACGGCGATAATTCCCTCTACTGCGTCGTCCCTCAGGGTTAGATTCGAAGACTCTGCGGGCCGGAGCGTTGGTGTCCATCTCAAACGTCCAATTCGCAGTTTTTTGACTAGGTCGATGTCGCTGTACAGCTCGTATAGTTCGTGATTGAATCTTCTCCTCCAAAACCCGTCAACGCAAACGGGACCGAAAATCTTACGAAGAATTTTTCTCTCGAAGCGATATCCTTGATATCTTCATCCTCTTTTAATAAAGTCCATGTTTCAGCGCCGTAAAGCAGGACTGATATGATCAAGGTCTTATATAGAGTCTCCTTAGTTGTTCGAGATAGGGCTTTACTGTTGAATTGCCTTATAAGTCCAAAAAAAACAGCGATTGGCAAGAGTTATTCTTCGCTTGATTTCTGCACTGATTTTGTTAGTAGAATTTATAGCAGAGCCAAGGTAGACAAAGTCCCTTACTACCTCGAAGTTATAGCTGCCTACGGTGCCGTTTTGTCCAATCCGTCGGTGTTGGTTTTCCCTTCTTGTTGACAGCATATACTTGGTTTTGCCCTCGTTTATCGCTAAACCCATTTTGCCCGCTTCCGCCTCAATGCTTGCAAACGCACCAGTGACAGCCCGCTGAGTTCTTCCGATAATGTCTATATCGTCGGCGTATGCAAGCAGTTGTACAGACTTGTAATAGATTGTGCCTCCGGTGTTGGCTTGTGAGTTCCGCACAATCCGTTCAAGTGCAATATTGAAGAAGTCACATGACAGCGCGTCACCTTATCTAATAACATATTATAACTAGTTTACTCGTTTCATAATTGTTTAAACTGTTTAATTGCTTTTGTTTTTTTTTTGTTTAATTGTTAAACTGTTGTTAAGTTTAAAATTCCTAGAAAAGGGCTAAGAACAATGGTCACTTAGTCCAAATTAAATCTCAAAATTTAAATTGTTAAAACAAATATTAGATGTCTTTTTCTAAGACAGATGTATTTACTGCATTGGGAAATAAAAAAAAAAAAAAAAAAAAAAAAAACCTTGTCTAAAGCCTTTTTTGACATCAAAGGTCTCGGTGAGGTCATTACCGACCTTGATGGAGCAGCGAGCGTTCTCCATCGTCAGCCTGCACAGACGGACAAGTTTGGCAGGGATGTCAAAACTAGACATGGCTCTATAAAGCTCTTCTCTATAGATGCTGTCATAGGCGGCCTTGAAATCGATAAAGAGATGGTGAGTATTGATTTGGAATTCTTCGGTTTTCTCCAGGATCTGCCGAAGTGTGAAGATTTGATCGATGGTGGACTTTCCTGGCCTGAAACCGCACTGATAGGGTCCAATCAGGCTGTTGATAAAAGGTTTCAGGCGTCCCAACAAACCCAACTACTTTCTGCCAATTTGGAGGTGCTCTTTGTTTTGTACTTTTGACTGATGCCACTCAAGCGATGAGGGTGCTTTCGAATTACTTATTGCTTGTAATGAGACTATTCATTTTAGGCTGACTTATCATTGCCTCGTAAACACCCTTACTCTTAAATACCATAAAATATTAACTTTTCCCATGAAGCGTTGTGTGTTACTTTCGATTACTATTCTTCAGTTGGTTTGGTTTGTAGTCTAACTATTATAGAGCACCTTCGTTGGGTAATGATTAATGTATTCTTAATAGAAATCGGTGACAATTTTCTAGTTCTGTTCCTCATAAAAAGCCTGTTCGAAATCGATAATGAGCAATTGGAAGCACTGACCCGCTGAGTGCTCAGATGATACTTTGGGTGGATGACAAGTGAACTTGCTTGTTCGACTTCGTACATAGATTATTTTATCATCCTCTTACAGAATAATAGGAATAGTTTCTTCCTCTTCTTCATCCATGCAGCTTCTACAAAAGTCGTTCGCAAAAAGGCCCAGCCTTGTAGTATGCTTGGTTATTAGACAGTGCCCAGTGATGACACCTATTGTAGCGCCGATGTGCAATCTGTTGAGAGAAATTAAATAAGATTTGTACTCTCGATAGCATCCAGCTTAAATATGAGTTTACAAGTAGCGATTGGTATAAAGGGTGAGCCAACAGATGTTGTGGATGTTGGCTGTCAATTACTGTCATTTACTGAATTCATTGTGGTTGATCTTTTTGACAGTACAATCTTTGGCAATTTTAGTCGTGGAGTCGTTTACCATGCAACGACGTATTTTTGTTATTCAATCTTATTACGAAAATGGTCGATCTGTAAAAGTAACATTTCGTAAAATTCGTGAAGTTTTCGGTCAACATAATCGCCCAAGTGAGTCCGGAATTCGTGCAATTATGAAGCGTTTTGAAGAAACTGGTTCTGTATCGGGTCAAACTCCATATCAGGATGCTCGGCCAGCACGTACACGCCAAAACATCACCACTGTGAGCGAAAGTATTCAAAACCAGCTATGCACCTCAATTCATCGCCGAAGTCAACAATTGGGCCTCACTTATGGCACTTTACGGCTTTTAAAAGTTGCTCTTTATTTGCACGCCTATAAAATCCAAATTATACAATAATTGAAGCCTTTGGACCAGTAAGGCCTATACCAATAACCCAGCGACAATTTAGGATCTTCAACATAACATCCAAACTGAAAATGCGGCCATTGACCCACTTATTCTTCAAAAAGTCATGGATAATTTTGACCTTCGGATGGTCGCTTTCAAGCTTGAGGCCATGGTGGTCACATGAACGATGTTATGCTCTATTCATAATTGCCATGGACAAAACTTCATTAATCAATAAGGTCCTACATTGATTTCATAATAATTTAATTTAGTAAAAACTTCCACACTAGCTGTTGGCTTACAATTTACCTAAGGAGCTTTTGTGGGCGCCGTGGCGTGAGTGGTTAGTGTGTCGGATCACTGCGCATGAGATTCCAAGTTCGAATACAGAAAACACCAAAAAGTTTTTTCACAGTCCCACCTCTCGCGAGCGTCTGACAAACATCCGAGAGTATTGTTGTCTCGAAAAAGCTTCTCAAATCGCCGTTCGAATACGACACTAAACTTTAGGTCCCTTCCATTCGTGTGAAAAATATAACGCACACAACATGAGTGGTTGCGAGAAGCTAGGCCCTGGCACTTAAAGAGCTGTTGCACCAAATATTCATTTTATTTTTATTAAGGAGCCTTTGTCCGGCAGGATGGGTTCTCATATGAGCCGGCGATTTTTGTGGGTCGTTCAGCAAGACGTATCTTATATCCGTGTTACACTTTTAGATCAAACCTCTATTAGTCCTGGTCCGCTTGATTGATTATTTGATAATTTCAGACCTTTTCGTAGTCGATTAAGTAAGACGTGATTCATGTTTAACCTATATTCTCCTAGTGTCGTCATATGACGACGCAAGCGGAGTGTTCCACGAGTTCCCGTAAACTTTAACTGCTCATGTTCTGGTTTGCTCCGAACATTTTGTTAGTGCAAGGGAATATTACTTTAACTGAAAATTTACAGTTAGCCTATAAAGTTGACACTGGCTGCACATACAGTCTGGTTGAAAAGTTGTAATATGTGAAAAAGGGCTAACACTATGGCTTCATCAAGAAAAAGAGTAATATATACAACAATTAACGTTTAATGCATTTGAGAGTTTATATATTTTGAATAAGCAGAAGTAGTGTAATTGGTGTACAAATATAAAAGTATAGTAGTGTACTTTTGAGGAATGATATTTGCATATATATTTGACTGTCGTCATGTGACGACACTAGGAGAATATGTGTACATTTCTTATTTTTCATTTCTTTGAAAAATTTGCCTTTAGCCGAGATATTAGACATAACAGATGAAAGTGGTGATCAAATTCAGGATGTTTTCATTGAGCTACCCCCAGTCAACGATCTGACAGATGAAGATTCGGGTAAAGGGGATGATATCCTGAATGTAGACCCTCTCTCTCGGAATCAGCTATTGGTATCAGCAAGTCTGAAGGTGGAGAGAACAGAAGTTTCATCCAATTTTTATAAAAAAAAACTTCGAAGTACAGTGACACTACCATATTTTTGATCCGATGCGGTGAAAGGATATTTCTGTTGTCCCAGTTGCCTCCACATCTTTCGCAGCTGATCCACAAGACACTGTTAGAAGATACCTAAAGAGCGAACAACAAAATGTTTCTGTTGATATCCCTTATGTCATCCGAAATTATAACCAGAACATGGGAGGTACCGTCCGAATGGACCAGAACATACTATAAATGAACATCACATATCTATCCGCGGAAAAAGTGCTGGTGGGTATTATTCACATGTATGTTGGATGTCTCTGTCCAGAACTCCTGGTTGTTGGCACGAGCTCATTCAAATGCAACTAAGATGACCCAACTAAGCTTTCGTCGTGATTTGGCCATGTTTTATTTACTGCAGTCGAAACATCACCCTAAAGGACAAAAAAGCTTTACAAATACAAATCATTTTTAAAATGCCGTTTATTATTTGTACACATATTCTCCTAGTGTCGTCATATGACGACACCCTCTAACATCGTATTCATATATCTTGTGAAGAAATTGAACTAAATTTTGTACGTGTTAGTCCATTTAGAGACACCCTTGTGAATTTCACTACTTTTTGGATAAGTATTTCGTTACTCCGGAGAATATGGGTTAAATGCGATATTCTAGGTGCAATATTCATTTCTGATCCACACACCACTTTTTTCGACAGTTTGAAATCAGATCGTTAGCAGACACTTGAATTCTCGAACTCTTGTTCAAATAAGAATAAAACTTTTTTTTTTGTTGTTGTATAACTCCATTCAGGATGTTATATGCTGCATGAACTATTGTTTACGCTAACGAATTTGTGGGAGGTAAAGATATAGTGCTTAGTTTGGTTGCTTGTTAATCGATGTATACAGGTTAAGCCCTAGCGGTTAAAAGAAATCAACAGCCACCCGAGCATAAAAGGAAAGGAATAACATAGAACATTTTCCAAAGAAAGTTGCTGGGTAGTATAATGAACCGAAACGAATTTGAATGTTCTGGAATTTTGGTTTCCTTTTTTTGTAAAGGAAAAAAGAAAAGAATTAGGTATTAAGTTTCGAATATTTCTCAAAAAAAAAAAAATTCATGAAAACGCATAGAAATTTCTTCTCATGTTTCATGAGTAAATCATCCTATGATTTACAACCAAATAAGTTACATATTTCACATTCATTTCTTATCCCTTATGGCGGTCATTACACATTCTCAGCAATAAAATCTAGAGAGAGAAGGGAAAAGATAAATGCAGTATCAAAACAAATATAAAACAGCTGTCTCCTATGTAATCATATTTATATATTAAGGTCTTCGGGTGTATCTACATATTAATATATTGGGGGTTCATAAATTGTTCATACTACTACTAAATTTCTTTTTGAAAATCCTTTTTCTCCCAACTGGTACGCCTTTAGTCTGATAAGCTTTCAGCACTCCTGTTTGGTTTCAATATTGAATTTCGCACATTATCTGTATCTGCTAAGTTGTTTGCAATATTTCCAGATCTTTTTTCGAAGATATAATTATTATTATTTTATTTTTCCAAATTGCTTTTATTTAGTTAAGTTAATTTTGAGATTCAAATGACAATTAATATTTCACCTTGAATTGTTAAACGCAAACCCCTGCAGCCGTCGAAAGTCCAAAATATGTATATTAAATGTTTACTAATAATAAAAATAAATAAATTATAAAAATTTGATACAGTATAGATACATAACAAACATACGTATTTGGCGTAATAGCTCATGTTGTGTGCGTTATATTTTTCGCACCTACAGTTTTGTACCGTATCCGAAGGGCAATTTTTGTTTTTGAGTAGCTTTCTCGTGACAATAATACTCTCGGATGTTTTTCAAATGTTTATTAGAGGTGTGATCGTGGAAAAGGTTTCGGTGTTTTCTGGAATTCGAACATTCAACCTAATGCAGAGTGGTCCGACACACTCGCCACGGCACCCTATAATAGATACGATGTGTATAATACAAACAAATTTTGCTAAAATTTCCTTCTAAATTTTCTCCAGCATGTAGACGGTCGTATAATCAAATTCGTTTTAAATCAAATTTGAACATATATAGTTTTTCTTCCGAAATTTAGCCGATAGAGTACTGTAACACTTTTTTTCAGAACTGTCAAAATATGAGTGGTAAAATAAATTTTGAAAGCATCTACTTGTAATTTAAGCTTCTTAAATCATACTTTCAATACTATCTAGTATAAAACTCGGTAGACCACACAATATTTAGGTATGTCCAACTGGCACGTGTCAATAAGTCTCAACACAAACCATATTCCCGAATTAACGTCAATCTATTGACTCATGACGTTCATTTCATTCTTCATCGCATCGCGCCAAAAAATGTAACCGCTCAAATTTGTCAAAGTATTTTATGAGGACAATACATCATTTACACAAATCTCTCGTGTGTGTAGGGTCTAATTTTGGAAAATTGAACTAATTTGTTCGAACATTAGATCGTCTTGTTCCACATATGTACCAAATTGTGCGTATTTATAACCGCAAATGAGACGATTGCGCCAAGTAATTGGTTCTCGTTTTCTATTATTCTGCAATTCACTCTACTTCGCTTTGTACTTTTCCGTCATCTCACGCAATTATAAAGCAAAAGTGATCGCTTCCTTTTTATATTAAAAAAAAAAAGTTATTAGATCATTGGGTCAGTTGATAGTGCAGACACTGTTGTCAAACGACTTGTCCGAGTGATGGTCACACTATATGATGGACCATCATATTACCCCTCTCTATGTCAATTGAATAAGTGACCGAGACCCCATAAATAATTTGAATATGTGTTGCCTCTGTTCCGAGGCTGCGAAAAGCACTGCAGCATAAAAGTATCTAACAATTGTATACGGTCGTGTCGACGAGAGAAGTTCGACTTAATTACCTCATCGAATCGTCGAGGTACATTGAATGTGTCTCGTAGGATAATTTGCCTTAGATAATGGATATAAAGACATCTGTCGTGTCTTAGACTATCAGTTGCTTAAAATGTGTTCAATGTGCAAATGCTAATACATGGACGCATTGCCTCGTGAAATCAACTAGTCACTTCCGTTTCGAGTGGCAATGATTTTCATTTATTACTTTGTTGTGAGAATTTCTATTCGTAAAAGAGTTTATACAAGTATGTGTTGACCGTTGCGTCAGAGCTTTTGAAACGGGTACGCTTTTGTACGATCCCCAAGAAGATCATTTAATAATTTAAGACAGACTTGAACACTAGCTCAAGTAAATACACGTAGCCGTATGTCTATCCTTTTTTTATTTTTTTTTGTAAATGATAGGTTGACTCAGAGGATACTATTGGCGACAGTAGCGGAAAGGATTGTGCGGCACAGGAGTTGTAGATTTACTCAGAAAATAGAGTAGAATACTTAGAATACTTGTTTACTATTGATCAAAGCCATCATAGAAATATATGGCCTTCTTATAAGGAGACCGGAGAATAATCCGAAAAAATACATGAAAAGAGCACAAGCCGGTATTTGAAGCAATACGCACGTACGGATATCGTAGAGCAACCATCCATTTTTCGAATGCTGATTACAGGATATTCCAAAAATGATTGCATATATGGTGGTGGATACCATACCACTGCAGCACTAGTGCACTCTCTGGTAACATCCAGTTTGCTGCTCCAAGTATGTGAATCCTTTTTATGTGGATGTCAGATCCGGTTTTATGAAACTGGCTTGGGACGGAGATCTCAAATCCAATTTTATGTCGTCCTCTATTTTACCTTCAGCAGTTTAAACCATTCTGCAGACAAGGGAAATGAAGTGCACTCTCTATGAGACGATATATTCTAACTATCGCAGTTTAAATTTATTTCCTGTGCATACTAAAGATACAGTCTTTTCATCCAGAGATGCATGCTGAAAACTTTTTTAGCATAATTGGATGTGTTTTTCATCAGACCCGACTTCCACCTTCGAGTACCATTCGATACTGAACTTTTTCAGCCTGAAAAGAATGTCGCAAGTAAATATCACGGGTCTCCTCTAATAATTTTTTTTTTTTTTTGGAACAGTTGAACAGATATCACGTTTTTCTTAAGCCAAGATAAGACTTCTTTAATCGCCCTTATTTTTGCCTGGAACACGCTACAATGATTTGGAGGACGTAAGGAGAGCTTAAGATTAAGGCTGTCAGAGAAAACACCTGCACCAACTCCGTCTTTGGTTTTTGACCCCTTAGTGTAGAAGTGAATCGACTCACTTTCTAAAATGGATCATCCTCCCAGATTGATCTAGAAGGGATGGTGGCAAGGAAGTTCTTGTCGAAATTTAGACGTGGGATTGTGTAGTCCGTGTTTTCGGGAGAGATTTTGAATTTATTCAGAATGGAAGCGTAGCCAAATTCTTTTCTTGATCACTGTTGGGCAGCTTCAAGGCGAACGGCTGCATTCGCTGCCATTAGTAAACAACAATATTTATAATAGTCTATTACAATCATTTGCTTGCTAAATATAATATATCGAGGGGTATCCGATGAAATATAATATCCAGTGCCGCAGAGGAAGTTGTACGTAGTGCTCCGCTTATGCACAGACAAGCTGTACGCTGGACCTTACTTAGATAATCGCGATTTATATCTATAAATCTTTTCTAAGGCTGTCCACTAGACAATCACCCCGAATGTGAGTATCGGTCTAATGACCGAGATCAGCGAGTTGTTCGAGGCTATAAACCCCATTTATTTCCAATAGCTTATTTGCAAGAGAAAGGTGCTGCTGTAGCTTTCTTGACCCTTTCTTGAATATTAGGTTTCCAGCTTAGTTTAGTTTTGTGGGGGCTTATACCCAAACTACACCAAACCGGCCATCTAGTTAGCTTGTTTAAAGTGTTTTGTAGAAGTTCTTTTAGAGTATTAAGGTGCTTTCTCGAGACAGCCAAAGTAATTAATGATTTCTTTTCTTCGGTTGGTCTTATGTCTTCTTCTAGTGAGTTGCCTACATATTGTACGGATTGCGCTAGGTCTCATCTGGTCGACGACAATGTTAGAAATAATACCTTTTTTTATGTGAAAATAACAAGTCTGGAACTTTACAAAATTATCTGTTCACTTAGCAATTCGAGCTCTTGTGGAAGTGATGGTATAACCAATCCTACCCTTAAAAAAATAGCACTAAATATAGTAGACGTTCTAGCCTATATTTTTAACTTAAGCATTTTATCCGGTATTTTTCCTGATAAATGAAAGTGTGCAAAAAGGGTAATAAAAGCGACAAAAACATTTACAGGCCAATTTCCTTATTGTCGTCCGTTTCAAAAGTTTTTGAAAAGGCCGTTAAGAGTAGAGTGCTGAGTTACTTGGCAAAATCAAATTTTTTTTAGTCCTGCTCAATTTGGGTTTAGGGAAGGCCTTGCCACGGAAGATGCCGTCCTGGAGTTTTGCTCTTGATGATAAAAAATGTTGCGCCGGACTCTTCGTGGACATCACCAAAGCCTTTGATATGGTCAACCATAAAATTCTGTTGAACAAATTATATAATGCAGGATTTCGAGGTTTTGTACATAATTGGTTTAAGTCTTACTTGAAGGATAGAACTCAAAGAGTCAAAATAGGAAACACTGTTGGTGGGTCAAAAACTATGAACTTAGGTGTAGCCCAGGGATCAGTTCTTGGTCCCATACTGTTCTTAATTTACATCAACTCTCTATTCAGTCAACCATTTATAGGGAAAGTTACAGCGTTCGCGGATGATCTTGGTATTGCATACCGCTCAGATAACCCTTTAAATCTGATAGCTGATGTAAATCATGACGTTCACCTTTTCAGAATATGGTTTTCGGAGCACAAACTAGTTGTTAGTAACAAAACTAAATTAATTCACTTTAGTTTAAACATGCAAGAATCTCCTGATTTTGAAATCTTCTTCCATGCGAAAAATTGCGTTAGATCTAGTATGTTAAATTGTGTTTGTACCTTAGGAGCTACAAGCACAATGTTTAATGAACAAGCATCTTGTGACATACATTGTTTTAAAATTGAAATTGTGAATCAGTTTAAATATTTAGGTATTACTTTTGATCAAAATATGAGTTGGTCCGAACATATTTCAATTCTGAAAAAATATTTACTTTCTACAGTCCGAAGCTTTTATCGTCTCAGAAAATTCTGTGACAACAAAACTTTAAAAACAGTATACTTTGGAATTCTTGAATCAAAATTACAGTACGGAATAAGTTGCTGGGGTGGTGCTTACCAAACAAAGCTTAAGCCGTTGATTGTGCTGCAAAAGTGCGCTATCAGACAAATATGTGGGGTCAATCGTTTAGCTCGCTCTATGGCTTTGTTCAGATCATTGAAAATTTTACCACTTAAACATTTATACTACTTTAAAGTTTCTAAAATCTTTTTTATGAGAGGTGGTTATTTACAGAGTCCAATTTCTAACACCCGTAATTTGCGTAGCAATTCAGTTAATGTTGTCGTTATTCCTTCTTTTCGCACCACTTTATTTAAAAACTTTTACTCCATTGTGTCCTGCAAATTATTTAATAAACTTCCTTTAAATATCCGAGGCATAAGATCTTTGCACAACTTCTTAAAACAAGTCAAAATATGGCTTCTGAATTTTGATCATGATGAAATTAAAATTTTGCTGAACTATGTCATTTAAATATATTATATATTGCCTAATTGTTCTACATACTTTGTATATGCTTTCTCTTCAAGTTTTTCTCCTCTTTTATTGTAAATATACTTTTTTTTGGATATGTATAAATGAATTAGATACTGTTCACCCCACATTACAAATATATTTTCTTTTATAAAGTCGCATTATCACTATTTTTAATTTATAAATACAAATGTCACTACATTACAATTATTTCTTAAAGGGACTAAGCCTGCACTCCATTAATGTGGCTTGTTCTTGCCCCTGGGTTGAATCAAAGGGCAGGAAGAAGTTATCGCTGTATTTAAGGATAAGTTTAAATCTCCATGCGATCAAGTTCTTGGTGGTTGCAGGGGGGATTAAGATGATTTGAGGTTTAACTAAATTACTTAAACTTGACCTATACTTGAGCCAATCAGTTTCAAGGTAATTCCTAAAAAAAGGGGGCTAAGAGAATCTACATATAAAGAGAATTGGAGATAGCTCTAATCCAAGAAGGTGGGTTCGCTTGACACCTTCCAACTCCTGATGCGTTGGATGATAGTATCGGAGGCAAGGGTGATATTCAATACTTCTTGCCTGTTTCTGGTGACGAAAGTAAGCTTTGTACTTGGAATTAAATCAAAAAGTAGCTCACCTCTTTTGTTGATATCGCAACTCCGAGCGTTAGCATCACAGCCTATTTTGAGACCAGATTTCTGCCTCCTTGCATCTGCCATCAGTCTTTCTAGTTTATTCCCAAAAAGAGGATCCATGTTGTCATGGGCGAGATATGCCGAGACCAAGTAGTAAGAACCGCCTGGTGTCTCTATTTTCACTGCGGTTGTATCTCGATCGCTGTAATTAGGGAGTAAGGTTACATACAGGATAGATTCCACCAGTATACATACACGATCTGGGTTTACCTTCATACGCACATACTTGTGTAATAATTAGGAGTCTTGAGTCCATATATCAAGTTCTCCACAACCCAAGGCTCGTGGACGAAGACTTTAAATGAAACGGAAGTGAGCCGCTAAATTTATTATGGATGTAAATGATCATCAATGATCAGTACCGAGACCAGAGTCAATTTACCCAAGTTAACAACTTAGTCTTTTTGTCTGTTTGTGCGTCTGCTTGACCGTATATCACCAATTTAGAGCTAGGAGCTTTTTAGGGTTCGAAGCACATGTTTAAACATTTTAAATCCCATAGACATGCTCACTTTTTGACAAACGGCTTTTACATAAAAGACTATGTTGAGAAAATATTTAGGGATTGCCTTTCTTTACGATCCGTCGTTGAGGTCGACTTTCATGAAATCGCTCGAAAACTTATGAAATTGCGTTAAAGTAGTGAGTTCACATTAGATAACGCCACACACATAAGTGGGCGGGATTTATGAAAAGAGATAGGGTATATTACGATCCATTTCAACCAAACTGTAAGTTTCTGTTTATTTTTAATTGCTCAGCGAAACATTCAGGGTTATCGTGAATAAATTTTCCCTCGGAATTTTTCTCCCAAACAAAAATTAGGTATTTTCAAAAAAGATGAAATAATTCCGCTGAAAAGAAATAGGTATCATAAATGACAATTCAGGAGAATTTTCAACGCAATCGCGATATTTAATTTTTTTCTGATTAATTTTTTCACTATTTTTGAAGATACCATATTTTTTGTTCGGGAGAAAAATTCCAAGGGAAAACTTAGTCACGATAACCCTGATTATTTCAACACTTAAAGTATATCGATACAATAACCTCAAATATTTTCTGCAGAAAGTCATCTCTCCACGGTCATTATCTCCTTAATCTGGATAACTCAAACCTCACTTTCGAGATAGGTTACAACAAAACCAAATTACGTTTTCATTTTGAATGAAATATGATCATCCCCTATAATAGGTCAGGAATTAATGCATTCTCTATGTTCGAACACTTAAATCATTTAAATTTTCTCAAGCACCCCTGTGAGTTGGGTTACTCTTGTGGTTAGCAAAACCATATAGCATCACTCCTAGGTTGTATCGGTCGTTGTTAATTAGTCCAGGTGACTAGATCGCAATATCATCCGTGCTCCATCCGAGCCTAACCAACGGTATTAACCGGGGTAGGTAAACGCCTAACATAAGGCGTGTCTAAAAAAAAAGGTTGTATCGGTATTATGTAGAATTTAATTAGAAATTAGAATTTGCAAATCGAATTCAATCACATAGTTATTTGTAATTTTCCGTTGATGGTTCAAGAATAAAACATCAAAGCTTCCAATTAATGTTAGAATATGCATAATTGAGTGACTTTAGAGGGGTTGATCGAAAAGCCTTTGTTTACTCCCACGGAATACGTTATGAATTACGATTCGTTACCCACGCCAAGACAATTGTCGGTTTACTTTTTTTTTATCGAGAGAAGAAACTATTTGTTCTTTAATTTACTTCTATTATTCGCTCTGTTAATTGTAATTAATTGATATTTGTATTTTTTTTTTCTTGCAGTGAAGTAACCGAAGGTGCTCTACAGATATGGCGGACACTTCCAGAAAAGATCCGACATGACCCCAGCCTTGCGTCGTTTCGTCAGGAACACGAACGTCTTCATGGTGAGTTAAACAATTAAATTTTATTCGATTAAGAAGGAATTAGTTTCATTGTAATAATTGCAAATATTAAAAGTTAAATGAGTTACTAATGGGTTCATGCTCTGTCACGCTAACATATTATTTTATTACATTTTATGAGGTAGAAATGGGCAAATAAATCAAAATGAAATACTGAGCTAATTTTAATGCTATTTTCGCTGATTTTTGGGAACACTAAGGCGTCTAGTTAAGATTTAAGTTCCAAAATATTTTTCTTATAATTTGATCAATTTATTTTATCAACAGCTTGATATATCGAATGAAATTGTCTGAGGTGACCACTCTGATTCGCTTTGCAATTATGGTTGATGTATTCAAATGAATCCGTTTGCGATAGAGGATTTACCGCCAGCCAGTCAGCGGCTTGGCGAACTGCGGTTACTTCGGTCTTAAAAAACGCTGCAGTGGCTTGAAAGGTTAAAGGAGAGGTGAATGTCCAAGTCATTTGAGAAGACTCTGGCACCAACTCCGTTCATAGTTTTGGACCCATCGGTGAACATTTACAGCGCTTTATTGTGCTGGACATTGCGATGTGCTCACTCTGTTTTGTCTGGCATAGTAGGCATGTAGCCCAAATCAAAATCTACAATAGTTTTGCGGGCAGGTTGTCGGTGATGCTGACGGTATATACCCAAACATACTAAATGAGATAATGCTCTCCCTTTGGATGGTAGTTCAGTTCGCTTCTACACAGACGGCTCCAAAACCAAAAATGGGGTGGGGTGTGGTGCCTTCTCTGAAAAGCTTAACCTGACCATCTCTTTTCGCCTCCCAGATTACTGTAGTATATTTCCAGTGAAAATAACGGCGATAAAGGAAGCCTTGTCCTTGGTTAAAATATAATGCAATATCTGTCAGTGATACTAGCATTTCTGCTGGCAATCAAGCGGTAATCAGGTCCACGGAATAGTGCTTTTTCACTTCAAAGGTTGCCTCAAATTGCCGTTTGTCTCTCACGGAGATGGCGGAGCACTACAACATTCACCTATGCTGCGGACCCTGGGTATGCCCCTCGCTACACGTAAGCATCTACTAAAGTTGGACGATATCGGAAAATCAACTACAGATGCATATACATATAAGTACATATTTCGGAACAGATATCGCCTAGACTGGATGCGAAACGTAGAATTAAGTTAAGCTGAAGCGATTACAGATCAGCTAAGTTATCGGTGTCCTAACTGGACACTGTCCGATAATACTGTCTAACGACTTCTGCAAGAGCTGTAGAGACAAAAAAAAAATTATTCACCTCCTATGCATATGTTCGGCCCTGTCACAAAAAAAAAATGCTTCATCTAGGGGCTTCTTTCTTCGATGGCATCGACGAACTGCCGTCTTCAGGCATTAATGAAGTCCTTCGCTTCATTAAAAACTCCAGTTGGTTTTAGTCCCTTGGTAGCCAAATAGAAAGATCTATGACATCACAATAAATTTATACTGTATTTAGTGTGTCTATGCTCTCGTAGAGACCTAACCTAATCTACCACTTAATCATTTCACTTCCAACCCTCGCCTTCGAATTTCAAAGGATATCACTAGCATCGTATGCGCTCTCAATTTTCTGGCAGTGTATGGGTTCTTTTGGTAAGACATGGGGCTTTTCACCGAATAAGGTTCTCTGAATCTATATGGCTATAATAACACCATTCTTGGCATATGTGTCGGTTATTTTGTAGAAGAGGTTTTCGCGTAAATATGTGACAAACATTTGCGCCAAGCTCCAAAGAACGGCTTGTCTCGGCTGCACGAAAGCTTTTTCGAGTACGCCTTACTCCGCTTTGGCCTCGGCCAGATTCTGAACCTGGATGACTCCAAAACCAGTCAAATATCTGGTGCTGGTGTCTTCGTGGAAGACAATAGGCTTCACTTCTCTTTAGGAAAATATGCGTCTGTTCTCCAAGCGGAAGCTTATACAATTCTAATGGGTATGAAGCATATTGTAAGGAGTAGGTGGAAGGGTCGAAATACGAGTATTTGCATCCGTAATGATAGTCAGGCAACGCTTGCTCAGCCCTTTAATCACTTCAAAATAGTTCGTTAATGTAAATGAAGTGGCAAGGGTGTAATGGTAAAGTCGTCAATTGCCACGCTAATGGTTCATGGCTCAAATCCTCATGTCAGCAAGCATTTAATTATAACATAACACTGACAATAGCTGGTCATATGGCTGGAAAAATTATTCGCTCTGGTGGATGATTGATTTGCCTAAGACGTCGGTAATCGTGAAGAAAATACTGTGAATTAGAAGCAAAGACAAGAAGTAAGAAAAATTTCCCCAGTTATCTGGATATCACCCCTGGGGTTTCTCTGAAGCATAAGCAGATGAGCTTCAAAGCACTACACCAAATCTTTCTCTCTCTCTATCTATTCTTTCCAATGCCTGCACTGTGTGTAGGTTAGGTTAGGTTAAAGGGGTTAGCTGCAACGATTGAGCGCAGCCTGCACTCGAATCTCTCACGGATCTCCCCTGACGTGGAGTATTTTTAACACCTTAAGTGGGCGCAAATTATATAGAAAAAAAAAAAAAAACTCTTTGAACTCTGTCGCAAGGGTAAATTCTCTGACTCTTATTTGCGTTCCAGGTCACACTCGGATCTTGCCAATTTCTAATAAAACGGGTTAATTGTAGTCTTGCTCTCTGGTATAACAATGGACTAGTTGCATCTGAGTGGTGCAGTTGAGCGTTTCATCTCATCATACTTTGGTCTATCTTAAGAAAGGTTCGATTTTTTGTGAAGTATGCCTCCTACAATGTCGGACCAAATCTGCAAAACTGTCCATAGCAGATAGCACAGGGTTGATTTATTCTCAAGCCCAGACCGATAAATTCCTTAAGAGCAGTCTATCTTATTGGATTTGCTGGGATTGCAATAAGTTAAGATGATAGCTCTTATGCTATACCATTTTCGCTGTCTCATTAGTCAACCGATAGCAGCAAGTAGTAAGTCATTTTTATTTATTTCATTCTTTCACTCGAGTAAAATGCTTTAGAAACTTTATTATTACACCTGACACTCATTGTGCGCTAAATACATCGACAAAATATGCATTTCTTTTGTGAGAAAGAGGCTGTCTTCAACTGGCAATTAATAGAAGCCTGTATGTGGCAACAACAACCATTCAAACTAATCGCTTTTCTATCATCATCATATCTGGAGCAATGCACAACAGTGCACAACACCATACGTGTTCAAACTATCGCGACAGGTTTTCAAAGTACTTTTTTTTTCTCCTTACCAATTCAACTATCCAGATAGATAAAGTAAACGTTCCTTTTTTTTATCTTTTCTTAAGAAAAGGTGCAGCCGATAAGATTTGCATAGCAAATGGAACTATGCATATGCAAGCATAGCTATATATCTTTATATATGGTAATGGAATGCCTGCAAGGATGGATTGCGGAAGTTAAGATTTATGTGCGATGTACCTACGAGTATATGTATACGTATTTTACTAGTGAGTATAACCTGACTGTGAGTACATGACATGCAACGATTTGGGTGTGTTCGAAGTAAAAAATTGATTGCTTTTCAATATGTCAACATGTGTATAGCGTGCGTTTAAAAAAGTTGCATACTATAGCCCATAGATTAGTGCGATGAGATATAGCCCAAGATTGACTGTTGTTTGGTAACTGGAGATCGAATGTCATGCTTAATTAGGTTAATAGAACATATACTTCAAAACCTCAATTAGCATGTAGTATCATTGTTTGTTAGGTATATACAGATGTAATGGACCAAATAGTTGACGAAAATCCTTGTAAGGTTTTCTGTTTTGGGGAGCTTGGATATATTTATCTTTACTTGAATCAACAAAAATCATATTTCACTCTAAGAAAGTTTTAGTAGTTCGATAGGTCCCACTAGGGGCCAAGTTATATTTACACATTAATTAGCCCAACAGGGTGAGCTGTGAGCTTTGGTTTCGTAAGCAATGCGGTAATATTAACAATATCTATGGTCTCTTAATAGTAATAATAACATGTGGTTTTATTATTAATAGCCTCCGTAAAAACAGTGATTTTTATGTTATAATCTCTTTAGTCATTTGTTGGACAAAGACAAACTGAATAGTTTGTCTGTAAGTGTTCAATGAAATATAAATAACGATATCAATGACATCACAGACAGTACCAGAGGCGGAATTGAAATTAACCAAACAAATATCCCTGTACTAATGTATGCAGATGACATTGTATTCCTTGCCGACACAGTTAACAGTATACAGTTAATGATAAATAGGCTGGAGAACTATTGCAACACCTGGAATTTGTCTGTTAATCTGGCGAAGACGAGAATGATGGTATATCGAAAGGGAGTGGGCAGATACTCACCAAATAAAACATGGAATTATCAAGGTGAATGCATAGAAGTTGTAAGAGAATATAAATATCTGGGAGTCCTAATAAGAGCCAACCTAAATATGAATATATAGATTGAAAGCAAGTTAGCTGAAGCTAAACGCGCAATTTGTTCAGTTTGGAGAAGCTGCATCAATAATAAGTTTGTGCCTCATATTGCGAAGCAAAAAAACAAAAAAATTCGAACAACTTCCGCATCTATCCTTCTGTATGGGGATGTCGTTTATATGCATCCGTTGATAAGTTGACGCCCTATGTCCCACGAGGGGTTAAAGGATCTAAGTAAGTAAGTTGATAAGTTTCTTCGCTGTTGTATCAAAAAAGTATTTAGATTGCCAAGTAATGCTCCAAATTATATGATCTAGAGACTGGCACCCCACCTTTGTTTATTGATACAATACGGTTGCGCTTCAATTAAATGCTAACAGTTATGTCAATGGGTGATGAAAGAATATCAAAGTAAGTACTTTCGCGTATACTAGCAACAAAAGAAAACTGTGTGCAAGAGTGGGAAAATCTAGCACAACATTGTGGATTCAACTTTAGCATTATGCCCAGAGATCACACAACAGCATTGAGAGATAAGTTTACAGTCTAATAGAAAAAGAGGACAACATTAATATGAAGCTTTCGTCACCGAAGCCCAATCTTCCCAGCACAGGGCAATCTACGGCAAATGCAGATACAACGCACACTTTTTAAGCAATAATTCCACTGATAATTAGTACCTCTGATTATATACCTCATCAACCTGAACTCCCAGTTATACGTGACCTATGCAATCTCAACGAAAGAGAGGATGTATTGCACTTTATCGTAGAATGTCATATTTTTAGGGAGACACGGTGATTTTCTTTGGCACAAACTTACTGGAAAGAGGATGCGATGCACATTTTGGATGGTGAACGTGGCTGGGAAGTGCATTATAAATACACAGCGACTGTACTAAAATACAGGCGACGCATAGTTGAAGGCGTCTCTTGATGTTTTTTTATTCTTATAACTAATCTGTTCTTTTAATACATACTAGAAATCGTGTGTGGTCGAAATTCGACAGAGAGGAATTTATCTACAATAACTTAAATGTTACATACGAACATGATTTTTTTTTCTGCACATATATGGCGCAGTACCTTTCGAATCATATAACTTTCATCCCCTCCTTTCTTAATACAATAAATACTTAAAAAAAACTTTAAATAAGTTTCGTGTTCACGTATTAATATATAAGATATGTAATTTCATAAAGTTAAATGTCAATCTGGAAGACCGCCCTCAGCCAAACCAAACAAACCTAGAAATTATAAACATGTAACAATCTTTTTTATTAATGAAATAAACAGTCTTTCTAACTAACTAACTAAACTAATTAACGATTTAAAAATTCACCGGTGAATTACAGCTTTAATCTTGAACATATTGTTTGCTGCACTGAGCGTTTTAATTCATGGTGCTATGTGTAGAAGAAGAAATGGAATTTCTACTAACAGCCTTTTGGCAAACTACAGAGTAGACAGAAAAAGTTATGTAATGATAAACTGGCCTGCGGTACGCATTAACACTTCGTAATTTAAAATTGTGTACTAGAAATTAAACCAGAATGTGTTTTTCCTTCAAAGCAAAGGTTTTCAGTTCGTAAAGCCTCTTATGTAAAAAACGGCTTACTTGAACTAAAAGTTAAACAAATGTTCGGACTTAAGTATCTTTTCAAGAAAAAGTCAGACAAGCCCGTTCCAACTTCTTTTTACAAATGCTTCCTCTAATATCTAATATAGACTCCATCTATTTCCTACTTCAATTAGTGGATTCAAGTGCTGTGTAGTTCTGTATCTTTCACTTACTTACTTGGTGCTACAGTTCGGGGTAAACCTGGGCCTTAACCAACAAGCCTCTCCATTTAGCTTGGTGTTTAGCTTTTTGCCTCCAATTGCTTACTCCAAGTTGGTCGAGTTCCCCTTAAACTTGTGTGCACCACCCACGGTGAGTAGCTCCTCTACAGCGTCGTTCCTCTGCGTTAGATTCGAAGACTCTGCAGACCAGAGCATTAGTGTTCATTTGCTCTTCATGTCCTAGCCATCTCAAACGTCCAATATGCAGTTTTTCGACTAGGTCGATGTCGCTGTACAGCTCGTGTAATTCGTCATTGAATCTTCTTTTCCAAAACTTGTCAACGCAAACGGGATCGAATATCTTACGAAGAATTTTTCTCTCGAAGCGACCAAGGATATCTTCATCCGCTTTCAATCAAGTCCATGTTTCATTGCCGTAAAGCAGGACTGGGATGATCAAGATCTTATATAGAGTCTCCTTAGTTGTCCGGGATAGAGCTTTACTGTTGAATTGCCTTATTAAAAAAAAAAAAATAAAAATAAAAACGGCGGCTGGCAAGAGTTATACTGCGCTTGATTCCTGCGTTGATTGTCAGATTGTCATTATCAGAAAAAATCCATGAGTATAAAATCGATACGCATAACCTTTTCATCGATTTTACAGTTGTCTTTGACAGCGTGTATGGAGGCGAGACAGAGCCATGTCTAGTCTGGGCATCCCTGCCAGGCTCGTCCCTCTGTGTGGGATGACGATGGAGAACTCTCGCTGCTCCATCAAAGTCGGAAAGAACACCACCGATGTC
Organism: Brachypalpus laphriformis; assembly: GCA_945910035.1. NCBI lineage: Eukaryota > Metazoa > Arthropoda > Insecta > Diptera > Syrphidae > Brachypalpus > Brachypalpus laphriformis. Next base: position 127,719,073 of record OX246755.1, read on the forward strand.
GATGTTAGGAAAGGTCTTAGACAAGGTAACGTGCTCTCATTCGATCTCTTTAACATAATACTTAAAAGAAGTGTACGAAATTCGCAAGCCAACACCAGAGGTACAATCTTTTACAAGTCTGTACAACTTCTCGCTTAAGCCGATAACATTGAGATAGTCGGAAGAACTCAAAAGGACACCCAACATTGGCGTCTTGGACAGAACGCCACAATAGACAGATATAATTTTGAGTTAGTAAAGGACCTTGTCTACCTAGGCTCGATGGTGAACTCCACAAATGATACCAGCGGGGAGATCAAATGAAGAATTACTCTTCCTAATCGCTGGTTCTATGGGCTAAGAAGGCAATTGAGTAACAAAACTCTATCTCGAACTACTAAGGCATCTCGGTATAAGGCACTTATCACCCCTGCTGTATGGCGCAGAGGCATGGGCTTTAACAAAACCGGATGAGGATGCCCTTGGTTATTTCGAGAGAAAAGTTCTTCGAGCTACCTTTGGTCCCGTCTGCATAGACGGTGAGTAGAGGAGAAGGTACAGTTCCGAACTATACGGCCTATATAACGACATTGACTTAGGCAGAAGAGTTCAGATACAGCGACTAAGATGGCTGGGAGATTTAAAGCGGATGGAGCTCAACGTTTCCGCTAAGAAAGTCTTCGAATCCACCCGGATGGATGGCGCAGTAGAGGACGATCTCGCCGTAGGTGGCGCAAAGAAGTGGAGGAGGACATCAACCAACTTAGCGTGCGCAACTGGAGGCAGCTGGCTCGTAGCCAGACTGGCTGGGGAGGTCTGTTGGTTGAGGCCCAGGTCCACACCGGACTGTAGCGCCACCTAGGTAAGTAAATATCATTGTCAGAAATAAAAGCAGAGCTGAGGTAGAGAAAGTTCCTTACTATCTCGAAGTTGTAGCTGCCCACTGTGCCGTTCTGTCCAATTCGTCGGTGGTGATTGTCCCTTCTTGCTGATATCATATACTTGTTTTTGCCCTCGTAGTCCCTCTCTTTAAGACTGATTCTGTGGCTACATTCGAGCACCATAATTTAACTCGCGTACACCAAGTTCCCTTCCTCTAAACTGAAGCCTTTCTATTAAGTGCCTTTTTCTGAGGTCAATTCGAAAACTCTCCAGGGTTCGCAACTATCGACACTTAAGGTTCTCTGCGCCTTAGTCTGGATTTGTACACTGCCCCGAAAGATATGACTCTTTTCAAATTCAATAAGTGGTATCGAGGTGGGAAACAAAATGGAAGAATATAGACTGTAGACATTGATAGAATCTTTTTTACGTTCTATATATCCTTATTCGTAGATTTTGATTTTTTTATTTAGTTTTTCTTTGCGGCTTTAGTCAGTTATATCAGCCAACAGTATTTTGTATTGACAAGAAGACCGAGGTGATGTATGTAATAATAAATGCAAGTGAAATGAAAAAAAAAAATTAAATGTCAAGATGCCGACTCAAAAAGAGTCGACGTGAGAATATGAATGACTTTCTGAAGAGCGTTGAAAAGAAAGCAGGTAAATCACGACTTGGGCAGAATGTGATGATTAAAGTAATTTGTTTAGCTCCACTTAAAAATTTGTTCATCTAAAATGGCCAATGGCATAAATTCAATCGGCCTCAATGCAAATTTTTAAAAGGGAAATACTTATATCTGAAGTAATAATCTACTACAGTAATTTACCCACGGACTAGCATGGGATGAGTGCGACCGCGTAGTTTCACCCACACCTCGTATAGTCTAGTTTGAAATACATTTTAATAAAACTCTCAAGTTCATCACCCTTTCAAGTTCACGCGATACACTCTCCCATTTTTGTACAACACTTGCGTGAGATAAGTATTCTTCTTCTATCCCTCCAGTGGATAGCGAATATACACCACCCACACACATTCACTATAAACTATTCCATTTAAATTCACCCTCTGAACATTTTTTTTTTCTCTATACTTGATTACAGCATCAGATAGGCATCGTCCAGACCATGTACACTTCCTAATAGTCCATAAATTAGATTTAACTTCACATTCATTCATTAAGAGGACTTCTAATGAGTTTCTATTCAAATCCCATAGTACTTCATGCGAATGTAATTCATAGCCACGTTCTGACAGATCAATTAAAAACCTCCCAACGACAGTAATCATAGTGCAGTAAGTGCAAACTTGAATTCAGTAACTTAGCACATCGTTTGTATGTAAACAGTTTATGGGATTATAGTATTCAATGGAATCGTTTTACATATTTGACACTTATCTAATAAATTCATTATAAAGGACAGTTGTAAAGTACCTACAGACCTGCTTAAATGGATGCGTTCTACTTTATTTTTATATATTGTAGTTTAAATTAATTTGTTATATTTATTCAAGTTCATTACCGTAGGTTGCATGATTAATCTCAGGCATGTAGCTTTAGAAATAAATCAATTTAAATATGATCAAAAGCTGACTTTAACTTTGAAGTTGTACAAACTAGCATTAAAATTCCGTTAATGTAAATTACTCTAACCTTGGAAATGTTTAGTGTCGACTAGCCGTACTTTAAGTCATATTTTAAGGGACAACCAATTCAAAATAACTTCTGTCATACTCAAACAGTCAAGCTGAGTGCACAGTAGTGAAATACACAAACGGCTTGCAATAGTAATAAAACCAGACTTTTATTTAGCTTTTTCACTTCTAGGAAATACTTCAAAGTTAACTTTTAAAATTTTTATTTCTAACGCCCAATGAACAGTAAAAATAGAAACACGTTAGGACTTAGTCATTCTTTGAGAATAAAAGCACGCTTGTTGTTTTGTTTTAAATAGATAGCTGTGAAAATTGGATTTTTATCGGTTAACTACTGTTCTAATTGATAAGTAACAATAACCAGCCCAGTCAAAAATTGCATAGATACGGAACAAGTGTGCGTTCAAAATAACGTCCCAGTACCTTGAGAGATCATATTTTAATTTGTGCATGGTTCTGACAGCTCATAACTATTATGTAGTGCAGACAAACCCAAATGCTTGCCATTCTACTTCTATTCAGTTTTGATTATATTCAAAAATTATTGTGATCGTAGGCACAAAAGTAGGTTCTTTCTCGTTAAATCTTACATGTTATATAATAAAATGATAACTAGGGTCGCCTGTTGGGAGGTGTCACACAGAAACTAATTAGCAGATTTTAACAAAACGTTGGTGTTCTATACCTTCGGAGCTTGATCCTTATCTCCAATTAGAATTATCGCGATATTCCTCAAGGGGATTAAGATATTAAAATAAATATACATAGATATTTAAAAAGAAAAAACAGACAGAATCAGACATTATAAAACTATACATTCGAAAAGTTTAAGAAGTACTCTTTTTTGTGTACTTTTGGGCGCAGTGTAAAATAAATAAACACATGGATTAATTTCCTTCTATTTCCTGTTGGTCAAGGCCCACGTTCACCAAGAACTGTAGCGGCACCTAAGTAAGCAAGTGATTAATTTCCTTGCCAACCTTTGAGGCGCAAATTTCTAGCTACGTGTATTTTGACGCAGATAACTATGGCTCAATTCATACATAAAAGTTAATATTATTGTGGACCACGGAGACAAAGTCGCGGGTATCTGCTAGTGAAAAATAATGCTGGCTGAAACGCCAGAAGGAAATGAACAACCTGAGTTCACTGGCGTTGTCAGTTTACTGCGAGATCGGAGTACTCGTAGGTCTACTCCGAATGAAACTAAAACAATCAAAATGTAATTTCATATTTTTCCTGATTTAATGCAGTCTTTAGTTGGACAAATGAATAGATATACATGGATTACATTCATGTGGTAAAGTTCCATCGTACTTTTGGGTTTGTAGCACTGAAATTTGGCGAATTTTTATCAAGAAGTTATTGAAGTTTCGCTCAAATGAGTCCGGAGATTTTATGATGTCGAAATGAATATTTACAGAATTTTGAATGAGTTCCTAGTAGATAGATATACTTCATAATTTTACCTTAGTCGCATTGCTCTTGGCTGCAGGAAGGAATCGGAAGTCCTCGGTCACGCTGATTATGGTTATCTCCTACGGCACATAACTTATGAAACCGAATACAGCAGACCTAAAGATAAATTATAAAATTGTAAGAACGCTGCAGGCGAACCCCACAGGCGGATCTGTAGAAATGCGGTGAAGTGGGAGGGTTATGATCCCTTGTTTTCGGATCATAGCCTCGCTGGTAAAAGGAAGAAGAAGAAGAAGAAGAAGCTGCAGACATTTTTAAACATTGTCCCAAGGGTGTAGGCTAATAATTTGACCTAGCCATATACAACCATCTTAAAAGCAGCAGCGATATGACAAAAGTAGGCGGAAATTTATAGATCTAAGCGCACAGAGCCTGCTAGGCCAAGTTCTCACAAAACCAACCGCGCGAACACTATGCCATATTTACACGAACCATTTCGACCCCCTTTTTGTCCCTCCTCTATTTACGAGGCTAGTTACGTTATAGAACTGGGGAGTTAAGGTGATCAAGAAGAAATAGTATTCTAAATTGCATATGTCTAGGTGAAACAGTTTCCAAGATCCGAGTATTGAAAAATGTGGAACTCACTAACTGACTGACTGACTGATAGATCATCATAAATCTGGGGTACTCTTAATCGAGCTAGTGCTTTGAAATTTGGCCCGTAGATAGTGTTTGAGATAAAAATTACGGGAAAAAATCAATAAAAGTCCTAAATATAATTAAAATCCTATGTATACACTCTTATAGTGGGACTAGTGGGCTGGGATTATAAAATAATATAATAATATACAATATATAATATAATAATATATATAATATAATAATATAATAAAATAATTTTATTTTCTTCTAAAATTTGTTATAAAAACAGGTACAAAATTATAATCGTCCTATTTTAAGTAGTGTGAGTGCATACTAAGTAGTATCATGTGAACTCTAAAACCAGGTCCAAACTATGTATCTAATTATATACGCTTTGAATTTTAGTCAAACAAACCCGAAAAAACAACAGTTTAGGAAAACGAACACAGTTTGAGAGATACTCTTTTGACAAATTTAAAGGAATTTGACATAATAATAACCTTTTTTTTTTAATTTCAAAAATATCCTCAGAAAACATTTCATTGAATTTCGCGATGACAGAAGGTTCAAAGCCGATGGCTAAAAGATAATATGGGCTTTCGTTCCTTTTAAGTTTAGAACTGTGTTATAAAGTGGGTATTATATCGTCTATAATTAAGATAGCACAAATTTTAGCTTTGGTACGTACTAAAATAATTTTAAAAGGCACTTTATCCGACTATAATTTTGCGCCATAGTATTCAAATTAATTCAAATTATTCAAAAATTAAATACATGATAATACCTTTAAAAGTTGCCAGGTTAAAGCGGTTCTATTTTATTAGTTTGAGCTTAGTAAGAGTTATTTAAAGATATTCATTCATTAACAAGGTACGGTATTTAAGAGCGTGTTTCAGCAAATTGTATAACTGGAGATAATTTTTTTTCATTTAGAATCCTAAGGAATTTAGCGCGATCAAGTTCATTACTTCCAAGAATCAATGAACTTGATTTCCTCCATGATTTGAACATAGGGCATACACTTACGAAGTGGAATGTATTTTCGGTTGCATTAAGGTTGCAGATTGTACATATACCAACTGTATCGCTTCTAAGGGCCCTGGCATTTAGATTGAGTAGCCTTCACCGGGACTTCAAAAAAGTCTGATCATATCGCGGGGATTGATGTCTTCGAAGTAGTTGGGAATATCAGCGAATGATAAATTGCAGTATTCGTCATGAAACTGTGACTGAAGTGCACGGTTGGTGAATTCCGCCCAGTGGTTTTCTTTAAGAAATATATTGTGAGAAATGAGAAACATATTGTGTACTCTGTTCCATTCAGACTTTAAAGTCCAATTGAATTCGATACCCGTTCCCTGGAAAAGTGCAGACCATTCCTTCGCCCAATAGATTTTATTCCTTATTATTATATCCGTCAATTTACGCGGCAGTCTATTCTCAGCGACTATCCGAATATATCCGAAAAGCAGTTTTAGGGTTCTAAGGAACGCTTTCGTTAGGCCTGTTTCAATGTTAAGGACATAGTTAGGTGTGTTGTTTGGGAGAAGGAAACATTTTTTTATGACGAAGCGCTGAAGTTTTTCAAATTGGATGAGTTCGGAATACACCCAGACTTAAGCGCAGTAATTTATTATTGACTTTCCAGCGGCTTCGTATATTTTATATTTTCCTGAATGGAGGATATTTTTGTTTTTGATGAAATTGGACCATGTGGCGTTTATTGAATTTTTGGACATTGCGAGCCTTTGGTATAGATGTTCCGAACGAGATATGTTGTAAGTAAGACTTACTCCCAAGTATTTGTATTTTTTCGTAAAATTTATTTCAATGCCGTTGAAAAACCATTTTTCATCTGTCCCTCTCCGACCTACTAAGATGTATATATAAATTGCGGAACTAGGATAAGTTAATTAAAACCATGCAGTTACTATAATAGGTATACGTATTATATAAAACCTGACCATAAATTGAGCAAACCTTGCCATGTGTTGCGGAAATTCGCCCGAACTTATTTTCTTTGACTAACATTTTCATGAAACTCACAGTGGTGCCGATAGAGCAGGCTTATTCAATTTGTGCTTAGAATTTGACCTAAGAATAATATAATGTCTTTATTACAGACATTCGTGGTATTACGCGTATGTTGATTGCTGCGATTGCAGCGACGCACGACGGGACATACGGCAGTGGTGAAGCGGGAGGGGAGATCAACGTCCGGGCAGTGCAGTCCTTGATATTGGTTGCTCTATATTCTCCTGTTGTCAGGCTAACGTTGCTCTCTCAAGAGTTAAACATTAGATGACATTCACCTCATTCATTTCTATGCTAGTCAAATTAAAGCCCAAGAAAGGGCAGTTGCAGAATATAACATTGCGCAGAGTTGTAAATTTCAAGTCTTTGCAGCGGTATCTGAAGCCATTGTGTTTTATGGAGCACAAATTTGGGGATGCAAGCATTACAGAACGGTAATTGATCTGTTGAGATATTTCATCAAACGAATTTTTCACTTACCAGTAAGCACACCTGATTACGTGATTATGCTGGAAACCGACTTGTCTCCACTGTTTGTGAAAACACTTAAGCTGCAGGTAGATTATATAATAAAAGTACTAAATATGCGTAATGACTGGCTACCGAAAAAACCAGCTCTTCTAACTATTCAGAACGAGGCCAGTTGGTACGGCGAGTGACTGGATTTAGCAAGAGGCTGTGGAATCGAACTGGGGCGAACTTTGGGCGCCGTGGCGTAAGTGGCATGTGTGTCGGATCACTACGCGTGAGGTTCCAAGTTCGAATCCCAGAAAATATCAACAAGTTTTTTCACGGTCCCACCTCTCGCGAGCGTCTGACAAACATCCGAGAGTATTGTTGTCACGAAAAAGCTTCTCAAATCGCCGTTCGGATTCGGCATTAAACTGTAGGTCCCTTCCATTCGTGTGAAAAATATAACGCACACAACATGAGTGGTTGCGAAAAGCTAGGCCCTGGCACTTTAAAGAGCTGTTGCGCCAAATATTTGTATTTGTATTTTGTGGAATCGAACTTAGTTTGAATATCGCAGAAATAGCAGATTGGAAACCAGCACTTTATCTAATCGCAGCAACAGACATGCACTATAGAGAACGTTACCTAAATGAAGCTTCGGAATGGCAGCACAGGATGATTTACAGCCGATTATGCCATAACTTGCAGCTCAAAAACTATTGTACTTTCGAGATAAACTCAGTGTGGATGAAATTTTAATAAAGGGCAAGTTAAAAGGAGAAATGCTTAATTTGATCTATATGCCGCATCGAGTGGATCTTCCAAATTTATGCGGTTTATGCAACCTGGAGGAAAGGGAAGACATTCTATATCTTGTTGGAAGGTGCCCAATCCTGTAAGAAATAAGGAGCTATTTCTTCACCTGTGATATATTAAGTGATAACGAAACCTTAGGCTTACTCAATGAATTGAAAGTAGCCAAACTATATCAGTACTGTAAAGTTGCCGTAGTGTACAGTGCAAGGATATTAAATGAGAACTTCTAAAGAAAAATGTATTATCTTATTGTCAGATACATATTATTTAATTTTGTTTTATTTGCAATGCTGAATATTAAAAACAAGTTATTAATTTAGTTGTCAATTTGACAGACTGCAGTGCCATGTCTAATGATTTTTATGTATTTTGGTCATGTATTTACAATGTTCACACCAATAAAATCAATCTAATCAAATCTAAAATCTTAACCTAAATCTAGAATATAACAGGCTGAGATCAACATTCCGAAAGGATCTAGAATTCATAATTTATCAAAGAAATAGAGTCAGGTAAACCGCAGAGAGAGAATGGGCTTTGCTTCCAAATTTTACAAAGAACAATCCCCCAACATACCTTCTTTGAAAAGAAAAGTGGATACGAAACGAAAGTCAGTTTCTAAAAGTGATCAACAAGAAGGGAAACGTCAGTAACAGGCCTTTTAGATACTGTGACTTAATATCGATTGTTTTTGAAAAAAAATATGAATAAAAAGTTATGAAATCCCATCAAAAACATAAATTAAGAAAAAAAGGCCAACTTTTCGTCAGGACTATGTTTTTTGTTATGTGAAGGAAATAACTGAAATGTAAAAATTATGCCAAATTCTTTGCCTGCACGTTATAAGCAGTGTTTTGATAAGCACAGAAAAATATTATATCCTGTTTTTTTACACGTGTGTTTTTAATGGGATATAATTACCATGCAATTGAAGAGAATAATAACCGTAAAGCCGTCTTCTCAAATACATAGGTTAAAAGAAATCGTCGTCCCAGTTGATACTCACTTGAACCGGTAACCTTTGAATTAACAAGCAAACATGCTACCCACTTCATATTACCCACCTGGGACTAGACGGAACCCTTATAATACAGGATGTATCAAATTCCCAGTAAACATTCATTTAGGTTTTTTTTTTTTTGCAAAGTAAACCCAACTCGCATCCTTTTGACAAAAGCGCATGGCAGGGATTGGTCTAAATTCATTCATCACATTCAAATGAAATCGTATAATTTCCCCCATTTTCCACTCATGTAAAAATAGGGTATAGATTGAATGATAACAACAAGAAGGGTAATATATGGGATAAGGAACAACAGTGCCCTTGACGGTAAAGTAAGCGATGAGAGAATTACTATAAATACCCCAATACTAGATATAGATAGAACCCACCCTTTAATGTGTGTAAGATGGTATAATTATGCCAAACATTGTTTTGACTGGTATTTATGAGAGCCCAAAATCATTTATTTTCCTTCGCCAATGTACGAGTATCTAATGCTTAGAGCATAACTATGCACACAGATCGTTTGTAAAATTATCCAAATTGAGCGGTTTTACTATTTGTCGATGCCTCGCCTTGAACCTTGAAACAGGAGAATTAGAGAAACTCTACCAGTAATCATGCAGAGTATTCTACTGAACTATTTGTGTTGGATTCCTTTTTCACACCATCCTCGTGATTAAGGAGGAATAACAGTATGTTGTACAATTATGGATATACTTGTATCCGTCCTGAATCATAAGTATTAATCTATATTAACCATTTCTTGCCATCAAATTTTGTTATGAATACAAAAAAATAAAATATTTAGCGCAACAGCTCTTTGAGTGCGTGGGCCTAGCTTCTCGCAACCACTCGTGTTGTAAGCGTTATATTTTCCATACGAATGGAAGGAACCTACAATTTAGTGCCGTATCCAAATGTCTGTTTTGAGAAGCTTTCTCGTGATAACAATACTCTCGGATGTTTTCAGACGTTCGCGAGAGGTGGGTCCGCGAGAAAACCTGTTGGTGTTTTCTGGGATTCGAACTTGGAGCCTCGCGCGCAGTGATCCCATACACTAACCACTTGCGCTACGGCGCCCATAATGAAATTTATGAATAAATCAGGATAAACCTGATAAAGACATTGGATCATATATTCGCTTCACCGCCTTGATCTTTCTATTCCTGAATATTACACCTGCCATAGTTTCAAGTATTGACGCTTAGTTTTGAACTAATCTCAAATTGATCGAGAAACTACAATAGGAAATTAAGCTTGATTTTTCTTATAATATCCGATTAATGCTAATGACGAAACTACCAAAATAGTTGTGATTCATCGATGCTTCTAATCAGTTCTTTCCGATTTTTCATTCAATGCCATGTTTCGTTGAACTTTTTTTTTTGTCTAAACCGGGTTTTGTCGATTCAGTAGGTGAAACGTAAACAAAATTATCACTTTAGACTACAAGTGCGGCGTTGGTGTGACACTGTCTGAAGTAAAATTTGATTACGATTGTTTTTTTTTCCGTAAATCGAACAGACAAACATTTAGCACCTTCAGAGGTTTGTTTGTACGAGTATAATGGGTTCATTTAAATCAGAACAAAAAAAAAAAACTTAAATAATTGTCAGCCATAAAGTTTGCATTGCCAACACAGTACATTTAATATACATACTCGTATAATGCACTATACGAGTACAGTTCAAAACATAATTTGACTGGACTGAAATGTAAATTTGAAATGTCACAAAAAATTGTTAGAACTAGATATTTTAAAGTTTGAAAACAGGTAGATGAATAGACGGTAAGGTAGATAAACGCACATGCGGTCAGACGGTGCAACATTGTGTGTTTTACATTGCTAACTATTAATATATTTGAAGCTGCATTTACTGCAAGTATGATTACTGCTTCTTGCACTGCAGCATAGTACTTTGATAGATTAGAGTGTATCCCTTCCTCGTGAAAAAGAAAATAAAACTTCTTCGCTACATAGCCTAAAGCGGCATATACACAGGTCAAAATCTCATCAAGCATGTGAGAGTGTGTTTAGTAAATTCTGTTTGACGTTGGCGTATACACACATCAAGCACGAGTTTTCAATCACTCATTTTTACACAAACGTTGAGATGAAAGCACGTACTGTTTCTGGTGTGATTTAAGCGATAAACACTTGAAATCAGTTTTTCAAAAATATAAAAAAGCAAATATGATATGATATGATAAATATATATTTTTTTAAGGAGCGTTTCCTACTGCTCATTTTTTAAAATACGCTTGCTATACTCTTTCGCTTTTACGTTCCACAACGCTGGTAAAGAACGATAAACTTCTATAAATTGTAACGTAACATTTTTCTCCTCCATCTCCATCCAAAAAAATAAAAACTTCTTTCCGCTACCTGCTTCCTACTATGTTGCCTCGTCGCTGTACACGCGAAAATGAGAATATGCATGATCAATCTGTCAATCACCCATATACACAACGTCAATGCTGGATACATGATTGAGGAAAAATCTAAAAAGTTTAATTTCCCTTCAAGCACACACACAACCCATACGTGTGTCATTTTCACTAATACACTCTCACATGCGTGACGAGATTTTGACCTGTGTATATGCCGCTTAAGGATAGCATTTAGCACTTACAGTTGTCCAAGGAGCTTATTTCTTAAATGATAGAGGCCTGGGCAATGACAGAGAAAGTGGGTGGTGTCCTCCTGAACCTCCTCGTCACCGCAGCCTCTATAAAGGTCTTCGTTTGTCACACGTAGCTTTTTCATGTGGTACCACATGCTGTTATGCCCCGTAGTGACTCCTATTAGAGTAGAGAAGGATTTTCTATCCCTCTGTATGAGTCTATTGGTTCTTGCTCTGTCGAATGTAGGCCATAGCTTCCTCGTGATGACACAAGTATCTAAAGAGGTTCACCTGTTGTTTGCCTCCATTAGGGCCTTGTTTCCTGCTTCGAGTTTGAGTGCCCAAGGCGAGATGTACACTGAGGAGTCGGATTGGTCCAAGTTTAGTGCTGAGCCTCCTTTAGCCAATTCGTCGGCTTTCTCATTCCCTGGTAAGCCTTCATGACCAGGAACCCAGCAGAGCTTTACCTCGTACTGTGTTCCAAGAACCTTGAGTTCTTCCCTACAACACTTCACAAGCTTCGATTTTATTACTATAGCAGATATTGCTTTTATCGCTGCCTAGCTGTCGATGATAAAGGCGATATCCTCCCGTGGTGCCCTCATCGCAGTCTCACGGGTTGCTATTGTCACTGCTAGAACGTCTGACTGGAAAACGCTGCTGTAGTTCGGAAGCCGAGCTGACATGGAGATACAAAACGTTTCAGAGAAGATGCCTGCACCTACACCTATTTCCATTTGGGATCCATCGGTGTACACTGCTATGGATCGCTCGTTAGGCGTTCTGTCATTTTTTTCAGTCTTACCTGCTCAGATAGGTGCTTAAAAATGGTCTTGTGAAGTCTAGGTAAGGCGTTATGTAGTCCGTACTAGATACATTGCCTAGATATCTCTACAGGATCATGGTATGACCCATTGCATTTGGTCTCCAGCTATATGTTTGGCCTAATCTTACGGCACTAAGATCCGCCGATGCTTGTATACAGATGTCTAGCGGAAGCAGATTGAGAATGTCCTCGAGTACAAAAGAAACCATTAAAAAGATTTTAGTAAATATTTAGTGAAATTGAAATATCAAAACCAAATTTTTATTGGATGACAAGAAATTTATAAGCCTATGGTTAAGATCACATTTAATAGTTCACACGTAGTTGGAACCTGCTTAGGCGATGTCTGACATTCACTTGTAAAATTGTTTATTTTATGTTTTATTTGATTTTTCGTTCTTCGATTCAATTTTTTTGGACAAATGTGGGTAATTCAGGGCCCGCAATTATATAGCTCTATAACGTGATTACATTTCCATCAGAAAGTATCAGATCATCGAATGGTAAATCGTTCATATTTCATTCCCTGCATCATTCAGCTTCAGTATGAGCGAACAATTTACAATTGCCTGATATGATATATATATGCAAATTACTCTGTAGCATAGGATTATTTGAGGCGGTTAATGTCATAGTGGTATAAATCACTTTCCAAAAACTTTGATGTGAGTTCAGAAATGTAGTATCATTCATCATTCATCACATGCCAAACTGTTGCATAAAAATGTGATGTAAGTTCAAATTTCACTACTCCGTCGATTGGTAGTAGCACAAATTTGAAAAATAAAAGGAACAGCCGATATGTTGTAAGTTACAGCGCTGCAAATCTCAAGTTCTTAGCATGAGCTAAATATCATATAACTTACACCACTGTGACTTTAACTGCCTCATCTATTGACACGAATAGGGATAATTGTATAAAGCATCAATTCGCCATTTATACTTAAAAAACCAACCATCATAGTCTACGTCATATTGATTTTTTTTGAAAAGGAAATATTAATTTGTAATTTGTAAGGCCTCAAGCGATAACCACAGTCGATTTTCACAGTCTCAGAAACAGTAATAAAGCAGGATCGCAGATGTCTGAATGAGATGCATATTTCTGAATGTCTCTTAATATAGAAAAGAGTCGGCTGCTTTTATAGAAAATAAAAAAAAACATGCAGATGGACAACATTTTCGCATAATCACTAAAAAATGATAGCAGTCAGATTCAAACTCAGATTGATTCTTAAAATCTAGCACATAGTTCCACGTTTAGAAGTACAAAATACAAATATTTGGCGCAACAGCTCTTTAAAGTGCCATAGCTTATCGCAACCACTCATGATGTGTGCGTTATATTTTTCACACGAATGGAAGGGAAGTTTAATGCCGAATCCGAACGGCGATTTGAGAAGCTTTTTCGTGACAACAATACTCTCGGATGTTTGTCAGACGCCCGCGAGAGGTGGGACCGTGAAAAAACTTTTTGGTATTTTCTGGGGTTCGAACTTGGAACCTCATGCGTAGTGATCCGACACACTAACCACTTACGCCACGGCGCCCACGTTTAGAAGTAGCTGACCTCAATTAGCAGGATTATCTCCTCAGACCTACAGGAGAATAAGCTGACATTATAGCTCTCACAGTTTTAAACTTGACTGTTTGGCGCAAAGTGTGTGTTAAATATCTTCACAAGACAGTTAGCACTTCGGACGCAAGTCCAAAAGCCACTAGGCTTATCTCAACTCTCAACTGTCAATACAATGTTAATAATAATATTTGGCGCAACAGCTCTTTAAGTGCCAGGGCCTAGCTTCTCGCAACCACTCATGTTGCGTGCATTATATTTTTCACACGAATTGAAGGGACCTACAGTTTAGTGCCATATCCAAAGGGCAATTTGGTTTGAGAAGCTGGGGCTCAACCGAAATTAACAAAGAACCGCCTAGCTGCGACCACCTATCAGCTCCTCAGTCGAGTTGTCGCAACTGCTTGCAGCTTTTTCTGCTTCTGTAGCATGTATGTATATGTATTTGCGCTTGTCATGTCGCACGCTACACAAAGGTGGTAGTGTTTTTATTAGCTTAAAGAGTAACCACTACGAGTAAGAATGAATGAATATTCAGCCGTTTCAACATTTGTGTGTGTTCTTTCTCAGCGATGTTAAATTAGAATTCAAAAAGATGCCCGAAATTGTTCAGCTGCTCGAATTATGTGCGTCTAAACTTAACGTTCATCAATCGTTTGTGAGCTATTCTTAATTCTAAAATATTTTTGTTTGACTTTTCGACAAAAGGGCTCATACCGGAAAACTCTAGAACACATGCTCAAATATGTTTATCTTTCTACACCGCTTCATTGAAAGTCTAAAAAAGACGTCATTTGTAGGTTTCTGTATTTTAAAATGTTTTTATTTATTTTTAATACCTTGCTATATATAGACACATTGTCTGGTGAAATATTTTTCGTCCTTGAAGGATTGCAATACTATACCATATGTATTGCGCTAAGTTTCTTATTAACAATTTGAGGCCAATTAGAACCACACATCAAGGGAAAAGCGACTCCCTTTCATTTTTCATTTTCCGAACATTCATCCTGATACTATTCGGCACTCGCACGTTGACTCTTTTCGAGTCAGCAATTTGATATTTTCCTTTTTCCTTTAGTCTACTATTGGTATACGCCGTCGCTTTTTTTGCGTTAGTTCGGCAGTTAAAAATGTTGACTACCACCGTAAAAAATTAAAATCAAGTTAAAATCTTAATTTATGAGTAAGGTTAGAAGCACCAAAACGAATGAAGCAACATCTTACCAACGATTCCTTCAGCTTCTGTTCTTTTGTTTTATTTCCTTTCTCGTTTCCACTTATTGAATTTGAAAAGAGTCACATCCTTTAATAGACCCGGAGTAAAGGATTTGATTGAACTCTCATTGGGATGATTTTGTACGAAATTGATTGGATATTACCACTTAAGCAAAACTATAAAGTGGAAGAGTGTAATAAAAGAGCGCTTTTGTATAATCTTTGGAATAACCTTCCTTGATAAAGTATCTATTTTGTCAATGTTACTAGTAAGGGTCAGTCGTTTAAATATGTTTATTGTCATTTTCTAGAATTGTCTGCACGCAGGTTTGCACTTAACTTTGTCCTTCGAGCGTAGTCATTAGAAAGCAAGATGGTTATAAACAAAAGACACTTCTTTTTAGAAAAGATAATGAGAATATTGTCTTAAGTGCCGTCTCTCATAATTTCTGTGAAATACTTCTGCGTTATGAGGAAGGACATGAAGCCTCTTTAGATAAATTGTTCAGGTTATGAGCTCACTATGGCTCAACTTTAATGGCTTGGCTTCCCCATTTATTTTTGTTTTAGCGCATTGCCTAGGTATACCACAAATAATATTATCCTTGCAACAATTTTCCTTCGACAGACTGTTTTTCCCGTCCCGTAGAAGGACCTGTAGATGTAGACTTCCATCGTGGATAAATGTTCAACAGGCGCAAGCGCTAGAAGGAGAACTTCCATGCGTACCACCATTCCCTTAATAATTCCAAACAATACAGATGTTCTGTGGGGTGACTCTGTCACGTATGTTCACCCTAAATAGCCAGTTTCCTGAGACGAGAGAAAATTAAATTTCTGTTTGATTACTTTTTTTTCTCCCGTTCTATGTGTGTGAAGAAAAAGAATGATGTGTGGTGTAGTTCCTTTGAATCAGGGAATTATCAAGGTGATAAGGAGTCAGTTCAGTATTTCCTTTGACTCCCAGAGGAAAGGAACGCGCACAGAATTTCAGTCATTCAGGACGAAGTGCGTGCGTGCGTGCGTACGGATAGTGAATTTTTTTTTCTTTTCACCCTAGGGCTACAATATCCATCCGGCAGGTTTCCAAGAGTAGTTTCCTTTGCTGTCAGTTATTTAGAGTGCTCAAGTGAAAATGGACACACTTAGGCTTACAAAGCGTAACAGGCCATTCTAAAATGGACTGGGACGGTAAATGAATCGATATGTTCCTAATGGAAATTGAAGTGAAAGCATAGTTGTCGTGCATTGTAGTCGAAGATTGTTTTTAAAGAAAATTGAATCCTTCTAAGTGATGATGAGGAGGATATTTTATAAATATTTGCATTTACGATGTTAAGTCAAATTAATGTTGCTATCTAAAGGATATAAATGTTAAATATTTTTTTTTCTCTAATTGCAGCAGGTGAACCCATTCCAGATGAGGATCCTCTACCAACAGAGGATCTAACCGCATTGGATGAGGCCACAACGCATCATAATAACTCAACAAATCCCACCGCACCGATTGCAATTAATATAACAAATGAATTGGGTCAGGTGCACAGTATGGAGGGCAGGTAATATTATTTAAATTGTATAACATACTGCGATTTTGAAAATAACGTGATTTTGTTTATATTATTTTTTTTGTAAAGAGGAGAGCCTGATACTAACAACGAACATCCACATCATACAGATGAAACAGACGCTACCCACGATCATAAGGTGAGGTTTCATTTTTTTATATTGGTTGACAATTTACTCAAATTCGTAATTTCTTAGGCGAAGAAATGGCCAAAGTGGTTAAAAATATCCATTCTACTGGTAGTATGGGGGCTGTTCACTGGCTTCCTTATGACAACAAATGAAAAAGTCGTCGACAAAAAATTACTATCCATTCCTGCTGCACAAATACCCAAAGGTGAGTTTTTTTTTATTTCTAAATACTTCGTCAAAAATAGGGCGTTCTGAACACCACCCTCTCTCTATTGTAATAAAATGTATAATACCTTTCAAACAGAAAGCGTTTTGTAGAAAGAGATGTTGAAAATATAGATTTTGCTTCTGGACGCGTCATTCTAATTTGATGTTTTCAGTTCTTAATCCGGCCTTCGCTTTTGTCACAAGTTATAGTACTCTTCTAGTTGGTTATTTTTTTTTGTTAGTGTGATGGATCCAAACTCTTTTTCTTTTCCCTGAATTCCGTAATACTGAAAAAATAAATATAAATTCGTCATTCAAACTGCCTGACATTTTATGCAAGACAGTTCTGAAGCTCTGACCGCTTTCTGTGTTACTAATTCAGAGCGCGACGTTCCTTTGAACTCTCTCTGCTTGAGGAAGCCTTAGAACATTATAATTAATTGCGAAAAGATGATAGTGGATATAATATGTACCTATGATACTGATATCAATTATCTAGTTTTGAAGTGTTGTGACTTCTGCACCTACTCACGCAGTAGAACACACCCATGTGTGTAAAAATCAGTTGTTTCGTGCGACTAATCATTTCCTTCATTTGAACTTTAAATTAATTTGCTTCAGATTGCAGCAACAAAAAGTTTTTTAATAAAAATCCCCATCAATAAATTTGTCAAGTACGTTAATTCTAAGGGCATACGCGTTAGAATATACTTTGGCCATAACTCTTTGAATATACTTTGGTCAATACTTTAAACATAACTTTCCTGTTTTAAAAAAACTAACGGTTTTCACAAATTTATTTATTCTGTCCTGTGCTATACTGCTATATATTGTAAATTTTGATATGCTTGTAGGATTTTACCTTCAATAATTTCACATAAAGTCCAATGGATTAGAAATTACCTTTCGGGCCGTTCAATACAAGTTGTCTTGGACGGCTTCAAGTCTGCAATTCACCATATAAAGGCTGGTGTTCCCCAGGGCTCAGTTTTGTCTCCGACTCTCTTCCTCATTTTTATAAATGACCTCTTGTCTGCAACTTCTAATCCAATCCATTCCTTTGCTGATGACAGTACCCTCAGTTTTTCATATTCGTTCCCTAACTCACGTCCCTGCTCTTCGGCCGTAGAAGAGGAACGGCAACGTATGTTAAACTCATTAAATTCCGACTTGGACAGCATAACCAAATGGGGTTCAATCAATAGAGTGTAATTCAATGTATCCAGAACACAGTGCTGTCCTCTGTCTCTCAAGCGAAACCAAGACCCTCACCCATTATCCATGAATTGTACTTGTATCGCTGAATCCGAAAGACTTGCCATTCTCGGCATGTGCATCAATAACCGTCTTCGATGAAACGATCACATATTCGAGGTCGCCAAAAATGCTGCAAAATGTCTAGGATTCCTTAAGCGGTGCAAAAAATATTTTACCCCGTCTGATCTGGCCTCCATCTATAAGGCATTCATTCGCCCAAAGCTGGAATATAAAGCCCACATCTGGTCTGGTGCACACAAGCCCGTTCTGCACATTCTAGATAGGGTACAGAACCGCGCGTTAAAACTAATTGGTGATAGAGACATTGTGAGCTCCATAGTCTCACTTGAACACCGTAGAAATGTCTCATGTCTTTCCCTTTTTTATCGTTTTTTTTTATAAAAAAAAATGGTCTAGTGAAATAGCCACTTGCATTCCTCCCCTTCAAAAATTCACCCGCAATTCGCGTCACGCTTCGAATGCACATCAGTTCATCCTCAAGCCCAACTTCGGACGTACTGTCAAATATAGGGATTCGTTTATAAGCGGAACAACACGTTTGTGGAATGATCTACCAGCCTCTGTATTTCCTAATCATTACAACCTTCAAACATTTAAAGCCAACGCAAACCGGCATCTCCTTCGTTCCTCTCCCCTCTTTTCCTATCCGTCCGTGCCCTGAGCATCAGTATAAAGGTATTAATAATCCCTTCGGCGCGCACGTATTATAAAAAAAAAATATATAAACGCCAGCAAAGACCTAGGACCTAAGCCTACCATTTAAAATTTGCGACTTTTAAAATGTTACTAGGTACTTTTCTATCAAAATAATTTTTTTTTCTTTTTGACAATTTTTCGAAAACATCTCTTTACTCATATATGGCAAGAGTGACGTGTAGGACGGTTTTATGCTCAGGTCTGCAAAGTATATATTTTTGTTTTTTTCCGAGAGCAGGTGAAAAATCTTCTAAAGACACCATAAGGCCCGACCGCGCGTGCTTATGGTAGTGTGCGATTTTTACTCACCAAAAAAACAACTGTCTTCAAAATTAATACTACAACTAAGCCGACGCTTATCCAGCAGTTTTATTTTCGCTTACGAGACTCGTGATTTTTGGAAAAAAATTTCGTACCTATGTTATTAAAAAGAAATGTAGCACTTTAGACAGGTTAAATTCCAATAAAAGCTCCTTCGTTTTTCACTACCGGCATATACAATACTATGACACGAAGTCAAAAGGTTTTGTCCTCTGCAAACGACGAATTGAATTGTTCCCGTCCAGTAGTTGAATGACGGTACGGTCACAATGGCCATGAACACGATCTTTGTAATTACGCGCCAATTTTGTTATCTCTTCGATGACATTGGCAATTCCCAGATCCCGATGAATGTCTTCGTTACGTACGTATATATACATACCACCGTGTGTTAACGATCGTTTCAACTTTATTTTCAAAAGTTTGTATGATGTTCCTATTGCTTTTCCTGGTACAACCCATAGTTGTACACCATACGTCCACACTGGTTTTAGCACTTGCTTATAGATAGCAGTTTGTTATGTCGGCTCAATTTCGAATGTTTTCCAAGTAGCCAGTACATTTGTCGGTATTTGTTTTCAAGCCCGTCGCTTTTCTTTTTTACGTGAGATTTCCGTTTAAGCTTAACATCTATAGTCATTCCTAGATATTTTGCTTCGTTCGCGTACGGTATTTGAGCCGAGTTTAGATGTAAAGGTAATCTATCCACTTTTTTGTAGGTAAAGTTGAAGTGAGTCGATTTGCTTTCGTTCAGCATAATACGCCAAGAATTCGTCCAAGCGTGGACTGTATTTATAGCATGTTGCAGCTTTCCAGTTGCTTCTTCAATAGTATCGCCTGTTGTGAATATCGTCGTATCGTCCGCAAACGTAGCGACTACGCAGTTTCTTTCCTGCAGGATATTAGGCGTTTAGAGTTCATATAGAAGTGGGCCAAGGACACTTCCTTGTGGGACTCCGGCCGCAATCTCTTTGAAGTCAGAGTAATCATTACCGTGCCTAACACGAAAGAGGTGAGGTACGATCGTAAGATTAGAAAGAGTTGCCGTGGCAATTTATACTCCAAGTCTTCGTGCTTTTTTCTTCCAGAGCTTTCTCAATCACGTCAGTTATTTTGTGGACTTGGTCCATTGTAGAATGTTTGATTCTAAATCTAAACTGACGGTCAGGAATGAGAGGTCTTTCGTCGATTACGGGTTGTAGCAGGCTTTTACGCGCCCGGTGCGAGCTTCTATATTTCTTCCCTCGAAAAATACGCTGATTTTACGAGGTTCGGATATCTAAGTTTTTGTTTAGTTACTTGTTAGAATTAAAAATATATTAACTTTAGGTAAACAAAACAAATATATTTGCCAAAATATGTACATACAGGTAGGTATAATAGACATAAAACACCAAATACAAACCGTAAACGTAAACAATATAAGACAACAATTTACTTAAAGATTTACTCGCTGGGCTTTCCTCATAGCGAAGCCCTTAATGACATCATCATACGACAGGAGTTGTGCTATGTCAGCTTCAATCGACGAAATTGTTAGGCCAGATAACTTTTCCTGACTCATCGTCGAGCGCAAGTATGTCTTTATCAGTTTGAGTATACTGAATGATCTTTCACAAGAAGCTACAGTGACTGGCATCGTTAAAAAAAAAATTTATAGCGACTAATACGTTTGGAAACATTTCTTTTAAGTCCAGTTCTACTATCCTCTTAAGAAAACTTAGGCTTGATTGACATTCGCATTTTTCAATTATTGAAGTCGCTTCAATTTGATTCTTCAAAGTTTATATTTCGGCCCAAAATTCTGTGGCATTAATGTCTGCAGAATATTTAATAGTCAAATCAGCTGCATGTTTCGTTAATTATTGAACTAAATATGAAGATATACTTTTATCGTCAACAAATTGAACATATCTTGAATGTTATGAAGTTTTTCAAATCGCCATTTGAATTCAGAAATTATTCTATCAATTACTTCATTTATCTGAATTTTGAATTTTTACTGTTCGGAAATGTGGTAACCGGCGTCTGAACTTCGCTTGCATCTTGTTTTTTTACTCGCTTTCGTCGCTTTTCAGGAAAAGTATCTACAATGTCATATTCTTCACAAACATTTTTAGGTTTTTCGAAAACATTGTCCACAGTCTCCCGAACATTTTGAATCTGCCTTGTCAATCCCTTGATTAATTCTGAGGCTTTGTCGATAGTTATAGTTTTCGACTGTAAAACAACATTTACTCTATCAACAGATTCTAGAACTTGACACCAAATTTGCAGGCTACATATAAATTTAAAGATTATTTGGTCCATTAAGTTTTTAGCTGTAGCAGTTATTTCCGTACTAAAATTGTTGGTAGTTAGAATCTTAAGCACTTGCCAAATTTGTGATATTTGCATGTTTAAAGCTTTGACCGCTCTAGCTTTAGAGGCCCATCTAGTGTCAGCATGTTTTTTTTAAAAGAAATTTGCAAGTGCTTCATTAAAGTTTCCCATCTGACCGTGGAACTCGAAAAAAACACAAATATTTTCTGGATTATTACGAAAAAAGTGATCATATCGGGTGTCACACTAGCAGCGTTTACGCCAGATAAATTCAAAGAATGCGCTGCACAGGGCACGTAATCAGCATTTTCATATATATTTTTTATTTTGGCTTGCACTCCGCTATATTTTCCAGCCATATTACTTCCATTGTCGTAGCCTTGGCCACGGACATCTTGTATGTTCAATCCGTCCACTTCTAGTTTCTCTAAAATTTCTTTCGACAATCCCTCGGCCGTCTTTTCATGAGACTGGATGAAATCTATAAAACGTTCTTCGATTGTCACTTATTGTTCTGATATTTTTACGAATCTCAATATTTGTGACATCTGTTCTTGATGCGATACATCTGGCGTACAATCAAAAAGTATAGAAAAGTATTTTGCCGCACGAACATCGTCAAAAATTTGTTTTTTGACCTCAGACGAAAGAACGTCTGAGCCGTGGCGTAGGTGGTTAGTGTGTCGGATCACTGTGCGTGAGGTTCCAAGTTCGAATCCCAGAAAACACCAAAAAGTTTTTTCACGGTCCCACCTCTCGCGAGCGTCTGGCAAACATCCGAGAGTATTGTTGTCACGAAAAAGCTTCTCAAATCGCCGTTCGGATTCGGCTTTAAACTGTAGGTCCCTTCCATTCGTGTGAAAAATATAACGCACACAACATGTGTGGTTGCGAGAAGCTAAGCCCTGGCACTTTAAAGAGCTGTTGTGCCAAGTGTTTGTTTTTTTTTTTCTTAGACGCAAGAATATCCACTAGTTTGTTTTGAATATATGGCGTAAAATATGAAATATTTCCTTTCTTGAGCGATTCGATGTGTGCTCTTAGTTCAGGATCGAATTTTGAAATCCACTGCACTCAAGAAAACCCCAGATCCTGATTCTCCAATATGCTCATGAGAGCCCCTGAGAGGTAAATTATTTTCCGTGCAAAACAATAAAATGCTAGTACAAACTTTTAAAATATGTTTCCGTTTTTTTGTTTCTTGGTCAATAGCTTTTTATAAAGATGCATCTATTGTGGTCTTACTTTTTATTTGCTGTTCTAGCGTTTTCCATTTAATACAATTTTCTCTATGAAATATTGAGATTTCGTGCCCAGGGATACGTGGACTTAAGTGACGCCAATCATTAAATCCCTTTTGTGCATCAGCAAGTGCTGGTCTTATCGAGGAAGAACTGAAAAGTATACATGGGCAACAAAATATTGCATCTCTTTTTTTACTGTACATCAATCATGGTCTGGGTACCATCTCTCCATTGCTCAATTTTTTTGTAAGCCAATGCATATGAAATCTTCGTCTTTCGTCTTCATTTGGAGAAATATTTGTATTGCCTTTTCCTTGATCAGGACTTTCCTCGACAAGAAAACAACGAGCGGAATCAGATAAGAGTAACCAAGAAACAGGATCGTTTTCGTCTAATTGGGTCTTATCAGTTGCAGGTGTCTCTACTATTTGAATTTCAGAATTTGGACTAATATCTTGTTTGGGTTTGTAATGTTGCGAGACTTACGAGTGTCACAGTTTAAAGATCTTTCAACGCGCATTACCTAAAAGTTGGTCCTGGTCATTTTTGCGCCCTCCTGGGCTACGCCCTGTGCCTGGGCACCGCTAGCACCGCCCTAGTTACGGCAGCGGGTTGTAGACGTTTAGAAAGTAGTTTTTTGAATATTTTTAGATAACCGGCAATAGGGAAATAGGCCGATATGTTTTCTTCCCATTCAGAGCATTGTCTGGTCTCGGGACCATTATAATCTCGGCGAATTTCCATTGTCTGGGAACGTAGAGCAATCTGAACGAAGCGTTGATCAAATAGAGCAGTTTGATAAGAGATTTTTTTGGCAATTCCTTGACCACCTGCGCCGTTATCAAGTCGTAACCCGGAACTTTTTTCGTCTTAATTTTTTTTACCTCTTGCCTCAGTTCACTCAATGCAACTTATTTTACTTTAAAGTTGTCAGATGTCGTGACTGGGCAGTCTTGCGTTAACAAAGGGCCGTCGAACGGCTTAAGCGTTTCTTCTAAGTGCAAAGCAAAAAGTTCTACCTTTGTCGCTCTTGGCCCAGTTTATATCGTTTTTCCGAGTTGTAGGTCTTGCATTTGAGGTTCCCGGATGCCTTTTAGCGTTTTCCAAAGCGAATAATTTGATTCTATTTTAGTGGAGAGGTTTTCAAGATAGGTCGCTATCTTTTTGCTTTTAAATTCCCGAATACTATCTCTAAAGCGATTGCATAGTCGATTAAGGACCGTTTTATTCTCTTCTATCAACATTTTATTTATTTTTAAAATTTTTTCGAAAACATCCCTTTATATGGCAAGAGTGCCTTGTAGCACGGTTTTATGCCCAGGTCCGCAAAGTATATGCCGGATGCTATTGCATCAGTGGTCTTATTGTCAACTCCTTCTTCTTCTTTCTTTTTCAGCGAGGTTATGATCTGAAAACAAGGGATCATATCCCACTTCACCGCATTTCTACTGATCCGCCTGTGGGGTTCGCCTATTAAACCTCAGAAAATATTGGTAGGCCTGGCGATTTTGGATCACTCGGTTACTAAGGCTAATTAAATGCCGATGTCGTCGCATTTGTGTCATCAAGGCGTTTATAGGCCTGTCTCTCCTGCCTCGCGATATCTTTGGAATGTTCATTGATATTGCCTTTTTAACAGGGTTTAAATGATCTCTTATTGTCAACTCCTAATCTTTCATTCTCATCACGTTTCATTTTTCCTTTATGTTCTTATTGATATAGTCCGAAAGTGGCCATAAGCCTCCGATTTTCGTCATTCAGTTTTTTTTTTTTTAATCCCCTTTCAACAGCTCGCCACATTCGATGAGGGTCCCCTTTACTGTTGTTAGGTTGATGCGTTTATGTCCATAAGTCACACTTGCTCAGAGATAATTAGACTTAGGATGTGAATCTTTATGGTATAATCGTATATATCATATACATTAGAGTATACGATATCTCTACATAAACTATATAGTTTGTCTTCGAAAGTTCTCCTCCACTATCGAAGAATTTTTTTATGCAGTCAAGAGTCCTTTCATCCCATTCTGTTAAGGCATATAGCAAGACCGGTATGATGTGGGTCATGTATAAATTTTGTTTGTTCTGAGAGAATTTAACGCATTAAATTAAGTTGCCTATTCACCTAATAAATAACGGTAGGCAAGAGCTACTCTTCGGTTGATTCATTTTAAGAATTCACAGAATTCAAGCTTTTTAAGTATAATGTTAAGAAATCCCACCCAGCTGGTCTTTTTTAGTTTTTATTTTGTTTTTAATAAAGTACTGTTGTTTTATCGCAGCCCCCCCTTCTCGCGAACGTCCGACAAACATCCGAGAGTTTTGTTGTCATGAGAAGCTTCTTACAAAAATAAAAGCCCTTCGGATACGTCTTAAAACTGTAGACCTCATTCATTCGTGCGAATAACATAACGCGCACAACACGAGTGGTTTCGTGAAGTTAGGCCCTAAACCCTAGCGTTTGCGCCAAATATTTATTTTTTATTTAATTAACCGCCTTGATGGCTTGACAGCTTGACAGCGTATACTGTCCGCTGTCGTTCATGTAGGCTGACGTACTTAGCAGGAGTACTATACTCGTAACTAGACATGTCTTCCTTTTTCAGCGAGGTTGTGATCCGAAAATAAGGGATCACAACCCTCCCACTTCACCGCATTTCTACTGATCCGCCCGTGGGCTTCGTCTATTTGACCTCAGAAAATATCGGCAGGCCCGCCGATTTTGGATCACTCGGTTACTGAGGCATTTGTGTGATCCAGGCGTTTATAGGCCTACCTTTCCTACATCGCGATGTCTTTGGAACGTGCATTGATATTTCCTTTTTAACGGGGTTCAAATGATCTCTTCTTTGAACGTGGCAATACCAGCTAAGCCGGTCGCGCTCTATTTTTTGTACGATGGTTTCCTTGATGTGAAAGCTTTCACGGATCTTCTCTTTGTCACTCCTGCTGTCATGCGAAGCATCTTCATCTCAGCTGCCGTTAATTTACTCTCATAAGTTTTGTACATCGCCTGAGTGGATCAGAGAATAGGCAGCACAAGTAATCTGTCTTTTTTGAACTAATGCGATACCCATTTCCCTCCGGAGCGTCCACCCACACGTCAAGTGCTCGTTGCAGGGATGTAGGATCCTCACTTATGATGGCTCCATGTCTCTGTAGTATGTTAATGCGATCATAGGTGACTTTGAATAGAGCTTCTGAGGTTCGTCTACTCAACGTTCGGGGTGGTTAGTATTTTCCTGGTCATCTGCTCTGCGTCTACATATGTATGTATGTGCTTATATTTGGTACGTTTTTCAGGAATGTATATGGTGGCTGTGAAGGTCACTGTCGAAAAATACTAGATCCATGTCCTGCGTTGGTTTTTATCTGTTCACGTAATAGACACGGAAATGCTGTAATTTATTAAAATTGAGATTGTCCTAATCTTCAAATAGGGACATAAGAATAAATAAGTTTTAAACCAGTATTTAGGAAGATTATTAAACAATATTCTCTTATAGCACTGGGCAAGGATATATACCTATTCTATAGTGTCCTCGCATAAACTAAACGATTGCAGCTGAATACTGGGCACCTTCCTTCAAGCAATCATTTGAAGAAAATGACGGGCGGTGCGTTTTAGTTCGAGTACAAATTGATTATGAAGAAATATGAATTGGTACACATATGTGCGCTTTTTATATTCGTCCATAAACCCATAGGTGTTAACCGTGACTTCCACATTTTCTCTAAGGACGACTTTCAGAACTGGTCTGAGTATTATATCGTCACACTGTTACACTCACCCCAAATCCTTGTTATTTGCTGGGCATTTTTGCTACCCACAGCTTTCAGTCATAACCCAGTCATAAATGTATGTCATAAAACTTCACAAGAAGACCATACCATCAACAAAAGAAAATATCGTCAAAATGGGTTCAGCTGTTTTTAACATTACAAAAACAAACCAGCTTATTTTCCATAAGCTTGCTCGCCCGGCTTTATCCTTGCCAAGGAAGTTGTGTTACTTACATTGCACATTTTTATGATTCATTCCTTTTATAGCTTAGCAGTAAACATAAGGAATATTTATTCCTCCGCGACCAGTTTTTTTTATAGGTTTCCATAATGTATCCATACGATTCTATGCTTTCTCGTGTTTGGGTAAGATAAATTTGTTTCTAAATTTGGCTAACAATTTCCTCAAACTCTGATAAACCGAATCCTTATTCTGTACAAAAATCAATTGAAGAGATTGAATCCTATAATCTCTTTACTTCAAGGAAAATACTCGTACATGAATATGTTGATATACGGATTTCATATATCTGAAGATATTAGCTCAAGGAACCGCAATTGTATAACGCTCGCATCCTATTTAAGAGGATAATTCACCATGGAATACACTGCACGTGGATCATAGAAAATTAAGAACCACATACTTTTAAATGTATGGAGGAGTCGTTTATCACAACAAAAACAAAAGTACTTACAACATATATATCACACAAAAATCCCATTTATTGATTTTGTAAATTAAAAGCAATTAATTTACTGTGGTATTATGACGAAAGTGATTTAACGCGTGGGGGTAAGGTTTAGGTCAAATAACAGAAGATAGAATGTGTAATGTTTGTGTTGATAAATATTTGGTTCTTGCAAGTAAATAGAAAATTAGGTAGATGATAAAAGAATGTGAAATATAACAGCAAATTTCTTTGTGAGATATTTATTTTTGTATTCGTACATATTCCTGCACTGCAAATCACGAGATCAAATGAGGAGAAAAGCTTTCCATCCACCGGTAATTAAAAGTTACAGTTTTTCAATTATCTCATCCAACTAACTTGCTACATCAGTTAGTCTGAAATTCTTCGAAGAGAAACTTTTTGATTAAAACAGACTGATACGGAGTGGCGTTTTTAATTTCGTGGAATGAGTAGGTAGGTTACTGAGGCGTAACGACTTCAATGACTCATTATTAGTATAAATAGCAAGTTTCATTTTAACTGAGCCATTAGTTTTTGATCTATGACTAGCGTGCATTGGCATCACCAGTGCAATGAGGAAAACCTCAACCGCAGGACTCGAGGCTATCCTCAACCTGCTACCGCTAGACATCTTTATACGAACATCAGCAGCCATTAATGCTATGAGAATAAGCGAACGGGAAACCAAGTAGAACAGGTCACTCGATGATCCTACTCGATTACTTTGGCCTCATGCCCGTAATGGATTAGATGACGCCATATTTAGACTTTGCAAGGCCTTTCTCTACCGCCTACCCTAGCAAGGAAGATTGGAAAAGTGATCATATACCTAATGCCGAATCTATAGCCATCTACACAGATGGTTTAAAAATGAGCACTGGTGTAGGATCAGGTATCTTCTCCTACCCTCCAGGTGTATCAAAATCCATACGACTTCCAGACCACAGCAGTGTTTTCCAAGCAGAGGTCTTAGCAGTGGCAACAGCCTCCCGTGAGTCTGCGGCAATACGCCAGAAGGTATCACCATCTTTATCGGCAGCCAGGCAGCTATAAAAGCGATTACTGCCATAGAAATGAAATCGAAGCTTGAATCGAATGAAAAACCCGACGAGCTGGCGAGAATCGGCTCAGCAGCCCCACCAGAACAAGTTGACCCCCTGTGCGTATCCCGCCTTGCACACTCAAGCTCGCTGCAGGGAATAAAGCCATTGAGGAGGCGAACACAAGATGGAACTCCATGGAAACTTGCGCCACCACTATACTCTGTTCAATTTATATTTTCAGTACAGGGCTTATGGAAGAGCTTTTTCAAACACACTGGTGCTTGCTGGTGTTTGCATGGCACTCTACTTAAAAAATTGCCACTGAAATTAAAAACAGAACCCTAAATTGCATTGAAATTGTTCTTGTAATATTCCATAAACCCACGTACATTCGAAAATATCCTGTCTGCTCCCCGGCTGTGAGGAGACTGATCGCAAATTTGCCTCTCGCTTATTGTGTTTATTAAAAAAAAGCACATTGATCCAGAGTTACCATTCGTGCGTTGATGGAAATTATAATACCTTTTTCTTTGGTTTTTGCTATGGAGATTTCAGAATTGAAGCTTTCTTAGAGCTTTTGCGAGCATATATTTTAAGTTTAAGGAAAAAGGTGTTGTCGCTGCGTGTTTTTTCTGCTTACATCTTTTCATTTTTTTTTTTCTTGAAAAAACGGTCAAAATGCAGCTATACAATATTTGTTGGCTATTTGTTATAAGGAAGATTTACTATTTGAGCAAATTTTTGATGAAGTTCGGTTCATTAACTAATTGCAATTTGGATTTTGAAGTGCCAAATAGTTTTTTTGTTCATGAAAATAAAAATAAAAAGAAGAGGGTTTCGGGTATAATATTTAAAATAGTGCAGTGCAATAAACATTTACATACATTACATACATTTACGTTTTTTTTTTTTTTTTTAATTTATTTTTACGGTCAAAGAGATTAGGCCTTCTGGGGGACTCTTAAAAAAATGCGCCTACTATCTTACCTCTTGGTGGTGTAGAAAAGGATAGATTTAATTTAATTTAGATTTAGTTTAATTTTTTTAGATTTAGTTTACGGTCTACATGTTTCTGTTCATGAAATCTTAATAAACAGTTGGTAACCCTACCGACATTTGTGAGAGAATTATGCCAATTTACAATGTTCACTACGGCAACCATGTGAGAGCTTTAAAATGGAGATAGCTTATTGAAATCCATAATAGTAAGGGTGAAAGGCAAATATCCTATCTTCCCTGTACTGAAAATATAAATTGAACAGAGTATAGGGGCTATGGCTGTCTTTCGACAAAGCAAAGACCGAGAGAATCATCTGGAAAGATAGGAAATCCCTTTCCACCCTCGTGGGCATCATCAAGGGGAAAAATACTCTGCCGTACCACTTGAAGAAACTACGCCTGACGGAGGAGGAACTCTGTAGAGGCTGTGGTGACGAGGAAGTTTTTGAGGACACAACGCTCTTCTTGTGCCACTGTCCGAGTCTTCAACACTCCAGGAAAAAGTTCCTTGGTAAATATTTCTTTCAGGATCTCGAGGAACTCTCCGGCGTTTCAACAGAACAGATGCTGAACTTCATCAAATCATCAGGGTGGTTTGTATGCAGAAAGTGACTGAGTAAGTAGTTTTTAGTTTCATTGGGTAAGGGATTACTTTTTCCCCCATGGGTACCACAATTGGTCAACGCTGACCTGAAAGTGGCAGAGAGCGTCCCTCCTTGCCAGCCCACATACCTAACCTTTTGAACTATCGTCGACCAAGCAACTCAATCGGGAAGAAAGTGTAGAATATGGAGAAAATTGAGTACCGCGTTGTTATAAAGTTCCTCACCAAAAAAGAAAAGTCGCCTCAAACTATAATGGAAGAGATGTCATCCGTTTATGGGGTCTCTTGTCTGGGTTAAACCATGATTTACAAGCGGTACAGTCTTTTTAAACAAGAAAGGGACTTAGTTGAAGACGACCCATGGCCAGGACGGCCGATCGAAGTGACCATTGCGGAAATTGTTCAAAAAGTCAAAAAAATTATATTGGAAGGTGCATCTCCATAACCGGAGAATACTCAGCTTCAATCCCAGAGCGGTTGAAAGAAGCCACCAAAGAAAAAAGAAGGGGAAAATTAACCAAAGGTGTCCTCCTTCTGCACGACAATGCGCCTGTTCACAAGAGTCGTGTTGCGTTGGCTGCCCTGCGTAAGGTGGGCTGCGATATTTTAAAACACCCACCCTACAGCCCAGACCTGGCTCCCAGCCATTGTGATCTTTTCCCATAATTGAAAAAGGAACTTCGTGGGAAGAAGTTTTCTAGCGATAAAGAAGTGGAGGACGCAGTTTCGGCTTACTTTTCCGACAAACACAAAACATTTTTAATAAGGAAAGATCAGAAAAATGAATTACGGTAGCAGGTGAACATTTTGAAAAAGAAAAAAAAATTGCATTTTTATTTTCACTTCTTCCCCTCCTTCCGCGAACTTAAAAACGCCCGCTCGTATATGGACGCGTGTATTTAAAACCTTAGCAGTGTGCATTCAAGATATTATTCCTAAATGTGTTTTAACATTTTCAAAGAACCCGTCGACTGGTTAAATATTAACTTTTTATTTTCCGCCTTGGTGGCGCTGCTCGCCTCACAAGTAATTTGTTTTTTTTTTATTATTTATATATAAAAGGAAACCCAAATCCCAGAGCACCCAGACTCTCCGCTTCATTGTTTCATTGCACTACCAGGCAGAAAACTTTTTATGGTGCAGTGCTTGGAAAAACTTCAATGTTATTCGTTTTCTATTTTTTATACTCGAGTGGGTAGTGATTGCTATTCCCCGCTGGGGCTTGAACTAATACAACTTAAATGTCACGAGTTTTTTTTCTTTATTGTCCGTAGGCCCATATACCCATAATACGAATATAGCACAGTCGCCACTGGTAGGTCAGGTGGTGGTGTTTAGTTCTATTGATTCTCTATTCAGTACACAGATGAGGGTGTCTATTAATTCATAAAGATGTTCTGTACTCAATAATTCATCTGTTATCTTGCGTATTTCTGTATCACTTTTTCAGGGAATCTAGTAGGTATTCTTAGCTGTCCTCTCCGTATATCTACCAGTCTTTCACCTTCTTCTAACTATAGATCTGATTTTGTCAGTATTTTTATAACTTATTTATGAACGAAAACAACGATGGCAAGTAATATTTCTGTGGCAATAAGCTGAAGTACCCTAAGTCAATTTGTACGATTACTCAGGAGAGGTGTTTAAAGTTGTCGCTCACGTCAAAAACGCATGAAATCTTTGAATTGCACTGTTACTCTGGTAGCCGGCAATCTTTACAGATATGCAACTAAGAAATTGAGAAAATATTGCCCCCATTTGCCAGAAGCATGAATGTGCAAATTTTAAACTTTTGGGGAATGACCACAATTTTGCCTCTGGCTCTACTAAATAGGAATGAATTCAACATTCATTCAACTGACATAGTAAGAAATTGTTGTTTCCACACTGTTTGTACATTCACAGTTCTAACACAACGCAGAATACAGAAAGACTTATCAAATAGACTAAGAAACCCGAACAAATTAAATTTTCATATTCATGCTTCTGGCATATGGGGGACGATATGCTTTATGTAATCGGATATATTTTTCTATAACTAACTCAATTTTGAATTAAGTGGACTTGCTTTTTTAACTTATTTGTATTTGTATTTATTTAAAAGAAGATGACAACATACTACAAGATTAAAGCATATTTTCTTCTTCTCCTTCTTCTTCTTCTTCTCCTTCTTCTTTTTCTTCTTCTCCTTCTTCTCTTTCTTCTTCTTCTTCTTCATATTTTGGCGAGGTTATGATTCGAAAACAAGGGATCATCACCTTCCCACTTCACCGCATTTCTACTGATCCGCCTGTGGCGTTCGCCTATTTGATATTAGAAAATATCAGCAGGCCCGCCGATTTTGGATCACTCGGTTACTGAAGCTAATGAAATGCCGATGTCGTCGCATTTGTGTGATCGAGGCGTTTATAGGCCTGCCTCTCCTGCCTCGCGATGTCTTTGGAAAGTTCACTGATATTGCCTTTTTAACAGGGTTCAAATAATCTCTTCTTTGAACGCGGCAATACCAGCTGAGTGGGTCGTGCTCTATAAAGCATCTTTTAAAAATATTAATATCTTACATTACATAATTAAAAAGTTTGCTTCATAAATACCTAAATTAAATAAAAAGACAATATAAGTATATCTAGTGGATTAAGAATAGGCAAAAAATGAAAGCTTAGGAATAAAAGATAAAGTTAAGTAGATATTGTTAGATTGTGAGATTGTAGTCAGGTAGATAGATAAAAGGAATTTTCCTGAATTCGGTAAAAGAGATGATTATCTGCAATTCGTGTGGAAGCTCGACAAATTGCAGAGACAATGCAGGAGTGTTCTCCAATGCAATGCGAAAATTGTGGAACAATTAGTTTTAAACCCCTAGTAGAACGGGCGAAAGTAAGCATATCATATAGATAGGATGGGCTTTTTAAGCGTGCCCATTACGAATAAATTCAAAATGTTACGAAAATGACAATACACAATGACAATCTCAACCCAAAAACACATGATTTTAATCAGGAAACACTACAATATCCATATACATACATATATGTATACGTATATTTGGCGCAACACTTCTTTAAGTGCCAGGGCCTAGCTTCTCGTAACTAGTGCTGTGAAAGTAGAGACAAAATGAGTACCTGTATGTCTGGGTTACTTCAGGTCCCAGTACCCGTTACAAAAATATCGTTATTCGTTACTTTAGTTACTTTTGCTTTTGCTTGATTTATACGCTTATCACGTTATTTTTGTTAAAACAGGTATTCCGCAATACAATGAATACTATTGTAAAAGCTATTACGTTCGGTTTGATTTCAATTTTGAATTTCAAATGCGATAAATAAAATACTTCTAGTATATTGGTGAATGGTGATCTTGCACTTATTTTTATTCAAAATAGGAAAAAGTAACAACAGCATAAAAAATGTAGGTATAAAAAAAAAAAAAAAAATTAATATTTGGCGCAACAACTCATTAAACTCATTAAGTGCCAGGGCCTGGCTTCTCGCAACCACTCATGTTGTGTGCGTTATATTTTTCGTACGAATGGAAGGGACCTACAGTTTAGTGCCGTATCCGAACGGCGATTTGAGAAGCTTTTTCATGACAACAATACTCTCGGATGTTTGTCAGACGCTCGCGAGAGGTGGGACCGTGAAAAAACTTTTTGGTGTTTTGTAGGATTCGAACTTGGAACCTCACGCGTAGTGATCCGACACACTAACCACTTACGCCACGGCGCCCCAAATGTGGGTATATCCCAACAAAAAACAAAATAGAATTCACTTAATTTCCACAGTTTACGGCGTTCTTTCCATTCAGAAATCTAAATCTATCCAAAAAATTTCAATCAATCAATTTCACACACTCAGCCTCTGCATAGAATGTTTGATTAAAAAAATGTAAATAAATACAACTCACCTAAATTGTTGGGCGGACGATACAAACTAAACCAGATGAGTATAGAAAAATAAATCAACTCACACCACCATTACACTTCAGTATGCACACAAAAAAGATAACAGAAACGTTACTTCTTGGATGCGAAATCATTTGTGTGTGGATGTTTTCGTCTGGTATACCATATGCTTAGGATATGGGACTTATGCAAAAGTAACGAAATGATGCGAGTAACTATATTGTTTGGGAAGTAGCGTTTCGGTATTGGGTATGAAATAAAATACCCGGTACTAAGTAACGAATATATACGGTTTGTTACAGCTCTACTCGTAACCACTCTTGTTGTGTGCGTTATATTTTTCACAGAAATGGAAGGTACCTACAGTTTAGTGCCGTATTCGAACAGTGTTGCCAGCCTTCAAATTTCCTTTCCTTTTCCCCCATTCTTTGTGGTGGCATTCCCCATTCATTCCCCACAATAGTTTTCATCAGTAATAACAGTAATAATAACAATCAGTAGTATATGATTTAAGTCTTCCCAGCAATTCAGTGTGAATGGTGAATGTTGTAGTATCTGTGTATCCCGCCAAGCAACACAAACTTTTTTGATTTGAAATGTCGGTACCTTCATATTGATAAAGGCGTTATTTGCAGAATTTCTACTAAGCGGTTAACCTCAACTTTAGCGAGAATATTATCAATCACCTTAGAACATTTTGTTCTTCCTAAGGTCATGTCGTCCGCAATATTTGAATCAGGAAAATATATTTTTTTAACAAATAGGCACGAATCGTCAATAGTATGCAGTGGCACATTATTCCCCTCAAATAATGCACATAACGTAAATTCAGCTGTTTCTTTTATGGTGGCTACCATCAGGGCCGACTTTGCTGAACATTGAACTGACTGATGGCGATGAGGCAATTGCTTTTGTATTAACTACATACTTACATGTTTCGACATTTTAGACGGCTTGTTTAACTCGCTCTTACCGGCTATCATCGTTGAATTAAACGCACGGTAGTTCGATTTGAAAGGATTATCCTTAATCGTATATGACCTGCTACCTATACACGAAGCATGCATGCGTCAGGCACTCAGGCAGGAAACATATTTTTTTGCTGATTGGTACTCTGCTCTGCTCTGCGTCAGGCCGAGAATTTTTCACTTGCCCTCGTACACGCGGAACTAAGCATATGAAAAACTAAAATTTGATAGATGTTCTTGAGTCTAGTGTACAAGAAGAACAATTCGAAGATTTTAAAGTCGACTTCACTGAAATTTCTACTCATCCTGATTATTTCCGTATGAAACGCCAAATCTATGTATTTAACACTAGTCTGATAATTGTAGACATAGTCAAATGTTTCGATTTCATTCTTAACAATAAACTTAGCTGGAAATGCAATATCCTATAACACATTTAAAAAGCCACTACAGCTCTATACTGCTGTAAGAAAGCAGTAGGAAACCACGAATTACATACTGGCTCCATGTATCTCTCCTCAGGCCCAAACTATGTATGTATGGCGTGATCGTCTGGTGCACATCTTGGTCATGTGCAAAGGTCGGCTTGCCTATGCATCAGTGGAGCACTAGGAACTACCCCAACAATCGCTCTAGACATTCTGCTTTACTTACCACCCTTGGATATTTAAATACTTCTGTCAAAATATAAGCGGGACTGAGTCAATAAAAACAACACAAATCAATTAAACATCAAAATTTATTTTATCTCCTTATGCTCTATTTGAAGCGATACATTTTTTCCAACGAACAAATCACCTATCCATACATTTTGTATAGGCATATTCCGGGATCGCCTTCAGTTCTCTCAGCGAATTTTCTTTTATCTTTCAATCGGCTCAAAACGGGTCCCACAAAAAGGTAACTTGAGTTTTGGAAAAGGAAAAAATCGTAGGGTGTCATATTTGGAGAATACGGTGCTTCCTCGATCATATTGGTAGCGTTATTGCTTAAAAAGTCGCTCACAAGGATGAATTTGTGAGATGGTGCATTATTGTGATGCAAAAGCGATGCGTCTCATGCATAAAACATCACTTAAAATGTGGCGAACTGATTGATGAGAGATGGATAGTTCTTGTGAAAGCTCTCTCAAACTACAGGGTGGGCCAACTACAAGTTTCTTTTTAAAAATGCAATAAAATGAACAAAATTAAATTTTTTCCATGTATTATGGCTTTATTAGTAAAAGCGAACAGTCCCATTAATTATGGAACACAACGTCGTCCAAGTGGCTGCCTCGGCTGGCCTCGCAGTAGGGCATTCTATCACTCCAACTTTCCAAGACATTGTTGATGGTTTCGGGCCGCCGAGATGAAAATGTGCCTCGTCAGAAAAGATGATTTTTCACCCAAAATCGTTGTCCAATTTAAGCTGCTCTAAGGCCCAAACTGCGAAGCGATAACGAAGCGGATGGTCGTGCGCTTTCAATTGCTGAATCAATTGGACCTTGTAAGCGAATAATCCCAGATCTTTGTGCAGAATTCTCCTCAGGCTAGTGCGTGAAATGTTGAGCTGTTGAGATCGATGACGAGTTGATGTTCGTGAATTGAGTCTCACACTCTCGGCTACAGCAGCCACATTCTCGTCTGTGCGCACCGTACGACGACGGGAACCATGAGTGTTGTCCACTATACTCTGTCCAACATAAATTGGCAGTACAGGGAAGATAGGGATGTTTGTCTCTCATTTGCACTCTTTTGTTTTCCGTAAGGTGCTCTTCTAACAAAAGCTCTTACAGGGTTTCCGTAATAAGCATTTTAAATTGGCAAAAATCTGAAAGAATATTATGTTGGGTTACCGTCCTTTTTTTAGATTGAAATTTTTATTTAATTTGTTTTATTTATAAAAAATAAAATAAATTTATCTTTTTCCACACCACCAAGAAGTAAGATAAAAGGCGCACAAAACTGAAAAAATACACCTTTTATAAATACAATTTACATAAAAACACTCAACTTCACATTAGTATCACAATCCAAATTTAGAAAAATACACTTAACATAAAAAAACTCACCGTGCGCTACGAAAACCTACGCAAATAAACGTTTCCCTTAAAGAAAGCAGCTTACAAATTTGAAACTGCATTTTAACGTATTTTCCACACATTAAAAGAAATGCAAAAGATCAAAACAAGATCTCCACGATAACACTTATCATTAAGAAATTTTTTCAAAGCTTTAAAACCAAAAGCTCCTCAACAGAAACCCAAGGAAAAAAAACTGAACGAGTTACCAAACGGACACTGGTAACTCTGAATGCACATCAATTTAATGGGGTTGAATAGCAGCAGCCGCAGGCCACAGCCAATCAGTGGACACTCAGATGTGCGCTGAATAGCACATGTTGATCTACGTCAGATGCAATTGGCAATTCATTGGCGGGTAAACTCTTTTTATGGGGGGTTTCTTTCAATTTAGTATGGTGCAAAAATATGGCACGCTACTGATTTTGGAAAAGCTTCCCCATAAGACGTGTACTGCCAATTTATGTTGGACAGAGTATAGCATACCAGTCTCACGAACTTTTTGCACACACTTTCGTACAGCAGGCGCGGTGGGTGCTTCATTTCGGCCAAGACTTCTTTTCAAAAAAACGCACTGTTTGGGCTACACAGCACTTACTTTTACAATAAGTTTTCAATATTTCCCAATGTTGTTCAAGCGTAAAGCGACTCATTTCGTTCCGCGGAGATATGATACTGACTTTCTGTCAAGATTTCGAGCGGGAAACAGCTGTCAGTGTCAAAATAACCTATGATTTAAAAAGAAATCACTAGATGGCCCACCCGTTATAGTGATGATTTTCGATTTTCTTTACTAAGTCGATGTTTTCTTCATTAACTGCCGTTGCAGGCCGTCTCGGATGAGACTAGTTTTCAACTAAATGATCAACTAAAGAGATCATGGATCTCTTTGAACGCTTTATACCACTCAAATGCTCTTGTTCTCAATATTACAGAGTCCTCGTAGGCTTTCTCCAACATTTTCAACGCATCCTAACAAGAAATTCCGTTCGCAACACAAAATTTCAAACAAACATAGTAAAAATCTCCGATAGCACTTGAAGTTAACTAATGTTTTTGGCTACTCTCAATAAACTAGTGGACAGAATAGATGACAGATGTATCAACATAGGAAACATTTTTTTTAAGAAAGCGTTAACGCGGGCCGTTTGAATGACTCAGTCCCGCTTATATTTTGACAGAATGTATATCAAACAAGTGACTGCTTGTGTAGCCGCTCGCATGAAGGTTATAGCTCAGTGGTCTAGTCTAAGTACCGGACACTCTTCTATTTTTAACGATCTCAAATTCCTTCCTAAAGACACTGACTACATGCTCTCACAACTTCTGTTCGACAAAAACTTTGCAACCCTCACCCGCTCTAGACTTGATTAGGAGGAGATCTGGGGATGCAAGGAGGATGCATATGCTTCTACATAGATCGATCCAAAACAGAATCGGGAGTAGTACTCTTATACTATAGTACTACATCTCCTTAGTAAGTACCCTATCTCCGTTCATAGAAGATCGCACTTAGAGCCTACTCCTTCGACAGTTTAGGCGAATTGGCTAACGCCAACATTAACAGTCTCCAGCGTTTTATAACAAGATCCAATTGGTTCTAAAGGTAGTTCTTTCTGGGGATAATAGATCCATTTGGAGAAACCGGAGAAACACTTAAAATTGGAGAAAACATATTTTATCTCGATAACATGAACAAGCTGGCATGCAACGACGAAAGCGGGATGACATATCTACAGCAGCTGACAGTTGACAGGTGTGATGTGCCAACTGAAGTGCAGAGCAGCAGCAGTGGCTCCCAAACTGTCAAATCTCGCGTTCAGGCAACTAATGTTTAGAATAGCGCCGTCAGCCGTTTAAATTTAAGTCCTAGTTTAAGTAATTTTTCTTTAAAAATAATATCATATAACATAGCAGGGTTAGGTAACAAATTATTTCTTAATGATTTTTTCGAACATATTTGTCAGTACGATATCTTCTTTTTATTTGAAACTTTTGTTGACAAAAACATGGAGCATTTTGAGTCCTACTTTGGAAACCATATACTGCATTGGATAGCAGCTATCTTCTCATGGAAGAGCTAGCGGAGGTTGCCTGTATGGTATTAAAAAACAGTTAAACAGTAGCGTTAGGTGCCGATTTAGCAATGAAATCAACTGAGTTTTGGTGGAAATAGCATCGAAAGATGTTCGAATGTGGATAATCCCAGTGTATATCAATTGTAGCAGATGGATAAACGATTTTAAGAGCTTGTACGACTTTCTATTGGAATTCGGCGAAGAAGACGTAATGGTAATCGGAGATTGCAATGCGAGAATAGGTGATACGCAGCTGCTGGAAGTGGATCCGGAGTTCTTACCTTAGAACGTAAATTTATCTAGATGTGCAACGGATAAAACAATTGATGGCAATGGTAGAAAGTTCACCGAAATGTGTGAAACGATCGGTCTCACAGTACTAAACGGTCGATCTAAGAGCGACGAGAAGGGCCACCTAACGTTTTTCAGAGGTACAGCCTGTTCAACTATAGACTACTGTCTCGTACGTGGAAGATGGCTGAAGTGTGTGGTCGACTTAAATGTAAAGGAGCTCACTTATTCGGATCACTTGCCGTTGACAGCTTTGATGTCTGTGGATATTCCGTTAGAATCTACCGTCCCGGAGTTGCGGCTGCTCCCAAAATTACAATGGAAGGAAAGCTACGCACTTAGCTATAAACAAAAACTGAACAGCAATCTCAGCGCTATAAACGAAAGCGAATTCAACTCTAGCCGTGGTGTAGACTTTCTAGTTTCCTGCATTTCGAATGCTGCGAGTATATCTCAACCGTCAGGAAGATTCAAGAAAAAGGAAGCATGGTTCGACTGGGAGTGCATGGCAGCGAGGAAAAAGTCATTTGCTTACCTGCGTTTAGTCCGTAGAACAGACAACAGCGTTGCAAAAATCATGTACCTGGAAGCGAGAAGGGCATATAAAAGCATCTGTATCAACAAAAAAAGAAGGTACACGCAGCAGCTGGCGAGAGCTTTGGATGGGATTTCAGATACTCGTTCGTTTTGGAAGCTGGTCCGATCCCTCAACGGTACGATGTTCGCACGGGGTATTCAAGTTGAAACATCCGCACTAGATAGGATGGGATTTCAGATACTCGTTCGTTTTGGAAGCTGGTCCGATCCCTCAACGGTACGATGTTCGCACGGGGTATTCAAGTTGAAACATCCGCACTAGCCAATCACTTCGAGCAGTTGCTGAATCCACCGAGTAACACAAGTCAACTGAATTACTCGCTACCTTACATAACAGTAGACTCACTAGACCGCACAATTACTGTCCAAGAACTCCACAAGGTGCTGCACAAATGCAGCACAAAGAAAGCCCCTGGTGAAGATCGTATCCCCTACGAATTTTTCAAATTTGCGACAAACGAATTCCTCAGAAAACTTGCGGTAGCCTTCAATTATATTTTTGATATGGGGGAGGTGCCAGATAATTTTAGAAGGAGTATAATTTTCCCCCTGTTTAAGAAAGGAGACATAAGCGATCCGAATAATTATAGAGGAATATGCTTTATGAACTCAGTAACAAAACTATTCGCTGGAATTATTCTAGAGCGTCTGACGGATTGGGTACGCGAAAACAATTTGCTGAGTGAATTCCAAGCGGGGTTTAGAAAAGGATATTCAACTGTAGACAACATCTTTACACTGAAAAGCATTGCATACCTTGATAGGGGCAAAAAACTATACGCGTTCTTTGTCGATTTCAGGGCGGCTTTCGACACAATTGACAGGAACGCTCTTTTCTATAAGTTGAGTAACCTAGGAGTGTCAACGAAAGTGCTTAGAGTAATACAAAGCCTGTATGAAAATAATAAGATCGAAGTATGGGATGGAAACAAAATGTCCAACTGGTTTGAGTCGCACAAGGGAGTAAAACAGGGTTGTCTCTTGAGTCCTCTCCTCTTCTCCATATTTTTGGATGACCTCACAACGTTTCTTCCAGGAGGACTAGTGTTTGGTGGAGTTCATATAAAGGTTTTGTTGTACGCGGATGATATTGTCATTCTGGCAGAATCCACAACAATGCTACAAATGATGATTAACAAGCTACAACAATATTGCAGCTTATGGAATCTCTCAGTGAATACCAATAAGTCAAAAATAATGGTGTTTCGAAATGGTACTGGACGGTATTCAAGGCTGGAAAAATGGACCTGGTAAAATGAAGTACTCGAAGTTGTGAAGGAATATAAGTACCTTAGGGTAATTATTACCCCCCAAATGTCGTTCAAAACACATCTGAGAGAGAAGCTCAAAGAAGCGAAAAGAGCAATGAATTGCAGCTGGAAGGGCATCCTCGGAAAAAAAGACGTACCGCCAAGCACCAAATTCAAAATTTTTGAAGCATTTATGAGATCGATCATGTGCTACGCTGCCCAAGTTTGGGGTATCTCTCAGTATGAGGAAGTAGAAGGTTTGCTTAGATACTTTCTAAAAAAGATTTTCAGATTGCCGGAAAATACTCCGACTTATATGCTGTATCTGGAAACAGGCTTACCTCCTTTATATGTATTTACCTTAAGGTTGCACTTCCTTTACATTCTAAAAGTTATGGAGCTCCCCCGCCATCGCCTTCCCCATATTATCGCAAAACTCCTGATACACCGAAAACAGCAATTTTTCGGCGAATGGTCTAGGCTAAGCAGGGAATACAATCTCCCCATAGATGAAAATAGCACGGAAACATGAAAGCGTACCCTACAGGAGCTGTTGATGAATATTGAAGATTCCACACGAGAGGCATTCAGAGTGAAAGCGCAGCATAGCGAGACGAGAATCACTTATCGTTTACTCGATCATGATCTGGGGGATAGAAATTATTTCCACGATCGCAACAGACTAAATACAATTTCCACCATCTTCAAGGCCAGAGGCGAACTTCTTCGACTAAACTTTATGCCCTACGTAAGCGATGGGAATGAGGAATGCACTATATGCAACCTTGGTGCGAAAGAAGACGTTCTCCACTTTATTGGAATATGTCCCGTATTAAAGGAGATTAGGCGAGTCTACTTGGGTAAAAATACACTTGCAGAAAATGAAGTAATCGCCCAATTAAATGGTCAAGACTGGAATCTGTTAGCCAACTATATCAGATCTGCATCAAAATATCGTCAACAAATAATAAACGAAGCTTTTTAGATATGTTCGTAAAACCAAGACCAAAACTGTATTTTTTATTTTATTGGAAAATTTGTTTTTAATTATAAATATGAATTAGAA
This sequence comes from Brachypalpus laphriformis, assembly GCA_945910035.1. Classification (NCBI taxonomy): domain Eukaryota; kingdom Metazoa; phylum Arthropoda; class Insecta; order Diptera; family Syrphidae; genus Brachypalpus; species Brachypalpus laphriformis. Next base: position 127,761,310 of record OX246755.1, read on the forward strand.
TTCTCTCTTTTTTTCGGCTGACGGCAATTGCCAATGTCATTTACTGTGAATTATTGTAACAGACCAAACTTTTGTTAAATAAAAATCACAAATTACTACTACTACTACTACTAGATCCATTTGGTACTACAATGGACCTTTGCTGGTCTAAGTGAGGCTGCGTCTAATGCAGCCAGCCAGGCTAACTTAACCTAACCTAACCTAGGCTTTAGTGAAGTGAAAAATGAGACGACATTAATGAATATTTCTTGCGCAATCCTCCTGCCATGTTAGTATCAGATGGCATATTTTTGGGGCTGATATGGTGAATGCGGATAACCTAATCTCATAATCACTCGTTTTTCAGATAATCTAAAACGCTTGTATCTGCTGGTAGTACAATGGTACTGTCTTGTACTTGCGACACTCCGCCAAAAGAAAAATTTCACCGTCAATCGTTTCGAAGATTAATAATCGTTTTGTATACCTAGTCCTCTAGTAAATTTTATCCAAAGGTTCGCAATGAAATAGGGTCCTTGAAGGATATCAAACATTGCTTTAAAAAATTTTGCAATTTTTAACCAATACAGTACTAGTTATAAATAACTTCGTTTCTATCTAAATTTGTCATAACATTTGTCAAATCCATTTGAACACACCTGTTCTAAAAATAAGGTACATATAAAACAGTTAAATTTGAGGCTCCCGAGGCATTATTCCATTTTTATACAATTCTTTACTCGTACGTATGTACAAATAAAGGCAGCTCACCTTGTTACAATGAATTATTTAAATTCTAATTCCTCTTTAGATGCCACTGCCAGTAATCCTCCTTCTTCCTAAGATGATTTATATTTGAGTGTATCTGTATACGAATTTTCGTTATACGAGTAAGCACAAGGAATCCGGTAGGTTCTAACCCTTGCATAAATAATGTTCCTTTGAATGCGGAATACATAGTTAAGTGCTGTGTGACATCACCGGTTGTTGACGGAGGGTTAAGTTTATTGGGATATTTTAATTATTATTTACGCTAACACACAGACCGGCTGTGCTCTTGACGTAAGCAATGACGCTATTGCGAGGTGTTCACTCGTAAAAAGTGTTTCTTTTTTTGCGATAAGCTGATTTTTAATATACCTTTATTTTTATTTCGTTTCAGACTTTATTATTAGCAATATACCTAAAAATCTACGCCTAGGAGTAATGCTGGAAGGTGCCTTTGCTCAAGAGCATGCCGCTAACAATCAAACAAGCAACTATCTTTATGTCTACGTACAGCTGCTGTACCTGGGCAAAGAGGAATTGACAGCAAATAATGACAGCTCAAATCAGCGCGAAGAGCTTCAGATAACCCATACGCAGAACTTGACTGAGGTATGGCAGATTCCTTTGGTGGACGAAGAACTGCTCGACCTAGTGCCTGAAGTGAAAAAGGCGAAGGTTTTTACCTTCGATGAGGCCCGCTCATCAAAAATTCATAGTGAAAGTGCCGCACTTCGATTGCGTTTAAAGACAGATTCGGACCGTAGTGTAGCGATACAGTTCACGTATGATGAATCGCCGATCGATAAGGACATGGGTGTTATCTATGCTGCGGTAGTACTCTGTGGATTGTATGTGATGATCATTTGGGAGGTTGTGAATCGAACTTTTGCCGCCATTATTGCATCGACAATGGCCATCGGTATCCTGGCAGCTCTGGATGAGCGTCCACCGATGGCTGAGATTATGGGATGGATTGATGTTGAAACGCTGTTGCTGCTCTTTGGAATGATGATATTGGTTGCAATCTTGTCCGAGACGGGTATTTTTGATTATCTAGCGGTATTTGCTTATAAGGTATTTTGTGAGTTTTGTGGTGTGATAGAATGTGATAACGTTTTGACTTGCAGATCACTAATGGACGAGTATGGCCGTTGATCAATTGTCTTTGTCTATTTACGGCGGTGATGTCATCGTTCCTTGATAATGTGACAACAGTGCTGCTAATGACGCCAGTTACGATACGTCTCTGCGAAGTGATGGGCTTGAATCCAGTGCCGATCCTCATGTGCATGATCATCTATTCGAATATTGGAGGAGCTCTGACCCCGGTTGGAGATCCACCAAATGTGATCATTGCTTCGAATAGTTTCATCTCTAAAAATGTAAATATGGAAGTTGCCAGCTTGCAGCCGATATAAAGCCTAGTTTGAAATATTTCTAGGGCGTCAACTTTACAGTCTTTACGGTGCATATGTTACTTGGAGTCCTTGTGGTTATGGTTCAAACATATATTCAACTTCGATTCAAGTTTCGTAATATCAACGATCTACGCTTTAACGAAGCTCAAGACGTGCAGGAACTGCGTCATGAAATCGCTGTTTGGCAAAGAGCAGCTGCTTCCCTCTCATCATACTCCAAGGACGAAGATCTTGTCCGTGAAACACTGATAAAAAAGGTAAACCGATTAAAGAGAACGCTTAAGAAGAAAGTGTCATCGGGATCAGTTCCAGTTGAGAACTATGAACAGACTTTAGGACAGCTGCAGGCTAAGGTGAGTCTTATAGCTCAGCTCCACTTAAGTTGGTCTCTAATCTTAACAACTTGTTTCAGTATCCCATTCGAAGCAAATCACTTCTGTACAAATCGGGTGTAGCACTGGTATTTGTCATCAGCTTGTTCTTCTTGCATTCAGTGCCAGAGCTACAGAGGCTTTCACTAGGCTGGACAGCACTATTGGGAGCCATCCTACTATTGATCTTAGCCGACCGTGAAGATATGGAATCTGTATTAGCCCGTGTGGAATGGTCAACGTTGCTATTCTTTGCCGCTCTATTTATTTTAATGGAATCACTTTCGGAGCTCGGGTTAATTGACTGGATTGGCAAAATGACGGTAAATGTTATTATGTCTGTCGGAGAAGATTCTAGGTTGGCTGTTGCTGTTCTTCTAATTCTTTGGGTAAAATTTATAAATAGTTCCCTTTAAAGTAGCTGCAATGATCTAATTTCTCTTTAGGTATCCGCGATAGCATCGGCATTCGTTGATAATATCCCTCTGACGACAATGATGGTTAAAATTGCCATTTCTTTAGCACAAAACAAGGATTTGGGCTTGCCATTGCAACCATTGGTGTGGGCTTTGGCGTTTGGAGCCTGCTTAGGAGGTTAAGTGATAATCTAAATATAAAAAAACGACTGGTAATTAACTGAAATTGATTTTGTTTCTTAGGAAATGGAACACTGATTGGTGCATCAGCGAACGTCGTTTGTGCTGGTGTAGCAGAACAGCATGGATACCGATTCACATTTTTAGAGTATTTCAAGTAAGTTTTTGAAAAATGTACTTTTGAGGTATAGTAGGAGCTATTTATTTGCTATATCGCAAATATTTGCATATACCTATACATACTGAAGTCTTAAGTAGGTATTTTATGTGTCTTGCACCTCTGATGATTTCAATCAGGTGTGCTACATTGCAGTATCACATGCAGCTTATGCGTGTCAGCTACAAGGCAATATAAGGTTAAAAAATACTTCCTGCCGAAGAGTGTGCGCCCATCTTCAAGCAGAGAGTATGGAGGGCCTGTATCGGGAGCTGGAGCAAGTATCTTCCCCAGTTGCTGATGCAAACCAGGCTATCCAGGAGCTGCGACGATACAATATGAACAGGAGCGCAACCATCTTCAAAACAGCCGCCCAAAGAAGGAGGGATGCTCAGGAGATTCGTTCGCCAAAGTTCACAATGTTCATGGCCAGCTTATTGTGGATGACGTCAAAATTCTGCAGAGGTGGCGGCAGTATTGTGAAGAACTCTTAAATGAACAGTTTCCCCGGCTATACTTTCCAAGAGCCACCCCAACTGTGAAGAAATACCCGACATTACAGTCGAAGAAGTTATTGAGGTCGTCAAATACTCCAAAAACCGAAAAGCGGTTGGATGAGAAAATATGCCCTCCGAGTTCTGGGAGAAGATGGGAGACATCGGGTTCAAATGGCTCAGAATTCTCAACTCCAAATTTGTGAGAAGTGATCCAATGCCGAATCAATGGAGCGAATGCTGCTTTCTCCCTGTGTACAAAGGAAAGGGTGATACGTGAAACTGTGATAACTACCGCTCGATCAAGCTGATGTCACACACCATGAAGATCGCTGAGCGGGTATTAGGTGGCCGACTGCAAAAAAAAAAATACGGCTATCTGATAATCAGTGTGGGTTTGTCGCGGGTAAATCAACCACAGATGCAATCCAAAGTATAAGGATCATAATGGAAAACATCGTGATTCCTTAAGGGATTTGCATATTGTATTGGTTGACTTTTGAAAATGCATTCGACAGACAACCACGACGTGGCGCTAAGACATCGAGGGGTTCCAGAAACCTATGCACAAATGATCATGGACCTGTACGAGGAGCAAAGACAAAAGTAAAATGTCCGGCTGGAGTAACCGAAGAGATCCTAATCAAAGTCGGGGTGCACCAGGGAAGCGTCTTAAGTCATTTGATCTTTATTGCAGTCCTTGACTATCTGCTTGAAGGTACAGTGATGGTCTCCAAGGTACATCAGTTATTGTTTGCTGACGATGGACCCATTATAAGTGAGCATCCTACATCCCTGCAACGAGCACTTGATGTGTGGGTAGACGTTTTGGAGGGAAATGGGTATCGCATTAATTCAGAAAAGATAGTACTTGTGCTGCCCGTTCTCTGATCCACTCAGGCCTATTTTAGACATTTATTTGAATGGAGCAGTGCTTCCCAAGTACGAAAAGTTCAATTAGCTTGGATCTATGATCAATAGCAAAGCAATCTGTGATAACGACATCAATCATCGCGTAAGCGTAGGTTGGATGAAGTGGCGAGAAAATTCCGCTATATTCTGTGACAGAAAAATGCCTAAGATGAAAGGAAGGCTTTACACCGCAATTATGCGTCCAGCGTTCACATACGGTTCACAATGTTGGACAATGTACAAAAAGCATGAGAGTTAATTAACGGCAGCTGAGATGAAGATGCTTCGCATGACAGGAGGAGTGATAAAGCTTGATCGAATAAGAAGTTATACCATATATATAGAAAAATAGAGCACGACCGCCTCAGCTGGTATTGCCACGTTCAAAGAGATTATTTGAACCTTGTTAAAAAGGCAATATTAATGAACGTTCCAAACACATCGCAAGGCGGGAGATGCAGGCCTATAAACGCCTGAATCACACAAATGCAACGACATCGGCATTTCATTGGCCTCAGTAACCGAGTGATCCAAAATCGAGAGTCCTGCTGATATTTTCTGAGGTCAAATAGGCGAAACCCACATGCGGATCACTAGAAATGCGGTAAAGTGGGAGGGTTATGATCACTTGTTTTCGGATCATAACATCGCCGAAATAGAAGGAGAAGAAGAAGTGGTTGTCCGCCCAAAATTACTTTCTCACTTTACGAAGGCATTCTAAGGAAAAGAATATGCAGCAAAATCTGTCTGTACTGCCACCACCGACCCTAGGATCATACAGTAGATACTCCTTCAAGATTATAAGAGCATGCAATTCCAAATAAAGTCAATTCATTTACCCCGTGTAGCAGGAATAGGAGGATGTTATGTACGTATGTATGTATGTACTTTCAGTTAATTTTCAAAAATATCGTTGACTGAGTTAAGAAATTAGCCTTTATTAGATTTCAAATTGTTTCAGTCTTTAGTCTTACCAAAAGTTATACTTTCTGCTTCACAGATCTAAGTGTGGGCAGGTAGGAATTGTTCTCACGATCTTGGAACATTCTTTAAAATGAAAACGACTTTTCTCGTTTGTTCGTGTGATCCTTCGATTGTACAATAGGTATATTTTTATCTGCGATTACTAACAATTTATCCGCAGTCAGAGATGTACCAAATATAAGTGGATAATCCACCAAAGTAAAATATACGTATCTGTAGCGGCATTCTTGTCATTTAGGTACTACAGGTAAAATTATAAATATTTTGGAAAAAAAATATCTTCTCTGCTTGCATGGGGAAAAATTGAATGTCTTGATTTTTTTTTGTAGCTATCCACATCTGGATCTAATAATACTGTTTTACAACGTATCTCCATCTGTGGATCTTGGCCCATATTAAGAAAACTAAAAGAAATGAATCGTACGATTACGTTGTACGTACTTGCGCCTGTATAGTTCTTAAATTTTTGTAGAAATCGATAAAATGACAGTTTTTCGAAAATTCTTCTACGAACCAAAAACCTTTGCATACTGTTCCATGTTGTTCCATATTAATACATAACATGTAAAGTTAAAATCGGCTGAGAAATATTACAATTTCGAAAACCGGTTACATCGAAAAATAGTTTTATGGGAATTTTCCACAGAAACCGGGTATGTCAACTGGTATCAACGACCAAAGTATCTCACCGAACACTTTACGCTAGCGCACCGCCAGCATTGTTTTCTGAAAAACCACAGTCTCACCTCAGCCCTAAACACGGGGGGGGGAATCAATATTGTTTCATATGCCGACGACTGTACGGTCCTTACAACTGGGCCCAACGTGCGAACACTATGCACAGCGCTGAACCCCTATCTCTCCGTCCTGGACGGATTTTTCAGAGACCGCAACTTACAACTGTCGGCCGAGAAGTCCTCAGTCAGACTCTTCACGTCCTGGACACCTGGACTAGGGAGTTAAGGTCAGTCCTAGACATAGACATAGCAGGACGTCGAATTCCAACTTCCACCTAACCAAGACTTCTCGGCGTCACTTTCGACAGCATGATGACGTTCGCCGCACATTCATCAAACATCAGAAGGTGAATTAGACCTTGAAACAATGTACTCAAGTCCTAAGCGGGATCTTCCTGGGGAATGGATAAAGAGACGCTACTCACCACATACAAAGCAATAAGTCGCTCCATGCTAAACAATGTCGCTCCCATCTGGACATCGCAGCTGAGTGACACAAACTGGCAGCATCTTCAAGCTTGCTAAAACACTGCCATGAGGACCGTCACCAGATGTCACCTGATGTCACACACTGATCACCTCCATGCTGAGACGAAGTTGCTTCCAGTAAGGGACCATAACACCATGCTCTCCAAGTAGCTCCTTCTAGCTTGTCACATCCAAGACCACCCTAATCATCTGCTGACGATAGTACCACAACCTCCCCGTTCCATTCGAAAATGGCTCCAAATCTACAAATACGACCTCGATGCCTACACGTAGGGCACCAGGATCGACAGACAGACCAACAAAGATGCATTGAAAAGCATTTATCACACGACTGTGTCCCACTCTATGGAGAATCTTTGCCCCAACGTGGTCCTCGGAGGCTGCCCATCACCCATAGCAGACGAAGAACGTAGCCTGCCTCGAAGAATAAGGACCACCCTAGCTCAGCTCTGCTCAGGTTGGTGCCGCCTACTAAACAGGTACAAGAATCGTCTCAACGCCTACATAAAAGACAAATGCCCTGACTGCGGAAATCGCTCGCACAACACCAAACATCTTTTCGACTGCTCAGCAAAGCCAACTGTCTTGCGTTCTGAGTTTTCTTGCGCTGGAGGGACTTTTATTTATAATTTTCACAAATGGGTGATACCAACAATTCTTCCGTTGGCAGTGGCACGAATGATAATTTGCGTGTATTAATTAACATCCTCTGTACACAGCGCGCGGGCCTGAAAGTATGTCACATAAATGCTCAAAGTTTGTCCAAATGCAAAATTGATGAATTTAGAAGTTTGTTTGTCGGTTCCAATGTGAATATAGTATGTGTTTCGGAAACATGGTTTGACCCGAAAATACCTGATTGTGTGTACTCAATGCCAGGATATAAGATTTTTCGCGATGATAGGCAAAATCGAATCGGTGGGGGTGTTGCTATTTACGTCCGTAGGCCGCTGCCCGTTAAGCTAATTGCAACCTCACCTTGTGATAGTCCGTTCGAGTATTGTTTCATTGAACTAGCATGTGAGAGAAGGAAATACCTAATGGGTGTCGTCTATCGACCAAGAAATTACATTGATCTTTCACAGCTTTATTGCTTTCTTGAAAATAATACAACATCATTTTGGAAAATTATTGTTTGTGGTGATTTCAACTGCAATATTTCAAATGCTGCTATTTCGTTTTCTCTAACTGAAAACATGAAAACACTAAATCTTGACCTTCATAATTCGACCACCCCGACTCATTTCACTGACTCAAGTAGTACCGTCCTAGACTTATTTCTTGCAAGCTACACTCGGAATGTTTTTTACAGCCAAGCTTCTGCGCCTGTATTTTCTAAACACGATCTCCTCTTTGCCTGTTTTGATTTCGCCACTTGTATAGAACAAGTGAAATACTCATATACTTCATAGACTTCAAAAATGTTCGAGCTGATCTTCTTGAGCGAGACTTACAACGTGTAAACTGGCTACCAATATTTTCGGAACCTTCAACTGACATGCAAGCTGAATACCTGCAAAGCGTGATTACACAGTTGTTTGATTGCCACGTTCCTCTTAGAACTAAGCTTGCAAAATCCAACATAAATCAGTGGTTTACCCCAGAGATTCTTAGACTTAAAAATGAACGAGATGCTGTATACAGGAAATGGAAATATTTTAGGCTCCCTGAATTTTTCTTGTCTTATAAAGCACTAACAAATCTTGTATGTTCAAAAATAAAGCAAGCCAAGCGTATTTTGTACAGTGAAAATCTCAACTATAAACTTCCCAGCGAGATATTATGGAAGAACTTACGTCAGCAAGGCATTTGTGGTAAAATTGATTCAGGAGTTGATAATGTTGATCCAAACCAGCTAAATCGTGATTTCATCAAAATTCAATCGACAAACACTGGTATATCTCCGGTAATCGCACCAAGCGGTTCCTTCGAATTTTCCAGAGTTGAGCAAACGGATATTGTTAGAGCTGTCCTCAAAATAAAATCGAAAGCCATTGGTGTTGACGGGATCCACCCCTATTTTATAAAAATGATTCGACCGTACATCCTTCCAGCATTTACTCATCTTTTCAACACAATCAACAACATCTAATTTCCCAAAGTCCTGGAAAGCTGCAAAGATTATCCCAATTCTTAAAAAGAAAGCAACACATAGAGCCCCAGCGGAATACCGACCTATCGCAATAATTCTATATTTATCCAAAGTCTTAGAAAAAACTGTCCACTATCAGCTGTCTGCTTATCTTCGACAAAACAACCTTCTTTGCATGTACCAGTCCGGTTTTCGGCAGCATCACAGTTGTACTTCAGCATTGCTTAAAGTAACCGACGATATAAGGGCAGCAACTGATAAAAACTACTCTACTTTTCTAATTTTGCTGGACTTTTCAAAGGCTTTTGACACGGTTGATCATAGACTTCTTGTCGCAAAACTTTAAAATTTGTTTGCTTTCTCCTCGTCCGCTGGAAAATTAATTTTGTCCTACCTCACAGGTCGCGTACAAGCAGTTTTATAAACGGTGTTCAATACGAGTTCTTAGCGAGTTTCACAGGTGTCCCCCAAGGATCCATATTGGGCCCACTGCTTTTCACAATCTTTATTAATGCCCTCCCATTCCGTTGTTCACAACTCTGCTGTGCATATGTATGCCGACGATGTCCAACTGTACATAAGTAGTGCGCCTGGTCTTATCAATAATGCTGCTTATAAACACAATGAGGATCTCAAGAATATCCTTACTTGGTCCAAGGATAATTTTTTAAGTATCAATCCAGATAAATCCAAATGCCTTGTAATCAGTAGAAATGGTCATGATCCAAATTTTTTACCCCCCATTTATCTTGGAAATGCTCAAATTGAATTCGTCCATAAGCCAAAAATCTGGGTGTTTGGTTCAGTAAAACGCTGTGCTGGGATAACCATATCTTGACGTTAATTGGCAAAATCTATGGATGTCTCCGAAATCTATTTTTATCGCAAAACTTCATACCGACAAATACAAGACTAATTTTGGCACGAACTCTACTCGTGCCGCTAATTACATACAGCTGTCAAATTTTCTGTTGCAATAACACTATTATACGCGTTATGTTTTTGGGTTAAGAAGATATGACCATGTTTCCGCCCATGCTAAGAAGATACTTGGTTGTACATTAGAAAAGTATCTTGACTTTTGCACAATCAAGTATTTACACAAAGTCATAACCACCAAACAGCCTCAATACTTATACGAAAAATTAAAATTCGCACAATCACAACGCTCTTTGACGTTGGTTCCACCTCGCGTAACATATCAGGTTTCGGAACGCCAATTCTTTATTCATGCGATTCGCCTTTGGAACGCACTTCCTCTTAGCCTAAGACGACTCCACGAAGCGAATAATTTTTGTGATACTCTCTTTCGGCATATTACATGCACATAAATTGCAGATACAAAATAATACTATCTATGATTATAAATTGTCTTACTTTTCTTTTGAAATTACTTTAACCGCAGAATTTAACATGAAGTCTTAAAATAATTCTAATTTTGTCATGTCATCTCAATCAAAATTTTAAAATAAGGTAATGAAATGTCAACATTTATGCCTTAAAGATTGTTAAAGTCTATTGTAAGTGTTGTTGAAACGTTGAATAAATGAAATGAAATAAATGAAAATGAAATGATGCACTTTGCGAACGACCCATAGACGTGGATCGATTCCTGAGCCTAGAAACGGCAACAACAACAACCAAACTTACATCCCTCACAGGATAAAAGCTATTAGACCCAAGGAAAACGCGTGGTATGACTCGAGCTGTAAAGAAGCTATTAGGTTAAAGGAATTAAGTTTTCGGTCTTACAAGGCCAACCCAACTGAGGAAAACCGAAAAAAGTTTAAACGAGCCAGAAATGACTGCAATGCCCTCATTAACCGAGTTAAATTCTCCCACGACCAAAAGTTGAGGCAAAAAATACTACATTGTCCCAAGGGTAGTAAAAACTTTTGGTCGTTCGTTAAAAACATTTAGAATTCGGCCTCGTCATCTATACCGACGCTCATTCATAACGACGCACCAACTGTCAGCTCCTTAGACAAAGCTAATCTGTTCGCTGCTCACTTTGCAGCAAACTCCACACTGCCAGATAGCGCTTTGTCTCCACCTGTACTTGAGAGCGTCGAATTTTCCATGGGACAAGTCCACTTTCGCACTCGTACAGTTGCAGGAGTACTCAAAGGTCTTAACATACACAAATCCGCTGGCCCAGATGGTATACCCCCTATTGTTCTGAAGAGGTGTTCTTCTTCGCTGGCAAAACCACTGCGTAAGCTTTTCCACCGATCCTACTCTTCAGGTCTCTTTCCGAGTAAGTGGAAAACAGCATTTGTCCAGCCCGTACCTAAAAAAGGCGATTCTTCTTCTCTCTCCAACTACCGTCCCATTGCACTAACGTCCCTTCTTTCCAAGGTCATGGAAACGCTGATAAACCGTCAGCTAATGAAATATCTTGAATCACGAAAGCTCCTCAATGACCGTCAGTATGGCTTTCGTGGCAACAGGTCCACTGGTGATTTGATGTCATATCTCACCGATAAGTGGAACCAATCTCTGCACCACTCCGGTGAAAGTAAGATTATTGCTCTTGATATTTCAAAAGCATTTGACAGAGTTTGGCATCAAGCTCTTTTGTCGAAAATGCGTGCATTTGGGATCGATGATACTCTTCTTCTATGGATTAGAAACTACCTTTCGGGCCGTTCAATTCAAGTTGTTTTGGACGGCTTCAAGTCCGAATCTCACCAAATAAATGCTGGTGTCCCCCAAGGCTCTGTTTTGTCTCCGACTCTCTTTCTCATTTTCATAAATGATCTTCTGTCTGCAACTTCTAGTCCAATCCATTCCTTCGCTGATGACAGCACCCTCAGTTTTTCATATTCGGTCCCAAACTCACGACCCTGCTCTTCGGCCGTGGACGAAGAACGACAACGTATGTTAAACACATTAAATTCCGACCTTGACAGCATATTTAAATGGGGCTTAACCAATAGAGTGGAATTTAATGCTTCCAAGACTCAGTGCTGTCTTCTGTCATTAAAGCGAAACCCTACACATCAGCCATTATCCATGAATGGCACTTGCATTGTAGAAACCGAAAAACTTTCCATGCTCGGTATGTGTGTCAACAACAAACTCTGTTGGAACGACCATGTATTCGAAATCGCTAAGAATGCAGCGAAATGTTTAGGCTTCCTAAAGCGGTGTAAGAAATATTTCACCCCCTCTGATTTGGTTTCAATTTATAAGGCGTACATTCGCCCTAAGTTAGAGTATAACGCTCACATCTGGTCTGGTGCACCAAAAACCATATTGCACTTGCTAGATAGAATTCAAAAACGCGCGATAAGACTCATAGGAGACACGAATATTACAAGCAATTTTGCTTCGCTCGAACACCGTCGTAATGTCTCCTGCCTATCCCTGTTTTATCGATATTTCCACAGAAAATGCTCAGTTGAGATAGCCAATAGCATTCCTCCCCTTCTTCGTTTTAACCGCAATACTCGCCATGCCTCGAATGCTCATCAGTTTACCCTTAAGCCTATCTTCGGACGTACCGTGAAATTTAGAGATTCTTTTATGAGCCGCACAACACGTTTGTGGAATGCTCTCCCCGAGTCTGCTTTTCCTCTCAATTATAACCTACAGTCATTTAAGACCAATGTGCATCGGTGCCTCGTTTCCCCCTAACCCCTCTTCCTTAACGCTCACGCTCTGTATAATGCATAAAAAGGGTAGTCATAACCCCTTTAGCGCGAGTAAATTATAAAAAAAAAAAAAAAAAAAAAAGTATCGCAAATGTGAATATTGGTAAATGTTGTGGCTGGAATGAAAATTCTGATTTCTAGTTAGGATATGAGCTAACATACCCCAGATATGAAGTTTGAAATAAATCCGTTCAACTTAGGCTGCATACTGAGCTACTAACGGACCCATTTTTCAAGTTTCAAGTATCAATTTTAATTAAATGACTAAAATCGCAAACTCCATTTTTCCATGATTACAATGCCCCATTGTTATACACGTAGGTGAGTGTAAGCTAAAATCCTTAGGGAAAAAATAAATATATCAGAAGTGTACACCTTTTAGGTGAGTGCTTCTGGGGTCAAAAATTATACTGCGCAGGCTTTTTCGATCATATTTTCCTACAAAAAATTCTGATAGACGAAAATATCGTAAAGAGGCAGAAATGTGAATGTATATATTTCGAATTAAATATTCTGTTAGCAGATCATAAGATAAGGTGATTCCCTTCCTCAGATTCGTGTTGGGATTATGCAAAAACTACGGCTGTTTTTACCCACAAAACAAGTTATGCGTTCTTTAAAACTGCACAGTAATGGGTACATTATTCTATTTTAAGAATTTCTAACACTAAAACGCTTTTTGGATATTCATACAAATTAAATATTAAGACTTTCCTGCATACATTTTTTTAATATTTCAATAACCATATGAACTAGTTTAAAAATAAATTTATTTTTATTTCTTTGCAGGGTCGGTTTTCCCGTTATGATAGGTAGCATTATTGTGGCTACTGTTTATCTTATGATCGCGCATGTGATGTTCCAGTGGCATTGATATAACGAAGATGCTATATCCGTACATATAACAAATGCATATGATTAAGTTCTAAAATATCACACTCACGGACACATCATCACCAACATTCAGCATGCGCATTCTAAAGCTATCCTATTTATTAGTAATATTCACCTTGTTCCCCTATCAGGATGAGAAGTATTATAAAATGTAAAAAAAAAAAATCAATACAATTGGTCCTAAGAAACAAAGTCACCTCTAAAAGAGATACTTTTGAAGAACTAATTAAAATAAAAGAACAAACAAATTTATTGTATAAATTTAATATAAAATAAAATATATATATATATATTTTTCAAAAAGAGATGAACATTTATTTTTACACGAAATGTTTATTATACAATGGGAGATATAATAAAAATGTTATGCGATACGATTCATTTACATCTACAAGTAATTTACATTTTATCTATAGCCTAGTTAATTGATACATATTAAATAAATATATATAAATAAATTCTACAAATTTGAATTTATTGTTAATAGTATACAATGCTGTTCACAATATATTTTCTTAAATACGTTACACCACACTTGATATACATAGTTTATTGTTTTAATATTTTTATTTTTTCTTCCTTTTTTTTTGTTGATGATATTTGTTGTTTCTTATTTTAGGTATTTAAAAAAAAGCAAAGAAAAATACATAAATCACCATATTTACTGTTTACCTAGTTTTAGTTGACATTTAAGTTATATTGTAGAGTAGCAAATGAATAAATAAAGGAATACGATTAAAAACGAATATTTATTTTGTTTCGTTGCAAATTTCAACCTTCCCATTAGAAGTTCTTGCTAGCTCCACAGTTTAGACGCGATTACTTATCGCGCTAAGTCTAAGGGTTTGGTTCTTTGTTTTTTTCTTTCAACCAAAACTTGTTTTTTTTTTTTTGGTTGCGCCTGGAGGTGCAGGAATCTTCAAAAGATACCAATGGTCCGTACCATTGGCTATACCCGATTCATATATCTGACAATGCCATCAGTGCTAGTCAGTAAATGCCTTAACAAGTAGTTTACGCTTCTGTAGTATTATTCGCGTTAGGTAGGTAGCTTTCCAGTGAAGGCACCTACTAATACCGTCATTACATGCGGTTTTTCCTTACGGCGCTAGGTCGAAAGGTCTTGTTCTTTGCAGACGGCGCTCAAGGTTTGTCACGTCCATAGTACGGATTATTTCATTATTGCAGTGAACATGAAGACGGATACGAAGTTTGCGAGCAAAGTTTGTTACTTCGTCCTTCACGGTAGCAATTCCTAGATTTCTGTAAATATCCCTATTCCTTATATACCAAGGAGCATTCACGATTGCTCTTAGTATTTTGTTTTGAAATGCTTGCAGTAGAGCCATATTGCTTGGTTTGGTACAACCCCAAAGTTGTATACCATATGCCGAAGACGGTTTTAGGACTTGCTTATACAGAAGCAGTTTGTTGTAAACGCTTAACTTCGAGTATCTTCCGAGTAGCCAATACATTTCTCTAAATCTGATTTCGAGCTCCTCGCGCTTCTTTTTAACGTGTGGTTTCCACTTAAGTTTTGCATCTAGGGTCAGTCCTAGATATTTTGCGTCGTTTGCGAACGGTATTTGCACCTAGTTAATGGATATAGGTAAGTTGTTTATCTTTCTTAACGTAAAATTGACATGCGTTGATTTTGTTTCATTGAGGACTACACGCCAGGTTTTTGTCCATTCGCATGCTTTGTTCAAAGCTCGTTGGAGTTTTCCCGTTGATGATTCGACTGACTCATCCGTTACGAGGATAGCGAACGTTGCTACAACAGTCCCTTCATCTTGTGTTATATCTCTTGTGTAGAGCAGGAACAGGATTGGACCGATAAACTTCCTTGTGGAACACCGGCGTAGATTTCTTTGAAATCCGAATATTCACTCCCGTGTCTAACACGGAAAAGTCTGTTTTCAAGATAAGATTCCAATATTCTGTACAACTTTTCCGGTAAGATTACCCTTAGCAACTTAACCAGCACTTTTTTCGGTAGCTCTTTCAAAATTTCGCCAGTGATTAAATCATATCCCGGAGCCTTGTTATTTTTCAATTTTTTATTGTCATTCGAAGTTCGGACAGGGATACGGTTTTTATTTTAAAGTTGTCACGTGCCATATTATCATTCGGATCTTCGATCAACGGTTGTCCATCGAACGGCTTGAACGTTTCCTCTAAGTGATCGGCAAATAATTCTGCTTTCTCTTTGTCTTCTTTTGCCCATACCCCGTTAGCTTTCCTAATTGGCGGTGAGGGCATTACAGGTTTCCTTATGGACTTCAAGGCTTTCCATAGAGAGTAGTTTGAATACTTATCAGCGGTCAGACTCTCGAGGTAAGTAGAAGTCTCGTGATTTTTTAGGTCCTGCAGCACATTTTTTAGCTTGTTCCATAGGTGGTTCAGATAAGTTTTATCCGGTGGCGTGCGGGATTGTTGCCATCTCTTGCGCGCTCTCCTCTTTTCTCGTATGAGGTCTTCGATTTCAGGCTGGTATTTGACTTTATTGTGCCATGCTTCTGTCTTCCGCAAATGAGTGTTTTTCCACGCTGAGCTCTGAATGGCTTCGACGAGTTTGTCGATTTCTTCTTCAATTTCGAACGGTGTCTTTAAAAAAAAAATTAAAAAAAATAAATATTTGGCGCAACAGCTCTTTGAGTGCCAGGGCCTAGCTTCTCGCAACCACTCGTGTTGTGTGCGTTATATTTTTCACACGAATGGAAGGGACCTACAGTTTAGTGCCGTATCCGAACGGCGATTTGAGAAGCTTTTTCGTGACAACAATACTCTCGGATGTTTGTCAGACGCTCGCGAGAGGTGGGACCGTGAAAAAACTTGTTGGTGTTTTGTAGGATTCGAACTTGGAACCTCATGCGTAGTGATCCGACACACTAACCACTTACGCCACGGCGCCCACAACGGTGTCTTTAGCGGTACATTTAAAGCAACATTTTCCTTGCTGTCTCTTCTGCAAGCGTCCAAGTTAGTTTTGTTACTAGTTAACCTAGGCGGTCCTTCTTTTTTTACTAGACTTCCACCTATTTTCAGAGTGACTGCTGAGTGATCTGAGCATAGATCATAGCATTCTTCGACTTCCGACAATCGTCGAAAAGCGACAAACGCCGACGACAATCAGGGTGATTTTATAGGTGCTCTGGCAGAACTTGTCGTAATTTAAACTTCAAGCCTTCATTCCAGACCTTGTTAAAGGCTTGAGAGACGTCAAGGAATTCGCTTGAACAAATCCTTTTTTCTTCAAGAAATTGTTCGGTTACATGTGTTATTCTATGCACTTGTTCAACTATAGTTTCTTTATTTCTTCCTTAAGTTCGGTTAGCGTTGTATTTCTTATTGCACTATTGACTATATTCGGCATATTTATATTTTGAATGAGAGCTTGTCTATCAAACGGTCTAAAAGTTCCTTCCAGGTGGGTGGCAAAAACTTGCGCTTTCTCTTTATCATGCTTGGTCCATTCGTCTTGATTTTTTCTAATTAGTGCGGCTTGAATTTGCGGTTTTTTAATACCTTCTATAGCCTTCCAAAGCGAATAATTACGATCTTTTTCTGCCGTTAAAATTTCTAGGTAAGTTTGTATTTCATTATTCTTAAGGTCTTTAATAGATCTTTTTAGTGAGTTCCCCAAACGGTTAAGATGTGCTTTATGTTGCGGCGCCCGAGTTTGTTGCCATTTTTTCAGTACTTTTCTCTTAATCATCTCTTTTATTTCCTGTGAATAAGTTTAAATGTAACTGGCGGGCATTTTCTTTGGCTTGGGAGTATTCTTCCACGCGGCATCCTCTAAGATTTTGCCGAAGCGATCAACTTCAACATCAACTTCATAGGGCGTTTTAAGTGATACGCTCAGCTCATTATTTGCTTCAGTACCTTTATTGAAGCCATCCCAATTAGTTATCGCGCTGGTTAATCTGGCCGGTCCTACTCTTTTAATCAGAGCTTCGCTTATCGTCATAATGATTGGAGAATGATCGGAGGCGAGATCAAAGCTTTCTTCAACTTGTATACAGTTGCCAGATATTCCTTTAACAACAAAGAAATCGATCAGATCTGGTATCTTATTTCAGTCGGCTAATATATTGGCTTACCCATCGAGTGAAAATCACAACTGTATTGCATACCCGCATTATAAAGCTTTCTGAATTCTGAGAGGCGAACCTTAAACCCCAGAAGGGGTGTTTCGCGTTGAAGTCGCCACCAATAATAAAATTTGGTTTAAGGAAGTTGAGGATGTTTGTGGAATCACTTTCTTCAAGTTTTCACCGCAGTGGACAATATATAGCCGAATTGTTGAAAGCAAAATTTCTGTTTCTAACGCGTACCGTGTACACTTGCATTGCTTCTGATTCAATCTTAATTTCTGCTGAGTGTTCCATACATTCTTTTATAAACAAAGATGATCCGCCTCTGGTTGGAAGGCGTGATACACGATATTAACATTCGATTGTTTTGTCAGATGAGTTTCTCAGATCAAGCATATGGTATATCAATATCTTTTTCTCGTTTAAATATTTCTAACTCGTCAAGTCTCTGTATTTGGCCGTTGGCGTTCCAAGTAAGAATTTTAAGCGTTTCTTTCATATTCTGGTTGAAGTGCGCGTGTTATGAATGTTGTTTTCAATTGCAACTATTCTCTCGAAAACTATTTTGTTTTGGGTCATTCCACGAAAGATCGCCCGACGTTCTGAACGACCCCCTTTCGATTTGGCCCAAAATTCGTAAAAATACTCATTGAAGTGGTACGAATCATAAGGCAAACAAGTTTTGCAGAATTCGATCTAGATTGCGTGTAACGGAAAATCAAAAATTGGAAAAAAAAATCATCATAACTTTGGCTCAGCTGACCAGAATTTAGTAAAATATACATTGTTGGATTCAGTAAAACGTGAATTTTTAAGATTTCATGATTTCAAGGACGAAGGATATTCCAGAATGTGCTTTATTTTTTATTTTTTCAATAAATCGCCGTGGCGTAAGTGGTTAGTGTGTCGGATCACTACGCATGAGGTTCCAAGTTCGAATCCCAGAAAATACCAAAAAAGTTTTTTCACGGTCCCACCTCTCGCGAGCGTCTGACAAACTTCCGAGAGTATTGTTGTCATGAAAACGCTTCTCAAATCGCCGTTCGGATTCGGCATTAAACTGTAGGTCCCTTCCATTCGTGTGAAAAATATAACGCACACAACATGAGTGGTTGCGAGAAGCTAGGCCCTGGCACTCTAAAGAGCTGTTGCGCCAACTATTTTTTTTTTTTTTTTTTTCAATTAATCAAAACATTATATTTTATTTTTTTTTATATGTTATAGAGAGATTCGTCCTCTTTCTTCTCTCTATAGGTTCAGCCAAAATCATTTTTTATAGTCAGTTAAATAAAAAAACTAAGTGGGCTGGCTTTTACTGTACCGGATATGTCGAAAATTGAACTTTTTTCATTAAGTCTAATAGATTACCTCACGCTGAGCACGAATCTGCAAATTGATGTATACAGCGATCTGACAGATTTGACAGATTTCACAGGCCAGCCCAAAGAAATTTCTTGCACTAAAGCGGCATATACACAGGTCAAAAACACATCAAGCATGTGAGAGTGTATTAGTGAAAACGACACACGTATGCGTTGTGTGTATGCTTGAAGCAAAAACAGAATTTTTGGATTTTTGCTCAATCATGTATCCAGCATTGACGTAGTGTATTGTATATGGGTGTTTGACTGATTGATCATGCATATGCTCATTTTCGTGTGTACAGCGACGAGGCAATATATGTAGAAAGCAGATAGCGGAAAAACGTTTTTATTTTTTGCAAAATGGAGGAGAAATTAATTAATTAATTTCAGCTCACTGAGAAGATTTTCATGAGAAAACTCATTTCATTTTTTCAGCCATTCCTTCATCCACGCACGTTTCTACCGAAACTTTTTATTTTTCTCTTCAACTCTAGGCTGAACACAATGCATGCCACTGCGGCTTAGCAGTAGCATAGTACGACATGTCACAAAGTAAAAATATAACTCAGTAGGGCGCCCACAATGAGGTAGCTGCGGCGTAGCAGTAGCAGTAGTGTAGTACGAAGTTGGTTTACTTTTAACTTGTGCAGCGCTACAAGTGACAGACAGAGAAATCGATGACTGTTGAAGACTGTTTTGGTTTTCTATACGATGTTTTTGTGGTGGATTCTTGAACTGAGTTCAGCTGTATCGCAATGAATTTGAAATATTCGTTACAGTCAAAATGGAAGAGCACGTCGTGAAAAAATGTATTTCGCTCGTGAAAGGAAAATAAATTTATCCATTTCTTATTATTTTTATTGTATTATAGCAGAATAATCTCACAAAAATAATCAAATCTCAATAACACTCAAAAAGAAAAACACGATTTTAATCAGCTGACATTATTTGACATTACTACGCGCTACACCATTGTGGGCGAATTTTACGAGTGTAGCGCCGCACCATTTGACAGCTCTGCGTGCTACGCTACTGCTACGCCGCAGCGACATGCATTGTATTCAGCCAGTAACGCTAGTCCCACAGCGATGCAACAATCGTCCGTGTCACCCATGTTTCCTTTTTTATATTTTTTAAAAATTGATTTCAAGTGCTTATCGGTTAAATCTCACCAGAAGCCTCTCACATGCTTGATGAGTTTTTGACCTGTGTATATGCCGCTTAAAATTCGCAGCATGGGGAAATTTCTTCTCACTCGAGAGCGCTCTTTTCTGTGAAAAACTACGAAAATTCTCCGTACTCGAATCGAAACGGTTTTCGTAAAAATTCGCTGTTTTGGAAGGGTACGTGAACGGACCTATAAATTAACACGTGCAGTCTTTCTTTTAGCGATAAATTCATTTTCCATATTATGTAGCTATACTGCTTTCTTATTAAATTATTGAACTAAACAAAGCAAATTCATTTTATTGGTTTTATAATAATCAAATCATACATGGGTACCTTAACTATTGCTGCACACTGTATACCTGACCGTATTTAATGACAATAATCCTTTTAAATTTACGTAAGTACATACCTAATGACTTCGAAAACGTTTAAATAATTCTTAGTTGATTAATTATTTTTTTAATACACTGTACCCAAACATTGCTTGACGTTCTAAATTAAATTCAAAGAAACTGTACAAAAAGTACCTAACCTACCCTATAATCACGTGTGGGTATGTGTGCTAAGAAAAACCAACACACCTTAAGTTCATAATTTCAAACGTCCACACAACGCGCGTGAGAATTTTTTAGCGCACGTTCATCTCAGTGTGCGGTAGATTGTGATTCAATCATTACGTTTGCCGGAGAGAAGTGCACGTGCGTCATTTGTTTTTAAAAATAAATAATATTTCAGAGATATAATGGTTTTCAGTAGACAAGAAACGCAGTCTTTGATCCGCGAAGTGAAAAAAAGACAAATTCTTTGGGACCATTCAGGCGAACATTACTATGATAAACCAAGAAAACGCAAGGCATGGGTTGAAGTGTGTTGCGTACTGTTTATTGATTTCAAAACAATGAATGCCTCTCGGCAGAAAGTTGTATGTAAGTGTTGTTTCCTTTGTTTACCTCCGTATCTATTGCGGCAATTGTAACTTTTTCTCAATATTAAATTACTCAACAAATGTGATTTGCTACAGAACTATTGCTGTGCGTCAAAATGTTAGTTTCACGTCGGGAATTGCAACGCATTTCACTCGTACATTTCATTCGGCTTGTTTTGCTGCAGAATTTGTTAGCGGGAACAAATTTCCCCTCTGCAGTGTTTTTGCTTCGCATATCTCTCGAAAGAGAATTTTTTGTGTGTATATTATTATAGCAGTTGATTGTTGGAGCATGTAATTGAAGATACATGTTGCTATAATTTCTGAACACGTGCTACAGCTGCTACTACTTTTCGGGTTTTTGTATGTGTTTCCTGCACTTTCACATCATACCACGAGCAGCGTTGCCATGCCGACTTTTTAACCAAAAAGTGAAAAAGTAGAAAACTGCTTTGAAACGTGGGAAATTAAAATTTAATAAAACCGTGATATACTATAGAATCATTTAATGAAATATTATGTGGAACGTATATGTATATGTATATTCTTTAGTATGTACAAGCGGACCCGGAAATAGCTGCGTTTTGGTAAAACGTCGCTTCTCAGCGAAGGTAGATTTACCACGGAGTACAGCAAAAAAAGTGACTGCGAACCACTTTAGCTTTTTTTCCCAGTCAAAATTGAGTTGGGTTGTTTAGTTTGCGCTACTAAATTTCAGAGGGCGCTGAAAAGAGCTTTTTCATTCAATTCGTTTCAAGGTGCATGATTCAGTAGTAGGTACTTCACAAATTTAAGCACAACATTTTCATATTTTTCAATTCAATTTCAATTCAATCAACAATCTTCCAAACAATAAAAAAAGTTTTGAACCAGATTAACTGGCGATCGTTTTGTGGAGAAGCTTTCACTTGGCTTTGCATAATTCTCACCAAAACGTACTTAATGCTTCGCTTTTGCTAAATTTGGGTACAGGTAGGCCTCACTTAACACTGGGGTCACGTTCATGAAAAATGCCGTGTTAAATGAAATCGTGTTAAACGATACAAGAAACCAGTGCAACCAGTTACGTTCCGTGATCTCAAAAAAGACACAAAAATATTTTTTTTATTTTCGTTTTAGAAGGTTTTTTTTTAAATTGGAATTGCATTTATACATAAAAGAAATAAAATAAAACTGCTTTTTCCTGCAATATGTAAAACTAACAAAAAACATTAAAATTTCATGTGGTGTTAAAATTAATTCTTCATCACTGCTTAAATTAACCATACGTGGCTGTTTTTCTTCTTCTTCTTCCTTTTATCAGCGAGGCTATGATCCGAAAACAAGGGATCACAACCCTCCCACTTCACCGCATTTCTACTGATCCGCCTGTGGGGTTCGCCTATTTGACCTCAGAAAATATCGGCAGGCCTGCCGATTTTGGATCACTCGGTTACTGAGGCCAATGAAATGCCGATGTCGTCGCATTTGTCTGATTCAGGCGTTTATAGGCCTGCCTTTCCTACATCGCGATGTCTTTGGAACGTGCATAGATATTGCCTTTTTAACAGGGTTCAAATGATCTCTTCTTTGAACGTGGCAATACCAACTGAGCCGGTCACGCTCTATTTTTTGTACGATGGTTTCCTTGATGTGAAAGCTTCCACGGATCTTCGAACTTCTTATTCGATCAAGCTTTGTCACTCCTGCTGTCATGCGAAGCATCTTCATCTCAGCTGCCGTTAATTAACTCTCATACTTTTTGTACATCGTCCAACATTGTGAACCGTATGTGAGCGCTGGACGTACAACTGTGGTGTAGAGCCTTCCTTTCAGCTTAGGGGGCATTTTTCTGTCACAGAAGATAGCGGAATTTTCTCGCCACTTCATCCACCCTACGCTTACACGATGATTGATGTCGTCATCACAAGTTGCTTTGCTATTGATCATAGATCCTAGATATTTGAACTTTTCGCACTTGGGAAGCACTGTTCCATTCAAATAAATGTCTGGAATAGGCCTGAGTGGATTAGAGAACGGGCAGCACAAGTACTCTGTCTTTTTTGAACTAATGCGATACCCATTTCCCTCCAAAACGTCCACCCACACATCAAGTGCTCGTTGCAGGGATGTAGGATGCTCACTTATGATGGCTCCATCGTCAGCGAAGAATAACTGATGTACCTTGGGGTCCATCACTTTACCTTCAAGCAGATAATCAAGGACTGTAATAAAGAGCAAAGGACTTAAAACGCTTCCCTGGTGTACCCCGACTTTGATTGAGAACTCTTCGGTCACTCCAGCGGGGCATCTTACTTTTATCTTTGCTCCTTCGTACATGTCTATAATCATCTGTACATAGGTTTCTGGAACCCCTCGATGTCTTAGCGCCACCCATATCAGATCTCGTGGTTGTCTGTCGAATGCCTTTTCAAAGTCAACCAATACAATATGCAAATCCCTTAAGGAATCACGATGTTTTTCCATTATGATCCTTATACTTTGGATTGCATCTGTGGTTGATTTACCCGGGACAAACCCGCACTGATCATCAGATAGCCGTATTATTTTTCGCAGTCGGCCACCTAATACCCGCTCAACGATCTTCATGGTGTGTGGCATCAGCTTGATCGAACGGTAGTTATCACAGTTTCGTCTATCACCCTTCCCTTTGTATACAGGGAGAACGTAACTTTCCCTCCATTGATTTGGCATTGGATCACCTCTCACGAATTTGGAGATGAGAATTCTGAGCCATATGAACCCGATGTCTCCCATCTTTTTCCAGAACTCAGAGGGTATCTCGTCTGGCCCAACCGCTTTTCGTTTTTTGGAGTATTTGACCGCCTCACTAACTTCTTCGACTGTAATGTCGGGTATTTCTTCACAGTTAGGGGTGGCTCTTGG
Source organism: Brachypalpus laphriformis (assembly GCA_945910035.1). NCBI lineage: Eukaryota > Metazoa > Arthropoda > Insecta > Diptera > Syrphidae > Brachypalpus > Brachypalpus laphriformis. Next base: position 127,785,302 of record OX246755.1, read on the forward strand.
GAAGTATAGCCGGGGAAACTGTTCATTCAAAAGCTCTTCACAATACTTCCGCCACCTCTGCAGAATTTTGACGTCATCCACAAGAAGCTGGCCATGAGCATTGCTAATGAACTTTGGCGAACGAATCTCCTGAGCATTCTTCCTTCTTTGGGCGGCTATTTTGAAGATTATTGCACTCTTGTTCATATTGTGTCTTCGCAGCTCCTGGATAGCCTGGTTTGCATCAGCAACCGGGGAAGATATCTTCTCCAGCTCCCGATACAGGCCCTCCGTACTCTCTGCTTTAAGCTGAGCGCACTTCTTCGCTTTTTTCTTGCAGCATCTGTATTCCATTTCGAGGCGAACTTTTTCGTCACTATTATTAGAGGGGCACTTTGACCAAGCTTTGAAAGCCGCTTTCTTCTCATTTATCACTTTCTTAGCTTCATCACTCCACCACCATGTTTCTTTGGCGTGTTGATGGTGGCCTTTTGAAGCTCCTAGCAGTGATTTGGCCTTCTTTAAGCAAGTTCGCTGTAGGGAATCTCACATATTTTGTGCTCTGCACTCTTCATCCTCAGCTCCGTTGATGGTGTGAGAGAGGTAATTTTTTATTACGAAAGCAAAAGCCTAGCCTTTTTCTTTGTCCAGATTGTACCACTTGATTTTCTCAGAGACCCTTGTTTGTTTGCGTTTCTTTGGTGTTTTCATAAAAATTTCTGTTAGCAGGAGACGGTGTTGACGAGCGATTGCCTCTCCCAGGATCACTTTGCAATCTTTTACCCGAGGCTTCATGAAACTGCCTACCAAATGGTAGTCAATCTGAGTTTCATCTCCACCACTGCTGTAAGTGATCAGGTGTCGGCTTTGTTTGATGAACATGGTATTTAACACGATAAGACCGTGTGATTTGCACATGCTTAGGATGTCTTCACCAGGAAGGTTCCTGGTGCCATATCCTAGTCCTCCATGGCAGTCTTCATAGTCTTCGTTTGATTTCCCGACATGTCCATTCAAATCTCCTCCAACAAACAGAAATTCTTCCTTTGGGATGTTCTTAAGGAGATTGTGGAAATCTAGCCAAAATGCATCTTTATCTATCTGATTGCACCCATTGTGGGGAGCATATGTATTGACAATATTCCACACCTCTCCTTGTATTACTAGTTTGAGAGACATCAAACGGTCGCTGGACTTCGACTTCGCTGGACAACGTTCCAACTCGCGACCCTTAAATTGCGTCCAAACTGTTTCATTATGTTGCTAGCCCCCGGAATCCGTATAGCTCTGACCCGAACATTTCTGCTCGGTCCAGGATCAGTACCATGCACAGCAGTGGTAGTGCCTTTCCTTTTTGCAAGTATTGTCATAATGATACAGTTTTGCAATACAATTTTTGCACCATATTGCGATGGTGTTTGTTGTTTGACACGTGCATGCTCCTGTTTTAGTATTGTTTGATCTATCTTTTATGACACCGGTGATCTCCAGTCGTGTCAACCCACGGACTCGCATGCACACTTGTGGGAGGGTTTTTATGGTAGTATATGTGTCGCTAGGCTCACTTGGGTGTTATATTGCCTAGATCTGATTTGTCCCCTTAGTCGCCTTTTACGACAAGCGCTAGTTGTTGGGGGGCGCTGCAGTGATATTCTTAACCCGTCCCTGCACGGGGACATACGTGGCTGTTTTTGTGAAGCATTAATGTCGTTTATTTTGCTTGGATGTTAAAAAGGTTTCTGTAGTTTTCTTTGTTAGGTGACATGTTATTTTCTAGTTCTCTTTTAAATATTACCGCCTTTTAGCAGTTAGATCGGCACTTAAAAAAAAATGGCTCCAAGTTTTTAGCCAAGTCTTTGACTGTTAACTCATCAGTTTCACTTTCGTCATCAGTACCGCTGCTAAGAGAGTTCTGTTAATTAAAATGATCTGTTATGATTACTTACAATTGAGTCCGCTTCTTCTAGTTCTGTGTCTTCGGTTGCCATATCCTCCAAACCTTCACATTCGATTGAATGTAGAAACATTATGATCTCGGCAAATTCAGCTTCTCGCGATTCAATCTCTTGTTTTTTTCAACTGCTGATGACCTAATTTTATTCCAACATCATTTAATGATTTTTTTTTTTTAGCTCCTTTAGAGATAGCGATATTATTTGGATACAGTCTTTGATGGAAAACTATTTCCATGTGCTTGTTACATCCATAGAGTTAAACTCTTTTAAATTTAAAATCCACCGCAAAGAATGCCTGATGTAGTAAGTTTTGAAAGTGTAAATTATGACTTGATGTATTGGCTGCAGTAGTAACGTGGTGTTAGGTGGTAAGAACATAACTTTGACATAAGGATGACCCAAATTTTGTGGGTGACTTGGAGCATTATCTTACAGCAACAGAGCTTTGAAATCAATCTTTTTCCTTTTCAAATATTTGTCTGCCACTGGCACAAAACAATTATAAAATCACAGCCGTATTAATAAAAAATCGCTAACACACCGATAACCAATGAGTTAACTAACTCGTAGTAAGCGAGGTTATCCATTAGTTAAATTTTCTTATTAATAAAAATGTTTTCTCCTTTCAATAGCTATCTGACGTTTTAATTATACCTAGAGTTTGCAAATGGCAACAACTGTTCTTAATTGTACCAAAAAGAAAGCAAAATCTACTACATTCTATTGAAACGTCTGAGCAATATTGTAGCATTCCTCTGCAGGATTTCTGGGATTTAAAACGGGCGTAAAAAGATGGTTGGTGCATGCATAGCTACCATCTCCTAAAAGACGACTCCTGAAATCCCCCATTATAAATGATCTTTTATCCTGCTCTCTCTGAAAATTCGAGAATCATGGGTACTTCCATGCCAGTGAGCAGCAACAACAACAGAAAAGGGATATTTTCTTAAGTGGCAGTCGCAAACATCTTGGGCGTTAATAGAAAAGTCATCTTTTCTATTTACATAGAACTGCACTGATTATCCTGCCTGTCTTAGGTTGTTTAATGATAAGCCATTTTTTGTATATCTTCTTTGCAGTATCTGCTTTGAGCGCACAAGGATTAAATGATTTATAAACCAGCATTGGTTTGACCAAAAAGTCACCCGATGCATTTACGCACAAAAGCAGCGTTATTCGGTCTTTGGATACCTTACATTCAGGTACAGTATTTTTTTCTTTTGAAATAAAAGTTCTGTCTGGCATTTTTTTTCCACCAACGTCCAGTTTCGTCAGCATTAAAGACCTGATTTGCTAGGTATCCTTGTTCTTCAATAATTTTTTTGAATTTTTGTGGGTACATGTTAGCAGCTTCTACACCAGCCGAAGCTGACTCTCCTTGAATTTGGGTTATAAATAATCACAATGGGTCAACGCTGACCCTGCCAGCCCACATGCCTAAGCTAGGTTATGAATAGCAGAACGTTTTTTGAAGAGCTCAAACCAGCCATTACTTGCCGTAAAATCTGCGCTTACAGAGTGTTCTCCACTTATTCTGAGGTGCTCATAAATTGTCAGTTCTTTTTCTTTGATGAGCTGTTAACTGTTTGACAATTCTCTTCAATCCAAATGTTGAGTGCTTTTTCCATTTTTTTCAAGAACGGAACAAATTTTTAGTTTTTCATACCAATAAATCTCTCATAAGCCGACTATCTTATAACCGGACGCGGACACCAAATTTCATAACCGCAATGGAGTTTCGCTCTCTCTTCGGCGGATAAAATAGAACTGGATGACGTTTTTTTGTTTTTTTTTTTTACCGAGGCATCATACAAAACTTTAAAATGCATTATCGATCCATGATGCTAAAACATATTTTGCTAATAATGGATTCTGCTTCCCTGTCCATAAAAACGATTTTTTTTTACTAGAAGTTACGTTCTTTCATGCCTAACTGTATGCAAGGACAGGATTTCAACGATTTAAAAGATATTTTCTCAGACAAAAAATAATATTGAAGCTTTAAGATGTAGTAGATAGACATAGTGACTTTAGCTACTGACAGTTGCTGATATACCCACAGCGGAGCGACAAGGTAAGGTTAGGTATGTGGGCTGGTGTTGGGGATAGAAAACCTCCACACCACACTCAGGTCAATATAGACCCATTGTGATATCCATGGGAGGAAAGGGGATAGAATAGAGAATCCCTTCCTTGTGAAAAAAATATCGTCTTTGTACGCCCGAGATACAAACTATCCAGAGGATTTGATGAAGTTTGCGATGTCATTTATTGGTCTGTTCTAAATCCTCAAAAAAGTGTTGTCCAAGGAGTTTGTTTCTTAAATGATAGAGGCCTGGGCAATGACAGAGAAAGTGGGTGGTGTCCTCCTGAGCCTCCTCGTCGCCGCAGCCTCTACAAAGGACTTCGTTCGTCACACGTAGTTTTTTCATGTGATACCGCATGGTGTGATGCCCCGTAATGACTCCTATTAGAGTGGAGAGGAATTTTCTATCCCTCTGTATGAGTCTATTGGTTCTTACTGTGTCGAATGCAGGCCACAGCTTCCTCGTGGTGACACAAGTATTTAAAGAGGTCCACCTGTTGTTAGCCTCCGTAAGGGCTTTGTTTCCTTCTTCGAGCTTGAGGGCGCAAGGCGGGATGCACACAGAGGGGTCGGATTGGTCCGAGTTTAGTGCTGAGTCTCCTCTAGCCAGTTCATCGGCTTTCTCATTCCCTGGTATGCCTTCATGACCAGGGACTCAGCAGAGCTTTACGTCGTGCTGTGTTCCATGAACCTTGAGCTCTTCTCTACAACACTTCATAAGCTTCGATTTTATTTCTATAGCAGATATTGCTTTTATAACTGCCTGGCTGTCGATGAAAAAGGTGATATCCTCTCGTGGTATTGCCCACATCGCAGTCTCACGGGGTGCTATTGTCACTGCTAGGACCTCTGCCTGGAAAACGCTACTGTAGTTCGGAAGCCGAGCTTACATGGAGAGACCAAGTGTTTCAGAGAAGATGCCTGCGCCTACACCTATTTCCATTTTGGGTCCATCGGTATATACAGCTAAGGATCGCTCGTTAGGTGTTCTGTCATTTTTCCAGTCTTCCCTGCTCGGATAGGTGCAAAAAAATGGTCTTGTAAAGGCTAGGTAAGGCGTTATGTAGTCTGTATTAGATACACTGCCTAGATATCTCTGCAGGATCGTGGTGTGACCCATTGCATTTGCTCTCCAGCTATCTGTTTGGCTTAATCTTTCGGCACTAAGAGCCGGCGATACTCGTATAAAGATGTCTAGCGGAAGCAGATTGAGAATGGCCTCAAATCCCGCTGTAGGCGTCGTTCTCATCGCGCTGGTTGTGGCGATGCTCGCTAGTTTTTGTACTTTTGTGGTAGCAGCTAGGTTGCTTATTTTGCTGGCTGCTTGCCACCATACAAGGCTGCCATACGTAAGTATTGGCCTTACTATTGCTGTATACATCCATAGGATGATTTTGGGGTTCGGTCCCCAAGTCCTCCCGAATATTCTATTGCACGAGTAAAAAGCTGTCGTGGCTATTTTAACTCTTTCGTTAATGTTTAGTCTCCAGCTCAGTTTCCTATCGAGCACCAGGCCGAGGTATCTCGCACTACTGGAGATACTCAGGGGAGTACCCCTTACGGAAGGTGTTACGAATTGTGGAATTATTCTTTCGTTAGTGAATAGTACTAATTCCGTTTTCTGCGGATTAACCGCTAGCCCACATGTCTCCGTCCAGGAGTCTATGATTTCCACCGCCTCTTCGATTTGTTCGCTCAGGGTCGGGAGAAATTTACCTGTTGCTAGCAGCACAACGTTGTCCACATAGGCTATGGCTTTGACGCCGCTGTTTCTCAGTTTAAGAAGGACTTCGTTCAGGACAATTACCCACAGCAGTGGGGATATAACCCCTCCTTGAGGGGTGCCTCTTGAGGCATAGACTTCAAGCTTTGTTCCTCCAAGTTCAACTTTGATATAGCCTATGGGTGAATGGCAGGTTAAGACCTAGATATTATGTTAGGAACGTGTTTATGATATCTTTTAAAAAATATTGAAAAGAGCAACAGACGGATGCGTAGTGCTCAATCGACTTGTCTGTAAAACTGTCTTTCTCGTTAATTTTATGCTCCGCATTACTTTGAATTAAAAAGTACTCAGACAAGGTTTTGTTTTATAACGCAATATCACAATAGCCCTCGTGTTGATAATGATGGACCTATGTAGGGTACTCCTTCATAAATCCGCCAGAAAAATGGCTTCGCAATACTGATTCTTAGGTATTTAGAAATATTGAACATTACGTGGTACATAAGTCTCGAATATCAAAATTTCCTTTTAACCTTTATCGGTCAGCAACAATCCCCACCCATCCGTGGGCTTAAACTAATGTGCCTATAAAAATAATGAACACTTTTTAATTTTTCTTTGCAGTACGCGATGTTATGGGACGATGGAGGACGATAAGAGATAACTTTGTTCGCAAACGTAAAAGGTTATTGGCTAACCAAAATTCCGGACTAAAAGCAAAGAAAATGAAAAAGTACATATTTGAAGATCAACTGTCTTTCCTAAAAAATATATCGGGACGTCGATCCAGTATCTGCAGTAGCACCAACAGTAGCCATCCAGAACAGCAGAACTCTCAACATTCTCAATTCGAGGATACTAAAGATTTAAGCACAACAGACCAAACCATCCAAGAGCAAAGTTTGCCGGATCAAATCGAGCCAGATCAAAGTATACCGCACCAAAGCATTGAATCCACATTAACTCTGCAATCACCTAAAAGAGAAGCGGAGTCCCCATCACCAATTGAAGACAGACTCATGCAATTCATGGAGAAAAATGAATCGCCACAAATCCGTGCTTTCGATGAGGACATGTCATTCTTTCTTTCATTGCTACCGTCTGTGAAAAAGTTGAACACTATGCAGAAGTTTGATTTCAGAATGGAGACCATGCGTTTTCTTCAGAATCAGTTGAGGCAGCGGTCGAGAGATGCAACTAAAGAAAAACAATCTGCGGGTTTTCAGTTCGCCGAGTTTTCTACCTGTGACAAAATGTATTTACCAGAAAATGATTAAACTCCAAAATTTATAATTAATTACTTAATTTACATTAAATACAATAAAAGCTATTCATTTCGAATAGAAAGAGTCAGATGGCATCAATGCTGCGTAGAAAACGTAACTTGCTTACTTACTTAGGTGGCGCTACAGTTCGGGGTGAACCTGGGCCTCAACCAACAAGCCTCTCCATTTAGCTCGGTCTTTAGCTAATTGCCTCCAATTCCGCACTCCAAGTTGGTCGAGGTCCCCTTGAACTTGTGCGCGCCACCTAGGGCGAGGAGGTCCTCTACTACGTCGTCCTTCGGGGTTAGATTCGAAGACTCTGTGGGCCGGAGCGTTGGTGTCCATTCGCTCTACACGTCCTAGCCATCTCAGATGTCCAATACGCAGTTTTTTGACTAGGTCGATGTCGCAGTACAGCTCGTATAGTTCCTGATTGAATCTTCTCCTCCAAAACCCGTCAACGTAAACGGGACCGAAAATCTTACGAAGAATTTTTCTCTCGAAGCGACCAAGGATATCTTCATCCTCTTTTAATAAAGTCCATGTTTCAGCCCCGTAAAGCAGGACTGGGATGATCAGGGTCTTATACAGAGTCTCCTTATTAGTTCGAGATAGGGCTTTACTGTTGAATTACCTCATAAGCCCAAAAAAAACAGCGATTGGCTATAGTTATTCTTCGATTGATTTTTGCGCTGATCTTGTTTGTAGAATTTATAGCAGAGCCAAGGTAGACAAAGTCCCTTACTACCTCGAAGTTATAGCTGCGCACTGTGACGTTCTGTCCAATTCGTCGGTGTTGGCTTTCCCTTCTTGTTGACAGCATATACTTGGTTTTGCCCTCGTTTACCGCTAAACCCATTTTGACCGCTTCCGCCTCAATGCTTGCTAACGCACCGGTGACAGCCCGCTGCGTTCTTCCGATAATGTCTATATCGTCGGCGTATGCAAGCAGTTGTTCAGACTTGTAATAGATTGTGCCTCTGGTGTTGGCTTGTGAATTCCGCACAATCCGTTCAAGTAGAATATTAAAGAAGTCACACGATAGCGCGTCACCTTGTCTAAAACCTTTTTCGACATCAAAGGTCTCGGTGAGGTCAGTACCGACCTTCATGGAGCAGCGAGCGTTCTCCATCGCCAGCCTGCACAGACGGACAAGTTTGGCAGGGATGTCAAAACTAGACATGGCTCTGTAAAGCTCTTCTCTATAGATGCTGTCATAGGTGGCCTTGAAATCGATAAAGAGGTCGTGAGTATCGGTTTGGAATTCTTGGGTTTTCTCCAGGATCTGTCGAAGTGTGAAGATTTGATCGATGGTGGACTTTCCTGGCCTGAAACCGCACTGATAGGGTCTAATCAGGCTGTTGATAAAATGTTTCAGGCGTTCATACTATATCGCAGAAAAGATCTTGTATGCGATGTTGAGGAGACTGATGCCTCTATAATTGGCGCAGTTGATGGGGCCTCCTTTCTTGTGGATCGGGCAAACGGTGCTGAGGTTCCATTCATCAGGCATACACTCGTCTGACCAAATATTAGAGATGAGTTGGTGTATGCACTCTACCAATTCATCCCCAGCTGCCTTGAAAAGTTCGGCCGGTAAGCCGTCAGGTCCAGCAGCCTTGTTGGATTTTAGCTTGGATATTGCTATCCTCACTTCGTTTTGGTCAGGTGGACGGAAATTTTGACTATCATCGTCTATGTTGAATGGTTCATTCTGCCTGACAGCGGGATGTTGGTCTTCGTCGCCGTTATACAGTCTGCAGAAGTAGTTTTTCCATATTATCAGCACCGACTGTGATTCTACTACGAGGTTTCCATTTTCATCTCTACAGGTTTCTGTATGGGTATTGCTTCTCTGACACATTCTTTTTACCTTTTGGTAAAACTTCCGTACATTGTTCCTGGAGTATAAACTCTCGATGTTCTCAAACGCGCGCTTCTCATGCTCTTTCTTCTTCTTTTGGAGAAGCCGATGTTCTTCCCGTCTCTTTTGCTCGTAGAGCTCACGAGCAGCTCTCGTTTTCTTTGCAGCGTCGCTTTGTATGCCTCATGTTTTGCTGCATGCACTCGCTGGCATTCTTCGTCAAACCAAGGGTTTCACGGTGGTGGGCTAGCGAGAACCAGCACATCAGTCGCGGCGTTTCTGATGGCATGTTGGCAGCGTTGCCACTGGTCTTCGGCACTTGATGCTGGCGACATAGGGGTGATTGAGAGATTTCGAGATACGCGTTCAGCGAAGAGTCTGGCGGTCTCTTGCGATTGTAGCTTTTCGACGTTAAATTTTCTCATAGTGATTCTTCTTTGTTGCTCAGATTGGGATATCCGCATTCGTACCTTGGCTACAACAAGGTAATGATCCTAGTCTATGTTGACCGCTCGGAAGGTCCGGACATCCAGAATACTGGAGGCATGCCTTGCGTCGATCGCAATATGAGCAATTTGGTTGATCGTTATATGATCATTGGACCGCCATGTCTGCTTATGAATATCGAGATGAGGAAACCATGTGCTTGCTATGGTGACGTTTCGCTCCACAGCGGAATCAATTAGCAAAAAAACAAAAGAAAACAAATATTTGGCGCAACAGCTCTTTAAAGTGCCAGGGCCTAGCTTCTCGCAACCACTTATGTTGTGTGCGTTATATTTTGCACACAAGTGGAAGGGACCTACAGTTTAATGCCGAACGGCGATTTGAGAAGCTTTTTCGTGACAACAATACTCTCGGATGTTTGTCAGACGCTCGCGAGAGGTGGGACCGTGAAAAAAACTTTTTGGTATTTTCTGGGATTCGAACTTGGAACCTCATGCGTAGTGATCCGATACACTAACCACTTACGCCACGGCGCCCGGAATCTATTAGCCTTAGTCCGTTATCAGACGTGGTGTCGTGTAGGCTATGTTTACCGACTGCCCTACCAAAGACGTCCTCCTTTCCTATTTTGGCGTTAAAATCGCCCAATACGATTTTTACGTCGTATTTAGGACATTGCTCGTGTGTTTTGTCGAGGAGCTCGTAGAAAAACTCTTTGGTGGCAGGATCCTTTTCTTCCGTGGGGGCATGAACACATTAGGCTTATGTTAGCGAATTTGACCTTGATCCGGATAGTCATAATACGTTCGCTTACGTGTCGGAAGCTTAAGACTTCTTGCCTAAGTCTGCCGCGTATGACAAATCCGCATCCGAATAAGCGTTGTCTGTTGCCTCTGTAGCAATCACCGTAGTAGATGTCACAGTTTTTCATCCTCTTTTTGCCCGTCCCATCTCATCGCACTTCCTGGATGGCGGTAATATCTGCTTTATAGCAGTTTAGGGCCTCTGCTAGTTGTTCGGCTGCACGTGGTCTGTAAAGGGGCAGAACATTCCACGTACAGATCCGAAGTTCGTTGTCCTTATTTCGTTTGCTAGGGTCGTCATCATTTGAGTCGTCCTTATCCGAGGCTTTTGGTTGCAATGTATCTGCATTATGACATATCTGGATTTATTACCTTTTAATTTTTTTTAATAAGTCATTAATGTATGTATGTAAGTTTCTAGTGGAAGCTTTCACATCAAGGAAACCATCGTACAAAAAATAGAGCGCGACCGGTTCAGCTGGTATTGCCACGCTCAAAGAAGAGATCATTTGAACCCTGTTAAAAAGGCAATATCAATGCACGTTCCAAAGACATCGCGAGGCAGGGGAGGCAGGCCTATAAACGCATGGATCAGACAAATGCGGCGACATCGGCATTTCATTGGCCTCAGTAACCAAGTGACCAAAATCGGCGGGCCTGCCGATATTTTCTGAGGTCAAATAGGCGAACCCCACAGGCGGATCAGTAGAAATGCGGTGAAGTGGGAGGGTTATGATCCCTTATTTTCGGATCATAACCTCGCTGATAAAAGGAAGAAGAAGTAAGTTTCTAGTCAAAATGCATGGGAAAAATCATTTGCTAAGTCTTGAAATTGTGATTTTAATCAAAATGTGTTTCGCCATGCTGTCCATCGGTCTTTATATCGGTCTGCGATCCACATAAATAGCTGGATCAATTTGCTTCAAGCGTTATATCTGGGATCTGAGGCCTCCCACCTCAAGATGAAATTAAAACACAATTTTATCTCCCAAATGAACAGTACTTAACTAAAATTCAATTTTCAAAAAAAAAAAGAAAAGAGTTCTTGAAAATTGTTATTTCTCAATTTATTTGGTTTAAATTTTAGAAATATGATGTATTTTCTTGCTTAACGGATTTAAAAAATGTATCACTCTCACGGTTAAACAATGACAGGGTGCTGAAACATAATATGCTAGCTCGTCAGTTTAAAAATAAATAAATAAATTTGTTTAATAGTTTCGGAGATGTAAGATTTTACTATCCGAACATAATTTGAATTTGATAGGCTTTGATCATAACTATATACCTACCTATTGTGTTTGACAGAAACAGCACAAACATGCACTGGCAATCAACTAACGGTCCAAAACCAGATCAGATATTTTCACACACCTCTACACAGCATGCTTAAGAGAAGGAAAGTTCCCGTCTCAGTAGAACAACTAGTCCTCGTACAAGAGCCCGACAAACCACCTGAGCAATCATCGTTGTACATGCTAGATACGCTGAGGAAAGTGCTCGAGAAAATTATACGGACAAGACTAGAGCAACACACGGAAGGGACTTGAGGCTTTGTAACTGACAGTTTGGATTTAGAAAGAAACGAAGCACCAACCATGCAATACAAGCTGTATGCGATATAGCACATGAGGCTATTGCGGGAGAAAGATGGCTCGAAGGAATTAAACAGTACTCTGCTGCCGTTACACTTGATGTCAAGAACGCGTTCAATTCAGCCGACCGAAGCTGTATACTAAAAGCACTGAGCGACCTGCAGCTATCAAACTACCTCCTACGGATAATTGTGAACTACATCGAAGACAAAGCCCCCTACTATTATACAGAAAAGAGACCAAAGAGGTACAAGATCACGGGAGGAGCTCCGCAAGGATCGGTCCTGGGACCAATTCTATGGAATATAAGGTACGATGGCATTCTAAAAACACAAAGGCCGAATGCAATAGACATCATCGGTATGCCGACGATATTCCAATAATTGTAATAGTGACCAAAACATTAAAGTAAGTTATGCAAAACTGCAATCAAACAATCACAAATGTGAAACTATGGCTACAGACATCAGGTTAAGAACCAGCGGACCACAAAACTAAAGCCGTTCTCATAAGCAGCTGTAAAAAATTGGAGCACCTTACTATACAGGTCGGTGAGTAAATCATGGAATTGAAGCCGTACATGAAGTACCTGGGAGTGTTACTGGACCACAGACTCAGCTTCAGGGATCACCTAACGCATGTACGCTGGCGGGAAGGCCTTTCAAGCAATAGCGGCGCTATGCAGACTAATGCCAAACATTGGGGACCAAGGCAGCCAATCAGAAATTTCCTAACGACCGTGAGTAAGTCAATACTCCTGTATGCGACCCCAATATGAGAATCAGTGACGCACCGTAACTCATACATTAGAACGATGAACTCGGCGCACAGAATCGCATCTTTAAGGGTATGCTGCGACTTTAGAACTGTGTCAGCGGATCGGGGCACGAATGCTTATGGATGACTTTCACATTATTTATGTGTGCTCATTTACCAGTGGTTATTCCTTTTCAGTATTTACACTTGCATACTTCGATACATCGATACAAGTGTAAACCCTTTTAGGCGAGGTAAAATAAAAGTTAAGTAGCAACCCAAAAATGCTTAAAAACACTTGCATACTTTCAGATGTTTAGCAGATGCTAATTGCAATAAATGGAATATATTAGCCGTGTTTTATTATCACACATGATCCATATAGATCACACGACGAAAATAAAACGATCTGGATCTGGATCAACGAAGAATATTCGTTGCGTTTTGTGGTATGGTTAGGGTTTCCACGTCAGAAATCAGATTATACATGCTCAGTTCTGAAACATTCGTTCGAGCTATAGAAAATTCGACTTAAGGATGTTCGACTTACGGAGGTTCGACTGTATTTTCATTCAATAAATAGTTATTTAAAAGTACTAATTATTTTGCTCCCCTCTTTTCCATTAGAATTGCACAGCTGATTTCCTTAACCCGGTGTCTGCACGAGCAATATTTCATAGAATACAAGATAGCATTCTATGAAAATTGCTCGTGGAGGCCACAAATAGTACAAATAAAATTGCTTTCTATTTATTGCTCAGCTCATAGCTTGCTATGGATAGTATTCTATGGTCTGTCATTTTAGTAGCATTTTGACATTGTAGGGACGGTGTGTGAGTGTCTGTGTCTACTTACCGATCTCTATCGTCCGATTAAGCTAATTTTTGGAAATTGATATGTATGTAAGTGGCGGAAAAGGTTTATATGATATGTCCAAAAATGCATGATAGGTGGCACAAGAGTAATGTCAATGAGTATGCTTTAAAGAGACATAAGTAAGTATGCCAACTCTCTGTCGCACGAAATCCATACCCAAATGCATACTTAAAAATCGGCACCAAATCTGTACAATTTTTTATTCTGAAAATAATTGTGATTATAAAATTTGTCATTTTGAAATGTTGATTCCGAAAACATATTCAAGAATCTGATTTGTCATCAGTCTGTGCCCTATCAACTGCAATTATCATTAGCGGAGGCAATACTACTGGAGGCTTTGATGTTTTGAGTTGCGTGGCAGCGCTCGATTTGAATTTGATTGATTCTCTAGATATATTGAAAAATATATTTTTTTTTTTTTTTGCGAATCTGTAATGCAAAGCACAGCTTGTGCCGTTCGGCACTCTAATAAAACAGTTTATACGAGTATTTCCAACTAGTAATAGCTGATATGTAAACTAACTATTTGATTATAGGAAGCCTGGCCTGGATACGTGCAATACAGTTTTCCATTTATAGTCTTTAACCAAAGACGACTGGAGACTTATAATTCACATCTACTTTTAGCAAATGAAATCATAGGGCCTCGGTATACATCACAAGCCGACAGTGCGCCTGGACAAGATGTAATCTAGTGACGGCGAAGCGCATAATTTTCGGAGTACAGGCCATAAATTCTTCAGTAATTTGTGTCAGTAATGGTTTCCTCACGAAAAGACTTTCATTTTCGTGCTTAGGAGGTCATTTTACACTAAAGAAAAATATATTTTGTTTTTTTTTTTTTTACTTTTGCGTATAGCAAAGCACAGCTCTTGAAATAATCAAAAACAAACAACATTTTCCACGTTTTTCTAAGGACGATTCGATAAAAGTCGTTGCAGGTTCAAATATATGAAGCCAAGCCCCCGACTATGCAATGCGCTGCGGTTCGCATTTAGCAGCGGATTTGTTTTTTTAAGTGATTCGATTTGGACTTTTTTTTAATAAAATACATGTATACCTTTAGGTGCTAAGAGTATCAAATTGATTACTTTATGTAGGAAGGGGCGTCAACCACGCCTGCGCACCATCTTGTTCCAAGTTCTGCAACGCGTTTGAGTTGCCTCCAACTCATTCCTAAAGAGCTCGATTCCTCCTCAACAGTTCTGCGCCGCGTTTGCCTAGGGCGTCCCGCTATTCTGCCTACCTGGGTGAGCGGATGCCACTGCATGGCGTATTTCGCAATGGAGTTGTCTTCGCGCCGTAGGGTGTGTCCAATCCAATCGAAACTGGGTTCTCAAGATGATAACATTACTTTTCCAGATTTTAGATAGCATTCCGAACGCAGCTTTAGCCTTCCCGATTCTGCTGCACAAATCCAGTTCGGTGCCACCGCGATTAGCCGAGACGACACTTCCTAAATATAGAAAGTTATCAACTTTCTCGACTTCCTGTCCGGCAAAGTTGAGCGCGGGTTTTAGAAGTGCTCAGGGCTTTTGCTTTGGTTGTGTTTATTTTTAGCCCCACTTTGTTTGCCTCAACTGGGCCATCAAATGAAGATCCATTATCCGATGTGAAAGTAGACAAACATCGTCAGCGCAATCTAGGTGTTTAAGGTAAGATGTCATCGTCCAACGAATTCCATAATTAGCTTCCGTCAATGCTGCACGGAGTACATCGCTGATAACCACCAAGAACAATAGTGGTGACAGTATGCACCCTTGACGTACTCCACTTTGGACTTCAAAATCCTCCGACACCTTACCATTGTGCACGACGTGACACTTACCGCCCTCGTATGTAGCCTTGATAATAGCTATAAGTTTTTCTGGAATGCCTCTCCTGCGCAAGGCCAACCAGATAGCATCTCGATTCAAGCTGAAACATTAAATGTAGCGGAGACCTATACTCAACGCATTGCTCTATAATGATCCGTTAGGTGTTTATTTGGTCGATGCAGGAGGATCCAGCGCGAAAGCCTGCCTGTTCGACATCGAGAGTTGAATCTAAATGTTCTTTAATTCGTTCTAGAATTATTTTAGCTATTATTACTATACCTCTCCAGTTACCCCACTCCATCAAGTTTCCCCTCCTTGGAAGTTTAATGATCATCCCCCTTTTCCACTCCAAGCTCTCCGTATTAGCGGATGCAGCAAATCTGCCGATGTATTTGGCGCCGCTTCAAATAGCTCGGTAGAGATGTCATCAATACCCACCGCTTTGTTCTCCTTGAGGGACTTGATTGCTGTTATTATTTCGGTTTTATTGGGAGGTACGGTGCGAATTCGGGAATTTGTTGCTTCGAACTGCTCATTCTTATTCAAAATCATACCGCCATCGTCTAAGTGATTTAGCACTGTAGCAAAATGTTCTCTCCATCTAATGAGCTGATCCTCATCCGAATCAGAAGGTTACCGTCTAGACTCTTCACTGGATGTTGTTTGGAGTTTCGACCATCAATGAGCTCCTTGGTGATGCTGTAAACAGTCCTACTGTCGCACCTACTCGCTGCTTCTTCAACCCTTGAGGCCAGTGAGTTGATATATTGACGTTTGTCAATATTGTGGAATTCTGCAGTAGTCGGCCCTATCATTTCCAGTAGTAGGCTACATGAGAATCCAGTAGTCAGCCCTAAATAATATGTCTACATTGCCATCCATCCTCAGGTGTGACTTGTGACCATCGACTAGAAACTATACTGGCCGTTTGATATTGTTTTTAGTAAGTTGGTCATTAAAACTATTGGCCACGTATTCAAAAAATATTTCCGAGCGCATCCAGCCCCTTTCTGATTTCCCCAGTACCCATTCACCGGGCATACTTTTAACCACGGTTTGAGGAGGACGCACATAGGGAAATATAGTCATAGGTGGTAATGTTTGCCCATCAGCACTGAAAAGCAGTAGCATAGTTATTGTCTGTTTGTCGTTTTCGCAAGTCACCTTATACAGATTCTTCCACCCCTTAGGAGCCAAAATGGCACCTGCTCTTGAAGACAAACAGAAAGACGTTTTATCTCCATTGAGGATTCTAGAAGCGTCTTCCAAAATATCGGTTGCATTTATTTCTCGTAAATGCTCCTTTAATTCCCGGAACCACTTCATAACCGACTTTTCTGTGACGATCGCTCGTCTTTTTGAGAGCCCTTCAGCTATTCTTAGGGACGATTCGGGATGGCGGTTCAAAAAATCGTAATACCAAGATTTGCCGGGTGATTTGAAAGGTGTTTTCCGTTTGTCGTCCTGGATAATTTTTTGCTTCGTATTCACCAGGTCCGTCACAAGATCAATCAACCCATCGGCTAAAGCTTTGGAGAATCTTAGGAGAATCATGAAATAATGCTTCCTAAGGTCAGCCCCCTTATTATTATTTAACAAAAAATAATGCTCAATAATTTTTTTCAGAACACAAGAAAAATAAACTAACATAAAACAATCACAAAATGTAGTTCCCTTCAATATGTGGCCTCAAGCGATAACCGCTTAGGTCGAGTTATGACGGAATTGACTTAAGGATGCCCGAAGACGCTCCAATATTGAAAGTTTATGCCACATATTTTTTTTTCTCTCTGCAGTGGTTACCGAGTTGTAACCAAAGAAACAAGACCGATATAGCAAAATCCCATACGTTTTTGGCAAAAAACAATTAAGCGATTATTGCTTGAGGCCACAGATGTTAGTAATTGTAGCACTTTAACGAATTCACTTCCACTATTTTTATTTTTTTTCGTATAACACGCGAGCCCTGCACTGTTAACAACCTTAAACAAATCAAACTTTACTTTACTTTAACAGTAAAAAGTCGCTTCCGGTCTTACAACTTAATTCGCTTGAGAATCTAGATTTTATGAGTGTTCTGGAAAATGTTGTTAATTGTTGCCACAGGAAACAACAGCGCTTGCAGTTATGTCTGCATCCAAAAATTCATAGTGTTAGATCAACAGTGCATACAGGCGCGACTCTGTTAACAGCTGGTCATCAATCAGTGTTGAGCGAATAAAGTACATACTTAAATAATAAGTATAACCGCATTTCTCTTCATTTGGGTTTGTTTTGGTTGTTCTGCTTTCTTCTTTTTCAACTCAGAAGTGGGATTCGAACCCACGCCTATAAAAAGTGGACTGCGAGATACGTTGCAAACCTTTACAACCTTAAATCTGACACCGGGAATATCACCGCCAGCGTGACCCTTACGACCAAAGCCTGCAACCAAAACTTCGTCGTTCTCTTCAATGTAGTTCAAGCTACCATCACGTGGGACGAAAGCTGTGATCTTCTTGCCGTTCTTGATCAACTGCACCCTGACGCACTTCCTAATGGCAGAGTTGGACTGTTTAGCTTCAACTCCTACTTTTTCAAGCACAATGCCTTTAGCGTGAGAAGCACCTCCGAAAGGATTGGCCTTCCATCTGGTTCCAAGATGAGCCTTCTTGTAATCCTTATCAGCCCAGCCTTTCATCTTGTCGGATGCTAAGACCGTATTCCGTTTCCGCTGGTTTCGCTGCATACCGGGAACATCCTCCACTACATATCGGTCGTTTGGCAGCACATTCGTGACGATATATGGGCCGCGGTACTGCGGTTCCAGCTTCCTTGACTCACCCGTTGCAGCTGGCTCGTTCTCGATCAGCACGAGGTCCCCAGACTTGTATTGCGTTGGCGGCTGCTGTTTGGAGTTAAACCTAGTCTTCTGGTAGGCTTGGGCCCTTTCGATATTCGCCAGGGCCTCGTTTCGCCACTGTCCCATTCCATCGGCGTCCGCCTATTCTTGCTCTCCCAGCTCTAATAATAGCTTGTCCGCCAAAATGTTCCTCGGAGTGTAGGCGAACAGGAGTTCGTGCGGGCTCGCCTTCGTTGTGCAGCTCCGAACGGTGTTCAGTCCCCACTGGACGGCTCGCAGATGACTAGCCCAGTCATCACCCTTCCCCGGCGCATGCATGCATTTTAGAGATGAGAGAATGGTTCGGTTGCATCTCTCCACCTAGCCATTTGCTCTGGGCGTCCTGACAGCGGTCTTGATATGCTGCATCCCGTTCCTTTCGCAGAACTGCTCGAACATCCCCGATGTGAAGGCGGTTCCTCGGTCAGTAATGATCCTTCGGGGCAATCCAAAATAGCCGGCCAACCCCTCTACTGTTGGTGGCTTTTACGGCTCGCAGTATAGTGTACTTGATGAAGCTGTCGACCAAGGTGTAACCACATTTCTCTTCATTTGGGTTTGTTTTGGTTGTTCTGCTCTCTTCTTTTTCAATAGAGATTTTATGACTGCGATAAATGCAAAAAAGTTTGTGACAATTCGGCTTTTGTGGCATGTAGCTCCCCGATAAGGCTGTCCGTCGATTTTCCGTTTATTTTTCCTAGGATTGGGAGTAAATTTATATGACAGCTAGATGAAATACTAGCAAGTGCTACCATTATGACTAATGTGACCATTTCACCCGCTTTTTCATCTAAAAATTCGCCACCCACCACTACAACCATTTTCTCGGTTTTTGAGAAAATTTCTGAACTTTGTAATTCTCCTAGAATTTTCTTAAGTCCTCAACACAGACATTTTTTTTATGTGCCGCTTTGTGCTGACTGGTTTAGCATTGCCATTGAGCAGTCTGCATTGACATTGTGATAATGCAGATGGCAGATCTAAACTGCCGTAGACAATTTTAGTTCGCAACTTCTGATGCATAGAATACGGCTGGCAATCTAATTGCAATTGATTCTGATTTCGAGGAACCAAAAAAAGACTCCGAACCAGAAGCTCTGACGAATATTGATATTTTCCATTTATATGTATTTTATAAATACATATAATTAGAATTCATTATATATTAATCATTCCAGTGTAAACCTCATTTTTAAAGAGTATCTTACATTGTAGGTGACAGACTACTTGAAATAAACTGTTTTCTACTATTTTTCACGTTAGAGTCTACTTTTGGAAAGCCCGCCAAAACACGCCCGCTTTTAGCTAAATAAAACCCGCCACTTTTTTCCTAAAAATAAATGGTCACATTAATCATGACCATGATTTGCATATCTGGTGGATGAAATTCAAAAGAACTTTAACTGGTTTTTGACACTCGGCTCCAGTAGCTCAGCGGCTTACTGACGTAGCCTTAAGTGATCTTTTGATTTTTTGGTTCTTTGTGTTAATAACCGATTTTGCTTTGAAGGAATACATGTGTCTGCAATTAAGTTTCACGTAAGGTCAGTGAATTGTACGTATACTAATGGGATTTTGAGAATACTTCATCATTTAAAAAGAATATTCAACCTTCCAAAGCCACTATAGTTTTCGTCAAAATAGTCTGTTCTGTCGAAAAACAATGCTCGAATAATTCTTATTCAAATCATCTACTATTACTGATTGATATTGAACGGCACCAACAGCAACAGCAACTTCCACCCGTAGAAGTTATTCAACTTGCAAAAGACAAGAAACAAAAGAAACAACCAACAAGTTTAAATAAGGACGCACCTAAAGTCAGAAAGGACTTACACCATAGACCACAAAAAGAAAAACTCAAACCCCAAAAAACTTGAATAAAGGACCCAAGACCAAAGACGGCCGCTGATACAAAACTGAAATTATGTTCAGGCAGCATCAAAAACCACAGAAAAACCAGCTGGAAAAGCTGAACAAAACAAAGTGAAGCCAAGCACTGCATTGGAAACTCCGATGAAACAAATTCTAAACAGAATGTATTCCATGGAAAATGCAATAAAACAATACTAGAAAGAATATCATTCCTTGAAAAACAGAACAGCAACAAAAGAGCTGTACCAAAAAGACCGACATGATGGATAAAATAAAAATCCTTGAATGGAATGCTAACGGTATTGAGAACCACAAGCAAGAGATGCAAGTGACTCTCGACATATATCAGATAGATATATGAGGGCAGGGTGAAAGGTTCTAGGCCTGACGCAGAGATAGCGTTCCAATCAGCAAAAATTTATGTTTCCTGCCTGGGTGCACTTCTCATTAGTTCGTACGACAAGTTTCAACCTGTTCTCTCAAGTAGTTTGTTTACACGAATTTTTGCAGTAGACGTCTTGCGCGTTTTTCGTTAAAATGGATAAACTTGAATATCGTGCGGTCATAAAATTCTTCGTTTTGGATGGGTTAACCCCTAAGGAAATTCATCCAAATTTGACAAAAGTTTACGGGGACTCTGCTCCTTCCATGTCAACCGTTAAAAAGTGGGCAGCTGAATTTAAACGTGGCCGCCGTCCCTCGAAGATGACCCACGTGAAGGAGGGCCAATAACCGCAACCACATCCGAAACCATCGAAAAAGTGTTGGACGATAGGCGAGTGAAGGTGAGTGAGATAGCTGAGGATGTGTGCATATTGGAAGAGAGGGTACGAAACATCTTGCGCAAAAACGTAGGGATGCGAAAGCTCTGCGCAAGATGAGTGCCGCATTTGCTGAATGCCGATCAAAAGCAAATGTGCAAACGATTTTCGCGGCAATCTTTGGACCGATTCAATAGGGATCCGACTGATTTTGTGCGGCGATTTGTCACCATGGATGAGACATGGGTCCACCACTACACGCCAGAAACGAAACAGCAGTCGAAGCAGTGGGTGGAAGCCGGTGGTTCAGCGCCAAAGAAAGCGAAGTCGATCGCATCTGCCGAAAAGTTCATGGCCAGTGTGTTTTGGGATGCGAAAGGGATCCTGTTAATTGATTACCTTAAGAAATGTAGAACAATTACAGGCGAACATTACTCCAACCTTCTTGACCAGCTGGATGCCAAAAGTCGCGAGAAGAGGCCAGGCTTGAAGAAGAAAAAAATCATCTTTCACCAGGACAATGCATCTGTACACAAGTGTGCGTGTGCGATGGGAAAACTGTGGGATTTGGGGTACGATTTGCTCGGCCATCCCCCCTATTCATCTGATTTGGCACCCTCATACTTCCATCTGTTCCCAAACTTGAAGAAATTTGTTTCTGGGAAGCGCTTCGCATCCAATGCAGAAGTTGAGAAGGCCGTAGATGAATATTTTCACAGCCTTCCAGACTCTCACTTCCGAGAAGTAATACTGATGTTGGAGAAACGCTGGACTAAGTGTGTTGAACTCAAGGGAGATTATGTAGAAAAATAAAATCATTTTTTAGCTGAAAATCGTCTTTCATTGTCAGGCCGATAACTTTTCACCTTGCCCTCGTACACATGTCTTATTTCAGAAAATCGCCTCAAAATAACAACTGACTTCAGAGTGCAAGGATATAAATTATATCACTCCTCACCCTCATAATTGTGCAAAAGGTGGGGCTGCAATCTATAGTAGTTAGCTAGGGATATAAAACAAAGCTGAGTAGTATCTTAAAGAAATTAATACAAACAAAAAAGTGCAGAAATCCGACAAACGCCGGCTTTTCCTTTTAACTAAATGATTGTTATTAGTACGACTTAAAAATAAATTGCTGATCAGTCCAACGACTATGTGCAATTCCGTGAAGACAGGCGTCAGCCAGTCATCGGGAGGTTCAGCGAACTACAAAAAAAAAACAAGTTGGTTATGCAGAAGAATCGCTCATCGTTCTGTTCTGTGCTAATCAATGTATGATGAATGAAGATTAACAGAAACCTTACCAAATAGCATAAGTAGAAGACCTATGTAGCAAAAAAAAAAAAAAACTGCTAAAAAAGCTAAAACAAGATATCGTTATAAAAAAATTAGCTGAATATGTTACAAAACACAATTCTGCGACCGGCTATACTTATCTCTTCGAAATCCCTACTCAGATTCTGTTCCATTTGAAATCTTTTGCAAGAGCAAAAAAGGTCAACTGTAACAGAGAAACAATGTAAATGAAAGGCAACAAGTAGTCAAATCACTACAATAGCAGATATAGTAGTATGTAGCTTATAACATATTTATGTTTAATTTTTTTTAGTTTTGTATCACTTTATTCATGTTGCAACTACAAGTGGATACCTATGTATCTCCGTTCACTATTGACACAGTGAGTTTCTAGTTTGCAAAAGAAAAATAAAAACCCAACTCTATAACACCAGACTGGTTTGCGCCTCACTTTAACCATGCTACAACCGTCTAATTGCTTCATCGATCTTAAATTGCAATATGCATCTGATCTGCACGTTTACACCAACCAGTTGCATTGCAACTTGAAAGCATCAATGAATCGAACGAAAGTGCTGCGTCGGTTAGGTCTCAGACCTTTTGGTCAATGGAGTGTAACGTTGGGCGAGTGTCATGTAATAATGTGCGATAATGGAACGGCGCTTGTCATGGAACACTACTTGGCAAAATTAAACGTTTTGTAATTTTATCTTTCGGGACAACATGGTCAACTACTCACGAAAGTAAATCGTCATATCCATTGGTATGGAATTTGTTTCTTAATTGATATCTTATGTAAGAACTTGATATCTGTATCTACAAATGAAACTTATATGAAGTCCATTGGTAAAAATATTAGCACACGCTGTCAGGTATTCTAGGTATTATAGTTTGGGGCATTTGGTGTAGCATATTTCAACTTACATCAACAATTTTTAATAATTTTTTAGTTGTTTAAAAAAAAAATGTATTCAATGGGCCAAATAAATAAAGATTTATATTCACCTATTCACCTATGCCCGGAGGGTCATATTTCCCAGTTTTGAACCACTATTTAAAAGATGGTGCCTCAGAAGATAAATATGGACATAAAGCTAACGTCGGAGTTGTGTTTTTTGTGTCTGTTCTTTATAATGGTAAGAAATTTTAGAGTAGATCTGAGCAACATTCCTGGGCTCAGATCGAATTTTTTTCTGTGTACGTCCACGCTGCCAAATATAGACCAGCTGTTTTAGCTCTTTGTGAAACACAGGTGGATCGAAATTCCGATCCTTCGGAATTCGATCTGCCTGGATATAGCATTGAGCCATTATTCTTCCACCATCACGGTCTCGTCGTCTATATACATAAGTAGTGATGTAGCCTATCAAATTCTCCCACAATACAGCCAATGTTCCAACTCGGAATTTAATTTTTTGCGGCTGAAACTCCATGTCCGTAGACAGTAAATCCACTACTGTTTCATTTATAGAAGTCCAAATATTGACAGCAATTCAACTTATAATGAGTTTAATGCGCTTTCAGATTCCATCCTAAGAATTGTATTCCTGGGCCTACATCGTCATTGCGGACGATTTCAATATCCACAATTCTAATTGGATTCACCACTCTGGACAGACAACACCCGAAGGAAGGTATGTTGAGATTTTCTCTGAGCTAAATAACCTAAACCAGCTTGTCAATGAGCAAACACGTATTCCGAGCATAACTCGTCATACCGCCAACACTCTTGACTTGTTCCTTACTTCCGATCCTGATACATACACGGTAAAAATGTTATCGCCTCTGGGTTCATCAGACCAGTGTGTCATATCGTCCAATTTCTCGTACTCCAACCACAAAGTTAAAGAACAAACTGTAAAAAGAACAGTTTGGCTATACGAGAAAGCTAATTGGAATGAATTAAATAAGTTCTTTGAGAATTTTAACTGGTCGCTATGCTTCCTCGAATGGGGTGATGTGGACGCCGCGGCTGATATGATCACTAATACAATTCTCCTAGGTATGAAAACTTACATCCCCAACAGGATAAATCCCATCAGACCCAAGAAAAACGCGTGGTATGACTCAAGCTGTAAAAAAGCTATTAGGTTAATGGAATTAAATTTTCGGTCTTACCAGGCCAACCCAACTGAGGAAAACCGAAAAAAGTTTAAACGCATAAGGTGTCTAGAGGAGTAAGACAGAATGTGTAACATCGCCTGAAAAGTTCGGGAATGCAACTGGGAGCGTCCACTTGTACCAGTGTAAGATTTTATACAATGCGATTTCATGCGCTAACATAACTCTAACTACTGCTTTCGGAAAAAAATTTAAGCAAAGTTAAGTAATAAGAAGAACTGGAACAGTGATTCCGATAGGTACATTTTAACAGTATATCATCAAATGGAGGATGCGCGGATGCGCGCGAGGTTCCAAGTTCAAGTCCCAGAAAACATCAAAAAGTTTTTTCACGGTCCCACCTCTCGCGAGCGTCTGACAAACATCCGAGAGTATTGTTGTGTCAAAAAAGCTTCTCAAAACAAATTGTCCTTCGGATGCGCCTCTAAACTATAGGTCCCTTCCATTCGTGTGGCACACAACATGAGTGGTTGCGAGAAGCTAGGCCCTGGCACTTAAATAGCTGTTGCGCCAAATATGTATTTATTTAACTTTAAATGGAACAAGGATGGATCTAAAATATCGGAATACTATCAGATAGCCGCAATCAAGAATAAAGAAGCTGATAGAGTAGCAAAGAACGGCTAGGAAATCTCGTTCTTTGGAGCAGAACTATTTAGCGAACTATGAGCTTACAAATTAAGAAGAAAGCAAATGGGCCAAGCTTTGGGATGATATTTCCAACAAAAAGTTAAACATGTGTAAGCGTAAGTAAAAATTGACTTCCTTTTTACCAGGCAGACGTAAGAGACATTTCAGAATACTGGGTATAGGAAGGAATGGACATTGCCGATTCTGTAGGAACTTCGAGTAAACACTAGCACACAATCTTATAAAATGTGAAGCATTGATTCATAAAAAAAAGAGACCTCTTGCGAGCTTAGTTTTTATCAGAGATGGATATTCTTTCACTGGACTCACTTTATATAGTTTGGTTCATCAAAGCAACTGGACTGGTGTTGGTTCTTTAATCCGCGTATCTCGTCGATTGGACCGTTAGCTCGGTGACACAGGTAATCAGCTATGTATTTCTACATTTATATGAACGGCGAGCAGATTTTATTTTCAATGGTTACTCGCGACATTAGGACAAAACGAAGTAGTGTATGATCTTACTGCGTATTTATTTATTTTTTTATAATTTGCGCGCACTCAAAGGGTTATGAATACCTTTAACATGTTTACACAGTTTACACACAGTGCGGGCGTTGGAAAGGATAGATAGAGAGAGAGAGAACGATTTTGGTGTAGTGGTTCTTGAAGCTCAGTTGTTTATGCTTCAGAGATTCTCTGGGGATGGCGTTCAGATAACGGGGGAGATTTTTGTTATTTTTGTCATTTGTTTCTGATACACAGTACTTTTTTTCAGATAACCGATGTCATAGGCGAATCATCATCAACAGAGCGAACAATTTTTCTAGCCATATGACCAAGCTACTGCCAGTGTTCACACAAGCTTTCGAAAATGATCGGACTGACTTTACATACTTCATGAGAAATAAATAAATGCTTGCTGACATCAGGATTTGAACCATGAACCATTAGCGTGGCAATTGGCGACGTTACCACTTCACCATTGCCACCCCTTGCACCGGTGCACTGTACATCTAAGTTCTAGTCCAGCTTTTGAAAATAAAACTAAGCTGTAACGGGCAGTCTGGCAAGTCATGTACGTAATTTAAATCTGCTGCGTATTTTACCCCAAATCCGTCCACATCGCAATGTAAATAGTGTGCACCAAAAATATTTGGTCACTTCGATTGAACCATATTTTCCTCTCGTACCTTTTTTGTTAGTTAGCAAGTCTCGCACTACCAGCCCCCACCAAACCCGCCTTCCAGCATTAAAGTCCGCCAACTGAAAAAAAGAGAGAGTGACCGAACCCTACCACAAGCCATCAACAACAATAACAACAACAACATCGCCTACCAAAAGTAAGTCTCTGCATGTTGCGCTGCGGTGGTGGCAGCCGTAACACCACAGTCCGACATCGTAACGTCAGTTGGCCTAAACACTTCTTCGTCGTTTGTCGTGACGCTTGACGTCGCGTCTTATTTTTAATCAAACAATCGCAATACACGCATTTGAATATTTCAGACTTACTTCGCGCTCCTAAACAAATCGATTTCGCTTTCATTTCACTTTTCGCACACAGAATATCATAGCAACGAAAATTACAAAACCAATAAAAGTGACTTAAAGTCAACTCTTGTTAAGAAAAAGTGCAATCAATAAATTCTGCCAAATTTGAATAAAATGAGTTTCGTGAACGACTAATCAGTCCCTACTCAATGAAAATTCCAAAGTGTGTGCCTAAGTTATGTATGTACAAGGTTAGTCAGCAGCAGTGGATACATCAGCAGCGGAGCACCTGACGCCGCCACCGCAATCGCCTATATGGTCGAAAAGTGAGAGTGATTTTCAGTGGAGAAAAAAAAAAAAAAACACGCACT
This sequence comes from Brachypalpus laphriformis, assembly GCA_945910035.1. Lineage (NCBI taxonomy): Eukaryota > Metazoa > Arthropoda > Insecta > Diptera > Syrphidae > Brachypalpus > Brachypalpus laphriformis. Next base: position 127,811,900 of record OX246755.1, read on the forward strand.
TACACCACACTTCTTTTGTGTTGTGGTTACATTTTGAATCGAAAAAGATAAAAAAGTATCCATTAGATACTTTGTATAATTTGACGGATTTTCTTCAGTTCGATTTTCATTGTCATTCACTTACTGTACGATAGTGTGTCATTGGAAAAACTGAAATTTTAGACCATTTGGATTGGCAGATACAAGACGTTGAAGAAGTCAGAAATCCGTTCAAAGCAAACATGTTTCGCTGCAGCTTTATTGTGGCGGTTTTCTTGATGACCTTGAGTAGTTGTAAGTATCTGAAGCAATTAGTTGGAAAATTAAGCCGATTTTTTTGGCCACGCATGGAAACGTGGGCTTTCTAATGAAAGTTTGCCAATACTCAGAGGTGGATGCACACTCACGTAACCACATGCTGAGTGATTGTGAAGTTGACATGCCGGTTCCGTAGGTGGCCCAATGATGTTTGGGTCAAGGCTGAATGTTTTTTTTTTGTTTCTTATACCCTTCAGTCATATATTAACTATGTGTATTTTATGTTATTATGCATACTTCTGTTTAATTTATTAGTAACCTTGCTCCGGTGGACTTCCTCGATAAAAGTTCGTTCTTGTTTGTATGGGTGTCTACAGCTCGACCCCACTTATTTGGATAGTTATCTGAAGTTATTATAGAGTGCGGGTCATTTCCTAGTTACGTAGTAAAGCGAGTTACGAAATCGTAAAATGACTGGAATTTTTGAATACGGAAAAATATTATTAATCATATTTATTGTACGACTCATGCGGCATAATGGTTTGGGCAATAGCATACTATAGTTAGCTCATATGAATTAGTGGACTGAATTCGACATTTTGAATTAAAAAATTGAACAAAATACGGTACGCAGAGTATTTTTGATTTTATTAAATAGATATCATACGTACGAGTATGTATTGATATGACAAATTAACTCAACCAACCATAAGCAGCAAAGGAGTATGAATTCTTAAAGAAAGAGATGTACAGGCAAAGGAAAGAGGATATACTATTATATTTTAAAGGTGTGGGTGATATTTCTATTAGCCTTGACCTACATACATACGCTAGGAAACATGCTTAAAAGAGGAACTTAAGATAAGTGCTCTAGTTTTTCAGTTTCTTTTACCCATTTGTGTACGTACAAAATTACTTTACATTAACAAATCGAAAACTGCATCCAAATTTTTGATACGTACTAAGTTGTCGTCCACTAAAACTTAAAGAATATAAGTATTCTGCCCAATTTCGTATTTGAAGAATTTTTTACCACATCCAGTAGCAAGTCCATGGATGTCTTGATTTTAGACCTGTCGAGCACGATGTAAGGACTTTATTTTCTCGGGATAGGGCACACATGACTGGTGCACTCAGACGCAACTGGTCAACTATACTACCAGAGAGCAAACCCTGGTTTACCCATTTTATTGGAATTTCCTTGCCTTTCGAAGAAAGCCAAGCAAGCACTTCAGTGATGAGAAGCTTACAGTACCAACAATCACCACATCAGTCCAACACGTTAAGGTGCTTGGCGAAAGCGAAAAGGTCTGTCAAGACGCAAGTAAGTTGTCTGCAGTTTTTTCTGCTGAAAGACAGCAAGAATGCCGCTGATTTCTTATAGACGTCCGGGAGCACTCGTTTAGTCAACCTACATCCTGGAGAGTCATGCCACACACAATTGTCTGTGAGACAGAGAATTCAGCCTTGCGACCGTGTTCAACGATTTTTTGGTTTTACGAACTATTTTGGAAGTGGTTTTAGGGTTAAGCAAGGCCTTAAGCGCAGCCTGACTGTCACTACACTAATCACACATACCACCCATATTAAAAAATAAATCCGAACAATGATGGGAAGGGCGCCTTCTTTGTATTTTTCTCTCTACGTACACTTTTTTAAAGTTTAAAAGCCAAATTATTTGATAGCGGCAGACAATTCTTATTAAATTGCAAATCCCGCAAATCCATTAGAGAGCTTGTTAGTTAGCTAGTTAAAGGAAATATATAAATGTTTTCCACTAGCAAATCTATCAAGAAAGTTCAAACAAGCATTTGCTAAGGAAAGTCGAGTTACATAACGTACCATGGGAATAAACATATCTAAAACAGAAGGTTTAATAAAGCCCTTACCAATATGTGGTACTTTTTTCAACTGAGAACATTTTCAAATTTAGGAAAAGCCAAAAAAAATCTAAAATAAAATATTTTGAAAACTTAAAATGTTTTTTTTTTTTATCATATTCGAAATGTTGGTATTTATTTGGTTGGATTTTATTTATACTTCAGTTTATTTCTTACATTTAAAGTTTACAAAAATCAAAGACATGGCTTATGTGCCGTCTGCCAGATTTACAACACTGTTAACAATTAATATACCTATTGTGCTTTACGATTTACCTACATATTTACTTTACAACAGAGACATACCCGAATTATTTTTTTTTTTTTACATTTAAATTTATTAGAAATTTTCGTTTAGTATTCGGTCCTTATATGCAATTGCTGTTTTACAGTACGGATAAAGCTTGTGGATATGCAGCTCATCAAGGGGTTCACACACCCGATCACCTGGAAAAAAATCAGCTCCAAAGATTTGTCTTCTTATTTCTCGTAGGGTAGGATACCTGCCTATGAAATGAATTACATCTTCTCTCTCTGCAACGTTATATATACCACACAAAATTGGGAGGTTGTTCCGATGAGGTACGTAGTTTAGAGGAAGAAGTTCTCCTCGCAGTCTCACCATCATGGATATTTCGTGAATACTCAACTTATCTCGAAAGTAATTTTTGTTAGGTTGCAAATTATGATTATGCCTGCTATAGATCGATCTGTGTAGTGAGCCCGAAGCATTCTCTAGGAATCAGTTTCTGCATTGTTCGTCCACTTTTTCTATTAGAAGGTATAAGGCAGCTTTCCAGCTTGCAGTATCTGCTTCCCTGTCGTTTAGAACTATTCCACATTTTTGTGCTAACTCCAGCCATTCACCATACCAGCTGCTCCTATTACATATAGTTTTAAGGGCTGCGATTTTAGGAAGTCTCTCATTTGGCAACTTTAAGGTCTTAATAAAAAGGGGGACAGACACGTTTCCAACATTACCATGTAATTGGGAGTGTTAGCAGGAAGATGAAATGACCTTTTGATGTAATATCGTAGGAGTCTTTCCACAGTTTCATATTTTTTATGTCCTCATAGTTACGCAGCATATAGCGAAATAGTTTCGGAGGCAGTTTCAAATACTCTATACGTGTTACTGTGGGTTATGTTCTTATTGATGAAACATCTTTTCCACGTTATATTCACTGCGGTTGTGGCTTTGATCAGTTTTTCTTCTAGATGCTTCTGCATACTTAAATTGCTCGTAAAATAAACTCCAAGGTATTTGTAGTCCTTAACTACTTCAATGATTTCGCCACTATAGGTCCACCTCTCGTTCAAGCAAACTCTACCTCCGCTTTTTTTGAAAATCATCACTTTCGACTTTTCCAAGTTGACCAAAAGGCCCCATAAACTGCAGTAATTGTATGGCCGATTAATCATCAGCTGCAAAGCTTCTGGAATATGCCAGCATGACTATATCATCCGCAAAAGTAACGCCTTGATGAGTACCCAAATTCAAATTCAATGCCTCCCGGCAGGGAGTCCACTTAGTCTTCTATAAATAGTGCAAATAGGAGCGGACTCAATGTGCACCCTTGTCTTACTCCTGATCTTGCTTGGAACCACTCTGACTTTTCCCTTCTATTCCAAACACAAACCTGTCAATCTTTATAAAGGTTCTGGATGACTCTTCCGAACTTCCGCGCCAATCCCATGCCACACAGCTTATAAATTAAAGCTCTGCGGAGATAAACGATTCTGCAATGCTACGCAAAACGATGATGTGGTCTATTGTGGAATATCCTGGTCTAAAACCTGCCTGAAATTCTTTTAACAGCTTATTTACGTGAATCCATTCCTTACTCCTGATCTTGCTTGGAACCACTCGGACTTTTCCCTTCCATTCCAAACCGAAACCTGTGTACCTTCATAAAGGTTCTGGATGGCTCTTCCGAACTTCCGCGCTAATCCCATGCCAAACCGCTTATAAATTAAAGCTCTACGGTCAATTGTATCAAAGGCTGCTTTAAAGTCGACGTAGAATACGTACAGTTTTTATTTTTCGAGATAAAAGGTTCTGTAATGCTACGCAAAACGAAGATGTGGTCTATTGTGGAATATCCTGGTCTAAAACCTGCCTGAAATTCTTTTAACAGCTTATTTACGTGAATCCATTCCGTAAGCCTTCTTTGCAAAACTGAAGTGAAAATCGTGTACGTTGCATTTAGCAATAAAATCCCACGATAATTTCTCGGATCACTCGTGCAGCCCTATTTATGGATAGGGACAATTAAAGCCTCCTCTAACTATGGTATATTTCCATTATCCACCACATCATTAAACACGCGGATAAGTCGGAGACAGAGCTCATTAGTCCCATACTTATAGAAGTCGACCGGTATTCCATCAGCTCCTGCCGCTTTGCCATCTTTCAACCTATTTAAAGCCGTGACCACTTCTGGGTATGCTATTCTCGAGTCTAATAGTTCATCTTCAAAGTCCGGTGCGGCATATTGGAACACGCTACTACTAACTATAGGATTCAGTAACTCGTTAAAGTGTGTAAACAGGACAGTAGGACTAAGCTCTTGATTGATTTTGAATTTTGTACCATTAAGTTTTGTCGCTAGTCTCCAGTAATTTGATGAACTTCGACAATTAGCTAGCTTTAAAGCTTCTGTTTCGTAGTGAACTTAAAGCACCGTTAGGCGATTTTTGGCCAAAAATCTGATACGCAATCTAATAGATTTTATTTTAATTAGCCCCAATATAAAATATTAATGAAATCGTTTAAAGAATCAACTTTTTACGAAATCAGTCCTGACCAAAGTACCAAATTTGGCAGTTTTCCAACATTTATGGCATATTCTAGCGCATGTTAGATATTGCTCTTATTTTGGTGCCTAAGCTAACCCAATTTTTTTTTCGAGGGTAGGTGAAAATCTTCAAAATGCGCTATTAGGACCGGCTAGCAGTAGTGTGAGATTTTTACATGGTAAAGAAACTACAATTAAGTTTTGGCTTAAAATTTTGATTTGAACAGTTTTTCCTTCATGTAATGAGAACGTTTGGCACAAACCCTTTGGGTGACTATGGTGTAATGGAAACGACGTCAATTGCAACGCTAATAGTTCATGCTTCAAATCCTCATATCAGCAAGCATTTATTTATTTCTCATGAAATATATAAAGTCAGTCCAATCAATTGTGAAAGGTTGTGCGAACACTACTGCGAAGGCATAACACCGGCAGCTTGGTCATATGGCTGGAAAAATAGTTCGCTCTGTTGATGATTATTCGCCTATGACATTGGTTATCGGGAAAAAAAATACTGGGAAGCAGAAGCAAAGACAAAATAACAAAAATCTCCCCAGTTATCTGGACCCCACCCCCGTAGTTTCTCTGAAGCATAAACAACTGAGCTTCAAAAACCACTACACCAAAATCTTTCTCTCTCTCTCTCTCTATCTATCCTTACCAACGTCCGCACTGTGTGTAAACATGTTAAGAGAATCCATAACCCCTTGAGTGCGCGCAAATTATAAAAAAAACCTTTCGGGGGGAAGTTCTGCTTGTTCACACGTGGTTATTATTTAACGTGCTGAAGATAAACCTAATTATGGAATATGCTTATTATGTATGAGGGCACAATTTAATAAGTAATTTTCAAACGACAAATGGAGTGAGTCTTCGACATATGAACATTCGACACACGAACTTTGAAAGATATCGTACAACCTAAGGTCTCTTTCTGTTAAGTGGCAATCAGGGTAGTGCCGATTTTTTACACTGAAATTTTTATGCATTTTTTTAAATGCTAAAAATATAAAGCAAAAACTCTAAAGGTATGTTCACACAATTGCCAGATCTGACAATATTGTCAGATCTGTCAGTGGAAAAATGGTCCCAAATGTCAACCGTGTGAACTTACAATTTTGTCTGACAATATTTGCAGAAAACACAGTGTCAGATCATTGTCAGACCGCCATCTGACAATGAAATCGTCAGGTATCTGGCAATCGTCTGAACACACAACTGTACCATTGTCAGACGTTTAGGACATTTGCAGACTCTTTTGCTATTGTCAGATGTGCTGTGCTTATGACGTCTGACAATTTCTTCATTGTCAGATAATTATTTCTCATATGTGAATGAGCAAAACGAAGTTTCGGTGCTATTTTTTTTACATTTTTGAGTTGGATTGCTTTGTGAAGATGAGTGAACCAAATTGTGAATACGTCGAGGTAGAAAACGATACAACATTTCGGCCGGTTGAAATTCCACCAGTTTCGCAGTCGCCGACGAAGTCTAAACCTGCAAAAAAAAAAACAAACATTCAAAAATCATACCGAAAAAAAAATGAAAGTGAATGGTCCCAGGAACATATTTTAAAACTGATTCAGGAAATCGAGACGCGAAGCAGTTTGTGGGAAGCTGGATGCGCAGAATATAGACTGCCGAAGGAAGCCTTATGGCAAGAAGTCGCGGACACCATCCATATGACCTTCAACGGCTGAACCGCAAATGGTCGAATCTCCGCATCACATTCAACAGCAACCATGACAACTTTGCTTTTGGATATGTGAGGTCACCAAAGCTAGAAGATCATCGAATTGTCTAGAATTCATACGCAAAAAATTGCGATACAATTTTGGCTCCTACTTTTATTATTTCACACTTCTCAACAAACACTTCACTCAGTGCAGAATGAAAAAAACAATTTTTAATTTGTCTGACAATGCCTGTCAACGGATCCGTCAATTTTTTTGTAAGCAAACATCTGCCAACCGTGTGAACTGACAATTTTCAACCTGACAACGTTGTCAGTCAAACTATTGCCAGGCCAACAATCTGGCGATGAAATTGTCAGAGTTTGGGACAAAATCTGGCAACCGTGTGAACTGACAATTTAGCATTGTAAGGTAGTTCGCTATTGTTATTTGCAGCTCATTGTCAGAACATTGGTAGACCTGACAATATTGTCAGATCTGGCAATCGTCTGAACATATCTAGAAACATTTTCATATAAATAACGTAAAAAAAACAACCAGCAATTTAACAACAGAGAAATATATTATGTATTAATAATATTTTTTTTAAATTCACTTACTAAGTAATGTGGCGCTACAATTCGGGTTAAACATGGGACTCATTCTCTCATCCTCAAGCCTCTCCATTTACATCGGTCTTTATCTAATTGCCTGAAGTTGATTGAGATCTCCAAGTTGATTGAGATCTCATTATACTTGTGAGCGTCACCGTAGGTGAGGAGTTCCTATTGCGTCATCAATCCAAGTTATATGTTTGTGTCTATTCGCCCTACATGTCCTAGCCATCTCAAACGTTCAATTCGCAGTTTCGTTCGTATAGTTCGTTATTGAATCTTCTCTTCTAAAACCCGTCAACGCACACGGGACTGAATTTCTTACGAAGCATTTTTTTCTCGAAACGACCAGGGATATCCTCATCCGCATTCAATAAAGTCCATGTTTCAACGCCGTAAAGTAGAACTGGGATGATTACGGGTTTATATAGACTCCCTTTAGTTGTTCGGGGCAGGGCTTTATTACTAAATTGAATTTTCAGTCTAAAGAAACAGCAATTGAGAAGAGTTAGCCTTCGTTTGATTTTTGCGCTGATGTCGTTTGCTGAAGTAACAGCAGAGCCAAAGTAAGAAGTCCCTTACTATTTCGGAAATGTAGCGTGACGTCTTGCCCAGTTCGTTGATGTTTGGTGACCCTTCTTTTTGAAGGGGTCTCGGGTTTTTGCAAACGCACCGGTGACAGCTCGTTGAGTCCTTCCACTATGTCAATGTTGGCGTACGCAAGTAGTTGTATAGACGTTTGATAGATCATATCTGGTGTTGGCTTATAAGATTCAGAGAATCCATTCATTTTGCATTTACCAATTAATAATGAAATTTGACGCCGACATGTTGCATTCATTTATTCATTCATTTTCAATGGCCCGCTAATCCTTCATAAGTCTCGCGGGGTAGGATGTTCAGGTGGACTCTCCATCCTTCTCGATCCTCCGCCATTGACTTCTACTCATCAGGAAGAATCTCTAGACGGCTCCAAGAGAGATGTCGGACTTGATCCAACCATCTATTTCTAGCCCTACCGGGGAGTCGCCTACCTTATGGCACGGCAACCATGGCGCGTCTTGGAAGCCGGTCTGGGGGCATACGCACTACGTGACCAAACCATCGAAGCATAGATCGTTCCGTTCGGATTAGTAGCTGCTCAACATTTAGCGCCTTGCGTACGCTGGTGTTGCGCACTCGATCCCTATGAGTTGTTCCAGCAACACCACCAAGGAACCTCGTTTCGGTAGCTTGTATCTGCGATCTTATTCTTTCAGTCATTACTCAAATTTCATGACCATAGGTGAGAGTTGGAACATTGCCGAGCTAAAAACCGATAATTTAGCTTGAACACTAAGTTCCGCCTTCCTTATAACAGATTGACCAGGCTCTCGCAAAATTGATCCAGCCTGATCAATTCTACAGGATAACTCAGCATTGCTCTTCCCATCACTCGTGAATAAGACCCCGAGGTTCTTAAACTTACCCACCTGCTTCAGTGGGACTCCACTAACATACAGAGTGCACTGAATGGGTATTTCGGAAACGACCATTACATCCGATTTGTTCACGTTGATCTTCATTCCAGCATCATCACAAACGGCTACAAACCTTTCGAGTGCGCGCTGAAGCTCGGTTTGAGAGGACCCAAGGATGACTGAATCATTGTTGCAAATAAATATTAATCAAATAATTTGCACTTTTTTTTACAAATCTATGTTAAAATGGTAAGGTAGAAGGTCTTATATTTTGCCAGCGATTGATGAATTTCAAATGAGTACATTCAACCAACGAAGGCCCACACCACTTCGTGCGTTCGACTATTTTCTTGTTAAGCCTACAATCATTAAACTTGTCTTAAAATATATTAGTTGTTGCAAAGAAAATAGTGAATAAACACGTAGTGGACGCACTCAATTCCAAGACACATCCCAGACATGTTAATGCACTCCCCACAGAAATAGAAAGCAAACCGTCGTATGCAAAATATTTGCGTTAACTTAAATAACGAAATACCCTCGAGATGACTACGCATAGTTCATAACTTTTATGAGCGCTAAATTACAAACGAAACAGAGTAAACAAAACGTTTATGTGTGAATGTATCTCAAACCAAACGCCAGCCCAACCCTGCAGCATCTTTAGCTTCACTCTCTCGCGGATAAAGACAGAAAGCAAAACAATTATCACATACGATCACTTTACGTTACGATATAGTGGATCAGTTGCAACAACGTGCTCTATTGACTTATGCTTTTATTTTTTCTTCAAATTTGTGCGCCTATAAATCAGGTTTTCAGTCTTGAGGCCTAGCTTTAAGTTGGCTTAATGCTATTATCACAGTGCAACCGCGGTGTAAATTTTATGTAACCTGTGGTCTAATCTCTCTGCGTTGGGTTGGATTTTGTTCGCCAATTTTGAGTCAGCTTTAATTTATTATGAAAGATCTTTGGCACAGAAGAGGCTTTTATCGTGAGTCAGTGCGTCACAAATTCCTCGTCATTCCGAATGAATGAAGAAAGTAAAATATAAAAACTATTATGTATTCGTGAAAAGTTTAATGTTTATCTTGGATTTTGGAAGAGACAGATTTGGGTCAATGGCTTAGCACCACAAGTTATGTGCGGGTTGACAAGACGTGTCACATTGAAGAAGATACATAGATAGATAAATAGATAGATCTTTATTTCGCATAAGAAAACGTGTACAAAGGATTGTTACCACACATTTAACATTACAGTGATACGAGCTTTAGTAGCGATTTTAGCTGTTGTGATAATTGCTTCCTTATTAAGAAAGTCGATGAGTTCAAGTTAATCATTGACTCTTTACGTAAGACGTCCTTTTCTAACCATGTCGAGGAGTTGTGAAAATATGTTCGCCTTACATTTGTTCTATTTGAGTAGAGTACGTTCTACTAAGCTAATAACCCCTATACACTGCATTATTCCATGCTAAATTACAATATTAATTACTGGGGTAAACCCTATTTTAATAAAAAATAAAACCCTTGCTTGCGTTGCAAAAATATATTTTGAGAAAAATCAGCTTTAAAGATCGCCTTCATCCTAGGTTAACCTGTTTTGAAAATTCTTCCTCTTCGTCATTTATCCTCCTGACACCTGGCATCCTATGGGTAGTACATTGAATTCAAATTATTGCCGCAAGATTTTTGATTGTTTTCAACGAAAATGTAGCTTAGAACAATGTTTATAATCATGCCTTCGCTTAGAAAGAGAATTCAAGTCCCAGTTGGTGATCTTTTGTTCTTCAAAATGGAGGAAACTCGCAGGCGCCAGTTTGAAAAGAGGACCACCTGTAAGCATCTGAATTTATTTTCGACTTCCTAAGTAGGTATATATGTTTTGTATTGAGTTTATTTGTAACAATTAATGTACAAGGAACTCAAAGCAGCTTTTAGTTTTCGGTTTATATGCATTCTTTTTGTTGTATATCTCGTTAAAGTTAAATGCCCTATGCATAGGACATTCGGAGTGAATACTGAAAATTATACCCATTTAATGTGTTTTCAATGGGACATTCGTTGTCAAATATGTTCTTTCAGTTCTCACTGAGGAAGCGATCCTTTAAGCGCCCAATGGCTCCGGGAGCGATGGCGATGATTCTGAATTAAATCTAAGGTTCCTCCTCGAAGAAGTAAGGGATCTTCAGGACGTTGAGAGCGATTCTTCAGAAGAGGAGTAACCAGCTGAAGTTGAACGGCACTGACGCCTACGGAGGAATCGGTCGGGGGCTTTTCATACACCATTTCCACCCCCCTCCAGTTACAGTATCCGGAAATTGTTCGTGATTACCCATGGAGAGGCCAACATACACCATTCTAGAGGATCAAATTCAAGAAAGTCGTTCAGAAATCAAGTCATTCAACACACCGATGTAAATAAGTGGTGTTACGCTTTCCGCCCAACAATACATCCGTTTACAAGTCCAATTTATGCAGAAAGGGATGTATTTGAATTGGATTGATATAAATTTCATTACATCGATGACGATATTTTAATAACACTGATCAATCCGACTAATCAAACTTACGAATTTAAAAAAGGGAAAACTTTAGGACTCACACTAAGTGATCTTTCCTGGGAACAATCCTGGTTATTTCCGCTATAAATTATTCTTTTTTGGGTTTCTATTGTAACTCTTAGTGGAGAGTTTCTAAAGTTGCTGACGACATGACCAGAAATAGATTCTTTCTGATAAGAACTAAGTTGAAAGTTGATAGTGATATGTATATTGGAAGCAGAATGCACAAACAAGATTTGGAAAGTATTTGCTTTGTATAACAGGATCTCTATTACATACGTAGGAATGAGTCGATTGATGAGATGATTCCTATTACGGGAACTTGAGGCTTGAAGCAAAATTATCCTAATAACTCAAATCCAATAAGACTAAAGGCATTCGTAACCGTCAATCCTGATGGACTTAGTTTGGATCTGGTTGTTTATCAAGGGTGAAATACCTCTGAAGAATACCTTTTTTTTTTTAAATTTGATTGCCAAGAGTCCTGAGATTGACTAAAAGCTTAGTCTCTGGTCATTTCTTATATTTTGTCACAGATATTTTTAAGCAATTAAATTATATGATTTCACTCTTCATTATTCCATGAATAATAATTTTTTTCTAAAATTACTGAATGACTCCGCTGAAATTTGTTTTTGTAATAAATGTATTTAAACACAGATTTAAATTGCGTTTCGAACTACATATTTACAAAATTATTATTATTTCAATTCATCTTTGTATACCTAGTACATTGGTCTCAAGAAAATATTTTAAGTGACGCCGAATGTCCTGGATAGTACAACACAATTTTCCAACGACCGTAGTGGACTACTGGCACCGGTATACCCGGCCCCTCGTCCTTGGGGAATAATTAAGGAACTGGCCCTCCAGGTTGGGGGTTGTTCCGTCGGGGTAACTTCCCTACCACGTAAAAACCGCATGGTTCCGAAACAACCAAAAGCCTCGGATAAGGATGACTCAACTAATGACGACCCCAGCAAACGAAATAAGGACAACGACCTTCGGATCTGTACGTGGAATGTTCTGTCCCTTTACAGACCACGTGCAGCCGAACAACTAGCAGAGGCCCTAGACTGTTATAAAGCAGATATTACCGCCATCCAGGAAGTGCGATGGGATGGGCCGGGCAAAAAGAGGATGAAAAACTGTGACATCTACTACGGTGATTGCTACAGAGGCAACAGGCAACGCTTATTCGGATGCGGATTTGTCATACGCGGCAGACTTAGGCAAGAAGTCTTAAGCTTCCGACACGTGAGCGAGCGTATTATGACGATCCGGATCAAGGCTAAATTCGCTAACATAAGCCTAATATGTGTTCATGCCCCCACAGAAGAAAAGGACCCTGCCACCAAAGAGTGTTTCTACGAGCTCCTCGACAAAACATACGAGCAATGTCCTAAATACGACGTTAAAATCGTATTGGGGGATTTTAACGCCAAAATAGGAAAGGAGGACGTCTTTGGTAGGGCAGTCGGTAAACATAGCCTACACGACACCACGTCTGATAACGGACTAAGGCTAATTGATTTCGCTGTGGAGCGAAATGTCACCATAGCAAGCACATGGTTTCCTCATCTCGATATTCATAAGCAGACATGGCGGTCCAATGATCATGTAACGATCAACCAAATTGATCATATTGCGATCGACGCAAGGCATGCCTCCAGTATTCTGGATGTCTGGACCTTCCGAGCGGCCAACATAGACTCGGATCATTACCTTGTTGTAGCCAAGGTACGAATGCGGATATCCCAATCTGAGCAACAAAGAAGAATTACTGTGAGAAAATTTAACGTCGAAAAGCTACAATCGCAAGAGACCGCCAGACTCTTCGCTGAACGCGTATCCCGAAATCTCTCAATCACCCCTTTGCCGCCAGCATCAAGTGCCGAAGACCAGTGGCAACGCTGCCAACATGCCATCAGAAACGCCGCGACTGATGTGTTGGGTCTCGCCCGACCACTACCGCGAAACCCCTGGTTTGACGAAGAATGCCGGCGAGTGCATGCAGCAAAACAAGAGGCATACAAAGCGGCGCTGCAAAGGAAGACGAGAGCTGCTCGTGAGCTCTACGAGCAAAAGAGACGGGAAGAACATCGGCTTCTCCAAAAAGAAGAAGAAAGAGCATGAGAAGCGAGCGTTTGAGAATATCGAGAGTCTATACTCCAGGAACAATGTACGGAAGTTTTACCAAAAGGTAAAAAGAACGTGTCAGAGAAGTAATACCCGTACAGAAACCTGTAGAGATGAAAATGGAAACCTCGTAGTAGAATCACAGTCGGTGCTGAGAATATGGAAAAACTACTTCTGCAGACGACGTATAACGTATAGACATATAACGGCGACGAAGACCAACATCCCGCTGTCAGGCAGAATGAACCATTCAACATAGACGATGATAGTCAAAATTTCCGTCCACCTGACCAAAACGAAGTGAGGATAGCAATATCCAAGCTAAAATCCAACAAGGCTGCTGGACCTGACGGCTTACCGGCCGAACTTTTCAAGGCAGCTGGGGATGAATTGGTAGAGTGCATACACCAACTCATTTCTAATATTTGGTCAGACGAGTGTATGCCTGATGAATGGAATCTCAGCATCGTTTGCCCGATCCACAAGAAAGGAGACCCCCTCAACTGCGCCAATTATAGAGGCATCAGTCTCCTCAACATCGCATACAAGATCTTTTCTGCGATATTGTGTGAACGCCTGAAACCCTTTATCAACAGCCTGATTGGACCTTATCAGTGCGGTTTCAGGCCAGGAAAGTCCACCATCGATCAAATCTTCACACTTCGGCAGATCCTGGAGAAAACCCAAGAATTCCAAATCGATACTCACCACCTCTTTATCGATTTCAAGGCCGCCTATGACAGCATCTATAGAGAAGAGCTTTATAGAGCCATGTCTAGTTTTGACATCCCTGCCAAACTTGTCCGTCTGTGCAGGCTGACGATGGAGAACGCTCGCTGCTCCATCAAGGTCGGTAATGACCTCACCGAGACCTTTGATGTCAAAAAAGGCTTTAGACAAGGTGACGCGCTGTCATGTGACTTCTTCAATATTATACTTGAACGGATTGTGCGGAACTCACAAGCCAACACCGGAGGCACAATCTATTACAAGTCTGTACAACTGCTTGCATACGCCGACGATATCGACATTATCGGAAGAACTCAGCGGGCTGTCACCGGTGCGTTTGCAAGCATTGAGGCGGAAGCGGCCAAAATGGGTTTAGCGATAAACGAGGGCAAAATCAAGTATATGCTGTCAACTAGAAGGGAAAACCAACACCGACGAATTGGACAAAACGTCACCGTGGCAGCTATAACTTCGAGGTAGTAAGGGACTTTGTCTACCTTGGCTCTGCTATAAATTCTTCTAACAAAATCAGCGTAGAAATTAATCGAAGAATAACTCTTGCCAATCGCTGTTTTTTTGGGCTTATAAGGCAATTCAACAGTAAAGCCCTATCTCGAACAACTAAGGAGACTCTATATAAGACCTTGATCATCCCAGTCCTGCTTTACGGCGCTGAAACATGGACTTTATTAAAAGAGGATGAAGATATCCTTGGTCGCTTCGAGAGAAAAATTCTTCGTAAGATTTTCGGTCCCGTTTGTGTTGACGGGTTTTGGAGGAGAAGATTCAATCACGAACTATACGAGCTGTACAGCGACATCGACCTAGTCAAAAAACTGCGTATTGGACATCTGAGATGGATAGGACATGTAGAGCGAATGGACACCAACGCTCCGGCCCGCAGAGTCTTCGAATCTAACCCGGAGGGACGACGCAGTAGAGGGAATCATCGCCCTAGGTGGCGCGCACAAGTTCAAGGGGACCTCGACCAACTTGGAGTGCGCAACTGGAGGCAATTAGCTAAAGACCGAGCTAAATGGAGAGGCTTGTTGATTGAGGCCCAGGTTCACCCCGAACTGTAGCGCCACCTAAGAAGAAGAAGAACTACTTTAACACAACACAAAAAATTTTAAAAATTTTGGTAGTGTTTTGTGGCTCTCGGTGTCAGGAGGTTATAATTGTTTTAAAATGTTAAAAAAATATTTTTATTAGATTTCATTTTATTTATTTCATTTATATACAATCCTGCGCGCCATCGGATAAAACTTATCTGAACCACCTTTGTAAGAAGCTAAAAAATGTGCTGCAGGACCTAAAAAATCATGGGACTTCTACTTACCTCGAGGGTCTGACCGCCAATAAGTATTCAAACTACTCTCTATGAAAAGCCTTGAAGTCCATAAGGAAACCTGTAATGCACTCACCGTTAATTAGGAAAGCTAACGGGGAATGGGCAAAAGAAGACAAAGAAAAAGCAGAATTATTTGCCGATCACTTAGAGGAAACGCTCAAGCCGTTCGATGGACAACCGTTGATCGAAGATCCGAATGATAATATGGCACCCGACAACTTTAAAGTAAAAACCGTATCCCTGTCCAAACTTTGAATGACAATAAAAAATTTAAAAATAACAAGGCTCCGGGATATGATTTAATCACTGGCGGAATTTTGAAAGAGCTACCGAAAAAAGTGTTGGTTAAGTTGCTCTACATTATAAATGCTTCTTTAAGACTATTATATGTTCCAAGGCAATGGAAAGTCGCCGAAGTTATTATGGTTCCGAAACCGGGGAAAAGTGCAAATGACAAGAAATCATATAGACCCATTTCACTTCTGCCAATAATATCTAAGGTCTTCGAGAAACTTCTGCTGAAACGATTGCAACCAGTAATTGAACAAAGACACTTGATCCCGGATCATCAATTTGGCTTTCGGGTCAAACATTCCACAATCGATCAGGTGTATCGAATAACGAACGAAATTGAAAAAGCTCTAGAAGGGGAAAAAATATGCTCTGGCGCTTTTCTCGACGTATTGCAAGTCTTCGACAAGGAATGGCACGAAGTCCTAAAGCATAAGCTAAGGGTAATCTTAGCGGAAAAGTTGTACAGAATATTGGAATCTTATCTTGAAATCAGACTTTTCCGTGTTAGACACGGGAGTGAATATTCCGATTTCAAAGAAATCTACGCCGGTGTTCCACAAGAAAGTGTTCTCGGTCCAATCCTGTTCCTGCTCTACACAAGAGATATACCACAAGATGAAGGGACCGTTGTAGCAACGTTCGCAGATGACACGGCTATCATCGTAACGGATGAGTCAGTCGAATCATCAACGGGAAAACTCCAACGAGCTTTGAACAAAGTATGCGAATGGACAAAATCCTGGCGAACAGTCCTCAATGAGACAAAATCAATGCATGTCAATTTTACGTTAAGAAAGATAAACAACTTACCTATATCCATTAACTCGGTGCAAATATCGTACGCAAACGAGGCAAAATATTTAGGAATGTTCCTAGACGCTAAACTTAAGTGGAAACCACACGTTAAAAAGAAGCGCGGAAAGCTCGAAATCAGATTTAGAGAAATGTACTGGCTACTCGAAAGATACTCGAAGTTAAGCGTTTACAACAAACTGCTTCTGTATAAGCAAGTGCTAAAACCGTCTTGGACATATGGTATACAACTTTGGGGTTGTACCAAACCAAGCAATATGGCTCTACTGCAAGCATTTCAAAACAAAATACTAAGAGCAATCGTGAATGCTCCTTGGTATATAAGGAATAGTGATATTCACAGAGATCTAGGAATTGCTACCGTGAGGGGCGAAGTAACAAACTATGCTCGCAAACTTCGTAACCGTCGTCATGTTCACTGCAATAATGAAATAATCCGTGCTATGGACGTGACAAACCTTGAGCGCCGACTACAAAGAACAAAACCTTTCGACCTAGCGCCGTAAAGAAAAACGGCATGTAATGACTGTATTAGTAGGTGCCTTTACTGGAAAGCTACCTACCTAACGCGATTAACTCTACAGAAGCGTGAACTACTGGTTAAGGCAACTTAGTCGTAGTCATCACAAAAATGAAAAAATGAGAGGGACGAATTTCCTACTACTATGTGTACGCGCAGCCGGTTCTCATAGTGCCTCTCTGAGGGGTGAGGTTTAGCCCGTAGGCATATACTGACTAGCACTGATGGCATTGTCAGATATATGAATCGGGCATAACGAATGGTATGGACCATTGGTATCTTTTGAAGATTCCTGCACCTCCAGGCGCAACCAAAAAAAGAAAAAAAAATGTATATACCTTAATTTTAGAATACTTACTTACTTACTTAGTGGGTGCCGTGCCGCAGTGGTGAGTGTGTCGGACCACTACGCGTGAGATTCAATGGGTCATATGCAAAAAGATGAGCACGATCTCAGAGTCAGAGCTGACGAACTTCAACTCACATGTGAGATCGATTGGGCAAAGCGGAACTCGGACTCAGTTCCATATGCAAAAAAATGAGATCGTTCTCAGCGGCTCTGACTAGATGGATTTGACTCAGATCTCAAAGCTCTCTGTCTTTTTTTTAGTTGTGATTAAAATTTCTTAGCGGCAAGTTAAATAAAAAAACTAAAAACGTCTTCTGGCAATGAAAAAGAGGGTATGGTTTTTCAACAGTGAGTTGGATAACTTTAATAAATTGTTGGTTAAGGAACTGATCGAAAATAAAACATTGCTTGAAAAATCACAATTATCAATGTTTTAGGCGAGGAAGAGGGACGCAGTGCTAAAAATTGTCGCTGCTTATAAAAACCAATTTGCTGAAGATATATGTATGATTAAATAAGATAGATTTTTGTTTTTTTTTTTTAATGTGGGACTCGTGAACGGATCCTGGCCAATAAACTTCAATATTGGTAAATTTTCCTTTTGCGTTGCATGTGGCTTTGGAATTTATTGGTTAGAATCCTTTGCGATTGATGCACTCCTCCTTTAGAGGCTTCTTTATACGAATGTGAGTGCAAAAAGGAACACCAATTGCGTAAGAAAATTCATACTTACTGCTCCATATCCTTAGCTATTCTTTTCTTCCAAACTATGTGGGAATACGATTCAATCATTCGCATGACTTGCGATTTCTGCTGCAACTTGCTGTATCACTTTAGATATAGTTGACTCACGTACACCAATATCTTCACCAAGTCCTATTTGAAATCCGAGGTCTCGTATATAGCGCAGAAAAGTTGTCATTTTTTCATCATTCGTCAAAACAACACCGTGTGTTTCTAGGGTCGGCCGCAAAATTTCTCCAGCTAATAATTTCACACCTTCTTCACTAAATCGATACACCAGTTGAAAATTTCCACCAACTGGATGCCTTCTATTTTTTTTAAATTCGATTTGTAAATTTAGCTGAAATTCGGCCATCTTGACAGTTGTATATGAACTGAGTAAAGGAAATACCATGCTTAACTACCTATAGATCGATGTCATGCAATCAATCGATTTCTCATCTTTTTGCATATCAAAACAAGCTCTGTCTCACATCGAGCTTTCAATTTGTAATCAATCTCAACACTTTGAGATTGAGTTTACAACATGAGATCTATCTCGGTCAGTGTACCACGTTAAGAAAGATCTCAGAAAAGTGAGTAATCAGCTTGAACTCATCTTTTTGCATACGACCCAATGTTGGAATCCCAGAGGACACCAATGCTTTTTTAACGGTCCAACTCCTTACGACCGTTTGATAAACATCCGAGAGTATTAGCAGTTTTTTATTATCTGTTCTGATCCAGATCAGATCACACGACGAAAATAAAACGATTTGGATTTGGATCAACGAACAATTTTTGTTGTGCCTTGTGGTGTGGTTATAGTTTCCGCATCGAACTTCTTTCAAAATATGGTTTATTTCGTGCTGAAATTGTGCTTAACTCTTGCTATATGCATCCAGAACAACATTTGTTTCTTCTGGTGTACAACTTGTTATTGTTTTCATTCAATAATTAGTTATTTAAAAGTAACAATTATTTTTTTCCCCTCTTTTCCATTAGAATTTCACAGTTGACTTACTTCAAGCGGAGTTGCCATGCGATTTATTTTCTCTTATAAAATTCAGAGAATATGCGATCTTTTTCTTTTACTGTATGTTTTGCGATCCTAAGTCATTCAAATGGTGTATATTCACTCAATAATTATTAATTTGAAATCACTAGGAGTAAATGGGATAAGTATTTACTTTCAGATACGCTTTTATGTGCATAATTCAGCTGATTTTCTGTCACTTAGTAACCCAAATGTATACGTAAATATACAAATAGTATCGTAATACTGAAGCTTACATACATACATACATACATAGAAAATGGTCCGCTAATCCTTCATGAGGGTCGCGGGGGTAGGATGCTCAGGTGGACTCTCCATCCTTCTCGATCCTCCGCCATTGACTCCAATTCATCAGGAGGAATCCCTAGGCGGCTCCAGGAGAGATGTCGGACTTGGTCTAACCATATATTTCTAGGCCTTCTGCGGAGTCGCCTACCTGATGGCACGACAACCATGGCGCGTCTTGAAAGCCGGTCTGTGGGCATACGCATTACGTGACCAAATCATCGAAGCATAGATCGTTCCGCTTACAATAACTTGAAAGATATTGTATCTTACTGTGCAAGACTATAAATAAAGAATAAATATTTAAACATTTAAAATACCAATGCAAAGAAAACATAGAAATCATAGAATGACAATTAAAGTGCAGAAAGTATTTCATATTCTAATCTGGCAACAGGAGTTTTGACAATTGTCGACAAAAGTGCAGGCTAGCAAGGAATAGACGAACTAATTTTTGGATCACAAAAAAAGATCCAAATGAAAAGCAAGATCTACTTACTTACTTAGGTGGCGCTACAGTTCGGGGTGAACCTGGGCCTCAACCAACAAGCCTCTCCATTTAGCTCGGTCTTTAGCTAATTGCCTCCAGTTGCGCACTCCAAGTTGGTCGAGGTCCCCTTGAACTTGTGCGCGCCACCTACGGCGATGATTCCCTCTACTGCGTCGTCCCTCGGGGTTAGATTCGAAGACTCTGCGGGCCGGAGCGTTGGTGTCCATTCGCTCTACATGTCCTATCCATCTCAGATGTCCAATACGCAGTTTTTTGACTAGGTTGTTGTCGCTGTACAGCTCGTATAGTTCGTGATTGAATCTTCTCCTCCAAAACCCGTCAACGCAAACGGGACCGAACATCTTGCGAAGAATTTTTCTCTCGAAGCGACCAAGGATATCTTCATCCTCTTTTAATAAAGTCCATGTTTCAGCGCCGTAAAGCAGGACTGGAATGATCAAGGTCTTATATAGAGTCTCCTTAGTTGTTCAAGATAGGGCTTTACTGTTGCATTGCCTTATAAGCCCCAAAAAAACAGCGATTGGCAAGAGTTATTCTTCGATTGATTTCTGCACTGATTTTGTTAGTAGAATTTATAGCAGAGCCAAGGTAGACAAAGTCCCTTACTACCTCGAAGTTATAGCTGCCCACGGTGACGTTTTGTCCAATTCGTCGGTGTTGGTTTTCCCTTCTAGTTGACAGCATATACTTGGTTTTGCCCTCGTTTATCGCCAAACCCATTTTGGCCGCTTCCGCCTCAATGCTTGCAAAAGCACCGGTGACAGCCCGCTGAGATCTTCCGATAATGTCTATATCGTCGGCGTATGCAAGCAGTTGTACAGACTTGTAATAGATTGTGCCTCCGGTGTTGGCTTGTGCAAAAGCAAGATCTCATATTGTTATTTTAATGCATACACACCAATGATCTGATCTGAAGCATGGGTGATAATAAAACACGGCTATTGTTATCATGAGAAAGTTAAAAATAAAAAATAAAAAATATAGGTGCCTTCCATATGTGCGAAGAATCATGAGTGGTTGCGAGAAGCTAGGCCCTAGCCCCTTTATGGGATGTTTGTGCGACATGCATATACGAGTATATGTACCTACATATATAAAGGGTTTTCTATTAAGCGTTTCCTATCTTCAAATTTGAATAAAAAAGACTGTGAGTGAGATATCATTGAAATTTTTTATTTATTTAGAGAGCCTATGTATGCGATTATGTATAGAATATTACATCATTCAAATGTCCACCGCGGCTTCGCTGGGTGGCGCGCTTCCGAAAAGTCCAATTTTCCATAACTCTGGCGCATAAATCAGACTGAATTGGACGAATGGCATTGATTATGTTGGCTTTCAGGGCAGTGGTGGTTTGTGGTTTATTGGCATAGACCTGTGACTTAAGAAAACCCCACAAGAAGAAGTCTGACCCCGCACGTCGCACGATTTCGGTGGCCAATTTACATCGTCTCCGCGTGAGATAACCATGTTCGGAAATCGCTCGTGCAGATTGTCCATCGTGGCACCAGCTGTGTGGCACGGAGCCCCGTCCTGTTGAAACCACATGTCGTCGGTATCCATATCATCCAATTCGGGCCAAAAGAAATTGGTTATCATCCACCGATAGCGCTCGCTGTTGACGGTGATGCCCTGGCCAACGTCGTTCTCAAAGAAGTATGGACCGATGATGCCGCCAGCCCAAAATCCACACCAAACAGTGACCTTCTCTGGATGCATTGCAATTTGGTGGATCTCGTGTGGATTGTTATCGTCCCAAATTCGAGAATTTTGCTTGTTGACGAACCCATTCATCCAGAAATGGGCCAGAAATGGCGACCGTAAAATGGGCAAAGCGCGCGAAATGTTGCACGAACAGAAGACGCACTTTCATAAAACAATTTAATTATTTGCACGCTATAACTCTCCATGATGATTTGGCAAGACAGACTTAATAGATGACAGCTAGTTTGACAGATATAGCTTCAACAATATGGCCGCAATCACCTGTCAAAGTTCGGAAATCCCTATTGAAAAACCCTTAACAGCTTTAACTTATAATTTGACATCAAATATGGTAAATCAAATCAATGCTCGCAACTGTACCAATATTTGTCCTCATAGCTTCCAGTCACCACAACATTATTAGTACTTTTTTATTATTCCAATCATACAAAACACCTGGGGGCACAAAAAATCGAGTACAACCATTACACCGCAAGTACATAAACGCTCACTTCAAAATGCAAAACCATTCGCTTAAACTGCGCACCATAAAACCATTAAACCCATTGACCTTCTGTGGCCGACGGTAGCCTTTATAAGTGTGTATGTATGTAGTTTTCAAAGCAATAAACGCCAATGATATTGCCTGCAAATAGGTCGGTGTTATGTCATTTGGACATGGTCTGAAGTTCAGTAGAGTATATTAATTGCATTATTATATTGACACATTAAGAACAAAACTATTAGAGATGCCTGATGCATAAGTGGTGCTATGTAGTTGCTGATGCAATTTGTTAAAGTAATCAGTATCAATATCATTAATATCAACTGGGCGTCGTGAAGCAGTGATTAGTTAGTGTGTTGGATCCCAGAAAACACCGACAACTTTTTTCGCGGCCCACCTCTCGCGAACGTTTGACAAACATCCAAGAGTATTGATGTCACGAGAAAGCTTCTCAATAGAAAGCCAACATACCATATATACATATATGTATGTATGACTATCAAGCAACGCTCTAAAGTCCATATCTTGATTTTTATTGAACAATCTAAAATATGGTAGGTCTAAGTGTACACTGTATTTTTATTATTTGTGTAGGGTTATCATGCACTGCGATCATTAGGTCTATTGTGTACCCTGCTGATACCTTAGAAAAGATCCCACGGCTACAAAAGAATGCCCTGGCTCAACGCCGATAGACTTAGTGATCCCTCAGTGCACCAACAACTAAGTGAGCACCTTTTGCAAGGTGTGGAAGCATCACCAGCTCACTGTCCGTACTATCTAAGACAATTGGTGAGCAGTGAAAAATGTTTTTACTCTGATGCTGAAAGAATTATGAGTCGATCGCAGCGAAGACATATGGCGTGGCTTTCGGAGTATACCTGCAGACGGATTGATGGACGAAAACAGCTGAAAGTTCGCATTGCAGCTGCTCCAGCAGCTATATAGTTCCGACTGTAGTCCGTATATTGCATGAAGATGAGAGAAGTTCAGAGTAGCGTGCAACTTTATCAACGAGCTAGCTATAGAAGCAAAAGAAGCTGTAAGCAGGTGAGACAGTAGGACGTTTACATAATCACCAAAGAGCTGAAAGGTGGTCGCAGCTCCAGTAAACAACCACAACCAGTGAAATCGAAACCCTGCGGATTATCATATAACAGCATGGTGAATATCGGTCGCCACTTCACCTGCTGTTCATTGATTTTGAGAATGCGTTCGATAGAGTTTATTTGGTGTGCCTTACGCAGGAGAGGTACTATCGATAAATTAATTGGTATGAAGGGTCCAATTGCCACGTACAGTCCAGCTGCTACAGCAAACCGGAGTATCTTCAGTGGATCCAGCAAAAGTAAATCCGTTTCTGATAGGAGGTAGGCACCAAGGTGATTCCTTCTTTTGTGGATCAGAGCTTCGCATTCCATAAGAAGGTGTTCTGGTGTTTCTGCAGTGTCCCTGCAGAATCTGCAGTGTTCGTCTCCCTCTATTCCCAGTTTCCTAAGGTGCTCCTTAAGTCTGCAGTGACCTGTTAACATGCCCGCCAAAATGCGAAGCCGATTCTTACTAATTCTTAGGCAGGCTTTGCTTCTTTTCTGGTTGTATTTCCCCAGAAGTTCGTTTGCCTGTCTTATTTGGGGGATATCGTCCCAATGTTTGGCCCATTTGTTCTCTTCTTCTTTCCTTAAGTCTTCCCTTATTTTGTGGGGTCCTATCCCACAGAAGGGTTCTGGTCCAAGGGCGGCGTGTCTGATCCGTTTCTAGCTAGTTCATCAGCTGCTTCGTTCCCCTCTACTCCTACATGTCCTGGTACCCAGTAGAGACTTACTTTGTTTGTTTCTCCCAGTTTGTTGATCCTGGTGAGACATTCGCATACCAGTTTGGATCTGATCTCATGCGAGGTCAGTGCTTTACAAGCGGCTTGGCTGTCTGATAGTATCGCGATGTCCTGCCCGCGATATTTCCTGTCTAAGTTGAATTGCGCACATTTTTCGATCGCCTGAACTTCTGCTTGAAATATACTGGGGAATACTCCCAGTGATTCTGAGTAGCTAGTCCTGGGCCCGTAGTTGCCAGTAGATGTTTTCGATCTGTCTGTGTACCATTTAATTGTGTGTTGCTTGAGTTGGTATTTATCGGATTCGCTGCTCCAATCTCTTTTGTTGCTCAGCTTTGAGTCAAATTTCCTTTCAAAGCAGTATTTCTTGACCATATCATCTCTGCGCCAGTCCAGAAGCGGCACCGATTTGGATAGAGTTACTCGCTCTTTATTTGTGATGCATGTTCCTTTCCCGATGCCCTCTTTGCTGTTTCTTAAAATGGTCTCCTTGGCGATTCGCTCTAGCACTATGTGTAGTGGAGGTATCCCTACGATCACTTCAAGAGCTGCTGTGGGACAGGTTCGCATGGCTCCTGATATACATATACAGGCTAATCTTTGCACTTTGTTGAGGGATGTCCTCGTCGTGGTTAGTCTAGATCTGTTGACCCATGCCACTGCCCCGTAAGTGATGATGGGTCTTGCTATCATCAGATACATCCACCTCAGTGTGGCTGGGCAACAATCCCAGGTCTTTCCTGAAATGTTTTTGCACACCATAAGTGCTCTTGTGGCTTTGGTGACCACAGTTTCTACATGTTCTCTCCAGAGGAATTTGCTGTCTAGTGTTAGACCTAGATACTTGACCTGTTTCTGTGAGTCAACTCTGATCCCTTCCAACAGGATGGGTTGCATACGCTTTAACTGTCTTTTCTTGGTGAAGGGTATCACAGTGGTTTTGGTAGGGTTCACTCTAAGCCCTACCGTTTTACACCACTTCTGTGTGATTCGTAGGCCCCTCTGAATGATTTCGCATAGTGTTTCTTCAAATTTTCCTTTTGCGACAATGAATATATCGTCGGCGTACCCCTGGCACGTAATGCCGGCACCTGTCAATTTGTGCAGTAGTTCATCTGCTACTAGGCTCCACATCAATGGTGATAATACCCCTCCTTGTGGACAGCCTCTAGTGGTGCTTATTGTGATGGTTTTTTGACACACCTCTATCTCAGCAGTCCTAGTTCTTAGCATCTCACACATCCAGTTACTTGTGGTGTGATTTACTCCTTTTATTTCGAGACCCCTCCTAATTGCTTCATGGAAGGTGTTATCGAAGGCTCCTTCGATGTCTAGAAATGCGCATACTGCTGTTTCCTTGCTCTCCAGTGTATCCTGAACCCAACTTGTCAGCTCGTAGAGCGCAGTTTCGGTGGATCTTCCTGCTCTGTAGGCATGTTGATTGCGGTGGAGAGGTATTCTTTCCAGCACAGTCATTCTTAGGTGATTATCTATGACCTTTTCTAGCGTCTTTAACATGAATGAGGTCAAGCTGATGGGTCTAAAGGATTTTGGTGAAGTGGTGTCTCTTTTTCCCACTTTCGGAATGAATATGACCTCTGCCCTTCTCCATATTCTTGGTATATGCCCAAGTGCGACGCTGCTTCTCAATAGTCCTAGAAGGTGTGGCATAATGATTTCCTGGCCTTGTTGTAGTAAGGCAGGGAATATTCCGTCCGCTCCCGGTGCTTTAAACGGCTGGAAGGTGTTCAGAGCCCAACTTAGCCTTTGATTCGTGCAGATGTCTCTTGCCATCGCCCAGTCCTCTCCCATGGGCCTTTTATGCCTTCCTAGTACATCTGTGCTGCTGTAGAAGGAAGCTTCACTTAGAAGCCTTCTATTACAATGATATAGGCGATCTGATAGACATAGATATTAAGAGTCCCGTATGCTTCATGAGAAGCTCTACCTAACGAGTAGGTAGAGAGAAACTTTCCCCATGATCCGCGTGGTATCACAATGGACCTATTGCTGGTCTAAGTGTGTTGGCGATTTTTAGCTGGCAGCCACTTCAACCTAACCTAACCCTAGGGTGCCGAGAACCATATTGAATAAAGAGGTTTACGGGGTTCTGCGCTGATATACTCGTACATGTTGAAAAGACACTGTGAAAATGAGGGATCATAACCCTTGCACTTCGCGGCGTATATTTTGTGCTCTGCTCTTTCCATCCTTAGGTCTGTTGAAGGTGTGAGAGGTAATTTTTCATCACGAAAACAAAAGCCATGCCTCTTATTTTGTACTGATTGTAGGTATAGGTATATAATATTAATTTGATACAACAGCTCATTTAGTGCCTAGGCCTAGGTTCTCGCAACCACTCGTGTTGTGTGCGTTATATACATTATATAATTTGTTGGTGTTTGCTGGGATTCAATCATGGAACCTCACCCACTGTCGTCCGACACACTAACCACTGCGCCATGGTGCCCACTGATTCTACTACTTGTTTTTCACGACTTTTTCTCTTGTCATGCAAATCTAGTTAAATAACAAGCTTGTTCTTACAAGTTAAGAAGGCAGAGTAGAAGGAGAAGGGAAGATATAACCTATTCACAAATGAATTAAAAAGTATTGAAATTTTGTCTACATAATTGTCTGTACACTTTCCACAATTTTTTTTTATTTTGTTTTTCAGATACCCAAGCACTAATTGTCCCACAGGAGCTTCCATCAATCCTTTCCCTAGTATATTCAAACATCCCACCAATCAGAAAAGGCGAGTATTATAATTTCAAAAGCCATCTAAATAATATTTATTAAATTAATATTCGCAGGAACGGACTCCCGTCTCGGATTCGGCTTCCGACTGGGCGAACATGCTGACTTTCAAGTTGTAGTCGAGTTGGGTCCACAAAAGGATACCCGTCCTATCGCCACGGCCGATGGAAGTTCCAGCAGCAAGCGGCAAGTGAATCAAAACGACTACAAACCAATCCGAACCACTACAGAAGAGTCCACCACGGCTGCAAGTTGGTTACAAAATTGGTCCAATGATATGCGTGCTAAACAAAAAAAGGCCAACAAAAATCAATTGCAGAAACGAAACCCAGAAAATGAGACAACGAAAGATGGTTACATAAAAACGGGTCAAATGATTTCTGAGTCAGCCTTGAAGCAATTGCAACAACTTTACAAAATGGCTGCGTCAGGAAGTGAACCAATTTCAGTAAGGGATACTACAGTGGCGTCCAATGGTGCTGACAACAAGCAACCGATTGATATGCTAGGCATAATAAGCCCTCGACATGCTCCCCGAATTCGAAAAACAAAGGGAGAGATTACGGAGGAATTGATGGATGTAAAGATGAAGTAGTAAAAGAATAAAGAGGGTTGACGGCTAGGGTGTAAATATTTTTGTGACCAATGTTTGGTGGGTTCACCCTGTGAACTGTGGTAAATTACGTAGAATAATCTCGACTTTCCTGTAAATTGTAAACTGTTGTCAAATTTAAGAAGCTGTGTGTGTTAGATGTTCTATTTAACGGTTATTTATATACGAGAATTATTTATGTGAAATATTGTAAATAAATAATGGAGTTTTCTAAGACGAAATTAATTCATTTGAAACCAGTTTCTCGCGACGTTCACGAAATTAAGATCAATGTTTTACGAGTTATTGGATTTTTCTAAAAACTGTGAAAGCTTAAACTTATAACCACAGGAAGTTATAGTTATAAAAAATGGGCAGTTAGAAGAGTATAACTTAGATTATGCTTGAAAAATTTAATGAGAAAGAATATCTGGAAATTGACTTAATTGCATAAAATATTTTTGAAAAACCGCATTTTTTATATCTATAAAATATATAAAGCTCGAATATAAAATCCGGCAAGGACTACTATTGGTTGGAAAGATAGAGGAAGCTCATATTTTATTCATACAGTAAGCAAAATGTCGTATATACTTCTTAGGAGAACAATTAAAGCAACTCGCCAAATAAACTGATAAAATAAAAACTCCGATGGACTAAAAGAGAGACGGGATTCTGAAACATGTTGCTACTTTAAACCACTCTCGATATTGGGGATGACTCAGGACGCAAGACATAGGCTATGTCTAAAACTAAATGGTGGTGTCGTCGAATTTTTCTGATCCAGGAGTTTTTAGGTCTGCATTTATTTCGCTAGGATGGCAAACGACTAACAAAGGCCTCTTAGGGGCAGCATCTCCCGATAGGTGTTGGTCCGCTAAGTAACGAGAAAGAGCCACTGCAGCCGAAAACCTAGCAGCTCTGTTAGTAAGCCCTACTCCCACCTCCTCGTGGTGCCATCTGGGGATTTCTTCGGAAATTGCTAACGGGAGAGGACGAATGGCGAGCTTCCTGCGCCAAAAAACAGGATAAGTGTCGGTTGGTCTGTGGCCCAGCGAGCCGCAACCGTAAAAACTTTTACTGCTCCGAAACGAAAACCAACGCCTCGGATACGGACGGATAATTTGATGACGACCTTTGGCTATCGGACACGGACAACGATCGGATTCTGGAACGTTAAGACCCTCCTGGACTCACTCAAGGAAGGGCCTTATAACGCCAGATTCCTCCAATTAGAACGCGAATTCGCAAGGTATAAAATAGACATCTTAGGGCTGAGCGAGATAAGATGGTTCGATGCTGGGGAATTCATCTCCCCAACCAAAAACACTGTCATGCTCTACTCTGGGAAACCAGCTGGAAGTGCACGGAGTTCCGGAGTAGGACTCATGCTAACTCCAGCAGCACGTAGTAGCCTCATATCCTGGAAACCCCATAATGACCGGATATTGACGGCTAGGTTCCAGAGTAGAGTTAGAAAAATTACCATCATACAGTGTTATGCTCCGACTCTAGACGCGACTGAGGACGAAAAGGATGATTTTTATAGCCACTTAGGCGCCGCCTACAACCAAACGCCTAATGGGGACATCGTAATGGTGATGGGAGATTTCAATGCCAAGGTGGGTAGCGACAACACCATGCTTAAGCACGTGATGGGAGTTCACGGCGTGGGAGACCGTAATGATAACGGTGAGCGGTTTGTGGACTTCTGCAATACCAACCGCCTAGTCATCGGAGGTACGCTGTTTAAGCATAACACCTGCCACAAAATCAGTTGGGTCTCTACTGATAGGCAACGAACATCCAACCAGATCGACCACATTGCGATCAGTCGCCGCTTTAGAAATTGTTTCCTGGACGTCCGAAACAGACGTGGAGCTGACGTCGGACTAGAACGAGATCACCATCTTATGGTAGCTCATTTACGCCTTCGTACTGCATCCGTCAACAGCAACCGCTCAAACCTACTTAACATCACCAGGTTTAATATCGACAGGCTCAAGGTTCCCCAAGTGCGCCAACATTTCAGGGATCATCTTGCCTTAGAAGCAGAAGCAATCAGCAGCATAGAGAACATGGATGACCACTGGAGTGCTGTGAAAAATGCTTTTGCGACTGGGGCACGCACGTATGTCGGTAAAAAGCAGAAACACCACCGCACATGGCTTTCTACAGACACCTGGAGACGGATCGATGAGCGTACAGCAATCAAGGCTCGGATTGCTGCGGCCTCAGCAGTAGAGAGAACCGAGCTTGAAGGCCAATACCGTGCGAAGAAGAAAGAAGTGCAGCGTAGTGTGAGACGTGACAAACGTCAATATATCAACTCACTGGCCTCAAGGGCTGAAGAAGCAGCGAGTAGGTGCGACAGTAGGACTGTGTATAGTATCACTAAGGAGCTCATCGGTGGTCGAAACTCCAAACAACATCCAGTGAAGAGTCTAGACTGTAACCTTCTGATTTCGGATGAGGATCAGCTCACTAGATGGAGAGAACATTTTGCTACAGTGCTAAATCACATAGACGATGGCGGTATGATCTCGAATTCGAATGAGCAGTTCGAAGCAACAAATTCCCGAATTCGCACCGCACCTCCCAGTAAAACCGAGATAATAACAGCAATCAAGTCCCTCAAGAAGAACAAGGCGGTGGGTATTGATGGCATCCCTGCCGAGCTATTTCAAGCGGCGCCAAATACATCGGCAGATTTGCTGCATCCCCTAATACGGAGAGCTTGGGATAGTGAACAATTTCCACAGGATTGGAAAAGGGGGATGATCATTAAACTTCCAAAGAAGGAAAACTTGATGGATTGCGGTAACTGGAGAGGTATATGCGTTCTTCCAGCCGTGGCTAAAATAATAGCTAAAATAATTCTAGAACGAATTAAAGAACATTTAGATTCAACTCTCGATGTCGAACAGGCAGGCTTTCGTGCTGGATCCTCCTGCATTGACCACATAAACACCTTACGGATCATTATCGAGCAATGCGTTGAGTATAGGTCTCCGCTACATTTAATGTTTATCGACTTCGAGAAAGCTTTCGACAGATTGAATCGAGATGCTATCTGGTTGGCCTTGCGCAGGAGAGGCATCCCAGAAAAACTTATAGCTATTATCAAGGCTACATACGAGGGCGGCAAGTGTCACGTCGTGCACAATGGTAAGGTGTCGGAGGATTTTGAAGTCCAAAGTGGAGTACGTCAAGGGTGCATACTGTCACCACTATTGTTTTTGGTGGTTATCAGCGATGTACTCCATGCAGCATTGACGGAAGGCAACTATGGAATTCGTTGGACTATGACATCTTACCTTAAACACCTAGATTACGCTGACGATGTTTGTCTACTTTCACATCGGATAATGGATCTTCATCTGATGGCCCAAAATCTAGAAGCTGAGGCAAACAAAGTGGGGCTAAAAGTAAACACAGCCAAAACAAAAGCCCTGAGCACTTCTTCTAACAACCGCGCTCAACTTAACATTGCCGGACAGGAAGTCGAGAAAGTTGATAACTTTCTTTATTTAGGAAGTGTGGTCTCGGCTAATCGCGGTGGCACCGAACTGGATGTGTGCAGCAGAATCGGGAAGGCTAAAGCTGCGTTCGGAATGCTATCTAAAATCTGGAGAAGCAATGTTATCAGCTTAAGAACCAAGCTGCGACTGTTCCGCTCCAACGTAGAATCAGTGCTGCTTTATGGGTGCAGTACTTGGAAGGTGGACACCATTAACACACGGAAGCTGCAAGTCTTTGTAAACAAATGCTTAAGAATCATCTTGAGGATTTTTTGGCCGAACCGCATCTCTAACGAACAGCTTTATCTGAGAACGGGCCAAGAACCTATAAGCATTACTATACGAAGAAGAAAGTGGCAATGGATTGGACACACCCTACGGCGCGAAGACAACTCCATTGCGAAATACGCCATGCATTGGAATCCGCTCACCCAGGCAGGCAGAATAGCGGGACGCCCTAGGCAAACGTGGCGCAGAACAGTTGAGGAGGAATCGAGCTCTTTAGGAATGAGTTGGAGGCAGCTCAAACGCGTTGCAGAACTTCGAACACGATGGCGCGCAGGCGTGGTTGACGCCCTATGCCCCCCGAGGGATTAAAGGATCTAAGTAAGTATTTATTTCGCTATAACTTTGGAGCGTTCATTGATATTGCCTTTTTAACCGGGTTCAAATGATCTCTTCTCTTTCAACGTGGCAATACCAAGTGAGCCGGTGGCGCTCTGTTTTTCGTAAGATTATTTCCTTGAAAGATTTTCATGGATATTCGAACTTCTTATGTTCTGGGAAACATTGTTCTAGTCAAATAAATGTCTGGAAGAGGTCAGAGTGGATCAGAGAACGGACAGCACAAGTACTCGTTTTTTTTTTTTTTCTAATGCGATACCCATTTCTCTTTAAAACGTCAACCTACAATATTACTTAGGTGGCGGTACAGTTCGGGGGCTTCAACCATCAAGCCACTTCATTTAGCTCGATCCTTAGCTAAGTAATTACCTCCAGTTGTGCACTCCAAGTTGGTTGAGTTCCATTTGAACTTATACGCGCTACTTACGGCGAGGATGCATTCTACTACGTCGTCCCTCCGGGTTAGATTCGATGATACCTTTTGCCAACAAAAACATTGCTCACAGCAATACGAGTACGTTCAAGGAACTTGATGACTTTTTATTCTGGAGAGCTCAAGTGCGGGGCTGCAAATATTATGAGACTACCGAGGATTTACTGAGCTTCTTCGCCAAACGAGAATTTCATCTACCATCGACCACGCCCAATTAAATGGTAATGGTGGAAACAAAATTAAAGTCACCGTTTATTTAAACACTGAAACTACAAGTAAATTATATTTTGTGTTATTTTTTAAGTTCTTCTTCTTCCTTTTATCAGCGAGGTTATGATCCGAAAACAAGGGATCATAACCCTTCTGCTGCACCGCATTTCTACTGATCCACCTGAGGGGTTCGCCTATTTGGCTTCAGAAAATATCGGCAGTCCTCCCGATTTGCAATACTAGCTGAGCGGGTCGCGCTCTATTTTTCGTAAGATAGTATCCTTGACGTGAAGACTTCTACATATCTTCGAACTTCTTATTCGATCAAGCTTTGTCACTCCTGCACGTGACGCGTGAAGAATCTTCATCTCAGCTGCCATTAATTTGCGCTCATACTTTTTGTACATCGTCCAACATTGTGAACCGTATGTGAGCGCTGGACGCACAACTACGGTGTAGAGCTTTCTTTTCAACTTAGGGCGCATTTTTCTGTCACAGAAGATAGCGAAGTTTTTCGCCAACTCATCCACCCTACACTTACGCGATGATTGGTGTCATCATCACAGATTGCTTTGTTATTGATCATAGATCCCAGATATTTGCACTTTTCGTTCTTGGGAAGCACTGTCCCATTCAAATAAATGTTGGGAATAGACCTGAGTGGATCAAAGAACGGGCAGCACAAGTATTCTGGCTTCTTTGAACTAATGCGATATCTATTTCCCTCCAAAACGTCCACCCACACATCAGGTGCTCGTTGCAGGGGCATAAGATCCTCACTTATATGGCTCCATCGTCAGCAAAGAATAATTGATGTACCTTGGGGTCCGTCACATTACCTTCAAGTAGATAGTCAAGGTCTGCAATAAAGAGCGAATGACTTAAGACGCTTCCCTGCTTCCCCCGACCTTGATTGGGAACTCTCGGTTACTCCACCGGGGCATCTTACTCTTGTCTTTGCTCCTTCGCACATGTCCATGATTATATGTACATAGGTTTCTGGAACCCCTCGATGTCTTAGCGCTACCCATATCAAATATCGTGGTTGTCTGTCGAATGCCTTTTTAAAGTCAACCAATGCAATATGCAAATCCCTTAAGGAATCACGATGTTTTTCCATTATGATCCTTATACTTTGGATTGCATCTGTGGTTGATTTACCCGAGACAAACTCGCACTGATCATCAGATAGCTGTATTATTTTTCGCAGTCGGCCACCTAATACCCACTCAACGACCTTCATGGTGTGTGACATCAGCTTGATCGGAACGGTAGTTATCGCAGTTTCGCGTATCAGTCTTCCTTTGTATACAGGAAGAAGCTTTCCCTCCATTGATTCGGCATTGAATCACCTCTCATAAATTTGGAGATGACAATTCTGAACCATCTGAACCCGATGTCTCCCATCTTTTCCAGAACTCAGAGTGCATCTCGTCTGGCCCAATCGCTTTCAGTTTTTTTTAGTATTTGACCGCCTCACTAACTTCTTCGACTGTAATGTCGGGTATTTCTTCACAGTTAGGGATGGGTCTTGGAAAGTTTAGCCGAGGAAACTGTTCATTTAAAAGTCCTTCACAATAATGCCACCACCTCTGCAGAATTTTGTCGTAATCCACAAGAAGCTGGCCATGAGCATTGTTAATAAACTTTGGCGAACGAATCTCCTGAGCATTCCTCCGTCTTTGGGCAGCTATTTTGAAGATTGTTGCGCTTCTATTCATATTGCGTCATCGCATCTCCTTGATAGCCTGGTTTGCATCAGCAACCGGGGAAGATATTT
This sequence comes from Brachypalpus laphriformis, assembly GCA_945910035.1. Lineage (NCBI taxonomy): Eukaryota > Metazoa > Arthropoda > Insecta > Diptera > Syrphidae > Brachypalpus > Brachypalpus laphriformis. The sequence continues at coordinate 127,845,859 of OX246755.1, forward strand.
TCTCCAGCTCCCGATGCAGGCCCTCCGTACTCTCTGCTTGAAGCTGTTCGCACTTCTTCTTCGCTTTTTTCTTGCAACATCTTCGTTTTACATATATATAATATCCCTAGGTTTTGTAGTGTATCAATTTTTAGGTCTTCCGTTTTGGGCTCGAATCTGGATGTGTATTGCAGTTATCGTAATATTCTGAATTTTTTTTTTAAATTATTTACTTTGCTTTGCACTTTTGCTCGTTCAGCGATGGGTTTGAAATTAATTGTGCATTTACATATTGTACCCGTAAAATAGAATTGCATATACCAATCAAAACCAAATATTCAAAAAAACAAATTTACCTCTTGGTTCTCCAGTGAATTTCAAGAACTTAAGAATAGTAGGGACTCCGCATATATCAGATGGAAACGATTTAAACTGCCTGAGATTTAAAACACAATCCGTCATCTCAGAAATAGAGTCCATTCAAATATAAGACAAACAAAAAATTGTTTTACGCCGATGAACTTAATGTAAACTTGCCATCTAGAATATTGTGGAAGAATTTAATTGAGCTTGGAGTTGGGAGAAAAGAAGACTGATTTTGAAAATGTTGACCCAGATAAATTAAGTATTGAGTTTACTAAAGTTCAAACATCTGGTGCACATTTCATGTCATCTTCCCTCCCAACAACAATTCATTCTCCTGGATTGAGCCCAATTGATTTCTCCAGGGTTGAAGATACTCATGTCGTTAGAACCATACTGAGTATATAATCCAAGTCAGTTGGCCTTGATGATATCCACCCATTCTTAATTCTACCTCATATTCTTCCTCCACTTACACATATTTTTAGCACTATCTTGTTGTCATGATCTTTTCCTTTAGGCTGGAAAGCCGCGAAAATTATTCCCATATTAAAAAAACGAGGGACAAGATTATCACCACCGGAATATAGACCGATCTTCATTCTTCCGTTTCTGTTTAAGGTCATGGGAAAAATAATGCATTTATTAAATAACAAGCTTTCTACAAAGATATAAGCTTCTTTGTGACAATCAATCTGGGCTTAGGCAGGGACATACTTGTACCACTGCGTTGTTAAAGGTCAGCGACGATCTAAGAAGTTTCGTGGATAATGACTTGGTTTCGTTTCTTACTCTCTTAGACTTCAGTAAATAATTTGACACAGTGAATCATTCTGAAGTTGTTTTGAAAATGGAAAAAAACGTTCAGATTCTCTGACGGAGCTGCAGAATTAACGCACTCTTACCTGACCGGGAGAAAACAGGCCTTTTCAATAAATAATGTGCTCTCCCAATACCTTTACACGTCAACAGGTGTTCCCCAAGGCTCTATCCTTGGGCCATTTTTATTCACTTTGTTTATAAATGACTTTCCGCTCTCCGTGAAATTCATCAATACGCTGATGGTGTTCAACTCCATTTAAGTTGTAATCTAGTTTTGATTGAAGACGGGGCGAGTAAGTTAAATGATGATCTTCAACAGATTTTTCTTTGGTCTGAGAATAATAGTCTACGGTTGAACCCAACCAAATCCAAATGCTTGGTTATTTCAAAGAATAATCTAGACTAGTATCGCATGTGGTCGAAATTCGACCGAGGGGAAATAAACCAACAGCCATAGAAACAACGCAATGTATGTATTTGTTTACATAACGTTTTTATCGTATACGAGTAATATTCTACAGGGAAGGCAAAGGGTTGTAAGCTCATACAGCCATGAACGTGATCAAAATGCTTTCATTTAATGGGTTAAAGCGTTAAATAACTTCGCCGAAATGGGTCAGAAGAAGAAGAAGAAGTTTACAGCGTTTTGTATGGGGAAATCATGTGTGTATGCTCACTTTATTTTACCTTACTTAACGGTAACATGCGCACATGATTTATATTTTCTGTACATCTATGGTACAGTACCTTTCGAATGATATAAGATCTATCCCCCCTTTTATAATAAATACTAAAAAACGTACGATAAGTTTCATGTCCATGTATTAACATATAAGATATCAGTTGTTTTCAACAAATTTTTCTCGGAAAGACTCCGGTTGAGTACATTGAAAAAGGAAATAAAATCTAGGTATTTGGTTTAGCAGCACCCTTAATTAGGATTACCATAACCAACTATCAATTGGAAAGGTATATGGACGTCTAAGAAACCTGTATACTTCGCAGCACTTTACACCGCTTAACACGAGAATGATGCTAGTGAAAGCTCTTATCATTCTCATTATTACATACGGATGCCAAATATTTTGTAGCCATAGTGCAGAAATCGGGAGAAAACTTAAGGTCGCATTTAATAACTTGGTTCGCGCAGCCATCAAAATCAAATCTAGCAATCTTTCCTTCAGGTAGTATTCTTCAATCAAATCTATTCGGCCATAATCTCTGGTGGAGAGTTCCCTCTTGGCTATCCGAACAGAACAACGCTGGCCTATATCATCATCTACTCCTCAGGAATCTACGCATGAAGCTGCTATCGTGGAAAAAAGGCTACTACCGAAAGTAACACTCGCCGCAGCAATGGAAAACGACACCTTGCAAAACATCATCGTCTAAATCTTCTCGTGGAATCGATTGCAAGGGATCGTCGCATACTGTGTTCATTTTTTATCGAATTTTCAATCACCCCAACCATATCGAAGTGTGTCCGGGCTTAATCTCAACGAAAAGGCCAGACTAATTATCGTGAAACACATTCAACAACAAGCATTCGCAGATAAAATTCACCACCTTACCAATAGCAAAAATCTCTCAACAAAATCTTAACTTATCAAATTGCCTCCATTTGTTGATTAGGATGGAGTTCTTCGTATGGGGGGAAGAATAAAACAAATATCTGTTTCCCATAATATTAAACACCCTATTATTCTCCCTAATAATAATAGTTTTTCGTTTATTATAGTGAAATGTCCTCATATTAAGCATCTGCATACAGGTGTATCTGTGACCTTCGTTATTGTTAGACAGCAGTACTGGATATTGGAGAGTCGGAATCTTACCCGGAAGAAGCAAGAAGCTGCAAACCATGCTTTATGCAAAGGAAGCACACTAGCACTCATCTCCAGCGCAACGGATTCAACAAAGTCGACCATTTTCCAATACTGGAATACTCACAATTAAGCTTTCCCGTGGACGCAATCCGAAGCTTTCCAAAGCATGCATTGCATTATTCGTTTGTATGTCGACGAAAGCCATTCATCTCGAAGTGGTCAGTGATTTCACCACATACGCATCTACTGCTTTGCGGAGATTTGTTTCTCGCCGGGGAAAGTATTCAAACATTTACACTGACAACGGAAGTAACTTTCTAGGTGCCCGTCGTTGATTGGATGAAATGCACAAGGTCCTACTGTCTCAAGCCCACAATGATGACATCACTGCAGCTCACGCAAAGGATGTTATTTCATGACACTTCATACCTCCACACTTCGATGGGCTATGGGAAGCTGGGATGCGATCGGTAAAGCTGCACTTACGGTGAGGTATTGGAAGTTCTACAATTAGGTTTGAAGAGTTTTACACGCTTCTAACATAATTCGTAGCAATTTTAAATTCTCGTCCTTTGTTTTCTTTGTCAGATGATGCTATAAATCCATTAAACCCAGGGCATTTCATTATAGGTGAGCCATTAACTGCTGTTCCAGAACCCAATCTCCTAGATATGCCACCAGACCGCTTAACACACTGGAAACACATACAAAATATGGTCCAAGGCTTTTGGAAACGATGGCAAATGGAGTACACCACAGCTCTATAAGAGCGTTCCAAATGACAACACAAAAAAACCGATGTGAAACCAGGCGACTTAGTTGTTATAAGGGAGCCTTATCTTTCACCCAGTAAATCGCTTCTGGGACGAGTCCAAGATGTACTCCAGGTCCGGACAAACGCATAAGTGACGCTACCGTAATCACCAAGAGAAGCACCTGTGTAGGTTCTATCGTGAAGCTGGCCATGCTTCCGACGTCCTGAAACTAGTTCCACTGGGGCCGGGATGTTTTATAATAATTCATTATAATTCGTTTTCTTTTGTTTAATTTCTTATTATTCATAATAGTTTTTCTTATTTGTTTAATTATTGTTAAATCCTCTTTTGGGGTCACGGCATTTGTTTTTTTGTTTTTATAAAATCAACTCTGACGCACTATATCCTATTTGAATAGAATCACTTCTTTGCAGTTGAATCTCACCAACAATTGCAAGCATTTAAGATCACGCGATTTATTTATTTAGTTAAACTTAATACATAAACTTAACAGACAAATTTTAAAGCTTGCATTCACACATTTAATATGCAACAAACTGTTTAATATACAATAAATTATATATAGCTATTGGAACATTTATCTCTTTTAAACTCTCTTCTCGTCGAGTTCTCTAACTTTTTTTCTCAATTTGCACCAATACTTATTATATAAAACTCAATCAGCCCAATCATGAATATTCCCCGGGAATTTTTTCCCGCGGATTTTATTTTTCTCGAGCATTAAATCCTCCTATTCTGAATAAACGGGGAAATAATTTTCACTTCGAATCCGGGAAAAGGAATTTCTCTGGTTTCGAAATCATCTGTTTTGCAAAATGAAATGTCATTTTGCGAACTGTGTCAAATGAATTGTGTTAAAATAATTATTATTTAAAAAAAAAAGCAAGCAAAAATGTTTAGTGTCGCATATATAATGTTGGCGGAGGAATTCTCTCCGAGAAATAAGGAGGAACTTGAGAGACAGCTCGAGTTGTGGGTGCCGTGGCTGAGTGCATCGGATTTTACACACTAATATTTACTTTCATAGATTTCAAAAATATTTTCGAGTGAATAAGTGTGCCTGTAAGTATCTACTCGATGTGCTCACAGCATCTTCCTCGGAACAAAGAAAAAGCATTGCTATCCCACCAATCGTTAAACTAAGTGCTAATTTACGGTTTTTTGCTGAAGGAGCATATCAAACTGGAGTGGGAAAGGATCATGATATTGGCCTTGCCCAATCCAGCTTTAGCAAAGTTCTTTGGTACGTGTTAGATGTGTTTCAAGAAGAACTGTGTACGCGATGGATACGCCTGAGCCAAAGTGAAAGAGAAAACAGAAACCATGGCCTGGCTTTCTACGTTAAACATGGCATTTCAGGTGTTGTGGGATGCATTGACAGCACGCATGTGAGAATTATTGCACCCGCAGAAAATAAACACCTCTATTACAATAAAAAAGGCTTTTATACCTTAAATGTTATGCTAGTAGGTTTTGAATACATTGGGTATCAAATTGAAAATTTCATTGAAAAATTAAAACTTATTGCAGGTATGTGACGATACATTAGTAATACAATACGTAGATGCATCCCATCCTGGTGCATGTCATGATGCCTTTATATGGAACGTCAGCGATCTCCGATCTCACTTTGAAGAAAAATATTTATTTTTTTAAGAAACACTTGGCTTTTGGGTACGAATGCTATTTATTTTTGTATTTTTAATAATTATAATTTCTATTCTGTTCTTATGACACCCTACAGGTTACCAAATGAAGGTTCCACACAAATTAAATTCAATAACGTTCATTCACAATGTCGGAACGCTATTGAACGCACCAATGGTGTCCTGAAAAAAAGGTGGAGATATTTACTTGGTGCAAGGGAGCTGCACTACACTCCAGAAAAAGCAGCAATTTCAACGTTAAATCTACTGAAATTGACGTAGAGGTCTTTGAAACGCCTTCAAGTGTACACAGCAGTGAAGCGATTCCTTCAACCAGATCGGAGTACTTGAGCATTGCGCGACTTGTAAGAGATAGTATATCTAACGACTTATAGATCCACAAATTCCAAATTATAATTTAAATAAAAATTCTTTATTAACTAAACAAAAAAATATAACGGAAGCATAAAGGTAGTTCATTGCGTTTTTTAAAACAAAAATATATATGTATTTTCATAAAAAGTAAAATAAAGTAATTAATTTAAGTTGAAGGAGGTAGTAATTTGAACTCTTCTATTTCTATGAGCCTGCGGTATTTTTCAATTTTTTCCTTTACTTCAATCTCCCTTAGTTTTTCCATCGCAATATTGTCCCGCTTGGCTTCCTGTTGTTCCTCCTGTTGGGGCTTGATTTGCTGACGGTGATAATTTGTCGATAGACCGATAGATTTTTTTTGTGCTTTGGTGGTAGTCTTTGCTATCAGCACCTGCTTGCTTAACACTTTCACACAGCTGCGTCTGGATTTGTATTTCCCTCTGTAAAGCATCAAAATTTGGTGATTTTTGTTTTGACTCTTTCTTTGTTTTTTTTATTAGAATTTCTTATATTTGTTGCGTTCGATTGTTGCTCTTCAAATTCTAATAAATAGCTGTTAATCGTTTCATCCAGACTTTTTTCCACATCTGGTGAAGGTACCCGTTTCGCCACTGGTTCATTTTCTTTATCCTCTTCCGATTTACGTTTTTGACTGGAACAGCATAAACCAAACGTTTGAGCGGGAATACCTTCAACGGACTGCTTCATGCTGACCAAATCAAAAATAGCACGCTCTAGAGAAGAAAAGTTGAAATCAGCGTTTGGCTCACCGCCGGTGTCGGTTTTATGTTTTAAATTTATTGCTGCCTTTTGCCATACATATTTTTTTTGTCAGCCCACACCTTAGTTGTAAGCATATAAATATTTATTGTTTCAAAAGACCATTAAATTACCTTCTTCCATTCACTTATAGATTTTGACGGCGGCCCTGTTGAGTTCAATTCCACTTCCACCTTCTTCCAAAATTGTACAACGTCCTCCTTGTTCGCTTTGTAAAACCCGCACCCAATGTCGCGGTGCGCTTATATAGGACTTAGCTTATTCTTGGCTTGGTCTTTGTTGATAGTTTTCGGCCTTAGAAATTCAATTTAGTTACATCTGACTGCTAAAATGTCGATTAACAAAACAAAACTTACATTTTGAACTAAATTCTCGCTTGAGTTCTTGGAGAAAAATGTATGGGAAAAGCAATTGAATTCGGTTATTTTTTTGACGTTCGTGATACCTACTTTTCTCTTAGAAAAATGTTTCCCTTTTTCGAAGTTTATTTAGAATAAGAGGAAAGTGAAAAGGGAAAAATTTCCCGCAGTTATATTTTTCAGAATAGGAGAGTAGAGAAAAGTGAAAAAATTTTCGCGGAATTTTTATTCACGGTTTTAATTGGACTTAAATGTTCTTGCTCACGTAAAATTTAAAATTAACCGCCTCGATTCGTCTGAAGATATACCCATTTAGACTTAATTCCACATACCATCAAGAGATGTCACCAGCGTCTATCACCTAATACTACAACCATATTTTCTCATCTCAACCACTGAGCAAACTCAACGTTCGTCAAGTCACGCTAGCCAACCATGCCGGTCGAAAGTCCCATTCGCATTTGTTTATTGGATTTTTTCCCTTTCAACTGTCGTGTTGTGCATCGGCGGCGACGGACAGCTTACCAAGAAAAACCAAACGAATTGGTAGCAAGTCTAATTTGTGATGTGGATCGAAGCAAGTGTCGAACGGTTGCGGCTTATTGAATTATTTTTTTCTCTCTCTGTGCGTACCTTCTCTTTTTGTCTGTAAACTCCTATAGCCTGCACTGCTGTAGTTCAAAAATCCTTAAAAGAATTTCCGAATAAATAAAACCTTTCCCCGAACAAAGAGAAATCCAATTTTACTAGAATCACCCAATCATTTACCTTTACACACCGACACTCTATCGTGTGTTAGTCGGACAAGTGGAAAAAGTGTGTAAAAAAAAAAGTAAAAAGTGTAAAAAAGGGTTTTTCTCTCCATCACTAAACCACCTTCTCACTCGTCGCCACCCGTCTGTGAAGTTTTTCGTTTTGTCCCTCTCACAACCACTTGCTCCATAAATTTTGCTACTCCCCTCGCGGTGTACCCATACATAGTGTGTGTGTGTGCGTGTGACGGATATTTGCGCGGAAATTAAATAAAAATAAATTTTGTTCTAAACAAAATAAATATTAAATAAAAAAAAGTGAAAGAGAAAAGTGTATCAAAAGAGTTGTTGATGTGTTGCTTTTATCAGCGATAAGATAGTGAATAAAAGCTCGTGTGTGTGTGTGTGTTAGCGATTTCTTAGAACAGAAAGTGGGAGACGAAACTCCAAAAAATAGTCCACTGCATCCTTATTGTTTTTGGGATTTATTTACCCTGCAGGAACAAACAACGAGAACAAACATCCTTCCCAACAAGAATCCTCAGTTTCTCTGTTGTTCTTGTTCTTGATTATCATCATCATTCTCATCGTTAGTGGTGTATTATTACCATTGCCACCATCTCTCCATGGACAGCTAAAACATTTTACAAGAAGGTAAGTGGAGACCCCAAAATGAATAGAACATACTCGTAGGTATACAGACAAAAAAAAAGAGTCATCATCATCTATCTATCCGCACCGCATGGACGAAATGATAACTACACACAAGTTATGTGGTTCAAATTCCTAGGTCTCCCAGAAGATGGAGGGAAAAGGGAATAGGTGATAAATAGTGTACACGCAATGACAGGTGATTTCAAGAATTTTACTCCGAATTGCGTTTGTTTCTCGTTCTTCGTTTGGCTGAGTGTGTTGATGACGACGTGATGACCACAGCATCATCAATTAAACTAGAAGATTACAAACAATATGCATCTGTATCTGGATTTAAGTCGGCGTTTTCTGGAGTTGACTGCATCGTTATTAGGTTTACTCTTTGAACTTTACACCATAGAGGGTACATACGAGTACTGTTGTGAGTATCTCACCAAACGCATTAATCTTTGACTTTGGCTTGGGTAGGTATGATTTCCGGGATTTCTCAATAGGAGAGTGGTTTTTACAGTTGAAGATCCCAATAACACGCTTGTTAGCAGTGATTTACACACTAACTCAAAAGATGCGACTCCCTTACCTGCTTGCTTTTGAACGCTTATCCTAAAAAGTCATTCGCATTTTCACGTTGACTTTTTTTGAGTCTACGTCTCGACATTTACTCATATATTACCTCCCTGGTATTGACACTTTGGTAGTACAAAATATCGCCAGCTGATGCGACTAATAGAGCCAGAAATAAAATAAAAGTCAAAATCTACGAACAAGGGTATTAAGGTCCATTCACAGTTCAGCGACCTGCGAATACCTGAACTGCGAACCAACCGTTTTTAGCACATTTATAAGCATGGCATTGGCAATTTTACTATTCCAAAGACGGAGCCTTCTCTGTCGATTAATATAAAAAAAGTTGAATTGTAATTAGAGTGGACGCTCGATATAGTGAACATCGATACAGTATTTTATATTGTACAAGCTATTCTAAATAGTGAAAAAAAAAAAAAATTTCGCTACAGTGAACCTTCTTCTTCTTCTTAGATGGCGCTACAGTCCGGGGTGGACCTGGGCCTCAACCAACAAACCTCTCCAGCCAGCACGGTTACGAGCCAGCTGCGTCCAGTTGCGCACGCCAAGTTGGTTAAGGTCCCCCTCCACTTGTTTGCGCCACCTACCGCAAGGTCGTCCTCTACTGCGCCGTCCGTCCGGGGTGGATTCGAAGACTTTCTTAGCGGGAACGTTGGGCTCCATCCGCTCTAAATGACCCAGCCATCTTAGTCGCTGTATGTGAACTCTTCTGGCTAAGTCGATGTCCTTGTACAGGCCGTATAGTTCAGCATTGTACCTTCTCCTCCACTCACCGTCTATGCAGACGGGACCAAAGATCGCTCGAAGAACTTTTCTCTCGAAATAACCAAGGGCATCCTCATCCGGTTTTGTCAAAGCCCATGCCTCTGTACCATACAGCAGGACTGGGATGATTAATGTCTTATAAAGATTTACCTTAGTAGTTCGAGATAGGGCTTTGCTACTCAATTGCCGTTTTAGCCCATAGAAACAACGATTGGCAAGAGTAATTCTCCGTGTGATCTCCCTACTGATGTCATTTGCGGAGCTGACCATAGAGCCTAGGAAGACAAAATCCTTTACTACCTCAAAATTGTATCTGTCTATTGTGGCGTTCTGTCCAAGACGCCGATGTTGGGTGTCCTTTTTTGTAGACAGTATATATTTTGTTTTGCTTTCATTGACCGCTAGACCCATCTTTGCTGCCTCGGTCTCATTCATTCATTTTCATTCATTCATTTTCAATGGCCCGCTAATCCTTCATGAGGGTCGCGGGGGTAGGATGCTCAGGTGGACTCTCCATCCTTCTCGATCCTCCGCCATTGACTCCAATTCATCAGGGAGAATCCCTAAGCGGCTCCAAGAGAGATGTCGGACTTGATCCAACCATCTATTTCTGGGCCTTCCGCGAAGTCGTCTACCTGATGGCACGGCAACCATGGCGCGTCTTGGAAGCCGGTCTGGGGGCATACGCACTACGTGACCAAACCATCGAAGCATAGATCGTTCCGTTCGGAGAAGTAGCTGCTCAACGTTGAGCGCCTCGCGTACTCTGGTGTTGCGCACTCGATCCCTACGAGTTATTCCAACAACACCGCGAAGGAACCTCTTTTCGGCAGCTTGTATCCGCGATCTTATTCTTTCGGTCACTACCCAAATTTCATGACCATAGGTGAGAGTTGGAACATACACCAAGTTAAAAACCGATAGCTTAGCTTGAATACTAAGTTCGGCCTTCCTTATAACAGATTGGCCAAGCTCTCTCAAAATTGATCCAGCCTGACCAATTCTACAGGATAACTCGGCATTGCTCCTCCCATCACTCGTGAATAAAACCCCGAGGTACTTAAACTTCTCCACTTGCTTCAGTGGGACTCTACTAACATGCAGAGTGCACTGAATGGTTTTTTTGGAAACGACCATTACTTCCGATTTGTTCACGTTGATCTTCATTCCAGCATCATCACAAACGGCTACAAACCTTTCGAGTGCGCGGTTTGAGAGGAACCAAGGATGACCAAATCATCCGCAAAGAGCAGATGACTAATCCTTAGGTCTCCCACTTTGAAACATTCTCCGCCACGGCTGCGCTGCAACATCCAATCCATTTATACAATGAAGAGGAGAGGTGACAAAACGCACCCCTGGCGGAGTCCAACGCCCACAGTGAAAGGTATTGATTTAACACCGTTTATCCGAACACAGCTTTTACAGTTTGTATATAAAGACTGAATCGCCCTTAACAGGGAACCATCAATCCCATACTCCTGCAGAACACTCCAGAGTTTGCCTCGAGGAACCCTATCATATGCTTTTTCCAAATCCACAAAACAAGTGTAGACAGGTTTGGCATATTCCCAGGCCTTCTCAAGAACCATTCTGAGAGTGAACAACTGGTCGGTTGTGCTTCTACCGGGACGAAAACCGCACTGCTCATCCCCCAAACTGTCCTCAACCACAGCTCTGGAACGCTTTTCTAGCACCTTAGCGAATACTTTTCGAGGGAGACTTAAAAGAGATATACCCCTATAGTTGGCGCAATCTCTTTTGTCCCCTTTTTTAAAAAGAGGAACTATCACCCCCATTTGCCAGTCACCACGTGTTTCACCGCATTCCCAGGCCACTTTAATGACACGCGAGAGCCATTGCACTCCCTCTTTACCTAAAGCCTTGAGCATTTCTGGCCGAATTTCGTCCACACCAGCAGATTTGCCAACTTTTAGGGCTTTGATCGCCAAAGTTACTTCCTCTACCGTAGGACTACTTTCCGCCCAACTTTCGACCATAGGTCTGTCATCTTCGGTGCCCTGTTCGGGATTGAGCAATTCTGAAAAGTGCTCGCTCCATCTGCGTAAGATGTCCTCCTCATTGGAAAGAAGTCTACCGTCTTTGGATTTGACTCCTTCAACGATATTCAACTTTTTTCCTCCGAGTCGGCGGACGGTCTGCCAGAACATCTTATTTGCAGATCTGTGGTCACGTTCCAATTTCTCGCCAAACTCCTTCCAAGACTGTTCTTTCGCAGCTAATTTGCAAGTTCTTCGCGCCTCAGTGTACCGATTTCGAGAATCGGAGTTCCCCAAGTGAATCCACACCTTAAAGGCTCTCTTCTTCTCTCTGATGGCTTCTTGAACTCCGGGCGTTTTAAACCAAGCAGTTCTTTTCTCACCACCAGCCGCCACACCAAGCCGCTTCACTCCACAAACATCTCCCGCAGAGGCAATAACCGCTGTTGAAAACAGTTGCCATTCTTCCTCTACATTTGATGGAACAGTTGGAATTCGTTCAAACCTTTCAGATATTTGCCGTGCAAATGTCTCCCGTATCTCATCGTCCTGTAACCTCTCCCATCGCATGCGTGTAACCATCCTTGGTTTACGCTTTGGTAGGGGAGGCACTCTCTCGCTAAGATACAATTTGCACAGCACTAAGTGATGATCAGTTGACAGTTCGGCCCCTATCAATACGCGAACATCACAAACCATTCTCTTCAGACACGATGGTACCACAAAGAAATCGATCAGCGACTTCTGCTGAAGACTCTGACGGTACCACGTGTATTTGTGAATGTCTTTGTGTGGAAAGATGGTGTTCATGATGGATAAGCCATTTTCACAACAAAAATCCAACAACCTCTCTCCGTTCGCATTTTGATCAGGATCACCGTTCCTCCCAATCACACTCCCCCATGTCATAACATCTACACCCACATGAGCATTGAAGTCACCCATCAGGACAAAAGAATCCATATCTGCAACCTTTTCAAGGGCAACATCAACTTCATCTAAGAAAGCTGCGTACTCTGACAGAAGGTTCGGTGCATACACCTGCACCAATGCCAGAGTTGATCTTTCAAGCTTGAGCTTTAAGATCGCAACTCTCCCTCCTAATGGTATCCACTCCAATACTCTGTCTGTCAACCTGGGACTTGTGAGTATCCCCACTCCCGCCCGAGCAGACATTGAGGGTGCGACTCCTGACAGGAAGAGCTTCCACCCACCCGAAAGGTCCACAGTTTTAGAACCTCTCTGCTTTGTTGAAGAGACGCAAACTATATCTAGTCGACTTTTAACAGCCTCCCCAACAAGCGCAAGATCCTTCCCTGTGAGCGATGAGACGTTCCATGTGCCTATCCTAAGTCGATGCCGTTGTCGAATCTCAGAGAGTCCATCTGTGCCCGTATCGGTGCACAGCGCGTTCACCCCTTGACCCCCGTAATGGTTCGCGAGACAATTGACAGGAAGCTCGTAGCCATTTCGGGTTTGACCCGGGCGGCTGCCCAGCGGGACAAGCCGACCACCAGACGCTCGCATCCTGACACTCTTCAGGCCTGGCTCCAAAGGATGCCCTGGCTTACCAGGCTTGGCAATATCCGAGGCCGGTCGTCTTCTTCGTGTCATCATGGGGTGTGCGCTTTGTTAGCCGTGACTGGGTTGTATGGATGGGAATAACTATTTAAGTTACCCCATCCGCACATCCCAGTCACGTTGCCTCGGTCTCAATACTCGTAAATGCCCCATTGACTGCCCGCTGAGTTCTTCCGATTATGTCAATGTCATCGGCATAAGCGAGTAGTTGTACAGACTTGAAGAAGATTGTACCTCTGGGGTTGGCTTGTGAGTTTCGTACAATTCTCTCAAGTACTATGTTAAAGAGATCGCATGATAGCGCGTCGCCTTGTCTAAGACCTTTCCTGACATCGAACGGTTCGGTGATGTTCTTACCGACTTTGATGGAGCAGCGAGAGTTCTCCATCGTCATTCTGCACAAACGGACGAGCTTGGCAGGGATGCCAAGACTAGACATGGCTCTGTATAACTCGTCTCTATACACGCTATCATAGGCAACATTGAAATCGATGAAGAGGTGGTGGCGGTGGTGGATTTTATATTCATGGGTTTTTTCCAAGATCTGCCGTAGTGTGAATATTTGGTCAATGGTGGACTTTCCAGGCCTGAAACCGCACTGATAAGGACCTATCAGGTTGTTGACGATCGGGTTTTAGGCGTTCACATAGTACGGCAGACAGGATCTTATATGCGATATTTAGGAGACTTATACGTCTGTAGTTGGCGCAGTTCAGAGGGTCTCCTTTCTTCAGGATTGGGCAAACGATGCTGAGGTTCCATTCATCGGGCATACTTTCGTCCGACCAGATTTTACAGATGAGCTGGTGCATGCTCCTTACCAACTCATCTCCTCCTGCCTTGAAAAGTTTAGCGGCAAGGCCGTCGGCTCCAGCAGCTTTGTTGGATTTGAGTTTAGATATCGCTATCCTCACTTCATTCTGATCGGTTTGACGGGAATTTTGACTGCCATCGTCACTGTTGAATGGCTCATTCTGCCTGACAGCGGAATATTGGTCATCATCGCCGTTTAACAGTCTGCAGAAGTGTTCCTTCCATATCCTCAGCACCGACTGCGATTCCACTACTATATTGCCATTTTCGTCCCTGCAGGCTTCTGTCCTGGCTTTGAAGCCCTGGCATGTTCTTTTTACCTTTTGGTAAAATTTTCGAACATCATTCCTGCAATAAAGTCTCTCAATCTCCTCGATCGAGCGCTTCTCATGCTCCTTTTTCTTCTTTCTGAGAAGTTGATGTTCCTCTTTTCTTCTGCTCACGTAGAGCTCGTAAGCAGCTCTAGTCCTTCTATGCAGCGCCGCTTTGTACGCCTCTTGTTTAGCTGCATGTGCTTGCCGGCATTCCTCATCAAACCAGGGGTTTCGTTGTGGTGGCCGAGAAAAACCCAGTACATCAGAGGCGGCATCTCTGATGGCTTGTTGGCAACGCTGCCACTGGTCTTCCGCATTTGCTGCTGGCGGCATAGGACTTAGAATAAGATTAGAAGAAACTCGATCGGCAAAGGTTCTGGCGGTCTCTTGCGATTGTAGCCGCCCGACGTCAAATTTCCTCACAGTATTTCGTTGATTTCGCTCCGTTGTGGATATCCGCATCCGTACCTTGGCTACAACTAGGTAGTGATCCGAGTCCACGTTGGCTCCTCGGAAAGTCCGGACACCCAGAATACTGGAAGAGCGCCTTGCGTCGATCGCAATGTGATCGATTTGGTTGACGATTTTTCGATCAAAGGAGAGCCATGTTCCTTTGTGAATATCGAGACGTGGGAACCGCGTACTAGCTACAACAAAGTTTCGCCCCGCCGCAAAGTCGATTAGCCTGAGTCCGTTGCCGGATGTGATGTCGTGCAGGCTGTGCTTTCCGACCACGCTACTAAAGACGTCCTCTCTTCCTAGCTTTGCGTTAAAGTCGCCTAGGATAATTTAAACGTCGTGGCTAGGGCATTGCTCAAGTTTTCGAACTATAGAGGGTCAAATTATCAAGAGTTCATTGTATATTCTATGTTCGATGTATTGCATGTAAAAACATACACATTTTGATTAAATTTGCTTCAAGGAGTCCACGCTCTTACAGTGAACAATCTCGTTCCAGTGAACAGGCCCGGTTTTTATTAGTTCACTATATCGAGCGTCTACTGTAGATTGTGTGAAGAAATTAACAATTCGAAGATTTTTCCGCGAATTTTAAGCGAATGCTTTTTGCGAACTGTCAACTTTTATTCACATTTCACACATGTAGGACGCACATTCCCACGAGAGGCACCGCGAGACGCACCAAAATGTTCGCGAGAGTTTAACCTCACAATTCTTTTGTTTTGGTTCTTGGTGGGTTAGATCGTGGTTGAATTTATCGAAAGAAAGTAAGATATTACCTTCTGAATTAAAGCAACGCTAGGCTTTTACGCATTTTTCACATTAAGGCAATTAGTTACAAAATAATTGACAATTGATATTCGCGGATTGTCGCGAGCGATAATAAAACAACTGTGAATGATATGTCAAAATTTGTGAATATTTGCTCGTTCGCATTCGCAGGTCGCTGAGCTGTGAATGGACCTTTAGAGATGACAAAAAGAGTTAATAACGACTACAATGGCTTCATGTTCTATCGTTTTATTTTTCACCACTTCCACGTATAACATTTGAAAAGAGTCGTATCTTTTGAGTTAATATGTAAATGTAGGTTGAGGCATTACAAGCTTTAAACCAAATCGTACAAAGTGATGAGCTATCACCAATACCTTAGAGTCATCGTCATCGTAAATTTCAACTGCCTCACTTACCTACTTTTTTAAGTGGCGCTACAGTTTGAGGTGAACCTAGGCCTCAACCAATAAGCCTCTCCATTTAGGTTGGTATTTAGCTAATTGGACTAGACTAAGTATCTGTCAATAAACAAAAAATAATCTGCTCAAAACATTGGAGAGAACGTCACTGTTGATGACTACTACTTCGAAGTACCTAGTTAAGGAGTTTATCTACCTCGGAACAAACATAAATCGGACACATATGACACCTTCCTGGAGATCCGACGAAGAACAACCTTAGCAAACCGCTGCTACTTCGGTTTGGCAAAACAACTGGCTTCAAAACTCCTAACTCGACAGACCAAATTAATCCTCTATAGAACGCTCATCTTACCAGTCTTGCGTTATGGCGCCGAGTAAGATAAGTAAGAAAGCAGAGCAAATCGTGGGTACCTTTGACCGAAAAATACTTCGTCGGATGTTAGGTCTCATATGCGAGGAGGGCGAATGGAGGAGAAGATACAACCCCGAACTGTATGAGTTGTACCAGGGTATGGATGTAGTCCAAAAAGCTAAGACACGTCGACTACATTGGGTCGGCCACATCGAGCGAATGGACAACAACGCTCCAGCCAAGAGAATCTTCGAATCCCAGCCCACAGGTTCGAGACGGCGAAAAAGGCCGACCCGCGCGCCGGTATAAAAACCAAACTGTCGCTAATGCCAGAAAACTTGGTCTTCACAACTGGAAACAACGTGCCGGGATCGCAGAGGATGGAAGGCCATGTCTCAGGCAGAGACTCTCCAAGGGTCGGGAGCCCTTTAAATAAAATAAAATAAATTTAGCGAATTGCCTCCAATTGCACACTCCAAGTTGGTTGAGGTCTCCTTGAGATTGTGCTCGCCACCTACGGCGAGGAGACCCTCTACTGTGTCATCCCTCTGGGCTGGATTCGAAGACTCCGCGGGCCGGAGCGTTGATGTCTATTCGCTCTACATGTCCTATCCATCCGAAAGGTCGATGTCGCTGTATAGCTCGTAAAGTTCCTCATTGAATCTTCTCCTCCAAAGCGCTTCAACGCTCTTTTAATAAAGTCCATGTTTCAACGCCGTAAAGCAGGACTGGGATGATCAGAGTTTTATACAGAGTCTCCGTAGTTGTTCGAGATAGGGCTTTACTGTTGAATTGTCTTTTAAGCCAAAAATAACAGCGATTAGCAAAAGTTATTCTTCGCTTGATTTCTGCGCTGATGTTGTTTTTAGAGTTTATAGCAGAGCCAATGTAGACAAAGTCCCTTACTACCTCGAAGTTATAGCTTCCCACTGTAACATTCTGTTCAATTCATCGGTATTGATTGTCCCTTCTTGTTGACAGCATATACTTGGTTTTGCCCTCGTTTCCATATTCTCAGCACCGACTGTGATTCTACTACCAGGCTTCCATTTTCATCTCTACAGGTTTCTGTACGGGTATTGCTTCTCTGACAAGTTCTTTTTTCTTTTGCTAAAACTTCCTTACATTGTTCCTGAAATAAAAGCTCTCAATATTCTCGATCCCGCGCTTCGCATGCTCTTTCTTCTTTTTTTTTTTTAAGGAAAACAGCCGATGTTCTTTCCGTCCTTTTTGCTCGTCTAGCTTATGAGTAGCTCTCATCTTCCGCTGCAGCGCCTCTTTATATGTATGTCTCTTGTTTTGCTACATGCACTCTCTAGCATTCGTCATCAAACCAGGGGCTTCGCGGTGTTGGTCGGACCAAACCCAGCACATCAGCTGCGGCGTTTCCGATGGCATGTTGGTAGCGTTGTCACTGGTCTTCCGCACTTGATGCTGGCGGCATAGGGGTGGTGGAGATATTTCGGGATACGTGTTCAGCGATAACTCTGGCGGTCTCTTGCGATTGTAGCTTTTCGACGTTAAATTTTCTCACAGTGATTCTTATTTGTTGCTCAGATTGGGATATCCGCATTCGTACCTTGGCTACAACAAGGTAATGATCCGAGTCTATGTTGGCTACTCAGAATTTCCGGACATCCAGAATACTGGAGGCTTGCCTTGCGTCGATCGCAATATGATCAATTTGGTTGGTCGTTACATGATCATTGGACCACCCGGCTGCTTGTGAATATTGAAATGGAGAAACTATGTGCTTGCTATAGTGACTGGCGAGGAGCTCGTAGAAACAATCTTTGGTGTGAGGGTCCTGCCCGTGGGGCATGAACGCATATTATGCTTATGTTAGCGAATTTAGCCTTGATCCGGACTGTCATAATACGCTCGCTCACGTGTCGGAAGCTTAAGACTTTTTGCCTAAGTCTACCGCGTATTGCGAATACACATCCGAATAAGCGCTGCTTGTTGTCTCTGTAGCTATCATCGTAGTAGAAGCTACAATTGTTCATCCTTTTTCTGCCGGCCCATCCCATCGCAATTCCTGAATTATTTCTGCTCTATAGCAGCCTAGGGCCTCTGCTAATTGTTCGGCTGCACGTTGTTTGTTAATGGTCGAACATTCCACCTACAGATCCGAAGGTCGTTGTCCTTATTTCGTTTGTTGAGGTCGTCAACAGTTTAATCTTCCTTATCCAAGCCTTGTGGTTGTTTCTGAACCATTCGTTTTTTACGCGATAGGGAAGTAGGGAAATTGAACACTTTGGAATTGCTAAAAACTTCTCGTGCAGACGGTATGGATGTTCGTTATTTTGGACAAGTTCGAAATATTACGTTGCATGTAATTAGGTTGGTTTCGAAGCGCTATTCCTTCTTTTGGTGGTGATAGAGAAGTGGTTCGAGTACCTTTTTTTCGAAGGGAAGCGGTTGATTGGAAACTAGTCTTACAACATAACTCACATCTTGACTACGCCGACTGATGTTTACATAAAATTCTGCCAAAGGCAAACCTGTATTGATGTCAACATAAAAATTCTCAGATTTACTGACAACCCATTCTTCTTCTTCCTTTTATCAGCGAGGCTATGATCCGAAAACAAGGGATCACAGCCCTCCCACTTCACTGCATTTCTACTGATCCGCCTGTGGGGTTCGCCTATTTGACCTCAGAAAATATCGGCAGGCCTGCCGATTTTGGATCACTCGGTTACAGAGGCCAATGAAATGCCGATGTCGTCGCATTTGTCTGATCCAGGCGTTTATAGGCCTGCCTTTCCTACATCGCGATGTCTTTGGAACGTGCATAGATATTGCCTTTTTAACAGGGTTCAAATGATCTCTTCTTTGAACGTGGCAATACCAGCTGAGCCGGTCGCGCTCTAATTTGTGTACGATGGTTTCCTTGATGTGAAAGCTTCCACGGATCTTTGAACTTGAACTTGAACTGACAACCCATTAACATCACAAATTAGAATGCAGTGAGTTTGCCACAATCTGCCAAAGAAAAACAACTGTATATCCTGTAAAGCCAATTGAAGACCCATTTTTTACGATTGATGAGCTTAGGCATCGAGGCCCAAGAAAGTCCCCAAAACCAAATTAAAAGAAGCAATGTACCCGCTATAACAGGTGTATTTTTCCAGATTAATTACCATTTGGATCTATTTCCGGCGCCGCTGTTTCAAATTCAATGCTTTTGCGAAACTTCAATCAAATGTGTGTGCAACTATTCTAAATAAAATCGACAGCATCTAAATTGTCCACGAATCTATTTTAATCACAACTTCATGCCACCGGCTTGCCGCCCTCAATTTTTCCCTCTTTTATAAAACATTTTCGAATACGAAAAACGGAGATGTAAAAGAAAACTATACCAAACCAATCAACGTTTTATTTTGTCTGTTTTCATTGTTTAACCAGAAAGTAAAACTGATCCCCACAAACGTCTAGCTATGCAATGTCACCTCTCGTGTACCAAAAAAACGAGAGCATTGGGATTGTGCCAACTTGTGTCCCAATTGTTATTCCCAATTTTAGAAATATGCAAATTGCTGCGACAAAATTGTTTCCTCTTGAACGTAATTTAAGCAGCACTAGCACCCATGGATCTATATTCCATCAAGTCCAAAAACATACTAAAAACAGATATAAAACCCACAATGTGTCGCATTTGGTTAGCGCTGGCTTCTCACATGTGATTGGGCAAAAAGTAAAGATGTCGTCTATACAGGAAACGATGCACTTTTTCGAGTTCAAGTAAATAAAAACTCTCCAATGAGCAAGAATAACCAAGGGGAGAAAAAAGTATCTGAACCCAATGATTTATACGGATGTTGTCGTTTGGTGCAGCTTTACGTGCTCAGTTGAGAGAGAATTGGCCGTCAAGTCAAATTGTCAATCGATCCGTTCTTTTAGAGCAATGAACTCTAAGCTTAGTGCTTGGACAAGTTCATTAATTTTGAGATTAATTTTCTGGATTTTTCTATTCACTTCCGTTTTTGTATAGAGACGCTCATGTAATGATACGTCAAATGTTACGGCTTTATATACATACTTTCGGGCAGCCAACACAACTTCGATACACATGACATTGATTGGATTAATTGATTTGCTACACTAAATTGGATGTAAATCGCATTTTGTAACGCAACGCTTAGAAGGTGAAGGTTGCTTTTGTGAAAGAAAATAAGTATTTCCCTTTTTATCCATTTCTTAGACATGAGCGATTTTTATCTATTTCTCGTTTGTTATTATCTTTTGCTTTGGTTGGCGCGTGTATGCGAGTGCGAGGTAGAGATACCGATATTGGTGCAATGAGATCATATTTGAGCAATATGACTAACTAGTTGGCCCGTGCTCGCGTTGCTTCGTAAAGTTCTTAAATAACTTTTTTTGACTGTAATAATAGAAAAAACATTCAAATATGCTTATAGTATCCAAAACAATGATTTTCACAGAAATAATTGTAAGGAAAATAGGTATATATATATGTCCATTTTGTTCATAAAAATAAATTTTATTTATTTAATTGCTTCGGGATAAACAATGGCAATAATCAACATTGATGTGTGCAGAAAAACATCTTCTGAAAATGGGAGAATATGGCACAACCCAACTATTCACTTACTTACTTACTTATGTCCTGTATCCGCTGGTGGGCCTCTTCTACGCCTACGCGCCATCGTGTACGGTTTCTGGCAATGTGTCTGAGTTTTCTCCAACTTTTCCCTAATTGCCGTGCCTCCTTCTCGACTGTTCTGCGCCATGATCTCTTCGGACCGCCAGGTCTTCTGCCATCCTGAGTTAAAGGGTTCCATTGCATAGCATGGTTCGCTATGGAACGGTCACCCTTTCGGTACGTGTGACCAATCCACTGCCACTTCCTCCGTTGGATGGTTGTGCCTATTGGTTCCTGACCCGTTCTCTCGTAAAGGTGTTCGTTAGAGATACGATTGGGCCAGAAAATCCTTAAGATATTGCGCAGGCACCTATTAACAAACGTTTGCAGCTTTCTGGTGGTAGTAATGGTCACTCTCCACGTATTGCAACCATATAACAGCACGGATTCAACATTGGAGCGGAACAGTCTTAGCTTGGTGTTCAAACTGATTGCATTGCTTCGCCATATTTTGGACAACATCGCGAACGCGGACTTTGCTTTGGCGATCCTGTTGGATATATCCAGTTCGGTTCCACCATCGGTCGAGACAATACTCCCGAGATACTGGAAATCCTCTACTCTCTCTACCGGTTGTCCAGCAATGCATATTTGAGCCGATGAGTTTGTTCCAAGGCTGATAATTTTAGTTTTGCCGCATTAATTTTCAGCCCGACGACGCCTGCCTCCCTCTCCACATCTGCTGTCATTTGGTGGAGGTCCACAATTCTGTGGGAGAGTAAGCATACATCGTCAGCGTAGTCAAGATGTTTTAGTTGAGATGTAAGAGTCCATCGAATTCCTTCGTTTCCCGTGGACAAAGCTGCACGACGCACATCGCTAATCACCAATAGGAATAATATTGGTGAAAGGATACCGCCTTGTCCTACCCCACTTTGGATCTGAAATTCCTCAGACAACCTCCCCCTGTGCAGAACGTGACATTTGGAGCCTTCATATGTAGCTTTGATAATAGCAATTAGTTTATCGGGAATACCTCTCCTGCGTAAGGCACGCCAAATAAACTCCCCGTTGACACTATCGAACGCCTTCTCAAAATCGATGAACAGCAGGTGCAGTGGCGATCGATATTCAACACACTGTTCGATGATAAGATGATGTGTGGACGCGACTCGATGGTTTGCTCATCGACATGTATAGTGAGATGTTCTACCTTTGTTCTGCTACTTATTAGCCCTGCTTCTGTCTTTTGATCTGCCAGTAGCCATGCCCTGACGTTAGAGTGGTATTGTAGATCCTGTGAATCTACCCTTCACGACCTTATATATAAGATCGAGAACGGTCAGGAGGAGGGGAACTATACTCTTGGAGTGTCTGTCGATATAGAGGGTATCTTTGACAATGCTAAGTTTGATTTCATGTGTAGCTCTGCCAGAATTTATGGAGCAGATAAAACCATAGTAAAATGAATCTATTTCATGCTGCCCCGTAGGCTGCTTACTGTTGGGAGTAAATTGGGAGATAGAGTAACAGTTAATGGTAAATTTGTTTTTTTTTTCTGCTCTTACCAGACTAGACAGAAGTCGGCACTGGAGTTACTGGCGCCATGCGCACTACTTATGGCGACGCTCTTAAAACACTGCTCATCTTGCTACCACTGGGCTTAGCTGTTCAGAAGGAGGCAATGAAAGCGATTTGTCGACTGAGGAGAAATGGGGTCTGGCACGGAAGACATGCTATTCCGCATGGAACACTATATTGTAAGGTGTAGAGCAATGTGCTTTATTCATGATGCCCTTCGATAATATGAGTCTTGTCGTCATGCTCGGAAGAAAGTACGATGTACGGTGTATTTCCTTGAGATGGTCATATGGAAAAAGCCAAATGAACTTCTCCAAGATTTCTCTGATATATTTTACACTGACGTCTCTAGCACCACTAATGAATTTGTAGCTGGCTAGTTTTTGGACTGTGATGCAGGCGGAAGTTTTCGCCATACTCGGAGTGACAAACTGCATAATAGATAAAAGATGGTATTGTAAAAGTATCAACATCTGTAGTGACAGCACCTCTAGGTGGAAGAACTAATCGTCACCGTCCAGTACACAGAGGACCCGCCTATATATTATATCCTTCAGCTGGTATGGCCGGTATTAAATGCAAAAAGAATCAGAAGCACTTTGCCAATCAAAGAGAAAGAAAATATTGCTAATGTTTTCACCAGTGTACTCGTATTGTGTAAAAGGTTCAACGGTCAATACGATTGACATTAACTCTCCGTAGCTGCGGGGGTAGAGAGAAGGCAGAAATCAACGAATCTTGTACTGTGAATCTTCTAATCGTTCCGATTTGAGTCTGTTTTCTTTGTTAAGTTGGTACATCTGTTGTTGATATTCCCTCTAAATCTTAGCGTCACAGCTTGATATTTGCAAAAGTTACGTAGCCAAGAGTACATCTAACTCTGTGTGTGTTGGTGATTTTTTTACAATTTTAGAAATGGATTTAAATTTGCAACAACGAACTTGTATTAAATTTTGCGTAAAAAACGGATTTAATGGTGCGCGAACGTTGGAAATGTTGGAAAAGTGTTTCGGCAACGGTTCTCGAAAGAAAACGGTCGTTTACCAGTGACACGAGCGGTTCAAAAGTGGTCGTGAGTCAATCGAAGATGATGAACGCAGTGGCAGACCATCGACATCGAAAACCGACGAAGACATTGATAAAGTAAAAGAAATGTTGGTCAATAACCGCAAATTAACCATAAGAGAGTTAGCGGAGTACTTGAACATTGCCTATGGATCCGTCCAAGACATTTTGGTTAATGATTTGAGTTTCCGTCGTGTAGCAGCAAAGTTGGTGCCAAAATACCTCAATTTCATGCAAAAAAAGGCCGTGTTGACGTCGCAAAAGACATGATTTTTTGACGAGAAATGCAACAAATACCATCCAACAGCCACCGAATTCATCTGATTTGGCTCCCTGTGACTTCTTTCTGTTCAATCGAGTCAAAAATATATTAGTTTTTTTTAAATATATTATATTTTATACCATTACGGGGAACGCGTTTCAGCAGCCGAGAGGAAGTAATGGAAAAATCGCAGGAAGCACTGATGGACATACTGAAAACAGAAGATTGGATCAAGCGCTGGCATAAGTGTGTTGCAGTCGATGGGGATTACTTTGAAGGGGGCAATATAGATTTAGATGAATAAACTTGTATTTTTAATTTTCTGAATAAATTCCGGGAATTTTTTGATCAAGGTGGTATACGTATATATTACCAATCGCAATGATCTGCAGTGCCTTTCAAGAATTGTTAATAGTTCAAAACCGACTAAAAGTGGATGGGTTTTCACTGCATTCAATCTCTTCAAAGAAATCGTATATATGTTCTTCTGCGCTTTAAGCAGCCATTAATTAACTCGAAGTCAATGATGCGTGAAAGAGTATATGCAAGCTATAAGTGTTCTTAGAGAATGGAAGTGAATTCGAGAACAAACTCTATGTGCCGCATCATGGTGAAGAGGTGATCCAAAATATGTCTGGTGCAGACACATACTCCCCATGGGTCGCAAACACGATGTGTTAGCTAGTAAGTATGCACATAGGTACCGATTCTACGTTTGGCAACATTTGACATGCAAGATCAAAAGTGTTCAGTTGCTCTCTTCGTTTATCAGAATGGATATACAATATCCCGACTTTTTCTTTTTCCCTGCCCCATGCAAACAATATGCTCGTATTTCAGCAAACATTCTGAAAAGTAAGATAGCTTTGGATTCTTAAAAAAAAACCAAGCACACGTGTAAATCAATACTCCTTTAAATCCCTTGTCAATCAATAGCAGGCGTCTTGAAGATACATCTTGAAACATAAAAGAACGTGTGTTCTCATATAGAAATATCTCCTGTGAAATCGTAGTTCACCTTAATAGAAGTCCATGTACTCCTCCTCTTTTTTTGCCAGACACTTGTCACCCTTCAAAGTTACGTCTGCTTTACAATGTCTGCTGACTTGCAAAATGACAAAGGTGAATGTATCTGACACCCGCCTAGCTACGTCTATCATTTATCTTCTTGTTAAGGTATCCGTCGCATAGTGCCTCATTGTTTTGTTATGCTATTCCTTGCACACTGAAGGTAAGTTTCTCACGAAAAGTGCTTATCAATGAGATTCTTATTTTATCACCTTGCAGGCGTTGTGTGCCCGTTTGATGACACTTGAGAAATCGGTGTTCGAAAAGTTTCCAATAAACACGAACCACACAAACACACTAGCACGAAAATACCGATAAGAAGCAGAACTACTTACAGTTACACCTACACGTAATCGTCTGGGTTTGGGTATAACGCATTCGTAATTTAATTAAAGGGAATCGGTTTTGGTGTTGTTAATGGTCCCATAAAACAGGTGTAATAAAGCAATAACGCTAATCGAGTGACGTAGCCAATGCTTTTGTTTTGTTAGAGGTTTATTTTTTCTTTTTTTCTTTGAGGCAGTAATACATATTTTGTTTATCGTGTCGTGACTTTAAGGGTAGAAAACTCAAGACCGTTCTTCTTATATCTTTCTTATTACGAACCACTGATGTGGATCGGAAATTTCGGAACGTTTGAAGTTTTCGAAAATTATGACATGAAATCATAGAACACCAACTCATGGGACTGCATTTTATGGATTTTTTAAAGTTTTTTAATGGTCATTTGAGTCTATAGTTTTAAACTGTAAGCTTGATTGGATAACTTATTGAGTAGTGCTAGGTTGGGTTGTTAAGTAGTTTCATTTAATGTTATCATTTAGATCAAAATAATGTTGAAATTGGTACGTTGTTGCAGTTGCAGGTTTATATCACATTTAGATATTTCATAAAGTTTCTCGAATAGAAATTCCTAATTCCTATTCTTATTTAGCATGTTATTATAAGAAAAGTCTGATATTACAGCCCTATCATTGTTCAAACACCTACCATTGACGTAATTTTAAAGATCACACACGAAACGCCACTAATATTATATGGTATATACTTTGATAGAACTACCAAATCCTTTTAGATACTATCAGACTCACTTCAAGTGCCAAAAGTAGCTACAGCGTTTGATAAAAACTCTTGACCATACCTATCGCCACAAACATTTATAACTAAAACGTTTACTCCATGTTACACAATTCTGGTTGCACTCAAACTACTGACTCTACAGATGTATTAATGAAATAAATATTAAAAGTGTAAAAAATAAGCACGAAAGGTCTAGAATACTACCTGTGTATCTCCGACAAAGCTTGATCGAATAAGAAGTTCGAAGATCCATGGAAGCCTTCACATCAAAGAAACCTTCTGACGAAAAATTGGGCGCGACCGGCTCTGTTGGTATTGCCACGTTCAAAGTGATCATTTGAACCCTGTTAAAAAGGCAATATTAATGAGCGTTCCAAAGACTTTACAAAAGAAAGACAGGCCTATAAACTCTCGGATTTCACAAATCCAACCATATTATTATAATACCAGCATTTGATTTGTCTCAGTAACGAAGTGATCGAAAATCGGAAGGCCTGCCAATATTATCTGAGGTCAAACAGGCGAACCCCACAGGCGGATCAGTAGAAATGCAGTGAGGGTTGTGATCGCTTGTTTTCAGATCATAACCTCTTCGATATAGGAAGAAGAACTACCTGTGTATCTCCGAGCACAAAAAGTTAGCGCTAAAAAGTATGGTGGCGGTATATAGTATGGTGGCTTAAAACACATAAGATCAAAGCTATGGCACAGCTAAATCGACTGCACCGATAAGCCTGTATCGGCATTACCGAGGCAATGAAAACGTGTCCGACGGCAGCATTAGGTACAATACTTAATCTCACGTCGCTGCATCTCACAGTGCAGAAAGCAGCTATGCTAAGTGCTCTTAGGCTACCTCAGATACAAAAACTGAAGCCCGGCGATTTCACAGGCCATCTGAACATTCTTGAAAACGTCCAAAACAATCCAATCTTCAATATTGCAGAATATTTGGCGCAACAGCTCTTTAAGTGCCAGGGCCTAGCTTCTCGCAACCACGCATGTTGTGTGCGCTCTATTTTTCACACGAATGGAAGGGACCTATAGTTTAGTGCCGTATTCGAAGGGCAATTTGTTTTGAGAAGCTTTTTCGACACAACAATACTCTCGGATGTTTGTCAGACGTTCACGAGGAGTGGAACAGTGAAAACAGTTTTTGGTGTTTTCTGGGATTCGAACTTAGAACCTCACGCGCAGTGTTCCGACACAGTAACCACTTACGCTAAGGCGCTGGGGTCTATGTTCCCAACTTTCAGCGTGCGGCAGCGCCAAAATCAAATTTATAACGAAGGGTGTTGTTTTTTTAGTCAGTAAGAATCTGACACTAGTATGAGCACGCGCTGGCTATTGTCATAGTGTCTATGGAAGATTTTTCACCTACCCTCGAAAAAAAAAAAAAAAAAAAAAATCCTCCAAGCAAAAGTCCATGCAATAGAACTATGTACAGTATTTGGGAATGCCTGCGGGGAAACACTACCGGAACCCGCATCTTCATCTCGTCCCTCTCGTGAGGGACTGTCTTGACCTCCTTGATAACCTCACATCCACAAGTGAGGTTACCGTAGCATGGATTTCTGGGCACGAAGATTTTGAGGGCAACGAACGAGTAGATTGTCTGGCGAGGAGAGGCGCTGGGCGCCCACTCATCGGCCCTGAATCCTCGTTCGGGATATCACCCAGTGATATCCACTCCACTCGATGTCTACTGCACTACTATCTGGAAACTCTTCTTTGATGCAGGGTTTGAATGCAACTTTGTCTATACAAAGTAGAAGTTATACCAGAGTTTAACCTACACTTGCTTTCGCCTTAAACATTATCCATTTCTATTTGACAGCAACCAGTTCAATAAGAGAGTACTCATACACCCAACACCAACCATTCGCTCGTCCGTAACCGATTTCCGTATGTTATACGTATATGCACACTCATGGCATACTTACATATGTTCTGAGGAATGGCAATGAAATGTGTCATTTTGCGTCAGACCAGGACGGCCACTATGGCACATCACCTGGATAGCGAACATTACTAAAATTTCTTATGGTTTAAGCTAACCCTGCTAACCCCAGATTACCACATCCCTTGGCGCAACCAAAAAAACAACCATACAACTCGTGCCCAGGAGCGGATAGATTTAGCAAAACTAAACATCCTTGTTGCCCTTGTTGAGTTGAAATCGTAATGTTGAACTTGAACTGGCTTAATACATTTAACGACATTTACGTTTTTACAACTGCTGCAGAAATACTCAATTGACGTTAATACCTGTTGCTTATCCTTTCGTGGTCTTTGTCTTTAAAAAAAAATGTGTAGGACAAGTTAAGTATTTTCTGCTCTTGGTTTTGCTACCAGCTTTTTCTTCTAAGTACTTACGAGTGATGCGAATTTAAAAGGCATGCAATTTGCCCTTGTAGAGGTGACCATAAAATCGTTCTCCGAATGAATTCGCTTAAAAGAATTAGAATAACAGGCTTCAGCGCTTTGAGTGCTATTGTAAAACCACTTCAAATTGCGTTCTAAATTCCATCCCTTCATACATGTTTGTTAAATATTTCGCAAGCGTCATTCAAATTAAGAACATTATTTCCTGAGTGTGAAACACATTTCACGCAATTAAAACCAGCAGCGGCGGCAAAAATTACATTTACGACGGATTTGCCCGTGCAAATGTACGATTTACGGTAGAAAGCATAATTTTCTCAGTTCTCATAGTGAAATTGCTGCTCTATTTTCTTTGTATATTTTCCCTATAGCACGCAAAATTGTTGTACATAGACATAAGTATAAACGCATGAACCAGCAACTAATTCGCTTTCATTAGCACAACGTTACATCGAATGTTTACACATAAGGCTGGCGGTGGCGGCGGCGTGTAGAATCCACGTGATAGCTGAATATCTAATTATGCAAATTTTGTTCACTCAAACTATTTTCAGTTTATGTCTATCTGTGTTTATGGCGATGATATTAGAATTTCAAAACACCCAATGTAGAGATGAAATTGTTAACCTTAACCGAGATATTTTATTTTCATGGCAATGATTGGCCGGCCGTCTTAGCAGGTGATTCGAAGCGGTTGTTGGTGTTTATTTTCGCTCGATAGAGTGACTGATAATAATGTAAATTAAAGTATCGATTTAATGTTAGTTTTTTATAATTAAACCACGGAATGGCTAAGGAGATTAAAATCATGACTATTGATTGGTGACACATGCCAAGAGTTGGAGGCGTAATTTCATTAAAGGTTAGAAATTGCATGTTAAACTTTTAATCCGGGTGGTGTGATCCTGCAATTCAAGGTCAGCAGTTAACTATACAGAGACCATACAAGACAGATGACATACGTATAAAGGAATATTGTTGGATACTTTTAGAAATTAGTAATTATCATGTTCAACAAAATGTATTTTTTTACTTCAAACTGAAAAAATAAATTATCTCAAAATATAAAGAAACGGGCTTTGCTTACATTTCGATCATACTATATACATATATGCATGGCCACGCCCACTTTTTAGGAGCGTTTATTTGATAGAATCTTACATTTTGAGCTAGGAGAGCGAAAATGT
This sequence comes from Brachypalpus laphriformis, assembly GCA_945910035.1. NCBI lineage: Eukaryota > Metazoa > Arthropoda > Insecta > Diptera > Syrphidae > Brachypalpus > Brachypalpus laphriformis. The sequence goes on from OX246755.1 coordinate 127,875,496, forward strand.
TCTTTTGTGCTTAGATCCGCTGCCAACACGCCGAGATTTGCCAAGCATACAAAACGCTTCCACAGGCTCATCATTTAGTGATAGTGTAGACATATACTATGTATATTGTATATTTTTTCACACAAGTATAAAAAAAAAAAAATTATATAATATTCAAGTCAAATAATGGCAAAGGGGAATCACAAACTAGAATAAATCTACGCCTAAAGGCGTAAAATATTGCCGCGTAGTTATTTTTAAGACTGGCTTTACTATTGTGAAAGACAATAAGACTCGAGACTAAATTATATATATAATACATTGCACATTTGGCTTATCGGCTTATGTATTCCATAATACGTTCTACGATATGAGCTATGTAATCATTCAAAATTACGTAGGTTGTAAGACCTCCATGAAAATTAAACCCAACTGCAGAAAGCAAATCAGGTGCATATATTTGCCCTGATAAAAGCTGTTGTAAAAAAACTTACGTATATGTCATTATTTACCCTTCGTTGGGATAAAGATAAAATTTGTAAGTTTTATGTGATGGGTCTATAGGAGAAGGTTAAATGGGTCTTCTCCTCGGAGCCCTTTTAATGCAAGACGAAGAAAGTTGCGCTGAATGGTTTCGAGCCGGTTGATATGATTTTAATAAAATGGAGTCCACACTTAAGAAGCATGGATACGTACGAAACAGTTGTATAATGCAAGTAAACGTACGGATCGTTAAACTCTTTTGACCATATTTTTATAAAACCCAGTATAGAATTAAGCTTTTTACTTACTTACTTATGTCCCGTATCCCCTTGTGGGTCCTAGGGCCTCTACTACGCCTACGCGCCATCGTGTACGGTTTCTGGCAATGTGTTTCAGTTCTCCCCAACTTTTTCCTAACTGCCGTGCCTCCTTCTCGACTGTTCTGCGCCATGTTCTCCTCGGACCGCCAGGTCTTCTGCCATCCTGAGTTAGAGGGTTCCATTGCATAGCATGGTTCGCTATGGAACTGTCACCCTTACGGAACGTGTGACCAATCCACTGCCACTTCCGTCGTTGGATGGTTGTGCCTATTGGTTCCTGATCCGTTCTCTCGTAAAGGTGTTCGTTAGAGATACGATTGGGCCAGAAAATCCTTAAGATATTGCGCAGGCACATATTAACAAACGTTTGCAGCTTTCTGGTGATATTAGTGGTCACTCTCTATGTGCTGCAACCATATAAAAGCACGGATTCAACGTTGGAGCGGAACAGTCTTATCTTGCTGCTCAAACTGATTGCATTGCTTCGCCATATTTTGGACAACATACCGAACGCGGGCTTTGCTTTACCCCTCCACTTTCCGCACTCCATTAAATTTCCTTTCTTAGGAAGCTTGACGATCATACCCTTTTTCCACTCGTTAGGAAAGCTCTCAGCTTCACAAGCTCTCTCTATAAGTGGAAGCAGAAGCTCAGCCGATGTTGTGGGCGCTGCTCGTAAGAGCTCTGCTGGAATACCGTCAAGTCCTACCGCCTTGTTGGTTTTGAGTGCCTTGATCGCGGTAATGATCTCATCTTTACTGGCAGTCGTGGTGCGTATTCGGGAACTTCTCACCTCGGGCATCTCAGTTTGATTTGGGAGCATATCGCTAGCGAATACACAGTTTAAAACCGTAGCCGAATGCTCTTTCCATCTCTTGAGCTGGTCCTCATCCGAAATGAGCAAGGAACCGTCTGGGCTTTTCACTGGGTGTTGGCTGGAGCTGCGACCACCTGTCAGCTCTTTCGTGATTCTGTAGACCGTCCTGCTGTTGCACCTCCATGCTGCTTCTTCTGCTTCTGTAGCCAGCGCGTTGATGTAGTTGCTCTTGTCACGTCGCACGCTACGCTGAACTTCTCTCATCTTCATGCGATATACCATATGGACTCTATCTCGCTTCTCCCTGCTGCTGGGGTAGCTGGAACGCAAGCTTTCAGCTGTTTTCGTTCGTCAATCCATCTCCAGGTATCCTCGGAAAGCCACGCCCTATATCTTCCCTGCGATCGACCGACAATTCTTTCAGCACCAGATGTAAAAACATTTTTAACAGCACACCAATGGTCTTGGATGGTTGCGGGCATTGAGCTGCTGATTGCTCCACACCTTGCGAAAAGTGCACCCTTAATTGTTGGCGCTAAGTCTAAGGATCACTAAGTCTATCGATGTTGAACCTGGGCATTGTTGTGTTGTCCTGGGATCTTCGAACTGCAGCAGTGCGTAGTTGTGCGTAGGGTAGCTATCATAAGATGGTGATCACGTACTATCCCCACATCTGCCCCTCGCCTGTTTCGGACGTCCAGGAGACTACTTCTAAAGTGGCGGCTGATGGCAAAATGGTGAATTTGATTGGAGGTTGCTTGCCTGTCGTTGGAAACCCAGCTGACTTTGTGGCAGGTCTTGTGCTCAAACATGGTGCCACCTATCACAAGGCGGTTGGCATTGCAGAAATCCACAAACCTTTCACCGTTGTCATTGCGGTTGCCTAGTCCATGCTTCCCGATTACATGTTTGAGCCCTTCGTTCTCATTGCCTACCTTGGCATTCAAATCCCCCATCACTATGACAATGTCTCCATTTGGTGTTGTGTTGAGCACTTAAGAGATTGTAGAAGTTCTCCTTTTCGTCCTCAGACGAACTATTCGTTGGGGCGTAACACTGTATTATGGTGACGCGTCGTACTCTAGTCCGGAATTTGGCCGTCAAAATCTTAACACCATGAGGCTGTCAGGAAATTAGGCCCTTGCGTGCTGTTGTTGTTAGCAGTACTCCGACTCCATATTCCCGCGGACTTCCGGATGGTCTTCCAGAAGAGAGTAGTGCAGTCTTACGCGTTGGGGACTGGTACTGGTCCGCTTCTAACCATCTTACTTCACTTACCCCCAAAATGTCCAGTTTATATCGCGTGAATTCCTTTTCCAGTTGGATGAATCTGGCATTGTAAGGACCTTCGCTTCCCGAGTCGAGGAGCGTCTTTACATTCCAGACACTTATCTTTGTTCCGGTACAATAGCCAAAAGTCATCGACATGCGATCGATCATTCCTTATCCGAGGCATAGTGTCGGTTTCTATAGCGGGCAATTTTCGGTAACGCAGGTTGCTGGCCCACGTTACCTAGTCTAGAATCAAGGCCCTAGACAACCCGCACTTACAATTTTAGCCTACACGTACAAGGGTTTATACCTACAGTTGCCCGGGGACCACCACTAGGAGGTAAAGAAGCACTTCATCACGAACTTGATTGTTGCGCTACTGGCGCAAGCCAAGTTTTGGGCAGTCAGTAGTTTAACGATCAATCGCAATGCAGGTCCGCAACTTTAAACTTTTTGGCAATGCAGCTAATATCCTGTCATGCGATTATATGAAAACACAAGCGTTTTCACTTAGCTGAGGCCTATCAACTTCTAGTCTCAACTTCCTCGCGGTGACAGCTGGGTGCCTAGTACCTTAATCCAAGAAATGGGTAACCAACCCCGTTTGGTGGATTTTTGGCGGCAGCAGATGCGAAAGGGGGGATGAGTGCTTTCTCACTAGAGTACTTCTTCCTGCTCCAGGCGGCAGCGGACGAATTCCCTAGACGGAGTCAACGGTGGCGTCTACAGTTTTAGTTAGGTTGAACTTAGTGAATACATTGCACGAGCTGCTTCGAATTATTCGGATCACAGGTCGGTAAGGAATTTCCAATGCTGGTCAGGACCTTGGAATAGAGAGGGTGGCGGACGTTTATCACTAAACCCATTTTGGCCGCTGCTGCAAGCATTAACAGATTTGTTTTTAAGAAATCCATGCTGCTCTTTATATATAATATTACGACAGAAGAATGTTAATTTATCACATCCAATTTATTAAAAGACCTTAGGAATACACAATCGTTTTGAAATATGTCTGTAGTTAGTGATATCACAACTTTCTCTGATATATCGTTCTAGACATTTTCAGGCTTTTCCGTGAAGAAAAAGAAAAGATTTTAATATGATAAAATATCTGAAAGGTTGAAGGGTTAGAATATTGAAATCCGCCCAGTTTTTAAACAAATATTGTTTTTTCAACATTTTTATTATAAACCGTTAAAAGAAGCTTCAACAAAATACTTACTTTACTTATGTCCTGTATCCCCTTGTGGGTCCTAGGGCTTCTACTATGCCTACGTGCCATCGTGTACGGTTTCTGGCAATGTGTCTGAGTTCTCCCCAACTGCCGTGCCTCCTTCTCGACTGTTCTGCGCCATGTTCTCCTCGGACCGCGGATTTTACAGTTACAGATCATTTCGAAGTTTTGATTTCGCGGGCCTTCAAAGGGACAGCTATGACTTTAACTGGCACGAAATCTATAATACACCAGACATCAGTAACAAAGCTAAAAATTTTAATACCATTGTGAACAGGCTTTACAACGATTACGTTCCTATTGTTACTAAACGGGTTAAAACTAAATGTTGCCCTTGGTACAATAATGAAATTAAATTGCTTATTAGGTAGAGAGAGCGTTTTTATAGGTCATATAAACGAAATCCGACAGAGTTCAACAGGAGGCAATACACAGTTGCTCGAAATAACGTCACTGCTGTAATCCGTTCGTCTAAGAGGACACATTTACTGAAAAAACTTGATCCTACACTGAGTTCGAAAGAGCTATGGAGAAATCTCAAAGCAGAAGGTGTAACTAAGGATAAAGGTAAACTAAAGTGCTCGTTAAACCCAGAAGACATGAGCAGGTTTTTTGATCCTCACTCCAGTGTTTCAAACAGTCGGCTAATTGAATCACATTCCTTAGGCTCTTGTCAGTCTTTTTCTTTTGACTGTGTAAGGGTAATAGACGTTCTGGGTGCTATTCAGTCAGTCAAATCAAATGCTCTTGATCCAGATGGCATTTCTCCAAGATTTATAAAGCTGATTTTACCTATAGTGCTCAGATTCATTCTACATATTTTCAATGCATGTATTTACAGCTCTCAGTTTCCTGAGCAATGGAAAAGAGCAACGGTTGTACCAATTCCAAAAAAAGGGAAACCGACACGCCCTTCAGATTTCAGGACCATTAGTCTTTTGTGTTTCTTATCGAAAGTTTTTGAAAAAATTATCTCTAAACAGATACAAAATTATTTAACTGTGAACAATATGATATCTGATTGGCAGTCTGCTTTTCGGAATAAACATAGCTGCGAATCAGCCGTGTTAAAGGTAACTTCTGACATTCGTTTTGCACTCGATGCTGGTAAGTTTGGGCTTATGGTCTTTTTAGACTTTTCTAAAGCATTTGATAGCATTGACCATTCAATTCTGCTCTCTAAACTTAGGAACAACTTTAATTTCTCTTCTACTGCTCTTAAGCTGCTGAGTGAATACCTCATAAATAGGGTGCAGGTCATAAAAACGGAAAGCGGAACCTCCACACCAACTTTTGTTAATTCCGGGGTACCACAGGGTTCAGTTTTGAGACCCTTGTTGTTTTCGCTCTCTATTAACGACCTTCTCGAATCAGTTGACCATTGCAAAGTACTGATGTATGCGGACGATGTTTCCATATTACTAGCTCGATCTATTGGTTTGATGGAAGATTGTGTTGCGCGGGTTAATGAAGATCTTTTGAGGATTCAAAGTTGGTCTTTTTTAAATAAACTTGCTTAATCCCTTGAAAACTGAGGCTATGATCCTCTCGATGGCTCACACCAATTGTTTTGATTTTCCATCCATAGTCCTTGATGGTAAAACCATTCCGTACGTCAATAAGATTAAGTATTTAGGCTTCAGTATTAATTCCTCCCTCAGTTGCTGTGATGCCGTTTCTGACTCGATTAGGAAAATCTACTGTGGGCTGCGTACCTTAAGATGTTCATCTCATCTGCTGATTCCCAGCTTGAAAATGCGTCTAGTGAAAAGCCTCATCGTCCCGTTTTTCATGTTCAATTGTAATGTGTATCCTTGCATGGATTTTGAATCTAGTCGTAAACTAAATGTTGCTTTTAATGACTGTGTGCGATTTATATACAATGTCCGAAGGTTCACCAGTGTTTCGCATCTAAATTCTAATCTTCTGGGAATCAAGTTGGATAAATACTACTCTTTCAGAAACCTTTTAAGGCTTCATAGTATTATTCAGAACAATTGCCCTGAATACTTGAGTGAAATGTTAGTCTTTGCTCAGTCACGTAGAGGTGTACGTTTGATATTTCCACGCTTTTCCCACACGATAGCAGAACGCTCCTTCATCGTCTCAGCTATTCGACTCTGGAATAGTCTTCCAGTCGTATTGCAGACGATTACTTCACTACCCATGTTCAAGAGGAAGATATTTTAACATTTATCAACTTAATTAAATTTCGACTTTTATCAACTTAATTTAAATCAAAAATAGAATAATTCATTTGCTACTACTTCTTAACTTTTATTAATACTTAAATATTATCTTTAAGAATTCTGGTTTTTCTATTTTGTTCTAAGTTGTTGCCTTATAATTAAATACTTAATTTTAAAATTTAAAATCTTGTAGTATCATGTATTAACTCATTTAATAATAAATAGAAATTGAAATTGACCGCCAGGTCTTCTGCCATCCTGAGTTAAAGGGTTCCATTGCATAGCATGGTTCGCTATGGAACTGTCACCCTTTCGGTACGTGTGACCAATCCACTGCAACTTCCGCCGTTGGATGGTTGTGCCTATTGGTTCCTGACCCGTTCTCTCGTAAAGGTGTTCGTTAGAGATATGATTGGGCCAGAAAATCCTTAAGATATTGCACAGGCACCTACTAACGAACGTTTGCAGCTTTCTGGTGATAGTAGTGGTCACTCTTCATGTGCTGCAACCATATAATAGCACGGATTCAACGTTGGAGCGTTACAGTCTTATCTTGGTGTTCAAACTGATTGCATTGCTTCGCCATATTTTGGACAACATCCCGAAAGCGGACTTTGCTTTGGCGATCCAGTTTGGTTCCACCATTGGTAGAGACAATACTTCCAAGATACTGGAATACTAGAGGATACTCTCTCCACCGGTTGTCCAGCAATGCATATTTGAGCCGATGAGTTTGTTCCAAGGCTGATAATTTTAGGTTTTGCCGTATTAATTTTCAGCCTGACGACGCCTGCCTCCCTATCTGCTGTCATTTGGTGGAGGTCCATAATTCTGTGGGAGAGTAAGCATACATCGTCAGTGTAGTCAAGATGTTTCAGTTGAGATGTAAGAGTCCATCGAATCGTTTTGTTTTCCCCATGAACTGAACCCCCCTGGTTCACCTTGATATTTCATTTTCACAAGTTGGTAGCAGCAGCTATCACACTGACGCTTAATATGGATTAAAAATGGCCGAAAAAATAGCAATCGAAGTGAGAAAAGTGCTTAATATTTTTATCTTTGCTTAATAATTAAATGTTTTTGGATTCTTATGTCAGAAAGTGAGGATACAAGAAATAACTATGATTTATTTCTGACATTCAGCAGAGTTGCCAAGCTTTATATATTTATATTATATATGCAGAATTCGCTTTATATATAATTTTTTTTTGTGAAAACCCATCTAGTAGTGAGATATGGGATAGAAATTCTGGTTCACGAAAATGTAACTAGCTCAAGTGCTGGTCCGTGTCCGTGCTGGTCAATTTGGTGTCCGCATCCGGTTATAAGAGATTCCGCTTATGAGAGATTTATTACTATGAAAAACCACATCTTTTTTCCGTTCTTTGAAATCTTTCCGATTATGAGGAGTGTCCGCAGGGAGAGAGTACACTGTATCAGGCGCCTGTGACACAACGCGACAATTTGCTTGTAGGACAAGTGAAATTCGACAACTTGCAAAATATTGTGTAACACAAAACGACAAGTCCCTGAACACTTCGACAATTGTCGCGATGGAAGATGACAAGTGGGAAATTATATAATTTCCCTCTTTCTGTAACAGAACACGACAAGTGTCAAGAAACACTTGTAGAACTGTGGTTCAATTAGGACAGGTGATATGAATATCATCAAAAGCTGACAAGTACATTTTTTTTTTTTGTAATAGCTTTGGAAAAGCAGAATACAGATATACAAATAAAAGAATATTTTATTAAAAATGTACTTATCTACCAAAATACGTACCTTATACCTATGTACGCCCAGATCTTATTTTGGGGAAAAATATTTAGACTTTTTACAGGCTGTGTATTTCCTTTCATTTTTCACATTTATTTTCTTTTGCTAAGATATGTATCACTGGCGCACTAAAAAGGATATCTTTTCCTCTTATTTTAGTTAAAATTGCTTTTTTTGTCCGCCGTGATTTTTGCCATTTTCACTTGTTAAACACTTGTCGAAGAATGCCGACAAGTCAAAAGAAATTAATTCTTTTGACAAGTGTAACGGCTTGCGTTCTGTTATAGAATTAATTTGTACTTGTCGGACAAGCATAGTTTGATAAGTGAATTTAGACTTGTCGACTTGTCATGTTGTGTTATATGCCCCAGGTTGTAACATAAGTTTTGGAGGATTAAGTTCCAATTACAAAACCAATTTAATGATGAAACCGTCATTGAAACTGACCGTCAGGCAGTGTTCTGTTATGACGAGACAGAAAGAGGAGACAGTGAACGAATTTTTGGCATGACAGTTGTTGTCATTTTCCCACCTGAGGTCCATCTCTTTGATTGCATTCAGCTAAAGTAATTGTTTGTATGTAATCAGACACATGGCAATTTTTAATGGACTTAATCTAACACAATTTCCCCAAGGCATTTTCTATTTATAAGAACATTTTTAGCTGTATAGCTGCAAGCTAAAAACATAACTGGTACTTGATTTTGTTCACATCACCCAAGCTACCCTGGGAAACATAACGACGAAACTGAAGAAACTTTTATGAAAATCAAATTGGCAACAATATTCAGGTTCCAATAAATTTCTACAAGCAAATTAAGTGAAGTGATCATTTCTTTACCAAAACCTCTTATCAAAACCTGAAAATACTCATGCCTATAAATTTGTAATTGTATCTTTATGATTACAAGCCAGACATGATTTTGTTCATGATCTACAACTTGAATTCACTGTTTCCATCACCCATTTGCGAATTGGTTTGCCTTTACGTTTTACACTGAACATGTTTTAGTTGCACAGACTGCTGAAGCGACTTTCACTTATCTTTACCAAGAACACGGTTTTTTTTTTTTTGGCTAATTAAGTAAAAGTATCTGATAATCAAATCTACAAGTACTTAACATAATTTTTGTTTTAAGTATACTAAAGACTGTACGTTGAGATATGGATGGGAGTCGTCATCGTTATTAAGTTGCATGAGATCACTAAACAGTGTTTTATTTTCTAATAGGTAGTTTTTAATTTTGTTTTATATTATCGTGTATTTAATCGCGTTTATCTAAAGTAGGAACTGTTTACGGTATGGATGCGTTTTTTTGGTTTGGTGATTTTGAGTCTAACCTTCTTTGGGGAATAACCAAAGTTTGTCGGCTTAAGGGCATTTATCAAAATTCAAAAAGAATAGTTTTAAAATCCTGTCGTCTATAAACCCTATTATTTAAAATCCTGCGTTTGAAATCCCGTTTTTTAGATTCAGATATTTAAATTTAATCGTTTAAAGCAAAATTTCTGTTATTTTTATTACTTTATAGAATTTGATCAAACTGCCTGACAGTTGTTGACCACTGCGGGAAGCGGAGTTTAAATAAATGATTCGCGCGAAGCCCGCCACTTACTTGTTGTTTACCATAAAACAATTACTTTTGATTGGAAAAGCGGGATTAAAAAAAAAAGCGGGATGTCGAACCCAACCCGTTCATATTTTATTCGCACTGGTGACTTGAATGGCTCCTTGTTAGCGACTCTTATTACACGTTCTATTAGATGAGGTGACATTGTTGACTTTCTACCGCGTGTTTCTGCTGCTTTCGGTTGGTTGGTTAGGATAGGCCCTCTATGAGGATGTACTTAGACCAGAAAGTAGGTCCATTGTACTGCCGATGTGTAAGGCGTGTGGGTCACCCTCTTACTCTTGGAACCATTTGCTTCGTTGAATGAAGGCGTGCATTTTAGCCGTGCAGGCGTTGCCGAGATCATTAAGATCATTGTAGAAGTATTCACCCAGAGTGGCCTTCCTGATGTTGGCGAGCGCAGGACAGGCGCACAGGAGATGACTGATGGGCTCTTCTTCCTCTTCATCTCTGCAGCTTCTGCAGAAGTCATTATGAGGGATACCTTATCTTTGGGCATGTCTTCCTATGACGCAGTGTCCAGTGAGGACATTTGTTATTTTTGAGAGAGTTCCTCTCTTGTGCTTCAAGAGTCCGATGGACCTGGATTTATTGAGTGTCGGCCAGAGCTGTCTGGCGGTATAACATTGGTCTAGATAATGCCATCAATGATTGGTTACTTTCTCGGCATCAATTTGAATCAGGTACTTAACATAAGACGCTGGCGCTTCGATGTCGGTGATGCTTATGCTATCTGTACCAGAGGAGCCTTGTCGTGCTAGTTCGTCGGCTGCACAATTCCCCGGTATGTCACAGTGACCTGGTACCCAGCAAAGGGTGAGGTTGTACTGACCAGCTATCTCGTTAAGAGATATGCAACAGTCTTTCACTGCCTTAGATCTCGTAGTGCTGGATGTGAGGGATTTGATGGCTGCCTGACTGTCGACATAAATAACAATATCAGGTGTTGATAGTGTGCTAGCCGCCAGCCAGTCAGCGGCTTTGCGAACTGCGGTGATTTCGGCTTGAAGAACGCTGCAGTGGTCTGGAGAAAATTCCGGCACCGACTCAGTCCTTGGTTTTGGACCCGTCCGTGAAAATTGACAGCGATTCGTTGTAAAGGACTTTGCGTTGCGTCCTCTCACTTCTATCCGGTATCGAGTGCGTATAGCCCTTGTTAAAATCATATTCAGTGGGCAGATGGTCAGTGGAATTGGGAAGATGATGGTGCATCGAAAGTATATTGGCATGTCCCGTGTGTTGCTCCTTTCACTGCTTGGAGCCTCTCAGTCTTATTGCCGAGCTGACAGCCAATTGTTTACTGACGATGTCAATCGGAAGCAGATGAAGCATGGTTTCGAGCGCCGCTGTGGGAGAAGTTCTCAGTGCACCGGTAATGCTGAGACATGGAACTCGCTGAGTTTTTTTCCATTATGGATAGGTTGGATTTCTTCTCCAAGGCGGGCCACCATACCAATACTCCATACATGAGAATCGGTTTAATGGCCGACGTGTATAGCCAGTGCCTGATGCTTGGTTTAAGGCCCCAGGTGGAGCCTACTGCTTTCTTGCAGATGTATAGAGCGGCCAGCGATTTCCTGGCCCGTTCGACGACATTCTCTTTCCAAATAAGCTTGCGGTCAAGCTTTAGGCCTAAATAGCCAGCACTATTTGAAAGCTTGAGGGTGGATCCCCTTATCTTGGGCGGAGTGAAGTCAGGGAGCTTGTGTTTTCTTGTGAATAGAACTAGCTCGGTCTTCGTCGGGTTAACGGAGAGGCCGCATTTATCGGTCCATCTGAGCAGTTCATTAAGAGCAGTCTGCATGACATCGGCCAGCGTCTGCGGGTATTTGCCTGTTGTTAGAATGGCGACATCGTCTGCATAGGCAATAAAATTGCATCCAGTTTTTTGGATCTTTAGAAGGGCCTCGTTGAGCACCAAATTCCACAATAGTGGAGACAGTACACCCCCTTGAGGAGTGCCTCGATGTGCATGTCGCTTGACAGTACTACTTCCGAAGGATGCTGTTATTATCCTGTTCTTTAGAATGTGTTCTATGAAACAACAGATGGGTTCGCAGATGTTGAGCCTGCGTGAGGCACTGGTAATCGAATTTGTTTCAACGTTGTTGAAGGCTCCCTCTATGTCTAGAAATTACACTAGGGTGAACTCTTTGATTGAGAGTGATTTTTCGATAGGGTGGATGATGGAGTGCAAAGCCGTTTCGACAGATTTACCTTTTTGGTAGGCGTGTTGTGACGTGGATAGTAGGGTGCTATCAATAGTGGCCTTGATGTGTAGGTCCAGGATTCTTTCCAGAATCTTGAGAAGGAAGGACGTTAGACTAATAGGTCTAAGGTCCTTTGGGAGGGTGTGCGATGTCTTGCCTGCTTTGGGTATAAATACCACTCTTACCTCGGTCCAGGCAGTTGGTGTTGTTCCGAGCTCAAGACAAGCCTTCAGAATGCAGGAGAGATACTGCCATACTATGTTGAAGGCCGTCTGAATCTGAGCCGCAAAAATATCATCCGGTTCCGGGGATTTGAATGGTTCGAAACTGTTTACTGCCCATTTCAGCTTATCTTCGCTGATCAGATCAGGTGGTGCCTGTGGGCGTGCAACATTTACCAGGGCGCGATCATCGTTGGGGGTAAGCCTGCAGCCGGGGAAGTGAGTGGCCATGAGCACGTTGAGCGATGCTTCCGTCCGATTCCGCCCAGGACCCATTGGGATTCATGAGGACACTAGGTATAGTTGGTGTTTTGGAGAGGACTTTTCGCAGTCTAGAGGATTGAGACGTGTTGTCAATACTCTGACAAAAACCGCACCAGGATCTGCGTCTAGCTTTCCGAACCTCTATTTTGAAGTTCTTTCGACTTTCTTTGTAGATCTCCCAGTCCAGTGGTAGCCTTGTTCGTTTGGCTTTATTTAATTGTTTCCTGCTTGTGCAGCGAAGACTGTTAAGTTCTGCATTCCACCATGGGGGACGATTGCCCACCTTTCTTCTTGTGATCGGACAGGATTCAATGAAAGCTGTATTAAGTGCAGAAGTTAGAACGGTGTTTAGCTTATCTAATTCCAATTGTGTAGTTGGGGTAGTGTACACTTGATTGGATAGTTTAGCAGAGAGGGATTTATTGTATAAGCACCAGTCGGTTTTCCGTCGATTGCGGAAGACCAAGGGTGCGGTACTGTGACAAATTTCCAGTTTGTACTCCAGATAGCGGTGATCGGTAAACGAAAGACTGTCAGATACAGTCCAGTTGGAAATTGCAGGACAGATACTTTGGGAAGCAAAGGTGTCGTCAAGCACCTCTTGCCGGGTCTTAGTAATAAAAGTAGGACTATTTCCTCTGTTACAAACTACTAGGTGGGTGCCTACTAAATACTCGAAAATAGACCTACCTCGAGGGCTAGTGTCGGTACTTCCCTATAGATCATGGTTGGTTGGCGTTGGTGTCGCACCCCAATATGATGGCTTCTCTCTCCTCCTTGCTTCCTCTACCACTTCTTCCACTTCCTTGGATGGACCAGACTCGGGGTCTTCATAGGGTAGGTATCCTGATGCCAGCCAGATGGTGGTGTTTTTTGATTCAAGCAGTGTTACTGCTAGGTCTCTTGTGCTATGGTGGGGAAGAAAAGCTAAGTTAAGCTGCTTTCGGTTGGTGTAAAATCGTATTTCGAATCATCTTGGTTGAACAGTCGATAATTTTCCTTATATCCTTGTAGGTTCTACCTTGGGAAATCATGTTTTTTATTATAGCCCCTTTTTTTTGTCGCAATGTTTTCCGCGGCCCATGGCTGCAAAATTAATAACAATGTTATTCTTTTCTGGAGAAAGAATATACATATATTACTCAATAGATTTACCTTTTTAGAATAACTCGTTAGCTAGTTTAGCATATTCTAATAGTCAAGTGCGAAAAAGAAGACCCGATAAGAAATAATACTAATAAATGCTAATAGCACGCCTGTGGTGCTATTTTTTTGACCGCAGCTGTATGTATGTCAACTTGTTTTTGTTTAGAAGCATAATTCAGCAAATATATGGCTTAAACATAAAATCTTAAAGAAATAAATAACCAAGAGAATTTAAATTGCCTTTTCATCACTTTGCTTTTAACCCTCGAATTTGCTAATGAATGTATTCAAACATAAGCATACATAAGTAGCTCATAAATCTAGAATGATTTTCAGAATAACTTTTGGATGCTGCTTTTCCTTCTTTTTCAACTTCCTTACTACCTACTTATCGTAAAAACTTCTTCGCCAAATTCAAATTGGCAACATCTGGCCTTTAATCGAAAATTCAATATACGAGTATGTACCTACCTACCGAATGAAGCAAAGTATCTAAAATTACGTGCGAGACGCAAAATAAGGGAAACAAATTCGCAATCAAATTATATTTTACGTTATTTAATTTTCGCGCCACATGTGCGTATGTAATGTACCTTCAATCGTATTCCCTCAGATCATCAGTCATTGTGGCATAAGTGATAATGACTTGAAGATACAAAACAAACGAATGTATCTTTTTACTATCTTATCCATAAGAGAAAAAAAAAATGAGGGTATCGAAATAAATTTAAGACCTTGGCCAATGCCACACTTATGATACCTAGATTGAAGTTTTTTTGCCTACTTTTTGCTGCAAAACAACTTTTGTTATTTAGTTGAGTACTCAAAGCGAAAGCATAAAGGAAAAATAAAAAAAAACAATCCATCAGTACTGAGTGGTGTCATACGCACGTGCAGTTGCGCAAGTATTTGTACCATTTTCTGTTTCGTTTAAAATGCGTTCAAATTGGTTTTTCTGCATTTTTTGTTGTACAAGAAGAGAAAAAGTGATTTTCCGCTGATTTTTCAAGAATGTTGTGACCCAGATATGTACCTTTTTTATTTTATTTACACCACCCATTGCAAGTGGATTTGCAATGAATCAATAAGCAAGAGGTACGTATGCTGTACTTATGTGTTCATAGGTACCTTTGTGGTGTTCAGTTTTTCTTTTTTTGAGTTTACTTGTACTTAAATAATACTCGTAATACACATTGTACTTCAAAATGTACCTGAGACGGTATACATATTCAAGTTCAGTGCCTACCCAAAGTATTTTTTCACGATTATTACATGAGAAAAAAAGGCGACTGTTCGCGAGTTATATGTGGTATTTGATAATACTTATTCGTTTTAGTTTTTGTTGACTACGTACGAGTTCCTTAGAGCTTACGGAGGTCACTACTTACCACTTTTATATGAACGCATAAATTGCGTGCTTGTATTGCTTTCACATTATTTCATAAAGTGCCCTACTTGAGATGCAATTCTCGGTTACTTCGTCGCGCTGGCATGTTGGATATTTAGTCTTTGACACGTAGTATATTATAAAATCGAATTTTAGCATGTATCAGACAGATGTTCCTGTAAAATCCATGGAGTCTGTCGTTGTATATTTTTTTCCATACCTTCTTTGGAGGTAACCAAGTGCATTTGCACCTGTCTTTGTTCAACATTTTTGACTGCAAGGGAGAGATATGATAATATTTTACATATAAGGTTTTTAGTTTTCAAGGCAAAATAAAAAAAGCAGCTAGTGCCAAGATGATCCTTAACTAGATCTCTGCACTGGTGCTAGCTCGTGTATTTAAAGCAGAAGGTATCCCTTCTGCGTGGTCACGACGTGGCTTTCTTAGCATGTTGTGGCCGCTCATCTTCCGTAAATAAACTAGTGAGTCAGGTAAATAATACTTTAACAATGTGGATGTTATCATAATCTGATATGATTGTCGATCATTCCGAAAGGTTATCTAACTGCATTTTATAAAAAGCGAAAAATTGAACTTTGACAGTTGTTATACATTCATTGATGGCACTGAAATACGTGGAGTAGCCACATTAATGTTACAATCGTTAGGACTACGTGGAAATACATATCACCATACTCGTATGCATGCAGAATCAATGGTCTGTCTTCAAATTTGATCTGTGGGTTATCTGTCCCGGCTAATACAGTATATCACACAAATCCTTTGATTGACGAGACCTCTACAAAACCGACTAAAAAGTTGCTTATTATCGAACTGTATACTGACTGTCAAGTCCTGTGGCAAGATATCCATTTATACTATTCAGAAATTGAATTTATTTTCAATGGGGGTGGCGATGGTGTAGTGGTAACGTCGTCAACTGTCACTCTAATGGTTCATGGTTCTAATCCTGATGTCAGCAAGAATTTATTTATTTCTCATGAAATATATAAAGTCAGTCCAATCATTTTCGAAAGCTTGAGTGAACACTACTGCGAAGGCATAACACTGGCAGTAGCTTGGTCATGTGGCTGAAAAAATTGTTCGCTCTGTTGATGGTGATTTGCCCTTTACATCGGTTATCGGGACGAAAATACTGTGAATCAGAAGCAAAGACAAAAAATAACATAAACCTCCCCAGTTATCTGGACGCCACCCTCAGAGAATCTCTGAAGCACAAACAACTGAGCTTCAAGAACCACTACACCAAAAACCTTTCTCTCCCTCTCTATCCTTTCCAACGCCCACACTGTGTTTAAACATGTTAAAGGTATTCATAACCCTTTGAATACGCGCAAATTATAAAAAAAATATTATTTGAATCATTATAGTACTTAAAACTAAACAAGGGTATATGAAACCTAGGGTTGCTCGAAGGAGAGTGGGACAATCAATGTTATCACCTAACTGCTGGTCTGCTTCTTCCTTTTATCAGCGAGGTTATGATCCGAAAACAAGGGATCACAACCCTCCCACTTCACCGCATTTCTGCTGATCCGCCTGTGGGGTTCGCCTACTTGACCTTAGAAAATATCGGCAGGCCTGCCGATTTCGGATCACTCGGTTACTGAGGCCAATGAAATGCCGATGTCGTCGCATTTGTTTATAGGCCTGCCTTTCCTACATCGCGACGTCTTCGGAACGTGCATTGATATTGTCTTTTTAACGGGGTTCAAATGATCTCTTCTTTGAACGTGGCAATACCAGCTGAGCCGGTCGCGCTCTATTTTTTGTACGATGGTTTGCTTGATGTGAAAGCTTCCACGGATCTTCGAACTTCTTATTCGATCAAGCTTTGTCACTCCTGCTGTCATGCGAAGCATCTTCATCTCAGCTGCCGTTAATTTACTCTCATACTTTTTGTACATCGTCCAACTTTGTGAACCGTATGTGAGCGCTGGACGCACAACTGCAGTGTAGAGAGACGCACAAATGCAGTTCTGTGGCATTATTCTGTCACAGAAGATAGCGGAATTTTCTCGCCACTTCATCCACCCTACGCTTACGCGATGATTGATGTCGCCATCACAGGTTGCTTTGCTATTGATCATAGATCCCAGATATTTGAACTTTTCGCACTTGGGAAGCACTGTTCCATTCAAATAAATGTCTGGAATAGGCCTGAGTGGATCAGAGAACGGGCAGCACAAGTACTCTGTCTTTTTTGAACTAATGCGATACCCATTTCCCTCCAGAGCGTCCACCCACACATCAAGTGCTCGTTGCAGGGATGTAGGATCCTCACTTATGATGGCTCCATCGTCAGCAAAGAATAACTGATGTACCTTGGGGTCCATCACTTTACCTTCAAGCAGATAATCAAGGACTGTAATAAAGAGCAACGGACTTAAAACGCTTCCCTGGTGCACCCGGGCTTTGATTGGGAACTTTTTGGTTACTCCAGCGGGGCATCTTACTCTTGTCTTTGCGCCTTCGTACATATCCATGATCATCTGTACGTAGGTTTCTGGAACCCCTCAATGTCGTAGCGCCACCCATATCAGATCTCGTGGTTGTCTGTCGAATGCCTTTTCAAAGCCAAACAATACAATATGCAAACCCCTTAAGGAATCACGATGTTTTTCCATTATGATCCTTATACTTTGGATTGCATCTGTGGTTGATTTACCTGAGACAAACCCGCACTGATCATCAGATAGTCGTATTATTTTTCGCAGTCGGCCACCTAATACCCGCTCAACGATCTTCATGGTGTGTGACATCAGCTTGATCGAACGGTTGTTATCACAGTTTCGCGTATCACCCTTCCCTTTGTATACAGGGAGAAGGTAACTTTCCCTCCATTGATTCGGCATTGGGTCACCTCTCACAAATTTGGAGATGAGAATTCTGAGCCATTTGAACCCGATGTCTCCCATCTTTTTCCAGAACTCAGAGGCCAGTTCTGCAGAATTTTGTCGTCATCCACAAGAAGCTGGCCATGAGCATTGTTAATGAACTTTGGCGAACGAATCTCCTAAGCATTCCTCCTTCTTTGGGCGGCTATTTTGAAGATGGTTGCGCTCTTGTTCATATTGTGTCTTCGCAGCTCCTAGATAACATGGTTTGCATCAATAACCGGGAAGATATTTTCTCCAGCTCTCGGTACAGGCCCTCCGTACTCTCTGCTTGAAGCTGTTCGCACTTCTTCTTCGCTTTTTTCTTGCAACATCTGTATTCCATTTCGAGGCGAACTTTTTCGTCACTATTATTAGAGGGGCACTTTGACCAAGCTTTGAAAGCCGCTTTCTTCTCATTTATCACCTTCTTAGCTTCATCACTCCACCACAATGTTTCTTTGGCGTGTTGATGGTGGCCCTTTGAAGCTCCTAGCAGGGATTTGGCCTTCTTTAAGCAAGTTCGCTGTAGAGAATCCCACATATTTTGTGCTCTGCACTCTTAATCCTCAGCTCCGTTGATGGTATGAGAGAGGTAATTTTTCATTACGAAAACAAAAGCCTCGCCTTTCTCTTTGTCCAGATTGTACCTCTTGATTTTCTCAGAGACCCGTGTTTGTTTGCTTTTCTTCGGTGTTTTCAAAAAAATTTCTGTTAGCAGGAGACGGCTAACTGCTGGTATCGGCAGCATCGCGGCGTTTTTTCAATAACTGTAAGTTAATCAGTCTTTCACATACGGTGCAAGATTCAGATTATCAGCCCAGGACATACCGTGTAAAACGAAGAAAATGAACCTGCACTGGACAGCTTCGATTCTTATGATATGGACAGCAACGTTGACAGTGGTGCAGTGGGTAGTGTGTTTGTTTTTTAACCGATGTACTCATCGCGATGAGTGTAGGTTCAAGCAATAATGAGGTGACTTTAGCCGTGTTTTTTTTAAACCTAGTTGCTAGTAAAGTAAAATTTTACACATAGAACAAATACAACAACCGGCTGGCTACTACTCTTGATTTTATCCCCAGCAAAAAGTTACTGACTGGGAATTTCGTGATGCCTTATTTCAGGCGGCGCAAAAACGAATGTTTTTTAGTTATTTGTTGTTGCTGTCACTGCGAGGTTGCTTGGTTCCTAGAGATATGTTCGTATAAAATTGACTGGCTTTGGCTGGCTGGCAAATCGTTTAAATGAACGACTGGCTGGCTAGGTTTAAAAAAAAACACGGCATATACTTGCCTGTATACTCGAGGAGGGGCCTAACGAAGGTAATGTTAAGGGATTTTGCAACGTTGTATTAGGCCGAGTGTTGAGTTAGCTCTGCTTTTCATACTATCGATTTGTGAGCGAAAGTTGAGTTCACTATCACAGATGGCATCCAAGTCACACATTGATGTGACGTGAAGGTACAAGCTCGTCGCGAATGAAGTATACCCTGGTAGTTCGCGATAGCTCTCTACATAATTGCTTATCATCTTAAAACATTTGCACCCAGAGGCTGTACTAATAACAATATCCTCTCGGGGCAGGATTCGATTTTTAAACAACCAACTGACAAACTTTTGAATGGCCGTGATAACTGAGAGTGAGAATGCACCTGAACTGGTATCCACAAGAGATTTAGAACCATCAATGTAAATCTGGTGGATTCCAGTAGTACCCAGTTATGGTCCCAGTCTTCTTTGCTGATGATCCTTGTGAATAATTGTTTGTTAAAATCAAGGGGGAAAATGGCGTACACCTTTTTTCGCACTAGCACTTGCTTTGCTATCCTGATAAAAAAAAATTAGTAATTGGTGGGTCTATAACTGTTGTGTGCATACCAAAGCTCGAACCTAATAGAAACAAATAGAAACAACGAATGCGTCTCAGAAGTAGACAGCTAATTTTGAATTTCTACAGATTATAGGCATCAGTAAATATTACACATTTGTATTAAGCGACTTTTTATTTTGTGGCAGCGTAAAGGAATATCTGCTATATCAAGTGAAACTTCAAAGTGCGCCTTGCTTCCGTGGTATAAGTTCTTTCCCGGAGCTTTTCTGGGCCTTCTCATACAGTGGAGTAAGATCTGCGTAATCTAAATGAAAGAAGAAGGATTCACTCTTGCATAATTAGAACCAGAACAAAAAAAGTATAAAGTCTATGCGCTGTCAATATCCCGAGATCTAGAAGGAGAAACAGCAGTTTTGTAAGAAGTACACCATTATTCTCAGCGCATCTTCTTGTTAAGTATGAAAAACAAACGCAAAGGTTTGAAACGTTTTTCTTACAATCGTTGTGTAATTCTACCCGCAAAAGTGCATTCTTATATGAAATCATTATATCTTCAGCAGGGAGGAGTGCCAACAAACCAGATTTCTCTCAGTTTGTCGATATTTCGTGTGTCTTGAAACTCCTCATGCGAGAAAAAAGCTTCCAATTAAATCCCCAAGAGCCTTGACAAAGAGTGGTACCATTACAACACTTCAGCAGCAGCAGGGAAGAAAAGAAAATTTATATATATTTGCAATGCAAATTAGTATCTTCAATCGCGCTGTGGTTGAGTGCAAAACTCACTCCCATTGTTTCGTAACAAAAGATGCGTTTTTCTCAGCAATAAAATGAGAAGACATCCATTCATATCCCATTGTTTTGTGAGTCCATTGTAACCGGAAATAAATTAAAATTAATACCACGAAACTATGAAACTCCACATCTAATTGGATTTCGTCGTTGGCAAATTGCTGCCAACACTGCTGAAAATTGATTCAGATTGAAAGATGACGAGTTCACTCACCCAGATACTTTACCCGAGATTTAAATTGAGTTCCAAGTAATATATATTGACTGCACACGCATTCAGCAATCAATGAGTACCACTCAAAAACACTCGTTCGATGGAATCCGATATTTAAGATATTTTTTGTGATTTATTTTGGTGCCATAGATACGAATATATTATTTGGGTGCCGCTCCTTTTGCTGCTCATTCGTAGCAGCGTTGCCTTCGATTGGCTTAATATTTTTTGGCGTTGCCAAGATTTATATTGTTTTTCTTAGCGGTTCAATAAGTCGAAGATATTGGAGCCGACCAGGGAGAGTATGAAATTGATGGGAATCGCAAATAGGGAAGATTGAAATTGATTTTCTTGTGCCAATTTTTATTTCTCTAAAATTAGACCATGTGACGGGTCATTACTTAATTGTTTCAACGAGGAAAGAAATTACTTATTCCAAGTGAATGGGGTGTGGTGCTTGTGTACATAGTGACCTACCTAGTTTGGGTAATGATTTCCATTTTATGAGTTTTTAATACTTAATTGCCATTATACAATCAATGCCTACACAAGGGGATTTTGTTTACTAAGTCTGTAAAAGGAAATGTGTTTATTTTTAAAAAGTGCTTGATTTAATTGCCGAAAGTCAATCAATATCTTATGGGCTGGGCTACACGTGCAGGGAGATATTTTTATTTTTTTTTTAATAAAATTACGTTTAAAAGAATTTATCTTCCTACAATTTACCACACATTCATACTTACTTACTTATGTCCTGTATCCCCTTATTGGTCCTAGGGCCTCTACTACGCCTACGCGCCATCGTGACGGTTTCTGGCAATGTGTCTGAGTTCTCCCCAACTGCCGTGTCTCCTTCTCGGCTGTTCTGCGCCATGTTCTCCTCGGACCGCCAGGCCTTCTGCCATCCTGAGTTAGAGGGTTCCATTGCATAGCATGGCTCGCTATGGAACTGTCACCCTTACGGAACGTTTGACCAATCCACAGCCACTTCCGCCGTTGGATGGTTGTGCCTATTGGTTCCTGACCCGTTCTCTCGTAAAGGTGTTCGTTAGAGATACGATTGGGCCAGAAAATCCTTAAGATATTGCGCAGACACCTATTAACAAACGTTTGCAGCTTTCTGGTGATAGTAGTGGTCACTCTCCATGTGCTGGAACCATATAACAGCACGGATTCAACGTTGGAGCGGTACAGTCTTATCTTGGTGCTCAAACTGATTGCATTGTTTCGCCATATTTTGGACAACATCCCTTTGCTTTGGCGATCCTGTTGGCTATATCCAGTTCGGTTCCACCATCGGTCGAGACAATACTCCCAAGATACTGGAAATCATCTACTCTCTCTACCGGTTGTCCAGCAATGCATATTTGAGCCGATGAGTTAGTTCCAAGGCTGATAATTTTAGTTTTTGCCGTATTTATTTTCGGCCCGACGACGCCTGCCTCTCTCTCCACATCTTCTGTCATTTGGTCGAGGTCCATAATTCTGTGGGAGAGTAAGCATATATCGTCACCGTAGTCAAGATGTTTCAGTTGAGATGTAAGAGTTCATCGAATTCCTCCGTTTCGCGTCGACAAAGCTGCATGAAGCACATCGCTAATCACCAATAGGAATAATATTGGTGAAAAGATACCGCCTTGTCTTACCCCACTTTGGATCTCAAATTCCTCAGACAACCTCCCTCTGTGCAGAACATGACATTTGGAGCCTTCATATGTAGCTTTGATAATAGCAATTAGTTTATCGGGAATACCTCTCCTGCGTAAGGCACGCCAAATAATCTCCCTGTTGACACTATCGAGCAGGTGCAGTGGCGATCGATATTCAACACACTGTTCGATGATAATCCGCAGGGTGTTGACAGGAGGATCCAGAGCGGAAACCTGCTTGTTCGGCATCGAGTGTGTCTTCGAGATGTTGTTTGATTTGCTCCAGGATGATTTTAGCTATTATTTTAGCTACATCAGGCAGCACGCAGATACCCCTCCAGTTTCCGCACTCCATTAAATTTCCTTTCTTAGGAAGCTTGACGATCATTCCCTTTTTCCACTCGTTAGGAAAGCTCTCAGCTTCACAAGCTCTCTCTATAAGTGGAAGCAGAAGCTCAGCCGATGTTGTGGGCGCTGCTCGTAAGAGCTCTGCTGGAATACCGTCAAGTCCTACCGCCTTGTTGGTTTTGAGTGCATTGATCGCGGTAATGATCTCATCTTTACTGGGAGTCGTGGTGCGTATTCGGAAACTTCTCACCTCGGGCCTCTCAGTCTGATTTGGAAGCATATCGCTAGCGAATACACGGTTTAGAATCGTAGCAAAATGCTCTTTCCATCTCTTGAGCTGGTCCTCATCCGAAATCAGCAGGGAACCGTCTAGGCTTTTCACTGGGTGTTGGCTGGAGCTGCGACCACCTGTCAGCTCTTTCGTGATTCTGTAGACGGTCCTGCTGTCGCCAGCGCATTGATGTAGTTGCGCTTGTCACGTCGCACGCTACACTGAACTTCTCTCATCTTCATGCGATATACGGACTCAAGCTCGCTTCTCTCTGCTGCTGGGGTAGCTGGAACGCGAGCTTTCAGCGGTTTTCGTTCGTCAATCCGTCTTCCGGTATCCTCGGAAAGCCACGCCCTATATCTCCCCTGCGATCGACCGACAATTTTTTCAGCACCAGTTGTAAAAAGATTTTTCACAGCACACCAATGGTCTTGGATGGTTGCGGGCATTGAGCTGTTGATTGCTTCCACACCTTGCGAAAAGTGCACCCTTAATTGTTGGTGCACTGAGGGATCACTAAGTCTATCGACGTTAAACCTGTGCATTCTTGTGTTGTCCTGGGATCTTCGAACTGCAGCAGTGCGTAGTTGTGCGTAGGGTAGCTATCATAAGATGGTGATCACGTACTATCCCCACATCTGCCCCTCGCCTGTTTCGGACGTCCAGGAGACTACTTCTAAAGCGGCGGCTAATGGCAAAATGGTCAATTTGGTTGGAGGTTGTTTGCCTGTTGTTGGAAACCCAGCTGACTTTGTGGCAGGTCTTGTGCTCAAACATGGTGCCATCTGTCACAAGACGGTTGGCATTGCAGAAATCCACAAACCTTTCGCCGTTGTCATTGCGGTTGCCTAGTCCATGCTTCCCGATTACATGTTTGAGCCCTTCGTTGTCGTTCCCTACCTTGGCATTCAAATCCCCCATCACTATGACAATGTCTCCATTTGGTGTTGTGTTGAAGACGGCACTTAAGAGATTGTAGAAGCTCTCCTTTTCGTCCTCAGACGAACTATTCTTTGGGGCGTAACACTGTATGATGGTGACGCGTCGTACTCTAGTCCGGAATCTGGCCGTCAAAATCCTATTTTTAGTTTATATCGCATAAATTCGTTTTCCAATTGGTGGAATCTGGCATTGTAAGGACCTTCTCTTCCCGAGTCGAGGAGCGTCTTCACATTCCAGAAACCTATCTTTGTCCGGATACAATAGCCAAAAGTCGTCAACATGTCAAATCATACCTTCAACGGACTTAAATAATTTCTTCGCAGCTGTAATAATTGCTGTAAAAGGGAGAATAGAAGAAATACTCCTGTCCAAAAAGAAACATTAAAAAAAATAATCAATTGCTTTCAGAAAACTTATTGCAACACCGAGTTAATTATGGATATTGCTTGAAAATTTGTATATTTTGGCCATAAACTGAAGTTGATGAAGTTATCCATCAGATAACTGACTGACTGACTATCCGTTGAGGTACGGAAACCTGTATTTATGAATAAGTAGCTTTAATTGTCCAACCACAAGTCTGAGAGACTGATAAAAGAATACGTCGCACATATACCATATAAAGTATGTACATATGTATGTAAATTTCAGATCTGCATAGCTTCTCAAAAAATATTGATTGCTACTACTATTTAATTTCTCAAAATAGTATTAAATTTAAGATGATTGTCCAGATAGAAATGTTTCCTTCTTGTATAATATCAATTTTCGAAAATTTCCAACTTGGAACTATACAAACCCACCAAGGCTCACTGCACGGCCTTTGTTATGGAAATTTTTCAAAACTCCGTGTGGTCTTACAAAAAACTTTATCCTCCCTCACTAGACTACATTCTTCTTTGCGAGTTACTTTATATTTATCTTGCAAAAGTTTAAGTAAAACACCCTCAAGATAAACTGAATATTATTCACCACTACAACCAAACTTATGTACGTGTAGCATTTTTCCAAACTTTCCATTGAGTAAACTTCCTTCAAGTTGAAACCGCCAGAAGTCAGACCTCTTCTCATTCCCTAAAGTGACCTGAAAAAATTTCTATAATCATTTTAGGTTTAATTGAGAACCATTTATAAGATGTAATCGCATAATTAGTTGAAACTTTATTTTGAGTGCAATCGTCCATTATCCGGTCGATTGCGATTGCAATAATTACACTATTGAAGGGAGCATAAGATAGAGGAAAACCTAAGTAATGGCGAATCCTTAATTTCGATTGCATGCTAAGGTGGAATTATAATGAGAAAGTAAAATGCAATTGCGTTTATGTTATCCAACCATTTCGTGTTTACGTTATTGGGAGAATGGTTATCGCGGCGAAAAGGAGTAGGCCAAAGGAAGCGAAAGGAAACCCGTTTTGAAAGTTTCTTTCAACAAGAACAAAGCAAAGAAGGCTACAAAATAAATTCGCTTTCGTGCAATTTTATTCGTAAATTTTAATATAAAAGAATTTCATTAGAGAAAGTGCTTTTCACAGCGGACTAGTTGAATGCAGTATCCTTGTAATGGTGACTGAAATATAAAAAAAAGTGGATGGGGTGCTATCGGCAAACAATGACCTTAATTCAAACTTGTTAAGGCGGGCATCAAGAGAGGAACATCAGGCCAAAGGAAGCTGCTCTAACAACTTAGAAATATCCGGCAAAAATTTGTACGAGTTTTCATGGTAAACGCTTTTAACGTAATAACCCCCCCACGAAGGATATTTTGTTTTGCAGCAAGGTACAAATTTAACAAAATAAAAAAATATGTGGGTAACTACTCATAGTTTTTTTAGATTTCTCTGATATAGGAGTGATCTATCTTTAACGAAACCCTAGTATTTGGCAATACTAAGAAATACTCTGAAACAGTTGTTTAGCCTTCTTAGACCTTAAATTTAGACCCAAAAACGTCGTAATTTAAACTCGACGGGACTACTTGGTAAAACCTGATCACGTATGATACTACTTGTATTGCTATACAATAACTCAGCTCTGTACGTGGACGATGAAATAGCCACTGATCAACAATGAAAGAAAGACAAAAGAAAAAATACCAAATTCAAAACGTTATAAATGTATTTATTTCTAATTGCCAATGATCAAGACAAAATTCGGTTATTACAAATGTGGACTGTTAGGATGATGTTTCGCGGTTGGTGGTTGCTAGGAAAAGAGAGCTCGATAAAGGAAAATTCTCAAAAATTAATTCCGTCGTCTAGGTGATTCGGCAATTGCAAAAAAGATAGAAAATTTGGAAATTAATGTAGGTAGTTTTTACAATTAAATGCAAGGTACAATTTTAGGTTGAAATAAACAAATTAAAATGTCTGTTATATGTAATTTATAGAATGCATTCCCGAACACGCCGGCCCCCCTGAAGGAATTTCAGGAGCAAGGTAGAATAGCCAGCTTTGTTATTGGTCGTTTAAAAATGCCATTTTTGGTGCGAATAGAAACCACTCGTACAAGATCATCTTTGCCCGGATGAAGTGCGTCGATCCGTCCTAGTGCCCATTTGGATGGTGGCATATTGGGCTCCTTAACCACAACAAGATCACCCATTTGAAAATTTCTGGTCTCATTTTTCCATTTAGGACGCTGTTGAAGCGTTGTTAGGTAGTCAGAGTGCCATCGACGCCAAAACCCTTGCAACATGTTTTGAATGAGCTCCCATCGTCCAAGTCGATTAATTGGGACCTCGAGACAACTAGGCTAGGAAATGAGATGGAGTTAGAGGATTCAAATCTGAATCAGAAATAGCACAAAGAGGCCTAGAATTTAGTAATGCTTCAATTTGGGAGAGTAAAGTGGACATCTCTTCAAAAGTTAAGACGTTATTCCCCACAACTCGGCGGAGGTGTTGTTTCACGCATTTGACCCCCGCTTCCCAAAGCCCTCCAAAGTGAGGGCTATGTGGTGGAATGAACTCCCACTTGATGCTTTCAGCTGCCAATGTTGTCGAAATTTGTTCGTTGTGTTCCTTGGATCGTACCAATGTATACCATTCGGCCAGCACTTTCGCAGCTCCTTGGAAATTGGTGCCGTTGTCCGAGTAGATGACATTGCATTTTCCCCTACTGGCAATAAAACGCCGCAACGCTGCTAAGAAGGCATCTGTGGACAGGTCACTGACGACTTCCAGGTGCAAAGCTTTTGTCACCATACAAACAAACAATGCAAAGTACCCTTTTATTAACTTTGGCTTCCTTCCTCTTGCTAAGCGAAGTGTAATTGGTCCAGCGTAGTCGCAACCAGTGTGAGCGAAAGCAAAAGATGGCGAAAGTCGTGAAGAAGGCAAGTTTCCCATGAGTTGTGATGATGTGTCTTGACGTAGGCGAAAACATTTCATGCAATCGTGCACAATTTTCCTAATTAGGTTTCTGCTGCCAAGAATCCAAAACTCTTGACGTACAAACGAAAAAAGTTCCGATACACCTGCGTGAAGAAATTTCAAATGAGCCTCTTGCAGAATCAATTGAGTGACCGGATGGTTTTTTGGAAGGATTATCGGATGTTTCACAGTAAGAGGAACATCTATAGCATTGAAAAGTCTTCCTCCAACTCTCAGCAGCCCAACATTATCGAGAAACGGTGATAGAGACGAAAGTTTAGATCGATTAGAAACACACTTGTCCGACTTTAGAGCTTCAATCTCTTCCATAAACTGCTTTTGAGCCCACAAAAGGCAAGTTTGCTTAGCAGAAAACAATTCTGTAGACCGAATAAAATCTAGCAAGCGATCAGTTTCAGATATCTTGCAATTTCTGACAAAACGCCGAACTAGGGCTACAATCCGAATAAGACGAAACCATGAACATACCTTTTTTGCTAATTGGTCTAGAACTCCTTCCTCCACTGACAATATATTGGCAACAACAGATTCTTTCCTTCTTTCCGGTACATCCCCTAATTCATCCTTTTCTGCAGCAATCGGCCAGGAACCAGAATCCATCGAAAGCCAATTAGGGCCTTTCCACCAAAGTTCTAGCTGCAACAGTTTCCTGGGCTCGACCCCTCTCGATGCACAATCAGCTGGGTTTTCCTCTGAGCGAATATAGTTCCAATCAGAACGGGGAAGAACGTCAAGAACCTCTGAGGTACGATTCGCTATGAAGGTATTCCATCGACGAGGGGGAGAGGAAAGCCATGCTAACACGATTTGCGAATCACAAAAGACAAAGGTTTGGACAGGTTTTACGTCTAGAGAAGTATGAATGAGTTGGACCAGACGACTTAACAGCAGAGCCCCACAAAGTTCCAGGCGAGGAATAGTTAGCTGTTTGACAGGAGCAACACGGGTTTTTGCAGCAACAAGTTGAATCTCAATGGCCCCACTTTCAGACAAACTACGCGCGTAAACAACTGCCGAATAAGCTTTCTCGGATGCATCTGAGAACCCAATCAAATCAAACCGCTTCGAATCTAACGTACACCTTCTCACTATGTCGATTTTTTCAAAAAAGAGTAAATCCTTTCGGTAAGAAATCCATTTGTCAGCTACTGTAGTTGGCAGTGGATCATCCCATCCAATTTTCGTCTTATGCACCCACAACTCCTGGAACAGCATTTTAAACAAAATGGTGGCAGGAGCCAGAAAACCCAACGGGTCAAAGATTTTTGAAATCTCTGACAATAGCATTCGCTTAGTGGGTGATGACCGCGATTCCTTTTCTAAGGAAATTTTGAAGGTGAAGATGTCACGGTGAGGATTCCAAACTAACCCGAGAACCTTTGTCCAGTTGTTAGCGCCTTCAAAATCTAGAGAAAAGGTTGGCTCGCAATCCAAACCCTTTAAAATTGACCAACAGTTTGAGTTCCATTTACTCAACTGCAAACCTCCACAGGATAACAGCTCAACCAGCTCCTTTTTTACGTCTAAAATTCCTGACACCGAGTCCGACCCTGTCATGATATCATCAACATAAAAATCATGCAAAATGCAATGCGACGCAATGGGGAATTGATCCATGTAATCTAAGGCGAGCTGTTTCAGAACTCGCATTGATAGAAAAGGGGCAGGTGAGGTACCGTAGGTTACAGTACGCAGCCGGTAATGTCCAATCGGTTTGTCAGAGCTTTCTCGCCACACGATACGTTGAAAGTCACGATGTTTCGAATCGACCCAAATTTGCCGAAACATCTTAACTATGTCAGCACAAAAAACATATTTATGAATCTGAAAACGTAAGCAAACGTTTATTAAATTTCGCTGAAGTGGAGGCCCTACATGCAGCATTTCATTCAAGCTAATACCATTTCCATCCTTATGGGACCCATCAAAAACAACCCGTAATTTATTTGTGACAACAGCTTGATGTGGCAAATAGAAAGTCTTCCCAGATGTAGGTTCGATCTCGTTTTCTGGAATAAGCTCCATGTGCCCTAACTCCTGATAAGCCTTCATAAACAGACAATACTCCAAGCGAAGATGTCATTGCGAGCGAAGCGACGTTCCATAGCTAACAACCGAGATAAAGCTCCTGAGATAGTATTTCCAAACTTCACATCCCTATGTCGAAATGGCAACTCAACAATATATTTATTATCAGGCGCACGAGAAAATGTTTTACAAAAGTTTACGTCCACAAGGTCTTCAGAGTCAATTAAATAAGTACTGTGCGGAAGTTCTTCCATTTCCCAAAAAGGACTTCAGAGAATATCAACGTCCGGTTCTACTCCTACACGGAACGAGACAATTTCTTTGGTTGCTATCTTTCCAGTTATTACCCATCCAAAAATGGTATTGTGCGCAATCAAATTACCCTCTTCATCTGTACGACGACCATCAAGCAAAATACTCCAGGCTTTGTCAGATCCCAGCAAAACATCAATAGGACTTGGGGTGTTAAAACCTGGATCGGCCAGTTTCAAATCCTCCAGCAGCAAGGAGTTATCAAAAGCAAAAGGCAGTATAGGGGTTTTGGAAGTAATTTGATTCAAAATGAAGGCTTCAACTTCCATTTCATTTGAATCAATACAAGACTTGAGATGTAGGCTTACGGCTCCTTGTGTAATGCCAGCTTGTAGAGAGGAGATACCAGAAACAGGAAGACCAGCGTGACGACGACGAAGGCCTAACCTTTTCACCAAACTTTCCGTAACAAAAGAAGCCTGCGACCCGGTGTCGAGCAGCATACGACAACGCTGTGTTCTACCACAGGCGTCTACAACTTGGACCACTACTGTAGGCAAAATGCCGGAAGGACGAATTTCATTTTGCATATGATTACTAACAATCGATAAAGAGGCATCTCTAGACGTCGAAGGTTTTCCTGCGTTCGGGTTGTGAACCTCATTAGCTGACGAATCCAAATGCACTAGGATATGATGACGAATATGGCAATGAGGACAACGAGTTTTTGAACGACATCTTGAAGACGAATGGTTGCTACCTAAACAATTGTAGCACAGTCTTTAATCCCTAGCATATCTGCGACGAGACATGATGGGCAAGGCAAGGAATTGAGGGCATTGCGGCAGAACATGGTCCCCTTTGCACATGGGACATGAGGTATTTGAGAGAGCGAAGGTTTTTATATTATTTGAAGCATTTCCCGAATGCGTCAAATGTCTATTCGCGCGGTTTTTCGATTCACTCGGTCGCGTTTCGCATGCTTCTAACGCATCGCACCTTTCTTCCAAAAAATCGATAAGTTCCTGAACGGTTGCTTCTTCAGAGTTATTTGTTTGAAGCGCCCATACTCTACGCGTGTCTGAGTCTGTTTTACTGAGCAAAAGGAAAATCAACCACGGATCTCTGGTTTCGGATCGCAAGGCCTTCAAACCGCGTATGACCTCATCAGATTTATCCGCTAACCGACGCAAATGTCCACTATCCGCGACTACCACCGTTGGCATTTTCAGAAAACTTTCAATATGCCCGTTAATAATGTATAACGGCTTATCATACCGACGTTCGAGTTTTTCCCACGCTTGCACATAATTAGAATCAGCGATTTCGATACCATCAAATTTCGCGGCATCATCGCGCAAAAACGATTTTAAGTAACGCATTTTTTGACCACCAGGAAGATTTTTCTTACAGTCAATGCTCCCTAGGAACATATCCCGAAACTCTGGCCATTCACCGTAATCTCCGCCAAACGGAGCTATTTTAAATTGCGGTAGTTCAATTTCATCGGATACTTTCGACACAGAATTGGCTGAGGGCTTTTTAAGAAGAGTCTCCAACAAGGCGGCTTGTTGCTTAAGAAATTCCTCAGAAGAATCGAGGTTTCCTTGAACACGCGTTGGAGGTGGCGTTGGAATGGTAAATGTCTTTTTACGAATAGCTTTTAGGAACGCACTTCTTGCACCAATATATTTTATTTGGGTCACTTCAAAATCAATTTCAGTATTACCGTATCCATTTTCCTCGCAATATTGAAAAAGTTTATTTTGATTCTCGCAAAAACCCTTCCACGTTTCCTCCAACCGGGCGAACCGCGTCTCTAAATTATCTAAATCTTTTTCATCGGCCTCCAAAATAAAGATATGTGCACGAGTTATAACACCCTTCAAATGTCCACGTGATTGCTTTAACACATTCATAATCAAAATTAAAAAAAACGAGCACGTAGGAGCGATAATTTTATCAACACGCGATTTCACAATATCCTTTTTTTGACAACAGCAATATTAGAAAACAGCACTCAGAAAAAGTCTAGCAAACAGCAAACCCCAGCAAACAGGAAAATCTCCAGATTACCTTTTACCAAATACTTAATTGTATCCAATGTCTCCAGATTCAAAAGTCTAGCAACCACCGTCTAGTTTCAAATGCGATTCAAATTACCACAAAAATCCGGCTCGAAGGACCAACTTTGATCAACAATGAAAGAAAGACAAAAGAAAAAATACCAAATTCAAAACGTTATAAATGTATTTATTTCTAATTGCCAATGATCAAGACAAAATTCGGTTATTACAAATGTGGACTGTTAGGATGATGTTTCGCGGTTGGTGGTTGCTAGGAAAAGAGAGCTCGATAAAAGAAAATTCCCAAAAAATAATTCCGTCGTCCAGGTGATTCGGCAATTGCAAAAAAGATAGAAAATTTGGAAATTAATGTAGGTAGTTTTTACAATTAAATGCAAGGTACAATTTTAGGTTGAAATAAACAAATTAAAATGTCTGTTATATGTAATTTATAGAATGCATTCCCGAACAGCCACCTTGCTTCTTGAAGCTACGCAAAATGCAGTCCAAAAGATATGAATCTGGTCGTTTCGATCGAAAGAGTTTGACATTGTCCGACTGACTTTGAGCTCCGCGAGTAATTTATTTTTTGCCTGATGCGGCATTGCAACCTATGTAGAAATCTTTTGGACCTTTAATATCTTTTTGTTCTTGATGAAAGTTAGGCTTACTCCTATGAAGTATCTTAAATCGCGTTTTCTTTAATTTCTTTGAATTGTGTTTTCGTAATGATGTGCAATTTATGTTTTGCCATTTGTTTGGTTATGCTCTGAGTGCAGATTCTGGTTTTATGCTGGTCTTGCTGGGGATACCTGCAACTCATCGTAAAAGATTGATAGTTTCATTAAATGACGAAAACTTTAAAATGCTCGCCTGTGGTAAAGAATTGTAGTCTTGTTCTTTTGCCTATAACTCGGTAACAACAACAGGTAATAAAGTAAAAATTTGGTAGCATAAACTTCGAATAGTAGAGCATCTTTAGGCATTCTTAACTCAATTTTGTCCTAACTCAACTTAGGCGGTTTTACCTTGTGGCCACTGATATACAATAGTAACGATGGGGAAAGTCGAGAAAGAAGCTATGCTAAGTGCTCTAAGGCTACCTTAGATACGAAAACTGAAATCCGGCGATTTCACAGGCCACTTGAGCATTGTTGAAAACGTTCAAATCAACCCAATCTTCAAGATTCCAGATAGGATGCTCAAGAGATTTCGGTTCTCCAGGAAATTCGAAGTGGTAATTAGTGACCGTCAAGAATGGAGGAACAACGGTCTCAAGACTCCATCCAATGCACAAGTCTGGTACACAGATGGCTCCAAATTGGGAAATGGCATTACCGGAGTTGGGTTCTATGGTCCCAACTTTCAGCGTGCGGCAGCGCTTGGTAAATCACCTACCATCTTCCAAGTAGAAATCCATGCAATAGAACTATGTATTTGGGAATGCCTGCGCACAAACACTACCAGAACCCGCATCTTTATCTATTCAGACAGCCAGGCAGCACTAATGGCCCTTAATTCCTATACGGTAGGGTCAAAGCTCGTGTGGGACTGTCTCGACCACATTGATAACCTCGCATCTACAAATCCGAACACGAAGATTTTGAGGGGAACGAACGAGCAGACTGTCTGACGAGGAGAAGCGCTGGGCGCCCACTCATAGGCCCTGAATCCTACTTCAGGGTACCACCCAAAGATATCCACTCCACAATAACAACACTGGGCCAACCGAAAGGGCCTAAGAAAAGCGAATAACTCTAACGGGCTACCTAACCGGACACTGTTCACTCAAGTACCATCTAAATAAAATTAAACTTTCAGATACGGCCATGTGCAGACTCTGCGAACAGAACACATACTTTGTGAATGCCCAGGTGGCGCAAAGAAACGATTACTCCATATAACGAGGGTCTCGATGGGCCCAGCGGATACCTAGAACATGGAACCAAAGACGTTATTGATGTTTATCAAGGGCCTCAATTTTTAATTCTGATTAACCATTAACCAGCATAATAGATGTTGTAGATCGCAGTGCACTTGGGCCCCAATCATCGTATCATATCGCAACGATGGGGAAAATATACCCAATCACCCATCACTCAATGTCTTTGATATACTATATGGACATTTTTATAAACCTTACTTGGACTAACCACATCCTTTTAATAAATATTTAAAAATGCAATTTAGTGTGGGCGCCGTGGCATAAGTGGTAAGTGTGTCGGACAACTGCGCGTGAGGTTTCATGTTCGAATCCCAGAAAAAATAAAAAAGTTTTTTCACGGTCCCACTTCTCATGAACGTCTGACAAATATCCGAGAATATTGTTGTCACGAGAAAGCTTCTCAAAACAGCCCTTCGGATACGGCAGTAAACTGTAGGTCCCTTCCATTCGTGTGAAAAATATAACGCACGCAACATGAGTGGTTGCGTGAAGCTAGGCTCTGGCACTTAAAGAGCTATTGCGCCAAATATTTTTTTTTTATGCAGTGTTTTGGTTTTCAGCAGCGTTGCAAAAAATATTTTAATGTATCCCATCTACTTTAAGTCTAAGGATCAATGTACTCTCTCCTTACGGACACCTCTCATAATTGGACAGATTTTAAAGAACGGACAAAATATGTGGTTCTCCATAGTAATAAATCTCTCATAAGCGGACCATCTTATAACCGAACACCAAATTTCAGAACCGCAATAGAGTTTCGCTCTCTCATAGGCGGACAAAATAGAGCAGAACGTTTTTTTTTGTTCTGTTTTATTTATTTTTTTTTGCAATTGTCAAGAAGCAACGAAAATAAACCAAACCAAAAAAACCGTGTTTCACACACACACTGTTTATCTGAAAATAAGAGGGTGCGAGTAACGGTTAGTAATCCCGTTGCATTTTGTGAATGCTGGAAATGCGCGTATATGTAACTTGAATGCCACACAGGAAAATTAATTATTTTTTAAGAATTCGGATGAAAAACATCCTGATGAGAAAAGCGAGCACTTGTGGATTTTTTTGTGGATGTCTGATGTTCCGCACGTTCAAGCTAAAATGATGCATGATTAAATGGCAAACCTTAGGTCTGTTCGCATTTTTTTTTTTTTTTTTTTTTGTCGGCATAGGAAACACTCGACTGGAGCACTCAGACACAACTGGTCCATTGTACTGCCAGAGAGCAAACCCTGATTTACCCATTTTATTGGAATTTCCTTGACTTTCGAGAAAGCCAAGCAAGCACTTCAGTGATGAGGAGCTTACAATACCAGCACTCACCACATCCGCACCGAAGATCTGCCACCTGATACGAGCAAAGGCCGGACACTCTCAGAGATAATGTTCCGCAGTGTCGTCGCTCTCTCCACAAGCGTCGCAGATTGTAGTGTCACTTAAGCCTAACACGTTAAGGTGCTTGGCAATAGCGAAGTAGCCTGTCAAGACGCTGATAAGTTGTCTACAGTCTTTTCTGCTGAGAGACAGCAAGAATGCCGCTGATTTCTTACAGACGTCCGGGAGCATACGTTTAGCCAACCTGCAACCTGGAGAGTCATGCCACACACAATTGTGCTCGTGAGAGACCCAATCGTCAATGGAAGCCCTAACCGAGGACGCTGGAAGACCCAACGCGGATTCGGGACCTGAGAAAGCCTCCTCTGAACCTTGTCTAGCAATCTCATCGGAGATCTCGTTCCCCAAGATTCCAGTGTGACCTGGGACCCAGATAAGAGACAGAGAATTCAGCCTTGCGACCGAGTTCAAAGAGTTTTTGGTTTCACGAACTATTTTGGAAGTGGTTAAAGGGTTAAGCAAGGCCTTAAGCGTAGCCTGACTGTCACTACAGACAGGTCTGTTCGCATACTATCTGCATCAGAATTCGCAGTCTGTCAAATTTCCACGAGTGGGGGTAAAATTCTCTCAGAGAGAGGAAAAATTACGCAAAACGAACGCGTTGAACCACAAAAGTTGCCCACTTTTTAAACGTCAAACCTCAAAACCAATTGTACGCGAAAGAAAGAAAGAGAAAGAACAATCCAACAAAAAATCGCATATATAGGGATTTGACAGATTTGACAGTTTTCACAAGAAATTTCTTGCACTAAAATTCGCAGCATGGGGAAATTTCTTGTTCTCTCGAGAGCGCTCTCTTCTGCCAAAATCTACGAAAATTCTCAGTACTGAAACAGGTTTTCGTAAAAATTCGCTGTTTTGGGAGGGTACGCGAACAGACCTCTTACTGAGTATTTTGACAGCTGGATGTCATGGGTATCGTTGACCTCTGCTGAAACATGCCAATTGGAAAAAAGTATCGTTGCCATCTGGTCACCCTTTATACCATATATATTTTTACAGAAAATGCACAAAAAAAAAAATGTGCGTGTGCCTGTAGAATACAGGAATAGATTATAGATAGTGTTTTGTTAACTCTACTTTTCACGATTTATGATAAAAAGTCATTTATCAAAAAGTGGGTGCTTCAGTGCGCAGATTTAAAAAAATCACTACACTTGTACTTGACGGAGGTAACAATGGAATTCGATAGACTATGACAACTTGTCTTAAACATCTCGACTACGCTGACGAGTTATTTGCCTACTTTCAGATAATGGACCTTCATCTGATGGCCCAAAATCTAGAAGCTGAGGCGAATAAAGTGGAGCTTAAGATATACATAGCCAAAACAAAAGCCCTGTGCACTTCTAACACCGGCGCTCAACTCAACATTGCTGGACAGGTAGTCGAGAAAGTAGACAGCTTTCTATAGGAAGTGTGGTCTTGGCTAACCGCGATGGCACCGAACTGGATGTATGCAGGAGAATCGGGAAGGCAAAAACTGCATTAGGAATGCTATCGAAATTCTGGATAAGCAATGAATGCTTAAGAACAAAGCTGCGACTGTTCCGCTCCGACCCCCTAAACTGAGTGGATTTCCTCTGAATCTTTCCACAACCGCTAAATATCTCAGAACCATCCTTGATTCGAAGCTCACCTGGAGAAAGAACACGGAAAAAAGAATGAAGAAATCGCTTTGCGCATTCTATGCCTGCAAGAAAATCTTTGGTAAACAATGGGGTCTGCGCCCGTCCATGATTTACTGGATGTACACACCGATTGTCAGACCCATCCTCACCTACGGAATTATTGTATGGCGGTACGCAGCAGACAAAACTAGCTATCTTAAAACACTCACAAAGGTATAAAGATTAGCATGCTTAAGCATAACAGGAGCACATAGATCAACACCACAAGCGGGTTTAGAGATGATGCTAAATATCCCTCCCCTAGATGAGTACATACGATGCACAGCTGCCAAAAGTGCGATTCGTCTCAAACAATCGGGCGGATGGAAGCAAAGCTCCTATGGACATGAATCTATACTCAACAGGTATAGTATAACCGATCTCAATAGAATAGCAGATTATATCATACCCTATATAGACTTCGAAAAGAACTACTCCACTTTTATTCCTGAAAGACAAGAGTGGGACTCCAACACATTAACTACAGTATATCCAACTCTATACGGACGGATATCGGAAATGGATATCGGAACTGGCTCTGGAGTTTTCTGCGAGTCACTTGAAATCAACGACTCATACAAACTCATGGATGACTGTAGCATCTTTCAGGCTGAGGTCTTCGCCATTGACAGGGCTGCACAGACTATATATAGCAAAAAACTAAATCCTTCCAAGATTACCATTTTCGTGGATAGTCAAGCGGCAATCAAAGCACTAGACAGCCAGGAAGTTAGATCACAAACAGTTTCCGTTACGGCATGTAACACGTTGAACAAAATATGCAACACCCATGACGTAACTCTCTGCTGGGTTCCCGGACATAGCAATATAAAAGGTAACGAGACAGCCGATGAACTACCCAAAAAGGGATCAGCATTGGATTTTCAACACACTCAGACGTCAGTAAAAACTCCAATTGGTGAACTGAAAAGGAAAATAGACCTAAAAGCAAGAGGACTGATTAACTCCGCTTGGCACGCCAGAAGCGACTGTGTCATATCTTGCAGCTTATGGCCGACAGTGGATGAATACAGAACAAAAAGCCTTTCGGCGATGAATAAGAAAGAGATTCGCATCTTGACAGGTGCGCTAACAGGACACTGCGCGATAGGGGTAATGACCGATAGATTAGGCGTCAACACACAGAAACAGATTTTTTGACGAACTAGGGGATCTCATACATGTCCCACTAAGGAACATGATAGTCTTCATAAAGAGCACAGGCTGGTTCACAGCAGAACCGACCATAAGATAATTATTTAAGTATAGGTTCCACACTACAAACGGAAACACAATGGACCGAATGGCCCCCGTGATAAGCACTTAGGTGCACTTCCCTCTATCCTATCGCTATTTCGACAACGACTGCTGTCATGAAGTATATCCTCTCATTCCTAAAAAGTTTCCCTATGCACGCAATATAAGGGCTGTATCCAATGGACACTCGTTTACATTAGAAAACTCATTCGGCCATACAGTAAAGTATAGAGATTCGTTTTGACCAATAACCGTGAAGATGTAGAACAAACTACCATCTTATGTGTTTCCATTATCTTACAATCCTAAGCGGTTCAAACGTAACACTAAGATACTGTCCTATTTCTTCTTGCTTAATAAACCCTCTTGCTATTTCCTGTCGCAGCTGCGTTGTAAGCATCATAGGTTATTGCTTGAGCTATCATGTCTATAGCTACTATGGGGCATGAGACAGATACACATGGAACCTGCGACGCCAAGACATGTCAACAGCACGCCCAACACTTCAGCACGTTGCATGGTGCCACACATTTTTATATAAGTATATGCCCAATTGCTAGGTCATTTGCGTACTTAATAGTATTATAGCCTAGATCTCTCCGTTTTATTAAATCATGGTTTAATTCTCGGTGTGGGCGCCGTGTCAAAGTGGTTAATGTGTCGGATCACTGCGCATGAGGTTCCAAGTTCGAATCCCAGAAAACACTAACAAGTTTTTTCACGGTCCCACCTCTCGCGAGCGTCTGACAAACATCCGAAAGTATTGTTGTCACGAGAAAGCTTCTCAAAACAGCTCTTTAGATACAGCACTCAACTATAGGTCTCTTTCATTCGTGTGAAAAATATAACGCACACAACATGAGTGGTTGCGAAAATCTAGGCCTTGGCACTTAAAGAGCTGTTGCGCCAAATATTTATTTAGTTATATTTAATTCTCGGTGTTCAAACTGAAAAATCATAAGAAGCGAGTTAATTTTACCTACTTGTTGAAGATGAAATACAAAAATAACTACGAGTATCACTTTCAAATCAAGTAACACCCTAATCTGTTCATTTAGAAAGCTACAAACATTATTTTCTTCTATTACAAATTATGTAATAAAATTAATACATAAGTACACATATCCAGAGGTCTACCGAATAAGCTATAAAAACTAAAGTAAACAAAGTCGTACCTATTTACGCTAAAAGCCTAAACCCATTGACACTATAAGATGCTTGTTAGGTTCACGTGGTTATGAATTGCGTGCCAATATAATTTTGCTTACGATTTCAAGGTGAGTGAGGTGAGTTCTGTGAATAAACTGTTACTTCGCATGCTTAAAGTGCGTTATTGTGTGGGCCCGTAATTTAGGACAAATAGGTTGTATGACATCTCAAGGACAGATAAATACCCCTTTATTGCCACTTTGACTTGAGAGATTGATATCGGTATGATCGACTCAAATGAAGTTAAATACGCATTAAATGTTAAGTTTTGAAAACTTTAATACACCTAAGATAAATGCAAAAAAAAATAAATAATAATTTATATTTTTGTTTGTTTTTGTTTCAGGTAATTACAAGGATAATGGGTGTCACATCAGTGTAAGATAAAAAGCAATATTTATACATGTTTTTTTAAATATAATTATCAGATTAAAAAAGAAGTAATGCGCAACTTCAATGACAGGATAGTTCGTTCAACCAGTAGGTAATAAAAAATACAGAGAAATCTGAGAAAGATGTCAATCCATAAATGTAGTTGCATGCAGGTAGTAAAATGCACATAGCATAGGTATGTTTGAGTAGCGAATAAATTATGCAAATGATGGCATTTTTACTTAAATGTAAGTCCACCATAGAGGTGAATGGCTAGTTTGAGTGAAAACATGGAAAATCCCCTTAATATGGGTGGATAAGATCATAAATATTTCATCAAAGTGTTAATTTTTCCAAAGAAGTGCAGTAGTTTGAGAAAAAGTGAATGTCCTCGTGTTGTGTGGATTCACACAATCAACATATGAAATTGAAATTAAAATGTCGATGGCCTGCTCGAGACCGTAAATCATTAAAACTGATTTCGATCGTGTTCTGGCATTATACTTGCATTTATTTGAATTCCTTTACGTTTATGGATGGAAATTAATATGCTAATCAGTTGGGTGTATGAGATGCAACAAAAGAAAACATAAATCTCTTGACTGGCGCTCCTCCGCTGTTGAATCTGAATGCAGTAGTCGTCTCGTCTCGCCCGACAACAACGACTCACTGCACAAGGAGTGTGCTGACGTGAGGCTGAGATTTTGTTTTCGGTATTTATAAATAAAGTTTCGTATTCCTAGCTGCATACAACAACTAGTTGACAGATGTCATACATAAGCTTGGGGGATATTATTTTGTCAACAATGACATAAAGTTTCCCCCGACAGATGGTTTATGTTTGATAAAATTGCTTTTTTAGTGGGCAGAGAGGCACGTTGAATCGCGTTTTAATGGTAATATAGCGTCAGCCGGATTAAGACTGTATTTTTATGATAGTATGAAACCGAAAACAGTGGAGAGTGAATGTGACACATTACAGTCTTATCAACCACTACTATTTGCACTCTTTTGCAATGCGGTGTTTTTCACAGTGGTATGGCATTGTAAGAACACTCACATACTTAATGCTCTGTGATTTGTGGCAGAATTAACTTTTTTTCGAAATTAAGCAATAAATTAAAATACTCACTAAGTGTGACTGTTAAGGCTTATAACGTAAAGAATCGTTTTTGTACATTATCCCGTAGAGTGCTTGACAGAAAGAGTGATGGAAAGATGAGTGTTGGAAAGAAAGTATTGTACATACCAGCGTTTGAAAGGTGGCATTCTGTAGATCAATTTAAAAAAAAAGCTAAGATTTGATCATTCAATCGCGTAGTTAAGATGAGTGAAATTTTTGAAATAATCCATATATTTTCCAATTCTACTTCGAAAAAGGTGAAAATGCTGCGAATGCTTATAATGAAATTTGTGCCGTTTATAGCGAAGGTACTTTATTAAAAGCAACAGCCAAGAGATTCCAGACTCTGTACTGGAAATTTTGATGTCAAAGATGCACTATGCTCTGGTCGACCATTTGACTGAAAAAGTCTACGAAATTCTAAAAAAAAGTGGAAGATGACCGGCACATAAGCAACCGTGACATCACTTTGGAGCTGATTCAGCCAAGCAACAATTTTAAATTATTTAGAGAATGCAGGCTACCCAAAGAAACTCGAGTTTTACTTACTTACCTATGCGGCGCTACAGTCCGGGGTGGACCTGGACCTTAACCAACAAACCTCTCCAGCTAGCACGGTTCCGAACGAGCTACCTCCAGTTGAGCACGCCAAGTTGGCTGAGGTCCCCCTCCACTTGTTTGCACCACCTACCGCGAGGTCGTCCTCTACTGCGCCGTCCATCCGGGGTGGATTCGAAGACTTTCTTGGCTGGAACGTTGGGCTCCATCCGCTCTAAATGACCCAGTCATCTTAGTCGCTGTATGTGAACTCTTCTGGCTAAGTCGATGTCCTTGTACAGGCCGTATAGCTCGGCATTGTACCTTCTCCTCCACTCACCGTCTATGCAGACGGGACCAAAGATCGCTCAAAGAACTTTTCTCTCGAAATAACCAAGGTCATCCTCATCCGGTTTTGAAAAGGCCATGCCTCTGCGCCATACAACAGGACTGGGATGATTTGTGTCTTATAAAGAGTTACCTTAGTAGTTCGAGATAGGGTTTTGTTACTCAATTGCCTTCTTCGTCCATAGAAACGACGATTGGCAAAAGTGATTCTTCGTTTGATCTCCCCACTGATGTCATTTGCGGAACTCACCATATACAACCTGTCCAAGACGCCGATGTTGTGTGTCCTTTTTTGTAGACAGCATATATTTTGTTTTGCTTTCATAGACCGCTAAACCTATCTTTGCTGCCTCGATCTAAATACGCGCAAATTCTCCATTGACGGCCCGCTGAGATCTTCCGATTATGTCAATGTTATCGGCTTAAGGGAGCAGTTAGTTGTACAGACTTGTAAAAGATTGTGCCTCCGGTGTTGGCTTGTGAGTTTCGTATAATTCACTCAAGTACTATGTTAAAAAGATCTCATGATAGCGCGTCACCTTGCCAAAGACCTTTCGAACGATTCGGTGATGTTCTTACCGACT
The DNA here is from genome assembly GCA_945910035.1 of Brachypalpus laphriformis. Lineage (NCBI taxonomy): Eukaryota > Metazoa > Arthropoda > Insecta > Diptera > Syrphidae > Brachypalpus > Brachypalpus laphriformis. Next base: position 127,917,546 of record OX246755.1, read on the forward strand.
TTGATGGAGTAGCGAGAGTTCTTCATTGTCATTCTTCATAAACGGACGAACTTGGCAAGGATGCCAAGACTAGAAATGGCACTGTATAACTCGTCTCTATACACGCTATCATAGGCTTCTTTGAAATCGACGAAGAGGTGGTGCGTATCGATTTTATATTCATGGGTTTTTTCCAAGATCTGCCGTAGTGTGAATAATTGGTCAATGGTGGACTTTCCCGGCCTGAAACCGCATTGATAAGGACCTATCAGGTTGTTGACGATCGGGTTTAGGCGTTCACTTAATACGGCAGACAGGAACTTGTGATGTTGAGGAGACTTATACCTCTGTAGTTGGCGCAGTTCAGAGGGTCTTCTTTCTTCAGGGTCATGCAAACGATCTTGGAAAAAAACCCATGAATATAAAATCGATACGCACCACCTCTTCATCGATTTCAAAGTTGCCTATGATAGCGTGTATAGAGACGAGTTATACAGAGCCATGTCTAGTCTTGGCATCCCTGCCAAGCTCGTCCGTTTGTGCAGAATGACGATGGAGAACTCTCGCTGCTCCATCAATGTCGGTAAGAACATCACCGAACTGTTCGATGTCAGGAAAGGTCGTAGACAAGGTGACGCGCTATCATGCGATCTCTTTAACATAGTACTTGAGAGAATTGTACGAAACTCACAAGCCAACCCCGGAGGTACAATCTTCTCCAAGTCTGTACAACTACTCGCTTATGCCGATGACATTGACATAATCGGAAGATCTCAGCGGGCCGTCAATGGAGAATTTGCGCGTATTTAGATCGAGGCAGCAAAGATAGGTTTAGCGGTCTATGAAAGCAAAACAAAATATATGCTGTCTACAAAAAAGGACACACAACATCGGCGTCTTGGACAGGTTGTATATGGTGAGTTCCGCAAATGACATCAGTGGGGAGATCAAACGAAGAATCACTTTTGCCAATCGTCGTTTCTATGGACGAAGAAGGCAATTGAGTAACAAAACCCTATCTCGAACTACTAAGGTAACTCTTTATAAGACACTAATCATCGCAGTCCTGCTGTATGGCGCAGAGACATGGGCTTTGACAAAACCGGATGAGGATGCCCTTGGTTATTTCGAGAGAAAAGTTTTTCGACCGATCTTTGGTCCCGTCTGCATAGACGGTGAGTGGTGGAGAAGGTACAATGCCGAACTATACGGCCTGTACAAGGACATCGACTTAGCCAGAAGAGTTCACATACAGCGACTAAGATGGCTGGGTCATTTGGAGTGGTTGGAGCCCAACCTTCACGCTAAAAAAGTCTTCGAATCCACCCCGGATGGACGACGCAGTAGAGGACGACCTCGCGGTAGGTGGCGCAACCAAGTGGAGGGGGACCTCAACCAACTTGGCGTGCGCAACTGGATGCAGCTGGCTCGTAACCGCGCTGGCTAGAGAGGTTTGTTGGTTGAGGCCCAGTTCCAACCGGTCTGTAGCGCCATTTAAGTAAGTAAGTAACTTTTTCAAACATCATTCCTGCAATAAAGTCTCTCAATCTCCTGGATCGAGCGCTTCTCATGCTTCTTTTTCTTCTTTTTGAGAAGTCGATGTTCCTCTTTTCTCCTCCGCTCGTAGAGCAGCTGAATTCCTTTTATGCAGCGCCGCTTTGTACGTCTCTTGTTTAGCTGCATATGCTTGCCGGCAGTCCTCATCAAACCAGGGATTTCGTTGTGGTGGCCGAGGTAAACTCGGTACATCAGAGGCGGCATCTCAAGAAGTCATGCTTTGTCGCGTGGTTCATTTTCTCGTGAGGGGCGTGAGCTCATATTGGGCTAATGTTGGCGAATTTAGCCTTGATACGGATAGTCATGAGACGCTCGTTCATATGCCGTAAAGTCAAGTCCTCTTGCCTAAGTCTGCCTCCAATGACAAATCCGCACCCAAATCCACGCTGTCCTTATTGTCTGTAGCAATCGCCGTACTATATGCCGCAGTTTTTCATCATCCTTTTGCCCGGCCCATCCCATCGGACCTCTTGGATGGCGGTAATGTCTGCTTCGAAGCACTGGGGTTAGCGTCACATTAATTTTGGCCCAAAAAGATATCTTTCTTTCATGACGATGACTAAGGACTGAAAAGCCTGCCTCTCTTCTCAAATCATAGAAAAGAACGGTAAAAATATCAAGTTAATCCAAATTAATATAATAACCCTTTTGACAAAACTCCTACTGCCATGGCATGTGACGCTTAGCAAACTTCAGTCGTATTTCCTTTCGTTATGGTTTTAATAGTTTATAAAAGAACTGATCCCAGATGACAAATTGGGTAGAGGTAGGAAGTGTAATTTGTGTTAGGGAATTATAAAAGTGCTCAAAACACTAAGTACTAATAAAATATGATATAATATATCTGTGGCAATACGACATAATAGCTTAAGTCGACTTAAGTCAAAAGTGAGTTAATTACAGGAAAATGTTACCAATTACATAAATTATTTTCCCTCAATTTTTTAGTTGCATACCTGTAAAGACTGCTGAGTTATGGGTATTAGAGTAGAGGTGCAATTCAAAAATTTCATACGATTTACGCGTAAGCCACAACTTTAAACGCTTCTCCTGAAAAATCGTACAAATCGACATAAGCTATTTTGTCGTATTGCCACAGATATATAATAAAAAAATACGATACAGTAGGATTTAAACGAAATGAAAACGTTATTACAATGTACGTAACGTATACACGTACGTCATTTATGGTACTAAGTATGTTAATATTCCCCTTGTTTGTAAAACGTGACGATTCTCAGTTTTATTCAAAATTTCCCCACAGACATCCGCCAGCCGTTTCCTTCAAGGACACATAAAAACTTGAAAATAAAGAGCTCCTCTTAAAATGAAATGCTCCTCTATTCTATTCGTTCTATTTGACGACGGGGGAAATTGTACACTTTTTAAGAAATTCCTCTCCAAAAACCAGATGACAGATAAAATATTTAAACAGCAAAACACAGGAACCACAAATTCACTTTTTCCCAGATCGCACACATAAATTTTAGTATCGGAAATTTCCCGACAAATACCTACCTTCTTCTATAGGTATGCCTTGCCGCATGAAATCCCACTCAAATCGAGAGAGAAACCATAAAACATGTCATGTGAACTCCTCCATCTCCACTCACAACATTGGTTGGAACACAAAATAAAGTGGTGTCCTTGAAAGAAATTTTAATTTGAAATTAATATGGTGCTACTGCTTTGGCTGAAAACTGAGAGATCCAATCCAATCAACTTTCAAAAAGTATTCTGCCGCAAAATAATAATTTAATCCCCCCTTGGGATTTGGGTCTTTCGAAATATTATTTACATAGCCATCCATTGTTGCAGTGTCGAAGAAGGACACGACAAGAATGTCCTTGCAGATACTTCAGAATTTGAGACAAAACGACAGCTAGGATTGGATAATCATTACAATTCACTTCGCGTGAAATGGAATGGCTTTGTGTAGGCCAGAAGAAGTCACCCTCCACAGGCGTGCGTCGTCGGTCGTATCGGTGGATTAGATCGAACTTTTTAATTAAGAAAGTAATTGACACTTGCAAGTGAATTTCTCTGAACACAGAAAAAAAAGTCGTTATAAATAAATAATTTCGTTAATCAGTGGATGAGTTCTTCTGAAGTTGATTCATTAGCTTTGATTGTAGTCGAACGATTACAACGAGTCGGAAGCCAGCGTTAAATTAAAACGTCTTTTGGAGTAGCAGGTGACAGTTGTTGATGATAGTTTTCTTGTTAAGTAGTCGTATATCACTATTTTTGGGACACAAAAATAGTTAAAAGACGTAATACATCAATATTGATAAATTACGAAACTACTTTGATGTTTTTCAGTTTAATGTTTGACACTATCGGTCAGTGGTATTAATTAGTTGCTAAATGTTAACGATAACAATTAATTATCTTGTAAGCTCCCGATATTTATGTTACACATGTGTACCTCGGAGCGTGTGAGTCTTATGTATTTAAATATTTTTTTTGTATATAATATTATTGAAGATTACAACAATTAACAAGACATAGCTAAAGGCAACATCCGGAGAAAGTTGGGACTGCGATAGCATGTTTTGGTTGCTTGTTTCGGATGAGTTACGAAATAAAACAAGTCAGCTAATAGACCTTAGCAATACTCCCAATGTACACGTATAGTTTTTAGTTTAGTTTTAGTCTTAAGGAGTTTTACTTAATTGAAAAAAAGAGAGTGTTCATTACAATTATTATTTACACAGCCTTTTTACTTGGTCTGTGGGTGGTTCACCAGATTGACAGTAATAATTTCCGTAGAAGTATTAAATTCCAAATACATATTTACGTATGCAAATATATAAAAGTGTACATACTTTAAAAGTTCCCTTCGATGATACGTTTTCTATGTCGGAGATTATTCATTAGAAAATTGTGTAGTATATTTCATTTATAGTAAATTTTTCATCCAGATCCGACTGGGAAAAAGGTGAAATCATAAAGAATTTCAAAATAGAAATTTACACTGAGGGTTCAAAGATGCATTATGTGCACTAATCTTTTCGAAACTCTGAAAATATCAGCATCCTTACGTCTTTCCGATTTATCCAGCATGTACTAAAACCAAATACCACCTACTAAAACAATAAAACCATTGCAATAAAACTCCAAATTTTGTTTCTATTTAAAAAAAACCCAATCCTGTCTCAACCACTTGTCGCGGGTATTTACGGACTAATTGCAAATTACAATTAAGGAAATTCAAGAATTTATGCTGATTATACGTAGAATTCAAGTCAATTATTTTCCATGTAGGCATATACATATAGTAAGTAAGAAAATCAAACACTCATCTTCATCACTTCAATCCGTTGACTCTCCCTCGCTCTTGTAACTTGTAACTTTTTTATTTGAACTGATATTATAATTGACTTAATAAAAAATGTTCCTAACATAAACTATGGATATTAAGTATAAAGTGTTGGCTCAACAATAGGGGCCCAATGATATAACATGGCTTTTCTTATATAATACATACATTTTTGGTGGAAATTAATTTTGCTGTGTTGATATTTTTCACCTATAATTGTTGAAATCCCGGTGTCACTGACTGTTCCTCACTCACTACATCGATCATCATTTACAGGGGTTCGATGATATATTTGCCTGGCGAACATTTCAAAACAAATGACTGACATTTACAGTGACCTACAAAACAGACGAGAAAAGTTAAACCGGAGTTTAACTAATCGTTCGTTCAAGTTCTACTGTAAGACACTCACGGCTTAAGTACTTTGTTTAAACTTGCACTGTAACACCGGGCATTAGTCGAAAGTTCTTCTTCTTCCTATTTCGGCGAGGTTATGATCCGAAAACAAGAGATAATAACCCTTCCACTTCACTGCATTTCTACCGATCCGCCTATGGGGTTCGCCTATTTACAAATACAAATATTTGCCGCAACAGCTCTTTAAAGTGCCAGAGCCTAGCTTCTCGCAACCACTCATGTTGTGTGCGTTATATTTTTCCACACGATTTGAAGGGACCTACAGTTTAATGCCGAATCCGAACGGCGGTTTGAGAAGCTTTTCGTGACAACAATACTCTCGGATGTTTGTCAGACGCTCGCGAGAGGTGGGACCGTGAAAAAACTTTTTGGTATTTTCTGGGATTCGAACTTGGAACCTCATGCGTAGTGATCCGACACACTAACCACTTACGCCACGGCGCCCACGGTTCGCCTATTTGACCTTAGAAAATATCGGCAGGCCTCCCGATTTTGGGTCACTGGGTTACTGAGGCCAAACAAATGCCGGCGTCGTTTCATTTGTGTGATCCAGGCGTTTATAGGCCTACCTCTCCTGCCTTGCGATCTCTTTGAAACGTTCATTGATATTGCATTTTTAACCGGATTCAAATGATCTCTTCTTTAAACGTGGCAATACCAGCTGAGCCGGTCGCGCTCTATTTTTCCTAATATGGTTTCCTTGACGTGAAATCTTCCACGGATCTTCGAACTTCTTATTCGATCAAGCTTTGTCACTCCTGCTGTCATGCGAACGATCTTCATCTCCGCTGCCGTTAATTTACTCCCATCCCTTGTTTTCTTTTTTTTTGTACAGCGTCCAACATTGTGAACCGTATGTGAGCGCTGGATGCACAACTGCGGTTTAAAGCCTTGCTTTCAACTTAGGGGGAATTTTTCTGTCACAGAAGATAGCGGAGTTTTCTCGCCCTTTCATCCACCCTACGCTTACGCGATGATTGATGTCGTCATCACAAGTTGCTTTGCTTTTGATCATAGATCCCAGATATTTGAACGTTTCGCACCTGGGAAGCAATTTTGCATCCAAATAAATGCTTGGAATAGGCCTGAGTGGATCAGAGAATGGGCAGCACAAGTACTCTGTCTTTTTTGAACTTATGCGATACCTATTTCCCTCCAAAACGTCCACCCACACATCAAGTGCTCGCTGCAGGGACGTAGGATCCTCACTTATGATGTCTCCATCGTCAGCAAAGAATAACTGATGTACGAGTACCTTGGGGTCCGTCACTTTACCTTTAAGTTGATAGTCAAGGACTGTAATAAAGAGCAAAGGACTTAAGACGCTTCCCTGGTGCACCCTGACTTTGATTGGGAACTTTTCGGTTACTCCAGCGGGACATCTTACTCTTGTCTTTGCTCCTTCGTACATACCCATGATCATCTGTGCATAGGTTTCTGGAACCCCTCAATGCCACCCATATTAGATCTCGTGATTGTCTGTCGAATGCCTTTTCAAAGTCAACCAATTCAATATGCAAATCCTTTAAGGAATCACGATGTTTTTCCATTATGATCCTTATACTTTGGATTGCATCTGTGATTAATTTACCCGCGGCAAACCCGCATTGATCATCAGATAGCCGTATTATTTTTCGCAGTCGGCCACCTAATACCCGCTCAACGATCTTCATGGTGTGTGACATCAGCTTATGGAATGGTAGTTATCACAGTTTCGCGTATCACCCTTCCCTTTGTATACAGGGAGAAGCTAGCTTTCCTTCCATTGATTCAGCATTGGATCAGCCATCTGAACCCGATGTTTCCCATCGCCTTCCAGAACTCAGAGGGCATCTCGTCTGGCCCAACCGCTTTTCGTTATTTTTTTTTTGTTTGAGTATCTGACTGCCTCACTAACTTCTTCGACTGTAATGTCGGGTATTTCTTCACAGTTAGCTGTGGCTTTTGGAAAATATAGCCGGAATGGAATGTTTCATGTGTTTCAATGTTTCATTCAAAGGTCGTTCACAATATTGCCGCCACATCTGCAGAATTTTGTCCTCATCCATAAGGATCTGGCTATGAGCATTGTTAACGAACTTTGGCGAACGAATCTCCTGAGCATTCCTTCTTCTTTGGGCGGCTATTTTGAAGATGGTTGCGCTCTTGTTCATATTGTGTCTTTGCAGCTCCTGGATAGCCTGGTTTGCATCAGCAACCGGGGAATATATTTTCTCCAGCTCCCGATACAGGCACTCCGCACTCTCTGCTTGAAGCTGGGCGCACTTCTTCACTGACAATATTCCACACCTCTCCTTATACACTCCGTCTCACTTGATTACGAACAGGCAGTTTTTTTTTTTAATTTTACGATATTTTTCAAACCCTTCGCTAATCTGGGAAAAACCAATTGCACAAGGAATGGAGGATACATTATGTTTATATTGTAAAAAAAAAAAAATGGGATTAAGTTGATAAATGTAACTTTTATGACGCTTTTCCCAAAAATGGTCATAAAATTTTCCTTTTTTTTTTTGTCTCACTTGAATACGAACAGTAGCTTAATCTACCTGTTACCGTATTTTAAATCAAATAAAAGGATACTTCGAGTATTAGGGAGCTTAGTTCAAGAAATAACTTCATACAATCTACAACTATGGGTAAAGGAAAGACATTAACCAAGGAGGAAATAGGCCAAATTTGAGCTTACCGGGAACAAGGTAAATCCATCCGTTTCATAGCCAGCAAGATTGGAAGAGGCACCACTGTTGTACACAGCTTTATTAAGGACCCGGAGAAGTATGGAAAAACCGCAAAGGAAGAGTCAGCAAAGCAACAACATGTCAGGAAAGGCGGGCGATTCTGAGAGCTGCTTCAAATTCAAGGCTCACCGTAAGTAAAATTAAGGTAGAAACTGGAGTTACCGCTAGCAGATCGACTGTTCATCGCGTGATACAGAAGGCCAGCCATATTCGCCATGAAAAAATGAAGAGGAAACCACCATTGAATGCGGCACGTAAAATCCAGCGGGTTGATTTGCAACAAGTCACATCAGGTGGAATCGAGAGTGGCATACAGTTGTTATTTCCATGAATTGAGAAAAGAAGAAATGCATCTTCAAAGGCGGCACAGCAAAGGAGGTGGTGTAATGGTATGGGGAGCAATAAACTATTACGGAACTGTGGAGCTGGATTTCCAAAGCTCCAAAATGACGACAATCACTTACAAATCGATACTAGAAAGAGCTTTTTCGCAGTTTTCCGAAATGTTTGGTGGACAGCGATGGACTTTCCAACAAGCCAATGCACCGTTACATACCGCACGGACAACAAAAGCCTGGATTCAGAACCAAAATGTAAACTTACTTGCATGGCCGCCATATTCACCCGACCTGAACATCATGGAAAACGTGTGGGGTTGGCTTTCAAGGAAAGTCTACGAAGGAGAAAGGCAATATGATGAAACGGAAGAGATTATTGAAACCATAAAAGGAGCCTGGTCCGAAATTTCGCTAGATTATTTGACAGTACTCTATGAATCTCTACACAGCAGGCTACTTGAAGTGATTCGGCGATCAGGAGGTAGTACCCATTACTAAAAACTATTGCTACTCTTTGAATAAAACCAACATTTATTTATACAAACAAATTTGGTATTGTTTTTTTACCTTTTAAGCTTCTAACAGGTAGATTTAGCTACTGTTCGTAATCAAGTGAGACAAAAAAAATAGCTAAATTTGATCACCTTTTTGGGAAAAGCGTCATAAAAGTTGCATTTATCAACTTAATCCCTTTTTTTTTTTTACAATATAAACATAATGTATCCTCTATTCCGTGTGCAATTGGTTTTTCCCATATTAGCGAAGGGTTTGAAAAATATCGTAACATTAAAAAAAAAACTGCCTGTTCGTAAGCAAGTGAGACGGAGTGTATTACTAGTTTGAGAGATATCAAACGATCGGTAGACTTCGAAATAGACAAGATGTTACCAAGTAGCTCTGCCGCATGATGATGCCGGATGATACCGATTCCGTTCCGTAGTAGAACATGTTCTAAGCTTTTGTTCTAACGTCCAAGAAACGCGTCCGATTTCCGGTATTTTGCGATTCCAATTTTTTATTGCGATGGTGTTTGACACGTGCATGCTCATGTTATATTGTTGCTTGATCTTTCTTTTATGACACCGGTGATCTCCACTCGTGTCAACCAACGGACTCGCTTGCACATTTGTCTGAAAGTTTTTAGTGTTTTGTATGTGTCGCTAGGCTCACTTGGGTGTTATATTGCCTAGATCTGATTTATCCCCTTAGTCGACTTTTACGATACGCGCTATTTGTTGGGGGCGCTACAGTGATATTGTTAACCCGTCCTTGCACGGGGCATTAGTCAGTTAATATCAAACAAAAGAAAGAAAAACTGCTTACCTTTGCCAGTGCGAGATATGATTAGCGCTATTAAAAAGCTTCTGCACATCTGAGTTTGGACTATGATTTAAGCTTAAGTAAATGCTGGAGTACAAATACCTAAGTTTGTAACTGCGTTTTCTAAAATTTATCCGATGCGCAAGTTGTGTATGGATTTAAGGGGTTACACCATCCTTTCGCTCTGAAAAACTAGAATACAAATATTTGTTTTTTTTTTGCGCAACTTTGAAGTATACATTTTATGTTTTGTCATCAGTAAATAGTATGCATTTATGAATATATTAACATGAAAAAGTATTAAAAACTATTTAAAAATAACGGAGATATAAGCTGTTCTTTGAAACCTTTGCCGGAATGGTGGATACTTATCTTGAGAACTCCGAGTAGTTATACGATTTTGATTAAATGTACATCATATCATATCTCTTCTATCTATGATGTAGCGAAGGCTTTTTTTTCGATTGAATGCCTCGTTCTTTTTGTTTAATTTGTTACGTTAAAAATTTGAAATTCAAGAAAAATTGTAAGTTAAAATGTGTAAATAATAATAAAAAAAAAAAGCCTACGCTACACCATAGATAATAGTATAAAGACGATATGGTGTAAATTTCTGTAAAATCGATTGGGTTCATTTAATCGTGCTAGCTACTGGGAGTAGAGCTCAGAGTTAATAGTTTGGCCGGGCGGCCTTGGCCCTTGCACCAAATACTCAGCATCACCTCTCCTGGCTACAGTCCTGGCTTCAAAATAGTTTAGGAAGCCTCACATTTCTTCGGCCATGATCTTTTTCGCACCACATTGTCGTACGTAATTCACTTTTCATCAGCAGTAATCAATCTTTTCAAAAATGGGTCGATTTTGTTTCGATTCAGCAAATTGAAATTCTGTCTAGCTATTTTTTTCCTGTTAGATTGTGTGGTAGCCTTCTCAGCCTTCTCCAATTAGAAATAAAACTGCTGTGTGGCTGATGCTTAGTTCCGAAGCGATGTCACAACTGCTTATGTGCCGGTCATCCTTCACTTTTTTTCAGAATTTCATCGACTTCTCCAGTCGTTTTTCAACCAGAGCGGGGTGCAACAAGGGCATCAACATTTTTAGAACTCATCGAATGACTCATCTTCTTGCGCTTTTTAATAAAGTACAAATTTATTCACGAGAGCTTTCGCCGCATTTTCGTCTTTTTCGTAGTAAAATTGTAAAATGTATGGAATTTTTTCGGAAATTTCACTCATCTTTACTACGCGAAAACAGCTGATTGAATGATCGAATGTTGCCAACCTTTTTCTAAATTGATCTACAAAATGTCACCTTCCAAACGCTGATAAGAATTGCCAGATCATATTAATATTACCATTCATGCCATCTTGTGACGAAAAGGCTCAGTACTTTCTTTCGAACCATTTCTTTCGATTTCACTCTGGCTAAAAACACTTTTCAGAACCTGGCAAAGTCCATTTTAAACTGACAACAATTTCAAAGTTTATTTTGTTGCACCCTCCCTCTTTTGATAAAAAGTGATTTGGATTTAATTTACAACAATATGTAAGCAATGAGGAAGCTCTCACTTTTGTTTATTACCCACCTACATGTTCATGTCCAGCTTTTGTACCCTTCGTTTGTGGCTAATTGTACTATCTAACTAGCTTTATCTACCACTCTGCATGCATGCCCATCCAGACATTAATTTCTATTTTTTTTTAAAGACCTACCCATGTTTGGTAGTCCTCATAATTTTAATTTGGAAGAATTCAAGGAACTCAGCATGACAGTTTCCCATGCAGTAGTTCATAAATCAAAAAGTTTCATCCACCCTCCGTGCCATAATGCCAGACATCGTAGACATTAATGCTCTCTCTCTCACTGGGGGAATAATCAACATCCCCCTGAATGCATTATTCTCGTCATGCAATACCGTGTGTCCCAAAAGAGGAAGATAGTTACACTGCCAGTTGGTAATGCATTTCGACCAGTTTAATGTCGCACACAACACATTCGTTAGCCAACTACGACCAACTGTGCTCTCTATCTCGCTCTCATTGTATTCCTAGACAAAACAGTCGAGGAATCGGAATAAAATTCCAATTCCCCCACTAGTACTCTTGCTGGTGCAACACGCCCAGTCGCATATCTAATAGACACGTAAAAGGTGTTTGCCCTCTAAATGACTCACTCACTTGAGTTGATATAGGTGTAACTCTGTTTATTGTCTGCCGGCAAAACTTACCCTAAATTCCAGCAAAACACCACCATGGATCTATTTCAGTTGTACGAAGCAAAAATGTAGCTGGTTAAAATTGTATCAACAGTGGAGCGAGGAAGTAAGGATTTATGTCCTAATTTTTGTTAAACGATATCGATACTTTTATCTGCAAGAGAAAATACAACACAAATGTTCCAAAGTAAGGGTAACTTTAATCCCTGTTTAGCCCTTTACCTTTTCACAGTAAAAGCACATTTTACCTTTTATCCGATAAAAATCCGCTAAAGCCAGCTGAATTAAGCCAACACCGACTACGCAGAACTGGCTGACCACGTCTTTAGTGGCGTCCGCCGGTGAATGGGACCTAAACGAATTTGTCGTATGCAAATTGACTCAACTAAATTTTACTTCGAACGAAAAGAGCTAAGTTATTGGTGAGTGAGAGTTAGCCGATTGTTGGGTTTAAGATCGAAAGACTACTTTCCAACTTTTGACAAAAAATCAACTCGTGATTTGTACCCTTATTACATCCTCAACTCCTAACTATTTAGTTGTTCAGCAATTTTAAGTTTTTACTTCAGAATAAATAATGCTCTGCTGAAGAATATCAAATAGATATTCAGGAAAGCCGAATATTAGATTTTTTAAACAAAGGGCGCTACAGAGAACATTTTTCCTTTTGTCTAGTGCCTTTGAGTCTTTACGTAAACCGCCTTCCTACACTAAACTAAACCTACCTAGCTTGACAGTTTAATAATTTATGACTTCGGATATTACAGTTTAATTTCTCATACTCGAAGCTAACTATGTTCCAAAGATGTTCGTTTCTTACTTCCTCAATTCATTATTGTGTTTCTTCCAGAAACCCCCGCGCAACTTTGAATTTCAGAAGCATATTACTACACATACTTGTAAGTATGTCTTAATTTTTTAATTTTTGAGTACGAGATGTTAAAAACAATATTTGTATTCTCCCTTATAAATAATTTTTTATAACAAATGCACCTCTATAGAAACACAAAGATGATATCGCAAGCTGAAACTCTGCATACAAGTCGTATGTGTTAGTAGAATATTCAAAGGGGATTTAAGTAGACATGCGAGTGAGTAATACGATTTCAAAAAATCTTTTGCTAGCTTATACAAGGTGACCGATAGGAAAGTAAAATTGAAATAAAACAACAACGGTGTGAGATATAAAATTGATTCTGGCTTTATTTTGAAGCTGCAATCATGCCATTATGCGTGGAATAGCACATCATTTAAATAGCCGCCTCGGCTTCGCTGGCAGTGCTTTAAGCGGTCGGTTCAATACGTACGCATTATTCTAGCAATAGTGTCTCGAATGTCAATCTTTGTGGATGCATTGATGCTTGGTCGAACACTTGTGGATTGTGTTCGCTCCAATAACGTAAATTTTGCCTATAAGCCGCTGAGCCAAAAATGGGCCTCGTCCGAGATGATAATTTTTTGGTCGAAATCCGGATCTCCGGGCAACATTTCCAGCGCCCAATTAGCGAACTCACGGCGTTGTCTATGGTCGTTCGGTTTCAATTCTTACGTCAGCACAATCTTATATGGATATAGGCCCAAATCTAACCGCAACATAAGCCGGGTTGACTCTCTGGCTATGTCCAGTTCAGTTGATCGGCGCCGAATCGACATTTCTGGCTCTTCTTCGATACTGGCCGCTACGATGCCTATGTTTTCTTCATTTCGCACCAATCTCTGTCTGGTTGGTGGCTTAAGTTCCAAAAGAGTGTACTCACGCTCAAACTTTTCCACGGTGCGACGAATTGCCTGCACACTGAAGCCATGATGACGACCGACCTCACGACGAAATTCACGTTGCGTATTTACAACTGAGACGAAAGTTCCATAATATTTTTTAATAATTTCCGCACGTTCGGCAAGCGTGAAACGATGCATGATGATGGCAAACCTTACTGAATATTTTGACCGCTGGATGTCATTGGTAACTTTGACAGCTGCTGAAACATAACAATTGGAAAAAGTATCATTGCTATCTGGTCACCCTTTACTTATAAGCATTCCAAATTTTATCTTCTAAAAACCGCGTACAATAACTTCATCCTCGTTGCTCAAATATTGGGTTATAAAAGCTGGTGGTACAGGGAATGTATTTTATTTCCTCAAAAGTGGGCGTGGTCATTTATAGAGCACGAGTGAATTGTGGAGAGTTTCAATGACGATATATTTTTACTTGCAGCTAGAACTTTAGGCCAAGTATTGGTTTCTTAAAAATGTTCAATCTTTATATTTTGATAATTGGGGTATTACATTCTTTTTTTGTCGGGAGAGGAAACAATCGACTGCAGCACTCAAACGCAACTGGTCCATTGTATTTTCAGAGAGCAATGAAAGCTTTCTAAGAAAGCCAAGCAAGCACTTCAGTGCCACATCAGCACCGAGGATCTGTCACCTGATACGAACAAAGGCCGACCACTCGTAGAGGTAATGCTCCGCAGTGTCGTCGCTCTCTCCACAGGCGTGGCGTCGCAAATTGTAGTGTCACTTAAGTCCAGCACGTTAAAGTGCTGTCAAGACGCCAATAAGTTGTCTGCACTCTTTTTTTGTGACACACAGCAAGAATGTCGCTAATTTGTTACAGACGTCCGGAGCATTCATTTAGTCAACCTACATCATGGAGAGTCATGCTACACACAATTGTGTTCCTGAGAGACCCAATTGTCAATGGAAGCCCTAACCGAGGACGATGGGAGACTCAACGCGCGTCCGGGACCTGATACTACTAAACATTTTTTCACGTTCCCACCTCTCGCGAACGTTTGACAAACATCCGAGAGTATTGTTGTCACGAGTAAGCGAGTTTATTCTGAGAAATAAAATTGGCCTTCAGATACGCCACTAAACTGTAGGAGTGTAGGTAACTTCCATTCGTGCGAAAGAATATAGCGCACCCAACACGAATGCTTGCGAGAAGTTAGGCCTAGGCACTTGATAAGCTGTTGCGCCAATTGTAGATATATAATGCTTATTTATTTATATAAGATTTCAACAATTTTACTTTGAGTCGCAATCGATTTTCAATAGAATATTTTATGATATGAAGGTGCAATTACGTCATGCACTATACTTAGATACACATTGTCACGGTGCTTCTGTATTTCTGCAGCACTCTAGCGTCTTTGAATAAACGAGTAATAAAAGATGTCAAAACCAATCGACTTTTTTGTTTAAAAAGAAAAGTGGAGAAAAAAGGTACAGAAAAAGTGTTTGTCTTCTGTCTAGCATTCAATTTTAGAAATCGCTTGTATTCTTACACTTTCACACAACTTTTGCAAATACTCGTACCAGAACGAAAATAGCTGGAATTTTACATATCCGTAGAATTACATAGAGGATAAAATCTCATGGGTTGAATTTTAAAAGGTTACAGGGTATTTCAAACACGTTTTCTTCTTTTGTTCCTACTTTATTTACTATAACTGACATGGGTGTGTACCATGCAGGTAAAAATGCGTAATTGCAAATTAAGTATTTGATGATCAATTTTAAGGTTAAGTTATGAGTAATTTAAAGAACACAGCACACACATGGAGTTTTATGGACTATTTATTATTTATAAGTGTTCAACGTGCAGGGACGGGTTAAGAATATCACTGCAGTGCCCCCCAACAACTAGCGCTCGTCGTAAAAGGCGACTAAGGGGACAAATCAGATCTAGGCAATATAACACCCAAGTGAGCTTAGCGACACATATACTACCGTAAAAACCCTTCCACAAGTGTGCATGCGAGTCCGTAGGTTGACACGACTGGAGATCACCGGTGTCATAGAAGAAAGATCAAACAATACTAAAACAGGAGCATGCGCATGTCAAACAACAAACACCATCGCAATATGGTAATAGTGCAAAACTGTATCATTATGGTAATACTTACTAAAAGGAAAGGCACTACCCCGCCAGGCACTACCACTGCTGTACATGGTACTGGTCCTGGACCGAGCAGAAATGTTCGGGTCAGAGCTATACGGATTCCGGGGGCTAGCAAAATAATGAAACAGTTTGGAAGAAATTTGAGGGTCGCGAGTTGGAACGTTGGAAGCATGACCGGTCGAAGTTACGCGCTGGAAGAGATGATGAATAGAAGGCGGGTGGATATCTTGTGTGTCCAAGAGACGAAATGAAAAAACACCGGAAATCGGGCGCGTTTCTTGGACGTTAGAACAAAATATTACAAGATGTTCTACTACGGAACGGAAAAGGCTAAGAACGGAATCGGTATCATCCTTGCGGCAGAGCTACTTGGTAACGTCTTGAGCATTTCGAAGTCCAGCGACCGTTTGATGTCTCTCAAACTAGTAATACAAGGAGAGGTGTGGAATATAGTCAGTGCATATGCTCCCCAAAATGGATGCAATCAGGGAGATAAAGACCCATTTTGGGTAGATTTCCACAATCTCCTTAAGAACATCCCAAAGGAAGAGTTTCTGTTTGTTGAAGGAGATTTGCATGGACATGTCGGGAAGTCAAACGAAGACTATGAAGACTGCCATGGAGTACTAGGATATGGCACCAGGAACCTTCCTGGTGAAGACATCCTAAGCATGTGCAAATCACATGGTCTTATCGTGTTAAATACCATGTTCATCAAACAAAGCCGACACCTGATCACGTATAGCAGTGGTGGAGATGAAACTCAGATTGACTACCATTTGGTAGCCAGTTTCATGAAGCCTCGGGTGAAAGATTGCAAAGTGATCCTGGGAGAGACAATCGCTCGGCAACACCGTCTCCTGCTAACAGAAATCTTTATGAAAACACCGAAGAAAAGCAAACAAACAGGGTCTTTGAGAAAATCAAGTGGTACAATCTGGACAAAGAAGAAGGTGAGGCATACAGTTTGTTTGTGCATAAGTATAGTACTACGTAAAACTCCCTCTGCGGCACTGGACATCATGTTTCATCTATTACCCCTTGATATATTTAGCAAGCAAATGCCAGCGAATGCAGCCGTTCGCCTTGACGCTGCCTTACAGTGGTCAAGCAAAGAATTTGGTCACGATTTCATTCTGATTAATTCAAAATCTCTTCCGAAAACACGGACTACACCATCCCACGTCTAAATGTTGACGAAACTTTCTCGTCACCATCCCTTCTAGATCGCTCTGGAATGACGATGAATTTTTAGAAGATGAGTCGATTCACTTCTATACCTACTAACAACTCAAAAACCAGAGACGGAGTTGGTGGAGGTGTTTTCTCTGGCAGGCTTAATCTTAAGCCCTCCTTCCGTCTACCAAATGATTGTAACGTATTCCAGGCGGAAATAATGGCGATTAAGGAAGTCTTACCGTGGGTTAAGAAAAACGTGATATCCGTTAGAGATATCCGCATCTTTTCAGACAGCCGAGCAGCAATCAAATCCCTGGAATCGACCTCTATAAATTCCTTAGTAGCTCTAGACTACCGATTGTCTCTTGCGGAGATGGGTGAGCAGTTCAATATTCACCTGTGTTGGGTGCTGGGGCAGAGGGATATTCCAGGGAATTGTAAGACCGATGAACTCTCCAGAATAGAAGAAACTATACCCATCCGGCCGGATAAAGGCACCTTAGGTATGCCAATCGCTACTTGCAAACTTGAATTTAAGCTGGATGCTGCCGAGAGTACGAATCTTAGGTGGACAAGTGGATCAACATGTCTAGCGACAAACCAGATTTGACGGAAGCTGGATCTGAAACGTTCTAAGAACTTGATTTATCTCAACAGATTGCATATCGGCGCTGTAATAGGTGACATCACTGGACACTGTCTAATTTGCGAACGACTTTTGTAGAAGCTGCATGGATGAAGAAGAGGAAGAAACTATTCCTCACCTTCTTTGTTTCTGCCCAGCTCTCTCCCGCAGAAGGAAACTTCACTTAGGAGCCCCATTTTACAACGATATAGGCGACCTGATAGACATTTACCCCGTTTATATGCAGAGTCGAGTAGTCGAGTCAGGTTCGAGTCCAGATTTCGATCTGAGTATTTCTACACACCGAGTCGAATTGTCCAAAAGTCCAAATGTGGTCGATCTGACAGATGAGTATAGCAGACGCACTGGTTTTGATTGTGTTAGTGTTCTGTTTAGTTCTATTTTTTGGATTCAATATATATGCAATAACTGAACAGACAACCTTACCCGCAGCTAACCATGAACTCAATCAAAACAAAGCGATTTCCCACCCCAAAAAAAAAAAAAAAACAAGAAAGAAATCTCACACACACAGAGACAACATGCCAGTTCAACCACTCGACCCAGGTATACATGCATTTTTCGGAAATCGAACTCATTTGGACTCGAAAGGCGTTTATATGCATTTGGAACCAGTTCCGACTCTGCATATAAACGGGGTAATTGATATTAAGAGCCTCCTACGCTTTATAAGAAGCTCAAAATGGTTTAACGAGTAGGTAGAGGGAAATTTTCTGCCATGATCCACATGGTATCACAATGGACCTATTTATCTTTTATTTACCTGATCGTTTAGCATTTATCCTTTTATTTATTTATTTATTTATATAATTATTTTATTTATTAACTTATTTTATTTACTTATGTAAGCATTTCTTGGCAGTATTGTTTTATTAATTTATTAATTTATTAATTAAATCAATTAACACCAAAGCGTATTTTATCACCGAAATTGTTGTTAATATTATTTGCTCAGTTGTCGTATGCAATTTTAAAAATTACTTTTGTGAACGGTGTGATTTTTGATAGTAAAGAAATTGTGACTTCAGCAATTTGCTTGCCGATAATATATCTGTCTTTTAGCGTGCCTAGGAAACTTCAATTTTTATCCGATAAAATTGAAAAAAAAGTAATGGAAATGCTTTCTTTTGCAAAATGGATGGTATGGCCGAAGTGGACCACCAAAATTCGACAATTATTACTGAAGCGGTTTACATGCGCTGGCGATTCAACTATAATTCTCTCTGGTATTCATACTTAGCACGCATAGTGACTGACGCCGTAAATAAGTAGGTATCTATTGACACGGCAGATAGAGGTAGAGGTAGATGCACCAAAAAGAACTTGGTTGCAATATTTTAATTTTTTTTTTTTTAGAAATAACATTAAGTGGGAACGTTAAAAGATAGAAATATAATTGATTGGTATTTTATTCGGGACAGCGTATACGCTCGTCCCTACCGTCAAACGGTTATCACAAGTATAGAATATTATCGTCGTTTATTTAACCAGAGGTCGAAATGAATACATCTTTATGTACATATAATATATTCATTATTTGGGATCCTCTGGTTGTTCTCGTTCGGGCAAACCTTCTGGAAACTTCAGGTAATGCTATTCCCATTTAAGACATTCATTCACCTGTTTATGTACAATGTGAGTCCCATGGAGGTAGACTGATTTACCTGTCATTAGCAAGCTGTACTTGTGCAAATTCTTGCCGAAACTGAATGTGAATTACAAGAATGTATGAAAGATACGATCCTTGCTATGCATAAAAGATGTACAACAAGTGTATATGAAACTATGATCTTGTAGAGAGCGCGTAGTTTTTTCGATTTCATTTATGAGGTATGTATCTCATAAAAGTTGTAAAATCTTCAGTCCCTTTTTTACCACTCGTACAATGAGTTGCGACATTTATTAAATTTGCATGAATTTGACCGCAAATTAAGAATTGTTTTTTCAATTTTTTTTTTAGTTATACCAGCTATTTTTTATTTTTTTATTTTAATGATTTGGCTTTCATTTATTTTTCTTTTTATTTTCAGGTAAATATTCAAGAACTTAACGGGGAAATACACAAGTAACTATCAGAGAAGTACTAGAGTATGGAGTTTTCTTTCCTTTGATGTACAAAAAGTATTGTTAACCGCTGAGAGTAAACCATTTCATGATTGGCAAGAACAATTTATCGTCTTTTTAATGGAGAGACATCGAAAAAAGTATCGACTGAATTGAAATATCGAACAAAATTTATGTACATACATACATATTTCTATTACCTAAACGATCTATTGTACCCTTCTCTGGTGTTAGCTGAAGTTATTGCTTAGCTAAAGCAGTCTCTTCGGTGTCGTCGCAGAATCTGCATATCCCACCGTCAGCTACCTATATTTTTTTGCGTTGTTTTCAAAGTTTCCAGTGTCATTGTTAGAAAACCCGTCACGCACTTTGTTCCTTTTCAAGCTGAGGCATGTTGTAGACCTGGGTCTGTTGAAGTTGATTTAACTGCCTAGTCATTTCTCTAGACTTAACTTTTAACTTTTCTGGATCATGTATCCTCTGCTCCTACGAGCTCGTCGATTATGGGCTTCTTCTTTACCATCCACGCAAACGTGGACTAGTACTAGAGTTGGGCTAAGTCGTAAATTTGTAAAATCGATGGCCGTGAAAAAAATACTGTGAATCAGAAGCAAAGACAAAAACAACGAATATCTCTTCAGCTATCTGGACGCCACTTTAACTTAAATGCAACTAAAATTTAAAGAAAGATCTCAAGTGCAGGCGTAGGTGTTATGCCTAGAGCACCCGTGATGGCAATGCCGGTTGTTCTTTGTATCATGACCAACATAGACCGTATGTTTATCGTATCCGTTGCCTTCAACCACACAAGAGCCCCATACTTGAGAATGGGTCTGACTATCATGATGTAGCCTGCATCATTGCAGGCTTCAGGCCCCATTTTTTCGCCGCCGTCTTTTTACAGGTAAAAAGAGCATTATAAACCTTGCGAACTCTTTCCTGTATATTAAGCAGCAGTATTATACCAAGATAACTGGCGCGATCTGAAAAGAAAAGTTCCACCACTGCTAGCTTAGAAGGTTATTGTACTTTTTGCTAAAGAGTTCCAATTCTGTTTTATCTGGGTGGACGCGCTGTCCACATCTCTTTGGCTATTTTCCGAGATGATTAAGAGCTGATTCCATCATTTCATTTAATGTGTCTAGGAAATTGCCCTGGACTAAAACAACCACGTCATCCGCGTTAGTGGTGGCGTTTATGCCCATGTTGCTTAGTTCTTTAAGTATTCCGTCGATGACTAAAACCCAGAGGAGGAGTAATGTAACGCCTCCCTGAGGAATCCCCCTGGTAACGGATTTCCCTATTTCACTATTTCTGGTAGTGGAATTAATGTTTCTAGTGCCGAGGATATTGTAGAGCTAATTGGTAATGCTAAGCTCGACATTCATAGTTTCTAGGGCCTTTTTAATGGCCCTCCCTTCTACATAGTTGAAAGCACCTTCAATATCTAGGAAGGGTGCCAGTGCAAATTCCTTGTGGTACTGTATTGTACTGTACTGTGTATTGTACTACGTCATGTAAAGCTGTTTCCACAGATTTTC
This sequence comes from Brachypalpus laphriformis, assembly GCA_945910035.1. Classification (NCBI taxonomy): domain Eukaryota; kingdom Metazoa; phylum Arthropoda; class Insecta; order Diptera; family Syrphidae; genus Brachypalpus; species Brachypalpus laphriformis. The sequence goes on from OX246755.1 coordinate 127,938,775, forward strand.
CCTTTAAATATGCATGTCGAGATTTGCATAGAAAGCCGTTGCAACACTTACTTCTGATGTGGGTATCAAGAAGCCTTTCAAGTGTCTTGAGGACAAATGACAAGAGACTTATGCATGTCTGCGGTATAACCCAGCGAATAATATACATTACATATTGCTTTTGTACCATAGGCATTTCGTTCATCGCGTTTTTCTTTGTTCTATCCTTTGCCGCCTCGCACTTCATTACGTTAGCTATGTATCGTTTGTTGTGTAAACATAGATGTGATGTGAAAAAAGAATTCCTCCCATAAGGCCCATTCACAGCTCAGCGACCTGCGAATGCGAACGAGCGAATATTCGAAAATGTTGACATTTTATTCACAGCTGCTTTTTTATCTGGTCGCGGAAATCCGCGAATTTCAGTTGTCATTCAGAAGGTAATAGCTTACATTCTCTCGATAAATTCAACCACGATCTTACCCATAAAGAACAAACAAATTGCAAGGCTAAGCTCTCGCAAATGTATTGGTCACGAGAATGTGGATTGAGTGCTACATTGTGGAATGTGAATAAAAGTTGACAGTTCCCAAAAATTTCGCTTATTCGCGGAAAAATAGGCAAATTGTTCATTTTTTCGTAGAAATTAATTTATACAATTTCTTTTTATATTAATCCGTAGTTAGATTAAGCTCCGTTCTTTTGGAATAGTAAAATTGCCAATGGCGTGCTTCTAAACGTGCTAAGAACAGTTCGTTCGCAGTTCGGGCATTCGCAGATCGCTGAGCTGTGAATGGACCTTTATTCACATTAGCATTTCGTGTATACAAATTTTCGTCCATCGTTCGTTGGTCTGCACTGATCAATGCTAGCTGTGTATCGTTTTGTTGTGTAAACATGGATGTGATGTGAAAAAAGAATTCCTCACTTATTCACATTAGCATTTAGAGTATACACATTTTCCTTCATCATCCTTTGCTCTGCACTGAGCAATGCGAGCTGTATATTGTTTGTTGGTGGGCGCCGTGGCGTAAGTGGTTAGTGTGTCGGATCACTACGCATGAAGTTCCAAGTTCGAATCCCAGAAAACTCCAAAAAGTTTTTTCACGGTCCCACCTCTCGCGAGCGTCTGACAAACATCCGAGAGTATTGTTGTCACGAAAAGCTTCTCAAATCGCTGTTCGGATTCGGCATTAAACTGAAGGTCCCTTCCATTCATGTGAAAAGTATAACGCACACAACATCAATGGTTGCGAGAAGCTAGGCCCTGGCACTTTAAAGAGCTGTTGCGCCAAATATTTTTTTTTTTTTATTGTTTGTTGCGAATACAGAAATGTGATGTGAAAAAGAATTCCTTATTCACGCTTTAACAATTCACAGTTTATTTTTAAGTCGTTCACAGGGTGCGAATGTGAATTTTCATTCGCAGTGAATAATTCACAGGTCGTTATTTTTTGCCCATGTCTATCTGGTCTCCAGTATCAGTCAACCTGCCTGTGAGATGGTCCAAGGGAGATTTCCAAGTTTGTTCAGGTATAGACTTTATATTACGTGCAACAAGCTTATGAAAAAAAGTTTCTCGAATTCACTCAAAAGCCCATTTGCTTACATCCAAGTTGACAGACTTTTTAGCACTATAGGTAGTCGGATCATTGACATCATCTTTCAATTTATTCAACCCCGTTTCGATAAAGCGTGATAATACATAGCTTATGGCATTAAACAAAAAACCTTTTTGTTTTCTCTTTATAACATGAGTTCAGATTTAACACCACCTCCTTTCTTGCAACACATACTGCCGCTATCAATGGAAATGACAGAGTTTCGTCCACTGAAAAGTAACACATCAAAAATTCGAAGCTTTTATTGTTAGTACGTACTCCTTGCATTTCTTTCACCCATCAACCGAACGGTATGCCATGTTAAAACCCAATAATAATAAACAGAATAAAAATGAAAATTGTGAAAAGCAAAAAAGCAACCACAGACAAAATCGTAAATAAGTGGACACACCCCAATTACACCTGAAATGGGAGTAAGCACGGGCAGTCTACTTGCGACCACAACCATCTTGTATGCAAAAACAAAAGTCTGTAAAGCATACAATATGCAAACATTAAACTCGGACAGATAGTTTAATTAACTTAATTCATTTATCTATGCTAGGTTCATGTTTGGTTATTTTTTGGTTCAGGGTTGTGCATGTTTGAAAAATAGATTTTCCCGAATCAATCTCACTTTCGTGCTGTGTGGAATGATGTTTATCAGAACGTTGATTAATAGGAAGCTTAGCGGATGGACAGGTGTGGTGTATCCACACTATGGTTTCATGTCAAACTTTTGAGGATATATCGTAGTTGTCCAAATACTCCACTCCTATTATGGTTTCATACACAAGGGATAATTTTACCAAAATTAAATGCGACACGATGAGTGTAAAGTGACGTGTAATTATTCTGTTATATTCTTAACCACGATTTCCACTTAACACGATGTAATGGCCGAGGCTTTAATGCGGCACAAAATTGATTTACTATGCGTGTTGACTGCTATTACAGCTCATTGGCATATTGACAGCAATTTCCGTTGCTTTTCTAGGTAAATATGGTATATTTTAATTTCAATTATTTTATTTTGGGAAGTACATAAAACTGAAGATATTCGAGTGAACTTATTTCTTATACCTTACATTAACGATAAGGTAAATCAATAAAATAGGTAGTTTTCTAATAAAGCCTAGGCTGCTGCAACAATTCTTTGAAGGGCATCAGCGTAAAGGGTTGTATAAAAACATGAAAGAAGAAAAAGCTTATAGTAGTATTGCTGCAAAGTCTTGACGATAGCGGCATTTTAATCACAATGATTTCATTGAATTGGCCATACATAGAGACATAACACGTTTGTTCCAAAAAAAATTCTACTGGCAGCACAAATTTGCTAGGGTCCTATAAATTATACTAGTATCGTCTATGGTCGAAATTCGACCAATTCGACCTAAAGTAATGAAATTCAACTTATTTTTTGAGTAATTAATTGAAATTCATTCTCCCATGGAGAGAAGGCAAAGGGATCTAGGCTCATACAGCCATGAACCTGATCAAAATGCTTTCATTTAATTGGTTAAAGCGTTTTGTATGGGGATATCATTTGCGTAGATTCACTTTATTTTACCTGACTTAACGGTATCATACGCACATGGTTTTTGTTTTTTTTTTGCACATCTGAACATTGAATGATATAAGTATCATCGCCCTCCTCTTATAATAAATACTAAGAAACCGTACGATAAATTTCGTCTTCACGTATTAATATATACTAGTATTGCGTATGGTCAAAATTCGACCTCGCGTGCAAAGAATGCAAAAGCATTTAAGCTCATACAGCCATGAACGTAATCAAAATGCTTTCATTTAATTGGTTAAATCGTTTTGTATGGGAAAATCATGTGTGTTCGTCCCTTTATTTTACCTGCCTTAGCGGCAACATACGCACATGATCTTTATTTTGTGCACATTTATGGCACAGTACCTTTCGAATGATATAAGTTTCATCTTACTTACTTAGGTGGCGCTACAGTTCGGGGTGAACCTGGGCCTCAACCAACAAGCTTCTCCATTTAGCTCGGTCTTTAGCTAATTGCCTCCAGTTGCGCACTCCAAGTTGGTCGAGGTCCCCTTGAACTTGTGCGCGCCACCTACGGCGATAATTCCCTCTACTGCGTCGTCCCTCGGGGTTAGATTCGAAGACTCTGCGGGCCGGAGCGTTGGTGTCCATTCGCTCTACATGTCCTAGCCATCTCAGACGTCCAATACGCAGTTTTTTGACTAGGTCGATGTCGCTGTACAGCTCGTATAGTTCGTGATTGAATCTTCTCCTCCAAAACCCGTCAACGCAAACGGGACCGAAAATCTTACGAAGAATTTTTCTCTCGAAGCGACCAAGGATATCTTCATCCTCTTTTAATAAAGTCCATGTTTCAGCGCCGTAAAGCAGGACTGGGATGATCAAGGTCTTATATAGAGTCTCCTTAGTTGTTCGAGAGAGGGCTTTACTGTTGAATTGCCTTATAAGCCCAAAAAAACAGCGATTGGCAAGAGTTATTCTTCGATTGATTTCTGCGCTGATTTTGTTTGCTGAATTTATAGCAGAGCCAAGGTAGACAAAGTTCCTTACTACCTCGAAGTTATAGCTGCCCACGGTGACGTTTTGTCCAATTCGTCGATGTTGGTTTTCCCTTCTAGTTGACAGCATATACTTGGTTTTGCCCTCGTTTATCGCCAAACCCATTTTGGCCGCTTCCGCCTCAATGCTTGCAAAAGCACCGGTGACAGCCCGCTGAGATCTTCCGATAATGTCTATATCGTCGGCGTATGCAAGCAGTCGTACAGACTTGTAATAGATTGTGCCTCCGGTGTTGGCTTGTGAGTTCCGCACAATCCGTTCAAGTACAATATTGAAGAAGTCACATGACAGCGCGTCACCTTGTCTAAAGCCTTTTTTGACATCAAAGGTCTCGGTGAGGTCATTACCGACCTTGATGGAGCAGCGAGCGTTCTCCATCGTCAGCCTGCACAGGCGGACAAGTTTGGCAGGGATGTCAAAACTAGACATGGCTCTATAAAGCTCTTCTCTATAGATGCTGTCATAGGCGGCCTTGAAATCGATAAAGAGGTGGTGAGTATCGAACGGACGATAAATTTCGTGTTCACGTATTAATATACACGGTGGGCCAACTACAAGTTTCTTTTTAAAACTGCAATAAAATTAACAAAATGAAGTTTTTTCCATGTATTATGGCTTTATTAGTAAGAGCAAACCTTCCCATTAATTATGGAACACAACGTCGTTCAAGAGGCTGCCTCGGCTGGCCTCGCAGTAGCGCATTCTATCACTCCAATTTTCCAAGACCTTTTTGATGGTTTCGGGCTGTAGCTCACGGATTGCTTGGATGATATTGGCCTTAAATGCTTGAATCGTTTCCGGATTGTTGGCATAACATCGGTCCTTCACGGTTCCCCACAAAAAAAAATCCAAAGGGGTCAAATCGCAGCTCCGAGGCGTCCAATTGACATCGCCAAGACGGCTGATAACACGATTTGGGAATTTGGTGCGCAAAAGACCGATTGTGGCATGGCGCGCCATCCTGCATGAACCAGAGGTCGTCCAAATCCATGTCTTCAATTTCAGTAAAAAAAACGTCGTTAACATGGCTTTGTAACGCCCACCGACCGAAACGTTGTTCCCAGCCTCATTTTCGAAGAAAAATGGTCCAATGATGCCACCACTCCACAATCCGCACCAAACTGTCACTCTCTGTGGATGCATTGGCTTCTCGACAATAACGTGCGGGTTTTTCGAGCCACAGATGCAGCAATTTTGTTTGTTAACGTAGCCGCCGAGATGAAAATGTTCCTCGTCAGAAAAGATGATTTTTCGTCCAAAATCGTTGTCCAATTCAAGCTGCTCTAAGGCCCAAACTGCGAAGCGATAACGAAGCGGATGGTCATGCGCTTTCGATTGGTGAATCAATTGGACCTTGTAAGCGAATAATCCCAGATCTTTGTGCAAAATTCTCCTCAGGCTAGTGCGTGAAATGTTGAGCTGTTGAGATCGATGACGAGTTGATGTTCGTGAATTGAGTCTCACACTCTCGGCTACAGCAGCCACAATATCGTCTGTGCGCACAGTACGACGACGGGGACCATGAGTGTTGTCCACTAGCATACCAGTCTCACGAACTTTTTGCACAAAATTGCGTACAGCAGGCGCGGTGGGTGCTTCATTTCGGCCAAAACTTCTTTTCAAAAAACCCACTGTTTGGGCTACATAGCACTCACTTTGGAAATAAGTTTTCAATATTTCCCAATGTTGTTCAAGCGTAAAGCGACTCATTTCATTCCGCAGAGGTATGATACTGACTTCCTGTCAAGATTTCGAGCGGGAAACAGCTGTCAGTGTCAAAATAACCTATGATTTAAAAAGAAATCACTAGATGGCCCTCCCGTTATAAGATGATTATGTATACGTATAGACCCGTGGGCGCCGTGGCGTAAGTGGTTAGTGTGTCGGATCACTGCGCATAAGTTTCCAAGTTCGAATCCCAGAAAACACATAAAAGTTTTTTCACGGTCCCACCTCTCGCGAGCTTCTGACAAATCTCAAATCGCTCTTCGGATGCGGCACTAAACTGTAGGTCCCTTCCATTCGTGTGAAAAATATAACGCACGCAACATGAGTGGTTGCGAGAAGTTTGGCCCTGGCACTTAAGGAGCTGTTGCGCCAAATATTTACCTATATATATTATTTTATTGCCTCCTCTAATTCGCCGGGGCATACCTAGATAAGATTTGTTACGATGGTACCGGCTAAATTGTCCCATTCCCCGATCAGAGCAAATCTCACCTGCGCCCCTGGAATGGTAGGTTGTATCCTAATATTTTTTCCCAGCAGGTGCTAAACGTGTTCAGTGGGATTCATGTCCAGGCTCAACGCAAGCCAAGCCATCACGTCGATTTTCACTTCTTGCAAGTACTCGGTAATGCACCTGGCGATGTGTGGTCTAGCATTGTCCTGCGTCAACAAGAAGTTTTTCCCAATGAACGGTGCGAATGCAACCACATATTCTTCCAAGATGTTGTTAATGCAATAGGTAGAGTTCACCAATCCTTCCACGATGCACAGCTCGGTTTTTCCGCGCACGGAAATTCCTGCCCACACCATGACGGAAACTGCACAAAAATTTTCCCGCTGGGCCCATCTGGTAAGCGCAGACAAAACCTGGACTCATCAGTGAAAAGGACTCTACCCCAGTCGGCCTCTGTCCAATCCTGGTGAAGGCGAGCAAATTCAATTCGACGTCGCTTATGCTGTACCGTGAATTTTCTGTATACGATGAGCATTCACAGCTGTTCCTCTAACGGTTCGAAGTCTATGAGGCAGCTCAACCGCAGTTTGGTGATGATTCCGAAGGCTTTCGAGCATCAAATATCAGTTATCCCTTACAGAACTTACTCTAAGGAGACCTGAGTTTCCTTGACGCGCGCCGGGTATAGAAGTTGGCTTCCCTGTACCTTCTAATGGCTCTTCTTAACGTCGGCGTCATCTCTGGTTTTCTAATCTTAATAGCGGCATACCGCATATTTCGGTCATCCTCAATCGAAACCAAGGCCCTGAGACTGACCCCTGGAGCAGTGCGACCTAAAAAAGATCTTTTGTGCTATCCCCTGGTTGATTGATTTTGAATTTGTCAACTAGCTGAAATCAAGTTCATTAATGAAGCTAAGAATAGTTCCAGCTGAAGAAGAGGTGACGTCAGAAGGTGATGTAACGCCTTTATTAAAGTGCTTTAGCCTGGCTATGGCCGGCAATCACAGAGTATGTGATGGGCTGCTTCGGTGTTTTTAAGACAGAGACGGCACTTTTCCGATTGAACACGGTCGATTTTCCTGAGATGGTAGTTGAGAGAGCAATGTCTAGTTAGGATGTCAGTAAGGATCTTAGCATTCTGTTTGCTCATTGATAGAATGTCTCTAGTTCTATTTTTTGAGAAGTTAATAAATTTCTTGAAATGCTTTAGGCCGGGTTGAGCATTCCAGTGAGAGAGCATTTGTTCGCGTTCCCAGCGGAGTAGCTCTATTTTAATCTGGCTGGTGTGTAAACCGCAGAAGAGTTCAGGTCCAATGTAAGGAGATTGGGCACCTAGTCTGGCAAGCTTATCAGCCGCTTCATTACCAGGGATACCTTTGTGACCGGGGACCCACATTAGTGTGATATTATTGTGTGCAGCAAGCTGCAAAAGCGTCTGGAGACAATTCCAAATCAGCTTAGACTTACAGTCAAACAACGTGAGATCCTTGAGAGCTGCTTGGCTATCTGACATTATATTAATATGTGATCTTCGGAGGTTTCGTCTAATGCATTCTCTGGCGCAGAGCTCGATGGCATAGACATCTGCTTGGAAGATAGAAGTGGATTGACCTAGTGGTGTAAAGAGTTTGTAGTGGGGGCCAAAGATACCAGCTCCAACCCCATTTGACATTTTTGAACCATCAGTGTACCAATTGATTTGAGGATAGTCCCAGTAGCTGCGGTCAGGTATGTTTACTGTGAAAGGGTGATTGAGGTGGATTCTTTTGGGCATGAAGTCTGAGATTCATACTGCTGGACCAGTAAGTAGCGGAATTTTCTCAAGGATCTTCATGTGGCCAACTAATTCGGAATTTGTATTGTTGCATAAAAGGTGAAGCTTTATAGCACTAGCAGCCGCAGTCTTCATAATATTTATGTGTAGGGCTGGAAGGTTTAAGAGAACTTCCAGCGCAGCTGTTGGGCATTGGAATAGAGATGGTGGCGGAGGAGCCCTTAATGGGCCAACGGCAGCGCTCATACTCCCGTAAGGACTACTGGCACCGGTGTACCCGGCCCCTCGTCCTAGGGGAATAATTAAGGAACTGGCCCTCCAGGTTGGGGGTTGTGCCGTCGGGGTAACTTCCCTACCACGTAAAAAACGCATGGTTCCGAAACAACCAAAAGCCTCGGATAAGGATGACCCAACTAATGACGACCCCAGCAAACGAAATAAGGACAACGACCTTCGGATCTGTACGTGGAATGTTCTGTCCCTTTACAGACCACGTGCAGCCGAACAACTAGCAGAGGCCCTAGACTGCTATAAAGCAGATATTACCGCCATCCAGGAAGTGCGATGGGATGGGCCGGGCAAAAAGAGGATGAAAAACTGTGACATCTACTACGGTGATTGCTACAGAGGCAACAGGCAACGCTTATTCGGATGCGGATTTGTCATACGCGGCAGACTTAGGCAAGAAGTCTTAAGCTTCCGACACGTGAGCGAGCGTATTATGACTATCCGGATCAAGGCTAAATTCGCTAACATAAGCCTAATATGTGTTCATGCCCCCACAGAAGAAAAGGACCCTGCCTCCAAAGAGTGTTTCTACGAGCTCCTCGACAAAACATACGAGCAATGTCCTAAATACGACGTTAAGATCGTATTGGGCGATTTTAACGCCAAAATAGGAAAGGAGGACGTCTTCGGTAGAGCAGTCGGTAAGCATAGCCTACACGACACTACGTCTGATAACGGACTAAGGCTAATTGATTTCGCTGTGGAGCGAAATGTCACCATAGCAAGCACATGGTTTCCTCATCTCGATATTCATAAGCAGACATGGCGGTCCAATGATCATGTCACGATCAACCAAATTGATCATATTGCGATCGACGCAAGGCATGTCTCCAGTATTCTGGACGTCCGGACCTTCCGAGCGGCCAACATAGACTCGGATCATTACCTTGTTGTAGCCAAGGTACGAATGCGGATATCCCAATCTGAGCAACAAAGAAGAATTACTGTGAGAAAATTTAACGTCGAAAAGCTACAATCGCAAGAGACCGCCAGACTCTTCGCTGAACGCGTATCCCGAAATCTCTCAATCACCCCTATACCGCCAGCATCAAGTGCCGAAGACCAGTGGCAACGCTGCCAACATGCCATCAGAAACGCCGCGACTGATGTGCTGGGTCTCGCTCGCCCACCACCGCGAAACCCCTGGTTTGACGAAGAATGCCGGCGAGTGCATGCAGCAAAACAAGAGGCATACAAAGCGGCGCTGCAAAGGAAGACGAGATCTGCTCGTGAGCTCTACGAGCAAAAGAGACGGGAAGAACATCGGCTTCTCCAAAAGAAGAAGAAAGAGCATGAGAAGCGCGCGTTTGAGAATATCGAGAGTCTATACTCCAGGAACAATGTACGGAAGTTTTACCAAAAGGTAAAAAGAACGTGTCAGAGAAGTAATACCCGTACAGAAACCTGTAGAGATGAGAATGGAAACCTCGTAGTAGAATCACAGTCGGTGCTGAGAATATGGAAAAACTGCTTCTGCAGACTGTATAACGGCGACGAAGACCAACATCCCGCTGTCAGGCAGAATGAACCATTCAACATGGACGATGATAGTCAAAATTTCCGTCCACCTGACCAAAACGAAGTGAGGATAGCAATATCCAAGCTAAAATCGAACAAGGCTGCTGGACCTGACGGTTTACCGGCCGAACTTTTCAAGGCAGCTGGGGATGAATTGGTAGAGTGCATACACCAACTCATTTCTAATATTTGGTCAGAGGAGTGTATGCCTGATGAATGGAATCTCAGCATCGTTTGCCCGATCCACAAGAAAGGAGACCCCCTCAACTGCGCCAATTATAGAGGCATCAGTCTCCTCAACATCGCGTACAAGATCTTTTCTGCGATATTGTGTGAACGCCTGAAACCTTTTATCAACAGCCTGATTGGACCCTATCAGTGCGGTTTCAGGCCAGGAAAGTCCACCATCGATCAAATCTTCACACTTCGGCAGATCCTGGAGAAAACCCAAGAATTCCAAATCGATACTCACCACCTCTTTATCGATTTCAAGGCCGCCTATGACAGCATCTATAGAGAAGAGCTTTATAGAGCCATGTCTAGTTTTGACATCCCTGCCAAACTTGTCCGCCTGTGCAGGCTGACGATGGAGAACGCTCGCTGCTCCATCAAGGTCGGTAATGACCTCACCGAGACCTTTGATGTCAAAAAAGGCTTTAGACAAGGTGACGCGCTGTCATGTGACTTCTTCAATATTGTACTTGAACGGATTGTGCGGAACTCACAAGACAACTCCGGAGGCACAATCTATTACAAGTCTGTACAACTGCTTGCATACGCCGACGATATAGACATTATCGGAAGATCTCAGCGGGCTGTCACCGGTGCTTTTGCAAGCATTGAGGCGGAAGCGGCCAAAATGGGTTTGGCGATAAACGAGGGCAAAACCAAGTATATGCTGTCAACTAGAAGGGAAAACCAACATCGACGAATTGGACAAAACGTCACCGTGGGCAGCTATAACTTCGAGGTAGTAAGGGACTTTGTCTACCTTGGCTCTGCTATAAATTCAGCAAACAAAATCAGCGCAGAAATCAATCGAAGAATAACTCTTGCCAATCGCTGTTTTTTTGGGGCTTATAAGGCAATTCAACAGTAAAGCCCTCTCTCGAACAACTAAGGAGACTCTATATAAGACCTTGGTCATCCCAGTCCTGCTTTACGGCGCTGAAACATGGACTTTATTAAAAGAGGATGAAGATATCCTTGGTCGCTTCGAGAGAAAAATTCTTCGTAAGATTTTCGGTCCCGTTTGCGTTGACGGGTTTTGGAGGAGAAGATTCAATCACGAACTATACGAGCTGTACAGCGACATCGACCTAGTCAAAAAACTGCGTATTGGACGTCTGAGATGGCTAGGACATGTAGAGCGAATGGACACCAACGCTCCGGCCCGCAGAGTCTTCGAATCTAACCCCGAGGGACGACGCAGTAGAGGGAATTATCGCCGTAGGTGGCGCGCACAAGTTCAAGGGGACCTCGACCAACTTGGAGTGCGCAACTGGAGGCAATTAGCTAAAGACCGAGCTAAATGGAGAGGCTTGTTGGTTGAGGCCCAGGTTCACCCCGAACTGTAGCGCCACCTAAGTAAGTAAGTAAGCTGTTGGGCAGGTGCACAGTGCGCCCGTAATACCTATACATGCTAGTCTCTGCACCTTCTGGAGGGCGGAGCGGGTAACGGTTTGATTAAGTTTTGTTTTGTTTTATTAAAACACATATTGTTCATTTTGATCAATGAGCTTTTGCCATTTCGGGCAAAACCATAATTGCATCCTCATCCTGGGAGTTCTTGGCGAAAAGTTCTGACAAGTGACTTCCGCAGTACCTTATGGAACTAAGTTTACATCATTGAGATAATTCTGCATGGACCGAAACAAATGGTAATCTGATGGTACAAGGTTTGGACTATACGGTGGATGCATTAAAACTTCCCGGCCAAACTCTTTCAGTTTTTGACGAGTTACCAAAAAAAAATGTCGTAATGGAAAACAACGCTCTTTCTGTTGGTCAGCTCCGGTCGTTTTTCCTGAACCGCTTTATTTCATCTTGTTAGCTGTTGACAGTAGAGCTCATAATTAATCGTTCGGCCAGGGGGCAACAGATCATAATGCATGGGTCCAGTCTCACCAAATACTCAACATCACCTTTCTTGGCGTCAGTCGTGGCTTTGGAGCAGTTTGGAGAGCCTTAAACTTCTTCGATCATGATCTTTTTCGCACCACCTTGTCGTATGTAGTTCACTTTTCATCACCAATAATCAATCTTCTTCAGAATATTTCGATTTCGTTTCGATTCAGCAGCGATTCACAAATTGAAATTCGGTCCAGCAAATTTTTTTCTGTTAGATTGTGTGGTACATAACGTCGAGATTCTTTGGGTAGCGTGCATTCTCCAAATGATTTAAAATTGTTGCGTGGCTGATGTTCAGCTCCGAAGAGATGTCACGATCACGACTGCTTATGTTATGTCCAATTTTTTCAGAATTTCATCGACTTTTTTAGTCGGTGGTTGACCAAAACGAGGTGCATCTTTGACATAAAAATTTCCAGAACGAAATCCAGCAAAGAATCGTTTTGGCTGTTGCTTTTGATAAAGTGCCTTCAACATAAACAGCACAAATATCTTCACGAGCCTTGGCAGCATTTTCGCCTTTTTCGAACTAAAATTCCAGAATGTAACGACGAACGTAAATGATCTATCTATTTCAGACGAATTGTCGATTGATCCAAACCTAATCGATATATGGAATTGCTTATACTATGAATTATTTTTTTAAGGGCTTGTAGCTACACTAGTATCAGGTGAATATTTACGACTTACGACACTTTCCCATTATCACATGTCGTTAACAAGAATTGGCACTGAGTATTAACTTAGTTCTTAGCTTACTTCAAGAATCTACATTTAGCGATGTACGAAGTACAGATGTACAAGCGATTATCCAGATTCGTAATTTATGTGCTCAACAAGAAGGTAACGTACGTTCGACTTTTACAGTACAATTTATGGCGAATACTTTAACTGCCCTTTGAGGTTTAACACACAGATAGCGCTGGACAGTAAGATTATGGATGCCTTATATGTATAATGCTTCTTCTTAAAAAGGGGCATTACGTCAGAAACATTAAATTTCTATGGTTTGTATATATCTTGAATTTTATGTGATATGTTCCCTTCTAAGGGTCAAACAGTAAAAAAAAAGACGCGGAAGTCCCAATTGCAAAGCAGTTAAATATTTTCTTTATTACTATCCTATATGTAAATTTTAATGTCGAAGTAATAACGATATCTTTTTACATTTCTGACCTTACGCAATCTGTCTCGAGGCAGTATATAAAGTACGTATTTCTTATTTACGCTTCAGACTTAAGTTTAAATTTTATCATCGCCTTAAGGTTTTGGGTTTAAAAAAATGTTCTCACAAAATATGCGTTGGATTAATGATTGTTGAGTTTTCGGTTTCACGAATTGTTAAATTAAATATGGGCATCTGTATGTACATGTGTCAATAAATTTCGAACATTGAATGTATGCATTTATGCTCAATACTATGTAGTTATGCCAACTGAATCTGAGATCCTTTGCAATTACATGGAATTGAATTCGACGAGTTTGCCTGATTTTGAAGACAATTCTGTTTGATACTGGACGGGGGTGCCAATGGTGTAGAGGTAACGTCGTCAATTACCACGTTAATGGTTCATGGTTCAAATCCTAATGTCAGCAGGCATTTATTTATTTCTCAGGATATTTATAGGTATAAAGTCAATTAAAGTTCAATCTGTTGGGAGATAACTACTTTCGAGATTCTCTAAGCTACAAGGAAATTTCTTTTATATTCAAAACAAGATGCGAATTCATTGCTCTATACGGAAGTCCATATAATGGGAGTTTTGATCAATTTTGTTATCTATGTAACCAAGGAAGACTGTTTCCACTTTATAAGTGTAAATCCCATATTTAGCCAGCAAATAATCAACTATTTTGGGAAGAAAACGTTGACAATGGAAGAAACAATCAAACTGGAAACAACTCTACTCCTTTGAGAGGGTGCTATATGAATATAGAATGCTGATTATAACTGAATATCTATAATCTCTATGTAGTTTTCTAATTTTTAATTTTTTGCTTTAATTCATTTAAAGCCAAGTCGCTAACCAAGCTGATGGCATTACTATGGATTAAAAATTCGTATTTGTAAATACTCGTATATACTGTAATCTTGCAAAGTCAGTAAATGAATTTTCTAATCTAATCTAATCTTCTAAGTCTATAGGCATAAAGTCAGTGCGATCAATTTCGAAAGCTTGTGTGAACTCTACTGCGAAGGCATAACACTAGCAGTAGCTTGGGCTTGATGATGATTTGTCTACGACACCGGTTATCGGGATAAAAATACTGTGAATCAGAAACAAACACTAACAAGTAACAACAATCTTCCCAGTTATCTGGACGCCATCCCCGGCTTTAAACCACTACACCAAATCTTTCTTTCTCTACCTATCTAACCTTTCTAACGCCCGCACTGTGTGTAAACATGTTAAGGGTATTCATAACCCCTTGAGTGCGCGCAAATTATAAAAGCTATATATATATATATAGGACATATACTATACTCTGCCATGTCTCGATAAGCCTATGAGCATTAGCATTCGATGTAATTCATCTGACTAAAACATTTCTAAATTTGTTTTTTCTTTAATTTCAAATATTATCTGCAATGCAGTGTTATTCAGATAGCACCTACTCGTAATAGAGTTTCTGCATTTTGGAATCTTAAATTCTCCATTTTAATCATTAAGCAATAATGAAGTTCTAGGCTCCATCCTCAATGAGTTCCCGGGTATAGGAGATATAGATTTGTACATCGATTTCATAGCGATGAGCATTAACGTGAGTAATTATAATATTTAATCAGTCAATAAATAAAGTAAATCATGTACCTATACAGTGAAAAGTACTCTGATACTGTTTCATCAATCACAAGCTTTTGAGATCGATTATGCGAAAAACTGCCAATCAGATTACCTTAACTGAAATTTAAAATTCCAATCAAAGCTGGTAAAGCGAAAACCTAAACGCTTGTGAAAATTCAGAGCAAACGCTCTTACTCGTAACTCGAATTGCATTTGATTTAATCTTACTGAATGTCTTTTTTTTTTTAATTTTCAAGCTCTTATCCATATGTATTATACACTCCTCGACAATTGGTTGAGATTCGCCCCTGATTTCGGCGTTTCTTGATGATTTTCTTCCGAATGTGCTGCAAATATTGCTATAAGGTAATCATGTCCAATTTTTAAAATAATTCTTATCACCTTAAATCCTTTTTTTTCCCTTAATTTTCATGGAATTTGCAATTTGTCCCTAAATGGCCGCTTTTGAGCCGCAGTCGTACAGTTGTTTCAAAGTATTAAATGATCCAGAAAACTACGGGAAAAGATACGTACCTGTACGAAAATACAGCTTGACACCAGCAGATCGGCGGTCCCTACTGAGAGAAGCATCTTATTCTACAGCAACATCAAGTCAATGATTTCCAGCACCCCTTCGATTTGTTCGCTCAGGGTCGGGAGAAATTTACCTGTTGCTAGCACCACAACATCGTCCGCATAGACTATGGCCTTGACGCCGTTGTTTCTCAGTTTAAGAAGTACTTCGTTCAGGACAATTACCCACAGCAGTGGGGATATAACCCCTCCTTGAGGGGTGCCTCTTGAGGCATAGACTTCAAGCTAAGTACCTCCGAGTTCAACTTTGATATATCTTTCCTTTAGCATATTGACGATCCATTTTATCACGGAATTGTGAATATTAAGGTTCGTTAGAGTTCTATTGACTGCGTCCGTTTTGACATTGTTAAAAGCTCCTTCAATGTCTAGGAAAGCGGCTAGTGTATATTCTTTATTTTTCAGTGATTTTTCTATTGAGCCGACAACACAGTGCAGGGCTGTCTCTACGCTTTTTCCTTTCGTATATGCGTGCTGCGCTGGGGATATGTCACCTGGGCGTAGTTTACTACGGATGTATGTGTCAACTAGTCTTTCAAAGGTCTTTAGGACAAAGGAGGTAAGGCTAATTGGCCTAAAGTCCTTCGCAGTAGAGTGGCTTGCTTTACCGGCCTTGGGTATGAGGACCACTTTGACCTCTTTCCATGATCTAGGTATATACCCCCACATGAGGCTGATGAGGTACAGTTCTTTAAGTACCGGGATGATTGTGGTTATTGTTTTCTGTAGCCTGATCGGGATAATCCCGTCGGGTCCTGGGGATTTAAAGGGAGAGGATTTTTTTTTTTTTTTTCGAGGGTAGGTGAAAATCTTCAACAAGACACTATGAGGATCGACAGCGCGTGCTCATAGTAGTGTGGGATTCTTACCCACTAAAAAACCTCCCTTCAAAACAGACTTGTTTTTATTTTTACTACAACTAAGTATTCGACTTATCAAGTAGTTTTCGTTTCGCGAAATAATGACGTTTTGCAGGTACCTTCCCATTAGAAGTTCCTGCTAGCTCCGCAGTTTAGACGCGGTTACTTAACGCGCTAAGTCTAAAGGTTTGATTCTTTGTAGACGGCGAAGTGAATTTCTTTCATCCAAAACTTGGAGGACTGTTATATTAGCGTGACTTTCTAGTCGACTTTTATGCTTTCTCGCGTAGTTTTTGATTTCGTCTTCGATTGTTTTAATGCCAATATCTATGTGGATATCGCTATTTCGGATATACCATGGCGCATTAACAATACCCCTTAGCACTTTGTTCTCAAAAGTTTGTAAAATTTTAATGTTACTTATTTTGGTACAACCCCAGAGTTGTATACCATATGTCCATAAAGGCTTTAGCACCTGCTTATATAAAAGCAGTTTGTTATATATATTAAGCTTGGAATATTTTCCAAGTAACCAATACATTTCTCTATATCTATTATCTAATTCTTTGCGTTTTTTCTTTACGTGCGTTTTCCATTTCAGCTTTGTATCAAGTGTCATTCCAAGATACTTAGCCTCGTTTGCAAACGGGATTTGAACCGAGTTCGAAAAGATCGGCAAATTATTTATTTTCTTATAAGTAAAACTTACATGAACAGATTTGGTCTCGTTGAGTGCGATTCGCCAAATCTTTGTCCATTCATTTACTATATTCAAATCGGTCTATAAGACGTTTTTTCATTCGGCGGTTTTCCAGGCTTAAGGACCATTATAACTTCGGCGACTTTCCATTGACTGGGAACATATTCTAGTCTAATCGCGGCGTTTATAATGAACAGAAGCTTAATTAGAGCTTTTCTTGGTAGTGCTTTAAGAACCTCTCCCGTAATTAGGTCGTATCCAGGAGCTTTCTTAGGTTTAAGTTTCTTTATTTCTTCCTTAAGTTCGGTAAGTGTTGCATTTCTTATTACGCTATTGTCTATATACGACGTATTTATATTTTCAATAAGAGCTTGTCCATCAAACGGTTTGAAAGTTTCTTCCAGGGAAACGGGAGAGGATGATCCGATTGCCCACTCAATTCTTTCCTCTGTGATAAAATCCGTCGGAGTTTCCGTTACAAAACTACTGTTAGTTACGATGTTATTATCTGGATGGGTTGTACAAGCCGGAAAGTGCGCTTTTAGCAGGGAGCTAAGCGATTCTACACAGGATTCAGTCCACCTTCCGTCGGGTTCCTTGAGAGATCCAAGAGTTTTTGATTCCCTGGATAGAATTTTTCTTAGTCTCGCAAATTCTGTCGTACCCTTGATTTCATTACAAAAGTGCTGCCAAGCGTGGCGTTTGGCCTTCTGAGTCTCGTTTTCGAAATTTCTCCGACTGGACTTATATTGTTCCCAGTCCGCTTCTAGCATAGTTCTTTTGGCCACATTTAGAAGGTGTCTAGTTACTCTACTAATTTTAGCTAGTTCAGATGACCACCATGGTGGTGATTTTTTATCGTTTCGTTTGGTTTCTGGACATGCTTTGACATAGGCTTCATTAAAGATGGATATAGTATTCTCTGCCTTGCGGTCGATGTCGGTAAGTCCGAGCCAGTTGCTATCCTGCAGGGATCTGATATCTTTCCTCACCTCGTTGTTAAAGAGATCCCAGTTAGTTTTCCTGTGGTTCCTGCAAGGTTTAGGCGAGTCATAAATGTTACCCACGAGGAATTCGATCATTTTGTGGTTGGAGTAGGATTCTTCCCCCATCACGTTCCACTTGTCAATAGTTAGGGTACTCGAGTTACTGGCTAAAGTTATATCTATAAACGGCAGGATGAAAAGTGACGACTACCTTAAGATCTTAGACGAAGAGATCATGCATCATAACCAAGAAAAATTCGGCGAAAATTTCATCCTGCCACAAGATAATCGAGCAATCCACATAGCTTGGAAGGTAAAAGAATACTTCGAGCGTAACAATGTTTCTGTTCCTGACTGGCCAGCATTATCTCCAAACCTCAACATAATTGGGAATGTATGGGGACATCTCTTCAGAGCTGTCTACCAAGACGGACGACAGTTCAATAACGTAAATGAAATAAAAAATGCTTAAGTCTCTTCCATCAAGAATGCTAAAGGTTGTAAGTAATGAGGCAGGAAGTACTCATTACTAAAAAAAATAAAACCATTGTAATAAATCTTCCAATTTTATTTCTATTTAAAAAATAAACCCAACCTTGTCTCAACCACTTGTCGTGGCCATTCAGGGACAAATTATAAATACCAAGAAAATTGAGGGTTTATGGTGATTAAAATGTTCTTAAAAATTGGTAATGATTACCACATACGGAACAAAATTATCGAGAAACGCTGAAATCGGGGGGTGTCTTAACCAGTTGTCGAGGAGTGTATCTAAGATTAGTGTGAAATTAATAATAATTAATAATTCATTACTTGGATTATAATTTTTTAAATGAGTGGCGTTATATACGGAGATACTGAAGTCATATGCACACAAAAGAAATTATTGCATTCACTTGGCTTTCTATTGAGAGTTTTTCACTTTTTTGGAGTCGGATATTTTTAAAATGTTTCCATAGCGTTTTTGACTAAACGTGATAGGGGACTTCGAAGGTTAATGATATTTTTCAAATCCTAGTCTTGAAAATATTCAATAAAGTAAGAGTACCACATTTTTATATGTGTAGTGGTAACGTCGCCAATTGCCACGCTAATGGTTCATGGTTCAAAACCTGATTTCAGCAAGCATTTATTTATTTCTCATGAAATATACACAGTCAGTCCGATCATTTTCGAAAGTTTGTGAGAACACTACTGCGAAGGTATAACACTGGCAGTAGCTTGGCCATGCGGCTGGAAAAATTGTTCGCTCTGTTGATGGAGATTTGCGTACTGTGAATCAGAAGCAAAAAATAATAAAAATCTCCCCAGTTATCTGGACGCCACCCTCGGAGAATCTCTGAAGCATAAACAACTGAGCTTCAAGAAACACTACACCAAAATCCTTCTCTCTTCCTCTATCTATCATTCCCAACGCCCGCACTGTGTGTAAACATGTTAAAGATATTCTCATGACCCTTTGAGTGCGCGCAAATTATAAAAAAAAAAATCGCTTCGGATAATAATTTTAGAGTTCATTAGGAAATAAATAAATCCACTGTAACTTATAGGTACACCCTGAAAGGCAGAGAGATATTCGTCCGAGAATTCAGTCAAAATATGCTCAACTTTCGATTTGTCACTACTTCGAATTTGTAACACATTTGCAAAAGATTCCGTCTATGAATCACTATTAAGTTATCAATAATATCAATTCGTTACCACGTCTCTAGAAACAACAAACATGTTTCGCATTTGTTCAAATTTTTAACGCAAGCTTCGATCATTAGCGTTGTTAGCAAAAGGTCGTGATTAATACACCGCAGCGTTATTATTTGTACTTGTATCGTACAAGTGGTGGGAATCATGGATGGTTCGATCGTTCCCTAATACAATTTCTGTGATTTGACGTTTCGTGTAAGTGACAATGTCAGCAAACTAATGCTATGACATGTCAACAATTTACTGCATGTCTGTTTCACATGTGTCCCTGCATGCATCACTGCAAGCAGCTTCGCTGTACACCTGCTTCAAGCATAAGAGTTCAGCTTTTTTAATGCAGTTGTGCGTCATTAATCGAAAATTAAGAGAAATGATGAGAAATTCATATTTTTAGTGGATGTGGGGTGTTCGAACTACTCGCGGAGAAGTTGCTGTGACTTGTGCATTCGGTCCTGATTTCAAGTATTTGTTTCGAGCAAGCGTTGAATTATTCTCGGTGGTGAATGATCACTTCATTTAATTTTATTACTACAATGGAAAACGTGAATAGATACAGTTGAACCTACAACCTTTCACTCAGTAACCGAACATATTACCACTAAATGAAAAAATGTTCTTCCTTTTTCGGCGAGGTTATGACCTGAACTGAAGGGATCATAACCCTCTCTTCACTGCATTTCTATTGATCCGCCTGTGGGGTTTGCCTGTTTGACCTCAGAAAATATCGGCATACCTCCCGGTTTTGGATCACTTCATTACTGAGGCAAAACCAAATGCTGATGTTGCGTTTGTGTGATCTAGGAGTTTTTAGGCCTGCCTCTCTTTCGTTAATAAGTGAAACGTTCATGGATATTGGCATTTTAACTGGGTTTAAATGATCTCATCTTTGAACATGGCAATACTAGCTGAGTCGGTCGTGCTCTATTTTTCGTGAGATGGTTTCTTTGACGTGAAGTCTTCTATAATAAATATCTTCGAACTTCTTATTCGATCAAATTTCGTCATTCCTGCTGTCACGCGAAGCATCTTCAGCGAAGCATCCCAGCTGCCTCATACTTTTTGTACATTGTCCAAAATTGTGAACTTTATGTGAGCGCTGGATGCACAACTGCGGTGTAGAGCCTCCTTTTAGCTAAAATGGCATTTTTCGGTTACAAAAGATAACGGAGTTGTTACCACCACTTCATCCACCCTACGCTTACGCGATATTCGATTACGTCATCACAGGTTGCTTCGCTATTGATCATAGATCCCAGATATTGTAACGTTTCGCATTTGGGAAGCACTATTTCATTCAAATAAATATCTGAATAGGCCTGAGTGGATCAGAGAATGGGCAGCACAAGTACTAGATGATTTTTGGACTAATATGGTACCCATTTCTAATCTTTGCTCCTTCGTACATGCCCATGATCATCTGTACATAGGTTTCTGGAACCTCTCGCTGTCTTAACGCTACCCATATCAGATCTCGTCGTTGCCTGTCGTTACCAATGTTACCCAATACAATATCCAATTCCTTTAAGGAAACACGATGTTTTTTCCATTATGATCCTTGTTCCCATTATACCGCACCTACAAAAAAAAATTATACTAAGGAAACCAAGAGATACCAATCACCTTAAAAGGTCCATAAAAAAAAAATATGCGATGACAGTTTCAAATGCTTTATAAGGTAAAGACCGCAGGTGATCTTATCGTCAAACTACACTTGATATCTTACTCTTTTTGTAAGTCTACTACTCATAGTTCAATCACGTATTATTTTACTCCCGCAACTTGCGTTGCCGCCTTTCACCCTATGGCTTTTGTTAAAGGAGGGACAATAATATATTTGCTTTAACAATGACAAATAAAATATAAGACAGCTTTAAGGGCATAATTAGCTAAATTTGAGGTTAGTTACTGTAATGTCCATAATACCTACTGCGCGAACAGTTGTCTATGAAATTTGACAGGGAAGGTTGTCAAAATAATTATACCAATATACCAATCATCTTAAAATACTGCAATTAGATAAAAAATGCGAGGACAAATAAGAAGCACCTACACTCAAATATCTTTTCATTAACTACATATATTTGTTGACGCTCAAAGATTATTGACTCGCAAACATGTGAAAGTCACAAGCTTGCGTAAACGTGCACACTTCGTCGCAACCTTCAATAGAACAGTCTTACGTCACCTTATTATCACTAAAAACGTTATCGAATAGAACTTAATTTCAAATGATACACATACCTACACTCATAAGAAAAGGGGAAACAAAAAGAAAAAACTTCATTCCACAGAAAGTCAAATTCATTAAAAATAGATCCATAAATTTCCAGTCATAAGAGGTTTTGGACTTTACCTTTGGATATTAATCAAAACTGTGTGCCGCCGTTCAGTACAAACGTAAGATAATAAAGGAGAACACAAATTGGATTGAATTAATTTACCCAACAAATTATCCCGCATTTACGGTCGGACAAATGTGCTACCGGTACTATTGTTGCTGGTTGAAGGTAGTCGTATTGATGAACATAAAGGAAACATGAATTAGTTTCCTGTAATTTTCATTTCCATAGTCTAATGATTTCGCAAACATAAGTTTTGTTTATTCATCTATTTGTAGATACTTTGATAAGACGCTGTTTTTCAAAAGCGGCTTATCTGATAGATAGATTTCACTTTAATATTCTATTATAATCGTAGTCATGTAGAGAACCGCTGTATAGTGTCCAATGTCAGGAAAAAAAGTGTATTTTTGCGGCATTTTTAATCCTATATATGGTATGCACAGCTTTTCTATCTTCACAATATCAAGTAAAAAAGAAGATCCTTCAAAATGTTGACAAAAGTTGTTTTAACTTTTTATGCTGCCGATTGAAAAAAATAAAAATATATAGCGTACCGATTCCAGCCAAATCTCGTAAATCGTGAAGGTGTACGTCAATTTCTCAGAGTGAATGCATTATTTTCTTTGGTAATAGTTTTGAAAGTGACCTAGGGTTTGTTAAGGTTGTACAAGTATTGCTTCACATTAAGCAAAACCTTATCTAAACAATGAAACAAATCTCTTCTCTAAATGTCTCAACAATCAATAATAGAATATTGTTAACCAATTGATATACTGAGCAATACTTGCACACATTCTGTTATTACTTTAAAAAATTATAACTTGGCCTTTATAGTACGTTTCTGAAAAAAGGCTTCCGAAAAAAGGAAACTTTAGGGAATGCGGAAACTGGAGAGGTATATGCGTAGCCAAAATAACAGCTAGAATAATAATCGAACGAATCAAAGAGCTTTTAGATTCAACACTGAACGTTGAACAGGGGCAGGCTTTCGTGCTGGATCCTCCTGCATCGACCACATAAACGCTTTACGGATCATAATCGAACAATGCGTTGAGTACAGGTCTCCGCTACATTTGCTGTTAATCGACTTCGAGAAGGCTTTCGACAGCTTGAATCGAGATGCTATCTGGTTGGCCTCGCGCAGGAGAGGCATACCAGAAAAACGTATAGGTATTATCAAGGCTATATACGAGGTTGTTAAGTGTCACGTCTTACACAATGGTAAGGTGTTGGAGGATTTTGAAGTCCAAAGTAGAGTACGTCAAGGGTGCATACTGTCGACACTATTATTCTTGATGGTTATCAGCGATGTACTCCGTGCAGCATGGAATGGAATTCGGTAGATTATAACTACTTACTTAATTACTTAAATCCTTTAACCCCTCGGGGGGCATATGGCGTCAATCACGCCTACGCGCCATCGTGTTCGAAGTTCTGCAACGCGTTTGAGCTGCCTCCAACTCATTCCTAAAGAGCTCGATTCCTCCTCAACTGTTCTGCGCCACGTTTGTCCCTGCTATTCTGCCTGCAATGGAGTTGTCTTAGCGCCGTAGGGTGTGTCCAATCCATTGCCACTTTCTTCTACGTATAGTAATGCTTTTATGTTCTTGGCCCGTTCTCAGATAAAGTTGTTCGATGGAGATGCGGTTCGGCCAAAAAATCCTCAAGATGATTCTTAAGCATCTGTTTACGAAGACTTGCAGCTTGGGTGTGTTAATGGTGTCCACCTTCCAAGTACTGCACCAATAAAGCAGCACTGATTCTACGTTGGAGCGGAACAGTCGTAGCTTGGTTCTTAAGATGATAACATTGCTTCTCCAGATTTTGGATAGCATTCGGAAAGCAGCTTTAGCCTTCCCGATTCTGCTGCACACATCAAGTTCGGTGCCACTGCGATTAGCCGAGACGACACTTCCTAAATATAGAAAGTTATCAACTTTCTCGACTTCATGTCCGGCAATGTTAAGTTGAGCGCGGGTATTAGAAGTGCTCAGGGCTTTTGTTTTGGCTGTGTTTATTTTTAGCCCCACTTTGTTTGCCTCAGCTTCTAGATTTTGTGCCATCAGATGAAGATCCATTATCCGATGTGAAAGTAGACAAACATCGTCAGCGTAGTCTAGGTGTTTTGTTTAAGGTAAGATGTCATCGTCCAACGAATTCCATAATTAGCTTATAGATTATAACATCTTACCTTAAACACCTAGATGTTTGTCTACTTTCACATCGGATAATGGATCTTCATTTGATGGTCCAAAATCTAGAAGCTGATGCCCATACCCAACTCTTTTACTTACTTACTTAGATGGCGCTACAGTCCGGGGTGGACCTGGGCCTCAACCAATAAACCTGCTGGTTGCTTCGTAACCGAAGGTTTTTCACGTGGTAGGGAAGTTAACCCGACGACACAACCTCCAACCTGGAGGAACAGATCTTTTTTTTGTTAACCCTAGGACAAGAGGCCGGATACACTGATGCCAGTAACCCACTTCGGGGATATGAGCGCTGCCGTTGGCCCATTAAGGGTTCATCCGCCACCATCTCTTTTTCAGTACCCTGACGCAGTATTGAAAATCCTTACAGACCTCAGCTCCAAATATGTCGAAGTAGCTCAAGTAAGGTATCCGCTGGCCTGTAGACGTCACCGTTGATTCCATCGAGAGAATTCATCCGGCTCACGTCCTCCTTCTGAGGAGCTCTTGCTAGACTTCTGAGACCCATATTTCAGTCAATCAGGTCAATAAGAGATGCCTCGTCCGGTTAAACATATGCGCGCTGAAGTTCACCCAGATGTGCTTACGCAGGTCTGAGTTTTCAGCTACACATATATCGTCAGCCTCAGCGTACGGTCATCGTTAGTTCGCTATCAGATAGCTATCTAGCGGGCACCACGAGGAGGTGATGATGCGATTTTGCCACACCCAACTCCTTTAGGCATTTTTTTGTTTAATATTAATTTCATTCACTTGTAAAAAATATGAATAACACTTGTCACTTTCTCACAAAACGTTTCAATAACACTTAATCATTGAGCCGCTGTCCTTTATACCTCATCGCTTTTTCACAATTCCAGCGATAGAGCGAGGCGAGAAACCTTCTTGTCTCGTTCTCACTATCCCAAACTATCCGAAGATCCGAAACTATCCGAAGATCCGAAAATCCGAAGATCCGAAACTATTCGAAAAAGTCGGATATCAGATCCTGAATTCGGATAATAACATTTAATTATAGGTAGTGCACGAGTACATACGTTGTAAAAATACCGTCGTCAATTTTTATGTTTTGGTCCTATGAGCTGTATCACTATGCAATGTAAGCGCACACTACAAATTTTTGGATCTGCTCACAGACACGCTCACTTTTCCAAAATTGCTCTCCTTTCAGTATTTTTACTAGAAGTTATACTTGTATGAAACTGTAGTTACAACCGAAAATGAAGGCAATGTACTTTTCTACAGTTCACCCTTACATTGTATGAATGTGCAATTCGGGCCTCGCCAACTTTTTGGACCTATTAGTGAAGTGAGTAGCTTATAACTTTACTGTTCACCCAACGTTCTTGTCTCTCATTTAAAAAAAATAGCAATATACATATTTGAAATGGATTTGAAATCACAATTTTTTTTTCTCAAAACAAAACGTTTATGGATACTGTGCGCCGACACCACTATAACCACCTAACAATTAATTGTTACGAAGTTTCTCAGTCCGCAGGCGTTGATTGTTTAGTAGCAATTCGATTTGTTTATGTGGCTTATCGTTTTCGTTTTTTTTTTTTTTTTTTTTTTTTAACTTTTTTGCACAGTTTGTGTAGTTTATTTTTTTTTTTTATGCGACATTGATAAATGATTCACATCCAATCGATGGCAGCTATTAATAGAAACAAAAGTGCTGGCGGCTAGCCCTGTGATCAAATTTGTTGTTCAAATACATGTTCACCTCCTCAGAGACAGGTGATTCAGGGTGGGTAAGTTCAGTTTGTGTATCTATACTTTGTTTACAGTGTTGAAATAGTGTTTTGTGCCTCTTCACTTAAGAATCAATCTGAGGATAAAGTTAATTACAAAACAATTTTACGGGAAAGCACAACATAATTGCATTCCATGGATAAAAGCAAATATGAAAAGGAATGTGCATAGGTATCTGCACTTGAAAAAAAAAAAAACCGTAAAGTATCCATTGACCTACATCATGTTGAAATAAGTACAAGTACATGTTGGATAATAAAACAAAAAAATAATCTACGAGATGTCCATGTTATGTGTTAGTACGTGTATCGTATACGTTCATGGACTTGTAAGCGCATAGGGCTTTCGACGGCTCAGTACTCTTTTACCCTTTGCTCCCTTTGAGAAAGGAAAGATATTAGATAACAAGAAAAAATTCAAATTTCTTAAAGAAGGTTACTTCCTAAGGAACCGGAACTGGAGGGCATTTATTGATGTTGATTGTAATGTGTGTAATGAAAAAGTATATTACAGCAGGGTCGTTTATTGGTTTTTGTTATAGGACTATCCTCATGATTAAGGAAGTGAGGAAACTTAAGGAAACTCGATATGAGCTTGTGTATGAATACAGTTAGGCAGGATGTACAATACTTAGACAGCTATCCAGGGTACACGTACATCTATGAAAGTAAATGAGTGATGAACATAAACGATTGAGAAGAAGTCAATGAGAGTAACGTTTTTATTTAGGCCATTAGTATGTTAGAGGAGACTGATACTAACAAGTGGCCTAACATGCTACCGAATATAAAAGAATATTAAGAGTCTGAAGTTCTTCTGAAATATAACATCTGAGTTTCAAAACCACTACATCTATTTCCCTCTTTCTCTCCCTCTCTATCCTTTCCAACACCCACACTGTGTGTCAACATTTTAAGGGTATTCATAACCCTTTGAGTGCTGGCAAATTATAGAATAAAAAAGAGATTCAGTATCGATGTACAGAGTAGATTATTCACTTTAACCTATAGTGGATTTTTTTGGATTGTTACGAAGCTAACTAGTCTTCTGAGGGCCCAAACTTTAGATAGAACCGGATAGATCAACAATTAGAGAGTACTGAATCCATGAACAAAAAAATGCATGCTCTCCTGTGAAAGTTTTGGTTATCTTTTTGGAAAAACCTTGCTTGAATAGGAAAAGCATCTTCGATTGATCTATTTTTCGACTTTCTATCTTGTAGTAACTAGAGTTAAGGCAATGACTATGTTTGCCTACCTTAGTTGCTTTCTTTGAGTGGCCTTAACGTTTGATTCGTTAAATGTTCTGCTCGCATATTAGATACTAAATTTGAAAGAGAAATGTAGCCGTAAGTGCTGTGCTATCATTCATAGTAGTATAAGAACTCTTCACTAGGAAATGTAAGACCCTATTCATTAACCTTTCCATTAGCTTTAACTACGAGTATCTTCTTTGAAAATGTTAAAAATTGGGCAAAAATTGTACTTACTGGAAGATGCTCGAACTTCAGTGCAAATTACAGCAAAGAAGAATTGCGCATCTGTAGTATCCATTCTGCCAGCTAAACTAGAAATTTTACCGAGTTAAGACCTGGTCCTATTTCATAAAACTACAACACTAATAAAATAATTATTTGGGGTTTCATAAAGAATGCCAATTGACTAATAACTACAAGTATGCCTGGCTTGTAACTACATGTGAATTAACCACTACGACGAACTTTTCTGTTCCATAAAAGTATTTGTGCAAAAGGTCATTAGTGACGGAATTTATTAGAAGAGTAAAGAGACTACTAAAATCAAGGACAACTAAAATTTCGCTTATTTGCCGCTAGTATTTACTCCTTAGGTAACGTGTGCTAAAAACAGTTAAAAAAATATATATATTTCAAGCAGGTAATGATAGTGACTATGAAGACAATTTTTGGCACGAGAATCGCAAGTTTTTGAAGAGCGTATCAATTTTTATATAATAACAACCCGTTTACCCATCTGAGGTTGGTAGTGCTAATAGCGTTCAGCTTAAGTAGATACTTACAAGTAGCGTGGGGCATACCCAGGGCTTGCCTGTCAGGCACAATCCTTAGAGTGGTACCCTGTCTGGCGAGGTCGTCAGCCCTGCAGTTTCCTGGAATGTCCCTGTGGCCCGGCACCCAGCATAGGTGAATGTTGAACTGCTCCGTCATCTCCATAAGAGATAGAGGACAGTTTAAGGCGGCCTTTGAAGTGAAGGAGAACGATTCCAGGGACTTTATTGCCGCTTGACTGTCAGTGAAAATGCTAATATCCCTGACAGATAATACATTTCAGCCAGGACAGGGCTTCCTTAATCGCCATGATTTCCGCCTGGAAAACGCAACAATGATCAGGGAGCCGGAAAGAGATGCTCAGATTGAGCTGTTCGGAGAAAACACCACAACCTACCCCACCCTCCGTCTTAGAGCCATCTGTAAAGAAGTGAACCGAACTACCATCGACAGGGGGGGAAATGTCCCATACATCCCGGTTAGGGATGCTCGTTCGGAAGATACGGTCAAATCTCAGTACATTGGCTATTAAAAAGGTTGTTAATGCTAATCAAACAGTGTTCCCTAATAATGCAAAGTGGCCAAAAAACACTTCAGAAGTGATCGAAAAGTTGCTTGTATGTCAAATGTTGCTAGATGCATTGATGGAGCGCTGATAAGAATAGGCGCTTTAAGTGAGTATGAAGATCGTTTCGTTGATCGCCTTATAAACTACTCAATTAGCCAGGAAAAGCTAATGATGCAAGGGTATTACGGAACAGTGTGCTATGTTCTACTGGGTACCACAGTATCTTCGACGGTTTATAAGTTATAATTTATGACACCACAGAAGGAGCCCACAGGAAAGAAATAACGGCCGGAGTAGCACAGGGCTCAATTCTGGGACCGGATTTAGGCAACATCTCCTACTATGGAATTCTTCGCATGGAGATGCCCAAAAACACTTTTCTGATGGGCTTTGCAGATGACATCGCTGCAGTGATCATCGCACGGGACACCGAAGACGCTAAAAGAAGACTAAATCAAGTCAGGAGACGGGTGCACACATGGATGGAGGATCACGGCCTAATCTTAGTAGTGGAGAAAATCGAGATAGTCCTGCTGACGAGGAAGCCGATACCCACAATAATCGAGCACCATCTGGGTCCAGAAGTCATATACACTAAGGAAGCAGTAAAATATCTATGAGTTAGAATAGATACGAAGCTCACGTTCTGGGAACAAATTAAGTCCGCATCCGAAAGAGCTACGAAAACATGCCTATTGCTAAGCAGACTGGTGGCGAACACAGGAGGTCCCACGGCAAGTAAAAAAAGACTCCTGATGTCGGTTACGCACTCAATATTCTTGTATGGCTCCGAGATCTGGGCTGACACGCTCAAAAAGGAGATATACAGAAAGAAAGTGCCCGCGATGCAACGTATAGGAGCCCTTCGGATAACAAGTTCATACCGAACAGTGTCGGAGCCAACAGCCCTAGTAGTCGCAGGAGTGACGCCCATTGATCTTCTAGCAGCGGCATGGAATTACGTCCACGACAAGAAGGCGGAAGTAGGCGCGGCGACAGCAGCTACAGAAGCGAAGTTACTCTCGAAGCAAAAGTGGCAAAACAGATGGAACACCGAAACGAGGGAAAGGCGGACCTACTGGTTGATTAGATACGTTGCTGCATGGCCGGAGCGGGAGCACAGTGAAGTGAATTATTATATCACCCAGTTCCTTACCGGACATGGTTACTTCAACCGGTACCAAGGTGAGAGAAGTAGGGAGCGCAGCCTGTTGATACAGATTTGGAAGACGATGCGTATCACATCTTTTTGAAAGCTGAGCAGCAGAAAAAATAGCCTAGATTCAGAGAAAGGCAACTTTTCTCTAGAAAATGCCGTAAACAAGATGAAGCTAGAAGCTAGGCCCTGGCACTTTAAAGAGCTGTTGCGCCAAATATTTGTATTTGTAAGATGGTCTCGAGTATCGACATGTGGAATAAAATATCTTTATTCATTGAGACGGTACTCAGATCAAAAAGAGAGAGGAGGAAGTAAATATACCCTCAGTAAGTTTAGTAAATTGATGAAGGCCTTACCGGCAAGATATTATAAACTCACACCAGGGAAAAAATGTGAAAAAGCTGTTCTCCATAGGCGAAAGAAAACGACACCACTCTAAAGTAATGCTAAAGCGGTTCCGGAGTGGTTGGTGTCAGGTTAAAAAAGGTTTAAAGGGGGTTTTTAAGTGAGTAGGAGCGGGACTGTTTCTCGTGCGCATTAGCGTTTTTCCACTACCCTCTAGGAAAAAAAAAAGCAATAAAAATATGATCTAAGTTGGATTCTGGTTGGATGCCGCATCCACGATCGATCGTAATTTCTATTTCACCTGAAGGAAGTACAGCACGTAATTCAGGTTCATAATTTGAAAAATGCCAGGTCCGATCGTCACGAAGCGATTCGCGGACTGGCAGGCCGATAATATCGGCAGAATGTTTCTCCAGTATGACCAAAACTTTGTTTTCGACTTATTTTAACCTTGCGTCGGATCCACCGAAACAACTCATCTTTTTTCTATTAGATCTGCATAATATCAGTATTAAGCTATCAATATGAAAACTTAGATATAAATTCATATAAATTCACCACACTCAAATGTAATCCTACAAATTCTGTTGACTAAAGTATGTAACTTCCTCTTTTCTTGTACCGACCTCGGACGAGGTAGGATAATAAAGTCAGTCAATCTTACTCCAAGTAATTTTTTTTGCTCAACTTGGTGGGAGATCAATTCAACACACACTCGAACACTAATTAAGAGCCTTTTCAATCTCAAATTATAACTTTACAGCTTTTAACTAAAGGCTAGTCATTACAATTACCTACTTGATTCTCATTACATAAGTCGAAAACCTTTTATCGATTTGATTGGTAATACGGGTACTTTGCATTAAGAACTATCAAAGATTATGGAAATGGAACAATGAAACTTTTTATGAGGTAATATCTAATTGAAACTATCTTCAAGTTTGTAGATACATTGGTCAGGCATACATACATATACCACAATGTTTTGTGTTGTCTTCATTATTTTATGTCTCACCGCCGACCGGAACATTATGATGGAGCTGCTCAAGATCACTTTAAAAATGGGTAATACTCGTATTTGAGACGTGTGCTCTTGAGTATCTTACATGCACCTACTATGTACAGTTTTTGTGCAATATGAATTGCATTTTCGTCATCCAATATACACTTGTCAATCAAGGCATATTATGTATGAATATTATTATGAAGCATTGTATTTGAAAAATTACACTTGTGGTGGTTCAGAAGACCTTTTGTGCCATTCAAATCTGCAGTATTAATTTATTTTAATTCAGATGCTAGTAGGTAACTGAGAACAATTCTAAAAAAATATAATATTTTAGCAAGTGAATTCCTAAAATTACGTAAGATTATGAATTGTGTTTTTTTTTTTTTTTTAGATGAAAAATTGTGTTTTTATTTCTATACATTAATTTTTTTGCTTTACAAAATAATTTACAATAATAGACATTGGCATTTGCCGTCAGCCAAAAAAGAGAG
This sequence comes from Brachypalpus laphriformis, assembly GCA_945910035.1. NCBI lineage: Eukaryota > Metazoa > Arthropoda > Insecta > Diptera > Syrphidae > Brachypalpus > Brachypalpus laphriformis. The sequence continues at coordinate 127,970,362 of OX246755.1, forward strand.
ATATTTAGTTAAATACATAAAGATAAGTACTAGGAATTTAGAGGAATTGAGAAAATTGGACTAAATTCATCAGTTATTTTGATACAGTGTGATGTTAAAAGGCTTCATTATTTTTTTGCTGTCGGTATTTCCAGGCTGTTTTCAGGAAGCTATAGAGGACATTCCAGTCTTGGTCATTTAGGATTAGGATGACTTCGTTTTCCGAGAGTAGGTATTTTTCCCAATGAGCCTGTCTTATAGACTTTAAAATTGGACATATTCCGATGAAGCGGATTACATCTTCTTTCAAGCGCAGGCTACATAGAGAGCACTCTGCATTCTCCACAAATCTATGCGGCATAAAATTTAGATGCAGCAGTTCACCTCTGGCCTTGAAAATCATTGAAATTTTATCCAAGCTGTTGCTGTAGTTAAAGTAATTTTTCGTCTTAAGGTCATGGTCTAGCATTCGATATGTAATCCTAGCTTCACTTTGCTGTGCTTTCACTCTAAAAGCAACACACCTAGACTCCTCGATAGTAATCAATAGCTTTTGCAATGTACTTTTCCAAACTTCTGGATTATAATCTGGTAGAGGAAGATTATGCTGGTTGCTTAACCTGGACCATTCCTTAAAAAGTTGAAACTTTCGATGTATTAAGTGCTTTGCAACGATGTATGGGAGGCGGTAGCTGGCAAGCGCCGTTACTTTCAAGATACACAGAAAATGCAATCTAAGCGTGAAGACATTATTATTATTATTTGTTAAGGGTTATTTTGCACTGCGACCTAATGGTCTATTTTGCCCCCTGCTAATACCTTGGGGAGGTTTGTTCCCTCGTTAGAGTCCTCTTCGCAATTGCAATTCTTTACTTTGCTTTGCTTTTACTTTGCTTTGGCGAAAATAGTTCACCTTAGAGATCTTTCTCCAGACCAGTTTCTTTTAAGAATCTGAGAATGAGAAGTAGGTCCATGGTTGGCATATCCTCTTCTGATACTTGGTATTTGTCCAAGTATTTCAATCTTTTTTGGGTCAGGGCCCCACAGTGTCTCACATGACTCGTTGCAGAATCTGCAAAGGCCTTCATTTGTTATACCTAGTTTCCGTAGATGCTTCCTGAGTTTGCAGTGTCCCGTTAGGAAACCTGTTAGAATCCGTAGGTTATTCTTGCTCTTGCGTGAAGACATACAAAGGAGGCAGTCCAGTTTCTAGGTGTAACATGTAGTTCGGCGTGTTTTCCGGCAGACGAAACATTTTCTTTAAAAAATATCTGAGCAATTTCTCCACCTCTTCATACTGCGCGATACCCCAGACTTGTGCTGCGTAGCACATGATGGACCGCATGGTGGCTTCTAAGATTTTAAACTTAGCGCTCGGATCGACGTTCTTTTTACTTAGTAGACCCCTCCAGTTGCAATTTATTGCCCTCTTAGTCTCCTTAAGTTTTTCGCCAAGATGGTTTCTAAATGATAATCGAGGTGTTATGATTACCCCCAAATACTTATATTCTTTCACAACTTCGAGTTGTTCATTTTCCCAAGTCCATTTTTCCTCCCCCGAGTACCGACCAAACCATTTCGGAACACCATTATTTTAAACTTGCTTGTGTTGACTTTGAGCTTCCACAGCGCGCAGTATTGATGTATCCTACGAGTATTTATCATCATTTGCATAGTTATTGGTGATTCCGCTAAGATAACGATGTCGTTCGCGAATAGAAGGAGCTTTATGCGCAGTCGATCAAATTCGATTCCTCCTGATAAAAATGTTGTGAGGTCATCTAAATACAAAGAAAAGAGATGTGGACTCAATAGGCAGCCCTGTTTAACTCCCATATGCGATTTGAACCAATTGGATAGCTTGTTACCATCCCATACTCAAGTCCTATTTTGCTCGTAAAGTTTTTGTATTAATCTGACCATTTTCGTTGATAGTCCTATATTACTCAGCTTATAAAGAAGAGCTTTTCTATCAATGCTGTCGAAGGCTGCCTTAAAGTCCACCAAGAACACGTAGAGCTTTTTTCCTTTCTCCAGGTACGATTGAGCTATACTCGTTAATGCGAAGATATTGTCCACTGTTGAGCCTGTTTGAAACTCACTCAGCAGATCATGATCACATACCCAATTGGTAATACGTTTTAATATGACTTCTGTGAATATTTTTGCTATTGAGTTCAGGAAGGATATTCCTCTATAAATAGGTATTTGGGTCTTTCGCATCTCCTTTCTTAAATATGGGAAAAATTATGTTCCTTCTGAAGCTGTCAGATATTTCACCTCACCCGAAATTCGAAATTCGCTGGTAGCAAATTTGGAAAATTCGTATGGGATACGATCTTCAAAAAAAAAAACAAATACAAATATTTGGGGCAACAGCTCTTTAAAGTGCCAGGGCCTAGCTTCTCGCAACCACTCATGTTGTGTGCGTTATATTTTTCACACGAATGGAAGGGAAAGTTTAATGCCAAATCCGAACGGCGATTGGGGAATCTTTTTCGTGACAACAATACTCTCGGATGTTGGTCAGACGCTCGCGAGAGGAGGGACCGTGAAAAAACTTTTTGGTATTTTCTGGGATTCGAACTTGGAACCTCATGTGTAGTGATCCGACACACTAACCACTTACGCCACGGTGCCCACTTCATCTTCACCTGGAGCTTTATTCAGATTGCACCTGTGCAATACCCTGCAGACATCCTGAATCGTGATCGTTCGGTCTAATTGATCCACTGTTGCTTCGTGCAAACTTCGTACCGTTGAGGATTCTCGCCAGTTTCGAAAAAGAGCGACTATCGTCAATATCCCCTAGGATCCTCATCAGCTGATGTGTATGCCTTATTTGCCTGTCCTTATATATTTTTTTTATAAAACTCGTTGGCCTCTTGGTACATAGTTTTAGTAAAGCTGCTATGAATGCTATGAATTATGTTTGTTTTTTTCTAACTAGTCTTCTGCGATTTTGATGAGAACAATTTGCTATAAGCGGGGTTCACAATATACGATTTGCTTGATCGATTTGCTTGACGACTAAATTTTGCTTAGCGTTCGAATTGTACTACATGCTTGATAGACTTCATTTGTGATATAGATTTCGAACTGTGAACATGGTGGCGGATGTTTTAGTTGCGGCTCTTGTTATCGACGTGATATTGAGAATTTAAGAAAATAGAAGAAAAGAAAAAAGGAAATAACGAATGTGTGTTACACCTTGAATAAAAACAGGAATGTATTTTCATCCGTAAGCCTGTTGAGTCGGAATTACTTAAGGATGGACGCGGTGACGTATGAGAAAATATTAACAAAAATAACAATTCATATAAAAAGACAAAATACACACTTCAGGAAATTGCCGGTATAGTTAAAAAATGATATTGCTACTGCCTCTGGCAAACACCCAGAAACTCTCAAGTTAATCCTCCAATATGCTCTCTATCGGCTTACCAGATGGGACTTTAAATGTGGATTAAGGATAACTCTCATAAAACCGAACTCGTTCCCTTCACTAGGAAATATAAAGTTCCCCTCCTACGATAAATGGTACCAGTCTCACCTTCACTGAAAATGCAATATACCTGGGTCTTATTTTGGACAGAAAATTAAACTGGAAAGCTAATTTATTAGAACGCGTAAGGAAAGCCAATGCAGCTCTCTATTCCGGTAAAAAGGCTATATCTAGGAGTTGAGGTATGAAACCTCAAAGCACTCGTTGGCTGCACGTATCCGTTATCAGGCCTATACTGCTCTATGGCGTAATCGTATGGCAACCTGCTCTTGATAGGGCTGTCGACCTCAATCAACTAGCTAAGATGCAAAGATCTGCATGCGTGTGCATCAGTGGTGCACTGAGAAATACTCCCTCTACGGCACGGGACATTTTGTTCCATCTGCTGCCCTTACATATTTTTGGCAAACAGATTACTGCCAATGCGGCCATCCGTTTAAAAGCCTTCTCGCAGTGGTCTAGTTATCACACTAGCCTTGGTCTTCTCAACTTTACCCATGAAAATACGGACTACACCCCACAGAAACTGAGGTTTGACCATAACTTCCGTACGAGTATCCCTGAACGGGATGGATGGCACAACTCTCCCCCAGCTGATGGCAGTTCGGTTCACTTCTTCACAGATGGCTCTAAGACCGGGTTGTGGTGTTTTCTCCGAAAAGCTTAACTTGAGCATTTCGTTCACCTCCTATGCACATGTCCAGCTCTATCGTGCAAAAGAATACTTGATGAGCATCCATCGCTTTATCAAAGGTTCTGGTTGGTTTGATTAGTCCTTGAGTGGTCTAATGATAGATCTATGGCATCATAAAGGACCTTTACTGGTCAAAGTATTTCTGCACGAGAGTGCCAACCTAGCATAACTTAGTCCAAAAAACTCCTGCCAAAACTATTTGTCTGCTCTCTACACCATATTTTTATATTAAGCTTCGATGTTTTCTCATCGAAATCAGAAACAAAAATGAAAAATGCTCTGAAGTTGTACGACAAGCGTTCGCATTCAACGATATGTATGTCAAGCAAAGCAAAAAGTTTAAAAATTTGAAAAACCGTACTACAAATTGAATGACTTGCTTGATAAGTGTTCAAATTGTACGATTTGGTTGGTCGTCAAGCAAATCGTATAATGTGAACCCCGCTATAAGCGTATCGAAAATTCAGTATGAATTTACAATGCAAAAGCTTGGGATAACTGCATTTTCTGAAAACTGACTTTAAAATTCTCTAACTCATAGGAATAAAACCTGATTGTGTTGTTTCTATATGTTTAATAAATCCGAGGCTAATTACGTTAGGTCAGTGCAACTGCTTGGCTTCATTAAATTCATCTTGAGGAAGGAGCTACAAGTCAGGGGGTAGCGGGTATTAAGACGATCTGATTAGTAACGACGATTAAAAGTCAAGTACGTCTATATTCAAGTTCTCTACCATCAGGCAGAAAGATTTATCGCTGTGTAAGATTTGGTTCTGAAGAATTACTTCAACATTATCTAGGTTACAAGTTCTATGTTTCAGTCTCCTTTTTTCAAAAACGTGCTAATTATATTTGTTGTTTCAATGTTGTCTACCAAGAAATTCAAAAAATATTTACGAAAAACCACGTAAAAGTTTAGTAACTAAGCAGTAATGAAATGCAGTTTCCTCGCAAGCGACAGAATATATTCCAATTGAACTACTTCGCAGTCGATGAATACAAGTTGAATCTTCTTCTTAAATTTACTACAGAACTTAAGGGAAATACACGGACTACAGAAAACTTTCCAAGGAAATTTTTTTTTTGCACTTATTTTCCTCTTTTTTCTACAATATTATCGCTCTATTTATGCAAAAGTGAAGAAAGAAAAAGCCCATGTACGAATGCACCGGAAAAAAATGGTCAATCTTCGCCCTTCCCTAAAAATATCATTAATCGACTGAAAAGCATTTTCTTAGCACACAAATGGGATACAAATTATGGAGTCCTTGTGTACAGCGCATACTTGATAGTTTACGTTTTGTTTTTCCATATTTTTTTTTCTGCAGAACTTAAACGTACTACAAGTCGCAAAAGCATTGATTTTTTTAGAACTACCTGTGACCTCATTACTTTTATTCATCAATCTAAAGGAGCCCTTCAGAAAGTTATTTGAAGCACATGGAAAGATTCATTGTATTCAATCGATATCGTATCTTTGGAGGGTATCTTTTGTAACCTTCATTTTGTTGGCAAAAAACCATTCAACTGGACAGCATACATCATATTTTGTACACTGTTGAAAGGTTTTCCATTTTGTGTGTAAAATGTATTATAAAGAAGTGCATAGCACATATCTATTTGTATCCTCTCCATGGGATATATTAGGTTTGGCCCATCTTTTTTGGGCGTCAAATTTTAGAGTATTGTCTGTTCATTATCGGTCGGCGAAAATACATCTACGGAATAGATACGAAGATACGGAATAGATAATCATATATAATTTTCTGCTACTATTGTTACTATTATCACGCATACATACGAGTGCTCGTACGGGAAGAACGGAGAGAGTATTCGCCCTTAGTTCCGACGACCAATTATTTTGGATTCGATGGAGTACAGGTAGCAATATTTTGGCTTAAAATAAAAATAATTTCCCATTTCTCCTAAGAGTGGCAGTGCTTTATCGGAGCGCCTTCGTTCCTTACTCAAGTTAATCACGCCTAGTCACAAAATTCGAAAACAAAACGCCCAAATGACAGTTGGCAAGTGGACTACTTTATAAACACCAAGCGCTGAAAAAGAATACTCCTGTGATAGTATATTGTGTTCAGGCTTAACTGCTCCATTGATGTATGTTTACATATTTACAGGTATCTAACAATAAAACAAAGCAAGAATGTAACAGAAGGTATGTTTAGATAGAAAGCACATGTACAGTTTATCCCCAGGTGTCTGGGCGACTGTCAAGAAGGTCATGGTTAACATATTTTTAATTTTTTTTTTACTTTCATGAGAACCTACTAAATGTAGCCCCTTTGTAAGAACATCTTTAAACTCGGGTAAAAAACCACGGAGGCATTTAATAGAGAAATTTGAGATCAAATGTTTAGCGTCTTATCGTAGCAAGTAATGATACAAAGCACGGCATTCAGCTGTTTTACTTGTGAAGGAACAAAAACGGGATAGTCAACCAGTTGGTGGTTGACAAACAGAGTTATCAACTCTAAGCTGGGCTTTCAGCAGCCTCCAGAGCTTCATAACAAGCTCCAATTGGTTCTAAGCGTAGTTCTTTCTGAGGATCATAGATCCATGTGGTACCACAGGTCACATTTCCTAGTCTAAGTTTTGCTGCATGTAACCTAACCTAACCTAACTTAACGCGATAGCACTTTTTAACTTATCTGTGAATACCGAATATACTACTCCTAACTACCTACTCACCCGTCGGATATATTGTGAGCACTATTTCGTGCAGTTGCTGCCTTACTTTACATCCATTTCCAATCCACTCGCATTTGTTCAATTGTGTTTCTAAGGATAGCTGGATTCAACTTACGAGTAGTCTTAAGAATAAAAGTAGTATTTGCTTTGCTATCTATTTTCCAGCATTTGTAATACTGACTTTGATGTTCTATGCAACCAATGACTTTTCTTTGGTGGTTTCGTTTCTCTTAAATACTATGAATGAGTCTGAAATCCCCTGCATGCTTTAAATAGTTCTAAAATTCTTTCAGCATATATACAATGCACCCTCAACGGTATCCACTTTTAAGCGCAATGAATTCAATCTAGTCATCTTCACAACCCATTTAACTGAGCAGCAACTACTAGGAAATGTGTAATCACTTTGCATCTCTGTTGAAAGGGAAAACTGGAAAAAGAGACGAAAAAATAGAGGAAAAGCAAAAATTCATTAGAGAGAAAAAATCCAGGACTATGTCCTTGCGTGCAACGTTGGTCGACACACATTTCTTGGATAGTTGATGCGGTTAGCTTTAAGTCTGTCATAGGACAAACACAGATTTGCATTTGCAATGGGGAAAAGGGAATAGATAACCTCATTTCAAGATACAAAATGCTCCTGCAACTGAACGTCCGGGGTGAATAGAGGTTTGTTTGCCCTTTGACAGACGCCGCTAGGAACTTACGTTGGCATTAGATCCTGATTGCTTTTTCATTAACCTGGTAGGGTGAAAGGGTATTCGTTTCAAAATTAATTATTTAAATGCTCATTTACGTAAGCGGGAAAAAAGATATTTTGTATTTTAATAGGGCTAATAAGTAATTACTACAATAGTATGTACATCATAATGCGTGAATATAAAAAAGAAGAAAGATTATGGCTCACAATCAAGCAGAACCTTGTTTGGCTTTGCAGCGATTACTGTTTTTGTAACGAATTATGCAATATTTAAACGGAAAGTAAATCAACTTATATGTAATGACCTCAGTGTTACTATTGTACTGGAAACCACATACGAACGACCGTACCAACGAACGAAAAATTAAAATAAAAGTCCGATCGAAGTCATTTTGTTACAAATGCGCTGCCAACTTTTGAAGTTTTGAGTATAGGTTATAAGGGTATAAGAAGAAGACTTATCCAAAAAATGTCTTCGGATGCAGCTTTCAACTATAGTCGCTTCTATTGTTAGGAGAAATTCAATACGAAAAATACATTTTGCGTGGTAACCGGGGGTCACGTTTGAGCGGAACAGTCGCATCTTGGTGCTTAAGCTGATTCCACTGCTTCTGTAGGCCGTTTAAACTCTCCTAACATAGTTCGAAAATTCGGTTGCAGACAGCAAGTAGGCACAATACTTCTAAGATACCGGAACTTCTATAGCCTTGGTCAGTGGTATCTAGTTGCATGGGCCCACAACAAGTAACATCGAGTGCATGATTAGGTCACCATTTACTAAAAGTGAATACATGTTATTTCAAACTCACTTAGCTTTTACTTCGCTTAAATCACAGCTTAAGCTATGATGGCACAAATATAAGGCTTGCCCTTAATGAAGATTCTCCCACTAAGAAAAGGCCTATTATATGACGCCAAACAGAAGTTCTTAGATACACTCGGAATATTGGAAATCTGTCTTAAGGATTTTGTGTTACTACAACTAGAGAGCGACTCGGTCACGTCAAAATTTATGTTATTTAAACATCGTGTAAGTACATATACCATATAGGTCCCATATACGTCTGGAGGAACGAGCGGCAGCGAGAAATGACGACCCTACAAACACTGGAAGGTAGACAAAGTTACACAAAACGCCCACATATGCAATGTAACGCAAGTGACATGTTAAAGACACACAATGAGCTGTGAACTCACGCAGTAACAGAAATTTGAATGTGTAAATTGAGCTGCTGTAATGCAGCAGAAGCATAAGAAGCAGCAATGGCTCATGCGTGATTATGAATAGCATGACACGCTAACCAGGCCCGGGAAGTAATACCTAACGGCAGTCCCGCCGTGAGAGTGGTAGAAGTGTGCAGGGTGTGGATTAGTACATAGGCGCATTCCTGGCATCGATTATTCGGGTTTGCGAATCGCGCATCCTAATGGCCCGGGCTACTAGTACTTTTAGAAAATTACAACACCCCTTGGCGCAACCAAAAAAAAAATATATATACATATATAGGCCCTTGAAACTGGTGGAACAAAATTTTGAAATAAATAAACATCATTTCTTAATAGTAAAAAAAAAAAAAAATATGAGCTCACCTCACAATTCCACAATTAAATCAGACACATTCTTACATACTTACGAGTACTTAGGTGGCGCTACAGTCCGGGGTCGACCTGGACCTCAACAACAAGCCTCTTAGTTTATCTAGATAGATCTAAATTTATTTAGCTAATTGTCTCCAGTTGCGCATTTCAAGTTTCTTGCAGTCCCCTTGAATTTTTGTGCGCCACCTACGACGAGGAGGCCCTCTATTGCGTCGTCACTCTGGGTTATATTCAAAGACTCTGCGGGCTGGAGTGCTGGTGTCCTAGCCATCTTAAACGTCCAATACGCCAATACGCAGTTTTTTTGACTAGTTTGATATCGCTGTACAGTTCGTATAGTTCGTCATTGTATTTTCTCCTCCAAAACCCGTTAACGCAAACGGGACCGAATATCTTACGAAGAATTTTTCTCCCCAAGTGACCAGGGATGTCTTCATTCCCCGTCAATAAAGTATATGTTTCAACACCGTAAAGCTGGCTGGGACGATCAGGGTCTTAAAAAGAGTCTCCTTAGTTGTTCGAGATAGGGTTTTACTGTTGATTTGCCTTATTAGCACTGTAGCGGCTGGATTCACCCACACTTTGCACGATCCAAATTTATATTCCACAATTCGTACAAATTCTACAAGCCGTCCGCGCCATGGACGGAAATCAGTCTGCTAGTGGTAACACGCGTGTTCGGTCGGAACCCAAACCTTATATTTCGAACCTCTTAAAAGTATTTTGTATTTAGTTAAGTAGCTTTAATAAAAACTGGATTCTTTGTAGTACGAGTGCCTCTTTCATTTCTGTCGCTTCCACTCAACTACACCAGGGCAGCTACAACACAAAAAAAAAAAAACAGCAATTCGCAAGCGTTATTCTTTGATTGATTTCTGCACTGATGTCGTTTTCAGCAATAATAGCAGAGTCAAGGTAGACAAAGTTCCTAACTACCTCGAAGTTGTAGCTGCCCACCATGGCGTGTTCTGCTCAATTTGTCGATGTTGATTGTCTCTTCCTGTTGACATTTTGGACGATTCTGCTTCAATTTTTGCAAACGCACCGGTGACAGCCCGCTGAAGTTTTCCAATAATGTCAATATCGTCGGCGTATGCAAGCGGTTGTACAGACTTTTGATAGATTGTGCCTCTGGTGTTGGCTTGTGAGTTCCGCACAATCCGTTCAAGTACAATATAAAAGACAGCGTGTCACCTTGTCTAAAACCTTTTTTGACATCAAAGGTCTGGGTAAGGTCATCGTTGACCTTGATGGGTCAGCGAGCGTTTTTCATCATTATCCTGCAACGACCGACAAGTTTGGCAGGGGAGTCAAAACTAGACATGGCTCTATAGTAGCTCCTCTCTATAGATGCTGTCATAGGCGACCTTAAAATCGATAAGTACATATGATGAGTATCGATTTGTACTTCTTGGGTTATATCCAGGATGTGCTGAAGTGTGAAGGTTTGATCGATGGTGGACTTTTCTGGCCTGAAATCGCACTTATAGGGGCCAATCAGGTTGTTGATGAACGGCTTTGTATGTATGCAATATTAATGAGACTGATGGCTCTATAATCGGCGTAGTTGAAGAGGTTTCCTTTCTTGTGTATCGGGCAAAACAGAGATCTTATCACCCTTTTTATTAAAACAGATTGACTCACAAGGCAACATACTCGTCCAGCATGCATTTTCTGAGCCTTGTCATGAGATTAATATAGCATTACCCAAAATAATAAAATGAAATAGTAGAGACCTAAATTGCCGATGCAGATGCAGATAAAACCGCTGCATCAAACTTAAAACTGCTCCAACTTTCCGGTGTTAATTGCAAAATGTTTAGTGTCTTTTATTGCACACTTTTTAATTATCGTCACCAGAATCTTTGTTAGCAGCGCGAATCTCGAAAGTTCTCTTGAAGTTTTCTCCTTACATTGAATTAATTATTTCTCTCAGCTGTTTCACGAACTTTAAAGTGTTAGTCCTTCTTTATAGGACGATGGCATATTAAAATATTCCTTTAAAAAGAAAAAAGAAAATCCTTCTTTTGTAGATCAGAAGAAAAGAAATTACATTTTCAAAGTTTTCTAGAAAACTTATCGCTAACCGTATTCCATAAGATGTTATATGAAATCACAAAACAGATAAATCTATTGAATTTTCAGTAATTGAAAGATAGTCAAACCTTTTAACTTATTTTTTTTATTTCCCAAATTTAATTTATACATCTGCCTGGTTGACACTTAGTACATATTTTATAAGTGATGAAAGTGGGTTAAATAGGGTATGTGACCAATGCCACTAATACCATTTGTTTAACATTTTTTTTTTTTTTTTTTATAAAATGGATTTTTATAACTCCTGAATAAAATAATTATTTTTTTTTTTTAATACAATAAAACTTGAGTAAATTTAAAAGATTCATCTTCTTCGTTTTAGCCGCCGTCTATTTAGAATTTCTTGGTCTGGAAGGGTCGAGATATCATAGTTGGTATGAGAAATAAGCCTCGTCAGGTGCCGTTTGCTTACATTGGTTATTTCTTCCTCAACCATAGGAATTTTGAGGTCATTATGTATGTCGAAGTTTGTGACGTACCAGTCAGCATTTACTATTGTTCGCAGAATTTTTAATTGTTGTCTCTGAATAATGTTTATGTTTGACTTTTTAGCTGTGCCTCAGATTTGAGACCCGTACGTTCATATTGGTTTTATTATAGTTTTATAAAGCAAAATTTTGTTGTAGGTTGATAATGGAGAGTCCTTACTTAATAGCCAGTAAAGATGTCTGGTTTTGTTCTTCATTTGATTCCTCTTTTGCTGTATATGGTGATTCCATATAAGCTTGCTGTCTTAATACATTCCTAAGTACTTCGCTACTTTGTCAATAGAAATACTTTTGTCATTTATTTTTAGTGGTACGGGTGTGTAATTTATCTTTGTTGTGAATATAACCTGCACCGTTTTGTCATCGTCTACTTTTATGCGCCACTCCTTTTTTCCTTTTTCATTGTATCGCCTAATATTTTTTGGAGTTGGACGGTCGCTGTGTGTAGGCATTTGTTTGAGTAGAGCAGTATGGTGTCGTCAGTGAATGTAGCGATCATAGATGTTGTCTGAGTAGGTAGAGGAATATCTCTGGTGTAAATATTATGGAGAAGTGGTCCAAGCACGCTGCCTTGCGGTACTCCAGCTCGTATTGCGTATAGCTTTGGTGATGCGTCTTTATACTTTACATAGAAGTGTCGATTCGTTAGGTAACTTTTGATTATTAAGTAATAGTCAGTAGAAAGAAAGCTTTCAAGTTTTTGAAGTAGTCCTGGATGCCACACGGTGTCAAATGCTTTGGCAACGTCAAGTAATACTCCAACGCAGAATCTCTTTTCTTCCAGGTCTGTTGAGATTTTATTGGTCACTCTATGGATCTGCTGTATCGGTGAGTGTTTAACTTATAAAACGGAAATAATAACATGCTTCGGACACACTTAACGAAACATCCTTGCAACTGCCTATTTATAAGAGTCATTATTCCGGTTGTATACAAGTTCGTGGTTGCAAATTTAAATCCATTTCTAAAAAATCGCCAACACACACAGAGATAGATGTACTCTTGGCTACGTAACTTTTGCAAATGTCAAGCTATGATGCTAAGATTTAGAGGGAATATCAACAACAGATGTACCAACTTAACAAAGAAAACAGAACTCAAATCGGAACGATGGGAGCGCCACACGATTTTTATTCCGGGAACTTTTTGATCAAGGTGGTATTAAGAAGTACAATACGGTCTAAAGAACACAAAAAACCCACATAAAAGGCCTGACCTACTAGGGCGAACTATACAAAATGTTAATGTGATTTATTTTTTCGATTTGTGGTAATAATATTGTTGCAGAAATTGGGTACGCCGCCGAGCTTTTCAAGGGGCAATCGAACTTTTTCAAGGAGCAATCGAACCACAAAAGAAAAACAAATCCACTAGATACAGCTGCGAAATGTGGTACATCGCCGAAGACAGATTCACCTAGGAGGCAGAAAAACTTAAATTGGGTTGGGTTCCATCCGCTGTACACGACCCAGCCTTCTTATTCACTGCATGTAAAATCTTCTGGCTAAGTCGATAACCGCGTATAGGGTGTATAGTTCGACATTTTACCTTCTGATCAACTAGTAGTATGTAGATAGTACCATTGATCTCTCGAAAAAATGTTCTCTCAATGTAGCCAAGGACATCCTCATCCGATTTTGACAGAGTCCATACCTCTGCGCCATACAGCAGGACCGGGATGATTAGTGCCTTGTACCGAGTTACCTCAGTAATTCGTCATAGGGCTTTGTAACTTAATTGCCTTTAATTACACCTCAAGTATCCTTCAAGGCCCACCTGGGAGGAAAACTAAAGGAGGCGAAAATGGCAATAAATTGCAGTTGGCGGGGATTCCTTGGTATGAAAAAAGTTCCACCGAGCAGCAAATTTAAGGTTTTCGAAGCGGCTATTAGGTCAATCATGTGCTATGCTGCACAAGTTTGGGGTATATTTGAGTACGAAGAGGTTGGAAAACTTTTAAGATATTTCTTAAAAAAACATCTTTAGATTACCCGAAAACACACCGACAAACTGGTTTATCTCCTCACTACATCATTACATTAAGATACATTCTGAAACTAATGGAACTCCCAAACTACCGCCTTCCACACATCGTCGCAAAAATATTTGGTACAGCGGAAGCTGCAATTCTTTAACGAATGGTCGAGGCTTAGCAGCGAACATAGTATGAAGTTAACGCACTATAATGCAGAATCTTGGTGACGTTCTCTGAACCAGCTGTTATCCATTATTGAAGAGTATACCCGTGCGAAGTTTAAATCGAAAGCGCAACATAGTGAGACCAGGTGTACGTATCCCTTACTCAACCATGATCTGGCTGCGAAAAATTATTTCCACGATCGGTTTAGCGTTGATGTAATCTCTATCATCTTTAAGACGAGAGGCGAACTCTCGGCTGAACTTCAGGCCTCATATAAGCGACGGGAATGAGGAATGCAGCCTATGCAACCTTCGAACAAAGGAAGACGTTTTTCAGTTTATTGGAGCTTGCCCAATATTGAAAGAAATCAGACAAGCGTACTGGGGTAAAAAGGCGCTATCAGTGGCTGAATTCATCACAACTCTAGATGATGAGGACTGGAGCGTGCTGGCTAGCTATCTTAAAGCTGCATTAAAATACCGGCGGCAAATAATGAACGAAGCATTTTAAATCACTACATTTGCATAAAACTTTAGTCTAATTCTCTCTTTTCTTCGGCTAACGCCAATGGCCAAAGTCTTTTATTGTAAAAAATTGAATATGAAGTTTACAAAATAAAATTTACTTTAGTACTACCACTACTACTACTACTACTTAATTGCCTTCTTGGCTCATAGAAACAGCGATTTGCAGGTGCAATTCTTCGTTTGATCTCCTCTCACTGATGTCATTTTCGGAGATCACCATAGAGTATAGGTACACAAAGTCCTTTACTACCCAAAATTATACCTCTTTATTGTGGCGTTGTATCCAAGACATTGCCATTGATATTGCCTTTTTAACAGGGTTCAAATGATCTCTTCTTTGAACGTGGCAATACCAGCTGAGCCGGTATCTTTTGTACGATGATTTCCTTGGCGTGAAGGCTTCCACGGATCTTCGAACTTCTTATTCCAGCTTTGTCACTCCCACTGTCATGCGAAGCATCTTCATCTCAGCTTCCGTTAATTTACTCTCATACTTTTTTGTACATCGTCCAACATTGTGAACCGTATGTGAGCGCTGGACGCACAATTGCGGTGTAGGGCCTTCCTTTCAACTTAGGCGGCATTTTTCGGTCACAGAAGATAGCGGAGTTTTCTCGCCACTTCATCCACTCTACGCTTACGCGATGATTGATGTCGTCATCACAAGTTCCTTTGCTATTGATCAACGATCTCAGATATTTGAACTTTTCGTACTTGGGAAGCACTGTTTCATTCAAATAAATTTCTGGAATAGGCCTGAGTGGATAAAAAAATGGGCAGCACAAGTACTCTGTCTAATGCCATACCCATTTCCCTCCAAAACGTCCACCCACACATCAAGTGCTCGTTGCAGGGATGTTTGATCCTCACTTATGATGGCTCCATCGTCAGCAAAGAATAATTGATGTACCTTGGGGTCCGTCACTTTGCTTTCAAGCAGATAGTTAAGGACTGTAATAAAGAGCAAAGGACTTAAAACTCTTCCCTGGTGCACCCCGACTTTGATTGGGAACTCTTCGGTTACTCCGGGGCATCTTACTTTTGTCTTTGCTCTTTCGTACATGTCTATGATCATCTGTACATAGATTTCTGGAACCTTTTGATCTCTTAGCGCCACCCATATCAGATCTCGTGATTGTCTGTCCAATGCCTTTTCAAAGTCAATCAATGCAACATGCAAATCCTTTAAGAATTCACGATGTTTTTCCATTATGATCCTTATACTTTGGATTGCATCTGTGGTTGATTTACCCGAGACAAACCCGCACTGATCATCAGATAGCCGTATTATTTTTCGCAGTCGGCCACCTAATATCCGCTCAACGATCTTCATGGTGTGTGACATTAGCTTCATCGAATGGTAGTTATCGCAGTTTCGCGTATCACCCTTCCCTTTGTATACAGGGAGAAGGTAACTTTTCCTCCATTGGTTCGGCATTGGATCACCTCTCATAAATTTTGAGATGAGAATTCTGAGCTATCTGAACCCGACGTATCCCATCTTTTTCCAGAACTCAGAGGTTATCTCGTCTGACCCAACCGCTTTTCGTTTTTTGGAGCTCCCGATAAAGGCCCTCCGTACACTCTGCTTGAAGCTGGGTGCATTTCTTCTTCGCTTTTTTCTTGCAACATCTGTATTCCACTTCGACTGGTAGGCGGCCTTAAGCCAAACCATAAACGACCATACTGTTTGTGAAAATTATATGAAGTTAATAAAAAGTCTATCTAACTAACTAACTATTCCACTTCGAGGGGAGCTTTTTCGTCTCTATTATTAGAGGAGCGCTTTGACCAACCTTTCTTCTCATCTATCACTTCCTTAGCTTCATCACTTCACCACCATGTTTCTTTGGGGTGTTGTTGGTTGCATTTTGAAGGTCCTAGCAGTTACTTGGCCTTCTTTAAGCAAGTTCGCTGTAGGGAATCCTACATATTTTGTGCTCTGCACTTTTCATACTCAGTTCCGTTGATGGTGTGAGAGATGTATTTTTTCATCACGAAAAAAAAAAAAAAAAAATTCTAGCACACTGTAACAGCGACGTTACCACTCTACACGACCAAGAAACCACAAGAAGAAGAAGACTTAAACGAAGAAGACCAACCGACCTAATTTCTCAGAACTAGAACTATGTATTAATATTTAAAATTGTATTGCTAAGTCTTAAGTATTGCTATTGATGTGTGTAACGTCGTTAAATGTAACTTTAAATTGATACCCATTATTATTGTACGCACCTGAAAGGCGACGACAACGAGCGACAAGGGGCGCTCGGTGTGAATAAAACCCCCAACGCTTCGGGTGGTTTAAAACCCACCTGTGCCATACCAACAACAAAGGTGACGAAATTTTAAGGACAAACTTCCACGCTCACTCTTAAATCCGAAAATATAACTTTTAAACAGTTTACTTAATGTCATTACTTAGACAGTTGTAAATCAAACTAGGAAAAAAAAATAAAAAAATCCTCGTATTTTTCTTTGTCCACCAGGATGTACCACTTGATTTTCTGTTGTTTGTTTGTTTGCTTTTCTTTTGTGTCTTCATAAAAATTTCTGTTAGCGATCACTTTGCAATCTTTTACCCGAGGCTTCATGAAACTGGCTTCCAAATGGTAGTCAATCTGGGTTTCATCTTCACCACTGCTGTAAGTGATCAGGTGCCGGCTTTGTTTGATGAACATGGTATTTAGCACGATAAGACTGTGTGATTTGCATATGTTTAGAATGTCTTCACCAGGAAGGTTCCTGGAATGATGTTCGAAAATTATACCAAAAGGTAAAAAGAACATGCCAGGGCTTCAAAGCCAGGACAGAAGCCTACAGGGACGAAAATGGCAATATAGTAGTAGAATCGCAGTCGGTGCTGAGGATATGGAAGACTGTCAAACGGCGATGATGATCAATATTCCGCTGTCAGGCAGAATGAGCCCTTAAACAGTGACGATGACAGTCAAGATTTTCGTCAACCCGATCAGAATGAAGTGTGGATAGCGATATCTAAACTCAAATCCAACAAAGCTGCTGTAGCCGACGGCTTTGCCGTTGAACTTTTCAAGGCAGGAGGAGATGAGTTGGTAAGGAGCATGCACCAGCTCATCTGTAAAATCTGGTCGGACGAAAGTATGCCCGATGAATGGAACCTCATCATCGTTTGTCCGATCCTAAAGAAAGGAGACCCTCTGAACTGCGCCAACTACAGAGGTATAAGTATCCTAAATATCGCATATACAATAAAATAATAATATATAAAATCCTGTCTGCCGTACTATTTGAACGCCTAAAACCGATCGTCAACAATCTGATAGGTCCTTATCAGTGCGGTTTCAGGCCTGGAAAGTCCACCATTGACCAAATATTAACACTACGCCAGATCTTGGAAAAAACCCATGTATATAAAATCGATACACACCACCTTTTCATCGATTTCAAAGTTGCCTATGATAGCGTGTATAGAGACGAGGTATACAGAGCCATGTCTAGTCTTGGCATCCCTGCCAAGCTCGTGTTTGTGCAGAATGACGATGGAGGACTCTCGCTGCTCCATCAAAGTCAGTAAGAACATCACCGAACCGTTCGATGTCAGGAAAGGTCTTAGACAAGGTGACGCGCTATCATGCGATCTCTTTAACATAGTACTTGAGAGAATTGTACGAAACTCACAAGCCAACCCCGGAGGTATAATCTTCTTCAAGTCTGTACAACTACTCGCTTATGCCGATGACATTGACATAATCGGAAGAACTCAGCGGGCCGTCAATGGGGCATTTTCGAGTATTTACGAGTATTGAGACCGAGGCAGCAAAGATGGGTCTAGCGGTCAATGAAAGCAAAACAAAATATATGCTGTCTACAAAAAAGGACACCCAACATCGGTGTCTTGGACAGAACGCCACAATAGACAGATACAATTTTGAGGTAGTAAAGGATTTTGTCTACCTAGACTCTATGGTCAGCTCCTTAAATGACATCAGTAGGGAGATCACACGGAGAATTACTCTTGCCAATCGTTGTTTCTATGGGCTAAACCGGCAATTGAGTAGCAAAGCCCTATCTCGAACTACTAAGGTAACTCTTTATAAGACATTAATCATCCAAGTCCTGCTGTATGGCGCAGAGGCATGGGCTTTGACAAAACCGGATGAGGATGCCCTTGGTTATTTCGAGAGAAAAGTTCTTCGAGCGATCTTTGGTCCCGTCTGCATAGACGGTGAGTGGAGAAGAAGGTACAATGCCGAACTATACGGCCTGTACAAGGACATCGACTTAGCTAGAAGAGTTCACATACAGCGACTAAGATGGCTGGGGCATTTAGAGCGGATGGAGCCCAACCACCCCGCTAAGAAAGTCTTCAAATCCACCCCGGACGGACGGCGCAGTAGAGGACGACCTCGCGGTAGGTGGCGCATACAAGTGGAGGGGGACCTCAACCAACTTGGCGTGCGCAACTGGAGGCAGCTGGCTCGTAACCGTGCTGGCTGGAGAGGTTTGTTGGTTGAGGCCCAGATCCACCCCGGACCGTAGCGCCATCTAAGTAAGTAAGTAAGGGAAGGGGCACATGAAAGGCAACTTCTTGTAAGGAAAAATATAAATGATAAAACTTGTCGTCGAGTCTTTTACTTCAGCTAACTATAAAAAAAAAAATCCTTTATGGATACTTGTATCCCGTGCTACGAGTTATGCCCAACTCCGATTTCTCTGTCCGGTTGTTCCCCTGCGGCACCGCCAATCAAGGCATTCCTTCGCAGGGGCAGGTTGGACATTTCGTCAATTCTTTTTAGATGCCAGAGCTGGCAGGATCTTCGTTTCTCACGTGTCTCGTTGTTCGTTCCTCTATACCCAGTTGCTGCATCATACTATGGATTACTTCATTTGCAGTCTCTCAGCCTTCGGTCCTCGTCAGGCTTCTTGGGTTCACTTGCCCGCCAGTTGCTCTTTCTAGGATGTTCCTGGCCCTGATAGAATTTTGACATTCCATCAGTACATGCTTTGCGTTCTGCACTTTTCCTTCACAGTGCTGGCTGAATGGGTCATTCGCGTGTTTGCACTTGTAGATATACTCCCGGAAGCATCCATGCCCCGATAGAAATTGTGTTAGATAGTAGTTTACCTCCCCGTGCTTTCTGCTAATCCATTCATCAACTTCGGGGATCAATTTGTATGTCCATCGCCCTTTGGTTGTGATATTCCACCTGTGTTAGCATTCTGCTTTTATAAATTCTATAGCTGTTGTACCGTCATCGTGCTCGTTTTCGCGTAGGGCAGCAGTCTTCTTCGCGTCTAGATCGATAGGCATTCGGCCTGATATTACGCTTATCGCATCCGCTGATACAGTTCTAAAGGCGCAGCATACTCTTAAAGATGCGATTGTCTACACCGAGTTCATCGTTCTAATGTATGACTTATGATGCATCGCTGATGCCCATATTGGGGCCGCATACAGGGGTATTGGCCTACTCACGGTTGTTAGGAGATTTCTGATTGACTGCCTTGCTCCCACAATATTTGGCATTAGACTGTATAGTGCCGCTACTACCCAAGAAGCCTTCTCGCCTGCGTACATTAGGTGCTTCCTGAAGCTGAGTCTGTGGTCCAGCAACACTCCCAGGTACTTGATGTACGGCTTCGATTTACGTGAGGTGCTCCACTTTTTTACTGGTGCTTATGAGAACGGCTTCGGTTTTGTGGTCCGCTAGCTCTAAACCTGATGTCTGTAGCCATAGCTTCACGCTTGCGATTGCAAAACTGCAGCACAACTTCCTCTAATTTTTTGGCCACTACTACAATTGCGATATCGTCGGCATAACCGATGATGTCTACTCCGTTCGAGCTTTGTGTTCCTAGAATGCTATCGTACATTACGTTCCATAGAATTGGTCCCAGGACCAACTCTTGTGGAACTCCTCTCGTGATTTTGTACATCTTTGGTCCCTCTTCTCATTTTAACACCAGTATGAATGTAGAGATCTGTTGCAATCGAGGCAATCTAATCTAAAATAACCCCAAAATAAAAATAAAAAATGTCCCAAAATTAGTTTTTTTTTTTTTATAATGAAAAGTGGCCCCAATTTCAAAGTGGAAATATGATCCCAAATAAAATGAAAAAAGCCCCAAAAATTAAAGATTTAGAATCCAAAAATGAAAAATCACCCCAAACAGGTAGATCCCATAAACAGTGCAATATCTATGGGGGGCATGCTGCCCCCTTTATATCAATGTTTCGCATGGATTTAAGGAAATTTTACATACATTCAAACTCGCACCTACCCCAAACAGAGTGGTTGCAGCGAAGCAGCATACCCCCATATGTACATATTCAACAGTTTATGCCTTGTGGACTTAAAGCTAAAGTTACTGTTGTGGTAACGGTTTTTTTTGTCATATCTTGGGTGACATGCATCATCTTTGAATCTTCTTCTTCTTCCTTTTATCAGCGATTTTATGATCCGAAAACAAGGGATCACAACCCTCCCACTTCACCGCATTTCTACTGATCCGCCTGTGGGGTTCGCCTTTCATCTTTGAATGAATAAGAAAAAATAAAAAAGGCCTCAAAATGTTGGGGCTATTTTTCATAATGAAAAATCACCCCAAACTGAAAAACGAAAAAAGTCGCCAAAATATAAAATATCACCTCAATTCAAAAATGTTTAATCATATTTTTTTTTTTGTTGTTGGGTTTCATATAGATTTTTTGGGCCATTTTTCATTGGGGTCAAATTTTATGTAGCCTTTCAAATCACACAAAGAAGGTCACTACACTTATAAGCGTTTGAATCTATGTTCGCACTACATTACGTTAGGTTAGAGTGTCAGGCTGCAAAAAGCAGCCTCACTTAGGCCAGACTAGGCCCACTGTGATACCACATGGATCTATCATCCCAGGGAAAGCTACCCCTAGAACCAGTTGGAGTTTGTTATGAAGCGCTGTAGGCTGTCGATGCTGACATTAGCTAGCTCGCCTAAATTGTCGAATAGGTAGGTTCCTAGGTATCATCTTCTATGAGTGGAGAGGGCCTGGCACGTGCAAAGAAGGTGTAGTATGGTTTCCTCCTCTTCCTCGTCCATGTAACTTCTACAGAAATTATTTGCTAAGAAACCCAGCCCAAAAGACAATCCTTTGCTGGCAAGAAACTTTATATATGTACACTCAAGTGCAGCAATACTGGAAAAAAAAAATGCAAGTTCTACCTTGAAAAATGTATCGTAAGAACAAGTCCCTAAAACGGTTAAGAATCTTTCCTGTAACCAATCCATCTCCCATCTATCACCCGTTCAAGTTTCTCTTATGTGGTTGATTTGTTGATTAACAGTAGGAAAAACAACAAAAAACTGAACGCAACTGATTAGCAACAATATGGCACGTAACTCTTGTAATTCATAGCGATGTCAAAAGTTGTTCATATCTGTTCTGCATGTAAAAATTAATTCCCAGTCCTCTTTTTCTTATTCCACTGCAGGAGTCACTCGAAACACATCACAAATAGTTCAAGGTTACATAGTTCAGTAAATAGTCGTTTCAATTGAATTTGGTATAACGATATGCTTGCTGAGAACGGACGCCAACTCGGCCAAATTCCCTGTCGCATAGAAAATTATAAAATCTCCACTAAATGAAATTCAATCCAATCCAGGGACATGATACCACAACCATTAATTTATCCAAAGCACATGAAAGAAGGAGACATTCGTACATGATGCTCGTCGCTCGTTATGACAAAAGAAATTCGTAATTAGAAACCAACTACTAATTATAAATTATATTTGAATTTCATTACAATGCCGCATGATGAATATCAAAGACGAAATTGCAGTAAAACTGTTTTGAGGTTTTGATCAGACGTCGGCGACTACGACGACGTGTGACGAGTGTCAGAACCTGTGAGAAGGTTATTCAATATCACAATGCGGATGGGAAATGTCATGTCTGTCTGTGAAAGATGACTTAGGCTCTGCAGCTACTTTGACAATCGGCTCAAGGAATAGAAAGTTTCAGGTTAACACAAAGAATGCCGTGGTAGAGTGTGGAACAAATTGCGGAATTTTTTTTTATAGTTTTTCCTGTGAAATTTTCTTCACATTGCCATTGTTGGCGCGACGACGATGACTAGTTTTCCCTTGGTCTTATACGAGTATGCCGCTCGGTTCGTTACGGAGTATTGACTTACACTTAGTATTTAGAGAGACCAGCAGACATCATCGCCATCGTATTCTTGTGCTTTTAGCTTTGTGTCCAAGCATAAACGGAGCGCCACTTCTTCTTCAGTAAAATTGCATACACAGCAGATGATCCACTTTTCAAACGCACAGTGTGACCAAAGTGGAGACAAAGAGGCAGCATATAAGAAGCGATGCATCCAATATTTTATTTGGACTGGTGTAAAGGCCAGTCCTACCGTCAAACGGTTATCACAAACTACTACATGGAAAAGTTGCGTGAAATCCAAGACCAAAACCAAAAAAATATACATATGGAATATGTTGTTCTTGATCTCAGATTTGTCAAATGTGGGATGCCAATACTATCAATCAAAACTACAGAAAATATCCTGATGAACAGGACATTATCTGGGTATATACACTGAGTCTACACCAAGTAGACTAATTTTGTTCAGGAAGCATTCAATATTTGAGGCATTTCTTTGCTGCAAGTGAGTGTGAATTATCTAAAAGGTGAAAATTAAGGATCATCACTCAACATTTACACAAAACGCATCAATGGTTCCAATTAGATTTCCGTTCAACAGGTAGTTATTTTACTTTTCTTTTCAATAGAGGTTCGGCAGGTATCTGTACAGATATAGTACCTAGCCGTAAATTTTATTTCGTATTCGCATTTCATGAATGAGAGATTGAAAAGATCTGCAGATGTTACATTTTGTGTATGATATCTCAGGGAGAGTTTTCCCTTTAGGATAAATAAATATCTTGTACTTCTGGACAGAAAACTAAAGTGGAATAGAGACATGCACGAGAAGATTACGTGGGCGTGTAACGAGCCCTTCACTTCTGCGAAATAGCCACTGGGAAAAGATATGGGGTACAGCATTGAAAAACTCGTGGCAGCACAGAGAACGACCATTAGTATAATATCATCTATGAAGACTGCTCCATCACAAGGGGCAATCGAGCACTTTGAATCAGAATTTAGAGACTGAATCGCAATGCTCCAACTTTATCCATTGGTCGTCAAAGTTATCCTAACATGTATGGTAGTATTCTGGTGGATGAAGACTAACAAAGTCAATACAATAAGAAAGCAGAGCGAATTCAATGTGCATCCGAAATTTGTATGACATGCTGCCGACGGTCCTTGAATGCCACCTATGTTCTGCCAACAGTAGGAATTCTGATAGAAATGGAGATTAGGGTGATATTTGTTGACTTAGTATGCCATTAGATAACATGTTTTCGAAACGAACTGCGCTTGGGATAGTTCCACAATAGACAGTCTCAAAATACTATTTGTCTGTCATTCTGCATTTATTGTACAATAGACTACAGACTAAGCGGCTTAATGTTCAATATTTACTTCAAACTTCATATCTGGAGTCTGTGTGGCAACAGTTTGTGGTAAAATCGAAATTTCCACTCTAGTCAAAATTAAGGGTATACTTTCCTTAAGGACGATAAAAAGGACATCTTTTGCTGTAAGACGACGTACCACGTTTCTGCTAGGAAATTTATGTAATGTTACTTCCTCGACATATTTTTTTAAGAAACAAATAGACATGAAAAATGGAAATTGTCAAAATGTTTGGAAAATTGTCTAAGTGCAGTCGTGCACTTTATTTCCTGTGGTGTTACGCAAAAAAATGTTTGTTCTGAACCTGATAGATAGATAGATAGATAATTTATTTGGTTAGAATATTTACATTTAGATTTGTTATCGCACATTTTACAGTTAAACGAATAAATAAATATAAATATTTACTAATAAAGAATAAATAACAAATAATAAATAATAAATAATAAATAATAAATAATAAATAATAAATAATAAATAATAAATAATAAATAATAAATAATAAATAATAAATAATAAATAATAAATAACAAATAATAAATAACAAATTATAAATAATAAATAAATAAATAATTCAATTTGTAAGTTAGCAGTACATTGATTAAACGATGGAAAAATAATTGACATAATAAAGGGTTTGTCTAATATGCGATGTCTGACGGTTATCCTCAGAGGAAGGGGAAGAGATTTTCCTTCTCGCTTACATTCTTACAGCTTCGGCAGTGCATTTTGAGGGGGATAACTGGGCAGTGACCTGTGCTTATAGCATGGCTCCATGACTCTTGCCCATTGATTGGTAGCATGAAAAGATTTTTCCCTTGGTACCTCCCAATGAAACGTAGACTACCTCTGAAAGCTGTCTGCGAAGAGGGCTGATCCCCGCTTCGCCAGTTCATCAACCCGCTCGTTTCCCTCTATGTTGCTATGTTGCTATGACCCACTACCCAAAGAAGACAGCTGAAACTGACAACCTAATGGTGCTAGTTCCTCTTTACACTATTCCACCACTTTGGGGAATCATGTAGGCGCCGTTTCAAAACGGTGTAAATCGTTCTTTCGGACTTCTGTACAATTTCAAATATTTTCCAGTCCTCCCCGAACCGAAGTTGCAGAGTCTTTGCTAGATCCCTTGGTAGCAATTTTAGTGTGGCCGTGGGGTTTAGCAGACCAGAGTGAGCGATTTATTCTAGGAATCAATGTGAGGGCACAATTAATGTCTAGGTTAGGTTAGGTAGATGGGTGCCTTGTGACGAGGAGTCACTGCTCACTCAGACCAACAGTACGGGTACATTGTGCCCAATCATTTAACCCTGGAAACGCTGTAAAGAAAATCCGCCGTTAGAACCACCCAGAAAGTGATATGAATCTCAGGAGGTCCGCTAGCTCAACACTACCCAAGTCCTCCAGCTCCGAGAAGAAGTAACTACCAAGAGTCCTCATTCTTTTGACGGATAGGGCAGGACAGTCACACAACAGGTGACGAACAGATTCAATTTCTTCTTCGTCCCTGCAACTTCTGCAATAGTCATTATGCAACACACCGAGTCGTTCCGCGTGAACGCCAATGGCACAATGTCCGGTAATTATGCCAGAAATGACCCGTGCGTTATAACGACTAAGTTTTACCAGAGAGGTTGATCTCTTCTTGCTGTAGGCCGGCCATAGCGCCCTGGCCGTAGCGCAAGTTTCCAGATGAGCCCAGCGTCTGTTTGCTCGACCGGTGGCTTCATCCTCTATTTTTTTCCGCAAGGAGCTGATCGGGATTGCTACAAAGGGAAGGGCCCGCTCGTCAGCTCTTTCGTTACCTTCGATATCCATATGCCCTGGTACCCAGCAGAGGGTCACCGCATTGGCTCTGGATATCTCGTTTAAGAGTGATTTACAGCTTCTCACGAGGCTCGACCTAACTATGGCAGAGTCCAGAGCCTTAACGCTTGCCTGGCTGTCTATATAGAAGGTGATCGTTTTGCCAACGATATTACTCTCGCGTATAATTTCAGCAGCCTGTATAATGGCTGCGACCTCGGCCTGGAAGACGCTGCAGTCGTCGTTTATTCTCAAGGAGCGGTTTATTCCTAGGGCCTCACCATAAACTCCGGCTCCCGTGCCAACGTCCATCTTAGAACCGTCGGTATAGAGAGCCACCTCATTTTTCTTCATGGTTCTACGATTCTTCCAGTATATTCTATCGGGAATTCTTGTAGTGAATCTCCTTTCGAATGCTAGCGTCGGATACATGTGATCAGTTCCCGTCAATCCGCTGGTGATCCTCCATTGGGTCAGAATGGAGGCATGGCCGTAAAGGCTTGATGATCACAACCGGCCTTCTCTCAGTCTTACAGCGGTTTTAGCCGCCAGACTGCTGCAGTATATGTCAAGCGGAATGAAACTAAGCATGGTTTCCATTGCCGCCGTTGGTGTTGTTCTTATTGATCCCATGACACCGATGCACGCCGCCCTCTGGATTTTGGTGAGGTTTGAAAGCAGGTATTGCCTCTCAAGTGCCGTCCACCATACTAGTGAACCATATGTGAGAATGGGTCTTACAACCGCCGTGTATATCCAGTACACCACAGGCGGTTTGATGCCCCACGTATTGCTGAAAGTCTTTTTGCAGGAGTAGAAAGTTACGCTTGTTTTTTTTAACGCGTTCGGCAATATTTTCCTTCCAGTAAAGTTTGGAATCTAGAACTACGCCCAGATACCGAGCTGAACTTGAGATACTTAGTTCAGTGCCACCAATATTTGGGGGTCTGAAGGTAGGGATTGATCTCCTCCTAGTGAAGAGAACTACCTCCGTCTTTGAAGGATTCACTCCCAGCCCTTTGCTGTTGACCCAGTTGTCCACTAGTTGTAGCGCGAAATTGAGCTTTTCACTTAGGACTGGAGGAAATTTTCCCGAAACCAGGATAACGACATCGTCCGCATAGGCCGTCATGTTGAAGCCGTTTTCCTTCAGTATTACCAAGATCTTATCAACCACAAGGAGCCATATAAACTCCATCTTGGGGTGTTCCTCTGCAGACCCTTCTCCGGATGGTTACATCTCCTTGCGTTGAAGATATTATCCTTGATTGAAGCATCTGCGCAATCCAGTTGCAGAGGCCGGTGCTGAGATGTGCTCTGTGCAGACTGCTCAGGATTGCGTTAGAGCTTACGTTGTTGAACGCTCCTTCAATGTCCAGGAACGCCCCAAGAGTGAACTCCTTG
The DNA here is from genome assembly GCA_945910035.1 of Brachypalpus laphriformis. Classification (NCBI taxonomy): domain Eukaryota; kingdom Metazoa; phylum Arthropoda; class Insecta; order Diptera; family Syrphidae; genus Brachypalpus; species Brachypalpus laphriformis. The sequence goes on from OX246755.1 coordinate 127,997,527, forward strand.
AAGTGGAGGGATCTTTCTATGCTCGATACGACTCGGTGGAGGGCCGTGTCTAGATTTAGATAGATTTAGATAGATTTAGATAGGTAATCATCGCCGATCACACCTCTTATATATACATCTATCAAACGTTCCAAAGTTTTCAGCAAAAAGGACGATAGACTGATAGGTCTCAGGTCTTTTGCGTTTGTATGGCTCGCTTTCCCTGCTTTGGGAATGAAAACAACGCGCACCTCCCGCCATGCTTTAGGAACATAACCTAGCTTAAGGCATCCTGTGAAGATACGTTTGAGCCATGGAATAGCAATATCCACTGACTCTTGCGGCATTACAGGTCGAATGTTATCCATTCCTGGTGCCTTATATGGAGCAAATGATTTAATTGCATACGCTATCTTGTTATCATCTATATATAACCCACCTCTTCTGCACTTATTCCCGATGTCGTCTCTGGAATGGTTAGATCATCTCCAGAGATTGATGTACATCCAGGAAAGTGAGTACTCACTAGCAAGAGTTCCTCTTTGCGAACCTAATCTCTTTCTTGAGGAGCTTCACGCTTTCTTTATAGGTGGACCACTCGAAGACCCCCTCCTTAGTGAGGTTCCACCCTACTCTTGAAATACGAATGAGTTCCGCTATTTTATCGTTCCACCATGGTGGACGCCTTTTACCGCTAAGCCTACTAACCGGACAGGACTTCTCGAAGGATCGTGTAAGGGAACCAGTCAGTGCATCGACTGCATTGTCAACTGCTTCGGTCGAGTCGAGGTCCTCAGTGAGGTGATACACTGATTTCCTCAGTTCTCTCTTGAATTTTGACCAGTTGGCCCTACGCAGATTTCTGAAGGTCCCACTCCCATGAGTAGTAAGTTGTAGCTTGAAGACTATCCAACAGTGGTCAGATAGTGATGCCTTGTTGGAGACTCTCCAGTTAACAACTTCAACAGGGCTCTGGCCAGAAATAAAAGTTATATCCAAGACTTCCCTTCTATTAGACGTCACGGAGGTGGGGTCATTGCCTCTATTACAAATAATTAGATTGGTTTCAAGAATATAATTAAACAAAACTTCGCCTCTAGCATTGATGTCGGTGCTACCCCACAGAGTATGGTGGGCGTTGGCATCACATCCCAAGACTAAGTTTTTCTCACCTTTTTGAGACGCTGATATGAGCGACCTCAGATTTTCCGAGGGGACATTGATGCCGTCATCGTAGGGTAGGTACGCAGACGCCACGGTGCAGTTTCCATTCATCGCTCTCTCGTTTACCACTGTCAAGTCGCCGGAGCTGAAATGAGATAACATTAATATATTTAAACTCTTTTTGGCCACGATACACGTCCTAACCTTGCCAGCGTCGCTTCTATAATATACATTATAGTTTTTTGACCCTAATCCCATCACGCGATTGTTATGAATCCACGGTTCCTGGATTAGGGCCAGATCCAGCTGCTCCTCCATGAGGATCTCTGTTTTGTCCACACCCCAGTCAGGAACACAGAACCTTCCCTTGGGCATGGTGGGCAATTAATGTCTAAGACTGACGGCTTTTTGCAAAGTTCCAACCTTTTAGGCATTACGGACTTGGAGAATTCTTGCATATTATCTTTTATTGTACAAGTACATACCCTGTGTTGCAATTCTTTTTCTGTCCTAGTTTTCTATCTACCTAAATCCTTCTGTTTTCTTGAGTTATATTTGTTTTTCACGATTAGTATTTTGCCTAATTTTGGTTTATATGTACAAATTCTAAATAACTTCTCATTTCAATGCATAATTCAGTCTTCAGAGTAATTTTCTTTTCAGTTAAACGACATATGAATGAAATTGAAAGGCGGAACAGAAAGCAAGAGGCTATTAATTTAAATTGACTTCACTCGAAAATACCACGACCAAGAAACAAACTGTTGATATACGGAAGAACTTAACTTCTATTAATGTAAATCAACTTCAGATTCTACACACATAAATGTACTCTCATAATAAATGTCTCACTTCGACTACTTCCCTAAGATAAAAGCACCATACACTCCAAATAAAAGTACTTAAAATGGTCCTCCAACACCTCATTTGTTGAACAAGATACTTTCATCTGTGTGACAGTATGATGGTGGCGCCCCTACACTCATAACCCCAGACATTTAAATGTCTATGTCATATGCAAGTCGTTGAACTCTTCAATTTGCATAATTTTCACAGCAATTTGTTTTGGTTCTTTTGTATCTGCCTAAATGAGTCAAGTTGAAAAAAAAAAAGGTTCTTCTCCTTCAAGTGTTACACATTAACCAACATCACATCCCGTCCGGTGGCAATGTAATTAATTTCCAACAACAGAAACACCATTTCGCAAGACACAGGTTGCTGTGGCTCTTGCTGTTGCTATTTCTGCTTGTATGTATTTCTCTGAAGTAGAGAAGCAGAACTTGATGATCTCAGCTGTTGGCTATGATGTATCTTCATTTGTTGTTTCGGCGCATCACACAGGTGGAACCGCGAAAAAAGAGAACAAGGAAATCACTGCCGTAAAACATTCCGAAACAATCTGGAAATCATTTCACGGTATAGTGACCGCTGTCCGTTGAGCGGGTAGGAAAAAATTGACTCAAAGAAGAAATAAGAGACACACAGACATCGAATAGATTGAATGATGGCTGTTGTCATTATCATCATCACCGCCATCACCATCGTAATGATGATGAAAATTAGCAATTTTCCACTGATCGACATTTTTCCTCCGAGCTAGGCCACTATAAGTTTGCTGACCTCTATGTAGACACCGTGTTGTTAGTGGTTACGAATCTGTGTCAAGACGGTGACAACAATGTCATCAACTAAACGATAGATTGTTGCTGATGACAGTGAAAGATGGTAGACAGTGGGGCCTTCTTCGTTATAGAAGAGTTACATAGGTGCTGATAACTAACGAGGTTTTGCTTGTACAGTGCGTTGTTTCCTTGGGATAGAAACATTCGACTTGCCAACTTGCGAAGATATAGATAAGCCTCTTAGTTGGAAGTGGCAATTGATTGATGAAATCAAGCAATTTTGCTGTGAAACCGATCACATGTGTTCGTTGTTCGCTCTTCTTCTTCCTTTTTCAGCGAGGCTATGATCCGAAAATAAGGGATCACAACCCTCCCATTTCACCGCATTTCTACTGATCCGTCTGTGGGGTTCGCCTCGGTTTCGGTTCGTCGTTCGCTCTTGAGTTTGAACAATTTTTGACTTGATAAACCTTTGCTAGAAACTCTGTATGTCAGGGACCTGCTGTATTTCTATTATAATAGAACTGCAGACATTTGTACTAAATTAGTTTGACATGACTACATATTATGGGTTTAGCCTTTATATTTAATTGTTTTTTATATAAAATTTTACAAAAAAATAAAAGAAAAATATTATAATTTTCGTTTTTCTTTTTTCAGGTAAGAACTAAACACTTATCACCTATCTGAGTAAGTAAAGACCATTTGATCATATATGGTTGCCCTAATAACGGATTGCTTGCCTTCGTTTCAATTATCGATTGTCATGGTGAAGCAGCTTATCTAGGCCACTGATTCCTGTTGAAGTTAAGTTTTCGGCTGTGAATGGTTCAGAGTGTGAATTCCGCAGATTAGGTCGTTAAAAGAGAAAGTTGTATAAAAAATCGTCAACTACAAATCTGATTATAGCGTTCTGTATCATCGCTTTAGCTTTCTATTAATTACGCTTCCTTGTTAATCCGAAAAATAGGGTAGAGTGTGTGGGATCACTTCTAAATGTTTACTTTAAAATTAAGGCTAACTATCCGAACAAAATGGAGAAGCTGAAGCCGTAGTACGCAGCGCTGTTAAAGCTAAACACACACACACACATCCAATACTGCGAACATAATGTGAAGCTGAAGCTGTAGCACGAAGTAGAAGTGGATTCAACTTCACATTCATGCAACGCCACTTTTTGACATTTCAATACAAAACAAAAAAAGATATGGCAGATCAGTCAACAGAAAAATTAATCGAGCTAGTAAAAAGGAACAATATTCTATGGGATTTGAGTAATCCTTACTATAAAAATATTAAAAAAATAAAGCCGGGGTATGGAAAAAAATGTCCGAAGCATTTCGATTACCAACAACAAACACCCGTGGAGCGCTTCACTATTGTGTTCGTACTCAGCTACATAAGTGAGTAATTTTTTTAACAGCGCTTCGTACTACAGCTTTAGCTTCACCATTGTGTTCGGCAAGGAAAGCAGATTTATTAAAGAAATCGGAGTTTTGATTTCCTGCAAGCAGTGGAAACCTCTTTGAATCTTTGAACTTAAATAAAACTGTTTATAAAACGGTGTCAACGTGCATTTGCAAAAAAAGTGGAATATTATTATACGATTGGATCATTGGACAGCGAAAGAGCTTCAAATTGATATTCACCAGCATTGTCTCGATGATAGTAGAACATTCAAGGAAACTTCATAACATATCCTTATCATCCCAGTCCTGCCGAAGCATGTACTTACATTAATAGAAGCGAAGGCATTCTTGTGTATTTCAAGAAGAAAGTTCTTCGAGTGATTTTTAATCCCAACTGTGTTATAAGCGACATCTACCAAATCTAGAAGACTCACGTCCACAGCTTAAGACGGCTAGGACCCAAGACTTAAATGATATCACTCTGCTTAGATGCTTTGTTGAACTTACCTCCTCTTGTACTTATATCATGCGATGTACCCTCAAAGCAATCAATCGTCTCAAGCGGGATGGTTTTTAGTATAATCCACACTGGAGTTTTGATGACTTTGTGCGATACATATCCTACGACTCCTGTCGATATCCCCAATGACAACAGAACTTCGGTTGTTGTGTACAGGGTGGGCCAACTACAAGTTTCTTTTTAAAAATGCAATAAAATGAACAAAATTAATTTTTTTCCATGCATTATGGCTTTATTAGTAAGAGCAAACATTCCCATTAATTATGGAACACATCGTCGTTCAAGTGGCTGCCTCGGCTGGTCTCGCAGTAGCGCATTCTATCACTCCAATTTTCCAAGACCTTGTTGATGGTTTCGGGCTGTAGCTCACGGATTGCTTGGATGATATTGGCCTTAAGTGCTTGAATCGTTTCCGGATTGTTGGCATAACATCGGTCCTTCACGGTTCCCCACAAAAAAAGTCCAAAGGGGTCAAATCGCAGCTCCGAGGCGGCGAATTGACATCGCCAAGACGGCTGATAACACGATTTGGGAATTTAATGCGCAAAAGATCGATTGTGGCATGGGCTGTGTGGCATGGCGCGCCATCATGCATGAACCAGAGGTCGCCCAAATCCATGTTTTCAATCTCAGCAAAAAAAAAAAAGAATCGTTAACATGGCTCTGTAACGCCTACCGTTGACCGAAAAGTTGTTCCGAGCCTCATGTTCGAAGAAAAATTGTCTAATCCGCCACCACTCCACAATCCGCACCAAACTGTCACTCTCTGTGGATGCACTGGCTTCTCGACAATAGTGTGCGGGTTTTCCGAGCCCCAGATGCGGCAATATTGTTTGTTAACGTAGCCGCCGAGATGAAAATGTGCCTCGTCAGAAAAGATGATTTTTCGCCCAAAATCGTTGTCCAATTCAAGCTGCTCTAAGGCCCAAACTGCGAAGCGATAACGAAGCGGATGGTCGTGCGCTTTCAATTGCTGAATCAATTGGACCTTGTAAGCGAATAATGCCAGATCTTTGTGCAGAATTCTCTTCAGGCTAGTGCGTGAAATGTTGAGCTGTTGAGATCGATGACGAGTTGATGTTCGTGAATTGAGTCTCACACTCTCGGCTACAGCAGCCACATTCTCGTTTGTGCGCACCGTAGGACGACGGGGACCATGAGTGTTGTCCACTAGCATACCAGTCTCACTCACTCACTCAATCGCCGTTCGGAGTCGGCATTAAACTGTGGGTAAAATATATATATTCGTGTAAAAAATATGGTATAACGCACACAACATGAGTGGTTGCGAGAAGCTAGGCCCTGGCACTTTTAGAGCTGTTGCGCCAAATATTTGTATTTATACCAGTCTCACGAACTTTTTGCACAAACTTGCGTACAGCAGGCGCGGTGGGTGCTTCATTTCGACCAAAACTTCTTTTCAAAAAACGCACTGTTTGGGCTACACAGCACTCACTTTGGAAATAAGTTTTCAATATTTCCCAATGTTGTTCAAGCGTAAAGCGACTCATTTCGTTCCGCGGGGTATGATACTGACTTTCTGTCAAGATTTCGAGCGGGAAACAGCTGTCAATGTAAAAATAACCTATGATTTAAAAAGAAATCAATAGATGGCCCACCCGTTAGATTCAAAGCCTTCTTTTCTTGCGTTCAGGACTGGCTTCGGCCGGAGTCTGAGCCAGAAATGGAATGCTTTTTTTTTTCCATCGATAGTTCCAAAACCAGTCAAGGATCTGCTGCTGGTGTCTTCTTGGAAGATGACAACATTAAGACTTACTTCTCGTTAGGCAAATGTACGTTTGTTTTCCAAGCGGAAACTTGTGCAATCCTAATGGCCATGAACTATGCTGTGAAGAACATGTGAAAAGGTCGAAGTATTTGTATCTGCAGTGACAGTCATGCTGCGCTAAATGCCTTGCTTATCTCTTTAGTCACTTCCCAAATAGTTCGTGAATGTTAAAACTATTTGAACTACAGAAGGCTTATTTATCTCTTTCTTATCGGTGTCCGAGGTAACACTGGGATCTTGGGGAGCAAGATCTCCGATGAGATTGCTAGGTAAGTCTCAGAAGAGAACTCGAACCTGCGTTAGATCTCTCCAGTTAGGACTTCCATTGACGATAGGGTTTCTCATGAAAACAATTGTGTGTGACATGACTCTCCAGGATGCAGGTTGACTAAACGAATGCTCCCGGACCTCTGTAAGAAATCGGCATCATCCTTCCTGTCTCTCACCAAAAAAAGACTTCGGACAACTTACTGGTATCTTGACCAGCCATTTTTCTTTCGCCAATCATCTTAATGTGCTATGCTCAATTGACACTACGGTCTGCAACGCTTGTGGGGAGGGCGATGACACTGTGGAATATTTTCTCTGTGAGTGTCCTGCTTTTGCTCATATTAGGTGGCAGATTTTCGGTGCCGATTTGGTGGTGGTGAGTGCTGGTACTGTGAGCTTCTCATCACTAAAGTGCTTGCTTGGCTTTTTTAGAATAAAAAAGAAATCCAATAAAATGATTTCGATTTCTGGTAGTACAATGGACCAGTTGCATCTGAGTGCTCCAGTCGAGCGTTTCCTATTCCGCCAAAAAAATAAAAAAAAAATGTTAAAATTAACAAAAATTAGCAGAAGTTTGAATTTGTCAAACACTTATCGTTTGACACATTGGTAGAACAGAAAGTAGTTTTCAGCTCTAGAGGGAGGAAAGTGGACGACGTCTTAATTTTTTTTTTGACGCTTTAAGATCGTTTTTTAAGTGAAAAATTACTCAGAAGAAAGTAGCACCGACCAAACACTCCTTTACTAGTAACTTTTCTTTAAAATGAAAGTACCTATACGTTGCATCGCAAGTTCTGGTGATAGAATGCAAGATACCGTTTTTATTACTCTAATAACCACGCAGTCATCAAAGGCCTGAACAGGTATTGTCTTTACCGAGAGAATAGTGGACGAAACCTGGGATACATTCATCACAACTAAAATACCTAGGATCGACCAATGTCTATGCCAATATGCTAAGGAGGATTCGCCTTAAATAGATGCCTGTGTGGAAATTTTACGTCCGTGTTGCAACCTTTCATGTGAATTATCTGCTCTACCATACCTGAAGACAAATCGATTGAGATATCCTTGCCATCTGTTTTAATTCGAAGAGCTATTATAAGGTATTTCTGTTTATATGTTTACCTGTTCACTGTGTTCAAATACGTTACTACTCCAAAATATGCTTCACATATCTACGAGTATCTCCTCAGAATGCATTGCATTTCTTTCTGAATTCCCGGTGGTTAGATAGAAAATTACTTGGAAAAGAGTTCCTATTTAACTACTCTCATCCCCACAATCAAATTTCAGAAAAGACGACAAGACGTTATTTCAATCAGGTTCTGCGCAATTCCAGTGGAATTCCTTTATTAATGAATCATATGAAATCCACTTGGCCCCGCTGAAGGAAGTCCAAATACAAAAATCTCCTTGAGAAATAATGACTCTAACTCAAATCCTAGTTGCACACTTTCGTGCGCTCAAAGTGCCAAATGCAAATTATTTATCTCCGGATCTGCGGAAAATTCCTTTAATTCTGTTCACGCTTCAGATACTCTCATCGTTTTTAATACTCTTTGCCTTTGCTGTTCTTTGCTCTGCTCTGCTAGCATTTAATTGCTGCTACTAGTGAAGTACAAAGGCAACAAACTACTACCGCGAATGCCATTCGTACATTCCAGCAGATGCAGATATTCAAATCCATCCATCTCCCTCAACTCAACTCACTTGACTGGCAAAAGAACGTCAACTATTTGGCTTTTTGTGAAAAACTATTTTCGAATCCCTCTGGTTGTTCTTGAATCCATCATCATCCTTCTATCTCATCGGCGCGAAAAGAGAACTCGCGGGCAAGTTCAAGTGCTTATCCGCCACTTAAAATTGTACTTAGAGTTAGAAATAGACTACGTATAGAGTCGGCGAGTAACAGATACATTCACTTGTGCTCATACATAACTTTTTTTTTGTGGAGTTCTGTGACGAAACTCGATATCGGTGCACGTTTGCCATTTGTCACTCATAGGTATGTTCGGATGTTTCATGGTCGTGAATCAACAACAATGTGTTTTCTATTTGTATCCGTTCTCGGATTCCATTAGTAGTGCGATTGACTTTTGTGTATATTGCGCTGCTGTTTTGGAACGGTGAACAAATTAAAATAAAAAAGTATCTAAAAATAATAATCTGCATCAAAGAAGTATCTACATATGCACCACTTAAGCTATTTATCTAACGAAAAGTGTCAACCGATCTGCAGGGTTAGATTTGTGCTCCCGCACTGTAGTTTTGCACCTCGAAGTTAAGAGCAAATATAGTACACTCACCTTGTGCGCCAAGCCAAGCGAATAGTGAACTTAATTAGTGTAAATATTTACCTGAAAGTCTTTTGTCGTTTTTATCTTCTCCTTTTTTTCTTCTTTGTTTTGGCTATACCTATGGAAGTGCATGTGAGTGTGTGTATGTTATGTTGACGTAAATTAAAAAACAAGCAAAACTGAAAATTTGTTAAATTATTTTGTCGAAATCGTTTTGATGTTCCAGCACTATATGCACCTGTGTGGCGGAAATATTGAAATTCGTTTTACGGAAATTCATGAAATGTACGTACTTAGTGAGATAAGCGGGCTTTCCGGAACACTATGTAATCCTTGGTGTATCGTGTAACAAGGACAAGTTTGTAGTTAAACAAAGCAGCACATGTATTTGTTGAGATGGCATTGCAATCGAAGTCGAAGGGGCGTTTATGTTTCACCTCGTAGGTCACATGACACGTTATTCGTAATAATCAGTTGTGGTTGCTCTGAATTCATTAAGTGTCATTAGACATGCTGTTGATACGACTAGTACACATATGTGATTGTTATTTTCGATATGATGTGTGTAATGTTCAACAAAGATAATTATTTTTGGTTCTTTCAGCTTGGAAAACTTTAACAATATATTTCACCTTCTAGGTTATCTATAAAAATTTAGATGTGGTCACTTAGGTCAAGCTATACCCTCGGTATCTCTAAGTATAGGCTTAAGATTTGAGTAAAAAGCTCGGATGCTCTGATTCCTTAAAGGGATCTTCTGTGCAATACCATCGATAGACACAACAGTTCGCTCCAGTCAGAAGCTTTGAGAAAATTTGGAATTTCTGTTAGAATTAATCAATAGCCCTATGTGGATTAACTCATTCCTGAATGTCTCTCTATTTTCGAGGTATAGCACATTCTGAAATAATTTCTAAAGTGGTTTGTCATCTTCTTCGGAGTACTGCAAGACTGTCAAGCTCTCTTTAGCTAATCTCTAAAGATCTTCATTCCTCCTCAACTATTTTACGTCTCGTTTTCTTGAGACGCCCCGATTTTCTGCCTTACTGGGTTAGTAGATGGGTCGTTTTTCAAAATGTTGCAATAATGAGTTTTTGTTTTTATTATTAAATCTCATATGTTAGAACAAAACTAATTTTTTCAATATTTTCAAAAAGCTAACAAATGAATTCTGGTACTGACAGTGAAGTTTTCCCATTAGTTTGGATAATATAACATAAAATGTGGGCGAACCCCACAGGCGGATCAGTAGAAATGCGGTGAAGTGGGAGGATTATGATCCCTTATTTTCGGATCAAAACCTCGCTGATAAAAGGAAGAAGAAGAATATAGCATAAAATGTGCCATAACTCTTAAATCATGTCATTTTCGTCATGGACTTAAGAACTGATAAAAAAGTCCAATAAACGTCTATTTTAATTGCATATCTACGCTCTTTTTAAGATAAAGTGTATCTTGAGTCTATTTAAATGCAGAAATTATTAATCTAATTTTTTACTTTTTTCTAATTTATGTCATTAGCGTCACGAAAACCAATTTAAATATTTTTATTTTTTCAAACAATTGTAGTTCAAGAATGTGTTGGGCTTCACCATTATTTCCACCTAAAAAATGTTCATTGCCAAGTTAATTTCTCTTTTCAAGAATTTTCTTGTTGAGAGGAAAATCAAATTCCTTGTTTTTTATTTTGGGGACAAATTGTGACGACAATGACAAAAAAGTGACGCAATAGACAATATTTACTTTAGTTTATTTATTTCGCATACAAATTTAATAAAAAACTGAATTCACTTTTTAATTAACAGTAAAATAATAAAACGAATGATGTAAATAATAAAAATAATAATAAAGTAACAAAACAAACTTAATTTTTTTCACAAACATTTACGGGTTTTGCAAAAACATAAAAAAACGGCTTCCCTTCATTTTTATGTTGGGATTTGGAAGCTTTGTAATTATGTTATGTCCTTGCAATTTACATCAACTACTTCATTATTATCCAGTTTATACGTAGTTTTCGTACTGTCTGTGGACTTAAGGAACATAACTTTGATCTCGCCTTCGTTGTCGACTTGTGATTGCGCTACTGCAACGTAGCAATAATTCGTCAGATTCTTCTTTTGGTAAGATGTAGTATATACTAAAATGTGGTTTCCGCAAATAATTTTGTCATCTGGCGCATTGATGTTGAGGTCATCTTCATCGCCCGTTGTGTTTGACGAATAAATCAGATTATATACACTTACTTTTGTATCCAAAGACAGTGTTGAATAAATTTTTGGCCTTAAACTTTTGCAGAAACCTTTTCCAAGTGAGCTGAATCCATCGCAAAAACAGCTAATGTCACGATACTCCAAAATGCCTTTTTCTCTAAGGATTAATTGATGCAGCTTCATGGTTCCTGTAAGAACTATAATGTTGTCAGGTAGTTTTTTTTTTCATTAGATCGATTTCCTCCGAAGAAACCATAAAAAGTTTCACGCTAGTTTCCGCTTGAACCAATTCTGCAAATGTTTCAGCATTTGGAATGTCTCGTCCATGTGATACTAGGCGATCTTTTTAGATCGAAGCAAAAAGACTATAAGAAGTTAATTCGGTTGTCGAAAAGTGCTTCTTATAGAGATTTTTGTGAAAAGATCGAGACACTCGGTGAAACCAGCAGGTTGGTTAAGGTTCTCAAAAGGGGCAAGCCGACCAAACCGGAGTCACTGAGAAAATCTGATGGCAAGTTTACTGAGACGAAAGCGGAAACTTTTAGTCTTCTGCTGGAGACTCACTTTCCTGGCAATCGGATAATCACTAGGTCGCAGCTTGGCCCGCTTACCCAGGCTGAGCTTGATCTAAGTCAGAAAACTCGGCGCAGCTGGTATATTGCATCAGCCGTGGTAACAGATGAGGCCATCAAATATGCTGTGGCATCTTTTGATGGTTTCAAATCGCCTGGCACCGATGGAATATATCCAGCTATGCTGCAACAGGGTATAGATCAGCTATTGCCAACTCTGAAAAGGATTTTCACCGCTGGCTTGGCGCTGGCATATATTCCTACACCTTGGCGGACAGTCAGAGTAGCTTTCATACCGAAAATTGGTAAGGAAGACTATTCGCTCCCCAAGAGTTTCAGACCTATAAGTTTGACATCCTTCTTACTGAAAAGTATGGAGAGACTGGTAGAATTTCACGTGCGCAAAGTTGCTTTGAAACTGCATCCACTATCGGAGATGCAGCATGCCTATCAGCGTGGGAAATCCTGTGAGACCGCACTTCAAAATCTAGTGGCCAGAATTGAATGCGCGCTTGATAGGAGAGAATACGCGATGGGTATCTTCATCGACATTGAGGGTGCTTTTGACAACGCGACTTTTGACTGCATGTGCGACTCTGCCAGACAACACGGGGTAGATGAAACATTAGTGTTGTGGATTAAAGCAATGCTAATGAATAGAACTTTGGTAGTGGATGCGGATTGTGGCCAATATGTTATGACAGGGGTAAACAGGGGCTGCCCGCAAGGTGGCGTTCTGTCTCCATTGTTATGGTGCATGGTGGTCGACTCTCTGTTGAACACTCTAAATAGTTCTAACGTCTACGGTCAGGCATATGCGGATGATGTCGCCGTACTTTCTGTCCGGCCATGCCTGGCGACGGTCTGTGCTAACGCGCAGGCGGCGCTGGACATGATCGATGAATGGTGTACTAGGAGTGGGCTTTCGGTGAATCCTCTTAAGACTGAGGTTGTTCTTTTTACGAGAAGGAGGATTTTGACCGGTCTGACTCAGCCAGTACTAAAAGGTGTCACCATTCGCATTTCCAATCAAGCCAAATATCTGGGAGTGATTTTAGATAAGAAACTTCTTTGGTCCAAACACGTCGAGTCGAAAACATCCAAGGCGCTCTCAGTCTTCTGGCAGTGTAAGGGTGCTTTTGGCAAGACTTGGGGCTTATCACCAAATAAGGTTCTCTGGATCTACACGGCTATGATAAGACCATTCCTCGCATATGCGTCGGTTGTTTGGTGGAAGGGGCTCTCGCGTAAATATGTGGTTGCCTTTTGTGCGAAACTCCAAAGAACGGGAGCTTTCCCGAGTACACCTGGCTCTGCTCTAGACGCTTTCCTGAACTTACCTCCCCTTGATACTTATATCATGGGTTGCAGTATCAAAGCCATCCATCGTCTTAGGCGAGGCTGTTTTTGGTATACTCCACACTGGAACTTTGATGAACTTGCGCGACACTTATCTTACGACTCTTGTCTTATAGATATGCCGTCTGATGCAATGACACCAGAACTCCAGCTGATGCTCAAATTCAGAGTCGACTTTCCTTGTGTCCAGGACTGGCTTCGGTCAGAGTCTGAGCCGGGAATGGAATGTAGTCGTATTTTCACGGATGGTTCCAAAACCAGTCAAGGGTCTGGCGCTGGGGTCTTCGTGGAAGTCGACAACATTAGACTTCACTTCTCGTTAGGCAAATATGCGTCTGTTTTCCAAGCGGAAACTTATGCAATCCTAATGGCCATGAACTATGTTGTGAAGAACAGGTGGAAGGGACGTAGCATTTGTGTCTGTAGTGACAGTCAGGCTGCGCTTAAGGCCTTGCTTAACCCTTTAACCACTTCCAAAATAGTTCGTGAAACCAAAAACTCTTTGAACTCGGTCGCAAGGCTGAATTCTCTGTCTCTTATCTGGGTCCCAGGTCACACTGGGATCTTGGGGAACGAGGTCTCCGATGAGATTGCTAGACAAGGCTCAGAGGAGGGTTTCTCAGGTCCCGAACCCGCGTTGGGTCTTCCAGCGTCCTCGGTTAGGGCTTCCATTGACGATTGGGTCTCTCACGAGCACAATTGTGTGTGGCATGACTCTCCAGGTTGCAGGTTGACTAAACGCATGCTCCCGGACGTCTGTAAGAAATCAGCGGCATTCATGCTGTCTCTCAGCAGAAAAGACTGTAGACAACTTATCGGCGTCTTGACAGGCCACTTCGTTTTTGCCAAGCACCTTAACGTGTTAGGCTTAAGTGACACTACAATCTGCGACGCTTGTGGAGAGAGCGACGACACCGCGGAACATTATCTCTGTGAGTGTGCGGCCTTTGCTCGTATCAGGTGGCAGATCTTCGGTGCGGATGTGGTGAGTGCTGGTACTGTAAGCTCCTCATCACTGAAGTGCTTGCTTGGCTTTCAAGGAAATTCCAATAAAATGGGTAAATCAGGGTTTGCTCTCTGGCAGTACAATGGACCAGTTGTATCTGAGTGCTCCAGTCGAGTGTTTCCTATTCCGACAAAAAAAAAAAAAAAAAAAAAAAAAAAGCGATCAGCAGTTCGTTTTACGACGCCCCCAATTCTGTCCGCTGCTCCTTTACCATGACCAGATTCAAAAAATAACCAAGTTGCTTGCTTGATCCCATACTCAAAAATTTCATTGCACAATAAGTAAAAATGTTGCGTCTGACGATATTGGGTAGCTGGCCCGTCAGAGAAAAAGTGCATCGTTTTGGTGTAGGGTTTTTTTTTCTTTAAGTATCAACAAAATGGGATTTAAATGAGCCCAAATTTTTGTTCTATCACGACGTATTCTGTTATGCCCACGAGCTGAACTTGATCCTGCTTCTGGCTCATGTGGAAAATTGTCCGGGGATAATGGCAGCGTGTCATTTAAAAGAGCATTCTTTCTTTTTGTCTTGAATTAGATTGAAGGTTTCTAGACTTTTTCCTAGTTAGTCTTTGTTCTCTTTCGGTTTGTTCATGAATAGGCCGTTTTGTTTTATGGTAACGCTCGCTGGCCTTTTGTTTTTGTAAAGCTGCCTTTTCCGGGACAGCTTTTAACCGCTGTCGATACAACTTGGCTCTTTCTGCCTGCGTTGACGGCATTTTTTCTGAAAAGTTTAAATCAAAATAATATAATGCATTAAAGAGAACACAAAAACCAAGCAACTGTTGTACTTTGCAACCACAAGGTCCTTTGCGTCACTATAACGTCATTCGCGTCACTTTAAAAATGTGACGCTGATGACATTTGACGATAATGACAATTCACACTGATCACAGTAATAACTTATCAATAACACAATTTATACACACAACTATTTATTTTACAACTTACCATTCACTTTCTCCTTCTTTAGTAACTATTTTAAAACTCTTTAATTAAACGTCGTGACACTAATGACGTTGAATAAACACACGGACCATACACCATCAATAACTTGGACGCAACTAACTGATTTCCTCCTTTTGAATTTTTTCGCTATACATAGTGTGTAGTTTTCTTTCTGAGAACACTTGCAATCGCAAAATACAAATATTTGGCGCAACAGCTCTTTAAAGTGCCAGGGCCTAGCTTCTCGCAACCAATCATGTTGTGTGCGTTATATTTTTCACACGAATGGAAGGGACCTACAGTTTAATGCCGACTCCGAACGGCGATTTGAGAAGCTTTTTCATGACAACAATACTCTCGGATGTTTGTCAGACGCTCGCGAGAGGTGGGACCGTGAAAAAACTTTTTGGTATTTTCTGGGATTCGAACTTGGAACCTCATGCGTAGTGATCCGACACACTAACCACTTACGCCACGGCGCCCACTTGCAATCGCAGAAGTACGCGAATTTCTAATTCAAATTTTTAAAGGAAAGCAGTTGACTGACGCGAATGATGAAATATGGGGACACGTTTTTCTTAAACGAAAAATAATACAAGATGATATAATTGTTAAATATTGATTAGAATTACTAATAAACAACACACAAATCTTGTTTATTAGCTGTGCTAGCATTTGTAAAGCCATCCAGAAGCTAATGGTATTTAATCAGGAAGTGCAAATTATTGCGTTGGGGACAACATCATTTAGTACAAAGCTGCTTGTAATGGTGGCCAATATTTGAAAATTCCTAAATTTAGAATAAAATTATTCTATTTCAACCTATGCAAATTTATTGCCAATAAATATACGTTTTAAATACTGTCTTTAGACATAAAAAAAAGTTAAATAAACGTGGTTTTATGAAGCAATTTGTTTCAGGGGACATTTTATTGCAACATTTTAAAAAACAGACCAGATTCCCCTGCTCAGCGTATTTTGTAATGGAATTGTCTTTGTGTCGCAAAGTGTAATGCCTATAGGTTCCTGGCCTGATCTCTGATGAAGCTGTTCATTAAAGATTGTTGGGTCGAAAAACTCTTTCAGATGATGCGTTGTTTAAGAAAGTTTACCTTCTATGTACTGCACCCACGCAGAAGTACTTATTCGACATCGGAGCGAAACAGTCGCATGAACACTTATATACGACATATGTACATCCTCCTCAGTCCCAAGCTAAGAATAGGCTTCCAATTTAAGAATTGTTACCAGTTTCTGTTCGTTTGAGACCAAAATAACACAAGCAAATTAAAGAAATTACATTTGAAAATAACGGTAGGTACTAGTATCACTAATGATACTCGCACCTTGGGCTTTAGGCAAGTAAAAATCAATACCGCTCTATCAAATTATGATAGTAATTTATTCGTCTTCTGATTCCTATAAATGGTCATCACCATACACTTGAAGAGTTAAAGGTTGTTGCACAATCTCTTCGTCATCATCATCCTCCTCATGCCATAATCATGAATATGTGCAAACATTTTTTTTTTTGTTTTGGTTATTAGTTTGTTTGATAAGTCTTTCTATATTGTGCCGAAACTTCGAATGTGCAGACAGTGTGGAAATAGCAATTTCTTACTATCTCAATTGGGTGAATGTTGAATTTATTCTATTTATTTACACATACATGGTTCTTGCATAAGGAGGACGAAATATACATGTTTGTATCCAAATCGGAATCATGAGAGTCAAAGGCAGCCAAATATTCCTTACTCGTAAGTTCACGATTTGAAAGTCCCTTAAACAAATGAAACAAACACGTCGTTCTCCTTCAATTGTATTGATGTGGAAGTTTGTTTAAATGCAATTCGTTCTGTAAAATCTGATGCCCCGATAATATGTCACCAAAGTTTACTAAACTTATTTTGCCTATAATTGTAGGGTATGCAGTCCATGTTATTAATGTATGCATTTGTAGCAGTACCTTTCCGACAGACTGGAAGGAAGCTAAAATTATTCCAGTTCCTAAAAAGGCAAGTCCCACTGTTCCAGCGGATTTCAGACCGATAAGCTTGTTGTCCTTTCTATCGAAAGTCTTCGAAAAAATAATTCAAAGTTAAATGCTTATTTACTTGAATAGCAATAACATGATTTCTGTCTGGCAATCTGGTTTTCGTAATAAGCATAGCTGTGAATCAGTAGTGATTAAAGTCACTACAGACTTACGTATGGAACTGGATTCAGGCAAAATTGGTTTATTGTTACTATTAGACTTTTCAAAAGCTTTTGATTGCATTGATCACCCAATATTAATGTCAAAATTGAAGAATAAATTTAGGTTTTCTAGTACAGCTCTTCGTTTGGTACACAACTATCTTAGGGACAGGGTTCAAACAGTCTATACTGATAGTGGAATTTCTAGACCACTTACTGTAAATATAGGAGTTCCACAGGGCTCAGTTCTGGGACCACTGTTTTTTTTTCATTGTATATTAATGATCTTCCGGATGCTATAGCCTCTTGCAATATACAAATGTATGCGGACAACGTCCTGATTTACTTACGTTGTTCAGTAGGCCTTGTGGCTAGGATGAATGACGATCTAAAAAGTATCCAGCTCTGGTCTCATCTCAACAAGCTTAAACTGAATCCCGCTAAGACTCTAGCAATGCTATGCTCAAGGAGAAAAGTGGAAGCTACTGAATTTCCCCGCATTGTTCTTAACGGAGAAATTATTCCATATGTGAATAAAGTGAAGTATCTTGGATTTACGCTAAACAGCAAGTTAAGCCGTTGCGACGCCATTTCGACAACAATTGGGAGAATCTACTCTGGGTTGCGCAGTTTGAAATGCTCTACTGGTCTTCTTCTCCCAAATATGAAACTGCGTTTAGTTAAAAGCCTTATTATGCCCTTTTTCTCATTTAACTGCTTCGTATATGCCACTCTAGACTGCGAATGCAAACACAAATAAAATGTAGCTTTCAATGACTGCCTCCGCTTTGTATATAATTAACCAAGATATACCAGTGTCTCACATCTTAAGACTTCTCTTCTAGGAATCTGTTTTAATGATTTCTATGACTTCCGTAACTTGTTAAAGCTGCATACCATCATTCATAATAACTGTCCTGTGTATCTGAACGAAATGTTCCGATTTGCCCAATCCAGTAGGGGTCTGCGCTTAATCTTGCCCCGATTCGAACACACCACTGCTGAGCGATCCTTCTTCGTCTCAGCAAGTCGACTATGGAATAGACTTCCGGTTGAATTGCAGGGAATAATCTCATCGACCGAATTTCAGAGGAAGCTATCTTCACATTTATCTAACACCAATTGAAGCCCTATTACATTTATTCTTATTTATGTCCTTTTGCTGAGAATCAATTTATGATTAATTTGTAAGTAATTTACATATGCATTTCCTGAAGTCATTAAAATCATTTTACATCTTTGCTCCTTTCAATTAATATAGATTACTTTTATCCTTTTTAATTTAAATTTTTTTAATTCAATCTTTGTAAATTCTGTCTCGATGCTTATTATAAGATTTAATATCTAGTAGTATCATGTAAAATTCTTTTGTTGGAATAAATGAATAATAATAATAATAATAACATCAATCGCGTACTTCACATACAACAGTGTATACACACAGTAACTACCATAAAACTGCAAAAATCTAAATGATTTACGAAAATTATCACAAGAATTTACCAACACCTCTTTGGGCCATCACGGGGCTTGAAGTTTGATGATTTTGAGAAGCTACTGTCAGTAGACTGACATCTTACTCGTAGTGTTGGCGCACAGATTTGTTTTTTTGCTACCATTTTCAATATAATATGCGGTGCCTTTTGAAAATTGTTTGCAATGGTGTCGAAAAAAAAAAAAAAATTGGGGAAATTAGGAAAATAACTCACCAAAAGGGCATTGCTGTCATCTGGAGTCCTAGACGTACATAAGTCTGACCTTAACCAGGAGGTGTTTTTGTACCTACTAAAGAAACATTATCCCAGTACTTGAACTCAGTCTTACGTTCAAACATCCAACACACTATTCACTACGCTGTTGCCATCCGTAGAGGAAAAGCAAGGTAGTGATGTGAGTTAATATTCGTCGGTCAGAATGTACGGAGGGTGGCGTTCAATCAAAGGCAATGTGATCAACCAGACTGATTGTTCATTGACAAGCAGCCCACCAAATCCTGTAGCAAAAATTTGGATGTGAGAATCGAGTGATACCTACAACAAAATTTCATCTCGGCGCAAAGTCAACTATCCTCAGTTAGTTTCTCCAGGTGGTGTTAGGTCTTGCTACCAAAGTAACCGCGTTTCCTGTTTTTTCATTAGCATCGTTCTTAATGTCCTTGGTGACATTATCCTCTTTCTCTGTAGAACACATTTGAAGCTTAGTTCCGAATATCAGCTGCAACTTTATTGAGTTTCAACACTCGAATTGGAAATCCAGAGATCATTGCCCAGATCTTCTTTATCCGGCTCATTCAATTTGTTCATTAAATACATATAGTAGAGTTTCCCTAAACGCTCGCTCGTCAGGCATAAAATCCTATGTACGGTGATAGTGAATAACGTTGAATATCGCGAACACTTTGAGCTGTCAATCTAGTCCAAAAAAAAAATAACACTAATTGAGTGAACACAAATCAGGGGCCTTATTTTGTATTGCGTTTCTATAGCAAATGTATACAAACTCAATTTCCAAGTAATTTAAGTGACGTTTGATAGATGTTTTGACAATCTAACTTTCCGAAATGTTTGAGTTGAGTTGTTTTGAGTTGGAAGCACTTACACCCAATCCGAGAACTTTACAAAATACCCATTCATTTTAGAATCGGATTACATTTTCGAATGGCAATCCGAATCCGAAAGCAGTACAAAATAAGGCCCCAGACCTAGAGTATTCGAACCCCTGTCTCTGGATTGAATGCAGGAAGTAAGCCTAATCATAAAAAATTGAATAAATATTTGGCGTAACAGCTCTTTAAGTGCCTGGGCCTAGCTTCTCGCAACCATTCGTTTTGTGTGCGTTATGGAAATTGCCATATCCGAAGTGTAATTTGTTTTGAGAAACTTTCTCGTGACAACACTGCTCTCGGATGTTTGTCAGACGTTCGTGAGAGGTGGGGCCGTGAAAAATCTTGCTGGTGTTTTCTGGGATTAGAACTTGGAACCTCACACGCAGTAGTCCAACACACTAACCACTTGCGCCACGGCGCCCAGTCCAATCATAGTCTTGCAAAAGCTAACGAGCTAAATGCTGGTCAAGAAGAAACAGTTTTCGTTTAATTTCCTTGATTCAAATTTCTACATCAAAGAGTCAAAAGTGTAATTGCACAATAGAACAATGCGTTAATGCTGTTAAGACATAGCATTGTGTATTTTAAAAAAATTGCGTTTATTTATTAGTGTTGAGAAAAATTAGAAGTATGACTATGGCTAACAATACCATATGAAAGTAACTGACTATGCCATCTGTCCGGTGCATGATGATTAAACTCCAAATAGCCGCTGGCTTAATATTTGCTTTCCGCTGCTGCCTGCAGTTACATGCATTCAATTCTAAAACATTCTTTTTTTACAGGTTTTTTCCAAAATCTTCGCATTTTGTTAAATTCCTTTGAATTAGTCCTTAACATCGACAGTACGTTTTTCCCAAAATACACACAGAATTCCTAACTAAACCATTCCCTCTCTAAATAAACTCATTTCCGTTGACAAACACGTCCAAAAATGTAGTATCAAATATCCAGGAGTTATGTGCTTCAAACAAACATCCCCTCACTTAGGCCAGAAATTCCCAGGTGGTAACATGATACAAGTTTATAATTAAAATACTCAAAAACAAGACTTTCGTGTGTGGACAAGTACTTCGAATGCTATTTCCCTTTCCACTGCATTTTCCACGCGCAATGACTAGCAACCACGTTTCCAACACCATACTATGCAACTATGCATGCAAACATTCCTCTCTGCTCCACATCGACTTGTACGGTGCGCTGGTGGTGGTAGTCCAAAGAAATCTTGGTCCACATCCCAACGACTCAAAAGCGGTCTACGTCTTAGAATAAAGCTGAAGGAAAAATGCAGTGGAGTACTTGAACTATTTTAATTGTATTCCATGGAAGCGGTCGATTTTTGTGAACTCCCGTCACGTAGTGCGGACAAAACCGCTGGCGACAAATTGGGAAAGTTGTACGTTGCTCTTGTCTTCTGCTGAAGGCTTCCTCGTCGCCGGTCGCCGGCCGAGTAGACAATCTCAGCTATGACACCGCTATCGGTCTTGCATATCAATTGGAAAGGCATTCTGCATAGATCAGTGATCGTGACGTTAAAGTTGAAGCAAATAAAAAATTCTAGACGCACTGGGATCAAATACACAGTTGAAACCATTTTTAGGAGATTTTTACTTTCGTTGTATCTATTTGGGCAATTAAGTCCGATGGACACTAAGAGTCGTGACTCGCAAAGAAAGAGTTTATTGGAGCAATTTTCGATTTTGAGGGACGTGCACGTTAGGGGAATAAAATTAGAAAAGAAATGAAGCTTGTGGGCGTTCTCTGCTTTGTGTGTTTTTATCGAAACCGTCGCCATATATGGGGTGTATGCTCGATAAAACAAAAGAGTTTGTTAACACTAAGCGGGTTTGAGCTGATAAAAGACATGAGGCAATGGGGCTGGCGTCAATGTAGGTACTTATCTCGAAACACAAGTGGCATTGCTACGACGTTGAGATAGGTAGGTAATCATCCGAACACAGCAATTAAAACGTAAAAAGTTGAAAAGTGTGAAACACAACTGCTACGGCTTGACATCGATATTAATTGAGGCCAAACACGAGGAGACCCATAAAGCTCGCAAGACACATTGAATAAAATCGAATGTTACTCATCGGAGTGCGATTTGTTATTTGTTATTTATTTTATTGGAAGTGACTGTTTACATCTTTATTTGGAAATTCCCGCCTTTCAAGAATGATTGATATTCTGTGTGACTGGGCAAAGGAGGAAGATCTCGTGGACATACGTCAGAAGACGATTATTAAGTGCCTTTGTTTGATTTTCTCTTCGATATCATAAGGCGGAAGTCTGTTCTTTCTTTAAAAGGATTTTTGGAACATTTGTTGCAGTCGACATGACTGAAGATGTTGAACTCGATTCGTGTATAGGTTTCCACATGTTTTTTTTTTTTTTTATAAATAAAGTGGTTGCGTGGTAGAGGTTTTTACCTGATGATATAAATGTGTTTTAGAAAAAGAAATTTAATTCTTCGAATCAAAAGTTGGTAGTGGTTGTTGTGCATCATGAATGAATGAATGAATGAATCAAGGGGGTACTGGTTACACTGCGACCTGATAGGCTTATTGGAGTCGGGCTGTTCTTCAGTTAAAGCAGTTCTTTTAGCTCAGTTTCATTAAGTAACTTAAGAATCTGCATTGGATAAAAAAAACTACAAAATTTCTTTACTCTCTCTGGTAGACTACCAGGTAAATTACTCTGCTGTCAATCAATGTCCGTAGTTCTTTAGAATGCCAATCGGAGTCTCTTCAGTTTCATCACTCAAACTGCCCATCTGGTAGCTTCCTAGTACTAACATCTTGACATGATGTCTCCGTGTGCGAGCAGAATAACTGATCATTCCTTATCCGTGCGCAATTTTTTGGTTCAGTTTTTGACGAAGCTGTACTTAGGTGGTACTTTGAAGAGTGGGTCCCTGCCCCGATGATTTTTCTATCCCTATTCTCTCTTTTATCATAATTTGCGCACTTCCTGCTTAGAAATCAAACCTACTTCCATCTCTGATGGCACAACCTCATTGTCCCTAATATTCATATGCACGTGAGTCTCTGTAATACCTCCAGGTTCTGTCTCATGCATAAATGCATTTCCGTTCGGTGAAGTCTTCCTTTATTTGCAGTTAATTTTCATACAATATCAATAAGGCACTTTATCAGACTCTGTATTGGACGTTGTTTAAAGCTCTGAGTATGTTTTAGCTTCATTCATTAGTTGACGGCTATGGAACAGTGCATTTCCGATCCAATAATTGTCTCGAACGTCGAGAAGAAACTTCTAAGACTCTGGCTAACGACTAAAAAGACGATCCGGCTAAATATTGGTTTTGTCAAGGGCACGTCTTACGATAATGCGATTGCCATTAACCTTTACTCGACAACTTGACATCAGCTTCATACGATCCGACTGTTACGTAATGCTTGTGTTCCTATACAAGGACCTATTATATTAGGACCAATAATGAACGGCCGACACACACGAAACATAAAACCGACAACGACATATAAAATCAAAATATTTGACTTTGACAACACTATCTTTACAATGAGAAATCGGTGCAGACACTTGGCCACACACCACACATTTGCGGACACCGACACAAGTGTAGACATTTGTGTCGTGTGTATGGGCCCCTTGACATGAAGGCTTCCACGGATCTTCGAAGTTATTATTCGATAAGGCTTTGACGTTAATTTACCTTCATTCGTTTTGTACATTGTCTAACATTGTGAACCATATGTGAGCGCTGGGTGCACAACTGCGGTGTAGCCTCCTTTCAGCTTAAAAGGCATTTTTCGATCACAGAAAATAGCGGAGTTGTTAACGCCACTTCATCCATCCTACGCTTACGCGATGATTGATGTCGTCATCACAGGTTGCTTTGCTATTGATCATAGATCGCAGATATTTGAGAAACACTGTTCCATTCATATAAATGTCTGGAAAAGGCCTAAGTGAATCAGAGAGCACAAGAACGGAGACCCCCTCAACTGCGCCAATTATAGAGATATCAGTCTCCTCACATCGCATATAAGATCTTTCCTGTGATATTTAGTAAACGCCTGAAAACTTTTTTTCAACAGCCTGATTGGCCCCTATCAGTGCGGTTTCAGGCCAGGAAAGTCCACCATCGATCAAATCTTCACACTTCGACAGATCTTGGAGAAAACCTAAGAAGTCCAAATCGATACTCACCATCTCTTTATCGATTTCAAGGCAGTATTTATAAAGAAGAGCTTTATAGAGCCATGTCTAGTTTTGACATCCCTGCCAAACTTGTCCGTCTGTGCAGGATGACGAAGGAGAACGCTCGCTGCTCCACCAAGGCCGGTAATGACCTCACTGAGACCTTTAATGTCAAAAAAGGTTTTGGACAAGGTGACGCGCTGTTATCTGACTTCTTTAATATTGTATTGTAATTGAGCAGATTGTGCGAAACTCAGAAGCTAACACTAGAGGCACAATCTATCAAAAGTCCGTACAACTGCTTGCATACGCCGACGATATTGAATAATTCGAAGAACTCAGTGGGCTGTCACCGATGCGTTTGCAAGCATTGAAGCAGAAGCGGCCAAAATGGATTTAGCGATAAATGAGGGCAAAACCAAGTATATGCTGTCAACAAGAAGGGACAATCAACACCGACGAATTGGACAAAACGTCACAGTGGGCAGCTATAACTTTGAGGTAGTAAGGGACTTTGTCTACCTTGACTCTGTTATAAACTCTAAAAACGACATCAGCGCAGAAATCAAGCGAAGAATAACTCTTGCCAATCGCTGTTTTTTTTTGGGCTTATAAGGCAATTCAACAGTAAAGCCCTATATCGAACAACTAAGGAGACTCTATATAAGACCCTGATCATCCCAGTCCTGCTTTACGGCGCTGAAACATGGACTTTATTAAAAGAGGATGAAGATATCCTCGGTCGCTTTGAGAAAAAAATTCTTCGTAAGATATTCGGTCCCGTTTGCGTTGACGAATTTTGGAGGAGAAGATTCAATCACGAATTATACGAGCTGTACAACGACATCGGCCTAGTCAAAAAAAAATTGCGTATTGGACGTCTGAGATGGCTAGGACATATAGAGCGAATGGACACCAACGCTTCAGCCCGCAAAGTTTTCGAATCTAAGCCGGAGGGACAACGCAGTAGAGGACCTCCTCGCTGTAAGTGGCGCGCACAAGTTCAAAGGGACCTCGACCAACTTGGAGTGCGCAACTGGAGGCAATTAGCTAAAGACTGAGCTAAATGGAGCAGCTTGTTGGTTGAGCCCCACGTTCATCCCGAACTGTAGCGCCGCCTAAGTAAGTAAGTAAAAATCAGAAAACGGGCAGCTTAAGTACTCGGTGTTTTCTGAACTAATGCGATACCCATTTCCCGTCAAAACGTCCACCCATTCATTTCCTAATAGATATATTTGATCCATCTTGCTGATTCCACAGCTCTTAAGTGGATTTTACGGCCTGACAAAGGAAGGTTTCCTCCGCTTTGTTAAAAGCTTGCTGTTTGATAAGTGATTTGGTAAGTCATTGGTGTCACATAAGCCTTTAGAGGATTTTAGCGAGATGAGTCACCCTGAGGAACACTTTTCAAATAGTGAATAGACACTACTTTGACCCACATCCAAGGTTTCTTCAGCAGTAATTGGCCACTAGTAGCTAAAGGGTTTTCATTTTAGAATTTGTGAAGGGACCGACAAGCGTTGGAATCCACAAAGAGAGTTCTGTATCGAAAGCAGGCATTCTTGCTTAATTGATTATTTTCTTTTATCTCGTCATCGTTCTCGTAGAGGATAAGTAATGCAGTAAGCGATAAATGCTGGTCAAAGCAATTGAACATTTTGATGTCGCGAATAACTACCTCGTGCAGTGACAATTTGGATACGAGATATATTTAGGGTTAGCGTGAGTAAATCTTCCCTTGGCATTTTGTCCTCGAACAAAAATTATGTATGTCAAAAAAGGGAAGAGACTTATCAGGGAAGAAAGAGACATCGCAATTGCATTGAAAATTCTCTTGAATTGTCATTCATGATATCTATTTCTTTTCCGGGGAATTGTTCCCTCTTTTTTGAAGACAACTGAATTTTGTTCGTGGGAAAAATTCCGAGAGAAATTTAATTCATGTTAACCCTGATTATAGACTAAAGTTAAATCAAAGAGTTTAATTAAGAATTAAGCTCAATATTTATTTGACTGTGTTCAATTTAAGCCACACATGGCTTTCTATAATACTTATAAAGGGTGTCCCATATTTCACACAAAATGTTATTTTGATAGAAAATACAGATTTTTAATTAGAAAGCTTAAATTTGTTATTGATTCATAGAGTATACAGATTGGGTATGGAATAGCGCATCGGATAAATGACCGCCACGGCTTTGCTGGCAAGTACGTACTCTTTTATTAAATTTTTTTATGACCGTTTCGCATAAATGTGGCTGAATTTCATTAACACACCTTCCAATTTGCTATTTCAAGGCATTGGTGGCCGTGGGCTTGTTTGCATAGACCTTTGACTTGAAAAAACCCCAAAGAAAAAAGTCCAATGGCGTTAAATCGCAAGATCTGGATGGCCAATTCTGATCGCAAGAACGGCCGCTTACACGATTAGGAAATGACTCATGCAGTAATTGAATTGTTTCTCTGACTGTATGGTATGTGGCACCGTCTTGTTGAAACCACATGTTGGTCACATCCATATTTTGTAATTTAGGCACTATAAACTGGGTTATCATGTCACGATAACGAACACCATTAATTGTTACTGCCTGACCAGCCGCATTTTCGAAGAAGAATGGTCCGATAATGCCTCCAGCCCAAAATCCGCACCAAACAGTCACGCGTTGTGGATGCATTTGTTTCTCAACAATTACTCGTGGGTTTTGTGAACCCCAAATGCTACAATTTTGACGATTAACGAAGTCATCAGGATGAAAATGAGCTTCATCACTGAAGATGATTTTGTTCGAAAAATTAGCATCCACAATGCCAATATTGCTCAACAATGAAAATGCGTTGTTCTTTCGTATAGGGTTCCATTTTTACTAACCCCGAAATGTCAGCTGTCACATTGTTATCTTTTTTTCCGTTGGCACCACTGTACTATTAAATGGCGCAAAATTCAAATTTTGCGTGAATTATGGGACACCCTTTACTAACGTAAAATCTACTTCCACCGCTAGCTAGAAACTATTATCAAATAAGGTCAGAGTGCTTGTATACGTAACAGCAAGCAACCATTATGTAAGGATTAGAAGGCACAAAATGGGATATGAATATGTTGGCAAACCACAAGACCAGAAGAGATAGAAGTAGACAAATCTTCACACGGCAAGACTAAAGGAAGAAAAAACACAGTGGCAAAGAAACGTTCTTAGCTTTGACACTTCAAGTAGAAACCATAAACGAGGTCAGCAAATGTGCGTACGTACGCATGATGGGTTTAATTGCAAGGTATTGGTCTGTATATAAATCTGGAACAATTATACAAAAGTCATATTTAATGGTTCTTCATCATATTGAAGGCTTCTTTGTCTTACAGGGTTATACGCAGTTTGCAAGGCCAAAAAAAGTAGTTTATTTACGATTTTTTTCTGAAAAGAGATTTTATTTGATAAATACAAGAAGTATCAACACATGTAGTGGTAACTTTTAACTTTATATCGGCATATTTAATTTTTTTTAAATATTCAGTTATAGTGCTTCTGTAGACGATCTCCTGGAGGTCCTCCAAAAAAAGGTGTCTGGCGGTGAGCACGATATCTCCGGTTTGGATTATTTAAAATAAAAAAACTACAAAGATTCTATTAGTGGATAGATAAATCTAGGGATTGATCGAAGGAATAATCGAAATTTTGACTTTTGACAAAATGGCGGCTCTAAAAAGAAAAAATTCCGATTCCTGAGAAGGTTGTGTTAAAATTCCCGACTGATTGGTTAAGTCGTTTTTGAGGAATCGTGCTCACCGACTTTGAAAACACGGTTTTGAGGAAAACGCGTTCAAAGTTTCAAAAGACGTTCACACACACTCCGGGACGTCCTTATAAATGTGCTTGTACATATTTCCAAGAATATTTGCTGGATCGATTTGGAATTTTCAGAAAATATACTCAAATTTTACATTCCAATAAAATGCAATAAATAAAAATAATTTTTTGAAATTTCTAACTGCGTATAACCCCTTAAAGTCGGAAAATGCATATTTAGTGTTTATTTTGGAAATAATTCCTTTATTTTTCGATTTCTTATTGGTAAGTGGGTTTATTATTTGCTTACAATATGCTTACAACAATCATAAGTCTTAATTATTATGCAAATAAATATAAACTTTGAGAACTTAATTTAACATACTCTTACATAGATCCAAGATGGACTCCTAAATTGCAATATAACGCCGTAAAGGATGAGCCCTTTGCATTGCGAATTTTCCTATTTTTATTCTATTTCATTTATTTAATAATTAAAGAACACATTAGGAATACAATCCTAGTAGGTAGTATTGCTCACAGTAAGGGTAATAAAGTTAGAGTGAATAACAACAAAAATAACTAAACTGTACAAAATCTGAAGCATATATAGGCATTCAAAGTTTGAAACTTATGTTTTGATTTTTCTTTTTCTTAATTTTTCGCTTTCTTTTCTCGTTCTATACATATATGTATGAGCTTGCCAAATCGATTAACTACATAAAACAAAAAGTGTTGAAATATGATAAAATAATATGCACTATGGCGATCGCCAACAGGATTTTGTCATTTAATGATGTTAGGGAAATTAATTGTGAATATACAAAGTCAAAGGTTTTAGCATACACAAACCCGTTGGATGGTATCCCGCCCTTAGCTCTGAAGAGGTGTTCTTCCACGTTGGCAAAACCTCTGCTTAAGCTTTTCTAGACTCTTTCCGAGAAGATGGACTTAGGGAGTGGCAATGGTGTAGTGGTGACGTCGTCAATTGCCACGCTAATGGTTCATGGTTCAAATCATAACGTCAGCAAGCATTTATTTATTTCTCATGAATGATATAAAGTCAGTCTGATCAATTGCGAAAGCTTAAGTGATCATTACTGCGAAGGCATAACACTGGCAGTAGCTTGGTCATATGGCTGGAAAATTTGTTCGCTCTGTAGGATGATTGATTTGCCTATGACGTCTTACTTACTTAGGTGGAGCTACAGTTCGGTGAACCTGGGCCTCAACCAAGAAGTCTCTTCATTTAGCTCGGTCTTTAGCTAATCGCCTCTAGTTGCGCACTCCAAGTTGGTCGAGGTCCCTTTAAAGTTGCGCTCGCCACCTACAGCGAGGAGGTCCTCTACTGCGTCGTCCCTTCGGGTTAGATTCGAAGACTTTGCGGGCCGGAGCGTTTGTCCATTTGCTCTATATGTCCAAGCCATCTCAGACGTCCAATAGGCAATTTTTTTCGACTAGGTCGATGTTGCTACACAGCTCGTATAATTCGTTATTGAATCTTCTCCTCCAAAACTCGCCAACGCAAACGGGACCAAATATCTTCGAAGAATTTTTCTCTCGAAACGACCGAGGATATCTTCATCCTCTTTTAATAAAGTCCATGTTTCAGCGCCGTAAAGCAGGACTGGGATGATCAGGGTCTTATATAGAGTCTCCTTAGTTGTTCGATATAGGGCTTTACTGTTGAATTGCCTTATAAGCCCAAAAAAAAACAGCGATTGGCAAGAGTTATGCTTCGCTTGATTTCTGCGCTGATGTCGTTTTTAGAGTTTATAACAGAGTCAAGGTAGACAAAGTCCCTTACTACCTCAAAGTTATAGCTGCCCACTGTGACGTTTTGTCCAATTCGTCGGTGTTGGCTTTCCCTTCTTGTTGACAGCATATATTTGGTTTTGCCCTCGTTTATCGCTAAACCCATTTTGGCCGCTTCTGCTTCAATTCTTGCAAACGCATCGGTGACAGCCCGCTGAGTTCTTCCAATTATTCAATATCGTCGGCGTATGCAAGCAGTTGTACAGACTTTTGATAGATTGTGCCTCTGGTGTTAGCTTGTGAGTTTCGCACAATCCGCTCAATAACAACGCCATACCAAAGAAGTCAGATAACAGCGCGTCACCTTGTCCGAAACCTTTTTTGACATTAAAGGTGTCAGTGAGGTCATTACCGGCCTTGATGGAGCAACGACCGTTCTCCTTCGTCATCCTGCACAGACGGACAAGTTTGGCAGGGATGTCAAAGCTGGACATGGCTCTATAAAGCTCTTTAAAAATGCTGCCTTGCAATCGATAAAGAGATGGTGAGTATCGATTTTGACTTCTTGAGTTTTCTTCAGGATCTGTCGAAGTGTGAAAATTTGATTGATGGTGGACTTTCCTGGCCTGAAACCACACTAGTAGGGGCTAATTAGGCTGTTGATAAAAGGTTTCAGACGTTCACACAATATCGCAGGAAAGATCTTATATGCGATGTTGAGGAGACTTATGCCTCTATAACTGGCGCAGTTGAGGGGGTCTCCTTTCTTGTAGATCAGGCAAACGATGCTGAGATTTTATTCATAAGGCATACACTCGTCTGACCAATTCTTAGAGATGAGTTGGTGTATTCACTCTACCAATTCATCACGAGCTGCCTTGAAAAGTTCGGCCGGTAAGACGTCAGGTCCAGCAGCCTTGGGGGATTTTAGCTTGGATATTGCTATCCTCACTTTGTTTTGGTCAGGTGGGCGGAAATTTTGACTATCATCGTCTATATTGAATGGTTCATTCTGCCTGACAGCGGGATGTTGGTCTTCGTTGCCGTTATATAGTCTGCAGAAGTGATTTTTCCATATTCTCAGCACCGACTGTGATTCTACTACGAGGTTTTCATTTTAATCTCTACAGGTTTCTGTACGTGTATTGCTTCTCTGACACATTCTTTTTACGTTTTGGAAAAACTTCCGTACATTGTTCCTGCAGTATAAGCTCTCAATATTCTCCATCGCGCGCTTCTCATGCTCTTTCTTCTTCTTTTAGAGAAGTTGGTGTTCTTCTCGTCTCTTTTGTTCGTAGAGCTCACGAGCAGCTCACGTCTTCCTTTGCAGCGCCGCTGTATAGTATATGCCTCTTGTTTTGCTACATGCACTCGTCGGCATTCTTCGTCAAACCAGGGGTTTCGCGGTGGTGGGCGAGCGAGACCCAGCACATCAATCGCGGCGCTTCTGATGGCATGTTGGTAGTGATTCTTCTTTGGAGGCATGTCTTGCGTCGGTCGCAATATGATTATCTTGGTTGATCGTTACATGATCATTGGACCGCCATGTCTGCTTATGAATATTGAGATGAGGAAACCATGTGCTTGTTATGGTGACGTTTCGCTCCACAGCGAAATCAATTAGCCTTAGTCCGTTATCAGACGTGGTGTCGTGTAGGCTATGCTTGCCGACTGCCCTACCCAAGACGTCCTCCTTTCCTATTTTGGCGTTAAAATCGCCCTATATGAATTTAACGTCGTATTTAGGACATTGCTCGTATGTTTTGTCGAGGAGCTCGTAGAAACAAAATTTGATGGCAGACTCCTTTTCTTCCGTGGGGGCATGAACACATATTAGATTTATGTTAGCGAATTTAGCCTTGGTCCGGATAGTCATAATACGCTCGCTCACGTGTCGGAAGCTTGAGATTTCTTGCCTAAGTCTGTGCGTATAACAAATCCGCATCCGGATAAGCGTTGCCTGTTGCCTCTGTAGCAATCACCGTAGTGATACTTTCTGCGCACTCTAGATAGGGTACAGAATCGCGCGTTAAAAACTTATAGGTGATAGAGGCATATCGTGGTGTGAATAAAAGCTGAGTGAAAACTCCTTGTTAACCCTCCTATGGGAAGTTTTTTCTTCTTCTTCTTCCTTTTATCAGCGAGGTTATGATCCGAAGATAAGGGATCATAACCCTCCCACTTCACCGCATTTCTACTGATCCGCCTGTGGGAAGTATTTTCGTTAAAGAAAATGTTGCTTGCATCCATCCCCTTCAAAATTTCAAGCCTAACTTCGAACGTACTGTCAAATATAGATTTCCAAGTCATTAGCTCGTTTGTAGAATGATCTACCAGGCTCTGTATTTCCTCATAATTACAACCTTCAAACATTTAAAGCCAACGCATACCGCCATCTCCTCCGTTCTTCTCCAGCCATTTCCCATCCACCCGTACCCTGAGCATTAGTATAAGGGCGTGCAAATTATAAACAAAAAAGTTGAAAAGTTTCTTCGCTATTGTATCAAAAAAGTCTTTAGATTGCCAAGTAATACTCCAAATTATATGATACACTTAGAGGCTGGCATCCCACCTTTGTTTATTGATACACTACGGTTGCATTTCAATTATATGCTAAAAGTTATGTCAATGGATGATAAAAGGATACCAAAGTTAATACTTTCGCGTATACTAGCAACAAAAGAAAACTGTGTGCAAGAGTGGGAAAATCTAGCACATCATTGTGGATTCAAGTTAAGCATTATGCCCAGTGATCAGACAGCAACATTGAGAGACAAGTTTTGCAGTCTAATAGAAAAAACAGGACAACATTTTTACGAAGCTTTCGTCAACGAAGCCCAATCTTCCCAGCACAGGGCAATCCACAGCAAATGCAGATACAACGCACACGATAATGCATACTTTTTAAACATCAGTTACACTGACATGATAAGCACAATTTTTAAGATGAGAGGGGAATTAGTACCTCTGAACTATATACCTCATCGACCGGAACTCCCGATTATATGCGACCTATGCAATCTCAACGAAGGAGAGGATGTATTGCACTTTATCGCAAAATGTCCTATTTATGGGGAGACGCAGCGAATCTTCTTTGGAACTAACTTACTGGAAAAAGAGGAGGCGATGCACATTTAGGATGGTGAACGAGGCTGGGAAGTGTGTTATAGATACACAACGACTGCACTAAAGTGCAGGCGACGCTTAGTTGAAGGCGATTTTTAAGCTACTTTTACAATTATTATAAACCTATACTCTTGTTTGCTTATTTTGATAATTAGTTGCTCTTTTAATACATATGTATAATTTAATACAGTTAAATATCAATCTGGTAGACGGCCTCAGTCAAACCAAACAGACTTAGAAATTATAAACGTGTAACAAACAATCTTTTATTAATGAAATAAACACTCTTTCTAACTAACTATAAACAAAAGTGAAGAGTCAGTAAAGTACTTTACCACTTATATTTAAAAAAAAGGGAACTAATCGCCTGTAAACGGCTCATATCAGATCTCGTGGTTGTCGATTGCTTTTGCAAAGTCAGCAAATACAATATTCAAGTCCTTTAAGCAATCACTATGTACCCAACTATACTATATGTACGTAAAAGCACATAGATTGAATTTCCTGTTCAGCGACTAATTCATCTTATCATCTATCTTAATTCATGTCTTTCATCAAAGATTTCTAGCGATTTATGCCTTACATTCTTAAAACGCATCACTCTCTAAATATAACGCCCAAAAATAAAACTCTTATTTCATTTCAGATATCAATAACTAAGATGCCTTAAGAAAATTAAAACTCAACGCACAATGCGATTTGCCTTGCCTCTAATTTACGTGCATCATTCAAACTGTAACGGTTACAATCATTAGACTTAGATGAAATGCGCCTAAATGCAGACAACAAAAATCCAGCAATGAAATTCATTTGACGAGCAAACAGCCGAACGTAACGTAACTGTATAAGTTCCACACTCTCCGGAAGGCAGCTTATATCGTAAGAGAAACAAATTCTTCTTCGTCCAGTGTACCTGTGGAACGTGTTTTTGCAACGCAAATGAATTTGATCGTATAGCATAGACATCAACCACGCTTTGAATATGGATTCGGCAATAATTCGTGCGCCCTCACGTAGACGGGGCCGAAACGATGAACAGCTGTGTGGTCGGGTGAGTTTTAAATTTCTATTATCTCTCTCTATGAATTTCAGTTACGTATGTGGTTTTTCTTCGAAGTGATATGATAAATGATATCTCTTCGGAACGATGATTATCTATGAGATACAAAATAAATTTAAATTTTCCATAGTGCAGCAGAGTATCTAACTATCTAAGGTTGGGGAATTTTTTATTTTTTTTTGGTTGTCATGCACCTAGTGAAATTTATTACAAAGCACTCGACTCTATATATCTGTCAATTTCACATTTTCCTTGTTTGAGATACTTTTACGTTACTGGTGTATCTACATGGAAGAGGATGGATGTCTGCTTTCTTTTGATTCCAGGTTTTATTTCCATTTGTGGGGACTTGAAGTACGAACAAAATGTGAAAATTCCTTGCTGCAGCATAGCACACGTCGCGGTCGTTGTCATGAATTCAGATTTATCTCAGCACATAGTGCACGAACTTTTACTTTTCCTCGTTAACCCTAATTTCGAAGAAAAGGCAGTAATTTCATTGCCCCGAGTAATTATTTTTCGTTTCTTGTTGTTCTGTCTTCAGCTGGTGAGTTGGGATGGGATGCTGATGATGATGATGATTTGTGAAGCTTTGACTGAGGAAAAGTGATTCGTTGGCCTTAGGGATGTGGATACACATAAATAAATTGCAAGTAGGTACATGGTCTTGCAAATTTATATTATTTCCTTGGAATCCGAGACTCATATTTGCCGCTAGAGGATAAAAGGAATTATTTATTCGTTGTGTGCTCAGCATTATTTAATTATATGAGTAAGTAGGGCTGGTACACGACCAATTGCCTGGACATGGACAATTGAATTGTGAAAGGGGAAAATCAATATTTAGATAGAATAACGAAGAGGAACATGAGGAGGACATAGTCGAGAATAAGAAAGTCCTTGCTGTAGAGAACGAAATTTATTTAAATCAATACTCCTCCATGGGATGATAGATAAGCTGAGTTCATACATTTCACGTTTGATGTTTGGTTTTCTTGGTAGTTGGTCCAGATGCAAGTTATGGGAGGCTTCGACATCTAATTTTCTGATTTTGGTTTCTATCTGATTTTATGAGGTTATCATCGTTTGTCTTTTGGTTTTCAATTAGTTTTCTTCGATTTCCAGGAACTGGGGGAACATCTTATGGCACGGAATGTGAAAGATATTGAAATTCTGGGAATCGGAATTATGTGATGTACATTTTCTACGAACTTCAGATTAAGTATCTGTTATCCTATGAATTTTAATGTTTTCTTTTCGAATGTTAGACAGGTTTCTACATTGTTTCTAATTTTAAAGGTCAAACATCAAACAATGATTATTTACCTGTTTATAGCACAAGGTAGGTATATAAGATTATAAATATTACGGCGTCAACCTCAACCGTATCTGATTCCTTATGTCTACGGCTGAGTTTCCCGCAGGTGACCTACATTATAGCTTTCGGCTTAAATTCTGAATGAAATGTCTACCCACATGTTTATTTGGCGAGAATATTTTTAGAATACCTTAGGGCCGATGCTGTCAAGTATTCTAAATGAACAACTTAAGAATTAACGATTTAGCAAATATTGCCGGGGAATGATTTGCGCCATTTGTTGCAAAATTTGAGTTACTTATCATCCTTTGATTGTCTTATATTCAATTCAATTCAATTCATAAGATTTTATTTATTTATATAA
Source organism: Brachypalpus laphriformis (assembly GCA_945910035.1). Taxonomy (NCBI): domain Eukaryota; kingdom Metazoa; phylum Arthropoda; class Insecta; order Diptera; family Syrphidae; genus Brachypalpus; species Brachypalpus laphriformis. The sequence continues at coordinate 128,033,069 of OX246755.1, forward strand.
TATTTTCTAATACAGTACAAAATCAAAATCAAAATTTAGCATGGCTTTGCCGTCTGCCTGGTTGATTTATTAATATTCACAAGTAAAAATAAAATAGTAATTTTAACTTCTATAGTAAACTACACAAAATAAAGCGAATAGTTTGTTAAAAGCTTCGTTTATAATTTGCTGTCGATACGTTAGAGCAATTTTACAATACCGGTGCTTACATCCGCTTCATTAAGGAGGGAAACCACTTGCATCTCCGTCAAGACGTCATATCCAAATACATGCCTTCTTGTTTCTCGTAGGATTGGGCATCTTCCCATAAAATGGAATACATCTTCTCTCTCCACTAAGTTACACATGTTGCATAAAATAGGCAAGTTCTCCCTGTGGGGTACGTAGTTCAGGTTCAGGAGCTCACCACGCAGTCTCAGTATCATAGTTATTTCTTCTACCTTGTAATTATCATGGAAATAATTGTTACTCTGCAAGTTGTGGTTGAGCTTACTGTAGATTGCCCTGTGTACTGATCCAGTTGCCTCTTCAGCATATCTCGCTCTAGCCTGTTCGTCTAACTTTATACTGAGCTCGTACAATTTGGTGTCCCAGTTTCGCATGTTGTCCTCTCTCAGTTCGATCCCACATCCATCGGCCAGATCCAGCCATTCCCTGTACCAACCAGTTTTTGTTTGCACAGAATTCAGAACTTCTTTTCTTGGGAGACGGTGGGCTGGCATATTTAGAGCTTTTAGTATATAATCTACCTGTAGCTTGAATGTCTTAATAAATAAAGGCGATAAGCCCGTTTCGAGCATAAGCATGTCGTTTGGTGTATTCGGTGGAAGGCGGAATATTCTTTTCACATAAAATCTTAATGGCTTCTCCACCGTTTCGTACTGCTTTCCGCCCCATACTTGCGCCGCATAGAACAGGATCGACCCGGACACCGCTTCAAAAACGGTGCATTTGCTGCAATGATTAATATATTTGCAGTTGAAACAATTTTTCCAAGCTACATTGATGGCCGTTTTAGATTTTATTAATTTTTCCTTGAGATGCCGTTCCATGCTCATATTTTTAGTTACGTAAACCCCGAGATACTTGTACTCCTTAACAATTTTGATTGCTCCTTCACAAAGTGCCACTTTTCGTTGGAACAATTTCGGCCACCACCTTTCTTGAAAATCATAATTTTGGACTTGTTAATGTTGACCACTAGCTTCCATAATTTGGTGTACTCATGCAAACGATTGATCATGAGTTGTAAGGAATCCGGGGAGTATGCCAACAGAACAAAAGGGCTTTGACGAGCACACCCGCGTATTCCACACCTCCTGGTAAACAGTCAGCCAGGTCATGAATGAACAGAGCAAATAAATTTGGGCTCAGCGCACATCCCTGTCGTACTCCTGAATGCGTTTGGATAGAACATCTCCATCCCAAACCGCAGCTTTAGTATCAGCATATAGACTTCCTATTAGCCTTCCAAATTTCAGTGACATTCCCAAAGAGTAGAGCTTATATAATAGGGCAGTTCTGTCCATCGAGTCGAAGGCTGCCTTAAAATCAATAAAGAAGGCGTAGAGCTTCTTGCCTTGCGAAAGAAATTACTTTGCAATGCTGCTTAGTACAAATATATGGTCGACTGTAGAGTACCCTGATCTGAAACCCGCCTGGAACTCATTCAGTAGGCTATTGGCTCCTTCTTCTTCTTCCTTTTATCATCGATGCTATGATCCGAAAACAAGGGATCACAGCCCTCCCACTTCACCGCATTTCTACTGATCCGCCTATGGGTTTCGCCTCCTATCCACGCATTTAATCGTTTTTGAAGTATCGCCGTAAAAAAATTGTAGGATGCATTCAGAAAGGAAATACTCCGATAATTCCCTGGATCCAATGTACAACCCTTTTTGTGGATAGGAAAAATGAATGACCTCCAAAATATTATTAAACAAGCCGGTCAGTCTACCGTGAAGCTCATTGGTGCAATACTTGTAAAACTCGGAAGGGATCCCATCCGAGCCTGCTGCTTTGCCATCCTTCAGATTTCACAGTGCTTCTGTAACCTCAGCATGTGTTATCGGATTGTCCAAAATTTCATTCGCGAAGCCAGGTGTAGCATATTGGAAGCTTTCACTGTACGCAACCGGGTTCAGTACACTTTCGAAGTGCTGTCGGAGAATGTTAGTTCTCAGCGCCCTAGCAATAGTGTAAAATTATATTAAAAGCACAACTCCAGCCGTGCGTATTGTCTACATCAAACGCATCCATCCACTATAAACGAATTCTGTCACATGAAATTTTCCTAGCTGGTCGGACTCTCGATGAAAAGTGTCAGAAAAAACTTCGTTTGACAAGTACGAATATTCTTTGAATATACTTGATCAGTGCAACTGCTTTAAAAATGACTACACTGAAGAAGAATTCACCAAGTGGAATTCCGAAAATGTGTCTGACGTTGGGTGGAAGTTTTCCAACATATGGATGCTCAACACGTGCTTTTCATCGAATTTTCTAAAGTCATTGAGTTCGTCATTTGCTTCCCTGGTTCTTCAGCTCCGGTTGAACGTATGGTTTTGCAGAGAAGAAAGTTTAGAAAAAGGAGAGCTTTGCTGTTCAGATATCGGCGCTGAAAGCTATTTTAACTGTGAAAATCAATTTGGAATTTACGTGCATCGTCCTTTATAATTTTATCAAAGCTCAACTGGAGCTGCTACGAAAAGTTGAAAGCCAGGAGAAGTACAATTTCAAACCAAGAGAAGGCCAAGTCTTCTTAGTTTCCAACGCGGATATAATTTTTATACTTTTTTTTTTGACATCTAAATTTCGTTTTTTCGCCCAATAAGAGTATGAATATGTATAGAAGTAACTTTTTTTTTCCGAATAAAAAAATCTTTTCGAAGAAAATCAAAATATCATAATTCAATTATTAATTAGTTTTAATTTTAACCCAATAATAAAAAAAAAATTACCCTGGATATGGATATGACTTTTCAAAACCAGCACGGTTTTGTATGAAAATTTCACCTAGCATAAATTATATTTTCCGAAACTTTCGTTTAATTCGGTAAAAAAGTAAAATGTAAAACTAATTTATCATGTCTTTGTTATCGGCGGCATCTTAGGCTAGGTTAGGTTGAAGTGGCTGCCAGCTTACGCCAACACATCTAGGCCAAGGAAGGTCCGTTGTGGTACCACGAAGGATCATGTAATCTCAGCCTACTCGTTAGAACCAATTAGAGCTTCTAATTAAACGAAGGAGGCTCCTGATGTCTAAATCTATCAGACCGCCTAAATCGTTAAAATAGAAAGCTCCTAGGTGAAGCTTTCTTCTATGGGAGATAGCTGGACACGCACAGAGAAGGTGAGGAATAGTTTCTTCCTCTTCTTCGTCCAAGCAGCTTCTGCAAAAATCATTTGAATATACGCTATGCCTTGTTGCATGCTTGCCTATTAGACAGTGCCCTCGATTGAGAGAGATCAATTTCTTACAGCGTTTCAGATCCAACTTGGGCCAAATCTGCTTAGTCGCTAAACATGTTGTACCACTTGTCCACCTAAGATTTGTTCTTTCGATTGCATCCAGCTTGAATTTAAATTTACAAGTAGCGATTGGTATACCTAGATTATCTTTGTCTGGAAGGATGGGTGCAGTTGTTCCTATTCTGGCGAGTTCTTCAGCCTTACAATTCCCCGGAATATCCCTATGCCCCGGCACCCAACAGAGGAGAATATTAAACTGCTTCGCCATCTCCTTAAGAGACGAATGGCAGTCTAGGGGCTATGCTGAATTTATAGAGATCGATTCCAAGGATTTGGTTGCATCTTGGCTGTCTGCAAAGATACGGATATCACGTTTTTCTTTAGCCAAGATAAGACCTCCTTAATCGCCATTATTTTCGCCTGGAACACGCTACAATGGTTTGGTAGAAGGAACTAGAGCTTGCGATTAAGCCTGTGAGAGAAAACACCTCCACCAACTTCATCTTTCGTTTTTGGGCCGTCAGTATAGAAGTGGATCGACTCATCTTCTAAAAAAGTCTGTTCATTCCATCCATTCTGGAAGGGATGGTAACAAGAAAGTTCTTGTCAAAATTTAAACGTAGGATGGTGTAGTCCGTGTTTTCGGGAGAGATTGTGAATTTATTAAGAATGGTGGCGTGGCCAAATTCTTTTCTTGACCACTGTTGGGTAGCTCCAAGGTGAACGGCTGCATTCGCTGCCATTTGCTTGCTAAATATATCGAAGGGTATCAGATGAAACATAATGTCCAGTGCCGCAGAGGAAGTTGTACGTAGTGCTCCGCTTAGGGGCCATCCATAAATTACGTCACACGTTAATGGGAAGGGGGGTCAACAAAGTGTGACATCGTGTGACAAGGAGAGGGGGCGGGTCATAAGCTCCGTGTTGTCGCATATACGAGTATAAACCTAAAGCATTAAAACTCTAAACTTCAACTCTAACGAAAAACTTTAAAACATTGTATATCCGCCGCAGCCGTGATTTCGTCTGTGCTGTTTTAATTTAATAATTTTTAAATTTAAAATTGCAAAATATGTGACGTCACGCCAGGAGACGGGGCGTCACACAAATGTGACCACTTGTGACAAGAACGGGAGGGGGCTCCAAAAATCATGAAATTCGTGTGACGTAATTTATGGATGGCCTCTTATGCACAGACAAGCTGTACGCTCGACCTTGCTTAGATAGTCTCGATTTGTAGCTTTTTCTAAGGCTGTCCACCAGACAATCACCCCGAATGTCAGTATCGGTCTAACGACCGATATGTATAGCCAGTGAGTTATTCTAGGGTGTAAACCCAATTTATTGCCAAAAGCTTTTTTGCAAGAGAAAAGTGCTACTGTAGCTTTCTTGACCCTTTCTTGAATTTTAGGTTTCCAGCTTAGTTTCCTATCCAGGATAAGACCCAAATATTTTGCTGCATCTTAAAAGTATACGGTAGCTCCCCTGTTGCTATATCGCAAGAAGGAAATCCCCCCCCTCAACCTTGCAGCAACTCGTTAATCTTGATAACTACAGAAAAGATCCGTTGGGCCATGCGCAGTTTCAAACCCTTCAAGTCCCTAGGACCTGACGGTGTTAGTCCAGCTGAAATTCAGCAATGCGAGGACATTGTGCTTCCATGGCTCAAAGCCATCTTGTCGGGCTGTCTAAATCTGGTCTATATTCCCAAACTATGGACCGATGTTGAAGTCATATTCATACCTAAGGCAAGAAAGAGCTCGCACGTGGAACCAAAGGATCTCCGACCTATCAGTCTATCGTCCTTTCTGCTCAAAACGTTAGAAAGGTTAATTGATATCCATCTTCCGCAAAGTATTAGCCCAGCTCTGCTCTCGCCGTCCCAACATGCGTACTGCAAAGGCAAATCGGTTGAGACTGCCTTACATTCGCTTGTGCGCACCATCGAAAAATCATTAACCATCAAAGAATACACCATGGTGGCTTTCCTTGACATTGAGGGAGCTTTTAACAATGTCAAACCAAAGGCAATTACCGACGCACTTGTAAATCTGAAAGTGGATACCTCGCTCGGAGTGTTGATCAATCCATTGCTTACATGCAGGATTATTAATACACAGCTGGGCGGAGCATCGGCCAGAAGAATTGCTCGCTGCGGTACACCTCAAGGTGGAGTCTTGTCACCTCTTCTGTGGAACCTGGTAGTTAATGAACTACTGATGGACCTGGATACGTCAGGTTGTAGAGTGATCGCCTATGCTGATGACATTGCTATTGCTGCCTGCGGGATATCCTCCAATATGCTCTCCTTCGGCTCACCAAATGGGCCTCCAAATGTGGACTGGGGGTTAACCCCCATAAAACGGAACTCGTTCTCTTCACGAGGAAATATAAAGTTCCCCTCATAGACCCTCCTATGATAAATGGCACCAGTCTCACCTTCCCTGAAAACGCAAAATATCTGGGTCTTATTTTGGATAGGAAATTAAACTGGAAGGCCAATCTACTAGAGCGCGTCAAGAAAGCTAATGTAGCTCTCTATTCCTGTAAAAAGGCTATAGGTAGGAGCTGAGGTATCAAACCTCAAATCACTCATTGGCTATACGTGTCCGTTAACAGGCCTATACTACTATATGTCGCGATCGTATGGTGGCATGCTCTTGAAAGGGCTGTCCACCTCACTCAACTAGCTAAGGTGCAAAGATCTGCATGCATCTGCATCAGTGGTGCACTGAGGACTACTCCCTCCGCGGCACTGGACATTTTGTTCAACCTGCTACCTTTAGATATTTTCGGCAAACATATGGCTGCCTGTGCGGCCATCCGCCTAAAAGCCTCCTCTCGGTGGTCTAGCTATCGCTTGGGCCACTTCTCGATCCATGATCTTCTCAACTTCAAACACGAAAACACGGACTACACCCCGCCGAAACTGAGATTTGACCGTAACTTCCGTACGAGCATCCCTAACCGGGATATATGGGACACCTCCCCCCTGTCGATGGTAGTTCGGTTCACTTCTTTACAGATGGATCTAAGACGGAGGGTGGGGTGGGTTGTGGTGTTTTCTCCGAACATCTCCAATCTGAACATCTCTTTCCGCCTCCCTGATCATTGTAGCGTTTTCCAGGCGGAAATCATGGCGATTAAGGAAGTCCTGTCCTGGCTGAAATGTAATGTATTATCTGTCAGGGATATTAGCATTTTCACTGACAGCCAAGCGGCAATCAAGTCCCTGAAATCGTTCTCCTTCAATTCAAGGCTGCCTTAAACTGTCGTCTATCTCTTATGGAGATGACAGAGCAGTTCAACATTCACCTTTGCTGGGTGCCAGGCCGTAGAGACATTCCAGGTAACTGCAGGGCTGACGACCTCGCCAGACAGGGTACCACTCTAAGGATTTTGCCTAAAGGCAAGCACTGGGTATGCCCCTCGCTACATGTAAGTATCTACTAAAGCTGAACGCTATTAGCAAGACCAACCTCAGATGGGGAAACGGCTCAACGTGTCACATTTCGAGACAGATCTGGCCTAAGCTGGATCATAACCGTAGTGCCGACCTGATCAAGCTATAGCGTACACAAATCAGCTGCGTTGTCGGTGTTCTCACTGGACACTGTCTTATAGGCCAACACGCCAGAAGACTTGGTCTCTTCTCCAACGACTTCTGCAGGTGCTGTAGAGACCAGGAGGAGGAGGAAACCATCCTTCACCTCCTATGCACATGTCCGGCCGTGTCGCATAAAAGAATGCTCCATCTAGGATCCCCCCTTCCTTGACGACCTCTGCGATCTGGCGTCCCTGGACGTCATGAGCATCCATCGCTTTGTCAAAAGCTCCGGTTGGTTTTGTTAGTACCTGAGTGGCCTAATGGGTTGATCCATGGTATCACAAAGGACCTTCACTGGTCTAAGTGTGTCTGCACTCTCGTGTGGACAGCCAACCTAACCTAACCTAAAAGTTTACAAACAAATGTGTATAAATTTGTGCTTTGAGTCAATAATAAACATACGTGCATACATATTGTTTGTCTACCCAAGGTATTTCACCATGTTTTGCTTTGTTCTATCATTCGCTGTCGCGCACTTCAAGACTTTAACTGCGAATCGTTCGTTGTGAATAAATAGATGTAATGTGAAAAAAGAATTCCTTATTCACGTTTTAACTATTCATAGCTTATTTTTAAGTCGGTCACATGCTGCGAATGAGAATTTCCATTCACAGTGAATAATTCACAGGTCGTGATTTTTTGCCCATATCTACTATAAGATAGATAGATAACCTACCAAAATCCCGGTCCATCACTAGAGTTATCTGAACTTAACATGAGTAGGAGATGAGCACAAATCGAAATTTTCCATTATATCTGGATTGTATTGATCACCAAAGAGTGCACATAACATATATCCCCACATTTTCACCAAACGGTCTTCCTATAAGCTGTACATCATGGTTGATCTAATCGGCCTGTCTAATATTATACTTGCAATCAGTGTCTCTTAAGGTTAGTTGTTCCGATGGAACTAAAAAATTATTGGTGTTAATAAACATTCCCTACCGTTAGACCAGAAGGAGAATCCTTTCGTGATCGAGATGTGATGCTATAAGCCGATGGACAAATCTTAAAATTCAAATATTTGATCATCATAAGCCGCTTAGATAGACCTTAGTTAATTATGTATAGCGATGCGCACGTACCAACCAATCCAGCCAGACTAACGTGATCTCGTATGACATATTCTTTTTCTATTGATTCAGCCTTGAATTTTCTCCACTATTGTTTGGCTGACCAATTCCTTTCTAAATGCAAACTCATTTAAATATTATTAACTGAAAGCAACAATAAAAAAACAATCATCTTCTTAGTATCCCGCAATCTTAGTTCCTCTCAGAATAGATACATATCAGATGATAATAAATCGAACTCCAAAATTGACCTATTTATCTATTTCTTTGTGTGTACTCGTACACATACATATTTATTTTACTGCTTAACTGTGACCTGCATCATTAGCATGCGACCAAGATAAATTGCACGCGATCGTTTGGTATTTGAAAATAAAAGAAAAGTAATTCCGATCCACACCGACAAATTTGCATATTTTCCGCAATCGTGATCGCGTTTCGCGTTTTCATTCTCTTTTTTATATCTCTCTCTGTCTGTATAACCCCATTAGATTACACATGGAATAATAAAAAAAAAAAAAAAAACTAAAAAGCTCTAACATAACATTGCGCGACAAGAGGTTCATTAAAACACCCAACCATGCGGACCCCCATTTCACCATCACTTCACTACCATCGGCAATACAACTTTTTGTTTCTCCCCCACTTCTATCATGTGCACGGCTGTTCCCCATGATGATCATGGATTCGATGATCATTAGAAAAATTTAAGAGTTCAGATCCCCACTACCGGCGTTTTCCGGTAAAGGCGCCGCGCGCCGTCACTAATTCCCATTTTAATCGTGTTTTTTTTCTGTTTCTGGATGCAATGTAATCAGAGAGTAACGAGAAGAGCTCTACTCTCTCTCAATCGATCTTGCTGTTTTTTTTTTTTTTTTGTGGAAACCATGGGAAAGCAGAAGAGCACTAAAACGGGGCATTTAAACCACGAAAACACAGAGAAACAGATAACGACGACAAGACAAACAGACACAGAGAACGGGCGGCGAAATGAAAACTTTTTTCGCGAGTTGCGCCGCGGCGAGTGATCGTGTCGTGGAGCGATCATTGGGCGCATTGCGCCTCTCACTTTAAACTCTATCTGCACAACAACAACACACAGCGACGAAAAAGTTAATTCCATTCGAATACAAATGAAAAATTCGTTCCCTGTTCCGTCCGTCTTTCATCGTCGTCGTCGTCGTTGTGTATTGAAATTTCTCCGTCGTTTAGTTAGTTAGTATGTTGTTTGCCTGGAGTGGCGTACTAAGCCATTTAAGCCGGCTCTTTCCGAATTCAGATAGTGTACAGTGAACGCGATAGATACAAATTTGGTGATATTTTTCATTCTTGTCATTCGGATGCGGATTGTTTTTGGTTTTTTCCTTTTTCTTTGTTTTCGAAATGAAAATGAAATTTTCGGTTCCTTAGAGCTGTCTATCATACGTAGTAAAGTGTCAGAAAGTTTGTGGTGGTAAATAATAATGAAAAATTACTACTGTTAGTGATTAATATAAAAAAAAGAAAAAAGATAAGTTATACACGTCTATGTGTAGTGAAGTGTGTTGTTTTGATAAATTACTCAGCGCAATTGAGTTGAAAATTGTGTTTGTTATGGTCTGAGGCCTAGAGCTTGACACAAGATAACATCAGATACACCGAACGAGAGAGATATCCGACACAGATAGATGTATGAAGTAATCAAATTTTGTTGGAATTACCTCAACTTTCTATATGTCATCGATGAGGATGGCAGCAGGAGTCTTTGCCACCAGTGCTGCTAAGTATGTCAGATGTGAAAAGGTAAGGTTTTTCCCTTTTTCCTGTCCATTCAACTGCAGCTGCAGATGCACCCGTCGATATCTATTTGTTTATTTGCTTGTGGGTGGTCCTTCTTCTTCTCCTCCACATCTCAAAAGTTCAAGGCTATCTGAAATTATTTGCATAACTTTGAGTATACTCGTATGTACAATTGTACATCCCGAAAATATTTTTGCGGTGAAATGTATCAATTTCTTTTTTGTTTGAACTAGGGCGGAAGGAAAATCTGCATTTTACCATCCGGATACATAACTAAGTATCTTTTTTTTTTGTATTCCCTGTGTGGAGTCATGTTTATTGAGGATAGAATGCGTAATTATTTTTCCATCTTCATTGAGATTATAATTACTTCTGCAATTGATGTGAATACTTGAAATGTAATGGATACTTATGTGTCTTACAACTGCCACACATGGTGTACTGTGATATGCGTGATAAAAACAGCAACTGAAGTGGAACTCTGTGGAGGATCTCATTTGGTTTGACCTATTTTCAGCCTAAACGAGTTTCAAGTCGTCAGTCATCGTGGTGTGTGCATATTTTGAAATGAGTTCAACCATACCTTGCTGCAGTAGGAATGAACTTCTTGAAGTGGTATTTGGAAATTGTTTTTTTTTTAATGTGAATAATATATGGATTTTCGGATTAGGTTTCAATGATCCTATTTATATCTCCATGAACTTAGATATTTGTTAAAGAGTGTGCTTAATGTGCTTAATGCATAATTAAAGCCGATTTAGGGGCTTAACCCTGCAGAGGTCGCGTGAATTACAATTGCATTCCGCTATTCCAAAAATAAGGATTCCCAAAAAAACTACTGGTGGGGATTCTCTGGATTCTAGTACTTAAAGTTGAATAGTTTATGTTATTTATTAATTATTTAAGTTATAAATAACACGTTAATTAATTGCATTTTGAAGCAAAATAAATGTGAACAATTTATAATCATTTATAATGAACAATTTCCATCCTGGTTTTATTCTTATTTTAAAATGGATTACATATGCAATCCGTGTGACCATTTACGTACTTTTTTTTAGACTCGACCAGAGTTAAGAGCTTACTAAGCAAATGGAAATTATTTAAAATATCTTCCAAGCTACTTAAATACCATATACCATATGCGTTTCCTTTCCAGGTACAGCTTTGCATTAGATAGATAGATAGATTTTTATTTATGTACTTCACTATTATTACAAAGTTTTAACAAAAAATCAATAAACATGGCTTTGCCGTCTGCCTGATTGACAACATTAAATAAATTCAAAATTAAAAATTTACTAAGATATGTATGTATATTTGTATATTTCTTTTATTTTAAGCGATTTTAGAAATCTTCATTAATGATCCTTTAACGATAATTTAAAGCAATTTTGCAGTACTGAGATAGCTTAAATACGTTTGGTTCGTTCAGAATCATAGAAACTTGATCCACCGACAGAACATTACTTCCAAAGATATGTCTCCTAATTTCGCTTAAAACTGGATACTTCCCAAAAAAATGTATGACATCTTCTCTTTCTGCCAAGTTGCACAGGTTGCATAGCACTGGTAGGTCTGCTCTGTGTGGAATATAATTAAGCTTTAGAAGCTCTCCCCGTAATTTAAACACAGTCGCTATTTCCGATATACTGTATTCATCGCGGAAGTAGTTATTTTTCTGCAGGTTATGACTTCAGCGGCTGTAGATCATTCTATGCAGTGATCCCGAAGCTTGCTCTAAATGCCTGAACCAAGCCTTTTCGTCCATACTTGCAATGAGTTCATAAAGTTGGGGTTTCCAGTCTCAGCTATTACCCAGATCCAAATGTATCCCACAGTCCTCAGCAAGTTCCAACCACTTCCTGTACCATCCTGTCCTGGATTGTATTGTTTGCAGAACAGTTTTTTTCGGCAGTCTGGTATCCGGCATATTCAAAACCTTTAGAATGTAGTCCACATGCAATTTAAACGTTTTGATGTACAATGGGGGCAAGCCTGTTTCCAGCATTAGCATATAATTGGGAGTGTTGAGTGGAAGGTGAAATGCTCTCTTAACGTAGTACCGCAGTAATTTCTCAACAGCCTCATACTTCCTTACTCCCCATACTTGCGCAGCATAGAACATGATGGACTCTGACACCGCTACAAAAACCTTATATTTACTGCTGTGGGCAATGAATTACTGAGACATTTCTTCCATACAACATTGATGGCCATTTTAGACTTTGCTAGTTTTTCATTTAGATGTCTCTCCATATCTAAATTTTTTGTAAAGTAGACCCCAAGATACTTATATTCCTTAACGACTTCAATACTTTCTCCGTTGAAGTACCATTTCTCGTTTCTGCAGTCCTTTCCGCCCCCTCTCTTGAATTTCATAACCTTTGACTTGCTAAGATTTACGATTGAGTTCCATAGCTTACAGTAGTCATACAGCTTGTTGATCATTAGTTGTAAGGATCCAGGTGATTTCGCCATTACTACTATATCGTCAGCGAACAGAAGTGCTTTGATCAATAGTCCTGCGTACTCAACACCTCCAGGCAGAATATCTACGATGTCCTCGATGTATAGCGCAAATAAGCTTGGGCTCAGCGAACAACCTTGTCTTACTCCGGACAATGACTGGAACCATCCTGACAACTCCTCACCACTCCACACTGCTGATTTGGTATCTGCATACAAATTTTGGATGACGCGTCCGAACTTCCTCGACATGCCCATGCAGTAAAGCTTATAAAATAGAGCATTTCGGTCTACCGTGTCAAATGCCGACTCAAAGTCTACAAAAAACGCATACAGTTTTTACCCCTTCCAATGTAAGACTCCACAATGCTCCTCAAAACAAACACGTGGTCGATAGTAGAGTATCCTGGCCTGAAACCCGCTTGATGTTCTGTTTCTTTTGATATTAGTGATGCAGCTGTCATCTGCCACTTCTGTCGTTGAATAAAGATGTCTATTGGTTTCTAATTCGTTCTATTATAAACGCCTGCGTAAAGGATTAGATTAGGCTACAACACCTTTAAAGTCTTTTGTAGTCACCGATGCACAACTTACAGCTTACATATTTCTTGAGTATTTCACATTGGTTCGAAACAAATATTGGTGTTAAGCAAGGGTGTGTTCTCAATGCACTGTTAATCGCTCTATTGATTAACGATATTGTAGAGGAGCTGCATGGTGGTATTAAAATAGCTGAAATGGTCGCGAATGTATTACTGTACGCTGATGATTGTCAGAATCACCAGAAAATCTACAGTTAATGATCAACCGCCCTGCTGAGTATTACAGAAAATGGGGAATAATTATAAATACAGATACAGTGGACGCTCGATATAGTGAACATCGATACAGTGAACAATCCAATATAGTGAACACACAATATTTTATACAGGCTATTCTAAATAGTGAACAAAAAAAATCTCGCTACAGTGAACTTAAGTTTTTTTATTTTCTTAGAACCTTACAACATGCAAAAAACAGTTAAAACTCGTTATTGCCATGCAGCGCCAGTTAGGCCCGCTGGGAAGTACATACATATGTACGTTCATAGATATGCATACCCATATACAATCGTCCAAATTTACCATTTGTTCTACTCATTGTGTTGTGCGAGTATCTTGCCCAATTATATGGTACGCAGTTTGGGGTTGTTTGTAGTACAAATGCAAACTGCCTGTTGTTTGTTTTTGTGAAAAATAAAATATTCCGTTCAATAAATATTGGCTGTTTTTTTAGTAATTGCAAAAAAAATTCTAATTACAATTCTACTTACAGTAAACTCTCGATAATTCGAATTTCATTGGAGCAGGAAAAAACTTTGAATTACAAAAAAAAAAAAAATTTAGAAAACTTTACTTTATTTTGTAAAGAAATTATAATTCTTTGTATACAAATTACAAAATCTGTAATTTTCTTCTGAGTAAGCGACTGCAAACGACCTCGGTCTAGGGTCTTTTCGATCGTGATTAAAGCTGAAAAAACGTTATCGTTGACATCTTTCCTCTCTATAAGTTCGTTTAGAATGCAAAAATTGTAAACTCTACTGTAAACCATCTGAACACCTTTTCGTTCAATGAATACACCAGGCACAAGTTTTCATTGCATACGCACTTCAACGAACAGTTGAGTAGAAACAAATAGACTTAACTTCGAATTATACAGGTAAAAAAAAGCCAACAAGTTTGAATTAGAGAAGTTTTTAGGTTATGTTGCACAAGAATAAGTTCGAATTAACGAAGAGGACAAATTGCATAGGTTTTCTTCGAATAATAGCGGTTTTCTCATTGGACTTAGGCAGTACTTCTATTTATAGAGGTTTTCGAATTATAGGGGGTCAAATTATCAAGAGTTCACTGCATATTCTATGTTCGATGTATTGAATGTAAAAACATACACATATTGATGAAATTTGCTTCAAGGAGTCCGCGCTCGTTACAGTGAACAATCTCGTTCCAGTGAACAGGCCCGGGTTTTATAAGTTCACTATATCGAGCGTCTACTGTAAATCCAAAATTATTTGTTTTTCACGAAGCGATAAATGAGAGACATCAGTGGTTCTTTCATAGCAATCGTCTGGAGGTGAAGATAAGCACAAATACTTAGGAGTAGACCTCAATTCAACGTTGGATTTCAAGAACCATCTTTCATAGAAAGCCACTTCCTGTCAAAGTATGTTAAACCTAACATGGAGAAACATTTTTTTAAACGAGCGCATCCTTCTTTCAGCGAAGTATACAATTTTCGACGCAGTAGTGAAATCAACGCTTTGCTATACTGCACAGGTTTGGGGGATCGATAACTTCGAAGAAATTGAAAAGTTCCACAGGAATTTCCTGAAGAAGGTGTTTAACTAACCCATGAGTACGCTAAATTGTGCGATATACCCGGAAACGGGCTTGGCAAAACCTTATACCATCACACTCAAGTCTCAAGCCGATTATATCACTGAAGTGCTTATATGTTATATCAGGATAAACATTTTCATCATTACATCTAGGTAATCACACTTAGACCGCTTGGGTCCATTGTGATACCACATAGAGTAGGACTGGAGGAATCACCGGTTACTGGGGAACCTTTACCTTTCTCAGGAGGATACTGGCTGAGAATAGCTGTGCCTGAAGTGGCTGAAAAAAATGGTGACTGACTCAATCAATCCTCAAGTCGAGGTGTACCGGCGAGGTATAGTGTACACACAAGTGGTGAATAAAAGTAAACGAACATTTTTTTCAATGTTTTTTTTTTTTTTGTGTATCAAAAGAGCATTTTTTTATTTTGTAGCACATCATTTTTTTTTTTTTTTTTTTTAAAAAAAAGGAAACCCAAATCGGTTTCCATTGTACTACCAGGCAGGAACCTTTCTTTGGTGCAGTGGTTGGAAAGACTTCGATGTAATTCGTTTTTCCTTTATACTTGGGTGGCCCATGATTGCTGTTCCCCGCTGGGGCTTGAACCTGCACACATCGGTTAACGAGCAAACACACTACCCACTGCACCATTGCCACCCCCTTGTAGCACATCATAGTACATAATCATAAACAGTGGAGAAAGAAGTAAACGGACCAACAAGTTTAAAAAAAAAACATCAGATATCTTGGAAATGTTATCAACATCCGAGGTTATGTCTAATAAGCTTATCATTTCGATCTCAGTATTCGGAAAACGCCCGCTGAGCTCTTCCTAATATGTCAATGTCATTGGCGTTAGCAAGTGGCTATACAAACTTGTAAAAGATTGTACCTCCGGTGTTGGCTTGTGAGTTTCGTACAATTCTTTCAAGTATTATGTTAAAGAGATCGAAGCACGTCGCCTTGTTTAAGACCTTTCCTAACATCGAACCATCGAACCATCGAACCATCGAAAATACCACCGAAGTATTTTTTCTGACTTTGATGGAGCAACGAAAGTTCTCTGTTATCATCCTGTACAGACGGACGACCTTGGCAGGGTTGCCGAGACTAAACATGGCTCTGCTTAACTCGTCTCTATACACACTATCAAATAGCGTATCGATTTTATATTCATTCATATATTCATTGTCAACTATAGTTGTCCTAAGCAAATCCTTTTAGTATGGTAAATCCCTAGGAATAAATTAAAATATTAGAATTATCATCATTCATAACACTACAGTAGAGAAAAGGAGCGAAAAGTATGACGGTATCATGGAAACGTGTTAAATAGGAACGTGCTAAAATGTCCGGGGAAGCCATGTCGAAACTTTTCACCAGTCTCTCATTTACAGAGGTTCTAATACTTTTCTTCACAGTTTTAGAGGTTATTTTTGTAAATAAGATTTCCATTTATAGAGGTAAAATAGTATTTTAGTAAAAATTACGGTGGATCACAGTTTGTCACAGTAAAAGAGGCGTTTCCACTTATTTTGGTGACACTTAACTATATTTAACTGTATCAGGCACAAACGTATAGAGTATTGTACAGCAACACATATGGCTTGTAGCAAATAAAACTGTTTAAATCTAATGATATCAATTCACTTCAATTATTTCAATTATTGCCCGAATCAGGAGTATATGTATGTACAATATTTCAGTGATTTCTGAATAAAGAAACTGAATCTTCACTCGGAGGAATATTTTCAAGACAGTAAAACCAATAAAAATGTTGTTTGTGCACTACTTCTCATTCACGTAGGCACAAAGTCTTATTAAATAATAATAACAACTACTTCTTTCGGCTATTAATAAACATAAACAAAGTCTTTTCATCTTTCATTGGTCTTGCGAAAGAAGCTTTGAATTAAAATCGTAAATAAAGAATATATTTTTCCCATACATACGTATCTTTTAATAAAGGGTTTCTTCTTACCCATATAAAAAAAATGTATTAATCCAAGAATACAATTCTGACACTTATTTCGAATCGCTTGCTAGTAGATATACAGTAGTATGCAAAATAATGGGTGTGTGCTTAACAATTCTCTAAAATAGTTTTTTTTTGTTAGAAAAAGAGATAAAGCTGGAGTAGTGTAATTAAAAGTTTTGACTTCATTTATATTATATCTTTAAACTATACTATTCTTTAAATCTTATATGTCACCAATTTAGTTTAATTAACAAAGGACATTGTCAAGTCGAATTTTTGCTGTGCAAAAAAATAGGTGTAACATCTAGAGTTGCTGCCAATACTGATAATAATTTTCACCACTTTTCTAGCACTGGCATACATATATTCCTACACCTTGGCGGACAGTCAGAGTAGCTTTCATACCGAAAATTGGTAAGGAAGACTATTCGCTCCCCAAGAGTTTCAGACCTATAAGTTTGACATCCTTCTTACTGAAAAGTATGGAGAGAGAGGTGGCGTTCTGTCTCCATTGTTATGGTGCATAGTGGTCGACTCTCTGTTGAACACTCTAAATAGATCTAACGTCTACGCTCAGGCATATGCGGATGATGTCGCCGTACTTTCTGTCGGGCCACGCCTGGCGACGGTCTGTGCTAACGCGCAGGCGGCGCTGGACATTATCGATGAATGGTGTACTAGGAGTGGGCTTTCGGTGAATCCTCTTAAAACTGAGGTTGTTCTTTTTACGAGAAGGAGGATTTTGACCGGTCTGACTCAGCCAGTACTAAAAGGCGTCACCATTCGCATTTCCAATGAAGCCAAATATCTGTGAGTGATTTTAGATAAGAAACTTCATTGGTCTAAACACGTCGAGTCGAAAACATCCAAGGCGCTCTCAGTCTTCTGGCAGTGTAAGGGTGCTTTTGGCAAGACTTGGGGCTTACCACAGAATAAGGTTCTCTGGATCTACACGGCTATGATAAGACCATTCCTCGCATATGCGTCGGTTGTTTGGTGGAAGGGGCTCTCGCGTAAATATGTGGTTGCTTTTTGCACGAAACTCGAAAGAACGGCTTGTCTCGGCTGCTCGGGAGCTTTCCCAAGTACGCCTGGCTCTGCTCTAGACGCTTTGCTGAACTTACCTCCCCTTAATACTTATATCATGGGTTGCACTATCAAAGCCATCCATCGTCTTAGGCGGGGCGGTTTTTGGTATACTCCACACTGGAACTTTGATGAACTTGCGCGACACTTATCTTACGACTCCTGTCTTGACGTCTGATGCAATGACACCAGAACTCTAGCTGATGCGCAAATTCAGAGTCGACTTTCCTTGTGTCCAGGACTGGCTTCGGTCAGAGTCTGAGCCGGGAATGGAATGTAGTCGTATTTTCACGGATGGTTCCAAAACCAGTCAAGGGTCTGGTGCTGGGGTCTTCGTGGAAGTCGACAACATTAGACTTCACTTCTCGTTAGGCAAATATGCGTCTGTTTTCCAAGCGGAAACTTATGCAATCCTAATGGCCATGAACTATGTTGTGAAGAACCGGTGGAAGGGACGTAGCATTTGTGTCTGTAGTGACAGTCAGGCTGCGCTTAAGGCCTTGCTTAACCCTTTAACCACTTTCAAAATAGTTCGTGAAACCAAAAACTTGAACTCGGTCGCAAGGCTGAATTCTCTGTCTCTTATCTGGGTCCCAGGTCACACTGGGAGCTTGGGGAACGAGATCTCCGATGAGATTGCTAGACAAGGCTCAGAGGAGGCTTTCTCAGGTCCCGAACCCGCGTTGGGTCTTCCAGCGTCTTCGGTTAGGGCTTCCATTGACGATTGGGTCTCTCACGAGCACAATTGTGTGTGGCATGACTCTCCAGGTTGCAGGTTGACTAAATGCATGCTCCCGGACGTCTGTAAGAAATCAGCGGCATTCTTGCTGTCTCTCAGCAGAAAAGACTGTAGACAACTTATCGGCGTCTTGACAGGCCACTTCGCTTTTGCCAAGCACCTTAACGTGTTAGGCTTAAGTGACACTACAACCTGCGACGCTTGTGGAGAGAGCGACGACACCGCGGAACATTATCTCTGTGAGTGTCCGGCCTTTGCTCGTATCAGGTGGCAGATCTTCGGTGCGGATGTGGTGAGTGCTGGTACTGTAAGCTCCTCATCACTGAAGTGTTTGCTTGGCTTTCTTCGAAAGTCAAGGAAATTCCAATAAAATGGGTAAATTAGGGTTTGGTCTCTGGCAGTACAATGGACCAGTTGTGTCTGAGTGCTCCAGTCGAGTGTTTCCTATCCCGAAAAAAAAAAAAAAAACATCTAGAGTTCTGAAAAAAAGTTACATGAAATTGTTTTAAGGACTGAATGTATCACAATAACATGTGTACTCCTATAAGTATCTGACAGTAGTACTTTTTCTTCCATCCATTTCTTTTATAACGGCTCGACATCTTTTTGGCATTGAATCCACCAATTTCTGTCATCTTTCCTTTTTTATACCATATTTGATGCGGTCGAGAGCCCTCTTGACATAACCCCACAGGTTTTCTTTATGGTGTTCAAGTCCGGCGATTGTGCCGGCCACTCCAGAACATTTTTTTTTTTTTGTTTAAAATACGTTTTGGCTGCTTTGGAAGTGTGCTTAGGGCCGTTTTCCTGCTGGTACGTCCATCGAAGAGGCATATCTTCCTCGGCAATTGACAGCATCCCATTTTCCAATAAGTTAATGTAACATTTGGTGTTCAAGATCCCCTTTATCCGGTGAATAGGACCTACGCCGTATCAGCAGAAACAACCCCAAACCATGACACTTCCACCTCCGTGCTTTATTGTATATTGTGGTTCAAACTCTGCTTTTTTTGGTTTACCATCTTTTGCAACAATCTGATTAAAATAAATTGGACTCGGCAGACCATAGAATATTTTTCTATTCCTTACTCCAATTAATATGCTGCCGAGCAAATAACTTTCGCCTTTGACGGTGCTGAGTGGTCAACAAGGGACACTTCCTGGGACACCTAGCGGGCAAATTGTTACTCAGCAACCTTCTTCTTATGACCGAGGAGTGTACTTGTAGCCCAAGATATTTTCTTTTTATTTTGGTAGACCTAGCAAACGGATCCTTTTTTGCCATTATTGTAATCTGCCGGCCAGTTTTGGTTGGTGGTTTTTCGTGATATGCCTCGCAATTCTTTCGCTTTCCGCCAATTTACTTATGTCCTGTATCCCCTTGTGGGTCCTAGGGCCTCTACAACGCCAACGCGCCATGGTTTACGGTTTCTCCCCAACTTTTCCCCAACTGCCGTGCCTCCTTCTCTGTTCTGCGCCGTGTTCTCTTCGGACCGTCATGGTTCGCTATGGAACTATCACCCTTTTCGGAACGTGTGACCAATCCAATGCCACTTCCGTCGTTGGATGGTTGTGCCTATTGGTTCCTGACCCGTTCTCCCGTAAAGGTGTTAATTAGAGATACGATTGGACCAGAAAATCCTTAAGAAATTGCGGAGACGATTAACGAACATTTGCAGCTTTCTGGTGATAGTAGTGGTCACTCTCCACATGCTGCATCCATATAACAGCACGGATTCAATATTGAAGCGAAACAGTCTTAGCTTGGTGTTCAAGCAGATTGCCTTGCTTCGCCATATTTCGGACAACACACCGAACGCGGACTTTTCTTTGGCAATCCTATTGGCTATATCCAGTTCGGTTCCACCATCGGTCGAGACAATACTCCCAAGATACTAGAAATCCTCTACTCTCTCTACCGATTGTCCCGCAATGCATATTTGAGCCGATGAGTTTGTTCCAATGCTGATAATTTTATATGCATCATCAGCGTAGTCAAGATGTTTCTGTTCGGATGTAAGAGTCCATCGAAATCCGCCGTTTTCCGTCGACAAAGCTGCACGAAGCACATTGCTAGAGGAATATTATTGGTGAAAGAGGGGTTGCCTTACCCCACTTTGGATCTCAAATTCCTCAGACAACCTTCCTCTGTGCAAAACGGGACATTTGGAGCCATCATATGTAGCTTTGATAATAGCAATTAGTTTATCGGGGATACCTCTCCTGCGTAAGGCACGCCAAATAAACTCCCTGTTGACACCATCGAACGCCTTCTCAAAATCGATGAACAGCAGGTGGAGTGGCGATCGATATTCAACGAAATGTTCGATGATAATCCGCATGGTGTTGATGTGGTCGACACAGGAGGATCCAGAGCGGAAACCTGCTTGTTCGGCATCGAGTGTGTCTTCGAGATGTTGTTTGATTCGCTCCAGGATGATTTTAGCTATTATATTAGGTAAAGCAGGCAGCACGAAGATACCCCTCCAGTTTCCGCATTCCATTAAATTTCGTTTCTTAGGAAGCTTGACGATCATTCCCTTTTTCCACTCGTTAGGAAAGCTTTCAGCTTCCCAAGCTCTCTCTATAAGTGGAAGCAGAAGCTCAGCCGATGTTGTTGGCTAACTTGTTCTGTTGGGGCTGCTGAGCCGATTCTCGCCAGCTCGTCGGCTTTCTCATTGCCTGGGATACCCTCGTGTTCAGGAACCCGACAGAGCGATACCTTGTGCTGTGTTCCAAGAACCCTGAGCTTCTCGACAACACTTCACAAGCTTCGATTTAATTTCTATGGCAGTAATCGCTTTTATAGCTGCCTGGCTGTCGATAAAGATGGTGATACCTTCTGGCAATAGTGCCCTTACCGCAGACTCACGGGCGGCTGTTGCCACTGCTAAGACCTCTGCTTGGAAAACACTACTTATGGGAGGGTCCCCAGGTTCTACCAAAAATTTTACTACATGAGTAAAAGGCTATTGTTGCTTTCTTAATTATTTCCTCTATATTTAATCTCCAATTGAGCTTTTTGTCAAGTACAAGGCCCAGGTATTTTGCGCTATCGGACAATCTGAGTGGGATACCATCAACAGAAGGTGTACTAAACTCCAGTATTTTCCTCTTATTCGTAATTAAAAAAAAAAAAAAAAAAAAAAAAAAAAACCGTAGCAAAATGCTCTTTCCATCTCTTGAGCTGGTCCTCATCCGAAATGAGCAAGGAACCGTCTAGGCTTTTCACTGGGTGTTGGCTAGAGCTACGACCACCTGTCAGCTCTTCGGTGATTCTGTAGACGGTCCTAGTGTAGCACCTCCGTGCAGCTTCTTCTGCTTCTGTAGTCAGCGCGTTGATGTAGTTGCGCCTGTCACGTCGCACGCTACGCTGAACTTCTCTCATCTTCATGCGATATAGGAACTCTAGCTCACTTCTTCCTGCTGCTGGGGTAGCTGCAATGCGAGCTTTCAGCTGTTTTCGTTCGTCAATCCGTCTCTAGCTATACTCGGAAAGCCACGCTCTACGTCTTCCCTGCGGTCGACCGACAATTCTTTCAGCACGAGATGTAAAAACATTTTTCACAGCACACCAATGACCTTGGGTGGTTATGGGCAGTGAGCTGCTGATTGCTTCCATACCTTGCGAAAGGTGCTCCCTTAATTGTTGGCGCACTGAGGGATCACTAAGTCTATGGATGTTGAACCTGGGCATTCTTTTTTTTTTGTGGGCGCCGTGGCGTAAGTGGTTAGTGTGTCAGATCACTGCGCGTGAGGTTCCAAGTTCGAATCAGAAAACACCAAAAAGTTTTTTCACGGTCCCACCTCTCGCGAACGTCTGACAAACATCCGAGAGTATTGTTGTCTCGAAAAAGCTCCTCAAAACAAATTGCCCTTCGGATACGGCACTAAACTGTAGGTCCCTTTCATTACAGCAAATTAGCTTTCCTCTTTTGTCTTATTCAATTCCCTCGTATTAAGAATCAGCAGTAATCCTCCAAAATGTTTGCATTCCATCTTCCCTCAAAGCGTTCTGTTAAACGTTTGATATCTTTGTGAAGACGTTCTCCCTGTTTGTCGCTCACCTTTCCAAGATTTGAGGGAAAAAGTCAAAAAAAGAATGCAAAAAATGCAATTTTAAAAACGTATGGCAATCCATAATTTCATACTTTTGTAGCAAGCTTTCTCCTAAGAACTTACCATTATCAGCTTTATGATTACCCAAAAATCCCTTAATTCGATTTTTTAATGACAACCAAACTGCTAATTCTTTGCTTGTAAGTTTCTGATCGAAACTATCATCCTTCATGAGTTGTCTTATTTGTGGGCCAACAAAGATGCCTTTTAGTTTTGCATCGCTTATTTTTTGACAACACTTTTTAGATATAAAAATCCTTCACCATTTTTACCCAAGGCCTTCACGAAATTCTCCATTATGCCAGGTTTAATGTGTAGCGGCGAAGGAATGACGTTTTGTGCGGTGGTGAGAGGAGTATATTTTACATTGCACTTTCAACATAGATGTTCTGTTCCTTTTGGTCATTCGTTAATGTTATAGTAGTTACTCTATTATCCCACAATTTTTTAATTTTTTTTTCTCTTGTACAACCTATGCCCGCGTGGCAATGACACTGCACCTGAAAGATCTATTGTATCGGAGGGTTGGAGTTAATCTAACAGACGTACTACCTCCCTCATGAAAGTGAGTATGTCTTTAGTAGCGGAGCATTTCAGTTCCACTGAAGTAAGTATCTCCTTGTGGAGAATACGTTTCCTTAACCAGTATAGTACCGGGCATTCACAAAGAATGTGTTCGGAGGTTTCATCCTCCTCTAAACAGAACCGACAGTCCTTCTCTTGGCACAGGTTAATCTTGTTAAGATGGTATCTTAAGCCGCAATGGCCAGTAAGAAAGCTCACAAGCTTCTTAATGCTTTCCCTATCTAAGTTAAGGATTTCCTTATAGGAGTAAGGCTTGATTAATTGACGCCACAATAAGGTTCAGGACCTATGAACACATATTCTGAGCCAGCCCTAGGAAGCTCATCTGCAGATTCGTTGCACACAATCCCTTGGTGTCCAGGTACCCAACCGAGTTTTACCCTGTTGTATTTGGCAAGGTCTTGTAATGCATCGTAGCAGCATTCCACGGTTCTGGAGTCCATTTGGTTGGACGACAGTGCCATAAGTGCTGCTTGGCTATCTGAGAAGATATGTATTCTAGCGCCTTTGATCCCCTTGCGGAGATTGTGTCTGGCGCATATCTCGATGGCATGGATTTCAGCCTGAAACACAATGGGAGTCGTACCCATAGGTACCGAGATCTTTGTGTTGGGTCCAAAAACCCCAGCTTCAACTCCAGAATCCATCTTCGAACCGTCGGTGAACTAGGCCAGACTTCTAGGGTCCAGTGTTGGAGCACCATTGGACCAGTTTTCGCGGTCCAATATTTCAACCTCGAATAACCTACCAAAGCAGTGTTGCCTGACCATAATATCTGGTAAAGTGCAAAACATGCTCTTTTAGGGATTGAGTTGAGTATCTTTAAATGTCCCACAAGGTCACCTGGTTTATACTCGTGATCTAGCTGCAGCCTGATGGCATATCTAGCAGCCATCTTCCTAATGAAGATTGGTAAGGGTGTAAGCCCAACAATAGCTTCCAGAGCTGTCGTATAGGGCAGGGGCGCATCGCACCTGTAATGCCAAGACAGGCAATTCTTTGCAACTTCTGCAACTTGTTTGCCGATGTCTGCTGGAGAGTTTTTGGCCACCAGACGATGGCCGCGTATGTGATAATGGGTCTAACCATCATTATGTACAACCAATGTATCATCTTAGGAGAGAGACTCCAAGTTCTGCCGTATAAGCGTTTACTGGCCCACAGTGCTCTAATAGCGCGCTCAGTGGCGGACTTGATATGTGAATTCGAATTTTGATGACCCAGGGGTCCGTTCGCAACCGACTCCTCGTGTCTTCGAGAAACATGCCCAGGGGCACCGCTGGTCGTTAACGACAAACCGGCCACGTTGCCAGTCTTAGGAAGTCTAGGGACTAATGTGCTGGGGCGGGCTGGATCCTTTGATCGGATTCCCGCAGTGCTGGTACTAGCTTTAGGACCACTGGTGCTACTTAGCGACTCACTAGTCGTGGCAGCGGTTTTGGCAGTGGAACTGGTGTTCGGGGCATGCCCGAGGCCCAGGCACTGCTGGTGGAGACGGATGATGAGGGGTCCATCGCAGTAACAGTTGTAATGCCAATTGCGTCCACCTACTTCTGACTACCGTGACCAGACTCCTGGCCCTTGTCAGTGGTCTTTGGGATCAGTTTGATCTGACCAAAACGGTAGTGCACTTTGTTATTGAGGGCCTTCAATACCCTCAGGGAAGAGTCATCGATCGCCAGCACAAGATGGAGGAGTGCACCTTCCTTCACCCTTTGCATAACCTTCCATGAAGTTGCCATTAGGCCATCGTTTTGAGCTTCCAATGAAGCCAGAATTTTTGTCGACGGGAGCTCGAGACTTTGTGGGAAGAAACCGCGGATGATATGGGTTTTAGGGAATGATCCCTCTTCCACCAATAAGATGTCCAATCCACTTTTGGCTCTTATTGTCTCAAAATTCGAGCTCATCCACCCAGCAGTAGCACTGTTTGAGCAGACGAAAATCAGCCATCCCGCCTTGTGCTGTGAGCCTGAGAATTGCGGTCATACGCCTTTATTCCTCAGCTCAATTGAGACATCGATGACGGCCTCTTGGATGAGTGTCATCTGCTCCGTTGATAGGGGCTTGTTCTCCAAGTCCGCTGGGACGATACCTAACCTGACAACACTAGCCACCTGACTGAAGGTGGGAACATTAGGTGTAGGTCCTGTCTTGGCTTTCTTTATCCCCCAAAAAATATAGGAAACAGCAATATTTCGTGAAACCTCCCTGTAGTCCAAGTAACAGAGCTACAACTTTTAAATTAGCACAAACTTTTCATTCGTATTTTTTATACAATACTTACTTGATTAAGTCTAAGATTAGTCGCATGTTTTCATACGTATCTTTTAAAATAATTGAAAATACATTAGGTGTCGAAGGGTATTTGGTTGTCGTTATGATGTTGAATTAGTGTGGCTTTTAAGCTGGTCTTAAAGCCATCAATGAAAAGTCTATATTCGGCCCAACTTTGTAACCAACTCAAAATAAGTGTACGGGGAAAACATTGTACATCATAACTCAAAAGCGTGACCTGTTAGAACACCGTTATCTTCGGAGAATTTCTCTGTGTGTATCAATTTCAAATTGAATATCATTGCATTTAAACGCTTAGTTTATGTGATATTCATCTCTCTTTTGCAGTCAAGTTTGTGGCACTCATTTCAGATCCCCCGAACTGTCGAATTTTCCTACTAGGAAGTCTAGTATTCGACCCCGAATTCCCGTTCCATTTCTTTAATAAAAACTCTAATTGTTATAGGAAAATTCGAACGTCGTCGTCGCAGGTCCCTATATAAATTTTATTAGCCATTTGCCATTCAAGTGGTTAGCATAACTTAGCTGTTGAACTTTGTTGTTTCGTACTTAAGTCAAGCACACACACATACATATATACACATATTTCACATTTATTTATTCATTTTTGCATTTAAAAAAATTCTGAGGTCTGTCTATAGTACGAAGTTTGGTATGTGGCTTGACTCGTCTACAATTCATATCGCAGCCGTAGGCTACCCAGTACCTAATAAATGCGTCTTTTGCGTGATTGATGACAGTTTTCGTAATGACTTTTATCGGCTAGTTACTAAACCATTTTCTCACTGAAACGCCTTCACTGTCGCGCCTTACTTAACCAGCAGTGTACTAAAAATATTGAACAAGTTAATAAAGAGAACATGATCAACAGTATATTTCTGCCGCCTGTTGGGTATGAATTTTAAATTTGTTTCAGTGAATTTTTTTGCATTCAAATGCGTGTTCCACAGCACATGGCGACGACTTTACCTGTGCCAAACCCAGTTTTGTGTGAGAATACTAAAGTGAAACCCGATTGCACAATTCGGAGTTCAGGCACGAGTTCTCTTTGGTGCCTGTGAGCAGTTCTATCAAAAAATACCATCTAATGCCGCTTATACCCCTAGACAGTGGTACGACTAATGCGACCTATAAATAGACATGCACCCGTATAAATATTTCATGTATTTCCAATTAACCGTAGGAATAATAATATACGCTTTTCTATCTACCGGCGGCTTTAAATTTAATTTCGCAGAGAATTGAATTGATATACCTATGGGAACCATGCAGTAGGGGTTCACAAAAGAATGCACGACTTTTGTTATGTGTGCACTCCTTCCCATTAAAGCGTGTGCCGCCATCATTCACATTCATTTGCAATTTAAAACATTTTCGTCTTCGCCTCGTAAGTAGTTGGGGGGTGTTTTCTTATTTTTGTTGGAAAAAACGAAAGTTCCTTACCTAGGAGCTATAGGTACTTTCCAAAGTTTTTTTCTTTACCGAAAAGAAGAATCCGCATTCGCAGTCAGAGATAGAGCGCCAGCGAGGGGCTTGGCGTTTGTTGACTGAAAATATGCTCCAAACCATACACCCACTGACAGGCAAGGAGGCCAATTCCAACGAAAGCAAATCATGATTTATAGCCTGAATGTCGAGTAAGTGGTACAAAGCGACGGAGATACGTCGAATAATCTGTGGACATAAGCAACAAACATTCACAAACAGGTATCGTTATGGCGCTGAACACAATTGATGTTCTTCATAAACTGAATCGTGTCAGCTGAATGCAGCAACAACTACAATGAAATAGGCAACGTCCTCAAATGGATTAACTGCATCGCATTGGATTGGCTTAGAGATAAAGAAAGTCTCATATGGCCTCGTGGCGTTAAAGGAGCGAAAAATCCCGCGAACGACGACAGTTGATGAAAAAGGCAAAAAGAAAAGGAGCAACGATGACGCCAACTACTGGTGCGCTGCTTCAAATGAAAGTAGTTGGTGTACGAATTTTTTTTTTCCTTTTTGTTCATTTATTGCCTTGACTGGATGCAATTTATCTTTTATCTAGGAATTGATTGAATTTCATTTGAGCATTTGTGAAAGAAGAAAGTGTAAGGGGTGTAATTTGTACCTTGGAGGTTCTTCTAGTGGTGGAATTTTCACTTGGAATCAGAAATGGAATTTTTAATCCTGGGGCTATAGATACTAAGATTTATAGATGCTTTTATCTAAAACATAGGTCAACCGTCACGGTGGTAATACCTACTTTCACAACCCAGGACAAGAGGACTAAATGTGTGGATAGCGGTCGCTTCTAATTCGACCAATTTGGATCATTATTTAGAAAAAGTTGATCGTCCTCAAGCTATTTCCTGTGAATCCCCTTTTTAACTGCTAAGATTTTTTCTCAACCATTTTGCGGTAACTTTTTCACAGAAAACGTCAATTTGTTCATTTGCCATGGTTAAGGTAAGAGGTTAGGATGCCACTGAATGTGGTGTAAGGGTGCTATTCTAAAAGATATTTTCTCGGACATACATACATATGTATGTATATTCAAAGTAATTTTGTTTTTCCATGGATACATATAGGTTACCCGTTTCTTTTAAGCGCATATGTATAGACCGGCTTCCAAGACGTGCCATGGTGGCCGTGGCATCAGGTAGGCGACACCGCGGTAGGCCTAGAAATAGATGGTTGGACCAAGTCCGGCATCTCTCCTGGAGCCGTCTAGCGATTCCTCCTGATGAGTTGCGAGTCAATGGCGGAGGATCGAGAAGGATGGAGAGTCCACCTGAGCATCCTACCCCCGCGACCCTCATGAAGGATTAGCGAGCCATTGAAAATGTATGTATGTATGTATGTATATGTCTGAAAATTTGCTAGGGTTAAGCAATAAAGACACGATATGCCTTCCTTCACGGTATGCCGGTCCTTCAATTCTGCGCGAGTTTGGAATTGTCTACAAACTCTCTTGCAGATTGTTGCCCATTATAACCACGCACTCACTTGAGTCCCTGGTCTCCAGTCAAAATAGGCGCCCAATCGCATTTCATAGGTCATGAAACATTCTGTGGCTTACCTACTGGTCAACTTAAAAAAGAGTAAAAAAGCTGGGAATAGTTAAAAAGCTCTCATGGGACACACAAATACGCCTAAGTCATGCTAAAAAAATGATCAATCTAGCAAAAGATCGGAAGAGATTCTAGCAAAAAGTAAATTTAATGTCAAGATCTTGACTGACAATCTATAACTGATCACCACCTGCAGAAAATTGGTAATTGTCAACCTGACACCTGCATAGACACAGTCATGTCTTGAAAACACCGAAGCTGCCGAACATACGAGGGCTGTTCGATAAGTCAGTGACTTTGATGCAAGATGGCGCTCGGATCGCATAGAGGATTGTTTTCTGACATCGTTAGGCGTTTTTCTCTTTTAGTTCAGAGCAGAGCCTGAGTTATCAAAAAAAAAAAGTTGTGTTTCTTTTTTAGCTCAGACACATCAGAGCTCTAAATTTGTTTTTCTTTTTTCGTTCAGAGTATGCTCAGAGCGCACTCTATGAGCTCTGAATAATTTGACCGAGCGTTCAGAGCAAAATCCTGAGCACATCCATTTTTCATATTTGACAGGAGGACAAAGAAAATTGCAAAACAATTGAAATGGCGGACGTAATTTGTTGTTCTGGTGCAGAAAGTAAATATAACATAAAAAAGAACTATCAGTAGAAATTCTTTTCATATTTTGACAGCTCAATCTAGAATTGCTTATCAAATGACATCAGATTGCTCAAGTGTGTTTCATAAACAAATCAGAGCGCTCTGAGCACGTTCAGAGCACGCTCGATGTGTCAGAGCTTTGCTCTGAACGTAAAAAGAAAAACTCCTTTTGTTTCTTTCTCGGCATAGAAAAAAAAATTAAATATTGTAGATCTGTCAAACACTTTTTAGCTTTTTATAGTGATTGCCAAATGAAAAAAAGTGAGTTTCGTGATTTAATGCAGCACTACTTTTTCCGCAGTAAAACCATTAAGGAGACTGAAGACAGACTAAAAAAAGTATTATGGAGACTCTGCTTCCTCGCATGGAAGTGTACACAAGTAGTTCACTAAATTTCGTTGCAGTCGTATGATCACAAAAGACGCTGAGCACCCAGGACTTCCAAATGACGTCACAATAATGGAAGAAAATGTCAACAAAATCCACAATGCTGTGTTGGACGATCGCTGGGTCAAGGTTCGTGAGATATCTGAGATTGTAGTAATTCCAAATGATACCGTCATTCGAATCCTACATAACCATTTGGGCATGAAAAAATGATCGGCAAGATGGGTGCCGCGTTTGCTGACGGTGGACCAAAAACGGATTCGGGTGAAGATTTCAAATCAGAGTTTGGGACTCTTCAAGCGCAATTAAAGTGAATTTTACGGTGTTTCGTAACAGTTGATGAATTCTGGATACATCACTACACACCAGAAACGAAGGAACAATCAAAACAGTGGACTTCGGCGAACGTGCTCCAAAAAAGGCAAAAATGGTTCCGTCGACCGGAAAAGTCATGGCAACGCTTTTCTGCGATTCCCACGGCGTAATCTTCATTGACTATTTGGAAAAGGGAAAACCGGACAACAGTACAACAGCCAATTTATTACATAAATTTAATGCAGAATTGATGGAAAAAACGACAGATTTGCAGAAGAATAAAGTGCTGTTTCATCACGATAATGCACCGGCTCATCGTCTCGTCTGCAGTAGCAACAACAAAATTAGCTGAATTGCGATATGAACTGCTTCCTCATCCACCCTATTTTCCAGATTTGGCTCCGTGTGATTATTTCTTGTTTCTTAATATGAAGAAATGGCTCGGCGGAAAAAGATTTTCATCGAATGAAGAAACTGTCGATGTCCTATTTTGCAGGGTTTGAGAAATCATATTTTTTAGAAGGGTTGAAAAAGTTGGAATATCGTTGGGAAAAGTGCATCGCACTGAAAGGAGACTACGTTGAGAAATAAATTCAAATTTGAGAAAAAAAAAAAAAATTTCATTTGAAATCCACCGACTTATCGAGCAGCCTACGTATTGTGAGCGAATGTCCCGCCATTGCTCAAGTCAGAATTAAAAATGATTGACTATCTAGCACTTCACTGGCTTGCCATTTTATATTGATTACAAATTCTGTCGAAAACGGTACTTTGAAGTCCAAATAACTTACTAAAATCTGTAAATCTGTGTCTCCTTATAGCGCGTAGGGCATTAACCAGGACTACGCGCCATCCTGTTCGGTTCCTGGCGATGCGTTTCAGCTCCTTCCCAGTTGCTGAGATTCTTTTCCGACTATTCTACGCCTCGTCACCTTTCTGTATTCGCCCATTCTGTGTAAGCGGGTTCCATTGCATGGCTTGTCGGGCAATATAATTTTCGTCCTTGCGTAGGGTGTGCGCAATCCACTACCAATTTCGCTTTTCTATAATCACATCTATAAGTTCCTGGCCCGTTCTTTCATAAAGTTGTTCGCTTGAGATACGATTTGGCCAGAATATTCCTAATATGTTTTTTAGACAGCGGTCCAGGTAAGGTAGAGCACCATGAGTATATGGTTTTGACTGCATGCTGAACAGGGGGTTCAGTTATAGTCCTAACGTCTTTGGGCGGTGTTCAGAGAACTTTTCGATATATTTTTTTTTTGAGAAATTCTTCTAATAGTTCATTGCAAATTGGTTTTGTACGCATTTCCTATACTGATGAGCTCTTATTGGTATGACATGTTAAACCACCTCTTTGATTAACGATGATATAAATATTACTGGTGTGCTTTTTGAAAGCCTTTAGACTGACATGAAGTTCCACCACAATCAACGCAATCTGAAATGAAATCCAACGTATCAGGAATGACCAAAAACCATTATAGCTAATGCATTTCAATTCAATGACTACAAATGAACCAATTTGCCTCATGAAGCCATTATAAACAGCCCTTTCGATAAATAAAAAAATGAAAAAAATAGCTTTATCAACCGACTAATGGATGCCCAAGCTCAGAAGTTTATCCATATAGTCATGTATGCACCCAAAAAATACATATGAACATTATTCCTTGCGGAACTAGTGCCACTATTCAAATGCGAAATGAAAACCAGTAGTATTTCGCTTTTTAATTGACACTGACGCAAACAGAAGCAGATGTCTATCAATAAACTGGAGTGCAAATGACATCATTTTGCTGGCAATTTCATCTCACAAAAACTAATTCGTGATAAGAATAAATCTTCATCATTTATAATAAAAAATATTTCCTAATACTAAATGATAACATGATAAATGAACCTTTAACATTTTATTTTACAATTTCTAGGACAAAATTTATTGTGCAAGTTGACAGCTGCAACAGCTGCTGTAGAATTTTGTATCGTGTGAGAAGAAGTTCAAAAGAGATAGATTGTTGCTTTGCTTTGGAAATACGTAGGTGGACCTACAATTTTGCTCCGTATCCGAATGAGAATTTTTACTTTGTTTTTTGAGAACCTTTTTCGTGACAGTATTATTCTTGGAAGTTTGTCAAAGGTTCGCGAGGGGTAGTACCATCAAAGAACTTTTTGGTGTTTTCTGGAATTCGAACATTGAACCTCACGCGTAGTGACAGACTAACGCACAGTAACCACTGCGCTACGGCGCACATTGGTCGAAAAAGGCCTAAAAACGGAAAAAACCTCAGGCACGCTTTATTTCTTCGAACATTTTCAGAATAAAGGTCATTCGTATAAGTTTTTGACTCGTTGAATCGATTTAGACTATTCCCAAGCACCTAGGAACAGTAACTTGTCAAGTATTGTTAGCCATATGCTGAGAGTTTCTTCTTGTTGGAGCGATGCTTATGAAACAGAACATCATGTCAGTGAACTCTATCAACCAGAAGGGGTTCATTTGTACATTTTGAAGGTAATTGAAGTATTCTTCTTCTTCTTCCTTTTATCAGCGAGGCTATGATCCGAAAACAAGGGATCACAGCCCTCCCACTTCACTGCATTTCTACTGATCCGCCTGTGGGGTTCGCCTATTTGACCTCAGAAAATATCGGCAGGCCTGCCGATTTTGGATCACTCTGTTACTGAGGCCAATGAAATGCCGATGTCGTCGCATTTGTCTGATCCAGGCGTTTATAGGCCTGCCTTTCCTACATCGCGATGTCTTTGGAACGTGCATAGATATTGCCTTTTTAACAGGGTTCAAATGATCTCTTCTTTGAACGTGGCAATACCAGCTGAGCCGGTCGCGCTCTAATTTGTGTACGATGGTTTCCTTGAGTATTCATGCAATAAAATTCTTTTTTTTTAAATAAGATATTAATTGTAATAATACAATGATACAAAAATAGGTAATACACAAATAGATAGATATAAATAGATACATATACATAAATAGGTAGATAGGTATATCTACACTTTACAACAGGAGTTTCTTGATTTCATCGTCAATTATTGGCGTCTTTTCAGCTGTTTTGGGATCGGATCGCATTGTATTAATAAGGGGATCTGAGGAAACTAAAAGAAAATTAATAACATCCTCGTTCGTATTAATTCGGGAGCATTTTCGGGAGTGAGCTAGGCGGTATAGACGATAATCTTTATTCCGTGCTTCCTGCGCCTCTTCTGAGAGTAACCCCACGGGAAGAATAGAGGCCGAAATTATGGCATTTGTATGCCATAGGTTTTCGTTTTTTTCGAATTATTTTCACAAACTTGTTGTTCGGCTTATAAACGAATCCCTATATTTGAAGGGGAGGAATGCAGCTGGCTATTTCGCTGGAGCATTTTTTTTTATAAAAAAAGACACATGACATTTCTACGGTGTTCAAGTGAGACTATGGAGTTCACAATGACTCTATCACCTATAAGTTTTAACGCGCGGTTCTGTACCCTATCTAGAATGTGCAGAACGGTCTTGGGTGCACCAGACCAGATGTGAGCGTTATATTCCAGCTTTGTGCGAATGAATACCTTATAGATGGAGGCCAGATCAGACGGGGTAAAATACTTTTTGCAACGCTTAAGGAATCCTAGACATTTAGCAGCATTTTTGGCGACTTCAAATATGTGATCGTTCCATCGAAGACGGTTATTGATGCACATACCGAGAATGGCAAGTCTTTCGGATTCAGCGATACAAGTACCATTCATGGATAATGCTTGAGGGTCTTGGTTTCGCTTGAGAGACAGAAGACAGCATTGAGTTTTGGATGCATTAAATTCCACTCAATTAATTGAACCCCATTTGGTAATGCTGTCCTTTAATGTGTTTAACATACGTTGTCGTTCCTCTTCTACGGCCGAAGAGCAGGGACGTGAGTTAGGGAACGAATATGAAAAACCGAGGGTACTGTCATCAGCGAAGGAATGGACTGGACTAGAAGTAGCAGACAAGAGGTCATTTATAAAAATGAGGAAGAAAGTCGGAGACAAAACGGAGCCCTGGGAAACACCAGCATTTATATGGTGAATTGCAGACTTGAAGCCGTCCAACACAACTTGTATTGAACGATCCGAAAGGTAATTTCTAATCCATTGAATAAGAGACTCATCAATGCCATGATGCAAAACTCTGTCAAATGCCTTAGAAATATCGAGCGCAACCATCTTTGTTTCGCCGAAGTGATGGATTGATTAGTTCCTTTTCTCGGTGAGATATGCCATCAAATCACCAGTGGACCTGTTGCTACGAAAACCGTACTGCCGGTCATTGAGGAGTTTTCGTGAATCAAGATATTTCATAAGCTGATGATTTATCAGCGTTTCCATGACCTTGGAAAGAAGGGATGTAAGTGCAATGGGTCGGTAATTGGACGGGGAGGAAGAATCGCCTTTTTTAAGGACGGGCTGGACAAATGCTGTGTTCCATGTACTAGAAAAGAGCCCAGAAGAGTAGGGAAGACAGAAAAGCTTACGCAGATGTTTTGCCAGCGTGGAAGAATACCTATTCAGAACTATGGGTGGGATACTATCTGGACCAGCAGATTTGTGTATGTAAAGACCTTTGAGTACTCCTACAATTATACGAGTGCGAAAGTGGACTACTCCCATTGAAAATTCGACGCTCTCAAGTACAGGCGGAGACAAAGCGCTATCTGGCAAGGTGGAGTTCGCTGCGAAGTGAGCAGCAAGCAGATTGGCTTTGTCAAAGGAGCTGACAGCTGGAATGTCATTGTAAATGAGCATTGGGACGGCAGTCGAGGCAGAATTGTTAATATTTTTGACAATTGACCAAACATTTTTACTGCGTTTGGGACATTGTAGAATTTTTTGCCATGTAAGAATTTTACACGCCGAATGAGAGCATTGCAGTCATTTCTGGCTTGTTTAAACTTCTTTCGGTTTTCCTCAGATTTGTTGGCTTTATAAGACCGAAAACTTACCTCTTTCAACCTGATAGCTTCTTTGCAGCTCTGGTCAAACCACGAGTTTGCCTTGGGTTTGTTGCTTTTTATTCTGTTAGGAATAAATGCATCCATACCTAAGAGGATGGTGTCAGTAATCATATCAGCGGCG
Organism: Brachypalpus laphriformis; assembly: GCA_945910035.1. Classification (NCBI taxonomy): domain Eukaryota; kingdom Metazoa; phylum Arthropoda; class Insecta; order Diptera; family Syrphidae; genus Brachypalpus; species Brachypalpus laphriformis. The sequence goes on from OX246755.1 coordinate 128,068,184, forward strand.
GCATCCACGTCGCTATCGAGGAAGCATAGCGACCAGTTAAAACTCCTAAAAAAAACTATTAAGGCCGTCCCAGTTGGCTTTCTCGTAACGCCATACTTTTCTTTTGGGAGTTTTTTCTTTAACTGAGTGGTCAGAGTACGAGAATTTAGCTGATACGATGTTGTGGTCCGACCGGCCTAGAGGCGCTAAAACATCAATGATGTATTTATCAGGGTGTGAAGTAAGAAACAAGTCCAGAGTGTTGGCGGAATGATTTTCAATGTCCGGTATACGTGTAGGTTCATTTACAAGCTGAGTCAAATTGTTTATCTCAGCGAAAAGTTCAACATACCTTCCTTCGGGTGTTGTGTGGCCAGAATGTCGAAGCCGCTCCGAATTGTGTATATTGAAATCGCCCGCAATGACGATTTCAGTATGAGAATACAGGGAGACAATTCGTGTGATGGAATCGGACAGCGCATCAAATTCGTTAAAAGTCGAGTTGCTATCCGCACTAGGGCTTCTGTAGACAAAACAGTAGTGGATTATTTGCTTACGGACGGTTAATTTTAGCCATTTGAAATTAAATTCCGGATTGGAACAGAGGCCATACTGTAGTGGAACTTGATAAGCTATATCACTACGGACGTAAATGGCGAGGCCGCGATGGAGAAAGAATAATGGCACTAAGTTATATCCAGGCTCTATCTGCCGTGCTGCTCGGCGAACATTTTTTTGCGATAAAGTGCCTTCCCCAACATTCCGCAGCTGGTCTTTGGATTTCTAGTTAGTAGACACCCTACTGAGTGTATCTAGACCAGAATCATGTCGGCGCTTTTTTGCATTTTGAAGTTCAGAAAAACGGTATTTCGCGATATATGGGTTATACAAAAAATTACAGCCTCTTGGAAAAATCTATAAAAAATATTTTCCATTCCTTTTGATACCAGTGGACTTGAAAAAACTAAGGGGGGGAATTTATTTGCAACTTAAAAGGCTTCACTGGGCTACATAAACTTACAGTGAAAATCCTTTGGAAACCGCGATTCTCAGATTCAGAGGCTTGTGCAATTCAGGAAAAACTTTATTCTTCTTCTTCTTCCTTTTATCAGCGAGGTTATGATTCGAAAATAAGGGATCACAACCCTCCCACTTCACCGCATTTCTACTGATCCGCCTGTGGGGTTCGGGAAAACTTTATTAATTCTCTTTAAATCTGGAAAACGTTTAGTTTGTTATCTTAGATCACAGAAATAGGCAACAAAGTAAATGAGACTATTTTGGGACCACGAATGAAATATTTGTGCAATGTAGGTGACTTATTCCACCAGGGGTACCGACCTACAAAATATCTGGCTGTATCATAAGAAAAGATTCGGAATCTATCGACATAAATTTCGTGGCCACTTGATATGACTTGATTGTGTGCATTCTATTAATTAATCCAATGTCTAATTTAGTTATATCAGCCGATATCACAGCCTTTTACAAAAGCGTCTGGCCGTGTTCCCATTATTCGAATTGCTGACATAGGTGTGTCGATGATCACGGATCCCTGGGTCCCTTCTGTATTCGCGTTTTAGTTCCTGCAACAATTATTTTGTCGTTTTCAATAGCTTGTCACTTTTTAAGAGGTAGTTTGTATGACAAGTGAAGTAGACATCCGAAGAGACGTATCCATTCATGTAAAACAGACCAAATTCTTAGTGCTCTGTCTTTGCTGGCAATCTAATCATTTCTTCGACCCTATTTAAGTTTTTAGATACTGCACCACATAAGTAACATTTTTGTTAAGGTCAAGTTTTGACTTATTACTAACAATTTTTCTTCCTAGCTCTAGTATTTACAATTTTTTTTCATCTGATCTACTTATTTACTTACTTTATGCAATTATGTAAAGCAAAACTGGGGCCATCAGGGTCTTATATAGAGTCTCCTTAGTTGTTCGAGATAGAGCTTTACTGTTGAATTCGTGTATTAGCAATAAAAAGAAAGAAGCAATTGACCAAGAGCTTCGCTGGATTTCTGCGCTGGTGTCGTTTTTAGAATTTATAACAGAGCAAATGTAGACAAAGTCCCTTACTACTCGTACCTCTAAGTTGTAGCGGCCTACTGTGACGTTCTGTCTAATGCGTCCAATTCCCTAGTTGTTGACAACATTTACATACTTGGTTTTGCCCTCGTTTATCGCTAAACCTATTTTGGCCGCTTCTGCTTCAATGCTTGCAAACGCATCGGTGACAGCTCTCTGAGTTCTTCCCATTATGTCAAATCGTTGGCGTATGCAAGCAGTTGTACGGACTTAACTGCCGAAGTGGGAAGATTTGAACGATGGTGGACTTTCCTGGCTTGGAACCGCACTGATAGGGTCTGTTGATAAAAGGTTGCCGGCGTCCACACAATATCGCATAAAAAATCTTGTATGCTATGTTGATGAGCTTTCTTTCTGGCTGTGTTTTCCTTAAAAAGAATTATTGCTTCTTCAAAGTTTGAGTACTATTCTCAAGATTTTGTGCAAACCATAGTTTTTTTAATAAAATCGCTTAAAACTATGCATGTCAATGCGTGTCATATATCATACAATTTGTTCAAGAATCCTTTTTTTAATAACTATTTGGACAAAAATTTCTTACGCTTTTCGCGTAACGTGCTCAAAAAAAGGGTGGGGGGAGAACAGGGTATTTTTTGTATAATTCATGTTCAACAAACTGTTCCAGAAACTTTTACATCCAAGAACCTTTCAGAAATAGGGTACATTGTGATCCTAAAAGTACCCGTTTCAAACTAGGCTCAACTGTTTATATATTACTGGTTCATATACCGTGCTGTGAAAATTTTACACTCAAAACCATGGATATGGATAACAAATATGAAGTATGTATTGGTTTTGCCCCAAAATATTGCCAAACGAACGATTTATTTAATATTTATTTATTGAAGCTTAATACAATCATATGGAATGCTTTGTCCTTTATTTCTTATTAAATTTCAAAATCCACATGGTAGACTGGAAATAAGATTGTATAAAATGCTTTCCGGTATATAATTCCATGCTTTGACAATTCTTTGTTTGAGTTGTTCCACTTTGAGAATATCTGCTTTTCCTGATCATTAACCGCCCTTGCCAGGATGCCCCACATGTTTTCAAGGGGGTCTATGTTTGGACTTAAAGCTGGCCAAACTAAAAGTTTAACTCCACATTCTGAAAACCATGTTATTGTAGTCCATGCTTTATGGATAGGACCGTTGTCTTGTTGAAATATAACATCTTTGCCCTTAGTCAGCGATATTAGGGGAAGAAGATGTTCCTTCATCACTTCTTAATATTTTTTGGAATCAGTTCCTCCAGAAATAAAAACAATTTCTGTTTTCAGATTTCCGATGAAAGCTGCCCTCCATAACTCCACCTCCTTCTAAAGGCTTGCGTGAGATAATTTTCCTTTTTTTCCTGAGTTCATGCCAATAGTACTTGAGACCGTTGGGGCCGTCCAGGTTGAATTTCCTTTCATCACTGAAGATCACATGCGACCACATTTCACTGTGTTGGGCATGAGCTCACGCGAATTTAAGGCGTGCTTCCTTATGCCTTTACTTTGCCTTTTTTTTAAAAATAATATTTGATTATCTTAATCTCGAGTCGCTAATTTCCCTTGCTCTATAGTGCGAATTGTAATAAACACTTCCTTTTGGTGGATGGTTCAAACAACTGGTTTTGGCTTTCTTATTAATTTCTAATGCCATATCACCTCTGTAATAGACGTTACAGAAATACCTATTCAAGAAAACCCATTCATTCGCTTACATATTTACAAGTTGTAACTCATAAAGAACTCCAAAAGACGTTTGGATTGTCTGTCAACCTTTACTAATCATGGGATTAGAGTCAAAGAAATGTGTTTTTCTGAATTCAATCATGTTAATCTGAATTGATTTTGATCATAACCACAGAAGCCTTATAAACGTACGAAATCAGTTACGTTAATCTTTGAACCTGTATATCATATAAACGAGTTTTAATCTGTTATATAAAATTCAGTCGAATTTATTCAAATTTGCTCTACAGATACAAATGATTGAAACGAATAAATCCAGTTTCCGTCAGCGAGAGCGATAACTTTATTTGGTTTTTTTTGCTCAACACATCTTGAAACCACGAAATACAACTTATTACATACTCTCGTTACAAATCAATAAATTTATTTCTATAGCTGATAACGAACACATTTATTTACAAATTAATATTAGAAACAGGTTTTTTTTTTTTAAATCAGTACTTTCTGTATATGTGTAGACATATGCCTGAGCTTGATATGTGATTTTCATGAAATTACGTAATCCAATTTCTAACGTCTGGTCTACATCTTTTTATGCAATAAATTCTACGACCCGATTATTTGACGAAAGCAAAGCAAAAGAGTTGAAGAGCATAACATTTGCATAAGACAAAGACTTGGGAAAAAAAATTCATTAAATCAATAAATCAATGGTATAGCGGTCTACAAGCTTATGTTTAATATGCATATTTAAATTTAAACCAACAAAAAAACCGACAAATGACAATGAGAAAAAGGTTTTTATCTAGAAAGAAGCTATCACTGTGCCATGTGTCAAATACCGTGTCAATGACTTGCTCCACATACTCGTAGTATAGAACATGGGAAACTCTGGGGATTCAGCTGATGGATGGATCCATTCAAAGGCACAAAAGTCATTCGTTTTACAATATACCTGTTCCAGGCGGAATGTTTTACCTGGAAAAGATCATAAAGCGAACAAAACCCATTGTCAGGGTGATAAAATTGACACTAGCTGTGGCTTTTGTTGTATGTAGTCTCATGTCGTTAATTGGTCGCTTTGTTTTGTTGAGTAATTTTATTTCCCTCCTTTGGTTGGTAGAACGTGGAACGTAGAACGGAATCTGCTAAGTGAATAATGAGATCTAATTTTATTTTTGAACTTTGTGGTAAAAAAAAAACGTGAGAGTTGTTAATTAATTTGACTTTTTGTTGAGGTTTAAAATTGTGACGAAATGTTGCCACACAACATGATTTTTAAGATTTCGGGTTGAGGCTGTCAACGGCCTTCGTATATAAAGGGTTTTGATGAAATTCTTAAGTGAATTTGTTTGATCGGAGCTAGTTGTGTTTACATTTGTGAATAGACACTTTCAAATGTAAGGCAGTCGTCTACTACAGGACCTATAAGGATGTACATTGCGTACGTATAATGAACAGAAACATGATACCGCTTGTAAAGGATTTCTGACCAAATAAATGCACTGTTGATTGTTTGCAACTACGTATATTTTTTACGTCCTGAAATAAAACGTTATCATAAGTATCGTTTTGCTCAGACGTAAAAACTAATATTATCTATTATGGTTGTAGCCAACATGACCTTGATGATTTGTGCTTCTATGTGCGTAAAGGGCAAGTATAGGTTAAGTAGAATTTTTCGATCTCAAAATTTAAACTAGTTATTATAGAGGAATTGTAGGTCCATCAATTCGATCGGGTCTCTGGGGTTACAATTCGAGACAAAATCTGAATTTTCAGTCTAACACAAACATTTTCGAAAAATCGATTGTTTCAACAACTGTTCTTAACCATTTTGATCAAAATGTTTAAGTAGCTTATATTTATCACAAATTCTATCAAAAGTTTCTTCTTTTTTTTAAATCTGGTAATTGAATAATATTTATTTGGTAGATAGAATAAAAATCTTCCATTTACCTGTTGCTTTACATATTTCATTCGATTCTTATTATTTGCGTAACTCACCGCATGATGTCACCAATTCTTTAAGTGAAGAATTTAACGCTTTCTTACTTACAGTATTTTTATTATTTTTTTAAACAGGTGTGTGGTCACGCCCAAATGGCGTGTAGGCACTGCGACCAAGGAGGTCTATTGTGCCATAGGCCACTTTTAGGGCAAAAGTACTTCTACACTCCTTATGAAAGCTATAATTACGGCTGTGGAGCAGTTTCTTAAATCTATTGGAGATATGATCTCTTTAAGGAAAAAGCTTCCCCTAGTACTACACAGAGCTACACACTCACATAGTATGTGTTCTGCGGCTTCGTCCTCTTCTAGGCAGAGGCGGCAGGTGATATCCTCCGAAATTCTCATTTTGTTAAGGTTGTAAAGAAGTTGACAGTGACCGGTAAGGAAGCTCACAAGCCTTCTTATATCATTTCTGCCGTATTTTAGGATATCAACTGCCTGTCTTTGGAAGGGTTGGACAGCTCTTTTAGCCTGCCTGAGACCTTGGGAGTTATACCAGTGGGAGATGCACATGTTGCGTTCCCAAATGTTAAGGGTAAGTTTAAAGGCGGAATAGGATATTCCGCAGAAGGGTTCAGGTCCAGTGAACAACTCAGAGGAGCCCTTCCTAGCTAACAGGTCTGCAGTTTCGTTGCCGTCAACGCCTACATGACCCGGTACCCACCACAATTTTATTTTATTGTGTCGAGTCAGATTTTGTAAGCTGTCGAAGCAGCTTAGAACTGATTTTGAACTGATCAAATGGGAGATCAGTGCTTTGAGCGCCGCTTGGCTATCGGTGAGTATATGGATAGTGGCACCTTTAATGCCTAAGTGCAGGTTAATGTTAGCACAAGTTTCAATGGCGTAAAGCTCTGCCTAGAAAACACTAGAGCTCTTTCCGAGTGATTTCGAAATTTTATGGTTGGGTCCATACACACCGGCGCCGACTCCTGAATGCATTTTTGATCCATCGGTGTACACTATACCTTTTGGATCAAGCGACCGCGACGGTTCGCCATTATTCCATATATCACGGCTTGGGATCACAATCTCAAACCTTCTACCAAAGTAGAGTGATTTAGGCGTAAAGTCGGAGACCGTGCTGAGCATCTCTAGGTCGGGGAAGTCAGACAATAGCTCCATGAGATCTACGTGATCCCGTGTACTATTAGCACCTGATTTTTTAAGACTAACTGCACTGCGGATTGCCACATTTTTTATAAATATATGTAACGGAGTAAGTCCGATTATGGCTTCAATGGCTGTTGTGGGACAAGTGTGCATAGTGCCTGTGATACCGAGGCAAGCTAGTCTTTGAAGTTTTGTGAGTTTATTAATGGTTGTGACCTCTTTGGTTTTCGTCCACCAGACTACGGACGCGTATGTCAAATGGGTCTTACAACCGTGGTATTTAACCAGGAAATGACCTTTGGAGACACGTCCCGGGTCTTGCCGTACATACGGTGACAGGCCCACAAGGCAGTAGTCGCCTTGGCAATTTTATGCTTAATGTGGGAGTTCCAGTTAAGCTTCTTATCCAGGACAATCCCTAGATATTTGACCTCATCGGAAAAATTAATGGTTGTGCCGTTTAGAGTCACTAAGCCAATATTCAGCGTTCTTCTTCTTGTAAACGGTACAACGACTGCCTCGCTGGGGTTAGTCGATAGGCCCTCCCCAGCACACCAGTCCGAGACTACAAGGAGTGCAGTATGCATGAGTTGACACACATTGTCTTCATGTTTGCCTTTAATGATGATCACCAGATCATCTGCATAGCCTATGGTTGTGAAACCTGACCTATTAAGTGTGTTCAATAAGTCATCCACCACGAGTGACCATAAGAGAGGCGAGAGGACGCCGCCTTGGGGGCAGCCTTTGGCCGCGGAGACCGTCACAGAGACCTCTCCAGATAAAGATGTTATTATGCGGCTATCGAGCATGTTCCTAACTCATCTGGTAGTAGGTTCGTCTATTCCCCTGCGTCTTATATCACTAGTGATGGATTCATAACCAGTGTTATCAAAAGCACCTTCAATGTCAAGGAATGCACAAAGGGCAATTTCTTTGGAGAAAAAAACTACTTTACTTACAGTATACGAGCTGTCTTTAATTTATTTGGTACATATTAAATTAATACATATACTGCTTTCCATAATTCGGTTTCAAAATACCACATATAATTCGCAATTCCCTAAATGCCCAATAAAGGTATTGCCTTACAAAATGTTTATAGTCTTTCATATATTGTATATAAAGGGATATTAAAATCTATTTTCTACACTTGAAAAACTGGAAGTTCTGCATATTAAATAAATTGCACTTCATTTGATGGAATCATCACACAATGTCAGCAAACCACCTGTGAATTGCAAATATTTTTCTATTCAATTCGTTAATAGTGCGGGCATTCACCATAAAAGCGGTTTTTCGTTTTGATTTATTGATCTACAATTATCTCACAGCGGTATCTGACGAGTATTGTATTTTTGCATTTTATTCAATCTGACATGTAATTATTCACTTAACAACTGAAAAGGCTCAGCTAAGCGCGCATTTTTTTTGCACCGTGACAAGGCAATGAAATATGCAATTTTTATTCCATTTGTTTGGCTTTTTTTTCTAGCCATGTGGGTGATGCTCTAGTCGTCGATTGTGTTTGTTTATGGTTCGGAACAATAGTAGATTGGCTGTCGTTAAATCATTAGCTTTTAGTTTGTATTTTGTTATGAGTTTTTCCTACAAGTTAACCAACAAGAAACCTAATCGAGATAAACTTGACGTGACGAATGTCATAAAATGTTACAAAGTTTCCTGTTAAAAAAAATACAAGAAGTGGTATATAATTAGTGTTGTATAATGCGGTGTAAAAAATGAATTGAATTTTTTACTGAAGATATACATTTGCGTCATGTGTGATTGTCAAGTTCGTCTTGAAATCGATTTATACGATTATTAATGGTGGTTAAAGCGAATGACGGATATGCTAGGTAGCAAGTTTTTAAGTTACGTTGCATATTTTTGTTTAGAGAAAGAAAAAGATTAGGTAAGGGAATGTCTTACCTAGCCATGTAACCTACTTAAACTATTCTGTAGGATTGTAACTACACTTACGTATATATGAATTAATTTAATCACTCACCTTCTATAGACATTACCGAAAAGACTTCCTTTGATTAAATTAAAGTTTGCACTCGAAATACTTGGGCGTATGTGCAACATTTTAATTTCTTAATACCAAATGATTTTTTCGCATTTGCTTGTATTAAGTTAAGATAATGGGAACTAAGAAGCATACATACAAATTTCATATATTTCTTAACACTTTTCTGCATATAAATATCTTATTTACTGAATCTGTACCTATGTAATCAAAATTTTAGCATCGTATGTTTGATACGAGTATGCATTAGTAAGCATTTCTTTTTTAATTTTATGATATTTTAGATATTAACATCGGAATTATAATAAAATACCTATAATCATTTATTTCTGAATTGTTTTCTTGGACGAACCATACTACTACAAATCGCATACCTTAAAATAAACTGAAATTTAAACCTCACATAATTTACCACTTCTATTTTCTTGACGAAAAATTGAAGCAATTTTAACCGACTTTTGTAGGGCAAATTTAGAATTCGTGGAAGCTGGCATGGAGCATACATTTAAATTGCTTTTGAATTTTTTTTAGAGCGACATATAACTGGGACACCAAAACCAACCACGTACTCTAAAATGGAACAAAAAAGTATACATGCATTGTACAGTATAGTCACAAAGGCATCATTAAATTCACCCGAGAACGTCATTATCAACCTAAAAGGTTTCTAGCGATGCCAGAATGATGATTTAGAGGCATTGTTTATCAAAACGTTGTTAATAATGAGGAGTGGAAGAACTTAGGCAGTAAATGAATAGTACAATATGTTTCTCTATAAAATAAATGTTTCGAGAGACATTTGACCTAATGTCAACATAAAATATTGTTAATAGGTTATTTTGGCATGCCAGGATTTTGTTTTACATAATTTATACTTTTTCGTATGCGATATAATATGGTTGCCTTGTTGTTGTTTTTTTTTTTTTTTGTATTTGTTGATGGCTACAAGTGATTCAAATATTATGAGGACTTTGTTACTAATACATACATATGTTTGTATAAACCGTAATTGACAGATAAAAGTTACCACCTATGAATAAGTGGAAAATATTGATTTCGAATCAGCAAAGTTCATATTTTTGTTCTTCATTTATTTTTATTTAATGGCTTAAATTGTTTATATTTGTTTCCTCTCTAAACAGATTTTGTTCAACTTAAAGAAACGAAGCAGTTTAAGCTGATTATTTTTAGCTTTCTTTTTCAGATAATTGCTATGATTCGTTTTTTTTTTAAGTGAAAATTTATTGAGATTAGTGAATTTAAGACATTTAATTGAACATTCTGTTGGATGCTTAGTACTTTTTATGACCGCCTCGAGCTTTTATTACATCTTGAACTCTCCTTGGCATAGGCGTGATCAGTTGTTTCCTTCGTAATATCGTTCTGCCAGGCCTCTGCAATGGTCTGCTTAAACTCTTGTTTACTTTTCGAATACCTTTTTACTATCTTGGACTTTAAAAGAACCCTGCAGCTCTCAATTGGTTTTAGGTCAGGGCTATTTCCAGGCCAATCAAGTGTTCTTAACACAATGTTTTAAACAAAATTGTTTACCTAGCAGACACAAGACACAAAATTAGGTCTTCTGTAATATTATTGTTATTGCGAAACATCAATGATTTAAAAAATAACAAAACATACTTTTTTTTCCACGGTGATATGGCGCAGAATCGTCTTTAAAGATGGGATTAACTTCTACCGGAAACAAGCTTTCTATTGATGGCACTACATGGTCACTAATTTTTATTTTTATGTTACTATCCCCATTCATCGATCCTGCGCAGAAGACTAATTCTCCTTGCCCAAAATATGAAATGCAGCCCCATAGCATAAAACTCACTGGAAATTTGGTTGGCGTTAAAACGCACTCTTTTTACAATTTCTCCCCAGTACTTCGACGAACGTATTGGATACCGCCGGATGAGTTTAGGTTACATTTGGTTTCGTCGGTGAAGATTACAGCCTTCCAATCATTTTTAGTCTAATGCAGGTAAACTTTGACAAAGTTTAATCTCGCAGTTCGCATTTTTGGAGTCAAACCTAGCTTTTTTTCGCGGTCTTCTGGCGAACAAACCAAACGAATTTAACATACTACTGACCGGTCTGTTGCTTACTTTGGTATTGGTTTTTTCATAAAACTCGGAATTTATTTCTTTAGCATATAAGTATTTTGTTCTCTCAGCGGAAAGCAATTTTTTTAATATGGCGATCCTCTCTGCAAGTTGTCTTGTTGTTTTCTTTTTCAGTACCATACTTCCTCTTTGACGAACCATTAAGTGCAATTTTCTTAAGCATTTTTATGTTATTATATTAACATGGCTCCTGTTCTTTTCGAAATTGACCTTGCTGATAAACCTTCTTTGTGTAAAGCTTCAATAACAATTTTTTGTTCACTTGTAAGTTGGCGACCCACACAGACTGTTCGCACAATTTTTCAAAACTTGTTTTGCTACTTATAACCTAGCTTATGACAAATATTGCTTAGGTATTGTTTCTTACAAGATAATTCGACCTCATTTTTAGAAACCGGTTAATAATAATTAAAGAACTCGAGTACTATTTTTGGGAACATATTTTCAGTCATTCCTTCACTGTGAACCCATATTTCAAACCATAAATTCGAACAAAATATTGTTCAAAAAAAAAACTTACAAAATTTTAAAGTGAATATTCGAGCGAAATCAATAGGGTTTCCGTGGTTTGCGTATACACTTGTATGTTAGGAACCCGTTAAAAGTATCGCGCAAATAAACTTTAATGAAAATGTTCAACCATTCCTTAGTGTTAATCGTTAAGTCAAGTAAATATTTATTTTCCACTTGTATCAATTTACGATTTAAACTACGATTATTGGTCTATCGTTACAAACACAAACCCCTAAAGTCAGCTAAAACAAAAGTTAAATAGCAAGTAGTATCTATTTTCCACGAATACGTGCATTCTTAAATAAACTGTTTTCAACTCTAAGTAGATAAATATTTTCTTATTGAATTGTATTTTATTTTCCACAAAGACTTTTTAGAATCGCTTACTAATAAAAATTACGGATATTTTGCTTGCATTCAAAAGAAATTTGTGAAATGGTGAAAATCGACATAAGTTGTTTTGTCTTGTGGCCACAGATATTAATTGCTTGGAGCATTCTAAAGAAAAATTAATATATGTTTGCAATAATCATATATATGTTTGAATAGCCATAAATAAATGTTGATTTCAAGCGATGGTGTTGTTGTAACGTCATCGATTGCCACGCTGATGGTTCATGGTTATATCATGGCAATAAGTTGGTCATATGGCTGAAAATATCGTTCGCTCTGTTCGCTTGTTCCCAAGCGTATAGCATACCACTGTTTTTGGACCGCTTTCCATAACTGATCCCTGTTGGCGAAATATTGACCCGCTAATATCCGCTTGAGCTCATTCCACAAGTTCCCAATAGGATTGAGATCAGGGGACTCACTGGGCCACGGGATTATAGACACTTCATTATCTCTAAACCAATTCTTTACAAGGCCCGATGTGTGTTTCGAGTCATTATCTTGCTGGAGGTGCCATCGAAGGGGCATTTTTTCTTTGGCATATGGAAGCATAATGCTCTCCAAAATATCCTTGTATTCGAACTTGGTCATGGTATTATTTAGTCGAAATATAGGACCAATACCATACCAAGAAAAGCAACCGCACACCATGATATTGCACCCTCCGTGCCTTACCGTTTTTCTTGCGTAGCGCCCTTCAAACTCCCTACCTTTTGGTCTTCGCACATTACGTCCAGAGTCCGAGCAAAACAAATTTATTTTTGTTTCGTCACTCCAAAGGATGTTATGCCAATTTATTCATCTTTCAGGTCCGGTCCACTCTTTGTAGCTTAAAGCGAATTCTTTGCGAAACTTTAAGTTGCGACCTCTTAAAAGTGGAACTTTCCTGGCGATTCTTCCTGGCAAATTGGCATCATGGAGTCTTCGGCGAACTGTCCGCGCACTCACTACATTTCCAATTTGTGCACAAATGGTCCTTGAACACGCAAAAGGGTCAGATTTGGACAATAACACAATGCGACGGTCAATAGTTGGTGATGTTTTTTTTTCTGCTTTCCCCTATTTTCCGTGACTTTTAAAGACTTGAGGGCACTATTTACAAAGTTTTCAGAGCACCCTAGTGCCTCAGCTATATATATAACTTGTACGTTTTGCCCGTCTTCTTACCAAATTTCGCTCTTCTTGGGTGCAATGAGCTTTTCGTCACATATCTTAAAGCTTTTTTAAAAAAAAAAAAACTATTAGCTAGAAGTACCTGATATAATCTAAAGAAATTTATTAGCATAAAACCAATAACTGGAACTTCGTTTTGGATTCACAAGCAGCTATTTTATTGACCAACTATCAGAGGGCAAAAAATAAACTCCACGCTCAATCAAACAAAAGGCGAATAAGCACGTGCCACAATTAAAAAATGTTGGAGGCGTTGTAACCGTAAAATGACAATCTTTAAACATTTCCATGTTGTTGCACATTTTGCGATGCCAAAATAACTGTTAAACTAGCATCAAATCAAAACTGAGAAAGCAAATGGCACACACCTATTTCTTTGACCATAAGTGTACGTATCTGTATTTTGTGTTGTACAATTTCAAAGTTGCGAAAATCGAGAAGTTTTTTTGGGTGTGTTGCAAAAATCGAAGAAAGCTAATCCATTGGGTGGGTTTGCAAATATCAAGGTTTTCAAAAATAGAGGTTGCAAAAATCGAGAACGCACTGTATATCTACACGTTTTAAACCTACAGTTGTATACCATATATCGAGCTCTTCATTCGAAATGCGATTCTGCTTCGTTAACAAGATACATACACAGCAAAGATAGCAGTTGCCCAAACTGAATTTCTCCACTAATAATTCCCACAATGATGCTTCTCTAATAAGTACTTTACCTTGTATCAACTAATTATTAATGAAATGAATAATTAAATCTGCAAGTGTGTACGGTAATGTCTTATGTTGGGAAAATTGGTAGTTAATGGAGTTGCTATTTTGGAAATTACTTTAAGTGGAATTCCACCTCAATTACGCAAAATGTTTTGCAAAGTTTGCGAAAACGGTTGCAACTTCCGAGTTGTATTGTTTTTCTACGTCTGTGGAATCGTTCTTAAGGTAGTTTTAGGTTTTTTTTTTTTTTTTTTTACTACGAAAGCATATGTAAGTAGTCAGTAGCAAAAAGAAATAAGACGTAATCATAATCAAAGCAGGCGGTTGATTGTCATAATCGACAGTCGGTCATAATACACCAAATATGAAGTTAGCTTTGATTCCAAGTAGGAGGCTTCTTCCCACACCGTTGGTGCAATCAATCAATTATGCGGCACCAATATGGGCAAAAGCATTAAAAAAAAAACGAAGCACTTAGTATGTATGTACTGAGAGTACGTAGCGCCCTCGGACAGTGTCAGATGATGCGATGTGTACCATTGGAGGATTGTCAATAGCGGATATTTTGGCGAACAAACTGCAGGGAATCTACAGTACCAAAATGAACAAAACCAGAGTTCCATCTAGATAAATATAAACGCCCGAAAAAGCTTGAGAGATTGACAGCAATGTTGTACACAAAAGGAAGATCGATATACCAGCTACTAGGACAAATCGAATTTTGTCTAAGTCAGAAGTTAGCACGCCAATGCTCTTTTAAACCGTCTAGCCGATAGCCCTGGTATCTAGTGCTAAACATGTTTTAAACTTACTTACATACTCATATTTTGATCCGGAAATGACAACACCCCCACGTGTATGTCCAAATTGATTGCAAATAACCTCTTCCATTACTAACCTACTATACTTTAATAAGTAATTCCTTCCGTTTCGTTCCTCTCGCACAAATTACCGTCATGATTCAAAATAATTAAGCAAAATACATAAATTCGTATTATCTAGTATTTTTTGTACGACAGTCGCTCCCTAAGCGACGAGTTTAAAGCACAACTCTCGATTGTAATTTTAACGAAACGTAGATTTAAGTAGAGTCCATAAGCCCTTTGGAATACGTCAAGGCTCTTCAGATGATTCCCCGTGCAATCTGCAAGTTTTTCTCTGTTTCTCAAAATTAATAAGGTAGCCAATTTTCTATCAAGGCACTTAATCTATGGCACAAACTTGTAGGAATTTTCCTTCTACACTTCCATGCATCTAGTGATGTTTCAACTGTAAGTAATTCCCTAGTAGTTTATAGGCAAAACTTTTAGCTTTACAAATCGCGAGCGATGAGCGAAATGTATAATAAAATACATGATAGAACGCAACACTCAAAGGTCAAACAATATTAAACTTTTCCCTAATCGGCTGAAAGTACATTCCGTACGAGTACTTAGTGCATTCGTGTTATACTTTTCAAACAACTATTAACCTTTTAGATAAACGTCAGAGCTGTACTAACGATTACAAATTAGCTCATTCATGTAGCACATTTGTGTGGGTTTTGAGTTCTATTTTAAAGTCTTAGTTAACCTACACCAGAAATTAACAATCTCCTAATCAGACAGAACACCAGAGCAGCATAAAACAATAAAAAACAAACTGCTTTCAAAACTAAAATTGATTACGCGCAAAATAAAAAGCTCTGTGTTACTTCATACGCCAGTATGACACCATAGAACCCCCTCTCATTGGATAACACACAAGTGTCGTTCTCATTAATCAATTGTGTCAACCAACGGTATTAGAGTGATATCAGACGTTTCAAACAGAAGCTTAGCATAAAAATAGAAAAAGATACGTCTATACATACTTATAAGTAGAGAATTCGAAAAGCGTTAGAGGTCATCGATACACAGAAAGATAGTCAATCAAATGTTTGGCCGGGCTAATTGTTTTATTATTACCAATTTGCTTCCCTTCAACGGAATTAGAGTACAGAAAAAAACTTTTACGGTTCCACTCACCCGAATAAAAACCGGGTGGAGTGTTCTAGCCAAAGGTGGGATTACCTAATTATGGTAATGAAAACCCATTTGGAAAGCCAAATTCACGGAGTCACAAATGTGGGCGAGGTGAGCGGCGGATAGTGTTATTAGTGAATGTAAATTTTTTCTTAACCAATTTATGCATGTTTGGATTGTGTTTTTTTTTTTTTTTTTTTAAGCTTTAAAATGCCGGTGTGTAAACTATGGGAAAGATAAACACTTGAGATAAGAACAAAATTTGAATTTCACAAACTGTAATAAAAATCATAAGCAAACAAGTCGCTTTTCATTTGGATCTTGCTCGGTTTTAAAATTGAACCACATTCTGAGAAGCTAAGCAATTAAAAAAGGGAAATAGTTGGCGTGACCAATATTATAAAATATGCATGCAAAAAAATGTGTTAAATGAAAATAATTTTACACAATACTTTCGAAATCACTTATTATATTTCCTTCCCTCAAGAGAAGCAGGGCTGGTTACAGCTGCTTGGAAGTACTCAAGCTTATAGATATATCAAAGAGGTTATAGGTTTTCTTATATATGTATCTATCTATGTATCTACAATTGTGTGTGAATGTGTGTTATCACTTACTATACAGAACGTTCATCCGATTGAGATGAATCTTCGGGAAATTGATATTTAAGTGACGGCAAAGGTTCATGTGATACTTACAAAAATTAACGAAAGGTGACGCGCGAGTAATATAAATGAGTACGCTATAAAGAGACATGACAAATGTTAAATTTCGCTCTAATGACTTCTTTGAGAAATAAAATTCATAGAACGAATGCAAATACAAACCACATTTCATTGTGGGGTGGCAATTGTGTTTTAGTAACGTCATCGATTGCCATGCAATGGTTCATAGCTCAAATTCTGATGTCAACAAGCATTTATTTATTCTCATGAAATATTTAAATTCAGTCAAATCAATTGCGAAGGCATAACGCTGGCAGTAGGTGGATCACACGTCTGAAAATAGTGTTCCCTCTGTTGGATGTTTGATAGGTCTATGACATCAGGTGGTCTCGGGAAAAATACTGTGAATCAAAGGGCAAAGACAAAATAACAAAACAAATCTCCCCAGTTATCTGGACAACACCCCTGGAGTTTTTCTGAAGCATAACGTCTGAGTTCCAAACCACTGTAACAATATACCTCTCCTTCTCTGTCTATCGTTTCCAACACCCGCACTGTGTAAAACGTTTTAAAGATAAATTATAAGAATAAAAAAAAGTTATAAAAATAAAAATAAAGAACAAAAAATGCGTGTGCCAGAGCAACGCACTCTGAGCTTTTTGCTAGTGCATTATAAATTCGTATATAGGTAGATTTCTTAAACCGATAATTTAAATTCCAATATATTCTTTTGAAGGTAGAGTAGGGGCGATAGGGTCGAAAACAGCAACTCAACTTCATTGACATTTTCTGTGCTATTCCTTTGGGAGACACTGCGTTTGTTTGGATACTAGTTCAAATCAAGTTCTCGAAGGAAGCTTAGAATTTTTTAAGGTGAGAGAAAGGTAATATCAATGGTGAGGGGTTTACCTTTTTGAAAATATTTAATTTTGGCTAGCAAGTGATACAATTTACCACTTGTCATATATGCCATATCTTTGTCAAATATTGTATTGACAATGGGGGGATTGACTCCTTGGTGCAAAGTTGCAAAAAACTGTCAGCCCAACAACAATTCTATTGAGACGCAATTTTGCAAAAATTTTACAAACATGCAATACTCGAACCCTATTAAAAATGGATTCGCGAATGAACTGTCCTTCAATTTAAATAATTATTATGTTATGAGGGATGGTTGATAAGTTCGCAAGTTAGGGCATTAAGTGAAAAAAGAGATCCGATTTAAAAATTTTATTTCTCAACATAATCTCCTCGGGTGAAATGCATTTGTGCCTTAACACCACTGAAAAAAAATTCTTTGTCTTTGCCTTCAAAATTATTTTCTACGGCAGCCTTTATCTCGTTCTGCAAATAACTGGCCTCGTACCTTCTTTTTCAAATTGAAAAAAAAGGAAAAAGTCGCTCCGTGCCAAATCTGGGCTTTAGGGTGGGTGGTCTATCGTTAAAGAAAACTGTGTTTTTTAAAGTCTGTCTCGGAAACCGCGTCGTTGTGTGAACAGACGCGTCAACCTGCAAATACAGCACTCCGTGCCCGAGTTTCCTACGTCGCTTCCATACACCGCATTTGCATCGTGACCCCTTTGCCAGGTAATCAATCAGCAAAACACCTTCGCTGGCCTAAAAACAGTGGGTTCAAAAACATAAACTTCGAAGCCGGTTTTTCCACCTTGAATTTCTTCGGCGACCTCTCCCATTTTTCAGTCCACTGCATAGACTCTTGTTTGGACTCTGGATTGAATCATCAAACCCAAGTCTGCGCAAAGGATAGATCAGAGTCCTTTAAGGCCTACAATGTCTTATTCTTCTTCTTCCTTTTATCAGCGAGGTTATGATCCGAAAACAAGGGATCATACCCCTCCCACTTCACCGCATTTCTACTGATCCGCCTGAGGGGTTCGCCTATTTGACCTCAGAAAATATCGGCAGGCCTGCCGATTTTGGATCACTCGGTTACTGAGGCAAATGAAATGCCGATGTCGTCGCATTTGTGTGATCCAGGCGTTTACAGGCCTACCTGTCCTATATCGCGATGTCTTTGGAACGTCATTGATATTGCCTCTTTAACAGGGTTCAAATGATCTCTTCCTTGATCGTGACAATACCAGCTGAGCCGGTCGCGCTCTATTTTTTGTACGATGGTTTCCTTGATGTGAAAGCTTCCATGGATCTTCGAACTTCTTATTCGATCAAGCTTTGTCACTCCTGCTGTCATCTCAGCTGCCGTTAATTTACTCATACGTTTTGTACATCGTCCAACATTGTGAACCGTATGTGAGCGCTGGACGCACAACTGCGGTGTAGAGCCTTCCTTTCATTTTTCTGTCACAGAAGATAGCGGAATTTTCTCGCCACTTCGTACACCCTACTCTTAAGCGATGATTGATGTCGTCATCACAAGTTGCTTTGCTGTTGATCATAGATCCCAGATGTTTGAACTTTTCGCACTTGGGAATCACTGTTCCATTCAAATAAATGTCTGGAATAGGCCTGAGTGGATCAGAGAATGGGCAGCACAAGTACTCTGTCTTTTTTTAACTAATGCGATACCAATTTCCCTCCAAAACGTCCACCCACACATCAAGTGCTCGTTGCAGGGATGTAGGATCCTCACTTATGAACTCTTCGGTTACTCCAGCGGGGCATCTTACTCTTGTCTTTGCTCCTTCGTACATGTCCTTGATCATCTGTAAATAGGTTTCTGGAATCCCTCGATGTCTTAGCGCCACCCATATCAGATCTCGTGGTTGTCTGTCGAATGCCTCTTCAAAGTCAACCAATACAATATGCAAATCCCTTAAGGAATCACGATGTTTTTCCATTATGATCCTTATACTTTGGATTGCATATGTGGTTGATTTACCCGAGACAAACCCGCACTGATCATCAGATAGCCGTATTATTTTTCGCAGTCGGCCACCTAATACCCGCTCAACGATCTTCATGGTGTGTGACATCAGCTTGATCGAACGGTAGTTATCACAGTTTCGCGTATCACCCTTTCCTTTGTATACAGGGAGAAGGTAACTTTCCCTCCATTGGAGATGAGAATTCTGAGCCATCTGAACCCGATGTCTCCCATCTTTTTCCAGAACTCAGAGGGCATCTCGTCTGGCCCAACCGCTTTTCGTTTTTTTTTTGAGTATTTGACCGTCTCACTAACTTCTTCGACTGTCATGTGGGGTATTTCTTCACAGTTAGGGGTGGCTCATGGAAAGTATAGCCGGGGAAACTTTTCACTTAAGAGTTCTTCACAATACTGCCGCCACCTTTGCAGAATTTTATCGTCATCCACAAGAAGCTGGCCATGAGCATTGTTAATGAACTTTGGCGAACGAATCTTCTGAGCATTCCTCCTTCTTTGGGCGGCTATTTTGAAGATAGTGGCGCTCTTGTTCATATTGTGTCTTCGCAGCTCCTGGATAGCCTGCATCAACAACCGGGGAAAATATTTTCTCCAGCTCCCGATACAGGCCCTCCGTACTCTCTGCTTGAAGCTGGGCGCACCTCTTCTTCACTTTTTTCTTGCAACATCTGTATTTCATTTCGAGGCGAGCTTTTTCGTCACTCTAATTAGAGGGGCATTTTGACCAAGCTTTGAAATATTGAAATCATTCGAATGATTTACTATATCTCCATACTGCCGTCAAAGTAGCGAGAACTGAGAACGAGCGCAAAGGGTAAACACCTCGAAAGGGTAAACATCTTGAAACATCGTCTGAAATCATTCAAATGATTTCCTATACCTACATAAAATACTTCTGTCGAAGCAGCGAAAACCGAGAACAAAGAGTAAACACAAAATAAAAACTCGTCTTATCTCTAATGTCTCATGTCTCAATTCTGAATTCGAATGATCATTCGAGATATGAGTGCTATATGCATATAAGAACACACTTCCCAAGAATCGAGATATACGTATGAGATGTGTATCCCAGTAAAGTAGTACTCGAATCATTTTAAAGCCGGGTAGTAGCAAAGTGAATGAATCGAGTACTATTTTACTCGGATACACATCTCATATCTCGATTCGTGATATTAGTAGAATCGCGAACTTTGTTTGTGTATTCAACCACTTGGGGAGAGTGTTCTCATGTGCATATAGCACTAATATCTCGAATAATGATTCGATTATAGGAATCACTCGAGTACTAATGTCTCGATTCTTTAAATCATTCGATTATGCTCATCACTTGTCGAGATTGTCCCTGGCTAATTCCAAAAAATCTGCAACACTCGAGTCGTCGTTGCTTGTCGAACGGCGTGAGCATTTTCGGTACCCAGCGCGCACAAATTGTTTTCTCCAATCCGTTCTTTGCTGATGTGGAACTCATCCGCCATCCGCCGACTTTTCTTCAGTGAGGACTGACACAGGACGCCCTGGGCGGTGGTCGTGTTCAAAGCTCTCTCGCCCTTATTAAAATAAGTGAGCCCATTTTTTTTACCATACCTAGAAGAAGGCACATGAAGAGTCGATGACATGTCTTCGAAAATTTTTTTAGGCGATTTTCCTTTTTTCACGAAATACTTTATCACGACGCGGTGGTCAAGATTTCGAGAATTCGATTTCTCCTGGCATGGTGATGTTTATCCTACCACAGATAATAACAAAATGAGATTATTATTGAAACAAGGTGATATATGTATTTACATATTACTAAAGAGTGTCGGAGTTACTTCTATCACTAATGTGAAGATGACTCCTTGTTGAGTATCTCAGGCCGCGAACTTATCACCCGTCCCTCGCATGTAGTAGAAAAGTACCATTGCCTATAGATAAAACCAAGTCCATCAGACCAGATCGGACGACGAATATATCCTATTAAGTACAAAGCTATCGTCAGTGTTTCTGCAGCTATTGATGAAGTGGGATGAATATCAGGGTCGGTGGTATGTGCTTCCATTTATGAAGACGAAACAAAAGAAATTGGATTGCAGGTTCTCCAACGCGAAAAAGCTACATTAAATGACTTCATTTCGTTAAATATTACAATTACGCCTTAATGAATGAAGTCAAATCAAATCACCATTAAGCGAGAGTATGTACAATTTATTATTATTACTCATAACTCCTAAAACATCGCCTATTAAGATTCATTACGAGTGCCAGCCAAGGAGGAACGAGACTTCACTCAATTTTCTTAATTGAACAACTCAATCGGATTACTCTGGCCTCTAACAATTCTGACCACCTCCACATTAACCCGGATGACAAAAAAATTCCACAATCGTGCAATTAAAACAAAACCGTAATAAATTAAGTTTATCCGCCTCCAAAAAAATAAAAAAAAATAAAAATAAAAAATTCCTACAGATGCTGATGTCTTTCCATAACCACACACGCTCACAACTCTGAAGAAAGTACCTAATATCTCATTTGTTATGGAGATAATTTATTGTAAATTGATTTGGTTTGCCATGTAACGAGTATCGGTTTCAACCAAAACCTGAGGTTGTTAGCGCCCACCCAAGCTATTTAAAAATGTATCTTACGCTGATCGTTTCCAATGCACTTTAAGTATAATATCTCAGAATAACAAAGTTACAAATTTTACGTCGACTGCCTGCTGCTCCCACACGCACATAAAGTATCTAACGTTGACCGCTTAAAAGTCACACAAATTTGTGTTAAAAGAATGTCCCATTGAGATAGCCAGTTGGTAGTATCCGGTGTGAACACACAAAGTGTTTACACCTTTGCGGCTCTGATGCGATGACATCTGGTTGCGTTATGGAAATTTAAGGTCCATCGTCGTCATTCAACCCCCGCATTTCTTATGGAACTCACATATTTGTATGTGTCCCAAATATGAGAAATTAAAAAAAAAAAATGGTTGGCTTAAAACACTTAAAAGCTTGTTCGTTTGTGAATTTCGCACTTCCAGCCAAGGCTGGTGTGAAATGACGCCCACTTTGCCTCTACTCGAGGGAATTCATCTCCCAAATGGGGAAACAAATCGCAAATCTAATCAAAATAAACATTCATAAGGCAACCGCTCATATGTACGCGACATTGGATATTGAAAACAAAATTATTAAATAATTGAAGAGTATCTAACTACAGATTGTCATTGCGCGTTACATGAGCACCAGCATCAGCATCATTGTCCGGAGATGTGTTTGCGTTGAGTAACAAACCACAATGAAATCTTTTGTAACCACTTTTTGTACTGTGGTTTCATTTAATTAAGATATCATTTCAGAGTGTTTAGGTAAGAATTTGTATTGGTGGAATATGCAGCGAGAAGTGTTAATGGTTTCTATGTTTAATAACGTTGGGCTAAAGAAATAAATTCCATATTTGATTAAAGCAGCAAATCAGGCTTTAGGCGTAGACATGGGCGACGATAACTTTATATTCCAAGACCCATTACAGGAGAGTCAAGTATCTAATTGTACGCCCATATTCAAGTGCAGCCGATCCCAAGCTTTTTTAAAGAACAATATGACTCCAGCAAATCGCTGATCTTCCCACGAGTTCGAACTTATTGAAAGCAAGGTTATATAAAAATACTTGGAATTGCTTCTAGGAAATCTGATGAGTCCAAAAAGACTTAGGAATGTTGGCCTCAGGCTATTTATTGGAATTTGTGTCATCTTATTTTTGTTTCCAAATAGGGACTAAACGTTATCACTGCCAACGTTTTATCAATACGAAATTAGACTTTTTGTTATTATATCTGATGAGAAGTACAAGGTACATCAATTATTCTTTGCTGATGATGGAGGCATAATTAGTGAGGATCCTACATCCCTGCAACGAGCACTTGATGTGTGGGTTGACATCTTGGAGGTAAATCAGTATCGCATTAGTTCAAAAAAGATAGAGTACTTGTGCTGCCCGTTCTCTGATCCACCCAGGGCTATTCCAGACATATATTTGAATGGAACAATGCGAAAAGTTCAAATATCTGGGATCTATTATCAATAGCAAAGCAACCTGTGATGACGACGTCAATCATCGCGTAAGCGTAGGGTGGATGGAGTGGCGAGAAAACTCCGCTATCTTCTGTGACCGAAAAATTCCACCTAAATTGAAAGAAAGGCTCTACATCGCAGTTGTGCATCCAGCGACCACATACGGTTCACAATGTTGGACGACATACAAAAACATATGAAGATGCTTCGCTTGACACCTGGAGTGACAAAGCTTGATCGAATAAGAATTTCGAAGATCCGTGGAAGCCTTCACGTCAAGGAAACCATTTTACGAAAAATAGAGGGCGACCGGCTCAGCTGATACTGCCACGCATAAAGAAGAGATAATTTGAACCCTGTTAAAGTGGTGATATCAATGAACGTTCCAAAGACATCGCGAAGCAGGGGAGGCAGGTCTATAAAAGCCTGGATCACACAAATGCAACGACACCAGCATTTGATTGGCCTTAGTAACCGAGTGATCCAAAATCTGGAGGACTGTCTATATTTTCTGAGGTCAAATAGGCGGAATAGGTGGGAGGGTTATGATCTCTTGTTTTCGGATCATAACCTCGCCGAAACAGGAAGACGATATCTGATGAGAGGTTCCGCGTTTTCTTTTTTAGGTACTTGCCCACGCCCATTTGGCGTTAAGGCACTGCGACGGAATATTGTGGGGCCAACTTTAAGGACAGCAGTAATTCAACTCGTCCTTATGAAAGCAATAATTACAGCTTACAGGAGTTCCTGTTGTCTAAGGCCTTGCGTGTTATTCCAGTGGGAAATGTACATGCTGCTTTCTCAACTGTTTATGGCATATTTAAAAGCAGAATCAGATATTCCGCGAAAGGGTTCTAGTCCAATGAGCAACTCTGAGGAGCCTTCTCTGGCGAGCAGATGCGCAATTTCATTGCCGTCAACGCCTACTTGACCCGGTACCCACCACAGTTTTACTTTATTGTGTTGGGCCAAGTTTTGTGAACTGTCAAAGCAACTTAAAACAGTGCTGTGAGCGCCGTTTTTATTTCTCACAAAAGATGTTGGCTTCAAAGTTTGTTTCTCTTCGATTTGAGAGGGCCAGATACGTCTAGAGGAGGTAAAATGTCATTTCCTCCTTCTCTTCTTCCAGGCAGCTTCTGCAGAAGTCATATGAGAGATGTCTAAGTTTACTAGCGTGCCGGCGGATGATGCAGTGTCCAGTAATTATGCCACGTGTATTTAAACAGTTGAAGCGGTTGCGATCCAGCTCAGGCTAGATCTGTCTGGTGATATGGCAGGTGGTGCCATTTGCCCATCTGCGATTAGTGGTTTCAATCGCATTTAGTTTGAGTACTAGTTTGTATGTAACAAGAGACATGTCGAGATACGCCTTCTCAGGAAAAATCGGTAGAGTTGTGCCATGCCTGGCTTAGTCGGCCTTACAGCTCCTGGATTGTCCTCATGCCTCGGCACTCAAATAAGGCGAGTTTTGAATTGTTCAACCATCTTGTTCAGAGAAAAGAGGCAATATAGAGCTGTTTTGAAATTAATGTTGACAGATTCTAGGGATTTACCGGCTTAACTGCCGTAAAATCGATGATATCCCATTAAGATATCACATTGTACTTCAGCCACGACAGGGCCTCTTTGGTCACCACAATCTCCGACTGGAAAGCTCTTTAGTGGCCCCCTCTATTCCGGGTTCTCTTTAATAACAGGTGGGCCATCTAGTGATTTCGTTTTAAATCATAGGTTATTTTGACACTGACAGCTGATTCCCACTCGAAATCTTGACAGAAAGTCAGTATCATACCTCCGCGGAACGAAATGAGTCGCTTTACGCTTGAACAACATTGGGAAATATTGAAAACTTATTTCCAAAGTGAGTGTTGGTAGCCCAAGCAGTGCGTTTTTTGAAAAGAAGTTTTGGCCGAAATGAAGCACCCACCGTGCCTGCTGTACGAGGGTTTGTGCAAAAAGTTCGTGAGACTGGTATGCTAGTGGACAACACTCATGGTCCCCGTCGTCGTACGGTGCGCACAGACGAGAATATGGCTGCTGTAGCCGAGAGTGTGAGACTCAATTCACGAACATCAACTCGTCTTCGATCTCAACAGGTCAACATTTCACGCACTAGCCTGAGGACAATTCGGCACAAAGATCTGGGATTATTCGCTTACAAGGTCCAATTGATTCAGCAATTGAAAGCGCACGACCATCCGCTTCGTTATCGCTTCACAGTTTGGGCCTTAGAGCAGCTTGAATTGGACAATGATTTTGTGCGAAAAATCATCTTTTCTGACGAGGCACATTTTCATCTCGGCGGCTACGTTAACAAACAAAATTGCCGCATCTGGGGCTCGGAAAACTCGCACGTTATTGTCAAGAAGCCAATGCATCCACAGAGAGTGCCAGTTTGGTGCGGATTGTGGAGTAGTGACATCATTGGACCATTTTTCTTCGAAAATGAGGCTGGGAACAACGTTTCGGTCAACGGTGGGCGTTACAGAGCGTTAACGACCATGCCACACATCCCATGCCACAATCGGTCTTTTGAGCACCAAATTCAAAAAACGTGTTATCAGCCATCTTGGCGATGTCAATTGGACGCCTCGGAGCTGCGATTTGACCCCTTTGGACTTTTTTTTGTGGGGAACCGTGAAAGACCGATGTTATGCCAACAATCCGAAAACGATTCAAGCACTTAAGGCCAATATCATCCAAGCAATCCGTGAGCTACAGCCCAAAAACATCAACAAGGTCTTCGAAAATTGGAGTTATAGAATGCGCTACTGTGAGGCCAACCGAGGCAGCCACTTAAACGACGTTGTGTTCCATAATTAATGGAAATGTTTGCTCTTACTAATAAAGCCATAATACATGGAAAACATTTCATTTTGTTAATTTTATTGCATATTTAAAAAGAAACTTGTAGTTGGCCCACCCTGTATATAAATGTGTATTGTAGAATATCATAAAGTTCATTGTTTATATGAAATTTTTTCCTTAAGCCTCTTTTTAGTTAAGAAGTAATAAATATTAGAAGTTTCTACTTAAAAAAATATATATATACCTATATAAATCTACACCTAGTTCAGACATTAATTGCTTGATTTTGTTTCTATTTTCAGGTAAGCAATCCAAAAATATCATTTACTGGGCTGAGTAAGTAAAAGAAAATGAATAGATTTGCTGATTTTGAAGTTGCATATTGCCTAAGACATGCACTGTTTATTCTTTAAAAAATAAAAGTTGCATAAGTTTATTAGTTCCAAGTCAGTCTCTTAGCAACTATCATATCAAGATATGATCCTTTTGCTCATAATTCCGTCCATATAGCATTCCAAAATTGGATTTCGACTCTTGGACAACAGGAAAAGCATAAGAGGAAACATTTCTAAAACAACTTCATATTGGTATGCATGTAATGCGAGTAAGTAAAACAGATCCTTGCATCCATGAGACTTATTTGCCTTGAGCAAAATTAGGAGATTATTATATTATTACCTTGCCTTGCCATTCAGAATGCAGCATACCTTTGTCCAAATATGTGCATGAGTTATGGTCCCTCTATGGGCACCTAATATGTTAAGAATATTCTTTGGAATCCAATCCACCATTAGTCGATTCCTCTTCTAAATAAAGAAACTCTGTCTCTGAAATAGGTTCGATACCTAGCGACAACATTTTATTTTACATTTGCATAACCAGTAGAAATATATTTCCAGAGAGCGATTTGCACGATAAAATTACTATATATGGCTCAGGGAATATTAAAGTTCGATGCACATTTGTGTCACCATTTAATCACTGTGACCATATGTCACAAGCGTGCATACAACAATAACTCTTGCGACAGCAAATGAATGCGGCAAGTCACTTTAAAAACTGTCACATTAAACGATTTATGTAAATTCCTTGCCACTACCCATAGGTGGTCTGTATTGTAGCTGGTTCTACGAACGACAATTAATCTTTCAATTGCAGTCTTGCAAGGTACATAAATAAATATCCTTTACGCGAAGGTAGGCGACACATTCTGACAAAAGAATCAAATCATCCGCAAGACGACAGATAAAATTTAAAAAGTTTTTGAACAACAAAAAAAAATCTCGTTAAAATTCCAAACCAAGTCTGCGATTTATAAACAAAGAAATTCCGTCGTAGTATGTGCTTAACCTCGAAATATGCAAACAGACAAACTACACACGTTAAAACACCAATTTTGCTTTATGAAGTTTACACACCCATTTTTGTTGTCAGTGTATCCTGTCAAGGACAAATTCCAGATGACTTCATTCAGTACAACAATCGGCAATGGTTAAATACTTTCATAGCGAATATTACAAAGTTTGGCTGAAAGGGGTTTTGGGGGTACTTATTCTAATAATAAAGTCTAGGCTGATGTGCTGAAGGTCGCATGGTTCAAAAAGAAAATCTCTTTCGATCGTTTGATGAGTCTATGGAGGATGACTTTGTATATTGTGAGAGTTATCCTGCCGATGTTATCTGAATGCGAGAAACGCAAACACATTTGTGCGTTGTTTTTTTTTTTTTTTGTGTAAATTGCTGTCCTTTGACAGGAGTAAGTGGTAAGGAATGTAGGCACTGCCTACTGCCTTTTCTATTGTTATTCGTTTTTGTCCTGTCAGATATTGTCGTCCTTGTGGTTTTATCATTCGAGTGAATTTATTGAATTAGACGATGATAGTTGAAAAAGTTTCGTTTTTTTGTTACGCTTTATTGTTTGGGATGACTTTGGGTTGAGTATAATACTTAAGCATATATTATATTATCCTTTTGTCGCCGAGGAGTGTTGGTGTTTAAATTTATGGGGGAATAGTTAAATTTTAAGCAAAAAAAAATGTTCTATAGGTTTTCACTAACAAAAAAAAAAAAAACAAAAAATGTTGGTACTTGCCACTAGAAAAGTGAATGTCCTGTTCGTATCCGAAGCGTGTAAACAAAGTATTTTTAAGAAAAAAACTTGATCAAGTAAAATTTATTGATGTGCATATCGAAGTATGTTGTGTGAGTCACTCCAGAAGTAAATCAGAAGAAACAGCTGTACAGTGTGTGGTTGAATAAATTGGCAAAATTCTCGGTAGTCTGGATATAGATACATTAATCCAACCATCTTTCTGGATTGAGAAGGGGCATTCAGTAACAATGCGACAATTCTATTAAATTTGGTTATGTAATATCCCTGAAATATCAAACACATAATTAAAGAATGAATTTTCACTGAGATGACAGAGTTATATACATACAGTTCTGCGGCGTATGTGTTGGGCGCCAAATCCGAAATTTTCTGTAGAAAATGTTTTGGTGATATTCGTAACAAGAAAAAATAAAAAATGTGCAGAACCTTTCTGCAATCCATTTCGAATGAGTCGTATAAAACCCTGCTCCTTGTTTTGTAACACAGCCCTAAAGGTCCATGCAGCGATCTGCGAAGTTCGAACAAGCGAATATTCGTGTCATTCACAGCAACTTTTTCATCTGGTCGCAGCAATCTGTGAATTTCAGTTGTCATTCGTTTTGTGACTTATTGTATAAACATTAAAAATACATAAATATAAAACGTAGTTTTCGTTTTTGTTGTATGCGCTCAATATCTAACCTTTTGACGTGAAAACGTTTTGGAATGCAATCGCACCTAAATGAGCGACAGTTGCTGTCGAAATAATTTCAAGCATTGTAGCTCGGCAGAAAATAGACAGTGCCGCCATTTTAATCTTGTTTTGTAGAGGAAGGATGAAAGTATATGCCAGTAATGCACTGCACCGACATTCGTGACAGCTGGATGTCGCGAACTTGGTACGCAAAGTGAACCCACGATTTCCCCCATTCTGGATTCGACAAGTGTCCATAAATGAGATCATATCTCAGAGTTTAGGTCTCGATCTCAAAAACTCAAAAAGATACGAGGCTGTGAATTTGAAGAAGTTTGAAAATATCCCGATTTTCTTATAATGTCACGATTTATGATGGCAAAGTACAATCAGAATGACAAAAATCGGACACGAATGCGTACAGCTAAAAATTCCAAAGAAAATGATACCAAATATGTCGGGCCCGAACCAGCGCTCAGTACTGCCGCGGATATAGGCAACGTAATCGCGTTCGGATAACTCGGTCGGCATCTGACGATGCTGGGTCAAGTATGAATATGGATTTAATTGCTGATTAGATGGAGAATAAATGGAGGTCGACCAAGATCCATCGGATCCACTTAGCATACCTTATTTGACGACGGGGGCCCAAAATTGGAATTGACTTGTCTACTACTAAAAAAAATTATTTTCATTTCATTTTACGTTTTCACGAATTTAACTTCGGTAGGGCTCGACACTGCCTATTATTATTATTTATTTTTTGTTAAACTCAACCACAATCACCCACCAAGAGCAAAACATAAGAATTTTGAGGTTAAATTGTCGCGAATGTTTTGGTCACGCAAATGTGGATTGCGTCCTACATTTGTGGAATGTGAATAAAAGTTGACAGTTTGCGAAAATATCAGCGAAATGTGAATTTCTTCGTAGAAAAAATTTTTTTCAAGCTCTGTTCTTTTGGAATAGTAGAATTTGCAGTGGTTTGTTCGCAGTTCGCGCTTTCTGAACTGTGAATGGGCCTTTTTTCCGAATCACCTAGGATATATGTAGCTCTCCGACTTCCGGACCACTGTAGCATCTTTCAAGCGGAAATATCGGCTGTTCGTGAAGCAGCGCGCAGACTCTATGCACCCGATAGATGGTAAGTCTATCGTCCTTTACATAGACAGTCAGTCAGCGATTAAAGCTCTGGAAACGCCAACAATAAGATCTAAGTTGGTCAAACACTGCCGCGAATCTCTTAACGAGATTGCGGACAGATGCAATATTACTCTGTGCTGGGTCCCAGGACACAGAGAAATTCCAGGCAACTGTAAAGCGGATAAACTAGCTAAACAAGGCACCGTACTACCTCTAGATGTCAATAGAGAGGTACCGGCACCACCAATACAATTGATGAAAATCCGTATGTTTAACGAAGCGCAATCTATTGCAAACAATAGATGGATTAATCTAGCTACGTGCGCATCGACCAGGAAGATCTGACCTTTACTTGACGCAAAGAAAACCAAAAATCTCCTTTTATTAAATAGAAGGAACATAAGCCTCACAGTAGGAATAATCACAGGACACTGCTTGTTAGGTAGACATGCCACTAGAATGGGTGTCACAGCAAACGATTTCTGCATTCAGTTCGATAGCATACTAGTGCAAGATTGACTGCATCAGTCATCTCGCTCTACTTTTCATTCCCCACTATTTCCACGGTCCACCCAGGTATGGGTTCCATTAATACAATCACCCTACCTAGTCCACACTTTATACATAGCAGTACTTAGAGTTCGATTGAATCAGTCACTCTATGTACGCTTATGCTGCTCTACACGGTCCACCCAGGTATGAAGGGTTTGACTGAATCAGTCACCCCAACTTGTCAATACCATGCATAACAGCAATTAGAGTTAGACTGAATCAGTCACTCTACTATACTTATGCACCTCTTCGCCTACACGGTTTATGGGACATGCCAATATAACTTGCACACACAGTATAGGGGGTTCGATTGAATCAATCACCCCCCATCACTTGTTGCACACTACACCTTCTCGGTACACTTTGACTTCAGGGTTGACTGAGTCAGTCACCCTCTCTACCCTTTTCAGTCAGCATTCTCAGCCAACACCCTCATGAGTAATATATCTATTTATATTACGCCAGTAGTATCCGAATCAAGATTCCGCTTAAGACTGTCTTTATTCATTATATTGATTACATATAAATTATACATTCTCCTGCTTATAACTAAGGCGTTAGTTTAGATTAAGTAAGAGAGTGAGAGAGCGAAAGAGAGTGTGGAATGAATGTACCTAATACATATCACTCCCTCCCACTTAAATGAATTTATCTAAACTAGGTTGCTTACTAATTTTAATATAAGCGTATTACAATTAAACTAATAAATATGACTTCAGTTCTTTATGTTTAGTCTAATAAATATAATTTCATTTTAATTATAATGAAGCTTCCCACTTATAAATTAAATAACTCATTATTAAAGGACTTGGATTAGCATTAGATTAATAATAGCTATTTCTTAACATTCTTAGTTTGCTTAAGACGGTTTGATCTACGAAGTACAAATTCTGCGAACTCCGTATCGCAGGATCTCCTTCTTTTCCTAGGAGGTTTATCTATAGGTATAGGATTTCCTTGATTCTTATTTAAAACAATATTACTAGGTGCAAAATCTAGCACTTTAACATTGTCCCTACGTCTTAATTGGTTAATGTGCGCCGAACGTATGTACCCATCAATATTTACTAAATACATGACATTTCCCACTCTACTTATTATTATGCCGGGTATCCACTTGTAACCAAACCTACTCTTTTGTTTATAATAAACATTTTCTCCTTTACTAAACCTAAAAGAATTCCGGAAAACTGCTGTGTTAGATGGTAGATGGTAGATTTGTAAATTTGTATTTTATTTTGAATATTACCTTCTTTAATCCTAGGATTTACATCATCTAATAGTGTTTTTGTTTTATGTTTAAATATCAAATCATTAGGAGATACTGGCTTAGTGCTTCCTGGCGTGGTACGATATTTGAGTAAAAATCGATCGACTGTTTTTTGCAATGGTACTGTGCTACTTGAGGTGTTCTCATGTAACATCTTCTTCAAGCCATTTTTAACTGTCTGTACTGCCCTTTCAGCTAACCCATTTGACTGAGGGTGGTACGCCGGACTTTTAAGACATTTTATATTATTGGACTCACAAAAGTTCAGAAACGCTTCAGAAGTGTAAGGGGGCCCATTATCTGACACTAAAGTTTTTGGTAGCCCATAATACGAAAATATAGTCCTCAACGTGATTATTAGACAATCCGCCGACGTGTTTTTCATTTGTTTAACATCGATCCATTTGCTATAGCTATCCACTAAGATTAGGAAATGCTTTTCTTTGAAGAAGAAGAAATCTAAATGGATTCTTTCAAAAAAATATGTTGACTCTGGCCAGGGCCTTTTATAAGTCGAACATGATTTGTTGTTGGACAAAGAGCACACCTCACATCTATTAACATAATCTTCAATGTCGTTTTCTATGCTATCCCACCAAAAATACTGACGTGCTAGGATTTTCATACGACCGATGCCGATGTGAGAGTCATGCAAAAGTTCTAAAACCCTAAAAACTAAAACGGAAGGAATAATGAGTCTATTTACATAATATAGACATCCGTTCTCAAAATGTATATCATTACGCCTACGGAAATAGGACTTTAAATGCATAGGAGCATTTCTTGGCCAGCCAGTATTACTTAATTGTTTAACTTCCTGGAGCGTGGGGTCCTTTACTGTTTCCTGCTCAACAATTTCAATGTTTATGTGATCCCTCACAAAGGGCTGCAAACTATTGACTATTGTATTTTCTAACCCCGTAGCATTAGGAAGAGGCAATCTGGACATAGCGTCCGCATTTGTCATCAACATCCCCTTACGGTATTTTAAAGTATACTGATACATACTTAGGAATATAGCCCATCTTTGTATTCTAGCCGCTGCAACTGGGGGTGAAGACTTCGTAGGACTAAACATTTCCTTCAATGACTGTGCATCCGAATAAATCGTAAACTTTTTACCATATATGTACTTGTGAAACTTTTTGACACTGAACACAATCGCTAAAGCTTCTCTTTGAAGCTGTGAATAATTTTGCTCTGCGGAACTTAGGGTGCTCGATACAAACATGACCGGACGGTCAACCCCATCTATCACATGCGATAGTATACCCCCCACCCCATATGGGCTTGCATCACAGTGAAGGACAATCTCTTTATTTGGATCGTAGTGAACAAGTAAATTATTTCCTAATAAAAGTTCCTTACTGCGCTTAAAAGCTATATCACACGTATTTGACCAAACAAATCTGACATTTTTCTTCGTAAGGTCATATAATACCTTGATTTCCGACGATAAATTAGGAATGAATTTGGAATAGTAATTAATAAGCCCCAAGTATGATCTTAATTGCTCCAAATCTAAGGGAGTAGGAGCGTTCTTGATAGCGTCTACCTTTTCGGGATTGGGCTTAATACCATCTTTGCAAATTACGTGACCCAAATACTGGATTTCCTCTTTAAGGAACTGACATTTTTTTAAGTTGACTGTAACGTTATAAAAAAAAACAATTATTTCCTTTTAACATAAATGAAATACAGTTTAATAAAAAAAATCGTAATGGCATTCCTCTGGATTGCCCAAGGCGGCTAAAGGGTCTCGATCCGACGAAAGTAGACGACTTCGAAATATTGGTCGATGTTGTTTGATGAATGTTTCCCTTATTTTTAACATTAGCCGTCCAGCGATGAAAACAATAATAAAACACTAAACCTAAATCTAATTATAGCAAACTAATGCTAGTACTGGTTATTGGTGAATTTCCGCTGCTTGCGTTGGATAAGCTCCCGCGATGTCTCTCTAAAATCGAGATGTACCCAATAATATCTACACGGCCCCCGGAAATCAAATGTAATGTCTGTTCTAGTTTTAGTATCTCGTGACCCTCGAAAAACTTGTTATATGTATCTTTGTGGATCACTGACGTACATGCTCCCGTATCAACCTCAAAACTCAGCAGTTTTCCGTCACAAAATAAATCTATATGCAAAGGAATATTCCCCAACTTGAAAGAACTAATCTCATTCATATACATTTCATAATTTTTATTATCATTTCCAAGTTTAAGATTATTTATATAATTAACTTCCTCGGTATTATCCTCACTTTCTGAATCATAATTTCCGTCTAAGTGACGTATATTGGTGTTAGTAGGTCTATTACTTTGAACAAATTTTGAAGTTTTCTTTTTAAAAAAATCTTTTCGAATAAAACAATCTCTAGCAAAATGTCCAAATTTTTGACAACAAAAACATTGAATATTCTTATTTCTACCATAATTGCTATAATTACTGTGTTGATTGTTGTTACGCTGTGGCTGCTGCTGCTGCTGGCGCTCTGTTCTGCTACTCTGCTGCTGCTGATGCTCTGCTCTGCTTCTCTGAGAAGTCTCCTCCTTGCGGCCCATGTAAGCTCTCCGTGTGTGGAACGTACTATTTACCATTTGCTAGCGGTTGTCGTCCCTCCCATGACATTTAGCTCTTGCTGAATCATCTCCATGTTAAGTGCCGTTTCACAACTCTCTTCGAATGATTTAGGTGTCGCATCAATCAATTTTGACTGTATTTTTTTGTTGTTAATTCCCATAAGGAAACGGTCTTTTAGCGCATCGTCTAAAAAATTTCCATATGCACACGAATCAGCTAACGACTTCAGCACTACTATGTAATCGGACAGGGTTTCGTCATTATCCTGATTTCGATTCAGAAATTTGAATCTCTCAGCGGTAATATTCTTTTTCGGGAGAAAGTGAGCCGTAAGCAATTTGACCAGGTCATCGAAGGTGAGGTCTTCTGGCTTCTTTGGCGCCACCAATGTCTTTGCCACTTTGTAAAGATCTGCGCCACCCACCCCAATCATAAAAGAAATTTTGCTTGCACTGTCTTCGATTTTATTTAATTTCAGCAAATGTTGCATACGTTCAATATATGACTGGAAATCATCTCCCATACTGAAGTATTCTATTCTTCCAATAAAATTTGTCATATTTGTGTCACTATTGGTCTTTTCGTGTGATATTTCCACTTTTTTATTTAAAACACCCACTAGTTCAATCTCTTCTTTTACTTCCAGTTTTTTTATCACTTTCTGCCATCAATTTTCCTCGTCGCCAACTAATATATCTATTTATATTACGCCAGTAGTATCCGAATCAAGATTCCGCTTAAGACTGTCTTTATTCATTATATTGATTACATATAAATTATACATTCTCCTGCTTATAACTAAGGCGTTAGTTTAGATTAAGTAAGAGAGTGAGAGAGCGAAAGAGAGTGTGGAATGAATGTACCTAATACATATCAATGAGAAAGGCTAAGGTTCCCCGGTTACCGGTGACTCAACCGGTCATTACTCATGTGGTATCACAACGGACCCAAGCGGTCTAAGTGTGTCCTGACCCCGTCAGGACAGCCACCTTTACCTAACCTAACCTAATGGGTCTTAACAGAGTGGGAGTGGCGTTGTTAATTTTTTAATTAAAATGGAATGATAACTTGTAATTTCGATGTTATTTGCGACGTTTTATGGAAATCGGGTTTTGATAAACCGTCGCCCAAAAATGGGGGCGAATCTGTGTCATATCATAGTCACTCTATACCTTAAGATGCATAACTAAGAATCCTTCATTTTCAAGGCGTTCTTTACAAAAGCGCTGGATGCTGGTGAACGCAAAGATTTTTCAATGCATTTCCAGATAACGTGACAATATTAGCCGTATTTTATTATCACTCATGATCCATATGAATCATTGGTTTCTATGCAATACAACAACAATACGAGATCTTGCTTTCTATCAGGATTAATTTCGTGATCTAGAATTTTTTTTTTATTCCTTGGTAGGTTACACAACCACACTACAAGACACAAGAAAAATAATTTCGTTGATCCAGATCCGGATCGTTTTATTTTCGTCGTGTGATCTATATGGATCTTGGGTGATAATAAAATACGGCTATTGATAGGTTATATTGAATTTATAGATTAAATCCGGATCCCTGGCATAAGCTCATGGACTTTTACCCTATTGCAGTACACTATATCCGCAAGCGAAGTTCTGCTTTTTGTTACAGTCACAAAACAAATTCTGAAGATGTCCATTCATTCACTTATTCATTCGTTCATACAAGTTCTAAGTATTGCGCTGTGATGAATGTATGGTTGGGACCTTAGTGGGTTCAGAGTCCAGAATCTATTTGAGATAAAACAGCTTACCGCGTAAAAGTAAGAGTATATGTATGAACATACGTTTTGTGGGCATAAAGTATTTACTTACTGTTTGAATATCGTACTGAAGAAGCATTGATTTTTTCCAGTACAACGGTTCCCATATAAGCAACACTACATATATTTGATGCAATCTTTCTTCAATTTCGAATCCAGAAAATTTACGAATAAACAAATGACAAGTACGTGCGAACCCGTCCGAAACATTATTTAAGAACTTTTCTTCACACTTCGGCAGGTGGCAGGTGTAGAGTGTAGTTAAACCTTAAGAAGTGACAGAATACCCTCTTTGGGCAAATTCCTTTTTTCTTAAAATTGCCTAAGGATGGACAAACCATATGCGTTCGTTTCATTTTAACTTTTCACCTTTTAACACAAACAACAAAAAAAAGTTCTCACATTTTACCGACCATGTAGTCTCATTTCATTCCTAGAACAAAAGAATAATCCCACGAATGGTATGAGGCAAGACCCAGCTACCATGAAACAAAACCTTATACAACTACCGCGTCTTTCAGTTCAGTTTAAAGCGAAAAAGAAACATTTTTCTTTTCAATTTTCGCAAACAAAAGATGCAAAATGTTAACAGAAAGGAATTGCTCCTGTTCCTCTCTCCTTTTGATGATATACTGTATGACTTGTCAGGTTAAAACATCCCCGCATTGTGTTCCCTCATGACAAATGGGTCACATATAAGCTTTAAAAAAAAAATTAATTGCACTGCAGAATCCCACCATTGTGCGCTGCACTCAACACAAAAGGTCTTTAGTAAATGTTAATGTATCTTAATTTTAAAATCGACATCTGTGTGGCCGTTGTGTGGAGATCATATCCGACAATGCTACCAATTTTGGTAATAATTTTAATAAAATGCTCGCGCCCTTCCATTGGAAAATAGTTTCACTTTTCTCAGTGAAATACGATAAATATCTGTACAGATACGCCTACGAAAACACCACAAATTACATTACACATTACTGTGTTCATGTCCACACGAGATACTATAATCCATGCACGTTTGCTTCTTGCCTCCTTTGCTGCTGCTGTCCATTGTAACTTGCACAAACGGACATCTATAGAGAAGAAAATAAAAGTTATAAAGACTCACAATAGAAAACAAGGGAGATACAAGTAAGAAAAAAGTATCTATAAATATAAAGAAGTATCTACACAAGCTTCCAAGCAGCCATTCGTTAAGAATAAAATTTAAACATTAATGTGTCTGTGGTGCGGCGGGGTTCACAATCAGGCAATCTCCAGGCATTTTCAGTTTGGGGGTTAAACTTTTGGCCCGTTCGACTGGATACAAGTTGCATGTTAATTTTCGTCTTTGAATTTTCTATGAGCTGGTATAGGAAAAAAAGTGGATCTCTCTCTTTCTTTCCTCTTTGGTGTTTGTTGCCAGTCACTTGAAGTGTTTATTATACCAAAAGATACCGAAGGTGCCATAGAGAGAATACAACAACTACGGTGTTGAGCTTAACTCAACCGGAAAAAATATTGTAAATTTTCTAGCGACTACTTCTCTCCCGTCAAAAAGGTGGTGGCGGGCGGATGGCTATACACAACTCACTTGCTTACCGCCTTCGTATCTGTCAGATACACTAGAGCTCTTAAATCGTGTATACTCACCGGTATCTTGAGTTGAGTTTTGGTGCTATGAATGGTTTTACTCAGCAATTGGCTGACTGACGTGACTGCAATAATTGCAATGTTTCGGTAGGTTTTGTCCAGACTATCTATGGGCTAAAGATCTTAGTAGTGGTAGTGGTGGCGTTGAAGTAGAAAATCTTAAAGATTTGGTTTTTTTTTTTTTTGTTAGGTATCTTAAATTTTGCACATTCGCAAATTGAATTTCGATGTTAGTAGAGAGACCGTGATATGGTTGTGTGGAGGAGACGAAATTTCTTCACACGCCTGGCAACGTGATGTTGAAAGGTTAGAGGTGTTATTGTGATCGCAATTGCAAACTGGTGGCGAAATATTCATCGACTTCCTTGACAATTTCGACTAATATTGGAAGGAGCTCAATCAGCTAGATTACACAATTTTTACAGAAAGTCACAAGCTGAGCTGATTTGATTGTAACGTCTTACTTTTGATTTCTTCGTGATAGGTCAGGCTGAATTCGAAGAATTCGAAGCTTTACCTGCACTGTAATTAGAGGCATTATTTACTCAAAAATAAATTTATAGGAAATTGGGTTCTTCCTGTTGTGGACACAGAAATCTGGGAAATATTTGACGCAAATAGCTTCTCGGACCACTTGTGTTAAATTTTTGGTAGAAACAAAAGTGACCTACAGTTATATGCCGTACCCAAAGGCCTTTTTTTTAGAAGCTTTCTCATGGTAAAAGTACTTTGGATGTTTATCAGACTTTTACGAGAGATAGGACAGTGAAAATGACTTTTGGTGTTTTCTGGGATTTGAACATTGAACCTCACGCTCAGTGGTTAACCACTCACTAACCACTACGCCACGGCGCCCACAGGGTTAGACGGAGCTTATTCCCTAGATCGTACGAGATCAACTGTATTCTAGAATTCAGCCGCTAGCGATATTTTCATCCAAGTATCAGGCAAGAATGTCCCAGTAGAATAATTGTGTCAGCAGCATATCCCAATTCCTGTATGCCAATCAGTTTCACCTGCGTCAGATGTAAGTGAGACTGTCCTTAAAATTTCGAGATCAGTTTAAGGTATATCTATAATTTGTAATCTTATACATATATAAAACTAAGTGGCAAAATGCGTATGTGTCCCTCTACCGCCCGTAATTGTTTGGCAAAAATTACAAAAATCATACAGACTTAGCCCCAGGCGCTTGCCTGGCAGTTGTTTTTCTTTTTTTTGTTAGGCGCAGCAACGCACGCCGGGTGCCAGCTAGTTTAACATAAATTCCAACTTATGTTGGATGAGTGTTCGATACGTCTGAGGAACGCAAATCAAGATTGAAGCATTGATTGTAGGCCATGCCAACATATGCCTCTAGTATATACTTGTATTTTAAAAGCCTGGAAATAATGTGAATTCCAGCCATTCTATGGATATGAGGACGCACAAATTCAGCACCTACACCGTCTCAGACTATGTTGAATCTAATTTTTTTCAGTTTCTGTTGCAACAGTGCAGTTCACCACTGCCACAATTATATTCAGAAAAGTAATCATTGGCAATCTGCGGTCACGGAAATCACCTACTTGCCTCAGCCATTAGTCTATATTAAAAGGCTTTCTACTAGCATTTTCAACAGTGACGATGGCATTGTTTAGCACGTTGCAATGAAACAAGACCTGCCAATCTACACTGACCGTACGATGATAGGCATTATAGAAGGTTCTGACCCAAGACGATATCTTTCCCGTGTTTATTAGACGGAAAATGTCACAGTTCCCTTCAACGATCTCTGTCTCTTTTCCTTTCCGTCTTCTATCAGTTCTTCAGACGTGTTCTTGGAAACAAATTCAAAGGTAGTCCTTTCAGCTGAATTATTATGAGCATCGAAAACTTCCTTTTTGACATGCCGACTGCGTGTATCATGTTTCATATGCGCATATGCCGATGAGGCATTTAATCTTCCCTGCCCTGTCGATTAAAAAAATGGTTATATAACATCTCATGTGCAGAAGTAATATTATTCAATTTTTTATTTTTTTTTTTAAAAGACGTGTTCTAAAATATTTTCATAATAAAAACATTAAAACAAAACAGCTCAATTCGCGAAAGACCTTGTCGGTGCCTAATAGCGATATGAGTTCATCTCTACTGATTATAATTTACATAACCGATCTATTTGTTTTTATTATTGGAAACGCCCATTAAATATTAATTGCTAATAATTAGCGATTTGTATTCAGACACTAGTGCTTTTCGATGGTGTTGCCTGACCAGCACAACGCCCACAACTTGTAGTTGACTATTAGTAATGGTATTTATTCGATGAATGTTTTGCTGATTTCAAAACTACGTATTGCCTACGAATATGAAGTTTTAAATCAGTCGCTGATTTGAACGACTTGTAGTCATTTGTATTCCACTACAGTTCACAACTCTGACATACAGTACTTGCCAAGTCATATAGGTATATACGTATTACACCCCTAGAAATGTTGAAGTTCACACAAAAGTGCCATAAGGGTGACGCTGCTATCGTTGTAAAATTCTATGCCGGCTCTAGACAGTGCTTCAATTTGGATGGTTCCTTAGGACTGTGAAGACAAATCTAAAAGTTTCTTATCATCATGACTAGGTGGAATAATTTGCATGCATTTAGGGATGATTTCTGGCAGACAACTTCGGAAACAATTTGCATTTTACGTTTTACAAAAGTTATAAAAATCGAATAAAATACTGTTGATGATTAAATATTTTAATTTTTGGTCAATATTCAGCTACTCAGACTACTTTAACGCTGTTGGGAACTAAATACAAATTTTCGTTTTATTGCTTGGAAAAAGTTGGAAGATGGATCTCTGTCCGCCTTTTAATAAGATCTTTAGTTTCGGGATAGATCTTGTCAAAAATCTACCAACTTATGAGCAATTGATTTTGACTTGGATTTTATACTCATTTAGTGTCCATCTGCTCAACATTTTTTTCGTGAGACCTGAATTGGTATGGGACTTCTATACCTTCTGAAACCTATATAAATGAGTATATTTCTATACCTATCTATTAGGCAACTTCAAGCCGCTGATAATAGCAATGATGATTTGTAGCTCCATAAAATAATTCCGGAATTCGGAGAAAATGTATAGGTAGGTATTCAGTTCTGCGATGTGTCTAAAAAGTATGCATCTGGTGTAGGTATTGTGCATTTTGTAATCAACCCTTTCGAGCTTTACTAAACGTGCATCTGAATATGCACTGAGTCCGCTTCGTAAATCGAAGTATTACTATAAAGTGACAAAAGAGTCGAAAGACTGTCGAAACTCAAAGCAAGATGGATATTATCAACATGCTCCTAAGCAATATGCCTGTATTCTATGTATCTGTTCTGGTCAAGTTAAAGCGTACACAAATCAGCTGCGTTGTCGGTGTTTTCACTGGACGCTGTCTTACAGGCCAACACGCCAAAAGACTTGGTCTCTTCTCCAACGACTTCTGCAGAAGCAGTAGTGACGAGGGGGAGGAGGAAACCATCCTTCACTTCCTATGCACTTGTCCAGCCCTGTCGCATAAAAGAATGCTCCATCTAGGGTTCCCCTTCCTTAACGACCTCGGCGATCTGGCGTCCTTAGACGTCATGAGCTTCCATTGCTTTATCAAAAGCTCCGGTTGGTCTTGTTAGTCCCTGAGTGGCCTAATGGTTGATCCATGGTATCACAAAGGACCTTCACTGGTATAAGTGTGTTTGCACTCTCGTGTAAACAGCCAACCTAACCTAACCTAACCTAACCTATGTATCTGCTCTCGACAGAATTGTTTCCAAACGAATAAAGGTACAACTGGACTTCTTTCTCAACGTCGAACAAGCACTTTCTGTTTAGGATCCTCCTGTATGAGCTGTATATATAAGTACCTACTGCGCGTCCCCTTTTTTATTTTTTCTTATAATTAGCGTGCACTCAAGGAGTAAAAGAGGGAGAGAAAGATTTGGTGTAATGGCTTGAAACTCAGTTGTTTATGCTTCAGAGAAACTCCGGGGTGGCGTCCAGATAACTACTTACTTAGGTGGCGCTACAGTCCGGGGTGGACCTGGGCCTCAACAAACAATCCTCTCCAGCCAGCACGGTTACGAGCCAGCTGCCTCCAGATGCGCACGCCAAGTTAGTTGAGGTCCCCCTCCACTTGTTTGCGCCACCTACCGCGAGGTCGTCCTCTACTGTGCCGTCCATGCGGGGCGATCCGAAGATTTTTTTGGCGGGAAGTTTGGGTTCCATCCGCTCTAAATGACCGACCCATCTTAGTCGCTGTATGTGAACTCTTCTGGCTAAGTCGATGTCCTTATATAGGCCGTATAGTACGGCATTGTAGCTTTTCCTCCACTTACCGTCTATGCAGACGGGACCAAAGATCGCTCGAAGAACTTTTCTCTCAAAATAACCAAGGGCATCCTTATCCGCTTTTGACAAAGCCCATGCCTCTGCGCCATACAGCAGGACTGGGATGATTAGTGTCTAATACACAGTTACCTTAGTAGTTCGAGATAGAGCTTTACTACTTTGCTACTCAGTTGCCTTCTTAGCCCAAAGGAACAACGATTGGAAAGAGTAGTGTCATTTGCGGAGTGCAGCATAGAGCTTACCTAGTCATTTAATACTACAAAGTTATATCTGTCTATTGTGCCGTTCTGTCCAAGATGCCGATGTTGGTTGTCGTTTTTTTGTAAACAGCATATGTATATTTTGTTTTCCTTTCATTAACCACTAAACCCATCTTTGCTGCCTCGATCTCAATACGCGCAATGCCCCATTAACTGCCCGCTGAGACATTCCGACTATGTCAATGTCATCGGCATAAGCGATTAGTTGTACAGACTTCTAAAAGATTGTACCTCCGGTGGTGTTGGCTTGTGAGTTTCGTACGATTCTCTCAAGTACTATGTTAAATAGATCGCAAGATAGCGCGTCACCTTGTCTAAGACCTTTGCTGACATCGAACGGTTCGGTGATGTTCTTATCGACTTTGATGGAGCAGCGAGAGTTCTCCATCGTTATTCTGCACAAACGGACGAGCTTGGCACGGATGATAAGACTAGACATGGCCCTGTATAACTCGTCTCTATACACACTATCATAGGCAACTTAAAGTCGATGAAGAGGTGATGCGTATCGATTTTATATTCATGGGTTTTTTCCAAGATCTGCCGTAGTGTGACCAAATATTCGGTCAATGGTGGACTTTCCAGGCCTGAAACAGCACTGATAAGGACCTATCAGGTTTTTGACGTTGATAATACGCCAGATAGGATCTTATATGTGATGTTGAGGAGACTTATACCTCTGTAGTTGCCGCAGTTCAGAGGGTCTTCTTTCTTCAGGATCAGGCAAACGATGCTGAGGTTCCATTCATCGGGCATACTTTCGTTCGACCAGATTTCACAGATGAGCTGGTGCATGCTCCTTACCAGCTCATCTCTTCCAGCCTTGAAAAGTTCGGCAAGACCGTCAGCTCCAGCAGCTTTGTTGGATTTAAGTTTAGATATCGCTGTGCTCACTTCATTCTGATCAGGTTGACGGGAATCTTGACTGTCATCGTCAGTGTTGAATGGCTCATTCTGCCTGACAGCGGAATATTGGTCGTCATAGCCGTTTAACAGTCTGAGAAGTGTTCCTTCCATATCCTCAGC
The DNA here is from genome assembly GCA_945910035.1 of Brachypalpus laphriformis. Classification (NCBI taxonomy): domain Eukaryota; kingdom Metazoa; phylum Arthropoda; class Insecta; order Diptera; family Syrphidae; genus Brachypalpus; species Brachypalpus laphriformis. The sequence goes on from OX246755.1 coordinate 128,111,830, forward strand.
ACCGACTGCGATTCTACTACTATATTAGCGTCCAGATAACTGGGGAATTTTTTTTTTCTCTTTGCTTCTGAGCATTTTTTCGCGACCGCCGCGCCGACGTGATAGGCATATCAATCATCCAACAGAGCAAACAATTTTTCCAGCCGTATGACCAAGCTACTGCCAGTGTTATGCCTTCGCAATTGATCGGACTGACTTTATATATTTTATGATAAATAAATTGCTTGCTGACATCAGGATTTGAACCATGAACAATTAGCGTGGCAATTGGCGACGGTACCACTAAACTATTGCCACCCCCAATGGGGTGAAAGATTACTGACAGCATTCATCGCTCTGACGTGATTTTTACATGTGGGGTGTTTAGTTCAGCTTTACACATATATGTGTATAAGAAGATATCAAGGAGATATCAATGCCCCCAGACCGACTTTCAAGACGTGTCATGATTGCCCTGTCATCAGGTAAGTGACCCCTTGGTAGATCTAGAAATAGATGCTTGTATCAAGTGCGACATCTCTCTTGGAGCCGTCTAAGGATTCTTCCTGATCAGTTGGAGTCAATGGCGGAGGATCGAGAAGGAGGGCGAGGATTATCGTGTTGTTGAAAATGTGTCTATGTAATGCATGTATCGAATCAGACCCCCTAGCTGATGCTCTTTTCGCTTTTCTTCCACAGTGATCTGAGTCGGAGATATTCTTTGAAATTTGAAGTCTTTAATAACGCTATAATTTGTTTCGGGAATATTTGGTAAATCGTTTCGTTTTTTAACCAGTGATAGTCTAACTTTCTTCTTCTGCTTTGTAGTGCAATTGTCTGCAGTTATCATCTTCCATTACCTTATTCTTCTTCCAGAATATTTCTTTGTTCGTAGCTGGTACCGCGTCAGTGCCAATGGTTCTCAGTTCATCTGTAATTCCTACACATGTCAAACATTAAACCCTATTCATATGTTTTAATATGGTTTTTTCTGACGATTTTTGCCACCATATCACCGATGCATATGTGATCATGAGAGACATGGGCTGTGAAATCTGAAAGTAAAAGTTATGTTCGTCATGGAGTCAAAGTTCTCGAAACGAAGTTGCCAAAAAGGGTTGCAGAACTGTAGCATGCATACAACGTAGCGCTTACGTTGCGTACGCATACATTTCTGACGCCATATACGAAATAGAATTCGAATATACCTAGTTCTCATGGCCCATTTGTAACGTTGAAACTGTAAATAAACATGTAGCGCATTTCGTTTTGCTACTTACATTTATTTTACAAGGAAATTATTCAAATCAGGCCAGTCAATATGAACGCAGGGTTAAACCTTGTCCTAATATTTATGACAGTTGACTCCTGTGTTAGTAGTAAGCTACCACATGAATGAAAATAGTTGCATTACTTCCCGTGTGGTCGTCAAATCGATGACCTTAGATCTCCACTCACGTGTAACTGATAAGATTAATTTATTACACCCATAAAACACATTTATTATCCACACATCCCCAACATTTGCCATTTACAAAGCGGTAGGGCTATAAAAACCATTTCATACCACTTTCCAATCTCACTCAAACCCCCAGATCGGCACAAAAACAAATTAAAAATGTACATAACGACTTTACTCGTTACCAAGCAGCTTTTCCGACTAAAGCCTAACCATGCTGCAAATTCATTGACAATACCAGCAACAACTCCTCTGTCAACAGGCAACGGAAAAAATACAAAATTCAATATCAACTAATAAAAATATAATTATCATCCAAAACTTGATCTAACAATACGATCGCTCGCCCTCTTGTCGTATTGTTGGCATTTTATATTCTTCTCTGCTTCTTTGGTACTAAAAATATACACCAACCACCGGTCTGTCAACTGCTTTAGCTCACCTGTGTGTACGCGCACGCTCTCTTACCAGCTAAACACACCTTTATACATGTGATTTGAAAAAAGAAAAAAAACAAAAACTTAAAGAAAAATTGAATAATAATACTAAAACTACCTACAAACAAACAACAGAGAGACAGACGAGAAATACCTGCGCCAACCTGCTGTTTGAGTTCGCCAACAACAACAAAACATCGGCTCACTCAACAGTCCTAAGTAAAAAATCAGAAACTCAAACCTGGTATTCAGTTTGAAAGAAGCCGTGAAATTAATCGTAAGCTTCGCTTTATTTAATAATCGTCTGAGATCGTGCGTTCCGTCTGTTCTCTACTCTGAGATTTGAAATCAGTTGTCGAACGACACGACAATTGCGCGCGCGCCTGTCGAATCGAATTGAAAAATTGAATTTGTTGTTGTCCTAACAGCAGCATCTCAATCTATAACGATTTTCATTTTTGAACGAAGTATATGTATAATTATAATTTTCTGTAAATAAATATAACGAATAAAAAGTATCTCATTATATCTCTGTGTATCTATGTATCACGAATAAGTATCCAAGTGCATTTAAAGTGAAAGACGATAGTACGTGTCCACTTGACATGTGATTAAAAGGAGTCAGCACGTTCGTTTAATGTTACAACTTGCCACAGATACACAATCTCCTTTGCGAGTTCAACAAGAAAGTTGTTGTCACAATCTACACAGCATCTTTCGCTCTTAATCAAAAAATACAAATGAAAGTTTTCTTCTTGTATCCAAACAACACCTTGCAACGACGACGGCGGTGGCGGCTGCGACTTGCGGTATCAACTTGGTGCTGCTAGTGGTGGTGGTGTATCGGTGGTGGCATTGTTTGGTGGTTGCAGCGTGAAAACCTGATTATCATCTCGAAATAGTCGGAATAGTGGTGCAACTCATTCAGAAAAGGAAAAGTTTTCTACTCTCGTCTTGTATTTTAAAGTTTTTTTTTTTGTATTCTACTGCACTCGCCTTCGACTTTTTGTTCGTTGATCTGAAATTATCTGCATGCCGAGATGCAAGTTGCTCTATAGATACATCATACCTATGTAAATGTTTGGTGCAAAAAAAAATAGACGAAGCGAAGAAAGTTGTTTCAGTCAGCCCTGAGTAGTAATAGTTGTTGTGTTCTTCTTGTATTTGAAAGTGAAAAAAATAATAATAATAAAGAAAAGCAAGAAAAGTTTTAAATATCTGTGCGCCCTTAAATTGCTTTATACAAAAGTTTCTCGCCCTTATCGCTTAAAGGGGCAAAGTATGTAAATTATTAGTTCTTAAATAAATCTCACAATTGGATTAATGTACATTTGGAATATTGGAAATGTTTGCCCCAAGAAATTCATCACCAGTTGCCTTGTATGGCAACGAGGATGTAGCAGCACATCAGGTATGAACATAACAAGAATGTGTATCTTACGAATACTGCATTAACTGATGATCGCAATTCGACAGAACTGATACTTAATTAAAATTCGAGTGAAGTCAGGGGAGTAGAATTAGCTGGTTGTTTGTTTTCTGAGACGGTGACGATATGCAAATATAGATATGACCTCATTTCGTGTGTCTTAAAGTTTAAGTGGCTAAAGTGGTGGTGGTCGCGGCCACCGCGAGTCATTTAAAACGTGCACAATGAACTCTCAATGAAACTGGTTAAAAAAAATAAATAAATAGATAGAAATTGCGTGGAATTACGCTGCAAAATTGGTTTCAGTAAATTAGATGCTATCACAACTGTCTGCCTTTGTATCTGAGATGTAAATGATTGTAGGAATTCAGGACAGACATGGAGGTAGCTCAAATCAAAAGTCATTGGTGCGCTAGACCACTTGAGCGTACTCAATCCTCGAAACGCAGAAAACACAAAAACACTTCCCACTCCCACCTTTTACAAACATCTACTCGTAACAAGCATACAAAAGGGTACATTTAATTCAGGCGGAAAATATAACTATGATACGAAAGATTGGATAAAGTTAAAGTCTGACTCTGCATGGACCTGTTGCGCCAGATATGTTAATGTATGAGTAGATACATCGATACATATATACCGAAACCTATAAATATTTAAGGAAAAATGTACTTTGTTATATTACTCGTAAGTAGTGAAAGAATGACGACCAAAGCAAATAGTAAACGTTTCATAATTCTGTCAATAAATTGAAGCAAATAGTTTATAAATATATTATTCAGTTTGGCTAAGCTATTTCCAGCTTTAAGGAAGAAAAGTTGATCACATCTCATTCATATACTAGTTGAAAGACGTAAATGCATTGAATGGTACAATAAAAAGGAAGAAGAAGAAAGAAAGTCCCCTAAATACTTGTAGCTATAGTTTTATATTTTTATTATAACTGTCCAAATCTACACAAAAAAACTGTAAATCAGCAAAAAATATAGACTGATTTTCGAGTCGACCTCCTCACCTCATTTTATAATTAGTTCACTGGGCCTCAATCACTGTTCATATGATTGTATCTACATACACTTCGACGATAAAACTTTTTTTTTATAATGCACTTAAAGTTAAGATAGTGATATCATCGCAAAGTAATGTGATTGCAATTATAAACAGGAGGAGGGTTAATGTTGTTTAAGTCACCTGCTCATTCCTACAGCTACGGCAAAAATCATCGCAAAAGACACGTGCTTGTCCTAGAAATGTATCCTACTATACGAGTCACGCAATAGAACGTTGCAAACGATTTTTTCGAACTTAAACGTTTTTCGGCGAGGCCGTTTGCTCCAACAGTTTTATTAGACTTCTTAAATTTTGATAGTGTCAAGGTAGAGTAGACAGAAATGTTGCCCATCATCGTTCAGATTGGACACGTTATTCTACCTGGCAGAGGAACTTTGGTCATCGTCGCATTGTAAAAGAGCAATATACAATTATATATACATACAGATGAGAAAGACTGCTTTGAAGTTCCATGTCGCACTTCAATTGTAAATTCACAAAAGCAATACATTATGGCAGCTTTTTGAATGCCTTCTGATGTGTGTTTTGATTTCTATCCAAAATAAACTCAACCATTTTCTAAGTTCAGAAAGATCTTTTGTGTCCAGCTTTCTCAAGATGATCAGGCATTTCCCAAAGCAACAATAAAGTTGCCTTAAGTATTTTCCTCTAACTAAACAACGTAACAAAAACAGATACGTCTCAGGTACGCCAACAGATATGCTTTATCATTTCCAAGAGCTATTGTACTTCCGTATGTATGATTTGATACCTTATTACTATTTGCGAACATGTATTTATTTTAATTCAACGTTTTTTGAAAAATTGAAATCGAAAGTGAAAGGTTTTTTTTGTTCTAACTTTCGTGGGCGAACTAAGGTGAACTGTACATACCTACTGTTGGTATTTTTCTTTCTTTTGCCTAGACCTAGATATTTTGTTGTCGATAAATTATTACAATAGAAGTGAAACAAATAAAAAAAAAGCATCTACTTATGAATAGTGCTTATTCATTTGAATATTATTGTTTGCAGACTGCACTTTAAGTTGCCCTTTTCGAGTAAAAATTAATGTCTATTCTACGAAGAAACAAAGAAAACAATGATACTTCAGAAGGAGACACTTTTATACTCGTAATTTCTTAAGCTTCTTGTCCTTTGGCCCGGGCATCATGCTATTTCTTCATTATCACGTACCAAAATCAACCAAATTACTATCTGCACTTTGTTTGCCAAACCACGTAGAGGGTGTTTTTTTAAGCCAGTACTAGCTAGTACTGTCAAACCAATTGTGCCAAAGAGGTGCGGAAAATAATGTAGTGGGTATAAGTCGGAAATCAAAGAATCGAATTTGCAATGCTAGGGGTGTGAAACTTGTGGATTTTTGTGATTCTTTTGGCCTGCGGATAATGAATGGTACCAGCAGAAGTGACGAATGTGGCGACTTTACATTTGTGGGAAGTCAAGGGACATCTGTCATTGACTATAGCCTTGTAAGAGGTGAATGGAATGTACTCGTAACAGATCTAGAAGTTAAGCATTTCCCATACTCTGACCACCTACCGATTGTGGTCACATTTGACCATAAGATAGCAGATGATGGAGAAAGGAAAGGTATGAATGTACTTCCTAAGCTGGTATGGAACAATTCCAAAGCTTCCATGTTTAGAAGGCAACTCAATGAACTGCTGCTTATACATCACGATGCTGACTTCATCCGTATTGAACAAATAATTAAAGACTCGTATCCAATTAGTTGCCAAAGGAATGCCAGAAAACAATTCAAGGAACCGTGGTTTGACGAGGAGTGTGAGAAAGCAAGACAGTTATCCTTCGCCTGGCTTAGCTATTTCGCCTATTCAACGAACGTGCTATGAAGGATTCTTATATTAGAGCAAATAAGGAATTTAAGTTTATATGTAAGGCAAAGTGGAGTAGTTACTATGAAGCAGAGGCTCGAATATTGGCACGATGTAATAATTCATCGGATTTCTGGAAGCTGACAAGAAAACTCAATGGGGGAAGATATGTTATGAGCAGTAAGCTAGGTCCAAATATCCTCCTAACTCACTTTAAATCGTTATTAAGCCCATCTTCTAGTCCCTTTTATTTTCAATACGCCACGCCAGGTCTCCAGAATGATATCTTGGATAGCCCGTTCTCAAATCAAGATATTATTAGTGCGCTAAGAAATTTAAAGGATGGGTAAGCGGCAGGTTCGGATGGGATACCGTCCGAATTCTATAAGTATAGTACCAATGAACTACACGTCAAACTTGTTTCCTTGTTTAGCAACATTTTGGAGTCAGGAATAGCCCCGCAACGACTTAAGGAAGCGTTAATTTTTCCGATCCTTAAAAAAGGTTCTATGGCGGATCCAGCAAACATCCAGGTATTTCGTTTTTAAACGCATCTTATAAAATATTCACCGTAATGATGCAAAGCCGACTTAATCAATGGATAGGAGCCAATAAGTTGTTAAAGGAATTTCAAGCGGGGTTTAGGCCGGGATATTCAACTATCGATCACTTATTTGTACTAAGTAGTATTGTGAACTCTTTTCTTGTGCGAAATAAAAAACTCTACGCATTCTTCGTGGATTTTAAAGCAGCCTTTGACACAGTGGATCGTAACGCATTGTTCTATAAGCTCTAAAACTTGGGTATGTCGTTTAAATTTGGACGGGTTATCCAGAACCTGTATAGTGATACCAGGGCAGCTGTGTGGAACGGGAGCGGACTATCGGAATGGTTTCATTCGTGCCCAGGTGTAAGACAAGGGTGTTCTCTAAGTCCAAGTCTTTTTGCACTCTTTATCGAGGACATAACTGAGTTTCTTCCAGACGGGGTAGAGTATGCAGGAGTCCTAATCAAAGCGCTTTTATTCGCAGACGACATAGTCTTATTGGCGCACTCTCCAGAACAGTTACAGCTCATGATTAACCGTCTTAGTGATTACTGCAAGTTAAGGAACTTAATCGTCAATTTAGATAATTCTAAAGTAATGGTGTTTAAGAAAGGAGGTGGTAGATACTGTGCTAACGAGAAGTGGAAATACAATGGTGAAATAATTGAACTGGTGGAGAAATAGAAGTACCTTGGAGTGTTCCTTACGAAAAATCTTAGTATGAATATCCACCTCGAGGAGAAATTATTAAAATCAAAAGCAGCCATCAACTTAGCTTGGAGAAGATGCTTCAACAGCAAATTCATTGCCCACAGTGCTAAATATAAAGTTTTCGGAGCGGTATCGGAGTCCATTCTGTTCTACGCAGCACAAGTATGGGGATGTAGAAAATATGAAGCCGTTGAAAAACTACTAAGATATTACCTCAAAAGAATATTTCATCTCCCATCCAATGCGCTAAACTACATGCTTATGCTGGAAACAGGCGTATCCCCACTTTTCACAAAAACGTTGAAACTCCAAGTGGATTATGTTCTTAAGGTTCTCAGCATGCCGGATTATCGACTTCCAAAAATAGCAGCTGTGCAAGCTATACAAAGGAGAACTGGATGGTTCAAAGAGTGGTTGGAATTAGGCCGCAGCTGTGGTATTGAAATTAATCACGTGGACTTAAGGTGTTTGAAGAACCAGCTTTATCAGCTCATCGAAAGAGTCGACGTTCAGGCTAAGGCAAGGTATTTGGAGGAAGCTTCTGGATCTCTGCATTGAATGATATACAGCCGTTTGAATCACAATTTGATGCAGAAGAATTATTTCCGGGATAAATACAGCATCGATGAAATAGCGATGATCTTCAGGCTGCGGGGCGAACTCCTAAAACTTAATTATATACCTCACAGAGTAGATTTTCCTCTTCAATGTAGTTTGTGCAATTTGGCAGAGAGGGAGGATACTCTGCATTTCATTGGCAAGTGTCCAGTTTTGCGGGAAACAAGAAGACATATCTTGGGAAGCGATGCCCTGTCGGAGAATCAAGTCATAACACTCCTCAACGATGTTAATGTTCCTAAGTTACCATATTTCGATATTGCAAAATTGCACTAAAATATCGCGAGAGAATATTGACTGGACATTTTTAATCAATATTAGTCCACTTTATTTCGCTACTTCATATTAAATGAGATTTGGAAAGCTAATACATAGGTATTTGATTATATTGTCAATCAGGCAGACGGCAATGCCATGCAAACTGATTTTTTTTTCGTTAACCCTTTTTGTAATGAATTTTGAAGTACACAAATAAAAATCGAATCTAATCTAAATCTAATCTAATCAAACCAATTGTCAGATTGCAAATTGTCAGTGCCATTTTTATTCAGTAGTTTTTGCAATTTTATCGTGATGACATACACGCATTACCAAATTTTAGAAAATTGGTTCCAAAATTATGGTTCGTGCGCCTAATTTATAAAGCACTTGCACCATATTACACCCGAAATAATCGACCATCTGAGGCCGCTATTCGCCGTATTGTTGACCATTTACGCACAGCATTTTCTTTTTTTGCAAGATGCAGTGGTACCGAGACGCATAAGAAGAGTGCGTACTGAAGACAATATTCCATCCGTTCAGGAGAGTGTTGAAGAAGATTCAAATTTATCGATTCAACGTCGTTCACAACAGTTTGGTCTTTGTCCGTCCACTTTATGGAAAATTTAACGCAAAGATTAGTGATTTGACGCCTCTTGATTATTTTCTTTGGGGATACGTAAGGTCGCTAGTCTACGCTGATAAACCAACAAATGCTTGAAAAAGTGCTCTAAAACTTTGTCTCATGGATGACATTCATCAGGTCCAGCCGTGGTACCCGAATTTGTGTTGAAAAATTAATTGCAGAATGTATTTTCTCGATTGAACACAAACAAAATAAAATAAATATTTGGCGCAACAGCTCTTTAAGTGCCAGGGCTTAGCTTCTCGCAACCACTCATGCTGTGTGCGTTATATTTTTCACACGAATGGAAGGGACCTACAGTTTAGTGCCGTATCTGAATGGCTATTTGAGAAGATTTTTCGTGACAACAATACTCTCGGATGTTTGTCAGACGCTCGCGAGAGGTGGGATCGTAAAAAAACTTTTTGGTGTTTTCTGGGATTCGAACTTGGAACCTCATGCGCAGTGATCCGACACATTTACCACTTACGCCACGGCGCCCACACAAATAAATGGCTATTTAATAAAATTTCATGTGTTTTGTTCAAAATCAAAGTTAGTACTGGCTTTTAAAAAATCACCATACCATATACATACTATAGCTCACGAATTTCCCAATTATCAATTAAGACTTTCTAATTGCGTTGAATGCAGTGTGAGTCCTAGCTATCCATCTTTTTCCAAACACCCATTTGCAAACGGCTGCAGGAGCTGCGCTCGAATTTATACGTCAATATTCACCTTGACCTCGGAAATTGTATCGGGCTTGCTCAAACAGACGCGCTCTTTCAGATAATCCCAAAGGAAAAAGTCGCCTGCCGTCAAATCTTGCGAACGTGGGGTGGTCAATTGATTTCCGAATTTTTCGAAATAATTCGCACTCTTAAAATGCCCCTTAAAAGTATCATTGTGGCTCAGACAGTATGCGCAGTAGTTGCACATTCACATCTCAGACCTGTTTTCAACATTAGGATGTAAAAAATGTTCAATCATGGACCGATACCGGTCTCCAGTAACCATGAAGAAGTAAGACTCAGTGATCGTCGTAGATGTAATGTCACACCATACCGTACATCTAATGGGGTTCAATTGACGCTGGTCAATGGATCTCGGTTTTCAGTACCCCAAAACCTCGTTAACAAAGCCATCGAAGTGAAAATGGACTTCATCGCACATGATCAGATTTTGAATCATTTCTTTTTTTGAATTCTTTTATTCCGATTCTTTGTAAACCTTTCCATTATTTTTTCTCCAGATGTTATTCATTCAATCTGGGAAATGAAATTTAAAAAAAAATTCATTAACGAAAACGTTATTAAATTGTTCAACCCCATTGTGACTTATGATCCTGTACTAGGGAAATCTACTGAGAACCAGAAAGTCCTACTTTTACATATTTCTTCTTCATTCGTACACTGTCTCTCATTAGCAAGCTTTCGGAACTCAATTTCAGTGCCAGCATTTGAAACTTCCATGGGGAGTCAATACTAGACTGTGCATTCACCGCTGCTGTTGGAGGCACATCTTTATTCAGAGGTCCAACAGAATTTGATCTGTAGGCACGTTTAAAGTTATTTTTCATGAAATTGGGTCTAGAGTTAAAAGCGATTCACTTCGCTTACCTCGCAATATAAAACTGCAAAGAAAGGCTTATATTTGTCGTAAGACGTTCTAAATATCGCAACAGGCTGATTATATCTTTGAGGTCCAACAATAACGCCCACCCTCTCCTAACTTTTCAGAAATTGTGACACTAATTGAAAACAAATTGTTGAATGCAGTTAAAAAAAAAAACGCAAAATCGTTCGTAATAGGAAATATTTATCACAAAAAGATGCAGATGCATTTTATGTATAGGTACATTTCGCAAAAGCAATTTCAACAGCTTGAGCCAATAATCTTGATAGTTGGTCTGGTTAGTTATAGTTACGTGACTATTCGCTCACGGTGTTATCAGTTATTAGTTTTCAGTAAAATTATAAAGTTTCTGACGCAGACAGAGTAAATTACGAGGTGCATTTAATGGTATACCCAAGCTCTGACATAAAAATGCAAGCAGTTTCCAGATTTGTGCTATAAAATCAATGCAGACCTCAATCCAATCTCCGTTCGAATAAACTTGTTTTACTACCTCCATCGATGATGCTACTGATGACTTAGTTCATAAAACCGTATAATTCAGTGTAATCGTCTTTTTCTGTTTTTAAACTAAGTAACTGCCAATAATTGGCAGGGAAACCCCATCACACAGTTAAACAAGTTCTTCTGCACTATAAAAACCAATATAATTTGGGAAATGATACTATTATTTTTTTTTTATTATTATTCAATTTGCAGTGAAGAGATTCATTCAGTTCTGCGATGCTATTTCCTGTTTGAATATAATACAACCAATTTTTTTTATTTTATTTGTAATGAGGACACGGTCAGAAATACACTATGGGTTGACATTGTTTTGCTGTCCCGACATACACACAGATACAAGTTTGTCAAGTCTCAGCGACTTGACGTTCTAATTCAATTCCAAAAAACCGGTAAATTTCTCAATGCCGGCATAGATAACACATTTTTCTTCTCTTACAAACTGGTTGTTATATTTAGATACATTCTCGTGGTGGTGCCTTTCTGCACACTGAAAGTCTTAACGTAAAATAACCTCAAAAGGGGATTAGTAAAGATTCACGCGGCTGTCAAATGAGAATACGGCTTTGAGTTTGGAGGAGAACAAATCACAGATTGTAATCCGTAAGATGATTACGATACGATACGAATCTGGTTATGAGACAGAGGAGGCAACACACAATCAAATTAGCGAAATGTTGTCAGATAACATTAAGTCACAGTACGATATAAAAAAGACTACCAAAACGTGTAACGAATATAAGGGATACAGAAAAGTGGGTATTTAAAAAAAAAATATACACTCGTAGTTTAGCCAAGTTGGTGACTTTGAGAGTTCGTTTCACTTTTGTTTTCACTTTATTTAGAGAACCGTGTTTGGAACACAGATGAGTTGTAGAAGGTGTTGAACAGAATGATAAATCGAGATGATGTACATCTTTTTGAGATCGAAATTGCAATTCTTATCGCAATGGAAGAAATGATAACGTATGCGTGAGTTCGTCAAAGTCATCACCTGACTTTCACGGTTTTTAAAACCGGAAGCCAGATGTAAATTAAATATGATAATTTATTTTGTTTGTTGAAAACGTGTTGAATTAATCTCAAATCTACCTTGACATCCAAATATACGTATATGTGTGTAACATGGTGTAAACAAAGCGACATAATCTATCAATTCTGACAAGGAAAGATGTATTTTCAGTCTAAACTAAAAGTTTGAATTTCCGGAAGTAGCTACTCGTAAAGTGAAGCTTTTAACTTTCCGGTACTTGCAGCCCAATATGCATTTTGAAACCTTATTTCCTACAATACTGTGGATTCTTGCTCAACACGAGGTATTTTTTTGAATGTGCTGCTAAATAGCAAATGTTGCAGCTACAGAAAATAGTGTACAAAGCAACCAATTTGTTCCATATAATATGACTAAAACAGCAGTTGATAGGGTTTCGTACCACGTTATCTAAATTGCTCAAGTAAGGACTTTGCTATCCAATTTATTTCCAAATATCCTTTCATGCTTACCAAAAAATATCCAACTGCTTTAAGAGTGCAAGCTTCAACAATTTTATAGTCCAGATGTATCGTCCATTCAATGCATTTATATCGATCCTAGCTTCATAATTAGAAATCAGGATAGGGAAGTTACCCCTATGGCACAACTCCTAAGCAGGAGGGTCAGATCGTTGTTTGTAACCCCAAGGATGGACGAAGGCCGAATACACTAATTCCAGTAACCACTTCGGGCCACTGCCGTTGGCCCGTTAAGGATTCATTCACCACCATTTCTTCTTCAACCTCAACTCCAAATATGCTCAACCAAGAATCTAGCTACTAACGGAGCCATATGGGGCCTACGTTCACCCCGTACTGTAGAGCCATCTTAAAAAAAAAAAAAAATACTTACGCCTTAATTTTTTGTAATTTGCAATAACACAAAGAAGCTAGTTGTTTGCTTCAAGCTGAGCCTCAGGTCTAAGATAAAGGGTATAGGCTAGCTATTAAGCACTGAAGCAATATAAAAAGTAAATGCTACTCGGATCCTTTGAATCCATCTCCAAGAAGCTTGAAATCTGCATTAAACAGGTATCTGATCTGAATATGTTATCGGAGTGTACAAATGTAGTACTCCTGTTTCAATCAATAGTTTTCTTTCTGTTTGAGGTCGAATTATGAACAATATTTCTTCGAGCTTGAATGGCATATACCGTGATGGTGCAATCTGTCAAACATCTAGAGCAGTACTTACAGCCAAAACATCATCTGCAGAGATAATGAGAGATAATTTCATGCAAAATGTTTGCATCTGGAAAATATTTACAAGGTGGGGCAAAAGTAATGTCATAACGTAACATTTGTTAGAAATGAAAAAAATTGGACTCTGTTTTCACGAGAAGTTTATTTGAAGATGTAAAATGGATAACATGAAGTTGAAAAAATGATATCGGCCAAATAACCACCTCTTGAGGACATGCACATTTGCGCTCATCTTATGGGATTTTGAATTTTTACTCGCAAAACATCTGACTCCAAATTGATGATTTCTTCTTCAATATTGGTTTTCAAGACTTACAAGGTTTGTGGTTTTTTTGTGGTAAATGCGAGATTTCAAAAAGCCCCACGGGAAGAAGTTTGGTGCCGTCCGTTCCGGCGATCTGGCCGGCCAGGTCAAAGCCAAATTGGGAAATCGCACGGCCCGGAAATTGGTGATTCAAAATCTCCACCGTTTCCCGAGCTGTGTGAGCGGTTGCTCCGTCCTGCTGGTACCAGCAATGCTTGAGAGCCAATTCAGCAACTTGCGGCAAAAAAAAAAAACTCGTTTAACATCTGTCTGTAGCGCTATCCAGTTACGGCTACGGTTGTGCCGTTGGCGTCCTCAAGAAAATAAAGGCCAATCACTTTTTCACTGCAAATGCTGCACCAAACAGTCACATTGAGGGGATGCAATGGCTTTTCGTGCATTTCATGTGGATTCTCCGTGCCCCAGAAACGCAAATTTTGTTTACTCACACAACCACTTAAGTGGACATGGGCTTCGTCGCTCATTCTGATTTTGGATACGAAATCATCCTCTTCTTGCACAAGGTTTAACAGAGCATGGAAGTAAGTTAACCTCACTTGACGGTCAGGAGGCAGCAATTGATGAACGATTTGCATTTTATAAGGAAACATCTTCAGGTATTTCACCAAAACTCGGTGCAGCGAACGTCTGCTGATGCCAAATTATGTGCATCGTTGTCTCGTCGATGTTTCTGGACTCTCACGGACGTCCTCGGTCACAGCAGTGATATTCTCGGCCGAGCGAGCAATACGAGGCCGGCCACTTTTTGCGACATCTCTAGTGGACCCAGTTTGCACGAAACACTCAGCCAAACGCTTAATTGATCGCGCACATGCTGCAGGAAGACGACGAAAATCACGCTGCGTTAAAACAACAGATCGGAAATTGGTCAAATAATAACAATAATTTCGCGTTCCTCAGGTGTGTATCGCTCCATTGTTTGTTGTCAACTAATTCTCTATCTGTCAACAAAATAAAAGTCAAAGCCCAATGGCATTTGACGCCATTTGTACAAATTATGGCACATTCATATGATTGACATTACTTTTGACCCACCTGTTACATATATGAAATCACATTCAAGAGGCAAAAATCAACGTTTGTTATGTCCAATGTTATGTACTGATTAAAACAAATTACCGCCTCGCGTGTTTAATTTTTTGGAAGTCGTGGTCAGCTAATAGAAGCTTACGATTTCATTGTTCCTTACGCCAAATTGTCTTACTTACATTTTATTGTAGGTTTCTGTCGGATCGTTAAAATTCTTTCCTAAAATACAATGTAGGTCCTGCAGAAGCAATTCCACAAGAAAGCTAGTTCTTAGTTATCTATACCTACTATGCAGAACCTAGTGATGACTTACGTAGAATTCGATGTTTGGTCGCTTTAGCCTTTCAGATGCACCCACGTATCACATAGTCTCTCTATAGCGAAATCATGGATACAGGAAATATTATTCGTCATAGTCTGACAACAATTCGTCAGGCTAACTCGTCATCTATGCGATGATTAGACTACAACACTTTCTAAAAGTCTAGAAAGTTGTTAAAATAGTACCGATAGCTAGACCTGGAAAAGACGCGACAACAAAACAACTTCATACAGGTTAATCAGCCTACTCCCAGTCCTATCAAAAATCTTTAAATGACTATTATGCGATCGCATGGAACCCATCCTGACTACCATAACTCTTGGGTAAATGTTGCTTGCGAATATGATATCGGTAGATATTAGTCTTCGACTAATACAGGTCGAATAGGAGCATTAAATATTTTTCAAATAGGTGACGACAAAGCTCTTTTGACTAAGTAGCTTCGCGATGTACGTTGAAAATGAAAGAGAGATGAGTATTTTTAGGTTCAGTGGTTTTTAATTCACAATATTTCTTCGAGAATTTGGTTACTCTGGGTGTTAAATGGCCACATTATTTAATTTCAATACTAAACAAATTTAATGGGTGTGATTGGTACTTGAACCGTCAACCTACCACTGAATAATGAACCAAAAGCATTGAATTTCCTCCCACTTCCTATTATTACACTTCATCAAGCATTCCGATTATGCATCATCTATGCGAAGTTAAAAAAAAAACAGGTTTAGAATATTAAGAAAAAGTTCAATTTAGCGACCGGAAATTCCTAAGGCAATGAATGGATTTGTTTAGGTACCTTAGCAAAAATTTCAACAAAAACCAGTGCAGTGATTCTTGACATTTGTATACTTTTAAATACGCATACGCCAGAGTATACTCAAAAAAAGTTAAATCCTATAGCCATCGATTTCCCACAGCTCACGCAAAGCATTCCTCTTTATAGAGCATTTATTTCTTCCTCTTAGGCCGTCACATTTACATAAATACACAGTTCATTACTATCGATTTGACCTTAGCCGTCAATACCCAGACACAACAAGATAGCTATGTCAAATAAAACCGACACACTAAGGAAATCCACTATGCGCGCTCGGGCACATATTTGCAAACCAAATATGTAAATTCCTGTGGCTTTAGGTCAAAATAAAGCAAAAATTCATAACCAAGACGAAACTACTCCTACAGCAATTCACTAAACTAACAATTCCCCAGAAGCAAACACTGATCACACACGATGATATCATTCCTTAAAGTTTGACATTGAAATCGGAATGAAAAGACTGGCTTAAAAAATGTTAGCTCCATTAAAAAAATATTTTAAAAATTCCACGATGTCATTTCACTAAAAGAGCACAACTTCAAGAGTTGTAGGAGTAGGTTGGTTGTTATTACCATTATTAAGGCTTTTCCTATTAATAATCACTTTACAGTGATCTCATTAATGGCGTATGGTTGTGCCTCCGATTTTGAATGTATTTATTGATTTGCTTTGTTATTTGTTATAAATTTTTGCAAAACAATTTCAATACAAATGAAGGTAATTTTTTTTTCTCCTTCGTTCTGACTAATTGCATGTCATCGGCAATTATAGTGTCAACTTGGATCACACACCGTGTATAATAGAGTTACGTAAACATAGCTGATATTTTCAATTCAATCAATCACTTTAATTATCTTCTGTTTTGATACCTTGTTGAGAAAGAAACTACATACGTAATATGTGAATTAGAGCTGCGTATAGTGTAAAATTGGTATGCCAATGGATTTATATTGTCCAGTCCTAGGATATCTAAGGACGACTAGAAAGGTGTAAGGTGTTTTTAAAGTAAATGTTTTTTTCTGATACCAAATATGTGTGTGATTTGCGGCTTTTGACATTTTACTCAACGCCTAAAGTGAACTTATGTACCGTTAAACAAAATTCTCCCACCTATCATTTATTCCGTCACAGTAATTTCTGCAAACATACTCTGATATCTTAAAATTCCAGAAACTTTGATAAAGATTTATAAGAGATGCATAACATTTCCCTACGGATATGAACCTGCCATAAAATTTCTCTTTGAAAGCAAATTTGAAGATACATGATTGTGAAACCCAATGTATACATAAGAATTGGGAATACCGAATCTTCGTTCGGAATGCCATCGATAATCTGGAAGAGTAGGAACCAAGTATGTACTACTATATGGATGGATTACTTGGAAAACCAACGTCATTGTCATCCTGCAGCGACAGTCGTTCATAAAAAGATGTATACGCATCACCCTTACATTTTTTTGACCCTATCGCATCTCGAACGAATACCGCTACTCAAGGTCGAGTCTGAAATAGCAGTGGATGCTATCACATTTTGCGGGATGAAGAAACATATTCTATGCAATAGAATCTACTTACCCAGCTTGGGAGAAAAGAAATTTAATTGATTTTTATTTTTATTTTTATTTTTTCATCATTAACTTCTAAAAACAAATCAACATAACATGGCTTCGCCGTCTGCCGATTGACAACTAGATTTTAGCTTCTAGTTTAATAAAAATGGAGACCAGAACGAAATACACCAATATACCAATACACACTTTTTCTTCAAACATTTTCTTGGATTATTCTCGCACGATCGGCCAAAGCGATTTTGCAGTATTCGAATAATTGAGGAACATTCAACTCATTAAGTATATCGATAACTTGTTCATCTGATAGATAATCGGTACCGAAGACACTACGCCGAGTTTCCTTAGAATTAGGCACTTTCCAACTAAGTGTATCTTATCCTCCCGTTCACCTATTTTTTATTTTATTTTTTATATATTATACTAAATAATTTAACTGGATACTATAAGATATCTTATCTTTAATTAAGTATCTAAAATTGAGATTACTAGATTGATTTTTAATCAGAAAAAAAAAGAAAGTGAAAAATAAAAATTAATAAAAATTTACGCTTTACAAACATACCATTTATGCGGTTGTTAGCTCTGATTTGACAATGCTAAAAATAATTTCCTGCGAAATGTGACTGGTGATGTAGTGCTTTGCAATTCCTGTGGAAGGTTATTCCACAGTCGAATTGCTTGGACAAAGTAGGACCGCTCTCCAATAGTGTGTTCAAAACGGGGTATTATTAACTTCAACCCTCTGCGCGACTGAGCAAAAAGTAGCATTTCACGCAAAAATTGAGGACATTTACCATGAATGATGTTAAAAGCTTCAAAATATTTCTAAAATGATGGTATATATCTAATTTTAAACCTAACAGTGACCCGTTTAGATGCGAAACACTTCTATGCCTTGGAATATTATGACTAAACCGAATACAGTCGTTAAAAGCTACATTCATTGTACGCTTACAATCATAATCAAGACAAGGGTACACAGAACAATTATACGTGAAAAAGGGGAGTAACAAGCTTTTAACTAAACGGCATTTGATTGTTATAGGCAGTGAATACGATGAAGACCTCAGCCCACGTAGACCAAAATATATCCTTTTACAGTATCCGAAACGGCATCACAGCAGGTTAAGGTGTTATTGATTTGATATCCTAGATACCTGACTTTGTCTACATATTGAATAATGTTGCCATTTAGAACAAGGGCGGGATAATCAGAGGAGTCCGTTTTCTGCCGTGAGCAAATCATTCCTAAAGTCTTTAAAAGATTGAGTCTAAGATTATTAAAATCTGACCACCGTTGTATATTTACGAGGTCCTCATTTATACGGGCTACACAATCTTCTATTAAGCCAACAGACTGACATAGATAAATAAGGACATCGTCCGCGTACATATGCACTTGACAATTTACAATTGAGTCTGGAAGATCGTTTATAAACACAGAGAATAGTAAAGGGCCTAACACAGATCCTTGCGGAACACCTGAGTTAACGGAAATAGGACTTGTTGTTCCCTGGTTCGTCTTAACTACCTGTACACGATTGCTTAGATATTGTGCAAGAAGTCTAAGTGACGCACTGTGAAAACCAAAATAATTTTTCAGCTTAGAAATAAGAATTGAATGGTCAATATAGTTAAAGGCTTTGGAATAGTCAAGTAGAACCATAATCCCGATTTTGTTTAAGTCAAGTGCTATACGCAAATCTGTAGTTACTTTGATAACTGCAGATTCGCAGCTATGTTTATGACGAAACCCCGATTGCCACTTGGATAGGTGATTACCAGCGTCTAAAAACCTTTTTATTTTGGTTAGCCATAATCTTTTCAAAAACTTTAGCTGGAAAACAAAGCAAACTGATTGGCCTAAAATCGGACGGAGCTGACGGGTTAGGTTTTTTTGGGATCGGAACAATTGTAGCTTCTTTCCATTTCTCGGGAAATCGACTGCTATAAAAACAAAAATTGAAGACATGCAACATATATGGAAGTATTAGGGGCAAGACTAACTTTAAAAACTTAGGCGACACACAGTCAGGACCAGTAGCATTCGATTTAATACTACGAATCGCGTCATGAAGATCAATTGACTGGACACACTCAAAATTAAAACCTTCACTTAAGTCCTCTAAACTAGCTGGAAGTATTGATGGAGCTGTAGAGAGAGGAGCAAAAACAGAGCTCATTGTATTGGGGCTAAAAGAACATTCAGCTACATTCTTCTCGGCAGCCACTCCAAGGTTTTTCAAACTCTTCCATAACTCCTTAGAACCTTGTTTAGGGTCAAGTTTTCGAACGATATATGCCCGTTTATGGAAACGAATCGTGGCAACTGTCTTATTCCGAGCAACGTTATATTGCCGTCTATTGTAGTCCGACGGATTTCTTTTACAAATCTTAAAAAAGCGTTCTCTCCCGAATCTGCTGTTTAACAAAATTGTTATACCATGGACACGGCTTGGGCTTAACTATCTTAGTCACTCTTGGTACACAAACGTCATAAAGTTCATTTAATAGATTATTAAAAATACTAACTTTATTATTTATGTCAGGTGTAAAATAGATAGAGTTCCAAATATGAGAGTCGCAGTTTCTTTGTACGTCAGTGAAATTAAAATGTTGGTAGGATCTATAATTAATTATTTTGTCATTACTTGGTCTCATGAAGATTTTCACCTACCCACGAAGAAAAAAAAAAAAAAAAAAAAAATTACTTGGGACAGTATGGTTATATTTAATACAACAAAACAGAAAATCGTGAATAAACTCTGATGTAGGTCTAACCTGATCGTTTCCCATTACAGTGCGTCGTGAATTTGTCAAAAACATATCAATTAAGGACGGGTTACTACTAGACTTAAAACAGGTGGGCCAACGAGAATTGACAACATGAAGACTAGTTTTATCACAGAAATATTTAAATAGTTCAGTCTTGTTGTTGCTGACTAGATAGTTTACGTTAAAATCGCCACCAATTAAGATGCTATTATATCTGGGGCTTAACCTCGTTAAAGTCTCTTTAAGCTCATGTAAGTTTTCTTCCTTAAAGCTTTGAGGTGGACAATACACTACAACTAACAAATGTTTTTCTACGCAATCATTCAACTCAACACACAGAAACTGAATAACAGACATGGATGATACACAAACACATTTTGTGGAGATGTGTTCTTTAACATACATACATACACCACCACCGATCCTGTTGACTCGATCGTTTCTAAATAATTTGTAATTCGGAATATTCACTACTTGAGGTAAAATATTGTAATTAAGCCAAGATTCTGATATCATAATAACATCTAGCTTTGAAGTGCTAAGTATTTGGTAGAGGACTATAAACTTAGGACGAATGCTTCCTGCGTTCAGATGACACACATTCAACCCATTATGGGCGCCACACAACACGTTGAGAACGGCCCTGACTATATCAGGATCGGATTGATTCATCATTAATCATTAAACAAGCTTTTAAAAACATCACCACAGATTCAGCAGAAAAGAAATGTGTATAAATCAGCGCTAATAGCTCCACGAGGCAATATAGATAGTGTACAAATTTAAAAATAAAGTTAAAAAGAAAAACGAAATAACAGTAATAATAATAAAAAGAAAAAACTACAAGTGAAAACAAAAATCCATAAAAACCATAAATTGGCAACACTAACAACATTTGAAAACATAATATAAAGAAAATAAAAGAAACAAAAAGTATGACAAAATAGAGATTAGTTGAAGTCAGCATCAGCATTAACGGCAACCGCAGATTCATTGAAGACATCAGACATACTGCATTCACCATCAGAGCGAAAAGAATCCAGTGAGAGCATGTCAACAATGGAAATTGGTGGCTTATCAGCTGCTTCCTTGTCGTAGACTCTACCGCTTCTCGTGAAAACAGAATGTAAACATTTGTTTCGTCGCAATTCGTTCGCTCTTCGGAAAAGAGCATGATTGAGTTTAGTCAGACTCTCATAGGCACGTACAAACCGGGTACTGTTGAACCCAAGATCGTTTAGGGTAACTGACTTAGAGTTGTTTTTGTAATACTCAGCGGCTTTCCTTAATATGTGAGTTTTCATTTGTGCATGTGGTAGTTTAACAATGACGCCACTGCTCGTAGAATTTCTCAACGGCTTTGTGCGAAAAATAAAGTTCGGTGTTGCTGAATTCACGTTAATCGTTGCACAAAATTTCGTAAATATTTCGGAGAGATTCTCATCAGCAGTCATTGGAATACCATGCAGGACAAGAGCATCAATTTGCGATTTAAGCTGTGAGTTGTCGCTTTTAAGCTGTTGTGCTCTTACCATGGAAATTTCATTTTGCAATGCATCGATATGAGTGCATTAACTTTCCATAGTGTCAATACTTCTTTGGCAGTTTAAAACCATGGTGTTGAAATAGGTGCATCTCTCATTAAAATCACGCTCAAGCAGTTTTAGTTTCGTGTTGAAGTCACTTTCCATCGCAGACATACGCTCCAAAACGGTGGTGAACATTTAGTTGAATTCTGTTTTCAGTTGAGAAACTACTGATGCTGTTATAGTTTTTGTAAGCTCCTCAAAACGGCTTTCAATTTTACTCCAGAGTTTGGCTGACGACAGCGCCGTTGCTGGAGACTCAGAGCGCAGAGCAAGAGAGATGGAACTTTTCTCGGCCGATCTCAGTTTTCTTTGTTGTTCAATACATTACATATGCCACATATGGTCAGAGGGACTTCTCTATAAGATATATACTTTTAAATTTAGCAATTCGCCTTTCAATTTGATAATCATCGATATTACCTTCACTTTGTGCTCGTTTCGGAAATAATTAAGATGCCCTAGATTCTGACTAAAGCGCCTGTAGACTGTTCTATGTAGCGAATTTGATGCCTCCTCTAAGAATTTCTCACGATGCTTTAAATCCACGTTCGCAATTAGTTCGTTCAAGATTGACTTCCAGGGCGTATAATCCACTGCTTGCAAGTTTAATTCCATCCCACATTCTTGGGCTAAGTCAAGCCAATCGCCATACCAGCTCCCCCTATTGGATATAATCTTGCAAGCTGCCTTTCTAGGTAGTCTTTCATCTGGCATTCGTAGAACTTTAAGGACATAGTCCACCTGGAGCTTTAGGGTCTTTATGAAGAGACGAGCTACACTTGTTTCCAGCATAATAAGGTAGTGGTAGACGAAATATTATTTTTATGAAGTACCTACCTTAAAAGCTTCTCACCGTATCATATATTTTTTAGCTCCCCATACTTGAGCCGCATAAAACAAAATGGATTCGGAGGCTGCTTCAAATATCCTGTAGTTACAGCTATGGGCAATGTACTTATTATAATAGCTTCTTTTCCAGGTCATATTATATTAATAGCGGTTTTGGCCTTGGAGAGCTTATCCTTCAGATGCTTTTCCATCCTTAAATTTTGTTAAAATAGACCCCAAGCTATTTATACTCGTTGACTACTTCAACGGCTTCTCCATTATAACTCCATTTTTCATTGCTGCAATTCCTGCCACCCACTTTTTTAAAAATCATTACTTTTGATTTCTCCAAATTTACAATCAGGCTCCACAAGATGCAGTATTCCGAGAGTCGATTTATTATTAACTGGAGCGTTTCCGGGGATTGTGGCAGCAACATTATGTCGTCAGCGAATAGGAGGGCATTAATAAGCGTTCCTGCATACTCAAAACCTCCCGGAAAGAAGTGAACTACGTCTTCAATGAAAAGCGCCGAAAGACAGAGACTCAATGCGCAACCTTGTCTCATACCAAACTTTGTTTGAAAGCAATCCGAAACCTCATTACTATTCCACACTGCTACTTATGTATCTCTATACAGGTCTTGGAGAATTTTTCCAAATTCAAGCGTTATTCCCATGTAGAACAATTTATAAAATAATTCATCTCGGTTTACAGAGTCAAATGCCACCTTGAAGTCAGCAAAAAATGCATACAAGTTCTTATTTTGGGCCAGAAAATGTTCAATTACACTCCTCAGTACGAAGGCATGGTCAGCAGTGGAATAGCCTGACCTGAACTCCGCTTTATATTCCTTTAAAAGATGCTCTGTATTTACCCACCTAACAAGCCGTTTTTGTAAAACCGTCGTGAATATGTTATACCATATGATGCATTTAGAAATGAAATACCCCTGTAGTTGGACGGGTTAAATTTACATCCTTTCTTGTGTATCGGAAAGATCAGCGCCTCCTTGAACTGTTGAAGAATAACTCCATGCTCAAAGGTTTAAAAAAAAACAAGGGTGATATTCCTTATCAATTCCGCAGTTCCATATTTATACAACTCCACCGGTATTCTATCCAAACCTGGTTCTTTTCCATCTTGGAGTTCGTGTAAAGACTCAATAATTTCGACCTGGGTAATCGGGGCATCTAGGATGAGGTTGGAATATCCCGGTGCAGCATATTGGAAATAGCAGCCATTAATTTCTGGATTTAACAGTCCTTTGAAATATGCATACAAAACTACTGCGCTAAGGTCTCGACTAATGATAAACGGTCTTGCGTTGAGTTTCGTAATAGCCTGCCAAAAATCTGCCGAATCCATAGAACTTGACAACCCTACCGCCTCCAATTCATAATAGGTACTCCTTTTTGTTGTACTCAGCGCTTTGTACTCCTTGTTTGCCTGCAGATATTGCTTTTTGAAGTGTTCTTGACTGCAATCGCGAAAGAAGTTCAGTCACGCAAATGAAACTCGCCTCAATCGTCTACATTCACTGTCGAACCAGGGTTCACACTTCTGTTTCTTTTTGCTAATGCTGATCTCGGTCCCAGGATACGCAGTTTTGATGATATTCACAATTTCCTTGGAGAGATGAAAGTTCTCTGTCGAGATTTGTTCTATAGGTATATGGGGCATAAACCTCATTCCAGGACAATTTAGGAAGCAGCCCTATATTCGTAGTTCTTTCGCTTTCATTGCCCGATAGTTCAAACGTCACTATATTTGGTAAATGTTCGGAATATGGAACATTTGCAATCTCGATATCGGTTATATAAAGGTTCCAACTTCCACCGCTAGACTTAAATCAATAACTGAAGTCCCTTGATGTTCCAAAAATGTAAAGTTCTCAGCTTCATCTGATACACTTGTTGCGTTTAATATTCTTAGTCCGAGAAGTTACACATTTCGAACAATTGAATGCCTCTCGCATCACAAACTGTATCCTTAGACTTCCGATTTACACCCGCTGATATGTTTTCGTTTCCTGCTTCTTTACCGATTCGTGCGCTGAAATCACCCAGAAAGAATATGTTTCGATTCCTGCTACACGCTAATAACTCTTCCCGTCTCAGAAAGTCATCTACCCAATGACTATAATATTCATACGTTGGAATGATCCAGAAATGGTTGTTGTTGAATTTAAGGTTTAGGTAGTAAGTCCCCTCTATGATATTGAATTCACATCTGATGCCTTTGAGTTATTTTTTAAAACCAAAATAACAATTCTTGTCGCTGGTATCCAGATGAATTCGTAACTAACCATTTTGTTTTCATAAAGACTAAAATTATTTTCAGTTACAAACGTTTCATATAAAAATTCCTATTCAAATTGGTAAATAAACTTGAAGATATACTTATTACCTAAACCTGTTACATTATATGATAATATCCTATACTTTACTGATTTGACATTACTACAAAAAGCTACATTTACACTAGACGAAGATGGCACAGAAATAGTCAAAAGAAATCTAGAACTTTGCTAATGAATTGAAGAGAGTTATATTGCGTTGCAGAACTTCGAAAACGTTAGCTCATAGGCGTTTTTGATATCCTATGCCTAAAGCATATATGTGACACCAGTGCTGGTGTCTGTGTAGAAGAGGACAACAGAAGGCTGCATTATTTAATAGGCAAATATTCATTCTGTCTTCCAAGCGGAGACTTACACTAACGTAAGGGTCACGAAGAAGGGTCGTAGTATTTGTCCTAGATTGATGAGATTGCTGGCTAAAGGTTAGAGGAAGATTTTTCAGGACTTGAACCTGTGTTGCGTATTCCTGCGTATTAGGTCGGGGTTTCCATTAACGATTCGGTTAAATGCATTTATCGGTGACATGACTGTCTAGGATTCAATGAAACTTGCCAGATGCTCCCGGACATTCGCGACATTTTTGTCTTGCGGAAAATGCTGCAGATAATATATTGGCGTCCTGTTGGATTGCTATGCTTTGCACTACAGTTGGCAACACTTGTGGATAAGGTGACGATACTGTGGAACATTTCCACTTCAATTTTCCTGTTTTTGCTCATATCTTATTCGCTTTTCTGCAAAAAGCGACGAAATTCCAGTAAAATGAAGTTCTCGACAAAAAAATCTTCAATCATCGGGCTCAACTTGATCTAGGGTTTTTTTTTACCAGTTTCTTGTGTATCAAAAATGAATGTCTAGAAATCTACCTTCTTGTCTTTTTTATTTATTGCTGTCAACGATTTTCCAAAATGATTTATAGTTATAATATAAATTTCTTCCTGGAAAAAGATGTCCACCAACAAATATCTGCTTCGTCTTCTCCATCCACTTCAGACAATTTGATGTAGCCTTCACTGCAGTTAAGTCCTTCTAAAAATATTTGATTGCTTGGTCTTTCAAACCCAAAAGTACATTTCACTTAACACAAGCAAGTTAGTAAAACGATAATGACCCCATAATTTGTCATCCTTTCATATCCTCAAAGAGTGTAAATAAAACTCTATGACATACAGTCATAGTCTTTTTGTTTTTTTATATGTATATATATAACAGCAGACGCAAAAACAAAAGCATAATAAAACTTGGCAAACCCTATTGCCTCAGGCAAGATACACTGCATATTCCCACCCCTCAATAAGCCCAGTATAAACTGCAGCTCCATTTGGCCTGCAATGTGAACAGACTCCATCGTATTGAACTGCAAAATGCACAGGCACACAACTTGGAAGTCCACTAAATGAATGTCTATCCGTCTGTCATGTCATTCCCAAGAGAGACTCTACTGCTGCTGCTGCTTGTCGTATGTAAGTGCTTGCCAAAGTACTTGATCATAAGTGAGCTTAAAACTATTTTATACTGCACACCAATACAGGGTATTGCCAAATTACATTAACATTATGGTAATGAGGTTAATGAACGCGCATCGTATCTTTTTTTTTTTTTTTTTGTGTCTGTTTCTGCTACTGCCACTGCTGTTGCTGCTGCCGGTCTTCTGTTGTGTTTGCGGTTTGTTTGCCATTGGCTCGGTAGTATATTTTAATTCCAGCCACCGCATGAAGCAGTAAACCGTATACAAACACTCAACTTGACATTCAGGCGGTGTTATGGTGCAACAAGTGGTGACATCACGACGGACATTTTAATTATAGTACGAACAAATAAAATAATAATAAAAAAAAGTGCATGGGAATGACCAACAGTAAATGGTCGCGTCTCTCTTATCGAAACCCATAAACCGTAAACCCCTTTATATCATATATCTATGTATCTACAATTTTCGACTTTTTATTGTTGATGTCACGCGGTAGTGCCTGATATGAGAACGGCTTCCGTTTGTTATTAGGAAGGGGAATTGCTGCTACTGCTACGCATTTATGGGCCTCAAAAACTGTTTTAAATACTAATTTGGCAAGTTTTGACGGATACGTAATTATACCTGCAATTGTTGACTATTTTCGTTGAGTGGTGAATTAAATTAAATTTAATTAAATTGCAAGCTCATGTCTGGCGACTTGTGATGGACAACAGATGGATGGGTTTATTACATCACTGGGCAATTTTGAACCGCACATGTTGTCTGGCAAAATAAAGTACTTTGGGACATTACCATATGGATACACGGTAAATGTTATTACAGCACACGTTAAGAGTTCGTTGACGGATACGTAGAATTGAATCGATTAGATTATGATTTTCGTTGAGTTCAAGTTCAAGGCTCTTGTAAAGTTGTTATTTACACGTTTTGCGGAATTTAATTTCAATAAATGAATAAATAAAATAAATTTATTGAAAGAATAGAGGTTTTGTAAGGTAATGAACGTGGCCTTGCAACTGGAGATGATTCTCATCACGATTTATCGATAGATCATTGATGTTTAAATGACGTACATACATAGTTTGTTTGCATAGTAATTAGATATTGTTAAACGCGGTTGGAATCTCAATGAAATATAATCAAGCAATAAAGACCTGTAGGTATAAGCTTTTTCGGTTAATTGTGTTATGTATCTAGCGATTAGATAGTTGCTGATGTTCTGACTCTAAGAAAGATAATCGGAATATTGTGGTCCATTGCACCCGTATAATTTTATGAAGTTGGGTCACCTAATGTCCTTCAGTTGTATTTGAGGAGTCCAGAATGACGTGCCTCTTCTTAAATTCCAGACTCCCTTGTATATCTTTAATGAATAAATCAAACTTATTTGTTTACATGGCTCATTAGCTTCATTAAATGCATTAAGATCGTTAAGTGTGCATTTCCTATTGAGATATGTACAATGTACATATGTATGTTATGAGCTTGATTATTTCATGGGAAATATCTGCAATTCGTGAATTTATTTTGTTAGTTACATTATTGACTAGCTGACTCGCACTTCTTCTCCCGCCTACCACTTTTAAGTCAAAAAGTTTTTTTTTTTTGTTTCTAAGATCTTTTTATAGGCCACAGATATCTATATTCCTAGGATTTACTGTTACTATATTACGGATTTATATCGCCAGCTACTCAAGTCAAGAAATCTGATTAGATCTCAGCTTCTGGATGGCGGATCACGATAAAACATACATCCTTTTAAAAGCTAGACTTCAAGTACAATAATACAATTTCGAATTTCGTTCAATGTCGTATAGTCCTTTTTGTGTGATACGTGTTTGAACATTTCTACACTTACTTTTTTAAGGAATCCTTTCATTTATTAAGGGAAATATTGACCCAGGATATAAGCTTTCACTATGCCTAGTTTCAATAATGTCTGTGGAGTAGTTTCCGGGTGATGCGTGCACGGACAGACAAAAGCATTCGACCCTCTATAGTTTTAATATGTACAGGGTCCGTCAAATGAAGTGTTACCAACTTCACGTTGGCAGTACTGATGACAGCGATAACAGCTGATTCATATTTTGACATATATTGACAGTTGTTACGATTGCACACGGTTGCTTATCATTCTACGCCGTACTTAAAGCGAAATATTCGAAATGGAATTCAAGAGAAATAGTGTGATTGCCTTGTACTTCGCAGAAAAATTACAGGCAGCCATTGTTCGTGAGTTGCAGCACCTGCGTGTAAATAAAATGTTTGTGTATTGGACCATTAAGCATTACAGTAATACTGGTAGCATTGCTAAACGCTTTCGAGGTGGTCCTGGAAAAAAGCAACATCATCAGAGATGGTCCGAAATGTAAAGGCACGAATTCAAAGAATTCCACGTCAGAGTGCAGCAAAATTGTCTAAAGATCTGAACGTGTCTGAATCAAGCATACGGCGCATACTGAAAAATTAACTTAAATTGAAGCCCTACAAGATACAAAGAGTACAGGATTTAACACCGGCAAAAACGGAAGTTCGCCTTAAAAGACCAAAAGCACTGAAAGCCTTGCACGCAGCCGGTAATCTACAGAATTTGGTATTTTCTGATGAAAAAGTGTTCACTGTTCAGCAATACGTAAACAAGTAAAATGGTCGTGCGTGGTTGCAGAACAAATCTAATGATAATTTGCAAAACTGAATTGCTGTTCGTAAATAAGGGCCTACTTCTGTGATGGTTTGGGCTGTTATAACTGCAAACGGGCGCTCTCCGCTGGTTTGTATTGATCAGGTCTTTAAAGTGTAGATGTACTACGAATTCATTTTCATAACTTTTTCAATGTGAAAGTGTTGTAATAGTATTCCACAGACGTTTAACGGTCAGCAGGTCGTAGCTATGAATAAAACGACAATCGTCGAAAAGCGTAAAATGCCAACGGTAATCGCGGTGAATATCATCACGGACATTAAAAATATCGAAACTCCTTAAACCAGGTGATTTTAGTGTATTATTAGAAAAAAATCTCGTTCGGTGAATGTGTCTTTAAAAACATCAATTGTAGTACGTGAAATATGAGCCTTGATGTGTGTTTTCTTCAAGTGCTTAAATCAGCAAAAATGTGCAAGGAAAAGTTACAAGTACCTATTAATTTCATGTAAAACGGAACAATTCATATGCACATTGTTTATTTGTATTTACACTAGCGTTCCGAATAGCCCTTGAAAAGTTTTCAAAAAAGTTTTTATCAACTTTCGCATCACTTTTTTTTTTAGCTATTCAGATTCTTTTCTTTTTGAAGGACGATTTTGCATTACAAAACTTACTTACTTTGGTGGCGCTACAGTCCTGGATGTACCTGGACCTCAAAGCACAAACCTCTCCAGTTAGCTTTGTTAAAAGCCAGCTACCTCTAGTTATGCACGCCAAGTTGGTTGGGGTCCCTCTCCACTTATTTGCGCCACCCACTGTAAGGTCGTCCTTTACTTCGCCGTCCATCCGGGGTGGATTCGAGATTTTTCGTTAGGCTCCATCCGCTGTACATGACCCGGTCATCTTAGTCGCTATATGTGAATTCTTCTGGTTAATGGTCTTTTTACTTAATTGCCTTCTTAGCTCATAGAAACAGCGATTGGCAAGAGTAGTGTCATTTGCGCACCATAGAGCCTAGGTAGACAAAATCATTTAATACTACAAAACTATATCTGTCTATTGTGGTGTTCTGTCCAAAACGCCGATGTTGGTTGTCGTTTTTGTATAGACAGCATATATTTTGTTTTCCTTTCATTAACCACTAAACCCATATTTGCCGTCTCGGTCTCAATATTCGCAAACGCCATACTGCCGACCCGCTGAGTTATTCCGACTATGTCAATGTCATCGGCGTAAGCGAGTAGTTGTACAGATTTGTAAAAGACTGTACCCCCTTTCTTGACATCGAACGTTCGCTGGTGTTGTTACCGACTTTTGTGAAGCAGCGAAAGTTCTCCATTGTCACCCTGCACAGACGGACGAGCCCGGCAGGGATGTTGAGACTAGACATGGCTCTGTATAACTCGTCTCTATATATGATATCATAAGCAACTTTGAAATCGATGAAAAGGTGATGCGTATCGATTTTATATTCATGGATTTTTTCCAAGATCTCCCATGGTGTGAATATTTGGTCAACGGTGTACTTTCCCGGCCTGAAACCGCACTGAAGGACCAATCAGGTTTTTGACGATCGGCTTTAGGCGTTCACATAATACGGCAGAAAAGATCTTAAATGAGGGTCTACTTTCTTCAGTACCGGGCAAACGATGCTGAGCTTCCATTCATCGGGCATACTTTCTTCCGACCAAGTTTTACAGATGAGCTGGCGCATGCTTCTTACCAACTCATCTCCTACTGCCTTAAAATGTTCGGCGGCAAGACTGTCGGCTCCAGCAGCTTTATTGAATTCAAGTTTAGAAATCGCTATCATCACGCCATTCTGATCGGGTTGACGGGAATCTTGACTATCATCGTCACTGAATGGCTCATTCTGCCTGGCAACGGAATATTGGTCATCGTCGCCGTTTAGCAGTCCGCAGAAGTGTTCCTTCCATATCCTCACCACCGACTGCAATTCTACTATTATATTACAATTTTTCGCCCCTGCAGACTGTTTTTCTGATTTTGAAGCTCTGGCATGTTCTTCTTACCTTTTGGTAAATTGTCCGAACATTATTCCTGCAATAAAGTCTTTTCGATCTAGCGGTTGGGTATGCCAAAGGCAATTAAAAATTTTCTAAAACCACTCCCGTCATATCTCTCCAAGTGTCTGATTTTAGGAAACTTCCGACAATGTTACATGCGCATCAGACTAAACACGGGTTATCGTGAATAAAGTTTCCCTCGGAATTTTTCCCCCGAACAAAAATTAGGTATCGTAAATAAAAAGGAAATAATTCCGCGGAAAATAAATGAGCATCATGAATGACAATTCAGGAGCATTTTCAATGCAATCGCGATACTTAATTTTTCTACGATGAATTTTTTCCCTATTTTTGAAGATACCTATTATTATTATTATTATTATTTTCTTTATTATTAAGTAAAGGAATTACAAATAACAATATGAGTAATAGCACTAGCTACCAGGGCTTTCGGCTATGTAAATAAACTTATGTAATAGTAGATAAAACTTTATATTTATAGTATTAATTACAAAGTGTTTTCAAGATTTAGATACTTAAGTACTTTAAAAATGTTTTTTTATATTGGTTTCTGTGGCGGTTTTTAGTAGGTCGAGGAATGTGGAGTTTACTAGGCTAGTAGTATCGTCGATCTTCCGGTATTCCAATAGATGTCTTATTGTTAAGACGCAGTTTTCGTCGCAGAGATGGCAGATTGGAGGGTCGTTCTTGGCGAGTATATGGCTATGTGTTAAATTTGTATGGCCCATGCGGAGACGAAGGAAGCATCGGATCATACATTTATGACAATTTGTGGCGTATTTTGTCATTTCTGCTTCTGTGTTGATGACTGAATAGTGGTGGGCGTATTGTTTCCATGTCTCTGGTTTCTTTTGGTACGAAAGTGTCCTTATTAGTCTTTCTATGTCTTTGTTTTTTTTGTGTATAAAAACTAATAAGTGGCTCGTTTGATGCTGCCGATTTAGAGCATCCGCTTCCTCGTTTCCCTTAATGCCTACGTGTGCAGGAACCCACATGAGTTTGATGTTCTTCTCATTGGTCATAAGACTATCTCTGACAGCTTCGACTATAGGAGTTTTATTGCTAATATTTCTGATAGCGGATAATACAGTGAGACTGTCGGTGCAGATTATAATTTTTTGTTGTTTGTTTAATGTGGATGCCTTGAGAATTGCAAGAGCTTCTGCAGAAAACACTGAACAGAAATCTAGGGTTATACCCTTTGCTAGTACCTTGCCACTTTCTTCCACTACTGCGGAAGCTGTGCAGTTTTCAGTTTTAGACCCATCGGTGAAAATCAGTTTCCATTTTGTAGCTACATATTTTTGTGCTATGTCCTTAAACTTGGCTTTGTATACCTCCGCACTTGTGGATGCCTTGGGTAAGCGATTAAGGTCAGTTATGAAAGAATTTTCTGATAGAAACAACGGTGGGAACACTGATGTTTTATTAGTTTAAATATGGAGAGGCATATTGAAACTGCGAGCCGAGTGGTTTGAGTTGTGTATTGTCGTAGGTAGTTTTGGGAATCTTTTGTGTGACAATGTTCTCTTGACATCAGCTATGACTGGGGATTTTCGGGATCCCATGAGTTTGGATATAAGTGCAAGTGTAAGGTGTTCGAATCTTTCTTCCACTGAAGGAAGTCCAGCTTCTGTGAGCATGTTTTACAGGTGTCGTCCTAAACGCTCCAAGAGCACATCTTACTGCTGCGTGATATTCGGGCTTTATTGATTGAATCGTTGTCTTAGCGCATTTGCCGTAAATTACCAGTCCATAGTCAATTTTGGAGAGGATGATGGATCTGATGACACTGACGATCGAGTTAATGTGTGCGTTACAATTTTTGGATGCTAGATACCCAATTGTATTAACTCTGGTAGCTAGATTTTTTTTGAAATGTAGACAATGATCCTTAAAACTATATTTACTATCGAACACAATACCAAGTATGTTGAGTAATTTAACATTGCAAATATTTGTATTATTAAAATTTAGTGTTATATGTTTTGAGCAGCTTGTTTTTCGACAAATGTGTTAAATCTTAGTTTTATTATTAGAAATGTTTGCTCCAAATAACTTACACCATTCGTCAATCTCCTTAAGGATTTGCATGAATGTGGCAATAAGTTTGTCGATGTATTTGCATTTTGATAAAATAAATAAATCATCAGCGTACAGCGAGTGACGAATGGTGTTATATCTTGCAAGATCTCGCTTAATTCATTAAATGCAACAATAAAAATTATTACTGAGAGTGGATACCATTCTCGAAATCATTGACATTAGAGTAAACATTATTTATTTTAATTCTGAATTTCCTTTTGGAAAGGAATGATTTAATATATTTGAGCATTTTAGGACCAATTTTCCATTGGATTAATTTATTAATTAAAACATGAATCCCAATTCTGTCAAAGGCTTTTTCAAAGTCCATTGACAGAATTGAGACATGATTTTCAGAGGATAAAGTGGAAACAACGAGATCATCGATGTGTAAAAGAGCATCTGTAGTAGACCGACCATGTTTGAAGGCTACTTGGTTTGTGTCTATGAAATTATTTATCTCGAAGTACCAAAGAAGGCGTCTTGCTATTATTTTCTCAAGGACTTTGCCTACACATGGCAAACGCGATATGGGACGGTAGCCGTTAATATCAGTGGCGGACTTTGAAGGCTTTCGAATGGGTACCACACTCACAATTTTCCATATTTGGGGGATAGAGCCGTTGTCGAAAATTTTATTGTACAGCGATACTAAGCGTTTTTTTAGTATTGCAGGCGAATTATTGATCATGGGATATGAAATCCTGTCATAACCGGGTGTTCTACCTACAACTGATCCCAGGCAGTTCTCGAGTTCGAGACGGTTTTTTGGGAGTTCAATTTTGCGAGCCGAAGAAGATAGGTCATTGTTTACAACTACTCGTATGTTATTTAATGCAGAGTATTTAGCTTCTAGGAATGTTCAAGAGAAATTTGTGTCTTTGGCGTAATTCGACCATGTTTTGTTCGGGGGAAAGATTCCGAGGGAAAATTTATTCGCGATAACCCTGAACGTACAAGGAAATTTCGATCAAAATCCGTTAAATTCTTCTTGAGCCATGCGTATAAATAAGATAATTTGATGACCTTAAAATCCACCGTCCTAAAACACCAGTGGGTAGATCACTTTTAGTGTTCATCTTTACTCTTCAAGTTTGGAGCGCTTAAAAAAAATGTGGTCTTAAGATCGCAGCTGTTAATCTTACCTCCTTCAAGTTGTAATATAAACTACCTACAAATTGTTTTAAATAAAGAGTACCTTACTCAACGTTGAAGTTAATCCTTTAAGATGCAAGGTCAACAGAATCAGTAAAACACATTTTCATCATCACTTCTTTTAACTACGCATAATGAAATGAATTTCCATTAAAAAAATATAAAAAACATAAAATAAATTTTATAAGTAAACCTAGCCGTCCTCATAAGTCCACAACTCATTTAATACTTTGATTTACTGATTAACACCCTCGTTAAAAAAAATCGCGTTCTAACACTGTGAATGCAAGAAATGATTTCATACTTTTCTGTTTATCCAGTGTGTATTTTTTTTTTTTATGGAAACAAGTTTCAATGTCATGTATCATTAATTTTACATTAAAAAAATCTCATTCAACTGGCACGTTGAGATGACGCTAACCATGTTTTCGACGTTTTTGTCGCTTTCGTGGATTACAACATTTTATTGCGCGCTTCACTTTAATGCACGCTATTTGTATATTTGTCCTCCTTCGCAATTAGCGAAATGTGAATGAAGAAATAAAGTAAATAAATATACATAATTTCCATACAAAAACAGAGAGTATACTTTTGTTTTATGAATAAAAAGAAGCGCTTATGGTGTGTGGTGCACATTAAACTGTCAGCTGTCAGCGTGAATATGAGCAAATTGAACGATATTTGTACGAGTATGATGATGTCATCATACCTTCTACCTAAAAGCGAAATAACAAATATTTGTTTTGTTGTCTGTTCAATCTCGGTGGTATCATCATCAACGCATGTGTTAATAGAAATGTTTTATAATCTTAGCTATGCAGTCGCGTGGGTCGTTAATTTAAAGTTTTGCATATTGTCACAGATCCTAATTGATAAAACTCATATTGCGACTGGAATACTGAATGATAGTAGATATTAGTATAGGCAGTGATGCAGCTTTGAACACTTTTAACTCTGTCTTGTAGTATTGATGATGTACGGAGTGTTGATGAAGAGTGAATAAGCTGAATGTAGCGTATGACCCACCCATGTGAACTTAAGATTCGGACAAGGCGAGTTGAATGTCCAAAGCGATCATAACGTTGCACCTTTTTTCTAAAAGTTGAGTTAACACTTACGCAAATTAAAGATAATGCGCCGCTCTTTTTCGCTATTCGCTTCGGTTCCATTGATGAACGATAAACCCACAGAAATTGTTCTGGTGGTTTGTCCGATACAGGCGGGTCATATGCTATGCTGTGCTGTGCGGTTACTAATAAGACATTTCTTATTTAGAATATCCATTAATCGGAGCCACTATTTCATAATATATTGGATAAGCTATAATCAGAATGCACGCAGTATTCTGACTCGGACAAGGCTCAAAAGCCCCGTTATTTGTCTTTATACTGTACTCGTTGATACACATACATAAATATGTATCACCATCGTATATATGTACATCAAATGTACAAACGTCATTACTGGATATTATTTATTTATTTATTTTTTATTACATACACACATACATAAATTTTCAATGGGCCGCTATGCATTCATGAGGGTCGCGGGGCAGGATACTTAGGTGGACCCTCCATCCTTCCCGATCCTTCTCGAGCCTCCTGACTCGTCAGGAGGAATCCCTAGACGGCTTCAGGAGATGTGTCGGACTTGGTCCAACCATCTATTTCTAGGCCTACTGGGGAGTCGCCTACCTGATGGCACGGCAATCATGGCACGTCTTATTTTTTTTAAAAAGGTAGTCAGGTTAATGGGTAAGCATAATGTCCGAAAAGCGAATCAGTGTAGGAAACTTGTCAAAGATCATAGCGTACAAATACTTTGAATAGCCAGAGACTCGAACGAGACGAGATGCCCCCTGAGGTCTGGAAAAAGATGGGAGACATCGGGTTCAGATGGCTCAGAATTCTCATCTCCAAATTAGTGAGAGGTGACCCAGTGCCGAATCAATGGAGGGAACGTTACCTTCTCCCTGTATACAAAGGGAAGGGTGATACGCGAAACTGTGATAAGCTGATATCACACACCATGAATATCGTTGAGCGGGTATTAGGTGGCCGACTGCGAAAAATAATACGGCTATCTGATGATCAGTGCGGGCTTGTCTCGGGTAAATCAACCACAGATGCAATCCAAAGTATAAGGATCATAATGGAAAAACATCGTGATTCCTTAAGGGACTTGCATATTGTATTGGTGGACTTTGAAAAGGCATTCGACAGACAACCACGAGATCTGACATGGGTGGCGCTTAGACATCGAGGGATTCCAGAACCTATGTACAGATGATCATGGACATGTACGAGGGATCAAAGACAAGAGTAAGATGCCCCGCTGGAGTAACCGAAGAGTTCCCAATCAAAGTCGGGGTGCACCAGGGAAGCGTCTTATGTAAATCCTTTGCTCTTTATTACAGTCCTTGATTATCTGCTTGAAGGTAAAGTGATGGACCCCAAGGTACATCAGTTATTCTTTGCTGACGATGTAGCCATTATAAGTGAGGATCCTACATCCCTGCAACGAGCACTTGATGTGTGGGTGGACGCTCTGGAGGGAAATGGGTATCGCATTAGTTCAAAAAAGACAGAGTACTTGTACTGCACGTTCTCTGATCCACTCAGGCCCATTCCAGACATTTATTTGAATGGAACAGTGCTTCCCGAGCGCGAAAAGTTCAAATATCTGGGATCTATGATCAATAACAAAACAACATGTGATGACGACAGCAATCATCGCGTAAGCGTAGGGTGGATGAAGTGGCGAGAAAATTCCGCTATTTTCTGTGACAGAAAAATGCCACCTAGGTTGAAAGTCGCCACCATTCGTGTGAAAAATATAACGCACACAACATGAGTGGTTGCGAGAAGCTAGGCCCTGGCACTTTAAAGAGCTGTTGCGCCAAATATTTGTTTTGTAAGTTGAAAGGAAGGCTCTACACCGCAGTTGTGCGTCCAGCGCTCACATATGGTTCACAATGTTGGACGATGTACAAAACGTATGAGAGAAAATTAACGGCAACTGAGATGAAGATGCTTCGCATGACAGCAGGAGTGGCAAAGCTTGATCGAATAAGAAGTTCGAAGATCCGTGGAAGCTTTCACATCAAGGAAACCATCGTACAAAAAATAGAGCGCGAGCGGCTCAGCTGGTATTGCCACGTTCAAAGAAGATATCATTTGAACCCTGTTAAAAAGGCAATATCAATGCACGTTCCAAAGACATCACGATGTAGGAGAGGCAAGCCTATAAACGCCTGGATCAGACAAATGCGACGACATCGGCATTTCATTGGCCTCAGTAACCGAGTGATTCAAAATCGGCGTGCCTGCCGATATTTTCTGAGGTCAAATAGGCGAACCCCACAGGCGGATCAGTAGAAATGCGGTGAAGTGGGAGGGTTGTGATCCCTTGTTTTCGGATCATAGCCTCGCTGATAAAAAAAAAAATAAGGAAAAAGAAGCCAGAGACTCGACCGAATCTACGCAACCCAAGGCATAACGTACAATACTATTAAAGGCAGCGTTGAGTTTTCTTTTCGAGGCATAGTTGCAGTTTGAAAAAATTTCACACC
This sequence comes from Brachypalpus laphriformis, assembly GCA_945910035.1. Taxonomy (NCBI): domain Eukaryota; kingdom Metazoa; phylum Arthropoda; class Insecta; order Diptera; family Syrphidae; genus Brachypalpus; species Brachypalpus laphriformis. Next base: position 128,149,784 of record OX246755.1, read on the forward strand.
CGTACGTGAGTAGAAGTACCGCCAATGTCGTTGCAAGCAATGTTTGTGTCTTTATCGGAGTGAATAAGTCGGAGACCCATAATGTTCTAAGTACTCCATAGGTCTTGCCTACTGCTTGGTTGATGTGCTTATCCCAGTCAAGATTTCGATCGCAAGCCATACTGATGCTCTCAACTGATTTAACATACTCGACAGGCGCACTATTAACCCTGTGTGATGGAAGGGAAGTATGACAAGTCTAAAGGCTTTCTTGAGATTGGTTGGCTGGTTAGGATCGGCCCTCGAGTAAGATGCCCTTAGACCAGAATAAGATCCATTGTACTGCCGATCTGTGAAGTGGGCGGGTCACCCTCTTATTCTGGGAACCATTTGCTTTGGTTCATTCTAGCCGTGCAGGCATTACTGAGATTACGAAGATCATGGAAAAAGTATTCACCTAGGGTCGCGTTCCTAATGTTGGCGAGTGTAGGACAAGCGCGTACGAAGTGACTAATGGTCTCTTCCTCCTCTTCATCTCTACAGTTTCTGCAGAGATCGTTGTAAGGGATGCCTAATCTTTGGCAGTGTCCGGTGAGAACGTCTATTATTTTGAAGAGATTACCTGGCTGGCACGTTCAACAACATTCTCTTTCGAAATGCTAGCGCGATTTGAAAGTTTAATGGGGGAACCTCTTGTTTTTGGTTTCTTGAGATTACAATGCACTTGTCGGGACTTAGAAACAGACCATTACGTCGCGACCATTATGCCCTCGAAAGATATGCTCAGAAGCTGGACATCACAAGAAGTCTAAGTGCCGTCGAACCCCATTTTTTATCCCTCTAAGCATCTAAGGTAGGCCAGTATTGGACAATATTATAGATTGCAGGATTCGGTTTTTTTTTAATTTAAACCTACATTCACTGTAAATTGGTGATCCATCCGTCTGTCAGTATATCACCAGTGTTTGTATCTTTACTTTGACGGTTGTTCAAAGTAAATTGGGGTAATTAGGTGCGTTGTTCAACCGTGAATCTGTTCATAATGATTTGCAAAACAGCTTTTATCCAACCCGTCCCTAAAAAAGTCGAATCTTCTTCTCCCTCCAAATACCGACCCATTGCACTTACGTTCCTTCTTTCTAAAGTCATGGAAACGCAGATAAATCGTCAGCTTATGACATATCTTGAATTGCGAAAACTCCACAATGACCGACAGTATGGCTTTTTGTGGCAAAAGGTCCACCGGTTGACGGCATATCGCACCGATAAGTTAGACTGTGTCGATTGAGATTTCTAAGGCACTTGCTGTTGGTATCGATGAAGCTTTTCTTCAATGGATTAGAAATTACCTTTCCGGCCGTTCAATTCAAGTTGTTGTCGATGATTTCAAGTTTGCAATCCACCATATAAATGATTTCCAAGGCTCCGTTTTGTCTCCGACTCTCTTTCTTATTTTTATTGATGATCTCTTGGCTGCTACTTATAATCCAATACACTCCTTCGCTGACGACAATACTCTCAGCTTCTCATATTCATTCTCAGATTATGTCCCTGCTCTATGGCTGTCGAACTGGACCAGCAGCATACGTTAGGCTAATTTAATTCCGATTTTGACAACATAGTTAAATGGTGTTAAAGAATAAAGTGGGATTTATTACTTCGAAAATAAAATGCAATCCTCTATCGCTCAAGCGAAGCCTAAACCCTTAGCCATTATCAATGAATCGCACTTGCATCTCCCAAACTGAAATACTTTCCATTCTCGGTATGAGTGTTAACGACAACCTACGTTCGAATCATCACATCTTTGATGTCGCCAAGCGAAAGGTTTAAGATTCCTCAAACGGTGCAAGAACTACTTTAACCCCATCTGATCTGGCTGTGATATATAAGGCGTACATCCTCCCCTAGCTCGAGTAGAACGCTTATGTCTAATCCGGTACACCTAAAACCACATTGCATCTGCTGGATCGGATTCAAAGCCGTTCTTGAAAATGAATAGGGAATGAGAAAAACGCGCAATGGTAAATTTATTATTTTATATATTTGCTAAGTACAATTACTTTCTTTTTTTTAACTTCTTGCAAAGACACAGTATACAATGCACACTTACCCACGATAAATTGCATTTCGCTACTGTTCGTAACTTGGTTTCACCTGTCGTATTATCCTTTGTCCCGAGATTCCACTGTTTAAGCTACGATATTCAGCCAACAACAAACCAGAGTGTACGAAATATGTACCATATTGATTGATTAAATAAGATCACAGCGTTTTGTCTTCAGTCATTGTGCAAGCAACTAGACCTCTGAGCTCAACAATTTTTTGCTCCTTTACCTTATCTTTTCCCTCCTATTTCGGCGAGGATATGATCCGAAAACAAGGGATCATAATCCTACCATTTCACCGCATTCCTACTGATATACCTGTGGGGTTCGCCTATTTGACCTCAGAAAATATCGACAGGCCTCCCGATTTTGCATCACTTGGTTACTGAGGCAAATCACATGCCGGTGTCCTCTCGCGAGCGTCTGACAAACATCCGAGAGTATTGTTGTCACGAATAAGCTTCTCAAATCGCCGTTCGGATTCGGCATTAGACTGTATGTCCCTTCCATTCGTGTGAAAAATATAACACACACAACATGAGTGGTTGCGAGAAGCTAGGCCCTGGCACTTTAAAGAGCTGTTGCGCCAAAAATTTGTATTTTGTCGTTACATTTGTGTGATCCAGGCGCTTATAGGCCTGCCTCTCCTGCCTCGCGATGTCCTTGGAACGCTCATTGATATTGCCTTTTTAACAGGATTCAAATGATCTAACGTGGCAATACCAACTGAACCGGTCGCGCTCTATTTTTCGTAAGATCGTTTCTTTGAAAAAATCAATTCTAAGAAAATCTATGAAATTACATCTAAGTAGCAAGTTTTCACTTCCCACTCGCAAGCTCATTTTAATAGGGTTGGCTCATACGTTCTACTCCAGATGGATTTAAACTTTTCCGAATTGTTTTTATCATTCTTAATTCCATGTAATTGGAAGGATTCCAATAAATACATACATTTTTTTTAGTTCAACGAGTAATGCAGCAAGAAAAGAAGGTACATATATAGATCCACGAACCAGGCAAAGGAGAAATCTTCTCGGACCATGATCTCAAAAACGACTTTTTCTAAATTTGTTGATGTCAATCCATTTAATATTTCTAGATTTAAGCTTCTTATATTTACGTTCATTTTGACTTAGACGTTGGTAGTATATACATATGTATCCTTCTTGAAAACCTTATTTACATTCTGGGCTTTTACGCTTCCTTCTTTCTACCCTTCTAAGCTTAAGGCAAATTACTACAAATTCCTTGCATATTACCATCGTAACAATTCACTCATTCCTTTATATACATTCAAAGTCACAATCTAATGGAAAGGAAAATATTTTATTCCTTCGCAAATTGGGTGTGCCATCTACAAATTGTATGGATTACTTTTGCCGGAAAAAATCTCAAACGCAAAAGGGTTTGTTTTATTTTAAATATGAATCCTCAGTAGGGGAAATAGTATACTCTTTGCCTCTGTATGCATGACTTCAAAAAAATAATTAACTTTGAATTATGAATAGAACCTGTTAAGCGTAGTAATTCGTTTGATTTCTGAGAATTGTTTCAATGTTTCGATGGAGTTGGATTGCCAATGTATCTCAGTCCAAGCCACCCACAATTCTGTGTACCTAATTTGCATTTGATTATACAAGGCTAAGAACCCTTTATAATTAACTCAAAAACCTTTCTACTCCCAAATGGTAATTCGTTTTTAAATACGACCTTCAAGTCAATGTCTAAGTAAAAATACGTTGCGCGCTGCAGATAAAACAAACAACGAAATGATAATTTGATGAAATTTATTCATCGCATCTATTATCATGATGATGATCAGCAAAAACAACCATTAATCGAATTCGCACGTAGGAATTTGAAATTTTGCGCGAAAATCAAACCCACACGAGTTGTCGGATCGGAACGTTTCGTTCCTTGAAAACGGGTAAAACCATCAGATCCCATTATGTCTGACTACAACGGTGCGGCGGCGTTGTCAATGCCTCTAAGCGTTTTGTCTGCAACACTGGGGTCGATGTTATGGCCCACAAGGTTAATACAGACAGCTAAATAACTCCGCAAGCTTAGCCGCAGTACTTAGTTTTGGTAATAAAACGAAATTAACTGCATTCCATTATGATTCAATTTTCGCGCTCGAATTACAAAGTAAATTCTTGTGTAATCGATGCCGCTCATTAATGTTGAGTGGTGTGTACGTCTACAGAGAGGAGGAGGTTTGCCTTTAGGCTGCGGTTACACCGTGGGCGCGCATCGCAGTTCCACTTGAAATACACTTTAGGGGGTCTGACGCATTTGGTTTGCAACGCAAACACCTGTTTTTTGCGCTTTGTGTATCGGTTTTGGCCCACAATCCGGAGTATGTAGGTGTTTTCGAATGAATGAGGAATTTTTTCAAGTATAGACTTGGCTCAATCGAGAAGGCGTCAGATTTAATTGCGTAATAGAAAATTGTAGACTTGATGCGGTGTGATTTGAGCTGTAATTTGTGGTAATTGCAGTTTTGTCTAGGAGGTCTTTGGAATCGAAAGCATTTTATTGTAGCCTTTTAGTGAACAGGAAATAATTTGAACTCTCTTTTTTTTCTTGTTCCAGATAAAACTGAAAAAAATCCTTGGACTGACAGTATGCAGCAATGCAGCGTTAGATGTATCGCCTGTGAGCGGATTACTGGCTTATCCAGCTGGGTATGTATTTCTTATTTTTTTAAGAATATTTTTATTAAGAGAGCTGATGTTTTATACAAAAATACATGTCGAAGAAGATAATAGACGGGCGCACAGAAGTAAGAGATGAACGTACGTTTTTTTTCGTTTCGTTTTTTTAAATGACCTAGGCGAATCCCGAACAGCCGGATCAGTAGAAATGCGATGAAGTGGGAGGGTTGTGACCCCTTATTTTCGGATCATAACCTCGCTGAAAAAGGAAGAAGAAGAAGAAGTTTTTTTTAAATAAACCAATTTCGCACTGTGCTGCCACTTTCGTCAAAATTATCGTCAGCAATAAATTCAGGAGAATCAAGTGTATTAAATTGTTGGGGGTTAGATTGGCAATATACGTTTCTTTGTTGTGGAAATATGCATCGAGAGACATCTACAGAAAAATATTGATAAGTCAGTCCTTTACATTTACAAAAATGTGTGTATTTGACCTGTGGCCTATTTCACCAAATTACAATTATAATTAAAAATTTGTATTTGTTGTTTACATTTACAAATTTGTTTACTGATTTTCTGTTTCACAAACTACAAACCTAATTCCAACAACTTTGTTAAAAAGAAAAAAAAATTAAGGGAAGTTGTTTGTTATTTACAAATACACAAAAAAATCGTTTTACCGTTTATTTTTCAGAGTTGTAAACAACAATTGTTTTTTTTTATAATTTTGTGAGTACTCTAACTGATAACATCAAAGAATAAAATGAATAAACAGAACAAAAATGCTATCGCCGGTTTAATTCGCGATAAGAAAAATGTTTTATTCGGCAAATTTTCTAATACCATAACATATTCCTTCTTCTTTTTTCCGAGGGTAGGTGAAAATCTTCAGTTCTTTCCATTTCAGTTTTGCATCAAGTGTCATTTCAAGATACTTAGGCTCGTTTGCAAACGGAATTTAAGCCGAGTTCGAAAAGATCGACAAATTATTTATTTTCTTATAAGTAAAATTAACATGAACAGATTTGGTCTCGTTGAGTGCGATTCGCCAAATCTTTGTCCATATAAAACTGGACCAAGAACGCTTCCTTGCACCACCCCAGCCATTATTTCCTTAAAATCTGAATATTCCTTTCTACATTTGACGCAGAATAGTCTATTCGTAAGGTAGTTCTTCAAAATATTATATAGGTGCTCTGGCAGAACTTGTCATAATTTAAACTTTAAGCGTGGATCATATTTTTATGCTAAACACAATTATAGGTAAACATTTTCAGAGCGCAAGGCAAGAATATCTATGCTTATTTTGTTGACCTCAAATCTGCTTTTGATAGTGCAGATAAAGAACTACTTTTCTATAAGTTGTCAATTTTGAGTATACCAACTGAGCTAATATCATCTTTAAAAGCGATATACATATGTATCGTCTTAGCACAGCCTCAGTGTAGAATGGAGTGTGCATGCCGTAGAACTATTTGATTACCACGGGAGTTCAGCAAGGATGCACTCTTAGCAAACTATCTATATACGACGGCAAGGTAAAAAGTTATCGGCCTGACAATGAAAGACTGCGATTTTAAGTTAAAAAATGTGCCAAATCAGGTGGATTAGGGGGGTGGCCGAGCAAATCGTACCCCAAATCCCGCAGTTTTCACATCGCCAACGCACACTTGTGTACAGGTGTATTGTCCTGGTGAAAGATGATTTTTTTCTTCTTCAAGCCAGGCCTCTTCTCGCGAATTTTGGCATCCAGCTGGTCAAGAAGGTTATAGTAATATTCGTCTGTAATTGTTCTGCCTTGCTCAAGGTAATCAATTAACAGGATCCCTTTCGCATCCCAAAACACACAGGCCATGACCTTTCCGACAGATGCGATCGAGTTCGCTTTCTTTGGCGCTGAACCACCGGTTTCCACCCACTGCTTGGACTGTTGTTTCATTTCTGGCGTGTAGTGGTGGACGCATGTCTCATTCATGGTGACAAATCGCCGCACAAAATCAGTCGGATCCCTATTGAATCGGTCCAAAGATTGCCGCGAAAATCGTCTGCGCATTTGCTTTTTATCGGCATTCAGCAAATGCGGCACCCATCTTGCGCAGAACTTTCGCATCCTTAAGTTTTTGTGCAAGTTGTTTCGCACCCTCTCTTCCGATGTACACATAGCCTCAGCTATCTCACCCACCTTCACTCGCCTATCGTCCAACACGATATCATGCACTTTTTCGATGGTTTCGGGTGTGGTTGCGGTTTTTGGCCGTCCTTCACGTGGGTCATCATCGAGGGATGTGCGACCACGTTTAAATTCAGCTGCCCACTTTTTAACGGTTGACATGGAAGGAGCAGAGTCCCCGTAAACTTATGTCAACTTTGAATGAATTTCCTTAGGGGTTAACCCATCCAAAACGAAGAATTTTATGACCGCACGATATGCAAGTTTATCCATTTTAACGCAAAACACGCAAGACGTCTACTGCAAAAATTCGTGTAAACAAACTGCTTGAGAGAACAAGTTGAAACTTGTCATACGAACTAAGGAGAAGTGCACCCAGACAGGAAACATAAGTTTTTTCTGATTGGAACGCTATCTCTGCGTCAGGCCGATAACTTTTCACCTTGCCCTCGTATATAAAACTAAGTGGCAAAATGCGTATGTTTCCCTCTACCGCCCGTAATTTTCAACCAATTAAGTTATAGGTAAACAAAAAAATTACAACAACAAAAAACGTTTTTTTTTAACGCCTGGCGAAGCGGGCGGGTTTTAAGCTTGTTATTTATATTATTCTTGGGATCTGTAGCTGGGAAAACCTTATACCCATTATTACAGAGGAACAAATTTCCTGGGCCTTAAACATCTTCAGTCAGTCCTTATAAATCCCCGCACCTGGACGGCATTCTACCCATTATGCTGCAGAAATCGAAAGACCTAGCAATTCCATGGCTCGATTTCAGGAGCTGTTTACTGAACAACCACGTATCCCCTTCATGGAGACGAGTGAGAGTGGTTTTTATTCCAAAGGCAGGCAGACGCGGTCATGAAAACTCGAAAGATTTCAGACCAGTCAGTCTAACTTCCTTTGTGCTGAAGGCTCTCAAGCGACTCCTAGACAACCATTTGCGAAGCAAAAGAGAACTATCCATCTCCAAAGCTCGGCACGCATACCCCAAAGGTAGATCAACAGAGGCAGCTCTTCACGAGGTAGTGCTTACTATAGAAAACTCCATACACTACAAAGAATATACCCTGGCTACCTTCCTAGACATAGAAGAAGCTTTTAATAACGTACATACTGAAGCAATCCTAGAGTCCTTACGGAGTTGCGGATAGAAAGTCAATGGACCGTTTCTATGTTTAGCACTAGAATTATTCAGGCAACACTAGGCAATAACAATATAACCAAATTTGTCCGTAGAGGAACACCCCAGGACGGTGTTATCTCACCTCTACTATGGCTGATAGCCATGAATAAAATCCTTTAAACATTGGACAGAGAAAGAATAAGGTAGTCGGGTATGCAGACGATATGGTGATACTAGTGTTAGGAAAGTTTCCCTCCGTCCTAAGCGAAATCACCGAAAATGCTCTAAGCAATGTAAGCGCTTGGGCCAAAATGTGTGGCCTCGGTGGCAACTAGAGCTCTTCACCACTAAAACCAAAATACCTGACTTCTTCGGCTAAATGGCCAACCGTTCTCCTTATCGTCCAGTGCTAGGTTTTTAGGAGTTATCTTAGAACCTAAACTTAACTGGAAGCTAAACATAGAACACCGGGTATAGAAGGCATGTATAGCTTTCTATGCTCGTAGCAAAACTTTGGCAAAAAATTGGGACTGAACCCAAAATTGGCCTTATGGATGTACACAGCCGATGGCCTTATGGATGTCTCACATATGGGTCAATATTATGGTGCCTGGCTCTAAAAATAAAGCTTATAATATAACGAAACTTAATAAGGTACAAAGAACGGCATGCATATGCACCACAGGCACTCTACGGTCAACCCCGACCGATGCTCTAACAGTCTTTCTGCATCTACTACCTTGAGATCTACACATAATAAATATCACAGCACACAGTGCTGTCAGACTCAGGGACTCTGGGTGCTGGGTTATGAAACCCTATGGGCATAGTAACATTTTAAACTCTCTGCCAAGGGAACTCGTTTTGCCCACAACAAATTACATTATACCAAAATTGAATTTCACAAAGCGCTTCGACGTTCAATTCCCCACAAGATTAGAATAGCAAGACGGACTGGTGATCAAGGATTTCGACGTAACAATCTACACAGACGGTTCAAAGATGGACTGTGGAGTCGGTGCGGGTGTATTTTCCGAATCCTTAAACATCTCTAAATCATATAGGCTTCCGGATTTTGCCTGTGTGTTTCAGGCAGAATTACTCGCTGTCTGGGAAGCCTGTCGTCAGATCAAAACACACACAAATATAACGCCAAGGCAAAAGATCGCTATTTTTGTTGATAGCCAAGCAGCCATCAAAGCCATGCAGTCAAACTAGGAATCCCACACAACACACACTGTGGCAACTGAGAAAGAAACCCTTTTCCACTTTTTACTCGTCTGTCCGGCACTAGCTAGGGCCAGACAACGAGCTTTAAGAAAACCCTTATTCGATTCCCTTGTGGGCGCCGTGGCGTAAGTGGTTAGTGTGTCGGATCACTACGCATGAAGTTCCAAGTTCGAATCCCAGAAAACACCAACAAGTTTTTCCACGGCCCCACCTCTCGCGAGCGTCTGACAAACATCCGAGAGTATTGTTGTCACGAAAAAGTTTCTCAAATCGCCGTTCGGATTCGGCATTAAACTGTAGGTCCCTTTCATTCGTGTAAAAATATCACGCACATAACATGAATCGTTGCGAGAAGCTAGGCCCTGGCACTTTAAAGAGCTGTTGCGCCAAATATTTGTATTTTTGATTCCCTTGAGGAAGTCTCAGAGAGAAACCGTAAAGGTTTAAACAAGATTGATTTGAGTTCAACCAAACAATGTAAATATCTCGGTGTAATCACGGCTTCTCGAAATAATATCGACTCCCATTCGAAAGTAAGACTCAGGGAATCTAAGAAACCCATTAATTCAACATGGAGAGAATGTATCCTTAACAAAAGCATCAGCCTTGCAGCGAAATATAGTATCTCCGAAGCCACTGAACGATCAGTTATGTTGTATGGTGCAGAGAAATGGGGATACATCTAAGGCAACTTTGTGCAACAGCTTCTACTGTTTTTTCTTAAACCAATGCTTCGCTTGCGAATGAACATGCCAACGTGTATGTTACACATAAAGACATGACTACAACCTTTATACATTATGACTCTTAAAATACATTTTGATTACATTTAAAGGGTCTTTAAGATGGACCACACCCGACTACCAAGAATCATGGCAATGCCTGCGCTTAGCAGAAATGTGTCTTGCTTTGAAAGAAGCAAGCAAGTGGAGAGAATTAGCACACAGTACAGACCGCCCTCTAAACCTTAGGTTACGGGATGTTCCAATTATGGAAATGGAACTCTATGGCATTTTAAGAAAGCTGGGCGGGAAGTTGCACGACACTTACATAGAAGAAGCACAAGTATTCATCCATCGAGAAGTCTATCCCCAACTAAATTTGGACATCACCGAAATACCCTTTTTTGATGAGAAGTATAGGCTCGATGCGATAACAATGGTTTTTAAAGCAAGAGGTGAAATTCTGTCACTGTGTTTTGTACCTGATCATGAATTGCAATAAATCTAAATCTAATCATAAGTGTGCACTGCCTATAAAGGAGGCACCTATGTATACGGACTGAATCTGTCACCGTAGAATATGCCTTATTCTTGATGAGACCTCTCTTTATATTCTCACAATGTCCGGGGTTAGTGGACTTAGTGCCGCTCAAGCGAGGGACAATCGCTTACCCTCGAATGCAATGGGTCAGCATAAAAGGTCTTTCCGTAAGGCCGCCGTGCCAGAGAAAATCAACTGTTCCCCAAGAGCAATATTAAAAATAGACTATTACTCGTATGTCTTTCCGAGGAGAAGAAAACGCTGACCCAGTTGGCTGGGTGAAGGTCTCACAATTAAACGAAGGAATCTTGCGGGCTGAATCTCCATCTCGTATTCTTTGCTCATCCATAATGAATTTGAAAAATTGTTGAATCAAGTTTGTACCTAGTCAGGCGATTCCAAGCCTTCCAAAGCCCAGAGTGCACTAGAGAAAGATGATGTCGTACATTTGGTGGATTAAGGTGGGCTCCATCCACTTGGAGCTCTAGAAACAAGACACGACTGTTACATCTGAGTTGCACTTTTGTCCGTTGATTCGATAAGGTCCGATAAAGTCCGATAACGGTCAGGGTCTCCCACTACTGTACCAGGCTCTAGAATATGAAGTCTTCTGGCATACTCCATTATCTCCATTTTAAAGACATCTAATCTGAAATGGGGGAATATTTGACCTCAAAACATAGGTCTGGATGTAATAATTTGGTGAAAGCGGGTGTCAGTGTATTTAAGTTCAAGATCTTCTCTTTTCAAAAATATACGCCATCGAAAATAGGTTTGAAAAAACGATAAAACCTACGTAACAACTTAATACGTACGTTGATCTTTGTGTTAAATTATCTGCAATGACAAATCTGCTTTCAAACCTCGCCATACCTAGAGCCCATTGGATGTCATAGTCATTCAGAGTTGATCTGTCGTTTCTCTCGAAATCCAGCTTTTTTTTTTTGAGTTACCTCTTAAAAAAGCACAGGATAAATTTCTTCTCTTCAATAAAATTTACTTTAACGTAGAAGAAATCGTGTGCTTACTTTAGATCTATGAACGTACATGGGGAATAAATTACTGAATTATTCATAAAAAAATGCATCTTAAGGTTGAAGTATATGCAGCATTTCAGAAAAATATATATATACGTATATCTACTCGTACTGCTGCTGCTAGTCTTGAAATTACTACCTGTTGCAATTTTAAAAGTTGAACAAACACGTCATTCGTTGAATAGTCTCTAATAATACTTCGTTCTCCAAACAATGTGTTCTTCACTACTACGATGATTAAAAGTCTTTTTTTTTTGTTAAAAAAAAAAAAACTCTGCACTCTGATCCATTTCACTGCAATGATATTCAAGTGGTTTTGTTGGCCAAAAGTGGCCTTCTTTTTAAATGAACTTCGATGTGGTTCCCGTCCGTGCGGTCGTATTCCATTAGAAAGAAAAGGCATTCCTGCCAATTGAATGGCATGGTTCCAGGCGGTTTTCTTTCTTTTGCTGCGCGTCCGTACATGGGCTTTTTCTTCCTTCACTTTCGCATAAATAGAGCGATAATATTGTAGAAAAAAAAAAACAGGAAAAGAAGTGCAAAAAAAAGAGATTTGCTTGAAAAGTTTTCTGCAGTCCGTTTATTTCGATTAAGTTCTACGGTAAATTTACGAGGAAGATACAACTTGTATTCACCAACTGCGAAGTACTTCAATTGCAATTTATTTTGCCGTTTACAAGGAAACTGCATTTAATTACTGCTTACTTGCTAAACTTTTATGTGGTTTTTAGTAAATATTTTTTTAGATTTCTTGGTATACCATGTTGAAACAACAAATGTAATTAACACATTTTTGCTTGAAAGGGTTCGAAATCAAGAACTTGTTACCTAGATGTTGTTGAAGTACGTCTTCAGTACCAAGACTTACACAGCGACAAATCTTTCTACCATAGTAGCGTCTACCTGAATGCTACAGAAAGCTCCAGTGACTTGTAGCTTCTTTCTCAAGATGAATTTAATGAAATCAAGCGCTTTCACTGACTAAAGATAAATAGTCTGTACAACAACCAAGTTCGAAATTGTAACATCCAAGGATAACAGTTTCGCACATTGTACAAAAACCACTGGGATTTCGTACGTAAGATATATGTACAAGTACATATATAAAATAAACTTGTGAGCTCTCCCAGAGTTTTCGTCCTTAAGTTGATTAAACTTCTACGCTGGACTTTCTTACTTTTCTTATGACATGTATCCCCCTGTGGGTCGTAGGGCCCTACTAGGTTAACGGGTTCCATTGCAAACCATGGTTAGCTATAGAACAGTCACATTTTCTGGAAGTGTGGTCAATCCACTGCCATTTCTGTAGTTCTCTGGTAGAGGTGTTCGTTAAAGATACGGTTGGGTCAGAAAATCTTTAAGATGTTGCACAGATACCTCTTAACGGAAGTTTGCAGCTTTCTCATGATAGTAATGGTCACTCTCTACGAGCTGCACACATATTATAATACCACGGATTCAAACTTGGAGCGGAACTATCTTAGCTTAGTATTCAAGCTAATTGTATTGCTTCGCCATATTTTGGACAGCATCCCGAACTCGGACTTTGCTTTGGCGATCCTGTACGCTATATCCAGTTCAGTTTCACCATCGATCCAGACAATACTCCCAGGATACTGGAAATTCTCTACTCTCTCTACGGGTTGCCCAGCAATGCATATTCAAACTAATGAGATTGTTCCAATGCTGATAGTTGTAGTTTTTGCTGTATTCATTTTCTGCCCGACGATGCCTGCCTCCCTCAGCTCCATAATTATGTTAGAGAGTAAGGATATGTCGTCGAAAAGTGGGGATTAAATCCAAAAATGATCCACTGGACCTATACCACAATCATCGTTCCGCTAATAACTTATGCTTCGCTAGTATGGTGGGATAAAGTTAACCAAACCGTTACCCGCTCCGCTCTCCAGAAAGTGCAGAGACTAGCATGTGTAGGTATTACGGGCGCAATGCGCACCTGCCCAACAGCTGCGCTGGAAGTTCTTTTAAACCTTCCACCCCTACACATAAATATTATGAAGCCTGCGGCTGCCAGTGCTCTAAAGCTTCACCTTTTATGCAACAATACAAATTCCGAATTAGTTGGCCACATGAAGATCCTTGAGAAAATTCCGCTACTCAGTTGTCCAGCAGTACGCATCTCAGACTTTATGCCCAAAAGAATCCACCTCAATCACCCCTTCACTGTAAGCATACCTGACCGCAGCTACTGGGACTATCCTCAAATTCCCCAATCAATATCTCAAATCAATTGGTACACTGATGGTTCAAAAATGTCAAATGGGGTTGGAGCTGGTATCTTTGGCCCCAACTACAAATTCTTTACACCACTACTATCTTCCAAGCAGAGGTCTATGCATTAGACGAAACCTCCGAAGATCACATATTAATATAATGTCAGATAGCCAAGCAGCACTCAAGGCTCTCACGTCATTTGACTATAAGTCTAAGCTGGTTTGGAACTGTCTCCAGACGCTTTTACAGTTTGCTGCACACAATAATATCACACTAATGTGGGTCCCCGGTCACAAAGGTATCCCTGGTAATGAAGCGGCTGATAAGCTTGCCAGACTAGGTGCCCAATCACCTTATATTGGACCTGAACCCTTCTGCGGTTTACCCACCAGCCAGATAAAAACAGAGCTACTCCGCTGGGAACGCGAACAAATGCTCTCTCACTGGAATGCTCAACCCGGCCTAAGGCATTCCAAGAAATTTATTAACTTCTCAAAAAATAGAACTAGAGAGATTCTATCAATGAGCAAACAGAATGCTAAGATCCTTACTGACTTCCTAATTGGACATTGCTCTCTCAACTACCATCTCAAGAAATCGGATACGTGCCGTCTCTGTCTTGAAGACACCGAAACAGCCCATCACATACTCTGTGATTGCGCGGCCATAGCCAGACTTAGGCTAAAGCACTTTAATAAAGGCGTTACATCCCCTTCTGACGTCACCTCTTCTTCAGCTCGAACTATTCTTAGCTTCACTAATGAACTTGAGTTCAGCTAGTTGACAAACTCAAAATCAATTAACCAGGGGATAGCACAAAAGATATTTTTAGGTCGCAGTGCTCCAGGAGTCAGTCTCTGCTTTCCTCCCCATATACCTCAAAAAAAAAAAAAAAAAAAGGATATGTCGTCGATATATGTGAGCGCCGAGGCGTAAGTGGTTAGTGTGTCGTATCACTGCGTGTGAGGTTCCAAGTTCGAATCCCAGAAAACACTAAAAAGTTTTTTTCACGGTCCCACCTCTCGCGAGAGTCTGACAAACATCCGAGAGTATAACGCACACAATATGAGTGGTTGCGAGAAACTAGGCCCTGCCACTTAAAGAGCTGTTGCGCCAAATATTTAGTTATATTTTTAAGGATATGTCGTCAGTGTACCCAAGATGTTTCAGTAAGGATGCCAGAGTCCATCGAATTCATTCGCTCCCCGTCGACAAAACTATATGAAGCACATCGTTAATCACCGAAACGAATAGTATTGTCTTACCCCACTTTGGATCTTGAATTCCTCAGGCAACCTCTGTGCAGAACGTGAGATTTGAACCCATCGAATGTAGTCTTGATAATAACAATTAATTTATTGTGAATACCTTTTTTGTGTAAGGCATGCCAAATAAACTCCCTATTGACACTATGGAACGCCTTTTCAAATTCGATAAGCAGCAGGTGAAATGGTGATCGTTATTCAACACTGTACGCTAACAGAATTATTACCTTTGCATCCTTGATGTCATCTTTCCTTGATTCTAGGACTCTTCAGTATCGCCTTACCATCTTGAAAACCGAATGATTCGAGAATGGCTTCATGTTTCGGAACTGACAATTCTCTTCTATCGGTTGTTAACACTTATTCTCTATCTAATGTGGTCACAAGAATAGTTCAGATGAGAGCTCCACAGACTCTCAACTACAAGTTATCTTTTTGATGAGGCTGGTAAGACTGCATTCGTACACCACCTGCAATCGTACACCAACTAGACTAACTCCACACGTGCTCGAATCAAAAAATTAGAAATCAGAAACGAATGCAAAAATCAAAGTTTTTACCAATTCTTAAAGTAAAGTAACTAAGCAAAACATGTTCGTATGTATCTGCTAAGAAAACCCACGACATTCCGATTAAGTTTGGATAAAACCACTTAAATGTGTTGACTTTATCCAGGTTTCCTCTTTTTTGTTAAAGAAATCTCTGTGACCGGAAAAGATAAATCAATACAGTCATCCTGCTACAGTTTTTCCAATGTACCTAAACATAAATGACTAAGGATACCCTATAATTTATTCAATGGCCTTCTTTAAAAATCGATTTCCATATTTAGGAAAAGGTATAAGTAGAAAATATTTCCTGAAATAAATCAAAAGGGAGGCAATCTGATGCGTAGATTCTACTATCTGTGGCTGCAGGAAAATACAATTTAACTCTCCTTTAACGTAAGTTTATTCATAGACATCCTCCTTGAAAATGAGAAAATGCACATGCACACATATATGTTTGTATATACCAAGGCCCATTGAAATTATAAAACCCTTCACCATACAGAAGATGCCAGTGCCCTTCAGGAAGTACAGCTCAAATTCAGCTCTACTCTCAAAATTATTGACAGGAAATTACCCTTTCCACCAACAAACCATTTGGCACGTCTGTCGGGTCATTATTTTCACCATCGTCTTGCGGCGGATGTAAGTATTTGGGCGAATTCAACATCATCCTTCATATTATAAGAGGAGAAAATTGTTTCGTTACCTGGAAATATTTAATCTGAGGATAAAATTTAACAATTTTCAGACGGCCTTAGCTGCTGCCGATGGCGTGCTACACCATTTTCAGAGTGAAAGTTTTTGAACCGAAAAATCGACGCAAAAATTGTCCTCAATTTAATAATCCTTCTCACTTGCTCGTAGTGAGATGAAAGCTGGTTACTGGAGTGAAAAGCCGAGGACGTCGCTACATCACAGCAAAACCATTACCTTCGCCACTGCGAAAAGGCAAAATGTCATTTTTTATGCATGGATGCGATGTCATAACCCATTGACATGATGTGTGCAATTTGCCAAATGCAGAATACACCCAGCCCAACCCAGTGCACGGGAGTTTTCGGTTCACTTGAAATCGTATGACTCCAAGTGAAATTGAATATCGTTCATGTGGTATGCGAGAGGATAAGCCGATGGAATTAGTTATTGATGCTTTAGTGTTCTTATCCGTGAACCGTAATTTTATTTCAATGATATGAATTGATGATGGCCAACCTGATTTATTTTAATAATTTTAAGAGGAAGTCGAAGGAAGAGTATTCTGTAGAGCATCTGTTAATTTAACAAATTATATAATAACGCGACAAGATAAACTTTGAAGACTTTAGTTTTCAAATACCAAAAGTTGATCATGCTTATCCTCCTGTACTTGGTTTCTAAAAAAAATAAAATGCCTTGGGAAGCAATAATAATACCAGAAAGGTAGAACTGAACAAATGGCTTGAAAATTATTTTGCTCCTTGCTAAGCTTTGAACGTTTGTTTTTTATCCTCTTTGTTCATCAAAAGTTCTGCGTCAAAGTCAGTCATTAGATAAGAAGGCTTCACTTTGTAGAATTAGGACATCTGTGAACTATGCTACTCTCAACATCGCAACATCAGACTATACAATGCCTTATTTCGATTTCCACAAAGCTTTTAGTTTTCTTTTTTTAAACTGGGAACTATCGTTGTCTTTGGTATTCGTATGGTTGCGGCGGATAAGCTATCGCATACGACCTGTGCATTTTTACTTTAACATATAACTAGAAAGCCAGTATTGTTTTATTAGTATTTTCGATTTTGAAATTTTAATAATTGTTGGTATAACTTACTTACTTAGGTGGCGCTAAGGTCCGAGGTTATAAGCCACATGTCTCCCAGTTGCGCACGCCAAGTTAGTTGAGCTCCCCCTCCACTTGTTTGCGCCATTTCCCGCGAGGTCGTTGTCTACTGCGCTGCACAGTGACTCATTTTGACTTTTTTGCTTGCAAAAATCATAACGAATAAAGATATCGCGACAGCTTTTTTTTCTGCTTAAAGGAAATTCCCAGGGCTATAAAATTCGTGAATTTTGAGAAGAATGCTTGACAGGGTGTTACAGAATCTTCTGTTGAATAAGACTTTCTCACCACAGGGGATAAACATTGCTTTGCCATATTTTGGACAACATCCCGAACGCGGACTTTGCTTTGGCGATCCTGTTGGCTATAGCCAGTTCGATTCCACCATCGGTCGAGACAATACTTTCAAGATACTGGAACTCCCCTACTCTCTCTACCGGTTGTCCAGCAATGCATATTTGAGCCGATGAGTTTGTTCCAAGGCTGATAATTTTAGTTTTTGCCGTATTAATTTTCAGCCCGACGACGCCTGCCTCCCTCTCCACATCTGCTGTCATTTGGTGGAGGTCCATCATTCTGTGGGAGAGTAATCATACATCGTCAGCGTAGTCAAGATGTTTCAGTTGAGATGTAAGAGTCCATCGAATTCCTCCGTTTCCCGTCGACAAAGCTGCATGAAGCACGTCGCTAATCACCAATAGGAATAATATTGGTGAAAGGGTACAGCCTTGTCTTACCCCACTTTGGATCTCAAATTCCTTAGACAACCTCCCCCTGTGCAGAACGTGACATTTGGAGCCTTCATATGTTTCGTGCGACTTCATCTGCTTCTGTAGCCAGCGCGTTGATGTAGTTGCGCTTGTCACGTCGCACGCTACGCTGAACTTCTCTCATCTTCATGCGATATAGGGACTCTAAGTCGCTTCTCTCTGCTGCTGGGGTAGCTGCAACGTGAGCTTTTAGCCGTTTTTATTCGTCAATCCGTCTCCAGGTATCCTCGGAAAGCCACGCCCTATGTCTTCCCTGCGATCGACCGACGATTCTTTCAGCACCAGATGTAAAAACATTTTTCACAGCACACCTATGGTCTTGGATTGTTACGGGCATTGAGCTTCTGATTGCTTCCACACCTTGCGAAAAGTGCTCCCTTAATTGTTGGCGCACTGAGGGATCACTAAGTCTATCGATGTTGAACCTGTGCATTCTTGTGTTGTCGTGGGATCTTCGAACTGCAGCAGTGCGTAGTTGGAGAGTAGCTATCATAAGGTGGTGATCACGTACTATCCCCACGTCTGCCCCTCGCCTGTTTCGGACGTCCAGGAGACTACTTCTAAAGCGGCGGCTGATGGCAAAATGGTCAATTTGGTTGGAGGTTGCTTGCCTGTCGTTGGAAATCCAGCTGACTTTATGGCAGGTCTTGTGCTCAAACATGGTGCCACCTATCACAAGGTGGTTGGCATTGCAGATATCCACAAACCTTTCGCCGTTGTCATTGCGGTTGCCTAGTCCATGCTTCCCGATTACATGTTTGAGCCCTTCGTTGTCGTTGCCTACCTTGGCATTCAAATCCCCCATCACTATGACAATGTCTCAATTTGGCGTTGTGTTGAAGACGGCACTTAAGAGATTGTAGAAGCTCTCCTTTTTGTCCTCAGACGAACTATTCGTTGGGGCGTAACACTGAATGATGGTGACGCGTCGTACTCTAGTCCGGAATCAGGACGTCATAATCCTATCAGCATGAGGCTGCCAGGAAATTAGGCCCTTGCGTGCTGTTGTTGTTAGCATTAGTCCTACTTACCCCCAAAATGTCCAGTTTAGATCGCATGAATTATTTTTTCCAATTGGATGAAGCTGGCATTGTAATGACCTTCGCTTCCCGAGTCGAGGCGCGTCTTCACATTCCAGAAACCTATCTTGTCCGGGTACAATAGCCAAAAGTCGTCAACATGTGATCATTCCTTATCCGAGGCATAGTGTCAGTTTCTGTAGCGATCAGTTTTCAGTAACGCATGTCGCTGGCCCACGTTACCAAGTCTAGAATCAGGGCCCTAAACAACCCGCACTTACAATTTTAGCCTACACGTACACGGGTTTATACGTATAGTTGCCCGGGGACCACCACTAGGAGGTAAAGTAAGCACTTCATCACGAACCTGATTGTTGCGCTACTGGCCCAAGCAAAGTTTTGGGCAATCAGTAGTTTCCCGATCAATCGCAATGCAGGTCCCCAACTTGGAAACTTTCATCAACATCTTGGGTAATGTCTAATAAACTTGTCATTTCTGGAGAGTATTGTACTTTGAGATCTTTTTTGGTTCTGACATGCCTTATCGAAGAACTGAGTAGCTCCGATGAGGCTGCAAGCATGTTGAAAAGCTCTTCATTCTTCGGTATCCTTGAAACCTTGCACGTATTTTGATATCTTTACTTCCTGAAATCTTTATTTTTGGATTCCTGAGCTTCTTCTGGTAATTCCCCAAGTGGTAACTATTGATACTCGATTATATTTTGACTATGAGCCAAAAGTTTATGAAGAGTAGGTGTGAGTTGTTTTTCGGGATATTTTTGCTAATAACTCTGCTGTTTTCTTGGCATACTCCCCAAACTTGACAATGTTAGCCTATTCCCTGCAATTCAAAACATTAAGTATGACTTCAAGTCTCGTTATTGCCTCTCTATTGTCCCCAGTTATACGATCTGTTGCCTCTGATTCTTGAAAAAATCTCCTCGAAGTATTTCTATCATTGGTACTCGTTTTTCCAAATCCTTGTTTTGGTCTGTCCACATCGAGCCCAATCTCTGAATTATTACAATATTATCTGACAATAATTTGGAACAAAACAAATAATAAATGTTTACTTCTCATTCTAATAAAAATAAAAATTTAGATTTGAGTGTATAATTTTTTACAGCGCTGCACTTCACCAATGAGAGAGAGAGAGAGAGAGTTCCCGCAAGTTTTCACACCTGAGTTTTTCGCTATATATTTACAAATATATAGGAATTAATTTCCCGTTGGATTCAGGTCGGACTTTTTTTTTTAAACTCAACCTAAATTCTAAAAAGTGTGCCGGAAATAGTGTTTCAAAAAACATTAAATTAAGTAGTTTAAAAAAAAAAATTATAAAAACGTTCTTTCAGTTTTGATTTAACATATAAGCAGGTATATCATATAAAATGAAAAGGAAATGATTTTTTGAAACCCTTTGTCTAATTTTTACACTCAAGCCTAAGAAAAAAGAAGAAAAAAAAAAACAATTTTTAGGTGACCTTAAAAATGACTCAACTTTGACTGGCTCTACAGTCAAAACTATTGATCCGAAAGAATTAATTTGTTCGGCTACCAGAGCTCCAAACATTTGTTAGTCCAGTGAATTTCAAAATTTTGCATTTTAGACCCACCCAAAAATTGAATTATGTAAACAACCTAAATGAGCCACTATGCGCCGTCCATCAGGAGTGCATTCGAAGATGTTCTGGACTGAAACGTTGGGCTCCATCCGCTCTATATGACCCAGCCATCTTAGTCGCTCGAAAAGCTGATTAGCGGATATAATTTCCTTCTGCATTAGTGTTAGCCTTTATTTTTTTAACGTCGCCTACACTGTGTATAGACCCTCTGCGGAAATATATTGCAAAAGTGGCCTGATTAATAAAAGCACACATATGAATATTTTAACCACTCCTCTCGTAGAATTCGCCAATCTAAAGCATTTACCCCTTAATGAAAAAGTCCCAATCTGCATACTCTTAGAAATTACCTCACAGAAAACGCACTACGTGTACAAATTGACTTGTAATAGTATCTCAAGATATCCACATTACCATAGCACCTTAATCATCTACCGCGCTTATACATACCTTGCAGCGCTTTCAATTAAAACTAAGTTTTATCCCAACCGTGAAGCTACAATAGGGATATCCGTTTCCAACGGTTTGAGCGCATCACAAAAGTTAATCCATGCATAAGTCGCAAAAAGTACGAACAATAAAGTTCGTCCTTCCCCGAGGGGGACAAACAATTTCATTCATTCACTTTCTCTGCCCTGCAGCATTCTTAGATGGTGGTGGCAGTGGTAGTGGTGCGCGCACAAGGACGCAAAACACCGACATCCTTCCACTTTTTGTTTTTTGTTTTTTTTTTTTTTTAATTTATTTTTATCCTATAACATCTTTTTCTTTTCTTCCGCAGGTGCACCGTTATATTATTCAATGCCAAAAAGCAAACTCAAGCTTACCTTGTGAACACATCACGAAAGGCGATCACTGCTGTTGCGTTCTCACGATGTGGTCGTTACGTGGCAACAGGTGAATGCGGCCTAAATCCTGCCATCAAAGTGTGGGAGCTAGATTCACCGAATGGAAATCTAGAGGACACAACTGGTGGCAATGTGATAGCTGAGTTTATCGGCCACAAGTATGCTGTTAGCTGTGTGGTAAGTTATTTGGACCATTTTATTTAAACCAGTAGAGATGTGCTTATACATATACTTTTTGTAGGCTTTTTCGCCCGCAGGAAAGTACCTGGTGTCGGTTGGATCCCAACACGATATGATAGTCAATGTCTTCGATTGGAAGTCCAATCTAAAGATGGCCTCAAATAAAGTAAGCGCAAAAGTCTCCGCGGTGAGCTTCAGCGAGGATGGTAGTTACTTTGTCACCGTGGGCAACAGACACGTCAAGTATTGGTATCTTGATGGAGGAAGGAAAGTAAGTGTTAGTTTTAGTTTATTTGTGCTCAGATACATTTTTTTTTTAACCAACAAATATTCCCCTAGCAGTACAAAGATCCGGTGCCGTTGATGGGCCGGAGTGCCATTTTAGGAGAGCTACGCAACAATGACTTCTGTGCAGTCGCTTGTGGAAAGGCTGAGTGTATAGACAGCACCTACGCGATAACCCGCCAAGGTCATCTAGTGGAGTTCAATTCCCGCCGTCTACTAGACAAATGGGTCGCATGTCGGACAACTAGTGCCAACTGTATCTGTGTGAACGCGCAGTTCATTTTGGTCGGTTGTGCCGAGTCGATTATAAGGATCTTCAATGCGTTGACCCTGGAGTATGTGACAACATTACCTAGGACGCACTATTTGGGTGTGGACGTAGCCGCAGGAGTACATATCAATCACATAATGACCGTGCCACATAATGCCAAATACCCAGACACTATAGCCATGGTGTATGACGAGGCTCGCGCGAAGGTCAGTTGTGTGTACAACGATCACAGCCTATATATCTGGGATATGAGGGACATAAAGCGCGTGGGCAAAAGTCATTCGTTTTTGTACCACTCGACGTGCATCTGGGGCGTAGAAACAGTGCCATACAACCTGGAAAGAGAGATGTCGCAAACTCTACCAGAGGAGAGCTTTGTGACGTGCTCCTCGGATGACACGATCAGGGTGTGGGGCTTGGATGGGTGTGCCAACAATGAAATCTACCGAAAGAATATTTATAGCAAGGATCTGCTGAAGGTGGTGTACATCGATGATGAGCTAAATTTTATCAAAGACAATGACAACTCGGTTCTGACCACGGACAAGTCCAACTATGACGGAAGAAATGGAGTGCGTTGTATCAAGATTAGTCCAGAGTTGAGTCATTTAGCCAGCGGTGATCGCAGTGGTAACATTCGGATTTACAATCTGGCTAATTTGAAACTTCTGACAACTATAGAGGCTCATGATTCCGAGGTGCTGTGTCTGGAGTACACCAATGACAAGATCGATCGTAAACTTTTGGCCAGTGCGAGTCGTGATCGTTTGATTCATGTCTTCGATGTGAATCAAGGGTATGTGATCCTGCAGACGCTGGACGATCACTCGAGTAGTATTACCTCGATCAAGTTCGTCGGAAGTGGTTTGGCCTTTCAGATGATATCGTGTGGAGCGGATAAATCGATCATGTTCCGAACGTTTCAGAGTAATCAATTCCTGCGAGGAACGAACTGCTCGGGGAAGACAACTCTCTACGACATGGAAGTGGATAGTAATAGCAAACACATTCTTACCGCCTGTCAGGATCGAAATATCAGAGTCTATGGGACCCACAATCAGAAACACACGAAAACCTTCAAGGGCTCTCATTCGGACGATGGCAGTCTGATTAAACTCAGTCTCGATCCAAGTGGAATCTATGTGGCTACCTCGTGTACAGATAAAACTCTTTCCGTCTACGATTACTATTCAAACGAATGCATGGCACGTATGTATGGTCACAGTGAACTGGTAACTGGACTCACATTCACCAATGACTGCAAGCATCTCATATCTGCCAGCGGTGATGGTTGTGTGTTTGTGTGGCAGATCCCTCACGATATGATTGTCACGATGCAAGCGCGGCTCTCTCAACAGCGTTTGCGTTCAGGTCATCCACCTCTACCGCGACCAATCTCCGAGATTATAATCGAATCTCCTGTACCAGAGGAGGAGAAATTCGGTGTATCACCTGGTCGGCTATTTATGGATGAAATCCCCCTGACACCGGGATACAAATTTTCTGATGTCGGACAACTACCTCAATGGGCGAAACGAAAGGCACCAAACGATGATTCGAATGTAGCTAGTTTAAGTTCAAGTCCTAGTCAAGTGATTGGGGTTCCTAAACCACGCGGTCGATGGGCTCAGCGGGGACAGATTGACACGGATACCCTGGATTTGCGAAGTAATTCGGAAAGTCCATTAGGAGCACCACCATATATTGGAGGAATTATGGGCAATACACAGACTTCGGATTATAATAGTGCGAGCTCGAAGGATATTATGTACAATCAGACTTATTTAAGTGAGGATAGTTCGATTGATAGTGGCATGGAAACGCGGCGGGAATTAAAATTTGTCAGTGCAAATAATGCAGGAGCGCGACCAGTGCCTGAAAAAAAGAAAACATCAGGAGTACCAGCATCGCTTAGATTTGAGTCGAACAATGACCATGATGGAGATGTGGAGGATATTTCTGATGGCGAGAGGACGAGTTCGGATCATGGGATGTTCTATCCAAATATTTCCCCAGGAACGCCAACGTAAGTAGAAAGTTTGCTAAATCTAAATTGTTTTAAATATTTACATCGTTTTAAACAAATATCCAACTTCTGTGTGACCATTGCCAGTTTATATGTGGTTGTACGCAAACATATTTTCACTCCACTTTCGATATTGTACAATATGTAAACAAATTCAGCTACATTAACATTTTGCAACCAACTTATGTTTGCGCTATCAGAAGAAGGAGAAGAATACATCCATTCTTAAGCCAGAGAAAGCATTTGGCCTTTCTCTGAGCCCTGTGTTGGTGTCGTTGTTCAAATTCATCTTGAACCCTATGTCGACATAGTGATTCACTTAGATTTGTAACTTTCTAGGGATTGAGGTCACAGGGAAATAGAACTGGTCCGTACAGTGGATGATCTAAAAGATTTTTATAACTTCCTCTGTACTCGTGCTGTTGGTGCCAAAAGCACAACTCACTGTCTGGCGGCAGATTTTCCCATCAACTGAGAAATATACTGTTCCGTGTACCAGTTGGCAGTGACGGTCATCAGATCATCAAAATCCCGTCTGTCTGAAAGTAAGCCCATCATATGTTTGCTTTTAAAATTTAGCTCTGGGCTTTGTTAAAACGTCGTCAGCGCTCGCCACCCGTTGCAATTCAAATTAGATTTTCAATGATTGAATTTCCTGATCATGCTCCGCATTTATTTCACTGCACTACTCTTTCTTTTTGACCATATCGAACATTTTAAAAGAACGTATTGCTCTGAAATGGCGTCGATTTAATTCTAATATGCTGCTGAACAGCTTTCATTCAAATGCCAATTTTTTCGAAACTATTGAGAGTAGATCAATTAATGAAAGAATTTAGTCAATTTGGTTGACCATTTATATTGAACATCCTCTGCACAGTTGTTATGCTGATGCAGTCAGACGTAATGCGAGCTTTACTTCCAGCACACTGCTTTGCTCGTCTATAGTGTTTCTGTCTGATTTGGACAATACAACTGTTGGACCTTTCTAAACAGTATTTTCCTTCCCTCGAACTAATCTTCGCTGCTCCTCATTAATATATTATTCTGAACCTTTCTTTCCAGTGAATTCAAAGTAAATGCCATGAATGAAGAAGAACTCCGCAAATCGATGCGACGGAAAAATTTCGAAAAAGTGGGACTCAACTTTAGTGGGGGCTCGCATACAGCGAGTACAGGCACTGGAACAGGCACCTCTGATACAGAGGATGAAGGATCCACTCCAAGTGGAGAGAATGCAGATAGATCCTTAGCATCCACACTAGGTGGTAGTTCAGAAAGCATTCCACAAGCTTCATCAAGCTTCCTGCAACAAGCTCTGGATGGTCCAGCAGCTTTTCCAGAACGTGGTGACAGGAGTAAGATAATACAAATATTAACAAAATACCTTATATACTACTTTTTTTATTTTTATTTTTTAGCTCGTCGCAGTATAAGTGCCAAACATAATACAGAAAACAATAAAACACCTTCAATCACAAAATCATACACCAGCACGAAGAAAGAGGAACTTCTTAAGGTCATAAGTGAAGCCAAACAAAAGTTAGAAAATGTAAGTTTAAAAATGTGTAACTAATGACTCTCTTCCAACGCTATGAGGTGCTTCAATTGTGCAGAAAAAAAAGGGACATACATTTAACTTATCGCTCAAGGTGGTTTCAGTTTCCTTGCAACTGCAACAATTTATCCTGGATTTTCTCCCAGATGCACCTTACTTCTCATCATCTTGCACTTATTTTTTACATTTATTATTATTATTATTATTTTTCGGTTGTATTTGTCTTGTGTTGTCTTTTTTCATTTTATCTTTTTGTTTTCTTTTTTTTTACCATTACTGTTTTAGGGACAAAGAAATTACAAAAATGGAATTAAAAAGAATATTGCAATCCCAGAGGTGAGAGAAGATCCTAACAATATCAAAGCGGGAAGATAAATTTCCTATAAAATGGCAGAATTCTAACAGCTTTGCTAATTGTTTTGCTGTAAACAAAATTAAACAGATTCAACTTTTAGATTACAATCAGGACTGTAATATGAAAATAAAAAAACATTATTATTTGCTCGCTATTCACATGTAAATCCATTAACATAGAAACATTCATAGATATTTTATGATAATTAAAGCATCGCATTGGCTGTTTGCACAGCAAATATATGTATTAAAGCCCTGCATGCACGCAACGCAGAGAATCAATACTATTGATGCATTAATCATTTCGATAAAAGCAAATTCCAATGGCATTGTAATAAATACATTACACACCATATATATCTGGTTAAAATCGCATTACCCTCATTTAAAGTCGAAGACTTTTTAAGACAACTACATCGATAGCCTTGAGTGTGTTATTGTAAAATTGGTATGTCTCCGTAAAATAACTCGAGATGCATTTTCTTTTGCATTTGGTTACCCTTCTTTTATAAACGGATGTTTGCTTTATGTCGTCACATAATAAAATTGACACACAGACTAACACTTGCTCAAATTAAGAGGTAACTACGTCATATAAAGTCCAATATTCCAAGTTAAATTGAAATGGATAACATAAGTCATCTCTACAAATTCAGTTGCCACTTTTCGACAATTATTGTTTTATTCTTAGTGCCTTCCTGCTTATTTCCAGACTTTGTTAGAATATTTAACTTGCTTACAATAAATATACCCTAACCCAATGTCTTCGAAAACAGTTTTTTTTTAAGCGTTTCGACATATTTTTTTTTTATCCTTTGAAGACCTTTGCATGTTTGTTCGCAGTTTTGATATCCTTTCCTTTAATTGGTGCGCACTAACCTAACGCACTAACGTTTTATAATCTATCCCATACGGTATATTCATTTTAAGACATAGTAAGCCAATAAAAAGGAACTTTTCGTATTCGAGTAAGATGGTATACGGTACACCATCGGTACAAGCAGTCAAGTGAATTGAGCTAACGTCTGTCTGTGCTCTATCACCCGTTTTTGGGACTTACATTTTCAACAGAGAAGTTGAAATTTTGTATATAGGCTGGAATCTAAAGCACTACACGCGTTAAGTTTTTTTTTTAAATCCCTAAACTTTAATACATTCTTTAAGGAAATACAGCAAATGTATTTTCTAGATCAAATATTGAAATTAAATGCACGACCGAGTTATATGGTCGAAATTTAAGTTTTCTTAAAATTCCGCAACAAATCGACGAATAAATATTTTCACAATTTTCCAAATCTTGGTATGCTATGTTGTTGCAAGTATCATACATTCACACACATTCTTTGTGAATGCCCGGCACTACACTGGTTAAGGAAACGTATTTTCCACAAGAAGATACTCACTTCAGTGGAACTGAAATGCTCCACTACTAAAGACATACTCACTTTCATAAGGGAAGTAGTACGTCTGTTAGGCTAACTCCAACCCTCCGATACAATAGATCTTTCAGGTCGCAGTGACGTTGCCACGAGGGCATGGATTGTACAAGAGGAAAAAAAAGTATCATACGTTTCTTAAATATTAATTTTGAAACAAAATAACCAGGAACCAGGCAGTTTTCGGAAACTGGTCAATAACGAAAGTACGTTTATAACTTTTCTTTTTGCTAAAGCCTGGTACGCCATTTGCTAACATATATTTAACTGACCGCTAATAAAAATTCTGACGAAAATCGTTTGAGACATTTTTGAGAAGTCCAATTTTTTCCTTTTTTCAAAATTCAGGCCTACATTTTTATTTTTATTCCGAGGGTAGGTGAAAATATTCCATAGAAACTATGAGAATAGCAAGCGCGAGCCCCTAGTAGTGTCAGATTCTTACTGACTAAGAAAACACCACCCTTCGATATAAATTTGTTAGATATCGCAACTAAGTAATAACTTATCAAGCAATTTTTCTATCACGAAATTAAAACGTTTGGCAGGTTACTTTCCACTGAAAGATCCTGCATGTTTCGCAATCTAGACGCGGTTAATCATTATCTCGCCAAGTCGAAGGGTTTCGTCCTTTGTAGTCGGCGCAATAAATTGCTCTCATCCAAAATTAGTAGGACTGTATTGTTGACATGTCCGATTAGTCGGTTTCTATGCTTTCTAGTTTCAGCTTCGATTGTCAGAATTCCGATATCTCTGTGGATATCGTCGTTTCTACTATACCACTGTGCTTGGACAATTTCTCTTAGCACTTTATTTTGAAAAGCTTGTAAAATACTGGCGTTTGTTTTCTTGGTACAACCCTAAAGTTGTATACCGTAGGTCCACACCGGCTTTAGCACTTGCTTGTATAAAAGCAGTTTGTTCTCAGTACTGAGCTGGGAATGTTATCCGAGTAACCAGTACATTTGCCTATATTTGACTTCGAGTTCTTTACGTTTCATTTTCACGTGCGAATTCCATTTCAGCCTTGCGTCGAGTGTCATTCCCAGGTATTTGGCCTCGTTTGCAAAAGGTATTCGGGTCGAGCTTAGAAAAATTGGCAAGTCATTAGTTTTCTTATAACTGAAATTCACGTGAACAGATTTAGATTCGTTGAGGGCGATCCGCCAGTCCCTCGTCCATTCATTTACATTATTCAGTGCGTTTTGCAGTCGTTTCTTCGAATGTTTTACCTACTGCTAGCATAGCGGTGTTATCGGCAAACATAGCAAGGATAGTACCATCTAATTCCGGTATATCACGAGTATATAACAAATAGACAAGCGGTCCAAAAACGCTTCCTTGCGCTATGCTGGCCGAAGTTTCTTTGAGCTCGGAGTATTCGATTCCATGTCTAACACGAAAAAGGCTATTACCGAGATATGATTTTAGAATATCGCATAGGCATACAGGGAGAACTTGTCGTAGTTTGCATTTCAAGCCATCATGCCATACCTTAGCAAAGGCTTGCGAGACGTCAAGAAATACTCTTGAGCAAATCTTTTTTCTTCAAATGCTTTCTCGATTACGTCAGTAGTTCTATGCATCTGGTCAATCATCGAATGCTTACTTCTGAACCGAAACTGGTGGTCAGGGATAAGATTATTTTCTTCCATACCCAGTTGGAGACGCCTTAGTAATACCCTCTCAGAAATTTTGGATATGACTGGAAGAAGCGAAATTGGTCTATACGATTTTACTTCATTTAGCGGTTTTCCTGCTTTTAAAACTATTATGACGTCCGCAACTTTCCATTGGCTCGGCACGTGTTTTAATCTGAGTGCAGCATTTACAATATGGAGAAGCTTAATCAATGTTTTTCTAGGTAAAACTTTGAGAATTTCTCCGGTAATCAAATCATAACCAGGAGATTTCTTAGGTTTTAGATTCTCGATCTCATGTTTGAGTTCCCTTAGCGTTGCACTTGTGAGTGTCAAATCGTCAGATGGTAGATCCAGCCTATGGATGTTGTCGTGAACCACTTGACCATCGTACGGTTTAAAGGTTTCTTCCAGATGGGCCGCAAAGACGTCTGCTTTTTCTTTATCTTCCCTCGCCAATTCATTTTGATTTAATTTAATTGGCGGCGCAGGGACTTTGGGCATTTTGGTGCCTTTTACAACTTTCCAAAGTGAATAATTGGAATCTTTTTTTGCTGTTAAACTTTCAAGGTAAGAACCTATTGCACGATTCTTAAAATCTTTAATAGTCTTCTTCAGCAAATTGCACAGACGATTCAAGTGTGCTTTATGCTGCGGAGCACGACTCTGTTGCCATTTTTTACGCGCTTTTCTTTTTTCCTTGACCAATTCTTTTATTTCCAGAGGATATCGCAAACCGTGTCTGTCCGGCGTTTTCCTTGGTTTGGGCGTATTATTCCAAGAGGCGAGCTGTACGATCTCAACGAAGCGATCAACTTCAACCTCAAGTTCATAGGGTGTCGTAAGTGGAACGCTCAGTTCAACATTATCTTCAATTTCGTTCCTAAAGCCTTCCCAGTTAGTTGTTCTACCAATTAATCTCGCTGGCTCTAGGTTGGTTATATTTCGCTCAATGTCAAAATAACTGGGGAATGATCAGATGACAGATCAAAGCTATCTTTAACTTGTATGCGGTTGGTAGATATTCCTTTCATAACGAAAAAATCGATCAGGTCAGGTATTTCCGAAGTATCAGTTGGCCAGTAAGTCGGTTTACCCGTCGAATGGTACACAGCTGTACTCCATACCTGCCCCATAGAGC
Organism: Brachypalpus laphriformis; assembly: GCA_945910035.1. NCBI lineage: Eukaryota > Metazoa > Arthropoda > Insecta > Diptera > Syrphidae > Brachypalpus > Brachypalpus laphriformis. The sequence continues at coordinate 128,180,378 of OX246755.1, forward strand.
AGGTTTCAGCGATTCAAACAAGTTAGTAAAATCACTTTTTTCAAGCGCTGAACGCGGTGGACGGTATATAGATGAGATTTTAAGAGTACGCTTACTATTTTTAACTCGAATCGTGCACAATTGCAAAGTTTCAAGCTCTATCTTTAGGTCTTCGGATTGTTCGATGCAGTCTTTAATAAACTACGATGATCCGATCCGCCTCTCACTTTTCCCGAAGGGTGACAAGCATGGTAATCATTATAGCCTTTTATTTTTAAATACCATTTGTTTTTTACGTAGGTTTCAGAAACCAAGCAAATATCAATATCTTTTTCACGCTTGAATATTTCCAATTCGTAAAAGTTTTGCGAAAGTCCGTTTGCAGGGCTAAATAAAGTGCCCTTAACTTTGGGGTTGAAATGAAAATTCCAATATCGAATTGTCACTCACAGACCTCAGATACGGAATATAAAACAATTTCGTTAAGCAGCTTACGAGTAGGCTGCTATCGACAGTACATATGTATACTATACACACACAAACAGATAGACAAAATTGGGAGACCCTCTATTTTTGCCTTCCTCTGTAAATGTATAATAACAAGATTTATCAAATACATCAATCAACACATACACATGCATATACCATACATACACAATGTACTTTCTTTACAGATACAAGTAGAGAATCTGCAATTTTGGCCTTGTTTCTCTGCCATAACTCGGTTACCACTGTAGATGGTAAAGTATAAAAACTGACTGTTATGTTCATCCCCAAATTGTGCCTTATAACTGCTCAAAGTTTCATTGTTTTTCGCAATTCGGTGCGCAATAAAATTGCTGTCTTTTGTGTTGGGGGTGTGATAAGCGGTTCTTTGGCTGCTATTTTTGCAGTGTTATCAGCCAGTTCGTTTCCACTGATACCGGAGTGTCCGAGTATCCAAATCAATTTAAGTTTGTTAGTGTATTTGATAAGCTTGTCCCTGATGTCCTGAATTACTGGAGAGTTATTGTTTATGCAACTCTAAGCTGGGTGGGACGTCTACCAGAAGGTCTGTCCGTAGAAGCACTTCACAAGGTGGTGTTCTATCCTCCCTTTTGTGGAATTTGGGGATCAATAAGCTATTGATAACCATGGAAAACGAGGGATGCACTGCGATCGCTTATGCAGATGATGTTGCTTTGGCTGTCTCAGGAAAGCACTTAAATACTCTAAAAGAACTTCTACAAAATGCTTTAAACAAGCTCACTAGATGGGCAGTTTGGTGTGGTTTGGGTGTAAACCCCCCACAAAACTGAACTCCAGGAAATATAAAATTCCGTTAGTCGACCCTCCTTCTCTCAATGGTATCAGCTTAACTTTCTCTAACAAAGCAAAATATTTGGGTCTCATCCTAGGTAAGAAAATATAGCTGAATATTCAAGTAAGAGTAAAGAAAGCTACAGTAGCACTTTTGTCTTGCAAAAAGCTATTGGAAATATATGGGGTTTACAACCCCGAATCACTCACTGGCGGAGCACTACGTACAACCCCCTCTGCGGTGCTGGACATTTTGTTTCATCTCTTACCCCTTGCTATATTTAACAAGCGAATGCAGCGGTTCGCCCCAAAGCTACCCAACAGTAGTCAAGAAAAGAATTTGGCCACGCTTCTATTTTGAATAAATTCAAAATCGCTCCCAAAAACACGGACTACACCATCCCACGCCTAAACTTTGCCAAGAACTTCCTCGTCACCATCCCCTCCAGATCACTCTGGAATGATGATACATTTTTAGAAGATGGGCCAATCCGCTTCTACACTCTTCTTCTTTTTCTTCCTTTTATCGCCGAGGTTATGATCTGACAACAAGGGATCATAACCCTCCCACTTCACCGCATTTCTACTGATCCGCCTGTGGGGTTCGCCTATTCGACCTCAGAAAATATCGGCAGGCCTGCCGATTTTGGATCACTCGGTTACTGGCCAATGAAATACCGATATCGTCGCATTTGTCTAATCCAGGCATTTATAGGCCTGCCTTTCCTACATCGTGCATTGAAATTGATGGTTTTCTTGATGTCAATCCACTTCTACACTGACGGCTCAAAATCCAAGGACGGAGTTGGTGGAGGTGTTTTCTCTGACAGGCTTAATCTTAAGCTCTCCTTCCGTCTTCCAAATCATAGTAGCGTGCTCCAGGCGGAAATTTTGGCGGTTAAAGAAGTCTTATCTTGGCTTAAGAAAAATGTAATATCTGCTAGAAATATCCGCACCTTTTCAGACAGCCAAGCAGCAATCAAATCCCTGGAATCGACCTCTATAAATTCCTTAGTAGATCTTGACTGCCGATCGTCTCTTGCGGAGATGGGTGAGCAGTTCAATATTCACCTGTGTTGGGTGCCGGGGCATATGGCCATTCCAGGGAATTGTAAGGCCGATGAACTCGCCAGAATACGAACAACTATACCCATCCTGACGGACAAAGGCTCCTTAGGTATACCAATCGCTACTTGCAAACTCAAATTTAAGCTGGATGCTATCGAGAGTACGAATCTTAGGTGGACAAGTGGATCCACATGTCTAGCGACAAAACAGATTCAGCTGAAGCTGGATCTAAAACGTTCTAAGAATTTGATTTCTCTCAACAGATTGCATATCGGCGCTATAATAGGTGTCATCACTAGACACTGTCTAATACGCAAGCATGCTACAAGACTAGACGTTTTTACGAACGACTTTTGTAGAAGCTGCGTGGATGAAGAAGTGGAAGAAACTATTCCTCACCTTCTTTGTTTCTGCTCAGTTCTCTCCCGTAGAAGGAAGCTTCACCTAGGAGCCTCCTATTACAATGACATAAGCGACCTGAAAAACATCGATATTAAGAGCCTCCTACGCTTCATAAGAAGCTCATGGTTTAACGAGTAGATAAGAGAAACGTTTTCCCATGATCCATGTGGTATTACAATGGACCTATTATTGGTCTAAGTGTGTTGGCGATTCTCAGCTGGCAGCCACTTCAGCTTAACCTAACCATATTGTTTATATTTTGGACTGTTTTTATTGTTGATAGACTGTCATAGGCATATAAGCGTTTTGTTTTTACTGGTTAGTGTGGTGGCTCAAAAGATTGCAAGGGCTTCGGCAGACATTACTGATGAGAACTCTGGAAAGATTCCTTTGATGATCGTTTTCTCACTTTCATCGACGACAGCGAATGCAGTGCTAAATTCGTTTTTTGTACCGTCAGTGTAAACCAAATCCCAGTTATGCTCTTTGTAGTGATTATGAATTTCTTGGAATGTTGCGAGGTAGACGAGGTTGCTTGTACAGTTTTTCGGTAATTAAAACAAGGGAACAAGAGCCTGTTCACATTTTGGAGGCGTTCGCATTATTGGAACATTTTTTTCAACTAAAAATAAGAGAATTTTCGAATAGCAAATGCCCATATAAGATGAAAAAGGTTCTCCCCCCAATAAATGACATTTAGTACAACATGGAAAATCATGTCTAGACAAATAACGACAAATATCAAAAGAATAACAAAAGAAGAATGGGAAATATTGAGGGAAAGTTCACATTATAGAGATAGTAATGCATAGATTTATGAGTTTACATTATCGAGGGAGTACCATATTACAATATTTAACAAAGCAAAATAGCGTAATTTTTAAGAGAAGAAGTGCTTATTTAGAATAAGAATAACAATTCCTACGCATTTCACTCAGACTTTTATCTCGACTATGCTGCTTGAAGTAAGACCACTCGTTGGGGTTGAAATCGATAATCGACAGACAAATAATATTAAATTTGTATTATTCTTTTCTTTTCTTTTGTTTTGAAGAGCTTGATGTTCTTCATTTTCCCCACCCTTCCTCCAACGGTTTTTATGGTTCCGATCTAATTCTGTGCCGTTATAAAAATTTACAAGCGTACATTTGCTTGATCTGTAAAGATAAATACCCGAACTTTGTCCGCGTTATTATGCTTATTCTGAAGTTTACCCAACTATACTCAGCCCGAGCATCATCACTTCAAATACACAAACAAATAAAAAAAATACAATACTCAACCTTAATCCATTCAAAACTAGGTTTCGACTGATTCTTATGATCAAATTTTGTCTTTTAGTTACTTATACTCTAACCGATACATTTAACTTAAAGCTTAAACCGAAAAAAAAAATCTTAAAGCTTAACCCAAATCAAAGCGTTTAAATGCTTAAAAAAACATACTCATCATAAACATCTACCTTTATATTGCCTGCGAAAAGCTTGTAAATTCTATCAAGATATTGGAATCACTAAACGCATTCTAGAGTCATCGGTTTTGCCATTCTTCCTATCAAAACCAATCAACTAAATCGAATAACGAATAATGAACGCTGCTACTACTGGAATTGCATATCTAACATACGAAACAAAGTCTTTATTAAACTTTTTCTTCTGCTGATAATCGTGTTAACCATTCACCATCATGGTAGAACAGTCTTCTCATGAGTATTTGCTTTATTTTTAGGTTGGCTATCGGCCTCTGCGTGGCAGTCACAGTATATCGGATCTAAGCATTGCTGGAAATTTAGAAAACCCTAGAACACCGAATCGTTATGTAAAAGCTGGTGAGTAGTACATTTTTGAAAATATATTTTATAATCCAACCAATACTGCATCCTTTGATATATAAAATTCTTATCAACATGCTGCTCTTTTTGGGTAACGAAAAAAAAAAAATCAAAAAATCAAAACTCTTAGGATACAAAACGCACACTTCCAATTTCTTCTTCAATTGTGCTGCCTCGAAATCAGTTCTCATCCAGAACTGTAATGTAATGCGACAATTGCATCAAAATTATCCTCCGTATCCGCGCCATATTGGCGTATATACGGCTACCACCACTCTAACACCACCAACCGATCAAACAGAGAAAAATACTTCCTCCTCCTCCTCTTCCACTTGTCCACGTTCAAAGACGAAACCAAGCAATTTAGAAATAAGCAATGACTCCACAGCAGACAAGTCTTCCTCAAACAATACTAGCCAATCGAAATCTCGAAAGAACTATAGTATCTTGAAAAATTACAAATCGTGCCCCGTTTCACCGGTACACGAAGAAGTCGACTGGAGAAATCTTCCAAGCAATAATAAGAATATTATATTTACCGAGCCGAAACGACATTCGGTTTATAGCGATGACGCAAAGACAATCCTAGATATGATCCACACAGACACTGAGCGAATGATTGAGGAGATCACCAAGAAGTATGGAGATCTTGATGAAGCACAAACTACTGCAGGACTATCTACCTCAGCTTCGGTGCCACATGGTCTGGGTAATACGCACAGTTTGCCTCTACCGCATCACCATGCGGGGGCTGGAAAGAGAAAGGATAAAGACTCTCCGAAGGACGAGGATGGAAACTTTAGTTCGGATTCGTTGGAGAACTGCAGCCTTGATTTGGATTACGATAAGAATCACTGCAGTGGTCGTAAGAAGAGGAGCGTTTGTAAGAAGCACCAGAAGAAGTCACCGGCGCCAAAGAGGTCAGTTAGCGAGTATTTCATTTACAAGGACTTTTACGATCAATCTATTCACCGAAACGTTTCACTATCGGACATTTTGAACGATGATCCATCGACGGTGAGAAATAAACCAGATGACCACTTGGATGAAGCGAAATTCCTTGAGACTCAACGCCATTCCAGTGCCAGTTTCTTCCTTACCCAGTATCCGGATAAGAAAAGTCAAGAGAGCCTATTGTCGGACGAATATGGTGATGGAAGTTACTACAACAGCATGGAGAGTATACTCTCTGACGAATCGGACTGCAAGAGCGCGCCTCTGGAAATGCTCTTCGATAAGAAACGCATGCGACCTCCATATGCTCACCTTCTTCAGGGACGAATCACTGACAATGTGTCAAAGTCGTATGGTTCCAGTCCAAATACATACAGCTCTCTGGACTTTTACATGCAGCAGAAATCTGTGAACTGCACCTACGAGAGCTTTGACGTGTCTGGCTATGGCCTCGATGAGTTTTCAGAAAAGACCCGTGGTCAGAAGGTGCCGACTAGCATTCACTCTTCGGAAACATATCCACGGTTGTCGGACTGCCTGCCGCCAAAGTCTCCCAAGAACGATGATGATATCCCGACAATGCGGTACAAGAACGCCCAGTACAACTCTGGCGTTAACAAGAGCCTGAGCAAGGAGTTTGCCTATGAAAGGCAGAGGAAGCACCCTATGACTAATGAAGAATATGACGACTATATGTTTACGAAGAAGCCTGTTGGTGAGAAACCACCGGTTCCAGCGAAGCCACAGAGTCTTATGTCATCGGTCTTAAGCGGTGCTACACAGCAGCCGGTGAAAAAATCGTGCAGTTTCGATGTTGATACCAAAGATATAACGTGTCCCTCTCGTACAGCGAGTGTTGTGCGAAAATTCGAGCGAAATTTGGCGAAATTTGAACGCGAGAAACAGCAGCAAAGCATGCGTACTAGCGCTAGTAGTGGAGCTCTTAGCACCACTAGTAGCTGCCTAAAATCCAGTCAGAAGTCCTTGAATACTGGAGGAAGCACGTCTCGTCGTGCATCAAGCATGCGATCGCGAAGTCGTCCCAAGATCTCTGTTCGCTTCAACACCGTGAGCCAAATCAAGTACACTCCTAGCGACAAACGATCCTCCTCATGCAGCAGCAGCCGGTCCAGCAGTAATCGCACAGACTACGAAGAGAAGTCCTTTGAAATGTATATCTCCGAGCATGGTAACGAACGTGACAATAACATGGACAGCCTTAAGCTGTACACCAAGCCGCCACCCCTAGTCGACGAAGTACAAGACGACAAAAGCAAGAAGAATTCCCAAAATGAGAAAACTTACGTCCAGCAGCCTTCGCTGGACAACAACACGAGCAATCAGTGTCGCAACATAGCCATGAAAATTGACATAATCAATAAGCTAATAGAAATGGAAGAGAAGAAATTAGAACAGATACGCTTGGCTACGGAAAATAGAATGAAGCCCTTCGAGTGTAATTCCAAAGAGAAGGGCTACGTAAAGAGTTTGACTATGAATTTTGATAATCTAGCCCGTGGTATCGAGCGGGGCATTGAAATTGAACAGAAACGTGTTGGTTGCGGTGGTGTTGGTAGTGAATATAGCAGGATGACGAGAAATATAAGTCTTCCAGATGTTCTAGAAAGTGCTAAATTGCAGGCGTATGATTTTATAACGGACGCCGATGAACATGAGAGTGAGAAGATTCGTAATGACTGCGGTGGCAAGGACAAAGGTTTGATGTGGAGTGTTTGTGGCACACTTTCATTTCTATTTGAGTTTCCTTGAGTTCGTTCGGTTGAATTTGAGTTGCTTATGGCAAGTTCCAGCGTGAGAAACTGCCCTTATGATTTATCACAGTGTGTTGTTGTATTTACTTGATTTTAGAGTTTCTTTTCTTTTTACAGCATTGGATATACTTGTTTAAGTTTTTTATTATAATTCGTTGAAAAATATGGTTTTATATAATCCTGTTAGATCTCATTCAAATTCGATACTTATCAGCAAAATGTATTCTCTCATCATAGTTTGGATAAGGGCACACATAAAACTTATTATAGCTTTTATGTTCTTAATAACATAATGGACTCTCGAGTCTGTGCCTGAGACACAGCATCCTTCCATCCTCGTCGATCCCGGGCACACTGCTTCCAGTTACTCAAATTTTCTGGTATTCGCGATTGCTTGATCTTTATACCATAGGTTCGGTGCTTTTCGTCGTCTCAAACCTGGGGGCTGTGAATCGAAGATTCTCTTGGCTTCAGCATTGCTGTCGATTGACTCGATATGGCTGAGCCAATGTAGTCGACGTATCTTAGCTCTTTCGACTACATCCACTTCTTCGTCATAGAGTTGCTCTTCCATTCGACCTTAAAATTCGTTGGTCTTTTCCAGGATTTGCTTCAGTGCTAAGATTTGGCCTATCATCGATCTGCCGGGCCAGAAGTCAGAAGGGCTTAAGGAGTTCACACAGTACATTAGATAGGATATTGTCTGCGACACTTAACAGGGGTATGCTGTTATGCCTCGGTGTGTTGACTTTTGTAGCTTAGAGTTTTATCGGCGAGCTATTGAGGTATTGCTCACTCCAATATCTTATTCCATTTGTTTGGCAGCATACCAAGTGCAGCTCTCTTTTGCAAATCGGCCGACACAATACTCTCGAGGAAAAGCAACTTTCAAATACCAAATAAAATCGTGCAGTACAATACTTTCTCGAAGTTTATAAAAGCAGATGAAATGGGGACCTGTATTCAATTTAGTGTCAATGATGATGCATTAGATGTTTATTTGACCAATTCAATAGGTTCCACGCCCCTCCACTTGTTTGCGCCACCTATCGCGAGGTCGTCCTGTACTGCGTCGTTCATCCGTATGTATGTCGTATGCCTCTGCGCCATACAGCAGGACTGAGATGATTAGTGTCTTATAGAGAGTTACCTTATTATTTCGAGATAGGGCTTTGCTACTCAATTGCCGTTTTAGCCCATAGAAACAACGATAATTCTTCGTGTGATCTCCCTACTGATGTCATTTGCGGAGTTCACCATAGAGCCTAGGTAGACAAAATCCTTTACTACCTCAAAATTATATCTGTCTATTGTGGCGTTCTGTCCAAGACGCCGATGTTGTGTGTCCTTTTTTGTAGATAGCATATATTTTGTTTTGCTTTCATTGACCGCTAGACCCATCTTTGCTGCCTCGATCTCAATACTCGTAAATGCCCCATTGACGGCCCGCTGAGGTCTTCCGATTATGTCAATGTCATCGGCATAAGCGAGTAGTTGTACAGACTTGTAAAAGATTGAACCTCCGGTGTTGGCTTGTGAGTTTCGTACAATTCTTTCAAGTACTATGTTAAAGAGATCGCATGATAGCGCGTCACCTTGTCTAAGACCTTTCCTGACATCGAACGGTTCGGTGATGTTCTTACCGACTTTGATGGAGCAGCGAGAGTTCTCTATCGTTATTCTGCACGGACGAGCTTGGCAGGGATGCATTGAATAGACATGGCTCTGTATAACTCGTCTCTATACACGCTATCATAGGCAACTTTGAAATCGACGAAGAGGTGGTGCGTATCGATTTTATATTCATGGGTTTTTTCCAAGATCTGGCGTAGTGTGAATATTTGGTCAATGGTGGACTTTCCCGGCCTGAAACCGCACTGATAAGGACCTTAATTATATCTATAAAATATTTACTCATCATTATCGGTTTCCGTTTCGGTTGAAGAGTCGTCGGATGGGTAGATAATGATACCAAACTAAAAAAGAACATCATGCAGAGTAAAGTGGAGAAAATCATTAACCATTCTTTGAAGAATTAAGAGAGATTTCATCCCCTTTATTATTTTGGGAAATTTTTCTCTGCGCCTTGGCGTAAGTGGTTAGTGTGTCGGATCACTACGCATGAGGTTCCAAGTTCGAATCCCAGAAAATACCAAAAAGTTTTTTCACGGTCCCACCTCTCGCGAGCTTCTGACAAACATCCGAGAGTATTGTTGTCACGAAAAAGCTTCTCAAATCGCCGTTCGGATTCGGCATTAAAACTGTAGGTCTCTTCCATTCGTGTGAAAAATATAACGCACACAACATGAGTGGTTGCGAGAAGCTAGGCCCTGGCACTTTAAAGAGCTGTTGCGCCAAATATTTGTATTTGTATTTGTACGTTGGGGTATTTCAAGTGATTTGGTTCAAGCTACAAGCACACAAACAGCTATTCAGTTTCCATTGGTTATAATTTGATTTCTACTCTTTCAAAAACGTGTGTTTTCCTACAATTCTTATAAGATCTGCGCATACTCTTGGCATTGCTTGGAAAAGCTGCCGAGGTATTTTTGTTTTTTTTTTTTTTGTGGCAAGGTGTGTTGCAAAATTCAAAAGATACTATTAGCACAAGCCCGAGCTACCAGCATACACGATTCACAAACCTGAATAATTGATGCCAGCAATACGCCTACGTACTAACCAACACCCTACACACTTCTAGCATTCTCCCCGCGGGACTACCGTTAAGTATTACTTCGCAGGGTTGATTAGTCTTTGAAGCTCTGCTCTCCTCTTCGCCGTTTTCTATTCTTAGGCGCTCGATTCTTTTAAGTTCAACCTGAACGCTGGTCACGTATCCACTTACTTCGTGCCATGTCTCTTCCTACTGTATCATATCTACAATGAGCGGTCTAAGGTCGGCAAAGTTCTGGTCTCTTGGTATAAAACGCGGACAGTGGAACATCACGTGTTCTGCGTACTCTTCCTGGTTATCGCAGCAAAGTGATGAATCTGTAAAGGTACCTACTTTCTGTATCCTCCATGACCTGTTAGGATTGTTTGTTATAGTATATACAATGTATGTATTGTATGTTATAGTTCACCTCTCCTACTTTCCCAAAATTCTATATTGGGGATGAGTTTGTATGTCAATTTTCTTGCTGTAGCGTCATCCCATCGGTTTTGCATTTTTCCATCGATACCGCCCTTTCTTCTGCTTTAGAAGCTCCTCCATGCTATCGATTCGCGAACTTCCTGTTGTACACTCGTTTCATTTCGTCGGCCAGGATATCGATGGGTACCATTCCAGCTAAGACATATGCCGCTTCTTCTGACACTTTAGGCACAAACTGTCCTTATAGCGTTGAGTCAGTAAACAATTGATAGTTTCCGCCTGCATTCTTTGTTAGGCCATACTGGGGATGCGTATAGTAGTGCTGAACTTAATACTTTGAACAATAAGATTCTATTTGAGTCCACCGCGACGTTTGACGGTATCCTCTCTAGCGATGATTGTGGTGTCGACGCCGTTTGTCCTACATACGAGGGCAAGGTGAAAAGTTATCGGCTTGACAATGAAAGACTGCGATTTTCAGTTAAAAAATGTTTTTTTTTTTTCTACATAATCTCCCTTGACTTCAACACACTTAGTCCAGCGTTTCTCCAACATCAGTATTCCTTCTCGGAAGTGAGAGTCTGGAAGGCTGTGAAAATATTCATCTACGGCCCTCTCAACTTCTGCATTGGATGCGAAGCGCTTCCCAGAAACAAATTTCTTCAAGTTTGGGAACAGATGGAAGTCTGAGCCAAATCAGGTGAATAGGGGGCAAGGCTGAGCAAATCGCACTCCAAATCCCGCAATTTTCCCTTCGCCAACGCACACTTGTGTACAGGTGCATTCTCCTGGTGAAAGATGATTTTTTTCTTCTTCAAGCCAAGCCTCTTCTCGCGAAGGTTAAGAAGGTTGGAGTAATATTCGCCTGTAATTGTTCTGCCTTTCAATTTACAGGTTCCCTTGCGCATCCCAAAACACACTGGCCATGACCTTTCCGGCAGATGGGATCGACTTCGCTTTCTTTGGCGCTGAATCACCGGCTTCCACCCACTGCTTCGACTGCTGTTTCGTTTCTGGCGTGTACATAGTGGGGGACCCATGTCTTATCCACGGTGACAAATCGCCGCACAAAATCGGTCGGATCCCTATTGAATCGTTCCAAAGATTGCCGCGAAAATCGTTTGCGCATTTGCTTTTGATCGGCATTTAGCAAATGCGTCACCCATCTGCGCAGAGCTTTCGCTTCCCTAAGTTTTTGTGGGAGATGTTTCGCACCCTCTCTTTCGATATACACACAGCCTCAGCTATCTAACTCACCTTCACTCGCCTATCGTCCAACACGATATAATGCACTTTTCGATGGTTTCGGGTGTGGTTGCGGTTTTTGGACGTCCTTCACCTGGGTCATCTTCGAGGGACGTGCGACCACGTTTAAATCCAGCTGTCCACTTTTTAACGGTTGACGGTTTGATTGCCTGTTTAGATTTAATCAGTTGGTCTCTTACGTGCATGTTCACATATTCTACTGCTTTGCGGCTGGTGATTAGGACTGCTCCAATCAATCAGGTTTTATTTTTTCAGATCGCTTAGTTTTTTTTTTTTTTTTTAACGGTCACAATAGCGATGTCGTCCGCGGAGCCTATGACTTTCGTTCTTGACGGCATTGGCAACCTGAGCACATCGTCATGCATAATGTTCCACAGAAGGGGACCTAGCACTGATCCTTGTAAAACGCCTGACAACGCGCGTTGTAGTATTTGGTACCTTCGTCGCTTACGTCCTTCCTAAAGTAGCTTCATACTGCCCTAAGAATATAGCTTGGCGTATTTATTCGTTTTGCGATGGTTTGTGTAAGGTGATCGGTTTTTTTTTGCGCTGGAAGATGAAAGCCTACATGCTCAGAAATTTCGTGAGATTTCCTCTCTCCCTGTGTTCTTTATGATTTGACATTATACGCATCATTATACGCATGAGTGCATCTGCTTCGTCTTGAATCTTTGCTACTAACATAGTCTCGATGATCATTGAACGAGAGCCTTATATCAATCATAATACCCAGGTATTTGGAAAGGGTTTCGATGTAATATTGTACCCTCCTCTCGTAAGTGCGATTGTTTCCCTCATTCTGCTACTGATTAATACCACTTCCGTCTTATGCTTTGCTCATTCTAAGCTCACAGATTCAAGTCAGGGTTGAACAATCTTTATTGTCTCGTTTTTAATTTGTACTACTTCTTCCGATAACTAAGCGACCACAACTATCGCAATATCAAATCACAGTTTCTAAAAAAGCGACAAACCAAAAAGAGACAAGAAACGTTTCTTCGGTGTTCAAACGAGCCTATTGAATCCGCAATGCTTTTGTCTCCTATTAGTTTTAACGCACGGTTTTGATTCCGATCCAGTGGATACAATGCTGCCGTGTTAAGTTGAAACGACGTATCTACATTTTTAGCGTTTAGGAGTTAGGGCTACTTTTGGCATTTTTGGGATGGTTATTATTTTATTCTTATTCAAAAAATAATAACTACTTTTACTACTTATGAAAGACATTCGTCAAACCATAAAAAAAGTTGCAGATAGAAACAGAAAACCGCATTTATTTCAAAATGGCAAAAATACAGATACGTCAATTCAACTTAACACGACAGAATGTGGTGGGCGTAAAACTTGACAACAACAAGTAAATTCTGAATATGTTTCGAATTGTTTCGACCGATTGCTGTTGTGAATTAAGTATCCTTTTCGCTTAGCCCTTTTAGAGAGAGATAGGTAGTAGATAGATTGTATGTTAGCTCCTTTAACTTATCTTTTGTCACTGCGAACTGATGTAAATACTCGTATATTGGCTGCCGGAAAACGTTCACATTCTTCATTTCCCTTAAGAATTTTATTTTCCGAAAGAGCTTTTCGGTACATTATGTTACATCTATATGAGGAGTTCAATGGGTAGTTTACCCTTGGTAAATTGGTGGTAGCATCTTGAGCAGTCATATGGCAGTAGTGACTTTTATGATTCAACTTCCCAGCCAGGTCGAAAAGTATCACATCAATACATTATCTCGAGTTTGGATGAACAGATTTTGTGTAAAGCTACCTTAATTTGAGTACTTCCGCAAACACGATTCTTTCACGTGCATACCGATTATTAACTCTTTCACACTGTCTATAAAAATATGCGGCTGATCTAGATTCACAAGGTGTCTTCTCCTTTCTAGTATCTATTATCGCTTTACATTCAAATTCGATTGTGCTTAGTCATTGTTATGCATGAACTAAACAAAGAGAATTCTTTTTCGTCATGTGCCGTTTTAAGTGGCTCAACATCGTTTTTCAGTACGGAACGAAACAAATGATAGTGTTAGTAATATTGGATCCATACTTTGGATCTGTGTTGGATCCTACATTGACTCTGCTCCGAAACCATACCTACAACAAGTTGAAATCACATCGAACTTCGTACGGCTGTCTGTAAGTCAAGCGGCCTTGTAAATTCATGGTCACTCAATCGTGACGGTAAATGTATTCCATCATCACAGAAAAATTAATTATTATTCTATTTCCTTTTGAATCAGTTCAATTTGAATTTCGTTCACCAAAATTATTTAATTTTTTTTTTTCCTCGTTCCAAATGGTTTTGTGTCAATTTTTCATTCGTTTCCTTTACTTTGCACCGTTGTTTTCTATCTTTATTTTAAAAATCGAATTTTTATTCCTACTTTGTATCTGTATTTGTATTATTTTGTTAAAATTTTATAGGTACCAACAATAAGAACCTAATGTCTGTTCAAATAGAAGACTCTTCCATTCGACGTGCATGTTCGTTGAGTGACCTTCATATGGGAAATATGGGCAAGAGTAAGTCTGCAAAATTTGATATGGTATTGATAATCTAAGAAAAACTTTTCAAACTAGATGCAAAAACCAATGGAACACCCACACAGCTGCAAAAGTCCGGATCAAATCACCGAACCAGTCCAGCGTCGCGTTCAGCAAGCAAACGAAATAGTCTTCAAGGCATTAAGTCTCCAGGTTCTGGTCTAGGAACACAGAGTATTTCAATGAATGTCTTGAACAATGGAGTAAGTTCTTCCAAGTATTTCCTTTTTTTCAATGTATAACATTTTTGTTTACAGAGTGATTCGGAACCTGAAGACACAATCAGAAGCGGTTCAGTAAGGCCAACATCCCAAAGTCAAAGTAGAACTAATGGCCCAATAGGTAAGTGAAGTACACTGCTTGAATTTATATTTAGTTTCACTCTATTATATCTTCTTAGCTGCCTCGAGACAATATGGCAATAAAGCTACAACAGCAACCTCCAGTCGACGCAAGGGCCTTCAAAGTTCATTCAACAATGGTATTAATCTAAAATTATTATTTTTTTGTTTAAATTAAAACAAAAATTTGTTTATTAATTAAAACAACTAACGCTTTGTTCTATTCCACTTAGGATCAGGTCAACAGGATGATTCGAGTTCAGAGGAAACACCCGGTAGCTCATCAACACATGGTGGCAAACCAGTGGTGCCTCCACGTCCACGAAATCTTTCCTTAGATCACAAGAAGACCGTTATGAATAGTCCGAATGTTGTAAAGGCTCGTGGTAACTTTGAATCTGTAGATTTCCCCTCCCGCGATATGGATCAATCTGATCGTAAGAAAGATTTGATAAATATCGTATTTACGATATAATACAATTCTTTTTCTATTTCAGCAAAATCACAAGTGAAAAATATAATTAATAAATTATACACTACAACTACTGCTGCTATGCAGCTGCATGCAAAATTAAAAAATTGCGAAGACTCACCGACGAGTACAGGCAATAATAATCTGATGCTTAAGGAATTAGAAAATGCTGTGATCATGACACAACAAATGTTAACAAACATAACGAATAAGTAAGTCATACATATTTTTGATCTAAGTACATACCATCGCCGTTTCACTGCTGTATTCTTACTTTTTGTTGAAAGAAAGAAATCGATTCTGGAACGTCCTTCAGGTCAAATATAGTAGATAATAAGGGGCATGGCTGCGGCAAATATTTTGGCATCATTCAATTATGTTATTCGGTAGCAATTTATTATTATTTATTCAATTGACGACGTTACCACTACGCCATTGCCGTTAATAGGTAACATTTTGAAAGCTTTTTGTCAAAAACCTGTCACGCCATCTTGAAACTCATGCCCAAGTTAACAAAAATATGAAATTTAAACAACATCGTTAGAGTCGCTTACCCTATTCATTCCTAAATCGGTCGTAATTAAAATACCCTTAATTTTGAGGTCAGAATAAAAATTCCAATTTGACTCTAAATTTGGACCTCACAGATCCGAGATATGAAGAGGAGGCTTTCTCAAGTCCCGAACACGCGTTGGGTCTCCCTGCGTCCTCGGTTAGGGATTACATTGACGATTGGGTCTCTCACGGACACAATTGTGTGTGACATAACTCTCCAGGAAGTAGGTTAACTAAACGTATACTCCCGGACGCCTGTAAGAAATCAGCGGCATTATTGCTGTCTCTCAGCAGAAAATACACTGCAGACAACTTATTGGCGTCTTGACAGGCCACTTCGCTTTCGCCAAGCACCTTAACGTGCTGGGCTTAAGTGACACTACAATCTGCGACGCTTGTGGAGAGAGCGACAACATTGCGGAACATTATCTCTGTGAGTGTCCGGCCTTTGCTCGTATCCTCGGTGCTGATGTGATGTGTGTTGGGACTGTAAGCTCCTCATCACTGAATTACTTGCTTGGCTTTCTTAGAAACACAAGGAAATTCCAATAAAATGGGTAAATCAGGGTTTGCTCTCTGGTAGTACCAGAGACCATTTGCGTCTGAGTGCTCCACTCGAGCGTTTCCTATCCCAAAAAAAAAAAACCTAAGGTCTGCAGTTGATTCTGATTTAAGCGCACACGTTATGCTCAGATCAATTGCTCTTTCTACATATATTTCTGCTGCCAGGGTGAAGTTTCAACATTTCCAGCAATAAACTCTGTCCACAAATGGCTGTCCTATTAATTGTAACTGTCTGCTTTTACTATAACTTCGTTTATAACCAACAACTAGATACTTAATACGTGGTTTCTCTACTGCCCTTATTATCACTTCGCTTTTGATGTTGTTGAAAGCGCTTACTATTGGGTTGTTAAATAAGTTCTGCGGTTTTTTTTTGGTTAAAGTTAAATACACGTTTTTGGTTTAAAATCATATATTTAATCCATCAAATATTGCCCATTCTGATCTATTACATTCTTTCAACGTTCTGGAAGAGACATTACTCCTCTTTTGTAAAAATCAGTAGACTTTTGGGTAAAAAAGTTTTCCAGGTGCGTTTTCATGTCCTCCTCGGAATTAAATTGCCTTCCGTCCAAATCGTTTAGGAGAGAGCGGAATAGGTGGTAGTCAGACGGTGCAAGGTCTGGAGAGTATGGTGGGTGCTGCATTACCTCCCAGCCAAAGGAATTCAGCTTTTCTTTTATCACAAAAGCTGTGTGTGGTCTGGCGTTGTCATGGTGGAAAACAACGCCCTTCCTGTTCACTAACTCTGGCCGTTTGTCTTCCACTGCCAGCTTCAAATTGTCGAGCTGAGAGCAATATTTGATGGCATTTATTGTCTCATTGCGTGGAAGCAACTCGAAGTATAGGACACCTCGCCAATCCCACCAAATGCTCCAATGCACCAGATCAGTTCGTGAGGAATCCAAACATCCACCTTTTTCGACATTCCAAGCCTTTTCAATCTCAGTGAAACGGTTGTATGGGCAATGTTAAACCTCTGACCGATCTCTCGTGTCGTCAAATGTCTCTCAACGCTAACTGCAGCTAAGAGTTGATCGTCGTCTGTGGTGGGTGGACGTCCAGAGCGAGCAGCATCAGCAAGATCTGTATTGCTGGAACGAAAGCGTGTAAACCAGCGCTGACAAGTGTCAGCGCCAATTGCCGAATCTCCATATATGCTACAAATCTCCCGTTGCGCCTCTGTCGCTTTGACACATTTTTTAAAGAAAAAAAGCAAAATATGCCTAAAATGCACTTTTTTATCTTCCATTTAAAAAACAAATTTGAGCACTTAAAACATGTCCGATCAAAACAAATTCTCGTAACAATGTAAAGAATAATCCTCTCTACTGGGGAAAAAAAAGTTTTCATAACGATTTTATATACAGAGATTTTCTGAAGCTATAAACGCCACTTCCAAAAAAAACCGCAGAACTTATTGAATACATCCAAAAACGCTACAGTATCAAATTATTAACTATAATTCTGTTTTTCCTTTAGGAACGATAAAAGCTTGTCGCAAAACACATCGTCACCATTCTCCGGCAATGAGGCGAACTTTGAAAATGGAGATTATCTAACCATGGTAAATAACTGCGCCGATTTACTCAGCAATGCCCGAAGTAAGCACAAACCCGATGACTGTGAGAATAACTCCTAGTGTGTAAAAATTTAGTCTTAAAGTATATACCTAATAGAACATAATTTACATAGTTAACTAATAATATTTGTTTCATTTATTAAACCAATTTAGTTCTATTTGTTTGTTCATTTTGTTTTTGTAATTTAAGTGATTTGCTTCCGAAACGTCTATTTGTAATCAGATTTTTTTCTAAGAAACATTGGACTAAAATAAGTCTCTTATATATATTTCTTTCGGTCTAAGATATGTCAAAGAAAACCATTTATCAATAAGTGTAGAAAAATTATGTCGAAGAAAGCTTTTCAAAACCTGTGTCGTTGAAAAATTATTAAAAAATATTTTAACACATAATCCATTACGTGAAAAGTAAAGCCAAAACAAATTGAACGATAAGTTTATAGAAAAGATGAAAATGAATAAAAAAAAATGTAGGATATGCTGCCGCTTTTTTTTGCGGTCTGAGATATTTTCAAAGGTAACTTGTAAACAATAAAATAAATATTATGCATTAAAATTCATGCTTCCAATTGAAAACATAAAAAAAAAACTGCAAATTTTTTAACATATGTGGCAAATTAATTTTTTTATTAAAAATTTAAAATGAATGCTTAAAAAATAAAAAGTAAATAACTACATTTATAAAACATATTGTGGCTTTCCAGTAAATAAAAAAATATAACAATAACTAATTACGTTGTTAACAAATAAATGCTTTTAACATATAAATATATATTTATATAAAAAAAAACAAACAAAATAAGTAATAGAAAAGCGCAATTGCAAAACTGAAAATGCAATATCAATTAAATTCACATTGAACAGGAACATAATGTATTTATATTTATTATAAAGCATAATGCAAATACAAAAATTAAAAACAAAAATACTTTTTAAACTTAACGCTAATTAATTTTAATATATACACATATATTAATAGAATAACAAATAAATAACGAACGACGCCAAATGCCCTAAGAAATTATATATGAATTATTCTTATACCATAGCTAAACGAAAACGAAACAAGTACATATGTAGGCATCTTGCTTCTTTTTCAAATTTGTGTACATTTTTTTTAAATATTTAGCTAACAATTCGGATTGTGAGATTGTCGGAACGATGTGAATGATGAAAAAGTTTCCTGTTTTAGCCCCGCACTGTTACTGCGAAATCACGTTAAAATGAAAATGGGATGTGGTCACTCAACAAGTGGGTTTTCTCCTAAACAGTTTGTTTTCAAGCTTTTATTGCCTGGAGATGTGTTTTAGATAAAGCATCATATGTAGCAAAATTCGAAGACTTGTGATAGACGTAACTAATAAGAGTCAAACATTATTCTGTTTAAGATTGGAAGATTTTCGTGTAATACATTTTTTCAACGTATTTTTGAAGTACTACAGCATCCACAGATTATGATGTGAGTTTTACAATAGACTGAGCTACTCATAGTTAAATTGGACTAGTTATCAATTAATAGTTTTTCTAGGCGACTAATTAAATGGTTCTCCAACAACACTGATTTTAATTAATATTTAGTTCGCTGTAACTTGCTGTTTTCCAACTACGGCTTGAAATAAATATCCATAATGTAAATGCAGTTCTTGTACACGCAGTTTACGTCGTAGATATCAACGACTCTTCGATCCAGTGTCCAGTTTTTTTTTTAATTTTGATCCAGTTTCTTTTCACTTCGCTTCTATCATCAAAAAGTTGAATCACTTTTAAAGCGTAAGTACCATGTGCTCCCATCGTGACTAGAAAATAAAGGCTAACGATTAAGTATATAATGAACAATCTACTCCAGCCCGTTCTAATTCTAAGAATGTACTATAGAAGCTTTAAATTCTTATTAGGAGACACACAGCGTTTTATTATACCCACTTCTTGTCACTGGTATACACCCATTGATGTCTAGGGTGGCTCCTTCAGTTCGTGGATGTATGAAACTACACCAACGACATCTACACTGCATTTTTGCCCTTTACAAACACTAACCTTGTCCAACTACCGATAGAACATAGTGTGCAAGTTGTTATATTATGATCGGGGAACTAGAAAATAACGGCTCGAAGTGAATGAGTAGCATGAAATTGTTTTCCATTTTCATTACTTAATAAGAACCATAATACTAAGTAGTAAGTTTCATCGGAAATTTAGTTTGTATTGCGAATGGAACTATCATCATCGTAGTAGGGCTCTAAATCATCCTTATTGTCCTTTTATTCTTCAGATGTAGCGAGAATCTATTTTCATAACTTTTTCACTGTGAAAGAGTTGTAATAGTATTCTACACGACAAACAAGTTGCTCAGTAATGTTTAACGGTCAGGAGGTCGTAGCTATGATGTCAAGCTTCTTGCGATTAGTTGCAAAACACGATTTTAACACCTTAGAGATTGAATTACAGCGGCTCAATTCCACAAAACGGTACAAATACCATAAGGAGGATTAAAAAACTCTTTCGAATAGATTTAATTTTATAATCGAAAATTAAACTGAGTTATCCATCGGGCATAACGATGAGTGGAAATCGTTTACTTTTGATCCCAAAGCTTAAAGTTGAATCCATTCAAAAATATTTATAAATTTGAATTTCGTTCGGTATTCTGTAACATTATCGAGTCGAATGCAATACTTAATCGCTATTTTCGAGATCGCGTATCTCGTCTAACTTTTTAGACTCTAACTATGAACAAAAATCTATGGAGACAGTTGAACACTGTTATGCAGAAAACTGAACGCTGTCTGAAAGCAGATATCTAAACTAACCCAAACACAAAACATAAATAAAGTTTTTTGAGTGGTATTTGTGTGAGAAATAATGTTAAATTCGATATTTCTAGGCTCGCCTCCAACTGTGGCCCAATACAACGCAGATTTAAAGTCGAAGCTGTGGTGCATAAATTGACAGACCACAAATTTAAATTTTAAAATTGTAAGTTTCACATTTTCAAATAAAATGGGAACTGTTCGATTTGCAAATCAAAATTGCGCATTTAACTTGGACACGAATGGAGCCCTATAACTATTCATTGTGTTTGAAATGAAAGAAGCTGCATTTATCGAAAATTATACAATAGTACGATATAATGATAAACCTGTTAGTTAACACGCGGTGAACTAATATTTTATATACATATATACAGCAAATGTTTCGTTGGCTAATTTATCACCAAAAAGTTCGTTCTCTGAAAAAAGTGCTTAGCGAAATAAAGCAACTCCATTACTACGATTTATCTTAGTTTTCGAAAGTGTGAAAATTCACTTTAATGTTAACTTAGAGGCAATACCGTATTAAGTTGTTTTTTAACAAAGGAGGCTAGATCATCAATGTCTCTATACCAAATGTGGTTTCTATATCCTTAGTATATTGGGTTGGTCTTCTCATCGAAAGGTTCAGGTTCGGATTTCTGCTAGACCGTAAAACGAACCTCTAAGAAACATACGAAGAAATAATGTTCAATACAATCGCTCATAATTAAATTCCTTCATATTATCGATTGTCGGATTACTTCACGCAATATCCACATTATCAAAGTTTCAGTAAACCACAAGTACAGATCTTTACCATAGCAATGCAAGGTTAAAAAGGAAATGGTCGAAAGTAAATAAATGGAAAAAAAAAACATTTTATAATTCGTTTGGTGTCCTTGCCAAATGTTCGTGAAAATTCAAAACTTATTAGAGCTCTTATAGCCAAAATGTTAAAAATCTACCCTCTTTCTGAATTTATAAAGTTTGTCATTTATTAAACTTTGTAGCTTAGATGAAATTTATTTTATAATGAAATTACTTTTTGTCTAGTGAAGTGGTTGTGTTGCAATTTAGTTATCCTTTTTATAGATGTTGTAAAGAGGGGAATTTGCTTTGCGTAGAAGACGTTTCATTAATTTAAATTCTCTTAATCGCATAGTCGTAGGGACACTTTATTTTGTTGCCTTATTTTTGTGTATTTTTCCTTAGACACTCAAAGCGATAATCCTAATAGAATTTAAATTTGTTAATCCCACTTTGTTTCTTAGATAATACTGCTTTTAGAATAGGGGAGAATGGTCATCTTTTGCAAACCTATGCTTAGGTTCATAATAACTTACTTATTTAAGTGGCTCTACAGTTCGGGGTGAACCTGGGTATGAACCAACAAGGTTCTCCCAGTAATCCCCATATAATCAGTCAACTCAGCATAACTTGTATCCACAACTTCAAAAATTTGTAGAAAAAGGTATTAATTGATGTAACGCTGCTGCTAACGATAAAGAGAGGCATATTATTTTTTCTTATTCATTGGTTATAGTAGCCCAAAGTGTAATCAGTGGCAGTGTACAATCTAATCTTTTTTATAAAAGGTATTTTTCGCTAATATTCTATACATCCCATTACACACGTGAGCAATCTTATGCTTTTGCCCATTTATTTGGCATTTTTCTAAGCTCCATCGAAAGCGCGCCATGATGTGGTAGTATTAACGTTTTTCTGTGAAAAAAGATCAAACAAATGTTACCCTGAGCCGGAATAAAAGCACCTCAACATCGACTTCTCCTTCTATAAAAAGCAAAAATCCCCCAAAAAGACACATCGCTAAATTGTTTTCTTAAGTCCAATAGACGAAATGTTAGTTTCTTAAAAATCAGAAACAAATAGGTAAATATTATATTTTCAAAAAAAAAAAAAAAATATTGATGTACTCTGTCGTTTGTGTTAATTAAGCAAATAGAGAGCAAAAGACATCGTTATACTGTTTCTTTAATATATCAGTTGGATTTGCTTCTTTTTTTTACTTGAGAGTAAAATGTTGTTTTTATTATGGTCTGAGTTTTCTCCTTCCTTAGGTTAGCTATTAAAGACTTTTTTTCCTCAATCAATCAAATGTTGTTAAAGAAAAATAGATGCACAGCACATCCGTCCATTATTCTTTAAAATTGTTTAAACAAAAAAAAAAAACAAAATCGTTTACACTGCAAATTTTGTTTTTCTCTGTTGTACTTAAAATATTGTTGCTTAGTTTTAGTGCACATTTAATTATTTGTTATGTATTAAAATTCAATCAACATTATGTTATTGCACATTTTGAACTTCTATTCTTTTTGTATCATATTTGTGCCAAGAATAAAATTAAATTAACGACTTTTGGCAGGAATCAGGGATTGATTTGGGTTTAACTTTCTTTTTTTTTCACAACAAGTTTTTATAAAAAATTATATTAAAACAAATGACTGGTAATGAGTTACTAAACAGAAACGATTTCTTTTAAATAACGCATATACATTTAAAAACAAATACTTATGATGATAGTATATAATATAAAGTTTAAAGTTTTTGTTTTCTTTTTGGTATGTGCATTTTCTTGAAACGTAGTGTATGATTTTTTGTTTTGTGGTTAAAAAGAAACTTGTCGTGGCTTGTGTTGTGAAATTTTCTAAAAAAAAAAAATAATTTCAATTCAATTGTTTTCAATATATATTTTTCTTTTCTTATTAGAAATCAATTGTCATATAATTTCCAGAAAAAATTACCATTTATTTTGTTTTCTATATGTAGTTATTAACGATTAAATTTAGAATATAAAATTAACATATTAACAAAGATTTCAATTTTGAAAATATAAATTGCTTATTGAAATTTTTTTTTTTTTTTTTTTTTCAAGAATAAATAATAAAAATGAGAATGCAATGTGTATTACCTATAATTATACATAAAATATTTTTACGATTAAATTGTATAAATTACTGATAAAATTTAACTTTAATTACATTTAATAAGAATATTTATAGAAAAAAAAAGTTAAATAAATATTTTAATGAAAGACTGCATAGTTTTCTCTTCAATAATGTGTAGAGTTTTATTTTCTTTGCCTTCGTGGTCTACAATATTCTTCTTCTTTCGATTTGGGTGAGGTTATGATCTGAAATAAGCTATCATAGCTCCGCCACTTCACTCCATTTCTACTGATTCAACTGTGGAGTTCGCCTTTTTTCGTGATTGGTTCGCAGTAATGGGCCCAATTCTTCTGCTCGTATACGACAGTCGTATTCGACCATGGTCGCATTTAAGAATGACAAAGTCGTATTTTTTGTTCGTAAAATACGACTTAAGTAATAACTAAATGCGACAATGGTCGGATTCGACTGTCATATACGAATTGGAGAATTGGGCCCAATATTAACTGTATATGTATTTTAGCTACAGAAAGAAAAACATTAAACAATTTAGTAGAGCCAGAAGCACAATTGTGGTCATTCCTCAAAAGCTTAAAATTTGCACATTCATGCTTTTAGCATATGGGGGACGATATGTAAATAGCTAATTTAATTTGGGACCCATACGTAGCCAACAAAATTTTCCGTAACTTTCCCAACGCATCTAATGCAGCGATGATACTTAAAAAAATTATAAAATACCTACTCCGAGTCGAAGAAAGAAGTCCCTCTGAACTGCGCCAACTACAGAGATATTCTTCTTCCTATTTCGCCAAGGTTATGATCCGAAAACAAGGGATCACAACCCTTCCACTTCACCGCATTTCTACGGATTCGCATGTGGTGTTCGTCTATTTTTTTTTTTTTTGCCGAGAGCATGTGAAAAATTTTCTAAAGACACCATAAAGCCCAACCGCGCGTGCTTGTAGGGGGGTTCAAACGGTCCAACATATCTGACAGACTTGGTCGGATGGATGTCGGACAGACCGATGTCGATAGCGTTCACATTGTCAAACATGTCGTCAGACTTCACTTTTCAAGTGAATTTCAATTATGTTGGACGTACGCTTGTGATAAATAAAATTTTAGAAGACGGAGAAATCGATCTTTATGCTCTTCATTTTGAAATTCCAAGTCTCCGGTACACTTCTGTATATTTAAAAAAATTCTTTCCAGAATTGTACATTTCGCAAACAGCCATTTTTTACTTCAGTTTAATTTTCCCTGAACAACCACACAGCGTGAATATCTTTTCGTAAATGAAATTTCCTCCAGGTCAGACAGACATTCGTTCACACTATCAGATATGTCTGTCCAACCACCTAAATATCAAAACAAATTGAAAACCATCCGGCATGTCTGACAGACCTTATGTTGGACCGTGTGAACAGTGTGGCAGTGTGAGATTTTTACTCACTAAAAAAACATCCACACTTATCCAGCAGTTTTATTTTCACTTACGAGACTCGTGATTCTGGAAAAAGATGTTCGTGTGTTATTAAAAAGAAATGTAGCACTTTAGACAGGTTAAATGCCAATGAATTTGCGGCTACCGACCAGTCTCCCTTCTCCCCTGCATCTCTAAAATAATTGCCAAGCGCCTTCAATGGTTTATGTTAAAAAAAAAATTAATCAGCCCCAACCAAGTGGCTTTTAAGGCAGAAAAGAGTTGCATCGACGCTCTCCTTCATATAGACAGCTACACCACAAACGCCTTGTCTTCCCGCAATCATGTGTCTATTTTATCACTTGACTTTGAAAAGGCATTTGATAAGATTACCATACATCTTGTTCTAAACAAACTTCAAACCTGGAGTGTAGGTCCCAAAATAATTCAATACGTAAAATCGTTTTTAACGAATAGAAGATTTTGTGTTAAAACCAATAACTGCTACACTTCAACATTTCCACTCTACAACGGAATCCCACAAGGATCTCTGTCAGTGGTTCTATTCTTAACTGCTTTTCAAGAGATATCAAGCATAATATCCAGGCATAAGCTTCTGGCACATTGCATCTATGCAGATGATCTTTATGTCATGAGCAAATGTAATGAATTAGTAAAAACAAAACATCTTTTCACTGACGTTGTAAACGAAATTCTGCAATGGTCCAAAACATCTGGTGCTAGACTGTCATTAGAAAAATGTAAAACTAAACTTGCTAAACTCTCAGTTTCATCAGGATCTATGGCTGAAAAATACTTCAAATCCTCACTATTCCTACGTAGACAAAAAAGAATACCATCGGCAATCGCTTACTTAGTTGAAGTTGCGGTCGAATCGGAGCTACTATTAAAACATTTCGGCAAATATACACCCTCACATCCACCATGGCTCATCAATCAATCTTCGTTCATCCTAGACTTAAACTTAACTCAAAAGAGCAACAACGACAGCAAAATCTGTCGTGCCCTTTATAAAGATATCACGGCAGACCTAAAATCAAAAGGATGGACTTTTGTCATTACAGACGGCTCAAAAACATCAGAAAGCGTTTCATTCGCAGCCACTCGCGAGGATGGGTCGCTGATCAGCACTGGGCTACTGCACAAACAAGCGTCAGTTTTTACTGCAGAGGCACGTGCAATACTTGATGCCGCCATAACAACACTAAAAACTGGGGGAAAACATGTCATAACAACTGACAGTTT
The DNA here is from genome assembly GCA_945910035.1 of Brachypalpus laphriformis. Taxonomy (NCBI): domain Eukaryota; kingdom Metazoa; phylum Arthropoda; class Insecta; order Diptera; family Syrphidae; genus Brachypalpus; species Brachypalpus laphriformis. Next base: position 128,206,500 of record OX246755.1, read on the forward strand.
ATCAGTTATCAATGCAGTACTTAATGATAGCTATAATGTCACCATTATAAACAAAATAAGAGAGATCCTTATACTTTCACAAAAAAAAAATCAAAATAATGTGGGCCCTCGGTCACACAGGAATACAGGGTAACGAATATGCCGACAAAGCAGCTACTATTGCTCACAAATCACCACTCTATCTCTTCGATTCCTTTACCAAAAAAGACTTAGCAAATGCTATACAAAATATAAACTGAAGAAATAAACAAGAACGATGGAAAACATATGTACACTATTACACCAGCATAAATCCAGACCGCATCCAGCCAATTTACCCTACGTCCGCATCAAGAATTGACATAACAAATTTTGTAAGACTGCGATTAGGTCATACATCTACCACGCATCAACATCTTCGTCGAAAAGAGAGCCCCCGCATTGCACAACATGCAACTCAACCATTGACATCAAACACATTCTGGGCTTAGGACAATGTCCACTGCCAAACTTCATCATAAACAATACTTTAAAAAACAATTCTGTGACTGAAATTTTATAAACTCCAACCAGCTATTCAAAACATGTCCATAATTAACGATTTTATAAAATTATCTAGTATACCTGTATAAGATAAAGATATACATATATATATATAGCATATGAGCCGTCAGCCTTTGCAGCTTGTGCTCTTTAAACTAATATTAGCATCGTAATTATTGTAATTATTCTGGTAATAAATAATAATAATAATAATAATAATAATACTAAATTCCAATGAAAGTTCCTGCCTTTTTCACGACCGGCATATACTATGACGCGAGGTCAAAAGGTTTTGTCCTTTGCAGACGACGAATTGAATTGTTCGCGTCAAGTAGTTGAATGACGGTACGGTTACAATGGCCATGAACACGATCTTTGTGTTTACGCGCAAATTTTGTTATCTCTTCGACGTCGCTGGGAATTCCCAGATCTCGATGAATATCTTCGTTACATACATACCACGGTGCGTTAACGATCGCTCTAAGAACTTTATTTTCAAAAGTTTGTTTGATGTTTCTATTGCTTTTCCTGGTACAACCATACAACCATTTCCTGGTACGTATACCATACGTCCACATTGGCTTTAGCAATTGCTTATAGATAAGCAGTTTCTTATGTAGGCTTAACTTCGAATGTTTTCCGAGTAGCCAGTACATTTGTCGGTATTTGTTTTGAAGCTCGTCGCGTTTCTTCTCTACGTGCGATTTCCATTTAAGTTTAACAACTAGAGCCATTCCTAGATATTTTGCTTCGTTCGCGTACGGTATTTGAACCGAGTTTATATATACGGGCAATCTATCCTTTTTTTTGTAGGTAAAGTTGACGTGAGTAGAGTTACTTTCGTTCAGCACAACACGTCAAGAATTCGTCCAAGCGTGGACTTTATTGATAGCATGTTGAAGTTTTCCAGTTGCTGCTTCAATAGTATCGCCCGTTGTCAATATCGCCGTATCGTCCGCAAACGTGGCGTTGACATAGTTTGTTTCTTGCGGGATGTCACGCGTGTAGAGTACATATAGAAGTGGGCCAAGGACACTTCCTTGCGGGACTCCGGTTGCAATCTCCTTGAAGTCAGAGTAATCATTTCCGTGCTTAACACGAAAGAGTCTCTCGGTGAGGTACGATCGTAAGATTAAAAAGAGTTGCCGTGGCAGTAGTCGTTGTAATTTATACTCCAAGCCTTCGTGGAAATACACCACGACCAATCGACTTGGTCGATTGTAGAATGTTTGATTCTAAACCCAAACTGATAGTCAGGAATGAGACGTCTTTCGTCGATTACGGGTTTTAGACGTTTTGAAAGAAGTTTTTCGTATATTTTTGATATAACCGGCAATAGGGAAAAAGGCCGATATGATTTTTTCTCATTGAGAGGTTTGCCTGGTTTCGGGACCATTATAATTTCGCCGACTTTCCATTGTCTCGGAACGTAGAGCAATATGAACGAAGGATTGATCAAATAGAGCAGTTTGATAAGAGCTTTATTCGGCAATTCCTTGATCACCTACGCCGTTATCAAGTCGTCACCCGGAGCTTTTTTCGTTTTGAAATTTTTAATCACTTCCCTCAGTTCAATCAATGCAACTTTTTTTACTTTAAAGTTGTCAGCTATCGTGACTGAGGAGTCGGGCGTTAACGAAGGGGCGTCGAACGACTTAAACGTTTCTCCTAAGTGCAGAGCAACAAATTCTGCCTCTTCTTTGTCGCTCTTGGTCTAGTTTCCATCATTTTTCCGAATTGGTGGCGGTTGCATTTGAGGTTTCCGGATGCCTTTTAGCGCTTTCAAAGCGAATAATTTCCCCTATTTGACCTCAGAAACTATAGGCAGGCCTCCCGATTTTGGATCACTTAGTTACTGAGACCAATGAAATGCCGATGTCGTCGCATTTGTCTGATCCAGGCGTTTATAGGCCTGCCTCTCCTGCCTCGCGTTGTTCTTGGAACGTTTATTGATATTGCCTTTTTAACAGAGTTCAAATAATCTCTTCTTTGAACATGGCAATACCAGCTTAGCCGGTCGCGCTCTATCTCTCGTAAGATGGTTTCTTTGACGTGAAGGCGTCCACGGATCTTCGAACTTCTTATTCGATCAAGCTTTTGCACTCCTGCTGTCTTGCGAAGCATCTTTGTCTCAGCTGCCATTAATTCACTCTCATACTTTTTGTACATCGTCTAACGTTGTGAACCGTATGTGAGCACTGGACGCACAACTGTGGTGTAGAACCTTCCTTTCAACCTATGTAGGTGGCATTTTTCTGTCACAGAAGATAGCGGAGTTTTCTCGCCACTTTATCCACCCTACGCTTACGCGGTGATTGATACGCGACTTTGATTGGGAACTTTTCGGTTGTTCCAGGGGGATATCTTATTCTTGTCTTTGCTCCTTGGCGTCTGTTGTAGAAGAATTCGTTAAAAACGGCGGGTCGTCGACTGCGACGCAGCGTGCTTTTCGCATACACTTCGCACTCGGTCGACGTGATTCCGTTCCTGACAAAAAAAAAACAATACGCCTGTTGGTGCCAAACCTTAGAAAAACAGACTCTGCACTCAAAAAGAAAGGAGCGGAAAATGTGGCCGCTGTCAGGGCTTCGATTCAGCAATCTCCACGGCATTCTGCACTGTGCTACCGTGACTGTAACATCCGATCGATATTGTACAATGCTGAAGAATTTCCTTCGGCCTAATTTGCGTGATCTATTCGATCAACATGGACAAGAGCATGTGTGGTTGCAACAAGATGTTGCGATTCTTAGAGAAGTGTTTCCTGCGCGTATTGTAACTGCTCAACCCTTCTGCTAATTTTATTTATCTACCGAGCTTATCTCTAACAGATAACAGAATTCAATTTACCTTAAGTAAGAGTTACATTTTCTAATAAAAGTTTTTTAAAATCACATCTATCAAAATATACATCTTCAATATTATCATAGTTATTATACAATTTTACACATCTAGTGATTGGTTCATTTGCTGCATAATTATAAATATGTCTTGGAATGTATAGTAAATGTCGAGATCGAATAGTTCTTTCTGGTGCATATATGGTAAGTAATTCAAGAATTTCAGGACATTTAATACGATACGCGAAAATATCATATACAAACATTACACAATGAACAATACGTCGTTTTTGGAGCATATCTAAACCAAAAAGAGCACATCTGGTGGAATATGAAGGCATATTATCTAGATTCCATTTGAGTTGCCGTATTAAAAATCTAGTAAAAGCTTTTTGAACTTTTTCAATACGGTTTCTTTGAATTTCATATGCTGGTTCCCATATTATTGATGCATATTCTAAAAAAGGACGGACAAGAGACATATAGACAGATTTAATGGTAAAGGGGTTCGAGAAATCCTTGCAGTTCCTCTTAAGAAATCCCAACATTGAGTTGGCCTTTGCAATAATATAATCAACATGAAAATTAAATGTCATTCTCGTGTCAAAAATGACACCAAGATCTTTGACTTCAGACTGTCTACTAAGGCTTATACCAGAAATAGTATAAGTATATAATGAAGGTGTTAATGTGCGATAGACAGAAAGAAATTGGCATTTGTTAATGTTGAGTGGTAAAAAATGTTCTACACACCATTTTTCAATAATAAATAAATCATGTTGTAAATGAATGCAGTCGTTCATATTTTTTATTTTAGCAAAAATCTTTAAATCGTCTGCATACATTAAACATTTTGCAAAACGTACTAGAGAAGGAATCTCGTTAACAAAAATGTTAAATAACAAAGGGCCAAGGTGGCTGCCTTGTGGTACTCCAGATGGGACATTAATAGATCTCGATTGAACACCGTGAATTTTAACTATTTGCTTCCTGTTTATTAAATAGTTAGAAATCCATTTGAGAAGTGAAGAGTGAATGCCAAAGTCTTGAACTTTTCGTATTAATACTTCATGGCAAACAGTATCAAATGCCTTTACAAAATCAGTGTAAACAATATCTATCTGAAAACCAGATTCCAATGAATTCAGAACATAATTTGTAAACAACGTTAAATTGGTAGTCGTTGATTTACCCGAGATAAACCCGTGCTGAAAAGGAGATATCAGTTCCTTTATATGAAAATCCAATTTTTCTTTAACTATTTGTTCAAATAATTTTGAAATGGCTGATATTTTGGAGATTCCTCGATAATTTTCAATTTTATGTTTAAGCCCAGATTTAAAAATAGGACTTATAAAAGAAACCTTCCATTCATCCAAGAAAACTCCTGAAGATAACGATAAATTAAAAATTAAACGAAGCGGCTCTGACAGCGATTTGTTGCACTGCTTAAGTACGAAAGATGGAATTTTGTCCGGACAACAGATCAGATTCAGCTTCATTAATGAAATGCCATTTGAAACGTCATCTAGGGAAGAAACAATGCCCCTAAGCTTTCATTAGTAACTATAGGGTTATTTGATCGTAAAATTATATTCGTGTTGACGTTATATACCGATTCAAAGTAGTCGGCAAAAAAATTGCATGTATCCGCCAAATCAGTAGAGGTTCGGCCATTATACTGCATATTTTCATAAAAGCCAGATAGCTTTCTTTTTCCATTTATGAATGTCCAAAAAGCCTTGGGATTATGACACACCTCCGATTGAATGTTCATCATATATTGCTTATACAAAAATCGATTGAGGAAATCAAATTCGCGACGTAATTGGCGGTATCTAGTTTTATCAGACTCGGCACTGGTTTTTTTAAATAACTTAAATGCCGTATTTTTAACATTTTTTAAATTACTAGGTCTTTGATTAAACCAAGGTAATTTGACCACAGACTTATTTCGTTTACGCGGAACAAAAAGAGTAAAACCCTCAAATAAACAATTTAAAAAATTTTTGTAAACGTTTTCAATGTGCACATCAGAAAGAAAACTCGACCAATCGATTGAAAGAAAGAAAGTAATTATTTAGTTCAACATAGTTAGCCCTTGCAAAATTAAACTCTTTTGTGATAGGTTTTCTAACTGAATTATTTTTAACACTAGAATACAATTCTAATTGCACAGATATAGCTTTATGACATATAGAATTCCTTAACAATGGACATAATACCTCATGAACTTCAAAGATAAAACTATTACAAGTGAAGACTAAATCAAGAAATCTGTTCATTGTATTTGGAATAGAATTTATCTGAATTAAATTAAATGACAGCATTGAATCTATAACAATAAATTCAGGTTCAGATTTAACATTATAGGGCATTAAACATTTATCATTCATTTATCATTATCCGTTCCCATTCTTCAGCTGCCTTGACGTGGCGGAACGGCTTAAGAGTCAATGACCCTAAGGGTCCGAAAGGACCCCAGGTGAGACATCGAACTAAAGGCTGAGGACGTCTTGACTGTGACGCAAAACCTGTTGAAGGTATGATGGAAGAAACTTGTACGGTATCTACTCCAGGTGGTACTCGTGAAAACGATAATCCACCCGTGGTCTTTTTGACTACGGCCGGGACGAGGATTCTGGAGGTCCCAACCACCATACTTTTACCCCCCGCCTCTGGCGTTGAATCAGAAGTAGTAGCGACGCTTGTTTCAGAAGACTCCTGCAGCTCTGTCTCTGACTCGATTGGTAGACTGGGCTGGAATGGCAAAGAAAGTGGCGGAAAGGCTTCGGCTGGAACGTCTAATCTCTGTCTCAATAGAAGGGTAGCTGGTCGAAGTTGTGTCGGTGACGGTTTGACTCGGGAAACCAATAAGGCTGAACGAGCTCCCGAAGCGGCGCACTCCGATGGGCTCCTGACTAAGAGTCAACTGAAAAGGAGAAGAAGGAAGGCGGCGATGGCGCGGTGCAAAGAGGCTGCAGAGTCAGCTGAAGGCGCAAGCGCCAAAAGCAGTCATCCTTCAGTAGCGACAGGAAAGAAGCATAGGTCGGCAGAAAGTATTCCAACTGGAGCCGATCAATCCCTCAGACCTAACGCTGGCTCCTTTTCGGTCGGCTCGAACAGGTCCAATCTGATGGAGCAAGTTTCGCCTGCTCTTCTTGGTGGAAGCGTGTGCGCATCTGATGCGCGCTCTTCTGCCGGGCACACTCTTACCGGTGGCGTTATCTGCGCACAAAATCTGGTGGATACTGGTGCTGTTACCCCTAAAGGTCCCAGCACTAGTGGACAGAAAATGGCTGACGCAAGCAATGCCACGGGTAGGGGCGCTCGCCTCGCCGGAAGCATGTGCGCACCTGGTGCGCGCCGTTCTGCTAATAAAACTGCGCCTATATCTTTGATATTTTCGCAGATAAACCTCCACCACTCAAAGGCTGCTACCGCTCTCTTAAGTAGCAGACTTTCCGTGGTGCGTACAAAACCCCACATAACATCTATCCAGGGGCCATACGTGCGGAACAAGCGCATATGTGGTTTTGGGGGTGTTCGTGGAGTAACGGTGCTATGTGACGAGCGATCTGAAAGACCGAGAGCTTGTCTAATTGTGCCGAATTTCCTATCAGTAACCAAGCTTGGACAATTTTGTGGACAGGACCTGGTTGCTGCAGCTGTAAGCTACGAAACGACCGGAAGTTGGAAAACCTTCGTCGTTGCGTCGGCTTTCTTCCCTTATGATTCGGTAATGCCTCCACCACCGAAGGCGGTTGCCGAACTCATAAAGTACTGTGACACTCGGGAGATGGGACTAGTCATGTGTTGCGACGCGAATGCTCAGAATACAGTCTGGGGCAGCAGCAAATGTAACACACGAGGAAACCATCTCCTAGACTTTATACTATCGTCTGGCATGGTAATTAACAATATTGGCTCCCAGCCAACTTTTGTTACGGCAAGGAGGCAGGAGGTAATTGATTTGACTTTATCTAACAGGTATTTCAAGTCAATTACTAACTGGAGGGTACTGCCGGAGGTGTCCTTGTCAGACCATAGATACATCGTTTTCCAAATCGAATGCGAGGCCATAACTTTGCAGGAGAGGAGGAATCCGAGGAAAACCAACTGGGTGCGGTTTAGGGAAGAGCTAGACAGATCTGTCAAAACTCCAACTAAACTCAGAACGAAACGAAAGGTTGAGGATGCTGTTCAAAACCTGACTAGTGTCCTTACCAGCTGTTTTGAACTGACGTGCCCATTGACAAAAACCCCCTGCAGAACTCCGGTTCCCTGGTGGTGCCCGGAACTGCAGCGACTTAGGAAAGAATCCAGAAAACTTCTAAATAGGTCACTCAAGACAAATTTAGAAGGTGACTGGAATCTTTTTAGATCGAAGCAAAAAGACTACAAGAAGTTAATTCCGTTGCCGAAAAGTGCTTCTTATAGAGATTTTTGTGAAAAGATCGAGACACTCGGTGAAACCAGCAGGTTGGTTAAGGTTCTCAAAAGGGGCAAGCCGACCAAATTGGAGTCACTGAGAAAATCTGATGGCAAGTTTACTGAGACGAAAGCGGAGACTTTTAGTCTTCTGCTGGAGACTCACTTTCCTGGCAATCGGATAATCACTAGGTCGCAGCTTGGCCCGCTTACCCAGGCTGAGCTTGATCTAAGTCAGAAAACTCGGCGCAGCTGGTATATTGCATCAGCCGTGGTAACAGATGAGGCCATCAAATATGCTGTGGCATCTTTTGATGGTTTCAAATCGCCTGGCACCGATGGAATATATCCAGCTATGCTGCAACAGGGTATAGATCAGCTATTGCCAACTCTGAAAAGAATTTTCACCGCTGGCTTGGCGCTGGCATATATTCCTACACCTTGGCGGACAGTCAGAATAGCTTTCATACCGAAAATTGGTAAGGAAGACTATTCGCTCCCCAAGAGTTTCAGACCTATAAGTTTGACATCCTTCTTACTGAAAAGTATGGAGCGACTGGTAGAATTTCACGTGCGCAAAGTTGCTTTGAAACTGCATCCACTATCGGAGATGCAGCATGCCTATCAGCGTGGGAAATCCTGTGAGACCGCACTTCAAAATCTAGTGGCCAGAATTGAATGCGCGCTTGATAGGAGAGAATACGCGATGGGTATCTTCATCGACATTGAGGGTGCTTTTGACAATGCGACTTTTGACTGCATGTGCGACTCTGCCAGACAACACGGGGTAGATGAAACATTAGTGTTGTGGATTAAAGCAATGCTAATGAATAGAACTTTGGTAGTGGATGCGGATTGTGGCCAATATGTTATGACAGGGGTAAACAGGGGCTGTCCGCAAGGTGGCGTTCTGTCTCCATTGTTATGGTGCATGGTGGTCGACTCTCTGTTGAACACTCTAAATAGTTCTAACGTCTACGCTCAGGCATATGCGGATGATGTCGCCGTACTTTCTGTCGGGCCATGCCTGGCGACGGTCTGTGCTAACGCGCAGGCGGCGCTGGACATGATCGATGAATGGTGTACTAGGAGTGGGCTTTCGGTGAATCCTCTTAAGACTGAGGTTGTTCTTTTTACGAGAAGGAGGATTTTGACCGGTCTGACTCAGCCAGTACTAAAAGGCGTCACCATTCGCATTTCCAATGAAGCCAAATATCTGGGAGTGATTTTAGATAAGAAACTTCATTGGTCCAAACACGTCGAGTCGAAAACATCCAAGGCGCTCTCAGTCTTCTGGCAGTGTAAGGGTGCTTTTGGCAAGACTTGGGGCTTATCACCGAATAAGGTTCTCTGGATCTACACGGCTATGATAAGACCATTCCTCGCATATGCGTCGGTTGTTTGGTGGAAGGGGCTCTCGCGTAAATATGTGGTTGCCTTTTGTGCGAAACTCCAAAGAACGGCTTGTCTCGGCTGCTCTGGAGCTTTCCCGAGTACGCCTGGCTCTGCTCTAGACGCTTTGCTGAACTTACCTCCCCTTGATACTTATATCATGGGTTGCACTATCAAAGCCATCCATCGTCTTAGGCGAGGCGGTTTTTGGTATACTCCACACTGGAACTTTGATGAACTTGCGCGACACTTATCTTACGACTCTTGTCTTATAGATATGCCGTCTGATGCAATGACACCAGAACTCCAGCTGATGCTCAAATTCAGAGTCGACTTTCCTTGTGTCCAGGACTGGCTTCGGTCAGAGTCTGAGCCGGGAATGGAATGTAGTCGTATTTTCACGGACGGTTCCAAAACCAGTCAAGGGTCTGGCGCTGGTGCCTTCGTGGAAGTCGACAACATTAGACTTCACTTCTCGTTAGGCAAATATGCGTCTGTTTTCCAAGCGGAAACTTATGCAATCCTAATGGCCATGAACTATGTTGTGAAGAACAGGTGGAAGGGACGTAGCATTTGTGTCTGTAGTGACAGTCAGGCTGCGCTTAAGGCCTTGCTTAACCCTTTAACCACTTCCAAAATAGTTCGTGAAACCAAAAACTCTTTGAACTCGGTCGCAAGGCTGAATTCTCTGTCTCTTATCTGGGTCCCAGGTCACACTGGGATCTTGGGGAACGAGATCTCCGATGAGATTGCTAGACAAGGCTCAGAGGAGGCTTTCTCAGGTCCCGAACCCGCGTTGGGTCTTCCAGCGTCTTCGACTTGACGATTGGGTCTCTCACGAGCACAATTGTGTGTGGCATGACTCTCCAGGTTGCAGGTTGACTAAACGCATGCTCCCGGACGTCTGTAAGAAATCAGCGGCATTCTTGCTGTCTCTCAGCAGAAAAGACTGTAGACAACTTATCGGCGTCTTGACAGGCCACTTCGCTTTTGCCAAGCACCTTAACGTGTTAGGCTTAAGTGACACTACAATCTGCAACGCTTGTGGAGAGAGCGACGACACCGCGGAGCATTATCTCTGTGAGTGTGCGGCCTTTGCTCGTATCAGGTGGCAGATCTTCGGTGCGGATGTGGTGAGTGCTGGTACTGTAAGCTCCTCATCACTGAAGTGCTTGCTTGGCTTTCTTCGAAAGTCAAGGAAATTCCAGTAAAATGGGTAAATCAGGGTTTGCTCTCTGGCAGTACAATGGACCAGTTGTGTCTGAGTGCTCCAGTCGAGTGTTTCCTATCCCGACAAAAAAAAAAAAAAAAAAAAAAAAAAAAAAAAAAAAAAAAAACATTTATCATCATCTGAATAGGACCATTTTATATCACCTATATTATAATCACCAAGAATACATGGGTATTGATAATCAGATAAGCCATCAATAACATACTCTATGTTTTTCATATGAAAATCATAAACTAAGGGTACACTATGAGGTGGAATATAGCTTACGATAAAAACAATTTGATCACGGGTATCAGCACCTTCGCAGACATTCACACGAACACACAGCTGTTCAGTTTGATGATCATTATCTGGTAGGTCGACTTCTTGAGACGTTAATGATGAACGGACAGCAATAACCACACCACCGCCGCTATGACGTCCAGTACAGTGGTGTCATTTTAGCATTTTTTATGCCAAATCTGGCATATTTGGACTTTAAATTGCATAAAAGCAAAAATAAAATATGCTGCATGCAATCTAGCATATTTTAAACTTTAGGCACAAAAACACAAAAACTTTGTACACATCATAAGAAACTGTTGGTGTTATTATTCGCTATACAAACAACGAACGCATCCATCAAATAGATAATACGAAAAATCAAAGCTTAATAGTACTTTATATATTAGAGAAGGGTTAAGATTAGAGGATAAATGCTGCATGTCCTACGAAATACCGGAAGACGTCAGTAATAAAGTAAAAGACTCGGCAAAATATCAGAACGAAGGCGACGAAGATGATGAACTAAGTTTTGTAATTGACGAGCTTTTGAGCAATTAAATGTAATTTTCATTACAAAGGACTTATTTTAATTTTTTTGTGCCTTAAATAGAACTCATTTGATGTTTATATTTGCTGCAATTTTTTTTTTTTTTTTGTTGAACTTAATTTATCTCTGTAATAAAGTTGTTGTTGTTATTAACTTTAGCATATTTTGTTTTACTCCCCCATATAATTTAGCATATTTATTTTTTAATCTGGCAATTCTTCTGGGAAACTTCTGGCAACACTGGTCCAGTATTTACAGAGCGATCCAAACGGTAAACGTTGTAAAATGTATCAAACATCTCAGCTGTTAGTATATGTTTATGCAGCCAAGTCTCAGTCAAGATAATTACGTCATATTCATGCAATGATGCAGCCAAAAATAATTCTCTTGTCTTTGTTCTCATTCCGCTAGTGTTTTGGTAATATACAGTAAGCGAATGAGATTTGGCAGAGAGATTTGCAGCTGATGACAATGGCGAAGAGAGCATTATATTATTACGGATGATATTGTTATTGTTACTCGAATATTTGTGTTGATCTGCTCTCCCACTGCACTGATGTTTTTTGAGATAAATCGGAAATTTCTCACACGAACGTTAAGAGGCCAATTCATTCCATTTAATGCATCATCAATGATTGTAGATGGAACAGCAAGACGAAAGTTGATATACTTCATTTTAGATAAATCAGCATCTAATTTGCACAGTGGAAAGCAAGAAAGCTGATAAGCTGGAACATTCAGCTTATTGGACACATAAGAGATAATTGCATCCGAATTGGTTTTAGGAGAGAAGCGAGAGAGATGTAACCATTTCCTAGAGGGAACCACCTCAATCGTTATTGTCTTCGAGTCACTCCCAATTACAAGTGGAGCTTTGCTATTTCGCCTTGGTTTTTTTCTGCTAGTGAGAGGACGTTGCTCTTTTTCTGGTACCTGAGCTTTATTACCACTAGAAGAGGGTTTAATGACCTCTGCAGACATAACACTGATATTTGGGATAGAGTTTGTGGAATTGTTTTCTTCATCACTTTGCATGCTTAAATTTGGATGCTTTAATTTTTTAAGCTTAGGATTAGGTGTAATTTTCACTAGGTTAATTGTTACATTATGTGGTGATATCGGGTGGCCACCGCGTTCGCCTGATTCTTTCTCTGGGGATATCTTAAAGCCCAGGAGTACAAACATCGTCCGCAAACTTCGGAAGCTCTAAAGAATGCAATAACACAGGAAGTCGCTAACATTCCGCCTGAAATGACTCGCCGCGTAATGGAAAACTTCCGAGAGAGGGGGTTACTCCGTGTATCGATAATGGAGGCCGCCACTTGAGTGACGTCATTTTTAAAACTTAATTTAAAAACTGCGTTATGTGTATTATTTAGAAATAAAGTTATTTCTTTGATATCTTGTTTGTTTTTTGTTATATTGGCATCCCAAATAGGGAGGAGTACGGAAAGATCACTACTGAACCGTTTGATATCAGGAAAGGCTTAGACAAGGTGGAGCGCGTTTTAATATATCACTTGAAAGAATTGTACGAAACTCATAATTTAACACCGATGACATTGACATATGTAATTGGAAGAACTCAGCGGGTCATCAGTGGGGCCTTTGCGAGTATTGAGATCGAGGCAGCAAAAATGGGTTTAGCGGTTAATGAAAGCAAAGCAAAATATATGCTGTCTACAAAGATTAACATCGGGGTCTTGGACAGGACTCCACAATAGATAGATATAATTTTGAAGTACTAAAGGACTTTGTCTACCAAGGCACAAATTAATCTTCCCGATCGGTGTTTTTATGGGCTAAGAAGGTAGTTTTTTATTTTTTTGTTTTTTTTTTTTATAATTTTGTGCGCAATCAAGAAGTTATGAATACCCTTAACATGTTTACACATAGTGCGGGCGTTGGAAAAGATAGATAGAGAGAGACAGAAAGATTTGATCTAGTGGTTTGAAGTTCAGTTGTTTATGCTTCAGAGAAACTCCGGGGGTGGCGTCCAGATAACTGGGGAGATTTTTCTTACTTTTTTGTCTTTGGTTCTGATTCACAGTATCTTGTTTACGATTACCGTCGTCATAGGCAAATTAATCATCCAACAGAGCGAACGATTTTTCCAGCTATATGGGCAAGCTACTGCTAATGTTATGCCTTCGCAATGGTGTTCGCACAAGCTTTCACAATTGATCGGACTGACTATTTATATATTTCATGAGAAATAAATAAATGCTCGATGACGTCAGGATTTAAACTCAGAACCATTAGCCTGACAATTTACGGCGTTACCACTACACCATTGCCACTCCCAATGTTATGTTTAAATTTTTGGATTTTGGCTCTGCTGAAGCGCTGCTATGCGGAAGGATACATAGGTTAGGTTAGGTTAAAGGGGTTAGTGGCAGTGCAGCCTGCACTTTGATCGCAAAAGGATCCATTGTCCCCCCCCTGACGTGGAGGAAAGATGAGATATGAAATCCAGGACCACATTCTTAATTTTCTTTATGGTAACCTACATATTGACGACGTCACAATTTTTTAGCTCCAATTCTGTTATATGACACAGTGTCGAGCTTTTAACCAGCAAAATATGCCATAAACTCGTATCAATCAACTGTTTGAACACTTCTAATCCAAATCCTACATTATACTGAAAGCGTAAAATTTTCATTTGGTGTCAAGACATAGAAAATTGTACGTACACTGTTTGACAAAATTTCCAAACGAAACGTGTTACATGGTTCCATTTGGAACGTACCTTTACGAGTAGGACCAGATGAGGAGAACGATGCGGCAGACACAAATCAAGTAACTTAAAACTAACGCACAACGCAAACAAATATAGAGCTCAAGATTTTTTTCTTTGAATTTTAAAGCAGCAGAACGTATGAAATATGGAACCGATCCGACCGATAAAAAAGCGTTGAGAGTGAAGCCAAGTAACTCTGAAAAGGATTAAAAGAAAACTCCATTTGTAAACGAGCACTTGATCGCATAATCGAATTGAAGTTTGAAGATGAGGTAAAAAGCTAATATACTTTTAGGGGAAGCTAGTACATAGTAACAAGACCTAAAAGCTAGTAGATTTGCTAGCTTTGTAGTTAAAGTGGCGGCGCTGCCTAAATATCAGTTCTCGTCCGATCATCGAAATCAAGCAGCGGTTAGTACTTAGGTGGCGGACCGCTTGGGAACACCGCGTGTTTTTGGCTTAACAGAAACCAGCCTTTCAAATTGACTACGATTCGTGACTTTCCTACAATAAAAGCACACGAAAGTACTAGTTGAGATATTTCTATTGAAAATACGTATACTTACATATGTTTTTTTTTTTTTTTAATTTTCCTTCACGTTGAAGCCGAGTCGTAGCCAACTTTGAAGACAAGTAAAATAGGAAACTATTTGTTTCGACGATCAAACGACCAATTAATACATCCTAATAGCCGGAAAATTCGAGACTCGTCTGCGTCGCGATGCATATAACTTTTGTCAAAAATTACATACGTGTGTTCGTAATATACGACTTTGTAATAACTAAATGCGACCATGATCGGATTCGAATGTCGTATACGTATTGAAAAATTGGGGTGACTCATCATCCTGGTCCTGCTGTATGGAACAGAGGCATGAACTTTGTCAAAATCGGATGAGAATGGATGTCTTTGGTTACTTTGAGCGAAAACTTCTTCGAGTGATCTTTGGTCCCATCTACAAAGACGGTGAGTGGAGGAGAAGGTACAATGCCGAACTATGCCGTCTATACAATGACATCGACTTAGCCAGAAGAGTTCATATACAGCGACGAAGATGTCTGGGTCATGTAGAGCGGATGGAGGCCAGCGTTCCAGCCCGGAAAATCTTCGAATCCACCCCGGATGGACGGCGCAGTAGAGGACGACCTCGTAGTAGGTGGCACAAACAAGTGGAGGGCGACCTCACGTAACTTGGCGTACGCAACTTGAGGCAGTTGGCTGGTAAGCTCTGAATGTAACGCCACCTAAGTACATAAGTAAGTAAGTTAAATAAAAGTCGTGAGCACTTCTAACACCAGCGCTCAATTCAACATTGTTAAACAGGAAGTCGATAAAGTAGACAACTTCTATACCTAGTCAGCTAACCGCGGTTGCACCGGGAAGGCAGTTGCTGCGTTTGGAATGTTATCGAAAGTGTGGAGAAACAATTTTTTCAACTTAAGAACCAAGCTGTGACTGTTCCGCCCCAACGTATTATCAGTACTGCTGTAGATGCGCTACTTGGAAATTGGATACTCCTATCACACGTAAGCTGCAAACCTTCGTAAACAGATGCCTAAGAATCATCTTGAGCCCACTCGTATCTCCAACGAACAACATTACCAGAGAACGAGCCAATGACCTATAGATATTGCTGTGCTAATGAGAAAGTGGCAGTACCCGAGGGGTGAAAGGATTTAAGAAAGTAAGTAAAACTTTCAGAGTAACCTAAGGCAAACTCTCTGTTTCAATCAAGATCAACTAGTAAGCTTTATATAATAGTCACCATAAGCTTTGTATTTGAATTGTCGTACCTGTGAACAGGTTAATGAGTGAGAATGTATTTATTTATTGAAACAATTTTCTTTATTGCATAGTTTGACATCTGATTATATGCTAAAGGCTATAGTCGAATTCTTATAACTACTCAATATGTAAACTTGAGATCTTTAAGATTTTATTAATTTAAAATATAAAAAGTATTGATTACTATAAGTAATATTAAATAAAATAAAGGACGCTACATAAAATTATATTAATACATACACTGCGTTTTTTTATTACGCCCATAAGTCCGTAATTCGTCTAATTCAAACTGATTTCGTTGATAGATAGAAATTCAATTTAAATGGGTTCAATTATATTCACCAAATACTTAATACATACATACATATGTATGTACAACAGTTTTCTACAAATTCATTTCACATGAAATCTCCGCGGTACAACCCCGCTTGAATATGATGGTGAATTGCTTTGACAACTATATTTCTTCTTGTCAACACCGCCGCTGGGAGGCGCGCGGTGGATTGCAATTAAAGCTTCTTTAGCCTCATTCTGCGATTTTGGAACCAATATTTTACACTTCTTGCCGTAATTCCCAGACGATTGGCAATTGCAATCCTCCTCGATACAGAACAATAAATATCTGAAGAAAACTCCGACTCGAGTTCTGCAAGTACGTGGGGAGGAAAATTTGTGCGGATCCTTTTACTGGATTTAGCGGAGCTCGAGATTTTTTTGGGAAACGGTAGTGGCTTTGATACCTGTGTTGTCGGTGAGGTGTTTGCTTTTTCAGAAATCGGCATCTCGTAATACTGTCTGGTAGATGATGCTGGTGATAGTTGGTGTAATGTATCATGAAGTGAATCGGTGCAACCAGGACTGTTATCTCGACGTTTTGGTGGGCAGTTTTCTTCGATTTTTCGTGTGCTAGCATTTTCGAATACATTTATGTAGGGATGGATGATGTGATGGTTAAAGGTATTTTGTTGATGGATGGCTTGTTGTTGTGGTGTTATTCCGCCTTGATAAGAACTGCACGTCTTGTGTTTGTCACCATCGTCCGCCGGGGGATTGTCACTAAAATTAGAAGTCGGTGCCTGTCTGCGATTTTTAAACATTTCTGGAAACCTCTTTTCCAATATGTTCAGGTAATTGGTAATTTGAAACCTCCTCGCTTGGCACAAATTAGGATTAAGCAATAACTCAAAATCGAGTTCCAACAGCTGTGTGGACGAGAAAAGCAATGGTTGCTTCAGAAGTGATGTTATCGGTGAGGTTATTTGTTCTTAAGAGATGAATACCTTGCAATCTTGACTAGTAGAGATTAACGAACTATCACTTCGGTTTGGAGTAGAGCATTCTTCGTATCCTCGTTTGACAGTCTGCTGATTATGGGTCGATTGTTGTTGTTGTTGCTGAGTACCCAAGTAGTGCAAATTATTTTCGAAGTTATTGCTGCAATACGATAACATGGGTACATCCATGTTTTGTTCTGTTAACGCGATATTGTTGATTCAAGTGCTAGCCTGCGAAAAGTTCAACATTGTCAAACCGTGGTCGAACGACGGAATGTTATCACTGGACTGAGGATGGCAGCCGTTAGCTCATGTATCAAGCAAAAAGTGAAAACTGTAATAGTAACATACCGAAAAGTCGCATTCGTCTGGAAAGGAGGATATGATACCCTATTCCATTTACAATTGTCTTATTAGAGTGGGCAAGGACACTGTAAAATAAATATTCTACAGAATCACTAAAGAGCTTACAGGTGGTCGCAGCTCCAGCTAATACCCAGTGAAAAGTTTAGACAGTTTCTTGCTCATTCCAGATGAGG
This sequence comes from Brachypalpus laphriformis, assembly GCA_945910035.1. Classification (NCBI taxonomy): domain Eukaryota; kingdom Metazoa; phylum Arthropoda; class Insecta; order Diptera; family Syrphidae; genus Brachypalpus; species Brachypalpus laphriformis. The sequence goes on from OX246755.1 coordinate 128,224,069, forward strand.
ACCAGCTCAAGAGATGGAATGAGCACTTTGCTACGGATTTGAACCGTGTTTTCGCTAGCGATATGCTTCCAAATCAGACTGAGGTGCCCGAGGTGAGAAATGCCCGAATACGCACCACGACTCCCAGTAAGAATGAGATCACTACCGTGTTCAAAGCACCTAAAATCAAGAAGGCGGTAGGGCTTGCCAGTATTTCCACAGAGCTCTTACGAGCAGCGCCAACAACATCTGCTGAGCTTCTGCTTCGATTTATAGAGACAACTCGGGAAGCTGGGAGCTTTCCTAACGAGTCGAAAAAGGGAATGGTCACCAAGCACCCTATGAAAGGAAATGAAATGCGGAAACTGGAGAGGTATCTGCGTGCTGCCTGCTGTAACTAAGATAATAGCTAAAATCATCTTGGAGCGAATCAAACAACATCGCGAAGGTACACTCGATGCTGAACAAGCAGGTTTTCACTCTGGATCCTCCTGTGCCGACCACATCAACACCCTGCGGATTATTATCGAACAACACGTTGAATACCGATCGCCACTGCACCTGTTGCTCATCGATTTTGAGAAGGCGTTCGATAGTGTCAACAGGGAGTTTATTTGGCGTGCCACGCAGCAGAGGTATTCCCGATAAATGAATTACTATTATCAAAGCTACATAAGAGTCCAAATTTCACATTCTGCGCAGAGGAAGGTTGTCTGAGGAATTTGAGATGCAAAGTGGGGTAAGACAAGGCAATATTTTTTCACCAATACTATTCCCATCGGTGATTAGCGGTATGCTTCGTGCAGCTTTGTCGACGGGAAAGGGAGGAATTCGATGGACTCTTACATCCCTACATCCCACCTGAAACATCTTGACTACGCTGACGAAGTATGCTGACTATTTTATAGAATTATGGACCTCCACCAAATGACAGCAAATGTGGAGAGGGAGGCAGGCGTCGTCGGACTGAAAATTAATACGGCCAAAACTAAAACTATCAGCCTTAGTGAAGTGAGTTACTTTTTGTGTAAAAAAACTTTCCATTTTAAGTAAAAACCTCATTGTGTTCGATATAGAAAATTAACCAACTTTCATTGCAAAAATCGGCAAGAAGTCTTTGATATTACACGTGTCGACAATATCTTTGAACGGATTAAGAATTAAAAGGCATCAAGAGATCACTTCTTTTCTTCTTCTTCTTCCTTTTTCCAGCGAGGTTATGATCTGAAAATAAGGGATTATAACCCTTTCACTTCACCGCATTTCTACTGATCCGCCTGTGGGGCTCGCCTATTTGACCTGAGAAAATATCGGCAGGCCTGCCGATTTTGGATCACTCGGTTACTGTGAAATGCCGATGTCGTCGAATTTGTCTGATCCAGGCGTTTAAAGGCCTGCCTTTCCTACATCGCGATGTCTTTGCAACGTGCATTGATATTGCGTTTTTAACTGGGTTCAAATGATCACTTCTTTGAACGTGGCAATACCAGTTGAGCCGATCGCGCTCTACTTTTGTACGATGGTTTCCTTGATGTGAAAGCTTCCACAGATCTTCGAACTTCTTATTCGATCAAGCTTTGTCACTCCTGCTGTCATGCTAAGCATCTTCATCTCAGCTGCCATTAATTTACTCTCATAGTTTTATACATCGTCCAACATTGTGAACCGTATGTGAGCACTGGATGCACAACTGCGGTGTAGAGCCTTCCTTTTCACTTAGGTGGCATTTAACTGTCACAGAAGGTAGCGGAATTTTCTCGCCACTTCATCCACTCTACGCTTACGCGATGATTGATGTCGTCATCACAGGTTGCTTTGCTACTGACCATAGATCCCAGATATTTGAACTTTTCGCACTTGGGAATCGCTGTTCCATTCAAATAAATGTCTGGGATAGGGCTGAGTGGATCAGAGAACGTGCAGCACAAATACTCTGTTTTTTTTTAACTAATGCGATACCCATGTCCATCCAAAACGTCCACCCACACATCAAGTGCTCGTTGCAGGGATGTAGGATCCTCACTTATGATGACTCCATCGTCAGCAAAGAATAATTGATGTCCGTCAATTTACCTTCAAGCAGATAATCAAGGACTGTAATAAAGAGCAAAAGACTTAAAACGTTTCCCTGGTGCACTCCGACTTTGATTGGGAACTCTCCGGTTATTCAAGCGGGGCACCTTACTCTTATCTTTGCTCCTTCGTACATGTCCATGATCATCTGTTCATAGGTTTCTGGAACCCCTCGATGTCTTAGCTGCACCCATATGAGATCTCGTTGTTGTCTGTCGAATGCTTTTTCAAAGTCAACCAATACAATAGGCAAATTCCTTAAGGAATCACGATGTTTTTCCATTATGTTCCTTATACTTTGGATTGCATCTGTGGTTGATTTACCCGATACAAACCCGCACTGATCATCAGATAGCCGTATTATTTTTCGCAGTCGGCTACCTAATACCCGCTCAACGATCTTCATGGTGTGTGACATCAGCTTGATCGAATGGTAGTTATCACAGTTTCGCTATCATCCTTCCCTTTGTATACAGGGCGACGGTAACTTTCCCTCCATTAATTCGACAATGGACCACCTCTCACAAATTTGGAGATGAGAATTCTGGGCCATCTGAACCCGATGTCTCCCATCTCTTTCCAGAACTCAGAGGGCATCTCGTCTGGCCCAACCCCTCTTCGTTTTTTGGAGTATTTGACCGGCTCACTAACTTCTTCGACTATAATGTCGAGTATTCCTTCACAGTTAGTGGTGGGTCCTGGAAAGTATAGCCAGGGAAACTTTTCATTCAAAAGTTCTTTACAATACTGTCGTCAGCTCTGCAGAATTTTGTCGTCATCCACAAGAAGATGGCCATGAGCATTGTTAATAAACTTTGGCGAACGAATCTACTGAGCATTCCTTCTTCTTTGGGCGGCTATTTTGAAGATCCCTTCGCTCTTGTTCGTATTATGTCTTTGCAGCTCCTGGATAGCCTGGTTTGCATCACCAACCGGGGAAGATATTTTCTCCAGCTCTCGATACAAGCCTTCCGTACTCTCTGCTTGATGCTGGGCACACAACTTCTTCGCTTTTTTCTTGCAACATCTGTATTCCATTTTGAGGCGAGCTTTTTCGTCACTATTATTAGAGGGGCACTTTGACCAAGCTTTGAAAGCCGCTTTCTTCTCATTTAGCACCTTCTTAGCTTCATCACTCCACCACTCCACCACTGCGTTTCTTTGGCATGTTGTTGGTGGCCTTTTGAAGCTCCTAGCAGTGATTTGGCCTTCTTTAAGCTGTAGGGAATCCCACATATTTTATGCTCTGCACTCTTCATTCTCAGCTCCGTTGATGGTGTGAGATAGGTAATTTCTCATTACGAAAACAAAAGCCTCGCCTTTTTCTTTGTCGAAATTGTAGGTACCACTTGATTTTCACAGAAACCCTTGTTTGTTTGCTTTTCTTCGGTGTTTTCATAAAAATTTCTGTTAGCAGGAGACGGTGTTGCGGAGCGATTGCCTCTCCCAGGATCACTTTACAATCTTTTACCCGAGGCTTCATGAAACTGGCTACCAAATGGTAGTAATCTGCGTTTCATCTCCACCACTGCTGAAAGTGATCAAGTGTCGGCTTTGTTTGATGAACATGGTACTTAACACGATAAGACCGTGATGTCTTCACCAGGAAGATTCCTGGTGCCGTATCCTAGTCCTCCATGGCTGTTTTCATAATTTTTGCTTGACTTCCCGACATGTCCATTCAAATCTCCTCCAACAAACAGAAACTTTTGAGGAGCATATGCATGGACAAAATTCCACACCTCTCCTTGTATTACTAGTTTGAGAGATATCAAACGATCGGTGGACTTCGAAATGCTCAAGACGTTACCAAGTAGCTCTGCCGCAAGGATGATACCGATTCCGTTCCTAGCCTTTTCCGTTCCGTAGTAGAACATATTGTAATCTTTTGTCCTAACGTCCAAGAAACGCGCCCGATTTCCGGTGTTTTTTTCCAATTCGTTTCTTGGACACACAAGATATCCACCCGCCTTCTATTCATCATCACTTCCAGCTCGTTACTTCGACCGGTCATGCTTCCAAGTTCCAACTCGCGACCCTCTAATTCCTTCCAAACTGTTTCATTATTTTGCTAGCCCCCGGAATCCGTATAGCTCTGACCCGAACATTTTTACTCGGTCCAGGATCAGTACCATGCATAGCAGTGGTAGCGCCTGGCGGGGTAGTTAGTGCCGTTCCTTTTAGCAAGTCTTACCATAATAATACAGTTTTGCAATATTACCCCTTAGTCGCCTTTTACGACAAGTGCTAATTGTTGGGGGCTTGCTACTTGCTTACTCTCGTAAATTTTTTACAGGTCAAAAATCATTTAGGATTTGCGCTTAGTTTTCACATTTCCATGAGTTGAGTCTTCGATGTAAGATTAGGCATAAAACACTTTAGAACAATATTGGAATCCACTCGGAAGTAGTATGACTTGTTGTATTGTCTACTAATATGATGATTCTAATTTTCTGCTGCCTTATTTAATTGTTAATGGATTCAAGCCAGTCGGTGAATTTTGTGGTTATCTTCTTCTTCCTTTTTATCAGTGAGGCTATGATCCGAAAACAAGGGATCAAAACCCTCCCGCTCTCAACGAGACCAATTCATCTCATATTAACTTTACTTACAACAACAACAGCCTACTCACTTTTATTAACTCGGTACAAATACCGTATGCAAATGAGGCAAAGAATCTAGGAATGACACTCGAAACTCAAATGAAAATCGCACGTTAAAAAGAAACGCGACGAGTTTGAAAACAGATTCAGACAAATATATTGGCTACTTGGAAGTCATTCCAAATTGAGCATATATAACAAACTGCATTTATACAGGCCAAGTACCTGTTTGGACATATGGTATACAACTTTGGGATTTTACAAAAAAAAAAAATTTTCCGAGGGTACGTGAAAAATCTTCCATAGACACTATGAGAATAGCAAGCGCGTGCTCATAGTAGTGTCAGATTCTTACTGACTAAAAAAACACCACACTTCGGTATACATTTGTTAAATATCGCAATAAAGTAATAACTTATCAAACAATTTTTCTATCACGAAATTAAAACGTTTGGCAGGTTACTTTCCACTGAAAGATCCTGCATGTTCCGCAATCTAGACGCGGTTAATCCTTATCTCGCCAAGTCGAAAGGTTTCGTCCTTTGTAGTCGGCGCAATAAATTGCTCTCATCCAAAATTTGTAGGACTCTATAGTTGACATGTCCGATTAGTCGGTTTCTATGCTTTCTCGCGAAGCTTCTAGTTTCTGCTTCGATTGTCAGAATTCCGAGATCCCTGTGGATATCGTCGTTTCTTTTATACCACGGTGCTTGGACAATTTCTCTTAGCACTTTATTTTGAAAAGCTTGTAAAATATTTGCATTTGTTTTCTTGGTACAACCCCAAACTTGTATACCGTAGGTCCACACCGGCTTTAGCACTTGCTTGTATAAAAGCAATTTGTTCTCAGTACTGAGCTGGGAATGATTTCCGAGTAACCTTTACATTTCTCTATATTTGATTTCGAGTTCTTTACGTTTCATTTTCACGTCCGAATCCCATTTCAGCCTTGCGTCGCGTGTCATTCCCAGGTATTTGGCCTCGTTTGCAAGAGGTATTCGGGTCGAGCTTAAAAAAATTGGCAAGTCATTAGTTTTCTTATAACTAAAATTCACGTGAACAGATTTAGATTTGTTGAGGGCGATCCGCCAGTCCCTCGTCCATTCATTTACATTATTCAGTGCGTTTTGCAGTCGCTTCTTCGAATGTTTTACTGCTAGGATAGCAGTGTCATCGCAAACGTAGGAAGGATAGTACCATCTTCTTCCAGTATATCACGAGTATATAGCAAATAGAGAAGCGGTCCAAGAACGCTTCCTTGCGGTACGCCGGCCGAAATTTCTTTGAGCTCGGAGTATTCGATTCCATGTCTAACACGAAAAAGTCTATTCCCGAGATATGATTCTGAAATATAGTAGAAGCATACAGGGAGAACTTGTCGTAGTTTGCATTTCAAGCCATCATGCCACACCTTATCAAAGGCTTGCGAGACGTCAAGAAATACGCTTGAGCAAATCTTTTTTTCTTCAAGTGCTCTCTCGATTACGTCAGTAATTCTATGCACCTGGTCAATCGTCGAATGCTTGCTTCTGAACCCAAACTGATGGTCAGGGATAAGATTATTTTCTTCTATAACCGGTTGGAGACGCCTTAATAATATCCTCCCGAAAGTGTTCGATATGATTGGAAGAAGCGAAATTGGTCTGTACGATTTTACCTCATTTGGCGGTTTTCCTGGTTTTAAAACCATTATGACCTCCGCAACTTTCCATTGGTTCGGCACGTGTTTTAATCTGAGTGCAGCATTTACAATACTTTTTTTTTTTTTTTTTTATAATTTGCGCGCACTCAAAGGGTTATGAATACCTTTAACATGTTTACACACAGTGCGGGCGTTAGAAAGGATAGATAGAGAGAAAGAGAGAAAGGTTTTGGTGTAGTGATTCTGGAAGCCCGGTTGTTTATGCTTCAGCTATTCTCCGGAGAAGCTTAATCAATGCTATTCTAGGCAAAACTTTAAGAATTTCTCCGATCTCATGTGTGAGTTCCCTTAGCGTTGCACTTGTGAGCGCCAAATCGTCAGATGGTAAATCCAGCCTATTGCGGCTGTCGTAAACCACTTGACCATCGTACGGTTTAAAGGTTTCTTCCAGGTGGGCCGCAAAGACGTACGCTTTTTCTTTATCTTCCCTTGCCCATTCATTTTGATTTAATTTGATTGGGGGGGCGGGGACTTTGGGCCGTTTGGTGCCTTTTACAACTTTCCAAAGTGAATGATTGGAATCTTTTTTCGCTGTTAAACTTTCAAGGTAAGAGCCTATTGCACGATTCTTAAAATCCTTAATAGTCTTCTTCAAGAAGTTGCACAGACGATTCAAGTGTGTTTTATGCTGCGAAGCACGACTCTGTTGCCATTTTTTATGAGCTTTCCTTTTTTTTTTTGACCAATTCTTTTATTTCCAGAGGATATCGTAAACCGTATCTGTCCGGCGTTTTCCTTGGATTTGGCGTATTATTCCAAGAGGCGAGCCGTACGATCTCAACGAAGCGATCAACTTCAACCTCAAGTTCATAGGTTGTCGTAAGTGGAACGCTCAGTTCAACATTATCTTCAATTTCGTTGCTAAAGCCTTCCCAGTTAGTTGTTCGACCAGTTAATCTCGCTGGCTCTAGGTTATAGACTAGTTTTTCGCCGATTGTTAAAATAACTGGGGAATGATCAGACGAAAGATCAAAGCTCTCTTTAACTTGTATGTGGTTGGTAGATATTCCTTTCACAACGAAAAAATCGATCGGGTCAGGTATTTTCGAAGTATCAGTTGGCCAATAAGTCGGCTTACCCGTCGAATGGAAATCACAGCTGTACTCCATACCTGCCCCATAGAGCATTCTACGTTTTTTTCGAGCTGTATCTTGAGCCCCCTTCATTTTACTAAATAAAGCAATATAGATACCCTATAATATTTTTCAAAACAAAGTGCTAAGAGTTATAGTAAATGCCCATGGTATTTCAGAAACGATTATATCGACAGAGGGGGTAATTACCGTCGATGACGAAATAACAGACTTTGCTCGAAAACTCCTTATTCCTCTACATGGTCATTGCAACAACGTTATACTCGTAATTCTGGGCGAGGCAAACCTTGTGCGCCGACTAAAAAGAATGAAACCATTCGATCTAGCACAATAAGATCCAGCCGCATTTAATGACGCGTTTTAGCAGGTGCTTTTTATGGAAAACTACCTGCCCAACGCGAATATTTTTGAAACTAAAACTACTTGATAAGGAAACTTAGTCGTAGTAGACATGTAGAAGATATGTGTTGCTTAGTGAGTAAAAATCTAACGATTTTTCACCTAGCCACGATAAAGAAAAAGTCCAAAAGTAGAAAAAAAATAAGAATTGAAATTGCTCACAGACTTTTTGAAAACTACTCTCTTTTCAATATTTCTACTAAAAATCGGGAAAGGTTAAAAAAAATTATGTAGAATTAGAAATTGGCTTTTTCTAGAATTCGTTCATACAAAACATATTGGAACACCAACTTTTTGGAGGCGTTTTATTCAAAAACGTAATTTCATGCAATTTTGGAAAAATTGACGAAACTACGTTTTTTTTTTTTTGTATAACAACGCCGTTCGGTTAGCCGATATCGGACAGGGTATCATATAATTCGTTTCAGGCGGATTATAACTTTTGCATATATTATTTGTCTTGTTGTTTTTACCAAATCAGTCATTGATGACTTTTACTTGCCTGATTTAGGAGATTGGAAGATGTTTGATGCTGGGACGATTATAACTTGTACTCGTAGTCTGATTTCCCGGAATTCCGATTCGTTTTTCGAATATTATTAGTGTCCTTAATAAATATCTGCAGAAAATCTTGCTTTAAAGAAAATCCAATTTGCTGAATTTTCCAGATATGTCCCGTCAATACAATCTACAAAGCGAAAATCATCACCAAAGGTAACATCGTGGGTAAATCAATTACTGTGTACATCGACAGCGAGGCGGTCGTTAAGGCTACGAAATCACTGCAATTACATCTAAGCTCGTTAAAATCTGTAAGTGGCATCTTAATGAGGTATTACAGGCGAGCAGGGTGACCTTATGCTGTGTACCAGGGCACACCGGGTAATTAAAAAGCAGACGAATTCGGTAGAATGGGGTCGGCGTTGTACATCTCGCAGGCCCTTCCCTGCGTGAAGGTTCCCATCAGCTGTATAATTAAACGAGTCGGAGATGTAGCTACTAGCGAAGTCAATAGACGATGGATCTATCTGGATACGTGCATTACTACCAAAACGATGTGGCCGGCCTATGATTTGTAAAGAAGACGTTCTCTGGTTATATTAAGTCGTAATAGTACGCGGGTCATCTATGGCATAATCACGAGGCACTGTTGGATTCATGCAGAGCGTATCGGCGTACCTCACAACGAATTCTGAAGGAGTTACAGGGATGAGAAGAAATTGAATCTGTCTGACACCTGCTGTGCGAATACCCTTTCCTCGTCGACAGAGGAATGAGGGCTCGTGTTAGCTACTTCTTCACTGAGTTGAAAGACCTACGTCACATTGAGCTGAAAGATCTCCTGGAATTCATATCCCGAGTTGACAGACCCTCTGAGAAAATAAAGTGGATACAATGGACCCTTGTTGGTCTAAGTGAGCATTTAGCCCGTCAACCGAGTCACAATTTAAGAATGACGATCTAAATACTTCATAACGGCTCTTCTTAAATGTGAATTTACAGCATATAACATACTACACTACTACGGAAAAGATGTTCCGAGTAGCTAAGGCACGCCTCCTCCATGCTCACCCGACAGCCGCAGGGAGATCTTTCTATCATAATTTATTTGCTACAGAACAAGCTATGTGTGAAGCAGACTCTCAGAACACTTATATCCAGGATCTTACAGTCTGCTGATATTCAAAAATGGAAACAACGGAAATCTGCATGCGTATCCTGGGCTATCTGTACAGGTTCACCTCTTATGAGAAGAGAAAAGACATAATTTTCGCCTTTTCAAAAATGTCTAAATTGCATAGTGAATATAAGCAGACCCGATATTCCGATCAGGGCTCTCTAATTAGTCAAATCGTTAGCCTCCTGTACATAACTTGATCTGTGAAGGAATCGACCATCAGGTCAGATGAAGGATAGATTCTTAGACCTGTATTACCAACATAGTCCTTTTAAGCTATGTAGCAGAATTACCGCACTTGTGAACAGTTCAATGATTTGGAAACATAAATATAGATTTTTATTTACTTATACAATTTTCTTTATAACATAGTTCGAAATCGGCCCATATTCTAATTTCTTATTTAAGATAAATAAAAAAAAAGTTAAAAAATAAGATTAAAAAAAAAGAATTATTACAATTTAAATTTACTAACATACTCGTTTAATAACACAAAAAAACATTGAAGAATCATGATTATAATTATAAAGATTATATAGGTATATATATAAGTGTTATATACTATATATGAAATTATACTAATACATTTAAGGTATGCGCAAGCAAAGTATATTATATTATATTATTAATATTATATTTTTCAACTCAAGCAGATTTGGTTGCCAGATAGAATTTAAAGTTTTGTTTATAGAAAATATTTAACTGAATACATACGAATACGAGTACGTACATACGTGTAGACAAAGGTTTTACACAATCATTTTTACAAACAGCGCAGGTCTCTTCTGGTTATCATATTCCGCCGGCGGATTGCAATTAAAGTTCGAAATCTATTTACCGGAACTCAGCTTCTTTCTGCGATTTTGGAACCAAAGTTTTAGATTTCTTTCCGGAAGTCCGAGACGATTGGCAATTGCAATCCTCCTGGATATAGTATAATAAATATCCAAAGAATACTCCCGCTTGAGTTGCGTAACTTGTTCGGGGGAAAAAGCGTGCGCAATCTTTTACTTTTTTTGGGGGAATCGGTAGTGGCTTCGATACGGGTGTTTTTTTTTTTCAGAAGTCAATTTCTCGCAATACTGTCTAGTGGATGATGTTGGTGATGGGCAAGAATTGGTATAACGTCAACTGGCATTTTGAGGTTTCTGTGTGGAACATTGTTCGTTTTCTAGTTTGAGTTTTTTTTTTTTTTTTCCTTAGATCTACTCGTACATATGTCGGACAATGCTAATACCATCCAAATGGTGAGAATCCAGCTGTGTGAGGATAAGAGATGTATGAGTGCGCAGTGTTCCGTATATTCTCCAGCATTTGATTGGTTCGATCTGTGAACCATTTGATTACCTGAATTTGATCAATTCCCAGACGATAGGCAATAAACATCGCTCTTAATTTAGTCAACTGAGTATCAAAACGAAACTCTCGCTCAAGCTCCATATGGCATCTCTTTAGCTTCGATCTGCGATTTTGGAACCAACATTTTATTCTTATTTCCGGAAGTCCGAGACGATTGGCAATTTCTATCTTCCTCGATGCACTACAATAAATATCCAAACAAAACTCCCGCTCGAGTTCCGCAACTTCTTTTTCCGAAAAATCAGCGCGTCTTGCTTTTACGGGAATGGATAGTGGCTTCGGCACCGGTGTTGTCGGTGCGGTGTTTGGTTTTTCAGAAGTCAGTGTGTCGCAATACTGTCTAGTGGACGATGTTGGTGATGAACAGGAATTGATATAATCAGATCTGCCATTTTGACGTTTCGGTGAGGAGGATTCTTCGTTTTCTCGTTTGGCGGTTTCTTGTGATTTATATGTCGCCAATCTTGTGATCTTAAGTTGCCAATAAGATCTTGATGGTAAGTATTCAGCTGCGTAGGGATGTGAGGTGTGTCGGCGCTGGCTTGTTGGTAATAAATGATTTTTCAATGATAAGGGGGAGCTGCCTTCTTGACAACTGCTTTTCTCGTTGCTGTCACCATTTTCTGTCGACGAATTGCTACTATAATTAGAAACCGGACTCTTGGAACCCGTCTCCTTTATTTGTATCATTTTGCGATTTTCAAACAATTTTCTACTTGCCTTGTCGTAAGTTCCAGGTGAATGGCAACTACAATCCTCCTTGTTTTAGACAAATGAATACTAGAAGAATACTTTCGCTTAAGTTCCGCAAGCTATGCGGTGGCAAAAGCGGTGCGGAATCTTTTGTAGAAAATAATGGTAGTTTCGAAAGCGATGATCTCGGTGAGTTCTTTCTTGACAGGTAGACTTTGTTGGTGATGTGCAGAAATCAGTGAAAGAAGAACTACTCTTTCGACCTTTGCAGTGGGATATATTTATTTGGCAGTCTGCTAATCAAGTATTATTGCTATTGTTGTTGCTGAGTGCCCAAATAGTATTCATTATTTTCGATGTTACTGGTGCTATATGAAAGCATAGGGAAGTTTACGTATTTTTTGAACGCGATATCGTTGATTTAACAGTCAATATGGAAATATCTCAAAGTTTTTTTTTCGTTTTGTTTTAAACCGCCTTTTTTCGCAAAGGATTTCGAAGCCGTAGTTTAGAATTTTCGCACTGCACTGACGATCACTGCCGTTAGCTCATTTATTAAGCACACATTGAAAACTGTACCAATATTGTACCAAACATACGTAAGCTTTACATTTGCCTAGAGCGGATCGTATGATACCCTATCGCTTTTAGAATTGTCCTACTAAAGTGGGTGTCTGTTTCTGTTATGAAGATCTTATATTTCTCCGCAGTTTCTCGGATGTATGAAAAATATGGTAGATCTTGTAGAATTTTGTTTTCTTGAATAAAACATGGAAAGTTCGGCTCTATATAGTGTGTTGGTAAGTTATAGAAAATGTAAGTGCCTTCATAGGTGTTAAATAGTTTCTATAAATAAAAAAAAGTTCGAGTTTGTTCGCACTTAGAAAAAAAAAAAAGAAGATAAATATTTGGTGCAACAGCTCTTTAAGTGCCAGAGCCTAGCTTCTCGCAACCACTCATATTGTGTGCATTATCTATTTCACACGAATGGAAGGGACCTACAGTTTAGTGCCGTATCCGAAGGGCAATTTGTTTTGAGAAACTTTCGCGAGACAGCAGTACCCTCGGTTGTTTGTCAGACGTTCGCGAGAGGTGGGACCGTAAAAAACTGTTTGGTGTTTTTCTGGGATTCGAACTTGGAACCTCACACGCAGTGACCCGACACACTAACCACTTACGCCACGGTGCCCACGCAACTAGAAGTGATTTATTATTCTAGAGAAGAGAAAACAAACAGTTCTGCTGATATAACGACTTTGGTTAAATTCATTCACTTCCAGTGCATATTCTATTAGATTCTATTCAAAAAGTTATTTTCAATGCTATACATGCAGTTCTGGACCCACTTCCAAAATGACGGTTGTTTGAAAAATGGCACCGGAATGGCGCGTTTATTATTTCTTTATGTTACAAGCCATGCGCTATGCTTAAAGTACCCTATTGGCTAAGATAAAAAAATCAACCACAAGAAATGCAATTTGTGCTTAGCAATTGACCGTTCACATTTGCGTTAATTTTTTTTTATTTATTTTGAGCAGTAAACAATTGCTTCCAGCATTGCCATGTTAGGCGCTTGTATACCGAATTGAGCTATTCGAATTCAGATTTTGATTTCTTCCAATATGTATGTATAATAACAGCAGGAACGAAATTTGTTTAGGACAAATGTAGTTTTTAGGGGGTGAAATAAAAATGTGGTAGTTAAGGTTTCAGTCACCAGAGCTATTTTTTTTCTTTTTTCGTAGGTAGTTGTGAACATCTTCGTTGACACCACGAGTCCGATGCTCATAGTAGTGTGAGATCCTTATTTGCTTATATGGGTGGCTCTACAGTCCGCGGTGGACCTGGGCTTCAACGAACAACCAGTTGCCTCCAGTTGCACAGCCAACTTGATTGATGTCTCCATCCACTTGCTTGCCCCATCTGCCGCGAGGCTGTCCTCTACTGCGCCATCCAAATTATGTTCGCGACTAGGCAGCCTCTCAGCAGAAATACATGCTGACATCGCCTTTACATGCGTCTGCTGTTTATTGTGTATAATCGAACGCGTTCGTTCTTTATAGTCAGCGCACAATATTTGTCTCGCCCAGAATTTGAAGTACAGTATTGTCGCAGTGACGGAGTTTGTGAGTACAACTTATTAATTCGTCAACCAGGGTAGCTATTCGTAAGTGTCTGTGGATATCACCATTCCTAATATACTTACTTACTTACTTAGATGGCGCTACAGTTCGGGGTGAACCTGGGCCGCAACCTACAAGCCTCTCCATTTAGCTCGGTCTTTAGCTAATTGCCTCTAGTTGCGCACTCCAAGTTGGTCGAGGTCCCCTTGAACTTGTGCGCACCACCTACGGCGATGATTCCCTCTACTGTGTCGTCCCTCGGGATTAGATTCGAAGACTCTGCGGGCCGGAGCGTTGGTGTCCATTCGCTCTACATGTCCTAGCCATCTCAGACGTCCAATACGGATTTTTTTGACTAGGTCGATGTCGCTGTACAGCTCGTATAGTTCGTGATTGAATCTTCTCCTCCAAAACCCGTCAACGCAAACGGGACCGAAAATCTTACGAAGAATTTTTCTCTCGAAGCGACCAAGAATATCTTCATCCTCTTTTAATAAAGTCCATGTTTCAACGCCGTAAAGCAGGACTGTGATGATCAAGGTCTTATATAGAGTCTCCTTAGTTGTTCGAGATAGGGCTTTACTGTTGAATTGCCTTATAAGCCCAAAGAAACAGCGATTGGCAAGAGTTATTCTTCGCTTGATTTCTGCGCTGATGTTGTTCTCAGAGTTTATAGCAGAGCCAAGGTAGACAAAGTCCCTTACTACCTCGAAGTTATAGCTGCCCACTGTGACGTTTTGTCCAATTCGTCGATGTTGGCTTTCCCTTCTTGCTGACAGCATATACTTGGTTTTGCCCTCGTTTACCGCTAAACCCATTTTGGCCGCTTCCGCCTCAATGCTTGCAAACGCACCGGTGACAGCCCGCTGAGTTCTTCCGATAATGCCAATATCGTTGGCGTATGCAAGCAGTTGTACAGACTTGTAATAGATTGTGCCTCCGGTGTTGGCTTGTGAGTTCCGCACAATCCGTTCAAGTACAATATTAAAGAAGTCACATGACAGCGCGTCACCTTGTCTAAAACCTTTTTTGACATCAAAGGTCTGGGTGAGGTCATTACCGACCTTTATGGAGCAGCGAGCGTTCTCCATCGTCAACCTGCACAGACGGACAAGTTTGGCAGGGATGTCAAAACTAGACATGGCTCTATAAAGCTCTTCTCTATAGATGCTGTCATAGGCGGCCTTAAAATCGATAAAGAGGTGGTGAGTATCGAATTCTTGGGTTTTCTCCAGGATCTGCCGAAGTGTGAAGATTTGATCGATGGTGGACTTTTCTGGCCTGAAACCGCACTGATAGGGTCCAATCAGGCTGTTGATAAAAGGTTTCAGGCGTTCACACAATATCACAGAAAAGATCTTGTATGCGATGTTGAGGAGACTGATGTCTCTATAATTGGCGCAGTTGAGGGGGTCTCCTTTCTTATGGATCGGGCAAACGATGCTGAGGTTCCATTCATCAGACATACACTCGTCTGACCAAATCTTAGAGATGAGTTGGTGTATGCACTCTACCAATTCATCCCCAGCTGCCTTGAAAAGTTCGGCCGGTAAGCCATCAGGTCCAGCAGCCTTGTTGGATTTTAGCTTGGATATTACTATCCTCACTTCGTTTTGGTCAGGTGGACGGAAATTTTGACAAGCATCGTCTATGTTGAATGGTTCATTCTGCCTGACAGCGGGATGTTGGTCTTCGTCGCCGTTATACAGTCTGCAGATGTAGTTTTTCCATATTCTCAGCACTGACTGTGATTCTACTACGAGGTTTCCATTTTCATCTCTACAGGTTTCTGTACGGGTATTGCTCTTCTGACATGTTCTTTTTACCTTTTGTTAAAACTTCCGTACATTGTTCCTGGAGTATAAACTCTCGATATTCTCAAACGCGCGCTTCTCATACTCTTTCTTCTTCTTTTGGAGAAGCCGATGTTCTTCCCGTCTCTTTTGCTCGTAGAGCTCACGAGCAGATCTCGTCTTCCTTTGCAGCGCCGCTTTATATGCCTCTTATTTTGCTGCATGTACTCGCCGGCATTCTTCGTCAAACCAGGGGTTTCGCGGTGGTGGGCGAGCGAGACCCAGCACATCAGTCGCGGCGTTTCTGATGGCATGTTGGCAGCGTTGCCACTGGTCTTCGGCACTTGATGCTGGCGGCATAGGGGTGATTGAGAGATTTCGGGATACGCGTTCAGCGAAGAGTCTGACGGTCTCTTGCGATTGTAGCTTTTCGACGTTAAATTTTCTCATAGTGATTTTTCTTTGTTGCTCAGATTGGGATATCCGCATTCGTACCTTGGCTACAACAATGTAATGATCCGAGTCTATGTTGGCCACTCGGAAGGTCCGGACATCCAGAATACTGGAGGCATGCCTTGCGTCGATCGCAATATGATCAATTTGGTTGATCGTGACATGATCATTGTACCGCCATGCCTGCTTATGAATATCGAGATGAAGAAACCATGTGCTTGCTATGGTAACATTTCGCTCTGCAGCGAAATCAATTAGCCTTAGTCCGTTATCAGACGTGGTGTCGTGTAGGCTATGCTTACCGACTGCCCTACCAAATACGTCCTCCTTTCCTACTTTGGCGTAAAAATCGCCCAATACGATTTTAACGTCATATTTAGGACATTGCTCTTATGTTTTGTCGAGGAGCTCGTAGAAACACTCTTTGGAGGCAGGGTCCTTTTCTTCCGTGGGGGCATGATCACATATTAGACTTATGTTAGCGAATTTAGCCATGATCCGGATAGTCATAATACGCTCGCTCACGTGTCGGAAGCTTAAGACTTCTTGCCTAAGTCTGCCGCGTATGACAAATCCGCATCCGAATAAGCGTTGTCTGTTGCCTCTGTAGCAATCACCGTAGTAGATCTCACAGTTTTTCATCCTCTTTTTGCCCGGCCCATCCCATCGCACTTCCTGGATGGCGGTAATATCTGCTTTATAGCAGTCTAGGGCCTCTGCTAGTTATTCGGCTGCACGTGGTATATAAAGGGACAGAACATTCCACGTACAGATCCGAAGGTTGTTGTCCTTATTTCGTTTGCTGGGGTCGTCATTAGTTGAGTCATCCTTATCCGAGGCTTTTGGTTGTTTCGGAACCATAGATTTTGTACGTGGTAGGGATGTTACCCCGACGGCACAACCACCAACCTGGAGGGTCAGTTCCTTAATTATTCCCCTAGGACGAGGGGCCGGGTACACCGGTGCCAGTAGTCCACTACGGGAGTATGAGCGCTGCCATTGGCCCATTAAGAGCTCCTCCGCCACCATCTCTATTGCAATGTCCTGACCAACATTGGAAATTCCTTACCGACCTGTGATCCGAATACATCGAAGCAGCTCGGGCAAGGTATTCACTAAGTTCAACGTAACTGGAACTATAGACGCCACCGTTGACTCCGTCTAGGGAATTCGTCCGCTGCCGCCTGGAACAGGAAGAAGTGCTCTAGTGATAGAACACTCTTCCCCCCCCCCCTCTCTCATCTGCTGCCTCCAAGAATCCTCCAAACGGGTTTGGTTACCCATTTCTTGGATTAAGGTACTAGGCACCCGGCTGTCACCGCGTGGAGGTTGAGAGTAGGAGTTGGTAGGCCTTAGCTGAGTAAAAACGCTTGTGTTTTCATATAATCGCATGCACTACCGTTTGCAGTCATTCCTAGTATACCATGGAGCATTCAAGATTGCTCTTAGCACTTTGTTCTGGAAAGATTGCAGAATATTTCTATTGCTTAGTTTAGTACACCCCCAAAGTTGTATACCATACATTACGAAGAACAGGTTTGATTACTTGCTTGTATGTATGGAATGTCTTCCAATACAATGAATGAATCTATTTTCTAGCCCGTCGAGTTTCTTTTTAACATATGGCTTTCATTTAATCTTCGCATCTAGTGACATTCAATGGTATTTTTGCTGGCTTGCAAATGGGTAGATTGTTTACTTTTTTGTAAGTAAAGTTAACGTATGCTGATTTGGTCTCATAAAAAACAATGCACTAAATCTTCCTCCACTCCTAAATTTTATTCAAAGCTCGTTGGAGCTTTGCAGTTGCTGATTCGACTGAGTAATCCGTTGCCGTATAATCCGCCAACGTGCCTACAACAGTGGCTTCTTCTTGAGGAATGTCTCGAGTAGTATAGTAAGAACAAGAGTGCACCAATAACTTAAAATCTTAAATATTCCGTACAGTGTTTACGCGGAAAAGTCTATTTGTAAGGTAAGATTCTAAAATCTTCCATAACTTTTCCTGAAAAACGCGTCTTAGCTTACACTTCAGACCTATGTACCTTACCTTGTCGAATTCTTGAGACACAGGAAAGTGTTAAAACATATCTTTGTCCCTCTAGGGATTTCTTCATTTCATTAGTTAGTTTGTTCTCTAAACCTGGTCCATGGTGAAACACTTATTTCTGAAGTCAAGTTGGTGATCAGGAATTAAATGTCTTTCTTCGATGAGCTGATGTTGGCGTTTCAACACAAGTTTCCAAATACCTTTTATATTATTAGCAAGAGAGATATTGGTCGGTAAGATTTTTTTCGTTTGAAGATTTTCCGGATTTTGGAGCCCTTACAACTTCAGTGAATTTCCATTTTTTTTTTTGGAATACAAGAAATTCTAACCGCGGTATTTATAAGATAAGGAAGTTGAATTAGGGCTTTCTTTGGCAATTTATTGAGGGTCTGTTTGGTTATTAAAACATATTCAGGAGCCCTGTTATTTTTAGATTTTTATTCCCTATTCATTTACATATTTGCATTTGTCTGTTCCTATTGGTAGCGATTGTGTTTGGGGTTTCCTGATGCCTTCCATGGCTTTCCAGAGAGAGTCATTTTAACTTCTTTGGACAGTTAGGCTTTCGAAGTATGTGTATGAAGAAATCTCGCGAATTTCGTCAAACGAATCATATAGAAAAGTTTCTGTTTATCTTTTTCCCTCCCTTCAATTATTTTGCGGAAATGTATTCAAAAAAAAAAAAAAAAAAACAGCAGCAAACACGTTGAAGCTCTCAGAATTAAAGAGCTTTTGAGAGCAAGAGGACTCTGCAATGCTTGGGGGTCGTGTTATAAAACCCCCCGATCCCATAAAAAATTTCCGAACAAATTGTTTGTAAGGCATGGCGCACAATACCTTTTTGTTATATGGTCTTTGTTTCAAGTAACTCATAATGATATCTAACATAGGAAAAAAAATGTAAATAAAACAACAACGGTGTGAGATATAAAATTGATTCTGGCTTTATTTTGAAGCTACATTCATTCCATTATGTGTCGATTAGCACATCATTTAAATGGCCGCCTCGACTTCGCTGGCAGTGCTTCAAGCGGTCTGTCCAATTTTTGATGACTCGGTCCAATACAAGTATGTACGGCGTTATTCTGGCAATAGCATCTCGAATGTTGGACTGGAGCTCGTCCAAAGTGATCGGCTTGTTAATGTAGACTAAGGACTTGACGCAGCAGTAGAGAAAATAATCGAGTGGTGTTAAGTCGCATGATCGCGGCGGCCAATTGCTGAACGTTGGCCGTGAGATGACCCAGTCGCAAAATTTCTCCTTCACAACTTTGAGCGTTTCGTCGCTTGCACGACACGGACCGCCGTCTTGTTGGAACCAGAGCTCGGATATATTAATGTTCTCGAGCTTTGGCCACAGAAAGTTGGTTAACATCGCTCTATACCTGTGACCATTGACAGCAACGGTGTCACCTTCCTCATTTCGAAAGAAATAAGGTCTGATGATGCCGCTAATCAATCCACAAGTGTTCGGTCTAATAATGGCAATCTTGCGTGTTGACATAGCCGCTGAGCCAAAAATGCGCCTCGTCCGAGAAGATAATTTTTTGTTTAAAATCCGGATTTCCGGCCAACATTTCCAGCGCCCAATTAGCGAATTCACGACGTTGTCTATGGTCGTTCGGCTTCAATTCTTATATGGATGTAGGCCCAAATCCAACCGCAAAATAAGCCGGGTTGACACTCAGGCGATGCCTAATTCAGCTGATCGGCGCCGAGTCGACATTTCTTGGTCTTCTTTGATACTGGCCGCTACGGTGCCTATGTTTTCTTTATTTCGCACTAATCTCTGTCTGGTTGGTGGCTTAAGGTCCAAAAGAGTGTACTCATGCTCAAACCTGTCCACGGTGCGACGAATTGCCTGCACACTGAAGCCACGATGACGAACGACCTCACGACGAAATTCACGTTCCGTATTTACAGCTGAGCCGGTATTTCGATAATATTTTTTAATAATTTCCGTACGTTCGGCAAGCGTGAAACGATGCATAGTGGAATGGCAAACCTTACTGAATATTCTGACAGCTGGATGTCATTGGTAACTTTGACAGCTGCTGAAACATAACAACTGGAAAAAGTATCATTGCTTCATTATAAAGGGTGACCAGATAAGAATGATAAGAAACAAAATTAAAATAAAAGAACAACGGTGTGAGATATAAAATTGATTCTAGCTTTATTTTGAAGCTACATTCATGGCATTATGTGTGGAATAGCACATTATTTAAATGGCTGCCTCGGCTTCGCTGGCAGTGCTTCAAGCGATCGATCCAATTTTGATAACTCGGTCCAATATGTACGGCGTTATTCTGGCAATAGCGTCTCGAATGTTGGCCTCGAGCTCGTCCAAAGTGGTTGGCTTGTTAGCGAAGACTAAGGCCTTGACGTAGCCACAGGGAAAATAATCCAGTGGTATCAAGTCGCATGATCAAGGCGGGCAACGGATGAACGTTCGCGTTGCGTATTCATTTTATTTATTTGCCTTTCTTAAGATATTTTTACAACGGAAAACAAACAAAACATTCAATATCATTCGAAACATAAACAAAAATACAATAAAATAAAGGAAAGTCGATTTTCACCAACTATTGGCACTGCGTTTCATTTATTGGCACTTCTTATTATCTCGCCAAGTCGAAAGTTTTCGTCCTTTGTAGTCGGCGCAATAAATTGCTCTCATCCAAAATTTGTAGGACTGTATTGTTGACATGTCCGATTAGTCGGTTTCTATGCTTTCTCGTGAAGCTTCTAGTTTCAGCTTCGATTGTCGGAAATCCAAGATCTCTGTGGATATCGTCGCTTCTACAATACCACGGTGCTTGGACAATTTCTCTTAGCACTTTATTTTGAAAAGTTTGTAAAATGTTTGCATTTGTTTTCTTGGTACAACCCCAAAGTTGTATACCGTAGGTCCACACCGGCTTTAGCACGTGCTTGTATAAAAGCAGTTTGTTCTCAGTACTGAGCTGGGAATGTTATCTGAGTAACCAGTACATTTGCCTATATTTGACTTCGAGTTCTTTACGTTTCATTTTCACGTGAGAATAAGCATAAGCATACAGGGAGAACTTGTCGTAGTTTGCATTTCAAGCCATCATGCCACACCTTATCAAAGGCTTGAGAGACGTCAAGAAATACGCTTGAGCAAATCTTTTTTTCTTCCAATGCTTTCTCGATTACATCAGTAATTCTATGCACCTGGTCAATCGTTGAATGCTTACTTCTGAACCCAAACTGGTGATCAGGGATAAGATTATTTTCTTCTATAACCGGTTGGAGACGCCTTAATAATATCCTCTCGAAAATTTTCGATATGTTTGGAAGAAGCGAAATTGGTCTATACAATTTTACTTCATTTGGCGGTTTTCCTGGTTTTAAAACCATTATGACTTCCACAACTTTCATTGGCTCGGCACGTGTTTTAATTGGAGTGCAGCATTTACAATATGTAGAAGTTTAACCAATGCTTTTCTAGGTAAAACTCTGAGAATTTCTCTGGTAATCAAATCATAACCAGGAGATTTCTTAGGTCTTAGATTCTCGATCTCATGTGTGAGTTCCCTTAGGTTGCACTTGTGAGCGTCAAATCGTCAGATGGTAAATCCAGCCTATTGCGGCTGCCGTAAACCACTTGACTATGGTACGGTTTAAAGGTTTCTTTCAAGTGGGCCGCAAAGACGTCCGCTTTTTCTTTATTTTCCCTCGCCCATTCATTTTGATTTAATTTGATTGGGGCGCGGGGACTTTGGGCCTTTTGGTGCCTTTTACAGCTTTCCAAAGTGAATAATTGGAATCTTTTTTCGCTGTTAGACTTTCAAGGTAAGAGCCTATTGCACGATTCTTAAAATCCTTAATAGTCTTCTTCAACAAGTTGCACAGACGATTCAAGCGTGCTTTATGCTGCGGAGCACGACTCTGTTGCCATTTTTTACGCGCTTTTCTTATTTCCCTGACCAATTCTTTTATGTCTGGCGTTTTCCTTCGATTGGGCGTATTATTCCGTGTGGGCGCCGTGGCGTAAGTGGTTAGTGTGTCGGATCACTACGCATGAGGTCCCAAGTTCGAATCCCTGAAAACATGAAAAAGTTTTTTCACGGTCCCACCTCTCGTCTGACAAACATCCGAGGGTATTGTTGTCACGAAAAAGCTTCTCAAAACGCAGTTTCGGACTCGGCATTAAACTGTAGGTCCCTTCCATTCCCAAATATTTGTATTTGTTTTTTTTTTGTATTATTCCAAGAGGCGAGCTGTACGATCTCAACGAAGCGATCAACTTCAACCTCAAGTTCATAGGGTGTCGTAAGTGGGACGCTCAGTTCTACACTATCTTCAATTTCGTTCCTTAAGCCTTCCCAGTTAGTTGTTCGACCAGTTAATCTCGCTGGCTCTAGGTTATAGACTAGACCTTGATTATCTGCTTGAAGGTAAAGTGATGGACCCCAAGGTATATCAGTTATTCTTTGTTGACGATGGAGCCATCATAAGTGAGGATCCTACATCCCTGCAACGAGCACTTGATGTGTGGGTGGACGCTCTGGAGGAAAATGGGTATCGCATTAGTTCAAAAAAGACAGAGTACTTGTGCTGCCCGTTCTTTGTTTTGTTTTCATTGACCGCTAGACCCATCTTTGCTGCCTCGTTCTCAATACTCGTAAATGCCCCATTGACTGCCCGCTGAGTTCTTCCGATTATGTCAATGTCATCGGCATAAGCGAGTAGTAGTACAGACTTGGAGAAGATTGTACCCCCGGTGTTGGCTTGTGAGTTTCGTACAATTCTCTCAAGTACTATGTTAAAGAGATCGCATGATAGCGCGTCGCCTTGTCTAAGACCTTTCCTGACATCGAATGGTTCGGTGATGTTCTTACCGACTTTGATGGAGCAGCGAGAGTTCTCCATAGTCATTCTGCACAAACGGACGAACTTGGCAGGGATGCCAAGACTAGACATGGCTCTGTATAACTCGTCTCTATACACGCTATCATAGGCAACTTTAAAATCGGTGAAAAGGTGGTGCGTATCGACTTTATATTCATGGGTTTTTTCTAAGATCTGCCGTAGTGTGAATATTTGGTCAATGGTGGACTTTCCTGGCCTGAAACCGCACTGATAAGGACCTATCAGGTTGTTGACGATCGGTTTTAGGCGCTCACATAGTACGGCAGACAGGATTTTATGTGCGATATTTAGGAGACTTATACCTCTGTAGTTGACGCAGTACAGAGGGTCTCCTTTCTTCAGAATCGGGAAAACGATGCTGAGGTTCCATTCATCGGGCATACTTTCGTCCGACCAGATTTTACAGATGAGCTGGTGCATGCTCCTTACCAACTCATCTCCTCCTGCCTTGAAAAGTTCAGAGGCAAGGCCGTCGGCTCCAGCAGCTTTGTTGGATTTGAGTTTAGATATCGCTATCCTCACTTCATTCTGATCGGGTTGACGGGAATTTTGACTGCCATCGTCACTGTTGAATGGCTCATTCTGCCTGACAGCGGAATATTGGTCATCACCGCCGTTTAACAGTCTGCAGAAGTGTTCCTTCCATATCCTCAGCACCGACTGCGATTCTACTACTATGTTGCCATTTTCTTCCCTGCAGGCTTCTGTTCTGGCTTTGAAACCCTGGCATGTTCTTTTTACCCTTTGGTAAAATTTTCGAACATTATTCCTGCAATAAAGTCTCTCAATCTCCTCGATCGAGCGCTTCTCGTGCTCCTTTTTCTTCTTCCTGAGAAGTCGATGTTCCTCTTTTCTCCTGCGCACGCAGAGCTCGTAAGCAGCTCTAGTCCTTCTATGCAGCGCCGCTTTGTACGCCTCTTGTTTAGCTGCATGTGCTTACCGGCATTCCTCGTCAAACCAGGGGTATCGTTGTGGTGGGCGAGAGAAACCCAGTACATCAGAGGCGGCATCTCTAATGACTTGTTGGCAACGCTGCCACTGGTCTTCCGGATTTGCTGCTGGCCGCATAGGACTTAGATTGAGATTAGAAGAAACATGATCGGCAAAGGTTCTGGCGGTCTCTTGCGATTGTAGCCGCCCGACGTCAAATTTCCTCACAGTATTTCGTTGATTTCGCTCCGTTGTGGATATCCACATCCGTACCTTGGCTACAACTAGGTAGTGATCCGAGTCCACGTTGGCTTCTCGGAAAGTCCGGACACCTAGAATACTGGAAGAGTGTCTTACGTTGATCGCAATGTGATCGATTTGGTTGACAGTTTTTCGATCAAAGGAGAATCATGTTCCTTTGTGAATATCGAGACGTGGGAACCGCGTACTAGCTACGACAAAGTTTCGCCCCGCCGCAAAGTCGATTAGCCTGAGTCCGTTGCCGGATGTGTTGTCGTACAGGCTGTGCTTTCCGACCACGCTACTAAAGACTTCCTCTCTTCCTAGCTTTGCGTTAAAGTCGCCTAGGATAATTTTAACGTCGTGGCTAGGGCATTGCTCATACGTCTTGTTCAAGAGCTGGTAGAAGTCATCCTTTGTCGCGTAGTCCTTCTGCTGGCGTGAACGCATATTAGGCTAATGTTGGCAAATTTAGCCTTGATACGGATAGTCATGAGGCGCTCGTTCACATGCCGGAAACTCAAGACTTCTTGCCTAAGTCTGCCTCCAATGACAAATCCGCACCCGAATAGACGCTGTCCTTCTTGTCTGTAGAATTCGCCGTAGTAGATGTCGCAGTTTTTCATACTCCTTTTGCCCGGCCCATTCCATCGCACTTCTTGGATGGTGGTAATGTCTGCTTTGAGACACTCTAGGTCCTCCGCAAGTTGTTCGGATGCACGTGGTTTGTATAGGGACCTAACATTCCATGTGCAGACACGAAGATCGTTGTCCTTTTTACGTTTGCATGGGTCGTCAACAGTAAGATCATCCGTATCCGAGACTGTTGGTTGCTTCGTAACCAAAGGTTTTTTACGTGGTAGGGAAGTTAACCCGACGGCGGCGGAAGTTAACCCCCAACCTGGAGGGCCAAATCCTTTTTTTTGTACCTCTAGGACAAGAGGCCGGATATACCGATGTCAGTAACCCACTTCGGGGATATGAGCGCTGCCGTTGGCCCATTAAGGGTTCATCCGCCACCATCTCTTTTTCAATACCCTGACGTAGTATTGAAAATCCTTACAGACCTCAGCTTCAAATATGTTGAAGTAGCTCCGGTAAGGTATCCGCTGGTCTGTAGACGTCACCGTTGATTCCATCGAGAGAATTCATCCGCCGTATGTCCTCCTTCTGAGGACCTTTTGCTAGACTTCTGAGACGCATATTTTAGCCGATCAGGTCAACAAGAGATGCCTCGTCCGGTTAGACATATGTGCGCTGAAGTTCACCCAGATGTGCTTACGCAGGTCTGAGTGTTCAGCTGCACATATATCGTCAAACTCAGCATACGCTCATCCGCTATCGAGCGGGCACCGCGAGGAGGTGATGATGCGATTTTGCCTACCACACTTGAAATAAACGACTTATACAAACTCCCGGATGACCATAGCATCTTTCAAGCTGATGTCTTCGCCATTGACAGGGCTGCATAGACTATACATAGGAAAAAACTAAATCCTTCCAAGATTAACATTTTCGTGCATAGTCAAGCGGCAGTCAAAGCACTAGACAGGAAGTCAGATCACAAACAGTTTCCAAATGCCGTAAGACGTTGAACAGAATATGCAACACCCATGACGTAACTCTCTGCTGGGTTCCGGGACATAGCAATATAAAAGGAAACGAGACAGCAGATGAACTAGCCAAAAAGGGATCAGCATTGGATTTTCAACATACTCGGATGTCAGGAAAAATTTCTATTGGTGAACTGAAAAGGAAAATAGACCTAAAAGCAAGATAACTGATTAGGAACTGAATAGAACTTAGGAGTAACTACCGTCAATGACGAAATAATAAACTTTGCTCGAGAACTCCTTATTCGTCTTCATGGTCATTGCAATAACGTTATACTCCAAATTCTGAACGAGACAAGCCTTGTGCGCCGACTAAAAAGAACGAAACCGTTCGATCTAGCACAATAAGAACTAGTCGCATTCAATGGCGGGTTTTAGCAGGTGCTTTTGCTGAAAAGCTACCTGTCCATCGCGAATATTTTTAAACTAAAACTACTTGAGCGCACACCCCATGATGACAAGACAACGTAAACAGGCCTCGGATATTGCCAAACCTGGTAAGCCAGGGTATCCTTTGGAGCCTGGCCTGAAGGGTGTCAGTATGCGAGCGTCTGGTGGTCGGCCTGTCCCGCTCGGCAGCCGGCCGGGTCAAACCCGAAATGGTTACGAGCTTCCTGTCAATGGTCTCGCGAACCATTACGGGGATCAAGGGGTGAGCGCGCTGTGCACCGATAGGGGCACAGATGGACTCTCTAAATTTCGACAACTGCATCGACTTAGGATAGGCATATGGAACGTCTCATCGCTCACAGGGAAGGACCTTCAGCTTGTTGGGGAGGCTGTTAAAAGTCGACTAGATATAGTTGGCGTCTCTTCAACAAAGCAGAGAGGTTCTAAAACTGTGGACCTTTCAGATGGGTGGAAGCTCTTCCTGTCAGGAGTCGCACCCTCAATGTCTGCTCGGGCGGGAGTGGGGACACTCACAAGTCCCAGGCTGACAGACAGAGTATTGGAGTGGATACCATTAGGAGGGAGAGTTGCGATCTTAAAGCTCAAGCTTGAAAGATCAACTATGGCATTGGTGCAGGTGTATGCACCGAACCTTCAGTCAGAGTACGCAGCTTTCTTAGATGAAGTTGATGTTGCCCTTGAAAAAGTTGCAGATATGAATTCTTTTGTCCTGATGGGTGACTTCAATGCTCATGTGGGTGTAGATGTTGTGACATGGGGGAGTGTGATTGGGAGGAACTATGATCCTGATCAAAACGCGAACGGAGAGAGGTTGTTGGATTTTTGTTGTGAAAATGGCTTATCCATCATGAACACTATCTTTCCACACAAAGACATTCACAAATACACATGGTACCGTCAGAGTCTTCAGCAGAAGTCGCTGATCGATTTCTTTGTGGTACCAATGTTTCAAAGTGGGAGACCTAAGGATTAGTCATCTGCTCTTTGCGGATGATTTTGTCATCCTTGGGTCCTCTCAAACCGAACTTCAGCGCGCACTCGAAAGGTTTGTAGCCGTTTGTGATGATGCTGGAATGAAGATCAACGTGAACAAATCGGAAGTAATGGTCGTTTCCAAAAAACCCATTCAGTGCACTCTGCATGTTAGTGGAGTCCCACTGAAGCAGGTGGAGAAGTTTAAGTACCTCGGGGTTTTATTCACGAGTGATGGGAGGAGCAATGCCGAGTTATCCTGTAGAATTGGTCAGGCTGGATCAATTTTGAGAGAGCTTGGCCAATCTGTTATAAGGAAGGCCGAACTTAGTATTCAAGCTAAGCTATCGGTTTTTAACTTGGTGTATGTTCCAACTCTCACCACCTATGGTCATGAAATTTGGGTAGTGACCGAAAGAATAAGATCGCGGATACAAGCTGCCGAAATGAGGTTCCTTCGCGGTGTTGTTGGAATAACTCGTAGGGATCGAGTGCGCAACACCAGAGTACGCGAGGCGCTCAACGTTGAGCAGCTACTTCTCCGAACGGAACGATCTATGCTTCGATGGTTTGGTCACGTAGTGCGTATGCCCCCAGACCGGCTTCCAAGACGCGCCATGGTTGCCGTGCCATCAGGTAGACGACTTCGCGGAAGGCCCAGAAATAGATGGTTGGATCAAGTCCGACATCTCTCTTGGAGCCGCTTAGGGATTCTCCCTGATTAATTGGAGTCAATGGCGGAGGATCGAGAAGGATGGAGAGTCCACCTGAGCATCCTACCCCCGCGACCCTCATGAAGGATTAGCGGGCCATTGAAAATGAATGAATGAATGAATGAACCATCGTGTCTGAAGAGAATGGTTTGTGATGTTCGCGTATTGAGAGGGGCCGAGTTGTCAACTGATCATCACTAAGTGCAGTGCAAATTGTATCTTAGCGAGAGAGTGACTCCCCTACCAAAGCGTATACCAAGGATGGTTACACGGATACGATGTGAGAGGTTACAGGACGATGAGATACGGGAGACATTTGCGCGGCAAATATCTGAAAGGTTTGAACGAATCCCAACTGTTCAATCAAATGTAGAGGAAGAATGGCAACTGTTTTCAACAGCGGTTATTGCCTCTGCGGGAGATGTTTGTGGAGTGAAGCGGCTTGGTGTGGCGGCTGGTGGTGAGAAAAGAACTGATTGGTTTAAAACGCCCGGAGTTCAAGAAGCCATCAGAGAGAAGAAGAGAGTCTTTAAGGTGTGGATTCACTTGGGGAACTCCGATTCTCGAAATCGGTACACTGAGGCGCGAAGAACTTGCAAATTAGCTGTGAAAACAGCGAAAGAACAATCTTGGAAGGAGTTTGGCGAGAAATTGGAACGTGACCACAGATCTGCAAATAAAATGTTCTGGCAGACCGTCCGCCGACTCAGAGGAAAAAAATTGAATATCGTTGAAGGAGCCAAATCCAAAGACGGTAGACTTCTTTCCAATGAGGAGGACATCTTACGCAGATGGAGCGAGCACTTTTCAAAATTGCTCAATCCCGAACAGGGCACCGAAGATGACAGACCTATGGTCGAGAGTAGGGCGGTAGAGGAAGTAACTTTGGCGATCAAAGCGCTAAAAGTTGGCAAATTTGCTGGTGTGGATGAAATTCGGCCAGAAATGCTCAAGGATTAGGGAAAGAGGGAGTGCAATGGCTCTCGCGTGTCATTAAAGTGGCCTGGGAATGCGGTGAAACACCTGGTGATTGGCAAATGGGGGTGATAGTTCCTCTTTTTAAAAAAAGGGGACAAAAGAGATTGCGCCAGTCTCCCTGGAAAAGTCTTCGCTAAGGTGGTAGAAACGCGTTCCAGACCTGTGGTTGAGGACAGTTTGGGGGATGAGCAGTGCGGTTTTCGTCCCGGTAGAAACACAACCGACCAGTTGTTCACTCTCAGAACGGTTCATGAGAAGGCCTGGGAGTATGCTATATCTGTCTACACTTGTTTTGTAGATTTGGAAAAAGCATATGATAGGGTTCCTCGAGGCAAACTCTGGAGTGTTCTGCAGGAGTAAGGGATTGCTGGTTCCCTGTTAAGGGCGATTCAATCGTTATATACAAACTGTAGAAGCTGTGTTCGGATAAACGGTGTTAAATCAATGCTTTTCACTGTGGGCGTTGGACTCCGTCAGGGGTGCGTTTTGTCACCTCTCCTCTTCATTGTATATATAGATTGGATGTTGCAGCGCAGCCGTGGCGGAGAATGTTTCGAAGTGGGAGACCTAAGGATTAGTCATCTGCTCTTTGCGGATAATTTTGTCATCCTTGGGTCCTCTCAAACCGAACTTCAGCGCGCACTCGAAAGGTTTGTAGCCGTTTGTGATGATGCTGGAATGAAGATCAACGTGAACAAATCGGAAGTAATGGTCGTTTCCAAAAAACCCATTCAGTGCACTCTACATGTTAGTGGAGTCCCACTGAAGCAGGTGGATAAGTTTAAGTACCTCGGGGTCTTATTCATGAGTAATGGGAGGAGCAATGTCGAGTTATCCTGTAGAATTGGTCAGGCTGGATCAATTCTGAGAGACCTTGGCCAATCTGTTATAAGGAAGGCGGAACTTAGTGATCAAGCTAAGCTATTGGTTTTTAACTCGGTGAATGTTCCAACTCTCACCACCTATGGTCATGAAATTTGGGTAGTGACCGAAAGAATAAGATCGCGGATACAAGCTGCCGAAATGAGGTTCCTTCGCGGTGTTGTTGGAATAACTCGTAGGGATCGAGTGCGCAACACCAGAGTACTCGAGGCGCTCAATGTTGAGCAGCTACTTCTCCGAACGGAACAATCTATGCTTCGATGGTTTGGTCACGTAGTGCGTATGCCCCCAGACCGGCTTCCAAGACGCGCCATGGTTGTCGTGCCATCAAGTAGGCGGCTTCGTGGAAGGCCTAGAAATAGATGGTTGGACCAAGTCCGACATCTCTCCTGGAGCCGCTTAGGGATTCCTCCTGATGAATTGGAGTCAATGGCGGAGGATCGAGAAGGATGGGGAGTCCACCTAAGCATCCTACTCCCGCGACCCTCATGAAGGATTAGCGGGCAATTGAAAATGTATGCATGTATGTATGTAAACTACTTCGAAGGGAGGTGTTGTTTAGTGAGTAAAAATCTCACACTAATATGAGCACCAGGCACATAGTGTCTATGAAGATGTTTCACCTACCCAAAAAAAAAAAAAAACAAACAAAAAGTCGAAGGAAGTAGATTTTTAGATTAGATTCGATTTGTATTAATGTACTTCATATTTAAACATAATTTTAACAAAAATCAATTAGCTTGGCTTTGCCGTCTGCCAGATTAGCAACAATTATATAAATACATAAAATAGCAATTAATTAAATTATAAATTTTCGTTGATTATTCCAAGACGATACTTTAGTGCGACTTTGCAGTACTGAAATAGTTTTGCTACGTTTATTTCGTTAAGAATTGTTAACACTTGTTCCGTCGCCAGAATATCACTTCCGAAAATATATCTCCTCAAATCTTTTAATACTGGACACTTTCCAACGAAATGTATAACGTCTTCCCTCTCCGCCAAGTTACACAAGCTGCACAGTATTGGTAGATCATCTCTGTGCGGAATATAATTAAGCTTTAGAAGCTCTCCCCGCAGCTTAAACACAGTCGATATTTCCTCAATGCTGTTTTCATCACGGAAGTAATTATTCTCCTGCAAGTTATGACCTAAACGGCTATAGGTTATTCTATGTAGCGACGCCGTCGCCTGCTCTACGTATCCTGCTCGAAGCTGCTCGTCCACACTTGCAATAATTTGGTAAAGTTGACGTTTCCAACACCTGCTGTCATCGAGGTTTAACCCAATTCCACAGCTACTAGCAAGTTCCAGCCACTCACTGTACCACCCCGTCTTGGACCGCATGGCTTGCATCGCCACTTTTTTCGGCAATCGGGTATCTGACATCTTCAAGACCTTTAAAATGTTGTCTACATGCAATTTTAGCGTTTTTATGAAGAGCGGAGATAAACCTGTTTCCAACATTATCATATAATTTGGGGTGTTAGGTGGCAGATGGAATGTTCTTTTTATATAATATCGTAACAGCTTTTCCACATTCTCGTACTTCCTTACTCCCCAAACTTGCGCAGCATAAAACAGTATGGATTCAGAGACTGCCATAAATACCTTATATTTGCTACCGTGGGCAATGTGTTTGTTGTTGAGACAATTCTTCCAAACCGTGTTGACGGCCGTTATAGACTTGCTTAATTTTTGCTCTAGGTGTCTCTCCATACCAAGGTTTCTAGTGAAATAAACGCCAAGATACTTATATTCGTTCACAACTTCTATATATTCGCCGTTGTAATGCCATTTCTCATTTCCACAGCGTTTTCCTCCTCCTCTTTTAAAGATCATGATTTTCGACTTATTTAGATTAACTATCAGGTTCCACAGCTTACAATACTCATATAGTCTATTAATCATTAGTTGCAGTGATTCAGGTGAGTGCGCTAGCAGCACTATATCATCAGCAAACAGTAATGCTTTGATCAGCAGTCCTGCGTACTCAACACCTCCTGGTAGAATTTCAACCATATCCTCGATGTATAGAGCAAATAAGCTTGGACTCAAGGAACATCCCTGTCTAACACCCGACCACGTACGAAACCATGCTGACAACTGCACACCATTCCACACCGCTGCCTTAGTATCTGCATACAGGTTTTGGATAATTCGCCCAAATTTCATCGACATGCCCATCCTGTACAGCTTATAAAAAAGAGCTTTTCTTTCCACAGTGTCGAAAGCAGATTTAAAATCGACAAAGAACGCATAAAGTTTTTTACCTCTTCCAATAAAGGATTCCGCAATGCTCCTTAAGACAAAGATATGATCAATAGTAGAATATCCCGACCTGAACCCCGCTTGGTTTTCTTTAATTAGCTTATTCTCTCTTATCCATTCCGTTAGTCGACCCTGTAGAATTGTTGTAAATATTTTATAAGATGCATTTAAAAAGGAAATTCCTCTTTAATTTGCCGGATCCGCTGCACATCCCTTTTTATAAATTGGAAAAATGACTGCTTCCTTAAAACGGTTAGGAATTACTCCACTGTCAAAGATCTTATTAAATATTGTCACGAGGTTCTTATGCAATTCCTCATTGCCATATTTATAAAACTCGGAAGGTATGCCGTCAGATCCTGCAGCTTTACCATCCTTTAAAATATTAAGCGCTCCAATGACCTCTTCGTACGACATCTCCCTGTCTAGGATATTATTTTGAAAACCGGGCGTAGCGTAGTGAAAGCTTAACGTACTAGGGGACGGGTTTAAAAGTGCATTAAAATGATCAAAAAGGGCACTGTAACTTAGCTTGGGATTGAGTATAAAATTACAACCATTTAGTTTTTTTGCCGATTTCCAAAATTCTGTAGAATTTCTGCAATTTACCAAACTTCGAGCAAGCGATTCGTAATAATTATTTTGCTTTTCTTTCAATGTAGCCTTGAATTCTCTATTTGCTTCCAAATACAAACTTTTCATCTCATCCTCGTTGTAATGCCGAAATAGCCTGAGCCATGCGAATGATATTTGCCTAGCCTTAAAGCAATCTTCATCAAACCACGGTTCTTTGAAATGCTTCTTCGAATATTTGGTATTCCGGTTGATGCGTATGTATAAGTCATTTATAACTCGTTCAATATTAGTGAGATTTTCATCTGGTTGCATTGGTAATTGCTCATACATTAGGGTCTTATACAAGGATTCCTTGGCGGCATTCCACACCAGTTTGGGCAAAAGGTTCATATCTTTTGCATCCTCATTTTCCACTACTCTGAGACCAAATGTGCTAACAACCGGGAGATGATCGGAATATGGGATTTGTTCCACTTCCATATCTATTATGTACAAGTTCCATTCACCTCTTATTAAACAGTAGTCGATAACGGACACGCCCTGTTTCCCAACAAATGTAAATTCGCCATTCCGATCACTGTCGCTAGTCCCATTTAGAATTCTTAGCCCAAAAGAGTCACAGAAATCCAAAAGCTTTCTCCCTCTGGCTTTACATTGCTTATCCTTTGACTGCCTACTTTTTCCAGTTCCTTTATTAACTGCTCCCTCTTCATTACCTATTCTTGCGTTCATGTCGCCGATTATCATTAAATTTTGGTTATCACAGCACGTAACCGCTTCCTGCAGCTTTCCAAAATCTCTATCCCAATGGAATTCGAAGGAAGTATATCTAAGTAGAAAGTTTTCATTTCTTTTCGAGAAAAAAAAAGAATTGAAATCGCTCACAGACTTTTTGAAAACTACTCTCTTTCCAATATTCTTACTAGAAATCGTGTAATGTTATTATGTAGAGACTGACTTTTTCTAGAATTCGTTCATACAAAACATATTGGAATACCAACTTTTTGGAGGAGTTTTACTCAAAACGTAATTTCACACAATTTTGGAAAAATTGACGAAACTACGTTTTTTTTTTTTTGTATAACAACGCCGTTGGGATAGCCGATATAGGACCGGGTATAATATGATTGCTTTCAGGCGGATTATAACTTTTCCGTACGTTATTTGTGTTCTTTTTGTTCACCAAATCAGTCATTGACGACTTTTATTTGCCTGATCTAGGCGATTGTTAAATGTTTGATGCTAAAAAGATTATAGCTTAAATCTGATTTCCCGAAGTCTCGATTTGTTTCTCGAATATTATTAGTGTCCTTATTAAATATCTGGAGAAAATTTTGATTTAAATAAAATCCAATTTGCTGAATTTTCCAGATAGGCCCGTCAATACAATCCTAGCCATCATCCAGAATGCGAAAATCATCACCAAAGGTAACATCGTGGGTAAATCAATTAATGTGTACATCGACAGCGAGGCGGTCGTTAAGGCTACGAAATCCACTGCAATTACATCTAAGCTCATTAAAATCTGTAACCGGCATCTTAATGAGGTATTACAGGCGAGCAGTGTGACCAAAAAGTTTTTTCACGGTCCCACCTCTCGCGATCGTCTGACAAACATCCGAGAGTATTGTTGTCACGATTAAGCTCCTCAAATCGCCGTTCGGATTCGGCATTAAACTGTAGGTCCCTTCCATTTGTGTGAAAAATATAACGCACACAACATGAGTGGTTGCGAGAAGCTAGGCCCTGGCACTTTAAAGAGCTGTTGCGCCAAATATTTGTATTTGTAGTGTGACCTTATGCTGTGTACCAGGGCATACCGGGTAATTAAAAAGCAGACGAATTCGGTAGAATGGGGTCGGCGTTGTACATCTCGAAAGCCCTGCGTGAAGGTTCCCATCAGCTGTATAATTAAACGAGTCGGAGTTGTAGCCACTAGCGAAGTCAACAGACGATGGATCTATCTGGATACGTGCGATACTAAAAAAACGATGTGGCCGGCCTATGATTTGTAAAGAAGACGTTCTCTGGTTAGATTAAGTCGTAATAGTACGCGGGTCATCTATGGCATAATCACGAGGCACTGTTGGATTCATGCAGAGCGTATCGGCGTACCTCACAACGAATTCTGAAGGAGTTACAGGGATGAGAAGAAATTGAATCTGTCTGACACCTGCTGTGCGAATACCCTTTCCTCGTCGACAGAGGAATGAGGGCTCGTGTTAGCTACTTCTTCACTGAGTTGAAAGACCTACGTCACATTGAGCTGAAAGATCTCCTGGAATTCATATCCCGAGTTGACAGACCCTCTGAGAAAATAAAGTGAATACAATGGACCCTTGTTGGTCTAAGTGAGTATTTAGCCCGTCAACCGAGTCACAATTTAAGAATGACGATCTAAATACTTCATAACGGCTCTTCTTAAATGTGAATTTACAGCATATAACATACTACACTACTACGGAAAAGATGTTCCGAGTAGCTAAGGCACGCCTTCTCCATGCTCACCCGACAGCTGCAGACTCTCAGAACACTTATATCCAGGATCTTACAGTCTGCTGATATTCAAAAACGGAAACAACGGAAATCTGCATGCGTATCCTGGAGCTATTTGTACAGGTTCACCTCTTATGAGAAGAGAAAAGACATAATTTTCGCCTTTTCAAAAATGTCTAAATTGCATAGTGAATATAAGCAGACCCGATATTCCGATCAGGGCTCTCTAATTAGTCAAATCGTTAGCCTCCTGTACATAACTTGATCGAAGGAATCGTCCACCAAGTCAGATGAAGGATAGATTCTTAGACCTGTATTACCAACATAGTCCTTTTAAGCTATGTAGTAGAATTACCGCACTTGTGAACAGTTCAATGAGTTGAAAACATAAATATATACATGTTTTTATTTACTTACACAATTTTCTTTATAACATAGTGCCAAATCGGCCCATATTCTTATTTAAGATAAATAAAAAAAGAGTTAAAAAATAAGGTTACAAAAAAAAGGAATTATTATAATTTACTAACATACTCGTATAATAACACAAAAAAAAAATTGTAGAATCATGATTATAATTATAAAGATTATATAGGTATGTATAAAAGTGTTATATACTATATATGAAATTATACTAATACATTTAAGGTATGCGCAAGCAAAGTATATTATATTATATTATTAATATTATATTTTTCAACTCAAGCAGATTTGGTTGCCAGATAGAATTTAAAGTTTTGTTTATAGAAAATATTTAAATGAATACATATGAATACAAGTATGTACATACGTGTAGACAAAGGTTTTACAAAATCAGTTTTACAAACAGTGCATTTCGACGATTATGGTGAACTTTCTGTCTGTTCTTGTCATCATATTCCGCCGGCGTATTGCAATTAAAGTTCGAAATCTATTTCCCGGAACT
The DNA here is from genome assembly GCA_945910035.1 of Brachypalpus laphriformis. Classification (NCBI taxonomy): domain Eukaryota; kingdom Metazoa; phylum Arthropoda; class Insecta; order Diptera; family Syrphidae; genus Brachypalpus; species Brachypalpus laphriformis. Next base: position 128,259,974 of record OX246755.1, read on the forward strand.
TCTTTAGCTTCATTCTGCGATTTTGGAATCAAAGTTTTAGATTTCTTTCCGGAAGTCCCAGACGATTGGAAATTGCAATCCTTCTCGATATAGTACAATAAATATCCAAAAAAAACCGCCGCTCGAGTTCCGTAACTTGTTCGGGGGAAAAAGCTGTGCCCAATCTTTTACTTTTCTTCTTTGGGAATCGGTAGTGGCTTCGATACGAGTGTTTTCGCTGAGGTGTTTGGTTTTCAGAAGTCAGTGTCTCGCAATACCGGCTAGTGGATGATGTTGGTGATGAACAAGAATTGGTATAACCCCAACTAGCATTTTGACGCTTCGGTGTGGAGCATTGTTCGTTTTTTCGTTTGGGTTTTTTTTTTTTTTTTTCTTTAGATTTACTCGTACATATGTCGGACAATACTAATACCATCCAAATGGTGAGAATACAGCTGTGGGAGGTTGATAGGTTGATTGTTGGCACAACTGAGTATAAAACAACCTCAGCTTCCTTCTGCGATTTCTGAACCAACATCTTATTTTTATTTTTGAAAGTCCCAGACGATTGGCAATTGCAATCGCCCTCGATGCATTACAATAAATATCCAAAAAAAACTCCCACTCGAGTTCCGCAGCTTGATCGCGGGAGATGCGCAAGTGTTTACCTTTTTGGGGAATCGGTAGTGGCTTCGGTACCGGTGTTGTCGGTGCGGTGTTTGGCTTTTCAGAAGTCAATGTCTCGCAATACTGTCTAGTGGATGATGTTGGTGATGAACAGGAGCTGGTATAATCAGAACTGCCATTTTGGCGTTTCGGTGAGGAGGATTCTTCGTTTTCTCGTTTGGCAGTTTCTTGTGATCTATATGTCGAGCAATGCCAATAAGAACTTGATGGTGAGAATTCAGGTGCGTAGGGATGTGAGGTGTGTGGGCACAAGCTTGTTGGTAATAAATGATTTTCATGACAACTGATTTTCTTGTTGCTGTCACCATTTTCTGTCGACGAATTGCTACTACAATTAGAAACCGGACTCTTCGAACCCCTCTCCTTTATTTGTATCATTTTGCGATTTTCAAACAATTTTCTACTTGCCTTGTCGTAAGTTCCAGGTGAATGGCAACTACAATCCTCCTCGATTTAGACAAATGAATACTAGAAGAATACTGATAAAAGCGGCGAGAAAGCGATGATCTCGGTGAGTTCTTTCTTGACTGGTAGAGTTTGTGGGTGATGTGCAGAAATCAGTGAAAGAAGAACTACTCCTTCGACCTTTGCGGTGGGATGTATTTATTTGGCAGTCTGCTGATCAAGTGTCGGTTGTTGCGGTTGTCGTTAATGTAGTATTATTGCTGTTGTTGTTGCTGAGTGCCCAAATAGCATTCATTATTTTCGATGTTACTGGTGCTATATGAAAACATAGGAAAGTTTACGGGTTTTTTGAACGCGATATCGTTGATTTAACAGTCAATATGAAAATGTTTCAAAGTTTTTTTTTGTTTTGTTTTAAAGCGCCTTTTTTCGCAAAGGATTTCGAAGCCGTAGTTTAACGACGGAATTTTCGCACTGCACTGACGATCACTGCCGTTAGCTCATTTATTAAGCACACATTGAAAACTGTACCAATATTGTACCAAACATACGTAAACTTTACATTTTCCTAGAGCGGATCGTATGATACCCTATCGCTTTTAGAATTGTCCTACTAAAGTGGGTGTCTGTTTCTGTTATGAAGATCTTATATTTCTCCGCAGTTTCTTCGGTGTATGAAAAATAGATCTTATAGAATTTTGTTGTGTTGAATAAAACATGGAAAGTTCGGCTCTACATAGTGTGTTTGTAAATTATAGAAAAGCTAAATGTCTTCATAGGTGTTCTTCTAATGCAACTTTTAATGATTTCTAGGAAAAAAAAATTCCAAGTTTGTTCGCACTTAGAAGTGATCTATTATTCTAAAGAAGAGAAGTCTGACAGCTCTGCTGATATAACGATTTTCGTGCACTTCATTCACTTCCAGTGCATATTCTATTGGATTCTATTAAAAAAGATCTTTTCAATACTATATTCCATGCAGTTCTGGACCCACTTCCAAAATGACGGTTGTTTGAAAAATGGCACCGGAATGGTGCGTTTATTATTTCTTTATATTACAAGCCATGCGCTATGCTTAAAGTACCCTATTGGCTAAGATAAAAAAATCAACCACAAGAAATGCAATTTGTGCTTAGCAATTGACCGTTTACATTTGCGTTAATTTTTTTATTTATTTTGAGCAGTAAACAATTGCTTCCAGCATTGCATTGCATGTTAGGCGCTTGTATACCGAATTGAGCTATTCGAATTCAGATTTTGATTTCTTCCAATGTACTTATTTTGGTATATCTAGGCATGTATGTATAATAACAACAGCAACGAAATTTGTTTAAGACAAATACAGTTTTTAGGGCGTGAAATAAAAATGTGGTAGTTAAGGTTTCAGTCACCAGAACAATTTTTATTTTTTTTTTTTGTAGGTAGTTGTGAACATCTTCATTGACACCACCAGCCCGATGCCCATAGTAGTGTGAGATCCTTATTAGCTTATATGGGTGGTGCTACAGTCCGTGGTGGACCTGGGCCTCAACTAACAATCATGTCCAGTCAGCTCGGTTACGGGCCAGCTGTCTCCAGTTGTGCACGCCAACTTGGTTGAGGACCCCATATGCTCTATTTTTCCTTAACGTGAATGCTTCCGTGGATCTCTGAACTTCTTATTCGATCAAGCTTTACCATTCCTACTGTCATTCGAAGCATCTCCATCTCAGTGCTGTTAATTAACTCTCATATTTTATGTACGTTGTCCAACATTGTGAACCGTATGTGAGCGCTGAACGCACAACTGCTGTGTAGAGCCTTCCTTTCAACTAAGGTGGCATTTTATTGTCACAGAAGGTAGTGGAGTTTTCCCGCCACTTCATCCACCCTACGCTTACGCGATGATTGATGCCGTCATCACAGGTTGCTTTGCTAGTGATCATAAATCCCAGATATTTGAACAGATATGGAAACACTCTTCCATTCAAAGTAATGTCTGGAATAGGCCCGAGTGGGCCAGAGAACGGGCAGCACAAATTCTCTGTCTTTTTTTAACTAATGCGATACCCATTTCCCTCTAAAACGCCCGCACCATTGACGTATTAACTTGAGATGTTGGAACATGCCTGAAGTTGGGCACTAGCAGTCCACATATAATACGTTTATGGCCCAGACACACATCCATCGTCAGCAATGAATAATTAATGTACCTTGGGGTTCATCACTTTACCTTAATGCAGATAGTCAAGGACTGTAATAAAGAGCAAATGACTTAAGACGCTTCTCTGGTGCACGCCGACTTTGTTTGGGAACTCTTCGGTTACTCCAGTGGGGCATCTCACTCTTGTCTTTGCTTATTCGTACATGTCCATGATAATCTGTACATAGGTTTCTGGAACCCATCGAAATAATTATTCCCTATTAATTTACACTTAAAATGTTTTTACAAATTTACTTTCAATCATAATCTCCTTTATTTAACTCTCATAGCAATCGCATCTTTTGATCGCTATATTCAAATCTAACGACTGTGTTGACAGTGGTTTTGGTTGGTGTACTTGTACCAACAAGAAGAAACTCTAAAACATTGTTGAACATGCTAGATGTCACTTGGGATGAATTGATGAATTATGGAAGGTGAAATGAGAAGCAAACCGATGTGTATGATAACAGTTTTTCTGACAGATGGCGTTAATTCTATTAGTTGGTAAACGAACCATACTCGTTGTAATGTAGCGCGATGGTACATTCTGTGGATGTTACAGTATACATGTAGAGGTAGAAACACAGAAATCAAACGTTATAAAGTTTCAATTTATTAAAATAGGGTAGGTAGGTAGTATTAATTCAAATATTACAATTACAATTAGATAAATAGGTAGGATTTAATTAATTAGTTGAAATAATGTAAACTATGGTATATGATGATCTTCCAATAGACGAGCGATAGTAGCGATGGTGTCGATGATTGGAGCTTTCCCTTCGATGGTTGGCGGCAAAGAGATCGAATACTTGCTAGCTCAATCTCCGCTACAGTTCCCTCTTCTTGTTCTACTTTCTACTTCCTCTTTCTTCAAATTAGGTCACAGCGTAGGATGTATCCCAGTTTACTGCGGTGTTGCCAGATGCTCGATATTTGTTCCCTACAACTCGGCCATCCTTTGATTCTACGTCTCGAAGAATGCAATTGGATTTCACATGTCATCTCTAGTAGTCGTAGTTTGCAGATCATCTAAGCAGTCATCTCACTTCTCTTCGTGTCAGTCGTCTCAGGCACGTATTCTTTGTCATTAGTCATCTCAGATATTCGGCAATCGAAATAAAATTGAAGTATCTCCCAAAGCTTTTGTCATCATCAGTCATCGCAGAAAGGTCATCTCAAACACGGGTTGGTTAATTCTAAACAGCATCCATCATTGCAGATGAGTAACGGCTCAACTCTGGTAAGGTGGCGTTGTCATCGTGCATAGAGGTTTCATCTTCTCCTGAACTGTCGTCATATGGCACCCAAGGTTTCGTGTGGTCAGCGCTGGTGCTGGTCCTTCTGGGACCTTCCGACTCCCCAACCTTTCCCACGTCGTAGCGATCATGAGGACCAACGTTTGTTACCCTGTAAGGACCAAAGAATTTTTTATGAATTTTGATTAGGTTACCAAACTTTTTGCTGTAGGTCCTCGAATTTTCTTGCTGGATGATTTTGATTTCTTTTTTAGCTTTTTCACGGATGATGTCGCGCTCTTCATCGAAGACTTCTAAAAGTTCAGCAGCTACAACTTCGGCGATCCGTAGGTCTTCTTTATTTCTCATTTGGATCCCGAACATTACTTCAAAGGGACATCTTTGTGTACTTCTACTGATGCTGGAATTTAGAAACTGTTGTATTTTATTAGTAAATTTGTACCAATCGTTTGGTTCAGCCAGAGATAATTTGGTTAAAATAGGTATGATAGTTCTATTAATTCGCTCTACCTGCCCGTTTCCTCTAGGGACACCTGTAGTTATCTTGATGTGATTAATGCCCTCTTCTTGACAATATTCATCGAAAATATTAGAGTTAAAAGCGGCCCCTTTATCTGTGATTACTCGCTGTGGGTTACCAAACACAGAGCTTTGTAGGTGGAGTTTCTGGAGGACTTCGGCTGTTGTAAGCGTTTTCGTCCAATGTATCCAAACAAATTTGCTAAAACCGTCTATTACAACGAAAATATACTTGTAGCGCTTTCCAGTAGCCGACAGTGGTCCCAAGTGATCCAAATGGTAGGTGTGCAGAGGACGGTCCTCCTTTGGTATGGGATATAAGTATCCTTCCTGTTTGCCCTGCTTCTTTTCTGCTAGAATGCACTGAATACAACTTTGCCTACATCTCTCAATTTTTTCCCGAAGGTTAGGTATTGAGTACTCCCGTTTAATAATCTCTTTGACCTTTCGCACAGCAAAGTGCCCTTGTTCGTGTGCCCTTCTTATGATCTCTTTCTCCATGCCTTTTGGAACACACATTAGGCGATCCCCTTGTCCATTGACCTCATAAAGAAGGCCGTTTTCTGACACGAAATTTCTGTAAGGTCCTCGCTCCAACATTTTCAAAATTAAGCTGATTTTTCCGTCCCTCCTCTGCTCTGCTACTATTCTATCAACAACTTCACTCTGAATAGTCATAACTAAGGGGTTTCGACTGAGTGCGTCGACATGTCTCATTTTCGTTCCTGCCCTATGTTCTAGTTGATAGTTATAGTCCTGTAGTATCAGAGCCCATCCTGCTATTCTTGGGGCCAAATCCCTTTTCTCCATCGTCATTTTAAAAGCTGCACAGTCAGTAATTATTTTAAAACTAAGTCCTAGTAGATATACTCTGAATTTTTTTAAGGCTGCTAGGATGGCTAAAACTTCCAACTCACAGCTGCTATACCATCTTGTGCTGGCGAAGTTTTGCGACTAAAATAGTACACTGGATGAAACATATTATCATCGCTAGATCTCTGCATCAGAATTGCTCCAAAGCCGATTTTCGACGCATCGGTATGCAGCTCTGTTTGCGCTTCGGGGTTATATATCATAAGTATGGGTTTCTGCGATAAAGCCGACTTTATTTGGACAAATGCTTCTCTCTGCTGATCTCCAAAGTTAAATTTACTGTCCTTTCTTAGTAAATCACTTAATGGTTTTGCTAGAACTCCATAGTTTTTCACAAACTTTCTGAAATACCCTGATAAGCCCAAGAAACTCTGAACATTTTTAACAGACTTGGGCTCTGGGAAATGCTGTACAGCTTTTATTTTTAGCTGGGATGGGCTAATGCTTCCATTAGCAATTTCATATCCCAAGTACTCTATTCTTGTACAAAGAAAATGACATTTTTTCCATTTGAACTGGAGACCGTACTTCCCAGCAAGGTCAAAGACCCTTTTCAAATTTTCTATAGCCTCTGCATAGTCTTTTGCGACAATTATAAAATCATCCATGTAAATTATAATAATTTTTTCTTTAATCAGGGGTTGAAATATTGAAATAATGAATTTCTGGAATATAGTAGGTGAAGTACACAGACCAAAAGGCATTCTCAAGAACTCGTATTGGCCGGTGGGAGTCACAAAAGAAGTGTACTTTCTGCTTCCCTCCTCAACTGATACATGAAAGAATCCGTTTTCGAGGTCTAGGGTACTGAATATTTGCGCCCCAGATAGTTGATCCACCTGATCCTCTATAAGTGGGAGTGGAAAAAGATCTCTAATAACTTGTTTATTCAATCTATTATAGTCGACACAAAGGCGTTTAGTCCCATCTTTTTTTGAGACTAAGACTATGGGACTGGCAAAGTCCGATGAGCTAGGTCTTATTATTCCTTTCTCGAGCCATTCCTCAATTTGGGATTCAACCAAATCCTTTTCTAAAGGTGAAAGTCGACGAGGGTGTTGAAAAATAGGAGTGTCGTCCTTCAAGATGATCTTCATCTCAAAATTATGCTGCCTTTCTTCTACCGGCCTATATCCTTCTACGACTTGCTTTACCTCTTCCCGATAAGCCTCATTTTCTACATTCAGCTCAGCTTCCGTCTCTGGGTTGATCGAAAAACAGTCTAGCAGATTGTCAAGCCTTTTTACCTTAACCGTCTCAGGAGTTACCAAGATTTGGGTGTTAGTGAAGACATTTTGTCCCAAAATCATTGGTATTGAAAGAAAGCGATCCGAAATGACGTGAACCACTTTCTCGAAAACATTCTCATCAAAAGCTATTCTAGCAACGAAGCTTCCTAGTGTTTCCACACCACTTTCTGCTAGACCCCGCAATGGGGCTTTCTTTCCCGATAATGTTGGTGAACCTAACTGAATGAATTCGTCTGAGCGAAGAAGTGTTACTTCACTTCTCGTGTCTAGAAGAGCGTTTACTGAGTACCCCTTGTCGACAAAGTGGACTTCTTCTTCTTCCTTTTATCAGCGAGGCTATGATCCGAAAACAAGGGATCACAACCCTCCCACTTCACCGCATTTCTACTGATCCGCCTGTGGGGTTCGCCTATTTGACCTCAGAAAATATCGGCAGGCCTGCCGATTTTGGATCACTCGGTTACTGAAGCCAATGAAATGCCGATGTCGTCGCATTTGTCTGATCCAGGCGTTTATAGGCCTGCCCTACCTACATCGCGATGTCTTTGGAACGTGCATTGATATTGCCTTTTTAACAGGGTTCAAATGATCTCTTCTTTGAACGTGGCAATACCAACTGAGCCGGTCCCGCTCTATTTTTTGTACGATGGTTTCCTTGATGTGAAAGCTTCCACGGATCTTCGAACTTCTTATTCGATCAAGCTTTGTCACTCCTGCTGTCATGCGAAGCATCTTCATCTCAGCTGCCGTTAATTTACTCTCATACTTTTTGTACATCGTCCAACATTGTGAACCGTATGTGAGCGCTGGACGTACAACTGCGGTGTAGAGCCTTCCTTTCAACTTAGGGGGCATTTTTCTGTCGCAAAAAATAGCGGAATTTTCTCGCCACTTCATCCACCCTACGCTTACACGATGATTGATGTCGTCATCACAAGTTGCTTTGCTATTGATCATAGATCCCAGATATTTGAACTTTTCGCACTTGGGAAGCACTGTTCCATTCAAATAGATGTCTGGAATAGGCCTGATGGATCAGAGAACGGGCAGCACAAGTACTCTGTCTTTTTTGAACTAATGCGATACCCATCTCCCTCCAAAACGTCCACCCACACATCAAGTGCTCGTTGCAGGGATGTAGGATCCTCACTTATGATGGCTCCATCATCAGCAAAGAATAACTGATGTACCTTGGGGTCCATCACTTTACCTTCAAGCAGATAATCAAGGACTGTAATAAAGAGCAAAGGACTTAAAACGCTTCCCTGGTGTACCCCGACTTTGATTGGGAACTCTTCGGTTACTCCAGCGGGGCATCTTACTCTTGTCTTTGCTCCTTCGTACATGTCCATAATCATCTGTACATAGGTTTCTGGAACCCCTCGATGTCTTAGCACCACCCATATCAGATCTCGTGGTTGTCTGTCGAATGCCTTTTCAAAGTCAACCAATACAATATGCAAATCCCTTAAGGAATCACGATGTTTTTCCATTATGATCCTTATACTTTGGATTGCATCTGTGGTTGATTTACCCGAGACAAACCCGCACTGATCATCAGATAGCCGTATTATTTTTCGCAGTCGGCCACCTAATACCCGCTCAACGATCTTCATGGTGTGTGACATCAGCTTGATCGAATGGTAGTTATCACAGTTTCGCGTATCACCCTTCCCTTTGTATACAGGGAGAAGGTAACTTTCCCTCCATTCATTCGGCATTGGATCACCTCTCACGAATTTGGAGATGAGAATTCTGAGCCATCTGAACCCGATGTCTCCCATCTTTTTCCAGAACTCAGAGGGTATCTCGTCTGGCCCAACCGCTTTTCGTTTTTTGGAGTATTTGACCGCCTCACTAACTTCTTCGACTGTAATGTCGGGTATTTCTTCACAGTTAGGGGTGGCTTTGGAAAGTATAGCCGGGGAAACTGTTCATTCAAAAGCTCTTCACAATACTGCCGCCACCTCTGCAGAATTTTGTCGTCATCCACAAGAAGCTGGCCATGAGCATTGCTAATGAACTTTGGCGAACGAATCTCCTGAGCATTCTTCCTTCTTTGGGCGGCTATTTTGAAGATAGTGGCACTCTTGTTCATATTGTGTCTTCGCAGCTCCTGGATAGCCTGGTTTGCATCAGCAACCGGGGAAGATATTTTCTCCAGCTCCCGATACAGGCCCTCCGTACTCTCTGGTTGAAGCTGAGCGCACTTCTTCTTCGCTTTTGTCTTGCAGCATCTGTATTCCATTTCGAGGCGAGCTTTTTCGTCACTATTATTAGAGGGGCACTTTGACCAAGCTTTGAAAGCCGCTTTCTTCTCATTTATCACTTTCTTAGCTTCATCACTCCACCACCATGTTTCTTTGGCGTGTTGATGGTGGCCTTTTGAAGCTCCTAGCAGTGATTTGGCCTTCTTTAAGCAAGTTCACTGTAGGGAATCCCACATATTTTGTGCTCTGCACTCTTCATCCTCAGCTCCGTTGATGGTGTGAGAGAGGTAATTTTTCATTACGAAAACAAAAGCCTGGCCTTTTTCTTTGTCCAGATTGTACCACTTGATTTTCTCAGAGACCCTTGTTTGTTTGCTTTTCTTTGGTGTTTTCACAAAGTGGACTGCTTTGTGGAAAGTACCATTAGAACTTGGCAAGATATTAACTGCCTTAACATGTCTAGCGACCGCATCTTTTGAACACTGTGGAGCCTTATGGCCAAACTCCTTACATCTAAAACACTTGGGCCCCTGCGATATTTTACAGCATTCACTTGCACGATGTCCTTTCGAACCGCAGTTGAAGCAGGTTAGGTCGGAGCTTCTCGTCTTTCCAGCAGGTGAAGAACTGGTCTGCTTTCTTTCTGAATAAAAATTCGACTTCGAATTCGATGACTGATTTCTTTCAGAAAAAACTCTGTAAACTTCTATTTTTCTCTTAAATTCTTTAAAATTACTTGCTCCATAAAGCAGAGCTTTGTTATTGTGAGTATCTTTAATACCATCTACGACATACTGTATTACAGAAACCTCATCAATTTTTCCCCTAGAACCTAGCTCCTTCATTTTCAGAAAATACTGCAACACTGTCTCTCCTTGTTGTTGTTTCCGCATCATTAATTTTCGGTGAACTTCCGCACTTGAAAAATGTTCACCAAACTCCTCTATCAGAAACTTTTTCAATTCTGCCCACGTTGTTAGCCCTGGCTCTGAACGCACAGCCAGCCTTGCGGACCCCGACAAAAGTCTTTTTGCGTACAGCAAATTCTCTAAGGGTGTCCATTGCATAAGCTTAGCTCCGCTCTTGACTTCGTCTATCCAACACAAAATGTTAAAATCATCGTCCCCATTGAACTCTTGAATCGAGCTCGACACATCTTGGAATGAAGCAGTACCCCTACTTCTATTTCTTAAATACGCCACTTCGTCTTGCAATAAAGACATCTCTACCTCTTTTCTAATCGTAGTTTCTTTCTCTTGTAGATTCTTCTCGCGGATCTCTAACTGTCTACTCTTTTCTTCTAACTCTGCCATGGCATCGGATATGTCCAAGCTTTGTGGCAATCTGGCTGTACTATTTCTGTTTCGCCTTCCCATCTTAGACATCAATTAAAACGAGAGTGGCACCAACTACAGGATGCACCTGCACAGCAAAGAAACTTCGACGGGTATCAAAGAAGACAAAGGAAAATTAAACTTGTTCACAGCGTATGATATGATTTCCTTATCTACCACTTTTTTGCCTAAGACACTGAGTGAACTGATCGTGTCATGCACTCTTAGTACAGTCGCTTCAAATATGTGCTATACTTATTTTATGTTTTAACCTCGGAATAGTCTTATCAATCTGTTTATCCTTTATTCTTAAGTACTCCGATATAATTGATAATAATAATTTTTATACAGATTATACCAATTGTGCCGGGTGAACTAAGTATCACGCCAACCTTTTCCCTCGATGACCAAAGGTGTGGTGTACTAAGTAGCCTCCCTTGATGCCCGAGCGCGCGTAAAACGATGATCGCGACGAACTCGATGATATAACCGCAATGTTTTTATGTCTTTAATTTAAGTTCGATTAATTTAAGTCTTTAATAATCCCGGTTGAGCCCCCATGTAGAGGTAGAAACACAGAAATCAAACGTTATAAAGTTTCAATTTATTAAAATAGGGTAGGTAGGTAGTTTTAATTCAAATATTACAATTACAATTAGATAAATAGGTAGGATTTAATTAATTAGTTGAAATAATGTAAGCTATGGTATATGATGATCTTCCAATAGACGAGCGATAGTAGCGATGGTGTCGAGGATTGGAGCTTTCCCTTCGATGGTTGGCGGCAAAGAGATCGAATACTTGCTAGCTCAATCTCCACTATAGTTCCCTCTACTTGTTCTACTTTCTACTTCCTCTTTCTTCAAATTAGGTCACAGCGTAGGACGTATCCCAGTTTACTGCGGTGTTGCCAGATGCTCGATATTTGTTCCCTACATACATATGTATATCATGTGGGTCTATCTCCATTATTTCTCTACTCGTATGTAAAAAACTATGTATATGTCAAGCTTAATATACGTTTATATTAACTTAGATAGATAGATAGATAGATATATTTATTTTCGCAATAAGTTTACAGTGGAGTTGTTGTCGCACAATTTACACAGGTACAGAGATTTGATATTTAATAGTTCTATCTTTCTACTGAAATATTAATTTTAAAATCGACGCAAGTCGTGATTAAGAGAAATAAAAGAAATATTTGGAGGAAAAATGCGAAAGAAAAACCTCCAATATACAAAAAAAAAAAAAAAAAGACGAAGATAGTTATAGATAAATGTATAGATAAATTAGTTTATATGTAAATAAATAAATAAATAAATATATAAATAAATAAATAATTAAATAAATAAGTAAACAAATAAATAAATTAACAAATATATAAATACCTAAATTTAGAAATAAATTATTAAATAAATAAATAAATTAATAAATAAATAAGTGAATAAATAAATAAATAGATCAATAAATAAATAAATAAATAAATAAATAAATAAGTAAGTAAATAAATAAATAGATCAATAAATAAATAAATAAATAATTAATAAAAAATAGATAAATAAATAATTGAATAAATAATAAATAGATACATTAATAAGTAGATAAATAAATATTATAAATGATGACAACACATTAATACATAAAAAGAATAAAATAAAAATGAATAACAAGCAAGTGAATAAGAATAAATAAAAAAATACAAAAAAGAAAAATAAATAATATAGACTAGTCAATACAATTATGTGTAAATCTGAAACATGCTTAAACATTTAATTGGTTTATAAGTGCATTATCTGAATTATCACAGTTCCGTAAAAATGTATCCGTGAGCTTAAGAATTCTATCGGAGATCAATTCAACATTCGCTTTGTGGTGAAGATTTATAGTAGAATGATATCTAGATAAGTTAAGCATCATTTTTAGCAATTTATTTTGTGACACTTGTAGTTTATTATTATATTATTATTATTATTATTATTAACTTAATGTAATATAAAAATGCATTGAGGAATCGAACTGGAGGTATTGGGTATGAAAATAATCCGGTTCTTCAACGAAACCCGCAAAGTTCAATTGATATCATACTCGTATAATATTGGTTAAGTAATGAAAACATTAACAAGATATTGGTCACTATTTAGATGTTAGTTTTCCTGCTTGAGCTTAAGAATATTCGCTGTTCTATCAAAATCGAAGAGACACCAGTAAGATGTATCCGTAGATTCATAAATCAATTATAGGTCATGCCAGTCGGCACATCTACGTAATGACCTTGGGGATTCAATAAAAAAGAAAATTTATTCACAGGCTACACGTCTTGATGGTGACACCCATTATCTCGCACGCGGCCATAATCTGGTGGCCGAAAATACACCAGCAGATCACTTTTTTAAAGCTGAAGCAGCTACAAAGAATACTCTGTCTTGGAATCACAGGCACTATGCGTACCTGCACTATGTGTGCAATGGAAGCTGTCATAGCCCTTTTTCCATTATAGATGTTCATTAGGAAGACGCCTGCTAGACATGCTGTCGAATTACATCTGGAATATGAGTCTAAGCCCGACGGTCGTATGGGACACCTGAACATACTTAAATCAATTCCCGAACAATATATATTCTGGACCGTACCTGTAGGGAGAAAAAAAGAAACATCCGAACACATTCTCTGTGCATGTTCGGCACTATGTTGATTGAGACGACCGACGTATCTTCAAAAGAGATTTTTTCACACTCGTGAGCGTAGAGACTCCTCAACCAAGGACTTAACCGCCTTCACAAAAGAAGTGGTGAGTATCCTAAACTTATAAGTACCATTGACACAATAAATCTTTTAGCTCGCAGCGTCCCCTACATGACTACACACCTCGCCGTGGTGTAGGGGCCTAGTAATGGTCAAGGATTCTCGGGTATTTCCCCAGATGAGACAAGAAGCCAAGCTGTAGTCGTCCTAATCCCTCCCCGTCATATCCTTTCCCTCCCTCTCTCCTCTCCAGTGGGCCGGATCAAGGTGTAATACGACCCGTGCCGAGGATCAGCCTGGCTGGGGGCCCACTTTAAATAATAGTCCAGTCGCTAACGGAGTATCCGGATACCTGGCGACCTCCGGATTAGCCTGCCTTGCCTGCACAATGCGGATCTCTGTGCAGGTCGACCTCCCATTCTCCGCCACTCGTGGGTCCAATAATGAACAATAAAAACAAAAACATACAAAACATAAAAAATATAAAAAAGACAAAGAAAGAGGACGGTCCTCTTAAAAAACCGTCTTCCAGCCTCCTGGAAAGCATACCCGCAAGCTCTGCTGTGGCAATCCCTTCTAGCGCATTGGCCTTGAGGCCTAGCACTAGCGTTGCAAGCAGTTGCAAGCAGGTTGACGCCCCCAGAATTGCTGAACGCGCGTCTGGTACGGTGTCAACACATGGTCCCATCGTAAAGCCAGACCATGAAACGCGAGGGGGCAAACCCCTTAACATCTCTGCCCCTTCAGGGACAGCATACTGTTCGGCCTCGAGCTTACAGCGTGCTGTGCCCTCCACTTCGAAGGATCCACATCCCCTTCTCAAATCTCTTTCGGCGGCGATGGATGGCTCGGCTTCGAGCTTGCCGAATGTCGCTCTCCCCAAGATCTCCTACCAAGATCGCCGGCTAGCTTATAAGCTAATTCGCCGCATCCAGGTAATTCCTGAACAGGACAGGACCCAGAAGCATAAGACTTCTCTAAGCTGGGCACTTAAACGTGTCCAGCTCCCCCCTGACTCATCCAGCAAGGACTTGCCGTCCAAACGCCAGAGGTCTCAAGATGAGTCTCCCACCCTTGCCAAAAAGACCAAGGTAGTACAGTCCATCGCTACTACCAAGCCCTTCAACCAAGTGCTTAAGGCACACTTGGAGATTGCGGTCGTTGACCATAGCTATCCGGATGGCAGCATTACGGCGGATAAGTGGAGGAAGGTGGAGATTACACTCGCCACCAACTGTGTTTCCTGCAGGGATGGTGGCTGGCATCAAGGGCATGTCAAACTCGTTGCCTGCGCTGACCAAAGATCGTAGGATCTCTATAAACTTGCTGTCTCCAGATTAGGACAGGTTTGGCCAGGTGCACAGTTGGAGGTCGTGGAAAAGGACCAGATTCCTAACCGACCAAGAACACGTGCTACCATTCCGGCTGAACCCTCTGATCCTAAAATCATCCTGGATATTCTGAAGGCTAACAACAGCTCCCTTCCTACCCATAATTGGAAGATTGCCAAAGTGGACGAGCCGATAGGAGACGTCAGAAGTGTGATCATTGTCATCAATGAAGAGTTTCTGGCCCCCCTGGCATCTTCTAAAGGGGTAGTAAATTATGGTTTCAGCTCCATCACCCTGAAAGTCTACAAATGTGACGAGAAGGAGCTCGAGAAAGTACCTCCCAAGCAGGTTGCAGTCTCTTCTGCACCAGCTAAGAATACCTCTCCTTCCGAGCCCCTTCCCTCGCTCCCTTGCGTCGTTCCATCTTTTTCGGGGGTTGACTCCTCGTCGACAGACACCGAGATGGTTGACGCTCTTTTGAAACTGGACTTCTCTGGTCCTCCCTCTCCCTCTCCATCACTCCTGGACAGTGACCCATGTGGCCTCTCTCTCGAGGATGACCTTCTGTCATCAGATTCAGAGGAAGCCAATAATACCGTGGTAATGGTATCTGTAGCGAGAAGTAGCCCCAATGCTGCGGATCCTACAGATTAACCTGCATCACTCCATCACGGCTTCGGCTTCCCTCATTCTCCGGCTCAGCAAATACGGGGAAGACTTAGTCTTGATCCAGGAACCATGGGTTGTTGGAAACCGGGTTTGTGGACTCAAGACTCCAAACTACATATTAATCTACGCAAGAAAAGAAGGTAAACCGAGATCCTGTATCCTTGCGAAGACCCATCTAAACATTCATTTACTCTCTAATTTCAGCAATCAAGACATAGTCGCTACCAACCTGGAATTGCGATCAAGAAATTACTGGTTGGTATCGGCTTATTTAGGTCACGATCTTGCGGGCCCACTCCCCCCGGACATCTTGGGGAGCTTGATTGCTGTAGCAGAGAGCCGAAACACTGGTCTCATCATTGGCTGTGATGCGAATGCCCATCACTCAATCTGGGGCAGTTCCGACATAAATGTAAGAGGTGAGCAACTTTTTGACTTTATCCTTAGTACTAAACTCCTAATCTGTAACAGGGGGTCCAAACCGACCTTCATTACTCGAAACCGACAAGAAGTCCTGGACATCACTCTTGTCTCCGATCATTTATATAACTTGGTTAAGGACTGGAGAGTCTCTGATGAGCACTCTTTTTCAGACCACCGTTACCTCCAATTTAGTCTTGATGACTATCTGCCTGACCAGAAGGCTTTTAGAAATTATAGAAAAACCAACTGGTCCCTCTATAGGAAACGTTTATTAACGCTCATTCCCTCCCATCTGCCTACTGATCCTTCTTGCACTGAAGACCTCGACGATTTAGTCAACACCCTAACATCGGCACTAAATGGTGCCATGGCCGAGGCCTGCCCACTCCGCAAACCTCGAGGTATAATGAAACCTCCCTGGTGGAATGCAAATCTCAGTACTCTTAGGAAAGACAGTAGGCTCCTTTTTAATACTGCTAAAAGTTCCCGTGAGACGGCCGACTGGGACTCCTATAAACTGTCTCTCAGAAAATACAAAATCTCACTGAGGAAGGAGCAACGACGCTCCTGGAGACTTTTCTGCGACAGCATTGAAGAGTCCTCGGAAGCTTCCAGGTTGCGGAAAATCCTCTCTAAAAGCTCTGCTACACCCAGCTTCCTTTTGCATCCGGATGGTTACTGGACCTCCTCTGCGGAAGAATCCATTGACATCTTACTGGATACCCACTTTCCTGGTAGCTCCCCTGTTGCTATATCGCGAGAGGGAAATCCCCCCCCCTCAACCTTGCAGCAACTCGCTAGTCTTGATAACTACAGAAAAGATCCGTTGGGCCATGCGCAGTTTCAAACCCTTCAAGTCCCCAGGACCTGACGGTGTTATTCCAGCTGAAATTCAGCAATGCGAGGACATTGTGCTTCCATGGCTCAAAGTCATCCTGTCGGGCTGTCTAAATCTGGTCTATATTCCCAAACTATGGACCGAGGTTGAAGTCATATTCATACCTAAGGCAGGAAAGAGCTCGCACGTGGAACCAAAGGATCTCCGACCTATCAGTCTATCGTCCTTTCTGCTCAAAACGTTAGAAAGGTTAATAGATATCCATCTTCGGCAAAGTATTAGCCCAGCTCTGCTCTCGCCGTCCCAACATGCGTACTGCAAAGGCAAATCGGTTAAGACTGCCTTACATTCGCTTGTGCGCATCATCGAAAAATCCTTGAGCATCAAAGAATACACCATGGTGGCTTTCCTTGACATTGAGGGAGCTTTTAACAATGTCAAACCAAAGGCAATTACCGACGCACTTGTAAATCTGAAAGTGGATACCTCGCTCGGAGTGTTGATCAATCAATTGCTTACATGCAGGATTATTAACACGCAGCTGGGCGGAGCATCGGCCAGAAGAATTGCTCGCTGCGGTACACCTCAAGGTGGAGTCTTATCACCTCTTCTGTGGAACCTGGTAGTTAATGAACTACTGATGGACCTGGATACGTCAGGTTGTAGAGTGATCGCCTATGCTGATGACATTGCTATTGCTTCCTCCGGTAAACACCCGGACACTCTCAGGGATATCCTCCAATATGCTCTCCTTCGGCTCACCAAATGGGCCCCCAATTGTGGATTGGGGGTTAACCCCCATAAAACGGAACTCGTTCTCTTCACGAGGAAATATAAAGTTCCCCTCATAGACCCTCCCTTGACAAATGGCACCAGTCTCACCTTCTCTGAAAACGCAAAATATTTGGGTCTTATTTTGGATAGGAAATTAAACTGGAAGGCCAATCTTCTAGAGCGCGTCAAGAAGGCTAATGTAGCTCTCTATTCCTGTAAAAAGGCTATAGGTAGGAGCTGGGGTATTAAACCTCAAATCACCCATTGGCTATACGTGTCCGTTATCAGGCCTATACTACTATATGGCGTGATCGTATGGTGGCCTGCTCTTGAAAGGGCTGTCCACCTCACTCAACTAGCTAAGGTGCAAAGATCTGCATGCATCTGCATCAGTGGTGCACTTAGAACTACTCCCTCCGCGGCACTGGGCATCTTGTTCAACCTGCTACCCTTAGATATTTTCGGCAAACAGATGGCAGCCTGTGCGGCCATCCGCTTGAAAGCCTCCTCTCAGTGGTCTAGCTATCGCTTTGGCCACTCCTCGATCCTTGATCTTCTCAACTTCAAACACGAAAACACGGACTACACCCCGCCGAAACTGAGATTTGACCGTAACTTCAGTACGAGCATCCCTAACCGGGATGTATGGGACACCTCCCCCCTGTCGATGCTAGTTCGGTTCACTTCTTTACAGATGGATCTAAGACGGAAGGTGGGGTGGGTTGTGGTGTTTTCTTCGAACAGCTCAATCTGAGGATCTCTTTCCGCCTCCCCGATCATTGTAGCGTTTTCCAGGCGGAAATCATGGCGATTAAAGAAGCCCTGTCCTGGCTGAAATGTAATGTATTATCTGTCAGGGATATTAGCATTTTCACTGACAGCCAAGCGGCAATCAAGTCCCTGGAATCGTTCTCCTTCACTTCTAAGGCTGCCTTAAACTGTCGTCTATCTCTTATGGAGATGACAGAGCAGTTCAACATTCACCTATGCTGGGTGCCGGGCCATAGAGACATTCCAGGTAACTGCAGGGCTGACGACCTCGCCAGACAGGGTACCACTCTAAGGATTTTGCCTGAAAGGCAAGCCCTGGGTATGCCCCTCGCTACATGTAAGTATCTACTAAAGCTGAACGCTATTAGCGCGACCAACCTTTTATGGGGAAACGGCTCAACGTGTCACATTTCGAGACAGATCTGGCCTAGGCTGGATCAAAAACGTAGTGCCGATCTGATCAAGTTAAAGCGTACACAAATCAGCTGCGTTGTCGGTGTTCTCACTGGACACTCTCTTATAGGCCAGCACGCCAAAAGACTTGGCCTCTTCTCCAATGACTTCTGCAGAAGCTGTAGGGACGAGGAGGAGGAGGAAACCATCCTTCACCTCCTATGCACATGTCCAGCCCTGTCGCATAAAAGAATGCTCCATCTAGGGTCCCCCTTCCTTGACGACCTCTGCGATCTGGCGTCCTTGGACGTCATGAGCATCCATCGCTTTGTCAAAAGCTCCGGTTGGTTTTGTTAGTCCCTGAGTGGCCTAATGGTTTGATCCTGGTATCACAAAGGACCTTTGCTGGTCTAAGTGTGTCTACACTCCCGTGTGGACAGCCAACATAACCTAACCTAACCATCCTAAACTTATAAGTACCATTGACACAATAAATCTTTTAGCTCGCAGCGTCGTCCACTTTACTCAATAGGCTTAATTTAAAAAAGAAATAAATTCCGTAAATCACTAAAAGGTTCAGGTTTGCTTTTTTTTCCGAGGGTGGGTGAAAATCTTCAACAAGACACTATGAGGATCGACAGTGCGTGCTCATAGTAGTGTGGGATTCTCACCCACTAAAAAGCCTCGCTTCAAAACAGACTTGTTTATATTTTTACTACAACTAAGTATTCGACTTATCAAGTAGTTTTGATTTCACGAAATAAGAACGTTTTGCAGGGACCTTCCCATTAGAAGTTCCTGCCAGCTCCGCAGTTTAGACGCGGTTACTTATCGCGCTAAGTCTAAAGGTTTGGTTCTTTGTAGACGGCGAAGTAAATTTCTTTCTTCCAAAACTTGAAGGACTGTAATATTTACGTGACTTTCTAGTCGACTTCTATGCTTTCTCGCGAAGGTTTGAATTTCGTCTTTGATTATTTTAAAGCGAAGATCTCTATGGATATCGCTTTTTCTGATATACCATGGCGCATTTACAATACCTCTTAGCACTTTGTTTTCAAAAGTTTGTAAAATTTTAATATTACTTATTTTGGTACAACCCCAGAGTTGTATACCATATGTCCATACGGGCTTTATCACTTGCCTATATAAAAGCAGTTTGCTCTCTATATTAAGCTTGGAATATTTTCCAAGTAACCAATACATTTCTCTATATTTATTATCTAGTTCTTTGCCTTTTTTCTTAACGTGCGTTTTCCATTTCAGCTTTGTATCAAGTGCCATTCCAACATACTTAGCCTCGTTTGCAAACGGAATTTGAACCGAGTTGGAAAAGATCGGCAAATTATTTAGTCTCATATAACTTAAATTGACATGAACAGATTTGGTCTCGTTGAGTGCGATTCGCCAAACCTTTGTCCATTCATTTACTCTATCCAAAGCTTCTTGCAGTTTTTCTTTAGTATCTTCGACCGTTTTACCTACTGCCAAGATAGCAGTGTCGTCGGCAAATGTAGCTAGCTCAGTGCCTTCTACTTGCGGTATATCACGAGTACATAATAGATATAAGACTGGACCAAGAACGCTTCCTTGCGGCACCCCAGCCATTATTTCCTTGAAATCTGAATATTCGTTTCCTTATTTGACGCGGAATAGTCTATTTGTAAGGTAGTTCTTCAAAATATCATATAGGTGCTGTGGCAGAACTTGTCGTAATTTAAACTTTAAGCCTTCGTGCCAGACCTTGTCAAAGGCTTGAGAGACGTCAAGGAATACGCTTGAACAAATCTTTTTCTCTTCAAGTGACTTTTAGATTACATCATAAGACGATTGTGTTTTTTTATTCTGCTACTACAGAATGGATGTCAAGTGCATAAAATGTAATTTGCTAATATCCGCCAACGATTATCTTTCGTGCGGTATTTGTCATTCGATTTTACATGTACAGTGCTCGAATGTACTCGATACTCTATTCGCTTTGTTAAAGACAAATAAGAATATGTTTTGGAAGTGTGATTCGTGCGATTTAAATCTATTGCTACCCTGCTTGTTAAAAATTAAAGAGTTGCTTAAGATCTGCAATGAAGGAGAATTTGAAAAGTGTTTGTCTTTTGGCACATCGGCAACAAATTGCTCTCAAAGAGTTACTCGGTCTCAAGTTAAAATTAAGTACACCGAACCCAGTAAACTGTTAAAAGGAAAAACTGCTTCTCCCTTACCTATGTTTCGATCTACATCTTTGCGACACAACAAAGACTCTCCCGCGATTGCCAGTAAACTCAAGAAAAGTGATAATACTTTAAGGGGCTCGTCAAAAGCTGTTAACGCATCAAATGCAAGCAACTCTAACTCTGTCAAGCAGAGTAAGAAAGTGAATAAAACAGATTGCCCTTACAGTTGTTCCACCAATGTAGCTGCATGTGATGACGCTGTTCTTGTCTCTCGATCTCCGTCTGCTGGTACAGACAATATTTTGGAGAGTCAAAATAAACTCTCTTCCCATGAGTCAGCGGTAGTTGCAGTTACTAAAACTGCTGTCGTTAGGGATTCTGTTGTGGATGTTGCTGGCGCTGTTAGTGCGGATGCTTTGGTTGCCAATGCATCCAAAACAAACATTGCCGTCGCTATGAATACTCGTGAGCTTGAGTTTTCAGCTTCTGTCACTGATGAAGTTGCTACTAAAACATTAGCTATCGGTCCGAATGTTATTTCTTATGCTGCTGTCTGTGCTGATGTTGTAGACGTTCATGTAGACCTTTCTGCTACTGGAACAAATGGGCTAAATGCTGATGTCGCTGCTGTGGAAGCTGTTGGACCTAGTTCCGGTACTGGTGTTGCTGAGTAGAATAGTAGCAGAAAAAAGTTGAACGTGCGGCCGAAGGTCATCTTGGGAACTAATGAAAGTGTTGCTGATCTTCACGTCGTTCGCAAATTGAAGTGGTATCATGTGTCTAGTTTCCATCCCGATACTTCCACGGATGGTATTATTGCTTACGTCGCATCTAAGTTAGACGCTAATTCTGCATGTTTTTCGTGCTTTAAACTAGTTAAGCTAAATGGTAGTAGTCAAATTCTTAAATTTGTTAATTTTAAAATTGGAGTTCCTGCTCAATATGCAAGCTCTATCTACAACGGAAATTTCTGGCCTAATGAGGTAAAAATTCGTACTTTCGTCCAGAAACCAAAAAACTAAATTCTGCTAATGCTAATGTTGTTTGTACGAGTAAGCCATCCGGCAATACAGATCCAAATCAAACTATTAATGTTCTGCAACCAGTTCGAATATACTATCACAACGCCAGTGGCTGCAGAACGAAGACTTTGGATCTGTTTTCGGCTTCAAGTCACAACGATTATGACGTAATAATAATTACGGAAACCTGGTTTCATCACGGAATTCTGTCAACAGAAATCTTCGACAGCCGAATCTTCAACGTATTTCGCCTTGATCACTGTAAAGCGGTTGAGGAGGTGTGCTGGTTGCTGTTCGGACAACATTTTCCTGTAAGCAGGTAGAATTACCGATCTTAGACGTAGAACAAATTTGTGTTTCGGTTAACGTTGAAGGTATTGGAAATACCTATTCTTCATTGCTACTTATTGGTATTCTTCATTGCTACTTATACCATATACCGTCAAAAAGTAAACTAGTCACTTATGAAAAATGCTTTAAAAAAAATTGTATTTGTAAGTAGTCACTATTCTGATTCAAATAATATTTGCGTTCTTGGTGATTTTAATATTGGTGATGTAGTTTGGTCTTGGTCTGAAGACGACAAATGCTTATTCCGCATAATGTAATAAAAGACTTCGAATTAGCTATTGTTGACCTTCTGCTTTGTTGTAATTTATGCCAAGTTAATTCTATAACAAATTCTCAAAATCGAATTTTAAATCTTGTTTTTATTAATACAAACGATTTAAACGTTAATGTTTTTGAAGCTCCGTTTCCTCTTTTAAATAATTCAATTTATCATACGCAAATCTATATTGAAATTGAGATGTATAATTATAACAAGAGGGATGCGATTTCAGATATTTTTTTTAAAATGTGATTTTAGTGGATTAAATTCATATTTGAATTCATTTGATTGGGATCTTGAATTTAAAAATCTATGTCTTCCTGAAATGTGCAGTTGTTTTGCTGCCATTATAAAATTTGGATTTACCACGTTTGTTCCATGCTCAGTGAAAAGAAACATTTCGAAACCCCCATGGTATAATAGGCGGCTTCTTCATTTAAAAAACTTAAAAAATAAGGCATACAAAAGATTTAAAATTTCTGGAAATGAAATTGATAAAGATCTGTTTTGGAAGCTGCGGAAGGGCTTTACTGTGCTAAGCAAGTTCTTGCATAATTTGTATATTAACAGTGTGGAAAATAAGCTAAAACGCAATTCCAAGTGTTTCTGGTCATTTATAAACCATACAAAATATTCTGTTGGGTTGCCTAAAACAATGGTTTATAAAAATGTTGAATCCAATGACACTTATACAACAGTTGAATTATTTGCGCAATTTTTTGAATCAGTTTTCTCGAAATGCAGTGTATCCAGTAGTTTGGAACCGTATTCAATGTCCAAGATTGATTTTGGTCTACTAGTTTTAGATTTGCAGGAGGTACTGTCTGCGGCTCGCATACTCAAGCCTAATTCTAAGCCCGATTCTGATGGTATCCCGGCGATTGTATTGAAAAACTGTTGTGATTCGCTGTGTACACCTTTGCTCACAGTTTCAAATGCATCTCTTTCATCTGGCATTTTTCTTGACGATTGGAAACTGTCGTTTCTGGTTCCAATTTTTAAATCTGGATCTAACAATAATATTGGAAACTACAGAGGAATATGCAAACAATCCGCTATACCAAAGCTTTTTGAAAGCATCGTTAAAAATAAATTAGAATTTCATGCAAAAGAACATCTGTCTGAGTTTAAGCATGGTTTTGTTTCTGGTCGTTAGACGATATCAAATTTAGCGCATTTTACGTCCTATGTTATCAACGCTGTTGAAAATGGATGCCAAGTTGATGCTATCTACACAGACTTTAGTAAGGCATTTGATTCAGTGGATCATAAGATTTTGCTAAAGAAACGGGAACTTTTTGGATTTCATTCTGCAATACTGTGGTGGATTTCCTCGTTTTTAGTTACTTACTTACTTAGGTGGCGCTACAGTTCGGGGTGAACCTGGGCCTCAACCAACAAGCCTCTCCATTTAGCTCGGTCTTTAGCTAATTGCCTCCAGTTGCGCACTCCAAGTTGGTCGAGGTCCCCTTGAACTTGTGCGCGCCACCTACGGCGATAATTCCCTCTACTGCGTCGTCCCTCGGGGTTAGATTCGAAGACTCTGCGGGCCGGAGCGTTGGTGTCCATTCGCTCTACATGTCCTAGCCATCTCAGACGTCCAATACGCAGTTTTTTGACTAGGTCGATGTCGCTGTACAGCTCGTATAGTTCGTGATTGAATCTTCTCCTCCAAAACCCGTCAACGCAAACGGGACCGAAAATCTTACGAAGAATTTTTCTCTCGAAGCGACCAAGAATATCTTCATCCTCTTTTAATAAAGTCCATGTTTCAACGCCGTAAAGCAGGACTGGGATGATCAAGGTCTTATATAGAGTCTCCTTAGTTTTTCGAGAGAGGGCTTTACTGTTGAATTGCCTTATAAGCCCAAAAAAACAGCGATTGGCAAGAGTTATTCTTCGATTGATTTCTGCGCTGATTTTGTTTGCTGAATTTATAGCAGAGCCAAGGTAGACAAAGTCCCTTACTACCTCGAAGTTATAGCTGCCCACGGTGACGTTTTGTCCAATTCGTCGATGTTGGTTTTCCCTTCTAGTTGACAGCATATACTTGGTTTTGCCCTCGTTTATCGCCAAACCCATTTTGGCCGCTTCCGCCTCAATGCTTGCAAAAGCACCGATGACAGCCCGCTGAGATCTTCCGATAATGTCTATATCGTCGGCGTATGCAAGCAGTTGTACAGACTTGTAATAGATTGTGCCTCCGGTGTTGGCTTGTGAGTTCCGCACAATCCGTTCAAGTACAATATTAAAGAAGTCACATGACAGCGCGTCACCTTGTCTAAAGCCTTTTTTGACATCAAAGGTCTCGGTGAGGTCATTACCGACCTTGATGGAGCAGCGAGCGTTCTCCATCGTCAGCCTGCACAGGCGGACAAGTTTGGCAGGGATGTCAAAACTAGACATTGCTCTATAAAGCTCTTCTCTATAGATGCTGTCATAGGCGGCCTTGAATTCGATAAAGAGGTGGTGAGTATCGATTTGGAATTCTTGGGTTTTCTCCAGGATCTGCCGAAGTGTGAAGATTTGATCGATGGTGGACTTTCCTGGCCTGAAACCGCATTGATAGGGTCCAATCAGGCTGTTGATAAAAGGTTTCAGGCGTTCACACAATATCGCAGAAAAGATCTTGTACGCGATGTTGAGGAGACTGATGCCTCTATAATTGGCGCAGTTGAGGGGGTCTCCTTTCTTGTGGATCGGGCAAACGATGCTGAGATTCCATTCATCAGGCATACACTCCTCTGACCAAATATTAGAAATGAGTTGGTGTATGCACTCTACCAATTCATCCCCAGCTGCCTTGAAAAGTTCGGCCGGTAAACCGTCAGGTCCAGCAGCCTTGTTCGATTTTAGCTTGGATATTGCTATCCTCACTTCGTTTTGGTCAGGTGGACGGAAATTTTGACTATCATCGTCCATGTTGAATGGTTCATTCTGCCTGACAGCGGGATGTTGGTCTTCGTCGCCGTTATACAGTCTGCAGAAGTAGTTTTTCCATATTCTCAGCACCGACTGTGATTCTACTACGAGGTTTCCATTCTCATCTCTACAGGTTTCTGTACGGGTATTACTTCTCTGACACGTTCTTTTTACCTTTTGGTAAAACTTCCGTACATTGTTCCTGGAGTATAGACTCTCGATATTCTCAAACGCGCGCTTCTCATGCTCTTTCTTCTTCTTTTGGAGAAGCCGATGTTCTTCCCGTCTCTTTTGCTCGTAGAGCTCACGAGCAGCTCTCGTTTTCCTTTGCAGCGCCGCTTTGTATGCCTCTTGTTTTGCTGCATGCACTCGCCGGCATTCTTCGTCAAACCAGGGGTTTCGCGGTGGTGGGCGAGCGAGACCCAGCACATCAGTCGCGGCGTTTCTGATGGCATGTTGGCAGCGTTGCCACTGGTCTTCGGCACTTGATGCTGGCGGTATAGGGGTGATTGAGAGATTTCGGGATACGCGTTCAGCGAAGAGTCTGGCGGTCTCTTGCGATTGTAGCTTTTCGACGTTAAATTTTCTCACAGTAATTCTTCTTTGTTGCTCAGATTGGGATATCCGCATTCGTACCTTGGCTACAACAATGTAATGATCCGAGTCTATGTTGGCCGCTCGGAAGGTCCGGACATCCAGAATACTGGAGGCATGCCTTGCGTCGATCGCAATATGATCAATTTGGTTGATCGTGACATAATCATTGGACCGCCATGTCTGCTTATGAATATCGAGATGAGGAAACCATGTGCTTGCTATGGTGACATTTCGTTTTTAGTTGGTCGGTTCCAAAAAGTTAACATAGATAACTGCTGTTCAAGGCCAATATCATGTACCTCTGGAGTTCCGCAAGGTAGTCATTTGGGCCCTCTACTTTTCATCATTTTTATTGTTCAATGTATAAGATTCTGTCAATGCTTAATGTATGCGGATGATCTTAAGCTATTTCTTAAGATAAAAAGTTTAGATGATTGTAGAAAGATGCAAATCGACCTTAGCAACCTATCGAACTGGTGTATTCACAATAGCTTAAAGTTGAATATTCAGAAATGCACGGCTATTTCTTTTTTAAGATCTCAAACGCAATACACGTATGACTATTGCATTGATTTAACTCCTTTAAAAAGGGTAAATTAGATGAAAGACATTGGTATTATTATAGACAACAAGCTAACTTTTGCTCTTCACGTTGAGTATGTAGTTGCCAAAGCGAACTCACTTGTTGGGTTTATCAAAAGAAATTCAAAAGAGTTTTCTGATCCACACACATTAATACCATATGTCTATTCATCTCATTGGTTAGATCGATTCTTGAATACGCCGATGTCATCTGGAACCCCATTTATCAGACCCACTCGGATCGTATAGAAAGTGTGCAGAGGCGGTTCACAAAATATATTTTCAAAAAATATGCTGGGACTTTGAGCCTTACAGTGCACGTTGCTAATTACTGGGTATACTTACCCTTAATGTAAGAAGATATGCCCACGTTGTATTATTTATCAGAGATGTCTTGTTTTACCGCATAAATAGCCCTGCTCTTTTATCGCAGGTGCCCATTTATGCTCCCGAAAGGCGTCTGAGAGTTCGAAACGTTCTTTTTCAACCATCACATAGAACAAACTACGGTCGTAATGAACCTATTTCTAGAGCTCTTATGTCTTTTAATGAAGTCAGTAGAGATATAGATTTTCATTATTCTAGAGATCTGTTTAAAAATATTCTGTTTGCTTTATTAATAAATTAATTTATCACTTTCCTCCTCTTTTCTATAAAAACGGTATTACATTAATCACGTACATTTTGTTCTCATTAATTTATCTATATACAATATATATATATTTTTTTTGTATTATTGGAAAATTTTTGTAATCCATAAAGCTATGCTTGTAGATGAATATAAATAAAACTAAAACTAAATATACCATTCGATGTACTTGTTCAACTGTAGAATGCTTACTTCTAAATTCGAATTGATGATCCGGAATGAGATGCCCTTCTTCTATTACCGGCTATATTCGCCTAATCAATATTCTCTCGAACACCTTGGATATAATTGGAAGAAGCGAAATCGGTCTATAAGACGTTTTTCATTCGGTGGTTTTCCGGGCTTATAACTTCGACGACTTTCCATTGACTGGGAACATGTTCTAGTCTAAGTGCGGCATTTATAATGAACAGAAGCTTAATTAGAGCTTTTCTCGGTAGGGCTTTAAGAACCTCTCCCGTAATTAGGTCGTATCCAGGAGCCTTCTTAGGTTTAAGTTTCGTTATTTCTTCCTTAAGTTCGGTAAGTGTCGCATTTCTTATTACGCTATTGGTTATATAAGACGTATTTATATTTTGAATACGAGCTAGTTCATCAAACGGTTTCAAAGTTTCTTCCAGATGGGTGGCAAAAACTTGCGCTTTCTCTTTATTATGCCTGGCCCATTCGTCTTGATTTTTCCTAATTGGGGCGGCTTGAATTTGAGGTTTTTTAATACCTTTTATAGCCTTCCAAAGCGAGTAATTATAATCTTTATCTGCCTTTAAGCTTTCTAGGTAAGTTTGCATTTCATTATTCTTAAGGTTTTTAATAGATCTTTTTAGTGAGTTGCACAAACGGTTAAGATATGCTTCATGTTGCGGAGCACGAGTTTGTTGCCATTTTTTGCGTGCTTTTCTCTTCTCCTTAATTATCTCTTTTATTTTCTGCGGATAAGTTTGAATGTAGCTTGCCGGCGTTTTCTTTGGTTTGGGAGTATTCTTCCATGCGGCATTCTGTAGGATTTCGACGAAGCGATCAACTTCAACTTCAAGTTCATATGGCGTTTTAAGTAATACGCTCAGCTCAGTATTTGCTTCAATATCTTTTTTTAAGCCATCCCAATTAAATTTCACGCTGGATTTGACTGGTCCTACTTTTTTAATCAGAGCATCGCTTATCGTCATAATGATTGGAGAATAATCGGAGGAGAGATCAAAGCTTTCTTCAACTTGTATACAGTTGCCAGATATTCCTTTAACAACAAAGAAATCGATCAGATCTGGCATCTTATTTCTATCAGTCGGCCAATATGTTGGTTTACCCGTCGAGTGAAAATCACAACTGTATTGCATACCCGCATTATAAAGCTTTCTTCCTTTCTGAGAGGTGTACCTTGAACCCCAGAAGGGGTGTTTCACGTTGAAGTCGCCACCAATAATAAAATTTGGTTTAAGGAAGTTGAAGATGTTTGTGAAATCACTTTCTTCAAGTTTATATCGCAGTGGACAATATATAGACGAAATGTTGAAAGCAAAATGTCTATTTCTAACACGTACCGTGCTTACTTGCATTGCTTCTAATTCAATCTTTACTTCCGCTGAGTGTTCGATACATTCTTTTATAAACAAGGATGATCCGCCTCTTGCTCTTTCCGATGGGTGGAAGGCGTGATACACACTATATCCTCTTATCTTAACATTCGTTTGTTTTGTCAGATGAGTTTCAGGTTCAGGTTTGCTGTTGCGCAACTTTGTAATAAAGTACCTCCGGGATTTTATGCAGAGAACTACGTAATAAAGAGATTGAAAAAAATAGTATCAATAAAAGAAAAACACATTTATTTGATTTCATAATATTTATTTTATACTTAATTTTACGTACATTTTACTCAAAGCTTTTGTAAGGAAATTATTTTTGCTTTTACAAAAAAAAATTATTCAAGTTATTTAATATTTACATTTTTATATATTTTTTAAAATTATCAACACACTTTATTTAAGACAATAAATTCAATTTTGTTGTCTTCCAGTGACTAAGAAACATCTTTGAAATTGAGGTTCAGCAAATCAGTTCTGAATAATTCATTCGCATGTATTCTTATTCACTTTTGGTAACTTCTTCTTTTCTTTTTTTAAACTACGAGCTTGAACAACAATGCAAATGCATGAATGGATTATGTATTTTAAAATTCGGATTTTCGGCAAACGCATGTTTTTGGATTTTTAAGTATTTAGTGTTTGAAATTAGATCTAAGACTGTGAAGACTTGCATAAAATTCATCCTTTATATGCATACCTAGGGACTAGAAATTAATGAGCTATGGTCTGTAATGCATTTACACACACATGTGCACTTTTAGGATACTAGGAACAGGCAAATGTCTTAATATTTATATCTTCTGCAGATTAAAGGATTCTGCTGAAGTTATTTATATGAGGGTCATTTATGAGTTTGGTAATTATAATATCAGTCGCATTCGAATTATTGCGTATGGCTGTTAATTACTTTAACGAACAGGAATGGAAAATTGTATGGCATACGAGTATATTATACTTAATTTATTTTCTGAGTTTGAAATATTTTCCCTGTCTCACTAGAAGGTTAAGTTAAATCATCGGGCTAGATGACGCCATGCATGTGCGTACCTGTACGGGTCCTTTGCAATATCCATTGTACCTGTTTTGGAAACGAAAGTAATTTTAAAAAAAAATAATAACCTTTTACTTGTTGGTTTGACATGATGTTATGCGCTTCGAAAAAAAAATTTACGATCACGACCGATGACATTAGGAGTGACAATTTCTTAAAAACTTACCACAGTGACTCAATGAACATTTTTCTGTGAGGTTGAGTGGTATTGTCATATAGTTATAATTCGAAATTTATTTCCAAAATTCATGTTCTGTGCGCCAAAGTTATAGAACCATTCACGCATTTTAATAGCGCATAATCGTCCGTCTGACGAAGCTATTCGTCGAACCAACGATAAATTAACATTTGAAGTGAGCAGCATCGTAAAGTGATTTTTGGAACTCTATTACACCGAGAAATATTGACAGTTTGGTGCGATTTACACGCTGGTGGCATCGTCGGTCCTTATTCTTTTCAAAAATTAGGCCGAAGATCGCTTTATGGTGAATGGTGATCATCACCGGACCATGCTCAACGAAAATTTCTTTCAAGAAAAGGATGATATTGATTCGGATGAGATGTGGTTTCAACAGGATGGAGCTACGTGCAATACGGCAACCGACACAATCGATTTATTAAAATCATAATTTGGAGAGAAGGTGATTTTGCGAAATTAACCTGTCAATTGTCCTCATAGATCATGTGCGGTCGAGTATCTCGCACCTAGCGGGTTACCCACAGCCCTCAATTGTGTGGATCCTCTGTAAGTGCATTGAAGGGAGGCGCTTACATCTTTAAGTCTCCCCCCGTGATCATGCGATCTGACACCTCTCGCGCGAATTTTTAAAATATTATCTTCTCAAATTCTCAAAAAGAAAATCTTCGTGTGGTAAAAAGAATTCATCCTTTTCTCCGCAGGGATAAGCTACTCACACAACGTCGCTGCTCCGGTAAGGGTAAGTGCAGGCGCCTATATCTTAGTACTTTTTTATTTCATTTCATTTATTCAACGTTTCAACAACACTTACAATAGACTTTAACAATCTTTAAGGCATAAATGTTGACATTTCATTACATTATTTTAAAATTAGAATTGAGATGACATGACAAAATTAGAATTATTTTAAAACTTCATGTTAAATTCTGCGGTTAAAGTAAATTCAATAGAAAAGTATGACAATTTATAATCTTAGATAGTATTATTTGTATCTGCAATTTATGTGCATGTAATATGCCGAAAGAGAGTATCACAAAAATTATTCGCATCGTGGAGTCTTCTTACGCTAAGAGGAAGTGCGTTCCAAAGGCGAATGGCATGAATAAAGAATTGGCGTTCCGAGACCTGATATGTTACGCGAGGTGGAACCAACGTCAAAGAGCGTTGTGATTGTGCGAATTTTAATTTTTCGTATAAGTATTGAGGCTGTTTGGTGGTTATGACTTTGTGTAAATACTTGATTGTGCACAAGTCAAGATACTTTTCTAATGTACAACCAAGTATCTTCTTAGCATGGGCGGAAACATGGTCATATCTTCTTAACCCAAAAACATAACCCGTTATATTATTAAATGCAACTTGTAATTTGCGTGTTATGATAGTGTTATTGCAACAGAAAATTTGACAGCTGCATGTAATTAGCGGCACGAGTAGAGTTCGTGCCAAAATTAGTCTTGTACTTGTCGGTGTGAAGTTTTGCGATAAAGATAGATTTCGCAGACATCCATAGATTTTGCCAATTAACGTCAAAATATGGTTATCCCAGCACAGCGTTTTACTGAACCAAACACCCAGATTTTTGGCTTTGTGAACGAATCCAATTTGAGCATTTCCAAGATAAATGGGGGGTAACAAATTTGGATCATGACCATTTCTACTGATTACAAGGCATTTGGATTTATCTGGATTTATTCTTAAAAAATTGTCCTTGGACCAAGTAAGGATATTCTTGAGATCCTCATTGTGTTTATAAGCAGCATTATTGATAAGACCAGGCGCACTACTTATGTACAGTTGGACATCGTCGGCATACATATGCACAGCAGAGTTATGAACAACGTTTGGGAGGTCATTAATAAATATTGTGAAAAGCAGTGGGCCCAATATGGATCCTTGGGGGACACCTGTGAAACTCGCTAAGAACTCGGATTGAATACCGTTTACGAAAACTGCTTGTACGCAACCTGTGAGATAGGACAAAATTAATTTTCCAGCGGACGAGGAGAAAGCAAACAAATTTTGAAGTTTTGCGACAAGAAGTCTATGGTCAACCGTGTCAAAAGCCTTTGAAAAGTCTAGCAAAGTTAGAAAAGTAGAGTAGTTTTTATCAGTTGCTGCCCTTATATCGTCGGTTACTTTAAGCAATGCTGAAGTACAACTGTGATGCTGCCGAAAACTGGACTGGTACATGCAAAGTAGGTTGTTTTGTCGAAGATAAGCAGACAGCTGATAGTGAACAGTTTTTTCTAAGACTTTGGATAAATATGGAAGTATTGCGATAGGTCGGTATTCTGCTGGGGCTCTATGTGTTGCTTTCTTTTTAAGAATTGGGATAATCTTTGCAGCTTTCCAGGACTTTGGGAAATTGGATGTTGTTATGATTGTGTTGAAAAGATGAGTTAATGCTGGAAGGACATACGGTAGAATCATTTTTATCAAATAGGGGTGGATCCCGTCAACACCAATGGCTTTCGATTTTATTTTGAGGACAGCTCTAACAATATCCGTTTGCTCAACTCTGGAAAATTCAAAGGAACCGCTTGGTGCGATTACCGGCGATATACCAGTGTTTGCCGATTGAATTTTGATGAAATCACGATTTAGCTGGTTTGGATCAACATTATCAACTCCTGAATCAATTTTACCATAAATGCCTTGCTGACGTAAGTTCTTCCATAATATCTTGCTGGGAAGTTTATAGTTGAGATTTTCAGTGTAAAAAATACGCTTGGCTTGCTTTATTTTTGAACATACAAGATTTCTTAATGCTTTATAAGACAAGAAAAATTCAGGGAGCCTAAAATATTTCCACTTCCTGTAAATAGCATCTCGTTCATTTTTAAGTCTAAGAATCTCTGGGGTAAACCACTGATTGATGTTGGATTTTGCAAGCTTAGTTCTAAGAGGAACGTGGCAATCAAACAACTGCGTAATCACGCTTTGCAGGTATTCAGCTTGCATGTCAGTTGAAGGTTCCGAAAATATTTGTAGCCAGTTTACACGTTGTAAGTCTCGCTCAAGAAGATCAGCTCGAACATTTTTGAAGTCCCTGTATGAGTATTTCAATTGTTCTGTACAAGTAGCGAAATCAAAACAGGCAAAGAGGAGATCGTGTTTAGAAAATACAGGCGCAGAAACTTGGCTGTAAAAAACATTCCGAGTGTCGCTTGCAAGAAATAAGTCCAGGAGGGTACTACTTGAGTCAGTGAAATGAGTCGGAGTGGTCGAATTGATAAGTTCAAGATTTAGTGTTTTCATATTTTCCATTAGAGAAAACGAAATAGCTGGATTTAAAATATTGCAGTTGAAATCACCACAAACAATAACTTTCCAAAATGATGTTGTATTATTTTCAAGAAAGCAATAAAGAAAGCAATGTAATTTCTTGGTCGATAGACGACACCCAGTAGATATTTCCTTCTCTCACATGCTAGTTCAATGAAACAATACTCGAACGGACTATCACAAGGTGAGGTTGCAATTAGCTTAACGGGCAGCGGCATACGGACGTACATTTTTTTTTTTTTTTTTTTTTTTTTCTCCGAGGGTAGGTGAAAATCTTCAACAAGACACTATGAGGATCGACAGCGCGTGCTCATAGTAGTGTGGGATTCTTACCCACTAAAAAACCTCCCTTCAAAACAGACTTGTTTTTATTTTTACTACAACTAAGTATTCGACTTATCAAGTAGTTTTCGTTTCGCGAAATAATGACGTTTTGCAGGCACCTTCCCATTAGAAGTTCCTGCCAGCTCCGCAGTTTAGACGCGGTTACTTATCGCGCTAGGTCTAAAGGTTTGATTCTTTGTAGACGGCGCAGTAAATTTCTTTCTTCCAAAAGTTGGAGGACTCTAATATTTACGTGACTTTCTAGTCGACTTCTATGCTTTCTCGCGTAGGTTTGAATTTCGTCTTCGATTGTTTTAATGCCAAGGTCTCTGTGGATATCGCTATTTCTGATATACCATGGCGCATTTACAATACCTCTTAGCACTTTGTTTTCAAAAGTTTGTAAAATTTTAATATTACTTATTTTGGTACAACCCCAGAGTTGTATACCATATGTCCATACAGGCTTTAGCACTTGCTTATATAAAAGCAGTTTGTTATATATATTAAGCTTGGAATATTTTCCAAGTAACCAATACATTTCTCGATATTTGTTATCTAGTTCTTTGCGTTTTTTCTTAACGTGCGTTTTCCATTTCAGCTTTGTATCAAGTGTCATTCCAAGATACTTAGCCTCGTTTGCAAACGGGATTTGAACCGAGTTTGAAAAGATCGGCAAATTATTTATTTTTTTATAAGTAAAATTTACATGAACAGATTTGGTCTCGTTGAGTGCGATTCGCCAAATCTTTGTCCATTCATTTACTCTATCCAAAGCTTCTTGCAGTTTTTCTGTAGTATCTTCGACCGTTTTACCTACTGTCAAGATAGCAGTGTCGTCGGCAAATGTAGCTAGCTCAGTGCCTTCTACTTGCCGTATATCACGAGTGTATAATAGATATAAGACTGGACCAAGAACGCTTCCTTGCGGCACCCCAGCCATTATTTCCTTGAAATCTGAATATTCGTTTCCACATTTGACGCGGAATAGCCTATTCGTAAGGTAGTTCTTCAAAATATTATATAGGTGCTCTGGCAGAACTTGTCGTAATTTAAACTTTAAGCCTTCGTGCCAGACCTTGTCAAAGGCTTGAGAAACGTCAAGGAATACGCTTGAACAAATCTTTTTTTCTTCAAGTGATTTTTCGATTACATGTGTTATTCGATGTACTTGTTCAACTGTAGAATGCTTACTTCTAAATCCGAATTGATGATCAGGGATGAGATGCCCTTCTTCTATAACCGGCTGTATTCGCCTAACCAATATTCTCTCGAACACTTTGGATATAATTGGAAGAAGCGAAATCGGTCTATAAGAGGTTTTTTCATTCGGCGGTTTTCCAGGCTTAAGGACCATTATAACTTCGGCGACTTTCCATTGACTGGGAACATATTCTAGTCTAATCGCGGCGTTTATAATGAACAGAAGCTTAATTAGAGCTTTTCTTGGTAGTTAGGCGGGCTTGAAATCAATAAAGAGATGGTGAGTATCGATTTGGAATACTTGGGTTTTCTCCACGATCTGCCGGAGTGTGAAGATTTGATCTATGGTGGACTTTCCTGGCCTGAAACCGCACTGAAAGGAGCCAATCAGATTGTTGATAAAAGGTTTCAGGCGTTCACACAATATCGCAGAAAAGACCTTGTATGCGATGTTGAGGAGACTGATGCCTCTATAATTGACGCAGTTGAGGGTGTCTAATTTCTTGTGGATCGGGCAAACGATGCTGAGATTTCATTCATCAGGCATGCACGCGTCTGGCCGAATCTTAGAGGTAAGTTGGTGTATGCACTCAACCAATTCATCACCACGTGCCTTGAAAAGTTCGGCCGGTAAGCTGTCAAGTCCAGCAGCCTTGTTGGATTTCAACTTATATATTGCTATCCTGACTCCATTTTGGTCAGGTGGACAGAAATTTTGACTATGTCACTTGGACTTAGCTGCTGCATTCTCAACTCATCTCCTCCTGTCTTGAAAATTCTAGCAGCTTTGTTGGATTTAAGTTTAGATATCGCTAGCCTGACTTGATTCAGATCAGGTTGATGGAAATCTTGACTATCATTGTCATACCTGAATGGCTCGTTCTGCATGACAGTGGAATATTGGTCATCGTCACCGTTTAACAGTCTGCAGAAGTGTTTCTTCCATATCCTCAGCACCGACTGCGATTCTATTACTATACTCGTAATACCATAATACTTCCAATTTAGAAAATAAAAAAGAAATTGTAATTTTAACGACTTAATGCTAAACTGGTGAAAGTACGTACAACTCAGTCATCCCCTTTACTTTGTTAACACTGGAACGCTTTTTTTTATAGTTTCCTTTGAAATTCGTATTTGTTTTTATATAGAAATAATATTTTTTTTCCGCCTCATACGATAATAGAAATTGAGAAAACTATTTTTTTAACTGAATATAGAGAAGTCTCACTTATATGACCCCTCAGTTATATGAATTATTCCAATATATGAACCGCAAAATTTGTGTACTGGAATTCAGTTGTATGAACTGATACTCTAAAAAATGTACTACGCGCGCATATAAGTGAATTTCTGTTGAAAATGTTATACCTATAGATCAGAACATAATCAGGGTTATCGTGAATAAGTTTTCCCTCGAACAAAAATTAGGTATCTTCAAAAATAGGGAACAAATTCATCAGAAAAATATTAAATATGATTGCGTTGAAAATTCTCCTGAATTGTCATTTATGATACCTATTTCTTTTCCGCGGAATTATTTGCTCTTTTTTGGAGATACCTAGTTTTTGTTCGGGAGAAAAATTCCAAGGGAAAATTTATTTATGACTAGCTAAACCCTTCTCGCCTTGCTTCGCCCTCTAAAGGCTCCCTCATGCTAACAAATATGTAATATCAGAGCGAGTGAAGAAACGTTCTGTTGCCAGAAAGTAAGCTTCTTGTTAAGGATCATCCCTAGGTATTTCACCACTTCCTTGGTGGTTATCACCTCAGAACCAACTTATAAATCGACGATAGTCGGAATCTTTTTCTTGGTCAAAAGGACTATCTCCGTTTTTTCAGTGACCAAACTTAAACCATGTTCTCCCATTCAGAAATGCACACGTCTCATCACCTGGTTGAGTTTTTTTTTGTGCATTGGCGGTGTCTCTTGCCGTAATCACCGCGGCGATATCGTCTGCATACCCCACCAGGAAGGTGAAGACACCTCTATATGAAGGATGCCATAGTAGGAGATGTTCCAGACATCAGGTCTAGCTCCAACAGTAATCTCTTTACTTTGAGTTCCTTCTGTGGTATTGTACAGCGAATTCCCATCCTTCCGGCCGGTAGATACCGTATCCGAACGGCGATTTGAGACGCTTTTTCCAGACAAAAATACTCTACTCTATACCGTGAAAAAACTTTTTGGTGTTTTCTGGGATTCGAGCTCGGAACCTCACGCGTAGTGATCCGACACACTAACCGCTTACGCCACGGCGCCCACAAAGATATGTTACTATAAAAACTTACAATAACTTACTACAACTTAGTTTAAATAAATAATAAATTGTCACCAACCAAGCGAACTTTTGTTAGACCCTCCGTATGCTTCTTACCGAGTACAATGTGCTTATTATTTGTGAAGTTGCAACAAAATATTGTAAAAAATGCACAGGTGGCATACATACATACATCCATTTTAATGGGTTGTCCAGGTGGGTTCTTCATCCTTCTCGATCATCCGCCATTGGCTCCAACTCATCAGGAGGAATCCCTAGACAGGCTTGATCCAACAATTTATTTCCAGGGCAACCTATGAATCGCTTACCCGAAGGCACGGTCATCATAACACGTCTGAAAAGTTGGTTTGGGTGCATTACACATAACGTGACCAAATCATCGAAGCATAGATTGGTCCGTTCGCAGAAGTAGCTGCTCAACATTAAGCGCCTCGAGCACTCTCACCTTGAGTTATTCCCGTAACACCGCGAAGGAACCTCATTTTAGCAGCTTGTATCCGCGATCTTATTCTTTTGGTCACTACCAAAATTCCATGATCACCTTTTACAGATAGCAGTAAATTAAAATGCTGACTTATGGCTTTTCTCTCGGTATTCCTCACTGTGGCTAATTGATGCTCCGAGGATGAACGAGACATGCTTGATTTGGATCATCATTAGCATAGCTTGAGTTCCTGCATCCTGTTTCTTCACACGTACCAGGTCCTGTTAATAATAGGCACTTGTGTGTGTTTTTATAAAACATAAATAACCATTATGAGATTTCCAAGCAAACAGTCATTTATTCAACGCCATTAATGTTACTTTTATACTATTCGTCAGTCAGATGCATCATTCTTAACTTGTGTAAATGCGAACTGTTTGCTTTCGTTTTCATTAAATTTTAAATTTTTTTTCTGGGCTTTTAAGTTTACAGAAGAATAAATCACAAAGCACCATGTTAGTACGAGCTTTTATTTTTTCCTGTAAAGCTGTGACTGCAATTAGTTATGCGACGCGTAGTTTCGCATGGAAAATTTGCGCACCGTTTGCAGCCAAAAATTCCTGCTGACCATAGCAAAACATAATTAATTATTGTGTCGTGCTAATCCTTTCTCACACCGAAAACAAAAGAATAGCATTTCGTAGTGTTCCGGCTTCCGGGCAGGAAACAATGTACCATCCGAACCAGCTGTATGCTCCAGCCAAACGGAAGGCGTGTAAGCATTACATACAATGGCAAATTTCCGCAACGCACCACGAGGAGAGTCCTATTTTTTGTGCTACAAATTTTTTGATTTATAAATGTTTCTGATCATAATGTGTGTGGCCACAAGTTTTTAGTAACATGGATGATTATGCAGAGAAAATGACACAATAACATATATTGTGGTGCGCGTTATTTTACATCTATTTTCGAAATTCTCGTAAATAGATGTGAATTTATGAACGAGTAGCATTGGGAATTTATAAAAATGTTCTCAATATATGTAAGTACATACAAGGACGTTATATTTAGAATAACTTAATGGGCGAAGTTCGTGGAAAAATGCTAAACACAATCAATCGATTAGCGGCAGCTAAAACTTGAAAGTATTTCCATGTGCTGAGTAGTGTGAGAATTAACTCCTCACCGTACTGCTAATTTTAACGAGTTGTCTTGGGTTCCAGGAAAAGATCCAAAAACAGAGCAAGTATTTTTTGAAATACTTAATGAAACGGGTAGGGACGAACACACATGATAACACGTTATGGAAGCTGATGAAAAAGATGAGAAAACGCCATATACTGATTGTAAGCTCAAAGAAGCCATCCAAGACAAATACAGTTGTAGGCGAAAGGCTTAGAGTTTTGTTGTGTAGTTTTTTATTACCCGGATAACTACCTCTCCACGATTTCAGCTTTTTTGAGTACTTAAGCGGGTGAGGTGGTTAAACGAACCCGCTTAAGTACCCCGATGAGGTATTTAAGCGAGTTTCTTACATTAAAATGTAAGTAAAAAATTGATCGTTTTTTATTTTTATTTTATTAAAAAAATTCAATTAACAGATATAAAAATGCAGTTAAACATTTTGCATTAGGTATGTTAATAATAAAGCTTCAAATTCATTTATGTATGTACATATATAATGTAAAGCATACATTCTTATTGCATCTTGTATTATTGCGATTGTAAAAGTTCAAAGTATCATGAATAAATTAACGCAGAAAATATTTAGAATTCATTTAAAAGAAAAAAGAAATTGCTACTGTAGGAGGGCAAAGCGGGTGAAATAAAAAGAGTGTTGTCCGTTCAACAGTTGAATAAGAACTTAACTTCTTTATTTCTGGTTAACAAGTTTATACTTAAAGAATGAACTGTTGTTGCGGTTGCATCATACGATAGTAAATAATACATTTAAAACAGATTAATACAGTGAATAGTAATTAAGTACATAAGGAAATACATGTATACAAGTACAATGACAATTGAGTGGAATTTTCGACTACAATTCGGCCATTCCTGATTTTAAATCGCCTCGATTTACACGAATAACGATTATTTGATATTTTCAACACAAAATGACTTTCAAGTAAAATATAATAATTGAATGAGACTGGTAAAAGCGATGGCTTTCAAATAACGTAACTATCTGATCGGAAATGAAACACAACCAATTCCATAAAACGATTTGCTTATTTTTTTTTTTTTTTGGGTGGCATATATTTGGATTTTAATTGTTTATCACGTACGGCTTCATATTTTCGGGACTTGAAATACCATCGTATCGGTTTCGAGAAACTTGCAAGTTTTCTAAATCTTTTATACGATACCTATCGTTAGGCAATACTTCGTATACTTCATATGGACCTTTGTATTTAGGCAATAATTTTTTGTTAACACCTGCAGTAGTGACAACATTTTTAACTACCACATAATCACCTACTTTATAGCGATGAGGTTTCTTGTGGTTTTTATCATACTGAATTTTATTTTTTTCTTGATTACGCATGATTGTAAAACTTGCCTTTTCTCTTTCCTCGACTATGTCTATTGGATCTTTTTGAATGATTTCATATTCTAAATACTCGCGGACCGTATCATTACTTTCGCCTCTTTGGAGAACTCCGAACAGCAAAACACTTGGACATACACCTGTGCTCCTATTAATGGTGTTGTTTATGGAGAATTGAATTTTATCCAAATGTTTTGACCACTCACCCGGCTCCGCTTCGGATTCTTTTGACAACATAGCAGTCAAAAGCCTGTTTACCCTCTCCACCTGTCCATTTGATTGGGGAGAATGGGTGGCGACTTTTATGTGTGTCACATCAACATCTCTACAAAATGACAGAAATTCATCCGAGGTAAAACAAATCAAATCAATCTTTTTGGTCGGCTGTAACTTGAAAAATAATTCTGCAAACTCTGAATGACTTCTCTAGAACTTGTCGTCTTCACTGAATAAAGCTTGGTAAATTTAGTGAACCCATCCACTACCAGAAAAATGTATTTCTTTAGGTTTTTCACACCAGCTGGAAGGGGCCCATAATGGTCTACATGAAGTGTATCAAAGGGCTTATTACCCTTTGGAATATTGTGTAGTTCACCTTCCTTTTTCCCAGATGGAACCGCGAAGTAAATACATTTTAAGCACGACTTGATATAGTCTTTGATTTTCTGCTTCATCGATGGAAACCAATACGTCTTTCTAAGATGTTCGAATACTTTATCCGCACCTACATGACAAAGTCCATCATGGTGAGTTTGGATAATATTTTTTTCCATTTGTTCTGGAACATAAAAAGCAACAGAACCTTTACATTTCCGGTAGATAAGACCATTAACCATTTCGTAAAATGGATGTTGTTTGTGCTCTAATATGCTAGCAATATTCTGAATGGTTATATCCTGATTTTGGGCAGAAGCCAGTGCATATTCGAATGAATCAGGTTGTACCAAAAGGATGTTATGACACCTACTAAGAGCGTCGACATGGTTCATTCTGACTGAATCTCTATGCTCTATTGAATAATTATATTCTTGTAGCTCTAAAGCCCACCTTGAAATTCGAGGGTTGATAATTTTTTTCCTTAGCGTAAGCGTTAAAGACTTACAGTCAGTAATAATTTTAAAGGTAATACCCATTAAATAGGTCCGAAATCTTCTTAAAGCGTATATAATCGCAAGGGTTTCGAGTTCAAAGGAATGATACCTTGACTCTGCCGGTGTTGATCTCTTGGAAAAAAAGAAGATAGGATGGAACTTCTTATCTGACTGCTTTTGCATTAACACTCCACCAAAACCCAACGAGCTGGCATCGCAGTGCAGTTCGGTTTCTGCCTGTGGAGAATAAATGCTCAACACTGGCGCTTGAAGTAATTTTTGCTTTAATAATTGGAAAACACTTATCTCTTTCTCTTCAAATTGGAATTTAACATTTTGTTTTAGTAGATCATATAGTGGTTTTGATATAACTGAGAAATTTTGAATAAATTTTCTAAAATATGAACATAATCCAAGAAATGAGTGAAGCTCTTTGATGTTTTTTGGAGTAGGGAAATTTTGCACAGCATCTAAACCATCAGAGTTAGGTTTTATACCATTTGCACTGACTTCATAACCAAGATACGTAATTTGTTCTTTCATGAAAAGACATTTATCATACCTAAGTTCTAAATTGAAATCCGATACTATCCTGGCAACTTTCTGTAGAACAGCAAAATGCTCTTCTTTGGATTCAGTGGCTATGAGTAAATCATCAATGTATACGAGTAATTTACCCTCAGCTATTAAATCTTTAAATCTCGTATTAATATAACGCTGGAAAGTTGCCGGGGCGTTTTTAAGGCCAAATGGCATATAAAGAAATTCAAACTGGCCTATAGGCGTAACAAACGATGTTAATTTTATGGATTCTTCAGCCATCTTGACGTGGTGAAACCCATTTTTGAGGTCTAATAATGAAAAATATTTTTTATTTCGTAGCCTGTCCATATGATCCTCGATTAGGGGAAGAGGGTAATTGTCTTTTTGTGTGACACTATTTAATTGCCTGTAGTCTACGCATAATCTGAACGTTCCATTTTTCTTTTTGGCCAAAACAATCGGAGAGGCGAATGGCGAATTACTTTCGCGGATTATTTTACGGTTCAATAAATCATTCAAAATTTTTCTTAATTCAATAGTATGTACGTATGGTAGCCGCCGCGGTGCGCAATTAAAACTCACATTCGAATTACAAAGACTAATTTTCATCTCATAGGGAATGTTCGGATTAGAAATGTTTTTATTAGAAATGGTTTGTTTCATAATATCATAAACGTGTTGTCTATCTTCATATGTAAGATTATTGTTAATCCTCAGAATAAAATCATTTTTATCATAACAAGTATCTATATTCAAAATATCTTTCGCGAAACTATCGTCATGCAAATCCGTAAAATTGTTGTCATATTTGTCGTTGAAATTATCATCACAATTATCTAAATTCTTTAAATTTTCATAATTTTTAAAGTCATTTATCATATAATTTGTAGTAAAATTTGTAGAATAGGTAGAATTGTTTGTTAAATTGTTTTCATAATCTTTAGCATAATCTATTAATTTAATTCTAGAATTTTCAACATTTAATTTAATATTACTGGCTCGTAAAAAATCTCTGCCAAGAACAACAGAGTTAGTCATTGTTTTATTTTTAACTACATGCAACATGCAATTTACCGGTCTATCACTTACATAAATAACACATTTAGCTTTTCCTAATACACCCAATTTTGCTCCATTTATTCCAAAATACTGGTTGCAGTCATGTTCTAATGGCAGGATCACAGAAGATGGTAAAAATTGTTCCTGTATGAAACTTATAGGACTGCCTGTGTCTACCATTGTATTTGCTTGAAATTCGAAAACATCATTAGTAAAACTATTGAAAAATTTGTACTTAACATCAAGAGTGAAGTCGTCGTTAAGTGTCTTCGTCATTACATTTTCTTCTTCTGGTTGAGGTTCAGGCTGCTGGAGCAAAAGAACTGCTGGTAGATTTGCAGGTTGCTTGACGCTTCGACAGGTGGATGCTAAGTGTCCGTGCTTACCACACTTGTAGCAACTTCCTCGCTCTCGTCGTGGCTTCTGGCAGCTGCTAGCAATATGTCCAGGCTCGTTGCAATTGAAGCACCTGTCCTTATTTAGTCGCTGGAGTTGGTTAGATGACGAGGTTGTTATCGCTGGTGAAGAAGAAGGTATATTTTCTGCGGCGTAATATTTCATCTTCTGGTATTTTTTCAGCATTTGTTTCAAATCGTCGATACTTCTCGCTGTGAGAAGAAGTTGTTTGTTACATAAAGTATCAGGAATTCCTTTAATTATGTAATGTATAAGATCCTCGTCTTCGATTTCTGCATTGAATGCAATCTCCTGCATCGCCAGTGTATATTGATGGATGCTCTCGTCCCTTCTCTTCCTCCGGTTCCGTGGAATATCGTGAATATCAGCTGACGTGACCACTCGGTGAAACTCTTGTAGAAGTTTTGATTTCAACTCACACCAAGTGGAACAGCGGGATGAACGGAGAAATAATTTGGCGGTCCCCTTCAGACTTCTTCTTGCGAAAATAAACGATTGTTACTCTTCCCACTTGTGCAAAGATCTTGCCTCCTCGAAACTCCGCACCCATTGTTTAATGGAGAAATTATCGTCACCAGAAAAATAAGGCACAATGTCTTCGATGTCTTTGTATGAGATTGAACACGTGGAGCTTTCGACTGGTCGACATAAAGCTGCGAGTTTTTCTTTGAGAGCTAAAATTTCCTCGTGTTTTTTTATTCTATCGGCAAGCCTGTCAATTTCGATTTGGAGATCATCATCTTCCTGGGTAATAGGTGCAACTTCATCTTGGACGTTGGAAAAATGTACGCTGATTTCGGATTCGTTCAACTCAGCAATATGTTCCTGTAACCTTAGCTTCAACTCTGCCTTGTTACCATTACTCTGAAGACCGAAACTGGTTAATTTTTCCTTTAACTGAGCAACCGTAGCCTCTTGGATAAATTCTTCGAACCGTGCTGTTGCCATAATTTTGTGTTTTTTTTTTTTCACACGCGACAGATCACAAAGTTATTACTTAACACGTATTTATAAATATGCGGACTGTACAAAACTGTTTTCTACACGGGTTTAACAGATCCCACTTCTGATATGTAGGAGGGCAAAGCGGGTGAAATAAAAAGAGTGTTGTCCGTTCAACAGTTGAATAAGAACTTAACTTCTTTATTTCTGGTTAACAAGTTTATACTTAAAGAATGAACTGTTGTTGCGGTTGCATCATACGATAGTAAATAATACATTTAAAACAGATTAATACAGTGAATAGTAATTAAGTACATAAGGAAATACATGTATACAAGTACAATGACAATTGAGTGGAATTTTCGACTACACTACCTTACAGTAAGAAAATCTAGTCAAAATACTTACTTACCTACTTACTTACTTAAATGGCGCTACAGTCCGAGGTGGAGCTGGGCCTCAACCAACAAACCTCTCCAGCCAGTACGGTTACGAGCCAGCTGCCTCCAGTTGCGCACGCCAAGTTGGTTGAGGTCCCCCTCCACTTGTTTGCGCCACCTACCGCGAGGTCATCCTCTACTGCGCCGTCCATCTGGGGTGGATTCGAAGACTTTCTTAGCGGGAAGGTTGGGCTCCATCCGCTCTAAATGACCCAGCCATCTTAGTCGTTGTATGTGAACTCTTCTGGTTAAGTCAATGTCCTTGTACAGGCCGTATAGTTCGGCATTGTACCTTCTCCACCACTCACCGTCTATGCTGACGGGACCAAAGATCGCTCGAAGAACTT
Organism: Brachypalpus laphriformis; assembly: GCA_945910035.1. NCBI lineage: Eukaryota > Metazoa > Arthropoda > Insecta > Diptera > Syrphidae > Brachypalpus > Brachypalpus laphriformis. The sequence goes on from OX246755.1 coordinate 128,304,904, forward strand.
ATCTCTCGAAACAACCAAGGGCATCCTCATCCGGTTTTGTCAAAGCCCACGCCTCTGCGCCATACAGCAGGACTGGGATGATTAATGTCTTATAAAGAGTTACCTTAGTAGTTCGAGATAGGGGTTTGCTACTCAATTGCCACTTTAGCCCATAGAAACAGCGGTTGGCAAGAGTAATTCTTCGTGTGATCTCCCTACTGATGTCATTTGCGGAGTTCACCATAGAGCCTAGGTAGACAAATTCCTTTACTACCTCAAAATTGTACCTGTCTATTGTGGCATTCTGTCCAAGACGCCGATGTTGGGTGTCCTTTTTTGTAGACAGCATATATTTTGTTTTGCTTTCATTGACCGCTAGACCCATCTTTGCTGCCTGGTTTTCAATACCCGTAAATGCCCCATTGACGGCCCGCTGAGTTCTTCCGATTATGTCAATGTCATCGGCATAAGCGAGTAGTTGTACAGACTTGAAGAAGATTGTACCTCCGGGGTTGGCTTGTGAGTTTCATACAATTCTCTCAAGTACTATATTAAAGAGATCGCATGATAGCGCGTCGCCTTGTCTAAGACCTTTCCTGACATCGAACGGTTCGGTGATGTTTTTACCGACTTTGATGCTGAGGTTCCATTCATCGGGCATACTTTCGTCCGACCAGATTTTACAGATGAGCTGGTGCATGCTCCTTACCAACTCATCTCCTACAGCCTTGAAAAGTTCAGCGGTAAGGCCATCGGCCCTAGCAGCTTTGTTGGATTTGAGTTTAGATATCGCTATCCTCACTTCATTATGATCGGGTTGACGGGAATCTTGACTGCCATCGTCACTGTTGAATGGCTCATTCTGCCTGACAGCGGAATATTGATCATCATCGCCGTTTAACAGTCTGCAGAAGTGTTCCTACCATATTCTCAGCACCGACTGCGATTCTACTACTATGTTGCCATTAATCTAGTTAAAATAGTCAGTAATTTTCATCTGATTCATGTCACGCACTTCAAGGTTGATAATTTTATCCTCGAAATTTTCGATATCATGGGTGCTAATATCTTTATAGAAACCAAATTTTCTAAGAACATCTAAACAATAAAAGGCATTTTATTTAAGAGGGTTAAGCTCTTCTTCATCGTCACACATATTTTCTGAATTTTCGTCTTCTACTGCTTCACCTAAATGCTTCTGAACTTCATCAACAATTTCATCATCTGTGAGAAGGCCATAGCATTGCAGGTCATTATCACAATCAACAAAACTTGCAAATTTATCAGAAGCTATTGCAACGTCGGTAAAAGTATTTTGTTCAGATATTGTTATTTCTTCACTTTCCAAAAGTTCTTGACCAAAATAGAATACCGCCTGAAAAAAAAAAAAAAAACAAAAACTTTATTTCAGCACTTACTTCTCTAGAATACATACAACCTTTCTAAAATAATTCTTAATCGTTTCTTCTGTGACCAGCCACCAAGCCCTCTTCACAAAAAACATAACATCCAAAACAGATATTGTTTTGACAATTTGTTTTAGGTTCAAACCTTTTTCTAAAGCAACCAATTGCTTTCTTATAATTATTTGCCTATAGTGAGATTTGAAACTGTGAATAATTCCCTGATCAAGTGGCTGATTCAAGGCGGTGGTGTTTGGTGGAAGATATTGGACACAAATATTTCCTAGCTTAACTGTCGTGGACGCATTGTCCACGAATAACAGAATGTGTCTCCCTTCTTTTTCATCTCTTCATCAATTTTCGATAGTATAGAGTTCCATAAAGAAGTTGTCATCCAAGCCTTTTGATTGGAATAATAGGGAACAGGTAGACTTTTCTTGTTGAAACATCGAGGTTTTTTCGATTTTCCAATAACGAAGACCTTTTTACAGGTTTCAGCAGCGTTGCATAAAAATAGTAAAGTTAATCGCACTTTCTGTGATTTACTGCCTTTTATTGTTTCTCCATGTCGAGCAAGTGTGCCATTCGGCAGTGCTCGGTACATCAGGCCACTTTCGTCGACGTTAAACACATTTTCAGGGGAATAGTTTTTTAAAATGGGACCTAAAACATGGCTTACGTAGTTTTCCGCCCCGCGTTGATCACTTTCATTGGACTCACCATGTATTTTAGTAAATTGGATATTCTCTCGATGTTTCCATCTCCATAACCACCCATTGTTGGGCTCAAAATCGGACTTAAGCTTAAGGGCTAACTCTTTTGCCTTATTAAGAATGAAAGGGCCAGATATCACTGCGTTTTGAGCTCGAGCTTGATCAAACCATTTTGTTAAAGCATTTCCACATCTTCATGCATACCTTTGAGTTGGCGTTTTGATTTCAAGTTTTTATTTCCACACCCAACCTCACGAATTTGATCTTTTTTTCTTAAAATCCTATTCATCGTCGATATATCGCATTTGAAAAATGAAGCTAGTTCTTTTTTCGTTTTAACTTTGCTTTCGAATTGCGAGAGCAATTTTAATTTCTGCTCAATCGAAAGTGTGGATACGCGCTTATTCACTTCTGTGGAGATTTATGAAAACTTTCGCTAGATTATTATATATTTTTTTTTTGCAAATTTCACCGACAAATCCAAATCAGCAAGCACAGATGTCAATTGAAATAAATCTCAACCAAAAAGAGACAAAGCGAATATGTCATTTTTTGCGACGAAGTGAAGTTTGCTTCGATGGAATTTTAGGATTTGAATGAGGTACTTACACGAGTTTTATATGAGCAAATGAGCGAAAAAAAGTGATAAATAGAGGGCGCTAAACCGACTAAGTGGAGAGTACTTATACTACAAAAAGTGTAGGAAAACTATAAGTCTGAAATATTTTAAGCATTTAAACGGGTTGGGTACTTAAGCGTGAAACACATACAGGATAATTTGGTTTTACAATAAATTTTATTATAAAGTTTGGTTACCTATGTTCTTACTCCTTGTCCTTCGGCCACAATTCAAAATAAAAATGTCTGTCTGACAATTGACGGGCGAATCGCCCTTGCCTTCATTAAACAGGTGTTGCCAGCTCCGACCGTTTGACGTTTGGTAACAACTGCATCGTTCTGCCGCTGGCAAGAAGGAAGAGCCTGGCTTAGACAATTTCAAAAAGCACCCTACACAGGTAAAATATCATGAGACCTTCATTCGGCTTTAATTAATAATCATAAAGCAAGCCGATATAAATCGAAAAATCTTGCCAACGTATTCGGAGAGGTCAAACATTCGAAATATAAAAAAAAAAACACTGTTGGCAACTTCGACAGAAATTTAAGTAAAGCAAGTGAGAGCAATCTTTAAATAACTATACAAAACTCGCCAGCTTTGCTCATCTAATCTTTAATTACTCCAGTTTGGTGGTAACTCGTTTTCTTTCGAATGCCCTCTTCTTCTCTTCCTTTACTTACTTACTTAGATGGCGCTACAGTCCGGGGTGGACCTGGGCCTCAACCAACAACCGCGCCGTTCTAATTGTTCGCACCACATAAGGTGAGGTTTTCCTCTATTGCGTCGTCCCTCAGGATTTGGATTTGAAGACTTTTCGGGCCGGGGCATTGATGTCCATTCGCTCTAGATGTCCCAGCCATCTCAGTCGCTGTATGTGAATTCTTCTGGCTAAGTCAATATCGCTGTACAGCCCATATCGGTTTTGTTTATATCTTTTCCACAACTTCACGTATAAGCAGACGGGTCCATAAATCACTCGAACAAATTTCTCTCAAAGTAGCCGAGGGTAGCCTCATCCAATTTCGATATAGTCCATGCCTCTGCACCATATAGTAGGACTGGGATGATTAGGGTCTTGTACATGGCTACCTTAGTCATTCGAGAGAGGGCTTTACTGCTCAATTGCCTTCTTAGCCCAAAGAAACAGCGATTGGTAAGATTGATTCTTCGTTTGATTTCTGCGCTGATGTCATTGCTCGAGTTTATATCGGAGCCTAGGTACACAAAGTCCTAAACTACCTCAAAGTTGTGACTGCCTATCGTGACATTTTGTCGTTGTTGATTGCTCTTTTTTAAATATATTCCTGCTTGTATTGCATTCGAGGATTGTGTTTCAGGAAGCTTAGATTTGAATGCTCTGGACTATATTTTGTGGTCAGAATTGCAGTATGACCTCCAAGAGACCCCAACGAAATTTGAAGAGCCTCAAAAGTGCTTTAACTATAACAGCCTTGTCCATGCCCAGTGTCCACACCGTTTGAGGACTTGCGTTAAAGTCAAAGGCGGTCACTTTGAATAAACTGCCTTTTTTTAAATGTTTACTATATAAGCAAATACATTTTATAAATACTCATCCAAATGTTTTGTTGTTTGATTTGTATAAAGTTCTGCACTTATTACTGAACTTAGGACAGGACTCGGTATTTCGCATAAAATTACCTTTACTGCAAGTGATATCAATCTTGACCCGTATTCCCGGAACACCATGTATACGTGAATAATGAATGAAAAAAGAACTGTTTTTCGGATTTTTTTTTTATTATATTCCTGTAATCATAAAATTGATAAGATCTTCAAGTGAATCAGATGAATTTATTAAACTAAATATAATTTTCTTCGCAATAACTGAATACGTACACGAGTGGTCCACGCAGAGGCGAAAAAGAGAACTATTGGCCTTATATTGGAAGAGTCAAAACCATCTAACAAACATACCTAACTGATTATGCAACTTTAAACAACTCCACCCCTCCATTTCTCACACATCATTACTATCCAGATGAAAAAATTAAATTAATAATAATAATCATCTCCCATCACGCACTAAGCCACAGAATCCATCCATACTCGTCGGCTTTAACCGCACAGTGCCTACCATATGACGGTGTTGATAGCAGACACGGTGTAGACCGCAATCACCCAACCAATTAATATCAATCACTTAAACTGGGAAAAGACGGATAAATAGCGGGTGCGCGATTAATTCCCTACGCACGCTTCTCCAGTCACCCAGAATCTACACACAATCATGGTCGGGGATAACTACCAGGTTGACCGTAAAATATTTACTCAACCGCCATCGAAGAGCGCTCTGAGTCGGCTCATAAAAGACCAAAGGCACACGAGAATCGATTTCGCTTGCTGGCTCCGTCTGTGGTGACCTGGAATTGATTGGGGTTTTCTCAACGAAAGGTGATCATAAATAAGATTGTAAAGCGACCGGGCTTGTAATTAACATTTACCTGACGCTCTTTGTGTGAGATCCTATGGATTTTCGTAAGGACATGCCATGGTTGCGGCGCTGTTGCCACCGCTGATAATCATTATCATGATGATAATGATGGTTCGCTGCTGCATCTGCATTGTATCCATCCATGGGAGGAGCTCTAAAATTATCTGAAAATGCGCCATGGTGTTGATGCACTTCTTCTTTACCTGTAGTGAGGGTTGATGGTTGTTAATGGCTTGCGTACGACGCAATTGTACGTGTTGAGAAGCAATCTTTATTCTGTGGAAGATTGTGTCCTATGCATTCGAAAATTGCTGTCAAAAATGTTAATGGAAATTCTTACTGAGAATTTCAGGAGTGTGTGCTCACCTTTCGGGAAGAGATTGATGATGGAGATTATATTTTTCTTTGTTTTCATAAAGCATCATTTAGCAATCAACACCTTCGTCAGGCCGGATCATTTTATGATAATGCATGCATTGGACCGCCTCCAATCTACAGTGTGTTGCACACAGAGGTTCCAGATGAAAACTTCGTAAAAGCATCTATGCGTGGGAAAGAAAATCGTTAAAAATCATTAAGAATGCATCTGTGTGGCGCTTGTTTGTAAATTTATTTTAAATCTACATACCTACGTAGAATCGATCAAATTACAATTTTTAAAAATTCCTTTACAATCCAAACTTTTTCTTACAATTTTCCAAATCTGGGTTGCCGTTCATAGGATTAGGAGATTTGTTTTCAATTATATTTGGTATCCAATATCAAAACTAGACAAAATTTCAAATGCGAACAAAACGAATAAGTATCCTTAACGCAAGTACCGTTAATTTTGAGGCTGGAAGAGACATTGATTGTTCAGTTCGGGGTATAAGCTTACAGACCCACGATTTTCAGTTGCAGGCCAAGGTACAGACAGAGAGACGTTGATTTTGAATAAAATCCCGAGTATACGAGTACGATGCATAATAAGAGAAGCGAAATCTGTGAAACCCTCATGGAACAAAAGGACCTTGCCACCAAAGATTGTTTCTACGAGCTCCCCAACAAAACATACGAGCAATGTCCTAAATACGACGTATTGGACTATTTAAACCCCAATATGGGAAAGGAGGACGTATTTGATAGGACAGTCGGTAAACAAAGCCTACATGACACGACGTCTGACAACAGACTAAGGCTAATTGAATTCGCTGTGGAGCGAAATGTCACCATAGCAAGCACATGGTTTCGTCATCTTGATATACATAAGCAGACATTGCGGTCCAATGATCATGTAACGATCAACCACATTGATTATATTGCGATCGACACAAGACACGCCTCCAGTATTCTGGATGTCCGAACCTTCCGAGCGGCCAGCATAGGCTCGGATCATTACCTTGTTGTAGCCAAGGTGCGAATGCGGATAACCCAAACTGAGCAACAAAAAAGAATCACTGTGAGAAAATTTAACGTCGAAAAGCTACAATCGCAAGAGACCGCCATAGTCTTCGCTGAACGCGTATCCCGAAATCTCTCATCACCTATGCCGCCAGCATCAAGTACCGAAGACCAGTGGCAACATTTCCAACATGCCATCAGAAACGCCGCAACTGATGTGTGGGATTGAAACCCCTGGTTGAACAAAGAATGCCGGCGAGTGCATGCAGCAAAACAAGAGGCATACAAAGCACCGCTGCAACGGAAGACGAAAGCTGCTCGTAAGCTCTACGAGAAAGCGAGACGTGAAGAACATCGACGTCAAACGAAGGCTGCTGCACCTGAAGGCTTACCGGCCAAACTTTTAAAGCAGCTTGTGATGAATTGGTAGAGTACATACACCAATTCATATCTAAGATTTGGTCAGACGAGTGCATGTCTGATGAATGGAATCTCAGCACCATTTGCCCGGTTCTCCGATATTGTGTGAACGCCAGAAACGTTGCTCCGCTCAGGTTGGTAATGACCTCACGGAAACTTTCGATGTCTAAAAAGGTTTTAGACAAGGTGACACGCTGTCATGTGGCTTCTTTAATATTGTATTTGAACAAATTGTGCAGAACCCGCGAGCCAACACCAGAGTTACGATTTATCGAAAGTCCGTACAACTGCTTGCAATATTGATATTATTGGAGAACTCATTGAAGAAGAAGAAGCCAAAATGGGTTTAGTGATAAACGAGGACAAGCCCAAGTACATGCTGTCAACAAGAGGGAACAGTCAACACCGACGAATTGGACAGAACATCACAGTGAGCAGCGTCAACTTCGAGATAGTAAAGAACTTTGTCTACCTTGGCTCTGCTATAAATTCTGAAAATGACCCCAACACAGAAATCAAGCGAAGAATAACTCTTGGCAATCGATGTTTTTGCTAAATCACTTAGTCGATGGCGGTATGATCTCGAATTCGAATGAGCAGTTCGAAGCAACAAATTCCCGAATTCCGAATTAATAACAGCAATCAAGTCCCTCAAGAAGAACAAGGCGGTGGGTATTGATGGCATCTCTGCCGAGCTATTTCAAGCGGCGCCAAATACATCGGCAGATTTGCTGCATCCGCTAATACGGAGAGCTGGAAAAGGGAAAAGGGGGATGATCATTAAACTTCCAAAGAAGGGAAACTTGATGAAGTGCGGTAACTGGAGAGGTATATGCGTTCTTCCAGCCGTGGTCAAAGTTAGATTAGGTTAGGTAAAGGTGGCTGTCCGGCTGTGGACACACTTAGACCGCTTGGGTCCATTGTTATACCACATGAGTAGTGACCGGTCGAGTCACCGGTTACGGGGGGAACCTTAACCTTTCTCATGAGGGTGTTGGCTGAGAATGCTGACTGAAAAGGGTAGAGAGGGTGACTGACTCAGTCAACCCTGAAGTCAAAGTGTACCGAGAAGGTATAGTGTGCAACAAGTGATGGGGGGTGATTGCTTCAATCGAACTCCCTATACTGTGTGTGCAAGTTATATTGGCAGGTCCCATAAACCGTGCAGGCGTAGAGGTGCATAAGTATAGTAGAGTGACTGATTCAGTCTAACTCTAATTGCTATTATGCATGGTATTGACTAGGTGGGGTGACTGATTCAGTCAAACCCTTCATGCCTAGGTGGACCGTGTAGGTGTAGATGAGCATAAGCGTACATAGAGTGACTGATTCAATCGAACTCAAAGTACTGCTATGCATAAAGTGTGGACTAGGTAGGGTGATTTTTTCAATCGAACCCATACCTAGGTGGATCGTGGAAATAGTGCGAAATGCTAAGTAGAGCGAGATGACTGATGCAGTCAATCTTGCACTAGTATGCAGTCTAACTTTAGGAAATGGTTTGGCTAGGTAGAGTGACTGCTTCAGTCAAACCCTTAATACCTAGTTCACCGTGTAGGTGGCCAAAATAATAGCTAAAATAATTCTAGAATGAATTAAAGAACATTTAGATTCAACTCTCGATGTCGAACAGGCAGGCTTTCGCGCTGGATCCTCCTGCATCGACCACATAAACACCTAACGGATCATTATCGAGCAATGCGTTGAGTATAGGTCTCCGCTACATTTAATGTTTATCGACTTCGAGAAAGCTTTCGACAGATTGAATCGAGATGCTATCTGGTTGGCTCTGCGCAGGAGAGGCATCCCAGAAAAACTTATAGTTATTATCAAGGCTACATACGAGGGCGGTAAGTGTCACGTCGTGCACAATGGTAAGGTGTCGGAGTATTTTGAAATCCAAAGTGGAGTACGTCAAGGGTGCATACTGTCACCACTATTGTTCTTGGTGGTTATCAGCATTGTACTCCGTGTAGCACTGACGGAAGGCAACTATGGAATTCGTTGGACTATGACATCCTACCTTAAACACCTAGATTACGCTGACGATGTTTGTCTACTTTCACATCGGATAATGGGTCTTCATCTGATGGCCCAAAATCTAGAAGCTGAGGCAAACAAAGTGGGGCTAAAAATAAACACAGCCAAAACAAAAGCCCTGAGCACTTCTTCTAGCAATCGCGCTCAACTTAACATTGCCGGACAGGAAATCGAGAAAGTTGATAACTTCTTTATTTAGGAAGTGTGGTCTCGGCTAATCGTGGTGGCACCGAAGTGGATGTGTGCAGCATAATCGGGAAGGCTAAAGCTGCGTTCAGAATGCTGTCCAAAATCTGGAGAAGTAATGCTATCAGCTTAAGAACCAAGCTGCGACTGTTCCGCTCCAACGTAGAATCAGTCCTGCTTTATGGGTGCAGTACTTGGAAGGTGGACACCATTAACACATGCAAGCTGCAAGTCTTCATAAACAAATGCTTAAGAATCATCTTGAGGATTTTTTGGCCGAACCGCATCTCCAACGAACAACTTTATCTGAGAACGGGCCAAGAACCTATAAGCATTACTATACGAAGAAGAAAGTGGCAATGGATTAGACACACCCTACGGTGCGAAGACAACTCCATTGCGAAATACGCCATGCAGTGGAATCCGTTCACCCAGGTAGGCACAATAGCGAGACGCCCTAGGCCAACGTTGCGCAGAACAGTTGCGGAGGAATCGAGCTCTTTAAGAATGAGTTGGAGGCAGCTCAAACGCGTTGCAGAACTTCGAAAAAGATGGCACGCATGCGTGGTTGACGCCCTATGCCCCCCGAGGGCTTAAAGGATTTAAATAAAGTAAGAATCGATGTTTTTTGGTTTAGCAATGCAATTCAACAGAAAAGCCCACTCCAAACAACTTTATAAGACCCTGATCATCTCGGCCCTGCTTTGCGGCGCTGAAACATGAACTTTATTGAAAGTAGATGAAGATATCCTTGGTCGCTTCGAGAGAAAAATTTTTCGTAAGATATTCGGTCCTCTTTTGCAAGAGGTTCGCAAATTTTTCCGAATTATATTTTGCATGTCTATGTATCGCTACCCAAACGTTCGCTCTTACTGGTGAAGACATTCGTTCGAAGCAATCAGAATGACAATGACTCGCATGAGGTTCGAACAAATACGCCAGCTTTTGCATTTCAATGACAATTTGGCTGCGGTTCCAAACGGACAGCTCGGACACGAGAAATTGCATAGAGTCCGACCACTGGTGACTTATGTCAACGAACGCTTTCGGTCCGTTCCCATGCTTCATCGTCTTTGTGAAGACGAACTGATGAGCGCTCCGAAAACGGGTGGCAACCCACCTCTTCAATTAATGCAAGCCAAACCACACAAATGGGAAACCAAAGCTCTTTGTGCTGTACGATCACTCGCATATGATTCCAAATTTACTCTTGCGCCGCCGGCGATATCGTGAAAATTGAAAATGCACCCGACCTTGGAGCGTCGTCGAATGTCGCTGTTCGTTTGGCTTGTGGTTGTATTTGTGGTTGCATTTGGGGTTATATCTGTGGTTGTATTTGTAGTTGCTTTTGTAGTTTTGCTTGCGGTTTTATTTGGGATTGTATTTGTGGTTATATTTGGAAGTGTTTTTGTGATTGTGTTTGTGGTTGTATTTATCATTGTATTTGTGGTTGAATTTGTGGCTGTTTTTGTGGTTTGACTTGTTGTTATATTTGAGGTAGGTTTTATTTGTGGTTGTATTTCTAGTTGTAGTGGGCGCCGTGGCGAAAGTGGTTAGTGTGTGGGACCACTGCGCGTGAGGTTCCATGTTTGAACACACCAAAAAGTTTTTCACGGTCGCACCTCTCACGAGCGTCTAATAAATATCCGAGAGTATTGTTGTCACGAGAAAGCTTCTTAAAACAAATTGCAATTCGGATACGCCACAAAACTGTAGGTCCCTATCATTCGTGTGAAAAAATAAACGCACGCAACCCAAGGGGTTGTGAGATGCTAGGCTCAGACACGGAACTGTTGCGCGAAATGTTTATTTTTATTTTATTTTTAGTTGTACTTGTGGCTGTATTCGTGGTTGTATATGTTGTGTTATTTATGGTTGCACTTGTTGTTGTATTTGCGGTGACTCGAGAAATTCTTCCAGTCACCTCAATGGTACATACATATGTCATCCGTTTGAATAATGAGACAATATAGCTGAAAAATAAAACATTCCTGAGTCTCACATCAATCTCCTAGTTCTGTCACCTGCCCTGACGGACATTGCAAACCTGGTCCAAAAGATCGATCTAGAACACGTACATGGATTAAGCAACAAGAATATAAAACAACTTAGTGAATTGACGCAAATGGACACGGTCTATTCCTTTACGGACGCTTTAATTGTTATTTAAGGCATCATCGTCGCTTATATCCTATGGCGAGGGGTCAAGCTGGACCCCAGGGTCCCAACAATATCCAGGCCATGAGACGGACAAGAACATATGGCCAGAAAAGTCTATTCTAGGGTACCTCGACATCGTTAAGGACAAATTTGCTCGTCAAGCTCTGATGTCACCAGTGACCTACGGACGTAGATTTTTAAAGCGGGAGAAGTTTATACGTTGCATACCGATAACGCGCTAAGAAAGTGACAGCGAATCCCATAGTCTCGCTGAATCAAAACATTTCATGTGTTCGGGTGAAAACTTATTCCCATGACGCCATCGCAATCGAATCTTATTGTTGTACATTTGCACCAAACCGGATACGCGTGCATACATCGGGCTAATTCAGCGTATTTCACGATCATCGAGATTTTTTCGGAAATGGCGACTGGATCTCTGTACAGGACGACTAACAGCCGGATGGATAACAATCTACAGCAAAGAAACTATTTTAGTGATGACTGCAGAATTGAGCAAGTATCGATGATGTTTCAGCTGCGAGGAGAACTGCTTGTTCTTAGTTTTATACTGCACCGTGATGGCCTCTGGTATTACCCGCACTCTTGTGTTGGCTTGCCTCATTTGTAGTTTTATATCTGGTCTGTTCATACGCAAATTTAAATTAAGATACGCTTAGTTTTTAACATGGAGTGGAAAGACAAGGAAAACAGGATTGCAGTTATTGCACTTCATATTTCGTATTCATATTCGTATTTCGTATTATTTATTATTTATTATAATTCAGGATACAAAAAAAAATAAATTCAATATATATAAAACAATTAAGTCCTATCAGAAATATAAGAAATGTTGTGACATTCTGTATTTTTGATCTTCTTCTTCTTCTTCTTCTTAATTTCATCAGCGAGGCTATGATCCGAAAACAAGGGATCACAACCCTCCCACTTCACCGCATTTCTTCTGATCCGCCTGTGGGGTTCGCCTATTTGACCTCAGAAAATATCGGCAGGCATGCCGATTTTGGATCACTCGGTTACTGAGGCCAATGAAATGCCGATGTCGTCGCATTTGTCTGACCCAGGCGTTTATAGGCCTGCCTTTCCTACATCGCAATGTCTTTGGAACGTGCATTGATATTGCCTTTTTAACAGGGTTCAAATGATCTCTTCTTTGAACGTGGCAATACCAACTGAGCCGGTCCCGCTCTATTTTTTGTACGATGGTTTCCTTGATGTGAAAGCTTGCACGGATCTTCGAACTACTTATTCGATCAAGCTTTGTCACTCCTGCTGTCATGCGAAGCATCTTCATCTCAGCTGCCGTTAATTTACTCTCATACTTTTTGTACAATGTCCAACATTGTGAAGCGTATGTGAAACACTGTTCCTGAGTGGATCAGAGAACAGGCAGCATAAGTACTCTGTCTTTTCTGAACTAATGCGATACCCATTTCCCTCCAAAACGTCCACCCATACATCAAGTGCTCGTTGCAGGGATGTAGGATCCTCACTTATGATGGCTCTATCGTCAGCAAAAAATAATTGATCTACCTTGGGGTCCATCACTTTACCTTCGAGTAGATAGGCAAGGACAGTAATAAAGAGCAAAAGACTTACGACGCTTCCCTGCTGCACCTCGACTTTGATTGGGAACTCTTCGGTTACTCCAGCGGGGCATCTTACTCTTGTCTTTGCTCCTTCGTACATGTCCATGATCATCTGTACATAGGTTTCTGGAACCGGTCGATGTCTTAGCGCCACCAGTATCAGATCTCGTGGTTGTCTGTCGAATGCCTTTTCAAAATCAACCAATACAATATGCAAATCCTTTAAGGAATCACGATGTTTTTCCATTATGATCCTTATACTTTGGATTGCATCTGTGGTTGATTTACCCGAGACAAACCCGCACTGATCATCAGATAGCCGTATTATTTTTCGCAGTCGACCACCTAATACCCGCTCAACGATCTTCATGGTGTGTAAAATCAGCTTGATCAAACGGTAGTTATCACAGTTTCGCGTATCACCCTTCCCTTTGTATACAGGGAGAAGGTAACTTTCCCTCCATTGATTCGGCATTGTATCACCTCTCACAAATTTGGAGATGAGAATTCTGAGCCATCTGAACCCGATGTCTCCCATCTTTTTCCAGAACTCAGAGGGTATTTCGTCTGGCCCAACCGCTTTTCGTTTTTTGGAGTATTTGACCGCCTCACTAACTTCTTCGACTGTAATGTCGGGTATTTCTTCACAGTTAGGAGTGGCTCTTGGAAAGTATAGCCGGGGAAACTGTTCATTTAAAAGCTCTTCAGAATACTGCCGCCACCTCTGCAGAATTTTGTCGTCATCCACAAGAAGATGGCCATGAGCATTGCTAATGAACTTTGGCGAACGAATCTCCTGAGCATTCTTCCTTCTTTGGGCGGCTATTTTGAAGATAGTGGCGCTCTTGTTCATATTGTGTCTTCGCAGCTCCTGGATAGCCTGGTTTGCATCAACAACCGGGGAAGATATTTTCTCCAGCTCCCGAAACAGGCCCTCCGTACTCTCTGCTTGAAGCTGAGCGCACTTCTTCTTCGCTTTTTTCTTGCAGCATCTGTATTCCATTTCGAGGCGAACTTTTTCGTCACTATTATTAGAGGGGCACTTTAACCAAGCTTTGAAAGCCGCTTTCTTCTCATTTATCACTTTCTTAGCTTCATCACTCCACCACCATGTTTCTTTGGCGTGTTGATGGTGGCCCTTTGAAGCTCCTAGCAGTGATTTGGCCTTCTTTAAGCAAGTTCGCTGTAGGGAATCCCACATATTTTGTGCTCTGCACTCTTCATCCTCAGCTCCGTTGATGGTGTGAGAGAAGAAATTTTTCATTACGAAAACAAAAGCCTCACCTTTTTTTTTGTCCAGATTGTACCACTTGATTTTCTCAGAGACCCTTGTTTGTTTCCTATTCTTCGGTGTTTTCATAAAAATTTCTGTTAGCAGGAGACGGTGTTGCGGAGCGATTGCCTCTCCCAGGATCACTTTGCAATCTTTTACCCGAGGCTTCATGAAACTGGCTACCAAATGGTAGTCAATCTGAGTTTCATCTCCACCACTGCTGTAAGTGATCCGGTGTCGTCTTTGTTTGATGAACATGGTATTTAACACGATAAGACCGTGTGATTTGCACATGCTTAGGATGTCTTCACCAGGAAGGTTCCTGGTGCCATATCCTAGTCCTCCATGGCAGTCTTCATAGTCTTCGTTTGATTTCAAGTCTCCTCCAACAAACAGAAATTCTTCCTTTGGGATGTTCTTAAGGAGATTGTGGAAATCTAGCCAAAATGCATCTTTATCTCTCTGATTGTACCCATCGTGGGGAGCATATGCACTGACAATATTCCACAACTCTCCTTGTATTACTAGTTTGAGAGACATCAAACGGTCGCTGGACTTCGAAATGCTCAAGACGTTACCAAGTAGCTCTGCCGCAAGGATGACACCGATTCCGTTCTTAGCCTCCGTAGTAGAACATCTTGTAATCTTTTGTCCTAACGTCCAAGAAACGCGCCCGATTCCCGGTGTTTTTCCATTTCATCTCTTGGACACACAAGATGTCCACCCGCCTTCTATTCATCATCTCTTCCAGCTCGTAACTTCGACCGGTCATGCTTCCAACGTTCCAACTCGCGACCCTTAAATTGCGTCCAAACTGTTTCATTATGTTGCTAACCCCCGGAATCCGTATAGCTCTGACCCGAACATTTCTGCTCGGTCCAGGATCAGTACCATGCACAGCAGTGGTAGTGCCTGGCGGGGTAGTGCCTTTCCTTTTTGCAAGTATTACCATAATGATACAGTTTTGCAATACAATTTTTTGCACCATATTGCGATGGTGTTTGTTGTTTGACACGTGCATGCTCCTGTTTTAGTATTGTTTGATCTTTCTTTTATGACACCGGTGATCTCCAGTCGTGTCAACCCACGGACTCGCATGCACACTTGTGGGAGGGTTTTTAAGGTAGTATATGTGTCGCTAGGCTCACTTGGGTGTTATACCGCCTAGATATGATTTGTCCCCCTTAGTCGCCTTTTACGACAAGCGCTGGTTGTTGGGGGGGCGCTACAGTGACATTATTAACCCGTCCCTGCACGGGTAATTCTGTATTTTTGATATAAGCTATAAAATAAATTAGAATGCCACTTCAATAGCCTTATACAATAAAAAGAAGATTTTAGGAGGGGTGACCTTAAAAGTTCAACTTACATAGGAACAATATAAGTTTATGAGTTAGTTCAAAACAATAAGAAAAAAGAAAGTAAATGCAAGTAATTACAAACAAAAGTAATTGCTAAATATGCAATAGCGAAGAATATATAAAAAAACAATAAAAATTAAATTAAACCAAAATATCAGAGAATAAGAGATTCCAAGCCAACATAGTCAAAGCGGAAGAGCCACATTTTAACGCTTTTTAAAAACCTTCCAGATATTGACATTGCCCTAATATACTGTGGGAGTTTATTAAACAACCGATAAGATAAAACAGAAAAAAAAATTACGGAATGCAGTGGTACGGAAATTGGGTACAGATAATATATTTGAAAAGTTTATACGTAAATTATAATTTGAAATTAAACGAAAATTGCGATTACCGGACTTCATGAAGAACACTTTTAACACCTCAAAACAATACAAATGACGAACAGGAAGAATTTTCAGGTCACAGAACAAAGGATAACTAGGATGCCTATCAGGTTTACGACAAATTTTACTGAAAACATATTTTTGCAAAATCAGCAGCGGTTGTATTTTATTTTGATACACACCACCCCAACAAGCAATTCCATATTGTAGCTTAGAATGGAAGATCCCATAATAGATCATCTTTAAAAGCTTAGTTGAGCATACATTACGCAAATAATAGAAATGTCTAAGTGTGCATCGGAAGTGCTTTCTCAATGTATCTGTATGAGTTGAAAAACTCATTCTAGAATCTAGGGTGAGCCCCAAGTACTTAAAGTCGTCTACTCTCTCTATTAGAAAACATTTATCACTACAGTTAACAATACTACAAAAAGTGGGAGAGGGAAAATCAGACGTACAATTGCAATTAGACAGCTTGTATCTTTGACGCTCAGGTGCGTGGAAATATACGCAAGCTTCCAATTTTTGCGAAGCAAATAAGATGAACAACATTATTTTGGTTTGGAACTTATAACTAAGTGCGGTATGGAAAAAGGGCTAATTTTTAAAACGCTGCAGTCGCTAGGAATCAGTCGTATATTCGTCTACCGGGCCATTAAACTGCTTGAGGACACTGGTAATGTCAAAGAGAGACAAAGAACGGGAAGAGCACGTACCGTTAGATCAACACAAGCTATCAAAGCTGTGAAGGCGCGAACAAGGCGTAATCCAGTGCGGAAGCTAAAAATCATGCCTCGTGAAATGGGCATTTCACAAATTTCAATGTCCCGCGTCATCTAACAAGATTTAGATTTGGGCGCATACAAAACACATACTGACCATTTGCTGACTAACGCGCTTATGAAGAAAAGAAATGAAAAATCGAAGCGACTGTTAGCTGATTACGCGGGTACTGAATACCGTCGAATTCTGTTTACGGATGAAAAAATGTTCACCGTAGAAAAAAAATGTAATAAATAAAATGACAGAGTTTATGCCCGGTTATCTAAAGAAGCAGGAGAGCTTGTGCCAAGGGTACAAAAAGGGCACCATCCTGCGTCTGCCATGATTTAGTGGGGAGTATCCTATGAAGGTGTCACAGAAATCCACTTTGTAAAAAGGGAGTGAAAACTTAAGCTGCAGTCTACCAGGAAACGGTTTTGGAAAAGGTGGTGAAACCGCTCAACCATTCCCTATTCGAAAACAAGCCGTAGACTTACCAACAGGACTCTGCTCCAGCCCATATGGCAAAAACTATCCAGACATGGCTAACGAAAAATGTTCCTCGCTTCATAACCACTGATCATTGGCCATCAGCAAGTCCGGATCTTAATCCTTTGGATTACAAGCTATGGTCCGTTTTGGTTTGTACAAAAAGACACCCAAACTTGGAGTCGCAAAAAATTAGCTTAAGGGAAGCAGTCGGCAGTTTTCCAATAGACATCGTGCCTGCTACGATTGATGAGTGGCCAACTCGTCTCAAGGCCTCTATAAGAGGCCTTTCTGAATGAATTGTTTTTTTATACAATATTTAGAATAAACCAATAAACATTTTTGGAAAAAAATTAAATTAATGCTTTTTGTCTTTATTTTTTGATACCTATTTACATATGTAACAGTGTTTATGATACTCGTAGTACTGGGTAGAACTAAATTATTCGTAAATTCGAAATCTGTACGAGTACCTATAAATCTATATTCGTGTTTCATAAATAACTTGAACTATTTAATTTAAACACTACATTAATTAACCAAATGTGGAAACACTGTTTCCAGGGCTATAGCCATTCTGCGGAATCAATACACAATACAACGTAGTGAATCTATGGGCAAAAGATCTCTTTAAAGATCTCTTAAAGATCTTTTTAAAGATCTCCAACAATTACGAATAGGAAAAAAACACTAATAGAGGAAATCAGCGGGAAAAGGTGTAAGATTTTTATTAGTTTAGGTAAAATATGAAAAAGAATCAAATGCATTAAGCTTCCTTACAAAATAATACAGGCTCCGATAACTCAAACAAACAAGTATGGGATACAGATTGTTCCAAATCACTTGACATTCTTCTGCGCAGGTCTCTTTTATTTGTACGAGTTTTACTCATTTTCATTCCTAAGAGATACAAGCAACAACAACTACAGCTAAAAAAATTAAAATTCGTGAGAACGAAAGAAAGGCTTACGTGAGACCTTCTACAGCGGTAAGATAGGTAATCTACAAATGAGCTCTCTTCCCTTGTTAGGCATACTGTCCCCGCAACAGATTTCGTAATTTTATGAAAATATCTGAATATTGCAATATTCATACGAAATCTCATCCCAGAAGCCAAATGATTTAATTCCTTTCGCGTAAATTTGCTCCATGGTTAAACGTAAACGGTTTCACGCACATCAACTTGCTAACACCCAGGACCGTTGAGACCTGATTGATGGCTGGGTAGCACATTTGCCTTCGCCACTTCGTTCATAGCCAAGTTAATTATCCGACAGCGACATCATATGAACGACAGATACGACATCCAGGCCCTGTACCGATGCCGTCCCAGAAGGTGTACACAAACTATATACACATATGTATAATTCGTGGTTAAATTAACCTGACCAGAAGGCTTTCATTAGGGTTTAATTAAGTCGGCATCCCGCAAAGACTCCCGGCGTGCAACGTGCAAAGGGCGTGAGTGGAAGCATTTGACATCTAAAGGAGTGAGGCGTGGATGTGATTTGAGAATATTTAACCGGCGCGACACATTGGGAGGAGTTGAATGACAGTGAAAAAATTAGACGATATTGCATTGACCCAAATCAAGCTAAGCATTTCAATTTGCATTTGTAATTAGTTGAATGTTCGGATGTCGACAAGGAGGGAGAGAAATAGATGTGAACTGCAAGTATTTGTGTACATCGATGCTCTTTTGTAAAGGGAAAGCAGTGACAGCAAGTTTTGTCTTAATGGCGTGCTTTCAAGGATAATTGGGCATATAATTAGAAATGAAGGACGTTTGGGGATAATGGGTTTCTTACAAATTTAAATAAAAGCCTAAGCAAGTGTCACTTATAGTTTGGGGAAAATGTTTTGCCGGTAAAGTTTTCGAATGGCGTGCCTGTGGCAGGATAAGTACTCGCTAGTGTGCTCAGACAGTTCATGGGTGGTTATAAGTGCTTTACCACTTAGTGGCAAATAAAGTGAATTAAGTATAATTTATATAAGTTTCATTGTCGAAATTAATTTTTTTTATAAAAGTTGAAGATAGTTCTTTAAAAATTATTTTATATAAATTGGCTATTCTTGAAGCAACTTTCGTTTGAAGGATATAGATGGGATATGCTCTTTGTATAGATTTATGCAGATAAGAGAGTATTAGATGCAAATCTTCGGCAGATTCTTGAGAAAACCCAAGAAGTCCAAAATCGAGACTCACCTTATCGATTTCAAAGCTGCCTTTGACAGCATCTACAAAGACGAACTATAAATCATACTTTTGACATCACTGCTAAACTTGTCCGACTTTGTAGGATAACGATGGAGAATGCTCGCTACTCCATCAAGGTCGGTAATGACTTCAACGAAACTTTTGATCTCAAAAAGGGTTTTAGACAAGGCGATGCACTGCCATGTGACTTCTTCTATTATACTTGAACGAATTGTGCGGAACTTAAAAGCCAACAGCAGAGCCACAATCTAAAGAAAGTCTCTACAAATGCATGCATACGCCGACGACATTGACGTTATTAGAAAAACTAAGCTGTTTTTAAGCATTAAAGCAGAAGCGACCAAAATGGGTTTAGAGATAAACGAGGCAAAACCAAGTATAGTTGTCACCAACAAGGCACAATCAACTCCGAAAAATTGGACAGAATATCACAGTAGGCAGCTACAACTTTGAGGTAGTAAGGGACTTTGTCTACCTTAGCGCTACTATTAATTCTGAGTACGACATTAGCCCAGAAATGAAGGGAACAATAATTCTTACCAATCGCTGTTTTTTCAGTTAATAAGGCAATTCTACCGTAAAGCCCTATTTCGAACAACGAAGGAGACTCTATATAAAATCTTTATCATTCTAGTCCTACTTTACGGCGTTGAAACATGAACTTTGTTGAAGGCAGATGAAGATATCCTTGGTCAACTCGAGAGAAAAATTCTTCGTGAGATATTTAGTCCCGTTGTTGTTGACGGGTCTTGAAGGAAAAGATTGAAAGACAATCTATACGAGCTGTACAGTAGAGGGCCTCCTCGCCGTATACCATATGGCGCGCACAAATTTAAGAGGGCCTCAATCGATTTGGAGTGTATAACTGGGGGCAATTAGCTAAAGACCCAGCTAAGGAGAAAGGCTTGTTGGTTCAAAAACTAGCACGCATCATCAACTTTTTCCACTCCATCTTCATCACTTAAAAAAGTTATATGAAATTCAATTAATATTTTTTTAATGCAAGTTTTTTTTTTTTTTAATTTTGGAAGAGGAAAATTTTGTGCCCTAAATACATATACTATAAGAGTTATGACCACAACCCGTAGATGGGCGTTCCCGCATAGCAGTTGTGAAGGCATTAACTTTAATTCAAACTAAGTTCATCTTGAATGCGTTTAATTAATTGAAATGTTGCAATATTCATTAACTCCTTAATGAAGCCACCAACAACTTTATTGCACCTCACCTCTTGCCATTCAAGTATTGATTAAGCTCATCACCTCGTTTTAAAAAACGAATATTTCATTTAATTTTATGTTCACAAGGGGTAATAAAAAAGAATAAGTCACACATTTCTTTTTCTCCGTTTAATTTATTACTAAAATATGTTAAGTGAATTCAGTTAGACAAATACAATGACTGTTCATACTTACATACGAGTGTCTTATGCGTGTATGCATAATTAGAGATGTTTTATGAAGAATTTTATTACAAGTTAAAGATATGTAAATAATAAACGACATTTTTCCAAGAACATGTTGAAATACAGAAGTTTACAGATTTCACTAAACATCTGTGCATGTCAATTGGTTAGCACTCTATAGAAGGTCTGACGGTCAAAAATGAGGCCAATTGTCAAAGTGATGGTTAAAAACCTTTTATTATTTTAATTTTTTTAATTACATCGGTTTACCTGCAAAGCAAAGTGCTTATCTGCAGGTGGGTATTCGAATTGATGAAAGTATTTTTGAAGTGACTTTAAATTACACATATGTTTCTTAGATAAAAGATTTAAGCTATTCTATTAAGTATAAAATTCAATTAATTCATTAATTTTTCTATTTTACATAATACAGCAAGATCAAACAATTTTTTAATTCTTTTTTTCGTTTTTTAAAGTTAACAGTTTGCTTCAAAGATTGTGGAAGTTTATTCATCAGCTTCGGGATAACATAACGTAGTTCTCGTTTTCCATATACGTTGAAGGTTTCCGGAACTTCTAGCATCTCTTTGGCTGGTCTTCCAGTATTTTGCATATGGCGTATAGGCTGCAGAAATCTCTGGTCATCCATAAAATGCATTAGTGTTGTCATCTGAAATATTGCATTGACATCTAGAACTTTGAAAGATGAGTTAGCAGGTCTAAACATTTTAAAAATGCGATGTTGAAGGTTTAATATCTTATCCATATGAGTTTTCGCAGCGTTTCCCCAGGCCAGGGTCCCATATCTTATTCGTGATTCTGCTAGCGAGTAGTACACCTGTTTCTGCACCTCAAAATCGGAATGTCTTTTAAGATATACCATCGCAAAGAGCGTGCTCTTGAGTTGAAGACGTAGGGTATTTATATGCTCGCTTGATAAGAAATGTTCGTCGATGGTTACTCCGAAATATTTCATGCTTTTAACTACTTCAATTTCTTTATTGTTGGCTGACTATGAACAGTGTTCGTTGCGGTGGTGTATTCTGGGAACATCTTCTCGTTTAGAGGGGGTGCGTCATTTTTGTTTTAAGCACATTTATGAGGAGGCCTTTATCATGGCACCATTTTGAGACTGCGTTGAATTCCTCTTGCAGTATTTCCACCGCAGAATTTAAATATTTATGTTTTACCACAATTGCTATATCATCGGCGTAGGCATAGGCAGTACTTTTTTTGAATAATCGCAGAAGTTCGTTGGTATAGAGGATGAATAAAAGTGGTCCCAATTTGGAGCCCTGTGGTACACCGTATGAGATTGGTTTTTCCTCGCTCATTGTGTCTGACACCTTGACTGGTATGGTTCTATGTGTCAAATAACTCTTAAGCCAGTTTGGCATTTCTCCTCTCATACCGACTTTACTAAGGCTTTCGATGTTAATGAGTGTGTTAATGAGTCGAACGCTTCGCTAAAATCGATAAACAGTACAAGAAGGTTGTGACTTCTATTTAGTCCTGCATTAACCGTATTGGTGAACTCCCCTAGTAACATTCCCGTACTTTTATTTTTTTGAAAACCGTACTAGTTTCGGTGTAGTATTTGATGTTTGGTGATAAAACTACTAAGTCGATTAGCAACCACTTGCTCCAAACCTTTGTCAACCGCTGACAAAATTGCTATTGGCCTGTAGTTTTCAATATTATTTTTGGTTCCTCCCTTGTAAATTGGCCTAATAATCGATGTTTTCATCAGCCTCATCAGGAACATAACATTGATTTATACTCCGGTTAATAATTTTTTTGATTGCAAGAGCAAGATGCATTGCATTTATTTTCAAATCAATTGGTCTAATATTGTCGGCTCCCGGAGCTTGTTTGCTGTTCAATTGATACAGCATCCTATATACTTCTGTATCGCTTGCTTCCTCTAAATAAATAATCTGCTGCAGTTCCCGGTTTTCATGGTTGGATGTCCTTACACTACATGCGTGCATAATATTTGACGTCTGGTTCGAAAATTGCTCCGCAAATTTCTCAACGATGTCATTCAGGCCTTCTTCAGCATCCGGAAAATTGTTTTTAATAGCTTCGTCTATTGAACGTTTCATTCTTCCAAGAAGTTCATTAACCCTGTTCCATGTCTTTCTTGGATCATTTTTAGCATTTAGGAATTGTTGCTTATAAAAACTAGTTTTTATGAGTGGAATGTTCTTATTTACGAGATTTCGAAAACTCTTATACTCGATTTCATAGCTTCGACTGCTCGGGTTGTTTTTCCAGCTCCTATAGAGCTCGTCTCTCTTTTTACACATTGAAATTATTTCGTTTGTAATCCATTGCTTTTGTTTCCGATTTTTTTTAGATGATATTGTTTTACTTGCTTCAGTGTATATATTATTTATTTCTCTTACAAAGCTGGTATAAAGTTTTTCGACATCATTTTCTTCTAGCATATTTTGCCAGTTCCTTTGCTCTATTAACTCATTGACTTTTTGTTGGCTTATGTGTTTGACATTAACTCGAGAATTCGCTTGATTATTATTTAAGTTTTTCGTTGCATATAAAGTATAAGTATATACATAATGATCGGAAAGATCTGTTTCAATTATGGCTGAGAAAATATCTAGTTTAGTGATGCTAACATATATGTGATCAATAAGTGTTGCAGTATTTCTTATCAGGTCAATACGCGAGGATTGTTTGATTACACTTGTTAGTCCTTTCGAAGCCATCATTTCCATGTATTTTAAAACCAATGATTTTTTTCTGACATCTTTGTTTCTTTCTCGGCATAGATAGAAAAACATTAAATAGATCTGCCAAACAATGAGCTTTTTGCAGTGATCGAAAGAACTTTGGTTTGAGAGATTTGGCCAAAATGGAAAAAGTGAGTTTCTTGTTTTGTATATTAATATTTACATCACCTAACACAATGTTTTCTTTGTCTTCATCGATGTTTACATTTAATTCATCAATGAATCTTGCAACACTTAATCTTAGTCGCCTGTAAATTGCGTGTATATATTTTCTTTTACCCTCCTGTGTTATTTCAAGATGCATGCCTTCGTAGTTAACTGGGTTTATTGGTAGTATATCGTATTTTATATTCTTTTTAATAAAAATTGCAACACCTCCGCCTTTCCTTCCATTTCGATTTATGAATTATGATGTGGTCTGGTACATTAACGAGGTATAATCAAAAATCTCAGATTAGAGTTAGCATGTAACTCATAATTTGATTTTCTTTAATAGCTTGGGACTAACGAAAGTAAAAAAAATAATGGTATCGTTTACCTTGATGGTAATTTTGTTGAAGGTTCACACTACACTGAACAAACACATAGACATAAGAATCTCAAATTCTTAAAATCGAAGAACGTACAAGATTTAAGTTTACGTTACTCTATTCCTTCATCGGAGAGTTTATAGTAGATTTGGAATTTCAATACCATATGAAAGATCCAACTTCACAAATGCAAAGAAAGCAGAGAGTTAGAGTGGCGGCGTGACTGTTTAGGGAATCATGTAGTTTCAGCCAACTACTCGTAGTTTCAGCCAACATTTAAATAAAATTCTAAATCATTCCTTGTTATTTTTGAAAGAACGATTTTAAGATGAAAATAACCGTTCGACGCGCTAATTTTTCAACAAAACCACAACACTCATTAAAGAGGCAGCAAAACAATGGAGGCTGTTCGAATTTCTGATGATTTTCATGATTTATTTCGGTCAGTGGAGAGCAGACAACTTTCCAATAAAGCCAAAAGCTCCAAAGAGGCAGCTAATTGGAATTCCTATAAAATATCTCTCGCTTTATATAAAAAGACCTGCCGAAAAGCCTTAATTTACAAGCTGCACACAATCGGAGTGTCGACAAAATTAATCAATCTTATTGAACGCATATACTCCCACACTCAAATAGCAGTATGGACAGGTGAAGATATGTCTAAATACTTTGAGATTCACTATGGAGTAAAACAAGGGTGTTTATTATCTCCACTCCTTTTTGCGTTGTATATAAACCATCTTCATGACGCCATAGGAGGAGGGCTAAATATCGACACTCTAAGGATAAGGCTGTTATTATATGCAGATGATATGGTAATTTTGGCAGATGATCCCAAAGTTCTGCAACAAATGATAGTGCGCTTGGAGGAATACTGCAAGATGTGGAGCTTGGAAATGAATCTATCCAAATCTGAAATAATGGTTTTTAGAAATGGAGGGCAATTATCTAATCGAGAGCACTGGACTTTTAACGGAGAATGTGTACGAGTTGTATCTAGCTACAATTATGTGGGAGTAATACTGACCCCAAAACTTTCCTTTGCTCAACATGTAGCAAAAAGGAACGCAGCAGCAAAAAGATCTATTAATGCAACATGGCAATGCTTCTTAGCAAAAAAAAATATACCACTTAGCTCAAAATGGAGATTATTCCAGGCAGTAAGTAGAGCTATTCAAACTTATAGTGCGCAAGTCGGGGGGTTTGGTATGTTTGAAGAGGTGGACAAACTACAACACTACTTTTTAAAAAGAATATTAAGACTACAAACTACTACTCCAAACTATGTGCTGTCGTTAGAAACAGGAGCAGAAGATGGCCACTTTTACACCCTTGATTTACACCTAAGGTATATAAAGAGAACTCTTTTTGTATATGATGAAAGACGATTACCTAACCAGCTGACCAAAAAATTATTAAGAAGGAATCTGTTCTGGGTAAGAGAATTAAATATTCTTGGACTCCGTTTTGGAATAGGCTGGGGTGATGCTGAAATATCTCTACGAGAATGGAATAGAAAAAGTGCTTATTTGCTTATACAACTCAAGGCTGATAAACACCATGAAAACCTACAAAGAGCAGTAGAGAGTAACACGAGATTTTACAAATATTTGGATTATTCAAGAGGACAAATTTACTTTTCGGACCATAATGATCTAAACAAAATCATCTGGATTTTTTAAGCTGCTTAACGACAGTAGATTCGGAAATTTGGAGTCAACCTTATGCTCACTATGCAATATGCGCGAAGAAGAGAATATCCAGCATTTTCTAGGCAGGTGTCCTGTGTTAAATGAATTTAGATTGCGTTACCTCGGAAAAACTTGTCTTACTGATGAAGAAATAATAGGAATTCTTAATGGAGAAAACCCCAATGATTGAAATAGACTATCAAATTTTATGAAAATAGGTCTATCTTACAGAAAAGTTCTCATTCAAGAATTCAATTAAAAGTATTATCATTTGTTATCCGTAAATATGTCACTTGTTCTTTCGTTATATTGTGCTCTTTATAAAATACTAAATTCGCTTGTATCGCTGTAAATAAATCGAATTAACCAACTTTCCGACAGACGACTAATATGGTCATTGTCGTAATATTATATTTACCAACACAAATGTTAAATTTGAAATGTTTATAATGAATATGTTAAACATTTTTTGTTGAGAATAAATATACTGTATACTACTACTATAAAAAGACCCTGACGGGAGAGAAGTATCTAGCCCTTAGGTTTTTCTGCGGTAGCATTGATGAGTCTTTAAAAGCTTCTAGACTGCGAAAGATCCTTTCCAAAAACTCTCCAGTACCAAGCTATTTTTTAAGACTAGACTACCATTAGACCAGCAAGGAGTCCATTGAGCTTCTCGTTGATACCCAGTTTCCTGTTAACTCCTCAGTTGCAAAAAGTCACACTGAATTGACGAAATTTCCACCATGTAGCAACTTCCAAAAATAATAACTGCTGAAAAGATAGTCTGGATCATACATAGCTTTAAATCCTTAAAGTCGGTAGACCCTGATGGCATTATTCCTATCGAAATCCAGCAATCCTCGGATATGATCACCCTTTGACTTAAAATTATAATGGCAGGTTGACTTGATCTTGAATGCATTCCAAAACAATGGGCTGAGGTGAAACTTATCGTCCGACCTATAAGCCTATCTCAATTTTTGTTGAAAGCACTCGAGAGATCGATTGTCATCGACCTACGCTACAGCATTAGCCCGACTGAAAAGGTAAATCGGTTGAGACAGCTTTACACTCGCCCGTATGCACCATTGAGAAATTCCGGAACATTAAAGAGTGTACTTTGGTTGTCTTTCTCGGCATTGAGGGAGTCTTTAAAAATGTCCAACCAGAAGCAATTATTAACGCACTTGCACACTTGAGCGTCGATAATTCGCTTAGGGCTTCCTAAATGTGTAGTAGCTAAAAATTCGTATATTGGAATATAGGACTTCTGAATAAAACTACGGTTATTATATTCGGATCAGAGGTCTGTCCTGTTTATAGGACTTCTGACGTGAATAGATATGTACGCATGTACCCTACTTGCCATCAATTTCATTTGTTCGACAGGACTGTATTCTTCATTTTTTTTATTTTTAAAAACTCTCCTGAAAAGGTCCCACATTATGGCTATGTTTGCTTCCGTGTTTTAAGCTAGCTAGTAGCTACTTCTGCATTCAAACCAAAATTCGAGTTGTGAAAAATTGAATGACCTCCACACAGTTTTTTAAGACATTATAAGCAAAATAATGGAGTGAAAGGAAACGGGAAGAAGAAGAATTAAAATTGTCGAGCTTAGCTCTGCAATTATATTCGAATAAGAAGTTCGAAGACTCATGGAAGCCTTCACGTCAAAGAAATCATCTCAAGAAAAATAGGGCGCGACCGGCTCAGCTGGTATTCTCATTTTCAAAGAAGAGACCAATTTACCCCGTGAATGAATATGAATGAATGTTCCAAATATACCGCGAAAGAAAGGCAGGCATAAAAACTAATGGATCTCACAAATGCAACGACACCAGTAATTGATTTGCCTTAATAACGAAGTGATCCAATATCGGAAAGCCTGCCGATATTTTCTGAGGTCAAACAGGCGAATACCACAG
The DNA here is from genome assembly GCA_945910035.1 of Brachypalpus laphriformis. Taxonomy (NCBI): domain Eukaryota; kingdom Metazoa; phylum Arthropoda; class Insecta; order Diptera; family Syrphidae; genus Brachypalpus; species Brachypalpus laphriformis. Next base: position 128,332,665 of record OX246755.1, read on the forward strand.
GCGCATTAGTAGAAATGCGGTGAAGCGGGAGTATTTCTATTGAAATATACCGGCAGGCCTCCCAACTTTCAAATCAAATCAAATGCTGGCGTCGTTGCATTTGTGTAATCCAGGCGTTTATAGGCCTGCCTCTTCTGCCTCGTGATGTCTTTGGAACGTTCATTGATATTCCCTTTGTAACAGGGTTCAAATTATCTCTTCCTTGGACAAGGCAATACCAGCTGAGCCGGTCGCGCTCAATTTTTCTTAAGATGGTATCCTTGAAGGCTTCCACGGATATTCGAACTTCTTATTTGATCAAGCTTTGTCACCCCTACTGTCATGCGAAGCATCTTCATCTCAGCTGCCGTTAATATACTCTCATACTTTTTGTACAATACATTGTCCAACATTATGAACCGTATGTGAGCGCTGTACACGCACAACTGCGGTGTAGAGCCTTCCTTTCAACTAAGGGCGCATTTTTCGGTCACAGAAGCGGAGTTTCCCGCCACATCATCCACCCCACGCTTACGCGATGATTGATGTCATCATCACAGGTTGCTTCGCTGTTAATATAGATCCCAGATATTTGAACTTTTCGCACTTGGAAAGCACTGTTACATTCAAATAAATGTCTGGAATAGGTCTGAGTGGATCAGAGAACGGGCAACACAAGTACTCTGTCTTTTTTCAATTTCCCCTCAAAACGTCCACCCATACATCAAGTGCTCGTTGCCGGGACGTATGACACCCACTTATGATGGCTCCATCGCCAGCAAAGAATAATTGATGTACCTTGGGGTCCGTCACTTTACTTTCAAGCAGATAGTCAAGGACTGCAATAAATAGCAAAGGACTTAAGACGCTTCTCTAGTGCACCCTGACTTTTATTCGGAAATAAATAAATAAATGTCGTAGTAAATAAATGCGTTGATCTTTCAGTATTTCCATTATTTCGTCTTGAAGTTATAGAACCGATTGGAAATGAAGTAACTCTCACTGATTCTTCGAAGTTGAGCATTATTTCCACCTACTTTCTTTCCCAATAGGAATAGTAATGAGAAAATGATACAATTTAAAAGAGATTTGCTCAAAGTTCTTAGACATAATAATAAATTTCTACTAGGAGGCGATTCCAATTGCAGGCACCAATTGTTGGGGTGTATAAGAGCAAACTGTAGTGGTAATATTTTAAACAATATTATACCACCAAACAATTTACTTACACTTTTGCTTACACCTGATCGGCCATAAGTACCAAATGGGTCCTTTAGAAATCCTGATACATCCATACGTACATTTTCAATGGTCCCCTAATCCCTTATGAGGGTCGGCCGTTGACACCAACTCATCATAAGGGTTCTCTAGACGGCTAAAGGAGAGATGTCGGACTTGGTCCAACCACCTATTTCTAGGCCTACCGCGGGGTGGCTTATATGATGGCACGGCCATCGTGCCACCTCTTGGCAGCCGGTTTAGGGGTATACGCCTTACATGACCAAACCATCGAAGCATAGATCGTTCGTACTCTGGTGTAGCGTACTCGATTCCTACGAGTTATTCCAGCAGCACCGCGAGGGAACCTCATTTTGACAGCTTGTATCCACGATTTTATTCCTCCAGTCACTTCACACATTTTACGATCACCTATGGTCACCTATGGAGTTGGAACATTTACCGAGTTAAAAACCGAAAATTTAGTTTGAACACTAAGTTCGGTTTCTCTTATAACAAACTGACCAACCTCTCTCAAAATTTATCCAGCCTGACTCAGCATTGCTCTTTCCATCATTTGTGAATAAGACCGCGAGGTACTTAAACTTATCCACCTGCTTCAGTGGGACTCCACTAACATGCAGAGTGCACTGGATGGACGTTCTGAAAACGACTTTTACTTCCGATTTGTTCACGTTTACTCCTACTGCCTAGGACTACCGCAAAAAATTGTTATAGCAGCTAATTTGAATCGATACAGTACCTGCATAACAGAGCCAGCTAATATAAGCTCTTTCCAACAAATTGATTCCTTTAAATAAGTTTTTGTACAAACAGTTAATTCAGCAACTTATATTTCAATACCAAAAAGAATAACTTCAATGATATACAAACTTTCCCATCCCAGTCACATCCTATGTCTAATTCGTGTTGGCAATTCTAAGAGAAGAAAATAGCTACGCTGCAGGGTAAATACATATTTGGCGAACGCTAAGCTCGTATATATTCAAATAAAAAACGAAACAAGCGAGTGGATTCTCTCCTTTCCGCTTTTCAAAAAGGAAGTAAACCTTGCCTTTCGCTAAGCCTGGTAAGTCGAAACATAGCTTTCCTTATTATAGACCCATAAGCCTGCTGAGTTGTCTAAGAAAACGCCTTGAACGAGTTATTAAGGAAAAGACTGATAGTCATATCATAGATTTCGAAGTTATTCCCAATTATCACCTTAGTTTCAAACCCGGGCACACAACTTGTCACCAAATTGTAAGCACTGAAAAACATGTTATGAATAATATTAAATTGAAGTAATCCGCCGGTATATAAACTCATGAAACTAGACTTTCTAGTTTTACTATGAAAGTGGTACAGAGCTTTTTAAAAGACAGAAAGTGTGCAGTTCTTATTGGGAACATTACCTATACACAGTTTCCTCTTCGGTGTACCCCAAGTTTGTATTATTTTCGTGATCAATTGTTGCTCCTAAAAAATGCACTCAATCTGATTGAAAAGTTTTTTTATTAAATGTACGATCATAACGATAACTAGTGCGATTAATAAAATTAATTTAACAATAATGATCTTAAATTCTTTCATAAATCGAACATCTCACCACAGCATAGAAACAAAATTCGAATGTTCAAATTTCAGGTCATACGTATTTATGAGTCACCCGCATGGTTTGATTGCACCAAAACGTGTGAGCTGCATATATTATGTCAAAGCAAAGTCCTAGAAATGATGCTTAGATTGCCATGGTATTACTCTACCAATAGGCTTCACGATAAGACTAACGTAAATACGATTGTATCCCTTTACGGCTGTAAGACCCATCCTTACATACGCGTCCTTTGTCTGGTGAACGAAAACCAAGGAGGTCATAACCACCAACAAACTCACTAAACTTCAAAGACTAGCTTGCCTCGGTATCACAGGTACTATGCATACCTATCCCACAACAGCCACAGAAGCCATAATCGGACTCACTCCGTTACATATGATATATGTATTCATAAAAAAAGTAATTCGCAGTGCAGTCAGTTTTCGAAAGTCGGGTGTTAATGGGATCACACATGGGATCATGTGGATTTCGTGGATTTATTAACCGACTTCCCGAGCTAGACATGCTCAGCACGGTCTCCAACTTTACTTCCAAATCACTCTACTTTGGTGGAAGATTTGAGATTGAGATCCCATGCCGTGATATATGGAATAATGGCGGACCGTTACTTGATCCAAAAGGAATCGTGTGGTATATCGATGGATCAAAAATGGATTCAGGATTTGGCGCCGATGTGTATGGACCCAATTATAAAATTTCGAAATCACTTGGAAAGAGTCCTAGTGTTTTCCAGGCCGAGCTTTATGCTATTGAGCTTTTACTAACAAAAACTTGCACTCAGGCATCAAAGGTCAAGCGGCGCTTAAAGCACTGATCTCCGACTTTATCAGTTCAAAATCAGTTCCAAGCTGCTTCGTCAGCTTATAAAACTTAGCCCGATACAATAAAGTAAAATCGTGGTGGATACCGGGTCATGTAGGCGTTGACGGCAAAGAAACTGCAGCATAAGAGGTCTCTGCTTGGAATGAGTTTAGACGAGTATTATGACTTCAGAAACATCCTTGAACTCCATAACATAATCCATAAAAAATGTGCTGAGTATTTACTGAATAGATTATCTTAAATTTGTACAGTCATCAAGAGGCCTACGACTAATTTTGCCACGATTCACACACACAGTGGGAGAGCGGTCTTACTTTGTTAGAGCGATTCGGTTGTGGAATAATCTTCCACGTCAATTACAAAGGATTGATTCGTCAATTATACATGTCGCAATAAATTTTAAATTATTAAACAAGGAATTGTAATATTGAATAATATTTAATATTTACGTACTCATCAGTGCATTCATGTACCTTTAGACTTAGCGCGTTAAGTAACCGCGTCTAAACTGCGGAGCTAGCAGGAACTTCTAATGGGAAGGTACCTGCAAAACGTCATTATTTCGCGAAACAAAAACTACTTGATAAGTCGAATACTTAGTTGTAGTAAAAATAAAAAAACAAGTATGTTTTGAAGGGAGTTTTTTTAGTGGGTAAGAATCCCACACTACTATGAGCACGCGCTGTCGATCCTCATAGTGTCTTGTTGAAGATTTTCACCTACCCTCGGGAAAAAAAAAAAAAAAAATTCATGTACTTTTCATATACGCCCAACAAAAAAAAAAAAACTATCAGGCAGGCGCCTGGGGCAACAACTGCCAGGCACCGCCTGGGATTAACTATATTAGAGAACAGTTTTTTTTAGTACTAAAGTACTTTAATACAAAAGTAATGAGTCGATATTGACCAAACACAGGAACACTCTCGGGCCAATACTGAAGATTGCCTGAAAATTTGAGCTCCACCGGTTTGGTGGTTTCGGAGATATATAGTTACATTGATTTTTATATACATAGATAGACACGTTCAACGAAGACTGTTGTAACTACATTTTTGCACTTCTGAGGTAATCAAAAACAAACCTTTGCATCATGCGTAAAAATCGATGTTTTGTAAAATAGATGTTATTAATGTTTCAAATGATTGTTTTTGATACTATACTAGAAATGTGTATTAGTATATACTACACTATACTATTCAACTTTATTGAAAAACATAAAACCAGTGATCTTTTCTTAACATTACTAATTTATAAGTACATCTAAAATTGTATGTGTGTTTTATTCTGAATGTTTACTGAAAACTCTTCTATGTCAGCTGCTCCACCGTCAAAAGTACTTCATTCAAGATTTTTGTAGAAAGCGTGATACATAGCGGGTATTTTACTTTTAGAGCCACAAATGGGCACTATTGCATAATTTTGGTGGAAGTTTCTTTGTACTGGAAGGGCGGCCTTTAAATTTGCAGAACTTTTTTATATCACTTCTCTTGAATTCAGATATCAGAGATACCAAATTTATACTTAAAAAGTATGGTACTTGTTTCTTCATTCAAAAATAGAATCTCTCTTATTTGGCTGATTTTGATAGAATTTTTCTCATTGGCAACTTTCAAATTTTCATTGTTGGCTAATATTATAAAAATAAAAAAATCCTCCTTAGACATCTCTGTCACGTCGTAGACTTTTCCCGTTGTTTTTGCCATTCTTTTCAAAGTGACCGACTGTTCGGGCACATACAACATTGCATTACTTCTCTTCCTTTTATTTGTAGTAATGACTTGTATAGTTTCGGCATTACCAGTATCAACCCTATGGTCACTCTCTCTCTCCTTCCGCAATGGTTCGCTCGTCTTTATTGTTCTCTAAAATAGTATATACCAAAATTGGTTAAACATTTTTTTATTTTTTGACTAACCTGTAGAACACCCAGATAAAAGAGCACAGTCGACGTTAATATCGAATTCTCTATCTAATTTCACACTTAAATCCATCCTGGAGCTGGAGTATATTGTGATAGTAATAATTTGTCAGTCTTTGTTAAACCTGTGAATAGAAATACTTACTAAGAACAACATTATGTAACTGTTGCAACTAAAGATCTATCCTATAGTAATGATCATTTATTTCTCATTCAACGACGACTGTACTAAATCAACATACGACAGTGTTCGATGGAATTCTTCATGCAAATCGGAGATACTAATAATTGCATTGATTTTATGTTGAACTAAAATATTAATTTAACAAAAAAAAAAAAACGTTTATCATGGGAAACTATCTTTCAAAGAATAATTTTGGAATATTTTCCTGAAAAACTGAAAAAGGGACTTACTGCAATCTTCCTTGGAGGTGTCGATATATACATATAACTTGGTGCAACAGATCATTAAGTTCCTAGGCCTAGCTTATCGCAACCACTCATGTTGTGTGCGTTACAAGTTTTGCACAAATGAAAGGCGGTTTTGTGTCGTATCCGAAGGGCATTTTATTTATTTATTTTTTTCTCAGAAGCTTCGTCACAATAATACTCTCGGATGTTTGTCAGATGTTCGCGGGAGGCGGGACCGTGAAAAAACTTGTTAGTGTTTTCTGAGATTCGAACATGGAACCTCACGCGCAGTGGTCCGACACAGTAACCACTGCGCCACGGCGCCCACTTGTATGCTTGGTTAATCTTAAAGGCAGGCGATGTCAAATCCTACACAGCAACATAATATAATTATTCTCCCTTCCATCTATGAGATTCTCCTTTATTCAAACAATAGGTCGTTTCATATTGGCCCATGTAAAGACTGTCATTAGCATTTCTACTTTTTGCATAAATCATCTTGTTCTTTAAAACACGCTACTCGCACACGAAGGAATTAATTATGAAACCACATATCTTTTCAAATAGCATCCCGACCCTAATATATCACTCAGACCTTAAGCCCCACCAACAAACAAGCAAAATTTAAAGGAAACTCATGGTCGTAGGTACTTAAATAACTTGTCTGGAAATTTGAGATGACATATTTTTTACCCAAGATATCAAATATTAATAAACAAATTGGAAAATACCACCAATTAGTCTTCCGGTGGATGGCAAATCAGTATCTCATACCTAAATCAGACACCTGGCGGTATCTTAATAAATACTCAATCCATTGTCATAGTCATCATTTCATTGGCAACGGCGATGAGTACAACATTTCTGAAAGAAAGAGATTCTTCTTCATTTAAGATTCCATCGGGCTTAAGGATTTCCCAGAACTGGTAAACGTGTCAACGCAAATCCCACAATACCACCGCCTTTCATTCTACGCGCACTGTTTTGACTAGAAATCCATCCTTCTTCTTGTAATGACGGCAACCGTGTCGCCTGTGGTGCGTGTCACCTTGGGATGATGAGGTCGGTCAGTCGGTTTGCTTTCTATACCTCTAAAGGTAAACAGAAGAAGAACGCTTTATTGATGGATTAACGATTGCATTGTCGTTAAATGGGTTTTGATTATCGCGCCTACAAAAACGACAATCAGAGGGGGAAATATATTATCTTCTGGGATTCGGGGAGTGGTCCATTTGTGATAATAGGCAGATATAGAAATCGGTTTTGATAACTCATCAATGAGGGTATTGTTCTGAGCGAGGCTTCTGAATTTGCATCTGTTGAATGGATAAATTACCCATGTACGGTTGAAGGTGATAAAATATACGCTGTTGAATATTAGAAGGTATAGTATTTGTATCTAAATTCTTATAAAATGACAGGAAATGCGTTGTAAATTTATAAAAATAGTCTTGCAATTGTGTGAGACTGGTGAATGAAGTGACAATATTCGTTAGATGGTTTGTGTGCGACCACATAAGGTGTGACGATTTAAAGCTAAGTCGCCGGTGCAGCTACGCCCCCATGTGGTGTTAATCAGTGAACAAAATTAAGCAAGGAATTAAGAAATTAACGTAACAAAAGAGACAACAGTGGAAGAAGAAAATAGTAATAAGATATGACACTGCCAAACTTAAAGCTTTTGTGAAACGTACTGTGAAACTACAAGCCCTTTGGGAAACTATACCATATTTTGCCTTCAAAGCGAGTGCTATTGAAATACGCGTGTCATAGTGATATTTTTGACTAAAAGACGAGCCTAATTTGCACATACCTTTCGTATTATTAACTACTTTCTCAACGTCCGTCAAATTTCATGTCAGTTGCTTTTAGAAAAAAAACGTCTCCAAAAGGCGAGCCGTATATGCTCTATGGGAGAAACATACCCATAGAAAGTGAATGCCTATATTTGTGTAGATACACATTTTTGTACTGAAGCAAGATGTATACATATATCGATTTGGAGAAATTTTGTACACTAGGTAGGTATACCAGAGGTGGCGGCATTTTGAAGAACTTTTAAATGAACAGTTTCCCCGGCTAGACTTTCCCAGAGTCTCCCCTAACTATGAAGAAATACCCGACATTACAGTCGAAGAAGTTAGTGAGGCGGTCGAATACTCCAAAAAACGAAAAGCTATTGGGCCAGACGAGATGACCTCAATAGAGGGAAAGCTACAGTCTCCCTGTATACAAAGGGAAGGGTAATACGCGAAACTGTGCTGATGTCACACACCATGAAGATCGTTGAGCGGGTATTAGGTGGCCGACTGTGAAAAATAATACGGCTATTTGATGATCAGTGCGGGTTTGTCTCGGGTAAATCAACCACAGATGCAATCCAAAGTATAAGGATCATAATGGAAAAACATCGTGATTCCTTAAAGGATTTGCATATTGTATTGGTTGGTTTTGAAAAGGCATTCGACAGACAACCACGAGATCTGATACTGGTGGCGCTAAGACATCGACCGGTTCCAGAAACCTATGTACAGATGATCATGGACATGTACGAAGGAGCAAAGACCAGAGTAAGATGCCCCGCTGGAGTAACCGAAGAGTTCCCAATCAAAGTCGAGGTGCAGCAGGGAAGCGTCGTAAGTCTTTTGCTCTTTATTACTGTCCTTGCCTATCTACTCGAAGGTAAAGTGATGGACCCCAAGGTAGATCAATTATTTTTTGCTGACGATAGAGTCATCATAAGTGAGGATCCTACATCCCTGCAACGAGCACTTGATGTGTGGGTGGACGTTTTGGAGGGAAATGGGTATCGCATTAGTTCAAAAAAGACAGAGTACTTATGCTGCCTGTTCTCTGATCCACTCAGGGCTATTCCAGACTTTTATTTGAATGGAACAGTGTTTCACATACGCTTCACAATGTTGGACATTGTACAAAAAGTATGAGAGTAAATTAACGGCAGCTGAGATGAACATGTTTCGCATGACAGCAGGAGCGACAGAGCTTGATCGAATAAGAAGTTCGAAGATCCGTGGAAGCCTTCACGTCAAGGAAACCATATTACAAAAAATAGAGCGCGACCGGCTCAGTTGGTATTGCCACGTTCAAAGAAGAGATCATTTGAACCCTGTTAAAAAGGCAATGTCAATGAACATTTCAAAGACATCGCGACGCAGGAGAGGCAGGCCTATAAACACCTAGATCAAATAAATACGATAGCATCGGCATTTCATTGGCTCCAATGACCGAGTGATCCAAAATCGGGAGGCCTGCCAATATTTTCTGAGGTGAAATAGGTGAACTCCACAGGCGGATCAGTAGAAATGCGGCGAAGTGGGAGGGTTATGATCCTTTGTTTTCGGATCATAACCTCGCTGAAATAGGAAGAAGAAGAAGGTAGGTATACCAGAAAAGAATATTTATTATTTGGGTTTGATATGCATTCACCTTTAATGTGTACTAGTGGGCTCAGCGGCCGAAATTCAACCGGATTCTAGTCAGTGAAATATTTTATATATTTACTAGCGGATACACGGCGTGCGTTGCTGCGCATAGGAAAAAAAAAGAAGAAGAAAACAAAAACAACTATCAGGCAGACGCCCGGGGCTAAGTCTATTAGAGAACAGTATTTTTGTCTACTAAAAAACGATAATACTAAAGTAGTAGACCGTCTTTGACCAAACTTCAATCGGTTTGGTAGTTTCGGAGTCCATCGCATGCAAACAAACAAACATACATTGAATTTTATACATAAGATTGAAAATGCATTATTGCTTAATTCAATGGCATTCATTTTTAATATTTAAAAAAATAACTGTTTGGCGGAACAGCTCTTTAAGTGCCAGGGCCTAGCTTCTCGCAACCACTCAGGTTGTGTGAGTTATATATTTCACTCAAATGGAGGGGACCTGCAGTTAAGTGCCATATCTGAAGGGCAATTTGTTTTGAGAAGCTTTCGCGAGACAACAATACCCTCGGATGTTTTTCAGACGTTCGCGAGAGGTGGGACTCGTGAAAAAACTTTTTTCTTTACGCCACCCCGCCCACTTTAATATTTACATTATAAAAATGTACATATATACGATTCTCGATATCTGTGGTATAAACATGTGGTACTACATTTATTTTTTAAAAGCAGTTAATTTAGAGATACATAAGTGCCGGCGCGAACGCAGAAACAAATTTCGGGGTGCGGGGGGTTTGAAAAACAAGTATTAATTTTTCATAAATAATGCCTTATTTTATTATTATATAATATAATATAGCTAATATAATATATATTATGTATATAATAATATAGGTTGGGTGTCAAATAGCCCAAAACCAAATCGCCCAAATCGGAAAAATTTTGGCCGATATGACACTATGACACATAGCCCAAAAATTAATAAATGACAAAACGCCCATGAAAGTGGGCGTTTTGTCAGAATTCATTAATAGCCTTGCTTCCGATCGCCCAAAACCAAATCGCCCAAAATGCAAAAAAATGTAGAAAAATGTCAAATCGCTATTTAGCATAAATATAACAGATTTTGGGCGGATTGACATTTTCTTTAAATTGGGTTTTAGACTGCAATTAAAACGAATTGTGACAATTACATTAGCGGTCACATCGCTTTCACGTCGCGTCCGCGCGCGAACAACGATCCGACGCGGCGCGGTTACCGTTTCGCGTCGCGTTGCCCCCCACCGAGCGATTTTGTTTCCCCGTAACTGTAAGTGTGAGCCTGAGAAAGCAATCAGCGCGATTGACGTTGTAAGTAAGGCTCAATGCAGCTTACGTGTTTTTTTGGTAATACATCCATTTCTTCAATCCTTCACTTCAGATTATAAATGAATATAATATGAGCGCAGGGACATATGTAAGTCATGATTTTTTTTTTACTAAGAACAACATTATGTAACTGTTGCAACTAAAGATCTATCCTATAGTAATGATCATTTATTTCTCATTCAACGACGACTGTACTAAATCAACATACGACAGTGTTCGATGGAATTCTTCATGCAAATCGGAGATACTAATAATTGCATTGATTTTATGTTGAACTAAAATATTAATTTAACAAAAAAAAAAAAACGTTTATCATGGGAAACTATCTTTCAAAGAATAATTTTGGAATATTTTCCTGAAAAACTGAAAAAGGGACTTACTGCAATCTTCCTTGGAGGTGTCGATATATACATATAACTTGGTGCAACAGATCATTAAGTTCCTAGGCCTAGCTTATCGCAACCACTCATGTTGTGTGCGTTACAAGTTTTGCACAAATGAAAGGCGGTTTTGTGTCGTATCCGAAGGGCATTTTATTTATTTATTTTTTTCTCAGAAGCTTCGTCACAATAATACTCTCGGATGTTTGTCAGATGTTCGCGGGAGGCGGGACCGTGAAAAAACTTGTTAGTGTTTTCTGAGATTCGAACATGGAACCTCACGCGCAGTGGTCCGACACAGTAACCACTGCGCCACGGCGCCCACTTGTATGCTTGGTTAATCTTAAAGGCAGGCGATGTCAAATCCTACACAGCAACATAATATAATTATTCTCCCTTCCATCTATGAGATTCTCCTTTATTCAAACAATAGGTCGTTTCATATTGGCCCATGTAAAGACTGTCATTAGCATTTCTACTTTTTGCATAAATCATCTTGTTCTTTAAAACACGCTACTCGCACACGAAGGAATTAATTATGAAACCACATATCTTTTCAAATAGCATCCCGACCCTAATATATCACTCAGACCTTAAGCCCCACCAACAAACAAGCAAAATTTAAAGGAAACTCATGGTCGTAGGTACTTAAATAACTTGTCTGGAAATTTGAGATGACATATTTTTTACCCAAGATATCAAATATTAATAAACAAATTGGAAAATACCACCAATTAGTCTTCCGGTGGATGGCAAATCAGTATCTCATACCTAAATCAGACACCTGGCGGTATCTTAATAAATACTCAATCCATTGTCATAGTCATCATTTCATTGGCAACGGCGATGAGTACAACATTTCTGAAAGAAAGAGATTCTTCTTCATTTAAGATTCCATCGGGCTTAAGGATTTCCCAGAACTGGTAAACGTGTCAACGCAAATCCCACAATACCACCGCCTTTCATTCTACGCGCACTGTTTTGACTAGAAATCCATCCTTCTTCTTGTAATGACGGCAACCGTGTCGCCTGTGGTGCGTGTCACCTTGGGATGATGAGGTCGGTCAGTCGGTTTGCTTTCTATACCTCTAAAGGTAAACAGAAGAAGAACGCTTTATTGATGGATTAACGATTGCATTGTCGTTAAATGGGTTTTGATTATCGCGCCTACAAAAACGACAATCAGAGGGGGAAATATATTATCTTCTGGGATTCGGGGAGTGGTCCATTTGTGATAATAGGCAGATATAGAAATCGGTTTTGATAACTCATCAATGAGGGTATTGTTCTGAGCGAGGCTTCTGAATTTGCATCTGTTGAATGGATAAATTACCCATGTACGGTTGAAGGTGATAAAATATACGCTGTTGAATATTAGAAGGTATAGTATTTGTATCTAAATTCTTATAAAATGACAGGAAATGCGTTGTAAATTTATAAAAATAGTCTTGCAATTGTGTGAGACTGGTGAATGAAGTGACAATATTCGTTAGATGGTTTGTGTGCGACCACATAAGGTGTGACGATTTAAAGCTAAGTCGCCGGTGCAGCTACGCCCCCATGTGGTGTTAATCAGTGAACAAAATTAAGCAAGGAATTAAGAAATTAACGTAACAAAAGAGACAACAGTGGAAGAAGAAAATAGTAATAAGATATGACACTGCCAAACTTAAAGCTTTTGTGAAACGTACTGTGAAACTACAAGCCCTTTGGGAAACTATACCATATTTTGCCTTCAAAGCGAGTGCTATTGAAATACGCGTGTCATAGTGATATTTTTGACTAAAAGACGAGCCTAATTTGCACATACCTTTCGTATTATTAACTACTTTCTCAACGTCCGTCAAATTTCATGTCAGTTGCTTTTAGAAAAAAAACGTCTCCAAAAGGCGAGCCGTATATGCTCTATGGGAGAAACATACCCATAGAAAGTGAATGCCTATATTTGTGTAGATACACATTTTTGTACTGAAGCAAGATGTATACATATATCGATTTGGAGAAATTTTGTACACTAGGTAGGTATACCAGAGGTGGCGGCATTTTGAAGAACTTTTAAATGAACAGTTTCCCCGGCTAGACTTTCCCAGAGTCTCCCCTAACTATGAAGAAATACCCGACATTACAGTCGAAGAAGTTAGTGAGGCGGTCGAATACTCCAAAAAACGAAAAGCTATTGGGCCAGACGAGATGACCTCAATAGAGGGAAAGCTACAGTCTCCCTGTATACAAAGGGAAGGGTAATACGCGAAACTGTGCTGATGTCACACACCATGAAGATCGTTGAGCGGGTATTAGGTGGCCGACTGTGAAAAATAATACGGCTATTTGATGATCAGTGCGGGTTTGTCTCGGGTAAATCAACCACAGATGCAATCCAAAGTATAAGGATCATAATGGAAAAACATCGTGATTCCTTAAAGGATTTGCATATTGTATTGGTTGGTTTTGAAAAGGCATTCGACAGACAACCACGAGATCTGATACTGGTGGCGCTAAGACATCGACCGGTTCCAGAAACCTATGTACAGATGATCATGGACATGTACGAAGGAGCAAAGACCAGAGTAAGATGCCCCGCTGGAGTAACCGAAGAGTTCCCAATCAAAGTCGAGGTGCAGCAGGGAAGCGTCGTAAGTCTTTTGCTCTTTATTACTGTCCTTGCCTATCTACTCGAAGGTAAAGTGATGGACCCCAAGGTAGATCAATTATTTTTTGCTGACGATAGAGTCATCATAAGTGAGGATCCTACATCCCTGCAACGAGCACTTGATGTGTGGGTGGACGTTTTGGAGGGAAATGGGTATCGCATTAGTTCAAAAAAGACAGAGTACTTATGCTGCCTGTTCTCTGATCCACTCAGGGCTATTCCAGACTTTTATTTGAATGGAACAGTGTTTCACATACGCTTCACAATGTTGGACATTGTACAAAAAGTATGAGAGTAAATTAACGGCAGCTGAGATGAACATGTTTCGCATGACAGCAGGAGCGACAGAGCTTGATCGAATAAGAAGTTCGAAGATCCGTGGAAGCCTTCACGTCAAGGAAACCATATTACAAAAAATAGAGCGCGACCGGCTCAGTTGGTATTGCCACGTTCAAAGAAGAGATCATTTGAACCCTGTTAAAAAGGCAATGTCAATGAACATTTCAAAGACATCGCGACGCAGGAGAGGCAGGCCTATAAACACCTAGATCAAATAAATACGATAGCATCGGCATTTCATTGGCTCCAATGACCGAGTGATCCAAAATCGGGAGGCCTGCCAATATTTTCTGAGGTGAAATAGGTGAACTCCACAGGCGGATCAGTAGAAATGCGGCGAAGTGGGAGGGTTATGATCCTTTGTTTTCGGATCATAACCTCGCTGAAATAGGAAGAAGAAGAAGGTAGGTATACCAGAAAAGAATATTTATTATTTGGGTTTGATATGCATTCACCTTTAATGTGTACTAGTGGGCTCAGCGGCCGAAATTCAACCGGATTCTAGTCAGTGAAATATTTTATATATTTACTAGCGGATACACGGCGTGCGTTGCTGCGCATAGGAAAAAAAAAGAAGAAGAAAACAAAAACAACTATCAGGCAGACGCCCGGGGCTAAGTCTATTAGAGAACAGTATTTTTGTCTACTAAAAAACGATAATACTAAAGTAGTAGACCGTCTTTGACCAAACTTCAATCGGTTTGGTAGTTTCGGAGTCCATCGCATGCAAACAAACAAACATACATTGAATTTTATACATAAGATTGAAAATGCATTATTGCTTAATTCGATGGCATTCATTTTTAATATTTAAAAAAATAACTGTTTGGCGGAACAGCTCTTTAAGTGCCAGGGCCTAGCTTCTCGCAACCACTCAGGTTGTGTGAGTTATATATTTCACTCAAATGGAGGGGACCTGCAGTTAAGTGCCATATCTGAAGGGCAATTTGTTTTGAGAAGCTTTCGCGAGACAACAATACCCTCGGATGTTTTTCAGACGTTCGCGAGAGGTGGGACTCGTGAAAAAACTTTTTTCTTTACGCCACCCCGCCCACTTTAATATTTACATTATAAAAATGTACATATATACGATTCTCGATATCTGTGGTATAAACATGTGGTACTACATTTATTTTTTAAAAGCAGTTAATTTAGAGATACATAAGTGCCGGCGCGAACGCAGAAACAAATTTCGGGGTGCGGGGGGTTTGAAAAACAAGTATTAATTTTTCATAAATAATGCCTTATTTTATTATTATATAATATAATATAGCTAATATAATATATATTATGTATATAATAATATAGGTTGGGTGTCAAATAGCCCAAAACCAAATCGCCCAAATCGGAAAAATTTTGGCCGATATGACACTATGACACATAGCCCAAAAATTAATAAATGACAAAACGCCCATGAAAGTGGGCGTTTTGTCAGAATTCATTAATAGCCTTGCTTCCGATCGCCCAAAACCAAATCGCCCAAAATGCAAAAAAATGTAGAAAAATGTCAAATCGCTATTTAGCATAAATATAACAGATTTTGGGCGGATTGACATTTTCTTTAAATTGGGTTTTAGACTGCAATTAAAACGAATTGTGACAATTACATTAGCGGTCACATCGCTTTCACGTCGCGTCCGCGCGCGAACAACGATCCGACGCGGCGCGGTTACCGTTTCGCGTCGCGTTGCCCCCCACCGAGCGATTTTGTTTCCCCGTAACTGTAAGTGTGAGCCTGAGAAAGCAATCAGCGCGATTGACGTTGTAAGTAAGGCTCAATGCAGCTTACGTGTTTTTTTGGTAATACATCCATTTCTTCAATCCTTCACTTCAGATTATAAATGAATATAATATGAGCGCAGGGACATATGTAAGTCATGATTTTTTTGTGTCAAAGATGGCGTATACATAAGTCCAGAATGCATAAATAGTGCAATGTGTATTGGGGGCATGCTGCCCTCTGCAATCCCCCTGCTTGGGGTCACTGTTGGATTTGAGGTGGGTGCGAGGATGCGTGTATGCCAAGTTTCTTTATATCCATGTTTTGCATAAAACCTCGCACCCGCCTCAAATCCAACAGTGACCCCAAGCAGGGGGGTTGCAGGGGGGCAGCATGCCCCCCCCCCCCATACACATTGCACTGTTTATGCATTGTGGACCGTTGTTTTCCTTGAGAGCTTTGTAGGTGGGACATAAGATCCAACATTTTATGTTGGGACTTACGTCCTCATGCGGTTGGCCATTAGGCCCCAGGGACTAATGGCCCTGCGCCCAAAATTGGGGAAAATAAATGTTTTCAAGCTTTTTCAATTTGGTCGTATTTTTTTACCTTCTTATGTGTTATTATTTTCAAATTGCGATAAAATGCCCATTTCTGCTTTAGGTGATTCGACATTTCATTTCTTGGTCGATCTGTCATAGTGTTGGGCGATGTGACATTTTCCAGATTTGAGCGATTTGGTTTTGGGCGATATGACACAGATCCGCCTTAAAATAGCCGAAACACAAAATCGCCCAAAATCACTTTTTTGGGTGTTTTGACATCATGTCAAATCGCTCAAAAAATAAAAATGTTAAATCGCCCAACCATTTTTTATAGTTGGAATATTTTACAAAATTATATCCATACGTCTTGGTACTTTGCCATCATTTCTATAACCTCTTCGTATTTCACGTCAATATCTCTATATATGTTAAGCAACATCAAGCCATTTAACCGCTCCTCACTAGTCTTGCTACGCAGATAAGTTTTCAATCTGCGAAGCCAAGGAAAAGACCGTTCACTTGATGCCACCGATACGGGAAGTGTTGCACCGATCTGCATAAAGCGGTGTATTGTTTGGTACAACGTTGAATCACAACAATTGAGAGCGTCTATAAAATTTGTTGGCCGTTTATCAATCGGAATATTTAAGCAATGTCTGCAACCATAGTTAATTTAACATTCAAACAGATATCAAGAAAATGAAAGAAAGAAATTTTTACCTGCGCCACATCGTCATTTCGCCTACAAAATCATCAGTACTTCTTTTGATGTCATTTGGCCATTCTTTTGAAAATACGTTGATAGTGCTACGTATTTCTTCTGTTTTCAGCTTAGAACACTTTTCTGGTAGAATGTTTTGAATTTTAGAAAGTAGTTCTCGATGGTCAAGAAATCTAGTCCTTAGTTGCATCGATAGATAGTCCAAAAAAGGAACAAAGATGGACCGACGGAAATATTCATCAGGACCTCCTTCATAGTTGTCACTGTTCTTTTGTTTTACAACTTGCCGCGAGACTTCTAACTGAATGTCCATTTTGTTTGCCATTTTTTGAGCCCCAAAACCCCCCATGCGTTCGCTCCTGCATAAGTGGCATTACTGATTGTTGTACATATTTGATAAGCACCAGATTTCTGATCTTCGCTCTCCTTTTAACGAAAGTAACTTTCCGAAAGAGAGACACAAGAGCTCAGTTGAACTGTGTGGGCCCTTATTAACCTGCCCTAAACATAAAGCTTTCCAAGGGTATATAATTAATGAAAATCGCTTTATGATGATAGTAATGATAATATGATACTCGTACAATCAACCTTTACCAATGCTTTCTATCACTTGAATAATTCAGACGAGTGTATGCCTGAAAAATGCAATCTAGCGTCGTTTGCCCAATTCTCTCAACTGCACTAATTACACAGGCCAACTATGAAAAAACTTTTTCAATAATTTTACCTAATTCCTGTGTTGTTTGGTGTGCTGATACAGAAAATAGTTATAAAAAAGTCGTAACCCCACAGATTTCTCACTTTTTAATATTAAAAAAAATATATTCAAATTTATTCAAAATGTAAAAAAAAAATATTTTTAATCATTCAAATGTTATTAAGTTGGACTAGCAGTACAACTAGCAGAGGCCCTAGACTGCTATGAAGGAGATATTACCGCCATCCAGGAAGTGCGATGGGATGGGCCGGGCGAAAAGAGGATGAAAAACTGTGACATCTACTACGGTGATTGCTACAGAGGCAACAGGCAACGCTTATTCGGATGCGGATTTGTCATACGCGGCAGACTTAGGCAAGAAGTCTTAAGCTTCCGACACGTTAGCGAGCGTATTATGACCATCCGGATCAAGGCTAAATTCGCTAACATAAGCCTAATATGTGTTCATGCACCCACGGACGAAAACGACCCTGCCACCAAATATTGTTTCTACGAGCTCCTTGACAAAACATACGAGCAATGTCCTAAATACGACATTGAAATCGTATTAAGCGATTTTAACGCAAAAATAGGAAAGGAGGACGTCTTTGGTAGGGCAGTCGGTAAACATAGCTTACACGACACCACGTCTGATAACGGACTAAGGCTAATTGATTTCGCTGTGGAGCGAAATGTCACCATAGCAAACATATGATTTCCTCATCACGATATTCATAAGCAGACATGGCGGTCCAATGATCATGTAACGATCAACCAAATTGATCATATTGCGATCGACGCAAGGCATGCCTATAGTATTCTGAATGTTCGGACCTTCCGAGCGACCACCATAGACTCGAATCATTACCTTGTTGTAGCCAGGGTACGACTGCGGATATCCCAAACAGAGCCACAAAGAAGAATCACTGTGAGAAAATTTAACGTCGAAAAGCTACAATCGCAAGAGAGCGCCAGACTCTTCGCTGAACGCGTATCCCGAAATCTCTCAATCACCCCTATGCCGCCAGCATCAAGTGCCGAAGACCAGTGGCAACGCTGCCAACATGCCATCAGAAACGCCGCGACTCATGTGCCACAGGCGCCCTACGGTCAACCCCGTCAAACGCTCTAACAGTCCTGCTACACCTTTTACCCCTATATCTCAGCGCATAGCGCAATCAGACCCAGAGAGTCCAAGTGTTGGACTGCGAAACACTGTGGACACAGTAATATTCTAGATTCTCTACAGGAGAACTCGTATCGACTCCAACAGACTACATCATCCCCACAATAAACTTCACAAATCGTTTCGACGTACAATTCCCTACAAGACAAGATTGGCAAGGTAACCACAAAGATGTGGCCCAACTACAACAAGACCAAGACAACCACTCTATTAAACAGAACGCGCAAAGATATTGCCAGAATAATCGCGATAATCACGGGACACTGGCGGGTAGGAGGGCACGCAGCCAAACCAGATATCCCATACAATACACACTGCCGCAGTTGCAACATAGTCACCGAAAAGAAAATAATCATCCACTACATGTGCTCTTGTCCGGCACTAGCCAGGGCTAGACATCAAGCCTCACGCAAACCTTTCTATAAGAACATAGATGAGTTAATCCTCTTCTTAAACTCCACAGGCTGGCTTCAGATTCTCCTCACAGAACCGTGTTAATTGGATTTATGTTTACAGAACCACTACTTCTACCTACCTACCTACACTATGCTCTCGAAGAGTTTGGGTATGCAAGATAGTTTGGTGATAGGTCGATAGTTAGGTATTTCGTTTTTAGGACCTTTCTCGTCAATAGGGATGATAAACGAGTTCTTGAAAAGTATGGGGAAAGATCCTGAAAGCTCTTGATTAAGAGAGGGCTCATCTGGTACACCTCGCCGGCCGAAAATTTAACAGATTTTGCTAATTGTCGCAGCAAAACTTTCACTATTTTTTCATAACACGTTTTATCAATAAAAATGCGTTGTTCTTTCATATAGCGTTCCATATTGACTAACTGCAATTGTTGTATACATCACCTGTTAAGAAAAAAGAACTACCAACCGCAAAACCAAAAAAATTTAGAATATTTGAATACGACATTCGATTTGCGACAACCTTTATTAATGTTAGAATGAATATTACAATTTAACCTCATATTGTAAGATGTAAAGGAAAGTTTTTAGTATTTTTTTTTTATAGCAGTCGTCAGTCCAAGTGATGTTCGAGTGTGAATAGACGTATTTTAAGTCTTCTCCGGCAAAAGTAATCTAAGCTCGTCAATTAGTAATATCAACCTAACTTAAACGCGTAGCTTACAGATACAGTGCGCGAATATAGTAATGCAAAATAAAAACATATGCAAATAACCAACTAATAGCTAAAAACCTAGCAAAAAAAAAAGAAAAAAAATAAAATACTGTTTTCTATTTTATTTGCTTGCTGTCTGCGTGTTTATACATATATATTTATTCAAACCGCGTATGATGTCGTCGATTGCTACCAGATCCGGGTCAAACAGTGCTCCAAACCAACCTTCAATTTCGACACTAACGGGTTCGCACGCTACAAACTCAACCTCCGATGGTACAAAGGTTGACAAGAAGCAGAGTAAACCCATCAAGCCAAAACTTCCGTCCGCTCCAACCCAGCTGAATTTCCCAAAAAACCTACCATCTTCGCCTACCCTTAAAGGACTGACTGAACAATCGTTTCATGCTGAGTTAAAAAAGCATACTGACGACATAATTGCATCCTTTAAGAGCAAGCTGACAGACACCCGCAATGAATTGCTGCTCAAAATCCCAAACCTAGAGCAAAAATTGGTCGAATGCGTCAACAATATTAATTCCGCCTTCTCCGATCTATCTCAGCGAGTCAATGACGTCGAACATGTTGTCAATAGCAGATTAACGGGGGAGCTCTCAGAGCTACGGAAGCGTTGTGATATGCTGGAACGCAAAGAGTTCATCGCAGATGCTGTTGCTTTCGGTATCCCACAAATGCCTAAAGAAAACTTAGCCAACGTATTCAACACACTCTGTGAGAAAATTAAAATAATACCACCTATCTTAAAGAATTCTTTTCGCACGAAACCGCGCTACCGAAGTGATGAGCCGGCTGTCATTCTGCAATTCGCCAATGCTGGTGAGAGGAACAAAACGCTGAAGGCGCTCTCTGACTTCAGGAAAAAAACAAAACGCCAGCTGATGTTAAGCGATTTTGGTTTTAATGCTGTTGCTGTATCTAGGAAGATGGTGTTTGTGAATGAGAGCTTAACACCAAGAAATCGTTCTCTTCTTCAGCTTGCGACACGTATTAAAAAGGAAGGCAAGCTGTCAACTGTTTATACGAAATCCGGATCTGTGCTCGTCAAATTCAGCAATGATAGTGAGAGCGTGGTAATAGAAGATGTTGACAGTTTGAATGCTGCCGCCGAGAGACATCAACTGAGAGGAACTGCTACATTGAGAGGAACTGCTACAATCAACACATAACGAGTAAACCGCTTGCTGCTTTAAATTTATTTTACAATAGATACCGTCATCTCTGTTCTTGTCATTAAAATTGCTCTCCTAATTTATTATACTAGTCAAATTCGTTTGTTCTCTCCTGTAAGTTTTTTTGTTATTGTTTGCGCTTGTGTCTCTCTGTTTATGTTTATTCTTTTCAATTACTCAATCGATGCTACCAGGTGTTCTTCATAGCAATGGGTTTTCTGGCGGTGAAATTGGTAGTCATTTATATCAAATGATACGAATTTTAAGTTTGCAGAAAAAAGGCTTAAATATTTGTGTTTCTGAATCATGGTTCTGTCCCGTAATTACGAATAGTGCCTACGAGGTTGATGGATATAGGCTTTTCCGTGCTGATAGAATTGGTCGTGAAAGAGGGGGCGTAGCTCTTTATGTGCGCAGTGATATATCTTGCGAATTTGAATGTAAATCGAATATGTATAGTACGTCAGAGTATTTGTTCCTAAAACTTCACCTTGGTTTAGAACGATTACTCCTTGGAGTTATCTATAGGCCGAACAAAAACATTGACGCTACGCCGATAATAAACATTTTAGAGGAAATTTCATGTTCTGTCTCCAATGTCATCATATGTGGCGACCTCAACTGTGATTTGCTTAGTACCGCCACTTCAGCTAAGTTAGTTGATAGTTTCAGGAGTCTAAGTTTACGACCAGTAAATTTGCGGACACCAACTCACTTCACAAAAGAAACTGAAACTCTTCTAGATGTTTTCTTTGTAGGTGATATCGGTAAAGCCGTATTCTACAATCAGTTATCAGCCCCAGGTTTTTCAAAGCATGATCTTATATTTTTGACGTATGACATACCAAAAGGTGAAGAACAGAATCTAATTATTTTTAGAAATTTCAAAAATATAGACTGCGAAAATTTAGTAACCGACATTGGTAATGTCGATTGGGAGCAAATTTACTTTATGTCTTCGGTTGAGCAACAAGTATCTTTTTTGCAACACAATAGAAAAATGCTCTTCGATCAATACGTTCCGTTAAAATCAAAAATTATAAAATCTAGTTCTCCTCCTTGGTTTAGCAATCAAATTCTTAATTTAATCCAACAACGGGATTGCGCATATACTCGTTGGAAACGTTATAAACTACAGGAGCTTTATGAAATATATCGATCATTACGTAATTTGGTTGTTTTTCGTATCCAAAATGCGAAGCAAGCCTACTACGAGACTTTTCTCTGCCCTAGCAATCAGTCCGGGAAAGATATTTGGAAAAAGTTACGTAAACTAGGTAATGCGAAACAGCAAAACGAAGTAGCTGGCGATGTAGATTGCGATATGCTTAACACGCAGTTTGTCTCTGTTGGAGTACCATTAACGGAATCTTCTAACTCTGAATCTCAAGTATCTTGGCAAATAGGAACAGATGATGATGATAGTGAACAAAACTTTAGATTCAAAAATCTAACGGATGAAGACATAGTTGAGGCAATTCTATCTGTCAAGTCAAATGCTACAGGATTGGATGACATAAACCCTAAGTTCTTGAAGCTTCTCCTTCCGAGTATTTTGAAATACCTCACCTATATATTCAACAACATACTTACTACTTGCAAGTACCCTCTTTCATGGAAAAAAGCCAAAATACTTCCAATACCTAAATCCCAAAATGGGGTAAACACAGAATACCGACCTATATCCATCTTGCCGTTCTTATCGAAAGTGTTCGAAAAAGCCATGCTTAAGCAACTACAAGGGTACCTTTCTACGAACAATCTTTTAAGCTCCGCCCAGTCTGGTTATTGTTCAAAAAGAAGTTGCAAAACTGCCTTGTTGCTTGTTGTCGATGACATTCGTAAAGCTATGGATAATAGATGTTGTACATTTTTAACACTGCTTGATTTCTCTAAAGCATTTGACACTGTAGACCACCTTGTACTCTGCAAAAAGCTGTCGAATAACTTTGGACTCTCTAAATCTGCAGTAAGACTATTGTACTCCTACTTAACTGGCCGTCAGCAATGTGTGGCAGTGGGCGATAGATTGTCTTCATTTCTTAAGATAACAGCAGGTGTACCCCAGGGTTCTGTCCTTGGCCCACTATTGTTCTCCTTGTATGTGAATGAACTTCCTGGATTGGTCAGACATCGCTCAGTTCACATGTTCGCTGATGATGTCCAGTTATACCGGAGTTGCCCGTTGACTAATATTGCAAGTGCATTAGGTGAAATTAATGAGGATTTAAAAGTTATTCAACAGTGGGCACTTAAGCACAACCTGTCCTTAAATCCTGGGAAGTCAAAAACATTATGCATATACAAACATCGCTTAGACACCTCCAGCTATAAAATACGTCCATACTGCAAAAAACTTGGGTCTCGTCTTTAATGAAAATCTAACCTGGACAGATCACATAGCAACAACAGTTGGAAAAGTCTATAATGGTCTTCGATTGCTTTGGCGTACTTAAAGATCTATTCCAACCGCTACCAAAATGCTACTCGTAAAATCTTTACTCTTGCCTATCCTTACGTACTGCTGTGAAGTGTTTTGTAGTGTTGAATACAACAGTAAGCGGAAACTGAACTTAATTTACAATAATTTAGCTCGATATGTATTTAATAAAAAATATTTCGACCATATATCTGCTTACTCCAGGCAAATAACAGGTTGGAGATTTGATGATCTAGTTACATTTAGATCACTGATATTACTTTATGGCATCATGCAATCACATCAACCTGACTATTTGTACAACAGGCTTAATCGTTCTCACTCCCAAAGAACAACCGTTTTAATACATCCGAGGTTTACCTGTTTACAATCCGAACGTACATTTTTTGTCCATGTCACACGCCAGTGGAACTCATTACCCGCACACCTTAGGAGAATCACAAACGCAAACACATTTAAAACTGATCTTTTTAAATACTTCGCTAGGATTGCATAAGATTAGATGATAAGACTTGCTAAATTTTCAGCATTAAATATTGTAAACTTAGAACTTTATACGATAATTTGAATCTAATTTTTCCTCTTCTTAAATTTGCAAACTCGAAACCGAAATTCATTTATAAGTAAATACCGATTATTGTATGTATCTTAAATTGTTTTTCTTAAGCCAATCACAGAATATAAGATTAATCTTAATGTGAAATTATACTTTATCCATTAAATATCAAATATCAAATATCAGTGAATTCATTAGCAAGCCCTTACAATGCTATTATAAGATTTTTACCTTGGCTTAAAGTAATTTACCTTATCCGTATTAATCTAGACTACGTACCGAAGTACTGGAGAGGCGTGAAAATAATTGTCATCCCTAAGACGGGAAGTCTTCTCAAAGAGCAAAATTTATGTAGCTATAATAAAGAATATAGGAGTACTCTAGCTGCATTCCTAAACATCGAAGGTGAGTAAAATAACGTGAATATGACGTCGACAAACATAGCACTAGTTGAACTAGGAGTAAAAGCAGAGATAACTATTTGGATAAAAAAAATCCTTAATAGTAGAATAATCAACTCAGAATTAGGTGAGTGTATCGCTAAGAAAGCAGTTACAAGAGGAACCCCGCAAGGAGGTGCAGTTTCTCCTCTGTTCTGACTTCTTGTTGTTAACAAAATTCGGAAGATTTTCAAAACCAAAGGAATTAAAATAGTTGCATATGCAGACAACATAAGTAGTAATCATGGTCAATGGGAGGCATTTAGCTACCATCAACAATCTCACTAAACGAATTATCCTCTTGGGCAGAACAAAACAGTCTAGATATAGATCCGACAAAAACAGTGGTGGTTATAATTAAATAGAATGAAACTATGTAAATAAATTTGATCCTCAAAAACTGAATGGAACTCTTCTGAAACTCTCACCAACAATATGTGCATTCTACGCACGCAAGAAAACATTTAGCAAAGGATAAGGCGTGCGACCGTCCATAATCAATTAGTGATGTGTCGAGTTCATAAACCGGTTTAAACCGCGTTACAGCTAAACCGGGTTAAACCGAGTTTGCAAAACCGATGGAACGAACCGAATAATTAAATGCCAAAACAGCATTAAACCGTGTTGAACACACGATTTGAATTGGTGAGGATAAGTAGACACAATCGACTAACACATGAATGTACCCGCACATTAAGTCAAGTTGGAAAGCAGTCTATTGTTTTTATACAAACCGAGTTGCACTGCCCGGTTCAATACCTAGTTGGAATTCGGTTTCGGTTCAGGAGACGGTGGCACCTGAAATACTTGCTCCTATTTTTTGTCATTGTTGTTTTTTTTTCACATACCTAGTTGTGATAGTTTTTTTGTGTACGTGCTGTTTTTTGCATCGAACAAAAGAAATTGACCGTATAGGTACATAGCGAGCAGAACCGAGTTGCAAACTGATTCAATATCTAATTTGTCGTTTTAGTTTCTTATGTGACGGTGGCATAATTTTGTTACAAACCGAGTTAGCCAACCCTGTTTCAAACTCGGGTTAACTTGGTTTGAGACATTTTCGTTTTGGTATAATACATTACTATAACTAATTGGTTGTATACAACGATCGTTAGAACTATACTTACCTACGGAATTATGGTATGGTGAAATTTAACGGATAAAACAAACCATCCAGAAAACCTCACAAAGGTACAAAGATTAGCATGCATTAACATAACGAGCACACACAGCAAGCAGGGTTAGATGCAGTGATGCCAGATTTTTTTTGTGAAATTCCCCATTTTTGAGGAAATTTTTGAAAATTTTCCCCATTCCATATCCGTTTTTTCGCCATTTTAATTCCTTGTAAAAAAACGAAAAAAAGGGTTGATTTAGACAAAAACAAGTTTCTTCTCTTTTATTAAGACAAAATAACAATAAGTAAATAATACGATAACAAAAACATCTAACATTGCATAACATAAAAAACAAAAAAGTGTAAAAAAAAAAAAGATTTGTACCGTTTAAATTAATAGGAATTCATGTATTTAAACATACTTATAGAAAATAAATTCATAGGCTAAATAGATATAGCAATATTTAGTATATATGTGAACTAATCGCCGCTGTACATATTTTTATTGTGCAAAGCAAGGTATTCTTTTTCGATCCTGAAATCAACGCAGCTTTTTGAGCAGTTTTGTAGCATACATTTTGTCCACAAAATTCCACAAAGTGTTGTAGTTTCGAGCTTATTTCTAGTCTTGGTCTTATTCAAATTGATTGACGAAAAAACGACGCTCGGCACTAGCACCACTATGTGGAAGACAAAAAATGTATGATACAAGTTTTTTAATATTTGGAAACATATCCCTTGAGTCGGCGTATTTCATAGAAACTATCTGTAGCCAAAAGTTTTCTACGCTGTCGAATTCTATATTAAACAGATTTATATTTCTTAAAGACCTATATTCCATTTCCAAGTCATTAATATTTAAATTCTTATGGATTTGCGGGAAATAAGAGCATAAGGGCATTAAGGATGGTACTGTCTTACTTTTTAAAACAGTTGGATTAAGAAAACTGAGTGGATTTAAAACCTCCCCTTCATTCTCAAAATTGAACCTATTGAGAATTTGTTTAGAAGACTGTTTAAAAAAATGTCTGCAGTTAATTTTAAATGCGTCTATTTCTTTCAAACTCATTCCGGAAACATTTTCATTAAGTTTTTCAGAAAGGGAAGGTCTTAAATATATTTCCCTAAAGGGGAGGTAATTATTTGGATCATCTAAGTTAATGCTAAAAATATTTGCAATACTTTCTAAATAATCCTTTTTTAAAAAACAGTCGCATATTGTTCTTAAGGTCAATTCTATTGTTTCATATATTACGTGTATTTTTACGTCATCAGATTGCATCTCTTTCAAAAGGTGTTGGCGTCAGTGATGCCGTTTGCCAATTTTTTAGTGAAGTGCTTTGAGGAAAATATAGAAGTTTTTTGCTGAAAAGTGAAGTGTCATTATAAAAGTTGAATTTCTTATATTAAACGACTATTTATGGGGAAAAAAACATATTTTTTTTTAAATTAGGGCTTTAATCTAAGCTTTGTGGTATCTTAATACAACATCTTTTGGCGATACCCAGTTCTTGGAACCGTTCTTAGAAACAATTCCTATCACAAGCAACAGTGAATTAACAGTGCTAACTTTTAAGTTGTCTCGGCCCAAACTCTTAATCAATTTAGTTTAGGAAAATACCCTATCAGTAGTTGAACTACTATGAGGAAGACACAACAAGGCTCCTATAAATTCTTTTAAATGAGGGTACATAATCTGTCCCAAAGCATTTTTGAGGTAGAACACAGAATGCCAAAAGACTTAAAGACTTTCTTCTTTGGGTAGAATTGTAGACTTGTACGAGTAGTTATCGAATGGATGTGTTCGCGTATACGATTTTTGGCTACTTTATGGAAGAGCTCATTAATGAATATATGCTCTGCGCTATCCGACAAAAACAGTGGTGGTTATAATTAAATAGAATGAAACTATGTAAATAAATTTGATCCTCAAAAACTGAATGGAACTCTTCTGAAACTCTCACCAACAATATGTGCATTCTACGCACGCAAGAAAACATTTAGCAAAGGATAAGGCGTGCGACCGTCCATAATCAATTAGTGATGTGTCGAGTTCATAAACCGGTTTAAACCGCGTTACAGCTAAACCGGGTTAAACCGAGTTTGCAAAACCGATGGAACGAACCGAATAATTAAATGCCAAAACAGCATTAAACCGTGTTGAACACACGATTTGAATTGGTGAGGATAAGTAGACACAATCGACTAACACATGAATGTACCCGCACATTAAGTCAAGTTGGAAAGCAGTCTATTGTTTTTATACAAACCGAGTTGCACTGCCCGGTTCAATACCTAGTTGGAATTCGGTTTCGGTTCAGGAGACGGTGGCACCTGAAATACTTGCTCCTATTTTTTGTCATTGTTGTTTTTTTTTCACATACCTAGTTGTGATAGTTTTTTTGTGTACGTGCTGTTTTTTGCATCGAACAAAAGAAATTGACCGTATAGGTACATAGCGAGCAGAACCGAGTTGCAAACTGATTCAATATCTAATTTGTCGTTTTAGTTTCTTATGTGACGGTGGCATAATTTTGTTACAAACCGAGTTAGCCAACCCTGTTTCAAACTCGGGTTAACTTGGTTTGAGACATTTTCGTTTTGGTATAATACATTACTATAACTAATTGGTTGTATACAACGATCGTTAGAACTATACTTACCTACGGAATTATGGTATGGTGAAATTTAACGGATAAAACAAACCATCCAGAAAACCTCACAAAGGTACAAAGATTAGCATGCATTAACATAACGAGCACACACAGCAAGCAGGGTTAGATGCAGTGATGCCAGATTTTTTTTGTGAAATTCCCCATTTTTGAGGAAATTTTTGAAAATTTTCCCCATTCCATATCCGTTTTTTCGCCATTTTAATTCCTTGTAAAAAAACGAAAAAAAGGGTTGATTTAGACAAAAACAAGTTTCTTCTCTTTTATTAAGACAAAATAACAATAAGTAAATAATACGATAACAAAAACATCTAACATTGCATAACATAAAAAACAAAAAAGTGTAAAAAAAAAAAAGATTTGTACCGTTTAAATTAATAGGAATTCATGTATTTAAACATACTTATAGAAAATAAATTCATAGGCTAAATAGATATAGCAATATTTAGTATATATGTGAACTAATCGCCGCTGTACATATTTTTATTGTGCAAAGCAAGGTATTCTTTTTCGATCCTGAAATCAACGCAGCTTTTTGAGCAGTTTTGTAGCATACATTTTGTCCACAAAATTCCACAAAGTGTTGTAGTTTCGAGCTTATTTCTAGTCTTGGTCTTATTCAAATTGATTGACGAAAAAACGACGCTCGGCACTAGCACCACTATGTGGAAGACAAAAAATGTATGATACAAGTTTTTTAATATTTGGAAACATATCCCTTGAGTCGGCGTATTTCATAGAAACTATCTGTAGCCAAAAGTTTTCTACGCTGTCGAATTCTATATTAAACAGATTTATATTTCTTAAAGACCTATATTCCATTTCCAAGTCATTAATATTTAAATTCTTATGGATTCGCGGGAAATAAGAGCATAAGGGCATTAAGGATGGTACTGTCTTACTTTTTAAAACAGTTGGATTAAGAAAACTGAGTGGATTTAAAACCTCCCCTTCATTCTCAAAATTGAACCTATTGAGAATTTGTTTAGAAGACTGTTTAAAAAAATGTCTGCAGTTAATTTTAAATGCGTCTATTTCTTTCAAACTCATTCCGGAAACATTTTCATTAAGTTTTTCAGAAAGGGAAGGTCTTAAATATATTTCCCTAAAGGGGAGGTAATTATTTGGATCATCTAAGTTAATGCTAAAAATATTTGCAATACTTTCTAAATAATCCTTTTTTAAAAAACAGTCGCATATTGTTCTTAAGGTCAATTCTATTGTTTCATATATTACGTGTATTTTTACGTCATCAGATTGCATCTCTTTCAAAAGGTGTTGGCGTCAGTGATGCCGTTTGCCAATTTTTTAGTGAAGTGCTTTGAGGAAAATATAGAAGTTTTTTGCTGAAAAGTGAAGTGTCATTATAAAAGTTGAATTTCTTATATTAAACGACTATTTATGGGGAAAAAAACATATTTTTTTTTAAATTAGGGCTTTAATCTAAGCTTTGTGGTATCTTAATACAACATCTTTTGGCGATACCCAGTTCTTGGAACCGTTCTTAGAAACAATTCCTATCACAAGCAACAGTGAATTAACAGTGCTAACTTTTAAGTTGTCTCGGCCCAAACTCTTAATCAATTTAGTTTAGGAAAATACCCTATCAGTAGTTGAACTACTATGAGGAAGACACAACAAGGCTCCTATAAATTCTTTTAAATGAGGGTACATAATCTGTCCCAAAGCATTTTTGAGGTAGAACACAGAATGCCAAAAGACTTAAAGACTTTCTTCTTTGGGTAGAATTGTAGACTTGTACGAGTAGTTATCGAATGGATGTGTTCGCGTATACGATTTTTGGCTACTTTATGGAAGAGCTCATTAATGAATATATGCTATTTCCCAATTAAGAGAGAAAATATAAAGTCTACAAAAAGTTAAGTGTTTTTGCGAAAGAGGAAGTGTCGAAGTGTTGTCTATGAAAATGAAGTAAAATACTTCGATTGAAGTATAAACGGCAACGCTGGTTGGCGTTTAGCGCTACAGTTAAAATGAGAATAAATCTCTCGGCAACACATTTCGATTTCATCAGGTAACTTCTCCACAGCTTTACTTGCAATAATGTGAAACGAATGGCAAATACATCTCATAGTGAATAAATCTGATATTTCGCATTTTAAATGTTTGGCAACAGAGTTATATTTGCCAATCATCGCACTCGCTCCGTCAGAAGCAAAGGCAATTAAGTTGTCTTTGTATGGAATATTCGATTTCTTAAAGAATTCTACCAATTTCGTAAATATATTTTGGGAATTTGCCTCCCTAACGTGCATGAAATTGTCAACATACCTAACGACTACCACCAAACTTTTTTTTGAATCTATACTAGTGGATTCGTCTATAATAATAGAGACTCCCTTAGTGTTTCGGAGTCCGGAAATATATTTGCTTTCAATTCGACTAAATCGCCCAACGTTTTTATTGCAATATTGTTAGCTGCAGCAAATGCACATAATTTAATTTAAACTTTTTTTACCTCTTGATCTTGGGAAGTTTCTGTAAAATTCGAGATTTTAGGCTGCTTTTAATCTTCAATGGCATTCACATGTTCAATGTGTTTTTTCCCTCGCTCTGTTTTTTTATTTCAGATTTTTTGCAAATTAATGTTTTCCTACAGGCTTTGCAGTACGCTAGATGTTCGCTTGTTGCTGCATCAGACGAAGAATTATTCTTCAACCAACCCCTAAATTCAGGAAGCTTTTCACAATCTTTTTTATAGTTGTATTTTCTTTCCCTTTTCTTTTGTTTTTCCGGGTCAGCAGCTGCAGGATCACCCGAAAATGAATCGCTATCGAAGGTCTCTGCTTGGCATTTTCTTTTGCACTTTGGTTTTACTAAAATTTGATACAAAAAAGATTATATTGCAGTGCTTCTAATTTGCATTTTAATGTTAGCACTTTTCTTACCCATTGTCTTTATTAAATAAACAAAGAAAATAACAAATCCAACTCAAGAGACTTTCCTTGTTTTGAAAATTTTGAGCGCAACGAATCAGCACACCGCACAGCTGATTTTAATTTTGCAAAGGGGTTGAAGTCAGTGACTTCAGTGACAGTGTAGGTAGACTTCAGCATGAAATGTGTTTAGAACTAAATTGCTTAAGCACTTTAAACGCTGTTATTCTTTTTTTCGATTATTATTTGGAAGCTCACAACCCGAGTTCTATTTTTTACTATGAAAAATTAATAAATTTCTACGCATTTCGCTTTTTCCCAATTAAAGGAGCACTTTTCCCCATTTCCCAATTCAGTGAAAAATTCCAAAAAAAATAGGGAGAAACCCCCACATCTGGCATCGCTGGTTAGATGTGATGTTAAATACGATTTGCTTCAAACAATCGGGCGCATGGAAGTAAAGTACGTCTACCCCTTCGTTAGGTTAAAATTACATAGATACGTACATTTGGAGCGACAATAGTTGGTAAAGATGGCGTTAGGTCTTAACACCCAAGGCAAAAACGACCAAATCGAAAAATGTCAAAACGCCCAAATAAATACACATCGCACAGTTGACACTTTTCGATTTTGACATTGTGATTTTTGGCGTTAGCACTTCCCTCCAAAATGCAGCGAAATAATGTCATGACACCCACCACATTGACCATATTTTAATAACTAGTTGATTTGGTGGTTATAAAAACGATTGATTTGGGGGTTATTGCCTTGGACGTTAGGATCTGACGCCTAAAAAGTTAAGTGTAAGTGTTATGAAACTTTAGTGTTCAAAGGCGTTTTTGAGCAAGTTAGGTTAGGTTAGGTTATGTGGCTATCCTCCGTAATCGTTATGATTCACTTAGACCAAATGGGGTCCATTGTGTTACCACGTGAGCCGGTTATTTCCGTCACTCTAGGAACGATTTTGGTTTTCGGACTAATTTTTTGAGCAAGTTAAACTTGTGTTGGACCGAGTCCTGTTTGGAATCCCTTGAATTGCTTATTAAAACGCACTTCCCGGAGTGTACTACCCTACCATGTAGCAGTACTAATAACAACAATCACAGCGAATCGGAACCCCCTGCGCATTTGGTAACAGAGGACAGAATAGAGGGGGCAATAAGATCGTTCTCCCCCTTAAATCCCCAGGACTTGATGGGATTATACCGATCATGCTGCAAAAAACTGCACCCATCATTACCCCAATTCTCAAAAAGCTATTTGCCAGTACTCTTAAACAATGTTACATACCAAGAACATGGAGGGAGGTAAAGGTGGTTTTTATACCAAAGGCGGGCAAGGCTAGTCACACCACCGCGAAGGACTTCAGACCAATAAGCCTTACCTCTTTCATCCTGAAAACTTTTGAAAGATTGCTCGACATCTACATACGTAGTAGAATACGCCCGGGGGACTTATCCCCAGCCTAACACGCATACACGAAGGGTAGATGTGTGGAAACTGCCCTACATCATGTTGTCGGCTCTATAGAAAAATCACTTAAGGATAAAGAGTTCACACTAGCTGCTTTTTTGGACATTGAAGGAGCCGTCAATAATGTAAATACCGAAGCGGTTAAAAGCTTGTGAGGTGTTGTCGAGAAGAGCTTAGGGTTCTTGGAACACAGCACAAGGTATCGCTCTGTTGGGTCCCTGGACACGAGGGTATCCCAGGCAATGAGAAAGCCGACGAGCTGGCGAGAATCGGCTCAGCAGCCCCAACAGAACAAGTTGACCCCCTTGTGTGTATCCAGCCTTGCAAACTCAAGCTCGCTGCAGGGAATAAAGCCACTGAGGAGGCGAACACAAGATGGAACTCCATGGAAACTTGCGCATCACTAGGAAGCTATGGCCATCTTTCGACAAAGCAAAGACCGAGAGAATCATCCGTAAAGATAGGAAATCCCTTTCCACCCTCGCGGACATCATCACGGGGCACAACACTCTGCGGTACCACTTGAAGAAACTACGCCTGACGGAGGAAGAACTCTGCAGAGGCTGTGGTGACGAGGAAGTTTTTGAAGACACAACCCACCTCCTGTGCCACTGTCCGAGTCTTCAACATTCTAGTAAAAAGTTCCTTGGTAAATTTTTCTTCCAGGATCTCGAGGAACTCTCCGGCGTTTCAACGGAAAAGATGTTGAACTTCATCAAATCATCAGGGTGGTTTGTATGCAGAAATGAAGTAAGTGACTGAGTAGTTTTTAGTTTCATTGGGTAAGGGATTACTTTTTCCCCCATGGGTACCACAATGGGTCAACGCTGACCTGAGTGTGGCAGAGAGCGTCGCTCCCTGCCAGCCCACATACCTAACCTAACCTAACCTAAACTTGTGTTCTTGCCTTCGAACCTAGGAAAAATGTTTAAAGGATTGGTACATTTTATGTGAAAATTCTAGCACAAAAAATATTAAAGGGGCAGGACTGCTATATTAAAGCCAATTCAAATGAGTGGCTAGTTTGTTATTCAAGAAAAGGAAATTCTATTCCAACTTATGATAAATAAGCTTGTCCCAGCATGTACCTCAAGAATTCTAACATCAGTTCCACATCGTTTATCATTTACCGATTAAAAAGTCATAAAATTTAAACAGCAAACACCCGTATAACATCCCGCAGGAATGTGGAATTGCTTAAGCTTAAATATTTTAAAATAAATTCTTTAAAAAAGTCACTTCATAAAACATTTTATTACAAAAAATTTTGTTTTTTCAACAATGTCTGACGACACACATTGTTATAATAAACTCCTTTTTATCTTTTTCGCTTCATGGTACGTATTTTATTACGTGTGTCTGCTTTGTTTCAATCCGGAGCGATGTGCCAGTTGATTGTCCAATATTAATTCAACTACATAAGAAAATGCAAATCACTTAATGAAATCAACAAATAAAAACACCGAAACAAAAAAATCAAATACTTTGTAACTTCATCACTAATTTAAAATCGAATTCAACTAGTGTATCTGGAACCTCGATGATGGACCACATTCTTCTGTGGGTTGTTCCCCCAAATAGTAAACCCAGCGCCGAAAGTGTTCTGTTAAAATGCAAATCGTTTCGTAATAATCGTAAAAATAAAACATAAATGTCGTTTAAATCTTAAACGTATCATAAATACTGCACTTTGGATGCGAATACACTCATACACAGCCAGCAGAGATCTACTGCTGCGACTTAATTATTCATCTCATCGAATTGTGCACGATGGAATGCACACAGTATACAGTTAGCCAACCACCTTTTTGGCTTAACATGGATGTAGGGTAAGATAAGAGCGGACAAAAACGAAAAACAAATCCGGTTCTAGATACTCTTTGCGGGGTCTTATCATCGATGATCCTCTTATCTTATGCTCACCTTCGATTTTTTCTGGTTCGCCCTCTCCTCCTCCAAACTATCGATAACTATCCGTGGACGTTCGCATGGAATGCCGTTCCGCATGGAAAATCGATTTTCAACTCTCTGAATAATGGACCCCGAGATTTCCATAAATAAGTGCTTCTTTCACGCGGATAACTTCGAGATGACGACGGCGTGCTTGTGATGATTTTGATCATTATGGTATGCCGTTTGGGCAGCAAACAGATTCCCCCTTAGGAAGTACACCAGGAATGAAGAAGCATAGCCGAAAGTGGGGCGAAGGTCGTGCAGAGTAGAGATGCTACTGGCGCGTCGTCATGAAAGATATTCATCGAATTTCTCAATTTTCATACCCGCACTACGAGATAAATGCATGAGATACTCTACATGTTCAAGAGTAAAAGACGCCTATGTCAATATTTGTACCCCAATTGGTTTTCTGGATAAAATCTGTTTGGAACAAATTGTCGGGGCGGTTGGCCTTGTACTATGCCTATGTCTTCTTCATCGTTGCGCCGAGAAGGAGGCTAAATAAGGTGATAGGTACACAGATGATTCTGTTCAAATTGCACGAAAAGCAAACCAATTTTGCATGGCAAATTGCAGTGGGTTATACGACTACTTATACAAATTCATATTGAATTGGCATGTAGAGTTCGTGAGTTTTTTTCAGCCCCAAAGTGGCTGAGTAATTTTGTTCTAGCTTTTTATCTCATAGATTGGGATAAATAAAAAAATTGATTGAGCGTGAGAAAGTTTCTTTTAAAAAATGATTTCGGATTTTCTATGCATCTACTCAGTGTCTACTCACTTCCGTTAGTGTCTATAATACCTTCCGCTGCTCATTTGGTTGAGATTGTAAATTGAAAGTCATTAGGCAGCTCTAGGTAATGCGAGACACATAGCTACTATTTTTTATGTATAGAACCATGAAGATGTACATGTAATTACCTTACGTCAATTTACGGCGAAAGCTTTCAAAGAATAATTGCTTTGGTTTTTTTTTTTGTTTTTTGTTGGTTACACCTAAGATAGTAATCTTAAGTAATCGGATATGCCGTGGGGCAGGCATTGGCCTTGGCTGGCATGCACAAAATAGAAATACAACTTTTTTCGAGGGTTTACATTCTGCAACTAGTTTCTGCCAAAAATCAAAATAATGAGTTAATTTGGAAAGCTTGATGGTGTTTGTTGTGAACAGGTAAGTGTGTAGAGTAGAGTAAGGATATGCACTGGGTAGGTTCGGTTAGGTTAGATTGGCTGTCTGCACCAAGATGCAGACACACTTAGACCAGTAAAGGTCCATTGTGATGCCAAGGATCTACCATTAGACCACTCAGGGACTAATAAAATCAACCGGAGCTTTTGATGAAGCGATGGATGTTCATGACGTCTAAGGACGCCAAATCGCTGAGGTCGTCAAGGAAGGGAGCTCCTAGATGGAGCATTCTTTTGCGTGATAGAGCAGGACATGTGCATATGAAGTGAAGAATGGTTTCCTTCTCCTCCTCGTCCCTACAGCTCCAGCAGAAGTCATTGGAAAAGAGGCCAAGTCTTTTGGCATGTTGGCCGATTCGACAGTGTCCGGTGATGACACCGATAACGCAGCTGATCTGTAATAGCTTTAGTTTCACCAACTCGGCACTACGTTTCTGGTCCAGCTAAGACCAGATCTGCCTCGAAATGTGACACATAGAGCCACTATCCCACCTAAGGTTGGTCTTGCTAATAGCGTTCAGCTTCAGTAGATGCTTACATGTAGCGAGGGGCATACCAAGGGCTTGCCTATCTGGCAGAATCCTTAGAGTAGTACCCTGTCTAGCGAGTTCATCCGCCCTACAGTTTCCTGGAATGTCTCTGTGACCTGGCACCCAGCATAGGTGAGTGTTGAATTGCTCTGTCATCTCTGTAAGAGACAAACGGCAGTCTAAGACGGTCTTTGAAGTAAAGGAGCACGATTCCAGGGACTTGATAGCCACTTGACTGTCAGTGAAAATGCTAATATCGCTGACAGATAATACATTACATTTCAGCCAAGACAGGGCTTCCTTAATCGCCATGATTTCCGCCTGAAAAACGCTACAATGATGAGGGAGGCGAAACGAGATGCTCAGGTTGAGCTTATCGGAGAAAAGACCACAGCCCACCCCACCTTCGGTCGTAGAGCCATCTGTGTAGAAGTGCACCGAATTTCCATCATCAGGGGGAGAGCCATCCCGTTCAGGTATACTCGTACGGAATTGTCGGTCAAATCTCAGTTTCGGTGGGGTGTAGTCCGTGTTTTCATGTGTGAAGCTGAGAAGATCAATGATCGAGGAGTGGCCGATGTGATGACTAGACCACTGAGAGGAGGCTTTAAGACGAATAGCAGCATTGGCAGCAGTCTGTCTGCCGAGGATATCCAGGGGTAACAGGTTGAACATAATGTTCAGTGCCGCAGAGGGGGTAGTTCTTAGTTCACCACTGATGTACATGCAAGCGGATCGTTGCACTTTAGCTACTTGAGAGAGGTGAACAGCCCTGTCAAGAGCAGGCCACCAAACGACCACGCCATAGAGTAGTATAGGCCTGACAACAGACACGTAAAGCCAGCGAGTGATTTGAGGTTTCATACCCCAACTCCTACCTATAGCCTTTTTACAGGAATAGAGAGCTACATTGGCTTTCCGTACGCGTTCTAGTAGATTGGCTTTCCAGTTCAGTTTTCTGTCCAGAATAAGACCCAGGTATTTTGCATTAACAGTGAAGGTGAGACTGGTGCCATTAATCATAGGAGAGTCTACGTGGGGAACTTTGTATTTCCTTGTGAAGAGAACAAGTTCTGTTTTATGAGGGTTAACCCCCAATCCACACTTGGAGGCCCACCTAGTGAGCCGAGAGAGAGAGCATATTGGAGGATTTCCTTGAAAGTGTCTGGGTGCTTGCCAGACGCAGCAATCGCAATGTCATCAGCATAGGCAATCACTCTACAGCCTGACCTGTCCAGGTCCACTAGTAGCTCATTCACTACAAGATTCCACAGGAGGGGGGACAAAACACCACCTTGGCGTTTTCCGCAGCAGGCAAGTCTTCTGGCCGATGCTCCTCCACCCAGCTGTGTGTTGATAACTCTGCGTTTAAGCAATTGATTGATCAACAGTCCGAGCGAAGTATCCACTTTCAGATTTGCAAGTGCGTCTGTGATTGCCTTTGGTTTGACATTGTTAAAAGCTCCCTCAATGTCAAGGAAAGCCACCATGGTATATTCTTTAATGCTCAGAGATTTTTCAATGATGCGCACAAGCGAGTGTAAGGCTGTTTTAACGGATTTGCCTTTGCAGTACGCATGTTGGGACGGCGAGAGCAAAGACGGGCTAATGCTCTGACGGAGGTGAATATCAATCAGCCTTTCCAGCGTTTTCAGTAGAAAGGACGATAGACTGATAGGTCGGAGATCCTTTGGTTCCACATGCGAGCTCTAACCTGCCTTAGAAATGAAGACAACTTCAACCTCGGTCCACGTCTTGGGGATGTAGGCCAGATTAAGACAGCTCGATAAGATGACCTTGAGCCATGGAAGCACAATGTCCTCACATTTTTGAAATTCAGCAGGAATAATGCCGTCAGGTCCTGGGGACTTGAAGGGCTTGAAGCTGCGCATGGCCCAGCGGATCTTTTCTGTAGTTACTATAACCAGGGAGTTGCTGCACGGTAGAGAGCAAGTACGGGTAATACCCGATAATGAAGCAGCAACAGGGGAGCTACCAGGGAAGTGAGTATCCAGTAGGATGTCAATGGATTCCTTAGCAGAGGTGGTCCAGTGACCATCTGGATGTAAGAGGTAGCTAGGTGTTGAAGAGCTTTTTGAGAGGATTTTCCGCAACCTAGAGGCTTCCGAGGATTCTTCAATACTGTCGCAGAAAAGTCTCCAGGAGCGTCGTTGCTCTTTATTCAGTGAGATTTTATATTTCCTGAGAGACAGTTTGTAGGTGTCCCAATCGGCCGTCTCGCGAGAGCTTTTGGCAATATTAAAGAGGAGTCTGCTGTCCTTCCTAAGAGTACTAAGATTTGCATTAGGTATCATACGCAAATTATATTCTTAATACAGATGTAATGTGGAGTTCAACTTTCATTGAATATATCCCATGGCAGTGTCGATGACATTGTATAGGCCGTATAGTACCTTTTCCTACACTCGCCATCTATGCAGACGGGACCAAAGATCACTCATCCGAATTTGATAAAGCCCATGCCTCTGTGCCATAAAGTAAAAGTGGGATGGTTAGTATTTTAAACACAGTTACATTAGTAGTTAGAGATAGGGCTTTGTTACTCAATTGCCTTCTTAGCCCAAAAAAAAAAGCGATTGGCAAGAGTAATCCTTCGTTTGATCTATCCACTGCTATCATCTACAGAGCTCACCATAGAGTCTAGGAAGGCAAAGTCCTTTACAACTTTAAACCAATTTTCCATCTATTTTGGCGTTCTCTCCAAGAACCCGATGTTGGGTGCACCTTTTTTGTAGATAGCATATATTTTGTTTTGCTTTCATTGATCGATAAACTCATCTTTGCTGCCTCGATCTCAATACTCGCAAACCTCCAACTGATGGCCCGCAGAGTTCTTCCGACTATGTTAATGTAATCGGCGTAAGTAAGTAGTTATGTATACAGATTTGTAAAAAAATCGTACCTCGGATGTTGGCTTGTGAGTTTCGTACAATTCTTTCAAGAATTATGTTAAAGAGATCGCATGAAAGTGCTTCACCTTGTCTAGAACTTTACTGACAACGAACGGTTGGGTGGTGTTCTTTCCGACTTTGACGGAGCATCGAAAGTTCTCCATCGTTATTCTGCACAGACGGACGAGCTTGGCAGAGGTGCCGAGACCGGACGTAGCTGTGTATAACTTATCTCTATACACGCTATCAAAGAAAACGTTGAAATCGATGAAAAGCTGATGCGTATCGATTTTATATTTTATTTCATTTTTTTTTCCAAGATGTATCTATAGATGTGAATAGTCCTCTCCTCTTCTCCATATTTTTCAATGAGCTCACAACGTTTCTTCCGGGAGGACTAGTGTTTGGTGGAGTTCATATAAAGGTTTTGTTGTACGCGGATGATATTGTCATTCTGGCAGAATCCACAACAATGCTGCAAATGTTGATTAATAAGCTACAGCAATATTGTATTTATTGAATATTAATATTGCAGGCTATGGAATCTCACAGTGAATACCAATAAGTAAAAAATAATGGTCTTTCGAAATGGTACTGGACGGTATTCAAGGCTGGAAAAATGGACCTGGCAAAATTAATTACTCGAAGTTGTGGGGTAATTATTACCCCCCAAATGTCGTTCAAAACACATCTGAGAGAGAAGCTCAAAGAAGCGAAAAGGGCAATGAATTGCAGCTGGAAGGGCATCCTCGGAAAAAAAGACGTACCGTCAAGCATTCATTCATTCATTTTCAATGGCCCGCTAATCCTTCATCAGGGTCGCGGGGGTAGGATGCTCAGCTGGACTCTCCATCCTTCTCGATCCTCCGCCGTTGACTCCAATTCTTCCGGAGGAATCCCTAAGCGGCTCCAGGAGAGATGACGGACTTGATCCAACCATCTATTTCTAGGCCTTCCGCGAAGTCGCCTACCTGATGGCACGGCAACCATGGCGTGTCTTGGAAACCGGTCTGGGGGCATACGCACTACGTGACCATAGATCGTTCCGTTCGGAGAAGTAGAGCCAAGCACCAAATTCAAAATTTTGAAGCAACTATGAGCTCGATCATGGGCAGCGTAGCCCAAGTTTGGGGTATCTCTCAGTATGAGGAAGTAGAAGGATTGCTTAGATACTTTCTAAAAAAGATTTTCAGATTGCCGGAAAATACTCCGAATTATATGCTGCATCTAGAAACAGGCTTACCACCTTTATATGTCTTTACCTTAAGGTTGCACTTCTTTACATTCTAAAAATTATGGAGCTCCCCCGCCATCGCTTTCCCCATTTTATCGCAAAACGATGCTGAGATTTCATTCATCGGACCTTCTTCGTCCGACCAGATTTTACAAATGAGCTGGTGCATGTTCCTTACCAACTCATCTCCCCCTGGTGTGAAAAGTTCAGCGGTAAGGCCGTCGGCTCCAGCAGCTTTGTTGGATTTAAGTTTAGATATCGTTATCCTCACTTCAGTCTGATCGGGTTGATGGAAATCCTGATTACCATCGTCTCTGTTCTGCCTGACAGCGGAATATTGGACATCGTTGGCGTTTAGCTTTCTGTAGAAGTGCTTCCAAATCCTCAGCACCATTACGATTCTGCTACTACGAGTATGTTATCATTTTCGTGCCTGCATGCTTTTGTTTTAGATTTGAAATCCTGGCATGTTCCTTTTACATTTTAGTAAAATTTCCGAACATCGTTCCTGCAATACAGTCTCTCAGTTTCCTCAATCGAGCACTTCTCATGCTTCTTTTTCTTCTTTCTGAGAAGTCGATGTTCCTCTTTTCTCCTCCGCTCGTAGAGCTCGTGAAAAGCTCTAGTCCTTCGATGCAGCGCCGCTCTGTACCCCTCTTACTTTGCTGCGTGTGCTTGCCGGCATTTTTCAGACGTCCTGGGTTATTTGATTTATTAACTTCGTGTACAAAATGATGCACACAAACTAAATGACACAGAAATCAATGAATATTTCTTCAAGGTCACCAGCAACATTAGTCGAGCAAAGATTCACGTCGTACATATTTCACTTCCATTAATATAATTGAGCAACAATTTGATCGTAAAAAATTTCAAATTCCAGGAGCTAAAAAGATACAAATTTAAATTTCAAAATGTCAAACAGTTTACGTAGATTTCCGTCGGCATTCCAATGAACCATACTGATCAACTTGCCGCTAAACTAAAAATACATCGATCGGCAAAAAATTATTCCATTCTCTTGTTTTTACCGCCAAATAATATTTAGTATCGTTAATCTCAATCCAGAGCGCGCAGACTCAACGGTACACAAATCCATTTACGATGTTCCCCAACTGATGAATTCACTTCAACATATCCACGGATGAACTTACGATATTAGAATGACTCCCCATGTGACGAGATACTTCACCGCATGGCATCGTATTGCTATTGCCTCCCCCAGGCGCCCGACCTTAGATACATTTCATCACCATGTGCACCGATCTTTGCCGGCTGCGAACAACAGCGACGCGATGTTCAGATCCGACGATCAGTTGTGTGTAAACAAACGTGGCGTGTGGTTATAATACCAGATGTTAACCGGACGGTTGAAAGTATCTGCGATTGGAATTTTTTGTTTTGTTTTGATTCCGTCGAGAGTAGCGCATCGGACGACGTTCCTGTGTCGTCTTGAAAACCGAATTAACGTGCTGCTGATCTATTTTTGGGATCCCCTTTCCATAAGATTGCCCCCATCGTATTTCGCCAGTCTCTATCTTTAGTGTGTATCTTTCGGCGTGAAATAGTGCATTATAAGAATAAAGTGAAATATTTATAATTCCTCGAAGTTAGAGCTGTATAAAGCTAGTGCCAGTGCAATTAAGTGATTCAGGGGGTAGGGAGAAATTCACTCTCAGTTTGGATTACATTATTGAGCCTTAAATTAAGGATTATCTAGGCGGTCTACGGATTATACTTTAGCATTCGTAAGTATGAAGAGTACATACTCGTATGTATCTAATCTAAATGCAAAGTAGCACCATGGGATCGGTGTATGTTTTTCTGTTTTTTTTTTTTTTTTTCTTTTTCTATATCCCATCTAAATCTTTCGCCATCGCCCGCAATGGCGAAAAGTATCTACAAATTGAGGCAATTGTGTTAATCATGGAAGATTACATTAACGACCTTACCACGTTAGACCCTTCGACGTCGTCATTGTAGTCGTGGTTGTGTCTTCGTTGTTTTTTTTTTGTTTTTTTTTTTTTGTGGTGGATTCTATGTCCCGTCGTCGCAAAGCATTATTCGTTCTCATGTAAACAGGTCCATTTGAGCTGGATTCGTGAGAATTTTCAGAATCACGACTTAGAAGTAACTTTAACAGGAGCAACATTGACTGTGACTGCAATGGCGGCTGCGGCGCTGGTGGTGGCGGCAATTATTCAACAATCGTGGATGGGAACACTGGAAACGACCAAAGGCAATTCCTCTTCGTCGAGGAATCGATCAGATAGATCGTCAGGTGATCTATGCACATAGAGTCCTGAACCTGATTAGCTACTTTTTTTTTTCTCATGCGGTTGTGCTTCTGGGATATTGTTACCTAGATGCGATTTCTGGAAATGGAATTCTGAATTGCCAATTGGAGTTGGTATGTGTTGGTCTTATAGGGAATGTTGATTTTTTTTTTTTAATGAACGACAGATAGCTTTTTTAGAAAAAGGTTTTAAAGTGCCTAGTTGTCGATATTTAGGCAGTCATTGGTGCTTGATAATCATTATCAAGGTTAACGTATACATACTGTGCAAGGTCTAAGGAACGGATTAAGAAAGATAAATTCAATATTGTGTGCTAGGCTACGTGAGTGTGGATAGTTATGAGGAGGCTGATAGACTGGCGAAAAAAGAGTCGATAACCCCGTTCATAGCGCACACATACGCGCTATAGGAGAGGTGCACCGTGCTACTGGTGGAATGATGAAGATCATTGAGCAAAGCTCACGAACGATTGTAATATCTAGAATAGTCAGCTCGGCCCTCTTATTCGCTGCCCCAGTTTGAGCGTGAGCACGACTGAGGAAGGAAACAAGGACGAAATTATCGTGAGTATATAGACTCTGTGCATTAAGAACGGTCAGTGGCTCCCGAACGGTCTCGGACGAAGCCGCCTTCATGATGGCGGTTCCCATCTACAGAACGAGAGCCTCGGGGCAACAAGAAGCAAACGTAGTCAAAAGGATCAAAGAAGGAGAAAAGGCAGACGCAGAGGGGGTCTATTGTCACCACATTTCAAGTTATAGCCCATCAAAGTGGGTGACCTCTTATTTGGAGGTGTAACCCACTTTAAACGCTATAACTTCTAAACTATTATACCTAGGTACAAAAATAGATTTATACATTTTGGAAAGACAATTTAGTAGCGCATACAAGTTTCAAACGCATTGGGTACAGCTGTGCAGCTACAAAACGGTTATGGCTCCTTAAACTCAAAATAATGAAAATTTGTTGTTCCATTTTTTTACTTAAAATGTATTTTTCTCAAAATGTTTACATAATATTTTTATTTTTTTTTTTTTTATGAAATTTTTATCCCTAAATAATTTGCTTAAAATTATGTTAAGCAACTTTTTTACGTACGATCAACAGAAGTTGTAGTAAAACTCATTTTAGCTCTTTTTACCGCATTTTCAATCGTTTCGGCGAGAACTTCGGGCAATAGTTCTCGCACTTTTGTCGGATATT
The DNA here is from genome assembly GCA_945910035.1 of Brachypalpus laphriformis. Lineage (NCBI taxonomy): Eukaryota > Metazoa > Arthropoda > Insecta > Diptera > Syrphidae > Brachypalpus > Brachypalpus laphriformis. The sequence goes on from OX246755.1 coordinate 128,376,876, forward strand.
CGCTTTGAGAGTTTTCAGAGTCTGTAGCTTGTTCTCATAGACCCGTGACTTCAAAAAACTCCAAAGAAAGAACTCTGGAGCGGTCAAATAGGGCGATCTTGCCGGAAATGCATCCCTCAAAATATCCATTGTCGCTCTAGCTGCGTGTGCGGTTGCACCGTCCTGTTGGAACCACATGTCCTCCAGTCCCAATTCATCAATTTGCGGCAATGGAAACTCGTTAGTTATGGTTCTGTATCGCTCACCAGTCACAGTTACCGTGTTACCCACGGCGTCTTCGAAAAAATGAGGCTCGATGACACCTCCGGCGTAAATGGCGCACTTTGGTAACTTTGAGTGAATGTAATGGCTCTTTGTGAATGATACGTGGATTCCCAATGCCCGAGAAGTGCAAACTTTGTTTGTTTACGTATCCGTTTAGATGGAAATGGGACTCGTCGTTCATGATGAATTCCGACCGAAAAAAAAAAAAAAAATTGAATAATAAATAGTCACCAGTATTCCGCGATCTTGAGGAGTATTGCGTTCCAAGGTTTGTTGACGTGTATTATGCATCTGTTTACCTCACAAATATTAAAACAGAACTGATATTCGCGTCCATTTGCACAAGTTATAGCATCTTCCGATAGCGTGATACATTTTGGGCCACCTTGTATGTGCATGCAACACTTATAACAAGAAAAAATGAAATGTATATACTCGTAATTGAGTTTTTCTTAAAATCAAAAACTTTTAAATTTGTTTCTTAATTTCGCGTGGATACATGTTTCATCTGTTAAATAAGTAAAAAATATTTGCAGTTCCAATAAATCAAACATATTTACTCTTGAATGTCAGGTACCTACACATAATGTGTATTTTCGCTGTTTATATGTAAAAGAAACGCCGAGTACACCTATGAGTACATTGGCTGCTCTTGATAATACAAATTCTGAGCTTTCTACATGAATTGCAATTTATATCTTTGATACTTGTACCACAAGAATCATTCAACTTTTAATATTTTGTAACAGGTTAATCCCTTGTTACAAGCTATATATATTTCAATAAAAGTTACAAAAATATTTGATATTTGAAATTTCTTTACATATTATGTGTACCCTTAAATACTATTAGTAACATAATTTTTTCTCATATGTACATATAGCGAGAAACGAACAAGACTAAGTGAAGAGGTTATAGTTTGCTTTCTTCACTTATCTCCAATATAGGGTTTATTGTGATATACCTACGAGATTATTATTAGGCGCAGATGTATCTTAATTATTAGTTGAAGCTATATCTAGAGAGCAACTAATTATTGGTTTCCTGAATACCTTTTGCAAACGAGGCCAAATACCTGGGAATGACACTCGACGCAAGGTGAAATGGAATTCACACGTGAAAATGAAACGAAAAGAACTCGAAATCAAATATAGAGAAATGTACTGGTTACTCGGAAAATATTCCCAGCTCAGTACTGAGAACAAACTGCTCTTATACAAGCAAGTGCTAAAGCCGGTGTGGACCTACGGTATACAACTTTGGGGTTGTACCAAGAAAACAAATGCAAATATTTTTCAAGCTTTTCAAAATAAAGAAATTGTCCAAGCACCGTGGTATAGTGGAAACGACAATATCCACAGGGATCTCGGAATTCCGACAATCGAAGCTGAAACTAGAAGCTTCGCGAGAAAGCATAGAAACCGACTAATCAGACATGTCAACAATACAGTCCTACAAATTTTGGATGAGAGCAATTTATTACGCCGACTACAAAGGACGAAACCTTTCGACTTGGCGAGATAATGATTAACCGCGTCTAGATTGCGGAATATGCAGGATCCTTCCGTGGAAAGTAACTTGCCAAACGTTTTTATTTCATGTTAGAAAAATTGCGTGATAAGTTAATACTTAGTTGCGATATCTAACAAATTTATATCGAAGGGTGGTGTTTTTTTAGCCAGTAAGAATCTGACACTACTATGAGCACGCGCTTGCTATTCTCATAGTGTCTATGAAATATTTTTCACCTACCCTGAAAAAAAAAAAAAATTCCTTGTGATTCAGTACTCATTTTGATGAGAGAATTTTAAGTTGTCTGATGTTTGCTTTTAATTCTTCTGTTTATTTGCTACGAGCCGTGTTTTCGTGACAAAACAAGAAGAGCAAAAAAAGCATTTCTTTTCGTTGGCTAAAGCAAACGTAGTCTTCATCAAACCAACTAGTATCTCGTAAATTTTTTTGTCTTATGCATTCCAAAGGGGCACCCTGCCACAAGTGGTTCGTGTGTCGGACCACTGCGCGTGAGATTCCAAGTTCGAATCCCAGAAAACACCAAAACATTTTTTCACGCTCCCACCTCTCGCGAACGTTTATTTCGAACTCCGCCATCTTCCCTTCCTAACAGCGCGAGGGGACACACGCGAGCGTTAGCAAGATATCGGTTCATAAATTTGGTAATATAGGAAAAGGAAGTGCCCCGATTATGGAATACCAACGTATAAACTCGCCCTTGAGCACAAAAATCTTTTTTTTTCAGTATTTTTAATAGATATGGATGGAAATACTATTTATTAATTATAAAAACAAAAACAAAACTTTAATACATATTACACTTCACTAAATTAACAGAAACATAAAAAAATACAAAATGAACACATTAAAAAAGTGACCCTAATACGGACTTCTAATGATCTCTATATGGAGTAATACAGAGTTTGTAGAAAATTGAATTTGTAGTGCAAAATCGCAAAAAAAAAATGTGTGGACTCTGCACGCGAGTAATCTACGTAGTACCATTTAAGGCAGGGCATGCATTTTATCAACTCCTCCCCGCAATTATCATCGCTAAATAAGCCAAAACAATAACTGCACTCTGCCTCGCCGTCAGGATCACGTGTTTGCAATGTAGATGGGAAGTAAGTTGAGGAATCTGAGTAAAGCGGAAATATAATAATCAAATATATTTATTCCTTTATCAGCCTGCTCCTTTTATTGATTTAGATATTTTCAGTTCAGCTTTGCATAACGACTTTGGCGAAATGTCATCATGTTCTGATGAGAAAGACGAATTCGGCTGCTGTTTCTTCTTAGACCGTTTTATCGTCTTCTTCTTTTGAAGCTCGCTGACGGTTGTTCAAAAATATTTGTTCCGTTCTTAGCCTGGTCCTTTTTCTGCTGTGTTGCTTTAGAAATCACCAACTCAGCTTTGTATGGTGATGCTGTGATCTTACATGAGAAACCAGATTTCCTTCCCTTATTTGATTTTTTTTTTAAGAGAAGGGTAATGTGAAATAAGTTCTGGCCTTATAAAATAGCTTGGGGGCTTTGGGGCCTTTGAGAACTATGGGGGCTTGGACTGGAAGCGTGTGTGTCTTCCACCGGTGGTACGTTTTCCTGCTCATTAGTCTGCTCTTCGTCTACAAAATCGGTTTCAGTAAAAATATTCCGGTTAAGTGGATAGATCCCAGCAGCTTTGAAACCATTAACGAGTAGTGAAGCGGTTTGAATTCGTAGGCAGGCTCTTCTAAAGAGCTCCATAATATCATAGTTGCTCACAGGCTTTTTAAAATGTAACAGCCACTGCCGGATTTCTTCACTATAATAACTTTTTAATGCCCCCATAACTGTCTTATCCAAAGGCTGCATTTTGTGCGTAGAATGGGTTGGTAAACACAATATTGTTACATTGTTTACACGCGCACAATCTATGAAATCAATGTTGCGCGTATGGCTGTAATGCCCATCTTAAATTAGTAGAGCAGGATTATCTTCTGTTGGTCTAGCAAACTGCAAAAAGTGCTGAAACCATTCAAAGAAAATATCTATCTGTATCCAGCCAGAGGGATGACACTTGGCAATGGATCCTGCAGGAGCTCCTTACATCCATTTTTGTTATGGGAAAGATTATCATTGGAGGAACAAAGTCCCCAGCTGCGTTCATACATAAGCATATTGTTATTAGACGCCCCCTTTCGGCTGATGTCAGTGCACCAATCTGTTTTTTGTCCTTTGGCAGCGAGAATTTGGGGTTGTTTCGACTGGACAGCGGACAGTCTGGATTCGTCTACATTATAAATTCTGTTCGGCGAAAAGAAGTTTTCTTGATACCCTATCTCCAGTAAGTTAAAAAAACGATGAAACATTTTCCTTGTTAAATCCATTAATTCTGGCAAATGAAGTCCCTGTTGGCTTACGCAAAGAAGTAATATCTTTATGGCGGTTTAAAAATCCATTTAGCCATTTGCGGCCAGCCATTTCATGTTTTGCTCCAAATGGTTTCGACTAGCCAGATTTTGAAAAGCCAATCTTTTAACATATTTTCGTGTTAAACCGTAGTGCTTCCTTTCCATTCCAAGGACGTACTGCACAAGTTGGTCCTCTAAGACTGGACTTAGAACGGTTTTTGTGACAAGTGGTGCGTTGAGAGCTTCATCAGAAGGTGAATTATAAAGTCTGAAGAGTGTAGTACGAGGAACAGGAAAAAGTTGTGTTGCTTTCTTGAAACCCATTTCTTGTGACTTGATGGCTGCGATAGCTCTTATCATGTCCGTTTTGTCCGCTTTTTCTCTTTTGGCGTCATCTGAAGATTGCAAGTTTACCTAAATACAAAATTTCAACACCCTTTTTATCTGGTTCGCAATATGGAATACTATTCCATATTAAGAAAGCACTGATATTTCATATTAGGAACAAGGTAGCTCAATAAACTAAGTAAAAAATATCTTCATTATTTAACTCAGCTAACATAAATACTCACAGTAATTATAAAGGTTAAGGTTTTCTCTAATGACGCGTGAAAAAATTAATGGATAAATTTAAACTGATTTTAAAATATAAAGAAAATAAACTCTTCATTGTATATATGGTCTGGATGTTGCAGCGCAGCCGCGGCGGGGAATGTTTCAAAGTGGGAGACCTAAGGATTAGTCATCTGCTCTTTGCGGATGATTTGGTCATCCTTGGGTCCTCTCAAACCGAACTTCAGCGCGCACTCGAAAGGTTTGTAGCCGTTTGTGATGATGTTGGAATGAAGATCAACGTGAACAAATCGGAAGTAATGGTCTTTTCCAAAAAAACCCATTCAGTGCACTCTGCATGTTAGTGGAGTCCCACTGAAGCAGGTGGAGAAGTTTAAGTACCTCGGGGTTCTATTCACGAGTGATGGGAGGAGCAATGCCGAGTTATCCTGTAGAATTGGTCAGGCTGGATCAATTTTGAGAGAGCTTGGCCAATCTGTTATAAGGAAGGCCGAACTTAGTGTTCAAGCTAAGCTATCGGTTTTTAACTCGGTGTATGTTCTAACTCTCACCTATGGTCATGAAATTTGGGTAGTGACCGAAAGAATAAGATGGCGGATACAAGCTGCCGAAATGAGGTTCCTTCGCGGTGTTGTTGGAATAACTCGTAGGGATCGAGTGCGCAACACCAGAGTACGTGAGGCGCTCAACGTTGAGCAGCTACTTCTCCGAACGGAACGATCTATGCTTCGATGGTTTGGTCACGTAGTGCGTATGCCCCCAGACCGGCTTCCAAGACGCGCCATGGTTGCCGTGCCATCAGGTAGGCGACTTCGCGGAAGGCCTAGAAATAGATGGTTGGATCAAGTCCGACATCTCTCCTGGAGCCGCTTAGGGATTCCCCCTGATGAATCGGAGTCAATGGCGGAGGATCGAGAAGGATGGAGAGTCCACCTGAGCATCCTACCGCCGCGACCCTCATGAAGGATTAGCGGGTCATTGAAAATGAATGAATGAATGAAAATGAAGAAAATCAACTTAAGAAAATATGTTACGCACTTAACCAATAAACTTTTTTTTACAACTGCTCACATCTTTAGCGATCGCCACGCACAAGGATTTTATTTATTTATTTTTTTTTGCCTAGGGGGTAGTTGGAAAAACGCTAATGCGTACGGGAAACAGTCCCGCTCTGTTTCTAGTAGTGTGAGACTCACTACTCACTAAAAAAACCACCTTTAACCCCTTCTTTCTACTTGACACCATCCACTCCGGAACCGCTTATCGCATTACTTCAGAGTGGTGTCGTTTTCATTCCCCTCTGGGAACCGGCTTTTTCATATTCGGTTCCTGGTATGCACGCACAAGGATACTGACAGTGCATGTGCATGATAAAAAAGCTTTACATGAAATTAGTAGACATATGGTGTGTTTTGGTGAGAATTGTGCAAAGCAAAGTGAAAGCTTCTCCATAAAACGATTCCAAGTCAATCTGGTTTAAAACTTTTTTTATTGTTTGAAGATTGATGATTGAATTGAAATTGAATTAAAAAGTATGAAAAAATTGTGCTGAAGTGTGTGAAATACTACTGAATCATTCCAGTTGAATGAAAAAGCCTTTCTCAGCGAAAAAAGTTCTTCCCATCCATCCCAACTCATTTTCGACTGAGAAAAAAAGTTAAAGTGGTTCCAAGTCACTTTGCGTTGTTGTACTCCGTATTAAATCTTACTTCACGAGAAGCGACGTTTTACCAAAACGCACCAATATACGTTGCGTTGGTTCTGAGATATTGCTCTATTCCATATTAGGAGCGTATTCCATAATTGGTGCAGTTCCTCTATGCCATTTAGCTTCTCGGTTTTAATTTTATATTATAATTCAATTGCCCGATTTTAAAAATTTCTCAATTTCTTCTTTAAATTTCTTCAAATTGTTTATATTCTTTATTTGATTCGGGAGACAATAAAACAGTTTCAAACCTTTGAACATTAAAGTATTCTGAGCACTCCCGGATGTTTGACAAACATCGTATTGTTGTCACGAGAAAGCTTCTCAAAACAAATTACCCTTTGGATACAGACTAAACTGTAGGTCCCTTCCATTCGTGTAAAAAATATAACGCACACAACACGAGTAGTTTTTCAAAATCTAGACTTCGGCGTTTTGAAAAATTTTAGGCCACCGCCATGAACTTCCGACCTTGGCCATATTAATGGAACTGTATATTCAAATTTTCTTCAGGAAATCAAAGAAAGAAAAAAAAAATTATTTTTTTAGCACTGGGTGTTAAAATTATGAGCCGACAAACTATTCCACGAGGCCTACCAGATCTCCTACTAGACAATTTTTTTTACTCTGTTCTGCAATCTGACCCTTTATATTTCTATTTAGTTTGGCCAAAACGAGATGTGTCCAAAATCATAGTTTTGAGTTACAGACTTTTTACATTTTTTTTATGTTGTTTAGTTTTTAGTAATGTTGTTATGCAATAATAATACGAATTCTGTCTACCTAAACTTATGCTATATACTATAGACTATATGAAAATACAGTTTTTTTATGAACAACTCTACATAACTCATACTGAACTCAATTTTACCAAAAATGTACTCATGGTGCTTCATAGATTTGATCTCTGAGTATCTTCCACAAAATGAGGCTTCTCGCAGCCGTTGGTGACACCCAAAACCGGATTCATAAAAGCTTCCATTTGACTTCCCCACAACAGTTCTGTTTGCCACAGAAATATGCCAGGGAGTTGCCTCTCTCTTAACGGATCACTCTGACAAAATCTCAACGCTTTCTGAGTTGTGCATTTTAGCGTAGGCAATGTACTAGGGATCAATTACACTTGTATTGCTCGTTTCTACTTGACAGATACATATCTTCACTTTAAGACGGGCTAAGTTTTATTTTTTAAGTGGAAATATTCCATTCAAAATTGTTAAGATTTTGAATTTCTGCTATTAAGTTCATAAAAGATTCCAGGAAAATACATCTTGTTAACATTTAACCTTGATCCATTTGCGAACTGCATTTACGTGCAGTTCAGGTACAGTACTGAACTCTGTCTTCGGCTATAGGTTTTCCTTAATGTACACCTCAGAACACGGAAGATGAAATAACTTCCAAAATTGGAGGATTATTTCACTGTCAAATAAAGCCACAAAACTGAAGACGAAATAAATCCCCAAATATGTATGAAATAAGTCCCAAAAATCCATGAAATAACCCTCAGCCCCATACAATTTTTGTCGAAAACAAAACAAATTGCCCTTCGGATACGGCACTAAACTGAAGGTCCCTTCCATTCGTGTGAAAAATATAACGCACACAACCTGAGTGGTTGCGAGAAACTAGGCCCTGATACTTAAAACGCTGTTGCGCCAACTATTTATTTATTTATTTTTTCTTTTATTTAATATTCCATTTGGGGAGTTACTTTATTGGGAGACTATTTCCCGAAGTCTCTTCAGATACTAAGCTCTTCAGTATGTTTTTTTTGCGATCTACCATTTCCTATTTCAGGTAAGATGGTGAATTGCTGAGAATGTTTGTCGCATGTCTCGGTGAAATTTCTTCTCAACAAAGTACGATTATCTTCAGTTCTCATCCCAACCCAACAATCATCCATCAATCGATCGAGATTCTGCGCTTGTTAATTAGCCGCATTACTATTCCCATCTATGGGCATCCCTTGGTATGCAATTTATGTTTATGTCGTTCCTTCTGGCATCATTATTGCTTGTGTGAACAACAATAGAACCTGCCAAGGCAAATCGTGTATACTGCTGTATTCCAACGAGGGTACAACGACCATGAGTCTTAAGTCTGTCTAATGGCGTTTAACCTTGTTCTTTGCTGTTTTGTACTCTGCTTTATGTAGATCACACAAACCTAGTCGACATTAAGGAAGATGCTATGCCTGGATCGTGACCAGATACACACAGGATGGTGAAAGAGTGCCTTCTTTGGCTTGTATAGTGCACACATTGTTGCTTCAAAGGTTGTGTACAATCTTTTCTTTTTGTGCTTGCTCCGCTTTGTCCCTTTCATTAAAACTATGCTTTTCACCATGTTCAGAGGTCTTTGCCGTACTCGAATTGGCCATAGATACCAGCGTCGCTCTGAACTCCATCTAATGCTCGTTGAACAAAAAATATGCTGATGTTCCCATTGTCTCCATGTTGTCTTGGAAAAGTGAACTGAAGGAGTTCAAATCTCTCATTCTACAGCTTGGCTATGTGTGCCGTTGAGGTTGAAAAACTTGTGACATCTGACAATTTTTCATTTTGATTCTGACAGATCGTCGCCGGTTTTTCCGCCATCGAGGTTCTTCTAAGTATGGTCATGTTTTGTTCACTTGTCGCATTGGAATTCAGTTTTTCTCCATCTGAGGCTTGGTGGGAACTGTGGGAACTGAATTGTGTAACCCGTTCGATTATGCGAAGATGTGTATTAAGTCATAGCAATAGTTAGGTGAATAAGACAGAGTGCACATGGTGAGGAAATGTTTATGTTTTATAGTATTTCGCCGTATTTTTTGGTGGAACAATACAATGCTGTTGGGTTCATTTGAAAACTCTTTCCGTTGTGCCCCACTATGGATTTACTGAAATAAGATTAATGGAGGTTGTCTTTCGACAAGTGCTTGTTCAGTTCAGAACGAAGTTGTATGGGGACGTTAAAGCAACTCAATGGTGATTTATTTACAGTAAATTCAATTTGTGGTTATATATTCAATAGCTAGCGTTTGTTAGGTCTGTCTGCAATAAAAGTTATAAGAATGATATGGGACGAAGACATATGAATTACACACATCCATGTACATCCACTACACATGTTTAGTATTTTCGTTTGATAGCAGACAGTTGTTTTAAATATCTTTGCTTAGAGGGGGAGGTCTTACAATATTTCTCAAACGTAGAGATTTATAAGTCAATGCCGTTGGCTTCCCAACTCGAGAGACCTCGCTCATATTCTGGACGTACGAGTATGATGCATGATACTACATATACTAATTGGCACGTGTCAGTGGGGCATAGGTTCGGTATGTCGGACATAGACCCATTTTTCACACTAAGCCAAATCACGGAAAAAGACGTGAATATTAAGTCGAAAGGTATCACATTTTCATCGTCTATAAAATCACTTATTCATAACATTTATGGTACATATCGGTCGCAACCAGTGTGCTATTATAGAGACCTTAAAGATAATTAGAAATCAAAGGAAACGAGGTGATCTTGAAGTAGATGACGAAGCAGTATCTGCCGGGCTAGAATAGAAGTGGCTGTAGACAGTTAAAGAGTTCTGCCATATCGGAGTAAACATCAGGAAAATGAAAGATTTTTCGCTGGATATTTCGTCCCGTTTGTGAGGAGAGCAAATGTAGAAAAAGATTTAGTTGCATCAAGATATCGATACTGGTACTGGTTTAGCTGACACAACAGCTTACATCAACCTTCCCGGTCCACCTTGAATTAAGGGTTGATTTAGTCGGTCACCCTACTTAGCCACTACAGCCACATTTATTCCCCTGCCATAACCCTCCTGTAGAAGGTAAAGGTGCTTCCTCCGGTACAATCAACAAGTGGTATCACAATGGACCTAAATGTTCTAAGTGTGCCCTGATTCTGTCAGGTCAGCCACCTTACCTAACCTAACCAAACCTTTCAAGAGCTTAAGGAACTCCAGCTAGATTATCAGCGCATTCAGACTAGGTATTGGCTATGACGACAGTTTGTATCATTTCCCGGGGGTATGACTGAATAACGTTTACTACTGACGGGATAAATATGCTTTTGACAAAACAGATACACAACAAACAAGGAAGTTATGGAAAGTTATATTATGATATGTTATGTTCCTGGTATTTTTCAAAATTGGAACCACATTGGCAACTTTCTATCCAAAATAGATAACGGTACGGGAGCGGGCGTCCATTGTTAGTCTCGAGATACAAATCACTCTTTTAGATTTTTAGATTTAAGGAAGGTTGTATCGTGTTTCAAGCTGAAGTTACCGCAATAAATGAAACAAGCTGCGGAAATTATTCTAGAGGAAAATATTTCAGTCAACCAGGTGTTGCAATCAACATCGATAAGATCCAAGCTAGCAAAACTGTGTAAAACATTACTCAACCAGATATCAGCTATCAACAATTTAACTCTCTGCAGGATACCAAGTCATATGAAAATCTCCGAAAAAAGTGGAGGAGCTAGCAAGAAGAGGATCACACATGAACCCTGCACATGCTCTATTTGAGACTAGCACAGCATTAGCACATTATGCAGGGAAACAGATACAGGACTTCTCGAGAAAAGTTTTAAACGCTGGAGTCGACCAGCTACATGTGCTATAGCTAGATCGAGAAGAGATCAATCAAGCTATAATACTAATACTTAGCCCCAAGGCTATAAATCGCGATTATCTAAGCAAGGTCCAGCGTACATATACAACTCCCTCTACCGCACTGGATATCGTGTTTCATCTGTTACCCCTCGATATATTTAGCAAGCGAATGCCGCCGTTCGTCTTGAAGCTACTCAACAGTGGTCAAGAAAAGAATTTGGCCACTCTTCCCTTCTGAATAAATTCAAAATCTCTCCTGAAAACACGGACTACACCATCGCGCGTCTAAATTTTAACAAAAACTTCCTTGTCGCCATCCCTTCCAGATCACTCTGGAATGACGATGCATGTTTAGAAGATGTGTCGATTCAGTTCTATACTAACGGCTCAAAAACCAAGGACGGAGTTGGTGACAGGCTTTTTTTTTATTTTTTTTTTTTTTTAAAGGAAACCCAAATCCCAGAGCACTCAGACTTCTCCAGTCCATTGTACTACCAGGCAGGAACCTTTCTTTGGTGCAGTGGTTGGAAAAACTTCGATGTAAATCGTTTTTCTGGGTGGCCCATGATTGCTGTTCCCCGCTGGGGCTTGAACCTGCACACATCGGTTAAGCTCTGACAGGCTTAATTGTAAGCTCTCCTTCCGACAATTGTAACCAACTCATTGTAGCATGTTCCAAATGGAAATAATGGTGGTTAAAGAAGTCTTATCTTGGCTTAAGAAAAATGTGATGTCCGTTGAAAATATCCGCGTCTTTTCTCTTTAACCTCTTTAAATTCATTATTAGCTCTAAATTGCCGATCGTCTCTCGCGGAGATGGCTGACCAGTTCAATATTCAGCTGTGTTGGGTACCGGGGCATAGACACATTCCAGGGAATTGTAAGACCGATGAACTCGCCAGAATAGGAACAGCTATACCTATCCTGCCAAACAAAGGCACAAAAGCACCTTAAGTATACCAATCGCTACTCGCAATCACAAATTCAATCTGGATGCGATCGAGAGTAAAAATCTTAGAGGACACGTGGACCAATATGTCTAGCGACTAAATATTGTAGATTTGGCCAAAGTTCGATCTAAAATGCTCTGTGAATTTGATTTCTCTCAATAGATTGCATATCGGCACTACAATAGGTGTCATGACTGGGCACTGTCTAATAGGCAAGCGTGCTACAAGGCTAGGCTAGGCCTAGCTTCACTTAGGAGTCTTCTATTACCACTATATAGGCGATCTGATAGGCATAGATATTACGAGCCTTCTACGCTTCATAAGAAGCACAAACTAGTTTAACGAGTAGTTAGAGAGAAACTTTCTTCATGATCTACGTGGTATCACAATGGATCTATTGCTGGTCTAAGTGTGCTGGTGGTTCTTAGCTGGCAGCCACTTCAGCCTAGCCTAACCTAACCTAGCCGCAAGGACACCCGAACTGCTGTTGACGTACAGCCCAACTAGAACTCTACCAAGACTGTTGCAGAAGTAATAGAATCCATTTGCCACCTGATGTCTGATTGCCCAGCACTGGACCTTAAAAAAAGCATTACTACTGGCAGTTACGCTCATTTCATTTTTTTTTTTCATTTTCAATGCATTTTATTTTGTAATTCAGTATACCTTACGTGCTAACAAAAACGCTGAAAACTAGGTTAATTAACTTAACTATCTTATTTTAACTTACTGGCAGTTACGCTTTTTAGAGCTTAATGAGCTACGAATCACTAAGTCAAACAAAATTCCTATATTTATCTGGGTGGTTTAGCTAGCGGTTAACAATTTTAGGTTTCCACACAATGGGATATATGTGGTCTAAGTAAGCCGTTGACATATCCGTCAACACGGGAACCCTTAACCTAACCTACCTTAACCTTGGCATCCTTCCGTGATGTGAGAAAATACATAATACATTGACCGAAATTCATATGCATTAAACGTGTTAGCCAATAATCCCGTCATCTTAAGTTGAAAATATTTTCATTTTCTGTTCTAATGAGTGAGTAATCATCGCACAGTGGTCTTAAATACCATTCTACCTGGACAAAATTATTTTATTATGCCAAACTGTTCGTTTGCATTTGTACGATCAAGCCGAACACTTCCAAAGCTGCGACGGACGGTGGTGACAAAAAGAACAGAATTTTTCTGGTTCCCGAGAGGGTTTTTTAATTTCTTATTTATTTCAATAAAATGTTTTTTAACTAAATTTACTTTAACAAAAAAAATAAAATCTAGTACATTTTTTTTCTTTAGGCTTATAATCTGCGCGTCTCTAATGTCGGCTGTCAACGCTGACCAAAACAAAACTCATCGCTGGGCTTTTGATAACCTCCTTTTATATTTGGCTCTGGCTTTCCCGACAAATTACCAACTTACCAATTCACCGCTGGAATTCCATCCGCCAAGAATCTGGAAAGTTCTGGTACCTTCAGGTTGACAGCTACGAGATGTTTCTCAGGGCTTCTCGGTGGTTTAGGTTTCTTCGTCGGCTTGTGCGCTCGCGTAACAGTACCTTAAAATAAATATTTTTTTTTTTTATTATGCATATAGTATATGAAATTTTTCAATAAATAAGTTAATACTAGAAAAACCCCTTTGCTTGAAAATTGTTGGTTATCATATTTTTTTAATTTATTAATTCAATAATTTTTAACAATAATAATAGATTCACTAGTTAACAAATTAATAAAAATAAATGTTAAAGCAAAAAAAAATAATAAATTAATATTTAATTCGAACTAGATATAGATGTATTTGACTCAAAAATGCATTCTTCTTCTTTCTCAGAGTCTAATTCAGCACTTTCCTGAAGATTTTGAGGAATTTCAAGTAAATCGACCACATCCGGGGTTAAAGTAGACATCTTCTTGCTTGGCGTTTGCCGGTTAAAGCTCACTAGAGGATCATGTGATCATGCATTGTGCTTCTTCTGTTTATTTTTCTTGTATGGTGTTCACGAAAATATTTCCAGTCCTTGTTTCTTGTTTCCTGTGCTTCCTCTGTTAATTGTCCAATAGGGACAATCGAACTCGGCACCACATCTGGCCCATGAATTAGTATCTTGTGCATAGTCACAGGCATATAGTACCATGGGTAAATACTAACATACAATTCTGCGGTTTTCTTACAGTGGCTAGTAAACTTTTCAATGTTGATCTCAAAACCGCTAGACATTGTGTGCAGTATTGTAAGCTCAACATTCAGCCCTGTTATGGAACCTTCGAAAATTGTCCTGAATGCATTTTTTTGTTCATGGACAATTCTCTTTTCGAATCAACTGATACGCATGTTTGGACAATTTAGCATCCAAAATAAATGCAAGCGCTTCTTCGGTTGAATAAGGCTTCAATTCTATGGACCGTGATTGTAATACCCGTTTTATTTTCGTAGCTTTCCAGGAGGAGAGCAGGAGAACCTGAAACTGCTTGCTCCGTCCTTTACTCCAACCGCACGTAAATTTGTTTCTGGTGCATAAACTAATTCAGAGGAATCAGTTGAATTTAACAAATATTGCACTCTGCGCCTCTCAGTTCTTTCACTTCCAGCACTAAATTCCTTTCGAGGTCTGCCTGTAGATGAGATATTTGATGAGCCAGGCTCTGTTTCAGTGGCATGCACACAAACTTTAAGGACTGGTAACACTATATTTTCACTCAACCACGATTTATTACTTTTTTCAAAAAAACAGCGGAGTTCCTGCTACATTCCTTCCATTTTTGCCTACATATCCATTAAATGTCTTCAAAATTGAATAAATTTGATCCTTACTGTCAGCTGAGACTTCCTCAGTATCGAGCTTTTCTAGGATAAAATTATACAACGCACTTTGTTTGTTACCCTGAGTACATTTTTTCCATTCATCAAATAATTCTCCTCTGAAATTCGGCTACTCTCTGAAACAAAATGTCATAACTTTGTAATACGCAAGAAAATGCAAGAAATTTTTGGTATGTGACTAGTTTATTAGTCAGGCTTTCCAAAAATATACAATTTGACTGGACGATGTTGGACGATAACACTGTAGGCTTAAATAAATTTAGGTTCTTATTCGCTTTTATCAAATGTTAAAGTGTTATATAAAATGTTTCACAATAAATTTTTAACAACTAATTTATTCCATTCATTTACGTTTTTAGATAGCACTTACCTTCAGTAACAAATTTCATAATTAAATTCCACTCAAATCACTCTGGAAAACTTAGCACATGTACTTATTTCTGACTGTTTGATTTTGCATGTATTATTCTTTGCAGCCATGTCATTCAAAGTGCGCACTTTGGGCTCTCCTAGTACTATTATTTTTACAGAGTGGCCTGAAATACTTTGTCACATTATGAATTGACCATTTTTGAACATACTAATCTTTTTTTTTTTTTTTTTTGTTTGGAGCAACAACAAATTTGAATTTTGTCCAGGTGGATAGCCATTTTGGACCACCGTGCATCGCCTGTAAGAAAGAACCATTATGTAATATTTTTGGTAAGGCTCAAATGCAACAACGAGTTATTTCGTCGTAGTTTCAATACAGTGCAGATGGTGTGCGCAGTTCTTATAAAAGCAGTAAAGTAATTCGTGTAATATTTGTAAATTGGATTGATTACTTCACATTTTTTGCAGTAATACGGTAATAAAGTAAACGTAAGACGATATATGTAAAATTGTTTAATACGTTTTGCTTTCACGAATTAATTTTCAGAAGAAATATTCAACAATGCCCAGGGGAAAAGTTTTAACAGATAAGGAAAAGGTGAAATAATTGCATATAATGATTCTAAACTTTCTTTGCGAGAGCTTGCGAAAAGATCAATCGGTCCCATACAGTTGTCCGCAAATTTTTCAGTTTAGGTGCCAAATATGCGAGCATTCGTCGGTATGACTTCTTCTTCTTCCTTTTATCAGCGAGGTTATGATCCGAAAATAAGGGATCATAGCCCTCCCACTTCACTGCATTTCTACTGATCCGCCTGTGGGGTTCGCCTATTTAACCTCAGAAAATATCGGCAGGCATGCCGATTTTGGATCACTCGGTTACTGAGGCCAATGAAATGCCTATGTCGTCGCATTTGTCTGATCCAGGCGTTTATAGGCCTGCCTTTACTACATCGCGATGTCTTTGGAACGTGCATAGATATTGCCTTTTTAACAGGGTTCAAATGATCTCTTCTTTGAACGAGGCAATATCAGCTGAGCCGGTCGCGCTCTATTTTTTGTATGATGGTTACCTTGATGTGCAAGCTTCCACGGATCTTCGAACTTCTTATTCGATCAAGCTTTGTCACTCCTGCTGTCATGCGAAGCATCTTCATCTCAGCTGCCGTTAATTTACTCTCATACTTTTTGTACATCGTCCAACATTGTGAACCGTATGTGAGCGCTGGACGCGCAACTGCGGTGTAGAGGCTTCCCTTCATCTTAGGTGGCATTTTTTTGTCACTGAAGATAGCGGAATTTTCTCGCCACTTCATCCACCCTACGCTTATGCGATGATTGATGTCGTCATCACAAGTTGCTTTGCTATTGATCATAGATCCCAGATATTTGAACTTTTCGCACTTGGGAAGCACTGTTCCATTCAAATAAATGTCTGGAATAGGTCTGAGTGGTTCAGAGAACGGGCAGCACAAGTACTCTGTCTTTTTTGAACTAATGCGATACCCATTACCCTCCAGAGCGTCCACCCACACATCAAGTGTTCGTTGCTGGGATGTAGGATCCTCACTTATGATGGTTTCATCATCAGCAAAGAATAACTGATGTACCTTGGGGTCCATCACTTTACCTTCAAGCAGATAATCAAGGACTGTAATAAAGAGCAAAGGACTTAAGACGCTTCCTCGGTGCACCACGACTTTGATTGAGAACTCTTCGGTTACTCCAGCGGGGCATCTTACTCTTGTCTTTGCTCCTTCGTACATGTCCATGATCATATGGAAATAGGTTTCTGAAACCCATCGATGTCTTAGCGCCACCCATATCAGATCGCGTGGTTGCCTGTTGAATGCCTTTTCAAAGTGAACCAATACAGTACGCAAATCCCTTAAGAAATCACGATGATTTTCCAATATGATCCTTTTACTCTGGATTGCATCTGTGGTTGATTTACCCGAGACAAACCCGCACTGATCATCAGATAGCCTTATTATTTTTCGCAGTCGCACACCCGCTCAACGATCTTCATGGTGTGTGACATCAGCTTGATCGAACGGTAGTTATCACAGTTTCGCGTATCACCCTTCCCTTTGTATACAGGGCGAAGGTAACTTTCCCTCCATTGATTCGGCATTGGATCACCTCTCACGAATTTGGAGATGAGAATTCTGAGCCATCTGAACCCGATGCCTCCCATCTTTTTCCAGAACTCAGAGGGCATCTCGTCTGGCCCAACCGCTTTTCGTTTTTTGGAGTATTTGACCGCCTCACTAACTTCTTCGACTGTAATGCCGGGTATTTCTTCACAGTAAGGGGTGGCTCTTGGAAAGTATAGCCGGGGAAACTGTTCATTTAAAAGCTCTTCACAATACTGCCGCCGACTCTACAGAATTTTGTCGTCATCCACAAGAAGATGGCCATGAGCATTGTTAATGAACTTTGGCGAACGAATCTCCTGAGCATTCCTCCTTCTTTGGGCGGCTATTTTGAAGATGGCTGCGCTCTTGTTCATATTGTCTTCGCAGCTCCTGGATAGCCTGGTTTGCATCACCAACCGGGGAAGATATTTTCTCCAGCTCCCGATACAGGCCCTCCGTACTCTCTGCTTGAAGCTGGGCACACTTTTTCTTCTCTTTTTTCTTGCAACATCTGTATTCCACTTCGAGGCAAGCTTTTTCGTCTCTATTATTTAGAGGAGCACTTTGACCAAGCTTTGAAAGCCACTTTCTTCTCATTTATCACCTTCTTAGCTTCATCACTCCAACACCATGTTTCTTTGGCGTGTTGATGGTGGTCTTTTGAAGCTCCTATTGATTTGGCCATCTTTAAGCAAGTTCGCTGTAGGGAATCCCACATATTTTGTGCTCTGCACTCTTCATCTTCAGCTCCGTTGATGTCGTCGGTATGACTATAACAGAAAACTAACCGCCCGCCAAAAATCGCGCATTTTTTGTGAAATTATAAAGGACCCACCAATAAACAAGCCTTCAGCTTCACAGATTGTCAAAAAATATGATCTCCTGATTAGAAAACGTCGGGTTCAGCGGATATTGAGATCAGATAAGAATGTTGTCTACAAAATCCGATGAGAAAACCTCAGCTTGATACCAGACATAAAGTGGCAAGATTAGATTTTTGCGAAAAAAATACATATCATGGACGGAAGAATGGAAAAATGTTTTATTTAGTGATGAAAAAAAATTCAACCTGGATGGACCCTTTCCATGTAGGCATGATCAAAGAATGAAGCAAGTAATAAAATTTAGTTGAAATTTTGGGGGCGGCAGCGTTATGATTTGGGCTGTTATCTGTGCCGTTGGTAAGACGAAAATGGCATATGTACCAACGAAAATGAACTCCCAAAAATACATCGAGCTATTAGAGGACGTAATGGTGGAACAAGCTGAAGAATTATGTGGAGTCAACTTTGTGTTTCAACAACATAATGCTGTCATTGACACTACAAAGAAAGTCAAAGAGTGGTTTTCTATTAAGAATTTTAAGATTTTGGACTGGCCAGCGAGAGGTTCTGACCTCAATCCAATAGAAAATTTGTGCGGAGCATTATCCCGTCTGGTATACACAAATGGACGGCAATATAATACCGTTAGAGAACTCTAAGAATCCATTAGATTGTCCTGGAACTCTATTTCAAATACGGCTCTCCAAAATTTGATTAACACAATGCCAAGTAGAATATGTGAAACAATTATTAAGAATGGAGGTCCTACCCATTATTAAAATCATTTTTTTGAAAAATAATATTTTTAAAAGCGTTCTGAAACATGTGTTTTTATAAGAATTTCGCTGGTATTTTTATGAATTTTTAGCTTTAAAAGGTTAAATTGAATTATTTTTACATTTTGCAAACAGTCTTAAGTTAATTATGTACGATAATGTAGTTTCTAAAAATAAGAAAGTCTTTTTTTTTTATTTAATAAAAAAAAATACAGTAAAAATGTATAGTGTCTTTATAAGAATTTCGCTCAGTGTTTGATATTGAAATTACCAAATTGCAAATATGTACGATTACTGAGAGTTTCAGCAGTTCCTCACAGATGCCTTGGTAATAGAGCTGCTTGGTTTCATTTAGACGTGTACTTAGCTACCATCACGGTTTTTCTTTTTCTCTCTATGTTTAGACATAATAGTCCATTCAAACTCAATTTTGACACCTCTGACGTTAGTCATGTGACGTAGATGATGGATAGTTTCATAAATACCTGTTTCTTTGTAATCCACAACGTGATCTACTTAGTTGTATTGCTTTTCTTGACAGAAACTGCTCACACAAGAAGGACCCACCTGGTTATAATAGATCCTTTTTGATTGGTGCCAGAACTGTCACATACCTACGTACATAAATATTTTGCAATGAATGTGATACAATGCTTCTATAGAACACAATCTACATAAATATTTATGCCATCATCCTCGACTCATCAGATCAGTTTTCGAATCCCATTAAAATTATTAATCGCCAGACATTGTTCATCGATTCCCCGCTGTTTTAATGAATTATACTTGAATTCTCCGAAAAAACAAAAACCACGAAATCCAAGAATGTTGAAAGCATTTAAAAGTGCGAGTAATAAAACTCAAAAAAATAAACAAATAAACATTTACGTATAAAAAAAAAAAAAACCTCTGCAATAAATCACATGAATTTCGTTCCTAGAACCAAGTCATCGAATATGTATCTATCCCACAGTTATTTAAAAAAAAAAAATTCACAACTTCATCGAAAATTCTCCCACACGATTGATGATTTGATCAAGTTTATTTTTTTTTGCTTCTTATACAAGCTGCCTTATATCCCTGGAAAACAAAACAAAAACAAAGATGAAGAGGAAGAATAATAAATGTCTCGTAAGTATCCATTAAAATCGTAAGCCAAAGAAACTAGAAAGAGTAATCGAGAAAATTCCCAACTAATCCCATTTGATATGGCATTGCCACCACCATGCCACCATTGGGGAACGACCAGAAATAAAGCTTAGCGCAGCATTAAATAATATCAATCAGCGGATGTTCTAAAAAAAAAATAAGTTGTGGCATCAAGTGTAGTAGGAGCTGTCACTGCCACTGCCACCCTTTTATGCTTTTAGCGGGGATATCCAGCGAATCGCATAGTTTATTTTTAGACTCCAAGAGATATACAGTAGATCAAATTAATAAACATACATTGAGCGATGAATAATTTAATAACTGTATGAGATTGTTTAAGGTTTGCTTATAAATATGATATTAAAAATATGCGGGCACTTATTAGATATACAAAATTAATAAAGGTGAAACAAAGGCTGCTCATTCGATTTCACCTAGTCTCTTAAAGTTCCCTTAATGTGGGATTAGTACCAATCTTAGAAATACATAACTTATATATTTAGTTTGTCGGTAAATTTGTTTGTTTATGACCATCTTAGCAAATAATGACAAAATATGTACACCGCGGGGGGGCTTAAGTGGTTTATTGTTTGAAACAGGTCCAAGTGGAATATGGTTCTTGAGAGAGTTTGCTTTTTGGATTAAAAATATTAACATAAAAGTGCTATCAACAGTGTTGAAGTCTAAATAAAAAAAAAATAAAAAATATGCATGACACTTTAATGTGTATACAAAAACCCTCTGTTTTAACATATTAATCGTCCTCAAACATTGCAATCTAGTCCCATAACTTTATGAGCCATTACCGAAGATTAAGGATTGGCAGTGGTCAGTTTAGAGACGAATTTATGTAAGCTTAGCTTATGTTAATTTCGAATATCGTACAATACGAATTTGAAATCAACCTTTTCGGCCTCATATTTCGTAAACCCTTTCCTATAACGCAATCTCTGGGGTTTAAAAGAGTCTTACATTGTGAATTACACTGCTAAACAATAATGTAAGTCTTAATTTTGTTTCACAGTAGCTAGTTTAATTTTGAAATTACGTGGTACTATGGTATAGACAAGGGTAAATATCTGGATCTCACTGTAGACAAGAAACTCAGCTGCAAAGAAAGCCACATCAGATTTAAACTGCTGCAAAATGGCTATAGGAAGTAAGTGGGACTACAGCCACGAATTACATACTGGCTCCAAGCATTTATCAGCAGGTCAATACTTACGTATGTTGTATTGGAATAACCTTCTATCACAACTATCTCGGCCGAGTGCAAGGATCGACCAGTATATGCATTAGTTGGGCTCTTAGAACTACTCCTTCAGCTGCTCTCGACGTGTTGTTTCACATGCTGCCATAAGACATCTATAGCAGACCAGTGAAGCCATACGCATCAAAGCCATATCACAGTGGTCCGGTTTACGTACAGGAGTACACTCTACTATTCTCAATAACTAAGAATTCCTCCCCCGAGACACTGACTACAAACTACCACAACTCCTATTAGCCATGTATCATATAGATATCCTTAGAATATGTCACCGTTAATTTAAAAACCGCTCTTAATTGCTGCTTGTTTCTTTACGAGATGGCTGAACAATTTAAAATGCACCCATAGGGTACCGAAACATAGGGACATTTCAGGGAACTGTAAGTCCGATAAACTCGACAGACATGGCTCAACTCTTCCGATTCTACCGGAGAGGGGGAATTTCGGCATGCCTCTTGCTTTTATGCAAATTATTACTTAAACTAAATACAATCCCAGATGGCATCAAGTGCCATATCACCAGACAGATCTGGCCATGCGGTACCCGCACGCATCGCATTTATTTGCGGAAATGCGGAAGTGTCCAATTACAACACGATAAATGCGTTCACGCGGGCTGCGTTAATAGCTTTTTTAGTTCAGTGTGAGATGGCTTCAGTTTCGGCACGTAAGATTCTATTAGTGGAAAATAGTTAGTTAAAAATAAAAATATTAAGAAGTCTTAAAAAACACATGATAAATTAAAAAGTCATAATAGGTCCGTTCGTGTACTTTCCGAGCCAAAAACTAATAAATTGTCAAATATGACACGATGAGGGTAAAAACTCTCAGAGAGCGGAAAATCAGAGCAAAAGTACGCGAATAAAAAGCAAGCCATTTCAAGCCAAGTCGAGCCAAACGTCATTAAAAAAAATTATAATGAACAAATTAAACTCATGTAAAAACCAACAAATTTAAATTAAGTTAAAAATTTTTCAAATTTGCGACAAACGGATTCCTCAGAAAACTTGCGCTAGCCTTCAATTATATTTTTGATATGGGTGAGGTGCGAGATTATTTTAGAAGGAGTATACTTTTCCCCCTGTTTAAGAAAGGAGACATAAGCGATCCGAATAATTATAGAGGAATATGCTTTATGAACTCAGTAACAAAAATATTTGCTGGAATTATTCTAGGGCGTCTGACGGATTGGGTACGCGAAAACAATTTGCTGATTGAATTCCAAGTGGGGTTTAGAAAAGGATATTCAACTGTAGACAACACCTTTACACTAAAAAGCATTGCTCAGGCATACCTTGATAGGGGCAAAAAACTATACGCGTTCTTTGTCGATTTCAGGGCGGCTTTCGACACAATTGACAGGAACGCTCTTTTCTATAAGTTGAGTAACCTAGGAGTGTCAACGAAAGTGCTTAGAGTAATACAAAGCCTTTATGAAAATAATAAGATCGTAGTATGGGATGGAAACAAAATGTCCAACTGGTTTGAGTCGCACATGGGAGTAAAACAGGGTTGTCTCTTGAGTCTTCTCCTTTTCTCCATATTTTTGGATGACTTAACAACGTTTCTTCCGGGAGAACTAGTGTTTGGTGGAGTTCATATAAAGGTTTTGTTGTACGCGGATGATATTGTCATTCTGGTAGAATTCACAACAATGCTGCAAATGATGATTAATAAGCTACAACAATATTGCAACTTATGGAATCTCTCAGTGAATACCAATAAGTAAAAAATAATGGTCTTTCGAAATGGTACTGGACGGTATTCAAGGCTGGAAACATGGTCCTGGCAAAATGAAGTACTCGAAGTTGTGAAGGAATATAAGTACCTTGGGGTAATTATTACCCTCCAAATGTCGTTCAAAACACATCCGAGAGAGAAGATCAAAGACGCGAAAAGGGCAATGAATTGCAACTGGAAGGGCATCCTCGGAAGAAAAGACGTACCACCAAGCACCAAATTCAACATTTTTGAAGCAACTATGAGATCGATCATGTGCTACGCTGCCCAAGTTTGGGGTATCTCTCAGTATGAGGAAGTAGAAGGATTTCTTAGATACTTTCTAAAAAAGATTTTCAGATTGCCGGAAAATACTCCGAACTACATGCTGCATCTAGAAACAGGCTTACCACCTTTATATGTCTTTACCTTAAGGTTGCACTTCCTTTACATTCTAAAAGTTATGAAGCTTGCCCGCCACCGCCTTCCCCATATCTTCGCAAAACTCCTAATAAACCGAAAACAGAAATTTTTCGGCGAATGTTCTAGGCTAAGCAGAGAATACAATCTCCCCATGGAGGAAAATAGCACGGAAACATGGAAGCGTACCCTACAGGAGCTGTTGATGAATATTGAAGATTCCACTCGAGCGGCATTCAGAGTGAAAGCGCAGCATAGCGAGACGAGAATCACTTATCGTTTACTCGATCATGATCTGGGGGATAGAAATTATTTCCACGATCGCAACAGCCTTAATACAATTTCCACCATCTTCAAGGACAGAGGCGAACTTCTTCGACTAAACTTTATGCCCTACGTAAGCGATGGAAATGAAGAATACACTATATTCAACCTTGGTGCGAAAGAAGACGTTCTCCACTTTATTGGAATATGTCCCGTGTTAAAGGAGATTTATTTTATTGGAAAATTTGTTTTTAATTTTAAATACGGCTGACGGCAATTGCCAATGTTATTTACTGTGAATTATTATAACAGACCAAACTTTTGTTAAATAAAACTCACAATTACTACTACTACTACTACTAATTAAGTTAAAAAGAAATGTTTTGGGAGAACACACACATCACAGCATTTTCTTCAAGATACTTTGTATCTTTTTTTAATGTCTATTGACTTTTTGAAATGCAATCAAAAACTTTTTGACTCATTTGACAATCATTTGGTAGTTTTTACGTTCGTGTCGGCAGAAATTATTCGAGCACATTCAGGCACAGAACGTTACTCGTTACTTATCAATTTTTCTCTTTATTTGTCATGTTTGCTCAGTACGCAAATACACTTCGAGCACATTAGAGCATTTTAAAGCGCATTAAAGCGCTTTAGATTATGTACACGAATGGACCTAATATATGTTAAAACAGATTAATTTATGGCGAGCTTCATCACCTGTACCCGGAATCGCGAGCGAATGAAAGTGCATTTCGCCTGTATACGAAAATGCGGATAAAAACATTCGACTATGTTTTAAAAAGCATACATGATACTTGTTATTATCACCTCCATCCTTTAATTTCCGCATGATACTGCGGGCAAAATCAAACCAGTTTGATTTTCAAACAATGCGTGCGATGCGGGGACGTCGCAACGCACGTGTTGCCCGCAATATCGTGCTTACGTTGAACATCTGCATATCCCAACATCAGTTTGATTTTGAAATTTGCCCGCATTAAACACATGCACCGCATTGCATTGGTCTAAGTGTGCTTACACTAATGCAGGAAGTCACTCGAATATAAGTATTGAGAACCCTTCAGTAGTTCCTAGTTTTAGTTCATTAAATAAATAAGGTATTAAAAAAGTTTTTGTGAACAAATAAACAGAAAAAAGGCTGCAACTCGAACATAACCTAACCTAGTTCAATTTTACTCTGCCTGGTTAAAGTTAGCTTAGTTTTAGTTGCGTCCAATATTTTAAGTGTGCTTAGTGTTAAAAGTTAGGTTGGGTAGAGTGAGACCAGAAGACAGGTTTATTATGATATCACAGTTAACCGTATTTTCGTATAACCCTTCACAGTATGCTCCTTTGAAATTATTAGACTAGGTGGTTTTAACCCGTTGAAAATTTATAAGGGAATATAATGTGGGCGCGGTGGCGCAAGTGGTTAGTGTGTCGGATCACTGCGCATGAGATTCCATGTTCGAATCCCAGAAAACACCAACAAATTTGATTCACGGCCCCACCTCTCGCGAGCGTCTGACAAACACCGAGAGTATTGTTGTCACGAAAAAGCTTCTCAAATCGACGTTCGGATACGGCACAAAACTGTAGGTCCCTTCCATTTGTGTGAAGAAATATAACGCACACAACACGAGTGGTTGCGAGAAGCTAGGCCCAGGCACTTGAAGAGCTGTTGCGCCGAATATTTATTTATTTAGAATGGGCTAGATAACCCTGCAATATCTTGAACTTACAAGGAAAATGTTTTATATCATGTTCATCAGGAATTTATTTTGCGAGCATTTGCTCAGGCACATTAATATCCATGCTTCACAAAGGGTCCTCAGAGCGAGACCATTATTGTTTGAAGATCGTTGCCATACCTTCTATTGGACAAGCGACCCAATTTCATTATGTCCCAATCTTTTAAATTCGCTATATTATGATAACTTATGCCAAGAAATACATTTAATTCAGTTCTAATACTAACCTTCCTATACTCGCGCCAAATGGCCCTTAGTAAGATTCATTTTATTAGTAGAAAGGGATGTGTTGCATTCTCCCTTATTGAACAACAAAAAAAAAAAGACAACAAGTTACTTGTCGGACCTAGGAGATATATCTGCCAAAAGGATTGGAGCCCTTCTCCTTGACCTAAACTCGATAGGCTGGGTCTAGCATATCCATTTTCTTCAACCGAATACTCCATCATACAACCAGGTGTACATGAGTTTTTAGGTATCAAAATTGGGCAGCGCAGCGCAAATTGGGTTTCTTTGTGAAACCCCTTCCCCAACCAACCAACCAACCTGTCGGTTTGACAGACCAATGCGTGGGTATAGGAAGGTTGATCTTAAATCAATAAATAAATAAATTATAGTTTAACGTTTGGCTATTGATTCGTCATTTGTGGAGCCATTTGGATCCAACAATAAATCTGCTAGTACCGCAGATTTTAAGTTAGGTTAGGTTAGGTTGAAGTGGCTGCCATCGTCCGCTAGTACACTTGGATCACGGAACAATTACTTCATACCTACTCTTAGAACCAATTGGAGCTTCTGGTGAAGCGTAGGAGACTTTTAATATCGGTTTTTATCAGATTACTCAGATCGCTAAGTAAAAAGATCCTAAGTGAAGTTTTCTTTTGTGGGAGAGAGCAGGGCATGCACAAAAAAGACGGAGATTAGTTTCTTCCTCCTCTTCGTCCATACAGCTTCTACAAAAACCATTTGAGTACACACCAAGCCTGTTTGCATGCTTGTCTGCGTTTCAGATCAGATCAGATCCAGCTTTGGCCAAATCTATTTTGTCACTAAACACGTTGTACCACTTTTCCACCTAAGATTTATTCTCCCGATAGCATTTAGTTTTAGTTTAAATTTGCATGCAGCGTTTGGCATACCTAAGGTACCTTTTCCTGGTAAAATGAGTATTGTTCTTCCATGTCTGGAGATTTCATCAGCCTTACTGTTGCCTGGAATATCTCTATGCACCGGCATTCAATATAGGTGAATATTAAACTGCTCCGCCATATCTACCTATGAGAAACGATCGGCAATCTAGAGATACTTTAGAATTAAGAGAAAAAGATTCCAAGGACTTAATTGCTGCTTGGCTGTCCGAAAAGATGCGGATATCAACGGAAGGGGAGGTTGAAATTAAGCCTATCAGAGAAAACACATCCACCTACCCCGTCGTTAGTTTTTGATCCGTTGGTGCAGAAGTGAATCGACTTGTCTTCCAGAAAAATCTCTTTCGCCTGAATGACCTGGAAGGGATGGCTACTAGAAAATTTTTGTCAAAATTTAGGTTGGTAGTGGTGAAGTCTATGTTTTGGAAGTGATTTCAAAATTATTCAGAATGGATGCTGCAGATGGAATACTCGACCATTCGTTTCCTTTGTAATTCTTCCTTCTTAAAGTCGACAAGGCAGAACAAATGCAACAAGCTAAAAATGAGTTACTATCTCTTCTTTCTGCTCATCTCTACTGCTTCTGTAGAAATCCTTCAAGGGTACTCGCATTCTTCTTGCATGTCATTCTACTAAGCAATAACCTGCTAGGGTCCCAACCGTAATTTTGACTTGTTTCCTATTTGTTGAAATTAGTCCAGTTGACTGCTAAAGCTCAGCTTTGGCCGTAGAAAGACATGTATCGATGTTCCTCCATCGTTTATTGGCAACTTAAGTGACTTGGGTGTTTGGTTTTTAATCGAATCAATACGGAGAAAGTTGAACTCGCTATTTCCAGTAAGAATCTAACCCGTACTTCTTTTGATGCCTTATCCGCTTTGCAGTTACCTTGAATAACTCTTGTGGTCAGGAACACAACACAAGGATAAGGCTTATCTACCGGCGACCTGTTAAGAGATCTGGGGCATTGCAATATCAACTTTGATCTTATCGTTGGCGATTTCAAGGTTTTTATTTCTGCCTGGCTGGTAGTAGAATAGTGCGTACCTCTATTGTGTAAAGCAGGTCGCTGCTTTTAGGATTGTGGCAATTTTTCGTATGGAATATGTTGCAGTGATCTGGCGTAATAATTTTTGTTCAACTACAGCATAGGTACGTAGATTGAAAGCAGGTAAAGAAAAGATTTTCTTATGCTGACGAGCTCACACTATATTCGCCTGCAATTTTTTTGGTTTTGGCGTGGTTTTTTTTTTAATCTTCAGACCAATAAGAAAGACTCAAGTATGTCCGCACTATCTTGGAATCTAAAAGAATTGATTAAAATAATACCGGTAGATATGTTTGAGGAAGGTGTTGATGGCTAAGGATATGGAAATATGGAAAATAGTTTTTTGTACATGAATGGCTGATACCACTCTCGATCTTTAATTCAGCTGTTGAAGAGATTTTCCTAGAGAGTTCTTATAGCCGTAAGAAACTAGTAAAATTTGTGGAGAAACGAGCATCGACAACCTTTTTATTGTCTCTCAACTAATGTTTTCACTCCAAAACCTTTCAGAGGGTCATTCGACCCAATGGGCGAGAAAGTAATCAACGACGCCGTTTAAAAATACAGTCAGGTCGTACTATTTAGATATTACTTACTTACTTACTTAGGTGGCGCTACAGTTCGGGGTGAACCTGGGCCTCAACCAACAAGCCTCTCCATTTAGCTCGGTCTTTAGCTAATTGCCTCCAGTTGCGTACTCCAAGTTGGTCGAGGTCCCCTTGAACTTGTGCGCGCCACCTACGGCGATGATTCCCTCTACTGCGTCGTCCCTCGGGATTAGATTCGAAGACTCTGCAGGCCGGAACGTTGGTGTCCATTCGCTCTACATGTCCTAGCCATCTCAGACGTCCAATACGCAGTTTTTTGACTAGGTTGATGTCGCTGTACAGCTCGTATAGTTCGTGATTGAATCTTCTCCTCCAAAACCCGGTCCAATCAGGCTGTTGATAAAAGGTTTCAAGCGTTCACACAATATGGCAGAAAAGATCTTGTATGCGATGTTGAGGAGACTGATGCCTCTATACTTGGCGCAGTTGAGGGGGTCTCCTTTCTTGTGGATCGGGCAAATGATGCTGAGGTTCCATTTATCATTCATACACTCGTCTGACCAAATTTTAGAGATGAGTTGGTATATGCACTCTACCAATTCATCCCCAGCTGCCTTGAAAAGTTCGGGCGGAAAGCCGTCAGGTCCAGCAGCCTTGTTGGATTTTAGCTTGGATATTGCTATCCTCACTTCGTTTTGGTCAGGTGGACGGAAATTTGAGACTATCATCGTCTATGTTGAATGGTTCATTCTGCCTGACAGCGGGATGTTGGTCTTCGTCGTCGTTATACAGTCTGCAGAAGTAGTTTTTCCATTTTCTCAGCACCGACTATGATTCTACTACGAGGTTTCCATTTTCATCTCTACAGGTTTCTGTACGGGTATTGCTCCTCTGACACGTTCTTTTTACCTTTTGGTAAAACTTCCGTACATTGTTCCTGGACTATAAACTCTCGATATTCTCAAACGCGCGCTTCTCATGCTTTTTTTTCTTCTTTTGGAGAAACCGCTGTTCTTCCCGTCTCCTTTGCTCGTAGAGCTCACGAGCAGCTCTCGTTTTCCTTTGCAGCGCCGCTTTGTATGCCTCTTGTTTTGCTGCATGCACTCGCCGGCATTCTTCGTCAAACCAGGGGTTTCGCGGTGGTGGGCGGGCGAGACCCAGCACATCAGTCGCGGAGTTTCTGATGGCATGTTGACAGCGTTGCCACTGGTGTTCGGCACTTGATGCTGGCGGCATAGGGGTGATTGAGAGATTTCGGGATACGCGTTCAGCGAAGAGTCTGGCGGTCTCTTGCGATTGTAGCTTTTCGACGTTAAATTTTCTGACAGTGATTCTTCTTTGTTGCTCAGATTGGGATATCCGCATTCGTACCTTGGCTACAACAAGGTAATGATCCGAGTCTATGTTGGCCGCTCGGAAGGTCCGGACATCCAGAATACTGGAGGCATGCCTTGCGTCGATCGCAATATGATCAATTTGGTTGATCGTTACATGATCATTGGACCGGCATGTCTGCTTATGAATATTGAGATGAGGAAACCATGTGCTTGCTATGGTGACATTTCGCTCCACAGCGAGATCAATTAGCCTTAGTCCGTTATCAGACGTGGTGTCGTGTAGGCTATGCTTACCGACTGCCCTACCAAAGACGTCCTCCTTTCCTATTTTGGCGTTAAAATCGCCCAATACGATTTTAACGTCGTATTTAGGACATTGCTCGTATGTTTTGTCGAGGAGCTCGTAGAAACACTCTTTGGTGGCAGAGTCCTTTTATTCCGTGGGAGCATGAACATATATTAGGCTTATGTTAGCGAATTTAGCCTTGATCCGGATAGTCACAATACGCTCGCTCACGTGTCGGAAGCTTAAGACTTCTTGCCTAAGTCTGCCGCGTATGACAAATCCGCTTCCGAATAAGCGTTGTCTGTTGCCTCTGTAGCAATCACCGTAGTAGATGTCACAATTTTGCATCCCTAGGACGAGGGGCTGGGTACACCGGTGCCAGTAGAACACTACGGGAGTATGAGCGCTGCCGTTGGCCCATTAAGGGCTCCTCCGCCACGATCTCTATTCCAATGTCCTTACCAATATTGGAAATTCCTTACCGACCTGTGATCCGAATACGTCGAAGCAGCTCGCGCAAGGTATTCACTAAGTTCAACCTAACTGGAACTATAGACGCCACCGTTGACTACGTCTAGGGAATTCGTCCGCTGCCACCTGGAACAGGAAGAAGTGCTCTAGTGAGAGCACACTCTTCCCCCCTCTCTCATCTGCTGCCGCCATGAATCCTCCAAACGGGGTTGGTTACCCATTTCTTGGATTAAGGTACTAGGCACCCGGCTGTCACCGCATGGAGGTTGAGAGTAGGAGTTGGTAGGCCTTAGCTGAGTGAAAACGCTTGTGTTTTCATATGATCGCATGCACTGCCGTTTGTAAATCATACGACCTTTACAAGTATTTTAATGGTATGATGTTCTAAACCAACACTGGCTCGAACCACTAATAAATGAAAAGTTCTATACTTTGGGAAAAATTAAGATCCAGATTACCAGAGTGTTCAAGGGTTTCTTTCCCTCTCACGAAATCCAATGGCATAATTGGCAAGCACAGACGATCAAAACAACACATGCTCGAGAGCTGCTTTCGAGATCTGTAATACAAGAAGTAGAGGAGTGAAGAGCGTCTATTTTTCTTTAAGGATAAGAAAGATCATTAGTTGTGCTCGGTCGCGGTAACAGTATTTTTTACCAGAGAGTAAGGAGAATATTCTAAGGCTACAAAGCTTGAATGGAAGGAGAAGCGGAAGCGAATGAACAAGGAAGTCTAGTAAAATAGTCATAACGCTCCTGCGAGTTTGGAAATACCAATTTTATAAACTACCTTGACTATGACGAGCAATATTCCGCTGTCGGACAGTCGACATTTTCATTCCTGTCTGGCATAGTATAGGAAAGGAAACATAATAAATTTAGCTAAAATTCCTCAAGGCTATTAAAGCTAACACGCGGTCTAACCATCAGGTAATTTAAATCACCAGTCGATGATCGGGTAAAAGTATTTCCAATAAACGGACTCCTCAGCATCGTTCTCCCTATCCTAACAAAGGACACACTTTGGACAGCGCCAACTACACCAGTTTTCTTAATATTACGTGTACTATCTTATACAATAGACAGTGTAATATGCACATAGCGAGAGATCTTTAAGAAAATCCAGGAGCTTCAGATCGATACCTATCGCCTTTTTATCTCTTTTTAAATCACCAATAATAGCATTTATAGAGACGACCAAAAGTCGGTTTTAGCATCACCAATGTCTTTGATGTCAGAAAATGCTGGGCTGCGGAATATGAATTTTAAATGGCGTGCTTACAATAAATGTTGGAGCAAATTTACCATTTTTAATTAGGTCTCCCATTTTTCAATAATTACGCCTCCGTTAACTTTTATGACCGACTGTGCATGGTAGGGAGACAAAAAGCAAACATAATGAAGCTTCCACATGTCTTCAATATTGCGTCTCTTGCTTTAATGACTCCATAACCAACTGAGAATATTCCGGCCGGCTTTATTAGGTCGTCCGTATAGCACCACAACCAGAATGAGAACCACTATCAACATCACCATCATCATCATCAGCATCATAACAATTCGCGTAGCATCGTCACCATCATTGTGTGGCAAGAAAGAACAACAGGCAAAAGCCGAGAACCCTCAGAATCCTCAATTTATCCAATATCTTATCCCGATATAATTTTTTTATCACAATATTTTGCGCGTGAATATTTTATTAAGTTTTACTCTGCTGATAAAGTTGATGGTGATTGCGGAATGATTGAACCTGTTTGCATACAAAGTGACAGATCATGGTCTGAAGTCTTCCACTCCTGCCGCCACATATTCACGTAATCACGTACGAATGTGTACGTACGGATAATAGGCTCTGCCGACGTAGAAATACAGCATGAAAATGAAGCCACTGATGGGCGTTAAAATCTGAATTATTTATGATCAAATAGAATGCCAGAGAGTGGATGTTGTTACTTCACTCATCCACCCCCTCCTCATCGTCTCTCTAGACTGAATTCCTTTTGTCTTACCACGCGGTATATGATGTAAGTGATATCAAAACGCACGTTAAGTGATATGATAATAAAGTTAAGTGAAAAAATGTGATATAAAAACATTTCGATTGATATCACATCACACCCAAGAGAAACTCAGCGCAGAACGGGCGTATAAGTATTGGAAAGTATCTAACACTTGGCATCCATTAGATAGATAACTGATAGATTGTCGAGAGGTGATATAAATCATTCAGATGAGACGATACTTCTTTCTCCCCCGGCGCGAAAGCAGAGCATTTCACTGGAAAATTTTATATCCATAAAATATGTATCTGTGGAGTCTGTATCTAGTGCGTTCGAGTGTAGATACTTTTATTTTTCATGCAGAAAAAAAGAGAAGATAATAATGAAAAGCTTGAATCATTGTTCCTAGACGACAATACGCCACAAATCAAGTCAACGTTGTATCCTAATGTGGCAAGGAGGTTGGGGATGACCGTTGTTAGCGTGGCAGAGCTATTCACTGTCACACAACAATAAATGACGTCGTTGTCGAGAAATGAATGCGGTGCAGCAGCAGCAGCAGTAGCAAAAGGAAGTTGGGAGAGGAAGACAGTTGAATAAGAATCCATCAACAAAGAAGGTCATATATCACTGTTGACTTCGACGACATTTCCACCTGAACCATAGCTACCTGATTCGTTTTTCTTCACGTGCGTCGACGGTCACAGAAGTCTTTATAGTTGCAACAGTAGCGAAGAACAATCTGAGTAGTGGTAGTGATGATGATGATGATGATGATGATAGTGGCTCGTTGGTTGTTTTGCTTTTTCAAATTCAGTAGCCCATTTGGGAAGAGTAAAACTAGAAAGGTATGGAGAATGGACGATGATGAGGATGATATGAAAGGGATGGTGAGCGACCGGGAGACGTGTTATCCAACACTTTTGGCGGGTATTTCCTATGAGATATTAGATAGTGATGCATTGTGAGAATCTTTTCAGAGGATGAGCTAAATATTGATCGATTGATTTATAGTATTGCTTCCTTATATATAGCTATAGGTTTTTTTTTGTTTCAAATATGAACCTCCGGTTCTGTGAATCCTTTCTTGGCTTTAAACGGGTTTCGGTTTAAATTAATTTCTCTCTTATGCTTTAGTTTTTGGGCAAACTACTGCGAATAGAATTCTTTCTGACACATTGTTTCAAAGGTTTTGATTACATTGTTTCTCGCAGGACTATTGAATTTCAATCAAAGTCTTGCGCAGAATTAAATTAGTTAATTCTATCTCCTTACTCGGTTGTATATGAAATACAATATCTTACGCACAAGGAGTGTACTTATTGATACGTATTGTCATTCAACCCTTTAATCAAAGAAAATATTAATAGTAAGGCTGCAGTACAATGATACCTACTTGTAGTAGAGCAGAGAATTTAATTCTAGAAATGCACCTTTATTCTGCAATTCATTTATAATGTTTCCGATTCTTGCTTATATGCTCTGAATGATATTTCCTTATTTCGTTGCAGTAGTCAATGTATTACCTAAGTAAGTATTTTAGATTAGGCATAGTAAGTTATGAAATGGAATATTTCACTGCCACTTTCTTCTCAATAGTGTTTCGAACCATCACATTAAATGAAATGAAACATGAAAGTTATGACAAGTAAAAGAGTTCTGTTCGTTGCCCAAAAGTCAGTAAAAGGGCTAATCGTCGAGGTAAATGTTCTGCTCAAAACGAACAATCAGGCCTTTTACGATTAGACCTCGTCACGTGACATAACGAAGCTAAATTAAATCCCGCAAAAAAATACAATATTTTTGGAAATCAAATATTGAAGGGATTCCCGCCGAGATCGTGAAACTCGGCGCTTCAGAAACTTTCAAAAGGTTTTCTAATTACGTGTGCTGCTTTTGGGTGTAGTGGAAACACACCTTCCTGTTTTTATTTTACACAGAATGCCTGTATCAACATTTTCCGTGAACTTTTGGCATAGGTCGGGCTGTACGTCATTAATAACGCGTATGATTTTCTCCTTCATCTCTGGAATCGTCTTCGTCTCATTGGCATAGAGCAAACTTTCTATGTAGCCTCAGAGAAAGAAGTCCAATGGTATTAAATGGCAAAATCGCGGCTGGGGCCATTGTGTCACGCGCTGTATGACAGGTGACAATTCTGTTGAAACCATATTGTGCAAGTCCATGCCATCCAATTCACGCCATAAAAAGTTCGTGTTACGACAACCGTTTACCGTAACAGCGTTACCGGCATCATTTCTCAGAAGTACGGTCTGATGACTCCGCCAACCGAAAAACCACACCAAACAGTAATCCATTGTGGGTGCAGACATTTTTCCTTTAGTGACATGTGGATTTTCACTACCCTTTATTTGCAGCAGTTTTGCTTGTTAACGTATCCGTTTAAGTAAAAATGTTCTAGTGGTGTGCAATTTGATTACTTTTGAGTAACGAATGAATACTGCTTACTTCGAATTCAGTATTCGGTATTTGGTATTCGGTACCATTTACTTGGTATCCCAGTCATGATTCATTTTGTGCAACCAGAGTATCAAGTACCACTGCATTACCATTCGTTTTTGATTACAATTACTATAAAGTTTACATTCATATTATGTACATATGTGATGGAATTTTATACCTTAAAAGCCCCTTGCAAATTCTAAACTGCAAACTAAGCCAAAGCGTAAGAATGCAGGGGAGAAACTAGCCAAACTAAAACTACCGGGTTCAGAGCGCAAAAAGGTGAGGGAAAGAGTGACAACAGAAAAGTCCTCGACCTCTGTTCTTAAAAGAAACGGTACTGAAAAGTTAACATCGAAAAAGCCGCCAGGTAATGACCGTCGGACAGCAGGAGTGCAGACTTACGCTCAGGCCGCGGCATCCGAAAAACGTTGAAATTTCGACAGACCCTGTTTCTCATGTTTTGTCGGTTATTCTCGATAAATTTGAAGAACAAAGCAAAATAAATAAAATTGTTCTCGATAGGCTGGTTAAGCTTGAAAATAAGACTCAGAAAACGCGTACTTCAACTAGAATATGAATGACAAACGAATGTTAAAAATATCTACTTGGAATGCAAACGTACTTTTGCAAAAACTCGACGAATTGGAATTATTCATGCGTGAAAAAGATATTGATATTTGCTTGATTTCTGAAACCCACGTAAAAAAGGAATCGCATTTAAGAATAAAAGGCTATAATGATTACCACGCTTGTCACCCTTCGGGAAAAGTGAGAGGCGGATCATCCTCATTTATTAAAGACTGCATCGAACAATCCGAAGACCTAAAGATAGAGATTGAAACTTTGCAACTCTGCACGATTCGAGTTAAAAATAGTCACCGTACTCTTAAAATCTCATCTATCTACTGTCCACCGCGTTCCGCGCTTGAAAAATCCGATTTTACTAACTTGTTTGAATCGCTGAAACCTAATTTTATCATCGGCGGCGACTTTAATGCGAAACATATGTTCTGGGGCTCAAGATACAGCTCGAAAAAAGGTAGAATGCTCTATGGGGCAGGTATGGAGTACAGTTGTGATTTCCATTCGACGGGTAAACCAACTTACTGGCCAACTGATACTTCAAAAATACCTGACCTGATCGATTTTTTCGTTGGAAAGGAATATCTACCAACCACATAAAAGTCGAAGACAGCTTTGATCTGTCGTCTGATCATTCCCCGGTTATTTTAACAATCAGCGAAAAACTAGTCTATAACCTAGAGCCAGCGAGATTAACTGGTCGAACAACTAACTGGGAAGGCTTTAGAAACGAAATTAAAAATAATGTTAAACTGAGCGTTCCACTTACGACACCCTATGTACTTGAGGCTGAAGTTGATCGCTTCGTTGTGATCGTACAATTCGCCTCTTGGAATAATACGCCCAATCCAAGGAAAACGCCGGACAGATACGGTTTGCGATATCCTCCGGAAATAAAAGAATTGGTCAAGGAAAAAAGAAAAGCGCGTAAAAAATGGCAACAGAGTCGTGCTCCGCAGCATAAAGCACGCTTGAATCGTCTGTGCAATTTGTTGAAGAAGACTATTAAGGATTTTAAGAATAGGCTCTTACCTTGAAATTTTACCGGCAAAAAAAGATTCCAATTATTCACTTTGGAAAGCTGTAAAAGGCATCAAAAGGCCAAAGTCCCCACACCGCCAATCAAATAAAATAAAAATGAATGGGCGAGAGAAGATAAAGAAAAAGCGGACGTCTTTGCGGCCCACCTGGAAGAAACCTTTAAACTGTACGATGGTCAAGTGGATTACGACAACCGCAATAGGCTGGATTTACCATCTGACGATTTGACGCTCACCAGTGCAACGCTAAGGGAACTCAAACATGAGATCGAGAAACTAAAACCTAAGAAATCTCCTGGTTATGATTTGATTACCGGAGAATTTCCCAAAGTTTTACCTAGAAAAGAATTGATTAAGCTTCTCCATATTGTAAATGCTGCACTTAGATTAAAACACGTTCCGAACCAATGGAAAGTTGTGGAAGTCATAATGGTTTTAAAACCAGGAAAACCGCCAAATGAGGTAAAATCGTTTAGACCAATTTCGCTTCTTCCAATCATATCGACTGAGGATGAAAAGGATAATTTTTATAGCCACTTAGGTGCCGCCTACAACCAAACGCCTAATGGGGACATCGTAATGGTAATGGGAGATCTCAATGCCAAGGTGGGTAGCGACAACACCATGCTTAAGCACGTGATGGGAGTTCACGGCGTGGGAGACCGTAATGACAATGGTGAGCGGTTTGTGGACTTCTGCAATACCAACCGCCTAGTCATCGGAGGTACGCTGTTTAAGCATAACACCTGCCATAAGATCAGTTGGGTCTCTACTGATAGGCAACGAACATCCAACCAGATCGACCACATTGCGATCAGTCGCCGCTTTAGAAATTGTCTCCTGGACGTCCGAAACAGACGTGGAGCTGACGTCGGACAAGAACGAAATCACCATCTTATGGTAGCTCATTTACGCCTTCGTACTGCATCCGTCAACAGCAACCGCTCAAACCTGCTTAACATCACCAGGTTTAATATCGACAGGCTCAAGGTTCCCCAAGTGCGCCAACAGTTCAGGGACCATCTTGCCTTAGAAGCAGAAGCAATCAGCAGCATAGAGAACATGGATGACCACTGGAGTGCTGTGAAAAATGCTTTTGCGACTGGGGCACGCACTTATGTCGGTAAAAAGCAGAAACACCACCGCACATGGCCTTCTACAGACACCTGGAGACGGATCGATGAGCGTACAGCAATCAAGGCTCGGATTGCAGCGGCCTCAGCAGTAGAGTCAACTCACTGGTCTCAAGGGCTGAAGAAGCAGCGAGTAGGTGCGACAGTAGGACTGTTTACAACATCACTAAGGAGCTCATTGGTGGTCGAAACTCCAAACAACATCCAGTGAAGAGTCTAGACGGTGACCTTCTGATTTCGGATGAGGATCAGCTCACTAGATGGAGAGAACATTTTGCTGCAGTGCTAAATCACTTAGACGACGGCGGTATGATCTTGAATTCGAATGAGCACTTCGAAGCAACAAATTCCCGAATTCGCACCGTACCTCCCAGTAAAGCTGAAATAATAACAGCAATCAAGTCCCTCAAGAAAAACAAAGCGGTGGGTATTGATGGCATCCCTGCCGAGCTATTTCAAGCGGCGCCAAATACATCGGCAGATTTGCTGCATCCGCTAATACGGAGAGCTTGGGATAGTGAACAATTTCCACAGGAGTGGAAAAGGGGGATGATCATTAAGCTTCCAAAGAAGGGTAACTTGATGGAGTGCGGTAACTGGAGAGGTATATGTGTTCTTCCAGCTGTAGCCAAAATAATAGCTAGAATCTCTCTAGAACGAATTAAAGATCATTTAGATTCAACTCTCGATGTCGAACAGGCAGGCTTTCGCGCTGGATCCTCCTGCATCGACCACATAAACACCTTACGGATCATAATCGAACAATGCGTTGAGTATAGGTCTCCGCTACATTTACTGTTTATCAACTTCGAGAAGGCTTTCGACAGCTTGAATCGAGATGCTATCTGGCTGGCCTTGCGCAGGAGAGGCATTCCAGAAAAGCTTATAGCTATCATCAAGGCTACATATGAGGGCGGCAAGTGTCGTGTCGTGCACAATGGTAAGGTGTCGGAGGACTTTGAAGTCCAAAGTGGAGTACGTCAAGGGTGCATACTGTCCCCACTATTGTTCTTGGTGGTTATCAGCGATGTACTCCGTGCAGCATTGACGGAAGCTAATTCTGGAATTCGTTTGACTATGACATCTTACCTTAAACACCTAGATTACGCTGACGATGTTTGTCTACTTTCACATCGGATAATGGATCTTCATTTGATGGCCCAAAATCTAGAAGCTGAGGCAAACAAAGTGGGGCTAAAAATAAACACAGCCAAAACAAAAGCCCTGAGTACTTCCAATACCCGCGCTCAACTTAACATTGCCGGAAAGCAAGTCGAAAAAGTTGATAACTTTCTATATTTAGGAAGTGTCGTCTCGGCTAATCGCGGTGGCACCGAACTGGATGTGTGCAGCAGAATCGGGAAGGCTAAAGCTGCGTTCGGAATGCTGTCCAAAATCTGGAGAAGCAATGTTATTAGCTTAAGAACCAAGCTACGACTGTTCCGCTCCAACGTAGAATCCGTGCTGCTTTATGGGTGCAGTACCTGGAAGGTGGACACCATTAACACACGCAAGCTGCAAGTCTTCGTAAACAAATGCTTAAGAATCATCTTGAGGATTTTTTGGCCGAACCGCATCTCCAACGAACAACTTTATCTGAGAACGGGCCAAGAACCTATAAGCATTACTATACGAAGAAGAAAGTGGCAATGGATTGGACACACCCTACGGTGCGAAGACAACTCCATTGCGAAATACGCTATGCAGTGGAATCCGCTCACCCAGGCAGGCAGAATAGCGGGACGCCCTAGGCAAACGTGGCGCAGAACAGTTGAGGAGGAATCGAGCTCTTTAGGAATGAGTTGAAGGCAGCTCAAACGCGTTGCAGAACTCCGAACACGATGGCGCGCAGGCGTGGTTGACGCCCTATGCCCCCCGAGGGGTTAAAGGACATAAGTAAGTAATCATATCGAAAATTTTCGAGAGAATATTACTAAGGCGTCTCCAACCGGTTATAGAAGAAAATAATCTTATCCCTGACCACCAGTTTGGGTTCAGAAGCAAGCATTCGTCGATTGACCAGGTGCATAGAATTACTGACGTAATCGAGAAAGCACTTGAAGAAAAAAAGATTTGCTCAAGCGTATTTCTTGACGTCTCGCAAGCCTTTGATAAGGTGTGGCATGATGGCTTGAAATTCAAACTACGACAAGTTCTCCTTGTATGCTTATTCGATATTCTAGGATCATATCCCGGGAATAGAATCTTTCGTGTTAGACATGGAGTCGAATACTCCGAGCTCAAAGAAATTTCGGCCGGCGTACCGCAAGGAAGCGTTCTTGGGCCGCTTCTCTATTTGCTATATACTCGTGATATACTGAACGAAGATGGCACTATCCTTGCTACGTTTACCGATGACACCGCTATCCTAGCAGTATTTAAAAAAATCGAAGAAACGACTGCAAAACGCACTGAATAATGTAAATGAATGGACGAGGGACTGGCGGATCGCCCTCAACGAATCCAAATCTGTTTACGTGAATTTCACTTACAAGACTGCTAATAACTTGCTAATTTTCCTAAACTCGGCCCGAATACCTTTTGTAAACGAGGCCAAATACCTGGGAATGACACTCGACGCAAGACTGAAATGGAATTCGCACGTGAAAATGAAACGTAAAGAACTCGAAATCAAATATAGCGAAATGTACTGGTTACTCGGAAAACATTCCCAGCTCAGTACTGAGAACAAACTGCTTTTATACAAGCAAGTGCTAAAGCCGGTGTGGACCTACGGTATACAACTTTGGGGTTGTGCCAAGAAAACAAATGCAAATATTTTACAAGATTTTAAAAATAAAGTGCTAAGAGAAATTGTCCAACCACCGTGGTATATTAGAAACGACGATATCCACAGGGATTTCGGAATTTCGACAATCGAAGCTGAAACTAGAAGCTTCACGAGGAAGCATAAAAACCGACTAATCGGACATGTCAAGAATACAGTCCTACAAATTTTGGATGAGACCAATTTATTGCGCCGACTACAAAGGACGAAACCTTTCGACTTGGCGAGATAATGATTAACCGCGTCTAAATTGCGGAATATGCAGGATCCTTCAGTGGAAAGTAACCTGCCAAACGTTTTTATTTCATGATAGAAAAATTGCTTGATAAGTTTATACTTAGTTGCGGTATCTAACACATTTATATCGAAGGGTGGTGCTTTTTTAGTCAATAAGAATCTGACACTACTATGAGCACGCGCTTGCTATTCTCATAGTGTCTATGGAAGTTTTTTCACCTACCCTAGAAAAAAAAAGAAAAAAAAAAGAATATTATTACTCTTTGATCGGTAATATGTTATTCTGTTGAAACTTAATGAAATTTATTTCAATGAAAATAAGTTTTCATCTCTAAAACTAACTTTAGAGATAACAACTTACAAAACTATATTTGTTTAATGGAAAATTAGAGTACCGAGTTTTTATTATTTTACTTTTTACTTAACTCTCTCTTAAACCTGTTTTTCGGATCAGTTTTACTTAACTTATAAGATCACAACTTAAATGATCCCCTCTTCCCCAATAGTCCGTTTATATACTCGTCTTTAGTAGCATTCAGGCATAAGTCCCTCCATCTTCGATGCGCGGGTAGGGGTAGAAATCCTTTGTGGGTACTTGTAGCCCTTGCCACGAGTTATGCCCGACTCCATGCTTCTGCATGGTTACATGCTAAAAAAAACGGCTCTAATTTATCTGCCCTATTGCTCCCTTGCGGCAGCGCCAGTCAAGGCATTCCTTCGCAGGGGCAGGTTTGACATGTCGTCACTTCTTTTTAGCTACCAGAGCTGGCAGGATCTTCGTTTCTCGTGTTTCTCGCTGCTTGTTCCGCTATATGCAGTTGCTGCATCATACTTTTGATAACTTCGTTTGCAGTCTCCCAGCCTTCGCTCCTCGCCAACATAAATGAGGTCAGGCTTCTTGGGGTCACTTGCCCGCCAATTGCTCTTTCTAGGATGTTCCTGGGCCTGGTATAATATTGTCATTCCATCAGTACATGCTCTGCGTTCTGCACTTTTCCTTCACAGTGCTGGCAGAATGGATCATCTGCATGCTTGTACTTGCAGAGATACTCCTGGAAGCATCCGTGTCCGAATAGAAATTGTGTTAGGGAGTAGTTTACCTCCCCGTACTTTCTGCTAATCAATTCATTAACTTCGGTGATCAATTTGTATACCTATCGCCCTTTGGGTTGTGATGTTCCACCTATGTTGCCATTCTGCTTTTATAGATTCTATAGCTGTTATTCCGTCATCGTGCTCGTTTTCGTGTAGGACCGCAGTCTTCTACGCGAGTAGATCGATAGGCATTCGACCTGATATTACACTTATCGCATCCGCTAATACAGTTCTAAAGGCGCAGCATACCCTTAAAGATGCGATTCTATGCGTCGAGTTCATCGTTCTAATGTATGACTTTCGATGCATCGCTGATGCCCATATTGGGGCCGCATACAAGAGTATTGAGATTTCTGATTGGCTGCCTTGGTCCCCCAATATTTGGCATTAGTCTGCCCGGGAGGTCTTCTCGCCTGCGTACATTAGGTGCTCCTTGAAGCTGAGTTTGTCAGGTACTTGATGTACGGCTTCGATTCGATAGTTTGCTCACCGATCTGTAGGTGAGGTGCTCCACTTTATTAAGGCTGCTTATGAGAACGGCTTCGGTTTTTTCTAAAATCAGCACCAACTGCTTGTTATTCAAGCACTCAGTTCGTGTGTTAATTGGATTTTGTAGGCTTGTAACAATATGCCTTCTTTTAAATTCGCCGAGCGGTGCTGTAGGAAAGGTTCGCTTGCTGTACACGACGACGAATTGAGGTTGTGGGGGACTTGGGTACGCTTTCTTCCACAACAGCAATATTTTCGGTCGAACGACCTGGACCACGACGCACTGGTGTTTTCAAGTTTTACACCACCGCTGGTTCTCAAATTGTCTGCGCCTATTCGTATTGCTTTCTCAGATGGCCATTTATGTAAACCGAAAAAATTACGCGATGCGCGAAATTCGCTTCTTGCAATTCGGTCCCTTTTACGCGTTGTTTAACTATATATTGCTTTATGTTTTAATTTGCCAAATCATGCACTTATAGATGACAGTTGTCTCAACAAAAAAAATAACATAAGCATATCTGAAATAATCGCTGTCAAAGATATGCATTGAATCACCCAATAGACGTTTTTAAATATATCGGTTAATTGTCTCTAATCTAAATGAATATTTTTCTTCTTTCACCAAAACTTGTGCAAACTTCCGTCGCATTTAAACTACAAGTTCTGGAAGCAAATGACTCTCTGGGAATTCAATGCAAAATTGTACCAACTACCTACTATTTTCAAAATTGATTTCGTAATGAGGAAGCAATCAAGCGAACATTTCGATGGTTCTAGTTCGTATACCATTCTTTCAGCTACTATGAGTCAGATTGTTATCTCGTAGTGTCATCTTGTCCACAGATAATTTTTGTTGGTATCGGGGATTCCAATAAAATTGTAACCCACTTCTAATAATACTTAAATTGGAAAAGATTGTAACTATAGATGTTCACTTTTAAATTTAATATCTATCCGAAAGATAAATATAAATTTAATTGGTCATAATTACCATCAAACAATTCAAACCTTTTATAAAACCGATTACTGTCAAGCAGAAATCTTGTCAAATCGACCCGGATTTGTTGCGTATTAGAAGATCACGACTAGAGCCATTCAAACTAATAAAACAAACTAAAAGTCGTGCTCCAAACTGCTGGGCATACAAAGAATCCCTCTTAAGTTCCTCTTTATCTTATTAATTAATTATTAATTAATTGAAAATCCCATTTAAGCACCGTATACCGATTGGGTTGGGATCATTTCACCGACACGCTTCCAAAGTTCGACATTCAACCAACGGTCAGCGACAGTCGGTGTCGTTAATGCACTTTATGGGCGCTTCTCCTCCGTTTCTGGGATAATTCCAGACCTGCGACTGCTCTATGAATAGCACTCAATTACGCCATACACAAACCGATTTTTCGAGTATAGACCATCGACTGTGATGCATGGTAATTTTATGCATCTGATATATGGGCTGGGCTTCATTTTGGGGATCAATCGAGAAGTATAGTATATTTGAGTAGACATTGAGCCCCAGTGATTGGGAGCTTCGTGTGTCTTCTTTACTTTTTGGGACATGGAACCCGCAGTAAGTAAGCACTTACGATGGCTGTGTATAGTAGAATCGGGTGTAGCTCCGCACCTTGCCTCTGAGTTTCACTCATAAATCAATATTAACTTCGCTCACACAAAAGATATCGAACTACTACTGCGGCTAATGGCATTCATTATTTTAACTAAATGACGGTACCGCGACGGCGGGTGGCGGATGAGGCGAAATTTAGTGTTAATTAATTTGATTGGATTATGGTGTCTGGTGGCGAAATATCGGACAGCGACACATCGACAGTATTATACAAATATTTGAGAAAATATGCTGCGTGTGTGGGGGGACACGATGAAAATTGTA
The DNA here is from genome assembly GCA_945910035.1 of Brachypalpus laphriformis. Classification (NCBI taxonomy): domain Eukaryota; kingdom Metazoa; phylum Arthropoda; class Insecta; order Diptera; family Syrphidae; genus Brachypalpus; species Brachypalpus laphriformis. Next base: position 128,420,978 of record OX246755.1, read on the forward strand.
CATTCATAGTCTGACTATTGGTTGGGTAGATGGTTCCACTTAGATGAGGTGTAGGACGAGCAGGAGTCAGAGGAGTGACAACAAGGTATTTGCCATAGATATTGCTGTTTAAGGTGTGGGCGAACAGTGATTAGCACCACATTAACGCGGTTGGTTAAGAAACTAGTAATTAATTAAAATTATTTTGTTAACACAATCATTAGTGTTGATGAGGTTTGTTTCAATTTAGTTTTGAGGGGATCCTATTGCCCACATTTTTTGTAAGGTGTTGAACGAAATATATTAGATGATGAATTATGAAACTGTTCTGATACTGTCTCTGCGTCGTGATCAAAAGTATTTATAGCTATTACAGAAAATGGAAGAATTGTCTGAAGTTTCTAAAATGCTTTTAGGAAAAAACCTGTCGATTGGCATAAGGAAAACTACTTGTGTGCAGCGGCCATTAGGGATGACGGTTTTTGCCAAAAACACCGGTTTCCGATTTTTCCGTTTTTTTTTTGCCTTCGGTTTAACCTTACGGTCTTATACCGCTCCAAAATACCGGTTCTTCCAAGAACTGGGTTTTGGTTTTTTTTTAAGAAAAACCAAATTTGTTGAGCAATTGTTTTATTACATATGTAATTTAAAAATAATACATATAAATTCATTGAAAAAAGCCTTTACAAATATAAATTAAGTATCAGTACTTTAGTTCAAAATATTCACACAATATTTTTCTCCAAGTCGAGTCATAAATACTCTTTCGCGACACCTCTCATCGGAAACAATATCATTCTACATTACCGAACATCCTACCGAACATCCTACCAAACACAAATATTTTTGGGCAATAAATGCTAAACCAGGTATTATACACGTCTTGCTTTGCTCCCAAAAAAACAAAAGGATCACTCAGTCTGGACAACAAAGGCCGTTGAAGGTAAAGTCTAAGTTTGGAAACGAACTTTCAACTTACACTAGGCTAATATCCTTATTCGCTACTACTTCATCATGTGATGACTCTTTGTTTGACGTTCTGGGATCTATTTCACCAACTTACAAATTGTGATTTACAAGGGTTTTTTCACAAAATTTGTAGAAAAATTTGATTTCACCAAATTTATGCTTCAGAAATTTTTAATTGTGTTTCGCAAAGGAAAATTTGTGGGAATTTTTCGCGTTTTGTTCCACCAAAAACAATTTATTGATGTAGTTTACAAGTCACAAATTTGTGAAATTTCAAGTTTTTTTGTAAAATTGAATTCACAAGTTTTGTGTGATTTGTGAAAATTGCTCACACGAGCAAAGACGTATGTAATTTTAGCTACAAATTTTGTTTTGCATCGAAAAGTGATCGGAAAATGTCTTTGCGACGTAGGCACAGTACATGATTTTTTATTTTTTTTTAAACAGGTGTGTGGCCACGCCCAAATGGCGTGTAGGCACTGCGACCAAGGAGATCTATTGTGGCATAGGCCACTTTTAGGGCAGCAGTACTTCTACTCTCCTTATGAAAGCTATAATTACGGCTGCGGAGGAGTTCCTTAAATCTATTGGAGATATGATCTCTTTAAGGAAAAAGCTTCTCATAGTACTACACAGAGCTACACACTCACATAGTATGTGTGCTGCGGTTTCGTCTTCTTCTAGGCAGAGGCGGCAGGTGATATCCTCCGAAATTCTCATTTTGTTAAGGTGGTAAAGAAGTTGACAGTGACCGGTAAGGAAGTTCACAAGCCTTCTTATGTCATTTTTGCCGTATTTTAGGATATCAACTGCCTGCCTTTGGAAGGGCTGGACAGCCCTTTTAGCCTGCCTGAGACCTTGGGAGTTATTCCAGTGGGAGATGCACATGTTGCGTTCCCAAATATTTAGGGTAAGTTTAAAGGCGGAATAGGATATCCCGCAGAAGGGTTCAGGTCCAGTGAACAACTCATAGAAGCTCTTCCTAGCTAGCAGGTCTGCAGTTTCGTTGCCGTCAACGCCTACATGACCCCGTACACACACGCAGTACATGATAGTAGTGATAACGATGAAATCATTCTAAAAGTCAGAAGTAAAGTTTACGTTTCACAGTGTTTTGATTTAAATGAGCGGTTTTCTCTGCAAAGCGGAAAAAAATAATTTTGGCTTGTGGGGAACAAATTTGTCACACAACTAGAAAAAAAAGTGTACTATCCCCAAGGCAACAATTACTCACCCTTTTACACTGGGTTGGCAATAGTGGACAGTATTGCTGAATTGCAGCCGTGCATCTAAATTAAGTTTATGCAGATGTGTTTACCCTTATTGTTAACTTACTGTTTGAAAATGCCATATAAAACCAATCTATTTAGGATTATTAAGTTTTGGTTAAACAGTAAAAAAGTTAAAAAATAAAAGCATCCACCCCAGCGACCCTCATGAAGGATCAGCGGGCCATTGAAAATGTTGGTATGTATGTGGGATCTTTTCCGAAAATGAGACAATGAACAAACTACCAATATCTACAATTCAATAGTTTTATTAATTATTAATTCGTTTTAGTACTTTAAGATAATTAGGATTATGTAATTGAATATGTGATTGGACGAATAGTACATGTACAAAATATCGCTTTTGAAGAAAACAGAAATAACTAACCGCATTTGTACTGTGCTTCCATACAATCAGCGAAAAACGTAGTCCATTTTTGCACCTATTCAGCTCTCTAATGTGCTGTTATTTTGCTAATTAGCAGGTTTACATATGTACATACGTAGAGCACTTTGCCTATTTTAGCCCAAAATTCAATTTTGGCGATTGTACTGTTCTTCTACTCACCGATTCAATTTAAGGTTTAATGTTTAACTTCTTAAGCTTGGACAATACAGGTATCAACGTCGTCCACGTCCATGTCCACGTTCACCAATGAATCGTTGCCCCGCTCTTGCTTGCCCAATAACTCCTAGAGAGCAGAGATTGTGCAGGCGATCCGTTAAATTCACCCACACCACATGTATACATGTATGCAAATAAAACATTAAAACAATAAAGGATTAGTAGTAGTAATGTGATTTTATTAATACTTCATTTTACTAGATTTACAATTTCACAAATTATAGCATTGGCTTTTGCCGTCAGCCAGAGAAAGAAAGAGTTTACTCTCAGTTAAATACATAAGTACTCGTAGTAATAAAATAAAAAAAATTCAAAAAGAAAAAGAAAACAATGTATATAAGCTTAATAGTTTCAATAGGAAAGTTTTAGATCTTAGCTTAGTAGTTAATTAATTTCAATCGAATTTAAAATGCTTGATTAATAATTTGTTGACGATATCGCAGAGCGGACTTTACATAGCTATACAGAACCGCCCAGTCCTGGCCATTTAGTGCGTCTATGGTTTCGCTTGTAGATAGAGTGAATTTACCCCAATGAACTCGCCTTATCTCACCCAAAATGGGACAGATCCCAATAAAGTGCTGTACATTTTCTTTCTCCCTGAGATTGCATAAACTAAACTCTGTGTTTCGCTCAGGGCCATGTGGGACATAGTTTAGATGCAAAAGCTCTCCCCTGACTTTGAAAATCCAAAAGATAGTATCTAGAGTGTAACGGTCATTGAAGTAGCTTTTTACTCCGAGGTCATGTTGGAGTATACGATACATGTTTCTAGACTCACTTTGCTGCGCTCTGTCTGTAAACTTTTGGAGTTAGTCTTTTCGATTTCGCCCAGAATAGTTTGAAAATAATTTTTCCAAGACTCCGCGCCTCCGTCCGCGAGCCTGAACAGTACATTGTGTTGAAAGGCCAGCCTTGACCATTCCTCGAAGAACTGCAGTTTTCGCTGAAGAAGGTGCTTTGTAATCATATGGGGAAGTCGGTGACTTGGGAGTGACATTATTTTTTCCACGTAGCTGAAGTGCATCCTAAGGGTAAATATGTATAACGGACGAATCCCAGTTTCTAGGTGTAACATGTAAGTAGGGGTGTTGTCTGGTAATGTGAATATTTTTTTGATGAAGTACCTCAGCAACTTCTCCACCTCTTCATACTGAATAAATCCCCATATAAAGGATTATCTGAAGCACCCGGGTAAACTGCTTCGATATTACGATATGTACCAACATCCCCATTTAAAATTTTACCACATAATATCTCGAATGTATTACTAGTCTTTCCTGCTTCTTTTTGTCTCATATTAGACACGCAACAAAAATCTTATTTTGTTTGTTCATGACAAACGTTTTTTCGCAACGATATTCCACAAATTTGTAAAAAAACGAATGTAGATTACAAGTCGCACAAAAATCTAGTGCAACGCAAATTTTTAGGACTTCTGATTAACATGTTTTTTTTCACAATTTGCTTGACACTGTTATTACAAATTTGTGGAATACACATTTGTACTTTGTGAGACAAAAACACAAATTACAAATTTGCAATTGTGATTTACAAGTATAAATTTCTGGTTTGTAATTTGTAGTTGGTGAAATAGGCCCCTGGTGTATTCTCCTTGAGGAGAAAGTTTACCAATCTCAGCCAAGTAGCGCCAAATCTCTTCGCTTAAACTGTTGACAGCTTTCCCTGCGACGAAGGGATTCACATATATTGTTTTTGAAACTAGGATCCGAGAGCGAAGCATGGCACAGAAGAAAGTTCCGAAATACTTTTGAACTCCTGTCTTTTTTAAGGCTGCTGAAAAGATTTTGGCAAAGAATTTTTGCAGCAGAAAATGTTTGTTTGGAATGGCGACATGCTAATGTGTTTTCAATGATGGCCAATAAGGGGATTACGAGATTTTCTGTAATATATTCACTCCCCGAAATCTCATTAGCGGCTTCATGAAACGGCATTAAGATAGCCAACATTTTGTAAATCAATTCGATATCTGTGGTGATGGGATTGGCTAAAACTTGGACGATTAACGGAGAAAATTCTACAAACTGTTTTAACATATGGTACGTGGAAATCCACCTTGTTGGTACTAAAAGTTTTATATTTCCCTCTGCTATGCCTTCCTGTTCCTGCTCTGTGCTCAGCTTCCCCATAAACAAATTGCTATGTCTTGAAAATGTGACAATTGTTTTAATATCACCTATCAAATCTTTCAAAAATTCATTATTTTTGTCCTCTAGTCACTTTAAGTTAAGGAGATGGGCAAACACTCTCATTTGTGCCACTGAAACGTGCAGGACGTATGAGAGCAGGGCCGCTTTTACCTGTAGGCGAGTGAGGCAAATACCTCAGAGCTCCCACTTACACCTCCCCGCTTCCGGAGGCCTAAAAAAAAAAAGTTGTAAAAAAAACGAAAAAATGTATAAAATTGCCAAAAAAGCAAAAGAAAAGAGGGCGATGATTTTACACTTGAATAACATTCGTTCATTAAAATTGAACAGGGGCCTTATTTTGTATTGCCGTTCTATAGCAAATGTATACAAACTCAATTTACAAGTAATTTAAGTGACGTTTGATAGATGTTTTGACAATCCAACTTTCGGAAATTTTTGATTTTGAGTTGGAAGCACTTACACCCAAACCGATAACCATACAAAATATCAATTCATTTTACAATCGGATTACATTTTCGAATGGCAATCCGAATACGAAAGCAGTACAAAATAAGGCCCCAGGAAAAGTAGGGGCCCCCAAAAAAATCTTGCCTCAGGGCCTCCGAAATCCAAGAAGCGGCACTGTATGAGAGAATGAATATTTTTATACGAAGGAGCATTTTTTGCTGGTGTTAAACTGCCAATTGCCAAAGTAAATAACCGGTTTTATTGTATTTTTTACCCGATTTTCGGTTTAAAAAAAAATCACCGGTTATAATCGGTAAGAAAGGTCAACCGAAACAATAAAACCGGTTGATTTTTCCCATGCCTAGCGGCCATCTATCTCTATGCGATATCTTGATTTTGGCTTGGTCTTACCCTTAAAAATGGCTTTGTTGATATCGGAACTTTAATAACTTCATCACCTAGCGTAGTACTACCGTCGAAGATATGATTAAGGTGGTGTGTTTATTATTCTTTTAACTTCGATGATCGAGGATCAAATCTTAGAGTACATATGTTTTATTGTCGACACCCCACAGTTTTGCATCCTCGTCGAATCTAGGCCTCTTTTCCAAATCAATCTGTTTGCTTTTAAAAGAGGAGCGTGGCGTTATTTCTTCTTTTTATTCTGTGGGATGGAGCATTATTTTTCATTCGCTCGATTTGGTAGAGCTAGTGTAGTTTTGGCCTTTGGATAGAATTCGTGGTCCTTTCTTCGCTATTCTTAAACACAAGGTCGTATATTCAAAAGACCACATAGTCATATCCTGAAAGTATTTTTTAAGGTAATAGATTCAGAAATTTTAACTGACAATCTTTCATAGGCTATGATATTTTTAAGTACCCTCTTATTGTTATTGGTTCCAAAACCAAGTTCTTCGAAAAGTTCAAATTCTCTTTTCGTCTCCAAGATTACTTAAGCGTACTTCAGGCGAAAATTATGACGATTAAGGAAGCTCTGTCCTGGCTGAAATATAATGTAATATCTTTCATGAATGGTGCTCTATCTCTTCAAAGACCACTCTAGACTACTACCCGTCTCTCATGGAGATGGCGGAAAAATTCAACATTTATCTCTGGGCGCTTAGCCACAGAGCTAGACTTGGCACTACCAAAACATTTTTTTTTTTTTTTGGTTGCGCCTGGAGGTGCAGGAATCTTCAAAAGATACCAATGGTACGTACCATTGGTTATGCCCGATTCATATATCTGACAATGCCATCAGTGCTAGTCAGTATATGCCTACGGGCTAAACCTCACCCCCTCAGAGAGGCACTATGAGAACCGGCTGCGCGTACTCATAGTAGTAGGAAATTCGTTCCTCTCATTTTTTTCATTTTTTGTGATGACTACGACTAAGTTGCCTTAACGAGTAGTTTACGCTTCTGTAGTGTTAATCGCGTTAGGTAGGTAGCTTTCCAGTGAAATCACCTACTAATACCGTCATTACATGCGGTTTTTCCTTACGGTGCTAGGTCGAAAGGTCTTGTTCTTTGTAGTCGGCGCTCAAGGCTTGTCACGTCCATAGTACGGATTATTTCATTATTGCAATGAACACGAAGACGGGTACGAAGTTTGCGAGCAAAGTTTGTTACTTCGTCCCTCACGGTAGCAATTCCTAGATCTCTGTGAATATCACTATTCCTTATATACCAAGGAGCATTCACGATTGCTCTTAGCATTTTATTTTGAAATGCTTGCAGTAGAGCCATATTGCTTGGTTTGGTACAACCCCAAAGTTGTATACCATATGTCCAAGACGGTTTTAGCACTTGCTTATACAGAAGCAGTTTGTTGTATACGCTTAACTTCAAGTATCTTCCGAGTAGCCAATACATTTCTCTAAATCTGATTTCGAGCTCTTCGCGCTTCTTTTTAACGTGTGGTTTCCACTTAAGTTTTGCGTCTAGGGTCATTCCTAAATATTTTGCTTCGTTTGCGTAAGGTATTTGTACCGAGTTAATGGATATAGGTAAGTTGTTTATCTTTCTCAACGTAAAATTGACATGCGTTGATTTTGTCTCATTGAGGACTATTCGCCAGGTTTTTGTCCATTCGCATACATTGTTCAAAGCTCGTTGGAGTTTTCCCGTTGATGATTCGACTGACTCATCCGTTACGAGGATAGCCGTGTCGTCTGCGAACGTTGCTACAACGGTCCCTTCATCTTGTGGTATATCTCTTGTGTAGAGCAAGAACAGGATTGGACCGAGAACACTTCCTTGTGGAACACCGGCGTAGATATCTTTGAAATCCGAATATTCACTCCCGTGTCTAACACGGAAAAGTCTGTTTTCAAGATAAGATTCCAATATTCTGTACAACTTTTCCGGTAAGATTACCCTTAGCTTATACCTTAGGCCTTCGTGCCATACCTTGTCGAAGGCTTGCGATACGTCGAGAAAAGCGCTAGAGCATATTTTTTTCCCTTCTAGAGCTTTTTCAATCTCGTTCGTTATTCGATACACCTGATCGATTGTGGAATGTTTGACCCGAAACCCGAATTGATGATCCGGGATCAAGTGTCTTTCTTCAATTACTGGTTGCAATCGTTTCAGCAGAAGTTTCTCGAAGACCTTAGATATTATTGGTAGAAGTGAAATGGGTCTATATGATTTCTTGTCATTTGCACATTTCCCCGGTTTCGGAACCATAATAACTTCGGCGACTTTCCATTGCCTTGGGACATATAATAGTCTTAAGGAAGCATTTATAATGTAGAGCAACTTAACCAGCACTTTTTTCGGTAGCTCTTTCAAAATTTCGCCAGTGATTAAATCATATCCCGGAGCCTTGTTATTTTTCAATTTTTGTATTGTCATTCGAAGTTCGGACAGGGATACGGTTTTTACTCTAAAGTTGTCGGGTGCCATATTATCATTCGGATCTTCGATCAACGGTTGTCCATAGAACGGCTTGAACGTTTCCTCTAAGTGATCGGCAAATAATTCTGCTTTCTCTTTATCTTCTTTTGCCCATTCCCCGTTAGCTTTCCTAATTGGCGGCGAGTGCATTACAGGTTTCCTTATGGACTTCAAGGCTTTCCATAGAGAGTAGTTTGAATACTTATCAGCGGTCAAACCCTCGAGGTAAGTCTCGTGATTTTTTAGGTCCTGCAGCACTTTTTTAAGCTTGTTACAAAGATGGTTCAGATAAGTTTTATCCGGTGGCGCGCGGGATTGTTGCCATCTCTTGCGCGCTCTCCTCTTTTCTCGTATGAGGTCTTCGATTTCAGGCTGGTATTTGACTTTATTGTTCCGCGCTTCTGTCTTTCGCAAAGGAGTGTTTTTCCACGCTGAGCTCTGAATGGCTTCGACGAGTTTGTCGATTTCTTCTTCTATTTCGAACGGTGTCTTTAGCGGTACATTTAAAGCAACATTTTCCTTGCAGTCTCTTCTGAAAGCGTCCCAGTTAGTTTTGTTACTAGTTAACCTAGGCGGTCCTTCTTTTTTTACTAGACTTCCACCTATTTTCAGAGTGACTGCCGAGTGATCTGAGCATAGATCATAGCATTCTTCGATTTCCGTCAAATTTTTAGTTAACCCTTTTACGATAAAGAAGTCGACGAGGTCAGGGATTTTATTTTTGTCAGTTGGCCAATAAGTTGGCTTTCCTGTCGAAAAAAAGTTCACCCCACGTTTCATGCTGGCTTTGTACAATAATCTGCCTTTTGTCGAATTGCATCTTGATCCCCAGAAAGTGTGTTTCGCGTTAAAGTCACCACCTAAGACAAAATTAGGTCCGAGTGAGTCAAAGAGACGAACGAGGTCGTCTTCTACTAGCTTATATCCCGGAGGGAAGTAACTAGATCCGATGTTGTAGTCTAAGTGGTTTATTTTTACGGAGACTGAGCTTATTTGCATAGAATCAAATTCTATTTCTATGTTTTCGGAGTGCTTAATACAGTCTTTGATGTAAAGAGAGGACCCGCCTCTCGCATTTTCCGAAGGATGATTCGCATGGTAATCGCTGTAGCCTTTTATTTTGGGTCTAAGTCCCTTTTTTAAGTGCGTTTCCGATACCAAACATATGTCAATGTTATTTTTCCGTAGAAACACTTCTAACTCGTCGATTTTTTTCAGAAGGCCGTTTGCGTTCCACGTTAGTATCTTAAGTAGCTGTTTCATATTCATGTTTTTTTGATTGTCTTGCGAGGTTTGAACTCGAGCTTGCTCAATTTGTCAAGTATAATTTTATTAACTTTGGTTTGCTCCTCAAATTTTTCCAATATAATGGTAAATATTTGGCTAACCGGATCTGTTTTAGCTGATCTTAATTTGTTTTCGTTTGACGCGACTTGCGCGTACGATCTCGCGTCAACCTGTGGCGGTTTTTCCGCTGCACTTGGACCAGCGACGTTCTGCTACCAAAACATACTACCGGAACGGCAGGATATGAGCATGTTTTTTGCTACGTGCAAATTAAAGGCAAAGCAAATCGCAGACGGGAGGTTCGCACGAAGTCTAATATATCCTGACTCGTCTAGGCTTCATCAGATATCAGCTCCGTTAACGGTGTCCTCACTGGATTTTATTTGATAGACCTACACACCAAAACGATAGGTCTCTTAACGAACGAATTCTGCAGGAGCTGTATTGATATAAGCGAGGAAGAAACCATCTCCCATTTCCTTTGCACCTGTCCAGCCCTGCTTAAGAGGAGACTATTCCATCTAGGAGCTTCTCGCTTCATTGATCTCGGAAGACCTGGCGAACACAAATGTCTGATCTAATAGACCCTGATTAGCCCCGATTAGCGGTAGATTCGGTGTCTATAGATATATTGGTATAAACAGCTACCTTAACCTACTTTATCACTACTGCTACAGCTACCGGATATGATGGTATTCCAGCGGAAGTGTTAAAAGTGATCGCCCGTACGTGCCCCCAACTGTTACTAAACGTATACACGGAATCTTTCCCAAAGCCTGGAGAACACAGCAGCTATAACTGATCAGGAAAGGGAAAGGGGACCCAGACTCAGCGTACAGAGCCCTGTGTATGCCGGACACAGCAGGAAAACTCCTCGAGAGAATGCTGAAGTCTTGACTCCCTGTAGCGGTGGGGAGAGCAGGTGACCTATCTGAAAGCCAGCATGGATCTAGAAAAGGTCATTCTACAATAGGTGCTATGAAAGAGGTGGTTAGGGCTGCCCAAGTAACCCATCAGAGCAGCCACTACTCGAGGAAAGTTGTTGTGTTTGCAACTCTCGACGTAAAAAATGCAGACTGTACTGTACAGACATAAAATCATTGCAATATTTCTTCATTTTGTTTTAAGTTATAATTGAGTTTACACATTTTCGGTATTAGGCGAATACAGCCGGTTATAGAAGAAGGGCATCTCATCCCTGATCATCAATTCGGATTTAGAAGTAAGCATTCTACAGTTGAACAAGTACATCGAATAACACATGTAATCGAAAAATCACTTGAAGAAAAAAAGATTTGTTCAAGCGTATTCCTTGAGGTTTCTCAAGCCTTTGACAAGGTCTGGCACGAAGGCTTAAAGTTTAAATTACGACAAGTTCTGCCAGAGCACCTATATAATATTTTGAAGAACTACCTTACGAATAGGCTATTCCGCGTCAAATGTGGAAACGAATATTCTGATTTTAAGGAAATAATGGCTGGGGTGCCGCAAGGAAGCGTTCTTGGTCCAGTCTTATATCTATTATACACTCGTGATATACCGCAAGTAGAAGGCACTGAGCTAGCTACATTTGCCGACGACACTGCTATCTTGACAGTAGGTAAAACGGTCGAAGATACTACAGAAAAACTGCAAGAAGCTTTGAATAGAGTAAATGAATGGACAAAGATTTGGCGAATCGCACTCAACGAGACCAAATCTGTTCATGTAAATTTTACTTATAAAAAAATAAATAATTTGCCGATCTTTTCAAACTCGGTTCAAATCCCGTTTGCAAACGAGGCTAAGTATCTTGGAATGACACTTGATACAAAGCTGAAATGGAAAACGCACGTTAAGAAAAAACGCAAAGAACTAGATAACAAATATCGAGAAATGTATTGGTTACTTGGAAAATATTCCAAGCTTAATATATATAACAAACTGCTTTTATATAAGCAAGTGCTAAAGCCTGTATGGACATATGGTATACAACTCTGGGGTTGTACCAAAATAAGTAATATTAAAATTTTACAAACTTTTGAAAACAAAGTGCTAAGAGGTATTGTAAATGCGCCATGGTATATCAGAAATAGCGATATCCACAGAGACCTTGGCATTAAAACAATCGAAGACGAAATTCAAACCTACGCGAGAAAGCATAGAAGTCGACTAGAAAGTCACGTAAATATTACAGTCCTCCAACTTTTGGAAGAAAGAAATTTACTGCGCCGTCTACAAAGAACCAAACCTTTAGACCTAGCGCGATAAGTAACCGCGTCTAAACTGCGGAGCTGGCAGGAACTTCCAATGGGAAGGTACCTGCAAAACGTCATTATTTCGCGAAACGAAAACTACTTGATAAGTCGAATACTTAGTTGTAGTAAAAATAAAAACAAGTCTGTTTTGAAGGGAAGTTTTTTAGTGGGTAAGAATCCCACACTACTATGAGCACGCGCTGTCGATCCTCATAGTGTCTTGTTGAAGATTTTCACCTACCCTCGGAAAAAAAAAAAAAAAAAAAAAAAAAAAAAACATTTTCGGTATTGTATTCAGTTGGCATTTATATTTCAACAAGTAAATAACCCTCAACTAAAATGCGGGCGAAGCAAGGCTAGTTTTAACTATTGGAGATCATTTAACCGGGTCGGGTACTAACTTCGCTGCTGACGAAGGTCATTGTTGGAATTCTCGTTAAAAGCACTCGAGAAAATTCCGATAATGTTATTGTACATTCCTGTCAATACGAAGCCCATTTTAATACCCCGCGGCACGAAAATAGACAGACGTTACCTTAGGTGTAGAGAAGAAACGACACACTATACCAAGTTTTTCTTTTTGTCAAGTGAGCTTATCGTTCTAAATACGAAAAGGTTGAGGTTCTCCAGAGTAAAGCAATATATTGATTTGGAAAAGAATGAAATGTGATCATACCTCGCCGTGCATAGATGTATTATATTTATATGTATATTCGACACTATTGCAAGCAGCATTGAGTCTCCGTCTGTGCTCGTATTCACAGTTCGAAAAACGTTTACATATCCAAACAACAGGAAGAGGATGAGCAATGTTTTGGCGAGCATCATCTTTATTTTGTCAGGAGTCACTCGCTGGGTAGCCCACAGCATGAGAAGAGTTTCGTAAACTTTACCTATTGTTAATCTTATGTGCTCATTCCAGGTAAGCGTTTTGTTCAAGGTTATACCCATATTTTTTTTAGAATTAACAAACTCGGTTGGTAGATTATGTTTGATGTATCTGCGAAAATCTGACGTCGGAGTCCTAAAGGTTGCCTTTTGACTTGGCCGTGTTTGAGCAGAAACCGTGATTAGTTAAGTGTTTTATTAAGATCTTCATTCACCTCGCATGCCCTGTTTTCAATAAGACCCAGCGGACGGGCACCTATTTTATAGCTGAAAATCATCTGCATGAATGTGAAGGTAGCTCTTTAATATATATAAGGAAACTGTAGCGGTCCAAATATTAAGGTCTGACGAACTTCTTTATGGCAAAAGACTAGGAACTGAATTATTTGCATCAACTGCATGATATCTTTTATTTAAATAAGAGTAAATAGGATTTACCGAAGTTAACGAGAACTAGAAATGGTTCCTATGGTTCATACATAGAATCTTATTGGTGATGGTGCTGAAAGCTTTAGAAAAAACTAAGACAGTAAGGAAAGTTCTATTTTCGTCATCTAAGCTGTAGATCTGATATCTTCCATCACGATTATTAAAGCCGTAGTAAGAAAAGCTGCAAACTTTGCGGAATATACTTCAAAACCTGATTTCTGTATTCTACGTTTAAGCAAATAGATTTGACCTATACTGAACAATTAAAGCAATCTTATATCGTTGAAAATTGGATATATCACAGCGCAGCACTTAGACCGTTTGATATTTTAAAAGAAACTTGTTTATGACCGCCTCAATTCATATCAACGTGCTTTTCTTTGCATATAGAGAGTGCTTTTTTTAAGCCAGTAATAACTTCAGACAGTTAAATCTGTCAAACCAATTGTCAGATTGCAAACTGTCAGTGTCATTTTTATTGAGTAGTCTTTGCAATTTTATCGTGATGATATACACGCTTCCAAAATTATGGTTCTGTGCGCCTAACTTATAGAGCCCTTGTACCATATTAGTTAGTTTAGTTAGTTTAGTTAGACTACTTATTTTATAAAAAAATATACAGTTACAGTTTTCTAGTTCTCAGTCTATATGGTTTGGCTGAAGGCCATCTACCAGATTGACATCTTAATTATGCTCATAGTGTTATTATATTATTTCTGTGGCCTCAAGCGATAACCGCTTAAGTCGAGTTATGACGGAATTGACTTAAGGATCCCAGAAGACGCTCCAATATTCGAAGTTTATGCCATCAATTTTTTACTTTTCTCTCTGCTGCGGTCACCGAGTTGTAAGCAAAGAAGCAATATCGATATAGCAAAATCCCATACGTTTTTGGGAAAAATGAAAATTTCAAACTCGTTTTCTGAGAAACTATAAAAATCGACTTAAGCGGTTATTGCTTGAGGCCACAGATTTAATTTTAATTAATTAATCTTTTTCGTTAATTAAAATAGAATGGATTTCGTTGTTAAAAGTTTTCTTTGATAATGTAACTTCTGTAGCGTAGTGCATTTACTGTATAGTTATAGGGTACGTCCCAGCCTCGGTCACCATTTAGTATGCTTATTGCCTCCTCTAGTTCGAGTACCTGCGATCCAAAGAAATTAAGGCGGAATTCCTTTAAGATGGGACATATCGCAATGAAGTGGAACACATCCTCTCGCTACTTCAGGTTACAAAGGCTACACAAAATTGGGAGTTCCAGACGGTGCGGTATATAATTCAGATTGGATAGTTCTCCTCTTATTTTAAAGATGGTACTTAACATATCTGTTGAGTTTCTAGCCATATAATACGTATTATCCCCCAAATTATGTTTCATTTTGATATAGTATTGTCGGTATTGTGACGACTGCGCTTCTTTTACAAACTTTTCGTGCATACTATGACCAGTTTTATCCAGCAAGCTGTTGAATTTTTGTTTTAGGGGAGTGGTTTGATCATTTGATATAACTAGCTGACTAAAATCGCAATCCGATGCTAAGCTATACTATTCTTGCACACATTTTCCTCCATTTAGTAACATATGGGAAAGCACTAACTTGGGTATCCTTTCTTGATTCATTGCCATGACTCTTACCACATAATCAAGATGGAGTTTGAGGGTATCCAGGAAAAGAGGTGCAATTCCTGTCTCCAGGTGGAGCATGTAGTTTGGTGAATTGCTCGGAAGTTTGAAGACTCGCTTCATGAAGTAACGTAGGAACCTTTCCATTCGAAAGAGCAATAACCCCATACTTACGCTGCGCATAAAATGGTAGATGTCGCCGTGGCACGGAATATTTTTTGCTTCGAGCTATGGGATATACTTTTGTTATTGATACATCTACCCCAAACTGCACATATCGCCCGCTTAGCTTCGCCAAGTTTTATTTGTAGATGTTTATTCATATTTAAGCTAGATGTCAACAAAATTCCAAGATACTTGTACTCTCGCACGATTCCGATCTGTTCACCTAGAAGCATCCACTTTTCATTTCGAGCGTACCTGCCACCTCCGTTCCTGAATATAATTATCTTTGACTTCTATAGATTTACTGTTAAGTTCCAAGTTTTGCAATAATTTTCAAGCCTATTAACCATAAGCTGCATAGTATCAACTGCATCTGCGAGGAAGACAATATCGTCTGCAAACATTAGAGCTGGAATTTTAGTGCACATTACACCCGACATAATCGACCATCTGAGACCGCTATTTGCCGTATTGTTGACCGTTTCTGTACAACATTTTCCTTGCAAGATGCAATGGCACCGAGACGCATAAGAAGAGTGCATACTGAAGAGAATATTGCATCTGTTCAGGAGAGTCTTGAAGAAGATCCAAATTTATCGATTCGACGTCGTTCACAACAGCTTGGTCTTTGTCCGTCCACTTTATGGAAAATTTCACGCAAAGATCTTGGTTTGAAGGCTTACAAGATCCAGCTCCTGCAAGAATGGGAACCGAATAACCATCGTTTGCGTCGACATTTGGGTGAATGGGCCCAAAATGAACTCGCATTGGATCCGCTGTTGTTACGACCCGATCGTAAGCTTTTGGGCTCATCCTCCTCCAGGAGAAGCCATTGCTGGTCCTGTACATAATGATCCGTGTTCCTAGGAGTTTACCGCGCTGTTGATAGCTAAGTATCTGCCTTAAGCAAGTGCTGCCAAGTGACGGCCCCAAGCCGCTGTGTGGATGCTGTGTGTTCACCGATGAGGCTCATTTTTGGCGCAATGGGTATACCAATAAGCAAAATTGTCGCTTTTGGAGCGAAGATAATCCACATGGGGATACGTGAAGTCTACTCTGACAAGCCAACAACAATCGGCGCATTGGAAGCCATCATTACTCGTGTGTGTATTAAGGACATACGGCCACAAATGCTTGAAAAAGTGGTCGATAACTTTGTCACTCGGGTGACATTCATTAGATCCAGACGTGGTGGGCATATGCCCGAAGTTGTGTTTAAAAATTAATTGCAGAATGTATTCTCTCGATTGAATACAAATAAATGGCTATTTATAGAAATTTCATATGTTTTGTTCAAATTCAAAGTTAGCACTGCCTTAAAAAAAACACCCTTTATATATGGAGTAATAATTTTTCATACAATGGACCAACTTCTAATCTCTACTCACTGAGCAGGTATTTACCGAAATCCAGCCAAACCAAATCTTTTATCGCTTTGAAGGAAATCGGTGGCGCAACCTTTTCCTGCCACCGACCATCTGTCACAATGACCAATCTAGTTTCTTGATTTCCCTTTCTACGAGTATTACAAACAAATTTCTTTTTATGAACCTCACCATGAGGTGAGGCGGACATATTTATCCGATAAGTATGTAAATTAATTCGTGGATGTGGTTTGTTTATATGATGAGTGGTTTCGTTTAAGCCAAACTTGGGCATAAACCTTCCCTAAATCGCTTCAGGAAATCTCTTAATCTTTACTACCCGCATATTGACTTGCTTTTGATTGTTTTCTCTCCACACTCATTAACCAATTTCTCATCACCCATACGAAATTTACAACCTAGTAGCCTCTACCTACTAACTTGTGTTTTGTTGGGTTCAAGATTACCACCAACATAGCCCGAGATATAGCAAACTCCAGGGAGCCAATTTTTAGAATCTTTTGATTGCTTTATCGTTAAAAAAAATTTGAATTCTTTCCTTTTGTGGAAAACTCAACAGGCTTTATCTTTGAATTTTTAATGCATTCCAATAAATTCTTGGAATTACTTTGTTCACAAATGTAAATCAAAAGAGTGATCTATAGTAATGGCTGAAGTGTTGTGACACAGTGAAAATGCTGCTATTCACCCTGTTTACTATAAAAAAAACTTTTTTTTTTGAAGATGTATGTTTTTGACGACTTTTTTATCAGTAAAAGTATAGAAATGTTGTCATTCTTAACGCTGTGATCCGTTAATTATAATCCCAAATTAATTGCTGAGCTTACAATAAAATACTCATTAATTATCGACAGGTTTGATCCAGTGGTGGTCAGCGTAAAAAAAAAAACTCGTATTTAAAACAATATTAAGGCAAAAAATGAAAGCGGAATTCGGGTTCATTATCAGGCTGTCAAATTAAGAGACGATAGGTGTGATACCTCTCGATGACGAAAGGTCAATTTATTTACAAAACCCCTCCGGATTGGAGTATGTATATTTTTTTGGCTGTTCGCTTCTGTTCTTTTCACATTCCACGGAAATGCATACATAAAACGAAAGCAATTTACGAGAAACGTTTTCATCTCATTTGTCAAATGTAAATGACCAGTCAATTTGAATGATTCCTCCAATTAAGCGCTACACAACAAGCAAAAAAACACTTAAATGGGTTAAAGAGACAAATAACAAATTTTATTGTTTTATCTCGCGCTGTTGGAAGTTCAACATAAATTTAAGGAAACGAAAGATGGAAAATACTATAAAAAAAACGAAAACGAAACACTTTCTCAATATTTATCTTTTAGCATTATCTCTTCGCTTAATTTAAAGCAATTAACTTGAGCGGGTTTTCAACTGAACGGCAAAGAGTCCCGATGGGTGTATGTGTGTAAGCCGGTCCATATCACAAGGAATAAAATTAATTAAAGGGTTAATCGAGGGTGGCTTCGCCAGCAGAAGCAGCAACAACAGCAGTATGGTGGAGCTATTTGGAATATTTTCCTAAAGCCAAACAAAACAAAAGCCCTCTAGAAGGAGATCGTAGCCTTTTGTTTAGCTAAGTTTAATGAGAAAACAGCATAATGAGATGTGAAAGTCACTGCAATGGGTCCAGCAAGAAAGGCTACCAAGTGAAATCGTTGTGTGTGGTGTGTGCGGAAATAAATTAATTTACGAGAATAATGTCATGTCGAATTATTGCCTTAAAATGCCATTGGAAGTATCTTAAAATAGAAAGCCTGTGTGAGTGACTCACACAATCACAGTATTTATGTATGTATGTGTGTAGACAAAAAATGATTTACTTAATTTTTTAAGTTTAATGAAGCTTAGTGATTAAAGATTATAATTTAACACTAATTAAACTGAAACCTCTATTTTTATATAACTCAACTATAATATGTACGTTCGAACTTTTTTACATAACTCCTGTGTATGAATGTACAAGGAAGTTGGTTCAGTTGTTTTAGCAGGACATCCCACGGGTTATAACTTTTTAAGTTAAAATTGGATGTTATCAATATGAATGTAAGAGCAATCAACATTAAGTTGTTACTAATCCACTTTAAGTTGGCTCTATATGTAGAAGCAGCAGAGGCCCTAGACTGCTATAAAGCAGATATAACCACCATCCAGGAAGTGCGATGGAATGGACCGGGCAAAAAGAGGATGAAAAAATGTGACATCTACTACGGTGATTGCTACAGAGGCAACACCCAGCGCTTGTTCGGATGCGGGTGTGTTATACGCGGCAGACTTAGGCAAGAAGGCTTAAGCTTCTGACACGTGTTGGGCGATTTTAACGCCAAAATAGGAGAGGAGGACGTCTTTGGTAGGGCAGTTGGTAAGCATAGCCTACACGACAGCACGTCTGATGACGGACTAAGGCTAATTGATTTCGCTGTAGAGCGAAATGTCACCATAGCAAGCACATGGTTTCCTCATCTCACATTTCATAAGCAGACATGGCGGTCCAATGATCATGTAACGATCAACCAAATTGATCATATTGCGATCGACGCAAGACATGCTTCCAGTACTCTGGATGTCCGGTCCTTCCGAGCGGCCAACATAGACTCGGATCATTATCTTGTTGTAGCCAAGGTACGAACGCGGATATCCCAAACTGAGCAACAAAGAAAATCATTGTGAGAAAATTTAACGTCGAAAAGGTACAATCGCAAGAGACCGCGAGAGTCTTCGCCGAACGCGTATCCCGAAATGTCTCAATCACACCTATGCCGGCGGCATCAAGTACCGAAGACCAGTGGCAACGCTGCCAACATGCCATCAGAAACGCTGCGACTGATGTGTTGGGACTCGGTCGCTCACCACTGCGAAACCCTGGTTTGACGAAGAATGCTCCCTGTAGGAATACGAGTCATCAGAACGTTGTTTGTGTTTTTAAAAAAAGTGAAATTATGGCTTCTAGATTCAGATCATGATGAAATTGAAGAGTTTTGTTGCCCATCATTATTTAATAACAAACATCACATACTTCTCATTAGCTATATTTGGCACTTTTCTTAATTTGTTGTTTGCCTTACTTATATTTTTATTTTTATTTTCAATTAACTTCTTTGTAATAGTCTAAGTAAACTAAATACTGTTCACCCCACAATAATGAATTATTATATCTTTTTTGAAGTGACATCACCACTATTTTCATTCTTAATAAGAATGTCACTAACTATTCCCTTTTATAATACTGTTAAATGAATTTGTGTATGATTAGCTTAAGTATATTTAAGTTTGTGAATTGGGAATAAAGAATTAATAAATAGAATTAAATAGAGTACATGAAGTAAAACAAGAGTCATATAAAGCGGCGCTGCAAAGGAAGACGAGAGCTGCTTGTGAGCTCTTTGAACAAAAGAGACGGGAAGAACATCGGCTTTTCCAAAAGAAGAAGAAAGAGTATGAGAAGGGCGCGATCGAGAATATTAAGAGCTCATACTTCAGGAACAATGTACGAAAGTTTTACCAAATGGTAAAAAGAACGTGTCAGAGGAGCAATACCCGTACAGAAACCTGTAGAGATGAGAATGGAAACCTCGTAGTAGAATCACTGTCGGTGCTGTGAATATAGAAAAACTACTTCTGCAGACTGTATAACGGCGACGAAGACCAACATCACGCTGTCAGGCAGAATGAACCATTCAACATAGACGATGATAGTCAAAATTTTCGTCCACCTGACCAAAACGAAGTGAGGATAGCAATATCCAAGCTGAAATCCAACAAGGCTGCTGGACCTGACGGCTTACCGGCCGAACTTTTCAAGGCAGCTGGGGATGAATTGGTAGAGTGCATACACCAACTCATCTCGAAAATTTGGTCAGACGAGTGTATGAATGATGAATGGAATCCCAGCATCGTTTGCCCGATCCGCAGGAAAGGAGATCCCCTCAACTGCGCCAATTATAAAGTCATCAGTCTCCTCAACATCGCATATAAGATCTTTTCTGCGATATTATGTGAACGCCTGAAACCCTTTATCAACAGCCTGATTGGCCCCTATCAGCGCGGTTTCAGGCCAGGAAAGTCCACCATCAATCAAATCTTCACACTTCGGCAGATCCTGGAGAAAACCCAAGAAGTCCAAATCGATACTCACCACCTCTTTATCGATTTCAAGGCCGCCTATGACAGCATCTATAGAGAAGAGCTATAGACCCATGTTCAGTTTTGACATCCCTGCCAAACTTGTTTGTCTGTACAGGATGTCGATGGAGAACGCTCGCTGCTCCATCAAGGTTGGTAATGACCTCACCGGCACAATCTATCACAAGTCTGTACAACTGCTTGCATACGCCGACGATATAGACATTATCGAAAGAACTCAGCGGGCACCGGTGCGTTTGCAAGCATTGAGGCGGAAGCGGCCAAAATGGGTTTAGCGATAAACGAGGGCAAAACCAATTATATGCTGTCAACAAGAAGGGACAACCAACACCGACGAATTGGACAGAACGTCACAGTGGGCAACTGTAACTTCGTGGTAGTAAGGGACTTTGTCTACCTTGGCTCTGCTATAAACTCTGAGAACCTCATCAGCGCAGAAATCAAGCGAAGTTTGCGTTGACTCCTTTGTTAGAAGATTCAATCACGAACTATACGAGCTGTACAGCGAGATCGACCTTGTCAAAAAACTGCCTATTGGACGTTTGAGATGGCTAGGACATATAGAACGAATGGACACTAACGCTCCGGCCCGCAGAGTCTTCAACTCGAATCCTTAGGGACGACGCAGTAAAGGGAATCCTCACCGTAGGTGGCGCGCAAAAGCTCAAGGGGATTTCGACCAACTTGGAGTGCGCAACTGGAGGCAATTGGCTGAAGATCGAGCTTAATCGAGAGGCTTGTTGGTTGAGGCCCATGTTCACCCCGAACTGTAGCGCCACCTAAGTAAGTAAGTAAGAAATAAGTACATCGCGGTGAAGAATGTAGAAATACTAAGTGCACAATATCGCAGTATCACATATGAGCACAACTATAAAGGAGGTAGTTTAATTTCAGCTAAGTGTACAAGCACTAGAAAGAAATAAGTTTAATGATAAATCGTACGAGTATAAGTATTATACCTAGAAATATGCCGAGTGAAATATGCTTCGAATGAAACATGGCCCAAAACGCATACTGAAGTTGATAAAGGTCTTGAATAAGGAATAAATGAGAATAGGATAAAGTATTGTACTTGAATAGCCACTTCAATCCCAGAATTTAAATTCTGTTTATAACCTGTTGGTTGTAGTCAAAACACGAATTTGTGGCTTGCGTTTCCTAAATTAAATTTATTTAAGGGAGGGACTACATCCTGAATGGAGAATTACTTGAAAATTCAATACCGTCCATGCCAGGAATGTATGCTGAAGTAATCGTAAAAAGAGGTCCAGGTAGAAAATACTAAGCAAGGAACAGCTTCAAATAAAGTTGCAAAATGCAAAATAAGAAGATCGCTGACTATTTTCATGGAAATTATTATTGCTATTGAAATTATTTGCAACCGTTTTTGAAACTAGTTTTGCGTGGAAGTAAAATGAATACCACTGTGAGAGCTAGACATCTTTTGTTCGAGTCTTTATAAATAGGAATGCCTAAGTAAGATAATTCCCACCAGGCCACTAATTTGTTTGCCATATTTGTAGAATTTTATATTTGCTTCATGTTTCGCATAAGAAAACGTCCCGAACACATTACATCTGGCACAATATAGAATAGTATGTGCATATGATACAATACCATATATCGAAGGTGATGTGATAGTGCCAACAAATTACCCCGCGGCTATAAGATACCCATGCATTTGGGTTTAATGCTTTCCGTTAAACATTCAAAACTCGATCTTAAATTTACGAGACAAATAATGTAAATATTTTGAACTAAAAATAGCCCGTGTTCCTCTAACTCATTAAAAGTATTAAATATAAAAAATTTCTTACCATGCTGAGATCTTCATCTGGAGTATCTGTCTTGAATTCAAGAAGATGATATGCCACTTAATCAATTTAGCTACGCCAAAGGCGTGACAAACCAATACATCATATGTCTCGTTCAGCACATGTGCGTGCGAACAAATATAGTATATGATTAGCAATATATTCGTAATTATTATTTTTTTTTAATTAATATTCAAATTTTTCTTCTATATTTATTAATCAGTTATGTGATACATTACCTGTTTAATAACTTTTTAAATAAATTGTGCGGATTACAGCCAGGCAATCATTTGTAGGCTTGCAGTCAATAACTCTTGATTTTAGCCAATTTCCCATGCCTGCCTGTGCAGTATTTTGTTACAGCTGTAGTACTCGTAAATGTCGCAGCTGGTTTTTTTTTTGCATTCCTGATCCTATCCATCGTATCTCCTGAATCGCAGTAATATCTGCCTTGTATTGCATGACGACAGATTCAAGTTTTCTGGCGACATCCGGGGTGTACAGAGATTGTACATTCCAGGTGGACCTTCTGGGTCGATTTACCAATTGGGGGGGATTATTGTTGTTATGCGAAGCTGGTGTCTCTTTCATAACTGTTTTTTTTTTTCTTTACGTGATAAGGCAGTAACCCCGACGGCACAACCCCCAACGTGGAGAGCCAGATCCATGGGTTTTAGCCCCTTGGACGAGAGGCTGGTTTGAGAACCGACATAAGTATTCCGCTTTGGACATATGAACGCTGCCGTAGGCCCATTTAGGGTTCATCCTTGTTTATATGAGTGCATGAAATTCCATCCTCTTAGCTTAACATTTAAGGCCTCAAAATTGGTGGCATACCGACAGATGGGCAGAAGAACAGACGGACGGAATTAAATGGGCTAATCGACTCTGCTGCAAGGAGATAGAGTATTGAGTTAAACGATGAACCCCTAAATTCTCAGTTCCTGAATTTCCATCTAATAATGGGTCTTGTCTTCATGTGTTTCAATACTTCCGGTGGGTGAGGACAACTTCATGAAGATTAAAGCGAAATGTGAGCTATATGTGACACGAAACACGCATCACCCGCACCACACCCGCACATATTTCCGTTGGATATGGTGTAAAACTAAAAAAAATGTTTAATGGTTGTACTTACTTAAAAAGTATGCTTCATCTTAAATTTCCCCTAAGGTACACCAAATCGGTCTGATTGTCCTGTAAGTTGCTTATGTTCAATGGAACCTTTCTTGTTAAACATACTCCAACAATTCACGCAGCCAAAATAATTAAAAAAAAAAAGTATCTTTCCAATTGAAAAACAATATCAAACCCTTATAATTTATTTCCCTATACTACAAGGTCTCTGCACAAGAATCTCTTTTAATTATAACTCCGTGGAAAAAAACAAAACACTAAAACCATAAATGCAATTCATTGCCTGGGCTTATCATCTTCATCGATGACTTCCATTACGTTGGTGGTGGCTGTGGTGTGAAAAATGTTGGGGTTGCCTCAAGATTAAAAAAAAAAAAATCGAGTTTTGGTGGAGAAATGCCATCTCAAGGATGTGCTATGAATGTAAATATAATGGATAATGGGACAACACACGATATCTTTATATGGTTAATCGATAAACTGTTTTGCTGACGATGCAAAAGTAATTTCCCTTCGATGGTTTCTTCAGTCTCACATGATGAAAAACAAAATAATAATAAAAATAATGCCATGAGTTGCCCGCCCCTTCTGTCTCAGATACGTACTTTTCGAGTGATGGACGGAGATGCTTAAGCTAAGTGCGTTATATCGATTTTATTCGATAACAGAGGTGCTACTGTATGATGTCTAGAATAAGGAAAAAAAAAATATTTTTGAGAATTAAGTGATTGACAATATTGGGGTAAGAAATGCTGATATTCAAGCTCAGACTTGGAGAATGCTTATCGAAGCAGGGTGAGTTTTAATGGCTTGCCGAAAGCAGAATGATTGCCTTTGGTTTGGCGGTTAACATGATGGATAAATTAGCATGTCAAGGGATTTGTCGTTGTTGCTGCTACTGAAATTCTTAAATTAAAGTACACAGAATTCTAACATACCATAATGCAAGGATAATGTCTTATGACGATTTATGCAAATTGAGGACTGCATTCCAGAGATTGCTTTTGAATAAATTACTTTGCTAGTGATAAACTTAGCTTACATTTTTTTTTTTTAAGTTTTGTAAGCATAAGGTTCAGTAGGTTAAATATGATATGTATTTTGTTTTTTACTTTACTAACCAGTTCTTACATGTATTTCGATGATTTCACAAACGTATGTATGTATGGAATGTACCTATTCCGTATTGCTGTACATTCAAAAAATCATGTTGAATACTTTATCTAGGCAACGAATTTCACTAAGTTTGAAGTAGATAGAGATCACCTGGGAAATGATGTCTCCGATGAGATTGAGATTTAGGATTAAGATTAAGGCGAGGATTTCCCAAGACCTGCGTTGCGTCTTCTAGCGCCCCGCGTCAGGACATGCATAGCGATTGGGTTTCTCTTGAACAGAATTGTGTGTTGTATAACTCTCTAAACAGAAATCAGCGATTTTCTTGCTGTGTCTCAGTAGAAAAGACTTCAGACAACTTATTGGCGTTTTGACAGACCATTTCGCTATTATTTAGTATCTTAATGTGCTAGGATTAAGTGATACTGTATTTTGCAATACTTGTGGAGAGGGCGACGATACTGCGGATACATTTCTTCTGCTATTGTCTTAATTTTGCTCGTATTAGATGGCAGATCTTCGGTGCTGATATGGTGAGTGCTGATACTCTAAGTTTCTTCTTAGAAATACACAAAATTCCAGTAAAATGGAATAGTTGCGCCTCAGTGCTCCAGTGAAGTGTTCCCTATCCGGACAAAAACAAACAGATTGAGAGCACTCTTAATTGTTTCTGGTGAAATGATCTGCCATATACGCCTTCTTTCAATCAAAATATTTATTGAAATTGCCTTTCCAGTAAAAAGGAAAATACTCTCATATACCGTCTATTTTCCCTTCTAGCTAATGTAGCTCTGAATTGTTGCTTAGCCTTTTTTATTTTCAACAAATTTGGCGTCCAAGCAGTTTTATTATTTTAGAGCTCCTAATGGCTCCATTCCATGTTTGTATATGTGGTCGAGAAAAGAAATTTTGCAAAAGTTGCATGTGGAGTGAGTTCACAACTTAAGGAAACTCACATTGATTTAATCGACATTATGGTTTTATTGAAGGGTTTCACGGGAGCTACTTGAGGAGAAACCAGCTTGATGTACGCAATCGTACGTGTATGTGCCATTAAGGTATAACAGCAGCGAAAGGGCTAATGATTAAACGACGTCCGCTGCTGCAGCGGGAAGCGCCCTCAAAAACTTCTCATAGTTTGAACGCCACAGAAATATTCCAGCGCTAAGAAAACAGTAGCTGAGCCCTAAAAATGGTGTTTCGCATACAACAAAATATACTTAAAAATAGCTAAAAGATATAAAATGATTTTGTTAGCAAATAAACAGAAAAAAGAATGTCTTGGTGACCAAGTACCCAGCGTCTGTTTGGAGATTGCTAGTCATCATATCACACTCATCCAACTTGGAGTCCACGAAGTCGGTTACCATATGCAATAAGTTCTGTCTGAAGATATAAATTATCATTTTGGTAAAGGTAGTAAACATGCCCTTCTTGGGGAACTCTACTTGTACTTTGCTGTTGTTCAATGGGGTATCCATCAAGACAAAAAGTTAAAGTTTATGGAAGGAGGACTTACTTTACTTAGGTAGCGCTACAGTTCGGGGTGAACCTGGGCCTCAACCAACAAGCCTCTCCATTTAGCTCGGTCTTTAGCTAATTGCCTCCAGTTGCGCATTCCAAGTTAGTCGAGGTCCCCTTGAACTTGTGCGCGCCACCTACGGCGAAGATTCCCTCTACTGCGTCGTCCCTCGGGGTTAAATTCAAAGACCCTGCTGGCCGGAGCGTTGGTGTCCATTCGCTCTACATGTCCTAGCTATCTCAGACGTCCAATACGGAGTTTTTTGACTAGGTTGATGTCGCTGTACAGCTCGTATAGTTCGTGATTGAATCTTCTCCTCCAAAACCCGTCAACGCAAACGGGACCGAAAATCTTACGAAGAATTTTTCGCTCGAAGCGACCAAGGATATCTTCATCCTCTTTTAATAAAGTCCATATTTCAGCGCCATAGAGCAGGACTGGGATGATCAAGGTCTTATATAGAGTCTCCTTAGTTGTTCCAGATAGGGCTTTACTGTTGAATTGCGTTATAAGCCCCAAAAAAACCGCGATTGGCAAGAGTTATTCTTCGATTGATTTCTGCGCTGATTTTGTTTGTAGAATTTATAGCAGAGCCAAGGTAGATAAAGTCCCTTACTACCTCGAAGTTATAGCTGCCCACTGTGACGTTTTGTCCAATTCGTCGGTGTTGATTGTCCCTTCTTGTTGACAGCATATACTTGGTTTTGCCCTCGTTTACCGCTAAACCCATTTTGGCCGCTTCCGCCTCAATGCTTGCAAACGCACCGGTGACAGTCCGCTGAGTTCTTCCGATAATGTCTATATCGTCGGCGTATGCAAGCAGTTGTACAGACTTGTAATAGATTGCGCCTCCGGTGTTGGCTTGTGAGTTCCGCACAATCCGTTCAAGTACAATATTAAAGAAGTCACATGACAGCGCGTCACCTTGTCTAAAACATTTTTCGGCATCAAAGGTCTCGGTGAGGTCGTTACCGACCTTGATGGAGCAGCGAGCGTTCTCCAATTGTCAGCCTGCACAGACGGACAAGTTTGGCAGGGATGTCAAAACTAGACATGGCTCTATAAAGGTCTTCTTTATAGATGCTGTCATAGGCGGCCTTGAAATCGATAAAGAGATGGTGACTATCGATTTGGAATTCTTGGGTTTTCTCCAGGATCTGCCGAAGTGTGAAGATTTGATCGATGGCGGACTTTCCTTGTCTGAAACCGCACTGATAGGGTCCAATCAGACTGTTTATAAAAGGT
Source organism: Brachypalpus laphriformis (assembly GCA_945910035.1). Classification (NCBI taxonomy): domain Eukaryota; kingdom Metazoa; phylum Arthropoda; class Insecta; order Diptera; family Syrphidae; genus Brachypalpus; species Brachypalpus laphriformis. The sequence goes on from OX246755.1 coordinate 128,448,353, forward strand.
TTCAGGCGTTCACACAATATCGCAGAAAAGATCTTGTATGCGATGTTGAGGAGACTGATGCCTCTATAATTGGCGCAGTTGAGGGGTCTCCTTTCTTGAGGATCGGGCAAATGATGCTGAGGTTCCATTCATCAGGCATACACTCGTCTGACCAAATCTTAGAGATGAGTTGGTGTATGCACTCTACCAATTCATCCCCAGCTGCCTTGAAAAGTTCCTCCGGTAAGCTGTCTGGTCCAGCAGCCTTGTTGAATTTTAGCTTGGATATTGCTATCCTCACTTCGTTTTGGTCAAAATAAATAAATATTTGGCGCAACAGCTCTTTAAAGTGCCAGGGCCTAGCTTCTCGCAACCACTCATGTTGTGTGCGTTATATTTTTCACACGAATGGAAGGGACCTACAGTTTAATGCCGACTCCGAACGGCGATTTGAGAAGCTTTTTCGTGACAACAATACTCTCGGATGTTTGTCAGACGCTCGCGAGAGGTGGGACCGTGAAAAAACTTTTTGGTGTTTCTGGGATTCGAACTTAGAACCTCATGCGTAGTGATCCGACACACTAACCACTTACGCCACGGCGCCCACGTTTCGTTTTGGTCAGGTGGACGGAAATTTTGACTATCATCGTCTATGTTGAATGGTTCATTCGGCCTGACAGCGGGATGTTAATCTTCGTCGCCGTTATACAGTCTGCAGAAGTAGTTTTTCCATATTCTCTGCACCGACTGTACTACGAGATTTCTGTACGGGTATGTATTGCTCCTCTGACACGTTCTTTTTATCTTTTGGTAAAACTTCCGTACATTGTTCCTGGAGTATAAACTCTCGATATTCTCAAACGCGCTCTCATGCTCTTTCTTCTTCTTTTGGAGTAGCCGATGTTCTTTCCATCTCCTTTGCTCGTAGAGCTCACGAGCAGGTCTCGTCTTCCTTTGCAGATGATGGAAGGAGGACAGGTGCATAGCAATGTAGGCAAATCTTTGCAGCTTTTCAAACATCAGTGTTCTGTTCTGGTACTTTTGGCAACCAAAATAATGTATAGTTACATACATGTCCTGCATAATGTACGAATAGTGTATAGTTTTTTGGATAAACGCCCCAAGGTATACGGACCTACAAGGCAGTAATGTCACGTTTTGTGGCGATTGTGATGATTATATGGTATTTCCCGTTTTGGTAAAAGATATTAAATCTTGCAATTGATGGCGAGTTGCTCCCTGTTGCTCCATTATAAAACATTTTGTAGAGAGCATTATAAAACATTTTGCACGAATGATAATCGCTAAGTAGTAAAACCAGTGGAGGTGTACTATATGAAATATATAAAGTACGACTGCTAGATTGCCGACAATTAAAGACAAAATAAAAGGAGGGTGAATAATTCCTGGGGACAGCGTTTTATTCCAGCTACAGAAGCTGACACTGCTCTAGGGGAAAAAATTGATTATTCAACTTTTCTGTGTGGCACTTTTCAATTTGTTAGTCGATCTTCGATCTCCTTACAAGTGATTGCTTTCCTATCGAGTAGTAGCCGATATCGAAAGCGGTTTCAATGTCTACAAAATCCGAAAGAGCGGTTACCTTGGAGTTGAAAACCGCCGCTATTCTTTTTTTTTGCAAGATCATGCTGAGTTGCTTTTGGGGAGTTGCACGCACACTACCACTTTTCTGGATTGGGGACAAGGGTCACGTTCATAGCTCTACAGGTCAATTACAAATATGATCTTAATAAAGCGCATAAAGTGCGAGCAGTATTACTTTGCCTTTAGTGGCTTTAGCTGAAAATATATTATACCATCTCCAAGGTTGACTTCAAATGGTTTGAAAGAGCATACTGTTGTTTTTGGCGGATAAACTACAGACTCTCTTAAAACTATTGGCCCTGTGGTTAGTACCATTCCGGTTTGTGTGGTGACGAACCTAAGTAGGTTTCTTTGGGGAGGAGGTATACTGTCCGAACAGCTTTCACTGATATCTCTTGGAATAAATTGTTTTGCCTAGTTGTTGGATGTCAGTTCTGCGAAGTAAGGAACGCTTTACCAATGATTAATCGTTTGTTAATTACGTCGGCCGCCTTTCTTAACCATCCCGACTCCAGTATGATTTTTAGAATTTCTTTTGGTATCTTTGTTGATAATTCGCCCCAGGCATTGTAGAGGCCGTTTTTCTGGTTCTGCAGTCTTAGGCATTCGCATAGCATGCGTCTACATCACATCATACATTTTTGTTCGCAGTGAGTGCTTTCAGTTCATCACGGCAACATTCTACAAGTTTCGATTTGATTACTGTGGATGATCCAACTCTAATGGCTGAGTAGCACTGACGGAAATAATGTTTGATGATTCTTATCACAGAAGGACTGTTTTGACGTTTAGGCCGGTTATTATTTCACCATTTGGAAATAGTACTGTGACCTAATTGCCCACTCTTCAGAAATTAAATTGTTTGAACGCAGGACACTATTCGCGGCTATTTCCTTTATGTGCATGCCAATTGGTGTTAGCGCGGGATAGTTTCGAGGAGTACGTTAGAGTGGTCTTGATGGCGCTAGTTGAGCTTATGCATGGTGATTTCTTCAAGCCGCTATATGTCAGAGAGTCCGAAAATGGTTGTACACATCCAGGGAATGGTGTTAGGTTTGAGTCCTATTTTTGCCAAAGATCTTGTTGCATGCGTAAAACACAATTGACGAGTATATGTGCTTCAAATAATGTTGTTTCTATTGGTTGTTGTGTTTTTGATACGCAGGAGGGTTGAAAATTCTTTATGGATACTGCGTAGCTCGTGCTACGAGTTATGCCTGAATCCATGCACCGTGCATGTTTACGTGCTAAAAAACCACACCCAATCCTCTACCTTGTTGATCATCTGTAATACCTCTAGCGTAGTCATTCCTTCGCGTGGTAGGTTTGACGTCATGTCTTTCTTCTCTTGATGCCAGAGTTGTCTTCTTCCTGGTTTCTCGCTGCTCGTGCCTCTCGTCGCAACTGATGTGTCAGGCTTGCGAGAAATCAATTTGCGGCTTCGCTTGTAGAAAGCATTAATATGAGTACTTGCAGCAAAAGGTCGCATCTGCCAAATGAGCTTGATATCTTTACGTTTGCTCCAACCTGCCCATCTAAGGCTAAGGAGCCATGTATACTGCTTTGTTTCCTCAAAATCCTGTCTTGCTTATGTTTTGCTAATCCCTATAGAACTCGATAAAATCTTCCTGTTTTTAGTTAAAGGTTCATTAACTTATTTTATATTCTCTTAAGCTTGGTTTTTGAAGCAATGATTCAATCAGTCTCCCTCTTCATTCTTCCGAAATGTTCGGATTAGTTTATGCTTTTGAAATGCAAGCAAATGCTAACATTTCTTTAACTGATTTGAAATAGATTTCCACGACTCATCCTGGACACGCAACTCTAATGAGTGCCCAGCAGAAATTCATAAATTCACACAAAATCTACATAAAGCACATATTTGTTTGTTTAACTCGACGTGACCACTTCCATATCGTCCTCCGGAAGTCAATTATTCAATCAACTCGGTCTATACCGCATAGAGTATTTCATCCTAGGTGGATTTCACAGGGACACTCTAAATGCAATGAAAATGCGTGCACCGCTCCTGCACACTCTTTCCACGGCTCATGTAGAGAATAAATTCGAACCCATTAACTGCTTCCCTGTCACATTTGCATGATGTCCACCCTTCGTCTTCCTGCATGTGCATGTTCCCATCGAAATTCATCCATGAAATCTTGACTCAATCCCGGCCCCACACATACTCTATGAGTCTGTGTCGTCATTCAACTGGAAAACTGGCTGTGCGCACTCTTCCGTGACACAAAAAACAAGGCATCCCCATTATGTGGCCCATATATAAAAAGATAAAAAAGATACAGTGAAAAAAATGCACGCATTTGTCATTTGAGTGAAGCCTGTTACCGCGTCTTAAATCATCATGTTGTCCGAGAAGTCAGTTGGGGTTTTTCTTTCGTGCCCCTTTCGAGCTCTTTTCTCAGCCCTAGCCCCCTGAATCCATCACGACCGGCGACGACGTGTTCAATGAGAAGTAATTCATCAAAGAGGCTCATTGTTTCTCCCTATCTCCGGGTCTGTCATCCAACAGTACCGGAAGTGTTCTGTTGATTGGCATTGTGAACTTTTATTTTTTGCACTTATTTTTTTTTGCTAGTCTTCAGCTTGGTGCGGAAAAAGATACGCTACTTGGAGGAGGAGGCAAAAAAAGGATAACAATGGGACAGCATAAGGAAAGCGAATAATTGCACAATAAGTTTGGCCGCAACTGTGGTGGTCAGGGTTTGTCAATAAAGCAAAACAACTCATTCGCGAAGGCAGCTACATTTTATCGGATCAAATTCTCGTTTTTTGTTCGCGATCTCAAGAGGATTCGTTGCTGTTTGTATACAGACAGTGTATCTGAAACTGAGTAATAAGATAAAGTAAAGTATGTTCGGCATTTGGTATTGGTTTGAAATTTAAAGCTAGTTTGGTCATGAGATCTGATACTTTAGTGTAAAATGTGACATCAGCATATATGTATGATAAGTGTAAAATATGATGAGGCTTATGGATGTTCTCATAAATATGTTAGGAACTGCGCAGAGCAACGCACGCTTGCGAACGTAAAGTATCTCCAGTAAACTGGAATAGTATTAGCAGACAAGCACGTGGTAGAGTATAGACAGTGATCTTGAATCTAACATGCTTTACACGCATACATCTACATAGGTACCTACTTTTGTTTTTTGCTTAGATATGAACGGAAATTCTGAATGCTAACTATGCTTAGGCTGGTCAAACGGCAGTCAATGCGATCATATGAAAACATAAGCGTTTTCACCCAGCTGAGGCATACCAACTCCTACTCTCCACCTCCACGCGGTGATAGCCGGGTGCCTAGTACCTTAGTCCGAGAAGTGGGTAACCAACCCCGTTTGGCGGATTCTTGGTGGCAGCAGATAAGAGAGGGGGGGAAGAGTGCTTTCCCACTAGAGCACTTATTTCTGTTCCAGGCTGCAGCGGACGAATTCCCTAGACGGAATCAAGGGTGGCGTCTATAGTTCCAGTAAGGTTGAACTTAGTAAATACCTTGCGCGAGCAGCTTCGACGTATTCGGATCACAGGTCGGTAAGGAATTTCCAATGTTGGTCAGGACCTTGGAATAGAGATGTTGGCGGAGGAGCCCTTAATGGACCAACGGCAGCGGTCATAATCCCGTAGCGGGCTACTGGCACCGGTGTACCCGGCCCCTCGTCCTAGGGGAATAATTAAGGAACTGGCCCTCCAGGTTGGGGGTTGTGCCGTTGAGGTAACTTCCCTACCACGTAAAAAACCTATGATTCCGAAACAACCAAAAGCCTCGGATAAGGATGACTCAACTAATGACGACCCCAGCAAACGAAATAAGGACAACGACCTTCGGCTCTGTACGTGGAATGTTCTGTTCCTCTACAGAGCACGTGTAGTCGAACAACTAGCAGAGGCCCTAGACTGCTATAAATCAGATATTACCGCCATCCAGGAAGTGCGATGGGATGGGCCGGGCAAAAAGAGGATGAAAAACTGTGACATCTACTACGGTGATTGTTACAGAGGCAACAGGCAACGGTTATTCAGATGCGGATTTGTCATACGCGGCAGACTTAGGCAAGAAGTCTTAAGCTTCCGACACGTAAGCGAGCGTCTAATGACTATCCGGATCAAAGCTAAATTCGCTTACATAAGCCTAATATGTGTTCATGCCCCCACGGAAGAAAAGGACCCTGCCACCAAAGAGTGTTTCTACGAGCTCCTCGACAAAACATACGAGCAATGTCCTAAATACGACGTTAAAATCGTATTGGGCGATTTTAACGGCAAAATAGGAAAGGAGGACGTCTTTGGTAGGGCAGTCGGTAAGCATATCCTACACGACACCACGTCTGATAACGGACTAAGGCTAATTGATTTCGCTATGGAGCGAAATGTCAGCATAGCAAGCACATGGTTTCCTCATCTCAATATTCATAAGCAGACATGGCGGTCCAATGATCATGTAACGATCAACCAAATTGATCATATTGCGATCGACGCAAGACATGCCTCCAGTATTCTGGATGTCCGGACCTTCCGAGCGGCCAACATAGAATCGGATCATTACCTTGTTGTAGCTAAGGTACTAATGCCGATAACCCAATCTGAGCAACAAAGAAGAATCACTGTGAGAAAATTTAACGTCGGAAAGGTACAATCGCAAGAGACCGCCAGACTCTTCGCCGAACGCGTATCCCGAAATCTCTCAATCACACCTATGCCGGCGGCATCAAGTGCCGAAGACCAGTGGCAACGCTGCCAACATGCCATCAGAAACGCCGCGACTGATGTGCTGGGTCTCGTTCGCCTACCACCGCGAAACCCCTGGTTTGACGAAGAATGCCGGCGAGTACATGCAGCAAAATAAGAGGCATATAAAGCGGCGCTGCAAAGGAAGACGAGAGCTGCTCGTGAACTCTACGAGCAAAAGAGACGGGAAGAACATCGGCATCTCCAAAAGAAGAAGAAAGAGCATGAGAAACGCGCGTTTGAGAATATCGAGAGTTTATACTCCAGCAACAATGTACGGAAGTTTTACCAAAAGGTAAAAAGAACGTGTCAGAGAAGCAATACCCGTACAGAAACCTGTAGAGATGAAAATGGAAACCTCGTAGTAGAATCACAGTCGGTGCTGAGAATATGAAAAAAACTACTTCTGCAGACTGTATAAGGGCGACGAAGATCAACATCCCACTGTCAGGCAGAATGAACCATTCAACATGGACGATGATAGTCAAAATTTCCGTCCACCTGATCAAAACGAAGTGAGGATGGCAATATCCAAGCTGAGATCCAACAAGGCAGCTGGACCTGACGGCTTATTGGCCGAACTTTTCAAGACAGCTGGGGATGAAATGGTAGAGCGCATACAACAAATCATCTCTAAGATTTGGTCAGACGAGCGTATGAATGATGAATGGAATCTCAGCATCGTTTGCCCGATCCGCAGGAAAGGAGATCCCCTCAACTGCGCCAATTATAAAGTCATCAGTCTCCTCAACATCGCATATAAGATCTTTTCTGCGATATTGTGTGAACGCCTGAAACCTTTTATCAACAGCCTGATTGGACCCTTTCAGTGCGGTTTCAGTCCAGGAAAGTCCACCATCGATCAAATCTTTACACTTAGACAGATCCTGGAGAAAACTCAAGAAGTCCAAATCGATAGTCACCATCTCTTTATCGATTTCAAGGCCGCCTATGACAGCATCTATAGAGAAGAGCTTTATAGAGCCATGTCTAGTTTTGACATCCCTGCCAAACTTGTCCGTCTGTGCAGGCTGACGATGGAGAACGCTCGCTGCTCCATCAAGGTCGGTAACGACCTCACCGAGACCTTTGATGTAAAAAAAGGCTTTAGACAAGGTGACGCGCTGTCATGTGACTTCTTCAATATTGTACTTGAACGGATTGTGCGGAACTCACAAGCCAACACCGGAGGCACAATCTATTACAAGTCTGTACAACTGCTTGCATACGCCGACGATATAGACATTATCGGAAGAACTCAGCGGGCTGTCACCGGTGCGTTTGCAAGCATTGAGGCGGAAGCGGCCAAAATGGGTTTAGCTATAAACGAAGGCAAAACCAAGTATATATAATAATAATAATAGGGGTACTTTATTCAATTTAAAAGTACAATTTAAACAATGGCTTAGCCGTCTGCCGTAGATTGACAATCTTTAGCTACACCTATACAAGGTTTTGAAAACAAAATCAAAAGTGGACATATTTCGCATTTTTATAACAGTTACGCAGATAATTAAATCAAAGTTCAAAAGTTTTCATTTATAATTGAAGTTCTGTAATTGAGAGCTACATAGCAGTATGCTGCAAGGGCAATCCAATCGCTTCCATTCAATAAACTCTTAATTTCATCCAGTGTTAACAGGTCCGCTCTGAAGTGCGCTCGCCTGGTTTCTTTTAGTATTGGACAAGTGCCAATGAAATGTGCAATATCTTCTTTTTCACCTGTATTGCATATGCCACATCTTAAGGGTAGGTCGTTGCGGTGTGGCATGCAATTTAGTTTTAGTAGCTCTCCTCTTGTTGTAAATATTATCGAAATTTGTGCTACACTGAGGTTCGAGTATATATAGTTCTGCTCGTAAGTTAGGCTTTTGTAGATAAGTCGCGAACTTGAATTTGTTGCCATTATAGTATATTCTCTTTTCATACCTTGTTTGACGTCCGATAAAAATCGAAAGAAAGAGGGCATCCATTCTGGGAGATTTGATTCCGTTAAGTTCAATCTGATGTTATACTTGTTAGAAGTATTTTCCCAATCTTTAAAGAACTGTGATTTCCATCTTAAGGATCTTTTTGCCAGAATCTTAGTCAGCCGTGTATCATCGCTTCCGCCTAGCATCTTTAAAATATACTTCATATTTTTTCTAGGTGTAACATATAGTTTGGCGTATTTAAAGGTAAACGCAAAAGTTTTTTCAAGAAGAACCTAAGAAGTTTTTCGACGTCATCATATGATTTGCTTCCCCATACTTGGGCTCCATAACACATTACTGATCGCATTACGGCTTCGAATACTTTCATTTTCGCTGTTACGCATACTTTGGGGGAAGAAAGCAAGTTTTTCCACGTGGCGTTGATTGCTCTCTTCGCATCTGTGAGCTTAAGTTGAAAGTGCCGTTTTAACGAAAGGTGGTGGCTTATGGTAACACCTAGATATTTATACGACCTAACAACTTCCAGATCTTCCCCACCGTATTTCCATCGCCCATTTCTCGCGAAGCGTCCTGTGCCTTTGCGGAATACTAGCACCTTGGACTTTTCAGTGTTTATGAGCAAACAATCGAGTTTACAATATTCCTCTATCTTGTTGATCATGAGTTGTAATGAGTTTGGCGATTCTGCAAGTACAACTATATCATCTGCATAAAGCAATGTCGTAACTTTAAGTTCTTCTATCCTTATACCTGCTAGTAACAGGTTCGAAATATCGTCCAGGAAAAGGGAGAATAGCAGAGGGCTGATAAGACATCCCTGTTTGACTCCGATTTTGACCTCGAACCATTCTGACATGTCGTCGCCGTTCCATATCGTCGCCTTATTATTATGGTACAGACCTTTCAAAATATTTATAAATTTAGAGGACAGTCCAATTTGCGATAATTTGTAAAAGAGAAAGTTACGATTTATTGTGTCGAACGCGGCTCTAAAGTCAATAAAGAAAACCAAGTATATGCTGTCAACAAGAAGGGAAAGTCAACACCGACGAATTGGACAAAACGTCACAGTGGGCAACTATAACTTCGAGGTAGTAAGGGACTTTGTCTACCTTGGCTCTGAGAACAACATCAGCGCAGAAATCAATCGAAGAATAACTCTTGCCAATCGCTGTTTTTTTGGGCTTATAAGGCCCATAAGCCCTATCTCAAGCTACCTATAAGACCCTGATCGTCCCAGTCCTGCTTTACGGCGCTGAAACATGGACTTTATTAAAAGAGGATGAAGATATTCTTGGTCGCTTCGAGAGAAAAATTCTTAGTAAGATATTCGGTCCCGTTTGCTTTGACGGGTTTTGGAGGAGAAGATTCAATCACGAACTATACGAGCTCTACAGCGACATCGACCTAGTCAAAAAAATGCGTATTGGACGTCTGAGATGGCTACGACATGTAGAGCGAATGGACACCAACGCTCCGGCCAGCAGAGTCTTCGAATCTAACCCCGAGGGACAACGCAGTAGAGGGAATCATCGCCGCAGGTGGCGCGCACAAGTTCAAGGGGACCTCGACCAACTTGGAGTGCGCAATTGGAGGCAATTAGCTAAATACCGAGCTAAATGTAGAGGCTTGTTGGTTGCGGCCCAGGTTCACCCCGAACTGTAGCGCCACCTAAGTAAGTAAGTAAGTAAGTATGCAGGAGCTGAGACACATTGCCAGAAACCGTTCACGATGGCGCGTAGGCGTAGTATAGGCCATAGGACCCATATGGGGATACCGGACATAATAAATATATTAATTTTTAGTAATACCTACGATGTTTGATGATCCTTGAAACATTGCTGGCATTATCCATTACAAGTTAAAACTTTTGCGTAAATATGAGAACGTATTAGAGAACCCCTCGAGGATAAAACTGATATTCTAAAAGTACCATTTACACTCTGCTCAGTAGCTCATCAATTTTCACTTTCCTCCGTATTACTGCATAAATAAAAGGAACAAAAATATCCTATCTGATTGCGAATCTACGTCGGGAAGTACCAAAATATATTTCTACTGGTAGCCCACGCACGGAAAAGGTCATCGCTTGAAAATCCAAATCTATGCCGAAAAAAAGAAAACCAAAAAGGGTCGTCTATCCTTTTATCTAGACACTTCTACTTGTTGTATCAATGTAGAATGCCGATTGATGTAATCCGCAATCCGAAAATCTTTGCTGACGTTAGCCTTCATTCGTTATTTTAAATCACAGGGATTAATAAACGATAAGAGAATAATATTTCGTTTATTTTCTTTCTGAAAATCCCTAAAAAAAAATGATAATGTGATTCAACTGATGCTGTTCCCATCAAGTAAATGTTTTGTGCTTTCCTTAAATTGGCAGATATAAAATAGATGTTGTTAAACATTAATTTAACATCCAGTTTCTCGATCGATATATTTAGTTTCAAATATCTTAATCGGAAATTAAATTAAAAAAAGAAAATAATGAAAAAAATATTCGGTCGTTAACAAAGCTTACGTTTGGGTTAAATTTTAAAAGCATTCCAGCAAATTGGTAATTTAATATGACTTCTTGCCATTTGAAATGACAATTTGGTAGAGTGCGGCATGAGATTGAGATGTCTACTCGTGCAAAAAAAAACAAAGTTAAACCATATTCGGTTAATTATACAACCATCAACGAGGGGATATGAAATTTAAAAGCTTTTGTATGGTTGGCGGAACGTGTTGATTCAATTTAAACAATTACTTTGGAATGATTCTGAATGACGCCAGGAAGGAATTGGTTAGAGGTCGTTCGGAAAGTGCTATGGAGTTAATTCTATTCTGTTAATTTTTAATCTATTAAACAACCTGCAAACTATAAACATAATATATATAATAAAGCAGAGAAATATAATATATATTTTCTAAACTGTGCAGTTCCCAAAATCTTTCAGATATTTATATTTAATGAATTCAAAGATTATGTGGGTAACCTTCAGGATAAATGTCTTTTAACAGCTACAGTGAAAGAACTCCCAAAGCGAGGTGTGCTGGACTCGGTCCCAGTAATAGTAAGATTCTTTATTTCATAGTAAAAAATTCTACATTAATTTACAATTTTGCAATTTCAAATAAACAGTTTAAAAATTAAAGAATGTAGGACTGTGTCATAAATGTCGTCTTTCGGAGATTTGACTGTAAACTTCATTAATTCTTATTTGCCATAGCTACAATTTTAAATAATTAGTAATTAAATTCGTCTATTAGAAACTTTCTACAAGATAAAGCATTGATAATATAGTTTGTTAGATTTCTCCAATTACTGCGTCCTCCATTTACCAATTCTATTATTTCGTCTTCTAATAAAAGTGATTTCTCAAAATATTTGTATCTGATTTTCTTAAGAATAGGGCATCTACCTATGAAATATTGTATGTTTTCAATTTCATTCAGATTACATAATAACATAATAAATACATAATAACAGTTTTTTGATCTGCTTATTTAAAAATAGTTCCATTAAGTTCTAAAAAGGTACAGCGATCCTTGAAGATCCACATTACTTTATTTGGTTTATTGGCATCGATAAAGTATATATTGCTCTTGCAAAATCGAAATTTTTGTAAAACCTGCTAGTTTCCTTCGCTCTTTGTATTTGTTTCCGGTAGTAACTTTGCCTAAGATTGTGTAATAGTTCTATTCTTTTGTTGTCCCATTCCGTTTGTGTTATGTTTCCATTTCGCCAGCTGAGGTGGAAATCATGACCTACCTTGTTCAAATTTGAAACCAAAAACATATCTTTTTGCAGTAACTTTAAGGTAAATCGATGTGGCAAACGGTTATTCCCATACTCGAAAAGTGTACGCCCTATGTACCTCAGATGCAAGTCAAGCGTATGTAATATATCCGTCTTCCATACCACTCTCTAGCATAAGTGAGTAGTTGGGTGTGAAAACGGGTAACCTCAGTATCCTTTTAACAAAGTACCTCTGCAATTTGTCCACTTTATCAAAAAGCGTGTGACCCCAAACTTGGGCTCCGTACGATCGCACAGCTCTGCACACTGTTTGAAATAAATTCCACTTTTATCGCAGAGAAACATTTCTTTTATTAAGGAAGTTGTTTCATGTGGCGTTTGTACTGTTTTTTGCCGAAAAGTTCCTCTTCTCAATGTGTTTTGTGAAAATCATTTTTGGGGTCAGTGTCATGCCTAGATAGCAATAACTTGTCACGGCTTCTATCTCTTCACCTTTGATAGACCACTTTTCTTGGTTAGCTTTTTTGCCTCCATTTTACGAGTAGTTGATAACCCCATTGTGTGCAATTTGTATATTAATAATTTCCGCGATACTTTCTCAAACGCCGCTTTTAAATCTACGAAGAACGCGTAAACCTGTCTGTTGTGTTTTTACAAAACTTTAAGTGCACTAAGTTGTAGATGTTATCCGAATAATTTTTCCTGAAACCAGCTTGGTATTCAGTTAAAATATTATGTTTTTCTACCCAAGTAGATAGTCGTTCGTTTCGGATACCCCTCATTACTTTCGCAATACAGTTCATGAGCGACATCCCCATGTAATTACTTGCAACCTTGCTATCCCCTTTCTTGAAAATTGGAAAAATTACACTTGTTGTGACGGTTTCATCAACTCGGCTCCTGTGAAATATTTGATTAAACGCCCGCGTCAATTCCACCAGAAACACATTGGGAGCATTCTTAAGGAATTCATAGGGAATCCTATCTTCACCCGGGGCTTTGTTTAGTTTTGCCTTTGCTAGTACCCTCCTTACCTCTGCAATTGATATAGCTGCATCTAGATCCACAACCTCTCGAAGCATTGCTGCGTAGTGTATGTCTCTGGATGTCTGCAGTGGATTTAATAGCTGCTCAAAGTAGGTTCTAAAATCGGATGCCGTTATTTCAGGAGACTGTTCCGTGGCAAAATCGCATCATCACCTCCCCGTGGTTCCCACTGGATAGCTATCTGATAGTGAACTAACGATGAGCGTATGCTGAGTCTGACGATATATGTGTAGCTGAACACTCAGACCTGCGTAAGCACATCTGGGTGAACTTCAGCGCGCATATGTCTAACCGGACGAGGCATCTCTTGTTGACCTGATCGGCTGAAATATGCGTCTCAGAAGTCTAGCAAGAGGTCCTCAGAAGGAGGACGTGCGGCGGACGAATTCTCTCGATGGAATCAACGGTTACGTCTACAGACCAACGGATACCTTACAGGAGCTACTTCGACATAATTGGAGCTCAGGTCTGTAAGGATTTTCAATACTACGTCAGGGTATTGAAAAAGAGATGGTGGCGGATGAACCCTTAATGGGTCAACGGCAGCGCTCATATCCCCGAAGTGGGTTACTGACATCGGTGTATCCGGCCTCTTGTCCTCGGGGTACAAAAAAAAAGGATTTGGCAGTCGGGTTAACTTCCCTACCACGTAAAAAACCTTTGGTTACGTAGCAACCAACAGCCTCGGATACGAATGATCTTACTGTTGACGACCCATGCAAACGTAAAAAGGACAACGATCTTCGTGTCTGCACATGGAATGTTAGGTCCCTCTACAAACCACGTGCAGCCGAACTTGCGAACTTGCGGAGGCCCTAGAGTATTTCAAAGCAAACATTACTGCCATCCAAGAAGTGCGATGGGATGGGCCGGGCAAAAGGAGTATGAAAAACTGCGACATCTACTACGGCGATTGCCACAGACAACAAGGACAGCGTCTATTCGGGTGCGGATTTGTTATTGGAGGCAGACTTAGGCAAGAAGTCTTGAGTTTCCGGCATGTGAACGAACGCCTTATGACTATCCGTATCAAGGCTAAATTTGCCAACATAAGCCTAATATGCGTTCACGCCCCTCACGAGGAGAAGGGCGACGCGACAAAGGATGACTTCTACCAGCTCTTGGACAAGACGTATGAGCAATGCCCTTGCCACGATGTTAAAATTATCCTAAGTGATTTGAACGCAAAGCTAGGAAGAGAGGACGTCTTTAGTAGCGTGGTCGGAAAGCACAGCCTGCACGACATCCCATCCGGCAACGGACTCAGGCTAATCGACCTTGCGGCGGGGCGAAACTTTGTCGTAGCTAGAACGCTGTTCCCACGTCTCGACATTCACAAAGGAACATGGCTCTCCTTTGATCGAAAAACTGTCAACCAAATCGATTACATTGCGATCGACGCAAGGCACTCTTCCAGTATTCTGGGTGTCTGGACTTTCCGAGGAGCCAACGTGGACTCGGATCACTACCTAGTTGCAGCCAAGGTACGGATGCGGATATCCAGAACGGAGCGAAATCAACGAAATACTGTGAGGAAATTTGACGTCGGGAGGCTACAATCGCAAGAGACCACCAGAGCCTTTGCCGATCGAGTTTCTCTTAATCTTAATCTAAGTCCTATGCGGCCAGCAGCAAATACGGAAGACCAGTGGCAGCGTTGCCAACAAGCCATCAGAGATGCCGCATCTGATATACTGGGTTTCTCTCGGCCACCACAACGAAACCCCTGGTTTGATAAGGAATGCCGGCAAGCGCATGCAGCTAAACAAGAGGCATACAAAGCGGCGCTGCATAGAAGGACTAGAGCTGCTTATGAGCTCTACGTGCACAGGAGAAAAGAGGAACATCGACTTCTCAGAAAGAAGAAAAAGGATCATGAGAAGCGCTCGATCGAGGAGATTGAGAGACTTTATTGCAAGAATTATTTTCGAAAACTTTACCAAAAGGTAAAAAGAACATGCGAGGGTTTCAAATCCAGAACAGAAGCCTGCAGGGACGAAAATGGCAACAGTAGAATGAGCCATTCAGCAGTGACGATGGCCGTCAAGATTCCCGTCAACCCGATCAGAATGAAGTGAGGATAGCGATATCTAAACTCAAATCCAACAAAGCTGCTGGAGCCGACGGCCTTGCCGCTGAACTTTTCAAGGCAGGAGGAGATGAGTTGGTAAGGAGCATGCACCAGTTCATCTGCAAAATCTGATCGGACGAAAGTATGCCCGATGAATGGAACCTCAGCATCGTTTGCCCGATCCTGAAGAAAGGAGACCCTTTAAACTGCGCCAATTTCAGAAGTACAAGTCTCCTCAACATCGCATATAACATCCTGTCTGCCGAATTATGTGAACGCCTAAACCGATCGTCAACAATCTGATAGGTCCTTATCAGTGCAGTTTCAGGCCTGGAAAGTCCACCATTGACCAAATATTCACACTACGGCAGACCTTGGAGAAAACCCATGAATATAAAATCGATACGCACCACCTATTCATCGATTTCAAAATTGCCTATGATAGCGTGTATAGAGACGAGTTATACAAAGCCATGTCTAGTCTTGGCATCCCTGCCAAGCTCGTCCGTTTGTGCAGAATGACGATGGAGAACTCTCGCTGCTCCATCAAAGTCGGTAAGAACATTACCGAACCATTCGATGTCAAGAAAGGTCTTAGACATGGTGACGCGCTATCGTGCGATCTCTTTAGCATAATACTTGAGGGAATTGTACGAAACTCACAAGTCAACACCGGAGGTACAATCTCTTACAAGTCTGTATAACTACTCGCTTATGCCGATGACATTGACATAATCGGAAGAACTCAGCGAGCAGTCAATGGGGCATTTACGAGTATTGAGATCGAGGCAGCAAAGATGGGTCTAGCGGTCAATGAAAGCAAAACAAAATATATGCTGTCTACAAAAAAGGACACCCAAAATCGGCGTCTTGGACAGAACGCCACAATAGACAGATATAATTTTGAGGTAGTAAAGTATTTTGTCTACCTAGGCTCTATGGTGAACTCCGCAAATGACATCAGTAGGGAGATCACACGAAGAATTACTCTTGCCAATCGTTGTTTCTATGGGCTAAAACGGCAATTGAGTAGCAAAGCCCCATCTCGAACTACTAGTGTAACTCTTTATAAGACACTCATCATCCCAGTCCTGCTGTATGGCGCCGTGGCGTAAGTGGTTAGTGTGTCGGATCACTACGCATGAGGTTCCAAGTTCGAATCCCAGAAAATACCCAAAAAGTTTTTTCACTGTCCCACCTCTCGCGAGCGTCTGGCAAACATCCGAGAGTATTGTTGTCACGAAAAAGCTTCTCAAATCGCCGTTCGGATTCGGCATTAAACTGTAGGTCCCTTCCATTCGTGTGAAAAATATAACGCACACAACATGAGTGGTTGCGAGAAGCTAAGCCCTGGCACTTTGAAGAGCTGTTGCGCCAAATATTTGTTTTTTTTTTGTTTTGCTGTATGGCGCAGAGGCATGGGTTTTGACAAAACCGGATGAGGTTGCCCTTGGTTATTTCGAGAGAAAAGTTCTTCGAGCAATCTTTGGTCCCGTCTGCATAGACGGTGAGTGGAAGAGAAGGTACAATGCCGAACTGTACGGCCTGTACAAGGACATCGACTTAGCCAGAAGAGTTCACATACAGCGACTAAGATGGCTGGGTCATTTAGAGCTAATGGAGCCCAACGTTCCCGCTAAGAAAGTCTTCGAATCCACTTCGGATGGACGACGCATTAGAGGACGTCCTCGCGGTAGGTGGCGCAAACAAGTGGAGAAGGACCTCAACCAACTTGGCATGATCAACTGAAGGCAGCTGGCTCGTAACCGTGCTGGCTGGAGAGGTTTGTTGGTTGAGGCCCTGGTCCATCCCGGACTGTATCGCCATCTAAGTAAAGTAACTAAGTTGGGTGGTTTGCCTTCTTATCTCCTTCGCGATCTTCCACCATTCTTTGCTGTCTTTCATCCGATTTATTTTTTCTTTCAGATAAGTGCAGTACTCAACTTCTCTCCTCACATATCTTCTTTTATTTTTTATTTGCCTCTATATATTAAGCTCTATCACTTGGACTTGAAGTTTTTTTTAACCTTCCGTCCTCGCACTGGGGTATGAGATACCCCACAAAAAAATTCAAACCGTGCCGTTACCATTACAATTTTTTGTCAGCCATAGCATTCCTATGTAAATTCAATTGAATATTTTTTGCAGTAGTAGGCGGTGGTTTTGAGCGATTTTTGTTTAAATATATAATTTTACTTTAACATTTTATATTGGGTATCATACACCCCAGTGTGCAGTTCATGTAATTTAGAAAAATATGTTAGATGCAACTTCTGTGGCAGAAAAAAAGATAGAAAAACAAGAAAAGGGTGTGTGCCTATGCACGAAGAGCATCGCTCGCTGCATTGTATCGAATGCACTAAATAAAATTTCGTTTTTGGTACACGCATTTCTATGCTCCGCTAACAATAGTTCGTAACAAAAATGCGTAATATTTTACATTATTATATGTATAACATCATTTCGCACAGCATATGTGGTATTTTTTTTATGTATACACATAAAACTTTTGACAAATTTGACTTTTATTGAACACCTAATTTTTTATGATTTTTTCATTAATCTAATTTTTAAAAGAAACTTTTTAATGAGTGGATTATGGAACCCCATTTGGGTGTCTTAAAAAAATAAGCAACGAATAAAAATTTAATTCAACAGAAACACATCTTGTTTTCTACATTTATAATTGGGGTATGTCACGCCGCAGTGTGAGGACCGCGTAAGTAAAACATAGGTGTGAGGACGGAAGGTTAAGTAAGGCACTTTTTGCCTCGAACCACTTGTTTTTTGGTAACGTATTAAGACAGCTTGAATCACACCGCGTACTTGTTGAGGCCTTTATTATATCTGTTAGGTCTTTCAGTTCAAAAATGTCTTTTTCTCGCTTTGCTTCCAATATATTGTTGTGTAGATTTTGGCAATATAACTCCTTTTTACTTTCTTTCCACTTGAGTTTTGGTAAGAGATTGAGTTTTTTTCGTAATCTATTCTCGATTTTAAAAACAAGCGATAATCTTATCGGTAAGTGATCTGATCATATTTTTTCATCTATCGAGAAGCTTTCTATGTGGGTAAGCAGCTCTTGTGATACAGCACAAATTTCGTTGACAGAGGTTCTAACGTTACTGACATACGTGAAATTTCCAGCCTGGTCTCCTTTTGTTTGTCCATTGTTGACCACTAGCCCATATTCGCTACAGAATTCCATGAATTGTTTGCCTTTGGCATTTATAATTACATCCCTTGACTTCCTTATGCATACGCACTTGCTTTAAGGGCGTTTCGATCTATATCCTCTGTTACCTGCTGTATTTCGCCGATTGTACCGTTCAGATCACCGATAACTACAGGGTTGCGTACGATTTTCTCTGTAAAAAAAACTTTTTTACCACACTTAACTCTCCTTCCCAATTAGCACCGCTGATATACAATGGTATAATCGTTAGTATCTCGTAATCTGACTTTATTTTAATCATATCCATCTCATCTATGTTGTCAAATACATGCTGTATTCCTGACTCGGTTAGATTCTTTTTTACTCAATACATACTCGTACATCTGCCTATAGCTCTTCCATAATTACTAAATTTTATTGCTGGTTTTTAGGATGTACTGAAGCCTTGAAAATACTTCTTATAGTGATCATTTTTGTCTTAAGATATGTGTGTTTCGAGTAATACAACAATAACATATTCAAAGAATTCAAATTCTGGGCGCCGTGGCGTAAGTGGTTAGTGTATCGGATCACTACGCATGAGGATCCAAGTTCGAACCCCAGAAAATACCAAAAAGTTTTTTCACGGTCCCACCTCTCGCGAGCGTCTGACAAACACCCGAGAGTATTGTTGTCACGAAAAAGCTTCTCAAATCGTCGTTCGGATTCGACGCTAAACTGTTGGTCCCTTCCATTCGTGTGAAAAATATAACGCACACAACATGAGTGGTTGCGAGAAGCTAGGCCCTGGCACTTTAAAGAGCTGTTGCGCCAAATTTTAATTTTTATTAAAGAATTCATTATATAAAATTTTATTTTGCAATCCATTGTCCCAGCATAATACAGTTTTTATTTCATCGTAGGATCAGACGTTCGATAGATAAAAAATATATACATAGACACCAGCTATGCACAGTGCACCAAGTCCTATTTTCATGTGGCGAACATTGGGTGTCTAGTACTTCTGAAAATAGGGTTCCGGACCCCTTTGAAGGTAGCTGTTGGCAGAAGACGATGGGAAGAGTGTTTGCACTTGAATCTAAATATGCCTGAACTGATAATTGGCTGACCTTTGGCCGAAACCAAAGTTTTATAAATATTACAAAGCGTAAACTATCTGGCCGAAGCATACTCTAAATCAAAACTGACCAAAAACTTGGCTATTAATATTAAAAAAGGAGTACATGGCAGGCGCCAAGAGATGTCTAGAAATCAAAACGACTCACATCGAAACCACTGCTGTGCTATGGTAGACTAATGTGTTCAATTATTGCCTAGGATGTTGAACTATTTTTCGAACTTTTTTAACTGAACAAATTTTCAGCAAAAAGTAGATACTATTAGTCGAATATTTTTAAGCGTTAAGAGTTTTTCAAAAATATTTCCTGGAATCAAGAGAGTTCGAATATCTTATCATAGCACATTTATTGCTTTCAGAAGTGTCTCCTTTTTTGACACAATTTTTTTTGAAACCGCTCGCTTGTAAGCGGCCCCTAGACGATCAATATTATCGTGCAATATATTGCACAGTATTATTCGCTGCGTGCCCCTGATGCAATATTTTTCCCAATAATTTAGTCGACGGCTGCAATACTAAAAAGTTGTCCAGATCTGTACATATTTCAACGACATGGAAAGAAGTTAAATCCAAAAGATTTCTGACTTACGAGTATTAGTCTATCATCATTCCTCTTAAAAACATTAGAACGACTGATTGATATCCATTTACGCAACAGTATTGATAAGAAACTACTGTCGGTAGCTCAACATGCATATTGCAAATGTAAATTAGTGGAGACGGCATTACACTCACTACACGAATATTCGCCGTTTCATAAAGAGTACACAATAGCAACCTGGATATAGAATGCACTTTCAAAAATGTCAATACATCAGTGATAGCAGATGCACTATCAGATCTCACTTTGCGAATTGATTAATCTCATACTTAATGGTCAGATTATCAACGTCTACTTGAAGATCTGTCAGAAGAGGCACTTCACAAGGAGGTGTTCTATCCACACGTTTGGCGGCGTATACTTTAAAAAAACAAATTTTATTGCAACATATAAAAAGGTAAGGAAAGGAGGAATATTTCAGTAGCCTGTTTTCATTTCAGAATTCCACTCCAACTCTAATGGAGCGTGGTTAAGTCGTACGGGGTAGGGTATCATACAATACATTTTTGACTGGTTGTAACCATTCGCCGTGTCTTTTCTCTTTAATGTTTCATTGTTCCTAATGAAATTTTTCAGAACACATTTTGTCCGAAACCGGTTAATTGCCGAAGTAGCCGAAGCACAAGCCGATTCTTCGATGGGACTCTAGTAGTCTGCGGTCAGATTATTTGCTTGAACTTTTTCTTCATAAGAAGTGTTGAAGAGTTTAGTGGCTCAGAGATAATTTTTTATCAATTTCTAGTACATGTTTCTTAGGGGGCGGAAGAGCAATGCCGAAATATTCTGTAGAATTGGTCAGGCTGGATCAGTTTTGAGAGAGTTGGTCAGTCTGTTATAAGGAAGGCCGAACTTAGTGTTCAAGCTTAATTGTCGGTTTTTAACTCGGTGTATGTTCCAACTCTCACCTATGGTCATGAAATTTAGGTAGTGCTGCTGAAATGAGGTTCCTTTTCGGTGTTACTGGAATAACTCGTAGGAATCGAGTGCGCAACACCAGAGTACGCGAGGCGCTCAATGTTGAGCAGCTACTTCTCCGAATTGAACGATCTATGTTTCGATAGTTTGGTCACGTAGTGCGTATGCCCCCAGACAGGCTTCCAAGACGTGCCATTAGGCGAACCCTCCGTAGGCCTAGAAGTAGAACGTGTAGGATGGAGGATCCACCTGAGCATCTTACCACCCGCGACTTTCCTGAAGTAATAGCGGGCCATTGGAAATATATGTATGTGTGTATGTTTCTTATAATGTATTGTTTGTATTCTAGGGTCACTCTTTCTTTGATCAATCTCTTCAGCCTCTGAGGATTTTCTAACAATTAGGAGACGTCTTCCAACGTTCATGTACATATATTTCGACTATTTCTATTCTTTGGACATAGTTCATTACCCAACCAATTGCAAGAACCATGCCATTGGCTCAATAATTAGGCTCCTCATTTATACTACCTCTAAAACGCGGGGCTCGGTCTTGTATAAGAGACTGGCAATCTATAATCCTGTTTATATAAGCCTGGCAGCATATTTCATCCTTTCTTTTCAGATGTTTTAAAAGTGGTTATAAAGAAAAGTAAACTAAAACTTTGTTCGATTCAATAGATCTGTCATGATTCAATTTCTTCCATATACTATATATCCATAACCATATATCCGCACTACGACACCCACGGACATTTCATAGCCTTAATACAATGCTACCAAAGCGAGTGTCAAGAAATTCAAAGGCATTTGTTAACTTTTCTGCAAATGTTGCAAAAACGTTACAAATGATGCAGGAAAGCAATTTTAGAACCTCACAAATTGATAAAAATCATCTTGAAACTTTGAAAATCTCTTTATCCTCCCATAAATAGCAAGACTGCCATAAAACCCACAGACCTAAACGTAGTGAGGGTGGAAGGCAAAAAAAAAAAAACCGGATGCATCTGCAGCCAGCGCTTGAAAAACTTGAAAAGCACCAAGAGTGTCATATAACTTGCACACTCCACTCGACTGAATTGTTCTGAAATAGAACTCCTCATATCCCTAGAAACTCAGAGAGAAAGATAATGAACTTGGGATTCTCCATTCCATTTCAATTTCTATACAAGGTTACGTACATATCTATTCATTGCTGCTTTTGTCTATCTACGAGTTCAATCCATTATGTGCGACGACGACGACGACAAAAGCATCAGCGGAAGAACAATTTAATTCCAGCTCCTATTTCAAGCATCCTTAACAGGACAAACTTTAAAAGTATTCTCCCCGTTTAACCTCTCGCACTCGCACCCCAGCACCAAGAACAACGCGCAAACACAACTCATTTGAAAACAATACCCAAATAGGGCACTCACAACCCGGTCGTTGTATTCAATTTTGGCAAGCACTCCTCCATACCAACAAAGACCCGTCTAACGCTCTTCTTGTACCCAACCGTGCTTTATGCGTGTTTTTGAAGAAAATTAATTCCTGCTTTCGCAGGAGTTCATTAAAAAGTTCTATACACATCTACTCCTCGAAAAGTTGGCAGTAGTGGTGCTGGCACCATCCATCAGGACGAAGGAGCTGGCGCAAAAAAAAAAAAATATATATATATAAATTACTACCCAACTCTTCTATTGTGGTTGTGTGAGTGCATGTTAGGAGAGGCAAACTACTAATAACTTTACGGAGCTCTGTGGTTGCGTGGGGGTGAGCTCCTTTCCTTACCCAGAAACAAGGATTGATTTGTTGTTGAAAACTTTAATTGTTATTTATGTCTTAATGGCAGAGAATAAGATCCATTTGTGACATCCTTCGCATCTGCAGGGGACAAACCGAACGCATTTTGCGAATTCCCTGCTGTTTATCTATCTATCAGCAAACCACCATCATTCGAGTCGAAAATAAAAAGGCATAACAAGGCAAGGAAAAAAGGTAATAATCACTTCACATCGATTCGACCGACTACAAAGGGCAAAAATTGAAAATAATATCCATTGGGATTGGACCCGCATCCGATATCCATCATCTGCGTAATAATGCCAACCGCAGCCATAGGGACAGCAGCGCAGCATCTCTACACCAGCAGCCGAAACCAATTGTGGCACATTGGTATGTAATAAGCATGGTAATCAGGCGTGGGAGTCATTTGAAGTTGTATGCGTAGTGTCCAGGGATAGACCGTGAAATTCTTTCCATGTTAGGGAGTTGCTTTGTGGGAACTCCATCCAAGGGTAGGGTGGTTTTAGTACTTTTTTTTTGTCCGGACATAAATAAAGAATCGATAAGTATTTATGGATATGCAGTATGAGGGTGCTGTGGTAATGTCGTCTGCCTCCAAAATGTGAGAGGTAATGAATTAAAAAGAACGAGAATTAGTTGTGGTTTAAAAATGTTAAATTGGCTAAATTTCACGCTGCTGAGAATTTGAATGAAGACTATTGAGGGTCGCGAATCGATTGTCGTGGGCTATCACGCATTCGGGATGACGTAAACAAATTATTGAAGGTCTCAGTTAACTCGATTTGATTCTGCAAGACTGCTCACTACGCTGTTACGCGGTTACGAATGAAACAAGATTTTCGATTTCAAGTTATTAAATTAATTAAGTAGTTCCGTTTTTTCCTTACTATGATAGGTTCCTGAAATAGTTGTTAAAATGGATACACTGTTGTGCTACAACTTCAGCTCGATCTTTGTAGATCCACTGTATTCCCCGTTGTAAGAAGAATGGCTGAAGGAAGATAGTTGATGCTAAACGACTCAGTACTTGCAAACCTACACCATGGAACTAACCACATACAACATGGATGTTAAGAAAGCTAAAAGAAATAGCTTCAGAGCTTCATAAGGCCCTGGCTAATGAAAAAGCAGGCGCGTCATAATCACTGAAAAAGCAGGCGCGTCATGCTCACTGAAAAAGCAGGATGGAAGCTATACCGAAGATAAAGATCAGAGGGCTCTTCCACTACTCGAAACACATTTTCTGGGCAGCTCAATCTACAGTAGTACAGATGTATCCGAAAGGCATAAAGGCCATGTAAAGAAGATGGCGGTGGCAGGAAATATCTGTACGGAACAACGACTAACTTGGGCCCTCAATACTTTTCAGCCATTCAAGGCACCAGGAGTAGACGGCATATTTCCTGCCATACGACAAAAAGGCCAGGATACCATTATGCAGACACTCCTAGGATTAATAAGAAGTTGTATAGCACATACCAAACATATACCAAGAATCTGGAGAAGTCGGGAAAAAGACAACACTTCACCATACTAAAGAAGTTAGTTAACCACCTAAGAATAACTGTGCTGTAAAGAATATATCTTCATCACAATCAACGCGCCTACAAAGCGGGAAGATCCGCCGAAACCGCACTATACCAGCTGACAAGTTGGCTTCAGGATGCACTGGAGAGCAAGGAGACAGCAGTATGTGTTTTTCTGGACTTCGAAGGAGGCTTTGACAACACCTCCCATGAAGTAAGTCACCATACAGGAAGTAAATGGATGTGGAAGAAGCTGAGAACTAGGACTGCTGAGACGGAGGTGGGACAAGAAATCATTACAATAAACACTATTAGAGGCTTCCCACAAGGATGGGTACTATCCCCATTATTGTGGAGCTTAACAGTAGATGAGCTAGTGCAAAAACTGACAGATGCCGGCATTAACTGTCATTATTGAACTCGAGAAATTTGAGGAAACGCTTTGCGAAATTATTCAAACATGTAGCAGCTATGGCAATCAGAGCCACTAGAGCGCTTATGGTATACAGGAACATTCCAAGTAGAAATGGCTGCACCTGATGATAGTTAGACCCATCATTACATATGGTGCAGTGCCAAGGATCAGCAGAACAAGGCTAAGCATGACGGGGACATTCCTAGGCAAAATGCAAAGACTAGCTTACATCTGTTTTACAGAAGTCGTGAAAACCTGTCCCAAGCAGCACTACAGGTTATCGTAGGACTACCTCAGCTACACATAGTGCTGGAAAGGATCGCAAAGGAAAGCATGTTTAGAATAATCAATTCTGCAGGGACCTCTCAGAAACACCAGCACACCTTCTTATGGAAGCAAAAATCCACAAAAAAGACATCACCTGAGCGCCTTTCTCCCATCAGAGATGGATCTACCTTCGCTGGATACACTTTAGATACTCCAGTTCATCAGAGCAGCTACACTAGAGGAAGTGCCCCAAATAGGGTATGACATCGATTAGAGCCTTAGTTTGGGCGCACATTAGACCTACTAAAGCTCGCAGTGCATACGCACTTCACCAACCATACATCTACAACCGTCTCAGTACCAAGTTCAGAATGTTTCTGAATGTTCTGAGGGTCTTCCTTCTGATTTTGACAAAACATACTAAAAATCTAAGATGGCGTCCAGGAAGAAAGTACATCCCACATGATAAGCGGCAAGCACTTCTCAAATACATAAGTACAGATTCTGCACAAACCTAGTGATGACATTGTGAGAAACACAGATTTCAAAGAAGACTAGACTCAAAGCTGAATACAATAATTGATAATATCAATTACTTGGACAAATTCCAATTTAAAATGTACTTGATAGATCCAAAACATCCATAGGAGCTGCGGCCAGCAGTGGTACTTGAAATCTCTGGGAACTTTCCAAAGTATTTTCCAAACAGTGCAAGACACTGTTAGGTATCCAGGCCTCTATTTGGGCACTGAGGATCCGGTCCATGTTGGTATGGAAGCCATCTACTGGCAACTAGAACACGCAGGAGTAGAGAATAGTGAGTCAGTCTATACAGTACCAAGTAACGACTCGGAAATCAAGTTTGTTGGATCTGAATCATTTTGTGCGCTAGGACCCCAAAAATAAAAAGAGGTATTTCAAATAGAAAGATGTACTCTTACTCTTGTATATCATTAATTGGAGCTCACTCCACTTTGTTTCTTGTGAGAATTCTGCAGCTTCGCCGTGGAGATAAGGGAAAATGTGAACCTTGAAGTGCCTTCTCATGCATCTTTATCTATGCATCTTTCATTTTTCTCCATAAAGTCTTCTATACATCCAAGGCTTTCCAAATTTTCCTTCATTTATTTTTATGTAATATAATAAATTTAATTTGCTAGTAGGTTAGGTTAAGTTAGATTGAGTAAGGTTATGAGTTTGCCATAAAACTCTGTGCACCATATTGGGCCAATCAAGATCCCTACGGAACCTTAACGGGAGAAAACCTAAATCGGTTCTTCCATGCACTTAATGTTCCTACCAAATTTAAATAAATTATTGTTCTGATTTAAGGACCCAATCGTTTCTAAGTTATCACAGAAGTATCTTCCAATGTGTTTTAGTCTAGTCTCGGCAATGCTTTGGCATCCAGAGAGTAGATGTGTTATGTCATCTGGGACGTGTAGATCATTACAGTACCTGCATATATCCGTCTTCGTTAATCCTATCCTCACAGCGTGTTTTCTCAGACGGTAATGACCAGAGAGTATCTCCATCGCTGTTCTTAACTGTGGTCCGCCTAGTTTAACTATCTTCCCATATTTTGTGCGATTTAATACAGGCCACAGGACCTAAGACACACTATGCCCTCCTAGGTTGAACCACCTCATTTTTAAACACTAAAGGATTACATAACCTCGCATTGCCTGACTTTTTTCACGTTTGATATCGGTGTTGGGTAGACACATTCTTCCTCTATTTGTGTTTTAAAATCTGTGGTGACATTTGCTTCAATTTCTTCAGCATTAGCTCGACAAGCCTTCTTCATCATAACTGCTTACTAAACAATAGACCATCCATTCGTTTATCACAACAATTTGTATTGCAACAAATGCATTTTAATTTCAAATAATGAACAACTGCCAAAACAGTGCATTCTTCATTTCATACAAAACAAAGCAATTACATCCAAGGGCAAACTACGAGACCCAAGAGGACCAACAGACAACAATCCCATACCTCACCCTCGATGATACTTACCAGAAGAATCAAAAGAAGAAAACGTAAAAAAGGATATCTCGTTCCCATTTACAAAGAAGCCTAACCAACAAAAATCCTGCCATGTGTGCACAAGATGACTTGTTATTGTTATGTCAGCACCATCGCCACGAATCAAACAACAACACCATGCCCGCAGCAGAAGCAGACAAATGTACATACATATTTCTAAAAATATACTCGGATATGCAATAAAATGCAGGGCATATGATGCTAATGCCCCTGCTTGGTATGGTAGGCCAAGCGATGGAGCGAGAGCCTTAACAACACCATAGCACAGAATGCAGCAGTGAATTCCTTTCTAACAATTTTTCAACAATGTTCAATGACAGTGCACAGAATCAAATGCAACACATCCCTCCTTTAGAAGAAGATATGAAAGAAGTCATAAGTTGTTAGCGCCAGAAGATCATTACACAAAGAGGTAGCACATTTTCAATAAATCCCCTACCTAGACCAATTGGAAAATAACAAGAAAAAGTCAAATAAACACAAGAAAGGAGTGTTGACAGTTGACGCAACACATAATGCTATTGCATTCCTTCGAATTGGTACTCAGGAAAACTGTGAAAAAGAACACGATATCCAATTTGAATTTGAACCAAATTGTCTGCGGATTGCACAAATTGCAAAGGAAATGAGGAACATCAGATGATTGTCTGGACTCCAACTGGGCGCGAATTTCTGCCATAAATAGCAGGAACTAGCAAACTGTCAAAATTGGGGTAGTCGCATGTCTGCGAAAGGTGACTGAAATATTTTCGTATTAGGAAAATAAATTATGCTAAGCCTTTATCCGTTAAATGCCGAGTAGTGCAGTAAAGGCAAGAAAATATCGGCAATCATTCGAAGAAGATAGGTATTCAATTTATGTCGAAAAGTATTTAAGGCTTTTTTGGTCGAAACGAAAGACTATGTAAGTCTATTCTCTCCACCGGGTTAGTGTGTCGGATTACTGCGCACAACGGTCAAAGCTCGAATCCCTGAAAACACATAAAATATTTTTTTTTTTGCGATTCATCTTTCACGGACATCTGACAAATATTCAAGAGTGTTATGATACTATAATGGGAACGTTTCTTAATTCACACGCACAAAACCAAAAGTTGAGGGCAATAAAATAAAGCGCACGACTATGTTGAACGTACTTAAGAGGCGTATAAAGCGGGGCTCTATTGAAAAAGTTGAGCTGCTCGCAAGTTCTTTGATCGGAGGAGAAAAGAGGGACATCGAATTCTCAGAAAGAAGAAAAAGGAGCATGATAAGCGCTCAATCGAGGAGGTTCCCGTCAACCCGATTAGAATGAAGTGAGGACAGTAATATCTAAACTTATATCCAACAAGGCTGTTGGAGCCGATGGCCTTACCGCCGAACTTATCAAAGAAGGAGGAGATGGATTGGTAAGTTGCATGCACCAGATCATCTGTAAAATTTGGTCGGACGAAATGGAACCTTTGCATCGTTTGCCCAATCCTGAAGAAAGGAGATCCTCTGAACTGCGTCAACTACAGAGGTATAAGTCTTCTCAACATCGCATATAAAACCCTGTCGGCCGTATTATGTGAACGCCTAAATTCAATCGTCAACAACCTGATACGTCCTTTTCAGTACGGTTTCAGGCCGGGAAAGTCCACAGTTGATCAAATATTCACACTACAGCATATCTTGGAAAAAACTCATGATCATAAAATCGATACTTATCATAGTTGCCTATGATAGCGTGTATAGAGACGAATTATACAATGCCATGTCAATGATTTGCATGCTTACTTGAGAGGAGGTCTCAATATCGAGCTCTTAACCATAAGATTACTGATGTATGCTGACGATATGGTGATCTTAGCATATGCTATTGGAGTCATGCAACAGATGATAGTCCATCTTGAAGAGTACTTTGAGAAATGGAATTTGGAAGTGAACCTTTCAAAATCAGAAATCATGGTTTTCCGAAATGGTGGTAGGCTATCAAACCAAGGAAAGTGGGTTTTTAAAGGAAAAGAAACTCGAATAGCGTTGTATTATACCTATCTTGGTGTACTTTTCACTCCAAAAACGAGCTTTATAAAGTATGCAGAAAAAACAAATACTGCAGCGAAGAGCAGCATCGACGCAACATGGCATTGCTTTTCGAGTTAAAGAAAATACAACACTCAGTGCAAAGTGGGCTTTGGAATGTTTGAAGAAGTGGATAACCTACAACCCTATTTTTTGAGAAGAATTTTGAAACTACCATCAGGTCTATTGAGATCGGAGCTGATGATGAGCATTTTTATACGCTAGACTTACATCATAGATACGAGTATGTCAAAAGAACAGCGTTCGAATACAATGACAATGAAAACTTGACTACAACATCCACTTACCAATATTCTTCGAAAAAAAAACAGCTGTTTTGGCTGAAAGGAATAAACATTATCGGAAATTGATTTGGTTTGCGCTGGGATCAGAACAGACCACGTGAAAGAGACTGGGATATCAAAAACTTCCAGCTTCTGGATCTACTCAAAGCATATAGTCGCCAACGAAGAGAACGGAGAGCGAGGGAAAGTAGGTCAACGGTATTTTAATGATGATTTTAACATTAACAAAATTACGGGGATTTTCAAAGCTACATGCGATCTGATTTTCCTTAATGGAAGCAGATTTGGAGGCAACGAATCAACTCTATGCAATATTTGTAACATGAGAGAAGAAGAAAACATCTATCACTTCATAGGCAGATGTCCCGTACTAAGGGAATTTAGAGTGACATGTTTTGAAAAGACAATTTTGAATGAAGGTGAACTCATCATTATATTCAATGGAAGAAACATGAACGATTGGAACAGACTGGTCAACTACGAGTATATTACTACTGCCATATCCTACTGAAAACAACTTATAACTGAATTCAATTAGTACAAATATTTGTATCATCTTTTAATCCTTTATTTCTCTTCTTTTATATAATTGCTTTCAAAATCTAAATTTAAATGCCTACTCATTGAATTTCATTTTTATTTGTAATTTACCCGACAGACGACTATTTATTCTGTCGTAAGTCTTTTACTTCTCAGCAAAAATTGTATATTTTGATCTCAAAACAATGTAATGGTATAAAAAGTTGAAAATAAAGAACATTTTACTACTACAGTGCCATGTCTAGTACCGGCATCCCTGCCTAGCTCATCTGTCTATCCGATGGAGAACTTTCGCTGCTCCATCGAAGTCAGAAAGAACATCGCCGAACCGTTCGGTGTCAGGGAAGGTCTTAGACAAGGTGACGCGCTATTATGCGATCTCTTGAACATAATACTTAAACGAATTGTACAAAACTCATAAGCCAACAGCCGAGGTACAATTTCCTATAAATCTGTACAACTACTCGCTTATGCTGATTACACTGACATATTCGGAAGAAATTAGCGGCCCGTCGCGTCAGTGGGGCGCTTGCGAGTGTTGAGACAGAGGAAGCAAATATGAGTTTACCGGTCAATGAAAGCAAAACAAAATATAAGCTGTCTACAAAGAAGGACATTCAACATCGGCGTCTTGGACAGAACGCTACAATAGACAGATATTATTTTGAAGTAGCAACCAAGTTTGTCTACCTAGACTCTATAATGAGCTCTGCAAATAGTATTAGTAGGGAGATCAAACGAAGAATTACTCTTGCCAATTGCTGTTTTTATGTGCTAAGAGGGCAATTGAGTAGCAAAGCCTTATCTTGAACTACGAAGGTAACTCTGTGTAAGACACTGATCATCCTAATCCTGCTGCATGGCACAGACGTGTGGTACGTATTATCGTGCGTCGTATTTTTCACACGAAAGCAAGGTACGTGCAATTTTAGGCGGTATCAAAAAGTATTGATAAATTTCTATATTATTCTTGAATGTTTTTTTTTTCTGAGGGTAATTAAATTAAAACCTCGAGTTCAGGAGTTCAATGTGTTTGCCGGCTTAGTTTCGGAATCTAAGACCGTTCGACACTATTTGAAAGGTTTAAAACGGTTTTACTTCTTTTTATCGACTTAAGACAATGTACTGTCTTGACCCAAACATTTTGCGTGACAGTGAATTTCCCTCTAGATTAATGAGATAATAATCGCATTTATGGACAGTCTTTATGGGTCTATTAACAAACCTTTTTTCTTTTCCTTACAGAAAGTGGTATACTACGGAAATGCTTTGGTGCTATGCTGGACTTTTCTTTTTCGATGTAAGTTGCTTTGCATTATTTGAATCTTTTGTAAAGACTGAGACAACAAATTGCACTTAGAGGTCAAAATACCTATAGAATGGAGAAATAAATTCGATGCACACTGCAAGGCAATTTTTTGGAGCCCAAGGTACTTTATCTTTCTACCAGCATGCTCTTATTTCATAACATTTAAAAAACAAGAAGAAGGAATTGAAAATTTGTCTCAGAAGAACATTCATACTTTTACTTCCCCACCAATTTCTGCAGATTTACTTAAAAAAAAATATTCAAGGCTTTTTATTGGAGTCAATCTCAGATGTGACAACTTAATCTAATATGAATGAGACTTATAAGCTTAAGTTGTCACTTTCGTTTAACCACATAAATGTGTATTTTCATTCATTTTTATACATTTTTTTAATCTCCAAGTAAGACATATGTGTCATACTCGTAGATACTCTGCAAAATTCCCACGAAGCGAATTTTATCATGAATAGTGATTATTTATAGCACCAGTTATATAAGGTCATCTTTAGAGCCAAAGAAAAAACAGACAATTCTAATATTTAAATCGGTATTTGGTACTGGTTACACTTTAAATAATTTCGTGATTAGCTTTTAGTACTAACTAACACAAACCGTACATCCCGAAGTGTATACAGTTTATGAAAATTACTTAGGTTAATAGTAAATTCTGTTCTAAAGTCTGCGAATTTAATTTCAAGTCATTTATTTCTTTTTGTTTTGTGGGTCAGGGCTCATCCACGAAATAATAAGTTGCACCACTACTTGGACGATAGATATGTTCTGACTTTTTTGATAAACGGATATCAGAGCTCATATTCGTAGTATGAACAGGTATGGGAAATTCAGGTATATGTGGAACTGGCATTGTTATAGGTGAAGCACCGGGGTATAGGATTTTGCAGCGGTTTTTAGAATTATATCCCGCCACACTGCCCAAACAAAAGTAACAATCACTATGATTTGCCTGTTCCCGCTTCATCTTAGGAGTACCAAAGACAATATTTTGATTTGCTATAAGTCCACTGTCTCAACAATATTTCAACACAAAAATATCATAATTTATGTGGAACTCACTGTTTATTTTGCTGACCTAACTTAATTCCGAAGTAAGCAAAATATGCATTTTTTACCAAAGCTGGTCTTTCGCTTTTGTCTGACCGTGGTATGTTGTCCATAAATGACACAAAATATAAATATGTTCATAACACCGAGACCTCATAATTATGTACAATATTAAAAAAAACATAACCTAATACTCACACGTATACTGTCGTCACTCTTAAAAACACGCGCAGACTGAAAAGTTATACAGCATCTGTTTCGCCATAGAGAGAGATACCTATCGTATACTATACTTATGTGTAGCGGGGATATCATAGAATAATCAAGAATAAAGTAAATATGAATTTACTAGATTATTCCCAAATTAATGAAAATATTCAACTACTTTATTAGAGTTATTCTAAAAAAATATCTATATGAATAAAAGTATAGCTTATCCACTAAGTTTTTAAGGCTTTACAAACAATTCTTTTTAAATACCTCCGTTGCTGTTTGGAGTGGTAGTTCCGCGTCAATTTTTTTCAAAACATAAACTGGTGTTCCTCAAGGGTGTGTCTTAAGTCCGATCACTTTTTCACTATTTATTGATGATTTATGCGATTATCTGCAAATTGGAGGGGTGCAGTTTAGCAGTCTGTTAATGAAGATTTTATTATACGCTGATGATCTTGTCATTCTCGCTGACAATCCTGTAACCCTACATCAGATGGTCAATCAATTAAAGAGGTATTGTGATGATGAGGTCCCAAACCTTTAAATTAGTATTTTTTATTTTTTATTTTTTATTTTTTTTATTTTATATCCTTTAACCCCTCGGGGGGCATAGGGCGTCAACCACGCCTGCGCGCCATCGTCTTCGGAGTTCTGCAACGCGTTTGAGCTGCCTTCAACTCATTCCTAAAGAGCTCGATTCCTCCTCAACTGTTCTGCGCCACGTTTGCCTAGGGCGTCCCGCTATTCTGCCTGCCTGGGTGAGCGGATTCCACTGCATAGCGTATTTCGCAATGGAGTTGTCTTCGCGCCGTAGGGTGTGTCCAATCCATTGCCACTTTCTTCTTCGTATAGTAATGCTTATAGGTTCTTGGCCCGTTCTCAGATAAAGTTGTTCGTTGAAGATGCGGTTCGGCCAAAAAATCCTCAAGATGATTCTTAAGCATTTGTTTACGAAGACTTGCAGCTTGCGTGTGTTAATGGTGTCCATCTTCCAGGTACTGCACCCATAAAGCAGCACCGATTCTACGTTGGAGCGGAACAGTCGTAGCTTGGTTCTTAAGCTAATAACATTGCTTCTCCAGATTTTGGACAGCATTCCGAACGCAGCTTTAGCCTTCCCGATTCTGCGGCACACATCAAGTTCGGTGCCACCGCGATTAGCCGAGACGACACTTCCTAAATATAGAAAGTTATCAACTTTCTCGACTTGCTTTCCGGCAATGTTAAGTTGAGCGCGGGTATTGGAAGTACTCAGGGCTTTTGTTTTGGCTGTGTTTATTTTTAGCTCCACTTTATTTGCCTCAGCTTCTAGATTTTGGGCCATCAAATGAAGATCCATTATCCGATGTGAAAGTAGACAAACATCGTCAGCGTAATCTAGGTGTTTAAGGTAAGATGTCATAGTCAAACGAATTCCAGAATTAGCTTCCGTCAATGCTGCACGGAGTACATCGCTGATAACCACCAAGAACAATAGTGGTGACAGTATGCACCCTTGACGTACTCCACTTTGGACTTCAAAGTCCTCCGACACCTTACCATTGTGCACGACGTGACACTTGCCGCTCTCATATGTAGCCTTGATAATAGCTATAAGCTTTTCTGGAATGCCTCTCCTGCGCAAGGCTAACCAGATAGCATCTCGATTCAAGCTGTCGAAAGCCTTCTCGAAGTCGATAAACAGTAAATGTAGCGGAGACCTATACTCAACGCATTGTTCGATTATGATCCGTAAGGTGTTTATGTGGTCGATGCAGGAGGATCCAGCGCGAAAGCCTGCCTTTTCGACATCGAGAGTTGAATCTAAATGATCTTTAATTCGTTCTAGAGATATTCTAGCTATTATTTTGGCTACAGCTGGAAGAACACATATACCTCTCCAGTTACCGCACTCCATCAAGTTACCCTTCTTTGGAAGCTTAATGATCATCCCCCTTTTCCACTCCTGTGGAAATTGTTCACTATCCCAAGCTCTCCGTATTAGCGGATGCAGCAAATCTGCCGATGTATTTGGCGCTGCTTGAAATAGCTCGGCGGGGATGCCATCAATACCCACCGCTTTGTTTTTCTTGAGGGACTTGATTGCTGTTATTATTTCTGTTTTACTGGGAGGTGCGGTGCGAATTCGGGAATTTGTTGCTTCGAACTGCTCATTCGAATTCAAGATCATACCGCCGTCGTCTAAGTGATTTAGCACTGTAGCAAAATGTTCTCTCCATCTAGTGAGCTGATCCTCATCCGAAATCAGAAGGTTACCGTCTAGACTCTTCACTGGATGTTGTTTGGAGTTTCGACCACCAATGAGCTCCTTAGTGATGTTGTAAATAGTCCTACTGTCGCACCTACTCGCTGCTTCTTCAGCCCTTGAGGCCAGTGAGTTGACATATTGACGTTTGTCACGTCTCACACTACGCTGCACTTCTTTCTTCTTCGCACGGTATTGGGCTTCAAGCTCGGTTCACTCTACTGCTGAGGCCGCTGCAATCTGAGCCCTGATTGCTGTACGCTCATCGATCCGTCTCCAGGTGTCTGTAGAAAGCCATGTGCGGTGGTGTTTCTGCTTTTTCCTGACATAAGTGCGTGCCCCAGTCGCAAATGCATTTTTCACAGCACTCCAGTCGTCATCCATGTTCTCTATGCTGCTGATTGCTTCTGCTTCTAAGGCAAGATGGTCCCTGAACTGTTGGCGCACTTGGGGAACCTTGAGCCTGTCGATATTAAACCTGGTGATGTTAAGTAGGTTTGAGCGGTTGCTGTTGACGGATGCAGTACGAAGGCGTAAATGAGCTACCATAAGATGGTGATCACGTTCTTGTTCGACGTCAGCTCCACGTCTGTTTCGGACGTCCAGGAGACAGTTTCTAAAGCGGCGACTGATCGCAATGTGGTCGATCTGGTTGGATGTTCGTTGCCTATCAGTAGAGACCCAACTGATCTTATGGCAGGTGCTATGCTTAAACAACGTACCTCCAATGACTAGGCGGTTGGTGTTGCAAAAGTCCACAAACCGCTCACCATTGTCACTACGGTCTCCCACGCCGTGAACTCCCATCACGTGCTTAAGCATGGCGTTGTCGCTACCCACCTTGTCATTGAGATGTCCCATTACCACTACCATGTCCCCATTAGGCGTTTGGTTGTAGGCGGCGCCTAAGTGCCTATAACAATCATACTTTTTATCCTCAGTCGCGTCTAGAGTCGGAGCATAACACTGTGTGATGGTTATTTTTCTAACTCTACTCTGGAACATAGCCGTCAATATCCGGTCACTATGGGGTTTCCAGGATATGAGGCTACTACGTGCTGCTGGAGTTAGCATGAGTCCTACGCCAGAACTCGGTGCACTTCCAGCTGGTTTACCAGAGTAGAGCATCACAGTGCTTTTGGTTGGGGAGATGTATTCCCCAGCATCGTACCATCTTATCTCGCTCAGCCCTAAGATGTCGATTTTATACCGTGCGAATTCGCGCTCCAATTGGAGGAATCTGGCGTTATAAGGCCCTTCCTTGAGTGAGTCCAGGAGGGTCTTAACGTTCCAGAATCCGATCGTTGTCCGTGTCCGATAGCCAAAGGTCGTCAACAAATTATCCGTCCTTATCCGAGGCGATTGTTTCCGTTTCGGAGCAATAGTTTGTTTTACGGTTGCGGCTCGCTGGGCCACAGACCAACCGACACTTATCCTGTTTTTCGGCGCAGGAAGCTCGCCATTCGTCCTCTCCCGTTAGCAATTTCCGAAGAAATTCCCAGATGACACCACGAGGAGATGGGAGTAGGGCTTACTAACAGAGCTACTAGGTTTTCGGCTGCAGTGGCTCCTTCTCGTTACTTAGCGGACCAGCACCTATCGGGAGATGCTGCCCCTACGAGGCCTTTGTTAGTCGTTTGCCATCCAAATCAAATTAGTATACCGAAGTCAAAAATTATAGTTTTTGAGTCTACGTCACACAGGAGCTCGCGGGAGCATTGGGTATTGGATGGGGATTCTATGAGTATTAAGGTAGTTCAAAAGTTTAAGTATTATGCTTAGGGTTTCTATTACCGCACAACTTGAACTTGCATTCTCATGTAAGAGAAAAATATGTAGCTGCTAAAACTGCTATCAACGGCGTGTGGGGCAAATTCTTTGTAATTAAACATGTGGAGCCCTCTTTTAAATTTAATGAGTTCGATGCTACCGTAAGCTCCTACCTTTGCTATGCAAAGAATGGTATGATTTAGCGTCTAGTAATGTTAGTGATTGGCGGGACAAATTTTATAACTGCATTGCCAAAGTAGACGAGTCTTTCTTACAGCAGTGATTGAACAGAGCAAGTACGTCGTTAAGCAGACGGGTATGCAAATGTCTTCATCACGCTTTGGGAAATTGCAGTTATTTCAGGAACGAACGTTTACTTTACCAGATGAGTTTGATCTTTAAGGTCAGAACGGAGATATTGCCTCTCAACTATATACCGCATAGAGAGGATCTTTGACGAATTTGTACCCTATGCAATCTAAATGAGAATGAGACCGTATTTCATTTTTTTAGCAACATGTCCCGTACTGCTGGAGCTGCGCATCTGCGTGTTCTCTCATTTGAAGAAACTGAGCAAATGTTGAATAGTATATTAGGTGGGAGAATTCTTTTCAACTACTGTAATCAGTAATTTAATTATAGGTAGTAATTCCGCAGCATTTTGGTCAAAACTTTGCAAGATCATTGTTACTAATTTCTGCTTTTTAATTTTGTTAACAAATTTATATCCTATACTTTGAACAATTACAATTCCTCTGTTCTCAATTTCTAATAGAATTTTTATTTTACGGTTTTAAGCAATGTCAATTCACGGCAGACAGCGTTCATGACACGCTTGTATTTTGTTTTATATTTAAAATTCTAAACTTTATATTATTTTTAAATAAAGAAGTTATAATAATAATAAAACTAATAATATGAATAAAAAAAAATCGACGTGATATGTAAAAAACGGAGTTTATATTGTGAATCATCATGCCAAAGTCGATATGTATCACGTAAAATTGTTTAGAAATCTTTTTCATCGCAGAGCTATGTAATGTAAGCTGAAAATGAAAAATATTTGCTCAACATTGAAACACGGAGAAGGATTCTTTATATCGTTGGGCTCTATGGCAACTAGTGGAGCTGGAAACTTTGAATTCATTGAGACCACAATGGACCAAATTAAGTATTTGAATATTCTCAAGAGAAATCTACACAATTTTGCACAAAAAATGAGCTTGCATTTGGATTTATATTTTCGATGAGATAACACTACTCAACAAATTTTAAACTTTTAAAATTATCTGAGATCTTACCATGTGATAATTGTTTCTTATTATTAACCTAATCCGAATATATAAACAAAAATGTTCCATCACATCTCAATTTTGAGATAAAACGCCAAATCAAAAATCATGATTTTTCTACAAACTTAAGTACTTTATTTGATTTTTAATGATGTTTTGATTGAAATGGTGATTCTTTTTTTGGAGTGATTGGCTTTCCTCTTGTACTGGGATTCAGGGGTATCCCTTACGAGGTTCCAACAGAAGTCTGCTAGCATATTAGGCTCCCATCTTCCTTGGTAACGCTTCTCAATTGCAGCAACATCTTAATGAAAGAGTTCTCCTTGTTCATCACTAACCGCACCCCTATCTTCGGGGAAAAAATTCAAATGAGTGTCAGGAAAATACAGCTTTAATGACATATTGCATCCCATTTTATAGTAGCAGTCCAGCATCATCTTTATTTTTATCACGATAGTCGGCGGATTTATTGTTTCCAAGGAAGTTTTTGGTCACGTCAATAAAAGCGTGCCATGCTTGTTTTTCAATCAGGCTTAAAGAAAGATAAATCTTCAATCAGTTTCTTAATGTCTGGACCTACGAATACGCCTTCTTTAATTTTTGCCTCACTAAGCTTGGGGAACGAACTTTTGCTT
The DNA here is from genome assembly GCA_945910035.1 of Brachypalpus laphriformis. Taxonomy (NCBI): domain Eukaryota; kingdom Metazoa; phylum Arthropoda; class Insecta; order Diptera; family Syrphidae; genus Brachypalpus; species Brachypalpus laphriformis. Next base: position 128,486,752 of record OX246755.1, read on the forward strand.
GAGAAATTGGAAAGCAGAGCCGTCTTTGCTTAAGCGTTTTACTAAATTTTTGATGAGTCACGATTTGATATGCAGCGGCGGTAAAATGATTATATTTAAATCAACTAAAGGTTTATTTTTCACACTTTTTTGTCCTGGTATGAAAGAGTGGCGTAGCTGCCAATTTTGTCTTAAAAAATGTTCTGATCGTGCTCGGCTGTCCCATTCGCAAAGAAAGCAACAATATTTTGCATATCCTGTCTGGGGGCCAGTTAAGAGAGAAACCACTTTAAGATCTACACAAATCAGCCATGTATGCAGTCCATAATTAATTTTTTATAATATGAGTTTCATGCCATCATACTCATACGTCTCCTTCAAATGTGCACTATAGGCAAGCGGTAAAGATGGGAGCTTATTTCTATTATGGAGTAAAATGGCCTTTAAACTTGTTTTTGAAGAATCAATAAAAAATCTCCATTCATTGGCATCATAATCATGACCAAGTTGACACATTAAACCATTCACATCATTGCAAAAAACTAAAACGTCTTGCTTGAAAAAATATGGAACAAATGAACTATGTCCTTTCCGGTATGAAGTAACTTTCACATCTGGCTCGCACAGCTTCCATTGCTGTAATCTTGAACTAAGTTATTCTGCTTTCTCGTTGGATAAGTTTAAATCCATTACCAGGTCATTGAGCCTTGTTTGACTGACTAAGAGTGGTCCTGAATTGTGCTGTACAAAATCCTGATCATTACAATCTTCACAGTCCGTTGAACTAGAATTTAGCGAACTTTGGGTTACCCCAGACCATTGTACTGAGTATTTAGGTACAGGTAGATTGTCGGAATGCGGCTTAGGTGATGATGCATCTGCATACTGAATACCTCGTTTAGATTTTTCTGAAAATCCTTTTAGTGGAGTTAAACAGAAATAGCAATCCACCGCATGATTCGTTGGTTCAGTCCAAATCATTCGCGATCCAAACGGCATTTTATCGATGCTTCCACTGTGACACCCTTTCAGATATGTATAATACCCTAAACAGCTAACTTTAGGAACCCACGACTTATCCTAATTTCTAATTTCACGGTTAAAATAAACAAAATACAATTTTTTAATTAACTCCGAATGTGTTTTTTTTTCGATTTTGGCGTAAACTCGTAAAATAAATTGGGACTGTTAACACACACGCGTGACATTTTAAAGAATACCAATTAAACTAACGGGAAAACAAGGTTTTTTTTTGCAAATGCAGTTATGTATATTGTGGATCTACCCATGATTTTAAACCAAAACGCGTGTAAAAACAATAAATGTTGAATTTCTCTACTTCTAGATGTGATATGAAATTTAAATGTATACAGATATATATTATTAGTCAACCGTATTATGGAACATTATAAGCCGAATCAGATAATTTTTTAGTGTTGAGTAGTGTAATTATCCAAATCAAACTTCGCACATAGTACGTGAATGGTTGCTGCACAATGCTCCAAAACTGCTCATAACTCCACCACAGTCACTGGACTTTAACCCTATCGATCATTTGTGACAGGTAGTTAAGACTCGATAAAATTCAGCAGTTTTTAACTTTTTATATGTATGAATAATAAAATACTGTACTTTTTTGGTTTTGATTATTATAATAAATATTAATAAAAAAATATGTGAAATATGAATTAAGTAAATAAATTGTTTAGAAAATCATTTCTTAATGTTAAAAAAGGAAGACATGTGTTTGGATGATGGGTGTACGCCCACTTTTGTGAATCGAAATCGAATCTGAGTGCATATTGGCTATTTAAGCATTGATGTAGATTCTCATAACACTCTGCTCACTAAAAACTCAAAATTTCTTGTTTAAGTCTGTCTCTGATGGTAAACCCACATCCTTTCGCCCTTTTGACGGATGATCCACTAAGGATTCATGCGGTATCATCTCTTTTCAGCATCTTTACTTAATTCTGAAAATTCTATCTATGTGTAGAACTTATTGCTGAGTGTATAGAAGTAGCGTACATAAAGTATCCGCTCGTAATAATGCAACTTTGATTTGGTATGGAAGGACTGGCACTGACTGTGCGACCCAATCCTTTTGTAAAGGTTCGATTGTGCAGCTACTCAAGTTTTTTTTTTTTCTTATAACAAAAAACCAATTGAATTAAACAGGTGTCAAAACAACGACTCAGCAAAACCGAAAAATGCTCTCGAAACCGGTAAAACAAACATCCCTACGTTTCGTTTCCAATTGGGAATGTACCATGCTCTGTAATAGAACTGTCAAAATTTGTTCCTCAGGGTAGTTTCGTAGAAAAACAGAGAATGAATGATAACTACCCTCCACATAAGAGAACATACAGAAATATATGTCCTTGCTGGTGAAAAAGGAAAATCCCCCTCACTATTTATAGTCTAGTCCACCCTTACACAAAGAAAAAAAACATTTTTTTTTTTAATGAATATCATCCCTTCATCTAATGCCAAATATTCATTCCAACTCGGTCCGTATTTCGACGTACGGTTTTCAACCACAAGTAGAATAAGTCCCTCTCTGGATTGGGGGATGTTTTTCTTTAAAAAAGAACCACCACCATTCGATGCCGCTGCATATTGATTTTATGTCGACATTAACAGTCTCGCGTTCGTGCGATACGGTACGGTACGGTTCCGGTGTCTGTTATTGAAGAATATCCTTGTGTTTGTCTCTCTACAATGGTAGTAGTACTAGAAGCACGTTGTTTTCATTCGGTAAACTGCACGAAAACTTCACTCTAAGAGAGACCAAACTAAAAAATACCCAACAAAATTCCGCGACCAAAGAGAATACACCCCCTACTCACATTGGGGTTTCGAGGACGCACAATTTGTGTGGTGAATATCAAGGATATACCCCAAGAGAATGGAACAAGCAAGCTTTTCCCGTTTCACTCAATAGTTGGTGAAGTAATTTTCCACAAATTTCCCAATTGTGTCGATTGTGTTCTACTGGAGTCAGGTCGAAGTGTCGGCGGTCCGTTCGGTGAATAAAAAAAAGTTTTTACACAGGAAAAACTAGGAAAATTTCCAAAATTTCCCCAACCCCCCTAGTGTAGAACTCGCGAAAAATCAAATTCGATTCCGGAAATCGAATGGAATACCTCTAACGGTCTAGTGTTGTTCGGTCAGAAAAGAATCAAGGAAAAATTCAAATTTTCCTTGAATTTCCACAAATATCTATATATCGCCATCCGCCAACCACCCCTTGCGCGGAGGGTGTAAGGAGTACGCCTAGAGAGAGTGAAAATTTCTTTAAGAAAAAGAAAATTTTGTGTTTTTCTTCTGGTTTAGTGTGTGAAAAGTGTTTTCAATTAAAAGAAAAAAAAAATTATAAAAGGAAAGCTCCTGGAAACGATAAATTAAAATTTTCTGGATTAAATCGCTTGGAAATGGATTAATTTTCAAAACCATAGGAAACAGTTTTTTTGGGATTACTCGTTGCGAAAAAAAAATGGAAAAAGTAAGGAAAAGAAAACTGTATTCTTTAGATTTGTTCAGCAGACATTTGTTCTTTTTCTCCGGGGGTGAAATGAGGATGGGAAAATAAATATTCTTGTGGGTATTTTCCACCCCCCACTTTTGCGTGGTTCATTCAATAATTTATAGACTGCGGTTGGAATTTTCATCACACAATCTGATGAATTGGAAAATTGGAAACGAAAAATTCTAAGAAACATTTTCACCCTATACCCACCCTTGTAAAAAAAAATTGTAGCAAATCTGTGGTATAGGAAGACTTGCAAAAAAATTGGAAAAAAACTGAAAACGAAGAAAATTTTTTACTCATTCCGAGGGCAACACACCTTAGACTCATACATAGCCATAGGAAAAAATCGATCGATTTCTTATCAGGAGAGGAAAACTCCGACCCGACGATACAACGAAACCAACCCACCCACCAAAAGAAACCCAACAACCAACCGACCGACCCGAAAGTTTGCATGTATTGCAAATATATGCATACTACGAGCCGGGGGTACGGGAGGTAGCTCGATGCTACGAGACTTGTTCTCTTCTACCCTTAAATCACAATCCGGTTCCGGTAGGAATGAGAGTAAAACCTTCGAAACGATATGAAATGAAATAAAACTGAAAAGAGAGGGAGAGATTCTGATAATCAGGGTGTGTGCGCGCAGGATAGTAATTTGTGGTGGATCGTTCTACAATGTTTTTGTGATTTTAGGTATTTCCCAAATCCTTTTGTGTTCGTAAGGAAGTGAAATAATAAATTCTTCGTCCTGTTGTTTGTTTTGCTTTTCTTTTGTTTTCAAAAAAAAAAAAAACATGGCTTCCTGAGAGAGCTCGAAAGTTCCAGTTCCACACACTTGTTTTGGATTTTTGTTATCCCTGTTTCTTTTCATAAGCGTGGTGAAAGCTTCCAATCCGTTTGGATTTTTGTTGTTTTCTTTTTCCACACACATTTGGCGCATTTCTGGCTGTATAGGTTAGATTGAGAGAGCGAGCAGGTTGTATAGTAGACGTAGAAAGTGTCGGAAGAAAGTGTAGACGCGCCGCTTCTGTTGAAAGTCATCACTTTGCATCGCATAAAGTACACACTACGTAGACTTCTTCCGGAAAACGAGGTCTGATTTATGATTGTACTTGAGATGTATAGAGTATTGTAACAGATTTCAATCTTGGGTATGGATTTTTATTCTAGGAATTCGTAAGGCTGGATATTTTTATTTACTGTGTTCTGGAAATATGACACTCAATTTGAATCGGAATTTAAGGACTAGAGCTTTCTAGAAAATTCTCGGAATTACAGATCTCAGAATAAGATCGGTGTGACATCGACAATATCTTTCATTGTGTATTCGCTTCCAACAACTGTTTTCCAAAAAATTCAACTAAAAGAGAACATTTGAAAGGACGATGTCGCTGGGATCAAAAATGGCTTTACGACTTTAATTTGGGTTGCTTAGTTGTATATTGGCCTTGACCACAGTACTGGTTCGTATTACATATTTATTCGACTAGTAACTGTGTTGCCGGTGAAGGCTATTTTCTGCTTCTGTGCATGTAAGCTGGGCAAGCATCTTGCCCAAGAATTGCTGAACTCAAGCATTAGGGCATTTGATTGCAACTTCGGGACATTGAGATGTCACTTCAATTTAATTAGGATTTATACGAAGGCAAGAATAATGCTTAGTGGTTGCACTTTATAGACTGCACACTTATTCCAATGCTGTACAACTCAAACAGTTCAGGAACAGTCTGATCTTTTATTAGTGTAAACAAAATCTGTAAATAGAATTCCTGTTTATTTAAAAATGAATATCAACGGCAATTTTATAATTTCGTCACTCAGAGGAGGTCTCATAAGAAACAAAACTAAAATGGAGACTGGATTAATTCTTAATGTTCTCATTATCATCTGGCAATTACTTCATTTCGGCTGAAAAAAAAAAAAATCCATTGAGCATTCGTAGCCTTTCAGATTACAACCAAAAAGAAAAAAGAAAAGAGATTTCTGTGATATGGTCTCACTGTGTGATCTTGACTTAATGGTCAATTGATTGGTTCTCAATCGTGTACTTTGTCACACAAAAGTTCTGAGTCAATAAAAATGCATCTAAGAAATTCAAATTAAGGACGTACTGATGTACAGAAGTGCAGTGTAAGCATCTAGTCTTTGCTTAAAACTATTTTGCGATAATTGGTGTTGTACCCATTTTCCCAATTTTATGACTTTTCCCATCTTTATTAGGTATCGATGGATGGTCATATGGCTTACGTTGTGTTATTTTCCGATTGTGGTAACACTTTAACTGATTATGTCAGCCGTAGTATTCGAAATATCATAGGCTACGGGTTGTAAAGTTGCATTAAAATGGAACGGGTTAGAGACTACCTATATAAAACTAAACTTAGTCGATGAAAAAATGCCGGTCAAATGATTGCTTATTAAACTAAACCATTATAGATGTATTAAAATTTTGTGTCGAAGAATTTTTGACCGTGAAAAAGGTCTAGTAGTGTGTAACTTTATTAATGCAGGAAAAAAATTCAGTTGTTACAGTTTTACATAGTAAGCATTGGCTTTTGCCGTCAGCCGAGAAAAGAGAGTTTTTAAATTACAGAATTAATTCATATACATAAGCATTTTTTTTTAGAAAGCTTAGTTTATAATTTGTAGCCGGTATTTTAGAGCAGATTTAATATATTTAAACAGTATGGTCCAGTTTTCTCCATTTAAGATGCGAACGACTTCATCGGAAGAGAGAGTGTTTTTTCCATAAAAGGATCTTCTGATTGCGCTCAGAATAGGGCAGGTTCCAATGAAATGAAGGCCGTCTTCTCTTGTTCTATGGTTGCACAGTGTACATTCATCACTTCCATCTGTTATATAGGACATGTAGTTTAATCACAATAGTTCGCCCCTGGCTTTGAATACTATTGAGACCAGATCTATACTGTTACAATCATGAAAACAGTTAAGCTCCCCAAGGTCATGCTTTAAAACTTTTTAAATATTTCTTACTTGGCTTTGTTCACTTTGCCTTTGAAAAGACTGCCGTGTGAATTCTTCGATCTTAATTAAAAGTTCCTCCAGTGCCTTTCCTAGGTTTATTTCGTCTACGTGTGCTTCATGTAGGGGTACATTATGGTCACAGCCCAGCCTTGTCCATTCGGCAAAGAAATGAAGGTTCCTATTTTTCAGGTGCATAGCAATTTTATGTGGAAGACGATGACTTGGTTGTGATAGAATTTTCAAGATGTATAGGAAGTGAAGTCTAAGCGTAAACACATGCAGCGGTGGCAGCCCCGTTTCCAGGTACAACATGTAGTTTGGCGTACTTTCTGGCAGTTTGAATATTTTCTTTAGGAAGTATCTCAAAAGTTTTTCAACCTCCTCAAACTGCCAGATCCCCCACACTTGTCCCGCATAGCACATGATTGACCTAATGACTGCTTCAAAGACTTTATATTTTACACTCGGCGCGATTTTCATTTTTCCGAAAATCCCTCTCCAGTTACAATTGATTGCCATTTTTGACTCTCTTAGCTTCTCTTGAAGGTGTTTTCTAAGAGATAGCTGTGGGGTGATCAGTACTCCGAAGTATTTATATTCTTTAACCTTTTCCAGTTCCTCATTTTGCCAGGTCCATTTTTCATTGGTTGCGTAGCGCCCCCATCCATTCCGGAAAATTATAACTTTTGATTTGTTGGTGTTCAGCTGCAAGTTCCATATTTGGCAGTATTGATACAGCTTATTTATCATGATTTGTAGCATGTTCGGGGTTTCCGCGAGTATTACGATATCATTAGCGTAGAGCAAGAAGTTAACACGTAATCCATCGAGAGATATCCCTCCTGGGAGGTATGCAACTAGATCGTCCAGGAAGATCGAAAACAAAATAGGGCTCAGCAGACATCCTTGCTTCACACCAAATATCGACTGAAACCAGTTAGACAAGATGTTTCCATCCCAAACCACTGTGGTGTTCTCTTCGTACATTTTTTGTAGCACCTTTGTCGAAACTCCTAGGTTGCTCAGTTTGTAGAAAAGGGCTCTTCTGTCGATACAATAAAAGGCCGCCTTGAAATCCACAAAGAAAACGTACAGTTTTTTAACTTTATTCAAAAAAGTCTGGGTGATGCTTGTTAGAGAGAAAATGTTGTCCACTGTGGAATAATCTTTGCGGAAACCAGCTTGGAAGTCGCATTTAGGAAAGATATCCCTCTATAATTGCTTGGCTCATTTGGGTCTCCTTTCTTGAAAATCGGAAATATTATGTTTTTCTTGAAGGATGATGGCACCTCGCCAGTACTGAAAATAAAATCATAAGTTTCCGTGAGCTTCTGCAGGAAGGCATCAGTTGCATTTTTAAAAAAATTCGTAACGAATACGATATTCCCCTGGAGCCTTATTTAAGCAGCATCTATTTATAGCTCTGATGACATCCTGGAAAGTTATAGGTCGGTCTAAAGAGTTTACTTCGACGTGAGGTAGCGCACATTGTATTTGGATTTGAGCCTGCGGTGGGTTCAACAGATTTTCGAAGTATTCGGCTAAAATGGGAGCTTCTACCTTGATACCCTTCGCGAAGAGCGAACCGTTTAGTGTTTTTGCCATCCTCCAAAAGGACCTGCTGTCTTGTATGTTTGCGAGCGCTAACGAGAGGTTCTGAATGTAGAGCCTTTGTTTTTGCTCGCAGATGCTTTTAAACTTCTTATTTTTAACCTGGTACATACATTTTGCATAATTGGTGTTCATGCTTCTTAGGAGCCGTAGAAAGGCAAATGATTTTTTTCCTGGCTGCCTCGCATTCCCAGTCATACCAAGGTTGCTTCCCTTTTTTTCTCGATTTTGGTTGCAGGGGTCTAGCTGCATTTGAAGTACATGTCGTAAGTATATCTATGCCTCTGACGGATTGGAGCAAACTACTTTTTAATCCATTTATTTCTAGGTCTAGATTCGCTTTGTACCTTTCCAAGTTTTCGTTCCTCCAATGTAGTTTCGGAAGTAAGCAGTTTGGTGGTGCAGGGGTTTGATCTAGATTCAGCACTACTTTGACTGATATTGGGAGGTGATCTGAATCAGTTAGTTCCTGGACATGGAAATCAGCTGTATGCTTTATCCAGTTTCCCTGCAAGAAACAATAATCGATTGTTGACCACGCTTACTTACTTAGGTGGCGCTACAGTTCGGGGTGAACTTGGACCTCAACCAACAAGCCTCTCCATTTAGCTCGGTCTTTAGCTAGTTGCCTCCAGTTGCGCACTCCAAGTTGGTCGAGGTCCCCTTGAACTTGTGCGCGCCACCTACGGCGATAATTCCCTCTACTGCGTCGTCCCTCGGGGTTAGATTCAAAGACTCTACGGACCGGAGCGTTGATGTCCATTCGCTCTTCATGTCCTAGCCATCTCAGACGTCCAATACGCAGTTTTGTTTTCTCGCCCCTACATCTTCTGCAGAAGTCGTTGGAGAACAGGCCAAGTCTTTTGGGCGTGCTGGTCTATAAAACAGTGTCCAGTGAGAACACCGACAACGCAGCTGATCTGTGATCGCTTTAGCTTGGCCAACTCGGCACTACGTATTTGGTCCATCTTAGGCCAGATCTGTCTTGAAATGTGACACGTTGAGCCGCTTTCCCATCTGAGGTTGATCTTGCTAATAGCGTTCAGCTTTAGTATATGCTTATATGTAGCGAGGGAGCTTATGGTAACACTATTACGAAGGCTTAATACTCATAAAGGCAAATTTGGAGAGAGCAAGCAACTATAACACGGCTTAGATCACCATGCACTTCGAGATGTCTCCCCAGCAGTCATAGGATACGGCAACACTAAATTAATATTAACTTTTCCTAAACCTATTGAATAAAACTTATTATACCCCTTCTCATGTTCCAGTATTTACCGAAACTATTTGCAAGTGCTTTAATTGCTTTGCCTTAACCTCACTAGCCCTACAATAGTTTGGTCATATGGCTGCAAAGATTGTTGGATAGTTGATATGCCTATGTCATCAGGTGGCCAGGAAAAAAAAAAATTCCGTGAATTAGAAGCAAGATAAAATAACAAAACAAATCAGCCCAGTTAATTGGACACCACATTTGGGGTTTTGCTGAAACCTAACATCTGAGTTTCATGCCACTACATCAATCTTACTCTCTTTCTTTGTTTATCCCTTCAAATGCCCGCACTGTGTAAACCTTTCAAGGGTATTCATAATCCTTTGAATGCGTGCAAATTATTAAAAAAAAGTTCAAAATTCTGTGTAAGACAAGGTGTTTATGATGTCGGTAAGGTGGCCGCCTCTAGCCGCGGCGCAAATGCGTCATATATTCCACGACGGCTTCGCAGAATGGTTGATTTGTTTGGCACACGATTAATACCAAAAAAATCACGCAATTTCCTTCTCGTATTAACAATTGAACCATTATTTAAATAAAATATTTTGATAACTCTAACACGTTGTTGCGGCCTTAGATGCTCCATTATCAATTGCTATAGACCAGTCTCCATGACTGTCAAATACGTACTGACAAATGACAGTCAAACCAAAATTACAGCCAAACAAAATTGGCCTGAAACATAAAACGCACCCTGTATAACCTATTAAGTTGACGTGCAGTATGTATCTTTCCACTGAATAAAAGATTCAATTTCCGCCAAATTTCAGTTGAACTCTGAGTGACACGGTAGAACAGAGTAAGAACCTAACAAGACCTCTTAGATTGCTGTACCGAAACAAAAGGTATTGATTTCAATTTCCGACAGCAATGACTTCAAAGGTCAATGCTATCTATCCTTTATCTTGTCATAGAAATGGTTATCCCTAGAGGAGAGAGGATAAAATAATTGTTTTTCTCAGGCGCGTGTAAGGTGACATTTTCAAATGTGAAACCCAAAGTCATTTGGCTAATTGCCTAGAAAATAAATGTTTATAGGATATACCTACCTATGTATGAGATTTATCGTTTTATTAAATGGGAAAATGGGATTTCGTGTAAAGTAAGCGCAACAGAGCATTTCATTCATACATGTATGTTTGATTCGAGTGCAGAGACTGTACCCTGGACGTGTGTCTTGGAATTTATTTTTTCTCGAAAACGTAACACTCAATTCAAAATCGAATAACAGTCCTTTATTTGGCACATATTGAGGAGTAACCGAATATTCATTTGTTTTTAAGGATCACTTGTTTTGAAGACATGGCTTTTGTTGGTGTAGCGGTAATCAGCCCTTTGAGCCTAAATCAAAAATATATACTTTCATTTTCTGAATGAATTATATATATATTTATATATTTATCTGAAAGTGCCGGACGTTTGAAAGCACTGAATTTTTACGAAGAAATGGTTTGCAACAACTAGAAATATCAATTTAAATTTATATGCCTAGGTAATTTTTAGAAGTACATATTTGGAGTGCTTTTGACACGAGCTATTATTTGATATGAGTTAACGCCTTATAACCTTACAACAAGGTGGCCAAAAAAGGGACCTGAAGTAATTTTTGTTATCGCTATCTTGTGCATGTACCCACAGAATTTATGAACTGATAACTTCAGTTCGCTGTATTAAACGATTTTAAAGTTATGATGGCATCACAAACAGATGGACAGACACCATATTGAGTGCTTTAGAGTTCCCTTTTTACCTTTCTGGTTCAGAAAACTAGCAGTTAATAATTCTGCGTAAGACAAGGTTTTTCCGAATGCAGACAGTATACAGACGTAAATAGCAAGTGCTCACAAAAAAAAAAAATCGAATTTGTTTATAGTTTTGTTGAAACCTTCCTTAAGCTTTACGGTTTAAGTTCTCTTATTTAATTTGAAGTCGTCCGTAGAAAACGTCGTATACTCGTATGTGTGGCTAGTGTTCAGTTGAAAGAGGGAAGAATTGCATTTAGACCGAATAAAAAAGCCTTTCTTTCTTTGTTCACATTTCACTTAAAGTCCTCCTTACCAAATATTATTTAAAAAGCCACATTCAAACGAAACCGGGTGGTGGCAATGGTGTAGTGGTAACGTCGTCAATTGCCAGTCATGGTTCATGGTTCAAATCCTGATGTCAGCAAGCATTTATTTATTTCTCATGCAATATATGACGCCAGTCTGTGCAATTGCGAAAGTTTGTGTGAACACTATTGCGAAGGCATAACACTGGCAGTAGCTTGGTCATATGGCTGGAAAATTGTTCGCTCTGTTGATGTTGATTTGCCTATGACATCGGTTATCAGGGGAAAAAAATACTGTGAATCAGAAGCAAAGACAATAAATAACAAAAATCCCCCCCAGTTATCTGGACGCCACCGTTCGCGTTCCCAACGAAGTAGCTCTATTTTAATCTGGCTGGTGGGTAAACCGCAGAAGGGTTCAGGTCCAATGCAAGGAGTTTGGGCACCTAGCCTGGCAAGCTTATCAGCCGCTTCATTTCCAGGGCTACCTTTGTGACCGGGGACCCACATTAGTGTGATATTATTGTGTGCAGCAAGCTGCAAAAGCTTCTGGAGACAATTCCAAACCAGCTTAGAACTTATAGTCAAAGGACGTGAAAGCCTTGAGTGCTGCTTGGCTATCTGACATTATATTAATATGTGATCTTCGGAGGTTTCGTCTAATGCATTCTCTGGCGCAGAGCTCGATGGCATAGACCTCTGCTTGGAAGATGGTAGTGGATTGACCTAATGGTGTAAAAAGTTTGTAGTTGGGACCAAAGATACCAGCTTCAACCCCATTTGACATTTTTGAACCATCAGTGTACCAATTGATTTGAGATCTTGATTGGGGGTTTGAAGATGGTCCCAGTAGCTGCGGTCAGGTATGATTACTGTGAATGGGTGATTGAGGTGGATTCTTTTGGACATGAAGTCTGAGGTGCATACTGCTGGTCAAGTAAGTAGCGGAATTTTCTCAAGGATCTTCATGTGGCCAACTAATTCGGAATTTGTACTGTTGCATAAAACGTGAAGCTTTAGAGCACTGGCAGCCGCAGTCTTCATAATATTTGTGTGCAGGGGTGGAAGGTTTAAGAGAACTTCCAGCGCAGCTGTTGGGCAGGTGCGCATTGCGCCCGTAATACCTACACATGCTAGTCTCTGCACCATCTGGAGGGCGGAGCGGGTAATAGTTTGATTAACTTTATCCCACCATACTAGCGAAGCAGAAGTTATTATCGGAACAATGATTGTGGTATAGCTACAGTGGATCATTTTTGGATTTAGTCCCCATTTGTTACCGAAAAACCTAGAACAGGCCCAGAAGGCTTTAGTCGCCTTGTCAGTGGTTCTGCTTATATGAGGTTTCCAGTTTAATTTGTGGTCTAGGGTAATCCCAAGATATTTTGTTTCTTTTGAGAACTCAATTTGAGTATTGTTTAGTGATAGTGCTTGAAGGCTTAAGTTTCTCCTCCTGGTGAAAGGAATGATTACGGTTTTTGCAGGGTTAACCGTTAGACCTCCTGACTGGCACCAGTTATTTACTTTATTTAGGGCATGTTGCATTTGTTCAGAAATGCTGGATTCATCCTTGCCCTTAGCTATAATGACTACGTCGTCAGCGTAGCCCTGGGTGAGAAATCCAGAACTATTGAGGTCATTTATGATACTGTCCACTACAATGGACCATAAAAGAGGAGATAGGATACCCCCTTGGGGACAGCCCTTAGTAGTTCTAACGGAGATTGAGATTTGTCCAAGCTTGGCAGTGATAAGTCTGCTTCTGAGCTTGGAGCATATCCATTTGGTAGTGTGGGGGTCAATGCCTTTGACATCAGCAGCAGACTTAATTGATTGAAACGATGTGTTATCGAAGGCGCCAGAGATGTCCAGGAAGGAGCATAAGGCTATTTCCTTCTTTAACAAAGTTTCTTCAATAGTGCTGACTAGATGGCGAAGGGCTGTGACCGTAGATTTACCAGATTGATATGCAAATTGAAGATTAGTTAGGGGGTGATCTATAAGGGCGGAATTTCTTATGTGAAGATCGAAGATTTTTTCCACTACCTTAAGAAACACAGAGGTGAGACTGATTGTCCTAAAGGCCTTTGGGTCTGATTGTGATCTGGCGCCGGCTTTAGAAATGAACACTACGTTAACTTTTCTCCATATTGATGGGATGTAGTTGAGTTCAAAGCTAGATGTGAAGATGGGCACTAACGATTCGATAGAGTGTCGATTCCATGATGTAAGAGCGCGGGGAAAATTCCATCTCCACCGGGAGCTTTGTAAGGTTTTTGCGTGGAGATGACCCATCTTATTTAATCTTGGCCAGAGTCCTGGTGCGTCGATTAGGAGGGAGTGGCATGGCTTCATGCAGAAGAGATGTATGAGGGTCAGTAATTAGTAAGTCAGGGAAGTGGGTCTGCAGAAGAATACCTAATGCCTCTTTATTAAGTATTCCTTGATACCTAATGTGTCCATGTTGACTATTTTATATTCTTCACAGGTTGTGTGCAAACAAGAATTTGCTTCCTCTTGATTTTAAATAAAAACTAGAATCTCCCCTAGTGCTATAATTGCCAGCACCGAATCTAGGCTGAAGAGGAAATTAAAAATACAATGTGGTAAACTTAATGTCTTTCCATCCTCTGCAGATACATACATGCTTCTCGAAAGTGTCGCTTGCAGTTTATGCCCCGAAATACAAAAACAGATTTAAAACCAGCTGACCCTCTCGGCTCTGGTTAGTAGTTACCGTTCTTATATTGCATCAAAATGATGCATAACTATTTTCAGGCTTTTAAGGTATCCAACAGTGGAAATCCGATCAAAATCCATTCGCTGGTTTTCTGGTGACGAGAGTGCAAACATATATGAAATTATAAAATATGCAGTCTTATTATTTGTATTGATGAACGATTGGAATTTATATTAAGTCATGTTGAAAAGCGATGCTGTCGTTTTATGTGCAGGTTTATGCCCTCTTAAAGGTAACCGTGTTCATCCCACTACTGTACGGTTATCTACGTATGTACATTTTGAGTACATAAACCTACATTCTAGCAGTACTATGGCCAAACCATGACATACAATTTTTCGTATGTCAGCAGTATCTATCTGTCCGAGAAAACCAAATTAAGAAAACATTGAAATAACGAACCCAAACCCAGTAAGTTAAATGTTTCTTTAACGACTGCGCTTTGCTACTTTAATACTGTTTTTTTCTTCAGAGAAAAATAGAAATCCTTAAAAAAAGTACATTGCTTCCCCATCCCTTTTAATTTTCAATTTTCTTCTGTGAAATTGACTTCGCCGCAGCTAAAATCCACAAAACGTGACTTTTCATCCGATCGGTATAAGTACAAATTTCCAACCGCATACATACAACAAATTTAAAGCGGCAAAGATAGATGCCATCATTACGTTTGGTCATTCCCTTGCCCGGAGTAGCACTCCGTAACACTGGTTGGTGACTTATGAAGTGCCCAGTCGACGTTCGTTGAAAATCCAATACATTTGTGTCCTCCTCTGGCTCTCTCCACTTAGAGATAAGTCGCATTCCATGTCGTACATATCCACGGAATGACGAATTGCCACGGCATTCTCTCATCATCCAAAGGAGCAGTAGGAAATCCTCAAACTAATACCATCAGTTCGACCATATCGAATTGATGGAAATTACAAATATATGATTAAAATAATGGATGTGTCAATTTTCCAAGAATTGAAAGTCAGGTGCATTTGTTCAAGTTGCGGTGAATTAGCCCCCAATGGGAATTTATTGAAATGGACTTTCTATTATTGGAGGTTAATTATGCCACGGATATGTGCACTATTTTTCGGGCAAACAGTAAAAAAATTAAATTGATTGCGAGACGATAATAGATTTCACTGATATCCACGCCTAATTGACTTATGTAAATTGATTCCATGTTTAACTCGTGGAGTATTACATCATGCTTGGCATGCTATTATGCATCTCGTTTCGATATTGATATCGTATTGCACCACAACATCGTAAAGTGATTCCTTTTAACTATTATGTATGATAATGCGGTTCTGTCACCACCAATCCCATCATCAGTGGTGACATAAAATTGAAAGTTATAGGAAGTTCAGTGAATATTGTGTACCTAAACACGATCTTGTTAGACAATGGATTGAGATTGAGGTTGTGTGCTTTGTGCGGAGCGGAAGTATGTTAAACGATATTCTGCGGGTAAGGCGAAAGTGCATCTGCATAGTGCATCCTATGTACAACATGATGTCCCATTGTAGATATGTATGTACTTGTGGTTGAATTTTATTTTTTGTGATGCATTCGGAGGTGAAGATAGTTTTTTTTTTTAACCAAGGCTGGCAAGGTCTCACACATACTTAACTGTCAGGTACCACAGGCATGTAAAATGATTTGAATGAATGATTTTATTTTGGAGCAAGGGTTTGCTTATCCCAACACTTAGGCACAAAGCGGCTCATTGTAATCTTAGTAAAACGCAAAATATCGACCAGAGGTAGAGATTAGATTAAATCTATTACCATGGCGTTAAAGTTTAGTATGAGCGAACTCTTTGCCTCAAAGTAAGAACCTCTCAAAGGAATTGCTCCGTCATATCCTTACTTTTAAGGCATGATGCACATGTATAAGATATGGAATGATTTTCACTATGGACCACTTACTTGCTTAATGGGCTCCCGAGCCATGTAGAGTCTCTGCTTAGTACACGTCATCCTTCCGTCGTTTCCGGCCACGTTGCTTCGAGATACACAGCTCAAGTTTTCTGGCATCCGCGATTACTTCTGCTTTATACAAGAGATTCGGTGGTTTTCGTCGTCCCAAACCTGGGGACTGTGATTCGAAGATTCTCTTGGTTGGAGCATTGTTGTCCATTCGCTCGATGTGACCGAGCCAAGGTAGTCAACTTATCTTAGCTTTTGGGACTACATTCAAATCTTCGTACAGCTCATAGAGTTTGCGGTTAAATCTCCTCCCTTCGCCTTCCTCGCACACGAGACCTAATATCTGACGAAGTATTATTCTCTCGAAAGAGTTAAATTCTAGCTCAGTTTTCTTACTTATTATCCTTCACTTGCCGGTATATAGCAGGACTGGTAAGATTACTCGTACCATTCTGTAGAGCATTAGTTTAGTCTATCGAGTTAGGACTTTTGAGCCTAGTTGTTTTGCTAAACGGAGTAAGTAGCGGTTTTCTAGGGCTATTTTTCGTCGATTCTGCGAGAAGGTGTCAAAGGGAGGTAAAGTCCTTGATCGCCTCGAAGTTAAGGTCATCAACAGCGACATTCTGTCTTACGTTTGGGACGGATCGATTTTTGTTTGTCGATAACATATACTTGGTCTTGATGTAAGACAAATTTGTCTCGCCTGACCTTCAATCGCGGTAAATGCCTCTATGGTGTCACCTTGAGATCTCCCGACGACGTCAATATCATCTGCGTACCCCAGCAACTAGACGGACTTGTGGAAGATAGTGCCTTCCATGTTACGCCCGCTCTGCACACATTTGTTGCAGCATGAAATTACGAAATTAAAGAAAAAAACATGACAGCGCGTCTCCTTGTCAAAATCCGGTACAAGTTCGGAATAGTTCGGACAAGCTATTTTCAAATCGTACAGGGCACTCCGTATTTTGCAGCGTTACTTAATTTAGCCAAAGCATTGTAGAGCTCAAGACGATGAATGCTATCATATGCGGCCTTAAAGTCGATAAACAGGTGGTTTGTTTCGACTTGAAATTCGTTGGTCTTCTACCGGGCTGAAAGCCACACTTGTACGTGTCTTATTATTTATTATTATGTTGCAGAAGGACTTAAGACGTTCACACGGTACGTTAGATAGCATCTTGCATCCGAGGATTTGCCTCGGTAATTCCTTCTACACATGGAATTGCCTTTTTTTTTAATATAAAGCATATAGAGCTGATACTCCAGTCAACGGACATGCTTTCGACCATATATACTTGCATGATGACTTGGTGCATACACAAGATCAAGGCATCTCCTCCATATTTAAAAACTCAGCGGGTAGGGCATCAGAGCAAGCAGCTTTGTTGTTTTTCAGCTTTTTAATTACTGCGCCCACCTCTTCTAGGCTTGGTGGATGTTCTGTGTCTTCATTGACTGGACGTGTGTCATTTTATTGCCCTATCACTCTCTCTATTTAATACTTTTTAAGCAGCTGTTTGAAATACTGCTTAAACATATCTATGTATAATTCCTGCACTTCGGTGACCAGGGTACCCTAGCTGTTTCGAAGAGCTTGCGTTCCGGACTGAAAGCTAGCTGTCAGTTGCTTTACTTCTAGATAGAAATTCCAGATGTTTTTGCAGTTCTTCGTAACACGTACGATGGCGATGGAGACCGCCTGAAATATTGAAATGAAATCCAGATAATACGATATATACCTGCAAACTTTTCGGTTGCCTCAAGAGACTACGCTTTCGTATGTGGTTACAAAGAACTTCATATGGATTAGCAAGTCACATAAACTAGTCGTATAAATTCATAGTTGTGTTATGAGCATCAAAACGATCACGACAGATGTACTTGTAATAGATTTACTAGGCAAAACCAAATTCCACGCGCAATCTCACTCTTAGTAAATTGTTACCTAAACCCTCTGTATTTCGCACACTAACTGAAATTCTGTCTAATCGGCCAGGAAAGATGGGATAAAGGTAGTATAAAGCAGTTACGGATACGTAAGTATATATTTCTCAGAAATGGAGACTCCGACATAACCTACCCGGATACAGACTCGTACATGCGCGGAAATCTCTATATTTTGTCGATATATAGCCGCCTATAAATTTAGCTTTAAGAATAAGAGATTCACGGTAAAGCAAAGACTAATGCCTTGGGGTGATCAAATCCTTCTGAATAGCACTAACACTTTCGCCTGAGCTTACATTCTACTGGATTACTGTGATATTTTGAGGTATCCGAGGTGATGGTTAGATAAAACAATTATTTATGAATAGTGTAAACATATCCACGACAATGGAGTGCAAGATGTGGTAAAAAAGTGTTCTTTAGATTACTCGGATACGCTAGAATACAAAGAAAAAATTATGTAACTTCATTCGCTAATACCCTATCAGCGTAATAAGGGCTGGTCAAGGTGAATATTTTGTCAATTGTACAAAAGTTAAGTCCAAATTGCTTCCCAGAGATTCTTCGGGACATACGAACTTTATGTGTGTTGCTTTTTTTTTTTTTTAATATTTACTTTTTTTCGCAAACACCGTCTACTAGGTATATACTCGTATCTAAAGAATATGAGGAATGAAGGATTCACAATCGACTGCTGCTTGACAAATAGTGCTAGGTCTTTCTCTTGCGTATCTCGGCGGCCACCTTGAATCATTTTCTGTGACTTTTCCTTCTCTCCATATATTTTTCATACCAGCCGAAATTTAAGTTCATTGGATTTATGTCATAATACATTTTCTTGCGTGTGGATCTACCTTTTCTCATGGCAGACTCTAAAACTCGTTTAATACTCAGCTCGGGCTATTGGTGTCCAATGTGTCTTTGTCTTTGGTTGCTTTAATAGATAGAGAGATAGACGTATTTGTTTCGTTCGAGAATTACAGTTTGTTATCGCACAATTTACAATGTTCAGAGTATAGAAATGTGATTTACATGAGTATTTCTTCCTACTGAAAAATTATATAAATGTTTAAAGAGAAACTATAAGGACATCTTGAGGAAATAACGATAAAAAAACCTCAAATTAGATAAAAAAAAAAGAAAATGAAAATGTATATACATATATAAATATATATGAAAGGTAAAGATATAATAATAATAAATTAATAAATATGTAAAAGTAATTAACAAAATTAATAAATAATACAAAGAAATAATAAATCAAACTTGCGACACTAGACTGAAATACCTATTTTCTAGTTGGGTCGATGGTTGAGCTTCGGCATGTTTTCAATTAATCCATGACCATAGGTATGTTGAAAAAACTTATCAATAGCTTGCCACCGAGTTTCCGAAGGAAAACCGGGCTTTTTAGGCTGAATTGTGGGCAGGTTCATTACTCTTGAGGAGGCGGAATTCCTACTAGAAAAATCGAGAGAAGTTTCAGAAATCCAAACGATTCGGTATTTAAAATGTCGGAGAAGCTCATGTAAGCCTACTCTATTACCATTTAGTAGCTTAAGCGGAATACAGTAAAGCTTATTTCTTAAGTTTCGCCAAAAGCAACGAGAAGACTAAATCTAGATATCCAGAAAAAAAAGACAAGCAAGTATTCACCTGACTTCAGAACATTGCTTCAACTGTACTGCATTCTTACAGCTTTTGTATCTAGCAGTCTTAAAAAGTTCTAAATGCGCTCCTTTGAAGTCAAGAATTGTCACCGACATTGGTTTTACACCTCTTGTAATTCTCTGAGTTCATATCTCTATACGTTTCATGGTTATTTTCTTAAGGTTTGCCTTATTACTCGTAGTCTTCTAGTATTCAAGTTTTCTTGGTAAAATCCAATACTGTTCGCTTTTCCATCAACCTACACAATCAGTCTATGCCTTTCACCATTCACCAACAGCTCCTCATCAATTCTTCAAGTCGCCAAGTTATCTTTGATCTCCTAATGAGCCGGAGATACGCATTTCAAGTCAAATAAAGTTGTGAGAATTTTATTCATAAATAACCAGAAGTCACAATAGAGCGACTCTTTTTTGTAAAAAAAAAATCTTTGCATTTACCTACCAAAAGAAACGGCTTCCAAATTACCATGCTCAATCAAATTAAAATAAAAATCAAATCTGACGCATTTTCCTCAATTTGGCTAAACGGTTATTAGTATCGCCCATTAAATTAAATTAGGTGATAAATAAAGCCACCTTGCGTTGGAGTTGAAAACGCGCTTCAAAACATTTACAATTTCATTAGGTGGCAACAATAGAGATACATTTTTTGTACGTGTATCTATAACCCAAAGTAGTTTTTCTTAAATGCTAATCGGACGCATATTCACATTTGTCAAGAAATGCTAATTCAGTCTGGAACTAGTGTTCACTTTTTTTTTTGTCGTTCCAACTTCATGCGAACAAGCACAATTAGATACGATCATGTTCGCATGAAACCCGATACTCTCTCACCCTCCAGTGTTTATTGGGTCATCGTTTACCATTGAAATGTCAGTGAAATACGAAACCATCTCTCAATTACAACAACGATCCGCATTCGACTGACACGATCAGTTTCAGATATGTAGTTTCTTTGGGAAAAGAAGTCATTCAAACTCAGACCAAGTCGTCATTGTTTTGATTTAAGCCGACACTCCACACGATATGATGAGAAACTTCATATTTTCTTGATTGCTTTGGAGTGCCAAGGTACTTTATGTGTTTGTTTCGCATCAGGCGGTATTGAATCGAATTGAGTACGATCAGACAGGTGATCTTTTCCTTCTGACCTTTGGCGGTTGCTCGAGCAATTATGTCATTTTATACGTTATGGTATGCTCTTGAAAAGGGTTCAAAACTGACCGACCCCAGTGTTAAAAAGTCTGATTTGTAGAAATATTTCTCTTGATCCGTCACGGAAGGGCTAACAACCACAAACTATGTGCATTGCATGCGCTTGTTTCAAGGGTTTCATGAACTTTGTATCGGGGTTGAACATAAAAGAAGAGAAATGCCACCTCTTACACTACATTGTGCTACTTAGCAGACATAGGCATACTACTTGCATGTTTGTTGTTCCACATGGTGTACATTGCATAGCTATGCACTTTGTCTGCCTGTGGCCACTTCAATTCATTGGCACGGCGCCAAAGTTCAGGGTATGTTCCAAAAGAGGCGATGGTCCGGCGGCACAGCGGCCGGCAATGAGATGCACACACTACATGGATCACTTGCTTTCGAAATGATTACGAGCTGTAATTATAAAATTTTACTCTTCAGTGAGTACGCGTGAGATGCGGTGGCGGTGATTTGTGCAAACGTCCACAGATGCACATCTTTTGGGGCCGTTTGCGTTTTGCAGACTTCGGTGGTGTACATTTGCTGGCGTAATGAATCAATTGGTTGAATGTACGGCTATTTTGTTGCAATGCACCAGCAGCAGCACACATGCACAACGGATGGGCATGGTGGAAGATACAGGGTTTTGATGCTGAATTTGAATGGGCTGAAGTTTAAACAGTCATTAATTTTCTCTGATTTCAGGATGTTCACCGAGTAGGATACATGAAACAAATCTACGCATTGAAGAACGACACAGACTTCGGTTTGGAATATATGTGCATTTCTACTCACATAAAACCATATCCCGTTCATACATCTATCTCCAGATCGACGGCATAAGACATGTGGCTCAACAGTACGATTGAACAGTTTTAGTTAAATCAATACTTTTCCGTAATTCGATTAGCGTGAAGACGTATTAATTATATATATATTTTTTAATCTCTGTGTTTATTTGTTTTAATCCTTGTGAGGAATATCGCGATAGTTCTAATTGGAGATACGGACCAAGCCCCTAGCACAACAAAGTTTTATTAAAATCTGTTTAGTAGTTTTTGCGTGATAAGCGCTGAGACACGACCCAAGTCATCATTTTATTAAATCTGTGGAAAATAGTCACGGGCACTTGGGAGGAGTTGGAAAGAGTTAAAAAAACGTTGTCAGAAATACTGAGGCCCTAGGACGCACAAGGGGATACCGGATATATCATTAAGGACATACCGTTCTTCATATGCTTCGTTCTTCCTTTAGGAAGTGTGTTCTTTTCACTTCAGTGCCATATGGCAGAAGGCCTCGTTACTCTAAAGGAAATAGTGAGTCAATGTAATGGTAGACTCGTGCAGTAAAGGTTCCTTTCCAGAAGGTTATACTTATTTATGAAATTGTATCAACTTTAACGTTGGGGACACAATGTCTTCGAAAAGTCTCCTTCGTTAGTACCCAAAAATCGGCCTCAACTGATGTAGCATTTACTTCGAAACTTTGAAGTAAATCCACTTGGGCTACAGTTTGACGATAGACAGTGTTTGCAAGCCCACCTTTTTGACTTTGCCTTAAAGTGACCAACATTTCAAGATTAATACTGTATTTATTAGTATTGGATCATTGTAAAAGTTCGTGCTCGATATTCATAAGTAGCGGAAAGTTTGCGGTATGTTTTGTTTGTTTTATGGACTTGTTGTATACCAATGGATAGGTCGTCGCATCAGAAGTCATTTTATCGCTAGACCCCGTTGAGTTAAGTCAAATTGTGTGTGAAAAATTCTATAATGGAGAACGAAAAGTTACCCAGTCGTCCGGTTTTGACAAATCGAAAAGGCGTCATCTTCCATCATGATAACGCCAGGCCACATGTCGCCCGACAAACGCTGCAAAAACTGAAGGAGTTAAAATGGGAAATCCTTCAGCACCCACCGTATTCCCCAGACCTTGCTCCTTCAGACTTTCATCTGTTTCGGTCCCTTTAGAACGGTTTAAATGGAAAGAAATTTGGTTCCTCCGAAGCTGTCGAAAATTACCTTACGACATTTTTTGAAGGAAAACCACGCAGTTCTTATGAAAACGGAATCCGCTTGTAATACGTTGGGAGACAATTGTAGAAAATAACGGGGACTATATAATCGATTGATAAAATTGTTTTCTTCAAAGTGTAATCGCTTGTGTTACATTATCAAATCGGGCACGAACTTTTGCAATGATCGGTAGTGGCGCAAGTACAATAATTATCTACACAGCTTGTTTGATGGTCTTTACTTTTCGTTTCAAATTTTTTGGAAAAAAAAAAGAAAGCATCTCCGTAGCTCATGTTGGCGAACACATTGTCGCATCGCATTTATAAAGTCAAGTTGTTCAAAAATTCCACAACTTGATCTCACAGATCTCTTCACAGTCTATGCCTGCGCTTTACTGCTAAGCTAATGCCGACATACCGACAACGCACACAGAAAAACCAAACCACCCATGTTATAATTGCAACTAATAAATTTTAATTTCAATCAATTAAGATGATTTTCAATTTGCGTTTTACTGTGTGCAATTTGCTTTTTACTCTTTTCATCCTCGAGTACGTTCCTTGAGACGTGCTGAATAAAATCTACAAAGTGTTTAATTACTGGTTGCGTTTCATTTCAAATACTCGCTCTGTTACAGCTGCAGCACATCTTCATTTCGTAGGAATCCTTTATACTGGCAACCGTGATGCTAATTACTTATGCAGGTATAACACGAACGAAGTACACAGAATCCTTCCGTCTAAATGAAACCTTTGCACTATACACCATCGGGTACAGTACAAAGGGTGGCTGGCTGGAATACCCTTTCTGTTGCTTTGGGCAGGTTGTTGCACTTTTTTTTTCCGTTTTCACCTTTTGGCTTCTGTTAGTGATGTTGCGGCGGAATGCACTGGAAATTGCTCAATCGTGATGGGATTTTCAATTCCACGGAATAAAGCCAAAATAACATATCGTTGGCAGTAAACTTGTGTGGTGGAATGAAGGGGTGTTTTATGGGCGTTGTACTGTTTGATCAGCGAGATGGGGTAGACTGTGCAACTTGGTAAAATTTCGCTGACTTCTCTGTCTTTGAGTTAAAGCCGATGATGTTTTGAGTTAAACACTGCAGGGAGTTTCAGGTGATTTATTTTATACCTTTAACGATACCCTGTGGAATGCTTTAGACTTTTATGTTTTAGGAAGATACACTTTGAACAAAATAAAGTTAGTGTCTGAAATACATATTAGTCTTTAATACCTGATCAATGTCAGTTTTTGGAAAATGGAATACACATGGTCCGTAATCCCCTTTGGTTTTAATGCTTCTAATTATAAAACCATATGGAATGGAGTCCATTAGCGAGCTCACATCATAAAAAGTGGCAACCCTGATGAGAAGGGCTTGGAAGCGAGCTCAGAAAAGGGAATGTCATCCCGTAGGGAATTAAGGAAAATCATTGACCGACTGTTTTAAATGATTAAACGTTCTTACTTTTACTTTGATTGGCGCTGCAGTCCTAGCTGAAAAGCGTCTCCAGCTAGTACTATCCTTGCCAGCTTTATGGTTGCTCTCTTTACGAGAATGACGATTCTGACAGGTTTGACTCAGCCAGTGCTGAAGGGAGTCACTTTTCGTATTTCTAATGAAGTCAAATATCTAGAAGTGATTCTGGATAAGAAACTTCTTTGGTCTAAGCATATCGAGTCAAAAACATCCAAGGCGCTCTTAGTTTTCTGGCAGTGTAATGGTGATTTTGGCATAACATGGGGCTTGTCGCCGAATACGGTAACCTGGATCTATACGGCTGTGATAAGATCATTCCCCCGTATATGTGTCAGTTGTTTGGTGGAAGGGGCTCTCGCGTAAATATGTGGCTGACTTTTGTATCAAACTCCAAAGAACGGTTTGTCTCGGCTGCATGAAACCTTTCCCGAGTAAGCCCGGCTCTATTTTAGGTACATTGTTAAACTAACATCTTCCTGATACTCATGTCATTGGCTGAACTATTCACCGCCTTCGGTAGGTTGGTTTTTTGTTTAATCCACCCTGGAGTTTTGGTGATCTTGCGCCACACTTATCCTACAACTCTGATCACATGGATATGCCGTCTGACGCAATGACACCAGAACTTCGACTGTGGGATAAATTCAAAGTCGACTTTTCTTCTATTCAGGACTGGTTTCACCCAGAGTTTAAGCCAGGAATGAAATGTAGTCGTACTTTGACGGATGGCTCCAAAACCAGTCAAGGACCTTGTGCTGGTGCCTTCGTGGAAGACGACGACATTAGGTTTTACTTTTTGCTAGGCAAATAGTCTAAATATAGACTTTCAAAATAGTTCGTGAATATGAAAACTCTTTGAACTCGTCGGTCGCAAGGCTGAATTCTTTGTCTCTTATCTGGGGACCAGGTCACACTGGGAACATGGGGAACAAAATCTGAGATTACTAGGCAAGGCTCAGAAGAGGTTTTCTAAGGACCCGAACCTCCGTTGGGTTTCTCTGCGTCCAAGGTTAGGGTTTTCGTTGACGACTGGGGTTCCCACGAACACTATTGTGTGTGGCATGACTCTACAGAATGTAGGTTGACTTAATTAATACTTTCAGACATCTCTCAGCACTGTAAGTTCCTCACCATTGAAGTGTTTGCTTAGATTTCTTAGAAAGGCAAGAAAATTTGAATAAAGTGGGTAAACTAAGGTTTTGCTCTCTGGTAGTGTAATAGACCAGTTTCGTCTAAGGGCTCCAGTCGAGCGTTTCCTATCCCAAAAAACTGAAGGCAAAACAAGAAGATTGATAGTAAATACTGATAAAATATTACTGATAAATACTGTGCGCTTACTTATATTACTTACCTTCTTCGGCTGTGAAAATGTATGCCTGAGTAGCTTTCCATCTTCATTGTTCGCGGGCGGTTCACATCTTGGCATCCGTAATTGCTTGGTTTTTGAAATGATGGCACTGTTTTCCTTGTCTTCTTACATCTGTGTCCTGAGATTCAAGAATATTCCACCAACATCGCCGCAAATAGGAGTTAATGTCCGAAGATCTTCTTGGTTTCCCTGTTCGCCGTTCAACACTCGGTACAATGTAACAGAACTGACAGGATCAACGTTCTCAGAATCATTTTACTTGTGTTTCTGGTAAGAACGCAGTACTTTCGTCAAACAGGAGCAGCAATAGTTTGCAATTATTATTCTTCGTCCTTGTTAGGATCTCCTAAACTTTCGTTGGTTTTTGCCAGGTCCTGGCTGAGTGCGAAAATATGATTTATTTATTAGCCGGGCGGAAGTCACACTGATACGTGCCGATAACTGTGCTGCAAAAAGGTTTAAGACGTTCACCGAGAATGTTGGACAAGATCTGATTTGATATACCAAGCATGAATATGTCTATGAAATTCTAACAAGACGCTGATCGTTTTTGTTTGCGGAAAGGGCGTATACATATGTACATACATATCTAGAGCTGATACTTAAGCCATCGGGGATGATTTTGGTACATGCACTCTAACAAACTATCGCGTCCATATTTCAATTTTTCCCCTGGCCAGCCATTGGCACCGGTGGCATTGTTGCTCTTTAGCTTCCTGATAATTAAGTCAAAGCTGTTTAGGGGGAGTGATCTTTTAATGCTTTCACGTCCTGCATATCGGTGACTAGTTTTGCCTCACTTTTACGATGAGTTTCCGTTTAGGGTTTGTACTCAGCGGCCGTGTGTCGGTTGATTGACTTTCGTATAAAATCTTCGTTGTGGTGGTCGTCTTTTTTTGACTCTCCTCTCGGAACTCTTATTTAGCGCTGTTGCGACAACCAAAAATGCCACGTCCTATGCGGATTCATAGACATATCACTGCTTTTTTGTCTGAGGTGACGAATAGTGCAAATTCGTGTAGGTTACATTTCGTGATGTCACACTGGGTCCACTCATCACAAGGATTTTGAAATGCTTATGGTATCGAAGAGTGATTCTCGCTCTTTGTAGGCACTGGTTCCTCCAGCTGCAGTTATGTACATATGTGCTCAATGGTGAATCTCTTTTCGGACTTGAACTTCGTTCCTTCTTTTCAGGGAGTCGATATCTGAACAGAGTCCTCCATCCAACAATTTGCATGGAGGTTCGCCTTTAAAACTGCAAACATTCAATATTTCGAACCGCATATTTCAAAAGCAAATTGGCCCAAATTGTGTTTAGATAGGAAGTTGTAAAATACATCGACGGTTATGGAGGCACTGTAATCCTCTTGTCTATCCCAACCTACCCTATGTCGTTGAAAACTTCCGTCATAGAAAATAATGTAATATCTGACTGAATTCAGACTCCTTCGATTCTAGAGCCCTACAGCTGTCAAATTAGTTGTCTAACAAGATCTACTCTAGTTTTTTTTATATCTTTTCCTTACTGCTTTTCGCAGACCACTCTCACATAAGATTCGTCTTTAGAAACCACAAAAGAAAAAAAACTATCTAAAAATCCTCTCAACTTTTTTTTTGCTTTTAATTTAATTGTGAGAAGTTTGCCCACTTAAAGTAAAGACAGCATGAATTGAAATCTCCCACAGGCTATATCCACTGTACAAATTAGTCCCAGCAACAATGCTCAGAAAATAATCACTCAACATTAGACGGAAGATACACATCTCTGTTCACCATTCCTTATCCATTCGGCTCTGTTGAAATGCCTTTCTCAAAAAAAAAAAAAAAATTATTTTCCTGAAGAAAAAGGACACTAACCACCAATCATTATGGTTGGTCAGCAGACATTGCATTCAGCGCATCTGCATCAACAGCCATAAGAAAAAAAGGACGTGGTATAAAATAGAAAAACCAACTCGAGGGAAACCCTCAAATGAATGGAAGTAATAAAACTGTGGACACCACTACAACTACACACCAGGGATTTGGCATTGTTCATTGTTCGGGCCTCTGTGTGTTGTTATCGTGTCTGTGTCCTTTTGCGCCCCTGTCGTGTTCTCCCTCATTTCAAATTGATTCCATCTCTTTGTGTACCATGGTCTGGCGCTGGGTAAAAAAAATTCTGGGACGTATGCCAAAAAATATTCGGCTGAGTTCATTGCACTTATCCTTTGGCCGCGTCGTCATCATCCAACAGGATTTTCCTTCACGACCACATAGAGTAAAAGATGGGTGAATACTGCACGTCAAAACCGAACTACTTGTTTCGAGACAAAATAAGAAGAAAATAATTTTCTGTTTGTGTCGACGTCGTCGTCGTCCCTTTGGATTGAAGAAGTCGTCTTATTTTCTCGAGAAAACAAAGTTCAGGGGTTAAACCGGACGAAAGTAAGAAAACAGAGAATAGTGTCCTTAATATTCTGGCGCGGTGCGCGATGCTTATCTTTATTGTTTTTTTTCGGGGAAACTCTCTCAGTAGTGTGCCGTATAATGTTTACGGTGTATGGTCACAACCATCATCATCATCATCAGCCTTTGTTTGGTTTTGGGGGAGTTCGACTTGGTGCGTTCCGCAGTCCAACAGAAATGGAAAAACTAATAACACGATTGTGAAGGGTGATTGGCCCCGCTTCATGGACACAGGAACTGTGTACTGTACTGATTGCATCTGTGCAGTTGATTGGACGTAGGTACAGTGACCAGAACATTTTTTCGTAGAACTCATGTATTCATGAAAGTTTGGGGACTCAAACAGGGTTGCCAGAAAAAAACTCATCAAAAATCGTTGTGAGTAAAACACTGAAGCACGATTTTACCTACAAAATTGACAACATTAGAAGCTTTTAAGCCTTAAACTGAAGTAGCCCTGCTTACAGACTTTTTTCAGTTGTTTTCATGTTTATCAATATTATTACAAACAAGATTGTTGATGTATTTTAATCTTGACAGCTACTGACTAAACGTTATGACCCTTCTTATTCGCTCCCATTATGAGCTCTTTTGTTTTATTCACTTAATGCGGACTAGTCACGCACTAGTTTAATGAACTCTAATTCAAAATGTTTACTAGTAAGTAAAGATCTAATAATACTGCTCGCTACTTACTTCAAATTAGTTAGTCTACCTGGTACAAATTACAGCAATTAGCTGAATATCAAAACATACAAATGGAAGAAGAATCAGAAACAACTTTCACAATCTTTAGGATGTTTCTTTTAAAATAACCCACCTTTTATCACCCTAATAAAAATCTCATTTCACATATGTCCGATATCATATGTACGATGCTTTTTTAGTAGTTTTCACACATACCCGATGCCGAATGTATGTGTACAACGCCGGATATCAGACACGATTTGTATAGAACTCAATAAAAGCGTTCGCATTTATCTTGTAGCAGATATACGACACAGATGTCATGCAGACGTTAATCTGCTTGTTGCAGAACAATTCTCATTTCTCCTTTATTTTGTGGTCCACCTAGATAGTAGGAATTGTAGGTCTAGTAGGCCTAGTACTATACTAAATTGCCGAACTGAGTTCTATTCTTAAGTGATGGCATACTGCTTATCGCATAAGCAGTAAGTCGTTGTATCTGAAATTGTGTATATCCAACACACGATGCTCAACAATACTGACGTTTGTCCGGTAAGGAATTCATGCACACGGCATTTGTGTAGAGTACCCGATGCCTGATAAGTGTGATCGCTTTCATTGTGTTCTACACGTCATGTATCTTATGCCAAATATATGTGATACGAGCCTTTTAGTAGCCAATTATATTTTAATGTAAATTAGAAGAAAAGTTAACACCAAATGTAACCAAATGCTAATGAAAGTGGAAAATCGCAAGATCTGTTGTTATCATAATGGGCAACATTTTCATCTTCTTTTTGTCCTGACACCCCTCGGAGGGCACAAGGCGTCAACAACGCCTGTGTGCCATCGTGTTCGGAGTTCTGCAATGCGTCTTAACTATCTCTAGCTCATCCCCAAAGTCTGAGATTTGTTCTCAACTGCTCTTCGTCACGCGTCTCTTCGATGCCCTGCCGTTTTGTTTAATTGGGTAAGCCGATTCCATTGCATTGCATATTTGGTAATGGAACATTCTTCGCGCCGCAAAGTGTTTCAGATGCACAGCCATTTTTTCCGTGACGTCCTGGCCCGTTCTAATATGGAGCTGTTAGTTTGAGATGCGGTTAGGCCAGAAAATCCTAAGGATGTTGTTTAGACTGTCTATTGACGAAAGACTACAGCTTACGAATGACAGTGGAGCACATCTTCCACATACTACTCCCATACAGTAATACTGACTCGACATTTGAGCTAAATAGTCTCAGCTTGGTTTTGTTCCTGTAAATGTTGCTTCTCCAGATCTTAGATAGCATTCGAAACGCAGCCTTTGCTTTGCTGATTCTGTTCTCCACATCAAGTTCGGTGGCACCTATATGGTTTTGTTTTGCAATTAGGACCCCCAACGAATCATCACCATACATTCTATTTAAGGATTCCCTGTCTCACTTAACGTAAGCTGCGCTTTCTAAAGCCCAGAGGAAAGGTTGCCGATTGGATTTTTTTCAATGATTTAGGGCTAAAACTACAATGTAGAGTCACTTATACATTGGGGTTCTGGAGAGGTGCACAAAATTGATTAATCATTTTTGTTTCGTTCCTTATTGGCGGGTGAAAAAATCTTCTTCAAAATACTTAAGTCTGACTGACTCCAACCTCCAGAATACAACTTAATATATTGTATAGGTAAAGGCATATCTATGGTATGTATTTAAATTGTTTTGGATTCGCTCGATAGCGTAAGGAAAATCTTCAAAATTAATTGCAAAATCGTGTTGAAAATTGAAAATCGTAAAACGGACACATCTGGCAACAGCGGACTTAAATTCCATTCATCATGGCTAAGAAACGTATTCACTTCCCTCTTTTATGGCTGGATTTTACAATCATGCTTTATAACCATGCAGAATCGATTGGAATTCAAAAACAAGAGGCACCTACCTACATAAATACTTCAACACAATAAAGACACAGGAACAAGACAAAAAAAAAAAAGAAAAAAATAAAAAGATTCTTAGCGCCGATATGTTTGAACGCCTGCAGCGTCTGTTTTGACACCTTTGCTGTTAATTAAGTATCTGAAGTAGGATATCTTGTCGGCCTGACTTTGTCAGAGATGTTTTGCCTCATTAGTGATGCAATGAAGGTTATTAGTATGTTACATGTATTCGATGAGATATTTCGACGTAATTTAAGCGACTTTGAAGTACCCTCGATGGAACAATAGATAATGTTTCACTTAGTTAGTCCTTCTGTGTGATATCAACCTACGTCCTTGTGAAGTTATTATTTTTGTTTGTTCATTTCTAAGAAATTAACACTCATTGTGCTACAAAGGAACTGTTTATATTATCAAGCGAGTAAACAAGCCCCATCATGTTCCTTTATTATTGAGAAATCAGTTCCAGAACTGTATTATACATTTTAATTAGTTTTATGAGCAAACCTCATATAATGGGCTTAACATTATAGTTAAAGCAAATAATCTTACATGAATGCATTGTATGCTTCTGGTTTGATTGAATTTCATAAAAGGGTCGATGTGATGTGGGTTTTGGTTTTAATTGCATCATGTATGTGGGCGTGTAATACTAATATCCAACCGTTGTGCCATAACAGTTTTAACTAAATTATGTGAGAAGCTTCCCCTTAATCCTAATAATGACGAAATAAATATGCCTTGTCGTCTTGAAAACTGTACTTTTTGCCTGTGAGATTAAGATAATATTTTTTACTACAACAACCCTAAATCAAATGCTTTGCAGACTGAATGTAAACTTAATACGGTCACGTAGTTCAATTTGTCACACCGTTTCTTGGGGACACCCAATTGCCTCGCCACCACAATGTCGCCTTTTTAAATGTCTTAAATCGGTATAAACAAAACTGTAGGTAAGGCACTTATAGGATTTTGTTGCAAGTACAAAATGTGTTTATAAATGCAAATACTTACGCAATCACTAATCCAATTGGCATACAAATCAATATGTAGGTCTCATTGCATCAGTACGGCAAATTCTTTGTACGTAGAAGGATTTAAATTAAGAATATTTTCGTTTGCGAACAAGGGACGTGTGTATATGCACTTAATCAAAAAACAATACAATTTTGTGTAGACTTGATAGGGATGGAGTCAAGGTTGTCGTGTATGCGGATGACATGGTAATACTGGTATCGGGGATGTTTCCATCCATAATCAGTGAGATTATGGAAGGTGCCTTGGGCAAGATTAGCTCATGGGCCACTGGATGTGGACTCAGCGTCAACCCAAGCAAAACTGAACTGATGCTCTTTACTACTAAAACTAAAATACCGACGTTTACGCTTCCACAGCTAAAAAATCATCTATTCTCCCTATCCTCCAGTGCCAAGTACCTAGGTGTGGTACTTGATCCAAAACTAAGCTGGAAGCTTAATATTGAGCAACAAGTAAAGAAGGCCTGTGTGGCTTTCTATGCCTGCAGCAAGACCTTTGACAAGAAGTGGGGATGGGGATCGCTAGTCTGGTGGCCTGCGCTAAGGAAAGCTTATAACATCAAACTTATCAACAGGGTACAAAGAACTGCGGCTAAAGGCGCCACGGGTGCCATGAGGAATGTCCAACCGATGCCTTGAACGTTATTCTGCACCTTTTACCACCCGATCTTCACATTATGCAGCTATCATCATGTAGTGCGGTCAGGCTAAGGGAAATAGGATGCTGGTGCACCAATCCGTATGGTCACAGCAGTATCCTGATTTGCTAACGCAGGATCTGGTAGCTAATCTGACCGACTACATAACTCCCACAGTGAACTTTAGAAATGACGTCACGGTCAGATTCCCAACCAGGGCGGAATGGGAAACTGGCGTACTGATAAATGAGTTCGAATCAACAATTTTCACCGACGGTTCAAAAATGGACTGCGGGGTAGGGGCGGGGATATTCTCTGATTTCCTCAATATTTCCAGGTCGTACCGGCTTCCCGATTCGTGCAGTGTCTTCCAGGCGGAAGTTTTTGCTGTACGTGAGGCCTGCCACGTACTCAAGCAAACCTCTAAACCCTTAAATACCATTGCCATCCTCATTGACAACCAGGCGGCTATCAAGGCTATAGTCAAGTAAGTGTCGGCTGATTTGTGATTTTCAAAATGTCTTCTTTCGTTTTGAGTACTGTCATTCTCGTTATTAATATACTCATACTTCGGTTAATGACCTAGTTACGTTCCACAAAAACAGGCCGTACAGCGAAATGCCCCATAACCAGTCTTTTTTTAATACAAACCCATACAAAATGTATTAGTTTGGTTCCAAATCTTAAAAGAAAAACCAACAAGTTGATAAAACGATAAAAAAAAATTGATTTATTGTGTTAAAATCAGAGCATTTCAGTTACATTTCAATTTAACATTGACAGGAGCCAAATTAAAATCTACATAACATATATAACTACAAACAACATAATTAACTGGACGAAGAATCACTGTCATCAACATGAGCGGCTACGGGTTTAAAAAATCGTTCCAGCGTTAATTGTTTTGCTTTATTTTTTAATTCTTTATTAATTTCTTTATAGTAATTAATTGCTTCGCACTGCGTTTTTCGTCAGATTTGTTTTAGTTTAAAATTTCCAATTCCTCTTCGAAATGATGCAGTGCTTCATACAAATTTCTTGATGTCAACTGGCTCAGGCTCAGGCTCTTCATTTGACTCTTTATCTGATCCCAACTGCATCAACTCTTCATTTGAAAGCGGACCTCTGTCGGCGTTAAGAAGACTGGTGACATCGTTCTCTTGTAAATCCTCAAATCCGATTTCTATTGCCAGATTTAAAATGTTGCGTTCAGTTTTAGGGATAACAGGATCAGCATCAGATTGGCCTTTGGTAATGCATTACGGCCAAAGTTTCTTCCAAACATAATTCATTGTTGTTGATTATAATTCATTCTAAGACTCACTTATGTTGTAAACGGCATCTTTGATGTTGTAGTTCTTCTAAAATTGTTTAATAGAGGATCTTCCATTCGTTTCAATAACAAGCTTTTCAAAAGTTCTGCGCAAATAATACGCCTTAAAAGTGGCTATTGCATGACTGAATAAGGGCCGTTGTGTTTTGGGGAATATGCTCTACTCTTACATTTTCAGACAGCTCACCTTATGCCCCGCAGCATTATCAAAAATAGGCAAGACTTTATTGCTTAAATTTTTCTTTTCTTACTTCAGAGTAGAAGTAATTCTTCAACCAATCTTCAACGAGTACTTTTGTCATCCAAGCATTTTTGTTCGATTTCCAAGTGACTGGCAAATCTTTCTTATTCAATCCCTTGAAAGCTCTTGGATTTGTAGACAGGTACACCAATAACTGCTAAAGCTTGAAATCCCCCGTAGCGTTAACACCAAGAAGAAGAGTCAAGCGTTCTTTTGACACCTTATATCCTGATGCAGTTTTTGCTTTGTTTGAAATAAAGGTCCGCTCAGCCATTCGTTTGCAATAAAGACCTGTCTCGTCCGCATTAAAAACTTGACATGTAGATTTTAAGTGATTAGCAAAGACAATGGTTGCTTTCATCAAAAATCCACCGAAAATCTATTTGCAAAGACAATTCTCGGTATGGGCACGTTGAGAAAGAGAATCACCACTTCCCAAAACGTCATAAAAACCGAAAAACTCTGAGGAAGTGTGCCCATAACCGATACTACGGGTATCGATACACAATCGCAAAAGATTCGCAAAAAAAAAATGTAGTTAGAGATGTAATTAGCAACCCTTTTCACCCATTCGCACAGTGTTCATTGATGTGTAAGGGATTGACCGTATTTAACAGCTTACCAAATGAAGTAAAGACTGAGACAAGAATTTTAGCATTTAAACAGAAACTTATTTTATTTATTAAAAGCAATTTTTAGAGTACTGAGTGTTAGTGGTTGGTGTTTAATTAGTTACATGCTATATATATATATATCGAAGTAATTTTTTAATTGTATCTTTTTAATTATTTATGCTCATCAGTCTTGTTTTACTATTTGTGTTTATACCTATTTTCAAAATCGTTATTTGTAAAGTTACATACATACATACATACATTTTCAATGACTCGCTAATCCTTCATGAGGGTCGCGAGGGTAGGATGCTCAGGTGGACTCTCCATCCTTCTCGATCCTCCGCCATTGACTCACATTCATCAGGAGGAATCCCTAGGCGGCTCCAGGATAGATGTCGGACTTGGTCCAACCATCTATTTCTAG
Organism: Brachypalpus laphriformis; assembly: GCA_945910035.1. NCBI lineage: Eukaryota > Metazoa > Arthropoda > Insecta > Diptera > Syrphidae > Brachypalpus > Brachypalpus laphriformis. Next base: position 128,521,877 of record OX246755.1, read on the forward strand.
GCCTTCCGCGGAGTCGCCTGCCTGATGGCACGGCAACCATGGTACGTCTTGGAAGCCGGTCTGGGGGCATACGCACTACGTGACCAAACCATCGAAGCATAGATCGTTCCGTTCGGAGAAGCGGCTGCTCAACGTTGAGCGCCTCGCGTACTCTGGTGTTGCGCACTCGATCCCTAGGAGTTATTCTGGCAACACCGCTAAGGAACCTCATTTCGGCAGCTTGTATCCGCGATCTTATTCTTTCGGTCACTACCCAAATTTCATGACCATAGGTGAGAGTTGGAACATACACCGAGTTAAAAACCGATATCTTAGCTTGAACACTAAGTTCAGCCTTCCTTATAACAGATTGGCCAAGCTCTTTCAAAATTGATCCAGCCTGACCAATTCTACAGGATAACTCGGCATTGCTCTTCCCATCACTCGTGAATAGGACCCCGAGGTACTTAAACTTATCCACCTGCTTCAGTGGGACTCCACTAACATGGAAAGTGCACTGAATGTGTTTTTTTGGATACCACCATTTCTTCCGATTTGTTCACGTTGATCTTCATTCCAGCATCATCACAAACGGCTACTTTGTAAAGTTTATAGAACTAATAAAAAAAAAAGATTGCCTAATTAAAGGATTTCCGGGTGTCTACTGTTTTTGTTTTGTTTCGTGGTTCGGTAGCAAAAGGAGATATCTTGTAAATCTCTCGACTCGACTTCACAAGAAAAATGATATTGTGTTTATTCTTTTCAGGCCGTTATAATGAAAAATATTGGCCGTAAAATGGAAGCAAAGCTATAAGAAAAAAGGCCGTTATAGCGGAAGACCATATAAAGAGCGCCATATAGCGAGGTAGGAGTGTACTTGTATCTCAGTAGATTTGTATATTATGAGTATACGAGTAGATCGCAATGCTATAATTGCATAATATAAAATTGTCGGTAGTAGCGTTTGTAAAAAGGGGTGATCCTGAGTGACTTCCATAAGGAAAGGCAGATTAGTTGCGAAGGTAGAAACTAACCCGTGCAATAATTGCTGAAGGGAAACTAAGAGCTTTATTTTTCTGTATAGATACATTCGACTTCTCAATAAATTTCCTGGTGGTGAAACTGTAGCGTAGTTTCGTCTTAGATGTTTCTCAAAATTATTTTGTCTGGACATTTTTCTGAAAAATTCTTGTCTAAAATTATCAGTATTCTACTAAGCAAACAATTTTTTTTTCTCTATGTGTAATGGATAAATTGTTTCCCCATCCCACGGAACAAAGCTTGCTCTAAAATCTGTAGCTTTCAATGTAAACTGTTTGTCTCGGAAGGCCCGTAAAATTGTTCTAGGCATGTCAAACTTAAATAAAAAAAAAAAATTTATTTGGCCCAACAGCTCTTTAAGTGGCAGGGCCTAGCTTCTCGCAACCACTCATTTTGTGTGCGTTATATTTTTCACACGAATGGAGGGACTACAGTTTAATGCCGAATCCGAACGGCGATTTGAGAAGTTTTTCGTGACAACAATACTCTCGGATGTTTGTCAGATGCTCGCGAGAGGTGGGGCGGTGAAAAAACTTTTTGGTGTTTTCTGGGATTCGAACTTGGAACCTCATGCGTAGTGACACGACATACACACAGGCATTTCAAGCTTAGAAGTTGAATATCAGTCGATCGAAGTCGGCAAGTGGTTCAATTTTATATATGGTATGCTTCTACGAGTAGATAAGTGATACTCTGATCATTTTATTTATTTTTATTGCTGTGCCTGTCTATCGGAAGTATGGAAAGAAGTCATTTTATACTTGCAGTCAAAGTTAAGTTGCCTAATCTAACCCAGCCTTGTACTCACACAAGATAATTTGTTCTGTCATAATCCAACCTCTTCGAAACGTTTTGTTTTTTTTTTTTTTGTTAAATTTTGAAATTGCGTCATTCATTCGGAAAACGTCGGAAATTAAATGTCTATAAATATCAAACGATCACTGCCCAAAACTTGTGCTCGAATCGTGCTCTTGACCACCTTCGGTATGATTGTCTACGAAACATACGATCATACATGTTGTCCTATTGAAGACTTCGTTGTGGTAAGCCAAGCGCGTTGGGATCAGCTACATTTGGTATTAACCCTAAAAGTTCGCTGAATTCTGATCAAGTTGATCAAGTGGATCAAGTTTCTATGCTTCTTAACGAACCAAACGTATTTAAGCTATCCCAGTACTGCAAAATTGCTTTAAATTATCGTGAAAGAATCATTTATGAAGATTTCTAAAATCGCTTAAAATAAAAGAAATATCCAAATATACATATATATTTTAGTCAATTTTTAATTTTGAATTTATTTAATGTTGTCAATCAGGCAGACGGCAAAGCCATGTTTATTGATTTTTTGTTAAAACTTTGTAATAATAGTGAAGTACAAAAACAAAAATCTATCTATCTATCACTCCGACGAGGGTGTAAATGCATCCTATAATTTTTTTTTGATGTAACTATTTGCAGTTCTCTGCAGGAATGAATGAAGAGGGACTGGTGGGTGTCAAAACCCTTGAAATAGTGGTATTTTATTTATTTTTTACGCACGCTATTGCCACTGAGTCGCCGTAAAATCAAAAAAATGATTCATGAACCCGTGAACAAAAGACATGTTCTAAGAACAATTAAATGTTTTTAAACATCTTGTTCGCCATTATGATCATATCTCTGGATACGTAAGAGATTTGCTTGGTATGGAGTTCCAAAAGTATTTGGATTTTAATGTTCTAGTCCTTCGGTTTAAACTCAAAGAGAATAAAATACCGGAGTACCTTTCTCATAGACTTCAGTTTGCAACTTCTGAAAGAAGCCGAGCCTTAATTTTGCCAACTTTCAGATTTCACACAACGGAAAAACAATTTTTTGTACGACTTTGGAGCTAACGTTCATCCAATATAAAGAGATGTCAAGCAATCGGTGACTTCAGGAGAAAACTCATGCAGCATTTGATCACATGCCAGTTAATGGTTTTAATCTGTTTATCTTTTTGTTTTAGAAATGGGAGGAAGCTAACATTAAGGCTAGGGTACTAGGGATTTTCTTTATTTATTTTTTTCTTAGCTTAGTGCATTATCTATTTATTTTTATATTTATACCACTTTAAATTGTTCTAATTTTCCAATACCTAACTCTGCGCAGCTAAGGATCTTACATCTAAGTGTCTGATTAATTAAAATAAATTGAAATTGAACTAAGCTCGAAAGATCCTTTCAGTTTTACATTGGCATTTTTTTATGTGGTCCGACCTTTTTAGGGCTACTCGTTGTATTATATTTGAGAAATGCAACAATGATACCTACGGTATCTAAGGTCCGAATTCTTGACAAGAAAACTTGTTTACATGAAAGAAGACCTCATAACACTAAAAATGAAAACTTTCCCCTCCAAGGTATGAGAATGTTATCAACTAAGAAAAACATAAGCTTTCTTCCGTAATCTCAGCTCATCCCAAACATACATAGTTCATCCAAAGAAATCACAAAATATCTACAACACCCACCCAAAACAGAAATGAATTTGTCAACATTAATTAAACGCTATTTCTACAAACAAATGCCATAAAATATGGATTAATGTCCTTCGGGTGAGATTATCCCCAATTAATTGAATTTCTTACAAAAAAAATAAAAAATAATAAATAAATACCAACCACTATATGGTTGGTTGGCGGCGTATACTTAACTCAAATTGAGTGCGAAACGAAATACCATGCCTCCGGGTATTTATTTACAAAATAAATTTATGCAAATGCCAAGAGAATTGTTAAAATCTCACAAATTATGACCACGAATACCCCAGCATGACGATGATCAAACTTGGATTCCCTTTGACAAATATTCGTATTGACAACACGCAACAACTACAAATATACATACCAAAACCACACAATGGTCTGTGAAACATAAAATGTATCTGACAGATATAAAAATCTATCCAAAGCCCCGGAATACCGCATTGATTAATCTGTCATTTTGTAGAGTTGTTGTTCGCTTCAAATTTGCATACATTAACGGTATACACAATGTTTTGGGTAATTAAAATCTAAATTTAATGATTTGATTTGTCACTGGGTTCGTGTCCGTCTCTGCCACAAGCCAAAAAAAAACCAAACCGCCACTATCAATAGGTAATCAGTAGCGCTGTCAGTTTCGTAAAGAGATATCAACAAACGTAAGCTCGAAAAATGTATCTAGGAACACTAGCACAAGGTCGGTAATATATAGCCCACCTATTGATTTACGGGGCAGTTTTTATGGTCCAGAAAAATTATGATAGGCAATAAAAATACAAAATTTTCGTGTATAATTATCGAAAGATACAATTACGTGGCTTACATATGTAAATTATATTTTATATAAGGAACGTGTTCATTATACTAGAAGACAGGAAATAAATCTTCAAGAGAAATAAAGGGCGTATATATAATAAAAGATGTTTTCTCTTTTCTATTGACTACACCCTGTACCCATTTAATCAGCAGAGCCCATGGCGTTTAATTAATAATTAAGATATCGATCAATAAGTTTATATTGAGGTGAGAACAAATGAGTTGGGTACCTATCACCTGCCATACAGATGAATTGCTGGGTTTTCGATGCGCGGATGCGGATGTCAATGAAAGGGGAGTGTTTTCAGAGTTAATTGGAAGCTAATTTTCTGCTGCAGCAGAAAATTTGTTATCGAACTCGATACCACCACCAGTACCGGGGCTTTTTTCTCACGCAGCAAGTGGTGCTTGGTTTTGAAATGTTTTGAAATGTTAATCAGTTTTAGATGTCGGGGAATATAATGATTGGGGAGTTGATAAAATATTGGGTTGCCAAAGACGATATTTGGGGTAATTTATTGAAAGCATGCTGCTGGGAAAATCGATATTTTCCTAGAATGCAACGGGTGCCCGAAACCATGGGTGTCCGTATTGTTGACTATAGAAATTGGGTTTATTGTATTAGAATGGGATTTTCTACTCGTTTTTTTGAATAATTTGTATCATATTTGTAGGGCTCACCTTTCATTATCATTAAGCTATTGTTAATCCTGTTGGACAATAGTATTTGGGGCATCGACAGGAATTTGATAGAAGTGAAGGTATATTGAATGGTTTTGATTACACACAAACAAGTTGGGAATTGAGTAAAAGTGGTTCTTGGAATAATACGTAACTCAGACTTTGTTGAAGATTGAAAGTTATCGCTTGATTTAGGTCCTATTTGGGGGTTATATACTAAAATCTGCATAAACCTTTTTCTTGTTTGAAGGAATGCCTCTGAAAAGTAAACAAATGCTCTATATAATAGGTAAGGTTAGATAACGCGATTGCCTTTTGCTTTATCACTCGGAACATCGAGAACACTGGGGAGAAAATTTGATTATTCTCATTCCGCTTGGAATCATTTAGAACTTTTGACATATCTCCTGATTGTATGTTTTTTAAGTTCTTAGAAATGACTTCAGACTTGGAAGAAAAAACTTCCCAGAATGATCCTTCTTAACGCTGCTAGAACAAGACATGTGCACAGAAGATGAGTGGTCATGCAGCAATTGTTGAAGCAAATACCACCTCACTTGGTGTGATCTACATGTAGGTAGGGCCTTGGTTGGAGTTATATTCTTATAGATAAATAGCGTCTTCAAATTGTTACTGAAGAAGTCACTGTGTTATTTGAAAAGTACATTCCAAGTGAGAAGTTAAATCTAAAGTCTATCTTCAAAGAACTAGGAGAACACTAAATCAAACTAACGCAAACTAGCATATACTTTCCAATGTACTTCAAAGTAGGCTTATTGCATATTTTATTAAATCTGTCTTGGAATAAAATTACCTCGATGAAAGATCTTTGTTGCTACTCTTCTTACATCCAGTTTTCTGGTGAATTCTATGTGGAGTACTTGGTTCTATATTCGAAATGTGTCCTAGCGGTGGCTAAGTACACAAGTACGGACACGAATAATCTGTCTACAATGTTATTTACAATATATCGAATAGATGTCAGCACCACCTTATCGTTCCTTGTTCTATTAATTTATTTAAGCTGTCAAACAAATACTTACTTACTTTCTTAATCCGGTCCTCTTTTACCCATAGGGTGTCGAGGTTTCATCCTTATTTAGGTCGCTCTTTTCCTCTGGAAGTTCTTCCATATGCATCTGTCTCTAGCTAATTGTTTGGCCGAGGGCCAATTTTCCCCTGCTTCTCTCAAAATTTTTTCAAAGGAGTTATTCCAAGTCGTTTTGGGCCTTCTTTTTTTGTTTTTCCCTTCAGCTTTTGCTTCCCAAACTTTCTTTACCTGCCGGTTATCATCCATACGAACTAAGTGACCAAACCACCGAAGTTTTTTATCATCCAGAATTCTACTTGTCGATTCCAAATTTAGTGTTTTTCTTATATTTTCGTTCCTTATCTTGTCGATTCTCCTAATTCCTAGCACTCTCCTGAGGTATTTCAGCTCCATGGCTTGGATCTGGCTTTCCTGTTTCTTAGTAAGTGTCCAATTCTCTCCTCCAATAACAGGATCAATGTACCGTTCTGTTGAAAATTGATATTTTTGTACTTTTCGTGATTTGTTTATGGTCTAAGAATTTCCTTCGCAGGGTCGCGTACAGAGCATTAGCCGACTGGATTCTCGCTTTCAAGTCATCTTCAGAGTTACCTTTGCTGTTTATTATACTTCCTAGATATTTGTACCGCATGAGGTTCCAAGTTCGAATCCCAGAAAACACCAAAAAGTTTTTTCACGGTCCCACCTCTCGCGAGCGTCTGACAAACATCCGAGAGTATTGTTGTCTCGAAAAAGCTTCTCAAATCGCCGTTCGGATTCGGCACTAAACTGTAGGTCCCTTCCATTCGTGTGAAAAATATAACGCACACAACATGAGTGGTTGTGAGAAGCTAGGCCCTGGCACTCAAAGAGCTGTTGCGCCAAATATTTATTTTTTTTTTTTTAGATATTTGTACCTGTTAACCAGCACTATGTCATCAGCAAATGCACATGCCTTCAGATAAACTGGTTGTAGAAGTCTGTATCCTACTCTAAAGTTTTCCATTCTCTCTTGGCATTGCCTGATTGCATCATCCATGGCGCAAATGAAGAGTAGAGGGCTCAAAATACTTCCTTGTCTTACTCCTTCTGATGTCATGAATCTTTCCGACAATATGTTACCAGTCCTTATCACATTGTAATTTTCTTTATATATACTCTTGATCGCTCGTATAAGATCTTCTTCTACTCCCTTAACCGTAAGGCTTTCCCAAATTTGTCTTCTGCTTATTGTGTCGAATGCTTTTTTCATGTCCATAAAACAAGTGTACAATTTCTGTTTTTTTTGCCAGCTTTTTCTCCAAAACCTGCTGCACTGTGAAGGTATGGTCTTGTATGCTATGGGCTGGTCGGAAACCGCTTTGAACATCTGATATTTGCCCTTCTACTTTTCTTCTAAGTCTTCTTTCAAGGACTGACTTATAAACTTTTAGCGCTGAAGGCAGCAGTGTAATGCCTCTGTAGTTGTTACAATCTTTTGTGTCTCCTTTTTTAAGTATGGGAAAAATCTATCTCATCGATTCCCGGAGCTTTAGCTGATTTCATCTTTTGAAGTGCTGTGGTGAGTTCTTCATTTGTAATGAGGTTTACTCCGGGTTGCTCATTCCCAAACAAATTAAAAAATGTATATAAGTCCGTTCGAGTACGTTTCGAGCCAAAAACTAACTCGCTTGTCAAATATGACATGATGAGAGTAAAAACTCTTTGATAGCGGAAAATCTAAGCAACAGTACTCGAATGAAAAGCGAGCCATTTCGAGCCATGTCGAGCCAACTGTCATTAAAACAATTATAATGAACAAATTAAACTCGTGTGAAAACCAACAGATTCATATAGGCATTTACTTAAAAAGGAATGTTTTGGGAGAGCATTCACATATCACATCATTTTCTTCAAGATACTTTGCACCCATTTCTTTTATATCTATTGACTATTTGAAATGGAATTAAAAACTCCTTGACTCATTTGACAATCAGCTCTTTTCACTGGGTAGTTTTTACTTTCGTGCCGGCAGAAATTCTTTGGGCACATTCAAAACCAAAGGAGAAATACTCGCTCCTCGTTACTTCTTAATTTGTCTATTTATCTGTCATGTTCGGTCAATACCCGAATACACTTCGAACACTTTAGAGAACCTTAAAATACCTTATAGTGCTTAAGATTATGTACGTGAATAGAAATTTGAGTAAAAGGCGACGACAGTTGTTCTTTAGGCTACGTGAAGCAGGTATGTATGTCGCAGAGACGATATCGTCTGACGATGATTATCGTCATACAGGACAAGAGTCCAGCTCGATTATATTCAACTATTTTCATTTTCACTGAAAAACAAAAAAAAAAAAACCGTCATTTGAAGAATTCTTCCTTCTTCCGATTGTTCCTACTTGAAACGCATTTCATTCTTATGGGTGTGCAAGTCAAGTTGTGGAACGGTGTTGACTACTTTTTTGTTGAGCATTTATTCATCAGATCAATACATCGTACAGCAGAATGGGTTTATTACGGGCTGGACGTTCTATTACTTTGGGACTATTGACATTTTACAGGCCGCAAAAAGCTTTCCTCGCATTGTCCTGAGTATTATTATAATCATCATTTTCATTTTCATTGCCCCGATTGTCCTTGAGGTCGAGATTCTCCGTCATCGACTACAATTTATCACAAGGAATCTTTAGGCTGACCTGCGCGATATGTCGGAATTGATCCAACCATCTGTTTCTAGGCCTACCAAGGACACAGTTATCATGACCATCTAGTTTTGTGTATTTACTTTTAAATTAAATTATCTACGAATATCTGGTGACGTATCAGTTCGTTTGAATCCAATTGATTTGATACGATCTGTAATCGTGGAAACATCAAAAGCATTATTCCCACAGATCATCAAGAGAATACTCTTCCGTGCTACAAGGGCCTTAAACGAGTAGTCGAGAATGTGCCTTCGCAAAGAGACAAAGAAAAATGTAGAAACGGTTTCTTCTCTTTGTGGAGGTCATCATGTCTAAAAGGCGTACCCCCAACCTTTCTTCATATACACACCATATGACTTTAATATTGTCTGGATTGCAAGCCTAAGGCTTTCGAACTCTATTTTTGAACTTATTGATGACCTCTGAAGTTATTCCTCGCAACTAATATTTTGTAGGATAACATTCCGATAATAGCATCAATAAGTTGGAGATAAAAGTATGCCCACTCGTTATCAAAAGCTGGATCTTGATTTAATGGCATACAATTAAGCTCAAAATAGTTCGAAGATCCGTGGAAGCCTTCAATTCAAGGAAACCATCGTACAAAAAATAGAGCGCGACCGGCTCAGCTGGTATTGCCACGCTCAAAGAAGAGATCATTAAAAAGGCAATATCAATGAACGTTCCAAAGACATCGCGAGGCAGGAAAGGCAGGCCTATAAACGCCTGGATCACACAAATGCGACGACATCAGCATTTCACTGGCCTTAGTAACCGAGTGATCTAAAATCGGGAGGCCTGCTGATATTTTCTGAGGTCAAATAGGCGAACCCCACAGGTGGATCAGTAGAAATCCGCTGAAGTGGGAGGGTGATCCCTTGTTTTTGGATCATAACCTCGCCGGAATAGGAGGAAGAAGTAGAATTAAGCTCCAAATACGGACAACTATAAGTTTATATATCCTAATGTCAAAATTCTTCAAGACAGGCAGATGCGTCAAGTGAAAGTAATAATAGGAAAGGATCTCAACTAATTACATTTCACTACACCAATGATGGCTTTTATCTTATTCACTTTAAGAAGTAAGTTGAATAAAAGTCAGACACTATAGGAAGACACGCGATAAGGCATCCCATACATTGATTTTTGCAGAAGTTGTAGGGACGAAGAGGAAGAAGAGATCATCAGTCTTTCTATGCACCTGTCCTGCACTTGCCAGCATCAGGAAAGGTACATTAGGTGAATACTTCTTCAACGATCTAAATAATCTCGGCAATGCCTCAACGGCTAAAGCGAACTCTTTCATACAGAGAAGCAGATGGTTCCAAGAGTAAGAGGGTGACCAACCACCTTACAATATCGGAAGTACAATGGACCTATTTCTGGTTTAAGTGCATCCCCATCGAGGGGCGTTATTAACCAACCAACCAACCATGAGTACAATTAAAGTCCATTTTCGTAACTGATGGTTGTGCTAATTGAATCCTCCGTTCTATTTATAACATATGATGGTCGTGTAACATACTGTTTCAACGCCACTAATTGATTTAACTTTTAGAAATGCTATTTACTGTGGGTGTATTTAACCTTCACTTCGAATTCAAAGAAGAATTTTGCTAGAAAACAACCTACAATCCATTCAATGTCGCATATCCTGGAATGTTCATCGGCTTTTAAACTGCCCACACGTACAGCCTGTGTAGATGTATATGCAACTTTTGGGAATGTCGTATTGTATGTAGGTGTGCAGACATAAAAGGGGTACACTTTTCATGAAAATGTTTGTAGGTATGCATATGCGAGGGTCCTTCAACACAATTCTTGTGGCTTATAATAACTATTGCACCCTCGTGGGAACGTTTCAAAAATTAAAATTCCCTATAAGGGTGCATTTTATTATTCAAAGTAAATTAAAAAAAAAGAGTACAATATATTGCCGTTCCCTTCATTCAACTTTATTTGCTCCTTTCGAATTTTTGCAGCAGGATAAGTTTCGGCAACGTGTAGGTGGTGTGATATTTCCGGTAAATGGAAAAAAATTATTGGGGTCACCAGTATAGGTGAATAAAATTATTAAAGTCGAATTGAAAATGGTTTCAAATTTAGGTTATCTGTTTGCATTGATATGAAAACACAGAAAAAGTGTGCAGCTGTAGATAGAATTGGGTCGAGCTTATTGCATTTTTTCTCTTTCATAGTATCCTTTCAATTTGGGCAATATTTTGGCTATAAAATATTAGTGAAGAAGTGTATCCAAAAAAAGGTTCATTAATCTCTTAGTGGTCTACTCGTCGACTCTGCACTTCAATATCGAAATAAAATATATATGTAGGCAGTACATATGTATATTTAACCTGGGGCATTATGTACGGATATATGTATGTGCAAGTTTCAATAACTATGATGGATTTCAATACCCTATTTCAGTAGAAAGTATAGTCTTAGTGCCTATTCATATTAGCGAAGGAATGAATGTCATGCCCACCAATGTTGTGTTTACAGTCAAAAAAAGGCGTCATTGGAATGACACCAATTTTGACAGATGGAGAACATTAAAATTTAAAACATAACGAGCCGTTAAAGTAGTCGGATAGTACGGAGAAAATGTTTTGTTATTTTTGTTTATGAATATCGGGGAATCTCAAACATCGAATATTCCCAAACAAAACTGTCGGAGAAACCCAAGCATCAGATTCGCTCACATGTCCATGTAGCCACTGTAGTTGTTCACTGTTCGACTATCAGTCACCAAATAGAGATTTCTGTCAAAAACGGAACATGGTGAAAAGGAAACATTCATTTTACTACAATTGTAGTACATCTATCACAATTTTGCACGTTTTTCAAATCTAGCGCATCTATAAAGGAATGCAAAAATTCTACCGCGTTTTTGAATTCTGTCCTCCCCATATTGAATCAACCAATTCAACTCGGTTCCCATAGAAAATAAGTATTCACAAGTATATGCATTTTTCCAATCCGGTCCACCCCCACCAATAAACATCGTCGGGATAACGGAATAAAATAAGTTGCAAAGCCTCCTTAAAGGAATAATAACATCAAAGTATAAGGTTACATCTTTGAGGGATAATGCGTGGAAAATCAACGTCGACGACTACAATGACTACCGAGTTGTGTCCCCAAAGCTAAATACCGAAAAGATTCAGTGGTATACTTTCGAAATCAAGTCAGAAAGGCCACATCGTGTCGTTGCAAGGGGACTCCACCCCTCATGCACCAAAGAAGAGGTTATGACTGACCTTCAAGCCAAAGGCTTTAAAATTCTTGATGCCGTTAACATCATCAAGAAGGAGAAGCAACAAACGGAAATAGATAAAGACGTCTTGGTAAGGCGTGGACTTCCGCTTTTTATGCTTACCTTCGATAAGTCGGATAATATCGACGATATCTACCGAATTAGAGCTATACTAAATATCGTGGTCAAAATCGAGCCCATGCGTAGAAATTTAAGGATGATTCCGCAGTGCAAACATTGCCAGGGATTTAACCATACGCAAATGTACACCCTACGGCGCGAAGACAACTCCATTGCGAAATACGCCATGCAGTGGAATCCGCTCACCCAGGCAGGCAGAATAGCGGGACGCCCTAGGCAAACGTGGCGCAGAACAGTTGAGGAGGAACCGAGCTCTTTAGGAATGAGTTGGAGGCAGCTCAAACGCGTTGCAGAACTTCGAACACGATGGCGCGCAAGCGTGGTTGACGCCCTATGCCCCCCGAGGGGTTAAAGGATCTAAGTAAAGTAAGTAAATGTACTGCAAAAAAGAACCGCTCCTTAAGCCCCTTGCAAAATCTAAACTGCAAACTAAGCCAAAGCGTAAGAATGCACAGGAGAAAGTAGGCAAACTAAAACTACCGGGTTCAGAGCGCAAAAAGGTGAGGGAAAGAGTGACAACAGAAAAGTCCTCGACCTCTGTTCTTAAAAGAAACGGTACTGAAAATTTAACGTCGAAAAAGCCTCCAGGTAATGACCCTCGGACAGCAGGAGTGCAGACTTACGCTCAGGCCGCGGCATCCGAAAAACCAAAAAACCTTGAAATTTCGACGGACCCTGTGTCTCATGTTTTCTCGAGAAATTCGAAGAACAAAGTAGAATAAATAAAATTATTCTCGATAGACTGGTTAAGCTTGAAAATAATTCTCAGAAAACGCGTACTTCAACTAAAATATGAATGACAAACGAATGTTAAAAATATGTACTTGGAATGCAAACGGACTTCTGCAAAAATTCGACGAATTGGAAATATTCATGCGTGAAAAAGATATTGATATTTGCTTGATTTCTGAAACCCACGTAAAAAAGGAACCGCATTTAAAAATAAAAGGCTATAATGATTACCACGCTTGTCACCCTTCGGGAAAAGCGAAAGGCGGATCATCCTTGCTTATTAAAGACTGCATCGAACAATCCGAAGACTTAAAGATAGAGCTTGAAACTTTGCAACTCTGTACGATTCGAGTTAAAAATAGTCACCGTACTCTTAAAATCTCATCTATCTACTGTCCACCGCGTTCCGCGCTTGAAAAATCTGATTTTATTAACTTGTTTGAATCGCTGAAACCTAATTTTATTATCGGCGGCGACTTTAACGCGAAACATACGTTCTGGGGCTCAAGATACAGCTCGAAAAAAGGTAGAATGCTTTATGGGGCAGGTATGGAGTACAGTTGTGATTTCCATTCGACGGGTAAACCGACTTACTGGCCAACTGATACTTCGAAAATACCTGACCTGATCGATTTTTTCGTTGTGAAAGGAATATCTACCAACCACATAAAAGTCGAAGACAGCTTTGATCTGTCGTCTGATCATTCCCCGGTTATTTAAACAATCAGCGAAAAACTAGTCTATAACCTAGAGCCAGCGAGATTAACTGGTCGATCAACTAACTGGGAAGGCTTTAGGAACGAAATTGAAGATAATGTTGAACTAAGCGTTCCACTTACGACACCCTATGAACTTGAGGTTGAAGTTGATCGCTTCGTTGAGATTGTACAGTTCGCCTCTTGGAATAATACGCCCAATCCAAGGAAAACGCCGGACAGATACGGTTTGCGATATCCTCCAGAAATAAAAGAATTGGTCAAGGAAAAAAGAAAAGTGCGTAAAAAATGGCAACAGAGTCGTGCTCCGCAGCATAAAGCACACTTGAATCGTCTGTGCAATTTGTTGAAGAAGACTATTAAGGATTTTGAGAATCGTGCAATAGGCTCTTACCTTGAAAGTTTAACAGCGAAAAAAGATTCCAATTATTCACTTTGGAAAGCTGTAAAAGGCACCAAACGGCCCAAAGTCTCCGCGCCGCCAATCAAATTAAATCAAAATGAATGGGCAAGGGAAGATAAAGAAAAAGCGGACATCTTTGCGGCGCACCTGGAAGAAACCTTTAAACCGTACGATGGTCAAGTGGTTTACGACAACCGCAATAGGCTGGATTTACCATCTGACGATTTGACGCTCACAAGTGCAACGCTAAGGGAACTCAAACATGAGATCGAGAATCTAAAACCTAAGAAATCCCCTGGTTATGATTTGATTACCGGAGAAATTCTCAAAGTTTTACCTAGAAAAGCATTGATTAAGCTTCTCCATATTGTAAATGCTGCACTCAGATTAAGACACGTGCCGAGCCAATGGAAAGTTGCGGAAGTCATAATGGTTTTAAAACCCGGAAAACCGCCAAATGAAGTAAAATCGTACAGACCAATTTCGCTTCTTCCAATCATATCGAAAATTTTCGAGAGGATGTTATTAAGGCGTTATAGAAGAAAATAATCTTATCCCTGACCACCAGTTGGGGTTCAGAAGTAAGCATTCGACGATTGACCAGGTGCATAGAATTACTGACGTAATCGAGAAAGCACTTGAAGAAAAAAAGATTTGCTCAAGCGTATTTCTTGACGTCTCGCAAGCCTTTGATAAGGTGTGGCATGATGGCTTGAAATGCAAACTACGACAAGTTCTCCCTGTATGCTTATTCGATATTCTGGAATCATATCTCGGGAATAGACTCTTTCCTGTTAGACATGGAGTCGAATACTCCGAGCTCACGGAAATTTCGGCCGGCGTACCGCAAGGAAGCGTTCTTGGGCCGCTTCTCTATTTGCTATATACTCGAGATATACCGAACGAAGATGGCACTATCCTTGCTACGTTTGCCTATGACACCGCTATCCTAGCAGTAGGTAAAACAATCGAAGAAACAACTGCAAAACTGCAAAATGCACTGAATAATGTAAATGAATGGAGGGACTGGCGGATCGCCCTCAACGAATCTAAATCTGTTCACGTGAATTTCACTTACAAGAAAATTAATGACTTGCCAATTTTCCTAAACTCAGCCCGAATACCTTTTGCAAACGAGGCCAAATACCTGGGAATGACACTCGACGCAAGGCTGAAATGAGATTCGCACGTGAAAATGAAACGTAAAGAACTCGAAATCAAATATAGAGAAATGTACTGGTTACTCGGAAAACATTCCCAGCTCAGTACTGAGAACAAACTGCTTTTATATAAGCAAGTGCTAAAGCCGGTGTAGACCTACGGTATACAACTTTGGGGATGTACCAAGAAAACAAATGCAAATATTTTACAAGCTTTTCAAAATAAAGTGCTAAGAGAAATTGTCCAAGCACCGTGGTATATTAGAAACGACGATATCCACACGGATCTCGGAATTGCGACAATCGAAGCTGAAACTAGAAGCTTCGCGAGAAAGCATAAAACCGACTAATCGGACATGTCAACAATACAGTCCTAAAAATTTTGGATGAGAGCAATTTATTGCGCCGACTACAAAGGACGAAACCTTTCGACTTGGCGAGATAATGATTAACCGCGTCTAGATTGCGGAATATGCAGGATCTTTCAGTGGAAAGTAACCTGCCAAACGTTTTAATTTCGTGATAGAAAAATTGTTTGATAAGTTATTACTTTATTGCGATATTTAACAAATGTATACCGAAGTGTGGTGTTTTTTTAGTCAGTAAGAATCTGACACTACTATGAGCACGCGCTTGCTATTCTCATAGTGTCTATGGAAGATTTTTCACCTACCCTCGGAAAAAAAAATCCGTTTCGAAAATTTAACATATACTTACTTATTTACTTACTTAGGTGGCGCTACAGTTCGGGCTGAACCTGGACCTCAACCAAGAAGCCTCTCCAATTATCTTGGTCTTTAGCTGTCAGTGTTATATCACATCTACCAGCCTTTTTGTAAATCTACCACATTTTTTGTCTAATCTACCACTTTTTTCAAAATCCAAGTGACAACACTGCTAGTGCCTGTTCGCATTAGAGCAGGAATAAAAGACTACGAAAGAGAGGAGACAGTTTTTAATAAGTGTGAAAGAGAAATGATAGTTCCACCGAAAATTGTTTTTCAAAAATAATTCTCGGCGCAAGCATGAATGTGTCTTTTTCAACCCGTTCGATTTATGAAAGAAATCTTTATTTGATTATCGACCTTCAAAAAGTGAACAACTAGAATGGCTAAACGGACGAGAACAAATCCTAGAATTGATTAAATAATATATCAGCGGTTGCAATATCACTGCTAATAAACCTTTTTCGCTATCATTCATGTTTACTTTTATTTTTAAAACTACGGAAAATTTCCTCTGTTTGATCCGACTTCTTCAGCGGTTCATTATGTTTTAAATGTCAGTGTTCCCGATCTATCAAAATTGATTTTGTTCCAATAACGCCATCTTTTGAGTGTGAACACGACGTTCATGGTCATGGCGTTCATTCCTGCGCTAATGTGAACAGGCACCAGGCAACATCTTAATCGAATTAGACGTATCCGTGTGTCCATTCGTCCGTATGGAACTGGTCTGAGGTCTTCAAATTTGAGATAGAAAAAGGCACGTCTCCTGATTACTATAATTGCGAGTCTTTCCTTTTTTAAATTCACTTTTACAACTAACATATTTTAACGTTTCTATTTTTATATAATTTTGGAAAGCTCTTGATCAGAGTTAAGTAGTGTTAGTACATTATAAAAGTAGGCTAGGGCCCTTTTTTCGTTGTGGTTCTTCTTTCAGGTTGTAGAATCACCAAGCTACCGAGCAAGTTTCATATGGTTAATCTCTACCATCATCAGCGACTGTCCATGGAAGTTGTAGAGTTTTTAATCAAGTATGTATAACCATCAGATCTACTGATCCTTAGATAAAGTTGCCTCTTGCTTAGTTTAACCTACTTTTTTGCTTGCAAAGAGCTTGGTCACTGTGTTAAATTTTCCGTTTCTTGATTAATAATTTGGATTACACCAATTTTGTGAGTGGCTATAAAGTGGGTTATATGTGGTCGTAGTTTCTGCCCACATTTATTTATGGTTGCTATCTGTAAGCAAGGAAAGTAGATATCAATAAGTTTCTTAGAATCTAGACTGCAAGGTTTTTCTAATGCGTGCTTCTTTTCGCACGAATGAAAAATACATTTATCTTTGGTTGGTTTGAATTTTAGCAGTGCATTTTAAAAGTTTAGTTTCGCTAATAATACGCCGCCGTTGCATTTGGGTGTCAAGACATCATTGCATTTGAGTTCAAACTTCGCCGAAGCTACTCCTAACTTATTAGCGACTAGCTGCTCCAGTAGCTTCACTCGAGTTTTTAGACGTGTTGTGTTGGCAAGCACCCGTCCCCACATCCCATCCTGCTCCCGTGCCCACTTATTTAGAAAAGTACACCATATAAAATACACAACGCGTATTTAACTATTGTAGGTTCGCCATCAATAGCAGTATAGATTGTTTTGGTCAAAATTAAGAAGCATATTCATTTGTTTATTTCTTAGCTTCATAATAACATGGTAAAATATCTATGGCCACGGCCTCAAATTTTCAGCAGTAAGGACTCTAAGTACTAAAACTGATTTCAATGAAATCGGTTAACCTGTTCTGAAGCTAGTGGTGTGTTATTGATTAATGATGTTGTTTTTCTTACTAATTTTTTGTCTTCTAATTCTCTTCTTAATATTATATTGAGATAAGATATGCATTAGATAACTTTCAGGCCTCTAAGCTGTACAATATCCAAAACTCGATCAAAATGCGTTCACTTGATCTACAGATTTATTATAAAAGTATAGTATATAGATAGATAGATAGATAGATAGATAGATAGATAGATAGATAATTGATTTATTATTTCTTTTCTCGTATATGATACAAATTTGTTTAACAAAAAATCGATTATCGTCTGCCTGATTGCCATTAGATTAAACATTAAATAACAAGTATGTTTCCTAAAGTTATGAATACATTACAGGTAAATCATGTGATATCTAGACTACATTTGTGCTTGGTGCTTGGTCCTCATTTATGATTTTATTTCGATAGATTATGGCTAATTGATAATAATAAAAAAGTTTTTTAACATCGCTTTCGCAGTTGAGGAGAGCCAGAACTTCTTCCTTTGATTTCGTGTAGCTTCCTAGAAAGTGTCTTCGTTCTTCTTTAAGGACAGGGCATCTGCCAATGAAACGGATAACATCTTGCCTCTCAGCTAGGTTACAAAGGCTACAGTAGATTGGTAAGTCAGGTCGATGCGGGACATAATTAAGGCGTATAAGTTCACCTCTCGTTTAAAGAAAAAGACGATATTATATCTTTGCTATTGTTACTGTTGAAGTACTTCTTATCACGTAAATTATGCCTTAAAATGCTGTAAGTTGATCTGTGAACTGATGATATAGCCCTATTTAGGCAATCTTCTCTGTACTTTTCATCCACTGTTGCAATGAGATTATAGAGCACATCGTTGGAGTATCTTCCAGTCCCATCCACGAAATTAAATTCTATTCCGGAATACGTTGCAAGCTCCTATATAGTATATACATACGTAACTAAAGCACAAGATTAGGGATATATTATAATATCATATCATCAGTGCATATAATAAAACTATACATTTTGTCTGTTCGTCTGTTTATTTCAACGGACATCACGTTAAAACTACCAACCCAATTTGCATGAATTTTTCAGAAAAACATCGGACTTGAAAAGAAGAAGGACAAACTTTTTTTTTATTGCAATCTACCTACTCATTCAGGAGATATGCGAACAAAAAAAAAAAAAAGAGTTGAATTGTACGTCACTAAAATATAATTAATTAACCCTAACTCAATAATGGCTTATCGGATTAAAAAACAAAAAAATAGCTGAATTCAGTAAATCCCCTGATTAATTTAAGATATAAAACATCCTCCTGCGCTGTACTGTAGCTGAGTAATGTTCAAATCAATTATTCAAATCATCGCCCACAATTTTCCTTCAGTGGAGACCACTGCCAGTAGTCATGCAGCAGTGGGTGTCGATGCAATAGTGTATGTGTGAGTGTTTGTGCACACCAGCGTTGCCACAATGCTACTTTTGTAGCAAAAGTGCTACATTTTTTTTTCAGTTTTCTCGGTTTGCTACTTTGCTACTTAGAACGGGGGCCCATTTACCTACTTTTTATTTTTCGAATTTACATTGCACTTATTTTCGAAGATCCATGCAATATTTTGTTTATGTTTGGCAACGATTTCTGTTGCTTTCGATCCCAACACCGCATTTGTGGCTGAATGTTGAATTTGTTTGGTGCAACCAAAACACGCAATGCCTTCCGTCATTTATTTATTCTGTCAGGATTCAAAAGTCGTGAACTGCTAATTGTGATCTTCTTCTTCCTTTTATCAGCGAGATTATGATCCGAAAATAAGGGATCATAACCCTCCCACTTCACCGCATTTCTACTGATCCGCCTGTGGGGTTCGCCTATTTGACCTCAGAAAATAGCGGCAGGCCTCGTAGGGGCAGCATCTCCCGATAGGTGCTGGTCCGCTAAGTAACGAGTAGGAGCCACTGCAACCGAAAACCTAGCAGCTCTGTTAGTAAGCCCTACTCCCACCTCCTCGTGGTGTCATCTGGGAATTTCTTCGGAAATTGCTAACGGGAGAGGACGAATGGCGAGCTTCCTGCGCCAAAAAAACAGGATAAGTGTCGGTTGGTCTGTGGCCCAGCGAGCCGCAACCATAAAACAAACTATTGCTCCGAAACGGAAACAATCGCCTCGGAAAAGGACGGATAATTTGTTGACGACCTTTGGCTATCGGACACGGACAACGATCGGATTCTGGAACGTTAAGACTCTCCTGGACTCACTCAAGGAAGGGCCTTATAACGCCAGATTCCTCCAATTGGAGCGCGAATTCGCACGGTATAAAATCGACATCTTAGGGCTGAGCGAGATAAGATGGTACGATGCTGGGGAATACACCACCCCCAACAAAAAGCACTGTGATGCTCTACTCTGGTAAACCAGCTGGAAGTGCACGGAGTTCTGGCGTAGGACTCATGCTAACTCCAGCAGCTCGTAGTAGCCTCATATCCTTGAAACCCCATAGTGACCGGATATTGACGGCTAGGTTCCAGAGTAGAGTTCGAAAAATTACCATCATACAGTGTTATGCTCCGACTCTAGACACGACTGAGGATGAAAAGGATAATTTTTATAGCCACTTAAGCGCCGCCTACAACCAAATGCCTAATAGAGACATCGTAATGGTAATAGGAGATATCAATGCCAAGGTGGGTAGCGACAACACCATGCTTAAGCACGTGATGGGAGTTCACGGCGTGGGAGGCCGTAATGACAATGGTGAGCGGTTTGTGGACTTCTGCAATACCAACCGCCTAGTCATCGGAGGTACGCTGTTTAAGCATAACACCTGCCATAAGATCAGTTGGGTCTCTACTGATAGGCAACGAACATCCAACCAGATCGTCCACATTGCGATCAGTCGCCCCTTTAGAAATTTTCTCCTGGACGTCTGAAACGGACGTGGAGCTGACGTCGGACTAGAACGTGATCACCATCTTATGGCAGCTCATTTACGCCTTCGTACTGCATCCATCAACAGCAACCGCTCAAACCTACTTAACATCACCAGGTTTAATATCGACAGGCTCAAGGTTCCCCAAGTGCGCCAACAGTTCATGGACCATCTTGCCTTAGAAGCAGAAGCAATCAGCAGCATACTGGAAGAGAACATGGATGACCACTGGAGTGCTGTGAAAAATGCTTTTGCGACTGGGGCACGCACCTATGTCGGTAAAAAGCAGAAACACCACCGCACATGGCCTTCTACAGACACCTGGAGACGGATCGATGAGCGTACAGCAATCAAGGCTCGGATTGCAGCGGCCTCAGCAGTAGAGAGAACCGAGCTTGAAGCCCAATACCGTGCGAAGAAGAAAGAAGTGCAGCGTAGTGTGAGACGTGACAAACGTCAATATGTCAACTCACTGGACTCAAGGGCTGAAGAAGCAGCGAGTAGGTGCGACAGTAGGACTGTTTACAACATCACTAAGGAGCTCATTGGTGGTCGAAACTCCAAACAACATCCAGTGAAGAGTCTAGACGGTAACCTTCTGATTTCGGATGAGGATCAGCTCACTAGATGGAGAGAACATTTTGCTACAGTGCTAAATCACTTAGACGACGGCGGTATGATCTTGAATTCGAATGAGCAGTTCGAAGCAACAAATTCCCGAATTCGCACCGCACCTCCCAGTAAAACTGAAATAATAACAGCAATCAAGTCCCTCAAGAAGAATAAGGCGGTGGGTATTGATGGCATCCCTGCCGAGCTATTTCAAGCGGCGCCAAGTACATCAGCAGATTTGCTGCATCCGCTAATACGGAGAGCTTGGGATAGTGAATAGTTTCCACAGGAGTGGAAAAGGGGGATGATCATTAAGCTTCCAAAGAAGGGTAACTTGATGGATTGCGGTAACTGGAGAGGTATATGCGTTCTTCCAGCTGTAGCCAAAATAATAGCTAGAATAATTCTAGAACGAATTAAAGAACATTTAGATTCAACTCTCGATGTCGAACAGGCAGGCTTTCGCGCTGGATCCTCCTGCATCGACCACATAAACACCTTACGGATCATAATCGAACAATGCGTTGAGTATAGGTCTCCCCCACATTTACTGTTTATCGACTTCGAGAAGGCTTTCGACAGCTTGAATCGAGATGCTATCTGGTTAGCCTTGCGCAGGAGAGGCATTCCAGAAAAGCTTATAGCTATTATCAAGGCTACATATGAGAGCGGCAAGTGTCACGTCGTGCACAATGGTAAGGTGTCGGAGGACTTTGAAGTCCAAAGTGGAGTACGTCAAGGGTGCATACTGTCCCCACTATTGTTCTTGGTGGTTATCAGCGATGTACTCCGTGCAGCATTGACGGAAGGCAACTATGGAATTCGTTGGACTATGACATCTTACCTTAAACACCTAGATTACGCCGACGATGTTTGTCTACTTTCACATCGGATAATGGATCTTCATTTGATGGCCCAAAATCTAGAAGCTGAGGCAAACAAAGTGGGGCTAAAAATAAACACAGCCAAAACGAAAGCCCTGAGTACTTCCAATACCCGCGCTCAACTTAACATTGCCGGAAAGCAAGTCGGAAAAGTTGATAACTTTCTATATTTAGGATGTTTCGTCTCGGCTAATCGCGGTGGCACCGAAGTGGATGTGTGCAGCAGAATCGGGAAGGCTAAAGCTGCGTTCGGAATGCTGTCCAAAATCTGGAGAAGCAATGTTATTAGTTTAAGAACCAAGCTACGACTGTTCTGATCCAACGTAGAATCAGTGCTGCTTTATGGGTGCAGTACCTGGAAGGTGGACACCATTAACACACGCAAGCTGCAAGTCTTCGTAAACAAATGCTTAAGAATCATCTTGAGGATTTTTTGGCCGAACCGCATCTCCAACGAACAACTTTATCTGAGAACGGGCCAAGAACCTATAAGCATTACTATACGAAGAAGAAAGTGGCAATGGATTGGACACACCCTACGAAGACAACTCCATTGCGAAATACGCCATGCAGTGGAATCCGCTCACCCAGGCAGGCAGAATAGCGGGACGCCCTAGGCAAACGTGGCGCAGAACAGTTGAGGAGGAATCGAGCTCTTTAGGAATGAGTTGAAGGCAGCTCAAACGCGTTGCAGAACTCCGAAGACGATGGCGCGCAGGCGTGGTTGACGCCCTATGCCCCCCGAGGGGTTAAAGGATATAAGTAAGTAAGTAACGGGGTTCAAATGGTCTCTTCTTTGAACGTGGCAATACCAGCTGAGCCGGTCGCGCTCTATTTTTTGTACGATGGTTCGTGAAAGCTTCCACGGATCTTCGAATTTCTTATTCGATCAAGCTTTGTCACTCCTGCTGTCAGGCGAAGCATCTTCATCTCAGCAGCCGTTAATTTACTCTCATACGTTTTGTACATCGTCCAACGTTGTGAACCGTATGTGAGCGCTGGACACACAACTACAGTGTAGAGCCTTCTTTTCAGCTTAGGGGGCATTTTTCTGTCACAGAAGATAGCGGAATTTTCTCTCCACTTCATCCACCCTACGCTTACGTGATGATTGATGTCGTCATCACAAGTTGCTTTGCTATTGATCATAGATCCCAGATATTTGAACTTTTCGCACTTGGGAAGTACTTTTCCATTCAAATAAATGTCTGGAATAGGCCTGAGTGGATAAAAAAAAAAAAATAGATATTTGCCGCAACAGCTCTTTAAAGGGCCAGGGCCTAGCTTCTCGCAACCACTCATGTTGTGTGCGTTATATTTTTCACACGAATGGAAGGGACCTGCAGTTTAATGCCCAATCCGAACGGCGATTTGAGAAGCTTTTTCGTGACAACAATACTTTTGGATGTTTGTCAGACGCTCGCGAGAGGTGGGACCGTGAAAAAACTTTTTGGTGTTTTCTGGGATTCGAACTTGGAACCTCATGCGTAGTGATCCGACACACTAACCACTTACGCCACGGTGCCCACAAACGCTGTTGTTGTTTTTTTTGCTACTTTAGGCTACTTTTCCCAATATTTGGGGCTACATTTAACCAGAATGGAGCGGCAACCCTGGTTCGCGCTCTAACATGATCGTGTTTTCTTATTCTGTTATACCTGCTTGCATGTTTGTGTGTGCTCTGGGTGGGGATTCCCAGTGGCTTACACATTTTTAATACTGTGATGTACGTATGCAGTTGGCAATTATATTGCATTAATGTATGGTTCCCACTGGGGATATTTTGATATACACTGTGGACTACAGAAATGGTTCTATTTCTTTAAAAAAATACTTTTTTATTTTAAAAGTTGCAGGCGGGCGAAGCAAGGTGAGCATGGGCCAGCTAGTCTATCATATATTCCGTTTCACAGCGATGAAATCTTCTTCGTATTACTTGCGGCTAAACGAGATATAATTCGATCACAGTCAATCGGACTTGAAAAAATTCTCATTCCAACGTTTAGCTTTCTTTAATCAAAAAAATCGAACAAGCAATTAATAACCAATTCGAGTTTTTATTTCGTACCTTGTAAAAAGTGCTTAAACATTTCCAAATGGAATTCGAAAAGAACGTGTCGCGTCGGTTAAACGAACTCAAAAGTCGAACATAATTTCCAAATTACATAGCTGCAGGACATCAACATCCAATTTAAACTGACAAAAACATGCAAACAACCTCTTCAACACTAAACTTACAACCACAACGCCTTTGTATCTTATGTATCTTCCGGCACAGAATATGCCAGTGGACAAGAAAGGAAAAACCAAAAACTATAACCAAAAAGTAACTCCCAGTAATCTGCTAATTTAAATCCTTTCCACACCTCTCGATCGACAAGAATCGATTTTTTTTTCTTTTTTTTGTTTTCTTGTTTGTTGTATGAATGCAAATATTTGTTCAAAGCGAAATACCCGACAGCGGTTTACGTTCCTTTTTTCCTTGTTCAGATTTAATGACTTATTTTGGGCTCACATAATACCCAGGAATTTGATAAGGACGAGGAATACTACGCACGAAAGAATTCCCTTTCTCAGATGCAAAGTGCGAGATACAATTAATTTTTGTTTTTGTTTTTACAAGAAAAAAGAAAAGTAAGATTTAGATCAGAATTGCAGCCCCATTGAGCGCCTATCCAATTAAAAGTCCTTCAGCAGCAGAGAGTGACATTCGATATGTTTCTTTTCATTCAAGGACGGGGGAAGTTATCGATCGATTCAAATGCGAAATGCATTTGCAATAAACACGCAGAAAGGCATCGAAATTGGAAATTGCTTTTGAACTTTTTCGGAAGCAAACTTCATGTTCGAACTCTGTGTAGAGTTTATTGGAGTGTATTGTGTTTTGGGCTACATAGCAATTACAGGGGAGTAACCATGTCCTAATGGTATTCAATGTGGACGGTGAACAACCCCCTGCTGATCGAAACAGAAATTGATGTTACTGACATACACATTGGACAAAGATTACAAGTCGTGTAAGGCGTGGAAGTCATATCCTTTGTATAGTGACTGAAATGCGTTTTTGGACAAGAAACGGAGACGGGGCATGGTGGCTTAAAGTTTGTAACACAATTTGTTTGGATCGTCATTCAAATGATATCTCTAACTATTCAAATTTTACGGTTTACGTGTTGTCGTACTGATGATCTCTAAATCACCACGTTTGCCTCTCTCAGCAATTGGGCGAAGCTGTGTTATCGTGTGATACTCGTATTGACAAATATCATCTTTGTAGCCGAGATGTTTCAAATAAGTTATGCCTAAAACACAATATCGCCTCGACATCGGCTTCGCCTAACGTCTATGAGTTAAACCATAGGGAATGTATCCTATACAATGTCGCTTCCATCTCGACCTCACGCTTTCCATTCGTAAGGATCAATGTAATACTACGTAACGACACTCTAACCCGAGGCAGAAGTTGAGATGAGCTAAACTTCTCCTTGCTTTGGCATCTAACAGCTGTGGGACAAAGGAAACAAATGTAAACAAACATTCAACGCGCTTTCGGAGTCGATGGGACGTAATGGGAGCAAAGCCGAGGTCGAGGCCGCATTGTGTTTTAGGCATTATAGATAAGTTGCTGGATTTCACAGTTTCTCATCGACAAAGCACTTTGAAGCGCGTAAGTGATAATCACCAGAAATAGTAGTGGCGATGGCATACAGCCTTGTCGGATACCGTCTTGAATGTCAAATGCTTCTGTCTGAAATTGCATTGGTTGTCTTGACAAAAAGCTTTAAGTTTCCGGGATATATGCTCTATACGTACTCTCTGTTTACACTAGCAAGGGCCTTTTCCAAATCTACCAACATTTTAAACGCAGGATGAGCCGGATTTGTAACTAGCTTGTCTATATGGTTTACTAGATTGAACGTGGATTTTAGATCATATTTTCGGCTATAATTGCGATTGCCAACAAGAAGTATGCGAATCTCTTCTGTTCTTGTACACTATTTCGCTTTTATTTTCTCCATTCGCAATGGAATATCCAAGTTTTTATTTAACAGGTGCAGAGGATCTGCCGATGTTATGTGCAAAGCACTATAGAACAAATACTGATAAATTATTCCGTCCTATATTTTTTCGGACATATAAATCAATTAATTGCATTTGATATACGGAGCTCCCGGTACTTACAACCAAAACTCAAATAATCATTATGGGATTCAATACTAAGTGTAATAGTTTTCGTGTTTGTCTATTGACTTTACGTATTTGATAGACACTACTTTTGAGTGAACCAATTTGACCTGGAAACAAAGCTGCTAATCTTGCAGATATAGAAGTACTCTACCTAAGTTTTCCTTCTTAACGTGGATAGCGGAGGACAGTTACATAGAAAATGTGTGAAAATGTATTGACTCTTCCTGTTCCTCGTCTCCACAGCTTTTACAGAAATCGTTGAAGCGAACGCGCTGTCTTCTATGTACATTGTACACATAGTCTGCCTTTCAAACAATGATTGAAGAACTAATGTTTTTCCCACCTATTGAAATTAATCTAATTGTTTTTCTATGATATAGGTCCGGCCAAATTTGGTTTAGAAATACTCGTAGATCGTTCCACTTTACATTGGCAGATCTTACCGCTTTAGTATAGGGACAGTTGCATTTATCTGCGATCTCGTTTATAGACCTTTGGCATTAACCAACTTGAAGCTTATCGTTGGAGATTCCAAGGATTTAATGTATATTACTATAGCAGGATCGTCTATTGCATTTATAGAGAGCCGGGCAGCTGCGTCTCTATTGCCGTATTTTCCGCTTATACTCGTAAATATGCAACAGTGATCCCGAAGTCTAGTGGTTAATTTTATATCAGTTGAGCTGGAAAAGACTCCTGCTCCTGTGCCAAGTGCCATTTTGGATCTATTTGTATATATCTCTATCGCCGACTTCTACTTGGAATTCTAGTTTGGCATTTTATATCGAAGTTATAATCTGGGATCATATAGTCCGTTGTGTTAGGTATAGCATAGTTGACTAGAATTCTCGATTGACGGGTATTCATTCACGCTAACTGCTGCGATTCTCTTAGTCTTAGTGCTGCTAGAAGTTTTTTCCAATATATCAACGACAAGAAGGTGAAGCATTGTTTCTTATGCAGCAGTTTGGGTTGTTCTGATTGCATCAGTTATACTGATACAAGCTAACCTTTGTACACGTTCAAGAAGAACAGTATAGCGTTGTATCTCCAGTGCTGGCCAGCAGACTAATGCACCATACATTAAGATAGCTCTGATATTGGTATATATCCAGTGAACTGACGAGGTGAAGAGCACCTATCCTAGATTGATCTTTCCTGTGTGTATATTGACTAGAGTGCAGAAAGAGAAATCGGATGATACTATATCTATTCTCTTGGAAAATCTTCTTTGTTAAAGGAAGTCTAAGATATTTTTTAAATGGGTCGATCCTCCCTTTCTAAAAGGTTTACCAGCATAATCCTTTATAAAAGTCATTTTGTCAAAGTTGTCACCGTTTTTAACCAGAATTCACAAAATTTGCTGTTATCTTCCAAATAATTTCAACATTATCGAAAACATCTTTGCTTGCCAATAAATATTACTAAAATATTTGTTTGCTTTTCTGATTCACCAACTGGCTTATACGACCCCTTAAAAATGCATCGTTACAAGTTGCTTTTGGAAACTAATACTAGCCTCAATCATTTTTAGAGTACTATGCAGTTTAACGGACGTAATCATTTTCATAGTGGGTAGTTTATTTTGTGGAGGCACTGAATACTTTGTGCCCTTCCTTCAAGCAACAAAAACTAACGAAGCAGAAAAATGTCACAAAAATATTTGACATAAAATTGGCTGTAACTCGATACACCTACATACATATGTATGCATACGTACTACAAGTCTTATAACAATAGACTAATTTGAACAATCATAAGAGGCGTTGAATATATTTCGGAAGTGTAACATGTGTGCTGAGTGTGCTGTAATTCAACGCACACTCCCTTTCTTGTATTTCATTTTCCCAATTCGAAACTATAAAGCAGCAAGTAAATTACATATTCCCTCCATCCCCTAGGGTTTCATTTTTATTCTGTGCGTTGTGTAATTTTTCAAAACGTTACGCAATTGCAATGCACATGTTTCAATACAAAACAGAAATCTACAAGAGCACTGCCGAAAGAGCATCCTTCCGGTTCCCTACATATTGGCATAGGCCCAAGCATGCAGCTGTTGAGTATTCTCATTCCAAATCCAGATAAATGCCTCGCGATGAGGGGTGTTGAATATTTTTTGAAAGGTGTATTATGGGCAACCCAAAATTTGTTAGAGCAAAGGGAAAAAAGTAATTAAATGAATTTCTCCCCGAATAAAAATCATCCCTCTTTCATTCAATGTCATCGACCGAAATGAGAATATCTACCCTATCAACCCCTAACCGATTCCATTGTTCGTTATACACTGCCTTCCACTTGCATTGATTGCGCTGTGAGCTGTGTCTAGTGCTGCTTGCTGTGCCATTGTCTATGGCTATGGTAACGGCAGACGCTGTGCTCTCAGTTGGCACGTGCAGGTCTGGCTGTGCTTCCTCACACATCACAACCGATACCGACCGGTGTGTTGTGGCACGGAAAGTTGGGAATTTGAAAAATTTAATCCCAACGCATTCAGGGTGGCGTATATTTTAAGTTATTACATCCCCTTTATCACGTTTTAATTACATTCGAGAACTGCCTGCGAATGTCGTATTCCTCTATGCTGAGGACGAAGCAACGACGTAAAAGGACACTTAATCACTAGTGGATAATAATTATGTATGTAAAAGCTGTTAAGGAAACCTGACGATTGAGTGAATATAACCAAGAGTTCATTGTCGGCGAGTAAATGAAATGAATTCCTTAAGTGCCATGCCTTACCATGGCTTTACGTGAGTGGACGAGGTGCTTGGAAATAAATCAATCCTGCCATTGCAAGGATATTAAAAAAAAAAAAAATTGTAGTATCTCACCAAGCAGCTTGGGTTTCATTAATTATAAAAGTAAAGAACTTTTCTTTATAAGAGTTTTCTTATAAAGGTCTGTGGAGGCTCCGCAAAGTGATAGATAGTTGCATAAAACTTGATGACAAAAAAAAAAAAAAAAAGAAATAAAGTCTCTTCTAAGTTACAGTTCCGATAATATTTTTTCACTTTGACTTTGACTAAAATGAAATTTGGATTTGACATCGATTTCCTTAAAAAAATTATGTATGTGTACTCCAATTTAATTGCATATCCTGATGCATAGCTCCGTACATACTCGTATGCTGCCCATCGCATCTGCCCAAATCCCCTTGGCTTTTTTGATTCAGTATTAAATGTGATATTGTTTGACGAAAATATTAATATAGATAAAGGATGAATAAATGAATCTATGGTGAATGAAGCACTCAGATACAATGCCTTTTGTAAGGCATTGCATTTTTACGAGATATAGAGATAAGATTGAGTTCATTCTCATGTCATCGAGGCCCAGGATGCCTAATGCCCTCGCGAATGCAGTACACTGAAAAAAGGATTACTCGTACTCCAATGTTATATTATCATATTTCGGCTTTCGTGACAGTGACTGCCACTTATTGGGTCTTCAATGATACCCATACTACACCGAACATGTAATTTCCGAATAGGGTATGTAATGTGATTAGTCCAATCATAGTTCCGGTTACGTACGTTTTGATTCAATTTTAAAAAAAAAAAGAAAGGAGATTCTCATTGAAGTTCAAAGGATTTTCTTCGACGCATTTCTGTCAAATCAATTGTAATTTTGGGAATTTAAGTCAAATAATCAATCAACTGGACTGGTTTCTCATTCCTAGCTGCTCAGGCACGTCCGATTTCGTAGAATGTAACAGACTAGATTGAATTTTTCCTTGCGATTTGCGAATCTAATAGAATAATAAATCAAGCTTCTTCTTCTTCCTATTTCGGCGTGGTTATGATCTGAACTCAGGGGATTATAACCCTCACACTTCACTGCATTTCTACTTACAAATCATCTTATCAAATGACAAAGAATATACAGAAACTGGTCCAAGCTCGGAAACACAACTTTTGCAAGGCAAGAGTTTAAAACACAGTTCAGCATTAGAGTGTGGTTTCGAAAACTGGTCACATTTCCCATTCATTTGGATTTTAAGCCGATCCGCATTGTTGAAATGTCTGCTTATGGTTTGGTGGCTTCCATGCAAAGTGGAATAATTTCCACAAAATGCATTTTCGAACAAAACTTGTTTGTATTGGATCGTACTTTTTCGAATTTAGTGCGAAACCCAAACGTGCTCTGTTGAACTTAGTATAAGGTACACATATTTTCGATTTGACTCACTAACTGGCGACTGCATCACTTGCTAGGGTCTCATCAAAATCGTCAATTTACAGATCTCAAATATATATGGCAAAATCTGTGGATTTGCAGACCGAAATCACTGACTATTGGAATTGCTGATCAGGGGAATCCTAGTATTACTCAAATGGGGAAGACATTTTCAATGCCCTTATCAGGGATTTCCCAAAGCAATTTATGGTTCTGCAAGAACCTGTCTGTGTAGAACAAATCCTTGATAACATGAAATTCATTTAGATTTTTATATTTAAAGCACCTTTCATATGCCCCATTACACCATTTACTATCAGCTGTTAACAGCCTTTCGTTTCAGTCGATCTTCTTCGTATCCTTTGACAGAGTTAACCATGGAATGCTATTTAGCTCTACCAAATGCACTTTTTGTATGGATGTGGTCATGTCATAATGGTTAAATAGACAAGGTTATTATGGAAGAACCCACAGTATCTACCACGCGTAGCGTAGCAGTGTGCTGTTTCACATATTTTCCTCATTCTAAATTTGCCTGCAAAATTATTACACACTTACTTAAATAACGCTACAGTTCGGGGCGAACCTGGGCATCAACGAACAAACTTTCTCATTTAGCTCGGTCTTTAGCTAATTGCCTCTAGTTGGGCACTCCAAATTGGTTGAGGTCACATTTTACTTGTGTGCACCACTTACGGCGAGGAGCCCTCTACTGCGTCGTCCCTCTGGCTTAAATTCGAAGACTGCGAGCTGCAGCGTTGGTGGCCATTCACTCTACACGCTCTAGTCATCGCAAACGACCAATACGCAGTTTTCTTTTGACTAGGTCGATGTCGCTGTACAGCTCGTGGGCGCCGTGGCGTAAGTGGTTAGTGTGTCGGATCACTACGCATGAGGTTCCAAGTTCGAATCCCAGAAAACACTAAAAAAGTTTTTCACGGTCCCACCTCTCGCGAGTGTCTGACAAACACCCGAGAGAATTGTTGTCACAAAAAAGCTTCTCAAAGCGCCGTTCGGATATGGCACTAAACTGTAGGTCCCTTCCATTCGTGTGAAAAATATAACGCACACAACATGAGTGGTTGAGAGAAGCTAGGCCCTGGCACTTAAAGAGCTGTTGCGCCAAATACGAGTACGAGTACGAATACAGCTCGTGTAGTTCGTCATTGAATCTTCTCCACCAAAACACGTCAACGCACACGGGACCAAATATCTTACGAAGAATTTTTTCTTTCAAAGCGACCAATGATATCCTCATCTGCCCTCAATTCAGTCCATGCTTTAGTGCGGTAAGGTAGGAGTACTATGATCAGAGTCTTATATAGAGTCTCCTTAGTTGTTCGAGGTAGAGCTTTGCTGAACTACCTTGGTAAAAAAGACAAGAGTTAGTCTTCGCTTGATTTCTGCGCTGTTATCATTGTCAGAATGAAGGTAGACAAGGTAGA
Organism: Brachypalpus laphriformis; assembly: GCA_945910035.1. Classification (NCBI taxonomy): domain Eukaryota; kingdom Metazoa; phylum Arthropoda; class Insecta; order Diptera; family Syrphidae; genus Brachypalpus; species Brachypalpus laphriformis. The sequence continues at coordinate 128,553,770 of OX246755.1, forward strand.
TAAAGGCCCTTACTACCCCGAAGTTGCAAAATGATTGTCGAACTACAATTTTCTGTTCAGGGTACAAATAATTCAGAGATGGTACAAAGACTCTAGAAACATTCTCATAGCCTTAGCGACTTAAGATTTGAGAACTGAGTTATTTGTAGTTATCAAAGAACAAAATGAGAACCTATTTAGTAGGACTTCTGCCACAATTCCGAGACAACTAAAAGTTCCCGTCAAAACATTTGGCTTAAGCTACACTACTTTGCATGCATGGCACGAGTATAAAAGAGTCGAAGTGAATCCAGCCACAAACTATGTTCTCGTTTGGAATAACTTGTATATCTTGGTTTCCACTGCGCAGAATTCCACATAGCAATCCAATGCAGTTTTCCTTAATCTTATATTCCTCTTGCACATATTAGTAGGGGCTTCAGTCAACCATGTCATTCCAATACAATATATGTACCTATGCACATATGCATGCATGCGTATTTATGAATATCCAATTCTATCAAAAATTAAAAATATCAAATTTGATTGCCGTGTACTTTCAAACCTTAAATGCCTTCGTTGTCCACAAACTGGCCACTATTTTTGAAAACCAATTTTCAAATATAACCTAAGAAACATTTTTTATTTCTCTTTTCAGATGATGCCTTAGTGCGATGCAACTCAAGGACAATGGATTAATGTCCAATCTAAGCACAAATCGTATCTAAAACGTCGATTCATTTTAAACAAAATGTTCTGACTCCAAGTGTCATTAAAGTAAAAAAAAAAAAAAACAATCTTCTAACATTGAACTATTCGTCAAATAGAATTCGATAAAACAAAAACAAAAAATAATAGTGAAACCGATTCTTAAGAAAAAGTGAAATAGTCGCTCATTGCAATGATGGCGACACGGTACGCGGACACCACAGCGGTGGTGGGAAATAGTTTTCAAAAGAGACGGCATCCCTTCAGTTTAATCTCCATTATATGTGTATTAGTGTGTAGTTGCAATCTCAGTCTCGCTTTCGATATAACCAAACACCCCGATAGTCATAATGATATGTCTCTAGTCCTGCCGCACGATACATATCCCGGCTTTAGCATTAAGAAATTTAAAACTGTCCCCATTTCGAACAATGCCAGCAATTACCACCTCCTCGAGACGGGTTACTCGAAATACTTCACGGTACTCGATGATGGTGTGGTTATGACTACATCTGACATCTCACCACTTGTCAATCGACCAGTTAATTTAGTTGTTGTCGAGGAGACACCAAATTCAACGTCCACCCACAATTTGCAGCTGTTCGTGATGCACCGCAATGACATGCTGCGCTTTCCCGGCTCAATGCTTGATGCAACCGGCGAGGTTAGGGAAAATCGCCCCGCGGGTACTCGGGTACGCGGCATCCCTCTGATGCAGGCACTCTCCAATCGTGATACGCAAAAGATTAAATACGCGATAATCGGTGGCAATGAAGATAGTGCATTCGCTCTGCAGGACAGAAGGCATTCGAAGGGGACACTGAAGGCTACCATAATCATTGACAACAACGATGAAAGTGGCGTTTGGTTGGTTACAGCCAAACCGCTGGACCGCGAAACGAAGCAATACTACGATTTATCCGTGCAGGCTTCCGACTTGGATGAGGTGGATAAGACCGTTTCGAAGGTCGTGGTTACTGTCCTCGATGAGAACGATAATCGACCGGTGTTTGTCAACGAGGAGTACAAGTTCGCGGTTGCTGGGGAAAAGTCTATGGATTTGAATGGCAATCTGACAACCACATGGAAGCGATTCACGATTCTGGGTAAAGTCGAGGCTAAGGATGGAGATGGTGACAAAATCGCTTATAGATTGGTCGCACCCAGCAATATAGTAATTATCGTACCACAAACGGGCGAACTAATGCTAGCCAGTGAACCGGAGAAATCAGAGCTACTGCTCGACGTGGAAGCGCACGATTTGCGATATCCTAGTTTGGCCAGTGCTCGACCGGCGAAGGTTTTAGTGGAATTTGTTGCACCGGAACCGGTTTCGTTTATAATGCAACACCTTAGTCATGATTCGGTGAACCAACATTCTCATCGTCGCGATAAGAGACGGGTAACGCGCGCGGTCCGTCCAACAAAGCGTATTGAGTTCACCGAAGCCGATGGTGATACTGAAGGCAAGTCTGTCTTCCAGCTAGAAAAGGAAACGGACAAGGAGACATTCAAAATACGCGATGAAAATCCATGGGTTACGGTCGAAACCAATGGCGCGGTACGCGTGAAAAAGAAGTGGGACTACGAGGAGTTAGGTCCAGAGAAGACTATCGATTTTTGGGTTATCATCACAAATACGGGACATAATGGTGAGTTAAGACATATATTTTGATCTTTACTTAAGTTTGAAATTTATTTAAGAATTTTATAACCTTGAACTTATGGATAGAGGTACAGATTTTGTAGGTACTCGTACTATTTGTAAGGCTTTGAGTTGGTCTCGTTAGTTTAACTTCTTTTTGTCAATTTTTTATAATTAGTAGGTACATTTGCTCTACGTTATCAATCCCTATATTTATTAAAACAAAATTTAGTTGATGCTTTTAAGTAGAGGCTATTTGATAAAGACGCAGATCCCAACAAACCTTAGTGAAATCTAGATGTGACCATTTGTATCGGTGCATGTTTGTGTATGGCGTTAATCGTCCGATATCGTATGGACGATTGTTTTACTACAGTAGTATCCAAAAACGTTTATCGGCTACATGAATACTACATGGCTTAAAGGCTTTCAGGGGGCAGAATATAATTCCAGAGAGAGAAAAAAACCAAGCGGCAGTTGGCTTCCTATGCATATCCCATAAGTAAGGATCCATTATACCATTGATATGATATGAGGATCGACAGCGCGTGCTCATAGTAGTGTGGGATTCTTACCCACTAAAAGACCTCCCTTCAAAACAGACTTGTTTCTTATTTTTACTACAACTAACTATTCGACTTATCAAGTAGTTTTCGTTTCACGAAATAATGACGTTTTGCAGGTACCTTCCCATTAGAAGTTCCTGCCGGCTCCGCAGTTTAGACGCGGTTACTTAACGCGCTAAGTCTAAAGGTTTGATTCTTTGTAGACGGCGTAGTAAAGTTCTTTCATCCAAAACTTGGAGGACTGTTATATTAGCGTGACTTTCTAGTCGACTTTTATGCTTTCTCGCGTAGTTTTTGATTTCGTCTTCGATTGTTTTAATGCCAAGATCTCTGTGGATATTGCTATTTCGGATATACCATGGCGCATTAACAATACCCCTTAGCACTTTGTTCTCAAAAGTTTGTAAAATTTTAATATTACTTATATTGGTACAACCCCAGAGTTGTATACCATGTGTCCATACAGGCTTTAGCACTTGCTTATATAAAAGCAGTTTGTTATCTATATTACGCTTGGAATATTTTCCAAGTAACCAATACATTTCTTTATATTTATTATCTAGTTCTTTGCGTTTTTTTCTTTACGTGTGTTTTCCATTTCAGCTTTGTATCAAGTGTCATTCCAAGATACTTAGCCTCGTTTGCAAACGGAATTTGAACCGAGTTTGAAAAGATCGGCAAATTATTTATTTTCTTATAAGTAAAATTTACATGAACAGATTTCTCGTCTCGTTGAGTGCGATTCGCCAAATCTTTGTCCATTCATTTACTCTATCCAAAGCTTCTTGCAGTTTTTCTGTAGTATCTTCGACCGTTTTACCTACTGCCAAGATAGCAGTGTCGTCGGCAAATGTAGCTAGCTCAGTGCCTTCTACTTGCGGTATATCACGGGTGTATAATAGATACAAGACTGGACCAAGAACGCTTCCTTGCGGCACCCCAGCCATTATTTCCTTGAAATCTGAATATTCGTTTAATTTAAACTTTAAGCCTTCGTGCCAGACCTTGTCAAAGGCTTGAGAGACGTCAAGGAATACGCTTGAATAAATCTTTTTTTCTTCAAGTGACTTTTCGATTACATGTGTTATTCGATGTACTTGTTCAACTGTAGAATGCTTACTTCTGAATCCGAATCAATGATCCGGGATAAGATGCCCTTCTTCTATTACCGGCTGTATTCGCCTAATCAATATTCTCTCGAACACTTTCGAGACGTTCTATAAGACGTTTTTTCATTCGGCGGTTTTCCGGGCTTAAGGACCATTATAACTTCGGCGACTTTCCATTGACTGGGAACATATTCTAGTCTAAGTGCGGCGTTCATAATGAACAGAACCTTAATTAGAGCTTTTCTTGGTAGTGTTTTAAGAACCTCTCCCGTAATTAGGTCATACCCAGGAGCTTTCTTAGGTTTAAGTTTCTTTATTTCTTCCTTAAGTTCGGTAAGTGTTGCATTTCTTATTACGCTATTGTCTATATACGACGTATTTATATTTTCAATAAGAACTTGTCCATCAAACCGTTTGAAAGTTTCTTCCAGGTGGAAGCCATTACGTTTAGACGATGATCAATTAATAACTTACGCGATGAGAGTCCTCTACAACACACTTCAAGCATGTTTTAAGCCTTTTTACCAAATATATATGCCAGTAGGGTTTCTTGTACTCAAAAGGCGTATAACACTTAATATTACAACGGCTGTGCTAGTCTTAAGCAATGTGAAATGGTTCAAATAAAATTTAAAATACATATGATGAAAGGATAACACCTGAAAGCAGTTTTTTGAAAGCATTCATTTTGAGTTTAGATTTGTGCCGTGACATGGGCTGGGATATGAATAACGTCTGCAAAAAATCTGCCTTGAAATTCTGCAACCCTTCCAGCCCTTTTTAATTCATTTCCGTGTTCTTGAATCTTCCTCGACCTTTCTGCTGTTTGCCTATAACGGCTCTGTCGTAAGGTATGACCAGTTAGCCGTATTGTAATGTATGCAGGTTCCTACCCCATTATCGTGTATAGATCTCCTTACTGACTTTGGTCAGATAATCCTAAGGAAAGTATGAGGTCATCTGTTTACAATTATCTGCTGATTACGAATGACAGTAGGGATGATGTTCTAAATACTAATCCGCAAAGCAGTACTGACTTACCATTGAACCAAAAAAAGCTCTAGCCAATGCTCTTTTAAATTTTTCAGAGTACGTGGAAAGGTGCAAGTATTTCTGGTTTATTATATACGAGTATATAAGGAGTAGAAATAAAACGAAATTTTAATTTTTTTTTTAATGTATCCTCCCTGAAGTTTAATAACTTTTAAGATCGATTAATTAATGCTTCCAAGCTATTGAAAAAGTATTCCGAAGTCTTATCTTCAGAATGACCTAAAACGGCAGTTAAAATTTCTTCATCGCTGTTGAATTTTTACCTCGAAGGAACTTCAATTTGGTGAACAAAAAATAGTCGCTAGGGGCTAACTACAGGTTATAAGGTGGATGATCAATTTGTGAGTATCACATTTGCATATCGTCCTGTTCAATAGTAATGTTGTTGACGGGTGCATTGTGGTGTAATAGAAGGACACCTATTCCCATTTTGCAGCGTCTTTTTTGTATTATAGCCGCCCGAAGTTTATGCAGCAGTGAAGCCTAATAATCACCAGTCACCACCGCATTGCGCTTTTAACAAATCATAATGATTCCTTAACAGTCGCAAAAAATAGTTGCTACGATTTTGACGCTTTTCGATATCCTTGCTTTTTTTGGGGCGCTGCTCATCAGGATAGTGGCACTTCTTTGAACCCCTCTTTACTGTCGGATCATAGTAGAGCAGTAACAATCCGCCTGATTAGTCCACATTCGTTTTCACCACAGAGCTCCAAAAGTCGCCTGCAACAATCTACCCTCTGCTGTTTTTGAACTGCGCAAAGGATTCATGGCACCCATCTTGCGAAAATCGTATAATGAAGACCTTTCCTGCTGTGAAACTTGGCCCATAGTCCCCTGTAAGAAGAAGGCTGCGAAAATAGATAAAAGTTAAGTACCTTGGCTTAGAACAAGATATGTAGAAGTAAGAATGATGCCATTTTTTACTTATGTGCTTTAGATGGCAAAAACAACAAACAAACAAATATTTGGCGCAACAGCTCTTTAAAGTGCCAGGGCGCTACAGTCCGGGATGCACCTGGGCCTCAACCTATAAACCCTGCTCGGTCATTAGCCAGTTGCCTCCAGTTGCGCTCGCCAAGTTGGTTGAGGTCCCTTTCCAATAGTTCACGCCACGTAATGTAAGACCGTCCTCTACTGCGTTGTCCTTCGTGAATGGATTTGGAGACTTTTTGGGATGGGGCGTTGATGTCTATCCAGTTTGAGAGAGGGCTGTACTTCTCAATCGCCTTCTTCATCCAAAGAAATGCCATTGCGCAGAGGTTAAGCGAAGTATAACACTTGTCAGTCGATTTTCCTTTGGTTTGGTTAAATCCTCATATGAACAACTAGGGGGTACTAGGTATGTGAGACCCTTATTATCTCTAGTCTTACTCTGTGCCTTCGAAGCATATGCGCATAGAAATCGTCGTCTTACTGTCACAGAAAACGTTTATCAGGTCTGATTATTATTAAACTAAGCCAACGTTCAAATCTATATATATAAAACTAAGTTGATATTTTGTGCGTTTACGTATAACGCACGTAATTTTCAACCAATTTACTTGGTTTTTCTTTTAAACTATTCAGAAGAACAATGAAAAGGACATACAAATACAAATATTTGGCACAACAGCTCTTTAAAGTGCCAGGGCCTAGCTTCTCGCAACCACTCATGTTGTGTGCGTTATATTTTTTACACGAATGGAAGGGACCTACTGTTTAATGCCGAATCCGAAAGGCGATTTGAAAAGGACATAGGCCCTTCAAAAAAAAAAAAAAAGACTTTCATTCAAGAAAATGCAAAATATATATCTACGAACACATGTAATTCAAGACGAATGCCATAAATTCTGTTAACAAAACATCGAAATACAAAACATATGACGTTAAGTGAAACTGCGTTGCAAAGAGCAGTTACACCACCAGTCACTACAGTATTACACATGGAATAAATCGACCAAAGTTTTTGCAAGACGCAAGCAAGGGAAGTCAGTTCCAGGTCATCAAAATGTATTTCAAACCGATGCATTAGGAAGACTCTATACAATTCATCTAAGACACAACGAGTGTTTTTATTTACGTCTTCTATTAATCAACGTTCGTGGACCAACATCCTTTGCAAATTTTAAAACAGTAGATGGATTAGAGTGTCCAACTTATCGTGAGGCATGCCGTCGCTTACATTTGATCGAGGACGATGCTCACTGGGATTCTACGCTCGTTGAATCGTCAATTATTGCACCGCCTCATCAGATTCGTACACTATTTGCGATAATCATAGCAACGTGTAGCCCATCGAACCCATCTGAATTGTGGACAAATTATGCAGATTTTATGACGGAAGATATTTTGAATCGAATGCGTAGAACAACATCGAATCCGCATTTGCTAACAACACCAGAAATGCATAATGATCGAAGATATTCGCCTTACAATTGCAAACAAAGCGTTATCCCTATTAGGCATGCCATCGCCAAATCGGCAATTACAAGATTTGTATAATGGAGATTTGCTGCGTGAACATTTCGATCGCAATGATTTAACTCAATTTGTTCTAACAAATGTTCCAAAGTTAAACGCACAACAAAAAGATGTTTACGACATTTTGATGCGAGCAATGGCAGACAAAAGTGGTGGAACGTATCTCTTAGATGCGTCTGGTGGCACTGGAAAAACTTTCCTTATTTCAACAATTTTGGCCACCATTCGTTCGGAAAATAAAATAGCATTGGCTCTCGCATCATCTGGAATCGCGGCGATGTTGTTGGACGGCGGCAGAACAGCACATTCTGCACTCAAGTTGCCTTTGGACATGAACTTCAATGAAAATCCGAAACATGTTATATTACCAAAACGTCAGGAATGGCCAAAGTGTTGCAACAGTGTGAAATTGTTGTGTGGGATGAATGTCCTATGGCCCACAATAGATCATTGGAGGCATTTAATCGTAAAATCAAAGGATATGAGACGAAATCAACGGCTCTTTGGTGGCGCCTTATTATTATTAGCTGGTGATTCCGGCAAACTTTGCTAGTAATTCCTCGATCCACCGCTGCTGATGAGCTTAATACGTGTTTAAAGTCATCCACTCTGTGGAGATATGTGAGAACACTCACATTAACCACAAATATGCGTGTTCAATTACACAATGATCCATCAGCCAATGAATTTTCAAAGCAGTTGTTGAAAATTGGAGATGGAAAAATGCTGATAGACAATGAAACTGGCTTAATAACGTTACCAACCAATTTTTGCAATGTAGTTCAATCAAAAGAAGTAGTGATTCGAAAAGTTTTTCCAAACATTGTACAATAATACAAGACACATGTTTGGGTGAGCGAAAGAGCTATATTGGCGGCAAAAAACAAAGATGTTACAGAAATGAATGAGGCCATTTTAAAAGAGATACCAGGAGCAGTGTTCACATTCAAGTCAGTCGATACCATTATGAATGAAGATGAGGTGGTCAATTATCCCACAGAATTTTTAAATTCATTGGATTTACCAGGCCTGCCACCGCACAGATTGCAATTGAAAGTTGAAGCACCAATCATCATGCTTCGTAATATCATCCATCCATCCATCCATCCATTTTCAATGGCCCGCTAATCCTTCATGAGGGTCGCGGGGGTAGGATGCTCAGGTGGACTTTCTATCCTTCTCGATCTCCGCCATTGACTCCAATTCATCAGGGGCAATCCCTAAGCGGCTCCAGGAGAGATGTCGGACTTGATCCAACCATCTATTTCTAGGCCTTCCGCGAAGTCGCCTACCTGATGGCACGGCAACCATGGCGCGTCTTGGAAGCCGGTTTGGGGGCATACGCACTACGTGACCAAACCATCGAAGCATAGATCGTTCCGTTCGGAGAAGTAGCTGCTCAACGTTGAGCGCCTCGCGTACTCTGGTGTTGCGCACTCGATCTCTACGAGTTATTCCAACAACACCGCGAAGGAACCTCATTTCCTCAGCTTGTATCCGCGATCTTATTCTTTCGGTCACTACCCAAATTTCATGACCATAGGTAAGAGTTGGAATATCGTAATATCAACCTACCAAAATTGTGCAATGGCACAAGACTTGCGGTTAAGAAGCTAAAGACCAACGTTATTGAAGCCACTAATTTAAATGGAAAATTCAAAGGTGAAGACCTTTTAATTCCACGTATACCGATGATAGACATGCCATTCGAATTCAAACGTTTGCAGTTTCCAGTGCGACTGGCTTTTGCAATGACCATCAATAAAGCGCAGGGACAATCTTTGCAAGCGTGTGGTTTGAATTTGGAAAATAATTGTTTCTCAAATGGACAATTGTATGTAGCCTGTTCACGTGTAGGAAAATGAAGGAAAAACCAAAAATATTGTTTATCACGGAGCCTTACAATAAATTCATTTGAAAGAAAAAAAGAAATGTTTTCTAATTTAGCAAAAAAATAAAGAAAACGTCTAGCGAAGCGGACGGGGTAACGCTAGTTTACGTATATTTCTATCAACCCATTACTTGGTTTCATATACGACAATTCTTATACATAAACTTTTTTTGACTGCCAGTTGCAGTCAGTCTTCACCTGCTCAATATATTGAAAATTTCCATGACTGTGGGTTTGTGGGCCCACCACTCCCATGGAAAGCTATATTTTATGTTTACATGCGTCCAGAAAAGTCTTCACAACCACAACGCTTGCACAACTGCCCTTACACGAAAGACTTAATGCCTTAAGAGTATCCGCACACAGCTTCCGGCAGGCCTTTACTCACAGTTTACTCTTTGGCTTCACACAGAAAATTCAATTGAAAGTTCTCTGGTACACCATATCCACCATATACATACGTATACCGGGTATCAGGCTATTAATCCTCATCCGCAATGAATCAACCTGGAACCACGATTCTCAACACCATTCAAAAAATAAATTGCATTTATTTTTGGCGGGCAATTTTAAGCGCGCCTCTCGAAATACAAATACAGATTCAAAAATACTCTTGCACGCAATGCAATTACGTTGCGGGACAGATGGTGCTGCCACCGCCTATGATCCTGGGCTTCAAAAACGATTCCGTTTATTTATAGAATTAAAATTCTGTTCCTGTAAATTATGAAGCCACTACCGGCTAACCGGCCGGCACATTTGCTTCTTGCACACCCAGTGTCTGGCTGTGTGTACATTAACCATCATTTGGAGTCACTTGCTCGATTCGGCTGTCGTCGTCGTCATTGTAGCCGGCATCCCAAAATAAACATCGTTCTCGAGAAAATAAAGAGAACAAAAAACCGAATCCACTGGGGAGGCTGTACGAAAAAAAAAAAAAAAAAAAAAACGACCAACAGAACTGATTATGACATGTGAGTTGTATGTGGGTATTGTGTACCCTTGGATGCTGGAATCAACCCATTCCCAGCATCAAGCACCCTGCTACCATGTGTGTACTCGGATTTAAAACGCCTCTTCCTTCAGCAGAATATGAAGATGTCAGTGATGAGATGATGCTACCGTATGCTACTGCCTGACGTTGAATGTATCAAGCATCCGTTTGGCATAAGATGAAATAAGAAAAACTTAAAATGTATGAAAAACTAGTACCAGGCTTATTTCTGTTTCTGGAATTGATGGGTCGACAGTAAGGTTGTGTAAGATGCAGTTTCTTCTTTCCGCACAACAGCAGATGCCGGGCGGATACGGATACACTTTTGGCGTGGATCTGCTCTGCATTCACAACTCGGGAGGAAATATTTTGCTCTTGGTTGGGTTTTTCCTTTTTATTTGTTTGCGTGCGGGGTGAGGTGTTCCCTTTTCATGGGATGCTCAAAGACAAAAAAATAATTGGGTTCAGGTTTGGAATTGGTTGGTGCATTATCATTTTGCTTTTTCACTTCTGATGGTTGAGAATACATTTCTTTTTATTTGACGACGCCGGAATCTAATGTCAATCGAAGTAAGATGACGAAGATTATGCAGGGCTTGCATTTGTCCGGTTGAACAGGATTGCTGACACATGGTACTTTCCGTAAACGGCTTTGATGCAGCAGGAAGAAGTTACTATATTTATATCGGAACGATTTTGATGCCGTTATGCGGTTTATCGCCTTTCGTTATCAATTGAAGGAAATTGTTGAACAGCCTTCAATTAAGCGTGCTACGTGTAGGTGTAAACAATTCTACTAATTTTTTTTTTTTTTTTGTATAACTTTGAATTTTTTATGGAGCTTGATTGGTAATGTTGACAATCAAGGTTCCGTTGTCTTCTTGCTCGTACGAGGTGACGATATGGTGAACAAACTTATCCCATTCGTTTCTAAAAGACATACGTGACCCGATGTCGTTCTTTTGAAAAGGCGCGTTTGCATCAGGAAAAGAAAATCATCAGGAAATATAGTCTCCATTACAAACGTTGTATCTGGAGAATAGAGTACGCCCTGACTGAGATACATTAAGCTTCTCGTGAGTTGCTGACTGTGGATGAGAAGCGCAAGAAGAGATTGTTCCAAAGTGTGTTAAGCTAGTCCCATGTGAAGCTCGATTACGATTACGTTTCGAAAATCGAGGATTTCTTGGAATGTCTCCCAAAGACTCAGGTTTTATTTGGCGACGTTCATCCATTCTGTTTGTATGTTGATTCGCCAGATAGATGTCACTGTCCGTAAGCAGATGTTCAATTTTGCGGTACCTCGTTCTTATCTGTACTCACAGAAACCCATTGGCAAATTTTATTTTATTCTTACGCTGAGAGGTGGTAATCTACAAAAGACGTGACTGACCCCGTACTCAGTAACAGTGTGGGATTTAACCTCCCTTCTTACTCTTTTTCCCTGCAGTATCGCTTTCTTGGCATTTCATCGCAGGGGGGTTTTCTGGTTTTGCTGTTATTCGGATTCGTGCTAGTCTTGTTGGACTTTTTTTTTCACGGTTCAATAGGTACTCTTAATTTGCCCATTTTTGCATTTACAGCCACCGCATCCCAAGCTAATTTTTCCAGACGTCACTGGCGATAAGCAGATCCTGTCGCACTAGTTATTGCATTCTTTAGAGAATAATACAATTTTATAAGAAATATATCCATGGTATTACTTTGAACTATATTTAGTACTCTACGAGCAAAACCGGAGATTATTATCTTATCACAAGAAAAGAAATGTTTACCCGATATATGATTGCTTATCGCTTCTTCAACAACCCCGCAATGCTTGTCATACCTCGAACGCATGCGAAAAATGTAGGGATTCTTCCTCGACCCGTACCATACGAATATATAAGTCTTTCTCAAGTTCTTCCTGAATAGAATCCACAGACATATACGTATATGATCAACGCGAATCGGTATCTACTTTTTTGTAAACCCTAACTTCTTCACGTCCACACTATGTATCGCGTATGAGTATGTGTAAGTCCAATATTTACGATGAACGCCGTTTGCGGGATTTTGCCCAGTGGGTCATATTCTTGGAAATATGGCTGGCTTGGTGCAGCTCCTGATCAGATAGGCACATTCAGACTAAAAGTAGGCCCATGCTATAATTTTCCTGTAACTATTTGTTTTTTGAAAAAAACGTGTTGATTTGAACATATCATTATCATTTAGACTGTCGAAAAGGTATTCACCCAGAGTAGGCTTCCTATCGTAGGCGAGTATAGGATATCAAATGCAGCTTCTGTTAAACCGTATGTGGAAAATGATCAACCTTTGCGGTTGTCTACTCATAGCTTAGTCTTTAGTGTTTAAAAAGGGTTCCTCTTCCCAATTACTCTGATCGGAATTTGAATCCATAGATGGAAAGCTTATTTGAGACCGATAGCAAATGAATTGAAAAATGTGAGGGGAACTCCCTTGCATCGATCAATAACTTTCTCGTAAATGAAATTCATAAACCATTTCGTTCTGCTGTGCTGCTTAAAAATTATTAATCTGATAATTTGATGCCTGGCATTTAAATATCAGAAAGTGGTAGCCTTTTTTTTAACAGCATACAAATTGCGAAATATTCTAATAAATTTTCTCAAAAAAACCACGCACTTCACTTAGCATATCCGCACATTAATATAAAATTGAAAAATAAAAGGAAAACATTTTTTTTTCACTTCTCATGAGCTCATCCAAGAGTAATTGCTACGGCTTTATCAAAACGAAACGACTCCATACAACAGGGTTGTTAATTACCGATCATTATAATAAATTTCAACCGAAGAAAACTCTCCTGAGAATCAAAAAAAAAAAAAGCTTGAAAAAGCGTACCAAATAAATAATTCCAAGTCATGAACTCTCTCCTCTGGAGCAATTAAAATGTGGCATCCATGCATTGAAGGCCGTCGTCATTGAGCGCTCCGCCCCACCACGCCACCCACCCTCAGTCAGAGTGTGTTCAAAACGAAAATGTTCACCCAAATACCCGATGGACGGAACTGTCTGGTCTGCCGCTCGTTGTTATCCTCTTGTGTTCACAAAATTACGAATGGTACGTTGTGTTGTACATTAAAACCGCCAGTGACGACCGTCCATCGTTGTCGTCATCCATCTGAAGAGCAGCGCGTACGCGCGCCACTCATTCATTCATTCGGCTTGGATTGTTAAAAAAAAATTCACATTGCCACTAGGGATGACGACCCAATTAAAATTTAATTTACATACTTTTTTTTTTTTTTTTTTCGTTATTTCCCGTAATTGTTTTCGTTGTGGGTACATTCGTACCCACGTATATGTTTTTCATACTTCCCGTCTATTAAATGTGTTTGGTGTGCAATGTGGGTTTGTTGTTGCAGTTTGTCATTTGCCAAGAGTAATTGTGATTAATGTCGACAGCAGACGGAGGTGCTCCTGGTGTGGATTGGATACCAAAATAAGGTTATTTTGTAGTGCATTATAGTTGAAATATTTCGCTTTTGGGAGTAAATTGGTCGGACTTTCAGTTTATTAAACATCAACGGAGAGGCGGATGCCATGTCCTTCCTTAGGAAATTGTATTTCACATGGTTAAGTAGGATTGGAAGTAGAAAAGAATTTCGATTTATTTTCAGCGACCGTAGTTCAGTGCTTGCCTAACAAAGGAATTCGAAAACGTACAACGGCATCAACTCTTCATCTCCATCGATCCATCGGTTCTACGTAAGCAAACTTTTTATGAATTTTGCAATGTACTGCTTCTTACCCTTTCGCTTTAATAATGTATACACTGAAGCACTCCTTATGCCCCTTATGGAGCTAGGGATAGAAAACTATGCTTAGCACTAAAATTATTTAGACACCACTAGGAATTAACAATATAACCCGACCTCAGGTCGGTGTCATTTTGCGTCTATATGGCTCATAGTCATGAATAAAATGCTTTTAAGATAAGATAGAGAAAGAAGCAAGGTAACCGGGTATACAGATGCCATGGTGATCTAGTTTTTTTTTTTTTTTTTGCCTAGGGGGTAGTGGAAAAACGCCAATGCGCATGGGAAACAGTCCCGCTCTGTTTCTAGTAGTGTGAGACTCACTACTCACTAAAAAACCATCTTTAACCCCTTCTTTCTACTTGACACCATCCACTCCGGAACCGCTTATCGCATTACTTCAGAGTGGTGTCGTTTTCTTTCCCCTCTGGGGACCGGCTTCTTCATATTCGGCTCCTGGTGCGGGTTTATACATTCTTGCCGGTAAGGCTTTTATCTACTTTATGTAATTTGTGAGGGAATGTTGGCGTCTTCCTCTCTCTTTTTGGATCTTAGTACCGTCTCGATAAAGGAAGATATTCTATTGCACGTGTCGGTACTCGAGGTCATCTTGCTTATAGCATTTTCCGGGGAAAAATCGCCTATTTCCGACTCTAGTCTATTCCTCTGCTCTGTCCATCTGCTACAGGCTAAAAAGGTGTGGAAAGCGTCGTCTTCCGCTGAGTCTCCATATTGGCAGGCTGCGCTCTCTACTTTACCCATTTTGTGGAGGTATCGGTTGAAATACCCTTGTCCGGTTAGGAATTGAGTGACAAAGTAGTTCACTTCGCCGTGTTCCCGCTCTGTCCAAGCCGTGACGTCTGTAATCAGCCTCGCTGTCCACCTCCCCCTCGTGTCAGCGCTCCACCTTCTCTGCCAAGCCTGCTTGGTAAGGTCCTTCGCTTCAGCGACTGCCAGTCCTGTCCCTACTTCCGCCTTCTTGTCGTGGGCGTACTTCCTCTCTGTCGCTAGGAGGTCGATGGGGATCACACCCGCACCTACTTGCACGGCAGGTTCCGACACTGTGCGATAGGAGCTTGCAACTTGGAGAGCTCCTCGCCTTTGTACTGCGGCAATTTGCTTTCTGTACTTCTCCTGTCTAAGTGCGTCTGCCCAGATCTCACACCCATACAGAAGAATGGCGTGGGTGATGGACATGAGGAGTCGTCGCCTACTCATTGTTGGGCCTCTGATATTTGCCATAAGCTTACTCAGCGATGACGTGCCCTTCGCCTCGCTCAGATGCGGACTTAATCTGTTGCCAGAAAGAGAGTTTGGGGTCCAGGGCGATTCCTAGATACCTTACTGCTGGTTTGCTGATTATCACTTCTGGATCTACTCGGAACTCGGCAATGGTCGGGATCCGTTTCCTAGTCAGAAGAACTATCTCTGTTTTTTCCGCGGCGAGACTAAGACCATGGGCTTCCATCCAGGCGAGTACTCGCCTCATTACCTGGTTCAGTTTCAGCTGAGCCCCTTCGATGTCCCTTGCGGTAATCACCGCACCGTCATCTACGTACCCGACTAAGAAGCTATCGTCGGGCATCTCCATGCGAAGGATTCCATCGTATGAGATATTCCTTTCTGTGAGTACCCTCCACGGTGTCGTACAGAAGTTCCCTGTCTTTGAGAAAGTCCTTTACAATTTGCAAAAGATATTGCGGTGTCCTGAAGGTGTTCTCGAGCGCATTTAGCATCTAACATGGTGATATAGTATCAGGAATGTTCCCTTCCATGATAAGCAAAATAATGGAAAATGCTCTGAGTAAGGTAAACACCTTGACTAAAAAGTGTGGCCTTGGCATCAACTGGTGAAAAATTGAAGAAAAGCTCTTCACCACCAAAACTAAAATACCTGACTTCTCACTTCCTCGACTAAATAGTCAACCACTCTCCCTATCGCTCAGCGCTAGATATTTAGGAGTTATCTACGATCCTAAACTTAACTGGACACTAAACATAGATCAACGGGTAAAGAAAGTATGTGTAGCTTTCTACCTGTAAAAAAGGCTTTCGAAAAAAAGGGGGCTTGCAACCAAAATTGACCCTATGGACGTACACAGCCGTAGTACGTCCTATCCTCATATACGAGCCAATAGTATGGTGGGCGGCTTTAAGAAGACAGTATAATGCAACTAAACTTAAAAATGTACAAAGAACAGCTTGTATTGTATATACACCACAGGCGATATACGGTTAGCTCTGTCAGATGGTCCAACGGTCTTCCTGCATCCTTTACCGCTGGGCGCTGACCTGCGAAATCCTAGAATCGTAGTCATATTGCCTGATTCTCTACCGAGAGAACTCGTATCGACTCAAACAGATTACATTATCCCCAAAATGATTTTCTCAAAACGTTTCGTCGTTGTACAATTTCCCACAAGAACAGAATGGCAACACTGCCAGGTGATTAACGATTTCGATCTAAAACTCTACAAAAAACGGCTCGAAGATGAACTGCGGAGACGCTGAATGTGTGTTTTCTGAATCCTTTAACATCTTAAAATCACATACACTTCAGGACATTGTCAGTGTTTTCCAGGCGGAACTACTCGCTATCTTTGAAGCATGTCGTCAGATCAAACTATACACAAATAAATTGCGAATACCATTGATCATCATTTATCATCAAAGCCAAAGCTATCAAAGCCACCGCCTCGGTTACTAAACCCTCTAAACTAATACAGAATGCCGATATGGGCTAACTTCGCTACACGAACTATTCAAGGTAACCCTGATTTGGGTTTCAGGGCACAGTTTATGGAAACTAACAGGCCGACGAACAAACTATTCAAGGCACAGCCATCCACTGTTCACTACAGAATAAGCCCACATTCTGCTGGGAGCAGTCAACGCAAAAATCTCCTCAAACTTTCTTATTAAAGCCAACCTCAGATGGACTAGGCTGATAACTTGTGTCATATCTAGAAAGTTGTGGCCAAACTACAATAAGGCAAAAATAGACGACTTCCTGAAAATAACGCGCAAAGATATCGGCAGAATAGCAGAGATCACCACGGGACACTTGCCGATAGGTAACCATGCCACCAGACTAGGTATCCCACATAACATAGACTTCCGCAGGTGCAATGTCCCAATCGAAAAAGAGACCCTTATCCACTATATACACGCCTGCCTGGCACTAGCTAAAGCCAGATAATGAGCCCTAGGCAAATCTTTCTTCTACTCACTTGAGAAGGCCTCAGGAAAAAATAATAAAAAGAACTAATGACTTTCTTAAATTTTACAGGTTGGATTTAGAGACTTCTCGTGAACACAGTTCAAAAGGCAGGTTAATGAGTTGTTGTATCAAAATGGCACCTAGTGCTAATTCGGTTTCCATTTAAAAAGCTGCCACTTCTACCTGTCTACCTACCTACCCTGGGTCATGCAAAGCTCTTCATTTAACAGCTGGCTGGGTTGGTGTTTCTCACAACCAGAGTGTGAAACACCTATCAACCTAAATATTCAGTAAATCTATAGCTTGCAGAAATTAACGACTAAAGTGTGTCGAAAAAGCTAGCTAACATAGTAGCCTTTGGTTTAAAGCTCAAAAATTTAGAATATATTTCTTGAAGGACGAATGTTGTGCTTTATGCTGATCTATATCTGGTAAAATTCAAGTCTTCCGCGGTCGGTAACGTCATAAAAAAAATATACATTTCGGGCAACAGCTCTTTAAGTGCCTGGGCCTAGCTTTCCGTAATCACTCGTGTTGTGTGCGTTATATTTATCACACGAATGGAAGGGACCTACAGTTTAATACCGTATCCGAAGGGTAATTTGATTTGAGAAGCTTTCTCGTGACAACAATACTCTCGGATGTTTTTCAGACGTTCGCGAGAGGTGGAAAAACGTTTTTTGGTGTTTTCTGGCATTCGAATTTGGAACCTTATGCAAAGTGGTCCGACACACTAACCACTTGTACCACGGTGCCATCATAAGGGCAAGCATCGTTTTTTTTTTTTTTAATTCATTAATTGAGATCAAATGGCGTGACAAAAACGTTCACCAGTTCTTAGACTATAAAGGCACTCTTTTATGAAAATAAATCAAAGCTTCTCGCAGACATTTTTAGAAGTATATATGTATTATAGTTACCAGCGTGAGATTAGTCTACTAAATCTTCGCAATTCAGTAACGCCAGCAATACAGTATTATGGACCTTAGTGTATTTTTCTCACATCTACACCCAAATTGAACGTGTTCGTAATTTGTATACGGGATCATCTAACGATGATCTAAGTTTGTTCATGATTATTTGATTTCACCGAAAGCGAGCATTCGTTTTTTTCACACAAATCTAGGGTCGGATAGACGATTTGCAGTAGTTTTTGGCTGCGTGAACAATCGTCTAAAGAAAAATCGCCCAGAAGCCGAAAAGCACAATCGTTCAAAAACTACAAAATAATGTCTGAACCAGTCTTCAGTCTGATTTGAGCAGTTTGAAATATCATCGCAAACCTTAAAAAAAATTATAAATCCCCTAAAATTGATTATACACTTAGGTGAGACTTCGAAACATTTTGTTTTTTGGACCAGTTTGAAGATTTTATTGATAACTCGGCTGATTCGGCAATATCTGCAAGTTCCTCAAGAATCTGCTTACTTGTTTAGGGTAGTGTTGGGAAACTCCATACATGTAGTGAGCGATATGGTTATTCTTTCTTCATACGTGCAGCGGCGGAAAAAGTTATTGGGCGGAATTCTTAGTTTCGGAGCATGTCGACCCAGTGCGCAACGGCCTGATAGTATGTCGACCTTGGTGCCTATATGCACATATTCTGCTAATTCACAGCTGGCGTCTGGCCCTACCCCGGCCACGTCTTTCTTCATTAGTTACACTTATCAACATAACTCCATCGCTCATTAGCCCGTTGATGTGCGTATTGAGATTTTGTATTTTGCCGTTTCTATCGGTATATGGTTTCTCCCCTTTCAGCGAAAAGAAAGAAGCAAAAATGGCTTAGATTTTTTTTTTTTTTTTGCGTGTAGCTGGGTGAAAATCGTTGAAAGACATCGCATGCGAGCTTTGTGATAGAGTGACTCACCAGCAATTTTTTTTCTAATACTTGTAAATGTATGTTATAAGGAACTAACTTTGGTCTGTTACCTTTTGTTTTTGTCATCACTTTGTTCGGGTGATTATGTTATATATTTCTTTTTATTTTTTCTCCTAGTTAACTAGTTCGAATGGTTTTCTTCTTCGTAATCTTCTAACTAGATTGTAATTATTAAGTAGTTCGACTACTTCTAAATTAGAATTTTTTTTTTTTTTTTTTTTACGCTGGGAGGTGGTAATCTTCAAAAGACGAAACCGAGCCCGTACTCAGTAACAGTGTGGGATTTTTACCCACTAACCCCTTCTCCCTTCTTCCCGTTTTCCCCGCGGTAACGCCATCTTAGCTTTTCATCGCAGGGCGGGGAGGAGCCAGCCTAATTGCGATCTAGTCACTTGGACTAATAAGCATTTTTTTCCTGACATCTACGTTTTTGAATGAGATCCACCATCTGGTGTATTTTTTTTTTCGAATGTGCTATGTTATGCATCTATGTATATATGGTATACTTCTTTCTTTTTTCTTATACTTCTAAAGTTAAATTAAATCGAGAGGTTTTATTCTTTTGAGCCTTCGTAATTGATTGTCATTATTCAAAAGTTTTCTCGCATCTAAGTTTATATGCTCTTCTAGCTTTTCTTTGTGTTTTTTTTTTTTGCATGTTTAAGGATTTCTGAACTTACACTTTCTATCCTCAAGTCTCGATGAAGGTCAGTGTTCCTTATGAACCAAGGTGTATTTACTATATTTCTAAGCACCTTATTTTGAATCGTTGTATTATGTCTACGTTTGTCTTTTGGCACAACCCCATAGTTGGATTCCATATGTCCATGTTGGTTTCAGAATTTGATTGTATATAAGCACTTTATTTCCAATTGATACGGTTGAGTTTCTTCCTATCAGCCAGTGCAATTTTCTATATTTCATCTCTAACTCTTCTTTTTTCTTTTTTATGTGCTCTTTCCATCGCAGCTTAGCATCTAGTGTCATACCTAAATATTTCGCTGTTTAGCGTATGGAACTATTTTTTCGTTGATAATGATTGGTATATGTTCAACCTTTTTATTTGTAAAATCAATATGGACTGACTTGGACTCATTTAATTTGATTCTCCACTTTTTAGTCCATTCACAGATTTTGTTTATTCCTATTTGGAGTTTTTCTGTGGATTCTTCATTAGTTCTCCCTTCTGCTAGTATTGCAGTATCATCTGCAAATGTTGCCATAGTGTGGTTTTCTAGTTCCGGAATATCACTAGTATATAATAGGTATAATATAGGGCCCAGTACAAATTAGAATGGTTGCGAAGCCTACCTTCATGTCTTCTTGCGACCTTCCTGACCTCGTCCTCTACCATTTCAATTTTTAGATCCCTATGTAGATCAGCGTTACGTATGTACCATGGCGCATTAACAATATTGCGTAGTACCTACTTTATTTTGAAAGCATTGTATGCTTTGTAGGTTCGTCTTACTTGTGCACCCCCAAAGCTGAAGGCCATATGTCCATATTGGCTTTAAAACTTGCTTATAGAGAAGCAGTTTATTATATATTTAGAGACATGAATACCTCCCTATTAGCCAATACATTTTTTTATATCGAATGTTTAGTTCGTCATGTTTATTCTTGATATGAGTTTTCCAGCGCAACTTCGCGTCTAAAGTCATGCCTAAATACTTAGCTGAGTTCGAATGCAGAACTACTTTGTTATTTATGTACACAGGTATGTGTTGTACGTTTTTATTAGTGAAGTTAACATGGATTGACTTCAGTTCATTTAATTTTATTTGCAATTTTTTGGTCCATTCAGATATTTCGTCTACTGTCCTTTGTAGTTTTTCGGTAACTTCCTGCACGGTTTTTCCGACAGCAAGTACAGCAGTATCGTCTGCAAATGTGGCAACAGTAGTTTCGTCATTTTGTGGTAGGTCGTTCGTGTATAGGAGGAACAGCACAGGCCCTAACACACTACCTTGCGGTACTTCAGATTTTATACATTTTAATGCGGAGTACTCATTTTCTTGCTTAATTCTATATAATCGCTGCTTTATATATGAATCTAACGTAATATTTCTACTATGATATCAAGCATACATGAACTGCCGTTTTATACTGGCAACTATTATTTTACTATACAATGTTTTTGATGTATGGACCAGATATTTGTAAATCTTAAAAACGAAAGCACTATTATCATATTAGTAGCAGCGTATACAGACCAATATATTCGCTAAATTATCTACACTTTCTAGAAGACCAGATGTTCCTGGCAATGGATTGGTGATGCTTAAAACTTGCGACAAATATTTGTTGCAATCATCTCTGACTTGTCAAAGTCCCAACTTAATACACTGTACTGAGCAGATAATCACGAGAATCAGCTGTTCAAATAGAGTTTGGTCATCAACCCTTTATATAACGGGTGGGCCATCTAGTGGTTTCTTTTTAAATTATAGGTTATTTTGAGACTGACAACTGTTTCCCACTCGAAATCTTGACAGAAAGTCAGTATCATACCTCCGCGGAACGAAATGAGTCGCTTTACGCTTGAACAACATTGGGAAATATTGAAAACTTATTTCCAAAGTGAGTGCTGTGTAGCCCAAACAGTGCGTTTTTTGAAAAGAAGTTTTGGCCGAAATGAAGCACCCACCGCGCCTGCTGTACGCAAGTTTGTGCAAAAAGTTCATGAGACTGGTATGCTAGTGGACAACACTCATGGTCCCCGTCGTCGTACGGTGGGTGGACGAGAATGTGGCTGCTGTAGCCGAGAGTGTGAGACTCAATTCACGAACATCAACTCGTCATCGATCTCAACAGCTCAACATTTCACGCACTAGCCTGAGGAGAATTCTGCACAAAGATCTGGGATTATTCGCTTACAAGGTCCAATTTATTCAGCAATTGAAAGCGCATGACCATCTGCTTCGTTATCGCTTCGCAGTTTGGACCTTAGAGCAGCTTGAATTGGACAACGATTTTGGGCGAAAAATCATCTTTTCTGACGAGGCACATTTTCTCGGCGGCTACGTTAACAAACAAAATTGCCGCATCTGGGGCTCGGAAAACCCGCACGTTATTGTCGAGAAGCCAATGCATCCACAGAGAGTGACCGTTTGGTGCGGATTGTGGAGTGGTGGCATCATTGGATCATTTTTCTTAAAAAATGAGGCTGGGAACAACGTTTCGGTCAACGGTGGGCGTTACAGAGCCATGTTAACGACTTTTTTTTACTGAAATTGAAGACGTAGATTTGGACGACCTCTGGTTCATGCAGGATGGCGCGCCATGCCACAATCGGTCTTTTGCGCACCAAATTCCCAAATCGTGTTATCAGCCGTCTTGGCGATGTCAATTGGCCGCCTCGGAGCTGCGATTTTACCCGTTTGGATTTTTGTTTTGTGGGGAACCGTGAAGGACCGATGTTATGCCAACAATCCGGAAACGATTCAAGCACTTAAGGTCAATATCATCCAAGCAATCCGTGAGCTACAGCCCGAAACCATCTTCAAGGTCTTGGAAAATTGGAGTTATAGAATGCGCTACTGCGAGGCCAGCCGAGGCAGCCACTTGAACGACGTTGTGTTCCATAATTAATGGGAATGTTCGCTCTTACTAATAAAGCCATAATACATCGAAAAAATGTCATGTTGTTCATTTTAATGCATTTTTAAAAAGAAACTTGTAGTTGGCCCACTCTGTATCGTTAAGGGTACAGTGTCACTGCAATAACTTACCGCCAGTAACTTCTAAAATTTGAGCCGTTGTAGCTCCTGATACCTAATCCGGCTGCATTGGACACTATTATTGACTTATGGTATTTTGTGCCAGGTCGTAGTCTCATAGTGTTTGCTATTACTTCATATTGATGATGATGAGTAGCAATTATGTTGCAATAATATGCTCAGTTATAGAATGGAAGTCTGTTGATTAAAATCCCAAACAATACATTTTAGTAAACAAATTAAATGGTGTGCCAACGATCACACATTTACGAACATCTCTCTGGGTTGGATTCTGTAGGCCAACCATCTCAAGCGTCCAATAGGAAGAACTTCTCTCGAAGCGAACAAGGATATCTTCATCAGCCTGCAGTATATATATTTCAACGTCATAAACCAGGACTGGGGTGATCAGAGTCTTACACACCTAGAGTCTCCTTAGTTGCTCCTTGTTGAATTGACTTATTTATTAGCCCAAAGAAACAGCGATTGGCAAGAATTATTCTTCGCTTGATTTCTGCGCTGATGTTGTTTTCAGAATTAATAGCACAGCCAAGGCAGACAAATTCACCTACTACCTCAAAGTCTAAGCTGCCTACTGTGGCGTTCTGTCTAATTCGACCATATTGATTGGCCCTTCTCGTTGAGGGCATATACTTGGTTTTGCCCTTGTTTACCGCTAAACCGACTTTGGCCGCTTCTGCTTCAATGCTTGTAAAGGCTCGGATGACAGTCCACTGAGTTCTTCCAATTATGTCAATATCGTAGACGTATGCGTGCAGTTGTACCAAGTTTTGATAGATTGTGCCTCTGGTGTTGGCTTGTGAGATCCCTTCAAGTACAATATTAAAGAAGTCACATGACAGCGCGTCACCTTGTCTAAAGCCGTTTTTGACATCAAAGGTCTCAGTGAGGTCATTACCGACCTTGATGGAGCAGCAAGCGTTCTCCGTCGTCATCTCGCACAGACGAACAAGTTTGTCAGGGATGTCATAACTAGACATGGCTCTATTCAGCTCTTCTTTATAGATGCTGTCATAGGCGGCCTTGAAATCGATAAAGAAATGATGGGTATCGATTTGGACTTCTTGGGTTTTCTCCAGGATCTGTTGAAGTGTGAAGATTTGATCGATGGTGGACTTTTTTGGCCTGAAACCACACTACTAGGGTCCAATGAGGCTTTTGATAAAAGATTTCAGGTGTTCACACAATATAACAGAAAAGATCTTGTATGCGATGTTGAGGGGACTGATGCCTCTATAACTGGCACAGTTGCAGGTTCTCCTTTCTTGTGGATCTTGAAGTGATGGCATCCGTTTTGTAGATTTTGTGTACTCGTATGTCCAGGCGAAGGCGATAAAATCCCACAATTTGAATACTTACCTTGTCCCAGAATCAAAGCTTTCCGATCTGGTAAGCCTACATTCACCCAATACTGCTCGTATTCTTTTAAACCCACCTAGAGTTTCTTCGAATCTTAGTTTCTATATGTTACTAGCAGTGGCACCCAGGGTCCTTTTTTTTGTTTCCCATATTTGTACATAAAATTGAATTTGAATATCTATGAAAGCAAGCTTGAAGAAGATAATATGAATGCTTCGTTGATGAGTTGAATAAGTACAGCCTTTAAGGCTCACGATATGTATTTAAATGATGCCTGCAAGGCTACTTAATCGTTAACCCCACATACTTGTATTATCAACGTAAGATTGGCGTAGGAGTACTCCACTCCACCATACTTTCTTCGACTGCCCACTTATAACAGCTCAATCCTCCTACTCCAAGAATTAGTACTACTAGCTAAAAAAAATAATTTTTCCATATAATTAAATTTCCCTTTAAATATTCCCTTAGAAGATAACTTCTTGTGAAAAATTTCGCACGTCCTCATCTGCATTCCTTTGTCAGTTAAAATCCCAAATTTGAATAATTGAAATCTCCTATTTCTCCTACTCTTCTGTACTCTCTTTTGCTCTCACCACACCGGTACACATCAAAAACTCTACTAATTGGCACACCCTGTGAGGAGCTTATCACCGGGATATGTACTTAAACGTCATATTGATTATATTGTTACAAATACACTCATAGATTCCGTTTTCCGGCGCAAAACCCGTTTTCCATTTCCAGTTTCCAGAAGGATACTCACCATGGCACTGTTGAAACATTGTTGAAACACCACGAAATCGAAACGCGAACGTATTTTCGAGATAGGGTAACACACAAAAGCACATGTTTTACGAGTATATGCGTTCCGCTATAGACTTTCAATAGTAGGAGTATGTAGTACAACGATTAGTGCGCATGTTCCATACGAGGCCATTAAAAAATGACTTCTATCGTAGAAAAAAATAAAAAATAAAATGAGAAAAAAAAAGTATCCTGTACCGAAAGCAGGTGTCTTACGAGTATGGTTGTCAATTTGCGCGGAAGTGAGATGGTGCACCACCCCATTCTTCCTTTTATCATTATTATCATACTGTCACAAGGGACTTATCCTTGTTACCTTTGAGCCCTTCAAACGATACACATTACACACTCTTCAACACGAAAATTAACGAACCGTGAAAGTAACCTAATTCCTAAGGACGTCTACGTTGTCGCTGCCATATATTGATTACGCGCCCTCCGTCTCCCTCTCCAAGTTAATTTTGAGGATATTCCCGAAATTTTGTTCATCCTTTATATTCCTGCACCATCAGTTCCGCATGATATTATTCACACTCCGTGCATTATGCATGAGGACGAACTCTGATCCTTTTTGCGTCAATTAACCCGAAAATTTTATGTTATATTTGCCTGGCTTGTATGTCCTTGTTTTTTCCGTTCCTTCTTTCATTCGTATGGGTCTGTGTCGTCCTCCTTTCATTAATGCACTTATGCTGTTCGCTTGTGTCGATGTTGCATTTTTTGAGATGGTGTTCACAATGATTATGATGATGCTGCTGCTGATGATGATGATGATAAGGATGAAGATGAGAGATGTGAAACCAGCCACTCCATCCTGTATCTCATTTTAATAATTCATTTCCTAGTTTGCATATGTGAAACAATAAAAGGCGAAACGAAGCGAAGCACAGCAATAACGCCAGTAACAACAACAACTCCAGCAGCAGCAGCATCAGCCAACTTAATATGCATAAGCACATTTGTTGGCTGGTGATACACTACCACGGGTACGTGTGTGCGCTAGAGAGTCACATCTCTGCAGAGTCTGTATGTCGTCGGCGTAGTCGTCCGTCTCTAGTGTAACATGGTCCAAAATTGAAATTCGTTCATCTGCTGCTGCAGAGTCACATCCTCCAGACACATAGAGTGTGGTCCATTTGAATGGCCACCATATGCCACGAGCAAACCCATCATGAATGGATGTGTGTGGTAGTGGCATGGTTAATTTTACCACTTGAGAGCACCATCAGCAGCATAGAGAGGATTCGTTCTCTGTACTTTGTGCTCTTTGTCGGTACGTAAAGCACAAAAAAAAAACATTCCCATTACAGATACTTTTTCCGTATCGAGCACTTTTTTCGTTCTTCAAAGCGAAATTGATGTGCTTAATGAAGACTAAATGGACGTTTGCAGTCAGTTTTTCTTTCGAGGAGTTTGTCATTTCTGGAGAATGTCTTGGAAGATGCGATGAGAAGCTTCAAATATGAGTATACTATAGTAATGGCTGTGCTATTAAATTGATGCTCAAGGTCATTTTATGGAGGCGGTTTGAAGTAAATTGACTTCACTGCTTCTTAGACTTATGATGTTTTTATTGCTTTGAGGCATTATTATCTTTTGGAGAAGGCAATGCCTGTGAGAATTAACTTACACTCGTGTCAATTTGATTGACATTTGGGGCATGAATTTCTGAGTAAAGTTTGTTAAGTTCGAGTATACGGATTTTGTAAGGCTAAGTGGAAGTGACTCATTTTTGGTCCTCTCGTGGGTATTAAGATTGTGTCCAACGCAATTTAGTGGTATTATGAGGATGTTTGCCTGAGAGGCTGATGTGAAGGTATGGTAAAGGTTTCGCGTTATTGAGGATATTCAGACTTAAGTGTTACATAGTTGCGAAAAGGCAATGGAACTTATAAAGGAACGTTTTTGTGCCGCCACTTTTACTCAGTAGGTACCAGGGATTTTGTTGGGGATTAGGAATCAATCAGACCTACTCTGATCAACTGTACTCTAATAGAAACAAACATTTTCTTTCTATTGTACTGATATATACAATTTTGTTGGTGTGTCTACATTGATTGTATATATAGCATGCCCTACTTAACAATTTATAACTGAAATTCCTCCATGATGGTTAATGAGCTTATACTATTTAGGCTGGCTGTACCATTTGAAGTCTTTCAGTGAAGGCTTTTATGTCTCAGGTTAGCTACATTTTTTTTCCTCCGAGGGTAGGTGAAAAATCTTCCATAGACACTAAAAGAATAGCAAGCGCGTGCTCATAGTAGTGTCAGATTTTTACTGACTAAAAAAACACCACCCTTCGATATAAATTTGTTAGATATCGCAACTAAGTACTAACATATCAAGCAATTTTTCTACCATGAAATGAAAACGTTTGGCAGGTTACTTGCCACTGAAATATTCTGCATATTCCGCAATCTAGACGCGGTTAATCCTTATCTCGCCAAGTCGAAATGTTTCGTCCTTTGTATTCGGCGCAGCAAATTGCTCTCATCCAAAATTTGTAGGACTGTATTGTTGACATGTCCGATTAGTCGGTTTCTATGCTTTCTCGCGAAGCTTCTAGTTTCAGCTTCGATTGTCGGAATTCCGAGATCCCTGTGGATATCGTCGTTTCTACTATACCACGATGCTTCGACAATTTTCCTTACCACTTTATTTTGAAAAGTTTGTAAAATATTGGCATTTGTTTTCTTGGTAGAACCCCAAAGTTGTATACCGTAGGTCCACACCTGTTTTAGCTTGCTTGTATAAAAGCAGTTTGTTCTCAGTACTGAGCTGGGAATGTTTTCCGACTAACCAGTACATTTCTCTATATTTGATTTCGACTTCTTTACGCTTCATTTTCACGTGCGAATTCCATTTCAGTCTTGCGTCAAGTGTCATTCCCAGGTATTTGGCCTCGTTTGCAAAAGGTATTCGGGCCGAGTTTAGGAAAATTGGCAAGTCTTAGTTTTCTTGTAAGTGAAATTCACGTGAACAGATTTAGATTCGCTGAGGGCGATCCGCCAGTCCCTCGTCCATTCAATCACATTATTCAGTGCGTTTCTTCGATTGTTTTACCTACTGCTAGGATAGCAGTGTCTTCGGCAAACGTAGCAAGGATAGTGCCATCTTCGTTCGGTATATCGCGAGTATATAGCAAATAGAGAAGCGGCCCAAGAACGCTTCCTTGCGGTAAGCCGGCCGAAATTTCTTTGAGCTCGGAGTATTCGACTCCATGTCTAACACGAAAGAAAAATTATGCTTTGTGGAATTCTCCATTAATAAGCTTAAATCTTCTAGCAAAATTAACAAGTTCATCCGATGGTTCAAAAATTGGATTGCCTTTTAAAAGTTCTTTACAAAGGAAAATATTTTCAACAGTCTTTGTACAAAGACTATTTCTTAAATCGTTTTTAATTATGTTCAAATTTTAAAATTTTTCCTCAGCTGAAGCGCTGCTATGAGGAAGGCAATAAAGGTTAAACATAAGCGATGCTAGTTCAAAAAATACAAAATCGTCGACCCCATTCTTAATTTTCTTTAGAGCAATTTTCTTAATGCAAACCAAGGAACTAATAACTACGCAGTGCAAAAAAATGCAAAACTCTAAATTTTGGTATTTAACATTTGGGAGTATTGAAACATATGGAAAATGGAGCGACCCGACCAATAATAAACCGATATAAGTGGTGGCAAATAATTCAAAATATTCAAAAGAAACCTCCATATGTGATAGAGCAATTGAATTGTAAATTCAATATTTAATGAAATTAAAGTTTGAAGATTAGGTAAAAGGTTAGTAGATTTTTAGACATGGCTGATAGTAGCAAAACTGAAAAGCTAGTAGATCTGCTAACTTTGTACAAAGAGTGGCAGCACTGGATATGATTCTAGAATATTGTATAAGCATACAGGCAAAACTTGTCGTAGTTTGCATTTCAAGCCATTATGCCACACCTTATCAAAGGCTTGCGAGACGTCAAGAAATACGCTTAAGCAAATCTTTGTTTCTTCAAGTGCTTTCTCGATTACGTCAGTAATTATATGCACCTGGTCAATCATTGAATGCTTGCTTCTGAACCCAAACTGGTGGTCAGGGATAAGATTATTTTCGTCTATAACCGGTTGGAGACGCCTTATGAAGGCGATATGATCGGAAGAAGCGAAATTGGTGTATACGATTTTACCTCATTTGGCGGTTTTCCTGGTTTTAATACCATTATGACTTCAACATGACCGCAACTTTCCATTGGCTTGGCACGCGTTTTAGTCTGAGCGTAGCATTTACAATATGGAGAAGCTTAATCAATGCTTTTCTAAGTAAAACTTTGAGAATTTCTCCGGTAATCAAATCATAACCAGGAGATTTCTTAGGTTTTAGATTATCGATCTCATGTTTGAGTTCCCTTAGCGTTGCACTTGTGAGTATTAAATCGTCAGATGGTAAATCCAGCTTATTGAGGTTGTCGTAAACCACTTGACCATCGTACGGTTTAAAGGTTTCTTCCAGGTGGCCCGCAAATACGTCCACTTTTTCTTTATCTTCCCTCGCCCATTCATTTTGATTTAATTTAATTGCCGGGGACTTTGGGCCTTTTGGTGCCTTGTATAGCTTTCCAAAGTGAATAATTGGAATAATTTTTCGCTGTTAAACTTTCAAGGTAAGAGCCTATTGCACGATTCTTAAAATCCTTAATGGTCTTCTTTAACAAACTGCACAGACGCTTCAAGTGTAGTTTATGCTGCGGAGCACGACTCTGTTGCCATTTTGTGCGCGCTTTTGTTTTTTCCTTGACCAATTCTTTTATTTCCGGAGGATATCGCAAACCGTATCTGACCGGCGTTTTCCTTGGATTGGGCGTATTATTCCAAGATGCGAGCTGTACGATCTCAACGAAGCGATCAACCTCAAGTTCATATGGTGTCGTAAGTGGAACGCTCAGTTCAACATTATCTTCAATTTCGTTCCTAAAGCCTTCCCAGTTAGTTGTTCGACCAGTTAATCTCGCTGGCTCTAGGTTATAGACTAGTTTTTCGCTGATTGTTAAAATAACCGGGGAATGATCAGACGACAGATCAAAGCTCTCTTTAACTTTTATATGGTTGGTAGATATTCCTTCCACAACGAAAAAATCGATCAGGTCAGGTATTTTCGAAGTATCAGTTGGCCAGTAAGTCGGTTTACCCGTCACAACTGTGCTCCATACCTGCCCCATAAAGCATTCTACCTTTTTTCGAGCTGTATCTTGAGCCCCAGAACGTATGTTTCGCATTAAAATCGACGTCAATAATAAAATTAGGTTCCAGCGATTGAAACAAATTAGTAAAATCAGATTTTTCAAGCGCGGAACGCGGTGGACAGTAGATAGATGGGATTTTAAGAGTACCTACGCTGACTATTTTTAGCTCTAATCGAGCACAGTTGCAAAGTATCAAGCTCTATCTTTAGGTCTTCGGATTGTTCGATGCTGTCTTTAATAAACAAGGATGATCCGCCTCTCGCTTTTCCCGAAGGGTGACAAGCGTGGTAATCATTATAGCCTTTTATTCTTAAATGCGATTCCTTTTTTACGTGGGTTTCAGAAATCAAGCAAATATCAATATCTTTTTCAAGCATGAATATTTCCAATTCGTCGAGGTTTTGCAAAAGTCCGTTTGCATTCCAAGTACATATATTTAACATTGGTTTTTCATTCATATTTTAGATGAAGTACACGTTTTCCGTAAATTATTTTCAAGCTTAACCAGCCTATCGAGAATGATCTTATTTATTTTGCTTTGTTCTTTAAATTTCTCGAGAATAATCGACAAAACATGATGCCGCGGCCTGAGCGTAAGTCTGCACTCCTGCTGTCCGAGGGTCATTACCCGATAGCTTCGTCACCGTTTCTGAGATATAACGATTCAAAAAGTCGAAAGTAGAGAAGAAAATGCGCCAAGTACACTACCTCACAGGTGGCGTTGAAACGTGTGCATATTATGAACACAACTTTTTCAACTTTTTAAATCGTTATATCTCAGAAACGGTGACGAAGCCACCGGAGAAAAAGTGTAAAGACAATTTTTATAGATAATTGCGTGATCTACAATTTGTGTCTCATTTATTTTTATGATGAAACTTACCGTTTGGCTGAAAAACTCAAAAAACCCTTATGTGCGAACTTTGACCTTGAATACATTTTTTTTGCAGATGTGCGATCGATGGGGACTTTTCACATTTCATTTATAATGGCGTTCCGAACATTCGTACCAATTTTTAGCCATATGCGAATTATTGTAACCTTACCCCTACGAGGGCAAGGTGAAAAGTTCTCGGCCTGACAATGAAAGACTGCGATTTTATTTTTCTACATAATCTCCTTTGACTTTAACACACTTAGTCCAGCGTTTCTCCAACATCAGTATTCCTTCTCGGAAGTGAGAGTCTGGAAGGCTGTGAAAATATTCATCTACGGCCCTCTCAACTTCTGCATTGAATGCGAAGCGCTTCCCAGAAACAAATTTCTTCAAGTTTGGGAACAGATGGAAGTCTGAGGGTGCCATCATATCAGGTGAATAGGGGGGATGGCCGAGCAAATCGTACCCCAAATCCCGCAGTTTTCCTATCGCCAACGCACACTTGTGTACAGATGCATTGTCCTGGTGAAAGATGATTTTTTTCTTCTTCAAGCCAGGCCTCTTCTCGCGAATTTTGGCATCCAGCTAGTCAAGAAGGTTGGAGTAATATTCGCCCGTAATTGTTCTGCCTTTCTCAAGGTAATCAATAATGACCTTTCCGGCAGATGCGATCGACTTCGCTTTCTTTGGCGCTGAACCACCGGCTTCCACCCACTGCTTTGACTGCTGTTTCATTTCTGGCGTGTAGTGGTGGACCCATGTCTTACCCATGATGACAAATCGCTGCACAAAATCGGTCGGATCCCTATTGAATTGGTCCAAAGATTGCCGCGAAAATCGTTTGCTTTTGATCGGCATTCAGCAAATGCGGCACCCATCTTGTGCAAGATGTTTCGCACCCTCTCTTCCGATATACATATAGCCTCAGCTATCTCGCTCACCTTCACTCGCCTATCGTCCAACACGATATCATGCACTTTTTCGATGGTTTCGGGTGTGGTTGCGGTTTTTGACCGTCCTTTACGTGGGCCATCTTCGAGGGACGTGCGACCACGTTTAAATTCAGCTGGCCACTTTTTAACGGTTGACATGGAAGGAGCAGAGTCCCCGTAAACTTTTGTCAACTTTGGATGAATTTCCCTAGGGGTTAATCCATCCAAAACGAAGAATTTTATGACCGCACGATATTCAAGTTTATCCACTTTAACAAAAAACACGCAAGACGTCCGTGTAAACAAACTATTTGAGAGAACAAGTTGAAACTTGTCATAGGACACATACATTTTTCCTGATTGGAACGCTATCTCTGCATCAGGCCGATAACTTTTCACCTCCCTCACTTGGCCGGGCTATTTTTTCTTTGGTTCAAAATTTGATACTTGACTTTAAGAGCTGTGTAAATTTAAAATTGGAAGTTCGTAAACAAAGAACTTTTTTCAATTTTACAAATTTTTCCAAATACCTACATACATACAAATTGACAGACAGATCAACTTCACTCTGACAATCGCTTTCGTTCACATACGCCTATTATGGTCAACTTGAGCAATTGACAGTACTGAAGAAAACTTAACGTAGCACTTTGACTTTAGCTTACGATTGCTTTCGACTATTATAGTTTAGCCTTTAATATTTTATTTTAAACTAGATTTTGAACGAATTAAATATTTTGTTGTAGATACTCTTGCGCTTTTCGTTGGTAAGCGCATCACTTGAGAACGGCTGGACCGATTTGGCTCATTTTTTTCTAAATGTTCGTAATAGTCCAAATAAGGTCCGAATAGTCCGAATAAGAAAATTGGAAAAGTTCCCCGAAAAAATAGAAAAATTGGGGAAAACTGAAAGTGCTTTTTTCCATTTGAAAAAGTGTGTGTACCTATGTTTGTATTATAAACTATGTACTCCAAAACCACGGAACCGATTGAGCTAACATTTTCAGGCAATCTTCGGCATTGGTCGTAACTTTCTGTAAAGTTTGGTTAAAATCGGACAAATAATATAAAAAATACACTGCTTTAGTATTATAGTAAGAAAAAAAAAAGTTTGATATATATATTTTTTTTATGTATACCCACTGCTGGCCGGCACAAAACTGGTCTCTAATAAACTTACCCCCCAGGCGCCTGCCTGACAATTGTTTTGTTTTTGTTAGATGCAGCAACGCACGCCGGGTACCCGCTAGTTTTTTATAATAATAAATCAATTTCGATGTATTTAAATTAAGCACCAGAGAATTCATTCAGCGTATAATCTATAGTCTTACCAGTTTAAACAAGCTAACATTTTATGGAAACATTTTGATATGAATGTCGAACTCCTTTTCAAGTTTAAGATAATTGCTTAACAAGACTGCATTACCCGCCAAATATAATTAATTTGCTTTATTTTTCTTGTTACGTATATTATACAACCGTTTATTATATCAAAGTGACTTAGGCCCAATTGCTGAAACGAAACATAAATCATGTTTCTAGCTAAGTTCCACATAAGTTTTAAGTGATACAGAAGTTTATTTAAGTTTCATATATAAATTTATGTTGAACTTAGCAGCGAATCAGTTTTCAGTAATAAAAATGCTTACAATCTTGCAAAATAGTTATTTAACAAATTCATACGCTTTTGGATGTTTGTTTAAATTCGAGGAATTTGTTCTAGAATTGGTTTGTTGCGAAGAATATTCAATATCTATCTGTCCAGCCTTGTGGCCTGTGTTTGACCGCATGAAATCTGGAGAAATCATTAAACTAGAAAGATTAGGGCTAAGAACAGCGATAGGAATACTCTTTGCCCATTGTCTTCTAAGGAACCATGCTATGAGACTGGGCTTATCAAATACGGATGTTTGCAGGTGCAATGACCTATATGTTTCGGAGGATATAACGCATATACTCTGTGAACGCCAATGCATTCACAGAGTATATGTGTTGCTTTGTGCTTTAACCAGGACAATGTTAAAGCACCTTGGAAGATATAATGCTTCTTCGATAACCTTGAAGAGGTAAGGTACCGGAACCATAATAAGGACATCTTCAAATTCTGTAGAAAAATCAACTATATGGGAGAGTTGGTTCAGGTTTTTTTGCCGTTAAGGTTCCCTAGGGATCGCGATGGGCCCAACTTGGTGCCTAGTGCTTTATGATAGCCTCATAACCCTACTCAACCTAACCTAACCTATCTGTCCAGCGCTGATAACACGTTCTCGATCTTAGTCACTGAAGCGAAATATGCATCCCTCCAAAATCAACTATGCTTAGAAGATGGTGTCCCGCTGCAAAAAATTGCAAGGCGACCAAAAGTTGCTAAATAGGCTCCTATTGGAGATGGAGTTGTTTCTGAGAACGTAAAAATACTTTTAATTTATATAGTTTAAATCACACTTATCACGGCTGTACCTGTTTAAAGGACATTCTAATAAGCTCTCTATTTTCTCTAATACAACAATTGCTATTTTCCGTGTTAAGCGAAATCTTTTGTAAAAAGAGAGCTCATCAAACGAAGAAAAATATTCATTTCTCTCATAAATTTGACGAGGAACTCCTACTTCTAGCACATCCACGTCATCTTCAAACAAATACAGAATTTCGAAATACATTTTTATTTAGTTTCTATATTAATTTTGTTGTAATCGCTTAGAAATAACATACAAAAATTACTATTAATAAATAAGTCAATCGCTTATGTCTTACTTAAATATTTTATGAGACACTTCTTCCCCCAAATAAATTATGTTCGACTTAAAGAAATTTAAGTTTAGGTTTGAGTTTGGTGCAAAGCAATATGCCTCACTTAAGAGTTTATGTTGAACATAAATATTTATGTTACGTTTCAGCAAACGGGCCTTAGCATTTTTTTTTCCGATAGCAAACTTAGGTACAAAATTTGATTTAGCAATTTCTACCATCTGATTTTAGACCTTCTTTGCTTATATCCTACATGCGTCTTGCATGAAATTGTCACTTCCAAATACAAATGACTAAATCCCTTCAAATACTGACAATTTCTATACGAATCGCCCCACCAATTCACAAATTCAATTTGATTCAATTAAATATTTAAATTTCAGATACTTCAGTGAATAACAATTTTCTAGCAAATCTTGTTGCTTTTTAACCATTTAGCCCTCCGCAATATGGGTTCTAAAAGCAAACATCCCTATTACAATGATTGTTTTTCGATATCAAATCAACTACGAGTGCCTGCGTCCCTCTTCCTCCCTTAGGTGGAGTATTCACTTTCACAGAATTTCATCTTGAATTAATTCAAAGTATATATTCTAGAATATTGTATCGCACTTCGCCCCAATCAAACCCATAGCAACCATCACAAGTGGCAGATTGATGATTCCATCTAACACTAAAGTGGGTTTCCACCGAGACGGTTCCATGCCCCTTCAGTGTCTGCTAGCTGCCAGTGCAAAGAGAGCAAAACCGAAACTGATTCAACGAACAAGTAATTTACAGAATTTAACATATCCAACGCCGAGACACGAGGAAGAGGATACTTTTCCTCCTCATGAGGGGGAGCACGCTCCATGCAATTCACTATCTAAATGTGTAATCGTACATCTTTGTTAGGAGGAGGTGGGGTGGTACCACGATGATGGTCTGATTCTCTCTCTGTTGTGGGTACCTTTCTAATCCGTACGGAACTATGTAGTACTTGCGTCCAACCAGGGGAGAATCAATCGATTTTTTAAGAACATTTTGTGATGTGGATTTTGCATTCAGCAGGACGAGCGAGCATGGGGGAGTCTTCCTGTGGTATTCGCTGCTGACTGGGAAAAGAACAACTTCTCGACTTCGAAAGTATGTTCGGTTCTCGGTGTACATGCTCATTTCTGGTTTTATTTGCTATTTTATGAGCCATTCTTTGCTCTTTTTTTTGTTACTTTTCGTCTTCTAGTCTAGTGGTTGGTTATTGTGGCATTTCAATCGCTCGTGACTTGGTTAGAATTGACCTGAACTCATTTCAGGTGATTAAAGGTTCAGGGAGAAAGTGTATCGTCGTTCTGCGTTGCTGTGTCGTCCAATTCGTTCGTAATCGGATTGAAGCTTTTATGATTCAATGGAAAATAGTTTTAATTATGTTTCCAAGGTAAGCCGTGCTTATCGCTTTATGGTGGTTGTGTTATATCCTCTGAGGTGGTTCATAGTTCGAAAGACTTCTGTGGCAAGTTGATGCAAGAAAAGTTCAATTTGTATCTGATAACATATAAGGAGTTTTTCAGACTGTAATTTGAAAAAGTTCGCACGCGGGCATGTAAACAAGTGTGAAAGTTTAAAAACTGAAACAAAGTTCGAAAAGCCAGACAAAGTTTTGATGATATCCAGAAATTTGTTAGAGATTCTTAATAAGTTGCAAAGTGTATTCGAATATCATAAAGTACGTCAAGATAAAAAAAAAAAGAAATGTGTTTCTGGCGGCAAAAGTATAATTTTTGCAAATTGTATATTTTTAGAAAGCAAGTTATTCTAGAAGGTATACCTGAGTTCAGTATGTATTTTTTATTTTTTTTCCGAGGGTAGGTGAAAAATCTTCCATAAACACTATGAGAATAGCAAGCGCGTGCTCATAGTAGTGTCAGATTCTTACTGACTAAAAAAACACCACCCTTCGATATAAATTTGTTAGATATCGCAACTAAGTATTAACTCATCAAGCAATTTTTCTATCATGAAATGAAAACGTTTGGCAGGTTACTTGCCACTGAAATATTCTGCATATTCCGCAATCTAGACGCGGTTAATCCTTACTCGTATCTCGCCAAGTCGAAAGGTTTCGTCCTTTGTAGTCGGCGCAATAAATTGCTCTCATCCAAAATTTGTAGGACTGTATTGTTGACATGTCCGATTAGTCGGTTTCTATGCTTTCTCGCGAAGCTTCTAGTTTCAGCTTCGATTGTCGGAATTCCGAGATCCCTGTGGATATCGTCGTTTCTACTATACCACGGTGCTTGAACAATTTCTCTTAGCACTTTATTTTGAAAAGCTTGTAAAATATTTGCGTTTGTTTTCTTGGTACAACCCCAAAGTTGTATACCGTAGGTCCACACCGGCTTTAGCACTTGCTTGTATAAAAGCAGTTTGTTCTCAGTACTGAGCTGGGAATGTTTTCCGAGTAACCAGTACATTTCTCTATATTTGATTTCGAGTTCTTTTCGTTTCATTTTCACGTGCGAATTCCATTTCAGTCTTGCGTCGAGTCTCATTCCCAGGTATTTGGCCTCGTTTGCAAAAGGTATTCGGGCCGAGTTTAGGAAAATTGGCAAGTCATTAGTTTTCTTGTAAGTGAAATTCACGTGAACAGATTTAGATTCGTTGAGGGCGATCCGCCAGTCCCTCGTCCATTCATTTACATTATTCAGTGCGTCTTGCAGTTTTGCAGTCGTTTCTTCGATTGTTTTACCTACTGCTAAGATAGCAGTGTCATCGGCAAACGTAGCAAGGATAGTGCCATCTTCGTTCGGTATATCACGAGTATATAGGAAATAGAGAAGCGGCCCAAGAACGCTTCCTTGCGGTACGCCGGTCGAATTTTCTTTGAGTTCGGAGTATTCGACTCCATGTCTAACACGAAAGATTCTATGCCCGAGATATGATTCTAGAATATCGAATAAGCATACAGGGAGAACTTGTCGTAGTTTGAATTTCAAGCCATCATGCCACACCTTACCAAAGGCTTGCGAGACGTCAAGAAATACGCTTGAGCAAATCTTTTTTTCTTCAAATGCTTTCTCGATTACGTCAGTAATTCTATGCACCTGGTCAATCGTCGAATGCTTGCTTCTGAACCCAAACTGGTGGTCAGGGATAAGATTATTTTCTTCTATAACCGGTTGGAGACGCCTTAATAATATCCTCTCGAAAATTTTCGATATGTTTGGAAGAAGCGAAATTGGTCTATACGATTTTACCTCATTTGGCGGTTTTCCGGGTTTTAAAACCATTATGACTTCCGCAACTTTCCATTGGCTCGGCACGTGTTTTATTTTAAGTGCAGCATTTACAATATGGAGAAGCTTAATCAATGCTTTTCTAGGTAAAACTTTGAGAATTTCTCCGGTAATCAAATCATAGCCAGGAGATTTCTTAGGTTTTAGATTCTCGATCTCATGTTTGAGTTCCCTTAGCGTTGCACTTGTGAGCGTCAAATCGTCAGATGGTAAATCCAGCCTATTGCGGTTATCGTAAAGCACTTGACCATCGTACGGTTTAAATGTTTCTTCCAGGTGGGCGCAAACACGTCCGCTTTTTCTTTATCTTCTCTCGCCCATTCATTTTTATTTAATTTGATTGGCGGCTCGGGAACTTTGGGCCTTTTGGTGCATTTTACAGCTTTCCAAAGTGAATAATTGGAATCTTTTTCCGCTGTTTAACTTTCAAGGTAAGAGCCTATTGCACGATTCTCAAAATCCTTAATAGTCTTCTTCAACAAATTGCACAGACGATTCAAGTGTGCTTTATGCTGCGGAGCACGACTCTGTTGCCATTTTGTGCGCGCTTTTGTTTTTTCCTTGACCAATTCTTTTATTTCCGGAGGATATCGCAAACCGTATCTGACCGGCGTTTTCCTTGGATTGGGCGTATTATTCCAAGATGCGAGCTGTACGATCTCAACGAAGCGATCAACCTCAAGTTCATATGGTGTCGTAAGTGGAACGCTCAGTTCAACATTATCTTCAATTTCGTTCCT
Organism: Brachypalpus laphriformis; assembly: GCA_945910035.1. Taxonomy (NCBI): domain Eukaryota; kingdom Metazoa; phylum Arthropoda; class Insecta; order Diptera; family Syrphidae; genus Brachypalpus; species Brachypalpus laphriformis. The sequence goes on from OX246755.1 coordinate 128,592,768, forward strand.
AAAGCCTTCCCAGTTAGTTGTTCGACCAGTAAATCTCGCTGGCTCTAGGTTATAGACTAGTTTTTCGCTGATTGTTAAAATAACCGGGGAATGATCAGACGACAGATCAAAGCTCTCTTTAACTTTTATATGGTTGGTAGATATTCCTTTCAAAACGAAAAAATCGATCAGGTCAGGTATTTTCGAAGTATCAGTTGGCCAGTAAGTCGGTTTACCCGTCACAACTGCACTCCATACCTGCCCCATAAAGCATTCTACCTTTTTTCGAGCTGTATCTTGAGCCCCAGAACGTATGTTTCGCATTAAAATCGACGTCAATAATAAAATTAGGTCCCAGCGATTGAAACAAATTAGTAAAATCCGATTTTTCAAGCGCGGAACGCGGTGGACAGTAGATAGATGAGATTTTAAGAGTACCTACGCTGACTATTTTTAACTCGAATCGTACAGAGTTGCAAAGTTTCAAGCTCTATCTTTAAGTCTTCGGATTGTTCGATGCTGTCTTTAATAAGCAAGGATGATCCGCCTCTCACTTTTCCCGAAGGGTGACAAGCGTGGTAATCATTATAGCCTTTTATTTTTAAATGCGATTCCTTTTTTACGTCGGTTTCAGAAATCAAGCAAATATCAATATCTTTTTCACGCATGAATATTTCCAATTCGTCCAGTTTTTGCAGAAGTCCGTTTGCATTCCAAGTACATATTTTTAACATTCGTTTGTCATTCATATTTTAGTTGAAGTACGCGTTTTCTGAGATTTATTTTCAAGCTTAACCAGTCTATCGAGAATAATTTTATTTATTTTACTTTGTTCTTCGAATTTCTCGAGAATAACCGACAAAACATGAGACACAGGGTCCGTCGAAATTTCAAGGTTTTTTGGTTTTTCGGATGCCGCGGCCTGAGCGTAAGTCTGCACTCCTGCTGTCCGAGGGTCATTACCTGGAGGCTTTTTCGACGTTAACTTTTCAGTACCGTTTCTTTTAAGAACAGAGGTCGAGGACTTTTCTGTTGTCACTCTTTCCCTCACCTTTTTGCGCTCTGAACCCGGTAGTTTTAGTTTGCCTACTTTCTCCTGTGCATTCTTACGCTTTGGCTTAGTTTGCAGTTTAGATTTTGCAAGGGGCTTAAGGAGCATATCTCTCCGTTTTTGCAACTCCTTAGCTACTTCACAGCCTCTTTAATTTGCCGGGTGCTTTCCCTTACAGTTAGCACATGTTGCAGAGGTTTGTTTATTTACTGCACAAACTTGGGAGAGGTGATTTCCGGTGCATTTCACACATCGCGGTTCTTTTTTGAAGTACATTTACTTACTTTACTTAGATCCTTTAACCCCTCGGGGGGCATAGGGCGTCAACCACGCCTGCGCGCCATCGTGTTCGGAGTTCTGCAACGCGTTTGAGCTGCCTCCAACTCATTCCTAAAGAGCTCGATTCCTCCTCAACTGTTCTGCGCCACGTTTGCCTAGGGCGTCCCGCTATTCTGCCTGCCTGGGTGAGCGGATTCCACTGCATGGCGTATTTCGCAATGGAGTTGTCTTCGCGCCGTAGGGTGTACATTTGCGTATGGTTAAATCCCTGGCAATGTTTGCACTGCGGAATCATCCTTAAATTTCTACGCATGGGCTCGATTTTGACCACGATATTTAGTATAGCTCTAATTCGGTAGATATCGTCGATATTATCCGACTTATCGAAGGTAAGCATAAAAAGCGGAAGTCCACGCCTTACCAAGACGTCTTTATCGATTTCCGTTTGTTGCTTCTCCTTCTTGATGATGTTAACGGCACCAAGAATTTTAAAGCCTTTGGCTTGAAGGTCAGTCATAACCTCTTTTTTGGTGCATGAGGGGTGGAGTCCCCTTGCAACGACACGATGTGGCCTTTCTGACTTGATTTCGAAAGTATACCACTGAATCTTTTCGGTATTTAGCTTTTGGGACACAGCTCGGTAGTCATTGTAGTCATCGACGTTGACTTTCCACGCATTATCCCTCAAAGACGTAACCTTATACTTTGATGTTATTATTCCTTTTAGGAGGCTTTGCAACTTATTGCATTTCGTTATCCCGACGATGTTTATTGGTGGGGGTGGACAAAATTGCGCTCGAAGTTGCTTTACTTGCGGTTCTTTGTGATTTTCTTCTTTCACGGGTTCGACTTCGGGCGATGAACCGGCTCTCGGTTTTTTACTAGGTCTTTTCTTTGGGACCCGATACGTTTCGCGTGCTAGCTCTTCTTCGTCTGTGTGATATTCCAGACTAGCTAAGCGTGCTGGAGTACATTCGCGTTCACTCTGGATATGCGTGTTCTTTAGGACCTTATTTTCTTCTTTTAGTAAGTCTATCTCTTTCTTAAGATCTTGATAGAGTAGATCCATTTCGTTAAGCTTGATTCGGAGTGTTTTATTTTCTTCCTCAAGACTTTTGTATTTCGCTGAGTCCTGAATTTCGCGCGCTGGCGCTCCCGGTGGACTTCTTTTCCCGGAGTTATTCGATCTTGGTGGAGGAGATCGAGATACCCTTGTACTTTTTAAGAAGGGGTTTATTAGTTGCAATAACTGGCTCTCCCCAGAATCCGTAGAGCCGACCTCCGAAGAGGGTGGATTTTCCAGTGAACCTGGGCTGCCACCTGGGGTAATTAATCGTTTTGTTTTGTTCATTGCATTTTTTGTATACACTACGTTCAGTATGTAAAATATAAAAGGGGCGGCTGTTAATATTGAACAGATGATAATGAACAGAAAAGTTCCCTACCGCAATTCATGAAATTATGGAATCCTTAATCCGGAAAAGACTGAAATGATGCTATTTACCATTAAAGCCAGAATTCTATCTCATTAGACTGAATGATAAATCATATTCTTTATCCTCTAGTGGTAACTATATGGCTACAATCCTCGATCCAAAACTTAGCTGTGACCTAAAGAGAGAGCAACAGGTGAAGAAAGCAAAAAAAAGAAGAAAACATCGACAGAAGAAAGTATCGACAAAATTATGAGAGCCCAGAAAAAGCCAAGTAAAGCGATGATAGTTGCAATGATGTCAGATCTCGCTGTTGTTCTAACTGCGCTCTGCTAAGCCACAGCAAAACTTTTCACGCGCTTCAAAATGGACTGCTTACATCTCCAACCAGAACTACAGCCAGAAGTACAAGCAGAAAAGGGAACCACGCTGCCAACCTGGGTATGTCCCAGAAGAGTTTCTGTCTCAGTTATAATGATAAAATCGAAAAATAATTCCTATTCCACTTTCTGTACAGATGCCCGGCTGAAACTAGATTCAGTCGTAGTATGAAATGAAATATCAAAGAAAAAGATCGGAAAACTAATTCATTTTTTGAACTCCACAGGGCACTAAAACAATCACTTGAGTTCTGGTGCGGTTTTTAGCCTTAATTGGATTATTAGGTATAGGAACTTCATTTCTACTTTTTTTTTTTTTTACATGTATGTGGCCACGCCCAAATAGTGTGTAGGCGCTGCGACCAGAAAGATATACTGTGCCAGAGGCCACTTTTTAGGGCAGCAGTACTTGTGAGTTATACCATTGGGAGATGCAAATGTTGCCAACTGTTTAGGGTCAGTTTAAAGGCAGAATCAGATATTCCGCAAAAGGGTTCAAGTCCAGTGAACAACTCAGAGGAGCCTTTTCTAGCTAAGAAGTCTGCAGTTTCGTTACTGTCAATGCCTACATGATCTCGTACCCATTACAATTTTACTTTATTATGTTGGGCCAAGTTTTGTAAACTGTCGAAACAGCTTAGAACTGATCTTGCGCTGATCAAGTGGGAGATCAGTGCTTTAAATGCCGCTTGGCTTTCATTGAGTATGTGGATAGAGGCATCTTTGATGCCTGAGTGCAAGTTTGTGTTAGCGCAAGTCTCAATAGCGTAAAGTTCGGCCTGAAAAACACTGGGACTCTTTCCAAGTGAATTCGAAATTTTATAATTGGATCCATACAAACCGGCGTCAACTTCTGAATCCATTTTTGATCCGTCGGTATACCACACGATTCCTTTTGGATCAACAACCGTCCGCCATTATTCCATATACCACGGCTTTGGATCTCAATGTCAAACCTTCTACCAATGTAAAGTAATTTGGGCGTAAAGTCAGAAACCGTCTAGCGCCCCTTTTACCCTTCATACTTTTCTAGCATATCAAGCAAAACCAATATACTTAGGTTTGAAAAATATAATTTATTTACGTATCTCGAAATAAACATTTAAATTCAAAATTAGAAACCGATTTTGTTTTTCCTTCAAATACGCTTGTATGCACTAGAAAATCACGGATTAAAATACACACTATACGTATTTATTTTTGTACGAAAATTAACTGCCATCTGAATACACTAGAGGAATAATACACATAATAAAAAATAAATAGTCAAATTCGCGAATATCAATATCGTATATGGCGGGGCTATAGATTCTACAAATTATGTATAAGCTTGTGCTGTCGTCCAATCTAAAGGTCATATTTGCAGGTTGCCAGTATTTAACAATTGCTTAATTCATTGGAGGTCTGTATTACAATGTCCAACATATCGACTGTGTTGTGTATTAATTATATTTAGTGGAGTATTAGTTTGAACGTGTGAAATTGAATGAATTGTAATCGAATAGTACAAAAGAAAATTCACAGGCATGACAATTCACAGACAAAATATCGCTCCATTGACACAGACTACCTACAAAATGTAAAGAAACTACTATACCTCGGTAAATCAAAAAAAAAAAACTGTCAAATAGTTCTAGGACAGAGCCGCGTGCACATTGGCTGCACATCATTAAACGCAAAAAGGACCTCATATGACAGTTACTACGTACTTAATGATCGCAAAAAAACTTACAAAAGTTACAGTTCTTACCACAAAAAGTACTCCCTTTTCATTCTAAAACATAAATTAGTGAACCCGAAAACACAAACTCCCTGACTTTACTCCACCCAAAACAAGAGCATCCACTTTTATACTTTCAAATACCGCCAGCTATTTAGGCCTAAAGACTGACCGTAAGCTCAATTAGAAAGAAAATGTCGTTGGACGTGCCAGGAAATCGTTGGTTACCCTTTTCATATGCAAAAAGACAGTAGCCTCCACGTGGGACCTACAGCCAAATATCATGCATTGGCTATACACGTCGGTTATAAGACCGATGCTCATGTATGGAGTACTGATATGGTGGCCCGCCTTGGAGAAGAACTCCAACGTAACTAAACTGAAAAAAACACAATACACAATACAATAGAAACATGTCTCAGGATAACCGGTGTACTGAGAACTTCTCCCACAACGGCGCTCAAAATTGCTCCACCTATTTCCGATTAAGATCATTCGCAAACAAAACTGAGTAGACGCAGCGCGATGTCCTACACAACGAATCGCTGTAAATTTTCACGAATGGATTTAAAACCAAGGACGGAGTCGGTGTCTTCTCGGAAGACCTGGATACCTACCTCTTTTTTTACCTTCTAAATCACTTCAGAGTTTTTCAAGTCGAAGTATCTGGTCTTCGCCAAACCGCCGACTGCCTAGTGCTTTATATACGTACAGTATCAAATCGAATATTTGCATAAATCTACACCCACAGTCAGGCAGTTATCAAATCCCTGTACACAGCACTACAAGATCTAAGGAAGTGAAAGACTGCCGTATATCTCTTAACGAGATACCTAGGCAATACAACCTCATCCTTTACTGGGTACCTGGTCACTGTGACATTCCGTAAAACTGCGCAGTTGAGGAGCTGCCTTGCTAAGGCTGCTCTGGTAAAAACATAAGCATCATCGATATCGAGCCGCCAACATCTTATGTTAAGTACCTTATCCACGGCGACGCGGTGAGTGAGGCCAATCACCGATGGCTGCATCTAAACGAATGTGACGACGCTAGGCTACTTTGGCCAACACTGAGTAAAACCAGATCCACTGGACTCCTGAAACACAAGAGAAGAACCCTCTCCAAAATAACAATCATCCTCATCCGACACTGTGCTATAGGAAGACACTTCCAGAGATTAAACACCCCGTATAATGATTTCTGCAGAAGTTATAGAAGCAAATAGAAAAAAGGAGACCATCAGTCACTTTCTATGCAACTGTCCTGCACTTACCATCATCAGAAAAGCTTCCTTGGGTGAATACTTCTTCAACCATCTAAATACTCGTAATCTCGCAATGCCTGCACGGCTAAATCGAACTCTTTGATACAGAAAAGTATATTCAACTTAAGTTTGAATTTAACATGGAGACCGTGAATCTATAACATCGAATTGAATCCTTCAGCAAAATACAAATACAAATTATTACTATTATATTTCAGAGTTACTGGAGAAGTAAGCTTCCAGAACTTAATTACATCCTACATCGGAAAAATTTGCCATCTATATTTACGCTGTGCAATCTGAATACTAGATAAGGCATTTTCCCACTTTTTTGCAATATGCGCCATTCTTAAGGAAATAAAAAAATGATGTTGCGACTGAAGTCCACTATCTTGCTAGGAGAAAAAGAACATCATGAAAGGGGGAGTAACCTGGATTAGACTTTTCACATTTGAGCCGGTAAGTCACTTCTCAAAATGTTAATATAAGTCCAGAATAGTATCATTTTTCATTCTGAAATGTGAGGCAAGCTCAAATTTCACTACTTCGTCGACAGCAGAAGTAGTGATGGATAGAGTGATAGGTAGCACAAGTTTGATGGATGAAAGGAACAGCAGCGGTGCAAATCTCAAGCTCTTAACATAAGCTAAATATGACTTACACCACTATGATTCTAACCGCCTCATATGTTACAACTCCAGTAGCCCAACGGAATAAAGGAAGAAATTCGATTAAGTACATCGTTTTAATCTAACGTCTCACTTATACGTATGAAGTATGCTTCATTAGTATGGGCAGCAAAGTTTGAAAAGATCTTTGCAGAGCGTGCAAAGAAAACCTGCCATTGCGGATGGCAAGATTGCGAGTATAACTTTCTTAGGTAAGAATACATATTTTGTTTTACAGCGAGGCAGTGTTGAATCTTCTTTCACTTTGAGCTTGTTCTTTCCTGAAACTGTCTCAACATCCTTTAGAAGCACCCATCTGCCTATCGGATGTGTTGAAATTTTGGTCAGATCTGCTTGGCAAAGATACAAATATTTATTCTGTGACCTACCGATCAGGCATCTCAAATCAATGCCTGCGAATTCTTCAAGGAAATATCTTGAAAAGGATTTTCTCTGTGAGGGTCAATAATATCATATAATTATTCTCCCATATAATACACAAAAAATTTAAAAATTAAAATATAAAACATCCTTCAGGTTGCAGTTTGACATATGTAGTTTTTTCTCGACTTCAAACTTCTTTCATATCTAAACATGGATATTTTCCTACTCTCAAGGAGAGAACTTGAAACTCAAGTGAATTAATAGTGATCGTATCGTTGATTAATAACTATCTTCATGGATGGGTTTATGAGTTTGTTAGATGGTAGATCCGGAGTCGGTGTCTTCTGCGTAGACCGTTCTCGGTGTCTAGCGACAAGAACCCTCGGTGTATTAAGCCGAGATAGTCGCTATGCAGCATGCGCTGGATCACTTGATTTCGGAAAGTTTATGGAAACTCAACAAATGTGAAATTCAGAACGAATTGACATAAGACTGTGATTGAAGGAAATAAAAAGGCGGACAAACTGGCAAAGCAGTGGTCAGCCTCGGAATTTAATGGTTCCGAACCATTCGTTGTACAAGGCTGAGGAATGATAAGGAGTTGGATTAAAAAATGGGCCACTTCTGAATACCATAAACAATGGTCAACTATGGACGGATGTAGACCAGCCAGAATGCCGATAAAAATGTCGAAAAAGTTTAAATGAAATGTCCTAAGTATGGAGCCAGAATCAATCAAACGGTTAGTAGCGTTGGTCAAAGACAATATTAACTTTAGATACCATTTGAGGAGAATTGGTTTCCTGGAAAAAATACCTGCAGTCTTAGCTGGAAGACGTGGAGACAACGGTGCATATTATGCCAATGTTTGACATACGCCAGCAGGAGACGAATACCATATCATATACGGTTAGAAAACGAGAGGATTAGTCAAGTAACATCCAAGCAAATGCGATCAAGGCCAGGCAGGACCTCTGAGGAATTCCAGAGAGTATCTTATCTTAACCACAGTGTTAGAGGGGTGAAAAGGGACGCAGCAAGGTGATCTGTTTCAACATTTCTCGAAAATATATACATATAATTCGATAGTGAAATTGATTAAAAGAAACAGGCACGCCTGAAGAAGAATGTGGCAATGGTGTAGTGCTAACATCGTCAATTGCCACGCTAATGGTTCATTGTTCAAATTCCGATGTAAGCATGCATTTAATAACTCGTATTTCTCATGAAATATGTCATCATCAGTCCGATCAATTGCTAAACCTTGTTTGTGCACTACTACGAAGGCATAACACTGGCAGTAGGTTGGTCATGTGGCTGGAAAAATTGTTCGCTCTGTTGGATGCTTGAAATGGCTATAACATCGGGAGTCGAAAAAAAAAATCTGTGAATCAAAAGCAAAGACAAAAATAACAAAAAATTCTCCGCAGTTATCTGGACGCCACCCCCGGAGCTTTGCTGAAACATAAAAACACCTAAGTTTCAAACCACTGCACCAAATCTTTCTCACTCTATATCTATCCTTTCTAACGCTCGCACTTCTTAAAAACATTTAAAGGGTATTCATAACCATTGGATGTGCGCAAATCATAAACTAAATAACTTTATCTACTCGTACTTGTGAGCGGGAACATATGGTTAACTGCTGTTTTCCCGGAACTCTCATATACAGAAATACAGAAAGGTATCTTACATTTATGTACAGCACACGAGACATTTTTTTCGTCGGCGAAGACCTCCACTCAGAAAAAAAAGGTGATACATTGTACTATCAAGAAGCCAATATAAGCAACGCGGATTTCCTGAGCTGCTGCCCAATACCGACCAAAGTGGAATCAACAACTACCGAAGACGTTCTCATGATCGATTTAGCAGCTGCGCCCAGTCTTGAGCGCACACTTGTTAGCATCGCAAACTTCGAAGGGTCCACAGTTCTCCAAAGTAAGGGTATTAAGGGGATAGCCCAGCACCAAAATCGACCATTCAAGCAAACTGTGTCCATATTATTCTCGCCGAGATGAACTCTCTGCCAATAGAAGAGTACTAGTCTGGGGGGATCGTGCAGTCATTCCTCCGCCGGCTCGAGAAGTAATCTTAAACGCCCTTCATGCACCATACATTGGTATCGTCAAAATGAAGGCATTGGCGCGTAGCTGTGTGGTGGTCTAACATCGATGCTGAAATCGAGCTCGTCGTGAAGAAATGCACATCATGCGAGCAGAACTGAAAGGGCCAACCACAAACTGCAGCACACCATTGGGAATCAGCTAAACGCCCGGGTATGTCCGTGGTCTCGCCTACATGCCGACTTCACCGGACCATTGCTAGGAAAAACGTTTTACTTAGTTGTCGACTCTCGCTCAAAGTGGCTTGAGGTCGCCATCGGTTCAGCGTCAGCAGCTGCCATGATTCAGTTCCTTTGCCAACTCTTCGACACCTATTGGCTTCCTGACGAATTGGTATCACACAACCGGATATTGCTTACGTCCGATAAATTCAAGGTCTTCATGGAAAATAACTTAATCCGACAGATTCGCTCCTCTCCGTTCCATGCGGCTACAAACAGCCAAGCGAAGCGCATGATACAAAGCACTAAGAACTATCTAAAGAAGATGGGCCGCAACACAAATATTGATCTGAGTCTGGCCAAATATTTATTCAATCAGCATATTACTCCGCATGGAGCTACGAATCATTCGTCCACAGAGCTGCTACTCAACCGCGAGCTCAGGACATACTTCGACAAAATACAACCATAAGAGACAACCTTTGATAAGGTCAGCGATCCTATTAGCGTTTCGTTACAGGTAGCCTAGTTTGAGTTCGTAACTACGCCGGCGCCTCTGGGCCAAAACGGATTGAAGGTCTAGTGTTTGTTCTAGTTTGCCTCATTTCCTACAGCGTCCGTCTAAACGACTCGCGAATAGTTAAACGTCATCAAGATCAGCTACGTATTCATGTGCCGTCATCACCACCCCACATGTCCATTGTGGAGGCCCCATCCGTTAACGATTCAGAAGCTAGCGTACTACTGTAATCTGTAGAAACTGAGCAGTGTACTTCTACTTCACTTAAGCCTTTAAATTTTTTTGTAATTAATTTACGTCTAGGGTATAATCGCTTGAATGCAATCACAAAAATACACAACGTAGTTCGAAAATGATAGACATCGAGAGAAAGATTGGTGTAGAGTATCGATATTGAGATACTTATCGAAAGTGCACTTGACCGTAAAGACAGCATTACGTTTTTTACAGGCTAGCTATTTTGTTGAAGATTTCTTACGATTTTCGGGAACGCAGTTTCAGGTCTTAACAGGGCTTTCTCCATCGGGCTCATTAGAGATCACAAACTCTTTAATAATTAGATACTCTGAAACCGAGTTCAGAGAGTTATTTCATCCTCCAATTATTTTGTAAGTGGTTAAAGGGTTCGTCTGGTTGTTTTATGTTGCACGGGCTTTGGATAAACTCAAGAATGGCCTAGATTAACATTTGGAAAACAGTACAATTTAAATTTGAATTTTCAAGTACTCGTATGTTATCTCAAATTGACAATTTTTCGGGTGTTATTATATTGTTATTCATATTTCAGTTTGTAAATTTAAATTCCTCAAAGATGTATACCTTACTCTGTTATCGCTTTGAAATGGCACACATGACGACCTCCTCTGTTTGTTTTACGTATTCGTTTTTATTATTCTCATTTTGCAAACGAGAATTCAATCATTTCCTGTTGAACGAAATTTCATTTTCATGCCTACAATAATATTTTTCAATATTTCCGGTCCCCAAATGAATAAATTTTACATTCAAATTCATTTGCAGGCTACCGGCGACAGAGGACGACAACAATCATTCTTCACACACAAAAACAAATCTCCTTTCTGGCATCTAAATCTCTTACAAAACTTATTCCGAACTCTAACACCTTCCTTATCCTTTCATCAAACATACGCACACAGAGAGAATTTCAAATCCTCCCTCTCTCACCTATAAACACCAACCAGAGGAAGGACAACACAGCAAGCAACGAAACAGTAGAATACAAAATCTGTCTCTTATTTAATGTGCACTTATCTCTGGATCTGCCGTACCGCCCCCACTGTCACCCGACGTCCAACAATAAGCATCATTCTGTCGCATATGTAGTACATGTCCTCATAGAATCGTCATCGTCAGCTTGTGCCGTGTGCCGTCCCTTTACCCGTCTCGTCGTATTTTTTGTACACGTTGTGCATTACTTCGCAAGAGAATTCCTTATATTCCTTCCACCGTTAAGCCGGAACAATGTACTCGTACTTCTCCTTCAAAAAAAAAAGGACAAACAAAAAAAAAATGCTGCTCCTTTGTGAAACTTTTTATCTCAATAGAAGGGATGTAGTTGACGATATGAAGATATTTTGTGCGTCTAGGATATTCCACAGCATGTAGTGGGAGTGAGCGGTTAGCAAAAGGAAGTACCAAAGGTGAAAGTCCTTTTTCTTTCCTTCTGTCTCATTTATAGTGCACTATTATCGATTTCAATTTCTTTTCGGCGACGAAGAAGTCTTTCTCCTTTTGCGTAATTTCCTGATGTCTGTGGGTATTGTGGGTATATGTGTATGTTAGAAAGTTGATTTATCCTTCGCGCACACGCCACGTATTCTTATATTGTACTTGTTGGTATGATATTATCCCGACTTTCAAGTTGCCAATATCCCGTTTCCGATTTCCGTATTGTATTTATGAAAAGGGTATTAATAAGAAATTCATGGTACGAGTATATACGCTTCGTTCTTTTGCGACAGGAAGTGTCCACCTAAGCTTGCAATACATCATCAGTGTATGTGTGTTACGGGTTTTCTGGGGGGCAAACGATGTGAAGAGAAATTCTTGAAAGGATTTTGTTGATCCCTGAAGTGGTTTTGCTCGGTTGAGCTACATAAATTCACATGTTGTTGTTAGTTTTTTTTTGTTTAGTTATCTCGGAAGATTATCAAGACTGGGGAACAAAAAGGACGATGGATTTTCCAATTGGTCTCAATTGAATTATGTGATCCTTTTTTGTTTCCAGGAAAATCTCATTTCTGTTGAAAGTTGGTTGCTGTGTACCATAAGGTCGTGCGGTTGTTGGAAAATCCCTGGCGGGATTTTATTAATGTTATTAAGTTTGTTCAGCATAGACACACACACACATCCTCTTATCGAGAGTAGGAAGATGTGAAAGGCAAATAAATATGTATAATAGAGATGCAATGCTGTTGAATTTTTGGCCAAAAACGTGACGCGTGATATTAGTGCTTTGGCACAAGTTCACTCGTATGAGTGTAGACACCTCCCAATTTTTTTGGCCCGGTGTCCTCGTTAGTACACACAGGACACTGTGTGTGGAAAATGAAGGCAATTTGTGTGCATGTGACTGCAGTAGGAATTGAATCGATTTTTATTTTTATTTTATCGGTAGTTGTTGCCGGCGTCTGGTTTATTGAACTTAGATTTGGAAATGATGCTGATGTCGGCAAAAACACGTTTAATAGTGTCAATAGAAAAACGAAGAAATGTTTGCTTTACAGGATGATGCAGAACTAATAATTCGATTTTTTTGTATTGAATCTGTTCACCATGCACGGACAAGGGCTGTCATAGGGAATGACAGGAGACATTCAATGGGGACTGACAAATAAATTCTCTTGACACCTACTTCCTTTGACATCGACCTAGGGACTTAATCGTTCAATTGAGGTAAAAATACTGAAAAGTAATCCGAAATTAAATTAAGTCGGATTGTTGGTTTTGGAAATACAGTGGACTCCCCCTAAGTCGAATTTTCACGGGATACCATGATTTGTTCGAGTTAGGGGGAGTTTCGACTTAGAGGGAGTTTGACTTAGAGGATGTATTTGTATGGAAAATTGAGGGGAATGCTAAAATATGGCGAAAAAATTCGAGTTAGAGAGAAATTCGACTTAGGGAGAGTCCACTGTATATGGAACTGACTTCCATAATTAAGTAAACTCATCGCTGCACCAAATGATGAGTAGACTCAAATTGCAGGGAATTCAAAAACGCAAATTTAATTACATTTCATGATAGAATTAGTGGCCTTTACTCCAAAAAATATGCTTAGGCCTGATATGGTGACTGGATTTGTTAGTAGGCGCCTACCACATCTTACTTATGCGGCACCTCGAAGGATGTCGAGGTTATATGATTTTAACTGCGAATTGTATACTTTCATGCATCTTTGGCTAACGAAGGCAGGCGGAAGTATGTATTTTCTGGTCAACGAACGTTGTAACAAAAAGTTCTGCTGAAATTTTCGGAGATTTTCTTATACTCACTGAAGTTAAAACTTTGTATGCAATTTAGCCTATAACTCTAAACTCTGAATCAATGTGTTTTTTTTTTTTTTTTAATAAACAATAAGTGAGAGCTTCTGACAAACATCCGAGAGTATTTTTGTCACGAAAAAGCTTCTCAAATTGCCGTTCGGATTCAGCACTAAATTGTAGGTCCCTTCCATTCGTGTGAAAAATATAACGCACACAACATGAGTCGTTGCCCTTGCACTTAAAGAGCTGTTGCGCCAAATATTTATTTATTTTTTTATAAGCAAGAGGCAAATTGGCGATCAGTCGGGGAGCAGACAGGTCATGGTGGAATGTACGTGGGTTTATGGAATATTACAAAAACAATTTCAATGTAACTCAGGGGTTCTGTTTTTTATTTCAGCGGCAATTTCTTAAGTAGAGTGCCATACAAACACCAGCAGGCACCAGTGTGTTTGAAAAAGCTCTTCCATAACTCCTGTACTGAAAATATAAATTGAACAGAGTATAGTCGCGTATCTTTACAGAGATAGAATGTAGTGTATCCATTCGACTTAACCCATTTAACTCAGTATCAAAACAGACCACTCGATTTCAGGAAATATTCTCCAGAACATGTAGGTTAGGACAATCCCTACCATTTGCTCAAAGCTAGGTTGAAGTGCATGTTGGTTTCAGTATATTATTTCCAGTCTCTGGGAGTACAGTTCAGGTATGACGCTGAGTTTTAGTTGCACATATAACTGCATACAAGTATTGGTTTGGGGAAAAGTTTTGGTCTCGAGATTTTTATCCAAAACGATATTACGATTACAGAATAAATCGGTCTGCCTGTCCCAGTACGCACGACTGCAGCCTAAATGGCGTACCCATGCTTAAAACTTCATACCTGATGTCTCTGGAACCACAATTCGAAACAAAATAGGAAATTTCATTCTAACATAAAAAATAAGGGAACTTTACCTAGAGCTGATTTTAGACAAAATCGATTTTATCGAAATGGGTTCCAACGATTTTGTTCAAATTTCATATTTTAGTCAACTAGTTAGTACGGTATCTAGAAGCAATTACAAAAATATTTTTCTTCGATTGTCAACGGAAATTTCATAGGTTGCCATTTTAATGAATTTGCTTTAGTCTTGAACTAGAATAAGTTGCAAACGAACAATACTCGTACATATGTATATACAATACTCGTATACCATATATATGCAAGTATTTGTAACCTAGCAGTGCCCTTTAATTAAACACGGAAGTATCGTCGTTCGTATAGACATTTTTTTGGTGGATGTGTTATACGGATTCGGAATCTAGTTGAGTTTACTCGAGTCGAACAGTTAATTTCATATAAGAGAGTTTATTAATGGTGTGTAATAATATGTTGGGTTGTTGAGTGGTGGGTTTCTAGTTATGAAGTTAAATAATGTGAACAAATTCAGCACGCACTCGAAACAAATACTCGTACTATAATCCCGAACCGTATGCACAGCAAACTCTACTTGAGTAGTTCGGGCACCACCAATAGAGTAAGCATGTACTCACCTTATATCACCTGAGTTTTAAACCGCAATACGAAAAATAAATCTTTCTTATTATCTTCACTTGATTTCAAACTTATGTAGTGAAATTGCAATTAAAGCATTGAAACTCTTAGACATTAATATTTAAAACAAAATTGTCAGTGGTTTTAATATTTTCGAAAGACTAGGGACAGGTTAGGCTTGTCTTTGACTTTCTTTAAGTAGGGTTAGGTATTAAGTAACACATGTACATCAAAAAGTTAGATTACTGCCTCAAAATGGTATCATTCAATCACTGTAGTCCATCATTTTACAGATAATAACTAAAACATAGTGCAACTAATAAAAGCAACAATCGAAAGTTGAACTAAGTTGGTACTAGATTTAAGAACAAGCGCAAGATGTAGATTATTACATTCATAGCACCTGAACTTCTTATTATTCCTATTTCGGCGAGGTTATGATTCGAAAACAAGAGGGCATAACCCTCCCACTTCACTGCATTTTTACTGAGCCGCCTGTCTAGTTCGCTTCTTTGACCTCCGAAAATATCGGCGGGCCTCCCGATTTTGGATCACTCGGTTACTGAGGCCAATGAAATGCTGGCGTCATTGCATTTGTGTCATCCAGGCGTTTATAGGCCTGCCTCGCGATGTCTTTGGAGCGTTTATTGAAATTGCCTTTTTAACAGGGTTCAAATTATCTCTTCTTTGAACGTGGCAATACCAGCTGAGGCAATCTATTTCGCTCTATTTTTTGTAAGACGGTTTCCTTGACGTGAAGGCTTCCACGGATCTTCGAACTTCTTATTCGATCAAGCTTTGTCACTCCTGCTGTCATGTGAAGCATCTTCATCTCAGCTGCCGTTCATTTACTCTTACACGTTTTGTACATCGTCCAAAATTGTGAACCGTATGTGAGCGCTGGGAGCACAACTGTGGTGTAAACCTTTCTTTCAACTTAATTTTCGGCCCCAAAAGAAAGCCGAGTGTCTCGCCACTTCATCCACCCTACGCTTACGCGATGATTGATGTCGTCATCACAAATTGCTTTGCTGTTGATCATAGATCCCAGATATTTGAACTCTTCGCATTTGGGAAGCCCTGTTTCATTCAAATAAATGTCTGGAACAGGCCTGAGTGGATCAGAGAACGGACAGCACAAGTACTCTGTCTTTAATGAGCTAATGGGACACCGACTACCGTAAAAACGTCCACCCCCACGTCAAGTGCTCGTTGCAGGGATATAGGATCCTCACTTATGATGACTCCATCACTTATCGATGACACATCCAGCAAAGAATAATTGATAAACCTTGGGGTCCTTCACTTTACCTTAAAGCAGATAGTCAAGGACTGCAATAAAAAGCAAAGTCCTTAAGACGACTCCCTGGTGCACCCCGACTTTGATTGGGAACTCTTCGGTTACTCCAGCGGGACATCTTACTCCTGTGTATGCTTCTTCATAGATTTCCATGATCATGTGCACATAGGTTTCTGGAACCCCTGGATGTCTTAGCGCCACCCATATCAGATATCGTGATTGTCTGTCGAATACCTTTTCAAATTCAACTAATACAATATGCACATCCTTTAAGCAATCACGATGTTTTTCCATTATGACCCTTATACTTTGGATTGCATCTGTGGTTGCTTTCCTCGCGACAAACCCGCACTAATCATCAGAGAGCCGTATTATTTTTCACAGTCGGCCACCTAATATCCGTTCAACCATCTTCATGGTGTGTGACATCAGCTTGATCGAACGGTAGTTATCACAGTTTCGCGTATCACTCTTCCCTTTGTACACCAGGAGAATGTAGCTTTCCCTCCAATAATTCGGCATTGAACCATAGGATCCCGATGTCTCCCATCTTTTTCCAGAACTCAGAGGGCATCTCGTCTGGCCCAACCGCTTTTCGTTTTTTGGAGTATTTGACTGCCTTGCTAACTTTTTCGACTGTAATATTGAGTATTTCTTCACAGTTAGTGGAGGCTCTTGGAAAGTATAGCTGGAGAAACTGTTCATTCAAAAGTCGTTCACAATACTGCTGCCGCCTTTGCAGAATCTTGTCATCACCCACAAGAAGCTGGCCATGAGCATTGTTAATGAACTTTGGCGAACGAATCTCCTGAGCATTCCTCCTTCTTTGGGCGGCTGTTTTGAAAATGGTTGCACTCTTCTTCATGTTGTGTCGTCGCAGCTCCTGGATAGCCTGATTTGCGTCAACAGTCGGTGAGGATATTTTCTCCAGGCCCTCCGTACACTCTGCTTGAAGCTGGGCACACTTCTTCTTCGCTTTTTTCTTGCAACATCTGTATTCCATTTCGAGGCGAGATTTTTCGTCCCTATTATTAGAGGGGCACTTTGACCAAGGTTTGGAAGCCGCTTTCTTCTTATTTATCACTTCTTTAGCTTCATCACTCCACCACCATAACACCTGAACTGGCTCGAAGAAAGTGAAACATTTGAGCACTTCTAACGTGACGTGACGTGAATCTTATGTAGCTCTGGTGTTGTAAAAATCAGGTCACAAGTGTGCCTTCGAATGTCCTGTATGATATCATTCTGATTTGGGGCTTAACCCACGTTTGAAATCTCGCTTCTTCTCTGGGTTTTAAGCTCCCGTCATATGAGTTACTTCTTTTGCTGATACTGACAGCAACTGGAAGCAAATTTATTTATGAAATGTGGTAGACATAAAAAGTATAAAGCTAGCAATAATGTAATAGCTAAGGCTAAGGCTAGGATACAGAAACACGCTTTACCAGGGATTATTCGGTGGCAGAGTGTTGTTTCTTAAAACTATAACCATTGTGGGCTAGTCTACTGCCTATGCTCAAACTGACTTTTGGCATTTAAACATGTAAAATGAAATGTAAATAGAAACCAGTACTTTTTCCATGCATTGGTTTTGTACCGCAAGTATGTTCAACAATGCTTGTCGAATTTTCCACTTGAATGTCTTTAAAAGGACTGCATTTATTTTATTTTTGCCGTCGCAGCAAAATGCTGCATCACTGACTTTTAAGAACATGCGTATAAGGTCACATACTTTAACCTTCTTTCGGTTGGCTTCCATCCAACAATGCGCATGTAATATTATTTCATAACCTGACTCCACAATCATTTCCCCCAAGAGTGCATTTGACACATAATCAAATGAAAAGTTGGTTAAACTTTCCAAACATATGCAAGACCCTTACAAACTGTGTAACAATGTAACCATTATCTTTCCCTATTTGCTGAACTTAATCGAGTAGCTTATTGTACCGATAGACGTCTCTAAAAATTTCCCTTAACATCACATTGTTATTTTTAGTACAATGAACAAAGTCAACCGATTAAACGTTGCTTGATTCCTTTGCCCCTCCTTGTGTTGTGTGCCATGTCTGGTTGCCAGCATTTAGTGACTCAGAAAATAAGATAATTTGATTTTCCACAAAGACGACTCGAAAGAGTATTAAAAAAAAAAAATACTTCAGACAGACTTTCCTCACTCTCCCTTTTGGAAAAGTTAAAGATTTCTGCAGACCTTAAGGATATGACAAAAGAAAGAAGAAAAAAAAATCTCCATTCAAATGCTAATTGTTATCCAGAAAATACGATCCTCCTCAGTCGCACTGTGCATCCAATTAAAACGGCTTACGAGAAAATTCTCCTGAACCGCAACACCACCCAGGAATACATAGTTTAAGCCTTTAAAACCATTCTCCGTTTCCTGCAGTCGTATTAAAGTTGAAAATGATTCTCATGACATAACTTCAAATTAAAAAACGAAACTTTTTTCTCTCCGGGATAATAGTTACTGCAGCTGAGGAGGACGAATACTCTCTCATATTTGGGAACCCCTTTTGCATAGCTAAACTTTTTTTGCTACCTCCCGGTGTATTTCTTTGGGGAAAATATTTAAACAGAAAATCTCTTGCTTATCACCGGGGGTGGATGTGGGTTGTTTCTTTTATGAATTCCAAGAATAGTTACTACAATCTAGATACTCTTTCAATCCACCCCAACTCCAAGGAGAATGCACACCATTTCACCCAAATTCCTAGACATCTTCTAAATCTGTCAAAGTCAAAGGTTGAGGTTTCATATTGTCACGCCCGCTCCCCATACGCTGGACTTGGAATGGAACTTTCAAATTTTGAAATATTCATAAATATTCATATCCTTATGACAAAAAATAAACGAAAGAAACTTCTAAAAACAATCAGGACTCGCATGCATATATGAAGTTTGTGCACGCACACAAACCAAGCGCAAGAAAAGCAAAACCGAGATGAAGGAAAGGATAAAGTCGAAAACAAACGCGAAGTAGGAAAACCTTCCTTCATCGTAGGGAGAGTCTGTAACAAAGGCGGGTGTTAGTGGGCTATGGCTTGTGGAAGAAGGTTTAGTGCAAAGCCACCCCCAATTACAATCAGCCCACCCACACTCATACATCTCTGTCGTCTTTGTTGTTTTCTCCTTTTCTTTCTGTTTTCTTTGTAAGCAAGGAATTTGTTAGAGTGTGCGGGTGGTTGGATATGCGGAGATGTGCCATTGCCATCCAAATTGCCTTTGCCTTTAAGTTTCAAGTTTATTGTAGTAATTTTTCTTTTCAGCTTTTTTTTTCCAGTGTTTTGCTGCGTTGAAAACATTTTTCTTTCCTTTCGCCGCATGTATTTTTTGTTCCTGTCTTCACTTACCTTAGTGTGGTTTTCCTTTCCATTTAGTTGAAAATGTTATTTTATTTCCTTTCAAAAAACCCGAGGGTAAACGTACAAAGTTCTGCAAGTTTCGAAAGAAGTACAATGTTTTTTTTTTTTTATTATTTTCCTGGTGACTAGAGAAGGTTTAAAGTTTCGCATAATTTTTATGGTACTCTTGTGTGACTAGAGAGTTATGGCGGGAAACTGCATTGGAATGCACTGCAAGAAAATCTTTGGTATTATTCGGTTTTGCTCCTTTTTTTGGCGAGTGCGATCTTCGATTCCATCGCGGAGGGACAATACATTACTGTTCTGCAGCTGCAGTGCTTACTAGTTTTTCGACTTCTACAACGTTCTAAGACTTTGCCAAGTTGCACCGAGATTTCTGGACCAGGAAGTCCGGTCAAACAACCAGAAAACCGAGCTAGTATTATTCACCAACAAAGGAAGATACCACAGTTTGTAATACCTTCTGTTGGAGGCACTCCCCTCAGAATCTCTGACAGCGCAAAATACCTGGACCCTGTGTTCGATAAAAAAAAACTCAATTCGAGACTGGTCAACCAGACCACCAACCTAATGGCCATTACGAAAGTGCAAAGACTAGCGTGCATCGGTGTCACTACTGCTATACTGCAGGGCTTGAGACTATCCTCAACCTGCTTCCTCTTAATATCTTCATGCAGTTATCGGCAGCCATTAGTGTCCTGAGAATAAGCCAATCAAACAACTGGAAATCAAATGCAATATATCATCCAATGATTTCGCATAAATATCTAGTCCATGTGCTTACATATAACAGACTACATTACGCCATACCTGTACTTCACAAGATCTTTCTCTAGCGCCTATCCTAGCAGGGTAGAATGGAAAAATGCTCGTTTCTAACGCGCAATCCATATCAGTGTACATAGATCACTCTGAAATGGACACTGGCGTAGGTTCAGGTATCTTCTCTGAACTCCTGGGTATATCGAAGTCAATCCGCCTCCCAAGCCACAGAAGTGCTTTCCAAGCGGAAGTCTTACCAGTAACAACAGACGCCCGTGAGCCTGCAATAGGGGCAATACCACCAGAAGATATCATCTTCTTTATCGACAGCTAAGCAGCTATAAAACCTATTCCTGCTGTAGAAATAAAATCGAAACTTGTAAAATGCTATCGAGAAATCAAGGTTCTTGGAATACAACACAAGATAACGCTCTGGCAATGAGAAGACTGACGAATTAGCAAGAGAAGGCTCGACATCTATGTGCTTATACATAGATGTCGAGCCAAGTTAATTCCTCTGTGAATATTCCGCCTTGCGCAATCCAGATTGAAACATGGATAAAAAAACACAAGAAAGGTGAATACCAGATGGATCTCAATAGAGCCTTGTACCACCACGAGGAAGCTATGGTCCGCTTTTGATAAAGCCAACCGAGAGACTTATACGGAAAGACAAGAAATCCCTTTCCACATTCGTAGGAATTATCACGAGACATAATACTCTGCGGTACCACATAATGAAATTGCGCTTAGTGGAAAAAAACCGTTTACTAAAGCTGTGGTGACTATGGAGTCTATGAGGACACAACCCACTTCTGTATATAAAGGATTTCTTTCTCAGTCTTCTAAACGGTGACTCTAATCTATTGATGGTACAACAGTCCATTTTATGCTGAAATATGTGTTTCTTACGGAAGTGCTTTTCTACGTCAGTTTGATAGCTATTCAGGAAGTCTATGCAATTAGTAAGTCTGCACATGAATTTGTAAATGAGGATGTAAGG
Source organism: Brachypalpus laphriformis (assembly GCA_945910035.1). Classification (NCBI taxonomy): domain Eukaryota; kingdom Metazoa; phylum Arthropoda; class Insecta; order Diptera; family Syrphidae; genus Brachypalpus; species Brachypalpus laphriformis. Next base: position 128,614,224 of record OX246755.1, read on the forward strand.
CATTTGTTAGTCCTTACAATTTTTCTATGTTCTTCATAAATCCATTGGTGCAAATGGATTCCAGCATCAGGGTGTACATCCAGCAAAAAATGTTGATTATATGTCCTGATTTTACCTGACAGGTCCTTGTAAAACAACGCTGCTGGACCTGACGGCTTACCGGCCGAACTTTTCAAGGCAGCTGGGGATGAATTGGTAGAGCGCATACACCAACTCGTCTCAAAGATTTGGTCAACCTTTTATGAACAGCCTGATTGGACCCTATCAGTGCGGTTTCAGGCCAGGAAAGTCCATCTTCGATCAAATCTTCACACTTCGGCAGATCCTGGAGAAAACCCAAGAATTCCAAATCGATACTCACCATCTCTTTATCGATTTCAAGGCCGCCTATGACAGCATCTATAGAGAAAAGCTTTATAGAGCCATGTCTAGTTTTGACATCCCTGCCAAACTTGTCCGTCTGTGCAGGCTGACGATGGAGAACGCTCGCTGCTCCATCAAGGTCGGTAATGACCTCACCGAGACCTTTGATGTCAAAAAAGGTTTTAGACAAGGTGACGCGCTGTCATGTGACTTCTTTAATATTATACTTGAACGGATTGTGCGGAACTCACAAGCGAACACCGGAGGCACAATCTATTACAAGTCTGTACAACTGCTTGCATTCGCCGACGATATAGACATTATCGGAAGATCTCAGCGGACTGTCACCGGTGCTTTTGCAAGCATTGAGGCGGAAGCGGCCAAAATGGGTTTGGCGATAAACGAGGGCAAAACCAAGTATATGCTGTCAACAAGAAGGGAAAGCCAACACCGACGAATTGGACAAAACTTCACAGTGGGCAGCTATAACTTCGAGGTAGTAAGTGCCTTTGTCTACCTTGGCTCTGCTATAAAGTCTACAAACAAGATCAGCGCAGAAATCAAGCGAAGAATAACTCTTGCCAATCGCTGATTTTTTGGGCTTATAAGGCAATTCAACAGTAAAGCCCTATCTCGAACAACTAAGGAGACTCTATATAAGACCTTGATCATCCCAGTCCTGCTTTACGGCGCTGAAACATGGACTTTATTAAAAGAGGATGAAGATATCCTTGGTCGCTTCGAGAGAGAAATTCGTCGTAAGATTTTCGGTCCCGTTTGCGTTGACGGGTTTTGGAGGAGAAGATTTAATCACGAACTATACGAGCTGTACAGCGACATCGACCTAGTCAAAAAACTGCGTACTGGACGTATGAGACGGCTAGGACATGTAGAGCGAATGGACACCAACGCTCCGGGCCGCAGAGTCTTCGAATCTAATCCCGAGGGACGATGCATTAGAGGGAATCATCGCCGTAGGTGGCGCGCACAAGTTCAAGGGGACCTCGACCAACTTGGAGTGCGCAACTGGAGGCAATTAGCTAAAGACCGAGCTAAATGGAGAGGCTTGTTGGTTGAGGCCCAGGTTCACCCCGAACTGTAGCGCCACCCAAGTAAGTAAGTAAGTAAATCCTTGTAAAACTTGAGCGCCAGAGAGGCTTTTCGTAACAGCTTGCTGTCCAGAGTAATTTCTAATAGCAATATAAATCTTGGATAAGTCTGAAGTAGTAGAAAGTGTTTCATCATGGTCATTCTGGATTGACGTATATGTCAGCAGTACAGAGAAGAGCAGCACTATGGGTAGCAATCTTATATCGGACGGTGTCAGAGCCTGCATTCCTCGTAATCGCAGGAGTGACTCCCATCGATCTCTTAGCAGCGGAAAGGATGCATATCCACCAAAAGAAAGCTGAACTTGAAAAAAATGCAGCGAAAGCTGAAACTAAAGAGCTCACCAAAGAACGTTGGAACTCCGAAACCAGAGGTAGATGGACAGCAAGATTAATCAGCAACGTTGCTGAATGCTCGGAGCGAAGCTATGGTGAAGTACACTTCTACCTAACTCAGTTTCTTACAGGGTACGGATATTTCAACGCGTACCTGTATAAGATGGGGAAAGTGGAAGCCTAGCTTGCCAGTACGATGATTCTCCACATGACACCGTAGAGCACATGATGGACGGCAGAGAGAAGCAGGCTGCAGCTTGAGATAGGTAACATAAGCCCAGAAAACGTAGTGAGAAAAATGGTATCCAGTAAAGACAAATGGGATAAATTATGCTCCTTTGTCGAGGCAGTATTAAAAGCAAAAAAGAGAGAGTAAGATCAAATCATACCCTCACAAGATATATATTTTTTTTTGTTTGTTTATTTATCCACTTATACACTATTACATATTTTGTTATTTAAATAAACTAAAAACTTACTTACTTACTTAGATGGCGCTACAGTCCGGGGTGGACCTGGGCCTCAACCAACAAACCTCTCCAGCCAGCACGGTTACGAGCCAGATGCCTCCAGTTGCGCACGCCAAGTTGGTTGAGGTCCCCCTCCACTTGTTTGCGCCACCTACCGCGAGGTCGTCCTCTACTGCGCCGTCCGTCCGGGTGGATTCGAAGACTTTCTTAGCGGGAAGATTGGGCTCCATCCGCTCTAAATGACCCAGCCATCTTAGTCGCTGTATGTGAACTCTTCTGGCTAAGTCGATGTCCTTGTACAGGCCGTAAAAACTAAAAATTACAGCAATAATTATAACTAAAAGTATCTGACCTGCAGGGTTCTCAATACTTACACTATGATTTATATATACTGAGTATATTTTCCTTATTTCTTATTTTATTTTATTTCTTAAAAAATATGCATTAACATTTTTATTTTTTTTGCTTTAAGGGGAATGTGGAAAAACTTTGTACAAATCTTTATTATTTTTATTCAACTAAACTAGAGGGTAAAACAAATAAAACGAACTTATCCTAGATTAAACCTAACCTAACCTAACTTAGCCTAACTTAACTTACGGCAGAACTGGGCCCTGATATGCGATCTCCAGCCCGTCTATACAAAGGACCAGCGAATGACAAATGTCGTTCTCCTTTTTACCGGCGAGACAAGAATCACATACCAGGGCCCAGTCCTACTTACCCTACACATTAGCTTCAACCCAGTCGAGCCACCAGTATTTCTCCCGATTAAACCATTCGGTGTTAGTTATATCCCCTTCAGGTATGCTTGAGGCTGAGGTACTGAGGCTTCCAATTTTTCTTAGGTCGTTTGTTTACTTTACTATTATCCTTGTGGTCTACTTTGTCACTTAATTATCCATGAATTTTGTTTTAGTGCAGGTTAGGTACCTGCTCAATACTTCTCTACAGCCTTCCTTAAACGTAAACAAGCAACAGCAATACATAACACACATAGAATTATGAAAGTTATAAAACAAAATGGAAGAAAGAAAACTTTCCAAAACATGGGGAGAAAGGGACTCCTTTTATTTTGCTGATTTTCTGTAATTCTCCTTTTTTCCCCACTTTGTTTTTAATGGTGTTGCTGTGCGGTTGGGCTCCCCCTTTTGAAGTAAGAGAAACTACGATGGCGACAAGAGACGAGCTACTTCCTTTCTTTCATTACTGCACAGCCAGCACAGTGAAAAATAAGGGACCTGAGCTACATTACTTCTTGTGCTTTTTCTTATTTTTATTTCTTCTCGTGTTCGGGGACGAGAGTGAAGTGAGAATGCCACCCCTATAGTTTCTCGAATGAAACAAACAACACGTCATGCTATCCGGATCAGGGTTTCGCTTCTTTTTTTTTTTTGTCCTTTTTGGAGACATGCTCTTGCCTTTTTCAGAAATTCCATGCGCATTTTCTGTCTGTGTTTATAAATATGGATGCCACATCCGCTTTTACCATTCTTCATTGTCGTCCCGCTTTTATTATTTTTTCTTGTTTTTGCTGATTTTGGTCCGGGCTACCTATGGAGCACGAGGAATTTATATATACTCAAGAAGATGAGCCATCAGCATCCACCCCACCATGCCAAAACAAGGGTGCTTGTGTGTGTCCGGACGTTTTTCTTTTTCATTTTCACCATGAGAAAGTAGTAAAAGTGTGAGCGCTGTGTGTAAACGAGAAAATAAATGGAAGCGTAAAATGATGAATATGATTTTTTTTTTTAAATGTTCATATGTATGCAAATTTTTCAGGGTTTTTTTTTCGTGCGATTTTTCTTGGAAATCTGGATGGAATTTCAGCGTAAGGACCTTGTCTGCTTTATTGTTTTTTTTTGTGGAGGATGTTTACCGGGAGTTTTTACGCTCCAGTTAAAATTGTTTATCAGATGGGCGGGGGCGGTGGAATTGTGTTTCTGTTTTTTGGGGAATAATGGGCGACCATTAAATATACTTAACAGTGACGGCTACTTAAAAAATTCCACGAAAATTAACTGAGTGTGATCTGATAACGATACCTTGGATAAAGTTTATTTGGTTTTTTGTTTTTCTTTTTAGAATTATATGATGGCTTATAGTTTAACTCGAAGTTTATAACTAATAAAAACAACCGATGATTGAAAGTAAATGGGAGTGCGATGGGGCTTTTATAATCGGTACATTGAATTTGAAAAACTAAGAAAGTAAAGAAAATTACTTGAAAAATCTTTTCTTAGATTAGAAACCGAAACAGTACATCCGTTAATGAACACAACATATTAGAAATTACGTGGCGAAGCATTCGTTTACAAATGCACTGATTCAGCCAATATGAGAATGAACCAGGTTTAATAACGGCAGCCTCAGGGATCCCCAAGTGAGCCACCAATTCAGAGACTACCTTGCTTCAGAACTAGAAAAAATCAACAACGCAGAGCAAAAGAACGTGGATGACCATGGAAACGCCGTAAAAAATGTTTTTGTAACCTACGTCGGTAGAAGACAGAAAAGTCAGTGACCCCTGGACACGGATCGATGAGTGTACAACAATTAAGGGTCGAACTGCATCAACTCAGCATTAGAGAGACCTGAGCTAGAAGCGCAATTCCGTGTGAAGAAGAACAAAGTACAGCGTGATGTAAGACGAGATTAACGTCAGCAATGGCTGAAGAAGCAGCAAGAAGGTGCGATAGTAAGACTTTCTATTGCATCACCAAGAAGCTCATTGGTGGTCGAAACTCCAAACAACACCCAGTGAAGAGTATAAACAGTAACGTCCTAATCGTGGATAAGGATCAGCTCATTAGATGGAGAAAACATTTTGCTACAATTCTAAATCACTTAAACAATAGCGCTATGCTCTAAAATGCAAATGAGTCTTCGGAAGCAACAATTTCCTTAATTCACCCCAGCAAAACAGAGATAGCAACAGTTATCAAATCCCTTAAAAAAAAAAAACAAAGCGGTGGATATTGAAGGCATCCCTGCCGAACGAATTTAAGCGGCGTTAAATACATTGGCTGAACTGAAACACCCGCTCAAACGGAGAGTTTTAGCAAATGAGCATTTCCCAAAAGAGTGGAAAAGAGGGATGATCGTCAATCTTCTGAAAAAGGGCAATTTGATAGAATGTGGAAACTGAGTGGTGTATTCGTTTTCCCGGCCGTGTCCAAGATTATATTGTAGCTAGGATTATATTAGAAAGAGTTACAGAACATTTAGATTCAACTCTCGATATTGAGCAAGCAGGCTTGTGTGCTGCATCTACCGCATAAACACCTTATAGATCATATAGCAATGCGTCGAGTATGGTTCTCCGCTACTTCTGCTGTTTATCGCCTTCGAAAAGGCTCTCGACAGCTTGAAACGAGATTCTATTTGGTTGGCTTTACGCAGAAGAAGCATCTCAGAAAAACACATAGCTATTATAAATGCCAAATACGAGGATACCAAGTGCCACGATTTGTATAATGGTTAGATATCAGAGAATTTTGAAGTTCAAAGTACGACAAGGGTACATACTGTCACCGCTGTTGTCTTTGATCGTCATTTGCTATGTTCTCGGTGCAGCATTGTCGGAAGGAAACCATGGAATTCAATGCACTATGACATCCCACCTAAACCACTTTAACTACAATGACGGTGTTTGCCTACTTTCACATCGGATAATGGACCTTCATCTGATGCCCACAATTTAAAAGCTGAGGCGAATAAAGTGGGGTTGAAGATAAATACAGCCGAAACAAAAGCACTGAGCACTTTAACCTCCCGCACTCAAATCAAAATTGCCAGATGGCAAGTCGGGAAAGTGGACAACTTTCTATACTTAGGAATTGTGGTCTCGGTTAGCCTCTGTAGCGTCAAAATCGGGATGGTAAAACCTGCTTTCCGAATGCTAACGGAAGTCTGCTATCGGTGTTACTCTATAAGCGTCTTTACGCATAGATAGAAACTACACAGAAACACCTTCTAATCAGGGACCAATCGCTTTTAGATATATAAGTGTTACCCAGGGTCATGAATTTCCAGCCATGACGCTCCATGGTGTACTTGGCTATAAAATGCAACCAGTTATTCATTATCGTGGTTAATGCCGCCCTATATATCTGAAACATTTGGTAAATGTACTTGAGCGCTTTGGAAATCAAGTATCAGACTTGCAACTTTGCCAGCTATCGAGAAGGTCATGGAACAGATCGTGTCAAATCGAATATGGGACTTCATCCACAAACACGATCTAATAAGCAAACATCAGTATGGTTTCCAAAAGGGCAGAAATACTAACCAGCTCTATGGCGACCTTGCGAATGTCATCAACACCAGCCTCAGCAAACGTCACCACACCCTAGTTCTGTTTTGAGACTTCAGCAAAGCATTTGATACCTTCGACTACAAAAAGCTTATCGATGCAGTTCAAAGAGTTGGAATTAGGGGAAGGCTGACATATTGGATAGCATACTATTTGGCAGAGAGTACATTTCGGGTTTGATTCAAAGATCGTTGCAGCAGAGCTTATAGAGTGCTATATGGCCTTCCACAAGGTAGCATGTTGGGTCCTCTACTTTACATCTTGTACACTAATGAATTGTTGAAATGTTTCAAAAAAAGTTTCCCGTTTGCCTACGCAGATGACACGGCAATTGTTGTGTGTCATCAATCCCTAGAAGTAGCACCAATGATAATGCAAGTCGAACTAGATGACGCTGGAAAATGGTGCCACGACAATGGGCTAGTTATCAATGCCATAAAAACAAAACTCATGCACATCCGGTGCCCAAATTTTCCAGCGCCGCAAGTTTTGCTGAAGAGCTACAGATGTGCGAATGCGTTCAGTTGTGAGGATATTCAAATGGTTGACACGTACAAGTATCTAGGCATCACTATTGACTGTCATTTCCTTTGAAGGGATTACTGTTTTTGATGGCTTATCTGCAGTACAAATCTATGACATCTGTACAAAATCAAATCCTCTATGCTCTTATAGAGTCTATATTGGGTTATGGCGTATTAGCTTGGGGAGGTGCAGCGCAAACGTACATCGAAGGCTACAACAGATCCAAAACAGGGCGTTAAAGTTGATGTCGAAAGGCGCCGTAACAACTAATATTGTACGCGTTCTTGGAGTAAGGCAGATCCTTGAGTTGAGTGCAGCTCTGGAGTACTACGATGATCCAAGTTTCCGAACGCCAATTACTCACCAGGTGAACACAAGGAGACGAGCAGAGGGTCTACTTCAACTTCCAGCGATCATAAATGAGTACGGTAGAAGAAGATTGAAATACATAGTGCCAAACGTACTCCTTGATCTTTCTCAACATCTTCGCAACCTAAACCAAACAAATGTTGGAAAAATTCAATTCAATTTCAATAAAATCTAAATTTATCTACACTAAAGTTCAAATATTCGATTTTTGCTCAGTTTTTCTAAAATTAACACGAAAACAAAATATTTTTTCTTAAATTCACTTTTACGTATATAAATGCATTCACTTTGATGATTAAAAAAAAACAAATATGTACTCAATGTCCTGCAGATAAGCCATGTAGCTTCGCAGGTCAATAGTATTGCTAGAATTTTTGAATGATATGAAATAAAATGAAAAATGACTTATGATGTTGACCTTTTCTCGGCCTGGATTGTGAGTTTTTTTTTTTTGTTTTAAGTAGTCGACCTATACAAATTCTTTTAAAAGGTTGTAAATCTACCAACTTCTCAACCACTGTAGGGGTACCCCAGGGGTCTTTCATCCCCCAAACTTGTTTATGATATTATTCACTGACCTTCTATTTTTCATTCGCAATGTTATCCAAATGTTATCCATTCCTTCACCGACAGTACTCTTGACTTCATCTACTATTTAAAGTCTTCACGCAAGATCGCTAAGTTCTGGACAGCGAATGTCTATCAAGCCCTCATATTGAAGACATCATGGATGCGTAAAAGACTGAGATTTCCTCAACTCCTGTTTCCTGCTTCTGAAGCGGGATAACTAACTCAAAATTAACATTGAACTGTGTAATTAATAATGGTTTGTCAATGCTTGGTATGCATGGCTACCTAGACCTTCGCTGGAATCATCGGATAACTAACCAAAAGGTGGCTCGGATTCCTATAACCTCCCCACTTCATTGTATTTCTATTGATCCGGCTGAAGTGTTTGTCTGCTTAACCCCAGTAAATCTCGGGGCCTCCCGATTTCGGATCAATTCGATACTGAGGTAAACCAAATGCTGGTGTCGTTGCACTTGTGTAATCCAGGCATTTATAAGCCTGCCTTTCTTTCGTGATATCTTGGACTACATTTTAACGAAAATCACTGAAAAGAATGTCTATGGCCGACTCTTAATGGTACCACTGCAATGCACTGCAATTTGTGCTAAAGTCTTTCCTAAGATGTTACTCTTGTAAATGACCCCGTATGTTGGTTTGATCACGGTCGCTTCTATTTGAAAGATGTCAAGCAAATCAACGAATGATTCGACAAGATTCGATAACAGAATCTTATAAATGTGACTAGTTCATACATACGTATTTGGCGCTACGGCCATTAAGGGTCATTCGTGTTCTGTGCGTTATGTTTTTCGCACAAATAGAAAGGACCTACAGTTTTGTGCCGTATCCGAAGGGCAATTTTTATAATTTTTATGAGAAGGTTTTTCGTGACAACAATACTCTCGGATGTTTATCAAACGTTTGCGAAAGGCGGAACCGTGGAAAAACTTGTTTGTGTTTTTCTGGGATTCGAACAATGAACCTCACGCGCACCGAAACACTAATCACTGCGCCACGGCGTCCACGCTAGTTCATGGAGTACTGGAATTAGACTATGGTGAGAATATATCAATCTATTATGCCGCTACGAAATGTTGCAAAACTGACATAATAACATAACAGAACATAGGAGTGAGAACTTTTTTTTCAGGTAACTTTTTACATAGTCAAAGAATCTACGACCCTTACCAATATTTTATGTCAAACTTTACTTATATTTAATGTTCCTTCTCAAAAGCCAATCACTGACCGCTTAAATGCTTAAACAGTATGTCATAACCCTCACCACTCCTTCACCTTTGCTTAAGTTTGCCCTTAGATTTCCGTGACTTTTGCTAATATTCCGCAGAAGAGCATCAATCCCACCTTAACCATTCCTTCACCTAAGGTCGTTCTCAGCGCCCATTCATCTTCACTCAACCTACGACTCTAACCCATATCATTTGCATTTAATTGCATATTTACTACCATCTGCAAAAACGGTTTTTCTTTCCATAAATTATAAGCTCCAGCTCTTCCACTTTCCCATTCCACTGACCGCTAGGAAAAACTAAATCTACTTCCATTTTACTACCCGAACATGAATTCCTTTGACGAAAAAAACGCAAAGAAAATGAGGATCAAAGAAAACAGCGAAAGCGGAGACAGAAAATGAATTTCACTATTTGAACTTTCCACTTTAGTAAAGTTCATGGTTTCAGACCACGGCGCACTGTTGAAATACTCGTGTTATGCCCTTCTCTGCCTCTGCCAAGTTTAAAATTTTAACTTACCCGCGATTGGGAAGGTGGGGGTGGTGTTGGTTGCTAGCGGAAAAAAATTACATTCATTCAGAATCTCGCATTCACTTTATACCTAGCTCTCTGGTAAAGTTAACTCGTCCAAAACAAATAAGAAAAGAACCACAAATTGCTAAAAAAAGAAAAAAATTACGTCACACTTTCCTACAGTGAATAGTTTATCCCCAGAGGGATGTCCATATCCGTGTTGGTATTCCAACCACCACCATACCAAAACTGACATGATGCATTTGCCTACATGCCCCACTATTCGAGGTCACTTACTCTGGTATATTTTTATGTCGCGCTTTTGATATGATTTCTGTTTAGAATTCCCTAGCTAATAGTTAGTTAAATTGCGAACTCTACATCTACACAAAAATCCTAGTGGAATGTGTTTGTGTGCTTGTGATATGTTGTGACCATAAAATAACAGTCAGCACATGCCAACCAACAATAGCATTCCTTCATACGACCGACCGACCATAAACTGCCCTTTCATTCTCACCGACCATCATCAGCACCACCCAATGTGGCAAACGGGTAAAAAGGAATTTAAAATAATAAAAAAAGGGAACGGACAAACGAACAAACTCATTAGCATGCAGGACTGCCAGTAGTTGCAGGGTGAATTTCATTAAGCAAGAAACAGGCCACCCCGACGTCGTCGGTGACGTGAAAAGGATAATTCAATACTTTTGCGCTGACCATCGACGAATAGTTTCGGGGTGTGTGTACGTGTGAGTGTTAGTCTTTGCATGCCCTGCAGCGGAATTTGGTATTTTGTTTTGTATAAAAAACTACAGCACAGTATGGGGTCGTAAAGTTCCCAGGAGGACATTTTTATAGTGTATGCGTGAGAGTTTGACAGGGCTGTTGATATGAGAATGTATGAGTTGGCGATGTTTATGTTTTCCTTCATCCTGTTTCCCTTCAACTGAATGCTAATAAACAAGAAGCCAGTAATTAGGGGTTGTGTTTTTCTGCGGCTGGAATTTGTGAGGTATACCTGGACTTGCAAATACAAAGCTTTGCAATCGTTTGGCTATAGGTCAGGGGGGATGGGGACGCATCCTGGAGACTATAGTACTTTAGCTATTTAATGCATTTTAGTGTGCTTTTTTTCTGTAGTTAAAATTTGTGTACGAGTACATTAATATATTTCAGAATGCTGACATTTAATGATCTGAGTACGAATACGAAATTAATTGAAACATCAAAAAATCGACGACCATTCGACTATTTTAATACTTACTTGCAGTAAATCTGACAGATCCGAGGAATCAACCAAATCCGTCTAGTCGTTATTATTGTTGGAACGCTGTACTTCGGCTGTCTCTGACCATATGCGTTGGAAACCCTTGGTACTTGCAGCACGCCTCCTTAATATGATATCGGTTAGTAGGGTCATCTACAATATTTCTTTGGCATCAAGTGCCTTAAATCTCTTTTCGCCATACACATTCTTTGAAGTTTCGCCATTAAATTTTCTACGGATAGTGTATTGTAGCCTTTGCAACTTTTCCAAACGCGTATTGGATGCATTGTCCCGCCTTTGAATTCCACTAGTGCATAATAAAACCTGCTTCTGGACCGCGACGTTTAGTATTTCTTGAATTAGACTAGCACAAACAAAGTTTTCTCAAGGTCTGAATGTTCCGACAGATCTGACAAATCTGACAAATCCACAAATTCGACAGATCTTACAAAACCGACAGATACGATGATGATGATTTTTTTTTTTCACGGTCCCACCTCACGCGAGCGTCTGACAAACATCCGAGAGTATTGTTGTCACAAAAAAGCTTCTCCAATCGCCGTTCGGAGTCAGCATTAAACTGTAGGTCCCTTCCATGTGAAAAATATAACGCACACAACATGAGTGGTTGCGAGAAGCTAGGCCCTGGCACTTTAAAGAGCTGTTGCGCCAAATATTTGTTTTTGTTTTGTTTGATGATGACTGATCGGCTCTGTCAGATTTGTCAGATTTGTCGGATGAGCCAGAGCTATTGGGTCGTGTCGGATTTGTTTAATTTTGTCGGATTCATCGTATGAGTCGGATCTGTCGATCTGTCAGATTTGTCGGATTTGTCAGATTAGTCAGATTTGTCAGATTTGTAGGATGAGTCGAATTTTTCGGATCTGTCTGATTCATAGGATCGATCGGATTGTATCGAATCTATCGTATTAGTACTATACGTCTTTTTGGATCGTTTTGGAGATTATTTGAAAGAGGAATCTCCTCTGCCCGAAGTTTCGATTCTTAATGATTTCTTAATTCAGCGCGCATTATTACTCGTACTTACACCTATGATGGCAAGTATTGTTTCTTGAAGATTTTTGATCAATCTTCCTTAGATAAAGAACCTTAAAATAGTGGATCCGCTAGTTTTGTATGCCCGTTTGTCCGTATGTATGTTTAGCAGGGGGCAGCCTACGCGGCTGGAGGATTATGGTTCAAACTTTATATCTGGGGTCTGTGGGGCCACAATACGAGACAATTTTGGAAAAAGATGATTTTCTCGAAAACTGGTTTAACTATTTTTATATTTTGGAGTATAAAAAGACACACAACGTCAGACACCGCTGGTGCCATTTTCAAAACAGCTTTTGTTTCGGTGGTAGTTTCAGTAGAAGCAAAAGAACGATGACAATTGTATATCCTTGAATATACAAATATACTTCATGGTCGAAAATATCCTTTTGAGTAGCAAAATATATTTTTCAAATTCATTGCTTGAAATACAGTGAATCAGTGTTTAAGAAAAGATGTGTGCGGTTAAATTAAATTAATTTTATAATTTTTTCTTTATATCAAATCATTGATGATCAACTATAAATATGTACTCGTATATATGTAGGTATACTATACTTGTGAAAAATCTCAGCTTTCAACTATACTCGTAACTTTCAACAAGTATGTCAGTCAGATGGACAGATGAACAGACTGACAGACAGCATGTTGAATTCATATATGTTCCGGTTTTACTGCTCAGCTAGTTTTGTCAGAACGATTTAGACTTATGTTATAATACTACTTGCTCACCTTAATTTAATTAAATTGAATTTCTATGAATAAATAAATCTTCCAATTTATTGACCCCTTTTTTTTTTCAGGTAAGCAGTCCATGATAACGTGCAATTCCATACTCGTATGTCGAACTGAGTAAGAACGGCTTGGTTGTCATTTTTCCCTACGATATTTCTTTTTACTGTGCAAATTGCAAACCCAGTCTAATTGCTCGATCGGAATTAAAAACGATGTGATGAATTTCGGTCGAATTTAGTAATTCACAAACAAAAACCTTACAAATGCTGTCAAATAGACTTCTTTTTTGTTACGTTTTTTTTTTTTTTATAATTTGCACGCGCACAAGGGTTTACACCGAGTCTCCTCGAGGCATATTTTTTTTATTTCAGACTTTATGCTAGGCACCAATCAGCAATGTTTTCTTCCTAGTAAAGTTTAAATTGACAGCCCCTGTAAAATTGATTTCAGGGTTTATGTCCACAGAGATTCCATAAAAGCAGAAATTGATTTCATGAAATGAAATCTTTCAAGAAATTTGCCGTCTTCATTGGAAATTTCAATTGCTTGACATACTTCTTGCAATGAATTATTGCCAGTAGAGACCAAGGGTTATGGCTACGCTAAATATGTTAAGATAGCGCGGGCGGTAGGAAAATTAGGAGGAGATAGACGAGAAACCGATGTACATTGCTTTTAAGTGCAATGGCTTTATTAGCAAGAGCAAATATTCCCATTAATTATGGAACACAACGTCGTTCAAGTGGCTGCCTCGGCTGGCTTCGCAGTAGCGCATTCTATTACTCCAATTTTCCAAGACCTTGTTGATGGTTTCGGGCTGTAACTCACGGATTGCTTGGATGATATTGGCCTTAAGTGCTTGAAACGTTTCCGGATTGTTGGCATAACATCGGTCCTTCACGGTTCCCCACAAAAAAAAAGTCCAAAAGGGTCAAATCGCAGCTCCGAGGCGCCCAATTGACATCGCCAAGACAGTTGATAACACGATTTGGGAATTTGGTGCGCAAAAGACCGATTGTGGCATGGCGCGCCATCCTGCATGAACCAGAGGTCGTCCAAATCTATGTCTTCAATTTCAGTAAAAAAAAAAGTCGTTAACATGGCTCTGTAACGCCCACCGTTGACCGAAACGTTGTTCCCAGCCTCATTTTTTAAGAAAAATGATCCAATGATGCCACCACTCCACAATCCGCACCAAACGGTCACTCTCTGTGGATGCATTGGCTTCTCGACAATAACGTGCGGGTTTTCCGAGCCCCAGATGCGGCAATTTTGTTTGTTAACGTAGCCGCCGAGATAAAAAGGTGCCTCGTCAGAAAAGATGATTTTTCGCCCAAAATCGTTGTCCAATTCAAGCTGTTCTAAAGCCCAAACTGCGAAGCGATAACGAAGCGGACGGTCGTGCACTTTCAATTGCTGAATCAATTGGACCTTGTAAGCGAATAATCCCAGATCTTTGTGCAGAATTCTCCTCAGGCTAGTGTGTGAAATGTTGAGCTGTTGAGATCGATGACGAGTTGATGTTCGTGAATTGAGTCTCACACTCTCGGCTACAGCAGCCACATTCTCGTCTGTGCACACCGTACGGCGACGGGGACCATGAGTGTTGTCCGCTAGCATACCAGTCTCATGAACTTTTTGCACAAACTTGCGTACAGCAGGCGCGGTGGGTGCTTCATTTCGGCCAAAACTTCTTTTCAAAAAACGCACTGTTTGGGCTACACAGCACTCACTTTGGAAATAAGTTTTCAATATTTCCCAATGTTGTTCAAGCGAAAAGCGACTCATTTCATTCCGCGGAGGTATGATACTGACTTCCTGTCAAGATTTCGAGCGGGAAACAGCTGTCAGTGTCAAAATAACCTATGATTTAAAAAGAAATCACTAGATGGCCCACCCGTTAATGAGAGGGAAAAAACACATTTAAGAATGGATGTAGCGATTGCAATTGGCATAATTATGTTTCAAGAAGAGCACGAAGAAGAGGAAAATGGTAGAAGTGCTAATCTTTTGAATTTACAGGAAGAATTGTGTAAGTAAACTGCAGTTTTCATTTCAGTAATTTGGATGAAAAAATATCTTTCAGGCTTATTCAGCTTTACTATTACTTATTTAGATGGTGCTACACTCCTCTCCAACCGGCTCGATCATTAGCCAGCTGCCTCCAGTTGCGCGCCAAGTTGATTGAGGCCCAGTTGCAATTGTTCGCGCCACCTAGGGCGAGGGCGTCCTCTATTGCGTCGTCTCTCGGGAATGGATTTGAAGACTTTTCGGGCCGGACCGTCCATTCGCTCTAGATGTCCTAGCCATCTCAGTCGCTGTATACGTATTCTTCTGGCTAGGTCGATATCTCTATACAGCCCATATAGCTCTTGATTATATCTTCTCCTCTACTCGCCGTCCATGCAGACGGGTCCATAAATCACTCGAAGAACCTTTCTCTCAAAGTAGCCAAGGGCATCTTCATCCGATTTCGATAGAATCCATGCCTCTGCTCTATATAGCAGGACTGGGATGATTAGGGTCTCTTACAGGGCTACCTTAGCCGTTCGAGAGAGGGGTTTACTACTCAATTGCCTTCTTAGCCGAAAGCAACATTGACTGGCAAAATGTATTCTTCGTTTGATTTCCTCGATAATGTCATTGCTCGAGTTTATAGCGGAGCCTAAGTAGACAAAGTCCTTAACTACGTCAAAATTGTGACTGCCTATCGTGACATTTCACATTTCAAAGTTCCTGAGCAGCATGCCCATTTTATACAAACTGTGGGCGAGGAACTTTCAGGGAATCTCGAAAATAATTTCCCAAACCTTATAGAAACAGGTAGAATAAGAGATTCAATAAAAGACTCCTTTTAATAATTCAACAAAAAGTAACATGCATTTCGACTACATTTAAATATATTATGTAGGTACACGTTTCTTTCAGACTAGTTTTGATTATCTTTTTCTTTAGAAGTACTTTATAATCGGACCAAACGTTGTTGGAAAACATTATTTATTTCTGAATTAATTAACACAAAATGACTAAACATATTTTTTCCACCCAGACACATCCTTATTTGGTGGTTCCAAGGGCGCTTCAATTTACAAGAGCACCTCGTTTGGTCTCTGATGAAGACCGCATTTCCTCCAAATGGTAGGTGTCGATTTGGACGCACTGTGCAAGTATTTGCACTAAACCCAAACTGCTAGGGAGTAACTATTGTTGACGAAAAATGTTAGGCTTTAGCTCAAAAGTACATGAGATCTTATAATCGATCTGAGGAATTTTAGATCTAAGAAATCTCAGATCCAACGTGCGGTAAGACAAGGCTGCATTCTTTCACCAATATTGTTTTTATTTGTGTTCTACGCTGCTTTATCCACTGAAAGCAGAGGAATTCGATGTACTCTTAAATCTAGACTACGACGATAACGACTCATGTTTATTCTATCCTCCACCAAATGACAGCATGTTTCGAGACGGTCATGAAGCTGAAAATCAGCATGACAAACACTGAAACTTATCAGCTCAATTATACATTGCTCGATAATCGATAGAGAGTAAAGGATTTCCAATATCTTGGGAGTATTATCTCGACGGATGGTAGAACCGAACAGGGCGTAATCAGCCGATTCGGCAAGGCACAGTCAACATTCGATATGCTGTCGAAAATATGGTGAAAAAGCTAAAATGCCAAGCTACGACTATTTCGCTCCAATGTTGAGTCTGTGCTGATATATGCGTGCAGCTCATGGATCGTGATAACTATTATCACGAGAAAGCTGCATACGAACCATTTTAAGGAGTTTCTAGCCCATCCGTGTCTCCAACGATCATTTTTGCAAGAGAAAGGTCGAACAGTTATAGGTATAACTTCTACGGTGGAAGTGGCAGTGAATAGCTAATCACACGAAGCAATAGAACCCAGGATAGCAAAAGTTCCGATCATTCGAGAAGTACATGGCGCAGATCAGTCGAGAAGGAGTCAGGATTATTGGGGAAGAGTTGAAAAGAGTACATCAGTTATTCTTTGCTGACGATGGAGCCATCATAAGTGAGGACCCTACATCCCTGCAACGAGCACTTGATTGGAGGGAAATGGGTATCGTATTAGTTCAAAAAAGATAGAGTACTTGTGCTGCCCGTTCTCAGATCCACTCAGGCCTATTCCAGACATTTATTTGAATGGAACAGTGTTTCCCAAGTGCGAAAAGTTCAAATATCTGGGATCAATGATCAATAGCAAAGCAACTTGTGATGACGACATCAATCATCGTGTAAGCGTAGGGTGGATGAAGTGGCGAGAAAATTCCGGTATCTTCTGTGACAGAAAAATGCCACTTAAGTTGAAAGGAAGGCTCTACACCACAGTTGTACGTCCAGCGCTCACATACGGTTCACAATGTTGGACGATGTACAAAAAGTGTGAGAGTAAATTAACGGCAGCTGAGATGAAGATGCTTCGCATGACAGCAGGAGTGACAAAGCTTGATCGAATAAGAAGTTCGAAGATCCGTGGAAGCTTTCACATCAAGGAAACTATCGTACAAAAAATAGAGCGCGACCGGCTCAGTTGGTATTGCCACGTTCAAAGAAGAGATCATTTGAACCCTGTTAAGAAGGAAATATTAATGCACGTTCCAAAGACATCGCGATGTAGGAAAGGCAGGCCTATAAACGCCTGGATCAGACAAATGCGACAACATCGGCATTTCATTGGCCTCAGTAACCGAGTGATCCAAAATCGGCAGGCCTGCCGATATTTTCTGAGGTCAAATAGGCGAACCCCACAGGCGGATCAGTAGAAATGCGGTGAAGTGGGAGGGTTATGATCCCTTGTTTTCGGATCATAGCCTCGCTGATAAAAGGAAGAAGAAGAAGAAGTTGAAAAGAGTTGAACTCATTGCCAGATCAAATCCCACATGATGGTGCGTAGGTATAATAGATGCCTTATTTCTTATTGGAAATATGCGTTAATAGAGGAAAGGTGTTTAAGAAAATGTGTGTATTCCCACATCCATCTTTGACCCAAAAATATGGAAGAGCACTTTTCATATTATTAGAGCACTTTTGAATCTATAACGACAAATAAGCTCGATTTCGATAAATTTTATGTAATCGCAATTGTTTTTGTATCTTTTCAACTGGCCTAAAAGAACAAACTAAAAAAAAATGAGTTTCAACACTTTTCAGGAAAGTTGTTTCCTCCAAAAGTGGGCTTATTATTCAGTAGGCAAAGGAGAAAATTATCAACAGAATCGACTGTCTGTTTATTTTAGAATAGCAGTTTCTAACGCAATCCCTCTATGTGTAAATAAACTCGCATTTGACAGATTTCTTTTATAAACTTCTCTTATTGGTTCAGTGGTCCCCTCGCGGATGCTATTATACATGAATATAAAAGTTGTGGACTTACCTACCGTGCTTCTTGATATCATTTCGATGAGTTATCCTGCGTTACTGCCATTGTATTTTGAGTCGGCGCATATGAAATGGCCGTTTTCGAAATTTTAAACATTTGTAACTTTTGGAAAAATTAATTTTTCTATCAAATTGTTCGCCATTGGCTCGATACATTTTTGCCAATGAGAAAGTAATGCGTTGATGCGTTCTTTGTAGAAACTTGTATTCCTAAAGCCAATGATGTCTCCGAAAGCATTTTCGAGAGCTGCATCGTCGTAAGATCCTTAAACAAGTGCTAATCGAATGGGGAAAGGTCCGCGAAAAAGAATGGGTGAGGTAGATTTTCGTATTGCAGTCGGTGCAACTTTTACACAGTTGTATGTGATATGAGTGGCCTCGCGTAATCACGGAGCAGTAAAACCCCCACTGGATGCCGAACAAGCAGGTTTGCGCTCTAGGCTATCCTGTGCCGATCACATAAACATCCTGGGGATTATCAGCGAACAGTGCATTGAATATCGATCGCCACTCCACCTACTGTTCATCGATTTTAAGAAAGCGTTCGATAGTGTCAACAGGGAGTTTATTTGGCGTGCCTTACGCAGGCGAGGTATTCCCGATAAACTAATTGCTATTATCAAAGCTACATTTGAAGGCTCCAAATATCACGTTCTGTACAAAGGAAGGTTGTGTGGGAAATTTGAGATCCAAAGGCAAGACAATGCTGTATTCTTTCACCAATACGATTCCTATTGGTGATTAGCGATGTGCTTCGTCCAGCTTTTTCGACGGGAAACGAAGGAATTCGATGGACTTTTACTTCCCAACATAAACATCTTGACTACGCTGGCGATGTACCATATGCTTACTCTCTCACAGAATTATGGACTTCCACCAAATGACAGCAGATGTGGAGAGGGAGACGCCTGTCTTTGGGCTGAAAATTAATACGACAAAAACTAAAATGATCAGCCTTGGAACAAACTCATCGGCTCAAATATGCATTGCTGGACAATCGGTAGAGAGAATAAAGGATTTACTGTATCTTGGGAGTATTGTCTCGACTAGGGGTGGAACCGAACTGGATAAAGCCAACAGGATCGCCAAAGCAAAGTCCGCGTTCGGGATGTTGTCCAAAATATGGCAAAGCAGTGCAATCAGTGCACGTAAGTACCGTGACGTAAGTGGTTAGTGTGTCGGACCACTGCACGTGAGGTTCCAAGTTCGATTCGCAGAAAACACCAAAAAGTTTTTTCACGGTCCCACCTCTCGCGAACGTCTGACAAACATCCGAGAGTATTTGTTGTCTCGAAAAAGCTTCTCAAACCAAATTGCGCTTCGGATATGGTACTAAACTGTAGGTCCCTTCCATTTGTGTGAAAAATATAACGCACACAACATGAGTGGATGTATGGATGCAGCACGTGGAGAGTGACCACTACTATCACCAGGAAGCTGCAAACGTTCGTTAATAGCGCAATATCTTAGGGATTTTCTGGCCCAATCGTATCTCTAACGAACATCTTTACGAGAGAACGGGTCAGGAACCAATAGGCACAACCACCCAACGACGGAAGTGGGAGTGGATTGGTCACACATTCCGAAAACGTGATAGCTCCATAGCGAACTATGGATGCTATGCAATGGAACCCTTTAACTCAGGATGGCAGAAGACCTGGCGGTCCGAGGCTAACATAGCACAGAATAGTCAAGAAGGAGGCATGGCAGTTGGGGAAAAGTTGGGGAGAGCTCAGACACATTGCCAGAAACCGTACACGATGGCGCGTTGGTGTAGTATAGGCCCTAGGATCCACAAGGGGATACACGACACAAGTAAGTAAAAGTAAGTAAAACCCTCTGTCTGTTGACCAACACAGGTTGCTCTCATGCATATGTTGCAATTCCAAGCAGTCCTTTTTGCATTTATTGTTTTAGGAACGTATACTGAATAACACTTGTTGCAGACCACCAAACAGTCACCATAACTTTCTTTGGGTGAAGGCTTGGTTTTGGCATGCGTCTTGGTGCTTCATCGATTTCAAATTACTACGTAGATGATCTATAGTAAACGCAGAGAATCCACTTTCCATCACACGTAACAATTCTATGCAAAAATGGATCTTCTTCATTTCGAGCAAGCAGAGACGAGCAAACTTTTAATTTTACTTTGCTCTATTCTGTCATCTGTCCATCCGATTCCACAATAAGGTTTAGCTCGTCATTGTCTATGATCGCTTCAGGATGACCGAGAGGCTCATTTTCAAGGCTTATATCTCCTCAACGAAACTAAGTGTTCGTTGACTAGTTGTTGATGTTGCTGGTTGCTTTTGCTGTATTGTGTCGAAGTTTAAATTCGTAAAAAAATCGACATGATATATTTGCACCATCGTCCCACCATGTAAATAAATTAGTGACTACATATATTTTATAATAAAAAAAACTTTCTAGAAGTAAATGGAAACAAGTTGCTCTGTTGGGAAAGTTCTTTGCACTTAATGCCAATTACATGCTCTTGCTATGGACTGTGTCAAAAAGTTATAGCCTTGTCATAGGTTACAAAACGTGAGCAAAAAAATAAACTTCCTGTCAAATTGAATGAGATATGTGAAACTCATTATTCAAACGTTATATCCCGGAAGAAAAAAAAAAAATCATGAAACGTGAGCTATTCTCACATCCAATTCCTTTAGATTACCTATCGGCTATCAAAAGAAACACCCAACCAGCAATTTGCTACCCTTCACTAAATTATGTGGATAAGTTATTTATGTCCGAAAGAGAGACACCCAACCACCACTTCTATAGAATCTCCGGATCATCTATGATCTCTTAACCCTCAGGTATACATACATATACCTATACATAGGCAAAATGCCATTTGGGATACAAATCTATTCCTTGTCCTGTCCAAGGCAATTATTCTATCGAAACGAGATCTGAATACAAATTTATATTTTTTTTTTCGGCTAGTATTTAACGAAATGAAATTCAAATTTCTTTTTGGTGTGTGTCCCCTTTCGATTTCTTTTCGTTTCGCTTTCCTCGGGGGCACACTCCTCTCCTCATCCAATATTCAAGAATATGATAAATTATTTGCCCGAGGTGGAATTAACATTGTTTACACGATTATCAGGATTGTTTTGTCGGTTTTTATTTATCTATATGTTAACGTTCGGACGAAGCGATGATTAAAGATTTCACTAGAAGGGGGCATATCACGCAGACACACCACACGGTGTAACTGGTCGGAGAATATGTACATTTTTTCACGCATGCCGTGGCGCCATGCCATGCATGCTTTATGGACCATGAACGTGCGTCACTTCGGGGCTGAACACCTTTGAAATTTACAACCAACTGTGGTAAAGTTAACAGCTTCACAGGTAATAATCCAGCTGTTCTTTCCAAAAAAAAGCAAAGAGTTGAGAAGAATGTGGAAGCTGATATTTTAGTGTGGAATTTCGGGCACACCCTATGTAAGAAGTTTTATTGCGGCAACGACAAGTATGAAATTATAACTTTGTGGCAGGAAATTAGGTCTGCGATGGATAGATCATGAAATAAATTCATTCCATATGGCCTTGGATCTAGGATGATATTCTGGGTCTAAACCACCATTATCGTCTTAAAAAAATTTTATGCTGCGCTAGTCTGGGAAGTAAAGTTGGGATAAGCTCTGGAAAGTATTCAAAGACACAACCATAATACTTCGGCATTACAGGCTCTACCCTTATTGCATACGAGTATAAAAAAAGCCTCATTTAGTGCCTTGAAATTCCACCTAGCCCACAATATGGGTGGGGTATATGGTTGGGTAATGGTGCAGAGGATAGTGCGTTTGTTCGTTAAGCGATGTGTGTATATTCAAGCTGCAGCGGGGAACAGAAATAATCAGCAACCCGAGTATGAAAAGGAAAATGTATAGCATCGATGTTCCTGCCTCGTAGTTCAATGGACCCGCGAGTCTGAGTGCTCTGGGATTTGGATTTTCTTTATAAATAAAAAATAAAAATAAAATAACGGATATGTAAATTCTAGACTTGATTCACATTTTTGCCAGCCAAGCCACATGCATCAGGAATGCTTAACTTTCATCATTTTCCCCGAATGTATCGCACGATTAAACTGAGTGATTTTCTGAGGGAACGTTCATTCTAATTGAGGCCAGCATCTTCATTCTCCACCAGCAGTCTCTCTGGGATAATCAACCGCTGTGCTTCAAGCATGTCTTAAACTGCCGTTTGTCTATCATGTAAATGAATGGGCAATTAAACATTCACATATGATGGGTCACAGAAACATTCCGGAAAATTGCAAGGCTGACGAGCTGACCAAACAGAGTACGACTCCAAGGATTCTGCCAAAATGAACCTGGGTATGCCCCTCGCTACATGTAAACAGCTACTAAATCTGAACTCTATTCAGAAAACCAACCACAGACGGGCAAATTGTTCAATGTGTCATATCATATTTCTAGACAAATCTGGCCTAGGCTGGATCAGAAACGTAATGCCAGCCTGGCAAGTTAAAGCGATCACAGATCTGATAGGCCAATTTGCTAAAAGGTTGGGCCTCTTTTCTTACGACTTTTGCAGGAGTTGTAGAAACGAAGAAGAAGGGAAAAACAATCTTCACCCACTATGCACATGTACGGCCCTGTCCCAAAAAGCACTGCTCCATCAAGGTACTCCTTTTTGTTGGGCATCCTTAGCTTTACTAAAAGCTATGGTTGGCTTAATTAGTCTCAGGGTAGCCAAGTGGAAAGATGCATGGCATCGTAATGGACCTTTACTGATTTAAGTGTGTTTGTAATCTCGTACAGGCACACTAACCTCACCTACCCTTTCAGCACAGATATATGCAGCAGCGTAAGAGAGTGCATCAGATGAAATATCCACAAATCACATACAAATATATTCTCAGACTGCCAAGCCGCATTAAAAGCCTTAAACTCTTATTTTAATTCCATATTAGAATGGATCTGTCTCAACTTTATGAAACAGATTACTATCTGCTGTCAGCAACTCAGCATAGCGTTGATCGTTCCATCAAAATTAACCGCTAAAGGATCCTAGTGGTTCTACACAGCCAGGATTTGTCACTGTTTTCGCGGAAATGCAGGGTATAATAGGGCTATTATTGAACTCCCATTGTCATAGGACTGCTTAAAAGGCTAATCCGAAGATATCTCTCCACCTTTAAGCACTCTTTATCCTAAAGCCCTTCATGTGCGTCATTACTATGCGCATCTCAAGGGCAATTCAGCTCTCTCTACTTCTCTTTGTTTCAAAGCATCTATTGAAATTACAATACCCTATGGGGGATTTAGGGATGTACTCCCGGGTGACTCTATATGATAAACTGACACCACCAACAGTTATCCGCTGGGCACACACATTATAATAACTATATTTCACGGAACTAGTTTCTGCTGAAAGAGTTAATTAGACGTCGACTTTGAAATTTACGAGTTAGACCGACAACTGGTGGGCTATATAACCAAATGCTTAAGCTTTAGGCGTGGTTGGGTGGTCTTTGACATTAATTGCGGAATGATAATTCCCATTGTTTTCCCACATCAAACGGAAATAATATGCCGACTGCATTTTAGACACTTTATGAGGTCATGGTGGGATAGACAATAGTCTTTTTTCCTATTTAAATATTTTTCAATACAAAAAAAAAATCATAACTTTTCCCTTTGAAAGTGTTTTTCTCTTACCGACTAATGAGCTCCAACCCACTCGTATGTTGTGTCAAACATGAATGCGATGACAGCTAGAGCATTTTATGGGCTAAAGTACTTCCGCAGAGCCGCCATCGGAAATCATAATTAGAACTAATTTTGAGTGAAAATAATTCTCGCATAACACGCGATATTTGAGGGGGTTTTCGAGTTTCACTTTGTTTTCCCGACCGACTGTCAGTACGTATAGTGACATCAGGGCATTTGTAATGAGTTATTGTACAAATCAGTTCCATGTGAGATGAATGAAAGTGGGGCTGTGGCTGTGCGGTTTTAAATTGGAGAGAGGTATTTCAAAAATGTTTATTATGCATTATTTTATTTGAAAACATTGAAGTAGTTATTTGAAGGAATTTAAAAAAAAAATATTTTCTGTCGTTGTGAACGAATAGGAAACATTTTTGTTATGTACTCTCCTGACTGTAATCAAAACTCACAGTAATTTTGGGTACTTTGAGTCCGATTCTAATTTCAAACGTTGGATGCTTTTCTTAACTAAATAAAGCTATGATTTATGTAAATTATTTAAGCACGATCCATATTTGATTTGACGCTTACTCGTAGAACAATGTTGCCATTGAGAAAATGCAAAAAAAAAGAAACAACTTCAACAATTTCTTCCGCTGTAACTATTTACCAGGTACGATCGTTCAAAAAATTTGGTAAGGCAATTTGTGAGTGCGTCGACTGCAACTATAGAAGTGAGATCGTCTGTTGGACAAAGTCCAACTGTTTCATTCAGTTCTCTCTTGAATCTTATCCAGTTTGCCAAACGCGAATTTCCAAGCACATCCTTCCTCCTCAGTTCGATCTTGAAGAGTATCCTATAGTGGTTAGATAAGGACGCTTTATCGGAATGGAAACTCTCGAAGTGGGCAATTTCAACAAAACTGTGTAGAGACATTAAGGTTATATCTAAAACATTCCTTCTATTCAATGTGACAAAGATGGTAGGTACTTCGACGACATTCTGCGTTCTAAGCTCCATTACTATCAAGTCCCCAGGCCTTAAATGAGAATGCATTAGTGAACCCTTTCGTATAATTTTTGAATGCAGTGCCATTCTTGGAGAAAAACGCAACTTTTTGGAATAAATGCGCTGCAGGATCTAGAGCAAGGTACCAATGCATAATATATGAGGGTGGGTTGAAAAGTTCGTATCCTGATCAAAAAAACAAAAACGAAATTTTGCAATTCAAATCTAATCTCTTTTAAGCTAAATACACTTCTCCCATCTGGTTTCTAAAGCTTTTACAGCAGTTTTAAAAAATGTTTTTTCCAGTCCCTCATAAAATACGTTAACTGTAGCTTCGACCTCTGCATTCGTTGAAGATATATGTCCTTGTATTATAAATGTTCTTAAGTTGGCGAACAGATGAACACGGAGTCAGATCAGGCGACTAGGAGGGATGCGACGTAACTCAAACCCACAGTTATGGGTTTCTATATATATAATATTTAAATTTGGCGCAACAGCTCAGTAAGTGCCTATGCCTAGTTTCTCGTAACCACTGGTGTTGTGTGCGTTATATATATTTTTCACACGAATGGAAGGGACCTACAGTTTTGTGTGGTATCCGAAGGTCATTTTTGGTTTTATGAGAAGCTTTCTCGTAACAATAATACTCTCGGATGTTTGTCAAACGTTCGCGAGAGGTGGGACCGTTAAAAAACTTTTTAGTGTTTTCTGGCATTCGAACATGGATGCATGGCGTAGCGGTCCTACACACTAATCACTGCGCCACGGTGCCCACGGATCTGGATTTCAGTCATAATTTTACGCGACGTGTGCGCCCGTGCATTATCTTGATGAAGCAAAATATTCTTCCTCAACATTCCTGGATGCTTTTTTCTTTATTTCCTATCGCAGCAGACGCAAAATATTGCAGTAGGGATCGGAGTTGATTGTTTGACCCAAGCAAAGTAATTAACCATATAAGGGGCCCACTCTTTTGATTGTTGTCTCAAGATTATAAAGGCGAATTCAGGTCTCATCTATCATCACAAGTCTGCCTAAAAAGTCATCCGGATTGATTTGAAAAAGCTCCAAACACTCGCGAGACATCGTCAGTTGATACAGTTTTTGTTCAACTGAAAGATTTTTCAAAACCTATCTTGCAGATTTTTTATTTTTTATCTTTTTTCTCTTGTACAACCCATGCCCGCGTGCACCGACACTGCGACCTGAGAGATCTATTGTATCGGAGGGTTGGACCTCCCTTATAAAAGTGAGTATGGCTTCAGTAGCGGAGCATTTCAGTTCCAGTGAAGTAAGTATCTCCTTGTGGAGAATACGTTTCCTTAACCAGTGTAGTGCCAGGCATTCACAAAGAATGTGTTCGGAAGTTTCATCCTCCTCTAAACAGATCCGACAGTCTCTTGGCACAGGTTCATCTAGTTAAGGTGGTATCTCAAGCCGCAATGGCCAGTAAGAAAGCTGACAAGCTTCTTAATGCTTTCCCTATCTAAGTTAAGGATTTCCTTATAGGAGTAAGGCTTGATTAATCGTTTGGATTGTCTTAGACCTGGCCCACTAGTCCAGTGGTCTAGACGAATTTTGTTTTCCCATTCGTTAATTAACGTTGTAGCTGTCGCCCAATTGACGCCACAATAAGGTTCAGGACCTATGAACACAGATTCTGAGCCAGCCCTAGCAAGCTCATCTGCAGATTCGTTGCCCACAATCCCTTGGTGTCCAGGTACCCAACCGAGTTTTACCCTGTTGTATTTGTCAAGGTCTTGTAATGCATCGTAGCAGCATTTGACGGTTCTGGAGTT
This sequence comes from Brachypalpus laphriformis, assembly GCA_945910035.1. Lineage (NCBI taxonomy): Eukaryota > Metazoa > Arthropoda > Insecta > Diptera > Syrphidae > Brachypalpus > Brachypalpus laphriformis. Next base: position 128,641,023 of record OX246755.1, read on the forward strand.
CATTTGGTTGGACGACAGTGCCGTAAGTGCTGCTTGGCTATCTGAGAAGATATGTATTCTAGTTAGAATAGAATTTATTTTCACTGAATTATATTAATGTACATCGGTTTACAAATTCTTTTAAAGCAATGGCAAAAGCCTTCAGCCAGAATGGCAGTTATAATTCGAGTAATAAATCGGTTAAAAGAAAAAAAAATAATACTAATAACATAAAAATAAAGTTAAATGTGTAGATCTATATTTCTAAATATTGCTTTCTGTACTCCAATGCAGCCGAGACGTAGTAGAATAGTACTTTCCAGTTACTACCATTCAAGATTTGCATTACCTCCTCCCTCAATAGCACGGACTGATTCCAATAGAGTCTCCTCAGTTCCTGCAGAATAGGACATCTTCCCAGAAAGTGGTATACATCTTCTCTCTCCTTTAAATTGCACAGTGAGCAAAAGATTGGCAAATCGTTCCGGTGAGGTCTGAAATTCAGTGGTAACAACTCTCCTCTCGCTTTAAATGCTATGCTCATCTGCTGTACCGTATTTTTGTCGTTGAAATAGTTTCTCTCCTTCAGGCTATGATTTAGAACTCTATATATACTGCGACTCCCGGATTGGGAAGCCCTTTCCATGAAAGCTGCATGTTTCCTTTCATCAAGGGTCCTTAATATAATATTTACAGCTGCACTCCAGCTACTTTTGTCTTCCCATCTTAATGACATATCCACACTGCAATATTCACTAAGTTCTTCCCACTTACGGAACAGTAGAGCTTTTCTGTTGAGAAGATAGCGAAGCATTATTTTTGGCAGTCGATGGTCTGGCATATCTACTACTTTTAGTATATATTTGAAGTGCAATCCCAAGGCATATAGGCTCAACATAGGCAGTCCTGTCTCAACATATAGCATATAATTTGGGGTATTTAGCGGAAGTTTGAAGATGTGCTTTAAAAAATATCTTTGTAGCACCTCGACTTCATCATAGTCCTCATAACCCCATACTTGGCTTGCGTAACACATAATAGAACTAGCTGTGGCTTCAAAGAGTTTATACTTTGCTTTCGTTGATATGTATTCTAATGCCTTTGATCCCCTTGCGGAGATTGTGTCTGGCGCAAATCTCAATGGCATGGATTTCAGCCTGAAATACAGTGGGAGTCGTACCCATAGGTACCGAAATCTTTGTGTTGGGTCCAAAAACCCCAGCTCCAACTCCAGAATCCATCTTCGAACCGTCGGTGAACCAGACCAGACTTCTAGGGGCCAGTGTTGGAGCACGATTGGACCAGTTTTCGCCGTCCAATATTTCAACCTCAATAACCTACCAAAGCAGTTTTGCCTGACCATAATATCTTGCAGAAAGATAGAAGAACCCAAATTCATTTTGAATGGTGTTTTATTACCCTTAAGGTACGATTCCACTATGTGACAAATGGTCAAACGTTTGATCATTCATGGTTTGATAGTATACTATATAACACAGTTTTTATACGGCACTTGGTGAAACAACTACATGGAAGCTCTTTTCTTAGCGAAAATGGCCAAACGGTTGACTGTTTGCCATATAGTGTAATCGCAGATTTCGAATGTTAGTAAACAAAAGGTGTATAATACCAATTTAGAATGGTACCCCACGAACTTTTTAATCCACACCCGTATATTAATATGATTTCGAAGGGCAACTTATTTCACACATCGTAAATTAGTTGCTAAAAAGAAGTAGTTGTTATTCACTGGGCCACTACTGATGTTTCGTGTAAACATTAAATAGAAACGACGCGGTAGAGGAGCGTAGGAATGGCGATTCTGTTAAAAAGAACACAATTAGCACCAGGTGTCGCTTACCACAACTGATGTAACTTCGCTGTTGAGGTGTGTTGATGAGAAGTCTGTAAATTCAACCTGTGCAATTTAAGAAAGCTATCTATTAGCTGTTTAATATTTTTCTCTGAGACCTCCTTACGTGAGTTGAAGAAGGGTTATCTTAAGCCTCGTAGTAAGTAGCTAGTACCGGACACTTATACTTGTATAGTGGATAATGGTTTCTTTTTCGGTTGCGACAACATAACTTCGGCAGTGTGTGTCGTGTGGAATACCTACTCTGGCTGCATGGTCTCCCGTCGGCCAGTGTCCCGTGGTGATTGCTGTCATTCTGGCGATGCCTTTACGCTTTCTTTTTAGGAGTTGTCTGTTTTTGGCTTTTGGCCAAATCTTTCTAGATATGACAAAGTTTGTCAGCCTAGTCCATTTGAAGTTGGCTTTTATAAGAAAGTTTGAAGATATTTTTGCCTTGACTGCTCCCAGCGGAATGTGAACTATTTCTTGCCTGTGAACGACAAAGTTGTTCAACCCTTTTTTTTTTTGATACATATATTCTTCATAAAATTGTGTAAATGAAGGAATACTGAAGATTTTGACAGCAGCTGATTGTCTCAGTTAAGATACCAATCGGCTGTCAAAATATTAAACATACAACTCAACTGAAGCCAAACTGTCTGCGGCTTTAGACAAGCCAATGAATCATTGATAATATCTGCAGCTTATGCTTATGATGTAAGCGAACAGTTCCTTTTCTCGCTACTTTTTTTTTTAGGAAATGGAAGTTAAAGAAGCAGTTAAAGAAGCTAAAATAATGTCCTGAGAAGGTGATAGACGAAACCAACTGGAGAAAGGAATACCGAGGGTTTCTAGAAAATAGTAAGAAACTTATAGGAAATTTCGGAAAACAAACAAGATCTTCCAAGAACTTGGTGGAAGTGGAAAACGAACTTACTGAAGGACCTGTTATAGAAGAAGAGGTGTAATATCCCATCGACACGATGAAAATCGGAAAAACAGTCGATCGAGGTAAAATAGCCACTGAAATGATCAAATATGGTGGAGAAGAGATACGAACAACATTAACCAAGCTATTCCATAACGCATGGGAGGAAAGTAGGACACTCAGTGAGTGAAAAGAGACTTTCATTATACTAGTACAAAAGAAGGGAAGCAGCTACGATTGTAGTAACTAACATAGAAAATAAATATTTGGCGCAAAAACTCTTCAATTGCGTGGGACTAGTTTCTCGCAACCACTTGTGTTGTGCGCGTTATATTTTTTCACACGAATGAAATGCACCTGCAGTTAAGGGCCGTATCCGAAGGGTAATTTGTTTTTGAGAAGCTTTCTCGTGACAACAATACTCTTGTATGTTTGTCAGACATCAAGTGAATTTGAGATTTTTTAATACCTTTTATAGCCTTCCAAAGCGAATAGCTAGAATCTTTTTCTGCCGTTAAGCTTTCTAGGTAACTTTGCATTTCATTATTCTTAAGGTCTTTAATAGATCTTTTTAGTGAGTTGCACAAACGGTTAAGATGTGCTTTATGTTGCGGAGCCCGAGTTTGTTGCCATCTTTTACGCGCTTTTCTCTTCTCCTTAATGATCTCTTTTATTTCCTGCGGATAAGTTTGAATGTAACTGGCCGGGGTTCTCTTTGGTTTGGGAGTATTCTTCCACGCGGCATCCTGTAAGATTTCGACGAACCGATCTACTTCGCTCAGCTCAATATTTGCTTCAATATCTTTTTTAAAGCCATCCCAATTAGTTTTCGCGCCGGTTAATCTGGCCGGACTTACTTTTTTAATCAGAGCTTCGCTTATCGTCATAATGATTGAAGAATGATCAGAGGAGAGATCAAAGCTTTCTTCAACTTTTGTATAGTTGCCAGATATTCCTTTAACAACAAAGAAATCAATCAGATCTGGTATCTTATTTCTATCAGTCGACCAATATGTTGGTTTACCCGTCGAGTGAAAATCACAACTGAATTGCATACCCGCATTATAAAGCTTTCTACCTTTCTGAGAGTCGTACCTTGAGCCCCAAAAGGGGTGTTTCGCGTTGAAGTCGCCACCAATAATAAAATTTGGCTTAAGGAAGTTGAAGAAGTTTGTGAAATCACTTTCTTCAAGTTTACATCGCAGTGGACAATATATAGACGAAATGTTGAAAGCAAAATGTCTATTTCTAACGCGTACCGTGTTTACTTGCATTGCTTCTAATTCAATCTTTATTTTTGCTGAGTGTTCGATATATTCTTTTATAAACAAAGATGATCCGCCTCTGGCTTTTTCCGATGGGTGAAAGGCGTGATACACGCTATATCCCCTTATCTTAATATTCGATTGCTTTGTCAGATGAGTTTCACAGATTAAGCATATATCAATATCTTTTTCTCGTATAAATATTTCTAACTCGTCGAGTCTTTGTATGAGCTCGTTGACGTTCCATGTAAGAATTTTAAGCGTTTCTTTCATATTCTGGTTGAAGTGCGCGTGTTACGAATGTTGTTTTCTAGTGCAACTAGTCTCTCGAAAATTAGTTTATTTGTTTTGCATTGCTCTTCAAGTTTTGCAGGAATTAGGGAAAAAACATTGGATACATGATCTTCTGAACTACCTCTATCACCGTTTTTCAGTATCGGAACTTGAGCAGGAGTCTTTACATTAAGGTTTGGATGGTTTCTTGCTTTGATCTGCCGTGAGTTGTCGGTCGTGTACGTACCCTTAACTTTCTTCGCCGCTTGAGCATAAGACTGCACGGCAATATTCGAAGATTTTGCTTCTATCACCTTATCTCTACTACTTTTGGATTTTTTTTTCATTAACAGATCTTGAGTCCATATTTACGGATTTTCTATCTTTCGCTGCTTTTTTCGTAGCTATTTTATGTTTGTTCTTGATTGGTTTCATATTCGGGCGCATGGAATTTTTAAGCGTATCGCGCCGTTTTTGAAGCTCTTTCGCCACTTCGCAATCTCGAAAGTTCGCAGGATGTTTTCCTTTGCAGTTTGTACAGGTGGCTGGTGTTTGCTTATTTAGGTGACACTCTTCCGAGAGATGTTTACCTGCGCATTAAACGCATCGCGGCTCTTTCTGGCAGTAAGTCTGCGTATGATTGAAGCCTTGACAGTGCTTACACTGCGGGATCGATCTGGAGGTGGAGTCCCCTTGCTACAACACGCATTGGTCTTTCTAACTTATTTTCATAAGTATACCACTGAATCTTTTCGGCATTAAATTTTTTAGATACTGATCGGTAACCGTCGGTATCATCGACATTGATTTACCACGTATTCTTTCGCAGAGATGTCACCTTAAACTTCGTTGCCAGAGTTCCTTTAAGGAGGCAATGCAACTTATTAGAGTCCGTAATTCCAACGACGTTTATCGGTGCCGGAGGACGTAATTTTGGTTGTTGTTGCTTTTCTTGTAACTCCTTGCGCTTTTCGTCTCTTTGTGGCTCGACTTCCGGTGAGGAACCAGCATTGCGTTTTTTGCTAGGTCGTTTCTTTTCGATCCAATTCGTTTCGCGTGTTAGGTCTTCTTCATCCGTCTGATATTCGCGACTAGGTGAGCGATGTGGGCTTGCTGTATTTTCTTTTTGTAGATACGTGTTTTTTAGGGCATTATTTTCTTGCCTGAGTAAATCTACCTCTTTCTTAAGCTCACGATAGAGTAGCTCCATTTCGGTAAGCTTGGTACGGAGTACGTCGTTTTCCTCCTGAATGCTTTTTGATTTCGCTGAGTCCCGTTTTTCACGCGCTTGCGCTTTCGGCGGACTTCTTTTTCCGGAGACGCTCGATCTTGTTGGTGGAGATCGAGTTACCCTTGTACTTTTTGAGAAGGGATTTATTAGGTGCAATAAATTTCATATAGAATGGGATATTTTTTAACGTTTGCTTAGCTCTGTTACCATAAGTGCTTGTTATAATACCTGCTGCGCTTATGACCCAAATCAGAATGACTCCACATATTTACCAAACACATCGTTTCTCGATATTTTACTAGCTGTTGGTCTCTTACGTCGCTATATCCATCTGTGACACAATACCGCTAGTTCTTTCCAGATTTAGCAAACTATTAGCTTTTGAAAAAACGCAGTTTTCTTCTATAACCAAACGAGTCTGTATCCGTAAATATCGGAATTAAAAGTGAAAAATATGACTTGCACAAGATCACTTCAACTGCAAAACTACCCATCACCATACCGGAATGAAATTCCACACTTTCCACCATATCTCCATTCATGTAAAGTCCCCGTCTTCCACGCATCTATAATACTACCATGCGACATAGAAACTCAGTCAACCTTTTATTGCAACATTCAGCTAACTAGCAACGAGTCGGTTACACATACCTTTCCGATTATCTTATCCACCAGCATCAGAATCAGAAGTGAAATTAAAAAAATTATCACTGCGGACGGGACTGCAACCGGTAACACCACCGTAAGGCATTCACTTTATGTCGGATCCAATTTCATTTGTCTTTGAGTCGTACATAGATAATTATGTATGTATGTATGTGATATGTCTACTAGCGTTTTCCTCTCATCACACCTCCTTGTAATGCTGTGTGCCTTACATTGGACCGTAAAAATGAAGAAAAATGAAGAAAATTAAAAAAATATAAACAAAAGGTATTTTGTACAATGCAATGGTGTGTGCGAGTTGCATACTTCCGTGACATTGGTAACAATTGTACAAGACGCCAATACAATACTTGTCGCAAAGCAGTTTTGTGCGGTTTGTATCTTTATCTTTTCTTTTGGTAAGTATTATATCACAAGTAAAATATGGTACGAGCAAAACAATCTTACGTACACCACAAAGTACAATATCACGAGGGAATGTATTGTAGCGAGGGACACAAAAGAGTCAACAGCCTATCTAGCCTGACTGACTTACTGTCAGTAAGTTCGCCAAGTGAACAAACTAACTTGGTCTTGGGATGAACCTTTCCAAAACACAAAGAGATTTAAAGTTCCGGCGAGTGCTTCTTCAATGACCATTAGCGGCCACGAAGTCAGCTTCGATAGATGCGATTATGGGTGCGGTATGCTTATAGTTGCTCGGCTTAAATCGTCGAACTTGAGTGGTTATTGAATTGTAAATAATCCCTACAGCTGCTCTAAGGCATTTTAAGTCTTTCCACCTATTCCAGTGTATCACAAGCCAACTCACCCCTTAGGTCTTAGCTGAGCTAAAATGCAAGGTTTATTCTATCTCTAACCAAACCCAATTAAAGACTGCCCAATCTTACTGGGCCTTCCGGCGATATCACAATGGACTCGACATTTGGTCTAAGTTAGTTAGCTTAGTGTATTCAGCCTTTGAGCTTGATTACATAATATTCTAAAGCATCCTCTTTGAGATTAAAATACATCCAGATATGAAATTGTGAATATTCCGATCAATTGCACACGATTTACCGAGGGATTGGGGCTAAGGTTTGATGCTATTTCAAATGCAGCCAATTCGACATGCCAAACTGCTACCAGCATTTTAAATGAACCTACAAACATCAATCCATTGGTAGCCCGGTGAAAGCTCGCATATATCTATTTTGCCCACAACCATTCCCCGAGGAATATTACTATAACATTTTAGAACTGGCAGTGTACTACACTTCTATGCCCTATCAAGGCTCTTCTGTATGTCTTTCGCAACAAATTTACAAAGTAACCCTGAGGTGCTGCAGCAATCTCACCAAGGGCTCAGTTTCCTTTACCTTAAGCCGAGTGGAAAATTCATAGCGTTCTGGTTTTGGTACAACACCGAGGGTACACACCAACATCCTGACAAACCATTACAAAAGGATAATTGCTCTATCAAGGTTTCAAGAGGTAGATACACCATCTGATGTTGATTTCTCTCATCTCAACCTGCTCGGAGCGAGAAGTTGCTTGCCTCTGACACTTGCATTAAAAATTAAAAAAATAAAAAATAAATGCGGTGTCGCAAATGTCAAACTCAAACACCAAATGGAGTGGAATCTTCTGTATCAGTAGATATGACGATTTAACGTGGTGTCGGTGAGTAGATGACTGCTGGCTGAAGTCATCCTAGTAGTAGTAGTAGTAGTACATAGATAGTTAGATGATGGTGCGGATAGTTAGAGGTTGGCTTTATGTGGTTGCCCTACATTTCAAGAATAATATCGTATCAGTGTAGTACAGGCTTCTTGAACAACTCTCCACCCCCACTCTCAATGTAGGGTAAAAGTGGTTTTAGGTTTCAGGATGAATATTAATGCGATTTATTTATGCAGCTGTAGAGAGAGGATTTAGTGTCCTAAGGCAATCGGTGTGTGTAGCATGGATGGGGATAGTTTTGTGTGTGTTTTGCAGTTTGCACACGTTAAGGGTGATTTGCCATCGAGGACATGTACTCGTAATTTCATGTTTTTGTAGATATATAGTACCGTGTAACTACATCTACAATCTGGGCCATTAAGTAGACGAGTATAAATTCAATTACTTGGGCAGAAGCGTGAAAGCCATACCTGACGATGTTGCGCGAAACGTTCTAAGGCTTTGGTGTTTGTCTGTGCATTATTGTGAGACTAATCGAATTCGAAAGTGAGTACAGGAGATGGGTAGAGAGAGCTCAAACGATGCAGTAGATAGTGTAATTTACTTCGACTGAGTGAGGATGAGTGCGAGTATCCTGTTTCTATTAAAGCGAAATCAAAAGTCAACAGGAAATTTGCAAGGGTTGGGTATGCAAGGAAATTGCATTTGGATTTTTAATGTCGAGTGGAGGAAGCCTGGGGGTCAGTAGCAATTTTCAATTAATTGCTAAAACCCGATTGCTGTTATTATTGCGGTTATTAATTGGTGATTTAATCTTGATTTGCTTGACCTAATATTGTCGGAATAATGAAATATTAAACAGAATTTTGTACTTTCATTGTTGGCAGATATTAGTAGAAGCAACTCATGTCAATTTTATCAGCTGCTAAGGCACAATGGATAAGTGAATTCAAGAGAGCTTAGCCAGTTCTTTGTATGTTCGGCTTCGAGCCAAGGCTTGATTTTATCTATTCTACCTATATATTACTTTTGGCTGTTCACAGTTCTTGTTTTCCATTAGGACGGCGTCGCTCTACATCTTGAATAGTCCGTCGTTGAGACCTGTGCTTTGAACTGTCTTTTTGCATAGCGCCCGCTTGTTTCTTTCTGATAGAATCTTGTTGGTGATTGGCTATCTGTCATATCTCCATACTGATGTCGTTGGCAGAATTCTGTAGAAACGATGGCAGAGTGGCAATGTTTCTTAAGATTTGTGATTGGCATGTACTTCGTCTAAGTTTATGTTCACACATCAAGAGTTGTTCAGATTTTGTTGACTTTCGACAACAATGAGGTGAAAATGCTCGGTTGTGGGTGACTGGATACAATCGCAATAGCGTGTACGACCCCTATATTTTGAGCATATGCTAATAGTAGTAGTGCCTATAACCAGATGAGTTTTACCATTTTTATATTCACTACTTACGAAGGTATTGTTGACCTCCATTAACTATGTTATCATTATGTTATGTCTTGTCCGCATAAAAGTCATCATTCATATTTCATCCAAAAATAATTTCTCACATGCCAGGATTTTTATTTACCCTCTTGGGATATACTGAAAGCTATTAGGGCTTTTATTATAAATTTTCATTGAGAAAATTGAATTACAACTGGAATAAAAGTTTGAACCTGGCGACCTTACTTAACTCAATTCCCGAAAAAGACATATTCTGCACCGTATCTAATACGATGATCAGGGAATACAGTTTTGGAATGTTATTCGAGGTGGAAATATTACATTGTTAAGTCTGGTTTAAGGGCGAACTATCGCTGGACCGTAGAAGCGTAATGTGGTTCACCGAAGGGTCAAAAATTCAAATGGAAGTCGGTACTGGTGTTGTTTAACCTAACTATACTGGGCCCACTGGGTTTATGTCCTAGTGCACTTCAAGCTGAGGTTCATGCCATTGAGATCTGTGCCGGAATAAACCTTGAAAAATGTATGAAAGGCGCCAAAATACAATACATATATTCTCCGATGGTAAAGCCGTACTCAAAGCACTGTCTTTCCACTCAGTTGACTCTAAACTCATTTTAACGCTGTTTTAGTGCTTCACAGTCCCCAACCAAATATAACGAACTTATACTGGGTTGGGTGCCCGATCACCAAGGTACTGAAGGCAATGAATCAACTTCATCAGGAAGAATGGGCTCAGCAACCAAATTCGTAAGTCCAGAAGCCTTTTGCGGTGTCAACTGGGCAGATGCAGCGATTAATAAATGAGAACACGAACTTTGTTTGATCCATTGGGATACTGCTTCAGGACTTAGAAAATCCACAAGGCAAGTTAAGTCTTACAAGGAAATACTTACACTCGATTCGAGTTGTATTAGGAAACTGATATGCTTCCTTATTGGCTACTGTGGGCTAAAATACTGCCGTTATAAGCTGCATCTATCTCCCGAGACAGAGTACTGCCTTTGTAAGGAGGAGGAGGAAACCTTTAAGCAAATTCTTTGTGAATATCCGATACTATGCTGGTTGAGACGCCGTAACTTCAACAGTTTTTTTTTTGTCAGGATAGGAAACGCACGACTGGAGTACTCAGACGCAACTGGTCCATTGTATCACCAGGACTTACGCATTTAATTCGAATTTCCCTTCCTATCTAAGAAAGCCAAGCAAACACTTCAGTGATGTGGAGTTTACAATACGAGCACTCACCATATTTGTACGGAATATCTCCCACCTGATACGAGCAAATGAATGACACTCGCAGAGAAAATGTTACGAAGTGTCGTCGTCCATTCCACAAGCGTCGCGAAATGCTGTGTCTTTTAAGCCTAGCACATTACATACATACATACATACATTTTCAAATGGCCCGCTAATCCTTCATGAGGGTCGCGGGGGTAGGATGCTTAGGTGAACTCTCCATCCTTCTCGATCATCCGCCATTGACTCCAACTCATCACGAGGAATCCCTAGAAGGCTCCAGGAGAGATGTCGGACTTGGTCCAACCATCTATTTCTAGGCCTACCGCGGGGTCGCCTACCTGATGGCATGTCCACCATGGCACGTCTTGCCATCAGCTGGTCTGGGGGCATACGCACTACGTGACCAAACCATCGAAGCATAGATCGTTCCGTTCGGAGAAGTAGCTGCTCAACATTGAGCGCCTCGCGTACTCTGGTGTTGCGCACTCGATCTCTACGAGTTATTCCAGCAACACCGCGAAGGAACCTTATTTCGGCAGCTTGTATCCGCGATCTTATTCTTTCGCTCACTACCCAAATTTCATTACAATAGATAAGAGTTGGAACATACACCGAGTTAAAAACCGATAGCTTAGCTTGAACACTAACAGATTGTCCAAGCTCTCTCAAAATCGATCCAACCTGACCAATTCTACAGGATAACTCGGTATTGCTCTTCCCATCACTCGTGAATAAAACCCCGACGTACTTAAACTTATCCACCTGCTTCAGTGGAACTCCACTAACATGCAGAGTGCACTGAATGGGTTTTTTGGAAACGACTATTACTTCTGACATGTTCACGTTGATCTTCATTCCAGCAACATCACAAACAGCTACAAACCTTTCGAGTGCGCGCTGAAGTTCGTTTTGAGAGGACCCAAGGATGACCAAATCATCCGCAAAGAGCAGATGACTAATCCTTAGGTCTCCCACTTTGAAACATTCCCCGCCACGGCTGCGCTGCCACATCCAATCCATATATACAATGAAGAGGAGAGGTGACAAAACGCATCGCTGGTGGAGTCCAACGCCCACAGTTAAAGGTATTGGCTTAACATCGTTTATCCGAACACAGCTTCTACAGTCTGTATATAAAGACTGAATCGCCCTTAAAAGGGAACTATCAATCCCATACTCCTGCAGAACACCCCAGAGTTTGCCTCGAGGAACTCTATCATATGGTTTTTCCCAATTCACAAAACAAGTGTGGACAGGTTTGGCATACTCCCATGCCTTCTCAAGAACCGTTCTGAGAGTGAACAACTGGTCGGTTGTGCTTCTACCGGGACGAAAACCGCACTACTCATCCCCCAAACTGTTCTCAACCACAGCTCTGGAACGCGTTTCTAGCACCTTAGCGAAGACTTTTCCAGGGAGACTTAAAAGAGATATACCCCTATAGTTGGCGCAATCTCTTTTGTCCCCTTTTTTAAAAAGAGGAACTATCACCCCCATTTGCCAATCACCACCGCGTTCCCAGGCCACTTTAATGACACGCGAGAGCCATTGCACTCCCTCTTTACCGAAAGCCTTGAGCATTTCTGGCCGAATTTCATCCACACCAGCAGATTTGCCAACCTTTAGCGCTTTGATCGCCAAAATTACTTCCTCTACCGGAGGACTACTTTCCGCCCAACTCTCGACAATAGGTCTGTCATCTTCGTTGCCCTGTTCGGGTTTGAGCAATTCTGAAAAGTGCACGCTCCATCTGCGTAAGATGTCTCCGTCATTGGAAAGAAGTGTACCGTCTTTGGATTTGACTCCTTCAACGATATTCAACTTTTTTCCTCTGAGTCGGCGGGCGGTCTGCTAAAGCATCTTATTTGCAGATCTGTGGTCACGTTCCAATTTTTCGCCAAACTCCTTCCAAGACTGTTCTTTCGGTGTTTTCACAGCTAATTTGCAAGTTCTTCGCGCCTCAGTGTACCGATTTCGAGAATCGGAGTTCCCCAAGTGAATTCACACCTTAAAGGCTCTCTTCTTCTCTCTGATGGCTTCTTGAACTCCGGGCGTTTTAAACCAATCAGTCCTTTTCTCACCACCAGCCGCCATACCAAGCCGCTTCACTCCACAACATCTCCCGCAGAGGCAATAACCGCTGTTGAAAACAGTTGCCATTCTTCCTCTACATTTGATGGAACAGTTGGAATTCGTTCAAACTTTTCAGATATTTGCCGCGCAAATGTCTCCCGTATCTCATCGTCCTGTAACCTCTCCCATCGTATGCGTGTAACCATCCTTGGTTTACGCTTTGATAGGGGAGGCACTCTCTCGCTAAGAGACAATTTTTTTTACAATTCAGCCTGGCGACAGAATTCAAAGTCTTTATATTCACGAGCTATATTGGAATTGGTTAAAGCCTTAAACAAGGCCTTAAGCGCAGTCTTACCTGCAGCTGTCATAACAGAAGTCAGTATGGAGTTCCATCATATTTAAATGTTATTGGGACTCAGTTATTTGAGTTGTTTCCAATCGATCCAACTGCGGGTGTTAGTGGATAACCTATATCCTATAATCAAACTTGGTCGGAATGGCTAGTGTATAATCGTTCCTTATTGGACGAATTTAATGTGTGTCGAATGGAATTGGATAAAATTTAAGCTCTGTCATGATATACACGCATTTTGTCTTATGCATCGGTGGTCAGGTGCATTAGATCGTTTTAGCCCACTTGCATATACCGATACGCACTTGCTCTCTAAAAGCATGATCTCTTGACCATATAATCTCTGTCATTTTCGTTGGCCTTTTTCATTACTCGTACTATGGTCTCCTCGGTGATCCTCCCCCACTCTCCAGTCGTTAGGGAACAAATGATATTTCACAAATACACTTATCAGCCCTACCCAAGAGTTTTCAATAAAAATAGGGGTGCACCAAGAAAGCGTCTTTAAGTCTTTTGCTCTTTATTGCAGTCCTTGACTATCTGCTTGAAGGTAAAGTGAGGGATCCCAAGGTACATCAATTATTCTTTGCTGACAATGGAGCCATCATAAGCGAGGATCCTGCAGTTGATGTATGAGTGGACGTTTTGGAGGGAAATGGGCATCGCATTAGTTCAAAAAAGACAGAGTACCCGTTCTCTGATCGACTTAGGCCTATTTCAGACATTTATTTGTTCGGAAAGTTCAAATATCTGGGATCTATGATCAATAGTGAAGTAACTTGTGAAGTCGAATATACAAAAAGTATACTCGTATTCGGCTGATATGAAGATGCTTCGCATGACAGCAGGAGTGACAGAGCTTGATCGAATAAGAAGTTCGAAGATCCGTAGAAGCCGGGAAATTGGGACGTCCGCCGATATTTTCTGAGGTCAAGCAGGTCAACCCTTACAGGCGGAGCAGTAGAAATATAGTTAAGGGAGAGAGTTATGATTCCTTGTTTTCAGATCATAACCTCGCCGAAATAGGAAGAAGAAGAAGAATACCAGCTATTGACAAGCTCACGACTCCACGAATACCGCACCTGATTCAATTATAAATGAAAGACAGAACAACATGATTGGTCTAATAAATTATTTATTGGAATGTTTCAACATGCGGGTGTGGTATTTCAACAACAACGACAGCAAAGGGTTAGCAGGGACTAGGTGTGTTTTAAATATCCAATTTTCTGACAATTTAAAATTAACAGCGTGCAACAAAGAGGCGATTCGTCCAGCAATTTCATTACACTCCCCCATTTCGTGCAAACATTCAACAAAAATCGTTGACCGTCCTTCATATTCTTCTTGGAATATCGTTCTTTGCTCAATTAGATTTGAAAAAAAAAAACGGTAGAAAGATACATACTCGTACATCGAGTACAATAGAACTACCCAACTGACCGACCTCAAACCCAATATCCCCCCTCTGGCGCATCCTATTTCTGAAATGAAATTACAATTTCACTTAAACCATTAAAAAGCAATGAATCAGAAGGACGAAGAAGGAAAACAGAAACTGACGTGATTCGCTCGTGTCTTTTATACCCACCGGTGCCAAGCCTTGAAGGGTCTGGCAACAGAGGGCTCAGAGAAAAATCAATAATTCCCAACTGCAGATAGATGCCAGAACGAACAATGATATACCGAGAAGAAATGAATTTTCAGAGATATTTTCCTTTAATTTTTCTCTGATTTCGAGGATGATTTCTACCACCCATACTGTACGTACTACAGGAAATCCTTCAGACCCAAACGCCAATGCTTCCATTATATTGCAATCAGTCTAGATGTGTGCGTGTGTATGCTGGGCGGCGAGGAAACATGAAACGTTTTAATTACGTGTAAAGAAAGGACATCCATCATACAGAAAGAAATGTTATACCTACTCCATAAAACAAGGATAATAAATGAATATCACTAAACCCCTCACACACTCCCCAGAGGAAAGCATGTCGGGATTATCGTGCAAACAATGGCAGGAAAAAAAAATAATAAGGCGGCACGGCTTTCACCTGTGTAGCGTAGTCTATAGTACCGTGATGATGACGTGTCAGTATATGTAGACAACACTCTTGAGCTCTTTTATATCAAATATGGATACATTCATGAGCCATAGAATAATGACTCTTAAAAAACGACTCTCCCCACTGCCCTAGCAAAGGTTAATCCCGTAGACACCCTTCAACGGGCAAAAAACCTACATAGTACTCCTTACAGTATTTGCACTTAAATAAACCCCACTGGGGGTGGAGTGTTGTCCTTTTATAACAAAGAATTCCTTTCCAAGTTTGCACCGCTGAAGAAGACGCGCCACGTCATCCATCGACGGCTCTGGTGAGGCGAAAAAACACATAGAAGCACAAGAAGACGACGCAAGACGTCGACGACGAGGAGGACTAAAAGGATAGACGATGATGACGAATGACTGAAATTACACGATGATAGCATGAGACCTACTTATATATCAAATTCATTTCATTCGAGCCATAAAGGGGAGCTATCACCAAGGATAGGATTAGCCCTGCAAAGTACCGATGTTCTCTCTATTCTGTGTTTAAGGAGGTAAGAAGGGCATATGGCTGCATACCTATAATGTTGTCTACAAAGGGTTGGAGTTCGTTGAAAAAAAGGGAGTTTTTGGTTTCGGTTCTGCACGTTTGACACACCTACAACACATCTCCAGTAAGAATCGTTACCGTCAGCGTAATTGGAGAAAAGGATTGTACTGTATTTATTTACTTTCCTTAATTGTTCATTGTATTCCGGCTGGGCCTTTGTTTGTACCTTTCAGGGTCAATAGTTGCTGCATTAATGTTGCGCTCTTTCGTAGACTTTTACAAATAAATATGGACACATGTATAAAAGAGCAGTGGTGTACCAATATTGTCAATAAATATTTTAATTGCAAAAAAAAAAAAACTTCCATCCAAAGTGGTAGAGAGTACAATGGAATGCAAAATTGGTTCATAAAATGATGATTTCCATATGCGAACGTGATGAATTTAAAATTAAAAAAAAAATACTTCCCGCTGCAATATATGTACATTTTGCAATAAATTTATAAATTCTCACGTAGGCACTATTAAATGAGATTTTATTAAGTTAAAACAACGAATCATCAGCTTTTATTTGAAATGCGTTGCATTATTGTAGTGATACTCAAACGTGAGAAGAATTTTTATAAACATTTTCGCTTGGTTTGCGCTTAAATATTGACGAATTATTTTACCTACATGGCTTATTTTTTTCTTACAGCTTGATGAGATCCTTTTCCACCTTTTTTAAAATTTTAGGGGAATACATTTTCTTTCATGTTTTGATTTATTTAATGCTATATTGAAATGTTGTCCTTCAACACTTGACGAACGCCACCGTCACTTACCTACTTATGGTTTTTAGGTGGCGGTACAGTTCGGGGTGAACCTGGGCCTCAACCAACAAGCCTCTTAATTTAGCTTGGTCTTTAGCTAATTACCTCCAGTTGCGCACTCTAAGTTGGTCGATGTCTCATTGAACTTGTGCGCGTCACCTACGGCGATGGTTCCCTCTACTGCGTCGTCCTCCGGATAAGATTCGAAGACTCTGACGCTCGGGGCGGAGCGTTTGTGTCAATTCGGTCTATACAGGGTGTCCCAGTTAAGCAGTTCAGAGGAGATACCTGAAGTTTCACCGAACAAAAAATTGTATGCCAGGGGGGGGGGGTCTATTCTCACCACATTTCAAATTATAGCCCATCAAACTGGGTGACCTCTTATTTGGAGGTGTAACCACTTTAAACGCTATAACTTCTAAACTATCATAGGTACAAAAGTAGTTTTATACATTTTGGAAAAACAATTAAGTAGCGCATACAAGTTTCAACCACATTGGCTACAGCTGTGCAGATATAAAAAAGTTTTGGCTCCTTAAACTCAAAATAATGAAAATTTCTTGTTCCATTTTTTCACTTAAAATGCATTTTTCTCAAAATTTTTACTTAATTTGTATTTTTTTTTATTTTATGAAATTTTTTTGAATTTACGATCAACATAAGTTGTAGTAAAAGCCATTTTTTGTCAGACAAAAATGGTCAAAAAGAAGTGTAGGTACCTACTGAATTAGTCTTAAAACAGAACAGTTTATGTAATGTTTATAGCAATTCTTTGTAGTGCCTTCCTTCTATTTGAATACACTTTCGGGCGCGCTTAAGCATTTCGGATGGCAGATTAACGAGCAGCAAACTTCTTCTCATCTCTTCTGAAACGGCACTAATTTTGTCTTGGAGCTCTTCCAGACTCGACATTTCTCTAAAATAAACTTTCTTTTATAGCACCCCAGAAGAAGAAATCCATGGGTGTTGGATCAGGAGATCTGGGTGGCCAAGGGTTGGGGCCAAATCGACCAATCCACTGTTCGTTAAAAGTATGGTTGTGGAACGAAATTACTCCGCTGCTACTGTGACAAGGTGCTCAATCTTGTTGAAAGAACATCGCCCTTCTCTGAACAAAAAACATCTTCAAGGAGCTTCGGCAATCGTTCTTCAAGAAATTCCAGGTAGTAATGGGAATAACTCTTCATGTAAGAACGTGCGGGCCTACTAAAGTGTTTCCTATTAATCCAGCCCAAACATTTGCGCTAAACTTCCTTTAAAATAATCAACACATTTTGAAAAAGTTGTTCATAATAATTAAATTCTTACCTTTGAAAGATTGGAGTCTGACCAATGGTGCAAATTATGGTGGTTTGTTACCCCATCTCTTGCCAATTGCGTTTCGTCAGTCCACAGAAAGTTATTGAGGAAGTGCCCGTTTTCTGCTTGTTTGCGCAGTAGCCATTGGCAAAATTCCACTCTTCTTTGCGCATCTCCTGGTAGTAAATCCTGTCCCGGTGTTAAATGGAAAGGGTGTAATCTATTACTCTGTAGACTTCTGTGAATCCTGGTTCTGGGAAATTCCAACTGCACAGCTAGTCTGCGGATACTGACTGAAGGCTTAACTTCCACAGCACGCAAAATCCCACTCAATTTCTGCCGCCGCTGCGACTGAATGTTGTTCCCTTTTATTTGGTGCAGCTGATCCAGTATCAACAAGGCGCTGATACGCATCAGCGAACATCCGACTACATGGTGTTCTACGATTTGGGTATCGTCGTTGGTACTCCAATCTTGCCAATGAAGCGTTTCCATTGCAGAACCCGTATACAAACACTATTTCCGCGTATTCACGTTTTGAATACATTTTGTGGGGATCGGCAGTTACCTTACAGAGCAAAATGTTCATTGTAAATCAGTTGAAACAAAATTGTGGTACATTTGCAAATCAGTGATAATTCTTTGTTACCCTTTTTTTTCTATTCGACAATTGACTGTAACTGCATTGCTCATATGTACGTTAGTTTATTATTCTCACTTAATTTTGTTTGACCATTTTTGTCTGACAAAAAAAGGCTTTTACTACAACTTCTGTTGATCGTACGTAAAAAAGTAGCTTAACATAATTTTAAGGAATTTTTTTAGGGATGAAAATTTCATAAAAGGAAAAAAAATTTGAGGAAAATGCATTTTAAGTGAAAAAATGGAACAACAAATTTTCATTATTTTGAGTTTAAGGAGCCATAACTTTTTTGTAGCTGCACAGTTGTACCCAGTGTGGTTGAAACTATGCGCTATTAAATTGTCTTTCTAAAATGTATAAAACTATTTTTCTACCTATAATAGTTTAGAAGTTATAGCGTTTAAAGTGGTTACACCCCCAAATAAGAGGTCACCCACTTTGATGGGCTATAACTTGAAATGTGGAGAGAATAGACCCCCCCTGGCATACAATTTTTTGTTAGGCGGAACTTCGTGAATCTCCTCTTTAAGGATGATACTGCTTAACTGAGACACCCTGTATATCCTAGCCATCTCAAACGTTCAATAAGTAGTTTTTTGACTAGGTCGATGTCGCTGAACAGCTCGTATAGTTCGTGATTGAATCTTCTCTTTCAAAACCCGTCAACGCAACGACACCGAATATCTTACGAAGAATTTTTCTCTCGAAGCGACCAAGTATAGCTACAATAAAGTCCATGTTTCAGTAAGACAGGACTGGGATGATCAGAGTCTTATAAAGAGTGTCGTTAGTTGTTCGAGATATGGCTTTACTTTAATTGCCTTATAAGCCCAAAAAAAAAAACAGCGATTGGCAAGAGATACTCATATTCTTCGCTTGATTGATATGCTGGTGTCATTGTCAGAGTTAATAGCAGATCCGGGGTAGACAAAGTCCCTTACTACGTCGAAGTTATAACTGCCCACTGTGACGTTCTGTCCAATTCGTCGGTGTTGATTGTCCTTTCTTGTTGACAACATATACTTGGTTTTGCCCAGAAATTTTGGCTGCTTTTGCTTCAATGCTTGCAAACGCACCCGTTCTTCCCGCTAAGTTCTTCCAATTATGTCTATATCGTCGGCGTATGCAAGCAGTTGTACGGACTTTTTAATTGATTGTGCCTCTGGTGTTGGCTTGTGAGTTCTGCACAATCCGTTCAATCAGGCTGTCTATAAAAGGTTTCAGGCGTTCACACAATATCGCAGAAAAGATCTTGTATGCGATGTTGAGGAGACCGATGACTCTATGATTGGCGCAGTTGAGAGGGTATCCTTTCTTGTGGATCGGACAAACGATGCTGAGATTCCATTCATCATTCATACACTCGTCTGACCAAATCTTAGGGATGAGTTGGTGTATGCACTCTACCATTTCATCACCAGCTGCCTTTAGAAGTTCGGGCGGAAAGCCGTCAGGTCCAGCAGCCTTGTTGGATATCAGCTTGGATATTACTATCCTCACTTTGTTTTGGTCAGGTGAACCGGAATTTTGACTATCATCGTCCTTGTTGAATGGTTCATTCTGCCTGACAGCGGGATGTAGGTCTTCGTCGTCGTTATACAGTCTGCAGAAGTAGTTTTTCCATATTCTCAGCACCATTTCCACACTCACAACCATTCTACTACGAGGCTTCCATTTTTATCTCTAGAGGTTTTTGTACGGGTATTGGTTCTCTGACACGTTCTTTTTATCTTTTGGTAAGATTTCCGTACATTGTTCCTGGAGTATAAACTCTCGATATTCTCAAACGCGCGCTTCTCATGCTCTTTCTTCTTCTTTTGGAGAAGCCGATGTTCTTCCCGTCTCATTTGATCGTAGAGCTCACGAGCAGCTCTCGTCTTCCTTTGCAGCGCCGCTTTATATGCCTCTTGTTTTGCTGCATGCACTCGTCGGCATTTTGCGTCAAACCAGGGGTTTCGCGGGTGGTGTGCGAGCAAAACCCAGCACATCAGTCGCGGCGTTTCTGATGGCATGATGGCAGCGTTGCCACTGGTCTTCGGCAATTGATGCTGGGGGCATAGGGGTTACTAAGAGATTTCGGGATACGCGTGCAGCGAAGACCCTGGCGGTCTCTTGCGATTTTTTCGCCGTTAAATATTCTCACAGTGATTTTTCTTTGTTGCTCAGTTAGGAATATCCGCATTCGCATCTTGGCTACAACAAGGTAATAATCCGAGTCTATGTTGTCCTCTCGGAAGGTCCGGACTGTTGGAGGCATGTCTTGCGTCGATCACAATATGATCAATTTAGTTAGTCATTAAATGGTCATTGAACCGCCATGTCTGCTTATGAATATAAACCAAATCTTTTTGGATGAGGTGTACATGTCTGTGTGTGTGCTAGCGATTAGAGATGTTCTTCTTCTTCTTATTTCGGCGAGGTCATAATCTGAACTCAAGCGATCATAACCCTCCCACTTCGCTGCATTTCTACTGATCCGGGTTGGGTGCGCCTGTTCAACCTCAGAAAATATAGGTATGCCTCCTGTTTTTTTGGGTCACTTCGTTACTGAGCCAAGCCAAATGCTGGTGTTGTTGCACTTGTGCGATCCATGAGTTTTTAGATGCTTTTCTTTCGCTACGTCTTTGGAACGTTCTTTATATGACCTTTTTAGTGGGGTTAAAATTATCTCTTCTTTGAACATGAAAATACCTGCTGAGCCGTTCGCGCAGTTTTTTTGTGAGATGGTTTCACTGACGTAAAAGCTTCGATTTTCTTATTCGATCAAGCTTTGTCACTCCTGCTGTCATGCGAAGCATCTTCATGTCAGCTATCGTTAATTTACCCTCATACGCTTTGTTCATTGTCCAACATTGTGAATCCTATATGAGTGCTGGATACACAACTATGATGTAAAGCCTTCCTTCCAACTTATTTTTCGGTCACAGAAGATAATGGAGTTTTCCCGCCACTTTTGCCATCCACCCTACGCCTAAGGAATTATTGATATCGTCTTCACAGGTTGCTTCGCAATTGATCATAGATCCAAGACATTTGAACTTTTCGGTCTTGGGAAGCACTGTTCTATTCAAATAAATGTCTGGAATAGACCTAAGTGGATCAGAAAATTAGCAGTACGCGTACTCGGTCATTTTTGGATTAATGCGGTACCTATTTGCATCAACCCATACGTCAAGTGCTCGTTACATTGATGTAAGATCTTCACTTATAATGGCTTCGTCGTTGACAAAGAATAATTTATGTACTTTGGGGTCAGTCACTTTATCTTCAAGCAGATAGTCAAGGACTGCAATAAAGAGCAAAGGACTTAAAACGCTTCCTTGGTGAACCTTGTCTTGGTGCTGTATTATTTTTCGTAGTCGGCCACCCAATCCTCGCTCAACGCTCTTCATGGTTGGTGACGTTCAGCTTAATCGAATGGTGATTATCGCCTTTAAGCAAATACCTATAGATAATATTTTCTGACTAATTTCCCCTAGCTTTCCAGTAGTAGTACTCCTTTCTATGTCCATGTGCGTAATCTACACGCAAATACCAAATCCTGCGCAAGATCCCTACACATATTTTCGTCCCTCAATTTACCACCAATGTTTTTATTTTCAGCATCTTATAACAAAAAAAAAAAACCATTGGAAAACAATAATAATCAAACGTGAGTGTAGCACCTTTCTAAGGACTTGTTTATAAATATTTACTGTTGTTGGGACAAAAAGGATGCATGATAAAATGTCGATAGTGTAGGCACCCGTAAACATTGCATATGCATAATGGATACCATATCAATACATACCGGAGAGTCGAGTCAGCCAGTCCGTCCATTAACTATTCAGTATATGGGGGCTGTCTGGGTGGTATTGGGTGAGCAATAAGAAAGAGGGCGGAAGGGATGGCTTCGATGCTATCAACTGAATATCATATGGATTGTGTGCGTTGTTGATTTTCTTCGATTCTTGATTCTTCGTTCCAGAAATTTTGCAGATTTTTTCCTGCTTCCGGGTGATTGAATTACTTATGCCGCATGTAGTGGAACATCAATGAAAAGGTTAGGTGGAGGAGTGTATTTCTTGTTTCGTTTTTGTAGCAGCACCTCTCTTTGTATGTTATTTAAATTTAATTGATCTTCTTTATGCATGTATACAGTATTCAATTTTAAGGAGTCGTAAACAGATTTAAGGAAATGTTGATGGAGGTTATTTTGCAGTGGCTTGAAGTTGATGCTTATATCGGATAGAATTCATCGTTTTGAAATTGGTGGGAGATGGAGGATGGTATGAATTTTTCAACCGAACTTATACTGGGCTATTGTTGTGATGGGTATTTATATGAAATTCCAGATATTGAACTTTAACGGAATGAAATGTTATTTGAAGTACACAAACAGATATTTATACAACTCAAATAAGAGTAAAAATTAATTACTGAATTAAGTCAATAACAACAGGCAACAACAAGGCGAGATTAAGTTCTTTTTTACTCATGGGTCCAAAACGGATTTGTCCTTAAAGTGTAGGCGGTTCAAGCTTCCCGAATTCAATTTTATTTGCAATCATTTAATAATAATACTCAGGTATGCATAGTATGTCGGTTCGCTTGTGGGTTTATTTGCCTTTTAATTTAAAAATGTTAAAGCGTTAAGCATCAGTCATAGATTTTCTTAACTTGAAATTCTCACTTCTTGCCTCTTAATACCAAGTATTTGGACCTCTAAGAAGCAGCAATAGACAGGATAGTTGTATTTTGATGGAATCTGTAAGAGGAAGAGGTAGGGCCTTAAAGATTTACCTAACAATTTACACTTATTTGCCTTAACTGTAGGAAAAACGGATGCAGGATATACAATTTTTAATATTCGATGTTTTGAAGTAATTATGACTGACTTCAAGTGAAAATCGGCCAGTCACAGTAGATATGCAAAAAAATAAATAAATGAGGGACCCAAGAGAGCTAAGTCTAAAGAAATGTCTTCAATAGAATCCGAAAGTATAATAATCAATTGATATATGGTATGTATATATCACAATATACACATATTTGGCGCAACAGCTCATTAAGCGGCTAGGCCAAGCTTCTCACAATCACTCGTGTTGTGTGCGCTATATTTTTCGAATAAATTCCACACGAATGGAAGGGACCTACAGTTTTATGTCGTATCTGGAGGGCATTTTTGTTTTCGAGAAGCTTTCTCGTGACAATAATACTCTCGCATGTTTATCAGACGTTCGCGAGAGGTGGGACCGTCGAAAAACTGTTTGGTGTTTTCTGGGATTCGAACATTGAACCTCACACTCAGTGGTCTGACACACTAACCGCTGCGTCACGACGCCCACAATAATCAATCAATGTACTTATAAATTTGGAAATAGAAAAAATCCTGACGATGTAAAAAATGTTTTTTTGTTAAAGCTGTTTTAGAGGGATCATAATGATTATCACGTCACAGGGACCCACGGGGCACACTAAAAAATACAGTCTTGAACAACAGAAACTGTGGGATTTAAAACGTAATCGCCATATTTAATTTTTTTCCTGATGAATTTTTTCCCTATTTTTGAAGATACCTAAATTTTATTCGGGGGAAAAATTCCGAGGGAACATTTATTCACGATAACCCTGATTAATCTGTGTTTAAGACCTTACAGAAATCAATTAGTTTTGGTAGAAAGTATTTCGTAAGCTCAAACTGAAGATTTATGAATCAGTTTAGCCTTCAGTTCAACTTAAACAGATACTGCGAGTTCAAAATAAATTTTATTTCTTAAAAAAGTAATACAATGGTCAACAAATCCAAAGGAGTGGTAGTAAGCAGTACAAATATTACCAATTTACAATAATACATACGAACGACAATATCTCCAACCTCAATATCTAAATGTCAAGAAATCGAGGTATATTCACCACCCTATGTCCTCATCATAAGCACGAAAACGTGTTCAGTCATCGGTTGACCTTCCAACCGTACAGACCTAGCTAGCGAAGTAAAGAATAATAATCTTTTGCGATCCTCTTATTTCGATTCCCAATTTATTATTCTTATTACCCATTGAGTATTAATAGTAAATCAACAGTTATTAAATAAGTTTACCCAAACGAGTGATAAACTTCTTCTGGGGATGGCCCCGAGGCCTACTCGCCAATCGGGCAACCGATATGGCATTCTCGACGAATGTGCGCTTTCCGATCCCCCTGACCCCCCTCCGCCCCCTCCTCAAAAAAGATTATAAGCCTCTAATAGTGTTTTCAGTAAATTCCCAGACCTGCCAACAAAATCAACATTTAAAAATCCACGTTTTGTGCATATAACCTCAAAAGACGAGTCCAAGCCTTTAACCTCAATCAGTGTTTTCATCTTGAAAAAAACCATTGACTCAATCAGCACCCAATATGAAAAAATTTCCCAATTAAGAGACGGCTCCATTTTAATTCTAACAAAAGATCAAAATATAGCCAATAGATTCATCAAATCTAAAGCTCTGGATAATATATGCCCGGTTAATATCAAGCTTCACTCTAACCTCAATCTCTCCAAAGGCATTGCATACACACCTTGCTTGATAAATGTTCCAGAGGCAGAAATTATATCGGAACTTAAGAGTCAGAAGGTAACTGATGTGTACAAATTCACAAATCTGCAAGACAATAAAAAAATCCCAACTGGTCTCATGATTCTAACCTTCGACTTGTTCCAAATTCCAAACATAATCGAAATTCGCTGGTACAAAACCAAAATATCCGAATATGTTCCTAACCCAATGCGTTGTCGTCAATGTCAACTACTTGGACACACAACTAAATGGTGTAAACGTGCTGCTTCATGTGAAACATGTAATTTCCCCCCTCATGATGACAAAAACTGTACGCGCACACTGTGCGCCAATTGTTCCGGTCCTCATCCCGCCTCCTCCAAAATCTGCCCAAAGTACGTCCAATGCAAAGAAACTCTTGAAATCAAAACAACAAATAAATGCACCCTAGCCGAAGCTAGGCGCATCCATAGAGAACGAAACCCAATACCTACCACTTTCACCTCTGACCTCTATTCAGATAAGCTTAAGCAAATTTCTCACGAAACAATCGTTTCTAAACCATCCACCTCATTTTCTTCCACCGAACAAAACGTTTCATATAAAGAGAAATTCGCCCACCAAACCTTTCCTACTCAAACCGCTTTAAATTTAAAAAAACAAATCCTAATTTCACTCAAAATACAGAAAAAAATTCAGATACCACTAAAGTTACAAACACCTACAATGAAACAAATACTGAAAGCTCCACCTTGACTCAGAGAGAAAATATTCCTAATGTCTCAAACCCAAACACTGATAACGAAAAAACTCAAATGTTCAACACCCACTCAAGTGCACGCCTTGAAAAAAATGCAAACTATTCCAACTCTAACTTAATTAAAACACCCAAACAGCAAACACTTCCAATTTAAATACCATAAACCAAATTAACTCTCTTCCAAATTCCTCTTCTTTACCACAAAAACAACACTCTATGAATATTAATGATGAATATGACAGCTCTTAATAAAAACAATAACCCACTCATATCCCGCGCCCCTACCGGTAATGGAAGCCCCCGCCATGATGGGGGGGACTCTCACCACCGATGGGGCGCGGGAATATTATAACATCAGGTGGAAATCAACCTTCTGCCTGTACATTTAATTGTACAGGTAACAAGATCGACTCCACTGACTATAACGAACTCAAAATTTTGCAAGGGAACATGAATGGTTACTTCAATAACTATCCTGCACTCCAATTGTTGATAAAAGAACTAAACCCACATATAATCTCTATTCAAGAAACGCATATTAAACAGCCTGCAACACAACTTCAAAACAGGGTACATGTCTTCTTGTACACAAATCGATTCCTCATAGATTTATCAACATAAATTCCAACATATCCGCAATCGCAGTGGAAATCGAATTGAAATTGAAATTTACTATTATATCAATTTACATTCCACCAGACCAAAAATTTGTAACCTGTGATCTTGAAAATATTTTGAACAACATCCCGACTCCTATCCTGTTAACAGGCGATTTTAATTCTTGGAGTCCCTCCTGGGGGTCTCCTACTATTAACAGCCGTGGAAAATTAGTCGAAAAATTCATAGCTAACACTGGGCTCGCAATTTTAAATGACGGTCGTTCCACTCATTTTTCCACCCACGGAACATTTGCCCATGTCGATCTTACTCTTATATCGCCACACCTCACCCCAAAATCAGTCTGGAAGGTCTCCGATGACTTATACCGTAGCAATAATTTTCCAATCCTTACCACAATATCTTTGGGTAACCGCCTTAAACTGCCAAAAACCCAAACCAAATTCTTGACAGACAGCCAATTGGGACTTGTTCCAGGTCGAAGTCTCGAAACAAGTATTACTTAGACCAACTTCCACCAACATCAACAGAGATGCCGCCTCTGTTCTTAAATCAATTCGCTCTGCAGCAAACGTGTCTATACCGCAATCAACAAACAAAGTACACAATGAAACAGTTTCGTACTACGCCCATAAAAAATATCTTAACCGAAGCCGGACTCCCTCATTTAAATGATAGAATCGAATTTCTTACCTGGCAGATCATACAAAAAATTAACTCACCATTCGCAACACCTATACATGACGACACGAAGAAAATACTAAAACGGAAAAAAACGCCAAAGTATCCCTCAGCTCTACAAAATTCACTGAAATCAGCCGTAAATCTGAACATCCCAATCAATATAAATAAGAAATCAAAAATCAATCTTCCTCCATGGAATTTGCCCAACTATTCAATTGTTTTTCACCTCACACAATATCCAAAAGCATCCACCAGCAACGAAGCCTACAAAACGATGTTTCTAGAAATAAGAGAAAACTATGTAAGGCTAGGATGGCAACTTCTATTTACTGATGCCTCGAAAACAAATGATGGAACTTCATTTGCTGTCGTCAATGAAAACGGTTGTGTTATCAGTACGGGCCTTCTTCAGTTTACCTCATCTATCTTTACGGCAGAAGCGTTCGCCATACTAAAGGCAGTTCAAGCAGCAAAAAACAAAAAACGATAGTCTTTACTGATAGCCTATCCTCAATCAATGCTATTAAAAACACCAATAACTACTCCAATATTATTGCAGACATCCGTGACAATCTTATTGCCAAATATAATAACCTAAGACTGGCCTGGACACCTGGACACGCAGACATCATTGGTAATGAAAACGCCGATGCAGAAGCCAAACTGGCACTAAGAGAGCCCCTCATCTCATTTTACCAATTCAGTGAAAACGACTTAAAAATATACCTCAAAACATCTATGAACATTAAAATGAAGAACGCCTGGTCTGAATTTCAACACCTATACTCAATGCTCAATCCAGCTGCTGAAAAAGCCATATATTCTGTACATTTATCAACATCGATGATCAAACCCTACATAAGGCTCAGAATGGGACATACCAACATAACCCACAAGCACTTAATTACCAAGGAACCTGCTCCACTTTGCGAATTCTGCGACGAAAAACCAACCTTCACTGTAACACACATGCTGCAATGCGTAATCATCAATTCAATCAGAAATACTATATCTGGAAAGGACCTTCAACAGCTGTTAGCTTTTATCTCAGACAAAAATATTAGATCCGTGTACGAAGTTATCTTAAAACCTAAATTAGAATTATTTATTTGATACCACTTTTAACTTTAACTAGCCAAAAGCCCTGGTAGCTAGCGCTATACCATATTAATTATTGATTATGTAATTTATTTATGTATCAATAAAGTTATAATAAAAAAATAATAATAATAATACTGCGGTTACTTCCATTTGAACTTCAATGTTAAATTATACTCTCGCTTACTAAAATGCTGTAAAATTATTCAATAACCACTTCCCATCCATTCATCTGGTGACCGCTTTAATAAATTTATATTGACACAATGAACAATGAAAATATTGTTCGTCTAATTACATTACGGTTCCGCATAAATGCACTCCCCCGAACCCATGTCACATGGTAAATCAACAAATTTGATTGGATTGACAACACATTGACATCAATTAACACTCATATTGCCGCGAGGTATGAATTCATAAATTTTAGTGCATACACACACACACACACACACTTCCATGGTACAAGGGTGAGAGGGTCTCCCTTTTTTGGGAAAATTCCATCCGTCGTTCATCGACTTGATGAAGTTCAATGCACATTTACTTTTCAATTCGTTTAACAGAAGTGGAAGCCAAACAACATCACGTTCCGCAGCGACTAATGAGCGTACATTTGTCAAGACCATAGTTCTGTATACGTAGTAGCTACTCGTATCATCGTTCCTTATTCTTTCACTCTCGCCAATGCAGCATGTTTGGAATTAACTCCTTAGCCCACTTCACACTGAGACATACATAGCGCGCTTTTATCCAGTTTAATGCACTTATCTGGAACAGGGTGGACTAGCATTCGCATAGAAGATGTGTTATCCACTCCTTTTCAGAATGTGAAACAAAGGATGCTCACCATCATGCACTACGAGTTCTATCAATCTCGAAAGAAAAGAATCGTCTGACAGTTGGCTCTTATCCATCCACAGGCCTATATTCAACTTCAGAAATTGCATTAACAGGCTTCATCCACAGCAAGAAAAAAACAGGACAAAGGCGTTATGCTTTCATTGGAGACTTTTCTTTCTGACATGATATTTCAATATGTCCATGTCGAGACGTTATCCTAAATTCAAAAAGGTCCTTCCTTTCTCCACCCACACCCCACTAATGCACTTTGTGTGCCTGTGTGTGAAATTCAAAAGGATTGGATAGCGTCTCTTATATTTGGTTCTTGTTCTTCTTCACCTTCTATTGGTATATTTGCATAAAATGTGCAATGTTCAACAACTTGTCATTTCTTGGAATCCATGAGATGTGCATGCATGTATGTGTACTCCAAAGGACATTAAGGATGTAAAACAAGTTTTACGGAATTATTTTCGTTTTTTTTGACGATGACAAGGACGATGATGCTGACGCTTTTGATAATAATGATGACGAAGATGATGATGTTGATGCCATTATTATTTGCTTTTCGAATTTATGCTCACTCGTCCTGAAGGGGATCACATCTCGAATTCACTTTACACAGCATATCCTTTGAATGGGGTAACAAATACAAGCCATCTGTTGGGTGTGAGTAGAGGGTGGCCTCTATAAGAGAGTTTGAAGAAAAGGCAAAAGCAAAGCAAAGCAAAGATACCTAAGACGAAGAAGTTTCTACATTGTAGGCGGGCTTGTGTGCTCATTTTCCTTCGTTGTTCTTTTGTTTTTCTAGCAAGGATTACAAGGATAACTTTTGTTTAAATAAAATATGAACCCTACTTAAGAGGGGCTACTTTTTTTTGTGCGCTTTGAATGTCTCTTTTTCAAAAAGAGATTGTAGTACATTAAGGTGACCAAGTGTGCCTAACAAGAGCAGTGCAGTAACATTTTGCTTCAGTGATCTGGATTTCATAGAGACTTTACGGCAGTCAGTAATGATTGCGCTTGAATGTTTGCCTATTCAGGTAGTTGCAACATCAAGCTGAAAGATATGTACGAGTAAACGAGTATGTTTTCAATTTTAGCTTTTTATTCAGAAATGCTTTTGTTTCTATTAATTGCATTCATAGAGTAGACCAAGTGATCTGGAATGTGTGACCTTGTATTTGAGGAAAAACAAAAAAACATTCTGAAACTGGTCCATTGTACTACCAGATAGCAAACCCTGATTTACCCATTTTATTGGAATTTCCTTGTTTTTCTAAGAAAGCCAAGCAAGCACTTCAATGATGAGGAGCTTACAGTACCAGCACTCACCACATCCGCACCGAGGATCTGCCACCTGCTACGAGCAAAGGCCGGATACTCACAGAGGTAATGTTCCGCGGTGTCGTCGCTCTCTCCACAAGCATCGCAGATTGTAGTGTCACTTAAGCCCAACACGTTAAGGTGCTTGGCAAAAACAAAGTAGCCTGTCAAGACGCCAATAAGTTGTCTACAGTCTTTTCTGCTGAGAGACAGCAAGAATGCCGCTGATTTCTTACAGACGTCCGGGAGCATGCCTTTAGTCAACTTGCATCCCGCAGAGTCATGCTACACACAATTGTGCTCGTGACGGACCCAATCGTCAATGGAAGCCCTAACCGAGGACGCAGGGAGACCCAACGCGGGTTCGGGACCTGAGAAACCATCCTCTGAGCCTTGTCTAGCAAGCTCATCGGAGATCTCGTTCCCCAAGATCCCAGTGTGATCTGGGACCCAGATAAGAGACAGAGAATTCAGCCTTGCGACCGAGTTCAAAGAGTTTTTGGTTTCACGAACTATTTTGAAAGTGGTTAAAAGGTTAAGCAAGGCCTTAAGCGCAGCCTGACTGTCACTACAGACACAAATGCTACGTCCCTTCCACCTGTTCTTAACAACATAGTTCATGGCCATTAGGATTGCATAAGTTTCCGCTTGGAAAACAGACGCATATTTGTCTAATGTTGTCGACTTCCACGAAGACACCAGCGCCAGACCCTTGACGGGTTTTGGAACCATCTGTGAAAATACGACTACATTCCATTCCCAGCTCAGACTCTGACCAAAGCCAGTCCTGGACACACGGAAAGTCGACTCTGAATTTGCGCATCAGCTGGAGTTCTAGTGTCATTGCATCAGACGGCATATCCATAAGACAGGAGTCGTAAGATAAGTGTCGCACAAGTTCACCAAAACTCCAGTGTGGAGTGTACCAAAAACCGCCCCGCCTAAGATGATGGATGGCTTTGATAGTGCAACTCATGATATAAGTATCGAGGGGAGGTAAGATCAGCAAAGCGTCTAGAGCAGAGCCAGGCGTACTCGGGAAAGCTCCCGTGCAGCCGAGACCAATAATAGGTCCATTGTGATACCACGTGGATCATGGGAGGAAGTTTCTCCTACCTACTCGCTAAACTATTTTGAGGTTCTTATGAAGCGTAGGAGGCTCTTAATGTCGGTGTTTTTCAGCTCGCCTATGTCGTTCTAATAGGGGGCTCCTAGGTGAAGATTCCTTCTACGGGAGAGAGCTGGGCAGAAACAAAGAAGGTGAGGAATAGTTTCTTCCTCTTCTTCATCCATGCAGCTTCTACAAAAATCGTTCGCAAAAAGGACTAGTCTTTCAGCATGCTTGCCTAGACAGTGCCCAGTGATGACACCTATTGTGGCCCCAATATGCAATCTGTTGAGAGAAATCAAATTCTTAGAACGTTTTAAATCCAGCTTTGGCCAAATCTGTTTTGTCGGTAGACATGTGGGTCCACTTGTCCACCTAATATTTGTACTCTCGATAGCATCCAGCTTAAATTTGAGTTTGCAAGTAGCGATTGGTAAACCTAATGAGCCTTTGTCCGGCAGGATGGGTATATTTGGTCCTATTCTGGCGAGTTCATCGGCCTTACAATTCCCTGGAATGTCCCTATTCCCCGGCACCCAACACAGGTGAATATTGAACTGCTCAGCCACCTCCGCGAGAGAAGATTGGCAGTCTATAGCTACTAATGAATTTATAGAGATCGCTTCCAGGGATTTGATTGCTGCTTGGCTGTCTGAAAAGATACGGATATCTCTAGCAGATATCACATATTCCTTAAGTCAAGATAAGACTTCTTTAATCGCCATTATTTCCGCCTGGAACACGCTACAATGATTTGATAGACGGAATGAGAGCTTAAGATTAAGTCTGTCAGAGAAAACACCTCCACCAACTCTGTTCTTGGTTTTTGAGCAGTCAGTCTAGAAGTGAATTGACCCATCTTCTAAAACTGTATCATCATTCCAGACTGATCTGGAGGGGATGGTGACGAGGAAGTTCTTGTCAAAATTTAGACGTGGGGTGGTGTATACGTAGTCCGTATTTTCGGGAGAGATTTTGAATTTGTTAAGAATGGAAGCGTGGCCAAATTCTTTTCTTGACCACTGTTGGGTAGCTCCAAGGCGAATGGCTACATTCGCTACCATTTGCTTGCTAAATACCATATATCGAGGGGTATCAGATGAAACAAAATGCCCAGTGCCGTAGAGGGAGTTGTACGTAGTGCTCCGCTTATGCAGGACAAGGTGTACGCTAGACTTACTTAGATAATATAGAAGCCAACATACTTCGAGCCTACTCTTCCAGAAAATATGTTGTCGTAGATGTCGCTTTTATTGCTGACTGTCATCGCAAGACTAGGGCCTGGGGATGAATTCTAGTTGATGAATTCTAGTTTTGTGGGTATTGTGGACCTATCATTCCAAGAATGACGAATTTCATGATTTTATTGTCCAGGCAGCAAAAAATAAAAGGTGTAAAAGGGGCTTCAAGAAATACTACCTAGAAGAATAGTTCAATATAGTTGAATGTCACCATATCTTACAAAGCATGACGGTTTCTTTTTCAACTTCCGGGATTAATTCCTGAAGGACGAAATTGTCACACCTTGAAAAATAAAAGCTTAACGCCACAAAAAGCTCTAGTCTGAGATAGATTTGAGTCTTATGGAGTAAATCTCCTATCCATCTCAGTCCTTACTCGACTGCGTTGACTTTCACATACCTAATTCTTTGGACTTTTTTCTCACCTAAGCGAACCTACGCTTAGCAAAATTAATTAGCAAATAAGTTATTCATAATAAAATCGAAAAGTAGAGCTACTCCCCAAGCGCTTGAAAAACAAAGTATTTAACTTTATTATATCTTACACACGAAAGTCACCGAAAATGACTGATTCATAAAAACCGTTAAACGAATAACATACCACAGCAAAGAACTCCCTTGAGTACTAACCACCACCACTTCTGCCAGGCACATATTTGGCGAGAGGGCGAGCGCATAAAATATTCGTGAAACTTTTCCTCAAGTTTTTGCACTTTTTGCTGTGTGCAGTACTCGCCCCCTCGGTGCGGTGGAAAAACCTTGAACTATGAAATTCTTCATTAATTTTTTTTTGTGTTGTTCCTTGGTTCGCAATGCGAAAAGTAAACTGTAAGCGGATATTAGAAAAGTTATTTTTTTCTCTTTCAATCCACATTGTCCCCTGCCCATCCCTTTACTCCTTACTTCTCGACATTTTACCCAGTTAACCTTCCCGGGGGATTAAGTTTGCCGTTGATTTCGATCTCACATTGCCACCACATTAGCTACACATGAAACTCTCGTAGTTTTCTATCCTCTGGGTGGAAAATGGACTAAACTTTTCGATGAAATTCATTTAAAGGATATTATGAGTATGGTGTAAGAATTCCGTTGCGTCGGTCCTGCTAACGTTGCTTGGGTGGGAGCTCCCAATGCAATTTATCAGCATCTGTGTGTTTGTCTTTAAACATCGCACAAAACTAGTGACCTTTAAACTGTATCCAACGACTTTTGTCAACATCCCATCCAACGTACGTTCAACTGATTTATTGTTTATTGATTCATTGCACGCCATTGAAACGTATAAACTCACTTAACCATAACTAATCCATCTTCTATCGCTCTAGTGAATTAGATTTTAAATATTTTCTTTCTCTTTTCTCATTTCAGCTGGCCTCAAGTACACCGACAACCAACGAGTCATAATCCATGTGAAGGATGTCAACGATGAACCCCCTTATTTCATTAATCGTCCGCTGCCAATGCAAGCTGTCGTACAGTTGAATGCACCCCCAAACACGCCGGTATTCACGCTACAAGCCCGCGATCCAGATACTGATCATAATATTCATTATTTCATTGTACGCGATCGTACTGGCGGCCGCTTTGAGGTTGACGAACGTTCCGGCGTTGTGCGAACACGTGGCACTGATCTCTTTCAATTGGACATGGAATATGTGCTGTACGTGAAGGCTGAAGATCAAAATGGCAAAGTCGATGATCGAAGATTTCAAAGCACACCAGAAGAGCGGCTGTCAATTGTCGGTGGCAAACGTGCACCACAATTTTACATGCCAAGCTATGAAGCGGAAATTCCGGAAAATCAGAAGAAAGATTCAGAGTAAGTATTCGTACAAATTATTATTTTCCTGTAGAAAGGGAATGTGCTATTGGATAGTCTGTAACGATTTTGAATGTTATTTCTACAATGGTTGTGGTTTTGATCAGATGTAGCTTGCAATGATATTGCGTCCTAGAACAATGCTTAACTGAGGTACCATCTTCATCGATCTATTCACGTTTCTTGGCCGTAATTATTAGTAAAAAAAAAAATTTCAAGCTCTCGCTACTTTTTTTATATTAAAAGTATGACAGACGTCTCTGTTACGGGATTTAATCAGTGTATCAATTACCTCATTACACTTGACTTTTTTGGTGACCTAAGACGCATTCTAGGTTGTCGTCCGATAAGTTGGAATTCTGCCGCGGTCTGCTGAAACCCAACATACTTCGTTGCTAAGCCTGTGCTCTCAAACTTCGATGAATAAGACATGCTTGGAACTAATTGATTTAATTTTAACCGATGTTAAACTGAACTGATATACTCCTATCATTCAATTGACCTTACCTGTTAGTTCGAGATTTTGAAGGAGCACTATGACTTTTTGCAATAGCTCGAAATTTCATATTCGCTCCATAGGGCAGGCCACTTGTAATAATTTGAATTGGTAGAAAAACTAAACCAATTTGTAGTAAATGTGCTACAGCAAGGCATGTTTAA
Organism: Brachypalpus laphriformis; assembly: GCA_945910035.1. NCBI lineage: Eukaryota > Metazoa > Arthropoda > Insecta > Diptera > Syrphidae > Brachypalpus > Brachypalpus laphriformis. The sequence goes on from OX246755.1 coordinate 128,676,037, forward strand.
GGGATGACGAGGAAGAAGGGACCATAAGCAACTTTCTATGTTATCAAGGAGGCTACCATGGACGAATACTTTTTTAGTGATCTAAATGATATCGGCAACGCCTGTACGGCTAAAATTAACTCTTTCATACAGAGAAGTAAATGGTTCCAAGAATAAGAGAGTGACCCACCCACCTTACATATTGGCTGTTCAATGGACCTATCTCTGGTCTAAGTACATCCTCACCGTGGGCCGTTACTAACCAAGCAAAGCAAAGCAAAGGGATGCCCATTTTAAACACATGCGTGTCTACTGACCAGTGATTTTCTTATCGCTAAAATTCTTGCAGTGTCTGTCAGTGTTCTTTTCTCAAGTTCTTGTGCTCTGGCCCAGTTGTAGTTCGGACAGATCTGCCCAGAAATGACGCAACTCTGCGGACTGGTCAACCTTTTGTTTGCCACTGATAGGAAGTGTGAAAGATTTCGTTCTTGACAGTTGTCATCGGAACAAGGCCTACCTATGCAAGGGATTTGTCAAGGGCGGATTCCCTCCTCGCCAGCTCGTCTGCGCGTTCATTACCGTCTACGGTGCTATGACCTAGTACCCAGAGGAGACTGATTTTTGTCCGACAACCAAGCGCCGAGAGCTCTTCCCTACACTGTTCTACAAGGTGGGAAGACGATGCTGTTGAAATCAGGGTCTTGATAGCAGCCTGACTATCAACGAAAATGGCAATATTATCAGTAGGTATGGAATTGTGTCTTATTATATGACTTGCTTCACGTATTGCTAGAACTTCTGCTTAGAAGACACTAAATGAATCGGGAATGCGTAAAAGGAATGAGGTCACTGCTCTAAATACTGCCTGATTATCAAAAAAGATATGTATTCCGTTATTAGCATTTTCAAGATGGAACTTATTGTTAGTGGTATCGACTCTTAATGGTAGGTCCAAGGACACCAGAAAAACTTAAAAGTACATTTTCAACGGTAAACCGCATAAGACTAGTGATGGTTCGAAATTTTACCAAAGCTGTACTCCTTATTCAATAAGTCAAGGATGCTAAAAAAACATGCCATTTTCGCGAATTGACTCAACTCAACACACAAGAAAGGAGACCCAAACTCTCAACTGCGCCAATTATAGAGTCATCGGTCTCCTCAACATCGCATACAAGATCTTTTCTGCGATATCGTGTGAACGCCTGAAACCGTTTATCAACAGCCTGATTGAACGAATTTTGCGGAACTCACAAGCCAACACCAGAGGCACAATCAATTAAAAAGTCCGTACAACTGCTTACATACGCCGAAAAATTATTCGTAAAATATTCGGTTCCGTTTGCGTTGATGGGTTTTGAAAAAGAAGATTCGATACAGTGATATCGACCTAGTCAAAAAAACTGCGTATTGGACGTCTGAGATGGCTAGGACATGTAGAGCGAATGGACACCAACGCTCCGGCCCGCAGAGTCTTCGAATCTAACCCCGAGCGACGACGCAGTAGAAGGAATCATCTTCGTAGGTGGCGCGCACAAGTTCAAGGGGACCTCGACCAACTTGGAGTGCGCAACTAGAGGCAATTAGCTAAAGACCGAGCTAAATGGAGAGGCTTGTTAATTGAGGCCCAAGTTCACCCCGAACTGTAGCGCTACCTAAGAAGTAAGTAAGAAAATAGTTTAGCCCAGACCATGGAACAAGAAAGGAGGAGTAATTCCATCAAATAATGGGAGATTGTCTGTTTGGCGATTTCAGTCTTTTTCGTGGTAATTTACGTAACCACGCGCAGATCAAAGAAATATTTCCTTGAAGTCATGGAAATAAACAAATGTTTTCGTACAGCCGTAGGTTATTAAGCATTTGTTCTACAAACAGCTAAAAATAGAAAAAAGACTTTTTGATAATTAGTATTATACGTTCTAGAAGCGAATGATTCTGCGTCTTTGAACATAAAACTTTCCTACATTCACCATCTCACTATGGTCTTCCGCCACTCAGTCTGCTCTTCGCGCATATTTTTTTGTCATTTAAACCCACCCCTGCAGACCCATCCCTAGTCATTTGCTAAACATAAAATGAGTTTTTAAGTAATTAGTCATGACAGCTTTGTCGTAAAATAATATGATTTTAAGAGCATATCAATCATTCGCCATAGTGCCTGTGCTGGGGCTCTTCTTTTATTTGGCTTTATGTTTAAAGCTCGTTAAGAAAAGAGCTTGCAATTAATGTTGAATATTTTTCTGTGTAACACACGCACTGCACACGCCTTCACCCAGCAAGACAACAATGAAAAAAAAAAAGAAAGTCAATCACAAAAATTACTTTTTATGTTTACTGACAAGTAAAGGCGGCAGCAACACCCTTAAAATCATTCCTTTTGATGAAAGGGACACATTGAAAAGACCTTCAATATCTCCACCCCTAAGGATGCGGTGAATATATATACAAACAAGCACAACGACTGTCAAATACTTCCTTCCAAGGAGTTTACAAAAGCAAAAAAAGAAATCCACAAAAAATATGAGGGAGAAGACTGATAATCCTAAGATGTTTAGCAACGTAAGGGGTGATGATAATGTACGAAGATGTTTGCAATTGCGTTGATCACAAAGGTAAGCATGAATTCATAGCATTCATGTCCATGTATCTTAGAGTCTGCCTCTGCTTGTACATCCAATTCAGTGTGAAAATTGTAACTCATGCGGATGGGAACGTATTTTTTTTTTTTTTTTTTTTTACTCTTGATGTACGACAGCAAGAAGCAGTAGCAGGTGAACATTTTGACACGTGTATTAAGTGTCAACATTGTGCCAATATCTGTGAGTGAAAATGAAATTTGTTTCAAGTTTTTTGACAGGGAAATAAGATTTACACTTTCAGTGTTATTTTTTCCTTGTAAGGATTGATGGAAGTGTATTGAATCCTATTTACAAAATGTCTGGAAGGGAATAAAGCAAAGAGAATTTGATGTTCTTAGGAACAGCTGACCGGTATGGAAGAGGGAGTGTTGAACTCAAGTAGAAGGAAAAATAGATCAGGTCAGGTGACATTCTGACACTTCTTACAAAACAGCATAAATAGTACAAGATGACCGCAATATTCTTCGACCTATAGATTTCAAGATGCACTACTGCGGAGTAATTTTTCCCGATAAAAGTTGTAGGCAAGGTTTAAAAAAAATGTCCGCGATTTGAAAATGATGCCCGATCTGGGTCGGTAGTTGGGAGATACATGGTTTGGGCATGTGGTTTTCAGATTTTGGTTTCGCAGAGTCATTCACTTCGTTCGTTTTATGACAACGGTTGTTTTTTTTGGAGAGTAAGAAATTTTGATTAAACGTGTGCAAACTAATTAAATGACCATATTTTTATTTTAAATGATTGTAAAATGTTTGAATACAATTTTGGGCATATGACTATTACCTTTTATAAAGGTCATCCTTTCAGTCCAACTTTTTACCACTTTTCGAGTAAATCGACCTACATATACGTCTTGAATATCATTCACAATATTAGCCTCCAATTGGTCAATCGATATTTGTTTATCCGCATAAAGGTGTCAAATTATATGATTTCGGGGGCCAATTGACAATTGAAATCACCTTCTCGGCAAGTTGTGATTTCTATGATGGTGTTTTTTTTTTTTTTTAACAGGTGTGTGGCCACGCACAAATGGCGTGTAGGCACTGCGACCAAGGAGATCCATTGTGCCATAGGTCACTTTTAGGGCAGCAGTACTTCTACTCTCCTTATGAAAGTTATAATTACGGCTGCGGAGGAGTTCCTTGGATCTTTTGGAGATATGATCTCTTTAAGGAAAACGCTTCTCCTAGTGCTACATAGAGCTACATACGAACATAGTATGTGTTCTGCGGTTTCGTCCTCTTCTAGGCAGAGGCGGCAGGTGATATCCTCCGAAATTCCCATTTTGTTAAGCTGGTAGAGAAGTTGACAGTGACCGGTAAGGAAGCTCACAAGCCTTCTTATGTCATTTCTGCCGTATTTTAGGATATCAACTGCCTGTCTTTGGAAGGGTTGGACAGCTCTTTTAGCCTGCCTGAGACCTTGGGAGTTATTCCAGTGGGAGATGCACATGTTGCGTTTCCAAATGTTTAGGGTAAGTTTGAAGGCGGAATCGGGTATCCCGCAGAAGGGTTCAGGTCCAGTGAACAACTCAGAGGAGCCCTTCCTAGCTAGCAGGTCTGCAGTTTCATTGCCGTCAACGCCTACATGACCCGGCACCCACCACAATTTTACTTTATTGTGTCGGGCCAGGTTTTGTAAGCTGTCGAAGCAGCTTAGAACTGATTTTGAACTGATCAAATGGGAGATCAGTGCTTTGAGCGCCGCTTGGCTATCGGTGAGTATATGGATGTGATGATGCCTGAGTGCAGGTTAATATTAGCACAAGTTTCGTAAAGCTCGGCCTGGAAAACACTAGGACTCTTTCCGAGTGATTTCGAAATTTTATGATTGGGTCCATACACAACGGCGCCAACTCCTGAATCCATTTTTGATCCATCGGTGTACCACCCTATACCTTTTGGATCAAGCGACGGTCCGCCATTATTGCATATATCACGGCTTGGGATCACAATCTCAAACCTTCTACCAAAGTAGAGTGATTTAGGCGTAAAGTCGGAAACTGTGCTGAGCATGTCTAGCTCGGGAAAGTCGGACAATAGCTCCATGAGATCCACGTGATCCCGTGTACTATTAGCATCTGATTTTCTAAGACTAACTGCACTGCGGATTGCCACTTTTTTTTATAAATATATGTAACGGAGTAAGTCCGATTATGGCTTTAATGGCTGTTGTGGGACAAGTGTGCATAGTACCGTGATGCCGAGGCAAGCTAGTCTTTGAAGTTTTGTGAGTTTATTAATGGTTGTGACCTCTTTGGTTTTCGTCCACCAGACTACGGACGCGTATGTCAGAATGGGTCTTACAACCGTGGTGTATAACCAGAAAATGACCTTTGGAGACAGGCCCCAGGTCTTGCCGCACATACGGCGACAGGCCCACAAGGCAGTAGTCGCATTGGCAATTTGATGCTTAATATGGGAGTTCCAGTTAAGCTTCTTATCCAGGACAATTCCTAGATATTTGACCTCATCGGAAAAATTTATTGTTGTGCCGTTTAGAGTCACTGAGCCAATATTCAGCGTTCTTCTTCTTGTAAACGGTACAACGACTGCCTTGCTGGGGTTAATAGATAGGCCCTCCCCAGCACACCAGTCCGAGACTACAAGGAGTGCATTATGCATGAGTTGACACACATTGTCTTCATGTTTGCCTTTAATGATGATCACCAGATCATCTGCATGGCCTATGGTTGTGAAACCTGAACTATTAAGTGTGTTCAATAAGTTATCCACCACGAGTGACCATAAGAGAGGCGAGAGGACGCCGCCTTGGGGGCAGCCTTTGGCCGCGGGGACCGTCACAGAGACCTCTCCAGACGAAGATGTTATTATGCGACTATCGAGCATGTTCCTAACCCATCTGGTAGAAGGTTCGTCTATTCCCCTGCGTCTCATAGCACTAGTGATGGATTCATAACCAGTGTTATCAAAAGCATCTTCTATGTCATGAAATGCACAAAGGGCGATTTCTTTGGAGCGGTAGGCAGCTTTAATCTCTGTGACGAGATAGTGAAGGGCGCCTTCCGTAGATCGATCTTTCCTGTATGCAAATTGACTAGAGTGCAGAGGTATAGTCTTTTCAAGAATGCCTCTAATGTGTAAGTCTAGCAGTCTTTCCATGGTTTTCAAGAAAAACGATGTCAAGCTAATTGGACGGTAGGATTTGGGTAGCTCGCTGGGTTTGTTATCTAGCTTAGGGATAAACACCACATTTACCTCCCGCCAAGTTAGTGGAATGTATCCCAGGTTGAAGCTTGTTCTAAATAGAGCTACCAAGGCAGGCAAGATGTAATCCAGACCTTTCTGTATGAGAGCTGGAAAAATACCATCACTGCCAGGTGCCTTAAAGGGTTTAAATGAACCGATTGCCCATGTAATTTTTTCTTGACTGAACAGATTTCCAGACAAGTTGTTGACTCTTCTGGAGTTGCCACAAGTGGAGCCTGCAGGAGCAACAGGTACGTGGTCGCTTAGAATTGTTGAGCCAGGGAAGTGAACCTCGAGCAGAGTTTCCAGGGTTTCCCTTCAACTGGCGATGTAGGTGCCATCAGGTTTGATGAGCAATCCCACCCCATTGGAATGATCCTTTGAGAGATCCTTTTGGAGACGGGCTGCTACTGGAAGGGACTCGATATTTTCGCAGTTCTTTCTCCATGCTGTTTCTCTTGGATTTCCTCAACTCTATGTTGAATTTAGCTCAAAGTGGACCTATATTCATCCCAATTTTTATTGCGTTTTGTGGTGTTGAAAAGTGTTCTCACCCTTTTGCGGAGTATCTCTAGCTGGTAATTCCACCACGGTACGCTCCGTTTACCTGTATTGTAATTTTTCGGGACACAGTTACTTCTGAAGGAAGAGATTAGGAAGTTATTTAGTTGGCAGGCTGCCACATCAACACCACATTTAGATCTTAAAGATGTGAGCAGCATGTCATCCTTGACGGCGAGATTTTCGCAAAAAAGTGCCCAATTAGTTCGTTTCGGTACGAAATGTTATAGACGAGAGAAGTTAAATCTGATATGCTGATGATCAGATAGTGAGGGTTCATTTGACACATGCCAATTTACAACAGAATTGGAAATAAAAGGGCTTGAGATAGTGACACCAAGTACCTCTTCTCGAATAGAATTTATAAAAGTTGGCTTGTTACCTTCATTACACACAGCTATGATGGTGTTAGTAGCCGTATGGCGTGTAGCGCCATGCTGTTGAGATCAGATCTTGTTCGGATTAATGTCATCTATGTATTGAAATAAATTTTCGTTGAGCATGGTCTGGTAACAATCTCCATTAACCTTCATTTTTGATGCCTCATTTTGAAAAAAATAAGGACTGATCATGCCACTAGCGTTTACGGCAGCTTTATTTTCTTCTGTAAGCAAAGGGACGAGATCGTACTGGATATGTATGGTCCATTAGTGTATACGTGGATGTTAATTTGTCAATGGTTCAACGAATATCATGCTCAGATAGACGCTTATAAACACAAAAAAATAGACAAAGCGCTCTATAAATTAGGCGAATAGAACACAAAATTTGGAAATAAATTTCCACAACACGTAAGTGTTTTTCAGGCATAAGTCCTTTCATGATGATTAACCCAAGTATAATGAACAAAAGTATCATATACACTTTCAAGAAATTTGACAGTTGGTTTAGTATTTATCCCTACTCAAAGTTAGATCACTCCATATAACACCCTTTAAATACGAGTATTTTATCAACAGTGCTATTCAGAGTTTAAAATACTTCGCCCATTTCGAGGGAAGTTTTTCTTTTTTTTATATGAATTCCAGTGGGGACACTTTCGAGCTCAGAAAAAAAATAAAGTTTCCTCATAAATATTATTTTTTAAAGAAACAAGAAACTTTTTGCAAGTTTCATGATGCAAAAATATCAACTTCTCAATTTCTGTTCCAATGTACTCCAGCGAGGAACCTTATTAGGACATTTGTCTCTCATTAAGTGCTTCTAATCGAGAATCACTAAACTTCCTCCTTAACACTAATTTTTTTGCGGAAACAAATACAGCAGTGGGTGATTTCAATCGGGAGTTTCTCAGATCGGAAGCACCGCTGATTTCAAGTTGTAAAACGATCGGAAGCCCTTGTCAGCGGTACATTTTCCTTACATATATATTGGAAGGACCAGATGGAGTTAATCCCAGCGAAGATGCAATATGCATATGGCACTCTTCGTCCCTGATTGATTAAATTATTACGATCCCGGTTACATTCCTTAGCTACGGAGAGAGGTAAGAGTAGTGTTTATACCGAAGACAGCCTCGCATACGACCCCAAATAATTTTAAACCCGGTTGATGGAACGGTTGATGGATCTATACATTCATAGCAATATTAGTGTACACATTTTTTGTTATCGCAGCATGTTTACTGCAACGGTAAGTTCCGTATGGCAAACGACTAACAAAGGCCTCGTAGGGGCAGCATCTCCCGATAGGTGCTGGTCCGCTAAGTAACGAGAAGGAGCCACTGCAGCCGAAAACCTAGTAGCTCTGTTAGTAAGCCCTACTCCCACCTCCTCGTGGTGTCATCTGGGAATTTCTTCGGAAATTGCTAACGGGAGAGGACAAATGGCGAGCTTCCTGCGCCAAAAAAACAGGATAAGTGTCGGTTGGTCTGTGGCCCAGCGAGCCGCAACCGTAAAACAAACTATTGCTCCGAAACGGAAACAATCGCCTCAGATAAGGACGGATAATTTGTTGACGACCTTTGGCTATCGAACACGGACAACAATCGGATTCTGGAACGTTAAGGCCTCACTCACTCAAGGAAGAGCCTTATAACGCCAGATTCCTCCAATTGGAGCGCGAATTCGCACGGTATAAAATCGACATCTTAGGGCTGAGTGAGATAAGATGGTACGATGCTGGGGAATACATCTCCCCAACAAAAAGCTCTGTGATGCTCTACTCTGGTAAACCAGCTGGAAGTGCACGGAGTTCTGGCGTAGGACTCATGCTAACTCCAGCAGCACGTAGTAGCCTCATATCCTGGAAACCCCATAGTGACCGGATATTGACGGCTAGGTTCCAGAGTAGAGTTAGAAAAATTACCATCATACATTGTTATGCTCCGACTCTAAACGCGACTGAGGATGAAAAGGATTGATTTTTATAGCCACTTAGGCGCCGCCTACAACCAAACGCCTAATGGGGACATCATAATGGTGATGGGAGATCTCAATGCCAAGGTGGGTAGCGACAACACCATGCTTAAGCACGTGATGGGAGTTCACGGCGTGGGAGACCGTAATGACAACGGTGAGCGGTTTGTGGACTTCTGCAATACCAACCGCCTAGTCATCGGAGGTACGCTGTTTAAGCATAACACCTGCCACAGGATCAGTTAGGTCTCTACTGATAGGCAACGAACATCCAACCAGATCGACCACATTGCGATCAGTCGCCGCTTTAGAAATTGTCTCCTGGACGTCCAAAACAGACGTGGAGCTGACGTCGGACTTGAACGAGATCACCATCTTATGGTAGCTCATTTACGCCTTCGTACTGCATCCGTCAACAGCAACCGCTCAAACCTACTTAACATCACCAGCTTTAATATCGACAGGCTCAAGGTTCCCCAAGTGCGCCAACAGTTCAGGGACCATCTTGCCTTAGAAGCAGAAGCAATCAGCAGCATAGAGAACATGGATGACCACTGGAGTGCTGTGAAAAATGCTTTTGCGACTGGAGCACGCACTTATGTCGGTAAAAAGCAGAAACACCACCGCACATGGCTTTCTACAGATACCTGGAGACGGATCGATGAGCGTACAGTAATCAAGGCTCGGATTGCAGCGGCCTCAGCAGTGGAGAGAACCGAGCTTGAAACCCAATACCGTGCGAAGAAGAAAGAAGTGCAGCGTAGTGTGAGACGTGACAAACGTCAATATATCAACTCACTGGCCTCAAGGGCTGAAGAAGCAGCGAGTAGGTGCGACAGTAGGACTGTTTACAACAAATCTAAGGAGCTGATTGGTGGTCGAAACTCCAAACAACATCCAGTGAAGAGTCTAGACGGTAGCCTTCTGATTTCGTATGAGGATCAGCTCACTAGATGGAGAACATTTTGCTACAGTGCTAAATCACTTAGACGATGGCGGTATGATCTCGAATTCGAATGAGCAGTTCGAAGCAACAAATTCCCGAATTCGCACCGCACCTCCCAGTAAAACTGAAATAATAACAGCAATCAAGTCCCTCAAGAAGAACAAAGCGGTGGGTATTGATGGCATCCCTGCCGAGCTATTTCAAGCGGCGCCAAATACATCGGCAGATTTACTGCATCCGCTAATACGGAGAACTTGGGATAGCGAACAATTTCCACAGGAATGGAAAAGGGGGATGATCATTAAACTTCCAAAGAAGGGTAACTGGATGGAGTGCGGCAACTGGAGAGGTATATGTGTTCTTCCAGCTGTAGCTAAAATAAAAGCTGGAATAACTCTAGAACAAATTAAAGAACATTTAGATTCAACTCTCGCTGTCGAACAGGCAGGCTTTCGCGCTGGATCCTCCTGCATCGACCACATAAACACCTTACGGATCATAATCGAACAATGCGTTGAGTATAGGTCTCCGCTACATTTAATGTTTATTGACTTCGAGAAGGCTTTCGACAGCTTGAATCGAGATGCTATCTGGTTGGCCTTGCGCAGGAGAGGCATTCCAGAAAAGCTTATAGCTATTATCAGGGCTACATATGAGGGCGTCAAGTGTCACGTCGTGCACAATGGTAAGGTGTCGGAGGATTTTGAAGTCTAAAGTGGAGTACGTCAAAGGTGCGTACTGTCCCCACTATTGTTCTTGGTGGTTATCACCGATGTAATCCGTGCAGCATTGACGGAAGCTAATTATGGAATTCGTTGGACGATGACATCTTACCTTAAACACCTAGATTACGCTGACGATGTTTGTCTACTTTCACATCGGATAATGGATCTTCAGTTGATGGCCCAAAATCTAGAAGCTGAGGCAAACAAAGTGGGGCTAAAAATAAACACAGCCAAAAAAAAAACCCTGAGCACTTCTTCCAACAACCGCGCTCAACTTAACATTGCCGGACTGGAAGTCGAGAAAGTTGACAACTTTCTATATTTAGGAAGTGTGGTCTCGGCTAATCGCGGTGGCACCGAACTTGATGTGTGCAGCAGAATCGGGAAGGCTAAAGCTGCGTTCGGAATTCTGTCCAAAATCTGGAGAAGCAATGTTATTAGCTTAAGAACCAAGCTACGACTGTTCCGCTCCAACGTAGAATCAGTGCTGCTTTATGGGTGCAGTACTTGGAAGGTGGACACCATTAACACACGCAAGTTGCAAGTCTTCGTAAACAAATGCTTAAAAATCATCTTGAGGATTTTTTGGCCGAACCGCATCCCCAACGAACAACTTTAGGTGAAGACAACTCCATTGCGAAATACGCTATGCAGTGGAATCCGCTCACCCAGGCAGGCAGAATAGCGGGACGCCCTAGGCAAACGTGGCGCAGAACAGTTGAGGAGGAATCAAGCTCTTTAGGAATGAGTTGAAGGCAGCTCAAACGCGTTGCAGAACTCCGAACACGATGGCGCGCATGCGTGGTTGACGCCCTATGCCCCCCGAGGGGTTAAAGGATATAAGTAAAGTAAAGTAAGTAAGTTCCGTATAGACCACCCTACACTTTCTCGTTAGAACTGTTGAAAGATCGCTGGTCAACAAGGCATCCACGATGGTAGCCTTTCTCTATATAGAAGAAGCTTTGAGCAAGATCAAACCGGAAGCCATAATGACGGTTTTCGGTAAATTAGAGATTAATGATAGGTTAAGTCACTGGATCACCCAAATACTGTTAAGCACGGTCATCCATTCAGAACTTGGCTGCTGCAAAATAAGAACATTTCAACGCGGAACACCCCAAGCAGGGGTGTTATCTCCACAATTATGGTTTCTTGCCGTGAACGAAATACTCTTCACCTTAGAAAGGAGGGATATAAAGTTATAGCTTATGCAGACGACATTGCTATAATAAATCAGTGGTAAAGATTGTACGACTTTACGTCATCTAATGGAATCAGCTCTGCCAAAAGTTGACTGACAGATGTGGGATTATGCCAATACGACTAAAACGGAGCTGGTGCTGCTTACAAAAAGACACTGGATTGCGGAGTTCACACTTTCAGAAATGAATACAATTCAGTTTTTCTGAATATGCCAAATAGTTAGGTTATATACGTATATTAGACAGGAAACTAAATTGGAAAGTGAACCTATTAAGAATGCCGGTATGACACCATGCGCTTGTAAAAGAGCTTTGGGCTTGGGGTGTCCGTCCGCAAATAATCCACTGGTGGCTGTATACATCGGAAGTAAGACCAATACTTATGTATGGATTCTAAGTCTGGTGGACGGCACTGGACAAGGTCAGTTGCCTTGCTCTCATCAGCACGATTCAGAAGTCGGCATGTGCCTCAAACAATGCTACATGTCCTTCCCTCGGATATTTATAGGAGGGAGATAGCAATGAAATCGACATTGGGACTGAGAATCATCATAATGGATCAGTGATGCAGCAACGTAGAAGAAGTCAAGGACTATGGTACTTCACACTGTTCCTTGATTTCAATATTAAGTATGACACTAGCATTCCCAATCGACAGAATTGGTCAGAGAATACTATGTATTCTGGAAAATTGTGTAGAAAAGGTCAGAGTATTTGCGTCGGTAGTGATAGTCAAGCTGCGCTTAATACCTTCCTCAACTCTTCAACTAATTTCAAAATAGCTCGTGGGTGTAAATACTCTGAACTCGGTCGCAAGGCTGAATTCTCGTTCTCTTGTCTGGCTTCCAGTTCACACTGGGTTCTTGGGGAATTAAGATCTCTAATGAGATTTCTAGCAAGGTTAGTAAGAGGATTTCTCAGGACCCTAACCTGAAATGACGATTGAGTTTCTCACGAACGGCATTCTTACTGCATCTTAGCGCAAAAGACTGCAGGTGGTGTCCACACCACGCAGGCCGGCAAAACTGTGGAATATTTTATCTCGGTAATGATGTGGTGAGTACTGGTACAGTAAGCTCCTCATAACTGAAGCGCTTACGCAGCTTTCTTCCACTGCCTTTTCAATAAAAAGGGTAAATCAGGGTCTTGCTCTTTGGTAGTACAATACAATGTACCAGTTGCACCTGAGTGGTCCAATCGAGTGCTTCCTATTCCAAAAAAAAAGACGTGCCTGGAAACTACTGGCTCTAAAGTTTTTATTAACATGAGTTTAACATGAAAAAATGAGAGGGACGAATTTCCTACTACTATGAGTACGCGCAGCCGGTTCTCATAGTGCCTCTCTGAGGTGTGAGGTTTAGCCCGTAGGCATATACTGACTAGCGCTACAGGCATTGTCAGATATATGAATCGGGCATAACCAATGGTACGGACCAGTGGTATCATTTGAAGATTCCTGCACCTCCAGGCGCAACCAAAAAAAAAAAACATGAGTTTAACTTACAGTCAATGAAAGCCAGCTTCCTAAACGCTATTGACGACTGAATTGAATCTACTGCAATATTAAAAGTTCTAATTTCAAATCATGCATAGATACATGTGTTTCTAGACATATTTCATTTATGTTTTAAAGTTGAAATGATTTGACATTTAAAGATGTCAAGGAGTACATGGTTGCAGATATTCTAATAAATTTACGTTGCCATCTATTAACCAACCATAAATATTGCAACGCATTGTCATTCGTCTTTATTGAGCTGATGCAATTTTTTTTTTTACACACTTAACCTTTCCGGTAACGACTTTTAGAGGAGAATTAAATATGTCCCATCAATTGAACGGGTCATAAAGCTTCACATTCCTAAGAGGTATTCAATTTTTACAACCGCTATGCAATAATCTTAATGTCAAACCGCAGGCTAACTCGATATATTTTCATTACACACTGTTATTCCCCGTTATTACACCCATAAAATTAAATATCCTTGTGATTCCACAGGCCACTACAATTGACGCAGTTTTCATCTGCAGAGACTTCACCCGACTATAAATCTCAACTAAACTCTTGTCAATACTTGAAAACCACTAAGCCCTTAACGAGGCGTAGATGGTCCATAATATACACACCCCTTACCACCCATTTCTTATCAAATACAATGCCATCGCACATGTTAATGTTACTTTTATCTCAACCTCTCATCCTTTTTCTCCCTCTCTCTTTGCAGCATTATTTCGGTGAAAGCCAAATCCTTTGCCGATCGAGAAATCCGATACACGCTGAAGGCTCAAGGACAAGGAGCGGGTACATTCAACATTGGCCCATCGTCGGGAATCGTTAAACTTGCCAAAGAATTGGATTTCGAAGATTTACGACAACCGCATGTGTATTCGTTGATTGTGACTGCCACTGAGGATTCCGGAGGATTCTCCACATCAGTTGAGGTACGTAAATTTCACCGACAACGACGACGACACGCACGTAATGCATGTTTCAATGAATACCTCTTGTTCTTTTTCTTCCTTTTGTGCAGTTAACAATTCGCGTCACAGATGTGAATGACAATGCGCCGAAGTTTGAATTGCCCGATTATCAAGCACACAACGTGGACGAGGATATTCCGCTGGGCACGAGTATCCTTCGAGTGAAAGCAATGGACTCGGATTCAGGTGCTAACGCCGAAATTGAGTACCTTGTCTCCGATGATCACTTTGCTGTCGATTCGAATGGCATCATCGTGAACAATAAGCAATTGGACGCGGACAATAACAATGCATACTATGAGTTTATCGTTACGGCCAAGGATAAGGGGGAACCATCGAAAAGTGGCACTGCCACCGTCCGTATTTACACGAAGAACAAAAACGATGAAGAACCGAAATTCTCACAGCAAGTGTACACGCCGAATGTTGATGAGAATGCCGGACCAAATACACTGGTGACCACTGTAGTGGCATCCGACAAGGATGGTGACAATGTGCGATTCGGTTTTGTGGGTGGCGGCACTAGTTCCGGCCAGTTTGTTATCGAGGAAATAACTGGAGTGATACGACTGCATAATAAGGCGATTTCACTGGACCGTGACAAGTATGAGTTAAATGTGACGGCCATGGATGATGGATCTTGTTGTGTGAATGGTGACCAAACGATTCACACGTCAACAGCTGTGGTCGTAGTGTTCATCACTGATGTGAATGATAATAAGCCGGTATTTAAAGACTGCGGAACGTATTACCCGAAAGTGGAAGAAGGTGCACCGAATGGTAGCCCTGTGATAAAAGTACAGGCGACCGATGAAGACAAGGGTGTCAATGGACAGGTAAGTGGTAGATTTTATTTTTATTGCTAACAGTGAAGGTACTGAGCTTCAAGAAATAATTAGAGGGAGGTATAGCATTTCAAAGTTATAGTGAGAAGTATGTTCAAATTCTTATCTACTCAAGTGTAGATGTAGAGCATGTTTTATTTTTTGTGGAGGTCGCGATAAGAATTTAGGGGAGTTTTGAACTAGAGAGGACTGACGTAAGGATTAAAACGAAACAAAAAAACCGGCGCTAAACAATCCAAGCCTTATTATTGCTTATTAGTGTACAGTGGTGTGAAGACTTACATTTAAACTAGTACCTATTCGTTGTTTGCTCTTAATCGCATACGACAAATCGAATCTAGAGTCGTTGCTGGTAGTTAGTGCTGTTTGCATCTCCCTGTTCGAAGCTCAACACTGTAACAAGGAACAAAGCAAACAAGTTGAAATTTGGATCCGTATATGTCTTCTTTCTAAATTAAACCCTTCGATTCGTTTTTTATATAACCATCATAGTTAAGATGTTTCCATCGGGGTGCAAGAGTCCATCGAATTCCTCCCTTTCCCGTCAACAAAGCTGGATGAAGCACATCGCAAATTACAAAATGGAATAGTATTGGCGAAAGAATATAGCCTTGTCTTACCCTACTTTAGATCTCGAATTCTTTAGAGAACCTTCCTGTGTGCATTTGGACTCATCTTATGTAGCCTTGATAATAGCAATTCATTTATCGGGAATACTTCTTCTGCGTAAGGCACCCCAAATAAACTCTCTGTGGACACTTTCGAATGCCTCAAAATTGATGAACATCAGGTGAAGTGGCGATCGATATTCAACACACTGCTCAATAATGATCCGCAGGGTGCTGATGTTGTTGACACAGGACGATCCAGAGCGGAGACCTGCTTCTTTGGCATCGAGTGTGTCTTCGCAATGTTGTTTGATCCGCTTCAGGATAATTTCAGCTATTATCTTGGCTACACCAGGCAACACGCAGATACCCCTCTAGTTTGTTCACTGCATTCAATTTCCTTTCTTGATTCCCTTCTTCCACTCATCAGGAAAGCTCTCAGTTTCCCAAGCCTGGCCACGCACTACATCAACTGAATTGAAAGTCTTTGCTTCAACTGGTCAAAAATATTATATTTTTTTTGGAAGTAGTACGACGCGACGTAAAAAAAAACTCGACGAGCGCTTGTGCAGACGATTTGACATGAATATCTACAATACTACAAATTCTTAAATTCGGCAGCTAGTCAAATGACTTGCCCACACACAGTTCAACTGAGTTGAAAGACTTGCCAGTCAACTTTCAAAATCGTTTGATTTTTCTTCAACCATCTCGTCAAACATCAAACTGATTAATTGACAAAGCCACACATGGGTTGATTTCACTGTGACTGAGTTGATGTTTGAATTAAATGGTGTATGGTCTGCATACCGTTCTAAGAAAAACAAAAAATCTAAGTTCACTGGAGCGAGATTTTTTTTGTTCACTATTTAGAATAGCCTGAATAAAATATTGTGTATTCACTATATTGGATTGTTCACTGCATCGACACTGTATTTGCTTAGGCCTGGCTTCTCGCAACCATTCGTCTTGTGTGCGTTATATTTTCCACACGAATGGAAGGTACCTACAGTTTTGTGCCGTATACGAATGGCATTTTTGTTTTTGAGAAGCTTTCTCTTGACAACAAATACTTTCGAATATTTGTCAGACGTTCGCGAGAGATACAAAAAATACAAATATTTGGGGCAACAGCTCTTTAAAGTACCAGGGCATAGCTTCTCGCAACCACTCATGTTGTGTGCGTTATATTTTTCACACGAATGGAAGGGACTTACAGTTTAATGCCGTCTCCGAACGGCGATTTGAGAAGCTTTTTCGTGACAACAATACTCTCGGATGTTTGTCAGACACTCGCGAGAGATGGGACCGTGAAAAAAACTTGTTGGTGTTTTCTGGGATTCGAACTTGGAACCTCATGCGTAGTGATCCGACACACTAACCACTTACGCCACGGCGCCCACGAGAAATGGGACCGTGTAAAAACTTTTTAGTGTTTTCTGGGATTCGAACATGAACCACCACGTGCAGTGAGTGATCCAACACATTAACCACTGCGCCACGGCGCCCATAGTGCAGTTTGACTTAAGTGCATATCATTAGCGAATACACGGTTGAAAATCATAGCAAAATGCTGCTTCCATCTCTTGAGCTGGTCCTCATTCGAAATGAGCACGGAACTGTCTAGACTTTTCACTAGGTGGTGCCTGAAGCTGCGATCACCTGTCAGCTCTTTGCTGATTTTGTACACGGTTCTACTGTCGAACCTTATTACAGCTTCTTTTGCTTCTGAA
Source organism: Brachypalpus laphriformis (assembly GCA_945910035.1). Taxonomy (NCBI): domain Eukaryota; kingdom Metazoa; phylum Arthropoda; class Insecta; order Diptera; family Syrphidae; genus Brachypalpus; species Brachypalpus laphriformis. The sequence continues at coordinate 128,693,325 of OX246755.1, forward strand.
GTCAGCGTGTTGATATATTTGCGCTTGTCATGTTGCACGCTACGCCTAACTTCTCTCGTTTTGGTGTAACGTTGGTGAAGTGGTAACGTCATCGATTGATACGCTAATGGTTCATAGTTCAAGTCCCGAAATGGATAAGTATTATGAAATAAAGAGTCAGTCCGACCAATTATGCGAAAGCCTGTAAGAACACTATTTCAAAGGTAGGTAGGTCATATGGCTGAAACAATTTTTCGCTTTCTTGGATGAATTATGCAACTATGACATCAGGTTGTCGGGGAAAAAAAACTGTGAATCAGAAGCAAATGCAAAATAACCAAATAAATCTCCCTAGTTATCTGGACTCCACACCTGGAGTTTTTCTGAAACCTAATATCTGAGGTTTAAACCATTACTACAATCTTTCTCTCTGCCTCTGTCTATCCTGTCCAACGCCCGCACTGTGTAAGACATTTGAAGGGTATTCATAGGCTCTTGAGTGCATGCAAATTATAAACATGCGATATAGGATATCTAGCTCGCTCCTCACTGCTGCTAGAGTATCTGCTATATGAGCTTTTATCTTCGAAAATCTATTGATCTTTTCATATGACTTAAGTCCGAGAAAAACAGTGTCAAAGTGGATACAAGTATAGGTAAATAGACAGATAGATATACATTTTAGGGCTGTACTATGTTTAAGCTCTTATCAAAATTGGTCGCTTTACTACCCTTTTATCACTAACAAGCGATCCATACCTTAAACCATACACTTAAGTATTCCAATTTGCATTGCAACTTCATATATTGTACATTTTACGAAATTAATTATTCTTGTATAGAAATTTTTATAATGAAATAAAATAATAATAATAATAATAAAAAATCGTAAGAGTGAGAAAATGAGTCAAAGTTGTATGTTTGTAAGTCTTCAGAAGTCCGGCCATGGCCCAAAAAGTCTGCTCCATCAACGTGCTCATTTCTACGTTGACGTCGGCGAACTGTCGTCCTCAAGGGTCATGAACATCCTTCGCTTTATCAAAAGCTCCGATTGGTTTGCTAGATCTCCAAAAAAAGGAGACCTTAACTGTGCCAATTACAGAGGCATCAGTCTCCTAAACTTCGCTTACAAGATCTTATCCACCGTGTTTTATGAACGTCTAAAACCATTTTTTAACAACTTGGTCTATATCAGTCCGGTTTTAGACAAGGAAAATTTATCATCGACCAAATATTCACGCTACAACAGCTCTTGCAAAAAGCCCATGAACACAATATCGAAATTCACTACATCTTTATCGATTTCAAAGCCGCCTATGACAGTATATATCGAGAAGAGCTATACAGAGCTATGTCTAGTTTTGTCATTCCTGTGAAACTTATCCGCCTATGCAGGTTCATCCTGGAGAGAACTCACACTGCGCCATCAAGGATCTCTTACGGATCTCTCTGATGTCAAAAAAGCATTTAGACAGGATTTAGATAGGTATCATGGAATTTCTTGAAGATCGTTCTTGAAAGTATTGTGCGGAACTCACACCCAACATAACTTAACTTAACTTTAACTTAGATCCTTTAACCCCTCGGGGGGCATAGGGCGTCAACCACGCCTGCGCGCCATCGTGTTCGAAGTTCTGCAACGCGTTTGAGATGCCTCCAACTCATTCCTAAAGAGCTCGATTCCTCCTCAACTGTTCTGCGCCACGTTTGCCTAGGGCGTCCCGCTATTCTGCCTGCCTGGGTGAGCGGATTCCACTGCATAGCGTATTTCGCAATGGAGTTGTCTTCGCGCCGTAGGGTGTGTCCAATCCATTGCCACTTTCTTCTTCGTATAGTAATGCTTATAGGTTCTTGGCCCGTTCTCAGATAAAGTTGTTCGTTAGAGATGCGGTTCGGCCAAAAAATCCTCAAGAAGATTCTTAAGCATTTGTTTACAAAGACTTGCAGCTTTCGTGTGTTAATGGTGTCCACCTTCCAAGTACTGCACCCATAAAGCAGCACTGATTCTACGTTGGAGCGGAACAGTCGCAGCTTGGTTCTTAAGCTGATAACATTGCTTCTCCAGATTTTAGATAGCATTCCGAACGCAGCTTTACCCTTCCCGATTCTGCTGCACAAATCCAGTTCGGTGCCACCGCGATTAGCCGAGACCACACTTCCTAAATAAAGGAAGTTATCAACTTTCTCGACTTCCAGTCCGGCAATGTTAAGTTGAGCGCGGTTGTTAGAAGAAGTGTTCAGGGCTTTTGTTTTGGCTGTGTTTATTTTTAGCCCCACTTTGTTTGCCTCAGCTTCTAGATTTTGGGCCATCAAATGAAGATCCATTATCCGATGTGAAAGTAGACAAACATCGTCAGCGTAATCTAGGTGTTTAAGGTAAGATGTCATAGTCCAACGAATTCCATAGTTGCCTTCCGTCAATGCTGCACGGAGTACATCGGTGATAACCACCAAAAACAATAGTGGTGACAGTATGCACCCTTGACGTACTGCACTTTGGACTTCAAAATCCTCCGACACCTTACCATTGTGCACTACGTGACACTTACCGCCCTCGTATGTAGCCTTGATAATAGCTATAAGTTTTTCTGGGATGCCTCTCCTGCGCAAGGCCAACCAGATAGCATCTCGATTCAATCTGTCGAAAGCTTTCTCGAAGTCGATAAACATTAAATGTAGCGGAGACCTACATATACTCAACGCATTGCTCGATAATGATCCGTAAGGTGTTTATGTGGTCAATGCAAGAGGATCCAGCGCGAAAGCCTGCCTGTTCGACATCGAGAGTTGAATCTAAATGTTCTTTAATTCGTTCTAGAATTATTTTAGCTATTATTTTAGCCACGGCTGGAAGAACGCATATACCTCTCCAGTTACCGCAATCCATCAAGTTTCCCTTCTTTGGAAGTTTAATGATCATCCCCCTTTTCCATTCCTGTGGAAATTGTTCGCTATCCCAAGCTCTCCGTATTAGGGGATGCAGCAAATCTGCCGATGTAATTGGCGCCGCTTGAAATAGCTCGGCAGGGATGCCATCAATACCCACCGCCTTGTTCTTCTTGAGGGACTTGATTGCTTTTATTATCTCGGTTTTACTGGGAGGTACGGTGCGAATTCGGGAATTTGTTGCTTCGAACTGCTCATACGAATTCGAGATCATACCGCTATCGTCTATGTGATTTAGCACTGTGGCAAAATGTTCTCTCCATCTAGTGAGCTGATCCTCATCCGAAATCAGAAGGTTACCGTCTAGACTCTTCACTGGATGTTGTTTGGAGTTTCGACCACCGATGAGCTCCTTAGTGATGCTATAAACAGTCCTACTGTCGCACCTACTCGCTGCTTCTTCAGCCCTTGAGGCCAGTGAGTTGATATATTGACGTTTGTCACGTCTCACACTACGCTGCACTTCTTTCTTCTTCGCACGGTATTGGGCTTCAAGCTCGGTTCTCTCTACTGCTGAGGCCGCTGCAATCCGAGCCTTGATTGCTGTACGCTCATCGATCCGTCTCCAGGTGTCTGTAGAAAGCCATGTACGATGGTGTTTCTGCTTTTTACCGACATACGTGCGTGCCCCAGTCGCAAAAGCATTTTTCACAGCACTCCAGTGGTCATCCATTTTCTCTATGCTGCTGATTGCTTCTGCTTCTAAGGCAAGATGGTCCCTGAACTGTTGGCGCACTTGGGGAACCTTGAGCCTGTCGATATTAAAGCTGGTGATGTTAAGTAGGTTTGAGCGGTTGCTGTGGACGGATGCAGTACGAAGGCGTAAATGAGCTACCATAAGATGGTGATCTCGTTCAAGTCCGACGTCAGCTCCACGTCTGTTTCGGACGTCCAGGAGACAATTTCTAAAGCGGCAACTGATCGCAATGTGGTCGATCTGGTTGGATGTTCGTTGCCTATCAGTAGAGACCCAACTGATTTTGTGGCAGGTGTTATGCTTACACAGCGTACCTCCGATGACTAGGCGGTTGGTATTGCAGAAGTCCACAAACCGCTCACCGTTGTCATTACGGTCTCCCACGCCGTGAACTCCCATCACGTGCTTAAGCATGGTGTTGTCGCTACCCACCTTGGCATTGAGATCTCCCATCACCATTATGATGTCCCCATTAGGCGTTTGGTTGTAGGCGGCGCCTAAGTGGCTATAAAAATCATCCTTTTCATCGTCAGTCGCGTCTAGAGTCGGAGCATAACACTGTATGATGGTAATTTTTCTAACTCTACTCTGGAACCTAGCTGTCAATATCCGGTCACTATGGGGTTTCCAGGATATGAGGCTACTGCGAGCTGCTGGAGTTAGCATGAGTCCTACTCCGGAACTCCGTGCACTTCCACCTGGTTTACCAGAGTAGAGCACGACAGTGTTTTTTGTTGGGGAGATGAATTCCCCAGCATCGAACCATCTTATCTCGCTCAGCTCTAAGATGTCTATTTTATACCTTGCGAATTCGCGTTCTAATTGGAGGAATCTGGCGTTATAAGGCCCTTCCTTGAGTGAGTCCAGGAGGGTCTTAACGTTCCAGAATCCGATCGTTGTCCGTGTCCGATAGCCAAAGGTCGACATCAAATTATCCGTCCGTATCCGAGGAGTTGGTTTGCGTTTCGGAGCAAGATTTGTTTTTACGGTTGCGGCTCGCTGGGCCACAGACCAACCGACACTTATCCTGTTTTTTGGCGCAGGAAGCTCGCCATTCGTCCTCTCCCGTTAGCAATTTCCGAAGAAATCCCCAGATGGCACCACGAGGAGGTGGGAGTAGGGCTTACTAACAGAGCTGCTAGGTTTTCGGCTGCAGTGGCTCTTTCTCGTTACTTAGCGGACCAACACCTATCGGGAGATGCTGCCCCTACGAGGCCTTTGTTAGTCGTTTGCCATCCAAGAAAAAAAAAGCAGCCAACATAAGAGGCACAATATTTCAAAAGTCTGTAGAATTGCTCGCTTACGAGGGAGAGGAGAGACCGTGATGTCACTGGTGTGTTCGTGAGTATTGAAGCAAAAGCGACAGAAATGAGTTTAACGGTGAACGAGGGCAAAACAAAGTACATTCTGTCAACGAAAAAGGACATTTAACATCGGCAGAATGTCACGATTGGCAGTCACAACTTTCATGTATTGCATTTAATAACTTTGTCTACGAAGGCTCCGCTAAAAACTCGAGCAATGACATCAAGGTGGAAATCAAAGGAAAAATCTATCATGCCAACCGCTGTTTCTTTGAGCTAAGAAGGTAATTGAGTAGTAAACTTCTCTCTAGCGAATAAAGTAACCCTGTATAAGACCCTAATCATCCCAGTCCGGTGCAGAGGCATCGACGCTATCGAAATCAGATAAAGAAGCCCTTGGGCTTCGAGTGATTTATGGATTCGTCTGCACACGCGAAGAGCGGAGGAGAAGATACAGTCAAGAACTGTATGGGCTGTACAGAGATATCGACCTAGCCAAAAGAGTACGCATACAGTGACTGAGATGGAAAATACATTTAGAGCGGATGGACATCAACTCTCCGGCCCTAAAATACTTCAAATCCACTTGCGAGGGACAACGCAGTAGGGTCGCCTCATCTTAGGTGGCGCGAACAATTGGAAAGGCACCTCAACCAACTTGGTTCAACCAACTGACTTTCTCGAACTATCTTTCAAATAAGTTGTCCAAAAAGTTCTGCTGTAAAATATTACGACTTTGTTAGTAATGATTTCATGCTCCTTCCTATAAGATATGAAAAAAAAATGGTAACCCAATAAAAAATAGAAGCAACATTCTTGCTGCACACAATGTATCTCACCATGTACATATCTTAACCAAAATGTAACGATAAGTACTTTGAGTAGTTTACAAGTAAAACAAAAGCCATTTCACTTCATAATTTGTATATTTCGTTGTTTCATTTCACTTCATTTTATTTTTTCCTTTCCGTTTTCCCGTTCGTTGTTCATTTCCAAAAGATTAATGAAGAAAAGTATAAATTCAAAAAAAAAAAAAAGAAGAAAAAGAAAATATAAAAATATAAATAATATTCCATTGGAAATACTGACGAAGCAGCGAGGAACGTAAGAAAAGTTTCCGCCCGGACACCGGAGGGAAGAAAGAAAAGAATCTCCCGCAGAACTCAACTGTTTGGAGTGTCGTTTTCCGAAATGATTTATGATAATGATGCTTCAACATGGGTGTATGAGGGTGTTAATGATAAGCGCCGCCGCTATTTCTACCACCGACTGCCATCACTGACTCTAACCAACTACCCGCTGAATCTTCTTCGCTCTTTTTCTCTGTTAGGAAACAGCAGTTTATTAAAATTACGAAAGACTAATACATGGCTATCATTTCTTTGCAGAGAAAGAGAAGATGAAGATTGTCTTATGTTTTTGTCTTTTGCTCGTGGCCTGTATTTTTTTGTAATTAAAATAGAGTTGGGATTTCGCATGTAATTAAGATTTCGTATTAAATGATATTTTGTAATCAAATTTGTCTAAAAACAGCTTATCCTTGAGGACACAATTTCTTTTTGTGGAAATATATTTGATTCTTACCAATGGTGTGGCTTATACCTTGCTTTGGATTTGATTTATCTAGCTATTTGGAAAATTTGTTGCTTTCGTACGTGTTTACAAAGCAGAAGTGCGATGTAGCAATCTTATCATCTTTGCAAAATCCGATGTTGTTGTAGGACTACAACGCAATTATGTTTTGCAATGTCTAGGAAAATTAATTGGCTTCTAGTGTAGGTATTCTCCTGCAAAGAGTAGCTTGAACAGTCCATAAAGTTTTTAGATTAAAGTTTATTGATTCGTTACTAGAAGATTGTCCTTGTTTTATGTCTAGAAGCAGGCAAACCAGCAACCAGACAGATAAATTGCATTAAAATTTCGGCATTAACAGCGTACAAATACTGCAGGAATTGTTAACTATCTAGAAAAACACAGGAAAAGAGGTATAGAGGTATAGAGTGAATCTAACATGCTCGATGTGGAACTCTAAAGGGTTAACCTTGATCAACTCTTGCAAATTATACAGGGTAGGAGTTTTTTTTTTAAGTTCTGTATTTTTATTTTTTTTTCGTAAATGGCGGTTTAGCATTGTAGTGAAATAGCGTAAGCTAAGGCGACAGCGATCTTCCGCAATCTATGTAGACACTCAAGTTTATTCCATTGTGTGCGAAGAAGCACAGTTGTAGAGAGCAGAAAACGTAGTTTGTTAAACTTAGGTGTATTTTAATAAAGTTTAAGGATGCGGACAAAAGTCTTACTTATATCTACACTATAGACCCAGTACATACATTATTTGTAAAACGTGCAGGGAATTTATCATTTAAAAGACACGTATAAAAGATTTCAGCACCATTTTTATTCTCCATCTTGGTACTACTGAACCGAGTTACCAAGCGGAGTTTGAGCCCGATCTATTGATCAGTGTATTGTGAGTAGTTCTTTTTGTTAGTCATACTTTTGTCCAAAAAGAACATCGAAAGCAGGTTGCTGAAGACATTATTTCCCGAGCTTCTACAGACCCCACCTTCATGTAACGCATCATAACTGGTGACGAGACTTGGGTTTATGAGTACGATATATAAACAAGACAAAAGTCTTGAGAATGCCGCCTCGAAAACAAACCGAAACCCAAAAAAATCACGTCAACATCGCTCGACAATCAAAATCATGCTGACTGTGTTCTTTGTTTACCGTGGTGTGGTGTACTCCGAATTACTTCCAGAGGAACAACCAGTGAATAAAGAATACTATTTACACATTTTCAGGAGTACTCGTATATCCGACAAAAAAGGCCAGATTTATGGAAAGACAATTCATTCATTTTGCACCACGATAATAAATCATCGCACAAAGTCATTGTTGTGCAAGAGTTTTTGGCCAAAAACTCAATGAATGTCATCGACCAAGTGCCGTACTCACCTGATGTGGCTCTATGTGACTTTTTTTGTTCCCGAAGCTAAAATTACCACTTCGAGGAAAACAGGGAAAGCAGGAAGGCCACACCACAATCAGGATTGTATAGATGATCGGGTCAAGCGCTGGCATAGATGTATTGGCTTCAATGGGGCCTACTTTGAAGGCCACACAATTAATTTTTATGAATAAACAATTTTTTTTTTATTTAACAATCTCGTGTACTTTTTACACAGAATGTATGTACTTTATTTGTATACTGTAGTGCTAGATAAAAGTAACAGGCGACTACATTGCTAACATTTTCTGTTTGATTGTCCTACGCTTGCTTGGAATAGGTGGCAGATTTTCATTGCTAATGTGGTGAGTTAACTCTTCGTCATTAATGCGCTTACTTGACTTTCTACAAAAGACAAAATATTCCATTAAAATGTAGTGTCATTGCTTCCTGGTGGTGGAATGAAATAGTTCTGTTTGAGTGTTTCAGTGGAATGTTTTCTATTCCGACAGAAAAAAGGTATTGCTTTCGTGAAAATTTTCCATTCCTAGATTTTAATGAATCTTGGTTACATAACAGACCAGCAGCATTCTGGCTAGACGGAATTGCTTTAATCATCATGTCTTAGGTTTATAGGATCTCAATTATAAGCAACATTTGAATTTTTATTGTAGCCCCAAAGTTAACGGTTGAACCACTTAAAAGTACATAATACAAACATTTTAAAATACAATAGAAAGAAAACTAGGTATCCATGCACTTCCTCAATTGCAATGATGCGAGTATAGATCAAGCTTACATTTTTACTTCCACCAGATTTATACTTAATCGGTTCAGACAACCTTACACTCACTTGTGCGCATCATTGAAAAATTTCTGAGCATTAAAGAATAAACTATGGTGGCCTTCCTTGACATTTAGGGAGCTTTTAACAATGTCAAATCAAAGGCAATTACAGACGTACTTGCAAATCTGAAAGTGGATACTTCGCTCGGAGTGTTGATCAATCAATTGATAACATGCAGTATTATCAACACTGTGGGCGCCGTGGCGTAAGTGGTTAGTGTGTCGGATCACTACGCATGAGGTTCCAAGTTCGAATCCCAGAAAACACCAAAAAGTTTTTTCACGGTCCCACCTCTCGCGAGCGTCTGACAAACATCCGAGAGTATTGTTGTCACGAAAAAGCTTCTCAAATCGCCGTTCGGATTCGGCATTAAACTGTAGGTCCCTTCCATTCGTGCGAAAAATATAACGCACACAACATGAGTGGTTGCGAGAAGCTAGGCCCTGGAACTTAAAGAGCTGTTGCGCCAAGTATTTATTTATTTAAACCCGCACTCAATCAAATATTACTCATTCTGTAAAAGTGTATAAATTGCGGAAAAAATTCTCTTAACAAAGATTCGAACTTCAGACATAAACGCAATGTTTGCCCCAGTAATACTATGGAATTTGATTTATATTAGGGCCATTGCACTCATCGTATTCCAAATATATAATACACATATAACATTTTATTTCTCCATTATTCATTCATGCACAATAACTTCTGACGATCTACTGTGCCATTTCTTTTTTCATAAATTCTACTTAGTTTTAAGCATTTGAACAAATTTCTAAAAACCTCAAGTTAATGTATCACTAATCAACTTAAAACTGTCTCTTCATTTCCAAAGTCAATATTTCGGGTCACGAAGAACTTAATGTCCTTAGCAAATTTTTTATTATTATTGCCTTCGCATGGGCACCTCCTTATTTAAGACTATGTATTATGGGTACTACCCATTTGGTTAACGAAGCAACAGCGGCGGATACCAGAGCCTTTGCACGAACTACTAAAGTTCTCTAATTAAAATTTAATGGCAAAGTTAGAGAGTTTCTCTGTGCATACTCGCACTTAACGTCTGTTTTATGCGTTCCTGTCTAAACGAATAACGTTTCCCCTCCACCCAGATCTATTAAACGAAAAGAGGATTTATTGGTCTTTGTTAAGGCAGGAAATTGCATTTCTTCCATCTCTAGCGACACCTTCACCCTGGTAGACAAACGCAACGCCACATACAGTTTGCATCGAGAGTGGGGGTGGAGGACTCCTGACGACGTTTCCTAGAGATTAAATATTTATTTCTTAAGAATGTCCTCGCTATTTCAATTCTGATTTGCAGTTCGTGTGGAAATTCAAAATGTCAAGTTCTTGACAAATACCATATCTTCACAACCACATGGATACATTTGTAGCAAGCGTCCTTCAAGTACAAACAAATTCCAAAAAACGAATGTGGATTAGAAGAAATGGGAAAATAAATTGAATCTTTTCTCATGTGATGACATTCTCTCGTCAGGATATCAAATACAGGTTTGAGGAAAAAAAAATAGCAGTTACAATGCATATCCTTGTGTTCGACAATCTGGCGCAGTTTTTCTTTTTTTGGAAATTGTATGAAATTTCTTGTTTATTTATCGAAAAGGGGTTTCACCTGAATTGGAAATGTCCACAGGAATGAAGTTAATAGCTTGGAATACGATAGAAATTGTGCATGGTCATGAAAAGCGGATTGTGTTAGGATTGATGTTCAGATATATGAATGTAGAAAAGAACATAGATATAACGTGAAGATACATACTCGTATGTCCGTTTTGAACAAAAAATATTTCATTTCGAAATCGAGAATTTTGTTTAGTTATTATTTAGAAATGTTTGAATTGTCAAAATAAATTATGAGGATCTGTGCTAGCAAAACGATAAGTGAATCTTGGATACAATAGGTCTAATGGAGTTAACGTGAATGGTGGTAATGAAGAAAAATGTGATTGGTTCTGTATTCATCGACAACCAATGCGTAGGTTTGAGACCATGATTGCACTCACTTGTAGCAGGGACCTCAAAATTCTAAGTGGAATAATGGTCTGAAAGCTATCTTTAGACCATCGGGTCACTACCAGTAGCGCTATTTCATAATGATAGTTACAATTGGAGTCAGATTAAGGTCAATGCCAAATTGATGGTTATGAATGAGGATGAGATCGACGATGAGATCGTGGTATGACAGAATGAATCATTTTCGTATCTGCTTTAGGTTTGGAGTGGCAATGGTGTAGTGGAAACTTCGTCAATTGCCGCGCTAATGGTTGATGGTTTAAATGCTGATATCAGCAAGCATTTATTTATTTCTCGTGAAATATATAAAGTTAGTTTGATCAATTGCGAAAGCTTGTAAGAACACTACTGCGAAGGCATTACACTGGTAGTAGCTTTGTCATATGGCTGGAGAAATTGCAAAGACAAAAATGACAACAAATCTCCTCAGTTATCTGAACGCCATCACTGAAGTTTTTCAGAAACATGAGCAACTGAGTTTCAAACTGCTACACCAAATCTTTCTCTCTCTCTATCTACCCTTCCCCGCCAGCAATATGTCCAAATATATAAAGGGTATTCATAAGCCCTTGTGCGCGTGCAAATTATATAAAAAAAACATTAGAACACTGACTCTATGCATTGATGTTTACTAAGTAATCATTAGGGAACGGAAAAGCTCGCTTGGGAGCGCTCAGAAGCGGTTAGCGGCTTATTTTCGGCTCGCGAGCCAGAGCCGTTTTCGAATTAGCTGCAAGTGCGAGCGCGTGCATTTACATTTTTTACAAGCGTTCGCGATCATCACATTATGCTTCTACAACGAGCGTATGTATTTAAAATATGCATACAGTTGAATCCTTCCAACTCGAATTTCTATGTGCCATTAAAATTTGTTCCAGTTAGGGGAAATTTGACTTATTTGGCGATTTTGTATGAAAAATGCAAGCAACGAAAAAGAGATGTATGTACATATACAAAAAAGTTTACTTAGATGAAAATGTGAGTTGGAAGAAGTTTGATTTAGAGATTCGACTGCATATACAACACGCGAGTCGTATTCTATTTATGTAACACTACGAACTTTTAGCTTATTCGAGCTCTTCCCCTATTTTCCATCAATATGAAATTTCATCGACTGTGAAGTAGGTATCTTATATAGTATGGTATTAAAATAAACCGGTCTGTACTTTTGACGGAACCTATCATGTTCCACAGTGGAACTTGCGTTAGATCCCCTAGCTCTCAAAAAGTTTGTTTCTCATATACCGGAAGCGACGAATTTTAACACTGGGACAATCACAAATCAAGTGTTTGATAGTTTATGTTCCTTCTGTATAATGACAGCTCCTACACCTACAGTAATCAAGTGAGTTGATTCGCAACCTGGAAGCCACTGCACTTATTGCGCAACGGGCCAACGGTCCTTTTTTCTTTGTACATATTTATATATTTTTCCAAATGCCATGTGTGTATATACATTAAAATGTATACACATTAAAATCAGCATAAAAATAAAAATGGCACCAAGGGATATGCAGTGAAACTTAATTTCTTTACTTACTTATGTCCTGTGTCCCCTTGTGGGTCCTAAAGCCTCTACTACGCCTACGCGCCATCGTGTACGGTTTCTGGCAATGTGTCTGAGTTCTTCCCAACTTTTCCTTAACTGCCGTGCCTCCTTCTCGACTGTTCTGCGCTATGTTCTCCTCGGACCGCTAGGTCTTCTGCCATCCTGAGTTAGAGGGTTCCATTGCATAGCATGGTTCGCTATGGAACTGTCACCCTTTCGGAACGTGTGACCAATCCACTGCCACTTCCGCCGTTGGATGGTTGTGCTTATTGGTTCCTGACCCGTTCTCTCGTAAAGGTGTTCGTTAGAGATACGATTGGGCCAGAAAATCCTTAAGATATTGCGCAGCACCTATTAACTAACGTTTGCAGCTTTCTGGTGATAGTAGTGGTCACTCTCCACGTGCTGCAACCATATAACAGCACGGATTCAACGTTGGAGCGGAACAGTCTTATTTTAGTGCTCAAACTGATTGCATTGCTTCGCCATATTTTGGACAACATTCCGAACGCGGACTTTGCTTTGGCGATCCTGTTGGCTATACCCAGTTCGGTTCCACCATCGGTCGAGACAATACTCCCAAGATACTGGAAATCCTCTACTCTCTCTACCGGTTGTCCAGCAATGCATATTTGAGCCGATGAGTTAGTTCCAAGGCTGATAATTTTAGTTTTTGCCGTATTAAATTTCAGCACGACGACGCCTGCCTCCCTCTCCACATCTGCTGTCATTTGGTGGAGGTCCATAATTCTGTGGGAGAGTAAGCGTACATCGTCTGCGTAGTCAAGATGTTTCAGTTGAGATGTAAGAGTCCATCGAATTCGTCGGTATCCCGTCGACAAAGCTGCATGAAGCACATCGCTAATCACCAATAGGAATAATTGTTGTGAAAGGATACAGCCTTGTCTTACCCCACTTTGGATCTCAAATTCCTTAGACAACCTCCCCCTGTGCAGAACGTGACATTTGGAGCCTTCATATGTAGCTCTTATAATAGCAATTAGTTTATCGGGAATACCTCTCCTGCGTAAGGCACGCCAAATAAACTCCCTGTTGACACTATCGAACGCCTTCTCAAAATCGATGAACAGCAGGTGCAGTAGCGATCGATATTCAACACACTGTTTGATGATAATCCGCAGGGTGTTGATGTGGTCGGCACAGGAGGATCCAGAGTGGAAACCTGCTTGTTCGGCATCGAGTGTGTCTTCGAGATGTTGTTTGATTCGCTCCAGGGTGAAAGCTCTCAGCTTCCCAAGCTCTCTCTAAAAATGGAAGCAGAAGCTCAGCCGATGTTGTGGGTGCTGCTCGTAAGAGCTCTGCTGGAATACTGACAAGTCCTACCGCCTTGTTGGTTTTGAGTGCCTTGATCGCGGTAATGATCTCATCTTTACTGGGAGTCGTGGTGCGTATTCGGGAACTTCTCACCTCGGGCATCTTAGTTTGATTTGGGAGCATATCGCTAGCGAATACACGGTTTAAAACTATAGCAAAATGCTCTTTCCATCTCTTGAGCTGGTCCTCATCCGAAATGAGCAAGGAACCGTCTAGGCTTTTCACTGGATGTTGGCTGGAGCCTGTCACCTATCAGTTCTTTCGTGATTCTGTAGACGGTCCTGCTGTCGCACCTGCGTGCTGCTTCTTCTGCTTCTGTAGCCAGCGCGTTGATGTAGTTGCGCTTGTCACGCTGAACTTCTCTCATCTTCATGCGATATAGGGACTCTAGCTCGCTTCTCCCTGCTGCTGGGGTAGCTGCAAGGCGAGCTTTCAGCTGTTTTCGTTCGTCAATCCGTCTCCAGGTATCCTCGGAAGCCACGCCCTATGTCTTCCCTGCGATCGACAGATGTAAAAATATTTTCGCAACACACCAATGATCTTGCATGGTTGCGGGCATTGAGCTGCTGATTGCTTCCACACCTTGCGAAAAGTGCTCCCTTAATTTTTGGCGCACTGAGGGATCTATCGATGTTGAACCTGGGCATTCTTGTGTTGTCGTGGGATCTTCCGAACTGCGGCAGTGCGTAGTTGGAGAGTAGCTATCATAAGATGGTGATCACGTACTATCTCCACATCTGCCCCTCGCCTGTTTCGGACGTCCAGGAGACTACTTCTAAAGCGGCGGCTGATGACAAAATGATCAATTTGGTTGGAGGTTGCTTGCCTGTCGTTGGAAACCCAGCTGACTTTGTGGCAGGTCTTGTGCTCAAACATGGTGCCACCTATCACAAGGCGGTTGGCATTGCAGAAATCCACAAACCTTTCGCCGTTGTCATTGCGGTTGCCTAGTCCATGCTTCCCGATTACATGTTTGAGCCCTTCGTTCCCGTTGCCTACCTTGGCATTCAAATCCCCCATCACTATGACAATGTCTCCATTTGGTGTTGTGTTGAAGACGGCACTTAATAGGTTGTAGAAGCTCTCCTTTTCGTCCTCAGACGAACTATTCGTTGGGGCGTAACACTGTATGATGGTGACGCGTCGTACTCTAGTCCGGAATCTGGCCGTCAAAATCCTATCACCATGAGGCTGCCAGGAAATTAGGCCCTAACGTGCTGTTGTTGTTAACAGTAGTCCGACTCCATATTCCCGCGGACTTCCGGATGGTCTTCCAGAATAGAGTAGTACAGTGTTACGCGTTGGGGACTGGTACTCGCCCGCTTCTAACCATCTTACTTCACTTACCCCCAAAATGTTCAGTTTATATCGCATGAATTCCTTTTCCAGTTGGATGAATCTGGCATTGTAAGGACCTTCGCTTCCCGAGTCGAGGAGCGTCTTTACATTCCAGAAACCTATCTTTGTGCGGGTGCAATTGCCAAAAGTCGTCAACATGTGATCATTCCTTATCCGGTGCATAGTGTCGGTTTCTGTAGCGAGAAATTTTCGGTAACGCAGGTTGCTGGCCCACGTAGCCTAGAATCAAGGCCCTAGACAAACCGCACTTTCAATTTTAGCCTACACGTATAAGGGTTTATAGATATAATTGCCCGGGGACCACCACTAGGAGGTAAAGTAAGCACTTCATCATGAACTTGATTGTTGCGCTACTGGCCCAAGCCAAGTTTTGGGCAGTCAGTAGTTTCCCGATCAATCGTAATGCAGGTCCCCAAAATTAATTTCTTTGCATGAAGTGGTACACTTTTAGGTTCTTGATGTTTAATTTACAATGCCAAAATATCTAATAAGAAGGGTTGTGATATAAAAATCTCAAACAAATAAAATGAGTGACAACGGCTAGGTGCTTGAATAATTTCAAATTAAAAGCCGAATAGAAATACGCCCTAAACGATATACAACAAATAAATGTTGTCAGTTTTATTCAAACAATTTAAAATTCGGGACTCATGTATCACCTACTCTTAAGGATTTCTCTGACACATAAGCGAAAACGTTTCTTTTCTAAAATGTTGCCCTTGATTATTTATTAATTTTCAGTAAATACTTTTAACTTTAACATAATCTATGTAAATGCGTGTTTGGATCAAATTTTTATATTTATCATTTCATTCAGTTAAAGTTCAATACTTGACATTTTATATAAATATACGCCCCAACAAAAGACCAGTACGACTTTAACTGCAAAACTACAACCATTCTCAATCATTTACCACTTTCCAAAACTTAAATCAATGAATTCTGTCCGATATAAGCTTCAACTTTAACTGTCTGCAAAATAACCTCCACCCAAATCCCCTTAAATCTGGTCACGACTCTTTAGAGTTGAATACTGTATATTCGTACAATATCAATTAAATTAAAAAAAAAACATATAAGGAGAGGTGCTGCTATAGAGTGGCATGAAAACGAGAAGAAAAATATCCTCCTCCACTTAACCTTTTTACTGATGTACATGCAGGACTTCCACTAAATGCATAAGTAATTCAATCACCCGGAAGCAGGAAGAAATCCGTAAAATTTCTGGAACAAAGAAGAATCAACAACGCACACAATACATCCGATATTGAGTTGATAGCATCAAAGCCATCACTTCTTATTACTACCAGCCCCACAGATACTGAATAGTTAATGGTCAGACTGGTGGACTTTCCGGTATGTGTTGATACCCAGTATCCACTATTAATATGCAATGTTTACGGCTGCCTACGCTTTCAGTATTTCATCATCCATCGGTTGACTTACCAAATAAATAAAAATATATTTACATTTGTCGTAGTACGAGTATGTTTCTGAATCTTCTGGGTTACTGGAGGGTGTTATTCGATCGTGTTACTGCAGTTTGCTGCTTGCTGAGTGCTGCAGGAGTCTTTTCCTACTCCAGCGTGTTATTAGAGGACTACTGATGATATTAGCGATATATATTCATAAACCTACTGTACCAATGTTGAAAACCACATCAAAATCGGACCTGTAGTTCTTATCACTGGGCACAAACAACAGGCAGAAGACAGACGGAAGTAACAGAGAAAGCATTTGCCTACTATATGCGTAGTAGATTCTTTCTGTCACAAAAACATTTACTATTTATCAAAAAGTCCTAAGAAAGGTGTTACATTCAAATTTAATTTTTTATAAGATGGTGGAGATTAAAAATTCTGGTTGTATCCTTCGACACGAAAATATATGCATTTGCACTCAGAAAGGAAAACGACTTATGGGATAAGAAAGCTCAGGGAAATTAGTCAGAAATGTTACCTATAGCTATTTGCTTAACTAAGTTGTTCTAATTAAATTTCTATTTCTTTCTTTCAGGTGAAATACTCCATAGTCCAACAGCCGAATCAGAAAGGTACCAAATTCACTGTCGATGAAGAAACCGGTGAGGTTTCTACCAACAAGGTTTTCGATCGTGAAGGCGATGATGGTAAATTTGTTTCTGTGACTGTAAAGGCTACAGATCAGGGCGAACCCAGTTTAGAAGGCGTTTGCTCATTTACAGTTGAGATTACAGATGTGAACGATAATCCGCCGCTGTTCGATCGACAGGTAAGTTGAATATATACCTTTATGCGGTAGTGTGCATGCTCCATCATAATCACGGATGAATTTAATAGCGAAGTAGATTGGGGCATTGCTCTGGCTCCCTCTACAGTTCCTGGAAAATGTGTAAAGCTGAAATTGTAATCTAGGGTAAACTATAATGCAGTAAATTCCGGACCACATATCTTTTGCAAAAAAAAATTCAATTATATTTGCTCAGTCTTGTTTGTCGTGGTGACGAACGACCTTCTGACTACGAAGTCTTGATGCATATCTAATGCTTCCATTAGTTCAGGTTCATGTCCACACTTGATAAGAGCATTCACTAGACTCTTCCTGCGTTAACCTAAAGACGTAAAAGTTGCAGTTGGAAAATCTTAGATTGATGATGAAGTGTTGAACCCTTTGCAATACTTCCTTACTTACTTACTTAGGTGGCGCTACAGTTCGGGGTGAACCTGAGCCTCAACCAACAAGACTCTCCATTTAGCTCGGTCTTTAGCTAATTGCTTCCAGTTGCGCACTCCAAGTTAGTCTAGGTCCCCTTGAACTTGTGCGCGCCATCTACGGCGAGGAGGTCCTCTATTGCGTCGTTCCTCGGGGTTAGATTCGAAGACTCTGCGGGAGCGTTGGTGTCCATTCGCTCTACATGTCCTAGCCATCTCAGACGTTCAATACGCTGTTTTTTGACTAGGTCGATGTCACTGTATAGCTCGCATACTTCGTGATCTCCAAAACCCGGCAGCACAACAGGACCAAATATCTTACGAAGAATTTTTCTCCCGAAGTGATCAAGGATATCTTCATCCTCTTTTAATAAAGTCCATGTTTCAGCGCCGTAAAGCAGGACTGGGATGATCAGGGTCTTATACAAGAGTCTCCTTAGTTGTTCGAGATAGGGCTTTACTGTGGAATTGCCTTATAAGCCCAAAAAAAACAGCGATTGGCAAGAGTTATTCTTCGCTTGATTTCTGCGCTGATGTTGTTCTCAGAGTTTATAGCAGAGCCAAGGTAGGCAAAGTCCCTTACTACTTTGAAGTTATAGCTACCCACTGTGACGTTCTGTCCAATTCGTCGGTGTTGGTTGTCCGTTCTTGTTGACAGCATATACTGGGTTTTGCCCTCGTTTATCGCTAAACCTTTTTTGGCCGCTTCTGCCTCAATGCTTGCAAACGCACCGGTGACAGCCCGCTAAGTTCTTTCAATAATGTCAATATCGTTATATGATCATTGGACCGCAATGTCTGCTTATGAATATCTAGATGAGGAAACCATGTGCTTGCTATGGTGACATTTCGTTCCACAGCGAAATCAATTAGCCTTAGTCCGTTATCAGACGTGGTGTCGTGTAGGCTATGCTTACCGACTGCCCTACCAAAGACGTCCTCCTTTTCTATTTTGGCATTAAAATCACCCAAAACGTATTAAGGACATTGCTCGTATGTTTTGTCGAGGAATTCGCATAAACAATCTTTAGTGGCAGGGTCCTTTTCTTCTGTGGGGGCATGAACACATATTAGGCTTATGTTAGCGAATTTAGCCTTGATCCGGATAGTCATAATACGCTCGCTCATGTGTCGGAAGCTTAAGACTTCTTGCCTAAGTCTGCCGCATATAATTAATCCGCATCCGAATCAGCGCTTCCTGTTGCCTCTGTAGCAATCACCATAGTAGATGTCACAGTTTTTCATCCTCTTTTTGCCCGGCCCATCCCATCGCATATCCTGGATGGATGTAATATCTCCTTTATAGCAGTCTAGGGCCTCTGCTAGTTGTTCGGCTGCACGTGGTCTGTAAAGGGACGAAACATTCCACGTACAGATCCGAAGGTCGTTGTCTTTATTTCGTTTGTTGGGGTCGTCATCAGTTGAGTCGTCCTTATCCGAGGCTTTTGATTGTTTCGGAATCATAGGTTTTTTACGTGGAAGGGAATTTACCCCGACGGCACAACCCGCGACCTGGAGGGCCAGTTCCTTTAGTTATTCCCCTAGGATGAGGGGCCGGTTGCACCGGTGCCAGTGGTCCACTACGGGAGTATGAGTGCTGCCGTTGGCCCATTAAGGGCTCCTCCACCACCATCTCTATTCCAAGGTCCTGACCAACATTGGAAATTCCTTACCGACCTGTACTCCGAATACGTCGAAGCTGCTCGCGCAAGGTATTCACTAAATTCAACTTTGCGGGAACTATAGACGCCACCGTTGACTCCGTCTAGGGAATTCGTCCGCTGCCGCCTGGAACATGAAGAAGTGCTCTAGTGGAAAAGCACTCTTCCCCTCCCTCCCCCATCTGCTGCCGCCAAGATTCCTCCAAACGGGGTTGGTTACGCATTTCTTGGATTAAGGTACTAGGCACCCAGCTGTCACCGCGTGGAGGTTGAGAATATGAGTTGGTTTGTTTTAATGTGAGTGTATGCACTACCGTTTGACCAGCCCTTTGCAATACATAACTCTTTTCTAAGAGAGCAAAAACCACCAATGACCCTTAAGAAATCAATGGTCTTTTCTGTGTGTTGTTACCTATCCTTTGTGTTAACTGGAACTTTAGAAAGGCCACTTTATCCGAAATAGAAGAAAAAACGATCTTCATATTTGGAAAGAATCTCTCAACTAATCGCATAATTTTGTACATTGCGCTCACGTTGATTGCTGATTTTGGATGCGCTTATTTATCGATACTTCCACCATAAGTGTTCGGATGAAATATATAGTTGTGCCCCACCAGTTCATCTGTTCAATCATAACACACGTCTTGACTTTAAAGCCCGTTTTTGGGCTAACTGCACAGTTAAGTTCAGAAGATCATTTTTTTTGCTGCAAAGCACGAATATCAAATAACTTGACGCCTTCAGTATTTCCGGAAAACTAAAATTTAAAAACCAAATTTCAAAACTAAAGCGCATCGTCATCTCACTCTTTTTTCTTTTCTTTCTTATTTCTTGTATTCCCTCCTTTCACTTCACAACTGGGTTTTGATAAAAAATCAGTTCTAGCTATGTGGTGGAGAACATAAAAAAAATACATTTGTGTCCACTTATGTGCATACATATTTGATTTGATTCTTGAATGTTAATTCTCCGATGAAAACATTCTTCATTTACAGAAATACGTTGAGAATGTGAAACAAGATGCCAGTATCGGTACGAATATTCTTCGTGTATCTGCCTCTGATGAGGATGCTGATAACAATGGAGCCATTGTATACAGTCTAAGTGCGCCATACAATCCGAATGATCTTGAATATTTCGATATTCAAGCTGAATCCGGTTGGATAGTTCTAAAGAAACCTCTTGACGTAAGTGTTAATCCACAATCTTTAAATATCCTTAAATTAATTTTTAATTTCCAAAAATATATTAGAAATAAACTCTTATTTGTTTTTTATTATTTATATATTTTCCATTAACAAAATCACGAAATTACTCCGTTTTAGATGCAAATTATAAGAAAAAGTTTGATTGATGTATGAATGAGTTCTTTAAATTACAATACATAGTATGTTTGTGAGTGTGAAAAATTGTAGGTTTAAGTTTACAGAAATACTGGCTGCCGCAGAAAAAGTCATACTTAGAAACTAAAAAAAAAAGAAACAATCTTTAACATCGCACTGCATAGAATAACAGAAACATTAAAAAATAAATTTAAAATGCGTACTTAGGAGAAGGCAACAAATTTAGATAGATACTACTACAGTCTGTGCTTGTCGTTTATAATTAAATTATTATCTTTTGTTATATTCATTTTCCAGCACCAATTTTTTAGTTTCAAAAATAAATTTATATTTGAGTTAAGAATTTGCAAGTATTTATAAGATTATATATATTATTTATCATTACTTATTTTTGTTATATTATTTAAGCGGTATGAGACATTTTAGTAAATGTAGGAAGAGTTTACAATCACCGTTAAGAGTTTGAAAGGTGTACAATTTTATCATCATCAGCAACGTAAAATATAGGTTTCAAATCCTTGTGGTGTTGCTAATATTAATTTTTTTTGTTTATGCGTAGGTACTATTATCGTAATGAAGCGCTAAAGTCATACATTGAAATTTATTGTAATATGATAAAATTTGTAAGTGATCTTATATTAAGTTCAGCTTTATTTTGTATTAAAAGGACTGGTCCCTGCTTTTTCTGAACAATATGTACTTTTGCATAATGTTTGTAAAAAATTATGTAACAGAGTAAATTTTATTCTAAATAAGCAGAATTAATTTGACATGAATATTCATTTTCTTCGGGTTATGACTTTTGCGCAATAAATTATGATTGGTAATATATTTTTATTTTTATATTGTTTATAATTGTTGAAAACTGAATGCGGGAAATATATTTCGACTCATTCAAATGTTTTTTTTTTATAAATAATTTTTTTTGCCTAGTCTAGAGAGAAACACTTTATTTTGCGCTGGTACTATATTATATAAATATTTTTGTTATAATAAAAATGTAAGCAGTGCAAATTATTTTGTGAATATCAATACACTACGTCATAACTATCATCAGCCGCACTATGCAATTAACATGGCATTGATAAGCAATTGCTTTAATTTTTTATTTTATTCAACATTTCATTTATACAAAAACTTCTTTTTAATTTATAATTCCTAAAATTTGGTTTGGGTTTATTTTAACTCCAACTTTTCTAAAAAAATAAAAAAATTACAAATCTACAAAATTTTACATTTTGTTTAGTTTTTAGTAAAAAAAAAAAAAAGACTCGTGCAAAAACAAGAGGACATATTGTTTTTCAACATTTTTCCTAAAAAAAAAGAAAATCTCATCTAAGGTGTCGGAGGGCATATTTTTGTGTACATAACTTAAGGCAAATTATTTAAAACAAAACGCTTAATTAACAACATAAACATTTTGTAAAAAAAAAAACAATACTTTGAAAGAAAAGTGACATTTTCACCGAAGTGTTTGGGGCAAATGAAATAAAATTTAAAATTCATCATTGCGTTGCACTATACGAATAAGAACAAAAAGAATAGATGAAAACATATTTTTGAAACGATCATGGAGATTTTTGAGTGTCGTTTCACCGAACAATAAAACGCCGAATAAAGAACGAATTTTTGATAATTTTTTTGTATATAAAACAAAAAAAAAAATGGCGATGTTTTGATTTCGTTCGATTTTTTATATTGTTTTTGTTTTTAATATACAAAAGATATTTTTGTTTTTATCTTTTAGCTAATTGATTTCTTTTGACTTAATTTTTAACTTTAATTTCTATTCCTTGTATCCATTTATCCTTATAAATGTATTGAAAACCAAATTTTTTCTCGGGACACAATGCCAATCTTTTACTTAACGAGGATTTGAAGATTCATACTTACTAGAGGAGGATGCTTATGGCAAAAGTTTTTATTTCATGTTTTCATTATGATGCATGTGTGTAAAATAAGTTTAAGTTGTTCAGTTATGATATTTTGTTATTATTGTTGTATTATAGAATGAATTTATTGTTTTGCAAAAGCAGTAAGGTCGATATGTTTAGCTATACAAATTTTCATATTAAACTAAAACAATTTTTAAGTAGACAGGTGGGAAGGAAATGTATATAAAAAACGATGCTAAAGTTACACATGATTCACTTTAAATCTGGTTATTTATTTAAGCAAATTATACAAGAAGCTAATTCAAAGTTTCTCAAATTAAATATAACTATAATACTAATTATTGCGAGATAGTTGTAGTCGAAAGAACTCACACCTTTTAAAAACAAGGTTTTGTTTAGTAATTTCGTAGAGCATGCTGAGCAAATATTGAATATATTGTAGAAGTTCTTACCTACATTTGAACATACGTCTAGCTTGAGGGTCTTGGTTTCAGAGTTGTTGTCTGTTCACTCTATATTTCAAAATGACATATCTTCTTCTTCTTCCTATTTCGACGAGGTTATGATCTGAAAACAACAGAATTTTGGATCACTTCGTTACTGAGGCAATACCAGCTGAACCGGTCGCGCTCTATTTTTCGCGAGACGGTTTCCTTGACGTGAAAGTTTCCACGGATATTCGAACTACTTATTCGATTAAGCTTTGTAACTCTGCTGTCATGCGAAACATCTTCATCTCAGGTGCCGTTAATTTACTCCCATATTTTTTGTACATTGTCCACCTTGGACGCACAACTGCGATGTTAAGCCTTCCTTTCAACTTAGGGGGCAATTCTCGGTCACTTCATCCACCCTACGGTTACGCGATGGTTGATGTCGTCATCACAGGTTGTTTTGCTATTAATCATAGATCTCAGATATTTGAACTTTTTGCACTTGGGAAGCACTATTCCATTTAAATAAATATCTGGAATAGGCCAAAGTGGGTCAGAGTACGGGCAGCACAAGTATTCCGACTTTTTTGAACTAATGCGATACCCAATACCCTCCAAAACGCCCACTCATACATCAAGTGCTCGTTGTAGGGACGTAAGATCCTCACTTATGATGACTCCATCGTCAGCAATGAATAATTGATGTACCATGGGGTTCATCACTTCACCTTCAAGCAGATAGTCAAGGGCTGCAATAAAGAGCAAATGACTTAAGACGCTTCCCTGGTGCACCCCAACTTCGATTGGGAACTCTTCGTTCACTCCAGCGGGGCATCCTACTTTTGTCTTTGTTCCTCGTGCATGTCCATGATCATCTGTACATAGGTTTCTGGAAACCTTCGATGTCTTAGCGCCACCCATATCAGATCTCGTGGTTATCTGTCGAATGCAAATCAGGATGTTTTCCATTATGATCCTTATACTTTGGATTGCATCTGTGGTTGATTTACCCGAGACAAACCCGCACTGATCGTCAGAGAGCTGTATTATTTTTCGCAGCCGGCTACCTAATACCCGCTCAACGATCTTCATGGTGTGTGACATCAGCTTGATCGAACGGTAGTTATCACAGTTTCGCGTATCACCCTTGCCTTTGTATACAGGGAGAAAGTAGCTTTCCCTCCATTGATTCGGCATTGGATCACCTCTCATAAATTTGGGGATAAGAAATCTGAACCCGATGTCTCCCATCTTTTTTCAGAACTCAGAGGGCATCTCGTCTGGCCCACCCGCTTTTCGTTTTTTGAAGTATTTGACCGCCTCACTAACATCTTCGACTGTAATGCTGGGTATTTTTTCACAGTTAGGGGTGACTCCTGGAAAGTTAGCCGGGGAAACTGTTGATTCAAAAGTCCTTCGCAATACTGCGGCTACCTCTGCAGAATTTTGTCGTCATCCACAAGAAGCTGACCATGAGCATTGTTAATGAACTTTGGCGAACGAATCTCCTGAGCATTCCTCCTTCTTTGGGTGGCTATTTTGAAGATTGTTGAGCTCCTATTCATACTGTGTCTTCGCAGCTCCTGGATAGCCTGGTTTGCATCAGCAACCGGGGAAGATATTTTCTCCAGCTCCCGATACAGGCCCTCCGTACTCTCTACTTGAAGCTGGGCGCACTTCTTCTTCGCCTTTTTCTTGCAACATCTGTATTCCACTTTGAGGCGAGGTTTTACGTCTCTATTATCAGAGGGGCATTGAGCAAGTTTTGAAAGTCGCTTTTTTCTCATTAATCAATTCCTTAGCTTCATCACTTCACCACCATGTTTCTTTTGCGTGTCGGTGATGACCTTTTGAAGCTACTAGCCTTCTTTAAGCAAGTTCGCTGTAGGGAATCCCACATATTTTGTGCTCTGCACTTTTCATCTTCCGCTCCGTAGATGGTGTGAGAGAAGTCATTTTTACCACGAAAACAAAAGCCTCGTCTTTTTCTTTGTCCAGATTGTATCACTTGATTTTCGCAGGGACCCTGGTGTTTTTGGTTTTCTTTGGTGTCTCCATAAAAATGTCTATCAACAGGAAACGGGGTTACGGAGCTATTGCCTCTCCCAGGATCATTTTGCAATCTCTAACCCGATGCTTCATAAAACTGGCTACCAAATGGTAGTCAATCTGTGTTTCACTTCCACCACTGCTGTAAGTGATCAGGTGCCGACTTTGTTTGATGAACCTGATATTTAACACGACAACACCGTGTGATCTGCACATTTCAAAATGGCATATCGTTTTACAGGAAACACTATACGTATATGTACACACTTCTTTAGTCTACAGTAGACAATTTTGGAAAAAATGCATGTACATACATATATTGTTTTAAAAGAAGTCCAACTAGTAAATATTTCTGCAAGCGCCATTTTCTTAAGTTGCACCATTTCTTGTACAAATGGCTTTCTTTCAAGCCTTTCTCTTTCTACTAAATCTGTCAAAATACAGAGTCTCTAAAATGACTTGTATATGATATCTTTACATAATGAGGGGTGGTCTAGTTTGGATTCTTGCTCTAGAACCACAACGAAATTTCTTCTCAATCTGGGTATATAAAGAATGCGGAGCTCTAAAGGGTTTTCGAATAGGCGCGGGTAGATGTTAAAATTGAATAAAACAAGTTGTGTGTGAGATATCAACGATTTTTTTATTTTATTTGCAATTCCTATTAATGACATTATGTGTGGAATACGATATCATTCAATTGGCCGCTGCGGCTTTGTTGGGTGGCGCGCATCCGAGAGGTCCAATTTTGGGTGGCTCTGGAGCATAGATCAGGCTGAATTTCAGCAATGGCACGGGTTATGTTGACCTTGAGGACACCGGTCGTTGTGGTTTATTGGCATAGACAGGCGACTTGAGGAAACCTCACAAGAAAAGTCTAACGGGGTCAAATCGCACGATCTCGGTGGCCAATTCACGTCGCCTCTGCATGAGATAACCATGCCCTCAAATCACTCGTGCAGAATGTCCATTGTGGCATCAGCTGTGTGGCACGGAGCGCCATCTTGTTGGAACCACATCTCGTTCATATCCATATCATCCAATTTTGGCCAAAAGAGATTGATTATCATCGATTGGTAGCTTTCTCCGTTGATGGTGATGGCAATGCCATCGTCGTTTTCGAAGAAGTACGGACCGATGATGCCTCCGGCCCACAATCCACATCAAATAGTGCCTTTCTGTAGATGCATTGTCACTTGGTAAACCTCGTGTAGATTGGCATCGTCCCAAATCTGGAAACTTTGCTTGTTGTGTTACCGGTTCATTCAAAAATGCGAATTGTCGCTGAAAATGTTTTTTTTTTTTTTTTGTCAACCCGGCGTACGAGTCTCCCTTCGAAAAAGAGGATATCTTTTTCTTTGCGAGTCTTGGACCTTGATGTTATGAGAATGGGTTTAAGCCAATCTCTTTCTCTGGTCGAAATTCTATATTTCACCAAGCCAACCAATTTGACTAGATACTGACTAGTGGTTTACGCACAATGGTCCTCTTTGTGTTTGACGTGTTTGTAATAAACATCTCTACCCCATCCAATCACTCATTTACTTATTCAGGAAAATTTCTCTTAAATAATTGAATGAAATTAGTTTTTGCATAGTTTATGCCTCATTGAGCTCATTTACGAGTAGCACTGAATATCATTTTATTAAAATTTTGAATATTGTCTCTTTTGTTATTGCAAAGTAGAAATAAATTGAATTTTATGATCTACGTCTCCATTTAAAAAAACTAGAACTGTTCGGTAAACATTTTTTTAACAACATTCCTTTTGGCAAGTAAAGCGTACGCCTTGGTGTTAATTCTCCTCAAGCGTGGCATTTTTAGATCTAATCCTTGTTTACGGTATTGAATTGATGACTCTTTGTTGTCACTGACCCTTTGCTAAGTCCTTTCACTATTTTCAGTTGCTCGTACGTTTACGCAGTTTACCAAGGCACCCGCTTTTTTATTTCATTTCCATTTATTCATACATTTTGATTTCCAAAATGAGAGAGCAATATTTTGCAAATTTTCGTTATTGAATGTTCATATTCATAAGTTTTGAGTTCGTCTGTGCTATACGCTGGTCAAGTAAAAAAAAAAACTCTTAGAATGCAATGAAACAAAAATACTCTGTAGGTACCTCAGCAAATTTCGACATATCTAAGTTTAAATGAACAACTCTACAACTAGTGAGGTGAACCCCACAGGCGGATCAGTAGAAATGCGGTGAATTGGGAGGTTTATGATCCCTTGTTTTCGGATCATAACCTCGCTAATAGAAGGAAGAAGAAGAGCCCTGCAACTAGTGAGTAATTCACATCTGACTGAAATCCGAAATTTATGCTTTTTACGAATAACACAACCTACTTCCGTGGTTTAGTAAAAGACTAAACAATTTAGAAAGGCATTGAAAGGATAAAAAAAAATCAGATTAACCAGAGGATCGTGCTCGCTTTCTTCATCTTCGAAGAGATTTTGATCTCTTAAATGAATTTTTATATCAGCAGCATATTAGTTCTGCGGAAAAAAATATTAAAAGAACCAGGAAATCTTTTTGGATTTTCTTACTTTCTAAAAGGCAAAGCTCTTCTTTTCCAAACTCCAGTTTTATTGTCGAAATGTGCAGCTCTTCAGCGAATAAAAGATTCTATTTAATGAGTTTTTATCGACTAGAAATTTGCTTGACATTTGGAAAATAATCCTACGTTATTCCAATTTACAAATAAGCCTCAAACACAAAATTAAAAATTATACCCCTATCTCAAAACTTTCTGCAGAACCAAAGCTATTCGAAGAATTAGTTACTCAAATACTCAATTTCTCGGTGAAAAAATTGATAACGCCAAAAGGACATGGGCTTGTGAGCGCCCGTTCAACTGCAAAAAACTTGTGGCTTTTTCCTCATTTCTGTTTAAATGCCTTGGAAAACCATAAACAGGTTAACGTTCTTTATACAGATTTTGTTAAGGCATTTGACATACTTCAACATGTCCTATTAATACAAAAACTTAAAAAACTTGGATTTAACGCAAAGTTCTTGAATTGATTGAGATCGTATTTTTCAAACCGAAAGCAAGTTGTTCAAGTTGATATTTTCAAATTCACGTTCAGGTTGGAGTCAGGTTTTCCTTAGTATACGTAGTCATTTGGGACCGCTTTTGTTTAACTTGTTCGTGAATGATATTTTCAATATTTTCTAAAAAGAACTTCAGCAAATTTACAAGGACGTGTACATACTAAAAATAATTTGTATGTCCTTAGTGTTGTTTATCTTAGAATACTGTTTCCACTTTATAAGAATGCTGTTTTAAGAACAGAGATAGATTTTAAAACTCTAGAAAACCGCAGACAAACTTAATGCGTTATATTATAAAAGTTATCTTGTGTACATAAGTGATACTATTAAATCAGCCGAGTTACTTGCGCTCGCTTCTTTGTACGAGTATATTCCAGAGAGAAAGCTGAGAAACACGGACTATATATTTTATGTTCCTAATCATTGGACTAATTATGGTCTAAACTAACCAATAATTCGTTCTCTTATGCTCTATAATTCTGTTGGCAATGAGGTTGACCTAGCAATGAAAAAGGATATTTTAAAAAAAATATTCAACACCTATTTAATACTTAAGATGAGCAAATTTGTGTCATTAAATTCAAATTTAGTGGAACTTTAGAAATGTTTCTAATCAACAACTGTTCAAGCCATTGATGAATATTTAATAAATAAATAATACAAGTTCCAATTTCTAATATCGCGGGAAGACTGACAAAAGTTTAAATGTTCTTAAGATCATTAGCTCAGCATTGCCTCAATCTACAGTCATTTTGAAGGAGGACTTTGGACAGTAGGATAGTATCCATACTGTATTATGCTTTTTGAAATTCCAATTTTGTTTGGTTAATATAAGTCGATATAAAAGAATATGTAAATCCAAACAGTTTTTATTATGACTATACCAAAATCTGTTCCTGTTAATACTAGTTTAGAACAAGTAACATACTTTCAGATTATTAGATTAGGATCTGGCTTAATTTAAAGCTGCAGAATAAATGGAAATAAATGAATCGTTATCTACAATTTAAGTATGCATTTTTGGTTTTGGGTTCCGCTAATGATAATGTGCTTCACTTTATTTGTTAGTTTTGAAAGCCATATGAATGAAATGATTTCCTCATGTAGCTCTCAGGTATATGATGAGATTTGCGTGATCTTTGACACACATTTATACATACATACATTTTCAATGGCCTTCTAATCTTTAATGAGGGTCGCGGGGGTCGGATCCCCAATTGACTCCAGCTCATCAAGAGGAATCCCTAGACGGTTCCGGAACAGATGTCAGACTTGATCCAATCATTTAGTTTTAGGCCTACCGGGAAGTCGTCTAATTGATGGCACGGCAATCATGGCACGACTTGGAAGCCGATCTGAGACATACGCTTTACGTGACCAAACCACACATTTATTCATAACAAATATTGTATTTTTGACCACAATATTGTACACTTGAAATCGCCGCAGCGAACGCTTGTCTTCTTTTTGTAATAGGAACCTGCATTAAGGCAAATAAGTGAATTTCTTTCTTCTAAATCATATTGTAGCATCAACAAAAAGTACCATCGCACAGCATGGTTTGTATACCAACTAAAGCTAACGACGCCACCTATTTGCCAAAGCGTGCACATCGGTTTACTCCATATTTCACCCTCACTACAGTCATCAATTTACCCCCAGTGACATCTAGCATGTTCTAGAAATTCTTGTATTTGGTATAAATGCACCGACCACAACCACTGTCGACACAGTTGAAAAAGGTGAATACAGCGATCAAAAAGAGAGATTCAAACAGCAGTAAAAATGAGCGACATTGTGATTGAAAGTAAATTTGAAGACACAGTTTAATTTGAAATAAATGAACAATGAAGTGATTTGAATATTCTTTTAAAGTGAAGCTGATCATTGTTGATAAATAAACAGTTGAAATACACAAAACACAATTTTATTTGTGCGAACCCCAGTAAGAATATTACAATACCAAATATTTTATATACATACATACATACATACATTTTCAATGGCCCGTTAATACGTCATGAGGGTCGCGGGGGTAGGATGCTCAGGTGGACTCTCTATCCTTCTCGATCCTACGCCATTGACTCCAATTCATCAGGAGGAATCCCTAGGCGGCTCCAGGAGAGATGTCGGACTTGGTCCAACCATCTATTTCTAGGCCTTCCGCGGAGTCGCCTACCTAATGGCACGGCAACCATGGCGCATCTTCGAAGCCGGTCTGGGGGCATACGTACTATGTGACCAAACCATCGAAGCATAGATCGTTCCGTTCGGAGAAATAGCTGCTCAACATTGAGCGCCTAGCGTGCTTTGGTGTTGCGCACTCGATCCCTACGAGTTATTCCAGCAACACCGCGAAGGAACCTCATTAAAGGATTTTCATACAGAAGGGTAGATGCTTCGCTAAAACTTCTAACAACCATAAAACTTATGTATATACCAAAATGAAACTAAAAAAAGACTAACTAATTTCCCTAACATTTTATTTAAAAATCTAAGGGCCTTATAGTTTTCATGAGAAATGTTATAATATTCATTTGAGCTTGAATGAAAAGATCTTACTGCTTTTGCTTAGGCATTACATACTTTATGTTGTTTTTAACTGCACCGTTATAAATTTTTGTTTTTATTACTTTTGATTTTAAGAAATTTAACTTAAGGTAACGTAGGAGAAAAACTTAAAATTTAACACATTTTCTTGTTGTTGAAACGGCATTTCCACCGGATACAAAAACCATCTTCAACTTCAATTAAAATCAACTAAATTCATCAAAGAAGGGGTGTTATCCTGTGAGTAAAAAAAAGTGTACCTAAATGTAATTATATAACTTATTGCTACGGGCTTCCAGAGGAATAAACCACCCCATCCAATCGATGTGTTAATTCAAAAGTAGCAACCATCCCACCCTCATCAGTGTATACAATTTAATTAAGTCGTTTTCCAATCCGGACCAATTCAAAACAATCATCTGTGGTAGCCAAAAACTAGAACTCCAGTAACGAATTAGTTTTTCCACCCTTTTGTCCATAATTTTTAATTTTATTTCTCGTTTTTATTTGTTTTTCTCTGTTTTGATTGAATTTTAAACCGTGATTGTTATCGATTCGTTATACCCACAGAAGTTTCTAAATTTTAGTGTTTACATCTGCCAGGAAACAAAAAAAATTATAATAATAAGGTTTATAATAGATTTATTTGTTTTAGAGATTGTTATTGTTTTAACCTAGAAATCCTTATATATCTGATCCTCCTATTTTTATTGCTGAATGTTACCAAAATGTATTTTTAATTTAATTATATACGGTGTCTCATTATTTTGTTTAGTTTGTTTTATTATTTAAAACAAATTTTTAATGTGTTAAATATGTTTTTTTTATTTTTCATTTTACTTAACAACTCGCCATCTATGAATCGACGTTAAAAAATAAAACTATAATAATAAAATCCAATCCATAATCGTTATACCTAAACACAAACCATTCTATAACCAACTCGAATGCCATCTACAAAACACATTATGGGAAAATGTTACTATAAAAAAATAAATACAAATCAACGATAATATGGGGGCATTGTTACCCAAAAACAAATGGTGTTGGTTATTAATACCGGTGATGGTTGTGCTAAACTAACAGCGTGATAGATATCGTCTAAGAGTACGCGCCTCTGATAAGGGTGACCCTCCATCATACGCGGACGTTGACGTTGAATTAGATGTTGTCGACAGAAATAACAAGCCACCAATATGGGACAAAAGCATTTATGGCCCCATTCACATAAGAGAAAATGTCACTGTTGGTACGGTTGTAACATCGGTTAAGGCAAGGTTTGTATCATAGCTAGAAACAGTTAATTTTACAACCAATTCGAATCAGATATTTTTTTTTACCGAACCGGTTTTTGTACTAACTCAACGAAAGTATTACCGTGTAGTTCTTCATTCTACCGCTATCTATCCAATTTTTGGACCTTTTCTAGTAATTCACAATAAGTATCACGGGTATTTGGATTTTCTATTGAAAAAGTTCACGGTGACTGGTTGATTTTTGAATTTAAATTTAAATTTAAAAGTGTGAAGAAACTACAAACAATAAAAAAAAAAAAAAAAAAACAAAAGTGATGGGAAAGTAGTTTTTGTATTTTGATTACAAGGTTTTTCGCCCTCTCTATAGATATATACTCCTTGCGACTCATCCTTTCTGCTAAAAAATAAATAAATAAATAACAACAACCTCTGATAACATTTGTATGCCAAAAATCCCATTTTGTATCATAAAAAACTCCATTTCTATGGTTGTACAGTAGGTCAGCAACAACATTTTAGGGTGAACTTGAGTTCAATTAACAAAACTAAAAACAAGGTAAATGTTAAAAACAATAGACAAAGAGCTTGCAATTATGTTTTATGTATATTTAATCAGCTAACAAGGATAACAACAATTAAAATAGTATATATTATGCACAATTCCCCACCCCCTGTATTGAGTTCAACAATATCGTTTTCCCTCTTTTGTTTTACTTATTATTTTAAAATATTTGTCCAGAACGTTGTAGCTAAATATTTTCTGTGTTTGGATTCATAATAATAATTTCGGGAAATATTGAAATTCTCATTTTCACACATCAACCCTTAAAAACATAAATATTGTTTGGTTCCGCTGTCAAAATCAACAGGACCCCCAACGCGCTAAACGCCAGTCAATAGCAGTGAAACGCACCTTCATGCTGGTGTTTTAATGTGTCGGTTGACCTGCGGACGTCGTCCACGGACTTATCAGAATATTAATTTTCATTGAAAATTTATACAAGCACAAAACTTTGTGTTTTATTTGCCTCAATTAATATGCAATTTCATTCGCATAAATCAGCACATTGACTGAAATTAGACAACGAAAGTGTGGGTGGGTTTGTTTAAACGCCGTCAGTTGTGGTGGATGAGTTATGAAGTAAGGGTTTAACTTCATGCCCCCAACAAAGAATGTTTAGCTGAACGTTTTGAATGTATATCTGTATTTATAGAACCTTAGACAGACATAACTAATAAAATATGAGAAAATAATATTTATGTATAAAAAATAAGAATATTTACTAACCCCAAGAACGCTAAATTGCATTTGAAATTGGCTTTGATTTTTATTTGTTTTTCAACGCTATTTGGTTTAAGGTTTTGTTAAAGAGAAATATAATATGCGAATATTGGTTTCATATAAAGCCCTGAGGATGTTAAGAAGAATGGTTGTCTTCTTTGAAAGTAAAAATGAATATGTTGCAACGATGAATTTTATTGTTTTTGATAGATTAAAAAATAAAAAAATAAAACAGCAAATAGTTTCCGAACGCTTAGACTCGAAAGCCAATTCAATTCCTAGCTTAATGTTGGCTTACTTATTCAATTATTTGTCGGCTTCGACGATTGAAAGGCAGGGGTAGAAATGTAGATATTTTGAATACTTTCTAGGTATAGATTGGATAAAATCGGAAATAACCCCCAAAATGTCTCCTACCAGAATAAGGTGTTCTGAATTTCGGTCGGTTTCAGCCTTTCGAATGCAGGGTTATCGCGAATAAATTTTCCCTCGGAATTTCTCCCCCGAACAAAAATTAGGTACTTTCAAAAATAGGAAAAAAATTTAATATCGCGAATGCGTTGGAAATTCTCCTGAATTGTCATTCATGATATCTATTTCTTTTTCGCGGAATTATTTCGTCATTTTTGAAGATACCTAATTTTTGTTCGGGGGGAAAATTCCGAGGGAAAATTTATTCACGATAACCCTGATTGACTTAAGTCCTGTCACCCATCGATGGATATAGGGCGTCAACGACGCCTACATGCAATAGTGTTCGGACTTCTACAACACTCTTCAATTCTCTCCAACTCATTCCCAAGCCTCAAGATTGCTTTTCAACTGTTCTGCACCAAGTGTGCCTAGGGTGATCTCCAGTTCCGCCAGATTGAGTAAGGTGATTCCTTCACATGACGTGTTTGGCAACAACATTTTCTTTGCACTGCAAGGTGTGACGAACCCATTACAATTTCCTTCATCGAATTGTGATTTTAATAGGTTCCTGACCTGTTCTTGAATCGAGGTCCTCGTTTGTGATGCGATTAGGTCAAGAAATCCTACTTCCGAAAGTCTGCGGCTTACGAGTGACTATGACGTTGATTCTCCAAGTACTACATACATATAGTAGTACTGACTCGACAATGGAGCAGAACAGTCGCAGCTTGGTCTTGGTGCTATAAACATTACCCTTCCAGATTTTCAATTGCATGATGAACGCAGCTTTGGCTTTCCCGATTCTACTGTCTACATTGAGCTCGAAAATATACTTCCCAAGTACAGAAAGTTCTTAACTTTCTCAACCTGCTGTCCAGCTTTTGCCTTGGCCGAATTAATCCTCAACCCATTTGGCTTTGCTTTGACATCCAGATTATGGAGCATTTGATACAGATCCTCCTCATACGTTGTTTTTAATTCGAGTTTGTCAGGGATACCTCTCCTGCTCAGGAAGTCGATAAATACTCTTTAATGATCCGCAAACCTGCTTGTTCGACATCGAGGGTGGACTCAATATGTTGTTTGATTCGATCCGGTATAACTCAAGCTATTATCTTAGAAACGTAAATACCTCTACAGTTTCCGTACTCCGTTAAAGTTCCTTTCATCGGAAGCTTAATGATCATTCTGTATTTCCCCTCTGTTGGGAACCTTTCAATTTCATATGCCCTTCTTAAAAAATCGATGAAGAAGACATACCGATATACTTGGCGCTGCTTGGTACAGCTCAGTATTTATTGTCACGCATAGCTCATTTGAGTAGGAAGAAGCCTATGCCTAGCTACTCGCAACCACTCGTTTTCTGGGAATCGAACATGGAACTTCACGCGCAGTGGTCGGACATATTAACCAATGCTCCACAAAAGCACTAGTGTCGCTTAAATTTTCATTTGGTAACGTGTATCGCAATCTTCGAGAATCGACTCTTGAGATAATTTATCGGGAATGCTTTTGCATAGAGCTACTACATACTCAGAGTTTGTGTTTTACCGCGATTTTAGCTCAGATCACTTAGTATACAGGGTGGGCCAACTACAAGTTTCTTTTTAAAAATGCAATAAAATGACCAAACTGAAATTTGAAAAGAAAAATGGTCCAATGATGCCACCACTCCACAATCCGCACCAAACTGCCACTCTCTGTGGATGCACTGGCTTCTCGACAATAACGTGCGGGTTTTCCGAGCCCCAGATGCGGCAATTTTGTTTGTTAACGTAGCCGCCGAGATAAAAATGTGCCTCGTCAGAAAAGATGATTTTTCGCCCAAAATCGTTGTCCAATTCAAGCTGCTCTAAGGCCCAAACTGTGAAGCGATAACGAAGCGGATGGTCGTGCGCTTTCAATTGCTGAATAAATTGGACCTTGTAAGCGAATAATCCCAGATCTTTGTGCAGAATTCTCCTCAGGCTAGTGCGTGAAATGTTGAGCTGTTGAGATTGATGACGAGTTGATGTTTGTGAATTGAGTCTCACACTCTCGGCTACAGCAGCCTGTGCGCACCGTACGACGACGGGGAGCATGAGTGTTGTCCACTAGCATACCAGTCTCACGAACTTTTTGCACAAACTTGCGTACAGCAGGCGCGGTGGGTGCTTCATTTCGGCCAAAACTTCTTTTCAAAAAACGCACTGTTTGGGCTACACAGCACTCACTTTGGAAATAAGTTTTCAATATTTCCCAATGTTGTTCAAGCGGAAAGCGACTCATTTCGTTCCGCGGAGGTATGATGCTGACTTTCTGTCAAGATTTCGAGCGGGAACCAGTTGTCAGTGTCAAAATAACCTATGATTTAAAAAGAAATCACTAGATGGCCCACCCGTTATTTGCGTTTAAGATAGAAACAGATTTTTTAATAAGTCCGAGCACCCGGTTATGAAGTGCGCCTATCCATATGGAAACCAATAGCTTCATACAAATCGCTGCGATAATGATAGAAATATCCAAAGCGATGTTCTAATCCCTGGTCTCCACTGGCAATAATTCATTTCAAGAAATATGTCAAGCAATTGAAATTTCCAACGGAGACCGCAGATTTCTTAAAATAATTAATTTCATGAAATCATGAAATTCTTGTCATCTCTGTGGACATCAGCCCTGAGATAAATTTGACAGGGACTGTCAATTTGAGCTTTACTACGAAGAAAACATGGCTGATTGGTGCTTAACATTAGATCTGCAATAAATATGTCTCGTGGAGACTCAATGTCAAGGCAAGAATTGGTCGTTGATTCCTCTTACGCGATATGGTTGAAAAGACATTTGTCTTGACAAAATTTGCCCACCGAATAAAAAAAAAAAATAAAAATTTCTGAAGTGAAGTGAAGTGAAGTGAAGTCTGATATAAAGTCTGAAATAAATATGTCTCGTTGAGACTCGGTGTAAATGATGTCGGATTCCCCGTATCACAAGACGATTTGCATTGTAGAAATCTACAAACTTTTTCCGTTGTCATTATGGTTGCCTAGTCCATGCTTTCCGATAACATGTTTGAGGTTTATACGTGTAGTTTCCTGGGGACCACCACGAGGAGGTAAAGCAAGCACTTAATCATGAACTTGATTGCTGCGCTACTGGCCAAGCTATGTTTTGAGCAGTCAGTAGTTTGTCGATCAAGAACTCTCCCAATGTTTTTTTTCTCAGCATGAATAGCGCAGAACAGTTGCACAGAAGATGGGTTATCGACTCTTCCTCGTCTCTACAGCTTCCACAGAAATCGCCAGCTATTGTTTCAAACACAGTTAATAGATTTTATCACTTCACTTTAAAAGAAAAAGTTTTTATTTGCTTTGGCTAAAAGGGAATCATAATAGTATTTTTGAAGCGAAAAGACATTCCGCCAGAAATATGAGCATCTCCATTTATGTTCTTCAGATTCTTCAAGATATACAGCAGAGACAGTAAAAGAAAATCTTATATTTTCTACTTCGATCAATTCACAAAACTTGGTAAAATGGTATATAGAACTTAAAATAAAACCTAGAAGTAGGTCATCTATCGTCCATGGCTACACTGGTCTATGGTCTTAACTTGAATAATATCTTGCCCCTAAGATATTAAAACGCATCGGTGTTTGAACATGACTGTCAATTACTTCTTCATTAAATAACTTAATATCTGCAAAAGCTTAATATTTTGGTGTCTTACGAATGCGGTAGTATTATAATATTAAAGTTAACTACAAAATACGACCATCGTTGCAGCATATTTATCTTAACTAATGGAAACCCTACAAAATAAATGGCTAGGATCGAGAATCTCCACTACTTAACTTAAAGAAAGAAACAATTTGCACTGCAGTAAAACTTTGTACATGTAAACAATTTGTTTTTGTTTTTCAAGTATTTTTTTCTACATCAAACCAAAGAAAGTATTAAAGCTTCTAAGTACGTAAAATAAACCGAGTAACAGAGACGTAAGATTTTTCTTATAGAGTTTTCCGTTCTGTTTTGCTTTTGCTTACATTTTTTGATTTTATCGCATAAGTTTTACATCGCTCTGCGTATCTAGATCGATATACCTGAACGTATACTACCTATATATTTTTGTGTCAAATGGTGTGTGACTTTAAGAAGAAAAAAAAAAAATTAAAATAAAAATAATATACATATTGGATTTTTGAAATTCTTTATTTAAATATTTCACTTAATTTGGTTTGGTTTTGGTGTTGATTATGAATTAGAATTCTCAGTTATTTTTTCTATGAATCAAAATCGAAGCAATACAACATTTTTTTTTTTTTAATTGGGTTCTCATT
The DNA here is from genome assembly GCA_945910035.1 of Brachypalpus laphriformis. Taxonomy (NCBI): domain Eukaryota; kingdom Metazoa; phylum Arthropoda; class Insecta; order Diptera; family Syrphidae; genus Brachypalpus; species Brachypalpus laphriformis. The sequence continues at coordinate 128,731,275 of OX246755.1, forward strand.
TTTTGGGCTATGGGTTTCTAGTTTATAAAAATAAATACACACAACAACTTTTTTTGATAAATAACTCAATAAAATATCGATTTGTTTTTTGCTTTTTTATTTCAAATCGAATATAATCAACAAATGACTTAAACCTAAAAAAAAAAATTATATCTATGCCAACTGTACATCAACAAAAAACGACATTGCTTGAAAAAAAAAATCGCGACAAAAATGCATGAAAAAAATACGAATTGAAAATGTGTGTGAATTTTTCGATATTTTTTGGTGTATGTGTATTGTTGAAAAATATTGAAATCAAACCAACAATATTAACAACACAGCGTGAAACATATAAGCTTGAAGCAATGGCCCAAGACAAGGGGTATCCACCCCTGTCACGTACAGTTGAGGTGCAAATCGATGTTGTCGATCGGGCAAATAATCCACCCGTTTGGGATAATACGGTCTATGGGCCGATTTATGTCAAGGAAAATATGCCAGTGGGCGGAAAAGTGGTCTCGATCAAAGCCAGGTCTGTTGCTTAGCGAATGTATTTTTAAGAAACTTTTTTTTTTTATAAGGATAGATATATTTTTGTTAAATTTTTTCAAGAAATTTTTTTTTTTTTTTGGAAAACCAAACAGTAGTTGTCTTTTTTTTAATAATCTATATGTAGCTTACTAATATTTGAATGTTTATGTGTGTGTTGAAATGTTTCTATTTACGTTTTTAATTTGATTTAATTGCACAATTCCCAATCACACATGCATACATATACTTCTGAAATCTTATAACAAAATATGTCTTTAAAAGGATTTTGGTACTGATAGAAGTTGAAGTGTAGTAGGACATCAAACGTTTGGAATCTATAAAGATCGTTTTTGTGGTCATGCTCATTTAAAACGTGCCTGATTATTATTTTTACTAATTTACGATCATTTAACATATCATAACATATTAAGTGTCATAATCTGAACCCTATTGATACGCTGGTATTACGATTATTTTTTGTTACTTTGCTTCCCGAACTTATTATACGTCTGAATTTGGCCATTCCATGAAACATTTTTACCTGATTCGTTATACATACCCATCTTAAACGATCGCAAATTCTCTCTTACACGCCGCGTCAAGCCTTTTGGCGAATCCGATCACTTAGTATTTATACAGGAAGTATATATAAGCGTGTCGCTTGCGATATAGAGACCCTTCCGATTGAGGTGGAGGATCACCGATTCTTAGAGTATCAGGTTCTGCCTTCGGGTTAGATATACGAAAAGAATTATTTCGTTAGGCTGAGGATACAGGGAAAATTGTTTTTTACTCTAATGACGTTTTGCCCTCGTTGATGGACAGGTGATTCTTTAATTTTCGACAACATGTTTTTGGGCTTGCTCTTATTTTCTTCAACATCAACTCTTCCTGCCTACATTTTAATTACTGTAAGATTATCTAAAATGTCTCGCTAAAGTCGTGCGATGATGTCAATTTCATCTGCGAATGCCAGCGGTTAGAAGGACTTGTAAAAAATGGTACCTTATGTGCCATGCGTACCATTTACTTCTGCACGAGGTTGAAGATATCGCATGAAAACGCATTTGCCTAGGGAAATTTAGGGCAACTTTCGAATAATTCCACCACATCGCATGGTTTTCAATGTTACACGGCACATCTGGATCAATTTATGGAGGAGTCCGAGATCGGTCATTATTTTATTTTAAAAAACAAACTTTGGAAAAAATTCAGCATCGAAATTCGATTTGAGTACAGAAAGTTACCATCCCTCTGCAACTCTTTTACATATGTATATACATACATTTTCAATGGCCCGCTAATCCTTCTGAGGGTACCGGGGATAAGATGCTCATGCAGACCCTCTATCCTTCTCTATCCTCCGCCACTGACTGCAACTCATTAAGAGGAATCCGTAGACGGCTCTAGGAGAGATGTACGACTTGATCAAGCTATATATTTCTAGGCCTACCGGGGAATCGCCTACCTGATGGCACGGCAATCATGGCTCGTCTTGGAAGCCATGCAACTCTTCACATTCTCAGTTATTTTCCCTGTTAGGTATGCTGAGACTTATTCTGTTAGTTGTAGATCAATCATGTGATTTTAAAACTATATACTTCAGCAGTCTTTCCTGGTGATCATTTTACTCAGAGGCAAACTAACTTACTTATATCCTGTGTCCCCTTATGGATCTTCAATGCGACATCCATCACACCTGCTCGCCATCGTATCCGGCTCCTGACGATGTGTTTCAGCTCCAACCAGCTCTTTCCCAGTTGCCGAGATTCCCTTGCGACTGTTCTATGCCACGTCATACGAGGCTGAAGATCGCTGAATCCGTCCTTGTTGTGTTAGTGGGTATCTTGTCGGGCGATACAATTTTCGTACTTACCAATCCCCTTGGTTTGCCATTAGTAACTTGTTCTTATTTCTTCCCCTTTTCTAGACTTATACCAGAAGTTACATGAAATACTATCTGTTATTTCTTATCTATGTCCAGGGAGATGAGATTTAAACACTTTTTTCCCAGAAAATAGGCTTCCGTCAGAATTTCGCCTGTCTCTTTCATGAACAGCTCACCCTAAGGCTATCATCATCGTCTTATCGCGAAAGAGACAAACTTTGGAATCTGTTCGTTTCAGGCACATACAGGGTGGGCCAACTACAAGTTTCTTTTTATAAATGCAATAAAATGAACAAAATGAAATTTTTTTCAGGTATTATGGCTTTATTAGTAAGAGCAAACATTCCCATTAAGTATGGAGCACATCGTCGTTCAAGTGGCTGCCTCAGCTGGCCTCGCAGTAGCGCATTCTATCACTCGAATTTTCCAAGACCTTGTTGATGGTTTCGGGCTGTAGCTCACGGATTGCTTGGATGATATTGGCCTTAAGTACTTGAATCGTTTCCGGATTGTTGGCATAACATCGGTCCTTCACGGTTCCCCATAAAAAAAAGTCCAAAGGGGTCAAATCGCAGCTCCGAGGCGGTCAATTGACATCGCCAAGACGGCTGATAACACGATTTGGGAATTTGGTACGCAAAAGATTGATTGTGGCATGGCGCGACATCCTGCATGAACCAGAGCTCGTCCAAATCCATATCTTCAATTTCAGTAAAAAAAAGTCGTTAACATGGCTCTCTAACGCCCACCGTTGACCGAAACGTTGTTCCCAGCCTCATTTTTGAAGAAAAATGGTCCAATGAAGCCGCCACTCCACAATCCGCACCAAACTGTCACTCTCTGTGGATGCATTGGCGCACCGTACGACGCTGGGACCATGAGTGTTGTCCACTAGCATACCAGTCTCACGAACTTTTTGCACAAACTTGCGTACAGCAGGCGCGGCAGTTGCTTCATTTCGCCCAAAACTTCTTTTCAAAAAACGCACTGTTTAGGCTACACAACATTCACTTTGGAAATAAGTTTTCAATATTTCCCAATGTTGTTCAAGCGTAAAGCGACTCATTTCGTTCCGCGGAGGTATGATACTGACTTTCTGTCAAGATTTCGAGCTGTCAGTGTCAAAATAACCTATGATTTAAAAAGAAATCACTAGATGGCCGACCTGTTATACATACGTATATGTATGTATTCGAAGAAAAGTAGTAGAAGCTTGAAGAATGGCTTAGAGGTGTTGTTCCAGAAATCATAGTGCCAGAGCGAATGGATGCGAATACTGAAACTGAAGCTGGTGTATGTGCATGTCCAGCTGTTATAGTACAATACATATATAGCCCAACTACTTAAAAAGATTTTACTCGATAATTTTTATTTTTCAAAAGGGGCTTTTTGAGTGACAACCGAATGCAAAAGGACTTACAAATCAAATCTCCTGCTTACGATAAACCGTTCTACTGCTCTGAGTTTCATTAAGGATCTTTTCTTTTACCAACTATTTCACATTCAAATATGTGCATACTCGTATGTTATCACTACTCATAGTTTGCTGTTTTGCTTCAAGTGTGCTAGCTCCTTTGTAAATTGAATTGCCCTTCTATTTCTGTGATAATATTCGGCGTTGTTTTCGTTTCCATACATTGATGTCATTTTCGGAGTCACACTTTGACTTTAGATGCTGCATATGTTGCAATAATATGTGACCCCCTATTAAACTGTACAATCAGTTGTCTTTTGTCTTCCGTCTATTCCTCTGTATTGCGTAGGTTAAATGACCTTTGCAATAAGCCAACACCTTGATGTTGTATAGTCCTGTCATGTATTGTGAATAAATGTATCCAAGACCACATCTTCAACATTTGATGTCCTACTTACCAATAAGGACAAAAAAAGAGAATCTTAAATTCGATCAGATTACCGAAAGCCTACATTGACACAAGAACATATCATTCCGTTTGACATACTTCAATCCATCACATGCCCGACCATCACTTATCCACCCGTCATTCATTTACATAAACACACTCCTTAACCTTCTACATCCTTAAATCAAATCAAGAAATCTCCTGAAGATCCATGTTTATTTTTTCTCCTCTACGCTAACCATCTTTCTTCTGACACGTACAAATCATTCAAGCATTTGCATAACCTCTAGCCCCCCACAAAGAACATCCTTACGGTACATATCTATCCCCAACAAAATCAACCGTCTCCATTAACCACCCTCGTCCTTTCCTCCTCCTACCCCACCAGCCGACCGAAATGCACTTTTTCTTTTCTTATAAAAAAGCCTTGTATTCACATATATCCTTGCTCGAAATATTTAGATAGACACGAAAAGGATATAAAAAGACGAAGAAAAAAAAAATAAAAAAAGAATTTGATTTTGTAGCACAAATTGTTTGCCGCCGCACACTAACAAACCTCGTGGTAGTTTCCGTTTTTCATTTCTTTTATTTTTATTTTGCATTCGTTCGGGATGCTTAGGCCAAAAATATAAAAAAAAATTTAGAAAAAAGGAAAAAAGTCCTATTTTCCTTCGCACTCTTGATAGATGTGGTATAACTTTTGGTTTTGTGTGTGCACAGACGAAATCCTTTTTCACGCCGTATTTTTTTATTTTATTTTTTGCATTTTGTTTGTTTCGTATGTATGTTTGCGTTTCTCCTTTGTGTGGCCAGCACAATAACCAGAGGCACTAGGCTAGAGAGAAACCAATTCAAAGGAAATGCAGAATATAAACTTAAACTATACACAAAAAAATGTTTAAAAAAAATTATATATCCTGACCCCAGGAAAGCACTGTGATTGCATGTTTAGAACGCACCTCGTAGTGGATCCCTTAAATAATAATACAAAAAAAATAATAATCATTATTGTAAGCCCTACAGCACAACTATACATTGCACAAATGTATAGCCGTATTTAGATATATTTTAGGCTAGGCTAGTAGCGTGTGAAAAACATAGGTACCCAAGTAGGTAAGATAAAAAAATATATATATAGCCGCGTCATCCGCTTAGCGACAGAAGCAATAAAACGTAGTGTAAACTGAATTACTAAGTTTTCTTATTTTTTATTTTTATCTTGTGCTTAATTTCTACTTTTATTTTTATTTTACATTTACTTTTTCCACCTTCATGAGAGGATATAAATCAGTTGAAGAGGCCATGTCTAGGGAATTCTCATACACAGGGTGATTCACAGTTGTGGTGTTCGCCGTGAGTGGCATAATATAATAATAAAAGAAAACTCTTTTTCTTTTGCATACGGAATATATTTTAAAACCCCAAGGTACAAATGTATCCTTGCATTAATGTAGATTTTTCTTTAATTATCCTTGGACATTGGACGATGGCATATGTCAAAAGCTATAATTCATTTCCTTTGTAACTATGTATAAATAGTGTTGTGTAATATTTTTAAGTATCTCTTCGAAATGACCTTTTGTGTATTAAAGACAAATGGGCCTTTTCGATAAGTTCAAGATTAATGACCTGCAAAGCCGCATTAATGAACGGATAAGGACAAGAGAGATTTTCTCTACTCATTGTTAGTCCTATTAGGCTAGTAGGATGGGACATGAAGCTCCTAAGAAGTTAATATAAAGAATCTGGGATTGCGATTATGATTGGAAAATAAAATATCCTCTTCTACTAAAGCGAAGGGAAGGGTTGCCAAGGTTTCTTGATTCCTTCACATACCAAGACTGTAAAATGGACACTAATATTCTGTGCGATGAATATCGATTTTTATATGATTAAAGAAGAATGTATGAAATTGCGACAAACCATTGTGTAGTAAAAATAATTTTGTTCCGGCAATAATATTTACTTCGCACAATAAATACCTACATAATTACTGAATATTTGCTCTCTCATTTTCGGAAGGGGAACCCAAGGCGTTGAACTGAAACTGTGTAATCCGACGTTATAGAACGCATATTATTTTTTTTAATACAAAAATAATTCCATTGCATGAAAATTAATTTCATTTTTATTTCAGATTTTCCGTCGCACAATTTCATTTTACTCATTTGATACCTAGGCTCAATAGTTTTAATGGACTACATGTGCAGAGTATACATTTTTTTTCTACTAAGAGATAATACGAAGCTTTAAATTGCTTCCCAAAGTAAATATTTTCATACTAGTATATTTCACCTCGTGTATTATACAGAATTACTAATTCACCCATTTTTATGGAGAAACAATGTGGATAAGGGAAAAGGATAAAAGTCTACAGGATATTTATCGATTCGTTCACTTAGTGCGAAATACCCATTAGGACAAAATTTCTTCAAATATGAAAAAAAAAAAGATCGGCAATGCGCTACCGCCAAACTTTTAATATGGTACTCACCTCGAGGTCTCCATACACATTCTGAGTCAAATATTGAACTATGTTCATTGAGTTTTTCCACCCAACAATATAGCTTAAAATACTACTATTTTTGTAACTTTCCAAGATTGAGTAGTTCTTCATCAAAGACACTTGCACTAGTTCTAATACCCATTTCAGATTAGTATCCGAAGGTAGCTGTTTCAAATATTTTGTGATCCATTGCCTTTTTGCGAAATCAATGATCAACAGATGTCAATTTAGGCGAACCCCACAGGCGGATCAGTAGAAATGCGTTGAAGTGGGAGGGTTATGATCCCTTATTTCATAGCCTCGCTGATGAAAGGAAGTAGAAGAAGAAGAGATGTCAAACTAGCCAATTAAAATATCCGTGCAAATGAGTTATGCAACTTAATTTAGCTGCTTAATAGGCAAAAGAAATGATTAGTTACAAAGACTACTGTAGTAGTGTGAATGCTAAAGTAAAAGAAAACAGCTATAACAGCTTTTTTCCCGTGATAACGAATACCAAACCCTAAAAAAGACTTCGCAACTCTACTACCTGAACAATGGATGCGTCGCTTGTGCATTATTTTTACATTTATACAAAGTATAAATGTCTGGAGGACATTTCCCTACGCATTACCGCTGGGTACGAAATACCACAATCCTGCAGTAGATTCCCGCACTTCTTACATTAGAACCTTAAAGATACATCTCAACAGGTTGTGAAAGCCGGCAAAGTTGGTTCACGACTTTTTAGCCATCCGAATCCTGATGGCTGTCGACTATCCTCTGATGTCTGCTATCTTCTGACATATTTTCCAAGTACTTCGGGCTTTTTATTTAAAATAATAACTAAAAACGTTTATTCTGCATTTAATTCCATCGACTTTGATTAATACTATAATCAATGAGAAAAAAATCATTTGCAGTGAAAACGTTCGAACTTCCAAACATATGGCACTATAGGTATTTTGACATGACGCAGTTGGTACCATATTGACATCGATATGCTACTCACCTTGGAGTCGCCACACACATTTCGTATCAAATTAATTAATTACATATTACATTATGTTTATTATTGTATTATGTTTATTATTCCATTCGTGAGAAAAATATAACGCACACAGCACGAGTGGTTGCGAGAAGCTAGGGCTAGGTATTCAATGAGCCGTTGCGCCAAATTTATATTATAATTATTACAATATTAAATTTATTAAACTCAATAAGCCGACATATGAACAAGGCCACAAATACCAATATTTTTCTCCGCGTTTCAAAATAGATTCAGCTATTCCTAGGCAACACTGATTCTGGCATCAATTACAGATCCTTGCCCTAAAATAGCTTTCTCAAACGTTTTCTGATCCATTGATTTCTTGTGAAATCTAGGATAACATGATGCCAATTCAACCAATTACACTCTTATTTTACACGTAGAAACGAAGTGACGTTGAGGTCTTCTTTGTCATTTTTACTAAATCAGTTGCTTAGTAGCTAGAATTAGTTCTTTGGAATATGTGTGTTACATAGTTTTTATTTATTTATAAGCTCTGAAAAATGAGTTACAAAACGTCCTTTATTAATACTGCACATATAGTGTGTGAAAAATATTCGTGCAAAAAATATAACCCACACGAGTGGAAGCTAGGCCTATGCACTTGATGAGCTGTTGTGCAGTTTGTGTAGTTTGAAAATTAAATTGAGAACAGCAATTAATCCAAACTCGAGCTTTGTGCGCAATGAACACTAATGAAATGAACCATTTGGTCTTGATCTTCTAGTAGATTAGATAAGATTAGATTAGATTCGATTTTTATTTGTGTACTTCAAAATTCATCACAAAAAAATGGTTAACAAAAAATCAGTTTGCATGGCATTGCCGTCTGCCTGATTGACAATATAATCAAATACCTATGCACTTTCCAAATCTCACTTAATATGAAGTAGCGAAATAAAGTGGACTAACATTGATTACAAATTTCCAGTCAATATTCTCTCGCGATATTGTAGTGCAATTTTGCAATATCGAAATAACTTAGGAACATTAACATTGTTGAGGAGTGTTATGACTTGATTCTCCGACAGGGTCTCGCTTCCCAAGACATGTCTTCTTGTTTCCCGTAAAACTGGACACTTGCCAATGAAATGCAGAGTATCCTCCCTCTCTGCCAAATTGCACAAACTACATTGAAGAGGTAAATCTTCTCTGTGAGGTATATAATTAAGTTTGATCTTCCAGTATAAAACACCTTTTTAGTTTTTAAAGTACTCTTGGTTATGGATCTATGTGGAGTATTTTCTGATGTCCGCTATCTTAAGACATATGGTTCATGTATCGTAGAGCTCTATACACACATCGTTTGGCTTACATATTAGTGTTATCTTTCAGTCCTTCAGAGTTACCTTCACGTAAATAAAAGAACACACTTTTCCGAGTGCATCTTCAACGGCCGCTTGCAACCATTTTAGCTTTGTTCTGGTTCTCTGTTATCGATAAGTATAGTTTTTGAGGGTAAAAACTCAAGTATCGGCAGCTGTTATTTTTTTTAATCTTTACTCTACTTCATTTGTTCTGCCACTTTCATCACTAAGCGAATTAAGTAGCAAGACGTAACTTTCCCCTACACACATCTACTGACATGCAAACTTGCTTTCTAGTAGTCCTCAATTGTTGCTCAGGAAAATGAAAGCGTCTGTAGTAGCTATTTGATCAGTGCACGTAAAGCTTGAAAGCATGACAAACGAATAAAATGGCAAACATTTTAAAAAGCGCAGTAAATTTTAAAAATAATTGCAGATATACCTTGCAATTTTATTAAATCCTTAGAGTTAAATCTTTAAAGTTGCAGATGGTCTGCCCCAATTAGATATACTCGTATGTCATAATGAAAACCATGGCAAAATTAAACAAATTCTACAGATATTTGTGGATCTACCACCACTTAGACTTCATATCTGAAACTGCTTTCTTGGAGTAAAAGATCAATATTACTATTCCGGTATGAAACCACTTCTCAACATGTTGCTAATCTCTTGCCCTGTTAAGTTTGTACTCTTGATTGTTTTGATTTCTGGTTCCCGAGAGGGTTTGATATTTTTTTATTAACTTAAATAAGCGTTTACAACTTTTTACACTTCGGTTGCTCGTTGTTCGAACTTTCGAATTCCAAATTCATTGTTACCTTCTTGCAGCTACTTTTTATAGTCACCTGGAAGCTAGTCTCCGCTGTCAAATCAAGGCAAATCTTTTGAGACAGCCTTACATTCGCTTGTGCGCACCATCGAAAAATCATTGAGCATCAAAGAATACACCATGGTGGCTTTCCTTGACATTGAGGGAGTTTTTAAGAATGTCAAACTAAAGTCGATTGCCGACGAACTCTTGTAAATCTGAAAGTGGATACTTCGCTCGGAGTGTTGATCAATCAATTGCTTACATGCAGGATTATTAACACACAGCTGGGCGGAGCATCGGCCAGAAGAATTGCTCGCTGCGGTACACCTCAAGGTGGAGTCTTGTCACCTCTTCTGTGGAACCTGGTAGTTAATGAACTACTGATGGACCTGGATACGTCAGGTTGTAGAGTGATCGCCTATGCTGATGACATTGCTATTGCTGCCTCCGGTAAACACCCGGACACTCTCAGGGAAATCCTCCAATATGCTCTCCTTCGGCTCACCAAATGGGCCTCCAAATGTGGATTGGGGGTTAACCCCCATAAAACGGAACTCGTTCTCTTCACGAGGAAATATAAAGTTCCCCTCATAGACCCACCTATGATAAATGGCACCAGTCTCACCTTCTCGGAAAACGCAAAATATCTGGGTCTTATTTTGGATAGGAAATTAAACTGGAAGGCTAATCTACTAGAGCGCGTCAAGAAAGCTAATGTAGCTCTCTATTCCTGTAAAAAGGCTATAGGTAGGAGCTGGCGTATTAAACCTCAAATCACTCATTGACAGGGCGGTCCACCTCACTCAACTAGCTATGGTGCAAAGATCTGCATGCATCTGCATCAGTGGTGCATGGAGAACTACTGTCTCGGCGGCACTGGACATCCTGTTCAACCTGCTACCTTTAGATATTTTTGGCAAACAGATGGCTGCCAGTCCCTAACCGGGATGTATGGGACACTTCCCCCCTGTCGATGGTAGTTCGGTTGACTTCTTTACAGACGGATCTAAGACGGAGGGTGGGGTGAGTTGTGGTGTTCTCTCCGAACAGCTTAATCTGAGCATCTCTTTCCGCCTCCCTGATCATTGTAGCGTTTTCCAGGCGGAAATCATGGCGATTAAGCAAGCCCTGTCCTGGCTGAAATGTAATGTATTATCTGTCAGTGATATTAGCATTTTCACTGACAGCCAAGCGGCAATCAAGTCCCTGGAATTCTTCTCCTTCACTTCAAAGGCTGCCTCAAATTGTCGTCTATCTCTTATGGAGATGACAGAGCAGTTCAACATTCACCTATGCTGGGTGCCGGGCCACAGAGACATTCCAGGTAACTGCAGGGCTGACGACCTCACCAGACAGGATACCACTCTAACGATTTTGCCTGAAAGGCAAGCCCTGGGTATGCCCCTACGTGTTAGTATCCACTTAAGCTGAACGCTATTAGCACGACCAACCTCAGATGGGGAAACGGCTCAACGTGTCACATTTCGAGACAGATCTGGCCTAAGTTGGATCAAAAACGTAGTGTCGATGTGATCAAGTTAAAGCGTACGCAAATCAGCTGCGTTGTCGGTGTTCTCACTGGACACTGTCTTATAGGCCAACACGCCAAAAGACTTGGTCTCTTCTCCAACGACTTCTGCAGAAGCTGTAGGGACGAGGAGGAAGAGGAAACCATCCTTCACCTCTTATGCACATGTCCAGCCCTCTCGCATAAAAGAATGATCCATCTAGGGTCCCCTTCCTTGACGACCTCTGCGATCTGGCGTCCTTGGACGTCATGAGCATCCATCGCTTTGTCAAAAGCTCCAGTTGGTGTTGTTAGTCCCTCAGTGGCCTAATGGTTAGATCCATGGTACCACAAAGGACCTTCACTGGTCTAAGTGTGTCTGCACTCTCGTGTGGACAGCCAACCTAACCTAACCTAACCTAGTCTCCGCTGTCACTTTTCTGGCAATTTCCATGCATCCACCACCTTCCCCAAATTTGCCACGCCTATTACTCCGCCTACCCACATTTTTCATCAATTTAACCATTCTTTCCTTAATTTGCGGAAAATTTTCCAATCGTTTGATGGGTCATACGTCCAAAAAACTCCACAGATCGTTTTCGGCTTAATCCCGCTTGGATTACATTTCTTTCCCCTTGATTAAAATGTAATCGAAACTCCGCGTAATCAAGGCTCACGAACGCAGCCGCTTTTATCACACACATCTGTCAAAAATCATGTTGAATTTGTCAACAAAAAATTCTCCCTGATCGGCGGTTTCAGGATTCTGCGTTGTTGCTGTGACAATTTGGCACATTTTTCCTTTTGCTCTTTCGGACAAGCGAGTTTTTCTAGGTGAGCAATTCTCTATGTTGAGTCAACGCTCAATGTAATTCATCTTACCTATCGCCAGGTTCTCGACGTAGTGGCAGTAACGGGGTCGAAGGCTGTCCATAGGGAAGATTGGGCGATGGCGGTGTCGGCTGACAATGGGGATGGTTAGCGACGACAGTGTCGGGCAAACAAGCAGTGGTGGTGTTGTTTGAAGGGTATGGTTGGCGATGCAGGTACGTACGCCATAGTGTGTGATAGTGATAATCTATGCAGCACCCTCTTTTACTTTCAGGAGGGGGCTTAGACATCGATAGTAGCGTTAGGTATAATGTGCATCGGTGGGCGATAACATGCTGGTAGTCAGGTTCATTAAACGGCTAGGCTTCATTCCTTCCTCTCTGGCAATGTCGATATCTATTCATTTGTACACTTGCCTGCGTTGGTTTAAGCCGAGTACCAGGCTTTATTTTTCCTATTTGCGTTGTTATTTTGTTTATAGCTCGTATTTTCTTTTTGATTGTTTAAAGCCACGTAGCAAACAATACTGATATTTGTGGTTGGCTGTTAAGTTTGTCCATTAATACTTCCTTTAGCTTTACTCTTCAGGACCATCTCAGGTAGTGCTAGTGAAACTTTTTATTGATTGATGAGTAATTTGTGATGATGAGACTTCGTAAGCCTTTCACGAATCATTCTAGACTCCGAATTTCAGATTTCCACCGTAATTTTAGCGCGAAAGCTGATTTACTAGTTTCAAATTATTTCAATTCAATCTACTCGTATGCATAGTCACTTTCATTTTAGACGTAATTTACTCCAATAACCCAACATTTTCATGACTTTCTAGCTCCTCTATGACACAGCACCCTTTTTCAGCAAAACTACGTATTTTTTATCAAATGTCCTCCATCTCGACCACCGTGAATCACCCTGTATATCCAAGAACCAACCATGGACTCCGTATAGCATTTCAAACCTTATTTAGAAACATTATCTGAGCGCATTATACGTTGAATTCCAAAATGTCTGTTGGTAAATACATTAAGGGTAACATCCATTTAAATGGGAGAGTAAAGTACTCGTCCTCTGTGTAGGAATTTTATTTAGTTTTTTTCTCTCGTTGCGTCTATTTATATGTTTTTTCTTACATTTTTGTCTCTATTTCGAATATATCCAGAGGATACCGTTGGGGGGTATAAAAAGGACTTGTTACGTTCTTTTTAACAAATGTCCCTATTTTTTGTGTGTTTTTGTGTAGAAAAACGCATGTTTTTATTTGTATAAGGTAAATGTTGGAGAGAAAAATTATCTCAAGAATTACGACGATGCATCAAGTTTTATGTAGCAAGGACGTCGGGAAATTAATGACGGAACGATAGCGTGTTGCTTCCAGAATAGGAAATCGTGAAAAAGCTTACATTCAAATAGAAGTGTAAATATTTATTTTTTTTTATTGTTATTATTATGTAGGTGATGTTGAGTGGTTCTGAGTAAGAAGAGTGGTATGTTAAGAAGTTCGTAGAAGTATTAAGCTTTTAAATATTTTATTTCAAAAGTGGCATCGGTGTGACTGGATGTGCAAATGTGACAAATAGTCTCTTGATTTGTTTATAGTTAACTCTGTTTCATTCCAAATAAATGGAATGGGTTATGATAAACATATTTAGCTTCTTTTATGTATTTTTATGTGGCACTTAAAGAAGTACAAGTACCTTAGCCTTGGAGAACCGATTTTCCACATGGATGAAAGAAAGCTTAAATTTGCTGAAGCACATAGTCTGCTCGACTTTTTTTATGGATTTATTCTGAACTATTCACGTTCATTTTGGAAAAATAATAATTGCAACGTGCATTATTCGTTCCCATTTGGATGTTATTGACCTTCTGCGAATAACAATGATCGTTGAAAACGACATACAAAAACTTCTTCGAGCAATCCAATCTATGCACATGTTTAAAATGTTTCGTTTTGTAGAACCTTATTACAATACAATAGCAATCTCGGCTTGTGGATGAACTTTTCGTTTAATAAGGACCCATTCATAACTTTTTTTTTGGTCATTCCTCTAACTAAAACAACTATAATATATTTAATTTTGAGGCATATTCAAATCGAAATGTTTATAAAATATTATAAATTCATGTTTCGATGCTGTTGGCCTTTTGAAAAGGTTATGGTTATGAACTGAACTCAAGGGATTACTACCCTCTCACTGGATTTCTACTGATCCGGATGTGGGGTTCGCCTGTTTGATCTCAGGGAATATCGGCAGGCCTGGAGCACTTGTCTACTGAGGCAAACCAAATGCTAGTGTTATTGCATTTGTGTTATCCAACAGTTTTTAGGCCTGCCTCTCTTTCGCGTTGTCTGTGCAACTTTTATTGATATTGTCTTTTTGACGGAGTTCAAATGATCTTTTCTTTGAACATGGCAATACTAGCTGAGCCGGTCATGGTCTATTTTATTGTGAGATGGTTTCTCTGGCGTGATGTCTGCACAGCTATGAAAAAAAAATCGTTAGTAAAATAAATGGTTCGAATAGTGGGCTGTTCCGGCTGAGTGGCAAAATAGTGTACCCCGTCAGGGGTCAACAATTTCAATTCAATTCAATTCATTTTTATTTAACAATAGCCTTGAGATGGTGAATTAAATTAAATAAGGAAACGAAAACAGATAGTGGTATCATCACCCCAAAGTTCAATGGTCCAATTTGTTCAAGTATAGTCAGTCATTCTGTTGCGCAAACAAAACAATGCCACTATTTCAAAAGTTAAACGAAAAACACAAAAAACTAGAGCATTTTAAATGTAAGGGGAAAATACGTTCCATCAATCGTCTGAATTTCGTAAGAGTTCACTTACTTTTCACTCAACGGTGTCCTTCTGATTCAAAAAGAAAAGTTAGCTCATTTCTATTACTCTTCTAGTTCACTTTAAGCTCTCAGCATTTTCTGCATTTAGTTTTTAGTTAATTTTTATGTAAATTGTATGTCAAATTTTTTTTGATTTTTATTGAAAAAGGCATTTCCATTACTCAGTGCAAATTTCGTTTACCTATCTAGCAGAAAAAAAAAAACTTGTTAGAACCCCAAAAAGGTTTCAGTAAAAAAAAAGTCGTTTTTCTCTACAAAAACTATAATTACTTCATATCTACACAGTAGCAAAAATCCACTTAACCTACATACAATAAAAAAATCTGTTTATTTAGCCATTAGTGCTTATGCAATTCAATTTCAATTCAAAGGTAAGTGGAGTAGAAGAAAGTAAAAAATAAAAATAAAACCAAATAAATTAAACTTCCGTAACCTTCTTCCACAACACTTAATTGCAATTCGGTAGTATTTCAGTTTTTTTATATCTGGTTATTCTTTTATTTGTAACTAAAATTATTGTAGCGTAATTTGTAGGGTAAATAATGTAAACAAACAGTGAAAAAAAAATTAAAAAAAATTCTCTCAGTATCCACAACCACTTAGCCGAGCGAGCAAGTTGAAACCAAACAAAAAAAATAAAAAATATATATAAGAATAGCATTCAACCCAAAATCCCTCCACCTAAAAAGCAAACACTTTAGAGTATGTCCTGAATATCCACCTGGCCCCTTTCGTCGTTCATCACTCCACTACCACACATCATTTACATATATAAATAAAACGTCTCATCATTCGTTTAATTTTTCATCACGCGAAAAACCATCCCATCCTTGTGTAATGGAAACACATCAAGTTTCGTATATATATTTTTTGTATATCTTTTTGTGTGTCGTCCTGTTTTTTTTTGCGGCTACTTCCACACTGCGAAATGTGGTGGTGTCAGCAATGTTTCCAGTTTACGTTAATTTTTTTTTAACATTTTTTTTTTTTCCTATAGAAATAATATTTTTATACAAACGAAGAAACATAGTTTTTGAATTTTGCACTAACCAACCAAAATTAAATAAATAAAAAATAAATGTTGCGACATATTTTTTTGAATTTTGAATGGCGCATGTTGTTTTTTTGTTTATTTATTTGGTTAAATGTGAAAGGAATATATACTTTTGTTTGCAAAATGCGAGAATTTTTCACCATCAGCAATTTTTAAAGCAATCATCATATATGTATATGTGATATTTTAATTTAAACGCTTTAGATATTATGTAAACAGTTTTTTAACGGTGGTGAATTACTTCGTATTTCTTTTATTTTTAATAAATTTTTTATTTTAAAACTTAGTTAAGTGAAGTTATATGAACTTTTTCGAAGATTTTTTATATTTTTTTTCTTTTTTGTTATTAAAGTTATATGTAATGCAGTGGAACAAGACAAAATAAATGTTAATATATTTTTGATTTTTGCTTGTTCCATTTATATAATTTTTATTTGTAGAAATATATGCGAATAAAAAATTACTAGTATAGTTTTAAATTAAAATTGTATTCTTAATGGCGGCCCAAGATTTTCTTAAAAACAAAATTAGTTAAATTTGATTTATTGTACAAATCCATAAGTAATTTTTTCATTCGCATTTCGAAACTTACTAACATTTTAAAAGTTAAACTTACTTAAATTTCGAATAAATTTCTAATATTAGCTCTTTTTTATTTTCTCTTAATCGTCTGCTGTATATTCAGCTCTGGTATTGAAGGAAATCCCACTGTGTTCTATCGTTTAATGCCGGGATCTACGGCACAAACGAATAAATTCCATACGTTCTATTTACAACAAAGACCGGATAATGGAGATACATGGGCTGACATTAAGGTTAATCATCCGCTGGACTATGAGAGTATAAAGGAGTATAATTTAACAATACGTGTTGAGGTAAGTTTTACGATTTATTATGTGTATATGCTTAGTAAATATTTCGTAACCGTATTTACAAGACTGCGGCTAATAAGTCCATTTAGTTTAGTTTTTTGTGTTTCATAACAAAGAGGGTATCGTATACTCGTACATTACTTGATCCACTCAAAGCACATAACCATAATCTACTAACGGACTTACATATTAATACGTGTAAGGCAGTATTCAATATTCAAATTAGACAGTTCAAGTTCACTGCGATAGAAAGTTTTATATTCAGCTTACATCCCTTTTTTTCAGATACTTTTGCGTAACATTTTCATGATGGTTCGCCACTTCTTTTTTCATCCTTGTGGAGATTTTGATTTTACTTACTCGCGTTACAGTCATCTCAAGGTCTTATGCTTCTTATTTATTCTTGTTCTCAGTGCAGCACGAGAAGAAGGACTTTACCTTCAAATGCTTCAAAAATACTCAATACTTATGCAATGCTTTTGTGGGCGCCGTCCGTGGCGCAGCGGTTAGTGTGTCGGACCATTGCGCGTAAGGTTGAATGTTAGTATCCCAAAAAAACACCACCACGTGTCAAACCTCTCGCGAACGTTTGCAAACATCCGAGAGTATTTTTGTGATGAAAAAACTTCTCAAAAACAAATTAAAAATTGCTGTTCGGATACGGCGCAAAAATGTAGGTCGCTTCTATTCGTGTGAAGAATATAACGCGCACAACACGAGTGGTTGCGAGAAGGTAGGGCTGGGCCCTTCATGGGCTGTTGCGGCGAATATGTATGTATATATGTATGTATGTATGCTTTTTTTTTTCATGGTTGCGCTAAAGGGTGTGTAGTCTTCTAAAGATACCAGTAGCCCGAGCTACTAGCATGCACGATTCGCAAACCTGAATACTCGATGCCAGGAATACGCCTACGTACTAAACCACACCCTGCACACTTCAACCACTCTCCCCGCGGGACTACCGTTAGGTATTTCTTCGCGGGGCTGGTTAGCTATTTATGCTCTTCATGCGCTGTCTTCCGCTCCTTGTTCCAAAAGTGTTGCCTGTTGGACTTGGTTGCTCTCTCTGACTCTTTCCAGCCGCCTAAGTTCCTGCACGATTATCGCTGCAACTTGTTTCACCGCGTCCCATATTGCATTCGATGCTATCATATGGTGCACAATGTTTTCGGGGGTTGGTATTTCTCCAATTTTTTCCTCCAGTTCTCTGTGCTCTATATGAAAACGTGGGCACTGAAAAAATACGTGCTGAGCGTCTTCTGAGGCCTCTCCGCAATTTGGACAGTTGGGAGATTCATCGAGGCCAAACCTGTTGAGATACGCTCGAAAGCAGCCATGTCCGGTTAGGAACTGGCTAAGATAGAAATCTACCTCTCCGTGTTTCCGGTCCATCCATTTTTGGATATCCGGTATAAGTCGATGGGTCCATCTTCCTTTTGAGGACTGGTTCCATCGCTCCTGCCATGCTCTAATGCTTCGCTGTCTTTCTGCCAGCTTGATATTTTTGACTGACGCTTGGGGTTCCTGAATTTTGGCGTCGTAGGTCCTTTGTAGCTCGATAGCCAAGATATCCGCTGGTAGCATTTCCGCGATGACACATACTGCCTCGTCTGACACCGTTCGAAAGGCACAGCATACTCTCAGCGCACATAGTCTGTTGACAGAGTTTATCCTTCTTGCGTAGGTCTTTTTCGCCATAGCTTTGGCCCATATGGGTGCCGCATACATAAGGATGGACTGCACCACCCTGGATAGAATAAGTCTCCTTTGTTGCCTAAGTCCTCCTATATTTATCATTATTCTTGATAAGGCACCGCTCACCCGAGCAGCTTTGTCACACGTTCTTTCAAGGTGCTCCTTGTAAGTGAGCCTCGCGTCGATCATCACACCTAGGTATTTGATAACCGATTTTGATGTCGTATTATGATCTCCTACTCTGATGGTGATTTCCTCTCTTTTCTTGCGGCTGCTTACCAATACTGCCTCTGTTTTATGTTCGGCGAGCTCTAACCCGACTGCTGCCATCCACCGTTTGACTTTTCGGATACATTCATTTGCAATATCCTCTATTTCCTCTAGATGTTTTGCAACCACGACAATTGCAATATCATCGGCGAATCCTATGATTTTTCCCTCATTTGGGATTCCAAGCCTTAGAACCCCAATTATACATAATGTTCCAAAGGATAGGGCCTAATACCGATCCTTGTGGAACTCCGCCAGATATGTGGTACTGCTTTACTCCATCGTCGGTATCGAAGTAGCTCAGTATTATTTTAATTAAGAACCATGGCAACATCATTGACCTTAGCGATTGCACTACGAGTCCCCAATTCGCAAAATTGAACGCGTTTTTGACGTCCAATGTTATTACGGCACCGTATTTCTTTGCACCATCTCCTGCCCTGAATAGCTCCTTCCAAGGTTGTAGTTACCCTTCTTATTGCGTCTACTGTAGATCGAGCTTTCCTAAAGCCGTACTGTTGGTTGGAGAGTCCCCCGGCTTCACCAATTGCCACTTCTAATCGGTTGCATATGATTCGCTCCAGTATTTTACCCATTGTGTCTAACTGGCATATGGGACGGTATGACGAGGGCTCGTCTGGTGGTTTTTCCCTTTCGACAGCAGCACTAGACGTTGTTTTTTCCATTGGTCTGGAAAAACTCCTTCTGTTAGACACTTGTTGTAGAGTTCCACAAATGGTTGCGTATTTGTTTTAATGGCTAATTTAAGGGCCTTGTTCGGTATGCCATCCAATCCAGGTGACTTGGTATCCTCGAATCGTCTGCATACATCCAGGAGTTCCCTTTGCGTGACAGTTGGGATGTCCTGTACTTCCGGAGGTGGCTCTATACGCTCTGCTGGTATTTGAGGTAGAAACAACCCCGATACAATTTTCTGCATAAGGAGAGGGCATGGGGGGGAGGGTGCCCTAGTGCCTTTGAGTTTTGCCATTACTGTTCTATAGGCGGTGCCCCAAGGATTTACATCTGCCTGCTCGCAGAGTTCCTTAAAGCTATTGCTCTTACTTCTGCGGATGGCTAGTTTTAGCTCTCTTCGCCTATCTTTGAATTGCACCCGTAGGTCCTGATGTGTGGACCAACCTCTGGATCGCTGGAATAGTCTTCTGGCTCTATGGCACTTGCTGCGTAGCTCTGCTATTTCTTGGTTCCACCAGTATACTGGTGGCCGGCGATTTGTTCACGTTTTCCGGGCCATGGATGCGTCGCAAGCCCTAGTTACTTGTTTGGTAACCTCAACGGCCATAGTGTTTGCTGTTCCTGGGCTTATTGTTGACTCTGCAAAAATCAGGGCAAAAGTGTCTTTGTCCATGGTGCTTATTTTCCACCCCATTCGTTGTGCCTTCTTTGGGCGTTCCTGGGTTGGTCTCCTAGGTTGTACTTCAAACAGGATGGCAAGGTGGTCGCTGTGAGTATATTGATTACTGACTCTCCAGTTGGCGCCTCTCGATAAGGAACTAGTTGCAAAGGTGATATCAACTATGGAGCCTACACCATTTCTACTAAAAGTGTGCTCACTTCCTGTATTTAGCAATATTAGGTCTAGTGACGATACGGCTTCTAGGAGAGCTTCTCCCCTTCTATTGGTCTATTGCATATATGTATGTATGTTTGTATGTATGTATGTATGTGATGGTTTTGCAAGCAAATTCTAGCAGAGTTTCTTGTCATTGACTGTTATCCATCTTTTGCGATGTCAATGTAATTTTAATAACTTAACTCTACACTCAGCATTCATAGGCTATTCCACCTCAAGAATTCTGACTCCAGGCAGTAAAATCAGAAAAATCAAGATTCCCTTAGACAATATGCTTCCTTGGTACTTCATCCAATGGAACGGGGTCTGGTGTGATATGTTACGGATCGTTTTCAAATGGATAGTGGATATATATGTATATGTAGGTCTGGAATTTTCATTGAAATGTTCGGTTGTAATCTCTTCGTTAGTCTTGGTACATATGCAACAGTCTTTCAGGTAGACATTTTAACCATCCATACGTAGTGGTGCGCAGAACTAAACTTGCAATAAGGGCCGACTCATTGGTCAAAATCGGTGCAACTATGTACTTCATTCGTGGACCCATGGAGTTAATAAAGGTGTTTTGATTGTAGCGACAATCCCATGAGTTGGCATAATAGGCCTCACTGAAACCCTTTAACAATAAATAAAACGTCTTATCCCACATGGTATACAAATTATTTAAATAATATATCAGAACATTCCTAGAATAAAACCATCTGTTTATGAAGCTCTGAATGATGTTACAATAATTGATTGTTATATAACAAGTACTGTCTTAGTTTAGACCTTTTGCTGAAGGTATTCCTTTTCCAGAAACGCTGGTTTTAATTTAAGGATTCTACTGCCCACATCCAGTTGGGTGTACAAAGCATCCTCGATAAATTTGTTAATGTTCTTGACGTGCTACATATATGGACTGATTGTTTTCTTTCAGGTTAACTTTGCTTGCTATGATTTATAAGTTTGACCTCGTAGTATTCCCCGACTTTCACTCCATACGACAACATGCGCAACATCACTAAATAATAGTCGTAGCAACATACACCACTGTCGCACGCTGATTTGGATATAAAAGTATTTTCTTTGTACAATATGTGATACTTAGAGCGTTTGTAGGTAGGCCTGAAAACGCATAGAATTAGTGGCAATATACCTCCAATAGCAGGCTTATACGAAAGAAAAGTGTATTTTCCTGGTATTTTTAGAGCCTTTATTAAAATTTAGTTTTTTGTTATGAAAATGCCTCCAAATAGTGGGCCTAACACAATATAATGAATGGACGGGTAGACGAGATCAGTACCGAACATATATATTTCTAGTAAAAATGTTGAGAAAGGCAGCTTTCAAGAAAATGTTCACATATTTACGCTTTCAAGCTTTCACAATCTCATGTATCAAATTTAATTTTCTTAATCCAAAAACAGTTGATATGTGGACGGACGGACGGTCAGGCGGTTAGTCCGACATGGCTCAATCAACTACGATTTTAGTTTGTTTATTTGCATTTATTTCTCTGTTGCAAACTACATATGTGTCAAACTTAGTATATCCTTTGTGATATGCTATGGCAAGTTGAGTGTGACCAGATTTTAAGAAAATTTAAAGTTTATTTGATACCATTATGCATGGAATACGACGCATCGTCTTCATAGCTTCGTTCACATTTTGGCTTTAAGGCAGCTCTATAACATCAAAAATGCGAGTGCAATTATCCTTATCAGGGTTACCGTTTGTGGCATTTCTGACTGCACTTAAACAATAAGACGGCTTCTTGAGAAGACTTTTTCACTTTTTAAGAAATACTGAGACCTTTTGTGACTTTTTAGTCCAAAAATTTGCTTTTTGCTATCTGCTGTTTCTCTTTGATGAACTAAAATATAGTAGCTATCAAATCCAAATGTTAGGCTAGGTGGTTATCTTCTGTGTTCAGTAGACTTCACTTAAACCAGATAACGTCCAGCCATTTCCATTACTCCTGGAACCCATTAACGACTCGGCAATATCTATAAGTTCTGCGAAAAAGTATTCACCAAGAATCTGCTTTCATGCTGTGGGTAGTGATGGGCTCCTGCATAGTAAGTGATTCAATAATTCGTCCTACTCTTCATCCATGTAGCTGTGACAAAGCTTAATGGCCGGGATCTCTAGTCCTACAGCGTTTCTATCTATTGAGTCATGTCCTGGTTCCGAGCAGGGTGCCTGCATGTACTATGCTAATTCATATAAGTGTTCCGGATGTGCTCCAGCGACATCTATATTGCATGGCTACACGTATCAAGAACACGTCATCTCTCAATAGCCTGTTGCAGTGCTAATGTAGACATTTTATTAGTAGCTTTTTCCGTCCCATAAATTTTTTAAAGTTTTCTTGCGTACTGCTTTAAATTATTGTTGTTCAGCGGTAACCTTGGTCTTTAGAGTAATTTATTATGTTTCAATACTTGCTTTTTTTATAATTTATTCGGGTATGAATACCCTTAAAATGTTACGTAGTACGGGTGTTGGAAAGGATAAAGAGTGAGAAAGAGGAAGATTAGTTAAGATCTTTGAAACTCAGATGTTATGTTTCAGAAAAACTCCGGGTTGGCGTCCAGATAACTGGCAAAACTTTTGTTATATTTTTGTCTTTGCTTCTCGATTCACAGCATTTTTTTTTCGACCACTTGATGTCATATGCATATCAATCATTCAATAGAGTGAACCATTTTTAGAGCCATATGACCAACCTACTGCTAGTGTTATGGGTTGGTAATAGTGTTTACACAAGCTTTCCCAATTGATCGTAAATTGATGATTTGAACCATGAACCATTAGTGTGACGTTACCATTACACCATCGCCACTCCTTCTCGTGTTGTGTAATAAATACCGCTGGCTTATCGAAAAATCTAGGCGTTCAGCAAATAAGACTAGGAAAAATTCGCGTTACGTCGCTCGGTACCTTTTTTCGTTGACAGTAAGCGCTCTGCATTGCTTACCTTTGAAGACTGTCAAGCACAGTTTCACATTATTAGGCGGCAATATATTCGTTGGATCAGGCATGACGGCCATGCATAGATCCACAACAAAGTTTAAAGTTCGAAATTTCAACCAATTATGGCTTCCGTTGGTCGATTGTTATTCGCGTAAAGTTAGACATAAATTTATTGTTTCCATTTTTAAGTACTTTAAGTACTTTTACTTGAACATTGTGCTTCTGCGAGACCAAGTCATGTGGGTTACCACCCGTTCGTCACTATAGTGAAATAATATATTTTTCTTTATACAAATAGGCTACATTGTGGGGCAACTCCGTTGGATTTAGGAAACCTTTGAGGGAATATTATATATTTTGTGCTACAATAAATAAATAAGCACATTATGGTTCTCATAATACATTTTTCGGTAAAATGATACACTGAGCGTCAGTTTTTGCTGCCGAAAAATCACTCAAATTAGTTTATAAGTCATTCATCACAAATACCATATAAAAGCGTCCTCCACCCGCTCTTTTGCCACTTTTGGCAGCTTTTCAAAAAACCCTGTCTGCGTAATTTAATTAACCAAATTCCTCTCAATAACTGGCAAATTTACCATCGCTAGCACATTCAGCTGTCAGTAAACAAGTGCCATGCTCTCTCCGACTGTCTCTCTAAACCAATCGGGAACAAATACATAAGAGATCCGCAGTCCGGGGGTATTCTCCCGCAATAGTTTGAAAATTAATTCCATTAATTAGAATCATTCCCTTTGGCTTTTGCGCTTCGGTGGCTTATGCAGCGCACATCGTGCTTCATCCACTCAAAAAGTCTATGGGTATACGAACTATGGATTTGAAGGGATCAAGTGTACTCGACCGCCACAAACATGGATATGTATTTAGTTAAATTTATTATTGCATAGGACTAACTTTTTAGAGAGCGCGTATCATTTGTGTGCGGTGTATGTGTGAAAGGACAACGCTGTTTCGCCACACCGTCTCACAATGGTATTCGCTTTAGTTTCACAGTAATTTGCGTTAACTAATTGTACAATAAATGCCTCCTGCCGGTTATTCTAATTGAAATTTCATCCTTCATTAACCGAAACAATGTGAATGTGTGTGTGGGCGCGCTGGTCCGGTTGAATGGGTGTTTTCCGAAGTGAAGTTCGTATGGTTGCATGCGGCGGATGGGATAATCGCTTCGTATAGCATTGAGCTAATTAAATTTGAATAGGATTTCCGTTTCGGGTGGACTTAACCGGGATTCAGATAGTCATTGCTGCATAGAAATGAGGAGCGGCTGAGCCGGGTCGGAGACAACACCGGGAAACGAAACTATTGTAGGGATAATTATTTTGCTAGAAACGGAAACTTTTGGTTAATTGAGGAGAGTTGTGTGCACGGACAATTGCTTTGATTTGCTTTGATTGGCGTTTAATTGATTTTGAAGACGTTATCCTATAGTGTGCGTAGGTTAAATTGGGGAGAAAATTTCGGGAATGTGTTTGTTAATGCATTATTAAATTTGGAGTATTGAATTTTGATATCGAATTGCTGATTGGAAGTCATGAGAATATGGAAAATGCTAATGGAAATCTTATGAATGTATGAGATTTTTGGGGGCATTTAGAATCATCATTAGCCATTATACGCTTACGCATGCTGTCGTCATGGAGTGTTATTCGAAACCAGACATGTTTAACATATATCAAATTTAAAATCCACGCTAGGTTGGATATGTGCAACCAAATTGCATATCAAGAATTGGCCAAAAATTTGTAAAATGATTTGGCTATTCGCTATTTATAACACGAAATATTATGCAGTTTGGGGAAATTGTGCCAAAACTCACATAAAAAAAATTTAAATTTCTCAAAATAAAGTCTAAAGAATGATTTTGGATCTCCCGCGCGACTTTTCTTTTATATTCTTATATTGCATGAAAGAGCCCGTGTACTTCAAATTGCAATTGATTTCAACGCGAAACACGCCTTCTGGGGTACATCTTCTAAAGGAAAAATTCTCTATGAAGTGGCAAATGAATTCGGTTGTTGTTTTTGTTCAACAGGATAACCGATTTATAACAAATTCCCGATCTTATCAATTTTTTCATTACAAAAGCCATTTACGAGAAGTTTATTATAGTCGAAGAATGTTTTGATCTCTCTTCTGACCACTCTCCAATAGTTGTATTACTTGGAGAAGCGCTGATCAAGAAAAAAGGACTTCCAATACTTACTAGCAATAGAACAAACTGGGACGGCTTTAGAAATGATTGCGAACAAATATCGCTTTAAATGTATCACTTAAAACACCTTGTAAACTGGAGGATGAAGTTGATCGTTTCGTGCAAGCAATTCAAAGAGCGGCATGGAGAAACACTCCGTCTAGAAGCTATAAGATCAATTGCAACGAAAATTATCCCAGAGAAATCATTGAGCTGGTGAGGGGGAAAAGAAAAGCACGGAAAAAATGCCAAATCAGTCGTGCACCGCAGCATAAAACGGTCCTCAACCGACTATGCAATCGCCTTAGATATAGTATTCGGGAATTTAAAAGCAAAAAGATAGCGACCTACCTTGAAAATCTTTCCTGTTAAAGAGAATCAAATTATTCGCTTTGAAAAGCGCTAAAAGGCATCCGGAAACCTCAAATGCAAGCGCCACCTATTTGGAAAAACGATGGAAATTGGACCAAGAGCGACAAAGAGAAGGCAGAACTTTTTGCCTTGCACTTAGAAAAAAACGTTTAAGCCGTTCGACTGCCCTTTGTTAACGCCCGACTCCCCAGTCACAACATCTGACAACTTTACAGTAAAAAAAAGTTGCTTTGATTGAACTGAGGGAAGTGATCAAAAATCTAAAGACGAAAAAAGCTCCGGGTTACGATTTGATTACGGCGCAGGTGATCAAGGAATTGTCGAATAAAATTCTTATTAAACTGCTATATTTGATCAACGCTTCGTTCAGATTGCTCTAAGTTCCAAGACAATGGAAAGTCGCCGAGATTATAATGGTCCCAAAACCAGGCAAACCTCTCAGTGAGAAAAATTCATATCGGCCTATTTCCCTATTGCCGGTTATCTCAAATATATTCAAAAAACTACTTTCTAAACGTCTAGAACCGGTAATCGACGGAAGACGTCTCATTCCTGAACATCAGTCTGGATTTAGAATCAAACATTCTACAATGGACCAAGTCCATAAAATAACTAACGTGATTGAGAAAGCTTTCAAAAAAAAAAGATTTGTTGTGGTGTATTTCTTCACATCTCACAAGCTTTCGATAAGGTTTGGGACGAAGGCTTGGAGTATAAATTGCAACTACTACTGCCACGGCAACTCTTTCTAATCTTCCGATCGTACCTCACTGAAAAACTCTTTCGTGTTAAGCACGGAAATGATTACTCTGACTTAAAGGAGATTTCGGCCGGAGTCCCAGAAGAAAGTATCCTTGGCCCACTTCTATATGCACTCTACACGCGTGATATCCCGCTTCGCTACGTTTGCGGAAGATACTGACAACGGGCGATGCTATTGAAGCGCCAACTGGAAAGCTGCAACATGCTATTTATAAAGTCCACGCTTGGACGAATTCTTGGCGTATTATGCTGAACGAAAGCAAATTTACTCACATCAACTTTACCTACAAAAAAGAGGATAGATTGCCTGTATATCTAAACTCGGCTCAAATACCGTACGCTAACGAAGCAATATACATATCTAGGAATGACTCTAGATGTAAAACTCAAATGGAAATCGCACGTAAAAAAGAAACGCAACGAGCTCCAAAACAAATACCGACAAATGTACTGGGTACTCGGAAAACACTCGAAGTTGAACCTACGTAACAGCTAACATACTATGTACTAATTCAAAGAAAAAGTAGTTAACTCGCTACACTTATTTCAAAAAAAAAAAAAAATACGCAGAGAAGGGGACACGACGAAATGCGAAAGCGAAATAACAAAAAGGGGAAAAAAAAACTAAGTTTGAGAATCGAAGAGAAAAAGATAGGGTGAGTAATCAGAGGTTTGGACGCCACGTAATTTTTTGTTAAAGAAGGGAGAGAAATTACGAGACCTTTGTGGGTGGTTTTGGGAAATGGTGGACTACACTAGTGCTGTAAAAAGAAAAAGGACGACTAAAAGAAAACAACGATTTTAATAACGTTATAAGCGCACGTCACGAGCTGCGATTTATTAAATAAAAGGGTAATCGAAGGCACAAAATAAATAAAAAAAAAAAAAAAACAACCAAAGAAAAAAAACCTCGAAAAGGAAAAAAAGATCCCCAAAGAAAAGAAATATCGACGTAGGAGTAGCCCGTTACGGCAAGTCCCCAACAAATTAAAACAGAAATTTACAGGATGCGTGTTCCGCTTTCACCGGAAAATTTCACAGAAAACGGAACAGAATCCTACCGGGTTTCGAAATTCAAAACAATCCTACACAAAACGCACTAAATTCTCAAACCAAATATAAACAACAGTTTCAAATAAAATACAAAACCTATCTGTCCAATCCTTGGTCTATCCTTTTCCTGTCGGATGCCCCGTTCTGGCTTCCAATCTGCTGAAAAAGAATCCTGAAGTCGTCGCCCTATCGCTCCTTCTATCTTTTTCACTTTTAGCCTTTTCGATTTTTTTCTTCCACTGTTCACTATTAACAACTTCAACTCTGTTGATTCTATTTGTTTTCTATTTTCCTCGTTAAACAAAACTTCTCACACATTCGCTGGTCAACCAAGAAGTGGTCTCCCGCTGAATATTAGGCCTAGTCGAGCTTCGAGTTTTTAACTCACACATACGTGAATTCCCGCACATTCAGCTATTGGATTCAAGAGCAGCTTGCTGTGCATTACTCCGCTTATTTGCGTAAGTATGCAACCACTCTTGAACCACCGCTATTTCTCTCTCAATCTTCACCTAAATTCCGCTGACTCGAATTCCCCCGACTTCGGCTTTTCCTCTCAATACGCTCTGTTTGTTTAAACAATTTAAGAGAATCAACAAAGTGAAACAAAATTATCAATTAAAAATTGCTAAAGTGGGTTTCCTCCCACCAATATGTATTAAAAGAAGAAAAGAAGATTCCTGACCAGTTACAGGAAAGGCCCTAAAACGCCATTTTGCGGTCAACAAAATTAAACTACCGGAAGAAAATAGAACAAAGAGTCAAATGTAAATTACGCGATTAAACTAAGCTACCCGATAGAACTCCGCGCAGATTTGGAGACTAGAGACGAGCCCTTAAAGTGCCACTCCACAAATAGAGTCAATGGTTAGGGTGGGCTCTCGGCCATTGGTGGCTTCCGTCCGAACCATCTTTTATTCGTAGGGTGCCGCTTGTCTTGCTTGTGTTTGATGCCGATGTCTTCGTGTGTTTGGTTGTGTTCGTGATGTTGAATATGGTAGCTCGATGTAGTTATGCCTTGTTCCCTCGCGATGACGGTTCGCGTCTCGTGTTTCCCTTTATGTTGTGGAACCTGTAAAAACTTACTCTTTCTTTGTCTTTATCTATCGGTCGGTCCATTAGCGAAGCACTCTCAGCTCTTCAAATCGTATCATGTTGTTTAGTGAAGCTTGCCCAAAATCACTTAGATCTTCAAGGAACCTGTTGCCCAAGTGGTATAGGTGGCGGTTTTGTAGATTTGGGCATTCACACAGCAAGTGTTTGATACTTTCTATTTCTTCTGCGTCTTGACAGCTCCTGCAGTGGTCGGGTGAGTTGATGCCTAGTCGTATGGCCATTTCCCCTATCGCGCAGTGTCCGGTAAGTGCACCTATCAAGATGCGGACTTCTTTTCTATTCATTGCCAGCATGCTTTTGGTTCTTCCTTCATTGAGTATGGGTCATAAACTGCGAGATATGATACAGTCGCCTCTGTTAAACCATGCGGAGTTAATCAGTTCTCTTATTTTGAGGTCGATTTTTCTCTTTAGTACACACACATTAGCATTTAGTGTACGTGTATACACGTTTTCGTTCGTCGATCGTCGTTTGTCGTTCGTCATTCGTCGTTTATCGTTCATCGTTCGTCGTTACTTATTCACATTTTAACCATTTACAGTTTATTTTTAAGAACATATTCATGCTGTAGTTTACTACAATACTAAAAATCTACTGCGGTTTTAATGATGATCTACTGGAGTTCGAAAAACTAGAACGATAAAAACGAGTTTTTTCTACACGCTCCTTATTTGCTCAACATTTTGTTCGCGAGACAAAGCAATAATGTAAGATTGAAAAATCTTTTCTCAACTTTCATTTTTCGAAATCCACACTAGCAAGGCGAGGAAGTCTTCTTTCGTCCTCAGCATCCTGCCTTCAATAAACTTTAGCTGAGGTTTCTAGTTCCCCTCTTTCAGTAGCACCCTCTTAAGAATGATGCTACAAGATTCAGGTCGTAGCGGTACCTATCTTCGTTTCTGTTTACAGTACACATACACAAGTCTCATTCTTATCCTTTTGCTTACTGCATACGTAAGGATCTTTCAAACACGTTGCAATAGCAAATTTCTTTATACAAATCCAAGAACGTTGATGGAAAACAAATGAATAGTATTCCTTAGGGTTCATTCTCTCAATGCATTCCCAAATATAATCTAAGAAAGGAGTTCCAGAAGCAAACAAAAAATCGAATAGACTCATGCATTCTCTTAGGATTTACTCTTGAATTCGCAGACAAGAAAGAATATGAGATTCTTCTCCAAGTGCATCTAGAATCATGAGCAAATACAGAAAACTACTCCCCATTCAATTTACTTCTGGAGAAATAATTAATTTATACACAGACACATACTCAAAGTCGTCGAGGCCATCCTGCTTTTCGGGTTATTCAGAAGATATTTTCTTCTTATTACTGTTAAGGAAATTGCAAACACAGCTGACATGCTTTAAATGTCAATCTCCTCCCCGAAGGCAAGTGTCTAATTGGTTTCAAACCATGGTACGTGTGCACTACTGATTGGCATTTCGTAATCCACTCGGTGTGTCAAGACAGTAAGTTCCCTGAATAGAAATTGTATTTGTAATCGATAAAATGTACATACTAAGTAGTGTAGTTGAAGTAAGACTTGTTCCAAGGATATGAGAAATGATTTTTTTTAAACTTTTTTGGTGGTCTGTAGTTGTGGTTTAGTCTATAGCACAGGGTGACCTAATAATACTTAGTGGATTTCAGATTTGAATGACGGTGACACGAAGTGGATGCATCTGCCGCTCCTGAATTATTCGAAGGTTTTCCACACGCCAGAAATACAAATTTTGCTTACTGATGAATCCATTGAGGTGCAAATGGGCTTCGTCTGACATAAGCAACTCCTCCAAAAATAGCGATCTGGATTTTGTTTTTCAAGTAGTGTGGGGGCCAACAATAACCGACTGATATCTGACTTAATTGAATTTTATATGGAAAATAATGCAAATCGCTTTTAAAAATTCTCTGCGAGGTTGTCTGTGAAATTTTTAGCTGGGACGAGCGCTGCCTGTTCGATATCGAAGGGTGTTCATCAACAGATACCTGTACGTGGCGTATATTGTACGCGACAAACTACTATGGAATCCTTAAACTTCACCCACTCAAGCCGCAAGGCATGGAGCCTACTGAGAAAACTAGGCGGTGGAAACAAAATCAGGACTGGACACCAACAACTCAACCCCAATGATGTAGCCAACCGCATACTTAAGATGTCACGTGCACCTTTAGACAAAAAACATACCATCAACATAAAGCGGAAACTAAAAAGGTTGAAATGGGAATGCTCAGAAACATCACCGTATTCAAAACCCATTTCACCAGAAGAGACAACAGTGGCCCTGCCGGGCGTCAAGGCTGCTAAAGAAGCTAGTTTTGATAACATCTACTATGTATTTTTAATACACACTGGACCCAAGACCCGAAGATGGCTAGCGTCGTTCTATTCAAGAATTATGGAAACCGGTAATCTCCCACAGGCTTTTAAACATACAAAAATCATCGTCCTCCTTAAGCCCTGATCTACTCAGTACTTGCTTCAAATTACTGGAACGCGTGAAGTCTCTAGGTGGATTCAACTTGCCGCGTAACCTGTGGCTGCAACTGAACTGTATACGTTCCAACTCCGGCGTTTGCAACGACACATTGTTGAAGTGGGGCCTTTCAGACTCACCAAATTGTAACTGTGGAGCCGACCGACAAACAATCAAACACATTGTCGCCGAATGCCTACGAAGATCGTATTCTGGAGACCCCTCCGATTTCGCGGAAGCACCTCCCATCGTTATTGAATGCCTTAAAGGACTTGACATAAATTTATTATAATTGCAATAGTATAGAATCTAATCTAATAATGTATGTATATTTTTATTGTAAAACTCAATACGATAAATAAATAAACAGAGCTATTGTGTTTCTCTTTCTAAAAGTTACTTACGCTAAAAAGAGAGCGATCAGTGATGCCACTTATACAGGGTATCCCAGTTAAGCAGTATAATCCTTTAAGAGGAGTTACCTGAAGTTCCGCCGAACAAAAAATTGTATGGCAGGGGGGGGGCCTATTCTCACCACATTTCAAGTAATAGCCCAACAAAGTGGGTGACCTCTTATTTGGAGGTGTAACCACTTAAACGCTATAACTTCTAAACTACTATACATAGGTACAAAAATAGTTTTATACATTTTGGAAAGATAATTTAGTAGCGCATACAATCTTCAAACACATTGGGTACAGCTAAAATGCGTTTTACTCAAAAATGTTTACTTAATGTTTTCTTTTTTTTATGACATTTTTATCTCTAAAAAACTTCCTTAAAATTATGTTAAGGTACGATCAACAGAAGTTGTAGTAAAAGCCATTTTTTGTCAGACAAAAATGGTCAAAAAGAAGTGTAGGTACGTACTGAATTAGTCTTTAAAGCAGAACAGTTTATGGAATGTTTATAGCAATTGTTCGAAGTGCATTCCTTCCATTTGAATGCGCTTTCGGGCGCGTTTAAGCATTTCGGATGGCAGATTAACGAGCAGCAAACTTCTTCTCATCTTTCTGAGAAATATCATAAGCACTGAAAAACGGAATTTAGTTATGATAAGCTATGAAAAATAGGCTTAATTATAGCCATGAATAAGTATTCGCTTTGTGATATGCATTTGTTAAAGCTTAAAATGATGCCAATAGGTATAGGTGAAAAATCTTCATAGGCACTATGTGCCATATGCTCATAGTAGTGTGAGACTTTTACTCACTAAACAACACCTTTCTTTTACTGGCTTACTACGACTAAGTTGCTTTATCAAGTAGTTTTAGTTTCAAAAATATTCGCTTTAGGTAGGTAGCTTTCCAACAAGAGCTCCTGCTAAAACCCGCGATTAAATGTGGCCCTTATTGCGCTAGATCGAATGGTTTCGTTCTTTGTAGTCGGTGCACAAGGTCCAAAATTTGGAGTATAACATTGTTGCAATGACCATGAAGACGAATACGGAGTTTTCGAGGAAAGTTCGTTATTTCGCCATCGAGGGTAGTTACTCCTAAGTCTCTGTGGATATCATAGTTTCTGATATACCATGGGGCATTTACTATGACTCTTGGCATTTTGTT
Source organism: Brachypalpus laphriformis (assembly GCA_945910035.1). Classification (NCBI taxonomy): domain Eukaryota; kingdom Metazoa; phylum Arthropoda; class Insecta; order Diptera; family Syrphidae; genus Brachypalpus; species Brachypalpus laphriformis. The sequence continues at coordinate 128,764,398 of OX246755.1, forward strand.
TTGAAAATATTGTAGGATATCTGTTTTGCTCCGTTTAGTACAATCCCAAAGTTGTATACCATACATGCAAGCAGGTTTTAGCACTTACTTGTGTAAAAGCAGTTTGTTATACTTTATTGGAATGTCTTCCAAGTAGCCAATACATTTGTTTGAATCTATTTTCAAACTCGTTGCATTTCTTTTTAACGTGCGATTTCCATTTGACTTTCGAATTAGTATCATTCCTAGATACTTTGTTTACATACAGTATTTGTACCGAGTTAATGAAAATGGGAAGGTTGTTAATTTTCTTGTAAATAAAGTCAACATGAGTTGATTTGGTCTCGTTGAGAGTGATGCCCCAAATCTTTGGAGCTTTACAGTTACAGACTCGACTGATTTGTCAGTTATAATATAGCCGCATCGTGTGCGAATGTAGCTATGACATTGCCTTCTTCTTGCGGTATATCTCGAGTGTAATGTAACGACAAAACCGGATCCTTGCGGTACTCCGGCAGCGATTTCATTAAATTCAGAGTAATCCGATCCTTGTTTAACACAGAATAGTCTGTTCGCAGGTAAGATTCTAGAATCTCATATGATTGTTCCGGAAGAACCTGTGAAAGAACTTAAACTTCAAGCCCTCATGCCATACCCTGTCGAGGGCTGAGAGACGTCCGGAAGGCGCTAGAACATACCTTTTTCTCCTTTAAGGTTTTCTCTATTTCATTTGTTATTCTATAAACCTGATCAACTATGGAATGCTTTGTTCTGAAGCCGAATTGATGATCAGGAATCAAACGTCTTTCTTCAATGCTCTTTTATAGTGCAGTCATGTTGCACAGTTACACTTAAAGCTTATGTGGGATATGACCTTAACCGCAAATATGTTCATACGTCTCCATTGTTATTGCAAGAAAAAAGAATCAACTTGAAACTGCAAATTTCTTTGACAAACCAAGTCCTCCGGCACTAGTCACCGATCGACGCACACCAGCATCAATTAGTCAAATATTATATTCATAAAACTAAAACAGAAATCATACCCTATGGCTTGTCCATGTGGAAAATGTGCAATACTAACACGCAAAGAGAAAAAGCAGATGGAATAGATAAAAAAAATTGCTCCTTTGAGCCCAACTTTTGAATGTTTTATCTCCGACCAACATTCTGCGAGGAAAATACCTTTGAATCTGACTTTCGTTCCAGTTCATGAACACAGAGCCAAGAGATTATCTTCTTTGTCTTTCTGTTTGTGCGTTATATCCTTTACTTTTCCCATATTTTCTTTTGTGCGATTATTTTTCTATTTTTTCCGTTTTAAGTGGAAGGAAATTGTACAAAACTGTTCTCTACCTGCAGGATAATTTTATCCACCCACATTTGGCCCTCATGCATAGTTTCAAAACTGAATTTATGCACCGCATATTACGATAGCATGCAGTTTCTTCTTCCTTTGGAGATTGTTTCATCCTTGTAGAATTCACAAGAATATAGCCAGTCAGTCGCTAACCCTCCTCCACTGTATGGTTTTTGCGTTTGTAAAATCTTAAATTGTCCATAAAACAATTTCAATGGAAATTGCAACAATCTTGTAGGGTAAGTCTGGCATTCTTCTATCTCTATACTCGTATATTGGATAGACAAAGGCCATTCCGCCTTCTATCTGATGAAAATATTTTTATTTTGGTTTCTATTAGATTGCGAATGTCGAATAGAAATTGCGTGTACGTCTCTTGAATCAAGGAAACTACAAATTACTCGTAGATTGACTGAACATTCTATGTTGTTTTCTTGTTTTCAAAATATCTACATTATACCAATTTTCTTCTGGATTAAATTCAGTACAAAATAATGCACGTATATGTATCCGAATATGTACCTACAAGTAGAATATTCCATTGTCTAAAATTAATATTGATTTTTTCGATTTAAAATGATGGTGTTATATTGATGGTCGTGTTCAAAGGTTTTAATTATTCATTCCGCATGAGTGGGATTTTTTAATAAAATTACATTCCATTTGCGTGGATTGGAAAATTATGTTACATAGTGATTGATTTATTTGCTTTATCAATTTGAGTACAAGTTTATTAGATTACTTCTGTGTCAGGGGAGATGCATATACATATTGAATTTTAGAAAGCGTGTCACGTGCTAATTACCAGTCGCTTGCTTATTAGTTCATATAAATCGGAAATTTAATTTTTCTATCCAGGACTCTTGTAAAATTACATAAATGGTTTAAGACTCGCTCATCTCTTCTCTTTTCTTCTCTCTCTCCATACACATACATAAAATGGAAAATGTCTTTCTGTTAGTGTACTAATAACTCGAGAACCACTTATTCGATTTACGGTTTTTTTTTTAATTCATAGATATGTTCTCTGGTCCGGTTTAAGTATATATTTTGTTATGTTAGCTAACATAAGGAATAAGGAGTAATGATAATAGTAAATCATCTCGAAAAAAACATTTCATAAACACATTTTTTTCGCTGTCCACGTTTCTAACTTAAAAACGACAAAATCAATTTGAATATAAATAAATTATCTGATTAGTGTATTAATCGGTAAAGAGATTGAGATATCAATCATTAATCTGTGCTTCCTAGAGCCGGAGAAGTGAATCAATATATGCATAAACTCATAAACAATCGCGAGTCATTGCAAACATTATGGCAGCCAGTAGTGGCTAAGGAATGTTTTTCTTTATTTGTTTTTTCGTTTTTCGCTTTAGCTTAAGCTGGCCATCCACAATAACTCATGAATATCATTCTAACTAGTCTAAAGCTTAGTGAGTGGTTGTGTTTATAAGTAGCTCCAGATAAAATCGAGGAAATTGTGTAATCAATACTTTAAGTTTTGGTGAAAACATGTGGTTCATTTCTGCCGACAGTGTCATAACTTTCTACTACCAACCCAAAGACACAAATCAGTATTATTTTGTGTATTAACTTAAAATAGCTGGTAAAGAATTAGCAAAGTCAAACAAAAGCTCTTCAATAATCAGCTGGTTGGAACAAAAACAGAAAAAAGAGCGGAAAAATATACAAGCTACAGGGCTCCATTTGTGAGTACAACAAACACCATTACTAACATAACATACATACATACATTAAAAATACCAAAAGAAGTAAAAAAAACCCCGCAATAAGAGAAATACTTACAACGTATACACATACCTGCCCCCTCCAAACACTAATACATTCTATCGGTTGTCTACATACGTCTATTTCGTCTAAATACAAAAGTAAAGCTCCGCCATTCAAAACAATAACCACCTAAAAGCTCCAGTTCCTGCAACTGATCCAACAACCATCATCGAATACTACACCCACAAAGTATACACCTCCTACTGGTACTACCACTTTTAAAGCTAAGCCGATCAAAGCTTTATTAAGTTTAATTGATTGCGATCTGGTATAATTGGTTTAGACCAAAAATGCCTTTGTCACATTCTCCAATTAAGAATCAATCAATGTCGAAAGCTTTATCTAATACCACAACCACATCTGAGCAAATGTAACAATCAAGCATAACCCCTAACAGTGGCACAACGAACAATAAGTCGAACCCCAAACGATCATTGAAAGCTACCTCACCAAACTCTGAAACATCATCACCTTTCAAAAAACCCTGTTCTTCTGCAGAAAAAATCACCGAAATTCAAATGGATATTTTGATACGGAAATTGGACGGACTTCTGGATGAAAAGCTAAAAAATATTGCAACCAAAGATGACATCAATGGTATTAGAAAAGAAGTAAATGCGTTACAGGAGGAAAATAAACTGCTAAGAAGTGAAATATAAAAATTGAAGGAAGGTGAAAAGATGCTTCATAGAAAAGTGGAAGAAGCAGAGAGGTTGTCGAAGAGGTTGAATGTTGTCGTCAACGGTTTGAATGCGTCAACCACTGATGAAGCCAAACAACAGTTTCAGCAAGTCTGCAACTCAACGCTTGATAAAATTGTAACACCAAAAAGCGCCAAAAAAATTGGATCAGCAAATCACAGGGCTCCAGCCTACATTTTTGAACTCGACAATGTAAGCGAAGTTAGCTCAGTGTTATCATCAACACACCGTCTTAAAAACACCGGCATTTTCATCAACAGAGACCTAACGTACATCGAAAGGAAAGAGAGTTTCCACCTTCGGCAGATAAAGAAATATCTACTCCAAGTAGACGCCAGCCTAAACATCGGGATAAAACGTTGGACGCTCGAGCTCAACCAACGCCGCTACAAATGCAATGCAAAAGGGGTGATAACTGCTTTCAGTGAAGGAGATAAAGTATTTATTACAAACCTGCTTCACAAAACCAACTCCAACTACATTGTTATTACGAATCAGCACAGCGGTCAAGGTTTAGCTGCAAGGAATTCTTCCAACAACTCCCATTAACAATTAAATGCCTGTCAGGTTCTCTCATGTAATATAGCAGGACTTGTTAATAAAACATTGTTATGTAACTTTTTTAAATATATCTGTAGTTTTGAAATATTTTTTTTGTATGAAACCTTTGTAATATCTGAAAACATAATGAAATATGAAAAATTCTTTAGCGGGTACGAATTAGAGTGGATTTCAGCAACGAAAATACAAAGTCGTGGAACAGCAAGCGGCGGATGCGTATTCGGGTATAAAAATCGCATAAAGTCATGCTACCAACTCAACTTCACCAGGCACAATGATATCATAACTCTAAAAGGACATTTCGCAAGATCTTTTCTCAACATCGTACCGGCTTACATTAATTGCAACCACTGGAGAAATGATTTTGAAAAACTCAAGAAATTTTTCGATGAAACGGACCCAGGTAATTTTATCTTAGTCGGAGACCTGAACGTGAGGACTAATACAAAGGGATCTGTCGATGTCCAACTTGCATGTGGACAATTGATCACCGATACAAGGAACTCGAAAGATACCATTACCGATAGTAATTGTAATATGGTTACTGATTTTGTGGAAGAGATTGGAGCGTTCATTCTGAATGGTAGAGGCTATGGCGACCAGTCTGGCGAGTATACATTCGTGAGCAGCAGGGGCTCTTCTGTTATTGACTATTGTTGCCCTTCGTACGGAGCAGTTGATGTGATTAAAGAATTTGAAATAGGATGTGAAACGTTCTCTGATCATATGCCTCTGATAGTGAGACTTAAGACTGTTGAGAGCAGAACTAGACATTCGTCCATACATCTTCTGCCACGCCTAAAGTGGGTTGAAAATAAACGCTTGATCTACGCCCACAAACTTGATTTAGCCTTACTACAAAGAATAATGGCACCCACTGACTCAGTGGAAGCGCGATGTCTTGCTATAAAGGAATGTGTGTACGCGGCAAATGGAACCACTAACCAACAGAATATATATTTTGAGCCCAAAAAACCTTGGTTCGATCTGGCATGCCAGGTTGCAAGAAAAAACGCCTTCAAATTCTTAAAAAACTTCAGAAGGTGTAACCTTGTGATTTTCAGAAAAAAATACCAGGAGATGAACAAGAAGTACAAGACTTTGTGTCATTCTAAGCAGCGTGAGTATTATGCGAATATCATACATCGACTTTCAACAGTAACATCAACCAAAGATTGGTGGAAGCTAGCCAAATCAATACGCAGCAGCGCTCCTCGTACAATGACTGATATCACAGCTTTTGATTTTATGGTTTATTTTCAAATTCTACTTACCCATACGTTGCCGATATACACATCACTCCCATTAGTTGCTGAAATACGTATTACCACCCTTGATCGAGAAATCGAGATGGACGAAATCTTGTTGGCTATTGCGTCAGGAAAAGATAACAAGGCTCCAGGGATCGATGGATCGAGGGATACCCTACGAATTTTATAAAATTGCCACTTCAAGTTTGGTTGCTGAAATTCATCGCCTACTAAGTGATATATTTAGAACAGAGACTATGCCCGCCTCCTTTAAAAAGTCAATAATATTCCCCTTATTGAAAAAAGGGGATCCTAATGTTGTAGGTAACTATCGAGGTTTGTGGTTTTTGCACACCATCTACAAAATATTTACAACTGTACTTATGAATAGGCTAAATACATGGATAGAAGAAAATCACATTCTTAATGAATTTCAAGCAGCATATAGACACAATTATTCTACCATAGACCAAATTTACAACATCTCCTGCCTTATTTAGATTCAATTGTGCCGAAAGAAAAAGTTGTATGTGTTTTTCGTCGATTTAAAAGCTGCATTTGATAATATCAATAGAGAAGCCCTGTTTTATAAACTGTCGATTTTAGGAATCTCCTCAAAGATGATATCTATCATAAAGGCTCTATACCATAACACCGAAGCAACAGTTTGGAATGGAAAAAGTATGAGCGACTTTTTCCCCATTAACAAGGGCGTAAAGCAGGGATGCGTTCTAAGTGCTTTGCTCTTCATTCTTTTTTTGAACGATCTCCACTCCGAACTTCCAGGCGGAATAACCATTGAAGATCTGATGATAAAGATTTTACTATATGCTGACGACATAGCAATACTTTTTGACAGCGCTGCTTCCTTACAAACCATGATTAATAGCTTCACCAACTACTGCCACAAATGGAATTTAATAGTAAATCTGACTAAGTCAGAAATAGTCATTTTCAGAAACGGAGGTCGCAGAAGGGCAGATGAGAAATGGTTTTTCAACGGCACTGAAATAAATGTTACGAACAAATACAAATACTTGGGAGTAACTCTTAAGTACAACATGTCTTGGTCGAAACATCTATACCAAAGACCCGCAATGTCCACAAACTCAATAAACGCCACATGGTCCAATCTCATCAAAAACAAAAATATCCTCCATTCAGCAAAATATAAAATATACGAAGCCGCTGCGAAGTCAATAATGAATTTCTCAAGTGTGGGGGTATTCCGAACACATCCAAGTCGAAAAACTTCAGCGCTTCTTCATAAAAAGATGCTTCCTTCTCCCAACCAACACACCCAACTATGTCCTTAATATAGAAACAGGCCTCCCTAAAGCGTTCCGTACAACTCTAAAACTGCATTTCGGATATATTCGGAGAGTCGCTGAGCTCCCACAAAATAGACTGCCACGTAAATTGACGGATATAATAATAAGCCATAAAATCTATTGGGCCAAGGAATGGTCTGCGCTTTTCCAGGGAACTGGTATCGAATTCAATTGGACTTTGAAGTCTGAATGGAACAGAGTACACAATACACTTCTCATTAAACTTAAGGAAAACCACTGGGCGGAATTCACCAACCGTGCACTTCAGTCACAGTTTCATGACGAGTACTGCAATGTATCATACGCTGATATTCCGCTTTAACCTGACAGGCAACTTTTAAAGTTATTGTCATGTATTTAATTTTTGAATATTTTGAATTAATTTGATTACTGTTTTTATAAAAACTTTATGAAGAAAATAAAATTATTTTATCTATCTTTTATCTTATCTATCATTCCTTTCTAACCGAGGACGCAGGAAGATCCAACGCGGGTTCGGGACCTGAGAAAGCCTCCTCTGAGCCTTGTCTAGCAATCTCATCGGAGATCTCGTTCTCCAAGATCCCAGTGTTACCTGGGACCCAGATAAGGGACAGAGAATTCGGCCTTGCGATTGAGTTCAAACAGTTTTTGGTTTCAAGAACTATTTAAGAAGTGGTTAAACGGTTAAGCAAGGCCTTAAGCGAAGCCTGATTGTCACTACAGCTACAAATGCTACGCCCCTTCCACCTGCTTTTCACAACATAGTTCTTGGCCATTAGGATTGCATAAGTTTCCGCTTGGAAAGCAGACGCATATTTGCCTAACGAGAAAAGAAGTCTAATGTTGTCGACCTCCACGAAGACACCAGCGCCAGACCCTTGACTGGTTTTGGAACCATCCGTGAAAATACGACTACATTCCATTCCCGGCTCAGACTCTGGCCGAAACTAGTCCTGAGCACAAGGAAAGTCGACTCTGAATTTGGGCATTAGCTGGAGTTCTGGTGTCATTGCATCAGACGGCATATCCATAAGACAGGAGTCGTAAGATAAATGTCGCGCAAGTTCATCAAAATTCCAGTGTGAAGAATACCAAAAACCGCCCCGCTTAAGACGACCGATGGCTTTGATAGTGCAACCCATGATATAAGTATCGAGGGGAGGTAATTTCAGCAAAGCGTCTAGAGCAGAGCCAGGCGTACTCGGAAAAGCTCCCGTGCAGCCGAGACAAGCCGTTCTTTGGAGTTTAGCGCAAAAGGCAACCACATATTTACGCGAGAGCCCTTTCCACCAAACAACCGACGCATGTGCGAGGAATGGTCTTATCATAGCCGTGTAGATCCAGAGAACCTTACTCGGTGACAAGCCCCATGTCTTACCAAAAGCACCCTTACACTGCCAGAAGACTGAGAGCGTCTTGGATGTTTTCGACTCGACGTGCTTAGACTAATGAAGTTTCTTATCTAAAATCACTCCCAGATATTTGGCTTCATTGGAGGTGACGCCTTTTAGCACTGGCTGAGTCAGACCGGTCAAAATCCTCCTTCTCGTAAAGAGAACTACCTCAGTTTCAAGAGGATTCACCGGAAGCCCACTCCTAGTACACCATTCATCGATCATGTCCAGCGCCGCATGTGCGTTAGCACAGACCGTCGCCAGGCATGGCCCGACAGAAAGTACAGCGACATCATTCGCATATGCCTGACCGTAGACGTTAGAACTATTTAGAGTGTTCAACAGAGAGTCGACCACCATGCACCATAACAATGTAGACAGAACGCCACCTTGCGGACAGCCCCTGTTTACCCCTGTCATAACATATCGACCACAATCCGCATCCACTACCAAAGTTCTATTCATTAGCATTGCCTTAATCCATAACACTAATGTTTCATCTACGCCGTGTTGTCTGGCCGAGTCGCACATGCAGTCAAAAGTCGCATTGTCAAAAGCCTCAATGTCGATGAAGATACCCATCGCTTATTCTTTCCTATCAAGCGCGCATTCAATTCTGGCCACTAAATTTTGAAGTGCGGTCTCGCAGGATTTCCCACGCTGATAGGCATCTCCGATAGTGGATACAGCTTCAAAGCAACTTTGCGAACGTGAAATTCTACCAGTCTCTCCATACTTTTCAGTAAGAAGGATGTCAAACTTATAGGTCTGAAACTCTTGGGGAGCGAATAGTCTTCCTTACCGATTTTCGGTATGGAAGCTGCTCTGACTGTCCGCCAAGGTGTAGGAATTTATGCCAGCGCCAAGCCAGCGGTGAAAATTATTTTCAGAGTTGGCCATAGCTGATCTATACCCTGTTGCAGCATAGCTGAATATATTTCATCGGTGCCAGGCGATTTGAAACCATCAAAAGATGCCATAGCATATTTGATGGCCTCATCTGTTACCACGGCTGATGCAATATACCAGCTGCGCCGAGTTTTCTGACTTAGATCAAGCTCAGCCTGGGTAAGCGGGCCAAGCTGCGACTTAGTTGTTATTTGATTGCCAGGAAAGTGGGTAAGTCGGGGTAAGTTGTAATATAAATTATTTTCATATTTTTTCATAAAACTAAATACTTTATATTAAACACAAGAAAATAATAATACAGTGTTTTGACCCTCTTTATGTGATTTTGCTGTCCTTGTATGTTATTAAATATGTAAAAATGTCCTTATAAATGCAAACAAATATGTTCAAGGTTGAAAGTATGTAACATGTTACAACTTACCCCCCAACTTTGTTACAACTTACCTCTATATGGAAATTGCACACCAATGATACAATAAAACGAAAAGGGGGATTCCCTCAAAACTCAAATCAACATACAAAGGCAGCCAAATCTTAAATGTATGCACACAAAAGAACTCAGTACCGTCACGTGGGAGTGAGAACACCATAAAACAAAAAAAAAAAAACAAAAAATAAACATGTCGATTTCATGTACCACTGCCACAACTTCCTTCACCGACATCTAAAGGCCACGTATAGCTGTTAGGACGTTTGCTTGCAGTAGACAAGTACTTTTCTCTTTGACGCGACTCTTAACTTATAGCCTGACTCCTTGTTTTAGAGCTTTTACAACTTACCCGTATTACTTATAACTAGTGATGTGTCAACTCGAGTTCATAAACCGGTTCAAACCGACTTACAGCTAAACCGAGTTAAGCCGAGTTACACTAATATCAAACCGAGTTTGCGATGGAACGAACCGAATAATTAAATTCCAACACAGCATTAAACCGAGTTGAACACACGATTCGGTATACTATATTTGTACATATTAAGTCGAGTTGAAAAAGCAGTCTATTGTTTTTATACAAACCGAATTGCACTGCCCAATTCCATACCGATTCGGTTTCTCATGAGACGGTGGCTCCTGTTTTCTTTCATTGTTGGTTTTGGTGTGTGTTCCATCGAATCAAATCAATTGAGCGTATACACACGAAGTTAAACCGAGTTGCAAACTGATTCAATATCTATTTTGAATTCGTATTCGGTTCGGTTTTAGTTTCTTATGTGACGGTGTCATCATTTTGTTACAAACCGAGTTAGCCAACCCGGTTTACAACTCGGTTTGCTTATTCCAACTCGGTTTGAGTAATGTTCGGTTTGGTACATCACTACTTATAACCTCATCCTCCCCTACCGATTTTTTTCTATTATTCCATTGACATAGAGATTCAGGTGACATTTAGTTTAGTTAAGCCGATTACGGCTGATTATAGCTGATTATTTAAATTTACTTAATGTACAGATGTACGTATATATATAATAGATTTTAACAAAATGCTGATGTACTTAAATTTAAATTAGATAAATTTATTTTATTTCAGTAACCAAATACACAACTCACAATATTTTATTTGAACAGTAGATGACGGATATAAGAAAACCTCATATAAGAAAAACACGCTTATAAGACACACATTCTAATGCACCATGCACTTTCCCATATAGTTACGTGTTAAATTAATCTGTTATAAGAAGCATGTTTATAAGAAAAACATTGATAAATGAAACTTATTCTGATACAAAATTCTATAATTGCATAAAATATTAAAAGTGTATAACAAATTAGTCTCCATCCAAATGATGCGACGTGTAACTAAGGACATACTCGTATGTACTACATTTGGGAACACATCTTTATGAAACTACAAATTAAACCCAATGACAGAAATGACAGAGCGAAATGCAAAGTGTATGTATGTATATACAAATAATAAACGACATACATAATGTGTCTGTCAATGTGAAGAGGTCTTGTATTAAATGCTATTTATAAGAAATTTTCTTTTTTATATGCGTATTACTGATAAAAGAAAATCTCTTTCTTATATCTGTTCTTTTTATATAAGAAAACACTGATATAAAGAAGAAATTCTCTCGATTTTTAAACTTTCTTATATCCTTCATCTAAAAGAAACGGAAATCAATTTAAAAGTTTTCATTCACTAGTCTCTCACGAATGCTAATGGTATTTTGCAAAAACAATAGAGCTTGGATACATCTAATACATTCAACAAGGCAATGGTTTGGTGGTCCGTTAGGATGTCCTAACCGAGGAACTGTTTCCTTGTTTCCTTTAAGATTAGATAACTTGCCAATAAAATACAGAACATCCTATGTTTCACCAGTGTTGCATAAGCTGCATAATAAAGGAAGACTCCACGATGTAGTTCCGGAGAAGGACCTCCCCTCGTAATTTTAGCATCATTTATATCTCGCCTACGCTGTGTTCATTCCGAAAATTGCTTTTGAGCTGAAGGTTGTGCTATAATCGGATGTAGATCATCTTATGCGAAGATTCGAGGGTAGCTGAAAATCTTCAACAAGACACTATGAGGATCGACAGCGCGTGCTCATAGTAGTGTGGGATATCGCTATTTCTGATACACCATGGCGCATTTACCTCTTAGCACTTTGTTTTCAAAAGTTTGTAAAATTTGAATATTACTTATTTTGGTACAACCCCAGAGTTGTATACCATATGTCCATACGGGCTTTATCACTTGCTTATATAAAAGCAGTTTGTTCTCTATATTAAGCTTGGAATATTTTCCAAGTAACCAAAACATTTTTCGATATTTATTATCTAGTTTTCTAGTAAACATCAAAGAATTTATACCTACGTCTTAAATAATTCGATGCTATTACCACTATATTACCACCTTTCAATGGAGCAATTTCTTCCTTCGCCTCTCTTCAGCACTTTGGATTTCTCCAAATACACAGATAGATTCCACAATGAGCAGTATTGATGCAGGCAATTGATCGTCAATAAGAGAGACTCCGGTTATTATTTTTTTCTTTTGTACACTTTTTAACTTCCAGTAAATATACGTAGGCTGTTCGATAAGTCAGTGACTTTGAAATGAAATACTTTCTTTTTTTTCTCAAAATTGAATTGACTGTTCCAGTCTCCTTTCAGTGCGATGCACTTTTTCCAACGATATTCCAACTTTTTCAACCCTTCCAAAAAATATGATTTCTCAACCCCTGCAAAATAGGCATTTGTTGCATCGATAATTTCTTCATTCGATGAAAATCTTTTTCCGCCGAGCCACTTCTCCATATTAAAAAAAATAAATAAATATTTGGCGCAACAGGTCTTTAAGTGCCAGAGCTTAGCCTCTCGCAACCACTCATATTGTGTGCGTTATATTTTTCACACGAATGGAAGGGACCTACAATTTAGTGCCATATCCGAAGGGCAATTTGGTTTGAGAAGTTTTTCAAAACAGCATTACTCTCGGATAATTGTCAGAAGTTCGCGAGAGGTGGGACCGTGAAAAAAACTTTTGGAACCTCATGCGCAGTGGTCCGACACACTAACTACTTACGGCACGGAGCCCACTTCTTCTTCTTTTTCTTTATCCTTTTATCAGCGAGGCTATGATCCGATAATAAGGGATCACAACCCTCCCACTTCACCGCATTTCTACTGATCCGCCTGTGGGGTTCGCCTACGGCGCCCACTTCTTCATATTAGGAAACAAGAAATAATCACATGGAGCCAAATCTGGAGAATAGGGTGAATGAGGAAGCAGTTCATATCGTAATTCAGGTAATTTTGCTGTTGCTACTGCAGACGAATGAGCCAGTGCATTATCGCGATGAAACAACCCTTTTTCCTTCTTCAAATGGGCCGTTTTTCCATCAATTCTGCATTAAATTTATCTAATAAATTGGCACACTACTGTCCGGTGATCGTTTTTCCCTTTTCCAAATAGTCCAAAATAAAGATTGCGCTGTGGGAATTATCAGAAAACCGTTGCCATGACTTTTCCGGCCGACAGAACCGTTTTTGCCTTTTTTGGAGCACGTTCGCCTGCAGGAGTCCACTGTTTTGATTGTTCTTTAATTTCGGCGGTGTAGTGGCATATCCAGGATTCATCAACTGTTACGAAACGCCGTAAAAATTCACTTAAATTGCGCTTAAAGAGTCCCAAACTCTGTTTTGAAATCTTCACCCGAATCCGTTTTTGGTCCACCGTCAGCAAACGCGGCACCCATATTGCTGATCATTTTTTCATGCCTAAATGGTCATGCAGGATTCGAATGACGGTATCATTTGAAATTGCTACGATTTCAGCTACGTATATCTCACGAACCTTGACCCGGCGATCGTCCAACACAATATCGTGAATTTTGTTGACCATTTCTTCCCTTGTGACGTTACTTGGATGTTCGGGCGCTCAGCGTCTTTTGTGCCCGTACGACCGTAACGAAATTTAGTGAACCACTTGCGAGCAGAATCTCAATAATATTTTTAAGTCTGTCTTCACCTAAGGTGAAGCCTTCCTCTACTGCGTCGTCCCTTTGGAGTGGTTTTGAAGACTTTCCAGGCCGGAGCGTTGATGTTTATCCGTTATACATAAACAAACATGCAAACTGGAACAAAGATCACTGGGAAAATCTTTTTCTCAGAGAAACCAAGGGCATCTTTATCCGCTTGCCGTAGTTCCTGATCTAAGACCGTACTGGTACGGACCAATCAGGTTGTTGATAAATCAGAAGATATGATTTTGTAGATTATTTCTAAGACACTGATGCTCTTTGAATTGGTGCAATTTCGATCGTCCCCTTTCCTGGCGATCAGGCAAGTGATGCTGAGATTTCTCTATTCGAACGTACTTTCATTCGACCATACTTTACAGATGAGTTTGTGCATGCTCCTCGGGAATTCATCTCTCGCTGCTTTAAAAAGTTCAGCGGCTAAATTGATATAGATATCCTCACCTCGTCAAGGTCAGGTGGATGAAATTGTTGTCCATCAGCCTCACATATTTATGTAACACATTCACACGCGCATTCCGAAAGCGTATTAAATCGAAATTCGAACATTTCTAGTTTAGCCAAACCGTATAAACAAATTAACAGACGGAGTTTTTATGGGCTACTAAGTGGGGGGCAAAGCCAAAAATATTCTCATAAGCTAACTGATTACCAAGCTACCAACCAGATTTTATTCAAAGCATCAATAACCAGTTCCTCTTTAATTACTGACCGACATAGGACTGTCAAATAAATTCAACAAAAAATCAAACTACATACAATTACCATCCTGAATTCAGTCAAAGCCGATTTCACCAACCGACCACAGTCAGCTTCAATCGTACATCAACAAAACACAGACCACAGGAACTAAAGCGATTTTAAAAACTTCTTCCAGAAATTAATTCCGACATTCATAATCATCCAACAATTTTGGGGTGATCAAAATGAACGTGTCCTTCGAAGTCTGTACCTCGTTGTTGTACAGCAATAGCGCCTCGTTCAACCCAATTTGTTTCGGTGCCTTAAAAATTGTTGTTGAACAACGACGACCAACGGGCGTCGTGGTTGTGTCCCTTTTTTCGTTCGATGTATGCCATCATCATCATCATCGTCCAGGACCAAAAAGGATCTGAAATATTTTATTTTATTTTGTATAAAATCCTTTTGCTTTCCCCACCACAATCAGAGAAATTTTGTGAACATGTGTACTCTCGACAAAGCCTTTTCCTCTCGTCTCATAAAAAAATCGAGTAGAAATCTCCTATAGCGCCAGATGACAATATGGACAGGCAGCGTCCTGCCTGCACGTCGAGAATTGTATCCCGTAGATATAAGAGACAATTTCAATTCATTATACAAACTTTGATGGGGACACAGTATACACAGTAGTAGCAGAGTGACATGCTGTAGTGTGGTCTGTGGTGTACCCGGTGTGTGAGTCCTTCACTCAAAATTTGTATTACTAACTAGTTTTATAAAACATGGAATTTTCGGGAAATTTATTCAGGAATATTTTGCATGTGTAACTATAGCTAGCACAAACTAACGCTTTACTATTTGGGTAATATGTACCATGCACAAGAGCGGACACAAAATTGGGGGATTCCAGACGGTGGCTGGTGAGTTTTGTGCTAGGTATTGTCCTGTGGCGTCTCTTAGGTAGAGTGTAGCTAAACTTTAATCGATACGCTTGGAACATAAAGCTTTAATTGAGATAGACCATTTAGTGGATGAATGAAGTATAAAATAGTTAGTCTACCGTTGCACTAACGACGAATGGTGAACTCATTAGGGCTATTAGTAAAAGATAACGTACTATAGCTTTTTGTCTAACAGATATTTGTATAGAGATATCCTGGATAAGTGATACTATTCGGACTTGTCGAAGGCAGAAATCCATATTTTCTCACTTCCAAGAATCAGGTATAAAAACCAGAGAAATTCCTTTATCTATTCGAACATACTCGTTACTTGATTTAACTTTATTAATACAAATTGTTATAAAAGTGAATTCAACGATATTGTTGCCTCAAGGCTGATGCAATTTCCTGTGCACTTTCAATTACGAGATGTCTGCCGCCAATGTTTTCGTTTCTTTTGTCGGTGAATTCTGGGAAATTAATTTTAATTGATTTTAAAAAGGATCTATGTCGATGTTCGTTTTCTTTGTGTACATGCCGGTGAAAATTATTTAATTGGTCTTAATTGTGTTTAAGGATCTCAAATACCCAAAAGCACCCAAATCCAATTTACCTTGAGGATTATGTCTGTCCTTGGCTTTTTCATGGTTCAGACAGTGACGGTGTTTTGGCTGGTTATGCGCTTAATGGGGCAAATTGGGTTTTAGTGACTAGGTGCTCATTTTACTCGTTTTGTTGTGTACTTTTAACTCGGTATTATTAAAGGATTACGCTGTTGCGTGGTGTCTCAATGGTTTATCCATTTTAACCAGGTGCGAATGGGGTAAAATCCTGTTTCTGGCACTGATTCGGGTTGTAGATATTTTCTGATTTCAATGTTTTCAGAGTGCGTTTGCCTACCTCCCTTCTGGGCATTCCTTTAGAATACTGATGCTCACTATAGGGTAGATAAGTTGACCTTGTCCAGGTACTACTATACTATTTTAGAATATAACATGTCATATTAATAATATTGGGAAGATTGACGTGGAGTGAATATGCATATACATATCTTCAAATTCATTTCGGTTGCAAAGAGTGAGAATCGATGAAATATCTTTTCTGTGAACTTTTCTTTTATAGAATTAAACATTTTTTCATGTTAACATAGGTACTACTTATACTAACTTAGGTGGCGCTACAGTTCGAGGTGAACTGTGAGGTGAAATTTAACTGGTATACCGTCAGCACTTGGGGCCTTTTTGTGTTTCATGTTTCATAGGGTTGCCCCCAATTCAGGCATTCTTAGTTGGGTACCTAATGCAGTATCGAATGCGTTGAAAAGGCTGTATTGGGAGCTAAACCTGTTAGAAGCGGACATAGAAATCTTCGAAAGTAGCCTGTGAGGAGTTCGTCGTTAAGTGTACGGTTGAACGGCAATCACAATATTTTGTTATCAATACATAGTTTATGTTGGGTACATTTTCATCTCGTGCGTATTTGCATTTGGAAGATTCTGGAAAAGCGCTTGTTCCGAGTGTCCAGCCCTTCCAGCTTTCCTTTCTAGTGGAACGAAACCGCGATCTTGCAAGATGATTTGTGAAAACGATGATTTGTGGGGTGGCAATGGTGTAGTGGTAGCATCGTCAATTGCTACGCTAATGGTTCATGGTTCAAATCCTGATGTCAGCAAGCATTTACTTATTTCTCATAAAATATATAAAGTCAGGCCGGTCATTTGCAAAAGCTTCTGTGAACACTGCTGCGAAGGCATAACACTGGCAGTAGCTTGGTCATGTGGCTGGAAAAATTGTTCGCTCTGTTGATGATGATTTGCTCTTGACATCGATTATTAAGTACTGTAAATCGGAAGCAATGACAATAATAAGAAAAATCTCCCCAGTAATCTGGACGCCACCCCGGAGAATAGCTGAAGCATAAACAACTGAGCTTCAAGAACCACTCCACCAAAATCTTTCTCTCTCTCTCCCTCTCTCTCTATCCATCCTTTCCAACGCCGGCACTGTGTGTAAACATGTTAAAGGTATTCATAACCCTTTGAGTGCGCGCAAATTATAAAAAAAAAAAAACGGCAAACAGGGGACTTGATTTATGGAATACAATTTATATAGCTTAGGATCAACTTGCGGAGATGTGACTAAGTGGAGTGCAATGCTTGTGAATTCACAAGCCAACACCAGAGGCACAATCTATCAAAAGTCCGTACAACTGCTTCCATACGCCAACGATATTGACATAATTGGAAGAATTCAGCGTGCTGTCACCGATGCGTTTGCCAGCATTGAAGCAGAGCGGCCAAAATGGGTTAAGCGATAAACGAGGGCAAAACCCCTCGTCAACAAGGGGGGCTGTCAACAATAAGGGACAATCCACACCGACGAATTGGACAGAACGTCACAGTGGGCAGCTATAGACTTGTCTATCTTGGCTCTGCTATCATTTCAGTACTGTTTCACGGCGCTGAATCATGGACTTTATCAAAAGGATGAATATATCCTTGGTCGCTTCGAGAGCAAAATTATTCGTAAGATATTCGGTCCCATTCGTGTTGACGAGTTTTTGAGGAGGAGACTCAATAACGAAGTATACGAGCTGTACAGCGACATCGACCTAGTTAAACTGAGATGGCTAAGACATGTAGAGCGAATGACCATCAACGCTCTGTCCCGCGGAGTCTTCGAATCTAACCCTGAGGGACATCGCAGTAGGGAAGATCCTCGCCGTAGGTGGTGCGCACAATTTCAAAGGGAGCTCGACCAACTTGGAGTGCGCAACTGGAGGCAATAAGCTTAAGACCGAGCTAAATGGAGAGAATTGTTGATTGAGGCCCAGGTTCACCGCTAACTGTAGCGCCACCTAAGTAAGTAAGTAAAGTGCATTGCTGCACCCATCACCCTTACTCCTTGTTGATCGTCACCTTCTGCGAAAAGAACAGAGACAAGCGGCTTACTTCCAGATGGGTGAAATTGAATTAGCACTCACTGTTGTTAAACCTGTTTAGGTGAATAAACCTTAAAGTAAATATTTGTGTCATCCAAGTTTCTGAAACGGAAACCAGAATTTGCTTAAATCTTGTAAGTTCAAAGGATCAGAACTATTTCTTAACGTGTTCTGCTGAACTCGAATTAGATCGATACGTCTACTATTTTTCTCTTCTTCTTGCTCTAATTAAACCAATACATACATACATATTTCGCTTAACAGCCCATGGAAGACCTAGGTCTAGCATCTCGTTGCCACTCGTGTTGTGCACGTTATGGACTTACAATCTTGTGCGATATCTGAAGGGCAATTTTTATTTTATTTTTTAGAAGCTTTTTCATGAAAACACTATTCTCGGATGTTTGACAAACGTTTGCGAGAGGTGGGCTGGAATGAAACGTTTAGTGTTTTCTAAGATTCGAATGTGCCACGACGCCCGCATTACTAATTAAACGAATTGTAGTACCCAAATGTAAATTTGCCTTCACATCAAATTCTCAAGAGAAGCACCGTTTCCTTAGAGAGGACTCGAATTTGAGTCCCAAATATAGGAACAGTTCTAGTTTTCTACTGATTCCATCTAGTCCAGATAGCACGTTGTCTCTAAATCGTTTCGATACATTTCTCCTTTTCAGGGACGAATCGTATTTTGAGTTACACTTGCGGGAGTTCCACGTCTGGTTGAATTCAGTTCTTTTCTGAAATAATTGTTAAAAAGGCATGTCGTCTTCACAGCATTCACTCCCCAAAACTTTGGTATATTATATATACATTCCCAGTATTCCCATTTATTCCATCCGAACAAAGAATTGATTGCAAAAGGAATGCTCATCATGGATGCTGCTCCTGCTAAATGCATTCGTGTTCGCCTCTTGTATGAAAAGAAAGCATCTAAAAGTGCCCCTTATCTAGGCCAATACAGTGCCGTATTCAGTGGCCCATATATTTAGGCCCCAGATATTATTATCTGCCATCTGCGGTATCAACCATTAGTCTACCAAGCTTCTTCTTCCGTTGAAGTTAAGTATTTTTTCCACGAATCTGCCTTGGTGCTACGTCACGGCCGTCACTTTGGCTAAGCTTAGGGACTTCAATGTCATTATACAAGCCGCTCTATTTTGGACCACATCATTACTGAGGCCAAAAGTTTTCTTTTATTCTTGCATTTGAGTAATCCAATTATTTTTTCTTTTGTCTTATTCAAATTTTGGCTGGAACTTGAGTCGTTATACCTATATATATATTTTCGGATAGGTGGATAAGTTTAAGTACATCGGGATCTTATTCACAAGTGATGATCATGCCGGATCAATTTAGTGTTCAAGATAAATTATTTGTTTTTAACTCGGTATATGTTCCAACTCTCAACTATGGTCATGCAATTTGGGAAGTAACCGAAAGAATAAGATCGCGGGTGTAAGCTACTCAAATGAAGTTCCTTCGCGGAGCTGCTGGAATAACTTGTAGGGATCGAGTGGGCAACACCAGAGTACGCGAGGCACTCAATGTTGAACAGCCTCTTCTCCGAATGGAACGATTTATGATTCGATGGTTCGCTCACGTGTGCGTATGCCCCCAAACCGGCATATCAGTCCAGCATTCTGTCGAATTTTTTTAACAGCATTTTTGGGCATTCACTTATGTACATATGCATGTGCGAGTATATTGGCGTTACGATGCGCCATTAAAGATCTGTTTGCTGCGCCGTCAGTGAGTATTAGAAATGTCCGCAGTTCCAAATAGCTGATTTGTCCAACCCATCGGTTGTCCCAACTTTTCCATTTAGATTTTTATATTGATCTCTTATTACAGTCATGTCTATTCTTAATTTTGTTGCATGTATGTTAGGATAACTCGCATGACTAGGACGATGTACTCTTACACAATGTACTACGATTTGTTGACTAAAACAATTTATTTTGAAAAGTTATTATTTTTTTTTTTTCAATTTACCATGGTCTTTTCTCAGTCCAAAAATTACCTATTTCCGTGCTGGGAAATATATTTTGCATGCTCCTCTGAAGCCGGATAGCATCTGCTGGCATTTATAATATCGATTACTATTGTATACAGAAGTATGTATATATTTATCTTTTTATTTTAATTAACTATCGGCTAATATTTCTTTTGAAATACAATTTATAATGATGTCATGAAAAAGTCAAAAATTCCTATTGTGAAAAAGACTTTATTTATGTTACCTTTATAGACTGGCCACAAATGTCGATTTTGTATCCCGCAATCCAATTAATTGCTTTCTACTTTCATTTAAAAAAAAATCTATTTGAAACTTGAAATCCTTTCAGCTTTAACGCAAACATTTAATTAAATTTGTAATTCAATTTGAGAATGTTTTTGTTGATTCAGCAAAAAGGTAGAGATGCTGATGACAATGATCATATGTGAGTCCTTTAAACAGTCTCATGTGAGTGTTTGCAAAAGTGACCACAGCACTTCTAAAACCACTCCACTTCTACGACGCGCGCACTTCATGTGTATATGTATGTTGCAAAATCCAGGTCATCCTCACTACCGCAGAAATGCAGGATGGATTTAGATGTGTGGCATGTCCTCCGTCGTTGCATTTGATGTGCAAACATTGCGTATACGCTTTTCACATCACATTTGTGCAATGATTCAATGTGTAATCGATTTCAATATAATTGCGTGGGCACTGATTGATTATTATGTTTTCCATATGGCAGAAACACTATGTTGTACATCATGACGGTTGTCAAAATGATTTGCAATTTGTTATAAACCATAGTTATAGTCATGAGGAGACGATTTGAGCCATTTTAGTTAGTAGACATAACATACAGACGAGAGATTATCTTTGCACAAGTTGTATGTGTATCAATGGTCGTCTTGTCCGGGTTAAATCACCCTCACCCCCTAATCGAAGTTGTAGTGATTCCAATTGAATTTATTACCAATTGAGTCCGTCGAGTTGCCAAGTAGTATAGGCTGAGTTGGACATAAAATTTTCTTAGTTGTATATCGATTAGACAATAAAAAGTAGTGGAGTTGTAGTGGAAGGATAAAAGAGATTGAACGGAAAAACTTCTTATCTCCTTTTATGTCCTATTAATTTTTTGAGTTATGACTTTCGCAGGCAACAAAAACATTTCATTCGATTTAAACGACCGCCCAAAAAGAAATACTCATACAGAAGTCATACGAGAAACATCGAGACAAATATCCTTGCAAATAATTTCATCATACGAACAACGTATAATTTTATTGTCAAGCATGTAAGGATATTTTGTGGGGGGGGAAATTCATGGGATATACCAATCATGTAGTGGTCATAAAAATCAGCATGTATCCTGTTTTTGTTTGTTTTGTACAGATGGTGGTGGGAGGTATTCATCAACCTTGAGGGGGAGGTGGGAAAACACATCAGTTGAGTTATGGATTATTGAGATTAGATGCCGGAGGTGGATTGATGTTTGAGTGGGAGTAAAATGGATACGTGAAGGAAGTTTGGTTAGTCTTTTCCTTTCAGGATTAGACAAAACTCTTGTGGAGTTGATGTTTGTACAATCAATGAATGTTGATATTGTGACAGCGGATGTGATGATCCTTTTCAAATTTGCCACAATTGAAAGGGAAGAATGACGTGACATACTTTTATGGAGGTCATGAGCTCTGCGTATTATGACATTTCGAAAGGTATGTGCGGATGAAATCCTTTTCGGAATTGAGATCACACACTTAGCCAAGGACATCGTATGGTTTATTGGTATCCTTTTTTATCTGAAATTATGTTGTTTTCACCTTGTGGGATTATTTTATACGTAATTCAATCCATGTATACATACGCTCTTCACTGTGTGTGACATATTCCCCTGGACATATGCAAATAGAAATAATTCACCAATCTCTGTAATGCTTTTTTTTTCAGAAAATTTATAACAAATGAAAATTTCAATTTCTTATCTCTTATTTTTCTCGTCTTTTTTGCAGAACAATGGCGCACAGCAGTTAGCTTCTGAGGCAACTGTTTATATAATGCTCGAGGATGTTAATGATGAAATCCCGCTGTTCACGGAACGAGAGCAAGAGACCGTACTTGAGGGTGAACCAATTGGCACAAAGGTTACTCAAGTGAATGCCATTGACAAGGATGGAACCTTCCCAAATAATCAGGTAATAATGGGAACGCACACAACACTGCATACATGTACGTCATAGTATACACATCAGTAGACACGCTAATGTCTTTAAAATTCAATTCCAAGTGGATGGTTGGTTTGAAGGGTGGGTTTTCGAAGGCGTTGAGGGTGAGTGTTCAAATGGAATGGGTTGTGTGTGGGGGAAAACTGTGAAGTTGTTTTTGAAATGATTAGCTTAGTTGGCTCGTATAAAAATTGTTAAAGCAAGAGAAAAGAAGCTGTCACAATAATGGATAATGTCATTAGAAGGGAAGTCAGCAAAGCGATTTTTGAAAACAAGAAAAGACAAGGTGTTTTGCTCTTTATTGAGCAACTGGTTTTAATATTAGACAGGGTCTAAGATATTCCAATAAGGCTTTAAATTTGGTAATAAAATGGGTAAATGTACAAGAAAAAAATCAACATTACGCTGAGCATCAATACGATTTTAAACTTAACTTTGTCCTAGCCTATCCGTATGTCCCCATATTTTGTGCTCGCGCTTGATGTACATATATATGTGCGTCTTTCCTTGCTAAATACAAGTTCCAAATCCCTATACTTGCCATACTGATTAAACTACTATGCAATAAGATGAAGCTAAAGGAGTTTATAGAGCTTTAGTCATTTTTGTAGTCTTTTTTTATAACTTGCGCGCACTCAAAGGGTTATCAATACCCTTAAAATGCTTTACAAAGTGCGGGCGCTGGATACGATACACAGAGAGAAAAAGATTGGTGTTATGAGTTGAAACTCAGATGTTATGTTTCAGAAAAATCACAATAATGAGTACGTCCAATCGCTTTGATAAGAAGTTTTACGCCTTAAGATTTAAGACTCTGAAAGACTTTAGCTGATTTCGCAAGCACCCAACCAGTCATCTTCTTCTTCTTCCTTTTATCAGTGAGGCTATGATCCGAAAACAAGGGTTCATAACCCTCCCTCTTCACCGAATTTCTACTGATCCGCCTGTGGAGTTCGACCCAACCAGTCATCGTGGTACCCTTTACATTTGTGGCACTTCAGGCGAGGTAGTTTTAAAACAAAACTATGCCATCCACACCATACGGATAATACGGCATTTTTTACAGTCATAATTTCGAGTAGAAATGAAGCTCGCTTACAATGAAGTAAATAAAAATTTGTGCTATTAGCTTCACCATTGCTTCTTAGAAATCAATTATACTTCTTGGTGGACTTAAAGGTTATATTTAGAACAAGGAGAATAACAAAATGGAATTTTATATATCTTCGTGTTCTATGTACATATAGTACGTATGTTGTCGATGTATGGCCAATAAAGAAAAAAATCTGAACAGGTATCTGTAACTGCCAATTTTTATGGAACAATTTGAATAGGATTTCTGCCACATTTTCTCTTAATGGGGTCATTTGGCAATTGATTGTAGGAGTGTAAGCCTTAAGATTATAGCTCCCGCTGTATAGAAACTGGTCAGTCCTTGCACTTATTCTACTAAAACCCTCTCGTTCTTCTGGCTTGTGCATTGTTAGGGATCTAAACATCATGGTATGCATCCACTTTAAAGTATTCAGATAGCATCCCCAGCTTTTATATGAAATTTTTCTGCTTTATCACAACATCTTCTAAACCATATTCTTGCAGTACACCGTCTACATGTAGTTTTCACATTAGTGGTTTAAAAAAGATAACTTTGCCTTGTGTCAAGGTATTATTACTGCTCATTGCGATGATTTTCTCACTTTCTCAGAATCAATAGACGGCCAATGTCGCTGATTTGTAGGCAATCTATGACTAGACGACTACTATTAGATTCAATTCAATTCATTTATTAACAAGTATAAGAATAGTACAATAAGACCTGGTCTTTTAAAAGTACAAAACATAATATTAGTTTAAACATAGAAATCGATTAAAATAATATAATCTAAAATATATGGTAATTCAATATTATATAATTACAGAATAAATAAGAAAAAAAGATAGAAAAAAATAAAAAGAAATATATAGTTAACTAGATATAGAAAAGAGAAAAAAAGAGAGAGGGGTTATTGCTGCATTGAGAAGTGGCTATAAATGGCTTTTTTGAAATTATGTGCATTTTTTAATCCTTTTATATGTATTGGTAAAGAGTTCCACAGCCTAACAGAGTGAATAAAAAATAACCGGGAGGAATTAAAATAATTATAAGAAGGCATATTGATATTAAGGGTTCTTCGAGAATGCGAGAAGGACAGCCTTTTGTAAAGGTAATCGGGTTTTTTCAGGTTAATGATTTTATGAAGAAAAATACAATTCCGAACTCTGAAGTATTGTTCCATAGCACAACCAAGTAGATTGGTACAAAGATGTGAAATTCGAGAATATCTTTTTAATGCATAAATGTAGCTTACTGAATTGTTAAAACAAACTTGGAGCTTATGCTGTGACAAGGAATCCAGGTTGCTATAAACTACCTCTGCGTAAGATAGTATGGGAACGATCATTGCTAAAACCAGTCTGCGACGGGTTTCCATAGGTGTAAAACTCGCAGTCAACCACAGTTTTCTGAGACAGCCATAAATTCGACCAATGGCAAAGCTAATGTGATCATAGCAGGATAAACTACGGTTTATTTTATAGCCCAAACTAGTAACCGAATTAACGTAAGTCAGTTTCGAACTAGAAATATATATCCCAGGTAAAAGATTAGAGTCTAATGATCTATGGCATATGGGTATAATTTGGGATTTAAGTGGATTTAAAACAAGACCATTAGAGACAGACCAACGGTGAATTGCAGACAAATCTTCGTTAAAATTCGAACACAGTTGGTGTATGTTAGAGAGGGGACCAGATTAACAGAGTTGTACGTCATCCGCATACAAATGAGTAGATGCAAACTTACAAACAGACGGCAAATCATTGACAAACATACAGAACAGAATAGGACCAAGAATAGAACCCTGCGGTACACCCTGTTTTACAGATTTATACCCCGAGCACTTATCAGCAACCACAACTCTTTGCTGCCTGTTACTAAGAAAACTAAGAATCAAACTTGACGCCAGTGAGCTAAAGTTAAAAAATCGCCGCAGTTTCAAGCAAAGAAGCTCATGGTTAACCGTATCAAAGGCCTTTGAGAAGTCGAGCAAGCAAAGAAAAGAAAGATGTCCTTCATCAAAATGTATCCTTATAACGTCCATTATATTGACCATAGCCGAAGCACAACTATGGCCCTCTCTGAAGCCTGACTGTAAGGGATAAAGTAATGAGTGATGGTCAAGATGACTACGAATTTGCAGTGCTATCACTTTGTCAAGGACCTTAGAAAGGCATGGTAGTATGCTTATTGGCCTAAAGTCATTAGCTGAATTTGCTTTTGACTTCTTAGCAACAGGCACAACTTTAGCGAGTTTCCAACTTTGAGGAAAGATAGAGGACATCAAACAAGAATTCAGTATGTGCGTAAAATGGTTGATTATAAATGGAGAAATAATTTTAATAAAGCGAATTTGAATTCCATCCTCACCAGTGGCGTTCGACTTTATGCTCATAATAATTTGGTGGACATCTAAACTAGTCACTCTATTAAAGGAAAGTTCAGGCAGATTTGCATTTTGAATGCCTAAAGTTAAATGAGCATTAAAAGACTGTACATCATTGGAAAGAAAGGTGTCATTCAATACGTCAGGATCAATTGCGCACGTCCCACTACCTTTACCGCTTATACCAACCTCACGAAGATTACGCCAGAGTGTTTTAGATGGAAGCGCTGTATTTAATTTTGAGCTATAAAAGCTTCTTTTTGAATCTCGAGTAGTGCGAGTTGCAGTATTATGAGCTATTTTTTTGCTTCCACCTGCTGTAAAGTCTATTTCTGTTCCTAATTGCATTAACCACATCAGTAGTAAACCAAGGGCAACTCTTATTACGGATGGACACAGTTTTCAAAGGAACATAATTATGAAATAATTGCATACAAACGACTGAAAAATTTTTATTTTGTCATTAGGATCAGTTGGTACCAAACAATGATTCCAAGGAACCAAACCTGCCGCCGTTTGAAGCAGACTTAGGTTAATCGAACTAAAATCTCTAAAAGAAAACTGTAAAGGTGAACTAATATGCGAAAAACGAATGTCATAAGTTATGAAAAGCAAATCATGATCAGATATGCCATCGAGAGATAACTGATCTAAAAGAAGAACAGATGACGTATCAGCAACTATGAACAGATCTAAGAGACTTGGTACAGAAACGGGGGAGAAATGTGTTGGATTAGAGTTAACTACAGACAGGCCTAAGGATAAACAATTATCAAGAATTTGGTTACTACGATAACCATTTTTAAATAAATCAGCATTGAAATCACCACTAATTATTATGTGCTCAAATAAAGGAGAGAAATCAGAGAGAATCGTAAAAAATGGTACAGGAGAAGAACTAAGGTCAGGGTTATACACACAGGACACTAAACATTTAGTATTATTATCAGATACTTCTATTATTATATATTCAACACTGGTTCCTTCAGATTTTGTGACCAGTTTACAGTTGAGGGTGGATTTGCAGTAAATGGCAACACCACCACCGATAGTTAAAGTAACCCTATCATTCCGAAATAATTTATAATTCGGTAAACTATAAAATTTATCTTCGACATCAACCTTAAACCAAGTCTCAGATACACAGACGATGTCAACAGACGAATTTTCAAAAATGTATCGAAAATAATCAAGTTTGGAGACATTTAAGCTTCTTGCATTAAAGTAGCAAACTCGAAAGCCTTCTTCACAATTTGATAAGATATTTAACATAGCCCGATTTGAGTTATTACTCACTCTGTGGCTGTAGCTACGAGGCTCAGTGGAACTCTCAACCATAATCAAAGGATAGGTTGACTCTTGAGTTCATGAGCGAGTATGCCTGTAATTGAACATGTAATCACGATGACTAGTCAGATTTTGATGGCCGACGTCAGGTCCAATCATTGTATATACTTACATCAAAAAGCTTAAAGCCATGGTGTTTTGTTCTTTTTAAATTATAAAATAGTGCACTCAATTTACTTCTAAACTCCAGAACATTACAACACAGTTCTCTCTATAAAAAACCAAAAAATGCCCTTTTAAATTGTCAACCAGTGATTCCCATTTAATTGTTAAATTAAAAGAAACATTTCTTGATTTCCCATAAACAGATTCAATGACAACAGCACACTCACTGAGTGGGGCATGTTCCTTCCTTTTTATGGGGGAAAGAAAAACCGAATTACGCTATTGTACATACTTTAGCAAACGATTGTTATCAACCCGTAAGTCGCAGAACTACCTTATTAAATTTCGAATCCCTATATTCTATGGTCACTCATGTGAGAATCTCTTGTTGTCATCAACTTTGAGCCATCCACTTCCTGCGAATCCACTTTTGCTCATTCGTCCATGCAAAAGTTCTTGAAAATCGTTTTAATTGTCGCCGCTCTTAGTCATCTTTCCGAGGAGAAAAGAACAATGATTACATAAAATCTGAGCATTCACCGACAAAATTAAACCAGGCGGACTATCTCATTATGGAAAATAGTGGATTCTCAAAAGCCACAAAAAAAAAAGAAACCAAATTCCACCGCGTTCTGTTTCCAAACCAAATTCGAATAATTAGAGAAAATAAACTTGAAAGGGTAAAATAAATAAAAAATCAGAGTCTAGGTAAAGAATGGATACCACCACCATTGTCATGGTAAATTGGAAGAACGTATAGAAAAAGGCCAAAAACGTAATTATAATCTGCGAACGATTATAACTACAAGTTTCAGTGATCCTGGCGTAGTATTCGCCCAGAATACCGTATTAGCAGAAAAAAAAAAAAAAAAAAACTGAGCGCATAAGCTTAACTAGTTTTCAAACTAAATCCACCCAGACCAAGAGGAGCAGCAGTACGACTACTACTTGTCCACGGAAATGAGTGTAGTAAAGAAGTGGAACAAAAAATCAGAAAAGCTCTTCTCAGCTAATTAGGATTTCCATTGGTCACGCTTCGTTGAAGTGAAAATAAAGAATAAGACTAAAAGAAACTCAAATCGCATAGCATTATCCTGGCAACTAGAATTCACATTCCATACCAGAGGGCATCAAGGGTACAACTTTGTTGGCCGGTGTTATGAGTATGAATAAGAATCGTAAGTGGGATAATGCAATTTAAATGCGATAGTATTGAAGTAGGATATACTATATTTATTGCTAATCCTTTTTCTCTTTCTTATTCTATAGGGATATTAAAATGCGATTTTTTTTTTTTAAGGTTTACTATTACATTGTTGATTCACCACGTAATGAAGGAAAAGAATTCTTCGAGATAAATCTTCAAAGTGGCGAAATCTTCACCAAGACCGTATTCGACAGAGAGAAGAAAGGCGCCTACGCCCTGGAAGTGGAAGCACGAGATGGAGCACCATCAGCCCGGCCAAACAGCAATGGACAACCAAATTCAGGTAAGTGAAATGCGATTTATTTTATTTTTGACATAAGCAAGGACCAAAAGGCAGAGAAATTTACAAAAAGATAAAAGTTAGAAATTGATGCCTTACTTTATAACCTTGTCCTTGACGCCGAACTTGAAGAATGGATTTGTAAATATTTATCCTACAACGCCATATTATTTGCGAATCATTGGAGGTACACTCCCTGTAGAATATTGCAAACTTCTGTAAACATCAATTCACCAATGTTTTGGCAAAATAAAATTCCTGAACAAAACTGGAACTGGCCTCTTGATTTGTTGGAAATTTTATCATTGGTCCTTGCCAAAAATCTTAATTAAATTAACGTCTTCAAAGAGCTGCTGCATTCCATCAGAAAAATGTCCGCATTGCATATCTCAGGGTAGAGATGAAAATGCTCGGTAGTGAATTTCTTGCCAAACTCTCAGCATTTTTAAAATTTCATATTTTAAAGTTGCATCCTTGAGGGATAGACAGATATGCAAAGTAGGGGAAAACCATGTCGAAAAAATTGTACTAACCAAGGAGAAAGTTTTGAATTTTTTTTTTTTTGCACACTAGTACGATAAAGTTTACCTCTGCTTTGGAAACCTAAGAAATCAAACAAACATCTCTTAAGGACATCTTGTTGATGCTGGTTGCTCTTGCAATTGAGAGCGTTTTTTCTTGCAGCTTGGCATTGCTACTGCATACAGTAGGTGCTACGAATTTTTAATTGGCAAGTAAAGGTTGTCCTTTTATTTAACTTTCAATGCGGAGTGAAGTTAGAAAGAAAAACAAACAAACATGTATTTAAGTATTGGATTACAAGCTTTGCATATACGTAGCTTTTGAAGAATACACTTTTTTCCTCTAGAAAATTTCAATTTCTTTTCAAAACTTATATCTATTTATTTTTCTTTCTATTGCTTTTGCTATCTCGCACCACAGCAAATAATATTTCCGACTTTACATTTTTTTGTCAAAAAAATGCATTTGTAAACTTATTTTAATGGGCTTAGGTGTGAGACGATATAGTCCGTAAATGTTCGGGTAAATTAACACTCTTCTGCTGTACGCCGCTTAGTGGCTCATTTTGACTTTTTTGCTTGCAAAAATCATAACTCTTAAACGAATAAAGATATCGTGACCGTTTTTTTTCTGCTTAAAGGAAATTCACAGGGCTGTGAAATTCGTGAGTTTTGAAACAAATGCTTTACAGGGTGTTCCAGAATCTTCTGTTGAAATAAGACTTTCTCATCAAAGGAGATAATAATATTTTACTATTAAAATTTTCAAAAGTTCATGATTGAAGTAATAACAGGGTGTCTAAAAGCTAATCCGAGCAAAACAGTGGTGAAACAACTAAACGAACCATATTTTTAAATGTTTTTTTTTAGGTGTATCAAAAGAGAATTTTTTTATTTTGTGGCACATCAGATTGCAAAATAAAATATGTGTTTCAGCGATTCATTTCAAGTCAAACAGTGGAGAAAAAAGTAAACGGACAAAAACTAAAAAAAAATCAGATTTCATGGAAACTTTCATCAAAATCTTGGGTAATCTCTAATAAACTTTTCATTTCTGTAGAGTATTGTGCTTTGAGATCTTTTTTCGATTCTTTCGAAGAGGCTGCAAGCCTGCCGAAAATGTCTTTATTCTGCCATATCCTTGAAACCTTGCACGTATTTTGATATCTATATATATATTTGGCGCAACAGCTCTTTAAGTGCCAGGGCCTAGCTTCTCGCAACCACTCATGTTGTGTGCTTTATATTTTTCACACGAATGGAAGGGACCTACAGTTTAGTGCCGAATCCGACCGGTGATTTGAGAAGCTTTTTCGTTACAACAATACTCTCGGATGTTTGTCAGACGCTCGCGAGAGGTGGGGCCGTGAAAAAGACTTTTTGGTGTTTTCTGGGATTCGAACTTGGAACCTTTTGATATCTATACTTCTTGTTATATTTATTTTTGGATTCCTGAGCTTCTTCCGACAATTCTCCAATCGGTAACGATTGATACTCGATTATATTTTGAATTTGAACCAGAATCGTATGAAGAGTAGGTGTGAGTTGTTTTTCGGGACATTTTTGCTTTAATAGATCTGCTGTTTTCTTGGCATACTCCCCAAACTTGACAGTGTTAACATTTTCCCTGCAATTCAAAATATTAAGTATGACTTCAAGCCTCATTATAACCTCTCTATTGGCCCCGTGTTATGCGAGCTGTTGCCTCTGATTCTTGAAAAAAATCTCCTCGAAGTGTTTCCATCATTGGTATTTCCAAATCCTTGTTTGGTCTGTACACATCGAGCCCAATTGTTATTTTATGACAATAGTTTGGAACAAAACCAATAATAAGTGTTTTCAGGAATACCTCGATTTAAGTCACTAATTGGTTCTGACAGATCCGACGTAAATCGAAAATGACTTAAACCGAAGCACTGAAACTGAAAAATGCATACTTCAAAGATTTTAGCTTACTTTTCATTTATTCAGTGCTTTTACATGTAAATATGTGTGTATGTACATGTGAAACTTATAAGATATATACATACATACATAGTAAAAAAACAAAAATAACAATGCATATACATACATATTCAAACAAGAAATGGTTATTTATTGAAAAATTAATCTTCATCACTTGATGAAAGTATCATTGTTACCGAATGTTGCTGGTTTTCTTCGGCAGCAGCGGCACGAGATGTAGTTGGCGTAAAAAAACTAGTTACAGTTGTCTGTATGGCTTCCAGCTTCTTTGTTTTATAAAGGTTTTTGTATGTTGAAATGCTATTAGAAATTGAGAATGCAACTGGTTCACTTCTTTCTTTGTCTGGGTCATTTTTCAAAATATTTAACGCCTCTTCAATGTGGTAAAAAAAAAGCTGACAACTCTTTTGTAGAAAACTTGTCTTTTTCTGGTTGTTCAGACAAACATGTTTCTTCTGAACCTTGTAGAATTTGAAGAAGTTCCTCATATGTAAGAGGCTCTTCTTGTTGGTTGATTAGCCCACTTATATCATCTTCAATAATTTCTGAGAACCCGATTTCTCTTGCAAAATTAAGAACTTCTGCAACTACTCGTCCTTCTTCGTTTAACTGAAAATCCACGTCATGATCTCGGATACATTCAGGCCAAACTTTCCGCCAAACTCTACTCATATTTGATGTCGTAACATCATTCCAAGCATCTCTTATATTTATAATGGCTTCATAGATGTCGTATTTACGCCAAATTTCTTGAATGGCCGTTTCATTTCCTGTGTTGTCCAAAGATGTGTCAATAGCTTCTATTATCTGCTTGAAAGTCCTTCGGAGGTAATATGCTTTAGAAGAAGCTATAGGTCCTTGATCCATTGGTTGCAGTAATGATGTTGTGTTGGGTGGTAGAAAAATCACTTTTACATTTTCATCAATTTCATCCAGACTGTTAGGATGGCCAGGGGCATTGTCAAGGATTAAAAGAATTTTATAAGGCAAATTGTTTTTCAAACAATACTCTTTAACGGCTGGACAAAACCCGTTCTTATACCACTCAGTAAAAAGGGCCGCTGTTATCCATGCCTTTTTATTTGACCGCCAAATAACCGGGAGGTCAGTTTTTGGTACATTTTTTAGAGCTCGTGGGTTTTCGCAGTTATATACCAATAGTGGTTTGAGCTTAAAATCTCCGTGTGCATTTCCTCCCAAAAGAAGCGTCAGTCTCTCTTTGGCAGTTTTGTAGCCAGGTGTTGTGCTTTCTGCCATGGATATAAACGTTCTTCCTGGTAATCGCTTCCAATACAACCCCGTTTCATCAACGTTAAAAACTTGGCTTGGCATGTAACCTCCTGCTTCAATGATTTCCTTGAGTTTCTTTGGAAAACTTGCTGCTGCCTCAGTATCGGCGCTTGCAGATTCCCCACTCAATTTGACATTGTGAAGCTGGTATTTTTTTTTAAATTTGTCGAACCATCCGCGGCTTGCACTGAAATCGATATCATTCTGGTTTTTAACTTTGTTAAATAAGCTCAATGCTTTTGCCTGAATGACACCAGTAGTCACTGGAATTCTCCTATGGTTCAAATCTTGTATCCAGGTAAATAAAAGCTTTTCCATTTTCTCCATTACAGGAGGTCTGAGTTTGGTTATAATAGTGTCTGAGGTAGATACTCCAGCTTCATCACTTCCACGAAGTTTATCTCCACAAGCCTTCACAGTACGGACAGTTAACTGAGGAAGTCCCATAGACCGTGCAATATCAACTGCCTTCTCTCCTTTTTCCAAGCGTTGTAGAATATCCAGTTTAGAGTTTATTTCTAAAACGTTTCTAGCTTTCTTCTTGAGAACTTTAGGTAGCTCACAAGCCTTTCTTTTTCCGTCCATAACAAAAACAGCTACAAGAAAATAAGTGCATACATGCATACATTGTACATAACACATGTTCACGTAGTATGAATATTGCAACTTACCAAAATGCGTCACAATTTAACAGTAAAAAGAAATATTTAAACTTTTAAAATTAACTACATATTTTAGTTTTTCACTTTCGTAACTAAATTGTTCGGAATTTTTTTTTTTTAATTTTAAAAATTATGTACAACATATTGACGTATGTTCGAAGCAAAAACGTCGTAAATGGAGGTAGCTTCCTGAATTTTTTTGCCGTCGTAAGTCGAAATGACGTTAATCGAAGCGTCGTAAATCGAGGTATTACTGTATTACTCATTCTAATAAAAATAAAAATTTGGATTTGAGTCTATAATTTTTCACAACGCTGCACTTCACCAATGAGAGAGAGAGAAAAAAATTAAATTTGGTATGGAATACACGTGGGTTTTGTTTTAAACAAATCCCTTTATTTCGTAAGTCGATAATATCTGGCAGCTGCAGTTTTGCACAACGTTCAACAAATAGCTAAGGTCTAAGATCCTGTTAAATTTTTTCCCTGCCTTAGTTAACTTTTTTTTTGCAGCTCTATGAAAAGTAAAAAAAAGTACTTACAAATATGTTATAATACAAAATTTATTAAAAATATTAAGCGACATTTTTTTCTTTTTTTTTAAATATTTTAATTTACTTAAGGAACAACACAACCGAACTGTAATTAAAGAAAAGCATATTGCTTGGTGAATATTTGAAATTTGTACGGGGAAACATGAGGCATCGTACGAGTATAATTTTTTTTTTAACCGAATATCAAAGTCGTCCAACTTTGAAGAGCTCTAAAAATCAAACGGCTCATCCAATCAAACAATGTGTTTGAAGCTCTGTTTATTTTGCATTGAGAAACCAATCTTTTTTTTCAATTAGCACATCGAAAATTCTAATTTTGCCACGACTTTAAGCATTTGGCACCACAGTGCGCCGTCCTTTAACGATTCAATATTATAGATATTATAAAGGATAATAGTTAATGCTGATATTTTGTGTAAAAAATTAAAAGAAACTGCAACACTTTAAAAAAATGGTGGATCATGAAATAAACCAAAATCCATTAACTAGCCAAAACCATTGATTTTTACTTTATTGCTGTTAGGCTATATGACTGCAATTGATGGGACGATGCCGTACCCGGTCATTGTGAGTGCACACATAGAAATAAAATCGCAGTCGAAATTCCGTTTTAATTCCAAGCAATATCTAATCCAATATTATCCTTCAGTTGATGAAGTGCAAAGGTCCAGGTAAAGTTCCCTAAATTCAAATGATTTAATGGCTTAGAAATGCTTTACATTAGGGCTTAGCTATGTTACTGTCTGAGCAGATCTTGAATTGCCTTCATTGCATTCATTATAGTTTGTAGTGAACAATTCAACTTCAGATATTGCGAAGACAATTGCTTGATGTACTGCCACACGTAATAACAAACTCGTTGATGCTGAACTATTTTTAGATCTTACTCAATTTGTAGGATTTTTTTTAATCTCAAAACTGCCCGCCCCGAGAAATAGTATGGCAAACAAGTCTTCAGCATTTGTTGACCACTTATCGGATAAATGTTTCGATCTTAGAAAATATGATATAAAGTAATTCTGCATTAGTCTGCTTTAATGCATACATACCTCTTCATAGGTAGAGCCTATACCTTGCAGAGATCTCTTAGGCAAAGCTAGTTTTAACCATATAAGTATTAGAATTAAAGATCAGGCTACTAACAAATGAGCAACTATAAGTTGAGGAAATATTGAGCAGAAAAAATGCATATATTAGCCTTTCTGTTTTTAAGAAGGTACACATCTGTCGCAAATGACTTTTAATCACCTAACCACTCACCGATTTCTATCAAGTAGATGGAAGGAAAAGATCGTGATGTTTTTTTTCATCACAAAATGTTTTTATATTTCCCTATAAGTAGGTAAACTAAGCCAAAATCATTGTCATCCGCAGTATAACTCAGATTGTTAAGATTTTACACATTCCTCCCTCCATCCCAACATATACATACGAGTATGCATTAAAAACGTTTACATTTACGATTCTGACATATAAAAATGGTGCTTATCCCGCAAATACATGAATATTTTTATGTCATGCCTAGAGCGGTACTCATGTGCCTTACCAAAAGGAAGTCACATCTAATATATCTGTTGTGTTTACAACTTTCGTCATTCCCATCGTACTTTATGCGTCGTGCTTCTAAAATGTTTCCTTCATGTGAAATCTGTTCTTTTTCGCAGTCCCAAAAGAGGAAATTATTTTCCTTTAGAATTTCCTTTGAATTACAACTCCCAGTCGTTAATGCTTTGTATGACACAAAAATCCTGTGACTGTCATTAGGAGAAGAAGAATTTAATTGAAAATTTGAAGTTGCCTTGCAGTTCATGGATGCTAAATTAATTAAAGGATCTAAGGGTATTTTTTCGTTTTAACTAGAACTTTCCACACCCCATCTCATTTGAACTTAGTTCGATGCCGCAAACATGTCAAAATGAAAAAAAAATTCAAAGAGTAGAATACTTCCCAAGTAGTTTTTTTTTCGCAGGTGTCCTTGTTCATGGATATACTTGTATACCATCCATAGAGCATGTCAAGTTTTATAGCTTTCAAAACTTAAACTCCTTCCATAATTCAGAAGTTCTAACTGAAATGAACTGAGAACGAAAACGAAAATGCAGACACACCTAAAGGAAACAAACATAAGGAAGAGATATTTTAACCAAAAGATATGTTCATTGTCGTCATCACCATCCAGGGTGCAATCAAATAGATGCATGCACTCATGCAGTGCCCAACAAATAGATGCTAGCCAAATACACCGTGTGGTGGTGATTATCATTGTCCTTTTGTGGTAACACATACGCTCATAACAGAAGAGACATGGTGTGTATTTATGCACCGGTTACCGGCCAGATATGGGACAGGACATCGAATTTGTTATGCACAATTCACATATCCTGCTACATGCGGTTGCGTTGTCATGCTCATTCCACACCTACCTTCCAACAGTGCTGTGAATTACCATAGAGCCATTAAGAGTTTTGTGTATGCCTTATAGGTGCACAGATGTGCAATGAATTAAACTACAATCATGCTTCTTATATACTTGAGATGTTTACTCATCAAAAGGTCCTTAATATTGGAAATAAATTCTTTATTTTCTAAAAACCTTATGAACTTATGACATATGTCCCCCACTGTATCATATAACCAAAAGCCAAAAACACCATCCGAAATAAATGTTCTCACATGAATAATATTCGTACCCTCGTTTTCCTTTTTCATCCTTTTTACGTTCGCTATCTTTGCACTTCGTAAAACGTTTTGACTTTGCTTATCTAGCAAACAGAGGTACCGGTGGAAATGCAATGCAAAGACACATACATCTGTCAATTGTGGGTGCATTGTGTTAATGTATGTTATGTATCCTTATAGAAATGTTATGGGCAAGTCTATAAGGCGTCAGCAGGATCATCTTCTTCAGTTGACTTAAAATCGTACCAGTGGAAGAATGATAGTTGTGAAGCTAAAGTCTTCATTGTTTCGTTTGTTGGACCGGATTTAAACCAATCGGAGACAGGCTACTTACATTGATACGTGAAACCCGTAAGGACTTTTATTCCAAATATTCTGTACAGGACGTTTAAGATTATGGTTATTAGCAGGTGTGCTGAAAAGGAACGATGACAAATCACATTGTTTTGTATTCGATCGAAACCACAAGTGTTGATTTTGCACGTCAGTTATAAAACAATATGAATTGTTCCAAATGAAAAGAGAAATTGGCTGAACGAACATGAATAAACAAAAAAAAATTGAAAATATTGGCAAAGGGTTTACTTTTATTTAACGGCTTAGATGTTAGCCGCGTGAAACAAGTTGTTGAACTATCGTTGTGTTAAAAAATAAAAATAAAAAAACATTACCAAATTGTTCGTATATAGAAATATTGATTGATGATTATTACCGACTTATGATACATTCATATAGGTACACTGAGTCACTTTCAGCTTTCTTTCAATTTTCTCCGAGTTCAAAGTCTGTGATACATCTCTTTCGGCAGCATAGTTTGTATACACATATCCGATAATAAATAACTACACACTTTAACCACAATTAATAACTTTGGCGCAAAATTATAGTCGGATAAAGTGCACTTTAAAATTATTTTAGTAGTTAAAATGTGTGTTATCTTAATTGCAGTCGATATAATACCCACTTTATTTTTATAACCCCATACTAAACTTAAAACCAACGAGAGCCCATATTATCTTTTAGTGTCGACTTTGAACCTTCTGTCATTTTTTGGGTTTGTTTGACTAAAATTCATTGCGGATTCGTTCGAAAGCTGATACTAATTGTAGGTAATTAGATACAAAGTTAGAACCTGGTTTTAAAGTTAGCATGATATTATCTACTATACACTTAACCTACTTAAAATACGATGACTATAATTTTGCGCCTCTAAGTTTAAATAAATAAAACAAATATATGGCGCAACAGCTCTTCAAGTGCCTGGGCCTAGCTTCTCGCAACCACCCGTGTTGTGTGCGTTATATTTATTTCACAGGAATGTTAGGGATCTATAGTTTATTGCCGTATCCGAAGGGCAATTTAAGAAGCTTTTTCGTGACAACAATACTCTCGGATGTTTGTCAGACATTCGCGAGAGGTGTGACCGCGAAAAAAAACATTTTTTTTGTTTTCTGGGATTACAACCTAGAACCTCACGCGCAGTGATCCGACACACTAATCACTTACGCCACGGCGCCCAAGTTAAGTTTAAATAAATAAATAAATAAAAAACTGAAAAAAAATTAAAATAATTTTTATATAAGTAGTACAGAGAAAGTTCTTGAACTAATTAAAATTGCCTCTAATTCATCAGACACATAAAATATAGCTGAAAGTCCTTCGAAAAAGTATAAATTCCTCAAAATACCATAACCTGTTCATCTTTTTCATGTGGAAAATTTTAGCTAGATACGGCAGAATATATCAAAAGTTAAGCTACGGCAAGTCAGGTTTGAACGCATGTGAAGCGGAATATTATATCCGATTGCTTTATAAGTTGCTTTTTAGATGAACTTCTACACTATCACTTCACTTAACATACATATATACGCGCAAATCTGCTTAATGACTGAACATATCTTAACACAGTTTTGGAAAGACAGAAATGTATCCTTGTGCAGGAGCCTTAAAAAATCATCCCGTTAATTTGCACCTATGTACATAAAACTGCAAGCATTACCAACTTCATGGAGCTACAGTCCGGGGTGGATCCGGACCTCAACCAACAAGCTCCTCTTGCCGGCTCAATCACTAGCCAGTTACCTCCAGAGGTTCGAAAAGCTAGACGCAGATCCTGGCGCGGTTTTTGTCAGAGTATTGACGTGTTCTCAATTGATTGAGACGTGTTCTCAATCCTCTAGACTGCGAAAAGTTCTCTCCAAAACACCAACTATACCTAGTGTCCTCATGAATCCCAATGGATCCTGGGCTGAATCGGACGAAGCATCGCTCAACCTGCTCATGGACACTCACTTCCTCGGCTGCACGCCTACCCCCAACGATGATCGCGCCCTGGTGAATGCTGCACGCCCACAAGCACCTCCTCATCTTATCAGCGAAGATAAGCTGAAATGGGCAGTAAACAGTTTCGAACCATTCAAATCCCCGGGACCGGATGGTGTTTTTCCGGCCCAGATTCAGACGGCCTTCCATATAGTATGGCAGTATCTTTCCTGCATTCTGAAGGCTTGTCTTGAGCTCGGAACAACACCAACTGCCTGGACCGAGGTAAGAGTGGTCTTTATACCCAAAGCAGGCAAGACATCGCACACCCTCCCAAAGGACCTAAGACCTATTAGTCTAACGTCCTTCCTTCTCAAGATTCTGGAAAGAATCCTGGACCTACACATCAAGGCCACTATTGATAGCATTCTACTATCCATGTCACAGCACGCCTACCAAAAAGGTAAGTCTGTGGAAACGGCTTTGCACTCCATCATCCACCCTATCGAAAAATCACTCTCAACCAAAGAGTTCACCCTAGTGTCATTTCTAGACATAGAGGGAGCCTTCAACAACGTTGAAACAAATTCGATTACCAGTGCCTTACGTAGGCTCAACATCTGCGAACCCATCTGTTGTTTCGTAGAACACATTCTAAAGAACAGGGTGATAACAGCATCCTTCGGAAGTAGTACTGTCAAGCGACATGTACATCGAGGCACCCCTCAAGGGGGTGTACTGTCTCCACTATTGTGGAATTTGGTGCTCAACGAGGCCCTTCTAAAGATCGAAAAAACTGGATGCAATATTATTGCCTATGCAGATGATGTCGCCATTCTAACAACAGGCAAATACCCGCAGACGCTGGCCGATGTCATGCAGTCTGCTCTCAATGAACTGCTCAGATGGACCGATAAATGCGGCCTCTCCGTTAACTCGACGAAGACCGAGCTAGTTCTATTCACATGAAAACACAAGCTACCTGACTTCACTCCGCCCAAGATAAGGGGATCCACCCTCAAGCTTTCAAATAGTGCTAGCTATTTAGGCCTAAAGCTTGACCGCAAGCTAATTTGGAAGGAGAATGTCGTCGAACGGGCCAGGAAATCGCTGGCCGCTCTATACATCTGCAAGAAAGCAGTAGGCTCCACCTGGGGCCTTAAACCAAGCATCATGCACTGGCTATACACGTCGGTCATTAAACCGATTCTCATGTATGGAGTATTGGTATGGTGGCCCGCCTTGGAGAAGAAATCCAACCTATCCATAATGGAAAAAACTCAGCGAGTTGCATGTCTCAGTATTACCGGTGCACTGAGAACTTCTCCCACAGCGGCGCTCCAAACCATGCTCCATCTGCTTCCGATTGACATCGTTAGTAAGCAATTGGCTGTCAGCTCGGCAATAAGACTGAGAGGCTCCAGGCAGTGGAAGGAGCAACACACGGGACATGCCAATATACTTTCGATGCACCGTCATCTTCCCAATTCCACTGAACATCTGCCCACTGAATATGATTTTGACAAGGGCTACACGCCCTCGATACCGGACAGAAGTGAGTGGACGCAACGCAATGTCCTTTACAACGAATCGCTGTCAGTCTTCACGGACGGGTCCAAAACCAAGGACGGAGTCGGTGCCGGAATTTTCTCCGAAGATCTGGACATACACCTCTCCTTTAACCTTCCAGACTACTGCAGCGTTTTTCAAGCCGAAATCACCGCAGTTCGCAAAGCTGCTGACTGGCTGGCGGCTAGCACACTATCAACACCTGATATTGTTATTTATGTCGACAGTCAGGCAGCCATCAAATCCCTCGCATCCAGCACTACGAGATCTAAGGCAGTGAAAGACTGTGGAGATAGCTGGTCAGTACAACCTCACCCTTTGCTGGGTACCAGGTCACTGTGACATACCGGGGAATTGTGCAGCCGACGAACTAGCACGACAAGGCTCCTCTGGTACAGATAGCATAAGCATCACCGACATCGAAGCGCCAGCGTCTTATGTTAAGTACCTTATTCAAATTGATGCCGAGAAAGTAGCCAATCATCGATGGCAACCTCTAGACCAATGTCATACCGCCAGACAGCTCTGGCCGATACTCAATAAATCCAGGTCCATCGGACTCTTGAAGCACAAGAGAGGAACCCTCTCAAAAATAACAAATGTCCTCACCGGACACTGCGTCATAGGAAGACATGCCCAGAGATTAGGTATCCTTCACAACGACTTCTGCAGAAGCTGCAGAGATGAAGAGGAAAAAGAGACCATCAGTCATCTCCTGTGCGCCTGTCCTGCGCTCGCCAACATCAGGAAGGCCACTCTGGGTGAATACTTCTACAGTGATCTTAATGATCTCGGCAACGCCTGCACGGCTAAAATTCTCGACTTCATTCAACGAAGCAAATGGTTCCAAGAGTAAGATGGTGATCCACCCGCCTTACACATCGGCAGTACAATGGACCTACTTTTTGGTCTAAGTACATCCTCATCGAGGGCCGATCCTAACCTAACCTACCTCCAGTTGCGCACACCAAGTTGGTTGACGTCCCTTTTTACTTATTCGTGTCACGTTAGGTGAAGTGCTCCTGCTTGATCCTCCCTTCAGAGTAGATATGGAGACTTTCCGGGTCGGAGCTTTAGTATCCTTCTGTTTTACATGTTCAAACTATCTTAGTTGGTATATTCGTACTCTTTTAAGCAAGCCTTATTTTGGAAACGACTCCATTATAAACATAAGGAGCGGGAGAGTTATATATTACTCAAGTTGAATTCGAACCACTTGTCTACTTTTCCTTCGAATAAAATTTTTAAACGGAATAGTTATCGACCAACTCATTCAATTTTTTCTGGTAATACAAGTAAATTATGATATACACCACCTAGACGTGTTCGAAAAAAATACTAGAAAGCAGAACCGAATGCAAAAATCACAACAAATTCTCTCCCACTAGTTTGGGCACCACTCATGAAGTAAGCATGTACTGAAACCTAAAATTACCGGAATTTTAAACCACTACACCAAAATGACTATTTCCTATCTCTTCTCTTAATTTTCAACTTTTGTTGCGCAATTGTATTAAGAGAGTTAAATTCTTAGACCCAAGTTAGTATTTTAAATATATACTTCTTTTTCAACGGTAACTGGCCGAACTCGATGGTGAAGCTGAAGCTGTAGTACGATGCGCTGTCAAAAAAATCGCTCACTGATATATTATAGCTGAGTACGCACACAATGGTGTAGCGCTTCACGTGTGTTCGTTGTTGGCAATCCAAATGCACCGAAAAAATTTTTCCACACCTCGGCTTTTTACTTTATATTTTTGTAGTGAGGATTACTGAAATCCAAAAAAATCGCAAGGGAGGAGAGGCAGGCCTATAATGGATCACACAAATGCGTCGACATCGGCATTTCATTGGCCTCAGTAACCGAGTGATCGAAAATCGGGAGGCCTGCCGATATTGAATTTTATTGAGGTCAAATAGGCGAACCCCACAGGCGGATAGTAGAAAGGCGGTGAAGTGAGAGGGTTATAATCCCTTGTTTTCGGATCATAACTTCGCCGAAATAGGAAGAAGAAGAGAGGATTACTCAAATCCCATAGAATATTGTTTATTTTTACTTCTCGATTCATTTTTCTGTTGTCAATCGCCATATCTTTGTTTTTTTTTCGTTTTGTTCTGAAATGTCAAAAAGTGGCGCTGCATGAAGCTGAAGTTAACTGCACTTCTGCTTCAGCTACAAGCTTCACATTGTATTCTCAGTCTTGGATGTGTGTAAATAGATTTAGATTTAGATAAATAGATTTTATTTCAGTAACCATTAACAAATTCACAGTTTTTTTTAAAACAAAATCATATAGCGTAGCATTGCCGTTTGCCAGGTTAACAACTAAATAACATTTTTCAATTTCATACTCGTATGTATGTATAAAAAAAGGGGGAAAAAATAACCGAAAGAACAAAAAATCGAGTTAAAGGTTTTCATTTCTTATTCTATTACGATATACTAGGGCTATCTTACAAAAACGGTATAGCTTGGATACATTCAATTCATTGGGCAGGGCTAAGGTTTCGTAGTCTGTTAAGATGTCCTCACCGAGAAAGTGCCTTCTTGTTTCCTTCAAAATTGGGCAACTACCAATAAAATACAGAACGTCGTCTCTTTCCCCAAGGTTGCATAGGTTGCATAATATAGGGTGATCCTCACGTTGCGGTATGTATGGTGCAGTGGATAGTATGTTTGCTCGTTAACCGATGTGTGCAAGTTCAAGCCCCAACGGGGAACACCAATCAACAGCTACCCGAGTATAAAAAGGAAAAAGAATAACATAAACATTTTTCCAACCACTGCACTTTGGTGAAAGGGTACTGCCTAGTAGTACAATGGACCGGAGATTCCGAGGGTTTACTTTTTTAATAAAAGAAAAATGTGTTGTTTTTGAGTACCGTTATGTTTGGATTTCTTTGGTTAATGTATGTATGAGTGTTCTCTAAATTCAGAACACGAACTCGAGATATTACGATTTTACTTAGAAAGTGCAAACAACTATTTTTTCCAGGAACGAAGCTCGAACTGCATGAGTGTACGCAGACTTTTTCTACCGAATATACATACATAGCTATGAATCCTTCTAATTTTAGTCGTTTGACTTCTAACACATTATTCGCTCCACAATTGCATTTCACCAAGCTGAACTGCTGTGAAGAATAGTAGACCAAATCATACCTCGAGTAACGACGCAGTGTGCACTTTTTTTTTTAATAATTTGCATGCACTCAATGGGTTATAAATGTGTTGGAAAAGACAGACAGAGAGAGAGAGAGATAGATAGATTGATTGGTGTAGCGGTTTTTGAAACTCAGATGCTATGTTTCGGAAAAACTCCGGAGGTGGCGTCCAGATAACTGCGGAGATTTTTTTTATTTTTGTTTTTGCTTCTGATTCACAGTCTTTTTTCCCTACTACCCTGAACGAACAATTTTTCCTGCAATGCAACCGACCTATGGCTAGTGTTATGCCTTTGCATTAGCGTTCACAAAACCTTTCGCAATTGATCTGACTCCTTTTTTCATGAGATATAAATAAATATTTACTGACTTCGGGATTTGAACCATGAACCATTAGCGTGGCGATTGATGACATTGCCACTACACCATGGCCACTTATGAACAGTCCTTCCCCCTTTTCGAAATATTTTTACTACCTTTACTAGTACTACTTAATGTCCCTTGTAATTTGTCGTAAGTCCAATCGAATATTCTTATATTCTGAACTCCTTTCTGCATTACTTTTCTGCCTTCTCTATACATCTTTTGAGTGTACCTATAAATGAAATGGAATTTGGGGGATACAATAAAGTATATCCCAAGCATTCATACATAAAGCGGTCCATTGTACCCAAACCACAAGTAAGCTCCTAGTCCAATTTCTGCGTACTCTTGGTGAAACGCAGAGTTGCAACCACCAAAAGAGATTGGATTCTACCCATTCCCATAATATCAATACCCAAAGTGTGCAGTCTCTTTTTACAAAGGCAGAACACTG
The DNA here is from genome assembly GCA_945910035.1 of Brachypalpus laphriformis. Lineage (NCBI taxonomy): Eukaryota > Metazoa > Arthropoda > Insecta > Diptera > Syrphidae > Brachypalpus > Brachypalpus laphriformis. The sequence goes on from OX246755.1 coordinate 128,808,840, forward strand.
GTAGAGAATGTGTTTTGTTGTATCCTTGCTTTCAAAGCAAGACTCACACATAGGGTCTGCAATGCATATGTGTATGTGATGAACAAATGCATTGTGTTCTCTAGTTAGCCAAACCATAGTTCTCCTGTCCTATTCAGATTACGAAGCAATTTTGCAGTGCTTTTATCAAGCGTTTTCACAAAACACTTGGTGGTTCTGAAAGAACTAATCCTAGAGCATCTCTCATTATTTGTAAGCATCATATGAGAGTCGATCCAGTATTCAAAACTAACACCAATTATCTGATTCGAACATACAAGAAAAGACCCTGGACTTCCTTTAGTATAATGAAAGGTAAAATTATCCTTTTTGATGCTCCAGAAACCATGGTAATGCAACCGAACCGAAATAGACCGATTGAAAAAAGAGGTCATATTGCAAAAAATACCAGGACAATATTCCATAAAAGTCCTTTGCCTCGTCATCTAATACCCTCTCTCCTTGCATTTGCTTGCGTAGTTGATATTCTCAGTGTTAACCAATGTCTCTTATGCCGAACTGTACCCTACTTATATTCACACAGAACTCACTTATCCTCCAATTAATATTATTGCCATCTATGCCACAATCAATTTATAATACCCACGTTCAGCAAACATATCGATATTTTACTCTAATCGTATGCATGTCCTCATTGTGCATGGGTAGTGTTGAAATATGCCTCTTCATAGTTATTTCTGGATATCGTATCGTAGACTATACCATTACATTTTGCTTTCTCAATTCCGCTTTATACGAAGAAATTCTTAAAGCGGACGGATGATGTGCCATCCGGCAACTGGTATGCTGCAGCGGTAATAATGTTGGCATTCGATGTTGTGTGGATATAAAAACTTATATTTGCTAACAATGATGTTAGATATAGTACATGTTGATATATACCATATATGAAAGGTAATAGTATAGTGAAGACGTGTCCTATGTAAGTATGAGTATTCTTCTCTGCGTGGTTATATGAAAACGGAAATACTAAATTGAAATTTATTTTAATTGCTTTCAGTTAAGTGTGAATATTCTTATGATAGCACAGCATACGTGACATCGATTTTGCATCGTCTGGGATTAATTGGAAAGCATACACAGTGTACAAAGAAAAGCAGGATATGATTATTAGCTTAGGGCAATAACGTATCTTTTGTTTAAAGCGGTTTAAAGACATCTCACAATAGCGACCAAATCGAAACCTCATACCGTATGCTCAAAACCGATTGATCCATTCAATCATTTGAGTAAACAAAAGCTAACCAAAATCTCCTCTATCGAATGATAACGGTGATATCTTCCGATTCATCAGTTATTAACACAGACCACTGCGGTCATCGGGGTATCTTTAACGCCACCTGAATATCAGCCACTAGATGCATCCCTACGCAAACACGAATGTGAATGGCTCATGTCCGACGACGACGACGACGGTAGTGAGAACTAATGAAAATTCCTTTCCTGACCACAAATAATACAAACGGAAAGTCCCCACTGGAATTTGTATGTATGAACTAGAGGCACATATCTACGCGTTCAGGGTTCAGATAGAGATCTGGAATTTTTCGGTGAAATATGCATGCCTCTACAAACTTAATCGGAAAAGTGAATTTACGAGTACAAAACTCTGGTGCATTGATGCCGCTGCTCTGGCTTCTGCTACTACTGCTGTTGTCGTCACTGAGGTATGCAGTTATGGAAATAGATAAATTGTACGATAGTCCAAGTTAATCATATGACATAATATGGTCTAATGTCCTTTCGTTGTTGGTCATCGTCGCTATCGTCGTATCTAGTAGCAGCTCGTCGTTTATGGGGAAATGTCCTTTGCCTCTCTCTTTCTCTTTTTATTCACATTTCGGCGCGTTGGTAGAAAGGATTTGTGATTCTTTTTCGGACGTTGGTAATAAATTCTTAGTGCAGGATGCTGGGAATTACTTTCGGAGAAATCGTTTGGCCTGCCACAGACAGGATTTTTCTCTTGATTTCGGTTTTTCTCAGCAAGGAAAAATGTCTGAATCATAAAGATATGTGGAAGCGATATTTCTCTCGTTGCAGATGGATGAAGATCGATCCAATGGTAATAGGAATTTTCTGGGTTTTTCTCAAAAAAAGTGTGTCAAGGCGACTTATGGCATGCTGAAGAATAGCTTTAAAGCTATTATTTGTGAATATCTATAAAAATGGTCGCATTTCAGCTCAAAGTACATACATTTTATTTAATGTCTGATTGGCTGACTAAGGATTGTCGTATGGATAGGCCAAGTCAAAAATCACTAAACTGAGATAGAATATGGTTCTATAACTCAATACTGCATAACACATTCTGCACCTCTACAAAACGAGCCAACTGACTCATGCGTTGAAAGTAAAATAGCATGCATCTTAAATAAAATATCATGGCTAGTAAATATCATCTAATCTCTTTCTAAGGTATAGCTGATTTTTTAAAGTACCGGTATGCATATACTTTTATAATAACTTCCGTTCGCTTTTTAAAAAAAAATGTCTGGTAGTTTCTGCCTGGGCATTCACATAGAAAGTGGACAGTGTTTTCCTCAATATCTATGTACATCGTCGCTACCTCGGAAAGCTTTGATGCACTTAAAATCATTGTTTTCAATGTGTGGCCTGTTAGGGTGCCTACCTAGGAGAGTGGTCACAGTGCTCTACTTAGATGGAAAACATCTCGTGTTGTTCTTTTATTATGCTACGACTGTAGCTCGGCTGAAATGCGCCTTGATATAAGTTCGCCCCATCTCTCATCTGCAAATATTTGGAAACACAAGCCAGTGCTGGAAGTTACATGGGGGTTAGGACTTAGAGCTCATCAGATATTTCCTTTTCATAGATACTCCTATGTTTTGGTGCTCATCGAAGGGAGAAGCTTTAGGTTGGTTTAACTAAGCGGGTATAGAATGAGATGGCTGTCTATGTGGCTGACTATATTATAATATTCTTGCTGGGATTCGTACGAACTGTTGTGTATTTGAACTGTTTATTTATTAACAATGATCAACGTTACTTTAACACAATATTTGAATCACTTTAATATCTATTTATTTCAAATTAAATGGTCTCTATAAATTTGCTTTCAATCACAATATCGTTTATTTTCACCACTGTTCGAATCTTTGTTTTAATCCCTGTATTCACTTTGTTATCAACTGTCTCGGCTGTGTTTGTGGTCGGTGTATTTACGAGTATACCAAATACAAGCGATTCTAGAACATACTGGATGTCACTGGCGATAATTAGATGACTGTGGTGAAGGTGAAATATGAAGTAAACCGGTTGCCACGCTAGCAGTTTTGGCGAATAGGTGGGGTTGCTTACATTTAGTTTGTAGCGGATCGACGGCGCTCTGAACGCGCCGCCTCGCTATCAATTAAAGAAATGCCAGTGCACACGCAATTTCGAAAAAATCAATTTATTTAAAACAAACTCGAAAAAGAAGTGATCATTTTTTAAGCACGACTTGTTTTGATGAGTTTCTTGCCACGACTGGATTAAATTTTGAAATGTGTTCCCTTTAAAATTTAAGAATGTGGAGTTCTGTCAAACCCTACAAGTTTTTCGCGTTAGACAACCAACGCTGCTGTCAACCTAGTTTTCCGGGTAGTTTTAGTTTTTTTTTTTTCAAATTTCGATGTGGCACATACATTTCCTTTTTCAAATTAGTCGTCTAAAGTTTTAACCCAAGCAAGCCGTGTTTTAAAATTTAAAATTTTCTTTTTTTCGTATTTTTTTAAATAAATCGATTTTTTCCAAATTGCGTGTGCACAGGCACACCGAAGTGAAGTAAAGTAGGATTTTGTATGTAAATCTACTACAATATCCCACTGCTAATGACTGCCAATAAGTTCCGCAGCCGGATTCAAGTGTAGACAATTTTTCGGGACTCGATTGCGAGTTCAATTATTTCGTTCATCCAAGTTGGCAAAGATAAAGATTTTGAATTTTTTTATTTACGTACATACGTCTATTTTTTAATTGAAAGACAGAAATATCTGTAGGTCTGGTGTTTTTCTATAAAGAAATAGGAAATTTTGAAATATAGAAAATCTGGCAGCTGCGGATCGTTTTTTTTTAAATGTGGCTTACTTTATTTCGCTTTACTGCTTACAAATGCCAAAAAACAGGGGTATTGATAGCGAGACGCCGAACAGAGCGCCGTCTGGCTATCAATTAACTAAATGCCAGTGCACACATTATTTGGAAATTTCAGAATTTAATTTATTTTGAAAAATCACGAAAAAAGAACAAATTAATTTTTAAGTCACGATACGACTAATTTAAAAATTTCATTTTGTTTGCCATATCGAAATTCGTGGAGTGCTGGGTTTTGTCAAACGCCAAAGTACTCCCCCTCGAGTAATGCAATTACGGCAAAAAGGACGGCGTTTGTTTCTGCATGTGCTGATGGTTGTAGCGTACTGGACTCTGTTGGCGTTGTATTTGGCCATGTTTGAGCCTGATGGAGGTGTGCTGGACCATGTTGAGCATGTTGGAGGCGTGCTGTGGCACGTTGAGTCGGGTTGGCCGTGTTGAGCATGTTGGAGGCGTGCTGGTCCGCGTTGAGTCGCGTTGATCCATGTTGGCCGTGCTGGAGGGTGCTGAGTCTTACTGCCCGAACACAATGATGAAGCTGAAGCTGAAGTAGGTCGCACTGTCAAGGTAAATACACATACATCCAATACTGCGAACACAATTTGAAGCTGAAGCTTGCCACTGAAGTAGAAGTGGGGTTAACTTCAGCTTCACTGCAGCGCGCTTTTTTGACATTTCCATACAAAACAAAAAGAAAAAAAGATATGGCACATCAGTACAGAGAAAAATTAATCGATCTAGTAAAAAGGAACAATATTCCATGCGATTTGAGTAAACCTCACTATAAAAATATAATACAAAAAAGGCAAGGAGTGAAAAAAAAATTCCGAAGCATTTGGATTACCAACAACAAACACCCGTGCAGCGCTTCACCATTGTGTTCGTACTCAGCTTCATCAGTGCGCGATTTTTTGACACCGATACAGGCGTTTAGCTTCAGCTTCACCATTGTGTTCGGCCAGTTAGTGGCTGTGCTAAAGCTGAAGCGTGTTGGGCCTAGTTTGCCGTGCTACAGCATGAGCCGTGCTGGGCCTAGTTGCCCCTGTCCACGCCGCCTCGCTATCAATAAAAGTAATGCCAGTGCACAATTTTAAACATTTCAAAATTTAGTTTATTTAAAAAATCAGGAAAAAGGAAAAATATAATTTTTAAGTCACGACCCCTTTCGGTGTAACTCTCGATACGACTAATTTAAAAATTGAATTTTCTTTGCCACATCGAAATTCGTGGAATGCTGAGTTTTGTCAAACGCAAAAAGTTTGGTACACAAACCATGCAGTGCGGTGGTACTTTTTGTCGATAAAAAATAAAAATAAATAAATAAATATTTGGCGCAACGGCTCTTTAAGTGCCAGGGCCTAGCTTCTCGCAACCACTCATGTTGTATGCGTTATATTTTTCACACGAATGGAAGGTACCTACAGGTTAGTGCCGAATCTGAGCGGCGATTTGAGAAGCTTTTTCGTGACAACAATACTCTCGGATGTTCGTCAGACGCTCGCGAGAGGTGGGACCGTGAAAAAAAACTTTTTGGTGTTTTTCTGGGATTCGAACTTGGAACCTCATTTCGTAGTGATCCGACACACTAATCACTTACGCCACGAAGCCCACACTTTTTGTCGATGCTAAATAGGAAATGTCTTTTGAGATAGAAGTTTTTCTAAAAGGTATCATTGACGATTGTTTTCAGGACGTCTCGTCTCGGCACTGGCAATATCTTATGGATCCAACAATGGCCGTTTCCAGTTAATGGTGGAAAGTCGAAATTCGGACTACAGAAGGCATATTTTTACAGATCTCCCTTGATTTAATGTTTAAATTTATAAGTTGTGACCAAAATATTTTATTTTTTTAATATTATGTCTCAATCTGTCCTGTAAAGGAAGACTAGGAACTTGAAGACCTCGACCCGGTCTGGTTGTCATTTCTTTTCTTCAAAGACGCTGGGTTTCTGTCTAGATATGCATGCTAGGTGTTCAAAAATATCACACACACACACAGTTTCTTCACAAAACTTGACACCCTCCGCGTTTATTACAGATACTTTATTGTATACTTGTATATCAAAACGACTATCAAAGACACTAAAAATAATTATTCGCTTGCACTCGGCTTTTATGCGGTGAAGTGCATATCATGCCTATGTTATACGGTAAATCGCTACGGCAAATGTATCAACCTTTCAACTCAAAAACATAACAAGAATCAATAGTGTCTCAAGGATATCTCTTTCCAAGGGCCTACATCGATAAAAGGAAAAGCAATGTGTTGATATCGATTTAAGTCTCTGTTTTCACTGAAATCAACTAACATGACCTGATTTCAATTTTCTTGATCTACATTATTTATGACCTCTCTAAAATGTAAATGCATATCGGTTGAACATTTGATTTTTTTAAAGCTGGCTTTTGTGAGTCCTCCACTCAACCTTTGTTATCCGTAAGAAAACATCCTCAGCCACTCTTAAATTCCCATTAAATTATTTACCTTTGATGTTCATTGAAATTGTTTCTGGGCAACATTATACGAGTATAATCGACTTAAGATATTTTGTATTTTCATAGAAAAACAATATAAAGACAGCCACAGGCTTGAGAAAACCTTTTCGACCCTCCACAAAAATAGATATTGACTTCCAAAAACAACATAAATTTTCATCTCTCGTAAATACGATATATACTCGTATGTTCTGGGTGTTATTGATACCAACCCCGTAAACGTAAAAGAAAAACCAACCAAACAATTATAGTCTGTGGTTATATGGTATACAGACGTTTTCTTTGAAAACCTGATGTTCAAAAGATTTTCGAAATGTGTATTTTGCACAAAGGAAGCGAAAGAAAGGGAAAATTACCAGGTCAAGGCAGTTCATTCTAGTAAAATTTGAATGTTTATAAAATAAAATCTGGCAAACACCATTACCAATCTCGTAGTCGGTTCCATTCACAAAGTGGAGTATGTATGTAAGAACGCGTCAAATGATATCATTAGATAATCCTTATTCCTTCTTTGCGCTTAATTTTCTATTGTTGAAATATTTTCATGATGCTTGGGTGTGTGGGGTACTCAATAAGCCTTTAGGCAGTTTTCCAATTAATGAAAATCAAATGGAGGACTGAAGTGGTAGGTATTCTTGAAATTGCTTTTTGCCATCCGCTTTGAGAGGATAAACAGTTCTGCAAAAAAAGACTTGCATTTTTTTTCGTTTGCGAAAGAAACGAAGCAGGTTTATCAAAGCAGTTACCTTGGAAACTGTGTGAAGACTAATCTGTATTAATGATGATAGAATGACGCCTACGGATATCTGTCTGTCTGAATTCCTCTTACATTTGAAATAATTATAATATTTTTTTTTTTTTTAAGTTATCCATCTGCCTTTCTGCATCAAACCGAATGTATTTAAACGATTTTATAATCGTTGGAATTTTATTACTCAACCGAACGTTTCATGCCTATTTTGTATGAAAAATAAGAAGGGTATACCATCAAATGGTTTTACGGTATCCTTGGCGTGGTAGATTATTCAAATGTGTACAAATGGCCATGTTTTAGTAGCTTGAGAGAGACATTTAGTGCCTACCCAAGGCTTTCTTTAAAGTAGAAATTTTTACACGTGGTTAATCCCACATGAACCCAGAATGTTTTCTTAACATTAGATTCGTGTGGGTTTTAGAAAATTACACACGTCGTGTGTCTATGTTATCAGTAACAGAATTGGAAATCAAGCCACATTTACATTGTTTTAATGCATTTAAAGCTACAGACAAAGAAAGACATGTTTAGGTCTAGATAAAAAGCCCGCGCGCGTGTCTAGGGAAGTTTGTAGTCTACACCCATTTGTGGTTAGTTGGAGTTGAAATGAGTAAGTAAGCAGGATTTTCCGCAAATACGCTATAATACTCGTATAACCAAAGGAGTTTTGGTAAAGAGATTCACTTACAGTTGCTATATGTAAAATTGTGTTGCCTAATAGCCGACCTTTTCCTCATTTTTTCAAGGGATCATAGGTTAGGAAGTTTTTTTTTCTTATTTTTTTAATTAATATTGTAACAAAAGCTGACAGCCGTGCCAAATAGGACTTCCCAAAGTGAAGACGGATATTGGAGAAAAAATACAGTTTCTTTGGTTTGGAGGGTGACATTTTTTTTTTTTGTTTTTATAAAATTCTCTTCAATTAAATTAACTAACAAGACAAAATTTTGTTGTATTAAAATCTGTGCGTCTCTGTATAGCAGTCGTTGCTTTCCAAAAAGAGATCCATGTGCTTCTGCCAACCACCTTTTATATGTGACTCTGGCTTTCCGGGCAAATTCACAAATTTCCAATTCGCCACTGGAATTTTATTTGCCAAAAGTCTGGCAATTTCTAGTACCTAAGCGTTGATAGTTTCTAAGTTTTTCGCAATGTTTCTCAGTCATGTTTTTGCGTGAAGTTTATTTGTATTATGCAGGTAGTTATTATTCCACCTGCGCAACAGTGCGTTTACACACAATGCGTTCGTTGGAAAGGATAAAGAGAGAGAGAGGGTGAGAGAGATAAAGGGAGATAGAGATAAAGATTGGTGTAGTGGTTTTAAAACTCTGATGTTACGTTTCAGAGAAACTCCGGGGGTAGCGTCCAAATAACAGGGAAAATGTTTGTTATTTTATGTCTTTGCTTCTGATTCACAGTATTTTTTCCCAACTACCTACTATCATTGGCATATCAATCGCCCAACAGAGTGAATCATTTTTCCAGCAATGTGAGTGCCAGTATTATACCTTTGCAAAGTGTTCACACAAACTTCCGCAATTGATCGGACCGACTCTCTATCTACATCTATGTATATCTATATGCATAAATAAAATGATAACTAGGGTTGGGAATCGGCAGGTATCGCGCAGAAACTGCATCACAGATGTTAACAAAACTTTGGCGTTTTATACCTTAGGATATTGGTCTTTATCCCCAATAAGGATTATCACGATACTCCTTAAGGGGATTAATATATTAAAAGAAATGAACACAGAGATTAAAAAAAAAAAACAGACAAAACCAGGCATTATAAAACTGTACTTTTTTAAACTTTGTGAACTACTGACATTAATTTTCTGTTGGTTGAGGCCCAGACTCACACCAAAATGTAGCGCCTTCTAAGTAAGTAAGTGGTTTATTTCCTTGCCTACCTGTATGCACAAATTTATAGCTATGGTATGTACATGCGCATTTTGACGCAGTTCTTCTATTAGCTAAATACCTACATATGCGGCGGTTAAAGTCATGCTGGTGTAAGTCATTTCTCAAAAATATTGGTGTAAGTCCAGAAATAAATACTACGCATGTCAAACTGTTGCATGCAAATGTCAAGTAAATTAAAATGTTACTACTTCAACAACAGATGGTAGCACAAACTTGATAGATAAAGGAAAAGCTGATATGTATTGTTGAAAGTTACAGCGGTGCAAATCTTAAGTTCTTAAGCTAAATATGACTTACACCACTAACTTTAACCGCCTCACAAAAAGTTATTGTGGACCACGCAGACAAAGTTGATGGTATCTGCTAGTTTCAAATAAATAAATAAACTCTTGTTGACATCAGGATTTGAACTATGAACCATTAGTGTGGTAATTGACGTTATCAGTACACCATGGCCACCCATGGGTGCCTTGTGACGTAAGTCATTGCTCACTTAGATCAACAAGGGTCCTTTGTGCTTATTTTATGTTTAACCTGGGAACCGAAAAAGAAAGAACTGCTGAAATTACACCCATCTAGATAAAGATATGAATCTCAGAGGGATATTAGCTCGAAAAAGGAAAACTGCTAGTTTAGAACCATCTAGGTATTGATATGAATCTCAGCAGGTGAATTTCAATCCAGTGAAGAAGTAACTACCGAGAGTCCTCATTCTTCTGTCAGCGAGGGCAGGAAATTCGCAAAGCAGGACAGATTCAATTTCTTCCGCATCCCTAGAGCTTCTACAGAAGTCAGATTCTTACTGACTAAAAAAACACCACCCTTTGATATAAATTTGTTAGATATCGCAACTAAGTATTAACTTATCAAGCAATTTTTCTATCATGAAATAAAAACGTTTGGCAGGTTTCTTTCCACTGAAAGATCCTGCATATTCCGCAATCTAGAGGCGGTTAATCATTATCTCGCCAAGTCGAAAGGTTTCGTCCTTTGTAGTCGGCGCAATAAATTGGTCTCATCCAAAATTTGTAGGACTGTATTGTTGACATGTCCGATTAGTCGGTTTCTATGCTTTCTCGCGAAGCTTCTAGTTTCAGCTTCGATTGTCGGAATTCCGAGATCCCTGTGGATATCGTCGTTTCTACTATACCACGGTGCTTGGACAATTTCTCTTAGCACTTTATTTTGAAAAGATTGTAAAATATTTGCATTTGTTTTCTTGGTACAGCCCCAAAGTTGTATACCGTAGGTCCACACCGGCTTTAGCACGTGCTTGTATAAAAGCAGTTTGTTCTCAGTACTGAGCTGGGAATGTTTTCCTAGTAACCAGTACATTTCTCTATTTTTGATTTCGAGTTCTTTTCGTTTCATTTTCACGTGCGAATTCCATTTCAGTCTTGCGTCGAGTGTCATTCCCAGGTATTTGGCCTCGTTTGCAAAAGGTATTCGGGCCGAGTTTAGGAAAATTGGCAAGTCAGTAGTTTTCTTGTAAGTGAAATTCACGTGAACAGATTTAGATTCATTGAGGGCGATCCGCCAGTCTCTCGTCCATTCATTTACATTATTCAGTGCGTTTTGCAGTTTTCCAGTCGTTTCTTCGATTGTTTTACCTACTGCTAGGATAGCGGTGTCATCGGCAAACGTAGCAAGGATAGTGCCATCTTCGTTCGGTATATCACGTGTATATAGCAAATAGAGAAGCGGCCCAAGAACGCTTCCTTGTGGTACGCCGGCCGAAATTTCTTTGAGCTCGGAGTATTCGACTCCATGTCTAACACGAAAGATTCTATTCCCGAGATATGATTCTAGAATATCGAATAAGCATACAGGGAGAACTTGTCGAAGTTTGCATTTCAAGCCATCATGCCACACCTTATCAAAGGCTTGCGAGACGTCAAGAAATACGCTTGAGCAAATCTTTTTTTTCTTCAAATGCTTTCTCGATTACGTCAGTAATTCTATGCACCTGGTCAATCGTCGAATGCTTACTCTGAACCCAAACTGGTGGTCAGATATAAGATTATTTTCTTCTATAACCGGTTGGAGACGCCTTAATAATATCCTCTCGAAAATGTTCGATATGATTGGAAGAAGCGAAATTGGTCTATACGATTTTACCTCATTTGGCGGTTTTCCTGGTTTTAAAACCATTATGACTTCCGCAACTTTCCATTAGCTCGGCACGTGTTTTAATATAAGTGCAGCATTTACAATATGGAGAAGCTTAATCAATGCTTTTCTAGGTAAAACTTTGAGAATTTCTCCGGTAATCAAATCATAACCAGGGGATTTCTTAGGTTTAAGATTCTCGATCTCATGTTTGAGTTCCCTTAGCGTTGCACTTGTGAGCGTCAAATCGTCAGATGGTAAATCCAGCCTATAGCGGTTATCGTAAACCACTTGACCATCGTACGGTTTAAATGTTTCTTCCAGATGCGCCGCAAAGACGTCCGCTTTTTCTTTATCTTTCCTCGCCCATTCATTTTGATTTAATTTGACAGGCGGCGCGGGGACTTTGGGCCTTTTGGTGCCTTTTACAGCTTTCCAAAGTGAATAATTGGAATCTTTTTTCGCTGTTAAACTTTCAAGGTCTACAGAAGTCGTTGTCAGGTACACCGCTACGCTTTGCATGAATCCTAATGTCACAGTGCTTATTTATAGAGCTTATAGAAACCTTTACGTATGGGAGGGTCTGTGGGATGTGCAACGGCGACCCCATTTTTGTGAGTTCATCTGCTCTTTCATTACGCAGTATATGGTTTTTTTTTTTTTTTTTTTTTAGGTTGCGCCAAGTATGTGTAATCTTCATAGATACTAATAGCCCGAGTGCTACTAGCATGCACCATTCGCAAACCTGAGTAATCGATTCCAGGAATACGCCTACGTACTAAACATACACCCTGCACTGCCGTTAGGTATTTCTTCGCGGGGCTGGTTAGCAATTATGCTCTAGTCTCCAAGGCCGCCTCTTAGGCTCTTCTTAGGGCTTCTGCTCTTCGCAGTGCATTCTGCACACATACTTTGAATGAGCAGATGTCCATCCACTCGCCCTCTGATCGTGTCATGTGACTTACAAGATTTTCTGGACTTGTCAGGTTTGCTCTATCTTCTGCAAAGCGTCTGCAGTAGAACACTGCATGCTCTGCGTCCTCCTCTTCGTTTGGACATTCTGGACACAGGGGCGAACTATCGCAGTATATGGTATGTGTATATCCATATGCGCTGGTATCTAGCATAGGGTTACCTTATTCGCTTGTAATACCTCATTAAAATATCATTTGTAGATTCTTATAAGCTTTGATCTAATTACTGTGGATTCCAGAACCTTATCGGCTGCCTGGCTGTCAATGCACACATTAAATAATACACCCACGAGGTAGGTAACACCTCGGTGATGATTTTCGCATCTTGCGTGACGGCCGTGATTGCAGCTTGAAACACGCTGCATTTGTTGTTAATTCTGAACGAGTGGTTTACCCCTAGTGTCTTGTAATGAACCCCAGCTGACGATCATAGTGCTAGGTCTTCTTTTTAGTGAACCACTCGCCGGGCCCGGACTTAGAGAGTTCGTTGAAATGAAAGTAGCTTGGAATTTTGTGCTGTATTCAAATACGTGTAGGATTCTCTTTCTCGAAAGGATCAAAAAACAAATAAAACCACTCGTTTAAAATGTACTTTGTATAATTCGATTTAATGCTCGCAGTCGCGCGGTCTTTACTCTTCCAAGGTTTTAGATCGAATCCCTCACTAAAACTAACCCTGCTTGCTGCTTTACATGTTTTTTTTTTACGACTCGTGTGTGTGTTCGTTAGTTAGTTCTCTCCTGTCTTTGTTCTCGTTTGATCTTGTCGTCTGTTTGTCAAAGTTAGCGGTTCTTATGTACATTGTCTAAGGTTGATGTGTGCATATTAGGTAATTTGTCTGTCGTTCGTAGTGTATCGTTCGGCTCCTCGTCCCACATACGTGTTCCCAAGAAGCTTCTTCACAACACTTATACTCTCAGAAGTTCGGGGAAAATGGAGTCTAATCCTAATATGTATATAAAAATCACGTGTCACTGTGTTCGTACACGCCAATCTCCAAAATCACTCAACCGATTTCAATGAAATTTTGTGAATGTGTATGGTGGGTCCCAACTTGAAAGATAGGATAGTTTTGGAGCCGATGTTGTCGAGATTTTTTTTTTATTTTTTCAACGAATAATTTTTATTTTTTTTCAAAAATACATACAAATTTTAACTTCCCTAAACTCCACCCTTCAATATTTTTTAATGCGGTTTCAACAATTTTTTTATAGGAAAAAAGTGTTATAATTCATTTTGTTTAAGTTGCATAATTCAAGTTGTGTAAGCTTTCAAGAAATGGCAGTGTAAACAAATCTATTGACATCTGTATTACCCACCTCGGAAAAATACCACACTTAAACATTAACCCTGATTGCCGTTGGCGTTTGTCGCTTTTCGACGATTGTCTTTTTATTCATGGCTAGGACCGACTGACCGTTAAACATTACTAAGCAATTTGTTCGTCGTGTAGAATACTATTACAACTCTTTCACAGTGAAAAAGTTATGAAAATGGATTCGTGCTACATCTGAAGAATATAACGACAATCGTCGAAAAACGGCATACGCCAACGACAATCAGAGTGATTCTTTCATTCTCTGTGCTGATTTAAACGTTTTCCTGATGCTACAAGTATGTACGCTAAGATCTCAAAAACCAACCATCGGATTGAACTGAAACTTACACAATATATTTGTTATCAAGTGAGAAGAAAATCAGAAGCGTTCACATTTTTTAATAGATGGCGCTGAAAATCAAAATCTCAAATACCAGCCATCCGATTGAGCTGAAAGTTGCAAAACCTATTTATTATGAAGTGAGAAATGCACGCTAATCAAAAGTTTTCAAGTTTTCCGATAGATGGAGCTGAACAATAAAAAAAAATTAAAAAGTAACGATCCGATTGAGCTGCAACTTACACAATATGTGTGTGATGAAGTAAAAAATGCACGTAAATCAAAAGTTTTCAAGTTTTCCGATGGATGGTGCTGAACATCAAAATCTCAAACTCAAAAGCTAACGATCCGATTGAGCAGAAATGTTTTCAAATTTATTTCATGGGAGGAATGGATGATGTCGCTCATGCTCAACAGCGCGAAAGACTCAATCCAGGCGCCAAACATCGCATAATCGCCGAACTGCAAAATTTGTTCCATGACCACAATGAATTGGTTCGATTGATTGATTGCACTGCTTCTTCTTCATCTTCCTTTTATCAGCGAGGTTATGATCCGAAAATAAGGGATCACAACCATCCCACACCACCGCATTTCTACTGATCCGCCTGTGGGGTTCGCCTTGATTGATTGCACTGCAATATCCGGTAATCTTCTGACAAGGTGAAGATGGATATCTCTTCAACATCAAACAAGTCAATCAATATACCTGTTACTGAAATAATTATAAACACGCTTCAAACATAATTATTTTTTTAATTTTTGTTTCTGTGCCGCGGATATGAGAAAATAAACGAAAAAAAGAGTATTTCAACCAAGCGTCAATATTAAACAATAATATTTCGCAGGAAATGTCAACCAACACTACAATGGTATTTATCACGCCACAAGTGAAATATTAACCACAATAGTATGAATAAAAAATTTCAGTAAGATTACTAATCGCTTAACAGAAAAGCGTATGCACATACACACAAAAAAGCATCTATTTCATTTCCTTAAATGGCACACGCGGGACATCCGCTAGTGCACTATAAGTCTCGACATCAACAAAGAGAAAGAAGAAAAACTTTCGGGTTCAAGTTTGTGTTCTGTGAAAAATCGTAGAACGTGCTAATAACTTGAACCATATGCAGCTATCAAAAATACCTGGTCATATTGACGGTCTTTCATTGTTTCTGCCTACTGCTTTAGTAAATGTCGCGTCGTGTGCACAGATGTGAAAGGCTCCAAAGGTCATCACACGATGCTGTCGACTATCGATTTTTTCCTACTTGCCACCATGATTCAATGGCTTATCTTTGTCTAAAATTTAATTAATAGAACTCATTAATGCAAAATTTACTGCAACCTAAAATCCTTTTTGACCACACATGAACAACAAAATTACGGAACCATATCCATATCAAAGAAATTTGACAGTTATTTTCTATTAAGAGAAAATCCCCCCGCAGCATTTGATATCCTTGCGTAAATATCTGTGTTAAATTTCGTCTATAAAACTAACTTCTTATATTTACAAAACTAATACTACGGTGAACTTTTCTCTCCTTAGTGCTTTTCAACTTCTTCGGTCCATTTTGATCCCTTCCGTCAGACAAAACTGGAAAATACAAAGCTAAACTTATGACACTTACTGCCCATGAATAGACCTCAAAACTTTCACTCTGCAATAATTATCTAACAAGATTACCATGCCAAACTTTGTTCGAGCCGCCTTATGATACTGCAGGATGTATGTAAAATCCTTTCTGCGGCAATAATATTTTGCCGAAAGGCAAAGGATTTTACTGACGAAGAGTCCTACTCCTCTTCTGCATACGCGCTTGTCATCAGGAAGCTTTTCCTTTCAACTATGTCGCCTTCATATGATTCAGGAGATTTGTTGTGCGTGTGTATACGCTTTCGTGTACATACATATTTCTAAAGCAGATTGCCTCACTCTACTGAGGATGCATTTTCTAGTGTCCTTGGGTTCATACAATGAACTTATTAAAATCATGCAAAAGCGACAGAGTTGTCCTCCCGCGCTCGCCTCCTAGCTCTTATTGTACATACATCTTGACAGTGTGGAGTCGAGAGCTAGTTGTGTAAAGTTCTCTTGAAACAGAGGGTGTATAATTCAAGGATTGTCACTGAAGTAAAATTTTGTTTGTCCTTTGGCAAGGGATATTGAATTCATGGCATGACATCGTTGAAAAGGGATTACTTCTTGCTCTGCCATCACCACACCACCGGGTTGCTGTTGGAAGTTTCGTTATTTATAAATCCCTGCACATACCTTTTCTGGGTGTCTGTACACAGATGTTGATGCTTTGCTATGGAAATGAAAATCTTACACTTCAGCGGGGACTATTTAAGGCGAATTGGATTTTGTCTTGTAAATATCCTTTTGTTTTTTTTTTTTTTTGAGTTTGTAACGACAAGAACAGCAGAATGTTGGAAATCTGCGACGGAAATTCATTAAAATGAAGATGTCTTTGTTTTTTTATTTATTTATTTTTTTTTTTTGAGGCCAAGAATTCTTGTGAAGGTCCTTTCGCAGCAGGTGGAATTTTCAGTTTCTCAGTGTTAACCGGTCACAGACCGTTTGCAGGGGGTAAAATATCCTTTATGTAAGCAAAGGAGAGCTCATTGAGTTTTTGGTTCTGAGGATGATTTCATTCAAATGACTAGAATTACTTTTCAACGAATGAATCCTATTCAGTAGCTATGTTTGAGATTTTCTGCGAAATATGGGTAAGGATATTAACTTAAAGTACTTTTCACTGATTTCACAGGTATCTGTATGCCAAATAAACCAACATTTTTTCCAATGGCAAACCTGCTGGGAAAATCGTTCTTGTGGAAATAAGTCTCTAAATTTTGAGATCTATGAATCACTTCCGGAGAGATATTTACTTTTCGCCTGTGAGCACTTATTCTTTTACGATATGGCTCCGCGGCTCAGTGGTTACTTACTTACGCACTTAGGTGGTGCTACAATTCGGAGTGAAGCTGGGCCTCAAGTAACAAGCCTCTCCATTTATCTCGGTCTTTAGCTAATTACCATCGGCTGCGCACTCCAAGCTGGTCGAGGTCCCCTTGAACTTGTGCACGCCACCTACGGAGAGAAGGCCCTCTAGTGCGTCGTCCATCCGGGTTAGATTCGAAGACTCTATGGGCCGGAGCATTGGTGTCCATTTGCTCTACATGTGCTTCCCATCTCAAACGTCCAATAGGCAATTTTGAGACTAGGTCGATGTCGCTGTACAGCTCGTATAGTTCGTGATTGAATCTTCTCATCCAAAACTCGTCAATGCAAATGGAACCGAATATCTTACGAAGAATTTTTCTCTCGAAGCGACTCTTTTAATAAAGTCCATGTTTCAGCGCCGTAAGGCAAGAATCGGATGATCAGAGTCTTATACAGAGTCTCCTTAGTTGTTCGAGATAAGGCTTTACTGTTGAATTGCATTATAACCCCAAAAAACAGCGATTGGTGAGAGTTATTCTTCGCTTGATTTCTGCACCGATGTCGCTTTCAGAGTTTATCACCCTTATCGTGGAATCCGCCGGGGGGAATTATTCACCGAAAAAAATATTTCGGTATCGTCAAATCCGCAAAGCGAACAGTTCCCCGTGTCGGTAATGTGAACGAGTTCCACTGCATCGTGGAAAACGTTCGGATCGAATCTCCCCATACATTTCACATCCGCAGCTATTTCATTGCGGATTTGGTTGTTAGTGTATGAAATCTTACGTTGCTTCTGGTAGTTCCATTATATTTTCCGTGTTTGCTCTTAATTGAGAGTGCCTCCTCCTGTGTGAAGATGATCTTTAATGAAAAACCAATTAAACGCTATCTATCACCCCTATCGTGGAATCCGCCGGGGGGAATATTCACCGAAAAAAATATTTCGGCATCGTCAAATCCGCAAAGTGAACAGTTCCCCGTGTGGGTAATGTGAATCAGTTCCACTGTATCGTGGAAAACATTCGAATCGAATTTTTCCCGAACAAAATGACATTTCTCATCCGCATCAAAATCATTGCGGATTTCTGGGTTGGCTGGCTGCACATCGTCTTCTGTGTACAAACAATTTGTGTTTACATATAAATTACAGGAAGAAAACTACAACTGCTTTATTAAGCCGAAAATTGTTAATAAATCTATGCAATATTGAACTTTATTTAAATCAGAAACAAATAAAAAATATGGTTTCTAGAAGCATACATTTCATCTGGAAGTTCCACGAAATCATCCACTGTTGCTATAAACCTCTGTCGTACTCTTCTCTGGGAAAAATGTTCATCTTCTTCCTCTTCTGCTTCCAAAAACAGCTATCCTGTCCATCTGTGTGCCTTATTTTTATTTTAATCACTTTTTAAAGAAATTTTCGTTTTACGAAACGAATGTAGCTACACAGATTTTTATTGACAAATAAAAGACAGCTGTTTGACAGTGAAACTACCTTTCCCCAATGCCTGTCGATAAGGAGACGTTCTCGGCGGATTCCACGATAGCAGTAGAAAGTGAAAGGGAATCGAATAGGTGAAGTGAAACTCAATTCCGACGGATTCCACGATAGGGGTGTATAGCAGATCCAAGGTGGATAAAGTCCCTTACTTCCTCGAAGTTATAGCTGCCCACTGTGGTATTCTGTCCAATTCGTTGGTGTTGATTGTCCCTTCTTGTTGACAGCATATAGTTGGTTTTGCCCTCGTTTATCGCTAAACCCATTTTGGGCGCTTCTGCTTCAATGCTTGCAAACGCACCGGTGACAGACCGCTGAGTTCTTCCAATAATGTCAATATCGTCGGCGTATACAAGCAGTTGTTTGGACTTTTGATAGATTGTGTCTCTGGTGTTGGCTTGTGAGTTCCGCACAATACGTTCAAGTAGAATTTTTAAAAAGTCACGTGACGTCGCGTCACATTGTCTAAAACCTTTTTTGACATCAAAAAAAATCTCGGTGAGGTCAAATCTCGGTGAGGTCATTACCGATCTTGATGGAGCAGCGAGCGTTCTCCATCGTCATCCTGCACAGACGAACAAGTTTGGCAGGGATGTCAAAACTAGACATGGCTCTATAAAGCTCCTTCTATAGATGCTGTCATAGGCGGCCTTGAAATCGATAAAGAGGTGGTGACTATCGCTTTGGACTTCTTGGGTTTTCTCCAGGATCTGCCGAAGTGGTGGACTTTCCTGGCCTGAAACCGCGCTGAAAGGGGCCAATCAGGCTGTTGATAAAAGGTTTCAGGCGTTCACACAATATCGCAGAAAAGATCTTGTATGCGATGTTGAGGAGACTGATACCTCTATAATTGGCGCAGGGTCTCCTTTCTTGTGGATCGGGCAAATGATGGTGAGATTCCATTCATCAGGCATACATTCGTCTGACCAAATCTTAGAGATGAATTGGTGTATGAACTCTACCAATTCATCCCCAGCTGCCTTGAAAAGTTCCAGCATCGTTGTTAGATTTCAGCTTGGATATTGCTATCCTCACTTCGTTTTGGTCAGGTGGATGGAAATTTTGACTATCAGACAGCGGAATGTTGGTCTTCGTCGCCGTTATACAGTCTGCAAAAGTAGTTTTTCCATATTCTCAGCACCGACTGTGATTCTACTACGAGGTTTCCAGTTTCATCTCTACAGGTTTTTGTACGGGCATTGCTTCTCTGACACGTTCTTTTTAGCTTTTGGTAAATCTTCCGTACATAGTTTCTGGAGTATAAACTCTCGATATTTTCAAACGCGCCCTTCTCATGCTCTTTCTTCTTCTTTTGGAGAAGCCGATGTTCTTCCCGTCTCTTTTGCTCGTAGAGATCACGAGCAGCTCTCGTTTTCCTTTGCAGCGCCGCTTTGTATGCCTCTTGTTTTGCTGAATGCACTCGCCGGCATTCTTCGTCAAACCAGGGGTTTCGCGGTGGTGGGCGACCGAGGCCCAGCGCATCAGTCGCAGTATTTCTGATGGCATGTTGGCAGCGTTGCCACTGGTCTTCGGCACCTGATGCTGGCGGCATAAGGGTGATTGAGAGATTTCGGGATACGTGTTCAGCGAAGAGTCTGGCGGTTTTTTGCGATTGTAGCTTTCCGACGTCAAATTTTCTCACAGTGATTCTTCTTCGTTGCTAAGTTTGGGATATCCGCATTTATACCTTGGCTACAACAAGGTAATGATCCGTGTCTATGTTGGCCGTTCGGAAGCTCCGGATATCCAGAATACTGGAGGCATGTCTTGCGTGGTTATATCTGCTTAATAGCAGTCTAGGGCCTCTGTTAATTGTTCGGCCGCATTTGGTCTGTTAAGGGTCGAACATTCCACGTACAGATCCGAAGGTCGTTGTCCTTATTTCGTTTGCTGGGGTTGTTATCAGTTGAGTCCTCCTTATCCGAGGCTTTTGGTTGCTTCGGAACTGTTCGTTTTTTACGTGGTAGGGAAGTTACCCCGACGGCACATCCCCCAACATGGAGGGCCTGTTCTTTCCCTTATACCCCTAGGACGAAGGGTCGCGTACAGCAATCTATTCGGAGTTTGAGCGCTGCCATTGGCCGATTAAAGACTCGTTCGCCACAATCTCTATTCCTGACCAACATTGGTAATTCCTTACCGAGCTGTGATTCGAATACGTCGAAGAAGCTTGCGCAAGGCATTCACTAAGTTAAACTTAACTGGAACTGTAGACGTCACCGTTGGCTCCTTCTAGGGAATTCGTCCGCTGCCGCCTGGAACAAGAAGAGTGCTCTAGTGAGAAATCACTCAGTGAAGTAAAAATATCAGGATTTTTAATCATTTTAATTTATTCTATTAAAAATACGTTTAGGAGTTTTGTTTACCAATTTCAGGTTCCAAGTTACCGTAGTTTAGGGAGTAGGTAGGCTTTAAGGTGGGCTTCGTGGATTTAAAGAAGCATAACTTCAGCGTGCGTAAAATATACATAACCATCCAGTTTTAATACTACCAACTTAACCTCTATATTGATGAATTCAAATCGAAAATATCGTTAAACTTACTGCATCTACATCAAAAAGAAACTCCCGCGAATTCTCAAGGTCCGAAAATATGTTATGCAGAGCTTTTCAATTTTAGATTAGTTTAAATATGTGATTTTATTTAATCAGAGATTACTTAATACAAAAATTAACAAAAAATGCATGGCATTAGCCGTCGGCCGAATAGAAAGATAGATTTTATACATATACAATAATTCAATTTAATAAGAAAAAAATATGTGTAGTGAAATAGCAAAAAAACAAGATAAAACCTGATTTAAAAATGTTCGATTATAATTTGTGTACGATACTTCAAAGCCGTAGCTAACCAGAGTAGATCAACCGCGACTATTTAAATTGTTTGTAAGATTGTCAGCTTTTAATCAAATTTTTCCGCAGTAATGGAATTATGGATGGGATAGGTTACAATGAAATATATGATGTCTTCTTTTGTATGCATGTTGGGCAGGTAATTGAGGTATAGAAGTTCTCCCCTTGTTTTAAATATAAAAAATGTTGTATCTATGCTGTGACTGTTGTGAAAATATTTGTTTGTTAAATTGTGCTCCAAAGTCCGTTACATAATCCTGGATTCACTTTGCTGTGCTCTTTGGTGAAAACACTCAAATTTCGCTTTTTTTATTTTATCCCGCAATGTCAGCAATGAATTTTTCCACGATGCAGGGTTATCACTGACTAGTTCGATGTTGTTTTACAGGCTCATTATTGCTCATTAAGGAATTGTGTTTTGCGCTGTACGATGTGGGTAACGACAATTTTAGCAAGTCTATGTGGCTGGTACTCCATGACTTTTCTAATGTAGTCAAAGTGTAATTTATTTTAGTGTGTAGTGATAGAGATCAGGTGGCTCAGTTTCCAGGTGAAGCATGTAGGTTGGTGTATTTTCTGGCAGTCGGAATATTTTCTTTAAAATGTATCTCAGCAGACCTGAGCTGCATTATATCCCTAACAACCGCTTCAAATAGATTATACCTCACGCTTGTTGCTATGTTGCTCTTACCCAGGACTCCTTTGCAGTTCCTGGAGTGTACATTGAAGGTGCTTTTTTAATGAAAGGTTGGCTGTGATAATAAGACCTAAGTACTTGTACTCCTTAACCTTTTCCGATTCCTCGCCTTCCCACGTCCATTTTGCTTCTCTAGTGTACCGTACCTTTTCGAAAAACAATAATTTTCGATTTGCTAGTATTAACCTTTAAATTCCACTTGCTATGTGCTCATCTCGGACATGGACTATCCATTCACAAATTTTCATCCAAATCCACTCAGCTGTTAAGGCGTGCTTGAGTAATATCTAAACATCCAAACTTTCGCATTTGTATCATATATTATAGTAGTAGGGATAAATACACATGGATACCTCTTACAAAGTATTTTACAAATCCAGTACTGCTGTAATTGGTTTATCATGATTTGCATTAAGTTAGGTGTTTCCGCCAGCAAAACAATGTCGTCAGTATACCTAAGGCGTTTAATGTTTAGCCCGTTAAAAACGATACCGGGATATGGCAAGTAATGCCATCCAAAGAAAATTTAAAGAAGTAGGGCGCTCAGTAAGCATCCTTGCTTGACTCCCATTTTGGTAGGGAACCAATTACATAATTGTTCGATCTTCTGCATTCCCCTTTTTGAAGATAGCAAAAATTACACCTTTTTTAAAGCTTTCTGGCGCTATATATATGGCGTTGAATATCATATTATTACATTTTATAAGGTTCTGAAGGAATTGCTCAGAGGAGTATTAAATAAATTCGTATTGTATGCGGTCTCTCCTGTCACCTTTTGTAACTTACAAGCCTTGATAACTTCCTTCACCTCAGGTAATCTAATCATGTGATCCAGCTCAGCGTGTTCAGTATAAGACAGAGCGAACGTGTGTTGATTCGGGTTGCATGGTGGGTTTAGTAAATTTCACTCTGAATTTTTATTTTTATTCCGATACGGCCAACAAACCCTACGTTATTTAGCTTCCTTGCAAGCTTCCAGAAGTTACCACTGTCTCTAACTTCCGCTATCTCTTGTGCTAATTTTTACCAGTGCTGTCTCTGTTTTGCTTTACAGATACTCTTCTATACTCTGTTGGCCTGCTGGTAAGTTGTTTTAGCTGGAGAAGTTCCCGTTCCCCTACTCCCCCCAGGGGGGTTAAAGTTACCAAAAAGAAGCCGTATTCCAAGTTTCATACGTCTAGATGAAATAGTAAAAGAGAATTGAATATAATAACATACGAGCGTCCAAAAATCTAGATTTTGGGCATTCACTGATTGGCTGACTGACTGGGGGCTTTGATACTCAGCAATGAGTCATCTTCTCATTAGTGATAGCACTAATAGCGGCATTCTTTAGTAATGTAAATATCACCGCGTTTATCTAATAATAATCTCATTTTGTTATTATCTGCGGTAGGGATAAACATCACCATGTCAGGCGAAATCGGAAGTTTTCACATTTCTTTTTCTTGAAAAATGGAAATACGCCTAAAGAAATTTTCGAAGAAATGTCATAGACTCTTCGGAATTCTGGCCCTTCGTAATACCATGGTAAAAAAATGGGCTGGTTTTTTTGAACAAGGGCGAGAGAGCTGCGAAGACGACCTCCCGCCCAGGGCGTCCTGTGTCAGTGGTCACTAAATAAAACGTCGACAAAGTCGAAAAATTAGTATTGGCCAACCGAAGAATAAAAATGTGGCAAATAGCGGATGAGTTGCAGATCAGCAAATAATGAATTGGATAAATTCTACACGAGTATTTAAACATGAAAATAATTTGTGCTCGCTGCAATAAGTTTTTAGAGTTAGCCGCGGACAATATCGACGAAATTTCCAACCCAATCATAACTGTAAATGAGACTTGGGTTCGCTTTTTCCTTTCAAGGCGGGGCTGTAGAAATTCATTTTGAAGGCAAAGAACATGTATATTTTTTCGGTGGTATTAATGCACTGTATGCCCGATATGAGAAATGCATTTCACTCGAGGGAGATTATATTGAGAAATAACATTTTTAATCGGATCTTTTCTTTTACTTAATGCCTTAGGCCGCGAATTCATCCGCCGTCCTTCGTACATACAAAAACCTATTTCAAAGTACCAGTTCAATACAACTTTCTTCCAACAAATGACAACCCCTCCGGGGAAATACCTCTTCGATTTTTCCAACATGGCATTCATTCAACATTTTCTGTTGGAATTCCTCGAATAATATCCTCCTGTGACACACGCACTTATTTCTTCTTCTTTTGTTTTTTCGCATAATCCCAGTTTATTTGTTTGGGTTTTCGCCCCCAAAATTACTCAGGGCAAAGTCAATAATAAACAATATCATCACACTCCCATCCAAATTGAATCCCGAAAAATTCTCAGAATAACTTCAAACAGACAATTTTTACCGGGGCAACATTCCCTCATCGAAGATCACATTCTTTCAAAACTTCCACACCCCTGGCATTTGAATATTTTCACACCTCAAACGCAAATGCTGTCGTGGATGTCGTTGTTGTGTGTCCCTGTCAATATCTGTCGCACATTAAACGACTTCATCCCAGTGAACAAGTTATCATCTTGTACCTGATTTAGCAAGTAAATTGTAAAATCAATTCGTCGCAGTCGCATAATGATACACAGACACCAACAGTAATAGTCGCATCCCCGTGCCCGCACCGAATGCCGTGCCTCTGGCAAAAGTAATTGATACGCAAATCACAACGAACGCCAAGCATCAAGCCCGCTAAAAAACAACATTGTCACATTAAACGTACGTAAGTATCTGGGACAGCTCACTTGACAACGCACAGAGTCGTCCTCCCTAGCCCTACACCGAGGACAACGACAGTATAACAGCTGTGCGTGTGAAATTTAATGTTGCATGTTCCCTTGTGGAAATCCTTTACGTGATTATGTTTGAAAATTTCTTTGCTCTGATGCGCACCGGATTCCCACCCACTCCCCCGGCCCTTTTCGCATTGGCTAAATTTGAAAGAAAAACAAAAGGAGGTGAGGCTGAACATCCTTTTTCCATGTGCTTCTCATCGTTTTTTTTTTCTCTCTACTCAATAAAGGAATCATCGTGTTCTTCACTTCGATGATTTAACTTAAAAGAGGATTTTCAGTGAGGCTGCCTGGGATAGTCAGGTACCATACAACAGTCCCGCCGGTATATGCCAGGATCAACAAGGGTATATGTTTGTGTTGAAAGTATACGGTGGCTGTTAAAGGGAGAACTGACTAAGGCTATGCAAATATGAACAAAAAAAAACAAGGGTCCTCTGAAGGATCAAAATTCATAAAGCATATTTAAATGCCAGGATTGTTCCTTGTTGTTTGTTGTGTGTTTCCTTTCGGTTTTCGCTTTTCTTTCTTATAGATGAGGGGAGGTGGAATAGGATTTACGGCATTACTCTGCTGAGTGGCACATCTGGCTGTTGTTGAGCGTGTCAAAATGTTACGTATTCCTATTTAAGACATTTCCTTTTTGGCAGTAGACAAATTTCAGGGTTATCGCTTATCGTATCCTTTTTTTAAATTTTTCTTCTCATGTTTTTTTGTTCTTATTACAGTGAGTTCCGCTGGTGTAATGGTAAAAAAAAAAAACGGATGCGCAATCCCATTTGATGTTTGTGTAGCTAATATTTTTTGGTATTTTTTCCCATCGTCCTTCGAGTGTTGATAGTCTTGTGTGTGTTCATCAAAAGCAATTTCGAAAGAATACTGGCGTTGCGTGTTTCCTATTTAAATATCAGAATATCCCCCCGAATTCATTTTTGATGTTGTTTTTGAGGATTGTGGGGATACATATTTTTTTTTTCGCGGCGATGAATGTGTGCCGCAATTTCGAGAACGAAATGAGGCAATTCTTTACTCAGTGGTTCTACTCTATATCCTTGTGTGTTTGTATTTTATGAGAGATTATTATATGCATACCAATGGGATAATAAATTGCCTCCTGATTGCCAAATTGCTTGGGTAGGACAGGAAATCGAAAAGTGTTGGGATTTTAAGTGAGCTGATGGGGATCGGAACGGAACTATTTTACGGGGTGGTACACAACAATGCAGTTAGCCGATATGAATTTGTTGGGAAACAATGAATGAGCAGAAGGGCGAGAATATGTTCAGTAGACTGCTGTCAAGGGAGTGCACACAAGTATACGAAAGGAGAGTAATTTATGTCCTTCGAAAATTGCGGGGATGAAAACTTTCAGTGGTGCTTGAGGGAGGATCTTAAATTTATTTGTTAGGCTTTTCTGTTGAGAGGAGGTGGACAAAATGGCTTGGCTTATGATTATAATTTATTAAAAGTTGAATGACGTCGGCAAATTGTCGAAAATCTTAAGGATCCTTGCGGCCTAATGGCACGTATGAAAACTTAACTGCGTTTGTTGTTGCACATGGTTGACTATACCTATACTGATGCTACACTCCACCAGTATCATTACACGTAAACAACTCCAGCTGGCAGGTAACATTATTTATCCATTTGTTGTGAAGTTCCTATATTCGTTAGTATATTTTCATTTTAAGCCCTTGCCAAGCTGTGTACGATTGTGTTTTTCAAACGTGCATAAAATTTTCAAATAATAATAAGGGGTCAGTGGTATTTGGCCGGTCCTCGTAAAACTGAACATTTGTTCTCCTGCAATGTTTGCAATTATGTACACATATGGTACACGTTGGATATTCAGATTTATTTTATCAGGCCTCAGGCTGATGTACGGTCCGTAATTAATGCGCTTTCAATGGGTGGACGTTGTTAAAATCTTCACACGTACGTATATCACATGTATCTCTAGCTCTATTGTCTAAATATCTGCATTTAGTATAGCCATCTCAATCATTTACAAATTCTGTGGAAATTAACTTAGTATGAACATATATGTATGTATGTAGTTATCTAAATAAGGTGTTCCTATACCCTGCAGCAGTATTTTTTGCTGACCATAGTAATGTGCTCGCCGATCTAAAACCTACAACTAAGTTTATAACCTGCATCCAGATAATTTATCATTAAATGAAAGCGAAGTGAATGGAGTACTTAATATTAGAAGGGAGTAGATCCCTCTAGTTTCAAAACCTTGACATTCGTGCGAAACACTCGA
The DNA here is from genome assembly GCA_945910035.1 of Brachypalpus laphriformis. Classification (NCBI taxonomy): domain Eukaryota; kingdom Metazoa; phylum Arthropoda; class Insecta; order Diptera; family Syrphidae; genus Brachypalpus; species Brachypalpus laphriformis. The sequence continues at coordinate 128,835,976 of OX246755.1, forward strand.
CCCAAAGATTGTCAAATGGGCAAGTTGGCAGCATTTTATATCAGCCTAGTTCAATCAACTGAAAAACTGATTGGTGGATATTCAGATTCACCATGGGCAACGAGAAAGCATTAACAAATAAAAGACGCAATTTAGAGAAGGAAGACTAGACATGGCTGAAGTATATAGATACTACATGAAGCTCGAGTTAAAACTCCAACTTCAACGATAATTGGGTTAAGTAGAATACCGTAATAGAAAGCTTTTTTTTTTAGATGGCCCTACAGTTTGAGGTGGACCTTTGCTTGAATCTGAATGTCCTCATAGTTGCATATGTGCATCTCTACTTTCATTGCGGTGCGACCAAATAATGGACCTAGTCTATGCTTACTCCTCAGTACGAGCGTTCATCTAACATACTCGAAGAGCATCTTCCATTATAATCAATCTGATCTGCTTTATTGATTTTAAGATAAGATAATTGGCACACATTTTTAGCATGAATTGATTTTAGAAATTTGTGCGATGGAGGCTTAATTTATCGACGGGGCTATTAAATAAGTCATCTCTTTTGCGTTGAAGTCTCCAAGGACGATTTTGAAGTTTTTTCGACCCGCTCGTAGGAGCAATCTTTGATGACATCATTTTTCCCAATGTAGAGGCCAGAAAAAGGTTTGTATCTGCATATATAATGATACTTTGTCCCTCATCAATTGTTCCTAAGACTTAACCTAGTTACTTTCGGTTACGGCAGTAATCTCCCTAATATGTGTAGGTAGTAGGGCTAGGTTTTTGTCCCATCCCATCGTACATCCTGGATTGCTGTTATGTCCGATCTGTAGTTATGGTCGATGGTCTCTGCAGGTTTGAACCTTAACGTGTTAGTCCGTAAATCGTTATCCTTATTACGTCTGCAGGGGTTGTAAACTATTCCTTTTCAATCGCTACTTGTTTTCCTTTTCCAAGTCGTCAAGCCAGATTTACGGTACTGAGAAAAAAAAAAATATTTGGCGTAACAGCTCTTTAAGTGCCATGGGCCAGCTTCTCGCAACCACTCATGTTGTGTGCGTTATATTTTTCACAGAAATGGAAGGTACCTAAAGTTTAGTGCCGTATCCGAAGGGCAATTTGTTTTGAGAAGCTTTCTCGAGACAACAATACTCTCGGATGTTTGTCAGATGTTCGCGAGAGGTCTGACCGTGAAAAAACGTGTTGCTGCTTCTGGGATTCGGACTTGGAACTTCACGCGCAGATGTGGATCTCTAGCAGGTTTTTTATGAGCACTCTTTGCATAGACTCCTACTTCTTGAGAGAACTCAGGTGGCACAGCTCCTAAAAGAAATACTGAGTTCCTCAACACCAAACTAGGTGATGTGCACTGTACTATTCGAGACATAAGAAATTGCTTACGTTCCGTAATGAACACAATGACACAAACCAATTCATGCTCTCGCGATACAAAGACATGCACTATCAGTACATATAGGACAATTCGTTACAACAACCATGCTGTTTTTTCCCATGTTCCCGTACAACAGTAAGTCGAACCGTTTTGAAACTTTTTGCAACGCTCCCCCTTGCTATCAGTCAGACAACAAACGACTTTCTAGTTGACTGAACGTATCACAAACTGCCTGAAATTTATCCACATCCCTTGCCAAATATTATATTTTTCTCTCAAATAAACTCAACAAATTAAATTGAAACAGAGAAAAACAGACGACGCTCGCTTGTGCTCTCGAATATGGTTAAACAATCGTTGTCGTCTTGTTCGATTGACAAATTCCTTTTAATATCAGGAAAATTGCAGCACTTAATACAACTGACATTGTGTGTGCATTATCAAATGCACACAAAGCTCTCTGTATATATCTTTGAATCTGAACAAGTTTTCATAGTAAAAAAAAAGACGAGCGAGAGCAAAAAATAAAAAATAAAAACTTCTATAGGGACTAACTATCGTTCCATTCATTCATTCATTCAGTCTGCATCCTCAACATCATTTGTTTGCATTTTTTTGTTCTATCGTTTATTTTTCCGTTATAGGAAAGCAAACATAAAAGGATTACCTGCAAATGATTCCTCAAACAACAAATGTCATTAGTCAACCGCGGTTAGTTGGTACATAATGTGTGTGTTTTTCGGAAAAATAAAATCCAGTTTTCTCTGGATGCCAAGAGGATATTAATGGGCAAACATCAGTGAGGAGTGTTTTGAGTTTATGATAGCAACAAGCAGGACAAACAAAAAACAAAAATATTTTTACAAAAAATAAAAACAAAAGCTAAATATTCACTCAGAAATACTTTTATGACCAAGGGTTTAGGCGAAGAAGGTAGATTTAAATCCATTTCTATACCAGACTCTGGGGTTTTGATTCATGATTTACCTGCAGATACAGAAAAACTGACAAAAGTTGAGAAGATTAAAAAAAAAAAATGTTAAGGAATGTTTTCCCTGGGGGTTGTCCATTAAGGCCAAATGCAGTCTGCAACAGGCACCGCAGGTGAATTTAACACCTCACACCTCCTGACGATTCAGTTCCTTTTTTCTTTTTGCGTTTGAGTGTGTGGAGACGGGGAACAGGGTTAAAATGCACTATTTCCGGTTATGAACAGGACCAAATGGAAATATGGGTAGCCATTAAGTTTATTTTATTTATGGAAACTTTTTGATGGAATACATGCATGCGATCTCTAGTTGGCTCTAGGAAACATGCTTTTTAGTGCTCGCTGTTAGATGTGTAGACGAATATATAATTTAAAATAGAGGTTTGGGGGTTTTTGCCTTTGTACTAGGTTCGTTGTAAAGAAAACCATTTTTAGAAAAGTGGTTCTGTATTAAAAATTATTTGGTTGGTGGTTACGGGTTGTTGGTTCGCTATTTATTTTGAAAAGGCTTGTAGGTATAAGAAATGTGCTAGGAAGAGTTTAAGAATTTAACATTTTCATTTTTTTTTAAGAGCTACGTAGGGATTCTGCCGAACGGAAGCTGATTTCGCACACACGCGCCACTAATCTTCAATCGTAGTTGGAATTTGCGTTGGCGAATCTCATTCTCTATGTAGAAGGCAAACGTGACTCTTGCATTAAATTCGTATGCTTCGTCGAATATACGGATTAAGTTTGTGTGGGCGAATTATTGTGAGACAATTTCCTTCATGCTATTAGGCAACCATACACCTACACCTTTAAAAGTGTATTAACACATTTCCTATCATTCCTAAATTTTGAACGTAATCGTTTCCGATTTAGAAAACTTTGCTTGCTAAAGGTTCTTTGACTACCCTACTGCCATATCGGCGAAAAGATTTAGGGCGGTAGAGCAGGACGATATATTTGCTTCATACTTTCGCTATGATATGGCCCTACTTACTTACTTACTTAGGTGGCGCTACAGTTCGGGGTGAACCTGGGCCTCAACCAACAAGCCTCTCCATTTAGCTCGGTCTTTAGCTAATTGCCTCCAGTTGCGCACTCCAAGTTGGTCGAGGTCCCCTTGAACTTGTGCGCGCCACCTACGGCGATGATTCCCTCTACTGCGTCGTCCCTCGGGATTAGATTCGAAGACTCTGCGGGCCGGAGCGTTGGTGTCCATTCGCTCTACATGTCCTAGCCATCTCAGACGTCCAATACGCAGTTTTTTGACTAGGTCGATGTCGCTGTACAGCTCGTATAGTTCGTGATTGAATCTTCTCCTCCAAAACCCGTCAACATAAACGGGACCGAAAATCTTACGAAGAATTTTTCTCTCGAAGCGACCAAGGATATCTTCATCCTCTTTTAATAAAGTCCATGTTTCAGCGCCGTAAAGCAGGACTGGGATGATCAAGGTCTTATATAGAGTCTCCTTAGTTGTTCGAGATAGGGCTTTACTGTTGAATTGCCTTATAAGCCCAAAAAAACAGCGATTGGCAAGAGTTATTCTTCGATTGATTTCTACGCCGATTTTGTTAGAAGAATTTATAGCAGAGCCAAGGTAGACAAAGTCCCTTACTACCTGGAAGTTATAGCTGCCCACGGTGACGTTTTGTCCAATTCGTCGGTGTTGGTTTTCCCCTCTAGTTGACAGCATATACTTGGTTTTGCCCTCGTTTATCGCCAAACCCATTTTGGCCGCTTCCGCCTCAATGCTTGCAAAAGCACCGGTGACAGCCCGCTGAGATCTTCCGATAATGCCTATATCGTCGGCGTATGCAAGCAGTTGTACAGACTTGTAATAGATTGTGCCTCCGGTGTTGGCTTGTGAGTTCCGCACAATCCGTTCAAGTACAATATTAAAGAAGTCACATGACAGCGCGTCACCTTGTCTAAAGCCTTTTTTGACATCAAAGGTCTCGGTGAGGTCATTACCGACCTTGATGGAGCAGCGAGCGTTCTCCATCGTCAGCCTGCACAGACGGACAAGTTTGGCAGGGATGTCAAAACTAGACATGGCTCTATAAAGCTCTTCTCTATAGATGCTGTCATAGGCGGCCTTGAAATCGATAAAGAGGTGGTGAGTATCGATTTGGAATTCTTGGGTTTTCTCCAGGATCTGCCGAAGTGTGAAGATTTGATCGATGGTGGACTTTCCTGGCCTGAAACCGCACTGATAGGGTCCAATCAGGCTGTTGATAAAGGGTTTCAGGCGTTCACACAATATCGCAGAAAAGATCTTGTATGCGATGTTGAGGAGACTGATGCCTCTATAATTGGTGCAGTTGAGGGGGTCTCCTTTCTTGTGGATCGGGCAAACGATGATGAGATTCCATTCATCAGGCATACACTCGTCTGACCAAATATTAGAAATGAGTTGGTGTATGCACTCTACCAATTCATCCCCAGCTGCCTTGAAAAGTTCGGCCGGTAAGCCGTCAGGTCCAGCAGCCTTGTTGGATTTTAGCTTGGATATTGCTATCCTCACTTCGTTTTGGTCAGGTGGACGGAAATTTTAACTATCATCGTCTATGTTGAATGTTTCATTCTGCCTGACAGCGGGATGTTGGTCTTCGTCGCCGTTATACAGTCTGCAGAAGTAGTTTTTCCATATTCTCAGCACCGACTGTGATTCTACTACGAGGTTTCCATTTTCATCTCTACAGGTTTCTGTACGGGTATTACTTCTCTGACACGTTCTTTTTACCTTTTGGTAAAACTTCCGTACATTGTTCCTGGAGTATAGACTCTCGATATTCTCAAACGCGCTTTTCATGCTCTTTCTTCTTCTTTTGGAGAAGCCGATGTTCTTCCCGTCTCTTTTGCTCGTAGAGCTCATGAGCAGCTCTCGTCTTCCTTTGCAGCGCCGCTTTGTATGCCTCTTGTTTTGCTGCATGCACTCGCCGGCATTCTTCGTCAAACCAGGGGTTTCGCGGTGGTGGTCGAGCGAGACCCAACACATCAGTCGCGGCGTTTCTGATGGCATGTTGGCAGCGTTGCCACTGGTCTTCGGTACTTGATGCTGGCGGCAAAGGGGTGATTGAGAGATTTCGGGATACGCGTTCAACGAAGAGTCTGGCGGTCTCTTGCGATTGTAGCTTTTCGACGTTAAATTTTCTCACAGTAATTCTTCTTTGTTGCTCAGATTGGGATATCCGCATTCGTACCTTGGCTACAACAAGGTAATGATCCGAGTCTATGTTGGCCGGTCGGAAGGTCCGGACATCCAGAATACTGGAGGCATGCCTTGCGTCGATCGCAATATGATCAATTTGGTTGATCGTTACATGATCATTGGACCGCCATGTCTGCTTATGAATATCGAGATGAGGAAACCATGTGCTTGCTATGGTGACATTTCGCTCCACAGCGAAATCAATTAGCCTTAGTCCGTTATCAGACGTGGTGTCGTGTAGGCTATGCTTACCGACTGCCCTACCAAAGACGTCCTCCTTTCCTATTTTGGCGTCGCCCAATACGATTTTAACGTCGTATTTAGGACATTGCTCTTATGTTTTGTCGAGGAGCTCGTAGAAAAACTCTTTGGTGGCAGGGTCCTTTTCTTCTGTGGGGGCATGAACACATATTAGGCTTATGTTAGCGAATTTAGCCTTGATCCGGATCGTCATAATACGCTCGCTCACGTGTCGGAAGCTTAAGACTTCTTGCCTAAGTCTGCCGCGTATGACAAATCCGCATCCGAATAAGCGTTGCCTGTTGCCTCTGTAGCAATCACCGTAGTAGATGTCACAGTTTTTCATCCTCTTTTTGCCCGGCCCATCCCATCGCACTTCCTGGATGGCGGTAATATCTGCTTTATAGCAGTCTAGGGCCTCTGCTAGTTGTTCGGCTGCACGTGGTCTGTAAAGGGACAGAACATTCCACGTACAGATCCGAAGGTCGTTGTCCTTATTTCGTTTGCTGGGGTCGTCATTAGTTGAGTCATCCTTATCCGAGGCTTTTGGTTGTTTCGGAACCATGCGGTTTTTACGTGGTAGGGAAGTTACCCCGACGGCACAACCCCCAACCTGGAGGGCCAGTTCCTTAATTATTCCCCTAGGACGAGGGGCCGGGTACACCGGTGCCAGTAGTCCACTACGGGAGTATGAGCGCTGCCGTTGGCCCATTAAGGGCTCCTCCGCCACCATCTCTATTCCAATGTCCTGACCAACATTGGAAATTCCTTACCGACCTGTGATCCGAATACGTCGAAGCAGCTCGCGCAAGGTGTTCACTAAGTTCAACCTAACTGGAACTATAGACGCCACCGTTGACTCCGTCTAGGGAATTCGTCCGCTGCCGCCTGGAACAGGAAGAAGCGCTCTAGTGAGAAAAGCACTCTTCCCCCCCTCTCTCATCTGCTGCCACCAAGAATCCGCCAAACGGGGTTGGTTACCTATTTCTTGGATTAAGGTACTAGGCACCCGGCTGTCACCGCGTGGAGGTTGAGAGTAGGAGTTGGTAGGCCTCAGCTGAGTGAAAACGCTTGTGTTTTCATATGATCGCATGCACTACCGTTTGGCCCTACGCTAACCAATAAAACCACCAGTTTTAGAAGCATAGAACACTTTAAACGTTTAACAATAAAACGGCAGGGTTATGATCCCTTCTTTTCAGATCATAACCTCGCCGAAATAGGAAGAACAAGAACAAGTTTAACGTCTAGTTGGAGTCTGCATCGTAGGCTATTTTTGCACCACCCCAACCAATGTCCTGAATGCCATATTAGGTATACATAGTCAAACTAGTAGAAAAAAAACTAGTGCCTCCGGGCCATTTCCTTAACCCCAAAAATCAACGCAGTCTTTTGTCTCTGAACTTTGCTTGTATGGAGTGCACAGAGCTGATTCATAATTTTAAGATGGCAGTATAGTGGGAAAGCCCATCAAGTTGTTCGTTGGCAGCCAATCACCTGTTAGGACTGTAGTTCCGCTCATAGTGAAATTAAGCCAAGGGAAACTCTACAGGCCTCAGCCAAACGAGGTATGAACTACCAGTGAAATGGTTCTAAATAAGATATCTGCCCTATGAATGTCTTAGCCAATGGAAAAGCTGATGAAGTTGGAAGCGATTTAGCAGTACTTGTTGCAAAATGAAAGGTAAAGTCATAGAAATACAAAACAAACGTCGAACCAATTTCCCATGGGAAAGCATCCATTTCTTTTGCTACCCTCAGTCGCGCAGATGTGAAAGTTGTTTTTTATTCTAGAAGTGAACACTGTGCCAGTTTTCGACGAGGTTAGAACTTTCTGGAACTCGTATTTGGGATTCTTATCTATAAATGGGTATTATGGACTCCATTTTTGGCCCACGTAAACAAAAAGTCTTCAAAATCCATTGGAAGGATCTTTCCCTTTCGGAGGACAACGAAACTTTTTTAAAATAATCTCAACTATTCTCGACTTTCTTTCATGTCACAAGACTACGTTAAAATATTTTACCCAGAGGGGATCTCCGGCTTTCTAACAGTCTCTAGGGTAACGCATCTGTTTTAAATTTATTTTAGGTGTTCGTTCCAAAAGTTTTCTATACTTATAATACTTACTTACTTATATCCTTTAACCCCTCGGGGGGCATGTGGCGTCAACCACGCATGCGCGGCATCTTGTTCGAAGTTCTGCAACGCGTTTGAGATGCCTCCAACTCATTCCTGCTCAGCTGTTCTGCGCCACTGATTTGCTATGGCGTCCCGCTATTCTGCCTGCCTGGGTGAGCGGATTCAACTGCATGGCGTATTTCGCAATGGAGTTGTCTTCGCGCCGTATGGTGTGTTTAATCTACTGCCACTTTCACGTTCGTATGGTAATGCTTATAGGTTCTTTGTCCATTGTCGTATAAAGTTGTTCATTGGAGATGTGGTTCGGCCAAGAAATCCTCAAGATGATCCTTGAACATTTGTTTATAAAGACTTGCAGCTTGCGTGTGTTAATGGTGTCCACCTTCCAAGTACTGCACCCATAAAGCAGCACCGATTCTACGTTGGAGCGGAACAGTCGCAGCTTAGTTCTTAAGCCGATAACATTGCTTCTCCAGATTTTGGATAGCATTCCGAACGCAGCTTTAGCCTTCCCGATTCTGCTGCACACATCCAGTTCGGTGCCACCGCGATTAGCCGAGACGACACTTCCTAAATATAGAAAGCTATCAACTTTCTCGACTTGCTTTCCGGCAATGTTAAGTTGAGCGCGGTTATTGGAAGTACTCAGGGCTTTTGTTTTGGCTGGGTTTATTTTTAGCCCCACTTTGTTTGCCTCAGCTTCTAGATTTTGGGCCTTCAAATGAAGATCCATTATCCGATGTGAAAGTAGACAAACATCGTCAGCGTAATCTAGGTGTTTAAAGTAAGATGTCATCGTCCAACGAATTCCATAATTAGCTTCCGTCAATGCTGCACGGATTACATCGGTGATAAAAACCAAGAACAATAGTGGGGACAGTACGCACCCTTGACGTACTCCACTTTAGACTTCAAAATCCTCCGACACCTTACCATTGTGTAAGATGTAACACTTACCGCCCTCATATGTAGCCTTGATAATAGCTATACGTTTTTCTAGGATGCCTCTCCTACGCAAGGCCAACCATATATCATTTCGATTCAAGCTGTCGAAAGCCTTCTCGAAGTCGACAAACATCAAATGTAGCGGGGACCTGTACTCAATGAATTGTTCGATTAGGATTCGTAAGGTGTTCATGTGGTCGATGCAGGAGGATCCAGCACTAAAGCCTGCCTGTTCGACGTCAAAGATGATTCTAAATGTTATTTTGGCTGGAAGAACGCAAATACCGGTCCGGTTTCCGCATTCCGTCAAGTTACCCTTTTACGGAAGTTTAATGATCATCCCCCTTTTCCATTGCTGTGGAAATTGTTGACTATCCCAAGCTCTTCGTCCAAGCTCTTCGTATCAGAGGGTGCAGCAGATCTGCCGACGTATTTGGCGCCGCGTTAAATAGTTCGGCAGGGATGCCATCAATACCCACCGCCTTGTTCTTCTTGAGGGACTTGATTGTGTACGGTGCGAATTCGGGAATTTGTTGCCTCGAACTGCTTATTCGAATTCGAGATCATACCGCCATCGTCTAAGTGGTTTAGCACTGTAGCAAAATGTTCTCTCCATCTAGTGAGCTGATCCTCATCCGAGATCAGAAGATTACCGTCTAGGCTCTTCACTGGGTTTTGTTTAGAGTTCCGACCACCAGTCAGCTCCTTAGTGATGATATAAACAGTCCTACTGTCGCACCTTCTCGCTGCTTCTTCAGCCCTTGAAGCCAGTGAGTTAATGTGCTGACGGTTGTCACGTCTCACACTACGCTGCACTTCTTTCTTCTTCGCACGATATTGGGCTTCTAGCTCGGCTGCTGAAATCCGAGCCTTGATTGCCGTACGCTCGTCGATCCATCTCCAGGTGTCAGCAGATGGTTTTTCTGCCTTTTACCCACATAGGTGCGTGTCCTAGCTGTAAAAGTTTTTGCTTCTAAAGCAAGATGGTCCCTGAACTGTTGACGCACTTGGGGAACCTTGAGCTTGTCGATATTAACTGTGATGTTAAGTAAGTTTGACCAGTTGCTATTGACGGATGCAGTACGAAAACGTATATGAGCTAACATAAGATGGTGATCTCGTTCTAGCCCGATGTTAGCTCCACTTCTGTTTTGGACGTCCAGATGACAATTTCTAAAGCGACGGCTGATCGCAATGTGGTCGATCTAGTTGGATATTCGCTGCCTATCAGTAGAGACCCAACTGATCTTGTGACAGCGTACCTCCAATGACTAAGCGGTTGGTATTGCAGAAGTCCACAAACAACTCACCGTTATCATTACGGTCTCCAAGGCCGTGAACTCCCATCACGCATTTAAGAATAGTGTTGTCGCTATCTACCTTGGCATTGAGACCACCCATCACCATCACGATATCCCGAATATGCGTTTGGTTGTAGACGGCGCCTAACTGGCTATAAAAATCATCCTTTTCATCCTCAGTCGCGTCTTGATTCTGAGCATAGCTCTGTATGATGGTCATTTTTCTTACTCTACTGTGGAACCTAGCCGTCAATATCCGGTCACTGTGTGGAATCCAAGATATGAGGCTTCTTCGTGCTGCTGGAGTTAGCACCAGTCCTACCCCGGACGTGCGTGCACTTCCACCTGGTTTACAAGAGTAGAACATGACAGTACTTTTTGTTGTTGAGATGTATTCCCCAGCATCGAAGCATCTTATCTCGCTCAGCCCTAAGATGTCTATTTGAAAGCGTGCGAATTCTCGTTCTATTTGGGAGAATCTGGCGTTATACGGTTCTTCCTGGAGTGAGTCCAGGAGTCCCTAACGTTCCAGAATCCGATCGTTGTCCATGTTCCATAGCCAAAGGTCGTCATCACATTGTCCATCCGTATCCGAGATGTTGGTTTCCGTTTCGGAGCAATGTTTATTTTTAAGGCTGTGGGTCGCTGGGCTACAGACCAACCGACACTTATCCTGTTTTGTGGCGCAGGAGGCTCGCCATTCGCAATTTCCAGAGTAATTCCCGGATGGCACCACGAGGAGGTAGAAGTAGAACTTACTAACAAAGCTGCAAGCTGTTCGGCTACAGTAGCTCTTTCTCGTTATTAAGCGGGCCAAGACCTATCGGGAGATGCTGCTCCTACGAGGCCTTTGTTAATCGTTTACCATCAAGAATTGTCTATAACCCATAGAACGCACTCCTGGCGGAGTCCAACGCCCACAGTGAAACGTATTGATTGAACACCGTTTATTCGAACACAGCTTCTACACTTTCTATATAAAGATTGAATCGCCCTTAACAGGGAACCAGCAATTCCATGCTCTTGCAAAATAATCCAGAGTTTGCCTCGAGGAACCCGTTCATATGCTTTTTCCAAATCCACAAAACAAGTGTAGACAGGTTTAGCATACTCCCAGGCCTTCTCAAGAACCATTCTGAGAGTAAATAACTGGTCGGTTGTTTTTCTACAGGAACGAAAACCGCACTGCTCATCCCCCAAACTGTCCTCAACCACAGCTCTGGAACGCGTTTCTTACACCTTAGCGAAGGCTTTTACAGGGAGACTTAAAAGAGATGTACCCCTATAGTTGGCGCAATCTTTTTTGTCCCCTTTTTTAAAAAGAGGAACAATCACCCCAATTTGCCAATCACCAGGTGTTTCACCGCATTCCCAGGCCACTTTAATGACACGCTAGACCCAATGCACTCCCTCTTTACCTAAAGCCTTGAGCATTTCTGTCCGAATTTCATTCACACCAACAGATTTGCCACCCTTCAGCGCTTTGATGGCTAAAGTTACTTCCTCTACCGTAGGACTACTTTCCGCCCAAATCTCGACAATAAGTCTGTCAACTTCGGTGCCCTGTTCGGGATTGAGCAGTTCTGAAAAGTGCTCGCTTCATCTGCGTAAGATGTCCTCCTCATTGGAAAGAAGTGTACCGTCTTTGGATTTGACTCCTCCAACGATATTCAACTTTTTTCCTCTGAGTCGGCGGACCGTCTGCCAGAACATGTTAATTCCAGATCTGTGGTCACGTTCTAATTTTTCGCAAAATTCCTTCCAAGACTGTTCTTTCGCTGTTTTCATAGCTAATTTGCAAGTTCTCCGCGCCTCAGTGTACCGATTTTGAGAATCGGAGTTCCCCAAGTGAATCCACACCTTAAAGGCTCTCTTCTTCTCTCTGGTGGCTTCTTGAACTCCGGGCGTTTTAAACCAAGCAGTCCTTTTCTCACCACCAGTCGCCACACCAAGCCGCTTCACTCCACAAATATCTCCCGCAGAGGCAATAACCGCTGTTGAAAACAGTTGCCATTCTTCCTCTACATTTGATGGAACAGTTGGAATTCGTTCAAATCTTTCAGAAATGTCTCCCGTATCTCATCGTCTTGTAACCTCCCCCATCGTATGCGTGTAACCATCCTTGGTTTACGCTTTGGTATGGGAGGCACTATCTCGCTAAGATACAATTTGCACAGCACTAAGTGATGATTAGTTGACAATTCGGCCACTCTCAATACGCGAACATCACAAACCATTCTCTTAGACGCGATGGTACCATAAAGGAATCGATCAGCGACTTCTGCTGAAGACTCCGACGGTACCATGTGTATTTGTGAATATCTTTGTGTGGAAAGATACTGTTCATGATGGATAAGCCATTTTCACAACAAAAATCCAACAACTTCTCTTCGTTCGCGTTTTGATCAGGATCACCGTTTCTCCCAATCACACTCCCCCATGTCATAACATCATCGCAACCCACATGAGCATTGAAGGTACCCATCAGGACAAAAGGATCCATATCTGCAACCTTTTCAAGGGCAACATCAACTTCATCTAAGAAAGCTGCATACTCTGACTGAAGGTTCGGTGCATACACCTGCACCAATGCCAGAGCTGATCTTTCAAGCTTGAGCTTTGAGATCACAACTCTCCCTCCTAATGGTATCCACTCCAATACTCTGTCTGTCAACCTGGTACTTGTGAGTATCCCCACTCCCGCCTGAGCAGACGTTGAGGGTGCGACTCCTGACAGGATGAGCTTTCACCCATCCAAAAGGTCCACAGTTTTAGAACCTCTCTGCTTTGTTGAAGAGACGCCAACTATATCTAGTCGACTTTTAACACTCCTGTGAGCGATGAGACGTTCCATGTGCCTATCCTAAGTCAATGCCATTGTCGAAATTCAGAGAGTCCATTTGTGCCCCTATTGGTGCACAGCGTGCTCACCCCTTGGCCCCCGTAATGGTTCGCGAGACCATTGACAGAAAACTCGTAGCCATTTCGGGTTTGACGCCGCCGGCTGCCGCGCGGGACAGGCCGACCACCAGACGCTCGCATACTGACACCCCTCAGGCCTGGCTCCAAAGGATGCCCTGGTTTGCCAGGTTTGGCAATATCCGAGGCCGATCATCTTCTTTTTGTCATCATGGGGTGTGCGCTTTGTTAGCCGTGACTGGATTATATGTATGGGAATAACTATTTAAGTTACCCCATCTGCACATCCCAGTCACGTTGCCCCCACCCCCACTCCCCCACCACGAGGAGGTCAGCTGCCAGGGGGGCAAGGATGCAATAAGGGACAATATTCAGTTCGAGTTGTTGATAGTACACGGCAACATTTGGTGTCGTAACTGCTTGCAAGCAACATTCAGATCATAAAATTAGCTCTTTGGTTTGAAGGTGCGTAGTTTACTTTATCTCTCTTCCCACCAATCGTTCATCTGTTGTGCATCCAGCCTATCGCAGCCCTCTTTTCCAGTATTGGTGTACCGACTAATAAACCTTTGCAATCTAATGCCAATATTCTGTTCTCTCATATTTGTACGTATTATGCATGGACTTCCTTAATCTCGTCTTTTATTTGAGATACAGTATCCCCAGAAGAAAATCCTGTTGATGTGTGTGCAAGCCCATATGACTGTTCCAATTCAGGGTTTGGGAAGAACATTCACAACGTATCGAATGCAATTTCTGTGTAAGCTCATTCAATTTCAAACCATTTCAAAACTCCAGAGGCACTAGAAACTCGTTACCAGTTCTCGGGGTCGAGGTTTTAAGTATGCAAAGCTGGATTCCATTTTATGAATCTTTAAACTTACTTTATTTTTGCATCGATGGAAGGCAGAAAATCATAATCTGAGTATAGATGTCCGGCTTACTCCATAATTTCTCGAAGCCCTACCAACATTTCATACCCGCATTCGAGATTCAAGTTTTGATATAATGTACAAGTACATATGTATCTCAAAATCGATATATCCACATCAATGCCGCGTACCTACCCACATTTTATAACCAACAATCGCTAAAAAAGGCAATGTCCTTCCATTGTTAACAACGTTGACACTCACTTCGTTTGACATAACACAATATTTTATCGTTTGAGTGACCATTTACCAAAAAAAATTGCATACTCGTACATTCAGAACAAATGAACATAAGTTGCACAAAAAGTCATCGCTATCTTCACCATCCATCACTGGAACTAACGTCTTACTTCCGATAACATAGACTCATGCATACTCAACTCATATGTCCTTTTTTCAGTTCATCGGCTGCAAAGGATACATGTACCATTTGCATTTTTCGGAAGAAATGATAAAGCTCGCCCAACAGCAGTCAGTAGTAGATGGTATCCTTGAAGCAGCACAAATACATATCATTGAATCAGATTGTCCAATTTTCATGTACTCCTGCATTGCCATCATTCATTTTTATTGGAATGATAAATTGTGCACACTACTCCTTTTCATGTTGTGGGTGTTTCAAGCATTGTAAGTCTCCTGCTGCTGTCAGACGAAGGAAACCCGAGGCAAGGAGCTACTAACGCTTTTTGAGTGCGCTATATGCGTATCCTTACTCGGTGAAGTGTTCGCTTCACACAATCACTCATCATCACCATCATCACAGATATTTGTATATCTATGATGAAGTCAAATAAAAAAGAGTGCAAAGTCCTTGATTTTTCGGACCTTTTCCCGAGTTTTCCATCTGCCACCCCACACACAAACTTTTGCTCTAAGGAGGTTGAGAAAATAAAAGCAAGACCAAGCTAATCCTAGATATATTTTTCGAAGATTTTCCTTATCAGCATTTGTTGACTTTTGGACAAAAGTTTCCAAAACCCTACGTGACATCTTAATTTTTTTTTTGCTGTTTTCTGCTCTCTTTTGGCGTATCCTTTTCGAAGGTCCTCAATCAAAAGGAAGCAGTTCTACTAGCTAATTGAAAAAAATATAACTTTGCTTAAAAGTTTCATCATCATCAGAACCAAACGACGAAATGCTGATAAGGTGACGTTGGTCGTCTGTCTTATTCTTGCTATTTTTTTTTTTTTTTTTTCGTCGTCCTTCATTGCAGTATAAAGCTTCGTTTTATTTGCCCAATCAAATGGAATGCGGATTGCAGAAAGTTATTGTCGAAATGTGATAAATGTATGAGTGTGTTCTGCTGCTAGGATTCAAAAGCACAGACGGTTCTTACTCTGGGGAATAATTCTTGGAATTATCATAGAGCAGGATTTGGCGGGACATCGTCGCCATTTTTATATGTATAAAAGTTGGAATTCCCTTGCATTTGCATTGAGAATGTAATAATTCATCGCCGTAGGTAATCACATTAAAAATGTGGGGATTTGAGGATTATCCTCACACCCGCTTGCAAGAGTATCCATTTTCTGTTCATTTTACAGGATTGTCCTGGCATGGCCCGAATGCATAAAAGTTTTTCCTTCGGGAAGGCGTAAAACTTTTCAAGCTACACGACCGACAATTTTTGTGCGCGCCTTCGATGGAGCTTTATGGCATAAAACGCATGCAAAAGGAGGCATGGTGAAAATACGTCTGACGACGGCAACGTTTACATAGATTTTTTTTTTGTGAAAAAGTTATGCGAATAGATTTAAATAATTTTGGAATCCTTTATTCTTTAATTATTTGTTAGGAGAAGGACATGGGTGGGTAAAATGCAAAATGCATCTAATTGACGCTATTCAGTGTGAATTGTTCATAAGGACTTCGGAAAGTTGGGAAGAGACTCTATAATGGTGTTTGTGTAAATGCAATAACGATAAATATCCTTGTGTCTGCGCGGTAATGAAAACATACATAGTTCTTTGGAAGGGGTTTAATGAAATTGTTCACTCAAGCCACGATGCATTTGGACGGGAGGGTAACGAAGAAGGAAGTGCTTCTTCGGAGCATTGTACGAGTACGTTTAGCTAATTACACACCATATGCTGTTAAGAGTGTTTACTGAGAAATTTAGAAGTATGAGCACTTGCGTGGTTAAGGGCAGAAAGAAATTAAAGTTCCGTATTTTATTACTTGGTAACGATGGCTTTTTTTTAGAAATATTTAAGAGAAGAAACGAGGTCTTGGGGGCTTGCAGAAAACGCGGAACGGAAATGTTTGCAAGGATAATAATCAGTATTTAACCCTAGAAAGATAATCTACGTCTGCCAGACGTATAGCGCGCAAAAAAATGTAATATCCTTTGGCAATGGAGTTTAAGTTTCTTGTTTTTATTGTTTAAATTAATTTTTATTTTTACTGAACCATAACTTCATTTCTCTTAATATGAATTTCATTAATAAATAAAACATTAATATTTTATAAAAAGCTCATGGGTTTCCATTAATACATTAAAAAAGTGCCATACGTCTCTGAGACGTATGATTATCTTTTACGTCATAAAAAATATGATTATCTTTCTAGGGTTAAAGTGTCGTAGAAGGAAGTAACTTTAATTGCTTGGTAGCTAAACTCTACTGATGCCTGGGTTATTTGTGATTTGGAACTCAGCTTTAATTTAGACAAAATAAATGACAAACGATTTTTCAAATTTAAGAAAGTAAGTTGTGGTCACCGAGATGCAGTGGTTAGTGTCGGACTACTACGCGTGAGGTTCCGTGTTTGAAACGCAGAAAACACCAAAAGTTTTTTTTTTCATGGCCCCACCTCTCGCGAACGTCTGACAAAAATCCAAGAGTATTGTTGTCATGAGAAAACTTCTCAAAAACAAACAAACTGTGATTCTTATTTGGGCCCCAAGTCATACTTTGATTGTGCGGAGTCTACGATGATATTGGTAGGCAAGGAATTTATCAGATTTTTTCGTTGGATCTTCCTGCCTTCTCGGCGGGACTTCATTAACTAATGAGTTACTTACGAGCACAATTATGTATGTATGAGAAGACTCTATAGAATACAGGAAAACTAAACGAATACTCATGAACGCTTAGTCAGCTTTCGAAAGAAAGACGAACAAATTCGGGCAAAATGGGTGAAACTGGGCTTGCCTTCTGGTAGTACCATGAACCTATTGCATATAAGTGTACCAGTTGAGTCTTCCCTATCCAAGGAAACAAATTATATCAGTAGCTTGGTGCAAGAACGTATGGTTTTTCATATGATATTGGCGATTCTTGCATCAAGGCACAGATACGGTGTACTAATTCTTACCCAGACTGCTATTCATCACCTTGTATCAAGATCTTTCTTGACACTCTGCCAGAATAATTAAGAATTGTTATTATTTGATGCGGATGTATTTCAACAGAAGTTTTGCCAACACTATTGTTTTGCCTGCCCTTGTGTTCTGGTAGAATCCAGAGTTTTGTCCATTTGTATCGTGGAGAAGCGTGTAGCGCAAATTCGAAAATGTTAAGTCTCTAATGTTCATTTTCAGTTTTTGACATTCTAAGTTGTATTTATTGATGGAAAGTATTTCCTCCATAAAAAAGCACTGCACTGTTGTTTTTACAGCCAGAGCGTTCATCAAATTTGTTTTGTCAGTAACAATAATCTAGTTTTACCTCATCTTTATGCCATACAAATATTGCAATTATTTGTGCTCTTCAATCGGCACCCACCTATCTGTGGGCAACCACGTGGTTTCTGCTTCGAATACGAACACATTTTTCACACCACTCCATCGGAATAATTCTCTAAATAATAGTTGTACATATGTATACCTACATACCTTACCTATCTACGATGCTGTCTTTATTTTTTTGCCAAAGTGACACAGCACCACACTTCCGGAACAACAGGTTGGGAAAAGCACTTCATATATAATATGTACGTGTGTGGTATTCTACGGGAGTCCAATACCCTAATCTACGACAATAGATATCCACCTACACCCTAAGTAACCAGTTGAATTGAATTTTCATTTGTTGCATGAGCAGCAATAAAATACGTGAGCAGCTAGCTACGTGACCACTGGATTGTGCTTCTGAGCGAATCGTATCTGTAATAATGAACAGTACTACAAGGACGTGGTAGGGACCAATAAGATACATGACACGCCAACGAATTGTGGAATGGAAATCGGTCGAAACATCTTTTGGGGTAGCTCATGTACTAAAAAACATTCTCAAGAGAAGCAAGAAAAAATTGTCAAAGATCATAGAACTTTGTCAAACATCCCCAAAAGCTTCATCATGAAAATTGTAAAATTGAAGCCAAAGAAACTTTTCAAAATTATTTGATTCCCCCTTTTAGTAAATGAAGACCGTCAGCTCTGCACAAAAGTTAAACATTGTTAATTAACCAATTGCGTGCGTCCTCCTAAACTTATGTGTGTATCTGCAGAATCAGGTCCAGATGATGACTGACCGATACCACCACCTACCACTGGGCCCCAGAGGAAAAGACGCCACATCCTGTGGAAATCACTCTCCATGCAAGTGACACTGAAAATTATGGCGACAAATCCCATTCTTCACTTTGAACTCAACCAGGAAGTGGAAGGAGTGCCGCCATCATGTCCTGTTGAATCGTCGTTATCATGTTTTCATCCTTCATGTCCTCCGCATTACCCCAGAAAATAACCACAAGAAAAATCATTCCCGGACTGGGGGTAAAAAACGAAAATGTTATCAATTTAAAATTGCTCGTATAATATCCTTAAAAGTGAACTGTTAGCGTGAGAGACGTCGCGAACGAGAAAGTACTCAGCATGAAAGGACATCTGAGAAGACTAATATAACTGCGTCTAATGATTTTTCTTTCTGTGTACAGCATCTAAGGAAAATATCCTCTTTTCAGTCACGGAGAGTACGTAGCTACCTATTTTCCAGTTTTCTTTCGGTTTTTTGTTTCTTTTTTTCTTTCATTTTCCACGTTTAGAGATATTGTTTTTTTTTTTTTATGTTGCGTGTTTCCTCGTCGTCGCCGCGATGTCCTTGTTGTGGAATAATGAAAAAAAAAAATTAATTTTAAGGAGAATGGAAAAAGCTGTGATCTTATCGTTGCGAGTGAATGGGTACACGTTCTCAAACTGTTACCGTTGGGAAATCAACTTTCTTTTTTTTTTATGAGGATTGACAAAATATAATTTCTGCTTTCTTCTCTCAGTTGAGTTAGATATGATGAGAAATTCGTCTTAAAGGCGAACTATTGCTGAATTAGTAGAGAAGGATGTACACACATATGTATCTCTGCCTTTTGGTATCCGAAACAACCATTTGTAAATATTGTCATATTTCAAAAAATGGGACAAAACGTTAATGCTTATCCTTTTTTCTCATTTCAGGTATGTTGCAGCAATTTAATTTAATAGGTTAATCCTGCTCCGTTCGTGAGTATAATATTAGAAATTATATTCATAATATTGCGGAATGCTTATTGCATGTGACTTACATAAGTTGTGGAATATTTGTCGCTGAAATAGTTATCCTTCTAAATTGTTTTCCAATACCCAATCCAATGTTGTGCAGATTCCTTACCACACTCCGGTGCATTGATGAATTTAAGATGATAGGTTATGTGGATGGGAAAAGGAGCAAGTGCAATCCTTACTCGTTCGGAGCACAGTTTAGTGCGTTCTCTTTAAGTTCTGTTCTTCAAAAGCGGGCAGTATCTTGAAATGCAACTAGTTTCCAGGAATGGATAACCACCCTCTTGATGAACATAATCGAAAACTGCATGGCTTAAGCTTTGGTGCATAAACATACATGATCAATTATATTATAATTTTACCTTCAATCTGTTCTATTTGTTGATATATAGGTATACTAGGTTGATGCACTTCGATGCTGTTAGTTTCGCTTTAAGATTTAGCTAACCTAAATCATACTGCATATGCACAGTAATGCTGTGAACCTGAAAACATCCCCAAAGCGACAAAAAGTACAGGAGTCTTCAGATTGATCATCTAAGAAAAAATATGCCGAATTCGTCAGAGGCTGCCATAACGTTGTAATTGTACATTCTTCTGTTTTTGCATTCTTGTATCAGCTGTATATACAACCCAATTCCTAAAAAGATTCCAATATTTCGCTATGCATGCAAATAAAACAATCTCGGAGCGTCCCCACCAAAGGAAGGACTTGCCGTTAAGGATTTATTTAATTTTCTTGGTCCTCCTGAAAATTTGTGTTTTTTTGTCGGATTTTTTTCAAACCGTTGAATTTGGAAAGGGGACGTTATAGCGTTAGAGTGGGCTTTCTTCTTACAAAATGATTTCATATCTTGGATTCATTTCTACAAATTTCTAGGTAGACAAAGTCCTTTACTACCTTCAAGTATTACGATAAAGAGATCTCATGATAGCGTCACCTTGTCTATGACCTTTTTTGACATGGAACTGTTCGATGGTGTTCTTACGGATTTTACTGGAGCAGCGAGCATTCTTCAGCTTGGCAGAGATGCCGAGACTATACATGGCTCTATCTACAATATATACACGCTTTCATAACAATTTTGAAATTGATGAATATGTGGTGCGTATCGATTTTATATTCCTGGGTTTTTTTTCAAGTTTTGCCGTAGTGTGAATATTTGATCAATGGTGGACTTTCCCGGCCTGAAAGTGCACTGATAAGGGCCTATCAGGTTGTTGACGATCAATCTTAGGCGTTCGCACAATACGGCAGACAGAATGTTTTATGCGATGTTGAGATAATGTATACCTGTGTAGTTGGCGCAGTTCAGAAGGTCCCCTTTCTTCAGGATCGGCTCGTTCTTCCTGAGAGCGGAATATTGGTCATCATCGTCGCCGCTTGGCAGTCTGCAGAAGTGTTCCTTCCATATCTTCACCACCAACTGCGATTGTATTACTATATTACCATTTTCGACCCTGCAGATTTCTGTTCTCGCTTTGAAGCCCGGTATGTTCTCTTTATCTTCTGGTAGAAGTTCCGAACATCATTTCTGTAATACACTTCCTCAATCTCCTCGGCCGAGCGCTGCTTTTTCTTCTTTCTCAGAAATCGATGTTCCCCTTAATTTTGCTACATAGGCTTGCCGACATTCTCCATCAAAGCAGGGGTCGCGGTGGCCAAGAGAAACCCACCTCATGTAGTACAGTAACATGTATTCAAAATGTCTGTGAAATATAGTAAAATCGAGGTCACCTATTAGGAAGCAAGACATTTTGTACGCAGAAGAATGTATTTGCTGTCTAGAATGTGGCACCTTAGTCATTGATTTGGTAAAAAATAAAAGAAATAAATAGTTCTGCATCTCACAACAGGGCACGCCATTGATTATAAAATAATTAACAACTTCGTCTTAGAAATTTAGAAAAAAGGTATGGCCCAATGACTTGTTCAGCCCATAATGCGCACCAAATATTTTACTTTTGTGTATGTAAAATAAAAGGTGTTTTCCAATTAAAGTCATTATTCCAGTTGCGACAATTATGTTCGTTAACTACTCCATGAAGTTGAAAATATTTTTCAGCGCTCAATTCTATTTCAAAAAAATCACACGATTATCAGAAGCATGCAGTGTCTTTCAAGCCGAAATCCTGGCATTAGAAAAAGCCGCTTTATCTATAAAAGATAGTGACATTTCTCAAGTCAGTAGAATCCAATACATACGAATCAAAGGCAGTCAGGAAATGCCGCGAGTCACTCATCACCATCAGACACCACAAAGCCAAACTCTGCTGGGTACTTACTTACTTACTTAGGTGGCGCTACAGTTCGGGGTGAACCTGGGCCTCAACCAACAAGCCTCTCCATTTAGCTCGGTCTTTAGCTAATTGCCTCCAGTTGCGCACTCCAAGTTGGTCAAGGTCCCCTTGAACTTGTGCGCGCCACCTACGGCGATGATTCCCTCTACTGCGTCGTCCCTCGGGGTTAGATTCGAAGACTCTGCGGGCCGGAGCGTTGGTGTCCATTCGCTCTACATGTCCTAGCCATCTCAGACGTCCAATACGCAGTTTTTTGACTAGGTCGATGTCGCTGTACAGCTCGTATAGTTCGTGATTGAATCTTCTCCTCCAAAACCCGTCAACGCAAACGGGACCGAAAATCTTACGAAGAATTTTTCTCTCGAAGCGACCAAAGATATCTTCATCCTCTTTTAATAAAGTCCATGTTTCAACGCCGTAAAGCAGGACTGTGATGATCAAGGTCTTATATAGAGTCTCCTTAGTTGTTCGAGATAGGGCTTTACTGTTGAATTGCCTTATTAGCCCAAAAAAAACAGCGATTGGCAAGAATTATTCTTCGATTGATTTCTGCACTGATTTTGTTAGTAAAATTTGGGTACTTGGACACAGCAATATAGATTGAAAAAAAAAAAAAAAAAAAAAGGCACATGAATTTACAATCATTGGGTCTGCCTTGAACATCTGTGAGGGGGATACGTTTACGCTGCCACCGATAGGTAATTGTGTGGTATCATAGTTAAAATAACAGAGAAAGAGGCCAACGCCTCCTGGTTATCCAGCGAAGACTGCGCAATTTCTCGCGCTTTATCTCCAAAACTAAACAAGACCCTGCTGGCACTGAATAGATCTTCTATGCGCACACTAATTGGAGTAATCATAGGACACTGCGTCATTGGAGCTTTACTCCGAAAATGGAATGTTGAGTCGATTGATTTATGCAGAAGCTGCGAAGCCAAGGAAGAGTTGTCTTCAATCAATCCAGCATCTGCTTTGTCCCTGTCCCGCTTTATAGGAACGACGCCAACGTATACTTATTACGCTCCAGGTTCTTTGTTAAGTGCAGTGAGGGCAGCGCAGTCACGAATCAAAGATCTACTTAGATTCCCCTTATAGATGGTTATTTTTAATCTCACTCCACCATCAAGAGTAAACCCAATGAATCCTTAGTTCTCCGAATATACGTAAATAATCATTTTCTATCGCATACCCTTCACAACCTATCTAACCTAACAAGCCTAACCTACCACCATTTGTGGTGTATTGCTTGAAGTTCCAGGCCCAAAAAATACAATTATTTGCATGTCTGTATTCTCGGAAGTAATGTTATTATTTTTCGATTCGCTGACAATTAGGTTATAGAATATTATTTTTCACAAACAAAAATAATGAAATGAACCACCCCTTTCTTTGGTTACAATTCGATTTCTACCTGGGTATGAACAGATAGAAAACTACAAAAGTCCATGGACCTCTTAAATAGAAAATGTTTAATTAAACTGGTTGTTCTCAAAACTAAAGGAAACACTAGAACAAAAGGACAATCCAATTGACTTGGTTTCCTTCCTCTTTTATTCGAAATAACTAACTTTGACAAACTTTTCCCAGGCAATGTACAATAGGCTAATGGAATTACCAAGTAACAGGAATGATTCATTGCTCTCAATGATGCTACGCTACATTTTGCTCAAAGCTTATTTTTGTCTTAATTTTCTATTCTATTTATTCGATTTTGATTGTAGTCCAATGATGCAAATTTGAATGAGAGATACATTCAACCTATTTTTATTGTATCGGTTTTTCGAGGCTTGAGGGTTACTTGCAACTAATTTTGTATGAAACATACTACAAATCGCCTCCGGAATAAAGTTCCGTCACTATTGTGATGTTCTATATTGGTCCAGACTGTTAAAGCTTAATGGTAATGCTAAAGGTTATTTCGATTAAATGAGCGTAGTTACGAAGAAGTACAAAAGTTAAGTTTAGATGACAGTTTATACATATGTTCAAGACATCACATTGAGTTCAAGCACTATCATAATTAGGATGACTTAGACCACTGGTCAATATTTATTTTTACAGGCTAACCTCTCGCAAAGGAATAACAAACATCCGTTAGCACATTTGTCCTGACAATGGATAGGTAAAAATACATATATCTACATATGACATGCACTTGGTACGCAAAATATTAACATTTTCTAGTCAAGATCGTGGACGCACAATCAGACAAACAGCCAGGCATGGTTGAAAATCAATAGGCTAGATACTGAATTTACAATAGAAGTCATCAGTAGCCAATGACTCCTGCTTAAAATTGTGTATACAGCATGAATAATAATACCATTGCTCGATAGTGAGGATGTGCTGCAGAAAGTGGAATTTCAGACAGCTAGAGCTGTTTTCTATCTACAGAGAGTTCAGAGTTGTTGGAAAGCTAGAGTCATCCTTACAAGTCTCCGTATTAAATCTATAGATTCGTCCTTAACTAGGTAAAAGCAATCTAATGTGTCCATTGAAAATCTTCATTCTTAAAATTTCGTACGGTCTGTAACTACAATACTTACTTAATTGGCGTTTCAGTTGGGGATGACCCTGGGTCTCAACCAACAACCTCTCCAAGTAGCTCGGTTTTTAGGTAATTGCCGCCAGCTCCGCACTCCAACTTGGTTGAGATTTTCTTGAACTTGTGCGCGCCAACTACGGCAAGGTGGACCTATACCGCGTTGTCTAGATTTGAAGACTCTGGGGGTCGCAGCGTTAGTGTCCATTCGTTCCTGGCTTTTTTTTCAGGACCAGGATTTTCTACCGAATCTTAATGCATCCAAAGGAAAAACTTAATGCATCTGATACATTTTGCTCCTGTTTTGTCTTTTAAAATGCCTGTGACATACTGGACATTTAGCGCTTGACTATTTTCATTATCAGTGGGCTCCAGACTCAGTGCCAATGGTAGAAATGATTAAACGGTATCCATATTAATGGTCCCTAAATCTTCCCTGGGATGATATTAAGCTACCGTTGGGGGACGATATTAGTATTGCTCTCTCAGTATTTGAAATTTAATTTCTATGAATGAAACGGATGCATAACCTCAAACTTTTCTATGCACCGTTAATCATTATGAGCAATAATGAAACTCAAATTATAATTGTATCTAATTGTATCTAATAGTACTGTAATCAAAGGATATTTGATAAAAAGAACTCAACTTTTACTTTTTTCTTCTTTTTTTTAAAAACTCAAAGTAAATTTGAGCTGTCACCTTCAAATTAACAAAATGACTGTGAAACGTCAAGAACTTTTAGTTCCACAAATTGATTTGATATAGCAGTGATTAATTCCGAAAATAGAAGAGGGGACGAAATAAGGGTTGGGGGCGAAATTAGGGTTGGGGACGAAATTTAGTGACTATACCTTACTATACATTTCAATCGTATGGGCGTTATACGGCGATGTAGGCTACCTTTTAATT
Organism: Brachypalpus laphriformis; assembly: GCA_945910035.1. Taxonomy (NCBI): domain Eukaryota; kingdom Metazoa; phylum Arthropoda; class Insecta; order Diptera; family Syrphidae; genus Brachypalpus; species Brachypalpus laphriformis. The sequence continues at coordinate 128,861,257 of OX246755.1, forward strand.
CTGAGAGAAATCTGATAGACAATTCATTCCAAAAATTAAAATTATAATTACCTACCTGATAAATTCATACAATTCGCATTCTTTTGGCCGAGGTAGAACTTCCAGAGATGCGATCCTTCAAACTTTTTTATTAGTTCCACAAAGTGTAAGCACTGTTCCCATAGCCTAGCAGCAAATGAAATTTGCTTATCTAATCCCATTGCCAAGGGCTTCAACTTTATAACTGAGAACAAAAAAATAGCTTTTATTCTAATACCAAGTCTTTTAAGATAGACCTACTACTCATGTCAGGTGTTTATAAACTTTCTACATTACAACTTTTTCCAAACAATGACCATCGACGATGAGCACAAGAGCACATGTATTCGTCCATTGAAACATCTTACAAAGTATCCTCAATGAAATTCAATACTTTCTTCAAGAAAGTAAAACGTAAAACTTTTACTATGCACTCTCAGTTGTATACAATAAATTGCCTGAAGTAGGTACACCAAACAACCGCATACACAGAACCTCTATTAGTAACCCGATCTGAGAAGAATGAAACAAATTCGTCTTCATCCTTCAATGTAAGTACTTACGTATATTTGTTCAAAACTTAAAGAATTACTCCAATGCGCCTCGTCCTTTCATCCTTCCGATCGATTTTCCGTCTCAACGACGAGGAAATGCTTTTGCACTCAATTCAGTTCGATCAAAAAGTATTTGTCCATTTGGTGCAGCGAACTCACATCTTTTATGAAGCCTCTGAGAAAGACAGCGCTAGTGTGGGTGCCTGAAAAGGGTGTTCATCATTATGCGTCATAGTCTGTTTGACAGTGAAGTTCTCGCTTTCAGAAAAAAAGGATAAACGGAAAAAAGGCGAGCGGAGGAGATGATTTCTTTGGATAATTTACCAGACATTGAACAGTATCCTTTTTGCCATATATGATATACTATATGTAGTATTGCCTGTAGTCGAGTACTAGTACACAACAAATACTTTTGGCAGCATGTCCTCACTGCACATATGTGTGAAGACGTGTGAATGGATGTCTGTCCTCTGGTGTTTGCGAAGTCATTCTGAGTGATAATGATGATGATGATGGGTTCTTTGCTATTTCCCCCGACGCGTCTGTACGTTTACTTAAATGTGCATTCTGTCAAAAGCATTAATAATAATTTATCAGTGCTCCTTCAAGGATATCATAATGCAAATACGCTACAATGGGACTTTGGAATGTGTTGGGCATGGGATGTATATGTGTGTGATGCGCGAGTGCGTATTGTATATGACATGTACTTCCATGTTGAAACAATGATAATAATTATACATTATAAATGAACAGCATCAGAGCACATCCTCATCATTGCCATTATCGTTCTCAGCATCATCAGCTGTATGAAGCATCGTCATAGATTTTTCTGTTCAATTTTTAATTTCAGAGCAGTAATATAGTTGATTTGTTTCACATACGAGTATGTGCTTTGCGTTGACGTTTTTAGAACGTGCGATGCATTGAAAGGATTGGTAAGATGAGTACACTGAGATACAGTATGGGGTTCGAGAAGATGGAATGAAAAATGTTGAATAAAAAATTTAACAGTGGACAACATTTGATTTTTAAGTGAATTGGAGTATTAGTCAATTACAATTTTTAATGGCCAATTCTTCTAATTCTAATTCCTGAAGAGAGCTTTGAATACCATAACAACGTACCGAAGATACGTGTATAGCAAAACTGGCAAATGATTCGCTTGGCGTCCTTGACTTGCCCAGGAGAAGGATTATCAATACAGAGCTAGGCGCTCGACTTGCTCTGAAATATTTCTGTATTGAAACGACACAAGGTGGAGTCTTAGGTCCCTTTCGTATCGAAACGCAGCAAGGCGGATTCTTAGATCCCTTTTTTATGGCGAATAAGGTACTGATTATCGACGGAGGAGGGGTGACAAGGTGGCCGCTAATGCAGACGGCGTTGCATTAACTTTCTCGAGAAAGGACATGACTAATCAGTGGGAGTTCTCAGAAAATTCTGTAATGTTTTATTCTGTATCGGGAAATGTAAAATGTTGACGTATACAGACAGTTAAAATACGTACTTATGTACAAACATCTTATTTTAGACAGTAATATAATTTGTATCATCATCCGAAGCGAAAAGCTTCTATATGTCTCTAGGCTTGCAAGAAGCCTTTTGCCAGAAGTAGGGAATGCAACGCTGGAAGCCAAGATATGAAGGCGTCTTTGCATTAGTGGTACTCTCAGTACAGTCCTCTCGAATGTACTAGACAATCCGTCTATCTGATACCACTAGAGTTGGAAATTTGGTGAAACTAGAGCCAAATATAAAAGGAGGTTGGCAGAAGCCCAGCAATGAGTTCTATGTATTTTGATAAGCGTTGACAGCCGATTTTAGAGACTCGCAGATTATAAGCCTTAAAAATAGTACTAGATTTTATTTTTTTGTTAAAAGTAAATTTAGTTAAAAATTATTTAAAAAAAAAAAAAAAAAAGAAGAAGTTCGGCAACTAGGGAAATTCTGTTTTATTTTTGCCTCCATTATCCGTCACAACCTGGGGAAGTATTCGGCGTGATCGGCAATTTTTGTTACATTGGTGTTAGATATGTGGTTATTTGGACAGAATTAAGCATAGTTCCCACCACGTAAATCAAAATGAACGCCGACGAAGTAAGAATAATATTTGAGGAGGTCACCCGGAAGCAAACCCAGCTCATGGAAAAGGTGATGATGGAGATGATGGAGTGGCACACACAGGCTCCGCCAGTGGGAATTCAGTAGAAATGCAGTAAAGTGGAAGATCCATTGAATTCAGATCATAACCTCGTCGAAATAGGAAGAAGAAGAAGAGGCGTATCCAATTGAATTAAATCCAGTTTACAGCGGTCCTTTATGCATACGTCAATTCAAAATTTAAACATACAGAAGGGTAACATTACATCTGAAAGGGAGCGTGTGATACCCTATCCCTATGATTTACGAATAACCACTTCCTGTTAAAGTGGGCATGGAGTTGTAAAAGGATAACTTTCTACTCATATATGCATATGTTAAAATTTAGCTTTTAAAGAGAATTTCCTCAAAAAGTGGGCGTGGGTCTGTGTAATGTTTAGACGGACTATTGAAGATAACAATACCTACATTTGTATTTGATAGCATTTTTTGAAAAGTGTCGCATCCGATTTTAAAGATATATTCTTTCACCGTCCACACTACTGTAGGGTGTTCCGGGCAGAAATGGTTGCGATTGAAGATCTTGACTGAAAGTGAAAGTAATATCCGCTAGTGATACTCGTAAATGTAACGGGTGGGTCATCTAGTGATTTCTTTTTAAATCATAGGTTATTTTGACACTAACAGCTGTTTCCCGCTCGAAATCTTGACAGAAAGTCAGTATCATACCTCCGCGGAACAAAATGAGTCGCTTCATGCTTGAATAACATTGGGAAATATTGAAAACTTATTTCCAAAGTGAGTGCTGTGTAGCCCAAATAGTGCGTTTTTTGAAAAGAAGTTTTGGCCGAAGTGAAGCACCCACCGCGCCTGCTGTACGCAAGTTCGTGCAAAAAGTTCGTGCCACTGGTATGCTAGTGGACGACACTCATGGTCGCCGTCGTTGTACGGTGCGCACAGACGAGAATGTGGCTGCTGTAGCCGAGAGTGTGAGACTCAATTCACGAACATCAACTCGTCATCTATCTCAACAGCTCAACATTTCACGCACTAGCCTGAGGAGAATTCGCTTACAAGGTCCAATTGATTCAGCAATTGAAAGCGCATGACCATCCCCTTCGTTATCGCTCCGCAGTTTGGGCCTTAGAGCAGCTTGAATTGGACAACGATTTTGGACGAAATACCATCTTTTCTGACGAGGCACATTTTCATCTCGGCGGCTACGTTAACAAACAAAATTGCCGCATCTGGGGCTCGGAAAACCCGCACGTTATTGTCGAGAAGCCAATGCATCCACAGAGAGTGACAGTTTTCTGCCGATTGTGGAGTGGTGGCATCATTGGACCATTTTTCTTCGAAAATGAGGCTGGGAACAACGTTTCGGAAACGATTCAAGTACTTAAGGCCAAAATCATCCAAGCAATCTGTGAGCTGCAGCCCGAAACCATCAACAAGGTCTTGGAAAATTGGAGTGATAGAATGCGCTACTGCAAGGCCAGCCGAGGCAGCCACTTGAACGACGTTGTGTTTCATAATTAATGGGAATGTTCGCTCTTACTAATAAAGCCATAATACATGGAAAACATTTCATTTTGTTCAATTTATTGCATTTTTAAAAAGAAACTTGTAGTTGGCCCACCCTGCATATAGGTATATTATCATCTTAGCTTCCACAAAATTCCACGACTCGATCTCTTCCATATCAAAGGCCAATCTAGATTGATCAATACAATACTTTATACGCCTGTGCATGGAATTATTGCAAAGAATCGTACGACAGATAACTTTTCTCCCTATCCAGTAGTATAGCTTCGCAAAAAAATAGTGGATTTCAACATAACTTTACGTGTTATTTTAGGATGCGGTCTGTTTGGCAGATGTTCACGAGGGGTTGTCCTCTCTTCGATCGGCTTCTGTAGGAGTTGGGGACGGTAGAACTGAAGCACTCATCTCTTTTGTACGAGCCCGGAACTCACTGTTGAAAGGAGACTTCTATTGAAAACATGCATATGTACATATTTTTAGAAAAAACTTCAATTGGTTCTTAGATAGAACTAGAGAATCTGTTCTGTTTGCGCCTGTGTTCAGAGCAGAGTACGCATTTCTCATCCATAAAAAAAAAAGAAACTGAGCTTGCTATAGTACTGTTGGAAACTCTCATTCTACATCTTCACAAGTTGGTAAAGGTCAGATTCGCCTGTGGTTCGACGGCAGCTAATCCGCCAGTGATTGCTAGCTTCGGTCTGTTGATAAATTAAAGATGTTAAATATAGCCAAGACCTTATACATAAAAATATTTCTTGATGTGTTGACTTATGGGTATCTTATTATTTTCCCCCAGTAAATTCATCTTCTTAATACACGCCTACACATTCCTTTTAAAATTGCATCCTGTGAGGCGTTTTTTAACATAAACAGTCAGCAAAGCTGAAAGGCATAAGAATAACAATGACAAAGGTCGAATATTATTGCCAGGTGGTGAACCCATATTAAATTTTCTCCAAATTGATGTTCAAAGCTGATGAATTATTAAAGCTACTTAACGCCAACCTTTCCAAAATGTCAAAATAAAAGAACAATGATGAACATAAACTCTCAGGGTACTCTCTTCATTTACAAATTTTAATATTCTCCTCTTCAAAAAAAAAAAAAAAACAGCCTCTGCCTAAACAGCCATAAAAATATCCTATTTGTATACTCAAAAGGCAAGCATTGGAAAAAAGGATTCCTTTTTAAAATGTTAATCCTCTTCTCATGGCTGTTTCATTGCTTTTCTATAAAAGAAACCAGAAAAGCAGAGTAAAGTAGCGCGATTACGGTCTAGACTCTGGACATCTGGTCTTTGTTCAACTTGAATTTTGCTCATCAATTTTTCGCAAAAGTCTCATCCTACTGTTGAATATCCTTTCAGTAGCGAAGAGAAAAGAGATATAGGCGAAACGCCACTTAAGATAATTTCAAAAATAATATAAAAATAATCACTGAAAAAGGATTCAGGCAATGAATTTTTCTTTAATTGTGGTAAACACTTTAAAACTTTCCAAAAAGGATAAGCGGATATACGCGAACAACGTTGTCTTGGAAATGTCATCTCTTCTTCTATCTATAAGCATAAATGAGATCAGGGAGGGACAGATTTTCGAATGGAATTATACGTACTTGCATAATAGATGCCATGCGGCGTTCATGCTCCAATTACCTAAGAGATTTCCTAATTCACTTCTTCTTTAAAGGCATTTTCAGAAGCTATGCTGCCTTGTAATTTATGCACACATCCTTACAGTGTGTCGGTTAGCAGTATGTTTCGGATGGAGGGTTTTATTCGAACTGAGCGGAAATTTAAAATTTCATTTTACAGTTTCTAAAGTATGGTTCTTCTTGTGTAAATTGCAAATGATGGGAGTGGGTATTTTGAATTGATAAAATCACTTCTTCAGTATTTTTGTATCGGATTGCTTGCGTTAGGCTCTTTTTGTAGCGGATTTTCGTAATCTTCACGAATATAACCTTTCCCACATCTTTGACATAATAGTCAAGACAGTGTTTACGACGAGTAACCCTATTTCCTGAGATGAAAGTATACTACCCAATTGTTGTTCGAAGTCGCTCGTACTCGCTTATGCATCTCAGGCAGTGGAAAGGCATGTTTTACATTTTCATATTCATTGGAACAAAATGGAGAATCACATTTCCAAGTAGGTATGTGCAGTTACTCATAAAAGCATTTATGCCCAAAGTCTTTTTGTCGGCGGTATATCCACGTCTTATGATTGTTTTTTTGTTATTATTATCAGCTCCGAGGCCTACACACCATTAATGGCAATTGATGGCGTTTGTTTGAATCAATAAGCTTTCAATTAAAATTTGTCTATTCTTAAAGAATTTTATTACAGGTAACTGCAAAGCAGACGATATGCGTTAGCTTAGGATATTGACTTACTTGGCACAAAGCTTAAAGCCAGCTTAGTGTTGTAGTAAGCAGTTTTGGGTTGCTACTTAGACTATCTCGCTTAAAGGGGCTTACACTTTTTTTTTTATAATTTGCGCGTGCCAAAGGGATTATTAATACGCTTATACTAGTTCCTTGGATCGATAAGGAATGTGATCCACCTATGAGGTGTGATAAATTTTTTTTTTTTTTTCTGCGTCGGAAGGTGGGAATCTTTTAAAGACGAAACTGAGCCCGTACTCAGTGACAGTGTGGAATTTCCACCCACAAAACCCACTTCCACTTCTACCCCTTGTCCTTGCGGCACTTCCGTCAAACATTCCATCGCAATTGGGATTTCAGCCTTAGGTACTTGGCTCGGTCGTGTTGGCAGCTTCCTGCGCTGCGTTTCGTTGTCACTCCTGTTTTCGCTGTTCCTTCATAATGGTTACTACAGTGCTGCTTATTGCTTCCCAGACATCTTCTCTGCTCATTATCTGTCTGGTGATGTTGTCTGGGATTAAAGGTGTGATATATCAGACCGCCTAGTGTTGTAGTATATATACCATTCTCCTGATATTGACAGGTCGTCGCTTAGGTAATAGGCAGATATACCACCAGGCTAGGATTTTTGTCCAATGAGTTCTATCACAGGTGCATGAATGAAGAAGAAAAATAAATCAACTACCTTAAAACGTGCAAAATTTCTGTTGGACCAAAAAGTGAGACAACTATCGATCCAGAACTTTAACGTCAGTGCTTTCCAAGGTCATGGAGAGCATTGTCAATTACCATCTTATAAAATATATAGAAAAAAACCTTCTCCTAAATGACCGACAATTTAGTTTCCGGCAACAACGTTGAACAGGAGACCTTATAGTGGATGGAATAAAAGCATTATTCACTACGGTGAATATCGAGTAGCAGCTTTTGATATATTGGAAACTATTGTTAGTGTGGCGTAGTGGCCTAGTGATCAAGCTTGAAAATTATGAAGTTGGTAACATATTGATAATATTCATAGAAGTTGTATTAAACCGATGAAGGTACTTCTACACCCTTCTCAGCCAATATTGAGAAATCCGATGGTTTATCATTAGCCCTGAACGTTTCTTCACTGGGCGAACACAATGATGAAGCTGAAGCTGAAGTACGTCGTGCTGTCAAAGTTAAATACACACACATCCAATACTGCGAACACAATGTGAAGCTGAAGCTTGCCGCTGAAGTAGAAGTGGAGTTAACTTCAGCTTCACTGCAGCGCGCTTTTTTGACATTTCCATACAAAACAAAAAAGAAAAAGATGTGGGACATCAGTAAACAGACAAATTAACCGATCTAGTAAATAGGAACAATATTCTATGCGATTTGAGTAATCCTCACTATAAAAGTTAAAAAAAAAAATTCAAGGTGTGAAAAAAAAAAAATCCGAAGCATTTGGATTACAAACAACAAACACCCGTGCAGCCCTTCACCATTGTGTTCGTACTCAGCTTCATCAGTGCGCGATTTTTTGATAGCGCTACAGGCGTATAGGTTCAACTTCACCATTGTGTTCGGGCAGTCACTCCTACAATCTACAATGCATTTATTCATTCGAAACTTGAGTACAACTCGCATGTTTGGGCGGGAGCTCCCGCTACATATCTGAGCTTACTAGATATGTATCTTGGCTGCCTAGAGTTTCTATACCGGTTCTTCCACCATCATTGTTCGGATGAAAACAATAGTTGTGTCCCACCCGTCCGTCAATTCATTTGAAATACCCATGTGGCATCTTCTGCACATTCCTTCGTCTTAGAATCTGTTTTCGGGCACACTGTGTAATTTAGAAGTTCGTTTTTTAACAGCGCAACACGAATGTGGAATGATTTGCCTTCCTCGATATTTCCAGAAACCTCATTCTACAAAGATTAGAAATTAGCACACCTCTCTCTACCTCCTTCCCTATCCACTCTTTAACTCTCTTCTTTACATTTTCCTTTCAATCCATCACTGAGCTTATAACTTTAAAGGACACTATCCTAAGTGGTGAAGAACGTTAAAAAAAAGCCTTTCAAATTGCTACACCAGTACCCTACATTACCTTAGCAATAAATCAAATACTTCTTTGAGGAACTCGTAGATATTTTGAATCAACTTAATGTGATAACATAATGGATCTCCTTATTATTATTTTTCTTTTTTTTTAACAAAGGAAAGCCAAATCCCAGAGTACTAAGACTCGATGCAGTCCATTGTAATACTAGGTAGGAACCTTTTTTCCGTGCAGTGGTTGGAAAAACTTTTATGCTATTCGTTTCCCATTTATGGTCAGTTAAGGACTGTTCCCCACTGGGGCTCGACCTGCACACATCGTGTAACAAACAAACACACTTTTGACAAATACAATTGACACCCTTGGAACTCGTTCTATATATACGTATATACGAGTATATCGAATGATATCAATAACAGAGTATAGTCACCTAACCCAGCATAACCTAAGAAAAGGTCAGTCTTAGGCCCTTGAGGAAGTGTTAGAAATATCCACTGCTGGTAATAAAGACAAGTTGTTAAACCATTTTTTTTTTGCTTTTTTTTGTGTGTACCATACCGATTTTTAAAGCCTAAGTAGACCCATCATTTTAACATTTTAAACGACATCTCTAGCAAGTGCAATCAGCTCTTATTGTCGTCTACTTCATATAGCTCCTTCGTATACGTCGTTGATGACCAATTCAAACTCACTTTTAATCCTTAATCACCCAACCTTGTACATACATCTTTCAGATTGCGACAATTTATTATCGTTATAAATGTATTTCTGCAATTTAAAGGTTACCACTACACTCTTATCACAGATAAAGAACATTCAATCTACTGTACATCTAAGTCGTTCTCTTTTTGGCAAGCTTAAAGGATATTAGCACTGACAGGATGGCAACAAAAGGCACAAAACACTAAACAACCAGAAGAGCACAGTGTTAGAAAAAAAGTAAAACTTTTAAATTAAAATGCAAATTAAGAAATGAAATTCAACCGTAAATTCTTATCGGTCACGGTTGAAACAAAAGAACCATCTAACAAATAAATATAAATATCCTTTTTTGCCGAGCTTCGCGTTTGCTGATAATGTTCTCTGTGCTTTTTTTCGGGGCAAAGTATGGGTATAAGGAAATTATTGCCAAAGTTAATGGTTGTTTTGTATCTCTCTCTCGAGATACTTCACCGAGGTTATTTTTTTATTTGAAACAGTTCCTATAGCTGTGAAAGCAACGAAAAAGGGTGAACAGGAACGACATGATAATGGTGTTAATATTCAATTAGCTATCGGGTGAGGGTCAATAGGTGACTCAACGGATCCCGTTTAAAAGAAATGTCTGCACGTTCCCCTCTTGTCTTGTAACCCAGAAAAATATGCAAACTTTCCTTTTTTTTGGACTGTGGCACGGTTTTCATATTTTGGTTGCAAAGGACTTTGGAGTATTGCTGCTGTAGAACGTCTTCTCTCATAAAAACTAATTGCTTGTAAGAGAAGAAACGTGTTTTTATTAAAAAGTTTTTATTCTTTTAGTTGTGAGGATCTTTTTCAGTTGATACTTAGTCGGATATGACTCATTAAGCTGCAAACTGATGTTGTGGAAAAATTTGTTATTCAGAAATGTTTGCACATTGGCAAGCCATCCTTGTGATGTTGGTAAGTGTAATTAATATCATGCCAATGGTCGACCTTTTGTAAAGGTCAACGAGCAAAGTGATTCGTTTTTCTATACCTGGGAGGGGTTAAGTGAAGTTCAGCAACAGTATACTTATAACAGTTTTAAGGGTCAGGTTGATGCCTTCGTGCTTGGATGATGTTACCATTCAGGGTAAATGTGAACATTAATGAAATTGCTTCTTCATCTGCCTGAATACCTGAATAATTTTCATTGAAGGATATACTATATGTCATCGGAAAATATTTTCAAGAGAAAGAGGGTAAAAGAAAAGAATATTGCAGGGGAAACCATACCAATTTATCAATAACCTGGAGCTCCTCTTAGCGTACTAAGAACCTTTCCAGAATTGGGTTGTAAGAATTTATTTTTTGTTCTCCACACTTAAACAGTGCAAATTACAAATTCACATACTTACTTCCTCACACACAAAGGAAGTGATCGTATCCACCCACTAATTCTTGAATTCAAGGCACCAAGAATGGTTTCAGAAGGGTGAACTATTTCCCTCTTAAGCAAGTGCCTTAACGAATCAGATAGCTATAAGTTTTAAATATGTAGAATTATATTGGCTGAGAGTTGTACATATTTAGGTAATCAATCTGTCAGAAAAAGCTTCAAATCATTCAACTTGCCAAAGATGCGAAAGCTGAGACATGCATTTGTACGAGTACATTATGTAAACCTATTTGTTGTGTTAAATTAAGTATGATGGTTATCCTCCACAACAGTAGGATTCGCTAAGACCCATTATGTTACCACATGTGGCAGTAATTTTCTGTACTCTTGGAATCATTTGAATTTTTGGATTAGTTTCGATTTTATTGATATGCGATTCGGTAATATCTGTAAGTTTTTCGTATTAGTTTTCCATAAAACTGAACTATAACCGAACTTAATTTCTGTCTGATTATCTAGCTATTCATAGCTTCATACATATTGGTCTAATAACTGTTTTATTTTAGAACTACATATTTAGCAAACTGTTAATGGACAGACAAGATATCATTGGATTTAGCTCTTTACCGTATCTGTCATTCACAGTTCTAGCCAAGGCTTGGTATTTTGGTATATTTAAGTCGACTGTTTTATCCCTTTCAGTGTGGTCATGTACCGAGTACTTATGTCGCTGTAGAGCACCCTTATCCGTACAACATTTCATGAAGCCTCTGCGGTTTTGAGTAAACATTCCACCTTGCACAATGCCCTTGTTTCCTCTGTCTCCTATGTCTATTAAAGTATGTTGCATAAAGCCGGTGCTATAAATCACATATGTACGTGAGAAACATAGCAGCAGCTATTACACATTATTATTATTACCATCAACCCTTATCCTGAAGTACGAAGTAGTTTCAAATCCACTCAAATGTAACCACAGTCACTACACGTAATAGGATGGTTTCTTAATCTGCCCACATTCAGTCTCTCTAAATACAATGATACTTATATGATCTAAATAGACATATAATGACAGCAAGTATCTTTTGGGAAGCCACACGTAAGTACTGATGAAATATCCTTCCAGCTGCATGCAAGTTGCAACTTCATCTTGCGGAAAGTAAATGCGCTGGAAAGGATTCTCCTTCGCCTTCGCAGAAGATATTCTTAATTCATTATCCGACCATAAATTTTGCAAAACGTTGTAATAGTTTATCCCGTTACCGCCTTCTTAACCCTTTCAATTTTCAAGTTAAGAAAGCCAGTATGGAAAAAGGACATTCACAGTTGTACGGTTTATGGTCTACCAAGAAGCATTAAGGACTTCGATACGAGTACTGACATTAAATAAATTTCTCGGAATACATGTACATAACGTTCATTAATTTTCTCTCATTGATATATTCTACTTGTTGTTGTCCTGTTTCTTTTTTTGTTGCTTGCCCTTTGGGTGGTGATGAGGGGTTCGCTCGAGAAAACTTGTTCAACTGGAGAGCCATTTTGAGGGTATGTTTCGGATGAAACTATTGACCAGTATGGCAAATCCCTTGACCGAGATAACTGCAGATAGCTCTGCAAGGATTCTAAAATCTGCTCCTGCCTCTCTGTCTCTTCGTCTAGTTGGCTAGTGGTTAGGTCGTTTGTTGTTTTTAATTTTATTTCCTTTGCTTTTATTGTTTGGTATTTCAGCTAGATGTGAGAAATGGTATACTTATGTGGAGGAACGGGCAGACGTATCACAATGTTGACAATGAATTATAAGGATTGCTACTTTGGTACTTAATCGGTTCTTAAATTGTCGAGGCTGTTTGGAATACAATGAATTTGTGTGGTTGTTCGAAATTAATTGCCAGTTTAATGGTGGTGGAGATTTTTATTTATTGTCTGAAGTTTTAGGTGATTTTGGTTAATTTGATATAATTGTTTTCAAATGGGAAAATAGCTAGCAGAATTGTTGATGGGAGGTAGCAAAGAATTATTGTCTGTCTAATGATACTAATTGGCGTTTAAAATAAAATATATTCCAATGGCTTAGGAGATTAGATGAAAATGAAAATGGAAATGAAAATGAAAGAGCAGGGTTTTAATGGATCTTAGTAGTAGGTTAAAAGTTAAGTACTTTTTTGGGGATTTCGGATTATATGGACGTGCTGTTGTGAGTTTTAATGAATACTATAAGCAAACTGCCCTGTTCAATCGCACTCTAATAGGTTTATGAGCATAGCAGATGCACCCATGCTTACTTACTTTTCGAACTCCCTATCCATGCAAGTTTTAAGCACAACATCTATTTCATATGTTGCTGCATACATCGTTGGATAATAAAACAAAGAGAAGTATGCAACTGTCCTATACCGTGCGAATGTTTTTATTATGGAACATATCTATAAGTAGCACCTGGTGATGGTTTGAGCATAGGTGGGATATCGACAGAAGAAGTGTCAATATAATACACTGGAAATCATTTTGAGGCGATAAATCGTTCACTGATAACTGGGCATGGATTATATAAAACGTCATGATAAACGATTCCAAAAATGTCGTCCAACAATAAGATCTTTATAATGGAATATAAGTATCGTTTTCACAACACTACTAATGAGTGAAGAGTAACGAAAGACTTTATATTCAGGCGCTATCTGATATTGTGTCCATATTGTATGCAGCAAATGATAAATTTGCGCTGGACTATAATATATAGGTAAAACCCTAAAATGTTTCGTGACATCTATTCATCAACTCATTTCTTCTAGTCGAATCGAATTTTAAGAATCATTACACATGAGTAGGCAAAGTCCAAGTCCAAATGAGCAGCCGTTAAATTTAAATTTCAACCTAGTTACACAGTTATTGTCGCAAGATCTCGGCGGCCATTTGACCACATTATTTTGTTATTTAATCACGCGCTGGTTGACAAGTAGCACCATTCTTTCTATTAAAAAGAAATGAAATTAGTTTGTCAAATAAAGTATTATTTTGATACTTCGGAAGTCGATTCCTAGTGTTGTACGTAATATTAAATCTGGTTTAACTTTTTGCCCAAAAAAGCAAACTATAGTTCAGAGTTCAGACCCCTAAGACATATCAGAAATATTTTCTTATACAAAGTGGTATAAAGGGTTCTTTACCATATTTTAAGCATAGACATGTTTACAAACATCATTTCTTATTTCTAGTCGTGAGTATTCGCCACCCACTAATTCTTTCAAAGCTGAGATGATGTAGTTTGCAATAACATATGATCTTACTTAAGAAGCTTAAAGGAATTCAAAAACTGAATTCCCAAATTTGAACTGAAAAATTGCGAGTAAAACAGCTATATTTTTGGAGATTTGTCAGATATCTGACCATCAAAAGCTTTTTATTATTTTTCATGTGATAAGAACTTCCGCTTGAACGCACTAAATTAAGTTCTAACTCGGTACACGGTATCGCCTTCCTACTTATGTATAGGGAAATCTAAAGACGACAAACTTCCCTAGAATTGCATACAGTGATTTTTTAAATATGATCTTGGAGCAATTAGTTATGCCTAATTCACAATACAGTCAGAGCGCGGGGCGAGAGTGAGTCTAGCGCGAGTTGTCGAATTAATTTCAAATAAAGAAAATGTACATATGAACAATAGTAAATTCCAGCAGCGCGTAACTCGTCGAAAAAATCGTTCGGCGAAACGGCGGCGTGGTGTTTATTAATGCGTGTTTCAAAGAGTTCGATTCGTTTTAGCGCTGTTTTTTTTTCATTTCATATAAAAAAAACAAATACCTCGACCACCTGCCGCGTTCATTGTGTATAAACACACGATTTTGTAGCGAGATCAAGCCCACGGCGTTTTTTACTGCGCTCGCATGTCGCTCTCGTCTCGCTTCATTCTGAAACAGGCATCATACTCGTACGTTAACAGCTTGAGATAGTCGTTTGACATTATTTCTGCTTTAGACACTCTTTACTAGACGATATGCCTTTTGGTCGCATTGCATTCCATTGATTGAATATTGAACACCACTGGAGGATTTAGATGAGGTAATCCAATATTTCGTGTTGTGGTTTGCATTTTTTCAATACATGTTAATATCTATTGCATTTCGCAGAAATCTCTGTTTTACTTGCCAATCCCTAACTATAACTGTATTTATTTAACTTGCTTACGTTATTTTGGTAGAGAAGCTCGTCAAGGATAAGGGTACAATGAATTGCCGGCTGTATAACTCCACACGCTGCTCTTGTCTTCTGGTCTTTGTCCTATTTCTATGCTTTAGAAATGTTTCAGAACCAGTTTATTTGTTTTATAGCTGCTTGGAATTTTTCCGAGACTGTGAATTTCAAGTAGCCTATGTGCTAATCTCGGACATGAACTATCTATTCACCAATTTTCATCCAAATCCACTCAGCTGTTAAGGCGTGATTGAGTAACATCTAAACATCCAAAATTTCGCATTTATATCATAGTAGGGATAAATACACATGGATACAAAGTATTTTACAAATCTCAAAGATAAGAGTACAGTGGTGTAGAATATAAAAAAAAAAAACAATTAAGAAAACATTTCATAGTTCTTTATACCTTCGGCCGTATTCTATTATTTCAACGCCAGTAAAGTATATACTGCAGGGAGCTTTAACATCTACAAAACTGAATCAATCTTTCTCCGAATGAATTGTGTCTTTCCACTTTTTTTCACACTATGCATGTAAGCTCACATTACATGTTTACTGTCAGAGCTTAGCCTAATTACTTTGCCACATATTCCGTTTGGGAGTTGGGTATAAGTTTCCTTATCGTAGTATGCTGACCTACCTAATGTCACACTTGTCTTCCAGACATGCATGCATCTCTATAATGTTCAAGATACAATCTCCAACGAACGGATTCTACGGTCCTCTGCAGACACAGTAATTTCTTTGCATTAAGTTCGCCAAAAGTTAAAAGAAAAAGAACTATCTTTCAACGGTACACATTGTTTCCAGTACTCTCCTCCTGGAAAATATCCCTTTAAAAGACCAAAACATTCTTATTTCAGCACAACAAAAAATCAAAGCACAACTTCTTTCATTCATTTTGCATTAGACATTTCCCACTGAAATACACCCGATGGAAAATTATTTGTACGCATGTTCGTTTTCCACTCATATCCTAAAAGAAAAACATGGATATTTCCCCCATTTGAGTACCCCAATGTGAGTGTATCATCTCCTCATCCACATTCACTCGTTTATTTCCCTGGAAAAGTCAACTTGTAGAGAACATTTTCATGAAACAAAACTACCCGCGTGGAAACTACCAACCGTCACCACTCATTGAATGAACTGTGGACAAGGATATTTTTATCCTGGCGCCAAAAATCGAACAACATAAGCCAACAATCGAATTGAAGCTGGGAAGAAAAATTGTTCAGCGAAGTTTTTATATGTGTATCCTATGCTCCAGCTTTATCACACTGTGGATGCTGTTTTCATTCTAGGGGCGCATGGGGCAACAATTTATCTCCTTCAATGTGTTTTGGGAAATTCAATGCCTCAGCATCCCCAGTAACCGTCTGATGCTTAAGGCGCTTACATCGAACGAAACCTTAATCTTGTTCTTCTTTATTTCCCCCCGTATTCATAGTATCCGAGACGTGAAAAGAAAATTCTTTCGACAAAACAAATATCCGATAAAGGATCCTAGGTTTCAGGATTAATTATTCTGATTGTGCTTTGTGAAAATCTATTTAAGAAATAATAATAATAATTCCATATACAAAAGTGTTATTGAAAGGAAATCAAAGCTTGTAAAAATATAAGCTCACCCTGATCGCACCGCGGGCATTGATACAGGGCGAAAAAAATATTCAATTATCGTTTATTCGTGGCTACATGATTGCACGTGTGCTTTGAAATCGTTACGCTGTTATATAGCTGTCGGCTTGGTGTTGATTTAAAAAAAAAATGTAAAAAAATCTCTTAATTCTATTGCTTGTGGATAAGGTTTTTTTTTTTTTTTTATCTAAATTGCCCAGAAAAGGAAGTACGGATATACGCGTTTATTTTCCGGATAAAAGTGTGTGTTCCTTATAGAAAAGTAGAAATTAGGAAAAAAAAAAGATGTCTCGTAATTAGATTTTCCAGGTGGAAAATTGTGAAAATTTTAATTGAATCATAAATAACCTAAAATGAGTGGATTTGGATACACACAAGGATACCAGAGATAGGAATTTTTGGTTGGGCGGAACACAAACGATTATTCCCCTGTAGGTTGTGCTTATAGGTGGATCTGTTTGCTGTTTTTAAATAAAAGTATGGGATACATTCTAGTTTCATTTTTCAGCTATGCCTTTGAAAAACGACTTTAAACCTTTCTAGAAACGTGCCATATTTAAGTAACCATAAGTAGGCTCGGAAAATGTACTGTTTGAAGAAATTAGAAAAGGTGTCAAAGTTGTCCCCAAATAGTTACTGGGTTGTAGTTTTGGTTTGTTTGTCAAGGTTTTAATACCTGAAAACTGATTTATGAATTGATAGCTTTCGCGGCAGTGGATAGATTCATGTACAGATGTGGTTTTATACTGAAAATATTGATATTACCACCACATTTACACTCTTCAGTTAGGCTTTCAAGCTTTTCAGAAAAAAGTATAGAAATGAGGAATTTTCTTGTGCATACTTGTATTTTGAATTTATAAGGTATTACTGCTCAATTTCATGCAACCACCTTCTTAGTTGCGAATGGGAGCTGCAAATATTGCTACAATATTGTGGTGAAATTGGCGTTTTTCTGCATTAGAATAGTATAAATATTTATTTCGCGTAGTATTTCAAATATCCGATCGAATTATTGAGAATCTTTCTCTATTTGTCTTTACGGTATGTGATAGCTTCTGTGGAAATTCTATTGGTGAGATCTTCTGTCTATATCGCAGTGCTATTCAATTAGTGGTAATACTACACGAATATACTCTGAGCGAGCAGCAACATTTTTACATTTTTTAAAACTATGTAATAAATTAGTCATCCAAAGGAAAGGTTAATTTATAGACTCCTTCTGATACTACTAAAGTTTAAAGAGTGCCTCCTTCCTAGGCAGCTACCAAGTTTGTCAAAACAGTTGCTTAGCACAAACCGATTTATTTGAATTTTGTATGTGATATCTTCAATGTTTTCGAAGACTCTCCAGAAAGGATCATTGGTGCTCAGTATAACCACTATATTGAATGCTTTACCAGTTCAGTGTCGATGTACAGTCTATAGAGTGCGAGGTGGAATTCTTGCATACGGAAAATCTTATAGCGTCCGAAAATAATGCGATTCGACTTTGACTGAACTATTAGAATAATTGGGTTCTATACTAACAGCATAAGTGCCAATCAGCCTGCGTTCGTCTGGGCTTTCGTAACTGTTTAACATTCCATGGAAATTGAAATCAGGAACATATTATACTGAAGCATACTATCTACCATACAGAAACGTATTATCTACCGTACAAAGTCTGATTTGAACAGGAAATCCTTTTATTTTTTTTAGAGAAGAAAAAACCGCGTACATGCTTTTATCGTTGCTTGTAACTCAAGAAACACATGATCGGTAAGCACTCCCGTCAGATAGTGTCTTTCCATTCTACGCAGACATTTGGAAACCGGCTTTCAGGCCCTGATTCATTATTAATTTCCCTGAAACAGGGAAATTTACAAACAAAAAAGTATGAATACCTTTCTGGGTTTTGAAATTCGAATTGATTTCCATTTAGCATTATGAAAAGTGCTTACACGAAGTGCATTGGACCATTCTGATTCCATTGATTTGTGGTACTTGGTGGTCAAAAATTAAAACCAGCAGACGCTTCCACTGCTGTATTCGAAACCGAAAGAATCGTCCAATTACTATCATGTATTATTTCTTGATAAAGCAAATGCGGCTTTTTACTCCACTACTGGAGCGGAGCGTATTCATTTTATCCCAATACGTACATGTATATTTTTGTTAACGGTTTTAATGAATAAATGTGTATGTATTTCTTATGATTGGATTTACCTCTGAAATGAAACACCAAATTCGAATGAAACCACTTAATCCGGTTTAATAAAATAAAACGAACACAAATGTAATCAAAGAAGTTAATTAAAATTAACAAAAAAGAGTAAATTTCAAAGAAGTAAAAGGCAATTAGTTGAGTTCGTGGTGGGCATAAAAGGCATGATTGCTTAACCACAGATTGTTTGAAAATAATTTCAAGTTGTTTCTAAATATTTTATTTATATATGTATGTATGTATGTATATGCATATTGTGATTATTAGGACTTTCCTTGACGTTCATATGCATTTACGGCTTTGTTTCTTTTTTTCTATCTAAAGAATGCACTTATACCTTGCAAAATTACATTAGAAATACTGGGTTGGAAGTTCACGATACAAATTGCAGGAAACACAAAAAATGTTTGATGTCCAACTTCCGAGAGTGTCTGCCAAATATCCAAAAGTGCCAGTGTGAAACGTTTTCAAAAATATTGTCCAATAAATTGTTTGACAGTCAAAATCAATATTGAACATAAAGATATACAGTTTGCACTTATATGCGGCTTAACTTAAATTCGGATAACAAAATACCGAATTTGGTGCTCATTCGCTCTGTAGAATACAAAATATAAAGTAATGGGTGAATCGGATTAGCGCGATATTCGGATTAAAGTTGGTTCGGATTAGCGAGACATGACAATATAGGGTGCTAACATAGCGTAGAAGAGTAAACATAGTGGTAAGGTGATAATCCAGGGCATCGTAAAAGACGAGAAGTTGTACGTATATAATGGGACATTATTAAGGAAATAATAAAAAACAATTGGAACATCATATGCTTCAAAAATTGACAATCAATTCCCATTAAATTCTTCTCCTGAGTGTATCGTAATATTTTCCATGCTATATTCTCTGGGACATATAAAATGCACTTTATTTGGAGGTATTTAACGCACTCTCTGTTACACTCTGTATTTTGGTCTTTTGTTTTTAGATTCTATTGCAATAAAAAAGCACGTCCCGCATGTCGGGATGGGTATAATGTAGCCGCCCTGCATATTGCTATAGCAACCAATCAATCAATCAATCAGGTGAAGTGCACTTTCAAATTACAATATACTGTCAGAATTAATTTAGTAAAATTTTAAACCGATCCTTTAACCTCTTGAACGAGCCTCATTGATGTCAATGATACATACGCCCACCACTTACACATTTAGTGTAACCACTGTCCAAACATTGAAACTTTGTCACATCACCTCGATATTTCACTAAAAAAACGTGATACAACACTGCTTCGGTCATTGACCAGTAAATGATTTCCTTGTCGACTACATGGACATATCTGTTCTCACTAACCCTTGACAGGTATCCACTACAGATTGTTGGTTAGATTCTGCCAATTATGTCGATGTCAGTCGATGATGTGTGCTGACAAATGAGATGTTTCGTCCATCGTCCGGCGTTCATCTTTTCCATTTGATTGCTCCTGTTTGACGGCAGGGGCGGCCTTCTTCTCCATCACATCCAAGTATTCCCTTCGAAACTGGCATATCAATATGCTATTGGACAATAGTTCGATTGAGATATGTACACATGTATGGGCGGGCATATTGGTCAAATTTATACAGCCACATTGATTATTCCCGGCATGAACTGATGCAGTAGCAGTACTGGTAGCAATGTACTCATAGCATCAGCAAACATCAAACGTGTGCAGCACAAAATAACGAAAGTTTAACAAATTTCTAAGTTGACATACACAATGTTGGCAGGCGGAAACGCTAGGATATTATAGCCACCAGGACGATGACAAGATTGTTCCAACACTACATTACTAACAAAATCTCCGAAATCATTGAGTTCCACTAGTACACATAGTACGTGTGAACGTGTGAGACTGTAATGCTGTCGCCGGCATCTAGTAGTTTTAAGGATGAGTAAAGCTGGCGGTGGTTCACAATGTTCCAGGAGGGTGAATTCGAGAATTTGTTATGGTCAAACATTACGAGTTAGGAATTGGTAAATTGAATGTGTGAGAGTATAGAATGGGGAATGGCATTCGTTTTGTGTAGAATCGGGAACGGAATTTTAAGAGGATTTCGATTTAGTTATATGAAAAGACAACTAAATTGACACGTGGACACGATTTGGATTTTTAATTATATTTTGCTTGGGGATCCTTGCTTTTTTTGGGAATACTAACGGCTAAAATACAGAATTCGGGAGACAGGTCGTTTGTGACATTTTAATGCGCTTTGATGTGGTATATTTTTGGAAGGCTCATTCAATGAATGTTGGTCACGTTTTGATTTCTTTGGATTAGAGAATGTTTCGGGGGCTTTGGATGAAATTATGCTTTGTCAATAATTCAGAGCGAATATCGAAAGAAACCCTTGGGAAGGTTTCATATAAATCGAATACTGGGCTAGTATAAAATATTGACAATGGCATAAATTATGAGATTTTTAGAAATTAGTAGTCGTTAAGCCAAAAATTTGAAAAATTATTGTTTTTTTTATAACAATCTCCTTAAATACAGGCTTGTCATTTTGCCAGGAAATTCATTGGCATACTATTTCGTACAGCCCTGTTTCTATGATCTGTAGCAACTGGTGATATGGAGAAGGATGCAGGATGAACTTTAAAGAAAGTATTAAAAAGGTAAAACCGGCCACAATTTATTATTTTTGAGACTTCTGTGAACCAGTCATAAACAAGCCAACTACCCACATTGAATAGCCAAGGGAGTTTGCTCATGGCCTGTAGGTTCCACTTTTTCTCTTTTGATGCACAGTGGCATCATTTGTTACGGCCGGCGTAGGCCTATTATACGCATTTGCTTTTAGCAGGACCTGCGTTCACGAATTGATTGATCGATGCGACAGATCAGATCACCGACTAACTTGCACTATCAGTAGATAGGTAACGTTTTTGTCGCGTAAATTCACAAAGCTACAGCCTTTTTTTTATTGTTCAAAAATATTATTATTTTTTATCTAGAGCTATGATATCGTATTATCAAAATATCAAATATCAAATATCAGTTGGCCAAGAGTAGCACCACGCATTTCACCATGAGCTACTAAGACGAATACCTCAAAGCCAATTTTATTTATATTTTATAGAGATTCGGTTGTTGCAGACTGTTTTTGACCAATGGCTTACGCAGCATTCTTCTTAGAATAGCATTGAAAAATCACGTGGTTAGTGTTTCCTTACCAGTCCCTGAATCGTGAGGAGTAGGACTGTCATAATTCTTGTCGTTATGCAGGTACAAGACCTGTCAGGAACTGGGTTAAGTACAAATGATTCACGTAGTGTTGTTTAACGAAAGTCTAGTGTTGACAATTACCCGTTAGCATTTTATATGCAGTTTAATTCACTTGAACGTCTGCTTACTGCCCATTGTGATGACTGCTTCAATTTTATGCTCCGCTGGTGTCAGGCAAACCGAGGTAGGCTAATGCTTTTTATTTATTTAGCGTATGGAAAGATACATTTTACAATGAACATTAAATACATACTTAAACTATGCAATATATAAATAAGAAGTATTATACTCGATTACAGACATAGAGCTATAGGTATTGCACATTGTTTCCAAATTGAATGTCAAGGTTCTGTAGCCATTGGATAGTAGTGGGAGAGGCAGTGATGAAGTCGGATGGTTCGCCGTGGTACTTTCGGAGGTTGCATTCGATGGTTACATGTTTGATATTCTATATTGCAACGCCACAGTCGCAATGTGGTGAATCGGACGCTCCCCATTTGTAGAGTATTGCCGCGTATCTGCCACGGTTCGTTCTCAAACGGTTAAGACTCACCCATGTTTTCCTATGTAAGTCGTACCTGCTGGAATGGTTGTAGGATCATTTATATAAAATAAGTCGTTTACAGAAGAGGAACTCCACTCGTTCTTCCATACTTCCGTTGCGCTGAAGTTGCTGGCGTTTAGTTCTTGTGCCAGTCTTAGGGGAGGGCGTCGTGATTTAAGTTGAGATCTTACACTAGACTTGATGTTGTTGTGGATTGACAAAAGGAAGTTGGCATTAAGTTTGTTGAACTCGCGTAGTAAGGCATTTTGACGAAGGAGGTATGGCGGGAGGTTGTTGCTCAACACAGGCAGAAACCTCGTTGGAATAGAACTAATAGTTCCTGTGATTATGCGCATTGAAGCATTTAGCTGCACGTCGACTTTGTTTGTGTAAGCGCTATTTAGCCAGACGGGGGCGCAATATTCGGCGGTGGAAAAAACCAGTCCCATGGCGGCGGAGCGTAATGTTTTAACGGGAGCTCCCCATTTCGTTGAGGCCAACTTTTGTATGATGTTGTTGCGGGAGTTAAGTTTTGCTGCAGTGTTAGTGAGGTGTTGTTTGAACGACAGAGTACGATCCAGAGTAATTCCGAGATATTTTGGGGAAAAGTTGTGGATAAGTTGGCAAATTAATTGTTAAGATGAAAGCAAGTAACTTCCGTTTTGCTCAAACTTGGACACAGTCTTCACTTTTTGAAGTACGAACCTTGTATGGCAATGTCTTTCGTTAGTATTGCCTCCATATTAGACATGGACCGGTGTTGTGTGGCTATGCTGACGTCGTCCGGGTATGCACATTTTTTTGATTCTGTGCTTGGGAGATCATGAGTGTACAAGTTAAAAAGCAGGGGTGGCTGCACTGTTCCTTAATGGAGTCCAGTGTTCAGTTTTCTGCGTGAACTATGCTCCTCCTTCAGAAAGACTTGGAATAATTGGTCGTTAAGCATATTGTTCAGGATGGTGGCTATCTTCGTCCATGGTACCACTTGAAGAAGCTTCAGAATCAAACCGTCCCTCCAGATTGCATCGTACGCTGCAGTAATGTCGATAAATACCACTGATGTTTTGAGGTTGGCCTGGTAACCTGCTTCAATGTGAATAACCAACGCTAATACTTGGTCTGAAGAGCTACGCCCGGATATAAGCCCAGTCTGCTCTATAGGTACCACTGCGTTGATGGCGGTTTCAATTCTGTTGTTAAACGCCTTTCAAAATCTTGTACACAGCACTGAGCAGAGCGATTGGGTGGTAGCTCTCTGGCTGGTCGTTGGGCTTACCAGGTTTAAGTAAAGCAATTACTTTCGATTTCTTGATGTTTGCGGAAAAGTGCCGTGTTTCCAATATGTTCAAAAAGGAACGTACGAGCCGGTTCTTCAAATGGATGCCACTGTGTGTAAGGAATTCCGGGAATATGCCATCTAGTCCAGCGACCTTGCCGACTAAAGTTGACTTGAGTACGTAACCTTTGGTTACATACGGCATCATATTATTATAAAGACAACAATAATTTGTTCTCTTCACTAATTATTATTTGACACTGTCTTCCACAATCATTACTTACTGCGCTGGTTACTTCATAAGTATAATCTTATATTCACTATACGCATATGATAAATCGTTTGCAGATGTTTTTTGAGTAGAGTTCCGAAATAAAGCTATACATAAACAGGGGTAGCCATTCCAAGACTTTCGTTTTTCATGATACCGTTCTCTGATATATCCAATGTGTTGGTGTAAAATCTACAAAATGTGATGATTGCTGAAAAGTGGTTATTCAGACTGAGCAAATTAGAACGTACAGATCTCCGTAAGAACAGTTCGTTGTAGTTACCTATTCCTTTGTTTCCTACAGACTTAAAAATCTCTATACATCCACAGGCCCCGTAACAAATACAGACTTCATATTCGTACTCATATTAATTCTTGACAGATGAATATGAATGAAGAAATCTTGCATTCAATTCGCAACTGCCACTCTTCTCTAAGCATTATATTTCAAATTCCTATTCGTACAAATAAAGCATCATAGCTCTAGGTCATGGACAAACTCAAAAGATTTCTTAACAAAAGAGGTACCCCTTCACGTAGGTAAATAATAAAAATTCTCCACATATCTTGAGCACGAAGCCCACTCGAATAGAAAAAAAAAATCTCATCAACAACTGAGTGTGCACTTTGCCTCTTTAGAGTCTCAAGTTTCAAGTCGATGAAATATTGATTTCGTGACACATTTTCACCCCCAATTTACCTGTCAGCGCCACCCGCTGCTATTTTTGTTACCCTT
This sequence comes from Brachypalpus laphriformis, assembly GCA_945910035.1. Taxonomy (NCBI): domain Eukaryota; kingdom Metazoa; phylum Arthropoda; class Insecta; order Diptera; family Syrphidae; genus Brachypalpus; species Brachypalpus laphriformis. The sequence goes on from OX246755.1 coordinate 128,886,087, forward strand.
ACAACGCATGCATAAGTGTCTGCGCTCAGTCTTAACCAGCATCAAGGGATTTAACCACAGCAAGACCCTTGTAAATGGGTAGCTTACTTGTGATAAATTGGTTTAATGTGATTAGTTTTATGAAGTCTTTAGGCATGTGGTAGATTGCACTCTGGAGATGTGATATCTACTTAAATGGGATGTCTGCACCTTTTTGAGATGTCACGAGCGTTGATTAAGGGTAGTTCTGCAAGTTCGTTAATAATTCATATCATGAGCCTAAATATCTCATAAACTCATTTTGTTGACCCTTGTGTTAATTGAGGTCTGCAAATGTGAAATGGCCTATTGAAGGTTGAATGACTTGTAAAAGGCTTAAGAGCTGTGATTGGATTTATGTCACTCAGTATATTATATAAAGATTTTAGAGCATTCGGGGGATATGTTTCAAAAGCGTGACTAGCGCAGAGTAATATAATATTTTTGCCTTCCTTCACTCTGTTTGTAAGTAATTAAGACCGAGGAGTAGGCAAAATATATGCAGTATCTATTCAAGGTCAAGGCTTATGTAAATCAGTAAAACTGTTGCACAACTTTCTAAGAAGTTAAGTTAATTAAAGATATTTCATAATTAATTGAAAATGTAATAATTAACAAAACTCCGTCAATGCCTCTAAAAAAAATACTAAAACTCATTGCTGTTTTAGCTATCCTATCTTTATTCCTTCCACTCAAATAAAATGTAATTAAACCCTTAGCTGCTTTCATTACAGTTAGCCGTTTTAATTTTAATTAATATTCTCGCTATACATCTCTCTTTCTTTTCCCATCCTAGTAAAACTAAATTCGGGCTCTATAATTAGTTTCATTTTGTGAATGAGTACCATTTGCATAGAATCACCAGAAAGATACAAAAAGACAAACGAAAATAAAAAAAAATATCTCCCGAAGTGCCAATTTCTTTCTAGTTGAACTACTACTTCCCCAATTTATCTTCATAAAACGCTCTTTTTACCTACCTTACACCACCGAAGAAAAATTTTTTTTTTTTAGTGAATGTATCTCATTTGCGAATGAAATTCTTCCGCCAACCTTCCAGGACCGGTGGTGACACAATTTCGGTTTTTCTAGTAACTCAGGCTAAAAAAAAAAAACTCCACTATCTCGCCATAACTCATTCATTTCGCCAATTTCCTTCCGCTTATTCATTTTTCTTTCCATTTTTTGTTCGGTGATGTATCTTTGAGGAGGAAATATTTCAGGCAGGCGCTATAGGAATATAATGGAATGGGGCTGATAAACGTTTAAATGAAAGGGAAGGAGAAAAATGTTTAATGTCATTTAATACTTGCTTGTGGTTGTTGTCGGGAAGGATGTACTTTGGTATTTATGGATCGATAACCAGAGCTGTAATATTTCTAGTAAAAGTGCTGGTACCTCAGTAACCAGGGACTGGTACATATACTTTCAAAGTACGTCTCAAATATTTAGGCCAGAAGTATTCAGAAGTATTTGCAAGTACATTAAATTCCTACAACATTTTCTTGAGGTACTTAAAAGTGCTTGAGATATTTAAAAAAAATTAAATTATGTACTTCCAAATCCTTGGGTGATACTTGAGTACGTGGTATTTCGTACTTATGGTCAAATATGTATGGTAAACTGGAGCACATTCGGCACAACAAATTCAAAGTTTGGTATTACTGAAATTAGTCAACATATTAAGAAACTTGAAACGCTGTACGAAACGTCGTTATTTTATCTCTGAAATAAATTACACATTTTTTCCGTAGCACTTATATAACCCTTCGTTTTTTTTAATTAAACAAAAAGTCGTTTCGCCGAATGCGCCCCGTTGCAGGGCACATTCGTCAATTCCCGGGGCACTTAACTTTACAAGAACGTATTCTCCCACTTCGAAAGAACAGTCACTCAAAATATTTTCAGAAACTTCCGACTTTTCTGTCTCACAATTTTCGTCTTCCGCAAATGCACCATCTGACTGATCTGAATCACCATTGCTATCACTTTCGTCAGATGATGCAGCTATTGGACATTTTTTTCTTTTGATTTGCTGGGAACTTTACAACTCTTTTTACAGCCTCGGTTTTTTTTAAGACTTGTTTCGGTTTGGTTAAACCTCTTTCTGGCATCATTGTTCTCTGCTCTGCGCTTTTCCGTTGAGCTTGTTAAGATCCGAAAAGATCTGCTCCTTGCTGTTGCTTTCGCAGCATTTAAGCGATGAATTGAGCGAATCATTTCACGCATTATATTTGCTTGGATACTTGTCAGCGGCATTGGTTGCATTTGTTCTGGTGGCAAAGGTTCTAATGCGGTAACGTTGGCATTGACCTGAACGTTTAAATCATTTTCTGTTACCAATTCCAATGCAAATTCTTTTTCTTGAAGTACCTGCGAATCAAGGTTGCTCTAAACCCGCCACATATATTTTGCGATGAAAATGAGTTCTGGAACGGCAGATTAGTCAGTTTAGGCACATCATAAATAGTTATTTGTTTCCCTTAATTGGCGTATAAGAAATCATTGAAAGATGTTCGGCAGAATTTCTTGAAAGGGGCAAATACTGCAACGTCAAGCGGTTAAAGGCGGTATATGTAGGTAAGGTACGTCTTATTATTATACTTAGGGGTACATTTGGCATTTACCGAATGTGCCCTTTCAACAAATGCCGGGTACACAGTGTCTTACATTTCCTTTTTTTATACATTTTCCAAAAAAAAATAAAAGCCAAAGCTGATTTAATTTACTTAACTTAAAAATCAATGTGCAATTACGCTATTTACAAGATTTCACTTTTATTTACAAAAAACAACGTAAAATATTGTAACTTGTAACTTTCTTTCCCAACTAACTATAGCTGCCAAACTACATAGCATCCCATATGTTCGCCGAAGGATGCCTTCAGCGTTTAAATGATTGGTTTACACCTCGCCGATCTTACGAGTAGTAAAATCTGCAATGCCGAATGTGCCCCAGTTTACCATACTTGCGAAATACTGTATGTACTAGTACTAGTACTAGCACTCATATACCGAAATATCACTATACCAGTCCAGTACCTATTTGAAAATGCTCAAATCTTGAAGTACTTCATTTTTTAACAGCTCTATTCACGAGAAGATCTGAAATAGTAGCCAGATTTAAGTTTTCGGGGATAGTGGTCCGTCTGCAGGTATACAAGCGGCATTTTTTCTCAAGCATTGTTTTTCTGGCTTACACGGAATCGTATAGGTAGGTTAATTTACTCCATCCAGCCGCTTGATTCTTATTATTGTACTTACTTAAAGATTGTGCAATAAGGAAGGATTTGACTGTTTGATGAACGGGCGCTTTTGGTCTACATCTGGAGGGACTAAAATTAGATTATATTTTAGGGTAGCGCAGGCAGTTAGAACAGTCAAATCGCATATGCATATGAGTATCGTAAGCGGCACTCTTATTGATACCGCTCAAATAAAAACGAAAATTGATGTAAGAAGAAAGTAGAAATTAATATAGTGGAAGTGGTCGGAGCTGCACAACTTGCTTTGAACAGAAACTTTTCTCATCCTGGCATGATACATAATTCCAGAATCGATCTAAGTGAAAATATATATTTCCAAAGGAGAAGAAGAAAGTCCAGCGACATCTTAAGCTAGTAAAATGACATAAGAAACGAAGAGTGTTTATCTCATCTCCCAGTTTTCACAACCTTTGCCGGCTTTAAGTTTAATTTTTACTTTTTGTTATTGAATCCAGTACTACAGAACCACACTGGTCGCAAAAGCACGTCCTGTCATGTGATCATTTCAAAGGCCAAAACACCTACGCCGATAGAGAACATAAAACAAAAAAAAAGTCATTAAATTCCCATCGTATATAAGAATTCGCCGCTGTGTGAGCTAAAATAAATTCTCCAACAACATCACTCTTACAAACAACAGAACAGCATTTTAGCTTTCAAAACGGCTTAAGTTCTTTGCTTTAACCTCTTTTCGAGCCAAAAACTTTCCCAATAAAACAAAAATTTCTCTCGAAAAAAAACAGGACCAAAATAACCCCCACTTCATTGGAAAATTCCTCACCCAAATACCGTTCCTATAAAACCTGTGTGAGCTTGTGTCAGGACAATAAATAACAGTAAAAACAAATACCTACTAAATCTTAAGTACTAGCATGCCATAGGAACAACCCCCAGGCCTCACCCAACGAAGATAGGTGTGAAGAAATATAACAAAACATAAATGAAACTCAAGGAACATCTTCCTAATTCGCAGAGACATCAGGACCACACCAAACCAACAACCACCTCCAGTAGTATTAGGTACCGCGTAAGCAGCATCACCCTTGCTCAATATTCCTCTCCACTGAAGATGTCCTTGCATTATATTTATTATGGTTATCTTGCGAAGGGATATGGCTCCCAACAAAGACTACCTATACACATCTCTCACACCAAACCTGTGCACAATATTCCACAGAATGGCTTGTACCATCGTAAGCTACCTAGCTACCTGTGTGTATGTGCGTGTTATTTATGCGTAAAGCATAGCAAATCTGTAAGAGCAAGCTACTACCTTAACAAGGATTTAGTGTGTACATGTGTATATTACTTCTGCTTCAGCACATCACAAGCATAAGGATGGCAAATGCTATGTATTATTTTATCGAATCATTCTGTGTGTGCGATGAGATTCGATTGTGCTCCTCCTTGTGTCCCTGTATATGGTTTGGTAATTATCATTGATAAGTTGTGGTTGTCGTCCTCAATTTATTTTTTTTGTTTTCTTTATTTTTGGAGAGTAGTGCTATAGTGTGAGGTTTTGTATACCACCACTACTTGCAGGTAGGCTTTTAATTGCCATTTAATTTGTTACCCCATTAAGTCTAAGCTTGCGGAATAGGAATAGGGTGTGATGCTGGGTCGACTGTTCGTTAGTATCCATTAATACACTTAGTGTCAGCTGCAGAGATACCTCTGTCTGATAATAACCTGATAGTTGAAGTGATAATTGAGTGAAATTGATTTTGTCGTTATTCGTACTATTATTTACAGGGCGCTACCCTGTTTCGAATATTTAAGTTCAAAAGGTTGTGAAAATAATAGCTGGCAATAAATTCTGGTGTCATCTTGTCAGGTTTAGGGTAACATTTTCAGTTCCAGGTGGTGGTTTTTATATCTATTTTGGTATCCATAAGAATTCGACCTTAAATCTTTTGTCTTTAAGGGTTTAGGGACTTCATTAAGCGATATTTGTGGGTACCTTTGCACATGACTTTTATTGGGTCACTGAACCACAAATGTTTCCACCCACTACTGTTACACGTTTTTACTTTTAATTGGCTCTCACAAAAAAAAATATACATATACATACATAATTAAAATCATCACATGTTGATTAGGTGTTACAATTAATATAATGAATTAATTAAATGTGGTTTCGTTTTATCTCTATGAAGCGATACAAAGTAAATGTCTCTACTTAATATCATTCCACTAATATCAGTGCCTCGTGTTTTCATACATTTTTTTGTCACAAAAAAAAAAAAAAAATCAAATTAAAAATAAAAGCCTCTCACCAAATTGTAAATGCTGAGCATTACAACATGCCGACAATAATCAAATATTCATTGTTACCCTCCCTAACCACATGAAGATTAATTCATATCTATGTCAGCGAAATGTATCTGCACCCATCAAGGATTACAACTGTTGACAAAATGTAAGTGATTGGATTATGATATTTCAGTATGGTTTCGGTTATGTAATTTGATTATGTAATATGCAATAAATTTTGGAATTTTTCTATAGCAAAGGTATAGGAGATTCCTGACGACATAATGTCGACAATTTGTCAAATTATGCCACATTAAAAAATTGTTGGAATAATTTCGATTTGGATTAGAGAATTTAATTAAATCGCTAAATGAAATGTTTTTTATTGGTAATTTTTTATTTTTCGATCGATGTTGTTTTTTTTTTTTGTACGTATACACTTATACTTACGCATACATTTTATGGTACTGATTTTAATTTTGGACTTCTTGTTTAAAGTCCTGTGAACGTAATCGATGTTATTAAAGAAATTGCATAAAAGCGTTTATTTTATTTTAACGGGGTTGTTTTAATTACATAAAATATTGCCTACTTTAAATTTTAATTTTATTAAATGCCGCGTCGTTAAATATTATTATCATTTTAATACTCAATTCATTTCAATGTCTAAATAAGGAATTTGAATAAAATAGGTTTTCCTTCAGTCTGCCTGGATTTAATTGTATATATTACAAGGAAGCAATTTATAAATACTCTCATTCAGAGTTACAATTTATAAAATCTTTGTTTAAAAAAACTAGGGAATTGGGAAACAACAATTTGAATGAGTCGAAATAGTTTTGGGCATTCAAGCTGGAAATAGGGCTACTGAAAGTGCAGCAAGAACTTATTCGCATTCAGATTTCTCAAAGGCCAATAGCGTACTGTCGTTTTAGCTGTTAAACTAAAAATGTATTTGAAAAATGTAGAGTGGCTATCAGAAAATGACGCTAAGTCAATATTTGGAGACATTTTGGATCTTATTATTATCTTAATATTCCCGCTATTCATTGTCACGTGTTAATAGAGAGGCAGGAGCTCCAATTTTTCTTTTGAACTCGCTTTTTACATAATTCCGTTCATAATCCTTCCTCGTTGTAACTTTTCGGCCATTTCATCTAGACAGGTGAAGTTGTATATATACCCATATTGGCTGTGCTCACACAAAGTTGCAAAGTCTCAAAATCCATTTTTGAGGCGTTTTAGAAATATGCATTGCCTATACAAGTGCTTCAACACACCGATCATATTCACAATATTGAAAGAACTCAGCTGGCTGTCACCATTGAATTTGCAAGAATCAAAGCAGAAACGGCCAAAATGGGTTGAGCGGTAAACGAGACAAAAGCCTCAATTAAAGGGATAGTCAACACCGACGAATTAAGCCTAACATCACAGTGGGTAACTACAATTTCGAGGTTAGTAAGGAATTTTGTCTACCTTGGACCTACTATTAATTCTGAAAAAGACATCAGCGCAGAAATTGCTGTTTTTTTTTATCTTATAAGGCTATTAGGTAAAGGCCTATCTCTAACAACTAAGGTTCCTCTATATAAAACCCTGATCATCCCAATACTGCTTTACGGTGCTGAAACATAAACTGTATTCAAGGCGAATGAAAATATCCTTGGTAACTTCGAAAAAAAAAAGAAGAAAATCGTAAGATATTCGGTCCGGCTTGCGCTGTCGGGTTTTGGAGGAAAATATTCAATGACGAACTATATCAGCTGTACAGCGATATCGTTTAGTAAAAAACTGCGTATTGGACGTGTGCAATGGCTTGGACATGTAGAGCGAATGGACACCAATGCTCCAACCCGCAGAGTCTTCGAATCTAATTCAGAGTTCGCTGAAGCATAAACAACTGAACAACTATCTAGCCTTTCCAACGCCCGCACTGTGTGTAAACATGTTAAAGGTATTCATAACCCTTTGAGTGCGCGCAAATTATAAAAAAAAAAAGAAACGACACAGTAGAGTCGCCATAGGTAGCGCGCACAATTTGAAGGTGACCTCAGCCAACTCAGAATGCGCAATTGGAGGTAATTAGCTAAAGACGACCTAGCTAAATAAAGAGGTATGTTGATTGGGGCTCATGTTTACCCCGAACTCTAGCGAACTCATATGACGTGCTATATGTATACATTTTATACATATAGGGCCTTACTAATAACCAAATTAAGTATACAGCTTAAGCATAATCTCCATACTTTCCAAAATATAATAGTCGGCTTTAGTGTTAGTATGGAGCTAAATTTTTGTGTTCAGAAACCCATGTTTAATTTTTTAATATACGACATTAAAGAACAAAATGATGCCTATGTACTAATTTAATAGTAAGGACAATAGGTTAGGTTAGGTTGAAATGGCTGCCAACTTACGCCAACACACATAGATCAAGGAAGGTCCGTTGTAGTACCACGAAGGATCGTGTAACCCCAGCCTAGCTTCTAATGAAGCGGAGGAGACTCCTGATGTCTAAATCTATCAGATCGCCTAAATCCTTAAAACATAAAGCTCCTAGGTGAAGTCTTCTTCTATCGGGGAGAGTTGGACATGCACAAAGAAGGTGAGGAATGGTTTCCATGTAGCTTCTGCAAAAATCATTTGAATATACGTCAAGCCTTGTTGCATGCTTGCCTATTAGACAGTGTCCTATAATTACACCTATAATAGATCTAATGTGCAATCGATTGAGAGAGATCAATTTCTCAGAGTGTTTCAGATCCAACTTGGACCAAATCTGCTAGTCGCTAGACATGTTGTACGACTTGTCCACCTAAGATTTGTTCTTTCGTTTGCATCCAACTTGAATTTAAATTTACAAGTAGCGATTGGTATACCTAGATTACCCTTGTCTGGAAGGTTGGGCACAGTTGTTCCTTTAATGGTGAGTTCATCAGTCTTACAGTTCCGCGGAATATCCCTATGCCTATTTGGTCGCCGTGGCGTAAGTGATTAGTGTGTCGGTTCACTGCGCGTGAGGTTCCAAGTTCGAATCCCAGAAAACGCCAAAAAGTTTTTTTACGGTCCCACCTCTCGCGAACGTCTGACAAACATCCGAGAGTATTGTTGTCTCGAAAAAGCTTCTGATATGGCACTAAAATGTAGGTTCCTTCCACTCGGGGGAAAAATATAACGCTAAAGCATGAGTGGTTGCGAGAAGCTAGACCCTGGCACTTGACGAGCTGTTGCGCCAAGTATTTATTTTTTTTATCCCTATGCCCCGGCACCCAACAGAAGTGAATATTAAACTGCACCGACATCTCCTTAAAAAAATGAATGGTAGTCTAGAGCTACTAGTGAATTTATAGAGATCGATTCCAATGATTTGATTGCAGCTTGGCTATCTAAAAAGATACGGATGCCCTTGCCGGATGTCACGTTTTTCTTTCGCCATACTTTTAAAATGGGTTTATTCTTTTTTTGTACACTTTTACCCTTCGGGAAGGAACTGATTCCTCCATTAGTTCATTAATCATATAAATGTCCTCATCGGAACCCGAAAGCATTTTGAAATAAAAATCTCTACACGATTTTAAAGTAAATTAAAATTCAAGTGCGAATATAAAAGGTCAAACCAAAGCTATGTAGTAGCTTCAATGAAAATATAGTAGATTCTTTGAAAGACTGAAGAACTTTCTATTCTGTACCTTACAACTTCTTGCTAGTGATCTCTTTGGTAAATGTGAAGTGGTTAAACAGACGCCAACGACATTCTACGACCTCTTCAACGTGTTAATATTTCAGCAAAGTTTGCAAAAAATAATAATATATCACCATCACTTGAGGAAAGACTTGAATTTGGTCTCCCTCTTCCATCCTAAGTAGCTGCTAATGACTCCTTTAAAGCCTCCGCATTCTATCAACAAAAAAAATTATCATATTTCACAACCAAGAACTAACTTAAAAAATCACTGAGCCATAAACGTGTTGGCGAAAAAAACGCAACAACAACAAGAAAATAAATTTTTTCTCAGCAACAACAACAAAGGGTCGAAGGGACGTCTATCATCTCCTTCACCACCATCCTTGTTGTTTATCACAAGGATTTTTATGTTTCCGTTCCACTGAGCCTGAAACCCAAATTCCAAACCACCCCTCGTTATTCCCTACTCCACCTTACACTACTTTGTAAGTCGTTCACCGAATTTATTACACTCGCCTGGGTTTTATTACTATGCGGTGCGAGGAGGATGTTTGCGTAGATAATCAGTGTCTAACATTAGTGTCTGGTTATAGATTCCTGCTCCTTCTATTTGCTCCTGGAGAATGGAAATGAACGTTAATGTAATTATTTTGTCCACATTTGCCATCGGAGGTACAAACCGTTGCAGATGTTTTCAACCTTTTACCAACCCACTGCATATCCTTTCGCAATCGACCAACCAAATCGACATCAAGTAAATGTCCTTCTAAATTGGGTGACAGACTTTAATGAAGCGGGAAAATTCACCGGTGGTGTTGTTTAGACGGGAAAACATCAGCTAATGTCGTTGTGAAGTATAAGAAAATTATTTCAAAAACAGGGCGCTTTCTTTTGGTCTTTCGAAAAAGTACAAGTCGAACTCTTTTTTTCTCCTGAAATATTCCTGAATGTACATGGTTTTTATTTTTCATCCAATGTTTTCGTCTTCAAAAAAGTTTTTTCACTTTTTTACCACCCTCCTCCTGTCAAGGTTTATTTTTAGTTCCTTTCGAACATTAAATTGTTGTGTCGCAACAAGCTTCTTAAGACTCGTACTGACAAAAGACAAAATCTTGGTGGGTGTCCTAAGTCCTTCATCCTTGTGTTGAAACTTTTTTTTCTACGAAAACGATGTGGTTTTCGTAAAAGAAAAGAGGAAACATTTATTGATAGAGGGAGACGGTATAGATACAGACTTTTTGAGGTATGCATCGGCGGTGTCTAAGTATAAGGAGAAACTTTGAAGTGATTGAAACAGTTTGTTAGTGACTCTTTTTTTAAATTAATTTAAGTTGTTTATTCGTAGGTAGTTTTACTATAGTCTGCGCTTAACCGAATTGCACCTTTTAGAAGAGTTCTTGAAAAGCTAAGCTAAGAGAAGTTTTTCAATTAAAATTTCGGTGGTATGCCTGTTAGGATATGTTTTCTTGTTATCAATAGGACGATGTGCATTTTGAAAGTACACAAATTATGTGTGAAAAATATTTGGGTACAATGGCGGAAAACATTGTTTTATAAAATTTTGTTAGACTTACAGTACAATTCCACCGAACCGAAATGTGTAATTTCAGCGAACTACAAGATTTCAGCTAACATTTTTCAATTTTCGTATGCGAACAGAAATGCTTTATGGGAACAGAAGTATAAACAGGAAGGCATAGGCACACATGCACGTGGTTAAATTAACATAGTCACGTTCATTCTGGTGGGAGGACTTGCTTTAACCACCCAACTTCTAAGTCGGCAACATTTCAAATATCCATGTGGTAATCCTTTGACGGAAATTAAATGCAATAGCACTGCGTACACTAATACTTACGCATACGAACTTAGTATTATTGAAAGTCTCATAGTATGCTTTAAAATGGTAAACTAAGATTTTCCAAAGATGTGCAGGTAACTCTGCTTTTGAAGATAGGTTTTATCTCAGAAAAGATTCAGACCAATAGCCCAAGATGTAGCTCACTTCTCTATATGCCCTAAATTCGTTATAAAGCAATATCTAAGAATTCAATAATACTTTTCAATGAACTTGAAGATTGCTTTTCTAAAATAAGCCAGCTGTGTTCCATGTCTAAGTGGAAATCTGTTTGGTTCCTACTAATTCATTTTGGTTCTCTTCAAGTTATCACTAAATGTCCCTATCTTCTCTTACATTGTCCTTAAACAATTTTGTTTTATATTCAACTAATTTTATAATCGATTATGAAATCACACCGACATTTTGCTTAAGGGCGACCTATCTTAAACTTTTGGCGAAATCGCATTAAATGTGGACCATTGGTTAGAAATCGTCCCTTCGGACACAAATGCTTGCACCTCATTGATTATTTTAAGCTGCTATTCTATTAATACAGGCTCCCATGCTACATTTGCTTTTCTTATTCTCATGCAAACTGAAACTCACATCTACCTTTTATTTGCGTAGCAGCAACACTCATGCTCCTTTTGACATCCATTCAAGTAGGCTACTGATTGCCTAAGTATTTTCCCATATCCCGATTCATTTAGAGTCTCTGCCTGAGGCACAGTATCTTTTCATCCTTGTCGATCCCGGGCACGTTACTTCCAGTTAGGCAGAGCACGTTTTCTGCCACCCGTGATTACTTGGCCTTTATACCAGAGGTTCGGTGGCTTTCCTCGTCTCAAACCTGAGGGTTGTGATTTGAACATTCTCTTGGCTGGAGCATTGTTGTCCATTCGCTCGATGTGTCCGAGCCAATGTACCCGACTTATATTAGCTTTTTGGATGACATTCACATCTGGGTACAGCTCATAGAGTTCGCGGTTAAACCTCCTTTTCCATTCTTAATTTTTTCGACAGAGTTAAATCCTAACTCCACTTTCTTACTTATCATCTAGTACTCGTATATAGCAGAACTGATAAGATTTGCGTTCCGTAGAGCATTAATTTTGTTCGTCGAGTTACGAGTTTTAAGGCCAGTTGTTTGCTAAACCTAAGTAGCAGCGGTGTTCTAGGGCTATTCTTCGTCGAATCTCCAATCTCCAGTTTGTTGGATTAATATAAGCTAGGTGAACTCCTTGATCAGTTAATGTTATCAGCAGTGACATTCCGTCCTATGTTTCATACAGATATATTTTTGTTAGTTGATAACATATACATACTTGGCTTTGTCCTCATTTACTTCAGAACTAACTCATCTCGCTTGATCTTTAATTGTCGTAAATGTCTCTACGTATGATTGCAAGCTTGAGATTTCCCGACGGTGTCAATATCATATGCAGGTACCCCAGCAACTGGACGGACGTATGAAAGATAATGCCTTTCGTGACGTGTCATGATTGCCGTGCCATCAGGTAAGCGACCCGTAGGCCCGAAGATAGATGGTTGGATCAAGTCCGACATCTCGCTTGAAGGAATTCCTCCGGATGAGTTGGACTTAATTGCGGAGGATCGAGAGGGATGGTGACTCCACCTGAGCATCTTACCACCGCAACCCTTATAAGGGACTAGTGGGCCATCGGAAGTATATGTATACATGCATGCTTTCCGTGGTAATGCCCGCTTTGTGCACTATCTGTTCCAGTACCAAATTGTAGAAATCACATTCGTAACCTTGCCGAAATCCGGTGGAAGTTCGGACGATTTATTTCCAAATTGCACAGAGCACCGTGTATTTTCCAGCATTACGCAACATAGGTGGATCAGTTTTACGGGATCCCGAATTCAGTCATCGCACTGTAGAATTCAAGACGATGAATGCTATCATATGCGGCGTTAAGATCGATAAACAGGTGGTGAGTTTCGACTTGAAACTCGTTGGCCTTTTCTAGAGTTTGCCTCACTCTGAAGATTTGTTCTATAGTCGAACTGCCGCCGCGCCGGAAGCTACACTAGTACGTCCCGATTATTATGTTGCAGAACGGCTTAAGACGTTCACACAGGCCGTTGGATAGGATTTAGTATGAGACACTTAGCAGGAATATGCCTCGGTAATTCTTGCAAGACATGTTATCGCCTTTTTTGAAGATAGGGCATATAGAGCTGATATTACAGGCATCGGGCATGCTTTCGTTCACCCAACCACTTTGTATACATCATTTTCATTTACCCAAGCTTAGTCAATCGTTTTGAATAGTGTAATTTTTCTCTTACCTTAAACATGTTCCTTAAAAGACACCTTTACCAGAATTACAAGTGTTTCGGCCTCGTAGGAAAAAGCTATGCGCAATTCATATGGCCTACTTCATAGATGTCCAGCATAAGGGGCCTAGAATGAAAGTAATTTTCACATTATCGCTTAAATTTTCAGGAACATTATCTTCTTCATTATGTTGACATATTTTGTCAATATACCCTATATTACCATATATAGATAGTTTAAGATTCCTTAGCAGTTCATTTCAATCACAAACATTGTTGATCTCGCACATATTATTATACAGCATGCACTCGTTCTCAATGTTGACAGTATCATTAAATTTCCCCTGATGTTTTCAGTATCATGCAGATCACATACAATTTAAACTAAACATCTTCCAGCTACCGTTCCCTGTGCAGGTGTGCGGATATGAAAATAGAGCTTTTAAAAACGGAATACAACCTACCTCAAGTACTTTTTTTACGATCTACCTCTAAACACTAGACATTGCCTCCTCAAGTACTCTCAGTCACTCCACAGCTTCAAGAAGCCTTCAAGTTTAAATCCACCCAATTTAATGTGTTCTCCTCCCTATTACCAGCTACTTAACAACCGCCTGTGCACCAAGTTCTAAAAAAAGCTTTTATTGTCACGCATTAATTCAAATTATTCCGTTAGGATTTATTAAAAGACAAGTACCGTCATTTCGCGCGTAATAGTGTCACTCAATTTGAAACATTTTTTCGTCGTCCCGCGCCCGCTCATTCTTCTTCGTCACAAAGTCTAAATGTCAATTTTTCAACATGATTATCCACCAAAGAATTGGACACCTGCTCACAGTCCTAATAATGCCGACAATCTCTCCTCTCCACCGAGATCAATTTAAATTAGTTAAGTGGCAAATGTCACTGTGTAGCTATCCGTGCGCAAATTTCCCTGTCTCTTGTCTTAACGTATTCCTGCTCATTGGCTTCCGCAGGATTAACCTTAAAAATATCTGATGCCTTTCTGCCTAGTCGTTCTCTATGGATTCTCGACCAAATTATCACATGGCTAACAGAATATCATCTTCCCTTAGTCCATGATTGATGAGCACAAATTTTTCGCCCCAAAAACGTATAAAACACGAAAACGAAAACGAACAAGGGATATATGCAAATTTTGTGTTTGCCTTCTTTTGGTAACACTTCAGTGCGAAAATGGAAGACGAAGGAACAAAAAAAAAAGGAAAGGAAAGACCATCCAATCCATCACAGTTAATTTGCATAAATTTGTCAAAATTGCATTCCACCTCAGCTCCTTACAAGGGTAGTGTGTTGGAATGACCATCGGCGAATACTAAACCAACGTTTCTCGTCCTCGATCATTGCAGAAGAGAACCATCGTCCTTTAGTTTTGCCCTGAAGCTTATTATTATTATACTCGATTTACGAGAACGTTTTCCAACATCGTTGGCGATTTACGTATCTAGTCATGGATATGGACATGAAAGGAGGAGGGCAGATTTTGACAGATAAGTATCTGGGAGGTGAGCATAAGATAATAGTGAACCAGTACCTTTGGGGTGTTATTAGCACTTATATCAATCCTGGTGTTTGCCTTCAAGGATATATTCAGATTAGATTTAAGAATTGCTTAAGAGCATCCTCGATGTGTGAACTCCCGTGTTTAAGGAAAATAAGAGCTTAAGGAGTGTTGGCAGCTCAATTGGTACGAAGTTTTTGTACCCTGCTTCTATTTTGGAGGGGCGACATTTTAATGACGTCCAGAGATGAATGAGGGAAAAAACTAGACAAACGTGGATGTAAAGTGGAAGCAAAACAGGAAAATCAATTTTCTTTTTCAATTTTGCCGAATATTGATGTTGTGTAAATTGCTACGTAGTGCCTACAGTATGTTTTACAAGGCAGATGGGCATGAGGAATGCATAAATCAGAATGGTCTGACGATGTTAAGCGCATATGTGATCAAGAGTAGTTTTTATTAGTGGAGAGGATTAATAGTTATTTGAGTGGCAAAAGCTAAACACATCAATTCAATACGATGTCTGTCCGTCTGTCTGTTAGTCCATTTTCGCACTTGTAACTTTCCAACCGATCGGCTTACAAATTTTAAAATTTTGTGCCAAAGGCAGTCAAATAGTTTTCATATTTCCATTATGCGACATAAGAAACGAAATGCAAAGGACTCATAAGGACTCCAAATATGTATGTCAAAAAATATTGTATCTATTTGTTTAAATAACAAAAAGCCTTAATATGACAAAAAATAGTGTTAAATTCAAGCAGAGGATGGGACTAACTACAGAACACATCAACCTCAACAGACTACGGCTGATAGAGACAATTAACTCTATCCTCCTATTAACTGTCAGGAGGAGGAGGAAGATGTAGAGCACTTCCTCTGCCACAGCCCAGCAACAGCAAGGTTGAGACTAAAAGTACTGGGGCCCTCAACGATACGTGACCTGTCACGCCTTAAGCAAAAGGTTCGATTCGAGCTGAACGTTTTCCCGATAAGCACACAATATAGTCTTCGTACTCCTATACCATTCTACTTCATACACCCCCACATCTCCATCAAAAATACTCCGCACAGGCAAAAAATAATGAGGAGAACACAATGGGTCTAATGGAGGCCTAAGTGAAGAGCCCTCTATAACCAACCAACCGACCAGCTCTTCAAGAAAAGATCGCAAACAAAACCTTTAATTAAAATTATGACTTTGGAAATCCATACAATATAAACCTAGGTTAGCTTATTGGGTGCTGCTTGCACGTTAAGTAGTCTTGTTTATCCACATTGTTTTTCTCGGTGCAGCTTCTTAGATTTGAAAATTGGGAAATTAAAGGATTCAGGATGGTGTTAGTGCTGGTTGTGGCCAGCATCCTCCTTGAGCTATCCCGTGTTTGAAACGAATTTAAGAATCGTGGACTTATTCATAGTTCGTTATGACCCCGGGTTTCCCCGTTTCTAGTTCTGCTGAAGCTCAGTTATAATGCGCAGCTGTCAGTAAATGATGTATTGGTTTACATACTCGAAACTGCTTTTCATAAAAGTGAAGGTTTCCTGTCTAAATGATAATGGCGGCCTTTAATCTTAAGAAAGGGACTCGTCGTCCTCTAACGTTTGGTGATACATCATTCCAGCGTGGACATCTTCCTCAAGAAACAATTTTGTACACCATTCAAAGCCAACTTGAAAGCCTTCAATCTTAAGACCACTACTGTTCCTCAAATAATTTAAAGAAAAAAAAACATCGTCTGAATATTGTACCAGAAGTGATTTTTTATATTTTTATTCTACAACGCAATATTTCAATAAAGATAATTTTTATATCATAAAATATGGCACTTATAGTCTACACCTTCCTCGAAAGTGCATCTGAGAATAAAAAAGTTTTGATTGGTACTTGCATGTATGGTCGTAATCCAGCTTGAGTGCTAAATTGCATTTAAGTACCGTAAAAATTTTATTTTACGAATTGTGCATTCCATGATGAAAAGATAAATTTTGCAAAAAGGGAAATGGATCATAAAGCCACGATAATAATTCATCAAACGTTTTATTTCAAACTACCCACGCGTCATCTAACATCCTGCGTCTGACAGCTTCTTTAACATATTTTTTCTTCAGCGAAGAAAACCAACGGGCATTAGATTTGCATTACCATAATAAAAAGATTGTATAAAAGAACCAAGTGTGGGTTATAAGTCTTTAAAAGACTTCTAAGCGATTGAACTAAGGGGCGGAATTACATCAGGCATCGTGTGAGTATGGCTTACGACTAATGATCTGGGTATGGTACAGAACAGCTTTTATTGTCAATTCCTTTTAGGATTGAAATTCAAAGTGAAAGATATGGGTTAGTTTGAGTTGCATCAACCTTCCTCGTAAGGGAAAAAGCTGGTGTGTGTATCAATCATTCAGCATCATACAAAATATTAGAATGTTGTAAGTTACATCTTTATAAGTTACATCTTTATAACTAATGACTTGCAATTTTTTCTAAACTTGGCCCGAATACCTTTTGCAAACGAGGCCAAATATCTGGGAATGACGCTCGACGCAAGGCTGAAATGGAATCCGCACGAGAAAATGAAACGTAAAGAACTCACAATCAAATATAGAGAAATGAACTGGTTACTCGGAAAACATTTCCAGCTCAGTACTGTGCAAGCAAGTGCTAAAGCCGGTGTACCAGGAAAACAAATGTCAATATTTTACAAACTTTTCAAAATAAAGTGCTAAGAGAATTTGTCCAAGCACCATGGTATAGTAGAAATGGCAATATCCACAGGGATCTCGGAATTCCGACAATTGAAGCTGAAATTAATTAGAAGCTTCGCGAGAAAGAATAGAAACCGACTAATCGGACATGTCAACAATGCAGTCCTATAAATTTTGGATGAGAGCAATTTATTGCGCCGACTACAAAGGACGAAACCTTTCGACTTGGCGAGATAAAAATTAACCGCGTCCAGATTGCGGAACATGCAGGATCTTTCAGTGGAAAGTAACCTGTCAAACGTTTTTATTTCGTGATAGAAAAATTGCTTGATAAGTTGCAATATCTAACAAATTTATATCGAAGGTGGGTTTTTTTTGGTCAGTAAGAATCTGACACTACAATGAGCACGCGCTTGCTCTTCTCATAGTGTCTATGGAAGATTTTCACCTACCCCCGAAAAAAAAAAAAACTTTATAAGCGAAAAATAAATGTGTCTGCTTCCCCTTGAGGTAATTATAAACATTATATTTCAGCCTCTAACACCAACGAATATGAGTAGAAATAAAAAAAGAATACCGGAATAGGCATTGGTTACATTGGAGGGGACTTCATTTGAGATAAAAAGCCGACACAATCTTCATTTGAAAATTAATAAAACTCTAAATAAAAGATAATATCTGTGGCAACAAGGTATAACAGCATAAGTATACTTATGCCGTTATTGAAATATTTTTTGTTTTGAACATTTTTTATATAATATTCTCTCAGGAAATGCAAACCTATAACGCTGAAACATTGCCTCGATATGTCTGGAATTCATTATCTGAAGCGGTTACTGAATTAGGGGCAGGGAAATGAGACGATAAAGACATCTTTAAATACGTTTTTTGGAATGTGTAAAGGCACTTATGCTGTTATTCCTTTTTGCCACAGATATACAAAGGTACAAAGAAAAGTTTGTCGTTGCGAAATGATTCGCCTGACCGTCGCTCTTGCCCGTATCAGTTGGACTCCTAGTCTCTCCCTCTTCAAATTTGTCCCCAGTTCAGATGTGGTGTGGAAGGACAGGGTGAAGCTGCATACATACATATTTTTGCATTTAGTAAATAAATAAATATTTTGTCGCAAACAGCCCCGACAGGTCGTAGAATTAGCTTTTTTGCAAACGCTCGTATTGTGTTTGTTATATTTTTCGCACGAATGGAAGGACGCACGTATTTCGCATGCGGGACTGTCAAAAAATGTTCCGTGTTTTCTGAAATTCGAGCATTAAACCACATACGCCAATGTCTGTCCACTGCGCCACACCGTCCACATATTTCTGCATCTATTGTCATAAGTTTATTAATTTGGTCAAGGAAAACCAAGATATGCATATATGGTACACCCAGATATACAAAAAAAATAACAAAAACAGCATATGTTGAGAGTAGAGAATATGTGCAAATTTAAGGATGCGTTCCATAGACAACAAATTTGATGATACATATTTTATTGAAGACTGTTTTTTTTTTTTTTTTTAGAGAGGCAAACTTAAAAACGTGGGGGCGCCGTGGCACAAGTGGTTAATGTGTCGGACCACCGCGTGTCGTTCGAATCCAAGAAAACACCAAAAGGTTTTTTTACGGTCCCAACTTTCGCGAACGTCTGACAAGCATCCGAGAGCTTTATTGTCTCGAAAAAGCTTCTCAAAACAAACTGCCCTTCAAATACGGCAGTAAACTGTAGGTCCCTTTCATTCCTGTGAAAATTATGACGCACACAACACGAGTGGTTGCGAGAAGCTGGGCCCAAGCACTTGACGAGCTGTTGCGCCGGATATTTACTTTTTTAAACGTAAAGACAAATAAAAAAATAAGAGAAAATAACATAATATCAATAAAAAAAATTTACTTTGAATTTGAAGTACCAGCTTAGTGCTCATCAACAATTTTATGATTTTTGTTCTTCTTCCAACATACTCGTAGGTTTGTAAGGAGCGATTGGGTTAAGTAGACCTACTGTGCGCATTGAACTTTTCTCCAAATTAGAATTAAAAGACTCTATATCAGTGACTTCATTAACTTTCGGCATCAATTTCTGCTTCTCCTTCCTACTTCTTTTTCGGCGAGGTTATGATCCAAAAACAAGGGATCATAACCCTCTCACTTCACCGCATTTCTACTGATCCGCCTGTGGGGTTCGCCTATTTGACCTCAGAAATTATCGGCAGGCCTCCCGATTTTGGATCACTAGGTTACTGAGGCCAATGAAATGTGGGTGTCGTCGCATTTGTGTGATCCAGGCGTTTATAGGCCTGCCTCTCCTGCCTCGCGATGTCTTTGGAACCTTCATTTATATTGCCTTTTTAACAGGGTTCAAATGATCTGTTCTTTGAACGTGGCAATATGAGCTGAGCCGGTCGCGCTCTATTTTTCGTAAGATGGTTTCCCTTACATGAAGGCTTCCACGCATCTTCGAGCATCTTTTTCGATTAAGCTTTAGGGGTGGCAATGGTGTAGTGGTAACGTCGTCAATTGCCACGCTTATGGTTCATGGTTCAAATCCTGATGTCAGCAAGCATTTATTTATTTCTCATGAAATATATAAAGTCAGTCCGATCATTTGTAAAAGCTTTTGTGAACACCGCTGCGAAGGCATAACACTGGCAGTAGCTTAGTCATGTGGCTGGAAAAATTGTTCGCTCTGTTGATGATGATTTGCCCTTGACATCGATTATCGTCGGGAATAAAGTACTGTGAATCAGAAGCAATGACAATAATAACAAAAAATCTCCCCAGTTATCTGGACGCCACCCCCGGAGAATAACTGAAGCATAAACAACTGAGCTTCATGAACCACTACACCAAAATCTTTTCTCTCTCTCTCTCTCTCTATCCATCCTTTCCAACGCCCGCACTGTCATGTTAAAGGTATTCATAACCCTTTGAGTGCTCGCGAATTATAAAAAAAAAATAGAAGCTTTGTCACTTATGCTGTCATGAGAAGCATCTTTATCTCAGCTGCAGTTAATTTACTCTCATACTTTTGTACATCGTACAACGTTGTGAACCGTATGTGAGCGCTGGACGCATAACTGCTGTGTAGAGCCTTCCTTTCAACTTAGGTGGCATTTTTCGGTCACAGAAGATAGCGGAGTTTTCCCGCCCTTGACATCTATTTCTCCATATTTTTAATGCTCATTTGGTGAGTTTTTCCTTCTGGATCTGAGTTATTTTCATCTGATTAAACTTGCTCTTCCAGGTCTTTTAGTTCCTGGACAGATAGCTCAGTATCGTGTGCTTTTAGAAGCTCATTACCACTTACTCGTAGCTTCAGTTTTTGAAAGCTATCCAATCTTTTTCGAAGTAAAAGCAGGTTTTCTACACTGCGTTCATGAGTGCCGCCCACATCGTCTTCTACACACTCTGCCCGTAATGGTTTCCAAACTGCATACATCATGTTTTTTTTTTTGATTTCACACCAAGATGGTTTGATGTTCTTTACTGCATCCGTTATGTTGTACTTAAGCGCTAAACTCTGGAAGAGTGGGTTTGTTAGGTCCTTCTATAGCTTCTTGCGAAAAGTTTGACGCAGATACATTTTCTTAAATGTATCTTAGCTCTAATTTTTTATTAATTGCTAGAAACATCAGAAGAGAAAAATAGCGAGTTCTGTCATTCAACAACATGTTTTATTCAGTTTTTTGTTAGATTTAGCTATAACGGGAGACAAAATTATTCGCTTAAAACAACTCCAAATTCGTTCAAATAAAACTTAAATTGCTATGAATTTGGCATCTGGTAAAATGAATAGGATGCAGTATACCATGATGGCTTTAGCGTAAAAGAGTGAAATAATAATAATTTATTAATTCTTATTTCTTTATTTTCAAATATAATGACATGCCAAGAGACTATTAAGTCGTTTATGCATTTTCTACTATTCAACCAAATTCTGTTTAAAATGTTATAAAAGAAAATTTTTACTGCAAAGCATTATTCTTATTTAATTGGAACAGTAGTAGACGCAGATGTATGGTTGGTGAAGTGCATGGGCTGGGCACTGCCGTCTTTAGTAGATCTATTGGTCCCCTCAATTGAAGTTTGTAATGAGCGCTTTTTTCTGTCTAACAAGGCAGTTCGAACATTTTTGATCCAGCTTAGGTCAGATTTGTCTAGTAAAGAGGCACGTAGTGCCATCTGTTCATCTGCGGTTGGTTACGTTAATAGTATTGATCTTAAGCAGCAGTTTCATTGTAGCGAGAGGCATGCCGATATTCACCTTGTCCGGTGAAATCGATAGCCTAGTGCCCTAGAGTTCGTCGATCATGCAATTCCTTGCAATATCTCTGTGTTACGGCAACCAAATGAGGTGAATATTTAATTGTTTAACCATCTCGATTAAGAGGCAAGTGACTATTTAGGGCAGTTTTTGTATTAAAGGTGACAGATTCCTGGTATTTTATCGCAGCTTGACCGTCAGTAAACAGGGCGATATCCTGGTATCGATCCTGAATATCATTTTTATATTGTATTTTTAAAACTGTAACGAAGCGTTACATTTCGCCCCTCACCTGCACCGTCCCCGCGATCATCATTCGAGCATTGGACGCGCGAACACGGGACATCCGCACAATTACCCGAATTCTACACCAGAAACTCACTGACCGTCGTTCTACCTACCGACCCCACTGTGAATATCCCGAACAACCATCAACACCCCAGGCCAAACTCAGCCGACCGACCCGCACACCCATCAATTGCCGTAGCCGAAATCCCACATCATACTCGCAACTCAATAACTTTTCCTTTTCGACCGACCCCACTGTGCATAAGATCACGCCACTCCATAACAAGGAGAGAGAGAGCACTTGTGATATTGGTTAAGCCACACCTAAACATTGTGTGCTAACAGGAAAGACCCAGTGTGCGAAATACACTGTGGCTAGATTTGTTGGTCGGGCGAAGGTATGCTCGCGGTGTTTTTGTTCAACACACTGTGGTGAGAGGTCGTGCGGTAGTAATATGGAGAGCCGAAGTATACGGGCTATGTGATATATGGAGAGGTGAGCGAAGATGTGTGCCGAATATAGGAAGGTTTTGCATTGGGTCGTCGAATTCACATTTAATGCCTACATGGATTTCAATAAGGTGACCCACTGCCAAGGAAGAAGTCGGAGTTCCTCACGCCGTTGTTATTAAGTACCAATCCAGTGTACTGTGAGGCACTCTCTAGAGTGGAAACATCCACCGAATATTTTGGCTGCTCTTCCGTCTTTTTCAAGATTTGAGCATAAATCAAATCGGACCTGCTGCTGACCACAGCCGCTCCGACCGTAAAGTTTGGGCCTATCCTCCTCTAGGATAAGCCATTGCCAGTCCTGACCGTAGTTCTCAGATTTGAGAATTTATACCGCACTCCTGGGAGTAATATTTTTGTGACATTGGTTGTCAAAGTACCAGCCTTAAGCCGGTGCTGCAAAGTAGCTGCCTTCAGCAGCCGCTGCCATAGCTGACGCCCTAAAAAGCTGTCGCTGCCATAGCTGACGCCCTAAAAAGCTGTCGCTGCCAGAGCTGACGCCCTAAAAAGCTGTCGCTGCCATAGCTGACGCCCTAAAAAGCTGTCGCAGCCAGAGCTGACGCCGTAACACGCTGTCGCTGCCATAGCTGACGCCCTAAAAAGCTGTCGCTGCCATAGCTGACGCCCTAAAAAGCTGTCGCTGCCAGAGCTGACGCCGTAACACGCTGTCGCTGCCATAGCTGACGCCCTAAAAAGCTGTCGCTGCCATAGCTGACGCCCTAAAAAGCTGTCGCTGCCAGAGCTGACGCCGTAACACGCTGTCGCTGCCATAGCTGACGCCCTAAAAAGCTGTCGCTGCCAGAGCTGACGCCCTAAAAAGCTGTCGCTGCCAGAGCTGACGCCCTAAAAAGCTGTCGCTGCCATAGCTGACGCCCTAAAAAGCTGTCGCTGCCAGAGCTGACGCCCTAAAAAGCTGTCGCTGCCATAGCTGACGCCCTAAAAAGCTGTCGCTGCCAGAGCTGACGCCGCAACACGCTGTCGCTGCCATAGCTGACGCCCTAACAAGCTGTCGCTGCCAGAGCTGACGCCCTAAAAAGCTGTCGCTGCCAGAGCTGACGCCCTAACAAGCTGTCGCTATATAGCAGACGCCCTAAAAAGCCGTCGCTATCCTCTAGTTAAGTCCTAGCGTTAAGAAACTAAGGCCTAGTAGGTAACTCATTATTGTTAGGTATCCTAATATTGTTAAGAACAGTAAACCGACACCACCTTAAGTATTTCATCATTGTTAAGTATTCCTGGCTTTGTTAAGGCTAGTTTAAGCATAACCATTATAAATAAATAATGCCTCTTTCCCAAAGTTTCAGGTGTTCTTTGGTTGACCCTGGATCCGACGAGCTAAACCTCAACCCTTGAGAAAACACCCTCACAACACACTATTTTATCTTGTATACATAAAAGGTTGCCTTTTCCTACCTGTACTCATTTTAAGTGTACTCTTACATGTACAACGATTATATAATATATAAATATATAAATTTTATACCACATTATACCTAAGCCACGATAGAGCTTGTTTTGCCGCCATAATCTCTGCCTTGTAAACGCTGCAGTGATTGGGAAAGTGGAAAGAGATCATTGGAGAAGACAGCCCTTCCGACTCCCGATTCCGTTTAGGATCTTTCTATATAGAACCATATGGATTCCTCCTGTAACCTGTTAAAAAGGCAATATCAATGAACGTTCCAAAAACATCGCGAGGCAGGGGAGACAGGCCTATAAACGCCTGGATCACACAAATGGGACGACATCGGCATTTCATTTGCCTCAGTAACCGAGTGATCCAAAATCGGAAGGTCTGTCGGTATATTCTGAGGTCAAATAGGCGAACCACACGGGCGGATCAGTAGAAATGCGGTGAAGTGAAAGGGTTATGATCCCTTGTTTTCGGATCATAACCTTGTCGAAATAGGAAGAAGAAGGATTTCTCTTGTAACGGCAGATCACTCTCAAGTCTGGAGGGGATGCCGGTTTCAAAGTTTTTATCAAACAGAAGTTGTGGATAAACGATTCAATATCGTTAAGAATAGAAGAGTGTGTGGTTGTGGTACCTAGTCTAGAACACTGACATATGAAATTCATGCGAGTGGCTGCACAAGTTGGATAAGCTGGACTCTCTTAGAACTGCATGAAAACAGTTTGCATTCAAATTAATTTTTTGTACTGCAAATTTCCTTTTAACAGATGACACTTAAAAGTTAGTTATATTCTATAATATAACCCGCTTGAGAATCTAGTTTTTATGTGCGTTTCGGAAGTTGTTTTTTATTGTTGCCATTGGTAACAACGGCACATGCAAATTCGCAGAGATTGTATAGACATAACAGTACAATAGCCATCCATGTTTAATACGTACATATATCAAGTGAATTGCTGAAAATCAGTTTTAGCATATCTTTAGAAAATTCGTGTTTTTTTTTTTTTAATTTTTGAATAAGGAGTTTTTCTGAATCCTTATATGACCTGAGTTTCAAAACACTGCACATATATCTTTCTCTCTCCATGTATCTCTTTCAACTTAAGTCGTACAATTAATTGCATTCACAGGAGGTTGTTCTATAAATACAAGTTAAAATAAATAAAAAGGAAAAGAAATTCTTTAATCTTTAATTCTATCCTCTTTGGTCCATAATCGTATCTTCTCATAATTTTGTTTAGAAAAGTTACTGCAGTAAGCTTTTCAAAATATCTAATACATGATACAAAAGATTTAGAATGTAAATAGTTTAAATTTAAAATCTATTAAAGTATGTGTACTAACTAAATTCATGTTTCTTTTAATTTCAGGTAAGAAACGCTACTAAGCTTTGTGATATATATTAGCCCTATTTGAGTAAGTACAATAAATATATCACATTGACTGCCATGGCTATCAAATATGATAGCCAATGGATTCCTTTGCTGTTTCCGTGGGTGCCTTTGCTAACCAACATGATACGGTCTCTATTTGTTGGTTTGTGTCTAAAACAATGCAGGTAATGAGAAATTTATTTTGAAATTGGTTTGGCAGTCAATGTGATATATGTACATATTCATAAGTTTAAGTGTAAAATATTTTTTTTTTTTATAATAAAATTTTCCCAATTTGACGATTTGTAAAAAAATTGCAATGCGGTTGTACACAGTGGATCTAGAAAAAAACATGTGTTAGTCCTTTCTGTTCTATAAATTGCTAGATACCTGATAGTATTCCTCATCA
Organism: Brachypalpus laphriformis; assembly: GCA_945910035.1. Lineage (NCBI taxonomy): Eukaryota > Metazoa > Arthropoda > Insecta > Diptera > Syrphidae > Brachypalpus > Brachypalpus laphriformis. Next base: position 128,911,941 of record OX246755.1, read on the forward strand.
CTAGGGTACCGCAGCTATGTTAATCTAATCGAGTACTTAAAAATATCTAGAACAGATTTTCTATCTTATTTTACTTAGGTACGTGTATACATACACAATTTCAGCTTGAACTCAAGTACCTAATGAATCCCATTAATATATTTTGTGCGAAAATAATTTTTAAGACAATAGGAACGAGTGTTTTTTATGCAAGTAATTATATCATCACTATATGACTCTGTTTTTCCTCCTGACATACATACATAAAGCATTCTCTACGTTTAGTCAAATTACAACAATCCGAAGAAAGAAAGATAGAAAGGCTAGGTTTCCGAATTTGAACTATATTTTTCCTTACTGATTGATTGTTGTGTATATTTTTCTTGCCACACTTCCTGTAAATTGTGAAATGTGCCAATTTTCCGAAAGTAGGTTGCTTGGCCATCATTGAAATCGATTTGTTGTACACGCGTCCGCACTCTTTTCGACTTTTAAATTTTAATCATCGAGTTCCAGAGCGGCAAAGTCAGTTAACAAATCACTACCAGAAGCTCGTACAAACTCTTCACAGATCCTTGACTTTATTTTTGTTTATCTTGGATTTTGTTCACACCCTCTCAGAATTCAGTGCGTTTCAATTTCCCATCCCTCGCTGCCCATCTGTACATCGAGTTATCTTTGAAAGCAGTCAGATGGAATCATTTTCCAGTGCTATTGGTTCTTTTTCTCCTTCTCAATATACTGAACATGGACGTTATCACATTTGAATGATTTATATTTATCTCTGGGGTCCACGCAAGCGAAGAGGACGAGAAAACGAGGACGGCAAATACGAATGGGGATACAAAATGTTATTTATGTGGGCTCTCCTCGTTTTAAATGTTTACTTTGTGTTGAGTGTTATTCTGCTCCTTTTTTTTTTGCTATACACTACTTTCTTTTCCGTTTTTCGTCTAGGTCCTGGTGCTTCTTCTTTATCATTTTTGGGGAAAAAAAAGAATATTCTTCTAATTAGTTTCTGTGAAATTGGTTTTTCATGTTTCATTGAGTGCTTTTTCACAGCCGGATTCTCTCGGGTCGGGAAACCCCACGTCCTCGAAACCAACACTAACAACATTAGAGTGTCGGTCGGAAACCGCCAACAGTAGGGCGGATCTTGGAGCTTTGTGTACACATCCTCTGTAGGTATCCCCCTGTATCGGATATGCAATAAATTTTGGAATTAAGCCAACATTTTTGTTTGCCTTTCAGATATTTTTCAGACTATTATTTTTTTGCATTAGGTTGACTTTTAAATTAAGTCACTCTAGGTTTACGGTGGTATGGGGCATAGGTTGATCTTTAGGTGTTGCCGGACCCCTAATTGTTTTGCAGTTTTTTTTTTATTCGTTCTAGCATCAAAGTTAAATTAGTTTTAGAATTTCAATGAACCAAAAATGTTGCACGTACAATTTGCCAATTCATGTGTGTACCGGTTAGTTAGGGAGAAATTCAATTTAGGAGATGAAAATAGTTTTTAGATGCAAAAAAAGTGGCTAACTTTCACTAGATTACTTTCGTTTTTTGCGCCCTCAGTGTATTCAATTCCCAATTGGAGGGACTTTTGCAATTTCATCAAATTCTCTGGTTTTTGGTTTGCTGCTAACTGTTGTACAGCGTGAATAATTTAGGTGCAATGAAACTCAATCAATTTTACGAGTTACTAAAGTCATCAATTAGCAGTAGCTACTATTCCTATGGGAATGAGACGTTAGAATATTTAGAATTGAGTGCCAAAGACACTATGGTATGACGTCGAACACTGAGTATTTCGATTGAAAAATATAAGGCATACATTCTATATGCGACAATGTCCTAGTTTTCTGTACGCTTTCATCAGAACTTCTGATTTCCATGCTTTTTACGACTCAAATTATTGTAGTCTTTAAGTGATGTCTTTTCTGATTGGACTTTATGCCTTTCCTTTAGCTTTAGTAAAGTCTGAGTCACGCATATAGTTCGATGCAGTTTCCAATTTACTAGGCTCCGCTTCTTTGTCCAATTATTTTTACCATACATATTTTCATTTAGTTCTTTCTTTTGGGACATTTTTGCAGATGTAATATTGAAGTATAAAATATATCGGGGTAGATCTGAATATGAAGCTTACAGCTGGTCCAAGACTTTTTAAGAGCGAATAACGCGGTATTAATACTGAATCCATTCTTAAATCAAAAATCAAAGTTGAATAATCAGGATAAATTACTCACATTTATACCCTTTTGTTAGCAATAATATTTCTCGTAGGATTTGGAATTTCCGGAAAAGTGCGTTAAATTTTTTTTTCATAGATTTTTCCAAATACATAAATTCATAAAAATGATTTCAGAACTACGAGCACCATGATTATTTTCGAATTCTCCTCTTAACGGCAATTAAACTCGCTTTCGTTTGGATAACCAAACTACGAGTACGTAGTAGCTCTTATAGCGTCATATAACTTAACCATATTGTATTGGTTAACTTTGAAAAAGCATTCGACAGATAACCGCGACATCTGATATGGGTGGCGCTAAGACATTGAGGCGTTACAGAAACTTTTGTACAGATAATCGTAGACATGTTTGAAAGAGTAAGACAAGGGTAAGATGTCCCGCTAGAGTAACTTAAGATTTCTTAAGTCCTTTGTTCTTTATTGCAGTCCTTAACTATCTGCTTGAATGATAAGTGACGGACTCTAAAATACATCAGTTATTATTTGCTGACGATGGAGCCATCAAAAGTGAGGATCCTACGCCTCTTCAACAAGCACTCGACGTACGGGTGGGCGTTTTGGAGGGTAATGGGTATCGCATTAGTTCAAAAAGACAGAGTACCCGTTCTCTGATCCACTTAGGCTTATTTCTGATATTTATTTAAATGCAACAGTGCTTCCCAAGTGCGAAAAGTTCATGTATCTGGGATCTATGATTAATAGCGAAGAAACCTGTGATGACGACCTCCTCAATCATGCCGTAAGTGTAGGGCGGATGAAGTTCCGAGAAAACTTCATTATCTTATCTAACCGAATAATAATTCCTAGGCTGAAAGGTTCTACACCGCAGTTGTGCGTCCAGCACTCACGTACGGTTCACAATGTTAGACAATGTACAAAACGTATGAGGATAAATTAACGGTATCTGAGATGAAGTTGCTTCTTGGAAGCCTTCACGTTAAAGAAACCATCCAATGAAAAATAGAGCGCGACCGGCTCAGCTGGTATTACCGTGTTCAAAGAAAAGATCATTTGAACCCTGTTAACCCGTTCAATCCGAAAAGCATATGAAGTAAAAATGAGTTATTCATTCATTCATTCATTTTCAATGGCCCGCTAATCCTTCATGAGGGTCGCGGGGGTAGGATGCTCAGGTGGACTCTCCATCCTTCTCGATCCTCCGCCATTGACTCCGATTCATCAGGGAGAATCCCTAAGCGGCTCCAAGAGAGATGTCGGACTTGATCCAACCATCTATTTCTGGGCCTTCCGCGAAGTCGTCTACCTGATGGCACGGCAACCATGGCGCGTCTGAGAAGCCGGTCTGGGGGCATACGCACTACGTGACCAAACTATTGAAGCATAGATCGTTCCGTTCGGAGAAGTAGCTGCTCAACGTTGAGCGCCTCGCATACTCTGGTGTTGCGCACTCGATCCCTACGAGTTATTCCAACAACACCGCGAAGGAACCTCATTTCGGCAGCTTGTATCCGCGATCTTATTCTTTCGGTCACTACCCAAATTTCATGACCATAGGTGAGAGATGGAACATACACCAAGTTAAAAACCGATAGCTTAGCTTGAATACTAAGTTCGGCCTTCCTTTTAACAGATTGGCCAAGCTCTCTCAAAATTGATCCAGCCTGACCAATTCTACAGGATAACTCGGCATTGCTCCTCCCATCACTCGTGAATAAAACCCCGAGGTACTTAAACTTCTCCACCTGCTTCAGTGGGACTCCACTAACATGCAGAGTGCACTGAATGGGTTTTTTAGAAACGACCATTACTTCCGATTTGTTCACGTTGATCTTCATTCCAGCATCATCACAAACGGCTACAAACCTTTCGAGTGCGCGCTGAAGTTCGGTTTGAGAGGACCCAAGGATGACCAAATCATCCGCAAAGAGCAGATGACTAATCCTTAGGTCTCCCACTTTGAAACATTCTCCGCCATGGCTGCGCTGCAACATCCAATCCATATATACAATGAAGAGGAGAGGTGACAAAACGCACCCCTGGCGGAGTCCAACGCCCACAGTGAAAGGTATTGATTTAACACCGTTTATCCGAACACAGCTTTTACAGTTTGTATATAAAGACTGAATCGCCCTTAACAGGGAACCATCAATCCCATACTCCTGCAGAACACTCCAGAGTTTGCCTCGAGGAACCCTATCATATGCTTTTTCCAAATCCACAAAACAAGTGTAGACAGGTTTGGCATATTCCCAGGCCTTCTCAGGAACCATTCTGAGAGTGAACAACTGGTCGGTTGTGCTTCTACCGGGACGAAAACCGCACTGCTCATCCCCCAAACTGTCCTCAACCACAGCTCTGGAACGCTTTTCTAGCACCTTAGCGAAGACTTTTCCAGGGAGACTTAAAAGAGATATACCCCTGTAGTTGGCGCAATCTCTTTTGTCCCATTTTTTAAAAAGAGGAACTATCACCCCCATTTGCCAATCACCAGGTGTTTCACCGCATTCCCAGGCCACTTTAATGACACGCGAGAGCCACTGCACTCCCTCTTTACCTAAAGCCTTGAGCATTTCTGGCCGAATTTCGTCCACACCAGCAGATTTGCCAACTTTTAGCGCTTTGATCGCCAAAGTTACTTCCTCTACCGTAGGACTACTTTCCGCCCAACTCTCGGCCATAGGTCTGTCATCTTCGGTGCCCTGTTCGGGATTGAGCAATTCTGAAAAGTGCTCGCTCCATCTGCGTAAGATGTCCTCCTCATTGGAAAGAAGTCTACCGTCTTTGGATTTGACTCCTTCAACGATATTCAACTTTTTTCCTCTGAGTCGGCGGACGGTCTGCCAGAACATCTTATTTGCAGATCTGTGGTCACGTTCCAATTTCTCGCCAAACTCCTTCCAAGACTGTTCTTTCGCTGTTTTCACAGCTAATTTGCAAGTTCTTCGCGCCTCAGTGTACCGATTTCGAGAATCGGAGTTCCCCAAGTGATCCACACCTTAAAGGCTCTCTTCTTCTCTCTGATGGCTTCTTGAACTCCGGGCGTTTTAAACCAAGCAGTTCTTTTCTCACCACCAGCCGCCACACCAAGCCGCTTCACTCCACAAACATCTCCCGCAGAGGCAATAACCGCCGTTGAAAACAGTTGCAATTCTTCCTCTACATTTGATGGAACAGTTGGAATTCGTTCAAACCTTTCAGATATTTGCCGCGCAAATGTCTCCCGTATCTCATCGTCCTGTAACCTCTCCCATCGTATGCGTGTAACCATCCTTGGTTTACGCTTTAGTAGGGGAGTCACTCTTTCGCTAAGATACAATTTGCACAGCACTAAGTGATGATCAGTTGACAGTTTGGCCCCTCTCAATACGCGAACATCACAAACCATTCTCTTCAGACACGATGGTACCACAAAGAAATCGATCAGCGACTTCTGCTGAAGACTCCGACGGTACCATGTGTATTTGTGAATATCTTTGTGTGGAAAGATACTGTTCATGATGGATAAGCCATTTTCACAACAAAAATCCAACAACCTCTCTCCGTTCGCGTTTTGATCAGGATCACCGTTCCTCCCAATCACACTCCTCCATGTCATAACATCTACACCCACATGAGCATTGAAGTCACCCATCAGGACAAAAGAATCCATATCTGCAACCTTTTCAAGGGCAACATCAACTTCATCTAAGAAAGCTGCGTACTCTGACAGAAGGTTCGGTGCATACACCTGCACCAATGCCAGAGTTGATCTTTCAAGCTTGAGCTTTAAGATCGCAACTCTCCCTCCTAATGGTATCCACTCCAATACTCTGTCTGTCAACCTGGGACTTGTGAGTATCCCCACTCCCGCCCGAGCAGACATTGAGGGTGCGACTCCTGACAGGAAGAGCTTCCACCCACCCGAAAGGTCCACAGTTTTAGAACCTCTCTGCTTTGTTGAAGAGACGCCAACTATATCTAGTCGACTTTTAACAGCCTCCCCAACAAGCTCAAGATCCTTCCCTGTGAGCAATGAGACGTTCCATGTGCCTATCCTAAGTCGATGCCGTTGTCGAATCTCAGAGAGTCCATCTGTGCCCCTATCGGTGCACAGCACGTTCACCCCTTGACCCCCGTAATGTTTCGCGAGACCATTGACAGGAAGCTCGTAGCCATTTCGGGTTTGACCCGGCCGGCTGCCGAGCGGGACAAGCCGACCACCAGACGCTCGAATCCTGACACCCTTCAGGCCTGGCTCCAAAGGATGCCCTGGCTTACCAGGCTTGGCAATATCCGAGGCCGGTCGTCTTCGTGTCATCATGGGGTGTGCGCTTTGTTAGCCGTGACTGGGTTGTATGGATGGGAATAACTATTTAAGTTACCCCATCTGCACATCCCAGTCACGTTGCCCCCACCCCCACTCCCCCACCACGAGGAGGTCAGCTGCCAGGGGGGCAAACAAAAAAAATGAGTTATTACTTATGTTAAGCCATGACAGTAGTTATAGTTTAAACGCTTTCTCTATGCAAAATTAAAGTCGTATATGTATATGGGCGGTGGGAGTGGCCTTGACATATTTGTCCCGTCCGTTCTTTTGGATGGGACATATTGTGTCCTGGTCAATAATTTGGGTCTTCATGAACATGTACCAGGACGCATATGTCCCGTTCGGACCGAAAGGGTTAAAAAGGCAATATCATTGAACGTTCCAAAGACATCGTGAAAGAAAGGTAGGTCTATAAACTCCTGGATCAGGTCTATAAACCTCTGCCTCAGTAACGAAGTGATCCAAAATCGGAAGGCCTGTCGATACTTTCTGAAGTGAAATACCATATTCGAACCCCACAGCCGGAGCAGCAGAAATGCAATTAAGTGGGAGGGTTATGATGTCCTGAGTTCAGATCAGATAATCCCGCCGATTTAGGACAAAGAAGAAGACCTGTAACCTGAGCAGAAGGGTTCAAAGCAACATAATAAGTTCAAGCATTTCTACTCACTTTTCTATTAATATATTTTTTTTAATTATTTATTTATTTTCTTATGCTGTTTATGGGCGCCGTGGTGCAAGTGGTTAGTGTGTCGGACCACTACGCATGAGGTCCCATGTTCGAATCCCAGAAACACCTAACGTTTTTTTTTTAGCATTGTTGTCACGAGAAAGCTCCTCAAGAACAAAATTGCACTTCAGATACGGCACAAAACTGTAGCTCCCTTCCATTCATGCGAAAAAATATAACGCACACAATACCAGTGGTCGCGAGAAGCTAGGCCCAGGCAGTTGATGAGCTGTTGCGCCAAATATATATTGTATATATGTATATTTATACTAAGAGTTTATTTTAAAGTTTGTTTATTTGAAGATGTTTAAGAAATATTTAATGGTTTTTCAAACTCACGCTCTAAGTGATAATGAATACCAAACAATTTGCCTGAAATGGATCATATTACCTCCAAAAAGTGGGTGTGAATCTTTACATTCTACGGATGATTTGTAGCTATAGCCCTATACATTTTCTAGGCAAATATATTTATATGTTCTAATCAAAATATTAAAAACGGGGCATTTTTAAAAACTGCGCGTTTCTATATGATTACTTTTTTGTTGCTTCGGATCTCAGAAAATGTATGTAAGAAATCTTATCTTAGCTCAAAATTCAAGGCCCCAAAACTGGGGCTAGGTACATACCTTCTTCGCAAAATGGACCAGTATGTGGCCTAAGTGAAAAGGATAATTCAAAAACTGATGACATACGGATAGATAGACAGATGGACGGATAAATGAAAACGCGGACATGGCTTACTCGATAAAATACTTGTGTATCAAGCTTAGGTGTACCCATGTGATAGGTTATGAAAGTTGCGATATCCGATTAAATTGGATAATCATTGGGTCGCGTCAAAACTGTTTGGGAAGAAGGCATTTCTTTGCATTGGTCTTTATTCTTGTTTTTTTTTTAAGAACTTGTTTGATTATTCTAGATGTTGTGTGCAGTAGGATCTACTTATATGAAATTCTGTTTACTGTATCTAAAAATGCAGATATTTATTTATTTAATTATTTATTTATTTCTTTGTATAGCTTTTAAAATTATTTTTAATTTACATATGTAAATACATGCATATTATTACATTATATTATTATATTATAATAATATTTTCTAATTTTTTATTTGCTATACACTGACTGCCTACTCCCTATTTATAAACTAATAGCTTAGTTTACATTATCTGTGATACTGTAGGGGAGAGTGGGGCACATTTGAACACTTTTTGCTTTCGAAACTGATAAAACCATATATATTCGACTTATTGGCCTGTAAATTTTACTCACATTGAATAGTGGTATTGAACTTCGATTTCAAATAATATTTGGTTAGTTTAACGAAATATTTATATTAAATTTTTATTTTCAACCAATATAGCTTCTTATGTTCAAAAGTGCCCCATGTATGGGGCAGTTTTGAACTTGGAAGGGGCACTTTTGAACAGCTTTCTTAATTTTTCTCAGTGAATAAAAAACACTTAAATTGAATTTTTTTTATTAATTTTTTAATAAGAACATAAGAAAAAGTTATCAATTACAAACTCAAAATTGATGCTTGATAAAAAAACAAGAAAGATTCATAAAAAAACATAACATAGAAAACATGGAATTCATACCATTTTAGCTTCTTAGAGTAAAGTAGGAAAATATTTATTTTGTGTTCAACCCAACCGAAATTTCGATAAATCAAACGCAAAAGCTATCAAAGCAGATGTTCTAGATGTACCCGGAGCGTTAATTAGTGTAGGCAGCTTGGCTTTAATTTCTATGCCGCATATAAACGAGTTGTCTCGAGATCAGGAAAGTAGAACTTGAAGGATTCAGGCATCTTTTTTAAAAAGTTTATGTTGTACATATTTCCATTTTCTTCTTTAATTTTGCCCACAAAAGCCAGCTTTTTATTTTTATTTTTATTAGAACATTCTGCCAAAACGAAGTCGCCTTGATTTGAGTTGTCATAACTCAAGTCATATGATTCCTGGTTTTCTACTGGTTCCGTTACTTGCCCTTCTTCAAAGGAAGAATCGCCAGCAAAATCAAAATCGAGATCGGTGTCGTCATTAACCGAGAAACTTTCATCTGAACGAAACATAATCGGGGCAGTTTTGAATATGTTCAAACGTGCCCCAACACACTTGTTCAAATCTGCCCCAACTGTTCCAGCGACATAAAATTTTGCATAAATATTAAACTTTTATATATTTATTCAAAAGCTTACTGTGATTTAATTCCAAATTTATTTCCTCTTTACAAACATTTTCTTCTGTTTTAAAATCGCGCACTAAAATTTGTGTACACACTTACAACTAAAAAACGAAAATAATGCACTACCACTATAAAAAGCACCTTTCACCTGTAAATCTGAGAGACAACCGAGAGAATCAAGGAAAGTCAATGACGTTTACGGATATGGTATTGGCAGGTTAAAATATTAGATTACTTTTAAAAAGAGTAATAAAATAAGATTTTATAAGCAGTGTTCAAATGTGCCCCGTGTTCAAATGTGCCCCACCCTCCCCTATACTTACCTGTATTTTTGTCTGAAAGTTTCTTGTTTTTAAATAGCCTCTTCCTTCAAATACATATTTTGTATAATATTTGGCTCGCATGAATAAATACATACATACATTTTCAATGGCCCGCTAATCCTTCATGAGGGTCGCGAGAGTAGGATGCTTAGGTGGACCCTCATCCTCCGCCATTGACTCCAGCTCACCAGGAGGAATCCCTAGACGGCTCCAGGATGCCTGACTTGGTCCAACCATCTATTTATAGGCCTACCGGGGAGTCCCATTGAGCCCTTCGCGTACTCTGGTGTTGCGCACTTGATCCCTATGAGTCATTCCAGCAACACCGCGAAGGAACCTAATTTCCGCAGCTTGTATCCGCGATATTATTCTTTCGCTTACTACTCAAATTTCATGACCATAGGTCAGAGTTGGAACATACACCGAACTAAAAACCGATAGCTTAACCTGAACACTAAGTTTGGCTTTCATTATAACAGATTGGCCAAGCTCTCTCAACATTGATCCAGCCTGATCAATTCTACAGGATAACTTGGCATTGCTCTTCCCACCACTCGTGAAAAAGTCCCCGAGGTACTCAAACTTATCCACTTGCTTCATGTGGAACTCCACTAACATGCAGAGTGCACTGAATGGGTTTTTTTTGGAAACGACCATTACTTCCGATTTGTTCACGTTGATCTTCATTCCAGCATCATCACAAACGGCTACAAACCTTTCGAGTGCGCGCTGAAGTTCGGTTTGAGAGGACCCAAGGATGACCAAATCATCCGCAAAGAGCAGATGACTAATCCTTAGGTCTCCCACTTTGAAACATTCCCCGCCACGGCTGCGCTGTAACATCCAATCCATATATACAATGAAGAGGAGAGGTGACAAAACGCACCCCTGGCGGAGTCCAACGCCCACCGTGAAAGGTATTGATTTAACACCGTTTATCCGAACACAGCTTCTACAGTTTGTATATAAAGACTGAATCGCCCTTAACAGGGAACCAGCAATCCCATACTCCTGCAGAACACTCCAGAGTCTGCCTCGAGGAACCCTATCATATGCTTTTTCCAAATCTACAAAACAAGTGTAGACAGGTTTGGCATATTCCCAGGCCTTCTCAAGAACCATTCTGAGAGTGAACAACTGGTCGGTTGTGCTTCTACCGGGACGAAAACCGCACTGCTCATCCCCCAAACTGTCCTCAACCACAGCTCTGGAACGCTTTTCTAGCACCTTAGCGAAGACTTTTCCAGGGAGACTTAAAAGAGATATACCCCTGTAGTTGGCGCAATCTCTTTTGTCCCCTTTCTTAAAAAGAGGAACTATCACCCCCATTTGTCAATCACCAGGTGTTTCACCGCATTCCCAGACCACTTTAATGACACGCGGGAGCCATTGCACTCCCTCTTTACATAAAGCCTTGAACATTTCTGGCTGGATTTCATCCACACCAGCAGATTTGCCAACTTTTAGCGCTTTGATCGCCAAAGTTACTTCCTCTACCGTAGGACTACTTTCCGCTCTACTCTCGACCATAGGTCTCTCATCTTCGGTGCCTTGTTCGGGATTGAGTAATTCTGAAAAGTGCACGCTCCATCTGCGTAAGATTTCCTCCTCATTGGAAAGAAGTGTACCGTCTTTGGATTTGACTCCTTCAACGATATTCAACTTTTTTCCTCTGTGTCGGCGGACGGTCTACTACAACATGTTATTTTCAGATCTGTGGTCACGTTCCAATTTTTCGCCACACTCCTTCCAAGACTTTTCTTTCGCTATTTTCACAGCTAATTTGCAAGTTCTTCGCTCCTCAGTGTACCGATTTCGAGAATCGGAGTTCACCACCTGAAGCCACACCTTAAAGGTTGTCTTCTTCTCTCTTCTTGAACTCCGGACGTTTTAAACAAGCAGTTCTTTTCTCACCACCAGCCGCCACACCAAGCCGCTTCACTCCACAAAAATCTGCCGCAGGGGCAATAACTGCAGTTGGATTTTATTCATATCTTTCAGATAATTGCCGCGCAAATGTCTCCCGTATCTCATCGTCCTGTAGCCTCTCCCATCGTATGCGTGTTACCATCCTTGGTTTGCGCTTTTGTAGGGGAGGCACTGTTTCGCTAAGATACAATTTGCACAGCACTAAGTGGCTATCAGTTGACAGTTCGGCCACTCTCAATACGCGAACATCACAAACCATTCTCTTCAGACGCGACGGTACCACAAAGGAATCGATCAGCGACTTCTGCTGAAGACTCCGGCGGTACCACTTGTATTTGTGAATGTCTTTGTGTGGAAAGATGGTGTTCGTGATGGATAAGCCATTTTCACAGCAAAAGTCCAACAGCTTTTCTCCGCTCGCGTTTTGATCAGGATCACCATTCCTCCCAATCGCACTCCTCCATGTCGTAACATCTACACCCACATGAGCATTGAAGTCACCCATCAGGACAAAGGAATCCACATCTTCAACCTTTTTTAAGGGCAGCATCAACTTCGTCTAAGAAAGCTGCATACGTTGCCCCCACCACGAGGAGTTCAGCTGACAGGTGGACTCGGTCGCATACATGTTATAATAAATAATGTTTCATTGTGAGCTATTTAAGTGCGCTTAAAAAAACATGGAAAATGCGATTGTTATTGACTCATTGAAAACAAAAAAAAAATATTTGCAAAGTTTAAGTAAAGGTTTAATAACATAAGTTAAATATAACCATTAAAATATAAACTTTTATTACTATTGCAAATTTCTTTGCAATATTTGTTTATTTAAATTTTCCTATTAGAAATTATATCCAATGTTATTTCGTTACTGCATATAGGGAAACATATCAACAGAATTCTGTAAACTTTAAAATGCTTTCTCAGTGGTTTGAGTTTACCAATCTAGAGTTTCTTATCGCAAATTGGTCCGACATTGGTAAACATTTCCACATTATCGATTCATCACCACTCTAGCAAAGTATCCTATATCTGTCGTTTTTGGTTTCTCTTTACGTTAATATAGAAACAAGCAAGTGTTTTAATTGACAAATTCTTGATTTATTTACCGGAGAGCAACTTAACCCATACCTGAACACCACTTCGTTTGTCAAGACTTGAATAGATACCTCCTTTTATGCCATCGACTTTTACGTTCCATCCCCTACACATGATAGGAAACTTTTTTTCAGAAAAACGAAAATGATTTCACCCCACTTTATCCAGAGAAAAAGGTTTTAATTTTATTTATACAGATTTGCCGTCTTCCTCTGATTTCACTTAATCTATTTGTGGATACGTGTTAACCGCGAGCGTATATGAGTATTAACCATTCACCGTGTCATCATCAGCTCTGCATTTTGAGAAACATGAACTCAATTATGTAGGTACTCATAGTTTGTATAAGTAAGCAAGGATGTCATGCCGCATTTGTTGTGTGTAAAAAGGATGTTAAAAATTAGCATTTTGTTAATTTATGGAAAATGCACAACATACTCGTAAGTTAATGAGCAAATATGTAAATTTCTGCATTTTAATGTGCATACACATGTCAAAATGACGCCTGTGAGCGCTATCCATTTTTTAAACTTGATTTTAAGTGTAGTTGTTTGTACAGTTAGAGTTAATAATTGACGATAGCGGTATGTGTTGGAGACTTCATTTTAATTTCAATTACAGTCAGTGTTTATGTAAAAGTTTTTGTTGGCGAATGAACGCGTAATCGACTGTTTGAAAGAAATAATTTAGTTCAGCTGGTGTGTCCTCACCAGTGTGCTTTGACACGCTTTTGCAAGAAAGGATGTCGCACCTTAATTTTACTGTTGCTTGAATATTAATTTACCTTTTTGTAAACTGTTTCTCTTTTTGTCTCACGTCTGCCAGACAGATAATTTAATTAATCAATACACCATCTTTATATCAACGAGCAAACTTCATTGCAATGTATTATGTTCACAAATAATTGTCAGAAAATTCTCCAAATAATTTTGCATTCTACTGAGTACACTGCGTACCCGGTATATGACTTTAGTCGCAAATTTGCCCTATTTTGCCGCCAAAAACTATGAATGTAGCTATTTTTCTATTTGCTTTGTATTGTTTACTATGACAACTTTGCGGATGGATGTAAAATTTTCTTCAGGACATTTGGGTTGTTGTAGATGGTTTGTCTTTCGACACATTTGCTATTAATGTTGGCGTACCTCAACGACCCATTCGTTCTCCAACATTATCTTTATTGCATATCAATGGATCTGCAATGATCAACAAATAATACATATTTTAGTTTCGTCGATGACAGCACTCTAGTACCATCTTTCTCAAATAACATACCTGTGAGTGCCAATACCTGACATAGTCAGAAATGCCAACAAATCGTCGCAGTTCACGAAGATCTGCAGAAAATCTTGCATTGGGGAAAAACTAAACTTTTGAAGTTCAACGCGAAGAAAACACAATCCACTATCTTTTACAGACATAACGCATCTATTTTATCCCAGCGTCAAATGGATAACTAAATAATCGATCCCAAAGTGACCACACATTTACTGAGTGTCACAGTAAACTCTGGATTAACATGGCATGACCACATATCCAACATCGCAAAATCACCTTCCATGAAGTTTAGTTATCTTTTCAAAGCAAAGACATACCATACACCACCGCAACTTCTTCTTTTATACAAAGCCCAAGTAAGACCGGGGCTTGAGTACTGCTTTCATGTTTGGAGCTCACTCGCAAAATGTGATCTTAATCTACTTGACATTATACAGAGGCGAGCAGTTCGCTTAATAGAACTTTCAGCACTTACGTCCAACCTTCAATCGTTGGCTCATCGTAGACAGGTGGCAGATTTCTGCCTGTTCTACAGATACTACCATGGCAGCTGTTCGGAAGATCTCAACATAATGATCACTAGAAACTAGATCTTTCAACGTCCTACTAGGCAATCGAATACAGCACACAACTTAAATGATTACATGGCAACCGTGAGAACATCATTCTTCCAAAATTCTTTTTGTTACAGGCCAAGTAAGCTTTCGAAATATTTCCAGAAAACTATAATCTGCAATAATTTAAACGCAGAATCAACAGACATCTGTCGGCATCTCGGGGCGCTGGCTCTTTTCTAATTTTATAAATAAATACCAAAATCATAAATATCCTGTATGGATATCCTTTCATTTAATTCCGTTACTTCTTTCTGCGCCTTAAAAAATCTGAAGCAGTGGCAGTGCAAGTGTAAAAATTTCTTAAATCTATCTATACACCCACTTTTCCGTTTCGTTTTTTTGCAACATTTTTGCTAAAAATCAATAATAGTTACTCTAGCAAAATTTATTGGGAAAAGTGAAGAGTCTTGAAACGTCAAAGAAAACAGACGGACTGTAACCATTCCGTATAGTATAGTGACTAGAATTTGAATTGATTGAATTATCTTTTCTCAAGAACGAGTGTGTACTACCTCCTCCCTGTATACAAAGGGAAGGGTGATACGCGAAACTGTGATAACTACCGTTCGATCAAGCTGATGTCACACATCATGAAGATCGTTGAGCGGGTATTAGGTGGTCGACTGCGAAAAATAAGAAGAAGAAGAAGAAGAGATGGAGATGGAGAAACAGCATAAACACCTATTCGACACATATTCTTTGGTTGATCAATTCTAGAATCTACCTGGGTTCCCAAACTGATAAGAAAATAGTTGGTTTCTAAATGCCTTATATAAGAGGTCAATATGCTTGGGTCTGATATTTTTGAACTAGCCCTGAAATAAAAGTAGATAAAAATAATAAGTTTTTTTGCAACATAACTTATGTTTATGACTTTACCAAGTTCTTCACTGGCAACCCAGGTTCCATAAGTTCTGAACAGAAGTTTTGCAAAAAGAATGATCCGACTGCCAGTAATTTTAGACTCTGATTTATTCATACTTTCTAAGAGACGACTTGAATTGGGTCACATTCGAGCACACCTTTCGTACCTGGTCGTACATTTCGTAAGGTTCAGCTCTGAAGAGTAAGCTGGGTTGCACAACAGAATTTAGTACTTACATTCCTCTGACCATAAGGCTTAAAAGTTCAGCCCACATTTCTGTATTCAGACTGCATAAAGTGTTTTCAATAGGTTGGAACGGGTATGAACTTCATTGCGGGGTATTTGTGTGATGCTTGTAATTGCAAGATAGCTTGTTGTCAGTCGTCGGTAGAAAACTGATTGTATATGACGCGCTAGCCACTGAATCACAATTGGTATGGGGTATGATACCGAATTTAACATGAACAATAAATACAAACATGCGTTTCTAAAGTCAAAGTTGGTGTAAATTTTGTCGTGCTTGACTAATTAATCTACTGTGCAGTTTCCCAGAATGCCAGTATTATTTGGCATCTCGACGAGGACTTATTAATACTTTTTGGAAGGATTTCATTTATAAATTTTATTCCTTAGTCCCCTTGGTTATAAATTCAACCACTTGATTCCTATCGAATGACTGAGTTTTGCTTCTTCTAAGATGTACGTCAAAAAAGTCTTCTGGCCCAATAAACAGATTTGTATATGATAGGCTTGTGCTATCAGAAAGGCCCACAATTCATTTTGTGGGAGCAGCATTGATGAGAAGTAAATTGTATCTATTCGTAACATAAATGGTAAATACATAGCGAGATACTACGTGTTTTTAATCTGGCAAAGACCAAAAGTTAGTCTACAATACTATCAACGGAATATGCTGGAGAGATTAAACTGTCAGCATCATTTTCTCGAAGGGAGTACGAGTATGTAATCCCTCTGTAATAAATAAATAGATCAATCTCACGTCGTCGCCTTGCTATGTCCCCTGATGTTGTTTAACCATAAGGTGGGCAGCTGGGCCCAATCAGGCCCATTTTGAGTTTAAACATATGTAGTGTTTTTGTTTCCAAATAAATCGGCCCAAACCTCCTTGACTTCTTGCGGCGATATTTGCTGAGCACAACGAAACCAAATCCATGCCATTTTGGGCCCAATTGGTGGAAAAAGTATGTTTTCATGTGTGAATATCGAAAAGTAACCGCTGGGCCAAAGTAGGCCCAGAGTAAACGCATATGTTTTCGTTTATAGTATGTGATGTTGTGATTGATCCAATGTTATCATAATTTAGGGCGCTCTATCTATTGCCGTAATTTATTCACTTCACTGTCTTTGGCTGAACTTTTGCTTCAAGTCGGATTCGATATTGTGAACACTGTTCGCTCAAACAAACGTTTCGTTCCGGCTGATTTCAAAAAATCAAAAAAATCGTTCATTGTATTAGGCATTGTTTGGTTTTTACAATGAAAAATATGTCTTGTATTCGTACGTGTCAAGCAAAACATCGGCATTGTAAAGCCGAAATTTATGTGCCACACATAGAAAAGTCCAAACACGGGATTCATGCAATGCCTGAGCTGCCAATAACTGAATTTCTATTCTTTTTTCACATATATGTACAGTACATATGTACGTTACAGATACGTTATGTAAGGTAGATGGACCTACAAGCTGTCCCCACCATTGAGGTCTGGACCAAGCGAGCGTGTGGGGACTACAACTACCACCTTACGCAGTTTCTAGCGGGTCACGATGTCTATCGCAAATATTTACACATATTTGGACATGTTAAGTTACCTCTCTGTCCACATTGTCCAGACCAAGAGGAAGATACAGAGCAGCTTCACAGAATGGAGGAATATCCTGCCAAGTCCACCATTCCTTATAGACCAAATACTGCGGTCAGGTCGCTGGTAATTTGTACACTCATAACGAATGTGCAAAAAGAGCTCCGATTAATTGAGAGAGCAAGGAGAGCAGAAGCAGTACAAGAAGCATATCATTAATTGCTAACCAGCCCCGCGAAGTAATACCTTGCGGCAATCCCGCGGGAGAGCGATAGAAGTGTGCAGGGTGTGTATTGGTACGTAGGCCCATTCCTGGCGTCGATTATTCAGACTTTCGAATCGTGCATGCTAGCAGCCCCGGCAACTGGTATCTTTGGAAGATAACCACATCCCTTAAAATAAAAATAAATATTTGGCGCCACAGCTCTTTAAGTGCCAGGGCCTAGCTTCTCGCAACCACTCATGTTGTGTGCGTTATATTTTTCACACGAATGGAAGGGACCTACAGTTTAGTGCCGTATCCGAAGGGCAATTTGGGAAGCTTTTTGAAGACAACAATACTTTCGGATGTTTGTCAGACGTTCGCGAGAGGTGGGACCGTGAAAATACTTTTTGGTGTTTTCTGGGATTCGAACTTGGAACCTCATGCGCAGTGATCCGACACACTAACCACTTTCGCCACGGCGCCGACCACATCCCTTGGTGCAAGCAAAAACTAAAAGAAAAAAGATACGTTATGTATGTATATAACCTTTCACAATAAACCGTAAATTTATACCTGAACTAATACAAAATCATTTTTTTCTTTATTCAATTTCATTTGTATACCATATACAAGACCAACGGCACACTAGCCTAGACAATATTCATATGGGCCTATCGAGGCCCAGCAGGCTATCTTACCGCCTCCCAAACAGCTGCCCATCCTATCGTTAAAGTTCCTATAACTTTGACATGTTCCTTGTATCATACTTATTGCGCATGTAATAAGTAGATCACTGTAGAAAAACTTTTGTAGAAATACGGATTGATCTGAAACAGTTATCAGGGCAATTTGTACCCAGGATACTTAGTAACAACACACAATATTCATAACCAATATGGTTAAAGCCAAGTATTGTTGTCGGAATATCTGAAATTTCTTCAAAACTTGCAACTAAATAAGTAAATCAATAAACAGATAAGCGAGAAAGGATATAAACTGACTCACAATAAGGCGGATATGGTGTAGAAGTGTAACGGATTGTATCCGTTTTATAAACAAGACAACGAACATCCTGAGAAACAAGTTCACGAAACCAAAATCCAATGTATAACATATCTCCTGTCACATTAAATATTTCATTCTTATGGTTATATTCATGCGTTAAGGGTCTATTCTACCCCAAACACTCTGTAACTCAATTTAAAGTGGTCTTGAATATTCTTTACACCATGAAAATCCTTCTTGAGAATTCTGTGAGTTTCAGTTTAACATACTCTATGTATAGATACTTTGGTTGTCGAGAGAAAACAATGAAATAATTTCACCATAACGCTGAAATAATATTAAACAACCAGAGCTATCCACGCTCGGTTTTTTTGTGTCGGTATTACCAAGGGAAATATACGCCTTTATGCTCATTCCGACAGGTCTTGCAACCGATGATGCCTTCGGCGGTTGGTTGTTCTCGAGTTTGTTACCGCCACCAAAGCACACTCTTGCCACATTCATTTAAAATTCAACAAGCACGCGAGCAACTCGAAACTGGAGAACTCAATTTTTGTACCTTGAGAGTGTATGGATTTTCCTTGCATTCTCTTTATTCTTAGGTCCTGCATTCACAGATTGTCTTCAGTACCGGTCCTCCACTCCATACTTTGTTCAACTTTTGGGTCTCAATTAAATGCAAAAGATGTTTGTGGTAATGGGGTGTTCGGTATCACTGCTGGTAGTTGTGGTCCGCACTGAAGATGAAAATCTTTTTCTCAATGCAGAATACTTTAAAATTAAGATGTATATGTACATATGTATGTATACGTATGTATCTACAAAAATAATGAAGACGAGCAAACAATATTGACCAACTGTGTATGGGTTTTGAAAAAAATTAACTGATTCGGGAATGCATTCTGCTGTTGCCTTCTTCTCGGCCAAGGATATTTTCTTTCACCATTTTACAATCTTGAAATTTTCAATGAAAAACAAACATTCATTAGAGATGTTTTCTCTCGAAAAGTTCCTTTCCTGCAAAAAAAAAAAAATGCAGATGAATAGCTGACGTAATTGAGATGCGGCACAACGAAGGACATGATGTTGTGTGTCACATTTGTCACTGGTAGGGTGAGTGTAGGTGTATGCTACTCATCTTCTGATTTCAAGTTGCACTTTTGCTTATGCTCTCGCCTGTCTCTTATAAAATGAAAACGAAGCGTCCTTCAATAATTGGCTTAAGGCGTGTGTCAGGAATAAGAGCGTAAGGGATAAAGTGAAGATTTTTTTTTTGTTTTTTATGACCTAGAAGCTATGAAAATTGTTTTGAAACTCAGAGAATGCGTTGAAGAATTGTCCTTGGATATTTTAAGGAGCTTAGATGGAGGTTATGTTTTTTCTTACTGTTTTTTGGAAAGCCCATTTTGCCAGAGGCGTTCATCATTCTAATGGGATGAACTCTGGGTGTTGAATGATGATGACTTTATGATGAGCATTTAGTTGGGGACAACGTTTGGCTTGAATTGCTTGCTCTTTTCAATGCTGAGAAAATTTGTCTTGAAAAGTTTTTCTCCAATGAAGTGGATTAATTAAGTTAGATGGGATATACATGAGTAACACCCGGTCAATTACAACGAAAACGTGCTTTTACACAAACACGAGCATTTGAAGAAACAGATAGGGCTGTGACTGTAGCTGGGTTTGGATTCGGATGTTTTCTGTGTGACATTTGCTGCTTCGCAAAGAGACTTGAATTTTCATAAAAAAATCTTTAAAGATTTACAAGCCCTAAATCTTATGACAAAACAATATTTTTCTTTTGTTCTCCTGCCTGAAGCTGAAAATTATTGCTGGAAAGAAGTGGTAGTGTAGAAGATTTCATTTGTTTAAAGATAATTAAATAAGTAAAATAAAGATATATGTAAAATGAAATGTAACACGACTAAGATAATAATTCAAAACAAGATTAGTACTAGCACCAGGGATAGGATATCGATCTCAAGCACTCAATATATGCTGAGTAATTTAGTAGTTTGTAGGCTATGATTGAAATCAGACATTTACGAGAAGAACTTAATACAATTTAGCACGGATACTAAAAAGTTTAAAATTATCGTTGGGCACAGCCTTGGCAACAGTATTGAAATACAGAAATACCCTCTAGATTGGGAACAATTATTTTTGGACTACCTACCATATTCAATTTGGTACAATGGACCGGAGAGTCTGAGTGCTCTAGGATTTGGGTTTCCTTAAAAAAAAAAAAATCAATTCAATTCAATATATCTTTATTTCACAAAAAATTATACATTTCTTGGTAATACGTATCTACCTACCATACTAATAAGTATCCTTATGGATTTTGATTAGATTCTGAAGGTGGTATTCATTTCTCTGCTTGTAGAAATATATCTAGTGACAGACTCGTGGCGGAGTTCGCGGTACCTCTGTAAGCAGTTTCGATCTTTACAACTCTCCATAACTCGAAAACAAATTCAAAGAGCAATTTAAGATAGCTTTCGGAACTATAGAACTGAACCTGTCACGTATTCTCAAGAAGAGCCGGAAATTTTCCAAATATTCAAAAATCATCTCAAATGGATTAGCTTGACTCAACAATATTAAAACTTATTTGACTATACGAGTACATGCTTTCTTTGGAACTAGCTTTATCATGAAGTCAACACATAGCGGGGCATTCAAAGCATCCACCATGCTTTTGAACATCTTTTAACACATTCATTCTGATTGCAATCGAGAACACTGGTTATATGATTGTTGCCTACACAGACAATATTACTATCTCTGGTATTAGATGGTCTGGCCGTGTTTGAAATCCTTTCCTTCAGACTTTCGGGTCCATTATACTATCTATTTAACTTGTTGGGTACATTTTTTACTAGATACAATTTTGCACCAAGTTATGGTAAAAACATCTATGGCGAAATATGCTTTCTTCATCACCGCCTCCTCGGTTCAAATCAAACATGTAAGCGGATTCAGGATTAAGTGGTGTGATTCAACTATCTCTACTTAGTGGCAGTATAATCTGACGAGTGTCACCCCAAGCTAACCAACCATAATCGTGTATATTTTTATAAATATTTAGTTTTATCATAAATTATAACGTTTCCCAATTCAATGGGAGTTTATTAATAAATAATTCAGATACCAACATAAATGTAAAAAAATAGCACATGTCTCGCACATAAGGGTATTTCCATTATTTTGGTACAAGGACCGTTCATATATTGCCTTATAATGTTTTCGGATATGTTATATTATATTTTTATTTATAATTCTTGGACTGCTTTATACTACATATGTATATAATATGTATATATATAAACTACATAGTAGAATGCCTCAGGTTAAATTATTTATTTGTTTCGGAACCGTCTATAGTAGATATTTTTAATCTATTGGAAACTGATATAATTCCATATAAATCGCTGACTATTTAATTAATGCTCGAAATATTTCCTCTTGTTGACATTAAATCAAAATCAATTCCTTTTTCAGTTCGCCTTAATCAAACAACCAATTAGTTGTTTCAATAAAAATTGTTTACACGCTCAATTTGAAATAACTTCACGTGTATTATAAAACATTTACCAGTCTTGTTCAATATTTAAATATTTCCTGACATTCATTATGTCTTTAACAAACAGCTGTTGCTGAAACCAGTCATTAATAAATAAAAAAAAGTGAAACAATCATCCAAAACGTATGTACTCAATTAATTTCGAAATATTTTTCCATCTGCATTGTTTTATTCAATACAAAAAGTAAGTACTGCCGCGCTTTGTGCGTTTTTTGTTGATATTGTTCACCTCAAATGAAGCATTTAAACATTAAGTATTGACATGAAACTGTTGTGTTTCACACGTGTATGAAGTGTACTTGATATGATTCCGAATAGATTGACCGGAAAATCGATTCTTCCGATATAGCTGCAGATACAATAAAACTGAACAAAAAAAGGGAATATTTAACGAGACCAAAAAAAAAGAAGATGTATTTGCAGTGAGTTTTTAATTGATTTTCGATTAAAATTCACTAAAATTCCATCAATTGAGCTGAGCATAGCCAAACATGCAAAAAATTATAACCAACATGTAGTTCAGGAGTGATGCTATACAACGCTATTGCACTAGAACCACATACACATCAAAGAGGAAAAGCTACGCGACAAAAAAAGGATTCCCTTATGGTGATACAATCACTTGAATATATGGTATTTCATCACTGTGCTCATCTGCATCTGTGTGATGATATTTTCCAGTCCACAGGAACTTTTTGCACAAAAATCCCGTTTAAATTTCATAGAATATTGTATTCGAATTTTTTCGTGGCGTAAGATACAAAAAAAGTGTATCCACGAATAGTTGTTTAATTCAAGAAACTTCGTTTCCCGTATAACTTCTTATAAGTGTTCACCCGGGATTCTAGCTTGCTTCTTTAGTAATTTATGGATATATTTACGACAACGTGCCTGTTGCTTTGCATTTCCGATGCTGGAATGATGTCCTTATTAGATTTTTAGATAGAATTTCATATGTTTATTTAAACAAGTATTTACTTATTCAGCACTTAATTATAGCAGCTCGTGCCTTTTATAGGCCAAAGTTGAAATGGTACATTTGTAAACCTACTCGTATATACGAGTATATATCTTTACGGCACGTTTTGTAACGCTGCCTGGGTATGCGTATGAATGCAAAATATTGCGACATTGACATATTTCATATGACCTTGTTTTATAACATGGATATTCCATTTTAAATCTTTTTTGAACGAATTTAAACCAAACAAGTACAGATTATAGAAGGGATTTTTGCAATACGAAGCCAAAGTTATATAGGCTTCGTCTGCACAATCACTCTTATTTTGGAGGCGTGTTTGTTTCTACGATCTTGCTCGCATTCTTGGCCATACACAATTCATCTCGGACCTTGCTTTGCACCTGCACCTTCGTGTTCTTTTTTGGTATAAACAGATTCCATTTCGATTGCAAACGTAGTAAATTTCCGGTTAGTTCCAATTTGGGACTATTAATGCCCTTGCTAGGGGAAAAAGTAGTGTATCAACCGTGTATGAAATACGGTTTACATGCTGCAGGAATTGATGACGAATTTAATTAAGTGTTTTTCTTACCAGCTGCGAGTTAACTGTGAGGCTTTCAGGGTTATTTCTTGTTGCACACCAAAGTCAGACACCGACGGACATATTGTTCGGTGGTTACTGAGTGAATACAATAAAATCAATCAAAATGACAACTTGGATAAATTTTCGATATTTTTTTTTTTTTTTAATTCACAAATTGTTTTCTTTTTTGGATTCCTTTGATTTCATGAATTCTTCTTAGTGCCCCTATTTGATTTTGGTGTTTTCTTCCTTAACTTAACTATACCTGGGGGACTCCCTAGGGAGGCGTTATATCACCCTTCCTTTGGGTGTTAGTCATCGACGGGGTACTTAAAGAACTAAGCCACACAGGCGTAAACGTCACCGCTTACGCGGATGGTGATTGTTTTAGTTCAGGGCAAATTCCTAAACACATTATTGTTGTCACGAAAAAGCTTTTCAAATCGCTGTTCGGATTCGACATTAAACTGTAGGTCCCTTCCATTCGTGTGAAAAAATATAACGCACACAACATGAGTGGTTGCGAGAAGCTAGGCCCTGGCACTTTAAAGAGCTGTTGCACCAAATATTTGTATTTTGGTGTGGACTGTACGTCAACCCAGATAAAACACAATTGGTACTCTTCAGCAGGAAATACAAGATACCACCCTTCAAACTGCCTAAGCTAGCAGCGGTGAAGCTTACCCTTTCGGATCGCGGTCGATATCTTGGCATAATGCTTGGTATAAACTAAACTGGAAACTTAATATACAGGAACGAGTTCGCAAAGCTTATAATGCTCTCTTCATCTGTAAAATGACGGCGAGGAAAAGTGTGACTTGAAGCCTGCAATGATGCACTAGTTATACATTATGATAGTCAGACCCATTCTTACGTATGGGGCTCTTGTGTGGTGGAAGGCAACGAATGCGAAAAACATACGGGATATGTTGGCCATGGTAGAAAGAACAGCCGGCATTGCCATCACAGGTGCTCTACGCAAAACGCTTACTGCTGCAATTGAGATCTGTCTGTATCTCCTATCCAGCGCTTCGGCTCACTAACGTTGGTCTCTTCAAGACCAGTAATGTGGGACATAGCTCCATACTTAAGGAATCATTTCCCGATATCTCTGACGAATCATACGATATCCTTGGCACACTATATTTCGTCACACCGTACGAAGTAATGTATCCTATTAGAGAGGATTGGCAAAGAGGGCACATGGTCAGGTATGTACTCGAGAGATATTAACTTACAGGTGACCCTGAGGCTTCCGGACGCATGCAGTGTGTTCCAAGCTGCGGAATTACTTGAGATAGGATCAATACCCAACAAGAATATCACTATCTTCATTGACAGTCAGGCTGCGCTAAAGGCGCGAGAGTCTTGTGTCACTAAATCTGAAATCGTCAGAAATTGCCGCACAATGCTTAAGGCATTATGTACGCAGAACCGTGTCAGATTATGTTCGGTATCTGGACACTGCGATATAGAAGGAAATGAAAAGGCTGACGAACTGGCCAAAAGAGGAGCAGAGCTCCCGCATAAGGACATAATCGGTAACATTAAACCACCAAGGTGCGTGGCTAGGGGAATTATTCGGGATAGAATCATCAACATAGCAAATTTAAGATGGTCCAACTTAGATGGTCATAAAGTGCCTAAGCCCTTGTGGCCTGTGTTAAACCGCAGGAAATCTGGCGAGATCATAAAACTAAAAAAGTCAGTGCTAAGAACAGAGATAGGAATACTTACTAGCCATTGTCTTCTAAGGAAGCATGCTATGAGAATGCGTTTATCAAATACGGATGTTTGTATGTACTGCAATGACCTACATGTCTCGGAGGATATAACACATATACTCGGTGAATGCCAAGGCATTGCCAGACTAAGGCTAAAGCACATTGGAAGATACGTCTTCGATAACCTAAGCGAGGTAAAGTCCCGGAACCCTAATAAGGAAATCTTCAAATTTTGTAGAGAAATCAAGTGTATTTGAAAATTGGTTAAGGGTCTTTTTGCCGTAAAGGTTCCCTAGGGATCGCGATGGGCCCACCTCAGTGCCTAACGTCTTATGATAACCCCATAACCCTACTCAACCTTACCTAACCTAACCTTCCTTTACTTTGATATTCAGGATATTGATATTTTGGAAAATGAAGGGAATGCTTTAATTAAAAAAATGTTTAGAGAAAGGAGAAAAGCACTTATTAGCAAATTTCTGGAAAATTTAAATTTATGTTAAATGATTTCGTTAAATTTTCTTTAAAGGATTAAGCTAAAAATTAAATATTTGTTTGTAGAATTGCTTAACGTTAGAAATTCGCCAACAAATATAATACGAATACGCTCATTATTTAAGAAATTTATTTTTTAATGCTTATTAGAGCAAATGAAAAAAAAAAAAATCTTAATGTACATATGTATGTACTTGCATATACATATATATATATAGTTATATATATGGAAGTAGATATCGTTATTCCTTACAAATAAATATATTTAAGCTGTGTATTAAAGATGCCATAAAAAACTGTGACTTTATTTCCTTAAGATGATAGCCAACCCCGGCTTTCTTAATTAATCTTACTTTCTTACTAAAACGCCTAATACTGCCGCGATATTATATAATTCAAGTGCAGATCCTGGCTACTGCTAAAATTTGTTTCCAAGAGATGCGCCTAGTGCATCTCGAATTTAACATTGCCAGTGAATATTCAAACTGACCTTTTCCTCCCTTAAATAGTGACTGCAGACTTTAGAAAATATTATATTCGAAAATGTGATCAACAATCTGTGGCGATGGACAATAAATGGACAAGTGAATTATAAATTCTTATAGGCGATAACATTTCGTTTTATTTCATTTATTTCACCCTTATTTTGTCCTCTGCTTCCGTGCAATACCATAGGACTAAATATAGATGGTGTATCACCAAATAATTTTTCCGGTAGTTCGAAATACATACAGCTGTGTTCAAAATAATAGTAGTGTGTTTTTACATATCACAGTCCGAGTAATTTTCAAACTAAGCGAAGTCTACAGAAAATTAAAACGGAAATCAGCAAAGAAAATAATGTACATAAATTTCTAATACCATATTAGATGTAGCGTCAATCATTCGTGAAAGGATAAGGGAAAGAACAAGTTCTGTTCAAAAAAAATAGTAGTGTGCAAATTTTTTCACGAAAAAAATAAGAACAAATATATATTTTTTAATGTAAGTAAGGCAGTGGGCCGAAAAAAGCATTGTACTGATGAGCAAAGAAAATTAATTTTGAAACTAGATGCAGATGGAAAAACGTACAAAGACATAGAAAAAATAATAGGATACACAGCGTCAATGATTGCTAATGCAATTAAGTATGATTTGAAGTCCGAAATTCGCGGACGGAAAAGAATAACATTGGAATTAGACGACCGGAATATTATTAGATACTGCAAAATGCACCCTTATGCACTCTCGAATTATATCCAAAAAGAGTTGGAGCTGGCTATTAGTGCTGTCACAGTCCGTAGGCGACTGTTAGAATAAGAATTGTATGCTCGGAGTCCCCGTTAGGTTGCACTGCTCACCAAAAAGCACATTGCGGCTCGCATAAAATGTGCAAAGGAGAAAATGCGCAAAATATTATGGACCAATGAGAGCAAAATCGTTCTTTTTGGTGGAGCTGGCTCCCGACAATATGTTCGCCGTCCCCCAAATACCGAATATCTGCCAAGGTATACAACTAAGACCATAAAGCACGGTGGTTCGAAAATAATGGTTTGGGGCTATTTTTCCTACCAAGGTGTAGGCCCCATCCATCTTATTTCTGGGATAATGGACCAAAATGTGTATGTTGACGTCTTGGCAGGAACGATGTTGCCTTATGCAAAGTATGAAATGCCGTTAATCTGGGTCTTCCAGCAGGATAACGACCCGAAATATACCAGCAAAAAGGCTAATGAATGGTTTCAGGTCAATGGGGTTAAGGTAATGATGTGTCCCGCACAGTCATCTGACCTCAATCCCATAGAAAACTTATGGTGTGACGTAAAGATAGTAGTAAGGCATGCAAAAACGACAAATAATCGAGAGCTTTGACAGGAAGTACAAAGCGCGTGGCAAAATATTTCCGGCAAACGATTCCAAAATCTAGTGAACTCCATGCCACGTCGGTGCAATTTAGTACTCAAAAATGATGGATGTGCAACTAAGTATTGAGGTGATCTTATGTCTAAGAGTAGTAGTTATAAGAAATTTCTAAACGACTAAGCGAACTACTATTATTTTGAACACAACTGTATGTATGTACAAAATTCCAGATTTCGAAAAATGCCAGATATTAATATGATTTTCAGGACATGTTGACTTCAAGGCCAAATACGAGACTTTTTATCGACTCGAATTCTTATCCATTGACGTTCCAGCGAACTGTTTCAAACATATCCAAATGTGCGCTCTCATGTCACATCTTGAGTCTTATTTGGTATAAATAATACCCGATGCCGATGACCCTTTATTTACAATCAGACCAGTTGTCCGATTACGTAGACGATATGAATATAACCACATGCTTCCATCGAGTCGATGTAGAAGCATTTGCAGCTCAGATGAAAAATGACGATCTTATAGTAAACGCATACATACACATATATGTGTATTTATGTATTATTGGTACATACATATGTATATGTCACTTGAAGGCTATATTCCCCAATCATTTAACAGGCCCATTTACTTCGAAATAAACATGAACTCTTCAAATGACATCCTTGCTGATATCTAAGCAAGATTGACCCCGCAAAGTAAGTTGATTTTAAGTCTAGTATTGTAGCAAACAACAAGACCCGATGACTGTATTAGCAAATGGTTCGATTAGATTGAGGGATCATGTATATCAGGGCAGATGGAAAAAAACCTGACCTAGTGAATTGGAAACGGATTGCCTGCGATTTTCTGGCAGGCTGTGGTTTGTCAGGTGGAAGCCGGAGTTCGTTGTTATAACTCCCAATTCCCAAACAACAAATGCACAGCAATATACAAAGCGTCTTTTGTCTTCAACGTCGATGTTGTTTGGCCGCCATTTCTGTTTGCTTGACATTTGTTAATTCGCATATGACAACCGTGAAGAGCAATATATTATGGACCATCTAACGCCTTAACAACGCGTTGAAGTTATTAAAACATTTTATCTAAATAATCGCTCAATAGGGAAAACAGGAAGAAATTTGCATATTTGGAACATAAAAAACACCCTGCAT
Source organism: Brachypalpus laphriformis (assembly GCA_945910035.1). Lineage (NCBI taxonomy): Eukaryota > Metazoa > Arthropoda > Insecta > Diptera > Syrphidae > Brachypalpus > Brachypalpus laphriformis. Next base: position 128,940,863 of record OX246755.1, read on the forward strand.
ATATCCAGCTAAGTTCGTCATTTTGTTTGCATTATTTAATTTCCTTACGTAGAAAAAAATATTTTTCGAAGTTGTAACTTCATTGTAATTTAAACATGATATCCTTCTGAAAAACTCAATGTTCTTTAAAATAAAAATCTCTTCCACTTTGGGTACCTATTGTTTATTCAAAACGATACACAAGTAATACATAGCTATCTATGTAGCAGCTGAAAGATTAAATTCCATATCATTTTGTCACAAATGTGTCCTCTTTATGTTTTGTCAGACATCCTGCTTTCGACATGTTTCTTTATATGTATTCCTCCTGCCTGTCGATTTCAGCTTAGTGTTGGTTTTATTTTTATTTATTTTAGTTCTTGTTCCCTCTCCTATCCTATTTCCATTTCCTTTCTCGAAAATTTTAATTGACTTTACTTTGTAGGATATATTTGGCTAACCGAAATTCGATTTTCACCTCCTCTCGATCTCGAAATTGATGTGGACACTCTGGAACAAGCTTTGCATTGTAAATTGAATGCCTAATTCTCTTGCTTTACTTTCTGTGTGTCCAGATTTCCTTTCCAATCAAAGGGACAGCTTTTCTGTTCCCATTATCCAAATGAAATTAAGTTAACAAAAAAATAGAAATACCGTTCCAGAATTAATAGTATTAACACAGCAGTTCAACTCTCCCCTCAAGAGAAAAATTAGATTTCATTATCTTAAACGCCCCAAAGGACATTTTCATGTAACAAGCATTTTGAACATGATTAAAACCCCATTAGCAGCTTTGCAGGTCCTTATCACACCGCAACGTTTTGTGAATAGGTCCTTTCTTCGTCTTTTTGTTTTAACGATTTTTTTTTTATAACAGATGAAGTAAATTCTAATTAAAATTGTGCGCTGGATATGCTATTTTTTTGTGTGGTTATGTTCTCGTTTTGAATATATTTTTGCCAAACCATCATAATCATCATCAAAATTAATTAATTGTTGTAAGCTGATGCAATTACATGAGAACTAACTAACGGCAATGTAGTTTTTCTTGTAGCTCCCTCTCGTTATATCAATCATTACATTTTTTTCAATTAAATTTCCAGGAATGTTGGACGAATTTAACAAGAAACAAAAAAATGTGTGTGCGAAAATGTAGAAAAGAGTATAGCAGTTTGTTTATTTTATATGGATAAAGGATATTACAAACCTTTTTGCTATTCAGACAAATAGATGTGCATTCAGAATACGAAAATAATCACATATAGGGGTGAAGTATCACTACACATCACACATTTAGGGTGTGGGGTGCACACGGGAAATGTTTGTAATGAAATTTCTTGTCACTGTGATGCGCTGACGGAATGCAGTCGAGAGAAATATTCTGCTAGAGGAAATACGTAAGGGTTTTTGTTGATAATGGTTCTATTAATTTAGCGAAAAAGAAGGACAGCATGTGGAAACCCAGTTGATGACTATCTGCTTGGCATTTTAATAGATTTTCTTTTAGCTAAAGTTGTATTATGAAATGAAATAAGGAAAGGAAGGGCATATCCTTGACAAATTCTGACTTGTGTTTCTGTTCTTGAAACGGTAAGGTCGTCAATACTTCTAAAATAATTGTTCATAATATTTTGCTCTTGTCCGAGTAATAATCTGAAATATAATATATATAATCGCCATCAGCATTAAATAAAATTAGATACAGAATTTCTCATTCCCATTGTGACCAAAGTTGTTTTAAAAAGGAATCGAATTTTGTGTTTTATTCTATATCATTTTAAGTCCCTTGGTTGTTAAATCTGCTGAAGGGCAGACACTCCACGTGTCAATAAAGAATTCAACTTTAGAGCCCGTCACATGTCCACAGACTTGAAGTCCAGGCTCCAACCAGCTTTTCACAACCATTCTTGTTATACGAGTATGTTATATGTCACTGTATAGGTATAGTCTGCGGGGACAACTTTTTTTTTTTTTTTTTTTTTTTTCGTGGGTAGATGAAAATCTTCATGAGACACTATGAGACCGTGTACTCATAGTAGTGTCAGATTTCTACTGACTAAAAACACCCTTCCCTTCGTTTTGTTTACTACGACTAAGTTAGACCTTATCAAGTAGTTTAAGCTTCAGAAGAGAATATTCGCGTGAGGCAGGTAGATTTTCAATAAAAGCACCTGCTGAAACCGTCATGACATGCGGCTTTTTGTCTTATTGCGCTAATTCGAACGGTTTCGTTCTTTGAGGTCGGCGCGTAAGATTTGTCACATCCAAAGTTTGGAGTATGGCACAATTGCGATGGCCCTGAAGACGAATACGAAGCTTGCGAGCGAAGCTTTTTATTTCGTCCTCCACGGTAGCTATCCCTAAGTCTCTGTGGATATCATTGTTTCTGATATACCAGGGAGCGTTCACGATTATTCTTATAATTTTATTTTGGAATGATTGTATGAGATTCCTATTGCTTGGTTTGGTACAACCCCAGAGTTGTATACCGTACGTCCACACTGGTTTAAGCACTTGCTTATACAGAAGCAGTTTGTTATATACGCTTAGTTTGGAATATCTTCCAATTAGCCAATACATTTATCTAAGTCGATTTTCGACTTCGTCACGTTTCTTTTTAACGTGAGGTTTCCATTTAAGTTTCGCGTCTAGTGTCATTCCCAGATATTTAGCTTCGTTTGCATGAGTTAATGAAAACGGGAAGGTTGATTATTTTCTTGTAAGTGAAGTTAACATGCGTCGATTTGGTCTCGTTAAGAACAATGCGCCAAGTTTGTGTCCACTCACAGATTTTATCGAAGGCTCGTTGGAGTTTTATGGTTGCTGACTCGATTGAACTTTCCGTTGCCAGAATAGCCGTATCGTCTTCGAACGTAGCTACAATAGTGCCTTCAGTTTGTGGTATGTCCCGAGTGTACAGCAAGAATAAGATAGGCCCAAGGACACTTCAAATATCTTCGATATTATTGGTAGTAGCGATATCGGTTTGTACGATTTTTTGTCATTTGGAGATTTCCCCGGGAACAACTTTGAACATGTTTAGTGTCAAGATCTTGACTGACTTTTTAACTGGTTATTTCTCTCTCAAATACCACCTCAAGAAAACTGTTAAAGTCAATCTGACACCTTTGCCCTGAGAACATCGAAACAGTTGATCATGTTATATGCGAATATTCCGGCATTGTGGGATAGAATTAAAAATGTTAAACAACGGTTTGCCTCTCCATATGATATTATCTCTGTGGATAAACATTTACATAGTACCATTGTATATACAACTAATAGTATTCTCATCAGACGAAATTTATTCTTACCCTCATGATTCGCTAGGTGGCGTGTGCTTACTTCTCAGAGAAAAGTATACATCGAAACCGAAAGGGAAAAGCACAAAGAAGACGAGAAAATTAACAAAAAAATTCTCTTCGAGGTAGTGTACATATGGTACATATGTAGGGTAAAACCCCCAGTAGCGAGCCCTCTTAAGGAAAGTTTTGAGTTCGTTGCTCTCTTAAAATGAATTACTTAGTTATATGAAAATAATTTCATCATTTAAAGAAAGCTTGATGTATTACTATTTGATATAATTAATAACTTTTTAAGTAAGTATAGGACCCGGATTTAATAAATTAAATAAAGTAGAAAATGAGACATGAACCAGTACTGAGCCCCCTCTGTTCCTCATTCGAGCCCTTAGCGTTCCAATGACGAGCCCCCATATAAATCATAGCACAAAAATAAAATCATCGTTATTTTACTGTTAATTTATTTAAAAGTTAAAAAAAGAAAATTTATTATTACATAAATTTATCACAAAAATTAACAAAAGCAGTCGAAAACATAAAAAAACGAACCAAAAAACATTAATTTTATTTAATTCGGAAAAATAAAGGTTTTCATATGTAAACATCAATTGTTTGCGTGTCCGTTGACGGGTTTTTATAAATATCTAATTTTATCTTGAATCTAAAACGATCAATCTAGGACGGTCGGACAAAAATGGAATTATCTTCGTTATGAGTACATACCTAAACAGACTTTTACAGTTCAAAGAGCATTATTTCTATACCTAACAACTTTTATATCAAAGCTTAGAATTAATATACTTAAATACATATCACATATTGCATAAAAAACAATAATAAAAACATAATAAGAAATGTTATTAGTAAAAAGCCTATCTACATAAAATGTCGAATTTCAATTTTTTGTTGAAAATCGGCTGGGCTCGTTACTGGAACTTGAATATTTTTTGTAAACCCAATACCGAGCCCCCCCGGCTCGCTGTTGGATTTCCTTATTTTTTCGTCCCAGTAACGAGCTCCCAACAAATTTTAATAAACAACTATTTTTTCTCACTTTTTCTTTTGAAATAATAAAATATACATTATTATTGTTATATTAAGCCTTAATTAGCTAACTAAAAATTAAAGAAAATCACTTACCTTCTTGGTTAAAGTTTCTAGTTTCTTAAGAAATTTCACAAATTACACTCTTTTTTTTTTACTTACGAAACACTACTGAACACTTTGAATTTTTCTTAGCAACTGAAGACGAACTACCTGAAAATGAATTATACGATACAAAGAAAAGATATAAGTGATTTTTTCGGTTAAAAAACAGTTATTGTCAAAAAAGCAGGGACTTAGCTTTTGAACCAAATTCATCCAGAGGGCTCGCTATTGGGGGGAGGCTCGAATTAGGGTACTTTACCCTATGTACCCACTGGTATGGGTATTATTGTGAAGGGTTGGCTTGTGAGATTATGTCTGGTTGTACCTTTGGTATTTTTTTATTTTATTTTTTGGTGTTTTATATACAATGTTTAGTTGTATATACAATGATAGTGCATAATGAGCTAATCAAATATATAATTTATAAAATTCATTAACTTTGGTAAGGTATGATTTATTGTAATTCATTTATTTTACGTGCATATTCATATTCTGTTCTGGTCAAAATGACGGCTATTCAAAAAAAATAAAGAAAAGAGAGAAAAGAAAAAAACTAAAAAAGAAAAGGATAGAGGATAGAGGATAGAGTAAAAAGGCTACTAGTGCAAGGACAAATGTGTCCTTAGTTCCGTCTTAAAACACCGGAGGTCCCCAATTCGCCTAATATTGCGCGGTAGACAGTTCCATAACCGAGTGGCATTGCCGTTAAGAGGTTACACACGAGGACTGAAAATGTATAAGCAGGTGTGATCTTATTGATGAGGACATTTGCAGTCTAGCAAAGAGATAACAAGGCTGATGAGTATGCATTATCGTAAACAATAAGACTAAAGTTCTATGTCGAATGAGGTTGTCAAAGGAAAGATTATAAATAGCTTTTGAGAAAGATGATACCCGATCATATCTTTTCAGACCGTATATATGTATATCTAGCAATACTGTTGTATGCTACGTTCAGCTTTCTCCTGCTATTATAGTCGCAATTGCAATATACCTCACAACAATAAATCAATGTTGGTATTATGAGTGTTTTGGCAAGCATTAATCTGTTTTTTAGATGAGTATAGTATTGCGTGGGCCACAACGAACAGAGCACTCCATAAGTTTTCCCTATTGCTACGTTGATGTGCGTGTCCCAAGTTAAGGTCCGATTCAACATCATTTCTAAGTTTTTTTCTGCAGTTTCAACATACTCTATTGCAGCACCGTTAAGTTTAATTTGTGGATAGTTTGAAGAATCTACAGTTTTTTTTGGAAATAATAATACATTTCGACTTCCTTGGGTTCAAAAAGAGACCATTTCTTTCAGAGATAGAAACGATTTTCTCTAAGTCCACATTAATAACACAGACGCAATTTTCGATTATTCCAAGAGGGCAACTTTTGTACATTTGGACGACATCTGCATACATTTACAGGGAAAATAAAAGAGAACCAAGAATTGAACCTTATGGAACACCTCTTAAGGTAGGACGGAAATTGGAAAGATTGTCATTCACCACTACTGCTTGCTTTCTGCCGATTAGGTATGAATTTATCAGTTGAACTGCAGAATATGAAAAATTATATAACCTTGAAAGCTTTTTACAAAGATTTACATGGTCAACCATGTCGAAGGCTTTGGAAAAGTCCAACAACACCAGAAATGTAATATTTCTGTCATTTAAGGCCCCTGACAGGTCTTCAGTGACGTTTATAAGTGCTGTAGAGCAACTATGTTTTTCCCTAAAACCAGATTACTTACTTACTTAGGTGGCGCTACAGTTCGGGGTGAACCTGGGCCTCAACCAACAAGCCTCTCCATTTAGCTCGGTCTTTAGCTAATTGCCTCTAGTTGCGCACTCCAAGTTGGTCGAGGTCCCCTTGAAATTGTGCGCGCCACCTACGGCGATAATTCCCTCTACTGCGTCGTCCCTCGGGGTTAGATTCGAAGACTCTGCGGGCCGGAGCGTTGGTGTCCATTCGCTCTACATGTCCTAGCCATCTCAGACGTCCAATACGCAGTTTTTTGACTAGGTCGATGTCGCTGTACAGCTCGTATAGTTCGTGATTGAATCTTCTCCTCCAAAACCCGTCAACGCAAACGGGACCGAAAATCTTACGAAGAATTTTTCTCTCGAAGCGACCAAGGATATCTTCATCCTCTTTTAAAAAAGTCCATGTTTCAGCGCCGTAAAGCAGGACTGGGATGATCAAGGTCTTATATAGAGTCTCCTTAGTTGTTCGAGAGAGGGCTTTACTGTTGAATTGCCTTATAAGCCCAAAAAAACAGCGATTGGCAAGAGTTATTCTTCGATTGATTTCTGCGCTGATTTTGTTTGCTGAATTTATAGCAGAGCCAAGGTAGACAAAGTCCCTTACTACCTCGAAGTTATAGCTTCCCACGGTGACGTTTTGTCCAATTCGTCGATGTTGGTTTTCCCTTCTAGTTGACAGCATATACTTGGTTTTGCCCTCGTTTATCGCCAAACCCATTTTGGCCGCTTCCGCCTCAATGCTTGCAAAAGCACCGGTGACAGCCCGCTGAGATCTTCCGATAATGTCTATATCGTCGGCGTATGCAAGCAGTTGTACAGACTTGTAATAGATTGTGCCTCCGGTGTTGGCTTGTGAGTTCCGCACAATCCGTTCAAGTACAATATTGAAGAAGTCACATGACAGCGCGTCACCTTGTCTAAAGCCTTTTTTGACATCAAAGGTCTCGGTGAGGTCATTACCGACCTTGATGGAGCAGCGAGCGTTCTCCATCGTCAGCCTGCACAGGCGGACAAGTTTGGCAGGGATGTCAAAACTAGACATGGCTCTATAAAGCTCTTCTCTATAGATGCTGTCATAGGCGGCCTTGAAATCGATAAAGAGGTGGTGAGTATCGATTTGGAATTCTTGGGTTTTCTCCTTGGTGTGAAGATTTGATCGATGGTGGACTTTCCTGGCCTGAAACCGCACTGATAGGGTCCAATCAGGCTGTTGATAAAAGGTTTCAGGCGTTCACACAATATCGCAGAAAAGATCTTGTACGCGATGTTGAGGAGACTGATGCCTCTATAATTGGCGCAGTTGAGGGGGTCTCCTTTCTTGTGGATCGGGCAAACGATGCTGAGATTCCATTCATCAGGCATACACTCCTCTGACCAAATATTAGAAATGAGTTGTAAAACCAGATTGCTTCGGAGAAAAAAAACATTATATCTTCGAAGGAAACAGTTGACCTGTTTTTGAACAATTTTTTCAAATACCTTTGATAAGAAAGGTAATATTGAAATGGGTCTGAATTCATTACTACGTGGACTTTTTGCAATTGGTATTATCTTAGCCATTTTCCACTGATCGGGGAAAACACCTGTCGTCCAAATTGTATTAAAGATGTGGTTATATATGGCAATAAAATAGATGAGATGGCCTTGATGAACATAGGGTGCAAGCCATCTGTTCCGACTGCATTTAACTTTATTGCCAACAAACTTTCTACTACATCTGTGCTCTCTACTCTAGAGAAGCAAAACGAGCTTACCAAGTTATGTTGAGAATCAAAGTCAGAGTCTTCATCATTTCGACATGGCGACGTATCAGAGAGCGGAGGGAAAGGTAGTGTGACAAATTTTTGATTAAGAGCGTCTACATCATCCGAACTTTCTAAGCTCTTTTTCTCAAGAGAACAAATACTGTGATTCTCAAACGTTTGCGAGAGGTGGAACCGTGAAAGAACTTGTTGGTGTTTTCTGGGATTCCAACATGGAACCTCTCGCGCCGTTGTCTGACACATTAACCACTGCGCCACGACGCCTACTACAAAATTACGTTAAGGTATCAAAAAGTTTCTAAAAGCTTCTATAAGTGAAGAACACCACAATATCGTTTGCCAGTATGTTTTTTTTTTGTTGCAGGACTAATCGAATTTTGTTTTCTCAAAACGTTTCATAATAAAGTAATAGTATGTAACTAAAAATATTAAAAATGTAAAACAATTACATACTCGTAGTAGAACTTTCTATTGGAATTTCGTACCTTAATTATGGTACACTTCTAAATGTTTAACACTATTTCTTTTTTCCTATTATGCGGGTACATTAGACCTGAAATTTTAATATTGGCATAAAGTACGAGTAACATATCCATAAAAAATATTTATATGGCCAATTTTATTTTTAAAGCTTTGAATTATTAAAAATCAGTTAAATTTTATCATTGACATTGTGAATATTACACTATATTGAGTAAAATTCTGAATTTTAAATTAGAAAACTGAAAACTTGATATTAAATCAGGAACACAAACAAGCCCAGAAGTTCTTCTAATAAATTGGCGAACATTTTAATACCTATATGTTAAATGTGAAAGGACTAAAAAAAAATGTTTCAGTTTTACTTACATTATTTAATAGCGACATTTTGTTTTAACGTCAATTATTAAATATTTCAATGTGAGCTAAAAATACAAATAACTGGAATAAAAAATAACTAATTAATTACTAAACCACATTATAATCTTTTCATTGCTACTTGCTTATAGGTACGGTTACATGAAAATGATTAAAATTTGTATAACTGTATTGTATGTATATTTAAAAATAATTGATTGAGCTCTACATTTTAAGTACTCTATACAAGTATAATTGCGACTCTATTTCTATGCATACGTAGCAGCGCGTCGATCTAGTAATCAATCAATGGTGCTTTCTCACCAGAGCACTTATTCCTGTTCCAGGCGGCGGCGGACAAATTCCCTAGACGGAGTCAACGGTGGCGTTGAAATCTTATATATTAATACGTGAACACGAAATTTATCGTACGTTTTTTAGTATTTATTATAAAAGGAGGGGAATGAAACTTATATCATTCGAAAGCTACTATGCCATAGATGTGCAGACAATAAAAAAATCTGCTTGTTTTTTTTCCCCCGGTCGAATTTCGACCATACGCGATACTAGTCATTATTAAAAGTCTTTCGGAATACATGCTCTGATACGGGACTGGCATGAGAATCCTTGAACAAATTATACATTTGAGAAATGCTAAGATCAGAAGATAAGAATTTTCTTTCGGACTTATGGCGGTTACGTATATAATGTGATTCATATAAAGCAAATATTGACACTGTTGTTTTGCATTATTTACTATTAATGTAGCTTACTGTAAAATGTTGGTGTAAAAAGGACGTATGTGTTTGGAGCCGATTCATTTCATAATTTTTCATATTCATTCTGCCCTAGGAAAAATTCCGTGCAGAAACAATGTTTCAACATTTTTGTATTGATTTATGAGCAACATACATATGTAGCAAAACTGCTACATTTTGGAGTGCCATGCTACATACTACATCTTTCTATCATTATGCTACATTTTTCGAGTCTAGCTATTTGTATTTTTGTTTATTAACTTGCATATGTTGATTGATAGTAATTGAGAGGTTGAGTGAAAATATCTCTCCATTTCTCCACATTCAGAAAATAAAATATTATATAAACCCTGTATAAACCCTATCCCATAAGGTATATTGAGCTTCAACATAAGTTTAAAGTAGGGTTTATAATGAAGCTAAATAAAGCCCATATATTGTTCATATGTACATATGTCCAAATGCTCAGTACCAATAGCCGATTCGATTAAGCCGGTACATAAATCTGTCCTTCCGTCTATCTGCTAATTATTACTAGTTGATTAAGTTGTGAAGGGTTCTAGAAGTACGCATACAAATTATTTAAATCCGCCCTTTTTAATTTTTTTTAAATATATTATATTTAAGTACTAAAAATTACAAAAAAATTCTACTTAGAAGATTTGTTGACTTTCCCCACAGTTCGTTCATGCAATGTATGTTTGAGAGCCATTTGCTTCAAAAACTCGGATTTTATGTATTGTAACTTCTGGTATATTGAAGAAATAATATAGAAATAATAATAACAAAATAAAATTTTGCTAATAATAGCAAAAAAAGAGTAGAAATTGCCTTTCGGATACGGCACAAAACTGTAGGTCCCTTCCATTTGTGCGAAAAATATAACACACACAACACGAGTTTTTTTTTTCCAAGAGTAGGTCAAAAATCTTCCATAGACACTATGAGAATAGCAAGTGCGTGCTCATAGTAGTGTAGATTCTTACTGACCTAAAAAACACCACCCTTCGATATAAATTTGTAAGATATCGCAACTACAGGGTGTCCACCGGGAACGTATACTACTTTGTTTTGCCGCCATTTTGGTAAGCATTAGTCTTGACAGTTCATATTTGGCAGTCGTGAAGTAGACACGTGGCAAATTTATTATGGAAAAATATTCGATAAACCAACGTGTTTTAATCGTTAAAACATTTTATCAAAATCAATCATCGATTACTGTGACGATGAGAACGTTACGTGAAATTTTTGGGAGAAACAACGTGCCAACAAAACGCACTATTTATCGTGTAGTGAATGATTTCGAAGAAAGAGGGTCTATAGGTGATAGGCCCAAGCATGGACCACAACGTATTGCAAGATCGGCTGAAAACATTACTGCTGTTCAAGGAAGTGTTCAAAACAATCCATCAACCTCAATTCGACGCCGTGCTCAGGAGCTTGGTCTTCAAAGAACAACTTTGGCTTTGGATTGAAAACTTTTTAACGCCACAACTGCATGCTTTGGGCTTGATTAACATGTGGTATCAACAAGACGGTGCCACATCGCATATAGCCAGGATTACAATGGAATTACTGCGAGACCTCTTTCCACAACAAGTTATTTCAAAAAATGGTGATGTTGATTGGCCTCCACGGTCGCCTGATTTGACTGCTCCTGACTTCTTTTTGTGGGGATATCTGAAAAGCAAGGTTTATGCAAACAAACCAGAAACGCTTGAGCAACTCAAACAAAATATTCGTGATGAAATTAATGAAAAATGTGCTCAGAAGGGCTCGCATTTGTGAGACTAGCAGAGGCGGACATTTACCTGATATTGTATTCCATACATAATTGCCGACATTAAATAAAACATTTATCAATATAAGATCCATTCTCTTTCATTTAATCAAAAATTATAAACAAACAAAGTAGTATACCTTCCCGGCGGACACCCTGTATATATTAACTTATCAACCAATTTTTCTATCACGAAATAAAAACGTTTAACATGTTACTTTCCACTGCAAGATCCTGCATATTCCGCAATCTAGACGCGGTTAATCCTTACTCGTATCTCGCCAAGTTGAAAGGTTTCGTCCTTTGTAGTCGGCGCAATACATTGCTCTCATCCAAAATTTGTTGACATGTCCGATAAGTCGGTTTCTATGCTTTCTCGCGAAGTTTCTAGTTTCAGCTTCGATTGCCGGAATTCGACTGCGAGAAGCTAGGCCTAAGCTGTTGCGTCAAATATGCATGACCAGTGCTCGCCTTGCTTGGCCCGCATTTTGGTTGACGCTCATTTACTTATAACACATTTTGAAATATAATTTCCAACTGATTACAATATGGAAAAAGTGTAAGCTCAATTGTAACTTCCTCAGAGAATCCCCACTAGATCATAGTACATAAACACCCACCGTCAGCTAGGCAGCTCTGATCATAAAGATTGCGAAAAGGCAGCAAAAGCAGAATAAGGAAAAAAATAACCTGCACTGAGTGCAGATTCGAAAACATAATCAAATTGCCAATTTAGCCGAGGAAGTGCAAAGTCAGGTATTTTGGTTTTAGTGGTGAAGAGCATCAGTTCAGTTTTGCTCGACTTGACAGCAAAACCACACTTTTTGGCCCAAGCGCACTGGCCATGGAATTGCTAGGTCTTCCGACCTTTGTAATATAATGGGTATAATGCCGTCCAGGTCCGGGGATTTGTGAGGCGCGAAGCTGTTTAAGGTCCAGTAAATTTTTCCCTTTGCAATTATGGGTATAAAGTTTTCCCAAGAGATAGATTGCGGGTGTTGCTTGTGGGACCTGCGTTGTTACATGTGCATCGGGAAAATGGGTGTTTATCAGAAGTTCTAGAGATTCTGCTCTTGACTTAGTCCATTCCCCATCCATCTTTCTAAGAATGGATGGATTGGAGTGTTTTTTCGATAAAATTTTACTGGGTCTTGCAGAGTCCTTGAGGGTCTCAATGAATTGGCAGTATTCTATCCATGACTGTCTTTTAGTCACTCTCACAGATTGTTTATATACGAAGTGAAAATAGTTACATTCTTTTCTTACAGCAGCTTATATCGGACCTAGTAAATGTAACTTAACCCTTCTGTCAATGGATGTTTTAAAACCTTCCCATCAATGGAATAGGTCTGGCTGGACCTTCATACATTTTGTATGAAAATTGATGGAACTCAATGAAATAATTGAAGTTTTTTGTTATTTTGGACATGTTATTATTTTTATTTTTAATTTAAAGTTTTTTTTTACATAACAATAATATCACGAAGTGTTTTCTTGATTTACACATTTATGGCATTTATGTAACTGAATACTGAGTTGTAACACAGACAGCCTCTTCGCAAGCAGTGCATGCAAATCTGGTTTTCCTTTGTACTTTATCGTTTATTCTGGAAATTCTACACGACTTTTCCTGGCCCGTTGATGTCTGGCTACTGCTGGGCTGTGGAATCTTATTTTGCAATGGTGCTCCGAAGAAAGATTCGATGCCATTTCGAACGGAAAACACTCCCATTAGCCTTGGATCGTTCATCCTTGCTTCGATCTGAGGGGTCACTAACTGCTCAATCAAAGAATGTAAAAATTGTCGACGTGCATTGGCTTTGTTCATTGCACTCATATCATTTACTTTTTTTGTAAATTGTGAAAGATGCTAATGCTGCGACATCCAACATGTTGTAAAAAAAAGCCAATGGCCATCGCTTCGTCTGTCGTTTACATGTATATTCTCCCAACATTTGATCCATGACGTCGACGCCAACTTTATGTTTATTGTAAAACAGAATTGCTTCACTCATATATACCCACAAACTGAACAAAAATAACTAACTGTAAAATTCACTAATGATCTAATTATCTGGAAGTCGTAGGCAATAAACGATTTACAATCAAATACGGAATGTTCAAGTGACCCAATGGCCTGCATACGTCATAAACATAAGTAATTAGTGGAAAACTCCAGGCAGCTGCATATTTTTGCAAAATACCGTAATAAATTATTTTGTTTATATATAATGCACTAAATAAAACTAATAATTACTTGACGGACTTAGGTAAAAAGAGTTTTTTTTTGGATGAAATGTTAAATAAATACGTTTTTCCATACAATATATAGCAAGGTCTGGCCAGACCTATCCCATTGATTCTAGAGGTTGTTGTAGAAAAACTATTTTTTTCTCACCCACTTAGATTTACAATTTATTGTCCACACTAAAGCATTAAAAATATGTACGCTGACAAAGTCAGGAAATTTGGTAAAGATAGCTACACAATCAATTAGGAAAAAATATTTTCGAATATAGAAAATTTTTTTTTTTAGTTGCACTCGTATTTAATTTTTTTTTTGACTTCTTACAACCTACGTAATTTGGAGCGCATGTGTAATGTACCTATGTATATTATAATTTAAACTCGAGTCTCTTTGACATTAACATTAATAAATCTAGTCTTACAAAAGCGCTACGCAGTAATATTTTCCGTCTTAAGGCTTTGTATTTATTATGGTTGGTGTTATTATAAGAATTATATTTTATGTAAAAATAAAGACGTTACTTACCTCAAAATTGTCGGTAACGATAGCAAAATATGCTATCTGTGAGTCAGCTTGAAGTTCCAATTTGTGACTTCGATTTTCGTAGAAGAGACTTGCAACTTACTTTTTTTGCTCATATCACCTATACTTTTTGGAAAAGTTTCAGAAAAGTTTTTCGTGGAATATCTCATAATGTAACCTTGAATGTGCACTCAGCTTCACAAATATCAATACGAGCTTCCTAAGCACGTCCTAATAAACACACTTAATTACGTTCTAGTTTCGCATACAACCGAAACTGATCCATCTCACCCTCCTAATATTTAATTAACTATTAAGCTGTCTGCAGCAATACAGACGTCTCTATCTTGTTCTAGTTTTCATTAACACGCCCCAAGTTTTCCTACGACCTTTGCTCCATACCTTTGAAAAGTTAACATCTTAATTAAACGAAACAAAACCTTAAGTCACCTTTCTTTTGTATTACCAATTACTGAGGTACGAGTAGCTCCATGTAATTCTTCAACCAAAAATCGAATTCTTTTTCCCACTGCTGTTTTAGGGTTAACATCCCTTTTTAGTGTAATCCTCTCGCATCTTCTGTGGACATGCGTCAACCAAACTGTTAATGTCGCCTCTTCATTCTGATGATATCATTCATGGCCTTGTACAGCTCGAAAAGTTCTTCTAATCCTCCATTAGACATACCCTTCATAAGCACAAAGAACATCGCGTTGTGCAAAACTTTCTCTTGATAATCCGTAACAGCTTTTTACATCCTTCGATGATTGTTCTCACGCTACAACATAAAAGAGAAAAGTTCTATAAATCCTCGTCCCTGACTAAATTAGCTTAATTAAATGGAAAGAAGAAGAAAAGCGAAAAAAACGTCCACCTGCTATCCTGTCACAGCCAATAATTCGCACTCAAAATCCTTCCGTTTCACTGAAGGGCAGCCCCGATAAACAAGTTAATTCCATAGGGCGGACTGTGAATTAAATCGTCAATTTTATACTATTTGCCCAATGAAATACACAGAAAAACAGATGAAAAGATAAAAATCAGAGAAACGAAATCAAATTAAATGTTCTCCTTTTTCCGCAACATCAACCCGCCGCGTCGTTCACGCCGGCCGGGTGTATCCTTTTTTGTGTCCAACAAATTAAAACAATAAATCAATTTTAATGCAGCCATGTTGTTTTTATTCCTGTCCACGGCACACCCTCCTCCCCCGCTATAATTTGACAACAGAAGCCCGTGCCAGTTCGACTAATTTTATTCCAGTATTTGTGCGATAGCGAATAGAAATTTTTATTATCATTCACTTTTCCTTGTCTCAGGCTAGCAGTCCTTTTGGTGGGCCCGCGTGGCGCACGTTTTTGTTGTTCACTCTGTCACAATAATAAAAGGACTCATTTTCATAATTGAAAAAGACAATTAAATGTGTCCATTGACGGCAAATCTTTGCGAAATAAAAGTAAAGAATAAGTCATAAAAACCAGAAGCCGGTATGGTTGGGTGTGGAGGCATCCTTAGACCATCAAACCCATTCAAGGATATACAAAAGGAAAAGAATATAAAAAAAAATCGTTTTGCTGTGTTGTTTCTTGTTGTTTCTTTCTGCTGGTTAAATTTCCAGACATCTTATTACGCTAACAGAGCAAGAATGCTTATCCTGAAGCAGTATTCTTTTTTTCGGTGCTCTCCCAAGAATTTCGCATTTTTATTTTGTGTTTTGCAAAAGGACTTTCATTGCAGGCGTCTGCTACCAGCTTGAGGTTATATAAAACTCATTTAGCGTGCGAGTAGAGTTGGTTATCTCCACCACATCCCCTCGGTCCAGAAGTGGGCGGTGTGTTACAAGTGTGAATAGCTACAAAATACAGACACATCAAACGAAGAAGACGAAGGAGCCCTGTAAAGAGAACACAAAAAAAGGAACCAGAGTGCAATTAATGCGATATAAAGTGGGAATTAGAGCATCTGCATTACACAGAGAGCTATTCATTACAGGCCCTTTTTTCTGTTTGCCCTTTTATTATCGTTTTTCCTTTTTGTGCTCGACTTACTTGTATGTAATCACTTCTGTAGTAGGTGTCAAATGAATGTATATCCCTTTACTTCCAGTAACATTTAGTGTTGCATTATAGCAAGGATAAAACTCTACTGCTGAATATGTTGGCTGAAGGGGGATAAAAAATGGAGCAGAAAAAAAAAAAGGAATAAGAGAAATGTAGCAGTACACATATGAAGCCTACTTTGTGTCCTTTTGATGTCATGTAGGTGGACACACAGGATACATGTATTTAAATCTGAATGGAATTAACTCATTGTATATCTGTCGCTCAGGGGAGCCACTCAGAGGGCGCTCTTAGTGTGCACACCATGGCGCTTCGCCATATCCTGTCAAAGGCATTGGTGCGGGAGTGTCACACTAGTGCAGTGGACACTTTTGAAAGTGTTTCGCGCCGGGCGTGGGATACAATACTGTCACCTGAGAAATAAAAAAACAAAATCACAACAACAAGAACAGTAGCAGGAAAAAATCAACATAACCGCGCAGAGATCGTTTTATATGCATGCCATGTGTCCTGCTCCCAAATGTCCTTTGCAATAAAATAGCATACATAAGGGATGCTATTGCGCCTCAGGCCATGCAGCTGTATCAGCGGTCCAAGCGTTGCATGTACATATGTACATATGTGTATTTCGCTAGTGGATCTTGTTTTTTTTAACGAATATACGAGGAGCTGTCTTAAATGCATATTGAGGCCCTATTTTGGGGTGGCAAGGGAAGTCACAGAGTGTATTTTGAAATTTCCTGTGGGATGCCAAACTTATGTGTGTTGTGGTTCTAGATTTGTAACCAGAGATGAATGGAAAAATGAAAGTGTGTAAGTGGAACATATGTATATTGCCTACATTCATAGGCAATATACATACTTACGGAAGTACTTATGGAAGTACTTTGTGTATCTAGAGTATTAAGAGCAAGGGCAATAACGGAAAAGTGTGCGTAGCTTAAGACCGTTCATTTGAATGTCGTGATTAATGAAACTATGTTTCGTAAACGATTTTAAGGAGATGTTGTTAATTTGACTCGGTATGCAATTCTTGGTGGGATCTCCGATATGAACAAGCATGCTAGAGCCATAATCCAGCGGTAGAAGTCTTGACTTTGTATCCCTTTGAGCCATTTATCTCGTGCACATTGTCTGGCTCTCATTATGGCAGAACATTTGCAAAGCAAGTGAATCAGAAATCCATTTTCACTTTCGTCTTAACAACTAAAGCAGAAAGTAGTGAAGCTCCGAGACCTCGTATTGGCCAGACAATTCTAATACGATGCCTAGTCACAATTTGATGCGTCAAAACATAAAGAGTCTGATATATGTACATATTCATACAAATAAATTCTCCATGCGTTCAAGTATTAATGGAACTCTAACAATTGATAATTTCAAACACTCACCAACTTTAATTGTATGCATAATAAAGACAAATCCAGGATTGCACGACCGGTTTGTGCATACATATATGTTATTTATTTGTATCTTCTTCCAGTCCAAATCAGCGGTCAACAATCAAAGTTCTGTCCCAAAAATTGTTCAAAACTTGATATCCTTGCATTTATCGTATATTATTTAAATATGAATTCCAAACAAGAGTGGTTAAAGCGGGAAAAGGTTTCGGAACGATTTGTTAAAATAAACAAAACGAAAAAAATATATTTTTACATGTTTCAAAGTTATTAAAATATGTTTGAATAAAGTAGAAGATAATTGAAAATAATGAAGTAAATATACTCATGCTTGTTCAAGATTCTAAAAAAAAATTGTATAAATCAACAACCAATATGATTAGAAATATGTATGCGCAAAAACTTCGCCAAAAACTTTGTATTTCTCTTCAAAAAGCTGCAAACAAGACATATTTACGTCGTAATTCAATTAAATTATTAAATTGTGACTACGATTTCTCAATAATCACTTTCCAACATATGTATTTTGTTTGAATACACCTGTGTATAAGTTTTGACGTGCAGTTTATAATACAGAATACTGAAGAAATTGTTTTGGGAACATGAAAGAACTTTGTATTAATCAATATTTATTTGGAAACATTTTATTGAAAGATACGTACATAGCGTCATCAATTTTTATGCAATGGTTCACAGTTCAAATATCAAGAGAAGAAAACAAGAAATACTCGTATTTATCAATTTCTCATGGAATAAATTAAGTCAGTAAACTAGTAAACTCTACTGCGAAGGCACAAGAGCAGGGTGGTCGTTTGACTGGAAAAATGTAACATACTGATTGATATGAATGACATCAGATAGACTGAAAAAAAATACTGAAAATCATAAAACAACGAGGAAATAAAAAAAACAGTTTTCTCCAAATATCTTGACGCCACTCCCTAAGTTTTAACTCACTCGAGTGAGTTCTTGTAACAGAATGACCAGTTGAGAACCTTTTAGAAATTTCACTTTTCTAAAAAATGGAATATTTATATTCCAACTGTATTTAGTTATATTCCAATTTTATATTCCAATTTTATATTCCACTTATCCAAGTGTTACATAATTATTTTCAAGAAGTACTTAGAAAAACTGTAGAGCAATACAGACCTACGGTGCGCAGGTTTGGGGCTATAAATTGTTTGACGAAGTAGACAAACTGCAGCGTCTCTTTATAAGAAAGATATTAAAACTGCCTAACTGTACACCAACTTATATATTGATGCTGGAGACTGGAATTGAAGACAGACAGACTTGCACCTCAGATATTCTTTAAAAGTGTTGTTTGAGTATAGCAACCAACGATACAGACGAAAAAAGTTGTAGAAAAAGAGAAGAGTACAATTTGAGATGAGGTGAGGAAGATTTAAACAGGAATGTATGGAAAATAAAAAGAGAGGAATTGTTACATAGCCTAAGGTATTCATGCTTTCAAAAAATAATACGCAGAACAACAGAGACAAATAGATTTTACCAAAAGTTAAACCATTCAAGGGGACATCTATATTTGTTAGACTGTAAAACGCAACAAGATATAACTTGGATTGTTAAGGCTCGCTGTGATTTAATTGAACTTAATGCAACTAGATTAAATAGAAATGCATCTAAACTCTGTTCGCTGTGCAACAAAAGTGAGAATGAGGATTTAAAACACTTCCTAGGCATATGTCTAATTTTTAAGGAATTTAGATTAAAATATTTGGGCAAGAATGAACTAAATGAAGAAGATAATTTCTTTACTAAATGGGGAAAATGGTCAGTGGCAAAATCTCATAAGTTACATTAAGATAGCAATAAAATATAGAAAACAACTAATAGATGAATTCAATTACTGGTTTGTTGTATTATATACATAGTAGGGTGCGCCTTATTTTGAAACTTTTGAAATTACCTTCTCCCAACCTGTTAATCGGTTCTTACTCATGAAAAAAAAATTATCCAAATCGGATAACATTTAGGGGTCGCTACCGAGCATTGAAAATACACAAAATCAGTCAAAAGCTGTTTTTTTCAAAATTCGAGAAAATTTTTTTTTTTTTTAATTTAAAATTTCCGTTGACATAAAATAAAGCTCCAATGCAACAACGAACTGGTTTAAAACATAATATAATTTAATTGTTGCATTCGGTTTGTATCAGTCCTATGCAAAGACATATATTTTCTACAATCGCTCATGTTGTTTGTATGACCTGATTTGGTGTAAGTTAGCTCATTGTTTTGGGTGTTTGTGTAAGCGTCTAGGCATGTTTTACCACGTTCTGTATGGTTGAATGCTTTGTTACAGAATTTAATTTGAGTCTGCTGCTACTGTGACCCGTTCTTTGGTTCTAACTCCTGTGCTTAAACTTCTCGGACATGATCCCGCAGAATACAATGTGAATCCAAACTCTATTCGTCGAGAACGTGCGAAGCACCGTTTACAGATTGCTGAGAATTTAAAAGTTAAATTTACCCCAGAAGTTCCATTGACAATTCACTGGGACGGTAAGCTTCTGGAGGATATAGTTGGAAGTGACATTGTTGATCGCCTTCCTATTTTAGTAAGTGGAAAAGGAATAGATCAACTTTTAGGAGTCCCGAAGATAAGTTCTGGCACAGGTGAGGCTGCAGCAATAGCAGTCTATGAGGCAGTAGCAGAATGGGGAATCTGCGATAAAGTAAAGTATCTAGGATTTGACACTACATCAGTGAATATGGGAAGAAGAAATGGGGCGTGTATTATTTTAGAACAAAAAAATGGACAAAGACATGCTGTGGTTGGCATGCCGCCACCACATATACGAGATCATGTTGGAAGCAGTAGTTATGACAGCACTAGGGCCATCAACAGGTCCAGACATTCTCATTTTTAAACGTTTCAAGAAATCCTGGTCCACTGGTCCAACATCGATCGGAAAAACTACGAAACAGTCTTGTCCAATGAAGATGCCACAGCGGCGGTTATTGAAGTCTCGGAAGAAATGATTGCTTTATCAAAATATCTGCTGCAAGAGTTCCAACCTCGAGATGACTACAAAGAACTTCTGGAACTGACAATAATATTCTTAGGAGGAGTTCCTCTGAAAGGAGTATCATTTAAAGCTCCGGCTGTACTACACCTTGCTAGATGGATGTCCAAAGCTATCTACTCCCTTAAGATATGGATGTTCCGTAGTCAGTTCAAGCTAACAAAGAGAGAAGAACATTGAATTCTTGACATTTGCCTCTTAGTTGTTAGACTGTATGTCAGGGTTTGGATGACTGCCCCCGATTCTATGTCAGCTACACGAAATGATCTTGAGCTGATCCAAAACCTTGACAACTACAAAAAAGTAAATGATGTTATTTCAAGAATTGATCTTTAAAAGTTCCTTGGACACCTCTGGTACTTGTCGGAAGAACTTGTGACTTTTGGGTTTTTTGATGATAGAGTGTCCAATGAAACAAAAAAGAAGAAATTGAGGGAGTAGAGAACCCCTTAAAGCGAATAACTGTTGACATCGCCAATATTTAATCAAACGGTTTGGAGGATTTCGTGAGTTCAAATACCCGCCGATTCTTCAATATCACAGGATTTTCGTCAGAGTTCTTGACTAAGGATGTGTATGAGTGGCCCAACGACAAGGTATACAATGAAGTGAAACATGGAGTACTCAACATGAGAGTAGTCAATGACATAGCTGAGCCAGGAGTAAAGCTTATGGATAAGTACAACAAGCTACACAAGCAGTTAAAAACTATAGAAAGAAGTATCCTGACAGGAAGAAATCAACATTGCTAAAGTGAAGTAATCATCTTAATTTATATTTATCCATTACTTGATTACTTGTATTTATGTTTTTTCAATAAATAAAATCAAATTTATAAACCAAATTTCAATTGTAATTTTTTATAATTATACCACCTTGATCAAAAAGTTCCCGGAATTTATTCAGAAAATTAAAAATACAAGTTTATTCATCTAAATCTATATTGTCCCCTTCAAAGTAATCCCCATCGACTGCAACACACTTATGCCAGCGCTTGATCCAATCTTCGAAACCTTTTTTATATTCGGTTTTCGTTACGTCCATCAGTGCTTCCTGCGATTTTTCCATTACTTCCTCTCGGCTGCTGAAACGCGTTCCCCGTAATGGTTTTTTAACTCGATTGAACAGAAAGAAGTCACAGGGAGCCAAATCAGGTGAATTCGGTGGCTGTTGAATGGTATTTGTTGCATTTCTCGTCAAAAAATCATGTCTTGCGACGTCAACACGGCCTTTTTTTTGCATGAAATTGAGGTCTTAGGGCACCAACTTTGCTGCTACACGACGGAAACCCAAATCATTAACCAAAATGTCTTGGACGGATCCATAGGCAATGTTCAAGTCCTCCGCTATCTCTCTGATGGTTAATTTGCGGT
Source organism: Brachypalpus laphriformis (assembly GCA_945910035.1). Classification (NCBI taxonomy): domain Eukaryota; kingdom Metazoa; phylum Arthropoda; class Insecta; order Diptera; family Syrphidae; genus Brachypalpus; species Brachypalpus laphriformis. The sequence goes on from OX246755.1 coordinate 128,962,841, forward strand.
TATTGACCAACATTTCTTTTACTTTATCAATGTTTTCGTCGGTTTTCGATGTCGATGGTCTGCCACTGCGTTCATCATCTTCGATTGACTCACGACCACTTTTGAACCGCTCGTGCCACTGGTAAACGACCGTTTTCTTTCGAGAATCGTTGCCGAAACACTTTTCCAACATTTCCAACGTTCGCGCACCATTAAATCCGTTTTTTACGCAAAATTTAATACAAGTTCGTTGTTGGAAATTTAAATCCATTTCTAAAATTGTAAAAAATCACCAACACACACAGAGATAGATGTTCTCTTGGCTACGTAACTTTTGCAAATGTCAAGCTATGACGCTAAGATTTAGAGGGAATATCAACAACAGATGTACCAACTTAACAAAGAAAACAGAACTGAAATCGGAACGATGGGAGCGCCACACGGTTTTTATTCCGGGAACTTTTTGATCAAGGTGGTATTCATCAATCCATTATTTACTGGAGCACCCTGCAAAGTTTGGTTGGCGGTAGCGATCCCTAAATACTATCCGATTTGTTTAAAATTTTCAGATTTTTTTTTATGAGAAAGAACAAAATGGCGGGTTGGGACGGTCAAAATTCAACAACAAAATTTGTTCGATCAAATAAGGCCCCCCTTATACATAGGTATGTTTTTAACCTTCAAATAAAATCAAACCACCGACAGACGACAAAATTACCATTATCGTAGGTTTTTTTCATAATTATAAAACAGATACTGTGATTTGAAAAATGTGAAGTTAAGATAAATAAAGAACATGTAAATAAAAAAAAAATACTTAGAAAAACAAACACTATTTATGTGTAATTATCATTTATTTGATTGGTAATTTAGTACGAAAAAAAAAAACGAAAACCATCAAAACAAAATAAATAATAAAAAAAAAAACAAACATAAGTATATACATATGTACATATTTCACTTAAATACTTAAAAAAAAGAATAAAACAAAAATATACTTAAGTCTGAGTAAGAACCGTGAATTAAAATTTATATTTCAGGTAATACGACATCACTAAAACCTTTTTCAGCCAAACTATATATATACGTGTATTTGTATTTGCATACTGCGCAATCATACCATTCGATATATCAAATGAATGACACCAAGTTCTTCTTACTGTAAGCCAAGTTCTAACTGAAAGCAAGCTATTAAACATTTCTATTTTCATTCTATTTCTTATTTTTGGTTTTACTAGTTTCATACAGAAGAACTCTCTCGACTTCAGCGGTGCTAAAAGGCAATGTAAAAAAACAAAAATCTAAGGTTGCAAGTTTTTGAAAAGTTGAACTAGTGCACGCGTCTTTGTATAATGAAACCTCTGTCCAAAACGTTGGAATGTTTTTCCTTCCAGATTCAAGTTTTCATATTCATTTTTTTAAAACACAATTACAGGGTTCGTATTTTTAATTATTTCGACAATATGTCGATGGAAAAACAATCAATTTTTCTAAGGATGTCCATATTTCTTGGAAGCCGTTGTTTCAATTGTTTTAATAACTCAAAAACAAAATCCTAACATCTGTTTCTTATCACAGCCTTGTTTTCCACATTCATTTCTTTCAATTGCTCTTGCACTTCGTATTCTAAATCTTTTTTTTTTTAGCTTGCATTCTGATATGAAATTTGACAGGCCGGCCGAAAATGTGTTTTTGTATGGTTGGGAATTAATTTGGTGATGCAAATTCTCAATTTTTGTATTGCATTAGTGAAGCCAAATTTAAAGATATGTGTTTATTTTGTTGATTGAATAAATCCCAGATTTTTGTGGTTTAAAAATATGTTTAATATTCCATTTGAATGTAAAAATTTTCCACTTTTATATGTGATTATTTTTCTCAATAAATATATTCCACTCGGGCTAAAATGTATTCCAATGTGGAATATTATACTCTACTCTGATCATACTGCTCACTACACCAAATTTACTCTCGCCGTCTGTATTTGCTAACATACTCATACCTATACATCCTCCAGTCATGTAATTGCCTTCAAGGGATTGCTCCCTTTTAAGAAAGAAGTGTAATGTTTCATCTGGCTAGGTATTTTTTTTTATATCTGAAGGCAATATTTTTTTTTTTTTTTTCTTAAAAATTAGCGGGCGCCGTGGCGCAGTAGTTACCATACTGTGTTCACTGCACGTGAGGTTCCATGTTCGAATCCCAAAAACCACTAACTGTTTTTTCACTGTCCCACCTCTCGCGAACGCCTGACAAACATCCGAGAGTATTGTTGCCACGAAAAAGTTTCTCAAAAACAAAATAAAAATTTCTCTTCGGATGCGGGACAAAACTTTAGGTCCCTTCTATACCTGCGAAAAATATAACGCACGCAACACGAGTGGTTGCGAGAAGCTAGGCCTGGGCACTTGATGAGCTGTTGCGCTAGCTTAGGTTAGGTTGGAGGGAAGTGCACTTAAGTGCTTATCACGGGGGTGATTCGGTCCATTGTGTTTCCCTCTGTAGTGTGGAACCTATACTTAAATAATTGTCTTGCGGTCGGTTCTGTTGTGAACCAGCTTGTGCTCTTTATGTGCTCTTTATGAAGCCTATCATGTTCCTTAGTGGGACTTGTATGCGATCCCCTAGTTCGTCAAAAAAACCTGTTTCCCATATGATGGCGGCGGCGGTTTTGAAAATTTGGGCAATCGCATAGCAGGTGTTTGATGGTTTCTGTCTCCTCTATATCTCGACAGCTTCTGCAGTGGTCGGGTGTGTTGACGCCTAAATATTGTTGCGCTAAATATTATTATTATTATTTTTTGTTTTTAAACCAGCTTAAACAGTAAAACAAAACTTGAATTACCTTAACAAAAATTACCTTACGGTTAGACCCTGGCATGTGTTTTTTTTAGTCCGTCGTTACTTAAATTAAACTAATGAAAGAGAACACTCTTCTTCTTCTTCTTCCTTTTATCAGCGAGGTTATGATCTGAAAACAAGGGATCACAATCCTCCCACTTCACCGCATTTCTACTGATCCGCCTGTGGGGTTCGCCTATTTGACCTCAGAAAATATCGGCAGACGTGCCGATTTTGGATCACTCGGTTACTGAGGCCAATGAAATGCCGATGTCGTCGCATTTGTCTGGTCCAGGCGATTATAGGCCTGTCTTTCCTACATCGCGATGTCTTTGCAGAGTGCATTGATATTGCCTTTTTAACGGGGTTCAAATGATCTCTTCTTTGAACGTGGCAATACCAGCTGAGTCGGTCACACTCTATCTTTTGTACGATGGTTTTCTTGATGTGAAAGCTTCCACGGATCTTCGAACTTCTTATTCGATCAAGCTTGGTCACTCCTGCTGTCATGCGAAGCATCTTCATCTCAGCTGCCGTTAATTTACTCTCATACCTTTTGTACATCCTCCAACATTGTGAACCGTATGTGAGAGCTGGACGCGCGACTGCGGTGTAGAGCCTTCACATCAACTTAGGGAGCATTTTTCTGTCACAGAAGATCGCGGAATTTTCTCGCCACTTCATCCACCCTACACTTACGCGATGATTCATGTCGTTATCACAGGTTGCTTTGCTATTGAGCATAGATCCCAAATATTTGAACTTTTCGCACTTGGGAAGCACTGTTCCATTCAAATCAATGTCTGGAATAGACCTGAGTGGATCAGAGAACGGGCAGCACAAGTACTCTGTCTTTTTTGAACTAATGCGATACCCATTTCCCTCCAGAGCGTCCACCCACACATCAAGTGCTCGTTGCAGGGATGTAGGATCCTCACTTATGATGGCTCTATCGTCAGCAAAGAATAACTGATGTACCTTGAGGTCCATCATTTTACCTTCAAGCAGATAATCAAGGACTGTAATAAAGAGCAAAGGACTTAAGACGCTTCCCTGGTGGACCCCGACTTTGATTGGGAACTCTTCGGTTACTCCAGCGGCGGATCTTACTCTTGTCTTTGCTCCTTCGTACATGTGCATGATCATCTGTACATATGTTTCTGGAACCCGTCGATGTATTAGCGCCACCCGTATCAGATCTCGTGGTTGTCTGTCGAATGCCTTTTCAAAGTGAACCAATACCATATGCAAATCCCTTAAGGAATCACGATGTTTTTCCATTATGATCCTTATACTTTGGATTGCATCTGTGGTTGATTTACCCGAGACAAACCCGCACTGATCATCAGATAGCCGTATTATTTTTCGCAGTCGGCCACCTAATACCCGCTCAAGGATCTTCATGGTGTGTGACATCAGCTTGATCGAACGGTAGTTATCACAGTTTCGCGAATGAAAGACAACACTCGTTTAAAAAAATCACCGCTGCTGGCCAAAAATTGCATGTCGGTGCCTAATGCTAGCCATTGGCTAACATTTTTGTAGTCTAAACTATCAGATGACTTGCTGCAAGTAAAACGGAGGTAAAATGGGAAAGTTCCCAGGGCTATTTCTATGAGGAAGAGCTCAATTCCATTCCATGCACCCAGAGCTTGCCAAATAAAATAAAAAAACATATATATATAGCAGAACTTGGTGGTTATTCCTGGTTGAAACTTTTGTTTTTTACAACTTTTGTGAAATGGCAGGTTTTTGAAAAAAAGTCTTAAAAAATATATTTCGGGCAATATTTTCCATAATTGTGATCTGAGAACAGCTATGGATTACAGGAAGGGTTAAGATGAGTATGCATTACAACTGCCTTCCTGACATGAATTTGTTTTCCTGAAATATCTAAAATGAATGGACTAATATTCCAAAATATAAATGAAACTGTTTAAATACTACATTTAAAGTGAAAACAAAATTGTATCAGAAAGTGTATAATACATTTTAAATAATATTTTCCTTTACTGATAGTCTATTTTAAGAGTTGTAACATTTGAGCTCCCAAATAGAATTATTGTTTAATTTTTATTGAATTAGGTTTTGGTAGAACGCATACGGTTGCTTTGCTCGATAATGAAAGATATGATCCCAAATTCTCTCACAGATGTCATGATTCCAAAAGCACTCATTTGGATTACCAGTTCTCGGTTCGGGGATGCTAAATTGCACACTGACTTTTATGGAATAATAGCATATGCTGTTGCTAAAAATCTGTTTACTTAGCCGCAAATGAGTAGAGCAGTCGATCACTACAGCCTCAGATAATGTCAAATTATATTCAACTGACTGATGGCACAATAATTGAGCTTCAAATCAATTACGATATCAAAAGGGCGACATTTTCCGAACCGCTGTGAAATTGTTCCATAACCTCTGCTTTAAGTGAAAACAATTGAGATTCTTACATCCCCTTTACTTCAGTGCACTACGTAGTTAATTACTTCGCAGAGAAGACATATCTTAAAAAATAAAATTGATTATCTGTGATACAACGATTCGCATTCAGACAGTTCTTTTTAGCACAAACAATGCCATTAATCCTAGTTATATAGCTTTTGATTTATGATGATTCACAGTCATTTAGGAGTTGTTGAACAACTGAATGCTGGCATCTATGTATTATAAATGTACTCGGGTATCATATACGTTTAGCTATGGTCACTGCAATGCATTATTCATAAAAATGTTTACTATTACTAGATAGGTACATAGCATATATGCAATTATAAATACTATTCGAAAATATTTGTTAACAATTTACTGATTGTATATTTTACTTTTCTATTTTCAGGTAAGCAATTATTTCTATTTAACACATACATTCAAGTAAGTAGTTCGAATTTGCGATCTTAGTCTTTAAAGAACCCATTGAGTATGAATCTGACAATGATGTGTAACTTAATTTGTAGGCACATATACTAGATAGTCACTACTGTCAATCGCACTGCTTAATATTTGAGTGAATTCTGTCACGTACCCACACATTTCGAGTTAGATGACCATCAGTTTCATGAATCTTGTTCCTTATTAGATGAAAGCTTATCTCACCAATGCTTAGATAGCGTGATTTCGCGCTTACGCACATCCAACTTCCAATCACTCAGCAAAGAGTTAGAACTCTTTCTGCCATCCATTTGTGTCCGAATTGCGTCCTTTATCTACGTGCATTTGTCTCCCATCGCAAACGTTTGAATAATCTATCAATCAGCCAGTCATGTCCCGTGCATCTAAAACTTGTGAATTCAGCATGATTGTTCTTGTCAAGCATTTCCCACACACATTCATTTTAATGTATCCCGTTTCCAGAGAGGCACACTTAGTTCTGCAGCTAAAATGATGCGGGGGGCGATATGTGCTGCATCAGTTACTTCCAAATTGTATCTGAAAGTTTCAATTTAAAAGCTTGTTTACATGCAAAGTGCTCGTATGTGTTTCGTTGTCTTTTAAACATATAACAGGAACGACAGCAAGACACCCCGAAATCCATTCGGCCATAAAACTGTCGCCAAGCGAATTGCATTTGTCGTCCTGTTTTAGAACTGCGATACTTTGTCAGAATCATCGACCGAATTGCTGCCCCAATCCAAATCCAGAGACCTTACTAGGACAACAACCGGCGCGCGTAAGTACCACTAAAAGTGTCTGCTATGCTGCTCGCATTTGAACACACACATACACACGGAGTAGGAGGATTATCCTAGGGATGCCGGAGAAACAAAACAAATTGCCATTCACTTTGAATGCCAGTCATACTGCACTCCTCACCCCTAGTTTTCGTTACTCTGTTCTCGTTTGCTTTTTTTTTGTTCTGTCCTCAGAAATGCATTCCTGTAGTCCTCAAGGCCCGCCACCATCACCACCGCAATCCGCAAGTCAAATGCAATCCTTTAAATTCGTATATACTGGCAGGCAGGCAGGGCAGGGTTGCAAAGACTATGTTGTGTTCCACAAGCTGCTGAGTGAAAACACAAAAACACATCAGAGCTCCGCTACATACTCCAGCGAGCCGAAGCAGATCTGATAGATCAACCACACATATTTCGAAGTGGAAATGTATTTATAGAACGTGATGGTCTGTTATTATTTCCTCCCTCTCGCCTGTCTTGTGGTTATCCTTACTCCATGCCCGTCATACACGATTGAAATCCTCCTGACTGACATCTGGAGGATCCATGGTACTACTTGCATCTACTGGATCTTTCTCTTCCTGTGGTGGTGATTATCCTGCACCAAACGTTAAGCTTAAGCAAGTCAAAATGTTGACGAACTTGTCTAAAGTGTCTTGGCTGTAGTGTAATTGTTGAATAATTTCCATCTCAGGCAGGATGTCTCCAAGCCAATATATTGACCTAAAATATTTTTTTGTTTTCTGTCGCTCTCTCTCTCTCTCGCTTGTAAAGAAGAACAGCAAAAAGGATACGAAACATAAGTAAAATTTATGTTTTGTACCGTTGGCGTCAATCGCCTCCAACTAATGGAGCCGACGAGCGGTGCACAACGCCAGTGTCATGATGCGTCAACTTTAGCTACACAGTTGACATGGATTGTAATTTATTGTCCTCGCCATGATAAAGTCCCTGTTACACACGGACAATGGGCATTGAACGTGTCAAATGGTTGAATTCAATGAAATTACATATAAGCACAACAACAGTGCGCGGGTCTATGTACCGGATAATAAAAATAAATACCAGAGTAGGACAAAAAAAAAAAAAAATGGAGAACGTGCTTGTCGAGCCTTACGGTGGCGGTGGCGTATTCGAAGTAATGTCGTTTTTACGAGAATTGTAGGCGTAATGAGGGTAATAGCTGAGTTGTAATGGTTCTTTATGTGTCCTCTTCGTGTGAACGTATTAAAATGGCAATTTTATAAAATGTTATAGAATTGTGTTATACGCAGTAAAATAGAATGTGGGAGAGGAGTTGGAGTCCTTAAAATTTGAGTTGCTACTGTTGCGAGTGGCTTTGTTGACACTTCTGTTGACAGAAGATTGATGTTCGGAAACTGAAATTTAATTGACAACTGCTGACCCAAATCAAAGGCAGATCAATCAAAATTGTTCAAGCATTCTCAGAAGAGTATTTGCAGGGAAGGTTCGGTGGGGGTCATGCAGGAAGTTAGGAATTATGATTTCGTGACATTGTGATGAGGAAACAGCAATTTTGAAAAATAAATTTTTGGGTGTATATATAATAGATCCTTCTTGACATCTCCGCAGGGAATTTCTTTCTGCCTGACAGGAGTTAAAGATATACACTATTTGCAACAAGTCAGTTGTATTTTCCCAATTGGATTTGAATATTTACAGTTGTTTGTCGATAAGGGGCTAAGAAGACCTGCGACCAAAAATATCTTTATCAGCTTTTAATAAAGTGAATATTTCAGCACCAAAAAGTAGGACTCTGATTATCAGGGTCTTACGAGTATATAGCGTCTCCTTAGTTGTTCGAGATAGGCCTTACTGTTGCACTGCCTTATTACCACCAAAAAAGAGCAATTTGTTGATTTTGGAAATGACCAAATCCAAATCCTGCATCCGCACTCCTATCGATTTTTTTAGGAATTTTTCTGTGGATCGAATTTCACTCATATCACTTTTTCATTTCAAGTATTTTACTTACTTATTTAACTGGTTCTCTACCAATGGAGAGCCCCTGTCCGAGACACTGCAGTCTCCCATCCTCGTCGATCCCAAGGACGTTGTTTCCAGTTATGCAGATCAAGCTTTCTGGCATTCGCGATTAATTGGTCTTTATACCAGAGGTTCAGTATTTTTGCTCGTCTCGAACCTAGAGGCTGTATTTTGAAGACTGCCTTTGCTGGAGCATTGCTGTTCATTCGCTCGATGTGGCCGAACTAATGTAGTCGATGTGTCTTAGCTTTTTGGATTATATCCACATTGTGGTACAGCTCATAGAGTTCCCGGTTATATCTTCTCCATCCGCCCTCCTTGCACACGCGACATAATATGCGACGAAGCATTTTTCTCTCGAAAGAGTTTAATATTAATTTCGCTTTCTTACTTACTACATCGTCCAGCACTCGACCTACTTACTGAGGTGGCGATACAGTTCGGGGTGAACCAGGGCCTCAATCAATAATTCTCCTCATTTAGTTCGATCTTTCCACCTATCCTGTGGACTGCCTGTTTCAGTACAAGATTGAACAAAATTATACAGCAGCGCATCTCCTTGGCGGAAGGCGTGCATGTTTAGAATAACCTGTGCACTCTGTATTTTCCAGTGCTACACGGCATAGCTGACTTCATATGCCGTCTGAAAGACGATGAAGAGATGGTGAGTTTCCTTTCTTTTTTTTCCAAAATTTTCTTTAAGATTGGTCTATCGTCGATGTGCCGGGGCGAAAGCGATACTACTACTTGCCGATTAATATGTTGCAAAAAGGCAACTGTCTTTCATACAATAAACTGTGTAGGATCTTATATACATCATTTAGCAGAGATATGCCTAGGTAATTCTTGAAAGAAGATGCGACATATAGACCTGATACTCCAGCCACCGGGCATGCTTTCGTACCATGCTGACTTGGTCCATTCATCCCTCACAGATCTTCGGTAAGCCATTAGAGCCAGGGGCTTTTTAATGGTTGCACTTAACTCTTCTAAGATGTATAGGGGTACTGCTCCTTCATTGACTGGACTTGGGTTTTTTTTTCCTCCTCTCTACTTGCTACTCATTAAACAGCCGCTGGAAGTGTTACTTAAACACATCTACAATACATTGTGTTTCGGTAATTACGTTACCTTCGCTATCCCGAAGAGCTTGCGTTCCGCGTTTGAAGCTAGTTTCTATTTGAGAATTTAGAATTGTACTAGTCCACCCATGTAATCATGTATCCATACGAGTATTAGCCCGCGAAGTCTTGCGCCATGGTTGAGTCTTTTTTCCTATTTAACGTTAAGCCTTTGGATTGACTTTTGACAAGTTTATTAGCAGTCAAATTTCTTCTCTTATATGTAATGTCTTATTTTTTTTATTGTATATACACTATATCTAGATATTTTTTAATCAATACAATATGTACCATATCTTTGTAAATTGTGCAGTAATTTTATAAGAAACAATCTAAGTTACGGCTAAAACAAAGAAAATAAAAAAAAAAAATACAAAAAATACAAAAATTCCTTCTCTTATGCTCAGCGCTCCTTTGTCTATACTTCGATTGCAATGCTAGGATGAATTGGGAGGGACGGGTGTGGTCTGTTTAATCGCAATATACTTGTGGAATCATCTGCACTTGTCTTTATTTTACGCCTGCTTTCAAGTGCACTATTAATCTCGGAAAACCGTTTTTTAGACACATTAAACGAATGTGGAACAACCGAACTTCCGGGAACTTTCAAGGACTTAAAACCAAATGACATGAATTTACTAACATAAAATTTCATTATTTTTCCTTGCCCATGTCTGCGGAGATGGTCTTGGTAATAGTATATATAATAGCCAGACAGCCAAACCGCTATTAAAGCCCTGACCTCGCACGAGATCAAATCGAAACTGGTATGGGAATGCCTCACCAGGATCAACAAACTGGGAAAAACAAACGAAGTAACTCTCTACAGGGTGCCAGGACATGTAGGAGTGGAGGAGAACGAAGCAGCTGATGAACTAGCTAGAAACGGATCAGACACGCCGTTCATTGGGACGATATCCCCCTATTAAGGCAGGCAAAATAACTTCTTGGAAAATACAACCAGAAGAGAAGCAGAACCTGCCCAAAAAGTTAGCAAGAATCGACTACGAATGTTGACGGGCATGTTAGTGGGTCACTGCAAACTCAAGGAGCACGTTAGGAAACTGGGTATAGAGGGAGACGGACACTGCAGATTCTGCAGGGACTTCGCGGAAGCACAAGCGCACCTTATGAAATGCGAAGCACTGATCCACAAATGAAGAAATCACCTAGGTGCCTACCTCATACCTTCGCTGGGTCCACTCAAGACACTCCGGTTCTCAATAGGAGCTGGACTAAATGAAGTGCTCTAGACCGAGTATATCATCGACTAGAGCCATAGTATGAGGAGCACAATAGATCTGTTAAAGGTCGCAAAGCACTTGCACCTCACTATAATTGAATATCTATCTATCTATCCTATTCTTTCCCACTTACATTTTACTATGGTTACACTTTTCTTTACTTTCACCACTGGATTCTACTCGTAAAGACTTTCAAAATAAATCGCATTGGACCTTGTAAAAACTACTTGTCGGATTTAAGCTGATATTTAGTAAATTAGTGTCCTTTTCGCGACTTGTGTTAAGTTCCTAGTCCCTCCTAATTCGTTGGAAAAACTTCGACGTTAATCGTTTTTCTCTTTAGACTCGGGTGGCTGATTATTGCTGTTCCCCGCTGGCGCTTGAACTTGCACACGTTAACGAGCAAACACACTGCACCATTGGCACTTTCTTGAGAGAGTTACAAATTCACTAGAATTGACGCTGATTAGTTAAATTTCAAACATTACAGTACGACAATTGTAAGTTGGTGTACTGACAAATCAAATATTATAGCTATAGTGTTTTGAGCATCAGTTCTAGCGCAATCTTTTATTTATAATCATATATCCAAACTAACTAAAACCAAGATTGGTCAACATCGGGTGAATTATTTCAAAGATGTCCATTTTCGAATACCACTGCAAGTAAATTAACAGAACGCTTTTGAATTCTATTGCTTTCTAACATAACGAGCAGTAATATATTTTCAACGGTCCCCGACTTGGAAGAAAAGTCAGTTTATATGCATGACTGCTAACCTAGTCATCAGCGTGTGTGTTTGTGTGTTTTCTTAATACTCGTACATTTCCGTTCGCATTTTAGTACTCTAGCGTACATTCCACTCCACTCCAGTATTGCTGAAGAACTTCCGCTACAAAATAACACACCTAAATAATATTTTAATGAAATATAAATAAACATTTAATCACAGGCATGCCAACAGAAATCACAAACTAAAATCAACATATACTCGTATGTACATTGTACATAGGTGTTGTGGACACTGCCAGCACCGTTTGATGGTACTTCCTTCCGTGGCTTGAACTTTCCTTAGCATCAGCTTTTTAATTACCATTTTAGATTCTCTACACATTGGACTACTTTTGGTAGTGACGTACTTTTCGCTCATTTTCTTTATCCCTCAAGATCAAGAAATTGATTGTTCTTCTGTTCCTACGTGATCTTCTCCAGGCTAATGTCACTAAATTTGGTCATGCACAGTCAAGTTTTTGCACACATTCTAATGTAATTGATGTGTTAGTTCTCATTGTAAGCTTCTAATCACTAAATGAAAGTACAATACTATTGAAATTTTCTCACCAAAGATAGGTTCTTTGAAGTAATCCAGCACATATCACAAAGTCACCATTTCGTTTAGATTTAGATAAACTGAAGTATGATTGTGTATACATACTTCATAATTACAGAAAGTTGAGGAGCACAAAGTTTTCTTTGCTGTAATTTCTCTTAATATGGGCACATATCTTGCCACGATTTGATGCAAAAAAGGCAAATTTCGTCCCGATATTCTTTCTTCTCCCTGATGGACCTCCAGAAAATGGATGAGTTTTGCAGTGACTCTTATTTTCGTGTCATATTATAGAGAAAATCCGTTGCATTTTACCCACTTTACCCAATTTAAAGTTAATTTCCCCAGCCGTTCAAATAATCGTATCAACCTGTTTGACCAACAGACAGACAGAATTGTGTCGCTTTATCGAGTAAAACCAGGATTAATGGAAATTCCCACGTCGTCACTTTTCCCGAAACCAAAACCTTCTTGGTCCTTATAAGGGATGTTAAAAATATCAATTTTTATTCAATATGTTTTGCATTGACATGTATTGCCTTAACAACACATTTAAAATTAATTGACAGAGAGATTCCTCTCAACTGGTTTAAACAAAAAGCGCAAGCTTCTGCATTAATCCGACAGAAATTAATCTCATATAGTCGTGCGTGCGAAACACCTTAATGATTTCGATCACTTAACTAAAATGCCCATCAATAATAAAGTAATAAATAAATAATGTTTCTTTCATTAAAATATTAAAAAAATAAAAAATGCACATGTACAAAAATCGTGAGAGAATAAATCATCGAAAAAATGAAAGAAACATTTTTAATTTATTCAGCGGTACATAAATCAATATTCACCCAGACAAGGGTTTTTTTTTTAGGATCCATTGCGAATCCTTCCTCCCCATATATTTTTTTTGTTTATGAGTAACACCTGTAATATTAATGTAACTCAACGCCAGGTGTTACACCCAATAAAAACAAAATTGTATGTTCGGTCGTTTATATAGCTTACACCCCAGTAAAGCCACCCGCCTTACTGCGACTGTAATTGCTGTGGCATTCATTATCCTGGCGAATATTATATTCGTGCGTACCACCAATAAGGCTGCATGTGCTCTATAATTTCCCATTTGGTAATTCATGTTCGATTTATTGCGCCAAAGTACACTGTAGTTCTGGTCAAATGGGAAGTCGAATTTTTCGCTTGTTTCTCAACAGTCGTTTTATATATGGTATACCATATATACTCGTACATACTCGTACGTGTATGTTTTTATTTTATCGTTAAGGTAGTTGTTTAATACCTCATATTCGAGCGCAATATGAAACAAAATATTTGCGTTAAACTCATCGTTGGCATTGATTAAATGGCCGCATGCACAATGGGTGATCTGCAGTAAAAAGTAACATGTTAGGGGCAAAAGTATCGTATTGCAAAGGCTTCGGGTTTATTTTATCTGACATGCATCCTATGTGTAATCTGCTTTTGAGACAATTGAATGAATGAATTCTTGTTCACCACATATTATTTAACAATCACAATAATGACTGAAGGGGTTTTCTGAAAAACAAAGAAATATGTGAGGCAATAGGCTCAGGGACTATCTCTTGGCTCAACGCACTAACTTTCAGCCCAAGGCACCAGACGTTCCTGCGTGGAGCACAATAATATAGAAAGTAAATTGGCTTCGTTCTTCCAGAATCCCAAATGAGTTTTTACTCACTACTTATTCAGTTCATAGATACCCCTGTGTATCTTAGCGCATTTGCCACCCGTACACGTCATTATATTTGGTTTCTGGCGGTGTAGGTTAATTACCTTCAACTACCGTGACTCCTCTTTGAACATCTTGAGCCAAATTATTCTTGACCTACTCACTCCTATGCAATCGTCGCTGCTGTATAATTGTATCTGCATGGGCCTGGTGTTACATACTTCAGTCAAAACATCTGCCATACATATGCCCCTGAAAAGGATGGAAGCAGGAATAGAAGTATTTTAAAGTTACAAGTACATTTGAACTACTGATTGGATATTTGAACAATGGAAGAAGTTAGCGTATTCCATATCTACAAAATTTTTATAAAAATAAATTGCTGTATGGAGTATACGTATAGGGATGAAAGGCGCTTCTATCGTAAACCCATCCCATAAACATATTGGATGCCTGTCTTATGTTACGTGCTTAGACACTTGGAAGGACCATGGTCATAGATTTCATTGGCGATGTGAATGCGAAAATTGCGATAAAGCAATGGAATCCTCGCGCAAACTTGGAGACGGTTTTCTTAACTAAAGCAAAGGATTGCATATATTTAAGATATCCAGTTTATACCACATAACGTCGTAATCAAATGACTCTTACCTGGGTAATTTTTTTTTAAATCAATAGTCGTTAACGTGTTAGCAGCGATGGTGTCCTCATTGGTTGTCACGCTAATGGTTCACGGTAGTTGAATTCCTGATGTCAAGAAACACTTTTTTATTTCTCATGAAATAAATATAGTCAGTCTTATCAATTGCGAATGCTTATGTCACGACTACTACGAAGGCATAACGCTGTTATTAGGGTAATCATATGGCTGAAGAAATTATTGGTACTGCTTAATAATTGATGTAAATGGCATCAATTGTACGAAAAAAAAATCAGTGAATCACAAGGAAGACCAAATTAATAAAGAATTTTCCCCAGTTATCTAGTCGCCACCCCCGAAGATTTTCTGAAACTTAATATCACCTGACTTTTAAACCACTAGACCAATCTTTTTCTCTCTGGCTGTCCTTTCCAACTTACGACGTATAATCTTATAATTGCATTCAGTAAGTTAAAATAAAAAATTAAAAAAATCGGTTCACAGTAGGTGTTTAGAACCACGTTAAGGTTTTGGATGACTGTGAGACTTGAGGATTTTTATATTTACTTAATGAGAAAAATCGTCTGGCAGCTGACCTCCTCGTAGTGGCGGGCGGGCAACGTGACTGGGATGTGCAGATGGGGTAACTTAAATAGTCATAGAATCCATAGAATCCAGTCACGGCTAAGAAAGCTCACTCCCCAAGATGACAAGAAGACGTAATGCGGACTCGGATATTGCCTGATAAACCAAGGCATCCTTTGCCACAGTATGCGAACGTCTAGTGGTCGCCCTGTCGGCTACCTAGCGGCTTCTGTCAATGGTCTCGCGAACTATTACGTGGTCAAGGGGTGAGCGCGCTATTCACCAATAGGGACACAGATGGATTCTCTAAATTTTAGCAACGGCATCGACTTAGGATAGGCACATGGAACTTCTTATCGCTCAGAGGGAAGGACCTTGAGATTATTGGAGAGGCTGTTAAAAGTCGACTAGATATAGTTGGCGTCTCTTCAATAAAACAGAGAGACTTCGGATGGGTGGAATCTCCTTCTGTCAGGAGTCGCACTCAATGTCTGCTTAGGCGCGACTGGGGATACTCACAAGCCACAGGTTGACCGACAGAGTATTGGAGTGGATACCATTAAAAGAGAGGATTGCAATCTTAAAACTTAAGCTTGAAAGATCGACTATGTCATTGGCGAAGGTATATGCACCGAACCTTTGGTCTGAGTATGTAGCTTTCTTAGAGGAAATTGATGCTACCTTTTGCTCTGATGGGTGATTTTAATGCTCGCGTCGGTGTAGATGTTACGACATGGGGGATTGAAATTGGGAGGATCGGTGATCCTGACAAAAAACGCGAAGGTAGATAAGTTGTTTGATTTTTGTTGCGAAAATGGCTTATCCATCATGAACACAATCTTTCCACACAAAGGCATTCATGGATTTGGAGAAAGCATATAATAGGGTTCCTCGAGGCAAACTCTGGAGTATTCTGCAGGAGCATGGGATTGATGGTTTCCTGTTAAAGGCGCGATTCAGTCTTTATGGAGAAACTTTAGAAGCTGTGTTAGGGTAAAGGGCGTTAAATCAATATCTTTCACTGTGGGCATTGGACTCCGCCAAGGGTACGTTTTGTCACCTCGTCATTGCATATATGGACTGGATGTTACAGCGCAGCCGTGGCGGATAATGTTTCAAAGTGGAAGCCGATTGGTCATCCTTGGGTCCTCTCAAACCGAACTTCAGCGCGCACTCGAAAGGTTTTTAACCATTTGTGATGATGCTGGAATGAAGATCAACGTGAATAAATCGGAAGTAATTGTTGTTTCCAGAACGTCCATTCAGTGCCTTCTGCATGTTAGTGGAGTCCTACTGAAGTAGTTGGATTAGTTCACGAGTGATGGAAAGAGCAATGCTGATATACCTTGTGGGATTGGTCAGGCTGGATCAATTTTGAGAGATTTTGGTTAGTCTGTTTAAGGAAGGCCAAACTTAGTGTTCAAGCTATGTTCCAAGAAATTTTGGTAGTGAGCGAAAGAATAAGGTCGCGGATACAAGCTCTCGAAACGAGTTTGCTTCGCGGGGTTGCTGAAATATCTTGTAGGGATCGAGGGCGCAATACCAGAGTACGCGAAGCGCCCAATATTGGGCATCTACTTCGCTGAACGGATCGATCGTATGCTTCAATGATTTGGTTACGTAGTGCGTATGCCCCCAGACCAGCTTCCAAGATGTGCCATGATTGTCGTGCCATCAGGTAGGCAATCCCATGGTAGGCCTAGAAGTACATGGTTTGGCCAAGTCCGAAATCTCTCCTGGAGCCGTCTGATTCCTCCTGATGAGTTGGAGTCAATGGCGGTACAATGGTACACCTGATCATTCTACCCTTGTGATGCTCATGAAGGATTAACAGAGCATTAAAGAAAAGTATGCTTCAATGATTTGGTTACGTAGTGCGTATGCCCCCAGACCAGCTTCCAAGATGTGCCATGATTGTCGTGTCATCAGGTAGGCAACCCCACGATAGGCCTAGAAGTACATGGTTTGGCCAAGTCCGACATCTCTCCTGGAGCCGTCTGATTCCTCATGATGAGTTGGAGTCAATGGCGGTACAATGGTACACCTGATCATTCTACCCTTGTGATGCTCATGAAGGATTAACAGAGCATTAAAAAAGTATGCATGTAAGTATATGCCGTATGAGTATCCCAACCAATCAATACGCCATGTAAAGAGCGAATACTTTGAACACCTATGGTATGTACTTAGGAATACTATCGCACCCGAATGTGATTGGTCTTAAGATGATCTCTTGCAACAATCATTCATCTTCCATCTCATTGTTTGTACAGCACTGGAAATCCACATAAAGTTAAAATAAGAGTTGCCTGATCAGACGACCGCTCAAGGTACCATCTTCCAAACTAAATCTTTTGCATTTTGCGGTCGATTTAAGATTTGAAATGTGCTTTCTATAAACAATACTTAACAAAATGTAAAGCTAAACCACAGGAGGCGGGATAAAGGGATGATGTCTATCTGTCTATTTGTAGAACCCCAGTTAGCTCATTCTACTGTTTATTAACATCCCGAATCCGTAAAGTAACTACGTCAAGTTAGGAAATGCATTTCGTTCAAGTTTCGTATATTCTCCGAAGCTTTAACGAATATGCTCGTCCGCAGTCTTCAATGTCGTGGAGAAAATATCTTCGAAGGAATTTATATCAGGTGGTAGAGATCTAACAATGAAAGTTGGTTGTACTCCTTATGACGTTTCTCGCCACCGCACCCATTCACTAAATCTTAGCTTAGCTAAGGCATCTACATTTTTTTTACTTAACAGAACCCATTAAGGGCGCCCTAATATTCTCAATTAAATTTTCCTTAAGCTTGCACCTCCTCTGGGTCCAATTTACTAAAAATATTTCGGTTTTTTTTTCAGCTCCAAAGCTTGCTCTCAGTTCTTCTGTTCTTCTCGAAAAAGAGATCCATATTACATACAATCCATATTAGTATGCACAACCTTCGTGTACATGTAGACATTATCACACTTATCGCTGACTAACAAACAAAACCCAGAATATCTCTTACGTTACTGCTAATAGCTCTGCACCACTATGCTACTGAACGAAAACATAGCAATTTTATGCAACGCAGTGCAGTGCCATCATCGTTCCAGCCTTTTGAACTAAGCAAATGATTAACTTCACTAGTACCACCAGGTGAAACATCTGCATGTCAATGTATAGGTATACCATCCCACCTAGCGCGCCGGTCCGCATCGCGCTCTATTTCAACCGCAATTGTACCTAACCGAGGTTGAACATGTTGAAAATGCAGTGCATTAATTTATCCTGCGTGTTTTTTGTTCTATTCTTCGCGCGTGAAAGCGTGTTTTTTTTTTAATGGCTAATTTCCACGCGCACACATAAATCAATTATCCGCCTGAGCACTCACTTCCTAACACGTGTGGAGGATTTTTGCCAGGATGTCATGGAATTTATGATTCACGTTCACACCTTTCCACATCAACGCTATCGTACGCCAAAACATATGAGAACAACCCCAAAAGTACCGCGCCCTACCTCAAATCACATTATCAGTGTCAGGCCATCATCGAAATTGCAGAATTTACGCTCCGTTTAACAGAAAGAATCAGAGAGAGAAAAAAATATGGATTCTACACTGATCACCCATTATTCTCACCACGTTTAACGTAATGGGGTATGCCACCATAAAAAGCAAAAGGAACCACCTCACATCTAGGCAATGGTTTCGTAAGGTACGTGTGTGTATATGTGTGCATTGTCATTTGACTGATGATGAATTTTCGCACGCGAAGTCGAAATTTCCTTATGGATTTAAATCAGGACAACGCGCGCCGTATAAAACATCTGTTAGTTACTCCTCCTCTCCGATAGACAAACACATAGGGGTTGAGTGTGCGTTTCTCTGCTACCCGGGTTTCCAAGGTGGGGTGGCGATGCTGCTGCTACTGCTGCTTTTGAATGTTGATTGAAAGGAAATCAATCAATCAGAAAATGAGTTGCACAGAAGAACGTTAGAGAAGCCGTCGAAGATACACACAGGAGGTGCAGCATATACAACGACAACGATGACGGTTCGGTGCATCACGGATCGGTGATTGGACTGTGCTGTGTGGAAGCCCTGTGCTGCTGAATTAAAGGATAATCAATTCTGTGCTCGTTCTCGGATTCACTTGGCTGGCATATCTCTCTCTGGTTCATTGGAATGCGTTTCCTTTTCATTTTTATTTTCGCATTAGTTTCAAGGATTTATCCAACTATCCTCATTTTATGTAATACTTGCTTTTGTTTTAGCTCTGTTCTCATTACGATTTTACATTTCAGTCATTTTCGTGTTTCAAATCTCGACGTATTTTATAGTCCTCATGGGAAATGACTTGGGTGGGTGGGTTCATCCCTCCTTTCGTTTTTCCTGTTCGTCTCCGCGCGTAATGACAGAATTCTGATTTAACTTTGATCAATGTCTTTGTTGGAGAAAATTGTATCTACACGTCTCGAGGAGACGACGACGTGGGTGAGTGGGTGCAGGGATATTACTAAGAAATTTTTGTGATGAATTACTTTTGGAAATTTTGCACAGTTCTTGATGAGTCTCGTTTGATGGCAAATAAGGCGACTAATGAGATTTGTCACATTCATTGATTCAGTGGTGGCGTGTGGTAAAGTAATTTAGTTTTAATATTTCGAGAAGATACGACAATGGGCGTGGGATGTTTATTTCGAAAGATTGAATTGGTTCTTGTTTTGTGGGGAGTGCTTTTGCTTTTTTTGTGGTGTACGGTCGTGTCTGTCGATGTGCTGACTTGTCAATTACATTGTTGTTACGGGTAACGGGAAGTTTTGTACCGACCGCAAGACACATCACTTATCGTCCAATCAATTAAAGCACTTGGTTGGTATGCGGTTGACAAGCGGGGAGTGGGCAGTGGTTTTATTGGATACTTACCGGGGATGGTGAATGACTAGAAAAGCATTTGTTGAACACTTTAAATTTTATCGCAAAACAGTTGAAGATAATCGAGCGAAAGAAGCCTTCCCTAGTTCTAGATTGATGCAATTTGTATGAGATTTTGCATCTTAAGGATGTAGAATGCTTTATGTGAGTAGCAAGTCACAATGTTATAGAAAAAGCAATGCTGAGTCACTATTTCATGCTTCTTGCTTAGGGTGTTTACTTATATCCTTTAACCCCTCGGGGGGCATAGGGCGTCAACCACGCCTGCGCGCCATCGTGTTCGGAGTTCTGCAACGCGTTTGAGCTGCCTCCAACTCATTCCTAAAGAGCTCGATTCCTCTTCAACTGTTCTGCGCCACGTTTGCCTAGGTCGTCCCGCTATTCTGCCTGCCTGGGTGAGCGGATTACACTGCATGGCGTATTTCGCAATGGAGTTGTCTTCGCGCCGTAGGGTGTGTCCAATCCATTGCCACTTTCTTTTTCGTATAGTAATGCTTATAGGTTCTTGGCCCGTTCTCAGATAAAGTTGTTCGTTGGAGATGCGGTTCAGCCAAAAAATCCTCAAGATGATTCTTAAGCATTTGTTTACGAAGACTTGCAGCTTGCGTGTGTTAATGGTGTCCACCTTCCAGGTACTGCACCCATAAAGCAGCACTGATTCTACGTTGGAGCGGAACAGTCGTAGCTTGGTTCTTAAGCTAATAACATTGCTTCTCCAGATTTTGGACAGCATTCCGAACGCAGCTTTAGCCTTCCCGATTCTGCTGCACACATCCAGTTCGGTGCCACCGCGACTAGCCGAGACGGCACTTCCTAGATATAGAAAGTTATCAACTTTCTCGACTTGCTTTCCAGCAATGTTAAGTTGAGCGCGGGTATTGGAAGTACTCAGGGCTTTTGTTTTGGCTGGGTTTATTTTTAGCCCCACTTTGTTTGCCTCAGCTTCTAGATTTTGGGCCATCAGTTGAAGATCCATTATCCGATGTGAAAGTAGGCAAACATCGTCAGCGTAATCTAGGTGTTTAAGGTAAGATTAGGGTGTTTGGCATAATAAAAAGGAGAGAATAAGATTTAGTTACCGAGTATGTACTAGTTTCCCTAGTGGGGTTTCCTATGTAAATTTAAAAACATTTCATCGGATTTTGTTTGTACTCCCTTTGTAGTCTAGATGGGCCTATCAGATTGGAAAACTTTGATTTCGAGAGAAAGTATTAAAATTCCGTGATTTTAAGACTTTCGTCTGGATATACGAAATATCGAGGAAGTGATAGCATTGTGTCTCCTCGTGCAAGTTTTGCAAATGAGCACTATTTCAAAAACGTTTCTGGAAGTACATTCCTCATCCAATTTTTTTGGTTTTCAAGACAGATCTTGTCCTAACGTATCATTTAGAAACCAAATCTCATAAAAATTCTGTGAATCATGAGCAAGGATGCGATTTTGTTTGAGTCTGCTATCTTAGCGGAGCTTTGGACATACCAGGAAATTTATTTGAACAATACAGATACGTCCTAACCACCTGACAACCATAAATCTAGGGTACGATGTATATGTACATACATGCAAACGCATATGTAATAGGTAGTTTTCCAGAATCGGGTCCCATTAATATTCCTTTTATTGACCGAATAAGTGTCATTTTTTAGTTCTTGGTGGAGGAACACAGACCTGAAGGTGCAGAAGATGCAAATATGGGCAACAGCACGAGGAGGAACCTACAACTGTGAAAGGAATGCAAAAATTACGCACATTAATAAAGAGGAAACTAAATACTATTGAAAAACAATATACCGATATCCAATCATAGATTTGACGAGTTTATTATATTTACTTTGATCGTACTCTTCCAGTCAAACTTTTAGTTTTATATATATTTAGGTTCGAAATACAACACAATTTTGTTTGTTTGGAAAATTTACTCAAATTATTAGATACTTAAAAAACGAAACATTGATAATACAAAATTGTGTCTGGTCGATCTTACGGATCTTTTACGACTGACTCTCCCTTACGGACGATCTCTGGAGTGGATCTCGTGTCGTGAAAGTACAGTGCGGCAAAATGTTCGTTTCTAGATATATGGTATATACATATAAGCTTGTTTTGAATCGTTATTGAAATGCACAAGCTTCTTTTGAATATAGAACGAATGGAAGCCTTTAAGGAATGTTTTATGTTGGCTTTTTGGTACACTTTTGTACCAGTTTTGACACAGTTTCTCAGAAATAGGGTTAATATTAAATCAAGAAGGTGCACGAATTGTCTATTAGCGAAATATATCTGAAATCGAGATCGGGAAATCGTTAATTAAGTGGAAACTCTTCGGTCATATATTTTGATCCCACTTATAGAGGCATTCCAGTCAGCGACTTTTCCAGTTATCGAGGTATAGCAACTAATTGTTCCACTAAAAGTAGTATAAGCACGTACATAGATAAAAAAATGGCGACTATTTTTAGAAGAGTTTTATTTTAAGAATGATATAGGACAAATCACCCGAATTATTATGAGTTTTACTATTAAAGCCATCCGTCGTCTGAGTTTTGATTAACTTGCGCGACCATATCTTGCTATTCCGGCCTCATGGTGCAAATTCAAAGTCGACTTCCCTTGTGTTCAGAACTGGCCCCGGCAAAATTCAGTGCTTGGAATGGAATTAAGTCGAATTTTTACTAGTCAATAATCGGATGGTAGTGTCTTCGTGAACGACGATTGTATTAGGCTTAATTTCTCGTTAGCCAAATATAAGTCTGTTTTGCAAGCGAACTATATAATAAGAAATAGGTGGATAGAAGATAGATGGAACACTTCTGTCCGTAGTGACAGTCAGGCTGTGCTTACGGTCTTGCTACACCCTTGAACCACTTCAAAAATAGTTCGTGAATGTAAAACGATTTTAAAGACTTGCCTGTGTCCCAAGTCACACTGGAATCTTGAGGAATGAGACCTTTAATGAAATTGGCAGGCAAGGTTCGCGTTGGGTTTTCCTTCACCCTGGGTAAGAGTTTCCATTGACGGCTGGGTTTTTCACGAACCCAATTGTGTGTAGTATGACTCATCTGGACGCGGGGTGACTAAACGCCTACTTCTGTACGTCTGTAAGAAATCAGTGGCATTCTTGCACCATTTCGCCAGAAAAGACTGCGAACAACTTATTTGTGTCTTGACAGGCAATTTCGCTTTCGCTAAACATCTTTATGTGCTAGACTTAAGTGACAAATAAGTATGCGGCACTAGCGCGATGATATTATTGTCCTACTTACCGCGTATCGGATGGCAGATTTTCAGTGCTGATGTGGTGAGTACTGGTAATCAGAACTCCTCGTCACTGAAGTGTGTGCTTGACTTTCTACGAAAGACGAGTTATGTTCATAAATGTGAGTTCTACAAGTAGAGTTATCATAGTCTTAATTGTGTTTTTTTTTTTTCGTAAAGGTGGTGGAAGATCGCAATTTTGCCCAGTAAAAAGGAATTCCACTTAACCAGGCTCGACTTTCTAAAATAAGAGCTTTCAAGGTTTCTTCTGCCTACCCTTCGTGACCTTAAGTGATTGCACTAAGTTCATAGAACATCCTGTTATCTGCAAATATGTTCTCCTCATTAGTGCATGAGGGTAGTCGATGAAGATGGCCTTACTTGGATTACTGCTGTCCATTTCATTATTTACTTACTTACTTAGATGGCGCTACAGTCCGGGGTGGACCTGGGCCTTAACCAACAAACCTCTCCAGCCAGCGCGGTTACGAGCCAGCTGCCTCCAGTTGTGCACGCCAAGTTGGTTGAGGTCCCCCTCCACTTGTTTGCGCCACCTACCACAAGGTAGTCCTCTAATGCGTTGTCCATCCGGGGTGGATTCGAAAACTTTCTTAGCGGGAACGTTGGGCTCCATCCGCTCCAAATGACCCAGCCATCTTAATCGCTGTATGTGAACTCTTCTGGCTAAGCCGATGTCGTTGTACAGGCCGTACAGTTCGACATTGTACCTTCTCCTCCACTCACCGCATCCTCATCCGATTTTGTCAAAGGCCATGCCTCTGCGCCATACAGCAGGTTTGGGATGATTAGTGTCTTATAGAGAGTTACCTTAGTAGTTCGAGATAGGGCTTTGCTACTCAATTGCCGTTGTAGCCCATAGAAACAACGATTGGCAAGAGTAATTCTTCGTGTGGTATCCCTACTGATGTCATTTGCGGAGTTCACCATAGAGCCTAGGTAGACAAAATCCTTTACTACCTTAAAATTATATCTGTCTATTGTGGCGTTCTCTCCAAGACGCCGATGTTGGGTGTCCTTTTTTTGTAGACAGCATATATTTTGTTTTGCTTTCATTGACCGCTAGACCCATCTTTGCTGCCTCGATCTCAATACTCGTAAATGCCCCATTGACGGCTCGCTGAGTTCTTCCGATTATGTCAATGTCATCGGTATAAGCAAGTAGTTGTACAGACTTGTAAAAGATTGTACCTCCGGTGTTGGCTTGTGAGTTTCGTACAATTCGACCGACTTTGATGGAGCAGCGAGAGTTCTCCATAGTCATTCTGCACAAACGGACAAGCTTGGCAGGGATGCCAAGACTAGACATGGTTCTGTATACCTCGTCTCTATACACGCTATCATAGGCAAGTTTGAAATCGATGAAGAAGAGTTGCGTATCGATTTTATATTCATGGGATTTTTCCAAGATCTGCCGTAGTGTGAATATTTGGTCAATGGTGGACTTTCCTGACCTGAAACCGCACTGATAAGGACCTATCAGGTTGTTGACGATCGGTTTTAGGCGTTCACATAATACGACAGACAGGATCTTATATGCGATGTTGAGGAGACTTATACTTCTGTAATTGGCGCAGTTTAGAGGGTCTCCTTTCTTCATGATCGGGCAAACGATGCTGAGGTTCCATTCATCGGGCATACTTTCATCCGACCAGATTTTACAGATGAGCTGGTGCATGTTCCTTACCAACTCATCTCCTCCTGCCTTGAAAAGTTCAGCGGCAAGCTGTCAGCTCCAACAGCTTTGTTTGATTTGAGTTTAGATATCGCTATCCTCACTTCATTCTGATCGGGTTGACGGAAATCTTGACTGCCATCATCACTGTTGAATGGCTCATTCTGCCTGACAACGGAATATTGGTCATCATCGCCGTTTAACAGTCTGCAGAAGTGTTCCTTCCATATCCTCAGCACCGACTGCGATTCTACTACTATGTTGCCATTTTCGTCCCTGCAGGCTTCTGTTCTGGCTTTGAAACCCTGGCATGTTCTTTTTACCTTTTGGTAAAATTTTCGAAGATCATTCCTCCAATAAAGTCTCTCAATCTCCTCGATCGAGCGCTTCTCATGCTCTTTTTTCTTCTTTCTGAGAAGTCGATGTTCCTCTTTTCTCCTGCGCACGTAGAGCTCGTAAGCAGCTCTAGTCCTTCTATGCAGCACCGCTTTGTACGCCTCTTGTTTAGCTACATGTGCTTGCCGGCATTCCTCATCAAACCAGGGGCTTCGTTGTGGTGGCTGTGAGAAACCCAGTACATCAGAGGCGGCATCTCGGATGACTGGTCTTCCGTGTTTGCTGCTGGCGGCATAGAACTTAGATTAAGATTAAGAGAAACTCGATCGGCAAAGGCTCTGGTGGTCTCTTGCGATTGTAGCCCATTTCATTAATCTGTTTAATTTAATAAAGTCGATGTACCATGACTCGGATTAGGAAGCATTGAATACATGATATTCTCTGCACAATGTATAGAATGCAAGATCTTTAAAGGGGAACAGGAACGATTGCCACTTGTTTTTCCAAAGCAAAGAACGCCCCTTTGATTACAACAACAATATTCATTTCACGATATGGAATTACTTTTAGCTACACTGCTACTACGGGTATAGCCGCTATACTACGAGTATACTCTTCATGCAAGTGTTTGTGAAAAGAAATCCCCTCCTTTATTTCAATCCCTTGAAGCATGCAATGTGATGGTCTATATCATATGATGCATGAGTCTGTTTTGATTATTTATAACTTTGAGGGCCTCTAGTAACACAGGCGTACATGTGCATGAGAAACAACAACGAGAGGGCAAAAAAATGCTGTGCTATTTCCTCCTCCCCTCAGCTCTTCATGAATAAAGTAAAAACGGGAGCAAAAAAAAAAAATATTTTTTTCATTTCATGTGAATCCAAATGGTAGTCTACTTCATTGGACGTATTGTCTGTCTTTTTGTTTTGTATACACTTTAAACAAAAAAGCTTAAATGAACTGAACGTGGAAAGAGAAAACACAATTTTTTCTTAATCAAAACCGGGTATTGGTGTAGTTAACAACCAACCGCATAGGATATTGATTTCGTTCGGCATATTGCCCGTATTTGTTTGGTGATGAGATACATTTAGGAAAAAAAAATGTATGCATTGAATAAACTTAACTAGGATGGATATTTTTTTACTTTTCATTTCTGGATTTAAGACTATCGTTTTTTGGGAATTATGCATTTTTTGACGATATCCCTCGAAATGCTTGTTTTTTATACCCTTGCATGAATTTATTAAAAATAAATTTGTAAATGTCAAAAGAAACACCAATATTTTTAGAAAAATCAGTTTAGTTAATAACGTGGAAATGCATGAATATTTTTAGATATTCTCTTTTTTTTTAATTCTAAAGACTTTTCGATAAGTTTTGCTTGTCTTTCATATAAATATGATGGATGATCTAGTTTCGCCGTCCAACAAAAATATGCCGTCACTTTTCCCTTGCCTTAATGTCTTGTGAAATCTCTGCCCATGCCCGTCGCTTACAACACTTAAGCTTTTAAGAAAAAACTCTGAATGGGAATCAAGAACTGAATCTTAAAATCCATATATTTTTTTTGTTGTATACGTAATTTTTCAATAAAATTGGAGTCCTTCATGACTTTTCTTAAACATATCTATCGCTACAAAAATGCCTTCTTTTGGGAAACAAAGTTTATAAATAGAGAAAACCTTCTTCAGATATACCCATGGATTTAACGAAGTTTCTCATAAGGCCCAATTTGTTGTATAAGGGTGGTAAATGATTTTATTTGGTTCTACTAAGGGATTTTGAGCAATATTTTTATTGTCCAGGACTATATTTACTTCTCATTGGCCATTCTTTTTTAATGTAGTTTTGATTTCTAGTCTACTATCTCAGTCGCAAAGAAAAGCATAGTATTTTGTGTAGCCACCCCAAGCTATATTTCAATAACCTTAAGAATTGCACATATTTTCCAAAAATTTTGGTTGTACTGCATTTTCGCGAGCAGACTTTTTATATTAGCGTAAGATTCTTTGACATGGATCCCATATTGCCATTATGCCGTAAGACTGCAAAACCTAATTTCGATGAATCAATAAATAGTCTCCATGGGTCTGGTGAATAGTTATAGCGCAGATTGTTCATAAGCCACTCTTTATTATTACAACATACAAGATGACTATCTTCTTCAAAGAAATCTACAAATTGTTGTAGGAACTGCCGCCAATTTAAAAGCGCGCGAATTTTGAACGTCAATTTATTCAAAGTAAACCGTCTATGTGCTACCAATTTTCATTGGTAGAACTCATTGAGTTCTGTACACTTTGAACCGGATACACGGTGCCGTGTATATGGCATCGGATATCTGTTAAAACTATAAAAATCCATTTATCCAGCGCCGTGTAGCCGATTTAGCATATGTGTGAAACAGGCCATAGAGAAATTTGCTGGAAGGGACCATGCGACTTGAGCAGGTATTCAACTATTTCTTTCTTGCCCCACTTTACCAAATTTCAAGAATTCTAAACCATTTATATGAATAAAGTAAATTCAGCTGACATATTGGATAAATTATACTCCACCCAAACTCTTTTGCATCCGGCATCGGATGCGTGTAAAATCTTGTGTACGACGTCGTGTATCCGATGTCAAATGAATAGTGTAAAATCTCCGATTTAGTTCTGTATACTTTGATGTATCCAGCGGCGTTTATTCGGCATTCGATGCGGGATTGCACTCAAATTTGCCCGACAGAGAAAACATCGTGTGTCGGTATTTGTGGCGTGTATCCAATACCGGATATTGGCGGTAAGTGGCGTAAGTGGTTAGTGTGTCGGATCACTACGCGTGAGGTTCCGAGTTCGAATCCTACAAAACACCAAAAAGTTTTTTCACGGTCCCACCTCTCGCGAGCGTCTGACAAACATCCGAGAGTATTGTTGTCTCGAAAAAGCTTCTCAAATCGTTCGGATTCGGCATTAAAACTGTAGGTCCCTTCCATTCGTGTGAAAAATATAACGCACACAACATGAGTGGTTGCGAGAAGCTAGGCCCTGGCACTTAAAGAGCTGTTGCGCAAAATATTTATTAATTTTTTTTTTTTTTTTTTATTTATCCAATACCGGATAAATGTAAACGCTCTCTTTGAGTTCTGTGCACTTCGAACTGGATACACGACGTCGTGTATACACATTACATTTTTTCTCAATTTGTTGCAGTTTGCTTTGAAGTGACAGTTTTTTTTTTTGCTTTAACTCACGGACCTTGAAGTACAAGCGGCAATATTTTTGTGTCGTCAATGCTAGCGTGAAGTTCAAAAGGTTTGCATTTTAGTGATAATTTTGCTTTTATAGTATTTAAGATATGAACTGTAGTTGAATGCCTTTTCGATTGATTATACTTCATACCCGAGAATGTGCGCTTTGCGAGATATCATGCGGTTTATCTAAGATTTCAGATCAGCTTTAATAAACTGCAGTTGTTTACACCTTTCCCTACTTAAACCTTTTAAATTCCAATATCCTTATCAAATAATTCTATTCGTATCTCGTAATGCCTATCTTTACTGTCTTGATACGATCAAGCCCAGTTTCAAAACTGAATCCCTGGAGACTATCTTTTGAATGTCATTTATCTCAAATACTCGGTTCACATTCGTGCAGATTTTTCTGTTTTCCATAATTGCATTGTTTTCTTCAACGACAATTGTTTGGTTTTTCTACCGTATGCTTCAGGGCGTTTCCTCAACATGGATCTATAAAAACCTTTTATCCTTTTTTATTAACATGCCGAATCCCGGTACACTGAGCAACCTACTATACTGATTTTTGCGTAACACTTTAATCTCGGTATTTTGGTGCATATTAAATATCGAATGACATGTACTTGTTACCTTTACATATAATTTGCAGTATTCAAAAATAGGCCACCTCTTATCACTCTCCCACTATCCAACAGTTCAATAAGGAAATCCGTAACCAGGGGGACTCCTCACGGAGGCGTTATCTCACCCCTCCTCTGGGTTCTAGTCATCGATAGGATACTGAAAGAACTAAGCAATGCAGGCATAAGCGTCACTGCTTACGCGGACGACGTGGTGATTTTAGTTCAGGCAAATTCCTTGACACATTAAGTGAAATGATGGAATCAGCTTTTAATAGTCTTGAAAAATGGGCTAGAGGGTGTGGACTACACGTCAACCCGGATAAAACAGAATTGGTACTCTTCAGCAGAAAATGCAAGATACCAGCCTTCAAACTGTCTAAGCTAGCAGGGGTAGCTTTCCCTTTCGGATCGCGCTAGATATCTTGGTATGATACTGGATAGGAAACTAAATTAGAAAGTGAACAAGAACGAGTCCGTAAGGCTTATTATTCTCTCTTCATCTATGAGAGGACCGCAGGGAAAAAATGGGGCCTAAAGCCCGCAATGATGCACTGGCTATACATTATGCTAGTCAGACCCATCCTTACGCATGGGGCTCTTGTGTGGTGGAAGCAACGAACACGAAAAATACGCGGGATATATTGGCCATGGTACAAAGAACAGCTTGCATTGGCATCACAGGTGCTCTACGCACAACACCTACGGCTGCACTCGATATCTTTCTGTATCTTTTACCACTAGACCTACAAATTTAATTTCGAGCGGGCAACAGCGCGCTTCGGCTCACTAACGTTGGTCTCTTCAAGACTAATAACATAGGATATAGCTCCATTCTCAAGGAATCATTTACCGGAATCTCTGACGAATCGGACGATATCCTTGGCACCTTAGACTTCGACACCATTCGAAGTATTGTATCCTATTAGAGAGGACTGGCAAAGGAAGACAGTCTCTGTCCATAACGAGATTGCAATATACACAGATGGTTCTAAGACCAGTGAGGGCACGGGGTCAGGTATTTACATGAGAGATACGAACCTGCAGGTGGCCCTAGACTTCCGGACACGTGCAGTGTGTATCAGGCAGAGGTTCTGGCTGTACTAAAGTTGTGGAATTACTTGAGATGGGATCAATATCCAACAAGAATATCGCTATCTACATTGACAGTCAGGCTGCGCTAAAGGCGCTATAGTCTAACGTAACCAAATCTGAGATAATCAGGAATTGGCGCACAATGATTAGGGCATTATGTACGCAGAACCGAGTCAGATTATGTTGGGTACCTGGACACTGCGATATTGAAGGCAATGAGCAAGCCGACGCGCTGGCTAAAAGAGGAGCGGGGCTCCCACGTAGTGACATAATTGGTAGCATTAAACCACCAGGGTGCGTGGCTAAGAGAATTATTCGTAATAGAATCATTGACATGGCTAATCTAAGATGGTCAAACTTAGATCGTCATAAAGTGTCTAAGGTCTTGTGGCCTGTATTAGACCGCAGAAAATCTGGGGAGATGATTAAATTAGATAGATAGGAATACTCTCTGGCCACTGTCTCCTAGGGAATGCTTCCTTGCCATGAAACTAGGGTTATCTGACACGACTGTTTGTAGGTACTGCGATGACCTACATGCCTCAGAGGACATAATTCATATACTCTGTGAGTGCCAAGGAATTGCCAAGACAAGGCTAAAGCACCTGGGTAGATATTTCTTCGATAACTTGGAGGAGGTGAGGTCCTTGAACCATAACAAGGATCTCTTCAAAATCTGTAGGGAGATTAACTGCTTGGGAAAATGGGTGTAGGTCCTCTGCCGTGCAGGTTCCTTAGGGATTGCGATGGGCCCACCTTGGTGCATAGTGTTTTTATGATAACCCCATAACCCTACCTAACCTAACTTAACCTAACCTATCACTCTCCCAGCTGTCGCACTTCTAGTGCCTTCTAACGTCACTATCTCTTTATTCTCATTCTATGAGTACATCTATAGATGTGTTCTTTTCTCGCTGTAATACTGTTGCCTTCAATCGTTGCTCATTAGCCACCTTCTTTGGAATTCTAATGTCTCCACAAGAACAGGGTTAGTGGATAGTGTATAAGATAAGGGCTTGTAAGATTCAAGGTTTTAAGAAAAATACTTCGAGTAAAGTTAAGGTAAGAGCAGTATTACCCTACGTTGCAATCTTATTTTAGTCTATACTTATCGCGATACATATTACATTCTATACCTACTTAAGAGTCTTTAAGTGTACCTTATATTAATCCGCTTTCTCACCTGCAGCCGTGCTCGGCTTAATATTTTGTTGAACATCTACAAATGTCTTCATTAATACTTCTCTCCACGTACAATAATTATTTTCCATAACATGTTATGATAGCCATTTAAAGCAGCTTAATCCTTGCATAGTAAGCCTTCCTTCCAGTTTCTTATCTCAGCCCAGCAAGTGTTTTGAATCATCAGATCCATATTTCTACACTAATTCCAACAACTTCTTCAAAAGCACATTTCAAAGCAATAACAATGATCATTTAATCTTCCAATTACCCCCATATGTACATAACCTACCGAATGCTGCCTTGCAAACTAAAGACTTTCATATTAGCTACAATCGTTGAATTACCAAAACTTAATACATCAACTTCAACCCCACCCAAAGCCCCTAATTACTAAAAACAACACACAACGATTATAAGTCCCAGAATAAAATTACTCCTCATAAACATTACATGCTAGTCGAGTCGTATACATTACTCTTCGTTTCTGGCAATAAAAACTCAGACAATTTTTGTGAAATTACTTCGGTTACTGGTAAACAACAAAGTTCATAAACGTCGTCGGCAGACAAACAAACAGACAAAATTGGCTACTGAATAAAAGATTCGAAATGACGACAGCCACCGCTCGCATACGCACATCACACCATCGCAGCAGCTTAACACAACACGAATCTTGCCACAGATTTTCATAATATCGAAGGATACGAGAGTTTCGCAACCAACCCAACAAACCAGTGAGCTGGAGAAGATTCATCCCTATTGCACATAAATTTCAGTTAATTATGTGGGCTTGGGGGTGAGTGGTAGATGAAATGAAATACACATTGCTACAGAGATACGAGTATGTTTTTTTTTTTCTTACTGTCAGCCTACGCTTGTAATATCCAACACCACATCACTCCTGCCAACGCTTTTAATGGATCAAAATAAGGACACAGTTAATTACTTGTTTTGATTCGAAAATGTTGTTTCTTTTTTTGGTTATGTTCTGAAAATAGAAGCGGAAATATGACCAGCCACAACCCCCTACCTAGAGGTGCAAAGTAAATTTTCGAAGTTTGAACATCTACTCGTATATTTGTGCCTTAGGTCCGAGGAAGAAAGGATATACAAAGGATACCAGATATGTGCTGCGGGTGCAAAAATATTGAAAGCTATTCAGAATCGTTGTGTGTCGGTATTTTTGTGAACTGAATGTGTCATTGTTTTTACCACGTTGAATGGAAACTTCTGAAAAATATACAACACAGTACAGATGGAGATACAATACAATAGTGACTGTATGCTAGGCTGAGTAAATAGTTCAACGAACAGAAACAATAGAATGACGTGTGATTATGGGGAGCACTGCTCCACTGAGATTATGTAAATGCATATGAGTGTGCGTTTCAGATGATTGCTTTTGAATGTGCAATATGTGGCTGGAATGTGATATTCGTCAGTGGGATTTTGTTTGAACTTGATTAATATAAGCTCTAGGAATGGTGAAGAAATATAAAAGAAACAACTCAATTATGGGTCTGGAGAGGAGTGAAAGAAAAGAAGGATCGCCGGACAAAAAAAAAAAAAAAAAATTGATTGCAAGTAGAGGAATTTTGACATAAAGTGGGGTTTTTTCAATGAAAATTTATAGAAGTGCAAGTTTAAGTTTAAATAAAAATTCAAGTTAGAGAAATTCGACTGTATTTACAATCTAAAGTTGCAACTGACACAGATTTACTATTCCAGATAAATTTAAAAAAAATGGCGTCATATAAACTTTTAGCAAACTGTATGCAGCGCCTGCCTTAGAAATATTTGTCTCTGCAGGTAGAGCTGTGGGATACGTATCGGGGACTTTTCACAGATTCAAATAGTAACCCTTTAGGAAATATGTATAGCCTTCTCTTTGAAGATTTAAAATACATATATCCGAACTGTGGGTATGCTTTATATGCAGCTTACATCCGCGGGTGTCATATGTTTCACTTTATCTGACTATCCGATAGAATTCTATTAACGAGTAACAAGGTTCGTTCTTCAATAGATGTAATTGTATAGTGTACATAGATCTCAATTATGAATGCTGTGTTTTAAGTTGAACAATGGAGGGAACATTTCGCAATAGTGCTAAATCACTTAGAGGACAGAGAATCTCGAATTCAAATAAGCCTTTCGGAACAACAAATTCCTGAATACGCATAGTGTCTCTTAGCTTCACAAAGATAATAACCATGATTGGACACACAATACGGCTGGAATCCGCTCAGCCTGGCAGGCAGAATGGTGGGGCGCTCTAGGTAAATGTGGCGCAGAACAGTTGAAAACGAATCAAGCTCTTTGGGAATGAGCTAGAGCGGCACAAATGCATTGCACTACTCCAAACAAGATGACGAGCAAGCGTTGAAGAAAAATAAAGCGGTGGATATTCGCCAATTACATCGGCAGAACTGCTCCACCAGAAAGGGAATGCTCATCAAGATTCCAAAAAAGAGTAATATGATGGAGTGTGGGAACTGGAGAGATTTGTTCTGTCGGCCATAACCAAGATAATAGCTAGAATAATTCTGGACGGCATAAAAGAGCATTTAGATCCAACCCTCGATGACGTACAGGCAATCTTTCGCGCTGGATCCTCCTGCATAAACCACATAAACATCCTTCGGATTATCACAAAACAATTCTGTGGTGACAAGAAATAACAGCATAAGTGCCTTTTCACACTTCAGAAAGCGTATTTAAAGATACCATTTATGGTGTCAATTCCTTGGCCTTAACGCAGTAACCACTGCTGATATTGAATCCCAGACATCACGGGGCGCTGTTTCAGCGTTATAGGTTCGCATTTCTTGAGAGAAGAACAGCAATTATCTGAGTACAAAAAGAAAAACGAACGAAAGTTTCTCCAAGAAAGCTTCCTACCTGGTAGTACACTAGACTAAAAAAAAAAGTGTGGTTTCAGCTGACCGTAGGTGGTGGCACCGAATTGGACGTTTGCAGTAAAATCATTCCGTTCCAAAGTCGAATCAGTATGGGTATACCACCTTGATCAAAAAGTTCCCGGAATAAAAACCGTGTGGCGCATCGTTCCGATTTGAGTTCTGTTTTCTTTGTTAAGTTGGTACATCTGTTGTTGATATTCCTTCTAAATCTTAGCGTCATAGCTTGACATTTGCAAAAGTTACGTAGCCAAGAGTACATCTATATGTGTGTGTGTTGGCGATTTTTTAGAAATAGATTTAAATTTGTAACAACGAACTTGTATTAAATTTTGCGTAAAAAACGGATTTAATGGTGCGCGAACGTTGGAAATGTTGGAAAAGTATTTCGGCAACGATTCTCTAAAGAAGACGGTCGTTTACCAGTGGCACGAGCGGTTCAAAAGTGGTCGTGAGTCAATCGAAGATGATGATGGATTACAACGGTGTAGTGCATCATGAATTTTTACCAGAAGGCCAGACAGTAAACAAAGAGTATTATTTGGGCGTTATGAGATGTTTGCGTGAAGCAATTCGCCGAAAGAGACCAGAATTGTGGGCAGAAAACTCGTGGATTTTGCACCATGATAACGCACCGTCGCACAGTGCCATCATTATTCGTAATTTTTTGACGAGAAATGCAACAAATACCATCCAACAGCCACCCAATTCACCTGATTTGGCTCCCTTTGACTTCTTTCTGTTCAATCGAGTTAAAAAACCATTACGGGGAACGCGTTTCAGCAGCCGAGAGGAAGTAATGGAAAAATCGCAGGAAGCACTGATGGACATTCCGAAAACCGAATATTAAAAAATGTTTCGAAGATTGGATCAAGCGCTGGCATAAGTGTGTTGCAATCGATGGGGATTACTTTGAAGGGGACAATATATATTTAGATGAATAAACTTGTATTTTTAATTTTCTGAATAAATTCCGGGAACTTTTTGATCAAGGTGGTATTACATGGAGGTGGTTACTAGTACTAAATAGATACACACGAATGATTTTTAGAATTTGTTGGGCCAATTGCATCTCTTATAAACAATTTTTTATCAACAAGTCGGGCCAAGAATTTATGAGCATCATTAGAAAGTGGCAGTGGATCGGTGATACCTTACGACGCGAAGACATTCATTTGCAAAATATACTATGCAGTGGAATCCACTTACCCAGCCAGGTAGAAAAGCGGCTCGTCCTAAAAAATCGTATTGTATTTAAGAAAAAATGTTTGGTATATATATTCTGAATGCTTCTTAGAGGAACAATCATCTTTTAACAACATTTTGCTTTACAGATACGAAGTCTTATGAATTCAATGCGTTTTGATAGATCTTACTGGGAAAACTTTAGCTAAACTGTTTGCATTTGAAAGCATTCTCATTCTTTTAGGGGATTTTCGGGTATGGAAATACCGATCGTAAAGCTAGTCTTTTGAAGAGCTAACTACATCCGCCGAACATGGGACTGTGTAAGCTGAGCATCCATCTATCTTAGCTTTATACCGATAGGTTAAGGAAATTGTTCACAGATTTCCTAACGACTGGCATAGGTGTAGGTGAGTCCTTAGCGCTGCTACAAACGATAAGAGCAAAAATTAAAAATTCACTACATCATATTTGCAGTTTACTTTAACACTCGGCTCATAAGTGCAAGTAACCAGTAACCATCAATGCACTTGGTTACAAATTTTCTGATCTATTATTTGAATTAATTAGACTGGAGATAATCCTCCTTCTTTATACAAAACAAAAAGTGTGCTCCCAAACTCTGAAGTCTGACCAAAACTTAACCTCTGAACTCTGGAACACTTGAGAATAGCATAA
The DNA here is from genome assembly GCA_945910035.1 of Brachypalpus laphriformis. Classification (NCBI taxonomy): domain Eukaryota; kingdom Metazoa; phylum Arthropoda; class Insecta; order Diptera; family Syrphidae; genus Brachypalpus; species Brachypalpus laphriformis. The sequence continues at coordinate 128,999,102 of OX246755.1, forward strand.
ACGTGACTTGTTATACCCTAAGGGGATCAAAACAAGTTTGTCCTCGTTGAAAACTTTTTCTGTTAATCTTTAAGCCAATTTCAGAAAATCTATGAGCTGAATATTTATGTCCTTTTCTTGTGACATCGCTTTTATGTCCCCAAGGATGACTGATTACTGTACAGCCCCCTACCCTGAAATCAAAGTATTTTAAGCTCTTTGATTAAAAGTCAATTGAGCAAACACAAGTCCCTTAGCTAGTGCGTCTCTCCGACTGCCACTCGCTCCCTGGCCCTCAAAAACGAAAAAAAAAACGAGAGGATAGAAATAAATAATGAATAAAACAGGAAATGCGGTAACGATGGAAACGATACCGCCCAGTAAACTTTCCCTGATGAATGGCATCTCATTAAATTGTTTACCGCATTTTATCCTTTCAAGCAAATATAGAGAGCTATTTACTCTTCTTGCGCGCCGAATATATAAAATCAAATATTTGTCATATTGATTTGTAGGATGGCCATCCTCCCTTGGTCAGCGATTCCCTCCTCCACAGACAACATTTTTGGGCAAAATTTATCTCTCAGCTGGGATTAAGCTTGCGGTACACCATTTCAAAGCTATAAACATTAATTTTTCAAATAAAAGTCCCTTTTTTAACATACAGAGAGGGGAATGATCTCAATCACACTCCCATTCTCCGAACCCAAAGCCATGGAAAAGGAGTTAATTCTTTTCGCAGAAGTGCGGAAGTTTTGCCCCACTGCAATCAAAATGGCGCTAGAAATTGGCAACAAATTCTGCACCCCAACACTTACCCCCACTGTCTGGATATAAGGATTTATCGCAACGAGAAAACGCCCGCAATTACGATTTAACATAGACAAATGAGACACTAAACCACGCACACAAAGGGAGAACAAAATAAAAGAAAATACATAAAGAGATTCAGCGGGAATCAGCAGAGTTCAGCGATTTAGAGAGCTCGATGTTGCAGGGTTTCACACTACTGTGTGTGTGTTATGGGGTTCGAGTGAGTAGCCCACTTGTTCCGGCAGTTAAAATCCAGGAACACATTATTTCTTTTTCACTTGTTAAGTACGTACTTATACGTTTTGCGACAGTCTTTCTCTATAGTTTTGGCCCACTTTCCCATTTCCCGTTTTTCGTCATCGCCGCCTCCTAGTGTCACAATCGCTTGCATCCTTTGAATGGCACGTTTAGTGCAAGCTGTGCGGTACGAGTCCAAAAAGGAAGAGCTTTCGAATTCGAGAATATTATTCGAATGACTCTTAACCTCGTTTATGCTTTTCTTTTGGTTTTGGTTCCTTTTTTTTTTTTTTTTGTTGTTGTGTGTGCTTGGCAGAGGAAAGGGCTTTGACTCATCATACTCCACAGTATATCCTATACACATACCCATACACGCAGAGTTTCACGACACAAAAGTCAACCACACATAGCTCTTCGAGTTGGAAATGGGTTCAAGATGGAGTCCTAAGCGTTTTAAGAGGGAAGAACAGAAAAGTCCCTCTTGGCGGTTTACTTAGATTGCTAGCGCTGTCTGTTGCAATAAAAGGATACACATCATTGAGAATTTTATAAGGACATCAATTTTAAGTATTACCCTCTTAAGTGGAGGATGGTAGAAAAGAGCGTGGCAGAGCAAACTATTTTAAGATGAGATTCAAAATCTTAAATTTACAATTGTGTTTAATTACCAAAGTATTTTCTGCAAGGATAGTAGAGTGGCTGGCTGCTTGAGTGGGAGAAGGATTTTCATTCCAGCGAAATAAACTTAACGACTTAACGACAAATGGTGGGTGAGAAGTTGAAAAACTTTTTTCTTTCAGAGAAAAAAAACTTCTCATTAAAAATGTACACCTCCTTCATTTGGCTTTCCTTGTTGTCGTCGTCGTCGCCGTCGAGACGTTCTTTTGTTAAGGGTTGCTAGAGGACAGATTGAAGAGTTGTACATTTTTTGAAATGATATTACGACACATGATTTAGGGAATTTTATATTTGTGTGTGACCCTGTGGGCGTTGGAGAGTTTGATGTTCGATAAAAGAAAGTCTGCGGGGGTCTGTTTGGGGCTTTTATGTGAATTGCGTGGTGAAATTGTTTGGGTTTGAAAATCGTAAATTTGTTTATTGCCCTGGGAATGATTAGCTTGGCGATTTCTCAACAAAAGATCTACTCAGTAGGCGTAGGCCGGAACTGTTGGGTAGCCTCATTATTGATTTTCGCAGTAGTGTGCCCATTTTGTGATACTCTTTTGCTATTTGGGGTGCTTAGTTTATTGCGACTATCCGGGATTTAATGACATCATATTGTTAAGGAAGTAGATTTGGGGAGTAGGTATATTTAGATTTAAAGCATCATTAAGTGATTGGACATATAGTGGTGGTGAAATAAAATTTATGAACTCGCAGAAGGATCAGAGTCTCTATTATATCTGCGTCAGTTGGTAAGAGTATGACTTTTATAGGCTTCGGCTGTTCTCCAATGTGCTCCGTTCATGATATTCTTTAAAGTTGCACAATGTTCTTCGTAAAATTTTTGGTTTGAGCTATTATAGAGCTATTGCATTAATTTATATTATAATAAATAGTTGAGTGCTGCACTATTACCGTTTCCAATTTGTCTGGAATAATTCGGTTAGCTAAAGCTGCTTTAAAAAACTAAGATTTTTTGAATATTTTCTAAAATTGTATGTTAAATGTTCTTAAATTCTGCTTTTGAACCAAGTCGACTGAGACATAGCTAGTTTTTAAATAGCTGTCTAATTCTGTGATATACCATACATGTAGGAGAAAAGAGAGATGAAAGAATGAGTGAGAAAAGTTAATCACAAGGTACAAACATCAAGTCTCATCATACTCTCAAACATCAACTATTGTTCTTTTAAGCATTTCTTTTGAAAGGGCTGCATAATGACACAGTCCTGAATAAACTCCAACTCGATCTGGATTGATGTTCCAGACCAGAAATACTTTTTGTTATTCTATTTTACCATTATGTGACTCAATAAATCTTTATTTCTAGTGAATTTAGATAGAAAATATAACAAGTGCCATTAGTGGCGACTGCCTCCTAAAGAAGAACTCCACTAACTCAATATAGCCCTCTCTGCATGAGCTTTTTCTTAGCCAAGAGAATAAGCAGACTCTTGGCAGCGAATTCGCTTCACCAACTTGCCTTGCTGCCGTACACCTAATAAATTTCCTGACAGCCTGAAGTAAAGAATCCAATGTGAGACAGCTTTGCCAGAGCGGTTTATCTGCTCTGTCTGCTCTAACTATTATGCAAAAAAAAATATATGCAAGTAACCAACCCAAGACAACTTTTGTTAGCTCCTCCGCTGAAACGACTATTTAAGATATCCTATACGAGTATGTCCCGAGCCTGAGTATCAGGACATTCTCATTTCACTGTCCTCCAAACCAAAGGGGCTGCGCATCCTGTTTGGAATATATTCAGGTGATGTTTTCTTAAGTTAGTTGATAATGTAGTCCACATTCATACTTCTATTCATATATTTTTTTTATTATGTATTGCACGTGTACATAATATCCTATTACGTTAACAGTATACAATATCTTAAATCAACTTTCTCTTCTTTTTTATTTACAGGTAAGCATCTGCCATCCCTATGTTCATTCACTACCCAAGTAAGTCAACTCCAACCAGTTTCTTACCAAGCTTTCCCAAATGGAATCCCTTGAGCACAAATTTTACCCAACAAAGGTTATCCTGTCTAATTTGTTAACGACCTATGGCATACTCATAACACTTAAAGGACCTCTCAGTGATAATTTAACATTCATCCACAATGTAAAATGGTTAATTGTGCATATGAAATTCCACCACTAAACAACCATTAAACAACTACAATAACAATATTTAAAATATTATCCTTCCTCAAAGTACATACCTAAGAGTACATAGAGAGGAGCAAGAGTGTGTAGATAGAATAAATTCTGTGTGCAAATCGAATCAGTAGCAATGAGTTTATTTTCAATAATTTTTCAACTGAAAGAATCCCAAAAAACCCCGAATCCGCATGCAAACGGTTTTGAAACGTATTTGGAAACTCTCCTACCACGAACACCACCGAGACCACCACTCGTGCGGGCTATGGGTTTTCAATTACAAATATAAATTCAGTGCGTTGGAGTGCAGTTGGTTGCATTGTCCTTCCATCGGCTTCTGTTGGTGGTAAAATACTGGTTGGTGGTGATGGTGGTTTCCTTAACCATCCCCCATCGTTGTGGACTCGCACACACATCCATCTAAGTTGTATCTTTGTGGCTGGAAAAATTCGTCCAAAGGCTTGTTATTAACAAAACGTTGTGCGTAACATATACGTATAGTAATAACAGCGTCGGTTTTAAATTTGATTCCAGTGTGTTTTTGAAATTATTCTATTCCTCCGCAGATAAGGCATAATGAAATGAGTTAATTTAATTACTAAATTGTGTTTGCCATGGTTTCTCTGAGCTAACAATGCTGTAGCGCAATTAACTGGTAATCCATGACTGACGTGTTATTGACGTGCCTGACGACAATGGCAACGAACGACTATTTTAAATCAGCAGCATCACCGTCAACGCGTAGTGCAGCCAGCCGCAGGACCTGTTTACAGTTGGGTGATGCTTTTAGTGCGTTGGTGTTGCTCTTCCAGGCCACCAACTCAGATTCTGCAACTGCAATGTAGGGAATGTGAATAAACATGCGGAGTCCCTATGTGTAGTGGAACATGCGGAATCATTTTAGCAGAATAATTGGAAATGCTAACTGTTTTGTGAAAATCGCATAGAACCCTGCATGGATTTGCGCACACGAGGGAGTTTGTTCGACTGGACTAAGCTAGGGAGCAAATCCAAACCGGTGAGACTGCTGAGAATCGAAAAACGGGTAAAAAGGTTGTTTGCGATCCAACACAATGAAATGGGCTTTGTCTGGGACTAAATCATTCAAAAAGCTTAGGGATGTTTTTTTTTTTTTGGCTCATGTGAACCCTAATTGAATCGAAATAGGGGGTATGTTTGAGGGGTATTGTTAATTGTTTCAATGGTAGCGAACGTTTTAATTTACAATTTTAATAAGACTTGCTTAAGGCAATTATTCGCAATGCTAACAAAGTTTCGAACAAATTTCCCGCCACATGGAAGGAGTGCTTCATTATTTTGCCTGTCTGGATTTACATAGGTGCTGCCGTCGGCTGTTCTCTTTTCTGCATTGATTTACTGTCAATATTTTAGAGTGAGAGCTGTTCCCTTAAAATTCAGTAATTCACAATATAAAAAAAAAAAAAAAGTATTTGGCGCAACAGCTCTTTATGTGCCAGGGTCTAGCTTCTCGCAACCACTCATGTTATGTGCGTTATATTTCTCACACGAATGGAAGGGACCTACAGTTTAGTGCCATATCCGAAGGGCAATTTGTTTTGAGAAGCCTTCTCTAGACAACAATACTATCGCATGTTTGTCAGTCGTTCGCGAGAATTGGGACCGTGAAAAAAACTTGTTGGTGTTATAATATACAATATAAGAACTCCATAAATGGTAACGGAAAATGAGGCCTGGCTCTATATTACAATGTTCCAATAAAGTCGTTAGAAATGCCCTAATATGCACTACAATCCCAGGAAGGATGAGATCACTATTGCGATCAAAGCAGTGAAAGGCAACAAGTCACCAAGTATTTACGGTATATTTGACGTAAGAAAGACAGCATTCGACAATATCAACAGGAATTTATTTGGCTTGCCTTACGATGGAAAAGTATCCCCGATAACATACGAGTGCATACATATTTGGCGGAAAAGCCCATGAAGGCCTGGGGTTGTGTTGTGTGTATTTTATTTTCCGCACGAATAGAAGGAACCTTCAGTTTTGTGCTGTATCCAAATGACAATTTTTATTTTTCCTTTTGAGAAGCTTTCTCATGACAACAATACTCGTACTCTCGGATGTTTGTCAGACATTCCTGCGAGGTGGGACCGTGCAATTACTTTTTGGTGTTTTTTGGGATTCGAACATAGAACCTTACACGCAGTGGTTCAACACACTAACAACTGCGCCACGGTGCCCACGATGTCATATGATTAGTCAAAATGTCACGTTCTGCACAGAGGAATGCTGTTTGAAGAATTCGAAGTCCAAGGTAGGCGAGACAAGGTCGCATTCATGCACTATTTTTTTTTTTGTGACTAGCGGGGGACTTCGCGCCGCCTTTTCGATAGATATTCGAAGGACTTTTACATCTCAACTCTCAACATTAGAAAGAGTAGAGAAGGAGTGAATAGAGACTGGTAAAGAGATTAAATAGTTGAATCTTGGGAGTAAAGTAGAAATTTCGAACTCTATCTACTCCTATGAGCACTTCCTTTGATAGTGCTATTGATTAGGGAGTTATTTTCCTTCTCCCTGTTTCTATACTATAAGCGGAAGTTGTTGCTGCATTACTGCAAATTTAGGCTTAGCTTTGGACATATTAACAATGCGGTTTGCTACTAGTCCCGGGTCGATCTTGTGCTGGTGGGGTTAGATGGAATTTATCCCGCATTATGCTCCATGCTTTCCTGCTAGACTGAGTGAAATCCAGGTTTTCAGTCGTTTTTCTCCTATAGTCCCTGACTGACTCTAAGAGATCCTCCACAGTTTGGTTATCACCATTACATAAGGACTCTCAATACAGCCTATCGCTTTCTGTGGTCCATCTAGGAATGTACTCTTTTCGAAAATCATATGGGATGTCTTTTTTCGCCGTTTCTATTACGGGTCCGACAAATCTTTCGATTGCGATCAAGGGCACATCTACACTGCCTTTAATTTCAACTAAGCTCACATTTTCGATATCGGGCGTGATGATGATGGTCGCCTAAGAACCCACTGATTTTCCCTCGAGCTAAGAGACTTCTTTCGTCCGCGGAGTGGACGTCTACATAAGCGGAGTGGAGTAGTCTACATAAGGGCGCGCAGGATGCAGCGTGAGGAGCTTTTATATCCTTCACACCACGGAGAATGTAGTGTCAGATGTTGAGGTTTAATAAAATTAAATGACCCGATCACACTTTACATAGAGTAACTGAAGACGTACATAACCAAATACAAAAATTACCCCAAATTCTTCCCGACTAGTTCGGACATTACCCATTTAGTATGCATGTACTGAAACCTAACGTCACCTGAGTTGCAAACTAATACACCAAAGTAACTATTTCCTTCTCCTATCTTCATTTCTAATTTACATAATGCGCCTTAAAAGAGTTAATACTCTTAGATGTTCGTTAATATTAAAAAAAATGTTAATGTCAACATATGTATATGTATATTGCACAATGAATAGTCCGAACGCTTTACGGCTTCGGCGATAACATTTCTGTATTTATGACTGTTTTCTGTCGTCATACTAAAGAAAAGGGAGAAATCTCTAAAGCACCATTTATAGAAAGGCCGAAATGATCAGCTGAAACTGAAGCAGTTATTGATGTATGTAGGTAAAGTTGTTGGTGTAGGTGAAGTTGTTGGTATGGTTACAGATTGATGATCTAAATCTATCAAAAAAAAAAAATAAAAAAATTTCAAACAGGTAGTCAGAAATATCCCATCAACATACGAATTAAAAAAAAAAATAATAACGCGTGTTGGATGGGGAAAGGTAGGCAACTTTGCTTTTATATCTTCCTTCTCTGTGCGGACAATCATCCTCGCCTTGCGTGCCTTATGCCACTGGTTTTGCCAAAGGGGTTTTATTTCGTCCGTTTAGATGCATTTTATCTTTCCACCATTCCTGATTTTCCATTTGGCTCATTCCTTTCTCTTTTAATTTCTGATATTTCAGACAACAACTCGAAATAACTAAAGTAGCGTTCGCTACAAATCTTAAATCTACTCTCATTCAAGAAAACACTCAGTCTTTCAACCATCAAATAAAATTTCCGTTTTACCTGCTTTGCTTCCAATATTTCTATAAACAACATTTACATTTAGTCCGACAGAATATGCAATATATGCTATCTCCACTTTCGCCAAGAGTTTCACTTTATAGCTAGCCTCTATGCAAAAGGCCTTCCCAATGCAATGCTGTAAAAAAAAAAATAATAATAATCGAAAAGGAAACAAGCTTGTCTCATATAGATGTTACATCGTCAGAAACCTAGCTTGGGGCGGTAATGTTGTAGTCGTAACGTCGTCAATTGCCACGCTAATGGTTCATGGTTCAAATCTTGACGTCAGCAAGCATTTACGAGTATTTATTTCTCATGAAATATATAACGTCAGTCCGATCAATTGAGTAGGCGAACCCCACGAGCGGATCAGTAGAAATTCAGTTAAGTGAGAGGGTTATGATCTTTTATTTTCGGATCATAACCTTGCCGAAAAAGGAAGAAGAAGCAGAAAAAGTCCGATTAATTGTGAAAGCTTGTGTGAACACTACTGCGAAGGCATAACACTGGCAGAAGCTTGGTCATATGGCTGGAAAAAATTGTTCGCTTTGTTGGGTGATTGATTTGCATATGACGTCGGTAATCACGAGAAAAACACTGTGAATCAGAAGCAAAAGGCAAAAAAATAGCACATATCTCCCCAGTTATCTGGACGCCACCCCCGGGGTTTCTCTGAAGCATACGCAACTAAGCTTCAAACTACTACACCAAATCTTTCTCTATCTCTCTATCTCTCTATCCTTTCTAACGCCCGCACTGTGTAAAAATAGATGTTGAGGGTATTCATAACCCCTTCAGTGTGCGCAAATTATATATATATAAAAAAAAACCCTGAACGAATCACATGCGGGCATTGTGAAACAGGTAAAACAAGGTAAAACAGGATCCTCTCCCACCTAAATTCTTTCGATATTTTTATCGGCGAAAAGATCACACTTAACGATAAACATCACATCAACTTGATGGTAGATTATTATTTACCCATCTGAATCTAAATTTTGTTTCCCAATCCATCCAATAGCCATGCCAAGAAAAAAAAAAGGATAACGTTTTCCTCTGCCATTACCATTCAACCGAGAAGTCAAAAAGTCTTCGACAAAACTGAAAACCGAGTTAAGTACGAGTATACTAAATTCATTGATATTTATATCCCTGCTCTCATTGAATTACGTCTAGAATGCGCACAAATGCGTGATACATTCCAAATGGTAAGGATTTGCCCATGGCGGCAAAAAAAAAAATGGGAAACGAGTTCTGTACAAATGTAAATGGAAATGTTCACTCCTTTTTTGTCGTCATCGTTTGTTCGGTCCCGAGAAAGACATCTTCCTTATACGTAAATTGGTTGCGGAAGAATGAGATATGTAGGTTTTCTTTTTTTTGAATTGGAGTTGAATTGGCGGAGAGCAGGAGGTTACAAGGTGGTGTTGGTTGGGTTACACAATCGAATAAAGTTTTCTTAAACATTCTGCTACTTTCCATTAAAAATAATTTACTTTCTTTTCACAAAAGTTGAGAAATAGAATTTTTTTTCTTTTTTTTGGCTGTACAGCTTTTTCTTGCTTCCAACAAAAGGATGTATATGTGTGTGGAGTAGCAAAAAGGATTGCTCAAGTTGTAAGGAAATAAAAAAAAAAATATAAATTCCACATGATTGATTGCCTAACTAAATTGCTACGATACAGCTCTATACACTGTTTCCTCCAAGAAAGAATGTTTTTAGTATGCAGCAGATGTTACAGTGACTCGTAGCCCGATGGCTGGCTTAAAGTAGTTGTCGTCCCATATACATACATACCTCATATATCCCATTCATGAATACATTTCCTTCCAGTGAATGGATCATCATTCTACCACGTCATGAATACAGAAGGGATAATGCGAGTGTACATATATCCTTATGAAAGGCAAAGTGAAATGCTATCACAAACCGCGTATCCTTCATATTTTTTAAGGGACTCCCACGAAAGCACTTTGTACGCTACTGCGGGGCACGCTGAAGGAAAGGTTCATTACACTTTATAATACTGTTTCGATCTTATTCTCTCATCGGTACTTAAGATGTTTTCTTCCACTGCTTCTCTTTAGGCTTAGTTATTAAATTTATAGGCGTAGAGGGTACAACTGAAGCTATATTTTAGCTGATGAAAATATTGAACAATCTTCGTCAACAGATCAGGATTTTGAACGCTCTGGTAGTCCATAAAAAATGAAGACCACTGTGCAGTATAGTTAGGATTGACAATATTAGTTTTTATCTTGAGAAAATTTATTAGAAATTCAAGAAAAGGCCTGACTAATACTGCGATGTAAAAGAAATTTCGATCTAGTTAGCTAGGTTTATGCTTATGAGCGATCCAGACCTAAAGGTTGTTCTTTAATAGCTATTCACCTTTTTTCTTTTAATAATAACGACAGAAATCGCGTTCAAATAAAAAATCTTTATTCATTATGAAGAATAGTTCATGACATTATGTTGTGAGCACGACTTCAGGCAAATGGCTTCCTCGCGTGTTTTTGACGAAGGGCATGCTTTCGGTCCAATTTCGGGACACTCTTTCGAGCATTTAGGGCTCTATATCACCAATAACGTGCCGAATATTGGTTTCCAAGCCCTAAATTGTTTGCGGTTTATTAGCATACATACATCGAATACTTTACACAGCCCAACAAGAACTAATCAAGTAGCATCAAATCGCACGATCTCGGGGGCTAATTCACTGGTCCATTTCGCTATATAATGTGGGTAAGCTGCACAAGAGGCTAATCTACGAACTCTCGACACAAGCCATGGTCTTGTGGCTTTAGCTCCTGCACCAGCTGGATCTTATACAGGTGTTTGCCGAGATCTTTTCGCAAAATTTTTCAAAGAAGGACAAAGGCCAAACTTTTACGATCGACGCCGAATTGACAATTCTGGAACTTCCGCCACACATTCACTCATAGCGGCTACAGTCTCATCTGTACGCACATTACGTTGACGCATTGTTGGTTTTGGGTCAGGTAGAGTGTATGTGGATGAAATTTATGGACAACCCGTCGAAAAGCGAGCTCAGTTGTTAGATTATGAAGACCAAACAAAATCACGTAGTCTTTTATACGTTTCGCGAATTGTATTATTTCCGTAGAACTATTTTCAAAATAATTTTGAATGATACGGAAGCGTGATGATTTGCCAGGCAGTACTGAACATAAATGTGAAAGAACTCTCAATAATGACAGTATGATTTGAAAGTTATCCCTTTTGGAAGATCTCATTCATTCATTCATTCATTCATTTTCAATGCCCCGTTAATCCTTCATGAGGGTCGCGGGGGTAGGATGCTCAGGTGGACCCTCCATCCTTCTCGATCCTCCGCCATTGACTCCAACTCATCAGGAGGAATCCCTAGACGGCTCCAGGTGAGATGTCGGACTTGATCCAACCATCTATTTCTAGGCCTTCTGCGAAGTCGCCTACCTGATGGCACGGCAACCATGGCGCGTCTTGGAAGCCGGTCTGGGGGCATACGCACTACGTGACGAAACCATCGAAGCATAGATCGTTCCGTTCGGAGAAGTAGCTGCTCAACGTTGAGCGCCTCGCGTACTCTGGTGTTGCGCACTCGATCTCTACGAGTTATTACAGCAACACCGCAAAGGAACCTCATTACGACAGCTTGTATCCGTGATCTTATTCTTTCGGTCACTACCCAAATTTCATGACCATAGGTGACAGTTGGAACATACACCGAGTTAAAAACCGATAGCTTAGCTTGAACACTAAGTTCGGCCTTCCTTATAACAGATTGGCCAAGCTCTCTCAAAATTGATCCAGCCTGACCAGTTCTACAGGATAACTCGGCACTGCTGCTCCCATCACTCGTGAATAAGACCCCAAGGTACTTAAACTTATCCACCTGCTACAGTGGGACTCCACTAACATGCAGAGTGCACTGAATGGGTTTTTTAGAAACGACCATTACTTCCGATTTGTTCACGTTGGAAGATCTGACAGTCTTAAAAAGCACCCCTTAGTAGTTAGTTAGTTGGTTTAATTGACTATTTATTTCATAAAAAAGAGATTGTAAACAATTTTGAATCCTTAGTCTATATGGTTTGGCTTAAGGCCGTCTACCAGATTGACAATATAAATTTTTTATTTCGTTAATCTTGTACGAGTATATAGTTTTAACCAATTTTATGTTTATTATCAAAACTGTGCGTTGGTTACGTAGTTGTACAATGGATTCCAGCCGCGGTTACCGTTTAAGATGCTTATCAATTCATCAACCGTGAGTTCCTGTACTCCAAAGAAACTGTAGCAGAATTCTTTGAGGATGGGGCATATAACGATGAAGTGGAACCCGTCCTCTCGTTCCTTGCGATTACAGAGGCTACACAGATGTGGAAGTTCTGGGCGGTGCGGTATAAAATTTAAACTTAACAGTTCGCCTCTTATTTTGAAGATAGTGCTTATCATATCAGTAGAGTAACTCGTCAGCAAATAAGTTCTATACTGCAAATCGTAATTTAATCTGCTATAATATGGCCTATACTACGATGACTGGGCTCCGTTCACAAATTTTTCATAGATCCTATGGCCTGTTTTCTCCCGTAATTTGTAGAATTTATGTTTCAGCGGGATCAACTGTTCACCCGGTGTAATTAGGAGATTTCGGTCACATTGCGATGCTAGGTTTTGCCAGCTCTGAGCGCATTTTCCTCCATTAAGCAGCATATGGTTGAGCACTATCTTGGGTATCCTGCCATGTTTCATCCCCATGACTTTTATCACATAGTCGAGATGGAGTTTAAGAGTATCCAGAAATAGGCGTGCTAATCCAGTCTCCAAATAAAGCATGTAATTAGGTGAACTACTTGGTAATTTAAAAACGTTCCTGATGAAATAGCGAAGAAATTTTGTCTACGGGTTCAAATGAACAATATCCCCATACTTGCGCAGCGTAAAATAGGATGGATGCAGCAGTATTACGGAATATTTTCTGCTTCGAATCATGATTGACGTTTTTATTGCTGATACAACAACCCCAAACTGAACAAATTGCCCTTTTCGCTTCGGCTAATTTACTTTGAAGGTGCTTGCTCATATTTAAACTAGGCGTAATCAAGACACCCAGATATTTGTACTCCCGCACAATCTCAATAAGTTCTCCTTGGAACTTCCACATTTCCTTCCGGGAGTATCTGCCACCACCGCTAAATATCATGATCTTTGACTCTGATAAGTTTACCGATAAATTCCAAGTCTAACAATAATCGCTCAGCCTGTTGATTATTAGCTGCATTGTGTCCACCGCATCTGCGAGGGTGTAAAAAGTCCACGATTGCTTAAGGTGTTTGTTTCGTGATGTTGGTGGATGAGGTCAGCCTGTTAAAGGCGTATTTGAGTTTGGTGTTAGCGACGGGAGGACACTTACATTAGACGTATTTTGCGGGTTTTTTACTTTTGAGACGAAATCAATATATTTCCATCTGACTGATGTGGTAGAGGAAAAAGCAATGACCAATTGATGAGGTCTGTAGACTGTAGTCTGTACCAGATTTGCACAAATGTTTGTTTCCTTTTGTTTGTTTGTGCTTGGGGAAGCTGACGAAGCTATTGACTTAAGAAGTCCTTGATTGAAATTTCATATACGCTGCTACTTTATGTGCACCCAAGGCATCAGTTTCAGCTTCCAGTGCCTGGTGGGTAGCCAATTTTTGCCAATTGCATTGCGTTGCAAGTGCATCTGTTCTCGTTGTCCTTGACTCTCCGATGTCCGGGTAGTCCAGATAGTGGGACTTTCTTCAAAGCAAGATGCTGCTTCAGAGTGTTTCGATAGTTCTATTAATGCTCAGGGTTGGAACAGGTGGAGTTAGTGCTCTTGCTACCCGCAAATACATTTATCTATAATCTGCTGTAATTAAGTTTAATGATCTTCCATTGGAAAGTAGAGATTGAGTGTCCAAGTAGGACTGCTAGCTTAAAATTACGACCGAAACCTCAAACTCTATTTCAGATCCGTATGTGTACCACGTAAATTGCAAGCTTCCGCTGGTGGGTATTCCGTTCCGATTTGTCAAACATTTATCCACTAGAACAGCGACCCATAGGTTATTATTGCAATCATTGTGTGTCTCAAGTCTTATAAAACTTTTTAATATTGAACAAGCTTAAACGGCCGAAGTAATTAAAGTCGTAATTATTTTCTCCAAGTGGCTGTTCCATCTGAGCTTTCGGTCTGACGTTATGCGTAGGTGTTTGACTTTTTTACAGAGAAAAAATATGTATTTTCGATTAGCAATAGACTTTGTTTGCATTTGGTCTTTGGAGTTGCCACTGACTCATATCTCTATTTAAGACAGATCTCATTAGATGGGTAAGAGCAACTTTATTGTTACCTTAAATCATCATGACTAACTCCCAGCCATCTTTATAACTTTGATTTGTGACACCAGATGTATTTTCTTCCTCAAGAAATTGGTTCATGACAATGGGCGACAAAGGGGGGAAAGAGAGACTTATAGTAATTAAAGAGTGCTCTATTTTGGCAGAATGAGTTTTGTTCCTTAGAACAGAGCTAATACATTTGTAGTTGGTTGGTCCATTCTTTGACATAGACAGGGTTTTAAAGGACGGTGATTGACATATTGTCAAATACCCCAGACGTGTTCGCAATTAATGTGATTTATTTTGCCATCAATATTTGTATTTCACAAGGTAGTGCAGAGCTGCAACGATGGACATACTCGCTTAAAAGTGAATGAATACTGCAAATTCTGCAGTGATTTTGAGGAAACAGCAGCAGAATGTGAATCACCTGAGAGCTCACCCAGGATCTCTCCTTATTGGATCCAGTTCAACAGCTTCGGTTAATCAAAGCAGTTGAGCTTAACCAGTTGAAAAGTACAATAGATCTATTTGGGTCACAGTTCACTTGCACCCCGTTTACCTTTAACTACGAGTATATCTTCAGTTTATTCAATTCTTAACTCTGCGGCGCGGCGTTCCATCGAATGGAATCCTTTTCTCTTCTCCTGCATGTATGGTATATTCTTTTTTTAGCTAATACTATAGCATATCACGTGCACCTTTCGTCAAATAAAGATACGAGATTTTTGTATCCACCAGCACCCTGTTGGATCAGACAAAGGTGAAGATAATAAAAACTTGCGAGTTTTTCTTTATCTTGGAACATAAAAATCCTTTTGCGACATCTCATCAAAATCGGGTTCAACTACGAAATGAAACAGTTTTTTAATTTCACCTCCAAACACACAGAAGTTCCTAAAACCCTCAGTATTCTACTTTTACTCTACCGCCTTTCTTTGGATTATACTTGAAAAGTTCAAAAGACTGACTTTACGTTTGAAAATAAAGGAAAGACGGCGCTAAAACCAAAGAAACTCATGATGATGAGAAGAAATGAAAAAAAAAAAAGAAACAGAAAATGTGAAATCCTTCGACGGAGATGGATTGCACTCGCTGGCATTAATAAGAAATGTTCCTGATGCTTCTTCCTTTGATTTGCATTCTTTCTTTATAATTAACGACGCCTGATGAAGTTCGTAGGTGTACCAAACCATGAATGTCAGGAATATACTTTATGCCTCGCAGTGCAAGGAGCTTATGATTAATTGAATGCAGGAAATTAAATTTTTAGTTTGTGTTTCTTCTGTTTTTTTTTGGGAATCTCAGAAGCGGTTTAGCGGAAAACTAATTTAGAAATATGGAAATTGGGTTTTGTGGAACTTTGATTAATTTGTATGAAGGACGAAGTGCGTGCAGTGAATAGAATAGAACAGGAACCATCAACAGGTGGTTAAGCTGTCATTTTAAGTGGAAGTTCGTCATTAATTTTAAATGAATGTGCGGATACGGTTTTCTTTATTATAATTAAAGAATAATAAAACTTGCAAAGTTTTGAGTTAGACGTTTTCATTTTAACTGGATTGAAATAATCAGCTAAATTTTCTGCCGAAATATCAAGTTCAGTATTTTCTTGTCATTGAGTTATGGTGTTGATAATAGTTTCGGTTTTTGCTCACATTAAAAGGCAATGAGGCAGTTAGTTTCCAAACAACAGACATTTTTCTACAGATTCTGTAGATATAATATTGTCCTTTAAACAGTTGATATCTTTAAGGTTTATAGTTTATAGTGCCTGTGTTAGTAACCATTTTTATTTATTCTCATGCATCTCGAAGTGCCAAAAAACGAGAATATACTTTCTACGACATTTCAGAAACGTCTTTTAAAAATAAATAAATATTTGGGGCAACAGCTCTTCAAGTGCCTGGGCCTAGCTTCTCGCAACCACTAGTGTTGTGTGCGTTATATTTTTTCACAGGAATGGAAGCCACCTACAGTTTAGTGTCGTATCTGAAGGGCTATTTATTTTTGAGAAGCTTTCTCGTGACAACAATACTATCGGATGTTTGTCAGATGTTCACGAGAGGGTTTGGTGTTTTCTGGGATTAGGACATAGAATCTCACACTGCTTTTAATAAACAAAAAAAATTTTCGGAAAACGGTCCAACAATTTGAATATTACGTTTACGTACCCTTTACACAAGATTTTTCATAAACAACGATAGCCGCTAGGGGTATTGATAACCATCCCATCTGTCCTCCTCTTCGAGCCGAAATCTTCCAGCCTTCCTTTTCGCTTTAAAGCCTCCTTTTATCCTTCAATCATCCTCCTTTTACATCCGAATCATATTCCCTGTTTACATGACGAATTGAATTCAGATTCAATGACAATGTGTGTATCAAAGTATCTCTCAAATAGATACTGACAATGTATTTCGCATTTTATCGCTAACACTACATATAAAAATATGTTTTCTCATTAAATAATGAACCTCCAATCGTCCTCCTTTTGAAAATAATAAACTTTCATTTTGGCGAATTTTGGTATACGTATAATACGTATAACGTATACGTATAATACGTATAACGTATACGTATAATTCCTTACCATACTATCACATTTTTGACGAAAATGAGGTGGGATGGTAAGGTATTATACGTAGAGCTTCGACCATAACATCAAGACCCAAGATACTCAGTCTTCTTCTTCTTGCAAAGAAAATGCACCGTTTTATTCTCGGTTTCGAGGCAAGATTCGTACGTAGGGTCTGTAATAATTCCCATATTAGTCATGTAATGACCACATGTATTATGTCCGGTGATTAGCCCAACCATGGCTCAGCAGTTCGACCTGCTCAAATTGAGAAGAAATTTTGCAATTCTATAATATTACCAGGTCCTCTAACGAAACGCTTGGTGGTTCTGCAAAAATCCAAACTAGAATATCTCTCCTTATGTAAAGTCACTATATGATAGTCGATCCAGTACAAAGTTTTTGCCAAACTAACACCAATTATCGGTTTTTTAACTCTATTTCGTCAGCGCGTCAGAGGTTCTACTGCCTGTTATGACTCAGTACCCAAGTAAGACAAACTTTATTCCATTTGAAAAGCTTGTTAAGTCAGTTGTTATATTCTAGAACGATCTTTGAATGATTTGTTAGAACCTCGAGCGTCTTAAGCGCAGCGTAGCTATTACTATGAATGCTGATACTTCTACCATGTCATCTCTCATCAATTATTCTATAAGCAACTCGGAGTATAACAAAACCTTCCGTCTGGAAGACAGTCCACATTTTGCCCAGTGAGTAGGAGAATTTGGTCCCATTGTCTAAAAATCAACACGTTCCAATCCCACAAGTGGTGTTGTAGCCGTTGGTGTGGAATATATTAGTGAAACCCTGAAGAAGCTCATTTGAATTTTCCCACTTGATCCAGGAAAATACATTGACAGGGCTTATAATCATCGATTGGCATCATGGTCAAAGTACACTGCTCTGAAATTTTACGGGATAGTGCTCCATGCCGAATTTCATGCACATCGTGCCAAAACCCGTTTTTTCTGAGTCGACACATTGCTTTCATTGCCTTCTTCTTCTAAGTCTAGTAGAAGCAACTTGAGCATCGCGTTAGCCCTGGATGGTTATGCTTCGTCGAATCGTAGAACACCTCTTTTATTTTGTACAATTTCTCTTATACTATCCAACGTCCAATTTTTATTTTAAGTAAAGTAAAAATATTAGGATTTTTAATAAATCCAATTTATTCTATTAAAAATACGAGTGTTTTTCAGGTTCGAGGTTACCATAGTTTACGGAGTAAGTAGGCTTTAAGGTGGACTTCGTCGATTTGACGAAGCATAACTTTAGTGTGCGTAAAATATGCATAACCATCCAGTGTTAAGAGCGTCACCGGAAGTAGTACGCATGACAGAAGTAACTCCAAGGCCAACTTCTCTCTGCATCCTATTAATTAAAGAACAGGCAGATTTAACCAACGCTTAGATGAAAATTGGTGAAATGATTACAACCAGTGTACTATAGGAGGCTTCAGACTACACGTGCGTCGTAACGAAAGCTCTTCGACACTGCCAGATAATTCTGACAACTCGAATCGAATTAAGCTTAACGAGATTATGCTACTTCAGGTTACTGAAGATTAATCCCAGATATTTAACATTAGTCCCAAGTTGGAGAGTTCCTTCAATTTCATATCATGATGTATTCATCATTCTAAGGTTGACACCGCCTTTTTAAGCATTACTGAATATATTCCGTCAGGACCGGGGACTTATAGTTCTCGAAGAACGAAGAAGAAAACATTATCTCGTTTTCGGTCACTATCTGAGAGGTAACATTCCGTTTCTTGTGATCCCAGAATCAGATCCAGAGGTTTCAACCAACGCGTTCCGCTCAAGCGACACTACTTTGCAACCAGGAAAGTGGGTCGCGAGCAGGGTATCAGCCTTCTGCATGGAACTAGTTTAGGAACCATCGGACCTTCGAATTGAATCCAGCTTGGCTGTATTGTCCTACTGAAATGTTATTATAGCATTGCAACCAATAATCAGCCCGAAATCGTTAGATTCAATGTATCTTATAACTTTCATCAGTTCCCTCAAAGGAAGAGGATTGACAGAGTCACACGGAAGATAACCGGAAACCCTCCCTGCGATAGGATACTTTGGTCATGGCGATAACGAACTGGATTTATTGCATGCTTTGCAGTAGCAACCAACTTTACGCTTCTATTACACGAAAACTTGTAAGGAATATCTTTCACACGTAAGACACTTACTATAGGAATTTTAAATGGCAATATATTTGTACATCACGATTTTCGGCGTGGGCTGAAGCACTGTGATGGTATTGTGAGAAAATATATTCAGGGTCCTTGCTGGGGGTATTTTTTCACCCCAGAGTCCCTACGGCTTCCGTCTTCCAGGTGGAATATTTTCAGCAACATAACCCTACACCTTATCCTCCTAGGAGTATAAACCCCCAAAATATAATCTTCTTATAATGTGTTTCTCGTTTCCCATTTAACGACTACTCTGCGTAGACTATATAGGTGATTATTCCTTCATGCCCATGATAATTCTTGCATGCTGCGAATTCAAGCTATTATTATGACAGATAATAAATCATAAATAATCTTTCTTTGGGCGACTTGTAAATTTGGATATATACATAGTGGTTAAAAAAATTGGGGAGACATTTGCTAATTTTCAAAAATGAAAGTTGTTCAAAAGTAGACAGCGTTTGTATTTATACAATAATACATTTAAATAAATAAAAATAATAGAGATATATTTGCTTTATAAAATTCTGCATTCTTAGTTCATCTTACAATAGTCTTTCTTTTTTTGTATTTGGAAGTTCTTTATTTTTAACCACAGTAAAACAGGCATAGAATCTTCTAGGACCTTATCAGTCTTCACTGAAAAAGCAGTGAACGATCTTTTTTTAAATTTTTGATTTGACAAAACATTTCGAAAGCATCTTGAAAAATTAAAATCTTTCCGAAACATCCCTGAAGCGCTTTTTGAATGCTTTTTTTTGTACATATTCAGGATTATCGTGAATAAATTTTCCCTCGACATTTTTTCCCCGAACAAAAATTAGATATCTTCAAAAAAGGGGGAAATAATTCCGCCGAAAAGAAATAGGTATCATGAATGACAATTCAGGAGAATTTTCAACGTAATACCGATATATAATTTTTCCCCGATGAATTTTTTCCCTATTTTTGAAGGTACCTAATTTTTGTTCGGGGGAAAAATTCAGAGGGTTATGAAATGTTTTTGAAATGTTCCATTTGAAATGGAAAAGGTAAATGCTTATGTAAGTGTAGAAGCAAGAATAATTGTTGATGTTGAATTTAATTGTATGAACATAAGGCACAAGTTATGACTAATATCTAAAAAAAAAAACAACTAAGCTACGATTCCACTACGGATGTATGGAAAATTGTCAAACGTTTAACCATTCAAATTTTTGACCATTTTTCACATAGCGGAATTATAACTTTAGTGTATTAGTTAGTTTTAAATCAGTTCGAAGACATGTTTTGGATTGTAAAACATCAAAACATTTAGAATAGGGTTGGTGAAAGTGTAGTGGTAACGTCATTGATTGTCACGCTAGGGGTCCGCGGGTTAAATCATGATTATTTCTCATGAAGTAAGTGAATTCAGTCCAATCAAATGCGAAAGCTTAAGTCAAATCGTTTGCGAAGGCATAACACTGACAGCAGGGTGGTCACATGTCTGAAATTATATGATGTATAACATGTCCTCTGGGAACCATATTTGATCAAAGTCCATACATTCTAATTGGTGCAAACAAAACCCCCGCAACATGTTTGAGTACCTAGCACCATTGACTGTTATCACATTGCCAGTCTCATTTTCAACGAAAAATGGCCTTATAATTCGGTCGAACCAAAACCGTTCCAAACAATCACTTTTTCAGCATGCGTCTGTATCTTATGAATCTCACAAAGATTTTCCAAGCTCCAAATCTGGCAATTTCTCTTATTTACGAATCCGTCAGGATGAAAAAGGGCCTCGTCACTAAACATTAATTGTTCGTCCAAATGATAGTCCACTTCGTACTGTTCTAAAAACCAACTGACGAACTATCGTATCAACGTTCGAAAAGATCAGTAGGCTTTTTCTCTTGAAATATTTAGCTGTATCTGCATATATGGGTTTTTTCCAATAGTTTTGAGATGGTGGGAAAATAGATATGGGCCAACATGATTTGTTGTTATTGGGCACATATACAAAAGCATGGGTAAAAATCTTATTTTTTCCCCAAAATCATCCTTTTAAGTAGTTCGTACATGTTGGTGCATATTTTAATTTGTGATTCTCTTCGGTTTCATGTTTAGATGATTTTACCTACTTTTTGAGATTTCATAAAATATGACAGCACTTCCCAAAATCACAGACCTTTGTGGATGGATTTTGTATAATTTTGAGACTGTTGTTCGTTTAGCCAGAAATCCTTGGAATTATTTTCCAAGCATTTATAAATATTAATTTTTCCATTGACTCATTCGATTCTATGAAAGCAGAAAATCTCAAAGAATTGCAATCTAAATATTACTCTTCATATTAAGGATAAACTCCACTTATAGCTTGAACGTATGGGAGTGTATGAAATGCAAAGAACGATGTCACAAGAATTGAATGTGCGCTTAGCATCTTAAGTCTCAAATCGATAAAATAGTTATTCATTGACACATTTTCATCCTTAGTTTCTTCGTCTGGGTTTTGTCAATGTCAATTAAATAGCACAGCCTACTTACGTTGTTAAGTAGTATATGTATGTATTTGTTTCTTAACTATCACCTTCTTAAATACCGTCAAGAGATTTATGTGCAGTAAAATCCATGTAAATCGTATCATGCTTATGATAAATTGATGTAATGTGATTAGCTCCGGAAAGTCTTCGGGCATCGAGTAGACTGCACTCTTGAGATCTAATATCCTCTTAATAGGATTACATTTACATTTAAGGATGTCACTAGGGTAGATTACGGGTAGTTGGTAAGGTATTAAATAATTTACATCATGGTTCAGTCAAGTTATTGGTCCCACGGTGATGGACAATGTGGGGTGGGATTCTATTACTTTACGCAAATGAGTTATGTATTTGCTCCTTATTTTTGTAATCTTTAAGCGAAGCATTTTATTTACTAACTAATAACCTCAAAATCAACAGTGCCTCATCGACTTAGCTACATATGTATGTGTAGATAGAGGCACCTACAGCTTCTATGCTTATTTTATAACTTCATAAACTCATTGGTAAATATTCCAGGACATTCTTAACTACATCAAATTTGAACACTCATTTTATTAGAATCTACAAACAGCCATCGGGTTATTGACAATGTATCTTTCAAAGTATATTCAATGTTAACTAAAGATCAACATAAAATGAAGTTGTCTCCTCTCAAAATGTTTGCCTTCTTTGAAATGCAAGCAAATAAGACCTGCATCTCCAGATCCATCAAACATCCTTTCGTAGATCCTCTGTTGCACTCTAATTATCCATCCGAAATGTATTTGTTTGAACGAGAGTCCCCAAAATCAAACAGAAGTTCAATTACAGATTTCCTGTTGACATACAAAATTTCAGCATCAATTAGTGCGCATTCCTTTAGTCTCATACCTCATTTGATATCATACCGATGACGTGCATGAGCAACAAAAAAAGATATTAATGGCAATGCAGGTCAATTGATATCAACCTTAGAAGGAGAATCAAAATATTTCCTCCGGGCTTCCATAGGCCCCATAGCTAGACACCACTGCACTCATTGAATGGTGCAATGGACAGTAATAATTTAAGTTGTCCTTGTACTCTCCATCCTCCCTACCGGTACACCTATCCGCCCATTGATAAATCCGTTGGGTGATATTAAACTGTTTTTTCCTCTGTATCTATCGATACTGCAGTTACCCATCTGTACCGGCGAATGCTCTATAGGTATTAGGTAGTGACAAAATATGCAAACAAAACTGTATATTTGTGTGCAAAGGACACTTTCGAGTTGTGTGCCCGTTGTCAGGAACATATAGATATTATTACTTTCAGATAATAATTTCTCGCCAGAGTGTGTAAAACGCTTCATATTGATTCCTATTCGAGGTTAACCCCGACAATATGTGTATAAGTTAGTCATGTCCTTTCGTGCGTAACATAACTATACATAGTCTTGCAGGATGTTTTGTTATAGAATTATTGTCGGCTATCGCAAACGATGTACATGATGCACTTTTACCTCGTTTTCGCTTTTTCATTTGAAACACTTTCCCAGGGAGTAGGGTAGTACTTTAGTTTCCGGATAATAGAATATTGAGTGTATGTCCTTTGGGTATCATAACAGAACACCTCTGAGATCTAGCTAGAGAGCAATATTCATCGCAAGCAATAACATTGAATGTGATAATAGAAACATTGTGCCGGACAAAGATAAGGACTCTATGCATGTGCGATGATTCGTCGGATATCCTGTTTCATTCATGGTCACACATAGTGAGGCAATGGGGTGCAATCAAAATAATTAAACAAATGTGTACGTGTGCAGTGTGGTATCCGGCTTTTGTGCTACTTTTCATCATGGGTGGGAGCTGTACGTACACAAAGTTACCCAACTGTTGGGCCGTATTTCCTTAAAAAAAATCCAAGCAAAATAAAATGGCAGGAAATATTCCTTGAATGCATTTAGACAATGGGAAACCGGTGGAGCCTGCCAGGATTTTCTGACCATTTGTTATGCTTTACTTCCACTTATTTTTGCGCCCATTAAAAATAAAATAACAGGAAGTTACGGTGACAATGTGCTTAGTTAGATACGAGTATACACAAAGAGAAAAATGCTCCAAGCAACAGCATAAATACATAACGCTCTCATATAAAACTATAAAATTCGAGGTCAACCGGTCTTTGTTGTATCCTTTTGTTTCTCAAAATTTATTCATTTGGTTTTCGTCTTTGAATACGTACGTACAGTTTTTTGAAACAATTTGTATAGCTTTTTCTTCCCCGTCCGCAGGCTAGCCGGCTGGTGGTGTTATTTTCAAAAAAAAAAAATGGATTCAGTTTTGGTTTCTGTGACGCAAAAAAAAAAAAAAACACTTTCTACCCCAAAAACATTCTCAATTGTCATTTCAACTTCAATTGTGTGTGAAAAATTCAAAAATGTACGTAAGGGTACGTACACACAACTGTACCTAAAAGAAAGGTCGTAATATTTTACGATACCCGAGGAAATTTACTTTTGAAAAAATCCAATCGAACTTTTTTAGTGTTGATGTAGTGTTCTTGTTTTTGAAAATTTAGCCATAAATAGGATTTATGTCCTTTTTATTTGTGGGAATAACAATTTTATATTTGCACACTCTACACCATCGTGAGTTGGATGTGGTGTGTTTCTGAGGAATTTTTTTTTTTTTTTTTGCCCCTTAACGATATAAAAGGTCCTTGACAGCGGAATAATGTATTTGGAATAGTGTATGGGATAAGGAATAGAAATTTTGCTTGAATAATACAAATGGGTGGGTGCGAGGAGGACAAATTAATGGCATTGCTTTACAACAGCTGTGAATAATTGGAAGGAATAATAATAATAGAATCCCGATGGAGTTTTGCGCGTAATGTTCATCGTTCGGAAGTTGTTGTTGGGGTATGTAGTTATAAAATAAGCAATGTCTTATTTTCGAAACAAAGCCAGTGAATATCGATTGGATATACAGACTATTTTGAAGCAGTTGAGTGCCCCTATTGCCCAAATGCGTCATTTATCCTTTATCATTTGTTACATACTCTAATGGCAGAATTATGGCTACCTCTGTCGAGTTTAAATACGAGCATTTATAATGCATTCAAACGCACATAAGTTCACAGAGTTTTGATAATAAATAATGAATATTCTGGCGCAAGAGACCCAGATTTCCGCTTCATGCAGCTATTTGTGATTCTAATGTTTTTCGTAGGAATTAAAAGGTCCTTCAGTCTTATGCTGTGTCTGAGATGAAGTATTTTAAAAGCTTTCTCCGAACATTTACTCTCCCGGACACTTTTAAGCCTATTTTAATCATATTTCGCGCAAACTATTCGAGGAAATTGAAGGTATTATGTACCTTCTGTGGAAATCTAAGGACACAAAGCTGTAACGACGTACAGGACTAGTAGAGGTAAAACAAAAATAAGGAAATAACATGCAGTCCTACGTTTTACTTTCCTCCATATGTACTAAATTCGATAGTTAGATAAAAATTGGGCCTCTGAGATATGTGCTTGTATATGTATGTACATATGACTGTACATTCATATGTCTTTCTTCTTCTTCTTCTTCATTTTTAGCGAGGTTATGATCCGAAAATAAGGGATCATAATCCTCCCAGTTCACCACATTTCTACTGATCCGCCTGTGGTGTTCGCCTATTTGACCTCAGAAAATATCGGCAAGCCTGCCGATTTTGGATCACTCGGTTACTGAGGCCAATGAAATGCCGATGTCGTCGCATTTGTCTGATCCAGGAGTTTATAGGCCTGCCTTTCCTACATCGCGATGTCTTTGAAACGTGTATTGATATTGCCTTTTTAACAGGGTTCAAATGATCTCTTCTTTGAATATGAATTTAAAGTGTCAATTATTGAATTAAAAACAGTTTTAAAATGTTTGTTTATTTGGTTTATAACAATTACATATGTATGGAATATCATGGCGGCCAAACGGCCGCCTTGCAGATGCGTGCTCTTTCAATCATATTTTTAATAAGACTTAAGCACATTTCGGGTGTTATTTCACTAATTTCTTGTAAAATGTTGTCCTTTAGCATTGGAATTGTGGTTAGCTTGTTGCCGTATACCTTGCCTTCCATTTATGTATCTCCAGAGGAGGAAGTCGGGGGCCGTTAAATCAGAGAATCATGTGGGCCAATCAGTGTCAACTCTGTTTGACATTATGCGATAGGTAACAATTTCTCCGAAAATATCCATCGTATCGTTACCTGCGTGTGATGCGGCACCGTCATACATATGGTATGTTGTATGCCCAATCTATCCAATTCGGGAACCAAAAACTTTTGTAGGTAACATGTTGCGATAGCGATCAGTACCATTCAGTAACTCTACAAGGGTATAATGATCGTAAAGGAATCAATTGATTTCCAAAGGCGGATATTTTGTTTATTAACGAAGCCAGACAACTTGAAATAAAGAAGAAATTGGGATCGTCAATATACAGCTGCTAGATCTTTTCACCTCACTTTCGCCGACGCATATGGAGCATATTCTTTAATTAGTTTGTGAGTCAATTGAATTTCATATGAGTACAAATGTAAATCTTTTTTGATTATAAATATTAAAAAAATTGGCGAATACATTCAAAAGTTTTGTGTACTGTATCTACGAGTAACAGAGGTACCCGAACTTTCTTTAATATTGTCTCTCACCTTAGCAATATTTTGTGCCGCAGGTGCGCTACAAACATGACTGGACTCCACTTTACCTGTTAGTGTATATTGCGTTTTAAACCTATTCATTATACGCTTAGTGGTTGACTTTCTAGACACATGATTTAAAGAAAAAAAAAATGTATACAAATTTCTTCGTGTTTTCACTACTGACAGATTATTTAGATTAAATGTTTTAATAATTTCACCACTTTTTGATGCTTCAGGATATATTGCTACTGACCGTTCTTCACGACCATCGAATGCTAGCTAAACCAAAATAGCGGCCAAAGAACTTCGCCCTAGTACACAAAAAACACCATGTACATTTATTTTATTTATTTGCTAATAAATATTCAGATTCAAAAATTAAATTTTATCCATAAAATTGTAAATTTTTTCTACTATTCATTTCGGGCTTAGAATGAAAATTCCGAATTTATGTCGAATTGTGACCCAAAATATGAAGCTTTATTCCGTAACTCCATTCGAAAGTTATTCGAATCGCACAAACCAGAGCGGTTTGCTGACTACCGCCCATGGTGTAAATGCATGCTTTTAAAAGTATATCACATAATTGTAGTGACTGAGAATTGTGGACGAAAAATTGTTCCAAATAAATGCTGATTGTGTGAATGAAGTTGAATAAATTTCGATTCGAATTGAGTTTTAGAATAAGGGTGATGAAGTTTGAAGCAAATACGTTTAGGCTGGAGATAATCTCGAGTTTCATTTTTTTTCGAAGGTAGTATTTGCTCTTATATCTGCGAGTAGGTACAAGTCATAATAATTTACATAAAAATTTTGTACATAGAAAGTTACTATCCGGAAACGCTTTTTAGGAATTTTTTTTTTATGATTTTGACTGTTAATTTCGATTCCAAAAGTGACAGCCATGCCAACTTTCTTCTTTATCAAAATCATTTCTAATGGGTTTGGTCGTAAAATTTCTAAAAAAAATCGAAATAATGTAAAAACGATAACTTTGACGGATAAAACGTTTATTGAATTTTTTATCGAGCGTGCACTGCGAAGGCTTTTATATTCTTAATCTGGTTTAATCTAGCTGTTTATACAGAGCACAAAGTATTGATTCTGTGTTTATCAATTTTTTTTTTATTGAGTCATATTATTTTCATGAATATGTACTTTGTGCATACATACAAATATACACACAACCATACATACGCGCATACATACTCGTATAATGGAAACAATGCAATTGCCTGAGTGATATTTGTTTCCTCTATTTACAGGTAAGCACCTCCTTATACTCATTTGCATGTACTACACGAGTAAGTTCATAAGCTTTTCCATATATAAATCCTTCAACATGAATCCTACCCAAACTATTTCATTTGGTCAATTTGTATTTGCTGGAAATACAAGTTTTTACAACAATATTAAACAGAAATATTCTTTGATAGAATATTTATAGTAGCACAGTGGCGAAGCGGCATGGAATTAATTCTACTTGAATTTTTAAACAGTTCAATAAATATTTAATAGTTTTTAAAGTGAAAGAGTCCTGGGTAGGCGAAAACTACATGTAAACTGTTTTCCATGAGCTTTGGAACTAACCACAACTGAGACCAACTTTCGTACAGGCTCATGACATGTCAATTCCGAGGCAGTCTCTACTACTCTTGTATTATTTTGATAAATTTTAGTTTGTAGCTTTAATTTATATGGCGGGTTGCTTATGGTTATCTTAATCGTACCATCTATTCAAATACATATCAATTGGAAGAATCATTTTTATTTCATTTTATTTAAATTTATATTAAAGATATCAGTAAAACACTTCTATGGGAATTGTGGGCAGGAGCATGTGATCCAAATTATCTTGTAGACAGCAATATTTTAGCAATTCGGCCCTTTTTCTTAAAAGCTTTTTAAAATTTTATCTTTTTTAAAGATTTACCTACTTTGTTGTCTGTCTGTCTGTCGCAAATCTTGCAATCAAAATTTCAAAAATACAAATATTTGGCGCAACAGCTCTTTAAAATGCCAGGGCCTAGCTTCTCGCAACCACTCATGTTGTGTGCGTTATATTTTTCACACGAATGGAAGGGACCTACAGCTTAATGCCGAATCCGAACGGCGATTTGAGAAGCTTTTTCGTGACAACAATACTCTCGGATGTTTGTCAGACGCTTGTGAGAGGTGGGACCGTGAACAAATTTTAGGTATTTTCTGGGATTCAAACTTAGAACCTCATGCGTAGTGATCCGACACACTAACCACTTACGCCACGGCGCCCAATCAAAATTTCGACCAGTTTCTATTAAGCTTGTGGGAGCCGTGGCGCAACTGCGCGTGAGGAATCCCAGAAAACACCAACAAGTTTTTTTCACGGTCCCACCCCTCGCGAACGTCTGACAAACGAGAAAACTTCTCAAAACAAATTGCCCATCGGATACGGCTCTAAACTGTAGGTCCCTTCGATCGTTTGATACCCTATCCTCCTTTCCATGCAGCCCTAGTAAAGTGGACGTGGCATACTGCATTTTTTCTCGAATTACAACGATACCTTCTAAGTTTTGTGGATGTTACATAGAAAACTGGCGCAGTGTCAAATCGGTGCAGGGAAATAACTCCACGGCGATTTACTCCACATGGGAATTTATTTCACATGTAGTGGGAAGTAAGTCCACTTTTTTATTATGTAGTTTTTTTCCACTAGAAGTGAGAATGAATTTAATATGAAATTTGGTGGAGTTGTTTCCCGCATTCGATTTGAAAAATGCTCCTTAATTTCGGTTGCATGAAATAAGGCCTCAATGAAAAATGGCCTCCAAAACTAAAATGAAAAATAGCCCCAAAATGGAAAAATTAATACAGTTTCAAATAGAAATATGATCCCAACAAAATGAAAAAAAAAAAACCCAAAATGGAAAAAGTAAGAAACCAAAAATGCAAAATCACCGCAAACTTTATGGCGACGTAAAGCTGCGACATTGCAAGTAGATCCCATAAACAGTGCAATATGTATGGGGGCCATGCTGCCCCCCTGCAATCTCCCTGCTTGGGATCACTGTTGGATTTCAGGTGGGTGGGAGAATAGGTGTATGCAAAGTTTCGTTACGGATATGTCCATGTTTCGCACCCAACCTCGCACCCATCTCAAATTCGACAGTGTTTATGCATTCAGGGTTATTGTGAATAAATTTTCCCTCGGAATTTTTCTCTCGAACAAAAATAAGGTTACTTCAAAAATAGGGAAAATATTCATCAGAAAAAATGAAATATCGTGATTTCTTGTAAATTCTTCTGAATTGTCATTCATGATACCTATTTCTTTTCCACGGAATTATTTCCTCTTTTTTAAAGATGCCTAATTTTTCCTTGGGGGGGGAAATTCCGAGGGAAAATTTATTCACGATAACTCTGATTGTGGCAGTCGCTTGTAGGCAAAGGATTTAAATGTATTCATATATATGAAGGTGAGGCCAACAGAGGCGATTGTTCATTTTTGGAATTTGGGCGATTTAGTTTTGATCAGTTATGAAGTGGAGTAATTTCCCATTAATAAGTTGTACTAATTCTCACTTCCAGTGGGAAATAACGCCACATTAATAAAGTGGACTTATTACCAACTATACGTGGAATAAATTCGCATGTGGAGTGAATTCCCGTGGAGTTATGTCGCTGCACCGCAATTATCGTCAACGGGAAAATGTGGCCTTTTATTTCTATGTTAATATGGAAATAATGCCATATTTTAGTTTTTTTCTTTTTCCATAATTGTGGCCTTATTTCCATTAAATGTGGTCTAATCTCCAAGTTGTGTTTAAAATAAGACCCGCCGGGCGTTTTTTCCATTTTTTTATGGTAAAAAGGCCACATTTTGAATGTCGTTATATATGACGTTATTTCACGTCAGGCTCTTAAAGAGCTGTTGCGCCAAATATCTATTTTTTTTATTAAGCTTAAGCTTTAAAATATTGCACATGTGTACAAGTCAAATGACAATGCAATATAATGTACCTAATATCGTTTTAAGTTCAAAATAGCGAACCCCCCAAGATGGCGGATTATGTTTTTCTTCGCAACCCGCTTGAGATGGGTATAAAATGAAAGGGTTTGACGAGTAAAATACGACAAGCTATATGACGTCGTTCCGAAGCCAATTAGGCGGACGCCCTAAGATGGCAATTACCTTTTTATTCACAACTCCCTTCACATGGGTATCAAATGAACCGGCTTGACGAGTAGAATACGATAAGCTATGTGACGTCATTAGGGTTTGATGGATATTGAATAATAAAAGTTGTTTTTTTAAATGTATTTTTTACATTTACTGGTTTCCCATAAATTTTCATCAGATGAATCCGCAAAACATTTTAGGTCTGCCTTATTATCACTGCACATGCATGTAGTACTCCCCTTGAATGTATCATCCAGCAGCTTCTCGTGAAAACACGTATTATTTGCGAACATTTATCGTAAACCTGACTCGTTCGATCAACTGATTTTGAGTAGAAAATGCTGTTAAAGTAAAAAAAAATTAAAGGAAGTTATCATAATATGAAGTCAACCATATCCCTTATGGGTCTCATGAGCTTACTCTGGTCTCAGTACTTACCTCTACAAAAGCTGTACGTGAATCCCATTCACATCACACAAGAGTAATGCAATCAATAGGTAAATTGGTGACTATTTAACAATCATTCAATAACGTCTGATAAACAAGCGAGAGAGCTTTTAAAACAAAAGAAAATAAAAATTCTTTTGACACGGCATATTTAAAACTGTAGGTTTCTTCCATTCATGCGAAAAGTATAACGCGCGCAACTGAAATGGTTACAAAAAGATGGGTCCCTGGCCCTTTGCAGGCTGTTTGGGCTATTTTTTATTTTTTTATTTTTTTTATTTATCGATTTGGTGCTGAAATGGTCTCTCCATTTTCTTAGTTGATACTTGCCTGAGACCAATAATGGTTGACCATTCCAATGGAGGATCTTTGTGGATTCTATAGACGTTTCTACATTCGATCGCTTCTACCAGAAGTTCCTTCGACTTGCTCCACAAGAGTACGACTAAAAACTCGATTGCCACTATGCGCATTATGCTGTACTTCTCTCATCTTCATAAATTATGAGGGTACAAGCTTACACGATTTAAATATGCTGTTTTAAAGGCGCACTTCATTTAAAAGAAACGTTCATTGGTTTTATAACCAACCATAAGCCAACCCCTAATTGAACAGACTACCACTCATAAGTACATGGTCCATATTACTCATGTGTTATAGTTGTAGTCTTGTTGCTTATAACAAGTTATGTAAGTTATTATCTAATCAATTTTCCTAGAAATAATTAAATCATCGCAGGGCTTTACATGTGTTACAGGATCATGTCCATCGTGAGCAGAAAACAAAATAAAAACTTTTTCAAACTTTTTACAAATTTTTGCATGGAATCAATTTTAGTCCATGTGATGTTTTGTTCCAAACATTGTCGTATGCTAATCAGTACATGGTAATGTAAATTTGATGAAACCGGACCAAAAGTTGTTTCTAGACTTCTATTCAATTTTGTCGAATCGTTTCTGAATTTAAATGAATTCTTTAAATTGTTACCATCATTACTTCTGCTCTGTGGAAGAATGTAATTTAATCTAGGTACCTTATAGCAACAAACAAATTGAAATAGCAATTTTCCCATCCCACCCTAACTTACCAAAAATTTCAAAGGCTTCCTGAGTCCCGAAACCACATAACAACCGCAGATAATTGTCAAAAGAAAATTTCAAGAAATATGAGTGATTTCTCCAAGGAAAGGTAAAAAAAAATTAATCAGAGGAATTTCCAAAGTAGGTATTCCACCCTCCACAATCAAATCGGAAGTAATTTTTGAAATTTCATTCAAAACGTGTGTACGTTTATGATGATGAGTGTGGGACGAGAAATTAGAGAAATTAATTTTTGATTGTTTTTCCCACAGAGTTTTCAGTTTTATATATGTAATATTTTCGTTAAAATTTCCAATTTTCTCAAAGCAATTTTAATTAAATTGCCTGAAATCATATTTTACTGATCCAGGGGGAAACTTTTTTCTCTCGTTTTTAAGTACTTCCGTGTGCGTTTTAATGTTCATAGATACATAGATGCTGTGGCATGTATCCTTTTGTTTCCTGCCAATTAATTTCTTTCAATTAATTTACCAATGAGCGTATGTTGCGAATGTTCCCGAAGATAGGTTGATGTGTGTATGCTGTGCAGCGCTCCATTATAAGTTCATATTAATTAACCTAATGAACTCGCAATACCGAGGGCGATGAATTGAATTATATCACTTGAATTAGTTTATTGCGATAGGAATGGTAAAAGGATCAGATGGGTTGGGGAGGGCTCTTGTAGTTTTCTATGATTCAATGGTTATCCCTACATCCATTACGAAACAAATTGCAAAATACCCATGTTCTGCAAAATATGTTGTTTAGCTTTAAAAAAAACTATTTTGTATTTTCTTTGAAGCCTTTTATTGCGCTGAAAAGTGGAATCAAAAAAGTCAATATCTTCCCATTCAAGAGTTACATACAACGATTTCCCTATACATGTCAGAGATAATTTAGATACGTAGATATCTCCAAACTTAGACACAGAAAGTCAACATAACAGCAGAGATCCACAGAATGCATACTGCAGCTCGAGAATGAGAAGGCCCTCGTAAACTTTCTAATATTTACGCACGTGAAGGACCTATTTCCGGGTGGATTCAGGGTGGACGTATTTCCAGTATTGAAAACATCGCCACCTACCAAATCAGCCTGTTCTGATCCCGAAGCAACTAAAGGATGTGCCTATGCATTTGCTACTAGAGAAAGATATCATGCAATGCATTTCAACAAAGCAACAACTGCAATTTTGCCGAATTAGCTCTAGGCTCTAGACTATAAAAGTTGCAAGACTACTAAAGTTATGATGGAACTCTCTAGCTATTTTCATACAGAAATTTTGAAGTTAAAGCCTTGGAAAGCATACTGTATCTTATTCAAAGTCTCTAAGATATTGTGGGGGTGGGGTTCATGGGTTTACTCACATATATTCGCCTGCATCTTTCCTATTAAGAATGCCAACGTTAGCCTAACTGGAATGGAACCATGAAATCTATCTATTTGAAAAATCCTTCGCCTACAGTGCCCGCTCCTTTTTTTGTTGTAATCTTCTAATGAAATTTAGATCCAATATTTAATCAAGGTGCTAGGCACCTGGTATTTACCACAGGTATGAAGGTACTATCCGATTAGGCATGGAATGAGGGCTAATGGCAGTACTCATACCTGATAGCAATAAACGAGTTAACATTGGAAGAGTCCTTATGAAGGTAAAAGGTGGCATGTAGCTGGACATTGTCAACGACAGTACATACAATACATAAAGACCTAACGTCTACGATACAAAAGGGTCATTTAAGACGTGAAATTGAAAATTGCGTTCTTATCCCTACAATACTCATATCATGCTTTTTGTTGTCATCTAGTATTGTACTTCCACTGCCATGTGTTGAATCGAAAACTGTAGATCTCTTGCAATATTCTAATGTGAGTTTTCCTTTCCGTCTCCATTTACAGAAATAGGATGCTTATTTATCACGGCTCTAATTTTGGGACAGGTGAGTGCTCGGGCTTGTACCATTGTGGTATAAAACAGGAGACTCAAAAAATTATATTCGATATTGATTGAGTTTTTGTGGTAATTACCTATACCACTTGCTTTTAGCTCGTCTTCGACGTGCCTTGTACAAATGATCTCGTATGTATTTTGTAACAAACCCATTTATAGATCTTATCCCACGCGATTGTTGGAGAATTTCAAGCTCTTCGCAGGAAATATATTGTCAATCTAAGAAGTTCGTGGTCCACACTCAATTTGCACTAATCAACTATCACAGCAGCACAAAAATCTTCACCGAACCACAATCAATTCAATTGAAAAATAAAATCTAATTTTCACACAATTTCTTACACAAAACCTGGTCAATAATTCAAAGCAGCACGACAACGAAAAAAATAAATAAATAAATAAATAAAAATAAATAGCAGACCAAGAATGAAAGAGCAAATTTCGAATCCACAAATAGGATTCTCCATTTAAACTTTTCTCCAAACTGAAGAAAGCAAAAGAAAAGAAAATCTTTAAACCCCTCTGGAGCTACCACAAAATCAATTTGTCCATCATCTGCAGTCCTTGGGTTGAACAAAGTCGAGACGTACTTACACGAAAAAATAAATAACCTCCCTTTACGAAGACACCCTCCTTTTTACATCCTCTCGATTTTCAAGTACCTTATCATGGAAGGTGTACCCAATTCAATCCGCCTCCAACCAAAAACTGCCAAGATTACGAGAACAAAGGGATGCTGCTTTCCTATGAAAAACAAAACCAACGGTACTCATGTGTTTACCCCCAATTTCGAAAACCGATCATAACCAAAGTGCATTTCACATGGAAGACGAAACATCTGTAAAGCACTCGCAAGGACATGCCATAGAAAAACGTAAAAATGCATGGAAAATATTCTCCACCTCTCGCACGCAGCCCCAGGTTTTTTTTCCAAATCTCTGCATAATCCATGGAAACAAAAAAAAAATTGCAAGGACGAAACCATTGCCTCATGGCAAAGTCAGTTTTATCTCGTGTTATTGCATCGGTTTTACATGTTTTAAGTAGAATTCACATCAGGACCAGAGAGAGTGCACAGATATGTCAGGATATGCTAGAAGGACGGTGTTGGTGGAAAAAATCCTACGAAAAAAACACAAAGTAAAATAAAAAAGAAACCGGAACACAAGGATATAGTTAAAACTTAGTGGCATCATCATTTTGAATATAAATCCGGATGCACAGATTTATATTACTCCGGAACGTGCATAGGTACACACATACGTTTAGATTGAGAAAAAAAGGAAACTTTTTCCATTTCCAGACCTAGAAAAAGATGGAAGTCAGATTTTCCACATGTGACATGATGTGTGGTTGTACAAGAAAAAACTTCAAATTCAAACCTTTTTTCTCCAAATAAGGGTAGCGAACCTAAGGAAACGATGATGCAAAAAAAGAAAAACAAAACAAAACGAAGAAAATCGAAAAGGAATTGTTAAGACTTTTCTAACTGAATGTTAATGGACATGTGTCCTCATATTGCTCCTAGCTGCATAGAGAGAGGAAAGCAGTGTTCCATTAAAGTTTTTCCTCTTCTCTCTGGTGTTGCTTAACGCAGAATACACATAGTTTTATGTTCTGTCTGAAGTTTGGTAGTCGTGTAGCGGGAAACACTTTGTTTTCTTGGTCCAATGAACTTCTCTATTGGCCAAATGGAAATTTGGAGTTTATTTAACAAAGAAGAGTTGGTTTGGTCTTCTGGTTCAGTGTTCCGTGATGTTTACTTGTAGTGTGAATGATTGGTTTGTGCCTAGGAATACGCTTGGGGGGGACAGCAAATGAATTTCGACAGGCAATTGCTGAGATGTAGATGTAAATTGTTGCGGACTTAGTCGTGTGATGGGTTTCTTGAGTCTGTGCAAGAAGTCAAGTAATTTTCTCAAATGTTTCCAGAAAGGGGAAATATATGGAGGAGTCGAAAGGAGTATGAATTTTGGATTTGTCTGACAGCAAGTGGTCTGATGTGATATCCTTGGCAGAAGTTAATATATCCCTGTAAAGTTGAAGGCTTTTACAAGTTGCTGAGTAAAACATTCGAAAGCAATTTCCTCACACCTTCTATACTAGATAAGATCGACATTTTCGAGAAACTCTAGCTAGAAGTTTCGACCATAAGGATGCATCACTCCTGCTTTTCAAGAAACAAGGTGCGGACTACCGAATTTCACTCAGCGGGAGCCACTTTTGTCGAAACCAGCGCAATAAATGAAGAAGTGGCCTTACATTTGTACCAGGTGGATAATGGACCCACGTATAAACAACCGACCCACGTATAATCATATTAAGACGGACTGTCAAGTGGTAGATGTAGAGGGTAGATTTTCACTGGATCTGAATGGTAAATTGCGAAGAGAGATGAACTCATTTGCCAGCGTTGATCTTCATCACACCTTACACGGCCCGGGCACTGTGATCTTTTGTTATACTAAACAAGTTAAGAGGCATACCAACCGTAGAATTTTTGGAATTGATTAGGAAGTTGAAAATGCCATCCTTCAGCTAATACCTTGAATTATTATAATTATTATAATATAATAGTTCTGTGACCAATGTGTCCAATATGGAGATTAGTATTATTTTTATCCAACAAATTTGTAAGAAATACCTCTTAGAGCCTTCATGATCATTAGCTAGAGTACAGTAAAACTTCCGAACTTGTTCAAGTCGAAATAGACTGAAATTGGAGACCCTATTGAATACAAATATGTAAGTTGTTTGTACTGATTTCAAGTGAGGATAAGTTCAGACTTTGTCTAAAGGTCCTTCCACTTTTTAAGGTATTTTTACATTTGTGGGCGAGATTTTGCAAGCAGACCTCTTTCAGTCAATCATAACCAGAGAATGAGAAAGCGAAAGTTTCCTGGAAAAGCGAATACCCTGCAACCACGCACACTGTCTTGGGTGTAGTTTACTTTCATCTTCCCGTTCATCAATGCTGAATTCGAAGATGTATACTATTACGAGACAAGTTGATTAAATGATTTGACCCAGATAAGAAGATACTATATTCAACCGCCCCTGACAAATTTCATACTTCTGATCCATAGGGCTAAACTGTCATAATGATTGTTAAGACGAATTTCCTACTTGACATCTAAGCTCAATACATTAATGTAGAGGAGGTCGTTAACTCCCTCGAAATTATAGCCATCTATTGCATCCTTCTGTCCAGGCGGCCTATTCCTCTCGTGCTGACGGCATATCTTTTTTACCTTCATTCTGTAGCCGGTCTCCTTGGATGGTATGCACTTACTTTTATTTATAACCCTATTATGGTTAGCGAATCGAACGTTCGACTCAAGTCGAACTGCCAGGCGAATTACTTCTGTCGCTTTTGGCACTTCACAGATGACATTTAATTTGTTTTTCCTTTGTCAACACTGATTCTTTACTCGAATGAAAATGTTCTCTCACAGCAAGTCTACGACAGAAGCAATTCGCCTGCAGTTCGACTAGAGTCAAATCTTCGATTTGCTAATCATAATAGGGGTGTTAGTTTCTTCGAGATTAAAACACACTTGTCACCAATTTTTCACACAAATACTTTATTTAATACTCTCTGAATTGCGACTGCTCGACTTCGCTAACTGAGACCAACTGAATGCCTATGAACCCTTTTCACCGGTAGTTCCTTCACATTTTCTTTCTTTTGCTTCTTTATCTTCGCTATTATATTGTCTTTATTAAGTTCATTCATTCTCACATTACTTAGCCTGCTACAATTCCCAGGTAAATGCCATTATATGCCGATGTTCAAAAGTCCAAAATGCTATTGTATTGTTAAAAAGAAAATTTCTCGTTGTTTTCATCAACTGACTTCTACGTTCAACAATTCCAACAAACCATCTAGGTTTTGAAGTCAACTATTCTTTCACATGCCTTCTTAATTCCGAAATATTTAACAATGCAGAATGTGTTGCATTGATCGGAAGATGATAATCGGATGGAGAAACGTCTGTACATAATGGCAGATTGTAGAAAACTCCGTATCCTATAGTATGGAGTTCTTGGCTGGCGAAGAAGAAGGCGTG
This sequence comes from Brachypalpus laphriformis, assembly GCA_945910035.1. Lineage (NCBI taxonomy): Eukaryota > Metazoa > Arthropoda > Insecta > Diptera > Syrphidae > Brachypalpus > Brachypalpus laphriformis. Next base: position 129,037,061 of record OX246755.1, read on the forward strand.
AGATGACGCATTATCGTGCTAGAAAACAATAGTCTTCGTGTTGAACAGTACGAGTACTGAGCAATGCTGATGAATTTGACAAGAGTGTACTCCATTTGTTGTGAGCCTATTCCCTCCGTCTCTTCACTGTGCGATTTGGGAGTTATCTGTGATAGGGAACTCAACCGTTCTCATATCGATAATATTATCAATAGAGCTAACTCTGCGCTCGGTTTCGTCAAGCGATGGTCTAAGGGATTCTCAAACCCTTACGTTACAAAATCCTTATACATCACATTCGTCAGACCCGTCCTTGAGTATGCCTGCCAGGTATGGTCACCCTACTATGAAATCCATATCTTGCGAATCGAAGCTGTTCAGCGAAGGTTCATCCGCCTTGCCTTACGTGGTTTTTTTTTTTTTTTCTGTTTGTTTATTTGTCCACTTATACACTATTACATATTTTATTGTTTAAATAAACTAAAAACTACAGCAATAATTATAACTTAAAGTATCTGACCTGAAGGGTTCTCAATACTTACACTATGATTTATATACTATACTTAGTATATTTGCATTATTTTTTATTTTATTTTATTTCTTTTTTGCGTATTTTTATTTTTTTGCTTTAAGGGGAAATGTGGAAAAACCTTGTACAAATTTTTATTATTTTTATTCAATTAAACTAGAGGGAAAAACAAATAAAACTAACTTATCCTATGTTAAACCTAACCTAACCTAACTTAGCCTAACTTAACTTACGGCAGAATTGGGCCCTGATATGCGATCTCCAGCCCGTCTATACAAAGGACCAGTGAATGACAAATGTCATTCTCCTTTTTACCGGCGGAACAGGAATCACATACCAGGGCCCAGTCCTACTTAACCTACACATTAGCTTCAAACCAGTCGAGCCACCAGTATTTCTCCCGATTAAACCGGTCGGTGTTAGTTATATCCCTTTCAGGTATGCTTACGCAGTATCTTAGGACGGCATTTCGATCACCCGAGTCAATAGGGCTATTGAGAATGCGTTTATCTGTTGCCCTTCTAGCAACATGATAGATAATTGGCACGTTCGTCGAGTCCGATAAATAGCCGTGTGCATCCAGATGCAAGAATGCCGCAGGTGGTATATATCCACTCTCCATAGCATTTCTGAAATACCCAGGGTTAGGGTAAAATAGGCCCGACACAAGTTCATTCTCTGTAACGTTTGCTGACCGTGCGAAATGATTCCTCACAAGATCCAAGATGAAATTGTCGATTCTGGATACCCCGGAAGCATCCAATAGCCTTTTGTTAGAGACATAATGCCGAAAGTCGGAATGTGCGCTTCTGTACATCCGCATACATGCTCGAATGCACTTTCTCTCGAATAGTCGGAGCTTTTCCATATACGATGGACTTATGTTCCACCATACTGGACTCGCATAAGTCAGGATTGGACGAACGAAAGCTTGGTAACATATGACCTTCACATCGGATCTCAGATAGTTGGAGTAAAAAAGGCGTTTGAGAGACATAAATGCCGCCCTCGCCTTTTTTAACTGCGTATTTATGTGTTCATTATAGTACAAGAATTTGTCCAAATGGACACCTAGATAGTTCACAGCAGTCTTTGATTCGATGCGAAGACCATTAGAACTCGTGATTTGTACATTTTTCCAGTTGCGTCTCAAATCTGAATTACCGCGTCTTACTGGGGTGCGGAACAATATGGTTTCACATTTCGCGTGGTTGATCTTAAGCTTCCATTCGGAGCAAAATGTTCGGAGCTTATCAAAATTATTTTGAAGTTCATCTTGAATATCTTGTATTTTTGAGCCACTTGCATACAGAATAACATCGTCAGCAAAAGCTAGAGAATTATCCAAACCCCTAAGCATTTCGGAAACATATATGTTAAATAGTAGCGGTGCTGTAACTGTGCCTTGTGGGAGACCATTTGTGACATTAAAGACTTTAGTCGTCGTATATTGCCTATCTGTTACCACGAATTTCTTCTCATACACCATTGATGTAATCATCTTTATTAGATGATACGGAAATTCATATTGGATAAGTTTATATAAAAGCCCGTCGATCCATACCGTGTCGAAGGCTTTTTCGATATCCACCAGACAGGCAGCTGTACATCTTTTGGCGTTAAGATTCCAACTAACATCAGAAATCAATTTTGTAACAGCGTGCACCGCCGAATGGTTTCTCTTGAACCCAAATTGGTTCCGCGGTATAATCTCCTTTCTTTCGCACACGAACAAAATAGACTTACTAATAACTACTTCAAAAACTTTCCCGATATTAGGCAGGAGACTTATTGGCCTATAGTTCGAAGGATCAGAGGGATCCTTCTTCTTTTTTATTATTGGAAAAACCTTCGATGTTTTCCAATAACTCGGAAAGTAGCAGTTGTTTAACAAATTTATAAATATTACGCAATATTGCCGTATAATTTCGTCCGGTATATGCTTTAGAATGATATTGGGAATGTTATCTAAGCCACTTGACATTTTGTTATTTAGTTTCCTGAATATGTATGTCAGTTCATCTAGTGTTGTGAAGTAATTGTGAGTCTGTTCATCTGTTAGTTGGTCTGCTCTTAGTCGCTCAGAAAATCTCAGAAGAGTTCGTGTTTCGCAGTTTCGAAACCTCGACAATTCATCATTTACTTCGCTAGTTTTGCAGCTTGGTGGATCTCTAGCATGGATTGCCTCAAAATGAGAGCCGATTAAGTTTAGGTTGTCCGCCCCGTTATCTATAACGAAATGGTTATCGATAATGGGGCAGCATTGGCTATTAATCTCCGCCTGGAAAAGGAGAGACTGTGAAGACAGTGGAATTTTTAGTTTTGGAATTTTTACGACGTTACGAGGCTTAAACATCTGATTAATTTTAGGAAACATGTTCCTGGAATCAGACTTCAATATATTTTCGGCGCGTTGCCTCCAATAATCGTTGACATTATTCCGAAACTGCTGACGCAGCAGTGTCTTCACATTTCTCAGGAGAGATTTTAACCTTTGCAGCTCTAAATTGGGCGATTCTTCTTGAAACTGACGTCGTATTCGATTTATCTGAGTTATTAAAAAGCTTTTATATGTTTGTAGGGTCTTAATGTCACGGTTTAAATAACATTCAATTCCGTCTTTGGATTTAATTTTCGGAACTGACGACTCCATAGCTTGTAATACCACCGTATTTAAATTCCCGATATAGGAATCGCACTCCTCATTAGAAAGATTCCTATTACTAGGAATATTAGAAGAGGAAGGGTTGCCTTACGTGGTCTTTCTTGGGCTGATAGCTACAATTTACCCTCATACACGGACCGTTTGAAACTAATAAATCTACAGTCTCTCTACAAACGCCACGAAGTTGCTGACATCAGCTATTAGCTGGCAACATTGATTCCCCGCGCTACAGCATATGATCTCTTTTAACACCAACCCACGTAACCTCATGCCCTCACCCCTCTCTAGTCCCATTCCTCACCGCACCAATTACGGATATAACGAACTAATGTCCAGAATGCTCCGCAGAGCCAATCTCATTCAATCCGCTTTCGACTTTCATAATAGCAAAGCCTCCCTAAGATATGCCATTTGTTCCATTAATTCCTCCTCCTGACCCATAAACTGTTAGTGTTTAAGTTCTCGTGTAAGGTTTGTAGATTGAAATTTGTGAGCCCTTTAGGGCCCAGCAAAAAAAATAAAAATAAAAATAAAAATAAAAAAATAATAAATAAAATAAAAATAGGTTTTATTTAAGTTAGGTTAAATGTCCCTTTGTGAGTTTTAAGCTACCTTTAAGTTCGTGCTTGTATTAAGCTTAAATAAATAAATAAATAAAATAAAAAAGGGAACAAGAGTACCACATAGACCTAGTCATTGTACGTTGCTCCAAGAGATCCCAATAGTTAAGACCGGGCTTATCCCAATAATTGCAAGACATCACTTTTCTCGGAGGTTCGAATTCATTGCGAAGGTGCATTCATTGAGCTTAGGAAATGCGTCCTGGTTAAATGGTCATTAATATACAATAAACATTAAATGAAGGTTATTTTAGCGTATCCAATGTATAGTATGTACATGTTATCGGATCCAAACTTGAGAAACAACCTTTACATATTGTCCATGGCTACAGTGGACTCTCCGAAAGTCAGCCGCAAATTATTATGATCCATTACGTTTAAACTCATAAAGCATGACAAGGCTTAAGGGGGCCTTGTCACCATTCACCAATGCTGGATTATACAAGTATAATAAAACGGCAGGCCTATTTTGGTTGTCCGGACATCAAAAACGTAAAAACTGCTGAACGGATTATGATCGCATGCACATGTTATATTTCTAAAAGTGATGTTAGGGGACTATTATCCCTAACGTCAGAGTGACTTTACCGATTTGAGTGAAACTAATTTTAAAGCCAATTTGTATACATTGTCCTGAAGCTGAAAAACAGGCAAATGAATGTGACAAGCAAAACACGTTTTCGAAACACGGACATAACCGCGGATAATACAAACAGTTTTAAAATGCTTTCAAAATGCAATGAGCCCTTTGCGAATGTTGGAATGAGGGCTGCGGACGTCTTATGTTGGCTGCGAGGTGCTGCTACAAAGCCACAGTAAGAAGGAGGACGTGAATGCTGCACTTTTCGGCAATGCTACCAGCTTCACAATTATAAATATCTTCTTTTTTTTTATATGCGAGGGGTAGCTAATAAATTCACGGCCTAAGGTATTAAGTGAAAGCAAAGATCAGATTGAACATTTTTATTTCTCAATGAAATCTCCCTCGAGTGAAATGCATTTCTCACATCGAGCATACAGTGCTCTAATACCACCGAAAAATATTATTTTCTTTGGTTTCAAAATGAATTTCTACGGCCGCCTTGATCTCGTTCTCGTCTGCAAATCTCCGGCCTCGTTGCTCGTTTTTCAAATTGGGAAAAAAGAAAAAGTCACTCAGGGCTAAGTTTGCACAATAGGGTGAGTGGTCTGTCATTTAAGAACTTTTGTCTTTAAAATCCTGTCACGAAACCCGCACTCGAGTCTTTGTTGCTTATCGAATTGTGTGAGCATTTTTGGTACCCAACGCTCCAATATGTTTTTTGCTGATGTGCAACTCGTCCGCTATCTGCCACATTTTTATTCTTGGAGGGGCTAGAACTAGTTTTTCGACTCTTCCGAAATTTTCTTCAGTGAAGACTGATACAGGACGTCATGGGTGGGAATCGTCTTCACATAGGTGATATTTATACTACTAACGAGTGCCGCTGTTAGTGTTATCACTAATGATAAGACGACTATTTGTTGCGTATCTCAGGTCGCGACCTTATCAGCCGCGTTTCGTAGGTACATATACAGGAAGGTCTTTACCTACGCGCCAACTTTTTATCTTAAAAAGTCTGAACTGTTACACCTGTATGATGGTGACCTTGATTTTTTCTTTGCTTTTCAGAATTTCAAACATTTTATTGAATAATACCTCTCGCCTTCAAAACCCATTACTAACTTGTCGCCGGCACCTTGCTTCCCAACCCAATGCATTCATAAATTAAATTTATTAATTATGAAATGGCTGCAAGCAATATTCCATCCTTATGCGCTTGCATATTCATGAAATGGATTAAAACTTTTCGCGTACGTAGAACACCATATGCACAAACAGCTCAAAAGGGATTTTCAACTTCAAATGTGTTAAACTTTGATCTACGAAGTATGTTGCCTTTCGTATTGAATTGAATTCAAAAATTATGAATGATTAAACTTCATCCACAATGTTACTAGCTTACCTATTCAGGTTTCTCTCTCTTTAAATGCTTTCATCTTTACACACATGGTCGAAAGAATTAAATTAAATATGACATTTTTGATCCAATGATAACTACACCAACACACAGATATTGCATACTACCGATCTAATTGAACCTCTGCACTTCTTGGACCAAAAAGGATGCATGCAAAGTGTATACGTGTGTATGAGCATGAAGGAGTAGTCCTCTCTTAGTTCTTAAAGGATGCAATCAAGTAAAAAAGGATTAGAACTCCTCACGTGAGAAAATCGTACAAAAGTGAAATCGACTGAATGGAATACGTGAGCAAGAACAAGTCTCTGGCAGGATCTACCTTTTTCTTGTGTAAAATATGAAATTTTACGCAACGTACACTATTTGGCACGTAAAGCGGTTAGGGAACGATGCTATAAGAAAATTTTATATACGATTTCTGTAAGTGGAAATCCTTTTCTGCTTCCGAGAAACTTGCGACATGAGTGAAGGTGAGTTCCTCTTCTAAGGCACATAACGATAATTGGTTAAATTTTCTTACTTTTTCTCGCCCGCACAGGGCTTGTGGTTCTGATTTTGATGAGACGAGGAAATTTCATTAGGGTTGGAAATATTTCAACGTCAATCTTTACGTGTGTTTGTTTACAGGTAGTCTCTGCTACGAATACAGATTTTTGGTAAAGATGCGCTTGTCAGAGTCATTATAACTCATTTAACATGTTACGCTGTGTTAATGCCTTGAGGTGTTGTTTGAATGATGGAAGTAGTTAGTCATCGTTCGAGGCGAAGGATGTCTGCATAATAAATTCGAGGGAATATCTTCTTTCGTTGACAGGAATAATATTTATGTTGCCACATTATTTGCGATTTATGATTAGAAGTTGGTAGTGCCTCGAGGTTTTAGACGTTTGATCACAGGGGTTGCAAGGTATTTGGAATCACATCTGTCAATGCCAAATAGTACGTTGTAGATGTATATATAGATTGATTATTGAGGTGAGAACTAGTCTTTTATTACTGCGACCACATATTGCAACATACTCGTACCCAAAGCTTATCCATGATGTTGGTAATAAATCCGACAATGACTTCGGGTGAGCTTACAGATATGTATATATCTTTGTCTAGTGCTTTAAGGTAAACGTTACCGTAGTAACGATGACGTTTTATGGGTAAACCATCAAACTTGGCTTTGTTGGGTATAAAACCAGCTAGTGCCCAGTTGGGAATCCTGCGACTACCCGAATCGGATTCCTATAGATTGTTTCATTTTTTTAAGGAGTAGTTGGCATTAAGTTCATCATACAATCTTTTGCCTGTAAAAGTTGATGTAGCTTCATACCTTGATAGTTTGTCTGCTATTTCCAGCTACTACAGTTTGTGCAGACATGGTCGTGACGCACTGTCTGGTTGAATTACGTAGTATGGATAAACTATGTGGAATTTGACTTTTTCAGCCATGGGGGTGTAAAGTTGAGGATGCTTTCGTGTTCGTTTCGTCTACTGAGCATAAACAAACTAGTCTTTTACCTCTTCTCCGTCTCATGTTTTGCCATTTATGTAGCAATTAGTCTTACTATAGCTGCGTACAACTATATAGTATTATAAATATTAGGGCCTAGTTTTAGTTGTTTATGGTGCCCTTGTAGATAAAAGATCCGGTTTAATTATTCATCCTGAAGCGCTTAAAATTATTTCAAAATTTTTCTTTTCGGTTTGAATATGAGCTTCAATCAACAAACTTCTTGAGATAGCTTTAGCTCTTGGTTTAGAACCCTTTCCAACTGCGAGCCACCTGCAAAGATGTCTTACTCCAGCATGTTGTCCCTCGAAATTGAGTTCAAAAACTCTTTAAACTGCCTCATATAAAAGTCTTCCTGGTTGCTCTAGAGAGAGCTTGGCGTTGGACAATCCTTTTTCCTTTGGCCTTCTTAACCCTACAAAATAAGGACTGGGAGGAATTCAAATTCGAATACCGCACGGATACAGGCCAGCAATTGCTGACCAAAGGCTAAGAGCTTTCGCATAATACGAGAGACAAGATCATGACAAATGCCTCTGTAGTTAAAAGCGCAGGTCTAGAATCTCTGTTGTTCATAATTTGGCAAATTATGCTAATGTTTAAATTCTATTGCTTCAACAAAAAGTGTGATTTTTCACAGCTTCTCTAGGTCTCTTCTTCTATTTATGTAGACACACATAGCATACACATCTAAATGAACTTTCATTACTTGATATGTTGATGATGTTTAGCATTTTTATTCGATTTTCCAACCTGATAGGCATATTGGTTCTTGTGAAGTGCATTCATATAACTGGATCCATATTCGATAATTGACATATCTATTGTTTTTAAGAAAGGAGAAGGCTTATGGGTCGATATAACTTTTGAAATTCAGTTAGTCTACGCGCTCTACCGTGTTAGTGTGTTAATGCATTAATTCTTTTTTTACATCTACGAGATGACAGCATTCGTTTACTTGCTCCTTCATCTCATTAATTTTTAAGGTTATGATTATGTGCGTTTCGAGATGGTCCATAAATTTCATATTGGGGTAGGTACATGAATACAAACTGAACAAATAGAATTAAAGGAAGAAGTCCCAATGCCATGGTCAAATCCTCTTAAATAATAAAAAAAACTCTTAGAAAAATATCACTCACAAAATCATTGTCCTTTCGCCAGGGATAATGAATTTTACTCCCACCACAAAGTTTTATCCAACAACAAATTAATGAAATTTTCTATTTACCAAACTTAATTTCCAATAAACACGAGTAAATATTTGGATTGTATGTCTAAGGTTTTCATTTTTTTTTTCTTTGGTCAGAAAGTCCAAATACAAATACTTAAGATAGGATACACACTTTTTTGTGTCCTTTCGTTGGGAAAGATGACAATGTGCCCTTTAATTTGTTTCATTACTAAAGGAGAAGGACAACAAACTTGAAATTAACGATGATGGCAAGTGCTTAGCACTTAAAGTTGTGTGCTCTACTCTACTCATTTTCTTTTTTCTTTTTTGGGGGATGGTGTTGTGATGTTGTTTGCTTTGAGGTGTTTGTCCTTGACTTTTCTGGAACCGGATCAGATGGTACTAGGAGTAGGGCAGATGGAGACCAGGTCGTTGTGTAGTCGTGTCACAAAACGAAGAATAATTTACGAAACTGTTCGTATCGTAATGCTGTTATAATGGGAAGGTTTCCATCACGTAGAAAATTTCATTTAATTGCACAGATGAGTAGTGTTCAAGGATCTTAGTGAGAGAGAAATATTTAAGCCTCTTAGCATTGCGATCAATATCAGGGCTTAAGTTACAGTTTCATGTATGTAATTCTGGTTATGTTCAGTATCATTAAGCTTCTTTTAGAATGTATTTTGTTGAAGATGAAATAAATTTCTAAAATTGATTACGGAGATCCGTACCCAGTACCCTAGATGTAGGTGTGCTGTTGAGAAAATTTAACAACAACCGAAAAACCAAATATGTAGTATCAATTATCCTAAGAATATCCACTACCTTTCACAAGTCTGTCCAACTGAATCACAGCGCGATTCTGGTTTTAACATGTACTGAAAACAGGCAACACATGTTTTCAATATACTGAGATCAATATGCCTATCATCTAGGCCAAAGCGTAATTTTTGCATTGAAGTATAGGTATCCGTATGTTTAACAAACATCTATAACCCTGTCAGTTCAGAATTCTAATACGCTTCAGTTAGCGTTATCATAAAAAGTTAAATGAAGTCGTATGTTAGGATATCTGAGGATATTTTACGACATCTTTCTGATTAAAAATATAAAAGAAACCTAGTTTTCTTAAGGCTAGCTTTTCTTTACTAAATAACTAGCTTATGCACGGAATTTATCTGTGTGGTCCACAATAATATAAATTACCATACACATGTATCATAGCTGCAGAAGGAAAAACATAAAACGCCATCGTTATCGACTGTGTGAGAATATATGCATATATAGCCTATAAATTAATTTAGTTCCCAATCGTAACTAATGTGCTCATTTATTTTACATTGCGCCCATAAGCAGGCAATGGCACTTTTAGTTTTAGTTTTTCCTAAACTCCCAAAACTTGTTTTATGTAAACTTTATTTTTGTGTTTATTTATTTTAATATTTTGACTTTCTTCTAGAAATGCATTTCCTGCGACATATTAACGAAGGATATGAGCTATCACTCTACCAAGTTTCATAAAAATCCGTTAAGTAGTTTCCGCCTGATGCGTGCACAGACAGACAAAAATTCCAAAAATATTTTTTTTTTTAATTTAATTCAATATTCAGACATTCTTCTTTAGTTTTATTATATTTATAGATACTAACAGCAGTCGGTTTATATACATATGATGTTACCCTTTCTTTATGGTCATTTTTGCACAGTAAAATGGCTATACTTCATTCACAGTACACAACAGTAGTTGGAAAGTTTTCGGATTCGAAATGCTTATGTACGTGAATCATACGAGATTTCAATAAAACCGAACGTATAATAACTTATTTGTATAGAAAACCTATTCCACAGAGCGCATTAAGTTCGACGCATAGTTTTGTAACGTTCTATGCGACTGCATTAAAATATATTTATTACGTTACGTTTCAGGCACGGCAAGGCTTCTTTAGTCGCAATTATTTTCGCTTAAAATACGCTAGTGATCTGGGAGGTGAAGGAAGATGATCAAATCCTTATATGATCTGAAAATATTTTTCTTACAAAGTGCACATTTAGAGTGCTTACATAGGGGTCATTATACCCTTTTGTTTGTGCTACCTACATCTAGAACTATATAGCGGATAGTTTGGAAGTTACAGGGGTGCAAAAGACAGTATGAGTTAAGGTTTGTCGGTAAAAACTACTTTTACTTGCTTTTGATCTAACTGTTTCGCTATCCAGTGCCTTGATTGCTGCTTGACTGACTATCTACGAAAATGGAGGAAATTAAGTTTTTATGTGTCAAGAGTGAGCCAACAGCTAGTGTGGAAGTTTTCATTAAATAAAAGATTGTTAGTTATTATTATTACTCTTCAAATAACCCCACAGGAAGAAGTCTAAAGATGTTAAATTCCATGACCTTGGAGGCCAATCAACTTCTCCTCTAACCGAGGCCCAATCGTTGAATTCGGCGACGAATTGAGGTGCCTGGCTGGTTTTGAACACTTTCGATCACAGTGTTGATGTTTTGGCGTAAACGTGCTGGCCGAGCATACTGATATGGAGTTTGACCCGGTACCGAACCAGTTTCTTCAAAACGTTTCACCATTGCACAATTTCCGAACTTATAAGAGCAAATATGTTGACCGAAAAATTCACGAATTTTACGAAATGTTACTTTTACAGATCGCCCTTTTTCATAATAAGATTGAATAACAAAAGTGCGTTGTTGCGTGGTAAACGACTCTATGAATAAAATTGCCAAGTTGTACTTGACATCTGTCAAAAAGATCAGCCACATTGAATTCAGTAATTGACAGAAATTGACAGCCAACCTCCACACCATCTGTTGGCTCACCCTTTACACAGTCTGTGCAGCTTTATCAATCACGAAGACTTCGGTTTGAAGGATACTGCCGTTATCAGTGAATTTGTACTAGTCGTTGATGTTGAGCCCTCTGCAGAAACTGCTGAACCGGATCCGCTATGGACCCTAAACCCGTAGAGTTGAATATCCTGTTTATTGATTAATGTACTGGAGTAGATGTTGAGTTACTCTAGGTGGTGTATGACTAATGTGACCAGAAGTCCCGCTTTGGGCCACCGCACAGCAATAACATGCATTGCAATGAGTACCGATGATCCCTCTCCAACACCCGATGACTATCAGTTTTCACTCACCGTAGAGCGTTATCACTCATTAAGGAGCATAACTCACCTCAATATATAACGACGCATATATGTGCAAATGTATACCTTAAAAATAAAGCTGAGGAAAAATACCTGTACATAGGTAAAACCAGAATACATGGGTTTGGTTCAGGAACTGTTTACCAATTTAATATATGTAGCAACTATTGTGTAAACTTTCCTGAGAAACTTTTGGGTTCAGTAATATTGATTACCAAAACAGGCATGACGAAGTTATAATAATTCATTAAAAGTTCCCGCTAAGTATTATTCTGATACACCAGATAGAAAGATAGATAGATAATTTATTTGGTAACAATATTTACATTTGTATTTGTTATCGCACATTTTACAGTACAGAGATTCGATATAGTGTATTTATTATATCTTTCAACTGAAATATTCTTTTACGCAATGAACTTAATAATTTCAATTTTGAAGGAACATACCACAAAAACCTTCAATTTAATATCTGATATACCAGATAAAAGTGCATATATTACATTTGGACTTATTGTAACTATAGATAGCGACTGCACGTTTTACATCGCTTAATGCCCAAATAAAGTAAATTGTCGGTGAACTATCTTATGCCTGAAGTAATAGTGCTGATGACCTAAGATAAAATTGTTTACTTAAGTACTGCATGATTTTCCAAAATTATTACGAAACCAGATAATATCTACTGTTTCCACTTCCTACCACCCATTCCCTCTGTGATTGTACAAACCCTTGTAAAACAAATAAATTGCAAAACATTTCCTCCATGCATTGAGATAACAGTCAGAAAAGGCACTGAACTCTTTTTGGATATTTATTTTGACATCAGAGTGATCCATGAAGGTCAAACATCCCATAGGTGCCATCCCATAAACCTACTCACCCATATTACTATAGATAACAGTTAAGTCATCTTAATTTTAGATTATGTATGCAAAGCAGTATATTTTGTCTTCTAAAGCTGTCAGTTGCAACTATTTGCCCAATCCTTAATCAAACAAAGTGGCTCTATTCTCCCCCAACTCCAGAAGCCCTAACCTTAAACATAGCCATCTGTGAATAACCGATAAATGCCTACTTATATCTCGTCTTGTCACAGACACTCTAGTGTATACGCCCGAATGTACAAACGCCACAACCAAATGTTTAAAAAACTTTTTGACACTTGAAATCTCCTCGCAGCTATGTGTACTTAATCTGCGTATGGCAAGGAGACTTTCTAAAACCCCCAATAAATGTGGGTTTGCCAAAGCAACAACAACTTAATCCCATCCCGGAGACAGGATATCAAATCCTGTATACACACACGCTCTGCACAGCGCATACACAAAAATTAATATCCTTTTATCTATTCAAAAATATCCTTGCAACTGTAAACGGTTGGAGAGGAGGAATAGATGCTTTTCCTTTCTATTCGGCTGGGTGCATTAAATAAGTTGGTAGATTAAACTTTTAGATCTACAGGAAATATGCACATTTATATACATAGCCGTACACACATCATCCATATATGTATGGAAGGATGGAAATTTATTTAATATTCCGCAAAATTGCATCGCAAGTTAAACATAATTTGTCACAGATGTTTATTCCTCAATGCGCAAACATGCAGGATTCTCAAAAAAGGATTTCCCTCCGTATTTCCCGGCCACCCTCTATTCTTCAAGGATCATTCTGGTTTTCTTTCGTTTATTTTTTTTTTGTGTTGTCGTCCTTTTGGACGTATATTTAAATGTTTACATGTGTGCCTTAGCCATAGAATCAGCTTAGCTGTGAATAAATTTCCTTTTGACTCCTTCAGTTCTGCGTCTGTGTGTACTTCTTCGGAAGGGGCCGGATGTGGCTAGTAATCAGCACTCTTGGATTAGAATCTTAAGGCAGTGGCGTCGGAATTCTTGTGGATATAAGAAAATCCCTGGCTAACTGTAAACGAAGTAAACAAATAAATAAACACCCACCACATACCCATACACACATAGCTACTCAAAAAGGAATAAGTAGATAGGTATGTTATACCAGAAATAGCAGCAGTACCATGGTAAGCCTGTATTCATTTATCCGCGTCTTCTCCTCAGCGGACATGGTAGTGTAAGAGTATATTGGAATTTCAAATGCGTTACTTGTTTTTTCGTTGGGTTAGTGGTGTGAGTTGGATTGGAACGATTGCATATCCGGGCGAGTGCAGAAGAATGGCTTGAGTCCTGATTTAGACTGATGGTCGAAGTAAATGTGTGGCAATTTCTCATTTTATGCCAACTTGAATGAGTGAGTGGCTGTGTGCGTGTGGCCGGGTTTATGGGATATGAAATTGCCTTTCTGGGGGAACATAAATCGAGAACACGATGAATGTAATCATGGATTTTACGAACGGACTAACGTACATTTAAGTTTTATGTCCTTTTGGCTGAGTTTTTTGGTTGTGGAAACATTTTCAGAATATTTCTGTTTATGAGAAGTTGGGACGGAAACTTCTGTACACTTGTGCTTTTTTGATATTCAATATGCATCTGGTAGGACATGAAAATGCAAATACTTTGCAATAGTTTTGATAGGCACATCAGTAGATGGAGCAGAGACTCAGTTGGGAATTATAGCGTACATATATTCAAATTGGCTTTTGCAAAAGTGCATAATGCAATATGTGTTTTGTACAATTTTTGGAAGGAAAATAGTTGGTTTTAGATGTGTCTTGTGGGCCGGCATAGAGCATAGGGACTACAAATGAGGCTCTTCAGAAAGCTTGCACAGATGTTCAAATTTCGATTTGAAATTAAAGGGCTACGACTTTCCAAAGGACGTCGTTAAGGCACTGAGTTCATCTAAATCAATTTGGGTTCAAACGGAATTAAATTATATGAATGTGCTCTAAATTTGGATATAGTTTTGAACATTTGCAGGGAAACTGTGGTGATTCAAAAGAATTTAACTTAAGTTTACGTATCTGAAGTCAGAGTCTCTTTTAAGGCAAAGCCGGTAATCCTAACCACATTACCGGGACAGACCCTCTTCTTTTGAAAGCGACTGAAAATATTTATTACCATATACTCGTACCTATACATTATGCTATTAATTGAACTCAAGTTTTATACCCTAGGCGTCATCATCGCGAAGGCAATTTATCGGAGATAGTGCTAAGGTGATTACTTTAGCTTATACCGCAAACGAAAAAATCGCTTTAAATTTCGCATCAACTTCAGGACCCTTTAATAATGTAAAGGTGTATAGCTCAAAGCTACTGTGCATTTCCACTTAAACTTCAGCATAAAATCACAACTAAAAATCAGGGAGTTCAGGGAACTCGGAATACGTTAGACTTGAGAGATACTCAGAAAGGATGAGAGCTTTGTCTCTGAAGTTGTATCCGATGGTGATAATCTTCTACCTTTAAGAGTTAAATTTTCAGACAATTTAACTTTATGTAATACAAAGAAATGTATAGAGATACTTACTTACTTAGGTGGCGCTACAATTCGGGGTGAACCTGGGCCTCAACCAACAAGCCTCTCCATTTAGCTCGGTCTTTAGCTAATTGCCTCCAGTTGCGCACTCCAGGGTCCCCTTGAACTTGTGCGCGCCACCTACGGCGATGATTCCCTCTACTGCGTCGTCCCTCGGGATTAGATTCGAAGACTATGCGGGCCGGAGCGTTGGTGTCTATTCGCTCTACATGTCCTAGCCATCTCAGACGTCCAATACGCAGTTTTTTGACTAGGTCGATGTCGCTGTACAGCTCGTATAGTTCGTGATTGAATCTTCTCCTCCAAAACCCGTCAACGCAAACGGGACCGAAAATCTTACGAAGAATTTTTCTCTCAAAGCGACCAAGGATATTTTCATCCTCTTTTAATAAAGTCCATGTTTCAGCGCCGTAAAGCAGGACTGGGATGATCAAGGTCTTATATAGAGTCTCCTTAGTTGTTCGAGATAGGGCTTTACTGTTGAATTGCCTTATAAGCCCAAAAAAACAGCGATTGGCAAGAGTTATTCTTCGATTGATTTCTGCACTGATTTTGTTTGCTGAATTTATAGCAGAGCCAAGGTAGACAAAGTCCCTTACTACCTCGAAGTTATAGCTGCCCACGGTGACATTCTGTCCAATTCGTCGGTGTCGGTTTTCCCTTCTTGTTGACAGCATATACTTGATTTTGCCCTCGTTTATCGCTAAACCCATTTTGGCCGCTTCCGCCTCAATGCTTGCAAACGCACCGGTGACAGCCCGCTGAGTTCTTCCGATAATGTCTATATCGTCGGCGTATGCAAGCAGTTGTACAGACTTGTAATAGATTGTGCCTCCGGTGTTGGCTTGTGAGTTCCGCACAATCCGTTCAAGTATAATATTGAAGAAGTCACATGACAGCGCGTCACCTTGTCTAAAGCCTTTTTTGACATCAAAGGTCTCGGTGAGGTCATTACCGACCTTGATGGAGCAGCGAGCGTTCTCCATCGTCAGCCTGCACAGACGGACAAGTTTGGCAGGGATGTCAAAACTAGACATGGCTCTATAAAGCTCTTCTCTATAGATGCTGTCATAGGCGGCCTTAAAATCGATAAAGAGGTGGTGAGTATCGATTTGGAATTCTTGGGTTTTCTCCAGGATCTGCCGAAGTGTGAAGATTTGATCGATGGTGGACTTTCCTGGCCTGAAACCGCACTGATAGGGTCCAATCAGGCTGTTGATAAAAGGTTTCAGGCGTTCACACAATATCGCGGAAAAGATCTTGTATGCGATGTTGAGGAGACTGATGCCTCTATAGTTGGCGCAATTGAGGGGGTCTCCTTTCTTGTGAATCGGGCAAACGATGCTGAGATTCCATTCATCAGGCATACACTCGTCTGACCAAATGTTAGAAATGAGTTGGTGTATGCACTCTACCAATTCATCCCCCGCTGCCTTGAAAAGTTCGGCCGGTAAGCCGTCAGGTCCAGCAGCGTTGTTGGATTTTAGCTTGGATATTGCTATCCTCACTTCGTTTTGGTCAGGTGGACGGAAATTTTGACTATCATCGTCTATGTTGAATGGTTCATTCTGCCTGACAGAGGGATGTTGGTCTTCGTCGCCGTTATACAGTCTGCAGAAGTAGTTTTTCCATATTCTCAGCACCGACTGTGATTCTGCTACGAGGTTTCCATTTTCATCTCTACAGGTTTCTGTACGGGTATTACTTCTCTGACACGTTCTTTTTACCTTTTGGTAAAACTTCCGTACATTGTTCCTGGAGTATAAACTCTCGATATTCTCAAACACCCGCTTCTCATGCTCTTTCTTCTTCTTTTGGAGAACCCGATGTTTTTCCCGTCTCTTTTGATCGTAGAGCTCACGAGCAGCTCTCGTCTTCCTTTGCAGCGCCGCTTTATATGCCTCTTGTTTTGCTGCATGCACTCGCCGGCATTCTTCGTCAAACCAGGGGTTTCGCGGTGGTGGGCGAGCGAGACCCAGCACATCAGTCGCGGCGTTTCTGATGGCATGTTGGCAGCGTTGCCACTGGTCTTCGGTACTTGATGCTGGTGGCAAAGGGGTGATTGAGAGATTTCGGGATATGCGTTCAGCGAAGAGTCTGGCGGTCTCTTGCGATTGTAGCTTTTGGACGTTAAATTTTCTCACAGTAATTCTTCTTTGTTGCTCAGATTGGGATATCCGCATTCGTACCTTGGCTACAACAAGGTAATGATCCGAGTCTATGTTGGCCGCTCGGAAGGTCCGGACATCCAGAATACTGGAGGCATGCCTTGCGTCGATCGCAATTCATTACATGATCATTAGACCGCCATGTCTGCTTATGAATATCGAGATGAGGAAACCATGTGCTTGCTATGGTGACATTTCGCTCCACAGCGAAATCAATTAGCCTTAGTCCGTTATCAGACGTGGTGTCGTGTAGGCTATACTTACCAAAGACGTCCTCCTTTCCTATTTTGGCGTTAAAATCGCCCAATACGATTTTAATGTCGTATTTAGGACATTGCTCGTATGTTTTGTCGAGGAGCTCGTAGAAAAACTCTTTGGTGGCAGGGTCCTTTTCTTCTGTGGGGGCATGAACACATATTAGGCTTATGTTAGCGAATTTAGCCTTGATCCGGATCGTCATAATACGCTCGCTCACGTGTCGGAAGCTTAAGACTTCTTGCGTAAGTCTGCCGCGTATGACAAATCCGCATCCGAATAAGCGTTGTGTGTGGCCTCTGTAGCAATCACCGTAGTAGATGTCACAGTTTTTCATCCTCTTTTTGCCCGGCCCATCCCATCGCACTTCCTGGATGGCGGTAATATCTGCTTTATATCAGATTATGGCCTCTGCTAGTTGTTCGGCTGCACGTGGTCTGTAAAGGGACAGAACATTCCACGTACAGATCCGAAGGTCGTTGTCCTTATTTCGTTTGCTGGGGTCGTCATTAGTTGAGTCATCCTTATCCGAGGCTTTTGGTTGTTTCGGGACCAGTAGTTTTTTACGTGGTAGGGAAGTTACCCCGACGGCACAACCCCCAACCTGGAGGGCCAGTTCCTTAATTATTCCCCTAGGACGAGGGGCCGGGTACACCGGTGTCAGTAGTCCACTACGGGAGTATGAGCGCTGCCGTTGGCCCATTAAGGGCTCCTCCGCCACCATCTCTATTCCAATGTCCAGACCAACATTGGAAATTCCTTACCGACCTGTGATCCGAATACGTCGGAGCAGCTCGCGCAAGGTATTCACTAAGTTCATCCTAACTGGAACTATAGACGCCACCGTTGACTCCATCTAGGGAATTCGTCCGCTGCCGCCTGGAATAGGAAGAAGTGCTCTAGTGGAAAAGCACTCTTCCCCCCCTCTCTCATCTGCTGCCACCAAGAATCCGCCAAACGGGGTTGGTTACCCATTTCTTGAATTAAGGTACTAGGCACCCGGCTGTCACCGCGTGGAGGTTGAGAGTAGGAGTTGGTAGGCCTCAGCTGAGTGAAAACGCTTGTGTTTTCATATGATCGCATGCACTACCGTTTGACAACCCAATGTATAGAGATAGGTGGACTATTTTATGTTTTATTGTGACAGAGGTCAAGTTATCTAGACGCTACATTTACTTATTTACTATTAAAAACCCCTTATTGTCTGTTCAGACAGTTCGCTTTGCCTTTATAAAAATGTAGAGCGAACGTTTGTGGAAAAGGTTCGCTTTGAGTCCATTTTTCACCCGTCACCACATTTTGTCATAAAAGTTCACTAAAATAAATAGTCTGAGCAGGCAGTACGTTAGTTTGACTGTTATCTTCGGGCAAAACGAAAAACGTTGATGTTAAACCACGGAAAGGTCGTGACCTTCTCTAGAGGTTCATACATTCTTATGACTTAAGAGGATCAGATGGGTTTAAATCAATATATTGGAGAGTTTGTCAAAACTTAGGCATAGACGTTTTACAGCAGACCTATTTTCCCAACTCTCATGATCGCATTTTTTTGCGCATTTACATTTACTATTTGTTAAGCGAGCCGGAAAAGCTGTCAGAAAATGAAGAGAAGTTTCGTCATTCAAAATATCTTCGTTTGGGCAGCTCTGACGAGATATTTGAACATTGTTTTTGAAGTAGCTTCTATCAATTCGATCAAAAGGTCCAATAGCAATAAATGGGGTTGGTGAAATAGTTAAATTTTTTCTCTGCATCATCACTACTCTGAGCGCATATTTAATGGAGGGTTATGAAATAATGTTTACATTAAATTGTAGAAAATGTATAGTACTTTGTTTTAGTTCATAAATTTCACGCATTGTATAAAAGAGTTTGGCTAGACATCGTTCGTTGCGAATACTGTTATCGAAGAGCTTTTTGTACTACTCTCAATTCTATATCTGCGATGACACTCCCTCAGAATCGCATTTAGAAGTCTTCCACCTTCCAACTCTACGAACAGAAATCCTAGACATCTCACTTGAAATTTTTAAACAGCATAGCTCGGCAAGTTACCTTCAAGCATGAAGTTCTTTCATCACCTATAAGTATCTGCGACCAGTTTTTATTTTTTTTATTTTTTGTTAGAAAATTAATGTCTCCCATTTTACTTTCATAGTTCC
The DNA here is from genome assembly GCA_945910035.1 of Brachypalpus laphriformis. Classification (NCBI taxonomy): domain Eukaryota; kingdom Metazoa; phylum Arthropoda; class Insecta; order Diptera; family Syrphidae; genus Brachypalpus; species Brachypalpus laphriformis. Next base: position 129,056,737 of record OX246755.1, read on the forward strand.
TTCATTATGCGAAGTGAAGAAGTTTGAAAATAAGACAATTCTTGAACACAGAACGAAGTGGTTTAGTGTTTTCAAAAAACTGGTTAGAATGAGGCATCGAACAAATTTGTCTAAATTGTTAATCAAAATTATTCCAAGTTCCTGCGCTGCAATTGAACACTCGTTCCCATTATTTTTCAGAACTTTGGTTCATAACATTACCCTGTCATGAAAACATCTTTAAATAACATCGGTCAAAGTTTAGGCCAACAACATCAAACAGAAAAAAAAAACCTGCACTTCTGTAGTTAATTTCTGAATTATTGGCGAAAGCATATTTCTAAGTCGATGGAAAACATTAATAAATCATTTAAAGAGGAAAAAAAGGAAAGAAACGAACTCCTTTCAGACATTAGGGAAACCATGAAAATTTATTATAATGAATATTCATGGAGGAATGCTCTTTTGGCAACATGATAAATCTGGAACCATATCAAATTTCGGTCAGAGAAAAACTTGTCTTTTTTGGTGCTTGTCTCCCTCACATTTTACGAGTAGTTTGGTTTTGCCTCATTTTCTTTTCGTAATAATTGCAAAAATGCGAATTGGCTCTAAAAAGAGCACAGTTTCATGCCCGCCACAATAAGTAATATGAATCAGGGAAGCTTTAACTTTGAATAAGAGCGCGGGAAGAATATAAGATATTTCTTTCCTTATTTTTTAATAAAATTATTGCTGGAATTGTGCCAAATTGATAAATGGACGTATAAATGGAACGCACAGCATCAGAAGCAGTAGCTTCAGCATAGCAACAACCCAACGAGAAGTAAAGATTGGAGCCAATTAAACATTATCTTTGGAACATTATCAAGATATTGTGTAAAAAAAGCTTTGGAGACTGACTGCTGTGAGGGACTTTATTCTTTTATTTTTGTATTTCTCTATATTAAAACGGAAATGGAAGAGATCCTTCAGCGAAGACTAATTTCATTTTGCAATTTAATTGTATAAAACTTTGGCGAGAGAAAGATTTTCATTTTAATTTGTGTTGAAGTGATAGAAATTAATGGATTGTACAAGAGTCTTAATGTCCGATTACTATTGGGGGGAGGATGAAAGTATATATAGGGAACAAGAGTCGACTAATTGAGTTATCCTTGGGAGAGGCAGTGATGGAAGGTGCGCGTCAGAAATTAAATCGCATTAAGAAGCATAATTATTTTTGGGAGGGAAATCTATTTGAGGAGATACATTTTTTATTTCGAGAACAATTAACGGGGATGAAAGCAACAGCCTTGACAATAGTAATCGATATTATTTCATCGTATTGTATCTACATATAAACCGAGATAAAATGTCTTTTCTAAGGAAGGTATGTTGCGGAGTGCGCGCCGTCCCAACCAATGACCTGAATACCATATTGGGTCTATCCCCCCATCTACTTATCTATATTCCAATCATAATCGGAATGGGAACTAAATTAAGAATCCATCGTTATTACAATATAAGTCAACTATCTGTCCATGAAAAAGTAAAGATGAAAATCAATTTATCACGTTGGGTGACATGAAAGCTTTGTAAACAGACAAATTTAAAATGGACAGATTAACTAGTCTCGGTTTTTTTTTCGGGAAATTATATTTTGCGGACTTTTTAAGGAGCCTTGAAACATTCATCCATATTCTTTGCCTTACATGTGAGTATCAAAAAAAAAAATATTTCGCGCAACAGCTCTTTAAGTGCCAGGGCCTAGTTTATCTCACGTGTGAGTATCAATGAGCCTCAGTTCTCAGAAAATCCGGCTGCTTTAAAAGTATATAAGACTCCTGTATTAAAAGCCTCTTCTAAGACATCTTCACGGCATTTTCAGAGTTGGCAAAGAACCACCAGGGGCCTTATTTCGTACTGCTTTTGGATTCAGATTGCCATTCGGAAATGTAATCCGATTCTAAAATGAATCGGTATTTCGTATGGTTCTCGGATTGGGTGTAAGTGCTTCCAACTGAAAATCAAAAATTTCCGAAAGTTAGATCGTCAAAACATCTATCAAACGTCACTTAAATTACTTGAAAATTGAGTTTGTATTCATATGCTATAGAAACGCAATACAAAATAAGGCCCCTGGCCATCCTGGTAACTATCTACTAGATTCCGATCTCCAGGGTTTTGTTGGAAACGAAGAAGCTGGCTTCTCGACCCAAGAGAGCATCTTAACTCCATTCACTGACGTTGAAACTGTTTGCAGAGTCCACAGAAACTACTTCAAAAACTACATGATTAACCTTTTCCTTTCCACATCCAAAAATACATGACCAAATGCATCAAGCCCGGTCTGCACCTAGGCTAGTTTTTCCTACTTACTCACTCATGAAACTTCTTACTTCTGAACTTTGCTGGGAACAGTATTAGAAGTATGACAGAAATCAGAATATGCTACTACCGTCTGGGCCCCTCAGCGAAACCAGCCGATATATTAAGCCTTGAATATTAAACCTCTGTCCATATTTCCGACCAAAATTTTGAGCAGCCAGTGTTTCATCCAGTGTTTCGTCATGGTTTTGAGCCTTTCTCTGACTCTTATCCAAATACCAATATTGCCTCTGGTTGTTGACGTCAAAATCTGGATGAAAAAGCGACGAGAACTATTTAATACTACGCCCGTTAAGTGAAACTACAAATTATTCTAGTATCAATAGTTTAAAAATTCTATGGAATTGCGTAACATGTGTATGGCATCTAAACAAACCGGAGAGATGAAACGGAAACCTAAATAATTACGCAACAACTTAAATAGAACTATGTGTTATTGTAATATTCCATAATGCGGGGAAAACAACAAACTATGAAAGGATGATACTTAATATTTTGCATTAGGGGAGTGTCCTCGAATCGAACTGTGAAAGGACGGCAATATGTGACACTAATTTGCTTCCGAAACTATAGGATGTGCCAAATGTTGAAATATAGTTTTTTGTTTTTGCAATAATCTATGATGAGGGAGAAATTGCCACAGCTTGGCAAATATCTCTGTGTCTGGAAATATAGTTTTTCCATTAGGATAGTTCGTGCAATATTTTCAAGATTTACGTACGAAAATGGGTAAGTTTATGACAAATAATCGAATGGTCATCAGTGCAAACTTTTCCGGTGTAGATTAAAGGATCAGCGACCCTTGCATTAAAATTAATGTATTATTTTGATCGGAAATGTCTCGAAAGCCAAGACAAGAAAAGAACAATCAACCCCACTCGCTGCTTTAGACAGCTTTATTCTCGAACGTAAAAGTTGGCGCAGTAGTTATTAGCATTCGTTTTAATCCAATTAAGAACTTGCTGAACAATATTCCATCACACAATATGAATAGATATCGCACAGAAAATGATTCATTTGCCAATTTGGACCTAAAGTAAAGATACTTTTATTATAATTATTATTTGTAAATCATTACAAAAAGGTGGAACAACATTTAAAATTAAACTTCTTTTATTTTTAAATAGATTAGATTAGATTTTATTAAACATAATTCTAGGTTTACGAAGAAATTACACAGTAAGGTATTATAAAGGCTGGTGATAAAATCTGTTTCAGGACATGACAGCGCCGTTAGCCTGAGTGCCAAATTTAATAATTAATTTAATTGTAGAAAGATATTCAATTCAAACGTATAGAAAAAAACGATAATAATAATAATATATAGAGAAATGAAGACCTAATATAATTACGTAGAATAAAAGATTTAAAAAAAAAATGCACACAATTAGAGATTACCAAAGATGCAAATCAAAAGGTTTCATCAATAATTTGTCTTCTATAAGCAATTGTTTTTTTTTTGCAGTACAAGAAAAGGTTTTTCTAGCCATAGTGCCCATTGAGTATGTCGATCAGCATGTGCGGTTGCATCTCATTTGCGTTGAAAAAGGCTTTTTTTGGTTCTCTATGGATAGGACATACGGCAATGAAATGTTGGATATCTTCTCTGACTTGTAGGTTCCATAGAAAACATAAGATGGGAAGGTAATAGAGATAAGGTCTATTTCATGGTTGTCGTTGAAATAGTTTGAATCACACAGGTTATATTCTAGCTGCTTGTAGTAGCTCCTATGGACTGATGATTTGGCTTGCATTTCAAACTCGTTCCTGATCTTACAACTAATGTCCTTTAGGAAGTCATAGAAGATGATTTTCCACTCTCCAGTGTTACTTCATTCAAGGACGAGGTTCACATTGTACTTTTGCGCAATTCTGTTACATTCTCCAAAGAAAAGTGTATTGGAAGCCATTGCTTGAAGAGCAATTTGTTTTGGGATACGATTATCTGGCATCGCCATGACTCTAAGGATGTAGTCGAAATGAATTCTTAGTGTTTCCATAAACAGCGGTGACAAACCCGATTCCAGATATAGCATGTAGTTCGGGGCGTTGAACGGCTGCCTGAATATTCTTTCTAAATAGTATCTTAACAGTTTTTGTACTATCTCGTATTCCTTAACTCCCCAAACTTGCGCGGCATAAAACATAACCGACCTTGCTGTGGCTGTAAACAATGTATATTTTACGGAGGAATTCAGGAGTTTGTTGTTTATACAGGAGCTCCATGTCGAGTTTAGGGCTATTTTGGCAGAAATTAGTCTGTCGTTGAGGTGATATTGCATATTCAGGTTTGATCTTATTAATACACCCAGGTACTTGTATTCCTTGCCGATTTCGATGGGCTGACCTTCAAATGTCCATTTTTCAGTGCGGGCATAACGCTCATAACCTCTTCTGAACACCATCGCCTTCGATTTTTTTAGGTGCACTAAAAAATTCCAAGTCCTGCAATATACATATATTCGAGCCTATGAATCATTTGCTGTAGTAGATTAGGAGAATCAGCGAGTAAAACTATATCGTCAGCACACATCAAGGTAATTATCTGTATACCGTTCCAAGAAACTCCTCCTTTTAGAGAAGTCGGAAGATCATTAATGAATAGGATAAATTTAAGTGCGCTAAGAGTACAACCATGTTTTACACCTGATACTGTTGGAAACCAATCTTAGAGCAATTCACCGTTCCACACAGCCGAATCCGTATTTTCGTAGAGATGTTGTAATACGTGGCATATTTTTGATGACAATCCTAGCATAGGCAATTTGTAAAACAGCGTTCTTCTATCTACGGTATCGAATGCGGCCTTGAAGTCAACATAGAGAACATGAAGTTTTGATGCTCGATCAAGATAGCTTTGCGCGATACTGGTAAGCGTGAAGATGTGGTCAACGGTGGAGTACTTTTTTCTAAATCCGGCTTGGAGTTCACTAAGCAGGTTCCTTTCAGATCTAGTAGACGGGGCAAAAAATTTCCACAACTTGACAGCTCAAAGCTAGTATTGCTACCCACGTTTTTAAATATTTTCAGCATAACGGGTGGGCCATCTAGTGCTTTCTTTTTAAATCATAGGTTATTTTGACACTGACAGCTGTTTCCGGCTCGAAATCTTGACAGAAAGCAGTATCATACCTCCGCGCAACGAAATGAGTCGCTTTACGCTTGAACAACATTGGGAAATATTGAAAACTTATTTCCAAAGTGAGTGCTGTGTAGCCCAAACAGTGCGTTTTTTGAAAAGAAGCACCAACCGCGCCTGCTGTACGCAAGTTTGTGCAGAAAGTTCGTGAGACTGGTATGCTAGTGGACAACACTCATGCTCCACGTCGTCGTACGGTGCGCACAGACGAGAATATGGCTGCTGTAGCCGAGAGTGTGAGACTCAATTCACGAACATCAACTCGTCATCGATCTCAACAGCTCAACATTTCACGCACTAGCGTGAGGAGAATTCTGCACAAAGATTTGGGATTATTCGCTTACAAGGTCCAATTGATTCAGCAATTGAAAGCGCACGACCATCCGCTTCGTTATCGCTTCGCAGTTTGGGCCTTAGAGCAGCTCGAATTGGAAAACGATTTTGGGCGAAAATCACCTTTTCTGACGAGGCAAATTTTCATCTCGGCGGCTACGATAACAAACAAATTTGCCGCATTTGGAGCTCGGAATACCCGCACGTTATTGTCGAAAAGCCAATGCATCCACAGAGAGTGACAGTTTGGTGCGGATTGTGGAGTGGTGGCATCATTGGACCATTTTTCTTCGAAAATGAGGCTGGGAACAACGTTCCGGTCAACGGTGGGCGTTACAGACCCATGTTAACGACTTTTTTTTTTACTGAAATTGAAGACATGGATTTGGACGACCTCTGGTTCATGCAGAATGGCGAACCATGCCACACAGCCCATGCCACAATCGGTCTTTTGTGCACCAAATTCCCAAATCGTGTTATTAGCCGTCTTGGCGATGTCAATTGACCGCCTCGGAGCTGCGATTTGACCCCTTTGGACTTTTTTTTGTGGGAAACCGTGAAGGACTGATGTTATGTCAATAATCCGGAAACGATTCAAGCACTTAAGGCCAATATCATCCAAGCAATCCGTGAGCTACAGCCCGAAACCATCAACAAGGTCTTGGAAAATTGGAGTGATAGAATGCGCTACTGCGAGGCCAGCCGAGGCAGCCACTTGAACGACGTTGTGTTCCATAATTAATGGGAATGTTTGCTCTTACTAACAAAGCCATAATACATGGAAAAAATTTCATTTTGTTCATTTTATTGTATTTTTAAAAAGAACCTTGTAGTTGGCCCACTCTGTAGATAATATAATATTTTATTATTTTCAGTTTTAAATTCATTTACAAAAAGTTTAATACATTTAATTTTAAGACATGACTTAAAGCCCTCTGCCCGAGTTTAAGGAAGTTTAATAAAGTATTAAAAAGATTCTTCAATTATCGCCCTTCTGCATTTTGACGCACTTTAATAATAGTTGTGTAGTTTATTCCAATCTGCGCTATTCCAAATGATTCTAATCTCCAATTCGTCCAAAACTCGTTTCCCAAAAAACTAGAGTCTGAAACACTTAGTGCAAGAAACCTGCCCAAGAAGTGATAAATATTCTCCCTCTCTCGTAAATTGCACAGGATAAAGTTTAAGTCCATAATTTAGACTAGCATATATTTCCCGATGTAAAGAACTTCTTACATTTTCAATGCTATCTGTGTGCATTTTCTCATCGATCGCCGAAAGTAAATTCTAAAACTCTTCTTTGCATTCAGTGATGTTTCCAGTACTTATTCTCAGGGGGTATCCACAGAACTCTGCTAGTGACTTCCACTCCTCATAAAACAATATTTTCGCTTCAATAACACAATTCACAATACGTTTAATTATCCTTCCACCTTCCAAAGACATAAGTAGTTTTTCTACTGTATCGTACGGCTTACAGCCCCTAACTTGAGCTCCATACAGCATTACGGATTTAGAAACTGCCTGGAATACCTGATATTTGATTTTCATGGATATATGTTTATCCTCCAAACAATTTTTCCAAGCTGCGCTTATGGCTGATGTAGCTGACGCAAGCTTTTTATTAAAATGTTGTTCCATATTTACATTACTGCAGATATTTGTACGCACATATTTATACGATTTCACTGTTTCTATTTCCTATCCATCAAAAAACCATTTTTCATTTCTAGGATACCTCCCGCCTCCTTTTCGAAAAACCATTGTTTCGGATTTAGATATGTTAACTTTTAACCTCCACTCTTCGCAGTATTTTTGTAGCTGATTAATCGGTGCCGTGAACTAAGGCCATATGAACTAACGCCATAATGGCGTTAATTCACTTTCAAATACGAATTAACGCCATAATCCACGTATGGCTTTAATTCACTTTCAAATGAGAACTAAAACCATCACTTAATGTGAACTAACGCCATATGGTGTTAATTCACATTCAAATATGAACTAATGCCATAAAGCGTTTTTGAGCTCTGAAGCACAGCCCCCCATACCTACGTCACTGTTTATACGCCGTAAAATGTATATATGTACCTATGTATGCATCTATTTATATGCATCTATTTATATACATAGGTATATACATTTTACGGCGTATAAACAGTGAGGTAGGTAGGGGGGGCATGCTGCCCCCCTGCAACCCCCCTGCCTGGGGTCGCTGTTGGATTTGAGGTGGGTGCGAAGTTGGGTGAAAAACATGGATATAAAGGACCTTTACATACACCCACCCTCGCACCCACCTCAAATCCAACAGTGACCCCAGGCAGGGGGGTTGCAGGGGGGCAGCATGCCCCCCCATACCTACCTCACTGTTTATACGCCGTAAAATGTATATACCTATGTATGCATCTATGTCGATATACATATGTATTAAGAAACATACATTATTAGTTATTGTAGGTTACTTCTCTCTTCATGTTTTCGAGTGTGTATCAAGTTCCCATAAGAAAGTGAAGTTCATCCCCACCTTTATAGGTGGGAAATAACTTCATATGACTTTAATTCACATTCAAATGAGAACTGAGGCCACTTTCTAAAACGAACTAACACCATATGACTTTAGTTCTCATTTGAAAGTGAAATAAGGCCATAAGTGGATTATGGCGTTAATTCGCATTTGAAAATGAATTAGCACCATTATGGCCTTAGTTCATATGGCCTTAGTTCACGGCACCTATTAATCATTCTTTGTAAGCTCTCCGGAGAGTCCGCAAGTAACACCAAATCATCTGCATACATTAAAACTTTTATGAGAGTCCCACCGATCCTGATCCCGCCACAAAGGTATTCTGAAATGTCGTCGATAAACATCACAAATCACAAATGCTTGAGGGCTAAAGTTGCATCCTTGTTTTACGCCTGTAATGGTTTCGAAAAAAATTTATAGTTGATTACCGTCCCAAACAGCTGACGACGTTTTTTCGTACAACTTTTCAATAAGTTTTTAAAATTTTCTTGACAAGCCAACGTTATACAGACATACGTTCTTTATAGAAAGGTGTGCTTCTGTCCATTGTATCGAAGGCCGTCTACGACAAATGCATAGAGTTTTTTCTTAACTCTAATGAAGTTCTGCGTTACGCTGCGCTAGCTGGTAAGAATGATTTGATCTATTGTTGAGTAATTCCTACGAAAATCTGCCTGAAATTCACTTAGAAGTTTATTTTGTGAAGTCCAATATTGGAAACGCTTAACCAAACCTACTTTTTAGACAATTCATATAATCAAAACCATTTGCGTATGAAAAAAAAACGCAATGTGCAACCATTTTCTAAGCTTTTATGTACTTCACTGAGTTGTTGTTTGTAATTCCAACTCTCAACAAGTCTCCTAATTAAGCTAGGGTGACCAATGTAAACCACTCCTCAATCCTTTAAAATGTTTGGTACTGTAACGCTGAATAATAAATATTTTTTCACATCACAGAAGAAAACTGGAAAAGCCTTCATATTGTACAATATATTTTTCCTGAAAGAGATTAAAAATCTGCAGCAATCCCTAAGTTCACCTGCTTTTTAGCTCGACCATTTTTTTTAACGTTAAGTGCTATTTACAGTGCTGCAAGGCAGTTGTATTGGAATTATAACATTTCTATACGAGTATAGTTCTTTTTTTAAATCATTCGATAGAGGCATTCTTAAACTTTCAGGGAAGCCTAAAAATAAGTGATTTTTTCTAATGTTAATGTTAATGTTAAGAAGATATTATGAGTCTGTACGTTCCAAACTTCCTAGGGTTGCTTCCGCCTGTATCCAACTAGTAATCACATCCTTTAATCACATCATAAACAGTTTGACAGTAGTAGTAAGAGCTGGTCACAATATTTGCATCATTTATCTTTGCCGGTCCAGACTGTCAAAATTTGAAGCAAAATTTAAAACAGCAATTTTGATATTGTTGGCTAAAATTGCAAAGCTGCATTGAAACTTGTAAAACCTCAATGCTCGCAATCACCTGTCTTATTTGCCCCTTCATCGTTACTAAGTTCCTTGTTGAGAGCATGGATTTATGCATGAATTTCCGCAGTGGTCAGAAGCCATTACATTTTCGAATAGCTAATGCTCAGTCAAGATTATAAATGCCGTAATGTACAACATCACAGAACTACCATGAAGTGAATATCCTGACGTTTGGAACCCGAAGCTATAGAGAGAGAGAGAATGATGAGTTAAGATGATAATGTTAATGGATGTCATAGTTACGGCTTAAAAGCACCAAGGTCTTCGGTGATAAGTCTCATTTAGCCCCGTCTACGTAATGCGATTTTCGCTGCACGTTAATTCGAATCTGCTAAGGGCGAATTATCCCTGCAGCAGCAACACTATGGACGCAACTCTGTAATATGTAAACTTTTCCCACTTAATCACGAGAGTATCCTTCCTACGCCTGACGACTGCGTCTCTATGAATCGCTAAACTAAAACTATTTGCTTGTTCAATGGGTAACGATTATGGTGATGCGAGGACGACGATGTTGATGATGATAATGACGAATTTCTGTGAATAGTTATTATGTTTGCATTACAAACGCTTGGGTGATTTTCAAGCCGGCAGACACACACATTTACAGAGTCACCCGCTAGCTATGATAGTACACATCCTTTCATTATCACAATCATTCCCATCTCCAATGTTTGACATAGATATTCGATGGATTTGGGTTATGTTTACCAAGTATATACGTATACCTATCTATAGGGATCTTTCTCCCTTGCAGAGTCTAACTGCTGCACGCTCCATAGAGATGTGATGTTTATGGACAAACACAAAGAAATAATTAAATAAACAAAACCCGTTATGAAAATGAGTATATATACACACCATTTTCGGGATAATTTCAGCGATGCGATACTGTTAAAGTAACTCGTGCCGCATGTGATGGTGGAAAACTTAAGCAAACTTACCCGGAAAAGTTAGTCAAATGAAAACTCGTAGATAAGAACGAGAAGATAATTTCTGAAGAATTTCGCAAGCGAAATTCCGGTAGGAAATTACGTAAAGAAGAAGAAAACTCACTAATAGCTGGCAGCGTAGTGGAATTTTTTGCCTGGAACTTTGAACGGGTAACACTGTCATCTGTATCTGATTTGACGGAATGGTAGGTTATATTGTAGGGCAAGAGGAGGTGAAAAATCTCAATAATAAACGAAAGCAAAATGGGATTGTAGGGCTTTCTAAGGTACAGGTGATTTTTTGTTTAATTAAGGATAACTGAGCTGAAGAGGATATGGTTAAAAAAAAGAAGAGCTGTTTGTCGTTTCTCAACCAAACAAATGTATAATTAGTGCAAAGGTACACATTTCTATGTCAGATTTGCCTCCTTCAAAGCCAAATTCTAGGTAGAAATGAAGATTATGAAATTCCTTTGGAAAACAATAGCAGTTTGAGGGGCGGCGGTAGCTATTTAAAGTCGACTTAGTAAAGTTAAGTAATCGCCATTTATTGGATTGCCTCCAGCCATATATAATATGTCATCTTCCATCGTTCAGAGTTAATTGCTTTGATATATGTAGCTGGCTATAGAGTAAACATTTGTTGCGTATGTGTGCACTTCGAGTAAGCACTTTAGACACTCATAAAGGGCGAGCTGAATACCACCGTGATATGACTTCTGTTGCGTTCGCTCCGAAAGTTAACGATTGCACCTAGATTCTTGCGAACATTTTTCGCGTTCCCACGACATCGTATAGAAAATCTCCTAGGGATCTGTAAGTTCAGGCCCAGCGTCTTAGCAACAATTTTTGATGTCACTTGGTAGAAACGGTAAGACAGAATAATTTAACCATCCGTCCCTCAAAGAACTTGCACTACCTTCCTTAGGCATTTTTTGACATATATACTCGTAAGTAAAGAACTCAAATACTCTTCAGCCCCTTCGATGTATTTCTGAAAGATTATCTAATGGGTTTTCCAAAAACAGATCTGATTCAATAGAAAAAAGTATTTTAACCTAATTTCAACCTTATTCCAATCTATTTACGTTAGGCTTTGTGTGACTAATAGTCCCTAAAATATTTATAAAACCAAACTCTTCCTGTAAACACACGTGCATGCTTTATTCATAATCCTCTCTATAGGCCAGTAACAGGAAACCTTTTTCGTTCCCCTAAAACGGTAGGCAATTCATAGGATTCCTAAGAATTCTCTTTGAATTTTTTCATATTTAACGAAGTTGAATCTCTTTACTCAATGAAACGAGGTAGCGACTGTCCACCACCCGCAGATCCTTCAGACAAAATTCAAACACCCACATGTTTGGCGTATGCTTAAACTGCTCCGTAGCCAAATATTTATTCATAAATATTTCTCAACACAAAGAATTCAATTCTTTTTCTTTTTTTGTGTCTGGATGAAATTTCATTCTTTTTAGTGTTTTTATTCGCCTGTTTCGCCTTCTGTGATCCTTCTCCCGCTTCGTTATCATCATCATCATCATCATGGTCTACATCTTCTGCTTTGAACATATAAATTTTATTGCAAATAATTTTCCAATTCATTTGACGACGTCATGCTCTCGACTGTTTTGTGCTTCTTTCCCCCCATTTGCTCCCCAGTTGGCGGGTTTTTTTCACTATAAAAAATGTATCATCATGTATATTTGTCTGCATATGTACGGTTTTGCGAAGGAGGAAGGGAACGTTTATGATAACGAGATATATCTTCTTTTTTTTTTTTAAATAAAATCTAAAATTATGTATATATTTGAACATTATATGAACTTTTTTTTTTTAAATAATATTAATAGCGACAGCGGCAAGTTATTTTCCCTCTCACCCCCGTACACCCACTATATGGGTGGTGGAGGAAATTTATTTGCAGAGATTTGCCATAAATAAAAATTGTGGATATACACTCGTACATATAAATTTATTTTATTATTTTTGATTTTTCCTATAGTGAGTGTGTGGTTTTGTACGATGAATGGTTGAAAATATTTGTCTTCTTATTTTTTATTTTGGTTGGTTGATGTAAATTTTGCTGAATTGCTTCGGTTAAATTGGTTTAAATCGATTGTCATCTGCGAATGGCGGTTTGATTTTAATTTGGAAAGTTTCTTTGTGGAATTGGTTATATATGTATAATAAATATCTACACAGATTACAATTATTATTATTCGCATTCTGGTGAATGAATCATATCCACTGTCTGGGAGTATTTTCCTCTTATACAAATATTGCATAGAATTCCAAGCTGCATTTAAAATTTTTTGAATATAGATGGTGCTTTGAAAAGACAGTACAGTAACACCTAGTGTATTGTATTCATGTATTCACACATATACGTATGTATAATTTAAGGAAGGCGTGTGTGTATATCTACATTCTGTGTAAAAAGTACCCGCAATTGTTTAACCCTTGTGTAGATGTCAAGGTACCTGGCTACTTTTTCAACATAATTTGACAAAAAAAAAAACAGTGTTCGACCACAGCCAGTTTGTCAGCATTTTTAAGTACCTTCCTAGAAAACATTTCTGTGTTAAATGCGCTATTCAGGTCGAAAATCTAGCCTTATGTTTAATTAATTTATTGTTGACATGCTCTCGAATATGACATCAAAGTACCTGGGTACTGCCATATATTCCGCACTGAAATGCGTATGTTTTGGTGTGGAAACTACTCACTGTTCAAGAGTTGAAGGTGCACTTGGGTGTTCTCTTTATGGCCGGTGTACTCATACATCATTCAAGTGGAGAACACACATCGGTTCTCCGGAGCTCATTCTCTGTCATCCATTTTGGTGCTGCAATGTCACTTTGCCGATATCCTGCAATTACGCGCTTTATACGTTTCGATAATATGCATACTAAAGCTGATCGAATGTCTATTGATAAGGCCGCCCCAATTCGTGATCTTTGGAACCTAATGAACGAACAGCTCCATAGAAACTACAAGACATAGGCAGACATCACTGTCGATGAACAGCTGTTTCCGTACAGAGGCCGTTCTAAGTTCACGCAGTACATACCATCAAAACCAGCCAAATATGGCATTAAGGTTTGGTGGGCCTGCGATGCGTCAAATTATTATCCACTGTTTGGACCTCGCGAAATACCTTCTCGCTAAAAATTTAACTTTGGTCGGCACCATTCGCCAAAATAAAATGTTCATTCCGCCACAAATGAAAAAACACAAGGACCGTGACGTTACAGTCGGAAGAGAATTGGATGGCAATATGTTCCTTCGTAACAACTCTACAAAAAGAGCTGCGGAGAATAGAAGAGCTAAGAAGAGCAGCTGAAGCAGCGGAAGAAGCTGACACAAGAAGCATAGCATAAATTGCTAACCAGCCCCGCGAAGTAATACCTAACGGCAGTCCCGCGGGGAGAGTGGTTGAAGTGTGTAGGGTGTGTGTTTAGTACGTAGGCGTATTCCTGAAATCGATTACTCAGGTTTGCGAATCGTGCATGCTAGTAGCACTCGGGCTATTAGTATCTATGAAGATTACACATCCCTGGCGCAATCCAAAAAAAAAAAAAGGACCGTGACGAGTTTTCGAGCGTGTTTGGCTTCCATGAATCGAAATATGAGTACAGTATGGTATCATATGGACCGACAACAAATAAGGCTGTGATTGTCTTATCGTCTATGCATCAGGATAAATCTATCGCCGATGAACAAAATAAGAACAAGCCAGAGATGATACTGTATTATAATAATACAAAGAGTGGAGTAGACATGGTAGACAAAACGGCAGCATTTTACATGACAAAACGCAGAACCAAACGATGGCCGCTCGCCATGGTCTACAATTTGCTCGATATCTGAGGTCTGGGAGCCTATGTCGTGTATTCTTTCAACAACCCGGACATCACTGCGACTTATAAACGAAGGTGGTTTCTCACCAACATGCCTAAGCAACTAATGCTGCCAGGTATAGAAGAGCGGTCGAAAATCCCGAGAGTGATGGGCAACTTTTCCACGTCCCATTGCATCCAGTTAGCACTAGTTAAGGCGATTCAGCCACCAGTGGCTGCTCTACCTACACCAGAACGCGAAGCAGCCGGGCGCCTTGTGTGCAAAGGTACTTGCCACCTTTGTGTTTCAGGTCGTAAGTGCAAAACACGCTAGGAGTGCATGTGGTGCACAAAGCCGGTATGCGATCACCACTGCAAAAATTTACCAAAATGCCTCGCATGCTTCGCTGCCGATCCATAATTGCTGCCACAGTTGACCGAGTAATCTACATTACTATTACTTGTTTGTTTTCAAATAAAAGGAATATGGAAAACTATATCTTTTTAGAAACATCTGTTTTGGAAAAATATATATGTATATATTTTTTTTTTATATAATTCACAAATAAGCACACAAAGACCTTACAAAATATACTGCAGTACCTGGGTACCACAGCACTTTTAACTGTCATTTTTTGTTGCCACTTACACAAGGGTTAAGAAAACACAAAAAAAACATAATAAAAAGTTATTTTCTCACCTTCAAAGTAAGCCCCATTGAGTCCAATATAATTATACCAGCGTTTGACCAAATCCTCCATACATTTTCTCTGATTGAGGTATGGCCGTCAGCTCCTTCAGCGAATTTTCTTCTATGGCCTCAATTGACTCTAAACGTCTGCCTCGAAGTGCTCATTTTAGCTTCAGCACACAGACAAAAGTCACACGGGGCCATATCACGCAAGTACGATGATTGGTCGATGACATTCGTTGAGTTTTTATCCAAAAATCCCTGCACAACGATGGCTTTGTGCAATGATGCATTATCTTGGTGCAAAATCTATGAATTGTCCTTGTACAAATCTGGCCGTTTTCGGTGGATATTCTCGTGCAACTGCCTCATGACGCCTAAATAGTATTCCTTATTCAAAATTAGTCCCTCTGGAAGAATTTCAGATTACACCACACGGCGGTAAGCTAAGAAAACGGTAAGCATGACCTTGATCTTCGGGCAACTTTGATGCAGTTTCTTTGGTTTCGACTCGTTTTCGAAGCATCATTCCGAATACTGTTGACTTGTTTGCATATCATACTCGTAAACCCATGTATGGTTACCAGTTATGATGCGTTTCATGAAGGGGGGTCCGTAGAAGCTCGGGAAGTCATGCGTTCAGCGACCTGCTTTCTATGCTGTTTTTGGACAAAAATCCCAGACCACACAAAAGTATGACCAACAAAATCAACTACTGTCAACACATTGAGTGATATATCGGGCTCAAAATCCACATGGTAACTCGATGTAGCGGTACCAACTTACAGAATAAAATCGGTGGTGATGTCTTCTTTACGCGACTTTTAAATCATAAATTTCGTGCACATTTTAAGCATAATGTATGTATGTGTATAGGGGAACCATATTTTCGCGTACAGGTCAGGGCCTAAGATCGAGGTCATTACATTACTTTTGCAGCGTGATTTCGATAAGAGTTAGTTAGTTTTGAAAACTTTATTTAAACCTTAATAATACTTAAATACAATTTCATAATCTTAAGTTAAATATGATTTGGCCCACGGCCGTCTACCAGGATTTCGATAAGATTAAGAGATACTGCGACGACTGGAAGTTAAAAATCAACTTTCAGAAGACGGAGACCATCCTGTTCAGAACGCCGTTGTCTGGGGCTTCTTGGGACACCAGAAAGAATTGGCGAAAGTTCTCTATCGTGAGACAGCACGACCAGCCACTTACGAGTCGAAGTGTAGTCAGGTACATTGGGGTCTGGCTAGATCAATATCTATATTTTAACAAACATATAGATACTGATCTGGCCAGAGCCAAAGTTGCTTTTGCCCTCACAAAGAGACTATTTTATAGCAGCCAACTCGATGCGAAGGTGAAGGTAATCTGCTACATGGCCCTTAGTTGGCCTATGCTCGCATATGGATGTCCCGTGTGGTTCAACGTAGGGCCAAGCTTGTTGGAAAAGATGCGGGTGTTTGAGAGGGCTTGCCTTAGGGTTTGCCTTCGTTTGTATAGAACACCAGAGCCTGAGTACATAAAATTCTATCCTAATGAGGTCCTGTACAACAGGGCGAATCTGATAAGAGTGGATAATTTCTTGATCAAGCTGATTCGAAGGCATATTGCAAGAGCAATGACCTCGATGAATAGCCTGATCTTTGGGGCATATTACCCCAATAATCTCTATCACGAGAGTGTGCGCCTTAACAGCTTTATCCCTCCTGAAGCATTCCTATATCTTGATCAGAGAGGTCAGATCCAGGATAAGATAGCGGTGCCGCTATTCTTCCACGTCGCCAGAAAAGCTGTGGATAGGCGACTCAACTACGACCGAGACGTCGCACAGGGTAGTGTAGAGCGACTATGGTTCAGTAGGGCGGTTTCAGTCCGCGATATTCAAGATGCTATTAGGCAGCACAACCAATTTTGGTGGCTTAATGAAGGGGAGGGAACGCCGTCATCGTTTCCTCCTAATCCGGGTTAGCCTATAACGGAGGCAGAGCGGGTCGTCTATTTGTTTTAAAGAATAGCCAATAGGCCGGCTTACATAGTTCTAAGGTAGTCTTAAGTTGGTATGTTAAAAAACAAACAATAGCACAGCAATAGAAAAATCATATAAATCAAGCACAGCACTTGGATTAAAAAAAAAAAAGAGTGTATTTAATTACACATCGTAGTTAAGTTAGCTTAAGATTATTTTAAGCTAGTTTATAAGTTTTATCAAATAGTTCATAAAAACCATTCACTAAGTTTTTTTTCTATAGTAAACATTTTTCTTAGTTTTTAATTCATCAATTAGTTGTTATAATAAATAAATTTAGTTAGGTTACGTCGAAAGACATAGGTTAAGTGTTAAGTTTAGCTTAGAGCGCTCGCATTGGGCCAGTAAGTTAAAATGATAGTTAAGTTAATTAAGCTAGTTTTAAGCATTTTTGTTAACACGTAAGGTAGGTATACTGAATTACAAAATAAAATGCATTGAAAATGAAATGAAAAAGGAACCATATTTTTGGCATCCAATTGGCATATGCAGATGTGAGATATTAAATTTTTGCGTCCTGTATATTCTCTCATTTCAGTCCGAGCTCGGGAGATTTTAGAAGTCTGCTCGGTGCATCTATACACTTGGATCTATGTACATTAGCACCGCAATATGAGTTAAAATTGATCAGATGAACATTTCTTGAACATAATCACGTCTATTCTACCTGCACATCTTTCATGATGGGGGTTTATAAACTTAATATATCTCTATATATTTCTGTGGCCACAAATCATAACCACCTACTCGTAAGTCGAGTAAGGACAAAATTGAGTTAAGGATGACAGCAAATGGTTTGCTATTCTAAGTTTATGATGTAAATTTTTTATTCTATTACCTGTTGTCGTTACCGAGTTATGGGCAAAGAAGCAAGACTAAAATTCAAAAATCCCATACGTTTTCGTTAAAAACGAAAACTTTAAACTTGTTTTCTGAGAATCTGTGAAAACCGACTTAGGCGGTTATGGTTCGTGACCACAGATTTGTTTAAGTTAAGTTACCTGCTTTAAGTTCTGTTACAAGTGGAAGATGTTATAAAAATTAATTAACTTAACATTTTGGATTACAGTGCTCCCCGGATAACTGCCTCGCGAGCTTTTTTGATTTATTTGGGCGCTTTAAAGGGGAACTTACCTATCCGTATCCGCTTACGTGCCACATTAAGGTGTTATCTTTGTTTGACAAATGCTTGTTCCTTCAGCTTGAAACACTTTTTCCTCGAAGAGTTCAAGCTCTTCTCGACCAATATCTTTCCTTATAGCGAAATTTCGAAGAATACCCAATGCATTAACTACAATACATCGCCAAAGGTCGAAGTTTTGGTTTCTGCAATATCTTCTTCATCCCGATCTTCACTCTCTGGATTGTTTTAAACATTTTCCATCAAAATTTCTGCATCAGACAGCTGTCCATAACATTCTAAATCTACGTCACATAGCACATATTCATTAAACAATTGTCTGTCCATAAGCACTAGTTCTAAGCCAGGTTCTTCTAAAATACCATCATTTTCCGAAGCTTCTGTTTCATCATGTGCATTTCCACTCAATATTTTAGCATACGAAAGAAAAGTAATAATCAGACATACAAACATGTCATACTAATGATTGTTTACCTTTCGAAAGAATTTTTCAATTGTCTCTTTGGAGACAAGCCATCAAGCTCGTTTAATATAGTAGAGTGCATCTAGCAGTGTAAATTCTTTTAAGAAATCTTTCAAATTCATCTTGTTTTCCGAAGGAAGGACCTGTTTTCGTACTAATATTTGTCGGTAATGCATTATAAAGCTGTGTGTAATACCTTGCTCCAAAGGCTGAATAATTGCAGTAGTATTCGGTGGCAAAAGTTTAACATTTATGTTTTGCAAATTGGCCGACACTTTGTGGCATGTAGCGTTATCGACAAGTAAAATTACTTTTCCATTATTTTCAATCATTTCCTCGTACAACCATTTTAGAATAGTGTTACATAGAATTGACGACATCCAAACATTTATATTGGTAAATTATGGAAGAGGAAAAATTGTATTTTTTAAGGATCTAGGCCTTTCCTATTGCAAATCATTTTTTTACGTCCCTGTTGCATTACAGACAAATAATAAAGTTATTCGAGATTTCTCGTTCTTTCCACTCATTACATTGCTACCTCTGCGCGCTAAAGTGCCTCTCGGTAATGCTTTAAAGAACAATCTTCTTTCATCGGCATTCAAAATATTTTTGGAAGAATAATTTTTCAGCAATGAAGGCAACACATACATATGTGGTAAAATAATCAGCTCTACAAATATCTGCGGCAGCACTTTCACTGTGAATTTTTTTGAATTTAATGTTTTCTCCTTTTTGCCAGCACCATAACCATCCTGTTTGGTTCGAAATCGGAATTCAATTTCATTTCAGATTCTTTATTTAAAACTATTACACTTGATATGGCAACGTTTTGCTCTCTTGTTTGGTTAAACCATTTGGTCAAGGTACTTTCGACGCGCTTATATACACTAGTGCGAATTCTTTTTGTTCCCTTGGGCCCTTGGGCGGGTTGGGTAGATAAGCGGCAAGTACTTAAACGGGTGAATTTGTGAGCAATTCGAATGAACATTTTTGAAGTCTGACATTTTTGGTTCGCAATGCGGCTGACGCAGCTAAGCGAGGGAGTACATATCCGAGTATTACTCTAGTATTAAAAAAATTCTAAATCTAAATTTGAAATTAGTATTCATAAAATTTATTTGCTTAAATAGAAAGCATTTTCAAAAAGACTGCTCTCAAATAGTATGGTTAGAGTGGTACGCATGGTTTCCATCGGTATGGACAACGCTGCTGTGATTAAACCACTTTTGAGGCTCTCCGAATTTAGGTGAGGTCTCTTGCGGGCCATACTCGTCAACACTGACCACAACGAATAATCCAAAGGTTTCAAATCTGTGCTTCCTATAGGCTAATACTCGGATGGAATAAAAGCAGGAATATTGATTCTGAACCACTCCTGGGTTTTTTTGGTTTTATGTGCTGGAACAGAGTCGTGTTGGAAAACCTATTTTGCTATATTGAAAAAGATATTCGTCAATTTTTTAATAAAGCCTTCTGGTCATCTTCTTGATGCAGCTTTGCCCCGTTTTATCTCCTTTTTCGCAAAAATGGAGAGCAGTATCTCCTTGATGGGATACCTTTCACCAAATCATTACCGACGCAGGATGATCGCCGCGCTATAGCCTACGAACTGTATATTTTACTTCTTTAAATATCCTTGCATCATCTTTATCATTTTGTTTATCAAAAACTTCCTCGACGCTAAAAGTCTTTTCATCGGCACCAAGGATGTTTTCGCGTCCATTGTCCGCGTGCCTGTGCAAGAGTCGCTTGTATTTTTCAAGTCGAATTTGCTTTAGATTAGGAGCCCATAGATGCTTAGTTGACCGACGAAAGGCTTTCATGTTAAGAACATTCTGAATGAGCCTTGACATGGATGTGGTGGATATATGGAAAGGGATTTCGAATTCGCTCGCACAAAGCTTTTACAATGTTTCCAGGGTTAAATGATTGGGCACAATGGACCCGTACTGTTGATCTGAGTGAGCAGTGACTCCTTGTCACAAGGCACCCATCTACCTAACCTAACCTAGCTTTTACAACCGCGCTTCGTAAGGAAAACGCGCCGACGACCGCTTCTTGGTCTGTCTTCTAATTGAGACGACTCAACAAATGGATTTATAACGCCGTATATAAACATGTTAGATAATTCGATAATTTGGCTATCATTTCTGCACACATTACGCTATGACAGCAATACGATTTCATTTTATACCCCATTCCGTGAAAACCGATCTGTAGGTCAAACCAAACTGGGTCATATATATTGCATTTTGCATTATGTGTTCTGAAAACAGTTCACGGTACTATTCCTAATGTTATCTTTATAACAGTTTGCGCTGGAAGTTTTGTAACAGATTTTATGACAGAACTGGGTATAATACATATGTATATACCCAATTTAATTGGGTTATTTTTTACTGTTATTTTGAAAAGAAATTTCAGCTAAATGACCGCCATTTAGTAAACTTACCGTATTTATTTATTTACGTAAAAAGTTTTTAAGATAATCAAAGAACTCGTAATCAATGCAGAAAGTACTCTCTGTAAAACAGATATTCACTGTGCAGCTGGTTTCAAAGAGGAACGAATTCGATGGACTCTTGCATCCCAACTGGAACATCTTGACTACGCTGACGATGTATGCTTACTCTCTCACAGAATGATGGACCTCTACCAAATGACAGCAGATGTGGAGAGGGGGGCAGGCTAAAAATGAATACGGCAAAAACTAAAATGATCAGCCTCAAACTCATCGGCTCAAATATGCATTGCTGGACAACCGGTAGAGAGAGTAGATGATTTCCAGTATCTTGGGAGTATTGTCTCGTCCGATGGTGGAACCGAACTGGATATAGCCAACAGGATCGACAAAGCAAAGTCCGCGTTCGGGATGTTGTCCAAAATATGGTGAAGCAATACAATTACAATAGTTTGAACACCAAGCTAAGACTGTTCCACTTCAATGATGAATCCGTGCTATTGTATGGATGCAGCATGTGGAGAGTGGCCACTACTATCACCAGGAAGCTGCAAACGTTCGTTAGTAGGTGCCTGTGCAATATCTTAAGGGTTTTCTGGCCCAATCGTATCTCTTACGAACACTTTTACGAGAGAACGGGTCAGGAACTAATAGGCACAACCATCAAACGATGTAAGTGGCAGTGGCAGTTTCATAGCGAACCATGCTATGCAATAGAATCCTTTAACTCAGGATGGCAGAAGACCTGGCGGTCCGAGGAGAACATGGCGCAGAACAGTCGAGAAGGAGGCACGGCAGTTGGGGAAAAGTTGGAGAGGGCTGAGACACATTGCCAAAAACCGTACACGATGGCCCTATTACCCAAAGGGGATACAGGGCATAAGTAGTGGTTTCAAAGCGGTTGGGTCGCCTTTGTTTAATGCTCACAATGTACAGCTCATCAAGAA
This sequence comes from Brachypalpus laphriformis, assembly GCA_945910035.1. Lineage (NCBI taxonomy): Eukaryota > Metazoa > Arthropoda > Insecta > Diptera > Syrphidae > Brachypalpus > Brachypalpus laphriformis. Next base: position 129,079,086 of record OX246755.1, read on the forward strand.
AAGGGAAATGTGTTTAGCTAAATTCTATATGACTCATCACTGCTATGTGATTGTAGTTTCTTTAAAAGCATTTACATTTTTTGTCTCTGATAATGATACCAATACATAACCAGTCATGATCCTTTTATACATATCTATCCGAACTTTTCCTACCCACCGAAACTTACTTGTTCTTCAAAGAAGCTCTGCATTTTTTTTTTCCTGAAATATCTTCTTATAGAACACGATAGTTCAAAAGCTAAAGTCTAATCTGATTTAACCTCAATCACACACAAGTGGGTGGACAAGGTCTCATTTGTTACCTTAATCTTCTCCAATCTATACGTACATTCGAATTTATGCCATGAAGTATGACAACTCTAAGCTGCCACATTTACTGAATGTTTGGACTTATGAACTTATGAACAACTCCTACACACACAATCTGTCACTTGGTCAAATGAAATATTTGACAGGGAAATATCGTAGCCGGGTAAAAAACTCAAAGTAATCAAAATATTTCACTAGGGTCATATCTTAATTTGTAACGGATATTTGTAATACCCTATTTCCGATGGGATTTCGTTTCGAGCCCATAAATCACATCACGATTAAATCCCAATTCCCGTGACAAAAAAGAATTAAAATATAAAAAAAAAAATGTTTTACGAAATGGATCACAAACGTCAGACTGCGGCTACCGAGTGGAGGAATAAATTTTCATTATTTTAATAATAAATTGCAACACAATCTATATTTTTTTTTATGCAAACAATAAATTCAGCTGTTATCTAATATCATCAGAGATACGCGTAAAGCATTAGCATACAAAAAAATACAAGCCAATTAATTGGAAGATACAGTTTAGCTCGGATAGATAATTAATTCCTATCCGCAAACCGCACCACATGGCCCGGATAATTGATCATAAACACCAATAATAGCAAATAATCAACGGCACTTGTAATGAAGTTTATACAATCTCAAATGTTATGAGTTACATCGGTTACATCCGATAGCGATAAATTCCAAAACTATACTCACACCCAAGTTCGCTGTTTTCCACACAGATGGGGCATCCGATGGATTTATCATCTCATCGCATCTGCTTGGATAGAATAATTAATTTTTACCAACCATTCCATTGTATTCTGAAATACGTCATGCATGTGTGTGTGTGAGTGTATGATTTCTTTTTGTTCCCTTAATCCAAACTACTTAACCCTCATCAACTAAAATGTATGCCACGAACTGAAAATTCCTCAAGTAATAGCTCTCAACCTCAAAATGGGAAGTAGGATGTTTCTTTGAAGAGAATGAGACTGGGTGGTTCTGATGCGCAGATGGGAAAGGAGGAGTATGATGGGTTTCGTAAAAGAAACTAGTAAATATCATTCCCTGCTGTTAACCATTGTTATAATAACGTAAATGTCATGGAACGAGGACAACAAATATCAACTGCAAATCATCAGAATACTAGCAACAGCTCATCCACCACCTGCCCCAACGCTCACTGTATCTATCACCACCCAATTTGGTTTTCACATTCATGGCACCTATGCCGCAACCACAATGCGCCCGGAACCACATGTGGCATTTGGGGGAAAGTACTAGCAGGTGCTTTTACACTTAGTTTCCTTGTTATTCCTACTGTAGAGTACGAGGAAGTGCGGAAAGTGACTCTAAGGTGACAAGAAGCAATAGAAAATTACTTCCATGAAATTCAAGGAGTTCTTGATCATATATACACACGCAGACGCTCACACAGAAAACTAGGATAAAAGTCTTTTGTCATGTCTTCATCTCGGTGAATGTTTTGTGGGAGATGGAGGGTAATACCGAGGCATTATCTACGATTATTCTAACCGCATTTAAACTTTAAAATTAAATTCCTTTTCCGGTATTTGATGTCAGATATTTTTTTTGTGACTTTTTTTTTTCTTCATCTTCCCTTGTATACTTGGAGGTGAATTCTTGGCTGACAGTTTAGGTTTTTGTTGTGGTACACTGGTTACAGGACACCGCAAGAACTACTTGATGTTATGGTGGGGGTGAGTGTTTGGATTTGTTGGATGTGAAATTGAATTGGATATATGTCCTATATAAGTCATCTTGTATGTACTCGTAGGTGGGGTTAACTACTGGACTTAGCGGATAGGAGGAGGATATAATAATTTCTTACACAAAAGCTGGACTACTAGTAATTGTTGTGAACTCTAATTGCTACGAGTTTTCGCAAAGATTTTCTGCTTTTCAATTTTTGTTTTAATGCGACATGACATTGACTGATGTCACTAAATCACTGCTTGGTTTCTCTCTTGCGGCAATAGTTAGTCAATAGCCTTTATTTAGAGAGTCATTGGAGAAACCTGAAAATATTTTTGTTAACAAGGCAAGACATTTCTAGTGCTTTCCGAATACTACATTCTACAGTAGAACGCGATATTAAACTTCTCCCAGTAAACGTATCTAAACTTATTTGTCAATTTTAAGGTTTCAGAACAGCCAAGCCCTAACATTCGTACTTATACATAGAAATGTTCAGAGAGATGTTTTTTATTGTCTCGGGACGGCCGATTCAATCGAAGAAAATGAAGTCTGTGAGTAAATTAACTAGTCGTCTGAAAAAATTGTAAAATGCACAAGTCAAGCATCCAGTATCTCTGTTACCATCTCTGATCTAATTGAAAATCTATAAGGATGAGAGAGAGAGAGAGGCAGATATCGCATAGTACTGCCAGAAGAGTACCTAGTATTTCATTTGTTTATTTTTTTTTTTTAATCCAAATCCCGCGTTCTAGACTTTTTGCGATCCATTATACTACCAGGCAGGAACCTTTAGTTGGTGCAGTGCTTAGAAAAACTTGGATTTTATTCGTTTTCCCTTTCTACTCGAGTGACTGAGGGTCGCTGTTTCCCGCTGGGGCTCTACCTAGACATATTGGCTTACGAGCAAACACCCTATACGCTGCATCATTGCCATCCTATAGGAGCAACTATTTCCTAATTTTGTTTTTTAGGTAACAAATGCTTGGGCAATAACAAAAAAAAATGGGTGCGTCCTAATATGTTCCTTCATCACTGCACTCTCTGCATAGGCTGCATTTCTAGTTCAGTTCTAGTTGTGTGACTTCTTGCAAGTGTATGACCGAGAGCCACATCCTCTTCAATGAACTGCTAAATTAAGTTGAGAACCAGTTCCCTATACTTTTTGAGATAATTAAAACTTATTTGGGAAATTTATGCAAATTACTGCTTGCAAGAATTGATTTCTAAAATAAGCTGTCGCTCTTCAGATAATGGCAAATTTCTATTTCAAAAATAGTGTATTATGTCTTGAAACCGTTGGCCAAATCATTTGATACTGAAGTGCTTAACTTCCTCTAACACAAAAAAAAAATTCGGCACTTGTTTACCAAAAAAAAGGAGTTTTATGCCTCAGCAGTTTCCGTTAATATGACTTTCATTGCATTATTTGTTATACATGCATGTTAAGCTGCTATGGTCAGAGATGAGATACACGTGTATGTGTACCTATAAGATAGTCGATTACGAGAGAGTCCCTATTTCGGCATATAAGCTATAAATGCAAAGCTCCTAAGAAAGTGAAAGCGTTATAGAAATCAAATAGAACGTACGCCTATAAACACACGTACGTGGCTGTCAAAAAAGTAATCAATACAAATTATGCAGCATCAAACTTCAAATCGATAATCGAATCGACAGGACAGAGCGGGAACACGGCGAAGTGAACTACTTTGTCACTCGATTCCTAACGGGACATGGGTATTTCAACCGATACCTCCACAAAATGGGTAAAGTAGAGAGCGCAGCCTGCCAATATGGAGACTCAGCGGAAGACGATGCTTTCCACACCTTTTTTGCCTGTAGCAGATGGACAGAGCAGAGGAGTAGACTAGAGTCGGAAATAGGCGATTTTTCCCCGGAAAATGCTATAAGCAAGATGATCTCGAGTACCGACACGTGGAATAGAATATCTTCCTTTATCGAGACGGTACTAAGATCCAAAAAGAGAGAGGAAGACGCCAACATTCCCTCACAAATTACATTAAGTAGATAAAAGCCTTACCGGCAAGAATGTATAAACCCGCACCAGGAGCCGAATATGAAAAAGCCGGTCCCCAGAGGGGAAAGAAAACGACACCACTCTGAAGTAATGCGATAAGCGGTTCCGGAGTGGATGGTGTCAAGTAGAAAGAAGGGGTTAAAGGTGGTTTTTTAGTGAGTAGTGAGTCTCACACACTACTAGAAACAGAGCGGGACTGTTTCCCATGCGCATTAGCGTTTTTCCACTACCCCCTAGGCAAAAAAAAAAAAAAAATCAAATCGATATGATTATGGCAACTTCACACTAACAATAAATCAAACACCTAACCACACAAATTCGAAACACTTAACTTCGTACTGTTGGAAACCATTGCAATTGATAGAAAACTAAACACTGTTCATTTGCAGGTGCCGGTGGGTAGGTGGTCGCACCTTGGCCATCTCATGTTGTTACCTCGTATCTGCTATTCTAGGCCTTCCAGCATACTAGATTGTTAAACACAAGCTTAGGGTCAACAATTCAGTGAGCGACAACATTTTCTTGGTGTGGGCCAAGGTTATCCTAAGTGCTTCACTGCCCGTTCTTGTTACTGTTCAAATTCAACTTTCTCTCAAGAAATAATGCTATTTAGCATTTTTGTATCTTAAGTCAATGTTGTTTCAATCAACCTATGGTTCCCCAAACGCTCCCAAATAAATTTGCATATGAGGGCTTACTTGAATCTATTGGCACTTTTCCAGGTCAAGTAATACACTTGCTTCCCGAAAAGCAGATTTTATTAAATATGCCTTACCAAGGTCTCTCTCCTCACTCCACAGCTTGAATTATTTTCTACAGAATATTCCCAATTTTTTCCACAACAAAGCAATAGAAGTGATTTATCCCAGCACGCACTCAAAATGCTCACCACAAACAAATACCGCTTCTCCAATGCCTAATGCCCAATGAAATTGCTGTCCGGGAAAATTGATGAATAGTCCCGATTCAGCAAACATTTTCTAGCTCATTATACAAGGGCAACTCAATTTATTTCCGATGTGTAAGCAAAATTTTCTAATTGACATTCTCATTAGCAATAATCCTCTCCGAAGTGGCTACTTTTTTCTCCTTTTCGGTCACTTTCACATTCCACATCCTCATCCCATATCCACATCAAACCAAAAAAAAAACATTATCTCCCATAACATTTTTATGTAATCAACCCTCTTCAATCGAAACTTCAAATCTAATTTGGTATCTTTTTTTTCTATTTCTTTCCAGGTATGGTACCTCCTTACAATTTGAATGTGGGAACATGCAAATGAAATACAAATACGAAAGAAAGAAAAAAAAACGAGTATAAACAAGGACATTCTCATCTTCAAGTGATATCTGTGAATAAATTCAACTAGTGAAGCAAAGTATCTGACATATCCGAAGGACAAAAATGTAAATCATTGTGACACTCCATTTCTATCTGATAGGCAAATATTCTAAAAAAAAAACCCTAACGAAAAGGATATCGGAAAAACAAAAACAGGAATACTAAAGAAACAGACAGAAAAAAGAAAAACGTCCTAATATAACATTAATAGCTCTTGTAAAGCAACCCTTTAGTTTTCCAGTTAAATGCTGGGACATGGTTGTGAATAGAAAAAGTTAGCAAGGTGCTCCTGTTGCTTTCTGTACTACCTACCTAATGCCACGCCTCGCCGAATCAGCAAAAATGGCATTTTTCACCTTCTCACCCTCAGGCGTTTCCCCATTCCAATGAAAAAGGACACCTTGCAATTTGAAATTCACGTTGGTTGAACGGTTTTTGTTATTTTCCTCGATATGTCGATGATGGGAGAGAATTTCCTTTTCGATTCATTCTAATCCTACCTCTTGCTCCGTGTTTGGGGAAAACAAACCATTTGATTTCGGTCGGAGGATTTTAGTTTTATTTTTTTCTATCGGCTTTGTCATCCTAAAAGTGGGGACGAGAAGGATATTTGTCTCTTAGAAACGTAGTCAGGGGTAAATATCTATCCATGACATGGTATCTTTTTTTTTTGTCCTCACTGCTTTTTCTTCCTCTGCCTGTCTTACCTTTTTGCACATCCCTATCAGGTAAGATAATGGTGGTGGTTAAAAACGTGCAAAAACGTTTTGATTGCCTGACCATGATGCAGGACGAATGTATTGGGGGAAATATAATATATATTTTTTGTTCCCGGTTTGCTTTTGTCATTTGAATGGGGGTTCAGGAACCAGGAATTAGGAAACCGTATGTGTTACAAGAGCATCTTTAAAAGAAAAACAAACTCAGGAATATATTGTTTTAAAGCTCTTTTTGGATCAAGTTTCTTGAGAACGACGATACGCGTAGGAAAACAGGATGAATAAGTACCCCGTGGCATCAACCATCTGTTCATCTAGACTAACAACCATATCTATTGTACTTACAGTTCAAATTTTTACATTGAGTAACTGTTCGTAAGGCCTTTGTACTATCTTTGTACTAGACATTATGGGGCACGATGAATTGCTCCCGAAGGCCATTAATGATACTACTCTAAATTTCACTGTCGCTGATTCTATTGGATTTATTGGCATAGGCTACCTCATTGCAAAATTGCTTATCAATTTTCTCCAGAAATTTCCACTTCAAAGAAATGATTAGAATACTTTTTTTCTATTCAGCGAAAAAATTCTGTCCGAATACCGATCAAGTTACAAAACTGAGTTCAACAAGACTGCTTCTAAAGTCCACAGTCCTAATCTTTAAAAATTTGTATAAATTTTTTTTATCTGATTTTATGTTATGCAATTATGATCCACAGGGCATTGATTTTGCATGGTGTTCCAGTGCTATTGATAGATGATATTTGTAGGTACAAATTTCATCATACTGCACTCCAGTCTCTTGCTTTTCTGGTATTATTAGCGTACTACTATTGGCCTTGTACTTACTAGGGCCTTGTACGCACTGCGACCTATAAGATCTATTGTGCCAGCCCGGTGTTTAGCTGAGAACTTGGTTAAGGCTCTTGATAAACCTCAACAAAGCTCCAGGCTCATTATTCCAGAAGTCAGAGGGATCAATAAAGCCCTTCCGATATGGAGAAGTCTTTTTCTTGTGGCCATGGGGCATTCACAAAGAATATGCTCTGCTGTCTCTTTTTGCTCTCCACATAGCCGACATTCGTCTGTATCTGCTACTCCTATCTTGTGCAGATGGTACCTGAGGGGGCAATGACCAGTCAAGTAGCCTGTTAAGGTACTTAGGTCTGCTTTCTTAAGCTCGAGTAGCTTTTTAGCCTTGCAGCGGTTGAGATTAATGAACTTCTTTGCCTGTCTTAGGCCCTTGAGTTTGGCCCAGTACTCTGCATGATGATCATCTTCCCATTCCTTTATTTTTATGTTAACGCTACTCCGTGCGACTCCAAAATAGGGCTCAGGACCGACTAGTGGGCGACTAGCGCCTCTTCTCGCTAAGCAGTCCGCCCGTTCGTTGCCCTCGAAGCCTTTGTGTCCTGGTATCCAGGCCACAGTGACTGTGTTTTTCGATGCGAGATCTTCGAGTAGGTTTAGACAGTCCCATACAAGTTTTGATTCTACCGAGCACGATTTCAGAGCCATAAGTGCTGCCTGGCTGTCTGAGAGGATATAGATACGAGTACCCTCGACTCTTCTACGCAGACATTCTCGTACACAGAGGTCGATTGCATGGACTTCCGCCCGAAATATTGTTGGTGATTTCCCAAGCGCAGCCGCACGTTGGAACCTGGGTCCAGAAATCCCTGCGCCAGTGCTACCATTTTCCAGTTTGGAACCACCTGTGTACAAGGTTTGAGAGTTTGGTCCTTCCTTCCTCCATGTGTGGCGGTCACCTATGACCACATTGAATTTCCTGGAGAACCGGTATTTCTTGATCATAGTATCTGGGATTTTGAGAATAGGGTCATTTTGAATGTAACCTAGAATCTTCAAATGGCCTGTAAAGTTGCCGATTTTAAGGTCCGAGATCTTGGGTAGCCTAAGAGCACTCAGCATAGCTTCTTTTTGTGCTGCAAGGTGCAACGGTGTGAGGCTAAGCATTGCTCCCATTGCTGCCGTTTTGGGGGTTATTTGGGGCTTATTGAATTAAAAATGAGATTCGGCTGATATCCATGTACACAGAATGTACGAGACTTGAACCATGCCAGTTCTCCTCCCTTGTAAACCCACAACCCTCCCTTGAAACAGTCAAGTTACAATGGTAGGGTGCAAGGTGCGATTCCTTATGGAAGAAGAAACTCATGACTTAATTTTTCTATAGTAGATTTGTTGTCCAAGAAGAACGCAATGCCAAAAGTTTTTGTTAGAGATAAGTTCATTGACCACTTCGCAATGTAAAGCGACATTATGCGTTCGTTTTGTGTGCTTCCAAGTGGACCGCTTTTGTTTGGGTAGAAATTGGAAAAAAAACAGTTTGTATACTTGCATATATCAGTATATGCTTGAAAGGATTATGGATCTCTGGATCTTAAGGCTTTATCTAGAGATACCAACCTAGTTGACGTATCGCTCCTTTATTGCAAAATGACATTCAACATTCAAGTTGACTACTTGACTCTTATTGCTTTGTCTTTATTTGATCGACATGTTCCTTTAAAAACAGCTACACAGCGTAACTATAATCATTTCTGGTATAATATTGGTGTTAATAATACCAACGTCTTAAGGGATCTTGCATTTAATGCCTATCAGAAAGATAAGACTCATGCGAATTGGAAAAGTTATGCTAAATTCTGAAATAGAATTACTAACCTGATAAAGAAACAGAAACGTCACCTTGAGGTGTATGAATTCTCAAATACTAGGGATTCAGATATTTGGAAAAAGGCTAGAAACTTTGGTGTAGTCAATAAAAACAAAAACAATATTTACAGTTTGTCAGCAAATGAATTCAATTTATATTTTGTTTAGCCACCGTCCAGCTTGATGGAATGTTGAAGAAGTTAATGAAAGCGGATTCGTTTTTCCTTGTATTTCTTATTATGATTTCCTAACTGCTTTACTCTATTAAAACGAATTCCCTCGCTCTTGACAAGCTATCTATAAAGTTTATTAAAATTCTTCTGTGTGCATTTGGTAACCCATTTGCTTACATTATTAACACTGCGATAATGACTTCTACTTTTCCTGAGGCCTGGAAAGAGGCGAACGTGTGTAATAGAGTATGTTCCTGTAACGATATTATTCAGATTTTTGTGTCTCTTTGTTTACTCTCTAATCAAATGTTTGTAAACTTATTAAATTCTTTACTACTCCCCTTCCAAACACACTGTAGCTCACCTGTTAGCTATGCCACAGGGGGTGATTTGTTTAACACAAGAACGGGTTACAATTGTTGGCAATAGAATGGGAAAAGTTAAATGTCATTCCAAAATGACAACAAAAAAAAAAATGAAAGCAAAGAATGAAACCCTTTTTTCCTGTCATTTTTATTTCTAACTTCGTTATTCGGTTATCCATTGTTTTTGTCCCGGGGTTTTAGCCTTTGTTTTCCTCCTTCATTTTCCTTTAAATGTAATCGTACACTTCCTGACAGCAGAAAATGAGATAACTTCGATATCATCGGAATTTTTATTTTTTTTTTGGATCGTCCTTCAGTGCTATTCCTTCCTGTATATGCAAGGAGATGAAAGTATGGAATTTTGTGAATTTCTCAATAAAGTTAAATCAACCCTGGTAACTTCTCAATATTTTCATATTAATACATTCGCATATTTTGCATGCTTATCTTATGTCTCGCTGTATGTAGATAGGTGTGAGTACATACAGTAAAGTTTCGATGTAATGAACAAATTCCCATGACAAAAAAAAAAGAAAAAATACAACAACAAGACCTAAGTCTTGGCTACGTTCATAATGGCCGAAGGATATATTGGAGTATGCTCTTTCTTGTAAGTTCTTTCATATTGAGCTACAACTCTCTGGCTAGGATTGGGATTAAATGTTGGTAATAGCTGGAATTCAATTTACTCGGAGGTTGCCAACGGATATTGTCAAAGTTTTTTTTTCGAATTGTTATGTGTGAAAGTATTGTGGACAAAAGCTATGGTTTCCGATTGGATTTACACTATTTATTTTCCTCTTATTACGTTTGACTTTCTTGGACTGCCATATTTCCGATTGATAAATTCGTAGTTTTCAATCATATTCCAATTGATTAAGTTTACGTTACTAGTGGCATTTTCAGGTGGTTTAACAATAATGTGTGTTCATAGGCGATTCAATGTTGGTATTGTATATCCGATGTATTTTTTACATACGGCTGTATAGAGAGCGAGAACGTCTGCTAGGGAGATAGTGTTGTGAATATTTCTTTTTTTTATCCGGAGAATTTTCATTGGAGTATAACAAGAACTTAATTAACATCATCCACTTCTAGTTACTTAAAAAAGATAATCTTCAAATACCTATTATATTGAAACACAAAAGTAAGGTTTTGGTAGATTCGACTACCATTTGATTTCCTATGTCATCATTTGAATCATAGTAGTAACCTTTAGCGACTGATATTATCGATAAACCTTTTAAATGTTATAACATTACACATAATGTCTTTTAGTAAGTCTTTTTAATAAATTTTCCCTATTTTTAAAACAACATCCGATCTAGTATTGTGACTATACTTACTTATGTACTTAAGTCACGCTGTAGTTTGGCGTGAACCTGAGCCTCAACCAACAAACCTAAACATTTAACTCGGTCATTGGCTAATTACCTCTAGTTGCGCACTCCAAGTTGGTTGAGGTCCTCTTGAACTTGTGCGCGACATCTATGGTGCCTACTGCGTTGACCCTTTGGGTTAGGTTCAAAAACTCTGACTAGGTTGATGTCACTGTATAGCTCGTATAGTTCTTCATTTAATCTTCTCCTCTAAAGCTCGTCAACGCAAATGGGAACGAATATCTTGCGGAGAATTTTTCTCCGAGCGACCAAGAATATCTTCATCTGCCTGAAATAAATACCATGCTTTAGCGTCGTAAAACAGGCCTGCGATGGTTAGGGTCTTATATAGACTCCCTTAGTTGTTTGAGATATCGTTCTACTGTTGAATTGCCTTCCTAGATAAAAAACAAAAAAAAGCGATTGGCAAGATTTATTCTTTGCTTGACTTCTTTTTTTTTTTTGACTTCTGCGCTGATGTAGATAACGTCCCTTACCACCCTTACAAAGTCCCTTACTGCTTCGAAGTTGTAACTGGCCATTATGTGACGTTGACACCGACGAATTGTCGATGTTGATTGTCCCTCCTTGTTGCCAGCATATACTTGGATTTGCCTAAACCTATTTTGGCTGCTTCTGCTTCAATGCTTGCAAGCATACCAGTGACAACCCACTGTGTTCTTCCAATAATGTCAATACCATCGGCATACGATATTAAAGAAGCCACCTGACAGCGCATTGCCTTGTCTTAAACCTTTTTTTAACATCAAAGGTCTCGGTGAGGTCATTACCAACCGCGCATTACCTTGTCTAAAACCTTTTTTGAAGTCGAAGATCTCGGTGAGGTCATTACCAATCTTGATGGAGCGGTGAACGTTCTCCATCATCATCCTGCAAAGACGGACAAGCGTGGCAGGGATGTCAAAACTATACATGACTCTATGTAGCTCCTCTCTATGATTCTGTCATAGGCGGCCTTGAAATCGATAAAAAGATGATGCGTATCGATTTGAACTTCTTGGGTTTTCTTCAGGATCTATTAACATTTGATCGATAGTGGGCTTTCCATATTTTTTTTTTTTTTTTTTTTATAATTTGCGCGTACTCAAAGGGTTATGAATACCTTTAACATGTTTTACACACTGCGGGCGTTGAAAAGGATGGATAGAGAGAGAGAGAGAGAGAGAACGATTTTGGTGTAGTGGTTCTTGAAGCTCAGTTGTTTATGCTTCAGCTATTCTCCGGGGGTGGCGTCCAGATAACTGGGGAGATTTTTGTTATTATTGTCTTTGCTTCTGATTCGCAGTACTTTTTCCCCGATTACCGATGTCAAGGGCAAATCATCATCAACAGAGCGAACAATTTTCCCAGCCACATGACCAAGTTACTGCCAGTGTTATGCCTTCGCAGTAGTGTTCACAGAAGCTTTTGCAAATCATCGGACTGACTGAATGCTTGCTGACATCAGCATTTGAACTATGAATCATTAGCGTGGCAATTGACGATGTTACCACTAAACCATTGCCATCCCCCGCACTGATAGGGGCCAATCAGGCGTGATGAAAGGTTTCAGGCATCCACATAATATCGCAGAAAAGTTCTTGTATGCCTCTACAATTGACGCAGATGTGGGGGTCTTCTTTCTTGTCGTCTCCCTTTTGTGACTGTTAAGACTATTATTTCCGTAGGTGGGACGTGTCTGTCTATACTCCCCGATATTCTCGAAAGATGTTTATTTATATATATTTCTTATTTCACTGAAAGCTGATAATGACCATGGCAACAATACTAGTAGAGTAAATTATTTCAATAATAATAATGTGTGAACTAGGTAGATTCGAGTATTGTAGATAGGAGCATAACACCTCCGTATACTTATTGTACTCGTAATTAAGTTATTGACTAAATACTAGCTTAGTTGGTTTAGTCCCCAAGAAAATAAAAAAAACTAGAATCGCAAGGTCTTTACATCGAAAGTTTTCTTATCCTTCTTCTTCCCATTTCGATGAGGTTATGATCCGAAAACAAGGGATCATAATCCTCCCACTTCACCGCATTTCTACTGATCCGCCTGTGGGGTTCGCCTCGGAATTTTTCCCCGGAACAAAAACAGGTGTCTTCGAAAATGAGGAAAAAAAGCATAAAACGTTCACTACTTTTTCGATGCTCTTCGAAAAGTATGACGAAAAATTCATATACAGTGTAAGGATGGCTTAAATAAGGCCGCGGGCGCCAACAAGTTGTTTCACCGACCCACCTCTCGCGAATGTTTGACAAGCATCCGAGAGTATTGTTGTCATGAAAAAGCTTCTCAAAAACAAAATAAAAATCGCCTTTTGGGATACGGCATAAAACTGTAGGTCCCTTCCATTCGTGCGAAAAATATAATATAACGCACACAACTAGAGTGGTTGCGAGAAGCTAGACATGGGCATGGGCTGCTGCGCGCAATATTGATGTATGTATGTAATGTTTTTTCTTGTGCTTTAAGTGCTGTGGTGCTGTACTCCTGAAACGACATATTCTTGGCTTTACTCCTTCATTTCGGTGTCCAAGATGTCCTCCAACGTCTCTTTAGCACTGGCCATTAATGGTGATGGTGCTGCTTCCATTGTCCTCAAAGAAGTTTGTTCCCACCAACTTTAGGTTAGGTTAGGCTGAAGGGGTTAACGAATGAGTGCAGCCTGCACTAGGGTCTCAAACGGATCCATTGTGCTCCCCTGACATGGAGTTTCCTGGCTGAAGAACTGTAAAGAGATGAAAAACAAAATAGCTAGAGTTCTGTGCTAATGGAACGGCCTCTTCTGAACCACCTTGTAGAAGTTATACATTTTATGATGGTTGAAGAAATAATCTCCAAGGGCCGTCTTCCTGGTACTGCAGAGACTAGGGCATTTGCAAAGGAAGTGTTCTGTGTCCTCCTCTACGTCTGTGTTACCGCATCCTCTGCAGAGTCCATCTGTACTTAGCTGCATTCTCTTCCGGTGGGCCAATAGGTTGTGGCCGGTAATGATACCTACGAGAAGCGTCAAGTTTTGTCTATTTTGAGTAAGGATGAGCTTGGTTTTCATATTGTCATGTTTTGTCCAGATGCTTCTGGAGACACGGCATGAACGGAGCGCTCTCCATCTTTCTTCTGCTTGTCGTTTGAAGTCAAATGCTATATTTGATTTAACAAGTATTAGGGGAGGTAGGACTGAGCTTTGGACCAAAGACAGGCCTTGTTCTGATCCCTTTCTTGCCAGTTCATCCACCATCTCGGTCCCTGGAATTTTGAGGGGTGAAGTCAGGGTTATGACCTCATGGTCAATATCATTTTTGTTTATCAGGGGCGAAGATCGGGGATGCTCCTAGTTACCTAGGAGGGTTCTAAGTATGTCCCAATTTGTTTTCTTGGGATTGCGATATGGTTTTAAAGATTTTGTGTTTTCGTTAACAGAGAAGTAGATCATTCTATGGTCCAAGAAAGTAACGGTATCGGACACCTTCCAGTCACTGACTACCAGGGACCTGGAATTAAGGGTCAAGGTTACATCTAAGACTTCCTGTCTGTTTTTTTTTATCACAAAACTGAGTTCTGACCCAATATTTTCTACACACAGATTTATACCAAAAATAAATTCAAGTAAAGACCCACCCCTTTCGTTGATCTCACTACTCCCCCATTGAATATGATGTGAATTGGCATTGCAGCCGATTAGTGTATAACGCAGCCTTTGTAGCGTTATCCACTAGGTCGGTGAGCATTTTGGTGGGTGGGGGGCGCGGATCATCGTAGGGCAGATTGGCCGATGTCAGGACCAAAGGTTTGTTGCCTGCCCGTTCAAGTCGGGCTGATGTTAGGTCTGCGTTGCTAAAGTGGGATAGAGCAAAAGGTTAATTGGTCTTTTTGTTAGGATGCAAGTGCGGAACTCACAGAGCACTGTTGGCCCTTTCCAAAAATAAAGGTATAGTCTTTGCGGTTCAGATTTCCGCAGATTTTTTGACCACTGTTTCAGGGTTCTTGAACTAGGGCAATGCCAACATTGTGCTTTGTTATATAAGTTAGGAGGTTGGCGCTGGCCAGCTTGCTATGGTGAAGATTGATCTGTAGAACCTTCATCATGTAGCATGTTTTGTCGTCGCTTTCCTCCCTTCCGTCAGCAGTCTAATTTTGACCATGTTGATACCGATGCGTATCTTGTACCCTTTCTCGGGTGGCAATGTCATTGTCTCATGGTTGAGCATAATGGTGGCTTCTTGGTCCGATTCTGTGGGCGCCCCCATCTCCATCACCTTCCAATCCTCACTAGGAAGTTCCGGATTCAAGGATCGTAGAAGCTGCTTCAAGTTCTCTTTGGATATAGTCGGCCAAGGGATGCAGATCTTTACTTTGGGTATAGTCGGTAGGTCTCTTTTCGGGACGACCATTAATTTCGTACCCTGATCAGGTGCCGGCATCGTGCTCACTATCTCCTTGAGCTATTTGAGCGTGGCTTCATTCAAACAGACCAAGATCCTGAAACTTTTAACTGTGGACAATTGCCCGAAGAGAGGTACAGGGCCGGTGGGTTTGTTGTTAATAACGGCCATCTTAAGATGATCTTTGACTACGTCTGCTAGAGTGGTTGAAGCTTCTGCGATTTTCTGCTTTTTCATAGACGACGCAGGTGGTGTAGTGTGTCGTCGTTTTGACGTCTTTTCGAGGTGCTCGCATTTGGCCCTGGCGGAGCTACCACTCTCACTTCGCTACGTATCAGTCGGTCACTGATAGATTAATTAACTGGATTGTGCAATTGCTGGGCAGGTGTTTTTGACGTTTTTGCTGTTCGGGGACCGTTTACTACTCTTGACGCAGTATTACCCCTGTTATTCGTTCGGGTGGTTGGGATTGGATTTTCAGCGTGGGGAATGATTTTGTTGGCCCTGTGTAGGCGATTACGGTCCCTCGCGTTTAACTTCGACGCCTCAGTCTTAGTCAACCGTCTTACGGTTCTTCTGGCGTTGTCCACGCTCTTTTCCTCCGTAGTTAGCTGGTTTCTGAAGGTTAGCTTCTTCTGGTTCTGTTTACCTTCGATCATGTTCGCCTTTGTTGCCAATGGGCCTGATCTTTAGTTTGCATCGGGCAGCAGAGTGGTACTGCCAGAGGAGCTATCCTTTGCCAACTTACGAGGGCTGTTGGGCGTGGAAGTGGTGGCTTCCGTTAATCCGAAGGTTGGCAGGTGTTCGGATACTCCTTTCGCGGCTGGGCATTTGGGCCCCCAGCCCGGTTCATCATCGGTACCGGTCGTGTAACACCTTGATCCGGCTCATAGGAAAGAGAGTTATAGGGATGTGTTGGATATGGAGGGAAAGTTGAGCTTGGGTGGGTTCTGGGATGTGGGGATTTGGAGAGGAGAGGATTAACTTTTGGCTTCGGTCTCCCCTGGGGCACTTAGTAGGTCCCGAGGGTCATTGACTGTACTGAGCCCCAACACCACGACAAGGTAGCTAATCACGTAGGAGCCAATCCAATCAACTTTCCTGCATTAATAATGTAAAGGTCTCCCTGTATAATATGTGAGTTATTAGTTCTTCAAAATCATATCTTCTGCTTGTTTTCAAATCCATTAAGTAAGACCAGTTAACTTTATGGATTTTATCTAACCCCTCCTAAATGCAATCAAGAATACTGCTTTACAAATTATATTAGTCAATACGAATACGAAAACTTATGATTGTGTTGACTTACTTTTGATGGAGGGTTGGATAGACGTTTTTTTTCGGATAAGAGCCAGCTATCGTCCAGCTTGGCGTTAAGTTCACATTCCATACGAACCAGGCAAAACTATTGGAGCCCTTTAGGTCTTTCTACGTTTTTTTTGTTCTACATTGAGGAAAGAGGAACTTATATTTTATTTGTGTCAAAGGACATCTAATAATCGTTTAGACGTCTTTTCCTATCCTCTAAAGTTCGCTGTGCCACCGATCAAAATACAATGAAATGTAACTTAAGGAATTATTCCATTGCTCCAAATTCATTTTCATGTTGTTCTTCATGTACTTTGTGATTTTATTATCTACTTACTGCGGCTTAATCCCACAAGCTCCGATTTATACATGAATACGTATGAGTATGATTGTTTGAGGCAGATCCTTACATCCCTAAATATTTTAATCTTTGCTTCCGTCTTCCGTTCTACGCTTCTTCTTCAAACTGGTGAACGTTAGTAAAGTAGAATCAAAGATGATTCCCGAAAACCTACACATACTCTGTCTATTAGAATTAATCCTTTTCAACATTAAGCGCCCCACATCCTTAAATCCTAAATCTTACTCCATCCTGCCCAGCTACCCATAATCACAATCACAAATCATGTGTCAAGAGAGGCTTACCGAATAATGGAATTCCCCCATCATGAAAAACAGGCCAACGAAACAACAAAACCAAAGTTAATTAGATACTTTCTTTGCAGAGTATCGTAGGCTATTAAAACCATCCAAAAACACAAACCAAACCCCAATGCAGCAGGAAACACCCGATAAAGATGTATTTCTATACCAATGTGATTTACGGGCGGAATATTCAAGGGCGAAAACTTATTTGATATCTATTCCTCAATATCCTTTATTTTTCTGGTTAAATGATTCCGGAAATTTGGAATCGTACAAGTTTTCTTTCTCTCTCCCGTACCACAATCAAATCAATTCCATTCACCCTCCCATTCCTTTATGTTTTTATGTTCAACGAGCATTTGTATACGTATATCAAACAGGTAACCCATAGATAAGGACAAAACCTCCGAATATAACATCCTTTTGGATAATGATATTCCAGGACCCCCAGTGAAGGGCATTTAACTCTTTAATGGAATTTCTTTGTTGCCAAGTTCTCGCTTCGCATATATGAAGCACTACAAATGGTGCTACAGATCTCCAGACTAATGGTGCGTATTGGAATATCATATAAATATTATAAGGGAACAACAACGAAATCCGTATTATAGCCGAAAAAGAAGAAATCCTTTTCCGGATCATTGGGTTTATTTTTACGACGAGTATTTCTTGAGAAGCTTGAGGGCGCATAGTAAATTGATTACATTTACAGTTTCAATTGAATGGTCGCCCTTAGCAGCATTTAGGAAAAGGATGTGTTCTATGAGAAGAAGTGAATCGTTTGAAGGTCAAGTGCCTTAAGCCTAAAAGAGAATTCCGGTCCCATATTTTTTAAGCCAAACTCAATTGAGCGCGAAATTACTATCAATAGTTACTAAGCGTAACGATGTGATGGTATCCTTAGGGAATCTATTCCTGTTCAGTTGGTATAGATTTAAGATTTAAGTGAAAGTAAGCCATGCAAACTATTGGGAGTTTATTGCACTAGGGTCATACGGTCGAATGTATAATGAAGGACGGTCTTGTATCCATCCTGTCAGCCGGAATGATATTGGATTAGGCATTAGCTTAATTAGCTATTCTCGATTACTGTGATCCCGAGAAGGTCTTCTTTGATTTCATTGCTTATTTGTGCGTTCTAATTTTTGCGTTAATCTCTCATTAAATCTGTAGTCATGGACAGTTTATAGGAAATTCTACACACGAAGAAATAGGAAATTATACAAAATCGTAAAAAAAAATGAATTGAATAATGTTCATCTATTACCACTATTGTTGGTTTTCACCACCTCTAGAGAGATTGCAATTATTCGCTAAGTTTACTTATCCACACTGGTGTGCGGTACGAACGAAGTGATGATACACTAGCACTCCATGGTGAACAAGAGGGTTAAGGATACGAGTAATGTTGGTCTTTGTTCTTAATTTACTCGCTGAGTTCGTAAGGTGGACTCGGTAACGTAGTGCTGTATCATATCATTATGTGGATTGTAATTCAGCAGAGAGCCGTTTGTAGTCTACATAAGTTTAGTCATGACTCTCTTAAGTATGTATGAATATTCAGGACTTCATGATAAGCTTTTAAAATACTTTCAGACGGTGCTAGATTCTGGAGTCTGATAGGTATAGCAAGATCATCAGCGTATGGAAACTTGATTGACACAATTGGTGAAGTTTTCGATACGGTTGGTGTCAGTACTAACCTTTGTAGTCCAATTTCTTCGTACCCTACTTCGATGGCATAGCTCTATAAGATAGTTTATTAGCTGGTTTTCCGAGTTTGAGAAGCATAATGCTTTCGTTTCTTTGAAGGCCCATGGAAGATGCCCCACTTGTGGAACAGAGTTAATGAGCGGAACTTATAGGACAATTGCAATGATGGCCATGTGGTACAGGATATGTGGTGAGCCAGAGAGCACTGTTGGATGCTGTTAGTAGTCTGTTTTCATGTTAATACGATACAAAGCATTCTAGTCGAGAAACCATCTGTTACAATGGCATGTCCTTCGATCTGTGGTTTAAGGACAGTAGATATTATTATTATTATTAAGATTAAGTAGATATTACTAGATTCGGCCCAGACAGCTAGTGTTTCTTTAGTATCATTCGGTACTTACTTTCAAAAGTTATCATGTCTGCTGAAATGATCACTATATGCAGAGGCCTTACCAGGTCAATTATTATAGTATTACTTCTCAAAATATCTTCTCTAGGGTTTTTTTTTTCTTTTCGTGGGTGGGAATCTTTCGAAACTGAGCCCGTACTCAGTAACAGTGTTGGATTTCCATCCACTAAACGCACCTCCACTCCTACCCCTGATCCTCGCGGCACTGCTGCTCAGCATTTCATCGCGAGGGGGGCTTTAGCCTTGCACACTCGGCTTGTTCATGTTGGCAGCCGTCTGCGCCACGTTTCGCTGTTGCTCCTGTCTTCGTTGTTCTTTCACGATGGTAGCCACAGTTTTGCTTACTGCTTCCGAAGCTTCTTGCGTGTACAGCACCTGTCTGCTGATGTTCTCTGGTGCTAAGTCTACACCCAGCCTGTTTGCCAGAAAGTTACGCTCTTCGTGATATCGTCCACAGTACAATATAATGTGTTCCGCATCTTCGACTACTTTCGTGCACTCTGTGGCAATAAGGGTTGTCTTCGTGTCAAAATCTGTAGAGGTAGGCTTTGAAACATCAATGACCAGTAAGCATTGTGACCCTAGGGTGACTCTAGGGTGTGTCTGGTGGTGTGTAGATGCTTACGATATTAATCTTGACTATGTAAGGGTTATGTTCAGAGTTGTTATCTACCAGGTAGACATTAGACAGCTCTTCTCGAACGAATTGAGGAATCGAGTAGTGTACTATACTATAAGTAGTATTAATCACTGTCCCAACATAACTTCCCAATATACAGCGCCTATTACTTTCACCAGATCTTCTCCCATCCGTTTCCGATATCATGTCAAGATTTTGAAGAAGTATTTTCTTCTTAGACAGTTCTATTACATAAACTTGATAAATATAAGCACATGCAGCACGTGTGTCTTTTACACGTAGTCGGTCTCGAATAGTCAATCGCATTTACATTACATGTTCCCATCCTTCTATCAGTGGAAATCCCTTGCAATCCTTAGAGAAATACTCAATTACGCACTGTTACTAGCTTCAAAACTGGTTCAGCAGCCGAGATTGTCTTTCTTACTAAGAAAAAGTCAATCGCTGTATTCAAACTCCCAAGAATCGGAGGTTTTATACCAAGTATCTCTAGAGGTCAGCCTGTATTAGGATCACGGGATAGTTAAGGACAATGGCAATGGAGACCATGCTAAGCCTCATTCCACTGGATCTGCAGCTATACATATTTATATATATGTTTATATGAAGAATGAACAAGTCGTAATAAGGAATAAACCTTCTACACTGACGGTTCCAAAATTGATGTCGGCATGAGAGCTAGGGCTTACTGCGTCTTTCAAGCCAAAATCGCAACCGTCTTCTAAGCTCATTACCGAAGAAAACTTCGTCGGTAAATCAGTTACTGTTTACATTGATAGCCAGGCAGCAGTTAAGGTTCCAAAGTTATTAGATCAAAGCTTGTAAGAATCTGCAAACCGAATTTAAATGAGGTATCACAAGCTAATAAAGTCCCTGCACCGAGGACATATGGTTATACTATGTAATGAAAGAGCAGATTAACTCGCAAGAATGGGGTCACCATTGCACATCTCGTCGTTCATCGTAGGCACAGCTCATCGGGGATGAACTACTGGCGAAGCGAACAGCCGACGGATCTATCTGGATTTTCGGAACTCTGTGACCGGCTTATGATATGAGGAGATTAGGTTCTCTGGTCAGGTTTAATCATATCAGTACGCGAGTCATCTCTGGCATAATCACGGGGCACTGTGCCATTGGGGTTCACGCAGAATGTATCGGCGTATCGTATCTATATATAGGTAGGTTGTTTTAAATCAACGGTTTCCCTTTCCGAGCTGATAGACCCTGTGAGATTCATAACCTTATCTCGAGAGTTTGTTAGCAGTGGTCTCGTTGTTGGTCTAAGTAAGCAGTGACCTACGACAGAAGGTACCAATATACCTACCCTTCTTTAATTTTTACTTTTTAACTCAGTATCAAGCCAGTAGAAATTTGGCAGCAATTTTGCACAGTAGAAAGAAAACATCACTGGCGCAGTCGACTACAGTGCACCTATGTCAAATTATATTAGACGTTCACTAAAGCCTAACCAAACTTCAAAGCCTGGATTAAATCTTCGACTACAGTCATATTCTTAATCGCTTTTAACCGCCTCATCTATTAACGGATGACTAGACCGACTTGGTTTAGAATGAGTACGTCTATACAAAATGCAGTACAGCAATTAAGACTTAGAGAACTAGGACTGAAAAAGACACAGTTCTCAGCTACTGCAAGAAAAGGCAATATGTAGAATAGGTAGAAATCATTAAACACTTATTGTGTCTCTGCCCAAGTCACACGATTTTCGAAATAAAGCTTTCTGTGAATGCAGACTGATTTAATTTCATATCACGAGTATAGGTCATTTGAACTTCATATGTACAGGTTTTGTAGTCCAGAGATGGACCACCTATTCACAAGGTGATATGGTATGATAGCTGAAATATATACATACATGAATTTAAATTAAAACTATTGTATATTTTGCATTGTATAAATTTCTCATTTATAGCTTAAAGGTGACATAAAGCCTATTATGAATGATGTTAATTAAGTAGATAAATAAATGAAATAAATAAATGAAATGAAATAAATTAAATGAGTTCAAGCTTTGAAGGTTCAAGATTTGAAGTGCTTATGGCTCCACCGCGACTTAGAAAAATACAAAGATTTTCATTTCCCCAATCCAATAGTTCCAGTTTAATTGGACATCAACAGATACTTTAAAGTGCATTATATTGGCAATTTCAACCATCTCCTGCCTTATTGCATTCATTAATGACAATTTTTGCGATTGCCCTCCACCAAAAGTCAAAAGTTAACCTACAAGAACAGTATATAGTGTGTACCACATCCCACCTATCCTACACCAATCATTTAGATCGTATGGCAGGATGCTGAAGCGTCCTTTTATTTTGCTCAATGAAAATTTATGTACTTCGCGTAGCAGCAGTATACAAGGGGTGTCGCTGTTGTTTTTCTGACATATTTTCCTGTGCGCTGCTGAACGACCGTTTCTCTCATTTTTGTTGTCACATTTGCGTGCCAGATGGTCACTGTGGCGTATACGTAATCGAATTTTTTAATTCTTTCCATACCTTCGCTCCCCATATTGGACCACGACGACGATATTGTACGTGTTTAAGCTAAAAATACTCATCCATTGACAGAGACTATCCCACCTACCACCCCAAAGGATATGTCAACAAATGTTCAACATACCTGCTAGCCCTCCTGTAGAGTGTGGCACCTCAAACAGATAATTCTGAATACTAGCGTTCCGGTGTGTGTATGTTTGCTGTTGTCACAGAGCGATAGTACAAATATGTACATGTCATTTGTTCTTATGTCATTGTGCATATAAAATAACGCACATGTCCTCAATTATGTGCAAAGTTTGGACCTCCTGCTGGCTGTGTGTTAAGTGTCAACACACATGCATCATATGAATTTCCGTATACGCTGGTTCCTTGCTGGTGCAATCCTTTATGATGAAATATACATAGAAGGCTTTTTGGTCTCTAAGTTTACTTCCTTGCCATTGTGCAAGGCTTGCATTTGGCCGCAATGCAAATTGTAAGCTGCCAATGTGCTCAATTTTTTAATTCTTTAATTAAGTTGGATTTTCGCATCTAAATCGTATTGCCCAGACATTTAGGAATGCCTATTCCAATCATTGTAGATCGCTTAGCAATTCCAACATATGGAAATAATTTCATAGGAATTTATTTGTAATGATACTGTGCACACATAGAATGCAAATTCACTAGGATCAGCATTTGATCAATAAGTTAGCATTTTGGAATTTCGCAAATATTTGACCGATGCAACTATGGGACATTCTGTTGGCTTCTTGATGGACTGGGGGTTAGATTACACGTATCTAAATAAATAAATTTAATTTTGACTTCCTGGAAATTCACACTAAAAGATTCAACTTTGATGATGAAAAATGTATATCCTTTTGGTGTTTCACACCAAATTTGGGACACCTAAAATAGCTCAAGTATTTAATTCTGTTGCGCGGTGTTTCTAGGATTCCTCAAAACATGATGTGTACTAAATTTGTTTTCATTTCATGCTAGAACAAATTCATACTGCACCCTTGTCATTGATGATATTAATCCTTCTTAGCTTTTCGGGTAGACAGGCATAGGAATAACTTTTCGATATCAACTTTATTTTAAGTAAATTATGTGTCCTCATCAACCTCAGGGTGTATGATGTCAAATTGAGGTCAACTGCCAGAGAAAGAGAAATAGGATTTGTCACTTTGTGGCTTTGATAATTAATGGAGTTTTGTTTTTTTTTTCTCTTATTTATTTTTTTATTTTTTGAAGGATTGAATTATTCCTACTCACAGGCAGAGTATTCCCAGATTCATCTAAGTATCCCCAAAGGAAATTTTGTGATAGCAAATCCTGATAAATTATTCGTGTGGGTGTTTTTTGGGAATAAAAAAAATTCGTTGGTATTCGTTTTTCTTTGGCTTTTAATATTCTTTGGTGGAGTTTGTGACACTAATATACTGAAAGTAATTGTTTTCGTGGGCTTTTTTAGGTCAAACCTGAGTGGCTTATATAGTTATGTGAAAACATTTTATCTAGGCATATCCTCCTCTGATATTTGGTACTTGCCCAAGTATTTTAATCTTTCGTGCTACGGAGCCTCGCTTGACTCATTGCGGAATCTGCAAATGCCTTCATTTGTTAAACCTAGTTTCCGTAAATGCTCTCTGAGCTTACAGTGCCCCGTTAGGAAGCCTGTTAGAATTCGTAGGTTATTCTTGTTAAGGCTGATACAGGCTTCGAATCTTTTCCGGTTGTAGCATCCCAGTAGTTTCTTAGCTTGCCTCAGACCTGCGGTGTTATTCCAGGCTCTTGCCCTGTCTTCTTTCTCCATTTTCTTGAATACCTTGTGAATGGTATGTTCCCCTATTCCGCAGGATGATTCAGGTCCAATGAAGAGCTCCGCAGCTCTTTGTTTTTCCAAGGCGTCTACTGCTTCATTACCTTTTATCCCAATATGACTGGGTGTCCAGTAAAGCGTAACTTTGTTGTTTCTACCTAATTCATTAAGTTTATGTAGGCATTCCCACACAAGTTTTGACTTAATGATATAGGAGTCAGGTGCTTTGATAGCTGCTTGACTATGTGATAGTATTACTTTGTCGCAGTTGCTGTATTTTCTTTTGAGATTGAGTTCGATACATCTATCTACAGCACATATTTCAGCTTGAAAGATGCTGGTACTTTTGCCCATGGGTTCTGAGTGCTTCGTTCTTGGCCCAAACACGCCTGCCCCTTTTCCTTCCTCAGTTCTCTAACCGTCTGTATACCATTTTATCGTGTGGCTGCCTAGTCCGTATGTCGTAGATTCGTTGCTCAACTGTCATCATACCATAATTCATTTACGGAGTCCATAGAAAGATATGGTATCTCGGTATCTCGTTGGGTGACGACGGAGTAACCCACTCTCTCGATACCCTGCTTAGATCTGCTTCAAAACTTGTTATCAAGTGTTTTTCACATTAATAACAACAAATAATCCACCGACAAATAATCATACAGGAAGTTTATCGAGAATAAATCACCACTTGACCAATTTGGTTTATTTTCTGCTGGAAATCACATTTTCGCCTTGTTTGCCTACATTAATTGCATACTTTTTGCGGAATGTCCATTCTAAACAATCTTCTAAGAAGGCATCTCATTCGTCTTGTACTTAACCCTCTTGCCATATCATGTATATTTATATTCACCACAGAATAATCACCACCATCCAGCGGCCACAATTTGCTATCCAATTTGTCAAATATGTTACATAACATTGAACTTGTTATGGTCCGAAGCACTGTTTACGACGCGTAACGGACGAAGATACATTCAACTTTCTTAAAAATATCATAATATTTATTATCAATCTGTCCCCAATTTCTGGGGAAAATGCTGACTTTGTAGAATGCATATTTCTCTAAAAAAAATTCTCCAAGACCATCAGTTTAATGAAAAAATAATCTCTCTTCACGTTATATTGACCGGAAAAATAACTTGCAACACCCCGCGCAAAAACTTTTACCGGCGAGTTGCTCCAGTTCTCTCTCTTTTCAGTGACTTCCGACTTAATGGTTCGATAATATCCCGAAAAACACTATCAGCAACCTTCCACTAATTAAAAAAATCACCCCCAATACCAACGAAAAAGACCAGAAAAAAAAATCTTTTGCAACTTTCGTGGTTTAATAGTCCCTGCACCAATCTCAACATCGAACAATGGCTATGCTTCAATCTTAACTATGCACAAACTAAGCACGTCAGCACAGTTGTTCGCCTGCCGCGTCCTTGTAACCCTTGAGAAGAAAATTTTGTATTCCAAGCACAATGTACAAACTCGATGAACTGATGTGGAAGCCAATTTTCGCTAGCGGTGCGGAAAATTCAACACCACCCAACCATCGAATCAGCCAGTAAAGTTACGTTCCTACTGTCTGGTGCAAGGACTTTACAGAGTTTGCATCTCCTCTGCTGCTACACATACACACACCCCATTGTCTTCACTTTTCAATTGGCATTCGCAAAGAATCAAAAGAGGAAGACCTCAACTCGAAAAAAATCGAGTAGTAGTAACGCTAATGTCACCAGCATACGAAATTGATGGCTGAGGTTGCACAACGCGCAAAGGATATGTGTAGGTCCTCTCTATGACTGTGACGTGTTCTTGATTTGTGAGTGCACATTGTGAATGCCGAATGCAGAGATATTTCAACTTTCTTGCAATAACCATGCATACGACTTGGATAATCAATTCTTCTGCTTTGGTTGGTGATGCAATGCTACTAAACCGTGGCGCGAGTGTGAATTGACTTTATGTCGGCACGGATATCCTTGGTTATTCTTGTTGTTAGTAGAATGTAGGTATATGCTCAAGTGCACTCAGATGCTATTTTCTGCTTATTACATGCAGCCGGAGGAGGTCGGGTGACCGCAAATAAACAAAAGAAAAATTATGTATACACCTTGATGTTTCGGTATCCTTGTGCGGCTTTATCAAATTTTTCCAGTCCTTACTTTCTTTTCTGAAGCTTAAATAGATGTGGTTTTCAAAGTGAAAAACAAAATAAAAAAAAAAATCATTCAGAGTACACGATGGTAATCATGTTCTACCTGCAGTGTAACACTCCTGTACATTTATAAAGAAACTAAATGAAATGGAGAATAAATAAGCCTTGCCAAGGAATAGTGCAATAAATTAAACACAAACTGAAGAGCGGTGGTGTAAATATTTTCCAGTTGATTTGTTGTGAAATTATGTGATAAACAAGTCCCACAAGAATCCATTTTGAATGGAAGCAAAACTGGATATTCAGATGCATGTTTGGAAATTCATTCTGATTGGTAAGTGAAAGTGAATTTAGATTATAAAATAATAATTATTAATATTTTGCTATATAAATTGATTTTCTGTTTATGGATAGAACTTTTAATAGTTCAGGCGGTTATTCTTTACTGAACATGATGAACGTCATTCTAAGGAACAATCTACCGGCATAAATCATTCTCCCACATAATCACATATTTTTTTTATGACTAAACCACACTCAATGGGTTATAAATACCCTTAAAATATTTTACACCCTGCGGGCGTTGAAAAGGATAGACAGAGAGAGAAAGATTTGTGTAATGGTTTGAAAAACTTAGATATCGGTGTAGTAAAAAGAAATTCATTATTTTTGCATGAAATTGCAGGCTTTATTTAGCATAGTTAAAATGATCCGATTTACGTGAAATATGCGCCGTTTTGTTCGATTATAACTTGTTGTCATTTTGAAGGTAATCCCATTATGCCTCTCTCATAGAAGCCTTCGTCCCTATTGACAACAAAACTGTGTCAGTCGATTTTCACAAGCCCTCTTCTTGCGAATTTTTCACTAGCAAAATCGTTCGCCATGGACAGGTACAGGTGGTAATCACTTGGTGCCAGGTCCGGACTATACGGTGGATGGATATGAACCTCCGAAACAAGCTTCCGGAGTTTCTGGCGAGTCGCTATCGATGTGTGTGGCCTGGCGTTGCCCTGATGGAACACAATTCCTCTCCTATTGGTCAAAGCTGGTCGCTTTTGGACGATTGCTTCCTTCAGATGGTCCAATTGGTGATAGTACAGGTCCGAATTAAGAGTTTTGCTGTACGGGAGCAGCTCATAGTACATGATTCCCTACCAATCCCACCAAACACACAGTAAAATCTTCCTGGCCGTCAATCCTAGCTTGGTCACCGTTTGCGCCGGCTCAGCATGATTCGACCACGACCATTTTCACTTTAAGTTGTCGTAAGTGATCCACTTTTCATCACCAGTTACTATCCACTTCAGAAATGGGTCGATTTTTTTGCGATTCAGCAGCGGTTCGCAGATGGAAATTCAGTCCATGAAGTTTTTTTGCGTTAACTCGTGTAGCACCCATACATCGAGCTCCTTTTTATATCCAGCTTTCTTCAAATGGTTCCAAACGGTTTTTTTTTTTGTGCAATGTTTAGCTCCTGGGCAATCGAAACAGTGCTTACATGACGGTCAGACTCGACGATTTCCAGGATTTTATGGACATTTTCGACAATTGACTTTCCAGAATGTGGTGCATCTTTGACATCGAAATTACCGGAACGGAATCGACGAAACCAAAACTGCGCGTGATTGGCTGTTACAGTATAAGGACCATAAACACTATTCACATTTTCAGTCGCTTGCGTTTTCGCCTTTATCGTAAAAAAAACTGTACAATATGCCGTTTTTTCTCTTTCTTGGACACTTGGACACGTGGTCGAACAAAACTGAGTCAACCAATCACAAAACTGTTAGAGAATTTTTTTTTTTTTTTACAAAATGTCATCTTTCTAACGACACTTAGTGCACGTCCGATAGGACATATACAACGCGAAATCTAGATTACCAAAGCCATTTGTTGCAAAAATAATGGATTTCTTTTTACTACTGATATTAGGTTTCAGATATCAGGTTTTGTTATTTTATCGTTGTTTCTGATTCACAGTATTTCTTTTTCCACCACCTGATGGCATATGTATTTCAATCATCCAACAGAGGGAACTTTTTTACCCATATGAATAACCTACTGCTAATGTTGTGCCTTCATAATAGTATTGCCAAAATCTTTCGCAATTGATCCGATTGACTATGATTGACACTATGAGAAATAAATAAATACTTGCAGACATTAAGACCTGAGCCATAAACCATTAGCATGGCAATTCGACGACGTTATCACTCCTCCAAATTATATTTTCTGCATCATTCTGTTACATTGATTAAAAATAATTACTCAAGGGCTTCGAAAACCTATTTTAAACCATATTGTATGTATGACTTTAATATCAATGCAGTATAACACTGCTAGCCGTATACATAGGATTAATTAGCCTTGAACTTTGGTGCTTCTTTTGTGCAAATAATTCATTACAGTAATGAGAAGTCGTTAGAAGTATACGTTTTAAAAATGTAAGGCCTGAGCTTAGAAAGAAACAGTGTATGAATCATAAACATTAAAATCTTTACTTACGTCCTGTATCCTAGGGTCCTAGGGCCTCTACTACGCCTACGCGCCATCGTGTATGGTTTCTGGCAATGTGTTTGAGTTCTCTCCAACTTTTCCCTAACTGCCGTGCCTCCTTCTCGACTGTTCTGCGCCATGCTCTCCTCAGACCGCCAGGTGTTCTGCCATCCTGAGCATGGTTCGCTATGGAACTGCCTTACGGAACGTGTGACCAATCCACTGCCACTTCCGCCGTTGGATGGTTGTACCTACTGGTTCCTGACCCGTTCTCTCGTAATGGTGTTCGTTAGAGATACGATTGGGCCAGAAAATCCTTAAGATATTGCGCAGGCATCTATTGACAAACGTTTGCAGCTTTCTGGTGATAGTAGTGGTCACTCTACATGTGCTGCAATCATATAACAGCACGGATTCAACGTTGGAGCGGAAAAGTCTTATCTTGGTGCTCAAACTGATTGCATTACTTCGCCATATTTTGGACAACATCCCGAACGCGGACTTTGCTTTGGCGATCCTGTTGGCTATATCCAGTTCGGTTCCACCATCGGTTGAGACAATACTCCCAAGATACTGAAAATCCTCTACTCTCTCTACCGGTTGCTCAGCAATGCATATTTAAGGCAATGAGTTAGTTCCAAAGCGTATAATTTTAGTTTTTGCCGTATTAATTTTCAGCCCGACGACGCCTGCCTCCCTCTCCGCATCTGCTGTCATTTGGTAGAGGTCCATAATTCTGTGGGAGAGTAAGCATACATCGTCAGCGTAGTCAAGATGTTTCAGTTGAGATATAAGAAACCATCGAATTCCTCCGTTTCCCGTCGACAAAGCTGCATGAAGCACATCGCTAGTCACCAATAGGAATAATTTTGGTGAAAGAATACAGCCTTGTCTTACCCCACTTTGGATCTCAAATTCCTGAGACAACCTTCCCCTGTGCAGAACGTGACATTTGGAGCCTTCATATGTAGCTTTGATAATAGCAATTAGTTTATCGGGAATGCCCCTCCTGCGTAAGGTACGCCAAATAAACTCCCTGTTGACACTATCGAACGCATTCTCAAAATCGATGAACAACAGGTGCAGTGGCGATCGATATTCAACACACTGTTCGATGATAATCCGCAAGGTGTTGAAGTGGTCGGCACAGGAGGATCCAGAGCGGAAACCTGCTTGTTCGGCATCGAGTGTGTCTTCGAGATGTTGTTTGATTCGCTCCGGGATGATTTTAGCTATTATCTTAGCTACAACAGGCAGCACGCAGATACCCCTCCAGTTTCCGCACTTCATTAAATTTCCTTTCTTAGGAAGCTTGACGATCATTCCCTTTTTCCACTCGTTAGGAAAGCTCTTAGCTTCCCAAGTTCTCTCTTAAAATGGAAGCAGAAGCTCAGCCGATGTTGTGGGCGCTGCTCGTAAGAGCTCTGCTGGAATACCGTCAAGTCCTACCGCCTTGTTGGTTTTGAGTGCCTTGATCGCGGTAATGATCTCATCTTTACTGGGAGTCGTGGTGCGTATTCGGGAACTTCTCACCTCGGGCATCTCAGTCAGTTTTGGGTGCCTATCGCTAGCGAATACACGGTTCAAAACCGTAGGAGAATGTTCTTTCCATCTCTTGAGCTGGTCCTCATCCGAAATGAGCAAGGAGCAGTCTAGGCTGTGGGTTGGCTGGAGCTGCGACCACCTGTGAGCTCTTTGGTGATTCTGTAGACAGTCCTGCTGTCGCACCTCCGTGCAGCTTCTTCTGCTTCTGTAGCCAGCGCGTTGATGTAGTTGCGCTTGTCATATCACACGCTACGCTGAACTTCTCTCACCTTCATGACATATAGGGACTCTAGCTCGCTTCTCCCTGATGCTGGGGTAGCTGCAACGCGAGCTTTCAGCTGTTTTCGTTCGTCAATCCGTCTCCAGGTATCCTCGGAAAGCCACACCCTATGTCTTCCCTGCGATCGACCGACAATTCTTTCAGCACCAGATGTAAAAACATTTTTCACAGCACACCAATGGTCTTGGATGGTTGCGGGCATTGAGCTGCTGATTGCTTCCACACCTTGCGAAAAGTGTTCCCTTAGTTGTTGGCGCATTGAGGGATCATTAAGTCTATCGATGTTGAACCTGAACATTCTTGTGTTGTCGTGGGATCTTCGAACTGCAGCAGTGCGTAGTTGGAGAGTAGCTATCATAAGATGGTGATCTCGTACTATCCCCACATCTGCCCGTCGCCTGTTTCGGACGTCCAGGAGACTGCTTCTAAAGTGGTGGCTGATAGCAAAATGGTCAATTTGGTTGGAGGTTTCTGGCCTGTCATTGGAAACCCAGCTGACTTTGTGGCAGGTCTTGTGCTCAAACATGGTGCCACCTATCACAAGGCGGTTGGAATTGCAGAAATCCACAAACCTTTCTTCGTTGTCATTGCGGTTGCCTAGTTAGAGTTAGTAAGATTAACATCTTCAGACTTAAGAAACATCTAACCTTCCAAGATGTGTATTTCTATCCAGTCATATAACACGTGTATGAAAAAAGTAATAGTAAAAATGAGTCCAAAAGGCAGTAGCTTGTTTTCTCTTTATTCAAAATAATGTTTTTGCTATCATAGATATGGATAGTCAGGCAGCAAGATCCAAGATGGTTACGCAAAGTCGTAGATTTTTCCACGAAATCGCAGACGGATAAGAACATTCCCTGTATTCAATTTCAGCTCAAACATGCTTGAATACTGTCAGAAAAAGGAATACAATAACACAATAACACTTTCTTGCTAAGAACTATGAAATGTCTGCAATTCAGTGCCCCAGAAGCGATAATTTTTGCTTATTTTTCACGCATAGGCAGAAATGCGCCTCGTCGCTCATGGTGATTTCAAATTGAAAATCTTTCTCATCGCAGTCGCGGCAATAGCCGATACACTCTTTGCACTTTGTACGAGAGCATCTTCAAGTCTTTCAACAAAATTCGTTATTAAGACCGTCTATTAATTGCCAATTGCGTGGCCTGTCGTCTAGTTGATGTTTCGGGGTCTTCTTGGTCATCAGCGATATTCTCGACTGAATGGCTGCTCCAAGAGCGACCACGTCTTTTGAGCCAGTCTCCTCGAGGCGAACAAAACAATACATTTTCCAATGTTTTCAAGCTATCGTACCCAACGGAACCAATAAAAGTAACATAGGCAGTGCTCTAGAAGTTGATATAGTCGATTATCGATATCGCATACATGACATGTTAATATTCTGCTTATGGGGTGGTATATTTTAGCTAACCATGCCCCACAAGTATTTAGTTCTGCAAAATCAATTCAGTTTCAACATAAGCTGTTTGACTTTGCCATTACTACTTTAATTTTTGTTTGGTGGAGTAGTTAAGCTTTTATCTAAAATCAGACTTGAATGAAAATTTTAGCTTTTTTGGCAATGTAGTAGTCTACTCAAGGATTGTATGTTAATCGCACCTACTGTGTATCTTACTTTTACCACTGCGATAGCCCATTCCCCGACTGTATTATGGCATATTTTACATAAATGTAAATGTAACCAAAATTTATAAATAATGAAAGTCATACCTCATTTAGTACTTTCTACTTGCACACCAATCGTAACGGTAAAACCAGGAACCTTTAAGCATTCTCCCTCTTGTGTGAAGATTCATCTAACCACCACTCCAGACAAAATGAACCTAAGCCGCAACACGGAAGTTAATACTTTATATAGTCCTTTCGCCAAATTTAACAAAAAAAAAACAAAAACACGCAGCAACACAACTGGCAAAGTTCGCGCCATGAACCCCATTAAGCATGCTACTTAAGGTGATATGAATTTAACGGTGATGTTAATTACGGATACGCTACCAGCTCTTCAAGTGCTTTTCAGTTCTGGTGTGTAACACTCTGACTTTCTCCTAGAAAGTGCGCCTCGCACACAAACACATTCATCTTACGGCTCGTTGCAGCTAAAACTTTAATTTTTTTTATCACAAGAGCTACAAATTGTATCTCAACGAAGCAAAAAAGAAATTATGTACACAGACAGGGAGGAGAATATATACAGAGTTGAAAAGCCCACAAGGGTCATTCCCCTGTGGTACAACCTTCACAATTTGTGGTTCAGTTGTGTTCTTATTTTCATTTTTATTCGGCCAACTTCGCAAGTGGCGCCCGAGGGTGCTTGTAATGAATTATGCCACAAAGCACGGCTAAAAAAAACCGAAACAGTTCGAGAACAACAGAGTGGGTAGGACAGGACCACAAGTCCCTAGTCGCATGAATAATAAGTACAACATCCTTGAGAATTTTAGTTGCTCGTATATAAACTCTCACGAAGCTTGATTGATGATGACTATAACTGGGTGGAATGTTACCGTTTCTCTGATTCAACAAACCGTAAATGTGCTGCTGATCGGATCTGAGTTGATTTTCTTAAGTCATGGTACCACCCACCCCCATCTCCTCATGGAATATTCAAGCGAAACACAATCAGGTATGCAGGTAACGAGAGAATTCAACAAAACTTATGAATGATGATAGCATCTCCCTGGAGGTGTGTCGGGAGTTTGTAATAAGCTTTCGAGAGTCCCGATAACTTGGCAAAAGATGAGTGATCCCAGCTGGGCATTTGATGTAATTTGCGTGCTTGTTTTTTTTTTTGTTTTTTTTTACACTTTTTTAGCCTTTTTTTTTGTGAAACGAAAATGTAAAAACTTTTCTTTTTGTTTTTTTTTTCTTAATTAAATTAAAATTCTGTGCATCTTCAAGTTTATAATTAAGAAGTACCAACCCAGTAGTGATGGGAAGAGAAATGTTGTGTAATTGGGTCAATTACTGGACACATTTAAATGCAGTATAGTTTCTTATCGCTAAGGGTACATCCATACATATAGAGTGAAAGGACGATTGTAACCTTCTCTCGATATAAAATGAACAGAACTCCCTACAGAGAGAGAAAATTGTACTTCCAAGCGATTTGGGTAAATGTGGTCTTCTGGAGGAAATTAAGTGCTCAAGTCCATTAAAATTGGTTGCTCTGGCGCGGCGGTGGCTGAGGGGAGTCTTGGCGAAACTCAACTTCGAACGGAAATAAATCAGAGTCCAATCTGAGGTTATTTTTATGTTCCAGTAATTGCTGGGAAAATTCTTTTGAAGTAAGTCTATTAAAAGGGTATAAGTTTGGCGAATGTTGAAAACGCAGTTCATTTAGGAATAGTGAAGAACAATGTGAAGTTAAAGTAATTTTCACTGCACAAAGTACAAAAAGACTTTGGTACATTTCTTAGGTCAAGAGAACAAAGTTACAAGTATTTGAAGAGACTAGGCGGGCTGGAAAAATATTCCTTAGAAGAGGAAAGTTTTTCTTTACTCTCAACAAGTAACTTCAAACAGATTTTGTGTACTTTGGGAAGTAGATACAACCTACAGGTACTTACAAAGCTCGAACAATTTACATTCTTCTCAATACGAACATATTAATGTCTTTGGACGTTCCAACAGGGAACATTTCATTCAGTTTTTATATGTATTGAGAATCATCAGAACACTGTGCACATCTACCATCTAATGATGACTGACTCAAAGCTGCCGTGATATGATACGTAAAACGAAGTATTTAAAACCTCTAGATTCGTAGAACAAAAGCGATTCTCCACAGATCGATGGTGCTTTCTTTTGCTCATTACAGCGCCAACTGCTTCTCGGCCACATCAAAGCCGATTTCAATTTAAATTAAAACTAGGGAAAAACTTTTTTTCTTTTCTTTCGAATTACACATGCCAAATGTTCGGCGTTACATATATCGGTATAAACCGTAAGTAAGGCTCTGCTGGAGCACAGTCCATGTTCGCTGCCCTCTGTCCTTTTTCAACGAAGGTGGAAATCTCGAAGTAGTACGTAGTTATCGTTTACCAAATGGGACTTTAACGCAACTAAAAACACATTCTTAATCAGAACCAATCTAAGAAGATCGACAAATGATTTTTTTGTTTCTTATATTTTAAATCGCGTTTAAACTGTGAAGTACTTTACAGTACGGATATTGGGCCGTATGCGAAAAGATAAGCACAATCTCAGAGTCGGAGGTAACGAGCTTGAGTGAGATCGATCGTGCAAAGCGGAAATCGGACTCAGTTTCATATGCAAAACCATGAGATCGTTCTCAACGGCTCTGACTAGATGGATTTGAGTCAAATCTCAAAGCGCTCTATCTTATTTAGTTGTGATTAAATTTTTTTGCGTCAAGTTGAATAAAGAAGGTAAGAATGTTTTCTGAGAGTGAAATAGAGAGTCTGGTTTTCAAGAGCGAATTGGATCACTTTAATAAATATTTTGGTTAAAGAACTGAGAGAAAATGAAATAAAAAAGCTAGGGTCAATAGTGTTTGATCTGCAGTAGAATGGTTAGTTTGTATCAAGTGATTGTTTAAATCTGTAAAGTCGTCTTCATTTAAATACTTTGCGAAGCTATGCAAAATAAAACAATAGCTTTTAAACTGGGAATAGTATCTTCGTTCACTTGAACTTAATATAGCAAAATCGGAAAACGTTGTTTTATTTGTCCGAAACATCTGTCTGTGATGACTCTTTCTTTTGTTGAAACAGCATTGCATTTACGGACCGTTTCTTTAAATGGTGTCATTAACCAAGGAGTAACGCCATATTCTTCATCTCCCAATAGTATTGCTGATGAATTATTACTCATAAAATTAAATAAGAAAGTTTTTTTTTAAATGCGAGAGTCGTGAATAGATCCTGGCCAACAAACTTCAACGCTGGTAAATTGTTCTTCTGTGTTGCATGTATTATAGCTTGGACATTTATTGAGTACAATCTCATGCGATTGACGTACTCCTCATATTGATTTATTTGTCTTTTTATACGAACATGAGTGCAATCAAGAGCACCAATTGCGTAAGAAAATGCATACTTACTGCTCCATATCCTTTGCGCTTCTTTTTTCTTCCGAAGTATGGAATACGATCCAATCAACTTCAATTTGCTGTATGACTCTAGATATAGTTCATTGATGTACACCAATATCTTCACCAGCTCCTATTCTGGGGTCTTCCATATACTCGTAGCGCAAAATTCTTATTTTTTCTTCGTTCGTCGAAGCATCACCAACTCGTGTTTCCAGGGTCGGCCCCGAAATTCTTCAGCTAATAATTTCACACCCTCTTCACTTAATCGATACAGCCGACGAAAATCTTCATCAACTGGACACCTTTTAAATTTATAAATTCGATTTGTAACGAAATTTAGTTGAAATTCGGCCATCTTGATAGTTGTATATGAACTGAGTAAGGGAAATACCATGCTTAACTATTTATGAGACCGATCTTATGCAATCAATCGTTTTCTCATCTTTTTGCATATCAAACCAAGGCTTGTCTCACATCTAGGTATGAATTTCTGATCGATCTCAACACTTTGAGATCGTGCTCACAACATGAGATTTACCTCAGTCGGTGTTTTTTTTTTTTTTGCATACCATGTTAAGAAAGATCTCAGAAAAGTGAGCTTGAACTCATCTTTTTGCATACGACCCATTGTCTCGTACATTTAAGACTGTTTCTATCTCGGAGTTGATGTGGCTTCGCAGTCGCTGATTGTGTGACACAGCGTGTTTTCTAATCACTTTCGTCATTATGTCACCAAGGGGTATTTACCATTTTAAGGAAGGAAGGACTTTGTTTTGGAATGTCTATATAGTTTGGAATTTTCTTTCTTTGTACAACTCAGGCAGGCTTCTTATAGCTTCTATACTTGCTTCTATAGCAAGATTTTGTTCTGGGTGAACATACGTATATCTGAGTTGCTTACCAGTAACCAGTACACTTTTGTATATATCAAATTTAGCTCTTATCTTTTTCTTTTGATGTGCTCTTTTTATTTTAACATCGCATTCAAACTCATTCCAAGATAGTTGGCTATTTTGGCATAGAGTACAATTTGATTTTTAATGAATATCAGACAATTTTTTATCTTTTTATTTGTGAAGTTTATGTGAGTTGATTTTGTCGCATTGAGTTTGATTTACCATTATTGGGTCAAAACACTTACTCTACTGACTGCATTTTGCAGTTTCTATGTTGCCTATACAGTGCATTTATCTAGACCTAATACTGCAGTATCATCTGCAAAAGTAGCCATTATGGCATTGTTATCCACCGGCATACTTAGTATACATACAACAGATATAGGGTTTATCCTAGGGCACTTCCTCAGTAACCCCGATGCTGTAATATATTAAAGAAATACGAGCAGGTATCTATCCACATTCCCTCACTGAATCACCAGCTTTTGAAGCTCG
Source organism: Brachypalpus laphriformis (assembly GCA_945910035.1). Classification (NCBI taxonomy): domain Eukaryota; kingdom Metazoa; phylum Arthropoda; class Insecta; order Diptera; family Syrphidae; genus Brachypalpus; species Brachypalpus laphriformis. Next base: position 129,116,207 of record OX246755.1, read on the forward strand.
AAGAAACTAAGGGGACGTTTACGTGCGTAAGAAAGCCTCTCCCCATATATAACTCACAATTTATTGAAGTTTCTACACAAGGCTGCTATATTTTTTTGTTGATTCGTTAAATTTTACGGATGGACTAAAGAGTGAGAGCCATAGGATTATTTTCGGAAACCTTGAAAAATAATCAAAGTTATCTTCAACAAATTAAAGAAAAAATCACGCTAATATTATTATTATTAATTGTGAGAAGGCTGTATTACACTGCCACCTAATGGTCCATTGTATCCCCTAGTAATGGTTTTGAGATGTTCGTTCCCTCATTAGAGTTCCCCTCGCGTTACAATTCTTTCTAGAATTAGATTTAACAGTCCTGCACTCTTACTTAGATTTGGCGAGTATACAACACGCTTAAAACGCCCTCTCTAGTCCAGTTTCTTTAAAAAATTAGAGTATGAAACATCCTCATCTGATATTTGGTACTTGCCTAAATATTTCATTCTTTTATAGGTCAGTGCCCCACAAGGCACCAGAATGCGTTCCGGAGTCTCAATGGACTCGTTGCAGAATCTTCAGTCCCTTTTCTGCTATACCTAGTTTCCTTAGATGTTCCTTGAGTCTACAGTACCCCTGTAGAAAGCCTGTTAAGGTGCGTAGGTTTTAGGTTGATGTATTCTTCTAACCTTTTTCGGTTGTAGTTCCCTAGTAGTTTTTGTTCCTGCCCTAGACCTTGAGTGTTAATCCAGGTACCGTCCCTGTTTGATCTCTATGCTATATGCTAGGGTATGGCCCCCTTAATCCGCTGAATGGTTCAGGACTTATAAATGGCTCTGCCGCGCATTGTTTTGCTACATTTTATTCCGACATAGCCCAGTATACAAACAATTTTTCTTTGTATCTTCTGTCTAATTTATTAAGTTTGCGTATGCATCCGTAAACCAGTTTAAACATGATGAAATGTTCGTTAAGTGCCTTCAGCGAAGTTGTGATCCGACAACAAGGGATCATAACCCTCCCACTGGGTCCGCTTCGGAGTACTTTATACTTGGCTCAAAGCTACATGCACAAGTTCCTTCCGTTGTTCTTGATTCATTGGTATGCCATTTTTTAGTGTGGTTTCTCAGCCTATTTACTGTGGATATATTGCTCCAGTTCTTATTGCTGAGCTTCTATATTTGAAATTATTTTCAAATTTGAATTTTCTAATGTTGCCGTCTTTTAGGATTGCCAGAAGAGGTAGTTTTATTTACTAAGTACATCAATTTCTCTTGCTACAACGAACTTCTCTCTTCCGGTTCCTTTTTTCACCATAGTTAAAATCGTTCCATTTGCGCAATTCCCAATGACAGGGTGCAAGGGAGGCTGTTCCAAGAGTACTTTAATGGCTGTGGTTGCGAATGTTCTCATAGCTCCAGTAATGCAGAGGAATGCCAGTTGTTGCACTTTATTCAGTGTATTCCTCGCTGTGACTTAACTGGTTTGCCCACGTGGTTGGCCCATAGCGAGCATTGGTGCTACAATACATGGCGGTAACGTTTCTCTCTCTTTTTAAAATATAAATGACTCGTTAAACAAAAACCTGACCTGATTTGATGTTCAAATAAATTATTTTCTGCATAGAAATATGAAAATCCGATCCAAATTTAAAGGATGGCCCCGGGTGTAATATTTTAATATTCTGTGAATTCTTCATTTCATCGAAATCCTCTAAATTCGTTCATTCAGAATTTTAGTAGCGAAGGATTAAAATAATAAAATTTAAATACAATAACTTTTACTTTAAACGGAAACTTATTAAAAATGCATTCTCATTTATTTTTGTGGAAAATAAATGGAATTTATGCAAAGTTAAAATGTTATTCCCCTTTTCTTCCATTAACTGCATTTGAATTTCAATTAAATTTTTAGTGTTATTGTAGTAATTAATTTTTATTTTCCGGTTTACTCTCCTAATAGAATAAATAAAAGTTTTTGCATACAATTCACAAAAAAACAGCATTTATTCTTGATAACGGCCGGAGAAAGGAATAGCAAATATTATTTTGATCGGGGTTATGCCAAATTTATTCGTTGTTACTCGGGAAATGCTAAATGGGAAAGGTAAATTCGAACAGGAACTATTAAACCAGAGCCAAAGTAATGAAAATAATTTAAACAAATTAAAGGATGTAGTAGTTTTGAATGGGGTCAGTTGTTGCAATGAATGATTGCTTTTTGTTATATAATGCTATATGACTAATATTTGTGAACGCCTAAAATCTATCAAATGGTGACCTGGCGACTGAAAGATTTTAATGGAACGAATATTTGGTTGCTTTCAGTTCAACTGATTTTCACCTCTAACATGTTGCTTGTATAGCTGTATTAAATGCCTTGATATGTTAAACATCTTACGAACTTTAGCTGTTCAGCTTTTAAGCATACATCTTCTATATATCTAAAACTAAGTCGCAAAATGCGTATGTTTCCCTCTACCGCCCGTAATTTTCAACCAATTTAGTTGGTTTTTTTTAATGTAGATAATTACGGTACAAAGATGTTAGGCAAAAAAAAAATAGAAAATTACGAAAACATTCAAAAACATTGAAAAACAAAAAACTTAGGCATTTTTGTGTGCGATACCGTTGTGGTGCATACAGCTGAGTACAACAAAAAAAAAAAATGCCTGGCGAAGCAGGCGGGGTTTAAGCTAGTACGAGTATATAAAACATGTTGCTGGTGTGAATTTTAATTAAACAAATGTAGACTGCAATGTGGAATACATAGATTTCGAGTGATATCGCATCATCTTCTTGGGTCCCTATGGTACAAGAATCATCTTCCACAAGACACATTTATCTCAGGTGATACTATTGCCGATGTTGCCATGCTCTATTCGCTTTCAACCATAGAACTTTCTCGTGTTTTAATTGTCATTCTGGCCTTTCTGCGATTGTTAATACACATGTCGAGCTTACGCAAACTCGCCTTTTTACGTTTGACTAAAACTGTGTAAGCTGTCAGATTCTGTTCGTTGTACAAAGAGGACACTGTCCTGGTACACGATAGAACAAATGGTCTCAATATTATACGAAACAAAACTCAGCCTTATTCAAGGGCCTTAATGCGTCGTTACTTGTCTAATCCACCTTGACATGCATATTACCAACTTATGGAAACAATCTTGGTAAAATCAATCTCGCAGGCACTATATACGTACACTAACATGAAAAAAAAAAAACCGGTCGCGAGTAAAACAGAAGATTTCATCTTTGACCTGCTCTGTTCACTGTAGTGCTAAAAGGGTGGTTTTTATTTGTAACAGATAGACCAATCTTAAGTGATTTAAGCAGAAAAACCAGGGTCATATTATTTCAGGAAAAAAAAAACCGTTAGTAATTTTAAGCTTTTAAAAATATATTAATGGTCTGCATATGTTATTGTTTCAAAACTTTTAAAAATGTAAAATCTCCACCTCATATGGCTTGGTGCCGCCTTTGTCTTTTATAAGGACTTCAACCCTATTTGGAATGCAATCCTAAAGGCTAGTGATGTAGCAGATGTCGATTTCTTCATACCAAAGTTTTTCGATGCGACTTCTTAATTCCTGCAAGTTTCTTGGCTTTTTGTTCCTTAATTTACACTCATTCGCTGCCAAACGTGGTCAATGGTTTAATTTATGTCTGGACCAATTCCAGATCAATGAAGTGAATTTATACCGAGTTGTACCTTTGAACCTAGAAAAAAATTGGACAAAAACCGATTAAAAACACAATCAAAGTGATCAAATTATCAAAATAACAGTAGAATCTTCACGATTTACTTCCGCTTTTAACACAATCACGAGGTGCGGAATCGTTCAATTTATTGAAGTTTCTACACAAGGCTGCTATATTTTTTTGTTGATTCGTTAAATTTTACGGATGGACTAAAGAGTGAGAGCCATAGGATTATTTTCGGAAACCTTGAAAAATAATCAAAGTTATCTTCAACAAATTAAAGAAAAAATCACGCTAATATTATTATTATTAATTGTAAGAAGGCTGTATTACACTGCCACCTAATGGTCCATTGTATCCCCTAGTAATGGTTTTGAGATGTTCGTTCCCTCATTAGAGTTCCCCTCGCGTTACAATTCTTTCTAGAATTAGATTTAACAGTCCTGCACTCTTACTTAGATTTGGCGAGTATACAACACGCTTAAAACGCCCTCTCTAGTCCAGTTTCTTTAAAAAATTAGAGTATGAAACATCCTCATCTGATATTTGGTACTTGCCTAAATATTTCATTCTTTTATAGGTCAGTGCCCCACAAGGCACCAGAATGCGTTCCGGAGTCTCAATGGACTCGTTGCAGAATCTTCAGTCCCTTTTCTGCTATACCTAGTTTCCTTAGATGTTCCTTGAGTCTACAGTACCCCTGTAGAAAGCCTGTTAAGGTGCGTAGGTTTTAGGTTGATGTATTCTTCTAACCTTTTTCGGTTGTAGTTCCCTAGTAGTTTTTGTTCCTGCCCTAGACCTTGAGTGTTAATCCAGGTACCGTCCCTGTTTGATCTCTATGCTATATGCTAGGGTATGGCCCCCTTAATCCGCTGAATGGTTCAGGACTTATAAATGGCTCTGCCGCGCATTGTTTTGCTACATTTTATTCCGACATAGCCCAGTATACAAACAATTTTTCTTTGTATCTTCTGTCTAATTTATTAAGTTTGCGTATGCATCCGTAAACCAGTTTAAACATGATGAAATGTTCGTTAAGTGCCTTCAGCGAAGTTGTGATCCGACAACAAGGGATCATAACCCTCCCACTGGGTCCGCTTCGGAGTACTTTATACTTGGCTCAAAGCTACATGCACAAGTTCCTTCCGTTGTTCTTGATTCATTGGTATGCCATTTTTTAGTGTGGTTTCTCAGCCTATTTACTGTGGATATATTGCTCCAGTTCTTATTGCTGAGCTTCTATATTTGAAATTATTTTCAAATTTGAATTTTCTAATGTTGCCGTCTTTTAGGATTGCCAGAAGAGGTAGTTTTATTTACTAAGTACATCAATTTCTCTTGCTACAACGAACTTCTCTCTTCCGGTTCCTTTTTTCACCATAGTTAAAATCGTTCCATTTCCGCAATTCCCAATGACAGGGTGCAAGGGAGGCTGTTCCAAGAGTACTTTAATGGCTGTGGTTGCGAATGTTCTCATAGCTCCAGTAATGCAGAGGAATGCCAGTTGTTGCACTTTATTCAGTGTATTCCTCGCTGTGACTTAACTGGTTTGCCCACGTGGTTGGCCCATAGCGAGCATTGGTGCTACAATACATGGCGGTAACGTTTCTCTCTCTTTTTAAAATATAAATGACTCGTTAAACAAAAACCTGACCTGATTTGATGTTCAAATAAATTATTTTCTGCATAGAAATATGAAAATCCGATCCAAATTTAAAGGATGGCCCCGGGTGTAATATTTTAATATTCTGTGAATTCTTCATTTCATCGAAATCCTCTAAATTCGTTCATTCAGAATTTTAGTAGCGAAGGATTAAAATAATAAAATTTAAATACAATAACTTTTACTTTAAACGGAAACTTATTAAAAATGCATTCTCATTTATTTTTGTGGAAAATAAATGGAATTTATGCAAAGTTAAAATGTTATTCCCCTTTTCTTCCATTAACTGCATTTGAATTTCAATTAAATTTTTAGTGTTATTGTAGTAATTAATTTTTATTTTCCGGTTTACTCTCCTAATAGAATAAATAAAAGTTTTTGCATACAATTCACAAAAAAACAGCATTTATTCTTGATAACGGCCGGAGAAAGGAATAGCAAATATTATTTTGATCGGGGTTATGCCAAATTTATTCGTTGTTACTCGGGAAATGCTAAATGGGAAAGGTAAATTCGAACAGGAACTATTAAACCAGAGCCAAAGTAATGAAAATAATTTAAACAAATTAAAGGATGTAGTAGTTTTGAATGGGGTCAGTTGTTGCAATGAATGATTGCTTTTTGTTATATAATGCTATATGACTAATATTTGTGAACGCCTAAAATCTATCAAATGGTGACCTGGCGACTGAAAGATTTTAATGGAACGAATATTTGGTTGCTTTCAGTTCAACTGATTTTCACCTCTAACATGTTGCTTGTATAGCTGTATTAAATGCCTTGATATGTTAAACATCTTACGAACTTTAGCTGTTCAGCTTTTAAGCATACATCTTCTATATATCTAAAACTAAGTCGCAAAATGCGTATGTTTCCCTCTACCGCCCGTAATTTTCAACCAATTTAGTTGGTTTTTTTTAATGTAGATAATTACGGTACAAAGATGTTAGGCAAAAAAAAAATAGAAAATTACGAAAACATTCAAAAACATTGAAAAACAAAAAACTTAGGCATTTTTGTGTGCGATACCGTTGTGGTGCATACAGCTGAGTACAACAAAAAAAAAAAATGCCTGGCGAAGCAGGCGGGGTTTAAGCTAGTACGAGTATATAAAACATGTTGCTGGTGTGAATTTTAATTAAACAAATGTAGACTGCAATGTGGAATACATAGATTTCGAGTGATATCGCATCATCTTCTTGGGTCCCTATGGTACAAGAATCATCTTCCACAAGACACATTTATCTCAGGTGATACTATTGCCGATGTTGCCATGCTCTATTCGCTTTCAACCATAGAACTTTCTCGTGTTTTAATTGTCATTCTGGCCTTTCTGCGATTGTTAATACACATGTCGAGCTTACGCAAACTCGCCTTTTTACGTTTGACTAAAACTGTGTAAGCTGTCAGATTCTGTTCGTTGTACAAAGAGGACACTGTCCTGGTACACGATAGAACAAATGGTCTCAATATTATACGAAACAAAACTCAGCCTTATTCAAGGGCCTTAATGCGTCGTTACTTGTCTAATCCACCTTGACATGCATATTACCAACTTATGGAAACAATCTTGGTAAAATCAATCTCGCAGGCACTATATACGTACACTAACATGAAAAAAAAAAAACCGGTCGCGAGTAAAACAGAAGATTTCATCTTTGACCTGCTCTGTTCACTGTAGTGCTAAAAGGGTGGTTTTTATTTGTAACAGATAGACCAATCTTAAGTGATTTAAGCAGAAAAACCAGGGTCATATTATTTCAGGAAAAAAAAAACCGTTAGTAATTTTAAGCTTTTAAAAATATATTAATGGTCTGCATGTGTTATTGTTTCAAAACTTTTAAAAATGTAAAATCTCCACCTCATATGGCTTGGTGCCGCCTTTGTCTTTTATAAGGACTTCAACCCTATTTGGAATGCAATCCTAAAGGCTAGTGATGTAGCAGATGTCGATTTCTTCATACCAAAGTTTTTCGATGCGACTTCTTAATTCCTGCAAGTTTCTTGGCTTTTTGTTCCTTAATTTACACTCATTCGCTGCCAAACGTGGTCAATGGTTTAATTTATGTCTGGACCAATTCCAGATCAATGAAGTGAATTTATACCGAGTTGTACCTTTGAACCTAGAAAAAAATTGGACAAAAACCGATTAAAAACACAATCAAAGTGATCAAATTATCAAAATAACAGTAGAATCTTCACGATTTACTTCCGCTTTTAACACAATCACGAGGTGCGGAATCGTCTTGAAACACAGCACCCGGCTCACTTCTTTATAGTGGAAATCACTCCATTTTTTGTGACCTCTTTTTATTTTACAGCATTTATGGATCCATTCACTATCAAAAGTATTCAATGACACATTTGGACCTTTTCGAACGACCTGCTACACATTCTTCCTACAACCGTTCTCCAGGTCGGTGTCGAACTGTGGTCTTTCCGTCTAAAAATTTCAGATTGAGTTTCGACTCATCTTGCAAATATAATCTTTTGGCAGTCATCTCGGGGTCCAATCCTGTCTTTCTAGCCGTATGAAATGTTTTTTTTTTTTTTTTTGCCGTCCGGTAGGCAAACAGACTTGCTTTGTTAGCACGTCTTTGGACTGTTGTCACAGAGATGTCTATTCCGGTAGTTTCCATAATATCTCTCTTACTTCTGCTGCAGAAACGAACCGGTTCTTTAACTGAACCACTTCCACTTGTTCGCTCTAAAACACCAGTATTTCTTGGTAACATTTTAAAAATGTTTTCAATTTTTTTTGTTCATCAATAATTCGTTGAATCCAAATCATCGATAAATTTCTCTCATCTATTCACTTTCCCCTTAAAAGCTAGGACTTAACCCTTCTAAAACTTTTTTAACTGCCTCAGGCTCATTGCGCACTTTTCATGGTGGAAAAACGCTTAAAAACATAGGCAACTTCAAAAACGAGGAAACATCAATCATTTACACGATAATGAAAGAATTTTTTTCGTTCAATAAACAGAGCAGGTCCAAGTCGAAATTTTCTTAGTGTGTTTTCTTGGAAACACATGAAATTAATATACTATTTGATAGATTTGAAAAATTACGTAAAATGTTCAGTATAAAACCTACTTTATAAAGCCTACTTTAATCGATCTGGGTTAGACGAGAATAGATAGGATATCCATTTTAGATGAACTGTAGATTTTCTGTATCTAAGTTTGTTTTTAAAAAGAGAATTGTAAACAAATACATTGCAATCAATTTATTTTCATAAAGTTGTTTAAAAAACTTGACTTATCCCGGAAATGGTAAAATAAAAGTACCCTAATCTAGTCTAACCAAACCAAAGCCATTCAAATTTGTTTGCAAAATTATTCAGAATTCGTCTTAGGAGAAGATATACATTACTCGTTAGTGTAAACTTGCTGTAGTATAAGTATATGTTGTCAATTAACACATCAATACAGAAAAAAATCGTTTAAAATATCAAATTTCAATATTTCGAAAAATAAATTTAGGTGAATAAAGTGACTTATGTTTCCACACAACTCATTAACCATCGTTTGTGGTGTACGACGCATTTTTCGATCAAGTCCTTCATTGTTTTTCTGTCTAGTGCAGCACATGTTTAGGGATCAAAAAACTATAAGACAGACGCCTTTTCCATTCCTTCCGGTCCGTATTTCCCTTTCGTCTGCACCAGTATGAAGTTTTTTTGAATTACACATCAGACAGTGAAATACTTTCGCCTACTTTATGCGTGGTCACTGCCTGTTTGTCAAGTGTTGTTTGGATATTTTTCTCTGTCATCCAGTAACCCTATTGTTCTGCTTTAAATGATCTAGGTCGAGCAGGAGTCTCAGCACTAGATGCACTGATGCTTTTGTCTTGGATGACAGACCAGATTTTTAATTTTTTTTAAAGACATCTGCTGCGGCTCTTCCATCCTTCTTGGATCCAATCTATAGTTATTATTTCTACGGTCTTCTTTTCTTAGACTGATGGGAAATTATTGGACTTATGCTGTCATTTTTAATAATGTTAACTCCTTTTCACAGGATATGTAGGCATATTCAGATCGGTATACATAATAATGGTCATAAATGGTACCTGGAGCCGTGGCGCATGGTAAGTGTGTCGGAAGACTGCGCGTAAAGTTCATTTTGTTCGAATCCCAGAAAACACCAAACGTTTTCTCGCGGTTCCATCTCTCGCGAACTTTGAGAAACATCAGAGAGTATTGTTGTTACGAAAAAGCTTCTCAAATACAATATAAAAATTGCCTTCGGATACGGCACAAACCTGTAGGTCCCTTCCATATGTGCGAAAAATGTAACGCACACAATATGAGTGGTTGCGAGAAGATAGGGCTAGGCCCCTCATGGGCTGTTACCACAAATATGTATGTACGAGTATGTAGTGGCAATTATCATCCCGGCGTAACCAAGACAGTCAAAAACATAGAACGAACTCTTAATATCGTCGCATATACCTTTCACAAATTTAACTCCGTTCTCATACTTTATTGCATAGACTACAAGCATTTGGGCATCAATGTACCACATTCTTGACGTAGACAAAATTTTAAATTGCTCAATCATTGGTTAAGCATATCAAGTCAAACAATCACACTCGTGAAATATTCTAAAAGCTTTCGGTTTTCAAAATACCTACTTCTCATTCTAGGTATGTTAAGCTTTGTTACATTTTCTATTTTAAAATTGGTTAAGTTCCTTAACTTCCACTAACTGAAGACAGTTGTATGAAATTGGTTTCAGAACAAATTAATACAAGTCCTTCAGAACTAAATCTTCGAAAAAGCTCCACGTAACTGGTTTATGCATTAGCTGAACAAATTGAAACTTTAACAATTCTGCCCAATGAAATTTAAACTCTGTCGCTAGTTTAGTTGTAAAGCTTATTTCAAAAGTCTTATCTAGTACACCACCCCTAAAAAAAATAGCCTTAGCAAGAAATCAAAGCTTAGGAAAACTTTAAGAGTAGAATGTTTTAAAAATTTCCCAATATTTCAAAACTTTTTATTAACTTGCTGTGAGTTCCTCTAGTTTCAAGGGTTAAAAGCTTAAAACCATATATTTACACAAATGTGTTATCAGCAACTTAGAATTTCTACAACATTTGTCGAAGTATCTAAAACACCAACCAACCATAACAATTTTAGTATCAAGTACTAAAAAGCTTTTCATTTGTAGAATTAGATTATGTTCCACATTGTTTTGTTCTCAAACCCTTCAGTGGTTCAGAGAATATAATGAGACTTTTGAATGGGATTTTCTGTTTAAGTAGACCGAAGGTGAAGGTTTACAAAGTTTTTTTTTTTTACAACCCCTTTTCAAATATTGCCAGGCGTACAAGGTCCCTTATTCATGCATATTGCAGATAGTACACCAAATATAGGGCAAGTTATGAATGGAATTTTCGCCCGCACTACTTGTCTTGTGCGCTTTGTAACGAGGTTCGTTGTGTGTATTGTGTTTTAAGTTAACTAACCTTGGTATAAACCAATTAACGAGAAGCAATGTTTGCTAGACTTGAAATTGTTTTATGTACTCGTAACAGAGCAGTGGGATTCATGTTGAGCTACATAATGAGTACTGGAATAGGGGAGGTTGGGGATATAACTTTGCTTAAACAGTTTCATTGTTATGGTGTATGTTCTGGTAGAAGTCATCTTAATTTAAAATTGACTATGATCGGAAAACTGTGTCAACCTGCATTAGTTCAGTTAATTCTGACTTTGAATGTAGGTATTGGAAGGTAGAAAGAAGACGTTTGCTTTTCCTTGGAGTTTCCGCTCGAACAATGATGATTGAAACTATGATACCACGACTCATGCGACCTTGGATGTTGATGTGTGTTGGTGAGGACAATCTAGAGCCAGCCTGTGGAGTTTAAGAAGAGGAATAGCTCATTTATGTTCTTACCCGAGATTTCCTCAAGTGAATTGTAGAAGGCTTTGCCTAATGCTTGATGTCTAGCCCTAGCTAGTGCTGGACAATTGCGCATGTAGTGGATAATTGTTTCCTTTTCGGTGGCTATGTTGCCACTACGGCAGTGTGTATTATATGGGATACCTAGTTTGGCTGCGTGCTCTCCTACCGGCCAGTGTCCCGTGATTATCGCGATTGTACGGGCAATGTCTTTGCGCGTTCTGTTCAATAGGGCGGTTGTTTTGGTCTTGTTGTAGTTAGGCCACATCTTTCTGGTTATAACGCAGTTCGCTAACCTGGACCATTTAAGGTTAGCTTTTCTAAGAAAGATTGAGGAGATGTTTGCCTTAATTGCTCCGAGCGGGGTGTGAACAAGTTCAGCAAGTGAGCATTGAAGGGCTGAGCCTCGCCTGGCCAGTTCGTCAGCATGTTCGTTGCCATCAACGTTGCTGTGGCCTGGAACCCAGACTAGGGTCACCATGTATCGGCCATCTAGCGAGGCCAGCTCCTGTCGGCATTCTAGTACTAGTTTCGAGGAAATGGTTTCCGAGGCAATGGCTTTGATAGCAGCTTGGCTATCGATTAAAATAGCGATTCTTTGCCTTGGTAGTGTATTTGTGTGTGACTTGATTTGGCAACAGGCTTCGCGAATGGCGAGTACTTCCGCTTGAAAGACGCTGGCAGCGTCCGGGAGTCGATACGATCTTGCGATATTCAGGGACTCCGAGAAAACACCCGCACCAACCCCACAGTCCATTTTTGACCCATCGGTTAGATCGAAACAACTGGTCGTCCGTCCATCTTGCCAATCTTTTCTTGTAGGGAATTGTACATCGAAACGCTTTGTGAAGTTCAATGTGGGGATGATGTAGTCTGTTGGAGTCGATACGAGTTCTCCTGGTAGAGAATCTAGGATATTGCTGTGTCCATAGGGTTTCGCAGTCCAACACTTGGACTCTCTGAGTCTGATTGCGCTGTGCGCTGAGATGTTTGTGCTATGTAGATCTAGGGGTAAAATGTGTAGCAGGACTGTTAGAGCGTCTGACGGAGTTGACCGTAGGGCGCCTGTTGTTCCTATGCAGGTTAGGTAGGTTAGGTTAGTCTGGCTGCCTGTACGAGAGTACAGACACACTTAAGTCAGTAAAGGTCCATTATGATGCCATGGATCTTTGGCTACCTAGGGACTAATTAAACTTACCGAAGCTTTTAAGAAGGCGAACGATGCTCGTTACGCCTAAGGACGCAAATTAGCCGAGATCATAGAAAAAGAATAAAAAATAATAATAATAAATAAATAAAAAATCGAAGAAAGGGGCCCATAAATGGAGCAGTCTTTTTGGGTAAGGTCGGGCATGTGCATATGAGGTGAAGGATTCTTTCCTCCTCCACTACGTCTCCACAACTCCTGCAGAAATCCTTAGAAAAGAAGGGCAACCTTTTATCATGCTATCCTATCAAACAGTGAGTACACCGATAAAACAAATAATCTGTGATAGCCCTAGTTTAACCAGCTTGGCACTATGTTTCTGATTTAGCATAGGTCAGCGAAATATGACACATTGAGCTAGCCATTTTTTCATCTCCCAATAGCGCCCAGCTGTAGTAGATGTTTACATGAAGCGAGTGGCATTCCGAGCGTCCGCTATTTTGGCAGAATTTTTTTCTTCCTTTCCGGCGAGGTCACCAAGTCCTGCAATTGCATAGCTCTAAGTGTCATCGTAACAGTCACAAGCCACCCATCCATCGACGGGCCTTACCCTATGCAAATAAGCTAGTTGGTTTAAAACTTTTAGTGTTATTGAAAGTCGTGGTGACGGTTTTCTTTGCCTTGACGAATAAGTTTGGCTAATACAGCAAAATTTGATATGAGTGCGTTATGGCTTGTCGCTATTTACGCGGTCTTGCAGTTAAATTCTTTTCTTTAAATTGACGCAAAATTAAAATTTTATCATTCTACTGCTTGCTTAGAGTATTTTCTCCTGGGTTTCCTTCTACGGGATTTCATTACAAATCGACAGAGGCCTGGTTTGCCATTATCTCCTTTTAACGTTAAGACTTCTCACTACCATGTAACATACATCTCATAAATCTAATTTTGGTGTTCCGTCGATCCCAATATGATTAATTTGGTTGGAGGCAGAACCGCAAGGTTTTAAGTACAGCAGCACTTAAGCAACGGTGCTTAAAAAACCTAAATATTAATACTCTTAAAGTATTAAAGTACTAGCAGTAAGTAAAGCATATGTATTCTGGAAACATTGTTGAAGTACTTGCCATACTTCAAAGTACTTGAAATATTTGAAAAGCGTAGGATTACTTAAGTACTTATCGTCACGTACCTGAAAAATACTGCTCTTTGTCCTATATTTCTATTTTTTTGTATCAGTAACCAAAAACTGAGATAGTTGTATCAGTATCTACTCGAATTACTTAAGATTACACCTAAAATACCACAATACTTATGATTTAGATGATTTACAATATGTTTATTAATACGTTTTCCATGGTGCTTTCTGGATATCGATATGTGGGAAATTTTTACTACACACTACATAAGTTCACAGGTGGTTTCGCAGGCTATGTATCTAATATACCCCCTATGTTCTTTCGAGAATAAGTTCTTAGACGCAAACGATTATGTGTTAGCTAGATTGAAACCTGCCATTCAGCTTCATCATTATCTGGATAATTGGAACGGATATGTGAAGCCCTTTTCGATTCTGTGGCAATAGTTTGGTGAAATGTTTAGATTACGAGGAATCCTCTCCAAAACAGAACCTATTAGCTAATTGAACACCCAAGCTAATTGAATTCCAAACTTGCCTCTTCCAATATATCTTCTACGAGGACTAAGCACTTTTTTTTCCAAATTACATAGTTAAAGTGTGTAACAATAGAGTTTGAACTCACGCACCGCAGAAAACGTTATACGTGCGAAAAGTTTTAAGCACTCTCACCAGATGCTACCATCTGTTGATGTATATCTTAGAATTTCAGTTCCCCCTATTTTCTTATTCAACTCTCGCAATCTGCCTCGTTATCGGCTTTGGTATCTATTAATGTGTCCCCTAAAATAACGTGCACTCGTAATCAAAATCAAAACGGATTACGATAAGTCAACTTCAAAAGAATTGGAAAATACATTTCCATACCCATGCTCCGATATTTCGAACGTTGTACACAAAGTCCTTCATAAACAACATCGCATTGCAGAAGTTTTCTCATTTTCAAATAATCTTTTGCGATACTTTACGTCACCCTTCTTACAAGGATATTTTCCCTCTTTATTTCTAATGGAACAAAGCTATTGAAAGTTAAACACGTGCGCCGGGAAGAGCAAGAATAATAGGAGGTCCTTGCTTGTAGGCAAAGCGACGAAACGCTTTTACGCCTTCTGTGTTATACATATCTTTGGGAGGTTTCCGTCAAAAAGTGGAGAAAGAATATAAAGAAAGAATATTATCAGTCAAGAATTGCTCAAATTGCACCCTAGTTTGGTCAGGCTTAAAAAATGTCTGCTCTTATGCTGATCAGTTTCTAAGTGGTCTATGAGTGTTCCAACATTTAAAGCCAAATGCCTTGCATTTTCTTACAGACTTGGTCAGATTAACACAGCTTTCAGTGCTGGTCAGCAATGGACCTAATAGTTTTTTTTTCGGTTAAGAAACGCTCTTCTGAATCACTTAAACTGTCTATTGCACCAATGGGAAGCAATTAACTGTTCATGAAATTTTTTCGCCTTCTATAGAAAAATTAGGGCCACTTCTCTGAGGAGGCGTTTACGTTATTAGTACTTACGTACCATATCAGCTTCAAAAAATGTCCAGCCAAAATGTACAGATACGTAGCGTAGCGGCACATAATTTATATGCAGTTTTTTTCTGCTGAGAGAGATAAAAAAATGTCGTAGATTTCTTACAGATGTTCGGGATCATTCGTTTAGTTTTTCTGCATCCTACCCATAAGACTCTTCCACCAAACATCCGACGCATATGCTAGGATCTGTGTAGATCTAAATGACCTTTCCGTTGATAAGTACATGTTCTCCAAAAGCACCCTTACACTGACAGAAACAGAAAACGCCTTAGCTGATTGACACTAGTGTATAATTCATCGATCATGTCAAGTGCTACCCGAGCATTAGCATAGACTGTCTTTAGGTTCAATATGGCTGAAGATATGCCTTTCATGCGGTCGAAAGTTGTCGAAAGCACTCTTGGTATCAATGAAAATTCTCGAGGGGTCAAATGAGATCTTACTATCCTTAAGATTCCTATAATAATCAAGTAACTTATAATTCCAACCAAAGGCCGATGAGTTACAGTCGTCAGGCAGAATCAGCTGTTCTGCTCCTTAAAAGGATCTACCTTCCTCATTTATCTGCGCTACCAACTCCGAATCAAAATTAATATACCCTAGGGGATAGGGTACACAAGCAAAAAAAAAGAAAAAGAAGGAGATTACAAAAACATACTTATATGTACAGTTACATACATTAAGCGAACACTCATCAGTGCCACTAACAGCTGTGCCTCAACACTAAAGGGAAAGACAGTCAAAATGAGTTCCATTGACTGTCAATGTGATTAGGATAATGGCATTAGGAGGCACCACTGACTCTGAATGTGTATGTGTCCCTGCTTTTGGCTTTAAAGCTACTGTATGTGTGTGCTGGATGTACTGGTTGATCCGCTTTAAGGCTTTGCAAAATTGTTTAGATAACTTGTGAATTGTTGTTTCAGGATACATTTTAAGAAGCCGAAGGATAGTAGGAGGAGGGGGGCTTTTATTTTTGTCGTGCGCTTCGCTCTGGAGACAAACAACAAAGTGGTTAATATATTGCACAGCAAATAGTCGGGAAATGAAAAGATGTGTGTTCTCTGCGCGAACTCAAGGGCTAGAGTATAAAAGTGACCATAAAATGGCAAGTTGTAACAGTCGTAAGTTATACGGCTTGGCGTCAGAAACACAGCATTTGGTGGGCGAATTCTTAATGGTGCGTTTATGTCCCACCTATGGCAATATATGATTTTATTGATAACCATTTGCTGTGAAGGAGCGCTTGCTGGTCCTTCTGAAACACACAATTTTATGTGGCGACATTGTAGTTGAGATTTGTTTTTTCTTGCTTCTTCAAAAAGCAAAGGATGCCCTTACGAGCAAGATGAGTTGGAAGCCCATGAAATTGAAAGATACTTTGGTATCGTAAATTATAATGGCGCCATATGATAAAGTCGATGGTAAATGTCGACAGGTTTTGGAGTCTTACTCTACGAAGAATTACCAGAACGAATGAACCAGAAATAAACAGTTCACAAAAGTTTAATGATTGTACGAAAATTGGTTTTGGGATAAAAAAACATCTGCGATTAAAATGGTTTTAACATCTGAAAGATTTCAGTCCCCTCCAAGCTGGTTTGGTTACATTTGAAGCATGTTTAAGCGGCAGCACTTGCAGTTGTGTTTCTAAAGTAGTGTCCAGCCTATCGATAGAACAATAAAGAGACACTGCTTTGAAAGAAGATTTGATTCAAAACTGAGTACCAAGAGCGAATCCAAATCAGAAACAAATTTAACATCAAGTAGGTTATAAACGGATATAAAGTCAATATAAGAATTAGGTTGGGAGTGTACAGGCCCTAAATAATGGAAATCGATCTTTCTCCATTATCTTTTAAGCAGAATATTCATGTGATCGAAAGATGTGCTCAATGAAACCTTGATTTATTGTCAATTAGTCAGGTTAGCTAACCTGGTCTAAGTTAGATTAATGGAATATGTCATTCAAATAAAGACACATCTATTGAGTACTAGGCTATGTAAGAGTGAAGATTAATAAAGTAGCAAGTGGATTAGCAATGGAATTCTAGGATGCCCCATTCGTTGAACCGGAACCGTCTAGAAAGCTAGGGAAGAAAGAGAAAGCAAAAGGGACAACCAAAACAGGCTGCAGAACTTCTAGGAAACTACTCATTGAACCCGAAAAGGTCTAAATCCTGCACGGATTTGTCTACCCAATAGACGGATCAGGGGAAAATGAATTAGCATCTCAAGAAACTGGGAATAGAGAAAAATTCATACTAATACCATACAGATTCACAAAGAAAGTCGGTTAATGATGGACAAACGGATGCACCAGCTGGGGTCTATCAACTGTCGGATACAAATGTACGATGACTGGAACCACTTCAGATGCAACAGTTTATTACTGAAGGAGATAATATAGCGTGAGCTTCTCATCGACTAAAGATCCTAGTGGAAAAAGAACAATATAACGTTTCATTTCACGGTGTGCATGCACCCATATAGCCCATCTATCTGTCCAGCTTCTTAGGCTACGATTTTTGCAGGATTGTCTGCTTAGTTGTGTTAGGGTCTTGTTCAAAGTTTCCTCATACGAGTATAGTGCACGTGATGTACCATATAAATTACACACACAAATCTTGATCCCGGATACTCAAGATAATGGGAAATCGACTGAATATGCTTTGATATGCGCTTGTCTGCCAAAGCAGTCTTAAATGAATTTTCTCTTCCACAATTAAGTAAAATACACATGTAGTAAAGCCCCTTCAGGAGCAGTGGGGAGGGTTTCCATAGGCGGTGTCTTTAAATTCAATTCACTGAACGTCGCGACGGTCTGTTGGTCTTTGTCCCGCCAACATATGCCCAGTAGGAGAAGGAATCATTTGTTATATATTGTGGAATCAGTATAAGGAATCAACGGATAGCATAGATGGCATGGATCTATTACTATACATATGTCGTATATTCCCTCTTATTCGTCATCAGTTCCCCCAAATTGGTTCTGACACCAGTCATATCTATGATTTCTGTAGAATGTCAGCAGCTCGAGGTCGAGCTGAACAAAGAAATGTTATGACAAAGCAACGCAATCGGATCCATTTTAGAAATCATGAAATGTCAGATCCCAGAATCAACCAAGTAAATCATCATGATATCACTTACATTCCACTGCAACTCATCCACATCATCAGTGCTGTCATTTCCCATCAGCAACTACCACTAACCCAATAGTTTTTCAACCACACGAACATTATTTCCCCTGCAGCTATTCGGGGAATTTAATTCCCTTAACTCGACAAATTTACCTATCGCATTGTAGTTTTGCTACAAGCCCCCAACTAAAGTCGGGAAAACCATCACGAGTGGGCATGGAAATTCGAAAAGAAATCCCCGACAAATGAGTCCTGCCTTCCCTGATTCGAGAGTGTGCACACACAAAAAAGGAGGTCTCCTTTTTTTGCTTCTCTACGTAGGAATATCAAGCTGCACATTTCAAATGTCAAGCAAATTTTGTGTGCGCATATCGAGAACAGTGCAAGGAAGTGGAAATAGCTCCTGAGGCACAGCTCTGCCACAAATATGCACTCACACACAGAAAACGCTTCTCACATTGCTTTCGAGAGTGAGTTATATTACATGCAAGTGATACTTTCTGGAGGGCGACCGACGAACACTCAAATATAAAATCCTTGAATAATGAGAATCCTGTGAAGGAGTGTATGCAGGGACTCGTTGCCTGTTGAAAAATTGTGCTTGCCTTTGTCTTGTGGCTGAAGTTTTGATTCAGTATTCAAAATGATTTGGAGTAGGGTTTCTCTCTCTGTGAGACGAAATTTATTACATCCTTGCAGTCACACTTGTATTTTGTAGACCCATTGTTTTCTTTGTCGGTAATAGGTATATCTAATATCTAGCAGATTTTGTTTGTAGCATAAATATACTTAAATTCTCTAACGAAACCTGCATTCGAGCCGATAAGTAATTTTGTTGTCCTGTCACCTCAACATGACACAAACCTTCATCAATTTCTGAAAATCCATGCCAATACACCGAACAGGTATCGAAAGTAATCACACCATCACAGGCTCACAAACACCTGACCCTCTTCTTTCGAAACATAAAAATAAATTTCACTCCTCAAAATAGCTTTACATTCTCTCCAGGAGTAGGAAAAATAAGAAAAAAAAAACTTTATAATTACTCTCAAGGAAGGACATTTTTCAAATTTTTGTCCTGTTGACTACCTCTTTTTTGTTGTGTGTGTTCCTGCCCCCCCAAAACAAATACTCATACCTGATGAAAATATCACAGAAAATAACTTACGCCACCATCAGCACCAGGATGTAGGAATTTCCCTGTGTATCGCTGATAATGTACCTACCACCCTCTTCCATGCTGTAATAGAATATCAATTTGGAATTTAGCTAAGGTTGCGAACTTTTAGCTTTGGACCAGTGTAATGACAAACAACAGTAGCCTATTCGTTCTCGTGGTATGGCAATACAACATAGTCAAAATTGTGTCGTGGAAGAAGAATATGAACGAGGGAAATTCCTCTAAAGCTCGTGCGATGACGGCGACGACGACGGAGAAAGAGGACTTTCAAATATGTTGTCGGTGTGTCCTTTTATCCTTCATTCCTCGAAAAAGGGACGGATGCGATTACACCCACCACTCTATAGTAAACTTTCATCGAAGTTTGATGATGGAGAAAATTTAATGAACACAGAGGAATATGCTATACGATGACGGTCGTAGGTCCTGAAAGGTACGAAAAGCATTCTTCCTTTAGTTGGTTTTTTTTTTTTTTTTTGGCGACATCCTTTCTTCTTCCTCCTGTTTCCAAGAGATTTACTTAATAATCTCTGTAGGTATTTCACCTTACATTGGTTCATGCGAGAGACCTTCTGGTGAAAGGAGAAACTTTTCCTAAGATGATTACGGCTTCCTAACATCGCGGTTTCATTTATTTAGTGTAAAACTTTAATTAACTGTTACCTCTGGTAAAGTTCGTTCGAAAGGTCTCTAGGTTCTCTAGGTATCTGTTCGAGGGTTGGTTGGTTAAATTGTATGGCAAAAACGATGATTTACTGATAAAGTTCGGTTTTGCTTGCATCGACAGTAAATTGCTTGTGTATTATATTATAGATTATTTGCGTAGATGAGCACGCTGTTGTTGGTAGGACCTGTCAGATTGTCAGAATAAATTGTTTTCAGGTTTTTGGGGAGTCGTCGGCTTAAACTGTTCAATTTGAAGAAGTTCTTAATGCGATTTGCTGCGCGAGTTATGTGAAGACGTGATTTTCTTTCCTTTGCGCAAAGTTTTCTGTCCTTAAGCATTGTGAGAGACAACTTGGAGGTGATTTGAAAGGTAGCGGTGTACGAGTACATTAAATGAAACGATGTAAGAGAAGTGTTTATGTGGATTTTATATATGTGTCCTCTTAAGGGAATGTTATAGCTCTATGAAAGTTCTGACGAAGTTATAAGCGATTCTTGGATTTGTACATTTAGGCTTAAATAAATTCCATTTTTCGATCCCTGGAGAATTGTTAAAAAAGTAGCGCCCTTTGTCGTTTACGCTCAATTAGATACTTTTTATTACATTTCACATTTCTATTTTCAACATTATGTTGACAATTTCTTCATAAAACTTTTCAGGATTATTGGTAAAAATCTTGCCTTTCAAACAACTGTAGAAAAAGAAGTGAAATTAGGTGATGTTGAAGGTCATACCACATTGTCCAAACCTGAAATAAGACGACCCGGGAAGATACTCCTTATTATATCGATCACTTGTTGTCCAAGTCCTGCTTTTCCATTTCACTTTCCAAGAAGTCCAACAATATGTAGTGGGCCAGGGCGGTGGTGAATTCGTTGTTTACGTCATTCTCGAAGGAGTGCGCCACACTTCCTGTATTAATTCGCGACCAAACAGTTAATCTTTAGGGGTATAAAGCATCTCATGTATCATATATGTGTTTTTCGCTTCTAAAAAGCAGTGTTTTACTTGTTGGTAAATCCATTCAGATCAAAATTAGTGTCTTCGCTCATGAAGTGTTTCTCGTCAAAACGGACACTTTCTTGATTGAGGTTTCAATGAGCATGGGCATACTGCTAGTGATTCCTTGGCAGCAGCTGGGAAAGTAGTAGTTTGAAACTTATTTGTTTATGTTTCAAAAAAACTCCGGGGGTGGCGTCCAGATAAATGGGGACATTTTTTGTTATTATTGTCTGCGCTTCTGGTTCACAGTATTTTTTCCCGATAACCGATGTCTAGGCATATCAATCATCCATCAGAGCGAACAATTTTTCCAGCCATATGACCAATCTGCTGTGTTATGCCTTCGCAGTAGTGTACACACAAGCTATCGCAATTGAACGGGCTGAATTTATGCAGTTCATGCGAAATAAATAAATGCTTGTTGACATCGGGATTTGAACCATGAACTATTAGCGTGGCAATTGCCAACCCAATGCCGTTGTTCGAATACAAGGGTAAGACGTTGAACTTCGCATATGGTGCCATATGACGACAGTATTCTCTGCGGACTTCTCTCTGCATATCACAATAGCTGCACGTTCTTGAGGTGTGTATCGCGTCATGGTAAATTTTTACGACTAACTACTTAAGATACAACTATGTAACATATCGTCCCCCATATGCCAGAAAGAAGCATGAATGTGAAAATTTAAATTTCTCGAGTTTTTTAGTTTGTTTGATAAGTCTTTCTGTATTCTATTGTATGTTGTGTTAGAACTGTGAATGTGCAAACAGTGTGGAAACAACAATTTCTTACTATGTCAGTTGTGTGAATGTTGAATTCATTCCCAAAAGTTTAAAATTTGTACATTCATGCTTCTGGCATATTGGGGACGATATCAAATCATAACTGATGTGTATTAAGAGATAGACAGGCCCTGAGAACAGTGAAGTGAACTTGAATGCTTCCACGTATATCTCCACAGATTTAAGCACAATATCTCTCCTTGCCTACCATCTTGCGAGAAACTCAAGAAAAAACAGAACATACTACCTAAATTTTGCAAGCTAAAGGGAAAAGCTAAGTAATAAGGTGCAGGAGAACGCCCGAGAACATAGTGAGACATATGATCGAATCGCATCGAAAATGTTAATGCTCAGAGCAACTGCATTAGACTCGTTATCACCTATGGAGTAAAAGATAAGACAGAGTGAAGAAAACCCAAGAAATAATACAATTAACAGCTATTACTGAAGTCCTCCCTAGGACAAATGCCCAAACGACCGTACCATGGCCCATGAGTTCAACAACCAGTAGAGTGTGTTCATGTTTATGTTTTGAAAAGTTATTCCTTCCAATGAAAACAAAACAAAAAAAATGCACTTTACTTGCCAACAAATCGTTACAAATCCCTGTATTTTGATTTGGCTTACCAAAATTGAATGTCCAGATCTTGCTATTTCCTACTCATTGATGGGATTACTTCGCACAAGTTTTCAAAAGTGCAAACACCTGTATTTCGGAAGACATCTGAAGGAATCTTAATCCGTCCTTAATATTGGAATGTAACCAGAATTGGACTTCAAGGTCCGAATTCATATATTCAACATAGAATCGTTCTTAAGACCAGGGAGCTCTTGTGGTACTGGGACTTGAGCTTCACTCTTTCTACTGCGAACAGGGATCTCTTCTCTGCGATCCTTCTACAGGTGTCTACTACCTATATTGACATTCAAAACCTCCATCAAATCACCATGTCGCCGTTGAACGCTACGTTATGATACGACCAACTGTCTATAAGTACTTGCTTCTGCCAGTACATCAGGACTGTGCAATTGTCTTGGATTTTGAATTGGTCAAAGTGGGTCATCATCGTAAATTCTGCGCAGTGTTCACTACCGCTATCGTCTTCCTGGTCGCTTTGTGACCGTTTAAGAACTTTAATTTCTTTTCTTCTGTCTAGTAGCCAGACCATTGCTATTGTGAACCTTCTTCGCTGATGTAGCTAATGTTAAATATAAACTAATTAGTGCCCTAACTTCACTTCAAAATGAAATTCAGTTCTTGCGTCTAACATAATTAGTAGAATTAATAGAGTTATCTAGGTACATTCACAAGATCTAAGGCTCATTGGCTTTTATAATAATATGTGAGTAGGGGTGCCGTCTCACATCTGTAATAAGATTTACTCTGCCTCCGATGGTGTTCATCTCTTTATAAAGTTAAGTTACTATTGGTGCCTACACGATGAAAGGTAATCGTTTCTGTCGCCCTACGACGACTTATAAAAGAAAACATTAAGTAAAAGGAAAAAATATATAACAGAGTAGGATACATACACATGTTACTTTAAGTTTAATACATCTCAGACATATCATACGTATATTTTCCATCAATAATCCAATTTGTCTTTCTCTTTTTCTTTCCAGGTAAGCTTCACATTAAATGACGTGAACAACTCCAACACCGTAAGTCGCAATTACTTTAACCTTTTAGCTCTGATGATAAACCTAAAGAGCTATAAATTCTGTCAGCTGTCATTCATAACATTCACTAAAAATACATACGACTGTCATCGAAACAAACATAAATTTCATAACCTGTACACACTCGAAGAACGCAATCTGTGGAAATATTGCAATTGCCCTTTAAACGACTACAAAAACTATGGAAAATGTCACAACCTCCCACCACACCGCGGCAAAAAATGTATATCTCTATTATGATGCAGCGAAATATTTATATGATCTATCCCACCCACGCCCTTTAATCCGTTCTAGTAAATTACAGTGCTGACATCCAATATCCACATATGACAAGCATATCGCATTAGGAGTGCATGCAATTGTACGTCCCTTCCAAGGCATCCCAATCAAAACATAAGAAAACAACAGAAAGTGACTTTTGCTCAATTTGTTATCCTTCTTCCAACTGCCGTTGCTCCGACTCCGGATAAAGCGAATAAGAAACTCAGCAATTGCTATGAGATTTGTGAACGGATATAGCCAATCACAACCCTTATAGGTACTACACATGCATCTTACCTGTGAACAACTTTATCCTTAAACGATTCAGAGTAAGAAAGAAAGTGCAGGAAAAGAGAAACAAATCAGGATCTAACCCTTGCTCTTTTAGCGTTTCGTCTCCGCATAATCGATACGGATAAAGCAGTAAACTTGATCATAAATTTTCCACTTTTGTCACAGTTTGCGCAACAACCCAAGTGAGGGAGGAAATCAGGAGGCCATCGGAACGGTATGCTGGTCTCAGAAGCCCCATGGACTCCTTGAAGAAGCCGTTTGGCTGATTCGAAGTAGCAACAAACCATTACTAGTTCTGCTTGGGTATAAAAGTTGAATACAACGATTATTTTCTATTTTCGTGTAAGTCCCTCTTGTGTGCTATTTCTCAAACGAGTTCCTTCGAGAATCTCCGGTCGTCCTTCCACTTAGGATGCAGGAGAGTAGCATTATGACTCGTATTTGGCAACACATTGGCTGGCGTTCACCCGCAGGAGAGGCGGTGCGCACAGACAAATAATTTTGTATTTGCTGCTTACCTAGTAAAAGTTTCCATTGAAATATTTATGATCGTGGACGAGTTGGAGATGGAGAATGGCGACGCTAGGGAGTTTGTTTTATTGCAGCCCAGAGACCTGATTGTGCAGTTTATTTTTTTAACAAATTTTTTTTGCCTTCCTCCCCCAGAAAATTGTAGATAAATTGGAATAAATTCTTTCTAAATTTCTTTCTTCTTTACCTTCGAAAGGAGAAATTTATCGGATTTTTGGTTAATAAGGAAAAAGCCTTAAAAGTCTCTGTATGACGGTTGTTTATCCTTGGCCGGAATTAAATGTAAAAAAATAATACAGTTGGGGTGGAACAAATGTTTCGGTTAAAATACATATATACACCCCGACTACCGTTAGCGTTTTACGCTTTTCGACGATTTTCGTTTTGTTCATAGCTACGACCTGCTGATCGTTAAACGTTACTTAACCGTTTTTCTGTCTTGTAGAATACTACTACAAGAATTTCACATTGAAAAAGTTATGATAACGTTGAAAAAGTTATGAAAAGCTTAAAACACCAACGGTAATGGGGGTGATTATTGCTGACAAGAAACCTAGTTTTGATACCATTCCTTTCCTATGCTATGCTAGCACACCAAAGAACTATAAGTACAATATCTTCAGTTTAAGCAGCAACATCACTACGCCATCTTAGTGTAAGTTAAAGCAAGGAGTCCTTCAAAAGTTTTCCGCTTTGCTTACCACGCACGCTGCCTATTTTGTATAAGGGAGACACTTATTAACTGTCTGTCTGTCTGTCTGTCACGAAATTATTAAATCTACCATCGTCTGGACTGGGAGGTCTATAAGAGCAGTTCATAGTTCAAAAGGTTCGATATACATCTGGCACAGCTGCTGTGTACCTGAGCATTGAACAATCACTTGGACCGTAAAAAGTCGTGTCTTACATCAGAAGAAGAGTCGTTAAATCTTTCAATAAACAGTTGTTTCCCTGGCTGGGCGCCTACAACCTGCTTGAGAGTGTGCCGTGTGCTGTTCGCCTGCAAATATCTTCTGACGCAATCAGTAAGGAGAGGTTGAGTGAAAAGTTACAAGAAAAAAAATTAAAACGGAGCAGTCAAAGCGCTAGTACGATCTGCCTGGATGCGGAACTATACGCATTTGGCACCTAGGGCTAATCGATGGTGGATTTGAGGCAGCCAGAATTTCACACAAACTACGTAAGAACGTTAGGCTGATTAATCTGATGTCTTAAAACTCTCGACAGAAACCTAGATCTTTATAATTATGACTCAGTAGATAGTACCTTACTACCTTGTTTACAACATACTTACCAAAAAGACAGGCACCAATAATTTACTCAAAATTAATGAATTCAAATTGGTGGCATGTTCTGATTTTCGGAGCACTCAATAAAGTTAACTCAGTCAATTATATGTCTTCAAACTTATCTGCTATTTCACAGGTCAGCACTCAAGAGTAGATAAATCAATGCTTCCGAGATTGACTTTACAACAGAGTGTGCTTTTTCATTCTCTGGAATCCATTTCTTCTAATAAGGAACATCGAATGTAAAGTTGTCTCAAAAACAAGAACTAGTCACAGAATTTGTCGATTTCCTGAAATTTGCTCTCGAGAAGCTGGTCATTTTTTGTGTTAACCCAACCGAAACCAAGCTAGTCGAGTTCACTGGGAAATCTAAAGTTTCGCCCGTAGACTCTCAAGTAGTTCTAGCTGCATGGGATTAATGCTAGATCAGAAGCTCAACTCAAGGGAACGTGTTGTAGAAGTAGAAAATCCTTGGTAGCCTGGTATGACTCTGTTCTTATGTTAGAAGGTAGTAGTTGGCTCGTGGCTAATTTGTTGTTGGTGTACGTTCGTAGTTAGGCCGATTCTTAGGTACATAGAGTGTGTTAATGTGATGGGCCTTGCAGAGTTATTCGACCCTAAATTTATCGGAACAGTTTAGCGAGTAGCACGTTTCAGCATTTTCCATACACTAAGAACCTCAAAGTAATACGTTTCGGACCATTCTACCTATTCTCCCAATAGACAACAAGCTACCAGCTAACAGTAAGGGATTTCCCACAATCTAGAGAATAGTTCAGCGGAGATACCAGAGTGAGGCACCTGCCAGACAGTTGTTGACATATACTTAGCGGAGCGCCGAAGTCGCGTGATCTGCTAAACCACTCCGGAAAGCGTGATTTACCCACTGTTGGCCCTACCTATATATGTGTATATTTAAAAACTGTAGCTCTAGGGGCCTGCTATACAGTTGTTGACATACCTTTAGTGAAACGTCGAAGTCGCGTGAGCGGCTAAACTACTTCGGAAAGCAAAATTTATTAAATTGATCTTGCCAAGCCCGCCACTTAACCACTGTTAGTCTGACCTATATATGAACTCGTATATATTTTAAATCTTTAGCTCCAGGCACCTGCCGAACAGTTGGTGGCATACCTTTAGCGAAGCGACGAAGTCGCGTGAGCGGCTTAACCCTGCGGAGGAAAGCGTAGAATACTTTTAAAGCCGCGAAAATTTTCTATTAATTCTGTTTATTCTTAATGGTAGGAAATAATTCCATAAAATTTGTGGTAACATTTTTTTCAACTTTGAGTTGGAGTTCAAGTTATTTCGCCGCACCTATAATAGCATACAAATTTGACTGCTTCTATCTGGGCGATTTTTCATTTAATTTTGTGGGTGATTGTATATTTGGAATAAAAACCCAAATATTTGAAGTTTTGGGTGATTTTCCTTTGGACGATTATTCGCGGAGCCTACCAAGCCACTAACAGCTTGGTGGTTAAAGCGTTCAAAGGCCCAGCATTCTTTACAAATATTTCTGCAAAGGTATTGCTTATGCACGTACCCCAGCACTTGTTTACGTTTTCTATGTATTAATGACCTCAGACATTGCGTAATAAAAATCCAAATTTTTATTTTGCAAAGTTAAAAGCTCCAGGAGTCCCTACTTAATGGCAGCACAATGGATCAGATTTGGTTTAAGAGTATTTCATCCAGAGCTATTCTCAGCTGATCATCACATCCATCATCATTGCTAATCGCACATGGTATAATGTCATGCTTTGAATTTCATCAGCATTCTGTTACAATGTTTTTGTTTGAGTGCCTATAAATCCTTTGCCCATCTCGATTGTAGCAGTTATGCAACTCACTCTTAATTGAACTTGCGCTACAAATTTTAGAATATTTTCATTACAATTTCTGTACCCGTTGTAATGCCCCTCCAGGTACTTCCATATGAAAAATATACCTAGCTCATACACAAATCCACTTACTTGATCATTTGCTTTGGATGTGCTTGTAGCTTGGGTTAGGTGAAAAGCAATTTATTGCCCGACAAACATAGCACGGCCCATTCGGTTCATATTGATGATTGAAAAACTCCGTTTAGCTTTAATTTCGAAATTGGGAATCATTAACGCATACACTGTTCATATTTAAAATTGGGTTTTTTTTACCTTGTCATCCTAACTTCGTTGTTATACATCTTAGGCATCTGCCTTAACCACAACCTTTAAATCACTCTTAGGGCCTTTTATCACAAACACTACAGAACTTTTAAGTGAATAGCTCACTTATCTCCTGCAGATTTTGGGAACCCAAATGAAAAATCGACCTTAAATTAGCCAATTTAACATGACAACTACACCGTACAATTGTCGGCGACTGAAACTAAGAGGTAGATGCTGCTGATAAGCACAAAAAAAAACTTTCAAGACTGTGTCAGACTGGCTATAATCAATTTACCTCAGCGAACAGCCCTTCCTATCCACACACACATATATCTCTTTAAAGCTCCTGTTGAGCATCAAATGCAAAATTGTCTATCCTTCTGCGTTTGGCAACTGTCATAGATGAGAGAGTACAAAAAAAAAAAAAAACTCTGAAAAGAAAACTCGGTTTATGGTGAATGAGCACACAGCACCCACATCATCGGGTAGATACATATGCACGCAAGTATATATGTATATCTGCCTACAAAGGTACATCAAGAGTTATCTCTATCTCTTACCACCATACCTACCTGTGCAAGTTCTCATGATGATACTCAGGTGGAAAATGTCTATTACAAAGGGGGGATAATCGAATCAAATGTCAGGATGGTGCATTTGCATGAAGGAGTCCTTATTACCCTTTCTGAAGTATTTCTTTGTGTGTGGGCATGTCATATGATGGGTGCTTTAAAAAAGGATGTGGGTGAGATTTTTCGTATGAAATTTTTCGATTTTAAATCGTTTTCAACATTCACTTCAGCTATCCGTAATTTTTTTTTATGAAATATAAACTTTGGGTAGCTGAAGTGTGAGTTTAGGGTACTTACTATCAAACGTGCGACGTGAACGTTGATTGCGCTACCTATTAGAGATGAGAATTCATCGAAGACAGGTGGCGGAAGTGGATCGATAGTTAAAAAAAAAATGTTTGTGGGATGTCTGTCGCAACAGTATAGAGCAACCTTTAACCTTTGACATGAGCTTTAACCTACCTTTAACATCGACCTTACTAGGTTTGGTGCTCTTATCGTAATGGAATGAAAAAAAAAAAGACTCTTTTAGAGGTTTTTGTTATAGAAGCTTTGTAAAATGTTAAATGTACGGTTTAATTCAAAATTCATAACGCAGTATGTTATAGCTCTATTCTTCGGTATACTTTACTTCCTTATGTGAACAAAGGCTCAGATAAAAGCAATCAGTGTTGCCATAAGCGATATAATTAAATCGCGCCCTGTATACCAAATCGCTCCACCTAAACCTGTACTAATAATATTATTCTAAATAATTTTCTTTTTTCTTGACAAACAAGACAATTAAGTGAATTTACGTAAAACGGTTTTACAAAGCAAAGTATGCTTCGTTCCCAGGAGCACCTAGTACGGATATATATATGTTTCAATTAATACACCACTACCTTTACTTTGAGAATCAACTACGCCACTTCCAAATCAAACATTGCACTAAGAAGAGGACTTCTAGTGATAGTCTTTAAGTAGAGTGTTGGTGGCTAAAATTATATGTACATTATGATGATACAAAGAAAATTTTAGAATACAAGACACTAAGTTGGGGTATTGTATATTTACTTATACACACCCTCAGTGTGAATTGCAATGCATTATTGGAAAATTTTGTTTGAATAATTTGTTGACTGCAATATGCTTCTCTGACTACTGTATTCCAACACCAATATTATTAGACTTTGGGATGTGCAAAAAAAGGAAAATGTATTTGTTTAATTGAAGTACGTAGATTCAACTGAAAAAAATTGGGACAGGAAATGTCCCAGAAAAAACAATCGAAATTGCAATAATTACTACAATAGTTATTTCATCTGACCGTGAAGTTTACAGCAAGCCTTACCCATTTACTCGTATAATAAAACAACGGTTGTGACATCCCTAGCCAGTTGATGGCAGCAAAGTCAAATTCAAAGTACAATACATACCATATGTCGAAAGTATACACTTGCTTTGATGAAACATGTTCGGATATATTTGTTCTGAAAACATGGTTCGCACGAATATTTTTTATTGCTGGATGTCATACTATATTTGACCGTCAAACCCTAAGCCCCAGTCATACTCTCAACTTTACTAAACCGTTGCTCTGGTCGAATGCAGATACAACGTTAAATATATTTCACCATTATATACATAATATATAGTATCACATAAGTAGCATTGTTATTCATATTTTGCTTATTAAGTAAAAGCTATAAGGAGTATGCGTTTGTTTACTGAAAAGGCAACTCTGTTTAGTCAAAATACACACAAATACAAGAACTTTCTGAAATAGTTTGTGTATTATATTTTACTTTATCCATATTCGCCAAATGGAATTGGATTTTCCATTTACTCTAATGTTTGATTTAATAGTTCTTTGGATGTAATTTTCAATTTTAATATTTTTTTTTTACTTTGGTGGACAATTGTAATGGAAGTGCTTTGTTAACATTTTAGATACTTATTTTAGTCACAACGAAAGCTCTACGGCCCTCTACTCACCCTGTATTGGCTAGTTCTTGATTCCTCCTTAATGGTATTGCACTCACTTCTAAGTAAGTAAGTAAGTATCACGCGGGTAATGTTTAGTTGATTATTATAGTACAGATGCTTCACAATTGAGCTTATTTCACCACATAGCGACCAGTGCACTGCCACTTATTTCGTCGCAAACTATTATTACTTTTAACATGTTCTCGTTTGAACTCCTCGCCATACGCCAGATTACTTTTTATGTAATTATTTAAAGAAAAATAGGTTTCTGTTTTGTCTAAAACGCAAATTTTCCAGAATCGAAAAGTAATTTCGCAATTCTAGTTTCCACATCGGGATGCTACTAATTTTCTTCTAAAGCAGTGTAAGTTTTTAAGATGAGATATCATTACGCATTGTATTCCACGGCGTTCTTCTGTCAATGTCGATGCTGTCGTTGTCCATCACAAAAAACAGAAACGCTCATAGCCCACAGTCATATCGTATTCCGCTATGAAGTTTAACATACCATACATTAACATTACGGATACATTAACATTACATGATAGATTAACATTAAAAAAGCCCTAAACGACGAATATGCTCGCCGACCTTGTTCGTGTTCGCTATGTTTTTCTCGTGTATGGGCTGGTTCGTGGGCGCCGTGGCGTAAGTGGTTAGTATGTCGGATCACTACGCATGAGGTTCCAAGTTCGAATCCCAGAAAACACCAACAAATTTTTTCACAGTCCCACCTATCGCGAGCGTCTGACAAACATCCGAGAGTATTGCTGTCACGAAAAAGCTTCTCAAATCGCCGTTCGGATTAAGCATTTAACTGTAGGTTCCTTTCATTCGTGTGAAAAATATAACGCACACAACATGAGTGGTTGCGAGTAGCTAGGCCCTGGCACTTTAAGAGCTGTTGCGCAAAATATTTGTTTTTTTTTTGGCTGGTTCGCGAACCATTCGTTGTTGCCGAAAAATTTCGATTTTTTCGTGTTCGTTGGCTTCGCTGTTCGCCATATAGGGCCATGTTCGCGACCAAGCCTCATTTTTGCTGTGAACATCGCCGAGTTCATATCGCAGAGTTCACAGAGTGCTTACAAATGATATTGATTCCTCCGGAATTTTGAACTGTATTAACATTAATGTCCCATCGACCAATCTACGTAATAATAGATTTTTTACTATTACACATTCACGCACTAACTACGGTCGCTCATCCTCTATTAATGGATTATTGATAACTTACAACGCTAATGCTATTTTGATTGATTTTAATATATCTTTGGTATCTCTTAAAAAGAGATTGATAGGTAATATTCAGTCATGATTGCTAACTCTACGGATATGCTTCAAAATGTTCTTGTATTTATAACATATCTTATTTGCTTCGTTTTGTATATCACTTTATTGTTTTTCTTTTTTCTTATTCATACTTTTGTAATTAAGTCTAAGAAAGAAATTGCTCTTTGTTGACAAAATAAATAAATAAAATACAATGGCAACAGTCAGTCACGATTTTATCGAATTATTGAAGAGTGAAAGTGCGATATGGGATTCGAAAAGCGAAAATTACAAAAATAAACTTGAAAAAAGTAAATCGTGGGAAAAGTTATTAGGAAAATATAAAGAAATAGATGAAAGTGTCATTATTGAAAGTCTAAAAAAAAAAAATATAATGCCTTAAGAGCTTTTTTGCTTTGTTTTCTTTTACATAAATAAATAACCATAAGCGCAACCGCTTGCGCTTCTTAATCGCACATGTTTACGCTGTGAAGAATCAACACGAAATGAATGTTCACCAAATGTGTTCGCCGTGTAGGGGATAAGGCAAACGAACAAGATGGGCGAGCATGTTCGTCGTTTAGGGCTACCTTTACGGAAAAAGTTACGTGTACTTGTATCATACGTAGCACTTATAAAAGCTCTTACGAGTCGTTCTGATAACACTCGTGCTTCGCAAGTGTTTTTTTTATAATTTGTGCGCAATCGAGGGATTATATGCTTTAAAATAAATGTATAGTACGGACGTAAGAAGGGATAGATAGATAGAGAGAAAAATTGGTGTAGTGGTTTGGAACTCAGATGTTGTTTCAGAAAAACTCTAGGGGTGGCGTCCAGATAACTGGAGATATTTTTGTTACTTTTGTATTTGCTTCGGACTCAAAGTATTTTTTTTTTTTTCGATTACGAGATATTACATGCATATGAGTATCAATTACTTAACAAAGCGAACAATTTGTCCAGCCATTTGACCAACCTACTGCCAGAGTTGTGCCCTCACAACAGTGTTCACACAAGCTTTCGCAATTGATCGGACTGACTCTTTATTTCATGAGAAACTAGCTGACCACTGCTCGCCTTGCTTCGCCGGCATTTTAGTTCATGGTTATTTACTTATTTAAATATAATTGCCAACCGAATCCAATATGAAAAATGTGTAAACTCAATTACAACTTCCCCTATGGGAACGAACCTGTTCACAACACACAAACACAATCTGTCAACCAGGTATACGTATAACAGTAAATGAAACCAAAGAATAAGAAAACAAAAACGATACCATCCTACGTGCGTCAGCCAGTCGGCTGTCTTCTTAAATTGTGAAGAGCCAGCTAGAGGAGAATAACAAAAAAATAAAAATTAACTCCCACTAAGTGCAGATTCGAGATTATGATCCAGAAAAGAAATATTTGAATTTTGAATTTTGCAAAAAGTATTGTTGATTAGATCTCAGCTTCTGGATGGCGGATCATGCATAAACATATTCGGACACCATTTTAAAAGCTAAGCTCTTAGCAATGCAACCGCAAAAACTCAGTTCAATTTCGTGCAGTAGCTTTAGTGTGGTGCGTGTGGAAACAGTTTTACATTTACAATTTTGTTATGTGTATTATTTTTAAATTAATAAATTCCACACAGAAAACGTCTGAATAGTACTCCAACACACTTGCCACTAATGCAATCATCGACAAATTTGTACCCCAACAATTTCTGTTGGTACAATTTAATAGAAAGAAGCTGTAAAGAATTATTTTTGTTAAATCAGATATTTTTTACTTGCGTTTCGAATTACACTAAAGCACAAAAGTCTACCTACAGCAGTAAAAAGATGAAACCTAAGAACCAGGAGATAATTCGGTTATAAGGCAGTCATTTATATCTTATTATTACCCATTTAACACAGAAAAACAAAGTGAACTGTAAACACGAAAATTACAAAGAAACGCTAAATAAACAACAACAAAAATCCCCCATACAAGGGTCAGCACACAACTGCATTTTCATAGAAACTCCAAAGAAAACAAATTAAGTAACGCTCATTTTTGCAGTGGTCTAGAACTTTTCGTTATTCTCTTAGTCTCATGTGTAATTTAAAGGGGACTGGGTTCCTATCTTAATATAACCGGATTCTCAAAATGGGGTGTAGAAAAGAAATTCCCTTTGAAATTCGAAATTTAATTGTTAAACTAAGAGAAGAGAATGAAAGCCATGGGGGGATGCAATGACATGGTTTGGGGGTCAGTGCCGGCCGCGGGAGTGGGTAAATTAGTGCATTATAGATCATCACAAATATTTGAACATATTGCGCAATAATTTGCAGATGCGTAATAACAGATACAATCCAAAGTATAAGGATCATAATTGAAAACATCGTGATTTGCATATTGTATTGGTTGACTTCGAAAAGGCATCCGGCAGACAACCACGAGACCTGATATGGGTGGCGCTAAGACATCGAGGGTTTCCAGAAACGTATGTACAGATGATCATGGATATGTACGAAGGAGCAAAGACAAGAGTAAGATGCCCCGCTGGAGTAACTGAAGAGTTCCCATCTAAAGTCAGGGTGCACCAGGGAAGCGTCTTAAGTCCTTTGCTCTTTATTGTAGACCTTGACTATCTGCTTGAAATTAAAGTGATGGACCCTAAGGTACGTCAATTATTCTTTGCTGACGATGGAGCCATCATAAGTGAGGATTCTACATCCCTGCAATTAGCACTGATGTGTGAGTGGACGTTTTGGAGGGAAATGCGTATCGCATTAGTTCAAAAAACATAGCGTTCTTGTACAGGTACTCTGCACAAGAACGCTATGATCCACTCAGGCCTATTCCAGACATTTATTTAAATGGAACAGTGCTTCCCAAGTGCGAAAAGTTCAAATATCTGGGATCTATGATCAATAGTAAAGCAACCTATGATGACGACATCAATCATCGCGTAAGCATAGGGTGGATGAAGTGGCGAGAAAGCTTCGCCTTCCAAAAGGAAGGTTCTACGCCGCAGTTGTGCGTCCAGCGCTCACATACGGTTCACAATGTTGGACGATGTACAAAAAGTGTGCGAGTGAATTAACGGGAGCTGAGATGAACATGCTTCACATGACAGAAGGAGTGACAAAGCTTGATCGAATAAGATGTTCGAAGATCCGTGGAAGCCTTCACGTCAAGAAAACCATCGTACAGCTGAGCGACCGGCTCAGCTGGCATTGCCACGTTCAAAGCAGAAATCATTTGAACTCTGTTAAAAAGGCGATATCAATGAACGTTCCAAAGACATCGCGAGGCAGGAGAGGTAGGCCTATACACGCCTGGATCAGACAAATGCGACGACATCGGCATTTCATTGGCCTCAGTAGCCGAGTGATACAAAATCGGGAGGCCTGCCGATATTTTCTGAGGTCAAACATTCGAACCCCACAGGCGGATCAGTAGAAATGCGGTGAAGTGGGAGAGTTATGATCCCTTGTTTTCGGATCATAACCTCGCCGAAATAACTGGAAGAGGAAGATTGTGTAATAATTTCCACACGAATGTCGAATGGGATGCTACACCAAAACAATGAACCAATGCACACGGCAAGAACAGTTAAGGAATGACTCTTGTACCGTTTGCCTAAACAGTTGCATCCACCTCCAAAGACCAGACCTTAACACTATCGAGCACATTTGGGATTCGAACTCAGAATCCATAAATGCACAATCAGCAACAGAGAGTTCTTTAAAGAGTGCTTTACCGCAGGCACGGTCCGAAATAACACCGGATGTTACTCAAAATCTCATTCTTTCGATGCCTAGAAAATTGCAAGCAGTCATAGAAGCAAATGGAGGCCCGGCAAAACATTAAATAGGTACCATTTGAACATTTTTCAAAATAATATTTTTAATTTTTTCTTATACTTGAGTGCAGTTACCAAAGGCGCACTTTTGGGGTATATAATACGCTTCCGTATTATTGTTCTTCTGCAATTTGTCTCCTAATCGTTAACATTTTATCTTTTTTCAATTTTTGGTTTAAAAACTATAAAAACAGACTTAAAGTATGAGTAGATATTCAACCTGCAAAGTACTGCCTATGCCACCCTGTTAATAATTTATTTTAAATCTATTAAAACATTCTTTAATGTGGACAGAACCGTCGATCAACAACAACTCATCTAATAAAATGGAAAAATATTGCAATGTTTGTATGTCTGTATATAAACATATTTTTTTTTAAATTTGCCCGCACTCAAAGGGTTATGAGTACCTTTAACATGTTTACACACAGTGCGTGCGTTGGAAAGAATAGAGAGAGAGAGAAAGGTTTTGGTGCAGTAGTTCTTGAAGCTCAGTTGTTTATGCTTCAAAGATGCTCCGTTGTTCTGCTTTAGAGATTTGTATGTACATATTATGTACGCGTATATTGTCAAATATCTTTGATAGCACATGCATATCCTAATTTATAAAATTTAAAATGTTTTTTTTCAATTTTTGCTCTAGAAGGGATCACACACTAAAGCTTAAAACATAACAACTCTCACACACGCACTGTTGCAACGATAGCCACTGCTGCGTGACTGCTGGCAGAAGTCTCCATTGAAGGAAAATTGTGGGCGATAATTTAATTAATTGTTTTTAGAATTGCTCAGCTTCAGGACAACACAGAAGGATGATGAATCAGCGGCATCCGATGAGCCATTACTGAGCTAGGACTGTGTGATAAACGTTTAGTGACGGAAAATTCGATTTCAACCCCTATATTCTACTAAGACCTCGAATATCCGAAAATCCGTTCTTATGGCGCATCTAGGCAAAATAAAAATTAACTGCGCGAATTTTCAAGTACCTGTTTTTAGCAGTTTCGGAGAAATCGTGTTTACAACGATAAATCGTTTTTGCTTTAATAGCATTTAACCTTCATCCCGCCCTTGTGTAGAAAACTACACATAAACTACCTCTTTTCTTACTTTTTTCAAAAACCACTAATTGCTATCTTCCAGAATTTTCTGACTTTATTATAACCCTTATTTTACGTAAAAAAAAAACGTATTGTTATTGCTAAAATTACGTTGTCTACCTTCTTGTGTAGATTACTACACATATGAATAATTAGTCATTTCATATAAAATGCCAGTTGGATTGAGTCTTTTCGCAACTGAACATCTAGCATATACCATATATTGTGAATTGAATAATAATAATAAAAAAAGACTATGTCGAGACCAAGATATCTTGCAATTGAAGAAATGAAAGCATTTTCGAATGAAAGTGTTCGTGATGATAGTGATATTTCTAGAGACAGCGATGACGAATTTGTGCCAGAAGAATATATTGGTGATGACGATGAATTGTATTCAGACGATAGTGATTCTGACATTGAAGAGGGAGCGAGTGAATCAAAAAAAACAAAAGAATCAGTTGTTCAAGCTGAAAATATGGATCCATTGCTTGTTTCAGAAGAAGGTATTGTGTGGCAACCACAAAGATTTCAGCATCAAAGTGTTAGATCTCGGAATGAAAATGTGATTTCTCTTCGTCTTGGAACAACAAGATATGCCAAAGTTTGTGTTAGTGATATCAAAGATGCTTTTTTACTTT
This sequence comes from Brachypalpus laphriformis, assembly GCA_945910035.1. Lineage (NCBI taxonomy): Eukaryota > Metazoa > Arthropoda > Insecta > Diptera > Syrphidae > Brachypalpus > Brachypalpus laphriformis. The sequence continues at coordinate 129,153,663 of OX246755.1, forward strand.
TTTTCCCACCACATATTTAAAGTATTATTTTGAAATATTCAAATGCGTATTCACAAGCTACATAAAAACGATAATGACTTCAAACAAATCGATTCAAATATGTTGCAAGCATATATTGGTATTCGACCAAAGCTTCTTGAATGTAAAAAAGGCTGTTGTATCAATCTACATTTGCATTTACTGACAACACAACACTTGTTTTGTACATTGGAAGGAAAAATAAATGTACTGTATTGCAAAGTACAATGCATAACTCTATAGAAATTAGATCTGGTGAAAAAAGTTACCATCTGTAGCAATTATTATTTTATAGTGGCAAAATGTGAATTTCGTGTCCTGCTGTACTTTTGGAAGCACTGGCATTGTTCGTGTACACTAATGTAATTTTAGCTAACATCACTCTCCTCTGACAAATACGAAAACCTACAGAATGTAAAAACTAAATGTTACAAAAGAAAAAGAATGGCGGCAGAATAAAGTGGACCATCGAAGAAGAAGGACTTGACTTCTCATTTTTATTCTCGCGCCTACAAAAAGTCAAAAAAAATATCTACTATACATCCATTATAGAGTAATACAATAAAATAAAAAGTTTGTTCATATACACTGCCTCTTCAAATTTAAAGTCCTCTGATGAATTTTGTTTTCATTCGCTATAGGCGGTATAGATACAGTTGACAAAATGCTTTCTTGCTACAGCTGTAAAAGAAAAACAAATAGATGGCCAATGGCTGTATTTGCAAATATGATTGATATTTCTGCTTTGAATTTATTAATTATTTTCAAAAAAGTGAATCCGAATAGGCAAGCAACACAAAAAACAACAATACGAAGGAATTTTCAACGTGAATTTGGATTTTCACTTGCAAAACCGTATATGGCAGCTAGAAGTGGTAAACCAAGTTCGGCATCATCAGCATCTTTGCTTGCGACTGTTTCAGGAGAAAGATCAGCAGCACAATCTTTGCAAAAAGGTCAAGAAGCGTTCCACTACAAATAAAAGACAGAGCAAGATGTCACGTTTGATATGAAGAAAAGTCCATCACCAAAAATAATACCATATATCTGAGATAATTTGTGGTTTTTGCACAAAAGCTGCTTGTAAAAGCCAACATAATCAAAATGTTTGTGTAAAATTCATTCAAGAAAAACTAATTTAAATTTATTTTCACTTATTTCTTTAGTATAAAATTATAAAAGTAATCTATTTTGTTTATCATAATTAAAAAAAAAAAATATTAATGGAAAACACAAAAAAAACCCATATGTGTAGAAATCTACACACGTATGTTTTTTTTTTGAGGACGAGATGAAGGTTGAGATAAATAAATAAATGCTTGCTGACATCAGGATTTGAACCATGAACCATTAGCGCGGCAATCGATGACGTTACCACTACCCCATCACCAGCCCTAATAATATAACGACTTGCCTTGTTGAAATTCTTCTCTAAATCGATAAAAAATTAGACGTGGCTATTGATCGAATTTCATCTTTAGGTATATTTTTATAAACGTTTCGCAGAAGGGTACAGTGGAGGTTGAGTGAACTTATAAAGTATCACGTAATGCTTTTGAAGGTCCCTAGCACAACAACTAATATTCAGCGGATTGCAGTTCAATGCCATTACAGGTACGTCTAGCTTTATATTCAACTGAACAAACATTCTCGTGCTTAAAGCATTCTCCCATGAGAAAATTTAATCCAACTAAACCTTGATGTTTATCACATACATATCTGTACAGTAAGATTAACGATGGCGATGATGTATTGAATTATGTACATATGTGTTGACCTGTTAAGCTACGTAATACGTAGGTATGTACCTATAAACTACGTTAAGAAACATTCCTTCGAAATCAAGGCGTTCACACACAGGTGTTGGTCATCCCTAAGAAGATTACAAATAGAACTCAAACTGCATTTATCTTCAATGCTTTGCACTTCTCACCCTATATATCAATCTTGTCCAACGAGTCAGGTGGTCAATTTATTTATATCAGGGTGTGTTGAAATGTTTGAAATCATGTAATGATAGGATTAGTTTTGACTTTGAGAGGACGCGACGTTGATAAAATGGTGTTCTTGCCGTTCGGTGTTTAAGCACTAAAACCGCTTATGGATTATATTTTATTTCTTGAAACCCTTGTGGAACAAAGTCGTCGTTTTTAGCGAAGTGGACTAACTCTAGCTCACTCGTAATCGTATTGTATTGTGCCGTGTTTTTCAAAGCGACCTTTACTCCTCTTTGTGTTTTCGTACAAGGAAGCTGAATATCCTTGCAAGAAAATTTAAGAAAAGGTTTCATATTAAATCATTAATGCAATTCTATATAGTCTGGGATATACAGGCATCCTGCAAATCCATTACGTATAAAGTGCAACCATTGTCCTCTTTCAAAAGGACCAGATGTGGTATATTCACAGTGTACCCATTTGCATCCTGCCACCTACGAAATTATAATTCAAAAATGGGCTACTAGTCCATTCACCTTTTTGTTCAGACATATCGCCACAGGATACTACTGAAATTAAATTACTTTTTCGCCATCTGCTTACAAAGTCTCCATCTTGCAATCCTCTAAGCTACTTGAATCCTTACATATTTTTTCGCAAACCCAATTTAATGATCATTTCTTTAAAGACAAACTCTCTCCCTCGAACAATCACAAAGTGTCATGACCGAGTGTCCACAGTCCTAAGTTCAAAATCTTATTTATGTATGCTATGTGACTAGAATGCATGACAGTGTCACTGCTTCTCGTCCTTCGGGCAAACCTAAAACTCCGATTAAATATTTAATCGTTGAAAAGTGATTAATTTTTCTTTTTTTTCTTTACTTTTCCTATTTTCAACTCGTTATTTCTTCATCACTCTTCCATACAAATGTACCCGTTTGTCCTTTTCTCCTTAAACGACGATGCTACAAACAAACAAAAAATAGTATGGATCTTTTACTGAAAGGAAGCATAGACATAAAAAAAAAATGTTATCCGGAAACATTTGTATTGTTCCCGCGATGAGTGGAGGGCGAACAGTTGTCTCTCTAGAGTATCCTGGTGATTCCTTAGGTCATTTCATTTCGTGAAGTGTCTTCCTCTCAGGATGTAGTTTACTTGCAGTTTGGTTTTCTTTTTCTCTTTGCTACCGCTAGAGTAACTCCTTGGCCTTTTTGTGAAATGTTAAAAAGTCATTTGACCATTTTATATCCTTACGGGCAGGCATTACAAAGAAACGATATATAACACAGTCTAGGACAAACCCAAAAAAAAGTAGAATCCTTCAAGGATGCTTGTCACGAAGTATGGTGCAACACAGTATAAGAGCGCGCGCCGCAGAGTGAATTCACAAGGACACGAGTGTAGGTATTCACTAGAAACCGGAAAGACACAAATTTACAAAGCCTCCTCTAGAAACGAGGAGGGAGCAGCTAGCGAGTAAAAGAGAATTGTGATGTGAGAGATTTCTTTTTCGTTCCATCAAGAAGATGTATATTGTGGAAGTAATATTTAAGGATGTCGCGTTAGGAGAAGAATTCTAAGAAATTGTCACTTTTTTCACTTTCTTCCTTTTTTTTATCGTATTTAGAAAAATGAGTTTGTACCAAGATAACTGATGGCCAATTTAATATCCGTTTTATAGTATAAAAAGCACACATATATACATACCATATATACGCCCAGAGGGATATTATTTGAGCTCTAACAGAAGGATGTGTACATCTTGAAGGCGGTTATCATTATTTCAAGTTTGAAAGTCTTCGTCTTGTGGGTTGGTCGATTTTTTTATGAAAAGAAATAGACAAAAAAAAAAAAGCAGTTCAAGGATCTTTCAGATTAATACAAGTTTAATCGGAAAGGCATTTAGCTGTGTGTGTGTGTGTTTTTTTTTATCGGCGACATTTTCGCTTGCATCTGTAGAAGTAAGAGAACTAGGATAATTAAAGAGAATTTAATTCCTAGCTAAAGCTAGAAAAATTGATAAGCGGAAGGAAAACTGCTGCCGTCCTAATGGGAGGTAAGTGGGTAGGTCAAATTGGCAGACGGTCAATTATGTTTGGAGTAGGGTGAAGATGGACGACTTCAAAGGAGAAACGGTATTATGTGGATATCTTAATGGTTTTTCGGTTAGGACGGGTAATTAAATAGAGCTATCTTTGTACACTTCCTTGCTGCTCCTGTCATGAGTTTGAGTTGGAGTTGTCCTTGGAGAAATGTGAATTCTGGTAACGTGCTTATTTATGATGGGTAGATTTTGATTAATTGTGATTGGAATTGTATTTAGTTTAAATAGCTTGTTGCTATGCAGTTCAATGATGACTGTTGCAGAGTTTGTTGGCGATCTGACATCAAGGGGTATTCTTATCTACTTCAAGTTATACTAAATCGACAGAAGCACGCGCGATAGTCGCTGGCCCGTGTACTACTTGTTCTATCGTGACTTCAAATCAAATCATAGGCATCGCATCGTATCTCCGAAACCAGGCGCAAGTTTATAGGAGGACATATATGAGAGGTTACACCGTGTTTGCTATCGTAATGTAGAAAAACTTAAATTACCTTTCCTCACAAATTTTGGAAGGTTCCTTTCATTGTTAGTAGGACTCAGTTGAAGAAGTTGACAGACTAAAATTTATTTTATTTGCTATAGTAAAGGCAGAGTCATATTACCAATTTTTCTTTTTAAAGAAAGAACTAGGTTATTGGAAAACATTTTACTATCGTTATGGATTATAAAATTTTAGGAATGTAGGCTTCTGGAACATCTATTCAAAGCAATGATCCGAACCTGCTTCATTTCTGGTTTCTGGCTGTCTAAGGATTTTCGTTATCATATTACAATTTTTGTTGCACCCACATAGATTCAGCAATTCAATAAATATTATAATAGGCTTGTTTACTATTTTGGCGAATCTGTGTATTTTGAACTCTTCTTTTGCGTTAACCCCGGGACGAAAGAAAACGTTTGTCCTCTCAAAAAGTTTACGATCTATAGCCACAGAAACGGAAACTTTTCTTGCTTTTCCCCAAGTAATTTTATTGATAGATAGATAGATAAATACACTTTATTTCGCAATATAGTTTACATTTGCTACCGCACATTTTACAATTCAGAGATATGATCGATTTTATCTTTCTACTGAAACATTATTTAAACAATTTCAAAATCATCATCAATCATCTATAAATATACAATTTTTGGAGGAAAATGCAAAAAAAACTTGAATTTAAGAGAGAGAGAAAAAAAAAAGAAAAGAAGTAGTTATAATAATGTCATACCAAAAAGATATTTGTTTTCGATATAAAACGTAAGATTATCACAAAAAAAAAAAATAATAATAAATAAATAAATCCAAAACAGTAAGTAGTTGAATAATAAATAAATAAATTAATCAGTAAATAAATAAATAAATAAATGAATAAATAAATAAATAAATAATAATGTAATAGAAACAAGTAGATAAATATATATACATAAATAAGTAAGTATATAAATAAAATAAATAAATAATTATATAAACAGATAAATAAATAAATAATAAATAAATATGCATACAAATAAATAAATAAACAGAGTAAATAAATATACAAAACAAATGATAAATTTCATATAAATAAATAAATACTAGATAGATACAAGAAAACATAGTTATAAATACATAAATACAAAAGTTAAATAAAAAAATGACTAATTTACTGATAAATTAAAAAAGTAACGAAACAAGATAATAGAATTAAAGTGAAAAATTTAACAAACAAGGGGATTATCTGAAAGATTACAATTAATTAAAAATGTGTTTGAAAGCTCTTGGGTTCCGTCTGCAATCATTTCAACATTCGCTCTATTGTGCAAATCTGAAGTGGAGTAATGCCAAGGAAGATTTAGCCTCATTTCTAGCAATTTATTTTGACATATTTGAAGCTTGCTAATGTGATATTTTGCACAAGTTCCCCAAACTTGGCAACCAAATAATGGCTTGAAAAATGACCTTATGAATTATTATTTTATTATCATTAGACAAAGAAGATTTTTTGTTAATAAACGGGTGTAACATTTTGATAGCAATATTGATTTTCTTCAGAGTTTGTTTGGTATGTACTTAGAAGGTTAACTTAGTGTCCAGATGTATACCCAAGTATTTAACAAAATGTGCCCATACTATATCAGCTCCGTTAAATCTTATTAGATTGCTAAGAAGATTGCAAGCTTTCTTTTTCTTGTGAAATAGACAGCTACCATCTTGGCCGCATTCAATTTAATTTTCCACTTTGTGTAATATATACCTTTCCAATATTTCCATCACATTCGTCTCGATGTTGAGACTAAATTCATGTGAAGAAATGGCAGTATCATCAGCATAAATGGCTACTCCACAATCAGGTAAATGTGGAAAATCGGCTGTATATAAATTGTATAGTATGGCTCCAAGAACGGACCCCTGTGGCACACCTGCTTGAAAATATACTAAGTCGGACGCGGTATTATTAACGTAGACACTAAAACAACGGTTTGACAAGAAACTTTGAATTATTTTACGTAGATATGGGGGGAAATTATGAGTAACCAGTTTGTGCAGAAGGCCATTGTGCCAAACGGAGCTAAAAGCTTTTTCTATATCTAGTAATAGCATTCCGGTGGATTTTCCTTATTCCCGGTTGGCTTTATTCTTATTGCAGATCCTGAGTACTTGGTGCGAGGTGCTATGGTGGCGCCTAAAACCAAATTGTTCATCCGGATATATATTTCTATCATAGATAATTTTGAGCATCTGTTCCTTAATAACCTTTTCGTAAACTTTGCTAATCGAGCTTAACAAGCTTATTGGCCTGTTGCTTTCGGGGCTTTCTGAATTTTTTCCTGCTTTTAAAATTGGCACAGCTTTCGCTTTTTTCCAAGCATGAGGAAAATACTGCACCTTGAAACAGGCATTAAAATGAGCGCCAAAAATTTCAACCCAGATTTAGGTAGATGTTTGAGATATACATTTCTTATATTGTCAAGTCCCCCTGTTTTTTTTAACTAGCAAACCGCTAATAATGTAGATTAGGAAAATGGGTGCCCTTGCTGATGGAGATGTCAGCGGCTCACTTAGACTAAAAAGAATCTATTGTGTCGAAGTTTAAAGGAGTGTGATTATAATTAACTTCAATGACGCCAAATAATTTTGATAAAATTCCCGGGCTTAAATAGAAGAAAAGGCCACTGAAGTTGCGGATAAAAAAATAAATAAATATTTGGCGCAACAGCTCTGTGCCAGGGCCTAGCTTCTCGCAACCACTCATCTTGTGTGCGTTATATTTTTCACACGAATGGAAGGGACCTACAGTTAAGTGCCGTGTCCGAAGGCCAATTTGTTTTGAGAAGCTTTTTTGTGACAACAGTACTCTCGGATGTTTGTCAGGCATTCGCGAGAGGCGGGGACTTGAGCTCGGAACCTCATGCGCTGTGATCCGGTACACTAACCATTTACGCCACGGCGCATACACTACATACAGTTGACTTCTGCTTGAGTCGACCTTATGACTGTCTGAACGGGTCTAGGAAAAATTTCGTATTGTTTTCTCTTTCATAAGATACTACCTGGATTGCTCTAGAGTTCTACTTTCACCTGAATTCATCATGCAGAGCTGATACACCTATTTCAAGATGCATAATGATTTTTTAGCAGGTCTTCTTTATAATTTACTTCATATTGTATATCACAGCATCTTCTCTAGATCTTCATGCCATCCCGGCGACGCTTAACACACTATGGATTCCATGACCAATTGTAAGAGTCTGTATTTCACACTCGTCTGTAAGTGCCTTGAAGGGAGGCGCTTACATCTTTACGTCTCCATAAATAAATTGATTAAATCAAACTCAAAGGGATATGTTTTGTGCCTTGTATGCCTTTGCAATTGCAATTGAGAGCCGTTGTTGCTTTTTTTAATTAAAGTTGAAGGTGTTTTAAATGACAAATTCGGTATGATTATGATGCTTTCACCTTTTTTCGAGTTTTTCAGTTTCCCATTTCCAATTCTCCACTCTTAAGTACCTTCCTAGTTCATTGTGGTACACCATTATTTCAGAATTATACATAATTACCTTAAGGCTCCATAAGATACGTACAGTAGTTTAATTTGTTTGACACAAGTTAATACTTTTGGTGTTTCGGCAAGTATAGCAATGTCGTCCGAGTATAGAAAAAGCTTAGTAGAGGTTCCATTAAATGAGATCTCTGCCCTGAATAGAATGATACCAAGTCATTCTAGAAGATATGGAACAGTAATGCACTAAGGAGATAACCTTGCCTTGCTCCCCTATTTAATTCAAAACAACTGGACATCTCGTTTCCATCCCATACTACGGTCTTAATCTCTTCATAAAGGCTTTGGATTATCTTTACCATTTTAATCCCAAGTTACTAGGATTGTGGGCAAGAGCATTTCTCGAATGCAGCCTTAAGTAAAGTAAGTTGTAAGTTTTGGAGATTACAACTGCTGTAACATTCTTTTTCTTTAAAATCCAAGTTAATTATGCTTTGCTGACGATGGAGCCATCATAAGTGAGGATTCTACATCCCTTCAATGAGTACTTGATGTGTGGGTGGACGTTTTGGAGGGAAATGGGTATCGCATTAGTTCAAAAAAGACAGAGTACTTGTGCTGCCCGTTCTCTGATTCACTCAGGCCTATTCCAGACATTTATTTGAATGGAACAGTGCTTCCCAAGTGGGAAAAATTCAAATATCTGGGATCTATGATCAATAGCAAAGCAACCTGTGATGACGACATCAATCATCGTGTACGCGTCGGGTGGATGAAGTGGCGGGAAAATTCCACTATTTTCTGTGACCGAAAAAAGCCCCCTAAGTTGAAAGAAAGGCTCTACACTGCAGTTGTGCATCCAGCGCTCACATACGGTTCACAATATTGGACGATGTACAAAAAGTATGACAGTAAATTAACGGAAGCTGAGATGAAGATGCGAATAAGAAGTTCGAAGATCCGTGGAAACCTTAACGTCAACGAAACCATCTTACGAAAGATAGAGCGCGACCGGCTCAGCTGGTATTGCCACGTTCAAAGAAGAGATTATTTGAACCCTGCTAAAAAGGCAATATCAATGAACGTTCCAAAGACATCGCGAGGCAGGAGAGGTAGGCCTATAAACACCCTGATCACATAAATGCGACGACGTCGGCATTTCATTTGCCAGCCAATATTTTCTGAGGTCAAATAGGCGAATCAGTAGAAATGCGGTGAAGTGGGAGAGTTATGATCCCTTGTTTTCGGATCATAACCTCGCCGAAATAAGAGAAGAAAATGTTACTACTTCTACTACTCATGCAAAGCTAGTATTTACCTGAAGGATATCATTTTAATTGTCTGCGTTTCAAACCACCATTCAATGTCCACGCCCTTAGTATTCACACACCATGTACGCCGCCGTGTCCTACTGCCAATATTATTTTCCTAATTTTTGTCTTCTGGTAGAGCCCATCAACTGCCATTTTCAGAGGAGCACACACTTATGAAGCGTTTCTGATGATCCTGTGTAAAAGCTGCTGCTAGGTACTCAATGATAAAAAAGAAGCTTCGCTACCTTGGCGGTATATACTACCATGCTCTTAACTGTGTTGCTGACTCAAACAATTATGGATCAAAATCCGAAACGTTTCTAGAACAGACTCTAGAAAGTACGCCCTTGAGTCCAAATCATCTAAAGAAAGATACGGAGGTATGTAATTTGCGAACGCCAATCCTTGTTTTATTTCCTCCCTTTGCTTTTAGACTCACATCGTTTTGCCTCCCAAAAGGACACGTATGCAGAGCCCTTCCTTTAAGGACAACAACTATGTGTAAATCACGGTCAACTTTGAGAAACATCTTCTTTCGTACAAGAGACGACAGTCTCTGTAGATATATGTATATCTCCTCTTAACTAGGTCGTACTAATTTAGCACAAAGTCCATGTTTTGACTTATAACTCGAGTATACTACACCCAAAACATCGCCCTTGGGCTTATTTGATTCATCACAAAGTAAAATCTCAAGAGGAAGTATTACTTTGTTCATATTTTCTGTGACCGAATTTCTTTTCGCTCTTTCTCTCTGCATATGTCCTGAGATTACATCACATACACGGTCATGTATTTGTCCTAGTCCCATCTAACATCCGCGCGAGTCTGGATGTTGGGACAAAAAAAAAATATTGCCTTTCATTAAAATTCTTCAGGATTCTCGCACTCATCTCGGTCGCAGTCCTCGTTCGTGTTTCGCATTTTTTCTCGAAGCAGTTTAGCAGTTTTTCCGCGCACTATTTTCAATTTTCTCCACTCGACTCGCACGCCCTCTCCCGCCCGCACCATTATGAGAAAGGAGTTTTTTTTTTGCAAGTTTATAGTCTCCCTTTCTCGTTGAACTCGTTCCGATCTAGGTTATACGCGAAAACACATTCGGCGGTACATTTCAGCTGCCATCCAGGGCTTTCCTTTTTTGCCGTTGTTTTTGTTTTTAAATTGTAAAGTGGCATATCTAGGCAGATTATTTACAGTCGAAGGATGGTGGTTGGGGGTGGTAACAACACAGTAAAGGGAGGGTTAGTTGGTTGGTTGGTTTTCATGCATTTTTAGTAGTCCTAGAGTTCGCACAGTTGTTTTTGTTTTTCTTTTTCTGTGTGTGTATAATCTAATCAGGACATTTAAATATTTGATATCTGCTTCGTACGAATGTCGCAACACAACTCTCGCAGTGTGTTCTGTATGAGTTAGGGGTGAGTATGTGTCAGGGATAAATTATGAATAGGGAATAAGGATGTTTGGAATTTGCAATTTTCTCACTCATTTGTCTCCTCATATTCACGTATATAAATATGAAAAGGAGTTTGGGGGGGTGTGTAAGTTGGATAACAGTCGATAGGCTATGCACTCATGCTTCCCACCCAACCCATTCCCTTACACTTTTGGGAAATATGCAAAAACATTAAGAGTTTTTCATGGTGTTGTAATTTATTATGAGCACATGTTTAGAATTTATATGAGATAGCTAAGCTAGTGCAAATGATTATTTAGAGATGTTCTTCATTAAAAAAAGGAACAAAAGAAGAAAGTTGTCATCTCCAGAGAGGGCTCGGTGTAAATTTTAAATGACTGCACTGAATTTAGATGGAATGTTAATGATTAATTAGATGAGAGGCAATGGGCTTGTAATGAAGCCTAAATGAAGTTTAAATGGTTGATTGCCCAATAAACTTTTCCGCAAAAAGTGAGGACAGATTTAGATACAATACAGTGAATGCTAACAGCTGTGGCCTCATAAATAAAATTATCATATTCAATCGTTGGGGAATGCAAAAAGGTACGTGGTCCACAGTTGCAGCGACTTATAAAAAATTTGACAATCGGTTCGTTTCTGAATTTCAGTGTGGGGTTGAACGTCATGTTCATTGGTACCACTAATTCATACCTAAGTATGGGTTTGACGATCGCTGTACAGATGAATGTACACAAAATACAATATATCAATATGCCGTGCCCGTATTTCAAAATCTGATATATCAATGATGCAAACCAATTATTGAGAGCGTTATTTTTCGCATAAAAATAAAAAAAGATTTTTAAGTGCATCACAGTAAAAACACATTTATTCATTCAGTCATTCAAAATGTAAATATGCCATTATAGTCAGTACCACCATTTTCGTTGGGCACTCAACTAAAGGCTGAGTGATTGTAACTTTTCTATTTCGAGAATATCCCATCACTGAGAGCCTTTCAACATTAGAGAGCTTTGTTTCCGTTTTAAAGAACTGCATTAGACTGTAAGGACCCAATCCGTATCATCTTATTTCAGCTGGAATATGAGAAATTTGGCGTTTTTTTATGGTAGTGTGTCTAAGAGATAAGGAAGGTGATATTACAGAAACCAATCCTTTTATTGAAACGTTAACACAAAGTCTGTTCATCAAGTGATTCTTTCTAAGCGATGGTAACTATTTTCAGGAGACAGTAAAATGCTCAGGTAAGAGCACGTGATCTTAACTCTACCAAATTCCCATTGCTTTGTAGACTACATCCGCAAACGCAAATTTTCCAAATTTTTTTTAATTATTCAATATTCACATACCGACATAAAAGGCGACGCATGCTGTATAATTCGTCATTATATTTTCTCCTACATTCGTCGTCTGTTCAGGCGGATCCAAAAATTACTCCAAGAGCATTTCTCTCAAAGCAAGGGTATTCTCAATAAGGTCCATGCCACTGCGCCACATAGTAACACTGCGATAATGAGAGTCTTCTACATGGTTACCTTAGTTACTCTGGTGTCATTGCTCGAGTTTAAAGCGCAGCATAGATAGACCAAGTCCCTAACTATTTCGAAATTCTTGGTTGGGATTGTTCTTTTATTTGAAGAATGTTCTTTGTTTTGCCACCATTCACCATTAGCTCAATACTTGCCACTTCTGCTTCAACGACAGCATCATAGATGCCATACTTTCTCCGTCCGATTATATCAATATCGTCTGCGTACTCGAATAATTCTACCGACTTTTGATGTATTGCGGCTCGTTGCCTTGTAAGTTTCGCACAATATTTTTAAGAATAATGGAAAAAATAAAAACGTATGACAGCGCATCGTTTTGCCTTAACCCTTTTTTGATATCGAAGGTCTCGGTGAAATTATTACCAATCTTGTTGGAGCAGCCTGAGCTCACTATCGTCATCCCGCAAAGGCGGACAACCTAGCGATAGCAAAGCTAGGCATGGGTATGTATTGTTTTTTTTTTTTTTTTATAATTTGCGCGCACTCAAAGGGTTATGAATACCTTTAACATATTAACACACAGTGCGGGCGTTGGAAAGGATGGATAGAGAGAGAGAGAGAGAGAAAGATTTTTGGTGTAGTGGTTCTTCACGCTCAGTTGTTTATGCTTCAGCTATTCTCCGGGGGTAGCGTCCAGATAACTGGAGAGATTTTTGTTATTATTGTCTTTGCTTCTGATTCACAGTACTTTTTTCCCGATAACCGATGTCAAGGGCAAATCATCATCAACAGAGCCAACAAATTTTCCAGCCACATGAACAAGCTACTGCCAGTGATATGCCTTCGCAGTAGTGTTCACAGAAGCTTTTGCAAATGATCGGACTGACTTTATTTATTTCATGAGAAATAAATAAATGCTTGCTGACATCAGGATTTAAACCATGAATCATTAGCGTGGCAATTGCCGACGTTACCACTGCACTATTGCCACCATTGTCTCCATAGATGCGTTATAGACAGCTCTAAAATCGACAAGAAAGTGGGTATTGCTCTTAACTTCTTAAGATTAAGATAAGATTTCTCTTGTTTGCCGTAGTATGAATATCTTTTCGGTGGTGGAATTTCTGCACATCTGATACCCATTTGTTAAATTTGATGTTTCTTAAGCAATAGTCTGCCTAGGGGCATAATTTGTTCTAAATATGCGTTTTCGAAGAAACTTGCTTACTTACTTGCTTAGGTGGCGCTACCGTTCGGAGAGAGCCTGGGCCTCAACGCTCTACATGTCCTAGCCATCTCAAAAGTCCATTTTTTTTTTGCTAGTTCGATGTCGCTGTACAGCTCGTATAGTTCGTTATTGAATCTTCTCCTCCAAAACCCGTCAACGCAAGCGGGACCGAAAATCTTACGAAGAATTTTTCTCTCGAAGCGACCAAAGATATCTTCATCCTCTTTTAATAAAGTCCATATTTGAGCGTCGTAAAGCAGGATGATTAAGGTCTTATACAGAGTCTCCATAGTTGTTCGAGATAGGGCTTTAGTCTTGAATTATCTTATTAGACCAAAAAAAAAATCAGCGATCGGCAAGTGTTATTCTTTGCTTGATTTCTGCGTTGGTATCATTGTCAGAGTTAATAGCAGAACCGAGGTAGATAAAGTCCCTTTCTACCTCGAAGTTATAGCTGTCCACTGTGACATTCTGTCCAATTCGTCGCTTTCGAATGTCCCTTCTTGTTGATATCATATACATACTTAATTTTGCCCTCGTTTATCGCTAAACCTATTTTGGCTGCCATTTGCTTACTAAAAATATCGATAGGTATCAGATGAAACATAATGTCCAGTGCTGCAGAGGGAGCTTACTAATTATTTTTAAATTCATTGACTTTATTCTCACACAACTACAATGCAGTAATATGAAGAATATATGTTCTCGTTGTTTGCGACCGCTACTTAGCAGCCACATCCTGCCGGTTCTACAAATAGAAGCAAAACGAGATTTACTCGGAAATTACAGTAAATGTAGTCGCCACATTTTTAGGGTCAACTGTTTCATTACAAATACATAAATAAAGTAATTTGTTCCACATTATACCGTTCTTTTTCCCGGCATCCTTCAAGAGCCATTATACTTGGCACCGGACCGATTCTGACAAATATGTGGATTGAGGTAGTGATTTCTCCTCCCATATGACCATTTTTTCCAATGGAATTCCAACACAGTCAAAACCAAAATGATGTAAAGACTCTTTGCCCATGATTAAGTCATCCTGTCAGCATTATAATTATCTTACTGCTTTCATACCTAAAAGGGTTACCGTTGGATAATGACATACGCAAACACATACAAACTTCGCACACATCTCCCCTGTAATCATTTTCATTCCCATCATCACCGTCATCCCATCATCATCAGCATCACCACCTACTTCACAACTGGGTGTTACTTCACAACATGGGTACCGTTCGTCGGTGCCTGTGAAAGGAGTCATATATCTTTTCTACCACCCGAATGGTGTTTTTTTTTTTTTGATTGTATTTTTTTTTTTTTACTCATCCCCCAACGATGTATGTGGTGTGGCATATTTGAATGGTGTGTGGTGATGACCTACTTAATTGCAGAAACAGGACTTGAGGTAACAAGAATATAGCAGAGGCGCAGAGACATTACATGGAGAAAGAGACAGTCAGTCAGCAGTGAGGGATAAATTGAGAATAGTACACCATAAATTTCATTACAAAGTGACGACAGATATTCTGGCTTCAGCTGTTGTTGTTGTCCCTTGGATCAACATCATACGCGATGACAAACCATTACTCGTACTACAGTCGGGTGGTTCTAGAATGTACAGTTGTTCCGGATCCGGGTATATGTCCAAAAGGAAGTGCAGACTTTTTTAAGGAGAATTTACCTCCATTTGTAGTAACCACATATCAAAGGTTTGTTTTTTGTAGTCCTTATATTTGGTTTTCTTTTCTTTTTTTTTACGTGGGACGTATAAATACAATTCGGTTACCTACAAAAGGATTAATTCCTATTACTGTGCTTTATAGGGTATACTAATTTCAAACGATGGTTTGTAACGTAGCGATATAATAAAGATATGAACCTTTGAAATGTATTGTACATATTTGTAATGGTAATAAAAAAATCTTTCTATCTAGACATGTCCTTCGTCCGTCCATTCACCCGCCTTTAATTTTACTGCAGGAGTTATGACCTACATATGTACTACCCGGGACTATAGAATTGTAGACAAACAATTAAAGTCACGCCTGATAAGGTTACAATAGTGAAAGCCAAGGCCACTTATCAATACTATCTAAGCCGCATCGAAACTCATCTCTAAATTATAATCACTTTGTCAAAATATGAATTGTAGGGTATTATATAATACCATTCATTGAAAACATATTGTACTCGCAGCTTTCTCTATGGTTCTACGGATGAGAGGATCAACTGGGAAGACAGTCGCGATTAAGTTCGAAAAAATGTTTTTTTTAATGAGCTTTACTTTTTGTTTGCGATATAAATTCTGTGAAGAGGGACGGAAAGGCTTTGTCACGTAAGCCTATTATAAGGCAAAAAATCGTTGGGACTATGTGTATTGTAGTACCCGTAAGAACAAATCGATGCCAGGTCAAGTGTTGACGATTATCAAACAAAATTAATAAAAACGAAGAATAGGAGGACTTAGCGTTGAACCTAATGGTATTTTAGATTGTAGACGGAAGGCAATAACAATGAATTGCAGTTTTGCTAACCATTTGACTTATGATCAAAATATAAATAAATAACTAGCTCAGACGTTATTCAATTTATCTTCGTCCTTAACTAAAACTATAAGCTGCGATGAGGGGATGGATTTGCGGATCCTGAAGCAGAAGATGGCATGCTTTTAATTACTTCGAAGATAGGGTGGGTATAAATGCAGCTGTTAGAATAGCTACAAAATAATGTTCGTGTCACATGCTTAAAAGTTAGAAGAAGAAAGTGAAAATGTCTGTGCGCCTGTCCCTAATAGTTATGCAACAGGAACACTATTGCATTAACTTAGTTGTATAAAAGACGAAAAGATGTTACTATATGTCATTGCACATACAAACTTGGCCAAAAGTATTAAGTAACCCCAAAGTCTGGGCACTGAGCGGGAAAGTCTATAAGTTCAATATTACTGTTCTCAAACGAGGGTTTACATTTTTTCCTTAAGCAAGGTGGGAAGCGTTGCCCTACTGGAATATTATATATGGTAGTGTTCTAGATATGAATATTTTTTTGTAAATGCGTGCAGTGTAGCGTCCCAAACCGAAATAGACTTGTCGCTGATCATTTTGCCCTTGCATATACATAGTTTTCCTACTTCGGTTGTCTCCATACAGTCCCAAACCATCACACTTCCACCAACATTTATTACTATGCTCTTTGTTACGCTCTGAGGACCAGATTTTCTTTCCGCCTTTGCAACCTTTTAGTCCTGTTTCCCTTAACGTCCTTCTTACGATTCTCCCAGTTATTGATGCCATTCCATTATCAGCAACGTAAGTAGCTAATTCAAAAGGTGTTAGGGAACAGGTTTTGAATGACCCTCGAACAAGTACTCATTGCGTTCTCACAGTAACCAATGCGTTTCTACCTATGCAGGGGTTGGTTTGGCTACTGTCTATTTCAGTATTTCAGTACTTCAGTATTTTATCAATATTAGTATAACATTAGACAATCTTTAAGTAATAAATATAAATCTTACATAACAATAATGGTCTCCAATTTGTAAAGAATTAAAACCAGAAATTGAGTAAAATTTAAGTTACCAAGGAAGAAGTAAAAAAGCAACTGTTTACCACGGACAATTATTATTCCTTATTATTACCTGCTAGGTGCCGAAAGACAGTGTCATCAAAACCATTCGTATTATAGAGCCATCTTAAGGGGATAGAGAGTGAATTCTAGAGGAGTATGGCGTGATTGAAAAATGGTCGTCCAAAATTTTAATCATTGACGAGCTGCAACCTCATTAAGAAAAACGAATTCAGCTATTTTTTTTTTTTTTGTTTATCATTTTTGGAAAACTCTATTTTTGGGGGATGTCTTATACTTTTAACCAAGGCTGTATATACGTACTTATGCATCCTCAGTGTAGTCGTTTGTAGTGCTATAGTAGTAATACTACAGTGCTGTGCAAATTAATTGGGACAGTCACTTTTTTCAAACATAATCATAAGTAGGCCATGTTTTTTCTGTTACTTCTTTAAAAGTTAGACTAGAACTTTACAAATTAATTATGCCTCATATTTTCTGTTGGCTTTTACGAAGGTAGGTTGAATTTTTGATTCATTTTAGTAAAGTTAGGCTTGATAGGGCTTTTATCTAATGTTTTATTAGATTTGTTCAATTTGGATCGTGTGAATTTAAAAATGGATATCTGTTTGGAAAAGAGGGTTAAGATTATTGCTTTGCATGAGCATACTGGCAAGAGCATAAGGGAGATTTCTTGAGATATTGGAGTCTCAAAATCGATCGTTGCAAGGATCATAGTGCTGCACAAAGCTTCAGGGTCAACTGCAACGGGTCGGGCAGGACACTGCGGAAGAAAGCGCAAAACCACGGATCATGACGATAAAGTCTTGATCCGAAATAGCGTTATTCATTCTTGGAAGACAAGCGGTGAGCTTCAAAGGGACTTGGCATCAGCTGGTGTGGTGTTAAATTTATCAAATGTTCGAAAGCGTCTTCTGGAAGTGGGCCGCAGCGCCAGAAGACCTCGGAAAAAACAACTTCTTACCGAGGCTATGGTAAAGAAAAGGCTGCAATGGGCCAAAAAACACAAAGACTGGTCAGCAGAAGACTGGAAAAAAGTAATCTTTTCAGATGAGAGTCACTTTGAAGTTCAGGGCCACCAAGTAAGTGTTGTGAGAAGAGGTGACAACGAAAGTTTCGACCTAGTCACATTATCCAAACCCCTAAACACCCACCAAAAGTAAGGTTTTGGGGTTGTTTCACCTCCGCGGGTCCTGGAAATTTGAAGCCAATCGAAGGAATGATGAACAGCATCAAATACGCAGACGTCTTGAGCCATATGCTCTTGCCCACCCTGCAAAGGCAATTACCGATTGGAAACGCAATTTTCCAACAGGATCTTGCTCCATGCCACACTTCGAAAAAAATGAAACAATTCTTTGCCAAAAAAATATAAAGGTGCTGGAATGGCCGGGCAACTCCCCTGACCTCAATCCAATCGAAAATCTTTGGGCCATTATAAAAGCGTGGCTCAGGAAACGAGATTGTACAACAAAAAAACAAGCTAATTTCAGCTATTATTGAAGTGTGGTTTCACGATGAAAAAATAAAAAAAAATATATGAATCCTTAATTCTTTCTATGCCAAATAGATTAAACGAGCTTATTGGTGCTGAAGGCGGTCATATAAATTATTAATACAAAAAAAATTATAATGTTTTGCAAATAAAACAAAATATCATCAAGAATTTGTCTGTCCCAATTAATTTGTACTTTCGATTCTTCTACTGCAGTACTACTCCTTTGTATTTTGAACAGGTGCATTATTTTAAAATCCGTCTCAATTTTTAGTGTTCCAGACCTGAAATATAAGACCACAACACTTGAAATCGGTGAGATATCTTGTCTGTCCGTTGATCACGCCCTTGTAACTTCTAAGCCCACTTTGACCTAGAGAACTGACATTTTTCGTACGTAGCCATTTCACTTGTACCCCCACGAGATAGAAAAAAAATGGCTTGCGGCTATTATTTGGGCACACCGATTTTTTGTTTCTCATCACATATCAAATTAAATTTGACCGCACAACGACTCCATATATGTAATTTTTTTTTTTTAAAAGCAATGTACAATGTACCTAATGTCGAGGAAGCCTGTCGCTTTTAATTCATTTTTTTTATTGCAGCAGATTTAAACTGATCTGTTTTTTTTTTTTAATAATTTGTGCGCAATTAAGGGGTTATGAATACCCTTAGCATGTTTACACATAGTGCGGGCGTTGGAAGGATTTTGTCTTTGCTTCTGATTTACCCTATTTTTATTTACGATAACCGATGTTATGGCAAATTATCATCAACAGGTCGAACAATTTTTCAAGCGATATGACTAAGCTACTTCCAGTGTGATGCCTTTACAGTAATGTATCATTGCATGAAAATTCGCAAAGAAGTAACCCTTTCACACGGAAAGAACAATCCCAATATCTCTTGCTCAAGCACTAAATTAACATCCTGGAACGAGTTGGACATAGTCTGCTATGCGCTGCTGCTATTTCTTTAACTACTATTTTGCTGAAATTACTTTGAAGTACTTTGAAGTCACATTCACCCCAAATTTCGTTTGTCGGGAGTCGAAAACGACTCAAGTCGGCTGTCGGGTCGCGTCGATGAAAAATCGAGATTCCATACTCTATTCGACCGACAAGGCGTGTACTAGATTTTTTTTCGATAGCCGGCACACATTTTTTTTTGGTTTTGATAGCTCACAATTAAAATCTCTTATTGAAGAAATACTTTGTTTTTTGCAGAAGTTGAAAATAAATAAAAAAAATGTTAAGTATTGAGCATTTTAACAGTAGTAGTGAAGAACACGAAGAAAATGAAAATGAAAATGCAGAAAATGAAATGAAATGCCAACCATCGCCGTCTCTTGATGGAGCACCTAAGCTGTTTTTCTGGACTAGTTTCGTAAAGCCCTTTGCAATGTGAGGCTTTTCTTGCATAAATGCAATTAACACCTCAAATTGCCTTTTATTAGTAATTTTCATCCCTCAAAGCAAACAAACACTTTACTTAATTCGTTTATTGATAGCCAGTCGTTTACGTTTTCCCTCACGACTCAAAATGGCATTTATCCGCCCGCCATCCGCCAAACAGACCAGCAACTGAAGTCGAAAATATGTACTAATTCTACTACAAAACACAAATTCGCCAAATGGAATGGGCTATGTTCCGAGTCGGTCGGAACCAAGTCGATTGTTAGTTGAAACCGACAAATGTAATTGGGGTGATTAACGGCACTTTCGGACTTCCTTCCGTTTAAATCAACATTACATCGCCATCTAGGAATCAAAAACACTCGCCGCTATCCTGGCTTGAATGTGAATTAGCATCTGCCGGTGTAATAACAAAGCAGTACAGTTCCGATATGTATATACACTTAGAAACATTCAGTTTCGTACGGAACGTGTTTTTACTAAAAAGACACTTAAATCAGGGCAAACGAATTTCAAATGCGTTCATAGATGTTCTTAAAATCATATTACTTCTTGTATTCTTTATAGTAATGAAGACAAAAAATTAAAAAAAGAAATATAACTGTAAATTTTGTCAGTGTTATGTTGGATCCTTCGAATGCAGAGCAAACATTCAGTTTCGTACGAAGCAATTAAGCTCCTGTTCAGTTCGGAGTGTTAACATTTTAGAACTGAAATTGTTTGTTTTATTTAAAATATACTATTTTGCTAAGAATTTGAGGTACTTTTCTGTTCAGTGTTTTTTTTTTTTTGTGAAATTATTTAATTTTTTTGAGTGGGTGAAAACATAACGGAAGATCTATACTATCTTTGGTAATTTTTCATCGAAAGAAAGGAATATCTTTGGGCGTAATAGCTAAAATGCTACAGCTACATAAGTCTACGATACAATATATTTATAAGCCTTGAGGAAGGAAGAATTGAGAATGTGTGTAGTAACAAAGGTCCCAGAAGAATGACTATGTCTTCTGAAAAATTTATTTTGCGTGAAATAAAGAGAAATCTAAAGTTGTCTTCAGTCGAATCATGTAAAATGCTTGCTGATTTTAACGGAACTGATGTACAGCAAATCAGCATTGGACTTACGCTTAAAAAGAATGGTTACTTTTCACGAGCATGGCGCAGAAAACCTTTGGTCAGCGAAGTTAAAACAAAAAAGGCTTAATTTCGCCAAACCATACAAAGATAAGTCGCTAGATTATTACAAAAATGTTATATTCGTTGATGAAAGTAAATTCTCACTCTTCCGAAACGACAAAAAAACAAGAAAAAGTGTACCACAGGCGTAACGAGGCTTATCTTTTGAAAAACTTATTGGCGACTGTAAAACACGGTGTAGAAAACGTAATGGTTTGGGGTGCTATGGGATATGGAGGTGTTGGAAATTTTAAATTTTATTCAAGGGAATATGGAAAAAATAATTTATCTTAACATTCTTAAAGAGAATCTACAACCTTCATCTAAGAAATTAGGCATTAAGAACTCATTTCACTTGTACCAAGCAAAGACCCAAAGCACATGGCTTTGGACGTTCGTCTTTGGCTCCTTTATAACTGCCCAAAATGCATTGAAACACCCCCAAGAGCCCAGATATCAATCCAATAGAGCATCTGTGGGAGCACTTGGAAAGAAAAATTAGGGAAACAAATGCCGTTAGAAACAAAAAGGAACTTAAAGCGCTAATTTCGAAAGAGTGGAATGAAATTCCATCCGATGTTACAAAAAAGCTGTTTGCATCAATTCCAAATAGACATGCAACTATTTTAAAGCACGATGGAAATCCAACTTCCTATTAATTTCAATAATTTTTGTTTTTTGACGTTAAAATCTTAACTTTTAGAATTCGTACGAAACTGAATGTACCTTAAAATCTCTACTTTATGTGAACTAATTCCTAATTTTTCTCTATTTTATTGAATTACCATTTTATTTTTGATAATTCCTGGTATTTATATTACACTTAAAAAAAAATAACATTAAAGCTAGAAAAAAGTCTATATTTTTTTTAAAATAACGAACAATTTGCAAAAATTCTCTTCGTACGAAACTGAATGTTCTTTAGTATAATTCCAATTTTTAATAACATTGATAAACGGAATAAAATTATGTGCACCAATTTTTACTTCATTTCTCATTTTATTTGCTTTTCTTTAAGTTACGTATCTATATTATTTTTAATATTTTTTTTTTATTACCAAAAAATGATACAGAACCATTTTATGTTCTTCATTATCTTTCAAAATAAAATAAGAAGACGGATGTTTTTTTTTTGTGTAGAACGAAATAACGTTTATGTACTATTTTTCTTATTATCTACTCATTTTTTTATTTCTACTATTATTTTGAATACATCACTTAACCTTTTTTCATTTCACGTCATAACTGAAATTGGATACAAAAGTTCAGTTGGATATCCTGTTATCTTCAAAACCATTGAAAACCACAGTTAATAGTTCCACCACAGGATATTCAAGAGCCATTTAAATTCGTCTCTCACTGCACACTTAGACATCTTTAACTGTTCTCCGTGAATCACGTCGCATACAACTTTCAGCATTACCTTGACTTACCCACTTAATTCATTATCTTGTCTTTGTCTGACTTTGTTTTTTTAATTTTTGTTTAAATTTAATTTCATGTATTTGACAAGGAATTTTTGTAAGGAAAACAAGAAGGACACCTAAGGCAACAATTGGACATAATTCCTGACATCACATTTTTGTGATGGTAGGTACCTACCTAATATTTTTTTCTCCTTGCGGGTATTATTCAGCTCATTTATTTTTTTTTTTACGCCACCGTTGTGTGATTATAAAAGTTGTAAAGTGACGTTTCATTAAATATCTTTTTCTTCTGCGGTAAAAAAAAGAAGTAAAGACGACTGGGGGATTATAAATACAAGCACATTAAGCCTGGTGTCATTAATTGTTCAGTGTAGAACGTAAAGAAAAATTTTCATGACAGGAAACTTTGGTTCTTTGGTGAACAATGTATTATCTCCCAAGAAAAATTAATTCAAGTTTTCCTTACTTTTATGTTGTGTAGGAAATTCATGGAAATCTTTTCAGGTATTCAGTACCGTTGGTTGCCTCAATGTTTACCTCAGATTAAAGGGTGTTTTTTTTTATTTTCTTAAATTTATGAACTTAATCAATTTTAAGTTATTTTTAGGGCCTTTGGCTTTTTAAGGTTAGAAATAAATTTCAACTTTGGTATCGTTAATGTCAGTGGGAAATGTGTGGTACAGAAAATTGTGCAATATGCCCATGATTGTTTCTGGGTACTGCTTGGGGCCTATAATACAGAACAGCAAGTCAACAGGTTAACAATATTTGTTTAACTATACTTTTCCAACAAGTGAAGATCTATGCTGTTACACGATAAATACCGTAACAATTGTTGAAAAAAAAATTCCCTCGATTTGTTGAATCAGTTCATCGTTGTTACGCGATGAGTCGGAGAGTGGAGCATTCAAATTGCTAATCAAGATTCGTCTAGTGAATTAGACCCAGCAAATACAATAACTCATCCTGGATGAGAATCCTATTACTACTTAAGATTTTGACTGATATTAAAAAATATTTTTAATTATTATTTTTTACAATGAGAATTCAATTTTCATTTCTTTAAATATAAGGAAAGGAATTGAATTGAACTTGGTTCTATTTTTATCGCTGATTTTGAAAAAAAAGTTTAAAGGCTGCTGCTGTCTTAACCGTGCATCTTGGGACGATGATGGGAACAAAATATCCTCCCCGTTGTTTGTTTGTGAAATAGGAAACTCCAATTTACTATAAAGATAGTTCGGCTGACCCGTTCGCATGACCTGATGAATAAGGCATAAGGCTTTAAATTGTAAATATTTTTCAAAAGAACAGCCAAAGATTTTAACTGAGTGTTCCGATACGTGGTCGTAACATTCAAAGTTATATATGTATGTATCGAGCTATATTGTTGAATATGACATTTAGTTTTCTTTTGGTATTGGAATAAGTGTTACAATATACTTCACAGCCATACAGGAGAATAGGTAAGAGTAGGGTTTTTCCGAATAAGATTTTAATTTCTATGGAGAGAAAGTGTTTCGTGGCACACACTGATATTTTCCAGTTAGATACGACGAAAAATGAAAATTGTTTATTAGCTTGGAGCATAATATCGAGTGATCAACTGTGTCAAATTCCCTGGAAAAATCGAGAAGAGTGAGAAAGCTGATCTCTTTTCCATCTATGGCTTTTCGCAATTCATCAACAATATACAAGAGCACCATCTTGCAACTTTGGTTTCATCTAAAACCTGACTGAGCACCGTTAAGAAGATTATTAATATTTAAAAACTTTTGAATCTGCCTTAACACCACTTTCTCGAATACCTTTAAGCGAAATGGTAAAATTGGAATTAGCCTATAGTCTGCTGAATTACCATTTCCTTTCTTCGGGATTGGGACAATTTTGGCTTTTTTCCAATCCGTTGGAAACTCAGAAGTTGTTATGATGGAGTTGTACAAATGTGAAAGGTATGGAAAGATAAACAGCAGCAGCAATTTACTGAACCTAGGATCTAAACTGTCCAAACCTATGGCATTCGATTTAATAGACAGTAAGGCATCAACAACATCTTCATCACTTAGTCTTGCGAGACTAAACGGGTTACCAGCTTCCTCAGCCTGGTCAGGATATGATTCTTCAACAGAGATTTCACATCTACTTTGTTGTGTTAAGAAGTTGGCATTTAGAGTATTGCAATCGAGATTATTAGGGACCTTAGGCTTTTGTCTACCGATTCCTAGGTTACTCAGATTTGTCCATAAGTTCCTACCGGAATTTGTTGGATTAAGATTGGTTGTGTAGTAATTTTTTTTAGCCTTATTAGCCTTAGCCTTTTACCTTATTTTGTGCACGATTAGATTTCGAAGAGTGGAGTAAATTATGCGTAACTCATGAATTCTACATCGCTTCTATCGAGAATATGCAATATCTCTCTTTTCTATGAACTCTATAATATCTCAATTCATCCAGGAGGGAGATCCGTAAGTAACAATCTTATTACGTAATGGAACATGGGTATTAAAAAAAAGATGAAATATTGCTGTTTATATATGCTAACTGATCGTTAACTCAGGCCATTGCGTAGATCATAGCCCAGTCAATGCTGTGGATATCGTTCAGTAAGCTGTTTTGGTCTGTAGATTTAAAATCCCTGTATTGAATAGATTTTGCATTCACGTGGCATTCGAAATCGTAGGTTAAAAATATTAAGCCATGTTTAGAAAAACCAGGTGCAGAAAGTTGACTATAAAGTTAGGTCGTTTACAAAGAAGACATCCAGTAGAATGCTGTTGGTGCCACAGTGTTAATAGGAAATAAATTAAGAGATCTCATAGAGCCAATTAACTATGCAGATGTGGTAGGTTTTAAAAGGTTGCAATTCAGGTCACCGCAAAGTATAAGTTGTGGAGTAGTGCATGAGTATTGCTCTAAACTATTAATCAGTGGTGTAATATCTATATGTTTATTAGGTCTATATTCCAAACAAAGTAGAAGTTGTGATGGATCACAAGTAATCTTCACCAAAAGGTATTGCATAGAACAGTCAGGGTTAGATGTAAAAATAAGATCACATCTAATGCCCTCTCACATAAATAGCTACACATGCACCAATTCGTCCATTTCTATCGGAACGAAATATATTGTAACTATTGACGCCATAAAATTTGTCGCTCAGGGTTAAACCACGTCTCCGAAGCACAAACAATGTCAACCTTTGACTTTATGACTAAATGCCGAAATTCATCAAGCTCTGGATTAAGGCTTTGTGTATTTATATGACAAATCTTCAATCCATTGCGTTGCGAGCAAAGTACTCTAATCATAATATGCAAATTGTTGTTCATACCACCGCCGACCGATTCTCTATTATTTAATTCTAAGTCGAAACTGATTTATTGATGGATGGAAATGAGGGAGCAATTTGTAAACAATGCAAAAACAAAAAATAAAAATAAAAAATAATAAAAGACAAGAAAAAAAAAATTCGAAAAGTACACATGAACGTAGAAGTAAATAAGTGAAATTGTAGCTAATTGTGAAGATCGCTTCTTACAACATCGTCTTCGAGTACAGGTGTTGTCTGTTGACATTTCTTGGCATAGGCACTCAAGTTCTCGATGCTATTGATGACGAAACTTTTCCCCGTTGCAATATTCTTCATAAATACAGATCCATGTTGGGTATAAACTGAGAACAGCTGATTTCGACCTTTCATACGGGAGGCTTGTTGGAGAAGAGAGCGATTTTGGGCCATTAGGCTCTCGTTCACATATATTTTACTGTCAGAGTTCAAACCAACATCACGAAGACACAGCTACTTAGATGGAAATCGATCGTAACAGCGTATTCCTCTCTTGGGGAGAGCTGAATTTCAGTATGATTGGTGCATGACGGATATTATTTTGCTGACATTGGCGTATTCTGAATATGCTTCTCAGAGCTGGTACCTTACTAGAAACGGAATTGCATAGTCGGGTAAACAGCAAGTCCAGGTTCTCTTCCGGCAACTGGGGTACACCAAACAATACGGCATCAGCTGCGAGTTCTCTTCTCTCTAGTGTGTCAAATCTGCTATGAAGATTTGTGACCTCTTGTTTTAGTTGTTGATTTTCAGCAGAATGCGATTCGATTAACTCAATGCGTGTGTGCAATTCGTTGATTGTTTTGGCAGTCTTCTGAATATGGCCGTTCCAGGACGACTCCAGACTTTTAATTTTTTGCTAGAAGTCTGTGCTCATTTTACTTATTTCTCGTGTAATCCGAGCAAAGACGTTGTCGCTAGTTTAATTAATCGCTGCTCTAGAATTCCCACGATGGGAGGTTGGGTATCTCTTTTGATGGAAGGAGAAATATATTGGTTGTTTACTGACGAATAAGAGGCTTTTGATCGCAAACCCGCTGACATTGTGAGAGAGAATAACTCTGTAACCGCCGCGCACAATTTAAAGAAATGGGACCAAAAATAAAAATAAAACAATTTCAAGTCTAGTGACTGTTTGAATTTTGGGTCGTTGCTATTTATATTGAACTTTAAACGGATATACTGCGAAGGGGTTCGAATTCGTTTTTTTTTTAGGATGCCAGACGAGATAAAAACACGTCTATTCACTCTCACACATCACAGACTTTTCCCTTGCTTTCGGATCATAACCTCGCCAAAATAAAGAAAAAGAATAAGAAGAACAGTTTGCACTATTCGCAAATGAATACTGACTGATTCAACCATATTTTATTTTCTCCAAAAAAGTTTGTCTAGAATTTTGAGTAATGACCTACTTATGACTTTAGAAAGATACATGTTCTTGCAATACTCATAAATTTACCGTCACTTAAAACTTGGGTCGAATAGGATCGTAGCGGAATGGATCTATTGCGTTCGGCGCTTTTGCCTGACGTAGAACTGATCACATGAGGAGACAGTTAGCGTCAGGATATCGCATCTCTCCGAGTTATAGATGGTAAATCTAAGAACCGATGTAAAAGAGAAAGTCTTCGTTGATAAATCGTAGATCTAAAATCTGTATTTATTGATCGGCGCCGTTCTAATGCTATGAGCGCATAATCTGTTCCTATTTTGGGTAGAGAAGTGAAATTTAAATATCATCCAAATGTAAAGTGAAAACATTTAAGAGTATACAAATATTCAACCGGCCGTTTCATTAAATGCTGACTGCATGACCCAATTAGAATATAAAATCAAAGAAACTGCGCCCGCTTAAAGATGACCAATGTGCTTGAAATTGGTAATAGGTATTACTTACTTACTTAGGTGGCGCTTCAGTTCGGGGTGAACCTGGGCCTCAACCAGCAAGCCTCTCCATTTAGCTCGGTCTTTAGCTAATTGCCTCCAGTTGCGCACTCCAAGTTGGTAGAGGTCCCCTTGAACTTGTGCGCGCAACCTACGGCGATGATTCCCTCTATTGCGTCGTCCCTCGGGGTTAGATTCGGAGACTCTGCGGGCCGGAGCATTGGTGTCCATTCGCTCTACATGTCCTAGCCATCTCAGACGACCAATACGCATTTTTTTTTGACTAGGTCGATGTCGCTGTACAGCTCGTATAGTTCATGATTGAATCTTCTCCTCCAAAACCCGTCAACGCAAACGGGACCGAAAATTTTACGAAG
The DNA here is from genome assembly GCA_945910035.1 of Brachypalpus laphriformis. Classification (NCBI taxonomy): domain Eukaryota; kingdom Metazoa; phylum Arthropoda; class Insecta; order Diptera; family Syrphidae; genus Brachypalpus; species Brachypalpus laphriformis. Next base: position 129,181,854 of record OX246755.1, read on the forward strand.
AGTTTTTCTCTCGAAACGACCAAGGATATCTTCATCCTCTTTTAATAAAGTCCATGTTTCAGCGCCGTAAAGTAAGACTGGGATAATCAAGGTCTTATACAGAGTCTCGTTAGTTGTTCGAGATAGGGCTTTACTGTTGAATTGCCTTATAAGCCCAAAAAAACAACGATTGGCAAGAGTTATTCTTCGATTGATTTCTGCGCTGATCTTGTTTGTAAAACAAAGTCCCTTACTACCTTGAAGTTATAGCTGCCCACGGTGACGTTTTGTCCAATTCGTCGGTGTTGGCTTTCCCTTCTTGTTGACAGCATTTACCTGGTTTTGCCTTCGTTTATCGCTTAACCCATTTTGGCAGCTTCCGCCTAAATGCTTGCAAACGCACCGGTGACAGCCCGCTGAGTTCTTCCGATAATGTCTATATCGTCGGCGTATGCAAGCAGTTGTACAGACTTGTAATAGATTGCGCCTCCGGTGTTGGCTTGTGAGTTCCGCACAATCCGTTCAAGTACAATATTAAAGAAGTCACATAACAGCGCGTCACCTTGTCTCAAACCTTTTTTTGACATCAAAAGTCTCGGTGAGGTCATTACCGACCTTGATGGAGCAGCGAGCGTTCTCCATCGTCAGCCTGCATAGACGGACAAGTTTGGCAGGGATGTCAAAACTAGACATGGCCCTATAAAGCTCTTCTCTATAGATGCTATCATAGGTGGCTTTAAATCGCTAAAGAGATGGTGAGTATCGATTTGGAATTCTTGGGTTTTCTCCAGGATCTGCCGAAGTGTGAAGATTTGATCGATGGTGGACTTTCCTGTCCTGAAACCGCACTGATAGGGTCCAATCAGGCTGTTGACAAAAGGTTTCAGGCGTTCACACAATATCACAGAAAAGATCTTGTATGCGATGTTGAGGAGACTGACGCCTCTATAATTGGCGCAGTTGAAGGGGGTCTCCTTTCTTGTAGATCCGACAAACGATGCTGAGGTTCCATTCATCAGGCATACATTCGTCTGACCAAATCTTAGAGATGAGATGGTGTATGCTCTCTACCAATTCATCCCCAGCTGCCTTGAAAAGTTCTCGCGGTAAACCGTCAGGTCCAGCAGCCTTGTTGGATTTTAGCTTGGATATTGCTATCCTCACTTCGTTTTGGTCAGGTGGACGGAAATTTTGACTATCATCGTCTATGTTGAATGGTTCATAGGTATTGATACTTGTTTATTTTAGAAAATGTGTGAAGAGCAATAGGTCTGTCACTAAATTTGTCATCAACGTGCTGCAGAAACCGTTCCATTCGCTACCGAGCAACATCAATGCTTCTATCAAGAGGTCATTCAGCTCTTGAAGAGGGTGCCACAACCAAAGGTAACTGAAAATGGACTCAAAGTATAACAGACAGACCTACATCCTACAAAGCATAAATTAGAAACGAATATCACCAAAGTGTCTACAACTACTACACTTAAGTAAATAATTCTGCCTTGATTTCAATAGACCGGATCGAATCTAAGTGTTCCAGAATTGAATTTCTCTCAAAACCAAAACGAGCGGAAATGTTAAAAGGGAAAACCTATAGATTCAACACAATTCGCGTCTGTTTATCCATATATGTAGTACATTTATTAAAAATATTAACTTAAAAAAAAATTCTAGGAAGCAGACATTTTCTAAAAGTCTAGTAGAATTAAGTAAAGTGGGGTACTGCCCCTTGACTTAAATCCTGCGTACACCTCATGGCCCCAACAGAAGTATAATCAACTTCTATCTTAAAATCCAACATCGTTCATACCTTAAACTTACAGTTATCCGCGCTTAAGGATTACCTATCTGAAGTGGCCCGCAATCAGCCAAGATATTGAATTCTTCTTACAATTCCTTCTTGTTGAGATTACTTCTAAACCACAGGCAGTGTTCACTTCCTGCCATTGCGAACAGATAAATGGGTTGTGTGTTCATCCAATTATTTCCCAAAATGTACCATAATCACAACCTTCTTATTAAAAAAAAAAGTCAAGGATTCTTTCAAGAAAAAAAAAAATAAAAATAAATTTCTCACTCCAATGATTTATTTTAATCACCCGCCTTGTTCGCCATCTGAATTAATATACACAGTACACCGCACTTAATTTAAAATTCCATAATTACGTACAAAAGCAACGTAAAAATAAACTCGAGCTGCTTGGTCTTTCCCCTACTAGAGGATACTACTTTATCGCTAATGGATGTGATCGTATACTAATGGTCTGGCACCACCATGCTCTGGGTGTGAAGAAAAGGAGAAAACACTTTAATTCTTTTTAATGAATGAATTTAGTTGCAACGAAAAAAAATACGTATACATCAATCATCTCAAGTATATCCTGTTTGTCCATCCCACACACCTCCAATCGCTATTCGCGTTCGCTAAGTTATTTTGAGACATGAACATGCACACGTACCATCTACTTCATTCGAAATCAAAACTCTGAACAATTACCACCCTTATTCCAGGGAATATGTAATAAATGTGTTTGTGTGTACACAGAAAACTATGTGTGTGTGCCATCAGGATAATGTGAAGTTACATTGTAAGTATTTTGAGAGCAGTGATTGCCATAGTTAGTGCACAAAACATGAATCGGGAGCACACACTCTCTTAACAGCAAGCATGCAAAGTTTTGAGGGAGGACATTGAGAATCAATGTACAACACTTTGTAGTGTGAGTGTTGCTATCTATCAGGAAATCATCGTCCTCATCTATCATCGAAGTGGAAAAAGGACATCGTTCATCTCGTCGTTGTCGTTGCCCATTGGCACAAGACACAAGAGCGAGAGTGAATAGATTTTTGTTGAATGGAAATTCCGCTATTTATCTTTTTAGCAGATCCAGGGGGTGGAAGGCGGTATAGAGCAGATAAAGGAACTGTAAGGTGAAGGAATGTGCCCTGGAGTGAAATACTTTTGTGATAATCTTTAGCAATTTCAGTAATTAAATCTTTATGGAATTGAAAATTACATTTTAAATGAAAAAGAGAGGAGGGGAGCGTTGGTCTGGACACGCTTAGGACATTTGGAAAAACAGGAAGACATTAAATTTTCCTGGGGTGCTATGAATGTATTTCATTCTAAGGGAGAAACTTTAATGCCTTGATTAAGTTTTCATTACACGGTAGGTGGAGAACAAATACTTCAAAAAATACGTGCAGCTTGTAATAAAGTGCAAGATAATAGGCAGGGAAGTTCAGAAGTGCTCATTTATGTATGTTTTACAGCTTCGATTGAACAAGTTTGGCGCTACGCAGTGGCTGATACTGTTACTTGAAAGATCTGCTCTGTTGAGGGGCTATCACCTTCACCTCTCTAATGAAGGTGAGCATGTTCTTAATAGAGGGACTCCACGTACGAACGTGCAGACACAGGCACTATCTATGACGGAAGCAAAGTTGGTGTTCCCAATTGTTGGTCAACGCTTAAGCTATTGAAGAATTGACGACACAATAGGGCTTCGGACCTAAAAATGTGTTATCTTAACTAGCATTAGCTTCATACACATGCTCATTGCCTTCAAACCCTTGGTGACCAGACCGAAAAGGTTTAAGGCTTCAAAGTAGGGCTTCAACAACGAGAAGTGTACTGAATGCGAGATTGCTTAAGTGGTGCCTAAGCTTCTGAAAAGATGTCAATTTTTCTAACATTAATTTTCTTTGTAAGTTTTATCCTGCCGCAGAATTCAATAGCATATTTCAGCCTATAAAACACATCCATACAGAGACTTCGGCAGTCGACCCTAAGATGGCTACTTTAAACCAGATTAGCCTCCTTAGGTCCAGTGGTGGTCCACAGTTGTACAAGTGTATTCGATCAAATATTTCTTCCTCAAATAAAATTCAAAGGTCTTTTTCGAGAATCGAGTTAATTTTTTTTTCAGGTTTCTCTTATTTTTTTATATATGTATATAATTTGCTCGCAATCAACGGGCTATGAATGCCCTTACAATATTTTACACATTACGGGCGTTGGAAAGAGAAAGATTAGTGTAGTGGTTTGTAACTCAGATGTTATGTTTTAGAAAAACGCCGGAGGTAGCGTCCAGATAAGTCGGTTTGTCTTTGCTTCTGATTACGTGGTATATTAGAAACGACGATATCCACAGGGATCTCGGAATTCCGACAATCGAAGCTGAAACTAGAAGCTTCGCGAGAAAGCATAGAAACCGACTAATCGGACATGTCAACAATACAGTCCTACAAATATTGGATGAGAGCAATTTATTGCGCCGACTACAAAGCACGAAACCCTTCGACTTGGCGAGATAATGATAAACCGCGTTTAGATTGCGGAACATGCAGGATCTTTCAGTGGAAAGTAACTTGCCAAACGTTTTTATTTCGTGAAAGAAAACTTGCTTGATAAGTTATTACTTAGTTGCGATATCTAACAAATTTATATCGAAGGGTGGTGTTTTTTTAGTCAGTAAGAATCTGACACTACTATGAGCACGCGCTTGCTATTTTCATAGTGTCTATGGAAGATTTTTCACCAACCCTCGGGAAAAAAAAAAAAATTGTTTAACCACTTGGATATATAGGAATATCAATCATCCAGCAGAGCGAATAAATTTGTCAGCCCTATGACCAATCTACTGCCAGTGTTATGCTTTTGCAATATTCTTCACAGAAACTTTCGTAATTGACCGGAGTGACTCCTTATTTCATAAGAAATGAATAAATAAATCTTTGCTAATATCAGGATTTGAATGAAAGAACCATTAGCTTGGTAATCGATAACGTTACCCCTTCACCATTGCCACCCCTAATTTTGCAAGGGTGAACGCCCTCGACAAAAACAAATAAACAAATATTTGGCGAAACAGCTCTTTAAAGTGCCAGGGCCTAGCTTCTCGCAACCACTCATGTTGTGTGCGTTATATTTTTCACACGAATGGAAGGGACCTACAGTTTAATGCCGAGTCTGAACGGCGATTTGAGAAGCTTTTTCGTGACAACATTACTCTCGGATGTTTGTCAGACGCTCGCGAGAGGTGGAACCGTGAAAAAACTTTTTGGTGTTTTCTGGGATTCGAACTTGGAACCTCATGCGTAGTGATCCGACACACTAACCACTTACGCCACGGCGCCCCCGACAGTTTCAATGTAAAACAGGTGCTCATTCCACATGTGATACTAAGCCAGATAGCCTCTCAAGGTTTAGTGCCGCAGTTTGTTTACTTACGACTAAAATGGCATGCAGTTCCGCCAAGAAAGACCGCTCTGAACAGCTTTTGACATTCATTCTTCTCACTGCCAAAAAAAATGCATATACTATAAGGACCACCCACAAACTCCTATATTGTAAGTTCCACCACCGGCAATCATAACAAAGCATTACCAATTCTTATTGTCCCTTTTGAATTGAGAGCATCTCTATTAGTTTATTCCAAATGGCCATCTGTATTTAATCCGTTTCACTTGGTAAACGAAAAAAAATGCGCGAAAAGCACGAGCAAATTCTATTTGCCGAAAAATTTGTGCGACAAAAAAAAACGAACAGCCCATCATCAGCAAGGACATGAAAGACGAACAAAACAGAATAACAAAAATAAAAGAGAAATAAATTGCAAAAAAAAAAATGTATGTTTTGATAACAATCGAAAAATGATTGCGCTTTTTATTTTTATTTTATGTTTGCTGTTTTTTCTGCGAAAAGGAGCGGCACACAAATGAAAGAGGTGGCAGGACTCATCGGCTTTATAGGAATGTTTAAAAATTCATTTGTTTTTCTTTGACGGACTTTTTTTCGATTAGAATGTCACTCAAAGCTTCAACACGCATTTATATTTTGTGTCTACAAGCGATTAGAATTCTTTTTGATAACTTAACACAAATTAAAAGTCTGTGTTCCTTCAAATATTGAAAGTCATAAAATTGCAAGGGTTCTTGCGAAAACAAAAAAAAAAAACCTTTTACTTAAATTAACTGTAATTGGATAATATGATATATATCTTTTTTTTTAATAACTTACTCTCAAGAATGGCTGACGCATAACGCAGGGACAGCGCCCCGAAATGTCTGTAGATGTTTGTTGAGTCAGCTCCTTAATAGATAAAGATTGTAGGCTTTCGGAAATATACCTCTCATTTGCGTGTCTCAGGGATAGCTTGTTCTGCACCAAAATGGGTTTTGATGTTCTCCCTTGCCTGGTTAGCGTTCCAAATGCCATTATTTTAGGGATCATTTCACTTGACTCTTCTTCCAAGCAAACTGCTCTCGAGTTGATACTGTCCTAGAGCCGAGCTGCAAATATGAGAGCAGTACTCTAATCCCGGCCTAACTTACGCTTTGTGTGAAGTGACTTTCGTATTCAATATAACTCAGCATGTAATGCGGTTGGATTAAAAGATACGGGGTGCTAGTATTTCAACATGTATGGTAACAGCAATATCCCGAATATGCTACTAAGGGATCTGACTGCGACTCTAACCGACTACACAACACCCAACATACATATTTGGCTAGTTATATTTGGCGTTATATTTTTCGCACGAATAGAAGGGACCCACAGTTTTGTGCCATCCGAAAGGACATTTTTGTTTTTATTTTTTGAGAAGTTTCCTCATGACAACAATACTCTCGTATGTTCGTCAGATGTTCGCAAGAGGTGGGATCAAGAAAAACCTTTTGGTGTTTTCTGGGATTCAAACATTGAACCTCTTGCGCAGCGGTCTGACACACCAACCACTGCGCCACAGCGGTCACTACACAATACCCAAAGTAAACTTTAGAAAGTACGTCACGGTCAGTTCTCCATTCAGAGTGGAGTTGAAGAAGGTGAAGTGACAAATGAGTACGCAATCAAGATCTTCATCAATGGTTCGAAAATGGATCGTGGAGTTGGTGTAAGGATTTTCTCTGATGCACTTAATATATCAAAATCATACCGGCTACCTGATTCATGCAGTTTCTTGCAGGCGGAAGAACTTGCTGTACTAAAGGCTTGCCTTCTACTGCCATACAACCTTACACCCCTTAGTACCATCGCGATCGTTGTTGGCAGTCAGGCATATTTCAGTTTCCGCTACGTCTGGTGGAAGAGTGCAAAGAAGAACTCGACTCGCTGGGTCATCGGTTCAGGATTACTCTCCTCTGGGTGTTGGAACGATCCCTTGCGAAGGCGGTTCTTGTGCTCGTTTTTCTTTCAAAGGCCAACAACAGGACACGGGTTCCGCAATTGCATCATATCTACACAGATAAGGCTCACAGTGCTCAGAAACTCTGCAGAAATTGCTAGAATTGTTGTGGTTAGTATAGGCCACTGGTCCATTTGGGATTAACGCGGTCAGACTAGGCACTATCAACATTGCCGTAGCTGCAATATTGCTAACGACACATTTCATTTGCAAGTATCCGGCTCTAGATAGGGCTAGGGAGAGCACACTAGGCAAACCCTTCCTTGACAACTTAATAGAAATAACAGAGAAAAGTACCTACATATTGGAGAAGTACTCGTAATCAAGTTTCATAATGCCCCAATTTTCATTATCTCCTAGTCAAACATCCAATAAGGTCACGTGCGTTCTAATATTAAAATGCGGCTAAAGCTAAATTAGCTTAAAGCTAAAATAGGCTTCAGCATAGTTTGGTGTTACAGTCACTTCTACTTACCTATAGACATATGGCCTTGCTCTAGGCAGATAGCTCAACTTCATATACGCTAATTTTGCGATGTTGGTCATGGGATCATGCCATGTTACGCCAGTTGTGAATATGCCGTAAAAAAGATGCATTGTCTCCTTGGGTTGGATTATTTGATTACCCATTCAAGGCCGTGGCATAGAAGATATATTCCTTTTGGTTAAGATTAAGAATTGAGTTTTCTCTGCTCTGAAGTCAACCAAGTTTGTTTTCTTCAGATCCTCATGCAATGACTGGATTTGTTCACATATCTTAATATTTTTTTTTTTTGCCGAGAGTACATAGGTGAAAAATCTTCTAAAGACACCATAAGGCCCGACCGAGCGTGCTTATGGTAGTGTGAGATTTTTACTCACTAAAAACACACCTCTCTTCAAAAGTAATACTGCAACTAAGCCGACGCTTATCCAGCAGTTTTATTTTCGCTTACGATACACGAGATTTTTGGAAAAAAAAAAAATGTTCGTACGAAGTTAAAAGAAATGTAGAACTTTAGGCAGGTTAAATTCCAATGATAGTTCCTGCCTTTTTCACGACCGGCATATACTATGACGCGAGGTCAAAAGGTTTTATCCTTTGCAGACGACGAATTGAATTATTCGCGTCAAGTAGTTGAATGACGGTACGGTTACAATGGCCGTGAACACGATCTTTGTGTTTACGCGCAAATTTTGTTATCCCTTCGACGTCGCTGGGAATTCCCAGATCTCGATGAATATCTATCTTAATATAAGAAATGTTTCCACTCAAGGAACATGTCGTTCGAGCAGTATGCTTTAAGTTATTGGTGAAGCTCATAGGTTGATCGCATTCCTTAATTGTAGGATCGATACAGGTGTAAGCCCCCTAAAGCGAGGTAGAACAAACGTTAAGTAGCAACCAAAAAATGCTTACAAAACAAACCAATAACCGAAGCTAAAAATCCTATTACGTATTGGACGACCCAAATACATAATTTTGAATATACCATATGCGTAAATTCATTAATATTAAGCAAAAATTACGTTCAGAGAGAAATGGTATCCTGTGGTTCCAAAAAAATCTTTCACCGCAAAAAAATGCAAGCTTCACATGATTAATGGCACAGTAATGAATCCATCACTATTTTTGAAAAGTATTATCAAAATGCAAGCCTATCTCTTAAGTATTTTATGTCTCTACAGATCTTGGCGAAGCACATGATAACTCCAAGTTACTTTAGAAGAAGCTCATTCTACGAGAATAAAAGACGCAGATAACCTCACAGTATACGTATCTGAATGCATTCGCCCGTAATGCTTTGCCATTAGTATTTATATAATATTAGTCATTAGTGTAAAATGTAAGGGTCTTTCAATAAAGGCGATCGATATTTAAAATTTTATTAAAAGAGCCATAGCGGAGTAGGCCAGTGGTTAACGTAGCTCCAAAGATGAAAGTCTAAGGGCGTTTAATCGGCCAGTTGACATCACCTCATTCACTGTGCGTAACCACATATTGTTTTTGTCCATATCATCCAATTCGGGGCAAGAGAAATCGTCTTATATCAGACAATATTGATTGTTTATCAATTCTTTTACCTAAAAATACGCTTCGTCGCTGAAGATGATAAATTCCACGTAGCTCGTGCATCGTTTGGCAAACAGAGCATGAATTTTTATAATAAATTTTCACGATTTCGACGCGTTGTTCAAGTGTGCTGTTTTCACGATTAAATGGGAGCTGTCGTTTCCAATGTAACCGCAGTCAGCTGTCAAAGTTAAGGCGTAGCTATTGAAAAACGCTATACAATGAAGTATTATATACCCCAAAAAACACCTCGTAAATACTATGTATTGCCATAACACAGCTAAAAAGATCTTGAGCCCAATCTGGTGCACATAGTTATAAACATGCACTTGACACGCACTCATTTCTATTCCAAGCAGATAGGTTAGATTAGGTTGGAGGGAAGTGCACCTAAGTGCTTATCACGGGGACCATTCAGTCCATTGTGATTCCCTTTGTAGTGTGGAACCTATACTTAAATAATTATCTTGCGGTCCGTTCTTTTGTGATCCAGCCTGTGCTCTTTATGAAGCCTATCATATTCCTTAGTGGGATTTGTATGAGATCCCCTAGTTCGTGAAAAATTCTGTTCCCATATGATGGAGGCGGCGGTTTCGAAGATTTTGGCAATCGCATAGCAGGTGTTTAATGGCTTCTGTCTCCTCTATATCTTGACAGCTTCTGCAGCGGTCGGGTGTGTTGACGCCGAATCTAACGGCCATTACCCCTATCGCGCAGTGTCCTGTCAGTGCACTTATCAAGATGCGAATCTCTTCTTTATTCATCGCCAAAAGGGTTTTTGTTCTGTTTTTATCCACTCTTAGCCATAAGCTGCGAGATATAACACAGTCGCTTCTGGCGTGCTAAGCGAAGTTAATCAGTTCCCTTGCTTTTAGGTCTATTTTCCTTTTCAGTCCACCAATTGTAGTTTTTACTGACATCCGAGTGTGTTGAAAATCCAATGCTGATCCCTTTTTGGCTAGTTCATCTGCTGTCTCGTTTCCTTTTATATTGCTATGTCCAGCAGAGAGTTACGTCATGGGTGTTGCATATTCTGTTCAACGTGTTACGACATCTGGAAACTGTTTGTGATCTGACTTCCTGGATGTCTAGTGCTTTGATTCCCGCTTGACTATCCATGAAAATGTTAATGTTGAAGGATTTAGTTTTTTGCTATGTATAGTCTGTGCAGCCCTGTCAATGGCGAAGACATCAGCTCGAAAGATGCTACAGTCATCCAAGAGTTTGTATGGGTCATTGATTTCAAGTGACTCACAAAAAACTCCAGAGCCAGTTCCGATATCGATTTTAGACCCCCGTCCGTGTAGAGTTGAATATCCTGTACATTAATTAATGCGTTGGAGTCCCACTTGTCTTTCGGGTATAAAAGTGGAGTAGTTCTTTTCGAAGTTTATATAGGGTATGATATAATCTGTTGTTCTATTGAGATCGGTTATACTATACCTGTTGAGTATAGATCTATGTCCATAGGAACTTTGCTTCCATGCGCCAGATTGTTTGAGACGAATCGCACTTTTGGCAGCTGTGCATCGTATGTACTCATCTAGGGGAGGGATATTTAGCATCATCTCTAAACTTGTGGTGTTGATCTCTGTGCTTCTGTATGCTTAAGCATGCTAATCTTTGTACCTTTGTGAGTATTTTAAGATAGCTGGTTTTATCTGTTGCGTTCTACCATACAATAATTTCGTAGGTAAGGATGGGTCTGACAATCGCTGTGTACATCCAGTAAATCACGGACGGACGCAGACCCCATTGTTTACCAAAGGTTTTCTTGCATGCATAGAATGCGCAAAGCGCTTCCTTTATTCTTTCTCTCGTGTTCTTTTTCCAGGTGAGATACGAATCAAGGATGGATCCGAGATATTTAACTGTTATTGAGAGATTCAGAGAAATTCCACTCAGTGTAGGGGATCAAATCCTTCTGTTTTCCTTCTTTTGGTAAACAGAACCAGTTCAGCTTTAGTCAGATTTATACTAAGACCGTTTTGTTCTGCACAGGAGGACAATTCTTTTAGTGCAGATTCCATGAGGTTGCTGATTGTAGGTAAGTATTTCCCTCTGGTCATGATAACTATTTCATCTACGTATGCAACTGCTTTTACTCCTTTGATTTTGAGAATCTTCAGAATTTTGTTGAACATAAAGAGCCAGACCAAAGGAGAAACTACTCCACCTTGCGGGGTTCATCTTGTAACTGTTTTCTTTTCAATACTTACTTACTTAGGTGGCGCTACAGTTCGGGGTGAACCTGGGCCTCAACCAACAAGCCTCTCCATTTAGCTCGGTCTTTAGCTGATTGCCTCCAGTTGCGCACTCCAAGTTGGTCGAGGTCCCCTTGAACTTGTGCGCGCCACCTACGGCGATGATTCCCTTTACTGCGTCGTCCCTCGGGGTTAGATTCGAAGACTCTGCAGGCCGGAGCGTTGGTGTCCATTCGCTCTACATGTCCTAGCCATCTCAGACGTCCAATACGCAGTTTTTTGACTAGGTCGATGTCGCTGTACAGCTCGTATAGTTCGTGATTGAATCTTCTCCTCCAAAACCCGTCAACACAAACGGGACCGAAAATCTTACGAAGAATTTTTCTCTCGAAGCGACCAAGGATATCTTCATCCTCTTTTAATAAAGTCCATGTTTCAGCGCCGTAAAGCAGGACTGGGATGATCAAGGTCTTATATAGAGTCTCCTTAGTTGTTCGAGATAGGGCTTTACTGTTGAATTGCCTTATAAGCCCAAAAAAACAGCGATTGGCAAGAGTTATTCTTCGATTGATTTCTACGCTGATTTTGTTAGTAGAATTTATAGCAGAGCCAAGGTAGACAAAGTCCCTTACTACCTCGAAGTTATAGCTGCCCACGGTGACGTTTTGTCCAATTCGTCGGTGTTGGTTTTCCCTTCTAGTTGACAGCATATACTTGGTTTTGCCCTCGTTTATCGCTAAACCCATTTTGGCCGCTTCCGCCTCAATGCTTGCAAAAGCACCGGTGACAGCCCGCTGAGATCTTCCGATAATGTCTATATCGTCGGCGTATGCAAGCAGTTGTACAGACTTGTAATAGATTGTGCCTCCGGTGTTGGCTTGTGAGTTCCGCACAATCCGTTCAAGTACAATATTGAAGAAGTCACATGACAGCGCGTCACCTTGTCTTAATCCTTTTTTGACATCAAAGGTCTCGGTGAGGTCATTACTGACCTTGATGGAGCAGCGAGCGTTCTCCATCGTCAGCCTGCATAGACGGACAAGTTTGGCAGGGATGTCAAAACTAGACATGGCTCTATAAAGCTCTGCTCTATAGATGCTGTCATAGGCGGCCTTGAAATCGATAAAGAGGTGGTGAGTATCGATTTGGAATTCTTGGGTTTTCTCCAGGATCTGCCGAAGTGTGAAGATTTGATCGATGGTGGACTTTCCTGGCCTGAAACCGCACTGATAGGGTCCAATCAGGCTGTTGATAAAGGGTTTCAGGCGTTCACACAATATCGCAGAAAAGATCTTGTATGCGATGTTGAGGAGACTGATGCCTCTATAATTGGCGCAGTTGAGGGGGTCTCCTTTCTTGTAGTTTTCTTTACAATGCTCTCACCTAATTCGGAGTTGATTATTCTACTCTTAAGTATTTCATCAATCCATTTGACTATCTCTGTTTTTACTCCTAGTTCAACTAGTGCCACGTTAACCGATGTGGTAGGTATTTACGTTGTTAAACGCCCCTTCGTTCCAAGCAGATACTTTTTTCATTAATCAGAAAAGAGAATATATCATAGAACGTCGTACATATCATAAAAATGTTGCTTTTGTCATAGAGTTGAACTCTCTAGCAACTTTTATGGGTTTTAGCCTTTAGCGACTTCTACCATGTTTTTAAATTTTTCGTATTTATCGACCCTGTATGTCACTTTTGACTGGTCAGCTACCTCTACACTGCTCACAAATACGATCTGGTTGGCAAAAAATTCCTTCGCGATCCGTTTCGTGTCTTATTATGATCTTTAATAAAACATCAACTTTCCCACAGCTAACATTCGCACATAGGGCAACTAATACTACCCGAAATCCATTTGCATTCACGCCATAGTCAATGCTCTACCACCTTCCTTCTGATCGTTTACGTAATTCTGTTTAATAGCTTCAAAAGTACTCTACCATGTACACAATCCTCCTTAAATATACCATCCTACCTCCCATCTCAATCTTCTTAACTTTGCCGTTTTAGTTGCATTTATATTACGAAATGGTTTAAAAGGAGTGAGTATTATATAAGGAAAAAAATAATGATAGTATTCTACTGCATACGGGGAAATTGCTTAAGTAAATCCTTGCTTTATCCTTCTGCGCTATGTTCCACAATAATTTGAAAAGTTTTCCTCTGGAAAAATCTATTCTCACACTCACACACAACCACCGGGAGTACATTTAGAAGGATTAAAGCTGCTTCTCAGGGTCGAGGTACTTGAACCAGCAACTAGACTAATAAGAATGCATTAAATATAAAATGATAGAAAAGCATCTGTTTGGGGTGATCTGTGCACTCATCCTTAGAATTTTAAGACAAAAATAGTCAAGGGGTTTAGTGAATAAAATTAACAGGAAGGACTTGCATTAAGCTCTACTTTTTTTGCATGGACTCCACATTGAACGCCGTGGTATTGAGTCAGGGTAAATATGCAGAAGTGAATATAGTGCAAAGGAGGTGTACAGCACCTCGCTAAATACTACCCGAGACTCTTAATTATCTAACTACATAGGTCTCATGTTGATCTCCATTGTAATAAGTAACTTGTACCTCAAATATACCAAAGCAAATTCTTGCTTGAGCCAAGGTAAGACCGCCGAAGCAAATAAGGGGCAGATGTGTTAGAGAGCGGCATACTAAGTATTGTCTGATTAGCTCGTATGACTAAGCATGTGATTCTTAAATCAGGTCTCATGTTGGGCACTATTATAATATGTTTCCCCAAATCCAAAAGCCAACTTTTTTCTTAAGTCAGGGTAAATCCACAGGAGCAGAGATGGTGCAGATGAGTTTGACAGCGCAACGCTAGATACGATACGGTTAGCTCAAAGAGTAAATCATAAAATGCTTTATTACACAATCGGGCCTCACGTAAAGCGTCATTGGTCTAAGTTATCTCAAATTCACTTAAGCAAATTTGTTGTGGTTTGAGGCGGATGGAGTGCACAAAAACTACATTCGCGCACCTACTTCAGCAACAAAGCTAATCATAATTTCTCCTACAAAATAAGTATCTATGACATTACTTACCCGAAATATTGGTATTGGGGAAATCTGATATTTTTCACAATCTGTGAACCTCAGTCTAGGGTAATATGACTAAGTACACCCTAGAGTACAAAATTATACAAATAAAAGCATCTATCTGATGAATATATACAGAGCAAAGTTATTTTACAAGGAAGGCAAAGGAAGCTGTAGTCACCATAGGTCTGTCTATATAACACAGACCTTAATGCAATGCAAAAAAGCATTTTTTTTTATCGTCATAGCATAAGACAACAATATAAAGACAGCGTTCTCAGAGAAGTATTGCAAAATACCACCATCGGAGTGGCTCAAATGAGAGCATGGTTCATGCATTTTTTATTAATCTTTGACCAAACCCAAGTAGATACGGGAGTGTAACCATAAATTCATTTGCATTTATTCAAGGATTTTTAAGAAGTGTATTTTAAATGCCCTTCCTACAACGCCAACCGCATCAGATGCACACGGATGGAGAACCCGAGAGAGAGAAATGAAGCAAACAGACAGCGCTAGAGAAGTAATGACAGATACAATATTTATATGTCGAAACAAATAAAAGTTGAAGTGTCCGTTAGTAGAGGAATACCTTCCTGCACCAAAAAAAACTCCCCGCGCAACCACTACTGGAATCACAGTATACCGTTCGTTTATTACGTTCTTCGAAGAGTATGTATATATTGCAATGTTGTATATAAGGATTAAAGCAATATTCGAATATTTAACAAACAGAAAATTGGTACCACTCTCAAGTGCAGTCCTTCGGGTTGCTGTCCTTATTGCAAACCAGATAAGCGCAATGGAAATTATTATTATTTTTCACTTCTGATTTTTATTTTTTTTTGTCTCTGTGTGTTTTATTTTACTGTTATAAACGAAATATTAAGCTGACAAAAATTTCGTATCCGTTTTGGTATACATTTTCATAGGGTAGATTCATGTTGACATACAGTTTGTAACAAAGAAAAGTAAAGAATCTGGTCAAATGGACAGGTGGACACCGAGCTTTATGGTACTTGAGCTTCACACAGCCGTGTACCTTTGACGAATCTGAAATTGTCATTCCGGGTATCGTTACATTTTTTGACAGAAATATCTCATAAAGAATTTGCATCCTGGGCGGTAAAGGCCGGAACAGTAGTAAAGAAATTAGGGCGTATCCTCTTGCAGTCTTTTTTTTTACCGGAGCCCTATAAAGGTCATATTCCATTAGCGTTTGCTTTTTCATGTGGTTGCATAACATTGAGGCGAATTTTCTCTCTGCCTACTCTTGTTTTTGTGTAAAGTTACCACAATTTCCTTGTCGTATCGCGGATACTCATGAAACTCAACCTACTGATTGCTTTTCTGGAAATCATATGTCTTAACTTTATTCTTGAACTTGCTAGGCGGGGATGAACTGATCAGCTGGTTCTAGAATCAAAGTAAAACCTTTTCTCAAAATTTCAAATCGTATGGCCTTATTCACAAGGACCCTGCCGAGCATTACCTTGTGCTGTGTACCGAAAGCTTTAATCCCTCCACGACAACACATCACCAGTTATGACTGTCAGTGCTGTCTTTATTGCAGACAGTGGAAGTTAGTGCTAAGGACACTGGTTTGATATTGGCTTGAACTTGATTGGTAGCTTACCATAATAATATGTTAATATTGTACTTTTGTTCATCGTTTCCTCAAGAGGATATTTCTTCTTCTTTTTTTTATTATTTGCGCACGCTGAAAGGATATCAATACCCTTATACTGGTTCTCAAGGCACGGGCGGATGGGAAAAAGGGGAAGGGTCAGACGAGATGGCGGTTTGCGTCCTGGATCCTGGTAGATCGTTCCACATATGTATTGTTCGGCTTATAAACGAATCCATACATTTGCCAGTAAGTCCGAAGTTGGGCTTCAGGTTGAACTGATGTGCACTCGAAACATGACGCGTATTGCAAGTGAAATTTTGAAGGCGAGAAATGCAACTGGCTATTATCTTTGTTACTAAATACTATAAAAGCGAAAACTTGTGACCTTGTGAACATGGTTTCTCCAAAACTATTGCACGTAGGTACTTGATATTTTGCACAATTATTTCTTATTTTGCCTAGAAGCGAAATAGGAAAAGATTTTACGAAATTCGAGGTCTAAGTGGCATAAAGGGGGTTGGGATCGAATTTTCCGTCACTAAAAGGTGGTTATATAGCTCTAGCTCAGTAATGCCTCATCGGGTGAAATTAGGTGAATTTAGTAAATTCGCCGCTGATTTATTTTAGGTGTAAATCATACTTCTGCATTGTCCTGAAGCTAAAGAATGCCACTGCAGTCACGCAGCAGTGGCTATCGCTGTGTGACTATATATGGGCGCGCTGTTTTGAACTTTAGTGCGTGATCTCTTCTAGAGTAAAAATTGAAGAAAAAAAAAAAATCATGATCAGTGCCAAATCTAAGATATTTTAAATTTTATTAATTAGGATATATGTGCTGTCAAAACTTCCTGCAATTAAGAGATTTGGCAATAAACGCGTACTTATGTACAGTACATACATTATCCATGTACAAACAGAAACAATGCAATATTTTTCCATTTTGTTAGATGAGATCGTTGGTGTTGATCGTTGGATTTGTCCACGTTTTAGAAAATTTTAATGGATTTAAAACAAATTGTTTGTGCTCTGATAATACGGGCTACAAGTATCCACAAAGGATTTTTACCCCTACCCACGAATCAAAAAACAAAAAAAAAAAACGGGGGAAATTATAATTGAGCTTACACATTTTCGATATTGTATTCAGTTGGCAATTATATTTCAACAAGTAAATAACCGTCAACTAAAATGCGGGCGAAGCAACCAGAGCACTGGTCAGCTAGTAACATATAATTATCTTCGTAAAGCTTCAGCCAAGAGTGTTTCGGACTGTATTGAAAAAACGTGGACTATTTAGGATAGGACAGGAATACCCACTTTTGGAAAATTTCCTTTTCTGAATATATAATATTTACTAAAAGCCTACAAAATATTCTTACCGAAATGTAGGTTCTCTGTACAATCCGTGTACTAGCTGTGGTACTAGCTTTCCTCGGGTTGCGCTTATTGCAACCAACATGTAATGGATAGATATTTGTATGTGCTATCGGAAATTTTTTGGTAAACGTTTTTGATGCCGACAATTTGTCCGTACATCTTTCTGATATATCTTTAACAATTTAGCTGTTGTAAGTAATTGACGCCATTATTTTAGTAGAAACAAGCATATCCTCTTTTAAGAGCGGTGTTAAAAGACATTTTGAATTTTTTAAATCGATGGTTTGGTAATGCTTTTTTTTTTCTTTTTTATAATTTGCGCGCTCTCAAAGGTGATGTACACCTTTAACATGTTTACTCATAGTGCGGACGGTTGAAAGGATAGATAGGAAGAGAGAGAGAGAAAGATTTTTTGGTGTAGGGGTTCTTGAAGCTCAGTTGTATATGCTTCAGAGATTCTCCGGGAGTGGCGTCCAGATAACTGGGGAGATTTTTGTTATTTTTTGTCTTTGCTTCTGATTCACAATACTTTTTTCCCGATATCCGATGTCAAGGGCAAATCAACATCAACAGATCGAGCAATTTTTCCAGCTGCATGACCAAACTACTGCCAGTGTTATGCCTTCGCAGTAGTGTTCACACAAGCTTTCGCAAATGATGGAACTGACTATATTTCAAGGGAAATAAATATAATAACTATAATAAGCTGACATCAGGATTTGAACCATAAACCATTAGCGTGGCAATTGACGATGTTATCACTACACCATTGCCACTCTTATTTTAAAAATCTCACAAAAATCAAGAAAATTTGGTTACAAATGATCTTAGCCACGATCCCTTTCTTCTAAAAAAAAAGCAAACATCCTTACAAAATTTTTTTCTGATAAAACATCATTAAAGTTGACTCTAAATTAAATACTCGTCATAAGTAATTGAGTTTTTTTTATAGATGAAACTATAGGGCATCACACGTTCCCATCCAAACCAATTCAAATTTGTCTATATGCTATCTTTTCTGGAATAATGTCATTGAGTGTCCTGCATATAGTAATTGTAATCGCTATGTCCTCGCGCTACAAGCGCTTGCAAGTAATCTACCTGATTTTCCATTTTATATGCAAGTTCACTTTCGCGAATTAACTGAAAGTTTGATGACTCCCGCTAGTGGAGCATTGGAATAAAGTATATCTATATATACATATTATGTCAGTATCTATTATCCTCCAAGTAGGAAAAAAACTCTTGCCAGGTGCATACATTACAAGGGAAGAAGTATCTGAAATTCAAATATCAACATAACACCAAATGAAGTTGGATAATTTGTAATCCTCTTATGTTATGAGCATCCATGGCAGAAGCGATAACTAGAGCGTAAAGAGATTCTAAAAAATTCACAGAAACTATTAAATAGGATTTTCTTTGGTGGCAATGAAAATCTAAAAGAAGGTTAAAGGGAATATAATAATACATAGGTACTAGGAGAACACGTTGGTGTGGAAAGTGCACTTCTTTAATTCTGTGTGAGGGTACAAGCGAAGTTGTTGTGTTCTTTCTCATTATCTTGTCAGTACATTTGTGATTGGCAGAGAAGTTTTATGTTATCAATATAAATAAGTGCGCCTGGAGACAACAGAATTTCTTCAGAGTGCACAAAGATTGGCAAAATTATCGTAATAAAATAATATAAAATAAAGTATTGTAATAACATCTTTTTACACTTTTCATGAAGGGATGTTTATTATACAAGAGATATGGTTGACTCAGTCAATAAAAGTTTGAATTCCAGGTAGGGTTAGGTTAGGTAAGTGGGCTGGTGTAGGGGATAGAAATCCCCAGGTCAATAGAGACCCATTGTGATACACTTGAGGGAAAAGAAGATAGATTATAATAAATGCCTTCCTCGTGAAGAAAAAAAAGAAGACAAACGTCGTTTGCATTACATAGCCTACTAGAAACCATTTAATACTTACTATGCCCGAGATACAAACGATCTAGGATTTAGTGAAGTTTGAGATGTCGTTTATCGATTCTTCTAAATCCTTAAAGAAGTATTGTCCAAGAAACTTCATCATGTCTGTTGGGAACATTATTATTATATCGTATCCCGTATGGTATATTGACTTTGGCATCTACTTTTTAGCTCATAGATCATTTGTGTAAATGATTAGCACCCACAACCAACAACAAGTTATATGAAATATGTTTGTCTAACCCTATGAAATCGGTTTTAAGGTCTAAAGTTGCAAGCATGGGCTTTTAAGAATCCGAAGTGACTACTGCAAGCGTAAAAATGAAAAAAATTCCACCATCAAACTACCTTCTCAATAGATTAGCAAGAGTGGTTTGCAGTAAAGTCATTGGCATATAAAGATATAAATATACGTGAGTATTATGTTGAACAATGCGTAGTTAAAATTTTTTTAAGAAAACCCAAATCCTAAACTTCTCAGACTAGTTTCGGTCTATTGTGCTACCAGGGAGAGATGCCTATCTTTAGTGCAGTGGTCTATGAAAACATCAATGTCATTCGTTTCCCTATTATATTCGGGTGAGTTATAGTTGCTGTTTTCCGCTGGGGGATAGTGGTGGACAGTTAGTCGTGTCCTATTTATAAATATGCCCACCTTACATACTATTGATTTGATACTAAAGAGCTCGTTCTGCGAATGAATTTAGCTTAACAATGTACTCCTTGCCTTATAGAGCCTTGAAATCTATGAACATGTGGTAAATTTCGATTTCTCATTCATTCTTTTTTAAGAATGTTCTATAAAAGGGTGTATGGTCTTGATTACAGTTCCTGATCTAAATATGCAATAGTAGTGAATTGGCAAATGACTTAAGACGATCTTTTATTATACCTTACCCACCATTGTTGTCTTTGGGGTCACTAGCTGTCAACAGATTTTTAAGACTGTTTCATAAAGTATGCTGACTTTGCAGCTATATTCCTGTATTTTCTGCCGCCAGTATCGTGGACGCTAGGATCATGACCAAGTGGATTTTGAGATTTTGATGATAACTTAAGAAGATTATCTTGAAGAAACGCGGATTCTATGCTGACCAGTGACATTGCTGAGAGAATGGACTGAACAAATTAAGAAGCAAGGAAGTACTCCGAGATGAACGTCGACAAGGTTGTGAAATGTTAAGCCACCTCAGACGTATCCTTAAGATTGAAAGCTATTATAGCGACTTTGAAGAAGAGGTAGGCAAATAAGTATCATAAGTTAATGAAGCTGGGTACTAGAACATAACTACAGAAGATGAACTTTAAAATATAAGCAGAGAAAGAAAAATAGGGATACTTATTCACTTAAGAGCGCCGTGACTTGAGTCCTGTGTATCCTTATTATTCTTAGGACATCTATCACGCATACACATCATTGTGTAAGGTTCCTGGCGACGTGTCTCAACTCGAAGCAACTCTTTTTTAACTGTCGTGTATCATCTTTGGCTGCCCTGTGACAAGATTTAAGAGATCTCTCACTCTCCGTCCTTTTTGAGTTTCACTTTCATATAGTCGAATCTATACCTATATGACTAGGTACATTATGAACCCATTTTCTCATAAGGTTTTCGTTTGAAGTACGGTTGACCAGAACACTCGCCAAATGCATCTGAGGAGGCGGTTAAAAGAATGTTCTATCTTAACTTTCCTTGTACTGTCATATAATACAACGGACTTCACGTTTGAAATGAACAATCGCAGCTCGATCTTTTTTCCTGTCATATCTTAGACAAGAACAGCTAAAATTTAAATAGATCGTCATAGGACTACAAGCCATTGAATTGATGACAACAGTATATTTATATGGTAGCTAGAACTTCGAAAGTGACTAGATCTATTCACCTTAAGTACACTTCAAGCTCGAAGCTAAAAGGCAAACGTATCTTTGGCATTCACGCAATATTTCTTCTTCACAATAATTTCCATGTGAAATGTCTAATACTTCAAGGCATTTCACATGGAAAGCATTTAAAAAGCAGAACAAATGCCGAAATTTCAATAGATCAGATCCATCTATAAATTGATTCCTTTCTAGTTTATACAGTATCTAAAATTACAATTGATGTACTTCCTATGCTCTAGGATGACATTTGTGCTCAAAAGAACGCGCATAAGTACAATTAGAAAAAAGCAAACAAGCCCATATCCTTGACATGGATTTCTTTTTCGATTGTTTTTTTTTTTTTTTTTTTATCATGGAAAATATAGGATCCATTCGAAATGGATTACAAACGCACATGCATGTGTCTCCCATCACCAAGCGGTCCGTTCGGCAATTTGCTAAAGTCCATGAAAAGATTTGAATAAAACACCCGTCAATAGTGCAAACAAATCGAAGAACACCAACAGAGATAACAACATTTCTGATGACAAAAAAATCCATTCGACGAAAATCCGGCAAAAGATAACGAGAATACAATTTCTGTCATCTCAGGATAGTGTGTGTATCTTTCGAGCTGTTCCTTCTACATTAATGAAAATCGAAAGGATGTGCGTCAGAACGCACAAGTTCAGAGCTTGTTGACTGTGCCTTGCGTGTATGTGTGATGATTTCAGTAGAAAATGTTTACAACCCAAAACGACTTTTACCGAACAACAAACAATATCCGACGAACAGGACTCATATGCAGGAGAGCAGCACATACACGACACAGAGAAATCAAAATCAGAAAGCAGAACACAACGAATACATGGAGCAACGTACCATAACCGAGATATTATGACATTTCTCCATTTCGCCATCGTAATATGCTAATATTTGGCAATAGGATTCCATACAACCATACAACATTGTGCCCTGTGTGCCATTATCCTTGTGGTTGCCGTCGACGTCGTCGTCATATTGCCGCACCTATTTGTAGTCAATGCCTTTTGGTAATCTCCCAGCTGCAAAGTTTGTTTGAATTACTTGTGCAGTTAACATACATATGAGGAATACACTATAAGCCCCAACCACCATTCTCCTAGCCATCTGGCAACCGCTGCAAATGTCATCAGACAATTTCTTCCTGTATCTTTTCTCATCCCTCGCATCTGACAATTTTTGGAATAATTGCCGGGTGGATGTATACAATTATCGCTAGAAGTGGATATCTGTACTCACCAAGGATATTCAGTTTATTTGCTACTTTTTGTATCACTATCATTTGGCACTCGGTGCCTGGCATTACAGTTCAGATCGATGGTTTCGTGTCTGCATTTAATGAGGACTTCTTTTTCTTCCCGTCTATATCTTGATTTCTGGGGGAAATTTTTCCTTTGAACGAACAACTTTCCGGCCGATCGTTTTTCTTCAGTTTTTAGAGTCCTTTTGTCGAGGACAAAGTTTTCCGCAAAACCATTTATCAAACCAATTGCTCGCGCTGTATGTCATCTCTATGGTCGGGTGTGTGACACATGAGCAAGTGGATTACTCTCCGGAAAAAGGAGCAGAAATAGTTTGGAAAAGTTTGTTCGTCGAAATCGTTTCAAAATCGATCCCATTGTACGAGTACTATTTTATGCGATGGCGGCGGGTTGGCCTGTTGTAGTAGTTGAATGAATTTTTCAATGTCAGTTCGGGAAGCACGTTCGTATTGGGGTTTCCGAACACGTACTAATGACAATACAAGTTTTTGGAATTACGCGAAATTCGAGTTAGATTTGTTTACGTGAATTGAAGACGAAGGAGTTGACTTCAATTTGGAAATTGAATTTTAAAAAGTTTCGTAACCAATTGATGGGATGAAACTTTTTGACGTATGTCGAGTGCGTTCGTTTATCTGGTTTGACAGATTTCTTACATTCGACACGAAATCTCTCAAGAGCAATTAAGTTCTCTTTTGCAATGCATTGTCACCTTGTTGTGGTTAAGTGGGTTGTTTGGGGGACTTTTGGAAGACTCATTGAATCAAGACATATTTTCAAAAATAATTCCTAATGAGACAATTTTTTTTTTTGTCGGGATAGGAAACGCTCGACTGGAGCACTCAGACGCAACTGGTCCATAGTACTACCAGAGAGCAAACCCTGATTTACCCATTTTATTGGAATTTCCTTGTCTTTCTAAGAAAGTCAAGCAAGCTCTTCAGTGATGAGGAGCTTACAGTACCAACACTCATCACATCAGCACCAAAGATCTGCCACCTGATACGAGCAAAGGCCGGACACTCACAGAGATAATGTTCCGCGGTGTCGTCGGTCTCCCCACAAGCGTCGCAGATTGTAGTGTCACTCAAGCCCAGCACGTTAAGGTGTTTGGCGAAAGGAAAGTGGCCTCTCAAGACGCCAATAAGTTGTCTACAGTCTTTTCTGCTGAGAAACAGCAAGAATGCCGCTGAATTCTTGCAGACGTCCGTGAGCATACGTTTAGTCAACCTGCATCCTGGAGAGTCATGCCACACGCAATTGTGCTCGTGAAAGACCCAATAAGCGCAGCTTGACTGTCACTACAGACCCAAATACTACGGCCCTTCCACCTGTTCTTCATAACATAGTTCATGGCCATTGGGATTGCATAAGTTTCAGATTGGAAAACAGACGCATATTTGCCTAACGAAAAAAAGAATTGTAATGTTGTCGACTTCCACGAAGACACCAGCACCAGACCCTTGACTGGTTTTGGAACCGTCCGTGAAAACAGGACTGCATTCCATTCCTGGCTCAGACTCTGGCCGAAGCCAGTCCTGAACACACGGAAAGTCGACTCTGAATTTGTGGATCAGCTAAAGTTCTGGTGTCATTGCGTCAGACGGCATATCCATAAGACAGGAGTCGTAAGATAAGTGTCGCGCAAGTTCATTAAAATTCCAGTGTGGAGTATACCAAAAACCGCCTTGCCTAAGGCGATGAATGGCTTTGATAGTGCAACCCATGATGTAAGTATCGATGGGAGGTAAGTTCAAGAAAGCGTCTAGAGCTGAGCCAGGGGTACTCGGAAAAACTCCCGTGCAGCCGAGACAAGCCGTTCTTTCGAGTTTGGCTCAAAAAGCAACCACATATTTACGCGAGAGCCCTTTCCACCAAACAACCGACGCATATGCGAGGAATGGTCTTATCATAGCCGTGTAGATCCAGAGAACCTTAGTCGGTGGCAAGCCCCAAGTCTTACCAAAAGCACCCTTACACTGCCAGAAAACTCAGAGCGCCTTGGATGTTTTCGAGTCAACGTGTTTAGACCAATGAAATTTCCTATCTAAAATCACTCCCAGATACTTAGCTTCATTGGAAATGCGAATGGTGACGCCTTTTAGCACTGGCTGAGTCATACCGGTCAAAATCATCCTTCTCTTAAAAAGAACAACCTCAGTTTTAAGAGGATTCACCGAAAGCCCACTCCTAGTACACCATTCATCGATCATGTCCAGCGCCGCCTGCGCGTTAGCACAAACCGTCGGAAGGCATGGCCCGACAGAAAGTACAGCGATATCATCCGCATATGCCCGAGCGTAGACGTTAGAACTATTTAGAGTGTTCAACAGAGAGTCGACCACCATGCACCATAACAATGGAGACACAACGCCACCTTGCGGGCAGCCCCTGTTTACTTGTCATAGCATATTGGCCACAATCCGCATCCACTACCAAAGTTCTATTCATTAGCATTGCTTTACTCCGCAACACGCAGTCAAAAGTCGCATTGTCAAAAGCACCCTCAATGTCGATGAAGATACCCATCGCGTATTCTTTCCTTTCAAGCGCGCATTCAATTCTGGCCACTAAATTTTGAAGTGCGGTCTCGCAGGATTTTCCACGCTGATAAGCATGCTGCATCTCTGATAGTGGATCCAGCTTCAAAGCAACTTTGCGTACGTGAAATTCGACCAGTCTCTCCATACTTTTCAGTAAAAAGGATGTGAAACTTATAGGTCTGAAACTCTTGTGGAGCGAATAGTCCTCCTTACCAATTTTCGGTATGAAAGCTAGTCTGACTGTCCGACAAGGTGTAGAAATATATGCCAGCGCCAAGCCGGCGGTGAAAATTATTTTCAGAGTTGGCAATAGCTGATCTATACCCTGTTGCAGCATAGCTGGATATATTCCATGAGTGCCAGGCGGTTTGTAACCATCAACAGATGGCACAGCATATTTGATGGCCTCATCTGTTACCACGGCTGATGCAATATACCAGCTGCGCCGAGTTTGCTGACTTAGATCAAGCTCAGCCTGGGTAAGCGGGCCAAGCTGCGACCTAGTGGTTATCTGATTGCCAGGAAAGTGAGTCTCCAGCAGAAGACTAAAAGTTTCCGCTTTCGTCTCAGTAAACTTGCCATCAGACTTTCTCAGTGACTCCGGTTTGGTCGGCTTGCTCCTTTTGAGGACCTTAACCAACCTACTGGTTTCACCGAGTGTCTCAATCTTTTCACAAAAATCTCTATAAGAAGCATCTTTCCACAATTGAATTAACTTCTTACAGTCTTTTTGCTTCGGTCTAAGAAGATCCCAGTCACCTTCTAAATTTGTCTTGAGTGACCTATTTAAACGTTTTCTGGATTCTTTCCTAAGACGCTGCAGTTCTAGGCTCCACCAGGGAACCTGCGTTCTGCAGCGGGTTTTTGTCAATGGGCGCGTCAGTTCAAAACAGCTGGTGAGGACGCTAGTCAGGTTTTCAACAGCATCCTCAACCTTTTGTTTCATTCTGAGTTTAATTGGAGTTTTGACAGATCTGTCTAACTCTTCCCTAAACCGCACCCAGTTGGTTTTCCTCGGATTCCCCCTCTCGTGCAAAGTTAAAGCCTCGCATTCGATTTGGAAAGCGATGTATCTATGGTCTGACAAGGACACCTTCGGCAGTACCCTCCAGTTAGTAATTGATTTGAATTACGTATTAGATAGAGTCAAATCAATTACCTCCTGCCTCCTTGCCGTAACAAAATTTGGCTGGGAGCCAACATTGCTAATTATTATACCATGCCAGACGATAGTATAAAGTCTAGGAGATGGTCTCCTCGTATGTTACATTTGCTGCTGCACCAGACTGTTTTCTGAGCATTAGGGTTGTAACACATGACTAGTCCCATCTCCCGAGTGTCACAGTACTTTATGAGTTCGGCAACCGCCTTCGGTGGTGGAGGCATAACCGAATCATAAGGGAAGTAAGCCGATGCAACGACGATGGTTTTCCAGGTCGTTTCGTAGCTAACAGCTGCAGGAACCAAGTCCTGTCCACAGAATTGTCCAAGCGTGGTTACTGAGAGGAAATTCGGCACAATTAGACAAGCTCTCGGTCTTTCAGATCGCTCGTCACATAGCACCGTTACTCCACGAATACCTCCAAAAACAAATATGCGCTTATTCCGCACGTATGACTCCTGGATAGATGTTATGTGGGGTTTTATACGCACCACGGAAAGTCTGCTACTTAAGAGAGCGGTAGCAGCCTTTGAGTGATGGAGGTTTATCTGCGAAAATATCGAAGATATAGTCGGTGTTTTATTAGTAGAAGGGCGCGCACCAGATGCGCCAACGCTTCCGCCGAGACGAGCGCCCCTACCCGTAGCTTTGCCTGCGTCAGCCATTTTCTATCCGCTAGCGCTGGGGCCTTTAGGGGTAACAGCACCAGCATCCACCAGATTTTGCGCGCATCAGATGCGCACACGCTTCCACCAAGGAAAGCAAGCGAAAGTTGCTTCGTCAGATTGGACCTGTTTGAACCGACCGACAAGGAGCCAGCGTTGGGTTTGAGGGATTGATCGGCTCCAGTTGGAGAACTTTCTGCCGACCTAGGACTCATTCCAGTCGCTACTGAAGGATGACTGCTTTCGGCGCTTGCGCCTTCAGCTGACTCTGCAGCCTCTTTGCACCTCACCATCGCCGCCTTCCTTCTTCTCCTTTTCAGTTGACTCTTAGTCGGAGCTTATCGGAGTGCGCCGCTTCAGGAGCTCGTTCGGCCTTATTGGTTTCCCGACTCAAAGCGTCACCGACACAACTTCGATCAGCTGCCCGTCTATTGAGACAGAGATTAGACGTTCCAGCCGAAGCCTTTCCGCCACTTTCTTTGTTATTCCAGCCCAGTGTACCAAACAGATGTCTTCTGAAGCAAGCGCCGCTACTACTTCTGACGTCAACGCCAGAGGTGGGAGGTAAAAGTATGGTGGTTAGGATCTCCAGAATCCTCGTCCCGGCCGTAGTCGAAAAAACCACGGGTGGATTATCGTTTTCACGAGTACCACCTGGAGTGGACATCTCATTTGTTTTCTCCATCATACTGTATGACAAGTTTTACGTCACACGTCTTCAACCTTTAGTTTGATGTCTCACCTGGGGTCCTTTCAGATCCTTAGAGTCGTTGACTCTTCAGCCCTTTTCGCCACTTCAAGGCAGCTGAAGAATGGAAACGGATAGATGAGAGGACTTAATCACAAGGAATGAAGAGCTTTGTTTGGAGTTAAAACTTGATCCGCTAGGCTTTTTTTATCTTTGGTATTTCTTCGCTATTCGAATGATGCAAAAGTCTCATGATATACACGTTAACAAGCCTATATAACTTTTATCACCTGGAAGTTGGAAGTTGAACGCTTGGGCGGTTGTCCGCCAACGAGATAAAAGCTACATTGAAATGTTCTTTAACCCAGAGCTATGTTACCCAAGTTGAAGGTAGACCTGAATATAACTGCCAAAGACAGTAGTACACAATCGAGACTTTTTTGAATGTGGGTCGGAAATATTCTCCTACTACTCCCTCATATCTCAAAGGGTTTAACATGCTTTAGCAGAAGGCAGTAAAGTAAAATATTATTCTTGAGGGGAGTCATAAATCTAGTTGAAACATATATCTATGTCAGGGTTTAAGGTAGTCCAACCTTGAGGACAGTCTCTTGTCTCTTCCTTAACCTATGTGGGTAGGCAGGTGATATCCGATTTCGGAAGTAACCATACACCATCCTTTGAGAAAACTCAGTATAGACGGGCTAAGTCTCTGTGCTTTATATACATTCGGTCAAGACTGCTAATCCAATATCCTAATGTGATTGAGCATGTTAAGGAGGTACTCACCCTTGTTCGGAGTTTCTTAAGGCCCAAGCCCACAGAATCCGTTGATCCGTTGCTCCATCGTTTCGTTGAAGCTTAACATTGACGTTAACGTATTGCCGGAAAGAGCAGTCCCATAAAATCCGTCGCATACCTACGTTGACATACACACAGTGCGCGAATAAAATACCTATAAAGCACAATTAGTGAAACGGACTTAATAATTTAATAATAAACAAAAAGCTATTGTGGCATTATTGAATCGTGGAAAGGTATTAGAAGAAGAAAGATTTAGGTCTTTAACCAGTTTCAAATAAAATTAATTGCACGATGAATACATATGTTGTGCTATATTTTATTCGCGCACTGTACCTACATCAACGGCGATGACAGTTTCTCAACGTTATCTCAATGCCTCCTAAGAATGTAATACGAAGCTGCAGATCGTAGTGGTCTTCAGCGACAATAAGCAGGTCTTTCCTGTCAGCTAGATTCTTCACCGCCTGCCTCCAGTTGGGTACTAAAGCACAGTCCAATATATCGATATTGACTGTCCTTTCTTGTTCTCGTTGATTTATACGGCCATCTTCGTTGTCTCCATCTCATCAGTTGCAAACGTAACAATGACAGTCCCCTGCGTTCTTCGTATAATGTAAATGATATCCGCATAATTGCTATGTAAGATAAGTTTTTGGCTTATGGTCTTTGCAACATTCCTTCAAGAATTATGTTAGGGAATATTTTTGGCATCAAAATTGTGGTTAAATGTCGAGCGCTCTCTATAGCTATCTTGCGCAGACGGACGAGCTTAGCAGGGATGCCAAAACTAGACATTGCTCCTTCCAGCTCATCCCTATCTATGCTGTCATGCATGGGCTTATAACTGCGATTGGAAACTCGTGGATTTTTCCCAAGATCTATCGTAAGTCGATGGTAAACTTCGTTGTCCGCACTAGCAAGAACGAATAGTTTTGATTAGACGATGTCCCTTTAATTGGCAGAGTTTAAAGAAATCGCTTTTTGTGAACCAATCCAACTACGCACGATAGGATATCAAATTGTTTTATTTTGTTATTAATGTTTTTTGTTTTGGCTCCTTAAACACCTCGTGGTGAAAGGATGAGGCAGCAAATACTCGTTTTTTGTCCTTGACTAGAACGTTTAAAGAGAATACCGAAATTGTTTACATTTACTGAGAGCTGATGGGATTTGAAAATATCGTCGTTTGCAGTACAAACTGCGTACGTGTTGTTCATTGCAAAATTGATTTGTAAGCCATACACCAAGAGTCTCGCTACATAAGTACATATGTATACATGTATGTATGAGTACTTTAGATATACGCACTTACAATTCACTTTCAAATTAAGAATTGTTTTCTTAAAAATATTTCACTGGTAGATATGTAGATAGACATGTATCTATTTATTTATACTGTGACTGTACGACATTATTTAAGAAAAAAAAAGACTTATCTGGGAGATGTACCAGCAGCTATCAATGAACTTCATCTTGTTGACTCACTGATTTGGAAAATGTTACTCGTATATTATATGATTACACATCGAGCTCAGTTGAAACATTTCCATTCAAGGTCGGAAAGTATATACTCGTATGTATCATGGGATAGTAACCCCCATAAAAGGACGACTATCGTTGATGCAATAATCTCTTGATTGCTTGTTCATTGATAAAAATCTCTACTTAGTGAATTTTAATTCGCATTAATAAATAATTAAACGAAACATTAATCAATAATTCTGATGCATTATGTATCTCTCAAATGAATTGATTCTCAGGATTAAGTTCATCAAAAGCATTAAATTTTCATGTAATCCAAGTGATAATCCTTGTTCTGGCCAAAATGACTTTCTATCCATCTGCTGGTTGGGTAGTAACCCTTTCAGGGTCACAATGCTAATCCTGGGCAATTTTCTTGTCCTTTATTTGCTTTTTTTCTTTTTTACAATCCTAAGTAGGCTCCTTCCATTCATTACATCAATCCACTGAGAGCTTTTATTAGTTTTTTCTCCACACTCGTTTGCCCTGCTTATATGTATGTGCAAACAAACAAATTACATCACATTACTGGGTGAACCCTTGATCCTATTCTAACAATCCCTTTACAATTCGCATATACACACGTGTGTTTTGCCAACTCCTACAGCGGCCCATCCGGATGACACCGACTGGAAGAAGTGCGAAACTCATTTCATGCGTCTTCCCCTCGCTTTAATGGGTTACTGCTCTACAGTTTTGTATAGGTACTGCAGGATATTCCCCCAAAAATTGTTTCAATTTTTCACGCACACAGGATATTTCTCGAGTTTAATCCTTCGACAATAAATCAAACACACAGTAGTGTCAGGAAAATATTTTCTTCTTCATGCAAACATTTTTTTCGTTCCCCTTTTCCTTATTTTTTATTTTATTATTCTTTGTGTATTATCCTTTTTGCGTTATTTTCGTAAAGTTTTTTTTTTTAAAAAATCATGCTTTGGATCATTTCTCTTGTTTATTGTATATAGAAGGGTAGGTGGGAGTAGGAGGAGATTTTTATTAAAACAGAAAATGTTTCCTCCTCTTCTTCAATTGCAGCAGCAGGATAATGCAATTCAAACCGCTGGGGTTTTAGCATTTTTTTCCTAACACCGACCAAGATGCACATAGTAAAGTCCTATGTACATACGTAGGTATAAATGATTTCACATGGGAAATCTAGAGAGAAGATAGATAGGGCAAATAATCTCGGTCGCATAACTTCGCGTTCTCGAGCGATATAGATGCGAAAAAAGAAGGATGAACTTATTCGATGGCGTTGGCTTTTGTGTTCGATTTGCTTAGCTTTATAGAGCTGTCAGAAACCATTAAACTCGTTCATTTTTCATCGATGAAATGTTCAATTCACTAACAAGTCAATGGGGTGGGGCTTGGAGGAGAAAAAAAAATCTGTGGGGAGAACTATTGTAGATTGGGAACGTGATTCATATTTTTCAGCAAATTTTCTTGCCATTTTTTTTATTTTTTTTTTATTTTCCTCTTCAATATTTCTAGAGTTCATGCTGTGTTAACCTAAATTACCAAATCACTTTTATGACCTCCTTCCTTTAAAATGCTGCCATCCTGATGTCTTATTGGTTTCACTTAATTTAAATTTAAAATGAAAATTAACTAACGGCAGATAATTGAAGAAAGAAAGAAAGAAAGGAAGAAAATAATCTGTGAAAAAAACTTACGAAATAGCGCTGTTGGTCAAGGATGAATATCATTTACATCTTTAACTAACAAAGATAGAAAAAGTGAAGTGATACTTTGAAGAGATCTTCACTAAATTAATCAGAGAATATGCACAAGTCGCAGGTACTAAGTTTTCTTTTCTGCGTTCAGATAAGTAGGTTAGATTAGGTAACCAGATGCTCTTGTTGGCGGAGATGTCAACGGCTTATTTAGACCATATATGGTTCTTTCAGTATAATTTGTTTAATATATCTGGGGAACTTTATAATAAACTAGCGTTACCCCGTCCGCTTCGCTACGACGTTTCCTTTATTTGCTTGCTAAATTAGAAAACATTTCTTTTTTTCTTTCAGATAAATGTAATGTAAGGCTTTGTGATAAACAATATTTTTGGCTTTTCCTTCATGTGCGAACCCAAACAAATCAGTAGGTCTCCCTACACGTGAACAGGCTACATACAATTGTCCATGTGAGAAACAATTATTTATCAAATTCAAACCACACGCTTGCAAAGATTGTCCCTGCGCTTTATTGATGGTCATTGCAAAAGCCAGTCGCACTGGAAACTGCAAACGTTTGAATTCGAATGGCATGTCTGTTGGTATCATCGGTATACGTGGAATTAAAACGTCTTCACCTTTGAATTTCCCATTTAAAATAGTGGCTTCAATAACGTTGGTCATTAGCTTCTTAACCGCAAGTCTTGTGCCATTGCACAATTTTGGATGGTTGATATTACGAAGCATGATGATTGGTGCTCCAACTTTCAATTGCAATATGTGCGGTGGCGGGCCTGGTAAATCCAATGAATTTAAAAATTCTGTGGGATAATTGACCACCTCTTCTTCATTCATAATGGTATTGACTGACTTGAATGTGAACACTTCTCCTGGTATCTCTTTTAAAATGGCCTCATTAATTTCTGTAACGTCTTTGTTTTTTGCCGCCAATATAGCTCTTTCGCTCAGCCAAACATGTGTCATGTATTGTTGTACAATGTTTGGAAAAACTTTTTGAATCAATTCTTCTTTTGATTGAACTACATTGCAAAAATCAGTTGGTAACGTTATTAAGCCAGTTTCATTGTCTATCGGCATTTTTCGATTTCGATTTTCAACTACTGCTTTGAAAATTCATTGGCTAATGGATCATTGTGTAATTGAACACACACATTTGTGGTTAATGTGAGTGTTCTCACATATCTCCACAGAGTGGATGACTTTAAACATGCATTAAGCTCATCAACAGCAGTGGATCGAGGAATTACTGGCAAAGTTTGCCGGAAATCACCAGCTAATAATATTAAGGCGCCACCAAAGAGCCGTTAATTTCCTCTCATATCCTTCATTGTACGATTGAATGCCTCCAATGATCTCTTGTGGGCCATAGGACATTCATCCCACACGACAATTTCACACTGTTGCAACACTTTGGCCATTCCTGACGTTTTGGTAATATTACATGTTGGATTTTCGTTGAAGTTCACGTCCAAAGGCAACTTGAGCGCAGAATGTGCTGTTCTGCCGCCGTCCAACAACGTCGCCGCGATTCCAGATGATGCGAGAGCCAATGCTATTTTATTTTGCGAACGAATTTGGCCAATTTGTTGAAATAAGGAAAGTTTTTTCAGTGCCAGCAGGCGCATCTAAGAAATACCTTCCACCACTTTTGTCTGCCATTGCTCGCATCAAAATGTCGCAAACATCGTTTTGTTGTGCGTTTAATTTTGGACCATTTGTTAGAACAAATTAAGTTAAATCATTGCGATCGAAATCATGTTCACGCAGTAAATCTCGATTATACAAATCTTGTAGTTGCCGATTTGGCGATGGCATGCCTAATTGGGATAACACTTTGTTTGCAATTCTAAGCCAAATATCTTCGATCATTATGAGAGCTTCATTATGCATTTCTGGTGTTGTTAGTAAATGCGGAGTCGATGTTGTTCTACGCATTCGTAGCTACACGTTGCTATGATTATCGCAAATAGTCTACGAATCTGATGAGGCAGTGCAATAGTTGACGATTCAGCGAGCGTAGAATGCCAGTGAGCATCGTCTTCGAGCAAATGTAAGCGACAGCATGCCTCACGATAAGTTGGGCACTCTAATCCATCTACTGTTTTCAAATTTGCAAAGAATGTTGGTCCACGAACGTTGATTAATAGAAGACGTAAATAAAAACACTCGTCATGTCTTCAATAAATTGTATAAAGTCTTCCTAATGCATTGGCTTGAATAGTTAAAAGAAAAACCAAGTAAATTGGTTGAAAATTTCGTGAGTTATACCGAAACGCACAAAATATTAACTTAGTTTTATATATATAGATAATCTCAAGCTCAGTCTTTCGTGGCCCGTTCAGCTCTGAAAGTAACTGCCAAGAGTAACGCTTCTTTTAACCCTAGAAAGATAATCATATTTTTTATGACGTAAAAGATAATCATACGTCTCAGAGACGTATGGCACTTTTTTAATGTATTAATGGAAACCCATGAGCTTTTTATAAAATATTAATGTTTTATTTATTAATGAAATTCATATTAAGAGAAATGAAGTTATGGTTCAGTAAAAATAAAAATTAATTTAAACAATAAAAACAAGAAACTTAAACTCCATTGCCAAAGGATATTACATTTTTTTGCGCGCTATACGTCTGGCAGACGTAGATTATCTTTCTAGGGTTAAGGGTCAGTGCAGACCAATCACACAGCAAGTGCCGAATATGTTATATTTCTTCTTCGTCCCTGCAGCTCCTGCAGTACTCATCGTAGGGTAGACGTAACTGGGCTGCATAATTGTATATCACGCAGTGTTCAGTCAGTACACCCACATGCCTTAAGGCTAAGTTTAGTAGCTGTATGTATCTAATCGACACCAGAGTCTACAAGCTTTCTCGAGGATTCTGTATATATTTTTCTGTATAATGTGCTAAGAGATATGCTAGTTTCAACTAAGGTATGTATTACAAGAAGAGGATCAAATACGAACCCTATATTTGATCCTCTTCTTGCCAGCTCTTTCTCTTTTTCGTTTCCGGAAATACAGTAGTGCAGTAATTACATAAGAGTCATTCTTAACTAACGAACGTGTAATCAGCTTATTCAGCAAAGGATACTGAGTTCATGGCTCTTAATGTGATCAACATGCCTCTTCTATAATTTACTACTAAGTAAAACACAGAATTTTGTGTCTTGTGGGTTACAAGTTGCTTACACTTATGGATCTTTTAAGAGAATTTTAATGTTAGGTCATCTCAGTGTATGAAAATAGAAAGTGAGAACCTGGAGAGTGTTTTTTTTTTTAGCCAAATCGCAATCCAAATAAAACTTTATCACATACCAGGCTAGAAATCTAATGAATAGTCCATGGATACGCGCATATCGTAGGATTTTCTGAAAATATTAAGAATTTTCTATTTCCAACTGCCCAAGTCAAAAAATCAAAACTATGAGAACAATTTCATAAAAGCAAAACACACTGAAAAAGCCCAATTCCACACCCGAGCACATACAACTACGCACGCAACCCGTCAGCCAATTATAACAGAAAATGAAACCGAAGATTAAGAAAACACGAAAAGTACTATCCCCATTTCGTCAGCCAGTCGGCTCTGCTAAGCTATCACTATGTCCAGTTTCATAAAAATCCATGTTGTAGTTTTCGCGTGATGCATGTGCAGACAGACAAAAACATTCGATCATCTATAGTCTCATTATAATGGTTAGGGTATAAATGAGGCAATACAAATATCTCAGTCAATAGATAAAATTGTTAATGTTTGTACCACCTCGCAGTTTTAACTTGCGGAGGAATTCAAAAATAAATTTTCAAAAACGGACATAACTTAATTGTAATCCTTCAGATATCAATCACATATCATTGACTTTTTAAAATTCACATAGTCCCCTCAAACGGTTACTCCGGTGGAAGTACAACCCATACCTTATATGAGGAGAGTACTACTCGTAGTAGTAGTACCTCAAATGAGGTTTTGCCTTCCACTATCCCAAAGTTAATATTTCAACAAACTTTGGGATAGTGGAAGGCAAAACCTCATTTGAGGTACTACTACTACGAGTAGTATATGGCATGCTGACTATAACATTAAACATAAATGTATTTGCGTACGTATGCCATTCTTTCTTTCATATATATTCTTGTCATAATTCTGAGTACTTACGTCGAGATATCCTTTGTAGTTAGATTTTACTCGAGGCCGTCCGGATTGCATTTAACTTTTACTTACAGAATGTATGTGTACATACTTGCTACGGCTGTAAATATTTATCTTGTATCACGTATATCGGGTGATGGTAGCTCACTAGACCTTTCCGTAATGCCATTCGGTCAGAGTGTTTCATCATTTATTCATTTCCGACGACTGATGCACCGAATCTGTCTACAACGTGCATCGATACATGCCTATCATTAAAACCATCAAAGGCAATGATACTGCCGTAAACGAATACGATTCAGAGAGTTCTTTGTAGGAATGGATACCATACATCCATCTCATATTCCTTTATTGCTCTTTGTGGCATATCATTAATATATCGTAATTTGCTTAGATTTCTACCGACATCTAGCATCCATGAAAGACCATACCAAATGTGAATCAGGAGCTTAAGTACAATCACGCTTTTGGCTCACTGCGTTCACCATTTTCGATTATACTGCCCAAAACGAAAAGATCCCAATTAAATCACTCATTTGAAGACAAAATATCCTGCATGAAACTACAGTAGACAACATCCCTTAAGCCTTTCATAAATATCCATATTTCTCCGGTGTCCTGTTGTAGCTATAAAACTGCTCTTAAAAAGTTATTTTATACGATTATAACATTTTTTTTTCTCAAAAACTCCTCCGCAAAGTAAACTGACTAAAACAGACAATTTCACGAAATAATCAACTTTGTAGCCCACATACATACAAACTCACATCCTTTTATGGTGCTCATCAATCAATCAATACATCTAATTCCATTTCCCAAGCGAAAAAGGAGAGGAAAAACAAATCATCAAAGGATATTAGTTCCACATTAAACCACCCGAAATGAATAAACTCTCGAGGCAATCGTAAAAACGAATTTCATCCGAAATGACGTTCCTTGTTTGCCATAGCAGGCAAGTAAGCACTGACCCGTCCTGCGGGGGCTACAGCCATTCACATTTTATTCACTCATTAAAAGGACACTCATTCAGGGGCAAAGTTAAGTTTGTTTTTGCTCACTTTGACACTTCTTTCTCTCTTTCTCTTCCTCCTCCTTCATGTCCGGTTTTTTTTCCATTTCTCTTATCATACATGGAGGAATCCTTCAATTTTATGAGATACCCGATTGCTTTAACCATCTTCCCTTAAATTAAATGCATGATTTTAACTTCCGTAGGAGGATGCGCGTGCTGAACGATAAAAAAAGGATAGATCGCAGAAAAAACGACCCAAAACGATGAAACAAATAATAATAATCATAATCATAAAAAATATATAATTTATATATATTTTTATTTTTTACTTTATGCCCGTTGTATACCATGTAACCTATGTATGTATCCCCTTTTTCTCCAACAGTTATTGCACAACTATACTCCTTAAGCTAGCATAGGAGGTCAGTATCATAGGCAAAAAATAAAAAAAAAAAATCAAAGGAGGTGTATACAGGATACTAAAACAATTCTGTCGCCTTAACATAGCTCAAGGAGACGCACAAAAGAAAGTTTGTCCTCAAGCGCATATCCTTGGGCGAGTATAAAAACAATATTTTATAGTGTGCATACGTTTTGTACGTGTTGTCGTCATCGTCGTTGTCCATTTGTGTCGAAAAGAGAGAAAAAAAAAGAGTGAGGAAAACAGTCCTTCAGGTATACTTATATATTTAGGGCAAGTGGGAGTGGAACGGACGGCTGGTTGGTCAAACATTAAACGGAGTCTAATAGCTGAAGCAGCATTTTAACTTCAACAATATTACAAACAGATCACGAACTGCTTCGGAAGGAAGGATGCACATGTGTGTGCTTATTTCTATCTTTTATCGTTCCATGATATGAATACTCTTAGGTCTGGGTATACTTGGTATTGTGTGCAGTTATGTCGTAAGTGGACAATGCTCTCATGCGACTGGTGAATGATTTTATTTTTTAAAAGAAAATAGTTGGCATTAAAGAGGACGAAGATAATTTCGGCGAGATGAGGTTAACGTCTTTAAACATTTAACGATGAAGGTATTATAAAGAATCCGTGTACTTTCTTTTAGATAGTACATGTTCTTAGTGTTATTCTCTTTAAGAGCCTATACTACCCACCGTAGTCTGTATATCTTACAAAGACTTAAAGGCTACACCGACAGTGCCTAGTGACTTACTGCAATGCCCATTGCCTCTTGAGGCTTTTCGAGTACGAAGTTGCCATTGAAAAAATGCTAATGTTTTATGACGGAAACATTTTTTTAGACTGATCTATAGGAAATGGGGTATCCATTGAATGAAATTCTCGATCTTGAACAGGACTTGTTAGACCCCTAACTGTATTCTACAGAATTTGTGTCTGGACTGGGGCTTAGTCATTTGGTTCCTTGAGTAGCTATTTGTTCAACATATTATTTAATATTATCGTAAGATTTATTTTTATTAAAAATGTATTTTCTTTAAACAAATAATTAAACGCATTTATTCATTGGATTGTTGATCTGGCTTCAGGGATTTGAAAAAATGTATATATAATGTATAGTCCATTATATATAATACATACATATCTAAGAAATCACATCATATGGGATGTTTATTGGGCGCTGTCTTTAAACAAAAGGCCGGAGTGAAATTTTCCGTGAGTATAATTTTGCAGAAGAACCTTTAAATAAATAAATAATTGGCGAAACAGCTCTTTAAGTGCCAGGGCCTAGCTTCTCGCAATTACTCATGTTGTGTGCGTTATATTTTTCACGCGAATGGAAGGGACCTACAGTTTAGTGCCATATCCGATTGGCAATTTGGTTTGAGAAGGTTTTCGAGACAACAATACTCTCGGATGTTTGTCAGACGTTCGCGAGAGGTGGGACCGTGAAAAAACTTGTTGGTGTTTTCTGGGATTCGAACTTGGAACCTCACGCGCGGTGGTCCGACACACTAACCACTTACGCCACGGCGCCCACCTTTAAGAACCTTAATTTTCGAAAAAAAAAAAATATTATAAAACAGGGTTTTAGAAAACCAAGGCCAGAAAGCTGCAGAAAGGATACAGCTGTAATAGATCTTCATCCCAATTCCATACAGGGTCTGATACTCACATAGCAGTCAAGTCTTCCTCTAAACTAGTCCGCGTTAGACTTCCTACAATCTTTAGCTATTTCCACACCGGGTTAGAGCAGGACCTGTGACAAATCCACTTTAATTAATAAAATTAATCTTTAAGCAGTACCTTTAAGAATGTTTGGTTAATTCTGAAAACGGTTCATTATCGCTGCCACCCTAAGCAGTACCAGCCTACATTCCACAGAAGCATCTACTCTTAATTGCTCCCGTAGAACATGAAACTTTATTTATTAAAATATAACGTCTCCCGCAGGTAAACCATGAACGATTGTCACCTCCGACTTAATCGTTTTAAGACAACAAATTTTATTACTCTCGCCAGGTTCACGCTTCACAACACAAAAGCAACACCTAAAATGACTCCCATGTTCTTAACTTTTTCAAGATACCCTACCTTAGCATTGATCGTAACAAAAATAATCCTCCAACGTGTTTTGATTACCGCAATGTTGTTGTGTGCACAAAATAAACTTTGCTCTCATTAATTTGGACGGCGAGCGCTGAACCAACACCAGTTTCACCATAAACTGAGCAAAGCTGCCCGGAGCATCCAGTTGCTCACGCTCACCGCTCGCCTCCCCACT
The DNA here is from genome assembly GCA_945910035.1 of Brachypalpus laphriformis. NCBI lineage: Eukaryota > Metazoa > Arthropoda > Insecta > Diptera > Syrphidae > Brachypalpus > Brachypalpus laphriformis. The sequence continues at coordinate 129,221,432 of OX246755.1, forward strand.
CGTTAAGGGTGCAGAACAAATAAGAAAGTTTAAATTAGGCCAGCAGCACTTACTTGTCTAATATCGTCTCTTGTTCTTTTTAATTCTTCGGCTGGAAACTTTTAAAATGTTCTCCTCAAGAATTAGGACTGCCTGACCACTAAGCAGTATTTGTATCTCTCGCTGGAAACATGGTGAACTAATATTTTGTTAATGTAATTATAGGTGCACACAAAAAATGTTTGTCTCACAGTAAGATTGCCCAACCGAGGCTTCTAAGTATAAGTGCCTTACCGTGTCTAAACCATTCGACATTCAGGCACAAAATGAATGTTCAAGCGTGTCATGATAACGAAAATCCGTTGGGGGTGGTAAAGGACATTTGTAAAATTAAAAATGGAGCACAAGGAAAAAAAATAAAAATCTGGATATTTGAACAGATAAAACTTCAACTATATGTGCACACATATCTGAAAACATAGCGAAATGGAGCCTTCATCATCATTTTGCTAACATGTGTGCCTGAATGCTGGCTAGCTACCTCCTGCCTGGCTGTGGAGGTTCTATTATTTCAACACATGTTCCAATGTGCTTTGCCTAATTTATCTGCGGTCTATGTTGTGAAGGCAGAGGGGAAATCTCTGTCAGATAGAATTCTAAAGTGTATATTACACACGGCCATGAAGAGGCAGAAAGAGCACTTACCGTAAGAGTGTTTGTCAAACTGAATACAATGAAACATTAACCACTCTGGGTATGGGCCGGGTAGTTGAGTATCCTTTGGGGAGTTTCGGCTGCATTTTGAATAATGGTATCGCTATACATCCCTTGAATGGATAAAATGAATTTCAGAACAGTCCAAATAGGCAACAACGACGATAACAACGGAGTGCCTAGCAGTACCTTCACCCCCTGCTGCTCGAGCAAACCGAATGAACCACACGAGAATAATTTAATTTGAAATAGTGTTACGGTCACTTTCACATTTGAATATTTTAATTACTCGTATACTGGTGTGTTTTTAAGTTTGCGTTTTACATTTAGTTAAATGGAACGTTTTGGAATGGTGTTAGATATCTGTGCATAGAGTGGATGTTCTTTCTAGAGATCTTGTGTTGACAGGACATGAGAATTGATGCTTGTACAATTGGTGAGGTTGTGTTTTCAAAAGGAAACGAAATTTGTAAGAGAAGCCCACACATGAATGCAGTGTTTTTCAAGTGTAAAACGTCTTTGACATACGTAAACATTTATTTAGATTTTTGCCTATGCAATTAGATATAGTGACTGAAAGATGAAATTGATATGTGTCCTTGCAAAAAGACTTTATCAATTTTTATTTTCTTTTTGGTTTTGGTTAGTAGTTTTCAGAGGCAAATTGTTGCAACATGGATGGAGATACTTAAGTAAGGAAAACTTATACACGAAATGGAGTCCGGTGAAGCTATTTCTGAACCTTCGAGTTTTGTCTGTCAATGGCTCTAACAGTTTATTATACTTTATTAATGGGAATGCTATTCGAAAGTTGGCTTGTATAAGGAATGACCGTGGTTTGCAATATCTTTGTGACTTATGTCTATGGTCTGTTGTATTTAAACAATCGGTTTCTGACTGAAACTATTTGAAGTTGTTCAGTTCGAGTACTTGTTTTCCAGATTAAATAAATGAATGAATGAATAAATAAATTTCTATTGCAAATCACTATCCGGTAATTTCCTTTGATGTGATTAGCAGCTTGCTTTGCTTCGTTGCGTTATTTCTATATTTTAATGGAGGTATTAGTGTGGGGCTAGGTGCACTACGACGTACCTATTCTCTATAATGCTGCTTTCTGGAATTTATAATATTCCGTTAGAAAGGAAGCAACTACATAAAGCACATTCACATAAGCCGATTTGATCTTCTTCGATTGAAATTTGAGAGGGGTATAGCTCAGTTATGTGAGTTCCCTAAAGAATTCAGTTCTTTTGATTTTGTCTTCTTCTTGTAGCTCTTGTTCGTCAGAATATGCGTTTACCTATTCCGCAGAGCCACTTAACGCGGTTAAGCCCCATCTTTTGCTAGTTTATATTCCTTCTATCTTAGAGGTGATACGAGTAGTCAATAATCGAAAATAGGCTACAGAATTTGATGATTCCTTACAGAACACTATTGACTGAAAAATAAGATGAAGGAACAAAGCTTTGAAACTCGGAGAGAATATGCAAATTTTCCATCATCTTCCAATTGATGGTTCATATGATAGGAAGGACTGTTCAGTTTAATCTTTTTTCCTGCAAAAAGATTCCGATACTCACAAATGTGGAGCCTTCTTAAGTTCGATGGCTGTATTTCCTACTCCATGAGGAGAGTAGAGAAACTTTGTTGAAATTGTCAAGTGTTTTGCCTCTGCATAGGTACTCCCTATAATGCAGAGACCAGTGTTAGGAACCCCTTTAATGAGCACCAAGTATATGACACGTTGGACAATTGGTGAATGCAGGAAAGGGTCAAATCTGTTCAAATAGCACTTGCTAATGATGGTGAATTCTAAACCAAATTTGTTTGCACTTTCAAGGACTGTGCCTATATGCGTACATCGTCTGATCTCGAAGAAGGAACGCTGGTTGAATCGGAAGTAAGATACCTTATATGACGGCTGAGCAGGTGTGGGTGCTTTTTTAAGGTATATCTTTATAGATTCAAGCATCAACGTGAATCCGATTGTAGGTTCTGCGAACTCGGAGCAATTATTGAAGATGCTGATTATGTCTTTACAATGCCTACCATTCTATGCTAAAAAGAAAAGACCAAGAGAGCTGCAACGCCTGCAAAGAAGCTGATAGTTCCTAACATCTCTCCGTGTAATATCGTGTGCTATTGAGCACGGGCTCTTAGGTTAGGTTAGGTAAGGTGACTGACCTGACAGAGTCAGGGCATACTTAGAACATTTAGGTCCATTGTGATATCACATGTTAATTGGACCGGTGGAATCACCGGGTACTTGGGAACCTTTGCCTTTCTCAAGAGGGTTATGGCCAAGAATTACTGTGCCTGTAGTGGTTAAGTAGGGTGACTAACTCAATCAACCCTAAAGTCAAGCTAGACCGGGAAGTTAGAGTGTGCAATTTGGGGTGATTGATTCAATCGAACTCTTTAAAATGTTGTGCAATTTGTATTGACTGGTAGAGGGGCCTGGGTAACCGTGACGGTGAAGGAATGCATAGGAGGATTAGACTGAGTGATTCAATTGAACTCTTGCTAATGCTATGGATTTGGTGTTGATTAGGTAGGGTGACTGATTCATTCGAGGTAGTGGGGGTGCATAAAAGTAAAGAGGTGACTGATTCAATCAAACCTTTGTACTATACGTATTATGGAGTCGAACTATGGGTAATGTGATAATCGGTCTGGCTAGGTAAAGTGACTGAATCAATCGAACCCTTAATACTTAGGAGCACCATGTAGGTAGTAGGGTGCATAAGAGTAGTTGATTGACTCAATCAATCCCTTTTTTTTTATAATTTGTGCGCACTCAAACTGTTATGAATACCTTTAACATGTTTACACACAGTGCGAGCGTTGGAAAAGATAGATAGAGAGAGAGAGAGAAAGATTTTGGTGTAGTGGTTCTTGAAGCTCAGTTGTTTATGCTTCAAAGATTCTCCGGGGGTGGCATCCAGATAACTGGGGAGATTTTTGTTACTTTTTGTCTTTGCTTCTGATTCACTGTACTTTTTTTTCCGATAGCTGATGTCAAGGGGAAATCACCAGCAACAGAGCGAAACATTTTTCCAGCCGCATGACCAAGCTACTGCCAGTGTTATGCCTTCGCAGTAGTGTTGACACAAGCTTTCGCAAATGATCGAACTGACTTCATATATTTCATGAGAAATAAATAAATGCTGACATCAGGATTTGAACTATGAACCATTAGCGTGGCAATTGATGACGTTACCACTACACCAATGCCACCCCCTGTTACTGATATGCAGTCGTGGTGTTGTGTTTTACGAGTGCTACTCTGGTATGGTTTGAGAGGATCATCTGTCATCATTGGGAGGTGACTGCTACAGGTAGATGGTGACCAATACGGCGTGGGGTGCGGATGGTGACTGATTCAATCGAACCTATTGCTAGGCTGCATGTGACTATGAGTACCCCGCACGAGTTACTTCCCGTTGCAAGGAGGGGGCAAGGTGTAAGCTGTTGTGTCATCTAAACCAGTTAGTTTTTGCTATAAATCTTATATATTAGTACGTGAACACGAAATTTATCGTACGTTTTTTTGGTATTTATTATAAAAGGAGGCGTATGAAACTTATACCATTCGAAAAATACTGTGCCATAGATGTGCAAAAAAAATAAAAATCATGTATGCATGTTACCGTTAAGTCAGGTAAAATAAAGTGAACATACTCACATGATTTCCCCATACAAAATGATTTAACCAATTAGATGAAAGCATTTTGATAACGTTCATGGCTGTATGAGCTTAGATTCATTTGCCTTCCCTGCTCGGGAGAATGTAACAAACAAAAATTAGGCAAACAAGTACATAGGGTTTTTTTTCTCGCTGTTTGTTTATTTCCCTTCGGTCGAATTTCGATCACACGCGATGCTAGTCTATATAAATTTACAATATCTATGCTAGACAGATCGCTTAAGTCTTCAAAGAAGTATTCACCTAGTAGTCTCTTTCTCAGAGTAGTTAGCGCTGGACATTTGCCAAGGAGCTGAATGTTGTTTTCCGGTTCTTACTCATCTCTGCAACTTCTGCAGAAATCATTTGATAGGACTCCCATTCTAATAGCATGTCTACCTATCAGGCAGTGTCCTGTGATTAATCCTACAGCGAGGCTTATGTTCCTTCTGTTTAGAGATAGGAGTCTTTTGGTTTTCTTTACGTCTAGTAGTGGCCAGATCTTTCTTGTCGATATGCACGTACTTAAATTACTCCACCTGTTGTTCACGATTGCTTGTGCTTCGTTGAGCATACGAAGTTTCATCGTTTATATTGGGGGTGCCGGTACTTCTCTGTTATCAGTTAGAGGAAAACCGGTGCCTAGTTTGATTAGTTCATCTGCTTTGCAGTTGCCTGAAATGTCTCTGTGTCCCGGGACCCAGCACAGAGTAATGTTGCATCTGTCCGCAATCTCGTTAAGAAATTCGCGGCAATATTTAACCAACTTAGATCTTATTGTGGGTGTTTCCAGAGCTTTGATCGCTAACTGACTGCCTATGTAGGAGACGATAGACTTACCATCTATCGGGTACGCGCTGCTTTACGAATAGCCGATACCTCCGCTTGAAATATACTGCATTGGTCCGGAAGTCGGAGATCTACGTTTAGCAGGGGTACATCGGAGAATATACCCAATCTCGTACCCTCGGATGTTTTGAAACCATCTGTGTAGATTTCAATTGCGGCGTCTTTTAGAATATGACCGTTATCCCATGCGGATCTTTCAGGGATGCTGGTGTTACATTTGATGTTGAAATCATTTAATGGGGATAAGTAATCTGTATCTTTGTGATTGGAATTTTGAAGAATTTTCATATCGCCAATTTGTGAGTTTGACCACTGTAGATATTCTCTGAGTCTTAGGACTCCTTAAGAGGCTACCATTTTCCCGAAGATATCAAATGTGTAGTATAGTCTCTAAGGCGGGGCACGTGCTCTTACTGTCTATGATTCTTTGCCGTTGGGAGAAAAGCACGGCTCATTAGTGTCGCGAACTTTTTTATACGAATTCGAAAATCGAATAGGTTTGGGCGATGTCCTGTTCAAGGATAGTGATTGACTTTGAAAGCACTCAGCTTGCGCGATACTTTTTCTAAGCAAATATGCCTTTAGCCAGTATACAGTAATTATCTGCTTAGGATACTAGGATGCCTTCAAATTGAGGTTTGCCTAGCCATGCGATAGTCTTTAATAATGGCAATTTCAGCTGCAGCTAGTTTACCCGCCGATTATTGTCTGTGGAAACTTCTTCGGTAGGATTATCACCAGAGCACTTAATTCTGGCTGCCCTAACACTACTTGAACTGAGTGTACCTACATATACTAACTTTATTTTAACGTAAACTTTAAAGTTGCTTTTGATTAAAATGTTGGAGATTTATACTAATGCTTCGGTGACCTTTTGCCATCGTTGTCCTTTCCTGCACCCAATTTAATTTATGTAATGGTTAACCAATGTACGTCTACCCTACAGGTGTGCATTAAAGAACTGTAATTCAACTATCGTAATTCGATCTGTAGCCGTCCAATTTTTTTTACGTTTTCCATTGGTATACGAATATCTTCTCTCGTTAGGTAGACTATGTCAACTGTAAATTAATCTCCAGTGCAATTTGTCACCATTCATCCATCTTCTTCCCTTGTGTGTGAATTAAATCATTCACACGGAATATAGAACAACCAGAGAAACCGAAAATCAAAAAAAGGAGTAAAACCGTCAAAGGGACCAAAAAAATAATAGAAACTACATACGAATACATGGAAATGCATGCTCACTGGGAGAACTACTGATTTGTATCCTGTTGTTGTTCTTCAATGTTTTTCCCATTTTCTGTTTTTTCTAAACCAATTTGTTCGTTCTTTCTTCTTGATTTTGCATTTGGTTGAATTTGAATAGAAAATCTAGAAACGATGAGCACAGCCAGCAAGGACGACGACGACAACGGCTACGAAGAACATGCCAACAAACCGAGATACACATAGAGTAGCTCAAGTGCACCAAAAGAGGTCGAATATGAATGCATGTTGTGCAAGGTGTATGCCAGGATATCCTAGTCCTTTTTTTTTACTAATACTTCTTCAATTTTTTTTTTCTATTTCGTTGTACGGTTGTTCAATGTTCGTTTGAATACAATTCAAGAAGTAGAATTCGGTTCACAATTAACGACTCGTATTTCTCGGTTGTGCAGGATGACATATCTGCGGGTGGATTGTCCACAGCGTTTGTGGGATGTGATTATAGTCCTTACCTGTTGGAATGAAGGGATTTTTATTTTTCTACTTTCTAGTTGCAAAACGATGTATGCATATGTGTGTGGTGGCTTTAGACGCATTGTGTGGTGTCTGCAGAAGGGCATAGATATGCCGGTCATACACGGTCTCCACTGTATGCCTTCATTCACGTTTGCAGATAATGCAGTTTTAAGATTTATGTTTACAAGCACTTTTCCACTCAGAGGTTTTTCAATCCGTGTGCACTCGACCGGAGCCGGAAAAGACAATTTGGGTCATCGGAAGTCCTTCGAAATTGAATGAAGAAGCATTTCACAATCCGCCTGCCCATACACACTCACACACATGTATATAAAGAGAAATACAGCGAAGCACACTAACAAATCCCCTTTGAATTTTTCACTTCTGATTGTTCCCAGTCCTGGCCCAACGTACTACTGGTTGTCGTCACCGTTCCGCCTGATAAGTGACTTTGTTGCGTTGGTGGCAATGGTGGTCTCTAGGCGTTTCTTTTCAACAGAGTTTTGAGAATGTGTATGTATGTATTGATTCTGGAAATGTAGCTACAGCTATTGTCTTCGCTTGGATGGTGAACGAGAAGTTATTTCATTTATTTGATAGTTCTTGCGGGTTCTGTGGGGTGGTTGTCAGTTTACAAAGGACAATTTGAGATGGTGCTAAGTCAATAAAAAAATTAGCCTCACCTCAGCAATTTAGAATGGTTTATCGGAGGACAATATTGTCTGTGACATTCGGAAAGTTGGTTTAAGCCCCTTATGGGCCATATATATATACATATATACTCCAATCGACTTGTGCGGTTTATATACAGATGGAAATTGTATCTTTACGATCTTTTTTGTTTAGAACGTGTGTTGAAGTAATTGCGGTTAGGCATGCCTTTCTGCATGTAATATACACGATTCGATCCAAATGCATTTAGAATTAATTAACTTTTCTTTTTCTCTTTGCAGGTAAGCGAAAAGATAATGCTACGATACATATATTTTTTGGTAATCTTAAGAGACATGGGTAAGCATACTGACCGTAGTAACATTAACGTTAAATATTATCAACCTAATCTAAGATATTTCTTAAATCATAGGCATGAACTTAAAAAATATTCTAAAGCCTCTTGTATAGATGCAATCTAAGGATACCTCTTAGATCGAACATTTAGCATATTCTTTTTGTCCACTTAGGAGTTCACTCATAGTTGTAGAGGCTTTTCGATCACAGTGCTTATTATAATTTCTACTCCATATGAGCCACATTTTACACTGTCTTCTTCTCTCTCACTGTAGTGTGCTCAAGATAGACAAAATTAAGACCCACGGGACGTTGAAGTCCATCGACAAGCAGCGTCTCTAAAATAGAGGTTCGATTGCTTCTCGAATCCGTGGGCTTGGATTAAAATAGCCTTTATAAGTAGGCTGTGAGTAGAAAGTAAAGCTCCTGTGATGATAATTTAGCAACGTCTAATAATGTTCAATAGCACGTCAGTTGTTAAAATCCATTAAATGGTGTTCCCATTAAGCCAATAACAGTAACCCCAATGAAAGTTAAAGTGCTACAGTCCGCCTATTTATCGTTCATCCATACACCACCTCTTTCCATGAGCCTGGCTCTGCCGTAGAAATCCTCTATGAAAATATCGAAGAAGCCCATTTAAGATATTTGCTAGTCTGAGTATAGACCCCGTTGTTGAATCCATCTAAAGAATAATTCCGCCGCACGTCCTCCTTCCAACTGAACTTTTAATGCCCGTAATTACTGCTGATCCTTGGCGATCGCAGCGATATTGACTACAACATAGAAATTAAAACAATAACTATATATTATAACATAGAAATTAAAAAAGTGGTTCTCGTACTTCAGTCTGGGTGTTGGTTTGCTTGTACCTCATGATACTGATCAGATCTAGAGTTTCGATTCCTAATATGAGCAAAACTTATATTCTAACTTCAAAATTTATTAATTTTTCATTGTTTTCTCTACTACACTCAAGTTCTTTGCCAAATAAACAAACATTGCTCAAAAGTTTTTTTGTTTTTAAAAATAATCATACATACGGGGTCCATGTATCTACCCAATAGAGAAAGACTGGGATCGTTAGGCATTTAAGTCTAGTTGTTCGTAAAAGCCTATTTTTAGGCAAAATTTAAAAAATAACAATTTAGGTCATGACACTGACGTTATGTGTTTAAAGCAGAGCTTAGGTAGGCGAAGTCACTTACCTGCTCAGAGTTGTAGCTTTCTACCCTGTCGTTCTGATCAATTAATTGGTTATGCTTTTTTTCTTGTTCATATCGTGTAATTTGCCTTGATCTCGCAAAGAACTCAATATTCACGAAAGGATATTTGTAGGTAAGTTCCAAATAGGGTAAGGTTCAAAAGTACCGTACAAGACTAGACTAAGTAGGTTAGAAAGTGCACTGCTTCAAGAATTGGAAGACAACGCCCATAGATAAGGACATGTCCAAACTTTGTTTTGTAATCAAACCTTGTAGTGAAATTATTACCATCATCATCTTTTATAGACGGACGAGCTTGGTAAGAATGCTGAAATTAGACATACATGTATAGCTCGTGCCTATAGACGCTGCAATGTCTTACAATCCATAAAACGGTGACGGATATAGAATTGAAAATATTTGGCAAGCATTTCACGTTTCTGTCTTAAAACCGCACTGTTGTGAAACAATCAAGTTGTTATTGTATTTCACAGATTTGGATGTCGACAAACACGTAGATAATTTCCATAAGAAAGCTATTTTGATTCGGATGGAAGTTGGAATTTCGTAGGTAAAAAAGAAACGATCGTTTCATCTTCATCAGGATAACATTCACATAGACTCTTGCTTCTTATAACAATGGTTTTGAGCTGACTTTATAAGGGTCTAAAACAGTGAGGAGTCATTTCTGTTCATCAAATATCTAGCTCTACTATCTTTTGATTCCTTCATCAGCGTACTCGAATGCCGGCATAATCTTTAGCTGGTAAGAACGTTGTTACACATAAAACCGTACCGCAATCTTGCACCTTGAAACTGCAACACTATAGGGTTGGTCGATTTCGTCCATTCAGCGAGTAAACATTGGTAAAAGAAGAGCAGTAAGGGATATAATAATGATTCGATATCCTTTTGTGTATGCTGCCCTGAAAACCAAGTCATCAGCCATGAAGCAAACCCTTGTAGTATATTTTACTGTAGTGAAAGAAAGCAGTTAATGTTGTATCAGAACTACAATAGTGTGCTGTCACTTATGCTCACTCTAAGAGACGCAAGCACATGACTTATAATCTAAGATAAGAATATAATGGCAGACTCAGTAGATGCTCTGAGGCTCCATGCCGTAAGTCGTCGAATGAAGTACGACGCCGTTTCGTATCGGGTCAAAATTGTTGAGATTCGATTTTTCCAATGCAAGTACTAGGAGTAGAATATTTGTAACTTAAAACCTTTAAAGTCTCACAAATCTCGTTAATTGAAATTGAGCTGAAATTCGCTAACGAAGGCAAATCACTGCAGCAGATGTCCTTTGACCTATCCTAGTATTTATAACCTATGTATGCACGTATGCACATGTATATTCCACAGAAGAGCAATTGAAAGAAAAATAAAAACATGACAAATCAAGTCATAGGAGCTAAATTATAGCTTTGATTTTTTCTAGAAAGTTTTGTATCGTATTCCATTTTGAATTTTACACCACACCACCAGCAGTCGTCATTCTACGTCAACTTCCAATTGAATTCGTTACAGATACAATCGGCATCTATCTAGATCTAGGTTACATGGCAGTTTTCGTTGAGCAGAATGTCAGCCAGAAAGGACGTAATCCATTTCCAATGACATACGTGATCTCTGTTGGGATATAATGCATGCAAGGGCTAAAACGAATAAAATTTAATGGAGCTCTTCTATATGGAGAATTTTATGCAATATATTTTCCTATTCATTCATTTTCGTAGCATGGCGTAAAACCCGGATACGGTACTATAAGGACTATGACGACAGACCAATGTGTTGAAAGCATAATTATAATATAATAAATTAGCAATTTAGGTACGATCCACTTAAGTAAATTGGAGGACTTTTTTTTCTCTCTTTAACCATGACTTTTACCGCCCAACCCCCATGGCAGGCAAAGTTAAAAGGACTGTTTTGTGTACACAGAGAATACGCAGGATATTATGTAATTATTTTGTTTTAATAAGGCGCTCTGTGTTCTTCTATGACAAGCTAACACTGTACCCTTGGGCTAAATCAATATTATTTTACACCTTTTTGCTCGCGTTTGTACCTCTTTAAATTAAGAGAGCCAGGATATTTACAGCAATAGAAGGGTAGTTCGAAAAAAAAACATGAACATGCTTTTACAGAACGGGTTTGTAACGCCCTGTATAACCGAGCGAGTGGATTTGCGTTTGAAATCTTAATCAAAGGTGAGTTTTAATGAGTTTTCCAGTGTGCCGACAAAAAAGAAGGGGGATATTGTTTGTTTGCACTTCGTTTTTTATGGTACCTACTCTCGGGGGTGGGTTAAGTACATACGTGTGTAGACACCAGGTAGATGAGCATCGCGCAGTAGGCTAATCACAGGAATTTAACTGTAAATACTTTCGGTAAACGAGGTTAACGTGTTATGGGTGGGTTATTTGGCAAAAAAAGGTATGGGGCCACTGCAAATGTAGGCCATCAAACTTTAGGGCATAGAGTCACCTGTAATTAGGAGGAAATGGCTTGCACGTGTTGTAAAGCAGTGTCTTTTAGGTTTTTGTGTTTTTTTTTTTATTTTTAGGGGAAAAAATAATATGTAACAGGCATTAGGTTACAGGAACATAAGTCAAAGGAAACTCGTGTTTTTTGTACTTGTAAATGTTAGTGTTAAATATTTAAAGAGAAATTATTGTGTTCATATACATTATTATTAAAATGTTTGCATTCTTTCTGGGTTGATGTAGATATTGGTACCTTGACTTGTAGTTTGAATGTTGTTCCACTTTACGGGTTGATAAAGAGTTGGTTAAGGCAAAGAACAGCGAAGGTGAGAAGAGAGGTTTAACAGAAATTGCAGCCGTTTTGACTCTGTCCTGATTCTTTTGATGTCCAGTGTGTCAAAATATTTTGAATTATTTTCACTTTACTGTCGAGGTTTTCCTTAGAACTTACCACCTACTTTTCATTTTTGTCCTTGCGCCAGGAATGCTTTTATATTTTTGCTTTCACCTGATCGCTGTGAGAGTACAAAAGGCAGGTAAAATACCTCTATGTGAAAATAAAGAACATCGAAATGAAAATCAAAGCTATAATATAAAAGAACTTTTACAAAATCGAAACGACAGCAGGTCCTGGAATCATGGTATGCAGTAGTGCTGAACGGAATTATAGTAAAACTCGTAAAAGAGACTTTCTGCCAAAAAAAAAGTCTGGAAACGTTGATACAATGGAGAAAACAGAACAATCATTCCATATTTCTATATCTGCAAAGTTCCTGGACCGAGAAATACTTATTCGATGCTAGTTGAAAAAAAAATCATTAGTTCGTATTGTACTGGAGCTATATTCATTCATTCAATGTTCATTTGCAATCAAGAACTATCATTTTTGGATGTGCGAATAACCGTGCAAAATAAAATCGCCCAAATTCAAAAAATGAACAATCCCAAAAAAAAAAGAATTAAAGCTTTTTGCGCGAATATTTACTTACATTTGGGTGATTGTGCATTTGCCAAATGCCAAAAGTGAAAATATGCCCAAAATGTTGTACGAATAATCCCCAAAAACTCCTAAATGAACAATCGCCCAAAAATTTTTGAGCGATCCTTTGCAACGCAGATAAAAAAAAAAAAAAAACGACCATGGACCACAATAAAAAAGGTGGCAATACTTTTTTTTTCGATTTTTTATTTTATTTTGATGGATATGATGAGCACAGCGACATATAATGTATGTCTGATCCCATCGGAACATAAGTCCAGAGGTTTTTTTTCCAGAAGATAGGACATACATATGTATGTAAGTCCACAAAGCGTAATCAGTAGAATATGTAGCGGTAGCATGGTGTCCCTGCAACCCCCCTTTTTGGGATCACTGTTGGATTTGGGGTAGGTGGGAGGTTGGGTATATGCAAATTTTCCATGCGAAACATGGATATACAAAAATCTTGCATACACCCAACCTCGCCCCTACTCCAAATCCAGGAGCGACCCTAAGCAGGGGGTTTGCAGGGAGGCAGCATGCCCCCACACATATTGCACTATTTATGGATCTACTCGTAATTCCACAACTCTACGTCGCCATAAATATTCACATAAGAGATCTGCCAAGTGTATGCTGTTCTTATTCGGTGGCCTGCATTAGAAATAAAGTGTAGTGACAATTTCATTGAACGCGCATAAAGGTCAGCATGCATATGTATCACAGGTGCCTTCAAATCTACTACGACAGCTGCTCTAGATATTTTACTACACATTTTTCCTGTTGGTATCTTTGGGAAGTTAAAGCCTCTAAAGCGGTCTAAAGACTAAGGTAGCCTCAAAAATAGTCAGGCCATACAAGAATTTTACCTTTTAATTTCATCCCAAGTGAAACAGACTACCTTTCCATTTGAAGTCTTTAATACCTATTACAATACCATTATTGCTGAAAGATCGGCACTGAGTCAGCGAAAATGTCGGCAATTCAGGAGGCGGCGCGCAGATTCCCTTTGTGTTCAATAGATAGTGAATCTTTTGTCCTGTATATAGACAGTCGGTCAGCAATTAAAGCTCTGGAAACGCTAACAATAAGAACTAAGTTGGTTTAACGATGCCGCCATCTACCTGAGACAGCTAATAGATGTTACATAACTTAGTGCTAGATCCCCGGACACAGAGATATTCCAGACGACTTCAGAGCAGATGTGCTAGTCAAACTAAGCACTGGACGGCTCGTAGCTGCAGCAGAGAGGTACCCGCCACCCCAATACAAACGATATAATTTCCCCCGTCGATCAAACTGATTTGGCCTTTATTGAATATAAAGAGAACTAAAATATTTCTGTCTTTAAATAAAGTAATATAAGCCTGCTAAGCAGGAATGCCAGAAAAATGGGCGTCCTCTCCAATGACTTCAGCAGCAGATGCAGGAACGAGGAGAAGAGGAAAACAATCTCTACCACCTAGGCATTTGTTCAGCACTAGACACCCTAAGGAAGAAGATTATAGGGTAATAACTATTTGAAGATCTAAGTGATCTGTCAAAAATTATCATTTTACGTGTAAATGGGTTTACGTCAAAATATAATTGGCTTAGCGGGCACCAGAGTATAAGACTTATACACCTTCCTTTCTTTACGTCTGCCACTACCTTCCTGGTTCACTGAAGACATTCATTTAGGTTTCGATTGAATCAATCACCTTACTCAGCAACATATGAATGTACATCAGGTACAATGAGATCTCTCACGTCCACATCCCACCTAGGGATAATCAAAGGTTTCCTAAGTTACCCCATAACTTCCAGTTAAAAAGAGGTGGTATCACAATGGGACCTAACTTTGGTCTAAGTGTGTCCTGACTTTATCAGGGTAGGCACTCATCTAACTTAAATAACCTATAGTTGCACGTTTAAAAATGCCAAAAGGCTGATTTACAACCGAAAGCCTAAAAACACTCTGAAGTCTTAAGGCTAAATTGTGCAGGTGTACGTGTACATTTTTCAATTTCAATTTTTTTCTAATATCATATCGCTGTTGGTTTTTCGACCTTGTGGGATGGCAAAAGTGATGCGATTTATCACCCTGTACCTAAAATTTGTTCGAAAAAAAATAACACGTATACGCCACCAAACATGCATTTTTTTTTATATATAATGTTTTTATTATTAACTAGTAGATCCCCTCGGGATGGCAAACGACTAACAAAGGCCTCGTAGGGGCAGCATCTCCCGATAGGTGCTGGTCCGCTAAGTAACGAGTAGGAGTCACTGCAGCCGAAAACCTAGCAGCTCTGTTAGTAAGCCCTACTCCCACCTCCTCGTGGTGCCATCTGGGAATTTCTTCGGAAATTGCTAACGGGAGAGGACGAATGGCGAGCTTCCTGCGCCAAAAAACAGGATAAGTGTCGGTTGGTCTGTGGCCCAGCGAGCCGCTACCATAAAAAAACATCATTGCTCCGAAACGGAAACATACGCCTCGGATACGGACTGATCATTGGTTGACGACCTTTGGCTATCGGACACGGACAACGATCGGATTCTGGAACGTTAAGACCCTCCTGGACTCACTCAAGGAAGGGCCTTATAACGCCAGATTCCTCCAATTGGAGCGCGAATTCGCACGGTATAAAATCGACATCTTAGGGCTGAGCGAGATAAGATGGTACGATGCTGGGGAATACATCTCCCCAACAAAAAGCACTGTCATGCTCTACTCTGGTAAACCAGCTGGAAGTTCACGGAGTTCTGGCGTAGGACTCATGCTAACTCCAGCAGCACGTAGTAGCCTCATATCCTGGAAACCCCATAGTGACCGGATATTGACGGCTAGGTTCCAGAGTAGAGTTAGAAAAATTACCATCATACAGTGTTATGCTACGACTCTAGACGCGACTGAGGATGAAAAGGATGATTTTTATAGCCACTTAGGTGCTGCCTACAACCAAACGCCTAATGGGGACATCGTAATGGTAATGGGAGATCTCAATGCCAAGGTGGGTAGCGACAACACCATGCTTAAGCACGTGATGGGAGTTCACGGCGTGGGAGACCGTAATGACAATGGTGAGCGGTTTGTGGACTTCTGCTATACCAACCGCCTAGTCATCGGAGGTACGCTGTTTAAGCATAACACCTGCCATAAGATCAGTTGGGTCTCTACTGATAGGCAACGAACATCCAACCAGATCGACCACATTGCGATCAGTCGCCGCTTTAGAAATTGTCTCCTGGACGTCCGAAACAGACGTGGAGCTGACGTCGGACAAGAACGAGATCACCATCTTATGGTAGCTCATTTACGCCTTCGTACTGCATCCGTCAACAGCAACCGCTCAAACCTGCTTAACATCACCAGGTTTAATATCGACAGGCTCAAGGTTCTCCAAGTGCGCCAACAGTTCAGGGACCATCTTGCCTTAGAAGCAGAAGCAATCAGCAGCATAGAGAACATGGATGACCACTGGAGTGCTGTGAAAAATGCTTTTGCGACTGGGGCACGCACTTATGTCGGTAAAAAGCAGAAACACCACCGCACATGGCTTTCTACAGACACCTGGAGACGGATCGATGAGCGTACAGCAATCAAGGCTCGGATTGCAGCGGCCTCAGTAGTAGAGAGAACTGAGCTTGAAGCCCAATACCGTGCGAAGAAGAAAGAAGTGCAGCGTAGTGTGAGACGTGACAAACGTCAACATGTCAACTCACTGGCCTCAAGGGCTGAAGAAGCAGCGAGTAGGTGTGACAGTAGGACTGTTTACAACATCACTAAGGAGCTCATTGGTGGTCGAAACTCCAAACAACATCCAGTGAAGAGTCTAGACGGTAACCTTCTGATTTCGGATGAGGATCAGCTCACTAGATGGAGAGAACATTTTGCTGCAGTGCTAAATCACTTAGACGACGGAGGTATGATCTTGAATTCGAATGAGCAGTTCGAAGCAACAAATTCCCGAATTCGCACCGTACCTCCCAGTAAAGCTGAAATAATAACAGCAATCAAGTCCCTCAAGAAAAACAAAGCGGTGGGTATTGATGGCATCCCTGCCGAGCTATTTCAAGCAGCGCCAAATACATCGGCAGATTTGCTGCATCCGCTAATACGGAGAGCTTGGGATAGCGAACAATTTCCACAGGAGTGGAAAAGGGGGATGATCATTAAGCTTCCAAAGAAGGGTAACTTGATGGAGTGCGGTAACTGGAGAGGTATATGTGTTCTTCCAGCTGTAGCCAAAATAATAGCTAGAATAATTCTAGAACGAATTAAAGATCATTTAGATTCAACTCTCGATGTCGAACAGGCAGGCTTTCGCGCTGGATCCTCCTGCATCGACCACATAAACACCTTACGGATCATAATCGAACAATGCGTTGAGTATAGGTCTCCGCAACATTTACTGTTTATCGACTTCGAGAAGGCTTTCGACAGCTTGAATCGAGATGCTATGTGGTTGGCCTTGCGCAGGAGAGGCATTCCAGAAAAGCTTATAGCTATTATCAAGGCTACATATGAGGGCGGCAAGTGTCACGTCGTGCACAATGGTAAGATGTCGGAGGACTTTGAAGTCCAAAGTGGAGTACGTGAAGGGTGCATACTGTCCCCACTATTGTTCTTGGTGGTTATCAGCGATGTACTCCGTGCAGCATTGACGGAAGCTAATTCTGGAATTCGTTGGACTATGACATCTTACCTTAAACACCTAGATTACGCTGACGATGTTTGTCTACTTTCACATCGGATAATGGATCTTCATTTGATGGCCCAAAATCTAGAAGCTGAGGCAAACAAAGTGGGGCTAAAAATAAACACAGCCAAAACAAAAGCCCTGAGTACTTCCAATACCCGCGCTCAACTTAACATTGCCGGAGAGCAAGTCGAGAAAGTTGATAACTTTCTATATTTAGGAAGTGTCGTCTCGGCTAATCGCGGTGGCACCGAACTGGATGTGTGCAGCAGAATCGGGAAGGCTAAAGCTGCGTTCGGAATGCTGTCCAAAATCTGGAGAAGCAATGTTATTAGCTTAAGAACCAAGCTACGACTGTTCCGCTCCAACGTAGAATCAGTGCTGCTTTATGGGTGCAGTACCTGGAAGGTGGACACCATTAACACACGCAAGCTGCAAGTCTTCGTAAACAAATGCTTAAGAATCATCTTGAGGATTTTTTGGCCGAACCGCATCTCTAACGAACAACTTTATCTGAGAACGGGCCAAGAACCTATAAGCATTACTATACGAAGAAGAAAGTGGCAATGGATTGGACACACCCTACGGCGCGAAGACAACTCCATTGCGAAATACGCTATGCAGTGGAATCCGCTCACCCAGGCAGGCAGAATAGCGGGACGCCCTAGGCAAACGTGGCGCAGAACAGTTGAGGAGGAATCGAGCTCTTTAGGAATGAGTTGGAGGCAGCTCAAACGCGTTGCAGAACTCCGAACACGATGGCGCGCAGGCGTGGTTGACGCCCTATGCCCCCCGAGGGGTTAAAGGACATAAGTAAGTAAGTAGATCCCCTCGACTTTATCTACGTGGTCCACAATTAAATTAACTTAATACACCTATATCGTGAAAATTCTAATTGGAGATAAGGACCAAGCGTCTTAATTATAAAACGGCAAAGTTTTATTAAAATATGTTTTATTAAAGCTAAATATGTGTAGTTGGTACTTGAACCGACAACTTAAAACTCAATAGACAAACACATTACCACTACACGTTGCTACCATTATGAAGAGTGAACTTGATGGCTTGTTTTATATCAGGTATGAAAACGACCTCCATAAATCAAAATTTAATTGGACTATTACCATGGGAGACCTAATTTTACTACAGAAAATTTCATCGACTGACTGTTCTAAAATTTTAAATAGAAAGTCTGTTAACATTCTGTATAGTCCTAAGCTTCTCTTTTCCCTAACAACCCCATTTCTTTTGTTCGCAGTTTTGACATAAATAATCTTAATAGCATGAACTCTCTTTTTGTTCCTGTCAACGAGTCACATAAATTGAAAAATTTAAAAATAATGGCGCAAAATTATATTCGGAAAAAGTACACTTTCAAATAATTTTAGTACGTACCAAAGTTCAAATTTTTGATAACTTAATTATAGTCGATATAATACCCACTTTATCTTTATAACCCCGCCCCGTACTAAACTTAAAACCAACGAGCCCATATTATCTTTTAGTATCGACTTTGAAACTTCTGCCATTTTTTGAGTTTGACTAAAATTCATTTCGGGTTCGTTATAAATCTGATACTAGTTGTAGGTAATTTATAAATTTTAACTAGATACAAAGTTACGACCTGGTTTCAAAGCTAACATGATACTACTTAGTATGCATTTAACCTACTTAAAATACGGTGACTATAATTTTGCGCCAATAATTTTAAAAACTTTCTGATATTTAAAAATTGTATTCAATGATGTCTTAAGTAAATGCCTGAATTTAGTCAATTTCCACAAGATTGATAAGAAAAAAAAAATTTTAGGAAACCCTCTCACAAAAAGTTTAAACGATCTAACTTTGAATCCGGTTATATGATGTTCTCTCATCTTGGAAAAGAATTTGTACTTTTGTAACTCTATAGAAATTATGTTCAAATGTTGAGCTTAAACTTAAATTTTGTCCAAAACTTTTTTGGAGCTTCGTTATTTGTAAGAGGAAAAGTTTTGGATTCCATACAATGATGCAGCATAATACTAAACAGGATAGTGAACTTAAAGAAATTGCGGATATATTTGCCGAATTCTTTAAAAGTATTTACTTACTTACTTAGGTGGCGCTACAGTTCGGGGTGAACCTGGGCCTCAACCAACAAGCCTCTCCATTTAGCTCGTATTTATCATTCTACAAATTCGACTTATTGATAAAGTTTACTTTAAATCCATTCCATCTATTATAGTCTGTTCTGCACTTACTTTCGATAAAGAGGAAGTTCTAATCTTACTTAACCAGTTAGAAGCCAAATGCAAGCCCCTGATTTATTAGGTATTTCCCGAATTGACCTTCGCCATTGTATCACCTCTTTCCTCTAATTGCGTTTTTTAACCTATCTTTCTCGAATGGGGTGTTCTTAGACGACTGGAAAAAATCAACTATTACCGCCCTATATAAGTCTGTAAGAAAGGATAACGCCTTAAACTATAGGCCGATTACAAAGTCGCCTGTTATACCGAAGATTCTTGATTGTCTTGTAAAAGTCAAGTTTCGTGTTTTACTTAAGGCTTATATCAGTAAATATCAACATGGTTTTTGAAAAGGCAGAACTACTACCACTTATTTTTAAGAATTTACTAATTTCTGCGTTATCGCCATAGAAAATCATCAGCAAATTCATGTTATATAATACTGATTTCGTAAAAGCCTTAAGTAGGGTTAATCTATTTATTCTTGTTAGAAAACTTGAAGCATTTTGTATTCTTGGTTCTTTGTTTAGTTGGTTTAGATCTTACTTTCATGAACGCTCACAATTTGTCGTCATTGAAGCTGAGTTCTCAGAAATAATAAACGCTATTTCGAGAGTTGCTGAGGCACCCATTTGGGTCCCTCACTATTTCTTCTTTCACCAATGATTTACCCGGCATTTTGAAACACTCTCAATGCCTTATGTACGCTGCCTTATGATAATGTTCAACTGTTTTCAATAAAATCAACTTTCCGTGACCGCCTTTTAGTGCAAAAAGAAATGAATATTTTCATTAATTGGTGCAAGTTGAACGACTTAATATTAAATATAACAAACTACTCATCTATGTCTTATATTCGATCACGGCACCACTTTGTCCCTTCTTACGCTTTTGAAAATGGTAATCTTCAGATTGAGATTTTTAATGATTTTAAGGGCCTCCCTGTTATATTTGATGGAAAGCTTACTTGTGATTTACATATCAGTTCAATGGTTTCTAAATCAAATTCAATCCTGGGATTTCTAAAGAGAAATTCTTACGATTTGATCCTAATACCGTAAAGTCTTTATTTTGCACTACTGTCCGCTTAATTTAAGAATATGCTTGCGTTGTTTGAAATCCTACTGCTCTTAGTAGTATCGATAGAATTGAACGGGTACAAACGATTTTTTTACGTTTTCTTCTACGTCGGCTTCTTCGTAATTATCATGATTCTGACGTACTCGTACATCATTGTTACCGATCTAAATGTCTCTTGTTAGGAACGCAAACTCTTGAAACGAGAAGAAAAACGTATAGTCTTGTGTTCATTCGTGATTTGTTATGCGCTACTATCGATAGTAGCAATTTACTTAACGGTATAAATTTATACACTCCGTCAAAAGTTCTTAGACAAAGGCCACTTTTATTTAAAGCTCCTCAATATACCGCATGTGGATTTCACGAAACTATTACACAGTGTGTAAGTTGTTTAATTTGATTTACACAAACTTAGATATTTATTTGCCCCGACATTTTTGGAAACCTCTTTATTGTTATTCCTACGTCATTAAGTTAATGCGCTTGAATTAATATAACGAAAAAAGTGATTCTAATGGTAAACCTAAAATCTTACTCTCTCAAATCAATCTGTCCATTGGAAGTAATCTAAAATTGCAAGTACGAGTACCTAACCATACCAACCAGCTTCAACAACTTGAGGTGCTACCAAAATCACTTGTCGAAAACTGTTGATTTGATTTCTGATTTAAAATTCATAGTCTGCCGAATTTTTCAAACAAAAGCTGTTAATAACATATTGTTTAACTATACCTACTCTATAGTACGAGTAAGTGATCATAGTTGGTAAACTATAAAAAAGACTTTTCACCAATGGCATCTCTTGAACGTGTCAAATCCAACGTACAGACTTAAATAATTCATCATAAAAAAAATCGTTAAAGACTCGACTAACCCAGATTTAATCACGTACACTGTCAATCAACCTTTCATTTTTGTAATCCTAGTTATTTCCTCTCTTTTTTTCAGCTTTATCAATCTCTGTTTGAAGAGAACTGTAATCAGAAATAACTTCAAAGAGAAGTTGTTTTTTTTTAATTAAAACCAATGTTACAGGTTTGATGTATCCTTATGGACACCTATCACGGATAGCGTAAAAGTAAATCCAACCATCCATGAACTTACTATCTAACTTCAAAAATGGGTTTTACCTATAAAAATTGCTTTTCACTCGTTTTTATGGTCACAAAAAAAAAGTTCATAAATATCCCTCCCTATCGTAAATTGTTTTAGTTGCAGTACAAAACTTTATGCCAGGACATAAAACTGTAGGTTTACAAGAGAAATTTTATTAAGAGAAGTAAACTAGTTGTTCTCTCTCGTGTTGGAGGTACTTTGCAGAATTTTGCATCGTCGAGCTCTACAGATTCCACATTTAAGCATCCTGTAGGTGAATGCGCCAGAACGCGCATGATTTCTCTTTGGTCTGCACAGCAGCACAATAACAAAATTTCCTTTTTGCTCCAAAATAACAGCATCCCTCCAAGAAAATTGAAGGCAATTCCAACGATTTGCTATCAGTAAGCGCCGATAAGTCATCACAAACGCGCGTGTTCAGATACTTTTTTTTATTCATTATCAAAGGATCGTCGCTACAGCAATATCCTTTGGCACAGTGTGTGCGTGTACGTATTAAGAAGACACAGGAGTGCAATAAAACCCAATAAGGCGCGAAATTAAGGAAAGAAAAGTTCGTCAATTTAAGTATCGAATAGAATTTTTGACCCGTTTTGTCATAATTCAAGGATATTACTTCGGTGCTCGGTGAAGCTTCTTTTTTCGGGTGTTTTCTCGTCGTGGGTACAATTTAATGTTTTCGATAATCGGATTTCGCTTAAAAATATATATATATAACTGACAACAAATGGAGATATCAAGTATCTCAGAGATACACTAAGCTCCATAGTAGTCCTTAGGATAATACGTGCTGCAGCTGCCTGTCTCTCTGGGGATGCCTAAGTTATTTTGCGGATTACACTGAAATAAAATTCATTCCCGCGTGTAGACCGACAACGATCCATTCCATGAATAATGTATTCCGTGCCGGAAATTTATTCAAAAGTGAACAACCGTTGTATCGTTGTGATTAATGTTAGAAAAATTGTGTGTGATCAGTGGAAATGAAATCGTAATTACACAGAATATTCTCTTGGTGGTCTAGTAATAGTCAAGGGAAGAGAGAAAAAATAAGAAGTGTAAAGTGGTTTGTGTCGAGAAGGATATACAAGGAAATAACATTTGCGGAATGATCCTGTTTCTGCGGGTAATAATGATGATGATACTGCTGTACTGTGGCTGTAAAACGAAAAAATAATAAAAAGGGAAACGACGCGTTGCCTGGGCACTCTCGGCTTGGCTACGTGTTTCCGATAAATCATTCCAAATTACTCACCATTTGTCTTCAGTTGGAAATATCTACCTACTCCTACGGACGTATCGTAGGATTTAGCTTTGCAGAATGTTTTATTCAGGCTGGTTTTCGTGCCTTTGCCGAGAGATAAGAAAAAGGATGCAAAATTTCAAATAGATTTTCACTTAGATTTATATTATTTTGAAATAAATTGCTGCCAGGGGTAACACGGTTATTCTTTTGACAGATTAATGGGCTTTGAGTGGTGTTACTACTTAGAAGATGGTATTATCAGTACGAATTAGCTTGAGTACGATATGGATTTTATGCATATCGAGTGGGTACACAGGGTTGGAAAGTGGGCAATAGGACAAATCGAAGGCAGTAAATTAAGTCGAAGGAGAAGGCTGTCGGTTAGATAAGTCATTAGTTTGGAATGGATGTGCATACTCTTATGCGAGTGAGATACATTCGGTCATTAATTTTAGGGTGATCTTAGAGTTGAAGTTGTTATCACTAAATCAAACAGTGGTATCGGACACTATATCTCACTTAGTTTGCAAGTTTAGAGAAAAGTACTCGATAAATATAGGCTTAGCGAAGTGCATATTTTCAAAATTCGTAGAAATCCGTCTGAACGGATTCGAGTTACACTGGCCTAAATCAATCTGAATGTTGAAGATATGTCCTTGTTTTGTCAAAATTTAAGATCGTTCGGTTTTTTTAGCAAAACTACTGACGGGACCTCGCGAACAGAACGGATCCTGTTTAAATTAACATTCTGTGGTAGGGGTCTTTTTTTTTCTTAGTGGTTAATATTTACTTTGCATCTATCAAAATATATCTTGTGGTATATCGTATAAGTACAGGAAATTGAACAAACAAGATATAATATGTCCAATGATAAGATGTAATACTGGGATGAATATGATGTCAAAAACAATCACAACTCATTGTCACATATCCCGTCTGCTCTGTATGATGAGTCTGATTAGGGACTTATATTCAAATGCAATAGAGCAAAATACCATACTGATCCAGATACGAGGTGTATATTATAAGGAAAATCCATGGGTTCGGATGTTTGATGCAGTATGCTGACCATCAGAATCACTTTGGTATTACCATTGGCGATGTGACAAGAGGTACTTATCTGTTTGACATGAATATGCAATAACAGCATTCCGTTTATTGTAAAAGTGACATCTGTGCTAGCATTGAACATTTGTCATTACATTTTGTCGACCAAAAATATAATCCGAACGACTTGGGAATGTGGAAGCTATAGACCACTCGTATAAGAGTCGAACATATGACGACATCGAAGACCATCTTATAAATATAAATTTAAAAAAAAAAAACACGAAAGTCAATATAGATAACTATTCGGGTATATTCTGAGACAAAAAAAAACTTCAGGTATTCAGGTATAGGTAGTAGCAGCAGGAAACTGTACACTTTAAAGCATAATGATATCGCTAACACTCCTTTGTTTTCGACAGATGTTTATACGAATAACTAATTTTCAGAGTCGTCTATAGTTTATACAAAAAGATGGTCACGAGAATAGGTGTTTTACTAGATATCAGTGCTCTTACGCATTTAAGAAAAAGTCCAGCTCGGATAAATGTTTTCGGGTTTGTTAATTGCCTGTTTTTTACAGGACAAAATAAAAAAAAATATTTTTCTCACGAAAAGCCCTATAAAGCAGCTTTTGATACAACCATCCAAAGTGGAACAAGGCCTCTTCGTGACCCCTAGAAATGACAATTTCAATTCCTATTCTCCACAAACTCTAGACTCTAGTCATTTTGAGTGTTCAGAACGAAGCCTCGGTAGACGAAGATCCTTCCTACCTCAGAACTGTAATTATCTAAGAAGCTCTCCGAGGAAACGTACACTGCTTATCTACCACTGGGCGCCGTGGCACAGTGGTTAGTGTGTCGAACCACTGCGTGTGAGGTTCAATGTTTGAATTCCAGAAAAAACCAAAAGTTTTTTCACGATGCAACCTCTCGCGATCGTTTAACAAACTACCGAGAGAGAGTATTGTTATGAGAAAGCTTCTCAAAAATAAAAATTGCCCTTCGGATATGGCAAAAAACCGTAGTTTCCTTCTATTCATGCGATAAATATAACGCAAACTACACCAGAGGTTGCATAATCAGTTGATTATATAATCACACTTACTTAGTTAGGTGGCGCTACAGTTCGGGGTGAACCTGAGCCTCAACCAATAAGCCTCTCCATTTAGCTCGGTCTTTAGCTAATTGCCTCCAGTTGCGCACTCCAAGTCGGTCGAGGTCCCCTTGAATTTGTGCGCGTCACCTACCGCGATAATTCCCTCTACTACGTCGTCCCTCGGGATTAGATTCGAAGACTCTGCGGGCCAAAGCGTTGGTGTCCATTCGCTCTACATGTCCTAGCCATCTCAGACGTCCAATACGCAGCTTTTTGACTAGATCGATGTCGCTCTACAACTCGTATAGTTCGTGATTGAATCTTCCCCTCCAAAACCCGTCAACGTAAACGGGACCGAAAATCTTACGAAGAATTTTTCTCTCGAAGCGACCAAGGATATCTTCATCCTCTTTTAATAAAGTCCATGTTTCAGCACCGTAAAGCAGGACTGGGATGATCAGGGTCTTATACAGAGTCTCCTTAGTAGTTCGAGATAGGGCTTTACTATTGAATTGCCTTATAAGCCCAAAAAAACAGCCATTGGCAAGAGTTATACTTCGCTTGATTTCTGCGCTGATGTTGTTTTCAGAGTTTATAGCAGAGCCAAGGTAGACAAAGTCCCTTACTACCTCGATGTTATAGCTGCCCACTATGACGTTTTGTCCAATTCGTCGGTGTTGGTTTTCCCTTCTTGTTGACAGCATATACTTGGTTTTGCCCTCGTTTATCGCTAAACCCATTTTGGCCGCTTCCGCCTCAATGCTTGCAAACGCACCGGTGACAGCCCGCTGAGTTCTTCCGATAATGTCTATATCGTCGGCGTATGCAAGCAGTTGTACAGACTTGTAATAGATTGTGCCTCCGGTGTTGGCTTGTGAGTTCCGCACAATCCGTTCAAGTACAATGTTAAAGAAGTCGCATGACAGCGCGTCACCTTGTCTAAAATCTTTTTTGACATCAAAGGTCTCGGTGAGGTCATTACCGACCTTGATGGAGCAGCGAGCGTTCTCCATCATCAGCCTGCACAGACGGACACGTTTGGCAGGGATGTCAAAACTAGATATGGCTCTGTAAAGGTCTTCTCTATAAATGCTGTCATAGGCGGTCTTGAAATCGATAAAGAAGTGGTGAGTATCGATTTGGAATTCTTGGGTTTTCTCCAGGATCTGCCGAAGTGTGAAGATTTGATCGATGGTGGACTTGGCCTGAAACCGCACTGATAGGGTCCAATCAGGCTGTTCATAAAAAGTATCACACTGCTTCTTTGACAACTGAAATATTGATCCTTACTTTCGATTTGATATTGATTTTTACCTACCTCATGAATTTTAAATGCAAATATATATGAGTACCTTAAAACAAGGATTTTGGACTTTTCGTAAACAAGGATTCGGATACCTTATTTTACTGCTGAACCTATTTTGCACGCCAGTTTTTAGTCGAATTGCTTTCCATTTCAGCGTGTTTTTTTTTGTACGCAACATTTTTCTTAACGGTGTTAATTAATGATTAATAATACAATTTAATTGTATACGAACATGACTACGATGGCTTTTTTCCGACGAAAGAAAATGTAAGCATTCGAATAAAATAAAACTCCTGTCAGGAAAGAGTGTTCAAAAATGAATGTTAGGGTATAATACGATTCGTTTTAAATGTTTTCCTACAAATTCTCTTTTATATCTTATAAAAATTAAGCCATTTCGAGTTTTGCGGATGTCAATTTGAATCCTTAAAAATATATATGGTTTCATGAAAAATGCCATAAAAATCTGTTCTTTGTAGTTGCTGAAAGTAATGAAAAAGGGTGGAGGCGACATTCGATGAATTTACTTGCTATAAATTTGGCCCGTGGTTAACTGCTTATTTGTATTCTGTCCAGCGTGCTGATTTCTCAAAGAGAGAGTCCACTGTGCGTTTATTCAGTAGGCTGAGTTTTTAATAGCACTCTGTATGAGAGTTTTTTTGTTTTTGCCCTTTTTTATGTACCATCTGAATGTTTGGAAAACGTGCACTTTTTCTGATATACGAGTATCTGTATCTAGTCTGGGCAATGGCTAACAAAAACTGTATGAGTGTCGTAGGCAAAGTGATGATTTTTATGAGAATATAGGCATTGAAATACTGTACTCACCATTCGCTAAGCAAACTCTTATTGAAAACTCTATTTAAAATTTAAGCTTTGTGAGGATTTGGCAAGACTTTCTAGTTATGAAATACAATCTTGTTGAACATGAAATGTGATATTTTTACAACTTACTTCATGAATTGGTGTTGGTTTTTTGTTCAACCAGCGAAGCCTTTGACATGTCATCTCTGGGCCTTACCAACAACGTATCGTTAGTCGTGCCTTAGAAAAGGTGTCGATTTAAATATTAAAGTAAAGAATGATTATTTTTCTAGAATTGATCTAAGATGTCAAAGCCCTACCAGTCTTCTGCGGATAATACAATAATAACGTTCAGCTTACAATATACACACGTGTTGGTGCTTTCACGAGATTATCACTGCGTTGTCTATGATACACAACCAATAGCAGAAAGTACATAGGACACAAATGTGATGTTGGGGAATTGACCGCAGAAGAAAACATCCAGGGATAGCTCAGTGGTAGAGCGTTGGTGGCTAATACAATAAATACGGCAGGTTCGTCTCCTGCCTCTGGAAAAATGTTTTCTTCTTTGATCAATTCTCCAAAAATTAATCATTCTTTACATTGATATTCCACCAGTGAGGATGATTGATACGTCTGATTTGTATTAATAAAAAAAAATCATCAAAAAAATGCATGTGCCAAAACGCGATTCGAACCTCGATCACCGAGGGAAGAATAGTGACCACAGCACCTAGTGACCGCCCACCATCTCGGCAATGGTAGTGTTCCGCTAGGTGATGTCAAAGCCCTACCAGTCTTTGCGGATAATGCAATAATAACGTTCAGATTTAAATATTAGTACACACTTAAGTCTAAAGTATAATGTTTTTATAGTCAGCTTTTAGTTAAACTTCAATCTTTCAAAAAATCTACTACATTTTCATTGAATCTACTAACATATAATTGGTGTGGCGTTTTATAATTTTATCCGATTCCGAAGACGACGGTGAAATAGCAGCAAATGGAAGAATCAGTGGAAACCCATATAGAGCAGAATTCATTAAATTTCATTCCTAACATACATAAAGTAATATAAACAGCAAAAATATAGAATTCAATTTAATTCGAAATAAATACAATCAGTTGAGATTGACATATAAAACGGTGATGCTAATGTTTTTGTTTTTTTTTTGTTCCTTGTTTGATTTACAACTGTCTAAATAATGATATTAAGTAAATTGTTTAAATGTTACATTTTCGGAATAAATCGTGTACCTTTGTCCTTAAAATTTCGTCACCTTTGTTGTTGGTATGACACAGGTGGATTTTAATCCACCCGAAGCGTTGGGGGTTTTATTCGCACCGAGCGCCCCTTGTCGCTCGTTGTTGTCGCCTTTTATGTGCGTACAATAATAATTGCAGTCAATTTAAAGTTACATTTAACAACTTTACGTACATCAATGAAAATTCTTAAGACTTGGACATACAATCTTAAATGTTATGTGCAAGTTTTAAGCTAATACTAAAGCTAATACTCTTTGTTGGTTCCCTTTTTCCTTTCTAAATGGAAACTGGATTCCATAAGATTTCGTTTTAAGACTCTAAGAGCCTGGCTACATTATCATAGGAATGAAAGCCGTGTCGCGCGAGACGGGTAGATTTTATGTGAGTCAAAAAGGGAGGGGTTGATTGCACCGAAGTCCAATACAAAATATAATTCTCGGTGGAAGTAGGAGTGCTTTGTTTTCAAAGCGTTTATCTCCATGCATTCTTTTAACTTTTTGCTGATCTTCGAAGGGTAAAAAGTAGAGTGCGAAGGAGATTCAAGGAAAAAGCGAATTACATCTGCAGGCGTGTTGCACATGCTGGTTATATTACTGTTGTTGGGCGATGGATTTCGACATACATCGTAATTTTCTAATGACGCCCATGAAATGAAAATAGTCATTAAAATAAACGACAAATCGTAAAAGACAGGAACAAAAAAATGCACCACTTCCGGACTTATGCAAACTACTCATTACTCGTACTCTAGGGAAATACTACACAAAACCTAATTGCAGATGGGAGAACCAAAAGTGATATAGTATAATATCTAAGGTGCGCGGTAGAAGGAGTATAAGTCAAAAAATGCAATTTTTCAGGAGAGGAAAATCAATTTTTCGATTTTTTTAAAATTTAAACTGTGAATTTATATTTTTATACCAGACTAAAAGATACAAAAAGATTTTTTTAATGTTATGTAGTAAATAAGGTAACTTGTACTCATTTGATCATTAAGCTTTTGTTCGAAAGGTGACATATACTGGTAAAATCAAGTATGCCCCATACAGTAAGGCTACTTTGACCACTGTCTTTTTGAACGACTTGTGTGTGCAATAGACTTATACCGCTTTTACTAAACATGACATATAAAATTTGTAATCGAATGGCGTACTTATCTCATTTTGACCAAATTTTGACTTATACTCCTTCTACCGCGCACCTTAGATATAACTTTTTTTTTTTTGGCTTGAGTAGTTGAACTGACATCTATCTCTGCGTGTGTGTGATCTCTTTCCTTGTTTCTTTATTAAGGTGTTTAACTGAGGGTTAAGTGTTGTGTTCAGTTATTTTAACATAACACTAACACAATTAAAAGCAGAATGTCTGCTATACTTATCTATTAGCTCAACCACGTTTCGACTTTTCAATCTTTCGACTCGGTGTGTAGAAGCACTCAGATCGATATTTCAACTCGATCCCGACTCTGCATATAAACGTACTAAGTAGTGTCGGTTTTGGGCGCACTTCCTCTGGGTTTTTCCTGTTCTCTGGGGTTTTCGGAAGTGGCGGTTTTTTTTTCTTAGCTTCGCCGGCTGAGAATACATGATTAGGTGAATGTCAAAAAATGCCTACATAAGTATTTTATTTACAAATAGGAACACTGTACTGCATGCCTCGTCTGCACATACGTTTTTGGCAAAAATTCTACAAGTGGAAAAGAACGATTAATATTTTCATGTCCGGGTAGCTATATTTTCGTCTTCTCTCATTCAACGCAAATTTCATATGAAGATTTCTGTCAAAAGTGAAGTATTTTGGGAATTATCTTTGCAAATAGATTTTTGGTGGATTTTTAATGAAGGTAACTCTTCTCTTTTCTACTCACCAAAAATCCACCTGGTCTCGAAGTTTAACATTTATGAAAATTAAATAACTCTTGTTCAATTTTAACTAGATTCAATTACCATTTTACGCAAATTGAATCCTTTTTAGTCCTGTTCTTACTATTAAATTAGTAAATTAGCATCACTCTGTTCTTTAATTGCATAATTTAAAAGATTAGACTTGGCTTTCTGTACATTAAAATTTAGCTCCATACTAACACTAAAGCCGACTATTAAATTCGTTATTGCTACAAACATATTGAAAAGTGTGGAGACTATACTCAAGCTGTATACTTATACTAATACTAATTTGGTTGTTGGTAAAGGCCTCTGTCTGTACAATGTAAATTAAATTATGTTGTTTTCACATGCTGAGCAAACATGCATATATATCATTCCTGCTTATTTTATTCACAGCATGCCTGCTATAAAGTAATCTGTTTTAAATATACATAATAAAAACAGTACAAAGTGAAAAAAAAAACCTTTTTAATGTTATGCCACCTATAGTATTGTTACGAGTACATGGTCGCCCAACCACTGCATTTTTCATTTTTCTCTTTATTGCATTTCATGGGCGGCCTTTTTTTTGTGACTAAGCCGCAAAAAAGTTATTAAATTTACTGGACCACTTAATATCTTTTAACATTAACGTTCAAATGAAATCACTCTTCGACAACAGATTCAATTATTTTTACGGATCAGTCCTTTTTTTCTTCATCAACTACTGACTCTTTATGTATCTAATGGAAGCGTATGTGTTCCACTTAAATATATTTATTTACTTTTCTGAGAAATAACATATGCCAATCCAAATGAAGTATAATATGTATATGATAGCCATAGTGCTTCTAATTGTCATTCGAATTTGATTAAATAATTAACGAAGTCCCTGCTTACAACCAGTAACTGAAAAAACTATACATATTTTCTTACTTCTTAAGTGGTCAATAACTTCAATTTAAAATGAGTGAGATGGGAATTCTACTTCGGCTCAATGTAACAAATTTGTGTTATTATATCCTGGGAATGAACTGTAAAATTTCAATTTTGAGAATAGTTGAAAACGGATCCGTCTTACTGTACAAATAAAAAAATATGGACTTTCAAGGGAGCTAGAGCTTAGAAATGAATAGTTCATCATAAGAACCACCGTTCAAAAAATCGACCGTTTGTGTCATATGTCATACATTTTTATATATTTGTTTAATTATTTCTTTTAATATTTTTATATCTGCCTACTGGACATTAAGTAATTGTTTTTTCAGAAAGGATTATGAAAAGCTTTAAAGCCATTGCCTGAAAGGACCTTATTGGTTATACAATAGCTGCATAAAATGTTTTACATTTTAGACCAAGGATAAGTGCTAACATGCAAAGCTTACGAAAATGTTGATACATTTTATATTTAAAGACTTATTATATTCTTGGTCCATATCCTTGTTAGTAGGTCGGATAGACTTATTCGTTTCAGCTTTCGTATATGCTGAAATAAAAGTGGTTTTGAAGTCTTTGGATGATGTCAAATTTATTTCGCTGGTTACGCCCTAGAGTTGTATACCGTATGTCCATATTGGTTTGATGATTGTCTAATACGAGAAGCTTATTGTCAATTGAAAGTACTGAATTTCTTCTTCTTGGTTTCTCTTATTAAGTATGTGTTTTTTCCATGTTAGTTTGTTGTCCATGTTAGTTGTTGTATTTAGCTTGATTGCCTGAGGATACTGTTTTATTACTTCGTTTAACAATTAGTGGGCTAATGGTTTTTCTTATCGTATATTTTGCTTGCTGCATTTTGTTTTTCGTTATATGTATACCTCATTTTATTAACCAGTTTGATATTTTGTCCAGATATATGTATCTTTGAAATAGGTTAATTGTTGTATCTAGATTTCGGTGTGTGTGTGTTATTGTCTCTCTGAGTTGGAATGTCTGCTGTGTATTTTATATATAATAATGGTTTTAGCACGCTTCCTTGTGGAAATCCGGCTTCCGTTTTGTAGAGAGATGAGTGTTCATTTTTATAATACACATAGAAGTGACAGTCATTAATACAGCTCGTTAATATAAGTTGAAATTCCAGTGGGAGAACCAGTTTTAGTTTGTATATCAGGCCATTGTGCCAGATTTTTTCAAATGCCTTTAATGTATATGGAAGAGTACAACTTAAAAATGTTTGCTATCTTTTGTCTTTTGAATTTTATTGCAAATACGGTATATTTGTTGTATAGTTGAGTATATATGTCTAAAACCGAGCTGACGAATAGCAAATATTTTTCAAATAATTTTGATATAATTGGTAGTAGTTTGATTGGTCTGTAGTTCGCAGGCTGTGTAGCATCTTTTTTATGAAATTGAATACTAATTTTTATTTTTTTAAATATCCTGGTACACAAATGATTATCATCCAAACCTGTCAATTAGTTTCCAATACGCATTGGACGTACTGTACTTAATCAAAATTAATATTTTCGCAATCGTGAAAATGAAAATTTATATAAAACAATTCATTCCTGATATCTGATATGATAGTTTCTTTGCACTTTTGAAAACCACGTATTAATTAATTAAATATGTAGTTATTAATTTGTTTCTGTAAGTAAATATTATGAAGAATCGTACAATGCCGTAACATCACAGTGATTTTACTGACCGAATTTTTCGAGTTCATCAAAAATTAGCAAACAATTTTTATGTATGTATGAATACGAGTACAGATAAGTATAGAGCAAAGTTTATATTTGTGAAAAATGAAAAAGTTGAGACAGACTTCAATGGTACTACGATTTTAAAGAATTTCGAAATTCTGTTCCTGGGTCTGCAGCCTATATGGCTAAACAGATTTACTTCAATCTTCATATCGAAGCTCAATGGGCTTATACCACGAAGAGAAATCAGAATTTCTATTCTAACCTCAAAACTAAAATAATGTGGGCGCCGTGGCGTAAGTGGTTAGTGTGTCGGATCACTACGCATGAGGTTCCAAGTTCGAATCCCAGAAAACACCAAAAAGTTTTTTCACGGTCCCACCTCTCGCGAGCGTCTGACAAGCATCCGAGAGTATTGTTGTCACGAAAAAGCTTCTCAAATCGCCGTTCGGATTCGGCACTAAACTGTAGGTCCCTTCCATTCGTGCGAAAAATATAACGCACACAACATGAGTGGTTGCGAGAAGCTAGGCCCTGGCACTTAAAGAGCTGTTGCGCCAAATATTAATTTTTTTTTTTTTTATATTTTTTCTAGTTAAAACATGTTTGCCATACCATGTTTTTGGCTGAAAGTTCGTTTAATGTACAATACTTTCATTATTCACTGTTTTCGAAATTTCTTGACTGTTTCGGAACCGATTTCAATATTTAGTACCTATGCAATATAAAACTTCCATACGTCAGGAACATGTTTTGCTAGATTGACAATTTTTCTTTTCTTTTAGTTAAAATTTTCAAAAACTGAACTTTGCCTACACACTTAGATATAAACAGCGAACAGGTACAATACTTGTGACTCTGTGGTGTCCTTTATATATTTTCTCATATTCTAATAATATCCTTTTTCAGCCAAAAACGCCTAATGTGACTAACCGATGATGAGCGTCTCTTTATTGAAATAACCTTCATAGCCATATTTTCTATAGCAAGTAGATATCATAAAAAATAAGGGGTGCACTTTGAAGATCGCCGCGTGGGCTTTATGTTTT
The DNA here is from genome assembly GCA_945910035.1 of Brachypalpus laphriformis. Taxonomy (NCBI): domain Eukaryota; kingdom Metazoa; phylum Arthropoda; class Insecta; order Diptera; family Syrphidae; genus Brachypalpus; species Brachypalpus laphriformis. The sequence goes on from OX246755.1 coordinate 129,255,512, forward strand.
ATCATTTTCGCGCAGTCAAGAGATTATGAATACCATTTGAATGTTTACATAGTGCGGGAGATGGAAAGGATGGATGGAGGAAGAGAGTGATTGGTGTAGTGTGTAGTGTGGGATTTTTGCTCACTAGAAAATCTCCCTTCAAAACAATCTTGTTAATAGCATATACCTATGCCTATTAATCATTCAACAAAGCGAACAATTTTTCCAGCCTTGGACCAACTTATTGCCAGTGTTTTACCTTCGCAATAGTGTTCACACAAGCTTTTGCAATTGATCGAACTGACTTTGTATACATATATCATGAGCTCGGTGACATCGGGTTTTGAACCATGAACCAATTTTTTGTTTTTGAGGTAGAAGGGGAGGAAAGCAGAGGCTGACCCCTGGAGCACTGCGACCTAAAAAGATCTTTTGTGCTATCCCCTGGTTAATTGATTTTGAATTTGTCAACTAGCTGAACTCAAGTTCATTAATGAAGCTAAGAATAGTTCGAGCTGAAGAAGAGGTGACGTCAGAAGGTGATGTAACGCCTTTATTAAAGTGCTTTAGCCTAAGTCTGGCTATGGCCGGGCAATCACAGAGTACGTGATGGGCTGTTTCGGTGTCTTCAAGACAGAGACGGCACTTATCCGATTGAACACGACCCATTTTCTTGAGATGGTAGTTGAGAGAGCAATGTCCAGTTAGGAAGTCAGTAAGGAATTTAGCATTCTGTTTGCTCTTTGAGAGAATGTCTCTAGTTCTATTTTTTGAGAAGTTAATAAATTTCTTGGAATGCCTTAGGCCGGGTTGAGCATTCCAGTGAGAGAGCATTTGTTCGCATTCCCAGCGGAGTAGCTCTATTTTAATCTGGCTGGTGGGTAAACCGCAGAAGGGTTCAGGTCCAATATAAGGTGATTGGGCACCTAGTCTGGCAAGCTTATCAGCCGCTTCATTACCAGGGATACCTTTGTGACCGGGAACCCACATTAGTGTGATATTATTGTGTGCAGTAAGCTACAAAAGCGTCTGGAGACAATTCCAAACCAGCTTAGACTTATAGTCAAAGGACGTGAGAGCCTTGAGTGCTGCTTGGCTATCTGACATTATATTAATATGTGATCTTCGGAGGTTTCGTCTAATGCATTCTCTGGCGCAGATCTCGAAGGCATAGACCTCTGCTTGGAAGATACTAGTGGATTGACCTAGTGGTGTAAAGAGTTTGTAGTTGGGGCCAAAGATACCAGCTCCAACCCCAGTTGACATTTTTGAATCATCAGTGTACCAATTGATTTGAGATCTTTATTGGGGGATTTGAGGATAGTCCCAGTAGCTGCGGTCAGGTATGTTTACTGTGAAGGGGTGATTGAGGTGAATTCTTTTGGGCATGAAAGCTGAGATGCATACCAGTTATTTACTTTACCTAGGGCATGTTGCATTTGTTCAGAAATGCTGGATTCATCCTTGCCCTTAGCTATAATGACTACGTCGTCAGCGTAGCCCTGGGTTAGAAATCCAGAACTATTGAGGTCATTTATGATACTGTCCACTACAATGAACCATAAAAGAGGAGATAGGACACCCCCTTGGAGACAATCCTTAACGGAGATTGAGATTTGTCCAAGCTTGGCAGTGATAAGTCTGCTTCTGAGCATGGAGCATATCCATTTGGTAGTTTGCGGGTCAATGACTATGACATCAGCAGCATACTTAATTGATTGAAACGATGTGTTATCGAAGGCGCCAGAGATGTCCAGGAAGGAGCATACGGCTATTTCCTCTTTTGACAAAGCTTCTTCAATAGTACTGACTAGATGGTAAAGGGCCGTGACCGTAGATTTACCAGATTGATATGCAAATTGAAGATTATTTAGGGGGTGTTCTGTAAGGGCAGAATTAAACCATGAACCAATAGCATGACAATCGATGACGTTACTACTACACAATCGCCACCCAAAAAGATGTCAAGGAATCCAGACCACCACATTAACTGATTGCTAATGAATTTACTTGCTTATTTGTTCTATGCATGTTTCTTGTTATTTTATGCTTCATTTGAAAATTATCAAATTCGGATGCAGTTTAAATTTCAGCCCAATGGGAATCACCATCTTCAAGTTCTTCTTGTTATATAACGGAATCAAAAAAAAAAAAAACAGCATCATTTTTTAAATGGTTTTTTTTATATTCTGTTTCTAACAAACTTTCTCAGAATAGTTATGAAATTTGTATTACATTATTTTTGGGAAAGGATAATAGTAAGGAAAGGATATAGTATAAATAGGTACCAAAAGATAGTCACACTCTATTTTGCAGCGAATCAATTGAACCGTTGAGAAACGCATTGCAATACATTATTTATGATACAAAAAGAGTTTTTTTAATATTGTGAGAATCTCTGAACGACAAAACTATGAAAAATATTTTAACTTAACTTTAACTTTTTCTAAACGTGGATTCCACCCTCGTTGTGAACAATATTCTGTGCGCTAAAAGCCTTTGCAATAGCTTTAACCAAATCATTATTTGCGTTTTATTTAAAAAAATCGATTCGCACTGTAAACCATAGAGAAACCAATGACTTCAACTCGACACAGTTACATAATTTGCTGCTTCAATTTAAAATATTAATAAATGGCAAATATTAGAAAATAATACCCATCCGAAAAAGTTAGGCCATGTCTATTTTCAGGTTTTAGCGGACTGGGAATCGCAAGCTATTTACCTCATTATATTCAAAAATATGCCTTATATTAACAAATTGATGGTAAACTACTGAACTTATTATATGTACATGCATACATAACTTTTCGAGATAATGCTTACTTTCGTCATTGGACGCCGCCAACTTTCCACTCTCTTTCTCTAGCTATGAACATAGCTCTCAAGGTGGCACGGAACAAAAACCTCATCAGTGGAAAAACTTCACTCCATTTATCTGTACCCTTTAAACTCACATAGATAGGGAAGTATGTTTACTGGTTTACCAACCCCAAAATTAAGTACCTTGCAGATATGTATATTATATGTTTATACATTATATGTATATGTATGTATATCAAAATAGAATTTAATTTCCGATACGAATATTGAGAAGTACAAATTGCAAATCAAGTAATTTTTTAATAGACAAACTGCGCAGAACTTCAAATTACTGTGCTACATTTCCCATAACGCCTAGTTCAATTGAACAGTTCCGATTAATGTTGATCGCATAAAATAAAGAAAAACGAAGAAATAATACATATATTACCACCGCATGTGCTATTACCTTAAATCAGTCTTTCTAATTATCCTTATAGTAATGATAGCCATTCATCCATTAGTTAGCCGGCATAATTACACGCATATCACTATTCCTAATCATTCCATTGGGATTAAGAATTGAGATTCAATCTACCACACCGAAGCAGAATAATTCTTTCTTCGTCGCAAGTCCATAGACACAATAACTTTTTGGCTCATACCCTATTGAATTTCTACCATTCAGAGGAGTAGAGAAAATATATTATTGCTTTTTCTACTTCATAACATGCACAAGGCATCCTTTTCATCGTGACTCGAAGTCTATCCTTCATCCTTACTCAAGCAGACATAATAAAAAGAATCTCTATTTTAACTTAACTTAAGTCTAACTCTCATCGATGTTTCAAGCATAATTTGCAAAAAACTTCTATAACAATAGGTGTTTTCTGGCTTATCATACTTCTTAACAATTTGGACCACTATTATGGGACCCGACAGGTGACTGCCCTTATCCTGCTCTTACAGCGGCCAAAATGCGTTTTCTTTCGCTTCACCTTGTCGTCTATAATCCTGCAGACTAACAAACAAACTTTTGCAATATCTAAGTTAACTTTTATCTCTAAATTATGATTCTTATGGACTTCGAAACTTCTTACAAATTTAGGTAGTTGAAGCAACTTGCCAGTCATTGAAAATGCTATGCAACTTTTCTTGGTGATTGGACCAAATTACAATCCAATTGGACCACAAGGATTACTTTGCGAAAATTGCCTCTTCTTCTCACAGCCAACTAGCCTGAAGTGAATACTGTTACAATGTCACTCTGGGAAATGACTGTGCAAGGGCTTGTCCATATTCAAATACTTACAACAAAAATGCATTCGAAATAATGAAATTTATTCTACATCTGATGGGGATACTCCTGCGTGTGTGTGTGTGTATCTTGGCCAAATTGCAATTGCCGGAAATTCAAATTGGCTCGATAGTCTTTCTCAAAATCTGTCTTTTCCCAAGAAATAGTATTCCTTCGACAAATGTTTGCATGGAGATTCCATATTTACATAAGAATACCTGACTGCATTCCATGAAAAATGATTTCCTTGCTTTGTAAGGAGGCATTTTCTATACGTAGATCCTTCAATTACTCGCATATATGTGTGTACAATTTTTCTTTCATACCAACCAAACGAGACGTAATTTTCTCTGAATATTTATCAATATACAAAAAAAAAAAAAGAAATTTCAAATTGCTCTACACGCACACACTGCTGTGAAATATCCTTGTGACAGAGGCATACCAGCAGCGACATATCGTAGCTATCTTCTCTCGTCTTCTGCCCCGTAAAGTGAATAAAAATTTATTTTTATTTGTTTGTTTTTTGTTCCACTGTCACCCAAATGTCTGCAATTTTGTTCGTCCTTTAGCTCTAGTTGTGATCTTCGTCTTCATCGGCTTTTGTGCTTCGTGTCGTCATCTCGTCACACACAAGGATATGCACATTAAGCAACGTTTTTCTTTTTTTTTTTCTTCAAAAAATATTCCATTTCTTCTCATTTCGCATTCAAAGTCGGGTCCTTGCTAAATGGTGAAAGGCTTGGCATAGGTGTAGGTGGCGATATACATTGACATAGAACTGGGTGAAAGGAGTCGTTTGCCTTTTTTTTATCGCCGGGATTGGAAAACGTAATTCTAGCGCAAGAAATTGAGGCAAGAGGGGAAAAGGATGAATCTTATGCATACAGAAGTAGATAATTGGAGGAATAAAATCATAATGAGGACGGACCAAGTGGTACTACAAAATTTTGGGCGGAGGGTTTGAGTTGAAAGAACGACTGTAATTTTATGACTAAGTTAGCAGTTTATGCGAGAATAACCGTGTTGTAAAGGTGTGATAATAATCGGATCCGAAGGGGGCCTCCACCTACATGTGTAAACTTTTCCAGAGAATTTCACATTTTTCTCTCAATCTAATTGGGTGTAAATTTCCTCATAAATTTTCAGATTTTCTGCTTAATTGGGACAGCGTATTGAATGGGGTACAAAAAAGGACTGATTATGTTATCCCTTTAACGGTAAATTAACAAAAAATAGTGCACCTTAAAATATTTTCACTTAGAGGAGATGTATTTGGTGTATATTATAGTTGTCGGTAGCATATACCCATAATATATGGATTCTCATCAAATGGCTTAGACTATCATTTCTTGAGATACTGTTTTGCTAGAAATTACTTAAATATTTAGTAGATAGCACTTTAGAGAGATTTGTTTTAGTTTTACTATAAGCAAGTTCGAGATGCTTCTAGGACGAGAACCTCGACTTTGCCATATTGCCCAGGTACTTGTGCCTTCCTGTCTCAAGAATAAGAGGACGGATTTACAGTGGTCAGGTTAGGTTAGGTTGTAGTGGCTGTCAGCTGAAAATCGCCAACACACTTAGACCAATAATAGGTCCATTATGATACCATATGGATCATGGGAGAAAGTTTCTTTCTACCTATTCGGTTAACCATTTTGTGCTTCTTATGAAGCGTAGGAGGCTCTTAATGACGATGATTTTCAGGTCGCCTATGTCGTTGTAATAGGGGTCTCTTAGGTGAAGCTTCTTTCTACGAAAGAGCCCTGGGCTGAAGCAAATAAGGTAAGGAATTGTTTCTTCCTCTTCTTCCATGCAGCTTCTACAAAATTCCTTCGCAAATAGGCCCAGCTTGTAGCATGTTTGCCTATTTGACAGTGCCCACCACAGTGACAGTGATGACACCTTTTGTAGCGCCAATATGCAATCTGTTGAGAGAAATCAAATTCTTGGAACGTTTTAGATCCAACTTTGGCCAAATCAGTTTTGTCGCTAAACATGTGGGTCCAATTGTCCACCTAAGATTCAAACTCTCGACAGCATCCAGCTTAAATTTGAGTTTACAAGTAGCGATTGGTATACCTAAGGACCCTTTGCTTACAGTGGTTAGTGTAGCGAACTACTATACAAAGTGCGAGGTTCGAGGTTCACATGCCAGAAACACCAACATTTTTTTCACCGTTCTACTTCTTGCAATCATCTGTTAATATCCACGGGTAGTTAGTTAGTTAGTTAGTTAGATAGACTTTTTATTAACTTCTTATAATTTTCACAGACAATATATACATAGTCGTTTATGGTTTGGCTTAAGGCCGTCTACCAGATTGACAATATGGTTGCTATTTCTGTTTAAAAATCGCCTTCCAAAATACGGGCTCTGTAGCGGATTGCAGCTGTAGCATAGTTGTATAAAACAACCCAACCATGACTTCCGTTCAGTACGTTGATCACCTCATCCAAGTCTAGTGAAATTACTCCGAAGTATCTCGCGCGAAATTCTCCTAAAATGGAACATCATGAAATGGTATACATCCTCCCTCTCTTTAAGGTTGCACAGGTCACATAAAATTGGAAGATCGGGTCGATGTGGAGTAAAATAAAGACTTGTTAGTTCACCTCTAAGTTTGAATATTGTGCTTATCATATGCAGAGAGTAGCGATTGAGGAAGTACGTTGAGTCGCTTTCATCCATGGGTATAAAATGTTATAAAAAATGTTCTCAAAAATAGTAAACTTTCATGCCATCCACTCTATTTGTTCGAAAAACATAACAAGCGTAACATGCATGGTTCCGAGAACCTAGGCTAACATTTTTGATGGGTTCTTCGCGCCCAATTTAATTTTGTATTCTTTTTTTTTCTGATTTGTTATGGTGAGAGTGATTGTTTCTGCTAAGCAGGAAACATTTCTCTTTCACACTCAGTAAGTTTTTAACCCCACAGATTCAATTCAACCCTGAATAATCTTGGTAGTATCATTAGTAACCTTCTGCTAAAAGTTTACCGATCACAACTATAACAATATCGTCTGCAAATTACACGTCCCTGACTTCTTCTTAGCTCATTCACAAATGTATGGGACCACTTTGCCTGAATAATTTCGTCACTGTCTTGATGTTGTACATACTCATACATATTGATACTCTTATAGACCACCACTACGTACGACTGCAACCTTACCCTACAACTATAAAGGATTAATGTATATGTTTACGTTTGTTTTGGCAGACTCGTTCAAGAGCAAGGCCAGTGCATTCAGTGTTTACGTTAATTTTACTATGCCTTCATTCTTGCGGCGACATCATATTTTGTTGTTTATGGATTCATATGTATGTTGGGTCTACTACACAACAAAAAGTAAGCTGACAAAAACAAAACGGGATAGGTTAAGGCCTGTACCTGTATAAAGACATACTTAGAACAAAGTTGGTATCATGGGATCTGTCACTGTTCTAGTTGCCTAGTAGATGCTTCATACGTCGTGCGGCTAGTCACTGAGATGAGGGAGGCCTCCCATATGAAGCGATTTTTTTTTAATGGGGTTTGACAGATATAAAGTAAATTTAAAGTAGTTTTTCCACCTTCTGGAAAAATGGTTTGAAAAGAGGTCTAACCTTTTAGCATGTAGACCTATCGAATAATATCCTTTAAACGATATTGATCTGATTACAGACTATTAGCAAACCCAACTCCTTAAAGGATAAGACGAAGTAAAAAATTATGAATCGGCTCGAAAAAGTAAAAAAGAGGAACAATCGGGTATATTACGTAAAAAATTAGTAATAAAAAATTACGAGGTACGAGTTTATTTTTGCTTAAAAATGACAAAGTTAATATGGCAAATTGATAAGAAGTTCTAACTGGGTGATACTCGTGAAGCTCTTCATTTCCGTTGTGGACATGTGAACTCAACCTATTTTAAAAAACGGCTAAATAAAACTGGTACTTTCGACCAGATCAAGGATATCCTTTTTATTTAGAGCGTCACAACTTTTTTTTATATAGAACACATAAAAATTGTGTAATGGCTACGCGACTACCTTGCAAAAAGTGTATTCGGGAAGTTTTTTTTTTCGACCAATTTCTCGCGCAATTAGGACTGCATATCGCGAGCAACGCGTACAATGTTGGCTTCCAAAGCGTCAATCGTCGTTAATTTGTCCGCACAGACCAGTGTTTTGATATATCCCCACAAAAAATAACCCAATTGGTGTTAAATCACTTGTTGGCAAATTAAGTGGTCCATTTAGTTAATTACTCTGCCAATAACTCCATAGTTTGCCCGGTAGTATGGCATGTTGCGTCATCCTGTTGAAATCAAATGTCTTCCAATTCAATATCACGCAAATTCGGAAACAAATAATCACTGATTATCGTTCGGTAATGGACTTCATTGGTGGTAACGCTCCGCTCCAGCCTGATTTAAAAAAAAAAAGAGGTTCAATGATGCGCACTAAACAATGCATTTTTGTAGCTGAAATCGTATTTTATGAACCTCTTGTAGTTTATCTTCACTCCACATGCGATAATTATATCATATTTGTTTTCAGATTCAAGTTTCTTCTCTTCGACTGTGAAACTGGAGCGGCAGCGTATGTTAAGCTCACTAAATTCCAATCTTAATAGCATAATGAATAATGTGGAATTTAATCCTTCAAAAACACAATGGTGTCTTCTGTTGCCCATGCGAAATCTAAGCCCTCAGCCATTATCAATGACACTTGCATCTTCGAAACTGAAAGATTTTTCGTTCTTGATATGTGTCTTAACGACAACCTACGTTGGAATGACAACATATTTAATGTCGCCAAGAACAATAGAGTGAATTGAGTGCAAACCTTATCAATAACACGTCGAATTGGGCGTTCACTTGGCCAGTTGTATCCACCATAAAACGGACGAATCTCTCTGTAACATTGCCGAATTGAGCTTTGATTTGGAAAATAAATTTCCATAATTTGAAAGCATTGCAGCGGTGTACTTGTAAAAAACACACTTTATAATATCATATTAATTTCCAGTTATCTGTTTATATTATTTTTTATTGGGATGAAAAATGATAAAATGGACATAAATCTCTGGCAAAATCTGTTTATTCGACTCGATATGTACTCGTACATATTAATTTTTTTTTTGTTTTAAGGTTTTCCATTTATTTAGTCAGAATTTCACAATTTAAGAGTAAATAGAGAAGAGAAAATATTTTTAAAATTATTTATGTTTAAATTTTAATGAGAATGTGTCCGTTATTGTTTCTAAAAAAAAGATTTTAGTATATTTTCGAAGTTCGTACGTGTGTGGCAAATTCGGTTATGAATCGGAAGCAAATTCCATTATCTTTCATGGCGAACGAAAATTTGACGTTTACTCTTCAATAAGTTAGACTTCTGTTCGATTGCTGATAGCAAATCTAATTTAATTTTCTTGAAACTACTTTAGGGTTCCGAATTAAAGAACGTTGAGAAGGACTTTTCAATTTCTATAACAAAGAAATTCCTTTAGAGGAAGTTCGATAATTTCCTTTTTAAAAGTTAGATAATAGAAAGCATGCAAAAGAGGTCTTTTAATATCTCTGGTCGAAATATTAGGTTTGTTTGAGTTTATGCAAGATATTTCAAGTAACACCAAAGGCACATTGAAAAGTTATAAGTACAATAGAACTAAACAGCAAACTCCGTATGACGATGCTATATTTTGCTGCTTGAAGGCAAGCATTTTGTGACGAATATTACCTTATACTGAGAGTGAAAAACTCAAATCCGCTACTAAGTAATATCCAGCTTGTTATAGTCATCATTTAAGTTGTTTGTATTGTTTGTACAATATATATAAAACCAAATACCATACATAAAAAAGTCAATAAAAAGCAGAATGCATACCAATGTGAACCGAAAATTGATATGCAGCGCATAAGTCAAACATGTCGCAAAATACTTACAATATCAAGAAGCTAGCGTCGTCTGAATAATAAATGTTTTAGTTTTAATCATTATAATTTTAGTTAAAATCGAGTTTGTCGCGGTTATTATTTACTTACTTTTCATTTGCCATACGCGGTTAGAACCGTAATTCGTTTGATTAAAATTTACAAGGAAAATGTTAGTATTAGAGTTCCAGCATCTTACGTTTAAGCCGACTTTATATAAAAGATCTGGCGAGTCAATACAACCATTTGTCAGTTTCTCCAAATAATAAAGATTTAAGAGAAGAAGGCGGTCGCAATATGGTAGAAGACGTGTAGGGCCATTCCAGTTTAAGGGGCGAAGTGCAAATCGGACAAATTTATCATGTATGGATTCAATATGGTTAATTTGTACTACATACGTTGGAGACCAAATGTTAGATTCATACTCTAACTGAGGACGAACAATGATGTTATAAGAGGAGATGAGAACTATTTACTCCAACGCTTTATAAAGCCAAACATTGAATTTGCTTTGTAAACAATCTATTTAATATAAGAATAGAAACAGATATTTTGAGAGGAGTGCACTTCTAAATAACATATTTTTGTAACTTTCTTAAGTACAGATTCTTTGAGGTTATAATCATAACTTATTAAATTTTGTTTTCTTGAAAAGATCATGGACTGGTATTGAGATACGTTCAAGAATAAATTCGTATTACAGTACCACTCAGCGAACATATTTAATTCATTCTGCATAGCGATGCAAACGGACTGACTACGAACAAGTCTAAATTCGAGTATTGGCACCACATCGTTGATCACAATAATAAATAAAAGAGGACTCAAGTGACTTCTTTGGGGCGCACTGAATGTAGAAAAAATAGTATCGAAAGTTGTTTCCTGAAATAAAACTTGATAAATTTGCTCTTCAAGATAAGACCCTATATATCTTCTTCTTCTTCTCCTTCTTCCTATTTCGGTAAGGTTATGATCTAAAAACAATGACAAATAACCCTCCCACTTCACAGCATTTCTACTGATCCACCTGTGGGGTTCGCTTTTCATCGAACTAGGAAAGCGCAAATACGTCAATTTAAATAGAATTAAGCTGTGAAATAGTTTGTCAACGGCCTTGCTGAAATTTGTATAAATACAGTCGAAGGTAATCAGCTTCTTCGACAGCTCTGTTTATAAAAGATGTAAATTCCAATAGGTTGAGAGAAATGGCTTGCAATCAAAATAAAAACTCTCACAAACTCTAGCCTTGAACAGTTTTGGAAGACACGATAGATTGGCAATAAGTCTATAATTAGATACCTCGGTTCAGTTCCCCTTTTGTAAATTGGAATCATAAGAGTTTTTCTAAATTTTAGAGAAAATACTTTATTTTAATGACTCCCGAAACAAGTGGCTGAATTTGATGCCAGGGTATGGCAACAATATTTTAGCACAATCAGAGGAATTGCATCAGGGCCACAGGTAATATCGCTGCTGAGTGAAGCTAAATATTCTCTTACATCTTTATCAATTATTAAAATCTAGCCCATTGAGCTGTTAAAGAAGCATTCAAGGTGAGCAAAATTACTCTAGGTAGGTGAATAGTTGCCGGAGCAAAAAGATAGGGCAAAGAATGAAAAGAGCATATTGCAGATAACAACAGGACTGCGGTTTGATTCACTAAAGTAAGAACTTATGATATGCAGGTAATTCAATAACGTACACACTCTTTTCTTACATAACTATGCGAATCCTTAAAGAAAGAGCTCCTAAAAAATTAGCTGCATTTCCGAATGTATAATACCCAAAGTCCATTGGAAAAAAATGCTTTAATCGGATTCAGTCCCCGCTCTAAACGCCTTTAGCCCTTAAAGCTCAATTAGTATTTTGTCTACCAAATAAAATGTCTGAATGAATATTTCAATTCGTTTTAAAGAATATTAGTGTTTACCTACTCTGGATATCTGTGTTCATCTGGAAAGACATCACAGAAATCCCATCACTACAGCAATGAAAATTTTGCTTCGTAGCTTGGAAAAACAGAAGCTCACTTGACTGGATCTCAATTCAATTGCTGCGATAATATCGGTGAGAGAGTCAATAGGGACTAGCCAAGTTCATCGACTTCCTTGTCTACTTGTATCATGACGTGATGCTGATCATTGATCACTCGAAGGATGTGATTTGTCTTGTCCTCGCTTACAGCCGGACTAATCCCAGCCAGCCACTTTTTTTTATCCAATACTGTGCTGTGCGCTAGTGACACCTTTTTTTTCTTTTTTTTTTACCGATGTCGTTAATGGCATCCATACACCCAGTGATCTTTTTCGAAAAATAGCGTCTAACGTAATGCCTGCAAGTTTTTTTTTAAGTCGTAAAAAAAAAAACAAGTAGATCTTGGGCATGTCTTTTGACTGGAAAGGACATTCTTAGATATCATTTCTCATAGATGGATGATTAGCATATAATCGCTTTATGGAAACGCTGATAAATCGTCAGTTTATGAAATATCTTGATTCACTAAAACTCCTCAATGACCGGCAGTATGGTTTTCGTAGCCACATGTCCACTGGTGATTTGATGGCATATCTCAACGAGAAGTGGAACCAATCTTTTTTTTTATGTATAATTTGAGTGTGCCAAAGGGATTATTAATACCCTTATACTGGTTCTTAGGGCATGGACTGGTTCTCTCCATCACTTCGGCGAAACAAAGATGGTTACCCTCGATATGTCTGAGGCATTTGACAGAGTTTGCCATCAGGCTCTTTTGTTAAAAATGCGTGCATATCGCATCGATGAGTCTCTTCTTCAATGGACTAGAAATTTCCTTTCAGGCCGTTCAATACAAGTTGTCTTGGACGGCTTTAAGTCTGCAATTCACCATGTAAATGCTGGTGTTCCCCAGGGCTCCGTTTTGTGTCTGACTCTCTTCCCCATTTTTATAAATGACCTCGTGTCTGCAACTTCTAATCCAATCCATTCGTTAGCTGATGACAGTACCCTCAGTTTTTCATATTCATTCCCTAACTCACGTCCCTGCTCTTCGGCCATAGAAGACGAACGACAACGTTTGTTAAACACATTAAATTCTGACCTGGACAGCATAACCAAATGGGGTTCAATCAATAGAGTGGAATTTAATGCATCTTAAATACATTGGTGTCTTTTGTCTTTCAAATGAAACCTAGACCCTCTACCATTATCCTTGAATGGTACTTGAATCGCTGAATCCAAAAGGCTTGCCATTCTTGGAATCTGCATCAATAACCGTCTTCGATGGAATGATCACATATTCGATTTCGCCAAAAATGCTGCAAAATGTTTAGGATTCCTTAAGCGGTGCAAAAAATATTTTACCCCATCTAATCTGGCCTCCGTCTATAAGGCATTCATCCGGCCGGAAAATAACGCCCACATCTGGTCTGGTACACCCAAGACTGTTCTGCACATTCTATTATAGATAGGGTACAGAATCGCGCCTTAAAACTGATAGGTGATAGAGACATTGTGAACTCCATAGTCTCACTTTAACATCGTATAAATGTCTCGTGTCTTTCCGTTATTTATCGCTTTTTTTATAAAAAATGTTCCAGCGAAATAGCCAGTTGCATTCCACCCCTTCAAACCTTCACCCGCAATACGCGTCATGCTTCGAATGCACATCAGTTCACCCTCAAGCCCAACTTTGGACGTACTGCCAAATATAGGGATACGTTTATAAGCCGAACAACACGTTTGTGGAACGATGTACCAGCTTCTGTATTTCCTAATCATTACAACCTTCAAACATTTAAAGCCAACGCAAACCGGCATCTACTCTGTCTTTTTCCCCCTTTTTCCATCCGCTCGTGTCCTTAGAACCAGTATAAGGGTATAAATAATTCCTTTGGCACGGGCAAGTTATAAAAAAAAATATCCATTTTTGAAGTTCAGTAAACTTATAGTTATTTTTGAATATCTAACGTTACGCCAGAACGAAAAGTTCGCAGCTTAGAATGGAACAATTAATAAGTCGACAACGCGTTTTAGATATTTTTCCTTTAAACTAGTGTATTTGGAAAAATTACGATGAGCTTTTGCCCTAAAACAATTTTTCTTTCCACCCTTAAAGATTTATACCTAGGTATGACACTAAAATTTATATGTGTACGTATGTACGTAGAAGGTTTGAGAATACTTATGTATACTGATTTGGGATGCGAACTGAAAGGATATGCAAAACGAAATTAAATCGACCAACGAAAGAAGTATCATCCTAAATTTTAAGATGTCAAATTGTAAACATTTACTTTCAACCATTATTTAAAGGATACCATAAAAAAGGGTTTATTTGCTCCCATTTCATATGATGGACTATAAATAATTCAAAGTATGTGCGCACACTAATCCGTTTTGCTTTTTAAATCGTTTCTTTTTTAATCTGAACAAGGTCAAAGGGTTAACAATAAATCATTTAATGCGCATTTAAGGTCCTACTCAACTTTTAACAGTCGTCTATAAGAGGTAGACATTTGAATAGACCACTTCTTTTGTTTTAACAGAAAGGATATGCGCGCTGTTTCAATTCTACTAATAAATTTCCATATTAATGAACATTGACAGATAAACAGAACGGAATGTCACGGTGCTCTCGAATTCCAATTCCTAATTTTGATGAAAAGAGCATTGCTCGTGATAATAACAGAACACTGTTCAGACAGTTCAAGGCTGAACCTAACAGCATCTGCGTGTGCTTAAGGTTATCCTTGGAGCCTTACGATAGAAGTGTATTATTTGCTTTGATCCATGAATACAATTTTCAAATACACACAATGGATTCAAGAATGAGGAATTTATTTACTTCTGTGCGGAGGAATTGGAATTGAGTGGTGGTAAATTGAAATCAAGAAATATACTATCTATGAAGATATTTGAGGAGCGAAAGTCTATCTCCTGGACAAATATAGATTAAAGGTTACACAACTGATGTAATCATATGAATCAAGGAGAGCAGTAAGGCAGAAAGAGATTTCATTTAATATTAATATTTTGATATATTTGTGTGTCTCGATGATTTGGAGGCACAAAGATGGGAAAATTCTTCAACATCAATGAGAATGACAAGCAAACAGTAGGATGGTCAATTTCTTGATTCCATATTATTTCTAACACTCAACGACGAGAAAATTAGCACATCGTCAATTATTAATGTAAACGTCAATATGCTAACGTTACGAAACTCTCTCCTTCGCACAATGCTCCTTTTTAACATTGCCGCTCTTAAACTTTGCATTCTTTTAACTTTTGAGTGTGCACCTAAATATTTTACGTATTGAATAACTTCTAAAACAGTGAACTTAGCCTTACTCCCTAATTGCTTTGAATTTTAATTGAAAATTGTATAAGTTACCACATACTCTAAATTGTATCTTCCCACAAGGACTAAAAATTTCATTGTAACTATACCTTCTCTGAAAGTAACTGGCTCTCCATGAAATGTTCACAATGAAGCCTGTGCCATAATGTTAATACTGAATGATGCGCTATAGATACACATACTCGTATATACTTGACAGTAACTTTCGAAGAATTTGAATCCATTGGCTGAATGTAGAAAATGAAAATAAAATAAAAATGCATCCACAGACGTCCTTAGAACAGGTGAAATATTTCCCAAGGTAACGAAACAGTATCAACTAACTGCAGAACAAATCAATCAATAGAATTAGCCAGGTAGTTAAACTGGCGATCGAAAAGTTTGTTCTCCATTGGTGTCTTGGTTTACTGGTGGTATTTTGGCCTCTTCTTTTCTTTGTAGAACAACTTGAGGATTCAGTTTGCAAATTTTATGTGAGAAACTGAGAAAGTTAAAGAAACTTTCTTTACAAACCATTCCACAGCGAATTCAAGTAGTAGCTGACTGTAGTATGCATACAACTCTTACAAGAGAAGTTCGAGAAGAAGTAGGTTGTTACAAAAGTTTAAAACACAGTAAGACCTGCCTCTGTGTATTCGTAAGGACAGATGCTAGAATGTCCATTTTGAATTTCAGTTAAACTTTGCCTTTAAACTTTTTGTACAAAAAAAAGTGCACACCCGCCCACTGTGACAATACAACTTTGTGACTTTGATCCTCTTGGGAGAGGAATTTCTGTTTGATTCGTTCTTTTAGCCTTTTTTTTTATTCAAAGGATTATTTACTTCGTTTAAGAAGATTTTCATTAGCATTAATTAAGATTAATTATGTAAAGGCAATGGCGCATACTTTATTTTCGAATTTCCCACAAAGGAGTCTATTTCAAAATAAAAAGAAAGAGGTTCTCTGTTTTCAATGGAACTGTGGCCTTGTATTAGTATCGAATGGTAAACATAAGAAGAATGTACTCAATTAGCTACTTCATTAATTGATAATGAAGATGAAAGAGCACTCGAAAATGGTTGTAAATTTATAAACTGACTCTTTTGGTTTCGAAATAATGACGTCGTCGTCTTTGTTGAATTGTTTCAATTTGTGAGAAAAAAATTGAATTTGTTTACAAAACATTCAAGATAAAGACTGCTTTGAGTTACGTACTTGTGGGTTTCGTGAAAGTATTATTCTTAATTGTTGGTTGGCTTAAGGGCTTGGATAATTAATTGTTATTTGTATTCGATTCTGCATATCAAAGCGAATGAAGTGGTAAGGGTTTTAGGGGTGGTTGTCAAATTGATTGGTTCTCTTTCATTTGTATTTTGATTTTATAGAGATTTTGTAAAGGGTTTTCAAGGGGGTATAGATGACTTTTATTACATGTTTACTAACTAAGTAGCCATGACCCTGAAAACTGAATGTAATGGATAACTGATGGTTGATACATGATACGATAAGCATGATATAAGAGAATAAGGCATTGGAAAACATGTTGACTTGAGTTTATCTTTTTTGACAAAAAGAAGATTGTTTTTATGAGGTTTCGATTTCTCTAATCTGATCTGATTCTGACTACTTTTGTCTACAACATGCTGTATTCTGAAATCAACAATACAAATATCTTCGCTCTCAAAGCAATATCATTCACGAGGTTTGCGGGTTCTCTTTGCAAATTTGGTTTGTGTATTCATAATACTAGTAGGTTTGGCTTTGCACAGCGTTGTTTTCTTAGTTGGAAAACTTCATTCAACTTGTAGACAAAACTACTCACATTCCCTAGGCTGGTAATAACTTAACACCTCTTCTGCACACAGTTGCTATTCTTTCGAAGGTTCGGAGAATTCTCATATATTTGTATCTCTACGAAAGCAGATTTTTAGCTGATGGTGTTATAACATTTAACATTATAATTATGGATGTATTAGATTAATGCATTTTTACCCCTTGTCAGCAATGTGTTTCGAAGCTTCTATCCTATCATCGATACAGTTTCTGCTTTCATCATTCACCTATGACATCAAGTAAAGGGTTCGTCCCGATTTCTAGAAGTCAACTGGCAACGAATGCTAAAATTCTAAGATCTATGCTGTCATCAACGAGAAAGAATAGTTAACGAAAACTTCTAAACGTTTCAAAATCTGTATTTAAAAACAAAATATACATATATATTTATTTATTTTTATATTTATATCTTATTTCATTGTTGTGGACGCCGTGTAAGTAGTTAGTATGTCGGATCACTACGCATGAGGTTCCAAGTTCGAATGCCAGAAAACACCAAACAAGTTTTTTCACGGTCCCACCTCTCGCGAGAGTCTGCGAGAAAATTCCGCTATCTTCTGTGACAGAAAAATGCCACCTAAGTTGAAGGAAGGCTCTACACCGCAGTTGTGCGTCCAGCGCTCACATTCGGTCCACAATGTTGGACGATGTACAAAACGTATGAGAGTAAATTAACGGCAGCTGAGATGAAGATGCTTCGCATGACAGCAGGAGTGACAAAGCTTGATCGAATAAGAAGTTCGAAGATTCGTGGAAGCTTTCACATCAAGGAAACCATCGTACAAAAAATAGAGCGCGACCGGCTTAGCTGGTATTGCCACGTTCAAAGAAGAGATCATTTGAACCCTGTTAAAAAAGCAATATCAATGCACGTTCCAAAGACATTGCGATGTAGGAAAGGCAGGCCTATATACGCCTGGATCAGACAAATGCGACGACATCGGCATTTCATTGGCCTCAGTAACCGAGTGATCCAAAATCGGCAAGCCTGCCGATATTTCCTGAGGTCAAATAGGCGATCCCCACAGGCGGATCAGTAGAAATGCGGTAAAGTGGGAGAGTTATGATCCCTTATTTTCGGATCATAACTTCTCTGATAAAAGGAAGAAGAAGAAGTTTTTTGCTGATTCTGAAAAAAATTCTTATTTTAAGTTACAGCAGTATTGTATTATTAGTGCGATATGTCTCTACTAACAAAAATATTACATTTAATTAAGGCCTGTGGAGCACTCTTCGGAAAATTATTATTTTTTAAATGAAGTACCCATTACCTGGAAGATTGTACGAAACGCGATATGTAGTTGTTTTTCATGCATATGCCAAATATTGCTTAGCTATTTGTTTTAAATAAAATCGTTCATTAAGTACAATAATGTCAGATAATTAAAAAAAAATTATAATAATAAGACGTCTTTCAGTATATGAAATCTAAGTAAAAGCTGTGTAGCCATTTTCGAGACAATGAATTTCGTCCACAATCTTCAATCTTTAAAAAAAAATTGTTAATGTTGGGACTATAATGATAATACCAAATTTTGTGCTTTGTCTGTAATTAATCACCCAGATCACAGTTATAGCCTTTAAACCAAACCCGGATATACAAAAAGCGATTTGGAAACTCCCTTTTTTAATATTCTCTATGAAAGCAACCAAAACCTATCACAATCGCCAGGTCAAAAATTTTTGTGAAACTCAAGTATTACATTCGGTCTATACGTAAGGCTCCCTTGAATTTCATTGGTGTATCGGTTTCACATGCATACATGCATACTCATGTTATCTAACATCAAGTAGTATTTTTAAAACATTCGTGTTCTTATGTGTTTTTGCTCCAATTTTGCATCCTATTTTGTATGATCCCTTTTAAATTGCCCGTAAATTTCTACATCATGTAGCTTCCGTCTATATGGACAGGAAATATGTTTGTAGTATGGTTTTAGGAAGCTGTTCGCAACGTAAAGGAATATAATATTGCAATAAATTCCCGAAAATTGTTTTTTGCATGTAAAAGCATGTAAAATTTCCTTACGAGAACCCAACTTCTTCGGAAGATTTTTCTTTATCAGCTCTTATTACCTCATATTTCTGAAGGTTTCCTATATAAATTCTGATTTATAAATAAAGGCTCAGTGTCTTGGATTGACAAGCGTTTCCAACTAATTTGTATTCGTAACCATTTCTATCCTCCAGCTTCTGGATCCTTTAAATCATTAATTGCCATTTTTTTGTTCATACTTATTATTATTTTCGCTCATATTCAGGTTCATTATAATTTTTCTAAGTATGTACATATATATAAATATGCATACATATAAAAGTACATTTTGGGTATTGTTGCATATTAAGCGTGAGGATGTCACTTTTATACTACTTCCACCACGCATGCAACAACTTGTAATACACCATGCTACACCTTGACAAGTACTCATAAAAACTGTGAAGTGTTTCAATAGAATTAAAACTGAACTTTTATGAATATTTTAGCCTATCACACGACTTATTTTCTCACGACAATAGAAAATGAAAAACGAATGTATGAAGTAAATAATGACGTGAATATACTTGTATTGCCTATAGTTGTATGAGGGTGGTGAAAATAAACGTGAACAATACACAGTCAGTTTTAATCTATGCTTTACTGGCCTTAAGATACACAATACATTATTTCAAACAACATAGTTTTAGCATTTCATGGTCCACCGCTTTATGGCACATCGATTGACGCATAAATACGTTATTTTCAATTCGTTTTTAGTGCCGGTTATGATCCCGGTATTGTCAAAATCCCAATAAATTTTACAATGCATTTTGGTTTGAAATTTTAATGCAACTTTGATTACATTCCTTTGTGAAGGTTGTGTGACAGAATATATGTAGTTTAACAGAATTTTGCGTATCCGATATGAGTTGAATGCAATATACTCCTACAATGCATATGTCAATAATTTATATATTTAGATAGTAGAACTTGGGATTAAGGAATTCTTAAACTGTTTATGTACATAAACAGTCGCAGATTAACAGATTGAGTGAATTTGTAAAGGAGATACTGAGTGAAGGGCTTGGTATCATACAAACGTATACATTTTTGTTATTAAAAATATATATATATATGTACATGCACATGTACATATATATCCGCCATTCTGCAAAATATTGCACTCGTAGATCATGGTTTGTTGGTTGGTTAGGATCGGCCCTCGATGAGGGTGCACTTAGACCGAAAATACATACGTCCATTTTACTGCCGATGTATAAGATGAGTGGAAGAGGGTGTTCCTTTAGGAACCATTTGCTTCTTTGTATGAAGAAGTTCATTTAAGCCATGCAGGCGTTTCCGAGATCATGTACAAGTAGATCGTTGGAAGAGTATTCACCTTCCTAAGGTGCCTTGATAATATTGGCGAGCACAGACCAAGCGCATAAAAAGTGGCTGATGGTCTCCTCCTCCTATTCATCCCTACAGCTTCTGTAGAAGTCTATGGACATGTCTTCCTATGGCGCAGTGTCCGGTGAGAACGTTTGTTGTTTTTGAGAGTATTCCTCTTTTGTGTTTCGGGAGTCCTATGGATCTGGATTTGTTAAGTGTTGGCCAAAGTTATCTGGCGGTGTTGCGTAGCCATGATATTGCCACCGGCGGTTGGCCGCTTTCTCCGCGTCGGTCTCGATGAGGTACTTAACATAAGACATTGGTGCCTGTATGTCGGTAACGTTTCTACTATTTGTACCAGAGGAGCCTTGTCGAGCCAGTCCGGCAGCTGTACAATTTCCCGGTATGTCACAGTGACCTGGTACCCAGCAAAGAATGAGGTTGTACTGTCCAACTATATCTTTAAGAGATACGCGGCACTCTTTTATTGCCTTAGATCTCATAGTTCTGGGTGCAAGGAAATTGATGGCTGCCTGACTGTCGACGTAAGTAACAATATCCCATGTTGATAGTATATTAGCCACTTGGTAAACCGCGGTAACTTCGGCTTGAAGTAATATATATATATATATTTCGATAGAAATGATTCCCACAGTTCTGTCTATCTACCATATCTTGGCCTAAATTATTCAAGGGATTTATCATACTTCAAACCTTATAACGTAAGTCTATATGGGCTTCTATACATACAAGGGATAATTGGAACGCTTAAACCTTAAAACAAAAACAAATAAAGTGCATGACCTTGTCATGTAAGAAGAAAAGAAGAAGATTCTAAAAAAAAGTTTGACCTCGAAGTACTTCGCCCAAAACCTTTTACTAACTATGTGCATAGCACACTTAGATTTACTCAATCGTGTTTGGCGAACAATCTTTATAAAACCTCTAAAACTGTGACTTTATTTCGAGTTGTAGATGAGATGAAACTTTCTAAGTCGTTTAGTATGAATAAAGTAAAAGGCCTTTTTCTTCACAATTCAAAATTCCTTCCAGAAAAAAAAATGAGGCAGGACAAAAAAAGTACAGATTCCCCTTTTCTTGTAGTATTTTAGTGCGATGTTCTCGAACGAGGAACCTCACTTTTAAAACTGAGTTTTACTTTTTGATTTATTCCTTTTCTGAAATGAATTTTCTCATGAGCAGAATCCCATGAGGAAAAATGAGTTTATTGTTGAGAGGTAATGCATACTTTATGTTCAATCTGAAATCAAAAATTAGCATAGAAATGATTTTATGCGAAACTTAAGGATTAATGTTTTCAGTTTTTCAATATTGTTGACCCTTTTTTGTAACTTCGAAACTTTATTCCACCATTGGATTTTTAATTGTTCTTCGCATTGTTTCATATTTCAAATAAGTGCTTGGCCTTGACATACATACATATGTACCTCTGGTTGAAATACAATACAGATGTAATCGTTTAACCTAGACAAGCGTATATATAGAGTAATTGTCTACAATGACAATGAAATCTAAAACAATAAACTATTTTGAACCCTATCTAATGCTCTTCAATTGCGTCTAACTTTATTTTAAACTTTCTCGATTAGTGCTTGTTTATTGCACGTACAGTTCAGAATGTATAACTTTTCAATATATAATTGTATTCATTGCTTAAGAAATAAGTTCTGGTTATATATGCATCCAGGATTTCAAAACAGTTGCCGATTACATTAACAATCTCGAATCCCGATATGACAATAACCTTTGTGGCAAACTTTAAAATATGCGGTTGACATCACTGTCATCGCAAAAATAACAAAATTAAATCCGAAACTTCAAGACTTCAGCACGTGATGCAAAATAAAGTCGAACCTTTTTTGTTTTCAATGAAATACCAACGGGCTAAAAAATTGGCTTAAACGCATAAATATCCCCAGCCATCCCCTTTCTGTGGGGCATATCATAAATTCAAACAAACCGAACGCGTGGAATCAACTAGGGAACAGTTGGAGTAAGTTACAATGCATCGTCACGGATCCTGAACCTTAATCGCGTAGGCGGGTTTATTTCTAAACCCACCGGGCAGGGCGGTATAGCAAGCTCGCATTTCAAAATCGAAGATAGAAAAAAAAGGGACCATCATCAAGTCATGTTTTATAAATAAATTATAAACCCACCAGCGAGTCTCTACCTCCCATACCACAAAGCTACTACACATTTTTTTATGATACCCGCTGCCACATGTGTATTGTAACGGCTCTCGAATCTTCAAATTTATTGCCAATAAAAACAAAATACACTCACAAAATTCTAAAAGAGGCGTCAAAATGTATCCCCCTCTGTTAAATAAACAATAATAATAGATAGGCAGGAAGGGAGTGGGCTGACTGTGTGAAATTAAATGTATCGAACAAATTAATGTTTAGTGAAAAATAAATAAAACAAATCGATTGAAAACTTTTTACTTTACAAACATACACACACGCAGAGGTAGAGCGACACAAAATCGTTAAACGTAACAAAATGTTTCGCATTTCGTTCTATCTTGTAACAACAGGCAGGAGGAAAAATCCTTCCAAGTAAAAACAATATTAATAAACATTTTAGCTGCGAAAAAAGGAAGCCGAAAAAAATACATATCAAAATGTCATCAGTCGTATATTAAACACAAACTGGTACTAAGGTGCGGGGGGTTGATTCATCCCAAAAAATAAAAACAAACATCAGCATCTCCCCTTCTAAACTCAACCGACACCCATTTTCCGTTCTACAGTCCCCATTAAGTTTCCTACTTGTCAGTCGCTTTTTGATATGAGTTTTATTACAGTTTTCCATCATACTGTCTCTCAGTTTTGGTGTTGTATTTAGATTGCTATTTCTTCATCGCCTGTATGTATATACATTTATTTTCCTATTCCGTGTTAAGGACGAAAGGACGATGGGTTCATACAGTGCCCCCTGTATGAAAAAGTTGTTGCAAGTAATTTCGTAAACACACTGTTAGTCTCCTACATGGCTACAATTATTTTCATGTTCGGAACTTTTTTTCTGAATCTGTTATTTTGGTAGTACATATCCTGTGTAGGGATGAGAAAAACTTCCCGTTTTCTTATACAGTGAATTTTGAAAAGTTTCAAAGTGATGTTTGGTTGATATTACGTTTCACTCAATAAATATTCAGAGATGCAGTTTCATTGCATTCAGCAAAGCCAATAAACAACTTTGTTGAATCGTCCGACATTTAGTTCGAGGCTTTAAAATTATTGTGGAAAGACATGCGTGGTAATTATGTTCTTTCTTGGTATGATGACGTACCCCTAAGGTGATATTCCGTTCAGAAAGCTGTTTTTGAAATTTCCATGCATTCAATAATTATGTATTTGGTTAAGGCAACTCCAACTTCTGACCATAACTGCCGACGCACAGTACCTGATAAAGATGTTTGTGAGTTGTCTTACGATGCTTCCTTCACGGTGTCTCAGCAGTACCGCCCCCCACTATATCAGTCGGAATGTCGATAAGTTTATTTATCCAGTAGAGAATTGTGTTTAACTCTTTAGAGTTATTGCTAAGATATGAGCAGCAGTCCTCCAGATTTCACTGACTTAGATGTCATTTATCTTCATGGTGATGGGTTTATCAAGAAGCAGAAAACAATTTGTTGCTTGAGGAAATTGCAATAGCTCCGCAAGTCTGGTTGAAGAATATTGGGATGTGCACGTCCACTAAAAAATGCCGAGGCCAACTTCCGCTTTCAAAACATTTGCAAAGATTTATTGAGGCCTTTCAAACGACGCTACTTAGTAGGAAGTAAAGTTTATGGGTAAAAAGAGCTGATATCGAAAGTTAAACTGTTAATTCCGATTAAAACACAATAAAAAAAAAAACACTAGTGATCCTTGACCCGACATTTCAAAATAAGCTCGTCATGGGCATTTATACGAAACAATTAAGCAAACTGGTAAAAGAATACCAAAAGAGAGTACGAAACAATTAAGCAAACTGGTACAAGAATACCTAAAGAGAGTACGTCTCAAAATGTTCCAAATGGATATTTCTGCCATTGAAAGTCGTCTCCATATTATCCTCAACAGAAGGTGTTGGAAGTATGAAAGTGTAGCTATCAGTTCTAAAGGAAACTAGGGGTATAAAGACAAGAACACATTGTACACAATCAAAAATGTCTTCTCATTCTGGATAGCCAGGCAACTAGCATTCCTCTCCTCTGAGAGAGGAAACACAAGCAATAAGGAATAGTCCACAAACGGTTTTGTGGTGCTTCAAGACCTGTGAAAACACATATGAAACTCCTTTCAGTTTTTGCAGTTTTTGAGAGACAGTCCCGATCCCCCTGAACTTAAGAAAGGCAGTTTCAATGCACAAAAAGCACAACCGCAACTAGCCTTTAAAACCAAGCTTGAAGAGTTTTTAAGTATTACATACTATGTAGAGCGCAATTGTTTGTAGGACAACTTTCGGATAGCTCGACATTTAGAAACAAATGAAATGCTCGCAACCATTTACCTTTTGTATATTATATTTTCCATGTACATGGAAGAGGTCTAGTGATAGCGACAGTGATAGTATTTAAACATTCGCTGGAATTTAGACTATGGAAAACTTTCTGATGCATTCTGAGATTTGAGCATTTAACGTATGTATATCACCATTTCCCTTTTTGGTGCTAAATACGAAAAGCTACCTGAAAATAAATGAATGCAATGTAGAATAGATCTCAGTCATTTATGCTTTTCTGCGATGAAGTAAAAAGTTCATGACATTCATGGTGCATCTGCCGTAAGTGGTTCTTAAGAATTCGAACTTCCAAAGCCTTTGTAAACTTAAATACAAAACTATCTTTTAAACTTTCTGCGTCCAGCACTAACACTTTAAGTTGCAAAGCAACTCCTGAAGATGTGGAAACCGTTTTGTACAATCCCAACATACATGGGTGCCCTAAAGTCAAAACAAAGTGGTTAACTGAAGGAAGCTGACCATTCTTTTTGCCCTTTAACACAAATAAAAGATTTAACTTGAAAATGAAATTAAAATTCCCTGCAACTGACCTATCAATTGTTCAACAAGCAGTTTCACCCTAATCGTTGCAACGTTTTGTTTGTTTCCTTACAATTGCATTGCACACCAATGCATATCAATGTTGCCCTAACTTCTACTTCACAATAAGTAAAACTTTCAGTTACATATGTATGCATGCACATTGAGATAGAATTCATTTTCCATATATACATGCATATGTATATAAATAGCGGGATAATTGAAATATTTGAATAAGAAAATTCCAAAGGAGAGTGTATCCTTCCGTAGATTGTACCCGTAGTCCAATGTACAGCATATACTGACTCTCTCTCTCCCTCATTCCCCGCTTGGACAAAATAGAATAATATCTATGTGAGCAAACTATTTGAGTCATTTCTAGCATTCGAGGAAGCCGGCCTCATGTTCCTCTCTTTATTCTGGAAGCCACCGCCCTTCTACCTGAATGCTTCTCCCTTTTATTTGTATTCTCCAAGCTAGAGGGAAATATTTGCTGACATAACGCTAACGAATGGGGGGCCGCTTGGCGCAATGAAAGCCCATATATAGTAGCAGAAATAAACTACTTTCCTTACCTTTTTGTCCGAACTTTTAGAATAATAAGAAACGTTTTTATATCTCACCGTTCAGACAATAAAAATGGCCGTAGTCCCGTACGGATATTTTTTTATGTCTCACTATTTCTTGTGTATATCCTGTTTCGAAAATAATAGAAAGTAGATTTTCTTGTCTAGAGGTAAAAAGAAAAACTAAAATCCTTTAGATAAGGGAACATTTAATAAATAAAGGACACTGGAACTTTACCTTCTGCAGACGTAATATATACGTACCTAGAGGTGACCAAGGATGTGCGAAGAAAATTAAATCTAGACAAAGAGAACATTTTCAGGACATTTTGTCTTGTATTTCTTTTATTTTTATTTTTTTTTTTTTGTTAAATTCATTTAAAAGGATACAAACAAAGGATATTAAAAAGAGATTTGAAGAAAAGTTCAGTTGAGATTTTTCTCCCTCAAAACGATTTTACTGGATATGATAAAGTTTTTTCCAGCCAGATTTGCCCTTCACAGGAAGATTAATTCAACAAATGAGAAAATCTCATTTCGTTTGTTTTGAGAAGATGAATTTTCTTTGTAAGTTTGTTGAAAATATTCAAAACTTTTCCTCGACTGAAAGAGATTCCGATAAAATGTACAGCCCACCCAGGTTATAGACATTTTCACTTCGAAAACACGGACTCTTTCCGTGATATAATTTGCCATTTGTGTATTGTGTTGAGCGCCAAAGCTGGTGTGGTTAAATTACGCCCAAGGGAATAATTTTTAAAGACAGGCTGTAGGTATGCAGTTCTGCACACAAAATTATCTATGTACAGCTTACCACTGAGAACTTTAAGACATCTGCGATGAAATCATGTCGTCCATTCGGTCCGGTAGGAAGATTTGCACTCGGGGATAATATGCTCTTATCTAGGCGCGGATTCCAAAAAAATAGATCTATAGATTGACAGATTGGCCCCTTGTGTAGCCTTTTAATCTAACATTTAGAACAGGTTTCTCGCTCCAGAGGAAGATCTACACCAAACGAATGAAGCTTGATTATCTAAAAACTCTAATTATTTGCAATCTGCATGGATTTGAAACTCGAACAAGAAATGCACCAATTATTACAATACGTTGTTATGCCAATAGCCCTCAGTTATGACATCGCGTATTATATTCGCACCAAGGTTTGGTTAGATTAGGTCGAAGCTAGCTAAAGCCAACATAGTTAGACCAATTATAAATCTGTTGTGTTGCCACATCGATCTTGGAAAAAATTCCATTACCTACTCGTTGAACAAATTTTAATGAATCGCAGGAGGCTATATCTATATTAAGCAGATTGCCTGGATCATTGTAGTAAACAACTCGTAAGCGAAGTTTTCTTTTGTGGGAAAGAGCTGAGCGATTACAAGGTGTGGATAATTTCCTCCACTTCTTCACCTAAACTGTTTCTACATAAATCATTTGAGCATTTCTTGTATGCTGGTCTATTAGTGTATAGTGATAGCTCCTATTGTAACGCTAATATGCAATCTGTTAATAAAAATCAAATTCTTATAATGTTTCAGAACCAACTTTGGCCAAATCTGTAGCTATCAGTATACATCAGGTGCCTTAATCTGGCGTGTTGTTCTCTATAGAAAATGATAAAAAATCTAGAGCTGCTATTGAGGTTAGAGGAAAAGATTTTAATGACTTGATTGCTGATTGGATGTTCGAAAAGATGCGGATATCTATAGCTTATCAATCGCCATTATTTCTGGAAAACGCATAATTCCGAAATGGTTTGGACGGCAGAAGAAGAGGCGAGATTAAGCCTATCCGAAAAAGTACCTTAACCTACCCCGTCGTTCATTTTTCGCTCGGCTATGTAGAAGTGAATCGACCTGTCTTTTAGAAATACATTTTCTTACTTACTTACTTAGGTGGCGCTACAGTTCGGGGTGAACCTGGGCCTCAACCAACAAGCCTCTCCATTTAGCTCGGTCTTTAGCTAATTGCCTCCAGTTGCGCACTCCAAGTTGGTCGAGGTCCCCTTGAACTTGTGCGCGCCACCTACGGTGATGATTCCCTCTACTGCGTCGTCCCTCGGGGTTAGATTCGAAGACTCTGTGGGCCGGAGTGTTGGTGTCCATTCGCTCTACATGTCCTAGCCATCTCAGACGTCCAATACGCAGTTTTTTGACTAGGTCGATGTTGCTGTACAGCTCGTATAGTTCGTGATTGAATCTTCTCCTCCAAAACCCGTCAACGCAAACGGGACCGAAAATCTTACGAAGAATTTTTCTCTCGAAGCGACCAAGGATATCTTCATCCTCTTTTAATAAAGTCCATGTTTCAGCGCCGTAAAGCAGGACTGGGATGATCAAGGTCTTATATAGAGTCTCCTTAGTTGTTCGAGATAGGGCTTTACTGTTAAATTGCCTTATAAGCCCAAAAAAAACAGCGATTGGAAAGAGTTATTCTTCGATTGATTTCTGCACTGATTTTGTTTTTCGAGTTTATAGCAGAGCCAAGGTAGACAAAGTCCCTAACTACCTCGAAGTTATAGCTGCCCACGGTGACGTTTTGTCCAATTCGTCGGTGTTGGTTTTCCCTTCTAGTTGACAGCATATACTTGGTTTTGCCCTCGTTTATCGCCAAACCCATTTTGGCCGCTTCCGCCTCAATGCTTGCAAAAGCACCGGTGACAGCCCGCTGAGATCTTCCGATAATGTCTATATCGTCGGCGTATGCAAGCAGTTGTACAGACTTGTAATAGATTGTGCCTCCGGTGTTGGCTTGTGAGTTCCGCACAATCCGTTCAAGTACAATATTAAAGAAGTTACATGACAGCGCGTCACCTTGTCTAAAGCCTTTTTTGACATCAAAGGTCTCGGTGAGGTCATTACCGACCTTGATGGAGTAGCGAGCGTTATCCATCGTCAGCCTGCACAGACGGACAAGTTTGGCAGGGATGTCAAAACTAGACATGGCTCTATAAAGCTCTTATCTATAGATGCTGTCATAGGCGGCCTTGAAATCGATAAAGAGGTGGTGAGTATCGATTTGGAATTCTTGGGTTTTCTCCAGGATCTGCCGAAGTGTGAAGATTTGATCGATGGTGGACTTTCCTGGCCTGAAACCGCACTGATAGGGTCCAATCAGGCTGTTGATAAAAGGTTTCAGGCGTTCACACAATATCGCAGAAAAGATCTTGTATGCGGTGTTGAGGAGACTGATGCCTCTATAATTGGCGCAGTTGAGGGGGTCTCCTTTCTTGTGGATCGGGCAAACGATGCTGAGATTCCATTCATCAGGCATACACTCGTCTGACCAAATATTAGAAATGAGTTGTTGTATGCACTCTACCAATTCATCCCCAGCTGCCTTGAAAAGTTCGGCCGGTAAGCCGTCAGGTCCAGCAGCCTTGTTGGATTTTAGCTTGGATATTGCTATCCTCACTTCGTTTTGGTCAGGTGGACGGAAATTTTGACTATCATCGTCTATGTTGAATGGTTCATTCTGCCTGACAGCGGGATGTTGGTCTTCGTCGCCGGTGTACAGTCTGCAGAAGTAGTTTTTCCATATTCTCAGCACCGACTGTGATTCTACTACGAGGTTTCCATTTTCATCTCTACAGGTTTCTGTACGGGTATTACATCTCTGACACGTTCTTTTTACCTTTTGGTAAAACTTCCGTACATTGTTCCTGGAGTATAGACTCTCGATATTCTCAAACGCGCGCTTCTCATGCTCTTTCTTCTTCTTTTCGAGAAGCCGATGTTCTTCCCGTTTCTTTTGCTCGTAGAGCTCACGAGCAGCTCTCGTCTTCCTTTGCAGCGCCGCTTTGTATGCCTCTTGTTTTGCTGCATGCACTCGCCGCCATTCTTCGTCAAACCAGGGGTTTCGCGGTGATGGTCGAGCGAGACCCAGCACATCAGTCGCGGCGTTTCTGATGGCATGTTGGCAGCGTTGCCACTGGTCTTCGGTACTTGATGCTGGCGGCAAAGGGGTGATTGAGAGATTTCGGGATATGCGTTCAGCGAAGAGTCTGGCGGTCTCTTGCGATTGTAGCTTTTCGACGTTAAATTTTCTCACAGTAATTCTTCTTTGTTGCTCAGATTGGGATATCCGCATTCGTACCTTGGCTACAACAAGGTAATGATCCGAGTCTATGTTGGCCGCTCGGAAGGTCCGGACATCCAGAATACTGGAGGCATGCTTTGCGTCGATCGCAATATGATCAATTTGGTTGATCGTGACTTGATCATTGGACCGCCATGTCTGCTTATGAATATCGAGATGAGGAAACCATGTGCTTGCTATGGTGACATTTCGCTCCACAGCGAAATCAATTAGCCTTAGTCCGTTATCAGACGTGGTGTCGTGTAGGCTATGCTTACCGACTGCCCTACTAAAGACGTCCTCCTTTCCTATTTTGGCGTTAAAATCGCCCAATACGATTTTAACGTCGTATGTTTTGTCGAGGAGCTCGTAGAAACACTCTTTGGTGGCAGGGTCCTTTTCTTCTGTGGGGGCATGAACACATATTAGACTTATGTTAGCGAATTTAGCCTTGATCCGAATAGTCATAATACGCTCGCTCACGTGTCGGAAGCTTAAGACTTCTTGCCTAAGTCTGCCGCGTATGACAAATCCGCATCCGAATAAGCGTTGCCGGTTGCCTCTGTAGCAATCACCGTAGTAGATGTCACAGTTTTTCATCCTCTTTTTGCCCGGCCCATCCCATCGCACTTCCTGGATGGCGGTAATATCTGCTTTATAGCAGTCTAGGGCCTCTGCTAGTTGTTCGGCTGCACGTGGTCTGTAAAGGGACAGAACATTCCACGTACAGATCCGAAGGTCGTTGTCCTTATTTCGTTTGCTGGGGTCGTCATTAGTTGAGTCATCCTTATCCGAGGCTTTTGGTTGTTTCGGAACCATAGGCTTTTTACGTGGTAGGGAAGTTACCCCGACGGCACAACCCCCAACCTGGAGGGCCAGTTCCTTTATTATTCCCCTAGGACTAGGAGCCGGGTACACCGGTGCCAGTAGTCCACTACGGGAGTATGAGCGCTGCCGTTGGCCCATTAAGGGCTCCTCCGCCACCATCTCTATTCCAATGTCCTGACCAACATTGGAAATTCCTTACCGACCTGTGATCCGAATACG
Source organism: Brachypalpus laphriformis (assembly GCA_945910035.1). NCBI lineage: Eukaryota > Metazoa > Arthropoda > Insecta > Diptera > Syrphidae > Brachypalpus > Brachypalpus laphriformis. The sequence goes on from OX246755.1 coordinate 129,286,798, forward strand.
TCGAAGCAGCTCGCGCAAGGTATTCACTAAGTTCAACCTAACTGGAACTATAGACGCCACCGTTGACTCCGTCTAGGGAATTCGTCCGCTGCCGCCTGGAACAGGAAGAAGTGCTCTAGTGAGAAAAGCACTCTTCCCCCCGTCTCTCATCTGCTGCCACCAAGAATCCGCCAAACGGGGTTGGTTACCCATTTCTTGGATTAAGGTACTAGGCACCCGGCTGTCACCGCGTGGAGGTTGAGAGTAGGAGTTGGTAGGCCTCAGCTGAGTGAAAACGCTTGTGTTTTCATATGATCGCATGCACTACCGTTTGACCAGCATAGGTAGATAATCTCCAAGTATTAATGTGTTAATCGTTTATAGGCAACCGAGCTTAACAAAAACCGATAGATTCACTACCGAAGGCCGGAATACTCTTAGATAAAAGAGGTTACAACAGACAGAAGTTTGTAAGTTACGTTTGTGTGATGCTTTCGTAATTTAAGCCTAACTATGGTCACACTGTGGGCGCCGTGGCACAGTGGTAAGTATATCGGACCACTGCGCGTTAGGTTAAATGTTCGAATCCCAGAAAACATGAAAAGCTTTTTTCACGATCCAACCTTTCGCGAACGTTTGACAACATCCGAGAGTATTGTTGTCATGAAAAAGAAAACAAAATAAAAATTGTCGTTGGGATACGGCACAAAACTGCAGGTCCATTCCATTCTTCTTCTTTATATGATATATATATATATATATATATATATATATATATATATATATATATATATATATATATATATATATATATATATATATATATATATATATATATATATATATATATATATATATATGGTATGGTCTCTACTTACTCCTTTTAGAGGCTCTGGTTTCAAAATACAATCCCAGGCTTGCCGCTTTACGCTTTTAAAAACATTTCGGACCTCTTTCCTTTTCATCTTTTCATACAAAATCTGCTTTATTTGTAATAGACAGTGTAGCAATTGATTGGATTGATTACGGTTGCTGTCTAAAGAGCCTTTAAATAAGCGCTACGTGATGTTTCTAAATATTATGTTAATGGGAAATCGTTTGTAGCAAAAGTTCCTTTTCGTAGACGGTGTCATGTGGGCTGCGTTCTTTTCCTGACTTTCGTTCTGAATTTACCAATTTCTAGTACAACTTATTTTTTTTAAATATCACCTGAAGATAATCATATGCGATCAACGTCCTGTCAGGTTTCCAAAAACAAAGCTTTTTCAATTTCAACATAAAGCTAGACTTACTGTGGAAAGAAGCAAGAAGACGTAAATGGGTGCACGTATGCTTTGCCAAACTTTGGTATATTTAAAAAGGGTATGGTTCTCTACATGATTCTTTAGGTAGCTGAGTCCTGGGAAATGTAGTCCTGAGATCTTTGAATAGCAATTCACAATTTTCTAACGCGGAATTTGAAGAAGAATGTTGTTTTTGTCAATTTTAAAACGACATAAAGCTTTCTAGAATGGACCTTGATCTTATTACTTTCGGACCAGCTTATCTGGCTAGAAGTATGTAATTTATTTTGCCAGTGGTGCCTGCAATGCACCCAAATATTTGGATTTGTTTACGAGTATACGACTATTGGCAGATAGATAGTTTTGCAGAATCGAAATGCCGAATTTTGTATTTTCTTGTGAAAAGGACCAGTTCCGCTTTTTGTGGGTTGACACCAAAACCGCATCCTTGAATCCATTTAGAGAGCTTAGAGAGAGCTTTTTGCCAAAGATCTCTGGGTATATTGAGATGTTAACCCGAGACAACTTGAATGTTTAACAGGGCTGAATAAATATGTCGAAAAAAATCGCCTAACAAAATGTAAGTGATGAATAAGCTAATTGCTCAATACGTCATATGAAAATAGCCAAGTAAAAAATGTGTGAAGATCATTTAACGAAAAGTTTTATTTAAGATAGAACAATATTGATAGATAAAAAGAACTCGTCAAGGACTCTGAGACCATGCACAGGTGTCTCTACGGAACACTCTATGAAACTCTTATCATCGTAAAAACAAAGTTCTCTCCGAAACGGTCGTCAAATTTAATTGAATGCTTTTGGTCTTTGAAATCCTAAACGGGGAAGTTTACCTGGAGTCAAAGTCCTAAACTTCTAAACAAACATCGTAAAAATAGTTGATCATATTTATGGGTCATTTGTCGAAAATGTAATATAAAACTTCAGATAACAAGAAAAACTGTACTTGTATGGTAGTACTTCATCACAAAACCTTCGCAAATTGTCAACATTTATTTAAGCTAAGCAATAGCTTAATGTCCTGCACGGTACACAGTTTTATATCCTCCACATCCTACAAATCAATATAAATCATTACAACCATTAAGAAAGAGTAATACAACTCTCGGTTATACTCACCGCCGCCGCCGCTGCTGTACGGATCTTTTTCTATTTCGGTGAATGCGCGCTGCGGCTACGGTCCACGCTCATGCATATGGTTATTTGCTTTTTCTGTGCAAATAAATCATTTATTTCTCGCTACGAAGCAAGGAAGGAAGGACATATTATCCAAGGGTGGCTCCTACGATTCTCTCCATTTTATTTGCTTTGCTTTCGTTTTTATTTATTTCAGTGGTATACATTCTCCGCCTCCATCATCCCCATTTGAATTTCCTTAAATTTGATTAATGAGCCAGGACGAAGAAGGAAACTCTTGGCAACAACCAATGACCGGACCGTTAACAATAATTCAATTTATTCCGGGGGTCATGGTGGTGCCAAATGTTTTGTGTCTTTTCTTCTCGAAAAGGGATAGTTACATTTGAATTTCGGGATTCCACACCACTCCCATTTGGTTTTGGATTTTAAAATAATTCTCCAACGTGCGCGCCTCGTTGCGTTCGTGTGCTTATTCAAAGTACAAAAAACATTCGTATGTATATATGTATTATATATACAAAACGAACACAAGGAAAGCAATTGAAAACAATTTGGTCTATTTCCGGCGTCGTCATTCGTTCTCCTCCCCTCGTTTTATCCTTCGCATTTGCAAATAGCTTCCTGTTTGCAAATAAAAAGCAACGATGCGGCGTTATCCTTAAACGTAAAATGTGTGTTCCGCAAAAAAAAAAGACTTAAATTCGTGGCAAATGTAAAAAGTTGATGGCACAAGATGCAGCACATCTACCAGCATAGATACTAAAGTTGTTGAATTGTAATGTCCTTTTTTTGGTGGATGATTACAGCACAGGCGAACATACCCTTCTAAGCTACAAATATCGACAGAAGGAGTGTATTTTGTGCATTTAAAGTCTCTGTCTGAGGAACTAGCGCGGGCACGAAGAACATTCTCATTTAAGTTGGGCTTTGCATGTGTACTTGTATCTGCATTTCTTTTTTACTATTTATGGAGCAAGTACCACCACCCACCCGTTCATTGCATGAGCATCTGCATGAGTTTTTCAATTAACTGCCATCAAAAGAACATTTTTTTAGTTTTTTGTTAGCCGCGCGTAGAAAACAAGAACAGCAGCACTTAGAATGCACATCCTTGTGATTTCCTTTTTTTTTTATTATCCTGTGCCGCTGCAAAAGAAAATTGTGTTTTTTTGCCACGTTCTTTCCGTTGATTCGTGTGTTGTATATGTATGTGGTAGACAATTGAATGAGAACGACGGGGTGGAGCACTGGGAGTGCACATTCTATTCATGATGGTGTTGTCGAGGAAACTAAGAATTAATGAAGAAAAGAACGATGTAGGGAAGCAGAACTTAGAACACGGTAAATATACGCATCCTTTATTTGAATTTTATTGCTTTTATGCTAAAGAGGATGGCGTGTACAATAGAACAAATTAGTAGGCTGTGTGAGTTGTTCTTTTCTTTTTGATTGTTCACTTAGATGTCCTTAGATGCAACTGTCTCTTCTGGCTTTTAATATTCGCATTCGAGTAAAGAGGTAGCACGTTGTCGTTGTCGCTGTAAATTGAATTAGTTACGCGTGAGGAATTCAACATGCAGATCCTTTAAAATGTTTTAGTATTAATTTGAAGATGGCAAGTACTCGATATGTTCATACAATAAGTACAGTTGGATATATGCGGTAAGTGTATGACCGCAAATTAGAATGGGTTGTCACTGAAAAGATAAGGGTCAAGGATTTCAACATGGGAGTGTACTCTTACAGGAAATAAAACACTTCGTCGCTTGCACGCTTAATTTTGGCAAGCAAGTTTTCCCAATAGTTCGGCGCTAACGAAACATAAAAAGAAAACTTCAGGTCAAACCCTCGTTTCAACTGCCTAATCACTGCAGACGATCAATCAGTTGTTGATGAATTCAATTCCCCCATATAAAGTTGTTATTTGTATTAAATATCAAGAGAGTATTCAGGGGCTTGAAGCATTGATTATAAGATGCAAAATGTTGAGTTGTGACGAATCATTATGCCTATGCAACTTCAAAAGAGCAAAATATAGCCCTGTGATCAATATCTGGTCATAAGGGCAGGACTCACAGGAGGAGATCCATTCAGTTTTAGAAGACACTTTGGAGTAATTCAATGCCCATGTAGGTAGTAGATGCCATTTGATTTCTACTTCTAATACAACAAAAAATCTAAGATCCTTCTCATAGAAGTCATAACAGGTCCCTGTATTATCGCCAGTTATGAGGACATGTAGAAGGTTATGAAACGGTTTTATAATTCATTTTACTATTCCCTGAACCTGTTCACTAATTCACGATAGTGGGTCCTCCATATAATGATGAACGATAAAATGTTACGTATCCAGTGCGTATCAGTGTCTTTTTCTGTCTGCATGGTTGTGCTAATCTCCCAAGCTACTAAAAGGATTGTCAGGTTGCTTTCATTACAGAATGTTTTTGGAGCTCCTTACATATCGTTCTATATAAAACAAGTCAACTGGACCATACTTCAATAAATTCCTCGCTATATACAATTCTCTTCCGCTTCTGGTGAACCCTCAAGGATGTAAGTTGAATGCTAAGAAAATGTGACTAGAATAAAACGCAGCGCATTTATTATTTGTGCTCTGATGGACTCTCAATCCATAAACCATATGCAATGCTCTTTCCTAATTCTCTTTGTCACTTGACCCTATTGTGGTAAAAATATTCCCGGGTCTCATTTGCATGGCCCGGCATGGTTTCCTTAAACCACAGAAAGGAGCAACGGCTTCATTTAAGACCTTTTGAATAATACCTAATTTGCCTACTTTCGTTGTACGTAGTCAAGACAATCTGGCTATCATAAAATTTGTCTTATTCTTTTAAATGTAAAGATTATTTTTTATGAATGTCTCAAACACTAGGTTGAAGGAAGTGGTGGTACACCCCTTAAGTCCGTATTTTTTTTTTTAGGTTATTCCGCCTTGGTTGAAACCTGAACGTCACGTACGCAGTTTCAACAGTTTAAATCTAAAACTCCAATTTTCTATCGACTATGCTCTTGCAAGCCACCAAGTCGAAGACTTCGTTTTTTTTCTTTAAAACCCGTAATCTAGTGCAAGGCATTCGTTTGCGCGAGACGCAGACTGACTGAATTTCTTAGGTCGTTTGGCGATAGGTCTGACAAATCTTATATACTTCCTTAGTTCATTGCCCCCTATGGACAATACGGTATCTACTGTTCTCACACTGCATAGTACATAGTCCTTAGTGGTGTATTTTAACTACAATCAACTCTTAGATAATGGCTGTTTTTTCCTCTTCAGCTGTTCTGTGCCAAATTTGTTGATAATGATAAATTCTTCCATCGGTGAGGAGATTTTATTGCACACCCTGATGCTCTTATTAGTTTTCGCTTTTTCCCAGGGTGTGGTCAATCCAGCACAGCACCACTTTCATTTCTGTATGATTGCGTCAATACGATCCCGATGTGCTTAATTATGTACTCACATATTTCAAAGGTGGTACAATCAGTTGCCTGAACTAAGAGAACCTTCTAGTAAGGGAAAAATCTACTAACCAACAGCCTCAAGTTATGCACATCAACATAAAAAAATAAATAAATATTTGGCGCAACAGCTCTTTAAGTGCCAGGGGTAGCTTCTCGCCACCACTCATGTTGTGTGCCATATATTTTTCACACGAATGGAAGGGTTTGAAAAGCTTTTTCGTGACAACAATACTCTCGGATGTTTGTCACACGTTCGCGAGAGGTGGGATCGTGAAAAAACTTGTTGGTGTTTTCTGGGATTCGAACTTGGAACCTCACGCGCAGTGGTCCGACACACTTACCACTTACGCCACGGGGCCCACGTATAAGATGATCTAAATTCGCCTTCGGCTTTCCTTTACTACAAGGACTCTCCGAGCGTTAATGTTTATTCTCTCTATACGATGTTCTTTCTCCTCTGCATAACTAAGTCGCTGTCTTTCTTTCTTTTCTCAACGTTTAAGCAGATGGAAGCAAAAATTAAAAAAACTAAAAATCCTAACTGTAAAGAGCTAGAATGATGAGGGTCTCGTACAGAGTTTTTGTTACTTAATACCTTCTTTGGGCAAGGAAATTTACATAGGTAGCTTTTATGCAGATTATGGTCAAATTGTGGTAGTTTGTTTGTCTTCTGCGTCGTTGTTATTACTCGAGTTTATAGTGACAAAGTTGCTGTTTAAGTCTTAAGCATTTCTAGTTGACAGGACATATCATACTTCGTTCTACCCTTGTTCCCCATTTTGACGTTTGATGTAAAAATATTCCACCACTGAATAGAAAACAGTAATGACGATAGTAGGGAGCCTTATTAAACACCTGTTCCTTTTAAACACCCGGAGCCTTCTGCTAAGAAACATTTTGCCTCAGTAGCGTAGCTTCTCTTGATAATATCCACAAATTTGTCTCGTCCTTCGTAAGGAGCTTCTGAAAATTTGGGACGACATTGATCAAAATCCATACGAAAGGCGTATAATTGACGCATACTACTTAGTTTCCGTATAACCTTTGTACTTCTTCTTCTTTTTATCAGCGAGGTTATGATCCGAAAATAAGGGATCACAACCCTCCCACTTCACCGCATTTCTACTGATCCGCCTGTGGGGTTCGCCTTTGTACTAACAGTACATTTGTCCATCATAGACATATTTCAAGTAAGTCCCTGCTATACTGGTACACATTCTGTCTTCCTTATACCTACCTACAAGAAAAATAAAAAGACCGCTGGTGATTTAATTAAGAAAATCCATGTGAAATGTTTAATTAGCTGCAGATGGCGGGTTTCACTGAGAAGATATTTACGTGTACTGCGAAAGACCTTTTTAATTTGCCACCATGATTGTTTTAATTTTTTGCTATCCTCTTAAGTAAAAGGATACAATTTTGTGTATCTTTCCCTTCATATTATTTTGGGTTACAGTGTTATCCTAATTACTTCCGCCACGAGTTTATGGTTATTGAAAAGTGCTCTTCCCGACACTATAAGTATCCGTTTTACGATGACATAAAATTTGTAAGTCCCAAAAGCATTCTCCAAATCAAACCGCAAATGAAAACCCTAGCATTGTAATCAATCACTGTAATGAGTTAGATAACCCTCAAACTTTTATACTAACCTATCCGCAATGTCGAAAAGATTTTTGAGGGCGATCCTTTTCGCCGTTCTTGTCTTTGTCGTCGTAGTCGTTTGTCCCTTTACAGTAAAACCAGAGGATAGTAATTCTTGTTTAATGTATTCAAGAAGTTTTTCCACAAAAGAGATTTATATTCCCGCATCGTTGCCTCCGAATTGCTTCCGTCAGAGGCACTATCTCTGACACTATCGCAACGTGACAAGACTACCTCATGTCACATTGTGTGTGTGTATTTCATTTCAAAAACTGATTCAAAAGTTTTTCCCATAAAACATGATTTATACCCAAATCACAGAAGAAACAAAAAATAAAACCCCAAACCCACACAATAATCAAATAAATACCATGCGGAGAAGAAATGTCACATAATGGAGTTATTTGTAGAACTTCCTTCTGAGTATCCCTAGATATCTCTTATCTTATCCATATTCAGGACAAATCCATGCGCTCGCACATAAAAGCATTCCGTACTTCCAATAAAACGCAAATTTATAATTATTTTCCCTCAAGCGGGATTATTATTTTAAGCTCTTATCTAATTCCAATGCCCCGAGGTGGAGATCCTCTCCTCCCCGGACGGCCGCACCGCCGCTAATTTTCGTTTCCCAACGGAAAAACGGCGACCAAAGATCCATCGGATGGAATGGATGATGAAACTCCAAAGCCTTAAAGGAAGTTTCATTGGTTATTTATGTAAATGCAAGCCACACACGCGCGCAAACTAAACCAACCCGTCGTCGTGACTATCATTTTTGAATACAGATTAGCAAGGAGCAGATCGCTCATGTTGTAGCGATTAGCTCGATGAATCAATTAATTATTTCGTGCGATTTATTATTTTTATGCAAATTGTAGAAGGAAACAGATTTCCTAAGAATTGGTGGGCGTGTGGTAATTAATTATAATTTTTGTTTCTCCATTTGTATGTTAATTGATGCGAATTAATTGCCAAGGAGCGCACTAGCACGCCGGGAATTCTAGGATCTAATTAGCGTAGACAGCACGGCGCGCGTCGCGGTGGCAGAGGTATTGCTATCAGAAGTGGATACAAGGATTTCTTTATTATCGTAGTCGCCGCCGATACTCAATGAGTGCTCAATCACTCTCTGTCACTTATCTGCGTGTAATCAAGGAGCGTTCGATGTGATTTTGGGGAATATCCTGCAGCGATATATCCAACTGCCTACCCCACATCCGCAAATCTTGTAACAATCGTTGAAGTCGGTCGAGAGAGCAAATTGACTAGAATGTCCATAATGAAGTCATAATTTATTAGCCGACCCAGTGGACAATGGAAATGTAATTTTAATTGCAATTTTGGCCTAATGGTCATTGTGGGTTTGAGCGGTGGTGGGTGGACTGCGGATGGGGTGTGATGATGACAACTGTAATTGATGTTCGAGTCCTGGAATAATAACTAAAGAAAAAGAGGGTTGAGGCCACTGATGTGAACGTGCCTCGCATTTAGAAAGTGACTCCAATGAGTGTGGTTGGGTCAGATTATAATTGATGACTTTGTCAGTTAGTTTATGGATGATAGTCGATACTTGTATGAGAAAATGTTGGGAGATAAGCTGTATGTAGGAGCTAAGTATGTAGCAGAATAATACAGGCGAGTGTTAATCTCAATTCGTAGATGCTTTTGTTAAAGGAAGTCGGGGCATTATAGTAACCCTTCTCTCATTAGTGACAGCTGGGTTGATAGCAGTGCATAATTAGTATTTCCTCTGGAAGATAGTGCACAATACGTGTCCATTTCAAATTTTCTGACCAACTATCAAGGGATCAACAGAGGTCGAGGCGGAATTCTAAGCTCAATTAGAATGTTGGAAATTATTTAAGCTTATCAAGAAGAAATATTGCATTAACGCTCTTGAAGTGTCTATATATTTCCACGCTGCCAACATCTACGGTCTTGTGCTGTTAAAACTAATGTTTGGTCTTTCTTGTTGCGTATATCCTGGGTCATTGACATCTAATTCACATTCACATATCTCTGCATCTATAGTTTCACTGTCTATACATTTTTCTTCTGGCGATAATTTTTCTTCCGAAGGATCTTATTACAGTGAAAAATGACTACCAGCATCGCAGTGACGTCATGTAACCGAAAAGGATTAAGCCCAAAAGCCGATAAAAATATAGATTCCGACTTGAAATTCATGCGTTTAGTATGCGTCTGTAGATCAAGATCAAGAACAGATGATTTCAGAATTTGATCGGAAGATGACCTTGTCACGGAACTTTCTGCATGACCGTTACGAGATGAAACTATTTATCTATGTCTTAACGCATGAAATGATTTAATGTAGTCTATATTTCAATAGACGTTGCTTATGCGTCTTTTTTTTTGATGTAGCTTGGAGAGATACATTTTCGAAACGGTGACACGATGTAGCGTTTTTTGCATCAAAGAGTACAAAAGAATAAAACTAGATGGGAACTTATGGATTTCGGAATCGCGCTTAGTAGTTTTCATCTATCTATACCCAGAAAGTCATTCCCAAACTTGCCTGTATTTTTGGAAAAATATCCTTCGAAAGCTAAGTTCTTAGTTCTGCTAACTTTTAACCTCACAGAAAAGTGGGTGCATACATAAAACTTTGTTGCGCTTATTTAACAAATCCCTTGTTAATCTCTTGGTTACCGGACGCATAAAAACCTTGTTTGTCTTTTATCCCTTTTCAGTTTATTCAGAGAATCCACTTTGAAAATCGCTTATTCCATAGAATTAAAAACTGAGTAGTAAACCTGTTCAATCTATCTCTTATCGGCTATCGCTGGTTTTGAACTGAGAAGTGATTTCCAATCACTGTACTATCAAACTATAGTAGTGTACCTTCTTTTGTAAGAAAGGCTGTCCTAAGTATCAATTTAAACAAGTAGCCCCAATGATAATTAAGACTCTGGCTTATAGTACATTTGTTGTTTGATTATTTGGCAAACAGGGCCGGACAGATCCCAAATGGTACACCGCTTAATGTTGGAGTTATACATCTATACTTTCTAAGCTTTATGGCGCGCATTTATTAAAGTCTATTATCTTCATCCTTAGTTCGCATACTTGTCTGGTAGATATTAGGCTTACACCATATGAACTTTTTCTCAAATTGAAAAAAAATTCTCATTAAGGAGAATCCTAAGTCAAGAAGGGTGCTCACGGTTCCAAACAACAATCTGGTGTGCGGTAGCTTAAAGAGGATTAGTGTGTCATGTAATAATTATTATTCGGAAAAGTATACGTAATTAAAGGACGTGTGTTGATATGACAAATTAATAGAGCATATGAAAATACTGAGTCAAAATCGAAAAGTAGGCAGTAATATTTATATTTCCAATTGAAGATAAATTACTTTGAATTTCATACTGAATTCCTTACTTAACCAGGATCTCCAAAAACTCTTATTGAATCCTGAGATAAAAGTTTGTAGGAAAGCATTCCTTTGCATCGGAAGCGCATTTTTCCGCCGCTGCACGTCATCAAAAAGCAGACACAATTCTTCTAATTGCTGAAGCTTATGTATGCCTTGTATAATCTAAAATATTATAAATTTCTCTTTATACCATGTACATTCACATCGTGTCGCGTCTCGTTTTTGTACTAATTAAGAGTAACTCAAGTGTAACAGCATACAAGACACCATAACTCAGTGAACGCGACGTGCTTTTTAACATTACTTGTTTATTTATGTCGAAAAAGTGAGGAGCACTCATATTTACTATGAAAAATTTTAATAAAGATGTTTTGTGTGAAACGCTGCTACGTAACCCTGTAAATATTCAAGTAGAACATCATACACTTAGTAATTATATCAAGAACCAACAAAATCAACGAAAACAACACCATCATCATCATCAGCAGGAGCATCTGCAGCAACACCAATCTCAGCAAAAGCAACAGGATCGACATAATCTTACAAATATACAATATCAACGAAAGCAACGACAACAAGGACACCATCAGCAGCAGCAAAAACGAAATTTTCGTAAACATGTCAACAGCAACGTCTGCGAATTAATTGCATACCTTTGGTATTGCTGCTGACTAGCTGTGCAGCATATTCTCGAAGGAGTTATGGTGGATCCATTAAAGATATTTTGGGTACTCACAAATAGCACTTATTTAGGTGGGTACATAAATCTATTCATATGTATATGCATTTTGATTACAGGAACTGTGCTGTATAATATCCTGTGATGTTGAATTATAAATTTTAATTAGTTTCAGGTGCAATAATCTTAACCAGGAGGGTTGGAATTTTTTTTTGCGAATGCATTGGTTTTTAACGCTTTTTTTTCCGATGGTGGAGTTCATACTAAAATATACCGCAGTCTATAACAGGCCAAACGGCTGCACTATAACAGCTAAATTTGTTACATTCACGTGAGCACAGACGCTCAAGATTTTTAAGTGAGTTGTTTTGGAGTTTGAAAAAAATTCCGGTACACAGCTTCAATTTTCATTTAAAATGTTCTTCCTGTGTGGCGATTTATAGAAATATCGTCAGCGGAAAGCTTAATTGGTCTAAGTTACAAAATCAACATTTTACAGGGGACGATTTTTGGTTTTAAATTAAATAATAATCACATTTCTTGGCTCGTTAATAGCTCATGTAATTTTTTTTAAATGCCCTTACCATTTTTATTTTAAAAAAAATGCTTTTTAAATAATTATTTACTATTTTTAAATAATTTTAAAAACAAAAATACGAAAATGTAGATAGAACCTATTCCCATACAAGCGTGTATCCTCCTAGGAAATATACTCGTTTGAGATAGTCCAAATGAGAATTCTTTGTCGCTTAGAACAAAATGTACTTACGAATCCTATCTACTCGTGGTTCCCAATTGGAGTAAGTGACATTGTAAATTGGACTTAGACCATTTTGAATTTTTTATTGAATCTTGAAGGTGTCTGAAAAATTGTTCTATTCCATACAATTATGTCTCTTCGAACAATGTGGAATGAATTTTCATTTAAAAATTTCGCTCCTAGAACAAAGATGGTATAGAATATCTGTTAAACAGAATTAGATATACCAAAACGGACTTCAGATTCGGAACGGGCATCCTTAAATTAGTAAAACTGTGTTCTTAACTAATTTTTGGAAAAAGTGGACACAGAACAATTTATCTTTCCGCTGCCGATATATGTATACCAGTATGTATGAGTATACGAATTTCAAACGGGCTCAAATTACCGCATTGTTCAACGTAAACACATTTAAAAGTTTCGACAATAATTTACAAGCTTAAATCAAAATTTACAATTTGTGGGCGCAAATTTAAGTTCAGTCAACCTATGAATTTGAAGACAGATTATGTATACCGTACTTAACCTTCGTCGGTCCGATTAATGATTTTGTCTGACTAGAAAAGGAATAAAGGCAAATAGTAAATCATTCTGAGAAGAAACAAAACATTTTAGATTTTAGAAAATATTATAGTTAAAAATATTTTATTTATTAATTATACTTTTTACTCTTTATTATATGTACATACATACATACATTTTCAATGGCCTGCTAATCCTTCATGAGGGTCGCGGGGGTAGGATGCTCAGGTGGACTCTCCATCCTTCTCGATCCTCCGCCATTGACTCCAATTTATCAGGAGGAATCCCTAGGCGGCTCCATGAGAGATGCCGGACTTGGTCCAATCATCTATTTCTAGGCCTAATGCGGAGTCGCCTACCTGATGGCACGGCAACCATGACGCGTCTTAGAAGCCGGTCTGGGGGCATACGAACTACGTGACCAAACCATCGAAGCATAGGTCGTTCCGTTCGGAGAAGTGGCTACAATGAGCGCCTCGTGTACTCTGGTGTTGCACACTCGATGCCTACGGGTTATTCCAGCAACACCGCGAAGGAACCTCATTTCGGCAGCTTGTATCCGCGATCTTATTCTTTCGGTCACTACTCAAATTTCATGACTATAGCTGAGAGTTGGACCATACGCCGAGTTAAAAACCGATAGCTTAGCTTGAACACTAAGTTCGGCCTTCCTTATAACAGATTGGCCGAGCTCTCTCAAAATTGATCCAGCCTGACCAATTCTACAGGATAACTCGACATTGCTCCTCCCATCACTCGTGAATAAGACCCCGTGGTACTTAAACTTATCCACCTGCTTCAGTGGGACTCCACTAACATGCAGAGTGCACTGAATGGGTTTTTTGGAAACGACCATTTCTTCCGATTTGTTCGTGTTGATATTCATTCCAGCATCATCACAAACGGCTACAAACCTTTCGAGTGCGCGCTGAAGTTTGGTTTGAGAGGATCCAAGGATGACCAAATCATCCGCAAAGAGCAGATGACTAATCCTTAGGTCTCCCACTTTGAAACATTCCCCGCCACGGCTGCGCTGCAACATCCAATCCATATATACAATGAAGAGGAGAGGTGACAAAACGCACCCTTGGCGGAGTCCAACGCCCACAGTGAAAGGTATTGATTTAACACCGTTTATCCGAACACAGCTTCTACAGTTTGTATATAAAGACTGTATCGCCCTTAACAGGGAACTATCAATCCAATACTCCTGCAGAACACTCCAGAGTTTGCCTCGAGGAACCCTATCATATGCTTTTTCCAAATCAACAAAACAAGTGTAGACAGGTTAAGCGTACTCCCAGGCCTTCTCAAGAACCATTCTGAGAGTGAACAACTGGTCGGTTTTGCTTCTACCGGGACGAAAACCGCACTGCTCATCCCCCAAACTATCCTCAACCACAGCTCTGGAACGCGTTTCTAGCACCTTAGCGAAGACTTTTCCAGGGAGACTTAAAAGGGATACCATATACCCTTATAGTTGGCGCAATGTCTTTTGTCCCCTTTTTCAAAAAGAGGAACTATCACCCCCCTTTGCCAATCACCAGGTGCTTCACCGCATTCCCAGGCCACTTTAATGACACGCGAGAGCCATTGCACTCTCTCTTTACATGAAATTCTTGAGCATTTCTGGCCGAATTTCATCCACACCAGCAGATTTGCCAACTTTTAGCGATTTGATCCCCAAAGTTACTTCCTCTACCGTAGGACTACTTTCCGCCCTACTCTCGACCATAGGTCTGTCATCTTCGGTGCCCTGTTCGGGATTGAGCAATTCTGGAAAGTGCTCGCTCCATCTGCGTAATATGTCCTCCTTATTGGAAAGAAGTGTACCGTCTTTGGATTTGACTCCTTCAACGATATTCAACTTTTTTCCTCTGTGTCGGCGGACGGTCTGCCAGAACATCTTATTTGCAGATGTGTGGTCACGTTCCAGTTTCTCGCCAAACTCCTCCCAAGACTGTTCTTTCGCTTTTTTTTACAGCTAATTTGCAAGTTCTTCGCGCCTCAGTGTACCGACTTCGAGAATCGGAGTTCCCCAAGTGAATCCACACCTTAAAGGCTCTCTTCTTCTCTTTGATGGTTTCTTGAACTCCGGGCGTTTTAAACCAAGTAGTTCTTTTCTCACCACCAGCCGCCACACCAAGCCGCTTCACTCTACAAACATCTCCCGCAGAGGCAATAACCGCTGTTGAAAACAGTTGCCATTCTTCCTCTGCATTTGATGGAACAGTTGGAATTCATTCAAACCTTTCAGATATTTGCCGCGCAAATGTCTCCCGTATCTCAAGATAGTGTTTATGATGGATAAGCCATTTTCACAACGTTTTGATCAGGATCACCGTTCCTCCCTATGTCATAACATCTACACCCACATGAGCATTGAAGTCACCCATCAGGACAAAATCCATATCTACAACTTTTTCAAGGGCAGCATCAACTTCATCTAAGAAAGCTGCGTACTCTGACTGAAGGTTCGGTGCATACACCTGCACCAATGCCAGAGTTGATCTTTCAAGCTTGAGCTTTAAGATCGCAACTCTCCCTCCTAATGGTATCCACTTCAATACTCTGTCTGTCAACTTGGAACTTGTGAGTATCCCCACTCCCGCCCGAGCAGTCATTGAGGGTGCGACTCCTGACAGGAAGGCTTCCACCCATTCGAAAGGTCCACAGTTTTAGAACCTCTCTGCTTTACCCCATCCGCACAACCCAGTCACCTTGGCCGCCCCCCACCACGAGAGGGTCAGCTGCCAGGGGGCTTTCTTATATGGTATGTAAATAATGAAAATAAATATATTTATTCTATTATTTCTAAAAGAAATCGCGTATGAGTGAAAAGATCCGAGTGTTTAGTTTTCGTGCGCAGATGAAGGTTAAAGAAAAATAAGAGGATTAGAAAGTTAAGGACAAGAAAATGAATAGCTAGTACCCTTCCTAATAAAATATGCATTGGCCGCTTTACTCGTCAGATTAGACTAAAAAAAAAAAAAGGTCCCACAGGCATCCTTCTAGACGTATTGCAACTGCCGGAATATTAGGTTCTATGTGCCTACATCCTACCCAGGGTACTATGGTCGAGAGAAAATTAAGCGCTAGTAAATTCAATCAACGTATCAGCTTTTCCGCAACAGTGGTCTTATTTTACGTGGTGAAGTTGCACTTGTAGGCCAGAATACCGGCTTGGTTACGTTCTCTAGGCTGGTACGCCTATTGGCGTACCATGACGTCAAAAAAAATTCCTATGCAACTTGTAGTTGTAAAAATGGCGTCAATTAGTTAAGGCGTTATGACATTATTTCGGTGCATTTTGGCGGGAAGTATTAACGCACAAAATCGCAATGTCAACATCAAAAAGCGGCCAAATGCCCAAAAACATAATAGATGTGGACATAACACCTAAATGCAATGACAAATCGCACAAAAATTAGTTTAAAAAATAATTTAATAGACCTTAACTCCAGGCGCCTGGACGGCAGTTGTTGACATACCCTAAGTGGTAAATACTTAAACCAAAAATTTTGTGAAATACTCTTTTATTCAGCTATAATAGTTTCTTACAGGTCATACAGTATAACCTTTAATAGCCTCCTAACATGTTTTGATAAAGTTCGGTTTCTTGAACTGCTGTGTAGATAGTCCCGTCTTAAAATCATTATGACTTGCTTAAATTACTCCCTAGTTTTATCCTGAACTTATAATATCGTGACATGAACACTAGTAAATATGGCAACGCTAGTCAACACTCCTTGATGGCAAAATGTAAACTATTGTGGTAAGGAAAAACTGCTTTGGTTGAAAGTTCACATTCAAGCCCTAGTTAAAATTTAAATTTAAACTCAGTAAAACATTCATAAGTCTAGGTCAAAAAGGTAATCCAAATAGTATAAATTCTCAGACTAGTTCCGGTACATTAACGGACCACTCAGTTATTTCGAATCTAAACGCATGAAGATACCGTGATGAATTATATTAGGATATAAATTAGTTTGGCATACACATGTATGATAAATACATACCTTTACAATACTTGGATACTCTACCGCTGATGGGTATATACCGCATATTAAGGTATATTTCAACGTGCATTTGGATATCTCATTATCGCCTAAGTAATCATACTTATAAGGATTTCCATGCTAAGAGAGTAATTAAGAAATTTATCTGAATTAATACGCACATAGACAGCATTTTGTTCCGATGATTTTGTACTGTGTCTAATCGCATTTTATTATTTCTTTATATTTTGATGACTCTTCAGATTTTTTTCTTTTTGAATTGTCATGTATTCGTTAAATTCCTAAGAGGCCATTGTCAATCATTTTTCTGTCTACTAAATCTTTTTTGACAATTTCAATTGAATATTGGTCCTTGATTTCTGCCTGCAATATTAAAAAATCCATATATAGTTGATATATGTAGTCACGCATTTATTGCCGTCGTTAGGAAGACGGGAGTGTCTGATATTGTCGATTTTTTTTTTTGCTTTTAGCTCTTCTTCAGCAGAATAAAGTGATTTATAAAAATATGCCTTCACTCAGTTTTTGAAAAAAAAAAAGTTTGATTGAACTGGATTTAGAGACTGATTTTAAAGACGTGACTCTTTCACTTGTTTTTTCTTGAACGATCATCCTATACGCCCTTTGCATGGTGTCTCACATTGACACTTTTCGAGTCAGAGTCTTGGCATTTAATTTTTATGTTACTCTAATTTATTCTGTTTATTTCTTATCAATACACAATACTAACAACTCATGCGTGACTAACTACAGCTGCGAAAAAATAAAAATAAAGTAAAATCTAGGAATAATCATAAGGAAGGATATTAGGAAAGTCGAAAACAGTCGAAATTAAAATTCAAACGCGCGTCGTCGACTCCTACGGCTTCTGTTCTTCCGTTTCATGACCCTTATCACCACCGTTTTTCGAATATGTAAAGAGCCGTATCTTCTGATTCAATGTGCAAGTCCATACTTAGTGTACACTACTTTTAAAAATCTTTCAGTTGCCGAAACGTACCGCCTTAAACGGAATAATTATCCTCAAATATATCTTAAATACCCTAAATTTGAACTGTTTTGTGAGGTGCATGTGCACTGCGACCTTCAGTAGATCTATTGTGCACCCAAACTAAGGCACTAGTCTATGATATGGTCGACGTAGAGCACTTCCTTCAGTCCAGCTGCCTTGATGAACCAGAGTGTCCAGCAAAGGTATATGCATCTTTGATAGGAGACAGGCACCTTGGTGCTGTCTTCTTGTGGATTAGTGCAGAAGGTGCAGTATCCATTTGCCACTATATTGAATTGAAAAGGCTTAATTTGACGGTGCACAAACAGAAACTATAATTTCTTAATACACAGAAAATAATGAGTCCTAGAAAATCGTCCTTTAGAATTTTTTTAAGAATTTTTTTTTATTTCGAGCAGAGTATTTGATAGTTAACCTTATTGAACGTCTTTGAAAGCTGTTTTCATACGGACTGTCTAGATCAAACGATATGCCAATGGATTTGACTTAAGGAAATACCTGAAGTAGACTGTTAACACTAATAATAGAAAATTTCAAATACATACATTTAAATTGTGGCTACCACTGCACCGTAGAGCTATACATATATAATATCTTCAAAGATCACCCCTATTAAACAATATAATTCTCGGTACTAGAAAGGATCGGAATGAGGCAACCGCAATGTTATAAAACTACTTATAAGCAGTACTAAGTTTTGTCCTTTGAACCTAGAAATACGTACAATAACCTCGGCCTCATCATTCTCATTGACTAAAAAGCCAGGAGCCAAATCGAAGATGCCTTTTAAATATATTGCCATTTTAATTAACCCTAAATGGGGAATTTCACATATTCAAATAAACCGTAAAATATCTTCCCTATTACTATGACTTTGTATTCTAACTCCTTCTGTTCATAAAATTTGTACAAAAGGTTCTATTACCCTCTGTAAGCCTATTACATAAAGTTTAAATTCCTTTTTGCCAAAAACGTCCTGAGAAAAAGTCAAATAAAAAATGATAACATACACCACAACAAAACACACAATATGACATCATTCCAAGAGACGAATATTTCCGCCTTGTAATACCAGCCTTAAGGTATAAATCCTTCATCGACTTATTGATTTAGAAAAGAGATTTCAAATGAGCTCTTTCTTGCTTCGAGGCGTAAACGCAAATCTTCCCTTTCATCCTTCGTGCAACAGTGATCAGAGATTTATAATTCTATTCCCAACAACAAAGGGGGATTTATTGTTATTGTTTAGCTCCGAGCAGAGAGAGGGAATAAAATGAAATAAAAGCGGCGTAGACCAGAGTACCATACACAACAGTATGGTACCTCTTCTCTCAAGCACATCCTTCAAAACATATCCTTTTAATATCATGAACAAAAAAATAATAATATACGAGTATATACATATATACTCGCATATAAAAAAAAACTCCTCACAAAATGTAACCCTCTCTGCTTTTGCCTTTATCGTTAGTGTCGTGCAGCTTATCTTGGATAAACAAATCTCAACTCTTATGTTAGGACTTTGTCAATTGAATGGAGGCGGTGTATAGGCGCTTTTCTTTTTACATCCCATCAGGGTTGTTTGACAAAGGATAGATAAATGGAATTCAGGACACAATAGCCCTGAATGGAAAGAAAGAGCAGACTTTTAATAGTTAAGTGATCGCATCCGTTGTGTGTGAGAGAAGACCACATGTTGATTGGTACCATTTGCTAAGGACACGCTGATGCTGCTGAGATTATAGGTCAACGGTTGTAAAGAAACAAGGCCGAATTGAATAACCTAAACTAGTTTTCAGTGGAATAAGATGGGCTTACAAGTGTACTACTCACTTTTTTGGGTTAATGCCATCGAACGTTGTATAAAAGGATCGTAAGTTGCTGAATGAATCAGATGTGTCTTTCGGTACTGAGCTGAATACTTTGGATCTGTTTCTAGACAAGGTTGGAGTTAAGCACAAAATCAATTGTTGTATACGTACAACATTCCGGCACTATTCTACCAAGGGAATTTTTGCGGCTCTAGTTACCGATAAGCATGCAGATTGATTTGTGAATTTTAATTGCAAATCAGAGAGAAGAAATCATTTATGCTAAAACTATAGGGTCGGTGAGAGTACTGAGCTTTGTAGTTCACCAGTATTTAAGAGAGTGTTATAGTAACAATTTAGGGTAAGACATGATTTTTAAAACACATAAACGCTGATGAGAAAGTCTTACCAATTTCATAAGCGTGGAGCTTGCTTACTAAATCTTTCGAATTATAAATACCTCAAAACTAGACAATATATAGTTTTCTGGTCTTAAACAGATATACATATCTTTTGAGAACAATGTATGGGGAACAGCGTGACTCTACAAAGTAAATAATTGTGGACTTGAAGATGGAATATGTGTATGCAAATATGTTAAACTGAAGTTTGTTTTAAGTTTTTTTTTGTTTTTGATTATTCCATTCGCATTCAACCAAACAAATTCTGACGAATGACCCAAAGAAACAGGAAGTTTATCATAATTAAAAATTACGAAAGCCTGTAATGGTCTTTTTATAATACTACATCACTGTAAGGAAAAAGTCGTGGTTAAAGCAAACAAAAATGATCGTACTCATATATGCAGCTTTTTCTAGTGGAAACGACCAAACAAAACTCTACTAAAAAAAAGATATGGCTGGAAGAGAATTGCTATGCCACTGCTGGACATACCATATTCCTGCATTATCTGCCGGTCCTTCAACTGTGTTGGGTACTTTCTTTTAAAGGAACGTCAAACACTAGACTTTGGTATAGTGGTTCGAGGAACTTTGTTGTTATTAATTTGTCTTTCGCTTTGGGTAGCTGTTGCTCTTCCCCACTGGGGCTCGAACATACACACTAAACCATTGCCCCCTGCTGGGTATTGCTGTTCTTTTACGGAATTTCTTACTGGCTATCCAATCAGAACAGATTAAATGCTGTGTATATGATATTAGGCTTTGGTATTCCAGGCGTATGAAACAGCATAACCTGAAAGTGAAATTTAGCAAAAAATGGTATTCACACTCACAAAGCTTTTCTTTGACTTTCAAACACATGTAGTATGCTTCAAGTAGAATTTGCGGATGTCAATTTTGTAGTGGTAACGTGGCCGCCCTTTCCACGTCTGCGGAGATCTAGCTGTAAAACGATTATATGGTAGACACAAGAGTATCCAGTAAGTGAATGTCAGGAAATAGTGCGAAACCCTAGAAAATACGTAAGCAGACATTTTTTAAAAGTCCCTGAATAGGAAGGTTTCATCAACCATAAAAATATATTTACGGTTTACATAGAGTGCGTTGATGTGACCCAGAATTAATCATTATGATCGTAAGATAGCTTTGTAGCCCTGTATTAACTAACCTTATTTTGAAATGAGTGAATGAAAGAAGCTTCTAAAAGAAAATTGAATTAGATGTTTTATTTTATTTGTCCTTCGCTTGTGGGTGCCGTGGCGCAGTGGTTAGTGTATCATACCACTGCGTATTAGGTTCAATGTTTGAATTCCAAAAAACACCAACAAGATTTTCAACGGTCCCAATGGTTTCTCTCGCGAACATTTGACAAACATCGGAGAGTATTGTTATCATGAGAAAGCTTCTCAGAAACAAAATAAAAATTACCCTTCGAATACGGCACAAAACGGTAGGTCCCTTTCGTTGCGAAAAATATAAGGCATACAACACGAGTGGTTGCGAGAAGCTTGGCCTATGCCCTTCATAGGCTGCTGCGCCAAATATGAACATAATGTATGTGTTCGCCCTTTAAATAGAAAAAAAATATATAATTCCGAAACTTTAATGAGTTAAACCGTTTTGGAGAAGAACTACTATAAATCATTCACTACGGAATTTCAAAAGAGATACTTTCCACTTATTCCAAACCACACTAAATTTTCAATATTTCCACATCAGAAAACCTATTCTCCCATCACAGATCTTTTGGTAGATGTATAATTTTCAATGAATATAATATTTACCCCAAACCCTTCCGCTCTGTAAACTGCAAATTGAAAAATGATGTGAAAATTAATGTAGAATTTCGATTAATTAATCTCTGGAACAATTTATGCGTTTCATCCCCAAATAGTATTAAGGGTTGGTTGCCTTGCTTTGCATCAATCCTCTCAATCCATTTACATAAAAATATACCATAACCATAAATCAAAAAGAATATGCCACTGATAGCTTAAATGATTTCCAAATATTAATCAGATTAAGCATTTTTTTTTTTAATCCCTTTAATTAAAACAACAACAGGATAAAAAAAGGGTTCAACTGTCATACTCGTAATTTTAATATTCGCTCTCTCAAAACTCATTTTTCTATGTAGCTGTCAGTGGCACACTGTGCTTGCTGTTTGACATTTCAGTGATTAAAAAAACAAAAACATTCAAAATCCATTCGAAAACAAAAGCAAATGAATCCTTTAAGCTTTTAATTTCCCCATTAATTACATCTTTCTTTGCTTCTGCGGTGGAATTTCATATAAATTTCACTTTGTGGCGTTTTATTTATTTATTTTTTTACTTTTATTTTTTTGTCATGGATATCTGAGACACTTGATCACAGTACCTCTCTACGTGAAATTGATAGGTAAGTGAAGTTTAAGTAGTACTTGTTTGGGATTTACTCTTGAAATGTCGATCTTTTGAGAAATATCAGGCATAGTCTGGGACTTAAGTGGGGTTGTATTGTTCGTATATGCACCTACTATAAAAATTACCAAGGTTTTTCCATTCAAATGAAATTAGGTCAATTTGAATTTGAAAATCCTTGTAACACCGTCGTCTATTGCATATGGCGTATAGTACAACCTACTTAAAACCAATTTAACACGCTGAGTAGAAGTATGTTCATTTGAAACAAATTTTGCTGGTGGTAGAAATATGTTTGACCCCTAAGAATAAATTATAATTCCAATCGTAGTATTATTAGCTACGAAGGTGTTTTGTATAATAAAGCTCATATTGTTTTGAGGGAAATACAACTCTATTCCAATCGAAGTGCATAATATTTATTTTTAAATACAATTATATTTTGGCTTGGTCAATAATTTCCCTCTGTTTTTTTTAATTGCAATAAAATACTAATTATCTCCTGCTAGAAAAACTTTTATCAGTCGCATTTGCACCATTATTTTTTTACAACTTTCTACCGGCTTTCGGGCAATTTCATAATTTCCGTCTCGTAGAACGTTTGGTTTTGCTGAGGGAAAAATTGTTCCAGTGGATTTTACGAGCTTCCGGCGAGGCGAATTTTTTTTTTCAAATAAGCGAGTTCTGCAGAAACCGAAATAAATTGTAATCCGAAGGTGTAAGATCAGGTGAATACTATGGGTGGGATAAGACATCCGATCAAAACTGCACAAACTCCGCCGAGTCTGCAAAGCGACATCCGATCTATCTTTGTCTTGATAAACACGACGCGGTGTGTAAGCTTTCCATTTTTTGCTTTTTTGGTTTAACATCGCTATATTTACTTTTTTTTTAAACTGAAATAAAAACTACTACTACTAAACACGACGTCCCTCCGATTAATCAGTTCTGTTCGTTTTTGGTTGATTGCAGCCATCAGTCTGTCCAATTGAGGGTAGTACTTATCGGATCAATGGTTTAGTTATGCGGAAGAAACTCATGGTACGCAATTCCTTTCCAATCCTACCAAATGAAAAGTATACATTTCTTCGGGGAAGACCATCTTTTAGAATTGCCAATTGTGGCTCACCTCGTTTGGTCTATAATCTTTTCCGTTCCACGTTGTTATAAAGAATCTACTTTTCATCGCCCGCAATCATCCGTTTTAAGAATGATTCACTTCCATTGCGTTTCTGCAGGAGACACGATCCAATATTTTTTTGTTTACTCAAGTTGTGTGGGAGCCAATTATCATATCGTATTATCGACGTATTGCAGTTTGCGCAAATGATTTTCCACGCTTGATTTCGATATATCCAATCTTTATGCTAAATGCCTGTGTAGCGCGCATTATTTTCGGTAAGAGCTTTAAATGGTCCGCATCAATCTCAACCGCCCATCTGTTTGTTCCTTTTTGAAAATAAAAGACCATAATTTGCCGAAAATACTCCTTATTTGTATCGATTTTCTAAGTCACACAAAACGCGTAAAACACGACCAATCGCGACGAACGTTCTTTCATGTATGCACTGCGATGTGTGTTTGAACAAAAAGTGACTACAGGCTCGAAGCAACGTATGCAAACGACATCATTCAAAGTTGACAGGAACAATAACGATAAACAGAACGAATTTATTGCCCAACTCAATACATATGTCCAGTTTGTAGCAATAATAGTACGCTATGTTTATATACCAAGCAAATTTATTTAGAAATCTGAGACATATTACGAATTGGTTGCTAAAACACACGCTCACACTCAAATCGCTCCTAATATATTTTGCTAACAACCAAACAACATTTTGTTAGCAAACGGAAATTATGTTTGCTATAAGAAAATGCATATTTCTAAACTATAACTTTCACCAAGCATATTTTATTTCCATAAAAAACAGTCGGTAGAATTCTACCTATAATAATTACAGATGTGGACAATCGTATTAACTGTTTTATGTTTTGTTGCATTTACCTAATTATATCAGCGTTGACACAATATTTTACAAGGAAACGCAGTGTCAACCAATTTCGAGTGCATCATTCAATCGGGTCATATCATAATATTAATTTAAATGAAAGGATGATCTTTCTACTTGGACGAAAGTGCAAGAACGTTTCGAATTGTTCCAAAAAGTTTTATTATTTCTTTCAAAAGTGGTTACGGCATTTTGCGAATTTCGAAAATGGATCCCAGAAAGAACTTTACCGAAATCCGCAGTGAGGTTAAGGAAATAAATATGTCCTCCTGAACAATAATGATGCATTTCGCTGAATCTGGATTGCATGGTTGTATTTCAAGGAAGAAACGGTTAACATCCAAATAAAGGAAACGGAATGTTGAGTTCGCACGTACTCACGCTTCATGGACGGATAATCAATGGCGCTACGTATACACACTCTGAAGCGACGAAACACAGATAAACCAAATTGGTCTAGATGAAAGAAGGTACGTTCTTTGTCCAAAAGGTGTTGCTTTTTATCCGAAGTATACCACACTATTAATAAATCTTGACGGAGGATCAATCAATGTACGGAGATGTTGGTCCAATTTGTAGGATTGAAGGAATTCTCAGAAAAAAGAAAATACGTGGAAATCCTGGAAAATGTGATGTTGCCGTGGGCAGAAGAAAATTTCTGGTTATATGGAAATTTCAGCAGGACAAAGATCCTAAGCACAAGGCCAAGCTCATGCAAAAGATTTTCCGGGATCAATCAATTAATGTTTTGGATGAGCCATCTTCCAGTGCTGAGCTAAACCTATTGAACATCTGTGGGGAGACGCAAAAAAACAGTAGCAGCCAAAAATATCACCAATTTCAATCATATCTTTGAAGAATCTTGGGCAGCTATATCGGTCGATCTATTTATGAAATAGTGTACAATAGCTGTACTGCTGCAATTTATTATACCTATCTTTTACGTTTATGAACGTCGTTCATACACATTTGCCCAGCGTTTAACCAGATTGTTGGAAATAACGTACCATAACTGGAACCTTCTGTGAAATACACATACATATGTAACGGGTGGGCTATCTAGTGATTTCTTTTTAAATCATAAGTTATTTTAACATTGACAGCTGTTTCCCGCTCGAAATCTTGACAGAAAGTCAATATCATACCTCCGCGGAACGAAATGAGTCGCTTTACGCTTGAACAACATTGGGAAATATTGAAAAGAAGTTTTGGCCGAAATAAGGCACCCACCGCGCCTGCTGTACGCAAGTTTGTGCAAAAAGTTCGTGAGACTGGTATGCTAGTGGACAACACTCATGGTCCCCGTCATCGTACGGTGCGCACAGACGAGAATGTGGCTGCTGTAGCCGAGAGTGTGAGACTCAATTTACGAACATTAACTCGTCATCGATCTCAACAGCTCAACATTTCACGCACTAGCCTGAGGAGAATTCTGCACAAAGATCTGGGATTATTCGCTTACAAGGTCCAATTGATTCAGCAATTGAAAGCGTACGACCATCCGCTTCGTTGTCGCTTCGCAGTTTGGGCCTTAGAGCAGCTTGAATTGGACAACGATTTTGGGCGATAAATCATCTTTTCTGACGAGGCACATTTTCATCTCGGCGGCTACATTAACAAACAAAATTGCCGCATCTGGGGCTCGGAAAACCCGCACGTTATTGTCGAGAAGCCAATGCATCCACAGAGAGTGACAGTTTGGTGCGGATTGTGGAGTGGTGGCATCATTGGACCATTTTTTTCGAAAATGAGGCTAGAAACAACGTTTCGGTCAACGGTGGATGTTAACGACTTTTTTTTTACTGAAATTGAAGACATGGATTTGGACGACCTCTGGTTCTTGCAGGATGGCACGCCATGCCACACAGCCCATGCCACAATCGGTCTTAAAAAAAAGTGGAATTTTTTTTCTGAACAAATAAAGCATTTACTTTAACAAATTTGCTTATTATCAAAGAGTTCTTATACTTCTGTCCACAGCTGTACGTATTGTATTTTCAAATCAAAATTATAAGAAGACTGTGCACATCCAAAAAAATATACTCACTATTGGCTATATTCACATTTATCTCGTTGTGTGTAGTAATTTTCAGCGCAATATTTTCCAAGGCAAAGAAAGTGATGTGCCTTGAAAGATATATGGCAAATATATAAATGCTACACAGAAAATTTTAATTGCCACTGAGGTATAAATACCATCAGACTGTGTTTGCTCTTCGATGTGCAAAATATATGGAAGTACGTGGTATTATTTTGCTCTATCCGAATAGTACATACAAGAAGTAAGGAAGTATAAAAAAAAGGGAGAAGCAATCATTTTACCACATTGCTAACAGCCTTACTGGAAGCGTTATATCCTTTGTTCTCAATTAAGCATGTAGCACTGTAGGATTTCGGTTGTACCGCACCAATTATAAGCAAACTATGGATGAAACAATGTCTTTTGAATTCTAGCCAGTTCAGAAGTCATACATAGTTGTTTTTTTCCGCACCTCCCCCGTTTGAGGAATCGTAGACATTTGGCAGCGTTCTTCTCGACTTTAAGTTGTTGCAGCTACCCTGGCGAAAAATAAAATTATAAAAAAACGATGAACTTAGCTTACGACACACTGGAAGCAGATATCCGTCCATATGTTGCTGTCCATCCACACTTAGCACTGGCAAGCGGCTCCGAGAAATGCAAAGAAAAATGTAAACAAAAGCGTAAATTACGCATAAATCTATAGATACTTACATTTAACTTGCTGTTCCTGCTGCTGCTGTGAAAATGGGAGTAGTGGCAGCGGGGAATAAATGCTGTGCGGAGGGAATAACATAAAGTTGACGGTTATTACCCGCGATGCAGGCACACAACTTACGTTTTTAAACCACCGAATTTCACTCTCTTATTCCAATTAACCCAATTTTTAGTTGCCATTTTTAGATGCCAAGATCGGAATTTTATGCGACTGTTGTTCCATTTCGGAAGTAGATTTCACCAGACATACTGAATATGAGACACTAAAGTCATAACCGAAGAAAAATACTGAACTGCAAGAAGTAGAGAAAGGGTTTATTAAAATTTATAAATTTGAAGTTAAAATGTAGCCACCACAAAAGATAGGTCCAGTTTTATGGCAAAAATATGAAAGGACAACGAGCTGTTTTAAAGACATGATGTGATCTCATCCAGTTTTTAAGAAGTTTTTTGTCATAAGTTTGTCGCAATTTCATTATTGACAAAAATAATAGGACGACATCTAATATTTTCATTGTAGCCTCTCGGATGATACAAATAAATGTCTCTTACTATGTAAAAGTAAATAGAATTAGAACATGTCTGCATCGTAGTTTCTCAAACAGTAGACTACAGAAAATCCAGCGATTGTAAGCTGTATAGGTGCGTTGATTGTATCTTTACCTTGTTTGGAATAGTCGTCAAGTCATAATTGAGTATGAGAAAATTTCCCATTCCATTTAGTGTTACCACTACCTTGATGGAAATACCACCAGGAATAATTTAAATCAGGGGTTCTTATCAATATGTTTGACAGAATATGTTACATTCTCCTGAAACAGCGTAGAGCATCAGCAGCAACTATCTTCCATCGGATTTCTGATTTGTGCGTCGCGTTTCAACTCTAGCCAACTTATTCCTAAAACGCCCGGACTCGTTTTTGTCATGTCTGCAGCATGTTACCATCTTAAGTCAGATGAAACGGTCGATTTTATTACATGACGTATTCTGTTTTGAAAGATACTTTACTCATATAGTATATAGTATTTGGCGCAACAGCCCATTAAGGGCCTGGGCCTAGCTTCTCGCAACCACTCGTGTTGTTTGCGTTATATTTCTCGCATGAATGGAAGGAACTATCGTTTTGTTTTTTTTTGTTTTTGAGAAGCTTTTTCGTGACAACAATACTCTCTGATGTTTGTCAAACGTTCGCAAGAGATTGGTCCGCCAACAATCTTTTTGGTGTTTTCTGGGATGCCAACAGGTACTTTACTTGAACTTTTCTTAGATACTCTCCTCCTTTTTAGATAATCCTTAATTTGACTTAAAAGCATAACGGAAAGCAGCGAGAAATTGAATGCTTTTCATACTAATACCATGTGAAGAACATGCAGGCTTGTGGTAGGCTGTATTAAACAAAGAAAAAACCGTGGCACTTAATTATGTAGCCTAGTCTTCTCGACGTTGAAGTTCTGTGAAAATTCTCAAGGTGTTTAGACGATCAATGCAGGAGGATCTCGAACGTAGTGGTGCTTGTTGGGTACAATAAGTTGAATCAGGTATTGGAATTACAGTATTTTATCGCACAATTTACAATGTGCAGAGTACAGAGATGTGATTTACATGAGTATATCTTTCTACTAAAAAATTAGAAAGCTGAATCAAGATATATTTTTTGTTCGCTCCAGAGCTAGTCGAAATATTCGATCTTTTCACAACCATAGAAAGAGTGTAAGTACATCTTCAGATTCTACCTTACATTTCTCATGCTTGGTCAGACATTCAGTCATCCAGTTAGTTTATACCAATCCTGAATGTTGCTGCTATCTATTTGGCTAATCCGTTTGTGTAGATTCTTCTGAATGTTGCTTGGAACCTTGTGCACATATCAGCATCTTGTTGAAGGACATCGGTGCTAATACCTACCAAGGTTGTTCGATTTATTTTCAGGTATCTGTGGAAAGACGTTACTGTCTTGTTTTAGTCTTATACTGACAAAATTGTCTACCCCGCTTGCAATGCCATATTCATTTCTTTTATAAAAAGTGAAAATTGATTTAATTCCTTGCGCTGTCAGTAGTGTACCCAGGTATGAAAAAAATTACGATTTTCGGTTCGAAGATGCAGAAGACCTAACATGAGATGGTAAGCACTTGCTGTATCGATTTTAGAACCACGATTCTATCACACTTTTAGAAAAATATAGAAAAATACTTTCTTAACCTAATACAATTTTTTTTTAAATACTTTTAAAATAAATAATTAATCGATGCGATCATTTAAAAGCTGTTTCTACGAACTTCTATTACATGTATTTTCATCATTTTTTCAAATGTCTAGTAGTTTTTGCATAATTCTGCTTCAAAATAGAAGAAAAGAATCCCTTCTTTAATATAACCGATAAGCGGGTCGAAGAAATATCCGTTTATCAAAAAATGCACATGCTTCGTTAATTTATTACAACATTACGCCTAGTCAGCTGAATGGAAACTTCTTAGGTTTATTTTACGGCTGTCAGACTTGAAACGTATGTTGCTACTCTATATATACTTCGTCACTTAACAAGATGTATATTCACCCATTAACATAATGTACACTTCCATTCCTAATCCTCTTCAAAAATACACAAAGATACGGGTTATCCCTGCATAATGACTCAGTGCGAAAAAAAGAGCTAAATTATCGTCTTCCTTGTAAATCAAGTAAATGAATTTCGATTTATATCCTCATTCTTAAAATGTTGGAAATCTGTCTTTATAGACTGCCAAACAGATTGCAGTCACTACGTACACATTTCTGATTAATCTTTTTTTCTCTGCATCTAAAAAGAAAATCCTTTCCTTTTTTTTCTCCTATCCTCCGTCGTATGAAGTACATATGTTTCTGGAAAAACGTGGCACAACTGCGAGTAGGTATATGTTATTCCCATGAACCCATTTAGTTTTGGAATTTTATCTTAAGTTTCTAGACGGCTGGGTTTGAGGTTTTTTTTTCTTTCATCTGTTTACTCCCTCCCCCTTTTTCTGGTCTGAAATATTGAGGTAGATTTTGGAGGCATTCCAAAAAAATATTTTGATGCAGATTCTCTTCTCATATCCTTCTGGCATTACATAAGGAAAAAAATCTACACACATACTAGGAAATAGAAATTTAAAATTAATTCTTTAGCAATAGGGAAAAAACTATCTGCTCTTCAAAGAAGTCCTGAATGGGAATCATTAATAAACTTCAGCTTTCTCGCTGACGGGTGTATAAGCATTTCGGGGTTTTCCATAGATATTTCGCGTTTCAAATTCCTTTTGAGAATAATACACGTGATGAGAATAAATAACCAGAGCGGTCCTGTGTTGGCAAAACTTTGAAGAATCTTTTATTAAATTTTTGTAAATGTCAGGACATGACTTTTTGGGGCTAGCCAAAGCGCTTCTCAGGGTTAATGAATATATAATGAATTAAATTTATCAGTATTTATGTTTAATCTAAGAAAAAGGAATTTAATATTCCTAACAACTGGAAATTAAAGCTAATTTTGATGTTTTCTTTTCTTTTCAGGTAAATATATTCGGAGATTTTAGATTTACTTAACGCAATCTTAAATGGAAATAAATGCGACTGCTTCCGACAACTGGTATCTTGAACTGATGAGTTTTAAATTTGCAATTATGTAAATATTAAATATCTGAATTCAAAGGAGAGTGCTTAACAAAGATTCTGCGAATTTGTGGTGGTTTAAATATGGTGAAAACGTAGCTAATAAATGCTGGAAGTTATTTTGAGTAAGACTTTTTAATCACTCAGCTTTCTCAGTACTTAGTAGTTATAATTCATAAAATAACGGAGCGTGGTACGCGTAATGAATTCATAAGTAAAGAATTGCGCCAAATATGAAGGTCGGTCCATATAGTCGGTGTAAGTTTCACAACTGTTCTGCAGAACTGGTATTCGTACAATACTTGTATCGGTGTTCTTATGCAATATAGAGTTTTATCTCCAATATTTCCATAATCGATTGTACTCTAGTAAGATATTACATCGCGACGTCAAGGTAAAACTACACAGCGTTGCGTTAAGATCTTGACTTTTAGTTGATTTTTTAGGAATATTAATGGTAGTAGCATGTATAATTTAGAGTAGACAGTCTTATGTAAAATACTTTATCTGTTAGAGCTGATTTTCGTAGATGAACTCTTATGTCCTTTAAGTTTTAATGGAAACTTTATCTATTCTTAGCAGACTTAACATTTATCTTTATTATTGGAGGAATCTTAAATACCATAAAAGCAAAATCGATTTTCCTTGTGAACACCATTTCTCGAAAACTGCTAGACGTACGTACTTGAAATTTTGCACAGTTATTCCTTATTTTACCTAGATGCGAGATCGAGATCTTCCGAAATTCAAGGTCTAAGTGGCATAAAGGGGGCTGAGATCAAATTTTCCATCTGTAGATATTGATTCCACAGTCGTAGCTCAGTACTGGCTCTCCGGATTAAAAAAAATAACAAATTGGTGAATTAGTAAATTTGCCACTGATTCATTTGAGGTATAAAACATCCTTCTGAGTTGGCTTGAAGCTGAGCAATGCTAAGAACAATTAATCAAATCATCGCCCACAATTTTCCTTCAGTGGAGACCACGGCCAGCAGTCATGCAGCAGTGGCTATCGTTGGAATAGTATGTGTGTGTGAGTATATGGGCGCGCTATCCCATGATTATGTTTTGATCTTCAGTGTGCGATCTCTTCTAGAGTTTAAATTGAAAAAAAAAACATTATCAGTGCCAAATCTAAGATATTGTAAATTTTATTAATTAAGATATCCATGTGCTTTCAAAACTTCATGCAATTAAGAGACTTGGGAATAATATACGCGTAGGTACATATGTACATGAATATGCATGTGTAGACATAGAACTATTGCAATATTTTTCCATTTTGTTAGATGAGATGTTGATCGTTGAATATGTCCACATTTTAGAATGTTTTAATGAATTAAAAATAAATTGTGTGTTGGAAGCGGGTTTGCGTATGCTCTGGTGGGATTCCCACGGGAGAAGTTATAATTAAGTTTACACATTTTCGGTATAGTATTCAGTTGGCAATTATATTTCAACAAGTAAATAACCGTCAACTAAAATGCGGGCGAAGCAAGGCGAGCACTGGTTAGCTAGTGTTTATAATAAGAACAACATCGGTCTTCTCAGCGGTCATACCGGGAGAATTTTTTTCAACTATCATGGATCTTCGAGTGGACGACCAGAGTCCTTCCAAGACTGAGCTGTTGATATTCACAAGGTGGTACAAAAACTAATCATTGTTCTCTTCAGACCAATCCAAAATATCTAGTCCGCACAGCTTGCAGGCTAATTTAAAGATTGTTCCGATTTAGCTAAGAATTTAGGAAAACATATTTGTGCAATTTTCAAAAACTTGTAAGGTTATTCCGTATTTTATAAGCTGCTTGGATATCAGATATCATAGATCATTGTAGAACAAATCTGTTAAGGAAAGGTCTGGAAAATGCCAATTTTCATTTTCATTTTGCTATACCCAAACAAACTCAAGTTTGAAGTTAGAATAAAATCATTTCGCCGTTGCTCAAAATCAGCCTTTATTGAACTACATTCAAGTTTTGATTTTCACGGATCCCAGGCATGGAGTCGAGCATTACACACATAGTTACTAGTAAGCTTAACACAGCCGGGCAGATGGACAGATTTGCGAAACCCTATTTTCTAAGACTGTGCCAGAAAGGCTTCAATTTACCTATATCAGTACAAGTGTAAAAATATTTTTGGATCGAATTAAGGCCTCCAGCATAGAATGGTCGGTTAGTTAGATAGAAACGGCACTTGGTGAGGATGCACTTAGACCAGAAATAGGTCCATTATTCTGCCTATATGTAAGGTTGGTGGGTCACTCTCATAGTCCTGGAACCATCTACTTCTCTGTATAAAAGAGTTAATTTTTGGCCGCACAGGTTTTGCCCTTTAAAAATTGTTCACACATGGAAGTTTTTCTGATGTTGGCAAGTGTAGGACAGGTCCATAAAAAATGGCATATGGTCTCTTCTTCCTCTTCGTCCTTACAACTTCTGTAGAAATCATTAGAGAGGGTGTTTTATCTCTGGGTGTGTCTTCCTATAGCACAAAGTTTGATGACTTTGATGAATTTAATGACTGTCTGAATGTCAATGTACTGTACATATACATATCTGTGGCCTAAAGGTTAAACCGCCTAAGTCGAGTTAGGACAAAATTGAGTTAAGAATGCCAGAAGATGCTCTACCAAATTTATGCTCCCAAATTTTAACCTTATTACCTGTTATCGTTACGGAGTTCTAGGTAAGACTAAAATTTCAAATTTCCATACGTTTCCGGGAGAAACAAAAACTTTAAACTCGTTTTCTGAGAATCTGTGAAAATCGACTTAGGCGGTTTTACCTTGTGGCCACAGATATGACAATATCCGATGTTGACACTGTATTAACCGCTAGCTAGTCGACGGCTTGGTAAACAGAGGTAAATTCGGCAGTTAAAAGAGAGTTAGATATCCAGGTCCAGCATAGAATAGTCCCCTAAGTGTAAACGATGGTAATATTTAAGACTCTTCTTGATATATATGGTTTTAGTCTGGTGGCAGGCATTCAAAAAAGGAGCTGCAGTTTTGAACAAAATAATTTAGTTTTGAAAAAGAAAAAAAAAATATATTACCCTGCGCTATAAACCACCTACCACCCGTTGATGTCAGAATGAAAACTAAATAATTAAACGGGATTAATTGCGAACCAGGGGAAATAAAATCTGTTTTGTCGTAGATATATTTACAGACAGATATAAAACTGCGTATGATACGGAAAAGAGGGAGCTTCCTCCAGTTCAGCTGATAACGAGACTGGGGGCCGCGCTATCGTATTGCATATACACATTCAAATAAACAGGTAGGAATTAAAGTTAGATTCACCAGCTGGAAAATCCAAGTATGTTTTGCAATGCTATGAATCTCTTTAAGAAGTCGCAGGTATATACAACTCATCCTTATGCTTGGTTGTGGATTGTTAACTCAGTTTCCTTGTCGCATTTAAAATATTGAGGTTCCATCCGCCACTTTTGAACCAATTACATTTCACATAATGTGAAGACCTATCAGTGCATCTCATCATCAATCAAATCTTCACACTTCGGCAGATCCTGCAGAAAACCCAAGAAGTCCAAATCGATCCTCACCACCTCCCTATCGATGCCATATGTAGTTTTGACATCCCTGCCAAACTTGTCCGTCTATGCAGGATGACGATGGAGAGCGCTTGCTGCTCTATCAAGGTCAATAATGACCTCACCGAGAATTTCGATGTCAAAAAAGGTTTAAGACAAGATGACGCGCTATCATGTGAATTCTTTAGCATACTGCTTCAACGCATTGTGAGGACCTCACAAGCAAACTCCAGAGTCACAATCTATCAAAATTCTCTACAACTGCTTGCTTATTGGAAGAATTCAGTGGGCTGTCACCGGTGCGTTTGCAAGCTTTGAAGCAGAAACAGCCAAAATTGGTTCACCGATAGACGGGAGTAAAACCAAGTACATATACGAGTATGCGGTCAACAAGAAGCGACAAACAATATCGAAGATGATAAACACTCCGGCCAGCAGAGGTTTCGAATCTAACCCGAAGGGGCGACGCAGTAGAGGACCTCCTTGTCGTATACGTTTGTGATGCGCACATGTTCAAGAGGTCCTCAGCCAACTTGGACTGCGCAACTGGAGGCAACTATTTTATTTTTGTTTTATTTATTCACCTAGCAAATCTGTTCAAGCCAGGATATTGAAGAACTGTGCAGAAAACCTATGAACGACATTTGCTGATTTACCAAAGTAGTGATTCGAAGTTTGAGGCAATAGGAGACTATTTTATGCAACGAATTACTTCTCACATCAATTGCTTTTACTAGTAAAATCTGTTTTTTTTTTATGCCAGTACCAGCTTTGATTTCGAACAAAACACATGAAATTTCATTAAATAACTATTTATTTGTGTTCAATCGAGAGAATACATTCTGCAATTAATTTCTAAATACAACTTCGGGTATATGCCCACCACGGATGGATCTGATGTATGTCATCCGAGAGACATAGTTTTTGATCACTTTTTCAATATTTGTGGCCGTATGCCCTCAATAACACGAATAATGTGGGCTTCCAATTCGTCGATTATCGACTGGGCCCATTCACCGAAATTTCGACGCAAACGATGATCATTCGGCTTCAATTCTTGCACGAACTGGATCTTGTAAGCCTTCAAACCAAGACCTTTGCGTACAATTTTCCATAAAGTGGGCGGACAAAGACCAATCTGTTGTGAACGACGTCGAATCGATAAATTTGAATATTCTTCAACACTCTCTCAACGGATGCAATACTCTCTTCAGTACGCATGCTTCTTATTCGTCTCGGTGCCACTGCATCTTGCAAAGAAAATGCTGTGCAAAAAACCGTCAAAAATACGGAGAATAGCGTTCTCAGATGGTCGATTATGTCGGGTGTAATATGGTGCAAGTGCTCTATAAGTTAGGCGGATAGAACCATAATTTTGGAACCAAATTTGTAAAATTTGCTAACATTTTTGAAGCGTGTTTGTCATCACGGTAAAATTGCAAAGACTACTGAATAGAAATGACACTGACAGTTTGCAATTTGACAATTGGTTTGACAGATATAACTGTCTTAAGTTAGTACTGGCTTAAAAAACGGCCTCTATATTAACCTGAAGTCATGCACCACTTACTGAACCTAACGTAGTCAAAAGAAAAACTAAAATAAATGAATACTTGTCGCAATTAGCCCACAAAGGTCATAGGGCCTAGTTTCTAGCAATCATTCGTGATATGTGTATTATATTTTTCACTCCAGTTTACGGGACCTATAATTTTATTCCGTATCCAAAAGGCAATTTATTTCTTGAGAAGCTTTCTCGTTACAAAAATTCTCTTGGCTGTTTGTCAAATATTGGCGGTAGGTGTTTCATGTTATGGGATTCGAATATTGAACTTCATACACAGAGTTTCGATACACTAACTACTGCCCCACGGCGGCCAAAAACAAGATCACATACCATATACCATATGTATAACATAGAGAGTACAGAAATATAATTTGCTGGTATTCATGACTAATAAAGACTTCTACGGATTGATTGATCTACAATCTTACTCATGTGGGACCATATCATCAGCTTATGAATGGATTTTCTTTGGTTTTAGGGTCGAAGTATTTGCATCTTTTGTAGTGACAGTCAGGCTGCGATTAATGTTTTTATCAGCCCTTTAAAGACTTCCAAAATAGTTCGAGAATATAAAAAAAACTCTTTGACCTCGGTCACAAGGCTGAATTTTCTGACTCCTGTCTGTGTTACGGATCATACTGTAATCTTGGGAAACGATGAGATTAATAGATAAGGCTCAGAGGAGGGTTTGTCAGGACCCGAACCTGAGTTGAGTTGGGTTTCTGACGAACGCAATGTGTGTGGTATGACTCCAGGATGCAGGATGACTAAACGGATACTTTCGGATGGCCGCATAAAATCAGCGGGATTCTTGTTGTATCTGAGGGTAACTTATAGGCGTCTTAAGGGGCCATTTCGCTTTCTAACGCCCTTCTAGTCGCAATATCGCATAACTTCGCTTGAAATATACTTTTGTCTACTTTCAAAGTAGTTCCAAGTTCAACTGAGTTCTCCTTGAACATTCTCTGTTTAAATTTTTGTAGAAAGCAACGCACTAATTCACCTGAAAAGTTGGCATCATTTTGAAGAAGCATTTTCTATATTTCTCAAATTGCATTAATTATTCCAAAAGTGTAATTTAATGAACCAATGATTTTCTTAACGCTCTCTATGAAGTCGAATACTCTGCGCCAAACTACTCGTTGGTTATCCACTGATTTATTCTCCTTTCAATGATCTCACGTACCATTACCAACAGTCCCTTAGTTTTTTTTTGTTCCTTTTGAAACCTAGTCCTTGCTCATTATCAAGCACAATTAAAACCAATTAGTTGATACTGCTCTGAGTACTAAGCGCTTAGACATCTAAAAGGAAAGGAGGAAACACTCCACTGCTTAGCGTGTTTGAATTGATAGGCAAGGATAGGGAATTAAATAAATTCCTCTTAATTAAATCACTCACACAGGAATTATTGTCACCCATACGTGACCAGCATTCGTATTAACCAATTCGTCGTATCTGCATCCATTATCATCATCATCATTACCTCCATCATAATAATCATCATGCGAGTCCATTCACATCCTTTATCATAACCAACCATGCACTCAAAATCCAATTTCTAAAATGTACATCTTCTATCCTTTCTCTTTCCCTCTCTCACCGTTCTTCTATCTCTTATACACAAACACCGTATGAATTGGCATTATCGACCAGAATACGAGTATGTGATTCAAACATTTAAAAAGAATATAACTTCTAATTGCCCGAAGAATGACACAGAGATATAGAGAGTGCGAAAGATGTGTTCTTGACATCAACTACTTCACATCCTAACCAGGATGCAATTATTAACAAGCTTTAATTGAGGTTTGATTTTAGCATAGAAATTGAACATCCTTCTAGCAACATAATGTTTCCCGGTTAATCCTTTGAAAAAACATTTCTGTAGAGGATGATGTTTCCTCAGGATTTGGATCGCATTCTGCTAGATAAACTTAACAAATTTGGCTTTGAAAATTCCAGAAAGGATAGACGGATTGATGGTATCAATGCAACAATAACAGTGCAAGCACTAACTTTTACGGAGATGTATAGTTCAATTCAAACTTTTTCAAACAACAATTTCGAAAGGATTCTCTTTATTTCTTGCATGGTATTTGTATGCATCTCAAATTTATTTTATGTGCTTGAAAACTTTTAGTCTTTAAATTTTCTTCAATGCTTGTTGATCCTTTGAAGGATATTATATTCCTTACATGATGCGGAAAATAAAATAAAATATAAGAATAATTTCAAACTAGGACATTGCGTATCTATGTATCTTAAAGTGTTTGGTACATGATTGTAATGTTGAATGAAGGGCAGTGTGTCTGTTTGTGGGGTCCATAGAGCAATGATGTGATGTGATGCGGAAATGTTTAGCTGATAACTTTTCCAGTTGGAGAAATTTTTCCTGTGGATCAAGTCAGATGGAAAATTTGTTTTTTTTTATATTTCTTTCAATAGATACGAATGCGAAGTGGCAAATGACAGCGTGTTGGACATTCTAACATTTATCGATGATATTTCTTTGTTTTATTTATTTTCATCTCGAACGAAGGGATGGGGGAGGAATGGCATGAATGTTCTTATGCAAATTGGAGATACTTTTTGGAATAAGTTTTACTTGCTGTGCGTTATTTGATTTTTGGAATTTCTGGAATTCTGTCGAACGCACGTGTTGAATTATGGAATTTTATTGATAATTTCGTTTAGATACATTGAAGAATAGGTTGAGTGGAAAATTTGATTATATGACGGGTTCGAACGAGTCAAATAGCGAACGCAGTTGGACGGAAAATGTACAATGTTCCTTTTTGTGTATATCAGCGTAGGAGGTGTTTGGGCTTTCAAGCGAATTTTACAGGTGAATGCATGTGAATTGGGAGCCATGCGATATGTTTTAAGGTTAAAATTTAAGGTTCCATCAAAATCGTCTGATTTAAATTAAACAGCTTTTGTTCGAGATATAAAAAAAAAAAACATTATTTCGAGTTTAAGTACCATCGATGCCATTAATTAGGAAGTGTAACATCATTTAAATGTCCTCCGCGGAAACGCCTGCACGAGTGAATGCGCTAACCACAACTTTCCATGAATTTCTCGGATAAATCGTTCGACGTTGGTTCTGAGGTCTTAAGACCTTAGCTTACTGGCATAGACCATGAGCTTGACATCACCCTAAAGAAAATAACACAGAGGTTCAATTTTTCGCCCCTACGTTCAATTGTTCGTTTATCTGGACTAGTACGACGACCGAAAACCAGCACACGTAGTCCCAATCGACTGCGAACTTTACTAAAAAAAGTTGGATAGTTTGCAAACGTTGTTGAAGCATGTGCCTTTCCATGATTAAATGATAAGTATAGACGAGTTGAAATTGCAAGTAAACCGGAAGCTAACTTCATGCATCGCCGAGAAACCCTGTTGGAAAAATGGGGCGTCCCAATTGACAAAACCCATAGTATTTTTCCTGTTTTGTTGAAATTCAATGAAATTATCGAAAAAGAAAAAGAATATGAGTACACGACATCCACACAAAGACAAAATTTATCAGATAATACCATGACCCAGCCGTAGTTGAAAATCCAAATTCTTCTGTTCGGTAATGCTGCTCTCTCCAGTTCAGTTCCACCCAGAATACGTAGCTTTGGCAGGTCATCCTCCATAGGACCTTTTTTTTTAAGTGATAGCCGAAGAGGGTTCAAAGCAGACTTTGTTAGTATTCTTTTACTCAAGCCAAATTCAATTCGTTTTGAATGACGTACTCGTTATGTTTGTGTACGTTGTGCTTACATCTGCCTTGTTCATGCCCCACATTCTTATTTTACGTTATGAGTGATCACCTCGTCCTCGTACACTGAATTTTCTGTGAACACACTCTTGTATAACTTCTTTATTTAAAAATAATATAAAGTATACAATTTTAAATATAAAATAAAATACTAGCATGGCATAAACGCCGTCTGCCGTGAATTGACATTAGATACTTAGGTTAGGTTAGGTTAGGTTATGTTGGCTGTCCACACGAGAGTGTAGACACACTTAGACCAGCGAAGGTCCTTTGTGATACCAAGATCAAACCATTAGGCCACTCAGGGACTAACAAAACCAACCGGAGCTTTTGACAAAGCGATGGATGCTCATGACGTCCAAGGACGCCAGATCGCAGAGGTCGTCAAGGAAGGGGGACCCTAGATGGAGCATTCTTTTATGCGACAGGGCTGGATATGTGCATAGGAGGTGAAGGATGGTTTCCTCCTCCTCTTCGTCCCTACAGCTTCTGCAGAAGTCATTGGAGAAGAGGCCAAGTCTTTTGGCGTGCTGGCCTATAAGACAGTGTCCAGTGAGAACACCGACAACGCAGCTGATTTGTGTACGCTTTAACTTGATCAGATCGGCACTACGTTTTTGATCCAGCTTAGGCCAGATCTGTCTCGAAATGTGACACGTTGAGCCGTTTCCCCATATAAGGTTGGTCGCGCTAATAGCGTTCAGCTTTAGTAGATACTTACATGTAGCGAGGGGCATACCCAGGGCTTGCCTTTCAGGCAAAATCCTTAGAGTGGTACCCTGTCTGGCGAGGTCGTCAGCCCTGCAGTTACCTGGAATGTCTCTATGGCCCGGCACCCAGCATAGGTGAATGTTGAACTGCTCTTTCATCTCCATAAGAGATAGACGACAGTTTAAGGCAGCCTTTGAAGTGAAGGAGAACGATTCCAGGGACTTGATTGCCGCTTGGCTGTCAGTGAAAATGCTAATATCCCTGACAGATAATACATTACATTTCAGCCAGGACAGGGCTTCTTTAATCGCCATGATTTCCGCCTGGAAAACGCTACAATGATCGGGGAGATCATTGAGCTCAGATTGAGCTGTTCGGAGAAAACACCACAACCCACCCCACCCTCCGTCTTAGATCCATCTGTAAAGAAGTGAACCGAACTACCATCGACAGGGGATGCTCGTACTGCTCGTACTGAAGTTACGGTCAAATCTCAGTTTCGGCGGGGTGTAGTCCGTGTTTTCGTGTTTGAAGTTGAGAAGATCAAGGATCGAGGAGTGGCCAAAGCGATAGCTAGACCACTGAGAGGAGGCTTTCAAGCGGATGGCCGCACAGGCTGCCATCTGTTTGCCGAAAATATCTAAGGGTAGCAGGTTGAACAAGATGTCCAGTGCCGCGGAGGGAGTAGTTCTAAGTGCACCACTGATGCAGATGCATGCAGATCTTTGCACCTTAGCTAGTTGAGTGAGGTGGACAGCCCTTTCAAGAGCAGGCCACCATACGATCACGCCATATAGTAGTATAGGCCTGATAACGGACACGTATAGCCAATGGGTGATTTGAGGTTTAATACCCCAGCTCCTACCTATAGACTTTTTACAGGAATAGAGAGCTACATTAGCTTTCTTGACGCGCTCTAGTAGATTGGCCTTCCAGTTTAATTTCCTATCCAAAATAAGACCCAGATATTTTGCGTTTTCAGAGAAGGTGAGACTGGTGCCATTTATCAAAGGAGGGTCTATGAGGGGAACTTTATATTTCCTCGTGAAGAGAACGAGTTCCGTTTTATGGGGGTTAACCCCCAGTCCACAATTGGAGGCCCATTTGGTGGGCCGAAGGAGAGCATATTGGAGGAAATCCCTGAGAGTGTCCGGGTGTTTACCGGAGGAAGCAATAGCAATGTCATTAGCATAGGCGATCACTCTACAACCTGACGTATCCAGGTCCAACAGTAGTTCATTAACTACCAGGTTCCACAGAAGAGGTGACAAGACTCCACCTTGAGGTGTACCGCAGCGAGCAATTCTTCTGGCCGATGCTCCGCCCAGCTGCGTGTTAATAATCCTGCATGTAAGCAATTGATTGATCAACACTCCGAGCGAGGTATCTACTTTCAGATTTACAAGTGCGTCGGTAATTGCCTTTGGTTTGACATTGTTAAAAGCTCCCTCAATGTCAAAGAAAGCCACCATGGTGTATTCTTTGATGCTCAATGATTTTTCGATGATGCGCACAAGCGAATGTAAGGCAGTCTCAACCGATTTGCCTTTGCAGTACGCATGTTGGGACGACGAGAGCAGAGCTGGGCTAATACTTTGCCGAAGATGGATATCAATTAACCTTTCTAACGTTTTGAGCAGAAAGGACGATAGACTGATAGGTCGGAGATCCTTTGGTTCCACGTGCGAGCTCTTTCCTGCCTTAGGTATGAATATGACTTCAACCTCGGTCCATAGTTTGGGAATATAGACCAGATTTAGACAGCCCGACAAGATGACTTTGAGCCATGGAAGCACAATGTCCTCGCATTGCTGAAATTCAGCTGGAATAACACCGTCAGGTCCTGGGGACTTGAAGGGTTTGAAACTGCGCATGGCCCAACGGATCTTTTCTGTAGTTATCAAGACTAGCGAGTTGCTGCAAGGTTGAGGGGGGGGATTTCCCTCTCGCGATATAGCAACAGGGGAGCTACCAGGAAAGTGGGTATCCAGTAAGATGTCAATGGATTCCTCCGCAGAGGAGGTCCAGTAACCATCCGGATGCAAAAGGAAGCTGGGTGTAGCAGGGCTTTTAGAGAGGATTTTCCGCAACCTGGAAGCTTCCGAGGACTCTTCAATGCTGTCGCAGAAAAGTCTCCAGGAGCGTCGTTGCTCCTTCCTCAGTGAGGTTTTGTATTTTCTGAGAGACAGTTTATAGGAGTCCCAGTCGGCCGTCTCACGGGAGCTTTTAGCAGTATTAAAAAGGAGCCTACTGTCTTTCCTAAGAGTACTGAGATTTGCATTCCACCAGGGAGGTTTCATTCTACCTCGAGGTTTGCGGAGTGGGCAGGCCTCGGCCATGGCACCATTTAGTGCCGATGTTAGGGTGTTGACTAAATCGTCGAGGTCTTCAGTGCAAGAAGGTTCAGTAGGCAGATGGGAGGCAA
This sequence comes from Brachypalpus laphriformis, assembly GCA_945910035.1. Taxonomy (NCBI): domain Eukaryota; kingdom Metazoa; phylum Arthropoda; class Insecta; order Diptera; family Syrphidae; genus Brachypalpus; species Brachypalpus laphriformis. Next base: position 129,329,766 of record OX246755.1, read on the forward strand.
TAAGCGTTAATAAACGTTTCCTATAAAGGGACCAGTTGGTTTTTCTATAATTTCTAAAAGCCTTCTGGTCAGGCAGATAGTCATCAAGACTAAATTGGAGGTAACGGTGGTCTGAAAAAGAGTGCTCATCAGAGACTCTCCAGTCCTTAACCAAGTTATATAAATGATCGGAGACAAGAGTGATGTCCAGGACTTCTTGTCGGTTTCGAGTAATGAACCTTTGAACATTAGATACTTAATAAAGTAAAAATTCTATTAGAAATTGAGAACAGAGAAATTGTAATTGTTCAAAGTACAGCATATAAATTTGTTAACAAAATTAAAAAGCAAAAATTAATAACTATGATCTTGCAAAGTTTTGACCAATATGTAGCAGAATTATTACACTTATATTTACATAAGTCCACAAAGCTGTTTCGATAGCCAAAAGCGTGATTACAGTAGTTGAGAAGAATTCTGCAACCTAATACTTCTTCTTCTTCTTCTTCTTCCTTTTATCAGCGAGGCTATGATCCGAAAACAAGGGATCACAGCCCTCCCACTTCACTGCATTTCTACTGATCCGCCTGTGGGGTTCGCCTATTTGACCTCAGAAAATATCGATTTTGGATCACTCGGTTACTGAGGCCAATGAAATGCCGATGTCGTCGCATTTGTCTGATCCAGGCGTTTATAGGCCTGCCTTTCCTACATCGCGATGTCTTTGGAACGTGCATAGATATTGCCTTTTTAACAGGGTTCAAATGATCTCTTCTTTGAACGTGGCAATACCAGCTGAGCCGGTCGCGCTCTAATTTGTGTACGATGGTTTCCTTGATGTGAAAGCTTCCACGGATCTTCGAACTTCTTATTCGATCAAGCTTGGTCACTCCTGCTGTCATGCGAAGCATCTTCATCTCAGCTGCCGTTAATTTACTCTCATACTTTTTGTACATCGTCCAACATTGTGAACCGTATGTGAGCGCTGGACGTACAACTGCGGTGTATAGCCTTTCTTTCCTTTCTGCAACCTAATACACCATTCAATAATTGCTCAGCTTCGTCAAATGAGCGATCACTCTTAGAAAAATAGAGGATGCGGAGCTCCCGCAATACGGGACATACCATATTGCTAAAAAATTAAATACGGTCTCATTCTCATTTAAATTGCATAGGGTACAAATTCCTCGAAGATCCTGTCTATGCGGTATATAGTTGAGAGGCAATATCTGTGTTCTGACCTTAAAGATTAAACTCATCTTGGAACAAATCACGTAACTTGGCGTTATACAGCCAACAGTGGGCAACCAACTGTGGTAGAGAAATGTTAACTCCTACAATATGCAATAATTTTTTTCATCAGTCGATTACTATGGTCGTCGGAATAGTTACGTGATTTGCCCCCTGGTTAACTGAAAGTTCGTTCCTAAAATAATTGCAAGTTCCCAAAGGGTGATTAAATAATAAATACATATTTGGCGCAACAGCTCTTTAAGTGCCAGGGCCTAGCTTCTTGCAACCACTCATGTTGTGTGCGTTATATTTTTCACACGAATTGAAGGGACCTACAGTTTTGTGCAGTATCCGAAGAGCAATTTGTTTTGGAAAGCTTTTTCGAGACAACAATACTATCGGAAGTTTGTCAGACGTTCGCGAGAGGTGGGACCGTGAAAAAAACGTTTTGGTGTTTTCTGAGATTCGAACTTGGGACCTCACGCGCAGTGATCCGACACACTAACCACTTATGCCACGGTGCCCATAAAGCGTGATTGTCTTTTTTATACCTGTCTACTTAACGACATACTTTCTCTGTTCAAACATTGCTGGAAGAAAGACTCGTCTACTTTGGCAATGCAGTTATTTGTATTTGTATTTGTAGTTTGTATTTGTATTTATTAAAAAACATGCTGACAACATACTACAAGATTAAAGGATCTTTTCGAAGTATTAATATCTTAAATTACATAATTAAAAATTTCACCTCGTAAATAAATTAAATAAGAAGACAATATAAGCATATTTAACGGATTAAGAATATTCAACAAATTAAGGTTAAGAATAAAAGATAAAGTTAAGTAGAGATTGTCAGATTGTGAGACTGTTGTCAGATAGATAGATAAAAAGCATTTTCCTGAATTCTGTAAAAGAGTTAATTATCTGCAATTCGTGTGGAAGCCGATTCCACAGACAAACTGCAGAGACAAGGCAGGAATATTCTCCAATGCAATGCGCAAATCGTGGAACAATTAGTTTCAAACCCCTGGTAAAACGGGCAAAAGTAAGCATATCATATAGGTAGGATGGGCCCTTTAAGCGAATGATTTTGAATAACTTCAGAATGTAACGAAAATGACAATATACATCCCAACTCAACCCAAAAACACATAACTTTAAATGAGAAACACTACAATATCGGGAAATGTTATAAATAGAACGGATACAATCATTAAATACAACATTTATTTTGCGTTTACACTCGTAATCTGGACAAGGATACACAGAACAGTTAAACATAAGAAATGGCATTAACAAAGTTTTAGCTTATCGTATCTTGAGATTTATCTGCAATAAGCTGACAGAGTTTCTTAAGCAACGTAACCCAACGTAGACCCTCCTTATTGTATCTAAAGTTGTATCGCAACAGGAAAGCGTAGAGTTAATAATATAATATCCAAGATATTTCACAACATCGACGACAGGGATTGAGTCTCCATTAAGAATGATAGGCGAGAAGTCAGTAGGGCGGAAATTTCTTCTAGAGCATATCATGCTAATAGTTTTAGCAGCATTAAGTTTAAGTTTGTTGATCTTAGACCATTTTGAAATATTTTCACAGCCTTCATTTACTCTGGCAACACAATCTTCACTCAGGCCAACTGGACGAGAAAAGCAAACTAAAACGTCATCAGCGTATGTTACATATGGATTTTGCAGTTTTCAACAACATTAGGGAGGTCATTATTAAAAATGGTGAACAACAGTGGTCCCATTACAGAACCTTGAGGGACACCTACATTAGTGACATAAGGATCAATTCCGTGACCACTAGTTGGATGCGATTGTAGAGATACGCCTGAAGTAACTTTACAGAATATGGTGAAAAATTGAATTTGTTTTATTGTTTAGAGAGTAGTATTGAGTGGTCGATGCAGTCAAATGCTTTTGAGAAGTCGTACGTGGATCACTGGTAACTTTGCGAACAGCTGATTCACAGCTGTAGTTACTACGAAAACCAGACTCCCACTTCGTCAGTAAGTTGTTAATATTTAAATAACGTTGAATTTGATTAGCAAGTCTTTTTTCAAAGGCTTTGGACAAAAAACAAACAATACTAATAGGTCGGAAAGGTTTTGGTGGTTAGTTTTTTTCTGGTCAGGGATAATATCAGCATATTTCCATTGCAGAGGAAATTGACAGCTGTACAAATAGTAATTGAAAATATGTCGTATGTAGGGAAGTAAGTGAGGAAGAAGTAAGTTTATAAATCTGGGCGATATACCATCTGGTCCTGTAGCGTTTGATTTCACCGAAAGAATTGCTTTAAGGACATCGTCCTCTTCAACACAATCAAAAGCAAAATATCGATTTCCGCGGAAGACAGATGAGTCTTGATCAGAAATTTCAACTATTGAATTGGAGGAATCCGGTCTAAAAAATGAACACATTACATTTGGACTCAATGAACAGTTTGGCGCATCTTTGTTATGTGCGACACCAAGCGCTTTTAATTTTTCCACAGATCCCTAAAGTGCATTTTAGTATCGAGCTTAATGTGGAAATATGATTTCCTTGAGTTACGTATTAAAAGATTAACCTTATTTCGGGACTGACAGTACTGTCTTCTATTAAATTCAGATGATTTTTTTTTGTATTTTTTAAAGAAACGTTCCCTTTCCAGAATTAATATTATAATTTGGTTGGTATACCATGGACAAAACTTAGGTTTAATACGATTAGATACAAGGGGACAGAGTTATCAAAGAATACATTTAAAAGATAATGAAATATCTGAACTTTACTGTTAACATCAGGTCAAAATTTGTCCCGCTAATCGCTAACATTACTTATACATAGTAAGATTGAAATTAACATTATGTATAGACGCCATATCTTACCATTCTTTAAATGGCGTTAATTTACAATATATCAATAGCTCTCCTTAGAACACACCTGCTCCCATTCTGCCATTTATCATGGTGACATAACCGTTAAACAAAATCCGTCTTTCTACTAAGTCTCACTGGGCATAGGCATAATAGGCAGAAATGCAGTACAATGGACCTACTTTCTGGTCTTAGTACATCCTCATCAAGGGCCGATCCTAACCTATAGGCAGAATACAGCAAGACTATGGAATTAAAGGCAACACAATCCGTTGGCCAAATCTGAACGCAAAACGTGCGACATATTTGAGATCAATCGGTGTTGGATTTCTAGGCTTAGTAACATCGATAGCAGTAATAAATTTTAGAAATCTCAATCATCCATACGCACACCTATCTGCTTAGAAGTACAATAAAAGTAGAGATTTTGTAGGTTTTTAGACATGATCAGAAGAGAGCTAAATATACGCTGGCTTCATGGTCTTTTGGGTCAAATTCCACTTAGGGTTGTTAGTCGACGTAAAAAAGAGATTTCTTCAATTTATTTTCTAAAGACTCGTCTGATGAATATAATCAAATTCTGAGTTCAAACCATTAGTACTCGTCAAAACCAATAAATTGTTACAATCGCGTCGTCTCGCTTTATTACGTTCTCGAACATAAAGATGTTTACGAACACGAGAAGGGCTATAACCTGGCAAGAAAAGTTTCTGCAGCCTAAAAGGTGTGACGCATATTCTTCAGATTTTATACTACCTATATATTTCAAAAAGTTGGACCAATCTTATAAAGTATTGTCCATAGGTCGAAAGACCACAAAAACAGGACATTTTTTTAGCCAGTCCATCTCTTGTGGGGCAATATAGTTTGGCACTCTTTCAACATCGATGTTCGGAAGTATTGCGATTAATTGTAGTATCATTTCCAATATTTCTGTCAGACCAAAGCTTATGGCTCCATTAATGTCTTTACGATTTTAGTACAAATAAATATATTTCTTTACTATTTATAGTAGTTTTTACATTTTAATAATCAAAAAACCTAGCCATGTCAGGTATATTGATTTTCTAACACGCCGCTCTACATCGCATTATCAGAATTCCCATCATACTCGTAGTTAATAAATCATTAAATTCTGTCAAACTTTATACGTAATAATTTATTGTTAATACATGACTTCATAAAAGCAGTACTCATGAAACAGGTGGGTACACATATTGAGTGATTAATGTCGACAGTGAATTTGTGGCATAAAATATTGTAATATTAGTATGATTCCCTTAAGTGTCTGTCATGAACTTGCAAACATAAATCTAGAACGCCATACGCATCTGTGCACATTATGTGCTTTTGTTTACGCTAGGTAATATGAGATAAATAGAACAGATACACTTTAATTTTTCTTACATTCATCATAATATTGTATATGAAACTGCAGTTGTTTCTGTTTCTTTACTTAAGTATGCATAACTCTTAATTTTAATTACAAAGTAACGCACTATAAATAGTAAGAAGACGCTAGAATATATTCAGGGAATAGAGCAACAATTAAAAGCGTACTTACCTCATTCTTCTGTAATTTGTCCTACCTGAGTGGGAGTCACATCTGTGACGAGCCTATCTTCGCCATTGCTTTATTTCGTTATTTTGAGAGTTCTTTATTGGCACAGTGTACTCCGTATGCATGCAGAGTTCCATGTTGAATCGCAGAGGAATGTGTTCAGATATGTTCACTCTTATTGCATGTCCGTTTAACAAATATCTTATCTCAGCTCTGCGCTGAATCGCAGCGAGATGTACTGCGAGATGTACAACACGGTATTTAAAAAATACCTTGCGAAACATTTGTAAATGAAAAGGTTGTTTCTACTTGTTTTATGCTATGTACGTGTCAATTATTATAAATGCTATCGATGCTATCTGCCCCCTCACATTGTTAAAAAAATAATTCTGGAAAACATGGGCAAATTTAAGAAGCGTTTCCCAGCAGAACAGGAGAAATTTTGGACAAAAAAAGATCTGGCGAACTTCTCTGAGTTTTGAATTTAGAATTTTAAATTGAAGGTTCACTCGAATTTCGATGGAAAGACTCGGTAACTGCTCTGCAATATTCCCACGCAATTTCGCAAAAACACAAGAACCTTTAAGGATCTAACCATAAACTATTAAAAACGATTCTTCTACCAGATTCCTGATTTCAATAGATAAAGTTTGCCCACCAAAGGTAAAAAAAATATTAAATTGCGCTAACGACTATACTTTTTTCATTACATTTGAGTTATTACATGACGTAAGTTGGAAACAAAAAAAATTATAGTGTAAGTACCGATGTCTTAGCTGAAAGGAACTCAAAGTCAGGATATACAAAAACAACACAACGATCTCAATGCGCGGTCAGCTTTCGACTGCCATTTATTCTCTTTATTATTATGCTTTTGAATTAGACTCCTCCTACCCGGCAGCCAGTTCTCTTTTGTTACAGGTTTTTGATACTCTTTGAGTATATCTATTTTTTTTTTTTATTTATTTATTTATTTTCAGTGTTGCCAAAATAGTAATGTTAAATGTTTGTATATACTGTTTTGTCCTGGTGGTGTTGAAGCTAATTGAGAAGAGTTGTTTGATTTTTTTGTAATTTTTCATTTTATTTTGTTAATGATTTCTAGTATTTTTTTTCGAACAAGTGCATATGTGAAGTGAAGCTATGTCATCTGATTTTATAACCAAATAAGTTTAGTGGCTATGATTCGAATCAAGATCAATAACCACTCCAAAACACTTTGGCACCACATTCTGACCACCCACAAATATGTCCGACGGATTAGCCATAAAGAATTAGCCCTCTCGCATCATCTTATCATCTATCGAATTTCCAAATATCACCACACTCCTTAAAACCCCACACAGACCAATATACAAAGCCTCTGCAGAATCTTAACGACAATGTGAAAACACATTTAATCACTTTAACCACATTAACCAGGTCCCCTCGAACATAAAACTCGCATTAAATTTAATTTTAAAAGCCCTCTCCAATTAAAACTCCTAAGGTCATCATCATCATCATCATTGTCAGCTCGACCAGTGTAACAATTCGATTGCAGGGAAAACTTTCCAGAGTGTATCTCTTCCTCAATTTAATGAGTAATTTAATAAGCCCGACCCTTCTAAGAAGACGAAACAAACTAAAACCACCCTTCAGGTCACAACAATGAAACCTTCTTCCGCCACACCAAGAATAACCCTACTTACTATATTCTACACTTAAGTCATAACAAACCGCAGAACGAGCATCATCTGTGTGGGTGTGTGTAAATGTGGCATTGTATACGTAATAACCAGACCAGATTTAGATATTTATTTATAATCCTTTCTGAATCTAATAGAGAATGTAATAAATTTCATATACCACAATGGAATTCGGTATACACCTTCAACCAAACCACACACAGAGTAGTAACAGCGCATACATACATTGTTAGAGTTTAACACAAGACAAGAAGAACACGGTCCAACGTGCTTTGGTTTACCTAGGAATCACCGCACATTAATCCAAGGAACTGAAAGTCATCTAAGGCATTATCGTCATTTATACTCTGTGCAGATATATCCTTCCTTCGGATGGTGTGTTCTGATACATAAAGCGAAAGTTACGAGTGTGTTCATATATTTCTTAGTTTTACGGATGCTCTCTAGCCCATCTAGCCTCATGGTAACGAAGAGGAATGATGCGAGTGTATCTCATAACCCATTTCAATTATGCGGTTAGTTTATGGTTTTGTTTTTCTTGCCTTGTGGTTAATTAAGGACGATACGTGTGTTTTTCGTGATCTACGAGTATATATGATATTTCGTGGGGTGACTCATTTGGTTCGTGTGTGCCCGAAGGAAGTGTGAAAATCAATTTGTAACTTTAACGGTGGTATTAGATATAATTTTGGGAAATTGTATCTCTTGGCGTTGAAGTGAGAAAGTGGTATCAGACTAAAGTTAATTTGTTGAACTCAACGACCAGTGCAATTAACTTGATTTGATTCTCGAAACATAATGAATAACACATTCTTAGCTATTTTTATTGTATTATAATTGTCTAATTCTACTGATCATAATAAAGAGGCTTCAATTCTATAGATGCCAATGGGATGTGAGACAGTTTACAGTTATTATGGGTCTTATAGCATTGCATGTCAAATGGTTTAAGAAATTATTCTAAACTATACAAGAGATGCCTTTTCTAATGAATGGAGGACTTCCGATTTCTGGTGCACATCTACACAAATAATATATAAAAAAAATTGCGTTAATCACCTCATCCCATCTGTGTACTATATTTAACTACTTCATTATCTGACTATCTTCACGGATGGATCTATATGATATGGCAGAGCTGGAGAATTCGTCTTTTCAAAAGACCTAAAGATGGCCTGTCATCGGAGTCTGGGGACAAGAACATCAGTGTATCAAGCTGAGATGCTCGCTGCACTACATGCACTATCTTGGAAGACAGTCTTGTAATAGATATTAGTAGCTCATTATCTTTGGAATGTGTACAGAAACTGAATGAGTGTGCAATCGAGAGCTAATTCACATGAATGAACAGGCGGAGGAGTGGTCTGCTTCGGAATTTCTTGGTCTTGAACCATTTGCTGCACTAGGCACGGGGATGTTTAGAAGCTTTATCTAAAAATGGAGCAGTTCTGAACACCATAAGCAATACTCAACTGTGGATGGATGCAGGCATGCTAAAATGGTGCTTAAAATATCGGAAATCTTCACCAAACGAAATGTGTGGATGAAGTGAGAAACACTCAAATGCTTAATGACGTAAGTCACAGGACATGGTAACTTCAGATATTATTTGAAGAAGATGTGTATTTGGAAGATGATGCCTGCGGACTGTGCCTAGAATACGTGGAGATAGCTAGCACGGGGAAAGACGTATAGTTCGGCATTGTTTCTTCTATTCCACCTCGCCGTCTATGCAGACGGGACCCAAGATCACCCGAAGAACTTTTCTCTCAAAGTAATGCATCTGCGCCATACAGCAGGACTGGGATGATAAGTGTCTTATAGTTAGTAGTTAGACATAGGGCTCTGTTACTTAATTGCCTTCATAGCCCACAAAAACCGCGATTGGCAATAGTAATCCTTCGTGTGATCTCCCCACTGGCGTCATTTGCGAAGCTCACCATAGAGCCTAGGTAGGCAAAGTACTACGAGTACATCCAAATTATATCTCTATTGTGGCGTTCTGTCCAAGACACCGATGTTGGGTGTCCTTTTTTGTAGACAACATATGCAATTGTTTTGTGTTGCTTTCATTGACCACTAGACTCATCTTTGCTGGCTTGATCTTAGTACTCGCAAATGCCCCACTGACGGCCCATTGAGTTTTTCCGACTATGTCAATGTCATCGGCCGGCGTAAGCCAGTAGTTGAAAAGATTTGTAAAAGATTGTACCTCCGTTGTTGGCGTGTCAGTATCCTACAATAAAAACAAACAAATAAAACAAATATTTGGCGCAACAGCTCTTTAAAGTGCCAGGGCCTAGCTTCTCGCAACCACTCATGTTGTGTGCGTTATATTTTTCACACGAATGGAAGGGACCTACAGTTTAGTGCCGTATCCGAACGGCGATTTGAGAAGCTTTTTCGTGACAACAATACTCTCGGATGTTTGTCAGACGCTCGCGAGAGGTGGGACCGTGAAAAAACTTTTTTGGTATTTTCTGGGATTCGAACTCGGAAGCTCATGCGTAGTGATCCGACACACTAACCACTTACGCCACGGCGCCCACAATCCTTTCAAGAATTATGTGAAGGAGATCGCATAATAGCGCGTCACCTTGTCTAAGACCTTTCCTGACATATAACGGTTCGGTGGTGCTCTTTCCGACTTTGATGGAGCAGCGAGAGTTCTCCATCGTCAGCCTGCACAAACGGACAAGCTTGTCAGGGATGCCAAAACTAGACATGGCTCTGTATAACTCGTCTTTGTATAAGCTATCATAAGCAACTTGCGAATATTTTATATTCATGGGTTTTTTGCAAGATCTGCCGTAGTGTGAATATTTGGTCAATGGTGGACTTTCCCAGCCTGAAACCGCAGTGATAACGACCTATCAGGTTGTTGACGATCGGTTTACAATATTGGGAAGATGTATACCTCTATAGTTGGCGAAGTTCAGAGGGTTTCTTTTCTTCAGAATCGAGGAAACTATGCTGAGGTTCCAGTCATCGAGCATACTTGCCTCCGACTAGATTTTACAGATGAGCAGGTGCATCCTCCTAACCAACTCATCTCCTGCTGCCTTGAAATGTTCGGCGACAAGCCCATCGGCTCCAGCAGATTTGCTGGATTTAAGTTTAGATATCACTATCCTCACTTCATTCTGATCGAGTTAATGGGAATCTTGACTGTCTTTATCACTGTTGAATGGCTCATTCTGCCTGAGAGTGGAATACTGGTCATCGTTGCCGTTTAGGAGTCTGCAGAAGTGTTCCTCCATATCCTCAGCACCGACTTCGATTCTACTGTTATACTACCATATTCGTCCCTGCGGGCTTCTGTTCTGGCTTAGAAACTCTGGCATGTTCTTTTTTCCTCTTGGTAAAATTTTCAAACATCATTCCTGATATAAAGACTTTCACCTCGATCGAGCGCTTCTCGTGCTCCTTTTCTTTTTTCTGATAAGTCAATGTTCCTCTTTTCTCTTCCGGTCATAAAACTCGCGAGCAGCTCTAGTCCTTCTTTGAGCCGCCGTTTTGTACGCCTCTTGTTTTGCCGGCATTCCTCGTCAAACCAAGAGTTTCGTTGTGGTGGTCGAAAACCCAGTACATCAGAAGCGCCATCCTTGATGGCTTGTTGGCAACGCTGCCCCTGGTCTTCCGCATTTGCTGCTGGCGGCATAGGGCTTAGATTAAGATTAAAAGAGACTCGATGGACAAAGGCTCTGGCGGTCCCTTGCGATTGTAGCTTTCCGGCGTCAAACTTCATCACAAAATTTCATTAATTTCACTCCGTTCTGGATATCCGTATCCGTACCTTGCCTACAACTAGGTAGTGATCCGAGTCCGCATTGGCTCCTCGGAAAGTCCGAACACCCAGAATACTGGAAGATTGCCTTGCGTCGATCGCAATGTGGTCGATTTGGTTGATGGTTTTTCGATCAAAAGAGAGCTATGTCCCCTTGTGAATATCAAGACGTGGGAATCGTGCACTAGCTACGACAACGTTTCGTTCCGCCGCAAAGTCAACTAGCCTGAGACTGTTGTCGGATGTGGTGTCGTACAGGCTGTGCTTTCCGACCGTTTTAATAAAGACGTCCTCTTTTCTTAGCTTTGCCTGAACGTGGCTAGGGCATTGCTCATATGTCTTGTCCAAGAGCAAGAGGGAAGTCATCCTTCGTCATGTCGTCCGTCTGAGCGTGAGCACATATTAGGCTAATGTTGGCGAAACTAGCATTGATACGGATAGTCATAAGGCGCACGTTCACATGCCGGAGACTGAAGGCTTATTGCTTACTTCGGCCTCTAATAACAAATCCAGACCCGAATAGACGCTGTCCTTATTCTTCCAAAGGGGTTGGTTAGCCCAACTCCGACCAAGGTACTAGGCACTCAACGGTCACCACGTGAAGGTTGAGAGTAGGAGTTGATAGGTCTAGGTTAAGTGAAAACGCTTATGTTTTCATATAATCGCGTGAGCTAAGTATTGGCCATAACTTGGTTGTTCACCTGACCGCCAATGTAAACACTGCACTTCATTGACACAGTTAATGGGGTGAAGCAACAGCCGAATTGGTATTGTGAAACACTGCACTTCATTGACACAGTTAATGGGGTTAAGCAACTGCCGAATTGGTATTGTGAAATGGCTAAATTGCATTTCTTCGATGCGGTGGTTAACAATGCTGATTAGGTAATACTTAAGTCGGTCAGGTCAATCGAGTTCATTGGTGGTGTCTCAGAAATCAATTGGCGGTTCTTCGGACACTCTTCCGGTAACCGTGGTATAGAAATATCATAAAGAATAACACCCAATAAAAGAAATAAGAACAAACTCTGAGCGTATATTATTTAATTCGTGCACTAGCATTTGACCACCTTAACATATGTGGTAGTATAAAAGAGTGTCTCTATGTATGTCTCTACAAATACCCTAAACGCAAGGCACACTGTAATTCTGCCGTGCTCTTAAATCGACGAATCCGTCACCCTATAATTTTCCATTAAAGTAAACACAAATGTTTGGCATCAACCTTTATTTCTGAGAATTTTGTTATTGCTTTCTGTCTACCTAAAGGCAGAAGTGCATTTATTTAAAATTCTGATGAGTACTCACAAAACTTCATAACGATAAAAATTACAAAATAAGATTAAAATCCTTCGTTAGGAATTCCTTTCAGTTGTCTTAATTAAAGATATTTCGCTCCACAAAATAAAGCACAAGGCGCACTGTCCCCTGAGGAACTTTCTACTGCCAATACCTCTCGAAACAGCACCTTACTATAAAAATACGTGTTCCGAAATCAATATCGCTAATATCTTTCAAATGCACAGAAGTGTTTCACGCGAGAATATCATCGCAGGATACGCGTCATTGTCGCGTTCTATTTTGTCACGTTCCAGCATAAATGCAAATTTATTTTAATGCTGTGCCATCCATAAAAAAAAGTGTGCGTGTGTGTGTGTATGTATGTATGTAAATTATAGGCAAAAAGGACGTCCCCACTTTAATTCACCTCTAACAGACTCTAACAGAGTTAACAACTTTGACCAAACTAATAAAAGCGGTTGGGTCCATCATCTCCACGCGCTCCTTGTTATCCCATTACATCGGTTTTACGCTGCGGTGATAAAAGGAAAAAGAAAAGAAGAAGACTTAGAAAGCAGGACTCTTAATTGGCGGCTTTCTTTTATTCATTACGCTTGCTTTAGGAGGGTGGCGAAGTGGTGAAGTAATGGATGCTACTTATTATATGCTTCCATCTCAAGTGGAGTTCTTTGTTTTTCTCTAATTTCTTGTGTATACAGTGGATGTATAGTACCTGCTAGGAAGTTTTTCGGGAAAATTGTTTCGGAGAAAAGCTTCAGAATATTGCGGGTGGGTAACTTTTTTAAAAACGTGTCCAATGTTTGCTATGAGTACTATTTAGGTACTTTGCAGTATATACACTTCCAAGCATTCAAAACATGGCTTGTAGAGTATATGTTCAGTAAATCGTTTTTCTCGTGTGCGAAAAGGAATCTGAGGTTAACATTTGCTTTAGCATCGCATTGCAATCGGATTGCTGTAACACTTTTCAACTCCCTGCAACTATTTCCATCATTCTCAATTGTATTTCTACCATATATAACTGGATTCCAGTGCGAGGAATTCCTCGAAAGAGCAGTGCATGCTAGTCCGCTATTACTAGACCAATTTCAGGAATCTGCTACAACCAATGTAGGCCGACGCGCCGTCGTCTACCGTTTCTGGCTATATATCTTAGCTCACTCCAACCCTTTCCTTATTTCCGCGATCAGTCCTCAAATGTTCTGCGCCATGTACTTCTTGGGTGACCAGGCTTTCTGCCCTCCTGGATTAATAGTTTGAAGCGCAGTTACGAGCCATCAATTTTATTTTCATTATTATATGCATTTATGAATTCATTCTATTAATCTTTATTTTTATTTTCGATAATTATCTAATATTGTTAAAAGTTAAGACTCCCCTGGTAGCTGTTCGACTCGCCACTCTAAGGTATTTCCTAGGAGGACTGGTCGTACCAGCTTGTGTGCTGGGATTCAATTATGAGACATATCATTTAATAACAAAAAATTGTAGTTTCTTTTGTTTTCTTCGAAGCTTGTTGAAATAAATGGATATACAGGGTGTCCGCCGGGAACGTATACTACTTTGTTTTGCCGCCATTTTGGTAAACATTAGTCTTGACAGTTCATATTTGGCAGTCGTGAAGTAGACACGTGGCAAATTTATTATGGAAAAATATTCGATAAACCAACGTGTTTTAATCGTTAAAACATTTTATCAAAATCAATCATCGATTACTGTGACGATGAGAAAGTTACGTGAAATTTTTGGGAGAAACAACGTGCCAACAAAACGCACTATTTATCGTGTAGTGAATGATTTCGAAGAAAGAGGGTCTGTAGGTGATAGGCCCAAGCATGAGCAATGGAAAACCCTCAAATTATTCATCAGTCACCTTTGCATCTATTAAAAGTAACAGTCTGGTGTGCAATTTGGTCAGGAGGAATCATTGGACCTTACTTCTTTGAAAATAAAAACGGCGTAACGGTAACTGTGAATGGGGAGCGATATCGTGATATGATCGAAAACTTTTTAATGCCACAACTGCATGCTTTGGGCTTGATTAACATGTGGTATCAACAAGACGGTGCCACATCGCATACAGCCAGGATTACAATGGAATTACTGCGAGACCTCTTTCCACAACAAGTTATTTCCAAAAATGGTGATGTTGATTGGCCTCCACGGTCGCCTGATTTGACTGCTCCTGACTTCTTTTTGTGGGGATATCTGAAAAGCACGGTTTATGCAAACAAACCAGAAACGCTTGAGCAACTCAAACAAAATATTTGTGATGAAATTAATGAAATACCGCGTGAAATGTGTGAGAATGTAATGAAAAATGTGCTCAAAAGGGCTCGCATTTGTGAGACTAGCAGAGGCGGACATTTACCTGATATTGTATTCCATACATAATTGCTGACATTAAATAAAACATTTATCAATATAAGATCCATTCTCTTTCATTTAATCAAAAATTATAAACAAACAAAGTAGTATACCTTCCCGGCAGACACCCTGTATAACGTCTAAGTATACGAACTCGAATTTCTTTAATTTTTTCGGAAAAAGGGAAGTCGCTCTACAATTCGCTCTACAAGTTTCCATTACATTGCGCGTTTTGATATGTAACTGTCGTCTTTACGGAGTGTGTGACCGATCTACTGTCACTCACGTCGTTATGCGGCGGTGTCTATAGGTTCCTGGCCTGTTCTCTAGTTTAGGTTTTCATTGAGATAAGGTTCAGTTAGAAAATCCTTAAAATGTTTCGTAGGTAGCGGTTTACGAAAGTCGGCAACTTCGTGATTGAAGCGGAATAGTCGCAGTTTGGTGTTAAGATTAATTGTATTGCTTCTCTTTATTTTGGACAACAAAATAAAGAGAAGCAACACAGACTTCGCTGTGACATTTCTACATGTGACGTCCTATTCGGTTCCACCGTCGGCTGAGTCAATACTTCCAAGATATTGGAAACTATCTGTTCTCCCAATCAGTTGTCCAGCAGTACATGTTTGTGCTACTGAATTAATTCCGATGCTGATCATTTTGTTTTTTACCGCATTGATTTTCAATCCCACAACGTCTGCTTCTCGCCTCACAGCTGCTGTCATTTGGTGGAGGTTCTTAACTCTATGAGAAAGTCGTCAGCGTAGTCAATATGTTCCAGATGGGATGTAAAAGTCCATCGAATTCCTCCGTTTTCCGTCGACGGAGCAGCATGAGCCACGTAGCTAATCACCAAAAAAAATCGTATTGGCGATAAAATACAGTCCTGTCTTTCACCACTTTTCCTCACTTCGAACTCTTTGTGATATTTGAACCCATCGTATGTAGCCTTAATAATAGCTATTAATTTATGTGGAGTACTGACCAGCCAAATAAATTCTCTGTTGAGAGGACGCTTCTTCGACATCAAGTATGTCTTCCAGATAGTAGAGAGAGTGGAGCGTACTAATTTATCTAGACGTACAGTATTACACACATAAGCTGCATACAATATTTCTTCTTTAAACTGATCCAAGTTATTAGTGACGCAGACGGATGACGAATATTTTGTAGATACACAGGAAAGTTCAACAAAACGTGATTGGATACTTGCGTACATTTTATTCAATTCTTTGGAATTATGAGATTTAAGTTCATCATCAAATATGATTGCCCATGATATCGAAGGTGGTTGTACGAGTACCCGACAGTCTTTAAAACTACGTTTGGGCTGGAGTCATGGATCCGTATGAATTACACAAAATAATACCAAATCGAATTCTTTAAAATTCATGACAGCATTTGGAAAAGTACGAAAGAGAAGTTAATAAGGCAGCCGCTTCATGAAGTTACTAAAGGTCTAAGGAGGTTAGACAAATATCTGCAGAAACAATGCTGAATAAATCAACTCAGTTAAGCTTCGCATACCAAATGCCTCAAACTTGGCTACAATATATAAAATTTACTTTCGTCAAAGACCTTAATACAATTTGTGAACCTTGATTGGATCTCCGTCCACGTGCTTTAGTTTATTTAAAAGTATTCAACGTCAAACAGTTTTAATAATTGGTGATCATGACCAGTCTATTTGCAGCCAAATTCTTTAGCTCGTACATCGAGATTATGTTGGATAATAGGCATTCCTTTATAGGTACTTGCACCATGAATCTTCTTCTTCTTCTTCCTATTTCGGCGAGGTTATGATCCGAAAACAAGGGATCATAAACCTCCCACTTCATACTTACAACATGAATGTTTGCATGAATTGTGTTTCTGCTTGTGTCATGTCAGACAGCCTGTTCACACGTAAGAAACGTGTAACTTTATTTGCCCATGTTTGCACTTTTATACCATTAAGTGCAGAAGACAATTTTTTCATGACCCAACAGCAGCAACCTCTGGCCACATATGATGCCGAGGAGGCATCAGACGGGTACTAAGTTTTTTTTTTTTTTAAATAAAAAGATTTTTCTTAGTTTTTTTTTCAATTACATAGTTAAGTTATAATAAATAAATTTAGTTAGATTAAGTCGAAAGACAAAGTTTAAGTGTTAGGATTAGCCGAGAGTGCGCGCATGGGGACAGTAAGTTAGAGTAAGATAGTTAAGTTAATTAAGCTAGTTTTAAGCGTTTTTGTTAAAATGTAAAAATCAATAAATTATACCATCAAAAATGCATTAAAAATGAAAAAAAGGCATCAGACGGTTGTATACGCGAAAACAAACTATACGATTTTCATACAATCTGTCGCATGCAACTCAGGTTGTATGCTCAAGAGCATACGACCGTACGATATCGATACAATTGTCGGTTGGGTGGATACACACGATACAATTGAGGCTATCAGCGCAAAAGTGGTGTAACCCCAAACTATTTAATTAGGAGAGAATGGGGATTTTAAATTTGATTGCTCTATTACTTTGTTATATTATGCTCTGTGCAAAAACGATTGATTCAGCTCCATCTGCTTTTGAATACCAAAAGGTGGCTTACACCACTTTTGTATTGATAGTTGGTAATGTAAGGAATGTATGTAACACCAGAACAGCAACCAACAAAAATTGTGGGTTACACCACTTTTGCGCTGATGGCCTCAATTATCGTATACAACACCAAATCTATACAACCGCAACCGTTGGAATAAATTTAAATCACTCACCGAAATCGTAGGTGGCGCGAACAACTGAGCGGAAGGCTCGAGGTTCAGTCCTGGGAAAGGTAAAAAATAACAACTTTTTCACGACACTAATGTTCGAGAATAAAACTGTCATAATACACGTTACTGAATACAACTCTACATTATGTACAGTCATACAAAATGTAGGACCCTTCCATTTATCAACTACAATGTAAAGCACGTTCAACATAAATGACTGTGAAAAGTTATATCCTCCGCCCTGCATGGGCTTACTGTTTACGCTAAATATTTATTTACTTTTTTAAATTACTTCCCCCATGATTTTTAACAAAAGATTCACTTGTACTGTGCACGCTATCGAATATTCTCGTTTCTGCATGGATAGATTCGACGACGGGACACTGTGTTGTAGTTCATTCGCTTCAGTCCCAGTGTTGGGAATGTATATACGTATATGTAGGCATATACCATTAGGTTGATGTACATCTCCCACAGCTTTGTGGTTAAGGCTTTTACTAATTGTACCGTCATATATGTGAAACATAAAAGGTATACAAAAAAAATATCTGTGGGAGATTATAAGGATCCTTTCACCCTACTTCATCATACAACAGAATGGAGATAAAAAGTATTTTACACAAATACTTAGTTCCCAGTTCTTCATAATACTGCCTCTCTTCTCCATTGCCTTTTGGACAGAAAATACAAATCTGAGGATCAAAAGTCCAGAATGGAGTTTTTTGTTGTGGACTTGTGACTCACTTAAAGTCGTATGTCCAGATGAAATTATGACCTACCTAGCTGATTAAAATTATGACCGTGGGATTGTGATACCGAAAGAAGCTACGATGTGAAATGATGACTGCATATGTTATGGGCATATGACGTTCCACAAATTCCTTGTAGAATTTCGACATAATAAATATGATCGTTCAATGTCAATTAGGCAGAATTAGTTGATCAAGAACTGAAGATTTAGAGCCTTTATGAAGATTCCACTTTGAGCAATCGTAATGTATGTTAAGGTTTTGTTTGATTTTCCCAGACCTTGGGGCACTGGAAAGTCTGACAAAGATCAGTAAAGCTAGCGGTTGTACCAGGATACATATGACTTTCTTCATAATGCGGAATAAATAAAGCTTTTGAAAAAATTAACTGATTAGAGAAGACCTTTTTTTAAGAAATCTCAGTTCTGTTCACAAGAATAGATTTACAATCTCTAAACTACCCATTCAGGTACTGTAGATCGGCGGCTCATTACTGACATCGATCCACTGATTAGCAATCGGATATGTCCGAATGTACGAGTAGAGTTCGGTTATTATTACATAATATAGCCTTCATTCGTAAAGTATTTGCTTTGGTGGAATAATATAGAAAAAGTCCGCGAATGCAATGCAATTCGACATTTGTTTCTGCAAAAAATAGTTGCTTGCTTGTAAAATCATAATACAGTGGACTCTCGACTATTGCAACCTCGATTTTCGCAAACCTCGATATTTGCAGCCCACGTAATGGGTTCGCTTTTTTCGATTTTTGCAACAAATTCAAAAAAAATTCTCGATTTTCGCAACTTTGAAATTGTCTGACACAAAACACATACATAAGTATCATTGTGAGGAAAAGGCTGCGTTCATTTGCTTCTAATTCGGGATCAAATTTTGTCAGAAAGATCTGAAATCACAACAATCCTGAACCAGATGTTTCCAGACGAGAACTTTGGCAGCGATGACATCTCTAAACGGATCTCCGAGAATTTTCAAAACGTAGAAACCCGAGAAGAAGAAGAAGTTTCTGTTAATAGTGCGGAAATGGCTCTTATTGATATGCAGCTCAAAGTAAAATTAGAAGACACAATAAAATGCTTCAGCACATGCTTGTAGTGGGCAGAACAAAATGTGCCTACAATTAAAGAAATGATGCAACTGCAAAAAATGCGCGATAAGGCCAAGCGATCTTCTGCAAAACAACTGCAAACCAAAATTTGCATCTGAGTTTTGGACAAATGATTTTTTTTTTCTTTTCTAAAAATAAAATTCTAAAATGTAATATACATAATATGTAATTTTATTAATACATCACAGAGCATCTTCTTCTTCCTTTTATCAGCGAGGTTATGATCCGAAAACAAGGGATCATAACCCTCCCACTTCACCGCATTTCTACTGATCCTCCTGTGGGGTTCGCCCCATCACAGAGCATATTGCGTAAGACTTCTTAAAGTGTTTTAATTTTCTGTTCGATTAATGCAACTTTTCGATTTTTACAATAGGACATGTTTTGATTAGTTGCAAAAATCGAGAGTATGCACTGTATATTACATTCAAGTCCTGAAAGTACAAAAATATCAATTTTCAACACAATGTACCGTCCGATCCTGTTATTTTGAGGAGAGAATTGGACGCTTACCAAGAAACAGGAAAGCCAGATCCAAGCCATGGAGATTAAATATCCCAGGAGAGTGCTAGGAGTAAGGAGAATCGACGAAGATATAAGAAAAACTTTAAATTTGGAATCGACGAGTAGAATCCTGGATGATAAAAAATGTCGGTGGTTTGGTCACTTAGTTCGTATGGATGAAGGTAAAGGTAAAGAAAGTTTGGGAAGCAAAAGCTGAAGGGAAAAACAAAAGAGGAAGGCCCAAAACGACTTGGGATAACACCGTCGAAAAAATGTTGGGAGAAGCAGGAGAGAATTGGTACTTGGCCAAACAATTAGCTAGAGACAGATGCATGTGGAGGAACTTCCAGAGGAAAAGAGTGGCCTAAATAAAGATGAAACCTCGACACCATATGGGTAAAAGAGGACCGGATTAAGTAAGTAAGTAAGTCCTGAATTTAGATGACACTCTTACATCAATCGAACTTTGAAGAAAAATACACAGAAAAATGTTGCGTACGGCTTTAAAAAAATAGGTAGTAAGAAGTAAATAAATAAAAGTGGGTATCTTATGGGGTAGCCCTTTTGCTTGATGACTTCCTATAGTCTGATCCGCATCAAATTGACCAAGTTCGAAATTTCTTCAAATGTTATTCTTTTCCACTCTTCTTTTAATAAGGTTTTGGCCAAATCGTTCAGTGAAATACATAGTTCTCTGATGAATCGTCATTTTAAGCAAATATCGCAAATGCTCTGTAATTAAATATCCATAGTTACCCATAGTAGAGATTCTATAAAGTAAAATTGTTCTATGCCAATATTCCCAATGCACCCCCACACCATTACTCTACTACCGCCTTGCTTAACAGTTTGAAGTAAGTTTTATTTTTTAAGTGCTTCAGCAAAGTGTCAGCACTATTGCGAAAGCATAACACTGGCAAAAGGTTGATCATATGGCAGAAAAAATTGTTCGCTCTGTTGCATGCTTGATATGCCTATGACATAAGATGGTCTTGAAAAAAAAAATAGTGTGAATCAAAATCAAAGGCAAAATGCCAAAACATATCTCCCAAGCTATCTGAACACCACCCACCCCCAGAGTTTTCTGAAACACAACATCTGAGTTTTAAACCACTACAAGCATCTTTCTTTCTCTCTCTATCCTTTCCAACACTCGGTCGGTGTAAAACATTTAAAGGATATTCATAACGCCTTGGGTGTGCGCATACGTATTCATATGCAATCCTCCACCATTCGATTTTATTTATATCAAATAAAATATTTTGGCAAACTGCTATGAATTGTGTGTACATAAATATACATTTGCCTTAAACATTATGTTTCTGTAGTCCAAATAAATACAGATTAATCCAATCCAATTTTGTCTTCTCAAAACAAGTTAAGTTAGACTTCAGAGTAATAACGTACTGGACGAGTCTCGAGAAATAAGAGAAATCCTTATTTAAAAAGAAGACATTTATGCTGTCTAGATGTACATACAGTTTAATGTATTTAATGAGCTAAGAAATGCTACGACGGAATTCCACTACAGAACTAATTCCGTACTTCATTTTGAAACCCCCAATTCCACAGAAACGATAAAACCTTATATATCTACCGCAAAAGTAATTAAATAGACATTTGAAAATTTTCACAATTCATGTTTAGCGCTATCTCATACAACTATTACTACAGCGCACAGTCTTCAAACCCATTTGGCCACCGCATAAAATCTAAACAATTAATAAAACCCCACGTCATTCTGTTCACACATCCTTTCGGTTTATTTCTTTCCCAGTATAAAACCATTGCCAAACGATGACTCAATTAATTTTGTTCTCTTGACAAGATTGATGGTCCGCCAGTTTTCTAGATCCTCCAAGTGATATACAGAAATTTAGAGCCGCAACTATCTGGCTACCACAGCGAGCCCAGTACCAGCAGCAAGGATAATTTTAATTAACTTTCCAACAGTAATGCTCACTCAGCGTGTGGCATGGCTATAATAAATAGCGACATCAAATTTGAAAGGAAAAAAAAAAAAAAAAAAAACATACAGATCAACCACTAAACAAATAGGAAACCTAACGATATTAATCAAAAGATAGTTTTTTTTTTATCTTTTGTTTCGTCTCATATTTGAACACCGGAATCCGGATACACGCAGGATGTTCATTGTAGTAAACATGGAGTTTTTATTCGTCGGGTTCGCTTTTGTTTGACCAAATCAAATTTTATTTCTTTTTCTATTTGCAGTTATTGTAGTGCAAAATTCGACCCGTTACCCAACCCTTCATCCTGCTCATGTCTTTCATTGTTTCATGATTAATATTGTCAGACTTTTTTTTTGTGAAGGATTTAATGGAAATATTTAAGGGGATATATTATATGTGACCATTTCAAATATTTATGCTTTTATTTTTACCGAAAAAAAATGATTCTAACAATGAGAGTAAGGGAGGTGGTGGAAAAAAATACAGATTTCATGTCCTTGTAAGAACCAAACAAAAGAGTCAACAATTCCATTTGCTGTTGCTATTAGTTTCTATGACAGAACCAACACACATATCGATGTTTTGAATCTTTTCAACTGCCTGGCCGCACATAAAACTTGTGGTCCATTCACAGAGTGTGACAGACGACCACTACCACCATTCCAACACAACATATTGTAGGTATGTACTTTTGTACGAGTGGTGTGAGAATAAAAAGAAAAAAATGGGCAACTGTTGGAGTAGCTTTTAGCAATCCTTGAAGGTTGTTGTACAAATGCAAACCAATCGAAGCAGAGATGTCAAAAAGGACCAGCAAGGACACACAAAAAAGCAAGAAATTCCTCTATGGAAAGTTTTCCTCTTATATGGCTGTGTGGAGAGTAGGAAAACTGTCAACAGCGTATATGGCAGCAATAATGACCACTGCCACCGCCGCGCCGCTGCCACTACCGTCACCGACAACAACATCGTCGTCGAGGACATTTCATAGCATAGATGCGGTTGTGCAGCGAATAGAACGTAATGATTGGATTCATGGTAGCATGACCACAGGAAGTGTACTCGCCGTTCTAACGTTATGGAAGAAGAGAACTCAGACGGTTATGGAGGGTTTCTATTATAATGGTGACGGGCGCGCTATGTGTAGCAATAACGACAATAATAACAATAATGCAGTTGCAATAACCACTACCCCCTACCACCCGTCCAGCAACAGCCAGTGATTGTCCTTTAACCACCATCTAAACAAAGTTATTCTAAGCTTGGGTTATGGGACAATCCTCTCTTTGGTAGCACTTCATCCACAATTTTTTTTTTTTTTTTTTGGGAGTGGTTTTTAGGTTATGAGTGAGGGCGCAGCAGAAAAAAAAAATTGAGTAAATCCTCATATTATAAGGATGGCGGTGTGGTGACTATTATTGTGTACTGCAACTGCTGCAAATGGCAAATGTATCCTTTTTTCACATCCGTTTTATGATTATTATTATATTTCTATTTTTATTTTATCTTTTTTTTTCTCCTTTTACTCTCACTTACCGTCACCACATTGCTGATCCTCAAACAGGAATTTAAGCGATGCGTCATGTGGAGGTTTTTGTGGCAACTATGGGATTAAGGATTATACTCCAGCGGCTGGATAATGCAATTAGGCGGTCGCTTGAAGCGGTATTCATTTAGTTGCCATCACCCCAATGTGCTCATTTGTGATGGCAGTGAGTGAAATGGAATGGCCAGTAGTGCGCGTTGGTTTAATGGCCAGCAAAAGTACTTCTGGATTGTTCCTTTTCATATGCTTGTGGAGAAAAGTTTTTTTTTTTGTATTTCTTTTATTTTTGGCTTTTGTACAGATTTTTGAAAATGTTAAGCGAAGAATTTTCTTTTTCTGCGCTCTCACCCCCTTTGAGAAATGTTATTCTTGTCATTAATTTCCCACTCTTTCAGTTTCAAAGGAAACGACGACCGACGACGCTGAGAATTATTCTCTTTAATTAAAATACTTCTTGTAATTAATTTCGGAAGATGGTGAAAAAGATCTACGTGTGAATCTTTTTTCTTCTTTAACACTCAAAGGGAAATAAAGTTTTTAACTTTTTTTTGTCTGAAAAGGATTCAATCTTTTTGTGGAATTTTTATGGTTCTGGAGATTTGTGAAATGCCGGCTTTAGAGCGGAAACCTTAACATCTGTTTATTTCTTTTTAACTTTCTACAGGTCAGAGAGGAATGATTTCATGGTTACAAGTTTGTAAGGCTGAAAAATGTATACATGTGAATTCGTCAAGTGCAACCATCTATTTAGCTGTTTTCTAACCTTGTTTGCTTGGTGTGCCGAAAAATTATTTTCCTATTAAATGCTTACAGAGTCTTAGAACGAGATTTATAGAGAGCTAAGCTTAGCAAACCGAAAATCTACTGTACAATATTTGTAAATGAACTGTTAACCGCGAAAAATTACGATTTAAGTCGAGCTTAAAAGAACGCGGACTAGTGCGCTAAAGCTTGCTTATAAATTGTAAAATTGTCTACATTCAAGTAAATGAAATGAAAAGAAAAGACGTATCTATTCGGATTTCTGCCTTTCTTCATAGAAAATACTAGATAAGATTTTGATGCCGTCTGTCAAGCGATATCAACATTTCAAAACTTTTGTTATTTATAGAAAATTTCATTTAAGTTTGCCAGGTTTTCAATAAAAAAATGCTCTTCTGTAATTCTTTTACGATAACCTAACGTAGTTTCGCAGTATAATACAGTATTTTCGAGTTACTCGTATGCCCTTCAGACACTGTGTCTGTACTTCTTCTATCGACAAGATGGGCTTTCCAAAAGAAGATTACCTGATATCTCGAAATTTTGGGCAAATTCATAAGAAAGGCATGATATTTTCCCTCTTTGCTAAGTTACAAAATTAGCGAAAAATTGGAAGGTTCTCTCTGTGCGGCATATAGTTGCGTTGTCATACCCCTCCTCTTAATCGGGAAATCAATGAGATATAACGTACGATGTTGGAATCAGTAAAGTATTTTTAAAATCTTAAGTTAAGCTGTAGCGTTTCGTACATTTTCCTCTGGTTAGACGACTCTGCTGCCTTAATATACCTTTGACGAATATGTGTATATACGTAGGATAAGAAGTCATAGAGCGTCTCCTTCCAACTGAACCACGCATCCCATTTCCGCCAAATTTAAAATTTCTTTGAACCAAAGGCTTAGAGTACGTACTGTGAACCTAACAACTTTAATTGGTAGCCTCGTCTTTCTCATTGTGTATGTATTGAGCACGCAATCAATACTCAGTTTAAGGGTTTATAAAAACAAAGGGCCACGTCCTGCTTCGACCATAAGCATGTAGTTAGGTGCGGTTGTACTCATAGAAAGTCTGCATGTTCTTCTTTGATAAAACCTTTGAAGCTTTTCTAACGTGCCATACCATATGTGACCCAATGCTTGTGCTCCGTAGAATAAAATTGATTTTGACCCAGCCTTAAAGACGTTATATTTTACACTGTGAGGTATCATTCGGTTCGGAAAACAATTCCGACATGTTGACCAAATTATCCTTTTTGACTTTAATAGTCTGTCGGCCTGATGCGCTCACATCTAAAGTTATAAGATAGACTTACCATATTCCCAAGTGCTTGTACTGTTTAACCACCTCAATTGGCTCGCCATTATAAAACCATTTCTCCGCTCTAGATGTCCTACCACCACTCTTCTTGGAAGTCCTATATTTAGATTTGCTAAAGTTGATATTAAATTTCCATAGCTAGAATATTCATCTACTAGATTTATCATTAACTGGAGTGTATCGGGTGACGCTGCAAACAAAACAACATCATCAACGATGTCATCGAGGTTTTTCTTATTCTAAATGTGTGCCTAGAAATTGAGTTAACCTTATGTGATGCAAAACAGGCCTGGCTATATGATATAGAAGGTTCGATTTAAAAAAAAAAATGTAATCGCTTTTGCTCAACCGCTTAACAAGCGACATGTATTCGTATTCCTAACATTATGGTGAGCTGAGAGGGGGGTGTCAATGGTGCAGTGGGTAATGTGTTTGCTCGTTAACCGATGTGTGCAGGTTCAAGCCCCAGCGGGGAATAGCAATCATCAGTCAGAAATAAAGGAAATGGAATTACATCAAAGTTTTTCCAAAGAAAGGTTCCTGCCTGGTAGTACAATGGACCAGAGAGAGTCTGAGTGAAATTCATTTCCTTAACTTAGTTCCACAGGAAATTCAAGCACTTATCTGGCAGAAATTTTCAACACGTGCTAAGTTATACGCATATATGGTATTTCTTACCTTAATCAGACTCAGTAATTAATTGAAGCATTTTTTTACGTCAATTTTCGAGGCATTTTTTTTTTCATGATGTGGGTTAACCTCATATTATAGATAGATATATCTTGTCGCGAACTTTTTGGAAGGATTATTTAGGGAAAACAATATTTTCATACATCGTGTTCACATATCACAGTTTACACCGTCAACCGAGCTCACCCTCACGATATTCATAGTCAAAGGTCAGTTAATTTACACAAAACATTCATTTTCGTGAATCAATCTATCTAGCCGTGAAAACCGGAACAAAATCCATCCAGGACTTAGTTTCCCAATTCCGAAAAATTCAAATATCTGAGATTTGTGATCAATAGCAAAGCAACCTCTGATGACGACATCAATCATCGCGTAAGCATAGGGTGGATGAAGTGGCAAAAAAACTCCGCTATCCTCTCTGACCGAAAAATGCCTCCTAAGTTGAAAGGGAGGCTCTACACCGCAGTTGTGCGTCCAGCGCTTACATACGGTTCACAATGTTGGAGGATGTACAAAAAGTATGAGAGTAAGTTAACGGCAGCTGAGATGAAGATGCTTCGCATTACAGCAGGGGTACAAAACTTGATCGAATAAGAAGTTCGAAAATCCGTCGAAGCCTTCATGTCAAGGAAACCATCGTACAAAAAATAGAACGCGACCGGCCACGTTCAAAGAAGATATCATTTGAATCCTCTTAAAAAGGCAATATCAATGAACGTTTCAAAGACATCGCGAGGCAGGAGAGGCAAACCTATAAACCCCTCGATCGCACGAATGCGACGACATCGGCATTTCATTGGCCTTAGTAACCGAGTGATCGAAAATCGGGAGGCCTGCCTATATTTTCTGAGGTCAGATAGGGGAATTCTACAGGCGGATCAGTAGAAATGCAGTGAAATGGGAGGGTTATAATCTCTTGTTTTCGGATCATAACCTCGCCGAAATAGAAAGAAGAAGTGATGATGATGCAGTGATGTTTGTGAACAGTGAATGGTAGAGGCTTGTTTTTTTTTATAATTTGCGCGCACTCAAAGGGTTATGGGTTCCTTTAACATGTTTACGCACAGTGCGGGCGTTGGAAAGGATAAAGAGATAGAGAAATATTTTGGTGTAGTAGTTCTGGAACTCTGTTGTTTATGCTTCAAAAACTCTCCGGGGTTAGCGTCCAGATAACTGGGGAGATTTTGTTTATGTTTTATTTACTTCGTTGTATTAATATCCACGTTGCTTGCGCTCTGTATGGCTTTTAGATTCCCATCATCTTCTTCTCATCTATGCCGTCATATTGTATGTAAAAGTGCCACGCGTTTACTATGCCCTGGTTTGTCCATTAAGGATAGTGAAAAGCTTGAGCAAAAATGGCTCTAGCTTCGGACTTGAGTTTTGTTAACGTATGCATATAATCAAGCTTCTGTTCTGTACAGCACTGGAGTTGCTCTTAGCATACGTGAAATTTCTTTTCGATCTGAATCTTATAAAAGAAATCTTCTATTGAGATACATGTAGGAACCATTCGGATTTCGCAAGAAACTAGTATCTATCCTATGCTACCAGTGGCATGACAATTTTAACTTAATTAGACTCCGACTAAACTCTTTAAATATAGTTTTCTAGTTAGAAGACTTAATCTCAAAATGCATGATTATATAAATTCTTTAAACAAATTCTGTAGGAATCCGCGATTCAACTTCCGCAGCTCCATTTGCATAATTTATATTTGCAGGTTCTCTGAGCCCCTCTATATTTGGTTCGTTTGCCATCACATCGCTTATCAAAAACCTTAAGTAATCAAATATATACGTTTATATTACGTTTACGTAGGTGCATATACACATGTTCCTACAGCCACCCTGAAGAGTAACCTCAAGCCTCAAATCGTACCCTTGTGTGTCAGCAAACATTTACTCGAATTACCATCCCTTATACGAGTATGCGAAACAAAGCATAAATATCAATAAATAACCATATAACCCGCTAGTGTATACAATTAATTAAACGAGCAAAAAATGTATTTTTTTTTCTCTTTTCAGTGACTAAATTCATTCGTATTGGAATCGCTGACAAGAACGACAACCCACCGTATTTTGATAAGTCCCTGTACGAAGCGGAAGTCGATGAAAATGAAGACATTCAACACACCGTACTCACTGTCACCGCCAAAGATCACGATGAGTGTAAGTATTCAATTATCCTAATGGCATCCCTTACATGCTGAAGAGAACCCAAAGAAAAGATACTTTCATCATGCATTAGTGAGATATCTGTTTATTTGTTATGAAACATTTGTTTTGGAATATTTTCTTTTTCGTTTGTCGAGCTTGTAGGGTGCTGCGGTTCTGACATTCAAGAAAATATTGTCGAACTTTAAGCAAAAAGTGTAGGATCCTGGTATATAGAATGCAAAACACGCTATAAGCATTCATAAATATTAAATGAATTTTATGGAGGGAGTTTGGATTTTGTTCATTAGTATAAAAGCGCTCATTATGGTGGATAAAAACGGAAAGCGGGCCTACCGCCAGTTGAAACGAGTCAATTATGTATGATCCACACCTTTTTTTTAAACCTGGCCATTTATGTTTTAATGTTAACCGTGCTGGGTGGCCGATACTGCAGTTTGTTGTACTGTCAGCTTAAGGGACTAATCACCACCATAATGACCTTCATTAGAGGTTTCATCCTGGTTCAAAGAAAGATTCTGACTCTGCAGACAAATTTAGATTGTAACGGTAAGAATTTCTTCGAATACTGATAATGCATCTTTTGTATTGCTTCGGTCCTGCCATATTTTTCCATTTCTAAAGAGCATTGTATTTGAGAACCAGGCGTACTTGTGGCTCCAGTCGTGTTTTTAAAGCACTTATGTTTCTTCAGCCAACCTTAAACGGTTCTCGCTCCAGGATCTGCTAAAAAATAACACAACATATAAAATAAATAAAATGTTTGCGGTCATCATACCTTCCTGATTAGCTTCCAGATATTATACATAAATGTTATATACCTCAGATTTCTTCTGTGCCCTTTTTTTTATAATATGCGCGCACTCAAACGGCTATGAATACCTTTAACATGTTTACACACAGTGCGAGCGTTGGAAAGGATAGATAGAGAGAGAGAGAAAGATTTTGGTGTAGTGGTTCTTGAAGCTCAGTTGTTAATGCTTCAGAGATTCTCTGGGGGTGGCGTCCAGATAGCTTGTGAGATTTTTGTTATTTTTTGTCTTTGCTTCTGCTTCATAGTACTTTTTTCCCGATAACCGAAGTCAAGGGCAAG
This sequence comes from Brachypalpus laphriformis, assembly GCA_945910035.1. Classification (NCBI taxonomy): domain Eukaryota; kingdom Metazoa; phylum Arthropoda; class Insecta; order Diptera; family Syrphidae; genus Brachypalpus; species Brachypalpus laphriformis. Next base: position 129,359,251 of record OX246755.1, read on the forward strand.
TAAATTAACGGCAGCTGAGATGAAGATGCTTCGCATGACAGCAGGAGTGACAAAGCTTGATCGAATAAGAAGTTCGAAGATCTGTGGAAGCTTTCACATCAAGGAAACCATCGTACAAAAAATAGAGCGCGACCGGCTCAGTTGGTATTGCCACGTTCAAAGAAGAGATCATTTGAACCCTGTTAAAAAGGCAATATCAATGCACGTTCCAAAGACATCGCGATGTAGGAAAGGCAGGCCTATAAACGCCTGGATCAGACAAATGCGACGACATCGGCATTTCATTGGCCTCAGTAACCGAGTGATCCAAAATCGGCAAGCCTGCCGATATTTTCTGAGGTCAAATAGGCGAACCCCACAGGCGGATCAGTAGAAATGCGGTGAAGTGGGAGGGTTGTGATTCCTTGTTTTCGGATCATAGCCTCGCTGATAAAAGGAAGAAGAAGAAAGAAGAAGAACCGAAGTCAAGGGCAAATCACCGTCAACAGAGCGAACAATTTTTCAGCCACATGACCAAGCTACTACCAGTGTTATGCCTTCGCAGTAGTGTTCAAACAAGCTTCGCAAATGATCGGACTGACTTTATATATTTCATGAGATATAAATAAATGCTTGGTGACACCAGAATTTGAACCATGAACCATTAGCGTGGCAATTGACAACGTTACCACTACATCATTGCCACCCCCCAACGATGGACAACATTAAAGCCCCAACGAAATCCAGCTGTCAACGACAAATCTGATACAGTTGACGTCATTGAAATAAAGCAGTGTGGTACATTTGAAGTAGCTTTGCTCAAACAGGCTTGCAAGACTATCTTTGCTGTTGCAGCCGTGTGATATACACCTTGAACTATATTTGGTAGGTCACCAATATAACCGATGGCGACATATCCTGATCAGTAGGTACATATATATACATATAGTTCGACGAGAATATTGTCGATGACTAAAGATCTTAGTAAAGAAGAAAGAACCCCACCTATGTGGTAGCCATTAATTGCGGTTACTGACACTTATTAGAGAAGTGAGAATTAAAATTTCTATAATAATCTTCATGCACTTGGTGGTTAAATCTTCGATCCTTATCACACGCATTACATTTACATGCGCTAGTCTTAAAGACGCAGCTTGTACGGTAAGAGGTTAGTAATGCACATTACTAACTTGCTACGCTGCTACGTAAGGGTTCCGTTAGTTTAATACATATTCCAGCCCGGTAACTTGCTAACATATCGAGTCTCTGTCTGCCCCCAATGCGGTCCTTTCTCAATTTTGACAAACTTATACCTGTTTATTTTTTTAGTAATTGGCACTATTCTGTAAAATACCCCAAAAAGAGATACAAAAGAAAAAAAAAAAAAAAACAAATTGCCTTGTGCAAATAAGGATCATCCAAGCTCACTCACGTATGCGTACAAACAGATCAAAGGATGAGTTCATCCACACCGCAGCCAGCAATCCTCTCCAGAGGAAACAGGAAGAAAAATTTTCATAATATTTTCGTTTTTAATAAATTATTCAAAGGAGACAAGAGATTTATTTCCGTTTCTTCATCTTCACTGGCTCTCCACTTCAGTGTGCGGGACTGAAGGATATGCCAGTGAAACGGAACAAAGGGGTGCACCAACAAGACACAATTCTCTTCATTTGATCATCATTTTTCACGACATATGCAATTAATCTTACAAGGATGTTTGTTTTTCTTTTGCATGTGCTGCTCTGCTTCCTTCGTATAATATTTCCGCTCAATTTGGCAAGGAAATGTGAATTGCGCGTATCCTTCTTATCTATTTTAGCAAATTTACAGCACACGTGTTAAGTTATATAAATCGGGCGCTTTAATTGAAAGACAACAAATGTCACCGACAATGGAGCTGATTAAAGAAGGGCGTTTCAGGACTTTACTTTTTGTGATTGGAATGTGTTACATTGGTTCTTTAAAGAATCACGAAAAGAAGACAGATAGGATGAGATACATTTGCGCAGAAAATAAGTTTGTGGTATAAAGAATGTTAGCCTTTTGGTTTGTTTCGAAATCTGAAACCAATTGTGACGGAGCACGTCAGGATGTATTATATGAGAATTTAAAACACACCCGGAGGAGTAATTTTAATCATGTCACATGATGCTGAAGTTTTGTTCGTTATGCAGAGGGTTGATATTTCCCATACTGTGCGCGTTTTCGAATCCGCACAGACAGTTGCAAGTAAGAGCACATCCAGCGTTCAGACACACGTCTGGGGTAAACTCGAAGCATTTGCCAACTCGTGTGTGAAATCTACAGACAGTCAAATGAAAATATGGTCAACGACCGGAATTCTTGTTCTCAACCAGCTACACATCCGTTAGTTTAAGACCGCCTAAGGCTTGACATGAATAATCTGATGGGGTCTAATGAAAGCGTTTTTTGATAGAGAAAGTTCTACCATCGGCTTACTGTGTATATAGGAGTACATACTTGTATTATATTACACCAGACCTTTCAGCGGTACAGCTCGTTGAGGGAAAACTGTAGGTTCGCAGATGCCTAACTGAAGAATGATGTTCAGTTGCTTTCACAGCGAATGTTAACATAGTTTTAAAAAGTGCCAGAAAAAATTAAACTGCAATAACTTTTAAAAATGCTGGCAATAGGGCAGTTTTCGTTATACACACCGGCTTTGTGAGAGGATCTACTTGCATAGGTGCACGGAGAGGTACTTATGTAAAAAAAAAGTTGAGGATAGATTGCACCTAGCTTATAGTCAAGCAAACGACGATTGACTACCCGGTATAAAAAGATGAAACTTCGTATTTCGGTATGCTGTTCATGAAATTCAGAAGCTGCAAAGCTAAAGTATACTTTAGGCAAATGAGCTCAACACCTTGGATGTATGTACGTATGCATAAGTAAGCAAGCTAGGGAAGCTAATTGCTTAAAATTCGCAAACCGTGTGACTCAGCTGCACTGGACAAGGAAAGCAACATTGCTATACTTGAGAAGGTTCAAAGGCTATCCTGCGTCGGTACTACGGGCGCTCTTAGAACCACTCCGACAGCTGCACTAGAAACTATGCTCCATCTTCTTCTCGTTGATAACTTTGGTAAAGCAATGCCGCGCATCCCTTAACGAGATCTCTGTCTGGTGCAAAGTAGCAGGGTACAGGGATATTCCAGGCAATTGCAAGGCGAAGGAGCTAGCTAAAAAGGGTGCAGGCGGGAGCCCCCCCGACAATAGTGGGGAACCGTCAGCACCCGTTTATTCGATAAAATTCCAACTAGATACCGCAGCCATTAGAATGGCAAACAGTACTTACTTACTTATATCCTTTAACCCCTCGGGGGGCATAGGGCGTCAACCACGCCTGCGCGCCATCGTGTTCGGAGTTCTGCAACGCGTTTGAGCTGCCTCTAACTCATTCCTAAAGAGCTCGACTCCTCTTCAACTGTTCTGCGCCACGTTTGCCTAGGGCGTCCCGCTATTCTGCCTGCCTGGGTGAGCGGATTCCACTGCATAGCGTATTTCGCAATGGAGTTGTCTTCGCGCCGTAGGGTGTGTCCAATCCATTGCCACTTTCTTCTTCGTATAGTAATGCTTATAGGTTCTTGGCCCGTTCTCAGATAAAGTTGTTCGTTGGAGATGCGGTTCGGTCAAAAAATCCTCAAGATGATTCTTAAGCATTTGTTTACGAAGACTTGCAGCTTGCGTGTGTTAATGGTGTCCACCTTCCAGGTACTGCACCCATAAAGCAGCACTGATTCTACGTTGGAGCGGAACAGTCGTAGCTTGGTTCTTAAGCTAATAACATTGCTTCTCCAGATTTTGGACATCATTCCGAACGCAGCTTTAGCCTTCCCGATTCTGCTGCACACATCCAGTTCGGTGCCACCGCGACTAGCCGAGACAACACTTCCTAGATATAGAAAGTTATCAACTTTCTCGACTTGCTTTCCGGCAATGTTAAGTTGAGCGCGGGTATTGGAAGTACTCAGGGCTTTTTTTTTTGGCTGTGTTTATTTTTAGCCCCACTTTGTTTGTCTCAGCTTCTAGATTTTGGGCCATCAAATGAAGATCCATTATCCGATGTGAAAGTAGACAAACATCGTCAGCGTAATCTAGATGTTTAAGGTAAGATGTCATAGTCCAACGAATTCCAGAATTAGCTTCCGTCAATGCTGCACGGGGTACATCGCTGATAACCACCAAGAACAATAGTGGGGACAGTATGCACCCTTGACGTACTCCACCTTGGACTTCAAAATCGTCCGACACCTTACCATTGTGCACGACGTGACACTTGCCGCCCTCATCTGTAGCCTTGATAATAGATATAAGTTTTTCTGGAATGCCTCTCCTGCGCAAAGCCAACCAGATAGCATCTCGATTCAAGCTGTCGAAAGCCTTCTCGAAGTCGATAAACAGTAAATGTAGCGGAGACCTATACTCAACGCATTGTTCGATTATGGTCCGTAAGGTGTTTATGTGGTCGATGCAGGAGGATCCAGCGCGAAAGCCTGCCTGTTCGACATCGAGAGTTGAATCTAAATGTTCTTTAATTCGTTCTAGAATTATTCTAGCTATTATTTTGGCTACAGCTGGAAGAACACATATACCTCTCCAGTTACTGCACTCCATCAAGTTACCCTTCTTTGGAAGCTTAATGATCATCCACTCCTGTGGAAATTGTTCACTATCCCAAGCTCTCCGTATTAGCGGATGTAGCAAATCTGCCGATGTATTTGGCGCCGCTTGAAATAGCTCGGCAGGGATGCCATCAATACCCACCGCTTTGTTTTTCTTGAGGGACTTGATTGCTGTTATTATTTCAGTTTTACTGGGAGGTACGGTGCGAATTCGGGAATTTGTTGCTTCGAACTGCTCATTCGAATTCAAGATCATATCGCCGTCGTCTAAGTGATTTATCACTGTAGCAAAATGTTCTCTCCATCTAGTGAGCTGATCTTCATCCGAGATCAGAAGGTTACCGTCTAGACTCTTCACTGGATGTTGTTTGGAGTTACGACCACCAATGAGCTTCTTAGTGATGTTGTAAACAGTCCTACTGTCGCACCTACTCGCTGCTTCTTCAGCCCTTGAGGCCAGTGAGTGGATGTATTGACGTTTGTCACGTCTCACACTACGCTGCACTTCTTTCTTCTTCGCACGGTATTGGGCTTCAAGCTCGGTTCTCTCTACTGCTGAGGCCGCTGCAATCCGAGCCTTGATTGCGGTACGCTCATCGATCCGTCTCCAGGTGTCTGTAGAAAGCCATGTGCGGTGGTGTTTCTGCATTTTACCGACATACGTGCAAACAGTAGGTGGAACAATATCAAACAAATCTGGCCAAAGCTGGACTGTAAAAAAACCAGTAGGCTTATCTCCTTTAATAGGACAAATCTAAGAAAGATAATTGGGGCCTTCACGGGCATTGTCTGGTAGGCACACATGCCAGAATACTTGGTGCTCCATTCAACGATTTCTGTAGAAGCTGCTGAAATGAGGAAGAGACGGAAAACCATGACACACCTTCTGTGTACCTGTCCTGCAATATCGGTCTTGAGAAGGAAAATCCTGGGGGAATACTTCTTCGAAGATCTTAACGATCTGTTAGACTCCACTTAAACAAAATAAATACTTTCGTCTCCGAGTCAAACTGGTTTAATGCCTAACGGCGAATCATACTTCTTCGGCATGGGTTCATGCCGAAATCGGTTGCCCTGCCTCCTGTCCCATTCTCTTAGAATTCTCCATGTAGGTTCCCGGTGCTTGCAGTCCAGTGATAGTGATATCACTATGGACATTCTTTTGGTCTAAGTGTGTCCTTGCTGAGCATGGACAGCCACCCAACCCAATCCAACCAACCCAACCGTGACTCAGGTCCCTTTCCAACTGCACTAGTCAGTTTAAGTGAAGTTATATAATATTTCAGACAAGGTCTTACATTCAATTCAGAAAAACAGGCAGGCCTTGAGGATCAGTTTGATGATACTAGGGTTTCATTCATCGGACATACATTTGAGAGTGCATACTTAGTACCAAATAATTCCTTGTTGAGTTAAATAGCTCAGAAATTAGACTAACACCCTTGCTACAGTAGATACTGCTATCTGCACTTTACTTTGGGCAGGTGAGCGGAAACTGTTCCGATATCACCGTCCAGGATCAATCGAGCTTTCTCTAGAGGAGTCTGTGGAATTCATCTTCGACTTAAGACTTGATACACTCAGACAATACACTGCATCTATCTTTCCTTCGTATCATGTTGTTTCCAGTGTATTCCAGCAAACTGTTGCTCTATAAAGAATAATTGGGCTTGTTATTACCTTAAACAAAACGTACCCTTACCAAGGACTGCCGCCATTTTGTGTTTAACTAATTTTTGTGCAATAAGATTTAGGCAGCCTAATAGCGAATGCCGGTCCATTACAAGCCAGTACCCTTGCAAATATCGCATGCTATGTCTATGATTTTTGCTCATCTAAGAGTCTAAGGTCCGAGAGTGTCATTATGCGCACCTAATATTAAACAATAAGGGACCACCTTGATTGTGGTTCCATGTTCTTTTCTGTTTCCGTCAACATCATGAAGGACTATTCTGTATTGAATTGATCGTCACAAGCCTGATATGCGTTGGAACTCTTTCTAGCGATTCAAGGATATAATTTCACTCCAGACGATCCTAGAATCAACGACCGACATTGAGTTTTATTTTGCTATGACGGCTTATGTACGTTCTTAAACAGCCCTCAGTCCACTGCACAGCAACCTTTCAACTGAAGGGTGGCAATGATGCACTGGCACACTACCCACCCACTACCCATTACCCGATGTGTACAGGCTCGAGCCGCGGTGGCGAGCAGCGAACAACAGCCACCCGATGGTAAGTGGAAAACGAATAACATCAACGTTTTCCAACCACTGTATCATGAAAGTGTTCCTGCCTGGTAGGATGGGCCACATCGAGTCTGAGTGCTCTGGGATTTGGGTTTCGTTTTTTAAATAAAAAATAGTAATAAAAAATTCCTGTATTCACTGAGGCAATGACGACTTCACAAATGTTCCCAAGCATAGATTAATGACCGCAACATATGCAGAAAACGCTATGTTTCAGTGACATAAAAAAACTGACTACAAATGACGTAGCTAACAAAATAATATATCACTTTCAAATAAATAGCATACATACCTGCATGAATAAGCTAAAACATACGCATGACAGATGACAAGTTCAACGATGGCAACAGTCGTTACGTTTCTAATTGCCAAAATCGGTGTTGAATACTTCAAGATTCATTTAACGACATAAGTAGTGCAGCTGTTTTTAATTTCCTCCAATCAGTCCATGATCAGCGGTGGTACTTGATCTGTAAAGAAAATAAATCATGTTGACATGTAAATCTTTTGATGTTTAATACTTATAATTATTAAAGCCATTCAAATTATTAAAGACATTGAAGTCTTTGATGTCATTGAAGATCCTGAAGACTTTGAAGTTATAAAAGCGATTGAACTCATCGATTTATGTCTTAAAATTGAATTCAAAGATATTAATAATAGCTTCCATGATTTTATTGAATGCAAATGATTGTCAATGAATGCTACAGATTTTACTGGCCGCTATGAAAGCAAATGATTTCAAGGATATATCAATGCATGAGAAGCACCGTAAAAAGATATCATTCTCTTAACCTCAAGCTCTTAATTGCATCAAATGCGTACATTAGTCATGGCATTCAATTTAATGTTCTTTTAAATTTCCCTGACTTCAAGTCTTAATTGCAGTCATTGGATTGAACCGCGTTGCATACATATACATATACAACCGGTTCCGACTTTCTACTATTAAGATATTTTTTTTAAAACCAAACTCTTTAAAGTCAAAAGAAATTTTAGCATCACCATCGAGTGCTCCTAATTGATGTCATGAATTTTATTTCATCACACAAATCTTTCTCTATCGTCCTTTGATGGCTTTTCATCCCATAAAAATGTATCTATGACATTCTCTTTCTGAGAACAATAATTATTATTCATACTTATTGGTGTATTTTATTCTTTTTCTGTTTCTTTTTATAGCCTCGCGTATTCGATACGAGATCACAAGCGGTAACATAGGTGGCGCTTTTGCAGTAAAAAATATGACGGGTGCCATTTATGTCGCTGGTGCCCTTGACTATGAAACAAGACGACGGGTAAGTGTCTCTCTTTTAGTCATTTATTTTGGATTTCGATTTGATGGCACACTTCCATCATAAAAAATCATAAATTTTTGCAGGGACATATTTTTTTTGTATCCTGCTGCGGTTTTTTTTTTTTTTGAAATTCTATAACCAATAATAGTACTTATATATCATACAGCAGGAAACAAATAAAAAAGGAACGCGTTTTGATAATGAATGTATTTTTTTGATATAAAATACTCGAATGTCCTATTTACGGAAAATATTTTCGTCTTTCAAATTATTTTTTTACTTTTTCCGTAAAAAAAAGACACAATCGAACACAATAGAACGCTCAAATATGTTCATAATCATAAAGGACGAAAAACACATACTTTCATACTAATGTATGTGTAGTTGTAATCGCTTCATTTCAATTTCTGGGCAAACGGAAAACTCGTTCGGCTCTATTGTTCGCTAAAGAATTAAGGACATCGTCAATTTAAAATTCGCTGAGGCATGAAAAGGGAACAGGACACACAAGAAAAGTGAACTATTGAAAAAAAATGTCTAAAGTGACAAAAGTTAAAAAAAAAAGGAATTCGAACATAGCACTAAAAGGACTTCAAGACCAGTAGCAGCATGCTGCCAGTGAATAAAAGGATAATCCAATTTTTTGATCTGCACTGAACAGATACTAATTGCTCTGGCTTTTGTGCGGTTTTTCGGCGAGAAAAGTTGCCCAACCAAAGTGAAAACCAAGAAGAAATGGGCGATAATTATTATTCCAATGCACTTTGAGTAGATGCAAATATAGTGAAAAGGACAATGGTTAGACAGATTGACCGGAGCCTTAAAATGCGGTCTGTAAGACTATACATTTGCATTATTGAATCCTAACCTCGATTTAGTCCACTTGTAATGGCCAAAATGAAAGGTGTCTTATACCGTCTTATTTTTGACAGACTTATCCCTCAAGCCATTTACTGGAGTAAGGCTAGGAAAAAGTCTCCTACAATCATGGAAATCGACATAACTGACTCCGCCTTAAAGAAAAAAAAAATTTCTTATGCATTCCATGGCAGATACCGCCCCTAAATACATCAATCTAAGTTCTTAATCTATTTTTTAACAAGTTTATTTGTCCCCATGTCCTTTTTTTGTTTTTCAAACTTTTTTCCGGAATAATGTATTCAGCTAAATTTTCTCTTTCTAAATTTGTGTCCTTTTCACGCCACAACACACGACATTGATATGACTCCACGGCTATCATCAATCATCCTTATTATCATCTATACCGCCTTATCGCAGTATGAACTTCGTTTAGCGGCATCCGATAATCTCAAGGAAAACTACACAACTGTCATAATCCATGTCAAAGATGTCAACGATAATCCACCAGTATTTGAACGGCCTACATATCGAACACAAATCACTGAAGAGGATGACCGCAATTTGCCGAAACGTGTTTTACAGGTTCATACAAAACAAAACAAAAAATCTAGTTGTATATCGCAAAATAATCGATTTTAATCCTTGTAGAGGATTTTGTTTTGTTCCTTTTTTTGTTTTGTGCATTGTTGGAGTACTTATCCTGATTTTGATTGATGATATACGCTTGTGATATTTCCATACACATAGAGAGTCCTTTTTGTCTGACTTAATGTTTTTTTTTTTTTTTTTTGGTTTGGATTGTTTTTTATGGCTTTTTTGTTTTGTCCACATATAAGTTCTTTTTTTAGGACTTCACTTAATATAGAAATGGTTTTAGTGCATATTTATTTATTTATTCATTTCATTGGTTTTTATCTGCTTTGTTTGGTTATGCACAGAATTTTATGTATACCTGAGAGTGAGAGGTATTCCTATGCATGAGTTGTCTAGTATTCATTTTGCAGGGTGACAACAAAAAAATCGCTGTTACTTTTTTGTGAAAAATGTTGATTAATATGGATTTCATTTATTTCACGATAAATTTATGAAATATATATTTCACATTAAATAATTTTTTTTTATTGACAAATGGTGCCTTTGCGCAAATTAAGCCAATAATAGGGTTATTGAATATTAAGTCTCGTATGTCATTTTTAAATGAATATATTGCATTTTTAGTGTTTTTTTTTTTAATCTGGATCTAAAGTAATTTATACAACAAATCTACATAAATTTTCCATTGTTTGCCATGAAACATGGTAACATCATCGAGTGCCATGCTAATGGTTCAAATCCGGATGTCAGCAGGCATTTATTTATTTATTTCTCACGAAACATATAAAAGATCAGTCCGAACAATTGCGAAAGCTTGTGTGGACACTATTGCGAAAGCATAAAACTGGCAGTAGGTTGTTCATATGGCTGAAGAATTTTCCGCTCTCTTGGATGATTTGTATGCCTATGACATCAGGTTGTCAGAAAACAAATGCTGTGAATCAGTAGCAAAGACAAAATAACCAAACAAAACCAAAATCTCTCCACTTCTCTTGACACCACCCCCGGAGTTTTTCTAAAATGACGTTTGAGCACTACATCAATCTTTTTTTCTCGCTCTTTCTCTGTCCTTCCCAACACCTGCACTGTGTAAAATATTTTAATTGTATTCATAACTTTCTACGATTAAGTTTCCGAAAAACTCACTAGTGCATATAAACAACTCCGTAACCTGCTTACAGTAGTTTTGTCCAACATCCCTGTGCAGTAAGTTCTGTGTGTTTCTTAAGCTACGATTGCATTATTTGACATGGCATGACAAAAGCGTTCGACAATCAGTTATTGGGCAGTCTTTGACAGTTTAACTGGACCCATTTACTATCGAGAATGATCAAACGTTTGACTATGGTGAGGAATGTAATCGTAGCCCTACAGCTTACTGTATCGAAACCTATAAATTTATGTTTACGAAAATAAGAAATAAAAATAAAAACAATGTTTTGTATCAGCTGATGTTCAACAAAGCTTACTTGTGAGGTCGATGCATTGTCGGTAAAGTTTGTCTTCACTTTATGTTAAATATTTACGAAACGAATATTATTTGTCGTAGATAGGACCCCGTGACTAGCTGCGTGCTATAGAAGGGCTATAGAACTGCACGAATATAATGGACTGATAGCAGTGTTGTTTCTTTGAAGCAAACCGCTGAAACAGTTTTCGAGTTATTTTCGAAAATGTGGGGCCAAATTATTTCAAAGATTGGCGAGCGATGTAGACTCCATCTCATGTGTCACATATAATGTTGATTTCATCCCAGATTTTACCAACCAAAAATTAATTTAAAAAATTAAGAAAAATTAAGTGGTTAAATTTTGGACAACTAAAGAAGTAATTCTACAATAAAAATACGTGCGATCCGCATTATACGCAAGGTCGCAAAGCAACAATTCCTCCATGATTATTCCGCTTAGTAGACCAGTTTCTGACACTGTATTTTCTTACTGCCTTTCTATTTGCTTTTTGACTGCTAATTAAGCATTGAGATGAGGATACTGCATATAGGATATCGTTGCAGGCAGTATATTTTTCCAAATTCTTTACATTTTTAATTTTAAAAAGATTTAACAGATAACACAAATAATTTATCTCCGGGATCTACTCTATAACTAAAGAAAAGAAAGCACCACGTAGTGCACCGCTATATATCGAAAAAAACCAAAGGCTCATCAAAACCTAGCTAGGTCAAGAGACTTTTGTTTCCGTAGTTGGTGATAGTTCAGAGTGTTTTCTTTCTTTTGGTGTGGCAAACGATGTTAAGTTTCCAATTATCGTCCATATTTTCATCCAAACATGTGTTTTAGATCAGTTTGGATGATAAATGCCAAATCGTCCATAGTTTATAAAGTTTGTACTGCTTTCAGTCTAGAGATGGGAAATATGCATCTTTTGAATGAGGCAGCTCATCGGATCACTCTCTTTTCACAGATCCGGATCTTTAAATCGGCTCAAAAGATCTAGATGGATCTTTAGTTCTGCACGGTCTCAACATATCAGAGATCCATATCGATACATTGGTACATAGTGCCAATGCAACACAAGAGTAACAAAAAGCTTAGCAAACATACACGCAGCGCACGTCTGCAGGCAATTGTGTTGTTCTTGTGTTCTGTTGTGGCAGTTGCACTGTATGTATCACTGTATTGATATGGATCTCTGATCTGTTGAGAGCGTACAGATCATCAGAACATAAGATCCGTCTGGATCTTTTCAACCGATTCATATGATAAAGACGAGGGAAACGTTCTGTTGCCAAGTGAATGTACATACATATATAGGAGAAGTCGGTTCAATACAAGGCACAACACAAACGATGTTGTGGCTGCAGGTATAGAATCGTGAAGGAGAAGCTCTTTCAAATCGCACTCTTTCCGGCTCATAGCGTGTCAACGTATCACTGATTTGTGATCCGTAAATATCTGTGAAGAAGATCTGCTTCATTGGATCTTTTTGAAGAGGCGGATCATTGAGCCGATTCAGATCTGAGTTACTCATCCCTATCAGTCGCTATGAACCACATTCTGCGCTGCTAGTTATGTAAGGTCAACTGAAAATATTTCCCCTATTCATATTCATATTTCATATTTTATTTATTTCATAACGATTTTCCTTTAACATTATTTTATATCTGCGAAGGCGCATGACTTATCTCCAGGAGATTGTATTTAAAAAAAAAAACTTTTTAATGATATCAAAATGAACATTTAAGTTAAAAGACGATGTGTGAACAGGCTGGAAAGTGTCATGAAATACCCAGTCATTTCACAGACCCGACTGAATCACATTACATTTTGCGAAAAGATTTTGGTCAACATACTCACACAGTACAACTAACGCAGTATTTTAAGCCGGCGACCTTGCACAATACAATGCCATATGTTCAGTGTTGATTCTTTGAAAATACAGACAGGTTAACCTCATAGTACTATCCTTGGCTACTATAAGATAGCGGTTCAAAAAGATGCAATATATGCGTGTTTCACGCAAAAACTACGATCACTTTGCCTTTGATATCGCTCCAGAAATGATATTGGCGCTAAACATGCTAAAACAATACAACCACCGTTCAGGTGGGATACAGGGATACTTTACTTACTTCGGCCATGGGTCATGCGGGTCATGATTGTCGCATAAAAATAATCTTAGACGACCATCTGATTATCAAATATAATATTTCTATTCTGATCTTCATATACGAGTATTTAACCACCACTACTGGTTTGATTCATAAAGCTAGTGGCTCAATCAATGTTCCAAAGTAAATGCAAATTAACAAATCTGAAATGAATTGTTTTTGACTACCGTACGGTCAATGCCGAATGCCTCATCATTATTTGGTGTTGGATGATTTCAGTCCTTGACTCCTTTTGACATCCTGCTCTTTTACTGAGGATAGAATGCGTTGATTGAATTAATACTTCTGATGTAGCGCTGTAATTGAGTTGCACGAACGTTTTGTTTTCAAGATTGGTGGTCCCGGTTTTAACAGTTAATAGAAGATTTGATAAGGATGATAAGATACGACTAAAAGCACCTCTGTCCAACCGATTTGATAAATGATGGGATCTGAAATGAATCCAAATAGATCTGCTAAGCTGATTCTTGCAAACCCGGTTCTATGCTCAATGCTCACTGTTCTGTTTGAATTCGCGGGACTATCTTTGCCTCACTATGGGGACTTTATAACAAAACTTGAGCAGTTTCTTTTATTCCACAGTTCTTCCCGTATTTTGTGCAGTCGTAGCTGAAAGTATATGGTAGTTCAAGTCAAATCAGAGATTTTTTCTCGTAGCTTTTCCTTTCGAATTATTTGTTCAATTCTTGCCTCGTTTCATTTCAGAAATATGAGATTTTCCAATAGTAAGATAGGTTATCGTATATCTAAATTGTGCGGTTACAACCAAATATTGCAAAAAATGAATAGCTTTCAATAAATCTTAAATCTTAAATAGTTCATGCCAAACGATACCTTTTTCATTTCCCTGCGCTTCTACCTCATCTATCATCCAGTTTAAGGTGGCTTCTATATGTAGTCTACTCGTCTTATTAAAGCGCATTCATCCTAGTTTGGACCTAATTTCGTTGCCTAGCAATTCGAATACGATTTCTCACTGTGACAACATGTGCGATTTCTCACTGTGACGGTGTGCGAAGACACGTTTTATAAAGCCTGCCAAAAGTAATGCAGCGCCCACTTTGTTGTGTAGCGGCAGGGGTGAATTGCGACCAAATCCTCACAGAAACAAGCAATATTCGTCTGTTCCTCTGTGCTCCTATGGTTCAGTGCTAAGGTGTTTCATCGATATCGTTCTGTGCTATGTTTCTCTGGAGAATATTAATTCTACCCCCGCTGCAGCACAAAATATCTGTTATCTAGAAAATAATACCAAATAATACTCTGCCTTCCGAAAAAATACTTTTCAGTTTATATTTCATTTTCCCATAACCCGGCTGAGAACAATATAATATAATATTAAGCCTTGCGGGATAGCATTGTACAAAAATTCGTTTAAATCAGTTAATCCTACCTTAAAAACCAATTGTACAGAAAAATATTTCGTTCAAACCTGGACCATAACAAAAGGAATAATCCCAACTAACCCACTTCTGATTTAATTACTCCAACTCTCTGGAATAAATCATCAGAATTCTGTTTATTGCCCACGAAACACACATATCTCCGTGCCAAAACCATCAAAATCAGATTAACAAATATAACACAATCTTTTTTTTTATCATTATTATTTTCTATGGTTATTATTTATTTGTTTGATTGTCCTTTAGGAAATCCATAAATGGGATTCCAATAAAAATAAAAAGTCATATTGCGCCGCAAAAAAATAATAAAATCAATTCTCAACGAAATAAAAAGGACATTTATCACAACATTTAGTTTTCATGCGTTTCTGTCTGAAAATTTATTGACAACAGCATAACGAAATAAATATAAAATTGAAAACAAGAAGGGGGGAGAGAAAACAAAATGAGCTATAACAACATGGATTTACTTATACAGAACATTGTACAAACAATTACTGGAAAATCGTATTTCCGAAGATTTTTATTACATACTTTTTTTTGTTGTCTTTGAGAGGATGATTTTTGATCTGTCAAGGGCGAGGACGAAAATTCCATGAGTTTTTCTTTTGTGTGTTATCGATGAAAAGAACACACATCCAATTAAAAAAAAAGTATAAATAAATAATTTTTCTTTTATTCATACAGAAGAAAATGAAAGCTACCTATAGAATGGGGGGATTTATGAATGACTATGCGACGGCCTAAAATTTGAAGAATTCGACCGAGCAATTTCAGCTTTCCTACTGATATCATTAAGTGATTACCTCAGCAGATAGTCGGACAGAAAGTGTATGGATGATAAATCAAAAATTCGCAAAATTCGTTTCAACAAAACAAAGACATTGGCATGAGATATTAATGGAATAAAATGTATTGTATCTTTTCTTGTTAGTGAAATATTTATCTTGAAATTATTTTACAAATAGCATAAAATTCCATCTGATTACTAACGTGATGTTGTAGGAAACAAAATTGTTGTCAATTTGCATGCTGGTGTAGATATTTTGATTAACTGACACGAAAAGTGCAGAACAGCATAGTAAAGTCGCAAAATAAAATCCATAATGACTTTTCCGCACAATTAGCATCTATTCGATCAACTTTGACTCCCCTTAAAACATGAAATTTAAAAATACTGACCTAAGAAAATTTCTATCCTTGTAGTCAAGAAGTATTTTAGAAAATATGCGACATCCGAGTTGACGGAAGGCGCAGTAGTGAAAACTGAAGCTGGGAAATAAATTAATTGATTTCAGTAAGAAGTTTACAGTGCAAGCAAATTTTTTCAAATTTTAGAAAGTTATTTAAAACTGTATTATAGGAGTTATAGACCACGAAGCATTATCTGTAAACATTTATCTAGTATTAGACATACCCAAGAAGGTTTTCTTGAAGGCTGGATTAAAAGGAAATCTTTTGGCACGCGCGCTGTAAAGTTGCGTTTGAACTATTATTCTAAAGAAAAGAAGACAGGACATTTTCTCTTATAAACATCTGAATTTTTAAACGGGTTTATTGACGTTACAAACGTCCTTAGACCAGGATATTATTGTTCATTCATTTTACAAGATTAAGCCATTCACGAAACATGCTCGATAGCCGCATAATAACATCTTCGTCTGGAGAGGTTTCTCTGATGGTCTCCGCGGCCAAAGGCTGGCCCCAAGGCGGCGTCCTCTCGCCTCTCTTATGGTCACTCGTGGTGGATGACTCATTGAACACACTTAATAGTTCAGGTTTCACAACCATAGGCTATGCAGAATGTCTAGTGATCATCATTAAAGGCAAACATGAAGACAATGTGTGTCAACTCATGCATAATGCACTCCTTGTAGTCTCGGACTGGTGTGCTGGGGAGGGCCTATCGATTAACCCCAGCAAGGCATTCATTGTACCGTTTACAAGAAGAAGAACGCTGAATATTGGCTCAGTGACTCTAAGCGGCACAACAATCAATTTATCCGATGAGGTCAAATATCTAGGAATTGTCCTGGATAAGAAGCTTAACTGGAATTCCCATATTAAGCATAAAATTGCCAAGGCGACTACTACCTTGTGGGCCTGTCGCCGTATGTACGGCAAGACCTGGGGCCTGTCTCCAAAGGTCATTTTCTGGTTATACACCACGGTTGTAAGACCCATTCTGACATACGCGTCCGTAGTCTGGTGGACGAAAACCAAAGAGGTCACAACCATTAACAACCTCACAAAACTTCAAAGACTAGCTTGCCTCGGCATCACAGGTATTATGCACACTTATCCCACAACAGCCATTGAAGCCATAATCGGACTTACTCCGTTACATATATTTATAAAAAAAAAAGTGGCAATCCGCAGTGCAGTTAGTCTTAGAAAATCAGATGCTAATAGTACACGGGATCACGTGGATCTCATGGGGCTATTGTCCGACTTCCCCGAGCTAGACATGCTCAGCACGGTCTCCGACTTAACGCCTAATCACTCTACTTTGGTAGAAGGTTTGAGATTGTGATCCCAAGCCGTGATATATGGAATAATGGCGGACCGTCGCTTGATCCAAAAGGTATAGTGTGGTACACCGATGGATCAAAAATGGATTCAGGAGTTGGCGCCGGTGTATATGGACCCAACCATAAAATTTCGAAATCACTCGGAAAGAGTCCTAGTGTTTTCCAGGCCGAGCTTTACGCCATTGAAACTTGTGCTAACATTAACCTGCACTCAGGCATCAAAGGTGCCTCTATCCATATACTCACCGATAGCCAAGTGGCGCTCAAAGCACTGATCTCCCATTTGATCAGTTCAAAATCAGTTCTTAGCTGCTTCGACAGCTTACAAAATCTGTGCCGACACAATAAAGTAAAATTATGGTGGGTACCGGGTCATGTAGGCGTTGACGGCAATGAAACTGCAGACCTGCTAGCTAGGAAGGGCTCCTCTGAGTTGTTCACTGGACCTGAACGCTTCTGCGGGATACCCGATTCCGCCTTCAAACTTACCCTTAACATCTGGAAACGCAACATGTGCATCTCCCACTGGAATAACTCCCAAGGTCTCAGGCAGGCTAAAAGAGCTGCCCAACCCTTCCAAAGACAGGCAGTTGATATCCTAAAATACGGAAGAAATGACATAAGAAGGCTTGTGAGCTTCCTTATCGGTCACTGCCAACTTCTCGACCACCTTAACAAAATGAGAATTTCGGAGGATATCACCTGCCGCCTCTGCCTAGAAGAGGACGAAACCACAGAACACATACTATGTGAGTGTGTGTAGCACTAGGAGAAGCTTTTTCCTTAAAGAGATCATATCTCGAAAAGATCTTAGGAACTCCTTCGCTGCCGTAATTATAGCTTTTATAAGGAGAGTAGAAGTACTGCTGCCCTAAAAGTGGCCTATGGCACAATAGATCTCCTTGGTCGCAGTGCCTACACGCCATTTGGGCGTGGCCACACACCTGTTTAAAAAAAAATAAAAAAAATCCATTCACGAGAATAATGCCGCATTCTCGTTAGATCACCTCAATAGGATCTTGCCACTTGGTTACTTATTGACGCCTGCACGGAGAGTTTGCATTGCTTTGCCACAATTTAAAATGATACCCATTTCGTGCACTTCTAATTCAAAACTAGCGAAACTACCAAAGGATTTCACATTGAGGTGGGAACGCTTAACTTGGTAGCCTAACCCATAACTTGGACTTAGTTTTCTTGACTGCTTTTATTAGTTAGACGAGTTTCTTTGGAAGTTTGAAAACCTCCAATTTTGTTTGTTGTACTATTACTAGCCATTCTGGTATCTCCTGACTGGCAAACTGGGTCTGTTCTTAGATTTAGCACATCTATTTCTGAATAGATCTGGGCGCCGTGGCGTAAGTGGTTAGTGTGTCGGATCACTACGCATGGGGTTCTAAGTTCGAATCCCAAAAAACACCAAAAAGTTTTTTCACGGTCCCACCTCTCGCGGGGTGTATTATTGTCACGCAAAAGCTTCTCAAATTGCCCTTCAGATACGGCACTAAACTGTAGGTCCCTTCCATTCGTGTGATAAATATAACGCACACAACATAACTGGTTGCGAGAAGCTAGGCTCTGGCACTTAAAGAGCTGTTGCGCTAAATATTTATTTTTTTTATTACATATTTCTGAATATTTGTCGCTATTCTCTTTCAACTTCAAGTTAAAAATAATCAATTTAAAGTTGAGAATCAAGTAAAATCAACCAACAAATCTCTTCAGTCAGCCCGGCTACGAGTTAGCTACCTCCAGTTGTGCATGCTAATTTGATTGATGTGTCCCCACTTGTTTGCACTACCTGCCGACCGCACCGTCCATCTGGCGTAGATTCAAAGATTTTGCGGTCTGGAACATTGGACTCTCCAATTGCTCTTGGTTTATTGGTTCAGGTGAAGGCACCCATTTTCACCTGAGCCAGTCACCTATTCACCTCACCCATTTCGCGAAATGGGCTGGTCAAACGGTAGTGCATGCGATCATATAAAAACACAAGCGTTTTCACTCAGCTGAGGCCTACCAACTCCTACTCTCAACCTCCACGCGGTGACTGCCGGGTGCCTAGTACCTTAGTCCAAGAAGTGGGTAACCAACCACGTTTGGCGGATGATGGTACCTCTCAAGTTATCGCCCCATAAGTTGATTCTTTGGCTTCCTGTGTGGTATGGTCTTCCGAAAAGAATCATGTCTAGCAATCGAAAAACCGGGAGCAAAAGAAATCACGAATCAACGTGTGTGGTACCTTTCGCCGTTGATAGTTAACATCCTTGCTTGTTCTCGAATAAGAAGGGACCGATCACGCCACCACACCAAAATGCGCACCAAACAGTGAGTTTTACCTGTTGCAATGGACACTATTAGATCTTCAGCGGATTGGTTACCATTTCCAGAAGTCAGGGTAATTTTCCAAAGGTTCAAGGCTTCAATCAGCGAAGCGTCGATGCAGCAAATCGTTGTTCGGCTTAAGTTTATGCTTTAACTGGATTTGATACGAGTGGAGGTCTAAGTCTTTGAGAGAAATTCCCCAGGTTACCGTCTGCGAAAAGTCCAGCCTTTGCGAACGCCGAGGAAATGAGAGATTTAGAGATTTGGATTCTTATGCACACTTTTGTGAACGGCGGCGATTTTTTGGCTTGACCGAGCGTTACGACAACGCAAAAGCGATGGTTGATCCCCTTCATAGTTCTTTGGAATTTTTTAACAATACTCCGGATAGTGCCTTCGTTTGAACGATTATGTTGACCGAAAATTTCAAAAAACCTTTGTCGAATAAAAAGCAAAGTTTGGTGATAAATTTAAATAAATACTACGCATTGTGCGATTGTGCACATTTTCACGGTAATTTACCAAACCTTACTGGTGATTTCTGTCAAGAAATTAATTCAAATATCTAGGACCTATGAAAATCCCTATAAATCATTATGTAGAAAATTCAATTAGCTTTTCAAATGTATTTCATACTTAACTTTCAGTTACTTGGTAAGAAAATATTTATACATATACAAGATTTTACGATGACCACCCACCCTACATTTCAATTTTTTTTTTTTGCATTGCAGCTTATCACCTCATTAAGCTCAATCGTATGAAATATAATCAGTATTATTAAAAAACGCTAATTTATTGTTAAATTGAAATTGATTATTCCGAACTTCTTAATCAGCCTCAACTTGAAGTTGTTTATTTCCAACTTGACATTGTTGAAGCTGATGGTAATAGATGACTTTCCCGAAATGTTGTAGTCACATGCCTAAGATCTGCTGCATATCGATTTCATTGTTTTTCGATATCCTTAAGCTTCTTTTCTTCCTTCTCCTGAATTTTTAGTGCTGTCTTTAGAGCAGTCACAATGATATAGTTTTGTATTCGTATCCATCCGACAAATCGTCTGCTTTTTTGTCCACTAAGATTACTACTATATCTTAAAAGATATACATCTTTACATGGTGGGCTAAGCACCTCATTCAACGTAAGCTCTCTCTCTCTCTTTCAGGTCTCTCTCTTATAAACTAAAGAATCCGATTTAGACTAGAGTAACGTAAGACTAATATGCTTTTTCCACTTTATTCTACAATCTGCATATCCCGTCAGCTTCTAGGTTAAAGTTGCTATATGTCTTCAGAGTTTCTTGAGAGAAAGATGACACATTTTTGAAGCTGTTGGTAGGTTTTTGAAATATTTTTCCGTAAAACTTTCCGACTTGTGCTTGCCTCGGTATTTTGAAGCTAATTTCAAATTAGGCTCCTTTTATTCTCTCCCCTTTTTGAAGTTCCTTTCAGATGGCATTTCCGCTCATTCCTCCTTCCAAATATTTCATGCAAGCAAGGGAGCAACATCCTTAAACAAATCTCTTAAGGACAATCTATATGTTGAAGTTGAGAGTGCCAGAGTATCCGGTGTTTTCCCAAATGGTATCTCCTAACCTGTTGTTGACCTCAGAGAGTTTGTAAATACGTTCTCCCCATCCATCCAAACTTAAATTCAGATGAATTGTGCTTAAATATCTTCAGTTTAATATGTAGAATAATTCTGCATCATTTTGTTGTTTTTTATGATAATTTTTACAGCACAAAAAATATAGCTGCATGTGGTACATTGCTGCAGCATTTTGTTTTTTATTAGAGATATCATTACTGAAGAATTAGAATCCTAAGAGCTCTTGGAAATCGATTACCTTTAGAGGCCTAGTACACATTTTTTTTCGAGCCTGATTTAATTCTATCAAAGACTAGTATGTTTTGCTTAAACAGCATACCAGTGGAACGAATTTTGTATGGAACATTTTGTCTTATTCAAATAGCGTACTAGGTTTAGCTGCTCCTCTAAATAAAATCCAACACAACGCTTTGCCGATCAACTATAACTGCATTATTGGAGCAACACTTACTTAATGGGCTCGTGACCCATGATCCCACGCTGCTTCCAGTTTCCGCAGACCAAGTTTTCTGGCATTCGCAATTACTTAACAATAAAGTAATTACTTAAAGTTTGATGGTTTTCGTCATCTCAAACCTGTAGAGTGAAAGTTGAAGATTGTTTGGAGCACTGTCGTCCATTCGCTCGATATCGCGATATCGGTACTGCACCCATAAAGCAGCACTGATTCTACGTTGGAGCGGAACAGTCGTAGCTTGGTTCTTAAGCTAATAACCTTGCTTCTCCAGATTATGGACAGCATTCCGAACGCAGCTTCAGCCTTCCCGATTCTGCTGCACACATCCAGTTCGGTGCCACCGCGATTAGCCGAGACGACACTTCCTAAATATAGAAAGTTATCAACTTTCTCGACTTGCTCTCCGGCAATGTTAAGTTGAGCGCGGGTATTGGAAGTACTCAGGGCTTTTGTTTTGGCTGTGTTTATTTTTAGCCCCACTTTGTTTGCCTCAGCTTCTAGATTTTGGGCCATCAAATGAAGATCCATTATCCGATGTGAAAGTAGACAAACATCGTCAGCGTAATCTAGGTGTTTAAGGTAAGATGTCATAGTCCAACGAATTCCAGAATTAGCTTCCGTCAATGCTGCACGGAGTACATCGCTGATAACCACCAAGAACAATAGTGGGGACAGTATGCACCCTTGACGTACTCCACTTTGGACTTCAAAGTCCTCCGACACCTTACCATTGTGCACGACGTGACCCTTGCCGCCCTCATATGTAGGCTTGATAATAGCTATAAGCTTTTCTGGAATGCCTCTCCTGCGCAAGGCCAACCAGATAGCATCTCGATTCAAGCTGTCGAAAGCCTTCTCGAAGTCGATAAACAGTAAATGTAGCGGAGACCTATACTCAACGCATTGTTCGATTATGATCCGTAAGGTGTTTATGTGGTCGATGCAGGAGGATCCAGCGCGAAAGCCTGCCTGTTCGACATCGAGAGTTGAATCTAAATGTTCTTTAATTCGTTCTAGAATTATTCTAGCTATTATTTTGGCTACAGCTGGAAGAACACATATACCTCTCCAGTTACCGCACTCCGTCAAGTTACCCTTCTTTGGAAGCTTAATGATCATCCCCCTTTTCCACTCCTGTGGAAATTGTTCACTATCCCAAGCTCTCCGTATTAGCGGATGCAGCAAATCTGCCGATGTATTTGGCGCCGCTTGAAATAGCTCCATCTAGTGAGCTGATCTTCATCCGAAATCAGAAGGTTACCGTCTAGACTCTTCACTGGATGTTGTTTGGAGTTTCGACCACCAATGAGCTCCTTAGTGATGTTGTAAACAGTCCTACTGTCGCACCTGCTCGCTGCTTCTTCAGCCTTTGAGGCCAGTGAGTTGACATGTTGACGTTTGTCACGTCTCACACTACGCTGCACTTCTTTCTTCTTCGCACGGTATTGGGCTTCAAGCTCGGTTCTCTCTACTGCTGAGGCCGCTGCAATCCGAGCCTTGATTGCTGTACGCTCATCGATCCGTCTCCAGGTGTCTGTAGAAAGCCATGTGCGGTGGTGTTTCTGCTTTTTACCGACATAAGTGCGTGCCCCAGTCGCAAAAGCATTTTTCACAGCACTCCAAAGGTCATCCATGTTCTCTATGCTGCTGATTGCTTCTGCTTCTAAGGCAAGATGGTCCCTGAACTGTTGGCGCACTTGGGGAACCTTGAGCCTGTCGATATTAAACCTGGTGATGTTAAGTAGGTTTGAGCGGTTGCTGTTGACTGATGCAGTACGAAGGCGTAAATGAGCTACCATAAGATGGTGATCTCGTTCTTGTCCGACGTCAGCTCCACGTCTGTTTCGGACGTCCAGGAGACAATTTCTAAAGCGGCGACTGATCGCAATGTGGTCGATCTGGTTGGATGTTCGTTGCCTATCAGTAGAGACCCAACTGATCTTATGGCAGGTGTTATGCTTAAACAGCGTACCTCCGATGACTAGGCGGTTGGTATTGCAGAAGTCCACAAACCGCTCACCATTGTCATTACGGTCTCCCACGCCGTGAACTCCCATCACGTGCTTAAGCATAGTGTTGTCGCTACCCACCTTGGCATTGAGATCTCTCATTACCATTACGATGTCCCCATTAGGCGTTTGGTTGTAGGCGGCACCTAAGTGGCTATAAAAATTATCCTTTTCATCCTCAGTCGCGTCTAGAGTCGGAGCATAACACTGTATGATGGTAATTTTTCTAACTCTACTCTGGAACCTAGCCGTCAATATCCGGTCACTATGGGGTTTCCAGGATATGAGGCTACTACGTGCTGCTGGAGTTAGCATGAGTCCTACGCCAGAACTCCGTGCACTTCCAGCTGGTTTACCAGAGTAGAGCATGACAGTGCTTTTTGTTGGGGAGATGTATTCCCCAGCATCGTACCATCTTATCTCGCTCAGCCCTAAGATGTCGATTTTATACCGTGCGAATTCGCGCTCCAATTGGAGGAATCTGGCGTTATAAGGCCCTTCCTTGAGTGAGTCCAGGAGGGTCTTAACGTTCCAGAATCCGAACAAATGATCAGTCCGTATCCGAGGCGTATGTTTTCGTTTCGGAGCAATGATTTTTTTTATGGTTGCGGCTCGCTGGGCCACAGACCAACCGACACTTATCCTGTTTTTGGCGCAGGAAGCTCGCCATTCGTCCTCTCCCGTTAGCAATTTCCGAAGAAATTCCCAGATGGCACCACGAGGAGGTGGGAGTAGGGCTTACTAACAGAGCTGCTAGGTTTTCGGCTGCAGTGGCTCCTACTCGTTACTTAGCGGACCAGCACCTATCGGGAGATGCTGCCCCTACGAGGCCTTTGTTAGTCGTTTGCCATCGAACTTCATCAACTTTCTTAGTTACTTAGTTATCGTCTAACACCGACGCCATATAGCAGGACTGGTTAGATTAGGATTTTGTTGAGCATTAATTTGTTCGTCTAGTTAGGAGTTTTGAGCCCAGTTGCTTTGGCAATCCGAAGTAGCAGCGGTGTCTTATGGCTATGCTTCGCCGAACATCTATAAAACGACACGTTTGTGGGACTTATATTTACTCCAAGATAGATAAATTCCTTAACCACCCCGAAGTTAAGGTCATCAACGGCACGCTGTAATCTCCCAATGATGTCAATATCATCTGCGTACTCCAGCAACTGGACGGACTTGTGGAAGATAGTGCCTTCCATGTTAATGCCCGCTCTGCGCACTATCGTACGAGTTATCTCCAAATTGCACAAAGCATCGCGTATTTTTCAGTGTTACGCAATACAACTGGATCAGTTTTGACTGAATCCCAAATTCATTCATCGCACATTAGAGCTCATGATGATGAATGCTATCATATGCGGCCCTAAAGTTGATAAACTGGTGATAAGTTTCAAATTCAAATTCGTTGGTTTTTTTTTCAGGATTTTGAAAATTTGGTCTATAATAGATATGGTGATCCGGAAGCCACGCTAGAACGTGCCGATTATTGTGTGAAGAAGAACTTTTTTTTTTTTTTTTTTTTTTGGTTGCGCCTGGAGGTGCAGGAATCTTCAAAAGATACCAATGGTCCGTACCATTGGTTATGCCCGATTCATATATCTGACAATGCCATCAGTGCTAGTCAGTATATGCCTACGGGCTAAACCTCACCCCGCAGAAGAACTTAAGAAGTTTAAACAGTATGTTGATTGGATAGGATTTTGTTTGCGATATTTAGCAGGGATATGTCTTGGTAATTCTTGCAAAACATAGGTTCGCTTTCTTCAAAGATAGAGCACATAATTTGAACCAAAACTCAAAAATATTTTTGGATTCTAATCAAACAAATCTTTTCAATTCGAGGATATCAAATATTGGTGCTCCTGCTTCTACTGGACCATAGCACCAGCTATGCCTAGAGCCCAGTATTCTATTTGTTCTGTGTAAAAATCATGTAAGCAGCATGAATTGTTTCAAAGATAGAAGACTGTGACAGATATATAGACAGACAAACACACAGCCGGACGCCAGAGCGAGAGCAACAGGATATCCGTAGCACATGTTGGTAGTGTACCCCGTAGGGCAAGCTGGAAATTTATTTGTCTTTTGGAATTCAGGCAAACCAAATTGACAAATCCCCATGTCGACCCTTGACAAAGCAGGAATTTAAATCGATAATTCTCAAAGGGTGAACTCCACGCTGCAGGTGATCCAATTATAATTGTGAAATCTTTCGCCAACTAAAACAAAGCTATAGCCGTACAAATATTTTGTTAACATAATTCCTCACAGCTGTAATCGAAGCCCATTGCATAAAATGTAATATTCACTGAAGTTGCCTTTGTTATAAACGAATTGCCGCCACATGTTCTCATTGTAACGAAATACCGGAAGGGAATTTCATTTGATTACCAGTTTGATTGTTTTGAGTCCTTTTTTTCAGCGCTGAAGAGCATCAGGAACCAAGCAACCATATACTATATATTCTCAGTACAATACCCATACTAGTGAAAATTCGTCGAATGTTTTAATTAAACGCTCTCAATGCAAAACCAAAAAACGTAACTTGATTTATCACCACAACCAGAGAAGAGAAAGAGAGCTATCGATGCAACCAACACATGCCATACATACACATGTACATATTGGTTTCAGTATTCAAAGTAAAATCATCGCTGGTTTTCCAATACCAGAAATACCCCGAGAGATCTCTAATCAAACTCCTTTTGAATTGTGATTTGCTTTTGGGTTTTTGCGGTTTGAACCTAGAATATGAGTTTGTACAGGAACTTTAATTGCAGGAAGTTGTGCCTTGCTTGTGGCCCTTATGATTTTGTTATTTGATAAAATTTCTGATTGAGGTAGTTCTTATCTTTCAATACATAACAGTTGGCCAAATATCATGATCTATATTTCGTTCTAGTTTTTGAAATTGGACTGTTTGCGTTTTCAGATACTTTTTTATGACGTAACAATCCGAGTTGGACTTCTGAACTACAGTGTGGTCTGGTCATGTGACGTGCGTCATCCTATAAGAATGAGGTTATATTATATTTTAGGCAGTAATGACCGGAGTGAATAAATGAATGAATCTAATAGGCCTCCATGAAGCTAATGCTTTTAGGAATCAGTATCCTAATTTTAAACAAAATTGTGCGGACTTTCTCCGCATCAAGCATCTATAGCATCCTCACATTAATTTAAACCTTTTTTTAAATGAATTTAAGAAAACTGCAAATGAATTTAAACTTTCGGGAGACTAGTTTGAAACTTTTGTAAATGAATTTATGCCATTTTTTGGAACAAACAGTTTAGTATAGCATTTGCAAATTTATTTAACCTAACATTAAATAAGTTTAACCCAAGCCCTTTAGCAATTAACTTTAACCCAAAAGCAAATATGTTTAACCTTTTAGCAAATAGGTTTAACCTTTTAACAAATATGTTCAACCAAAGAACAAATATATTTAAACCAAAAGCAAATCATTTTAACCAAAACACAAATTTATTTCAACTTTATAATTATATAAAAATGTAGAAGCCTTCTAAAACGAAACTAATATTTAAAAAAAATGTTTAGTCCATTTGCTGCCTTTGGAATGAGTAAAACCATATCGAATACAGAATTCACGCAATCGGTTTGTGTAATTTGTTGCAAACTATCTTCAATAACTGCAACCAAGTTATGGTCCCTGCTGAAGTTAGTTAAAAACTAGCGTGTGTGCGTCTTCATTTTAGAAAAAGATTTTTCAATGGGGTTTAACATGGGAGAGTAAGGAGGCAAAAATTTCAATCTGAAATTCGTTGTACATAATATGTCCCGAACTCTACTGTCTTATGGATTCTAGTGTTATCCATAATTAACAAATCATCATTAAGGGGTGTATCTTTCAGTTTTTCTGTAAGTTCATGGATAAATGAACAGAACTTATTAGAGTTGCAAGTGGTGTTTGTCAAAATCTTATATTGCATTATTCCTTGGTTACTAATTGCTGCAATTAGAGTAACGTTAAAAAAATAACAAATTCGCAGATGGGTTGAAATAAATTTGTGTCTTGGTTAAATTGATTTGCTTTTGGTTTAAATATATTTTTTCTTTGGTTAAGCATATTTGTTAAAAGGTTAAACATATTTGCTAAAAGGTTAAACATATTTGCTTTTGGGTTAAAGTTAATTGCTAAAGGGCTAAATATATTTGGGTTTGGGTTAAACTTATTTGCTGTTAGGTTAAATAAATTTGCAAATGCTATATTATAACGTCGTCCAAGAAGAGATTTTGCAAAATAAAGGTTGTATGGGTTTTGATTGAACCAAGTGATTGGTTTTTTTTTTTTTTTGTCCTATTAGTGGTACTTGGGTAACTAAAAAATAAGAGTACCGTGGCAAGACAAGCTTCGAAACAAATTGTATATGACCAAGACCTCCATCAATATGGTTGGAACAGAAACCTATAGTTATTTCAAATTCACTTAGAAACTGTTTATACTGACATGGCAATGGTATATAATCTACAGACACTACCTGATGTCCAACAGTTTGAACGTTAAAACATAAATACATTTGCAAATGCCAAACAGAACATGGTCTTAGAATTCGAAGTCTATATTCCATGGCAACTCCAAGATGAGGCTTTTTTTACAATTTGGCGCACTCAAGGGTTTATTAATTTCCCTAAAATGTTTCAGACAGAGCGGGCATTGGAAAGGAGAGAAAGAGAGAGAGAGGGATCGGTGTAGTAGCTTGAAACTCAGATATTAGGTTTCAGAAATACTCCGGCGGTAGTACACAGGTAACTGGAAAGATTTATTTTGTTATGTTGTCTTCGCTTCTGATTCACAGTATTTATTTTTTTCCCGACCACCTGATAGACATATCATGGGCATATCAACCATACGAGTAGGTACTACTGGAGGAATCCACTGCCAGTGTTATACTTTCGCAATTGATAAACTGACTCTTTAAATGTATATTTTATGAGAAATAAATAAATAATTGTTGACATCGGTATTTGAACCTCGAAGCGTGGGATCGATGACGTTACCACTACACCATCACCACTCTCCAAGATGAAGCATTGCTGTCTAGTATCACTAATTTAACAAAGTTGTTTAAGTCATGACAATTAAAGTGTTTTAACTAATTGTTGGATGTTGCTTAAAAACACTGGTTACCATAATCCTCCTAAATATAACCGACACCTTAACAGTACTTTGAACGACTGAATTTTAAAGCCACTGATAGAAATGTTTTCCTAATTCCAAAGCATTCTAATGAACTTGTACTGGTTCTGGCACAAATTTCTTCAAATGTTCCAGAGAAAAATATATAAGTTTTCCATATATTTTACGTGCTTCCGGACAATAGTTGTTCTGAAAACGTATGCCTATTTTTTGTTCTGTTTGATTTTCAGAACATTTATTACCACATCTTCGAATCATCTCACTTGTGTATTGAATACATTCTGTTTTATTTGCTTCACTGTATACAAAAATGTCTCACCATCACCGTAATCTCCTATGACGTCGACGTATGCCAAACGTGCATATGTGCTAATGTCGTTTATATGAATAATGAAGAGTAAGGGACTTAACTTTCATCCCTGCGGTACTATGTTACTAATCCACTTCGGTTCACTGAAAGAGTAACTTCTAATGATCAAATAGCAATTATTCTCTCGCCCCCTCAGCAGCTTCCAATAACTTATTATTATTCAGACCACCGAGCAGCTTACCAAAATCTACGAACATGATAAGTGTGTGATACATACTTTTTAATGGAAAAGTCTTTAAAAATGTATTAACTTAATACTCGTACTCCAATCACGAGCCTCTCCACCACTATTTGCAATAAAAACTTGGTAAAAATCTGTTAAATAGATATTGGACCGTGGTTTTGAATTTTCTTTTAACTTTTAAATCACTACTCGCTTAAAGATAGGACTAACTTATGATCTTAACATCTTTTATCCGTAGGAGATTCCATGTTCCTGTTTTTGCATACGCATAATAATTTTCTTTTTTGGTGTGAAGTTAATGTTAAGTAGCGCTACAGTTGGAGGTGGACCTAAGTAAGTCCAGTTACGAGCCAGTTGCTTCCAGTTGTACTGGACCACTTGTTTGCACCACCTCCCACGTGGTCGTTTTCTATTGCGCCGTCCATTCAGAGTAGATTCGAAGATGTTTCGGTCTGGAACGTTCGTATTCGCTCTACATGACCCAGCCATCTTCGTCGTTGTATGTGAATTCTTGCT
The DNA here is from genome assembly GCA_945910035.1 of Brachypalpus laphriformis. Taxonomy (NCBI): domain Eukaryota; kingdom Metazoa; phylum Arthropoda; class Insecta; order Diptera; family Syrphidae; genus Brachypalpus; species Brachypalpus laphriformis. The sequence continues at coordinate 129,389,079 of OX246755.1, forward strand.
TCCAGTTGCTTCCAGTTGTACTTGACCACTTGTTTTCACCACCTCCCACGTGGTCGTTTTCTATTGCGCCGTCCATCCAGAGTAGATTCGAAGATGTTTCGGTCTGGAACATTCGTATTCGCTCTACATGACCCAGCCATCTTCGTCGTTGTATGTGAATTCTTCTGGCTAAGTCGATATCTTTGTATAGGCCGTATAGTTCGGCATTGTACCTTTTACTCCACTCGCCGTCTACGCAGATAAGACCAAACATCACTCGAGGAACTTTTCTCTCAAAGTAACCAAGGGCATCCTCATTGGAGAGGATAGGGCTTCGTTACCTTATTGCCTTCTTAGCCTATAAAAACATAGATTGGCAAGAGTAGTTCTTCGTTTGATCTCCCCATTGATGTACTCGTAATTTACGGAGCAAATAAAGTCAAGTTCTCTACTACCTCAAAAATGATATCTGTCTATTGTGGCGTTCTGTCCAAGACGCCGATTTTGGGTGTTCTTTTTTTGTAGACAGCATATACAAGTATTTTGTTTTGCTTTCATTGACCGTTAAACCTATCTTTCCTGTCTATGTATCAATACTCACAAGCGCCCCCCTTTCTTTATGATGGGGCAAATGATGCTAAGGTTCCATACATCGGGCATGCTTTGCATGCATACATACATACATATATGTAAATATGTATGTACTTTCATCCGACCAAATTTTACAGATGAGCGCGTGCATGCTCCTTACTAAATCATTTCCTCCTGGAGGCAAGGCATTCAGCTCCAGCAACATTGTTGGGTTCAAGTTTAGATATCGCTACCGTCAGTTCATTCTGATCTGGTTGACGGGAATCTTGACTGTAATCGTCACTGTTGAATGGATCATTCTGCCTGACAGCGGAATATTGATATTTAGTAGTAAATATTCCAGTTTTTGAACTTATAGGTGTAAAGAGAGACTCAATAAGATTGGGTATCTTACATGCGTTGTCCCTATTTCATCAATGCTCAGCGTATGAAAGTTTTATCGAAACTCGTTAAAAATAAGTAATTTATAAATTCAAATATTTAACATTAGATTTGCATATCCAGTACGCATTTACTTAAAATTTATTTATGCATATATTTATGTAAAATATCCATAGAACTCGTATCACATAGTTCAAAGAGAAATGTCCATTTTCACCCATAAATATTCGACTCATTAAAAATATTACTTCCCCATTTCCAAAGTTTTTCAATTATAAAAAGCCTTCAATCATAACGAATTTGTATGAATGGATACATCGTCATCACAATTCCCCAACTACTGTTAAAATAACACCACATCCCCTAGAAAGAGCAAGAGAGAACAGCATCAGCTATACAGCAGTGATTTTAATTTAATTTAATCGACAATCTCATTTAATCACTACGCAAATTGAATTAAAATATTTTTTTTTTTCGTTTTCCCTTCACTGCATTGGAATTAATTACGGAAATTAATACGAAGCCCATAACACAAGAACTATGTCGTTTTTATGTATGAATTGGGGTATATCCGCATTATACTATCTCGAAAGTAATGAGAGATGAAATTAAATTAAAAATCATCATTAACCAAAAACACACTCAATTTTATGTATATGTCGTCGTAGAAAAAAAAAGAAGAAAATATCAATGTAACATACAGAACTGTACAGAAAGGATCACATTCCCTGAAAGGGCGAGGCGTCATGGTGGTCAAGCCCATTTCTATGCGCGTATCAACGTTTGTTTTCACTGAAGTGTGTGCATCAACGGACTCAACCCGACTCCTAGTGGATGCTGCCGCTGGAGGGATTACCAATTTAAACTGTCACATTACTGTAAAACACTGGAAAGCAGTACTGAGTGTTGAACTGGCTGAAAAAAAACCAGCTCCGCAGCAAGTGCACTATAGGTTGCACTTATGATCCTTTATAATTGTTTGCAGGGTTTTTTTCGTCGAACTTTTTCTACTTTGCCTTGTCGGATCGGAAGTAAATTAAAAAAAAAAGCTGAATTATAACTATGAGAGCCACATACAGTGTTGTGCAGGAAACATAAATACACTCAGTGCTCATTTCATTTTACTAGTTGTTAGCGCAAGTGCTGTTTCGCTGCCATTTTTTAATGTATCTACGAAAGTGATTGTTTTTATACAAAAGTATCTTTTTTTTTATTTATTTTTATTTATTAGTATGAATTGAAATTGGTTGCATCTGATAGTCTGAATGAGAACCAGACAACGATTGTAATAAATATTCGTGATGTCAACGATTTGCCGCCAGTATTTCCGCAAACGCTCTACGAGCGTACATTGGACGAGGAAATGGATGCACCCTTCACAATAATTCAGGTTACATACAAATATCCCGTATTCTGTTCATGTATAAAAATAAAATTGATTGTATAAAATTTTTAAGGAACGAATATAAATTAACATCAATTTATAATTGAAAATGATCACTCATTTCTCATTTAAAACCCTAACTCATGCAATTAATTTCGGTGTATGGTATACTTGTTCCTATCTACCATCTCACTGGCACAATACGTTTCAGTAGTTGGTTGGTTGGGATTGGAGATGGGACTTGGGAGTGGAATTGCATTTCGCACTCTCCATTCGAAATTGTAATTACTGTATTGTTTATGTATTGTATTGGTATAGTCGTATATATGTATAACTGTTACTAACAGAAAGGTCCTTTGGTAGTGGATTCGTATACTTGGTTGTGGCTAACACTGAAAATGGGTGGAATCAGAAAACACCCCATCAATTATTTACATTCAATTCGATTTTCAATTATTGTTTCAGATGATTTTACATTACAAAGGATTGCTACATACCATCGCATCCATGAATGGTATTCATCTATTTGGACTTCATTTTATAGCATATACCTATATATATTTTCAGCTTTAAAAGTATCTTTTCAGTTGTAATTATAGACAGTGAAGGTGGAAATTATTCACTGTCTTTGATTGTCGGTATTTGAAACTTTTGACGAGTTTGTTATTGTTGAGTTTATTGAAAACAGATCTTAAACATAAACATCATAGGGGATAGCTATGTTCGTTATTGTTAAATAAGCTACCATTTTTATGACTAGTACTGCGAACTTATAAAAACGTAGTTTAGTTGTGGGCACCGCGCCCTAATTTGTTAGTGTGTCGGACCACTGCGTGTGAGTTTCCAAGTTCGAATCCCAGAAGACACCAAAAAGTTTTTTCGCGGTCCCACCTCTCGCGAACGTCTGAAAAACATCCGAGAGTATTGTTGTCTCGGAAAAGCCTCTCAAAGCAAATTGCTCTTCGGATACGGCACTAAACGGTACGTCCCTTCCATTCGTGTGAAAAATATAGCGCATACAACTTGAGTGGTTTCGAGAAGCGAGAATATTTATTTATTAATTTATTTAGTTTCGTTATAATTGTATACCCATTTATCAGCAGTACTTACTCGTCCGTTCCAAGTTTTTGAGACCCTTTAAGTGCAATATTTGAATATTTAAGTAAAGCACTTGCAGTTGTTAAATTCTTTGTTCTAAAAACGATCTTGTCACCTGAATAACGTTTCTTATGCCCAACATTACTATCACCAGTAAAATGCAACGAACTACATTTCTTCTTCAATCACTCAAAGTCAAAGAGTGTGGCACAACTAGTGAATAAATAAACTAATAATACCATTTTGGTTTTTCAAATACCGAAGATCTATCGTCGTCTATATTTTTAAGATAATATAGTTATTTATACGTGTTTTAAATTGAATGGCACGAGAGAATAGAATGAATCAGATAGGCAAGCCATTAAAACCACATCATCATTTTATCTATTCCTACAAATGTAACACGTGCCATAGTCAAAATTGTCTCAAGACAATATTATCAACTGTGACCCAGAAGAACTAAAGTGTGTTTTTGTTTTTCCAGCCAAATCGAATTTTACATTTTTAAAAACATTCAACAAAGACCTACGTTTTAACCGAAAAAATATAAATTTATTTGAGTATTAATGAATACTAGTATCGCGTGTGGTCGAAATTTGACCGAGGGGAAATAAACAAAGAGCGAGAGAAACAACGCTACGTATTCGTTTACCTAACTTTTTTTTTGTAATATTCTCCCGTGCAGGGAAGGCAGAGGGTGTAAGCTGATCCAGCCATGAATGTGATAATAATGCTATCATTTAATGGTTAAAGTGTTTTGTATGTGGATATCATGTATCTATGCTCACTTTGTTTTACCTGACTTAACGGTAACATGTGCACATAATTTTTTTCCTGCACATCTATGGCACAGTACCTTTCGAATCATGTAATTTTCATTCCCCTCCTTTTATAATAATTATTTTAAAAAATGTACGATAAATATCATGTTCACGTCTTCTTCTTTCTTTTATCAGCGAGTTTATGATCCGGGAAGGGATCACAACCCCCCCACTTCACCGCATTTCTACTGATCCGCCTGTGGGGTTCGCCTATTTGACCTCAGAAAATATCGGCAGGCCCGCCGATTTTGGATCACTCGGTGGCCAATGAAATGCCGATGTCGTCGCACATGTGTGAACCAGGCGTATATAGGCCTGCCTTTCCTACATCGCGATGTCTTTGGAACGAACATTACTATTGCCTTTTTAACAGGGTTCAAATGATCTCTTCTTTGAACGTGGCAATACCAGCTGAGCCGGTCGCGCTCTATTTTTTGTACGATGGTTTCCTTGATGTGAAAGCTTCCATGGATCTTCGAACTTCTTATTCGATCAAGCTTTGTCACTCCTGCTGTCATTCGAAGCATCTTCATCTCAGTTGCCTTCAATTTACTCTCATACGTTTTGTACATCGTCCAACATTGTGAACCGTATGTGAGCACTGGATGCACAACTGCGGTGTAGAGCCTTCCCTTCAACTTAGGTGGCATTTTTTTGTCACAGAAGATAGCGGAATTTTCTCGCCACTTCATCCACCCTACGCTTACGCGATGATTGATGTCGTCGTCACAGGTTGCTTTGCTATTGATCATAGATCCCAGATATTTGAACTTTTCGCACTTGGGAAGTACTGTTCCATTCAAATAAATGGCTGGAATAGGTTTGAGTGGATCAAAGAACGGACACAACAAGTAATCTGTCTTTTTTGAACTAATGCGATACCCATTTCCCTCCAGAACCCATCACTTTATCTTCAAGCAGATAATCAAGGACTGCAATAAAGAGCAAACGACTTAAAACACTTCCCTGGTGCACCCCGAGTTTGATTGGGAACTCTTCGGTTACTCCAGCGGGGCATCTTACTCTTGTCTTTGCTCCTTCGTACTTGTCCATGATCATCTGTACATAGGTTTCTGGGACCCGTCGATGTCTTAGCGCCACCCATATCAGATCTCGTGGTTGTCTGTCGAATGCATTTTCAAAGTCAACCAATACAATATGCAAATCCCTTAAGGAATTACGATGTTTTCCCATTATGATCCTTATAATTTGGATTGCATCTGTGGTTGATTTACCCGAGACAAACCCGCACTGATCATCAGATAGCCGTATTATTTTTCGCAGTCGGACACCTAATATCCGCTCAACGATCTTCATGGTGTGTGACATCAGCTTGATCGAACGGTATTTATCACAGTTTCGTGTATCACCCTTCTCTTTGTATACAGGGAGAAGGTAACTTTCACTCCATTGATTCGGCATTGGATCACCTCTCACAAATTTGGAGATGAGAATTCTGAGCCATCTGAACCCAACGTTTCGCATCTTCTTCCAGAACTCAGAGGACATCTCGTCTGGCCCAACCGCTTTTCGTTTCTTGGAGTATTTGACCGCCTCACTAACTTCTTCGACTGTAATGTCGGGTATTTTTTCACAGTTAGGGGTGGCTCTTGGAAAGTATAGCCGGGGAAACTGTTCATTTAAAAGATCTTCACAATACTGCCGCCACCTTTGCAGAATTTTCTCGTCATCCACAAGAAGCTAGCCATGAGCATTGTTAATGAACTTTGACGAACGAATCTCCTCAGTATTCCTCCTTTGGGCGGCTATTTGAAGATGGTTGCACTCTTGTTCATATTGTGTCTTCGCAGCTCCTGGATAGCCTGGTTTGCATCAGCAACCGGGGAAAATATTTTCTCCAGCTCCCGATACAGGCCCTCCGTACTCTCTGCTTAAAGCTGGGCGCACTTCTTCTTCGCTTTTTTCTTGCACAATCTGTATTCCATTTCGAGGCGAGCTTTTTCGTCACTATTATTAGAGGGGCACTTTGACCAAGCTTTGAAAGCCACTTCCTTCTCATTTATCACCTTCTTAGCTTCATCACTCTACCACAATGTTTCTTTGGCGTGTTGATGGTGGCCTTTTGAAGCTCGTAGCAGTGATTTGGCCTCCTTTAAGCAAGTTCGCTGTAGGGAATCCCACATATTTTGTGCTCTGCACTCCTTATCCTCAGCGCCAATGATGGTTTGAGAGAGGTAATTTTTCATTACGAAAACAAAAGCCTCGACTTTTTCTTTGTCCAGATTGTACCACTTGATTTTCTCAGAGACCCTTGTTTGTTTGCTTTTCTTCGGTGTTTTCATAAAAATTTCTGTTAGCAGGATCACTTTGCAATCTTTTATTCGAGGCTTCATGAAACTGGCTACCAAATGGTAGTCAAGCTGGGTTTCATCTCCACCACTGCTGTAAGTGATCAGGTGTCGGCTTTGTTTGATGAATATGGTATTTAATACGATAAGACATCCTAAGCATGTGATTTGCACATGCTTAGGATGTCTTCACCAGGAAGGTTCCTGGTGCCATATCCTAGTCCTCCATGGCAGTCTTCATAGTCTTCGTTTGATTTCCCGACATGTCCATTCAAATCTCCTCCAACAAACAGAAATTCTTCCTTTGGGATGTTCTTAAGGAGATTGTGGAAATCTAGCCAAAATGCATCTTTATCTCTCTGATTGTACCCATCGTGGGGAGCATATGCACTGACAATATTCCACACCTCTCCTTGTATTACTAGTTTGAGAGACATCAAACGGTCGCTGAACTTCGAAATGCTCAAGACGTTACCAAGTAGCTCTGCCGCAAGGATGATACCGATTCCGTTCCTACCCTTTTCCGTTTCGTAGTAGAACATCTTGTAATCTTTTGTCCTAACGTCCAAGAAACGCGCCCGATTTCCGGTGTTTTTCCATTTCGTGTCTTGGACACACAAGTTATCCACCCGCCTTCTATTCATCATCTCTTCCAGTTCGTAACTTCGACCGGTCATGCTTCCAACGTTCCAACTCGCGACTCTCAAATTTCGACAAAACTGTTTCATTATTTTGCTAGCCCCCGCAATCCGTATAGCTCTGACCCGAACATTTCTGCTCGGTCCAGGATCAGTACCATGCACAGCAGTGGTAGTGCCTGGCGGGGTAATGCCTTTCCTTTTAGCAGGTATGATGCAGTTTTCCAATATTACCATATTGCGATGGTGTTTGTTGTTTGACACGTGCAAGCTCCTGTTTTATTTTTTTGTTTGATCTTTCTTCTATGACACCGATGATCTCCAGCCGGTCAACCCACGGACTCACACTCACAGTTGTGGGGGGGGTTTTAAGGTAGTATATGTGTCGTTAGGCTCACTTGGGTGTTATATTGCCTATATCTGATTTGTCCCCTTAGTCGCCTTTTACGACAAGCGCTAGTTGTTGTGGGGCGCTGCAGTGACATTCTTAACCCGTCCCTGCACGGGAAACATTTCGTGTTCACGTATTAATATATAAGATTTTAAAATGATTTCTCGCATATGGCCACTGCCGTTGTTCCTGGTAAAGCGCATTCTCTTCGTTTAATTGACCAGTGACTTCATGCAACTCCACAGAAAATAATCGAGAGGTATCAAACCACAAGACTTAAGAAGTCAATTACAAATACAAATATTTGGCGCAACAGCTCTTTAAAGTGCCAGGGCCTAGCTTCTCGCAACCACTCATGTTGTGTGCGTTATATTTTTCACACGAATGGAAGGGACCTACAGTTTAATGCCGAATCCGAACGGCGATTTGAGAAGCTTTTTCGTGACAACAATACTCTCGGATGTTTGTCAGACGCTCGCGAGAGGTGGGACCGTGGGAAAAACTTTTTCGTATTTTCTGGGATTCGAACTTGGAACCTCATGTGTAGTGAATTGAAGAAGTCAATTGACTGGTTAATTTCTCGAAACAAACTTATCACCAGATTGTGACTTCAATAAGTCGATGGCTTCGATAGCCGTCCGTATTCTCTTCAGTACGCACATTCCTTTGACGTGTTGGAGCTAGGGCAACATTTAGCAAGAATGCGATGCGAAATATGTCCACAGTTTAACGGATCGCTTGTTCAGATGGACGACTGTATGCGCTATAAAAATGACGAAGTCGTCTTTAAGTTTCGCGAATTGACGACCGATTCTCAAACTAAATTTGGATAATTTGACAGTTGTTCAAGCGTGAGTATTCATAATAATTTGTTAGACTATACTGAACATATAAATGTCGCATAGAGTGGACAGGACGGCAGCACGGTCTAACAGTTCTCCCTATCATAAGTTCTATCTAAAGAGTCTGTATACATCCATATCTGCGAAAGCTTCAATCAATCCTTCCCAATAATTTAAAAAAAGTGTACTTTATGCGGTAATGCCTGCATTCTGTTTCTTTTAAATTTGGGAATTTTACAGAGCAACCTTCCTCAAAAACGTCGTACATCTCTTCCAGAATTTTGTGCTTTCTTATATTTTCATGAGCTAACGAGTCACAGTTGTGCTGATAATATTGAAATCGAATTTTCGATTGAATACAGCAAGTATGGTAATTCCTTGTCAGCAGATCTCAGATCTTATTTTGAGCTCGGTAATAGCTTTAATCAAGATATTGTAGTTTAATATATGGGTGAGCGAGGTCTGCTGCTTTTACCCTCCACATATTAATATCTAAAGCATATATAAAGCGTAGGAAAACATCACCAACCATCTTAATGTATTTGTTTTTACACATGCTAAGTAGTAAAAAAATGGTTGGGTCCTAAGAATATTTTATAATTACATAGAACTTCAATATTATTAAATATTGTACAAAACAGATACTTCTTACAGGCAAATAAAGTATTGCTTCTATGTACTCGTTTGAACATTATATTTAATTTTAAAGAAATTGTAGGTTAGGTTGTGCAGGGAAAAAAATTATAAGTTGGCAACATTTTTTTGCAATAGTACGGGTAGGTACATAGTATGTTTCCCCGGAATAAGTTATATACTTAAGTAAATTATATTCTGTAGGTTCTAATGTCGATTCTACTCTAAAGGAAAAATGTTGCTCACTTCCAGAAGCAGTACACATTCCGCTTGGAGCAGCCAAGGCAAAAATCCATTTAAATGTCCTCTTAAAGCTGTCATATCAAGAAAGATATGCTCAAACTACAACAAGACAGACACAAATGATCGCCTAAATAAAACACGTGCAGCTGTCGGCAGAATAACAGAAATTATTACAAAACAATGGCCAATAGGAGACCATGCATTCCCTATAATACGCGTACACACCGCCGCAGTTGCAAAATTATAACTGAAAAAGAAACTCTGACCCACTAAGAGACAGACAATGTCCAGCGAACAAATCATCCTTCAATTCACTTGACGAAGTCTCAGGAAAAAATACTAGAGAACTAATATCTTTCTTAAGTTCAACAAGATGGATGTAGAGAGTCCTCAAGAACACACTTTCAACAACCAGGTCACGTGAGTTTGTGGTATCAAAACGACGCATTAGCGCTAATTGAGTTTCTTTTGAACCACCACTTCTACCTACATGCCAACCGTATGTTATTTTTCTACTTAAGCAATCCAAAGAATACCGTTAGAAATGGTACACAGTATATCAGGTTGCACACAAAATTCAGTGTGTGATATGCAAGATAAATAAACCCGAAAAGTATTTTCGATGTTGATACGTTATACTCAATTGGTGCTTTTGCTTTGTCCTCAAGGTAGTATGTGGTCTGGGGCCCGATTCCGCAACCGTGAATTTTTTCCCATGTACACATCCAAAAACTCTCACGGTTGAAAAAAGAGTGAATAAAGTTCTTCAATTGTATAAATGCATAACATCCGTAAAAAAACTCACCCCTACGCTTGCGGAATCGGAACAATTCCATGTATACTTCTTTGGGTACACAGTAAAAGTCACGCTCATCGTACCCATGGCATTACAGTAACACTTGCCCTCTTCTTAAGCGCAGGATGATGCTGTTTCGTTTAAGCAGATCAGTTGGTCTCAATAAAGATCTACTCTAACCATTTGCATCGCGGTCAGTAACTCTCAAGTAGGTAGGTCACCTGCAATTCCAACAGTTAATGAACTGAGATTTAGCCGACTGTGAGGATGGACAAACTATCATTTTCCTTACAATTTTGCTGAAAACGATCCATCTCTCATTACCATTTACCAACCGATCCAATATGATATATTATACATCATGAACCTAGCAAGCAATGACACTTAAAATGTTACCTATGGTAGTTTGTGAGATCCCATATATGGTATTTCTACGGTCTCTCTGGTGGTGATAAAAAGTTCATTCTCTGCAACAATACTCCTTAGGACATCATCGTCTAAATCATTGGACCTACCTTGCTTCTTCTTCAAAAATCATATTACCGGATCTGAACTAATTGAACTATATTTCGACAATACCTTGTGAGATAGGTATTATGCCCGGTCGGATATGCTTCATGTCTTGGATGTCAAAGATCAATTATTCGGCAAACATTTGAGAATTAATAAAATTGTATGAAATTGAATTTGCGCTATGAAACATGGCCAGAAATATTCATATTTGCCGCTGATCAGTAAGATTCCAAACTTGTGGCGTCGCTTACACTCATTTTTTTTTTATTTTTTTTTTTGCCTAAGGGGTGGTGGAAAACGCTACCGCTCTGTTTCATGTAGTGTGGGACTTTCTACTCACTAAAAACCCAATTTAAACCTTTTTTTCAACTTGACACCATCCACTCCGGAACCAGTTTTGCTTTACTTCAGAGTGGTGTCGTTTTCTTTCCCCTTTCGGGGCCGGCTTTTTCATATTCTTCTTCCTTTTATCAGCGAGGCCATGATCCGAAAACAAGGGATCACAACCCTCCCACTTCACCGCATTTCTACTGATCCGCCTGTGGGGTTCGCTTTTTTCATATTTGTCTGTTACTTGCCGGTCAGGTTTACATCAGGCTTACATAAATCTCATGGGGGCGATTATTATGTCTTCCTCTCTCTTTTTTGTTTTAAGTACTTTTTCTATAAATGATCGTACTTGATTCCAGCTCTGGTCACTCATTGACATTTTTGGTACTGTATTTTCCTGGGTAATGGCGCCGATTAGAGATTCTAGCGCCCCCCTTTCAACTTCCCATCTGTTGCATTCGAAGAACGTGTGGTTTGCGTCGTCCAGTTCTGAGTCGCCATATTGGCAAGCCGGGCTCCCTGTTTTGCCCATTCTGTGGAGGTAAGGCGTTGAAATAACCGTGTCCGGTAAAAAAATTGGGTGACGTGAAAATTTACATCTCTCCTGCCATTTCTGTTTGGTGAGCTCCTTCGCCTCCTCGGTTGCCGCTTCCACTCCAATTTCCGCCTTTTTGTACTTCCTCTCTGCCACAAGGAGGTCAATAGGGGTCACTCCCGCAACTATGAGGACGGCTGGTTCCGACACCGTTTGGTACGAACTTGCAAACCGTAGTGCCGCGCGCCTTTTGCTTCCTGTATTTCTCTTGTCTTAGTGCGTCGGCCCATATCTCGTACCCATACAGCAGAATGGCGTGGGTGACTGTCATCAGGAGTTTTCTCTTGCTGGATGTTGGGCCTCCAACGTTTGCCATTAATCTGATAAGTGACATTGTGACCTTCGTAGCTCGTTCCGAAGCAGATCTTATTTGGTGCCAGAAAGTGAGCTTCGTGTTTAGGGCCATCCCTAGGTACTTCATCGCTTCCTTGTTGGTTATTACCTCAGACCCGACTTGGAAGTCGACAATAGTTGGAATCCTCTTCTTTGTCAAAAGGAGTATCTCCGTCTTTTCTGTTGCCAAACCTAAGCCATGTTCTTCCATCCAGGGGTGCACCCGCCTCATCACCTGGTTGGGTTCTTTGCGCGCTCTCGGTGTCTCTTGCCGTAATCACTGCGGCGATATCATCTGCGTACCCTACCAGGAAGATGTCTTCGGGCATTTCCATACGAAGAATGCCGTCGTAGGAGATGTTCCAGAGATCGGGTTCCAGGATTGATCCCTGAGCTGCTCCAGCAGTAATCTCCTTTATTCGTGGTTCTTCTGTGGTGTTGTATAACAGCTTCCGATCTTTGAAATAGTCCTTCACCATCCGCAAGAGATATTCGGGAATATCAAAAACACTTTCGAGGGCGTTCAGCATATCGCTCCATCGCACGTCCAGAGTTGCTAGCAATACGATTTTCCTTGAATAGTGGTTGCCCTGTTGATCCAATCGGACGGCCCTTACCACTTCTTCAATTGGTCCAATCGTAGAGTGGCCCTTTCTGAATCCGTGTTGTCTTTCGGACAAATCTCCTGCTCTCTGCACGGCTGCTGTAAGCCTTGGTTTTAGCAACTTTTCTAGAAGTTTCCCTGCGGTGTACAGCATACACAAAGGCCTGTACGCTGATGAGGAATCCGGATCTCCTCTTCCCTTGCTGATCAGTACCAACCGCTGTAACTTCCAGCTCCTAGGGAAAACTCCATCCTGGAGACAGCTATTGTACATGTTCCGCAGCTGCTGAGGACATGTCTGGGCAATCGTCTTGAGCACCTCTGCTGGTATTCCGTCGGGTCCCGGTGCCTTTCGGTTTTGTAGTGTTTTCGACGCGAGGATCAACTCTTCTTCACTGAACATCGGGGTTTCTGGTCGTTGGGCCGGAGAGGTGTGGGGAGGTCGAGCACAATGCGTTGGGAAGAGTGTGTTTACTATAAACTCCATCCTTTCTTCGCCGAGGACAGGGCTAGCCATCTGTGTTCCTAGCTTTCGCATTACGACTTTGAAGCCTAGCCCCCAGGGGTTGCTGTTGACATTCCGGCGGAGATCCTCCCACTTCTGTTTTTTGCTTGGATTGATGAGCCTCTTGAGCTCGGATCACATGGTTTTCAATTCTGCTAGAATGCCTTCCGTGGGTTCAGCTTGTCTTCTCCTGCACCTGGTGACTTTGCGTCTTAGATGTAGGCATCTTCTTCGAAGCGCAGCTATCTCGTCGTTTCACCAGTACACCGGTTTCCTGTTTCTATTGGGGCCGCTCACTCGGGGCATCGAGGCCTCACATGCCAGCCGTATGAGTTTCATCAAATACAAATACAAATATTTGGCGCAACAGCTCTTTAAAGTGCAAGGGCCTAGCTTCGCGCAACCACTCATGTTGTGTGCGTTATATTTTTCACACGAATGGAAGGACCTACAGTTTAATGCCGAATCCGAACGGCGATTTGAGAAGCTTATTCGTGACAACAATACTCTCGGATGTTTGTCAGACGCTCGCGAGAGGTGGGACCGTGAAAAAACTTTTTGGTGTTTTCTGGGATTCGAACTTGGAACCTCATGCGTAGTGATCCGACACACTAACCACTTACGCCACGGCACCCCATGAGTTTCATCGTGACCTCAACTTTTGTTTCAGCTGCTCCCACTCTTTCTAGGACCGCGTTTTCTCCTTCCTCGATTGCGGATGTGAGAAGCTCTTCGTTGAGTCTGATAACATTCCATCTCGACGTTCGGTCGCTTACGCTAAGACCATTGATGTTACTTCATAATACCTTCTTCACCTATCCCCCCTAGTTCCCTGTGGAACACCTAATACCCCTATTTCAGTTCGGCGTATCAATTCATCGTCGATTACCCACTTAAGAATTAATGGCAACTCATTCAAATCAAAGCTAACTGCCTTTTTAAGCGTCAATTGATTGTTGCTCTGTACAGCCTTCAAATTTACGACCAATCTCTCCCCGATTAACCATAATTAATTTGATTACTCAATTTCGAAGCTTTTGTTGTTTTGTCGACGACCAAAAACTTCAAATAAGTACTAAAACTCCCTTCTACGCCCAAGGACCAAGTTAATTACACTTCTAACCTAAACTCTAAACGATAATTGCTTCTGTGTACATTTTCATGACTTGAAAAGCCATTACCATAAATAATCAGTGAATAATCTTCGCTTAATGGAACTTTAATAAAGTCCTCCGGACGGTCCCCTATATGTATATACGGGTGATGATGCTGCTCTTATACTTTCTCACATCGGTCGGCCAGCGCTCTGCCTGACCACTTCCTACTACGGCTCATCTAGAATTCCCACTCAAACAATAAATAACAGGTCTTTTGTATGTTCCCTGCTTGTTCAATTTATCCAACATTCAAAAGCCACAAACTCGCAAGTGGTCTCCCAACTCCAAACTACTCGAGCGGGGGACATAAGAAAAAAAAATTCCATCCATTGGAATGGGATCCTGGCAAAAGCAATTTATATTTGCATAAACAAACACAAACACATAAACATACTTGAAATTAGGAAAATTCACCTTGCAACTTTGGTTGGCGTAACAAGTGCAAACACACATCCGTACACCTGTATAGAAGACTCCTCCAATTGACTATCCCTCCTTCTGTATTACTCAAACTGTCTACCAAACACCATAAGAGGATGCGTTTGCTCCTACTCCTCGTCGTTGAAATTTCTATATTTGCAGCTTAAAAGTGAAATGGGATGATGATGATGCTGATGACGCTACGCCAGAATAATGAAGGCAGGGTGTACCTGGTGCAAATAAATATATATGTGCTGTGCACTCTAGCAAGGACATGTTAACATTTCACTTAAGCAAACATTTGGTTTCCATAATATGCATTATTTGTGTGGGTGTGTATGTTAGGTATACTAGTTTTTTTTTTTTTTTTAGTTTGGGAAATGGTGTTTTGAGAATTTCGTAACCTACCAACACCTGCACTCTTGCATTGAATTTCACCTGCAGGATATGAAGAGGTGGTAGCTAAAGAAGGTGCTGGAAAATTCACTTTAGGTGTTATTTGTTTTTTTTTTTTATACATCCTTCCCCTGCATGCATTGTATAACTACCTCCATCGGGTAACTAACTGTTTATTTATTTTTAAATTCATGTTTGCTTGCACTTTTTATTTTTGCTTTTGCGTTTTGGTTTGCTGTGCTTTTTGCTGTTTAGTTTTGCCCTTTTTTGTATGTGTATGTGGTAAGTTGTGCACTTTGCATGTTAAGTGTTCACTAAGTAGTTTCAAATTGGTTGCTTTGGTGGTAGACAAGATTATTTGTGCGATGCTAAAACGATGTAATTGAACAAGGATAACAATGTTTGTTTTTTGTTTTTGTGAATACAGGTCACAGCCACTGATGGAGACAAGGATCGACCACAGAACATCGTTTACTTCCTAACTGGTCAAGGTATTGATCCGGATAATCCAGCTAATAGCAAATTTGATATTAACCGAACGACCGGAGAGATTTTCGTCCTTAAGGTGAGTAGAGGGAGGCTTGAATTAATAGTTATTACAAGAACTTATTGCAGTGGATTGTGGTTAACTGCTAGGAGCTGAAAATGAGTTCAGGCGATTCAATTTAAGGATTTAATTATGATCTCATATTTTGCTTTTGTTCGTATTTTGTAAGTTGAACTCAGGGAAAAAGGCACAATTTTAGTAGAGTTTTCCCCGGGGGAAACTTTTTATTCCATGTGGTCAAGATAGGTTAGGTTTGATGATGGCAATACATTAAAGGATCAACCATGGACAAACCATATTGACGCAGGTACAAATGTCTTAATTATACAGATATCAAATCGGAATCCAGAGTTTCAGAGAGATGGGTTTAGTAATCGTTTCACGTCTATCGGGTACTTCATTGTTCTATAGAACCTACAATTTTGGATTTTTTTACAAATCTAGCTCAACGAAACATACATAATTTATTTGTAAATAAATACTAGCTTACGCCTAAGGGTATACTCGTTTTAATGCAACCCAAAAAATTGTACAAAAATTGAAAATAAATATAGCTAGATACGTATGTACAATGTACATACATTATCAGGTGTTGTTGGGTTTCAGTAGTTAGTCCATGCATTCGTGGTGTCCGAATTAATCGGGGAGTATTCGTGGTGACTTTTTGCATTCGGTTATTTATTTCTAGTAGTTCTTAGCGACCTCCATGGAAAGCCATCAACATTTTTTGAAATTTTCCTTGGTCGTATCGCTATTATAGGCATATGTCAGCTATTCGCCAGCGATGACTAATAGCTTTGAATTGTTCGTATTTTTATCAATTTTATTCATTCACGGGCATGTTCCTCAAGTACGATACCTTCAATTGTATTCGTATGAATCACTGATGTTGAGTGATTCACAGAAAAGATACACTCATGGTTTTCTCATTGATACTACTACATATTTTAATTGTTTGAGAAACTATCAGGAACAACTTAAATTGATCTGCCTGCAAAAAGTTTTTCATTGATTCACAGAGGTGCTCAATAAGTTAAATGTGACAGACTCGGTTAAACTTTTTAGGATGTCCAGGGCAACGGCTCTTGATTCTCCAATTTGTTTGATGTTATTTTAGCAAATGTGTAAAGATTCGAACCATTTCATTTGCGGAAGTAAATTATTATTTCAACTCCGTGAGAAGTTCTTTTTTTATCCATAACTTCAGTCCAATCATTTTAACGTCATAACTGAAACAGTAATTTTCAATAAAAGTATAATAATTTTCCATTGCTTTGAAATCATTGAAGTAATTTGGCATTCATTTAAGTCAATGAAGTTTTTAAAGTTATCAAAGTCTTTAAGAGTCGTACGAGTATCTTAAGGGTTATTCTTGCAAAGAGATCGACTTTCTCCTTGGGTTCTTTGGTTGGTTTTCCGTCTTCTTTCACCAAAGGTGGCTGAGGTTATTGCAATTCTCCAGAAACGAATGTGATCCTCTGAAACAATCTAGCAATGTGTAAGTAACTGTACGTGTTCTGAAAATCCAAGAAGTTCAAATCGATACTCACGATCGCTTTATCGATTTCAAGGCCGCCTATGACAGCATCTATAGAGAAGAGCTTTATAGAGCCATGTCTAGTTTTGACATCCCTGCCAAACTTGTCCGTCTGTGCAGGCTTGCGATGGAGAACGCTCGCTGCTCCATCAAGGTCGGTAATGACCTCACCGAGACCTTTGATGTCAAAAAAGGCTTTAGACAAGGTGACGCGCTGTCATGTGACTTCTTCAATATTGTACTTGAACGGATTGTGCGGAACTCACAAGCCAACACCGGAGGCACAATCTATTACAAGTCTGTACAACTGCTTGCATACGCCGACGATATAGACATTATCGGAAGATCTCAGCGGGCTGTCACCGGTGCTTTTGCAAGCATTGAGGCGGAAGCGGCCAAAATGGGTTTGGCGATAAACGAGGGCAAAACAAAGTATATGCTGTCAACTAGAAGGGAAAACCAACACCGACGAATTGGACAAAACGTCACCGTGGGCAGCTATAACTTCGAGGTAGTAAGGGACTTTGTCTACCTTGGCTCTGCTATAAATTCTACTAACAAAATCAGCGTAGAAATCAATCGAAGAATAACTCTTGCCAATCGCTGTTTTTTTGGGCTTATAAGGCAATTCAACAGTAAAGCCCTATCTCGAACAACTAAGGAGACTCTATATAAGACCTTGATCATCCCAGTCCTGCTTTACGGCGCTGAAACATGGACTTTATTAAAAGAGGATGAAGATATCCTTGGTCGCTTCGAGAGAAAAATTCTTCGTAAGATATTCGGTCCCGTTTGCGTTGATGGGTTTTGGAGGAGAAGATTCTATAACGAACTATACGAGCTGTACAGTGACATCAACCTAGTCAAAAAACTGCGTATTGGACATGTAGAGCGAATGAACACCAACGCTCCGGCCCGCAGAGTCTTCGAATCTTATCCGGGGCGGCGACGCAGTAGAGGACCTCCTCGCCGTAGGTGGGGCGCACAAGTTCAAAAGGATCTCGACCAACTTGGAGTGCGCAACTGGAGGCAATTAGCTAAAGACCGAGCTAAATGGAGAGGCTTGTTGGTTGAGACCCAGGTTCCCCCCGAACTGTAGCGCCACCTAAGTAAGTAAGTAAGTAAGTTCGTGTTCTGAGTAAATACTTTTGGCCATTTGACTAGGTGAGTTCTAAAGCCTAGTAAAAGTATTTCTTACTTGTATTTAAGTGCTTTCACCACACGAGGGGCTTAATGCGTCGATAACGCCTACTTGCAATCCCTTCTGGGATCCTGTAATGTAGTTTGGTCTTGTCTACCTCATTGCTTAAGGCCCTGATTCTTCCTTAACCTCCACGTTTCTCTAGGGTGATCCACCTGTCTGGTTGAATATGGTGTGCAATGGCACTTTCTGCTCTGTATGGTGGTACATATGCGGCGCCGTGGCGTAAGTGGTTAGTGTGTCGGATCACTGCGCGTGAGATTCCAAGTTCGAATCCTAGAAAACACCAAAAAGTTTTTTCACGGTCCCACCTCTCGCGAACGTTTGACAAACATCTTAGAGTATTGTTGTCTCGAAAAATGTTCTCAAATCAAATTGCCCTTCGGATACGATTTAGCAAATAAACTTCAATCGAATATGATTAAAATGCACTTCCATGTCAAATAAGGCTAGAGTCATAAATGCTCATCGATCATATCGATTCTAATTTAAAATTAAGTCCCTTTGAGCAAACATGGCACAGAGCTGGCAAGGAGAAAACTACGTCTTAGGAAATAAGTTGCAGGATTAAAAGCAACGTCATTACTTATTTGTATATATTGTGCGTGCACAAATGACGAATCTCTAGATAGGTGGTGTAAACTTAAGGACGATTTTGAAAAACGGTTTATGTGAATAACAACAAGGTTGTGATCTATCTCGTTTATAAGTATATTAAGGTTATATTTTAATGAATATTTCCAACTTACCTGAGTGTCATTACCCCTGCCGAATAGTGTTTTGCCTTTTGTAGCGCTCTAGCGCCACGTAATTCCTGAATAAGCGCAATACATCGCCACAAACAAATTGTTTCACTGTGACTAGTGTAATCAAAAATATTTCAGTTGAAGCATTAGTCTTAATAGATACAGATACCTCTATATCTATGGTGCTGTAGAACCAGAGTGAAAAATTAGGAATTAAAAGCCAAAATCACCCCATTGTACTCATTTCTTTGTTTTGCATATTTTAATATTCCTGTGTGAATTTATCATAACATTCCAGCACAACTGTTGTAATAAAAGTATGGGCTGGGTATTGTTTAAGGAAAACGTTTGTCCAAAACATAAATTTTCGTAGATTACCTGACTCACACCTTCTACTTTCAGTAAATAATTTATGGACCGTCCCTGATCTACGTGTGCCGTTGAATAATATCACAAACCACCCGCCCATCTTCCAACTGACATAGTCCCCAACCACATTTGTCTGCAACGAACTTTTACAGATAAATTTAATATTATTTCTGGGTGGTCGTTCCGATAAGTAGGGTGAGTAGGTACGGATTTTTTTAGGAGGGCAACTTGGAACCTGATAGCAACCAGAATTTGTAATTTGCCATCAGATACAGGCGATTTTCAGGACTGAGTGGTTTACCAATGAATTATCTCATAGAGAAAATTATGGCTGGAATAATCGTCTTATGAAGTGCTGACGTTAGCTCGATGACTTGTATCGATCTGAGGTTAGACTCCTTTCGATATCCAGAAAATATCTTTCAGCAGCATATTCTATGTGAATTATACTTCTCTCCAACAATTTAATTTCACTAAAGTTCTTAAATTACTGTCAAGTGGTTAACAAAGAAGTTAAAATCAACATTAAAATAAAAAGGGTGTAAAATACCACAAAAAAAGCCACCACAGCATTAAGGAATTAAAACTACCCTTCAACCTTCAGGCGTTCGCTCTACTGTTGCTGCTTTACCCACGTCCGCATCCAAAACATTTCTAACACGTCTCCTTCCCAAATCAATTTTCTGGGAACTCAGCACAAAGTTTCTAAAATATGTAGGAACGGAAGCCGAAGGGCAAAATTTAAAAGGTATGACATTTTAAGGCTCCCGGCTTAACCCTTTTTTTTACGATACCACACACAAATCGGCCCCGCGACCACGATGACTCTTTCAAAACTTATTTTGCCCTTATTTTAGGGGTTGGCTTCCCTTTCGATGGTGAGAATGTGTATACTTTCCTTAAACTTTTGGGGTTTCCAAATTCTCTAGAACTCAACACAATTAGCTATAAATCAATAGGAAGAGCACTCACACAAGTGTACCATGTTTGTCTAGCAGATTAAATGCGGGACAGGGCTAATTTTCTTTGTAAACAAATAAATATCTCCACTTTGGAAATTGGTACCCTCTTTTTGTTCGGTGTGGGAAAACAAAACACATTTTTTCGCGACACAATGTCTGCAAAAAAGGACGAAAATCCTTTGAAAAATTATCAAAAACGCAAACGCACAAATACACAATAAATTTCGTATTCACAACGGCTTAGTAACATTTTAGCGATTCAGGCTAACCAAACAACATTAACATACAATGAGCAAAACTCCATCCCCATTGCTCAATTGATTGTCCTTTTTCGACAGAGAAACCACAAAATTAGCACGAAAATCAACCAAATATATAAATCGGTGTGTGGGGCTTTGGTTGAGGCGAATGGTTGGCCTGTAGCAGTGCGTTTTAACCTTAGTTGAGAGCCGACCAAGTGCATTGTACTAATCCTAGGCATGCAGACATTTCCTGACAACAGTCGACAGGATACCATTTGCCATCGTTGAGTAAAATTTTATTTCAAGTGGATGTTTTCATGTTGTGTGTGTATACTGCATGTGTCGTTAGAAATTATGCCTTCGTAACTGACATTTAATTTCAATTAGTCGACTACATCCCAAGTGTACTCCATCCCCCATTCAACCAAACCGAGACCGAGTGAATCCGCTCTTTTGGGTCGGGTGCTATTTGCCTGGAACACAAAAAAAGGAAACATTGGTCTACCCACAAAAACCGCCCATATTGCAGCGCATTTAGCATTCATATGCAGCAGCAGCTGGTGTTGCTACTGATGCAAACCACAATTGAATACATCCCATTTTCAGCTGTATTTCATTCTTAATTTTGAAGAGATACACGGCAATAAACAGATACTATAGGGGGAGTGAAAAAAAAAATAGAAACAGAAACAGAAAACAAAGCGACAGCTGCTGACACACAAGTATAAAAACAAGAAATCCTTTCCTCGTGCTAGCACACCATCACTACTATCCAGCCGACAGCATTCCAGGACCTGACCCAACGAATTAATTTTCAAATCTAACCGCTGTGTATCTGTATATCTGTGTCGGTTGCGGAAACAATAGGAAACAATAGGTCGGCGTAATTAAAAAACTGGCTACCAGCAACCAGCAGCGTTTGGTATTCGAATCATAAGAGAAAACAAAATTAAAAAAAAATATTTTTCAATTAAAAACTGTAAACAAAAAAAAATAATTCGGAGAAAACGAACAAAAAAGGATCCGCGAGTTCAACAAGACGATGCCCAGCGTCGCGAAACCCAGAGATGGATCTGTTGAACAGTGTAACAGCCGTGGGTGATTTATTTATTTATTTTTTTCGAAAGGGAGTGCTTGGCAAATTGTTTTGAACTTCCTTAGGGCGGATTTGGTTTATTCAAGATAGGCGGCATGTGTGTGTTTATATTTGTTTTACAAAATATCGTGTGCTTTGCGAATTAAAAGGCGAATTGGATATGTCTTGAGGTCGTATTTAAAAATGAATGGATTGAACAACTTTGAAGTGAGTTTAAAAATATTTTGAGGCAACGGATCCATCTCTTGTTTTACAGATATGAAGATGTAATGATTTTAAATTACGATTATTGGTTTATTTGTAAGCATTTTTGGGTTGCTACTTAAATTCTGTTTTACCTCCCTTAAGGGGGTCAATGTAACGAAAGGACTTAAAATCAAGCCATGACAATACATTCTGCTCCCGTAGTGACTTGTCACCCGCGAAATTCAAATGAGTGCTGCTAGAGGCATGACTGTTGCGAAATGTCGTAGGTCATAGACGATACATGAGCATGACTTCTCTCGACTCTAGGCAGAAGCCCTTTACTATTTGTACCTAATAACATATGTGTCTATCATCGCAATGTTTCGGACAAGGCAGACGTCTCTCTTCCAGTGTAAAGATAAATTGAATTCGAAATCGCAGGTTTGGCTTCGGTGAAAGCTTTGCTCATACTGAAATCTTGGTGATGTCTATTTTGACATGATTGTAGCAACGAGCGGTCTCTAGCGGATGCGTTCAGGGGAAATGCGCAAATCTCGAAATGGCCAGTCATAGTTTGCGACGATCAAGGACATCTTGACTTTTGTCAGTTAAGTCAAAGGCCCAACGCCACATAAATAAATATTTCTACTTGAATATTTCTTTTCGAATAATCCTCCATTTCAATAATCAATCAATCAATCTTGTAGTGCGCTGCAATTTGAAGCTGTAAATTAAACCTTCTTTGCTGAGACGATTGCTAGTCCGCAGCGCTTTTGTTCAAGTTTTTGAGTCGATGTATGTTTAGCTTTTTGGACATTTTGGATTCAGATTTCCCTTTTAAATCTCTTCCTCCATCCGCCTTCCCTGCACACGGGAGCTTATAGCCAGCTCAGTGCAACATTTTTCTCTCAAACCAATTCAATATTAACTCAACTTTCTTTCTTTCGAGGACACCGTGGGTAACACGGTTATTGTAACTGGTAAGCGATACAGAACCATGATTAACTAGTTTTTATTGCCGCAAATTGATGAATTGCAACTGTAGAACATTTGGTTCCAACAGAACGATGCACCCACCAATACAGCTGATGCGAGAATGCTCATTTTAAAGGAAGTGTTTCTTTAAATAAATACAAAAATAAAAGAAAAAAATATGAAATTATGTCGTTTAATTTTAAAGATATAGCAAAACAACATAGAGTGAGTGTTTATGGGCCAATCTGTACTTGATTTTATCCTTATTTAGTTTAAGACTAACAAGTCTCGCCTGATTCTCAATTGTTGTAAATGCCTCTATAATGGCACTCTGAAATCTTTCGATGATGTCTATATCATCTGCGTACTCCAGTTATGGACAGACTTCTTTAAAATGACTTAAAATTTAAGTGGTTTAAAATTCTAAATTTTTACGAAAATCGAGTCATTCATGTTTGATGCAACAGATTCTCGCAACTCAAAATGATGATTTTGGGAGCTACATGGCCTTATATTCATTACAACTATGCAATGAGTTAATATTGAGTTCTCTGAATGTTCAGAGATATAGTAAGATGTCAGGAGACTATTGTGCTGTTTTAAATTTCGCTATGCACGCTGCCATATTCTGTCTCTCAGCAGCACTATAAGCACATTAACTTTTATTTTTGGCTGATAGGTAAGGACCTGTACAGCCATGTGACTTAAAGCCACATCGGAATACATACTCAGATACTCAGATGCGAACAAAGTACGTAGGAATTAGCTAACGTTTGCTCGCGGAAATGGTGACTAATAAAGACTCCTCGAGTTGATTATAGTGGATCTTAAAAAAATACAAATATTTGGCGCAACAGCTCTTTAAAGTGCCAGGGCCTAGCTTCTCGCAACCACTCATGTTGTGTGCGTTATATTTTTCACACGAATGGAAGGGACCTACAGTTTAATGCCGAATCCGAACGGCGAATTGAGAAGCTTTTTCGTGACAACAATACTCTCGGATGTTTGTCAGACGCTCGCGAGAGGTGGGACCGTGAAAAAACTGTTTGGTATTTTCTCGGATTCGAACTTGGAACCTCATGCGTAGTGATCCGACACACTAACCACTTACGCCACGGCGCCCATATTAATATTTGTTATGGGTATATTTTTCCATTGCAGATGGTGATCTACCATTCCAGCGGATCTCAACTGGCCCCGCATCCTCTCTCTAGTCCAAAAATTATTATAATACTAACCTCACGATTACAAGGACAAAAGTGAGTTCAAGACTGATACGGATAATTCTATTACAATCAAACTAACTCTCTACTCTATACCTTTATGCTTCGGTATCGACAGAAGGATTGGTTTAGTAATTTATATCCCTAGTACGAGTAACCATAATCTACGCTGGCTCTTTGCTACGGTTTTAAAATAGCTTTATAACACTTTCACCAAAATGAC
This sequence comes from Brachypalpus laphriformis, assembly GCA_945910035.1. NCBI lineage: Eukaryota > Metazoa > Arthropoda > Insecta > Diptera > Syrphidae > Brachypalpus > Brachypalpus laphriformis. The sequence goes on from OX246755.1 coordinate 129,413,345, forward strand.
CGATTTTACTACTCTATACAGTACATACCCGTAAATTCAGTCAATAAAGCAGTAACAGAAAATAAAAAAATAAGCGAAATCTTTGTATTTACAAGCAATTATTTGTATATTTTATACATTGCAGTTCAACTCAAGAAATTCCTTTTTTTGGAGTCCTCTAGTGCATTTCAATAAAAGCTGGAATAGACGTTGGATCACACGATTGTATAAATAATTAATTATCTTTCTAACCCTATACCGCTCATTTCTTTGCCTGAAGTTAGGTTAGGTTAGGTTAGGTTGGAGGAAAGTGCACCTAAATGCTTATCACGGGGGACATTCGGTCCATTGTGTTTCCCTTTGTAGTGTGGAGCCTATACTTAAATAATTACCTTGCGGTCGGTTCTGATTGCCTGGAGCTATTATATTTGAAGAGTAAAAACACTTTTTGCATGATTTAAGCCATAGGTTAAGTTAGGTTCGATTAGCTGTCTACGACCGTGCAGACACACTTAGACCAGCAAAGGTCCATTGTGATGCCAAGGATCTACCACTCAGGGACTAATAAATCCAACCGGAGCTTTTGATAAAGCGATTGATGCTCATGACGCCTAAGGACGCCAAATCGCCGAGGTCATCAAGAAAGGGAGCCCCCTAGATGGAACATTATTTTACGTGATAGAGCATAACATTTGCATAGGAAGTAAAGCATGGTTTCCTCCTCCTCCTCGTCCCTACAGCTTCCGCAGAAGTCGTTGGAGAAGAGGACAAGTCTTTTGGCATGTTGGCCTATTAGACAGTGTCCAGTGAGAACACCGATAACGCAGCTGATCTGTAATCGCTTTAGCTTAACCAACTCGGCACTACGTTTCTGGTCCAGCTTAGGCCAGATCTTCTTCGAAATGTGGCACGTTGAGCCAATTTCCCACCTATGGTTGGTCTTGCTAATAGCGTTCAGCTTTAGTAGATGCTTATATGTAGCGAGGGGCGTACCAAGGGCTTGCCTATCTGGCAGAAGTTGTACCCTGTCTGGCGAGCTCGTCCGCCCTGCAGTTTCCAGGAATGTCTCTGTGGCCTGGCACCCAGCATAGGTGAATGTTGAACTGCTCCGTCATCTCCCTAAGAGGCAAACGGCAGTTTAAGACGGCCTTCGAAGTGAAAGAGCACTATTTCAGGGACTTGATTGCCGCTTGACTGTCAGTGAAAATGCTAATATTCCTAACAGATAATATATTACAACTTAGCCAGGACAGGGCTTTCTTTATCGCCATAATTCCCGCCTGAAAAACGCTGCAGTGATCAGGGAGGTGGAACTAGATGCTCAGGTTGAGCTTTTCGGAGAAAACACCACGGCCCACCCCACCTTCAGTCTTAGTGCCATCTGTATAGAAGTGCACCGAATTACCATCATCAAGGGGAGGGTTATCTCATTTATCCCGTTCCGGAATACTCGTACGGAAGTTTCGGTCAAATCTCAGTTTCGGCGGGGTGTAGTCCGTGTTTCCATGTGTGAAGTTGAGAAGATGAGGGATCGAGGAGTGGCCAATGTGATAACTAGACCACTGAGAGGAGGCTTTTAAACGGATGGCCGCACTGGCAGCAATCTGTCTACCAAAGATATCTAGGGGCAGCAGGTTGAACAAAATGTCCAATGCCGCAGAGGGAGTAGTTTTTAGTGCACCAGTGATAAACATGCATGCAGATCTTTGCACTTTAGCTAACTGAGAGAGATGGATAGTCCTGTCAAGAGCAGGCCACCAAATGATCACGCCATAGAGTAGTATGGGTCTCATAACGGACACGTAAAGCCAGCGAGTGATTTGAGGTTTCATACCCCAGCTCCTATCTATAGCCTTTTTGCAGGAATAGAGAGCTACATTGGCTTTCCTTATGCGTTCTAGTAGAATGGCTTTCAGTTTCTTGTCCAGAATAAGACCCAAGAATTTTGTATTAACAGTGAAGGTGAGATTGGTGGCATTTATCACAAGAGGGTCTACGAGGGGAACTTTATATTTCCTCGCGAAGAGAACGAGTTCTGTTTTATGAGGGTTAACCCTAAATCTACATTTGGAGGCTCATCTAGTGAGCCGAGAGAGAGCATATTGGAGGATTACCTGGAGAGTTTCTGGGTGCTTGCCAGACGTAGCAATAGCAATGTCATCAGCATAGGCAATCACTCTACAGCCTGACCTACCCAGGTCCACTAGTAGCTCATTTACTACTAGATTCCACAAGGAGAGGTGACAAGACTCCATCTTGGGGTGTTCCGCAGCAGGCAAGACTTCTGGCCGATGCTCCGCCCACCTGTGTGTCGATAATCCTGCATGTTAGCCATTAATTGATCAACACTCCGAGCGAGTTATCTACTTTCAGATTTGCAAGTGCGTCTGTGATTGTCTTTGATTTGGCATTGTTAAAAGCTCCCTCAATGTCAAGGACAGCCACCATAGTATATTCTTTAATGTCATAACTTTCTATTTTTTTTTTTTTTAATATTAACTTGCTTTTAAGAGTTTACCGATTTTAATAAAATTGCATTGTTGGAGAATAACGCAAGAAAAAGGAAAGAGTTTTAGATAGATTTCAGTACATGCTTGCTTCATGGGTTCTATCTGAACTAGTCAAGGAGAATTTATTGTATTTTTGTATCCGGTTCTGATTTCCAGCTTTTTTTTTTTTAAGAATGCTATTTAAAGTAAGCCAACCTCGGATGGAATAGCTTAACTAACTGCTCTATATTAATAAGAACATAGCCCAGTTGTAATAAACCTAAAACAAACGAACTACTAAACATATCAAGACCAGATATTAAAAGAATTGTAACTATAAGCACAGGCCATTCGGGAATAGAAGACCATGCAACTTTCTGTCGTGTTTACAAGGACAATAATCTGAAGAAATCTGTAGTTCATTTTCTTTACATATGCCCGCCCCTAGCGGAAACCAGACATGTATATTAATGAAACGCTTTTTCTGTGACCTCAAACAGATACGAGTATGTATCTGACAAAAGGATTGAAAAACTCGTCCTATTCCATATTTTAGTTAAAATATCTTGTTTTCTTTTCACACAACAACCTTAAACAACCAGGTCACACGAGTTGTGGTTCTAAAATGGCGCATCGCAGTGCAAAATAGATTCCACTTTTTTGCTTAAAAAAGGGAGACCGACACTCCTATCTACGTCTACCTGATATAATACCTATCTACCTAAATGTTGAGTTATTCAAGGTGGTGTATTATCGCATGATTTGGTTAAATCTATTAATCAAATGATGATCCTCATAGTCGAGGGGTCAATAATAGAAAATTTAAATAGATGTTATTGGTACTTGAACCATCACTCAACAACTGAACACTTTACATCTACGCCATGCTTTCTAACTATAAATTGGATTGTAAACTCCTCCGCTCCTAAAAAAACAAAATGTCTAGACTTGGACACCGTGCATACGTTATTTAAAACAAAATACTTTTGCTACGCTGTTTGACTTCTTGCAAAGTTTTTAGCACGTGAAACATTTTCTTACAACTCAAATTGATAAAATTGAAAATAATGTGTTTAAACTCCTTAGTCAACACCGCCCGATTGCCTAAGACATATACTGCAACATAGCTTTTACTTTTGCTTACAGAGAGAGCGAAACACAATAGTACGTAAGAAAATGTGTATCAGCTCTACCACTAATTTGTTTCTTGAAGTTCGCACTTCAACCATCTCTGAAGAACAAATTGACCCCATTGAACTCGTTGAACCTTACAATAGAAGAGGATAAGAAAAACCCACCAATTAAAGCTTCAAATGATTTTGTGATATGGAATAGAAATTCTTCAGACCACTATTTTTGGTTAAAAGTGTCTGTACATACATACGTATATAATATTGTACTTAAATACAATAGTGGAGTACATGCAGGCAGTAACTCTCGCACCTACCTAATTGCCTACCTATAATATTTATTTTATAGTGTCGACCTCTGTGGACAGAATCTTTACAGTCTCTGTCCGTTCAAATGTAAAATACTCTCTATATACCTACATACACATAATTGAAATAGTCCTTACCATTTCTACAAATTCGTTGACATAAAGAGTGTCCTTACTGGCCTTGAGCCTAGTTAATCAGTAGGTAGGAGAAAGCTTGTTGTACAACTTTTAGTCCTTCTCTTTTGTTTCATAAAATACTCACCCAGTCTTCCGTTTGTTTTATATACCCTTTGAGTATTGTATACATAAACTTGGTGTGATGAACGTGAAAGTGACCCTAAACTTCTTAACGGCCTATACTTTACAATTAATTAAGAAACCTCTTGCAATAAACTGAGCGACAACTTTTAACCGCAACTTTTATGGTTATTGGCATAAAAACTTTGCCCACAGGATTCACCGAACCAGATTTTATAAATGCCTCTTCAAATCACTCCTCAGCACCAAGAACATGAAACTTTTAACTTACCTTTAACTTATTTAAAAAAAAAAAAAGCTGTGAAATCTGTCAAAGCATCTCTCTGTTCCCACCCGCTCATAAAGTGTACATACAACGAAAACATCCTTCCGGCAATGAATCTTTTCTTCCCTCAGAAACACTTTATTCCACCCTCTACTTTCAGCTCTTGTTTCGTTGACTGGAATGGCCTCTTTTTATTGCCACCTCAATGAATTACCCTTACTTAACGGTCCTCTGTGTAATGTCTTCGACAGCCAGCAACACACAGGGCGTTCCCCACTATCATGTACTGCCCGTAGTTTATGCATGCAAACGCTCATAACCTCTATCTTACCACATACATATGTATATGTACGAGTCGTATCTCTTCTAAAACATCTGAAACACATTTTTTTCATTATCCTTTTGCTTTTGTGTGTCTTCCCTTATACAGCCTCTGGACCGTGATCAGCCGAATGGACGACCTCAGTGGCGATTTACTGTGTTCGCACAAGATGAAGGCGGCGAAGGCCTGGTCGGCTATGCGGATGTGCAAGTTAATTTAAAGGACATCAACGACAATGCTCCAATCTTTCCGCAGGGTGTGTACTTTGGTAATGTCACTGAAAACGGCACCGCCGGAATGGTTGTTATGACAATGACAGCCGTCGATTATGACGACCCCAACGAGGGACTGAATGCGAAACTTGTGTACTCTATCGAGAAGAATGTCATCGAGGAGGAGACCGGCTCGCCCATATTCGAAATAGAACCGGAAACGGGTGTTATCAAAACGGCCGTATGTTGCCTGGACAGAGAACGTACACCAGACTATTCTATACAAGTGGTCGCCATGGATGGGGGTGGCCTAAAGGGTACGGGCACAGCATCCATACGTGTGAAAGACATCAACGATATGCCGCCACAATTCACAAAAGACGAATGGTTTACGGAGGTGGATGAGACCGATGGTACCAGCCTGCCAGAGATGCCCATACTTACAGTGACAGTGCACGACGAGGACGAGACAAATAAATTCCAGTACAAAGTGATTGATAACAGTGGCTATGGAGCGGATAAATTTACAATGGTGAGGAACAACGACGGTACGGGTAGTTTGAAAATAGTCCAACCCCTCGACTATGAGGATCAATTGCAGAGCAACGGTTTCCGGTTTCGTATTCAAGTAAACGACAAGGGCGAGGACAATGACAATGATAAATACCATGTTGCGTACTCGTGGGTTGTGGTCAAGCTGCGTGACATCAATGACAATAAGCCGCACTTTGAGCGGGCGAACATTGAGGTGTCTGTGTATGAAGATACGAAGGTTGGTACGGAATTGGAGAAGTTCAAGGCGACCGATCCGGATCAGGGCGGCAAAAGTAAGGTGTCGTATTCGATTGATCGTTCATCGGACCGCCAAAGACAGTTCTCAATCAATCAAAATGGATCGGTGTCGATACAGAGATCGTTGGATCGAGAAGTTGTGCCCCGACATCAAGTTAAGATATTGGCCATCGATGATGGTATACCACCGAAGACGGCTACGGCAACATTGACTGTGATTGTACAAGACATTAACGATAATGCTCCGAAATTCCTAAAGGACTATAGGCCTGTACTACCGGAGCATGTGCCACCACGTAAGGTGGTCGAGATTTTGGCAACCGATGATGATGATCGATCGAAGAGCAATGGACCACCATTCCAGTTTCGATTGGATCCAGGTGCAGATGATATTATACGGGCGTCATTCAAGGTCGAACAGGATCAAAGTGAGTATGAGTTGCTAAATTGTTATTTTATGATTGCAGGTTTTATTTTTAAGAACATAAATGAAGGACTGAGTGGTTCAGTTTGGTTGTGTTTAATATGTTTAAAACAAGCTGCTATAATTAACAACATTAATTAATTCTTCCTTCCAGCTAACCTTAGTTTGTTTATCTTAAATTTATAAAGTGATCCTTCGATTGGTGTGTGTTTACCGTTAGCTTTCTGGTGTACTTTTTTCTGTGAATACTTTAATTAACTGACATTCTTATAACATTGCTCAATGCATATAGCTTTGCGAAACTCAAAAGATCAGTTATGCAAATGCTGGCATCAATTCATCATCACCCAAACAATTGTGCAGTGAACCACAAACATTACCAATGCAACTGCTGACTTGTGAGCCATTGGGATTCTATATTAAATGCATATTCGAAAGTATAGTAGAAAAAAACGCAATACAATATATTTTTTAGTAACCATGGTAAACACATTTAGCTACAAATTTTGATAATGCTACTTTCAAATTTCCAATTCAAATAACTAAGAAGACCGTGAATGCATGAAAATGTATCTCCTAATCTCAAAAACATACATACAATTCGTTGTTATAGCAACGCCGTAACGTAGCTACGTTTGTAGAACTCTGAGGCTCGTTTCACACGTGCGTATCCGGTTCAAGACGTAAAGAACTAAATAAGAGTATTCACACTTGTACACCACTGGATACACGGCCTAACTAAAAGGGATCCCGATGCTTGGAGTGTCTCTGCCTGAGACACGGCTGTCTTCCATCCTCTGTAATCCGGAGTACGCTGCTTCTAGTTGTGAAGACCAAGTTTTCTGGCATCCGCGACTGCTTGGTCTTTATACCGAAGGTTCGTTCTTTTTCGCCGTCTTGAACCTGGGGGCTGGGATTCAAAGACTCTCTTGGCTGGACCGTTGTTGTTTATTGGCCGACCCATTGTAGTCGACGTGTCTTGGCTTTTTGGAATACATACACATTCTGGTACAACTCATAGAGTTCGCGGTTGTATCTTCTCCTTCATTCGCCTTCCTCGCATATGGAACCTAATCTATATATATAAAATTAAGTGGCAAAATGCGTATGTGTCCCTCTACCGCCCGTAATTTTCAACCGATTTAGATGTTTTTTTCTTAAATGTAGATAATTACGATACAAAGGTGATAGGCAAAAACAAAATTACAAAAACATTCAAAAACATTAAAAAAAAAAACTTTGACATTTTTGTGTGCCTGGCGAAGATGGCGGGTTAAGCTAGTATAATAATAATTTGCTCTTATTTTTTACTTATCGGCCAGCACTAGGAGTCATAAAGAAAGACTGATAAAATGAGCGTTCTATACAGCAATAATTTGATCCGTCAAGTTAAGAGTTTTGAACCCAGTTGTTTTGGCAAAATGAAGTAGCAGCAGTTTGCTAGGGTTATTCTTCGTTGGATCTCCACGAAGAAGTCATTTGTGAGGTTGTTGTTTGCTCCGAGGTGGATATACTCCTTAACTACTTACGTCGAAGCTGTAGTCATCAACAGTGACCAAGGTTTTAAGCAGATAATTTCTTGTTTGTTGACAAAATGTCCTCATTTACTTCAAGACCTACTCGTTTCGCCTGCTGTTCAATTGCCGTAAGTCCTTCTACAATGGCTTGTCGGGATCTTCCGATGATGACAATATCGTCCGCGTATCCCAGCAAGTCTGTGGATTTGGGAAAGATAGTGCCTTCCATGTTGACACCTGCCCCACACATTATTTGCTCCAGCACAATATTGAAGAAGTCACATAACAGCGCATCTCCTTGTCAAAATCCGGCGCATGTTTGGAAGAGTTCGGAAGAGCAATTTCCAAGTTGCATAGAGCATCACTTGTTTTCCAACGTTACGCGACACATCTGAATAAGTTTTGACGGTATCCCGAATTGGGCCATCGCTTGGTAGAGTTCAAGACGATGAATGCTGTCATATGCATTCTTAAAGTTGATGAAAAGGTGGTGAGTTCCGACTTGATATTCGTTAGTCCTTTCCAGGCATTGCTTTGCTGCGAAAATTTGGTCTATTATCGATTTGCCGGGCCGGAAACCACACTGGTAGGTGCCGATTCGTGTGTCGCAGAAAGGTTTTAGACGTTCACACAATACATTGGATGGGATCTTACATATACTCGTATTTAGCAGGGATATGCCTCGATAGTTCTTACAAGACATAGGATCGCATTTTTTGAAGAAACGTCATTGACTAGAAACGGGTTCTCTTCTTGCCTCACTCTCTCTGCTAGATGCCCGGTAAGCAACTGCTAGAAGTCTTGCTTAAATACATCGACAATTTATTTTTACGCAGAATTTTCTTCTCTTTCCTTTTTCTGATCCGGTACTCCTCTCTCGCTGCTCTTGTCTTGTGCAGTGCTGCCAGACTTTTTTCAAGAAAAATACCACATGATGGATGAAAATTTACCATTTCCACCAAAAATTTCCCACACAAGTACAAAATGTCTTTCAAGGTCATAAGAGCAACACAAAAGCACAAAATTAACGAAATTTTTTTTTTTAAAAACGACCTTGCCATTGCGAATTAATATAACTGCAAAAATGAGCGATAAGGCGCCAAGCGATCTTCGGCAAAACAACTGCAAACTAAAATTAAAATTTTTTTTAAACCTATCTGTACTTAAATATTTATTTATTTACCTGAATCTGAATTTTGGATAAATAACTTTTTTTATAAAAATAAAATTCTAAAATGTAATGTCCGATTCGACAATAATGTTCCTGAAAGGAAGATCTTATTTTACAAATACTGTAAGCAAACCATCATTCAAACTATTCCTTTTTTTAGAAGAATGACTCTCAAAATAAAATGATGTGCTGTTGTGTACCGTGTGCACATGAAACTTATATTACAAATTTACAATAAAATACTTTGGCTATTGCCGTTAGCCGAAGAAAAGAGAGAATTAGACTAAAGTTTTATGCAAATGTAGTGATTTAAAATGCTTCGTTTATTATTTGCTGCCGGTATTTTAATGTAGCTTTAAGATAGCTAGCCAGCACGTTCCAGTCCTCATCATCTAGAGTTCTGATGAATTCAGCCAATGATAGCGCCTCTTTACCCCAGTACGCTCGTCTGATTTCTTTCAATATTGGGCAAGCTCCAATAAAATGAAAAACGTCTTCCTTTGCTCGAAGGTTGCATAGGCTGCATTCCTCATTCCCTTCGCTTATATGAGGCCTGAAGTTCAGCCGAAGTAGTTCGCCTCTCGCCTTAAAGATGATAGAGATTACATCAACGCTGAACCGATCGTGAAAATAATTTTTCGCAGCCAGATCGCGGTTGAGTAAGGGATACGTACACCTGGTCTCACATTGTTGTGCTTTCAATCTAAACTTCGCACGGGTAGACTCTTCAATAGCGGATAAAAGCTGGTTCAGAGAACGTCGCCAAGATTCTGCATTATAGTGCGTTAGCTGCATACTATGTTCGCCGCTAAGCCTCGACCACTCGTTAAAGAATTGCAGCTTCCGCTGTACCAAATATTTTGCGACGATGTGTGGAAGGCGGTAGTTTGCGAGTTCCATTATTTTCAGAATGTAGAGAAAGTGCAATCTTAATGTAAAGATGTAGAGAGGAGATAAACCAGTTTCAAGGTGCAACATGTATGTCGGTGTGTTTTCGGGTAATCTAAAGATTTTTTTTAAGAAATATCTTAAAAGTTTTTCAACCTCTTCGTACTCGAATATACCCCAAACTTGTGCAGCATAGCACATGATTGACCTCATAGCCGCTTCGAAAACCTTAAATTTGCTGCTCGATGGAACGTTTTTCCTACCAAAGAATCCCCGCCAACTGCAATTTATTGCCTTTTTCGCCCCCTTTAGTTTTTCTCCCAGGTGGGCCTTGAAGGATACTTGAGATGTAATTAAAACTCCGAGGTATCTATACTCCTTAACGACTTCAAGTTCCTGGTTTTTCCAAGTCCATCTTTCTTGCCTTGAGTATCGTCCAATCCCGTTTCTAAAAACCATTACTTTGGACTTAGCGGTGTTCACTTTCAGGTTCCATAAATTGCAGTAGTTTTGGAGCTTATTTATCATCATATGCAACATCATTGGAGTTTCTGATAGAATGACGATATTATCTGCGTATAAAAGCAGCTTTATTTGGAGCCCGTCGAACACAATTCCACCTGTTAAAAAGGTCACAAGATCATCCAGAAATATTGAAAATAGAAGTGGACTCATGAGACAACCTTGCTTCACTCCCATTTGAGACTTAAACCAGTTGGACAGGTGGTGTCCATCCCAAACAGCTGCTTTATTATCTTCATAAAGACTTTGTATGACCGTTAGGAGCTTCGAAGATACCCCTAAGTTACTCAGCTTGTAGAACAGCGCGTTTCTGTCAATAGTGTCGAAGGCTGCCTTGAAATCAACAAAGAACGCATACATTTTTTTTGCCTTTATCAAGGTATGACCGGGCGATGCTTGTCAATGTGAACATGTTGTCTACTGTGGAGTGACCTTTTCTGAACCCCGCTTGGAATTCGCTTAGAAGATCATTTTCTCGCACCCAATCCGTCAAACGGATGAAACTTATAATTCCGTATTCCCTTACATATATTTATAATTGCCACACAACAATAGTAGATCGCTACGCATATAATCACCAAATACGTGAGATCGGTGAAACTACCCCTTTCAAGTTATGGGCTGAATTCATTACTGACTATTGCAGTCAGAATGAGTGAGAGACGAATTTGTCAGTAGAATTTCACTTTTTTGTATGGAAAACGGAAAATATTACCTTTTTACCATATGTTGAAAATTGGAGTTGAAATTTACCACGAAAAGGTAAATTTACCACGATCTGGCAGCACTGGTCTTGTGCTGCATCGCTTTCTTATGTGCGTCTTCTGTCACCTTCTTGCCTTGAGCGCAGTCATCATTTTACCAACGGCTCCTTTTTGGTTGCTGGTACCCAAGGGTTGTCACGGCCACCTTCTTGATAATATTGCGGTATTCATTCCACTGGTTAGTTTTTCGGCCAGGTGCTCTTTGTAGACTCTGGCTCCTTCTGGCGTGCTAAGGCGTCCAACGTAAAGTTTCTTCTGGGTGGCCCGCAGCTTCTTCTCATTGGACTCTGGCTCAGAATTAAGCGCCAACAAGAAAATGGTCGGAGTCGACATTGGTCCTTCGGAAAGTACGCACATTCAAGATGTTGGACGCGTGCCTTGCGTCGATTTGGTTTTGTGTTCTACCATTAAAGAAAAGCCGAGTTGCTGTGTGGATTCTTAGTCTAGGAAACCTAGTGCTACTTATCACCGTGTTATGAGCTGCTGCAAAAGCATTTAGTCGGAAACCATTATCTGTTGTCGCGTCGTGGAGGCTGTGTTTGCCGACTAGTCCGTCAAAGATGGTTTCCTTATCGATGTTTACATTGAAGTCACCAAGTAGTACAATTTTTACGCCATACTCCGGACAGGCTCTGTACCCACCATCCAGGAGGTCATAGAATTCCTCCTTGACAGGAGTCCCGACTGCGTCAGGACAGATTAAAGTTTTTCGGCGGCACTCGGAGTGTACAGAGATTGTACATTCCAGGTACATACCCGTCAATCGTAGTCCTTAGACATCCTGGGCCGATTTGCCAATTGAGAGGGATTATTGTCGTTATCCGAGGCTGGTGTCTCTCGCAAAACTAGCTTTTTTTTACGTGGTACAGCAGTTACCCCGACTGCTAATTCCAACCTGGAGGGTCAGATCCATGGGTTTTAGCCGCTTTGATTCCGTATTCCGCTTTAGGAGTATTAGCGCTGCCATTGGCCCATTTAGGATTCATCCTCTACCATCTCTATTCCATAACCCTGTTGAAGTTATGGAAATGCTCACAGATTTGAGCTTAGAATATGTTGAAGTAACTGCTGCAAGATGTCTGTCAAAACTGTCTATGCATTCCGCCGTGGATTCCGTCGAGAGAATTCTTCCGCCGTCCTTCCTTCTTCTGAGAGCTCTTCTTAGACATTTTGGTAATTGTCAACAAGAAATGCATCATCCCACAAGTGTTCTAAAGCTCACCCATCCGTGCTTGCGTATCTCTGAGTGTTCAGCTACGCATGTATAGACGGATTTGACATACGCTCATCATTAGTTCACTACTAGGCAGCTAGAGAAATCCAAGATGTGTAAAAAGAAGGTGTTCTTAGTGAGTTCAAGTATCGCCGTTGGTTACATAGAAATGGCAATTTTGACTTAGGGGATGAACCTCGTTCGAGAAGTCCAGAAGAGCTAGACAATGAATTCCTGAAATTCACCGTCGAAAGAAATGCCAGTGGTACAGTCTCAATGTAAGCCAAATGTTCATCCATCGATGCCTAACAAAGATGGGAAAAGTCATAAAGTTGCGAAATGGGTACCACACCTCCTATCGCAAAATAATCTGGACGTGGATTTTATTACTGGTTCTGACTTTTTTCGTTTACAAATATTCCATATACTCAAGGACGCAAGGTCTCAAATCCAGATATACAAAAAGTTATGTTACCTATTGGATCTCCCCTGTGCTATGAAACCACTGTGTTGGGGCGCAGGTCCGCCCTATTCGCCTAATGTAGCACTTGCTTGGAAATATTTTCTGGAAACTCGCAGAGTTGCAAAACTAATACCTTAACTCCAAATCGTGTTAATTTGAAAGGAATCCATCTGTGGAATGGAAAATCTTTCGAATTATGCTGAGCTTGAAAGAATTTACGAGTAAATTTTTCTAAATCAACCATTCGTTAGGTTAACACATCACCCCCATAGGAATCAAATCGTAACCTTAGGTACATAAGCTACACATCTTGAATCTCCGGCACAGCAGATATGTAGTATCTCACTGCCAACATAGTTTCTTGTTTGAATGAAAATTTCATTACACCAAATTGTTGCATATAACGGAAAAGCACAAGCAAACTACCAACCATAAGCAAGCCAAACCACTTGGCTCTACTAAATCCTTAGAGATAGACTTACTTCGTACAGCACACCCGAAGTGGCAATCACTTCACTTCTTCAATCATTTGCCCGGTAACCGACACCAACGGTAGCAGTGTAGTAGTAGTAGATACAGAAAATAGCTTCAATTTTTAATGCAATCGCAATTTGCAAATTGCTTGTGGCCAGTGGTATTGGCTGGTTCCGGGCTTGCGAATGGAGTCCCGGAATTACCCAAAGTTATTTCCCTTGTTCATTCCATAAACTTAAATCCACACTTTTTTCTTTTTCTCTTTTTCAGAGGGTGCGAATGGCGATGGCATGGCCGTAGTCTCATCACTACGCTCCTTCGACCGTGAACAACAAAAGGAATACCTAATCCCGATTGTGATTAAAGACCATGGTAGCCCGGCGATGACTGGCACAAGTACCCTGACTGTAGTCATTGGTGATGTTAACGATAACAAAATGCAGCCAGGCTCTAAGGATATTTTCGTCTACAACTATCAGGGACAATCGCCCGATACTCAGGTGGGACGAGTGTATGTCTATGACTTGGATGATTGGGATTTGCCCGACAAGAAGTTCTACTGGGAGGCACAAGAGCATCCGCGATTCAAGCTGGACGAGGACTCTGGTATGGTGACAATGCGAGCTGGCACTCGTGAGGGACGTTATCACCTACGATTTAAGGTTTACGATAGGAAGCACACTCAAACGGATGTGCCGGCCAATATAACGGTCACTGTGCGTGAAATTCCCCATGAGGCAGTCATCAATTCGGGCTCGGTAAGGATATCTGGTATTTCGGACGAGGACTTTATCCGCGTTTGGAATTATCGCACACAGAGTCTGTCACGTAGTAAACTGGACAGGTTCCGTGACAAGTTGGCGGATCTCCTCAACACCGACCGAGAGAATGTGGACATCTTCAGTGTACAGCTGAAACGACGTCATCCTCCATTGACTGACGTGCGATTCTCAGCCCATGGATCACCATACTACAAGCCTGTCCGACTAAACGGCATTGTATTGATGCACCGAGAGGAGATTGAAAAGGATGTGGGCATCAACATCACAATGGTGGGAATTGATGAGTGTCTCTACGAAAATCAAATGTGTGAGGGCTCATGCACGAACACCCTGGACATTAGCACTCTACCATACATGGTGAATGCGAATAAAACTTCTTTGGTGGGAGTGCGGGTGGACACCCTGGCCGAGTGCACTTGTGGTGCAAGAAACTTTAGCAAAGGTGAATCGTGCCGCAACACACCCTGCTACAATGGAGGACGATGCATTGAGACACGTTATGGGCCGCATTGTTCCTGCCCAGCCGGCTATGCTGGGCCCCGATGTCAGCAGACAACGAGAAGTTTCCGTGGCAATGGATGGGCATGGTATCCGCCACTGGAAATGTGCGATGAATCACATTTGAGTCTAGAGTTCATCACTCGCAAACCGGACGGTCTGATTCTGTACAATGGTCCGATAGTGCCACCAGAACGAGATGAAATGTTGATATCGGATTTTGTTTCTCTCGAATTGGAACGTGGTTTTCCACGATTGCTCATCGATTTTGGCTCTGGAACGCTGGAGTTGCGGGTGAAGACGAAAAAGACACTGGACGACGGTGAATGGCATCGCGTTGACCTGTTCTGGGACACAGAGAACATCCGTATGGTGGTTGACTTTTGCAAGTCGGCCGAGGTGACCGAGATGGAGGATGGTACGCCTCCCGAATTCGACGATATGTCGTGCCAGGCACGTGGTCAGATACCTCCGTTCAGTGAGTACCTGAATGTGAACGCTCCCCTGCAAATTGGTGGCCTTTATCGAGAGCAGTTCGATCAGTCGCTGTACTTCTGGCACTATTCGCCCACGTCGAAGGGCTTTGACGGATGCATTCGGAATGTGGTGCACAATAGTAAGTTGTATGACCTGGCGCATCCGGGTTTGTCGCGAAACAGTGTTGCTGGTTGCCCGCAAACAGAGGAGGTTTGTGCCCAGAGTGAGCAGACGGCACGTTGTTGGGAGCATGGCAACTGTGTGGGAAGTTTAAGCGAGGCGCGTTGCCAGTGCAGGCCTGGATGGACGGGGCCAGCTTGTAATATACCAACAATACCGACAACGTTCAAGCAACAGAGCTATGTCAAGTACGCTTTGAGTTTCGAACCGGACCGTTATAGTACACAGATACAGTTGAGATTCCGTACGAGGGAGCAGCACGGTGAGTTGTTCCGTGTGAGTGACCAGCATAATCGGGAGTACGGAATCCTGGAGATCAAAGAAGCACGCCTGCACTTCCGTTATAATTTGAACTCACTGCGCACCGAAGAGAGGGACTTGTGGTTGAATGCGATTACAGTGGATGACGGACAGTGGCACGTGGTGCGGATAAATCGTTACGGTTCAGCGGCCATGCTGGAGCTGGATGGTGGAGAGGGTCGACGCTACAATGAGACATTTGCTTTCGATGGTCACCAGTGGTTGTTAGTGGACAAGCAAGAGGGTGTTTACGCGGGTGGCAAGGCAGAGTATACGGGTGTGAGGACTTTTGAAGTATACGCTGACTACCAGAAGAGTTGTTTGGATGATATCAGGTAAGGGATGAATGATTGATTTATGTCTGTTTGGGGTTAAACGAGTTGTATTTTGTGTTTCATTTGACAGACTGGAAGGAAAGCATCTGCCACTACCGCCAGCAATGAATGGTACGCAGTGGGGTCAGGCAACAATGGCGAGGAATCTGGAGAAGAACTGTCCATCGAACAAACCATGTTCGAATGTTATCTGCCCGGATCCGTTCGAGTGTGTCGACCTCTGGAATGAATATGAGTGCACGTGAGTACACATATGGTTTTGCTCGTCGTCTTCTAGTGATGAAAAGTGGGACTCTCCCTCATACTTCAATCCATTTACTTGTATCATTCATTCCCTGTTTTATCCTCGTTCCCGTTGAGTTACGCTTGCTTTCAATCGCCAGATGTGGTAGATTCCGTGTGTGCTTTCTCTTTGTCCTTTGACATATCTTTCGGAAATTATTCCGACTTTGAATAATTGATGGAGCGAGAGTAAGGAATGTTTCCATTTCGGCGATTGCACTGTAAGTCTGTGAACTTTGTGCTTCCCAGATCCATTTGTCTTCATTCATTTTTATTCAGTTTCAGTTTTTTTTTTTTTCTTTCTTTCTCTCTGTGATATATCCTGCCCCCCTTAAACAAGAACGAACACAACGAAATAAAATTTAAAGATTTTAGGCACACATAATCAAAAACTGAAAGGATACTCCTGAATCATTAAGAATTATACCCACCAGCATTCAACCTCAGGAAGTTCTTAAGTACACACATGATACAAACACCCATATACACACACACAAAACACATGAGGGAGTAACTTTTTGATGCGGTATACCGATAAAACAATTATCGTCTTGCAAGAGGGTGGGTGTGTAGGCGGATGGATTCTCCGGTTTATTTTTCTTCTGTTCTACGTCAGTAGAAGTCGATCGATGTAGTGTGAAGAAATGAAAGGTCCTTTTAAGGCATCCTGTGGCAGTAGTTTTTGTGTTTTAATCTTACTTTTTTTGCTTTTTTTTTTTTAATAAAACGAATTTCAGGCTGAAGGGGAATTTGTAGGTTCAGTCGCACATATATAGGCAATTCACATTCACAACACGTAGTTGTGAATTTAGAGTGGCGATACGTTTTTGAATTTTCGAACTTAATGCATGGTATAGTCTTTGTGTGTACTTCAAGAGGTCCTTTGTGTGGAATTTGTTGCGGGTAGAGAACGTGTTTATGAAGTTTCAATAGAGATAGGAGGATTTCGGCTTTGAATAGGAAAATAGAGTGAGTATTCTCTTAGTAGGCAAATCGCAATGCGAGAAGTTCGCCAACTTGGTTTCGCAGGGAGATTATCTGAAAATTAAGGTTTTGGCCGTGTTTAAGTTGAATCCGTTGGGAGATTATGTAAGAAAAAGTTTTGATGGTGGTATTTTGAACTTCAAAAATGTATAACACCGTTTTAATCAAGGTAATCTTTCGACAGCGTGCCTGGCGGACTTTACCTTCTGTTGTTTCCTCATCTCACTACGTGCCATCAAGTAACGATCTGGTTAATTTATTTCAGATCCCTTCCAACATCCAACAATCGGGCTTCTCTTCGACCTTTTACAATATTTGCTTGGTTAACCCTATTTCATGTCGGATAAGTGGATTCTCATAAACTGCAGTGCAAAGGTCGGATAGGAGTAGTTCAGACATCATCTGTTGTGTTTATTTTGCCAACTTCTTATGATTGACTATTCCTTAAAGGCAATTAATTGCGAAGTAACTCAAGTGTCAATTAAAATATTATTTGGGGCCAATTTCAAGGATTTAAGGCTCTAAAGCCAGTAGCAGATCAAGACTGAAAAACTCAGTAAATAATGCGGTTCTGGTAGTGTAAGAGTATCCTCTAAGAAAGAAGTCTCAAATAAATTTTTTTTTTTCCGCAATACGAGTATCCTTGTGAGCTTCTTAGTAACATCGTTTGTAAGTAACGTGTCCAATCTTCATTTTTTCTGTATGGACTCAGTCGCGAAGGTTTTGTGTCCGATATTCTCGCTCACTGCGCACCTTTGGAACCCACGCTGATTATTAAGGCTGTTTTATTGATATCCCAGTTTGCTGGTAATAATATTATATATTCACTAAAGTAACTTATACTTATGGATGTCCTTTTTTTTTGCGTTGGAAGGTGAGAATCTTTCAAAGACGAAACTGAGCCCGTACCCAGTGACAGTGTGGGATTTCCAACCACTAAACCCGCCTCCCCTCCTACCCCTTGTCCTTGCGGCACTGTCGTCAAGCATTTCATCACGAGGGGGGCTTCAGCCTACATACTCGTCTCGTTCGTGTTGGCAGCCGGGTTTCAATATTGCTCCTGTCTTCACTGTTCTTTCATGATGGTAGCCACAATTTTGCTTACTGCTTCCCAAGCTTCTTGTGTGCTTAGCATCTGTCTGGTGATGTTCTCTGGTGTTAAGTCAACACCTAGTCTGTTCGCCAGCAAGTTACGTTCTTCGTGATATCGACCACAATTACATGATGTGGTCCGAATCCGAATAAATATTGTCTTCGTGTTCAAATCTGTGGAGATAGGCTTTGAAACATCCATGACCAGTAAGCATTTGCATCAGGTAGAAGTTCAGCTCTCCATGATTCCTATTTGTCCAAGGGTTTATGTTGGGGACCAATCTCTGCGTCCATCTGTATTTGTCACAAAAGTTCCATCTCTCTTGCCATTCTTCGAGCCTTGTTCTTGGTGGTAATTCAATGTCACTTCGAATCGTCGCTGTTGACACCATTGTTCTGCTATCACGATATTCCCGGTCGGCTTCTTTAACTAGGAGGTCTATTGGCACCATTCAAGCCACTACGCATGCCGCGTCGTAGGAGGTTGTTCGAAAGGCGCTGCATGCTCTCAAGGTATGGTTCTGGTTCTGTAGACCGCCTCCGTCTTCCTACTGAACGATTTCGTCTTCATGGCACCTGCTCATATTTGGGAGCCGTAAAGCATCATGGACGTCGCAACTCCTGCTAAGAGCAGTCTCTTCTTCTGTTTAGGTCTTCCAATATTTGGCATGATCCTTGCCAGAGCAGCCGTTGCTCTTGCTGCCTTCTCAGCTGCGTGTTGCAGATGTTGCTTGAAAGTTAACCTTGCATCTCTAGTAACGCCAAGGTACTTCAGCTCTGCTTTGGAAACTATAACGTGATCATAAGGTGTCTGAAATACATCTCAGACCTCTTCAATCGGCGTAACTCCTTCTCGACTGTTCTGTTTCATGCATTTCTCGGATGGCCAGGCCCTCTAGCCTCTTGGGTTAATGAGCTCAATTGCATCGTATAGTTACCTATGAAAGTGATGTCTTCTCGGAATGTAGATACATACTACTGCATGAAACTGCCCCTTTCGCCGTTGAACATTTGTCTCTATTGGTTCCCGACCTGTTCTCCTGCAAAGATGTTCGCTCGAAAAGCGGTTGGGTAAGAAAGTCTTAAGGATATTTCGTGATAGCAGTGGTCATTTTCCATGTGATGCAACCCTTATAACAGCACGGATTCATATCATTGTAGCTAATTGCAGTACACATTTTGAATAGCATACCAAACGCTAAATTTTCTTTGCCAATTCTACTCGCTAGGTCCTGTTTGATTCCATCACCAGTCGAAGAGTTTGGTTTCCCAGATATTCGAAATCCTCTACTCTCAACTGCTTGTCAAGTAATGCATATTTGAGCTAATGAGCTTATTGTCTGGCTAATATTTTTCAGCCCCACGACACCTTCCTTACTCTCTATACCTGCTGGCATTTGGTGGAAGTAGTGCGCATTTCTGTGATCCACACTTTGCATCTGGAATTCCTCAGACAACGTAACATTTGGATCCCTTGTATATAGCCTTCATAAAAACTTTAATTAATCGAACGCCTTTTTAAAGTCGCCGAACGATAGAAACCTTTTATCAAAATTCCACTCAAGGTCGATCTCTTCTTGATTTGACCATCTCTTTTGCTATAGCAGTGTAAGCTACCGAAGAGCAAAAACTACAGGAGAAATTTGTGATAGCAACTCCAACAAATTTGCCATCTATGTATAAGTTTCAACGTCAAAATGTGAAGATGAAGGCGGTATACTTCAAGTTCGTTCCTTCCTTCGGGTTAAGTTCAAGCGGCCTAGGTCAAGGTAGGTATTGTTATATCACAGGATCTTGGAAATCTCAACTCCGTCCTTAGAATGAAGCAGCTTACCAACATTGCTGAATAAAAGAACTGATAAGTAAAGTTTCTTTCTAATGGACAGGGAAAAAGACAATGGAGAATCTTCTCTTCCTCATAAGTCAATTCGTAAGCCATCAGGCCAATCCAACCTCGAATGAAGCAATTGATAGCAACTTTAATCGGGATAATCCCGCAAATCCTTAACGTAGTATGAAACTATTGTTCAAAGAAATAGGGAGTACGACTTAAAGCGCTTAGGTATCAACCACTCATACATTTTCAGTTTCGAATTTCCTGGAAATGCATAAAAAACTGTTTTATCACTCCAACTGGACGATATTTCTTACCAAAATGAAGACGTCATACAGTGTCCCGGTGCTCATAATTTTTCAGAATGCTATTAGTACTCATGCATCTTTAACTAGCAACCAGCACACAGTTTGTCCACATTACTTTCCCTTAGTGCCTGCTCTATCTATAACTGCCCACATGAATCTGCCCAAAACTTATCCGCTTGAAACTTGTGTTTCCTCCCCTCGTAATGTATCAAAAAAAAGTATAACCCAAGTGAAATGCTTTTGTTTCTCGATTTTATAGTCTCCTCCTGCATCATATTTCTTCTCCTTGCAGGGAATCGAAAATGCTCTCCTTAAAGAAACACAGCTGTGTTCTAGCATTGAATATCTATGCTGTTGCCCATTATTTCATTATTTCAAAATGAGAATTTAAATTGTCCTCCCATTCGCTACAACATCGCAGCAAAAAGACAAAAAAAATCCAAACAACAGATGTCTCCAATCGCCCCGTCCTGTTTTCATCTCATTGTTCGTTCATTATCCTTGTTCGTACAAGTGCCAGCACAGTACAATGAGAGGTGAGGTAGACACTTTTATGCAGTCCAGTGAAGCTTTTGTGTGCGGTATCCTAGCAGAAATTACCTCCCGATGAAACCTGATTTTCGTGTTCCATTATTATATCCCTCCACACTGTAATAAATGTGTTATCCTTGTGTTTTTTTTTTTCTATTGGTTTTTCGAAGACAGAAAGAAAACTGCACATTCAGCTAGGTTCCGCTGAATCACATCTGAACTTAGTTTTTTTTTATTGTTATTGTGGGACAATAGCAAATGATGAACTTTGGAAGGACGAACAGTGAAAAAAAAAAAAAAACAAAACACGCAAAAGAACATGACCAAATGGGGCATTCTGTGGCAAGAAGTCCTAGTGACAGTGTTAAATGATACAAAATAACAAAGTGATCTGATGACACTTCCTCTCGTTCTATCTGCCTGTCTGTTTGAAAGTTGGTGGTTATTTTAGTCCTTTTGACATCTCATCACATCATTTACTACATTGAGTTCTAGTCCTGTTTCCACTCTGCCGACTATCAACGTCTGGCTGGCTGCATCATTTTGGTGGCACAAACATTGTTCGACTTTAACAATCCATTAACTTAAGTTCATTTAATTGAAAGGATAATTTCAAATTATCCTTTTAGTTAGTCCTATTTTCCACTGTTAATTGGAAGGTGCCCACTTTTTGTACAGGGCCTGCATATATGGCATGGAACTTTTCGAGTGACTGGATAATTTCAATTGGTAAGGACATCAGGCGGCGTGTGTTCCGGTAGAAAGGACACATTCTCATTTGCATTTAATATTTGTTCACCCCTTTTTTGTGTTCGAAGCCGATAAAAAAGGGTCGAATGTGGATTTAATTTAAATGTTCATTGGAATGATGGGTATCCTTTAGGATTGTTTAATTTATTCGGATTCCCGTTTTTTGTACCCGATCTGTGACTTTCGTTAACAATTGCGTTAAGGGAACTATGAAGGACAAAGGTATGCATAATAATTGGGTCAATAGTATGCTTTTGCATATCCTACCTTGTGAAGTATATTTTAAAGGACTCGCGTTTGTTTTTTTTTTTTTTTTTCATGTAATTTTTCTCGCATTTTTTTATTTTCCTTCACCAGAAGTTACAGTTACATATTTTGTTATTGTTCCCCAGGAGATTGTGTTTACTGTTAATTAAATAGTTGATTTAACGTAACATGCATGTGAGATGTTTAACAAGCCCAGCGAAGCGATTTATTGATTTTTAATTTTTTTAACTGCAGAAAAAGTTGACTCTGATGGAAGTTGTTGAAGAGTGAATCCTACCTACGCAAGGATTGTTGAGGAAATCGATTTTATTTTTTTGTATTCAGTTGCAGAAGCAATTGAAGTTGAAGTTAATCTGAAGTACGAATAGTTGGTGGGTGACTGTTGCTCTGGGAACCTGAGGGGAAATTCAATTGTAGATGCGGGTTCGTTCACGATTCGACTGTCATGTAGATGCGATTGGCACAATTGAGTTTTTGTAGGTACTTACATGCTTTCATACTCGCACGTTCAGAGTGAAGATTTCTGGAATTGCATAGTTGTACTCGTAAGTTTTTTTTCGCCTCAGAAACATTTGATTTTTACATAACCTGTGGCAGTCGTATTTTCGCACACCCTATACCCCAAGTCAATATTTAATTTAACACATGCCTTGTCCTTTATGTTGGTTTGTAGTCCGTTCGCAACTTCTTTTTCTTTTTCTTGTGCATTGTACTGGAATATTTACCAAATGACTGCATGAATGGGTTGCAATAAATCAGAATTGTAGCTTCGTGATCTTGTATTCCGAACAATTCTCCTTTAGAAGCTTTAATACGTGTGACCAAAACCTAATCTTTTGACTGCGGTTAATGACTTTGCCCTTGAATCGCTCTTCTTTCCTCTGAAAATTGCTGTAGACTTGTTTACTGTGATCATCTTGAGCTTCACCAGTCAAAACAAGCTTTTTAAATATTAGGAACCTTTCTATACCTATGCGCCTCATCACATATGATAGCCGGAGTTAAAGCTTTAAAATTTAATTTGTAAGGCTAAGACCACGCACTGAGCGGTAAGCGACAGAGCGGCAGAGCGGCAAGTGGCCATTTATTGAGCGGTTAATTGTGAAAATGTCGTTGTCAAGTGCTGCTCGCCGCAGTTTTTTTTTTACAAAAAAGTCATTTTAGCATTTACAGAATTATCTTGAGTTTAAAAAAAAGGAGATTTGGTGTTCATCCAATAAACCGAAAAAGATCAGGTTATGGCGAATTTCACCATTTGTATAATAATCTTCGACAACATGAAGATCGATTCAGGCAATACCTACGTACATATGTCAATGCAATCATTTGATTTGCTGCTGGAAAAAGTTCGTACCTAAATTACAAAACGAAAGAGCATCAAATTCATGCTTTGAGATTAAAGATTTTGAGCGCAACTAAAACGAAGATTCAATCTTCGCCGGATTTCCTCGATGGTGGTGTTCGCCGAATTTATATTTACTGCGATATAGTTGAACTTTGTTCAAAACCGTAGTTGTCAGCACTGACATTTTGCTATGGCGCAAATGGGTCTTCTGCTGTAAAATCCTAATTTTAGGTTAGGTTAAAGGAGTTCGCTGCAACGAATGGGTGCAGCCTGCGCTTGGATCTCAAACGGATCCATTGTGGTCCCCTGACGTGGAGTTTCCTGATTGAAATACTGAAAAGAGAGGAAAAACAAAATGGCTAGAGTTCTGTGTTAATGGAACGGCCTCCTCGGAATCATTCTGAAGAAGTTATGAATTTCATGATGGTGGTTGGTGGCTTTTCGTACAGGTTAGTTGAAGAAATACTCCCCAAGGGCCGTCTTCGTGGTATTACAGAGACTATGGCATTTGGGAAAAAAGTATTCTGTGTCCTCCTCTGCGTCTGTGTTGCTGCATCCTCTGCAGAGTTCATCTGTACTTAGCAGCATTCTCTTCCGGTGGGCCGCCAATAGGTTATAGCTGGTATTGATTCATATGAGAAGCGCCAAGTTTTGTCTATCTTAAGTGAGGATGAGCTTGGTTTTCATCTTATCATGTTTTGTCCAGATACTTCTGGAGACTCGGCATGATGGGAGCGCTCTCCATCTTTCGTCTGCTTGTCGTTTGAACTTAAGTGCTATGTTTGATTAAACAAATTTGAGGAGAGGAAGGACTGAGCTTTGGCCATTGACAGGTCTTGTTCTGATTCCTTCCTTGCCAGTTCATCCGCCATCTCGTTCCCTGGAATTCCTTTGTGGCATGGTGGCTATGTTACGTGGTGGCTATGCATGAGCATTTGAAGCCACTCGCGACAGCGTTTTATTAGCTTTGATTTTATTACGGGGGATGAGATGGCCTTTATAGCAGCTTGACAATCTATGTAAATGCCAATCTCTTTTCTAGTAACAAGTTTCGTGGATAGTTCTCGTGCCGTCTCTGCTATCGCTAGGACTTCTGCCTGGAACACACTGTCGTAGCTCGGAAGCCTTAGTGATATTGCAATATCAAGCTCTGCTGAGTAGAAACCTGAACCCACTCCTTCGTTTGTTTTGGACCCGTCAGTGGAGTTTGAAATACTATGCAGGTTAATGGCCCCGCCGTCTTCCCAGTGTTCCGTTGATGGGATGACCGTCGAGGCATGGCGGATGATAGTCTGTAGTGGCGTCTAGGTAAGCCCACCTTGAAATATTACGGTGGCCCATGTAGCCCCTTCTTCATAGGTTGGATTCTTTTAGGTTTAAAAGCCTTTAAAACGATTCGCTAACGTCATTTGGAATATTCCTGAAGAAGTACATATTTTCAGCTTTTCCAATATTACGTGCCACACCTGGATCAATACCTGCCAGATTCCGAATGGGGCTGACTCTATACTCCGAGTCAAGGTCGATAAAGATATGGTCTTTACGACGTGGTTGATACTTTTGAGGACTTGCTTTATTATGGATATTAGGTCGTAGCACTACCGGACCAATAAGTGTTGTGTTAAAAGTCATGCAACATTATTATAGTACGAAGTATGCGATCTTATACAGCTGTATGCCTCTTTGAATTTCCCAAGACTTTTGCATTTCTTATAGATGCTCGTTGATATTTCAGCCATTAGGAATGTTTTCGTCTACCCATGCTTGTAGTTGACGATTTGGCGCATATATCTTATAAAAACATCATCCTGGTACTTAAAAGTTCTGACAGCTTACTCTGGGGTTTCCAAATATTTATTCCGATTACAAGTTGGTAGGCTGTTGTATTCTATTACTCCCAGCATGGAGTAATAAAATATCATTTTTCTTTGAATTCAGTCGATACCACGTGCTACTTTTCTTGGAATATAGCATCTTGAGTTAAAGAGCTCTTTAAGCTAAATCCGTGCTTTTGAAATTTTCGCTAAAGGAATTAAAGGCGCCAGATTTCCTCACACTTCCCATTCAATTAATTTCAAACTGGGTAAGTGCTATATCAACGCCTTGCAGTTGCTTGCCAGACGCTATAACGTCAAACTTAATCAGGTGCTCGGCCAACAAGGCAATAAATATTATGAGTTACCTGATGAAATGTAAAGATCGGAATCAGCAACATCGTTCATAGACAGAACCTTTGTGTATGGTTAACTAGGCTTAGGTGAATGGGAAAATATTCCAAGGCTGAGACAGTCCAAAAGGTAATTACATTAAAAATTGCAGTAAATGTGTTGGAACCACACAAGTAATGTTGAGACCCTTCAGAGGTCTAAGCACAATTTTGCACAATTCTTCCAGCTCCTCGAAATGACTGCCAAGACTTTCCAACTTTCTATCGACCAAACAAGGAACCGACGACTGGTCAGTGAGTTCTTAACATTACGAATAGATCCAATGATAATTTAGATTACATACTTCTAGCTGCATAGTCAGACATTATGCTTACAGTAGGTAGTGACTGAAATTCATCACGGATACGCATTGGGAGAATGCAACTTCAACCTCTGTAAGTTCCTCTGCCCTCTCGTTGGCGGAAATAGCCATATCTTGCGTATTGCTTATCGATACCACTTCTAAATAACATCGCCGATCTGTCGATCAATGTTTGTACACAGTAATAAACTTTTTCCATGATGTCGTGTACTCTGACCGAACTTGCTGATTACGATGCTTCTATCTTTGTTTTCTGAAGAAAAATTTGATTTCTGCCATTTCGGCATAAGCCCTAACTTCTTAGCGAGCATATGTTCATTTTGGGCAAGTCAGTGTATATAAAGCCGGTTTTGCGTTGTACGCTACCATTTTAACCTGAATTTTCTTTCAGGAATTCTTCTCTTACTTCGAAAATATGTACGAGTATAATTTACTATATTCTTAATTAAGACTACAAGCTTATTGCTCGTCTTAAAAGCACCTACTTTCTGGATTAATATAGATGAGAAATGATTGACAGTATCTTTTTAATTACTTCAATGAGTTTTGCAAACTTATCAAAGGAAACCCTTGTGACAAATTACTTAACCAAAAACATATACAATACATTTTCAATGCCTTCTTGTCATCGTTGGAATCGCTTCAGTTCCCTTCACACAAAATGCACAATTTAACACATTTCTCCTTTTAATACGCATGAACTGCTTTTACCCAAGATTGCTGGTTTTGTCACAATAACTCACTAGTAGAAGTTAAGAGAAGTCAAACACGTTCAGGATACAAGAAAATTGCATTCACACAAGTTTCAATCAGACATCTCTCAAGCAGGCTTTCATATCAGTTTTGTCACTTAACTATGTTAAGGAAAACTAACCAAAGACATTTTCTACTTTCCACAACAAAAGGACCTCAGTTGTACTTAATAATAAATGTATAGATATACAAATTGTTCACATTTCCCCCAAAGACGATACAAACAAAGGTAGTTGTTTGACATACCCTTACTAAGCTTTACACCCGCAATATAGAGAAATATATAATAAACAACATATACATCTTCTAATTGGCCAAGACAAGCATATTCATCCATTTGTAACCATCCTTGACCATTGTCCTTGTCAAATGGGGAAACAATTTAATTTTGTGCCCCATCCTCACCTCCACAAATAACTCATATCTGTATCGTTTGCATGCGTTTATCCTCTTCTAATATTTTAAGTTAAGTTTTTATTTATCCTTTAAAAATATAAATATATATAGAATTATATATATTATCCTGAATGTAAAATTAAAATCCTAACCAAACATAAAAAAAATACGAATTAGTTGCGGCGAAGGACGCGTGATGTCGCCGGATGCCAAAGGCTGTATGGATCGTAACGAATGCTTGGATTTACCCTGCTTAAACGGTGCGACTTGCATTAATTTGGAACCAAGATTACGCTACCGTTGCATCTGTCCCGATGGATATTGGGGAGAAAATTGTGAACTTGTTCAAGAAGGCCAAACACTCAAACTGAGCATGGGTGCTTTAGCAGCAATACTTGTCTGCTTACTAATCATACTAAGTGAGCACACCCAACGAGTTATACAAATATTTAAATAGATACTTATTTTATGTTTAAATATATGCGCGGCGCTCTCTAAACTTTTTCTGTTGTTCCTTTTTTTTACAAAAAAAAAATATATATACATATTTTTACTAAATGTCCGCTTGAGTAATGCTCATATTAGGCGTTTTGATTCACTGATAGAGTGCTAATCACGTGTTTGTTTTGTATGTAGTGACAGTTTAGAGATGGCATTGACCTTATGTTTAGATGGTGGTTTTTAAAAAGTGTAGTGTGGTTACAAGGCTTTTGTTTATAATAGTTCTCTTTACGGTTATAGTACTCTTTAAGATAAGTATGTTATGCAGGTGTCAAGTCCATCCCCAGCTATGATATAATTAGGTGTAAATCTAGTAATAGCGCTAGTAAAATTAAACTTTCATCCATATGTATATATACAAGCTCATACTTAAAGAAAATCAGTTATAATATTCTCACTTGCATCAGTCAGGACTTTATTCAATTACGTTACCTACATATACGTAGGTAATCAAGTAAAATCGCGTGACACTTAAGACCACTTAGGCTTACTTAAAAAAATAAATAAATAAAAGCAGTACTGATGGTTACACGACATGCAGGCACTACGACTATCTTGTCGCAGTCATGCAATCGAAAAAACATTGCAAAAGCTCAAACAACGGAAGAATTAATCTAGAGTTGCTGTGGTACTCACTATGGTACATATTCACATCGTTGCGTAAAACTGATCTGGTAGCAATTAATCGCTACGATATAAATGCATAGCTAATCAATTTCGACGAGGATTATTGTATAACATAAACCGCAGAACATAAACCTCTCAATTTCACTGTTGTTCTCCACGGCCACAACAATGTCAATTATTTCGTATTCTGCACCCGTATGATAGCCTAAAATGAAGCGAAAGTCTGGAAAACACACGCTCAAAAACTTGCAAGGTTTTCTTGGGTGCGTTAAACAGACGCAATGAACACAGCTCGCAATGCATCTCTAAAATTTATTCCCTAGCAAATGTCTCTGTACAACTGTGTAACCAGATATTTAGGTAACATTTGTCTTGAAACAGAAGACTCGTCTGTCATTTCATGGGACAGGATAGTTCCCACCTTGGCTTAAAGTCTACTGTATATACCTAAACTGTAATGTCGAAGGCTTTCCTTCGGTAGGTTTTATAAATTATAGAAACTACTGAAACAATCATAACTTAAAGCCTTTAAAACGAATAGATAAACACCCCTGGATATACATAAATTATGTGTAGTGATGACCTACCTTATTATTTATAAAGAGCTGAGGAAAACTCAATAAAACTACACAAGCATTAGCAAGACCATTTACATGGATCATTCGGCAAAAAATTGTTCTGAAAAAGTTTTTTGTCCGAAAAAACTCATTCATCAGAAATCACAGTAGGTGATGCGTGGGTGTTGGAGGAATAAAATATTCATACTGCTAATTGGGATAAAAGTTGAGAGAAGGAATAAGTTATTTTTAGAAAAATTCTCTTCTGCCTCGAATTTGATATTCAGCATGTCTGCATGAGTCAAATCCTGGGAAGACAAATGTGTAGACGGAAGTGTATACAATGCATACTCATATTTGGCGAATGAAGCAAAACGCTGAATTTATTTAATTTTGTAGCATTTGTAGATACTGGAGTATTTGAATCCTAGAGATCTCAAATTTTAAATGGAATTGGCTTGATTGTTAAAAATCAATTAAAGGGACCTTTTCGTAAGCTTTAGAATACCAAACCACTAAAACTATCATCTTTTCCTGTAAGAAATCAAGTGCCTCTCAAAACACCTCTATATACCCCCATTTGCTATACACCATCAATGAATATTGTTATGTGAATGTTTTATTCGTAACTGTTAAATATTTAGATGTTCCCTTTACATGCATGCATGATTTAACATTCATATATTTTTATATATAAATACATAATATCTATTTATTTATTTCATAAATGTTTAGTCAAAAAAAAAATTATTTGTTTTATCCAATTCTCATGTTCATTCTCGTATACGTATTTTCACATATAAAAATTTAACAAAACGATAGAAATCTGACAAATAAATAACATAGGGTTTGTAATCTTTACCTAAAAGACAAAAGTAACAAAAGGTACGTACATATAAACTTTAAACTAACACAAAAAGTAATCAACGTTGGAAAACTTCCTTTCTTATGTTTTCTGTGAAAACAAGTATACATAAAATCATAAATATAAGATACCAACATAGTCCTGCTCTGAAATTGAAAAATTAAATTAAAACATGGATCAGTTGTATGAAGTAGCCTCTAGAGAGTTAAAACCATTAAAAATGCCATTTGGGGTGGCAAAAAATATGTCTGCTTTAATACTAAATTATATTTGTTTCTTTCATTTCACTTAAATTGAAAATGATACTTTTGATTTTTATTTTTTTAGTTTTATTTTGTGAAGTTCGTTCTTGATTTTGTCCATTGTTGAACACTCGCTCTCTCTCTCTCTGTCTTTGTTGCCTAACTCTCTATCTTCCCCCTCTATGATTTTTCATGTCATTTTCTTCGTCAAGCAGTCATACAAAAAGAAAAAAAAGATCTTGTTCTCCTAGAAATAAATACAAGGTGTCCAAGTAGAACTGCGTTGGAATTTACTTGAGAAATATTTGAAATATGATTGAATATACAAATTTAAATAGTTTTATACATATGTATTTAAAGACTCGTATGTGCCTCTATGCATGTGTTAATACTAAATAATTAAAACTATTCCACAATTTTGAAGTCACCATTTAGTGAATTTTATCTGTCCCCAAACCGTCTTCCAATACCCCTTGGTTAGCCGAGGAATAGATGACGGACATGTCAGGAGATTCCTCCTAATAGATTGCAGTAGGTGGTAGAGGATCGAGAAGAATGAAGAGTCCACCTGAGCATCTATTGAAAATGATGGTGATGATTCAAAATTTATGTGTGTGCACCAACGAGTAGACCAAGCATCGACAATAGGCACCATGGATCTTCCATTGCGAGCTATTCCATTACACACAGTAATTATTTACATTTTATGTTTCACGAAGGACGAATAGTTTCCAAGCCTCGACATCCACAATAGCCCTTGAAGCGATTTCTTTCATTCAGGTCATGAATTGGTCAACAAGTTGACAAAGTGATAAGCGATGCGAATGTTTTATCTGAGATTTTAATGTAATGCTTGCCCTACGCATAATCATTAAGATTCTAAAAATTACAAAGTTAAGAGTAGTACTATTCTAGTCCTAAATGAGCTTAACTTTATCTTCTGCGAGACGAATTTATTATAAGTTATTAAAATAGCCACAAACAAATCGCTTGAACTTTTGCGGCACCTCACAATTAAAAAAAAAAAAATTCTTCGGGAATACCTTAACAGGTTTATGTCTTAATAAATTCAAAACGTGATCATTTGACGAAGTTCGATTGGATTTCTGACCTGAATGCAATGAAAACAATGAGGTTTCGGGATAACATTAAATGCGCTCTACGCGAGCTTAAAACACAAGTTTTCGCTTTTGATTAATATCCGAATTGGCGAACCCCAGCGGATCATTAGAAATGCGGTGGAGTGGGAGGGTTATGATCCGTTGTTTTCGGACCATAACGTCGTCGAAACAGGAAGAAGAAGATTAATATCCGTGTTTAAAAAAGCAGTGAATCAGCAAGGATGGGCTCAGCAACTAAATTCGTAAGACCAAAAGCCTCTTGCGGTGTCAACTGACCAATTTCAAACGGCTAATTTAGCCTTATTCCTACAATGAAATACTTACACTCGATAAGAGTTGTAGAAGCAGGTTGGTGGGCTTTCTCACGGGTCACTGAGGGCTAAGATACTACCTCGACCAGCTGAACCTGTCTTCCGAGGCAGAGTGCAGGAGAAATCTTCGAGAAATTTTTTATGAATGCCTGCACTATGCTGGTTAAGATGCTGCACCGTCTGTTCCGTATGGAGTTACCCACACTCGTGGAGCTTAGAGACTCCTCTATCAAGGACTTACCTATGTATCTTCACAAAGGATGTTGTGAGTATCTTAAATGTATAAGTACCCTTAACACACTATATCTTTCAGGTCTCAGTGTCAGCCATTGGATAAGCTCTATTTAAAAAAAAAAAGTCGTGTGTGAAGGCATTCTTAAAGCTTGTTGGCTTGGGTAACCTTCAAAGTGTGTTTAAAAAGCTACACAAAGCATTACCAAACCTTTCTACTAATATTTAACTCAAAGCCGTGTCCAATATTCTGTTTCGCATGTTGGAATAAATTAACTTCAAGTGCAAGATGTACGCAATCTATTGCCAATTCGTCGTAAATAAGGAGTCCCTTTTGAAATACAAAGAGTAGCAGATCCAAATATAATGTTCAGTATATACTACTTCTTCCTTTTATCAGCGAGACTATGATCCGAAAACCAGGGATCACAACCCTCCCACTTCAACGCCTGTGCAGGGACGGGTTAAGAATATCACTGCAGCGCCCCCCAACAACTAGGGCTTGTCGTAAAAGGCGATTAAGGGGACAAATCAGATCTAGGCAATATAACACCCAAGTGAGCCTAGCGACACTTATACTACCTTAAAAACCCTCCCACAAGTGTGCATGCGAGTCCGTGGGTTGACACGACTGGAGATCACCGGTGTCATAGAAGAAAGATCAAACAATACTAAATGTTCAGTATATACTACTAACCTCATTAATTTTCTAAACCTTTGATGCCACATGGGACTCAGCTTTTCTTAATTTTTCTTGTTCTTATTCATTTCTTTCGAATTGTGCATAAAGTTTACTTACTTACTTAGGTGGCGCTACAGTTCGGGGTGAACCTGGGCCTCAACCAACAAGCCTCTCCATTTAGCTCGGTCTTTAGCTAATTGCCTCCAGTTGCGCACTCCAAGTTGGTCGAGGTCCCCTTGAACTTGTGCGCGCCACCTACGGCGATAATTCCCTCTACTGCGTCGTCCCTCGGGGTTAGATTCGAAGACTCTGCGGGCCGGAGCGTTGGTGTCCATTCGCTCTACATGTCCTAGCCATCTCAGACGTCCAATACGCAGTTTTTTGACTAGGTCGATGTCGCTGTACAGCTCGTATAGTTCGTGATTGAATCTTCTCCTCCAAAACCCGTCAACGCAAACGGGACCGAAAATCTTACGAAGAATTTTTCTCTCGAAGCGACCAAGGATATCTTCATCCTCTTTTAATAAAGTCCATGTTTCAGCGCCGTAAAGCAGGACTGGGATGATCAAGGTCTTATATAGAGTCTCCTTAGTTGTTCGAGAGAGGGCTTTACTGTTGAATTGCCTTATAAGCCCAAAAAAACAGCGATTGGCAAGAGTTATTCTTCGATTGATTTCTGCGCTGATTTTGTTTGCTGAATTTATAGCAGAGCCAAGGTAGACAAAGTCCCTTACTACCTCGAAGTTATAGCTGCCCACGGTGACGTTTTGTCAAATTCGTCGATGTTGGTTTTCCCTTCTAGTTGCCAGCATATACTTGGTTTTGCCCTCGTTTATCGCCAAACCCATTTTGGCCGCTTCCGCCTCAATGCTTGCAAAAGCACCGGTGACAGCCCGCTGAGATCTTCCGATAATGTCTATATCGTCGGCGTATGCAAGCAGTTGTACAGACTTGTAATAGATTGTGCCTCCGGTGTTGGCTTGTGAGTTCCGCACAATCCGTTCAAGTACAATATTGAAGAAGTCACATGACAGCGCGTCACCTTGTCTAAAGCCTTTTTTGACATCAAAGGTCTCGGTGAGGTCATTACCGACCTTGATGGAGCAGCGAGCGTTCTCCATCGTCAGCCTGCACAGGCGGACAAGTTTGGCAGGGATGTCAAAACTAGACATGGCTCTATAAAGCTCTTCTCTATAGATGCTGTCATAGGCGGCCTTGAAATCGATAAAGAGGTGGTGAGTATCGATTTGGAATTCTTGGGTTTTCTCCAGGATCTGCCGAAGTGTGAAGATTTGATCGATGGTGGACTTTCCTGGCCTGAAACCGCACTGATAGGGTCCAATCAGGCTGTTGATAAAAGGTTTCAGGCGTTCACACAATATCGCAGAAAAGATCTTGTACGCGATGTTGAGGAGACTGATGCCTCTATAATTGGCGCAGTTGAGGGGGTCTCCTTTCTTGTGGATCGGGCAAACGATGCTGAGATTCCATTCATCAGGCATACACTCCTATGACCAAATATTAGAAATGAGTTGGTGTATGCACTCTACCAATTCATCCCCCGCTGCCTTGAAAAGTTCGGCCGGTAAGCCGTCAGGTCCAGCAGCCTTGTTCGATTTTAGCTTGGATATTGCTATCCTCACTTCGTTTTGGTCAGGTGGACGGAAATTTTGACTATCATCGTCCATGTTGAATGGTTCATTCTGCCTGACAGCGGGATGTTGGTCTTCGTCGCCGTTATACAGTCTGCAGAAGTAGTTTTTCCATATTCTCAGCACCGACTGTGATTCTACTACGAGGTTTCCATTCTCATCTCTACAGGTTTCTGTACGGGTATTACTACTCTGACACGTTCTTTTTACCTTTTGGTAAAACTTCCGTACATTGTTCCTGGAGTATAGACTCTCGATATTCTCAAACGCGCGCTTCTCATGCTCTTTCTTCTTCTTTTGGAGAAGCTGATGTTCTTCCCGTCTCTTTTGCTCGTAGAGCTCACGAGCAGCTCTTGTCTTCCTTTGCAGCGCCGCTTTGTATGCCTCTTGTTTTGCTGCATGCACTCGCCGGCATTCTTCGTCAAACCAGGGGTTTCGCGGTGGTGGGCGAGCGAGACCCAGCACATCAGTCGCGGCGTTTCTGATGGCATGTTGGCAGCGTTGCCACTGGTCTTCGGCACTTGATGCTGGCGGTATAGGGGTGATTGAGAGATTTCGGGATACGCGTTCAGCGAAGAGTCTGGCGGTCTCTTGCGATTGTAGCTTTTCGACGTTGAATTTTCTCACAGTAATTCTTCTTTGTTGCTCAGATTGGGATATCCGCATTCGTACCTTGGCTACAACAAGGTAATGATCCGAGTCTATGTTGGCCGCTCGGAAGGTCCGGACATCCAGAATACTGGAGGCATGCCTTGCGTCGATCGCAATATGATCAATTTGGTTGATCGTGACATGATCATTGGACCGCCATGTCTGCTTATGAATATCGAGATGAGGAAACCATGTGCTTGCTATGGTGACATTTCGCTCCACAGCGAAATCAATTAGCCTTAGTCCGTTATCAGACGTGGTGTCGTGTAGGCTATGCTTACCGACTGCTCTACCGAAGACGTCCTCCTTTCCTATTTTGGCGTTAAAATCGCCCAATACGATCTTAACGTCGTATTTAGGACATTGCTCGTATGTTTTGTCGAGGAGCTCGTAGAAACACTCTTTGGAGGCAGGGTCCTTTTCTTCTGTGGGGGCATGAACATATATTAGGCTTATGTTAGCGAATTTAGCCTTGATCCGGATAGTCATAATACGCTCGCTCACGTGTCGGAAGCTTAAGACTTCTTGCCTAAGTCTGCCGCGTATGACAAATCCGCATCCGAATAAGCGTTGCCTGTTGCCTCTGTAGCAATCACCGTAGTAGATGTCACAGTTTTTCATCCTCTTTTTGCCTGGCCCATCCCATCGCACTTCCTGGATGGCGGTAATATCTGCTTTATAGCAGTCTAGGGCCTCTGCTAGTTGTTCGGCTGCACGTGGTCTGTAAAGGGACAGAACATTCCACGTACAGATCCGAAGGTCGTTGTCCTTATTTCGTTTGCTGGGGTCGTCATTAGTTGGGTCATCCTTATCCGAGGCTTTTGGTTGTTTCGGAACCATAGGCTTTTTACGTGGTAGGGAAGTTACCCCGACGGCACAACCCCCAACCTGGAGGGCCAGTTCCTTAATTATTCCCCTAGGACGAGGGGCCGGGTACATCGGTGCCAGTAGTCCACTACGGGAGTATGAGCGCTGCCGTTGGCCCATTAAGGGCTCCTCCGCCACCATCTCTATTCCAATGTCCTGACCAACATTGGAAATTCCTTACCGACCTGTGATCCGAATACGTCGAAGCAGCTCGCGCAAGGTATTCACTAAGTTCAACCTAACTGGAACTATAGACGCCACCGTTGACTCCGTCTATGGAATTCGTCCGCTGCCGCCTGGGACAGGAAGAAGTGCTCTAGTGAGAAAAGCACTCTTCCCCCCCTCTCTCATCTGCTGCCACCAAGAATCCGCCAAACGGGGTTGGTTACCCATTTCTTGGATTAAGGTACTAGGCACCCGGCTGTCACCGCGTGGAGGTTGAGAGTAGGAGTTGGTAGGCCTCAGCTGAGTGAAAACGCTTGTGTTTTCATATGATCGCATGCACTACCGTTTTATCAGTTTACTGATACATTTTAAGTTATCAAGGACTATAAACCTACACACAGTAGTATTTGGTTGAAATTAACATTTTTCTGTTAAACGCCTATGACTATTTGAAGGACATCAATCTGGTCTTAACTCAGAATTCTGTCATGATTGTGCCACCGCCATCATTTCCTGCAAACATGTCGGCACATTACACCTTCATAGATTTATTCGATTAGCATTCTATACCCTCTGATGTCACTGTTGCAACAATTTCGATTCAAGATAGATGAAAGAGAAGATTTATTCTGTGATCCATATCTCTAACAGATAACTGGAGGATTGCCGACCTGTTGATCAAGATGCAATGGTTTTTCACCACGAATCGTTTCTTCTAATGCAAATCAATCATTAAGTTGTATTTCTTAGTCTTTTGTAAATGGTAAGCATTATTTTGATGATGTGTCCGGTGGTATGCAACTATTCGAGATTCAATTTGTGACAGAAAGCCTCAGAATCCTTTGGGTTTCTGATTTATTTCATTTTGCACATTATGTAAATCAAGCCCAAGGCTTATTGAAAATGGAGAGCAAGTTAATTGCATTAGGGTATAGAAAAAAAAAAATCTTAAAATCATTCATTGAATGACAAACTTCTTACTTGAAACGGATCAGGTGTGCAAAGCCTAAGTATTCAGGTTTTACAGATAACCCCAAGATAATGTTTTATATTGTTTTCCAAATCAAAACACGCTGACGTTTTTCCAAATAAATGATTTGAGAATAAAATACAATAAATTTGCTTCCTAAAAGAGCTACACGATTAGCGATTATAGCGGCACTATCTCCACATACCAGTTCGAATTATTCTTTAAAGTTTTAGGTAAATAATTTTTAAAATGATTTATTCGTTAGCTCCTACCAAAGAATACACTTACTATTATGTATACTTACCCCTTCTACGTTCTCATTTCTTAAAATCCACCATAAATCATTACAATAATTTTCAAGTAATTAAAACTCATATGCAAACTACCTTGGACACCCTGTATAAATCAAATTTCAATCCAAAACAAAAAAATCTATGATTCCCATTAAAAAACTTTAGATGTCCAGCTGGTTACAAAATTTCTGGCAGTCAATGTATGAACGATAACGAATGCTTACTGTTCCCCTGTCGCAATGGTGGCAGATGTCGTGATCACAATCCACCAAAGAAATATGAATGCATTTGTCCAATGGGCTTCACTGGAATGCATTGTGAATTGGAACTCCTGGCGTCAGGAGTGTTGACACCGTCCCGTGATTTTATAATAGCACTTGTTCTATGTTCCAGTACACTGATACGTGAGTATTTATTTTTTTTTTTATTCTTTTTATTTATTTATTTTTTTATCTGGTTGTATGTAATTGTATATGTTTGGTCTGAGCTTTTTTATATTGAAAATGTGGTATCATTTAAGTTTTGTCTTCGAAGGTAAGTGTTTAAGTTTTGCTTCTACACATATTGTAAGTAGTTTGGTGATAAATATTCATTTTCATAAATATATAAATACTTAAATTTAATTTTTATGTTTTGAGCGCAACTAAATTGTAAGTATAAATTAATTTGTATAAAAATTTAAATTTATATAAAAATAAGGCAATGGTTTGTTAGGTATAATTCTTCCACAGGCGATTTAGTTCTGGTTTTCTAAGCTGTATATATGCATTGAATAACAGTAGGATTTTTTACCTGAATTAAGTAAAAAAAATTAATATTAACCGAGTTGCAATTATTCTTAACCCATTTTACTGAGCCTTTCATCGGTAAAGCGAAATAAAATACAAAAAAAAAAAGAAAACTAAAATAGCAATGGATGTTCACACTCGTTTATCTTGCTGTGTTCATCAGAAACTATTTCACGTGGGTGCACTACTTGAATTGTTAGGCTGCAATAGAACCAGTGCTTTAAGTGGCAATCGATTTGAAATTGTATTACTGTTGATCTATGTGCTGCAGTGTAGTAAAATAGTATGTTAGTAAATCAAGTTAGTGAACTACAAGCATGGTTTTGTGTACCATGTTTCATAAGCTATGGTTAACTTTAAAGAAGCTGAAAGAACATTTGGCTTAAGATGTAACATACAAGCGACAATTCCGTGATAAGTCCAGCTTATGGAAATTATCAGTGCTATGGCTAAAAAGTGTCGTTTTGTTGGCACTAATGGATCTGATGTCTAATTTGTGATTGGATATCCGCTGCTTGAGTATAATAGCTTATTGGTTGTACCAACGTAATATAAATTACAACATTCGTTTTCGTTTCCAATGCAGTTTATAATAGATTACATAAAGGGTTTTTCAATAAGGACATAATCATTTTGGCTGAAATTTTAAAATTTAAGTATGAATTTCGATCTCGTTCATATGACCACCGCGAGCACGCTTGCAGCGATGAATTCGTTAGAGCCAATTTTCCATCACTTTTCTATACATATCGGCCGGAACGTTGACAATTTCGGGTTCGATATTGTTCCTGAGCTCTTCTATCGTTGTTGGCTTGTTGGCATGAACCAATGACTGAACGTAAGCACATAAAAAGAAATCCAACTACGTTAATCGCATGAGCGAGGTGGCCCTTCGACCGAACCAGCCTGGCTATCTGGTGGGACGATTATTACGACCAAAAATTGTAAAAAGTGCTCTTAAAGTGCTTTTAAGTAATTTCCAAACGCTGCTCGTTCGTGAACTCAAGAGTGAACATGATAAAAATGTAAACCTTGACTGACGTTTTGACATTGACAGATCATAAAAAAACGTTTAAGGGTGCGTTTGTATTGAAATGCAAAATTGGTATGTACCTATTGAAAAACCCATTATGCGTATCTGTTCTTCTCTGTTTTGGTCGTTCTGTAGGATTTATACGCTAGATTGACATCCTTAGGATTCACGCCGTGGACCACTGCGAGTAAAGTTCCATGTTCGAATACCAGAAAAATACCAGAAATACCAAGAGTATTTATTGTCTTGTAGCTTGTCAAAAATACGGCACAAAACTGTTTGTCCAATCAATTCGTGCGACGAATATAATGCATACGCGAGAAGCTAGGCGTAGGCACTTAATAAGCTCTTGCGCCAAATTTATATTATAAATACGAGGATATCCTCCAACTGAGGAAAAAGTAGCTTCCGAGAGTCCTCATTCTTCTGTTGGTGAGGGAATGGCATTCGCATAGTAGATGTTGGATAGATTCAATTTCTTCTCACCCCTGCACCTCCTGCATATCTTATGAAACTTGCCAAGTTTTGGTAACCTTAATACCCATGAACAAATTCAGTACTGTTTCGTATGTAGCCTCGAAGATAGTGGAGGGTCGAAAAGGGCTCGAAATGGTTCGTATAAATATTGGTGGTCGGTTTTGCGAGAACTTGACCTGAAGACGCCCTGGTACTCAGCATAGAGTAACCCTGTTGGCCTGTTATGCCTCATTGGGATGGCGCTTATAGATTCAAACGAGCTTAAATCTAATTACTGTGGATTCCAGAGCCTTGACGGCTGCTTGGCTGTCAATGTACATAGTAATGGATTTACCCACGATGTTACCTTTGGTGATGATTTTCGCAGCCTGGATGATGGCTGTGATTTCAGATTGAAATACGCACTCGTCGTTAAATCTGAACAATTGGTTGACCCCTATTGTCTTACAGTAAGCCCCAGCTGCCAGACCGACATCCATTTCGGAATGCCAATTGCTCATTACTAGTAAATTGTTCATTTTTCAGCCATTTCTGTGAAGAATTCTGATATTGAATCTCCTGTCAAATGTATGCATCGAAATCATTTAATCGGCTGGTATAATACCTGCTTATTTGTGACATCCTATCTGAATAAGATGGAGCTGTGAGCGTATGTTGCAAATGGACCATAGTTCTGTTCTCCTATGTCTGAGTGCCAACTTGGCCGCTGTATTTCTGCAGAGTAGATCCAATGGAATGAGACTAAGCATGGTCTCCATTGCCGAATTGGAGGTTGTACGTAACGATCTCATGATCCGGATGATGCCTGACCTCTGGATTTTGATGAGACTTGAAAGCTGGTATTGCTTCTCCAGTGCCTTCCACCAGACTAACGAACCGTAAGGTAAGATAGGTCGTATAATCGCTGTGTATAACCAATATGCAATAGTGGCCTTGAAACCCCCCGAGGATTGGCATCCTTAGCGTTATTGATGATTACCTGTTTAAAGTCATCTACTAGTTCGGTAACATGCTCTATGTGTCTAAATAAGCTGAACACAAGGGAACTATGGCTTGTACATCATATGATATACAAATTGATCATGTTCTTGTGAAAAAAACATTTAATTTTGTGATGAATGTTACATGGAAGGTACCTATACATACATACATACATTTTCAATGGCCCTGCTAATCCTTCATGAGGGTCACGGGGGTAGGATGCTCAGGTGGACTTTCCATCCTTTTCGATCATCCGCCATTGACTCCAATTCATCAGAAGGAATCCCTAGGCGGCTCCAGGAGAGATGTTGGACTTGGTCCAACCATCTATTTCTAGGCCTTCCGCGGAATCGCCTACCTGATGGCACGGTAACCATGGCGCGTCTTGGAAGCCGGTCTGGTGGCATACGCACTACGTGACCAAACCATCGAAGCATAGATCGTTCCGTTCGGAGAAGTAGCTGCTCAACATTGAGCGCCTCGCGTACTCTGGTATTGCGCACTCGATCCCTATGAGTTATTCCAGCAACACCGCGAAGGAACCTCATTTCGGCAGCTTGTATCCGCGATCTTATTCTTTCGGTCACTATGACCATAGGTGACAGTTGGAACATACACCGAGTTAAAAACCGATAGCTTAGCTTGAACACTAAGTTCGGCCTTCCTTATAACAGATTGGCCAAGCTCTCTCAAAATTGATCCAGCCTGACCAGTTCTACAGGATAACTCGGCACTGCTGCTCCCATCACTCGTGAATAAGACCCCGAGGTACTTAAACTTATCCACCTGCTTCAGTGGAACTCCACTAACATGCAGAGCGCACTGAATGGGTTTTTTTTTGATACGACCATTACTTCCGATTTGTTCACGTTCGCTTTCGAGTGCGCGCTGAAGTTCGGTTTGAGAGGACCCAAGGATGACCAAATCATCCGCAAAGAGCAGATGACTAATCCTTAAGTCTCCCACTTTGAAACATTCACCGCCACGGCTGCGCTGCAACATCCAATTCATATATACAATGAAGAGGAGAGGTGACAAAATGCACACTTGGCGGAGTCCAACGCCCACAGTGAAAGGTATTGATTGGAAGGTACCCTTTTTTTTTTTATTAATTATTCGTTTCTAACATGTTCATTAAATCTAGTCATTTACCAAAGAAATGAAATGGGAGGTGGGCAATAGGATATGTTAGTATCGGAGTTATAAGATCATTAAATCATAGCTGCATATAGTACTTATTTAATTCTCAGTCAAATTTCTTCAATCTTGGATTCCTTTTGGAAAACTAAGTCATTACTAATTTTGTGGTTGTGAATTTATCTTTCACTTTCGTCAATCAAGCGCTTGAGGTCAAAAGAACGTAAAAAAGTTAAGCTAAGGTTTAGCTAAGCTTTTAGAACAGACTAGACACATAATGAGCTCTTTCTCTGAATTACTGTAGATAATGAAAGCATTGTTGCCAAGAAAGTAATGTCCTTACCTTATCGAGAGTTTAAGTTCAGTTTAACTTAAACGGTCGCTGATGTGGGCTTAAACTGGCGTTTCTTATGCAAACTGACTCCAGTATGTAGATTCTTGTTAATTTTTTTTTAATATGCTTCTTATACAACGTTTTAAATTGTTCGAAAACTTCAGAAAATATTTTTTATTGTGATTGCGCATTAACTATTACCTAATACAGCCCTACATCTAGAGGGCATTGAACCTACCAACGCCATACAAGTACTTTTTGGTATAGCATACCAAGCCGACTCTACTTTTTCTCACAACTCTTCCTTGTATTTTGGTTTTATTGGTCCAATCTGTACCTTAACAAGCCCCCATTATTTCTCAATTGGATTTAAGTCGGAGGATTGCGCAGGCCAAGTCATGAGATGTACACCGTTTTCGGAAAGCCACTTCTTGGCTAGACCCGAAGAGTGTTTCGGGTCATTGTCTTGTTGAAATTTCCAAGACAGTGGCATGTCCAACTCGGCGTAAGGCAGCATTATGTCTTTAAGTACGTTAACATGCGCTAGGCCTATTTATCGTACCCTTAATCGAAAAAAGAGGCCTGAATCCATACCACAAGAACCAGCCTCACACCATTATATAATATTATCACCCACTGGGATGGCACAGTTGATGGGAAGAAGTGGCGTAAAATCCTATAGTCTGACGAATTAAAAATAAACATTATTGGCAGACCTTGGGTATGGAAGCCAGAAAACGCCGAGCTAAATCCACGCTATACCAGAGACCTTAAAACATGGAGTCGGCGACAGCGACGAATAGACCTCGTTTTCATGGTGTACTGACTTCGCCAGCCCCAATATTTTTGTCAGACTCCAAGATGACTTGCTTGGTTCTATCCCAGATGCACTACTAAATCTACCAGCGCTTGATGTATACGTCGAAGAATTTTTAATTTATTTTATTTTTATCGTCCCTCGCTTAAGACAAAACAAATTATGTCATAATAAAAATAATATCGGTTGTGACCTAAACATAAATAGTGACAAACTTAAAAAATAAGAATACTACGTATAAAGAATCTTAAACGTTAGTTTAGTTAAACCCTTGTTTAAGTTTTATTATATGATACCAGCTGTTGAAACGCTAAGTTTGCTTATTAGTTTTGTTTGAAGTCTTCTGCGACAATTGACATTGCAGTATCTATGGTATATACACAAATATACTAGAAGTGGGTCGTTTTGGTTATATCTGTTAATGGAATGAAAAAATATAGCTAGTTTAAAAAATAAAATAAAAAACATCTTCGTTTCATGGAAACGAATAAAACCGTTTGTTTTCAGTGTAAAATAAAGCAATCTTTTCCTTGGCCAAATGAATAATA
Organism: Brachypalpus laphriformis; assembly: GCA_945910035.1. NCBI lineage: Eukaryota > Metazoa > Arthropoda > Insecta > Diptera > Syrphidae > Brachypalpus > Brachypalpus laphriformis. The sequence continues at coordinate 129,456,029 of OX246755.1, forward strand.
ATAACTACTCCACCGTCTCATATTCCAACACAAAATCCAACATATGCATGCGAGCCAATAATTATGTTGCCCTCACGTGAATCACTTTTAACTCCGTCAAATGCTCTAGCGGTATTCCTGCATCTTTTGCACCTAGATCTGCACATGACAAACATTACAGCAGATTACGCGATCAGACTCAGAGGGTATGAGTGCAGGACTGCGAAACCCTACGGGCATATTAATATTCTCGGTTCTCTACCGAGAGAACTCGTGTCGACTTCAATTACATTATCCACAAAATGATTTCCTCAAAAAGGTTCCAACGTACAATTCCTCACAAGAACAGATTAGCAAGACGGACAAGTGATTAAGGATTTCGATCTAACAATCTACACAGATAGTTCAAAGATGGACTCCGGAGTTTGTGCAGGCGTATTCTTTGAATCGTTAAACATCTCAAAATCTTATAGACTTCTGGACATTGCTAATGTTTCCAAGGCAGAATTACTCGATGTCCGCGAAGCATGTCGTCAGATAAAACTATACGCAAATATAACGCTAATACATAAGATCACTATATTGATTGATAGACAAGCTATTATCAAGGCTATCACCTCGGTTACAATATCCTCCAAAGTAGTACAAGAATGGCAAAATTAAATAGCCGCGCTAGAGGGCCAATTCAAGGTAACGCTGATTTGGATTGCAGGGCACAGTAACGTTTATGGAAACGAACAACCCGATGAACTGGCAAAAGAAGGCTCAGCCCTCCACTGTTCACGTGCAGAATAAGTCCACATTCCGCTGGGAGCAGTCATGGCAAAAATCTCCTCAAACTTTCCTATTAAGGCCAACCTCAGATGGACTAGGCTGACAACTTGTGTTGTTTTTAGAAAGATGTGGCCAAACAACAGCAAGGTAAAAGCAGACGACTTCCTAAATAGAACGCGAAAGGACATCGCCAGAATAGCAGCGATCACCACGGGACACTAACCGATAGGTGACCATGCAGCCAGACTAGATATCCCTATAACACACACTCACGTAGTTGCAATGTCGCAATTGAAAAGAGACCCTTACCCACTATATAAAATATGCGCCTGTCCAGCAATAGCTAGGGCCAGACAACGAGCTTTAGGCAAACCCTTCTTCAACTCGGTTGAGGAAGTCTCAGGAAAAAATATCAAAGAACTGATAACTTTCTTTAATTGTGCAAGTTGGATTTAGAGACCTATCTCCAACACACCTCAACAGCCAGGTTGTGGTATCAGAACTGCAGTTAGTGCTTATTGGATTTCTTTTTAAAAGAACCGCCACTTATCTACCCACCTAAAGTTCAACTTAAGCAAAGTCTCATCATACTTTATCTTTATTTTGAACGGAGGGATAGATACGATTATATATCCTTTGTGTTTATTGCGTGAAATGGTTAAAATATTAACGCGATGCGGTGGAATACATCCCCAAAAAGGTAACTGCTTCAAAAATAAATTAGAAACCGAGCTGAAAACGATAACAAAATACGAGTCCAAAAGTATTGCACTTAACTTTCTTAAGAACCCCATCAAATACGAGAAAGAAAGTCTTTCCTTATTCCTTGAAATAATAATCCCTATCTCAGTTTACTCCTTCTCAAGGCAATATAAAACCAATTCAAAAATTATTCGTAACACTCTTGACCACCCTCAGAGTGAAATATCTCTAGCCAGCGGCTTTTATACGCCTTCTAACAAATATATTCAGAATTTATCTTCCCTTACAATTGTGCAAATAGGTCAGGTTGGGCAGGAAATAAAAAGAAAAAAAGAGCACATCCTCGAAACCTTTGAAAATTATGATTTCCCTTTTATAATACGAATCTCCGCAAATAAGCAAATCTCATTTCCTTTCTTTGCACTACGAATAACAGCAAAAGCGAATCAAAAAAACATGAGCACAAAAGTAAATTTCAAATATCCTTACAAATAACAAAACAAAAAAAAAAGTAAGAAAATTGTAATAAAAATTTAAAGCCCGTGACATTTCCACTTCCAAGCTTCCTCTACTATTAGCTCTCCATCCGCCATAGTCGTCGTCGCTGTCCTTGTCGCCGTTGTGGTTCGCTTCATGTCGTAAAATATGTTTTCCCACAGAATGATGGTAACATATTTCTTCACTCTCACATCCTGCGTGTACGGTAAACATTCTTCTAAATACTTTTTGTTTTTTGTGGTTTCCTCGTACTCCTAGTCGAACGTTGTTTACCTAACATCCTGTTCCTTTACTTTCTCTTGGGAAATTCCACCAAAGAGTCTGTCTCTCGCGTTCTAATTTATTTTAGATTTTATTCCTCTCGGGCAATCATATCGTAGATGAATTACTACAAAAGACAACCGAAGTTTGAAAATTTCTTCTATTCGTCCTCTTTTACCTGGTATAATGGTAATGCAGTCGATTTGGGTAGAAATATATTAGTTTGTCGCAGTTTCTTTCAAAGGAGAAGACTACAAATGGCAGGTACCTTCAGCGTGACACTATGATTACATTTTCGTATCTCTATCGTCCTTGTTCATAGCAAATTTGAATTTTATGAAATTGTAAGACAGTACAATGTGTACCTTCATCACTGTGTCCTGCTGATGGTTGAAGCAAAAAAAAACTAAAAGTGTCTTACTGTAATTTTACCATCATTCACAAAAGGACTTAATGAAAGTTTGACAAATTCAACTGTAACTACGTTTGAATAAATGCTTTTGTTTTACGCTTTTATTTTTTTCTTCCTCCGTCGCTTACAAAGAGGAGAGATTCAAGGACTCATCTGCACTAGCTAGAAGTTACATTCGCTTTAGAATTGAGTTCACTTTTTTTTATATCCTAGTCCCTGCCAATCGTTAATATAAAGTTAAAAAAAAAAACAACGAATGGAGATTGTAAATGCAAATAAAAGTATTTTCTTTACTAACAACAGGACAAAAGAAACGAATCGAAAACAATGGAATCGGAAAGAGGTAGAGGCTAGGACGATTCAAATTGGCACAACAAAAGTAGACTAAGATGAAACGAATTTTGTTCGTTGTCCGTAAATGGTTAATGAGGGCAATTGAATGTTAAGCTACACAGCTAAACGAACCATTCTCGTGTTGTTTAGCGAAACAAAAATTATTTTTTTGTTCCTTCAAATGGACTGTTGAAAGGCACGAGCGAAAGCCCGTGATTTTTAATTAATTATGCTGGCGTGGGAGTTTGAGGCATGATTGCGATTTTGATCCTGGAGTGGATAATGATTACGAAACGTTTGGCGAGATTAGATCGGTTTAATTTTCGTTGTCAGTGAAATTACTTTAAATTGGTATTCTGTTCCTCTTTTAATACGAAAATAAATGTTCATATAAATTCGTGGAATGGTTACCTGTAATTTTATTAAAATTTATGAGGTGCTTCTTTAGATACTTAAAAACTTTTATCAATATATATGTATATTTCGTTGTACCCACTTATGTTATACATATATACTCGCTTACACGTTTTCGAAATTCGTCGGATATGCTACGTATTCCCTGTCAGAAAAAAAGGCAGGTTAGTTATTCTGATAAACTAATTACAACACTTTTCTAATAGCATACTGGTTTGCTGGTGAGTTGCACTAAGACGTCCGTTGTGCTGCTACTTATTGGAAATGGGTGGATCCCACTGTGTACAGGAAGGCATAGATTTACGTCGCCTCGGCTTGCGTTATTTCGTTTTACGTTTCGTTTCTTGAAACACAATTTTCTCACGAAATTCCCTCTTTTGTCATTCTTATTTAACCGAGATGCACATCCCACCGATTTTGTGCACAATATCATTCGCAGTGAGTCTTTGTTATTCCATATGGACTGTTGGATAATATTATTTTCGATTTACGTTGTTTTTATTTTCTCGGTCCTGAAAGCGATGTAAATCGAGGTCTCCCAGTACTCCTAAAACTATTCGCTTCTTAGGGCAAAAGTGTTGATTTCTGACGTACAGGCATTGCTGAGACCACTTCGACCGTTGCAAAGGTATTCACATAGTGTTGCCTTTTTTATAGTGACAAGCACATGACACGTTTATCAATAAAAAGCAATAACTTTTTCCTCGTTTTTATTTCTGCAGAAACTCATATATTAGGCTTCATAATAACTCTTGGTGTGGTGTCCAGATAACTGGTTCATGTTTTTTTGTCCACCCATGGTTTAAGTTTGGATATCAGAATCGTTTAATGCTAGCTACTGACGGTTTGTTGTCAAATTCTTTAGGAATTGTGTGCTGGCGCTTCTGGGCTTGAACACAAAATCTAAAGTAATAAACTACAGATTTTCTAGAACAATATCCTTCCGGTGTCTAGTTGCATTGATCCAGACAAAAAACGAAAACACTCCCTTTTTTTTACACCATATGCTTGACTCCGTAAATCTAAAAAAAAAAAGTGATAACATGAAATATTCGTACGTCTCTTGAATTAAATGATCTTTCACGATCAATTCAGGGCAACTGATTTATTTAGAAATTCGGCTTCCGGCTTCTAACCTCTGGACTGGTAGCTGAAGCATACTGGCCTCTTCAACTGCATTTGCATCTTTACACAACTTATAAACTTCCTCTCCTTTCGCAAACAGGGCTAAGCCAAATTTTTGAGATTCAATTCCTCAAATACTTCCCAGCACATAATTATCTCGTATCGTCGTTTTTGTGAGATCCACGAGAGTCTTGTTAGTAAATTCTACGATTATCCGTACTTCGAGGAAAAAGAAATGTGACAGTTTGCTTCGTGGTCCTTGGCAGGTATTTGGTTTTGTCCTTGTTAACTTCTTTCCTATCCTTCGCAATAAAAGCCCTTACTACAGCTCACTGGAAGTGTACACAATCCAAATGAGAAAGTCCACTGATACTTTTGGAAATCACTGAAATTAGACTCGGTATTCAGATCTACAGACGATGACTACTGTATTTTGACAAATCCTTGTTTTCCTTCAAATATTTGAACTTCTGAATTGTCGTTGTTCCCTCACTATCTCTAAATGTGTGCGAAAGTAGTGTATCTCTTTGAATTCGAAGTTGGTCTGTAGTATTTTTATTTTTTTTTATTCCCCTTAGCTTGTGTCCGGATGTATTTATGACCTTGCATTCCGTTTGCAGATCTCTGTCTCTGGACTAGTGGAGTTAGGTTAGGTCAGGTTAGGATAGATTGGCTGTCTGACACACTTAAACCAGGAAAGGTCCATTGAGACCATTAGTTCACTCTGGGACGAATAAAACCACCCGGGGCTTTTGATGAAGCGATGGATGCTCATGACGCCTAATGACGCCAAATCGCCGAGGTGATCAAGGAAGGGAGCCCCTAGATGGAGCATTCTTTTACGTGATAGAACATAACATGTGCATAGGAGGTGAAGGATGATTTCCTCCTCGTCGTCCCTACAGCTCCTGCAGAAGTCGTTGGAAAGAGATCAAGTCTTTTGGCATGTTGGCCTATTAGACAGTGTTCAGTAAGAACAACGATAACGCAGCTGGTCTGTAATCGCTTTAGCTTAACCAACCGGCACGTTTCTGGTCCAGCTTAGGCCAGATCTTCCTCGCAATGTGACACGACACGTTGGGCCAATTTCCCACCTATGGTTGGTCTTGCTAAAAGCGTTCAGCTTTAGTAGATGCTTACATGTAGCGAGGGGCGTACCAAGGACTTGCCTATCTGGCAGAAGTTGTACCCTGTCTGGCGAGCTCGTCCGCCCTGCAGTTTCCTGGAATGTCTCTCTGGCCTGGCAACCAGCATAGGTGAATATTGAACTGCTCTGTCATCTCCGTAAGAAACAAATGGCAGTTTAAGACGACCTTTGAAGTGAAAGAGCACGATTGCAGGGACTTTATTGCCGCTTGATTGTCAGTGAAAATGCTAATATCACTAACAAATAATACAATACACCTTAGCCAGGACAGGGCTTTCTTAATCGCTATGATTTCCGCCTGAAAAACGCTACAGTGATCATGGAGGCGGAACTAGATGCTCAGGTGGAGCTTTTCGGAGAAAACGCCACATCCCACCCCACCTTCGGTCTTAGAGTCATCTGTATAGAAGTGCCCGAATTACCATAATCAGGGAAAGAGTTATCCCGCTCAGGGATACTCGTACGGAAGTTTCGGTCAAATTTCAGTTTCGGTGGGGTGTAGTCCGTGTTTTCATGTGTGAAGTTGAAAAGATCAAGGATCGAGGAGTGGCTAATGTGATAACTAGACCACTGAGAGGAGGTTTTTAGACGGATGGCCGACTAGTGGAGTTATACTACACACTTTTGCACCCAGCATCTTCTTTTTGTACCTATTTGAGTTTTTCGTCATACATATAGCGTTAAATTTGTATATCAAATGAAGTCAAATAATATTTAGAGTCGACTTTGACCAGAATAGTGCATTTTATTTGTGTTTGTGGCGCATGTGGTACAGGGACATTACACAAATTTGGTTATTGCATTCATTGGCAGTTTAAGTTTAAGACTTTCAACATTTTCGATTGCAGTAATTTTACTTTTGTGGACTTGGCGGATACTTAGTTACGAATCTTGGCATAGAATACGGTTTTGGAGGCACACTACAGATACGTTCCTTCAGAAGTTCTTAACATAAATTTTGTAATTGTATAGCTATATAGGTAGTAGTAATCTGGATATAGACATGGGAAGTGAAGTCTGTCATCATAAACTTCACGTGAACTGTAGGTTCCACATATTTCAAATGCTTACCAAAAAGGTTGCTTGGGATTCGATATCTGAATTCTCATCAAAGAATTGCCCAAAGTGATAATAATGGAACTAATTTTGCAAGAAATTGGTCTAGAATGGACGTTTTACTTTTTAGTTTAGTCTAGTTTATTTAACCTACAATTTCCACAATCAACAGGTTTTTCAAAAATTAATACAATTCATTTAATTCAATTACATAAATTCAAGTAAAATTAATTATTCACCTAAGACTAACAATAGAGAGGCTTTAAAAGAGCTTCTGGGCACATAAATATCTAAGTTTGTGTAAAACAAATTAAATAACTTACAACACTGTGTGATAGGTTCACGAAAACTATATACGGTAGAATGAGGAGCTTCACATAAAAGTGGCCTTTGTCCTTACAACTTGATTACTGTTGTTGTCTTACTTTTGCATGCAGTGATTTCTCCCCTGGCCAATTCAATCGCTGATATTGTAGAATTCACAGTATAACAGATTGGTCAGATCGTTAAGGAATATATGGAGATGGATAGAAGAAAGTGGCTGCACATATCAATCAATAGGAAGGAGGTTGATTAAATCGCCATGTTCACTACACCCCATGTATCAAACCAAGCAAGTATATACTTGTGATGACTTCACTGTTAGTGGAAATAGGTTGTTTTACATAACAATGTTGGGATTCCTATTGGCAAACATGTTGATGAAAATTTCCGCATCTTACTCCATAGATTTGCTTTTATAACTACACCGATTGGTCTTAGTTCTTTAATTTGATAGCAAATAGTTGAAATGAATATCTCCGTCGTTAGAAACAAACATCATTTAGCCAAAGCATCCCCTTTATTTATATACCTAGAGTTAAAACTAACCATTTGAAGAGTGCCGACTATCTCAATGCTAAGGCGTTCATAAATTACAGCTGACTTACGTCTCTTACATCATATTTTTAAACTGCATTTGCATATTGAAAATAACTCTTAACGTACTCTCCTTGGGTCTTATCCTTCTTTTAATAATGAAGGGTTGAAGAGATTGTTCGACCTCAAGTCATTTTGATGCTACCTTCTCCGGTATTGATAAAACGACAAGCGTTCTTCATCGGCAACCTTTATAGGCGAATGTATTGTCTATCAAACCTAGATATCAATAAACAATAATATAAAAGTTTAAAGATTGTGCTTGTTTAATATCAGACCAAAGGGAGTGGGAGGCAATTAGTTCTTAAACAAATTGTTCTGTTATTGGCACAGGAGAGTTGATCTAAATCAGATCATCGATTATACCTTCATCCAGTCATATCTTCCAGACGATCTAATGCCTGCTCCCTGCCAAGTCGATAATATATGTATATGTAGTCTTTAAATTTCGATATTGAGTCTACCACTTAGTCCTTGTCTGTTTAGTTTCACGCAGCACGTATGAGACATAAAAGTCATTCAATCTAAATAGAATTTTGGTTGTATCATATGCATATACGTAGGCGCTCTGAAATAGCACTTATTTTAAATGTATCTTTCACGGAGCAATACCGTCACAGTCAAGTCCCCCAAGATCGTCTGTACTGCTACCCCATTTAAATGAAACAATTCAAAGCGTATAAGTGCCATTCTACCCTTCTGCCTATGGTCCAGATAAATAAGGCTTTTAGATTTCCATCTGTTGCTGAGTAGATGCTCCACATTTTGAATGAGAATTCTGGAAACCAACGCACCAGTTAAATAGTTTACATACGCCCTACCTAAGCAAAAGTAATTACACTCTTCTGCGAAATCTAGCCTTATTATATTCCCCACAGAGAGACCTTATAATTTGTTTGCATTTCATTACAGAAACCACCATTAATTTCTCCTCTATTCCTTCAAGTGTCAATTAAAAAGGTAAACTTAGCCCTGATTTGAAGACCGACACTGGACAGGCAAAAAAAAAAAACTTCATCTCAGCTCTGCTACAACTATTTTGTGTGCTCCATTTTGCTTTAATTAGAGTAAACTAGTTCACGAGATGGAGAGTAGAGTGGCATGCCACGCCAACCGCCAAGTATGTCTTTTTTCCCTCGCATTTCGCAACAAACTTAGTCGGCGATAATACAAATTTTTCTTTCTTTTTCCACATGAAATAAACTTCAAACATTCTCCCTTATACACAAAAAGCTGACAATTAAAGTGAAAAGTGAAAGAGCAGAAGAGAAACAGTCACAGGACATGCTTTGTATAAGGAATTTCGTCATGCTGTGCATTTGACTGCCTTTCTAGGACGATGAGCGCCTTGTATTGTTGTCAGTCACTCTTGTCCTTTTTTGTCATTGTCGTTGAATATTTTCTCGCCCGCAGTTGTAGTGACCAGCAGACAAACATTGGACAACATAAAGTATTCAACTGTCAGATAAAGAAAAAAAAATGCTATTCTGAAGTTGCAACGTTGCAACTTAGCAAGAGATTTAATTGAAAAACACAGACTCTGATTGGAATCAAAAAAATTCCATTTTTATAATGTTTTAAATTACCACTTTAGCAATAGATAGGATTATTATTATTTTTTTCAGCAATCCTGGGGGTGTAGTATACTACGCCCTACCTTCATCGAGTTCGAGGTATGTATCTGAATATTTCATTTAAGTAGTTGTGATCACAAAAAATGACATAATCACGAGCTGCTTTGAATTTAAAAGGGAAGTTGAGTGTGTACAGCTTTGAATTTTGCATGCGAATGTCCTTTTTTGTGCCAGAGCGTTGCCGTATACGTCTAGGTTTATTTTTTTATTTTTTCTGTCCTCATCTCTGTCGGAGCATTTTTCATATTATTAACGGACACATTTCTGGTCTTTTTTCCTATGATGAAAATAAATATAGTTCTTGTCCTGGTGTTCGTGGTCTATAACCGACGACGAGAAGCGCATATTAAGTATCCAGGACCTGATGATGATGTTCGAGAGAATATCATCAACTATGATGACGAAGGTGGCGGCGAGGATGATATGACAGCATTTGATATAACGCCATTGCAAATTCCTATCGGTGGACCGATGCCAGAGTTGGCTCCATGCAAAATGCCAATTATGTGTAAGTTATTATCCTTGGACGAAAGTCCTTCTTTTTTGTGAAAATGAAATGAAAATGATTAACTTTTGGAGACAATTTTTCTGACACGAGGATTTTTTTTGTTGTTCTCTCTCTCCCTTTGAATCCCCTAATTGCAGATCCTGTTATGACACTGATGCCCGGTCAGGAGCCAAATGTTGGCATCTTCATTGAGGAACATAAAAAGCGTGCTGATAGTGACCCCAATGCCCCGCCGTTTGATGACCTCCGAAATTATGCCTATGAGGGTGGTGGCAGTACTGCCGGATCTCTAAGTTCATTAGCGTCAGGTGAGTTTTGTGGGTGAAATTTCGGTTTCAAATGGGATGATGCTACCTGTGGGGGTTAACAGCCTGGAGGGATGTAATTAACTGAAACGTTTTTGGTTGTTATTTTCTCATTTAGTGGGTCATTAAACATTTGGTTATTTCGTTGGTAATATTAAGTGGAAATTCACTAAATTGCGAACATTTTTGAGAGGCTTTTATAGGTTTGAGTTGATGATGGAGGTGGAAGAATTAAAATCTTTTGCTGGAATGTGACGCAGGAGGAATTCACACGTTTTTGATTAAATTACTTTTCGATTTCAGAACTTGTTGTTAATTGTTAAGAGGGGCTTTCCGTTTTATCGGTGGGTTTTTGATACAAATAAGTACGTTGAACTGGACGACAAGGTTTAGTTCGTTAATTTTTCGTTAACCGACTTATACGGGTGACCAGATAAGAACGATAGGAAAAAAATTGAAATAAAACAACAACAGTGTGAGATATAAAATTGATTCTGGCTTTATTTTGAAGCTACATTCGTGCCATTATGTGTGGAATAGCACACCATTTAAATGGCCGCCTCGGCTTCGCTGGCAGTTCTTCAAGCGGTCTCGGTCCAATATGTACGGCGTTATTCTGGCAATAGAGTCTGGAATGTGGGCCTCGACCTCGTCCAAAGTGGTTGGCTTATTAGCGTAGACTAAGGACTTGACGTAGCCCCAGAGAAAATAATCGAGTCGCATGAACGCTGCGGACAATTGATGAACGCTCGCTGTGGGATGACCCAGTCGTCAAATTTCTCCTTCACAGCTTTGAGCGTTTCGTCGCTTGTATGGCATGGAGTGCCGTCTTGTTGGAACCAAAGCTCGGATATAACGATGTTCTCGAGCTCTGGCCACAGAAAGTCGGTTTACATCGCTTTATACCTGTGACCATTGACGGTAACGTTGTCTCCCTCCTCATTTCGAAAGAAATAAGGTCCGATGATGGCGCCATGCCATAAACCGCACCAAACAGTCAGTCTTTGTGGATGCATCGATGCTTGGTCGAATATTTGTGGATTGTGTTTGCTCTAATAGCGGCGGATTTTCCTGTTGACATACATAGTTGCTGAGCCAAAAATGGGCCTTTTTTGGCCAAAATCCCGATCTCCGGCCAACATTTCCAGCGCCCAATTAGCGAACTCGTTCTATGGTCGTTCGGCTTAAATTCTTGCGTCAGCACAATCTTGTATGGTTTTTGGCCCAAATCCAACCGCAAAATAAGCCGGGTTGACTCTCTGGCGATGTCCAATTCAGCTGATCGGCGCCGAATCGACATTTCTGGGTCTTCTTCGATACTGGCCGCTGTGGCGCCAATGATTTCTTTATTTCGAACCAATCTCTGTCTGGTTGGTGTCTTAAGGTCTAGAGTGTACGCACGCTTGAACTTTTCCATGATGCGACGAATTGCCTGCACACTGAAGCCATGATGACGACCTCACGACGAAATTCACGTTGCGTATTTACAACTAAGCCGGAATTTCGATAATATTTTTTAATAATTTCCACACGCAAGCAAGCTTGAGATGATGCACGATGAAATGGCAAACCTTACTGAATATTTTGATAGCTGGATGTCATTGGTAGCTTTGACAGCTGCTGAAACATAACAATTGGAAAAAGTATCATTGCTATCTGGTCACCCTTTATACCCTTTGGGTAATGTTAGCCTTTCATCTTTAGATGCTTTCGACTTAAGTTAGTCTGTAAATCCATTGACTGCTAAAGGCAAAAGTGCTAATCTTAATAATACTAATACTAGGTGATTTCCTGACAGGCGCAGAAGGATACTAGACAAATCTGCAAGGATTGTACATTGTACAATTGTATATTGCATTGTTATTTGAGACTTTCCGAAATTTTCCATTTTTCGCTTGAGTCAGCAGGCATAGTGCTTATATAAAGTGGTACGACCATATTTACGCTGCTAAAGGCGCTCTGTCTATACTTCGATTATGAACTGAAATCCATTTTAATTACGTGTATATCTTTCATAAACTACTTTCGATTGAGGACAGCTAAAGCTTCACGCACTTGAAAAGTGGTCTGAGTACGGTGTATCTAGGTGACAGCACTAAATTACACAGTTGGCGCTAGAGTCCCGGGTGGGCCTGGGCCTCAACGAACAACCCTCTCCAGCCAGCCCAGTTACGAGCCAGGTGTCTTCAATTGCGCACGCTAAGTTGGTTAAGGCCCCCCTCCACTGATTTGGCCACCTACCACGAGGTCGTCCTCTACTGCGCCGTCCATCCGGGATGGATTTGAAGATTCCGTTCGACTCCATCTACTCTACACGACCCAGCCATCTTAGTCGCTGTATGTGAACTCTTCTGGATAAGTCGATGCAATTGTACAGGTCATATAGTTCAACATTGTACCTTCCCCTCCACTCGCCATCTATGCATACAGGACCAAAGATTACTCGAAGAACTTTTATCTTAAAGTAACCAAGGGCATCCTCATCCGATTTTGATGTGTAAATTTCGTATAATTTTTCAAGTTCTATGTTGAAGAGATCGCATGATAAAGCGTCACCTTGTCTAAGACCTTTCTTGACATCGATGGGTTCTGTGGTATTGTTTTCAACTTTAATAGAGCGGCGAGAGTTCTGCATCGTCATCCTGCACCGACGGACAAGCTTGGCAGGGATACTAGACATTGCTCTGTATAACCCGACTCTATCATATGCAACTTTGAAATTGATAAGTAGGTTAGAGCAGTGCGTGTCGATTTTATATTCATTGGTTTTTTCCAAGATCTGCCGTAGTGAGAATATTTGGTCAATATTGATGTTCGGTTTTAGGCGTTCACATAATATGGCAGACAGGACCTTATATGGGATGTTGAGAAGACTTGTACTTTTCAGTTGGCGTAGTTCAATGGGTCTCCTTACTTCAGGATAGGGCAAACGATGAGGTTCGCCCAGTGCAATCTTAACGTTATGACTAGTGCACTGCTCATAAGTCTTGTCCAAGACACCGCCCGCGTTGTGCCTCAACATATTAAAGGTAGTCATAACTCCTAGTGTGCGTGCAAATTATAAAAGAAAACTGGTATAAGTCATCCTTAGTCACGTCATCCATCTTCTTCTGAGTGCATATTAGCCTCATGTTACCGAACTAAGCCTTGGTACGAATTATCGTGAGGCGCCGGACACTTAAGACTTGTTACCTTAGTCTGCCTATAACAACAAATCCGCACCCGAATCTCCTTGTTGTCTGTAGCAATCGTGGTAAATTTCGCAGTTTTTCATCCTCCTTTCGCACTTCTTGGATGGTTGTAATGTCTGCCTTGCAGCAGTCTAAGGCCTACGGAAGTTGTTCGGCTGCACGTGGCTTTTAGAGAGACCTCACATTCCTCGTACAGGTACGAAGATCGTTCTCCTTTTTACGTTTGAAAGGATCGTCAACAGTAAAATCATCCGGATTCAGAGAAAACTAAAGAAGCCTCCCTAGCTTCGTCTAATTTTAAGCCCTTCACTTATTCTGTTCAACCGAGGTGTATGGGAAATATGGTAGGTAGAGATAGGGAAAATTGCTTTTTCTGTCTCCTCCTACTGTCATCTGTCAGCAATTGTGAAGGCAATACTCATGACTGCGGTTTCATCAGTACTTCCTGTCAGCAAAAACACCTTCAATTTTTTGTGACATATGTATGTACGTACATATGTATATCATCAACCATTTATGGCGAAATAAAGTCTGTGCTATTCCAGGAATGATTAATATATCATTGGAGCCAACAATATTCAAGAATATATTGTATTTATCGGGATGGTAATGGTGTAGTAGTAACGTCGTCAATTGCCATGATAATGGTTCATGATTCAAATCCTGACGTCAGCAGCATCTATTTATTTCTCATAAAATATATAAAGTCAATCCGATCAATTGCGAAAGGTTGTGTGAACACAACTGCAAATGCATAATACTGGCAGTAGCTTGGTCATATGGCTGGAAAAATTGTTCGCTCTGTTGATGATGATTTGCCTATGACATGGGTTACCGAGAAAAAAATACTGTGAATCAGAAGCAAAGACAAAAAATAACAAAAATCTTCCCAGTTATTTGGACGCCACCCCAGGAATTTCTCTGAAGCATAAACAACTTTTTTTTCCTTTTTTTCCGAGGGTAGGTGAAAAATCTTCCATAGACATTATGAGAATAGCAAGCGCGTGCTCATAGTAGTGGCAAAGCATAAACAACTGAGCGTCAAAACACTACACCAAATCTTTCTCCCTCTCTATCTATCCTTTCCAACGCCTGCACTGTGTGTAAACATGTTAAGCGTATTCATAACCACTTGAGTACGCGCAGATTATAAAAAAAAAATTCCCGCGTTGCTTCGTAAAGTTCTTAGAAAACTTTTGTTGAATATATAGGTAATATTAAAAAAAAAAATTAAATATGCTTATCGTATCCAAAATAATGGATTTCACAGAAACAGTTGTAAGAAAAATACTTATTATACTTGTAAAAGTTTATACATGTACATGTATATAAATAATGGCAATACTCAACTATTGTATATGGTATTTCGTTTGTACCTACGATAGCTACATTACCACCATGTTTGAAAGAACTTTGACAATATTTTCGATATCCGCCGTCACCATTTTCCATCAACTATGCGTGGAGATTGAGGATTAAGCTCACCACAGAGTCCATGGATCGGTATCTCAACTCTTATAATAGAATTGAACTCGTTAGGTTGAATTTTCGTTGTAAGCCAGATCAATATATGCACGTGAGGTACACCTCTATTTTCCCATTCAGTGGTCACCATGTAACATTTTGTCACAACAAAAATATGATTTTATAAATAAAATACATTAGTTTCTTATATTTAAGTTTAAAAACCCGCCCATTTCATGTCTGTCAATAGATTTCTTCTTCTTCTTCCTTTTTTTTTTTTTTCTTTTTTTTTATCAGCGAGGCTATGATCCGAAAACAAGGGATCACAACCCTCCCACTTCACCGCATTTCTACTGATCCGCCTGTGGGGTTCGCCTATTTGACCTCAGAAAATATCGGCAGGCATGCCGATTTTGGATCACTCGGCTACTGAGGCCAATGAAATGCCGATGTCGTCGCATTTGTCTGATCCAGGCGTTTATAGGCCTGCCTTTCCTACATCGCGATGTCTTTGGAACGTGCATTGATATTGCCTTTTTAACAGGGTTCAAATGATCTCTTCTTTGAACGTGGCAATACCAACTGAGCCGGTCGCGCTCTATTTTTTGTACGATGTTTTCCTTGATGTGAAAGCTTCCACGGATCTTCGAACTTCTTATTCGATCAAGCTTTGTCACTCCTGCTGTCATGCGAAGCATCTTCATCTCAGCTGCCGTTAATTTACTCTCATACTTTTTGTACATCGTCCAACATTGTGAACCGTATGTGAGCGCTGGGCGTACAACTGCGGTGTAGAGCCTTCCTTTCAACTTAGGTGGCATTTTTCTGTCACAGAAGATAGCGGAATTTTCTCGCCACTTCATCCAGCCTACGCTTACGCGATGATTGATGTCGTCATCACAAGTTGCTTTGCTATTGATCGTAGATCCCAGATATTTAAACTTTTCGCACTTGGGAAGCACTGTTCCATTCAAATAAACGTCTGGAATAGGCCTGAGTGGATCAGAGAACGGGCAGCATAAGTACTCTGTCTTTTTTGAACTAATGCGATACCCATTTCCCTCCAAAACGTCCACCCACACATCAAGTGCCCGTTGCAGGGATGTAGGATCCTCACTTATGATGGCTCCATCGTCAGCAAAGAATAACTGATGTACCTTGGGGTCCATCACTTTACCTTTAAGCAGATAATCAAGGACTGTAATAAAGAGCAAAGGACTTAAAACGCTTCCCTGGTGCACTCCGACTTTGAATGGGAACTCTTCGGTTACTCCAGCGGGTCATCTTACTCTTATCTTTGCTCCTTCGTACATGTCCATGATCATCTGTACATAGGTTTCTGGAACCCCTCGATGTCTTAGCGCCTGTCTGTCTGTCAATAGATTTCTGTACTGGAAAAGGCTCAGCTTTCATTTTCGGCCACTCTACTCGTAGATTACATGTCATAGTTATAAAAAGATCTGGACGACCATGTTTTGGAATTTTTTTTAAGTTGATTTAAAGTTACGAGTGATTATGTGGGTCAACCTCAATAAAATAGGTGTAAAAAAATAAAAGTTTTCTTTATTTTCCTGCAAAAAGAAAAGCCCCACTGGATTTCGTATAAATAAAGAATATTACAAAATTTATTTCACGTTAATCGGCTGTGTATTTGCTGAGATTACCGCGGCCAAAGTAATCCAATGTTTAGTCTTTATAATAGTAATAATTTAAGTTTCTTTCAATTTTACATTTGTATTTGACTTTTTTTTTATTATTATTTATCTCTTTCTTTATTTTTTTCTTTCAAGGAACTGATGACGAAGCACATGAATATGATTACCTAGGAGCGTGGGGTCCACGTTTCGACAAACTAGCCAACATGTATGGCCCCGAAGTCAATCAAGACTTAGAGTTGTAAGTCACACATATTAAAGAATTATGAATTTAAGAAAAAAAAACAAAAAAAAACATTCTTTGAAAACAAAAATAATATACATACATATAATCAACGGGATCTACCAACCGAGACATACTCAAAAAGAAAAAGAAAATGCGTCAAGAGAAGGAAATCTCAATCCATCAATAAATTTGTTAACGCAACATCGGACATACTTATTATATAATAACATATAAAAAAAATCTTACAAAATACGAATGAGCTCGAATGGCGATCAATTGCATTACTATAACGAAAACCTTTTCACTCATTATTATATAGTTTTATTAGTTTTAAACAAAAACTTAAAACCAAAGTTTATCATTATTATTTATTAATTGTAATGCATAAAATAAAACAAAGCAAACAAAAATCGAGTAATTCATTAGTTTGAGGTTAGGTATCATTATATAAAAATATTAAATATGAATTTAAAAATAAGAACAAAATGACTATTTGAGTAAGTAACCCGTATAAATTGAAAAAGAAAATCACAAACCGTTTTTTTCAACGATTTTTTGATAAACAAAAACAAATTAAACAAAACTTTTTTATTAAAATTATATATACAAAACACTCATACATTAAACATTCTTTTTTCGAACAACAACAAAGTACGAACACATACATAAATTAAAGTTCTTTGAAAACAGAAAACGAAAAAATATATATAACAACTGCATATTGCGACATATTTACTAAGTATATTTATATATATACAATTTACCAATTAGTTTTGTACTTTCTCCCTCGAAACAGAATAAAAAAACTACATTGACATTAAAAAAAAAAAAATCTTAACAAAAAAAAGTTTGAACAAAAAAAATATTTTAAAATAAATACAAATAAAAAAAATTAGGGATAAGTATAAATTTAAATGCCAGTACCTATTCATAAACAAAAAGAAAAATTATTTTAAAAATATGTATGCGTAAATAATAAGTTTTCAAAAATACATCAATGCAAGGCCCTATGCATATTAAAATTCCAAAAAAAAGAACGAAAAAATTAAAAAGAAAAACCTCCACAAAAACAGAGTTGTGGATAAGTAATTATTGTATAATTTAGTAGCTAAAAAAAAAAAACATTTAAGAAAAAGAAAATTTACCCAAAGACTGTTTTCGTTCCATCATATGATATTGTAGGCGGCGAAGAAGTTATTTAAATGAAACTTACCACTTAAGAGCATATTATATAAAAAAAAACTTACATAATTACATAAGTGTAAAAAGGGAGAATCCTCCATTGCTGTCACTTCCAATTTCGATAGAGATTTGAAAGAAAACTTGAATGTCATGATTATAAAATTCAACCACACCACTTGTATATCCACCAGAGAGATTATATTACCACTGTTCACAACAGCACAGTCAAATTGGATACATCTAACTCAAATAGACATTCTCTGGTTAAGTGCCCCCATTTTTCTTAAATTTCAAATTCCCATTTTTTTCAAACGAAAGAATTCACACATTCACACACCACACACATATAAAAAAACTCCAAAACAAACAAAAAAAATACCTTAGAAAACTTAGCGCAATTGGTAATGTACATAGAATAGAAAGTATATATAAAATTAAAGAATATAAAAAATAAATATATATAGTATATGTAAGTAAGTGAATTAATATTATTAATTATATATATATTCATATAAATATATATATATATAAAGAAATAAATGAAAAAACAATTAGAAGTATAATAACATGGTACATCCTTATAATAAAATTTATGTAGTGGTAAAATTAAAAAAAACTTAATATAATTGAAAAAGGAAAACTATGAGAATTTAAGATTATAAAAAAATAAAACGATGATGAAACAGAAACAGTATTTTTATGGTTCGATGATTATGAAAAATGAAATAAATAATATTAAATTTTAAAATTAAATTGCACTTTTAACGTTTTTCGATAACCAAATTTTAAAAGAAAATGCAAACATTTTGTATAGAAATTTTTAAGTTATTTATTTTCCCTTTATTAATTATATTTTAATCAAAAGCTATTAACCAAAAAAATCTATCGAATGTAGTTATAGCATTTTTGATTTCCATTTAAAATTTTTTTTTACTCATACAAATGTATACTTTGGGTTAAATTTGAATATCTTATAAGTTTCGTCAGTACAAAGTAGAAAGAAGATCACAGATAAATATATTCATGCTTGGAAGATGTCCGAAAGAGGAAGCCTGAGGTAAGTTTGTTCTTTTATTTTGTTTTTTTTTTAAATAAGTGTTAAGTCACCAGTACATACGGACCTTCTAAAAGCATTTGAGAAAATATTTCAAATGGATTAGGGGTTAAACGGCAATAACTTGTAACAGAGGTAACGTTCGGTCACCGTGTTGGAGTAAGCTGAATAAAGTGTACGCTTGTAAAAATTGCATTGTTGTGTTTGTTTTTATTTTGCGTTCCCTTTATTTGCTGTCTCTTCTCTCTTTTACAAACTCTTAAGTGATACTATACTGCACCAAAGAAATATTATATAAAAGTACAATGCTCCACCAAGTTGGTAGCACGAATTTGGCTCATTGTTCGCCTCTGTCCGTTATAATATCTTGTACCAGACCATATTAATTACGGAATCTTGTTGGGGTGAATCCTTAATAACTTGACTTTCTGTAGCTTTCAAGCACATCTTTCGTCACCTTTTGTAGTCACTATGGAAGCTTACTTAATTGTAAAGTTAGAAGTTAAAAGATTTGGCGAGTTGAACTTAAAAGACTTGATTGAACCATTTAAATCTATTTAGTATATGGTCAAGGCGGGTAATTGTGAACAGGGGTAATTGTAAACGCACTTAATTCTCCAAAAACTGGTTTTCTATCGAGGCATGACATGCCATTATTTGAAAATACGATATATTCCCGTTATGCTTATTCCTTATTAAATTTTCTTTGGGGTGATTGTGAACATTGCATTTTCGATTTATTTTCTTCATCAAATGTTTTCATTTTGATTTAGTTCGCTTTTACCCGAAATGTTTTTATTGTACAGCCTTAAGAGGCTGAATTCTTTGTTTTCATTTACCCCCTTTTCTCTTTTTCTTAAAAAAAGGCGGGGGTAAATGTAAACACGAATTTTTACAAAAATTAATAAACTTACACACTTACAATTATTTTTTTTCTAAAAGATGAAAAAATTTAAATGCAAGTTCAACCAACACCTATCTCCGATATCGCATAGTTAAGCTGGATGAAACACTATAAATTTAGAAAAAAACGAAAATGCAAAATCGATTACAATTACCCCCTTTGACCCTACACAGACACAATTTTTAGTCTAAATTTGCCAGCAAGCTTGCAAATATCGTAAATAATTAGTTACAGTGAAATGCAGTGCCATCTAAAAAGAAATGTACGTACCATACCATAGTCCACCCGGTATGAGCCCTAATATCTTATTTATCCAGAGTTTCATCGAATATTGTAGACTGCTTCATAACGCAATTGCCTTGCGTATACCTTCGTTTTTCTGGCAGTATTTCTCTCTAGCTAATTTGAGCTTGGCTTTGCTAAGTTTCATCGAAGTTTATTTTAAAGCGAAAATCTGATAACCCTATTCTCTGTGAAATTCTCTATAAGTATTCATTAACATCCTTCTCGTACATAATTGTTTTTTTATAATATAATTTTACAATTTAAGAAAAAAACAAAAAAAATACCTAAGACTAGTTTAAATTAATTAAATATACACAATAATTATAAAACAAGTATATATATAAAATAAAAGAAAATACAAACATAAATGTATTATTTTTAAGCATAATATTAAATTGTGTGAACGATGTGAGATAGATACACTTAAATAAGGAAAATAAATAAATAAAACAAATATATATAAAAATTACCATTAATAAGTTTATAATTCAGGGATGAACGTTAAAGTATGAGTGTATGTCATAATTATGTTATGATCGTCATCGTTATAATTTTATTCTACTTCTTTAGTTTGTATACTATTTCACTTTTCATGCTCAGTTTATCTTTTTTTCCCCTGAGAAAAGAATACTCCATATTTTTCTGTAAAAAAAAAAAGAAAAAAAAAAGTTCATCATTTCTTGTGCACTTGTCTACTGCACCATATTTGCTATAAAAAGAAAATTCCTTAAAAACTCATAAAAAAAAAATAAGTCTAAAAATATATACTCGAAAAGAAGGTAAGAAAATGAATACGTTATATAGTTAGATACTCTCCGTCGAAATTTGAACCTTATTTTTTACCTTTAACTCTATTTACATTTTTACGTTTTGTTGTTTTTTTCTTTATTAATTTTTAAAGCCTTATGTCTTGCCATAGTAATTAATTGTCATGCGTTATTCAATTGTTGTTACATTATCATAAGTAAAATGATTACAGAAATAAAAAGAAATATATATTTAAATCCGAGGTCTCACTAGAAAAAAACAGCACTGCCAAAATACACTTACCACAAGATATATGCCACCCTTATTTAAGATTTTATCTTTGCGTTGCTTTTGTTCGAACAAATTATACCTGAATCCGTCAGAGAATACAATATTCCGCATTAACATTTCTAGTTGTTGTTCATGAATTCAACACATCTTTTGTTACGACAATTATTTGCAAAGAAAAATCATTTTTATATTTTTGTTTTTTAAATTAGGATTTATTTTCTTAACATTTTTATTTAACTGTGATCAGAAGTTATATTTGCAATTAAAAAGAAAAAAAAAAAAGCAGCCACAAAAGTGGTGGTAATCCAATGAAAAAAAAAAAAAATTTGAAAGAGTAATTAGAATCACTCGTATTACATAAAGAAAAACATGTACTTCTCTATATACATATTTAGTATATACACAAATACAAGTGAAGTAGTTTAGTTTTATATGTGTAATTATTTTTAAGTTTAATGGTTTTTATTTTATTTTTTTTTTATGTAATAATGATGAACATGATGTACGGCTTTTTGTTTTTGTACATGTTAGGTTTTATTTCTTGTATACATATATGAAAGAGAAAAAAAAAAGAAAATGGAAGAAATCTAATATAAATAAAACTTTTTTTTATAATGCAAAAAGTAACGACTTAAGTAAATAACAACAAAAATGAGGAAAAAATGAAATAGTAATAAATATTATGAAAATAAAATCTGTAATGTTATATGGAAAAAAAAATAATTGTCGTGTTTTATTCCTCAATAAAAACTCTTTTTTTCAGCAGAAAAGATACAGGCAGGTACACAGAATTACGCAAGTAAGTATACACCTCATGTCGATTTTTTTATTTAAAAACTAGCTGAGCGATGCCCCCGATTTTGTCTGATTGGTCCACAATGTAATGTGCTTATTTATTTTAAATTGTGTCCATAAGTAGACAAGGAAAATTTGGTTTCAAATCTCGTTTTCCCTAAACTCCCCTTTTGCTGATTTTTTTTTATGTCTGTGTTTATTTATTTTAATATCTTAACAGCCTTGAAGAATATCATGGTAATTTTAATTGGAGATAAGGACCAAGCCTTCAAGGTAGGTTAGGTTAGGCTAAGTTGGCTGTCCACACGAGAGTGCAGACACACTTAGACCAGTGAAGGTCCTTTGTGATACCATGGATCAAACCATTAGGCCACTCAGGGACTAACAAAACCAACCGGAGCTTTTGACAAAGCGATGGATGCTCATGACGTCCAAGGACGCCAGATCGCCGAGGTCGTCAAGGAAGGGGGACCCTAGATGGAGCATTCTTTTATGCGACAGGGCTCGACATGTGCATAGGAGGTGAAGGATGGCTTCCTCCTCCTCCTCCTCGTCCCTACAGCTTCTGCAGAAGTCGTTAGAGAAGAGACCAAGTCTTTTGGCGTGTTGGCCTATAAGACTTTCTTTTTTTTTGTCGGGATAGGTAACACTCGACTGGAGCACTCAGACACAACTGGTCCATTGTACTGCCAGAGAGCAAACCCTGATTTACCCATTTTATTGGAATTTCCTTGACTTTCGAAGAAAGCCAAGTAATCACTTCAGTGATGACGAGCTTGCAGTACCAGCACTCACCACATCCGCACCGAAGATCTGCCACCTGATACGAGCAAAGGCCGGACACTCACAGAGATAACGTTCCGCGGTGTCGTCGCTCTCTCCACAAGCGTCGCAGATTGTAGTGTCACTTAAGCCTAACACGTTAAGGTGCTTGGCAAAAGCCAAGTGGCCTGTCAAGACGCCGACAAGTTGTCTACAGTCTTACAGCAAGAACGCCGCTGATTTCTTACAGACGTCCGGGAGCATGCGTTTAGTCAACCCGCAACCTGGAGAGTCATGCCACACACAATTGTGCTCGTGAGAGACCCAATCGTCAATGGAAGCCCTAACCGAGGACGCTGGAAGACCCAACGCGGGTTCGGGACCTGAGAAAGCCTCCTCTGAGCTTTGTCTAGCAATCTCATCGGAGATCTCGTTCCCCAAGATCCCAGTGTGACCTGGGACCCAGATAAGAGACAAAGAATTCAGCCTTCCGACCGAGTTCAAAGAGTTTTTGGTTTCACGAACTATTGTGGAAGTGGTTAAAGGGTTAAGCAAGGCCTTAAGCGCAGCCTGACTGTCACTACAGACACAAATGCTAAGTCCCTTTCACCTGTTCTTCACAACATAGTTCATGGCCATTAGGATTGCATAAGTTTCCGCTTGGAAAACAGACGCATATTTGCCTAACGGGAAGTGAAGTTTAATGTTGTCGACTTCCACAAAGACCCCAGCGCCAGACCCTTGACTGGTTTTGGAACCATCCGTGAAAATACGACTACATTCCATTCCCGGCTCAGACTCTGACCGAAGCCAGTCCTGGACACAAGGAAAGTCGACTCTGAATTTGCGCATCAGACGGCATATCCATAAGAAAGGAGTCGTAAGATAAGTGTCGCGCAAGTTCATCAAAGTTCCAGTGTGGAGTATACCAAAAACCGCCCCGCCTAAGATGATGGATGGCTTTGATAGTGCAACCCATGATATAAGTATCAAGGGGAGGTAAGTTCAGCAAAGCGTCTAGAGCAGAGCCAGTGTTGTGGTTCGATCAGGCCGGACCACAACATTGGTGACCCCGCACGTCGAATTTATAAACAAATAAATTGGAAAGCAACAATTTCTTTCTTCAAGAGGTGACATACACCTAACCTCAAAACCAACACGCAGCCAAAGCCACGCCACGTCATCCAGAGAAATATCTGGCCCCCACGCATACCTGGTGCACAAAAGGGCATTCACCCCACGTGAACCGACAAAATCATCACCATCCATCGTGGTGCACCAAAGGGCATTCACGCCACGTGAACCGACAAAATCATCACCATCCGTCCTCGTTTCATCAAAGCGCTGCTCGTCCTCAACTCACCACCAGAACCACCATTAGTTCCACCGCACAGCGTCAAACATCAGCATTCGACAACACCAACGGAGCCCCACCACCATCATCACGAATCACCGCAGTCACACCAGCAACCAACGAACACGAAGGATCCCAACAAGTATTGTAGATTAGCATTACATATTGTATTGTATCCTCATTTTATTAGTTATTGCACGTTCCTCTCGGTATACATACATATGGTATATATATATTTCCTTAACATTTTTTAAAATTTTATTGTGAGTCGAACGCCTTTCTTCCGATCTCGCGTCGCGGTAGAATAATTCGTCATGGTTGACCGTCAACCTCAAGAGGTACATCACCTCCCAATCCAGCCAGCGCCGCCGCCGGCACTTATAGAAGCAGATCGCCCGCCCGCGCCCGCGGTCAATAATGGCGGGCCGCGTGAAGCAGTCCACGCGGTAAATAATGGCGGGCCGCGTGAGGCAGTCCACGCGGTCGTTATTAAACTTCCAGAATTTTGGACAAAAATGCCCGCAATTTGGTTTATCCAGGTAGAATCACAATTCGCGATTAGAAATATCACGGTTGAGCAATCGAAATTTCATTATGTTGTTCAATCCCTTCCTCAGGACGTGGCTGCAAGCGTGTATGACATTTTAATCCAAGATTCTGCCACCCCCTATACAAATTTAAAAAAGGCACTCATAGAACGTCATTCTATGAGCGAAGGTAAGCGAATAGAAGCACTCTTGTCAGGTGAAGAGATGGGGGACAAAACACCTTCGGAGTTCTATCGCAGACTCCAAACCTTGGCTGGACGATCTTCCATTGTCACAGAAAGTCTGATTTTGGAATTATGGAAGCGTAGGCTTCCTACATTGGTTCGAGTTTCCATTAAATCTAGCTCCAAATCTAAAATGGAAGAACTATTGGAAGTAGCTGACGACATCTACGAGGTGTATCAGCAGCAAAATACGTCCACGTTCTCCATAGCGACTCAATCCGATAAAACAATCAGCGAACTTACCTGCCTTAATCAAAATCTCCAAACAGAAATCAGTGAAATAAAATCAATGCTGTCAAACCTTCATTTCAACAATCCCCGTTCTCGAAATTCAAGTAGATCACATTCTTTCACAAACCCCCCGCGGAATAGATCCCGTTCGAAAAATAGCAGAAATACAAAACTTTGTTGGTACCATAGTAATTGGGGTAAGGATGCTAAAAAATGCAGCAAACCATGCAGTTTTAGTAACAATAACCCAAACTAAATTCTACTGTCATTATGGCGGCAAATGACAGTAGCACCCACAAATTACAATGCCGTCTTTTTATTAAGGACCCCATTTCAGGTATAACCTTTCTGATAGATTCGGGTTCCGACGTCTCAGCCATTCCTGCATCGCATTTCAAATCCCAATCGACAAAACCAGACCAATTCATCTCCGCAGCCAATGGCTCGTCCATCAAAGTTTTTGGCACAAAATATCTCCGTACCAGTCTAGGGTTCAGACGCGTGTTCAATCACATCTTCTTAATTGCATCAGTCACTAAACCCATTATCGGTGCCGATTTCTTAAGGCAAAGTGGCCTAGTGATAGATGTCAAAAATTCAAAACTCACTGACCCTCTGACGAACACCATGGTAAGTGGCATACCCTGTCAACAAACTGTGTCAAGTCCACGATTCTTTGCGGTAGAACAGAAGTATAACTCCATCTTAACGGATTTTCCTTCGTTAATGGAACCACCCGACTTCAACTTTCCTGTCAAGCACACGGTGGTGCATCATATCTTGACAAAGGGTCCTCTGCCACATTCTCGTCCGAGACGGTTAAACAACACCAAACTCAAAATTGCAAGGGAAGAGTTTAACTACATGGTCCAAATAGGTATTTGCAAGCCATCTTCATCTCCATGTGCATCTCCTCTGCATATGGCCCCTAAACGAGAAGCCAATGACTGGAGACCTTGCGGTGACTACCGAATGTTAAACACAATCACAACCCCGGACAGGTACCCACTCCCACACATACATGACTTTACCAGCATTCTTTACGGGTGCACGGTTTTCTCGAAAATCGACCCGGTACGCGCGTATCACCACATACCAATGGCGAAGGAAGACGTACTGAAGACGGCGGTGACAACACCCTTCGGGTTGTTTGAATTCACCCGTATGCCATTTGGGCTGCGAAATGCAGCCCAAACCTTCCAACGCTTTATGCATCAGGTCACGAGAGGTCTAGATTTTATATTTGTTTATGTGGATGACATCCTAGTTGCCAGCAAGTCGGAAGAACTGCATGAAAGCCATCTGAAATCCCTTTTTCAACGCCTTTCAGATTATGGCCTGCGTATCAAAGCCTCAAAATGCTCATTCGGTGCATCTAGGTTACAGTTTTTAGGATTTGACATATCGAAAGACGGGATTCAACCATCTCGTGATCGGGTTAAGGCAATTGAAAGCTTCCCCGAACCCAAATCTATTAAAAACGCGCAACGGTTCATTGGAATGGTAAACTATTACCACCGTTTCATACCGCATCTAGCAGGGACCTTCACCCCTATCTACGATCACCTAACAAAACTTTCCAAAAGGGACAGCACATCAAAAGACTTCACTTGGCCTTCAGAGTGCCAAGAAGCATTCACAAAAGCAAAACGCCAACTTGCTGAGGCAGCACTTCTTGTTCACCCACAAGAAAATGTCATACTCAGTATCACAGCAGATGCGTCCAACACGGACATTGGGGCGGTGATACAGCAGCAAAAAGGAGACGTTTGGGAACCAATCGCTTTTTATAGCAAGAAGCTGTCCCCTACACAATCTCGATACTCTGCTTTTGACAGGGAGTTGCTAGCTATTTACATGGCAATACAACATTTTAGAAATTTTGTTGAGGGGCAAGAGTTTTCAGTTCTTACCGACCATAAACCGCTTACGACCGCGCTAACAAGCAAGACCAAGCGTAGTCCGAGACAAGAGCGGCAACTGGACTTCATATCGCAATTCACAAGCGATATACGGTATGTCAAAGGTCCGCTGAACGTCGTGGCCGACACCCTTTCGCGTCCAGATGCTGCCTCACTCGAGATAATACTCCCCGAAGTCGAAAAACTGGCCGAAGCTCAAGTCGCGGACGAAGAACTTAACCAACTCATTCGCAATCCGCCCAACAATTCCAAGGTAAAACTTGACTTCCTGAGGATAACCGCTTCCGACAGGTCTTTGTGGTGTGAAACATCTACAGACTACAACAGACCATATGTTCCTCTAAGTGAACGCAAACCCATATTTCAAGCAGTTCATTCACTGGCACACCCGGGAATTCGGGCTACACGAAAAAAAATCGGCAGAATGTTCTTCTGGCCAAAAATTAACTACGACATAAATTCATGGGCAAAAAATTGCGTTTCATGCCAGAAAGAAAAGGTGCAAAAACACATTAAATCACCTATCGACCGAATCAAGATCCCTCCAGGTAGATATCAGCACATTCACTTAGACATAGTCGGCCCACTTCCCCCATCGAACGATTACAAATACCTACTCACAATCGTGGACAGATTTTCCAGGTGGCCGGAGGCCTACCCAATGCGGGATATCAGCGCGGAAACTATCGCGAAGACTTATGTCAACGAGCATGTTTCTCGGTTCGGGGTGCCGAACACGTAACCACTGTCCAAGGCTCACAATTTGAGTCGAAGCTCTTTAAGGAACTGACTAAGTTTCTAGGCACAACGCGCATCCGCACTACGGCCTACCACCCACAGGCCAATGGCATGGTGGAAAGATTCCACCGACAGCTAAAAACCGCCATGCGAACCTCGGGAAACAAAATAAACTGGACACAAGCACTGCCTCTAATTTTTTTGGGTATCCGAACGACCACCAAAGAGGACACAAAACACACACCGTCCGAACTCCTATATGGGGAAAACATTAGAATTCCACATGATCTTTCTCCTTCATCCACGGATGATTCAGGCGAATATAACTTTGTTGAACAATTAAAATGTTTTTTTCAAAACACCCCGGCAGAAACTTTAGAAACTAAAAGAAAAACTCCGCAAACACATATCCACCTCCCAAACACACTACACACTTGCAGGCAGGTCCTGGTCAGAAGAGATAAAACCAAGAAAGCATTAGAATCTCCTTATGAAGGCCCTTTTGCAGTAATTAAAAAATTACGTAAACAATTCATAATTGAAAGGGCTGGAAAAACATTATCCGTCGCCATTGACAGAATCAAACCATTTCACGCGGACAACTGTCAAATTAGCAATCGGTCGCTGCGCTGGAAGGGGGGTGATGTAGCGACGATCAGAACGCAGATGGCGTTAGCAACAAACAAAAATTACTCGCGGATAGAGGGCGAAATACAGAAAGGAAGAAAGGAAGGAGACATTTTTAGAGTTAAGTAAAAATGTCATTAGAGAACAGAACGCATCCGAGGACGTGCGTAAAAAGAAAGAATTGTAGTTTAATAAGAATAAGAGTTAAATAAGAAAAAAGTAAAGAGTTTTTATTTTAAAGTTAAGTTGTGGTCCGGCCTGATCGAACCACAACACCAGAGCAGAGCCAGGCTGTCTCCCGTGCAGCCGAGACAAGCCGTTCTTTGGACTTTCGTGCAAAAAGCAACCACATATTTACGCGGGAGCCCTCTTCACCAAATAACCGACGCATATGCGAGGAATGGTCTTATCATATCCGTGTAGATCCAGAGAACCTTATTCGGTGATAAGCCCCAAGTCTTGCCAAAAGCACCCTTACACTGCCAGAAGACTGAGAGCGCCTTGGATGTTTTCGACTCGACGTGTTTAGACCAATGAAGTTTATTATCTAAAATCACTCCCAGATATTTGGCTTCATTGGAAATGAGAATGGTGAAGCCTTTTAGCACTGGCTAAGTCAGACCGGTCAAAAACCTCCTTTTCGTAAAAAGAACAACCTCAGTTTTAAGAGGATTCACCGAAAGCCCACTCCTAGTGCAGAGGGTCTAAACTCATACAGCATGAATGTAATCAAAATGCTATCATCTGATTCGTTAAAGCGTTTTGTATGTGAACATCATGTGTGTATGTGTGTTTGTGTCATGTGTTTTACCTGAATTAACGGCAACATATGCACATGATTTGTTTTTTTCTGCACATCTATGACAGAATAGATGAATCGAATACTAATATCATATGAAAGGTACTGTACCTTTCGAACGATATTAGTTTCATCCCCCTCTTTTTACAATAAATACTAAAAAAAATGTACGATACATTCCGTGTTCACGTATTAATATAAATATAGAATAAATAAATAAATACGTATATGATTCCCGGGGAATTTTTTCTGGAGAATATTATTTTTCTCGAGAATTAAATCCTCTTATTCTGAATCAACGGGGAAATAATTTTCACTTCGAATCCGGGAGAAAGAATTTCTCGACTTCCGAAATCAGCAGTTTAGGAGAATTAAGAGTCATTTTCCGAATTCTGCCAAAAGAATAAAAACTTAATTGCTATCTTAAGCTTTTTTACTGCACTTTTTTCGGCCAACATAATCGCCCTAGTGAGTCTGGAATTCGTGCAATGGTGAACCGTTTTGAAAAAACTGGTTCGGTATCGGGTCAAACTCCTGTGGGGTTATTTGAAGAGTAAGGTCTATGCCAATAACCCAGCGACAGGCTCTCAAATATAAAACCCAAACTGAAATTGTGGCCATTGACCCACTTATTCTTCCAAAAGTTATCGATAACTTTGACCTTCGGGTGGTCGCTTGCAACAGAAGCCGTGGTGGCCACATGAACGATGTTGTATTTCATTCATAATTGCCATAGACCGAACTTCATTTATCAAAAAAGTTCTACATTGATTTCATAATAAATGCGTATTTAATTTAGTGAAAACTTACACACTAGCTATTGGTTCACCTTTTATGTAGTGATTTTTTTTTATGATTATTAGTGAAGAAGTGCTATTTGCGAAATGCTGCGATGATGCTGATGAACGATTAAATTTGCGAAATAACTCAAATATTTCGGAACTTCCAAATCCAATCGTTTGGGTGGCAAACGACTAACAAAGGCCTCGTAGGGGCAGCATCTCCCGATAGGTGTTGGTCCGCTAAGTAACGAGTAGGAGCCACTGCAGCCGAAAACCTAGCAGCTCTGTTAGTAAGCCCTACTCCCACCTCCTCGTGGTGCCATCTGAGAATTTCTTCGGAAATTGCTAACGGGAGAGGACGAATGGCGAGCTTCCTGCGCCAAAAACAGGATAAGTGTCGGTTGGTCTGTGGCCCAGCGAGCCGCAACCGTAAAACAAATCTTGCTCCGAAACGGAAACAATCGCCTCGGATAAGGACGGATAATTTGTTGACGACCTTTGGCTATCGGACACGGACAACGATCGGATTCTGGAACGTTAAGACCCTCCTGGACTCACTCAAGGAAGGGCCTTATAGCGCCAGATTCCTCCAATTGGAGCGCGAATTCGCACGGTATAAAATCGACATCTTAGGGCTGAGCGAGATAAGATGGTACGATGCTGGGGAATACATCTCCCCAACAAAAAGCACTGTGATGCTCTACTCTGGTAAACCAGCTGGAAGTGCACGGAGTTCTGGCGTAGGACTCATGCTAACTCCAGCAGCACGTAGTAGCCTCATATCCTGGAAACCCCATAGTGACCGGATATTGACGGCTAGGTTCCAGAGTAGAGTCAGAAAAATCACCATCATACAGTGTTATGCTCCGACTCTAGACGCGACTGAGGATGAAAAGGATAATTTTTATAGCCACTTAGGTGCCGCCTACAACCAAACGCCTAATGGGGACATCGTAATGGTAATGGGAGATCTCAATGCCAAGGCGACAACACCATGCTTAAGCACGTGATGGGAGTTCACGGCGTGGGAGACCGTAATGACAATGGTGAGCGGTTTGTGGACTTCTGCAATATCAACCGCCTAGTCATCGGAGGTACGCTGTTTAAGCATAACACCTGCCATAAGATCAGTTGGGTCTCTACTGATAGGCAACGAACATCCAACCAGATCGACCACATTGCGATCAGTCGCCGCTTTAGAAATTGTCTGCTGGACGTCCGAAACAGATGTGGAGCTGACGTCGGACAAGAACGAGATCACCATCTTATGGTAGCTCATTTACGCCTTCGTACTGCATCCGTCAACAGCAACCGCTCAAACCTGCTTAACATCACCAGGTTTAATATCGACAGGCTCAAGGTTCCCCAAGTGCGCCAACAGTTCAGGGACCATCTTGCCTTAGAAGCAGAAGCAATCAGCAGCATAGAGAACATGGATGACCACTGGAGTGCTGTGAAAAATGCTTTTGCGACTGGGGCACGAACTTATGTCGGTAAAAAGCAGAAACACCACCGCACATGGCTTTCTACAGACACCTGGAGACGGATCGATGAGCGTACAGCAATCAAGGTTCGGATTGCAGCGGCCTCAGCAGTAGAGAGAACTGAGCTTGAAGCCCAATACCATGCGAAGAAGAAAGAAGTGCAGCGTAGTGTGAGACGTGACAAACGTCAACATGTCAGCTCACTGGCCTCAAGGGCTGAAGAAGCAGCGGGTAGGTGCGACAGTAGGACTGTTTACAACATCAGTAAGGAGCTCATTGGTGGTCGAAACTCCAAACAACATCCAGTGAAGAGTCTAGACGGTAACCGTCTGATTTCGGATGAAGATCAGCTCACTAGATGGAGAGAACATTTTGCTGCAGTGCTAAATCACTTAGACGACGGCGGTATGATCTTGAATTCGAATGAGCAGTTCGAAGCAACAAATTCCCGAATTCGCACCGTACCTCCCAGTAAAGCTGAAATAATAACAGCAATCAAGTCCCTCAAGAAAAACAAAGCGGTGGGTATTGATGGCATCCCTGCCGAGCTATTTCAAGCGGCGCCAAATACATCGGCAGATTTGCTGCATCCGCTAATACGGAGAGCTTGGGATAGTGGACAATTTCCACAGGAGTGGAAAAGGGGGATGATCATTAAGCTTCCAAAGAAGGGTAACTTGATGGAGTGCGGTAACTGGAGAGGTATATGTGTTCTTCCAGCTGTAGCCAAAATAATAGCTAGAATAATTCTAGAACGAATTAAGGATCATTTAGATTAAACTCTCGATGTCGAACAGGCAGGCTTTCGCTCTGGATCCTCCTACATCGACCACATAAACACCTTACGGATCATAATCGAACAATGCGTTGAGTATAGGTCTCCGCTACATTTACTGTTTATCGACTTCGAGAAGGCTTTCTACAGATTGAATCGAGATGCTATCTGGTTGGCCCTGCGCAGGAGAGGCATTCCAGAAAAGCTTATAGCAATTATCAAGGCTACATATGAGGGCGGCAAGTGTCACGTCGTGCACAATGGTAAGGTGTCGGAGGACTTTGAAGTCCAAAGTGGAGTACGTCAAGGGTGCATACTGTCCCCACTATTGTTCTTGGTGGTTATCAGCGATGTACTCCGTGCAGCATTGACGGAAGCTAATTCTGGAATTCGTTGGACTATGACATCATATCTTAAACACCTAGATTACGCTGACGATGTTTGTCTACTTTCACATCGGATAATGGATCTTCATTTGATGGCCCAAAATCTAGAAGCTGAGGCAAACAAAGTGGGGCTAAAAATAAACACAGCCAAAACAAAAGCCCTGAGTACTTCCAATACCCGCGCTCAACTTAACATTGCCGGAAGGCAAGTCGAGAAAGTTGATAACTTTCTATATTTAGGAAGTGTCGTCTCGGCTAATCGCGGTGGCACCGAACTGGATGTGTGCAGCAGAATCGGGAAGGCTAAAGCTGCGTTCGGAATGCTGTCCAAAATTTGGAGAAGCAATGTTATTAGCTTAAGAATCAAGCTACAACTGTTCCGCTCCAACGTAGAATCAGTGCTGCTTTATTGGTGCAGTACCAGGAAGGTGGACACCATTAACACACGCAAGCTGCAAGTCTTCGTAAACAAATGCTTAAGAATCATCTTGAGGATTTTTTGGCCGAACCGCATCTCCAACGAACAACTTTATTTGAGAACGGGCCAAGAACCTATAAGCATTACTATACGAAGAAGAAAGTGGCAATGGATTGGACACACCCTACGGCGCGAAGACAACTCCATTGCGAAATACGCTATGCAGTGGAGTGGAATCCGCTCACCCAGGCAGGCAGAATAGCGGGACGCCCTAGGCAAACGTGTCGCAGAACAGTTGGGAAGGAATCTAGCTCTTTAGGAATGAGTTGGAGGCAGCTCAAACGCGTTGCAGAACTCCGAACACGATGGCGCGCAGGCGTGGTTGACGCCCTATGCCCCCCGAGGGGTTAAAGGATATAAGTAAGTAAGTAAATCCAATATAATTATCAACAAATGCATATTCCTTTTGTTGCTGTTTTTTTTTTACATTTAAATAAATGTTCGATTAACAAAGGTTGCGGTTGTTGGACATACCAAATGGAACACGGGCTTCACATAAACCACCAATCCTTATCGGCCCACAGCTTTTTCAACTCGCTAACAGGTTTTGATGGCGGCCCTGCTGAGTTGAGTTCTGCATCTGCCCTCTTCAAAAAGCGTATCACTTCTTCCTTGCTTCCTCTATGAAACCCGCACGCAATGATTCGATGAGCTTCCATTTTAATTAATTTACATTTAAAATTAATTAGAAGTAGTTATAACGGGTGGGCCATCTAGTGATTTCTTTTTAAATCATAGGTTATTTTGACACTGACAGCTGTTTTCCGCTCTTGACAGAAAGTCAGTATCATACCTCCGCGGAACGAAATGAGTCGCTTTATGCTTGAATAACATTGGGAAATATTGAAAACTTATTTCCAAAGTGAGTGCTGTGTAGCCCAAATAGTGCGTTTTTTGAAAAGAGGTTTTGGCCGAAATGAAGCACCCATCGCGCCTGTTGTACTCAAGTTTGTGCAAAAAGTTCGTGAGACTGGTATGCTAGTAGACAACACTCATGGTCCCCGTCGTCGTACGGTGCGCACAGACGAGAATGTGGCTGCTGTAACCGAGAGTGTGTGACTCAATTCACGAACATCAACTCGTCATCGATCTCAATAGCTCAACATTTCACACACTAGCGTGAGGAGAATTCTGCACAAAGATTTGGGATTATTCGCTTACAAGGTCCAATTGATTCAGCAATTGAAAGCGTACGACCATCCGCTTCGTTGTCGCTTCGCAGTTTGGGCCTTAGAGCAGCTTGAATTGGACAACGATTTTGGGCGAAAAATCATCTTTTCTGACGAGGCACATTTTCGGCTACGTTAACAAACAAAATTGCCGCATCTCTGGCTCGGAAAACCCGCACGTTATTGTCGAGAAGCCAATGCATCCACAGAGAGTGACAGTTTGGTGCGGATTGTGGAGTGGTGGCGTCATTGGACCATTTTTCTTCGAAAATGAGGCTGGGAACAACGTTTCGGTCAACGGTGGGCGTTACAGAACCATGTTAACGACTTTTTTTTACTGAAATTGAAGACATGGATTTGGACGACCTCTGGTTCATGCAGGATGGCGCGCCCTGCCACACAGCCCATGCCACAATCGGTCTTTTGCGCACCAAATTCCCAAATCGTGTTATCAGTCGTCTTGGCGATGTCAATTGGCCGCCTCGGAGCTGCGATTTGAACCCTTTGGACTTTTTTTTGTGGGGAACCGTGAAGGATGCGATGTTATGCCAACAATCCGGAAACGATTCAAGCACTTAAGGCCAATATCATCCAAGCAATCCGCGAGCTACAGCCCGAAACCATCAACAAGGTCTTGGAAAATTGGAGTGATAGGTTAGGTTAGGTTAGGTTAGGTAGGGTTATGAGGTTATCTTAAAACACTAGGCACCAAAGTGGGCCCATCGCGATCCCTAGGGAACCTTCACGGCAGAAGACCTAAACCCACTCTCCCAAGCAATTAATCTCCCTACAGAATCTGAAAAGATCCTTGTTATAGTTTAGGGACCTCACCTCTTCAAGGTTATCGAAGAAGTATCTTCCAAGGTGCCTTAGCCTTGTCCTGGCAATTCCTTGACATTCACAGAGTATATGAGTTATATCCTCTGAGACATGTAGGTCGTCGCAGTACCTACAAACATCCGTATAGGATAACCCTAGTCTCATGGCATGCCTCCTTAGGAGACAGTGGCCAGAGAGTATTCCTATCACTGTTCTTAGCCTCGATCTATCTAATTTGATTATCTCCCCAGATTTTCTGCGATCTAGCACAGGCCACAAGGCCTTAGACACCCTGTGACCATCTAAGTTTGACCATCTTAGATTAGCCGTGTCAATGATAGTATCCCAAATTGGAGTGATAGAATGCGCTACTGCGAGGCCAGCCGAGGCAGCCACTTGAACGACGTTGTGTTCCATAATTAATAGGAATGTTT
Organism: Brachypalpus laphriformis; assembly: GCA_945910035.1. Lineage (NCBI taxonomy): Eukaryota > Metazoa > Arthropoda > Insecta > Diptera > Syrphidae > Brachypalpus > Brachypalpus laphriformis. The sequence goes on from OX246755.1 coordinate 129,491,421, forward strand.
GTTCTTACTAATAAAGCCATAATACATGGAAATTTCATTTTGTTCATTTTATTGCATATTTAAAAAGAAAATTGTAGTTGGCCCGGCCCATCCTGTATTTTATTGGTCAAATGTTCATTTTCATCAAATTTCTCGCTTAATTTGTTGGAGAAAAAAAATCCCCTAATTTTTAGACGTTTGTGATACTTACTGTTCTCGTACGGATATTTTCCCCATTCGAAGTTTGTTTAGGATAGGAGGAAAGTGAAAAAGGAAAGATTTTCCGCTGTCATAGTATACGGAATAGGAGAGTAGAGAAAAGTGAAAAAATTATCGCGAAATTCTTATTCGTGATTGGGTTGCGTTAAATTTTTATTAATTTATTGTTTTTTTTTTTTTTTTAGCGGACTCTCTTTAGGCTATAAAAAGTCAGCGATGAGCTGAAAAATAAGGATGTAAAGAAAAATGAGACATAGGTATAAAAAGGAAAAAGCGAAAAGTGAAAAGGGAGCGGTACGATTGACCACAAATCAAAATCTCTAATAAGGAGATCTCGCATTTTTGTAATAAATCCCGGATAACAAAATCTACCGTTTGAAATTCTCGCATTATCAAAAGTTCAGATTAATAAAATCTCGCTCTGAAATATAGAAATTTGACAAATTCAGGAGAATCTCGCATTATTAAAAGTTAGGAGTTATTTCAGGGTGTCAGAAAATTGATGATTGGACTTACATATGTCCCGATGGGGTGCGGAATACGCATGGATTTAAAGGACAAATTAGGTCACTGTAGATTGGATCCCAGGGCATGAAGGCCACGAAAGAAGAGATGCCTGTCGCCCACTTTGTTTTGGAACACAATCTAGCAAACTACAGGTTGGAAAGGTTTGTCAACCCCAACCAAAGCATATGTAATGCCAAAATACTACACTGAGTTACAAAAAGAGTGGCGCACCTTGCAATTTTGCAACAACTTCAAGTAAGTTAGAAAAAAAAAACCTTTTTTGTTAACTGATGTAAAAGTAAGTAATTAATGTCAAAAAGAAAGAAATTGAACATAAATTAAAGAAAATGGACAAAAACTTCATAAATCAACATTCTACATTCTACTGTTATTTATTTTTTTAACCATTCTTCGTTCCTTTGTTAGGAGGTATTGCCTCCCCGAGCATTTAACAAAGTAGTAATTCGCCGGGGCATACGTTAGATAAGATTTGTTACGATGGTATTGTCCCAATTGTCCCATTCTCCGATCAGAGCAGATCTCAGGCCGCTGAGTGTCTCTAGAATGACAGGTTGCATTGTAATCTTTTTCTCCAGCAGGTCCCAAACGTGTTCTTTGGGATTAATGTCCGGGCTCATCGCAAGCCAAGTTATCACGTCGATTTCCACTTCTTGCAAGTACTCGGTAACGCACCTGGCGACGTGTGGTTTAGCATTGTCCTGCATCATATTCCTCAAAGATGTTATTGATACAATAGGTAGAGTTCAACGATCTTGCCACGATGCACAGCTCAGGTTTTCCGCGCATGGAAATTCCTGCCCACACCATGACGGAACCTCCACAGACATATCCCCGCTGGACAACTCTTGCCGAAAAGTATCTCTCACCTGATCGTCTCCACATTCTGCTTTGTCCATCTGGTGGGCACAGACAAAACCTGGACTCATCAGTGAAAAGGACTTTACCCCAGTCGGCCTCTGTCCAATCCTGGAGAAGGGGAACAAATTCAATTCGACTTCGCGTATGCTGTACCGTGAGTCTAAGTACACGAGCACTCTCAAGCCACTTTCCGCTAATTGCCGTCTCATCGTTTGAACATTCACAGCTGTCCCTCTGACGGTATGAAGTCTGTGAGACAGCTAAACCGCTGTTTGATGACAATTCCGAAGGCTTTCAAGCACCAAATATCGATCATTCCTTGCAGAAGTTACTCTGGGTAGACCTGAGCCTTGACACCAGGTGTAGGAGTTTGTTTCCCTGTACCTTTTAATGGCTATTCTTAACGTCGTCTTTGGTTTTCTAATCATAATAGCGGCATACGGTATGCCGCATATCGCATACTTCCGCCGTCCTCAACCAAAGTCAGGGTGACTCACTCAGCCCTGGTGACTTCTTCTGCCGTGATTTGCATATTTTTTCACAAAAGTCACTAATAACTTATAAATATTTAACCAAATTAAAACAAATCCATAACAAATAAACCCATTAAATTGTTAGTAATCTCCGTGCATGTAACTTTAAATATATATTGTATTATCAACATTTTGGGAGTTATTTATAACTAACATTTGAAAAACCGAATAAAAATAATAATAATAATAATTAAAACAAACAAACTTACGGGATAAGGAAAGAACAAATTTGTATATCTAACGTCTAGTATGAAAAACGATTACATTGCGGTTTTCCTCAATATGATGAACATTTCACGAGGAAAATGGAAAGATATTCCATCACCAGAATCCAGTATGCCCCAACCAGAAAAGAGAGTCAGTACATTTGCTGATGTTTATTCGGATCTAATTGAATTTTATCAACAGATGTATGGGCCGGATTTTTTTTTTGTTTTTTTTTTTTTTTTTTTACTGGATGGATGGGTCTAGATCCAGGCTCTATCGATGTCATGAAGTCTAGGTATGGCATGCGGCCTTACTTGTAATTTAGATGGATCCAATTCCTTTTAGTTTTCAAATGAATGTAAATAATGGACGAAAACCCCAGACTACATCTATGCTAACCCGCTAACCCGCTGATATTTTCTTAGATTACCTTGCAACATTCCAAGTCTGCTGCCGCTCTTCTAAGTAGACTTTCTAGGATGCGTACAAGACACTACATGATATCTATCCAGGAGCTGTACGTGCGGAACAAGCGCATCTGTTATCTTGGGGGTATTCGTGGACTGACAGTCATATCTGACGAGCGATCTGAAGGATCGAGAGCTTGTCTAATTGTGCTGAAATTCCTCTCAGTGTGCAAGCTTGGATAATTCTGTGGGCAGCACTTGGTTGCTGCAGTAGTGAGCTATGAAACGAATGTAACTTGGAAAACTTTCGTCGTTGCGTCAGCTTGCTTATGATTCCGTTACGCTTCCAACACCGAAGGCGGTTGCTGAACTCATAAAGTAGTGTGATACTCGGGAAATGGGACTAGTCATACGCTGCAGTCTGTGCCGGCAGCAAATGCAACGTACCAGGAAACCAAATTTTGTACTACCATCTAATATGGTCATAATTCATTAACAATGTTGGCTCCCAACCATCTGGTGTTATAGCGAGGAGGCAGGAAGTAATTGACTTGACTTTATCTAATAGGTACTTCAAGTCCATTACTAACTGAAGTGTACTGCCGGAGGTGTCCTTATCAGACCACAGATACATCGCTTCCAAATCGAATACGACACTATGACTTTGCAGGAGGGTTGTGATCTTTTTAGATCAAAGCAAAATGACTATAAGAAGTTAATTCGGTTGTCGAAAAGTACTTCTTATGGAGATTTTTGGTTAAAAGATTGAAACAAGTAGGTTGGTTAAAGTTCTCAAAAGGGGCAATCCGACCAAACCCGAGTTACTCAGAAAGTCTGATGGCAAGTTTACTGAGACGAAAGTAAAGGCTTTTAGTCTTCTGCTGGAGACTCATTTTCCAGGCAATCAGATAAACATCAGGTCAGAACTTCGCCCGCTAACCCAGGCTGAGCTTGATCTAAACCAGAAAACATTTCGCAGCTGGTATACTGCCTCGGTCGTAGTAACAACTGAGGCCAATAAATATGCTGTGGAATCTTTTGATGGTTTAAAGTCACCTGGTACCGATGGAATATATCCAGCTTTGCTGTAACAGGGTATAGACCCGCTGCTGCCAACTTTGGAAAGAACTTTCATTCAAGGTTTAGCTCTAGCATTTTTTAGCGGACAATCAGAACGGCTTTCATAATAAAAATTGGTAAAGAAGACTATTCACTTCGCAAGAATTTCAGGCCTATAAGTGTTACCTCCTTCCTACTGAAAAGTATGGAGAGACTAGTGGAATTTCACGTGAGCAAAGTTGCTTTGAGACTGCATCCACTACGTAGAGCAGCTTGAGAAATCCTGCGAGACTGCACTTCAAAATCTAGTGGCCAGAATTGAATGCGCGCTTGACAGAAAGCAACATCCAATGGGCATTTTCATCGACATTGAGGGTGCATTCGACAATGCGACCCGGACAACACGGGGTAGACGAAACATTAGTATTGTGGATTAAAACAATGCTGATGAACAGAACTTTGGTTGTGGATGCGGATTGCGGTCGATATGTTATAACAGGGGCTGCCCGCAAGACAGTGTTTTGTCTCCTCTGCTATGGTGCATGGTTCTCGAGTCTCTATTGAACGCTCTAAATATTTCTATCTTCTACTCTTAGGTATATGTGGATGATGTTGCCTTACTTTCTGTCGGGCCATGCCTAGCCATGGTCTGTGCTTACGCCCAGGCGGCGGTAGACATTATTGATGAATGGTGCACTAGGAGTGCTAAATACTAAAGGGCGTCACTATCCACATTACAAATGAAGTCAAACATATAGGAGTGATTTTAGATAAGAAGCTTCTTTGGTCCAAACACGTCGAGTCGATAACATCAAAGGCGCTCTCAGTCTACTGGCAGTGCAAGTGTGCTTTTGGTAAGACATGCGGCTTATCACCGAATAAAGTCTCTGGATTTACGCGGCTACTATTTGATCCGCCCGACTTCGCTCGCGTATTTTGAAAATACGTATATTGCCAAATTTCTTAATTGCAAGAAGTCTTGATAGCACATACATATCCTAATTAATACAATTTTAAATATCTTAGATTTGGCACTGATAATGATTTTTTTTTTTAATTTTTACTCTAGAAGAGATCACATACTTAAGTTCAAAACATAATCATGTCACAGCGCGTCCATATACTCACACACATACACAAACTATTGCAACGATAGCCACTACTGCATAACTGCTGGCAATGGTCCCCAATGAAGTAAAATTGTGTGCGATAATTTAATTAATTGTTTTTAGCATTTCTGTGCTCCAGGATAACGCAGAAAGCTGATTTATACCTTAAATGAATCAGCGGTGAATTAACTAAATTTACTTACTTATTTTTTTTAAAATCCGATGAGCCATTATTGAGCTAGGGCTTTGTAGTCAACTTCTAGTGACGAAAAATTTGATCTCAACCCCTTTATGCCACCTAGACCTCGAATTTCGGAAATCCCTTCCTATTTCGCATCTAGGCAGAATAAGGAATAGCTGTGCGATAATTCAAGTACCTTCGTTAAGCAGTTTTGGAGAAACCGTGTTCACGGGGAAAATTGTCATTGCTTTTATAGTATTTTAGAAGATGGATAAGACCATTTCTTGCATATGCGTCGGTTGTTTGGTGTAAAGGCTTTCGCGTAAGTATGTGACTGCCGCCAAACTTCAAAGAATGTATTGTTTCGGCTGCTCGGGAGCTTTTCCGATCATGCCTGGCTTTGCTCTAGATGGTTTGTTGAACCTACCTCCTCTTGATATTCATATCATGGGCTGCACTATCAAAGCCAATCATCGCCCGAGGTGGTTTATGGTATACTCCACACTGGAGTTTTGATGACCTTGCAGGACATTTATCCTACGACTCCGGTTGGACACAATGACACAATAACTTCGGTTGTTGGGCAAATTTATATCCAACTTTCCTTGTAATCAGGACTGGCTTCGGCCAGAGTGTGAGCCAGGAGTGTTTTTCGGATAGCTGCAAAGCCACTCAGTGGTCTGGTGCCGTTGTCTTTTTCTTCCAAGCAGAAACTTATGCAATTCTGATGGCCATGAAATATGTTTTGTAGAGCAGGTGGATAGGTTGAAGTATTTGTGTCTGAAGTGACAGTCAGACTACGCTTAAAAAAAATATATATATTTGGCGCAACAGCCAGGGTCTAGCTTCTCGCAACCACTCATGTTGTGTGCGTTATATTTTTCACACGAATGGAAGGGACCTACAGTTTAGTGCCGTATCCGAACGGCGATTTGAGGAGCTTTTTCGTGACAACAATACTCTCGGATGTTTGTCAGACGCTCGCGAGAGGTGGGACCGTGAACAACTTTTTTGGTGTTTTCTGGGATTCAAAGTTGGAACCTCACGCGCAGTGATCCGGCACACTAACCACTTACGCTACGCTGCTTAGGCTACGCTTAAGGTCTTGCTTATCGACTTAACCACTTTCAAAATAGTCGGTTAATGCAAAACTTCTTTGAATTCGGTCGCAATTTTCTCTCTCTCTTATCTGGGTCGTAGGGATCTTGGGGATAGGGATCTCGAATGAGATTATAAGCCAGATCTCAGGAGAGGTTTTCTGAGGACCCGAACCCGCTTGGGTACCTAACCCTGCATCCTCGGTTAGGTCTTCCATTAATGCCTGGGTTTCTCACGAACAGAATTGTATGTGACTGATTCTTCAGGGTGTAGGTTGACTAAACGAACGCTCTCGGCCGTCTGTAAGAAACCCGCGGCATTCTTGCTGTCTCTCAGCAGAAAAGACTGTAGACAACTTATTATCGTTTGGACAGGCTACTTTACTTTGCTAAACATCTTAACGTGCTAGCCTTAAGTGACCCTACGATCTGCAACACTTGTGGAGAAGGTGACGACACTGGGGACCATTTTCTCTGCGAGTGTCCTGCCTTTGCTCGTATCAGGTGGCAAATTGTCTGTGCTGATATGGTGGGTGCTGATACTGTAAGCTCCTCACTTAAAAAGACAAAGAAATTCCAATAAAGTGGGTAAAACCAGGGTTTTGCTCTTGACAATGGACCAGTTTCGTCTGAGTGCTCCAGTCGAGCGGTTTCTATTCCGAGAAGGTTAGGTTGAAGTGGCTGCCAGTTAAGAAACACTAGCATACTTAGACTAGCAATAGGTCCATTGTGATACCACGTGGATCATGGAGAAAGTTTCTCTCTACCTACTCCTTAAACCATTTTGAGCTTCTTTTGAAGCGTAAGAGGCTCTTAATATCTAGTTATATACTCGTACATATATCAGATCGTTGTAATAGCAAACTCCTAAGTGAAGCTTGCTTATAGCTTCCTCCACGAGAGCTGGGTGGAAGCAAAGAAGATGAGGAATAGTTCTTCCTCTTCTTCGTCCATGCAGCTTCTACAAAAGTCGGTCGCAAAAAAATCTAGCCTTGAAGCATGCTTGCCTACAGTGTTCAGTGATGACACCTATTGTAGTGTCGATATGCAATCTATTGAGAGAAATCATATTTTTAGAGCGTTTTAGGTCCAGCTTTGGCAAAATCTGATTGGTCGCTAGATATGATGGTCAACTTGTCTACCTAAGATTTGTATTCTCGATAGCATCCATCTTAAATTTTAATTTCAAATAGCAATTGGTATACGTAAGGTGCCTTTGTCCGGCAGGATGGGTATATTTGTCCTATTCTGGCGAGTTTATCGGCATTCCCTGGAACGTGTCTATAACCCGGCACCTAACACTGCTCAGCTATCTCCGCAAGAAACGATCGGCAGCCTAGAGCTACGAAAGAATTTATGGCTGAGGATTCCAACATAGAAAATTCACAAAATTTGTTTATTGTTTTTAGTGCAGAAAGGCATAGAAAGCCTAAAAAACTATTTTTTTCGAGAGGAAGTTAATAATACTATAAAAAAAGGAAGAATTTCCTATAGTGGAATTTCGAAGAACAAAAAAAAATTTATAATATTATTAACTTCCTCTTGCGGATATTTCTGAAGGATATTACGTTCTTCTTAAGCCAAGATAAGACTTCTTTAAACGGAAAGAGAGCTTACGGCTAAGCCTGCCAGAAAAAATACCTCCACCAACTCCGTCCTTGGTTTTTGAGCCGTCAGTGTAGAAGTGAATCGATTCGATTTCTAAAAATGCATCGTCATTCGAGAGAGATTTGGAAGGGATGGTGACGAAGAAGTTCTGTTAAAATTTAAACCTAGGATGGTGTAGTCTGTGTTTTCGGGAGTGATTTTGAATTCATTTAGAATGGGGGCGTGGCCAAATTCTTTTCTTGACCACTGTAATATAGCTTTAAGGCGAACGGCCGCATTCGCTGCCGTTTGCTTGCTTAATATATCGAGGGGTATCAGTTAAAGCATGATGTCCAGTGCCACAGAGGGAGTTGCACGTAGTGCTTCGCTTATGCACAGACAAGCTGTACGCTGGACCTTGCTAAGAAAATCGCAATTTATAGCTATCTCTAAAGCTGTCCACCAGACAATCACCCCGTATGTGTGTATCGGTTCAATGACCGAGATGTAGAGCCAGTGAGTTATTCGAGGTTGTAGACCCCATTTGTTTCCAAAAGCTTTTTTGCAAGATAAAGATACTACTGCAACTTTTTTTGATTCTTTCTTAAATGTTAGGTTTGCAGCTTTATTTCCTATCCAGGATAAGACCCAAATATGTATTTTGCTGCGTCAGAGCAGGTTATGCTTATACCATTGAGAGAAGGAGGGTCGACTAACGGGATTTCCTGACAAAAAAAAGAATAACAAATCATTTGTATGATTTTCTGGCCTGATCGCATCTTGAACGATACCTCCACTCGAGAAGGGGTTAGAAACCTATTGACATCACAATTCGATTAAGGAAATGGCAATGGATTGATCACACCTTGGAATATGAAGATGCAATCCAATGGAATCCTCTTACTTTATCTAGCAGAACTTGGGATCGTCCTTTTAATAGTTTTTGTTTATATTTTCTAAGTTAAAGCACGAGAGACTTCGACTATACGGTTTGCTATTGCATCTGCGCTAATAGGTGTTGGAGCGGCTAATGGTGAGGCAATGTCCCCGATTTTGCCCAGCAGACTTCAAGCTTTATGGTTGGAGCGAGTGAAGTTTATACTATCTAACTATTTATATTTATTTTCTTAGTAAGTTGCGTATCTTAACAATCAAGCACTTTGATAAGGTAATCAGGTTTTACGAGTAGGTTTCGCAAATCTAATTCTATTCGACAAATTCTGTAGCTTCCTGAAAATGTTAAATACTTTTATCGGAATTCATATTTTTTAAGACTTCCTTCGAGCGGACTGCATCCGGTTAAAGGATAACTTTTATTCAATTTCCATACTGCAACCTGAAGAAATCACAATGTGACTAGTTTTTGGATGCTTGCGGTGTGTGTAAGCCTTAGAATATTACAAGCACAATGCCTAATTAAACCTGATCTACACCAATATTTTCTAAAATAATACAAGTAAGTGGTTGTTCACTGGTCTTTAACATTTACAAATTTGCATGCAGACGAGTAAGTTCAAGTAATATGCATTCAAATGAGTCATACCCTCACGCTCGTAGTACCATTATGCAAAGTCAGTACCGCACACTCTCATACCCAGAACTAAAACACAGACTCCGATCCAAAAGAAATCAGTTCTGCGTGATTCACATTGATTAGATTCCATCCTTAAGGATGGAAAAATATAACATTTCCTCATGAAATGCTGGGCACGTACAGAATTCAATATACACGCACACGAAAAATCCCCTCAGGTCAAACGATGGGACGACGAAGGAGCGACTTGATTTTGTCGGTTTCTTCTTTCTTTTTTTTCCTCTCTATTTGATATTTCACAGGAAATATGTCCCTGAAATCTCGTAAAAACACGAATAGGGATTGCCTGAGCTAAAAACATCTTGTCATACGGAAATAGAACCAAACAGAGATCAACTGATGTCCTATCTAAATACGAATATAAATTCCTCACTCACTCACTCGTGAAAGGTACAAACTCTCCATACATACATTTGCATAGTGTTAAGCGGATAAAACTATCGAAGATGTGTCCTGCTCTGTCGTCTTGATATTTCGTCTTCAGTTAGTTGTGAGTTGTGAGAAAATGAGGTGGGCGGCTCCAACAGCGTGGTTCGAATTCTTCTATGAAACGTGAAGGATAAGCCATGTTGTGGAAGAGTATGGAATGCGTTTTATTCCAGGATGTTTGCCCGTTATGAAGATGGTAGCAATTTTAGTTTATTTATTATTTTCGTTATTGCGAGCTTTATTTTGCCGGGAGTAATAAAAATAAAATATTGTTTTCACAGGATTTAATAAAAATATTTCTGTTCCTGTTGCCATTATTTGGAGAAAAATTTGCAATATGCAAAATCTCAACATAGCAGCATACATTATGTATGTTATATAAATGAATACTGTAGTCCTCATTTCCAAGGATTAATTTTGTCTTGTCTCACGCACGATTAGTAAAACCTACAAAGAATTTTATTTAGGTTACGCGATATTAAAGCGGATCCCAGGAGGATTAAATTGGTACGATGTGTTATGGGTTGATTGAACCGCCTGAGTTCAACAGTCACTTGGCCCAACAGTTACTCTGAATTTAGATCATAAAAGTGATGCTAAGTACTATGTAATAGGTAAGTTCATTATTTGTACAGAATTAGCCTTAAATAACGGAAGAATGTGGTGAGGTAGGGCATTATGTTTATCTCCCACTCAATCCAAAATCAGGGTTGTGAGGATAGTCAGAAATTGAAGTCGTTACCAAAGAAGTATCTTAATACTTTATTGGTCTAACTGTTGTACCGAAAATCGTTCGTTGCTAACCGTATCACTTGAGAACGGCTGTCCCGATTTGGGTCATTTTTTTTTAAATATTTGTAATAGTCCGAATAAAGTTTTTATGGAAAAAATTGGAAAAGTTGTCCGGAAAATTGGATAATTCGGTAAAAACTAAAAGTGCTTTTTTCCATGGGAAAAATATGTGTACCTATGTTTGTAAGCTATGGACTCCGAAATGACGGAATCGATTGAGCTAAAATTTAAAGGCAATCTTTAGTATTGGCCCGAAAGTGTTCGTGCGAATTTTGGTCAAAATCGGTCTACTACTGTAGTATTATAGTACATTAGTACTAAAAATTCTCTTTTATTAGTCGCAGCACAGCACACCTGGTACCATCGGTCCATCAGTTTGCCCACTACGTTAGTATAATAGTACTTTAGTACAAAAAAATTGTTGATATATATATTTTAGGTTGGACCACTTACCCACTATTTACCGGCACAACAACAACTCTTCTCTAAAAGACTTAGCCCCAGGCGCCTGCCCGACAGTTGTTTTTTTTTTTTTACTAAACGCAGCAACGCTCGCCGGGTACCCGCTAGTATATAAATATATTAGATTGGTAAACCAAGAGTCGAATGCCATACAGTAAAGGGCAATGGCCGTTTTTGGTCATCATGTCTGCCGCTAAACTAGTAGTAGCCTACTCTTTTCTATTTTGTGATTATTCTTTAATGTCTGCCACTATATCTTCTGAAACAAAAACGCCACCCCATTTTTTCCTATCCTTACTAATAAGGTAAATTGCTTTTAGCACGTACTCTTAGCTTGTGACATAGGGAAATAATATATATAGAGCTTATGTAGTCGGAACATATTTCCATATTATGCATACGTTATTGTATACCATACCAGCGGAAGAGTCGAGTCAGTCATGCCGAGATTTAGTGCGCTGTTGTACGAGTATTACAATAATCGTTTAAAGGTATGCATACAAAAAAAAACCAAATTCTGAATGAAGAACAAGCGGGTTTCCGAAACAACCACAGTCGACCAGATTTCCGCTCTTTATAGTTGCAGACACTCTAAAAAAATCATGTGTATTTTGTATTGATTGCATTGAACGAGGAAAAAATGGCTGTTGACAATTATACCACAGATAATATAGTTACATAGATATCGCATCCAGTACAAACAAAAATGGCCAATTTTCAATCGACTGGGATTTACTCGTGGGTTCGATCGATCTTGGTTGCCACCCTAGTAAAGGAGATTAATCGAACTCTTTCAGACCAAATGAAATAAAATTATGTTGCAAGACCATGCAATAATCTTGCTCTTCAGTGTGTCATAGAAACACCAAAGCAAACTTCTGTCATACAGAAACCATTTTCTGTTAAAGAACAATATCTATGTATGTACATACAACAAACTGATGGTATGGTATGATTCAATAGCGATCGTGTCATTGGCATGGCTTGTGTGTATCTTACGTCGCATCGTGTTGTTTTAGAAGGGTTGCATGGCATTTACATATGTACTTCTCTAGATGCGTATTTCTTGTTTCTTTTGGTAAATACATGAGTTTGAAATTTCTGTCATCGCAGGTTAAGAATTATGTGTATCATTTATTTGAGATCGAATTGCCACAGCGCTTGGTTTTAAATAAAAATAACAAATGAATGATAAAGGAAAATCAGGAGTTTCTTGCACGACATGCAAGTAATCGAGAAGGGGTTTTCCTAATTTAAAAATTGTTGCATGCCCCTCAAGAGAAAAAAATTAAATTTTAAATAATTTATGGAAAAAAACATGTAGTTTTAATGGCGATAAGATTTTTTTTGTTTGCCAAAATCATTTTTGTAGTGAGTTTGTGGGCAGGAAAATGCTAAAAAGAGATGCAGTTCCCACACTCAATTTGCAAAATGATATTGATCAATTTAAAGAATTAGAAAATCTTTCTTCTTCGAATAGTAAGAGAAGAAGAAGTTCCAGTTCAGATCTAGGCTGCTTGAAATGCATTAAATTGATGCAATCAATCGAGAAGCGGGAAAAAACTATTTTTCAACTAAAAAAAAGTATTGCTTCTTTCAGTATGAAAATTAAAACTTTAAAGCAAAAACTTAGATTAAAGAACAGAACATTAAAAATAAAGAAACAAAATAGGTATTCAGGTTTGGTATCCCAAATTAAGAGCATGATATGTCAGAGCAGTCTAAGTTATTTTGTTTTATGTTGATGGGGCTTTCTAAATCAAATTTGTATAGCCCAGAAGAAAAAGAACTTGCACAAAATGTTTTTTTATCACTCGCAAAATACATATACATTTCTACGCGATGGGTTGGGCTTTCGACTTCCTCATATAGCTTCATTATATCGTTGGGCTCCTGTGAAAGGTCTATAGCCTGGGTACCAAAACATGGCTCAAAATATATTGAAATCTAAAATTGCATCAATGAGTCATCGTCAAAAGTATGTGGTGTTGGTTTTTGATGAGATTCGAATCCGCCGAAATCTGACCTACAACGCTACCAACGACTTAATTGATGGATTCGAAGATTTAGGTTCAGCAAGAAAAAAATCAAATGCTAATGAAATTTGTGTATTTATGGTTAATGGTCTTTTTGATTCATGGAAAAGCGTTGTTAACTATTTTGTTTCAGAAAATGGAATAGAAGGGAATGACTTAAAACAGTTGATTAAAAAGAATTTTGAAATATGCAAGGATCTTGGTCTTCAAGTATGCGCTGTTGTTTGTGACCAGGGTCCAAACAACAGGAAAGCGTATCAACTTTTGAATGTGACTGAAAGAAACCCATTTACGACATTTGAAAACGTCTTTACGATTTTCCTCATTTACTTAAATCAGTGCGCAATCTGTTACTCAAATCGGATCTGAACACACCCCATGGTTTAGTTTCTTTCGATGTCTTCAGAGAAATATATAATTTAGAGACCGACAACGTTACCAAATCTTGTTTAAAATTTACTAGCTCACATATAGCTCCTAATGCTTTTGAAAAAATTAGCGTACGCCTAGCGACTCAAATATTTAGCAGGACATCTGCTGCGTCCATACAAACAGCTCAACACCTGAATTGTTTAAAATTTACTTCGCAACACGCTCAAGCAACGCAAGCCTTTATGGTGGCATTAAACAATACCTTTGACTGCATGAACAGTGGCTCACAATACGACAAAAATGCGCTTCAACGTGGAGTTACTGTTGGAAATGCTGCATACCAACAGATAAAATATTTTGTAATATATTTGCAAGCGATGCAAAATTTTTCAAATGTACCCAAAAATTTTTATTTCAAAGGAATGAAACAGACACTTAAAGCAGTTTTATTACTAAGCGAGGACATTAACAACAGTACGTTTGTTGATGCTGATTGCTTGCTGACAAAGAGGATGTATCAATACATCTAAGAGAACCTGTTCTCAATTGTCAGAATAAAAGGTGGGAATAATAAGAATCCATTTGCTTATGAATTCAGTGTACTAATGTCAAAAAGTCTTTCGTCAAACCTTATTTCCTTCTCACCTTACAGTAATTGTAAGGACGATGATGTTCATTTTTTGAGCTTAGGTATAGTCCAAACAAAGGGCACTCATGTTGTTTTGCTGAATGAGGAACAAGAAGAAGAAGACTGTGATGAGTTTTTGTACACAGAAATTATGAACAAACTAGAAACAGAAATTGATTTTACACTTGAGACTGTTGCAATGCTATACTTTGCGGGATATATTGCTTACAAAATGCCTTAAAAGAGCCACTGTTCAAATTGTTCAGAAATTTTTTTGAGAAAAGATGAAAAAATAACATGCCCTTCTGAGTTTTTTATATTTGGCAAACATTTTTCTCAAAATAGTGATTTTGGCAGTCTTTTTGCACCATCCGATGAATTGTTTGACGTTTGTAAGCTTCATTTTAAAGTTTTCCGTGGAATGTTCCAGGATCGCCCTCATACGACCTTGATCAAAAAGTTCCCCGAATTTATTCAGAAAACTAAAAATACAAGTTTATTCATCTAAATCTATATTGTCCCCTTCAAAGTAATCCGCATCGACTGCAACACACTTCTGAAACAGCTTGATCCAATCTTCGAAACATTTTTTATATTCGGTTTTCGGTATGTCCATCAGCGCTTCCTGCGATTTTTCCATTACTTCCTCTCGGCTGCTGAAACGCGTTCCCCGTAATGGTTTTTTTAACTCGATTGAACAAAAAGGAGTCACAGGGAGTCCAATCAGGTGAATTCGGTGGCTGTTGGATGGTATTTGTTGCATTTCCCGTCAAAAAATTACGAATAATGATGGCACTGTGCGACGGTGCGTTATCATGGTGCAAAATCCACGAGTTTTCTGCCCACAATTCTGGTCTCTTTCGGCGAATTGCTTTACGCTAACGTCTTATAACGCCCAAATAATACTTTTTGTTTACTGTCTGGCCTTCTGGCAAAAATTCATGATGCACTACACCGTTGTAATCCATGAAAACCGTGAGCATTTTTTGACTGAAAAGGACGTGGTTTTTTTGGTCTCGTCTCATTTGGTGAATGCCATTCACTTGCCTTATGTCTGGATTGCGTGTCGTACTCATAAACCCACGTCTCGTCTCCAGTAATGATCCTTTTGATGAATGTGGGATCGGATTCAGCCTCGCAAATCATGTCTTTTGCGACGTCAACACGGTCTCATTTTTGCATGAAATTGAGGTCTTTTGGCACCAACTTTGCTGCTACACCACGGAAACCCAAATCACTAACCAAAATGTCTTGGACGGATCCATAGGCAATGTTCAAGTCCTCCGCTATCTCTCTGATGGTTAATTTGCGGTTATTGACCAACATTTCTTTTACTTTATCAATGTTTTCGTCGGTTTTCGATGTAGATGGTCTGCCACTGCGTTCATCATCTTCGATTGACTCACGACCACTTTTGAACCGCTCGTGCCACTGGTAAACGACTGTTTTCTTTCGAGAATCGTTGCCGAAACACTTTTCCAACATTTCCAACGTTCGCGCACAATTAAATCCGTTTTTTACGCAAAATTTAATACAAGTTCGTTGTTGCAAATTTAAATCCATTTCTAAAATTGTAAAAAAATCGCCAACACACAGAGGTAGATGTACGTAACTTTTGCAAATGTCAAGCTATGATGCTAAGATTTAGAGGGAATATCAACAACAGATGTACCAACTTAACAAAGAAAACAGAACTCAAATCGGAACGATGGGAGCGCCACACGGTTTTTATTCCCGGAACTTTTTGATCAAGGTGGTATAAGAAAAATAACAGAAACAATGGCCTCCGAATGCATAAGAATAACAAATATCCGTGACAGCAGCTGGTTTAATGAGAAAAACGAATGCTTTTATCATCGCAAGAGTTGCTTAATTTTGCCCTTCTTGTCTTATTGCGCAAACACTGCTCATCTTCTTCTTTCTTCTTCTTCTTCCTTTTATCAGCGAGGCTATGATCCGAAAACAAGGGATCACAGCCCTCCCACTTCACTGCATTTCTACTGATCCGCCTGTGGGGTTCGCCTATTTGACCTCAGAAAATATCGGCAGGCCTGCCGATTTTGGATCACTCGGTTACTGAGGCCAATGAAATGCCGATGTCGTCGCATTTGTCTGATCCAGGCGTTTATAGGCCTGCCTTTCCTACATCGCGATGTCTTTGGAACGTGCATAGATATTGCCTTTTTAACAGGGTTCAAATGATCTCTTCTTTGAACGTGGCAATACCAGCTGAGCCGGTCGCGCTCTAATTTGTGTACGATGGTTTCCTTGATGTGAAAGCTTCCACGGATCTTCGAACTTCTTATTCGATCAAGCTTGGTCACTCCTGCTGTCATGCGAAGCATCTTCATCTCAGCTGCCGTTAATTTACTCTCATACTTTTTGTACATCGTCCAACATTGTGAACCGTATGTGAGCGCTGGACGTACAACTGCGGTGTAGAGCCTTCCTTTCAACTTAGGTGGCATTTTTCTGTCACAGAAGATAGCGGAATTTTCTCGCCACTTCATCCACCCTACGCTTACACGATGATTGATGTCGTCATCACAAGTTGCTTTGCTATTGATCGTAGATCCCAGATATTTGAACTTTTCGCACTGTTCCATTCAAATAAATGTCTGGAATAGGCCTGAGTGGATCAGAGAACGGGCAGCACAAGTACTCTGTCTTTTTTGAACTAATGCGATACCCATTTCCCTCCAGAACGTCCACCCACACATCAAGTGCTCGTTGCAGGGATGTAGGATCCTCACTTATGATGGCTCCATCGTCAGCAAAGAATAACTGATGTACCTTGGGGTCCATCGCTTTACCTTCAAGCAGATAATCAAGGACTGTAATAAAGAGCAAAGGACTTAAAACGCTTCCCTGGTGCACCCCGACTTTGATTGGGAACTCTTCGGTTACTCCAGCGGGACATCTTACTCTTGTCTTTGCTCTTTCGTACATGTCCATGATCATCTGTACATAGTTTTCTGGAACCCCTCGATGTCTTAGCGCCACCCATATCAGATCTCGTGGTTGTCTGTCGAATGCCTTTTCAAAGTCAACCAATACAATATGCAAATCCCGTAAGGAATCACGATGTTTTTCCATTATGATCCTTATACTTTGGATTGCATCTGTGGTTGATTTACCCGAGACAAACCCGCACTGATCATCAGATAGCCGTATTATTTTTCGCAGTCGGCCACCTAATACCCGCTCAACGATCTTCATGGTGTGTGACGTCAGCTTGATCGAACGGTAGTTATCACAGTTTCGCGTATCACCCTTCCCTTTGTATACAGGGAGAAGGTAACTTTCCCTCCATTGATTCGGCATTGGATCACCTCTCACGAATTTGGAGATAAGAATTCTGAGCCATCTGAACCCGATGTCTCCCATCTTTTTCCAGAACTCAGAGGGTATTTCGTCTGGCCCAACCGCTTTTCGTTTTTTGGAGTATTTGACCGCCTCACTAACTTCTTCGACTGTAATGTCGGTTATTTCTTCACAGTTAGGGGTGGCTCTTGGAAAGTATAGCCGGGGAAACTGTTCATTTAAAAGCTCTTCACAACACTGTCGCCACCTCTGCAGAATTTTGTCGTCATCCACAAGAAGCTGGCCATGAGCATTGCTAATGAACTTTGGCGAACGAATCTCCTGAGCATTGTTCCTTCTTTGGGCGGCTATTTTGAAGATAGTGGCACTCTTGTTCATATTGTGTCTTCGCAGCTCCTGGATAGCCTGGTTTGCATCAGCAACCGGGGAAAATATTTTCTCCAGCTCCCGATACAGGCCCTCCGTACTCTCTGCTTGAAGCTGGGCGCACTTCTTCTTCGCTTTTTTCTTGCAGCATCTGTATTCCATTTCGAGGCGAGCTTTTTCGTCATTATTATTAGAGGGGCACTTTGACCAAGCTTTGAAAGCCGCTTTCTTCTCATTTATCAGCATCTTAGCTTCATCACTCCACCACCATGTTTCTTTGGCGTGTTGATGGTGGCCTTTTGAAGCTCCTAGCAGTGATTTGGCCTTATTTAAGCAAGTTCGCTGTAGGGAATCCCACATATTTTGTGCTCTGCACTCTTCATCCTCAGCTCCGTTGACGGTGTGAGAGAGGTAATTTTTCATTACGAAAACAAAAGCTTCGCCTTTTTCTTTGTCCAGATTGTACCACTTGATTTTCTCAGAGACCCTTGTTTGTTTGCTTTTCTTCGGTGTTTTCATAAAAATTTCTGTTAGCAGGAGACGGTGTTGCCGAGCGATTGCCTCTCCCAGGATCACTTTGCAATCTTTTACCCGGGGCTTCATGAAACTGCCTACCAAATGGTAGTCAATCTGAGTTTCATCTCCACCACTGCTGTAAGTGATCAGGTGTCGGCTTTGTTTGATGAACATGGTATTTAACACGATAAGACCGTGTGATTTGCACATGCTTAGGATGTCTTCACCAGGAAGGTTCCTGGTGCCATATCCTAGTCCTCCATGGCAGTCTTCATAGTCTTCGTTTGACTTCCCGACATGTCCATTCAAATCTCCTCCAACAAATAGAAATTCTTCCTTTGGGATATTCTTAAGGAGATTGTGGAAATCTAGCCAAAATGCATCTTTATCTCTCTGATTGTACCCATCGTGGGGAGCATATGCACTAACAATATTCCACACCTCTCCTTGTATTACTAGTTTGAGAGACATCAAACGGTCGCTGGACTTCGAAATGCTCAAGACGTTACCAAGTAGCTCTGCCGCAAGGATGATACCGATTCCGTTCTTAGACTTTTCCGTTCCGTAGTAGCGCAAACACTGCTCATGGGAATTAAAAAAGCGAAAAATCAGCAAAAATCAAAAGACGCAAATATTATCAAGAAAATAAAAGATGTAAATAATACTCATGATCATCATCATCATTTGAATAAACATAAAATAAGTCTATACTTATTCAAATGAGATAACTAATTTCAACCGTTTCCATTACCTTACAAAATGCTTTTAATAATAAAGTTTATTCAGAAAAAAATCAAATAATGAGACGACATAATTTCACAATTGTACCAAGTTCCTACCTTATCATACTCGTAATTATTTATAAAGCAAACATAAATAATTTAAAAATCGAAAACCTTTTTCTGAAAAATAAGAATTCATTGAAAAATTTATGTGACTGTGTCACCTACATACATACATATGTACCTACGTAGATATTTATTTTTATTTGATGAAAATTGCTCACACATAGAATTATCCTTTCATACATATCACAAAACGTGCTACTCAACTCACAACCGTTTGAGCATGGTATACATACAAGATCGATCGAACTGGGACCCACGAGTAAATCCCAGTCGATTGAAAATTGGCCATTTTTGTTTGTACTGGATGCGATATCTATGTAACTATATTATCTGTGATTATACACTTTCATACGAATTTCAAAATGTAAGATGGCACAAATGTCATCATTTGATTTATTAAGGCAGTAACTTTGTTTGTAAATGAAAACAATGGGTTCTGTTTATTGATTTTGTTTATTTAGACGTTTTAAATTTGTTCCATTAAGTCGCGAAAATATTATCGGTCAAGTGACCGCTACTAGAGTTGATGCACATTCGTGCTCGTTCCGCAGCATTTTTATGATTTTTTTCAAAACTTTAGGCGATCAATTTTACACCTTGTCGAATATTATCCTTTAAGGCCGTCAAGCTCTGTGGTTTCCTCGTAAAGAACCGTAACTTCAGAAAAATTCGAAGGAAAAAGCCTGGAAGGGCGAAACAGGACGACCAACCAACATCCAACCAACAACCAACCAACATCCAACCAACATCCAACCAACCAACAACAAACAACCAAGCAACGACCAACCAACAACCAACCAACATCCAACCAAAAACCAACCAACGACCAACCAACATCCAACCAACCAACAACCAACCAACGACCAACCAACAACCAACCAACAACCAACCAACAACCAACCAACATCCAACCAACATCGAACCAACATCCAACCAACATCCAACGAACATCGAACCAACATCCAACCAACATCCAACCAACATCGAACCAACATCCAACCAACATCCAACCAACATCGAACCAACATCCAACCAACATCCAACCAACATCCAAACAACATCGAACCAACATCCAACCAACAACCAACCAACAACCAACCAACGACCAACCAACAACCAACCAACATCCAACCAACAACCAAAAAACGACCAACCAACGACAAACTAACAACCAACCAACAACCAACCAACAACCAACCAACATCCAACCAACAACCAACCAACGACCAACCAACATCAAACCAACATCGAACCAACATCCAACCAACATCGAACCAACATCCAACCAACATCCAACCAACATCGAACCAACATCGAACCAACATCCAACCAACATCGAACAAACATCGAACCAACATCCAACCAGCATCCAACCAACATCGAACCAACATCCAACCAACATCCAACCAACATCGAACCAACATCGAACCAACATCCAACCAACATCCAACCAACATCGAACCAACATCGAACCAACATCCAACTAACAACCAACCAACAACCAACCAACAACCAACCAACCAACAACCAACCAACGACCAACCAACATCCAACCAACAACCAACCAACGACAAACCATTCAACATTCAACCAACAACAACGACCAACGACCAACCAACATCCAACCACCCAACAACCAACCAACAACCAACCAACAACCAACCAACATCCAACCAACAACTAACCAACGACCAACCAACAACCAACCAACGACCAACCAACCACCAACCAACCAACATCGAACCAACATCGAACCAACAACCAACAAACAACCAACCAACAACCAACCAACCAACAACCAACCAACGACCAACCAACATCCAACCAACAACCAACCAACGACCAACCAATCAACATCCAACCAACAACATCGAACCAACATCGAACCGACATCGAACCGACATCGAACCGACATCGAACCGACATCGAACCGATATCGAACCGACATCGAACCGACATCGAACCGACATCGAACCGACATCGAACCGACATCGAGCCGACATCGAACCGACAACCGAACCATGTTTCTTTGGCGTGTTGATGGTGGCCTTTTGAAGCTCCTAGCAGTGATTTGGCCTTATTTAAGCAAGTTCGCTGTAGGGAATCCCACATATTTTGTGCTCTGCACTCTTCATCCTCAGCTCCGTTGACGGTGTGAGAGAGGTAATTTTTCATTACGAAAACAAAAGCTTCGCCTTTTTCTTTGTCCAGATTGTACCACTTGATTTTCTCAGAGACCCTTGTTTGTTTGCTTTTCTTCGGTGTTTTCATAAAAATTTCTGTTAGCAGGAGACGGTGTTGCCGAGCGATTGCCTCTCCCAGGATCACTTTGCAATCTTTTACCCGGGGCTTCATGAAACTGCCTACCAAATGGTAGTCAATCTGAGTTTCATCTCCACCACTGCTGTAAGTGATCAGGTGTCGGCTTTGTTTGATGAACATGGTATTTAACACGATAAGACCGTGTGATTTGCACATGCTTAGGATGTCTTCACCAGGAAGGTTCCTGGTGCCATATCCTAGTCCTCCATGGCAGTCTTCATAGTCTTCGTTTGACTTCCCGACATGTCCATTCAAATCTCCTCCAACAAATAGAAATTCTTCCTTTGGGATATTCTTAAGGAGATTGTGGAAATCTAGCCAAAATGCATCTTTATCTCTCTGATTGTACCCATCGTGGGGAGCATATGCACTAACAATATTCCACACCTCTCCTTGTATTACTAGTTTGAGAGACATCAAACGGTCGCTGGACTTCGAAATGCTCAAGACGTTACCAAGTAGCTCTGCCGCAAGGATGATACCGATTCCGTTCTTAGACTTTTCCGTTCCGTAGTAGCGCAAACACTGCTCATGGGAATTAAAAAAGCGAAAAATCAGCAAAAATCAAAAGACGCAAATATTATCAAGAAAATAAAAGATGTAAATAATACTCATGATCATCATCATCATTTGAATAAACATAAAATAAGTCTATACTTATTCAAATGAGATAACTAATTTCAACCGTTTCCATTACCTTACAAAATGCTTTTAATAATAAAGTTTATTCAGAAAAAAATCAAATAATGAGACGACATAATTTCACAATTGTACCAAGTTCCTACCTTATCATACTCGTAATTATTTATAAAGCAAACATAAATAATTTAAAAATCGAAAACCTTTTTCTGAAAAATAAGAATTCATTGAAAAATTTATGTGACTGTGTCACCTACATACATACATATGTACCTACGTAGATATTTATTTTTATTTGATGAAAATTGCTCACACATAGAATTATCCTTTCATACATATCACAAAACGTGCTACTCAACTCACAACCGTTTGAGCATGGTATACATACAAGATCGATCGAACTGGGACCCACGAGTAAATCCCAGTCGATTGAAAATTGGCCATTTTTGTTTGTACTGGATGCGATATCTATGTAACTATATTATCTGTGATTATACACTTTCATACGAATTTCAAAATGTAAGATGGCACAAATGTCATCATTTGATTTATTAAGGCAGTAACTTTGTTTGTAAATGAAAACAATGGGTTCTGTTTATTGATTTTGTTTATTTAGACGTTTTAAATTTGTTCCATTAAGTCGCGAAAATATTATCGGTCAAGTGACCGCTACTAGAGTTGATGCACATTCGTGCTCGTTCCGCAGCATTTTTATGATTTTTTTCAAAACTTTAGGCGATCAATTTTACACCTTGTCGAATATTATCCTTTAAGGCCGTCAAGCTCTGTGGTTTCCTCGTAAAGAACCGTAACTTCAGAAAAATTCGAAGGAAAAAGCCTGGAAGGGCGAAACAGGACGACCAACCAACATCCAACCAACAACCAACCAACATCCAACCAACATCCAACCAACCAACAACAAACAACCAAGCAACGACCAACCAACAACCAACCAACATCCAACCAAAAACCAACCAACGACCAACCAACATCCAACCAACCAACAACCAACCAACGACCAACCAACAACCAACCAACAACCAACCAACAACCAACCAACATCCAACCAACATCGAACCAACATCCAACCAACATCCAACGAACATCGAACCAACATCCAACCAACATCCAACCAACATCGAACCAACATCCAACCAACATCCAACCAACATCGAACCAACATCCAACCAACATCCAACCAACATCCAAACAACATCGAACCAACATCCAACCAACAACCAACCAACAACCAACCAACGACCAACCAACAACCAACCAACATCCAACCAACAACCAAAAAACGACCAACCAACGACAAACTAACAACCAACCAACAACCAACCAACAACCAACCAACATCCAACCAACAACCAACCAACGACCAACCAACATCAAACCAACATCGAACCAACATCCAACCAACATCGAACCAACATCCAACCAACATCCAACCAACATCGAACCAACATCGAACCAACATCCAACCAACATCGAACAAACATCGAACCAACATCCAACCAGCATCCAACCAACATCGAACCAACATCCAACCAACATCCAACCAACATCGAACCAACATCGAACCAACATCCAACCAACATCCAACCAACATCGAACCAACATCGAACCAACATCCAACTAACAACCAACCAACAACCAACCAACAACCAACCAACCAACAACCAACCAACGACCAACCAACATCCAACCAACAACCAACCAACGACAAACCATTCAACATTCAACCAACAACAACGACCAACGACCAACCAACATCCAACCACCCAACAACCAACCAACAACCAACCAACAACCAACCAACATCCAACCAACAACTAACCAACGACCAACCAACAACCAACCAACGACCAACCAACCACCAACCAACCAACATCGAACCAACATCGAACCAACAACCAACAAACAACCAACCAACAACCAACCAACCAACAACCAACCAACCAACAACCAACCAACGACCAACCAACATCCAACCAACAACCAACCAACGACCAACCAATCAACATCCAACCAACAACATCGAACCAACATCGAACCGACATCGAACCGACATCGAACCGACATCGAACCGACATCGAACCAACATCGAACCGACATCGAACCGACATCGAACCAACATCGAACCGACATCGAACCGACATCGAACCGACATCGAACCAACATCGAACCAACATCGAACCGACATCGAACCAACATCGAACCGACATCGAACCAACATCGAACCGACATCGAACCGACATCGAACCGACATCGAACCGACATCGAACCGACATCGAACCGACATCGAACCGACATCGAGCCGACATCGAACCGACATCGAACCGACATCGAACCAACATCGAACCGACATCGAACCGACATCGAACCGACATCGAGCCGACATGGAACCGACATCGAACCGACATCGAACCAACATCGAAACAACATCGAACCAACATCGACCCAACATCGAACCAACATCGAACCGACATCGAACCAGCATCGAACCAACATCGAACCGACATCGAACCGACATCGAACCTACATCGAACCGACATCGAACCAACATCGAACCGCCATCGAACCGACATCGAACCGACATCGAACCAACATCGAACCAACATCGAACCGACATCGAACCGACATCGAACTGACATCGAACCAACATCGAGCCGACATCGAACCGACATCGAACCAACATCGAGCCGACATCGAACCGACATCGAACCGACATCGAAACGACATCGTACCGACATCGAACCGACATCGAACCAACATCGAACCGACATCGAACCAACATCGAACCAACATCGAACCAACATCGACCCAACATCGAACCAACATCGAACCGACATCGAACCAGCATCGAACCAACATCGAACCGACATCGAACCAACATCGAACCTACATCGAACCGACATCGAACCGACATCGAACCAACATCGAACCGACATCGAAACAACATCGAACCGACATCGAACCAACATCGAACTGACATCGAACCGACATCGAACCGACATCGAACCGACATCGTGCCGACATCGAACCGACATCGAACCAACATCGAACCGACATCGAGTATATTATAATAAGAAAAATTTAACATATATCAACAGTGCCTGGCACAATTTCCTCAAAAACGTCCACCCCGCTGTAATGTAATAGCTAGGTGGGCGGTTTTGTAAAGGAGGTGTTAGTTGACCTATGTCCCATGGCAGCAGCAGGCACGCTTGCGGATGCGCGGCTTTAGCTCGACGGTGGGGTGGGATCTTGCTGCCTCCCTATACACACATGATTTATCGTGCCTGATAATTTGTTTATTTAAAAGAAGTGAGAAGGAAGAGAGGAGGAGCTGATTCAAGAGAGAACAAAGGTAAAAATAAGATAAAAAAAAAGACAACGGTATAAAGAACTGTGAGGCTGACTTTGTTTCAGGTGTTGCGAAACATTTTGGACATGCCCTACCCCAATGTATCTGGTGAGAGCCTAGATACACCATGACTACTCTGTTCCCATATCTATTAAGGATAGTCCCAAAAGTTACCCTCACATTTATCTACTCAATCACAACCTTTAAGAACGATTTTTAATAACGCATCATACTCATAAAGAAATGCATTTCATGTGCGCATGAATACAAAAAAGCATATGTATTTATTTACTTCAATTTAAATATAGAGAATTAAACATTATTCATTTTACTCATAAACATGTATCCCATGTTTATTTATAAGGTAAATAGGATTCAAAACTATTATTTAATAATAAAAATGATAATAAAAAAAAATGTTTTTGATTACCGAAGAAATTTAGGGAAGGTTTTACATATTACAAATTGTGCAAGTGTGTCCGCCGGGAACGTATACTACTTTGTTTTGCCGCCATTTTGGTAAACATTAGTCTTGACAGTTCATATTTGGCAGTCGTGAAGTAGACACGTGGCAAATTTATTATGGAAAAATATTCGATAAACCAACGTGTTTTAATCGTTAAAACATTTTGTCAAAATCAATCATCGATTACTGTGACGATGAGAAAGTTACGTGAAATTTTTGGGAGAAACAACGTGCCAACGAAACGCACTATTTATCGTGTAGTGAATGATTTCGAAGAAAGAGGGTCTGTAGGTGATAGGCCCAAGCATGGGCCACAACGTACTGCAAGATCGGCTGAAAACATTACTGCTGTTCAAGGAAGTGTTCAAAACAATCCATCAACCTCAATTCGACGCCGTGCTCAGGAGCTTGGTCTTCAAAGAACAACTTTGGCCACAATTTTGCACAAGGATTTGCATTTGTTTCCATTTAAGATTCAGTTGACACAAGAGCTTCTTCAAGAAGACCATTTACGCCGCCGTACATATGCCAATACGATGTTACAGCTAGCCCATGACAACCCCGATTTTCATGAAAAAAATCATAACGAGTGACGAAGCACCTTTTCATTTGAATGGATATGTGGATAAACAGAATAGTCGGTTCTGGGCAATGGAAAACCCTCAAATTATTCATCAGTCACCTTTGCATCCATTAAAAGTAACAGTCTGGTGTGCAATTTGGTCAGGAGGAATCATTGGACCTTACTTCTTTGAAAATGAAAACGGCGTAACTGTAACTGTGAATGGGGAGCGATATCGTGATATGATTGAAAACTTTTTAACGCCACAACTGCATGCCTTGGGCTTGATTAACATGTGGTATCAACAAGACGGTGCCACATCGCATGCAGCCAGGATTACAATGGAATTACTGCGAGACCTCTTTCCACAACAAGTTATTTCAAAAAATGGTGATGTTGATTGGCCTCCACGGTCGCCTGATTTGACTGCTCCTGACTTCTTTTTGTGGGGATATCTGAAAAGCAAGGTTTATGCAAACAAACCAGAAACGCTTGAGCAACTCAAACAAAATATTCGTGATGAAATTAATGAAATACCGCGTGAAATGTGTGAGAATGTAATGAAAAATGTACTCAAAAGGGCTCGCATTTGTGAGACTAGCAGAGGCGGACATTTACCTGATATTGTATTCCATACATAATTGCCGACATTAAATAAAACATTTATCAATATAAGATCCATTCTCTTTCATTTAATCAAAAATTATAAAAAAACAAAGTAGTTTACCTTCCCGGCGGACACCCTGTACTTACAGTTTTCTGGACGCTGAAAGATGTGGCCACATGTTTTCGTCGCTGTCACTGTGTTGTTAATGGTTTTGTTTTTGGCTTAGATCAATTTTATAAATTTCCACGGCAATATATTTTTACTATATAAACTACTGTGACTACGTATGCAAATCGTGGGATGTACGTTACAGTCAACAAGAATTTTTATTTTTATTTTTTTTTTATAAATAATTAAACGGCATTTACGAATTTTCAAATTTATTAAGTTAAATGCAAATATAAAGCGCCAAATCAAGATAAATCACTTTTAAGGAATTTTAATATTTAGGTTAGGGTCGGTGCACTAGCACTTTCGATGTTGGGAACACTCTGGATCGATGGACTTCTGAGTGAAATGTTTGTACGCTGGTAGGTGAAAACCACGGGGGGAGGCGGTACGTGAATCTTGTCCACGTGTCAGGAATTTGCATGCTTTGGATGCTTCACGTGCTGATGATCTTCGCGTTTTATCGAAACTGTGCGTTACTTGCAGCGATAAAACTCAAGCAACTGGTTGATGATTGTTTGATCGGAGTTCGATGATGCGAACAAATACATAGGTGAATGCGACAAAAAAAAGGTAATTGCAGACGCTCGTTTTGGCCCGTTTATACTTGTATTAATTCCCGACCGAGCTGCGTCTGCAAAGTTTTTTGTGATCGCTGGTAAATTTTTGGATAAATGATCCAATATGCTTTGATAGCATCAAATGTAGGAGCAGGAACAGAGATTATGAGGACACGGCGCTGGTGAAAAATAATTGCAAATCCTAGGACACATTTAAGGGTTTTATTTTACGACTAAATGAAATCGAATTAAGGAAAATAGATGCAACTCTTACCTGTGGATGAACTTGTACTTCTATAGAAAAAGAAGTATGTATTCGGATCCACTTTACGGATTTTATCTTTCGGACAATCCCAGCGTTTTGGTCCTCTTATGTTCGCTGTCTGCGTGCAAAAGAATGTGCGTGGGATATTGGTAAAAGAAAAATGGTTGGCTCCTACTCGTATGAGCCCTAAGAGTTCAGTGGCAACTGCAGCTGATCATCTAGACTTTTTGACAGCGTTAATATCTACGTCCGGTTTGAGTTTAGGGTTAGGATAGCAGCAGTTAAATTTAAAATTTAACGAAGCTTTTTTTTCTTGGTTTTATTGTTTAAGGTGTACGCTACACCGCACAAATGAAAATACTGAGTTTTCAAGGAGAGTTGCGGTGCCGCTGCGGTGCCGTTGCGGTGCCGCTGCGGTGCCGTTGCGGTGCCGCTGCGGTGCTTTGTGGTGCCGTTGCGGTGCCGTTGCGGTGCAGTTGCGGTGCCGGTGCGGTGGTGCTACGGTGCCACTGCGGTGTAATTGCGGTGTGACTGCGGTGCCATTGCGGTGTAGTTGCTGTGCAGTTGCGGTGCCGCTGCTATGCCGCTGCGATGTAGTTCCGGTACGTCTGCGGTGTAATTGCGGTTCCGTTGCTGTGCTGCTCCAGTGCTGTTGCGGTGCCACTTCGGTGACGTTGCAGTGCAGTTGCGGTGTAGTTGCGGTGCAGTTGGAGTGCCACTGCGTTGCTATGGCGGTGCTAATTCGGTGCTGCTGCGGTGCCAATTCGGTGGTGTTGCAGTGCAGCTGCGGTATAGTTGCGGTGTAGTTGAGGTGGCGCTGCTGTGCATTTGAAATCCAACTAGCGAAATAGCAACGGGTGTAAAAGATGGACAATGCTGCCGGAGCAGGTATTTTTCGGAAAAAATCACATGTCCATGTCAAAGCTGAGATTCTAGCCATATACGATGCAAGAGAGTATTCGACATATCACAGCAAGATATCTCCATTTACGTTGATAGCCATGCAGCCATTAAGGCCCTAGAAACTACTGCAAGGTTTGAGATCATCCAAATTAGTCGGACTCTGTCGCTCAGAACGGCAACAGGCAGAATAATATTGAAATTATTTTGGTGCCAGGCCACAATAGCATTAGCGGGAATGCAAAAGCAGATGAGCTAGCCCGAACAGGAACTGGACAAAAGAGTCTAGATGACCATTTCATACGCAAAGTCTTAATTAACAAATATAATGATAAACACAGTTAAAAGCAGATGGGAAGAGGTTGTGGCGACTCGGACGTTGATGCGGACAAGAGACAATTTCTATGTCCTTATCCAGGCATCAGCAGACTTCATCCAAACCTACTTGGCAAACCTTTCTTTGGAGAATTAGAGGAACTGGAAGACATACCGATGTCGACGTGCATGAACTTCTGCAACAGATCCGGTTGGACAAGGTTCCTGTTCGAGACGAGCTCAACCAAGTCGACCAGATAAGTCTAAGTATCATAAAACTCCATAAAATTTTCTGTATTTGCTAGGACA
Source organism: Brachypalpus laphriformis (assembly GCA_945910035.1). NCBI lineage: Eukaryota > Metazoa > Arthropoda > Insecta > Diptera > Syrphidae > Brachypalpus > Brachypalpus laphriformis. The sequence continues at coordinate 129,521,035 of OX246755.1, forward strand.
GATTTGACTTGCAGATGCAGTAGGTGTGGATGGAGCCTGATACTATCTACGTCATGTGGCTTAAACTCGGCCTACATGGCTCCACCAAGGTTAAGTGCAGCCTTTACCTCTGTACCTTCAGGAAATTCGGACCATGCGCTACGAGTAATATCGGCATCACATCCTTTATCGCCACCAATGGCAGGATAACGAGCGCACCATCGCTTGATTTGGAATTACAGGTTGTCTAACTGGCAACAGCCGCGGAAGTTATTCGCATCATTACCATGGACTGACGCCGTTACTGAGGTGATTTTCCTTGCAATGGAATTATACTGTATATTATACTTATACTATACACTGCGCCCAAACTGTGGTTGAACATGAATTTTCAGCATTCTACTGCAGTCAAGAACAGAGAAAATAGGGAGTAACGCTCCAATCAATCAGAGCAAAGAAGATCGACCTTCGTAAGGCTTCCGAGAGCGCTGTGCAACTAGAGACTTCAACTGGGGGAATTGCCATGGGGAAGAACTAACTGGGTCAACAGATATCTGCAGACATCTCGGGGCGCTGTTATACATGATGTTATACATATGTAGGTGCACCTTTTCTGAGAGAAGATTATACAAAAGAAAGAACGCCAGTTTGCCGAGATCATCAAAGAAAGGAGCCCCTAGATGGAGCAGTCTTTTTGGGACATAGCCAGACATGTGCATAGGAAGTAAAGAATAGTTTCATGCTCCTCTTCGTCTATACAGTTCCTGCAGTAGACGTTAGAAAGGAGTCCCAACCCTTCTGCATGTTGGTCCATCAAACAGTGTCCAGTCATGGCTGATAAGGAACTACGTTTCTGATTCAGCCTAGACCCGATCTGCCTTGAAATATGACATGTTTACCCATTTTCCCATTTGTTGTTGGTTGGTGCTCTTTTCTTTATAAACGAATGATTCCATCTGTCCTTTGGAAGTGAACATATCTAGCACCAAAAAGAGAAGAACTAGGGTACCGTTCACTATAAAAAATAGGGCACCAAAAAGTTAAATCCATCGCTGCCTACATCAAACTTGCTGAGAGAAGGCCAGCCAATGTCGAATCAATGGAGGGAAAGCTACCTTCTCCTTGTATACAAAGGGAAGGGTGATACGCGTAACTGTAATAACTACCGTTCGATCAAGTTGATGTCACACACCATGAAGATCGTTGAGCGGGTATTAGGTAGCCGACTGCGAAAAATAATATGGCTATCTGATGATCAGTGAGGGTTTGTCGCGGGTAAATCAACCACAGATGCAATCCAAAGTATAAGGAGTATGGACATATACGAAGGAGCAAAGACAAGAGTAAGTTGTCCCGCTGTAGTAGCCGAAGTGTTTCCAATCAAAGTCGGGGTGCACCAGGGAAGATCTTCAGTCCATTTACATTAGTTCAAAAAAGATAGAGAGTGATCAATAGCAAAGCAACATGTGATGACGACATCAATCATAGCTTAGGTTAGGTTAGGTTAGGTTAGGATCGGCCCTCGATGAGGATGTACTTAGACCAGAAAGTAGGTCCATTGTACTGCCGATGTGTAAGGCGGGTGGGTCACCCTCTTACTCTTGGAACCATCTGCTTCGTTGAATGAAGTCGAGAATTTTAACCGTGCAGGTGTTGCCGAGATCAATAAGATCATTGTAGAAGTATTCACCCAGAGTGGCCTTCCTGATGTTGGCGAGCGCAGGACAGGCGCACAGGAGATGACTGATGGTCTCTTCTTCCTCTTCATCACTGCAGCTTCTGCAGAAGTCGTTATGAGGGATACCTAATCTCTGGGCATGTCTTCCTATGACGCAGTGTCCAGTGATGACATTTGTTATTTTTGAGAGGGCTCCTCTCTTGTGCTTCAAGAGTCCGATGGCCCTGGATTAATTGAGTATCGGCCAGAGCTGTCTGGCGGTATGACATTGGTCTAGATGTTGCCATCGATGATTGGCTACTTTCTCGGCCTCAATTTGAATGAGGTACTTAACATAAGAGGCTGGCGCTTCGATGTCGGTGATGCTTATGCTATCTGTACCAGAGGAGCCTTGTCGTGCTAGTTCGTCGGCTGCACAATTCCCCGCTATGTCACAGTGACCTGGAACCCGCCAAAGGGTGAGGTTGTACTGACCAGCTATCTCGTTAAGAGATATGCGACAGTCTTTCACTGCCTTAGATCTCGTAGTGCTGGATGCGAGGGATTTGATGGCTGCCTGACTGTCGACATAAATAACAATATCAGGTGTTGATAGTGTGCTAGCCGCCAGCCAGTCAGCAGCTTTGAGAACTGCGGTGATTTCGGCTTGAAAAACGCTGCAGTAGTCTGGAAGGTTAAAGGAGAGGTGTATGTCCAGATCTTCCGAGAAAATTCCGGCACCGACTCCGTCCTTGGTTTTGGACCCGTCCGTGAAGATTGACAGCGATTCGTTGTAAAGGACATTGCGTTGCGTCCACTCACTTCTGTCCGGTATCGAGGGCGTGTAGCCCTTGTCAAAATCATATTCAGTGGGCAGATGGTCAGTGGAATTGGGAAGATGACGGTGCATCGAAAGTATATTGGCATGTCCCGTGTGTTGCTCCTTCCACTGCCTGGAGCCTCTCAGTCTTATTGCCGAGCTGACAGCCAATTGTTTACTGACGATGTCAATCGGAAGCAGGTGGAGCATGGTTTGGAGCACCGCTGTGGGAGAAGTTCTCAGTGCACCGGTAATACTGAGACATGCAACTCGCTGAGTTTTTTCGATTATGGATAGGTTGGATTTCTTCTCCAAGGCGGGCCACCATACCAATACTCCATACATGAGAATCGGTTTAATGACCGACGTGTATAGCCAGTGCATGATGGTGGAGCCTACTGCTTTCTTGCAGATGTATAGAGCGGCCAGCGATTTCCTGGCCCGTTCGACGACATTCTTCTTCCAAATTAGCTTGCGGTCAAGCTTTAGGCCTAAATAGCTAGCACTATTTGAAAGCTTGAGGGTGGATCCCCTTATCTTGGGCGGAGTGAAGTCAGGTAGCTTGAGTTTTCTTGTGAATAGAACTAGCTCGGTCTTCGTCGAGTTGACGGAGAGGCCGCATTTATCGGTCCATCTGAGCAGTTCATTGAGAGCAGACTGCATGACATCGGCCAGCGTCTGCGGGTATTTGCCTGTTGTTAGAATGGCGACATCATCTGCATAGGCAATAACATTGCATCCAGTTTTTTTGATCTTTAGAAAGGCCTCGTTGAGCACCGAATTCCACAATAGTGGAGACAGTACACGCCCTTGAGGGGTGCCTCGATGTGCATGTCGCTTGACAGTACTACTTCCGAAGGATTCTGTTATTACCCTGTTCTTTAGAATGTGTTCTATGAAACAACAGATGGGTTCGCAGATGTTGAGCCTACGTAAGGCACTGGTAATCGAATTTGTTTCAACGTTGTTGAAGGCTTCCTCTATGTCTAGAAATGACACTAGGGTGAACTCTTTGGTTGAGAGTGATTTTTTGATAGGGTGAATGATGGAGTGCAAAGCCGTTTCGACAGACTTACCTTTTTGGTAGGCGTGTTGTGACGTGGATAGTAGGGTGCTATCAATAGTGGCCTTGATGTGTAGGTCCAGGATTCTTTCTAGAATCTTGAGAAGGAAGGATGTTAGACTAATAGGTCTAAGGTCCTTTGGGAGGGTGTGCGATGTCTTGCCTGCTTTGGGTATAAAGACCACTCTTACCTCGGTCCAGGCAGTTGGTGTTGTTCCGAGCTCAAGACAAGCCTTCAGTATACAGGAGAGATACTGCCATACTATACTGAAGGCCGTCTGAATCTGGGCCGGAAAAATACCATCCGGTCCCGGGGATTTGAATGGTTCGAAACTGTTTACTGCCCATTTCAGCTTATCTTCGCTGATAAGATGAGGAGGTGCCTGTGGGCATGCAGCATTTACCAGGGCGTGATCATCGTTGGGGGTAGGCGTGCAGCTGGGGAAGTGAGTGTGCATGAGCAGGTTGAGCGATGCTTCGTCCGATTCCGCCTAGGATCCATTGGGATTCATGAGGACACTAGGTATAGTTGGTGTTTTGGAGAGGACCTTTTGCAGTCTAGAGGATTGAGACGTGTTGTCAATACTCTGACAAAAACCGCGCCAGGATCTGCGTCTAGCTTTCCGAACCTCTATTTTGAAGTTCTTCAGACTTTCTTTGTAGATCTCCCAGTCCAGTGGTAGCCTTGTTCGTTTGGCTTTATTGAATTGCTTCCTGCTTATGCAGCGAAGACTGTTAAGTTCTGCATTCCACCATGGGGGACGATTGTCCACCTTTCTTCTTGTGATTGGACAGGATTCGATGAAAGCTGTATTAAGTGCAGAAGTTAGAACGGTGTTTAGCTCGTCTAATTCCAACTGTGTAGTTGGTGTAGTGTACACTTGATTGGATAGTTTAGCAGAGAGGGATTTATTGTGAAAGCACCAGTCGGTTTTCCGTCGATTGCGGAAGACCAAGGGTGCGGTACTGTGACAAATTTCCAGTTCGTACTCCAGATAGCGGTGATCGAAAAACGAATGACTGTCAGATACAGTCCAGTTGGAAATTGCAGGGGAGATACATTGGGAAGCAAAGGTGACGTCAAGCACCTCTTGCCGGGTCTTAGTAATAAAAGTGGGACTATTTCCTCTGTAACAAACTACTAGGTCGCTGCCTACTAAATACTCGAAAATAGACCTACCTCGAGGGTTAGTGTCGGTACTTCCTCATAGACCATGGTGCGCGTTGGTATCGCACTCCAATATGATGGCTTCTCTTCTCCTCCTTGCTTCATCTACCAATTCTTCCACTTCCTTGGATAGAGCAGACTCGGGGTCTTCATAGGGTAGGTATCCTGATGCCAGCCAGATGGTGGTGTTTTTTGATTTGAGCAGTGTACTGCTAGGTCTCTTGTGCTATGGTGGGGAAGAAAAGTTAAGTTTAAGGAAGTTTTAGCGAGAATGCAAGCTCGGGTTCTACCTACATCCTTCGCGTGGTACAGCGTATATCCTGGGGCCCTCAATCCTATGACGGTGTCATCTCTTATCCAAGGTTCTTGGTTCAGGGCAATGTCGAAGCCTCGTTCACTGAGGCGAAGTAGCAGGTTAGCGGATGCTAAGGAAGAATGGTGGAGATTAAGCTGTATCAGTTTTAGCATCATTATGAGCTGATACGGACCTCTCCACGACGGTAGCGTTTAGGTCATCGGGGGACGATGGTTCATCATCAGGGACTACAACGCGGGGGAAGGCGGGAGTCGCCAAGTTAGAGGGACCTGCGATGCTATTTCGGTCCACCGTGGAAAGCCTTACATCGATTACCTTCAGACCACAATGGATCTTGAACTCCTTCGCGCGGAGTAGAGGTAATGATTCGGCAGTTAGAGAGATGACTAGTGAGCGGCCAGATCTCTTGGTTTCATTATCCGTCTTTTTAGAGGTCGATGGCTCCTCAAATGCGTTCCAGTCTTTGACTGGTAGGTCCGGATTCTGATAGGCAATCAGGCTAAGGACTTTTGCTGGCTCGGGCGGTTCGAGTGGAACCCAGATCCTCGCTTTCGGCCTGTGGGGGATTTGGCTCCGTTCCACCGCCTTGAGCTTGGCTCCTGGCCAGATTTCACCTATGCTGCTAATGGCAGCGGCGATGAAGTCGACCGAGTTCTGATCGTCGCATGCGATCAGCTTGACAAAGCCTTGATGCCAGCCAGCGTCTTGAAAGGTGGGTGGAGAGTTGGGATGAGTCAAAATACGCTCGTAAAGGCAGTTCATCACTCTGCCTTCAATGAGCCTCCACTTGTCGTAGGAGATCCAACCCTTCTTCGTCAGACAGGTCCACTATCGCGACGACGAGGCTGTCCTTGACCGTCTCGGAGAAGGGTTTGGAGCTCACTGAGCTCTTTGTCTTCTTCGAGGCGTTGGACTCCTCGTCTACGGACCTGCGTCTCTTGGGCGCTGAGTCTATCGCGAATACGGACTGGCCCCCAGCTTGGTTTGGAAAACCAGATCGACTCGATGTGTCGTTAGCATGGGATCGATTCTTTCGAGGAGAGGGATTCACTCTTCGCTTTGTGGGTTGGCGAGTGCCCCGGGTGGAGGACTGGCGTGAGCCACGGGTGGAAGGGTGGCGTGTGCCACGGGTGGTTGGGTGGCGTTGCCCACGGGTAGCGAAGTGCCGTAGAGGCCTTAGCTTCATAAGCTCGCTAAACTGTTTGGCAATGTCAGTTGCCCAGACGTAGGATTCCCGCTCTTGTTGACTCCACTCCTTTTCCGCCTTTTTGCCTAGTCGGTCAAGGATGCGGAAAGCCGCTTTAGTCTCACGACTTAGCGACTTCCTCTCTTGGTCAGTGAGCTTGGGAAGAGATGGAGGAGCTAAACTGCACGTGGGTGTGGCGCTGTTCAGTTTATCCGACAGCACGGAGCACTTGCTGACGGAATTGTCGATGCAGAGATTCTGCAGATGCTCTTCCACACGTGTAGTGCTTTTTGAGCTGCCGACGATGTCGGCTATTTCCGGTTTTTTTTTGTTGAGGTCCGGCCTCAAGGTCTGGTTTTTTGTTTGGAAATGAAATTTTGGTCCCACGAGTAGCTAGGGAAAGGGTGGTCAGTCTGCACAGAGCCCCGCATTATGCAGATAAGGCGGCTGATACCAGAGCGTGCCCGCCGTCTCTGGATACACCGTTAGCGACTGAGCTATTTTTGGTTGCCCTGGGCCCTCAGCCAGGCTGATCCTCGGCACGGTACGGTTGACACCTTGATCCAGCCCAGGGGGGAAGTTGGGAGAGGGGGTGGGGGTAAGAAGGATAGGAGAGACTAGGTAGGATGATTATCCTTTAGTTTTACTTCGAGCCTCTTCAAGTGAATCGCTCATCGTTGTGGCGGTACCGCTTGGGACGTGATACGTCCCCGATGTCGATTCCAAGCGTCTTGAGCTCTAGTATAAGCCATCACACCACGACAAGGTAGATAATCAAGTGATGGAATCATAGCTTAAGCGTAGGTTAGGTGAAGTGGCGAGAAAACTCCGCTATCTTCTGTGACAGAAAGATGCCCCTTAATTTGAAAGGAAGGCTCTACACCGCAGTTTGCGTCCAGCGCTCACATACGGTTCACAATGTTGGACAATGTAAAAAAAAGTATGAGAGTAAATTAACGGCAGCTGAGATGAAGATGCTTTGCATGACAACAGGGGTGACCAAGCTTGATCGAATTTCGAAGATCCGTGGAAGCCTTCACGTCAAGGAAACCATCTTACGAAAAATAGAGCGCGACCAGCTCAGTTTGTATTGCCACGTTAAAAGAAGACATATTTTGAACCCTGTTAAAAAGGCAATATCAGTGAACGTTCCAAATACATCGCGAGGCAGGAGAGGCAGGACTATAAACACCTGGATCACACAAATGCAACGACATCGGCATTTCATTGGCCTCAGTAACCGAGTGATCCAAAATCGGGAGGCCTCCCGATATTTTCTGAGGTCAAATAGGCGAACCCCACAGGCGGATCAATAGAAATGCGGTGAAGTGGGAGGGTTGTGATCCCTTATTTTCGGATCATAACCTCGCCGAAATAGGAGGAACAGGACAGCTTTAAATTAATGCGTCAACTAAGGGGTTCTGAATAGACATGAGAAGATGCAATGCGTCAATTTTCATCACCAAATATTTTGCAAATCGAATAAACCGATTCCTAAAACAAGAATGTGAAGTTTAAACAAATGTGGAGAATGAAAAAATAACAACATCTAACATTTTATGGCTAAATATAAGGGCTGCATTTTAACACCAACGTCCAAATTTATTAATGTCAGGCATGCACTCCGCAAATTTTTTATTTATTTGTTTTTTGGAAATTAATTACGCCATTCCATTTAAATGAAGTACTCTTGCATATAACTGCGATAAAATAAAGCCAGTCCAACAAATCAAGATAACAGACAACAGAAACGCATTGTGTTCATCTGTCACATCCGGCAACATCCAATGTATTTATAGCATACAAAGTACATTCTCTACTTCTGACTTCCGACGTTCCAAAATTCAGCCAAATCAATTCACCCAGACGAAGTTTTCGAATCGAAATTCTAGTTGAATGTGGTTTGGTCTGGAATGAATAGTGCAAAAAGCAATAAGTCGAAATCCTTGTGAGTTTCGCGGCAATAAGCGTGAGTGGGTTGTAAGCCATGAATACCAATAAATCACTCTGCATCGTCCTGTCCTGACTACACTTTTACAGGTACTCCAGAAAATTGTGCAGCACGTAAACTGTAGCAAAAAAAAAAAAAACCCTTTCTTCAGCTACTTTTTTCCCCTTCTTCTGCTACTCTATCGGGTTTTTGTTTTTAAATCTCAAAACTTTCTAAACTTCAATGCACTCTAACCTAAAAGAAGATAAAGAAGATAAAAGCAGAGTTACAAAAAGTGGATTGAAACCAATAAGGAATGCGCAACTTTTAGTCCCGGTCATATTTTCAATAAACTTTTCTTTTTGCCGCCATTATCACCACCGTTTACTGGTTGCTGGCGCGCACTATTGGGACTGTTACTAATACTTCTTACTTTTTGTCGTAGTTTTCGATTTGGGAGACAAAGTTTTTGTTTTCAACTGCAGTTGCATAGTAATAAAATGAAATTATTTTGTTTTTCACTACGGGAGGAAATCCTGAGTCACACAGGTCGTTGGCATTTTGAAATAGTGGTAGCTTTATATGTGTTTTTTTTTTTTAAATATATTATATTTTGAAAACTTTTTCTTCCTCACTCAGCACACATGGTTAAGTCAGAAATAGCATGTTATTTGTGAGAAAGTGAATGTCAATCGGTCTTCAATGAGTGGGGATTGAGTTGGGACTAAAGTACACGTCACAGTATTCGAATTGTCGGTTAGAGTATGTACCTACGTCACGTCTGCAAACGGCACTACTTTCAGAATTAGAACTCTCAAGTTAGCTTAGAAATGAAACGTAGACGATGCTTTGTCGTAATAGTGAATCAAATCTGATTAATTAAATCCACTGCACTATCAACTTGTGATAGAAATTGCTTGTTTTAGTTTTTTAATTAAATACCCTAGTTCTGACACCCCACTCCTTGGTATGCCTCCATGATGTAGAAGATTGGGTTTGAGAACATAAACAGAAAAAAGCTGACTTGATGAGGAGATATCTACAGATGAAGTAGAATGAAAAATAATCATTAGATTAAGTGTCCTGTTTTCTTTCCTAGATTCACTTCAATACATCTGATTGGACAGTGTTCTCCCCCATTTACGAATTCCATCCGATGTACACTTGTATAGTATGGAGTTGCAAACAAAATTCGGCTCTAAAACTTAATGAGCGAAGCGATTTCGTTATTTGAATACCCAAACGAAAGTGAGTTCATTTGAATACAATGCTCTTCAAATAGGAGAAAGTGAAACGCTGACCATCGACTTTTTCACTATTTGGAGATTTAGGAACGCTTCTCCGCAGGAAATAATAGTTTTGTTTAGAGTTCAATCAACTCAGTGCTCTGAGGACATATGGAAGTTTTAAGTAACCTGCTCAGATATCAGCGGAGATTCATTGAATGAATGACTCGGATCGGGGAATAAGTGTAAGTTTATGCCAAACACTCAGACACAAAGCTGTCCATGTAGTGAAATTCCTACATTCTTTTGGTGTAACACAGAGGGTCGACCAGGGAATGAAATTCGATCCTATTTCCATTCCCATTACATCAAACCGCAAGAAGCGCAGTCTCATTTTTGCATATGCATGAAACTAACAGTGGAAGTGCTCTCTTATATCTTCGCTTTCGATGCAAGACCGGCACATAGGGTCTGCCATAATTCTCTTCTTGGTGAGAATGGTTCAAGACCTTTAAAGGGTTATGTAGCCCTCTCTCTTCCTAGCGAGTCCGCTGCTTGGCATGGCCCGGTATCCAATAGAGGGTTACTTTATTTCTTCTGCCCACTTCGAGCTTGTGTAGGCATGCCAACACAAGTTTAGACTTGACGATATGGACATCAAGTGCCTTGATGGCTGCTTGACTGACGGGGTTATTATTTGCAGCTACGGATGAATGGAATGCTCAAAACTTCATCAGCATTGAAGATATTTTTTAATAATGCAAGGTAAGGTGCCTTCAACAGTAAAGCCCTATCTCGAACAACTAAGGAGACTCTATATAAGACCTTGATCATCCCAGTCCTGCTTTACGGCGCTGAAACATGGACTTTATTAAAAGAGGATGAAGATATCTTTGGTCGCTTCGAGAGAAAAATTCTTCGTAAGATTTTCGGTCCCGTTTGCGTTGACGGGTTTTGGAGGAGAAGATTCAATCACGAACTATACGAGCTGTACATCGACATCGACCTAGTCAAAAAACTGCGTATTGGACGTCTGAGATGGCTAGGACATGTAGAGCGAATGGACACCAATGCTCCGGCCCGCAGAGTCTTCGAATCTAACCCCGAGAGACGACGCAGTAGAGGGAATCATCGCCGTACACAAGTTCAAGGGGACCTCGACCAACTTGGAGTGCGCAACTGGAGGCAATTAGCTAAAGACCGAGCTAAATGGAGAGGCTTGTTGGTTGAGGCCCAGGTTCACCCCGAACTGTAGCGCCACCTAAGTAAGTAAGTAAGAAGCCTCATATTTGATCCTGTACTATATCAAAAGAAATTCAGAGGGCCAATCGTACAAATTCAAAATTCAAATTGAAAATAGTGATGCAGGAAAAAAAAATTAAAAAAAAATAGTTTTCCAAATTAAATAGATTTTTATAGAGAAATTTTCACTTTTAGTCCAGTCAACAGGCAAAAAAATGTTTTTATATGATATCCGGTAGTTTTGCTTTTAGGTAGGGTCACAGACATATGGATTTTAAAAATAACTCTCAGTCTACGGCCTTCCTCACACCCCAGCATGAGGAACATAATCTATCCGGTCTGTACGACTCACATACGCTGAAGACATTGACATAGTCGGATGAAGAGAGCATGTGGACAAAACAAAACATTATACCTACATATTGTAGCATTGACTGCAGGATGGTTTGTGTACCAAAAACTGAAACACTGTATCTCAAACTGTAGCAACTATTGCAAAACATTCTAGCAGTAAATATTCCAACCTGATGTGCTTACGTTCCACAATTGTTCCACACAATATCCCAATATTCCATGATCCTCAATTCACCCGGAGAAACATCAAGTATGTTCTAGAACCCCTAGCGATTTCCTATAAATACCCATACCACAACCATCGTGGAGACAGTTGGTCATAAGTGAATACAGCGATTACAAGAGATATTCGACCAGTGGTGAAAGCAAGCGACATTGTGAAAATAGTCTGTAGCGACCGTTTGATTTGAAATAATAAAGTGATTGAATATTGTGTTAAAGTGAAGTTGGTATTTGATAATAAATAAACGATTAAAATACACAAAAGACGGTTTTATTTAAAACGAACCCCAGCAAGAATATTACAATGGTGTCAGAAAAGTGGAATAAAACAAATTTTGTGTATTGCGTTTTGTGTAAGCGAAAAATAAAAATGGTTCGGAAATTGCTAGAAGATTTGTCATTGCCGCAACTAAAGGAAGTACTGAGCCAGCGGGAGCAACCTACGACTGGTACAAAAAGAGAATTGATTATTAAGTTGCGGAAAATAGTGACGGACGAAGGTGCAGATCCTGAAACAGCTTTGTTTGACGTCGAAGAAGAACAAGTAAGTACGACGAGTGACATGTCGGCTTTAATGAAATTGCTATCTGAAAAATTCGAGAAGATAGATAATTCTTTCGATGAACAAAAGAATTCTCTAGACGCCAAGTTCGACGAACAAAAGAATTCTCAAAATGAAAAATTCGAGAAGCTAGAAAATTCTGTGGCTGAGCAGAAGAATTCTCTAGATGCTAAGCTTGACGAACAAAAGAACTCTCTGGAACATCAGCTATTCGATCAAAGGAGTGTTCTCGAAAGCAAATTCGATGAATAAAATAAAAGTTTGGAAACCAGATTCGGGACAATCGACGAGAAAATTGGAAATGTAGAGACCAAAATTGAGACATTTGAAACAAAATTCGAGAACGTTCAAACAAAATTCGAGGCTGTTGAAGGAAGATTCGAGAATTTGGCAAAGGAACTCGAATGCGTGAAGAAACAGAAAGTTTGGGAGTATTCAACCGACTTCCCGAGAAGGAAAGAGATGCAGCCTCCCGTCTTCGATGGACAGACATCATGGCCAATATATAAGAGGCAGTTCGAAGCTGCGGCAATGACGAACAACTGGGACGATGAAGAGAGGTCCATTGCCCTCACGCTTGCGAGGGCAATCTGGCCCAATCGTATTTCTAACGAACACCTTTACGAGAGAACGGGTCAGGAACCAATAGGCACAACTATCCAACGGCGGAAGTGGCAGTGGATTGGTCACACGTTCCGAAAGGGTGACAGCTCCATAGCGAACCATGCTATGCAATGGAACCCTCTAACTCAGGAGGCAGAAGACCTGGCGGTCCGCGGAAAACATGGCGCAGAACAGTCGAGAAGGAGGCACGGCAGTTAGGGAAAAGTTGGGGAGAACTCAGACACATTGCCAGAAACCGTACACGATGGCGCGTAGGCGTAGTAGAGGCCCTAGGACCCACAAGGGGATACAGGACATAAGTAAGTACGCTTGCGCTTAGAGGATCAGCTGCAGAGCTACTACAAACTATTCCCGAGGACAAACAACGCAACTACGACAGTCTGGTGAAAGCCATTGAGATGCGATTTGGGGACGACCACATGCAGCAAGTATATAGGGTCCAGTTGCGCAGAAGGTCCCAGATGAAGGGTGAGACGCTCCAGCAGTTGCAAGCAGACATCGAGCGACTGGCACATTTGTCCTATCCAAACGCCGGCGAGGAGATCATTAACGAGATGGCAACCGAAGCGTTCACCCATGCCATAGCTGATTCGAAACTACAAATGGCGGTAAGAATGGTTTCAAAGAAAACGCTCGCCGAAGCTTTGGCGTTTGCTCTGACAATGGAGGCCGCAGACCAGGCCTGTCAGGGAATACACCGTGTGAGGGAAGTAGCCGCGATCGAATGCTCTTGCCAGAGGATGGACGTCGAAGACCGAAACAACGCTCGCGGAGGACAAATTCGTTGCTGGAACTGCAACAAAATGGGACACCTACAACGGCAATGTAGAAATCCACCCAGACGTGGAAACTGTCCACATTGCGCGAACAGGCGACGCAACGAAGAACCATCCAACAGGGACAACATCCATCCTGTTGGCCAGGCTCCTCGAAACCAGCAAAAGTTGGCTAATGGAATCGACGCCCCCAAGACCACCATCCAGGTCTCCCAAACCAAACGATGCAACAAGAGTCTAACAGTGGAAGCATTCATTGGCAAAAACAAGTGCGTGGCTACTATCGATACCGGCGCCACGGCTTCCATTGTAAGAAGAGATCTCGTCCGGAAGTCTTGGCTGCACAACACCAGCTGCTACTGTCTTAGAACTGCGACAGGGGAAGCGGCGAAAGTATACGGAGAAGTTCGCCTCACGTTACAACTAGCAGGGTTGGCCTTTTCTCATGCGTTCCTGGTAGCCGACGTATGTGATGAATGCATCATCGGAGTGGACTTTATGAAAGAACATGACGTAATCATCGACATCGGGATGCAAGTTCTGCGGTACAGGAACGTAGAGATTCCAATGGTGTACGGGAACGAGAATGCAGCACATTTAAGGACAATACTCAGCAAGGACGAAGTCTTACCACCATCTTCCGAGACTATCATTTGGACAAAACTAGAGGGTGATCCTGGGAGCCACCGATTCTACCTATTGGAGCCGGATTTAGGAAGGAATTCCCCAAACTACATCGTGGGGAAAGTTTTAGTGGAGCCAAAGAACAGCCTGGTCCTAGTAAGGCTCATGAACTTAAAGAGCCATAGCGTCAAACTAAAACAAGGGGAGGTTATTGGTAAATGTGCGCCGATATGTTCAATTTCAACAATAACCGAAAAGGAATCTGCGAAGCCCGTTTCATCAGCCAGGTTGGCCGAAGCAAGGGACATGATCCTCAAGCATTGCGAACTGGATCAGGATCAGCAAGCCATGGCAGAAAATCTAATCGGTGAGTACGCTGATATATTTGCCTCACAGGATGGAGAGTATGGCCGAACACATCTGGTGCAACATCGCATAGACACTGGGGACGCCAGACCAATTCGCCAGCCTGCCAGACGACTACCATTGGCAAAACAGACAGAGGTTGCAGATATGGTGTCAACGATGGAGAAGGAAGGGCTCATCGAAAGTTCTAAGAGTCCGTGGGCCTCACCTGTTGTACTGGTTAAGAAGAAAGATGGCAGCACTCGATTCTGCGTGGACTATCGCAGACTTAATGACGTCACCAAAAAGGACAGCTACCCTCTGCCACGGATCGATGACACATTGGACACACTCTCAGGAGCTCGATGGTTTTCCACCCTTGATTTAAAGAGCGGTTATTGGCAGGTACAGATCGATCCAATGGACCGAGAGAAAACTGCGTTCACTGCAGGAAATGGGCTGTGGCAGTTTACAGTAATGCCATTTGGATTGTGCAACGCTCCGGCAACTTTTGAGCGCCTAATGGAACACGTCCTGCGTGGATTGACCTGGAAAACTAGCTTGCTGTATCTGGACGATGTGATCGTGATAGGAAAAACATTCGAGGAACATCACGACAACCTGAAGAATGTGTTAGAACGGCTTCGAAGCGCTCACCTGAAGCTAAACCCAAAGAAATGTGACCTCTTCAGATCCGAAGTCAAGTACCTGGGCCACGTTATCTCACCAGAAGGAGTGCAAACCGATCCAGACAAGGTGGAAGCTGTGAAAAACTGGCCAGTTCCAAAAGACAAACACCAACTCAGGAGCTTTTTGGGTCTCGCCACGTACTACCGACGATTCGTAAAGGACTTTGCCGGAATCGCGAAGAGCCTGCACCAACTGACAGAAAAAGGAAGGCAATTCAAGTGGTCAGGTGAGTGCGACAAAAGCTTCAAGAAGCTTAAGCACCAACTATGCGAAGCACCAACACTAGCATATCCCATTCCCGGAGAAATGTTCATCGTGGATGCAGATGCAAGTAACGTCGGTGTCGGAGCGGTTCTTTCGCAGGTACACAACGGCCAAGAGAAGGTAGTCGCATATTTCAGCAAAGTGCTCTCCAAGCCGGAAAGAAACTACTGCGTGACCAGGCGAGAACTTCTGGCGCTGCTTCTGGCGACAAAACACTTCCATAAATACCTCTACGGCCAAAAGTTCCTTTTGCGCACAGACCACGCGGCTCTAAAATGGCTGCTGCAGTTCAAGAATCCAGAGGGCCAGGTCGCAAGATGGATTGAACGGCTGCAGATGTACGATTATGAAATACAGCATCGTAAGGGGAAACTTCATTCTAATGCGGATGCCTTATCCCGGCGACCATGTAAAAGCGACTGCAAGCATTGTGTGCGGCAGGAAGAGAAGAACCTTCTTTCCGTCCAAAGGGTAAGAGCTGAGCCTATCGCTGGTTGGAGTGCAGAAGAAATCCGCAACGCTCAAAAAGAAGACCCGGACATCGAGCCGATATTAGCGTGGAAGGAGTTTATGGAAAAGCCAACCGGACAAGATATCTCGGACAGGAGCCCCACTCTCAAGGCATACTGGGCTCAGTGGGACTCCCTTCATGTGCAAGATGGTGTACTGAAAAGGAAATGGGAAAGGCCGGACGGGAAAGATTTCATAATGCAGGTTGTCTTGCCGCGATCAAAAGTACACGAGGTGCTACGGGAGATGCATGATGGAGCATCCGGAGGTCATTTGGGTGCAAACAAGTCCCTGGAGAAGGTGCGAGAACGTTTCTATTGGCTCAGCGCAAGGGTAAACGTAGAGAGTTGGTGCCGAAAATGCGTCGTGTGTGCCGCCAGCAAGGGACCCAGAACGAAAACGCGAGGCAAGATGCAACAGTACAACGTGGGCGCACCCTTTGAACGGATTGCCGCTGACATCGCTGGTCCATTTCCCGAAACCGACAATGGTAACCGTTACATCCTAGTCGTCATGGACTACTTCAGCAAATGGCCGGAAGCGTTCGCCATCCCTAACCAGGAAGCAAAGACCATCGTGGAACAGATCGTCAACAACTGGGTGAGCAGATTCGGCGTGCCTATGGAACTGCATTCTGACCAGGGACGAAACTTCGAATCGAAGATATTCCAAGAGGTATGTCAACAACTAGGAATTAAAAAGACGAGGACGACTCCGCTTCATCCGCAATCCGACGGGATGGTAGAGCGCTTCAACAGAACCTTAAACGAACATCTCTCCAAGGTCGTAGAAGACCACCAGCGCGATTGGGATCGACAAATTCCTCTTTTCTTGATGGCCTACCGAAATGCAGTGCACAGTACTACTGGACATACTCCATCCGAAGTCTTGTTTGGTCGAGCAGTTCGGCTACCTAGTGAGGTGAAGTTTGGATCCCCTAACGATGAGCCCAAGAGTGAAGAGGATTACGTGGCAGACCTCAGGGAAAGGATCCGAGACATACATCAGAGGACCAGGACGAGGATAAGGGTAGCGAGTGACCGCATGAAAACCAGGTACGACACAAAGGCAACAACGTCCAGCTTCCACGAGGGAGACCTAGTATGGCTGTACAACCCACACCGGCAAAAGGGGAGGTCACCCAAGCTGCAGCAAGACTGGGAGGGCCCTTATAAAGTGGTCACACGCATCAATGACGTCGTCTTCCGGATCCAGCGTGGAGTAAGAGGCAAGATGAAAATTGTCCACCTGGATCGTCTTCATCGTTACCATGGCAGTAATCCAGATGATCTTGTTCGGGACGAACAAGTTTAAGAGGGGGCAGTGTAGCATTGACTGCAGGATGGTTTGTGTACCAAAAACTGAAACACTGTATCTCAAACTGTAGCAACTATTGCAAAACATTCTAGCAGTAAATATTCCAACCTGATGTGCTTACGTTCCACAATTGTTCCACACAATATCCCAATATTCCATGATCCTCAATTCACCCGGAGAAACATCAAGTATGTTCTAGAACCCCTAGCGATTTCCTATAAATACCCATACCACAACCATCGTGGAGACAGTTGGTCATAAGTGAATACAGCGATTACAAGAGATATTCGACCAGTGGTGAAAGCAAGCGACATTGTGAAAATAGTCTGTAGCGACCGTTTGATTTGAAATAATAAAGTGATTGAATATTGTGTTAAAGTGAAGTTGGTATTTGATAATAAATAAACGATTAAAATACACAAAAGACGGTTTTATTTAAAACGAACCCCAGCAAGAATATTACAATATGTATGCAGTCAACAAAAAATAGGACGATTCTTACCGAAGGAAAGTCACGATGAGTAGCTGCAAAATTGAAATAGTTAAATACTTTGTCTACATAGATCCCGTTATAAACTAGAGCAATGGCATCCCAGCGGAATTAAAGTTATTTACTGATCTTGCCGATTGCGCCATCTTCGGGCCAAAAAGGCATTGACCTCTATCGAACAACTAATGTGATCATGTAATAGACCCCGATCATCCCAGACTTACCACATGGGGCAAAGGCATGAACCTTATTAAAAGCGGATGAGGATGCACTTGATTACTTTGGGTGAAAGGTTCTTCAAGTGGTCTATGGTCCGGTCCGCATAGACGGGGAATGGAAGAAAGATACAATCTTGACTTGTATGGCCTTTGCAGGCGGTAGCTTAGACACACAAAGTGTATGGACATCAACGCTTTGGCCCGGAAGATCTTCAAATCCACTCCACAGAAAACACACAGCAGAAGAAATCTTACCTTAGGCAACAATAACAAATGAAAAAGGACCTCAACAAATTTAAAGTGTGCAGCTGGAGACAACTGGCTCTTAACGGGACTGGCTGGAGAGGTTTGCTGGTTAAGACCCAGGACCACCACGGACAGTAGCACCAACTAAGTAAATAAGTGGCTGGATGAAACGAGCTAATAACCGAGTTGACTGGAGGGATTTATTGGTTCAGGGACTGCAATGGCATCTTAGTAAAGACCTTCCTTCGCTGCAATATTTTCTCTTTAGTGCGTTGTGGCGACGGGAACTAACTCCTCACAGTTATTGTGAGAAGACTATGGCCCTGTACATAGGATTTCGTACCACATACTCTTATAAGTGCAATATCACCAACACCTCAAAGGAGTGTTCGAACTGAAAAAATATCGCCGCTATGAATAGTACAGAAGAAGTTCCAAATTTATCTTCATCATGCGCCGTAATTGGGACTCTATCTGTTCACCACTGGTTTGGTGCATAAATCTTGGCCTAAACCAATAATAAGCAAAATTGGCACATATGGAATGAAACAAATCCAGACCCTGCAAACCCCATTACATCCAGAAAAATTCACGTTTTTGTGCGGTTTCCACGCTTGTAGTTTCATCGGGCCGTATTTCTTTAAAAATGAGGCAGGAGCCCGTGTGACGGTCGAAGAACATCATAACCCGATTACTATGATCCGGATGAGATGTGGTTTCAACAGAATGACACTGCGTGCCATACGATGGCCGAAACCATCGACTTATTGAAATCACAATTTGACGATAAATTGATTTCAAGAAATGTCCCTATCAATTCACCACCAAGATCGTACAATTTGATACGTCTCGATTATTTTCTGTGGGCTTACGTGGAGTCACTGAC
Source organism: Brachypalpus laphriformis (assembly GCA_945910035.1). NCBI lineage: Eukaryota > Metazoa > Arthropoda > Insecta > Diptera > Syrphidae > Brachypalpus > Brachypalpus laphriformis. Next base: position 129,539,750 of record OX246755.1, read on the forward strand.
ATATGTATGCTGATCAACGGGCAACTAATAACGCATAATTTTGTTCATGTTATTCCTGACATACGGGTCACCATTGCTTGAATAAGTGATCCAAATTTGGATAGAGTGCTCTTCGCTAAGAACAGCTGAGTTGAACATATCGTTACGCGAGCACAGAAACAAAGCAACGAAAACCCCGAGAAACCCTGGGAGACATATAGAAACTGTCAGCATGAAGATACCAGAACTTGCGAGGGGGCAAATCACGTAACTTTTCAGACGATCATCGTTTGGACGATAGCAATCGACAGATGATTATTTATAAAATTATTTCATATTATAGGGGTTAACATTTCTCTTCCACAGTTGGTTGCCCACTGTTGGCTGTATAACGCCTAAATGCATGTAAAATACAGACGATTGCGGTTTTTGCTGTCGTTCAAACATGCATTTAGGCGTTACACAGCCAACAGTGCGCAACCAGCCGTGGTAGAGAAATGTTAACCCCATATAATATGCAACCATTTTTTCCATTCGTCGGTTGCTATCGTTCAAACGATAATCGTCTGAAAAGTTACGTGATTCGCCTCCAGATTTTTGGCAAATTTAGTTCCAGTGGCGAAATTGAAATTTGGGAATTTACCTGGTAAGCCAGAGTCAAATATAAAAGAAGGTTAGCATGCGAACGAGATGCAGAGAATCTACAATCGGAGAGGCTCGAGCCATCAAGAGACTAGCGAAAGAAGAAGGGTTATAGAAGAAGAAAAAGCAGCTTCAAGAGCTGTGTGGCAAGATCGATGGGATAATGCGGTTAAAGGCAGATGGACCTATAAATTAATCCCCACCATCGACATTCGGATAAACCGAGCACATGGGAACTGCACCTACCACCTCACGCAGTTCCTGTTTGGCCATGGAGGTTATCGCAAATATCTTTACCGGTTTGGACACGATAGCTCTCCGTTGTGTCCAGAATGTCCAGACCAGAAGGAAGATACGGAGCATGCAGTCTTCTACTGTAGGCGATTTGAAAACTGGAGAAACGAACTTCCCAGTCCCCCATTCCTCATAGATCATATGGTACAATCTGAGGAAAAATGGATGGAAATTTGCGCGTTTATTACGCACGTGCAAATGCAGCTTCGAATTCAAGAAAGAATACGTCGAGAAGCAGAAAGTACAGCATAAATTGCTAACCAGCCCCGCGAAGTAATACCTAACGGCAGTCCCGCGGGGAGAGTGGTTGAAGTGTGTAGGGTGTGTGCTTAGTACGTAGGCGTATTCCTGAAATCGATTACTCAGGTTTGCGAATCGTGCATGCTAGTAGCACTCGGGCTATTCTATTAGTATCTATGAAGATTACACATCCCTGGCGCAACCTAAAAAAAAAAAAACCCTTGAAAAGTGCAGAATCTAAGAACCAGTGTAAAATTCAATATCAATTACTTTATTATATAATGTATTGCTTCATAAAAAAAACATTCTAAATAAGAAAAACTAATGGAAAAAACAACAATAGAAGGAGAAAGTAAAATAAGCAAATAAATTGACCAAACAGAAGTCTACATACCGTAGAAGAAAATATGAAAAATATTATTTTAAAAATCTGCAAAAGGCATTTAATATTTTGTCGGCTCTCTATTTGCTTTTATGACTGCTTGCAATTTTCTAGGCATTGAAAGAATGAGATTTTCTGCTTTTATTTCGGAACGTGCCTTCGGTAAAGCGTTTTTTAGGGAACTCTCTGTTGCTGATGATGCATTTACAGATTCTGCGTTCGAATTCGTCTCAAATGTGCTCGATAGCGTTAAGGTCTGGTCATTGTGGGTGGGAGTAACTGCTTAGACACACGATACAGGACCCATTCCTTAACTATTCTTGTATGTACAAATATTTGTGAAGAACAATAATGCCCTTAATAATTACTAATTTACCCACTCCCATGGCTGGCATTGACCCCCAAACCATGACATTGCATTCACTGTTGGCACCAAATTTTGCACAGCCATTTCTTGGTTTGGTCGTAGCCATACTTTTTCCCGGCCATCGGATCTGAAAATATTATACTTACTTTCTTCCGTAAATAGTGCCAATCTCCGAGACTCGTGACCTTCAGAAGTACAGAGTTTGGTAAACTCGAGGCGTTTTTGTTGGTTGACATTGCCGAATTCGGGTCTTAAGACATTTCGAACTGTTTTAGGATGAACCTCTTTGCTGGTCGTATTTCCGATAGTTTGAGCCAATTTTGGAGCGCTGTTTTTAGGATTGACTGTCATTTTACGAAGGATGGTCCAAACATCTTGGGCATTTAAGTTTTTCGGAAGCCCAGCACAACTAAGACATTATCCCTATCATCGTATCTTTTTATTATGGATTGGACTATTGCGCCAGTTTTAGCAATAATTTTTTGAAATTACACCGTAGCTTTTATCCTCTTCTCTTAGTTTAAAAATTAAATTTCGAATTTCAAAGGAAATTTCTTTCCTACACCCCATTATGAGAATCCGTTTATACTAAGAAAGGAACCCAGTCCCCCCTAAACCACACACGAGACTAAGAGAATAGCGAAAAGTTCCAGATCACTGCAAAAATTAGCGTTACTTAACTTGTTTCCGTTGGTGTTTTTATGAAAATGAAGCTGTATGCTGACTTTTGTGCTGTGGACTTTTTTGTTCATTTAGCCTTTCTTTGTAATTTTCGTGTTTACAGTTAGCTTTGTTTTTCTGAAAATGTTAGCTGAGTAATAATAAGATATATAATGACTGCTAAATAACCGAATTATCTTCTGGTTCTTAGTTTTCATGCTCTTAAGGGCTGTATGTTGACTTTTGTTCTTTAGTGTATATTATATATTAAGTTTCTTCTCAATCATCCGTATCAACCTTCGGAAGTATTCTGTGTGACCGGCAAATTTGGTTACACCCAGATAAGGCTAATCTTATATATAAATCTAAGTGCCAAAATGCATTTGCGTCCCTCTACCGCCCATACTTTTCAACCAATTTACTTGTTTTTTTTTAAATGTAGATAATTACGGTACAAAGGTGATAGGCAACAAAAAAAGTACAAAAACATACAGAATTAGCCCCAGGCGCCTGACTGACAGTTGTGTTTTTTTTTTGTTAGGCACCTGAATTTGTCCGTTAAAATTGTAAATTTCGACCAAGGTTAGGTTAGGTTAGGTAGATGGGTGCCTTGTGACAAGGAGTCACTGCTCACTCAGACCAACAGTACGGGTCCATTGTGCCCAATCATTTAACCCTGGAAACGCTGTAAAGAAAATCCGCCGTTAGAACCACCCAGAAAGTGATATGAATCTCAGGAGGTCCGCTAGCTCAACACTACCCAAGTCCTCCAGCTCCGAGAAGAAGTAACTACCAAGAGTCCTCATTCTTCTGACGGATAGGACAGGACAGTCACACAACAGGTGACGAACAGATTCAATTTCTTCTTCGTCCCTGCAGCTTCTGCAATAGTCATTATGCAGCACACCGAGTCGTTCCGCGTGAACGCCAATGGCACAATGTCCGGTAATTATGCCAGAAATGACCCGTGCGTTATAACGACTAAGTTTTACCAGAGAGGTTGATCTCTTCTTGCTGTAGGCCGGACATAGCGCCCTGGCCGTAGCGCATGTTCCCAGATGAACCCAGCGTCTGTTTGCTCCACCTGTGGCTTCATCCTCTATTTTTTTTCGCAAGGAGCTGATCGGGATTGCTACAGAGGGGAAGGCCCGCGATAAGTGCAGCGCCGACCCTTTCCTAGCAAGCTCGTCAGCCCTTTCGTTACCTTCGATATCCATATGCCCTGGTACCCAGCAGAGGGTCACCTCATTGGCTCTGGATATCTCGTTTAAGAGTGATTTACAGCTTCTCACGAGCCTCGACCTAACTACGACAGAGTCCAGAGCCTTAACGGCTGCCTGGCTGTCTATATAGACAGTGATCGTTTTGCCAACGATATTACTCTCGCGTATAATTTCCGCAGCCTGTATAATGGCTGCGACCTCGGCCTGGAAGACGCTGCAGACGTCGTTTATTCTAAAGGAGCGGTTTATTCCTAGGGCCTCACAATAAACTCCGGCTCCCGTGCCAACGTCCATCTTAGAACCGTCGGTATAGAGGGGCAACTCCTTTTTCTTCATGGTTCTACGATTCTTCCAGTATATTCTATCGGGAATTCTTGTAGTGAATCTCCTTTCGAATGCTAGCGTCGGATTCATGTGATCAGTTCCCGTCAATCCGCTGGTTATCCCCCATCGGGACAGAATGGAGGCATGGCCGTAAAGGCTTGATGACCACAACCGGCCTTCTCTCAGTAAAAAAAATGTTTGACCAAAGCATGGGTTTTTTTCATTTGTAATATGCAAAAGAGTTCTATGGACTTTGCCATTCATTTTAAAAGGCATTGTTTGATTTGCAGTGTGGCATGGCGTATCGTCTTGTTGAAACCAGTAACCGTCCAGACCTTTTTCATACATTTGTGGCGAGACAAACTAAGCCAACATGCACCAATATCGATTCCCATTGACTGTTTCGTCTTCTCTGAAAAAAAAAATGGCCAAATGATGGTTTTGGCGCAAACGCCGGCCCAAACAGTCACTTTTTGGTCATGCAATGGTGGATGGATCTCGTCTAGGCTCTCCGTTCCCCAAATACGGCAATTTTGCCTGTTAACGGCGCCAGAGAGTGTGAAATGGGCCCCGTCGGTCATCAAAATTTGCTTCCGAAAATCAGGTTTAGAGTCAACCATTCGAGCGACTGTTTGGCCGTATTCCAAACGACGTGGATGGTCTGTCGGCAATATTCTTTGAGTCAATTTGACTTTATACGGAAACAAATGCAAATCATCCTTCAAAATGCGTCGAAAGGTGGTTCCACTGGCGCCAAAATGTTAAGCGCGGTGACGCTACGACACATGTGGGTTCTCGGCAACACTCTCTCTTATTGCTTCTACCAGTTCATTGGAACGTCTTGGGCGTCGATGAACAGCATATCGACGATCTCCCACTGTTCCGTGCTCAACAAATTCGACACCAAACGACGAATAGTGTTGTCAGACGGTGCTTGTTGGCCACGATATTTTCGACGATATCCACGTTGAGTTAACACAACTGAACGATTATTTTCAATGCACTCAATATACGTCACTAGTGGGAGCCGTGGCGTAAGTGGTTAGTGTGTCGGATCACTACGCATTAGGTTCCAAGTTCGAATCCCAGAAAATACCAATATGTTTTTTTCACGGTCCCACCTCTCGTGAGCGTCTGATAAACATCCGAGAGTATTGTTGTCACGAAAAAGCTTCTCAAATCGCCGTTCGGATTCGGCATTAAACTGTAGGTCCCTTCCATTCGTGTGAAAAATATAACGCACACAACATGAGTGGTTGCGAGAAACTAGGCCCTGGCACTTTAAAGAGCTGTTGCGCCAAATATTTGTATTTGTATTTCGGCGCGTTGTTTCGGTGTGTTGAAAAACATGTCTACTACAGTCAGACGGTTGAAAAAATGTCAAAGTTATTCAATGTTTACATTCCGACATAAAAGATGGAGCACCCGTTATGTATATAATAGTTGCGAACAGTAAGTCTGGGATTATTAATAATTTTTAAGCGCTCAAATTACTATTTTCATAGATAATAATTCAGATATCGGGTATATATGTACATTCGCATGCCCAAAGTTACGTTCAGTTGTATTTTTGTATTTTAGCAGTAAGTTCAAAGAAACCAAAAAAAAAAAAAAAATAAAAAAAAATAGATAGCGACCGGCTCATCTGCTAGTGTCATGTTCAAAGAAGAGAATATTTGCACCCCATCAAAACGGCAATTTCAATTAACTTTCCACTGTTATTGTGAAAGTGAGATTTTCCAGGGGACTGTAGGGCCCCTATTGCAGCAGCAATAGTAATATTGAACAAATGACTGAAAATTTTTGCATACGTATATTTGACTGTTTTATTTCGTCCGTACCTGTAAGAAACACACATAAGGATATGTTTGCACCTGCACCTTGGTACAATAACCAATTACGGAGTCTGCGTAATAAAAGAAATAAAGCGTGGAAAAATTATTTAACGACAAACAGAACAAGCGATTATAACCAGTTCGCTATCCTCTATAGAGACTTTCAAATCTTATCGAAAAATCTATATGATAGTTGCATTAATAAAATGCGTTGCTCACTTCTTTACGATCCCAAAGTTTTCTGGAAATTTGTAAACAGTAAGAAAAAAACGGGTGGTTATCCTGCCAATATGTCTTACTTAAGCGAATCAAGCAGCAGCCCTCTCGTAATCTGCAATATGTTCTCTTCATTCTTTGGTCTATCTTTCTGTTCCGGCAACTATTCACATATCCAAAGTAATTTTGCCCACCTTGAAGGTTTCTCTAGCAGCTCAATGGGCCAGATTTCAATAATTGACGAAGATGTGAGAGAGCATTTAGCTTTACTTAGCAACGATAGTACCTGTGGCCCTGATGGAATTCCTCCGATTGTGCTAAAATATTGTTGCAATACTTTGGCAACACCCTTAGCCGTGCTATTTCTGGCATCATTAAAGCAGAGCATTTTTCCTTAAATTTGGAAAAACTCTTTTATTATTCCAATACACAAAAAGGGAAATCGAGGTGAAATTTCTAATTATAGACCTATTGCCAAGCTATCGTGTGTGCCAAAACTGTTCGAGGCTATAGTTTGTGAGGGTTTTTATTTTGCTTGTAAACCATTTCTTTCAATCAAGCAGCATGGGTTCATGAATAGAAGATCCACTGTTACCAACCTGTTGGAATTTACTTCTTTTACAAACAAAGTTGTCGAAGAGGGTGGTCAGGTCGACTGTATTTACACAGGTTTTAGCAAGGCCTTTGACAAACTTTCTCACAGCTTAAATCTGTTTAAAACCACCTCTTTGGGCTTTCCAAATCATTTCGTTCGATGGATATGTTCTTACCTTGAAGAACGACCTTATCAAGTTTTATTTCGGAGAATAACATCTGATGCAATCCTCGCTACATCCGGTGTACCCCAAGGAAACCACTTAGGTCCTCTTTTATTTATCATTCCGATCAATGACGTAGTGGCAATACTTAAGAGTACTCGAATCTTAATCTATGCTGACGACATAAACATCTTTAGACTTGTACGCAGTCAATCTGATTGCATTGCTATGCAGAATGATTTAGATACGTTCGCTGAGTGGTGCTGTAATAACAATTTATTTTTGAACGTATCTAAATGCCAGTCGATGATCTTTTCAAGAAAATGTAGTTTAATAAGTTATGATTACAACCTCAATGAATTTGTACTTAACAAAGTCACATCAATATGTGATTTAGGAGTGCATTTTTCTCAAAATATCGACTTCGATTTTCGCATTGAAAAGATTGTCAATAAAGCGAATTCAATGCTTGGCTTTATAAAACATTGGAGTAAAGAATTCAAGTGTCCTCTTATAACATCAACGCTTTATAATACCTTTTAGAGTATGCGTCTTACATTTGGTCTCCAATGTATGCAGTACACATTAACCGTATTGAATCGGTACAGCGTAAGTTTGTCCGATTTGCACTTCGCCATTTAAACTGGAATGACCCTACACGTCTTCCTCCATATTGCGACCGCCTTCTTCTCCTAAATCGTCATTCTTTGGATAAACGTAGGGAAATATGTGATGTAGTATTCTTACACCAGCTGGTAAATGGTTTTATTGACTCGCCGGATCTTTTAAATGAAGTCGGTTTAAACGTAAGATGCTACAACTCCAGAAATACCGAAATTTTCCACATAAATTTCCACAGAACGAACTACGGTTCTAACGAACCTCTTACGCGTATGGCAAAGGAAGTAAATAGTAACCGCGACAAATTTGATTACAACCATAGTAAATTAAATTTAAAACATAAATCATACGAACGATACTAGTTTCTTTGTTGAAAGTGTTTAGTGTAATGATTGACTTATGCGTAGCATATTCATTTTTAGTTCATACTTTTGTTTAGTATGCAAACTGCTTTTTTTTTTACTTGTCCAGTCTTTTTGTGTAAGGTGTTAGGATTTATAATTATTCACAATACTAACAACTTACACCACGCTAAATGATGACTGTGGCAAGCTGGATATTACTTAGTAGCTGATTTGATTGTTTCTCTTTCAGTTCAAAGTAATATTCGTCACAAAATGCTTGCCCTTAAGCAGTACTGATAGCGTTTATGAACTCGCCAGATATGGGACAGTAATACCCGTTTTACCAGGGAAAGGTACCTTAGGTACCCCAATCGCTACATTTAAACTTAAGCTGAATGCTATCGATAGAACAGATCTTAAATGGAGAAGTGATACAACGTGTTTAGCGAATAAAACAGAGTTGGCCAAAGCTGGATCTGAAACGCTCTAAGAATTGGATTCCTCTCAGTAGATTGCATATATTTATGGACTACACTGGTCACTGTCTAATAGGCAAGCATGCAACAATGCTTGGCGTGCACTCAAAGAATTTGTGTAGAAGCTGTAGAACAAAGATGAGAAGAAAACTATTCTTCGCTTTCTTTGTACCTATCCAGCTATCTCCCACAAAAGAAAACTTCACTTACAAGGTTTCTACTATAGCGATATGTAGGTGATCTTATAAATATCGATATTATTATAGAAGTGTCCTACCCTTCATCAGAAGGTCCAATGGTTCTACGGGTAGGTACGGAGAAGTTTTTTCCTCATCTATGCGGATTCGCAGAGGACCTATCATTTGTCTCTGTGTGTTGGCGTTAGCCGGTATTCGAAGTGGGAGGGTTATGATCTCTTGTTTTCGGATCATAGCTTCGCCGAAATAAGAAGAAGTTTAGCTGGTAGCTACTTCAACCTAACCTAATTCAACCTTAAACTCCTGGAATCAACAAATGCAACAACACCAGCATTTAGTTTGCCTCAGTACTAAAGTGATTCAAAATCAGGAGGCCTGCCGATATTTCCTGAAGTCAAACAGGCGGATTGGTAGAAATGTAGTGAAGTCGGGGGGTATGTTCCCCTAAGTTCAGATCATAACCTTGCTAATAATATAATCTTATAATATAACCTTTGCTAACAAACAAGAATCCTTCGTCAAGCAATATAAATACTATACAAATCGTATTAGTAGGTAGGTAGGTAGTCTTGTTGAGAGGTGCAAGTGCACTGCGACCTATAAAAGATCTATTGTGCCCCCCTTACTAAGGTTCTAGCCGATGATATACTCGATCTAGAGCATTTCTTCCAGTCCAGCTGCTACCGGAGTATCTTCAGTGGATCCAGCGAAGGCAAATCCGTTTCTGATAGGAGGTAGGCACCAAGGTGCTTCCTTCTTTTGTGGATCAGTGCTTCGCATTCCATAAGAAGGTGCGCTGGTGTTTCTGCGAAGTCCCTGCAGAATCTGCAGTGTCCGTCTCCCTCTATTCCCAGTTTCCTAAGGTGCTCCTTAAGTCTGCAGTGACCTGTTAACAGCCCGCCAAGATGCGAAGCCGGAGATGGTCTTGGTAATACTTAATTACAATCGTATTAGTAACGCAAAACATTAATATTCATACCAAAAATTGTTCTACGTACTCGTATATGTACTCGTAATGTTTTTTTTTTTAATTGAATTAAATTAAAAAAAATGCAATTTCAGAGATTTCTCTTAGATTTATCAGCACAGGCAACGCCTTCGCTTAAAAAAATAATTTGCATTCAATACAATTGCGCAATTTGTGAACTATTCATGGCGTATTTTTCAAAAATCCACCAACGAACGATTTTGATTTTAAAATTTTGCATGTAGAAAAAAGTTACTCAATATTTTCATTCAAATGTGACATACCACGACTTTTCAATCATCAAAACTCTCATCGTTATCTATGCACACTCATGCCGATAGTATCTGCATATCTGAATATCTAATACACAACCAATTGCGCTACATTGTACATAATACAGTATAACCACAGCCGTTGCCGTAGATGTCCGGTTGTGTCGATGGTGGCATATCCTGTGGTCCGATAACCGATACCTGTAATCAGAGAGTTTCGAATTTTCGTTGCTGCTATCGGTTAGTTACGCGCACAGTTTCCGGATCGTAATTTAACGGAATCAATTTTTTTTTGTGCCGAAGCCCCAAATATTCCATATGACACAACTATGAGTTTCATGCAGATTCTGTTCAGCTGAACACATTATAAATTAATACCTTGTCGTCGCAGTGTTAATTTCTCCGTCTATAATTTTCGTAGCTGGATTAGTATTTGAATTATGTAATTCTACCGCGGCGAATTTTGAATTAAATAGTTCATATTCCAGTGCGAGTTTAGCCTCCCATAGAGTAAAGGGAAAGAGGCCATTCTTTGACAAAGCCAAATAAATTGGAAGTGTCAATTTGACATTGAGCGTATAATTTATTGGGAGACAGCTTGGTGTACCAAAGGAATGGATTTTAGGCGAAAATTTAATATAATTGATATGTCAGATAATATGCAATTAAATTTGTGGGTTAAATTATGTTGTCAAATTATATTATTAGCCATTTAATGATAAGTGGTTGTTAAATATAACAATGGTTGTTAAGTCTGACGTAACTTTACTATGGTAGAGCCGTTGAGAGTTGATTACCCTTTCAAAAGTATATCACCAGTATGCTATTGCTATGTAACGAATCGGATGAGTATTTTCGGTGTATATTGTTAGTTTAGAGTCAGTGATTGGATTACCATGAATCAGATGCATCATGTAAAGTAGAAAAAGTAAAGAAATTGCAAAAATATTCTCAATGTAAGACAAACACAAACTCGTTGTTATTAACTCATCATTTTTCTTGAGAAGTACATGGTTCAAATGCAATGGCATTATTTATACGACGGCTTACTATCGAAAAAGAATGAGAACATTCCAGACTTGAGTTTTAATAATTTTAATACATTGTTAATATGTATAGAGTTCTGAAAAATCCGAGCAGGGTCCGGAAAAAGGGAGATTATTTAATGATAGATTTATAGTCCGTGCTAGCAATTTAAAATGATCAATTTTAAAACAACTATAACAGCTTCTATTACTGATAAAAATCGATATGCATCATCATTCACTCAAATCAACAGATGAAATCATGCCTTTCAAACTACAAACTGCATCTATCTTAGAAAACATGGCGCAGAACTGTCGCGACGGAATCAGTATTTGTGGGAATGAGGTGGGGAGAGTTGAACGAGTTATAGAAATCCGAACATAATGCCACACAGGCGTTGATGGAAAATGAAATGAATGAAATTCTGAAATGCTTCTGAAATGTTTCTTTTTTATCCATTTTTGCATATGAAGATGGTGGACACAAAAGAAGTAAGATAATAGCGTCGAGCTTATGGGTTTTATAGCATCAACCACGCCTATGCGCCATCGTATTTCACGTCCAACCAGCTCTTTCCCAGTTGCCGAGATTTCTTTTCAACTGTTCTACGCCACGTCATACGAGAACCTCTGTCTATCCGTCTTGGCTTTGCATAGTTTGTCGGGCAATACAATGTTCGTCCTTACGTAGGGTGTGACCAATCCACTGCCACTTTTGCTTTTGTATAATCACATCAATACGTTCCTGGCACGTTCTCTCATAAAGCTGTCTATTTAAAATACGACTTTGCCAAAACACTAGTAATAAGTTTCTAAGACAGCGATTAACAAAAGTTTGCAGTTTTTTTTTGTGACGATCACTGCCACTTTCCAGGTACTACAGCGATATGACAGTACCGATTGCACGTTAGAGCGGAACAGTCGCAGCTTGATATTTAAGCTGATAGCACTGCTTGTCCATATTTTAGAAAATATACCGAATTCAGCCTTAGCCTTATACATGCTGCTACTGACGTCTAATTCAGATTCACCGTCAATCGAGATTACACTTCCAAGTTTACGGAAGTTTTCTACTCTCTCGACCTGCTGTTCTGCAACGATGATCTGAGTTGTTGATGAGTTCGAAGGAAGACTCATGATCTTAGTTTTGACGGAGTTACTCCTCAAGCCTACCATAGTCGAGGTGTTTGAGATAGCTCGTAAGGCTCCATTGGATTCCGCCACTTCTTGTCGAAATAGCGCTCCGTTAAATATCGCTGATTATCAGCAAAAAGAGTAGTACTGATAGTATACAACCTTGCCTAAGGCCGAATCGGATCTCAAATTTTGCAACAAGCTACCCCTATGCATCACTTGACACTTCGCACTTATCTGTTTTAACTGCCGAACACTTTTCAAAATCAATGAACAGCGTGTGTAGCACAGATCTATACTCGACGTATTGTTCGACTATGATCCGTAAGGTGTTAATATGGTCAAGGCGTGAGAATCCACAACGGAAACCTGCTTGTTCACTGTCGAAAATACTTTCTAGATGTTTTTGAATGCGTTCGAGGGTTATGTTGGGCTATTATTTTTGCAACTGCAAGAAGCTCGGAAATGCCTCCCCAATTTTTGCACTTGTTAGGTTGCGTTTCTTTGGGAGCTCGACTACAAAGGTGTGCACTCTTACTTAGTTTCAGCGAAAATAGACAACCCTTAGAGCACCCTCTCCAGTCCAGTTTCTTTGGTGTATTTGAGAATGAGAAACAGGCGTATCCTAATCTGATATTTGGTACTTTTGCTCTTTCTTTCTTTATGCGTTAGTGTCCCAAAAGACTTCAGAATGTGTTCCGTAGTTTCACTAACCTCGTTACAGTATCGGGAAACACCTTCTTCTGCTATACCTAGTTTCCTTAGGTGTTCCTTAAGACTACAGTTCGTAGTTGGGAAACATTTGTTGGTAAATTTGGGTCAATTTAGCTGTCGCTGAACCTCTAGCCACCCCAGCTTCTCCAAATATTTGTAAAAATATATTTTGGTTCAGTGTTGTAGGTTCTTAAACGCATTTGGTGCCTTTGATTGTATTGCTCGTCTCAGGAATGGTTCTTTGTCGAAGAAGAGCACTGTATTGCCATGTTGCCACAAAGAGTGTAATGATCATTGAGGCGCCAGGTAGTGCTACATTGGTTGTCACAAACGATTCTACCATATTTAACATTTCTTCGAACTCTGCGAGGAGTGAACGTTGTAGGGATTCTATGAATTGCGAAGAAATTATATCGAAGGCCTAATACTTTTTTTTAGGAAATCGACTGACCTGTGTATCTATACGACAAAGATGGCTGAGTCATGTAGAGCAGATGGAGTTCCAGCCCCGGAAAATCTTGGAATCCACCCCGGATGGACAGAGCAGCAGAGGACGACCTCGCGGATGGTGGCGCAAACAAGTGGAGGGGAACCTTCACGAACCTTGCGTGCGCAACTGGTCGCAGCTGGCTCTTAACCAGACTGGCTGGAGAGGTTTGTTGGTTGAGGCCCAGATCCTTCACGGACTTTAGCGTCACCTAAGTAAATAAATAAGTACAGGTCAGAAGAGTTTCAGTAAAACTAGTTTTAGTTGTTTAAGTTTCCATATTATCGGACTGAACAGTCAGCGTCAAACTACATTGCTAAAATTGTCACTACGACAGCGACATGAAGCGACAAAAGTAAAACAAATACCTAGCAACTTTTAGGATTACCCTTAAGGATTTTTATAGAATTCATAGTATTGCAATAACTTTTGTCGCTTTATACAGGGTGCACCAACTTTTATTTCGGTATGTGAATATTGAATGACTCAAAAAAAAAAAAAAATCAAGTGGCCGCCTCTATTGACCAAAACAAAATGTGCACTTTTTGCGCGTTTTCCATCACTTTTTCGAGCATCTCGGACGGTATAGCGATGATTTCAGCACGAATGTTTGCCTTGAGGTCGTCAATGGTCTGAGGGGCCATTTTTTGACAGCACACGTCTAAGGAATTCTCGTTGCAGAAACTACATTGTTTGATTTGCAGTGTGGCATGGCGCACCATCTTGTTGAAACCAGTAACCGTCCAGACCTTTTTTACACTTTTGTGGGCAGACATAATGAGCCAACATCCAACGATATCGATTCCCATTGACTGTTTCGGCTTCTCTGAAGAATAATGACCCAATGATGGGTTTTGGCGCAAACGCCGGCCCAAACAGTCATTTTTTGGTTACGCAATGGTGTTTCATGGATCTCGTGTAGATTCTCCGTTCCCCAAATGAGGCAATTTTGCTTGTTAACGGCGTCAGAGGGTGTGAAATGCGCCCCGTCGGTCATCAAAATTTGCTTCCAAAAAATCAGGTTCAGTGTCAATCATTCGAGCGACTATTTGGCCGTATTTTCTTTAAGTCAATTGCACTTTATACGGAAACAAATGCAAATCATCCTTCAAAATGCGCCGCAAGGTGGTTCTACTGGCGCCAAAATGCTAAGCGCGGTGACGATACGACGCATGTGGGTTCTCAGCAACACTCTCTCTTACTGCTTAAACCAGTTCATTGGAACGTCATGTGCGTTGAAGAACGGCATGTCGACGATCTTCCACTGTCCCGTGCTCAACAAAATTCGACACCAAATGACGAATAGTCAGATATTTTCGACGGTATGCACGTTGAGTTAACACAACTGAACGACTATTTTCAATGTACAATGTCACTATTTCGGCGCGTTGTTTCGGTGTGAAGCGCTTCATGGTTAAAATTATACTGAATTGGTGTTTCAAAAACATGTCTACTCAAGTCAATCGGTTGATAAATGTCAAAGTTATTCAATGTTTACATACCGACATAAGAGATGACGCACCCGTTATTTATAGCAAACTTTTTTCACTTCATACTGATTTTGTAATTTCAAACGACTCCTACCTTTTTTTTGTGTATCTCCGAACTTTTGGCGAATTTTAAACGGAGATACCAGTGATCCCGCAAGATACAATATTAAAATTCCGCAGAATACAATTCTCTTATTAAAAATTTCCTTGAACCAATAATTGCTGTCAATAAAAAATTAACATTGATTGAACAAACTTACTCTGTCTGAGGAAAATATTTGAGAGAATCTCCACAATCGTCTCCACCTTCTTGATGACAGCGAAGATCACTATAAAAACAAGTTGCCACCTAATTGTGCCTAACATCAAAGCCTAACCAGAGCGTGGTCTTAAAGAAAACCTATTGATATCCTACCTGAGATACATTCTGATTTATTGAGTTTTCCCGCTATGCTATCTCATAGCCTCTCTGAATACTCGGACGTTTTTCAAATGAGATAGATATGCAACTGATGTTTTCCCATCTGTTAGCATTTGCTGTAACGTTTACAACAGTATGATTTTTGGTCTACCAGCTTCTGTTAGCGAAGCCTACATAATCAATGGCGAGTTATTACCGGTTTTTTTTTATTTTTTTGTATGGACGGTACACTCTTTATTGCACTTCTCAATTACTAAGTCAGCGCTTTACGCATTGCTAGGCTCTTTTAGGATATATTTTTGGATGCACTTGTTACACCAGGTTAATAAGGTCACATATGTAACTTGAAATTACTAAATAAATGCTTATTGGTTCCGACATTTTGTGGTTGGGTTCAAAAATGTCAGTAAGTGGTTCAGAAAATTTACAAGAGCCATCGATATAAAAAAGGATAGCTTAGAATCGATTTCTAGACCCTAAATTTGTCTCAGCTGTGCGATCTGAAACTTCAATCTTAAAGATCAATTAGGTACACATCATAAATTCCATTTATAACAAAAAGTGCTACGTGTAACCCGCTGACATAAGATATTTACAACTTCTTTTATGATCATGCACGATCTCTAGAAATTTACATTTTCTGTACTTTACTTGTCCTGAGAAGTTTGAAGTTGTTTCGATATTGTAGGAAACAATTGATATACACACAGTAGGTATATGTATTTGTAAATGACTTCGTAAAGGTATAATTCGTACAAGAATTAATCACAAAAGAAGCAGACGTCGTTATTCAAGGTCATTCCTTCTCGAACTCCAGTAGTAACTGTCTACCCATAATCACAAATTTGATTTTAATTGGGAATTCCATGACACCCTCTATATTTGTGTCAAGTTCTTGCCTTCCTAAATTAATTCCTATCACCCTTTAATCTACATAGTTATTTGATTTCTCTTTCTTAATCCTCACATCCTTAAGGACATTTTGATAACGTTCAAAGAAGAAGAGAATTGAAAAAAGATGACCCGTATCTGGACTTACGAACCGTAAAGTCAATACACCCAGTAACTGCTTGTTTGCCTCAATAATTAAGGATGTTCCTAAAATCCTTCCCAAAATCCTCATATATGCGACGCTTTACAAGTTCCTTCGAATCATGAAACCAATTCATTCTAACGACCCAACTGGATGCGAAACGTTTAAAGCTATTCCCAAAGCACTGGCCCCATTAAGTTGGTACATCTTTATTAGGGTGTGCTCCCATAAGTTCCTTAAAGGGGCTAAATTACAGGCCTAATGTGCGTTTATCATTTAACTTGAGGTCCCTCCATAATATGTTTTAAATTTCAAGCAATTTGTGTTGCACACTGGTCCCTTTATGTATACACATACTCGTACATAAATGCCACACAAATGCAAATGTCTTATTGACCTTAAAGCGAATTTGTAGGTACTTCGTTCTACATTATTACGGCAGAATGTTGGAGATTCTAAAAGTTTCTGTTCTTCATAGTTCGCAGTATATACACATACACAAACAGACTAGCAGGCACTTCCTTTGGTTGTAACCTCAATAATAAGGGCTTAGTACACAGTTTGCTACACAACACATCTTTAATCAGGAAATTGTTTCCGTTTGCAAATTGGAAATAGTTCCGCAGTTTTCTGTCGTATCCGTTCGGTAATCCATTTAGTACCGTACCGTAGAACCTTGTATCATTCGACGACACTATACAAACTTTTCAGGATAACTGGGTGGCCACTATGTGAGATGGCAAGTATAGAGTAAATTCCACTAACATCATCATTTTCAAAGGAAATGCGACTACCGCTAACTTCGCATCTGCTTTTGCTCCCTATTTCTCTTTATACCCCTATATATTCTACTGGCTGCTTTCTCATACAGTGGGTTCAAATGAATATCTAGGTGGTAATAAATTGAAAATTTTATAATTGGGTCATAACGTACCAGGTGTACCTGAGCGACAAACCATTACAACAGTAGGATATGCTTCACCTTTATTGGACCCGGCATCGCATGGGTCAGTCGGAGACCGGTGGCGGCGGTTGAAACCATGTTGCACTTCCTCTCATTGGACATCGTCGGCAGACAACTCACAACGAAATCAGGTCTATGACTAAAAATGTTGCTATAATCGAAATACCAAGTTAGGTAGCCATCTAGTCCCTTTCATCAAACACCAGTTAGCAATAATCTGCAATTTTAACTTTTGAGGGTACTAGACCACTATGACTTTCCGGGGAAGATGGGTCAGTATCTCCAAAAGATTTTTCAATACGAGCGATTTGAGAATATCAATATTTTTTTTAGATTCTAATCCACGGAGAAGACCATAAGGCAAATCCTGAACCATACTTACTCCTGCCAACTGTACTTTATTGAAAAGGGTACTCATTTTTTCTGGATTTAGATCCCTTTTTTATTTACCTATACCTATATTATTATTTATTTATTCCATTTTTCATTCTAACTTAAAGCTAAGTACAATTTACTTCAGAATATAGCGGAAAATAATAGTAATCACTCCGTAACTTAGAAAGTTAGCGTGGAATGGCACAGCGATTTAATTAGCAAATAATATAGATTTGATGTGGGGGAAACATCGGTTTTTGCAACATTATTGTTCTTGGACTTCATAAATAAAAATCATATAAAAATTCATTGATAGGCAAATAGAGCAATTAAAAATAATACAAGTACAAATCGAAAACTAAAATCATATAAAAATTAATTGATAAACAAAAAGAGCAATTAAAAATTATAAGAATACAAATCGAAAATAGTTTAACAGTTAATTAATAACTGACATTAAATTAGACATTGACTTGTGCTGATAATTAGGATAGCATTTCACTTGTAAGTAATGATTCAAGGACTTTATAATTGATAGTGAATAACCAGTCTTTAACCTTTTTTAAAAACGAATTAAAATGTATGGTTGTCCGTACAGAAAATGGTAGCTTATTGAACATTAAAGGAGCTATAACACTGAAGGAGTGACAAAAATGGATTTGTACGCGAGTGGAACGGTGACAAGATGCATTGTATTTATATGAAGACTATAAAGCTGAGTAGTTCTACTAGGAATATTACCGCATCGCTTGAAAAATTTTTTTCGTACTTTAAAAACGTAAAGGTGTCTCATTGGTAGATTAAGCAGTTCTTTAAATAAGGGCCGGCTCTGAGTAAAGCGATTTTTGTTACAAATAATCCTAGTTAAGTGTTTCTCAGCTATTAACAATGGCCTGAAAGAGTTATTATAAGAACCACCCCAACTAGATGTACCATACTGCAACTTAGAGTGAGCAAGGCCATAATAAATTAATTTTAATATCTTTTTGGAACAAAATTGCTTGAAGAGATACATTTTGCGCGTTACTATGAGCATATGCGATTTAATAGTTTGAATATGATCTTTCCAATTCAAGTTATGGTCAATTAATACGCCAAGGTATTTGTAGTGATGCACCGATTCAATGTTAAAACATAAAACAATTATTAGATCAAGATAAACTATTAACAAAATTACATTTTCCACAACTATGCACTAAACAAATTTTTTTTACAATCATAAGCATGGTAGCATACATTAAAATCATTTAAGACTTTATTTGATGTTTTGAAAGACATAAGCTTTGTCTTTTCGGTAATAATTAGTTTATGGTCTGTAAACCAAAGTCTCAGAGTTTCTAAATCTTCCAAGATCTTTGCAATACTTTCGTATCTTGTATCAAATTGGTACGTGAAGGCTATGTCGCCTGCAAGTGCAGTTGGCACACCATTATGGTTTAGATAGAAGAGAGAGTTAATGTAAATTAAAAACAACACAGGACCAAGAACTAAACCCTGTGGTACACCATTTTTTAAAGTGCTAGAGTCACTGAAGATCCCATTTACATAAACTACTTGTGAATTATTCCTCTAAAACCAGCATTATATAATTTTTTTAGAAGCAAATCATGGTCAACCATGTCAAATGCCTTGGTCATATCGACAAAAAGAGCCATGGTAGATTTGTTGCAGTTAATGCCTCCATACAACTGATTACACACTGTGAGGATAGCATCCTCGGTTGACATTCCTCTTCTAAAACCAAACTGATTACTACTAAAAAAAATTATTTCCGTTTAAAAAAGACAATATACGTGATTTAATAAGTTTTTCAAAAGCCTTGGAAAGCGTTGGTAGTAGGGAAATAGGTCTGTAGCTCGACATATTGCTTTTTTACCTTTTTTAAAAAGTGGTATAACTTCTGCGCTTTTAGGTACTGAGGGAAACAACTATTCTGAACACTAAGATTGAACAAGTAACATAAGACGTCTACCACATAGAAGCACATTTTCTTCAACAACACACTTGATATACCATCACTAGTACAAGAATTTTTGTTTTTTAATGACGATATTGCGTTATAGATTTCACTTGAAGAAAATGATTGGAAAACAAAACTATTCAGTTGTGTGTGCTCTGTGGTTCTTATAGAACAATTGCAGTCTATCGAAATCTCCACAGATGGTTTCAGTTTTTCAGAAATTTCGGTAAAGCACTCATTGAGCTTATTGGAAATACTACTTGAATCGGTGAAACTTTTACCATCTATCTCCAAGCTATTAATACCTATTGGTTGTCTACTTTTTCCCAAAATGCTGTCAACTACCTTCTCGCCTCTATCCTTCACTCCTTTATTTGGTACTTTTTCGCTCCCTTTTTTCTGCCCGAAAAAAGTATATAAAAAACATCACTCCAACCGAACGTATTGTCAACATCAAACGAATCTATTCAGTATATATTTTTTTTATTTATTTTTATTTTTTTTATTCATCAGTTCATCAGTACAGTAGATTAAAAGTTAGTACACTGAAGAAAAATGTATTAAACTGAATTCCGAAATTTGTCTACTGTTGAACGTTGGGTGGAAGTTTTGCAACATATGGACGCTCAACACGTGCCTTTCGTCGAATTTTCTAAAATAATTGAGTTCGTCATTTGCTTTGCTGGTTCTTCAGGTCCAGTTGAACGTGTGTTTTCGCAAGCGAAGAAAATTTGGAAAAAGAGAAGCTCTTCTCTTCAGATATCGACGCTGAAATCTATTTGAACTGCGAAAATTAATTTGGAATTTACTTGCATCAGCTTTTATGACTTTATTAAAACTCAACCGGAGCTACTACGAAAAATTCCGAGCCAGGAGACGTACAATTTCAAACTAAGAGAAGGTCAAGTCTAGATAAGTCCGAGCGCAATGTCAACAATGTCAGTTGATATGGATGAAAGTTGATAAATTTTTCCGATTTTCATTTTCAATTCATTTTTTAACTCGGATCTTACACAAATTTTCCGCTGAAATACATGTACTTTCTTACCCCTTGCTTCCAAGTCAGCTATATACTTTTTTTGAAAATGAAATATCCTTTTTCGCCCAAAAGAAGTCGGTAGGACTACTCTTACCCAACATTGGAAAAGCTACATTGAGAGATATTTTGAGAGATCATAACAACCTGCAAATCCGCCTCTAGAATAGGTATACTCGTAATAAGCAGCAACACAATGTACACAATTTGTTCTAAACGTATTTTATCGAGGGCCAATCTAAATCAATCAAGCTGCTCATATTCGAAGATGTCGTTCATCCGAAATGAATGCCATGCTTGAGGTTCCATAGACCTCCTACCGTTTATTGGAGTTTGGACATAGGGCTACTCATTTCAGCTAAGAAACGAACAAATCCTGTGAACGCTTCCATTATCTATACTTTTTCACGTGTCTATAATATCGGATATCCGTTGCGTTTGATGCCGAATGACAATAAGGTTTTATGACAAGAGCCATAAACATACATATATACATTTTTATCCGTCTTCTTTTTTTATCACTAACTCACGCCTTGGAGCTTTATTTAGGTTTCACTACATACAACATGAGTGGCGCCTGGAAGAAGACAATTTCTTTCCCAGTCATTTTTGATTCACTGCATTTTTTTCGAGTACTTACGAGTATTTCATTATTCTACTGTATTGTGCGACCGACCCATTTAATTTTATTACTAAAAGATTGGTACCTTAACAAACAATCTTCTGAATACGAATAACCGAACATTACCACTACATTCTGCCGTCTATTATCTTTGAAGATGATAATTGGTGACATGTGCGACGACCTACAGGTAGAACCAACTTCGGTTGAATGTCTGACTGCACCGAGTGTTATTCTTAACTGATATGCAAAATAACAATATGCAAATAACAACAATGCTGTCTGTTTCAGACGTAGTGGAGTCATATTAATAAACATAAGGTGGTTCTAATAGCTGCTAAATTCTAAGTTCTTGTAAGCTTTGAGCGAATTAATGTAAGTCTCTAGCGCCTTTCGACAACTGGCCTGGTAAAATTAGTATTGTTACGAAACTTTCTTACGGAACGTAAAAACCTACTGCACATCCCAATTGACGTCGTTGTTCCAGACCAGACCCGAAATGAAACAATGTCAACTAGAGAGATTAATTGGCGAAGTGTAAAGATAGAGTGTACGATCGAACATTTCTTTCTTTTTGGCAGCTCTACTTAACCTCTCGGGAACCCAACATCAATTAGAAGTAAAAAAATAAGTCTTTATAATTCTATTGAATAGGTTAGGTTAGATTAAATGGGTAAGCTGCATCGAATGGGTGCAGCCTGCACTCGGATCTCAAACGTATCCATTGTCCTCCCCTGACGTGGAGATCCCTGGTTGAAGTAATAAAAAGAGAGAAAAAATAAAATGCCTTTTCAGACAGGTGGCCCAGATGGTTAAAGAAATACTATCCAAGAGCCGTCTTCCTGGTATTGCAGAGATTAGGTCATTTGCAAGGGAAGGGTTCTATGTCCTCCTCTACGTCTGTGTTGCTACATCCTCTGCAGAGTTCATCTGTACTTAGCCGCATTCTCTTCCGGTGGGCGGCCAATAAGTTATGGCCGGTAATGATAGCTATGAGAAGCGCCAAGTTTTGTCTATTTTAAGTTAGGATGAGCTTGGTTTTCATCTTGTCATGTTTTGTCCAGATGCTTCTGGAGACTCGGCATGGTGGGAGCCCTTTCTTCCATCTTCTTCTTCTGTTTGTCGTTTGAAGTTAAGTGCCACGTTTGATTCAACAAGTTTTAGGGGAGAAAGGACTGAGCTTTGGACCATTGAAAGGTCTTGTTCTGATCCCTTCCTTACCAGTTCATCCACCATCTCGTTCCCTGGCATTCCTTTGTGGCCTGGGACCCACCAGAGTCTTACATGGTGACTATCGATGAGCATTTTAAGCTCCTCGTGGCAGCATTTTATTAGCTTTGATTTTATTACCTGGATGAGATGGCCTTTATAGCAGCTTAACTATCTCTGTAAATATAAATTTCTTTCCTAGTAACAAGTTTCGTGGATAGTTCTCGTGCCGCCTCTGCCTGGAACACACTGTCGTGGTTCGGAAGCTTTAGTGATATTGCAATAACAGGTTCTGTTGAGTAGTTACCCGAACCCACTCCTTCGTTTGTTTTGGACTCGTCAGTGAAGACTGAAATACTATTCGGGTTAATGGTGCCACAGTCTTCCCAGTGTTCCCTTCTTTCATTTGTGTTATCTCTCTAGCTCAGCTTGCGGTCAAGAATGCAGCCTAGATACCGTGCTTTATCCGAGACACGGAGTCGAGTGTCACCGAGTCGTAGGGGTCCGAAAACTGGACACTTCCATTTTCGCTGGATTAACGTTCTGTCCACATCTTCTGGATCAGTAATGGAGGGTATTCAGGGCTGATTGCAGAAGTTCGGTGATTGTATGGACAAATTTTCTGGACATAAGTAGGACGATGCCGTCTGCATAAGCAACTACTTTTACTCCGCTATGTCCTAATTTTAAAAGGATCTCGTTTGCGACTAAAGTCCATAGTAGAGGAGATAGGACCCCTAGTTGCGGGGTTCCTCTAGAGGCTAGTGCATTTACTTGACTGTCACCCAGCTCCGAGTTGCTGTGTCTCGTCTTGAGCATACATTCTATCCAGTCGGAGACTCTGGAATTTACTCTGATTCAGTCTAGCGATAGTCTTATTGATTCGGTTTTCAAATTGTTAAAGTCTCCTTCCACGTCTAAAAAGGCCGCTAATGTGAATTAGCGTTGCTAAAGTGGAGTAGAAAAAAGAGGTTAATTTGTTTTTTTGATAGGATGCAAGTGCGGAACTTACTGCTCTGTTGGGTCTTTCCACAAATTAAGGAGTAGTTCTTGCTATTCAGAGCGCAGATTTTTTGACCATTTTTTTTAATATTGAATAAGTCTGCGTTTCTTGTTTTTTACAGTATGTACAGCCACCAACAAGGAAATGCCGACTCAGCTCTCCATATTTTTTCAGTTCGAAAACTCTATCACCAACTAGCCATCAGAAATGCCAAAACCAAGTTTCTTTAAGTTTTCTGAGAGTCTCTATAATTTGTTGCTTTATTTCAATTTACAATATGTGCAACTCAGCTCCCCACATTTTTCCAATTTTAAGCCCCTATCATACGTGCAAACTTAAGCATTCTTCGTTTGTGTATTGGGTAGCGACAGCCGGTCGGTGAAAGCATACATTCCGGATATCAGATGTCGGGTTGCCCATTCGGTCTTAAGCTAATTTTTTTCTTAAGGAAACAAATTTTCGTCCCTAAAAAAGGAGCATCTACACCACTGTATGTCAGTAGGAGGAAGGATCTCCGATGAGAGGACACCCTCTCTTAGTGGATGGTACAAACAAAATTACAACTTATGGTAAAATTACTCGGGGCAATGTCTTCCTTTTCTGCGGAATTATTCGTCGTCGTCGACATCATAGTGGTCGTCGTAGTCGTTCGTGCATATGCGAGGAGATTTTTATTTTTCTTAGTCCTTTTTCTGTATGACGGCTTCACTTGTTGTTGTTGCTCTGAGTCTGTACTGCTTAAAAAATTAAAACGAACTGTATGTTCCACATCTGCAATTAGAAACATTAAATCCTGTCAGAGTTTTCCGAGGCTGATAGCAGAACTCCAAGAGATGGCCCTTGCTGAGAGTGCATTAGTTTTCGTTTTGTTTGTGTTCGCGGATACAAATGTTATATTGATGGTGTAAATTCATTTTGCTGCTTTGTGGGGAAGGGCTTTACGTAAATATAGCAATAATGACTTTTGGAAAAGGATGCTTAAGTAATTACTTTAATTAGTTCTGGACAAAGTTTGCGAATAAAAATAAAAGAATCCTATCCGGGTTAAGCTCTTCGGGAAGAATTTCGTGTTGGAGGAAACTATTCTTGAATGTTGTCACTTTCGCCTTTGATCTGTGGCGTTAGTCGAATCTTTTGAGCGGAATTTCTTTGAAAGTTTAGTTTCCATGCAGTTCTGTCTTTCGTTTTCGTTTGCAACTATTTACATATATTATGCATATGAACTCTTGCATTAGGGTAAACAGGATTTGGATTCGTATCTTATGGCAGTGGAAACTAATCCAAAATTATATTCTGTACTTCTGGTTGAGAGTTTAGAGTTTTGTGGATTTGGTCATAACAATTTGCTGGTCACTGTTGCACAACTTCTTGGGCAGTAATTTTTCAAGGACTACATTGTATATGTACGTACTTAAAACATCTTTATAGGTCGATTTGAATTACCCTCGATTGACTTAAAATAGTACTCGTATTGATCTGAATGACCGCAGACATATATGGTATCTTCCCCGTGCAGGGACGGGTTAAGAATATCACTGCAGCGCCCCCCAACAACTAGCACTTGTCGTAAAAGACGACTAAGGAGACAAATCAGATCTAGGCAATATAACACCCAAGTGAGCCTAGCGTAACATATAGCACCTTAAAAACCCTCCCCTCCCGTGGGTTGACACGACTGAAGATCACCGGTGTCATAGAAGAAAGATCAAACAATACTAAAACAGGAGCATGCACGTGTCAAACAACAAACACCATCGCAATATGGTAATATTGCAAAACTGTATCATTATAGTAATACTTGCTAAAAGGAAAGGCACTACCCCGCCAGGTACTACCACTGCTGTGCACGGTACTGATCCTGGACCGAGTTCGGGTCAGAGCTATACGGATTCCGGGGGCTAACAAAATAATGAAACAGTTTGGAAGAAATTTCTTGTAGGAAAGGCAAGCCTATAAACGCCTGGATCAGGCAAATGCGACGACATCCGCATTTCATTGGCCTCAGTAACTGAGTGATCCAAAACCCGCAGGCCTGCCGATATTTTCTGAGGTCAAATAGGCGAACCCCACAGGCGGATTAGTAGAAATGCGATGAAGTGGGAGGGTTATGATCCCTTATTTTCGGATCATAACCTCGCTGATAAAAGGAAGAAAAAGAAGACCGTAGACATATGGTATATCTATTTACTGGTGAAGTGAGGCAATTTCATAGCTGCCGTCTGAATATCATCGAGCGAGAAGTTTGAACCAGCGCACTAGGTGTAGAAATCCCTTCACAGAACGTTAACAGCTATACAGATCAACGCGTGTGGATGGCGTATTAGGTGGTCATGAAAAAACTGAAGAGCTTCCGGTCAAAAGCTTCCACCTGCCCAAAGCTACTAGAAAACATTGTCTGTCGGCTGTTTTCAAGACAACAGGAATCAGCAACGCAAACAGGAAACAATATCACTCTGTATATTGGATATTTAATATGTAAATTTTGGGCAACAGCTCATGCCTAGCTCCTCGCAACCACTCGTGTTGTGTGTGTTATATTTTTCCTACGAATGGAAGGGACCTACAGTTTTGTGCCGTATCCGAGGGGCATTTTTCATTTTTAGGAAAGCTTTTTCATAACGACAATACTCTCGGATGATTGTCAAACGTTCGCGAGAGGTGGGACGGTGAAAAAACGTTTTGGTGTTTTCTGGGATTCGAACATAGCACCGCACCGCAGCATATATTGGATACGACTGGAAAAATGCTAGAACATATCATCAACAACAGTATGGAAGCATTCATTTAAATCGCAGAATAATTGGCAGAACATCAGTATGTAGGCAGAAGAGGGAGGGGAGCTGCTAAACGGTATTGTACTGTAACCTCGTTAGACGTAAGAAACGCATTCAATAATCATCAGCGATGAAGTACATTTCCACCTAAATGAGTTTGGGATACTGAAAATTCACTGCTGGTGTAGCATGGAGTTGCACAATATTTGCTTTCAACAAGATGGTGGCACTTGTCACACAGCACGTGAAATAAAAGCCCTAAGGCAAACAAAATTCCCAGGATACATTACAAATACAAATATTTGGCGCAACAGCTCTTTAAAGTGCCAGGGCCTAGCTTATCGCAACCACTCATGTTGTGTGCGTTATATTTTTCACACGAATGGAAGGGACCTACAATTTAATGCCGAATCCGAACGGCGATTTGAGACGCTTTTTCGTGACAACAATACTCTCGGATGTTTGTCAGACGCTCGCGAGAGGTGTGACCGTGAAAAAAACTTTTTGGTATTATCTGGGATTCGAACTTGGAACCGCATGCGTGGTGATCGGACACACTAACCACTTACGCCACGACGCCCACAAGGATACATTATCTCACGAAATAACAAGGCCAAATGACCGCAGAGATCTTGCGATTTTACACCATTGGACTTCTTTCTCTGGAGCTATGTACGTGAAAAGTAAGGTCTATGCTAATAAGCGCAAGACGATTTCGAAGCAGAAGGATGAAATCATCCGCGTTATTAACAATGTACAGGTATTGTTTATAATGTATGTATAAACGGCCGGATGAGTGTATACCTGATGAATAGAACCTGAACAACATTTGCCTGAGTCACAAGAATGGAAACCCATTCAACTGATTGACAAATTGTACTTAAAAGCCTCGTTTATAATTTTTGCCAGGAAGTTTGAGGAAATTTCAGAAAAATTGTACAAAATGGCCCAGTTTTCTCCATTTAAAAAGCGAATGAATTCATCCGAAGAGAGAATGTTTTTCCCCCATTTGTAACTTCTAATTGAGCTCAGTACAGAACAGGTTCCAATAAAATCCAGGACGTCTTCTCTGGTTCCATGATTACACAGAGTACAATTATCACTTCTATAGATGAGGCATGTATTTCAAGTGTAACATTTCACCCCTCGCTTTAAATATTGTTGAAATAACATCTAATCCGTGCCGGTCATGAAAATAGTTTTCGAAATGTATCGAAAGTGTAATCTAAGTGTAAATATATACAATAGTGGTAGTTCAGTTTCTAAATGCAGCATGTATGTCGGTGTGGTTTCTGGTAGTCTGAAAATTTTCTTGAGAACATATCTTAGAAGTTTTTAACCTCTTCAAACTCCCAAATTCCCCACACTTGTGCCGCGTAACACATTATTGATCATGACTGCTTCGAAAATTGTATACTTTGTGCTCGGCTCAATATTCTTTTTGCTTAAGACACATTTGCAGCTGCAATTAATTACGCATTTCGATTCCCTTAGCTTCTGCTGAGCTTTTGAAGCGATAACTGGGGGGTAATCAGAATTCGGAGGTACTTGTATTCTTTGACTTTCTCTAGTTCTTTATTTTGCCAGGTCCATTTTTCATTCCTTGCGTATCGACCCCGTCCGTTCCGAAAAATCATAATTTTGGATTTTCTGGTATTGAGTTGCAAATTCCACATGTGACAGTAATGTTAAAGCCTAATAATCATAATTTCCATCATTTCTGGGCTTTTGGCAAGTATAAAGATGTTGTCAACGTAGAATAATAGCTTTATAGATAAGCCACCGAAAGTTATTCTTCCCGGTGGAAATTCAACAAGATCGGTCAAAAAGATTGAGAACAGGGGGGGCTTTAGAGGCATCCTTGCTTTACACCTGATTTCGATTGGAACCAGTCGGATAAGATGTTTTCACCCCAGATCGCTGTGTTGTTATCTTCATACATTTGCTGTAGCACTCCTAGCAATTTGTTTGAAAGTCCAAGGTTGCTCAGTTTGAAAAATAGGGCTATTTTGTCGATGGAATCACAGGCCGCCTTTTTTTTTTTTTTCTTAATAAAAGGAAACGCAAATCCCAGAGCACTCAGACTCTCCGGTCCATTGTACTACCAGGCAGGAACCTTTCTTTGGTGCAGTGGTCGGAAAACTTCGATGTAATTCGTTTTCCTTTATACTCGGGTGGCTGATGATTGCTGTTCCCCGCTGGGGCTTGAACATGCACACATCGGTCGCCTTAAAATCAACAAAGAAAACATATAATTTTTTACCCTTGTCCAAATATAATAGGTACGTTCGGGCTATACTTGTCAGTCAGAAGATGTTGTCAACTGTGGAATAGCATTGAAAATGAATCCTCAAGATAGGCACCACTTATAAACGTTGAGCAATATTTCTATCCAATCTCTATGCATCCAAAGGAAACACTTAATGCATCTGATACATTTTTCTCCTGCAAATTTTATTATTGGTGGTGACTTCAACGCGAAACACCCCTTCTGGGGCTCAAGATACGCCTCTCAGAAAGGTAGAAAGCTTTATAATGCGGGTATGCAATTCAGTTGTGATTTTTACTCGACGGGTAAACCAACATATTGGCCAACTGATAGAAATAAGATACCAGATCTGATTGATTTCTTTGTTGTTAAAGGAATATCTAGCAACTGTATAAAAGTTGAAGAAAGCTTTGATCTCTCCTCTGATCATTCTCCAATCATTATGACGATAAGCGAAGCTTTGATTAAAAACGTAGGACCGGCCAGATTAACTGGCGCGAAAACTAATTGGGACGGCTTTAAAAAAGATATTGAAGCAAATATTGAGCTGAGCGTATCACTTAAAACGCCCTATGAACTTGAAGTTGAAGTAGATCGCTTCGTCGAAATCTTACAGGATGCCGCGTGGAAGAATACTCCCAAACTAAAGAGAACCCCGGCCAGTTACATTAAAATTTATCCGCAGGAAATAAAAGAGATGATTAAGGAGAAGAAAAAGCGCGTAAAAGATGGCAACAAACTCGGGCTCCGCAACATAAAGCAGATCTTAACCGTTTGTGCAAGTCACTAAAACGATCTATTAAAGACCTTAAGAGTAATGAAATACAAACTTACCTAGAAAGCTTAACGGCAGAAAAAGATTCTAACTATTCGCTTTGGAAGGCTATAAAAGGTATTAAAAAACCTCAAATTCAAGCCGCGCCAATTAGGAAAAATCAAGACGAATGGGCCTGGCATGATAAAGAGAAAGCGCAAGTTTTCGCCGCCAACCTGGAAGAAACTTTCAAACCGTTTGATGGACAAGCACTTATTGAAAATATAAATACGTCGTATATAGACAATAGCGTAATAAGAAATGCAACGCTTACCGAACTTAAGGAAGAAATAAAGAAACTTAAACCTAAGAAAGCTCCTGGATACGACCTAATTACGGGAGAGGTTCTTAAAGCACTACCAAGAAAAGCTCTAATTAAGCTTCTGTTCATTATAAACGCCGCGATTAGACTAGAATATGTTCCCAGTCAATGGAAAGTCGCCGAAGTTATAATGGTCCTTAAGCCTGGAAAACCGCCGAATGAAAAAACCTCTTATAGACCGATTTCGCTTCTTCCAATTATATCCAAAGTGTTCGAGAGAATATTGGTTAGGCGAATACAGCCGGTTATAGAAGAAGGGCATCTCATCCCTGATCATCAATTCGGATTTAGAAGTAAGCATTCTACAGTTGAACAAGTACATCGAATAACACATGTAATCGAAAAATCACTTGAAGAAAAAAAGATTTGTTCAAGCGTATTCCTTGACGTTTCTCAAGCCTTTGGCAAGGTCTGGCACGAAGGCTTAAAGTTTAAATTACGACAAGTTCTGCCAGAGCACCTATATAATATTTTGAAGAACTACCTTACGAATAGGCTATTCCGCGTCAAATGTGGAAACGAATATTCAGATTTTAAGGAAATAATGGCTGGGGTGCCGCAAGGAAGCGTTCTTGGTCCAGTCTTATATCTATTATACACTCGTGATATACCGCAAGTAGAAGGCACTGAGCTAGCTACATTTGCCGACGACACTGCTATCTTGACAGTATGTAAAACGGTCGAAGATACTACAGAAAAACTGCAAGAAGCTTTGAATAGAGTAAATGAATGGACAAAGATTTGGCGAATCGCACTCAACGAGACCAAATCTGTTCATGTAAATTTTACTTATAAAAAAATAAATAATTTGCCGATCTTTTCAAACTCGGTTCAAATCCCGTTTGCAAACGAGGCTAAGTATCTTGGAATGACACTTGATACAAAGCTGAAATGGAAAACGCACGTTAAGAAAAAACGCAAAGAACTAGATAACAAATATCGAGAAATGTATTGGTTACTTGGAAAATATTCCAAGCTTAATATATATAACAAACTGCTTTTATATAAGCAAGTGCTAAAGCCTGTATGGACATATGGTATACAACTCTGGGGTTGTACCAAAATAAGTAATATTAAAATTTTACAAACTTTTGAAAACAAAGTGCTAAGAGGTATTGTAAATGCGCCATGGTATATCAGAAATAGCGATATCCACAGAGACCTTGGCATTAAAACAATCGAAGACGAAATTCAAACCTACGCGAGAAAGCATAGAAGTCGACTAGAAAGTCACGTAAATATTACAGTCCTCCAACTTTTGGAAGAAAGAAATTTACTGCGCCGTCTACAAAGAACCAAACCTTTAGACCTAGCGCGATAAGTAACCGCGTCTAAACTGCGGAGCTGGCAGGAACTTCTAATGGGAAGGTACCTGCAAAACGTCATTATTTCGCGAAACGAAAACTACTTGATAAGTGGAATACTTAGTTGTAGTAAAAATAAAAACAAGTCTGTTTGAAGGGAGGTTTTTTAGTGGGTAAGAATCCCACACTACTATGAGCACGCGCTGTCGATCCTCATAGTGTCTTGTTGAAGATTTTCACCTACCCTCGAACAAAAAAAAAAAAAAAAAAAAAAAAAAAAAAAAAAAAAAAAAAAAAAAAAAATTTCTCCTGCTTTGTCTTGGGAAAAATGCCTGTGACATATCGGACATTTAGCGTCTTTTCCTTGACTATCTTCAAGAAAGAGTGGAGACCAGACTCAGTGCCGAAGGTACAAACTATTAAAAGGTATCCATGTTAATGTTCCCTTATATCGTCCCCGGAACGATATTAAGCTACCGTTAGGGGGCGATATTTGGATTGTTCTCTCAGTATTTGAAATTACGTTTCTATGCATGAAAGGCATAACCTCAAACTTTGTTTGTATCTTTTATTCATCATTAGCAATAACGAAGCTCATATTAAAATTGTATGTTAACTACTATGTAAGCATCTGATATTACTGCAATCGAAGGATATTTGATAAAAAAAAATTAAATTTTATCTTTTTCTTCTTTTTTTAAAAACTCAAAATAGATTTGAACCGTTACCTTAAAATTACCAAAATGGTTTCACAAACTGATTTGAGATAGCAGTGGTTAACTCCAGGAATAGAAGAGGGGTCGAAATAAGGGTCGGGAATGAAATTTGGCGAATATGCCTTACTGCTTTGACAATAACAGCTAAATAGAAAGATATAGGTAGATGAAAATTTTACTCTAGCCTCTTCGATATGTATACTTTAACGTATTGATCCTACAAAGACATAGTATTTTTTTCCGAAACAAAAAATATATTAAAAGGATTTCATGTTTAAAACATAAGGAGTAACCAACATTTTTAACTCAAAATTACTGCAGTGTCTGTCTTTTTTACTTTAAATTGAGAAAATTAGGTGCCAATGCGTATTACACATACTAAATTATATCTCAACTTAAAAGTGAGTTAGATCGCACTTGTGTAGGTATTGAGGAATGAAAAGAAACAATTTTTAGAGCAATCGGAAAACATGTTTTTGGGGAGTTCTTTCCCATCGTGTTGCGCAGTAGAGGGCCTCCTCGCCGTAGGTGATGCGCGTAACTTCAATGGGATCTCAACTAACTTGGAGTGCACAACCGAAAGCAATTAGCAAAAATACAGCTAAATGGAGAAACTTGTTGTTTGAGGCCCAGATACACCCCGAACTGTAGCGGCACTTAAGTAAGTAAGTAGAGTAAGGGTATCTCCAATCCGTCGGATCATTCCTGCCGCCACCACGTATGGGTCGAAGACTCTTTTTAAAGTATATAATGAATTGAGTTAAATGAAACAGCAAAAATGACTGCCAATCAATCAAATTAAATGTGAAATTCCAACACTACAGCTACCACTACGGAATATTAATTATTGTTGACTGGCTTTCATTTCAATGATTTTTAACATTTCAATGGAAAATTCTTTTCCTCAGTTATTATTTTCAATTTGGATTGCATATTTCCACAATTAAATGGAAATTCATAATTTATTGTTCTCTCTGTTGCAATTTTTGGTTTGATTGAAAAGCCGTCGACTGCATATTCGGTCAGGTCATAAAAAGAATTACTGCCGTCAGCGTGCAGTGTATGTAAATATTGATTCAAATTTGAAACTTAGAAACAAATAAACGTTAAAAAAGACTGAGGGAAAAAAGCAACAAATTATGAATAGTCAAACATAAAAACTATGGGTCTAGTGCGAAAATCCATAAGGCAGTGACGTGGCGACAGCCCAAGTGAATAGCGGGCAAACTGTATAAGTTCAAATTGGACGTGTGAGGTGCTATCCATAAGAACTACCGAAACACTATTAGGAAAAATACAATCACAGTTAATAAAACACGAGGGGGACCCCAAGAGACATCACACGAGACGTCAGTGGGGGTAGTCCCCGATTTATCAGTTCTTCATTTGGTAATAAGAAGGAAGCCAAGAGGGCAATCATTAGAATTGCAAAAGGAGGAATAGCGAGAGGAAATAGTATAGGACTTTGGAACAGAGACTCACTCCTTACAAAATTTCGTCTACTGCAGTTCCCTAGAGATGATGATACTAAGAAATAATTTTTTTTTTTTTTTTTTTTCCGAGGGTAGGTGAAAATCTTCAACAAGACACTATGACCAAGAAATAAATGTTCACTAAGATCTATATCACAAAATTGAGTACGAGGAAAGAATGGCAGTACAAATCTAAGAGGTAAGCCATCAATAATGATGCCTTGATATGGTATGCAGATATGTCGAACACAGCTGAGAGAGGTGGCGCAGGAACTCGGAACCAATGGGCAATATACTGCCGTCTTCTCTCTCTCCAGTGCATGCTGAAAGCAACTTGTTAGCTGGTAGAGAGCAGTTTCTATGGATCTTCCTGCTCTGCGGGCGTGTTGATTGTGATGGAGAGGTTTTCTTTCCAGCACAGTCATCGTTAGGTGGTTATATATTACATTTTCTTCTCTCTTTAGTGTGAATGAGGTCAGGCAGATTGATCTAAAGGACTTTTGTGAAGTGGTGTATCTTTTACCCATTATCTTTGCCCTTCTCCAGATTCTTAGTATAGCCCAAGTGATAAACTAATTGTCATTAATCCTAGGTCGTATGACATAATGGTTTCCATGCCTTTTTATAGTAGGGCAGGGAATGTGCCGTCTGCTGCCGGTGTTTAGAATGGTTGAAATGCGTTGAGGGCCCAAGTTAGCCGTTGTTCCGTGCAGATGTTTCTTGCCATCGCCCAGTCTTCTCTTCTATGTTAAGTAAAATAATTCGATATCCATTTGTGATTTTAATAGCGGCAAGCTCGCACTACTTAATGCCCACCTCTCGATCGCACCTTTATTTCTCTTCAACTTTACTTTCTGCTCGTCCTCTCTCTCTTATCTGTAGTATCGTCCCAGTCCATATCTATTGTTATGAATCTGTTTTTTTTTTTTTTTTTTTTTTAGTTTGCTTGTAAGTTTTAGATGTAAGATACTCCTTGCTTGTATAAAGTTTAAATAAAATAAATAATTCTCATATCAATCAAAGCAGTCTTAGCCACTTTGGTATAAGTACTGACACCAGAGGCATTACCATATTGCCCTCTAGCACTATAAAAATGTTAAGCCCTTTTCTCCATTTGTTCTGTGCTTTGAATCTCTTAATATGCCACATTTACATATGTACCACCTTGATCAAAAAGGTCCCGGAATAAAAACCGTGTGGCGCTCCCATCGATTTGATTCCGATTTGAGTTCTGTTTTCTTTGTTAAGTTGGTACATCTGTTATTGATACTCACTCTAAATCTTAGCATCATAGCTTGTCACTTGCAAAAGTTACGTAGCCAAGAGAACATCTATCTCTGTGTGTGTTGGCGATTTTTTACAATTTTAGAAATGGATTTAAATTTGCAACAACGAACTTGTATTAAATTTTGCGTAAAAAACGGATTTAATGGTGCGCGAAAATGTTGGAAAAGTGTTTCGGCAACGATCTTCTAAAGAAAACGGTCGTTTACCAATGGCACGAGCGGTTCAAAAGTGGTCGTGAGTCAATCGAAGATGATGAGCGCAGTGGCAGACCATCGACATCGAAAACCGACGAAAACATTGATAAAGTAAAAGAAATGTTGGTCAATAACCGCAAATTAACCATCAGAGAGATAGCGGAGGACTTGAACATTGCCTATGGATCCGTCCAAGATATTTTGGTTAATGATTTGGGTTTCCGTCGTGTAGCAGCAAAGTTGGTGCCAAAAGACCTCAATTTCATGCAAAAAAGAGGCCGTGTTGACGTCGCAAAAGACATGATTTTTTGACGAGAACTGCAAACAAATACCATCCAACAGCCACCGAATTCACCTGATTTGGCTCCCTGTGACTTCTTTCTGTTCAATCGAGTTAAAAAACCATTACGGGGAACGCGTTTCAGCAGCCGAGAGGAAGTAATGGAAAAATCGCAGGAAGCACTGATGGACATACCGAAAACTAAATAAAAAAAAATGTTTCGAAGATTGGATCAAGCGCTGGCATAAGTTTGTTGCAGTCGATGGGGATTACTTTGAAGGGGACAATATAGATTTAGATGAATAAACTTGTATTTTTAATTTTCTGAATAAATTCCGGGAACTTTTTGATCAAGGTAGTATGTCATCCTGGCTTTGAGCTTTTCACTCAGATCGCTAAATTATGATGCTTACTAACCCCTGGACCTATCTTCTGATAAGTACATATTATCTTTCAATCCAGTTCTTATATTTTTCTTCTAATAGCGTCTGCTTCCAGGTGGCGGACAATATCCAGAATGAACAGTCATGCCTTTTTTTTTTTTTTTTGTCGGGATAGGAAACACTTGACTGGAGCACTCAGACACAACTGGTCCATTGTACTGCCAGAGAGCAAACCCTGATTTACCCATTTTATTGGAATTTCCTTGTCTTTCAAAGAAAGCCAAGCAAGCACTTCAGTGATGAGGAGCTTACAGTACCAGCACTCACCACATCCGCACCGAAGATCTGCCACCTGATACGAGCAAAGGCCGGACACTCACAGAGATAATGTTCCGCGGTGTCGTCGCTCTCTCCACAAGCGTCGCAGATTGTAGTGTCACTTAAGCCTAACACGTTAAGGTGCTTGGCAAAAGCGAAGTGGCCAGTCAAACGCCGATACGTTGTTGTTGTTGTACAGTCTTTTCTGCTGAGAGACAGCAAGAATGCCGCTGATTTCTTACAGACGTCCGGGAGCATGCGTTTAGTCAACCTGCAACCTGGAGAGTCATGCCACACAAAATTGTGCTCGTGAGAGACACAATCGTCAAAGGAAGCCCTAACCGAAGACGCAGGAAGACCCAACGCGGGGACCTGAGAAAGCCTCCTCTGAGCCTTGTCTAGCAATCTCATCGGAGATCTCGTTCCCCAAGATCCCAGTGTGACCTGGGACCCAGATAAGAGACAGAGAATTCAGCCTTCCGACCGAGTTCAAAGAGTTTTTGGTTTCACGAACTATTTTGGAAGTGGTTAAAGGGTTAAGCAAGGCCTTAAGCGCAGCCTGACTGTCACTACAGACACAAATGCTACGTCCCTTCCACCGGTTCTTCACAACATAGTTCATGGCCATTAGGATTGCATAAGTTTCTGCTTGGAAAACAGACGCATATTTGCCTAACGAGAAGTGAAGTCTAATGTTGTCGACTTCCACGAAGACCCCAGCGCCAGACCCTTGACTGGTTTTGGAACCATCCGTGAAAATACAACTACATTCCATTCCCGGCTCAGACTCTGACCGAAGCCAGTCCTGGACACAAGAAAAGTCGATTCTGAATTTACGCATCAGCTGGAGTTCTGGTGTCATTGCATCAGACGGCATGTCCATAAGACAGCAGTCGTAAGATAAGTGTCGCGCAAGTTCATCAAAGATCCAGTGTGGAGTATACTAAAAACCGCTTCGCCTAAGACGATGGATGGCTTTGATAGTGCAACCCATGATATAAGTATCAAGGGGAGGTAAATTCAAGACAGCGTCTAGAGCAGAGCCAGGCGTACTCGGGAAAGCTCCCGAGCAGCCGAGACAAGCCGTTCTTTTTAGCTTCGCGCAAAAGGCAACCACATATTTACGCGAGAGCCCCTTCCACCAAACAACTGACGCATATGCGAGGAATGGTCTTATCATAGCCGTGTAGATCCAGAGAACCTTATTGGGTGATCAGCCCCAAGTCTTGCCAAAAGCACCCTTACACTGCCAGAAGACTGAGAGCGCCTTGGATGTTTTCGACTCGACGTGTTTGGACCAAAGAAGTTTCTTATCTAAAATCACTCTGAGATATTTGGCTTAATTGGAAATGCGAATGGTGACGCCTTTTAGTACTGGCTGAGTCAGACCAGTCAAAATCCTCCTTCTCGTAAAAAGAACAACCTCAGTCTTAAGAGGATTCACCGAAAGCCCACTCCTGGTACACCATTCATCGTTAGCACAGACCTGCGCGTTAGCACAGACCGTCGCCAGGCATGGCCCGACAGAAAGTACGGCGACATCATCCGCATATGCCTGAGCGTAGACGGTGGAACTATTTAGAGTGTTCAACAGAGAGTCGACCACCATGCACCATAACAATGGAGGCAGAACGCCACCTTGCGGACAGCCCCTGTTTACCCCTGTCATAACATATTGGCCACAATCCGCATCCACTACCAAAGTTCTTTTCATTAGCATTGCTTTAATCCACAACACTAATGTTTCATCTACCCCGTGTTGTCTGGCAGAGTCGCACATGCAGTCAAAAGTCGCATTGTCAAAAGCACCCTCAATGTCGATGAAGATACCCATCGCGTATTCTCTCCTATCAAGCGCGCATTCAATTTTGGCCACTAAATTTTGAAGTGCGGTCTCGCAGGATTTCCCACGCTGATATGCATGCTGCATCTCCGATAGTGGATGCAGTTTCAAAGCAACTTTGCGCACGTGAAATTCAAGCAGTCTCTTCATACTTTTCAGTAAGAATGATGTCAAACTTATAGGTCTGAAACTCTTGGAGAGCGAATAGTCTTACTTACCAATTTTCGGTATGAAAGCTACTCTGACTATCCGCCAAGGTGTAGGAATATATGCCAGCGCCAAGCCGGCGGTGAAAATTCTTTTCAGAGTTGGCAATAGCTGATCTATACCCTGTTGCAGCATAGCTGGATATATTCCATCGGTGCCAGGCGATTTGAAACCATCAAAAGATGCCACAGCATATTTGATGTCCTCATCTGTTACCACGGCTGATGCAATATACCAGCTGCGCCAAGTTTTCTGACTTAGATCAAGCTCAGCCTGGGTAAGCGGGCCAAGCTGTGACCTAGTGATTATCCGATTGCCAGTAAAGTAAGTCTCCAGCAGAAGACTAAAAGTTTCCGCTTTCGTCTCAGTAAACTTGCCATCAGACTTTCTCAGTGACTCCGGTTTGGTCGGCTTGCCCCTTTTGAGAACCTTAACCACCCTGCTGGTTTCACCGAGTGTCTCGATCTTTTCACAAAAATCTCTATAAGAAGCACTTTTCGACAACCGAATTAACTTCTTGTAGTCTTTTTGCTTCGATCTAAAAAGATTCCAGTCACCTTCTAAATTTGTCTTGAGTGACATATTTAGAAGTTTTCTGGATTCTTTCCTAAGTCGCTGCAGTTCCGGGCACCACCAGGGAACCGGAGTTCTGCAGGGGGTTTTTGTCAATGGGCACGTCAGTTCAAAGCAGCTGGTAAGGACACTAGTCAGGTTTTGAACAGCATCCTCAACCTTTCGTTTCGTTCTGAGTTTAGTTGAAGTTTTGACAGATCTGTCTAGCTCTTCCCTAAACCGCACCCAGTTGGTTTTCCTCGAATTCCTCCTCTCCTGCAAAGTTATGGCCTCGCATTCGATTTGGAAAGCGATGTATCTATGGTCTGACAAGGACACCTCCGGCAGTACCCTCCAGTTAGTAATTGACTTGAAATACCTATTAGATAAAGTCAAATCAATTACCTCCTGCCACCTTGCCGTAACAAAAGTTGGCTGGGAGCCAACATTGCTAATTATTATACCATGCCAGACGATAGTATAAAGTCTAGGAGATGGTTTCCTCGTGTGTTACATTTGCTGCTGCCCCAGTCTGTATTCTGAGCATTCGCGTCGCAACACATGACTAGTCCCATCTCCCGAATGTCACAGTACTTTATGAGTTCGGTAACCGCCTTCGGTGGTGAAGGCATTACCGAATCATAAGGGAAGTAAGCCGACGCAACGACGAAGGTTTTCCAACTTCCGGTCGTTTCGTAGCTTACAGCTGCAGCAACCAGGTCCTGTCCACAGAATTGTCCAAGCTTGGTTACTGAGAGAAAATTCGGCACAAATAGACAAGCCCTCGGTCTTTCAGATCGCTCGTCACATAGCACCGTTACTCCACGAACACCCCCAAAACCACATATGCGCTTGTTCCGCACGTATGGCTCCTGGATAGATGTTATGTGGGGTTTTGTACGCACCACGGAAAGTCTGCTACTTAAGAGAGCGGTAGCAGCCTTTGAGTGGTGGAGGTTTATCTGCGAAAATATCAAAGATATAGTCGCAGTTTTATTAGCAGAAGGGCGCGCACCACGTGGGCACATGCTTCTGGTGAGGCGAGCGCCCCTACCCGTGGCATTGCCTGCGTCAGCCATTTTTTGTCCGCTAGTGCTGGGACCTTTAGGGGTAACAACACCAGTATCCACCAGATTTTGTGCGCAGATAGCGCCAGCGGTAAGAGTGTGCCCGGCAGAAGACCGCGCATCAGATGAGCACACACTTCCACCAAGAAAAGCAGGCGAAACTTGCTCCGTCAGATTAGACCTGTTCGAGCCGACCGAAAAGGAGCCAGCGTTAGGTCTGAGGGATTGATCGGCTCCAGTTGGAGTACTTTCTGCCGACCTAGGCTTCTTTCCTGTCGCTACTGAAGGATGACTCCTTTTGGCGCTTGCGCCTTCAGTTGACTCTGCAGCCTCTTTGCACCGCGCAATCGCTGCCTTCCTTCTTCTCCTTTTCAGTTGACTCTTAGTCAGGAGCCCATCGGAGTGCGCCGCTTCGGGTGCTCGTTCAGCCTTATTGGTTTCCCGAGTCAAACCGTCACCGACACAACTTCGACGAGCTACCCTTCTATTGAGACAGAGATTAGACGTTCCAGCCGAAGCCTTTCCGCCACTTTCTTTGCCATTCCAGCCCAGTCTACCAAACGAGTCAGAGACAGAGCTGCAGGAGTCTTCTGAAACAAGCGTCGCTACTACTTCTGATTCAACGCCAGAGGCGGGGGGTAAAAGTATGGTGGTTGGGACCACCAGAGTCCTCGTCCCGGCCGTAGTCAAAAAGAACACGGGTGGATTATCGTTTTCACGAGTACCACCTGGAGTAGATACCGTACAAGTTTCTTCCATCATACCGTCAACAGTTTTTGCGTCACAGTCAAGACGTCTTCAGCCTTTAGTTCGATGTCTCATCTGGGGTCCTTTCGGACCCTTAGGGTCATTGACTATTAAGCCGTTCCGCCACGTCAAGGCAGCTATTTTTTGACTAATTATTCAGGAGTAAATAACTACACTCTTTTTCCGCTACCAGGGTATTCCTTCAAAGCATGCACTGCCGCCAACTTCAATGATCTTATCACATCGTCACGCTATTTCATCCTCCGAAAAGATTCTCATCTAACGCTATTAAATCACGCGACATTCACATTACATGTGTTTAATACCTTCTCTCTTAAAAGGACTCAAAATCCTTTAAACTGATTACTCAATGAAACTCGATAGGAAAGCACACGTGTTGATTGAAAAATAATACCTTGCATCCTATTGTTCCAGGAATTGCCTCCCTCCTACTAAACAAGAACGTTTCACTCTCACTCCTGTCAACACAGACACTTTTATTGTCCTAGATTTGGAATTTGACAACCCTCTAACCTAAATTTTCAGCATCAACAATACCCAGGTATACAAATAAGTAAACACCCCCCTCGCAACACACACCTGATAAACGTACAATGCTACCCCCTCCAGTCATATCTAATTGATCGCACAACTTCGGCATCTGTGTTTGCTAAAAATAAATCCTCCTTGTTCGTATGAACCTAGGCACGACCTCCGAAGAAGATTTATTGATGCGCACATAAAAAAAAAAGTGCGTTTCCATGACGTATCCTGCATACATTTCACTAATTAGAAAGTAAATACCATGTGATTTGATTTCAGTCTTCCGAGGGAGGCTGACGACCCCCCCATTTCCTCCCAAAGGAATCGAAAGTATTATAGCATTAGTTAATGGCACAACCCCAATGGGAGTGTGCCCGACCGGCAGCAGCCCAGACCTACATTTTAATCTTGATCTATGAAAATCAATTTGCGTTAAGTGCTCATATATTTGCCAAGAGGCGAAATATTGCTTCTTTGGCGTGATGCTGCGTCGGAAATATCTTTGATCTGCTCTCCCAGCCACACATACTTACATATCCCGGGCGCTTAGATCTGGCACGGCGCTGTTGCTGTCATCGTCCTTCATTTTTGCGCTATCGTTGTTCCGTGTCGTCTTTGTCATCATCGCACTCCCGGGCTTCTCAACAAAATGAAATTTTCCGTAACGAAAGCACCACATGAAGTTAGATTTGACAGAAACGATAACCAACCTTGAATGGGTTACTTGGGGATGTCTCTGTCTATAACATGTGGGGAAGCAGAGGTATACCCGGCAAGTTAATGTGTTTTGTATATCTCCCGCCAAACAAAGGGACTGAGAGGGCGTGTGAACGGATGAAATAATGGCACCGAAAAAAAAACGAGTTTCCCCAAAAGAAATTTCCTTGATATCATGTATACAATGCCGCGTTCTCCTCCCTGTGTATCTACTGTGTTGGTTCTTTCTAATGCATGCAGTAAGTCTCCGTGGGAT
The DNA here is from genome assembly GCA_945910035.1 of Brachypalpus laphriformis. Lineage (NCBI taxonomy): Eukaryota > Metazoa > Arthropoda > Insecta > Diptera > Syrphidae > Brachypalpus > Brachypalpus laphriformis. The sequence continues at coordinate 129,581,085 of OX246755.1, forward strand.
GTTTTTGGAGAGATAAACGTTTTTACATGTTTATATAAGGGGTTAGTATTGGTTTCGGAACGAATTTGGTTCTGTATATTCTGTACGTGGACGGTCTACATAGATGATTTCCCGAAGCTCTGTGGTTGTGGTTTAATCCGTTCGAAAGTTTAGGTTAGGTTAGGTATGTGCAACACTCAGGTCAGTGTTGACCCATTGTGATACCCATAGGGGAAAAAGTAATCCCTTTCCCATTGATGCCTAGTGAAAACCGGCAAAAATCTATTCAAACTCCGTCACTTACTTCGCTTCTGTTGTGCCCCGTGATGATGCCCTCGAGAGTGGAAAGGGATTTCCTGTCTTTCCGAGTAATTCCTCGGTCCTTGCTTTGTCGAAGGACGGCCATAGCTTCCTAGTGGTAGCACAAATTTCCATGCAGGTCCATCGTGTGTTCGGCTCTCTAATGGGTTTATACCCAGCAACGAGCTTGCGTGTGCAAGGCGGCATACACACAGGGGGGTCAACTTGAGCTGAGCCGATTCTTGCTAGCTCGTTGGGTTTCTCATTGCCTGTGATACCCTTATGTCCAGGGACCCAGCAGAGCGATACCTTGTACTGTGTTTCAAGAACCCTCGACAACACTTCAAAAGCTTCGCTTTAATTTCTATGGCAGTAATCGCTTTTATAGCTGCCTGGCTGTCGATAAAGATGGTGATACCTTCTGGCGGTATTGACCTTAACACCGACTTACGGGCGGCTGTTGCCACTACTACTCTGCTTGGAAGACGCTGCTGTGGTCTGGAAGTTGTGTAGATTTCGATATACCAAGGGGGTTGGAGAAGATGCCTCATCCAGCGCCAGCGTTAATTTTTGAACCATCTGTATAGATGGCTATAGATTCGGCGTTAGGTATGTGACCGCTTTTCCATTCTTCCCTGCTATGGTAAGCAGTGGAAAAAGGCTTTGCAAAGTCTAAATATGGCGTCATGTAGTTCGTTATGGTCAAGAGGCGAAAGTAATCAAGTAGGATCATCAATTGACCTTTCCTACTCGTATTTGGTAAGTTTAAAAAGCCACAATTCGGGACGATATATTAAAATTTATTCGCTGTCACAAAGTGGACTGTATTTACTTGTTTACTTACCTAAGAGGCGCTACAGTTCGGGCTGAGCTTGGGCCCCAGTCAACAACCCCCTCCGCTTAATTTAGTCTCTGGCTAATTGCTTTCAGTTGCACACTCTTAGTTCGTTGAGGTCCCCTTGAACTCGTGTGCGCCGGAGGTCCTCTACTGCGTCGTCCCTCTGGGTTAGATTTGATGACTCTGCCGACTGAAGCGTCGGTGTCCATTCGCCTCAGAAGTCCTAGCCATCTGAAAGGTACAACACTAAGCCGATATCGCTATACAGCTATACGATAGCGCTATACAGCTCATATAGTTCGTCATTGAAACGTCTCCTCCAAAACGCATTTTAATATAAAATAAAGAGACAAAAAAAAAAAATATTGAGGAATAAAAAGGATTGTAGAAGATAGTATGCTGCTTTAATCTTCCAAAGATTAAAGGTTCAAGTACCAATCATACACAAGGAAAATTTATTTTATTTCATTTGGTCTTCAAAGTACAAATGCTTTCTTGGACTAATATATACATTTTAAGAACAAAAGAAATAATATGCATAATTAACAAATAAAAAGATAAAGCAAACAATCATAACTGCACTGCTTCCAGGAAGGCTTTCTTAATACAAGAGATTGATTTGTTGAAATCAATTAAATTTACGTTAGCATTATACCGACCGTAATTAATACGCCAGTGGGATCTGTTAAAAAAGCGATTGTTTCGTAGATTGAGAGAAGGAACGTATATTCAGACTGCTTAGGATTTCCGGAGAGTCAATCTCACCAATGATTACCCTATGTAAAAAAAAAAAACAACTCTTTCCACCGTTCGCCTAGCTTCAAGTGGTTCTAAACTAATCAATTTTAACCTAGATTGATAGGGTGGTAAATTATATGGATCGACCCAGATGAGTCCTCTAAAGGGTAAATCTAAGAAACCTTTTTTGAATAGATTCAATTCTGGTGATGTGGACATTGTAATAAGGATACCAAACAATAGATGCATATTCTAAAAGAGATCGAACAAAGGATAGATACAATGTTCTAATAACATATGGGTCAGAAAACTCAGAAGCGTAACGCCGTCGCATTCCTCATGACCTATTAGCTTTGTTTGAAATGTAATCAACATGATTGTTGAAAGATGGTTTACTATCTAGCAATATACCCAAATCTTTTATTAACGAGACCCGAGATACAACTTTACCGTGAATAGAATAGGTATGCTTGAAAGGTGATTTAAGATATGAAAATGTAATAACAGAGCATTTTGTAACATTCAGAGAGATGTAATTTTTTGAGCGTCACAAATAAAACTTTCGAAGATAAATGTTTAAACGTTGGAAACAATGTATATCTTTTCCCGACAAACATATCTTAAAGTCATCAGCACATTCAGTTAAGAAATTAACGACATCTTTCACAAACAAGATAAATAAAAGAGGGCCAATGTGGCTTCTTGGGGGACGCCCGAGGTCACAGAAGTTTTATTGGAAACTTACATATTGATATCTATCACATAGAAAGGATGAGAGCCAACGTAAAAAGGAAGATGGGAAATATAATCCTTGAAGTTTATAAAGTAAAATTGCATTGTCAACACGGTCGAAAGCTTTACTGAAATCAGTGTAGATTGCATCAACTTGGTTTCCTTTACCAATTTCAGAAATGACGAAATTAGTAAAGAGAAGAAGATTAGTAACAGTCGAACGTTTTTTTTTACAAAACCATGCTGGTTATTGCAAATTACAGATTTGGAGAAATAATTGAATTTCTCAGTAACAAGCATATATAACAATTTTGGAATAGTTGACTGTTTACACATACCTCCATAATTCTCAATTTTGTTTCTCCTACGGACAATAAAGGAATATTTCCACACAGACGGAAATACCTATACTAGTTTTCAACGATATATTAAAAATCTGGCATACAATTTTATGCAATTGAGGAGCGCATTTTTTAAGGAAGCCGGAAGGAAAATGTGCATAGTTGCACTCAGACTGTCAACAAATCTTGTCAGCTACTACAAGTAATTTTGAGCTCTTCATATTTATTTGCGGTTTTTGAACTGTGTAATGGGCATGATTTCGATCCTACTCCTTAAAATTTCACTAGCTTAAGAAGAGAATAGTTCAGAATTATGAAGTTCCAAGGCAAGCCTACAATTTGGTAGACCGTTACTTTCTTTTATTCTTTCATTTCCCAACACTGAATACATTTTTTTCTGATGCTATTCAACATGAGTGCACTCATAAAGGAACCCCGTAGCGAATTTGGCTTAGGACATATGTACTTCCACAAGTACTAAAGAAAAATACGGTTCCATTACACGCAATGAAATCTAACAACTGAAAGTTTGTTGTTCCATAATGCTTTACTTGTAATACGGTAGGTTGTGGAGAATTTCTCTGAACTTACTAAGAACGATTTTAATGGAATACTTCTGCAAGGCATGATTTTCCATGCAGCATCCTGGACCACATCCTACACCCACCATCTGTAAGCCTCCAATGGATACGTGAGACAAAAAAAAAACTACAAAAAAAAAAAAGAAGCGTACACACACTTGCATCTGGTGGTACGGCATTTCTTCGGAAATTAATTCGAAATCAGTATAAGTAAAATCTCTAAATTGATGGAGAAATTAAATTTTTATTTTTTATATTTTTATTTCAACAGTTGTTGCCAATAACTCCGTATCTACCTTCCTACCATCAAATAGACGTGTCCCTCAGGGGGTACTGGGCACACTTCTCTTCGCATTGTATATAAATGCGCTCCCTTCACACTCACTACACTGTACTATTCACATGTATGCTGATGATGTTCAGCTATGTAATAGTTGCCCATTGGGTCTGATTGAAAATGGGGCATGCGAAGTGAATGAAGATCTTTACAAGATACTAAACTGGTCGCAGTCAAATCGTCTCTGCCTAAATCCGGCTAAGTCAAAATGCCTGGTAGTCTCAAGGACCTCCATCGATACATCGTATTTTCCTCAGATACATCTTAATATAGTTCGTCAATTCTGCAATAAATCTTGGTATGACTTTCAACAAAAGGCTTACGTCTAATGATCATATAAGATTGACTATAGGAAAGGTTTACGGAGGTCTTCGTATGCTATGGGCCGCTCAGCGTATAACTCCATTAAAAACAAGGATGATACTTGCTAAAACCTCGCTTATTCCTGTTTTATTGTTCGGATCTGAAATCTTTTCCAACTGCGACTATGACCACATGCGAAAACTTAATGTTGTTTACAATAGCGTTGCACGGTATATTTATGGACGGCGGAGGTATGATCATATTTCCTCCTTTTCCAAATCAATCCATGGCCTCACTCTCGAGATCCTTTTTACTTTCAGATCGTTAACCCTGCTTCACAATGTAATGCAAACACATCAACGTTCCTACCTTTGTCATAAAATTCGCTTTCTGCACTTTACTAGAAGTTATGATCTTCGTACAGTACGCTACTCGTTTTTAGTATCTGAGCGCCAATTTTTCGTGAACGCTATTCGGCTATGGAATTCCCTCACTCGAGTTATCAGAATGATAGGCAGCTCAACCCAGTTTAAAACGAGACTAAAACAGCACGTGGAAATGCTTTGATAATGATGATTGGTTTTATTCGGTGTCGGATTTGAATTTAAATATAAATTGCAATAACTTGCTGACTTAATATTATTATCCTCTTGAATTGTTTACATATTCTTTGTTTACTTTTTTACTTTCTATATCTAGCAGTTGTAATTCTATTTTATTATTATTATTTTTCTTTTTGCTTAGTACACAAATGGAAATATTCACTAATAGTATTGCATGTGAAGCTTGCACTATTTTAAAAGATATTGTATCTTACAGTGTAAGACTATACAAATAAATACATTTTAATATTATTATTAAATACTAACAGTATTGTACCAATGAGATTCCTCTCGTAGGTGGCTATATACAATACAATGTGTTATTGAATTAAGAATATATTTAACATAATTAAGCAACAAGCAATAAAATAGTAAAATTACAAAAAGAAAACATGCAACAATATTTGCGAGAAGCGCATTTTAGTACGAGCAACAAAAATAAAAAAATAAAAATTATATGGACAAAAAGTAGAAAAAAAAATTTAAAATGTAAGCGCCCCCTTTCAAGGCACTTACAGAAGATCCCGCAATTGAGGGCTGTAAGCGTTGTCTACTGGCTCCAATTGTAGCAATTGTTATTTGTACTGCAATTTGTTCGTGTAAAAAGAGAGGATGTACAATCGGTAAATGTATACTTTGTACTACAATTTCACACTTCAGAAAACAAAAATAAAAAAGAAAAATATATCAATATTAAACATTGTGTTTAGGTTGGGTTGTCGGCTGTCTGCACAAGAGTACAGACACACTCAGGCCAGTAAAGGTCCTTTGTGATGCCATGGACCACCCAGGGATTAATTAAACCAACCGGAGCTTTTGATAAAGAGATGGATGCTCATGACGCCTAACAACGTCAAATCGCCGAGGTCAACAAGGGAGGGCGTCCCTAGATGGACCATTCTTTTGCGCGATAGAGCTGGACATGTGCATAAGAGGTGCAGAAATGGTCTTCTCCTCTTCCTCGTCCCTACAGCTCCTGCAGAAGTCGTTGGAGAAAAGACCAAGTCTTTTGGCATGTTGTCCTATAAGACAATGTTCAGTGAGGACACTGATAACGCAGCTGATCTGCGATCGCTATAGCTTAACCAACTCGGCGCTACGTTTCTGGTCCAGATTAAACCAGAAAACACTGTTTAGTTTTTAAACTTTTTTTCCAGCGCTCGTTGTTGTAATGTTATAAATTCAGTGCATTTGCATGCCGGTTCAATTACCATTTCCAGTTTGAAAAAAAACTATATGATATGTAAATTTATGCTTACATTATGTAGTTTTCCTAATAGCAGTGCAACTGCAGAACGTTACTTTTAAAATCTAAGTCTAATAAAAGGCGACTAAAGAAATAATTTAAATATATCTACTGTCGACGGAGAAATGCATTCGAAGAAATTATATTGGCATGATGAAAATGTTTATGAGCCTTCAATATCATTAATAATTTATTCTAAAATATTTTTTTGTGGGAGCAGTGGTTAGTGTGTCGGATCACCGCGCGTGAGGTTCCATGCTCGAATCCCAGAAAACACCAACAAGTTTTTTCACGGTCCCACCTCTCGCGAACTTCTGACAAACATACGAGAGTATTATTGTCATGAAAAATGCTTCTCAAAAACCTTCGGATATGGCACATAACTGAAGGTACCTTCCATTCGTGTGAGAAATATAACGCACACAACATGAGTGATTGCGAGAATCTGGGCCTATGCACTTGACGAGCTGTTGCGCCAAATATTATTATTATTATTATTAAAACACTATTTTGTCATAATGCAAAGCGTTACTAATTATTAAACTTTTTTTTTGTAAATTTATGTTATCTTTTTGTTTATGTTTTTATGTATTAAAATGTTTGCTTAAGTTTTTAAACAGCTGTTGAATTAGAAAGAAATTTGTATAAAGTATTTATATTTAATTATTCCAGATTTATCTGTTTTTTTAAATGTACTACATTGTAATAAATTTTTAAGGCCGACGCGCTACATTTTAGGCATTTATTGGGGTAACACTGGCCCAGTCCACGTTGTTTTGCTCCCTGGTAGTACAATGAACCAATTGCGTCTGAGTCCTCTGGTGAAGAGTTTTCTACCCCGACGAAAAAATAAAATAAAATCGCCAAAAAGACAGCTTTTTTGAAAATCCTCTTACAAATAATCTTTTTTACCATTTTCCAAAAACTTAGTATGTCATCTCATTTCGTATTTCTAATATTCGTATATCGTTAAGGTATTTATTTCGAACCGAATCGATTGAGATATAGCCGGTGAGTAGCAACATTTTGGAAATCAATCATCAAGTCTACCGTTATTGTCTAAATTACCGTTATGTCTAGCCAATAATCTGATATGCCATCGAAGAATTCAAAGAGGGAACAAAATTGCTACAGCGGTTTTTTTTAAAAAAAATTTCAACATTTCCAAATTCCGGTTTTTCCTAGGGGTATAAGCTGACGAACAACAGATATGAAGTAAACTCGTAGCAGTTCAGGTAAAGATGAATAGACAGACCAAAGTTTTTCGGATTTCTCTATGATCGTAACAGCAATTTTGATTAAAATATGAATTTTTTTTCACGATTGTAGGACTTCGGCTATAGACGAGTATGTCCAAGTAAAAATGGGTTGAATTGCTTAAAAGCGAAAAATTTATTATTTGTAGTAGAACATGTTGCTTTTACATACTTCCTGAAAATAGTAAAAATATAAATTTGTAAGCCCTTCGTTAAGCCTAAAAGAAGTACTTCCGAGTAAGTACAGACACTACTTCTGGATGAATAAACTACTACATAGTTACTTCTCGGACAATGCAGAGTAGATGTTAAGAGTTGGATTCTCATTTCCGAGAAATATTTCTGTAATCGATTGTCGAATGGGTTCCATGTAATGATGGGCGCATTCGAATGATATAATCGATTATAATCGATTCTTCCAATATCTCGAGATATCTGTGGACATCGTCTGAAAACATTCGAATGATTTACTAGGTATTCCTACGAAGCAGCGAGAACCAAGAGCGAAAGCAAAGAGTAAATACAAATGTCTCATTTCTCGAATGATCATTCGAGTTATGAGTGCTATATGCATATGAGAACATCCCCATGTGGTTGAATACACAAACAAAATTCTCGGTTCCACTCATATCACGATTCGAGATATGAGATGTGTATCCGAGTAAAATACAATAGTACTCGATTCATTTTAAAGGCGGGTAGAACAAAGGCATAGCAGAATCGAGGGCAAGAGAAAACCGGTTGTTGGCTCTATTTCTCTTTGCTACTACCCGCCTTTAAAAGGAATCGAGTACTATTGTACTCGGATACACATCTCATATTTCGAATCATGATATGCGTAGAATCGAGGAGTTTGTTTGTGTTTTCAACCACTTGGGATGTTTTCATATGCATAAAGCACATTTGATATTTGTGTTTATTCTTTGCTTTCGTTCTTGGTTCTCGCTACTTCGTAGAAAGTAGGTATAGGTAGTAAATCATTCGAATGACTTTAGAGGATGTGTTGAGATAGCACTCATACCTCGAATGATCATTCGATTATACGTATCACTCGAGTACTAATGTCTTGATTCTTTAAATCATTTCACGATTAGTTCCATGTGTGACTGGAGGTTACTACTCGTATATGGTATTTACGACCAAATTAAAGTCTCTTCATCCCAAAAGAAATAATAAATATCCAGGCCCTTTTTATGTTTTTTTATGAATTCGACCATATTCCGTCACCCTATGCAACTCTGTGTATTCGTCACCTTCGCACGAACGAGTCTCATAAAAACTCCTTCTAAATATTTGCTCTTGTAAATGATTACCTTCACTTTCTTTTCATATCATTCAAAGTGCTTCTCAGTATTGTTTTCTGCATCACCTATGTAGGTTTAAAGCTCTAGATGCATGTCTTCGGGTATGTACTCTCAACAGCGGATTCCAAATCGATCGGCTGTTTTTTTTTTTTTTTCTGTATTCCAAATTTGGTGATTTGCCCCCTTTCTGATATTCGAAGCAACAACAACCTTTTTACGAGTATCTAGACTCGTTGATTTGTTGGAAAAATTTATCAAGGTATTTAGAAATTGTAAGAAGATAGCAAGCAAACATTCAGTCCATGAAATCAAAATCGAAAAAGTGTGCGAGTTTCAATGTTTGCCGAATATAAATACCTAAGCATGGAAAGCAATTGATTTAAAAATGCATTTTTTAAATTCCGAATCGGACGGTAGGACTATCTATCAGGCAGATAGTCGTGTAAGAGAAATATTGTACAGCAAAAGGCTAACTTCGAATTTCAAGACCGTTTCAAAAAATTGAGAAATTTCGTGTATCAGTTGTTGAATATCTTGTTAATCGACTTTGTTATAACCCTTTAGACTAGCATGGCTAACAAATAAATATACATTTTTATATATTTTTGTATGTCTGCAACTGGGTTCCTATTCTCAATGCCATACCATAGATGGGAGCATGACAGGAGTCCTGGAACCAGTCTAGAAAGGGAAGATGGACCCCACGACTTATACCAGATATGCACAAATGGGTGGAAGTCGGAGAAGTAGATTTCTACTTAAGCCAGGTCATAAGCGGACATGGCTGCTTTCGAGCATATCTGAACAGGTTTGGTCTCAAGGAATCGCATATTTGTTTAAATTGCGGAGAGGTCAGAAAAGATGCGCAGCACGCATTTTTGCAGTACCCGCGATTCGGTATAGAGTGCAGAGAACTAGAGGAAAGAACTGGACAAATACCAACTCCCGAGAACATTGTGAACCATATGTTAACATCGAGCGCAATATGGGAAACAGGTTGCAGCAATAATCATAAAGGAACTTCGACGGTTGAAAGAAGTCAGGGAGAGCACCAGTGAAAGCCAAGCCCAGACGCCATCTGCCATAGAACAAAGAACAGCAAACACTGAACTCAATGATGAGCAAGCAAACGGGGATAGAAGAGAATAAATTGCTAATCAGCCCCGCGAAGTAATACCTAACGGTAGTCCGGCGGGGAGAGTGGTAGAAGTGTGCTGGCTGTGGATTAATACGTAAGCGCATTCTTGCCATCGATTACTCGGGCTTGCGAATCGTGCATGCTAGTACTAGGCTACTAGTTTCTTTCAAAGATTACCACATCCCTTGGCGCAACAAAAAAAAAACCGTAGATATCCATGGAGTCAGTAAAACGAAAGTATGCAGTTGTTTTGGTGTGATCACTTTTACAATATATAAATGACGTGGAATTTCAAAAGGAAAAAGTTTTTAAGCCTGAAGACGTGCATATGTACATTTCATTTCTTAGAATTTTTTTCTTGATAAAAACATTTCAATATTAACGCACCGTATAATATCAAAGCAGCGTCAAAAGATATTTTTCCAGTAACATTCCGAAAAGCTCAGATAAGACAGTAACTTTTGAACCCTTTATATTAAAGAATAAATGGGGGGTGGTAATGGTGTAGTGATAACGTCGTCAGTTGCCACGCTAATGGTTCATGGTTCAAATCCCGATGTCAACAAGCATTTATTTATTTCTCATGAAAAATATAAAGTCAGTCCGATCAATTGCGAAAGCTTGTGTGAACACTACTGCGAAGGCATAATACTGGCAGTAGCCTTGTAATATGGCTGGAAAAAGTGTTCGTTCTGTTGATAATGATTTGCCTATGACATTGGTTATCGGGAGAAAAATACTGTGAATCAGAAGAAAAGACAAAAAATAAGCAAAACCTCCCCAGTTATCTGGACGCCACCCCCGGAGTTTCTCTAAATCATAAGCAACCGAGCTTCAAAACCACTACACCAGATCTTTCTCTTTCCCTCTCTCTCTCTCTCTCTCTCTCTCTTTCTCTCTTTCTCTCTCTCTATCTACCCATTCCAACGCCCGCACTATATGTAAACATGTTGAGTGCGCGCAAATTATATAAAAAAAAAATCAAGAGCTTGCATATTTTTATAAGAAAGCAGTGTCTGTCTGTCTATTTGTGCCTTAATCTCAATAAATGCTGGCCCGATTTTGATCTGGTTTTCAATATTGTTTAAGGTATTTAGAAAATTAACAGTTACTTTTTATTAAGACTGGTTCAGTTAGTTACTACATTAAATATAACTGCTTTTGTAATAATGGGTGGCAGATATTAACTTCTCAATTGTTTTATTTTTTGCAATACCCTCAGTGAGTATCTATTGTATATGAGGAGGGTAGTTTTAAAACTTGACTCTTCCACTTTCACCGTGCATTTCTTATATACATAGATATAAGTATTACTTGATTCATTCCAAAAGAAGCTTTAGATTTCCCAATTTTACCACTGACATCCACTCCGGTGCAACAGCCGGTCGATACCGTGCCTCCTAAGTATAGAGACCTACAAACTTTCGCGGCCTATTGTCCAAGTTGAACGTAGAACTATTGAGGAATGATGTAGGAATATTTAGGGATTTCCTTGCCTCGTGTTTATCTTAATTCGCAGTTTGTTTGCTTCAGCATCCTAATTGCCGATCATAATAAGTAAATCTATAATATTATCCGGCTGGAAAGTAAACAAACATTAAAAAAAAGTATCACATTGTGCATTTTACTCCTTGGTTTTCATCAGTCAGTGCTTTCCAAAGTATAATATTTTGCTTAGAAAAGCAGTGGTGAAGGTATATAACCCTTTTTCTTTTCATTTCATTTCGTTTTGGACTTAAACGTCTTGTGACTTCTTACCATTCTGCAGAGGCTTTGTAATTGCAATAAGTGTTTCAGGGATCCCTCTTCTACAGAAAGACAATCAAATAACATCTCCATTCAATCTGACCAAAGCGAAAAGAGGTAGATGTATCGAAGGCATTGTACTCGACTTACTGCTTTATGGCGAACAGCAAGACGTTCTGGTGGTCCTCCTCATTCCAGACTATAAAGCTATTTAGAAAGCTTGATGATCATCTTATTTTCCATACTCGTACTTTCGTTAGTGGCTTACTTTTTCCTGCTCTTCGTATGAGCGGATGGAGCAATTTTGCCAACGTATTTGACGCCGCTTGAAAGAGTTAAGCATTAATGCCTACTACATATGTCTGTGTTGCTAAGACGTCGGGTACATATTCGGCTATTTATTGCTTCGGAATTATGTAACCATCAAATGGCCTGATAACACAAGGTCTGTTCCTTTATTTCCAAATTCGTACAAATTTGTGTATTTCCACTAACTCAATAAGTTTTCCAATATACATTTTCATATGCGGTACGCGGTACGCGATACACGGTGGTCAACTGTGCTTGCTGTGGTACAAAATTAAATCGCTGCAATATCGCAATACCGGTTTCGGTAGGTACTCGATAACTTAATGGCACCGTTCAGTGGTTGTAAAGAGTTATCGATCGAAATACCGATTGAAAATATTTTAACTACACAGAACCGATTGAAAATATTTTAACTACACAAAACAAAAAAGTAATTTGATAATTTTGAGTCAAAAGCGTCCCAAAGTGTGCACGATTTTCAAAAAGTGTCCATTTTAGATAATTTAAAACTAAAAGTGTTCAGGAGTCCTGACCACAAAAAGGTGTCCAAATGGACGCTTAAGTGTCCCAACGGCAACGCTGGCTGATCCTCATCCAAAATCCGCATGTTCACCTTTACTCTAAACTGGGTGTTGTTTAATTTCCCACCAGAAGTAAGTGTGGTAAAGCTTTAGACAGTCCTACTGTCGCATCTGTTCGCTAATTCTTTAGCTATGGAGGGAAGTATATTGACGTGGATATGCTTGTTATGCCTTATAATACTGCACTTCTTTTTTCTACACGTAATATGAGCTTTAGGCTTGATTTCTACTTCTGAGGCTACTGCAATCCGATCGATTTGTCTACAGGAGTCTGTCGACATTCCCGTCCTGTGGCTTTTATGCCTTTTGCCAACGTAGGTACGCACACCAGTTGCAACAATATCTTTCACGACGTTGCAGTTGTTATCCACTCTCCTCTCCACCCTAATGTAATTAGCTGCTGATTGTTTTTGCTTCTAAGGCAATAAAAAAAAATATTTGGCGCAACAGCTCGTCAAGTATCAGGGCCTAGCTTTTGGCAAACACTCATGTTGTGTGCGTTATATTTTTCACACGAATGGAAGGATAGTGCCGTATCCGAAGCGCAATTTGTTTTGAGAAGCTCTCTCGAGACAACAATACTCTCAGATGTTTGTCAGACGTTCGCGAGAGGTGGGACCGTGAACAAATTATTGGTGTTTTCTGGGATTCGTACTTGGAATTTCACGCGCAGTGGTCCGACACACTAACCACTTATGCCACGGCGTACAGCATCTAAGGGAAGATGGTCCTGAATTATTGGTGCAATATTGGATTCCGAAGTCTGTCGGCGTTACATCTGTTAGTCTACGCCAGTTGGATCGATTGCTACTGATATAGTCGCCTGCTGTTCCGATACCATCCCCACGCTTGTTTTGAATGTTAATGGCGAAATTTAAAATTTCCATCATATCCTACTTTCATAGATCTTGAGTAAGGTTGAAAGTGAAACCTCTAACAAAAATACAAGCAACTACATGCGACAAAGTTCTACACCTTACCATCGCTTCCCAACTGATTTATGTGAATATATGTCCGGGTGTATTTGTGTTAGCTCTTTTTGCGTGGCTGGAGGTGAATGCGTTTCGATTATGTAACCAATTTGTCGACGAGTTCTTTTGATGGATATATTCCACTAGGAGTGTATATAATCTACATATGTACAGCAAGCCCCCAAAACCTATTTTTTTCGTAAGTCGATGGAGACATGGGCTGCCGAAGAGCGCCGAAAATTGTTAAGAAAATTTGAAGTGACTGAGCGGATTGGAGATAGGACCCATACGGGAAGGTGGTATGATAGTGGGATGGGATTGAACAAGTTGGTAGATAAAGCAAGTGAATGTATAAATTCTAAAAAAAAAAAAAAAAATATTTTCAGCAGAATTATATGGAGAGTATGTTTATGTTAGCGGGCGGGATTTAAGTTAAGTTATAAATTTTAAAATATGGTACCTCTTAAAGAGGTAAATAAGTGGAAAAAATATTGAAAATTTGAAAGAATAAATAAAAACGTGGCTCAGCGTGTGTACGAGATACTTTCGCCAAATTTTTAAATTGCAGAATTGATGCGAGATTTACAGCCAACGCTTTTTAGCTGCAACCATCAGCACAGTCGTAAAATGCTCATCATTTGACATTATTTCATATGGAGTCGTGGTGACAGCTGACACTGTGATAACTACCGTTCGATCAAGCTGATGTCACACACCATGAAGATCGTTGAGCACGTATAAGTTGGTCGACTGCGAAAAATAATACGGCTATCTGATGATCAGTGGGGGTTTGTCGCGGATAAATCAACCACAGATGCAATCCAAAGTATATGGATCATAATGGAAAAACATCGTGATTCCTTAAAGGATTTGCATATTGTGTTGGTTGACTTTGAAAAGACATTCGACAGACAACCACGAGATCTGATATGGGTGGCGCTAAGACATCGAGGTGTTCCAGAAACCTATGTACGATCATGAACATGTACGAGAGAGCAAAGACAAGATAAGATGCCTCGCTGGAGTAACCGAAAAGTCCCCTATCAAAGTCGGGGTGCACCAGGGAACTGTCTTAAGTCCTTTGCTCTTTACTACATTCCTTGACAATCTTCTTGAAGCTAAAGTGATGGACCCCAAGGTACATCAATTATTCTTTGCTGACGATAGAGCCATCATCGCAAGGCGAACCCCACAGGCGGATCAGTAGAAATGCGGTGGAGTGGGAGGGTTATGATCCCTTATTTTCGTATAATAACCCCGCTGATAGAAGGAAGAAGAAGAAGAAGATGGAGCCATCATAAGTGAGGATCCTACATCCCTGCAACGAGTACTTAATGTGTGGGTGCAAGTTTTGGAGGGAAATGGGTATCGCATTAGCGCAAGAAAGAAAGAGTACTTGTGCTGCCCGTTCTCTGATCGACTCAGGGCTATTCCAGAACAGTGCTTCCCAGGTGCAAAAAGTTGAAATATCTGGGATCTATAATCAATAGCAAAGCAACTTGTGATGACGATATCAATCATCACGCAAGCGTAGTGTAGATGAAGTGGAGAAAAAACTCCACTATCTTCTGTCACTGAAAAATGGCACATAAGTCGAAAGAAAGGCTCTTCACCGCAGTTGTGCGTCCAGCGCTCACAAACGGTTCACAATGTTGGACAATGTACAAAAATTACAAGAATAAATTAACGGCAGCTGAGATGAAGATGCTTCGCATGACAGCAGGAGTGGCAAAGCTTGATCGAATAAGAAGTTTGAAGATCCGTGGATGCCTTCACGTCAACGAAACCATCTTACGAAAAATAGAGCACGACCAGCTCAGCTGGTATTGTCATGTTCAAAAAAGAGGTCATTTGAACCCTGTTAAAAAGACAATATCAATGAACGTTCCAAGGACATCGCAAGGCAGGAGAGGCAGGCCTATAAACGCCTGGATCACACAAATGGGACGGCATTTCATCGGCCTCAGTAATCGAGTGATCCAAAATCGGGAGGTCTGCCGATATTTTCTAAGGTCAAATAGGTGAACCCCATAAGTGGATTAGTAGAAATGCGGTGAAGTTGGGAGGATTAGGATCTCTTGTTTTCGGATCATAACCTCGCCGAAATAGGAAGAAGAAGAAGAAGGGTGAATGCCCTATAAAAAAGGGTAAGCTTCTCAATAGCAAAGCTGGCAAATACGTTGCATAAAATATTGGAAAAAGAACACACGGATATCTGGAAGGGAAAACGCCAATACAGGTGGTACATTTCGAGTATGTCCTGAGGAAGGCACTGTGCTACTCCATCTATTGAGTGAATGAATAAATGGGGTTGTCTACAGTGATTAAGGAGATTGGAGTCAAGATTTAAGAATAGTTTTGTGATAAAATGCCGAAAAGTCTAGACATTATAAGGGTGTGGTGTACTTCGCTAAGAATGGTTATCAAAACGAAGTGTTGAGAAAACCAATTAGTAAAACTTGTATACTACACGCGGGTTTGGGCCAAAAGGACTAAGCAAAAAACGACATAGGAGCAGCTTGAGAAAATTAAAAGACCGATCAGGTACAACGCGATCATCACGATAGCGACAATGGGGATAGTTCCCGATCACCTCGAAATAGATAGAGCACCCAATGAAGTTTTCAAAGGACAATTTATTACATTGAGAGACTAAAACCTCTTAAGCAGTTTCCTTACTTTTGGTCCCGTCAACGTGTACTCCTCCTCTGATAGATGAAAAGGACCCAACTCTTGGTAGTGTAGGGAACCTGAAACCCTAAAGAAGGAGGTGAGGAAAGCCTTTAACCATGCCATGAGAAGGGACGAAACTGAATAATTTTTCATTTATATAATTTGTTTCATCAAAGGGTTGTACAGTAAGATAAGATCTTTTATAGTTCTGAGTATTTTAAATTAGAATATTTTGAATAAATATAATTATGTGACTTAAAACTAAAACCCAATACAGAAGACATACAAAAGATTTAATTAGGGGAGAAGGAAAGGAGTAACTGGAAAAGTAAAAAAAGGAAAAGGAAACGGAAAGAAACAAGTTAGTTTAGATGTGTAGAAGATGAGAACTGAAGAAGTATTGTACTTTTAAAATTGGCAAGTTTATAAATATTTCTAATTCACGTCAGTAACAAGTTCCATAGTTTGGAAGTGTGAATAAAAAACAAACGCGAAGAATTAAGATATTGGTAACGATAAGGGATAATGCTAATGGTTCTTGTTGAACGAGTGAACTTTAGTTTGGAAAACAGATACGGAGGGCACTTATTCTGAATGATTTTGTGTAAAACCATACCATTCCTAACATTATTGAAGTCTTGCAAAGTTCAACCCAGTAGCATTGTAGAATATACCAAGATTTGGTCTTATCTACGAAGTCCATGAATATACAGAACTGCATCATTAAATGCTACTTGTAATTTTCGCTACGATGGGAAATCAAGCTAACAATATACATACAACCTCAGCATAGGAGAATTAGGGTTGGCGGGTTTGTTTAGGAGTGAAATATGACGTTAGCCACAGACATCTATATATGCGACCGATGACCACGTTGGTGTGATTGTAACTAGATAAATTGCGATTGATTACATAACCGTGGCTAGTGGCAGATTCCACAGCTTTGATTTGTTTTGTCCGAAAGCCATATCCCAATTAAGAAGTTAAGGTTGAAAATCGCATTTGTGATTGGAATTATTTGAGACTTTTTAGGATTTAATTGTAACCCATTAGATAACGACCAAATAGTAATATGTTTTAGATACTCATTAAGTAGAGAAGCTAGTTCCTTTAAGTTGTTAAACGGTTTGGCTAAATGAAGTTCAACATAATCTGCATATAGATGTACGGAAGAGTGCTTGCATACAGATGGTATAAATCATTTATAAATATGCAAAACCAAATCAATCCCAATATTGACCCTTGTAGAACTCCTTGAACCATTAGCCTTAAAGCTGACATTTTTTTGCTACAGACAACTCTGCAACTAGTAGAGAAAGAAAGCTATTTATCAGTTTGACAGCCCTATCACGGAAACCGAAACCGACTGAACGACTTCGAATTGTGACTTCAACAGACTCAATTGAAGATGCGAGCAACCTATAGGCAAATTTAAAGACAGTGGTACGTTTTTTGAATCACCTACGCAGTATTGCATTTTTCCGAAAAGCAATACATATCATTACCATTAGCTGTGTTTAAAAAATAATCTCCAATGAATACGTAATTATATTTCCCGCTGTTGCATCTCTATTTAAATATTTTTAAAGAAAAAAAAATGTCAGTTTTAATTAAGTTAAAACGTCATATCCGCCGTTGAAGTTTTTATTTACACACTTAAACTGCATCAGTTAATGTCCTCTGGATACGTTAAGTCAAAAGATAACCGATTCGTCGCACGACTGCATAATGCATTTCCAATTCGGCTGGCAATAATTAATAGATAGGGTAATCCTGCACAGGACGTGCAAACGATCGAGAGGCAGCATTGGCGTGGTTGTATGTTCCATTAATGTGACTGCCTCAAACATCCTTATTAAAATGCCAACCAGTGCATTCGAATTTAATTTATGCTGATTAATGAAACAAAACAAAAAGCTGAAACTGTCGGAAATCACCATCGACATTATGCATGGATATGTAAACAACTCTGGAAGGTAAAGGCGATGGTTTATTTAATCATAATAAAAACACCTAGAGGATAAGTACTATTGAATCGGTTCTTTATGTCGTGCTTAACTCTTTTGTACAGTCGATCGGATTGCTTGAGTGCAATCAGAAGCTCCGCTTAAGGGGAGGAAAATCAATTTAAATTGTCATTCAATAAATCCGCGTCACTACCTGGCATGAAAGGTCATTACAATGATAGCTTGGATCTCGTTCTGTTAATGTACAATGTACATAGGTATGCAATTTTCGCATGCAACTCTGAATAAATAATTTTATTCTAAACACTTCTTCTGGAAGTATTAGTGCAGGTGGTAATATGACTGAAAAATCTATGAATCCCGACGAAAAGAAAAATCTAGAATATCTCTACACGAACGAAAATTGACCTACAAAAAAGCTCAGACAAAAATATATTTAAGTTAATTCAATCGAAATTTAGGTGGGTACATGCAGTATTTCGACCAAATATGACTTACCATAGCATTTAGCACAACATTCAACAGTTCAAAAAAGTGCAAAGCGTAGGACACGATAATAGTTCTAATTCTTTTTTGTTAGCTTAGAGTGTATTATACTCGTATGTTAAAATACAGGGTGACGACAAATGAACATGTTCTTTTTACGACCAGAAGTCTTCAGCGTATTTATTTATTTATCGTATGGAAATAACAGATTGTACGAAATACATATTATAATAAACATAGCAAATAACATTAATTGCACAATTGTGAGAGAGTTTGACATACATAGTTAGAGAAAACATAATATAAAAGTTAATAACATAGATGAAGGATACATAACGTAGCAGAACATATACGTGAAGCACTCATTGCAGATGTTTGTCGTCAAAGTTTTATGTTGAGGTTGGTTGGCCACAGGAGGGCGTCCGGGTTGATGTGGTGTACGCCAATGAGGTTGCCATTGAACATGGATAGGGGACAGCTAGAAATAATGTGGCTTATAGTTTGGCGAGATTCCCCACGATCGCATGCACTTGATGAGGTTGCTCCCCATTTAAACAACATATCACCGCAGCGGCCGTGCCGAGTTCGTATCCTATTAAGCTGGGTCCATGTGTGTCAAGTCGAAGCCTGGTACGCGAGCGGAGGGGTCAGTGATGATAATGCTGCTGTTTGGTGAGAAGTCTCTCCAGATCTTTTCCCATTCTGCATTAATATCGAAATTTCATTCGAGCAGCTTTGACGCGGTTCTTAAAGGTGGTCTTCGTGATTTCAGCCGGTACGAGTCTATGTATGTATTGGTAAACTTATCGCGTCTTAGAGAGGGTGGAGCAAGGTTGCTCAAGACTGATAGCGTAGGAGTGTTGGAGTGGACCTGATTGTACCGGAAATTAATCACATTGCGATATGAAGTTGGCTGTCAATTTTTTTTGTGTGTGCGCTAGTTACCCAAATGGGAGCTCCGTATTGGGCAGTGGAGTAAACCAGTCCTAGAGCCGCAGTTCGCAGAGTCCCTGGTGATGACCCCCAGGAGCTAGACGCTAGTTTTTGGAGTAAGTTGTTCCTTGTTTTCAACTTAGCTGTAGTATTTTGGCAGTGCTGTTTGAAGGTTAGGGTTTTGTCCAGAGTTACACCGAGGTACTTGGGCTTGTTATTATGTCGTAGGTAGGGTAGTATGGAATTCGACTTCGAGCGGCATGTTGGATAATTGGCTGTTCAGGTGGAAGATGGTAGATTCAGTTTTTGGCATACTGGGTGTGAGCCTCCACTTCTTGAAGTAGTCCCCTAAGGAACTAAGATCTGATGTGAGTGTGGATTCAATTTGGTGAATTTACTGGTGTTGGGTGACCAAAGCTAAATCATCTGCATATGTGGGTGTATAGGTTATAAAGGAGCGGGGCCAGGACTTACCCCTGTGGCAGCCCGTTATTTAGTTGTCTGGGTTTGCTCACGCTGTCGTTGAGAAATACCTGAAAAGCCCTGTTACTCAGCATGTTATTGATGAGAGTTGTTATGGTAGCGCAGCGTACTACCTTTAGAAGTTTATAAATCATACCCGTAGTCTGGCGCTGTGTCGTATGCGGCGGTGAGGTCCACGAATACAGCGCCTGATTTAAGACGGTTTTCAAAGCCATCTTCGATGAAAGTTGTTAGCGCGAGAACTTGGTCGGTACAACTACGACCAGTTCGAAAGCCTGCTTGATAGATGGGGACTACTTCGTTGATTGGAGCTTCGATTCTGTTATAGATAAGTCGCTCCAAGATTTTATAACAGATGCTTAAAAGAGCAATTGGCCTGTAGTTTTCTGCTCTTTCGGCTGGTTTCCCTGGTTTGAGAATTCCAACGATTTTAGATTTTTTGAACTCTTTGGGCAGATTCCCGGATAAAAGGATGTCATTGAAAAATTTGCATAACCAGGTCTTTGTTCGCTTCCCACAGTTCTTAATAAATTCGGGATAGATGCCATCATTTCCCGCGGCTTTCCCAGGTTGGCAAGAGGCGATGGCAGCTTCTATCTCAGTTATAGTGAACTCTCGAGAATATTCCGAAGTTGCTGGAGATACATTTTTAAGCTCTTTTAAGGACATTTTAATGCGAAGAGTGTGTAATTTGTCCGACTTGTCTTTAGAGATATCGACTATTCGATTAGCAACGAGGTCTGGGTTGATTTTTGGTAGGCGGCATGAGAAGGAGTTTGATCCCCCAAGTTTCCGTAAAATGCTCCAAGCTTTTCTGCTGGATCGGGTGAAGTCCAAACGTTTGGTTGTTTTCTTCAACTCATTGTCTTCTGCGTAAAAAAATCAGTAATTCGTCAAGTGCTTGCACAGAGTGGGGTTGTTTTAAATACTATTATTCTAAAGAAATGAAGACAAATGGTTCAATTTTATAACTTGTGAATTATCGCATTGATTTTGCTGGATTTTATTTCACTATAATACGTTCATAAAAAAATGATTTGATATATATTTTTCTGGCTCCCCGAATATTCGCCCAAGGGAAAATCTCCCAAATGAACAAGAACCCACAAATTCGCGTGGGGATTGTTCAATCTAGCTTGTACGATTTTTTGAATGTTTGAATGTTACATTTTATGGAAAACACAAAAATAATTTTAGTAAGTGACATGTAAAAGTGCTTGCGTCGTAAATATGTGTTGTTGTTGTATCTATACGTCTATCGCGGGTTTAAAGAATTTCACCTTTTCGTCTGTAGGGCTTAGCCGTTCACGCAACTTTCTTGTTCTGCTAAGGGAAAGTGCTTATTGTCTGGCAGGCGCCTATATCATAAAAGTACTTGGGTGGGACGCTTCGCGGGCTGAAAGGATTTTACACTATGAGACACACGCGGCGTGCAACCAAACATATAATAGCTGCGTTAAGAATTTATTTTTTTTTGTGGAGAGCAGGTGAAAATCTTCTAAAGACACCATAAGGCCCGACCGTGCGTGCTTATGGTAGTGTGAGATTTGTACTTACTAAAAAACACCTTTCTTCAAAATTAATACTACAACTAAGCCGACGACGCTTATCCAGCAGTTTTATTTTCGCTTACGAGACTCGTGATTTTTGGAAAAAAGATGTTCGTATGTAATTTAAAATGAATGTAGCACGATGAAGACAGGTTAAATTCCAATCCTGTGTTTTTCACAACCGGCGAAAGGTTTTGTCCTTTGCAGATGACGAATTCAACTGTTCGAGTCAAGTAGTTGAATGACTGACGGTACGGTTACAATGGTCCTGAGCACGATCTTTGTGTTTACGCGCAAATTTTGTTATCTCTTCGACGACGCTTCCCAGATCCCGATGAATATCTTGGTTATAGATATACCACGGTGCGATAACGATCGTTCTAAAAACTTTTTTATCAAAAGTTTGTACGATGTTTCTATTGCTTTTCCTGGTACAACCCCTTACTCGTAGTTGTATTCCATACGTCCACACTGGCTTAAGCACTTGCTTATATGTAGATAAGCAGTTTGTTACGAGTACGTAGGCTAATCTTTGAATGTTTTCCGAGCAGCCAGAACATTTGTCGGTATTTGTTTTCGAGCTCGTCGCGTTTCTTTTTTATGTGCGATTTCCATTTAAGCTTAAAATCTAGAGTCATTCCTAGATATTTTGCCTCGTTCGCGTATTTGAGCCGAGTTTAGATATACAGGCAATCTATCCATTTGTTTGTAGTTAAAGTTGACGTCAGTAGATTTGCTTTCGTTCAGAAAAATACGCTAAGAATTCGTCCAAGCGTGGACTTTATTAATATCATGTTGCAAATTTCCAGTTGCTTTTTTTTTTTTTTTCTGTTTGTTTATTTATCCACTTATACACTATTACATATTATATTGTTTAAATAAACCCAAAAACTACAGCAATAATGATAACTTAAAGTATCTGACCTGAAGGGTTCTCAATACTTACAATATGAATTTTATATACTTGGTATATTTTCATTATTTTTTATTTTATTTTATTTATTTCTTAATGCTATTTTTATATTTTGTTTTAAGGAGAAATGTGGAAAAACCTTACACAAATGTTTATTATTTTTAACTAAATTAGAGGGGAAAACTAACTTATTCTAGGTCAAACCTAACTTAACCTAACTTAACCTACGACAGAACTGGGCCCTGATATGTGATCTCCAGCCCGTCTATACAAAGGATCAGCGAATGACAAATGTCATTCCCCTTTTAACCGGCGAACCAAAAATAACATACCAGGGCCCAGTCCTACTTAACCTAAACATTAGCTTCAACCCAGTCGAGACACCAGTATTTCTCCCGATTAAACCGGTCGGTGTTGATTATATCCCTTTCAGGTATGCTTACGCAGTATCTTAGGACGGCATTTCGATCACCCGAGTCAATAGGCCTATTGAGAATACGTTTATCTGTTGCCCTTCTAGCAACGTGATATATAATTGGTACGTTCGTTGAGTCCGATAAATAACCGTGTGCATCCAGATGCAAGAATGCCTCAGGTGGTATATATCCACTCTCCATAGTATTTCCGAATTACCTAGGGTTAGGGTAAAATAGACCTGACACAAGTTCGTTCTCTGTAACGTTTGCTGACCGTGCAAAATGATTCTTCACAAGATCCAGAATGAAATTGTCGATTCTAGATACACCGGAAGCATCGAGTAGCCTCTTATTGGAGACATAATGTTGAAAGTCGGAATGTGCGCTTCTGTACATCCGCATACATGCTCGAATACATTTTCTCTCAAATAATCGGAGCTTTTCCATATACGATGGACTTATGTTCCACCATACTGGACTCGGATAAGTCAGGATTGGACGAACGAAAGCTTGGTAACATATGACCTTCACATCGAATCTCAGATAGTTGGAGTAAAAAAGGCGTTTGAGGGACATAAATGCTGCCCTTGCCTTTTTTAACTGTGTATTTATATGTTCATTATAGTATAAAAATTTGTCCAAATGGACACCTAGATATTTCACACCAATCTTTGATTCGATGCGAAGACCATTAGAACTCGTGATTCGTAAATTTTTCAGTTGCGTCTCAAATCTGGATTACCGCGTCTTACTGGGGTGCGGAACAGTATAGTTTCACATTTCGCGTGGTTGATCTTAAGTTTCCATTCGGAGCAAAATGTTTGGAGTTTATCAAAATTATTTTGAAGTTCACCTTGAATGCCTTGTATTTTTGAGCCACTTGCATACAGAATAACGTCGTCAGCAAACGCTAGGAATCATCCAAACCCTGTAGTATAGTGTAGTATAGCTGAACAGAAGCTGTGCTGTAACTGTGCCTTGTGGGAGCCCATTGGTGACATTAAAAACCTTAGTCGTCGTGTATTGTCCATCTGTTACCACGAATTTCTTCTCATACACCATAGATGTAATCATCTTTATAAGATGATGCGGAAATTCATATCTGATAAGTTTATATAAAAGCCCGTCGATCCAAACCGTGTCGAAGGCTTTTTCGATATCCACCAGACAGGCAGCTGTACTATTTTTGGCGTTAAGATTCCAACTAACGTCAGAAATCAATTTTGTAACAGCGTGTACCGCCGAATGGTTTCTCTTGAACCCAAATTGGTTCCGCGGTATTATCTCCTTTCTTTCGCACACGAACAAAATAGACTTACTAATAACAACTTCATAAACCTTCCCGATATTAGGCAGGAGACTTATTGGCCTATAATTGGAAGGATCAGAAGGATCCTTCTTCTTTTTGATTACTGGAAAAATCTTCGATGTTTTCCAATAACTCGGGAAGTAGCAGTTGTTTAACATATTATTAAATATTACGCAATATTGCCGTATAATTTCGTCCGGTATATGCTTTAGAATAATATTGGGAATGTTATCTAAACCACTTGACATTTTGTTATTTAGTTTCCTAAATATATATGTCAGTTCGTCTAGTATTGTAAAGTAATTGTCAGTCTGTCCATCTGCTAGTTGGTCCACTTTTAGTCGCTCAGAGAATCTCAGAAGAGTTCGTGTTTCGCTGTTGCGAAACCTCGACAGTTCCTCATTTACTTCGCTAGTTCTGCAGCTTGGTAGATCCCTAGCATGGATTGCCTCAAAATGAGAGCCGATTAAGTTTAGCTTATCCGCTCCATTATCTATAACGATATGGTTATCCATAATGGGGCAGTGCTGGCTATTAATCTCCGCCTGAGAGAGAAGAGACTGGGAAGACAGTGGAATTTTCAGTTTTGGAATTTTGATAATGTTCCGAGGCTTGAACATCTGATTAATTTTTAATTTAATTTATTATCAACAAAGTACAAGACTTTCTTAGATAGAATTACAAAGAGCTTAAAAAGAACAAATGAAACAGTAAATTTAACAATAAAACAACAAAACAGGTAGAAAATAAAAAAAAATTAAATAAAATGAATATAAAAATGAAGGTAAAAATTATGACCGGGTAAGAGCATTCATAACGTTTCTTTTTATAATATCGACCGAAGAATTAAAGTCAAAGAAATTAGCATTTTCATTATACAACTTCATTAGCCCATTTATTGATGAAGAATGGCCGTAATTAGTTCGCGAGTGAGTTATATTAAAAAATCGTTGATTTCTTAAGCCAGCAGCTGGAATATTTATATTTAAAAGACTTAAAATCTCAGGGGAATCAATCTCACCAATAAGTAGCTTGTGAAGAAAAATTGTTCTAGCCACCACTCTTCTAATTTCAAGCGGTTCTAACCTAATCAACTTACGTCTCGATTGGTAGGAGGGTAACGTGTTAGTTTCGACCCAGGGAAGTCCTCTAAGGGCAAATCTCAAAAATCTTTTTTGGATGGCTTAAATTTTTAAGATATGTACATTGTAATACGGATACCAAACAATTGACGCATATTCCAAAATGGACCTAACAAACGATACATATAACATTTTAATTACGTACGGGTTGGTAAATTCACCAGCATAGCGTCTTATCATTCCCCAAGCTCTATTAGCCTTATTTGTGATAAATTCAATGTGATTTGTATAGGAAAGTTTAGAATCCAACAGAACACCCAAATCCTTAATTTGATGAACTCGAGAAATTTCTTTATTGTCAAGTGTGTAATTAAATAAAAGAGGCGATTTACGGCGTGTGAAGGATATAACCGAACACTTACTAACATTTAGGGACAAAAAGTTTTTAGAGCACCACAGAGAAAATTTCTGCATGTTAGTATTAAGTATTTGGAAGCTGTGCGTGTTTTTTCCGGATGCAAATAATTTAAAGTCATCCGCAAACATTAAAATATCACATTGAGGTATAAATTTAACAATATCATTTACAAATAGGACGAAGAGGATTGGACCAATGTGGCTTCCTTGCGGCACACCAGAAGTAACTACAATTTTATTTGAAATTGTATTACGGAAGTTTACAAATTGGTATCTATTACATAAAAATGATGACAACCAATCAACAAAGGAAATTGTAAAACCCAGGCGTTTAAGTTTGAAAAGCAATAGACTATGATCTACACGGTCAAATGCTTTACTAAAGTCCGTGTAAACGGTATCTACTTGGTTACCTTTACTTATTTCAGAGACAACAAAATTTGTAAATGAGATTAGGTTTGTTACAGTCGAGCGCTGTTTTACAAAACCATGCTGGTTATTACAAATCAATGACTTACAAAAAAAGCTAAGACTTTCGGTAACTAATTTGTCATATAATTTAGGAATTACAGATTGTTTACATATGCCACGGTAGTTTTCAATTTTGTTTCTCCTACCAGACTTAAATATGGGTATTATAAAAGATTTTTTCCAAATAGATGGGAATGTAGATGATTTTAATGACAAATTAAAGATGTGACAGAGAATTTTGTATAAGGGTTGTGCACAATTCTTTAGAAAAGCAGAAGGTAAACCGTCAGGTCCGGGATTTAAGTTTGATTCCAATTCCAACAAACACTTCAAAGTGCTATCCTCGCAAATTTCGATATTATTGAAAATAGGACACTCAGATTCCTGAAGATAACTAAAAAATTCTTCATCAATGTTTGAGACTTTATTCGCGTACACAGATTGGAAAAAATGTCCGAAGTTGTTGCAAATAGTTATCGATGAGTCGAACGACTGATCCTTGTAAGAAAGAGAGGTCGGATAACCGTCGGATTTATTTTTAGTATTAATGAAATTCCAGAAATCATTAGGCTTAGATTTAATATTAGTCTCAATATTTTTAATATAAATGAGGTAGGCATGATACAGAGACGTCTTAAATTCAGACTTAAGTTTAAGGTACGATAAGTAGTCCTCATCCGTTAAACTTTTTCGCCATCTTCTATGCGCTCTATTCTTTTGAGTTTTTAAAAAACGAGTAAACTCATTATCCCAAGGGCAAGAACTAACCGAAGAGTTTCGAACGCGAACTACAGGCACATATTTAAAAATAACTTCCTTGATGACCCGATAAAACTCGGAACATAAATGGTTAATTTCCAAGGAAAGAAAAGGATACCAGTCATAATTCTTAAGTTCATCACAAATGGAAACATAATTAGCTCTTTTGAAATCAAATTTGAAAGAATCAGTAATATTAAGCTTATGAATATAAAAATTTGAAAACAAATACAGAGACGGATGATACAGATCTTCAGGAACAAGAGGTGCAAGGCTTCTGGAGACGAAACTATCATCACTGTTATTGGTAAAGATGAGGTCCAGTGTACGATCTTGATGATTTCTTATGAGGTTAACCTGAAGCAAACCCAATGATTGCAGTGTATCCACAATATCAGATCCGGATCCAGACAATGTATTACTAGGGCTCAAAAATGTGCAGTCCGCATCAGCTGAGGCCCATATAATTTTGGGTTGGTTGAAATCACCAAATATGTAGATTTTGTCCAAGGCAGTTAGGCAAGCAACAATGAAGCGGAAGGCATCTAAGTATCTAGCCACTACTGATGTTCGGGATCTGGGGTGGAATGTAGACACATATAACATATAGTTTCGAAGATGCTGTGAGATCAATTCTGCTGCAGCATATTTCAAGGTCGGAGAAGTTACTCAGGTCAACTTCGCTTGGCTTGAAGACTTTTTTTATTGCGATGATTACACCACCAAGACGATCTTTGTTACTATTATCCAGAGAACGATCACAACGATTAACAGAAAAGCTTTGTGGAAAAATGACGTCATTATGAAAACTGTCATCTAATCCACTTTCAGTAATGACAATGATGTCAGAGGAGCAGCTATAAATGCTTAGTAAAAATTGAGTGCACTTAGTCCTTAGTCCTCTCACGTTCTGGTAGAAGAATGAGATTTCTGTAAGTTTTTTGACGACGGAATTCTTGGACTGGGTCTGTTTATGAACTCTTTTACAAGCATGTTTTTTGGCCAAAAATCTGGATTGACGATAATCTTGCCAGTAGATATAGGGGCAATAAGTTAAAATGACGCGGACAAACATCCTTGTAAGTTCTCCGCTGTTAAACTTAGGCATCTGATGCTAGATGTATCAATATTTTTTTGATGAATATAATCAATAATATCAGAAGGCTTAGTGCAATATTCCAGACGAGATAAAAATATAGTAAAAGGCGGTGGTACGACCCTTAAAGTACAAGGTTCAGGGTTGGATGTACTCATTGAACTATTTTTGCTTGTTGGATGCTCATCAATGCTTATAGATGGAGAAAGCGGGGAGGTAGATGCATCAACCTGCGATTTATCGTTGGATACATTTGTAGCTGAAAGATCCTCTATTGGATTTGAGTTTGAACGTAAAACTCTCTTTTGCTGCGGGAGTTCAAGATGAATTGGAGGGTAGGAACTTGTTGAGCATGTATGGACAACACTATTCTGCTTATCCGGTATCATGATTGATTCTTGAGTGGTTTCAGCAGAAGTAAGTGATGGTAGTTGCGGGGGGGCTGCTAAGTCGGTTTTAGGAAACATATTCCTGGAATCGGACTTCAATATATTTTCAGCGCGTTGCCTCCAATAATTGTTGACACTATTCCCGAACTGCTGATTTATCAGTGTCTTCACATTTCTCAGAAGAGATTTTACCCTTTACAGCTCTAAATTGGGCGATTTCCCTTGAAACTGACGTCGTATACGATTTATCTGAGTGATTAAAAAGCTTTTGTAGATTTGTAGGGTTTTAATGTCACGGTTTAGATAACATTCAATTCTGTCTTTGGATTTAACTTTCCAGTTGCTGCTTCAATAGTATCGCTCGTTGTCAATATCGCCGTATTATCCGCAAACGTGGCGACGTGTAGAGTACATATAGAAGTGGGCCAAGTACACTTCCTTGTGGGACTGCGGGCGCAATCTCTTTGAAGTCAGAGTAATCATTTTTGTGCTTAACACGAAAGAGTCTCTAGGTGAGGTAGTTTTAATTTTAGTTTGAGAAAGAATTTTAGTTTTAGAGAAATATTTTAACATGATACTACAAGATAATAAAATCTTATAATTAAGCATCGAGGTAAGACTTACAAAGTTCAGATAATAACACGAGATAAAGAAAAGTGTAAAAAGCTACGATTGTAAGATTAGAAAGAGTTGCCGTGGTAGTAGTAGTTGTAATTTATGCTCCAAGCCTTCGTGGCCAAACCTTATCCAAAGCTTGTGAGACGTTAAGAAATACACAAAAGCAAATCTTTTTTCTTCGGGAGCTTTCTCAATCACGTCAGTTCTTTTGTGAGCTTGGTCGATTGTAGATTGTTTGCTTCTAAATCCAAACTGATGGTCAGGAATGAGACGTTTTTCGTCGATTACGGGTTGTAGACGTTTAGAAAGTACATAGTTTTTCGAATAGATTTAGATTAGATTGGATTAAATGTGTGATTTTATTGTACAGTAAAAGAAAGAATCCTTAGATACAAATTCGCAAGTATAGCATTGGCATTTGCCGTCAGCCCGAAAAGAGAGATTTATAGTCGTAAACATGTAATTATTAGATTTCATTATTTTTATATAATGACAATTTTTTATCTTATCGTATCTAAATAATAATAATTAAAATGCTTCATCTTGTATTTGCTTCCGATAGTTTAAAGCAGTTTTTAGATAACTCGCTTGCACATTCCAATTTTGGCCGTTCAGAATTGAAATAACTTTGTTTGACGACAGGCTGCTTTTTTCGCAGTTTTCCTAATCACGTTCAATATGGGACATACCATATTCAAATGAAGTGATAGATGTCTTCTTAAGCTAACAGATTGCACAAACTGTATTCCGGATCTTCTTCAATCCTATACGGCATATAATTTAATAGGAGAAGCTCACTTCTAGCCTTAAAAATTAACGGGATTACCTATAAGCTATTTTGGGTCGTGGAAATAATTTTTTTCTTCGAGGTCATATTCAAAAGTTCTGTAAGGCTTTCCTGCACTCTTTCTCTAAAAATGACACGGGCAGATAGCTCGATCTTCATCAACAGCTCCTGAAGAGGCTCTTTACACGATGCTACATTGTATTCTATCAAGGGGATATCATGTTCGCTGCATAACCTAGAAAATTCGCTGAAAAATTATAATTTCCCTCGGAGTAAGTGCATTGCAACTATATGCGGAAGGCGTTGACTCGGGAGTGACATTACTTTTAAAATATAGAGGAAGTGTAGCCTTATTATAAAAATATACAGTGGTGGTAAACCAGTTTCCAAGTGAATCATATAGTTTGGAGTATTTTTTGGTAATCTGAAGTTCTTTTTGATATAATATCTTACCAGTTTTTCAGCTTCTTCCTACTGAAATATACCCCGTGCTAGGGCTGCATAGCACATAATAGACCTTGCTACTGCTTCATAGACTTTGTACTTTGTGCAGAACATTGCATTAACTTTTTACAAAGTATTTATTGCCCTTTGCCTTCTTTTAGTTTTCCTTGCAGGTGATTGTTAAAAGTTAGTCGAGGTGCTATCATGACTCCAAGATATTTATACTCCTTCACCTTTCCCAGTTCTTCACCTTGCCATGTCCATTTTTCATCCCTTGCGTAACGACCAGAACCATTTCGGAAACCATTATTTTGGACTTGGCGCTGTTGTTGTTTTTCGAATATTTTTGAGATATGTAAGTGGCAATAGGAAAATATGCCGATATGATTTCTTCTCCTTCAGAAGTTTGCCTGGTCTTGGGACCATTATAATCTCGACGTTGAGAGTGAAACTAATTTCCACAAAAAAGTGATATTATTTAACACTTTCACGCAAAAGCCCAAAGCAAAACAAACAAAGAGCATGTGTTAATTTTTTGTTAAATTAATTTTCGTCTCTAAACACACATCTTGTCACACGGCGCCTAGTGGCGGCGCCCTGAGCACCTGCATATGAAGCCAAAGGTCGTCCGGTGTATCAGTCGATGAATATTTCACAAAGTGAAATTCATTTAACCCACGAAACGGGCCATCCAAGTACTGTTAAGATACAGACACCTGCCAAAGAACGAGCACTTAATCCTAGCAGAGCGACAAAGTCGCGTCAGCACTAAATCGCCCCAGAAAGCGTAGTTTATTAAATTAATCACACAAAGCGCGCACTTACCCACTGTTACCCCCACCTAAATATGCACATATTTAAAAACCTTATCTCCAGGCGTCTACCTGACAGTTATTGACATACCCTTAGTGGATCAACGAAGTTTCGTTAGCGGCTAAACCCGTTGTGAATTCTGGTATTTCATAATAGTGGAAAATAACTTCACAAAATGTGTCGTTAAATTATAAATACAAGTATCGCGTGTGGTCGAAATTCGGCCGAGGAAAATTTACCTAACTTAACGGTTACATACGCATATGATTCCTTTTTTCTGCAGATCTATGGCACAGTACCTTTCGAATGACATAAGTTTCATCCCCCTCCTTTTATAATATATACTAAAAAACGTGCGATAAGATTAGTGTTCCCCACTTGAGGGGAAGTTAATTCGCATGTGAAGTAAATTCCCGTGAAGTTATTTCCCCACAGCAGTAAAAGCACACAAATTTCATTTCTATTATTTTGGGCTATGGGCTCCTCCAGGACGATTGACAAAATGTAAAACCGAATGGGAACACAGAAAATGTCATATCACTTACTTACTTACTCACCTAAATCATGTGTCCCTTTATGGATCTTAGGGATCAACCACGTCTACACTCCATAGTATTCGGTTGCTGTCGATGTATTTCAGCTCCAACCAGCTCTTTCCCAGTTGCCGAGATTCCTGGTTATATGCCACGTCATACGAGGACCTCCCTGTCGAATACAACGCCTGCGCTGCATCGTGCTCAGACTTCTGCAATGAGCTTCAACTCTCCTCAACTCATTCCCAAACCTCTAGATTCCTTTTCAACCATTCCGCGCTACGCATGCTTAGGGCGACCTCCAATTCTAGCAGACTGAATCCACCCCACCATACTCCATTGAGTACACATACCTGAAGCGCCGTTACGCGAACAATAATTGACATAACTGAGTGAAATTAAAATCTCTCAATCTCTAAATGTTCATTGACTAGATGTCGGTCTCAAATTAACGAATTTCCTGAGTATCGTCAATTATTTTACTCGTAACGTGGCTCAATTGAGTACAGTGGGCGTTAATGTGTTTAGTTGATTCCATTGCATGGCTTGTTTGGCAATGAAACTTTCTTCGCGACGCAAGGTGTGACCAATCCATTGCCATTTGCTTCATCGAATTGTGATGTCAATAGGTTCCTGACCTGTTCTCGAGTGAAAGTTTTCCTTCGAGATACGATTAGGCCAGAAAAATGTAGGGATGATGCGTAGACGTTGATTCTCCAAGTACTACGAGTACATCCATATACGAGGGTGGTTTGATAAGTCTGTGACTTTTAAAGGAAAACATCAGTTTTTCGGCAAAAAATCATTTTATTTTTCTACATAATTTCCTTTTAGCTCAATACATTTAGTCCACCGTGTTCCTAATTTTTGTATTTCTTCTAAATAATAAGATTTCTCAAGGCCCTCAAAATAGGCGTTTGTTTCCACGATGACCTCTTCATTCGACTTCTTTTGGGCGACCTGAACGTTCGGCGTCACTTGTACTGGTGCGGCCACGACGAAACTTAGTAAACCACTTTTTAACCATTGAAATCAATGGTGCAGAGTCCCCATAGTATTTATCAAGCCTCTCCTTGGTTTCTTTAACGGATATTTTGGGAAAAAAGTAACGCTTAATCAGCACACGAAATTCACTTTTTTACATCGTCAGCGTAGTCAAGATGTTTCAGTTGAGATGTAAGAGTCCATCGTATTCCTCCGTTTCCCGTCGACAAAGGTGCACGAAGCACATCGCTAATTACCAATAGGAATAATAATAGATAGTTTGATTCGATTCACTACAACTTTAACTATTATCTTGGAAACTACCGGAAGAACGCAAATACCTTTCCAGTTTTCGCACTCCGTGAAATTTCCTTTTTTCGGTTGCTTAATGGTTATTCCATTTATCTTCTCTGCTCTGAAGTTTTCATTTTCCCCCGCCCTTTTTATATTTGGGTGAAGAAAGTATGCCGATATACTTGGTGCTGCTTGGAAAAGCTCTGCAGGATTACCACTGCTTTGTTTCTCTTGATTGCTTGGTTTGCGACTATGATCTCCGAGGTACTGGGAGGACTGATGCGTATTTGGGTATTTGTTCCCACGGACAGCTTATTTGAGTGGGAAGAAACGATGCTATCATGTAAATGGTTTAAGACCGTTGCGAAATGCTCCTTCCATCTTCTGAGCTGATCCTCATTCAAGGTCAGCAAGAAACTGTCCAGACTCTTGACAGGGTGTTTGTAACTCTCTTCTCCAACCAGTTCCTTCATGATCCTATAAACAGTCCTGCTGTCGCATCATATGCTGTTTCCTCGGCTTTTTAGGCAAGGGCGTTTATGCAACTCCGCCTGTCTCACCTCACACTACGCTGTACTTTCTCCCTCTTTTTGAGGTACTGGGATTTTCTCTTTCTACTGAGACCACTGCGATTTGATCCTCAAGTGAAACGCGCTCTTCGATTCGTTTGCAGGTCTGTGCACGTAGCCAGGTGATGTGGTGTTTCTGCTTTATACCGACAAACCGTTCTGCTCCAGCTGCAAAAACGTTTTTTACAGTTCTCCATTGCTGATCAATGTTCGAGGGAGCTGCGCTGCTGGTCGTTTCGGCTCCCTTAGCGATATGGTCCCCATATTATTAGTGCACTGCGGGATCCTTAAGTCTGTCGGTATTGTACCTGGGCATGAGAGACATATTGGACCTCGGACGGAGATAGTACGAAGGCAAGTGTGAGCTATCATAAGTTGGTGATCACGCACCATTCCAATATCAGCCCCACGAAATCTTCCGAAAAATTATATAACTGATAAGCTATCTGCACACGGAGTAAGTTTTTTCTTTTCACTATAAGCTTCTATTGTTTTACAGTTACTTGTCGCTTGCAATCTAAAAGTGTTTTGGATATCGTAGTTAGGAACCAAACACGCTGATTTGCAGCCCAAGATACTCCAGTTTTAAACTGTACTTATAAATTTGTTCAACTGGAATAGGATAAAAGCATATGGGTTTTGGGCATTTTTCGCAGACTAGGGCCCAAGCAGAAAGCGGAAGCAAGTATGATTTTTAGTTGGCGAAAGTTCAGTCCTTTTAAAGAGAAGCTTCATTATGCTTTAAACAGATCTAGTCAAAAAAGCTAAAAACATATATCAGAGCATATCAATCACCATCCACAAAAAATTCGTAGCACACCCTGTATTAAATAAATACGTATACAATTACTGGTGTTTCGGCTATTAACCTCTTCATGATATCATAACAGTGCGTAAAACGCTACATAAACGGGAACAAGTCAACGTGTTTGCACCTACATGTTAATTGATACTATCAACGCCATTCAAGCATCATATTTGAAATTGCCGGTAATGGGTACTTGAGCCACTTAGTCTTGCGTCAGTTCATTTTGATTACTTGTTGAAAACGAAAAAAGAAATCATGAATATAAAGCACATCTGGATTCTCGTTTTAGTAACAGAAATTGGTGCCAAAAAGGATCGAATCCTTTCGCGACAACAACGTTTTATTGCATTTCCAGAGGGTTCTTCTTTTGCGGTATGTATTGACTTGGGTCACCTACTTATTTGACTTTAAAAAATATATCTCTTCAACATAGGCTTCCGTTTGCATGACTATCGGAGTAATAGGCAATCCAGTGTTGGAGTACTTGAGTTGGGCTGTTAATTGGGGCATTGCATATGATTTACCAAATCAAACATGGGTCCGTCAGCATAAGCATGGCTTTAGCAACTCACTGGATCACGAATCAAATGCTAGAAACCGATATCGACGTGATTTGTATGAAAAAATTGAAATTGCATTGGATAAGTAATTTTTTTACTTTATTTCGCTGAATGCAATTTAAAGTGTTTTTATTTTTATTTTTTAGTATGGGTTTTAATGGGCGTGATTGTGTGGCACGTACGTTGTGTGAAAGTTCTAATTTCATTAACGCTCGTACTGGCAACATGGTTGAAGAGATAATAAAAACAATTTTCAGGTAAAAAATAGTTTTTTTCCAACTAAACAAAATCTTAATGAATTTTTTTTTAAAAGTTTTCCGAGGCTAAAAATGAACATCCATGATGACCGAAATACTCATCATTATGACAAGGCTTATAGTCGTGGTCGAGCGAAGCAGGATTGCAGCCGGCAATACGCAAACTGTCATTTTTCGCTGCTTGAATTAGCACTGGGGAAATATTCCGTGAAACCGACAAAACACGGAACTCAAGCAACGCTGAGGTTTATGTGATGCACGTTTATTAAAATGCATAGCATATTAGTTTTGACTTAGTAGTAAGGTTATTTAAGTAAAATATTTTACTATATGTAATTGTGAATGTTCGTGTGTTTTTTATTGGTTTTACTCCATGTTTATAGAAAGTTGTAACATATTCTATGGATAAACGCCAAAGTGAAAGAAAAGCAAAAATAATAGGTCAGCCTCACCGGTAATCACAAAACACTCTTACCAAGACTTAGTAGAATCAGCCCTTTTATTTCCAAAGCAGGTTTAAGGCCGTGTGTCAATTCGTTTTTACATTTCAGGCAGTGAATTTTAAAGTTTCTTTGTTGTTAAGATTAAATAAACTTTAGTGAAAGATTATTGCTTAAATCTGTAATTGTTTTTTTTTGTATATGTAATTTGCGCGCACTCAACGTGTTACGAATACACAGAATTACACAGTGTGGGCGTTAGAAAGTATAGATAGAGAGAAAAAGGTGTGGTGTAGTGGTTTGAAGCTCAGTTGTTTTTGCTTCAGAGAAACTATAACTGGGGAGATTTTTGTTATTTTTTCCCTTTGCTTCTGATTCACTGAATTTTTCTCGCGACCACTGATGTCATAGGCATGTCAATCATCCAGCAGAGCGAACATTTTTTGAAGTAGTGTTCACACAAGCTTTCGCGATTGATCGATTTGACTTTGTATATTTCATAAGAAATAAATAAATGCTTGCTGACATCAGGATTTGAAACAAGAACCATTAGCGTGGCAATTGACGACGTTACCACTACACCACTGCCACCTGTACGCAATATTATCCATTAACTCTTCAACGCCTCCTGTAAAGGTAAATGTCAACTTTCTGCTTATTGGCTAAAATGCATGTTGCCTTAGAAAAACTTAAATTTATTCAACACGATAATATGGTGCGAAAAGGGAATGACGCTAAAGTTCGGAAGGGTTCTCCAAAACTTGTGTATAGATACTCGAGCAGCAGTGTGGAATGGAAAAGAATTATCGGAGTGGTTCGCCACAAAGTCAGGAATAAAACAGGGATGCGTCCTTAGCCCAGATCTTTTTGCCCTATTCCTAGATGATTTGCTGGACGGGTTACCTGGAGGTGTGGAGTACGCGGGCACTAGTATTAAAGGTCTTCTGTTTGCGGACGATGCTGTTTTGCTATCCAATTCTCCGGAATCCTTACAATTAATGATAAATCGCCTGAATGATTACTGTAAGCTCTGGAATCTTGTCGTGAATTTAGAGAAATCCAAAGTAATGGTTTTTAAGAAAGGTGGCGGGAGGCGTAGCAAAAGGGAAAAGTGGCATTACAATGGTGCGGAACTGGAAGTGGTGAATGAATTTAAGTACCTTGGTGAGCTCTTAACAAAAAACCTTAGTATGGATAAACGCCTACAGGAGAAATTGTCAAAGGCAAAGACGGCAATCAACACAACTTGGAAGGGATGATTTGCAAATCGTTTTATTGCCCATAGCAGCAAATATAAGATATTTGAAGCCGTTGCTAAATCCATTTTATTTTATGCTGCTCAGGTATGGGGATATGAACAGTACGAAGCGGTTGAAAAACTTCTGAGATTTTATATCAGGTGTATTTTTCATCTCCCTTCTAATGCGCCAAACTACCTGTTAGTGGTTGAAACTGGTCTTTCTCCCTTGTTCATCAAAACCTTAAGACTCTTAAAGTGATGAATATGCCAGACGCACGACTTCCAAAGAAAGCAGCTCTAAAGACCGTTGCCAGTAAAACAAGCTGGTATGCGGAATGGCTGGATCTTGCGAGCCAATGTAAGATAGAATTGGATTTGAATATTGATAACGTGGCAAACTGGAAGCCAGTCTTAGATAGATTAATCGAAAGCATGGATGATCTTGACGCAGCGAAATACAGCCGAGTCGTCAATGCATAGAGCCATTTACAGGCGCTTGAACCACAACTTATCAGGGAATAATTATTTCCATCATAAAAATAGTGTACAGGAAATATCAATGATGATGAAGTTGCGGGAAGAACTTTTGAGACTGAACTACATACGACATAGGGAGGACCTGCCATGCTTGTGTGAATTATGCAACCTAGGTGAACGAGAAGACGTCTTACACTTCAGTATGTGTTTGGCAAAAACTATCTTTCGGATGAAGAAAGTATAAGTGCATTAAATGAACTAGATGTTTGCAAACTGTACAACTGTTCTAAAACTGCTCTAGCATATAGGGAAGGAATTATGAGCGGAAGCTTTTAGAATATTATTCAATGCATATGGTGTATGTATGTTTTTCTTTCTTTTTTTTCTCACATGTAAATTAAAATTTGTTTTAATTATAAAAAAATCACAGAAATAATAATTATTGAATTATAATTGTCAATCTGGCAGACGGCAAAAAGCCAAGCTAATTTGTTTTTGTAAAATTTATATGAAAATATTACCGAAGAAATAAAACTAACTAACTAACTAACTATAGGTCTCTGAGACCCCTTTGAAGGTAAGGTCATCTTATTTACTATTTATAAATATTTTTGAAAAAAAAAACGTATAGTTTACACAATTAAACTCTTTCACGCGGTACAAGGTGCACGTGTTTGTATATCTTTCACACAGCATGCTATAACTGATTTTTCAAATGAGAGGGTCTGTGAGACCCATGTTTATGAATCTAGAGTTAATATGAGTATTACGTCTCTGGCTGCGTACTTTTAGTTTTGTATATATTTAGATAGATATTCAATTGTAATGGGATGATAGTGCACTGGGACCTTTAACAGATCTATTGTGCCCTTCATACTAGGGCTCTAGTCGATGATACACTCGGTCTAGAGCACTTCCTTCAGTCCAGCTGCTTTGATGAACCGGAGTATCTTGAATAGATCAGTGCTTCGCGCTGGTGTTTCTGCGAAGTTCATGCAGAATCTGCAATGTCCGTCTCCCTCCATACACAGTTTCCTAAGGTGCACCTTGACTCTGTAGTTAACATGCGCGTCAAGATTCGAAGTCACTTCTTGCTAAATTTTAGGCAGGTTCTACTTCTTTTCTGGTTGTATTTTCTTTGCCTGTCTTAATTGGGTGATATCGTTCCAATGTTCGGCCCATTTGTTCTCTTCCTCTTTCATTAAGTCTTCCCGTATTTTATGGGATCGTATCCCACAAAAGGATTCTGATCCAAGGTATGACGTGTATGATCCGTTTCTAGCTAGTTCAGCAGCTGCTTCGTTCCCCTCCACTCCTACATGTCCTGGTACACAGTAGAGAGCTACTTTGTTCGTTTCTTCCAGTTTGATGATCCTTGGATCTGATCTCGTAAGAGGACAGTACTTTAATAGTTATATTTACTCAAGCATATTTATACGACAGTTAGTCAAGCGTAAGAGAATGATTTTCTGCTTAGTACTTGAAAGTCAAAATATTAATTTCTTTAATTTCAGATATTTCAGTCCACGTGTGGGTGGACGTTTTGGAGGGAAATGAGTATCGCATTAGTTAAAAAAAATAAAAACAGAGTATTTGTGCTGCGCGTTCTCTGATCCACTCAGGCCTTTTACAGATATTTATTTGAATTGAACAGTGCTTCCCAAGTGCGAAAAGTTCAAACATCTATGATCAATAGCAAAGCAACCTGTGATGACGATATCAATCATCGCGTAAGCGTAGGGTGGATGAAGTGGCGAGAAAACTCCGCTATCTTCTGTGACGAAAATGCCACCTAAGCTGAAAGGAAGGCTCTACAATGCAGTGGTGCGTCCAGTGCTCACATACGGTTCACAATGTTGGACAATGTAAAAAAAATTATAAGAGTAAATTGCTGCTTCGCATGACAGCAGGAGTGACAAGGCTTGAAGGAATAAAAAGTTCGAATATCCGTGGAAGCCTTCACATCAAGGAAACCATATTACGAAAAATAAAGCGCGACCGGCTCAGCTGCTATTGCCGCGTTCAAAGAAGGTATCATTTGAACCCTGTTAAGAAGGCAATATCAATTAACATTCCAAACACAACGCCTGGATCATACAAATGCAACGACACCAGCATTTGATCGGCCTCAGTAACCCAGTGATTCAAAATCGGGAGGCCTGCCGATATTTTCTGAGATCAAATAGGCGAACCCCACAGGCGGATCAGTAGAAACACAGTGAAATGGGAGTGTTATGATCTCTTGTTTTCGGAGCATAACCTCGTCGAAATAAGAAAAAGAAAAAGACCCATTATACTTCCGTACAAGATGGTGATAAAAATTGTTTGTATGCGTACCCATTTTTAGGCACCTAATATTAAGGACAACAAAATAAATATTGATTTCCCATTATTTGACATACTATATATATTTTCTATACATACGAGTATAATAAAACTATAGAGGGTTTGTTGTCTGTTTTTGTCCGTTTGTGCACGTATCACGTGGAAACTACTGCAAAGATTTTAATGAAACTTAGCATAATGATATCTTGTATCCTGGGTCAATTATCATTTATGATACCCTGTATCGCATGAAATGAAAGGTATCCATAAAACTGTAGGTGCAAAATTGTTTATACACCCATTAGTCCATTACTACCAGTGGACAATTCCCCCAATGGAATAGAAATGAAGTCCCTGTATTTTAGGACAGATTCGGAAAAAATACAAACACATTAACTCCATTTTCATTGATTCGTCAACCATTTTATTATTCTCCATAATAGTCCTCAGGTGGTTCGGAATATTTTCCCATAGCTAGCTCTAATAACGAAAACGAACAGGGATATTTCAAATCACATTCCTCATCTTCATCACTAAAGTATGCGCTGTTATATTGCACGATGTCTGCATTCTCCTTTATCTCTCGTGTAAATATCCGGGTTTTTGGCAAACTGAACAATGGAAAAATATATATAATGAGTATTTCCGGAAATAAGTTGCATTAGCTTACGAAAAAAGAGTTCTTAACAGCTCAGGTATCATTCCGAGTTTATCCGATTGAAAGAATTGCTTACTCTCACATAGAGTACGAAGAATACAGTCACGTCCGCTGTATCCCATGCTGGAAAGGGGAAGAAATTATTTTAAAAATGTTAATTGTAAAAAAAAAAAGAATGCAAATAACCTGTCAATTGTATTTTCAATTCTTTGATACAGGAATCTTCTATTGCGACGTTTTATAATCACAGTTGGTTGACGTTTATTTTGAAAACCGTGCAAATGGTCAATAACCCACGTTTCATTTGGTAGATCATAAGCTACACCCCAATTCAAACCATAACTTAAATAGTTGTATGAAGGACTTCCTACCACACCAACAGTTGCACAAACTGCACACTAGAAATATATGTTTTGCATGTTCACTAGTACTCATTAGTAACAACCTAAAGACAAGAATTGCATTGCGTTATAATTTTTACGGCCCCGCTTGGCTTCATTTAATTCAAGAAATGGGTAACCAACCCCGTTTGGCGGATTCTTGGTGGCAGCAGATGAGAGAGGGGGGGAAGAGAGCTTTTCTCACTAGAGCACTTCTTCCTGTTCCAGGCGGCAGCAGACGAATTCCCTAGACGGAGTCAACGGTGGCGTCTATAGTTCCAGTTAGGTTGAACTTAGTGAATACCTTGCGCGAGCTGCTTCGACGTATTCGGATCACAGGTCGGTAAGGAATTTCCAATGTTGGTCAGGACATTGGAATTGAGATGGTGGCGGAGGAGCCCTTAATGGGCCAACGGCAGCGCTCATACTCCCGTAGTGGCCTACTGGCACCGGTGTACCCGGCCCCTCGTCCTATGGGAATAATTAAGGAACTCGCCCTCCAGGTTGGGGGTTGTGCCGTCGGGGTAACTTCCCTACCACGTAAAAAGCCTATGGTTCCGAAACAACCAAAAGCCTCGGATAAGGATGACTCAACTAATGACGACCCCAGCAAACGAAATAAGGACAACGACCTTCGGATCTGTACGTGGAATGTTCTGTCCCTTTACAGACCACGTGCAGCCGAACAACTAGCAGAGGCCCTAGACTGCTATAAAGCAGATATTACCGCCATCCCGGAAGTGCGATGGGATGGGCCGGGCAAAAAGAGGATGAAAAACTGTGACATCTACTACGGTGATTGCTACAGAGGCAACCGGCAACGCTTATTCGGATGCGGATTTGTCATACGCGGCAGACTTAGGCAAGAAGTCTTAAGCTTCCGACACGTGAGCGAGCGTATTATGACTATCCGGATCAAGGCTAAATTCGCTAACATAAGCCTAATATGTGTTCATGCCCCCACAGAAGAAAAGGACCCTGCCACCAAAGAGTGTTTCTACGAGCTCCTCGACAAAACATACGAGCAATGTCTTAAATACGACGTTAAAATCGTATAGGGCGATTTTAACGCCAAAATAGGAAAGGAGGACGTCTTTGGTAGGGCAGTTGGTAAGCATAGCCTACACGACACCACGTCTGATAACGGACTAAGGCTAATTGATTTCCCTGTGGAGCGAAATGTCACCATAGCAAGCACATGGTTTCCTCATCTCGATATTCATAAGCAGACATGGCGGTCCAATGATCATGTCACGATCAACCAAATTGATCATATTGCGATCAACGCAAGGCATGCCTCCAGTATTCTGGATGTCCGGACCTTCCGAGCGGCCAACATAGACTCGGATCATTACCTTGTTGTAGCCAAGGTACGAATGCGGATATCCCAATCTGAGCAACAAAGAAGAATTACTGTGAGAAAATTTAACGTCGAAAAGCTACAATCGCAAGAGACCGCCAGACCCTTCGCTGAACGCGTATCCCGAAATCTCTCAATCACCCCTTTGCCGCCAGCATCAAGTACCGAAGACCAGTGGCAACGCTGCCAACATGCTATCAGAAACGCCGCGACTGATGTGCTGGGTCTCGCTCGACCACCACCGCGAAACCCCTGGTTTGACGAAGAATGCCGGCGAGTGCATGCAGCAAAACAAGAGGCATACAAAGCGGCGCTGCAAAGGAAGACGAGAGCTGCTCGTGAGCTCTACAAGCAAAAGAGACGGGAAGAACATCGGTTTCTCCAAAAGAAGAAGAAAGAGCATGAGAAGCGCGCGTTTGAGAATATCGAGAGTCTATACTCCAGGAACAATGTACGGAAGTTTTACCAAAAGGTAAAAAGAACGTGTCAGAGAAGTAATACCCGTATTGAAACCTGTAGAGATGAAAATGGAAACCTCGTAGTAGAATCACAGTCGGTGCTGAGAATATGGAAAAACTACTTCTGCAGACTGTATAACGGCGACGAAGACCAACATCCCGCTGTCAGGCAGAATGAACCATTCAACATAGACGATGATAGTCAAAATTTCCGTCCACCTGACCAAAACGAAGTGAGGATAGCAATATCCAAGCTAAAATCGAACAAGGCTGCTGGACCTGACGGCTTACCGGCAGAACTTTTTAAGGCAGCTGGGGATGAATTGGTAGAGTGCATACACCAACTCATTTCTAATATTTGGTCAGACGAGTGTATGCCTGATAAATGGAATCTCAGCATCGTTTGCCCGATCCACAAGAAAGGAGACCCCCTCAACTGCGCCAATTATAGAGGCATCAGTCTTCTCAACATCGCATACAAGATCTTTTCTGCGATATTGTGTGAACGCCTGAAACCTTTTATCAACAGCCTGATTGGACCCTATCAGTGCGGTTTCAGGCCAGGAAAGTCCACCATCGATCAAATCTTCACACTTCGGCAGATCCTGGAGAAAACCCAAGAATTCCAAATCGATACTCACCACCTCTTTATCGATTTCAAGGCCGCCTATGACAGCATCTATAGAGAAGAGCTTTATAGAGCCATGTCTAGTTTTGACATCCCTGCCAAACTTGTCCGTCTGTGCAGGCTGACGATGGATAACGCTCGCTGCTCCATCAAGGTCGGTAATGACATCACCGAGACCTTTGATGTCAAAAAAGGCTTTAGACAAGGTGATGCGCTGTCATGTAACTTCTTCAATATTGTACTTGAACGGATTGTGCGGAACTCACAAGCCAACACCGGAGGCACAATCTATTACAAGTCTGTACAACTGCTTGCATTCGCCGACGACATAGACATTATCGGAAGATCTCAGCGGACTGTCACCGGTGCTTTTGCAAGCATTGAGGCGGAGGCGGCCAAAATGGGTTTGGCGATAAACGAGGGCA
The DNA here is from genome assembly GCA_945910035.1 of Brachypalpus laphriformis. Taxonomy (NCBI): domain Eukaryota; kingdom Metazoa; phylum Arthropoda; class Insecta; order Diptera; family Syrphidae; genus Brachypalpus; species Brachypalpus laphriformis. The sequence goes on from OX246755.1 coordinate 129,624,389, forward strand.
AAACCAAGTATATGCTGTCAACTAGAAGGGAAAACCAACACCGACGAATTGGACAAAACGTCACCGTGGGCAGCTATAACTTCGAGGTAGTAAGGGACTTTGTCTACCTTGGCTCTGCTATAATCTCGAAAAACAAAATCAGTACAGAAATCAATCGAAGAATAACTCTTGCCAATCGCTGTTTTTTTGGGCTTATAAGGCAATTTAACAGTAAAGCCCTATCTCGAACAACTAAGGAGACTCTATATAAGACCTTGATCATCCCAGTCCTGCTTTACGGCGCTGAAACATGGACTTTATTAAAAGAGGATGAAGATATCCTTGGTCGCTTGGAGAGAAAAATTCTTCGTAAGATTTTCGGTCCCGTTTGCGTTGACGGGTTTTTGAGGAGAAGATTCAATCAACCTAGTCAAAAAACTGCGTATTGGACGTCTGAGATGGCTAGGACATGTAGAGCGAATGGACACCAATGCTCCGGCCCGCAGAGTCTTCGAATCTAACCCCGAGGGACGACGCAGTAGAGGGAATCATCGGCGTAGGTGGCGCGCACAAGTTCAAGGGGACCTCGACCAACTTGGAGTGCGCAACTGGAGGCAATTAGCTAAAGACCGAGCTAAATGGAGAGGCTTGTTGGTTGAGGCCCAGGTTCACCCCGAACTGTAGCGCCACCTAAGTAAGTAAGTTGGCTTCATTTGTGTTAAAAGCGTTGTATATTCAAGCATGAAAATTCTATTCCTCAGATCCATCTCTTTCGTGCATTGTTGGTTATTATTGACGTTTGGCTATAACACCTAGCTGCAATCTATATGACGGGCTGCCTTTGTTCCACTCCCAATACCATCATAGACTTAACACTTGTCGAAGTATGTACATACAGTGCACACATAGAAATTATGCTCAAATTTAACCCTCATAGGCTGCATCAGGTGAAAAATCGCCCTGCTCAGTTTTCTGGGACAGTGCAAAGAATATTGCATGTATTTGGATAACATTCTTGCCATGTACTATTTGAAGTGAAACTATATCGTACTCATTTCGCCAGGGGCTGAGTGGGGAAGACACAAGCTCCGTTGTTATTTCTTTTATGAGGAAGAGATTCATTCTGGGCGCCGTGGCGTAAGTGGTTAGTGTGTCGGATCACTACACATGAGGTTCCAGGTTCGAATCCCAGAAAACACCAAAAAGTTTTTTCACGGTCCCACCTCTCGCGAGCGTCTGACAAACATCCGAGAGTATTGTTGTCACGAAAAAGCTTCTCAAATCGCCGTTCGGAGTCGGCATTAAACTGTAGGTCCCTTCCATTCGTGTGAAAAATATAACGCACACAACATGAGTGGTTGCGAGAATCTAGGCCCTGGCACTTTAAAGAGCTGTTGCGTTAAATATTTGTATTTTTTTAGATTCATTCTATTCTATCTTCTTTCCCCCATGGGTATCACAATTGGTCTATATTGACCTGAGTGTGGTGTAGATGATTTCTGTCCGCTACACCAAACCACTTACCTAATCTGGCATAAAGTGCCGTCCATCACAACTATATTTCATGTGGTATAATCCGTACAAATATACTTAAAAATGCACTATGGATCCGGGTCTGGTACATTCAGTGAAGAGCTAATCTTTTAGTTAACCTTGCCAAGTCCTTAACTATTTTCCAGGAAATTCGAATATATTCTGATTATTTTTAAACCAAATGTTTAGCATTCTACTAAAAATATCTTTATCTGTAACATATAATTCTTAAATAAACTGCTTGTTTAGCCACATCAACAATACTATATACCCGTATTGACTGATCCAAGTACGTTTTATTTTTAACAAAGCAGTTTTAAAATTTCAATTAACAATTCAAAATATGATGCATTTACTTAAGTATTTGCAATTAACTTTTATTCTACGAATTTTATACAACTATGTTCAAACATATTCAAACATATTTGCTCCCTAAGTTTGGTAACATATTTTGTCTTAGAGCACGTTAGACTGAAATAATATATTAAGCTAGACCTAGAATTTGAGGATGATGATGAATGGTAACCATGCCTCTATTATATACGCTGTGTAACACGTGTAATAGCAGACTTAGGTACAAAAATTCTCAATAAAATTTGGAAACGTGGGACATGGACGACGAAGTAATATTCTCTTAGTTCAATCGCTGCTGTTAAATAATTAAAACACGTGGAATCGTTTGTCATATAATCTCAAGCATTCTACATCCAAGCAACCATAAAGGGAACTAGCATCTCATCAGAACTAGGTAAATTAGTTCGATCCGGTCCGGTAATTAAACAAAGTACCTGCTCTCAAAAACTAGTCACGATAGACAGCTATAAGTTCGAATCTAACAAAGAATTTTTAAGTAGACTGCAGACCTTCCTTTGAACTACTAGAATGTAGATCAAAACCTTAGTTATACGTGAGTTGACGATAAGCCCATTAAACGAAAAAACGGGGGTGAGTTGTATAATTTCACAAACATTCAAACTGTAGATTACATCTGAAGTCTGGCGGGTCTTAACTTTTATTAAACACACCAAACATGGTGTTCCACTAAGAAATTCAAATACATGTCGATATTTAAATGTTAACTAGAAATCTATTTTTCGTTTGTCGACAATTTAAAGTACGTCTTTATATGAAAAGGAAAAGCTGGAATATAACGCCCACATCTGGTCTGGGGCACCCAAGACCGTTCTGCACATTCTAGATTGGGTACAGATTCGCGCGTTAAGACTGATAGGTGATAGAGACATCGTGAGCTCCATAGTCTCACTTGAACACCGTAGAAATGTCTCGTGTCTTTCTCCTTTTTATCGCTTTTTTAAAAAAAAATGCTCCAGCGAAATAGCTAGCTGCATTCCTCCCCTTCAAAACTTCACCCGCAATACGCGTCACGCTTCGAATGCACATCAGTGCACCCTCAAGCCCATCTTCGGACGTACTGTCAAATACAGGGATTCGTTTATAAGCCGAACAACACGTTTATGGAACGAATTACCAGCCTCTGTATTTCCTAATCATTACAACCTTCAAACATTTAAAGCCAACACACACCGGCATCTCCTCTGTCTTCTTCCCCCCTCGTCCTATCCGCCCGTGCCCTGAGAACCAGTATAAGGGTATTAATAATCCCTTTGGCACGCGCAAATTATAAAAAAAAAATAAAAATTCCAAAGAAAATAATGCAATTCCAAGTCTCAGATTGAATATTGTAGACTATTTCCTCAACATACAGTAAAAGAAGATCCTTCCGGAAACGCAACATATCGCCTTTGCCTGCGGCGAATCACACGTTGTGGCTTGCTTATTTCACTTATTAACCTTTCCGATATCTGAACCGACAATGAACTATCATGGTTATACTTAAATAATGATGACGTTTCATTGGAATACATTCCGCACACGGTTCCAACAAATATGGCTGCCATTGTGACCAACAACATTGTAACGAATTCGTAAATATGAAAATTGTTCTTTTGTGATTTTAATATTACGGAAGCACGGAATTCGTTATATACACTTAAACAATAAAAACAGATCTTCCTGTACTCAACAAGTAACTATTGCAACTGTAAGAAATCTAGACCTGTGCACTTGGAAGACAAAGAATTGCAAACATTCATTGTACATATAATAGAAGCAGAAAACGAAGAAAATCTGCATCGACACTGTAACGTTAATTGAATACCCATGACTCTTTTGAGTCATAACTCTTTATATTATATTACAGTTACAACCATTAGCCTATTTCTTAGCAAAGAACCAATGTTGTGAATAGTGCTGATTTGCCAATGTGCAATATTTCCATTGAAGCGTGCGTTTGCGGGACGCATGAAATTCTCGTATGCATGGAGCTACATATATACTCGTATCGCCACATATGCGAGTGCATCACATTTTCTTAAACTAGTTTTATTTGATTGAGTCATTTTATTAAAAGCGACGATGCCGCAGAAGCATGCGAAAACACGATAGCTTAAATCCGGCTTAGTTATACTAGAAGTAGGCTACTGCTTAATGAGAATGTCGGCAATAAAAGGCATGCCACAAGTAGTAACACTATCGCCGGGTAGGACTGAGGCATTAGTCAACTGTTCAATTATTTCTATTAGCAGCAGCAAATTTTTTGTAACAAAAATTACATGCATGCACATTTTTTATGAAGATAAATAGATCTTATTTCACATAAGAAACTTGTTCAAAAGATTGTTACCACACATTTCAAATAAAAGAGATATGATATTATGCATATCTTTCTACTGAGACATTATTCAATGTTGATTACATTAGAAAACATAATTTTAATTTGGAGGAAATGCGACAAAAAAAAAACAAAAGTTAAAATATATAAGCATGTAGTTGTTCTACAAACAAATACATGGACAATAAATAAGTAAGAAAACAAGTGACTCTTTATATAATAGAATAAATATATGATCAATGAACAAGTGAAAAAATAATAACTAACCGCGTAAATAACTAAAGGGTGAGCCAACAGATGGTGTGGATGTTGCTGTCATTTATTCTCATTTACTGAATTCAATGTGGTTGACATTTTAACAGATCAAATCTTTGTATCAAGTAAAATCTTTGGCAATTTAAGTCATGGAGTTGTTTACTACGCAACAATGCATTTTTGTTATTCAATCTTATTATGAAAATGGGCCGATCTGTAAAAGTAACATTTCGTAAAATTCGTTAACTTTTCAGTCAACATAATCGCCCTAGTGAGTCCGGAATTCGTGCAATGGTGAAGGGTTTTGAAGAAACGGGTTCGATATCGGGTCAAACTCCATATCAGCATGCTCGGTCAGTACGTACACGCCAAAACATCACCACTGTGAGCTAAAGTGTTCAAAACCAGCCAGGCACATCAATTCGTCGTCGCAATCAGCAATTGGGCTTCACTTATGGTACTTTAGGCGAATTTGAAAAGTTGATCTTCATTTGCACGCCTATAAAATCCAAATTACACAACTATTGAAGCCTTCGGACCATCTTCCACGTCGCCGATTTGTTAAATGGATGCTGGATCGCCAGGACAATTCGTCATCGAATTTGATCTTTCCCGATGAAGCCCATTTTTGGATGGATGGGTACGTAAATAAACAAAATTGTCCAAAGAGCTATTTGTTGTGAGAATCTTTCTCGTGACAACAATACCCTCGGATGTTTATAAGACGTTCGCGAGAGGTCGGACCGTAAAAAAACTTGTTGGTGTTTTCTGGGATTCGAGCATGGAACCTCATGCGCAGTGATCCGACACACTAAGCACTTGCGCCACGGCGCCCAACTATTTGTAACTATAATTAAATAAATAATACAATCACTACATGTTTTTATATTTAAATAAATAATGCAAACACATAAAACAATAAATAAATACCAAATAAATTAATAAAACAAATAAATAAATAAATAAAAGAATAAATAAATAAGTAAATAAATAAATAAATAAATAAATATGTTAGGTTAAGTAAAGGTGGCTGTCGGGGTCAGGACACAGTTAGACCATTTGGTTCCATTGCGATACCACATGAGTAATGACCGGTCGAGTCACCGGTAACCAGGGGAACCTTACCCTTTCTCATGAGGGTGTTGGCTGAGAATGCTGACTGAAAATGGTAGAGAGGGTGACTGACTCAGTCAACCCTGAAGTCAAGGTGTACCGAGAAGGTATAGTGTGCAAGAGTGATAGGGGGTGATTGATTCAATCGAACCCCCTATACTGTGCGTGCAAGTTATATTAGCAGGTCCCATAATCCGTGTTATAAATAAATAAATAATAAATAAATAGATAAAATAAATATACAAATAAATAAATAAACAGATGGGTTAACAAGAAAATTAATCAATGGACATAATCTGCTACATATAAGCATTGAAACATAAATTTTGATAATTAGCATACATACATACAAGTTTAAGTAAATAAATCATTTACTAAGCGATTATCAGCAAAAACACATTTATTTTAAAATTTCTTTATAAGTTTTTTAATTCTTGCAGATAGCAATTCCTCATTTGCCCTTTTATGAAGATTCGAAATTGAATGGTGCATTAAAGGTCAAGCATCAGTTTAAGGAGTTTATTTTGCGACACTTGTAGTTTTTGAATGTGACAATGTGAACAGTTTCCCATACCGGACATCAATACTGGAGTAACGCTTGAAAAGCTACTTTGTGTTTGATAAGTTTATTTTGATTTGAAAGGGCAGATTTTCTGTTTATGAAGGGGAACAACATTTTAATTGCTAATTGACTTTCGGTTAAGTTCTAGAAATATGTTCCTTGAAGGTTTACTTGGTGTCTAGATGTATACCTAGGTACTTAACACAATTCATCTACTTTATTGACTATCCATAAATGTCCAATTGCCCGCTCTGTAGATAGCAAGGTTTTCTTTTTCAAGTAGAAGAGATTGCATTTAATTTTCCACTTATTATGATAACTTTTTAGTACTTCCATCACATTTCCAAGATTTGCCTCGACGTTTAGAGAAAGTTCATGAGATTATAGTCTGCAAAAACGGCTGCTCCACAGTTAAACAAAATTGGAAAATCAGGCATAAATAAATTGTACAAAACGGGACCAAGAACTGAACCTTGCGGAACACAAATAAATAAATAAACGGAGGAAAGTCTTAATTAATCATTTTATATAATAGACCATCGTGCCGAACAGAATCGAATGCTTTTCAATGTCCAAAATGATCATCCCTCTAGACGTACCTTGTTGATGATATTTTTGTTATTAATTACCTTTCATGATTAAATAAAGAGGCGTTAAACAAAACGTCATACATGTGACGAATGCCTCGCTGGTTGATATAAATTGATAGAGCTTAGATAAATATTTCCAATTTTTGAAATATTACACATTACGAATTATTTAAAAACATCAATATATAAGTAGATAAAGAATACATTTATAATTAAAAAGTAAATAGTAATAATTAAATAAATATTATATAAGAACTAAGAATTTGAATTCATAAACAAATTATAAATTCATTATAAAGTATGATCTAAGTTTAAATTTAAATAAAATACATATAAGTTAAAATTGATTCCATTTTTATTATGTTATTTGAAAGATCATTTTATGAAATTTATTGTTTAAAACTAATTTCCGACCAAGGGTAGCTGTAATTAGTCCCATTCGACTAAACCAAGTTTGGTTCGATTTTGTCACGCAATTGACGCTTTATTTCCGAAATAATGCGAGTTATGTTAATTTCCAAAACATCAACTGTTGCTCGTTTATCAGTGTAAATCAATAACCTCGCACATCTCGATAGAAAATAATCTAATGGTGTAAGTCACATCTGATCTTGGAGACGCATTCACTGGATCATTTAAAAAAATGTATTGTTTCCTCGATGTCGATCTGGAGCAAATTTGGAAACAAAAGATCATTTATCATTGTAACGCTCACCATTTACAAGAACATTCACTCCAGCTTGAATTTAAAGAAGTAATGCCTAAAACACAATAGCGCTTTGACGTAGGCTTTGATTTCGTTACGTTCCATCCACTTTGAAAGCGCCTTGAACGTTTGTTTATACTTTTTCCCTTTGTTCCAAAGCTGTCAAACGCAGGCAAAAGTTCAAGTCATCCAAATTTTTTCTTCGAGTTCAAGTCGTAACATAACGTAGCATTACCTTCCTTTCATTGAATGCCAAAGCTGAGGTCGAAGCGAAAGTGACATTGTGATAGGATGTATTGAATTCCTATGGTTTAATTTGTAAACGTCAGATGAAGCCGCAGTCAAAGCGCTATTGTGTTTTAGGCATAAGGACCAATGATGTCTCCAGCATGTAAACAACGCCAAACAGTACATTTTGCATGATGTAATGGAACTTCGTGCCACAGCTTTGCTTGTTAACGTATCCATTTAGGTGGAAATGTGCTTCGTCGCCGAATATGATTTTTTTTTTTTAAATCCGCGTCAAAAGCTTGTTGTTCAAGCATCCAAATATATGTATACATAAATATGCAGCACTGTTCTCTAGGCTGCAATTTCTGTGCCAATCGCTGAGTTGTGCTGTAAGAAAGATTCGCTTACTGTGCATGCCAACGAATTTAGGTTGCCGGGGCCTGGGCTACACTTTCTTCCACAACAGCAATACTTTCTGTGGACGAAAACGCACGAGTGTTTTCACGTTTTGCACTGACTCAAATTCTTTAAATCTCTGCTTCAAATCGCTTATTACTGTCTCGGTTGGCCGGTTCTGTTGGCTGAGAAAATCACGCAATGCACGAAATGCACTTCTCGGAAAACGGTCATTTTCATAAAAAGTTTTAATCACTTTCACGCGTTGTTCAACTGAATATCACTCTATGACTAAAGACTAAATTTGTCAAGGCAAGTAGATGACATTTGTTAAAAAAAAAAACACATATCTGAAATAATTGCTGTCAAAGATCTGCATTATCTCTTACCTCCTCCTAACTTTCCTACCGCCGCCCGCACTGTGTTTTAACATATTAAGGATAGCCATAATCCCTTGTGCGCGTGCAAATTATAAAAAAAAAAATATAAAGAAACCCAAAGGATCTTCATCGGGCAGCGCGTGAGTATCCAACGCCACTTCACCTGCTGGTTATCTATTTTGAGAAGGAGTTCGATAGTATCAACAGGGGGTTTACTTGGCGAGCTTTATGCAGGATAGGTATTCTCGATGAACTAATTGCTATTATCGAAGCTACATGCAAAAAGTCCAAATGTCACGTTCTGCACCAAAGTGATGTAAGACAAGGCTGCATTCTTTCACCAATACTATTCTTATTAACAATTAGTGATGTGCTTTCAGCTTTATCGACGGGAAATGGCGAAGATCGATGGATTCTTACATTCCAACTGAAACATCTTAGCTACGCTGACGATGTATGCTTACTCTCTCACAGAATTATGGACCTTCGCCAAATGATAGCATATGTGGAGAGGGAGGTAGGCGTCGTTGGGCTGAAAATTAGCAGGGCAAAAACTAAAAGGCTCAGCCTTTTAACAAACCCATCGGTTTAAATATGCATTGCTGGACAACCGGTAGGGATAGAAGAGGATTTTCACTATCTTGAGAGAGATTGTCTCAACTGATGGTGGAACCGAACTCGATATACCTAACAGGATCGCCAAAGCAAAGTCCACGTTCGGGATGTTTTCCAAAATATGACGAAGCAGCGCAATAAGGTTGAACGCAAAGCTAAGGCTGTTCCACTCCAACTTTGAATCCGTGGTGTTTTATGAATGCGGAATGTGGAGACTAACTATTACTATGACTGGTAATAGGTGCCTGTGCAACATCTTGAGAATTTTCTGGCTCATCCGAATCTCTAACACCTCTACCAGAGAACGAGCCAGTCAACAATAGGCACAACCATCCAACGACGGAAGTGGCAGTGGATTGGTCACACGTTCCGAAGAGTTGACAGTTCCACAGCTAACTATGCTATGCAGTAGAACCCTTTAACCCAAGATGGTAGAATACCTAGCGGTCCGACGAGAACATGGCGCAGAACAGTCGAGAAGAAAGCACGGCAGTTGGGGAAAAGCTGATGAAAGCCAAAAACCTTAGAAGATGGCACGTAGGCGTAGTAGGGGCCCTACGACCCACATGGGGACTCAAAACATAAGTAAATAAAAAAACATGTCTCAATACATACATATATAAACCCATATAATTCGATATATGCGTATTTTTTGCAGCAACATATGATATTATACAATACATGCTATACAAAAGCTTAAATTTATTGTACATACCCAAAAGGGGAAAACTTCACGCATACACGTAAAAATAAAAATGGATATATCCAAAAAAATGGTAGGGAATTCAGAAAATTTAGTATACAAAACAGGAGGCAGGTGATAGGTGTCAATCAGCCTTCATAGTAATATGATCTCATAATAAGGAGATAAGATGTTATGGACAATTGCGATGGACACATGAACGTATTTTTGGAAAAATGTGTGCATCCCAGTATTCACCGGGATTATAATTAATTTAGCGAAATACCGATACATTCAGCATAAATTCTTACCGATCCATTATAGTCTCAAGTCGCTGGTACAAGTCCCTCCGATAGCGCCTTTTTACAACAGGCTCTGGTGTCTCTTGCTTTGCGCCAAACCCATGTGCACTTTCGATAACCCATGAGGCATTTGGCAAATTATAAGCCAAACCCCAATTCAATCCTAAACTTAGATACTGCCAATTAGGATTTCCAAGAACACCGATTGTCATACATACAGCAACCTGGAAATAACCTTACCAAACAATCTAGTAACACTTACCAGTAAAACCGCAAGTATAAATAAAATATTACCGAAAACGAGGATCCTTCAGGAAATCCAATAAAACGTCGCTTACGCGATAATATCCTCCCGCTGCTTGACGTGGGTGATGAGAAATTACGAAATTCGTCAACATTACCAACAGCACCTTCAGAGCCAGTTGGAGTACTAGAACACTGCCAAGCCATTATCCCAAGGAGAAGCCCCGATAGAATTACTTCACTTATCTTCATTTTCAAGACGAATGACTCCTTTATAACCAACTTGACACCAAAGTAACCACTAGACCAGACTCAAAAAAATAAATATATTCCACTTTGCACAGTCGGTGCGATTCAAGCCGAAATAAAACTAAAAGCCCGAAAACAATAAGTCTCCAGCCGACCAAATGTGTTTTTCGTTTCTTATTCATCAAAATGTAGATCAACGTGTCGTTCTAATTAAGGCAAAGTAAGGCACTAGTGTAAGAGCGCGACAGCGATGACAACATTGGCATATGAAGGTGTAAATTGAACTAATTTAATTAATAAAACTATTACTAGTTCGGGAGTAGAATAGAATAGTTAATAATGTGGTTCTTGACTTCTGTCTGTCTGTCTGCGCTTGAATATTGAAGATATTTTCAGATCGGGCTGGTTAGGTTTGGGCGAAAGTTTTTAGAGAGTGTAAAACTTTCTCTTAATTACGAGTAATTAAATCAAAGGTAGTCATCAAATAAAAATTCTTGAGAGAAAAATAAAAGTTGAGCATGGTTCGGATTTATTGTCATCTTAGTTAAGTTAGTTAAGGTTGTGCAGCATCAAGATAGAAAGTGGCTATTACCAGTGTTACCGCGACAGTTTCAAAGAATTTTGAAGAAAGTGTTATAATTTTAGCTCCGTTCGCAAAAATATATCAATATACACAATTTCACAAGCAAAAATAATAGCAATTCATTCCTAAATATATGGTATCAACATTTTGAATTACAATTAACTACAACTTATTAACGTGTAAACATGTTATGATGAAAATGATTACTATTATCCCAAACAAAGATAACATATAAGGTTTGTCATATAAGTACCTGGACTTATTATTTTTTTTTTGCTAATGGGAGGGATAATAAAGATCGCCAGTATCTGGATTATGAGGGAGGCGCTGGCCAAACACAACGTGGTAACGCTGCCCCAACAACCCTACAGTCCAGGGACGATTGAGGTGGACCAAGCGGCTTCGGCGAGATGTCTGAACAGCTGTGCAAATGCCAATATATTGACAATAGAAAAAGTGCTGGCAATGATTTATTGAAGCGGGAGGGTCATATTTTAAAAACTTCTAGCTTTCTGTATAATATCTTTAATAAATTTCTTTTTATGGCTTCAGTCCTGATACTTATTGGACAAACCCTGTACGCTCGATACATATTTTTTATTTTTTTTTTTTTTTCAATATTAACTTATGTTCAGGGAGCAATCGCTTGAATACAATTACATGATTGCACGACGTAAGTTGGAAAGGATAGACAGAACGAGTAAGATTGGTGTTGTGGTTTGAAACTCAGGTGATATAAGCTTTCAGAAAGACTCCGAGTGGCGTCCAGATAACTGAAGAGAATTATTTTGTTATTTTGTCCCTGCTGATATTTTACAGCATTTCTTTCCCGAAAAGATGATGCCATTTACGTCGATCATCAAACAGCACGAACAATTTTTTCAGCCATATGACCAACCTACTATCTGTGTTAAACCTTCACAGTTGTGTTGATATAATCTTTCGCAATATATTCTTTCAAGTATATATTCTCACCTCCCGAGGTGAGAAGTTGCCGAATACGCACCACGACTCCCAGTAAAGATGAGATCATTACCGCGATCAAGGCACTCAAAACCAACAAGGCGGTCGGACTTGACGGTATTCCAGCAGAGCTCTTACGAGCAGCACCCACAACATCGGCTGAGCTTCTACTTCCACTTATAGAGAGAGCTTGGGAAGCTGAGAGCTTTCCTGGCGAGTGGAAAAAGGGAATGATCATCAAGCTTCCTAAGAAAGAAAATTTAAAAGAGTGCGGAAACTGGAGGGGTATCTACGTGCTGCCTGCTGTAGCTAAGATAATAGCTAAAATCATCCTGGAGCGAATTAAACAACATCTCGAAGACACACTCGATGCCGAACAAGCAGGTTTCCGCTCTGGATCCTCCTGTGTCGACCACATCAACACCCTGCGGATTATCATCGAACAGTGTGTTGAATATCGATCGCCACTGCATCTGCTGTTCATCGATTTTGAGAAGGCGTTCGATAATGTCAACAGAGAGTTTATTTGGCGTGCCTTACGCAGGAGAGGTATTCCCGATACACTAATTGCTATTATCAAAGCTACGTATGAAGGCTCCAAATGTCACGTTCTACACAGGGGAAGGTTGTCTGAAGAATTTGAGATCCAAAGTGGGGTAAGACAAGGCTGTATCCTTTCATCAATATTATTCCTATTGGTGATTAGTGATGTGCTTCATGCAGCTTTATCGACGGGAAACGGAGAAATTCGATGGACTCTTACATCTGACGATATATGCTTACTCTCCCACAGAATTATGGACCTCCACCAAATGACAGCAGATGTGGAGAGGGAGGCAGGCGTCGGGCTGAAAATTGATACGGCAAAAACTAAAATTATCAGCCTTGGAACTAACTCATCGGCTCAAATATGCATTGCTGGACAACCGGTGGAGAGAGTAGAGGATTTCCAGTATCTTGGGAGTATTGTCTCGACCGATGGTGGAACCGAACTGGATATAGCCAACAGGATCGCCAAAGCAAAGTCCACGTTCGGGATGTTGTCCAAAATATGGCGAAGCAATGCAATCAGTTTGAGCACCAAGATAAGACTGTTCCGCTCCAACGTTTAATCCGTGCTGCTATATGCTTGCAGCACGTGGAGAGTGACCACTACTATCACCGGAAAGCTGCAAACATTCGTTAATAGGCGCCTGCGCAATGTCTTAAGGATTTTCTGGCCCAATCGTATCTCTAACGAACACCTTTACGAGAGAACGGGTCAGGAACCAATAGGCACAACCATCCAACAGCGGAAGTGGCAGTGGGTTGGTCACACGTTCCGAAAGGGTGACAGTGCCATAGCGAACCATGCTATGCAATGGAATCCTCTAACTCAGGATGGTAGAAGACCTGGTTGTCCGAGGAGAACATGGCGCAGAATAGTCGAGAAGGAGGCACGACAGTTAGGGAAAAGTTGGGGAGAACTCAGACACATTGCCTGAAACCGTACACGATGGAGCGTAGGCGTAGTAGATGCCCTAGGACCCACAAGGGGATACAGGACATAAGTAAGTAAGTATGTTTCACGAGAAACAAATAAATGTTTATTGATACTAGAGTTCGAACCATGAACCATTAGCGTGGCAATCTATGGAGTTACCATCGTCATTCATAAAAGCAAAAACTCAAAAAAAACATCCCGCAATTCAAATTTCCATATCTTGCGTCCTGAGTTTATACAAGGTGGCGCAAAAGACCTCATTCGATTTCGTATCTTAAGGCAGTGACTCTGCTTGTTAATAAAAAGAAGTTATTCTATTTGTCGATTATATTTATATTTTTCCTCATTAAGCCGCGAAGATAATATCGGTCAAGCGACCGCCTTCAGAGATAATGCACATTTGGGCTCGTTGCAAAGCAGTTTCCGTGACTTTTTTCAATTCTCCACTTCTTGTCGGATGTTCTTCTTTAGGGCCGCCAAGATCTGTAGTTTATTCATATTGACCTGTAACTGCGTAAGACCACAAAGAAAGAAGTTTTCGCTGAAAAGACCGTATATTGATGCCAAAATGCGTGGCACGTCATCTGGTGAATGTTTATTTACTGATTTATTTATTTATTTAAGCTTGACATCTGCAGCCACAGCAGCGATATACTCGAGTAAACGTGTGCAGGGAACTGACGACGAAATTTACGTTGACTTAAAATCACCGACCGATTACAAACATCAAAAATATTAACACAATTATTCCGAGCTCATGAAGAGTATAGCAATCCAAGGCTTGTCTAAGTACTCGTGTATTCCACTTCTGCTCACTCCATAAATGTTAAAGTCGCTATGTTCAAGAGCAGCCTCATCTTACATAAAAGTATAACTATGTATGCTTAAACAAGCGATATCAATACCTTTAAAAATACAATTTTAGATTACACTACTATAACTACTATTTTCAAAATTAAATATTTTCAACTATAAATCAAATTTTAAGCCTTGAAGTTTTTCATCTTTTAAAAAACTTGCAGAGTCAATTATGTATGTTGGTTGACAGTGAAAATTCCCGTCAAGCTGATCAGAATGTAGTGAGGTTATCTGAACTTCAACCTAACAACTTCTCAAGGCAGGAGGAGATGAGTTGGTAAGGAGCATGCACCAGCTCATGTGTAAAATCTGGTCGGATGAAAGTATGTCCGATGAATGGAACCTCGTCATATTCTCTCCGATCCTGAAGGAAGGAGACCATCTGAACTGCACCAACTTACTTACTTACTTACTTAGATGGCGCTACGGTCCAGGGTGGACCTGGGCCTCAACCAACAAACCTCTCCAGCTAGCACGATTACGAGCCAGCTGCCTCCAGTTGCGCACGCCAAGTTGGTTGAGGTCCCCCTCCACTTGTTTGCGCCACCTACTGCGAGGTCGTCCTCTACTGCGTCGTTCATCCGGGGTGGATTCGAAAACTTTCTTAGCTCCATCCGCTCTAAATGACCCAGCCATCTTAGTCGCTGTATGTGAACTCTTCTGGCTAAGTCGATGTCCTTGTACAGGCCGTATAGCTCGGCATTGTACCTTCTCCTCCACTCACCGTCTATGCAGACGGGACCAAATACCGCTCGAAGAACTTTTCTCTCGAAATAACCAAGGGCATCCTCATCCGGTTTTGTCAAAGCCCATGCCTCTGCGCCATACAGCAGGACTGGGATGATTAGGGTCTTATAAAGAGTTACCTTAGTAGTTCGAGATAGAGCTTTGCTACTCAATTGCCGTTTTAGCCCATAGAAACAACGATTGGCAAGAGTAATTCTTCGTGTGATCTCCCTACTGATGTCATTTGCGGAGTTCACCATAGAGCCTAGGTAGACAAAATTCTTTACTACCTCAAAATTATATCTGTCTATTGTGGCGTTCTGTCCAAGACGCCGATGTTGGGTGTCCTTTTTTGTAGACAGCATATATTTTGTTTTGCTTTCATTGACCGCTAGACCCATCTTTGCTGCCTCGATCTCAATACTCGTAAATGCCCCATTGACGGCCCGCTGAGTTCTTCCGATTATGTCAATGTCATCGGCATAAGCGAGTAGTTGTACAGACTTGTAAAAGATTGTACCTCCGGTGATGGCTTGTGAGTTTCGTACAATTCTCTCAAGTACTATGTTAAAGAGATCGTATGATAGCGCGTTACCTTGTCTAAGACCTTTCCTGACATCGAATGGTTCGGTGATGTTCCTACCGACTTTGATGGAGCAGAGAGTTCTCCATAGTCATTCTGCACAAACGGACGAGCTTGACACGGATGCCGAGACTAGACATGGCTCTGTATAACTCGTCTCTATACACGCTATCATAGGCAACTTTGAAATCGATAAAGAGGTGGTGCGTATCGATTTTGTATTCATGGGTTTTTTCCAAGATCTGCCGTAGTGTGAATATTTGGTCAATGGTGGACTTTCCCGGCCTGAAACCGCACTAATAAGGAACTATCAGGTTGTTGACGATCGGTTTTAGGCGTTCACATAATACGGCAGACAGGATTTTATATGCGATGTTGAGGAGACGTATACCTCTGTAATTGGCGCAGTTCAGAGGGTCTCTTTTCTTCAGGATCGGGCAAACGATGCTAAGGTTCCATTCATTGGGCATACTTTCGTCCCACCAGATTTTACAGATGAGCTGGTGCATGCTCCTTACCAACTCATCTCCTCCTGCCTTGAAAAGTTCAGCGGCAAGGCCGTCGGCTCCAGCAGCTTTGTTGGATTTGAGTTTAGATATCGCTATCCTCACTTCATTCTGATCGGGTTGACGGGAATCTTGACTGCCATCGTCACTGTTGAATGGCTTATTCTGCCTGACACCGGAATATTGGTCATCATCGCCGTTTAACAGTCTGCAGAAGTGTTCCTTCCATATCCTCAGCACCGACTGCGATTCCACTACTATGTTGCCATTTTCGTCCCTGCAGGCTTCTGTTCTGGCTTTGAAACCCTGGCATGTTCTTTTTACCTTTTGGTAAAATTTTCGAACATTATTCCTGCAATAGAGTCTCTCAATCTCTTCGATCGAGCGCTTCTCATGCTCCTTTTTCTTTTTCTGAGAAGTCGATGTTCCTCTTTTCTCCTGCGCACGTAGAACTCGTAAGCAGCTCTAGTCCTTCTATGCAGCGCCGCTTTGTACGCCTCTTGTTTTGCTGCATGTGCTTGCCGGCATTCCTCATCAAACCAGGGGTTGTGTTGTGGTGGGCGAGAGAAATCCAGTACATCAGAGGCGGCATCTCTGATGGCTTGTTGGCAACGCTGCCACTGGTCTTCCGCATTTGCTGCTGGCGGCATAGGACTTAGATTGAGATTAGAAGAAACACGATCGGCAAAGGTTCTGGCGGTCTCTTGCGATTGTAGCTTTTCGACGTCAAATTTCCTCACAGTATTTCGTTGATTTCGCTCCGTTGTGGATATCCACATCCGTACCTTGGCTACAACTAGGTAGTGATCCGAGTCCACGTTGGCTCCTCGGAAAGTCCGGACACCCAGAATACTGGAAGAGTGCCTTGCGTCGATCGCAATGTGATCGATTTGGTTGACAGTTTTTCGATCAAAGGAGAGCCATGTTCCTTTGTGAATATCGAGACGTGGGAACCGCGTAATAGCTACGACAAAGTTTCGCCCCGCTGCAAAGTCGATTAGCCTGAGTCCATTGTCGGATGTGTTGTCGTGCAGGCTGTGCTTTCCGACCACGCTACTAAAGACGTCCTCTCTTCCTAGCTTTGCGTTAAAATCGACTAGGATAATTTTAACGTCGTGGCTAGGGCATTGCTCATACGTCTTGTCCAAGAGCTGGTAGAAGTCGTCCTTTGTCGCGTCGTCCTTCTCCCCATGAGGGGCGTGAACGCATATTAGGCTAATGTTGGCAAATTTAGCCTTGATACGGATAGTCATAAGGCGCTCGTTCACATGCCTGAAACTCAAGACTTCTTGCCTAAGTCTGCCTCCAATAACAAATCCGCACCCGAATAGACGCTGTCCTTGTTGTCTGTAGCAATCGCCGTAGTAGATGTCGCAGTTTTTCATACTCCTGCACCAACTACAAAGGTATAAATCTTCTGAACATCGCATATAAGAACATGTCTGCCATATTATGTGAACGCCTAAAACCGATCAACAACAACCTTGTCCTCATCCTTTAACCAAATATTCACACTACAGCAGATCTTGGAAAAAAACCCATGAATATAAAATCGATACGCATCACTTCTTCATTGATTTCAAAGTTGCCTATTATAGCGTGTATAGAGACGAATTATACAGAGTAATGTTTAATCTCTGGATCCCTGCCAAGCTCGTCCGTCTGTGCAGAATGACCATGGAGAACTCTCGTTGCTCCATCAAAGTCGGAAAGAACACCACCGAATCATTCGATGTCAGGAAAGGCCTTAGACGAGGTGACGCGCTATCATGCGATCTCTTTAACATAAAAATTGAAAGAATTGTACGAAACTCACAAGCCAACACCGGAGATACAATCTTTTACAAGTCTGTATAATCACAAGCTTACGTCTGTGACATTGAGAAAGTCGGATGAAGTCAGCGGGCCGTCAACTGGGCATTTGCGAATATTGAGTTAGAGGTAGCAAAGATAGGTTTAGCAAAATAAAATATATGCTATCTATAAAAAGAGGGCACACAACATCGACGTCTTGGATGGAACGCCACAATAGACAGATATAATTTTAAGGTGGTAAAGGACTTTGTCTACCTAGGCTCTATGGCGAGCTCCGCAAATGATATCAGTGGGGATATTAAACGAAGAATTACTCTTGCCAATCACTATTTTTATGGGCTAAGAAAGTGCAAATAAGTAACAAAACCCTATCTCGAACTACTAGGGCAACTCTGTATAAGGCACTAATCATACACACACACTTTGTCAAATTCGCATGCGGATGCCTTTGTTTACTTTATAAGAAAAGTTCTTCGAGTGATCTTTGGTCCCGTCTGCATAGATGGCAAGTGGAGGAGAAGGTACAATGCCGGACTATACGGCCTATACAAGGACATCGACTTAGCCGGAAGAGTTTATATACAGCATCTAAGATGACTGGGTGGATGGACCAGATAGTCGGCGTAATAGAGGGCCATCTTGGGGCAGGTGGCATAAACAAGTCCAGGGGACTTCAACCAACTTGGCATGTACAACTGGAGGCACCTGGCTGGTAACATGGCTACTAACCTGGCTGGCTGGAGAAGTTTGTTGTTCCACCCTGGACTGAAGGGCCAACTATGTAAGTATATATATACGAGTATGTATGACAACTCAAAGCTATTTGAAATGAAAGGCGTTAACCCTATTTCCTTTATACGTCAATGGTTTCTCAAATTACATATATTTTCCATGAATTTGCACTGTAAAATAATCCAAGAAACTTATTTTACAATGCGGTCCATACAAATTGGCGCAGTCCATAGGATTTACAGTCCTCGAAGCAGTAAAATATTTTTTATTATTCCTTATAGTTAGCGATGAAAAGCTGTAGAAAAAAAAATACATAAATGCAAACCATCATACTCGTATATCATGTATGAATCCACACTAACTCTAGGATTATCCTGATGATATCATGAAAAAGGGATTGTCCTCGTGGAAATAAAAAATGTTGAGCCTCACATATTGTCCTCATAATACAATGTCCTCCATTATAGCCATAACTTGAAAGTTAAAGAAAAGTAAAAAAAAATTAAATCAATTACTTAATTGAAAGTAAAAGAAATTACGAACAGTTCTGCGAATCTCTCTAGCTGTTGAAAAAAAAGTGCTTCAATGTCCAGAGAATTGGTGTTAATGCCTCCGATAGTATCCGTTGTGTTGGTAGAATCCGCATCGCGTTTGTATTTATACATGTAGTTAGGAGTATATCCAGGATAAGTAGATGAAAACTTTTGCGTTAATTTTTTTTCTTTTATTTCCACTTTGGTTCGTGGTAATTTTGTAGATTGTGGTGTTGATGATTCTACTTTTGGTATTAATATAGACGAAGGTAGTTCATAGTATATAATTTCTTCACAGACAAGACTTAGCCCTCTAGGAGTTGCTGCGATAAGCGATTTAGTAGCAGATGCTGCTATCTGTACGAAATGATAAACAATTTATCGTTTTTAACAAATTGTATTCAGAATATCTTTTGTTCTACCGAAAAAGCTGCACCCTTTTCAAAAACTAAATGTCTTCTTCTCCTAATATGCACTCTAGACTGGTTAAATGTGCCTGATGTGCAGTGTACATTCTGTACGACTTCTACGCTGGGTTGTGCTAATTGTATGCCACGAATAAATAAATACACGACAATTGAGAAAATGACCAGAGAATTTCTCATTTTTCAACTTCACGTTCTTTGCACTGTGACAACTACTATGCTTTGTAGATTGTCAACTTCTTAGCTTTTATACATCATTCTCCTTCTCGTTTTACTTGCAACGCGAGGAAGAAATTTCCAATGTAACCACACCATGCCCTAGCTGCATCATTGACAAGCATGCTCTAAGTGAATTACTAATTCTTTAAGGAAAACTGCTACACTATACCACCATGTTTACGCAATCTAATTTCTATTGCAGCAAAAAAAAAAAAAAAACAAACTGGATTTAGAAATCGAAGCACAATGGCCTTTTATCAGTATGATAAGAACTCGGAACACATATTTACTGATTTGTCATGGTGCATTCGAAAGTATTAAGAAGCAAATCGATGAACTTGGTTTTTGAGGTGAATAAACACATAACAGACTTTCGGTTGCATCGTGACGGTACGTGGCACTGGCGCGGTATCATTTACGTATATGGGAACATTCCACTTTTCATGGAGACAGATACTGCGGATTTGAATATGCCTGTGGAAGGGATAACAAGAGTTTGTGTTACTCATGGGTATGACAGAACTTTAATCAAGGATCTATCAATCAGGAAGATCGGAGGGGTAGCAGTCATAATGGATGGATTCATAATGGATGTCACTATGGCAAAGTTGTCGCAGATCTGTTCTCAAAAGGGTTAAATCTGGTCTGTTTTCTGAGTCTGTAGGCAAAGAAATTCAGCACACCAGGGTGAGGTTGCACCATCCAGATATCTCTACTGCATGCGAGGAATTTTATGGTTTGCCTGACTGACCTTATACGTACCTATGTATGTGACGATGTTAGCCTACGATACCATACTAATCGTCAGCCAAATAGCGGCTTGGCATACTGCAGTGAACTCGGATTGAGAAACACTACTAATCAGACTTGTACAGGTACAAGTACAAGTACAATTACCGTGCACTTAGTTTTTTAAGTACTTTTAAGTAAAGACATTAAAAGTACTTAAAAGGAATTGAAAGTAATCGAAAGGAATTAAAAAAGACTTAAGTACAATTTTCAAGTATTTAAGTACTTAAAATCATATTTTCAAGTACTTCGAAGAAATTGCAAGTACAAATCTCGGTACTAGTACTGGTATTTGGAATTTGTAAGTACAAGTACCAAGAAGTTGTACTTGTACTTAAAAAAAATGAGTCCAAGGTAATTGTGCTTAAGTTGTACTTCAGTCTTACTGAATAACTTACCACTTAATAACCTTACAGATCTGGTTTTAATAGGCCACGATCTGATGGCGGTATAACGATGCTATAAGTGCTACGTCAACATAGACTCAGAAGTCAACCTTTTTGGCAATATCGAACTCCTTGAACCATATTCCTTAAATCAGCCAATTCACTTAGGTCATTCAAAAATGTATTCTAAACTAATACCAACGCTATTGCGTTCCTTCTCTTTTCATTGCTCCTACCAAGAGGTGGTATTGCTTGGATCAATAAAGATCCCCATTACACCGTCGCCATGAAATGGGTATAGAATTACATAAAATCGCTTCGTCGATTTCCATCTCATTTCTAGTCCCATATTGCTAAGACTGTATTTAAAATTTATTTTCAAAAATCATGGATTGTATTGCCATATTTGCAAAAATGGTACACTGACTGCCATTTGCCTGCCGAGAAAGGCGGAGGAGCAGAGCAGTCTAGTTCTGACAATTTTCTGACAGATGACTACTTAACTATTCGACATTTTTTAATACTTATCAATGTGTAACTTTTATTGAAGATTAACTGGAGAAACCCAATTTCAGCATTAATTAAACGATTTAGAATCCTTTTTTATTTGAAAAGAAACAAAAACAGAGTCCCTTAGCGATTCCAACAAAAGCAGAACTTGAACGATAGCTTCCAAGGTTCCTCAAGTGCGCCAACAGTTCAGAGACTACGTTGCCTTAGAAGTCGAAGCAATCAGCAGCACAATGCAGAAGAGCATGGATGACCACTGGAATGCTGTGAAAAATGATTTTGCGGCGGGGGCATGCACCTATCTGCAGATACATGGAGACGGATCGATGAGCGTACAGCGATCAAGGCTCGGATTGCAACGGCCTCAGAGAATCGAGCTAAAAACCCAATACCATGCGAAGAAGAAAGATGTGCAGCGTAGTGTGAGACGTGACAAACGTCAGCGTATCAACTCACTGGGTTCAAAGGCTAAAGAAGCAGCGAGCAAGTGCGACAGCTATAGCATCACTAAGGAGCTCATTGGTGATCGAAACTCCAAACAATACCCAGTGAAGGGCCTAGACGGTTACTTTCTGATTTCGGATGAGGACCAGCTCGCTAGATAGACGGAACCTTTTGCTACCGTGCTAAACCACTTAGACAATCGAGATATGATCTCAAACTCAAATGAGCAGTTAGAAGCAATAAATTCCCGAATTCGTACCGCACCTCCCACTAAAACCGAAACAATAACGGAAATCAAGTCCCTCAAGAAGAACAAGGTGGTTGGTATTGATGGTATCCCTGCCGACCTATTTCAAGCGGCGCCAAATACATCGCCAGATTAGCTGCACTCCCTTTTATGGAGAGCTTGGGATAGTGAACAATTTCCGCAGTAGTAGAAAAGGGAATGATCATTTAGCTTACGTAAAAAGGAAACTTGGTGGAATGCGGAAACTGGAAAGGTATTTGTTCCTCCAGCCGTAGCCAAACAGCTAGAATAATTCTAGAACGAATCAAAGAGCATTTAGATTCAACTCTCGACGCGACGTCGAACAGGCAGGCTTACGTGCTGGATCTTCCTGCATCGACCACATAAACACATTACGGATAATAGTCAAACAATGCGTTGAGTACAGGTCTCCGCTACATTTGCTGTTGATCTACATACTTCGAGAAGGCTTTCGACAGCTTGAATCGAGATGCTGTCTGGATGGCCTTGTGCAGGAGAGGCATCCCAGAAAAACTTATAGCTATCATCAAGGCTACATACGAGGGCGGTAAGTGTCACGCCGTGCACAACGATAAGGTGTCGGAGGATTTTGAAGTCTAAAGTGGAGTACGTCAAGGGTGCATACTATCCCCACTATTGTTCTTGGTGCTTATCAGCGATGTACTCCGTGCAGCATTGTCGGAAAGTAGCTATGCAATTCGTTGGACTATGACATCTTACCTTAAACACCTAGATTACGCTGACGATGTTTGTCGACATTCACATCGGATAATGTATCTTCATATGATGGCCCAAAATCTAGAAGCTGAGGCAAACAAAGTGTGGCTAAAAATAAACACAGCCAAAACAAAAGCCCTGTGCACTTCTAACACCCGCGCTCAACTTAACATTGTCGGATAGGAAGTCGAAAAAGTTGATAACTTTCTTAATTTAGGAAGTGCGATCACGGCCAATCGCGGTGGCACCGAACTGGATGTGTACAGCAGAATCGGGGAGGCTAAAGCTGCGTTCAGAATGCTATCCAAAATCTGGAGAAGCAATGTTATCAGCTTAAGAACCAAGCTGCGACTGTTCCGCTCCAACATAGAATCGGTGCTGCTTTATGGGTGCAGTACATGGAAGGTGGACACCATTAACACACGCAGCTGCAAGTCTTTGTAAGCAAATGTTTAAGAATCATCTTGAGGATTTTTTGGTCGAACCGGATCTCCAACGAACAACTTTATCTGAGAACGGGCCAAGAACATATAAGCATTACTATACGAAGGAGAAAGTGACAGCGGATTGGACACACCCTACGGCACGAAAATAACTCTATTGCGAAATACGCCATGCAGTGGAATCCGATTACCCTGGCAGGCAGAATAGCGGATCGCCCTAGGCAAACGTGGCACAGAACCGTTGAGGAGGAATCGAGTTCTTAAGAATTGAGTGGGAAACAGTTCAAACGCGTTGACGCCCTATGCCCACCGAGTGGCTAAAGGATCTAAGAAGAAGAAGAAGAACCTAAACCACCATCGGAATAAATTGGTTTAAAGTTGGACCGCTCTGACAATTGCGACCTGCTGACTAAATTGATTCCAGTGCCAAAAGAATTAGTGCTAATGTCAACTAAATAGTGACAGAATATCTAGGTTGGATACAAGAAGAAATGAGGAGAGCAAGGGTGAAAAGGTATGGGATTACAAAAGTACTCTCAGACTCAATGGGTAGTTCATGTGTAAAAAGTCAGTATATTAAGAAAATTATATTTTCGGTCGAAACGGCACCGTAGCAACTGTTTACGCAAATAGCTTTACACACATTACATCATTTATTGACAGTAACAATTAAAACGATAGGAAATCACATGTCATTAAGACTCTGCCTTTACTCGTACGAGTATATTCCTCACATCGTATGTGTATCCATATAGAAGCGGCTATCTCTACCCAGCCTTCCAAAGTCAATACCAATTACTACACAATTCATATCGGAACTAGTCTACACAAGGCTCCAGGGCGATCTATCCACAAAAGGCATATCTGTTTAATTAGTTACACACCAATGGCGCATCGTAACGCTATGAATTAAATTTCAAGTAAATTACAATCGCCCCAAGTCCTGAACTAACACAACTGACCTCTATTGGCTTACGGCCAACGGAGCCAGGGTATTACCGATGTCTGTGTGAAAATGTCTAATTAAACTTCATAAGCCTCAAATTAGCCACGGGCTCACTCCGAAGTGAGCTCATACAGTCAGTCCATTATGACTATTACGACAAACGTATGCAGTACTTCAAACTATCTGGGGCTTCTTCTATCAGTAATTGCCGAAGTAAACGCTGAGAGTAGGGTTTGATGGTGGTGGTTTCGTAGAGAAAATCTCAATGCCCATCACACAGATGGATTAAGGAAGGAAGGAAGGACTACGCTTCCTTATTCTTTCCTTCACTTTAATTAGATGTGGACGTAGTAACACTTTGGAAAAAATAATCAACCAGACAACTTTTTTAATCAACGGCCTTCCTATGCGGTAGGCGAATTTGTATATGGTGGTCAAAGAACTGAGTGGAATATTCATTGCCCGCTTAGCATTATTGTGTATTTATTTCTGTGGAACGGATGGATATAGATTTGACCTTGTTTTCACAGTTGGAGCATGAATTTGTTTTTCTTCCCTTTTATTACAGGAAAACGGTCGGAGAGGTCATTATCAAGGCCTGAGGCCTGACCTTGAAAGAAGCGTTATCTTGTTACTCCCACACGAGCAAGAAAATTAAAGAAAATATCTTTCTCATCAAGGTAATGCAAACAGGGATAAGGTAATCCCTTTCCTTGACTAACATTTAAATTTTCGTCTGCAATTCATTCTCCCTAAGGCCCACGATTAAGTGAACATAAGGCCTTAACCCAGACCTCTAGCCTAGGTCTGCATACACTCGCGTCGATTTTAATTACTTAAACACTTTATATTCAGCTTTAAATGCGGGCATGATGATATTCCTCTGAAACTTTTACCTCTCCCCACCAACTCGGAACACATGTTTAACCTGGTTCCGTGAAAGAGCGGCAGTAGTTGTTCTATAAATTATGCTGCACGTGTACGTGACTTCCTTTCCAATTTAAACCAAAGTTATTAGTTTTTAGGGTTTTAAAAGGAATTTGTTCAGATTAACTTTGGCGCACTAAATGCTATAGTTATGCCGACAGAAATGGTCCTCTTCATGTGGGTGGCAGTGGCGGCGGCGTTGGTAACATTTCGTTGCATAAACCGAAAATAACCCCATCCAAAGGGTAGGTAAAGCCAACAGGTTTCGCTGTTTCGAATTCGAGTAAATTGCAAAAGCAGTAGGATGCTGCAGGTTATAGTTTTACAGGTGCTGAGAGTCTAAGTCAGGATATAAAAAAAAAATCACCCTTTCACCGTCCTTCTGCTCCAGCAGGTGTGTTACAATGAATTTTACAAATTGAATGGCTCCTGGAGTGTAAATAAGACCGCTTATGTTCGTTTCTAGGATAATTGTTTAACAATGGGAATGGGAGTAGATACATAAAGCGTTCTCCATGAATTTGGATCTGACTAGAAATGTGCAGATATCAGACGTTTGAGATACCCTTCACAGAGGTTGATGGGATAATTTAGTATGCATTTATATAATGTTAATTGTATTTACGTATTTTTAGTGGACTGATCTTTGGAAATATTTGACACATAGATTTGTTATTAACAGATTGGATTGCGAAAGCAAAGGAGCCCTAGCACAACGTACAAAATTAACCTCTGGACAGAAATTCGATCGATAAGCTATTTACCTATAAAGGAAGAGGCGTTTACTTCTTCGGAAAACCAGCCAAAACCAGTCACTAATCTAACGTTGGCATGTTTTTAAGAGTAACCGCTTCATATCCTGAAACTTTCTACTGATCAAAATTGACGACCAGGTTTCAAATGATCCTTTCAATTTCTGTGCAGAATGCATGCTGCTAGATGGTGGGTCTTTAGTTGCTTTGAGACGAGTCAGGCTAATTGAGAACGCTGAACACGATTTGATTTTGCCAGGAAGTCATTTGGCAAGCTGACTCTTGTCGGACAAAAACCTACGTTCGACCACCGTTAGATGGATTTTATAAACTTTAAATGATATAGATATACAATATTCGTTAAAAATCCGATTACGAGTTTCATTTCAAAAATAAGCCAAGAGGTACAAGCTTATATGGTATCGATACAAAGAACGAGACGACTGGCATTACAGTACACCATAGACAAGGAGAAGATTTATTTAACATAGGTCTATTGATCAAACTACTTGTGGCCAAATGTAGAAGGATTATAAAACACGGGCAGACAGCAATTAAGCCATGCTTTAATTTTAAGAACTGTAAATAAATGAATTGAGTTGAAAACATAAAGTAAATATCTATCTAAAAATCTATCTATCGCCAAAGCAAAGTCCGTGTTTGGGATGTTGTGCAAAATATGGCGAAGCAATGCAATTAGTTTGAACACCAAGATAAGACTGTTCCGCTCCAACGTTGAATCCGTGCTGTTGTATGGATGCAGCACGTGAAAAGTGACCACTACTATCACCAGAAAGCTGCAAACGTTGGTTAATAGGTGCCTGCGCAATATCTTAAGGATTTTCAGGCCCAATCGTATCTCTAACGAACACCTTTACGAGAGAACACGTCAGAAACCAATGGGCACAACCATCCAACGACGGAAGTGGCAGTGGGGAAGGAGGCATGGCAGTTGGGGAGAACTCAGACACATTGCCTGAAACCATACACGATGGCGCGTAGTCATAGTAGAGGCCCTAGGACCCACAAGGGGATACAGGACATAAAAGTAAAGTAAAAATCTACGTATACCTGACGTTAAAAATCACAAGACATTCAATTTTATTTAAAATACGAAAAAGTTCGGGACACATCTAGAAAACCTGACAGTACTTCATCGGGACTGTTTTGCTTGCATCTCATTGAAATAAACATTTGCCGGTACCGTTCGGTGTATGTGTTCGGAGAATACACTCAAGATTTATGAACCTGTATGAAGCCGGAGCGTTCGGGAAAGAAAGATGTACCTAGTATGTATGGTTTTCATGCTTGTTTATTAAGGAAGTGGCCGCTCTTCTTTACTTACTTACTTACTTACTTACTTACTTAGATGGCGCTACAGTTCGGGTTGGACCTGAGCATCAACCAACCAACCACTTTAATCGGCTCGGTCACTAGCCAGTTGCCTCCAGGTACGTGCGCCAAGTTGGTTGAAGTTCCTTTCCAATTGTTCGGGCAACCTTAAGTGAGGCCTTCCGCTATTGCGTCGTCCCTCGGGAGTGGATTTGAAGACTTTTCGGGCCGGGCGTTGATATCCATTCACTCAAGATGTTCTAGCCATCTCAATTGCTGTATGCATAGTCTTTTGGCTAAGTCGATATCTCTGTACAGCCTATACAGTTCATGACTATATCTTTTCCTCCACTCGCCGCAGGTGTGTCCATAGATGATTCGAAGAACTTTTCTCTCAAAGTAGCCTAGGGCATCCTCATTCGATTTTGATAGGGTCCATTACTCTACGCCATATAGCAGGATTGGGACAATTAGTCCCTCACGAAAGCACCATTGACATCACGTATACTTACTTACTTAGGTGGCGCTACAGTTCGGGGTGAATCTGGGCCTCAACCAACATGCCTCTCTATTTAGCTCGATTTTTAGCTAATTGCCTTCAAGTTGGTCGAGCTTCCCTTGAACTTGTGCGCCCCACCTACCACGAAGAGGGCCTCCGGGTAGGATTCGAAGGCTCTGGTGTCCATTCGCTCTACATGTCCTAGCTATTTCCGACGTCAAATACGCAGTTTTCTGACTACGTCAATGTTGCTGTACAGCTCGTATAGTTCGTTATTGAATCTTCTCCTCCAAAACCCAATAACGCAAACGGGACTGAAAATCTTACGAAGAAGTTTACTCTCGAAGCGACCAATGATATTTTCATCCGCTTTCAATGAAATCCATGTTTCAGCGCCGTAAAGTAGGACTGCAGCGATGAGAGTCTTATACAGAGTCTCCTTAATTGTTCAAGATGGAGCTTTACTGTTGAATTGTCTTATAAGCCCAAGAAAACAGCGATTGTCAAAAGTTATTATTCGCTTGATTTCTGCGCTGATATCGTTTTCAGAGTTCAAAGCAGAGCCAATGTAGACAAAGTCCCTTGCTACCTCGAAATTATAGCTGCCCACTGTGACGTTCTATCCAATTCGTCGGTGTTGATTGTCCCTTTTTGTTGAGAGCATATACTTGGTTTTGCCCTCGTTTATCGCTAAACCCATTTTGGCCGCTTCTGCTTGAATGCTTACAAGCGCATCGGTGACAACCCGCTGAGTTCTTCCAATTATATCAATATCTCCGGCGTATGCAAGCAGTTGTACGGACTTTTGATAGAATGTGCCTCCGGTGTTACCTTGTGAGTTCCGCACAATCCGCTTAAGTACAATATTAAAGAAGTCACATGACAGCGCGTCACCTTGTCTAAAACCTTTGTTGACATCGAAGGTCTCGGTGAGGTCATTACCGACCTTGATGGAGCAGCGAGCGTTCTCCATCGTCAACCGGCACAGACGGACAAGTTTGGCAGGGATGTCAAAACTAGACGTGGCTCTATAAAGCCCTTCTCCATAGATGCTGTCGTAGGCGGGCTTTAAATCGATAAAGAGATTGTGAGTATCGATTTGGACTTCTTGGGTTTTCTCCAGGATCTGCCGAAGTGTGAAGATTTGATCAATGGTGGACTTTCCTGGCCTCAAACCGCACTGATATGGTTCAATGAAGCTGTTAATAAAAGGTTTCAGGCGTTCACACAATATCGCAGAAAAGATCTTGTATGCCATGTTTAGGAGTCTGATACCACTGTAATTTTCGCAGATTAGGGGGTCTCCTTTCACTCATCAGGCATACTTTCGTCCGACCATGCTCCCTACCAGATCATCTCCCGCTGCCTTAAAGGGTTCGGCGGCTAGGCCGTCCACTCCAATAGCTTTATTTGGCTTTAGCTTGGATATCGCTATCCTCACGTCGTCAAATTCGGATGGACGAAAGTGTTGTCCATCATCGTCCAGATTGAACACGTTATTCTGCCTGACAGCGAGATTTTGGTCCTCATCGCCGTTTAACAGTCTGCAGACGTGTTCCTTCTATATTCTTAGCACCGACTGCCATTCTACTACTAGGTGTCCATGTTTGTCTCTGCAGGCTTCTGTTCTGGCTTTAAAGACTTGGCATGTTCTTTTTACCTTCTGATAGCATTTTCGAGCATCATCCCTGCATTTAAGCTTCTCTATCTCCTCGATTGAACGTTTCTCATACTCTTTCTTTTTCCTTCTGAGAAGCCGATGTTCTTCCCTTCTTCTATGCGTATAGATCTCGCGAGCAGCTCGGGTCCTTCTGTGCAGCGCCGCTTTATATTGTTGCGTATTCGCGGATTTTAGGGTGCTCAACGAAAGGATGGCTAAAGAAAATTAAAGATTAAGAAATTGAACACGAGGCTTAACTTTGGGTATGACTTTATTGGCTGATGACAAAATAGAGAATGACACCCGTCATGACATCTGTGTAAGTGCAAGGTAGTTATCTTCTGTCAAACTTCAGCTGGACTTCCGGAGTGCGTTCACCCGTGCGTAACACTCCGCCCTACTTGAACTGTGGCCTCTTCGGCCAAAAGCTTTTTCTCGGAAGGCCAGGAGTTAAAGTTGTTGCCTCGGTAGCAGGTGACCCGATCAATGTGCACAATCTTAAACCTCGATCGCGGCGTCTTCTGGATCTTGATGGTTACATCGCTTATGATTTCCATGACCCGGTATGGTCCATCCCAATCCGATTGAAGTTTTGGGCAGACTCGAACTCTTCTTCTGGAATTTAGCTTCCAACCTGGAATTTAGGGAAATTAGCTTTTAAATCATACCTACTCTTCATTTTTTGGGCCGAGCGCCGTAGTTCAACTCTTGCTCTGTCATGAATCTCTCGAAGCTGGTCCTGGAGCTGCTGGGCAAATCCCCGGTACGTCTTGGGATCCAAATCTGGCGGAGTGCCGAAGAGTAAATCCTGAGGTACTCGCATATCGCGACCATACATCATTGCAAAAGGTGTTTCTTTGGTTGACTCATGAGTCGACGAACGGTAAGCCATTGCAAAGAGGGGAAGAAGGTCATCCCAGTCACCCTGCTTATCGTTGACGAATTTCGCGAGATAGTAGAGTATCGTCCGATTCATCCGCTCCACAAGACCATCGAACTGAGGGTGAAGCGGCGTTGTTCGGGTCTTGCGTTTGCCCATAATTTCCATGACATTTTCGAAAACTTCGAACTCAAAGTTCCGCCCCTGATCCGAATGCAGTTCTGTTGGAACGCCATAACGGCAAAAGACTTCATGGACTAAGGTTTTGGCCACAGAATCTGTCGTTTGGTCAACGAGGGGAAATACCTCAAGCCATTTAGAAAAGTAGTCCATCATCACCAAAATATATTTATTTCCTCGCTTTGTTGGGGGTAAAGGTCCCAGAATGTCGATGGCTACCCGTTGAAATGGTTCACCTGTCAAATAAATTTGCAACTTTCCTTGCGTTCTTTTCTGAGGGCCACGCTTTGCCGCGCAAATATCGCATGCTGTGCAATAACGTTCTACATCTTTTCTTGCTCCAACCCAATAGAACCGGCATCTTTACTTTGCGAACGTCTTGTTGGATCCGAAATGTCTTCCAGCTACGGTATCGTGGTACAACTTAATAATTTCTTTAAACAGTGAACTAGGAATAATCAGAAGCAAACGCTCGGGCTGTTGTCTTTTTGTTGGTATCCACTTCTTTGACAATATGCCGTTCTGTAGTGTAAGACTGGCGAACTGTACCCAATATACTTTAAGCACATGACACTCGTTTGAGATATCATTCCATATAGGACGATTTCCAGCTTTTACCCAGTTTATTACCTGAGAAAGGATTGAGTCCATTTCTTGTGCGCGCTGGAGCTTCTCGAAATCGAAGTCACTGTCAACCAATCGAATGGCGTGAACTGAAAGGTTATCCGCTGACTTTAGTCGTTTTTCCTTCACGTCACAGTGATGGCAAAGTCTATCCGCACATGGTCGCCGTGAGAGCGCATTGGCATTAAGGTGTTTTTTTCCCGCTCGATGTTGAACTCGAAAGTTGTATTGCTGGAGGCGCTCCATCCACCGGGCAAGTTGACCTTCAAGGATCTTAAACGACAACAACCAATTCAATGCGGCATGATCCGTTCGGGCTGAAAATTCTCGACCGTACAGATAAACATGAAAGTGTTCTATAGCTTTGACCAGTGCCAGAGTTCCTTCCGGGTCGTGCAATAATTACGCTCTGACTTGTTCATAGCCCGACTGTAAGCAATAACTCTCTCTGTTCCATCCTGCTCTTGAGACAGCACAGCTCCTAAGCCGTATTCACATGCATCAGTATCAAGTACAAGTTCTTCTTCGGCCTGGAAATGTCCCAGCACGGGAAACGAAGTTAAGGCCTCCTTTAGATCATTAAACGCACTCGTACACTGATCGGTCCATTTAAAGGCCACGTTTTTCTCGGTAAGCTGATGGAGGGGTCGAGCAATTGCGGCGAATCGGGGTACAAATTGGCGGTAATATGTGCAAAGTCCCACAAAGCTACGTAGATCTGTCAAATTCGCCGGGGTTGGCCAGCCATAAACCGCTTTAATTTTTGCAGGGTCTGGCGAGACGTTTTTACTGCTCAACAGATGATCCAAGAACTTGACTTCATTGCGGAATAGATTGCATTTCGACGCATTTAATTTTAAACCAGAGTCCCTTAAACGGCTGAAAACAGAACGCATGTTAATTAGCATTTGTTCGAAAGTCTTACCATGAACGAGGATGTCGTCCAAATAAGGAAGGCAAACTTCTAATGGTAGTCCCCTTAGCACGTTAGACATCAGGCGCTCGAAGGTGGCGGGCGCATTCGTCAAACCAAAGCCCATCACTACAAACTGCCACAATCCGTCCCTAGTTACAAAGGCAGTCTTCTCTCGGTCATCAGGATGAACTTCTACCTGCCAGTATCCGGATTGGCAATTAAGGGTGCTGAACCACACTGAGCCTGATACCGAGTCAGAGTGCCGTCTATTCTGGGCAAAGGAAATGAGTCTTTGATCGTAGTTGAGTTCAGATGGCGATAATCAACACAGAACCTCGTTGACCCATCCTTCTTTTTGACCATCACGATGGGAGATGCCCAGGAGCTGGAACTTTCCTCGATGATACCTCGTCGCAGCATGTCATCAATTATTTTTCTGTATTCCTCCTGTTTAGTGAAGGGAAGTCGACGCGGCGGTTGCTTGATTGGTTTAGCTGACCCTACATCGATTCAGTGTTGAACGATTTTGGTTCGTCCCAAATCATCTGGGCCCATTGAAAAGATGTCTCTGAATTCCCACAAAAGGTCTTTAACTGCTACCTGTTGCAATGGCTTGAGATGTTCTAGCGACCGTGCAAGGAATTCTGAAAGATATTCCGGCAATGCTGTCTCGTTAGACGAGACCAAATTTAAACACTCAGCTTCTTCAAATAGTGCCACGGGGGTATCGCCCAGTAAAACCACAGAATGATCCGCTACATTTGCGACTCGGACGAACACAACTCCATCGCAGTTTTTGCTTAGGGATTTACCAATCAGCAGCCCTTTTGGAAGCTGATGTCCTATTGGAGAGACGACGCCTTCTGGGAGGTTATCGATGGAAACAGCGGTAGAGATCATCGCTTCTGTTTGTGGAGGAATAACAAGGTCACCAACAACTCGCAAGCACGCCATTCGAGCCGTTTCTTCCGGTGGTGCTTCACCAGCAAGATCCATTGCGTTGTCATCAGTCTCACAGGTCAACGAAATTCGGTGTCCGCCGACTACCAGTTGATACGAGGAAAAGTCCAACAGTCCCTTGGTGAGTTGAAGAACATCAACACCTAGGTCACACAACGCCAGTGGGAAGAGAGAAATCAACCACTAGCAATTTAACACGACGTTTAAATCGACCAAGTGTAATTTGTGTACGCCAACAATGAGAACTTTGAACTGAGTTGCCGCATAAGGTCTGCAGGCTCACGTTGCCGGAGAGGAGACGGGTATTGGGA
This sequence comes from Brachypalpus laphriformis, assembly GCA_945910035.1. Lineage (NCBI taxonomy): Eukaryota > Metazoa > Arthropoda > Insecta > Diptera > Syrphidae > Brachypalpus > Brachypalpus laphriformis. The sequence goes on from OX246755.1 coordinate 129,657,887, forward strand.
GGAATGACAGATTGACTCACCAAGGTCACCGATGATCCGGTATCCACCAGCATTCGACAAGACACGTTGCCGACTACCATTGGAATAGTAAAACCACTGTGAAGTTCCTGCGAATAAATGTTGAAAATTTGGGGTCGAATAGATGGAATCAGCGTTGACCCCCTGTCGCTGACTGCTGGTCGTTTCCCGACATGTCTACTGTTTCATCGCGACCGCGACTTCTTTTGGTGGATTGCCTACGATTGTGTCTGGCTGGCGGGATATGGTCGTTGCTAACTTCAATTGATCGAGCCTGATAGATTGTCTGTGTTGCAAGGCGAGCAGCTTCTACAGTGATGGCCCTTGACACCGCTTCGGCAAATGTTTTTGGATCTGAAAGCCTCACATTTTCCTGAATACTACGATCGTAGATTCCGTCGATAAATTGCATTATGGCAATGCGCTCTTGCGCGCTTGAAGGGCAATCACCAAAAACAATCCGTGTAAGTCGCTGTATATCGCTTGCGAACGCACCAAGATCTTCATTTAACCGCTGCCGCCTAGAACGAAAGGTTGCATGAGACACATGTTTTTCTTGGCTGACAAACCTGAGCTGTAGGGCTGAAACCAGTTTATCGTAATCAATACGATCAGCAGAATCCAAGTTTGCAAGTACCGCTACGCTTTCTCCACGGAGTAGCGTAGCTAGTGTCCGAGCTTTTTGTTGAGAGGTCCATCCATTGGCTTCGGCGATGATTTCAAATTGTAATTGATAATCTCTCCAACGTGTTGTGCTGCTATCAAATGGTGGTGGAAAGACATCACACACGTTTGGAGATAAACTGCGGCTACAATTTTGCTGGCAATCTTGTGGTGGATTCTCTTTTTTAATTTTTGTTTGGTCTGTTGAGACGCGATTTTCGGGAATGGAGCAATCGAAGACTTTATTTGCGAAAGTTGTTCCAGTCATTGTTTTTAGCTCCTCTGACTGTCGTTGCTACTCTTGTGCTAGCTGCGTTATAGCAGCACTCTGCTGCTCAATATCAGTTCACAAGAGGTTAAGTTTCGCGAACACCTTTTCTAAATTTTCAGATAATTGCTCTGCCATATCGAGTTGGGCATTCCACTTCTGACACCAGTATTGCGTATTCGCGGATTTTAGGGTGCTCAACGAAAGGATGGCTAAAGAAAATTAAAGATTAAGAAATTGAACACGAGGCTTAACTTTGGGTATGACTTTATTGGCTGATGACAAAATAGAGAATGACACCCGTCATGACATCTGTGTAAGTGAAGGTAGTTATCTTCTGTCAAACTTCAGCTGGACTTCCGGAGTGCGTTCACCCGTGCGTAGCAATATGTTTCTTGTTTAGCTGCATGTGCTCGTCGGCGTTCTTCATCAAACCAGGGATTTCTTTGTGTTGGTCTGGAATAACCTAGAACATCAGAAGCGGCATCTCTAACGGCTTGCTGGCAGCGTTGCATAGGGCATCTTTGGAGATTGAAGGATGCTCGATAGGCAAGGCAAAGGCTCTGGCGATTTCTAGCAGCCGCTCGATGTCAAACTTTCTCAAAGTATTTCGCTGATTCCGCACTGCACTGGATATCCGCATTCGTACCTTGGCTGTAACCAAGTAGTGGCCCGAGTCTACATTAGCTCCTCCAAATGTTCGGAATCCAATATACTGGAGGAGTGCCTTCCATCGATTGCAATATGATCAATTTGGTTGACGGTAACATAATCATTAGACTGCCGTGTTCTTTTGTGTATTCTGAAGCGAGGGAACCGCGTGCTTGCTACTTAAGCATTTCGACCTGCCGTTAAGTCTTATCGTGTATGCTATGTTTTTCGATTGTACCATCAAAGACGCTTTCCTTTCCCAGCTTTGCGTTAAAGTCGCCTCGGGACAATTTTAACGTCATGGCTAGGGCATTGCTCATAAGTTTGGTCGAGGAGCTCGTAGAAGTCATCTTTGGCGTCGAAATCGCTATTCTCTGTGGGAACATGAGCGCATATAAGGCTAATGTTGCTAATTTAGCCTTAATCGGGATTATCATTAGATGTTCGTTTACATGCTGCAAACTAAAGACGTGTTGCCTAAATCTGTCTCTAATGACGAATCCGCACCCAAATAGAGACTGTCCGGTTTTTTTTTATTTTTATAGAAATCGCCGTAGTAGATATCGCAGTTGTTCATCCTCCGTTTGCCCGGCCCATCCCATCGCACTTATTTGATGGCGGTGATATCTGCTTTGTAGCAGTCGAGGGCCTCCGCAAGTTGTTCGGCTGCACGCGGCTTGTAGTGGGACCTAACATTCCCTTTGCAGACACGAAGATCGTTGTCCTGTTTCCGTTTGTCAGGGTCGTCAACAGTTAGATCATCCTTATCCGAGGATATTGGTTGCTTCGTAACTAGACCTTTTTTATGTGGTATGAAAGTTATCCCGACGGCACAGCCCCCAACCTAGAGGGCCGGCCGCTCTTTATTGGCGAAATTAATTTACGCGCTTTGATTGATACCATTATCCAAGCTACTCTCGTAGCATATAACTTATCTATTGGTAGTATTTATTTTATTCCCTCTTACACCGTGTACATTTTGTAAATGCTGAGCTCGGAAATAAAAAGAACTTAAATAAAATTGGATATCTGAACTTGAACGTGCTACCGTCAAATTGGATATCTTCCAGCCACTTTGAAGCACTATGGCATTCTCAGATACCCTCAGCAGTCAATCGATAGATCTCTTATAAAAAGGAAAATTTACTCCAATAATCCTTTAACTAATTGGCAAAATCCATTTTAATTAAGCTTCTCGGAATCCCTTTGCGGTGTTCCTCACCGCCCCCTTTTAAAATCATCCTTTTGATTCCTTTACTGATTAATTCACTGAAACTGCAAGTATCTGAATATAAATGCACCAAGGATTGGTATACATGTATAAGTGCTTATAAGCTTTGGTCAGCATATTCCGTGCAAGATGCTCAATGCCCCTATTTGGCCAATGAGAAGGATCATAGTCGAAGAATCAGAACCACTAGAACAAAGCTATTCAATCTACCCTTCAAGAAAAATAATTCTTTAATTAATGAAACGGGTAAGAAAAAGCACAGAAAGGAAGGAAAAAATACATGGAAATTATTCTGGCTTTTAGTAGGCGCTCTCAAAGATTTTAGTTTTCATTAAGTACATACCTACACTCCTCTTATTTACTGATTCTCACTGCAATGCACCCCCACGTTGGGTCTACCAACACGCATTTGAAAGCAATGCTCAACTACAGTAATTCAGTATGAAGTCGAGGGTAAATTAAAGTCCTTTTGAATAAATCAAAAGCACGGAGAAATTCCGTGGAACCCCTCTTAAGTTCCTCAGGCCACCTCCAACTCTGTTCAGAAAAAAAAAAAAAATAAATAAAACAAAATCCTGTTTACTTTTGCTCACTTAGTGGAAGACAGGTAGTGTTCGTTACCATTTCTATGCTACTACCGCCGAAGCTGTCAGTCGAAGAACCCTAGTGGCGTATGTAGTACGCATGCCATGATATATTGTTAATAAATTCCTCAAAGGTATCCTGTTAATTCATGTTAGGAGATATTTATCAAAGCCACATTGTACGCCAAAGGACATTCTCTATCATGCACCAACTACTCCTCGGTTTGAGGAGTAAGTGAACCCTTGAAACCACCAGGAAGTTGGTCTTAGTAACACAGCACCTATTCGGAGAGATTGCCTTTAAAGTGGAGTTGATGAATGGGTTTGGGTAAAACATGTAAGGAAGTCTCTGTTGCAGCCCTACATCTGCATAGTATTTCTAGTTGAAAATAATTTTCAATTTAAGGACTCACTTCAGTTGCACTTGGTTCTCAGCCACCGACTTGCATGCACTTGTGTGATGCCACTAGGAGTAAACGCTTTAAATATTGGAATATTAATGAAATACCATCAGTTCTTTGGGAATAATGCTAATTCTAATATTTCGTCAGTATGAAGAGGAATAAATGTTCATACATGCATCCAGACGTCGTCGTTGTTCATCATGAAAGTTACGAGATGTATGTACTTCAGGATACTTTAAGCACTGAGGTGCTTTACTATTCTTGTATCTCGAGGAAGGTGGCTCTATGAATTGCTTTTAATAGAATTTTCTATGCTAAAACTGACGAGCACATTTCTGGTACGAACAGAGAATTAAATTCCGTAGACTTGTGGCATTTTTGAAATTTTAAATAGAAATACAGTTGCTTGTTGAATTGCTCAAAGGTCGTTTTTCTATGTATTTGATGCAGAAATATATCTACAAAGTGGCAAACCATAGTACGTATTCCACAAATCAGGTCAACTGAAAATAACTGAAACTGATTGGACGCATTTGGTTAGAAGAAATAAAATCTGACCATATTCAAAAGTGTCTGATAGAGATATTCATTTCACTTCACATTTCCGGAGGAGAATCGAAACTCTGCACAGATACAGAATACTCATATTGTTGTCGGATGCACCTAATGTCTTCACTGCTTCAGTTGCCACATAACCTAATACGATTAATAGCTGACCTATATCTGCAGAGTTGGTTCAGAAGTACTGTATCAATTTCTATAATTAGCTAGGCTATAAGGTCAACTGAGTTTCAATCGATAGGCAGACAACGTCCAATAAGATTAATAAGATGAATACGTTGAAGAAGTTGTAAAAATAAATAATTTTAATTACTTATTCATTAATTTATTTATCCATTTATTTAATTTTTATGCAAGCAATAACTTAAAGCTGAGCTTAATTTAAGAACTGACTTAAAACTGACACTTAAAACTAAAACAATATCAATACTTTGGGGATTTGTAAAGGGAGTTTCTGCATGTGAATTTTTTAAGACGAAAGTCCAAAGTGTAATACCCAACGTTCTGGATATGGGGTTTAAAGCGACCGTAATTTATGCGGTAGAGAACGTAATGAAAGAGGCAGTTACAAAACTAAGGTAACTCGATAAACGATGGCAAAAGCAAGTATATGCTGTCAACAAGAAGGGAAAGCCAACACCGACGAATTGGACAGAATGTCACAGTGGGCAGCTTCGAGATAGTAAGGGACTTTGTCTACCTTGGCTCTGCTATAAACTCTGAAAACAACATCAGCGCTGAAATCAAGGGAAGAATAACTCTTCCCAATTGCTGTTTTTTTGGGGCTTATAAGGCAATTCAACAGTAAAGCCCTATCTCGAACAACTAAGGAGACCCTGTATAAGACCTTGATCATCCCAGTCCTGCTTTACGGCGCTGAAACATGGACTTTATTAAAAGAGGATGAAGATATCCTTGGTAGCTTCGAGAGAAAAATTCTTCGTAAAATTTCGGGCCCGTTTGCGTTAACGGGTTTTGGAGGAAAAGATTCAATACGAGCTGTTCAGCGACATCGACCTAGTCAAAAAACTGCGTATTGGACGTCTGAGATGGCTAGGACATGTAGAGCGAATGGACACCAATGCTCCGGCCCGCAGGGTCTTCGAATCTAACCTGGAGGGATGACGCAGTAGAGGGAATCATCGCCGTAGGTGGTGCGCACAAGTTCAAGGGGACCTCGACCAACTTGGAGTGCGCAACTGGAGGCAATTAGCTAAAGACCGAGCTAAATGGAGAGGCTTGTTGGTTGGGGCCCAGGTTCACCCCGAACTGTAGCGCCATCTAAGTAAGCAAGTAAAGCTAAGTTTGCAAGCGTTAGTGTTTAGGAAGATCATTTGCCGCAAAGCTTCAGAATCAATCGCACCAGCTGCTGCACGAAGAGTATGCCAAGAGCTGAATGCCGTTCTTCTAGACTCGGTAAACTGATCAGTTGTAGCCGATCTACGTATGGAGTATAAACCTACGTTGCACGGCATTATTATCAGAGGCTGAGTATCTTGATAGGAGGACCCAACTTGGCTAGGGTGTTCAAAGATGTACGATTGAGTGATGCATGGTTTCAAAAATTGTTTAGAACATCGTTAGAGTTCCTTCAGACGACTCTGTTGCGATACAGATCTAAGCCCCTGGGTGATGGCAGATAGGATGGTGATGAAGAAACTGAAGGACAGTAGGTTGCCACAAATATCCTGCCCAACAAAGCTGAGGACAAGAGTGGAGTATCTATTTCCCCATAAATTTTCTACTCTGTGCAGCATCATAAGGCAGACCAGCGCAGAACACATCCCGGCAATCACAGCGGACGAGCTGCATGAAGGAGGTAAGAAGATAGGCGACAGTGAATTGTTTGGACTTAACGGCATCCATATGGCGGCCAAAGCGGCCATCCAACAGAGACCGCTGCATAGCAACGATGCAAAGGTGCCTTGAGGATGGGATCTCAACCATGAAAACTTCAACATCTGGTGTTGCCACCCGGTAAACCTTCGTCATATCGACCAATATGCCTACTATATACAATGCAAATGATCTTAGAACGTGTCAAATACGGCAGAATGATAGTGGTGGCAGAGGAGCGAGGAGCTCTGTCAGATGACCAGTTTGGTTTCAGAAAGTCGCATTCTACTGTCAATGCCAAAAAGGCGGTAGAAGATACAGAAGCTGGGGGCACAAAGAAATACTGCGCAGTAGTAACGCTCAACGTAAAAAATGCCTTTAACTCGGCGAACTGGTTATGTTTTAGGAGATCCCTGACCAAAATAAATCCACCATATTACCTACTCAAGCTAGTCATGAACTACTTCACCAACAGGAAGTTGAGGTACCGGAACGAAGACGGCGTTAAGTACTACAACGTTCCCAATGGAGTTCCACAAGGGTCAGTCCTTGGACTTCTCCCTTGGAATATATTGACGATATCCTCAAGGCATATAATGTGCGACGGAGTCCTTACTAACATTCAGCTCTTAGAAATTATTCTTGCATTATGTGAAGAACGAATTTCAGATCATTTTGCAGAGCGAAACTGACGGAGAATAAATAATTTTAAAGACGTGTTTATCATCTGCGTACGTGGATAGATCCGAACCGTTTTTGGATGAGACCATCAGCATTATTGTTAAGACAAAGATCAGCGGTCCAAGATGTCTGCTTTGAGGAACACCGAAGGTAGCGCTAATAGGGTTAGACTCTGATCATCTGAAGAGGACTCTTCAGAAAATTGAAGATGATGGAAAATTGAGGACTTTGAGTACAAGGTAAATTATTTAAAATCTTGCCGAAAGTAATACTGTAATCGATGTTAATGACACCAGCCTTGTCTGAATATCAAAATAAAAGAGTCCCTTCATACACTTAGGAAAAATGACCTGAGAGTGAAAGTTGAAAATGAGCTTTAAATGCTTACGAAAACACGCTCATACTCGTATATACAAATGGGTGCGCCATCTTTTATGTCGGTATGTGAATATTGAATAACTTAAAAAACAAGACAACCGATTTCCACATATGAGGTACTTTTATTTAACTTGGCCCTTTACAATTTATTTTAATTAGTTTTTGAATAGAACATCAATCAAGTGGCTGCCTCCATTGACCAAATCAAAATGTGCCCTTTTTGCTGCGTTTTCTATCACTTTTTCGAGCATCTCTGGCGGTATAGCTATGATTTCGGCACGAATGTTTGTCTTGAGCTCGTCAATTGTCTGAAACTTGCTGGCATATACTTTGCATTTCAAATAACCCCACAAAAAGAAGTCCGGAGGGGTCAATCTGGAGATCTGGGTGGCCGTGCTTGTTGGCCACGATATTTTCGGCGATATGCACTTTGAGTTGACGACTATTTTCAATGTACAGCGTCACTATTTCGGTGCTTTGTTTCGATATGGAACGATTCATGGTTAAAATTGTACTGAACTGGCGTTTCAAAAACATGTATACATGCCTAGTCAATCGGTTGATAAATGTCAAATTTCTTCAGTGTTTACATACCAACGTAAAAGATGGCGCACCCGTTATATATTTTTTGAACTATCAAAGGCAACCCGTCGAGCCCGTATTCTTCTCTTGGGATAAACTGCTGATTCAACACAGAGCTGGCAGATTTTCTCCGTGCGTCACGAGATTGAATGACAAGACCCCTCGTATACGAGGAACTTTTACCTGTACGCACCACCTACGGCGAGGAGGCCCTCTACTGCGTTGTTCCTCAGGGTTAGATTCGAAAATTCTGCGGACTGGAGCGTTGGTATTTATTCGCTCTACATGTCCTAGCCATCTTAAACGTCCAATACACAGATTTTGACTAGGTCGACATCGCTGTACGCTCAAGAAGGATGGCGGATTTCCAGCAATGCCTAGACACCTTAGACTGGCGAGACATAACTTAAATAGAGCCATCAAGGAAAGCAAAACTGCATACATTTAAACGTCTCTGTCAAGAAGCCGACATTAATCCATGGGGCTCGGCATACAGAATGGTGATGACGAAATTGAAGGGCTATAGGACTCCTCAAATAACATGTCCGATAATGCTGAGATCCATAGTAGAGCACCTCTTCCCTCAAAGGCCTGCTACTATGTGCAATATTATACGAGAAGTCAATCCAGAAGATATTCCTTTAATTACTCACGAGGAGCTGCAAAGGGCATGCAGCAAGATAGGCGACAACAAGGCGCCGGGACCCGACGGCATCCCGAATAAGGCAGTAAAGGTAGCTGTAAAAAAAAGACCAGACCTCTTCATATCAACAATGCAGAAGTGCCTTGAAGAAGGAACCTTTCCCGAAAAATAGAAGACGCAGCATTTGGTCCTACTGCCAAAAGGAAAGAAGCCTCCAGGAGAACCATCATCCTATCATCCAATATGCCTATTGGACACCATGGGAAAAATCCTCGAGAAGATAATCTATAATAGATTACTCGCAGTAGCAGAAGAGAAAGGAGCCCTCTCAGATCACCAATTTGGCTTCAGAAGAGCACGATCTATTGTTGATGCCATAAGAGCGGTAGTTGATATCGTCAAAGGTGCCATCGAAGGCGAAAGATGGCTCTATGGCGCAAAGGAGCATTGTTCAGTAGTAACGCTGGACGTTAAAAACGCATTTAACTCTGCGGACTGGTCGTTTATTAGAAGGTCACCAGCCAGGATGGATACGCCATATTACCTGCTACGGATAGTGACGAACTACTTCAACAACAGGAAGCTGAGGTACAATACCGATGAAGGGGTAAAACACTACAACGTAACTGCGGGTGTTCCACAGGGATCGGTTTTAGGGCCACTAATGTGGAACATCATGTACGACGGAGTCCTACGATTAACGCTACCTGGGGAGTAACGATAATTGGATTCGCCGACGACATTGCAGTCGTGACAGTAGCTAAACAGATCCATGCAGTAGAATCAGCTACAAATGAAGCAATTGCCCGGATAAAAGATTGGCTAATATCCACCGGACTAGAACTAGCTGACCATAAAACAGAAGTTGTTCTTATAACAGCCGGAAAACCGTCGAATTTGCCAACTTTCAGGTTGGTAACCAAACCATCAGGTCGAAAGAGGCAGTTAAATACCTAGGAGTAATGCTGGACAACAAGCTACGGTTTAAAACGCATGTTGACTTTGTTACCAAAAAAGCATCGCAAATGCAGGGAGCTCTCTCGCGTATCATGCCTAACATCGGTGGACCTGGATACGCTAGAAGGATTCTACTCTCTAGAGTTATCACCTCAGTTCTGTTATATGCCGCCTTAGTCTGGGCGGAGGCACTGAGCACGAAGGAGACCAAAAGGAGACTATCGTCGTCGTATAGACTCTGTGCGCTACGGACAATGAAGTAATACCTAACGGCAGTTTCGCGGGGAGAGTGGTTGAAGTCTCTAGGTTGTGGGTTTAGTACGTAGGCGTATTCCTGGCATCGATTACTTAGATTTCCGAATCGTGCATGCTAGTAGCACTCGGGCTATTAGTATCTATGAAGATTACACATCCTTGGCGCAATCAAAAAAAAAAAAAAAAACACCATACTCACATCATTCACAACAGTAAAGCAACACAAATATTAAAAAAAAAACTTTACTAATGAATAAAATACGAATATATTTGTCTAACGGCCGACAAATGCCAAAATAGTGTCAAAATCTGTATTAGACCAGTTTTTAGACGTATTAGCTGCTAGTACCGCTTGGTGAACTTAGATCCAGTATTAGTGATGTGAAGATATGTACAAGTACTATCTTTTCGTTGGTACCGAGTATCAGAGCTAGTACCTGGTCTAGCTAGACCGGGTATTAAGGCAGCTTAGTACTCATGTGAAGAAATCGAGCGTAAGTATTGTAGATTAGTAGATTAGTAATAAAATAAATACAAAAGTTAAATAAAGAAATGAATAATTCACTGAAAAATTAAATAAGTAGCGAAACAAGGTAATAAAATTAAAGTGAAGAATCTAAACATTTAATTGATTAACAGGAGGATTGCGTTTGAAAGCTCTTCTGTCTGCAATCATTCCAACATTCGTTCTATTGTAAAAATCTGAAGTAGAGTAATGCCAAGGAAGATTTAGCATTACTTTTAGCAATTTATTTTGACATATTTAAAGCGAGCTAGTGTGATATTTTGCACAAATTCACCAAACTTGGCAACCATATTGAAGAATGATTTTAAAAATGAAGAATGAATGAATTATTATTTTATTATTATTTGCCAAAGAAGATTTTTTGTTTATAAACGTTTGTTTGGTATGTACTTGGAAGGTTAACTTAGTATCCAGATGTATACCCAAGTATTTTATAAAAAGTGCCCATACTATATCAGCTCCGTTACATCTTAATTGATTGTTAGGAAGATGCTTTCTTTTGCTTGTGAAAAATATAGCTTGCATCTTGGCCGCATTGAATTTAATTTTCCACTTTGTGTAATACCTTTCCAATATTTACATCGCATTCTTTAAATTCGTCTCGATGTTGAGACTAAATTCATGTAATGAAAGAATGGCGGTATCATCTGCTACTTCACAATCTGGTAAATGTGGAAAATCGGCTGTATATAATATAAATTGTATAGTATGGGCCCAAAAACGGACCCCTGTGGCACACCTGGTAGAAAATACACTAAGTCAGATGCGGTATTATTAACGTAGACAGTAAAACAACGGTTTGACAAGAAATTTTCAATTAATTATATTATAGTTAACCAGTTTGTGCAGAAGGCCATTTTGCCAAACGGAGTCAAAAGCTTGTTCTATACCTAGTAACAGCATTCCGGTGAATTTTCCTAATTTTCAAATTGTTCATCCGGATATATATTTCTATCACAAATAATTTTGAGCCTCTGTTCCTTAATGACCTTTTCATAGACTTTTTTAAGCGAGCTTAAAATGCTTATTGGCCTGTAGCTTTCGGGACTTTCTAGATTTTTTCCTACTTTTAAAATTAGAACAATTTTCGCTTTGTTCCAAGCATTAGGAAAGTACTGCACCTTGATACAGGCATTTAAAATGAGCGCTGAAAATGTCAACCCAGATTTGGGTAGATGATTGAGATGTACATTTCTTATATTGTCAAGTTCCCTTGTTTTTTTAACTCCCAAAGCGCTGCCCTACGTCCTCCACCCGGCAAAAGCACTAGATGGAGATTCAACTGAGACCGAGTTTAAGACGCTAACAATATCTATTACTAGGTTACTTCTAATAGAGATCCATACATTTTGAGACACTGCGTGATTCTTACTAAATGTAAACGCCAGCTCTTTGGCTTTCGCAAGATCTGTGAAGAGTGTATTATAAGAAGATTTTAGACAAGACATTTGTCTGATTTTATTTTTTATTACTCTAACGCCCAATTTCTTCACCGAGTACTAGCGCTAGTACCGGTATTAGTGCAAAAGTTGGTACTCAAATCGGTATCAAGTAATTTCTTCACCAAGTACTAATGTCAATTTGGTACCGAGTATTAGTTGGTACTCGGTATTAGCTGGACCCTCAAAATCGGCAGTCTAGCGTCGTTAATACCAGGATTAGGCCAATTTCAATCATTTATCATGAGAGATAGTACTCTATTTTGATATTTTCTTGGCGGTCATTGTGAAAAAAGTAAATACATACACGTGTGTTCTATTTTGGTTTCATTTGATTTTTTATTCTATTTTCTGGAAAATGGATTTGATTTTTGGTGGGGATAGTTTGTTTCATGATTTCGAGGACGATATCGAGTACGAGAACGATGAAGAAGGGGTGGAAGTTCGTCGATTTGAGCGCCGTATCTACCATATGCCACAACGGAGTACAATAAATACTTGGGACGATGTGGACTTTTCGCTTCATCGCTATCGTTTTTTAATTCTTGTTTCTTCATTCTTCATTGGTACGAAACATAAAGTAAAGAAAAAACATACAATCATACACTCTTCCACACGATTCCGCATACCTACCACCGCAACATCATTCACAACAGTAAAGCAACACAAATACTAAAAAAAAAATTCACTAATGAATAAAATACGAATATAATTCGAAATAATTGTCTAACGGCCGACAAATGCCAAAATAATGTCAAAATCAGTATTAGACCAGTTTTTAGACGTACTAGCTGCTAGTACCGCTTGGTGAACTTAGATCCAGTATTTGTGATGTGAAGAAATGTACAAGTACTATCGTTTCGTTTGTACCGAGTATCAGAGCTAGTACCTGGTCTAGCTAGACCGGGTATTAAGGCAGCTTAGTACTCGTGTGAAGAAATCGAGCGTAACAATATTCCAAAAGGGTTTTGCACTTTTATCTAGAGAACTCAGTTTTTTATTCCACTCTTTACTGCGATGCTGGTCAATGAGTTTGGAAATCAACTTATTCAAGTTATAAACTTGATTTCGAAAAAAGGTTTTCGATACATTTGCCAATACCCCGTCTATGTGCGTTCTGAATTCTAGTAAGTTCTAAGACTGGCAAGGGAATTCTTGTACCAATATTCCTTTTATCAACTTTCGGGATGCATGTATCAGCTATTAAAGAAAGAAAAAGTTTCTCTCTAGTTCCTAATAGACGGCAGTACTGACTTTTTAGAAATGTTGTCATTCGGGAAATAAATTGTGATAGGTATATGGTAAAAATATGAAAAGTTGATTTTGAGGTCTTTAAGCAATTAGTAGCATCATCTTTCTTTAACTATTCCATTTACAATTACCAAACTCGTATCCTACCCTACTCTAATACTAATTAATTTTTCCTACATTAAAATCAATGCAATGAGACTTTTTGCACGATACCAAGGGCGTTTTTTTTTTACCATCTTACCTCTTCGTTTTTTTTTTTTTTTTTGAAAATTCGACGAAAAAGCAAAAACCCTCCTTCTCCAAGGTCCGACTACCTAGACCTGGGGCTATTGAGATACAAACAGCACTGTCTACCTGACAAATCTCTAATAAACTCTAATAAACTGTCCTCTTTCAATTGTAATGCTGGATCCTGTCGTCCATACACTTCTTAAATCATTATGTTCCCACATATAACTACATTTCACCTTGATTTCTCTTCACGACCAAAACTTACCACCTAAGCATAGCGTATCTGTGTTATTACAAAATTCCGATTTAATTTTATCAAATCCTCTCGCTTATTTTAATTGCAAATAATAAAATTCCCCCAATAACGCAGGATGAACATCAGCAGAGATATGTTTGTAAGCACACACTCACCGACTAGTCCTGTGACAATCCTCCCGACCTTCCTCAAAATGTGGTGTTGTGGCACCGTACCATCGCCAGAGGCGGGAGCGCAACAACTTTTTAAAGTCCACAATGGTATCTTTTATTATCGTGTCAGGGCACGTCCGGTATTTGAACACGTAGTGAAATTCATAGTCGGTATGCGGAGGCGATTATCTTTTAATAAAGGACATGTAACACAGCGGCATTTTGTCCTACCACCGCAGGAGCAGTCAGCCGTTTCAATGCAGCAGGCACGGGTACCGATTTTTCTCTGATATTCTGTCTGCTCCCTGATTATTTTATAGGATTATAATATCGCACAAAAATTGCATTACATGAATCTTGATGGGCTTCACGATGCGATGTAGCCTTCCAGGGTCCGCTGTTGAAATACGCTGATTGTTGCCGTTTTGCGGATAATTTTACATAAGTCTACCCAGGCACAAATTCTGATCTCCGATACCTTTTTGCATTATAATGCACTTCACCGCGGCGGGTGAATAGAATTTGCTTTCCGCGTAACAGGAGATTTGAAAGTTTTAATCAATTCAATTGCAAAATGCAAATTTCTAGTAAGTAATTTTAGCCGCGCGTCCAATGCGCGCTCTTTCTCTACTAATTGCAGATGCATTTGAGTGATAGTATGCTGGTCCTGTGTATTTGGCTCTGGGTGGTGAACTAAATTTATCGGAGGCCTTTTATATATAAAACCATAATTGGTTCGAAGTATCCTTCATCATCAGAGTAGCGATATAACGTAAATTAAATACGGGATGCTATTTCTGGTGTTCAATGGTACGTACATGTAATCAGTTTTCACAGTCAGTACTAAAAGCGTGAAACCAAGAGAAAGATTTCGAAAATAACATAAGTTTCCAGGTAAAGAACTGTGATGGTGTTTTTTCATAAGATTTCCAGGCTTTAACAAAGAAAAACTACAAGCTTTGAAAAGGTTGTTGTGCTCTTGACCTTCATAAAGAGTCAAACGAAGACGATGCTAACTATGAAAATGGGGTTATAACTATACATATCCGACCCAATTTGCCCAAACACCCTGAAATCAATGTCGTCATTTCACCTAGCCTAGGAAAATAGTTCTAAACTAAATTTACCGCACCCGTCCACATGCATATACAGGCGTTTTTGGCGCTGCTCCGTTCCAACACTCTTTGGCAGCACTTCCACCGCCCATACTGGCCTTGCTATCTCCCCCGCCGCTCAATCACTCCCCCGTCCACTGCCATACCCAGCCGTGTCGCTGCTTTTGTCGTTTCCGCGAAGTCCACAGAAACTATTCCATTCCTTTTTCTGTTGCACTCTGCTTCGAACTTCTTTTTAGACCTTTTTATTACCAACAATTCTTCCACAAATCATTTTAATATATCTTCAGCAGTTTAGCTAGATTTAGCTATAAAATCCATCAAAGCGCCTTTTTTTTCTTCGCCTTCATATTTATCGTCACTCCCCATATGGTAAGGCATAGTGATATATGGTATAGCCTATATTATTTTGGATACAATGCCTTATATACCAGTAAAAGTTTCATCGCAGTGGGATAAGTTGTTCTTAAGTGAAAGAGTTATAAGCAAACACAACAAATTTTCTCTTTATAATAGTTATACGTAAAGGATTATGAAACCCTCGCTTAAAGATGATGTAATACTTTCAATCTACCCTGTAGTGCATGTTCAACATTGACAAATGTCAATCATTTGCATCAGCCGACGCATTGCGTGGTATTTATTGCTATTTTAGATGATAAAATTTCACTGTGGATTTCTAAAATATGATTTATTTGCTAGCTGTAGGTTTTTGGAAGCAACCGTCCATTGCAAAGCTAATGAATCACAAATCATGCACAATTGAGCGTTGCCATGAACTTTTGAGATTAATTTCAATTTTATGCATAATAAACGTAACGACGGAGTCATTGAACTAACAACGATGAATTTCATAGTTCTAATTGCGATTACATTGGACTCGGTTGTCGGCAAATACTTTGGCTGCTCTTCAAATTTTGACAAATTGGAAAATGAACTGCAGTGTATTTAGCTTTTTATATGGTAATACGCCGACATTGAGTAGACGGCAGCCTTACTAAATTATTTCCATTTCAATGAAATCAAATAGCATGAAAAATATACTCGATATTAGCGATTGTATTGTGGTGCTTTTGCATTGTTGATGCCTGAAGAAATGCACAGACGAGTGTGTCGTCGTTTTTTTTAAACAAATTGCCTTCGTTTTCTTAAGACCATTAACGACAACAGCAATTGTGTTCTCGTGCGTAGTAATTTAATCCCTAGTAATGACGACTAATCTGGAAGGCTGTACAACAATGTGACGTGCTCCTTAGTCCCTTCGCTATTTTCCGTTTTGCTAGGTTACTCTAGGTCTATATACAAAAAGGTGCACATGATTGTTAAGAAATTGCACCACAGAAGCAAAACACTTTTTGGTGCCGGCAATTTGAGAACTGTATGATCGGCTCCTTTAATTGGCTTTTCCTTTGCTGTAAAGTTTGCTTAATGAGAGCATTCACACTTATCCGCCAACGGATAAACGACACAAATTCCGGATACACGACATTTTCTCTGCCGGACAAATCTCAGCGATACCCGAAATTCTTTGCTGTAAACCTCGAGGAGAGCGTTCACACTTATCCGGTATCGGATACACGACACAAAGGCCGGGAACAATCATTTTCTATGTCGAGCAAATCACTGTGATACCGGATATACGACTCCGAATACATCAAAGTGTACTGAACTAAATTGGAGCTTTCACACCATTCATCCGTCATCGAATATCCGGCGCGAACACAATATTTTTACACGTATCCATGCCCAATATTCGACTTTTCTATTATGTCACAAAATGATATCCAAACACGAGTTTACAGTGAAGTACAATTTATTATTCTGATAAAAACGATCGGATAGGCAAACTTGCTAAGTCTGGGGCATGAGACATCAACTGGTATTCACTCATTTCTTGCCCCATTTCATGCAATTTTAACGATACATTACGAATTACATAACTTTAATGTTGCAACATAATTTTGATTATTAATGTTCTATCAAGCCCCGTGCTGGGACGGGCTAAGAATATCACTGCAGTGCCCCCCAACAACTAGCGCTTGTCGTAAAAGGCGACTAAGGAGGCAAATCAGATCTAGGCAATATAACACCCAAGTGAGCCTAGCGACACATACACTACCTTAAAAACCCTCCCACAAGTGTGCATGCGAGTCCGTGGGCTGACACGACTGGAGATCACCGGTGTCATAGAAGAAAGATCAAACAATACTAAAACAGGAGCATGCACGTGTCAAACAACAAACACCATCGCATTATGGTAATATTGCAAAACTGTATCATTATGGTAATACTTGCTTAAAGGAAAGGTACTACCACTGCTGTGCATGGTACTGATCCTGGACCGAGCAGAAATGTTCGGGTCAAAGCTATACGGATTCCGGGGGCTAGCAAAATAATGAAACAGTTTGGAAGAAATTTGAGGGTCGCGAGTTGGAACGTTGGAAGCATGACCGGCCGAAGTTACGAGCTGGAAGAGATGATGAATAGAAGGCGGGTGGATATCTCGTGTGTCCAAGACACGAAATGGAAAAACACTGGAAATCGGGCCTGTTTCTTGGACGTTAAGACAAAAGATTACATGATGTTCTACTACGGAACGGAAAAGGGTAGGAACGGAATCGGTATCATCCTTGCGGCAGAGCTACTTGGTAACGTCTTGAGCATTTCGAAGTTCAGCGACCGTTTGATGTCTCTCAAACTAGTAATACAAGGAGAGGTGTGGAATATTGTCAGTGCATATGCTCCCTAAATTGGGTGCAATCAGGGAGATAAAGATGCATTTTGGGTAGATTTCCACAATCTCCTTAAGAATATCCCAAAGGAAGAGTTTCTGTTTGTTGGTGAATGGACATGTCGGGAAGTCAAACGGAGACAATGAAGACAGCCATGGAGGACTAGGATACGGCACCAGGAACCTTCCTGGTGAAGACATCCTAACCATGTGCAAATCACATGGTCTTATCGTGTTAAATAGCATGTTCATCAAACAAAGCCGACACCTGATCACTTACAGCAGTAGTGGAGATGAAACCCAGATTGACTACTATTTGGTAGCCAGTTTCATGAAGCCTCGGGTAAAAGATTGCAAAGTGATCCTGGGAGAGGAAATCGTTCGGCAACACGGTCTCCTGCTAACAGACATTTTTACGAAGACACCAAAGAAAAGCAAACAAACAAGGGTCTCTGAGAAAATCAAGTGGTACAATCTGGACAAAGAATAAGGCGAGGCTTTTGTTTCCGTGATGAAAAATTACCTCTCTCACACCATCATAGGAGCTGAGGATGAAGAGTGCAGGGCACGAAATATGTGGGATTTCCTACAGCGAACTTGCTTAAAGAAGGCCAAATCACTGCTAAGAGCTTCAAAAGGCCACCATCAACACGCCAAAGAAACATGGTGGTGGAGTGATGAAGCTAAGAAGGTGATAAATGAGAAGAAAGCAGCTTTCAAAGCTTGGTCAAAGTGCCCCTCTAATAATAGTGACGAAAAAGCTCGCCTCGAAATGGAATACAGATGTTGCAAGAAAAAAGCGAAGAAGAAGTGCGCCCAGCTTCAAGCAGAGAGTACGAAGGGCCTGCATCGGGAGCTGGCGAAAATATCTTCCCCGACTGCTGATGCAAACCAGGCTATCCAGGAGCTGCGAAGACACAATATTGACAAGAGCGCAACCATCTTCAAAATAGCCGCCCAAAGAAGGAGGAATGCTCAGGAGATTCGTTCGCCAAAGTTCATTAACAATGCTCATGGTCAGCTTCTTGTGGATGACGACAAAATTCTGCAGAGGTGTCGGCAGTATTGTGACGAATTTTTGAATGAACAGTTTCCCCGGCTATACTTTGCAAGAGCCACCCCTAACTGTGAAGAAATACCCGACATTACAGTCGAAGAAGTTTGTGAGGCTGTCAAATACTCCAAAAAACGAAAAGCGGTTGGGCCAGACGAGATGCCGTCTGAGTTCTGGAAAAAGATGGGAGACATCGGGTTCAGATGGCTCAGAATTCTCATCTCCAAATTGGTGAGAGGTGATCCAATGCCGAATCAATGGAGGGAAGGTTACCTTCTCCCTGTATTCAAAGGGAAGGGTGATACGTGAAACTGTGATAACTACCGTTCGATCAAGCTGATGTCACACACCATGAATATCGTTGAGCGGGTATTAAGTGGCCGACTGCGAAAAATAATACGGCTATCTGATGATCAGCGCGGGTTTGTCTCGTGTAAATCAACCACAGATGCAATCTAAAGTATAAGGATCATAATGGGGAAACAACGTGATTCCTTAAAGGATTTGCATATTGTATTGGTTGACTTTGAAAAGGCATTCGACAGACAACCACGAGATCTGATATGGGTGGGGCTCTTAGCCCGATGGGTTCTAGAAACCTATGTACAGATGATCATGGACATGTACGAAGGAGCAGAGACGAATAAGCCCCGCTGGAGAAACCGAAGAGTTCCCAATCAAAGTCGGGGTGCACCAGGGAAACGTTTTAAGCCCTTTGCTCTTTATTACAGTCTTTGATTATCTGTTTGAAGGTAAAGTGATGGACCCCAAGGTACATCAGTTATTCTTTGCTGACGATGGAGCCATCATAAGTGTGGATCCTACATCCCTGCAACGAGTACTTGATGTGTGGGTGGACGTTTTGGAGGGAAATGGGTATCGCATTAGTTCAAAAAAGACAGAGTACTTGTGTTGCCCGTTCTCTGATCCACTCAGGCCTATTCCAGACATTTATTTGAATGGAACAGTGCTTCCCAAGTGCGAAAAGTTCAAATATCTGGGATCTATGATCAATAGCAAAGCAGCCTGTGATGACGACATCAATCATTGCGTAAGCGTAGGGTGGATGAAGTGGCGAGAAAATTCCGCTATCTTCATTGACAGAAAAATGCCACCCAAGTTGAAAGGAAGGCTCTACACAGCAGTTGTGCGTCCAGCGCTCACATACGGTTCACAATGTTGGACGATGTACAAAACGTATGAGAATAAATTAACGGCAGCTGAGATGAAGATGCTTCGCATGACAGCAGGAGTGACAAAGCTTGATCGAATAAGAAGTTCGAAGATCCGTGGAAGCCTTCACATCAAGGAAACCATCGTACAAAAAATAGAGCGCGACCGGCTCATCTGGTATTGCCACATTCAAGAGATCATTTAAACCCTGTTATAAAGGCAATATCAATGCACGTTCCAAATACATCGCGATGTAGGAAAAGCAGGCCTATAAACGCCTGGATCTGACAAATGTGACGACATTGGCATTTCATTGGTACGTCAGTAACCGAGTGATCCAAAGCCGGCGGGGCTGCCGATATTTTCTGAGGTCAAATATGCGAACCCCACAGGCGGATCAGTAGAAATGCGGTGAAGTGGGAGGCTTGTGAACCCTTATTTTCAGATCATAACCTCGCTGATAAAAGGAAGAAGAAGAAGATTAATGTTCCATCATCTTTAAACACTGTGTGTTCTCTGATCTATAGCTATAACAATCGCCATTGGTAATGTCATATTTTTATTCTGAATATATTCTGGTATATTTTTATCCAAGGAATCTAAAGTAATCCAATTACTTTTTTCAACAGGTTATGTGCCTAAGCAACGATTAAATATTCATCTAATCATTGCGGTTTATATTTTAACCATTTTTTTTTTCCAATTTTTCCCTATATGGACGGGGTAGCGTCTTCCAAGAAAAATTCTAACCTATTATAAGAAACAATGGGTAAACGAAAGAAACTCGAAGGCAGGAGCAATTTTGATTAGTGGAAGGTTGAAGGCAAAGCCTATCTTGCTACGAAAAGCCATTGGAATTGCTTAGACGAGACGGAGCAGGATACTGATAAGAACTTTCTGGCAATAGATGCTTAATGTGCTTCTTTTATCAACGCTATATACACGCTATGTACACGGAAAAGGATACAACTGCTAAAGATGCTTGGACGTCGATTTGTGGTGAATTTGAAGACACTGGTATTGGTCGACGTGTAGGTATGCTTAAGCAAATGGTTGGACTTGGACAAATAGACTGCGCGTCGATGGAGGAATATGTCCATAAAATGGTTTTGATGTCGACGAGGGTTAAGAAGGCAGGTCTAGAAATAGGAGATGAAGTGGTGGCAGCACTCATGTTGGCTGGCTTACCCAATGAATATCGCCCTATGGAAACATCGGCATAACCATCGAAAACACAAAGGACAAATCAACCTCGGACTTTGTTAAAAATCGTTTGCTACAGAAAGTTACTCCCAAAGCGGAGGGTGTTGATGCCGCTTTTGTTGCAAGCAAACGTAACAACTTTCAAAGTAGGAAACATCAGGTGCAAAAATTAAGGAGGACCAAATCTGTGACATGCTATATATGCGATCAAGAGGGCCATTTCGCCAACAAATGCCCAAACAAGGGGAAGAAGATGGATCAAATGTTTTTATGTTCCTTTGTGGCTCAAGGTAACTCTTCGCAGAATTGGTATATCGATTCAGGTGCTTCAGCGCATATGATCATGAATAATGCTGATATAATATATAAGACATGAGCGAACCTATGAAACGGGAGCAACGCTATGATGTGCATCAAGTTGAAAAAGGAGTTATCAACTTATTTTAAGATGAAAGATGTAGGTGAGGCTAGTTCACAGCTTGGAATGAACATTATTCGCAACCCAGACGGATCACTTTCAATTAATCAGCGCCACTACATTTCTACCGTCATCAAGCGGCTTAACATGGAGAACTGCAGTCCAGTCAACTCGCCGATGGATCCAAACCACAAACTATAAGAGGAGATGAGCCCAAAGGCAGATGCCGAGCACCGAGAAATTCTAAATAGTCCGTGTCAAGAGGCGATTGGGTGTATTATGCCCTGATATTGGTTTCGCTGTTAGCGCTCTTAGCAGATACAACAATAATTATGAAAGTGCACACTGGGCAGCTGTAAAGATGGGTGCCGCGATATTTGAAGTGGATCATTGACTACAAGCTGACATTTCATCCAAAAGGAAATGAGGAGATGATTGTTTTCTGTGACGTAGATTGGGCTGGAGACCTCGGCAAGCGGCGTTCAACCACTGTCTTTCGAATCCAAGGTGGTGCAATTTCTTGGCCAAACGCCGTCAATCAACAATTTTTTTTTTATAATACGCGCGCGCCGAAGGGATTATTAATACCCTTATACTGATGCACAGGGCACGCGTGAATAGGAAAAGGGGGGAGACGAACGAAGGAGATGCCGGCTTACGTTGGCTTTAAATGTTTGAAGGTTCTAATGACACAAACGTGTTGTTCGGCTTATAAACGAATCCCTATATTTGACAGTACGTCCGAAGTTGGGCTTGAGGGTGAACTGATGTGCATTCGAAGCGTGACGCGTATTGCGGGTGAGTTTTTGAAGGGGGGGAATGCAACTGGCTATTTCGCTCGAGCATTTTTTGTAGAAGAAGCTATAAAATAGGGAAAGACATCAGACATTTCAACGGTGTTCACGTGAAACTATGGAGTTCACAATGTCTATATCACCAATAAGTTTTAACGCGCGGCTCTGTACCCTATTTAGAATGTGCAGAACGGTCTAGGGTGCACCAGATCAGATATGGGCGGATGAATGCCTTGTAGATGGAGGCCAGATCAGACGGGGTAAAATATTTTTTGCACCAATTAAAGAATCCTAGACATTTTGCAGCATTTTTGGCGACCTCGAATATGTGATCGTTCCATCGAAGACGGTTATTGATGCACATACCGAGAATGGCAAGTCTTTCGGATTCAACAATACAAGAACCATTCATGAATAATGGTTGAGGGTCTTGGTTTCGCTTGAGAGATAGAAGACAGCATTGTGTTTTGGGTGCATTAAATTCAACCGAGGCCGTATTTATGTCCATGGTCGCAGCTATTCAAGAGGCGCTTTGGTTAAAACGCTTCGAATGTGAGATTTTTTTTGGAGACGTCGAAGAAAATTATTTTATACTGCGACAACCAAGGGGCACATCACCTGGCAAAGAATAAAAACTATCATGCACGTATAAAGCATATTGATGTGCACATGTACTTCATTCAAGAGCATTTGGATCAAGAAGCTGAAGGAGAGATAAGTCTGAATCTGCACTACAAGCCAACAAACGAAATGATTGCGGACATCTTAACGAAAACAGTGAATTCTTTAAAGCTATATAAATTTGTTCCAGAATATGGATTAGGTAATTAACCTTTCATTATAACATTCATTTTCTTTATCTTTTAATTTCTTTAATGATTGAAACACTAGTAAGGCTGTTGTAACATAATTTTGATTCTTAGTGTTCCATCATCTTTAAACACTTTGTGTTCACTTAAATAATTTAGAGTTATAACAAGTGTCATTGCTAATATCATATTTTTATTCTGAATAAAAACTCTCTCTTGTCAACCAACTAACCTGGAAGTCGTATTTCTTTATTTCTCTGGTATATTTTTATCCAAGGAATCTTAAGAAATTCAATTACTTTTTTCAACATTTAAGGATTATATTAAGGAATTAAATATAGTCGAAGTTAAGAAATTTTACTCCAATCAACACTCGTGTGCATATTATTTTGCCGACATAATAGGCGAGAACTAAAAAGTCCGATGCTAGATATGCACGAGTACGTGTGAAACACCTTTAAATGTGCCAAGTTTCAGCTTGCATCTAGTGGTTTCGTGAGAGGGTCAGAAGAATCTTTTTCAGAAATGTTTTAATCACGAAGTAAAACTTGAACACTATTTTATACCTCCGGGATTTGTAAAAAAAAAGCGAGGTACGTAACATGGTACGAATTCACTTACTTGAGGTATGACCTTTAAGGAATATAATTTGCTTAAAAAAACTCTTTTTTTGTAATAAAAAAAAGTTCAGTCCAGTTTCTCTCATCTCATCTCATCTCATCTCTCCCTCATCCAATATTCGGTACTTGCCCAAATATTTCATTCTTTTGTGGATCAGTGCCCTACAGGACTTCAAAAACTATTCCGAAGTAACAAGCAGTATTACCGCTAATGATAAAATTCTTACATCAGTTCCATTCACAGTAGGTACACTCATTGTAGTGGAATGGAAGACAGCGAAATATAGTTTCATAGCCGAAAGCTTCATAGCCAATTAAAAAATGCTTTCGAACTACCATCCGTTTAGAAACAGAGTTTATTCGGGTGCAAACATTTTTTTTTTTAGAATAAAAATGCACTCAAGGGATTTTGGGTATTTTTATAGTGAACGTGATACACAGAACGACCGTTAAAGAAATTAGGATTACAAGAAATGCATGGCATGGTTTTGTTAAATAAGTCATAAAAGATTTTATCCACTTTTCACCGGCCAGGTCTTGGATTGCAGAAGATCTGTGAATAACAATAAATATAATGCGACAAATTAAATATATTTTCTGGAAAAGGAGAGCACAATCAAACTTTAACGAAAATTGTTGACCATTTTTTAGTTTTTTTTTCATAAATAAAGTGTAAAATGCGAAAAGAATTTAAAAAATGAATTTTCCATAACATATCTATGTTTGAATAAGCTGTTTCCTTAACCCCAAATAAATACTGAACTGAAGCTTATTTTATTTCTCCCAAACAAACATCTTTACAAATCAGAAATCAGGAGACACACACAAATCTCCTCCTATATGGGATATTCTGCCTATAACCAAACAAAATACAATAATTGCGGGTGGTGTTATCAAAAGCAAATGGAAAACATGTCGGCCACAAATAAGCATATTTTTAAACTGACTGTTTCTTAAATCCAATAAATATTCCTTCTTTGTAGACAGCGTAGTAAATTTCGTTCATCCAAAACTTGGAGGACTGTAATATTTACGTGACTTTCTTATCGACTTTTATGCTTTTTCGCGTAGTTTTTGATTTCGCATTCGATTATAATAGTGCCAAGCAACCTGCGGATATCACTATTTCTGATTTAACATGGCGCATTAACAATACCTCTTAGCACTTTGTTTTCAAAAGTTTGTAAAATATTAATGTTACTTATTTTGGTACAACCCCAGAGTTGTATACTATATATCCACACTGGCTTTAGCACTTGCTTATATGAAAGCTTGGAATATTTTCCAAGTAACCAATATATTTTTCTATATTTATTATCTAGTTCTTTGCGTTTTTTCCTTCTTCTTTTTTCGAGATATCGCAACTAAGTAATAACTTATCAAGCAATTTTTCTATCACGAAATAAAAACGTTTGGCAGGTTCCTTTCCACTGAAAGATCCTGCATGTTCCGCAAACTAGATGCGGTTAAATAAATGGCTCTTATCCAAAATTTGTAGAACTGTATTGTTGACATGTCCGATAAGTCGGTTTCTATGCTTTCTCGTGAAGCTTCTAGTTTCAGCTTCGATTGTCGGAATTCCGAGATCCCTGTGGATATCGTCGTTTCTACTATACCACGGTGCTTGGACAATTTCTCTTAGCACCTTATTTTGGAAAGTTAGTGAAATATTGGCATTTGTTTTCTTGGTACAACCCCAAAGTTGTATACCCTAGGTCCACACCGGCTTTAGCACTTGCTTGCATAAAAGTAGTTTGTTCTCAGTACTGAGGTCGGAATTTTTTCCGAGTAACCAGTTCATTTCTCTATATTTGACTTCGAGTTCTTTACGTTTCTAGCTTGGCTCATTCGTCTTGATTTTTCCAAAAGTGGAGTGGCTTGAATTTGAGGTTTTTAATACCTTTTATAGCCTTCCAAAACCAGTAGGTTAGGTTAGGTAAGTGGGCAGGTGTAGGGGGATAGAAAACCTCCACACCACACTCAGGTCAGTATAGACCCATTGTGATACCCAAGGGGGGAAAGGAGATAGAAAAGGAAATCCCTACCTCGTGGAAAAATACCGTCTTTTTAAATATCCTTAAGAAAGAACTAAGTACTCACTGTGTCCTAGATACAAACCATCCAGAGGATTTGATGAAGTTTGCGATGTCATTTATTGGTCTATTGGACAACTCTTCTAGATCCTCAAAGAAGTGTTGCCCAAGGATCTTATTTCTCAAATGATAGAGGCCTGGGCAATGATAGAGAAAGTGGGCGGTGTCCTCCTGAGCCTCCTCGTCGCCGCAGCCTCTACAAAGGTCTTCGCTGGTCACACGTAGTTTTTTCATTTGGTACCGCATGGTGTTATGCCCCGTAATGACTCCAAATAGAGTAGAGAGGGATTTTCTGTGCCTCTGTATGAGTCTATTGGTTCTTACTCTGTCAAAAGCGGGCCATAGCTTCCTCGTGGTGACACAAGTATCTAAACAGGTCCACCTATTGTTAGCCTCCGTTATGGCTTTGTTTCCTGCTACGAGCTTAAGGGCGCAAGGCGGGATGTACACCGAGGGGTCGGATTGGTCCGAGCTTAGTGCTGAGCCTCCTCTAGCCAGTTCATCGGCTTTCTCATTCCCTGGTATGGCTTCATGACCAGGGACCCAGCAGAGCTTTACCTCGTGCTGTGTTCCAAGAACCTTGAGCTCTTCTCTACAACACTTCACAAGCTTCGATTTTATTTCTATAGCAGATATTGCTTTTATCGCTGCCTGGCTGTCGATGAAAAAGGTGATATCCTCTCGTGGTATTGCCCTCATCGCAGTCTCACGAGCTGCTATTGTAACTGCTAGGACCTCCACCTGGAAAACGCTGTTGTAGTTCGGAAGCCGAGCTGACATGGAGAGGCCAAGCGCTTCAGAGAAGATGCCTGCGCCTACACCTATTTCCATTTTGGATCCATCGGTGTAAACAGCTAAGGATCGCTCGTTAGGCGTTCTGTCATTTTTCCAGTCTTCCCTGCTCGGATAGGTGCTAGAGAATGGTCTTAAGAAGTCTAGGTAAGGCGTTAAGTAGTCTGTATTAGATACACTGCCTAGATATCTCTGCAGGATCGTGGTGTGACCCATTGCATTTGGTCTCCAGCTATATGTTTGGCTTAATCTTACGGCACTATGGGCTGCCGATACTTGTATAAAGATGTCTAGCGGAAGCAGATTGAGAATGGCCTCGAGTCCTGCTGTAGGTGTCGTTCTCATCGCACTGGTTGTGGCGATGCACGCTAGTCTTTGTACTTTTGTGATAGCAGCTAGGTTATTTATTTTGCTGGCTGCCTGCCACCATACAAGGCTGCCATACGTTAGTATTGGCCTTACTATAGCTGTATACATCCATAGGATGATTTTGGGGCTCGGTCCCCAAGTCTTCCCAAATATTCTATTGCACGAGTAAAAAGCTATCGTGGCCTTTTTGACTCTTTCGTTGATGTTTAGTCTCCAGTTCAGTTTCCTATCGAGCACCAGGCCGAGGTATCTCGCACTATCGGAGATACTCAGGGAAGCACCCCTTACGGAAGGAGTTACGAATTGTAGAATTATTCTTTTGTTAGTGAATAGTACTAACTCTGTCTTCTGGGGATTAACCGCCAGCCCATATCTCTCCGTCCAAGAGTCAATGATTTCCAGCGCCCCTTCGTTTTGTTCGCTCAGGGTCGGGGGAAATTTACCTGTTGCTAGCAGCACAACATCGTCCGCATATGCAATGGCCTTGACGCCGCTGTTTCTAAGTTTAAGAAGGACTTCGTTCAGGACAATAACCCACAGTAGTGGGGATATAACCCCTCCTTGAGGGGTGCCTCTTGAGGCATAGACTTCGAGCTTAGTACCTCCGAGTTCAACTTTGATATGTCTTTCCTTTAGCATATTGACGATCCATTTTATCACAGAATTGTGAATATTAAGGTTCGTTAGAGTTCTATTGACCGCTTCTGTTTTGACATTGTTAAAGGCTCCTTCAATGTCCAGGAAAGCGGCTAGTGTATATTATTTATTTTTCAGTGATTTTTCTATTGAGCCTACTACACAATGCAGCGCTGTCTCTACGCTTTTTCCTTTCGTATAAGCGTGCTGCGCTGGGGATATGTGACCTGGGCGTAGTTTACTACGGATGTATATGTCAGCTAGTCTTTCAAAGGTCTTTAGGACAAAGGAGGTAAGGCTAATTGGCCTAAAGTCCTTTGCAGTAGTGTGGCTTACTTTACCGGCCTTGGGTATGAAGACCACTTTGACCTCTTTCCATGATCTAGGTATATACCCCCACATGAGGCTGTTGAGGTACAGTTCTTTAAGTACCGGGATGATTGTGGTTATTGTTTTCTGGAGCATGATCGGGATAATCCCGTCGGGTCCTGGGGATTTAAAGGGAGAGAATGATCCGATTGCCCACTCAATTCTTTCCTCTGTGATAAAATCCGTCGGAGTTTCCGTTACAAAACTACTGTTAGTTACGATGTTATTATCTGGATGGGTCGTACAACCCGGACAGTGCGCTTTTAGCAGGGAGCTAAGCGATTCTGCACAGGATTCAGTCCACCTTCCGTCGGATTCCTTGAGAGATCCAAGAGTTTTTGATTCCCTGGATAGAATTTTTCTCAGTCTCGCAGATTCTGTCGTACCCTTGATTTCATTACAGAAGTGCTGCCAAGAGTGGCGTTTGGCCTTCTGTGTCTCGTTTTTGAAACTTCTACGACTGGACTTATATTGTTCCCAGTCCACTTCTAGCATAGTTCTTTTGGCCTTATTTAGAAGGGGCTAGTTACTCTCCTAATTCTAGCTAGTTCAGATGACCACCAAGGTGGTGATTTTTTATCTTTTCGTTTGGTTTCTGGACATGCTTTGACATAGGCTTCATTAAAAATGGATGTAATATTCTCCGCCTTGCGGTCAATGTCGGCAGGTCCGAGCCAGTTGCTATCCTGCAGGGATTTTATACCTTTCCTCACCTCGTTGTTAAATAGATCCCAGTTGGTTTTCCTGGGGTTCCTGTAAGGTTTGGGAGAGTCATAGTTGTTACCCACGAGGAATTCGATCAATTTGTGGTCGGAGTAGGACTCTTCCCCTATCACGTTCCACTTGTCAATAGTTAGGGTGCTCGAGTTACTGGCTAAAGTTACATCTATAACTTCTTGCCTGTTCTTTACTATAAAAGTAGGTTCGTTACCCCTATTCGCTACAATCAATTATAAACTTAAACAAAGACTCACCGCGTAAGTTTGTGTTGCTGCTACCCCATTGAGAGTGATGAGAGTTGGCATCACACCCCAGCAGCAAGTCCCATCTTTCTTTTGCACAAGAGAGCGGGTCAGTGTGGATGGCGGTCCCTCCTTGGCATCAAAAGGCATGTAGACGGCTGATAGAATCAGTGGGGAAAGCCCCCTCCGCTCAAGCCACTGTTTGGTTCTCATTGCTGTAGCTAGATAAAAGAAAAAGGTTAATTTGTTTCCTAGCTACGATGCACATTCTGGTCTTACATTCCGCGTGTAGCGGTTCGATGCTGTATGTAGTAAGGTCTTTATGCCTTAGCCCACTTATTTTGCCACGGGAGATCCATGGCTCTTGAATTAGGGCAATGTCTATGTTTCTATCTCCCATGAGATAGATGAGGTTGGCGCTAGCTGCTATGCTATGGTGAAAGTTTATTTGAGCAATCTTCATCATTGATTTACCTTATCACCCGCCTTCCTTCTTTTCTTTTCGTCCATCCCAACTTAAGGTCTGACATTGCATCGGGTAATTCCAATGCGAACCTTATAGTTGTATCTCCTTAGGATGGGCATGGGCTTGTGGTTAAGCAACACCACTATCTCAGTTCCGGCTTCCAAAACCAGTAAGCGTCCCGACGCTCGTTGTTGTCGTTCCATTATACTCGTATATACATATTTTTGAATGTTAGGTAGATATCCAGATACATACTATACCTACTATATATATATATATATATATATATTTCTACATGTGAGTGTTGTGATACACCTAGGTCAATTCAAATGGTCAAACCATATGTCCATATTGGCTTCAATGATTGCTTATATAATAAAAGTTTATTATAGATTGATAGTGACGAATCATTTCCTATCAGCCAATACATGTTTCTGTATTTTATTTCCAATTCGTTTTTTTTTTCTTTTTTACGTGTTCTTTCCATCTTAGCTTAGCGTCCAGGGTCATTCAAAGATATTTTGCTGTATTTGCGTACGGCACTACTTGTTGGTTGATAGTTACCGGGATATGATTTATTCTTCTGTTAGTGAAATCTGTGTGCACTGATTTGCTTTCATTAAGCTTCATTCGCCATTTTACTGTCCAATTACAAATTTTGTTCACAGCTGATTGCAGTTTCCGCGTTGATTCTTTCCTAGTGCTGTTTTCAAGCTCTGGAAGGTCACCAGTGTATAGGAGGTATAGAATGGGGCCCAGTACGCTACCTTGTGGAACTCCTGCTTTAATTTCCGTTAGTTCTGAGTACGCATCTTCCTGTTTAATTCTGAAAAATCTTCCGCTTAGATATGATTCTAAGATTGCAGCATATTGTTTTGGTAGGAGGCATCTTAGTTTATTATTTAGTCCTGCATGCCAAACTTTGTCAAAAGTCTGAGCTACGTCGAGAAATACCGCAGAGCAGGCCTTTTTTCTTCTAAAGCTTTTTCAATGATATTAACTATTCTGTGGACTTGATCAATTGTTGAATGTTGTCTTCTAAATCCGAACTGATAATTTGGAATCAGGTTTTTTCGTTCAATGATGTGATTAAGTCGTTTAACAAGCAGTTTTTCGAAAAGTTTAGATATGACTGGCAGTATTGAAATTGGCCTGTATGATGACGATTCGTTCGGTGGCTTTCCGAGTTTAGAGATCATTATTACTTCAGCCACTTTCCATAGGCTAGGAACATATTTCATTCTAAAAGCAGCATTGATTAAATTCGTTAGTTTATTTATAGCTTTCCTTGGTAACTGCCTCAATATTACTTACATATGTGTAGTAACAAATATAACGTAAGTCTGGTAAGTATTTCCGAATACAGTCAAACCCCTCTCCCTTAGGCGGATAGTGACAGTGCCAACTGTTTTGTCCGTCCAAGGGAGTCGTCTACCCATGAAACATATGTATGTATATATATATTTTTTTTGCCGAAATAAATAATCTTTTTATTCTTAAAAAAACAAAACAAAAGTTCTTAGGCACAAAGCAATCTTAAAAGCGTAACGTAAATAACTAACTGCAAAAATGCTATAACAACGCACAGCTGTAGTAGATGACATATACATATTCGTATGAATTCGTACACAGACAGCGTTTTTGCGACACGAATCATGACGCAACAATGTAACTGTTTTCGTCAAAACCAAATAAGTAAAAACATCGCTGTGATAAGTGGTGGCATTTTACGAGTTGCGGCTTGTTTGTATCCCCTTAAGGGATATGAATTAAAGAATCTCCTACTGATATTTTGGCCTACGTCCGTTCAAGGGAGTGTATGCAATCCAAAAAAAAGTTCGTTTAGAAAAATATAAAGCATGACCAGATAGCAATGATACTTTTTCCAATTGTTATGTTTCAGCAGCTGTCAAAGTTATCTCTCGGACGAGGCCCATTTTTGGCACAGCGGCTCTGTCAACAGGCAAAATTGCCATTATTGGAGCGAACACAATTCACAAGTGTTCGACCAAGCATCAATGCATCCACAAGGATTGACTGTTTGGTGCGGTTTATGGCATGGCGGTATCATCGGACGTTATTTCTTCCGAAATGAGGAAGACGACACCGTTACCGTCAATAGTCACAGGTATAGAGCGATATTAACCGACTTTCTTTGGCGGGAGCTCGAGAACATCGATATATCCGAGCTGTAGTTCCAACAATACGGCGCTCCATGCCATACAAGCGACGAAACGCCCAAAGTTGCGAACGTTCATCAATTGGCCGCCGCAATCATGCGACTTGAAACCACTCGATTATTTTCTACGGGGCTACGGGGCTACATCAAATCCTTAGCCTACGCTAACCCCTTTGAACGAGCTCGAGGCCAACATTCAAGATGCTATTGTCAGAATAACGCCGTACGTATTGGACCGAATCATCAAAAAATGGACCGACCGTTTGAAGCACTGCCAGCGAAGCCGAAGCGGCCATTTAAATGATGTGCTATTCCACACATAATAAGATGAATGTAGCTTCAAAACAAAGCCAGAATCAGTTTTATATCTTACGCCGTTGTTGTTTTATTAAAAAAAATTGTTCCCAACGTTCTTATCTGGTCACCCTGTATATACATTTCTTTTTATAATTTGCACAATTGGAGGAGATGAGAGGAGAAACCGATGCACATTGGTTTTAAATGCTAGTGGGCTATAATGAGAGAGAAAAACAGAACTTTTCAGAGTATTCCACATCCGTATTGTACAGGAAAGAATCTCTATATTTCACAGTAAGTCCGAAAATAGGCTTGAGGGTGAACTGATGGGAGCGCCGTGGCGTAAGTGGTTATTGTGTCGGATCACTACGCATGAGGTTCCAAGTTCGAATCCCAGAAAACACCAACAAGTTTTTTCACGGTCTCACCTCTCGCGAGCGTCTGACAAACATCCGAGAGTATTGTTGTCACGAAAAGGCTTCTCAAATCGCCGTTCGGAGTCGACATTAAAAAAGACAGTAGATCCCTTCCATTCGTGTGAAAAATATAACGCACACAACATGAGTGGTTGCGAGAAGCTAGGCCCTGGCACTTTAAAGAGCTGTTGCGCCAAATATTTGTTTTTGAGAACTGATGAGCATTCAGGGAATGGCTAGTATTGCGAGAGAACTGTCGAAGAGGTGGAATGCAACTGGTTAAACAGTGCTCTGTTTGTAAAAAGAGTGATAAAGTAAGGAAAGACAGGAAACATTTCTTCGGTGTTCAAGCGAGTCTATTGACTCCGCAATGTTTCTGTCACCTATTAGTTTTAACGCGCGGTTTTAAATCAGATCTAGTAGGTGCAAGGTTGTTTTAGGTGCACCAGGTCAGATATGGGCGTTATACTCGAGCTTAGGGCCTTATATATCGTAGCCAGATCAGAAGGGATAAATTATTTCTTCCACGTTTTAAGGAATCCTAAACAATTCGCAACGTTCTTGGCGACATCAAATATATGGTTATTCCAACTTAGGTTGTCGTTAACACACATACCGAGAATGGAAAGTTTTTCGGTTTCGGAGATGCAAATGACATTCATTTATAATGGCTGAGGGTTTTGGGTTTCGCTTGAACGACAAAAGACAACATTGAGTTTTTGAAGCATTGAATTCCATTATGCTGTCAAGAACGGAATTTATTGAGCTTAATATTCGCTGCCGCTCCAGTTCCACAGCCGAAGAGCAGGGCCGTCAGTCTGAAAACGAATATGCGGATCTGAGAGTAGTGTCGTCAGGGAATGAGTGTATTGGATTAGAAGTAGCAGACAAGGCATCATTAATAAAAATAGGAAAGAGAGTCGGAGACAAAACGGAACCTTGGGGAAGACCAGCATTTAGATGGTGAATTGCAGACTTGAAGCCGTCCAAGATAACTTGTATTAAATGACCTCAAAGGTAGTTTCTAATCCATTGAAGAAGGGATTCATCGATACCAAATGCACGCATTTTCGACAAAAGAGCTGGATGCCAAACTCTGTCAAATGCCTTGGAAATATCAAGCGGAACAATCTTACTTTCACCAGAGTGATGGAGAGATTGCTTCCACTTATCGGTCGGATATGCCATCAAATCATCCGTAGACCTTTTGCTACGAAAATCATACTGCGGGTCATAAAAGAGCTTTTAGAATTCAAAGTATTTCATAAGCTGGCGATTTATCAGCGTTCCCATGACCTTAGAAAAAACGGACGTAAGTGCAATGGGTCAGTAGTTGGGGGGAGAAGAAGATTCGCCTTTTTTAGGGACGGGCTGGATAAATGCTGTTTTCTATCTACTCGGAAAGAAACCAGAGGAGTAGGATAGATGAAAAATCTTACGTATTTGTTTTGAAAGCGTGGAAAAACAGCTCTTGTGAATGTTAAGATCCCTTAAGTACTCTTGCTACTGTAGGAGTCCCATAGAATATTTGACGCGCTCAAGTACAGGGGAACGCAGGGCACAATCTGGGAGTGTGGAGATGGTAACAAATCGAGAGGCGAGCAGATTGGCCTTGTCTAAAGAGCTGACAGTTGGAATGTCATTAAAAACGAGCGTTGGGATGGAAAATGAGGCTGCATTTTTTTTTTACGAACGATCAGACATTTCTGCTACCTTTGCGACAATGTAGAATTTTGTGTCTCAATTTCTGGTCATATTTGAATTTTACATAGCGAGTATGGGCATTACAGTCATTTCTGTCATTTTTTTTCAGATTTTCCTCAGTAGAGTCGGCCTTGTAAGACCAGAAACTTAACTCCCTCAACTTGATAACCTCCTTACAGCTCAAGTCGTACAATGCATTTTCCTTTGGCTTGATACTTTTCACTCTGAAAGGAATGAAGGTTTTCATGCCAAGGATGAGGTATTTGTAACCGTATCGGGGGCGACATTCACGCCGCAATTGAGGAAGCATAGCGACCAGTTACATCTAATAAAGAAGCTGTTCAAGCCGTGCCAGTTGGCTTTCTCGTACTGCCAAACTGTTGTTTTTGGAGTCTTTTCTTTAACTGAGTGTTTGATGCACGAGATTAGCTAATTTAACACAGTGGTCTGACAAACCTAGAAGTGACAAAATGTGTAGCCTATATTTATCAGGGTGGGATGTCAGAAACAGGTCTAGAGTATGACTGACAATGTCGGAAATTCGTGTGGCCTCGTTTACAAGCTGGGTTAAATTATTTACCGCAGCGAAGATTTCAACATAACTTCCTTCGGGTGTTGACTACCCAGAATGTCGAAGCCAACCAGAATTGTGTATATAGTAATCGCCCGCAATAACCATCTCAGTACGAGGAAAATGGGAATTAGCTCTTGAGATGGAGTCAGAAGCGCATCAAACATTACAAGAAGAATTACTGTCAGTTGGGGCTACTGCAGTAGTGAATAATTTGCCTATGGACGCTGAATTGTAACCACATGAAGTTAAATTCCGGTTTGGAACAGTGGACACATTGAAGTAGAATTTGGTAGGCTACATCACTATGTTTGTAAATGGCGAGACCATGGTGAGAAAAGAATAATGGCACCAGCCTATATACATGTAGGCTTAAATCTGAGAAATTAGAATTCTCACCCACCTGCGTTCCGCCAAAAGAGCTGGGCTGTATTTACAGACATGGACGTACGCGGCAAAGTTATTTGCCCTTAGCCCACGAATATTACTAAGATCTATTCTGAAATTCCCTATCATTATGAAAGACAAACAGAAAAAAAACAACTTCGACTAAGAAGGGCTGAGAAGTAAAAATCCAACGTTAGTTTTCCAAAACAAATTGCCGTAGGTGTTATGTCCATAAAACAATATACTTTAGTCCACCAACAAAAATTATCTCCTCACAACCTGCTATCCGTCTGATGTTACATATGCTCAGTCCTTGCCCCTACCGTATGTAAAAAAGTATATACCATATATGGCAGTTGCAATGACTGAGAACACACAAAACTGAGAGAGAGACGAAGGGAAATCCTGCACTGGTGCACTATTTTATAATAATTCATTTTTTTTTTTTAACAAGCACTGTTAAGAAGTTTTAATTTTTTGATTATTGATTTGAATGTTGACTATTGTTTATTTTTATATATTTTTGTTGCACCGCAGATGGAAAGCGACTCGCTCGTGTGCGTACCAGACGGAGAGCTGATTTATTTAGGAAAATATGTCCATTTAAGGGAGCTGTCCGCCTAAGAGAGCTGTCCACGATGGGAGATTTCACTGTATTTGCTTCCTCTTATTATCCAAAATCGTTGAGACAACTTTTTCCTGTCCGACAGCTTTTCACAGCGAAAACACGTAACACCCGTATGTCAACTGGGTCTTTTATAACTTTTGCTCGTAACTGCTATTTTTAGGTCTGAAGAATCTGCTTGAATACTGTAGTTACATAGTCCATCAATGTTTTAAATTTTATCAGATTCAAATACTTGTTCACCTTTCCTTCACTATAGTCAAGGCATTTTCGCATTATTTTATGTTTTCATGTATAAGACTAGGCATTTGCATCCTTGTGTATCTTAGTGATACACTTCGGTCAAACGTCAGACTGTCCAATATATCTGCCCTTCTCAAACAGAGCTCTATGCTGAAGAGCCTGATTATATGTTAAGGTTGCCAATATTGTCAATATTTTAAATTTGTTCAAAGTATACGAATATCACTACGACTGCACATTTTTAATTTTCCACACTCGCCTGTAGACATATATCCATTTAAGAATTGCGTAATAGTTTATTTACTATTCTTAACTTTGCACAACTTTATTCAACTAACTTCCTACAAAATAGCTTTCGGTCCAAAAGGACTTCAATTACGGATATCATGGAATTACCTTTGAGATTATCTGATAATATAGGTACTTATGTATGTACCTATTACTATAGATACCCTACTCAAAAGGAGTCTCGTACTCACTCTAAAATGCAAAGGCGCCAATTTACCAAACGGATATTAAGATCTGTCATTTAAATAACAAAAGGAATTATATATAACCCGCAGTAACAACTACTAAAAGCAATTTCCTTACCTGCAGCGACAATGACAAGGACTACCATAGACGATGAAACTAATTTTGGATTTCCAGATCCATCTAATACAGATAAATCTCTCTTCCTCTGTCTAGGTGCAGCTTACGGTGCAATTAAACTTTTTAATTTATTTTCTTTCATTTCTGAGTTTTGCAATATATCAAACCTGAATTCAAGTTATTACACGTCTCTATGGGTGCATTTGTACATACAATACTCGTATATCGTTAGTGCACCATAATTTCAAGTAATTTATCAAAATATACGTAATGTGCGATGGAAAAATGGAAATATTTCATGCACAGTGGGGTCAAGTGGAAGTTTCTGAGGCACAACCTTTGATTTTTGATTAGATTTAGACTTAAGAGACTTTATTTTATAAATTTAATTCAGATTTTTAATGGTTTACTTTGGGCAGTCTGCCAGATTGACGTTGGAAAAGGTTACATAATTACATTGTACCTACCACATATTAAGTTAATTAAATATTATCAAACAACGAACTAAAATGATTCGCTTATAATCATTTAACGATACCTGATGCTCTCTTTGATGAAATTATAAACATTCATCCAGTTGTTAATTCAATTTAAGGTGCTGTAGTCGTTTTTTCGTGTGTCATCGAATTTACGCTTTATTGGAAGCGGCGGAGTTTCCTATACAGCACACTTCGCTATAAGGTGTATGACATCTTCGCCAGTTTTAAAATAGCAAAAGATGGCAAGATTATTTCTGTTCGGCACGTAGAAATAGAAGGCGCTTTCAACAATGTTAATATATCAGCGAAAGCAGATGCACTATCAGACCTGAAGGTCGACAGCTCTCTTTGCGAATTGTTTAATCTATTGCTTAATGGTCGGATTATAAACTCTCAGCTGGTTGGGACGTCTACTAGAAGATGTGTCAGTAGAGGCACTCAGCAAGGAGGTGTTCTATCCCCCTTTTGTGGAATTTGGTGGTCAATGAACTATTGATAATCATGAAAGACGAGGGATGCACGGTGATCGTTTGTGCAGATGATGTTGCTTTAGCTGTTTCGGGAAAGCACTTAAATACTTTAAAAGAACTACTACAAAACGTTTTAAACAAGCTCACTAGATGGGCGGTTCGGTGTGGTTTGGATGTAATTCCCCACAAAACTGAACCAGTACCCTTCTCCAGGAAATATAAAATTTCGTTAGTCGACCCACCCTCTCTCAATGGTGTCAGGTTAACTTTCTCTGACAAGGCAGAATATTTGGGTCATATCCTGGATAAATGGTGGGCAAAATCGCATCATCACCTCCTCGTGGTGCCCGCTGGATAGCTATCTGATAGTGAACTAACGATGAGCGTATGCTGAGTCTGACGATATATGTGCAGCTGAACACTCGGACCTGCGTAAGCACATCCGGGTGAACTTCAGCGCGCATATGTTTAACCGGACGAGGCATCTCTTGTTGACCTGATTAGCTGAAATATGCGTCTCAGAAGTCTAGCAAGAGCTCCTCAGAAGGAGGACGTGCGGCGGATGAATTCTCTCGATGGAATCAACGGTGAGGTCTACAGACCAGCGGATACCTTACTGGAGCTACTTCAACATATTTGGAGCTGAGGTCTGTATGGATTTTCAATACTACGTCAGGGTATTGAAAACGATTTGTCTACCTAGGCTCTATGGTCAGCTCCGCAAATGACCTCAGTAGGGAGATCACACGGAGAATTAATCTGGCCAATCGTTGTTTCTATGGGCTAAAACGACAATTGTGTAGTAAAGCCCTATCTCGAACTACTAATGTAACTCTTTATAAGACATTCATCATCCTAGTTGGGGGCGCCGTGGCGTAAGTGTTTAGTGTGTCGGATCACTACGCATGAGGTTCGAAGTTCGAATCCCAGAAAATACCAAAAAGTTTTTTCACGGTCCCACCTCTCGCGAGCGTCCGACAAACATCCGAGAGTATTGTTGTCACGAAAAACTTCTCAAATCGCCGTTCGGATTCGGCATTAAACTGTAGGTCCCTTCCATTCGTGTGAAAAATATAACGCACACAACATGAGTGGTTGCGAGAAGCTAGGCCCTGGCACTTTAAAGAGCTGTTGCGCCAAATATTTATTTATTTATTTTTTTTTATTTTAATCATCCTAGTCCTGCCGGATGAGGATGCCCTCGGTTATTTCGAGAGAAAAGTCCTTCGAGCGATCTTTGGTCCGGTCTGCATAGACGGTGAGTGGAGGAGAAGGTACAATGCCGAACTATACGGCCTGTACAAGGATACCGACTTAGCCAGAAGAGTTCACATACAGCGACTAAGATGGCTGGGTCATTTAGAGCGGATGGAGCCCAACCTTCCCGCTAAGAAAGTCTTCGAATCCACCCCGGACGGACGGCGCAGTAGAGGACGATCTCGCGGTAGGTGGCGCAAGCAAGTGGAGGGGGACCTCAACCAACTTGGCGTGTGCAACTGGAGGCAGCTGGCTGGAGAGGTTTGTTGGTTGAGGCCCAGGTCCACCCCGGACTGTAGCGCCATCTAAGTAAGTAAGTATCCTGGATAAGAAATTAAGCTGGAAATCTTATATTCAAGAAAGAGTCAAGAAAGCTACAGAACTACTTTTCTCTTGCAAAAAAGCTATTGAGAATTAATGGGGTTTACAATTTCGAATCACTCACTGGCTCTACATCTCGGTCATTAGACCGATACTTACATACGGGGTGATTGTCCGGTTGACAGCCTTAGAAAAAGCTATATATCGCGATTATTTAAGTAAGGTCCAGCGTACAGCTTGTCTGAGCACTAGCGGAGCACTACGTACAACTCCCTCTACGGCACTGGACATTATGTTTCATCTGATACCCCTCGAAATGTATTGAGCAAGCAAATGGCAGCGAATGCAGCCGTTCGCCTTGAAGCTATGTTACAGTGGTGAAGAAAAGAATTTTGCCATGCTTCCATTCTGAATAAATTCAAAATCTATCCCGAAAACACGGACTACACCATCCCACGTCTAAATTTTGACAAAAACTTCCTCGTCACCATCCCTTCCACTCTGGAATGACGATGTATTTTTAGAAGATGAGTCGATTCACTTGGTAGTTGGTGCAGGTGTTTTTTTTGGCAAGCTAAATCTTAAGCTGTCCTCTTGTCCTCCAAATTATTGTAGCGTTTTTCAGGCGGAAATAATGGCGATTAATGATGCATCTTTTCAGACAGCCAAGCAGCAATCAAATTTGGCCGAAGCTTGATCTACGAGTAAAATGTTCTAAAATTTGATTTCTCTCAATAGTAGATTGCATATCGGCACTTCAATACGAGTAGGTGTCATCACTGGGCACTGTCTAGTAGGCAAGCACGCTACAAGGCTAGGCTCTTTGCGAACCACTTTTCTAGAAGCTGCATAGATGAAGAAGAAGAAAAGTATATTCCTCACCTTCTCTCTCATAGAAGGAAGCTTAACCTAGGAGCCGGTTGGGTGTCAAATCGCCCAAAACTAAATCGCACAAAATGGAAAAAAAAAAACAAAAAAATGTCAAATCACCCAAAAAAAAGGTTGGGCGATTTGACATTTTTATTTTTTGGGCGATTTGACATGATGTCAAAACACCCAAAAAAAGTGATTTTGGACGATTTTGTGTTTCGGCTATTTAAAGATCTGTGTCATATCGCCCAACACCAAATCGCCCAAATCTGGAAAATGGAACATCGCCCAAGATTTCTGGGCAATTTAACACTATAACAGATCGACCAAAAAATAAAATGTTAAATCACCCAAAGCAGAAATGGGCGTTTTATCGCAATTCGCAAATTGAAAACATTTTTTTTTTCCGCAATTTTTTCGTAATTTATTGAATATAATATGAGCGCAGGGACATATGTCAACATTTTTTTTTTGCCGAAGATAGCGCATACATAAGTCCACAATGTATAAACAGTGCAATATGAATGGGGGCGCATGCTGCCCCCCCTGCAACCCCCTGCTTGGGGTCACTGTTGGATTTGCGGTGGGAGCGAGGATGGGTGTATACAAAGTTTCTTCATTTCCATGTTTCGCACCCAACCTCGCAGCCGCCTCAAATCCAACAATGACCCCAAGTAGGGGGGTTGCAGGGGGCGACGTGAAAGCGCTGTGGCCGTTAATGTAATTGCTTCAATTCGCTTTGAGCGCACTTTTAAACCCAATTTAACGAAAATATCAAATCGCCCAAAATCAGTTATATTTTTGGGTGATTTGACATTATGCTAAATAGCCCAAAAATGAAAAATGTTAAATCGCCCAAAAAGATTTTTGGGTAATTTGACATTTTTTCTCGTTTTGAGCGATCGGAAGCAGGGCTATTAGTGACCCCCACTTTCTTGGGTGTTTTGTAATTTTTTTTATTTTTGGGCGATGTGTCATAGTGTCAGACCGCCCAACATTTTTGGGCGATGTGACATTTTTCTGATTTGGACGGTTTGGTTTTGGGAGACTTGACACCCAACCCTAGGAGCCCGCTATTACAACGATATATGCGACCTGATAGATATCGAAATTAAGAGCCTTCTACGCTTCATAAGAAGCTCAAATATTTTAACAAGTACAGGGTGTCCGCCGGGAACGTATACTACTTTGTTTTGCCGCCATTTTGGTAAACATTAGTCTTGACAGTTCATATTTGGCAGTCGTGAAGTAGACACGTGGCAAATTTATTATGGAAAAATATTCGATAAACCAACGTGTTTTAATCGTTAAAACATTTTATCAAAATCAATCATCGATTACTGTGACGATGAGAAAGTTACGTGAAATTTTTGGGAGAAACAAAGTGCCAACAAAACGCACTATTTATCGTGTAGTGAATGATTTCGAAGAAAGAGGGTCTGTAGGTGATAGGCCCAAGCCCAAGTAACAGTCTGGTGTGCAATTTGGTCAGGAGGAATCATTGGACCTTACTTCTTTGAAAATGAAAACGGCGTAACGGTAACTGGGAATGGGGAGCGATATCGTGATATGATTGAAAACTTTTTAACGCCACAACTGCATGCTTTGGGCTTGATTAACATGTGGTATCAACAAGACGGTGCCACATCGCATGCAGCCAGGATTACAATGGAATTACTGCGAGACCTCTTTCCACAACAAGTTATTTCAAAAAATGGTGATGTTGATTGGCCTCCACGGTCGCCTGATTTGACTGCTCCTGACTTCTTTTTGTGGGGATATCTGAAAAGCAAGGTTTATGCAAACAAACCAGAAACGCTTGAGCAACTCAAACAAAATATTCGTGATGAAATTAATGAAATACCGCGTGAAATGTGTGAGAATGTAATGAAAAATGTGCTCAAAAGGGCTCGCATTTGTGAGACTAGCAGAGGCGGACATTTACCTGATATTGTATTCCATACATAATTGCCGACATTAAATAAAACATTTATCAATATAAGATCCATTCTCTTTCATTTAATCAAAAATTATAAGCAAACAAAGTAGTATACCTTCCCGGCGGACACCCTGTATGTACATAGAAATTTTCTCCCATGATCCACGTGGTATCACAATGGACCTATTATTGGTCTAATTGTGTTTGCGATTCTTAGCTTGCAGCCACTTCAACCTAACTTGACCATGTACATCTGCCATTTTTTGATAGCTTTGTATGGCAGACAACTTATAAAAGAGTGCTAAGCTGTTTAGCGAGTCAAACGCTGCCTTAAAGTTTATGAAGAATATGTATAGTTTCTTCATTTTGATCCGGTAGAAAACAATGAAACATTTCGTCTGCTGTTATTGTCCA
Source organism: Brachypalpus laphriformis (assembly GCA_945910035.1). Classification (NCBI taxonomy): domain Eukaryota; kingdom Metazoa; phylum Arthropoda; class Insecta; order Diptera; family Syrphidae; genus Brachypalpus; species Brachypalpus laphriformis. The sequence continues at coordinate 129,699,821 of OX246755.1, forward strand.
ACCATACTGAAGACGAAAGTACAACATTGAGCTGATTAGTTTTAATGTAGAGTTTAAAAATATTACTCCACGGTAGTTAGTTGAGTCGCTAGTGTTACCTTTCTTTTTAAGCGCACTTGGAATTTCCGCCTAATCGAACGTATTAATGAACAATTTTATTAACTCAGATTTACAGTTTTCGCTGAAAATGTTTAGATGTTCAATAGGAATGTCGTCAATTGCTGAAGCCTTTCTTACGTTCGCTCAGAATAAAGCATAATTTAGCTCATCTATTGTAAATATTTGATCCAGAGAATCATCCAATATATTTGGTTCACCAAAGAGAACTGGATTGGTGTCGCATTGAATATAACGATGGTTTTCAAAGCACCCTTTAAAAGTTAAAGATGTAATTCCAGTACCAATTGACAGTTCTTCCCATTAATGCATTTGATAAACAAAACTAAAGCCCTTTGATAAATTATATTGAATGTGATCCTTGGCAAAACCAAGTACAAGTACAACAAGAAGGGAAAGCCAACACCGACGAATTGGACTGAACGTCACAATGGGCAGCTATAGTTTCGAGGTAATAACGGACTTTGTTTACCTTGGCTCTGCTATAAACTTGAATAACAACATCAGCGCAGAAATCAAGCGAAGAATAACTCTTGCCAATCCCTGTTTTTTGGGCTTATAAGGTAACAGTAAAGCCCTATCTCGAAGAACTAAAGAGACTCTGTATAAGACCCTGATCCTGCTTTACGGCGTTCAAACATGGACTTTATTAAAAGAGCACGAATATATCCTTGGTCGCTTCAAGGGAAAAATTCTTCGTAAGATTTTCGGTCCCGTTTGCGTTGATGGGTTTTGGAGAAAAAGATTCAACCACGAACTATACGAGCTGTACAGCGACATCGACCTAGTCAAAAACCTGGGTATTGGATGTCTGAGATGGCTAGAATATGTAGAGCGAATGGACGCCAATGCTCCGGCCTACAGAGTGTTCGAATCTAACCTGGAGGCACGACACAGTAGAGGGCCTCCTCGCAATAGGTGGCGCACACCAGTTCAAAGGGACTTCGACCAACTTGGAGTGCACAACTGGTGGCAATTAGCTAAGGACCGAGCTAAATGGAGAGGCTTGTTGATTGAGGCCCAGGTTCACCCCGAACTGTAGGGCCACCTAAGTAAGTAAGTAACTAAGTATGAGCGAAACATGTTTTTTTTGTCCGGATGGGAAACGCTCGACTGGAGCACTCAGACGCAACTGGTCCATTGTACTATCAGAGAGCAAACCCTGATTTACTCATTCTACATCGATTTCCTTGTGTTTCTAAGAAAGCCAAGAAAGCTTACAGTAACAGCACGCACCACATCAGAACCGAGGATCTGTCGCCTAAAACGAGCAAAGGTGTCATCGCTCCCTCCACAAGCATCGCAGATTGTAGTGTCACTTAAGCCCAGCATTTTAAGGTGCCTAGCGAAAGCAAAATGGCATGTCAAGGCGCCAATAAGTTGTCTATAGTCTTTTTTGCTGAGAGACACAGAGAGAGACACAGACGTCCGGGAGCATTTGTTAGTTAACACCCTGCACCCAACACCCTGGAGAATCATGCCACACACATTTTGTGTTCATGAGAGATCGAATCATCAATGGAAGCATTAACCGATGATACGGGGAGACCCAACGCGGGTTCGGTACCTAAGAAAGCCTCCACTGAGCCTTGTCTAGCAATCTCATCAGAGATCTCGTTGCCCAGGATTCCAGTGTGACCTGGGACCCAGATAAGAGACAGAGAACTCAGCCTTGCGACGAGTTTTTGGTTTCATAAACTATTTTGGAAATGTTTAAAGGGTTAAGTAAGGCCTTAAGGGCAGCCTGACCGTAAATACTACGGCCCGTGCACCTGTTCTTCACAACATAGTTCATGGCCATTAGGATTTCTTAAGTTTCCGCTTGGAAAACAGACGCGCATTTGCCTAACGAGAAAATAAGTCTAATGTTGTCGTCTTCCACGATGACACCAATGCGAAAAAACTTTATTATGGCATTTATTTATGTGCGAATGAATAACACAATGTTCCTTGGGCTCTTTGATCGGAGAAGCTAAGCTTTATTACCGCATCTATGGCTTCAAATGGCATATTCGCCAAACAAGGCTGCCGAGGAAAGTGGAACTCCGCATCACAATTTCAAATTTTACTGGATCTCTGCCCTCTAATATTTATTTATTTATTTAATATAAGCATAGATTAACAGATTAAAGGGTAAATGAATGATAATATAGAATTATTATAAATAAGAAAAAAATAAATAAATGAGAATTCACAAATCAAAGAGTTAAGAAAACAAATTGAAGACAATGTTTTTGAAATTATCGCATGAATAAGATAGGTCGACAATATTACAAACTTCGTTGAAAGAGATTATGCTTCTTGTAAGAGGTTTATTTAGGCCGTAGTTTGGCCGATGGCTAAGAGGAAAAAGAAATGGTCTACTTTTAAAGGCTCTTTCAGGAGCATAAATTGGCATAAAAGATAAAAGAGCAGGTGATAACATAGCAAATCTCGCACAAACATTATATCATAAGCATATCGCCTACGATGCAGCGGAAGTAAACCCAGAAGTTGACACCTCGCCTCATAGGATGGCGATTATTGCCAACCCATTTTATAAAAAATCTATTGACTAAATCGCCCTTGATTTTGTTCTACCCGATCAGAGTAATGCTGGTAATCAGGATTCCAAATAACGTCGGCATATTCAAGTACCGATGTCACTAAGGAAATGAAGAGAATAACAAGCGTGTGAGGGTCGGTAAAATTCTTCACATTCCTTTTTATAAAGCCAATCATTGAATTAGCCTTATCAATAACATAGTCAATATGAAAATTAAACGCCAACCTAGTGTCCATGATGACGCCAAGCTATTTTACTTCAAGTCTATTTAGTTGACTAAACAGGAGAAAGTAGTCGTAAGAAAAGTAAGAAGAGCTTCTAGAAAAAGAAACCATAAACCGTTTCTTTGTATTTAAAACGAGCCCATTTCTGGAGCTCGAAATATCATGCTGAACTTTAAGGCAATCCTCGATACATTTTACTTTCAAAAAATTTTTAAGATCATCAGCATACATTAAAAACTGTATGTGCACAGAAATGACGTCAATAAAAGTGATAAATAACAACGGCCCCAAGTGACTTCCTTGAGGAACCCCTGAAGTACATTTGATTGATCTTGAGCAATAATTATCAATTTGTACTTGTTGATTCCTTCCCAATAAAAAAGAAGAAATCCAGTTTAACATTGTAGGATGAAAACCAAAATTAAACAACTTTTTACATAAAATTTGATGATTACCAGAATCAAATGCTTTGCTGAAATCAGTATACACAGTTTCATCTTGATGCCCACTTTCAATAGTGTTTATAGCATAAGATGAAAAGTATGCCAAATTAGATGTAGTCGAACTTCCAGATACAAAGCCATGTTGAAACTCAGAGGTGTATTCCTTAACCTGAAAATCCAACTTAGCCTTAACTATACATTCGAAAACTTTAGGAATTGCTGATAATTTGCTTATACCCGTATTGTTTTCAATTTCACTTTCAATTTCCCATTATTAAATACCGGAAACAAGAACGAAGTCTTCCGGATGAGAGTGAAAGATTGAAAATTAAAAGCAAAGGTAGACAAATTGATCAACAACAATTTCTTAGAATAATTGGGGGTATAACATCTGCACCCGGCTTAGAATTTGGCTTAACTCTACTAAGGGCCGATAAAACTTCATCGTAATCCTACTCCATGGAACCAAAGGCTATTTTAGAAGTTGAGCTAAGCTCATAGAAATCATTAGGTGCAGAGTTGGAATAAATGGATTCAAAGAGCGTTGCAAAAAGATCAAGAGTTGTTTCAATATCAGAAGATTCAACATTCTTAAATGGATATGGTCCTCAGAAATCAGCAGCAGCTGGTTAGTTAAATGTCTTCATTGCCCTTGTGCTTTTACTTCCGCTATTTTAATTGTCATAACCGAAGCATTTAGTTTAATACCCCCCTCGTCTGCTTTGATGATGATGCCACCTAAATCAATAGCAACGTCAGCGTAGCATATCACACTAATCTAATGGGTCACAATACAGTTTAAGACCGCATCCACATCGATTTTGAGCTAGAAAGATATAAGGGTGAACTATGTTTGAAAAGCAGAAGAAGCCGACTACATCGCATTTGAAAGCCTTGGGAAGACACCTGCACTTGCTTTTTGGATCAATTGTGGAAGATTGACTAAGAAATAAACTTTTCGAGGCCGGATTTCATTACAATGGTTCCTAATTTAAGAACCCTGTAGTGTTTTGATTAAAATCATTCGAGCACTACAGAGCTGTTTTATAGAAATAATGATGCTTCTTAAATTTTATTATTTTGTCTAGAAATGATGGTCTCACGAGTAGAAAGGAAAGTCACCAATCCCTGTAGCTCTGTATTGTAGTCCAAAGGTTGAAATATTCAAACCAAATGTACCTGCATAATAAAAGTACTATGGTATTCCGAGTTTTATTAGCAACTAAGTTACACTAAAGGCACGAAGCCTCTGGCATTTCTGTTCAGTCTTCAGTCTTCAGCTCAAAGTCGAACGTTATTGGAGGAAATCAGACTCAGGAGCTGATACGGTGGATAGCTGGTGAACGGCTGTTGTTTTACTTTTGAATACAGACCATATAAAAGTGAAATGGCTACCGTGAAAGTTCCTTATCTATTTTATTCAGCTAAAATTGAGTACCGATATTACGTTCAGTGGAAGTTTTATATGAATACTAGCCGATGCACTGCGTGCTCTGCAACGCCATTTAAGGAAATTAAATAGATTTTTGTTTATTGAACGATTAGTGAACTTTAATTTTTTACTCATGCTATCGTGTGGTTAATATTAAATCTGTGACGTGAGAAATGCCATTGTAGTGTTGGTTGTCACTTTCTGCTTCATTTTTGAATTTTCCAAGTTATTCTTAAGCACCACCTATCGTTAGGTAATCGTGCTATGTGCATAACCTTCCCCTTTCTAAAACATATTTTATGTCTGAGTTTCAGCTTCATTGGCCGAGTAGTTTCAAAGGTTATCGAAAACAAACAAACAAATCACAAATCTCATATTTATATTATACATACATTAACTTTGTACAATTTGTGAATGTGTTGATTTCGCCATGAGAAATGTAATTTCATTGTCAGCTGTCACCGTGGAGTGCTGTAGTCATTGAAATACTATATATGGACTGCTAGTGAAATGTCAGTTCCATACTGTCTCTGACCGAAAAATGACGCCAACATAGCTAGCCCTCTTGGTTCGGAGCGGAAAATGTGGAAACAAGTGTCCAACCATCTTGAATTTCTCCATAGAATGGTAGAGACACCTCTTGGGTTTGTGTGGATTTGCTAAGTAAAACGGTTGAAATCCATATTGTTGAGGCATTGTTTGCAACTGATGTCACCTGCAAATGTGTTAGTTCAAATAATTACTGATAGATGGAACCAACAAAATTTAAATAAAAAATCATTATAGGTACGTTATTTTGAGATTTTAGTGTGCAGCGCCATCTTACGTATGGTGATAAATAAAGAGCGCCGAAGGGAAGGGGTATTGTGTATTTATCCTAGCAAATTTTATAAACGGACATCAGCTGATTTTGACATAAGCTACAAATATGAAGGAGTGCGTTCACTGTTTGGTCTAAAAAATACACTTTTACGTAAGTTTCAGCTCAACCGGATGGTTTTTGAGTCTTTAACGTACAAAGGAATAGGTTATTTTTATATACTCATATGTACAAATACTTTTTTTGAATTCACCAAACTAACCTGCCGGATTTTTTTTAGAAGAGTCCCTTATTTTGTCAAAACAAATATGGGCACTTAGTCTATTGGCAAGACTAGCCGGAGTTAACCGATATCTGTAGCAGCTGCGAATAGAAGCAGAAAATAAAATCGCTATAATATCTACGAAAACCTACACATGGTAAGCACTATCTTAGTCGAAAGGGCTAAGAAGTTAAAAAGCTCTAAGATATGGGATCTGTTGGGATCGAGCCTATATATCAAAGATTCAAAATTTAGGGCAATCCCTCGAATTTCATGCAAACAACAGATTAAGGATTCCCTTCACTCTAATCTTAATCTTATGCCTGAACATAGATACCATCTTTCAAATTTACAAAATGTTTTTTATTTCATTTTTTATTTTTTTTTTGTTTTAATAACCTTACATCTAGGGTCCAATCCTTTTAATGCAATCCCATGATTGCGTGCCGTTAGTTGGAAAGGACAGGGAGAGAGTTGATATTAGTTCATATTAGGTTTCAGTAAAACTCCGGAGGCGGTGTCCACATACCTGGAGAATTTCTCTTTTCTTTTTTTTTTTTTGTTATTTTGTCTTTGCTTCTGATTCACTGTATTTTTTTTTTTTTGATCACCTGAAGTCATATTCATATTAATCGCCCAATAGAACGAACATCTTCTCCAGTCATATGGGCAACCAACCTGCTGCCAGTGTTATGCCTTCGAAATAGCGTTGACATGCTTTCGCAATTGATCAGACTGACTTTATGGATTTCTTGAGAAATTAATAAATCTTTGCCGACATTGGGATTATAACCGTAAACCATTAGTGTAGATATTGAAAAGTTACCACTACATCATCGCCACCCACTTTCGGTGAAGACTGAGTGATACCCACCTTCTGACTCCTCCCGAATAATATGGACGTGTCGCTGTAAATTTTAATTCAAAAGCAATGATATGTTGCTATGTGAAGAATATAACCTAGATTTCTAATAAGTCTTGATATAAAAGCAGTTGTAAGACCGTCTTTTTGTAAAAAAAAGGAGTGCCTAAGTATAGCTTACGTTCATGCCCCACGGAAGAAAAGGACCCTGCCTCCAAAGATTGCTTCTACGAGTTCCTCGACAAAACATACGAGCAATGTGCTAAATACGACGTCAAAATCGTATTGGGCGATCTTAACGCCAAAATTGGAAAGGAGGACGACTTTGGTAGGGTAGTCAGTAGGTAAGCATAGCCTACACGACACCATGTCTGATAATGGACTAATGCTAATTGATTTCGCTGTGGAGCGAAACGTCACCATAGCAATTACAATGTTTCCTCATCTCAATATTTATAAGCAGACATGGCGATCCAATGGTCATGTAACGATCAACCAAGTTGATTATATTGCGATCGACGCAAGATATGTCTCTAGTATTTTGGATGTCCGGACCTTCCGAGTGGCCAACATAACATAGACTCAGATCATTAAATCGTTGTAGCCAAGGTACGAATGCGGATATCACAAAGACGAGAGTTGCTCATTAGCTCTACGAGCAAAAGAAATGGGAAGAACATCGGCTTCTCCAAAAGAAGAAGAAAGAGCATGAGAAGCGCGCGATGGAGAATATTGAGAGCTTATACTCCAGGAACAAGGTACGGAAGTTTTACCAGAAGGTAAAAAGAACGTATTAGAAAAGCAATATCCGTACAGAAACCTGTAGAGATGAAAATGGAAACCTCGTAGTAGAATCACAGTCGGCGCTGAGAATATGGAAAAACTACTTCTGCAGACTGTATAACGGCGACGAAGACCAACATCCCGAAGTCAGGCAGAATAAACCATTCAGCATAGACGATGATAGTCAAAATTTCCATCCACCTGACCAAAACGAAATGAGGATAGCAATATCCCAGCTAAAATCCAACAAGACTGCTGAACCTGACGGCCTACCGGCCGAACTTTTCAAGGCAGTTGGGGATGAATTGGTAGAGTGCATACACCAACTCATCTCTAAGATTTGGTCAGACGAGTGTATGCCTGATGAATGGAACCTCGCCATCGTTTGCCCGATCCACAAGAAAGTAGACCCCTCAACTGCGCCAATTATAGAGGCATCAGTCTCTTCAACATCGCATATAAGATATTTTCTGCGATGTTGTATGAACGTCTGAAACATTTTATCAACAGCCTGATTGGACCCTATCAGTGCGGTTTCAGGCCAGGAAAGTCCACCATCGATCAAATCTTCACACTTCGGCAGATCATGGAGAAAACCCAAGAAGTCCAAATCGATACTCACCATCTTTTCATCGATTTCAAGGCCGCCTATGACAGCATTTATAGAGAAGAGCTTTATAGAGCCATGTCTAGTTTTGACATCCCTGCCAAACTTGTTCGTCTGTGCATAATGACGATGGAGAACGCTCGCTGTTCCATCAAGGTCGGTAATGACCTCAACGAGACCTTTGATGTCAAAAAAGGTTTTAGACAAGATGACGCTTCGTCATGTGACTTCTTTAATATTGTACTTGAACGGATTGTGCGGAACTCACAACCCAACACCGGAGGCACAATCTATCACAAGACTGTACAACTACTTGCATACGCCGACGATATTGACATTATTAGAAGAACTCAGCGGGCTGTCACCGATGCGTTTACAAGCATTGAAGTAGAAGCGGCCAATATGGGTTTAGCGATAAACGAGGGCAAACAAGAAGGGCTGTCAACAAGAAGGGACAGCCAACACCGACGGATGGGACAAAACGTCACAGTGGGCAGCTATAACTTCGAGGTAGTAAGGGACTCTGTCTACCTTGGCTCTGCTATAAACTCTGAAAACAACATCAGCGCAGAAATCAAGCGAAGAATAACTCTTCCCAATCCGTGTTTTTTGGGCTTATAAGGCAATTCAACAGTAAAGCCATATCTCGAACAACTAAGGAGACTCTTTGTAAGAGCTGAAACATGGATGAAGATATCCTTAGTCGGTTCGAAAGAAAAATTCTTCGTAAGATTGTCGGTCTCGTTTGCGTTGACGGGTTTTGGAGGAGAAGATTCAATCACGAACTATACGAGCTGTACAGCAACATCGACTTAGTCAAAAAACTGCGCATTAGATGTCTGAGATGGCTAGGCCATGTAGAATGAATGGACACCAACGCTCCGGCCCGCAGAGTCTTCGAATCGAACCCCGAGGGACGACGTAGTAGAGGACCTCCTTGCGCAGCTGGAGGCAATTATCTAAAGACCGAGCTAAATGGAGAGGCTTGTTGGTTGAGGCCCAGGTTCACCCCGAACTGTAGCGCCACCTAAGTAAGTAAGTGAGTATAGCTTAAACTCAAACTTTATGACTTTAACGAAAAATTCAAAAACAAACTTTACCAATTCTTTAATGATAGGAGACCCCATGAGTCGGTGCGAGCTGAAGCCACAACGTTTCGGTAACCCTTCAACCTAACCTAAACCTGAAAAACGCAATGTACAGTGTACGGATGAATTGCATTTAAAGTCGACGTCCATAAATTGGTTAAGGCCTTTATCCAGCTTTTGCAAAGATATTGAGAAATAGACTTTTTATTTACAGAGGGCGTGTTCTTGGGCTCATTTTAAGACTTTTTTTTTACTCTTGTACTGATGCGAGTTCTATAAAGCTTATAGGTTTTATTCCACAACTCAATTAGATCGAAATTATTACGAAATCATTCAAACGGAGTTATTTGCAGACTATGTTCCAGACATGTTGTTAACTGTGTATCACCCAAATATGATTAAAATTTGTTGTTGTAAAATTGTTTGATGGAAATGATGGTTATATGAATTTGAATAACTTTTGATTCGCATCGAATTTCAGAATATGGGTATCTCAAAATGTTAAGCCCGAAAATTGGTAACATACGCATACAGATAGACAAAAAGACAAACGTAACACAATCCATTGGGATGTTGGTAACCACCATTTATGTATTTTTTTTTTAAAGATTGATATACCTATGGTATGAGGTAAAAAAGTAGCACATTTCATACGCTACGAAGCACTCTTATAAACCATCTATCTCTGCCACTAGCTAGCCTCACTGGATCAAAATAAAAGTTCCAAGCAAATCACCGTTAAATACAACATTGTATACCCCTACAAACGGATTCTTTGCCCATTCCATTTAACCATCCCGAACGAATTAAATTATAATTGAATGTAAAATGTTCACAAATTTCTATTAAAATTTTAACACAATCCACGTCGGAGGCGCCAACTACAATTACGGGTGGCATAAACAAAAGCACAACTAAAACAAAGAAAAAATGGTTGTTATTCTGAAATAATTGCTAACATTGTACACATTTTCAAACAAGTGGCAAGTGATCGCATAATTCAGCGGCAATGTTTGGTAAATATTTAACGAATGTTCTGAGGTCACTATCAGTATTTGGCTCTAACGCTGCGCCATCTATTTTAATGGAAATCAGACATAAATTCCGATAAATTCAGATAAATTCTGTGCTACTAGCTGGTAATTGTGGTCGCTCGTGCCCCATGCATTGCGGGGGATGTTCTTGGAATCAGAAATGCATTAGCTATAATGAAATACGGGATGTTATTCAGATTTTTACTGCATCCGCGCTTTTGCGGGATATGATAGCTGTGGTAAAATGGAAGACATTAGCATTTATTAATTAAAGCGCGAACAAAAGTGTTGCGTGGCAGAATAAACAAATTGTCTATGCTGGTACCGCCTGGTGTGGGGTGTGTGCTGTAGATCCTCTTATTGTGGCTTTATACAATTAAAGGTTCATTAGATGGGAAATTTTCGGCAATTTGCTTCAGGGTACATTAAAGTCTTCACAGGGATGGAGAAGGTATTGATGTCTTTTGTCAATATGAGATTAATAATGCCTTTGAAGACCGACCATTTAAGACGTTAATTGAATTTCCTGGCGCCATTGTGGGGAGGACTGTTAACATTTGGCCTTAATTTTGGCAAAGGTCAATATCTTAAGCCGATAATGAATGCTAATTGATTTCCGGCGTTACGAAATGGAAATCAAAAGATGTATGTAAGACTATTCCAATTGAATATCATAAAAATGGAGGAGTGAGCAGTGAAAAGGGAATTATATACTTTTTGTATAAAGCATTTGTTTTTCTTTGTCATGTTGATAGTTGCGAATGTGGAAGGGTACTAAATGGTGTGCTCTTTATGACAGGCAACTTATCCGAAAATAGATAGGTTCATTATGTGAAGTTGGTAGTTTCTGATGAATGCGACCAGAGATAGATATTTACATGTGTATATATGTATACAAACTTTCGTTCGCTTCCTTACCAAGGAATTGAAGGTTCTTGAAATCCAATATAGTTTCCTTATAATTCTAAAATAATCATTAGATTAGGTTTAGATTTTATTAATTCAATAATTATTTACAATTCTTTACAAAGATCGAAAAATCAAAGAAGCATGGCATTAAGCCGTCTGCCGATTGACAATTTTTTTTAAAAACCATTGCTACCTTATGGATTGCAATTTAATAAACGAAAAGCGTTATTCTTCAAAATTAGAAACTTTCTGTTGTAATTCTTTGCCGATAGGCAGGGCTATTATCCAGTACGGTACCAGGAGAGACGTTGCGGTTCGTTGAGCTTACTTATGATTTCTTCATGGGAAATTTCATCTACTCCAAATAAGTGCCGTCTAGTTTCCCGGAGCATAGGACATCTTCCCACGAAATGAAATATATCCTTCCTCTCCGCCATGTTACATATATTACACAAGACCGGTAGATCTTCTCTATGTGGTTGATAATTTAGTGGAAGTAGTTCAGCTCGCAGTTTTAGCATAAGTGATATTTCTTCGCAGCTTTTACCATCGTGAAAGTAGTTTCGGTCTCCCAAATTATGATCCAACTGCATATAAATAGATCGATGCAGTGACTCTAATGCTTCTCTTTCAAATTGTTGTCTGAAGTTAACATCTACTGCTGCTAACAACTGGTATAGCTTTGGCTTCCATGATTGCGTGCTTGCTTCATCCAAATCCAAACTTATTCACCACTCGTGCGCTAGTTCGTTCCAATTTCTGTACCAACCATTATACCTTTAAAATATAGTCCACCTGCAGCTTCAGTGTCTTTATAGCCAGTGGAGAAAGTCCAGTCTCTAGCATTATGGCATAGTTTGGGGTGTTAGGTGGTAAACGGAATATCCTTTTAATATAAAACCTCAATAGCTTTTCCACTTCCTCAAACCGCCTTCCGTCCCATACCTAGGCCGCGTACAACATAGTTGACTCGGCAACCGCATCAAAAACACGAAACTTACTGCTATGTACTATGCATTTGTTGGCAAAACATTTTCTCCAAGTTGTATTTATCATGGTTTTGGCCTTTTGTAGCTTGCATTTCAGGTGTTCTTCCATGCTTAAGTTTTGCGTGCCCAGGTAGTTATACTTTTTGACGGTCTCAATCTGTTCGCCGTTCAAAAACCATTTCTCGTTGCTACACATCCTTTCCCCACCTTTTTTAAAGATCATCACCTTTGATTTTTCCAGGTTTATAATTAGGCTCCACATTTTACAGTACTGATACAAACGGTTAATCATGCGCTGCAAAGTTTCCGGGGAATTCGCCATCAACACTATGTCGTCTGCAAAAAGGAGCGCCGTTATCAGTATCCCTGCAAACTCAACACCTCTAGGTAGCGATTCGATGATGTCATCTATGAACAGTGCGAATAGCAATGGGCTTAAAGTGCATAATCATACATACATTCAGATAGTTCCGTTTTACTTTTGCTTTGCAACACTGTAAGGCGAACGTTCAATAGGTTCAGTCGTTACTTGACCCGAACTCTTCTCGCGTTTCCTCACGAAAGTTTACTACGGCAAGATTAATGTCAACCCTTAACTTACTTTCGAAAGCGTTTTTCCCAGCCAATAAGAAACCCCCTTATTCACAATGAGCTTGTATTCTCAGTAAATTCTTTTTGTGACCTAAGCGTTGTCTGTTATTGGAAACTTTACTTCCGCTTTGATATTAACAATATACATAATAAGCAAAGCTAACTCCGCACTAACTTTGTTAAATTAAAGTATTTTCAAACTATTATGTTACCAAATTTTTGTTCACGACCTTTGTAAGACTTCTTATCTAGTATGACAGCTAGGTTTTGTCACCTCATCATGGAGTCCACATTCAGAGAATTGAAGGTATTGAGTATAGATTGATTCATTTCACTTTACGGGGACTGGGCTGGAAGGAGACAAACAGGCCTCCTCCGATTATCGCTACCTAAGGCCAATAGTTAATCGAATAAATGTTACTCTAAAAGCAGTAAACTCACACTGAGCAATGTCCTACTCCATTTTGTTGGAATCAGATTTCTGTCTGTTTGAAACAGTGCTTTGGATCATTGCCTTGGAATTTTTATTTTACCGCCATACGGCAATTTGATGTGTTTATGGTACCCTTAATTTAAAACAGCGATGGCACCAAGCAAAAAATCCCCAAATTACAATGCTGCCGCCGACATGCCTGACCGTCTTTTTTATATTTGGAATCTAGCTAATGGTTCTAAGAACGTCTAACGAAAGTTTTCAGTCAGATCTGAAAAAGTGGTAACGTCTTGACCATTTCCAAGTCCAGTGATCGTTTGATATTTCTCAACCTGGTGACACAAGGAGAAGTGTGGAATGTAGTCCATTTATATGCTCTCTAAAGTGGTGAACATTTTTACAATCTTCTTAAGAACATTTCAAGGGAAGAGTTTCTGTTTGTTGGAGGAGATTTGAATTGGCAAGTCGGAAAGTCAAATGAATGCTATGAAGACTGCCATGGAGGACTGGGATACGGCACCAGGAACCTTCCTGGTGAAGAAATCCTAAGCATACGCAGATCACGGTGATGAAGCTAATTAACTGATTAATGAGAAGAAAGCAGCTCTCAATGCTTGGTCGAATTATCCCTCTAATAATAGAGACGGAAGAACCTTCGTCGAAGTGTCGTACAGACGTTGCAAGGGACAAGCGAACAAAATGTGCGCCCAGCTTCAAGCAGAGAGTACGAAGGATCTGTATCGGGAGGTGGAGGAAATATCTTCTCCCGTTGCTGATACAAACTAGGCTATTCAGGATCTGCGACGACACAATATGAACAAGGGCGCTACCATCTTCAGAATAGCCGCCCAATAGCGTGCCTAAGGAGGAGGAATAGTCAGGGGATTCGTTCGCCAAAGTTCATTAACAATACTCAGGGCCAACTTCTTATGTATGACAACAAAATTCCGCATAGGTGAACTAAACATTCCAAGAGCCAAACAAAGAGGTCAACTTTTCAAAAGCCACTCCTGATTGTGAAGAAATATGCGAGATTACAGTCGAAGACGTAAGTCAGGCGGACAAATGCTCAAAAAACCAAAAAGCGGTTAAGCCTGACGAGATATTCTGTGAGTTCTGGAAAAGGGAAGACAACGGGTTAAGACGGCTCAGGTTTCTCATCTCCAAACAATAGAGAGGTGACCCAATATCGAATCAATGGAGGAAAAGTTACCTTCTCCCTGTGTACAATACAAAGGGAAGGGTAATACGCGAAACTGTGACAATTATCGTGCGATCAAGCTAATGTCACACACCATGAAGGGTACTACGTAGGTGTCCGACTGCGAAAAATTGTACGGCTATCTGATAATCAGTGCGAGTTCGTCGCGGGTAAATCAACCACAGATATATCCCAAAGTACAAGGATTTGCATATTGTATTGATTGACTTTGAAAAAGCATTCGACAGACAATCACGAAATTTGATAAGGATAGCACTAAGACCTCGACGGGTTCCAGAAACCTATTTACAGATGATCATTGACATGTAGGAACTCGTACGAAGGAGCAAAGACTAGAGAAAGATGTCCCGCTGAAGTAACCGAAGAGTTCCTCATCAAAGTCTGGATACACCAGAGAAGTATCTTAAGTCCTTTGCTCTTTATTACAGTCTTTGACTATCTGCTTGAAGGTAAAGTGATGGACCCCTAAGTACACCAGATATATGTAAATAAGAAGTTAGATGACCCGACGAAGCCTTGAGGTCAGAGAAAACCATCTCATCATGTTCAAGGAAGAGATCGTTTGAACCTCGTTTAAAAAGCAATATCAATAAACATTCCAAAGATATCGGGAAAGAAAGGCAGGCCTAAAAGCTCCTGAATCACATAAATGCAACAACATCAGCATTTGGTCTACCTCAGTAACAAAGTGATCCAAAATCGGGAGGCCTGCGAATCCTACAGACGGATCAGTAACAATGCAGAGGGGTAACTTCCCAACCACGTAAAAAAAAACTGTGGTTTAGAAATAATCAAAAGCTTCGCATAAGGACAATTGAACTGGTAACGACCCCAGCAAACGAAATATGGACAACGACCTTCGGGTCTGTAACGTGGAATGTTCGGACCATTAACAGACCAGCCGAACAATTAGCAGGGGCCCTAGACTGCTATAAATCAGATATAACTACCATCCAGGAAGCGCGATGGGATGGGCCGGGCAAAAAGAGGATGCAAAACTGTGACATCTACTACGGTGATTGCTACAGAGACAACAAGCAGCGCTTATTTGCATGCGGATTTGCTATATGCGGCAGACTTAGGCAAGAAGTATGAAACTTCCGATAGGTGAACGAGCATATAATGATAATCCGGATCAAGGCTAAATTCGCTGGCATAAGCCTGATATATGTTCATGCCCTGACGGAACAAAAGGACCTTGCTACCAAAGATTGTAAAAACAGAACTTGTATCGTAGCTAGGAAACATATTAACTTATTTCTTCTATCTACCTACAGCAACTCAGACCAGACGGTAGTAAGGTTTGATCGGAGAGCGCTTTCCCACTGAATATCTCAGCCGTTTTTATGCTCTACGACGGAAATGATGCCCTACGCCATCCGAACTTACCAGCGCCTAAGCCAGGAAAGCGGAACTGGAGAGATGGGACCTTCTACTAGGCTGCGATGCGAATGCACACCGCGCGCAATTGGGTAGCGGCGATACAAACTCAGGCGGTGAGTTGGTTTTTGAATTTATTATCGAACAAGGCTCTGAGCCTACTTTTATAGTTAGAAACAGGCAAGAGGTAATTGCCATTATACTAGCAAGTTATAGAATAACCCAATACCATCTCTATAGGATGGCAAACGACTAACAAAGGCCTCGTAGGGGCAGCATCTCCCGATAGGTGCTGGTCCGCTAAGTAACGAGTAGGAGCCACTGCAGCCGAAAACCTAGCAGCTCTGTTAGTAAGCCCTACTGCCACCTCCTCGCGGTGCCATCTGGGAATTTCTTCGGAAATTGCTAACGGGAGAGGACGAATGGCGAGCTTCCTGCGCCAAAAAACAGGATAAGTGTCGGTTGGTCTGTGGCCCAGCGAGCCGCAACCGTAAAACAAACTATTGCTCCGAAACGGAAACATACGCCTCGGATACGGACTGATCATTTGTTGACGACCTTTGGCTATCGGACACGGACAATGATCGGATTCTGGAACGTTAAGACCCTCCTAGACTCACTCAAGGAAGGGCCTTATAACGCCAGATTCCTCCAATTGGAGCGCGAATTCGCACGGTATAAAATCGACATCTTAGGGCTGAGCGAGATAAGATGGTACGATGCTGGGGAATACATCTCCCCAACAAAAAGCACTGTCATGCTCTACTCTGGTAAACCAGCTGGAAGTGCACGGAGTTCTGGCATAGGACTCATGCTAACTCCAGCAGCACGTAGTAGCCTCATATCCTGGAAACCCCATAGTGACCGGATATTGACGGCTAGGTTCCAGAGTAGAGTTAGAAAAATTACCATCATACAGTGAAAGGATAATTTTTATAGCCACTTAGGTGCCGCCTACAACCAAACGCCTAATGGGGACATCGTAATCGTAATGGGAGATCTCAATGCCAAGGTGGGTAGCGACAACACCATGCTTAAGCACGTGATGGGAGTTCACGGCGTGGGAGACCGTAATGACAATGGTGAGCGGTTTGTGGACTTCTGCAATACCAACCGCCTAGTCATCGGAGGTACGCTGTTTAAGCATAACACCTGCCATAAGATCAGTTGGGTCTCTACTGATAGGCAACGAACATCCAACCAGATCGACCACATTGCGATCAGTCGCCGCTTTAGAAATTGTCTCCTGGACGTCCGAAACAGACGTGGAGCTGACGTCGGACAAGAACGAGATCACCATCTTATGGTAGCTCATTTACGCCTTCGTACTGCATCCGTCAACAGCAACCGCTCAAACCTGCTTAACATCACCAGGTTTAATATCGACAGGCTCAAGGTTCCCCAAGTGCGCCAACAGTTCAGGGACCATCTTGCCTTAGAAGCAGAAGCAATCAGCAGCATAGAGAACATGGATGACCACTGGAGTGCTGTGAAAAATGCTTTTGCGACTGGGGCACGCACTTATGTCGGTAAAAAGCAGAAACACCACCGCACATGGCTTTCTACAGACACCTGGAGACGGATCGATGAGCGTACAGCAATCAAGGCTCGGATTGCAGCGGCCTCAGCAGTAGAGAGAACCGAGCTTGAAGCCCAATACCGTGCGAAGAAGAAAGAAGTGCAACGTAGTGTGAGACGTGCCAAGCGTCAACATGTCAACTCACTGGCCTCAAGGGCTGAAGAAGCAGCGAGTAGGTGCGACAGTAGGACTGTTTACAACATCACTAAGGAGCTCATTGGTGGTCGAAACTCCAAACAACATCCAGTGAAGAGTCTAGACGGTGACCTTCTGATTTCGGATGAGGATCAGCTCACTAGATGGAGAGAACATTTTGCTGCAGTGCTAAATCACTTAGACGACGGCGGTATGATCTTGAGTTCGAATGAGCAGTTCGAAGCAACAAATTCCCGAATTCGCACCGTACCTCCCAGTAAAACTGAAATAATAACAGCAATCAAGTCCCTCAAGAAAAACAAAGCGGTGGGTATTGATGGCATCCCTGCCGAGCTATTTCAAGCGGCGCCAAATACATCGGCAGATTTGCTGCATCCGCTAATATGGAGAGCTTGGGATAGTGAACAATTTCCACAGGAGTGGAAAAGGGGGATGATCATTAAGCTTCCAAAGAAGGGTAACTTGATTGAGTGCGGTAACTGGAGAGGTATATGTGTTCTTCCAGCTGTAGCCAAAATAATAGCTAGAATAATTCTAGAACGAATTAAAGATCATTTAGATTCAACTCTCGATGTCGAACAGGCAGGCTTTCGCTCTGGATCCTCCTGCATCGACCACATAAACACCTCACGGATCATTATCGAACAATGCGTTGAGTATAGGTCTCCGCTACATTTACTGTTTATCGACTTCGAGAAGGCTTTCGACAGCTTGAATCGAGATGCTATCTGGTTGGCCTTGCGCAGGAGAGGCATTCCAGAAAAGCTTATAGCTATTATCAAGGCTACATATGAGGGCGGCAAGTGTCACGTCGTGCACAATGGTAAGGTGTCGGAGGACTTTGAAGTCCAAAGTGGAGTACGACAAGGGTGCATACTGTTATCAGCAGTGGTTATCAGCGATGTACTCCGTGCAGCATTGACGGAAGCTAATTCTGGAATTCGTTGGACTATGACATCTTACCTTAAACACCTAGATTACGCTGACGATGTTTGTCTACTTTCACATCGGATAATGGATCTTCATTTGATGGCCCAAAATCTAGAAGCTGAGGCAAACAAAGTGGGGCTAAAAATAAACACAGCCAAAACAAAAGCCCTGAGTACTTCCAATACCCGCGCTCAACTTAACTTTGCCGGAAAGCAAGTCGAGAAAGTTGATAACTTTCTATATTTAGGAAGTGTCGTCTCGGCTAATCGCGGTGGCACCGAACTGGATGTGTGCAGCAGAATCGGGAAGGCTAAAGCTGCGTTCGGAATGCTGTCCAAAATCTGGAGAAGCAAGGTTATTAGCTTAAGAACCAAGCTACGACTGTTCCGCTCCAACGTAGAATCAGTGCTGCTTTATGGGTGCAGTACCTGGAAGGTGGACACCATTAACACACGCAAGCTGCAAGTCTTCGTAAACAAATGCTTAAGAATCATCTTGAGATGTGATTCTCCCAAACCCCATAGAAACTCTATAAAGGCCGACTGGACTACCTTCAGTTACGAGGTGCAGAAGAATTATAATCTACTGCAAGATTGCTATTTACATAGGTCCGCGGACATCGACCGGAAAGCCGAGGAAATTACTGCTGTTTTCAAAGATGTTTTCGAGAAGACATGTCCCGTTTCTAAACCTAAAACAAAAGCCTCAGCCCCGGTGGTGGACCAAAGAACTAGCCAGCATAAGAAGAGAACAATGAAACTCCTGAATCTGGCAAAATCAACGAGAGCTGACTCGGACTGGGAACTACACAAAGCCAGTCAGAGGAACTTCAAGAGCGCAACCCAAAAAGCCAAAAGTCGTGGTGACGCTTTTATGACGAGATAAAGGGTATATAAGAAACCACTAGATTGAGGAAAATCTTCTCCAGTGAATCCAAAACTCTGGTTTCTCTAAAGGACCCCGAAGGAAACTGGACGTAGTCTTGTTCGAAATCCCTAGAATTGCTGATTAAAACGCACTTTCCGGGGTGTACGACCATACCACGCAGCAGTACTAATAATAATAACAATCTTATTGAATCGGATCCCCTTTGGATAGTTCTCCCTCTTTAAATCCGCAGGACTTGATGGGATTATTCCGATCATGCTGCAAAAAACTGCGCCGATAATTATCCCAGTACTCAAAGAGCTATTTGCTAGTAGTTTTAAACCATGTCGCATACCAAGAACATGGAGGGAGGTAAAGGTGGTTTTTATATCCAAGGTGGGTAAGGGATTCCTTTTTCCCCCAAGGGTATCACAATGGGTTAAAGCTGACCTGAGTGTGGCAGAGAGTATCTCTCCCTGCCATCCCACATACCTAAACCCCTTCGGGTAGGGGATAGAATATACCCGAGGTAGGCATGCCTGTCGTAAGAGGCGACTAAAATCCACCCTCCGTATACCGAGTATGGCGTATACAAAAAACATGCAATGAACAAAACAAAAGATTTAAATACCCCAGGTGGCAGTCCAGGTAAACTGGAAAATCCACCCTCTTCGGAGGTCGGCTCTACGGATTCTGGGGAGAGCCATTTATTGCACCTTATAAATCCCTTCTCAAAAAGTACAAGGGTATCTCGATCTCCACCAACAAGATCGAACGTCTCCGGAAAAAGAAGTCCGCCGGAAGCGCAAACGCGTGAAAAACGGGACTCAGCGAAATCTAAAAGCATTGAGGAGGAAAACGACGTACTCCGTACCAAGCTTAGCGAAATGGAGCTACTCTATCGTGAGCTCAAGAAAGAGGTAGATTTACTCAGGCAAGAAAATAATGCCCTAAAAAACACGTACCTACAAAAAGAAAATACAGTTAGCTCACATCGCTCACCTAGTCGCGAATACCAGACGGATGAAGAAGAGCTAACACGCGAAACGAATTGGGTCGAAAAGAAACGACCAAGCAAAAAACGAAAAGCTGGTTCCTCGCCGGAAGTCGAGCCACAAAAAGATGAAAAGCGCAAGGAGATGCAAGAAAAGCAACAACAGCCAAAATTACGTCCTCCGCCACCGATAAACGTCGTTGGAATTACGGACTATAATAAGTTGCATTGCCTCCTTAAAGGAACTCTGGCTTCGAAGTTTAAGGTGACATCTCTGCGAAACAATACGTGGAAAATCAATGTCGATGATGCCGACGGTTACCGATCAGTATCTAAAAAATTGAATGCCGAAAAGATTCAGTGGTATACTTATGAAAATAAGTTAGAAAGACCACTGCGTGTTGTAGCAAGGGGACTCCACCCCTCGTGCACTAAAGAAGATGTAATGCACGACCTTCAAGACAAAGGCTTTAAAATTCTTGATGCCGTCAATATTATCAAGAAGGAGAAACAACAGTCGGAGGGAGATCATGAAAAATTGGTAAAGCGCGGTCTTCCACTATTCATGCTTAGTTTTGATAAAGACGAAAATAAAGATATTATATATGGTATCAAGACTATTCTAAACATCGTGGTCAAAATCGAACCCATGCGTAAGACCTCCAGATCGATCCCGCAGTGTAAGCGCTGTCAAGGCTTCAATCACACGCAGACTTACTGCCAGAAAGAGCCGCGATGCGTCAAATGCGCAGGTAAACATCTCTCGGAAGAGTGTCACCTAAACAAGCAAACCCCAGCCACTTGTATAAATTGCAAAGGAAAACATCCTGCGAACTATCGAGGTTGCGAAGTGGCGAAAGAGCTTCAAAAACGCCGCGATACGCTAAAAAATTCGATGCGTCCGAATATGAAACCAATCAAGAACAGACCCAAAATAGCTACGAAAAAAGCAGCGAAAGATAGAAAGTCCGTCAATATTAACTTAAGATCGGTTAATGATAAAAAATCCGAAAGTAATAGAGATAAGGTAACAGAAGCAAAATCTCCGAATATTGGCGTGCAGTCTTATGCTCAAGCGGCGAAGACAGTTAAGGGTACGTACACGACCGACAAATCACGGGAGATCAAAGCAAGAAACCGTCCAAACTTTAATGTACAAACTCCTTCTCAAGTTGCGACATTGAAAAATAGTGATAGAGGTAGTTCAGAAGATCATGTATCCAATGTTTTTTCCCTAATTCTTGCGAAACTTGAAGAGCAATGCAAAACAAATAAACTAATTTTCGAGAGACTAGTTGCACTAGAAAACAACATTCATAACACGCGCACTTCAACCAGAATATGAAAGAAACGCTTAAAATTCTTACTTGGAACGCTAACGGGCTCATACAAAGACTCGACGAGTTAGAAATATTTATGCGAGAGAAAGATATTGATATATGCTTGGTCTGTGAAACTCATCTGAAAAAGCAATCGAATATTAAGATAAGGGGATATAGCGGATATCACGCCTTTCACCCATCGGAAAGAGCCAGAGGCGGATCATCTTTGTTTATAAAAGAAAATATCGAACACTCAGCGGAAATAAAAATTGAATTAGAAGCAATGCAAGTAAGCACGGTACGCGTTAGAAATAGACATTTTGCTTTCAACATTTCGTCTATATATTGTCCACTGCGATGTAAACTTGAAGAAAGTGATTTCACAAACATCTTCAACTTCCTTAAACCAAATTTTATTATTGGTGGTGACTTCAACGCGAAACACCCCTTCTGGGGCTCAAGATACGCCTCTCAGAAAGGTAGAAAGCTTTATAATGCGGGTATGCAATTCAGTTGTGATTTTTACTCGACGGGTAAACCAACATATTGGCCAACTGATAGAAATAAGATACCAGATCTGATTGATTTCTTTGTTGTTAAAGGAATATCTAGCAACTGTATAAAAGTTGAAGAAAGCTTTGATCTCTCCTCTGATCATTCTCCAATCATTATGACGATAAGCGAAGCTTTGATTAAAAAAGTAGGACCGGCCAGATTAACTGGCGCGAAAACTAATTGGGACGGCTTTAAAAAAGATATTGAAGCAAATATTGAGCTGAGCGTATCACTTAAAACGCCCTATGAACTTGAAGTTGAAGTAGATCGCTTCGTCGAAATCTTACAGGATGCCGCGTGGAAGAATACTCCCAAACTAAAGAGAACCCCGGCCAGTTACATTAAAATTTATCCGCAGGAAATAAAAGAGATGATTAAGGAGAAGAAAAAGCGCGTAAAAGATGGCAACAAACTCGGGCTCCGCAACATAAAGCACATCTTAACCGTTTGTGCAACTCACTAAAACGATCTATTAAAGACCTTAAGAATAATGAAATACAAACTTACCTAGAAAGCTTAACGGCAGAAAAAGATTCTAACTATTCGCTTTGGAAGGCTATAAAAGGTATTAAAAAACCTCAAATTCAAGCCGCGCCAATTAGGAAAAATCAAGACGAATGGGCCAGGCATGATAAAGAGAAAGCGCAAGTTTTCGCCGCCCACCTGGAAGAAACTTTCAAACCGTTTGATGGACAAGCACTTATTGAAAATATAAATACGTCGTATATAGACAATAGCGTAATAAGAAATGCAACGCTTACCGAAATTAAGGAAGAAATAAAGAAACTTAAACCTAAAAAAGCTCCTGGATACGACCTAATTACGGGAGAGGTTCTTAAAGCACTACCAAGAAAAGCTCTAATTAAACTTCTATTCATTATAAACGCCGCGATTAGACTAGAATATGTTCCCAGTCAATGGAAAGTCGCCGAAGTTATAATGGTCCTTAAGCCTGGAAAACCGCCGAATGAAAAAACATCTTATAGACCGATTTCGCTTCTTCCAATTATATCCAAAGTGTTCGAGAGAATATTGGTTAGGCGAATACAGCCGGTTATAGAAGAAGGGCATCTCATCCCTGATCATCAATTCGGATTTAGAAGTAAGCATTCTACAGTTGAACAAGTACATCGAATAACACATGTAATCGAAAAATCACTTGAAGAAAAAAAGATTTGTTCAAGCGTATTCCTTGACGTTTCTCAAGCCTTTGACAAGGTCTGGCACGAAGGCTTAAAGTTTAAATTACGACAAGTTCTGCCAGAGCACCTATATAATATTTTGAAGAACTACCTTGCGAATAGGCTATTCCGCGTCAAATGTGGAAACGAATATTCAGATTTTAAGGAAATAATGGCTGGGGTGCCGCAAGGAAGCGTTCTTGGTCCAGTCTTATATCTATTATACACTCGTGATATACCGCAAGTAGAAGGCACTGAGCTAGCTACATTTGCCGACGACACTGCTATCTTGACAGTAGGTAAAACGGTCGAAGATACTACAGAAAAACTGCAAGAAGCTTTGAATAGAGTAAATGAATGGACAAAGATTTGGCGAATCGCACTCAACGAGACCAAATCTGTTCATGTAAATTTTACTAATAAAAAAATAAATAATTTGCCGATCTTTTCAAACTCGGTTCAAATCCCGTTTGCAAACGAGGCTAAGTATCTTGGAATGACACTTGATACAAAGCTGAAATGGAAAACGCACGTTAAGAAAAAACGCAAAGAACTAGATAACAAATATCGAGAAATGTATTGGTTACTTGGAAAATATTCCAAGCTTAATATATATAACAAACTGCTTTTATATAAGCAAGTGCTAAAGCCTGTATGGACATATGGTATACAACTCTGGGGTTGTACCAAAATAAGTAATATTAAAATTTTACAAACTTTTGAAAACAAAGTGCTAAGAGGTATTGTAAATGCGCCATGGTATATCAGAAATAGCGATATCCACAGAGACCTTGGCATTAAAACAATCGAAGACGAAATTCAAACCTACGCGAGAAAGCATAGAAGTCGACTAGAAAGTCACGTAAATATTACAGTCCTCCAACTTTTGGAAGAAAGAAATTTACTGCGCCGTCTACAAAGAACCAAACCTTTAGACCTAGCGCGATAAGTAACCGCGTCTAAACTGCGGAGCTGGCAGGAACTTCTAATGGGAAGGTACCTGCAAAACGTCATTATTTCGCGAAACGAAAACTACTTGATAAGTGGAATACTTAGTTGTAGTAAAAATAAAAACAAGTCTGTTTGAAGGGAGGTTTTTTAGTGGGTAAGAATCCCACACTACTATGAGCACGCGCTGTCGATCCTCATAGTGTCTTGTTGAAGATTTTCACCTACCCTCGGAAAAAAAAAAAAAAAAAAAAAAAAAAAAAAAAAAAAAAATACCTAAACTAACCTAACCTACCAAAGATTGTTTCTACGAGCTCCGCGACAAAACATACGAGCAATGTCCTAAATGCGACGTTAGAATCGTATTGGGCGATTTTAACGCTAAAATAGGAAAGAAGGACGCCTTTAGCAGGCGATAAACATAGCCTACATGACACTACGTCTGACAACGGACTAAGAATAATTGATTTCGCTGTGGAGCGAAATGTCATCATAGCAAGCACATGGTTTTGTCATCTCAACATTCACAAGCAGATATGGCTATCATTGATATACTCGTAATTAGGCCAATGATCACGCAAAGATCAACCAAATTGATCACATTGCGATCGACGCAAGACACGCCTCCAGTATTCTGGTTGTCCAGACCTTCCGAGCAGCAAACTTAGACTCGGACCATTACCTTGTTGTCGTCAAGGTACGAATGCGGATATCCCAAACTGAAAAACAAAGAAGAATCACTGTGAGAAAATTGAACGTCGAAAAGCTACAATCGCAAGAGACCGCCAGAGTCTTCGCTGAACGCGTATCCCGAAATCACTCAATCACCCCTATGCCGCCAGCATCAAGTGCCGAAGACCAGTGGCAACGTCTCCAACATGCCATCAGAAACGCCGCAACTAATGTGCTGGGTTTCGCCCGACCAACACCGAGAAACCAATCCTTTGACGAAGAGTACCGACGGGTGCATGCAGCAAAACAAGAGGCATATAAAGCGGCGCTGCAAAGGAAACGAGAGCTGCTCATGAGCTCTACGAGCAAAGGAGAGGGGAACAACATCAACTTCAGAGAGGCAAAACCCATGCAGAAACCTGTAGAAATGAGAATGGAAACCTCGTAGTAGAATCACAGTCCATATTAAAAAAATGGAAAAACTACGTCTGTAGACTGTGTAACGGCGACGAAGACTAACATCCCGCTATCAGTGAGAATAAACCATTAAACATAGACGATGACAGCCAACATTTCCGTCCACCTGACCAAATCGAAGTGAAGATAGCAATATTCAAGCTGAAATCTAACAAGGCTACTGGACCTGATGACTTACCGCCCGAACTTTTCAAGGCAGCTGGTGATGAATTGGAAGAGAGCATACACCAACTCATCTCATACAAGAACTTCTGCGATATTGTGTGAACGCCTGAAACTTTCTATCAACAGCCTGATTGGCCCTATCAGTGCGGTTTCAGACCAGAAAAAACGAAAGAAGTCCAAATCGATACCCATCACTTCTTTGTCGATTTCAAGGCCGCCGATGACAACATCTAAGTAGATCTATATATAGCCATGTCTAGTTTCGATATCCCTGCCAAACTTGTCCGTCTGTACAGAATGACGGTGGAGAACGCTCGCTGCTCCATTAAGGTTGGTAATGACCTCAACGATGCCTTTGATGTTAAAAAAGGTTTTAGACAAGGGGAGGCACTGTCATGTAACTTCTTTAATATTGTATTATACCTGAACGGATTATGTTGAGTTCCACAACAACAAGGCAACACCAGAGGCACAATCTATCAAAAGTCCGTACAACTGCTTGCATATGCCGAAAGATATTGCTGTTATTAGAAGAACTCAGCCGGCTGTCACCGGTGCGCTTGCAACTACTGTAACAGAAGAAACCAAAATGGGTTAAGCGATAAACGAAGCAAAACCAAGTGTATGCTGTCAACAATAAGGTTCAATTAACACCGACGAATTAGCTAAAGACCGAGCTAAATGGAGAGGATTGTTGGTCGAGGCCCATATTCACCCGAACTGTAGCGCCACCTAAGTAATTAAGTGAGTGCAGAATACTAAAAACATTATTTAAAAACAAAATATATATACACATCTGAAGTTTCAATTTTGAAATTGTTGGGAATACAGCTATATTCATAATTGCTTAATTGTAGTAAGCTATGGTAAGGTCATAAAATCCGTTGGGGGTGGTTAACCCCAACAAAGTAATTTTATCTTTTAATCGACTATACCTACTAATTTTCACTATTTTATTTTCTGTAAATTCAATTACGGAATTAAGAATCAAAACGGCCACCATTTGCATGTGGGTCTTTATTTAATTTGATAAATTATAAAAGCATTTTAAGCCATAATTAAACCTATATTCAGGTTTCACTTTACATGTGAATTAACAAATGCATCAAGTGAATGGAATCCCAAAACCAATTAAGTAAAAACCCATTATGCCTCCAAATACGGACCCCAATTCCATAATCATAAGGCAAGTATTATTTTAATTATTTTTAATTAATATGGCCATAATTAACGCGAGACAATAACAAATATCCAAATGTTACTCTTCCGCACCACTGAGCATCATCCCGTCGACATCAGAAAAGTTCTATCTGCAGATACCAACGTTTTGCAAAATATTTGACACCCACATAGCGTGGTATGAATTGTTGCATTCCATGGTCGTATCCGCAACCATATACATTGCAATTCTTATCGAAATGCATCCTAGTTTCATGTTATCACAGCCAACATGAGCACCAACCGCAGAGGAATTTTCCATGAATAAAAAAAAAAAAAAATTGAATTAAAATAAACATTTCAAAAATGTACTCGTATAAGTATGTGTAAAGCCGGGTGTTACTGATAGATAAGCCGATTATACAAATATGTACTGTGAAAATTGATTTTCCTAAAACTGCTCTAGAGATTATGTACCAGAATCCACCGCAGCTAGACGAACATTTTGTACGATATTAATTCAGTAATTCCCTGTAGTTGAAGAGGATCCTGTTTACACGAACCTAATGTGGAGATTTGTTGCGTTTTAGACGGTTGGTGGAATATGAGACTCATTTAAGTTGAGCTTATACAGGGATAGTTGCAAGCGCCAGGGGAATGTTTTGAAAAGTACTTGCTAAATAGAGTATTTCGCCACTGTAGAAGGATTGAAAAGCAATCAAAGTAGCACATCCGTTTTACCTAATCACTTCGCAGCGGAGGGCGGTGGAATATTGTCTTTTAAACACCATTACATTCGGAGGGTGTTGGCAAAGGCATGCATTGGGTGTTCATTTTGACTATTTTTTGTAACTTCGGGCTTATAGAAAATGAGTTAATTCTGCTAGCGTGCATGCACTGGTGTGTCGGGAAAGCTTTGCAACAGAAGTTGCAACTGAAACTCTTATAAATGTGTACTCTAATCTAACCCATCTTTTATGTGTGTTATGGAACATCTCCAAAACTCTAATGAATAGGCTAATTTTGATGTTCGTAGTTCAATTTATGATATCTGTAGATTGTATTCGGCTGGTCACACGGTAGTACATGCGATCATATGAAAACACAAGCGTTTTCACTCAGCTGAGGCCTACCAACTCCTACTCTCAACCTCCACGCGGTGACAGCCGGGTGCCTAGTACCTTAATCCAAGAAATGGGTAACCAACCCCGTTTGGCGTATACTTGGTGGTGGCAGATGAGAGAGGGGGGAAGAGTGCTTTTCTCACTAGAGCACTTCTTCCTGTTCCAGGCGGAAGCGGACGAATTCCCTAGACGGAGTCAACGGTTCTATAGTTCCAGTTAGGTTGAACTTAGTGAATACCTTGCGCGAGCTGCTTCGACGTATTCAGATCACAGGTCGGTAAGGAATTTCCAATGTTGGTCAGGACATCGGAATAGAGATGTTGGCGGAGGAGCCCTTAATGGGCTAACGGCAGCAGTCATACTCCCGTAGTGGACTACTGGCACCGGTGTA
The DNA here is from genome assembly GCA_945910035.1 of Brachypalpus laphriformis. NCBI lineage: Eukaryota > Metazoa > Arthropoda > Insecta > Diptera > Syrphidae > Brachypalpus > Brachypalpus laphriformis. The sequence continues at coordinate 129,728,081 of OX246755.1, forward strand.
CCCGGCCCCTCGTCCTAGGGGAATAATTAAGGAACTGGCCCTCCAGGTTGGGGGTTGTGCCGTCGGGGTAACTTCCCTATATATATACCGCCATCCAGGACGCGCGATGGGATGGGCCGGACAAAAAGAGGATGAAAAACTGTGACATCTACTACGGTGATTGCTACAGAGGCAACAGGCAACGCTTATTCGGATGCGGATTTGTCATACGCGGCAGACTTAAGCAAGAAGTCTTAAGCTTCCGACACGTGAGCGAGCGTATTATGACTATCCGGATCAAGGCTAAATTTGCTAACATAAGCCTAATATGTGTTCATGACCCCACAGAAGAAAAGGACCATGCCACCAAAGAGTGTTTCTACGAGCTCCTCGACAAAACATACGAGCAATGTCCTAAATACGACGTTAAAATCGTATTGGGCGATTTTAACGCAAAAATAGGAAAGGAGGACGTCTTTGGTAGGACAGTCGGTAAGCATAGCCTACACGACATCACGTCTGATAACGGGCTAAGGCTAATTGATTTCGCTGTGGAGCGAAATGTCACCATAGCAAGCACATGGTTTCCTCATCTCGATATTCATAAGCAGACATGGCGGTCCAATGATCATGTAACGATCAACCAAATTGATCATATTGCGATCGACGCAAGGCATGCCTCCAGTATTCTGGATATCCGGACCTTCCGAGCGGCCAACATAGACTCGGATCATTACCTTGTTGTAGCCAAGGTACGAATGCGGATATCCCAATCTGAGCAACAAAGAAGAATTACTGTGAGAAAATTTAACGTCGAAAAGCTACAATCGCAAGAGACCGCCAGAGTCTTCGCTGAACGCGTATCCCGAAATCCATCAATCACCCCTTTGCCGCCAGCATCAAGAACCGAAGACCAGTGGCAACGCTGCCAACATGCCATCAGAAACGCCGCGACTGATGTGCTGGTTCTCGCTCGCCTACCACCGCAAAACCCCTGGTTTGATGAAGAATGCCGGCGAGTGCATGCAGCAAAACAAGAGGCATACAAAGCGGGACGAGAGCTGCTCGTGAGCTCTACGAGCAAAAGAGACGGAAAGAACATCGGCTTCTCCAAAAGAAGAAGAAAGAGCATCAGAAGCGCGCGTTTGAGAATATCGAGAGTCTATACTCCAGGAACAATGTACGGAAGTTTTACCAAAAGGTAAAAAGAACGTGTCAGAGAAGTAATACCCGTACAGAAACCTGTAGAGATGAAAATGGAAACCTCGTAGTAGAATCACAGTCGGTGCTGAGAATATGGAAAAACTACTTCTGCAGACTGTATAACGGCGACGAAGCCCAACATCCCGCTGTCAGGCAGAATGAACCATTCAACATAGACGATGATAGTCAAAATTTCCGTCCACCTGAACAAAACGAAGTGAGGATAGCTATATCCAAGCTGAAATCCAACAAGGCTGCTGGACCTGACGGCTTACCGGCAGAACTTTTCAAAGCAGCTGGTGATAAATTGGTAGATTGCATACACCAACTCATTTCTAATATTTGGTCAGACGAGTGTATGCCTGATGAATGGAATCTCAGCATCGTTTGCCCGATCCACAAGAAAGGAGACCCCCTCAACTGCACCAATTATAGAGGCATCAGTCTCCTCAACATCGCATATAAGATCTTTTCTGCGATATTGTGTGAACGCCTGAAACCTTTTATCAACAGCCTGATTGGACCCTATCAGTGCGGTTTCAGGCCAGGAAAGTCCACCATCGATCAAATCTTCACACTTCGGCAGATCCTGGAGAGAACCCAAGAATTCCAAATCGATACTCACCACCTCTTTATCGGTTTCAAGGCCGCCTATGACAGCATCTATAGAGAAGAGCTTTATAGAGCCATGTCTAGTTTTGACATCCCTGCCAAACTTGTCCGTCTGTGCAGGCTGACGATGGAGAACGCTCGCTGCTCCATCAAGGTCGGTAATGACCTCACCGAGACCTTTGATGTCAAAAAAGGCTTTAGACAAGGTGACGCGCTGTCATGTGACTTCTTCAATATTGTACTTGAACGGATTGTGCGGAACTCACAAGCCAACACCGGAGGCACAATCTATTACAAGTCTGTACAACTACTTGCATATGTCAACGATATAGACATTATTGGAAGAACTCAGCGGGCTATCACCGGTGCGTTTGCAAGCATTGAGGCGGAAGCGGCCAATATGGGTTTAGCGATAAACGAGGGCAAAACCAAGTACATGCTATCAACAAGAAGGGAAAACCAACACCGACGAATTGGACAAAACGTCACCGTGGGCAGCTATAACTTCGAGGTAGTAAGGGACTTTGTCTACTTTGGCTCTGCTATAAATTCTACTAACAAAATCAGTGCAAAAATCAAGTGAAGAATAACTCTTGCCAATCGCTGTTTTTTGGGCTTATAAGGCAATTCAAAAGTAAAGCCCTATCTCGAACAACTAAGGAGACTCTGTAGACCTTGATCATCCCAGTCCTGCTTTACGGCGCTGAAACATGGACTTTATTAAAAGTGGATGAAGATATCCTTCCGTGGGCGCCGTGGCGTAAGTGGTTAGTGTGTCGGATCACTACGCATGAGGTTCCAAGTTCGAATCCCAGAAAATACCAAAAAGTTTTTTCACGGTCCCACCTCTCGCGAGCGTCTGACAAACATCCGAGAGTATTGTTGTCATGAAAAAGCTTCTCAAATCGCCGTTCGGAGTCGGCATTAAACTGTAGGTCCCTTCCATTCGTGTGAAAAATATAACGCACACAACATGATTGGTTGCGAGAAGCTAGGCCCTGGCACTTTAAAGAGCTGCTGGGAGACCGCGTAGGGCGAAACGGATAATCCTGCGCTGGGTGGCTTCAGTACGTCTGATGTGAACAACATAGTGTGGCAACCAAGCTTGGCTAGCATATTCGACAATAGGTCCAACGAAAATTAAATGACCAAGGTGACTGCCTTGAGGGACACCCGAAGCTTTCCTTAATGGGGTTAGAGACAGAAGACCTAAATATAACCTCGTACTGTCGACCTTCCAAGTAGGATTTAATCCAATTGATAAAACCGGGTTGAAAACCGAAAGCTTTCAACTTAAGCTAGTATAATAATTGTTACACTTTTTCGCTGTGTTAATTGATTAATTAAATAATTCGCGCACCGGTTAGCTAACTCGCTAAACTTTTTCGAAAACAAAAAAAAAGACGATATAAAAAAAATAAACGCTTCTGCGACCGGATCGAATGTGAAATGTCAAAAAAGGAAACACGGCGAAAAGAAGTGCAACAGCACGTTTAGTGGTGTTCGGTACCGGCTGCTCGGTTAGGGTGGGCTCGTTGAAGAAAACTGGGCGCCGTGGCGTAAGTGGTTAGTGTGTCGGATCACTACGCATTAGGTTCCAAGTTCGAATCCCAAAAAATACCAAAAAAGTTTTTCACGGTCCCACTTCTCGCGAGCGTCTGACAAACATCCGAGAGTATTGTTGTCACGAAAATGCTTCTCAAATCGTCTTTCGGATTCGGCACTAAACTGTAGGTCCCTTCCATTCGTGTGAAAAATATAACGCACACAACATGAGTGGTTGCGAGGAGCTAGGCCCTGGCACTTAAAGAGCTGTTGCGCCAAATATTTATTTATTTATTTTGAAGAAAACTCGATTACGATAGGTTAAATAATTATCCGAAGAAAAATTTCGATAAAGAAATTAATTAAAAGAAGTTGTCGATTGGTGGAAAAAGATTTATATTTTATATTAAGGTGGGCCCACGGTGTCTTTTAGTAGGAAGACGACGAAACCTGTGGAGGGAAAAATGGTGGGTGGTAAAGTGACGCGGAAAAAAAAGGTCAACAACACTAAAGCAATAGTATACCTCTTTGTAAACGCCCCTCCAGGGCGCGGTGGTTTATTTAAGAAAGAATTTAAGAAAAGTTACAAAAAAGGTAAGATAAATTAAAGGATCGATAAAAAAAAACCCCAATTGAAGCGGAAAAAAAGATCCACAAAAAAATAAAAGGATGTTATCGCCGTTAAGGGAGTGTCCCGTTGCGCTCGGTCCCGAACTTGTAAAAGCGGATCTAATACCGGTCGCGAGTCCCGCTTTCACCGGAAAAGAAAACAACGGAACGGAAATCTACCGAATCTCAAATGACAACGTTCCTACACCAAACGCGAATTCCGACAAAAAAAGAAGAACCACTACACTGTTTCTTTGATGTCCTTGTTTTGTCCTCCTCCTATTCCTTTCGTCCCGTTCTGGCGAGGGTTTCCTTTCTTTATGTTTGAGTCCTCTCGTCCTGTAACTCCGTCTTGTCACACCTTTCCTTTTTTTTTATCTTGTGTTTTATGACAAAACACTGTACTCAAAGAAAAAACAACTTCTCACTTTTTAATCTCAAAAAAAAATTGCTGTCAACTCAGGGAGCTCTCTCGCGTATCATGCCTAACATCGGTTGGCCTGGATAAGCTAGAAGGATTCTACTCTCTAGAGTTATCACCTCAGTTCTGTTATATGCCGCCCCAGTCTGGGGGGAGGCACTGAGGACGAAGGAGACCAAAAGAAGACTATCGTCATCATACAGACTCTGTGCGCTACGGACAATCAGCGGCTTTCGAACCATCTCTGACGAAGCTGCATTTGTCATAGCTGGAATGGTCCCCATCGATATTCTCGCAGATGAAATGCTGAGGATATATAACAGAAGAGCATTGAGTCATCATGACGCCACTGGTATCAAGGTGATAAAAATTGAAGAAAGGGAAGCGTCAGCAGCTATGTGGCAAGCTCGTTGGGCTAATACAACAAAAGGCAGATGGACACATAAACTTATACCGACAATCCAAGACTGGATAAGTCGAAAGCATGGAGACTGCGACTACCATCTAACGCAGTTCCTGTCTGGCCACGGTGGCTACCGTAAATAGCTACACCGATTTGGACATGACAACTCACCATCCTGCCCGGAATGCCCAGGTGAAGATGAAGATACAGAGCACGCAGTGTTTTACTGCACACGTTTCACGGCATGGGGAATTACTCTTCCAAGTCCGTCTAAAGTATGAGGTTTTCTTATATCCGTCATCTACTGTATCTCCAAAATATATCGACACTTCAATATATATTTTTGTAATTTGTACTACAGGTGAGTGGGTAGAACAAAAATGTGCCTATGTGTAAAGAAACGAATGTCTAACAAAAAATTCAATGGATTTGGTGTCTGAAGTTCGTGTGTTGATCCAAATACGGCTTGAACTCATTTGACACAGTACCATAGCCTGTATAAAAATGTTATTATACAGTAATGATAAATGATGAACATATCGACCTGTAAGTTCCTGGAACTGGAAATTCAAAAGAAATGTATCTCCTCTATAATTTCAATATGGAGTTGGAGTAAGTAATTGGAAGAGCAATTTAAAGGGAGTGCCCAACGTTGACGGTCTCGTAATGGTTAGATACTCTTTGCGTGTGTGGGATTAAGTGGTTCTGCCCAGCACGTTTCTACCAGACTTGATGGATTTCTAGAACCCAAAATGTTTGCCACCGTAGCAGATAACTGAATAAATCTTTGGTCAGAAATTTAAAGGTCATTTTCAAAGGTGCCTATAACAGAAAATATAATTCGTAGTAAATTTCACAGATATGTTAACATGGCTCTAGTTTTGTAAGTAAAAAAATATTTTAATGACGACAAGGACAATATTCCTTGAACTTTTCAAGAAAATATGGACTTTTCCACCAATATCGCGTTCGGTATCGATATCGATTTATCAATATGTCGAAAGTTTATCAGATTTCATTCTGTTCTACGCAGCATATTTATGGGGATATAGAAGAGATGAATCCATCGAGAAACTTCTAATACATTACCTCAAATGAATATTTTATCTCCCTGCCAACACACCAAACTACATGCTTATGCTGAAATTCGGCTTAGCCCTATTTTTCATTTTTTTAATGGCTTAGCCCTACTACTCACAGAAATGCTGAAACTCCAAGTGAATTATGTTGTTAAGGTTTTTAACGTCCCAGATTACAGACCAAAAATAGCAGCGGTACAAGCTAACAAAGATAAACTGGATGGTTCAATGAGTGGTTGGAATTAGCTCGCGGCTGTGTTATTGAAATTAATCACGAAGATTTAAGGTGTTTGAAGAATCAGCTTTCAGGCTAGGGCAAGTTATTTAGATGAAGCTTCGGGATCGCTACATAAAACTATATACAGCCGTTTGAATCACACAATTTGTTGCAGAAGAATTACTTTATTATGTACCTTACAGAGAAGATTTACCTCTGCTACGCAGTTTTTGTAATTTGGAAGAAAGGGAGGTTAGTCTGCATTTCATTGACAAATGTTCAGTTTCTTTTTGGAAACAAGAAGACATATCTTGGGAATCGTTGCCCTGTTGGAGAATCAAGTCAAAACTCTTCTCAATGATACGAGTATTTATGCTCCTCTATTTCGGTATTAAAAAATTGCACTGCAATATCGCGAGAGAATATTGACTGGAATTTTTTAATAAGTGTTCATTATTCTGTTATTTCATGATAATAATGATATTTGAAAAATTATCTACATAGGCATATGATTATATTATCAATAAGTCAGACGGCAATGCCATCTAAACTGATCTAAATATTTTGTAATTAATTTTGAAGTACACTATTAAAAATTGAATCCAATCTAATCTAATCGAAAATTTAATTAACGAAGGAAATATATAGGCTTTCTCTGTATCGATCTTTTCTGTTCTCCCTTAATAGTCACAAGTCACTTTCTTATTCCTATTTCCAGCCTTGAGAATTTTAGTGATATTGTTCACAGTGCAGCTACCCCAGTAATTTAACCTTCTAAGCTTACATAATTTACTCGTCTATTACTCAGTTCTTATGAACTAAGCTCTCCCCATGTATCTACGAGTATGTATCTGCCATAATTACATCCTGCTTATTGCATAATTTGCTCAAAATTTATTAGATTATTGTGAAACCTTTTTCTTTACTAAATAACATAATTCTTTTGTAACACTAATAGGTAAGCTCCCTTTGAACCAATTTACATCGTCTACCATAGACCTACTGACATGATAGAGACTGGCGGGTAATTTTAAAGAACCCACCTGTACGGTATCCATTACGCACCGCTGTTCAAAAGTAGCATTAATGTAACACCATGGCAGCTGTAGTAACCTTGTTTCTTCCATTAAACTCGATAAGCCTTACCAGTATTTAAGCTTTTATCTTCACATAAAAGGATTATTATTCTATATTCTGTCATAAAGCTATTCGCCTTCTTTGAAATTATACATCTACGTATAACACGTTTTGACGGATGCCACTTACCTCCGCCTAATAACATTATCACTGTGCGGCGCTTTGTGATGTGAGAGTGCGAAGGACTCGGTGCACAAGTGTGATGAATGATTTCTGCCAGGACGGGTTTATACGAGTATAAATGTGCGCCACGTATACGAGTGTAGCTAATGAAATGATATATGTACATATGTATGTATCTGGCTATAATAAACTCACTTAGCGCTCTCATATACTGTATTTAATTAACACTCTTGTGACAGAGATCTAAAAAAAATTGTTTTATGTTAAAGGAAATTAAATGCGTCCTCGGATTCGCAGGTAAGTACTGCTGAGCGTCGGTCGTGTGCAGTTGGATGTGATGTGGGACGCAATTTGATCAACAGATGTGAATGTTTTGAGTACTTTTTTTTTAAACTACTGCTTTAAAGTAAAATGTTCACAAAGTTTTATAAAAACTCTGCAAACCATTTATATTTAGAAGGGAGACGTAGCATTTATGTGAAATGGAACTTGAATTAGATGTACGAATATCAAGTGCAAGGTTCTGAGTTAAAGCTTTTTAGGGTTATTAGACTTTATATAACGTTTAAGCATACGTTTCCACTTACGCATGAAGAAATTGAAATTGGGTGAAAAGGTGAAAGTAATTGCAATGATGTCTTAGTAATTATACATACGAGTAACTAGTGGAGTGCAAGTTAAATCCTTAAAATCTGAAAAATGCGACATGTTTCTGCGGGACCGCTCTTCACCTTTGTGCACATAAATGATTTCATTAAAGAAGGAAGAATGCTCAGGAGATTCGTTCGCCAAAGTTCATTAGCAATGCTCATGGCCAGCTTCTTGTCGATGACGACAAAATTCTGCAGAGGTGGCGGCATATTGTGAAGAGCTTTCAAATGAACAGTTTCCCCGGCTATACTTTCCAAGAGCCACCCCTAACTGCGAAGAAATACTCGACATTACAGTCGAAGAAGTTAGTGAGGCGGTCAAATACTCCAAAAAACGAAAAGCGGTTGGGCCAGACGAGATACCTTCTGAGTTCTGGAAAAAGATGGGAGACATCGGGTTCAGATGGCTCAGAATTCTCATTTCTAAATTTGTGAGAGGTGATTCAATGCCGAATCAATGGAGGGAAAGTTACCTTGGTGATACGCGAAACTGTGATAACTACCGTTCGATCAAGCTGATGTCACACACCATGAAGATCGTTGAGCGGGTATTAGGTGGCCGACTGCGAAAAATAATACGGCTATCTGATGATCAGTGCGGGTTTGTCTTGAGTAAATCAACCACAGATGCAATCCAAAGTATAAGGATCATAATGGAAAAACATCGTGATTCCTTACGGGATTTGCATATTGTATTGGTTGACTTTGAAAAGGCATTCGACAGACAACCACGAGATCTGATATGGGTGGCGCTAAGACATCGAGGGGTTCCAGAAACATATGTACGAAGGAGCAAAGACAAGAGTAAGATGCCCCGCTGGAGTAACCGAAGAGTTCCCAATCAAAGTCGGAGTGCACCAGGGAAGCGTTTTAAGTCCTTTGCTCTTTATTACAGTCCTTGATTATCTGCTTGAAGGTAAAGTGATGGACCCCAAGGTACATCAGTTATTCTTTGCTGACGATGGAGCCATCATAAGTGAGGATCCTACATCCCTGCAACGAGCACTTGATGTGTGGGTGGACGTTTTGGAGGGAAATGGGTATCGCATTAGTTCAAAAAAGACAGAGTACTTGTGCTGCCCGTTCTCTGATCCACTCAGGCCTATTCCAGACATTTATTTGAATAGAACAGTGCTTCCCAAGTGGGAAAAGTTCAAATATCTGGGATCTATGATCAATAACAAAGCAACTTGTGATGACGACATCAATCATCGTGTAAGCGTAGGCTGGATGAAGTGGCGAGAAAATTCCGCGATCTTCTGTGACAGAAAAATGCCACCTAAGTTGAAAGGAAGGCTCTACACCGCAGTTGTACGTCCAGCGCTCACATACGGTTCACAATGTTGGACGATGTACAAAACGTATGAGAGTAAATTAACGGCAGCTGAGATGAAGATGCTTCGCATGACAGCAGGAGTGACAAAGCTTGATCGAATAAGAAGTTTGAGGATCCGTGGAAGCTTTCACATCAAGGAAACCATCGTACAAAAAATAGAGCGCAACCGGCTCTGCTGGTATTGCCACGTTCAAAGAAGAGATCATTTGAACCCTGTTAAAAAGGTAATATCAATGCACGTTCCAAAGACATCGCGATGTAGGAAAGGCAGGCCTATAAACGCCTGGATCAGACAAATGCGACGACATCGGCATTTCATTGGCCTCAGTAACCGAGTGATCCAAAATCGATATTTTCTGAGGTCAAATAGGCGAACCCCACAGGCGGATCAGTAGAAATGCGGTGAAGTGTGAGGGTTGTGATCCCTTGTTTTCGGATCAGAGCCTCGCTGATAAAAGGAAGAAGAAGAAATGCTTTCATTAAAGTTTACCATAAATAATTAAAATTCTTGAACTTATTTTTGATTGCAAAGTAGTGAGAAAGCGATTGGCAAATTTAACTAAAATATCAGGTGAACTATAGTCACACCCTGACTATCAAATAATGTAAACAATATTATAATTTTGTTTAACAAATCTGACTCAATCCATTAACTGCTTCAAACATTTCCGGCTTTTCTAAGCCAAAATAAAGATTAAGGTACCAATTAATTCTTTTATGCTGCTTAGATTTGGTCTAGGATTAATTTTACTCCGACCATTATCTCTGATGAGAGCTATAATAGTCACAGAGGTACTATATTATCACTTGGCATACTAATCATGCGTCTTTCATGAATGAGTTCTCTCCACGGCATAGCAATCGGCACATCATCAATTATCCCAACTACGTTCATGTTTACTATCAATCTTCAGGTTTTGATTGCATAATTCCCATCAATTCATCCATCTGGCCAATGTAGTGTAGCAGTTGAGAGATTTTCGTTTGAATGCAGCAAATTACCAGAAGTGAAACACATTTTGAGTCCATTGAAAGCAAAATCGATCAAGAGATACACCGCTGGGTATTTTTGTATACTATAGAACTCAGGATGTCAAGTACTCCATTTGGGGATGAATAGCATTTACGAAGGCAAAGCAATTTATTAAGCGATCCATCTGGTGTAGTACGATACGAGCCCATGTCCATGGCATATCATGGGCAAATTTAAAGAATTTTGTTTATAAGCTTCAGAATTTCGCTTCTCCTTTGTGGTAAATGGTAATGGTCCATTAGTGTGATGGACCCTTTTTATATTTAAAACTTTGTATTGTGCATCTACAAATACCCTTCATAAAAATACATACTGACTATAAAGAGCAACTAGTTTTCTATTTAAAAAACAAAAATTCAATAGTTGATGAGTGATTTGAAAACAGTGAATAGCTAACGAATTTTAATAAAATACTTAAATATTAACGCTCAACTATAAAAGTCGAAAACAATCGGAAGCTAAAGTGAAAATGCTACGTTAAGATTTCTTCAGTACTATCAATTGCTCAAGTTGGCCATAATAGGCGTATGTGAACGAAAGCGATTGTCAGGGTCAAGTAGTTTTGCCTGTCAATTTGTGTGTTGTTGCAAAATTGGTAAAATTGAAAAAAATTGAATTGTATTCCATAATTAATGGGAATGATTGTTCTTACTAATAAAGCCATAATATATGGAAAAACTTTCATTTTGTTCATTTTATTGCATTTTTAAAAAGAAACTTGTAGTTGGCCTACCCGGTTTTGAAGTGCATGCTTTGCTCCACATTGTGAAAAAAAATTGCGTTAGTTTTTTTTTTTTTTTTTAATAAATTTTTTTATGATTTTTTTCTTTTACGAGTTCAAAATGGGTCGTAGGCAGCTGAAGTGGCTCGGAATATTAATATTGCACTTGGCCCAGGTACAGCTAATGAACGGACAGTGCAATGGTGGTTTCGAGAATTTCATGGTAGAGATCAGGGTTGCCGAAGTGACTACTAAGGGAGTATTCGTACTCCCCTCTCATACACTGTACTCCCGTACTCCTCTCATCATGATTTTACTCCTTTTAAAATATTTAATTTTTTTTTTTCAAACAGAAACGTACTAATTTGAATATTTTGTTTATTAAATAGTACTTTGTTAACCGTTCGATGTCAGAAAAGGTCTTAAACAAGGTGACGCGCTATCATGTGCTCTCTTTAATATTATACTTGAACGAATTGTACGAAACTTACAAGCCAACACCGGAGGTACAATCTTTTACAAGTCTGTACAACTACTCGTTTACACCGATGACATTGACATAGTCGGAAGAACTCAGGGGGCGTCAGTGGGGCATTTACGAGTATTGACGTCGAGGCATCGACGATGGGTTTAGCGGTCAATGAAACCAAAACAAAATATATGCTGTCTACAAAAAGGACACCCAACATCGGCATCTTGAACAGAATGCCACAGAAGAGAGATATAATTTCAGTTGCGACTGATACTTTAAATAGTATAGACGTGCTTTCTTAATTCTTCTACACAAAATGTCCAAAATTTGCCCTAAGTGCGATAAATCTGTTAAACGATCTGAAAGTTTAGCATGCGGATCGTTTTGTGGTCAAACTTATCACAAAATTTGTGCCGAAATTAGTGACATTAATCATAGATTGTGGGCGCCGTGGCGTAAGTGGTTAGTGTGTCGGATCACTACGCATGAGGTTCTAAGTTCGAATCCCAGAAAACACCAAAAAGTTTTTTTCACGGTCCCACCTCTCGCGAGCGTCTGACAAACATCCGAGAGTATTGTTGTCTCGAAAAAGCTTCTCAAATCGCCGTTCGGATTCGGCTCTAAACTGTAGGTCCCTTCCATTCGTGTGAAAAATATATAACGCACACAGCATGAGTGGTTGCGAGAAACTAGGCCCTGGCACTTAAAGAGCTGTTGCGCCAAATATTTATTTTATTTATTTTTAATCATAGATCTTTTTTAAATTCTAATTTCTTTTGGAAGTGCAATTTCTGTACAAATCTCAATTTCTCTTCTTTCATTAACCGCTTTTGCGAACTCTCTAACTGCGTTAGTGATCTTAAAAAGGAAATCTCATCTTTGAAAGAAGTGATTAATAAATCGTTCCCGTCAAAACAAGACACCCAACAATGTAACAATGATCGGGATAATCAAAGTGATTTAGAATCTTCGCCCAATGAAAACAATATTCCCAATAACGATATTAATTTTAATTCTAATTTTTTGTCAGTGCCGGGAATTTCTCGTGGTATCTCTTTAACTTCTCTTGAAAGTGTTCCCTCCCCCAGTGAGAAACCCGGTGAAATAACAGTAAACAGAAAAAGAGTTTTAAAAGAGAATAAAAACAAAAAATCTTTTCCACAAAACCAAAATAAAAACCAGAATAATACTAAGAAATTGTTTGGCTCTGACAATTCGTCGACTCTAAATGTGTTACCCTCTATCAAGTGAATTGCGCACCGATACAAATCCAGATGATATAGTAAATCACATTTCCGCAAAGACGGGTATTCCAACCAATTGTATGAAGTGTTACAGGCTAATAAAACGAAATATTGACCTATCCTCTTTAAGTCACGTAAATTTTAAATTAAGTATCCCATCTGACAAACTTGGTTGTGTAATGGATCCATCTGTGTGGCCATACTTTGTACAAATTAAAAAATTTCTTCCTAATTTAAAAAACGAAGATGCAACTCTTCATCAATAAGATCTAATATAAATCGTTTTCCTAATGTGTCTTCTGTGTCGAGTTCTCTTACCAACCAATTTAATTTATTTTACCAAAATACCGAAGGTCTTCGAACCAAAATGGAAAAAGTGTTTCTCTTTTCATCTTCTGCCCAGTATGACGTCATTGCTCTCACAGAGACTTGGCTCACCGGGAATCACAACAGCGCGGAAATGTTCAACAATTTACAGTATACTGTTTTCCGCAAAGATCGTTGTTACGAAATGCTTGACTGCGAGAGGGGAGGCGGAGTAATGGTCGCTGTGCGCGCATCGTTGCAGTGCACTCAACTTGACCTACCTCAATCATCAGCTGCCCTGGATATTGACCAGTTAATTATTAAAATTAAATTTGATTCGTTAAATGAAGTATTTTTTATAATTATCTATATTCCACCAAGGAGTTCTTATGAATTGTATAAAGCTCATGTTGATAATTGTTGTTTTGTTTTAAAGAATTTAAAAGATAATCACCACATCATTTTATTGGGTGATTTGAATTTGCCAAATATAAAGTGGATATATGACGCTGAAAAATCAAGATTAGTTCCATTAAATGTTAATTCTGAATATGAATGTGAAGTTGTTGATACTTTCGCCCAATGATCTTCGTCAAATTAATTATTTTAAAAATTAATTTAATAATGTGCTCGACCTAGTTTTTGTTGATGCAGAATTTAGCATTAATATCAGCAACTCTATGATTCCTCTTTTTCCCAATTCAATTTTTCATGTTTCTTTCTGCTTACATTTTGAATTTCATTACAATTTTAAGCCTTCTGTTCCTAGTCAGCATAATTTTCAATATAATTTTGCTAAAGCCAATTTTATCGGTATAACCGATTACTTTAATTCCATAGATTGGTGTCTAAAGTTTAATAATATTAATTTAATTGAATCACATAATATGTTTACTTAAATTGTAAAGGTGGCAATTGATATGTTCACTCCCAAATCTAAAAATATTATTACCTCTAAACCTATTTGGTTTAATAATAGAATTATTAATCTTAATAACAGAAAAAACAAAATTTATAAGCAATTTCGAAAAGTGAACAATAATCCGGAACTGTACAACTAATATCGAACTCTTCAGAAACAATTTGAAGTCTTGAACCAATTTCTTTACAAACAATATCTTTTTTCCGTTGAATCTAATTTAAAAACGAACAGCAGATGTTTTTGGAGTTTCATCAATAGTAAAAAGCGTTCGAATGGCATTCCTAACTGCATGCATTATAAAGACGTAACTTCTTCGGATCTGTTAACTATATGCAACTTGTTTGCTAAACATTTTCAGTCCGTTTATACGAATGAAGTTTCAGCTACACCTAATATATTTTCGGACAGGGACTCCTCAATATATAATTCCGTCAACATTGGTAGTATGAACTTCTCCATCCCTGAGGTTGAATCAGCACTATCTAATTTGAAAATGGATAAATGGCCAGGTATAGATGGTATCCCCCCTATTATCTTAAAAATGTGTGCTAGCTCATTTGCCATACCCCTTCAATTGATTTTTAATCGTTCTATTGATAATGGCAACTTTCCCACTGCGTGGAAAAGTTCTTTTATATTGCCTATCCATAAATCTGGTCCTAGACAAGAGGTTTCAAACTACCGCCCGATCTGCAAAATCTCTACCATTCCAAAGTTGTTTGAAAAACTTGTATATGACAAACTCACACCTGTTTTTAAAAGAATAATTTCTCCTTGTCAACATGGTTTTGTTACTGGTAGATCTACTAGCACGAATTTGAAATTTTTTTGCAATTCTGTTTTGAATGGCCTCGAGAATGGTTTACAGTATGATTTCATATACACAGATTTTTCGAAGGCCTTCGACAGAGTAAGTCATGACATTCTATTGTTCAAACTATTAAGGTTGGGCATACACTCCAACTTCTTGAAGTGGATAAACTCCTATTTAAGGGAACGTACACAGTACGTTCGGATCAACGATACACTTTCGACACCAGTATACGTTACGTCCGGAGTTCCTCAGGGTAGTCATCTTGGCCCTTTGCTATTTCTCCTTCTTATAAACGATATTCCTGATATAATATTGAATTCTGAATGTCTAATGTATGCCGACGACTTAAAAATATTTCGTCCAATTAAATCTGAACAAGATTGTATTCTCCTGCAAGAAGATCTCCAGAGATTAGCAGTTTGGTGTATTAAAAATTGTTTAAATTTGAATGTCTCGAAATGTCAAAGCATTTCCTACTGTCGCAACCTCTCCGCTGTCTCTTTTATATATAAGATTGGTAATATGTCCTTGTCAATTATATCTTAAAAAAAGGACCGTGGTGTGATTTTTGACAAAAAACTGGACTTTTTAAATCACATGGACTTTTTAGTTGCGAAAGGTAAGTCAATGCTAGGTTTTATTTTGCGAAATTCAAAAGACTTTTCTGATCCTCATACTCTAAAGTGTCTATATTTTTCATTCGTAAGGTCCACTTTAGAATACTGTAGTATAGTTTGGAACCCTTTTTATAAGCTTCACGCCTTAAGAATTGAGAAGATTCAAAAACGATTTACCAGAGTAGCCATTTGCAGACTCCGCTGGTACATAGATATGCCTTCGTATGACACTCGATGTAAATTATTGGAATTCAACCTCTCTCCATCAGACGTAAGTACTTTTCGATTTTGTTTATCCGTGACATAGTTAATGATCATATTGATTGCCCCTATCTTTTGTCCCTAATTGGATTTTATGCTCCGGTGAGAGCACTTAGGAATAATTTTGTATTCCATGTTCCTTTTCATAGAGTAAACTATGCTATCAATGAACCCATAAGTAGATGCCTAAGTGAAGCAAATACTGTCTGTAACTTGGTTGATTTTGTTGCAAACCGAGATACATTCAAAAATAATTTATTATTAACTTTAAGTAGCCTTGGTGGTAGTTAATAAGTATTATATTTTTACTTTGCTTTAAGTAGTCCTCAGGGTACACATTAATGTAACTCAGCTCGATGAAATAAAATAAATAAATTATTTTGAGATAGTAAAGGGCTTTGTCTACCTAGGCTCTATGGTGAGCTCCGCAAATGACATCAGTGGGGAGATAAAACGAAGGCAATTGAGTAACCAAGACCTATCTCGAACTACTAAGGTAACTCTGCAGAAGATACTAATCATCCCAGTCCTGCTGTATGGCGCAGATGCGTGGGGTTTGTCAAAATCAGATGAGAATGCCCTTGGTTATTTTGATAGAAAAGTTCTTCGAGCGATCTTTGGTCCCATCTGCATAGACGGTGAGTGAAGGAGAAGGTACAATGCCGAACTATACGGCCTGTACAAAGACATCGACATAGCCAGAAGAGTTCACATACAGCGACTAAGATGGCTGGGTCATTTGGAGCGGATAGAGCCCAACGTTCCCGCTAAGAAAGTTTTCGAATCCACCCCGGATGGACGACGCAGTAGAGGATGACCTCGCGGTAGGTGGCGCAAACAAGTGGAGGGGGACCTCAACCAACTTGGCGTGCGCAACTGGAGGCAGCTGGCTCATAACCGTGCTAGCTGGAGAGGTTTGTTGGTTGAGGCCCAGGTCCACCCCGGACCGTAGCGCCATCTAAGTAAGTAAGTAAGTAAGTAAAGAAGTCTTATCTTGGCTTAAGAAAAACGTGATATCTATTAGAAATAGCCGCATCTTTTCAGACAAGAAAGATTGCCAAGCAACAATCAAATCCCTGGAATCCTCTATAAATTCTTTAGTAGCTCTAGACTGCCGATAGTCTCTCGCGGAGATGGCTGAGCAGTTCAATATTCACCTGTGTTGCGTGCCGGGACATAGGGGCATTCCAGTGAATTGTAAGGCCGATGAACTTACCAGAATAGGAACAACTATAACCACAGTGCGGATAAAGGCACCTTGGGTATACCAATCGTTACTAACAAACTCAAATTTAGACTGAATGCTGTCGAGAGTACAAATCTTGGTGGACAAGTGGATCAACATGTCAAGCGACAAGACAGATTTGGTCGAAGCTGGATCTAAAACATTCTAAGAATTTGATTTCTCTCAATAGATTGCATATCGGCACTACAATACGAGTAGGTGTCATCACTGGACACTGTCTAATAGGCAAGCATGCTACAAAGCTGGGCCCTTTTGCGAACGACTCTTGTAGAAGCTGCATGGATGAAGAAGAGGAAGAAACTATTCCCCACCTTCTTTGTTTCTGCACACCTCTTTCCCGTAGAAGGAAGCTTCACCTAGGAGCCCCCTATTACAACGACACATGCGGCCTGAAAAACATGGACATTAAGAACCTCCCACGCTTCATAAAAAGCTCAAAATGATTTAACAAGTAGGTAGGAGAAACTTTCTCTTATGATCCACGTGGCATCACAATGAACCTATTATTGGTCTAAGTGTGTTGGCGATTCTCAGCTGACATCCACTTCAACCTAACCTAACCTAAGGTGCTTTTAGTCGTATGAACCGATTTAAATGCATGTCATTCTGATTATTTTGCAAAAAATCTCTCCAGGGTACCGTTATCTTTCTCTGCACATTTTTTTTAATTTACTTTTATATTAAACAGGAACTAATCTTACTTTCAGCATCATTTTCTTTTTCTTCCCTGGCATAGGTATATTTGGAGAAATATCAATTTTGTATGCCAAAGTTGTCTGCTTCTAATCTAATGAACCGCAGTGTACCAGCAAAGCATGTTCTAATATTGATCTAATTAAAATCTGTTTTCACTAAATTCCTGGAAAAGTGATTTAATTAAAATCTATTTCGCCCTCACTGTATTGGTTCTCTGGAAAACCCCCGTCCATAAAATAGAATGAAACTAATTTCATCTGAAAACGCCCTCAAAACGCCTTCTGTGGAAACCCACAGACCTCCATTCATTTCATATTTATTACTTCAATACGATTCCATTTCAATGCCGATCTACCTCATCCGGGAAAAGGCTAAGGCTATTTCTTAACCACAAATACCAATTCAATTCAAAAATGTTCATTCCCTACTCGAAGTAAACGATTTTTCGTTCATAAAATTGAAGAGCAGATGCTGTATAGAAATTGAGCGCCTATTTGTGCTGGCATGCAATGTGTGTCAAATGTTCTTTATAAAAGCAACCCACTTGTTGTAAGGCATGGGCGGTATAAGGATAACTGGTGGTTATACTGGCACTGTAGTTGAGTAAGGACCGAATGCTCACATGAAGAATTTCTGCAAAGGTGAGCGGAGTTGTCGTGGTGTCGTAGGCAAAATTTAAAGCAATTGCTTACCAGTACCCTATTGATGAATGCGTTAAATCTTTACAAGTTCACAGTTCCATTTCTTGAAGAAAAAAACAAGTGCTAAGGACTGCTCGAAATATTTGAAGGACCTAAACTCTTTCAAGGTAAAATGACACCTGCTACACTGAATCACATAACTCTACTTGGGTGCATTCGTTTATTCTCCCGAGAACGTGACAATTCTGTCAAAAATCTGAGAATTTGATAGAAAAATGGTTTTCATAATCGTAGCAAGGATAATTCATCAGAGCCACAGTAACACTATTTTAAGAGAAATCATGCGCATTTATTGTACAAACTCTTTGTGGAATGTATTCCAATTATATTGATACTCTTTGCAGACTACCTACAATAGATAGTAGGGCAGTTAAACAACCAAGTACCATCCAGTTGACATACTCCAGTTCAGCGCTAAGACCTTGACTGTACCTATTGTTTGTATTTTAAATTAATGTGGGCTATTTAAATTTAATTCTCCTTAATGCACAGCACACTTTTAAGGGTATTTGTGTTTGTTATTCGACTTTTAAGGGCCTATACCCATCCCTGGTTGACGTTACATGTACCTTGGAGGCGTAGGAACACGGCAAATAAGATTCTGTATTCGGGGGCGATATTTGGTATAACTTCCCATTCATTGAGTGAATAAATTTGGAATTTTCTGCGCGCCAAAATATTCGGCTGGATCCAGTACGAAAAAATTGTTATTGGTGATTTTAACATGTACAATTCGAACTAACTATGACATTCCAGTAGCTCTGACGACACAGAAAAAAAATCTAAAAAGCCATCACCTGCAATGTCATTCAGCTCGTAAAGGACCCCGCGTGCATTTAACCAGCTAACCGACGAAAGGGATGGAACAACAGGATCAAAATCTCTCGACATAGAACTAAAAGTTGTTCAATTGGGAGGAGAAGTATATGTTTGCCTAGTCATAGCTATGAAATCTAATACATATAGTCGCTAAATCTTTCCCCTTTGAGATCGGAGAATTTGTCGCTTCGAGCATCCCATCTAAATGCTCGTATGTATGCTTTATTTAGTAGCTATTGAGAGCTACTGCAAAATTCTGATTCCATCTTCTGGGTCTGGTCCTTTAACCGCATTTTGCTCTACCCACCTATCAGGTCTCTGGTCTATGGCCGCTTCAGGCCGCATTTATACATTTGCTATGTAACACGGTAGACTCTCGCTCTCTTGCAGATTAATAAATCACCCTAAAATACGAATAATGCATATACACTGGGTAGCAGTGACAAGCAACTAACAAGCGTCAAATGTTAAAAATCAAAAAACTTGAGTAAACATTCTTTTTACATTTTTTTCAAAACTTAGGTTAGGTTCTAGGAGGGTCTTCACAATGTTTCACTCGGGTCTCTTTGGGTCCATTTAGTTTCAATTAGCCTACGTGAACTATCTTGATTTCAGAATGAATTTTATAATGGCTTTCGGTGGACATTGGACAATTCGCGCAGATCGTTGAAGAAGTATTCCCCTTCCAGATTCCGCTGAAGTTCAGGCATTCACCTAGGAGAGGACTGTACCGTCATCTGATCATACCTTTATGTGACCATACCTCCTGGGTAGCATCAAGTTTGAGAAAGTTTTTAAAAGTCTAAGGCTATGCTTGATCCTAGAACCCTGGGTGTTAGTGTTAAGGGGTTAGCCATTGATTGATCCAGTTCTAAGCATGTCCTTGCTAGTTCGTCTACCTTATCGTTTCCGTTTACACACCTTGCGATTTGAACTAAGGGATCTGAGTTCATTATAACAAAGTTTTTTAAGTTTTTTTTTGATCAATGAGGACATGATGGCCTTGTTAGCTGGTTATGGGTGAAGTGAATTTTCGGCAACTTTGGCTTGGAGCATACTGCTGTCGTTTAGAAGCCTTTCATTTTATTTTGTAGCTGAGGCTGTGGTCCGAGTATGTTGCTAAGAAGTCAGTATTTATTTCAATTTTCACCTATCCAGTGGGGAAAAGGTGGCCTATTTGGCCCCTTTTTTCTGGATATTGAATTATTAGAGACGAAGACCGATTTTGCGGTTAATTCTTTCAAAACTTAGTGCGGCATATTCTTTCATGTCACGCTTGACTAGACCTTCATTTTCAGCTATTTCGCTACGGTTAAGTTCTGGAGACGATACCAAGCAAACTGGTTACATTTTCAACTGACTACAAAACCCCACGTAAAACTTCAGAAAATCATTTTCAGTAAAGCCCCAATTAGAACAGAATGGAAGAACGGGTGAGTGATCAACGACTTTGTTACATCTTTTTATACGGAAGACTCAAAAATAGACTGCGGAGTCGTCACAGGCATTTAATTTTTATAGATAAACTTACTTAGGTAGCGGCACAGTTCGGGTGAACCTGGCCCTCAACCAACAAGCCTCTCCATTTAGCTCGGTCTTTAGCTAATTGCCTCCAGTTGCGCACTCTAAGTTGGTCGAGGTCCCCTTGAACTTGTGCGCACCACCTGCGGCGAGGAGGTCCACTACTGCGTCGTCCCTCGGGGTTAGATTCGAAGACTCTGCGGGCCGGAGCGATGGTGTCCATTCGCTTTACATGTCCTAGCCATCTCAGATGTCCAATACGCAGTTTTTTTTACTAGGTCGATGTCGCTGTACAGCTCGTATAGTTCGTTATTGAATCTTCTCCTCTAAAACCCGTCAACGTAAACGAGACCGAAAATTTTACGAAGAATTTTGCTCTCGAAGCGACCAAGGATATCTTCATTCTCCTTTAATAAAGTCCATGTTTCAGCGCCGTAAAGCAGGACTGGGATGATCAGGGTCTTATACAGAGTCTCCTTAGTTGTTCGAGATAGGGCTTTACTGTTGAATTGCCTTATAAGCCCCAAAAACAGCGATTGGCGAGAGTTATTCTTAGATTGATTTCTGCGCTGATCCTGTTTTTCGAGTTTATAGCAGAGCCAAGGTAGACAAAGTCCCTTACTACCTCGAAGTTATAGCTGCCGACTGCGACGTTCTGTCCAATTCGTCGGTGTTGGCTGTCCCTTCTTGTTACCAGCATATACTTGGTTTTGCCCTCGTTTATCGCTAAACCCAGTTTGGCCGCTTCCGCCTCAATGCTTGCAAACGCACCGGTGACAGCTCGCTGAGTTCTTCCACTAATGCCTATATCGTCGGCGTATGCAAGCAGTTGTACAGACTTGTGATAGATTGTGCCTCCGGTGTTGGCTTGCGAGTTCCGCACAACCCGTTCAAGTACAATATTAAAGAAATCACATGACAGCGCGTCATCTTGTCTTAAACATTTTTTGACATCAAAGGTCTCGATGAGGTCATTACCGACCTTGATGGAGCAGCGAGCGTTCTCCAGCGTCATCCTGCACAGACGGACACGTTAGGGAGCTTAAGTCGCAGCTTAGTTAAGTAAAACGCAGAGCTTAAGTTTTGGCTTAAGTTTTTCGGGTTTCGCAGTCATTTAAAAAGTGTGGCTTAGTTAAGCCAAGCAAAATGAGTGATTGTGAACAGTTGGTGGGTAATTAACTACTGTGAATGGGTCGGAGATGTCAAATAGACAAATGTCTTGTTAGTGATGTAAATAATTTGTTTTTCTTTTCAGTAAGAGAAGAGTGGAACCTGTGTGACGACAAAAAAAGAAATGCGAATTTCAGTTCAGCTGAAACAAAAATGAAAAAAATGTCATCAGAATAATGAATAAAAAAAGAAAATATCGCATTTAGCTGCTCTCAAGCAATGGGTATTGCCAGAGAACATTTCTGTGTCTATATAGATTACATACGAATAACCATAAAACAAAAATAGCGCAGGTCTTTAGCGAGATTAATAAGTGAATTCCGCTCAGGTATGCCTTGCTAATTTGCCTCCATTGTAAGAGAGTAGATATTTATTGAGTAAAGCAATATTCCCACAAATAGAACAAAAAAAAATTATTTTGCAGGGTTATGTTCATGTCCATAAATAAAGTAGTTACATTAAACAAAAGTAATCCAACTGTTCAACCGTTTAGACGTGTTTTCATTTTCTCCTGCTTCGCGAGTCAATATTTCCGCCAAATCACTCTAAATCGCTTTTTCGCCAACTAAATATTCAGTGCATTACCCCAAGTGTCACCCGGTTTTGCAACTAATTTGAATTAAGTGACCTACTGACTGTATTCAAGTGCCTTACCCCAAGTGCTGACATTCGCCCCACTTTCATCTGACTTTGATAAAAGTGTTCCCATTAAATTTTTGCATAGATCTGCAGTAATTATCGTGCTCTGTGTCACTGCACCACCAATTCCATTCACCCCATTTTCGCTGACGCGCTTGTTCACCCTATAATTCGCCATGTCTTGCGATATTATCAACTGCCCAATCACTGACAACAATGCTGATTGGGTTTCGTGTAAAGAAATCTGGGGAAAATCTTTCCAAGCCATTTGTGTCGGTCTTAACAAAAGAAATATGGCATATGTAAAAGCACTTTCTGACAACCTCCTTTTCTTTTGTGATGAATG
The DNA here is from genome assembly GCA_945910035.1 of Brachypalpus laphriformis. Taxonomy (NCBI): domain Eukaryota; kingdom Metazoa; phylum Arthropoda; class Insecta; order Diptera; family Syrphidae; genus Brachypalpus; species Brachypalpus laphriformis. The sequence goes on from OX246755.1 coordinate 129,750,923, forward strand.
CAAGAATATCTCACTCTCGCACGTTCTCCTTGCGATAAAGTGCCTTAGTGACTCAAATGCGTCCCACCAAAAAAATTTGTCTAAAAAGATTATGGGTAAACTCTCCAACTTAGATAGCATTGTTAGATGTGTTGACGATTTAGGCAACTCGGTTCAGAACTCAACCGAGCAAATCAAATCCAAACTCTGTAACATTGAAAAAAAAATTGCTGGTCTGACGGAGTTATTTCTAGCCAGTTTCACGAAGGAAGAATCCACCATGCACCACCTCAACAAAGTGTTTTGTGATCTCTAAGCTAATTATACCTCGCAGATCAATTCTTACGAAAAATTGCGCGAATGTGTTAACTCCCTGCGGGAAGACATTGATATCCTCTTCCAATCGTCAAGCAAGCATTCATCTCCTAGGCAACCTGATCCAATGCTCGGCGTAATTTTCGATCGAATCAATGGTGTCGGCGACGAAGTCACTGCAACGCGCTCAATCATTGTGAATAGAATTGAATCGGTATGCCACAAAATCGACGACCTACCTATCCATACCCAACATAATCCAAACATCCATTACAACACATCAATTTTCGATGAATTATTGGATGCCGATGTCGACTCACGCTCAACTCCACCTTCCCTTCTACTGCCGACGGACGAATCATCAAAATCTCTCGCTGCCCCTACTGTCCAAGAGTCCAAAACTCCTCCCGTCGCTGCCCCCCGGAAACTCATCAAGCATTTTGGAACAACCCTGACACATTCTAAGTGGCAGCGTAGGCTGAATAAATTTAGTCCTGACAACCTCCAGGTTACCACCTTCCTTATCATAGGTAGCCCTCGTAATGCTGATGTCTCGTGGATTACGAATTTGTTTTTAAAGAAATACGGTATCACTATCTTCCGATGCGAACTGATCCTGCCTTCTCACCATAGAAGTCTTCGCAACTTAAAATTCGACCTCCCGGCTGGATACGAATGGCTATTCCAAAACCCTGCTAGTATAAAGTTCAACCTCGGAAAGATGCGTATCTGCAAATGGACGGACAGGTCTACTAACATAGATAAGTTAATTAATAATAGACTTAGTACTAACAACACCCATAGAGATAAGTTAATTAACAATAAGTTGTACCCACTCTCTCTCCACTCTTCGTATAACAAATCCACCATTTCAAACAATGGACCTACCACCCACCAAAAATCCAGCAGTACTCATCTCCCGTCCTTTAACAAGTCTAAACCCGACTTCAACTTTAAAACGGCAGCCGTACTGTCTAAGTCTGCTACCAAATTGCCGAATATCAAGTTTCTTTCGATGTCCCGCCGGTCCCCTCTCCATCTCCAAACACCAAGGCCACTCCCTCAGTCAACTACCCCAATAGAACTTCAAGTAACCGCGTCTCTTTCAATCTGTCACCTGATTCCTGTCCTCCTCCAAGCCATAGCACTTCTTCTAATAACACTCCCCCCACCGTTAATTACCCGAATTTCACCCACTCCCACACTCTCAATCCTTCCTCGTTAACCACCCCCAGTTGCACGTCGGCCCATACTTCGTCCTCGGTCTCTCTTAACAATTCCATCTCGGCCAATTTGTACTGCCCCTCCCCCACTTTCGATCCAATGCTTCCCTCCCACCGTCAAACTCACGTCTAAATCAATAGACCCAACGTCAACAATCAATGACCTCGATGGCCGCTACATTATGTCAAGATTGCGCGATAACCGGCTTTTTGAAAATGTTCGCCTTTACCTAGCCTATTTACATGACAAGCCTGACTCCGTCTGCATCGACGGAAAAACAAAGACTTATGTCATGGTCTTGATCCAAAAAGAAGGCCTCCCATCTGACCCTATAGCCCTGAAGAATATCTACACACGTTTTCATGAGAGTTTTAATATCTCCTCTTCCACTGTGGCTAAAGACCTATCAAACTATGGCTCTCATATTGGTTCCAAACGTCTCTCGTATCTCCAAAAAACTCGCAGCAATCACCGCCCGTGCCCTGAGAACCAGTATAAGGGTATTAATAATCCCTTTGGCACGCGCAAATTATAAAAAAAAAAAAAAAAATATTTTCGTCCCTAACTCCATCACAGTCGATCCATCTCACTCCATTGAAATTGCCCCAAAGCTCCTTTCCCTCTACTATCAGAATGTCAGAGAACTTCGCACCAAAACCTCGATGGTGTACCTGAAATCACAAACACTTCCCTACGACATTTTTGCCCTAACTGAAACCAACCTTTGTCCCAATGTTCTTAACTGTGAATTATTCACTTCTGACTTCGTAGTCTTTCGCGCTGACGGCCAGGAACATGAAGACCTCTCCTTCGGCCGCGGTGTTCTTTTAGCCATACATAATCGTCTTGATGCAACCCTCGTCAAATTCTCAAATTAATAAAATATAAAATATAAAATATAATTCGTTTTGGGGCACCCTGTACTTTCATCAGAACGATGAAAAGAGAAATTAAGAAGGCATTAAATGCTATGAAACAGAGTCGGTGAGAGAAATGACAAAATGGTGTAAACAACTGATCATCAATGCTAGTAAAAATATAAAAGTATGAAGTAAATCCATAGTTATACCCGATTGCTTATTACTTCAAAGATGGATTCCAATTATACTTAGCCTTAAATCTTCCGCTTAAAATTGTCTATGCATTAGTGAAAACCATTTCAGAATTGGCTTAGTGATTTGGGAGTTATTTGCAGACAGACAGAACACAGAAAGTTGGAAAGAGTTCTTTAAACATTTAGTATGTACAAATGGATTATTGTAGATTAAAACCATGAGTTGTGGTATCAAAACGGCATCTAGTGCCAATTCGACTTTATTTTTAAAATAACCGCCACTTCTACCTACCTAAAGTATTACAAGTCCTTGCATCTACCTTCTCGCTCTTATTGTAGATACGTATAAATAAATAGCAGTTTTTCCATGGTATTGCAGCTCCACGACCTGAGGCGAGAAATCAAATTCATATAATCTCTAGGTTCGTCCAACAGAGATGTGATACGCTAATGGAAAACAAGTAAGCACAGTCTCTACAAGCTCCAATCATGTGCCCATTAATTTCCACTTTTTGCGTTTTATGACCCCGAGAGTACCATGTATAATTAATTAATTTATTTACCACGATTGCAATGATCCATTCAATATTAATTCCTGGATTTCTGCACTACTTGGTTTATTTCCTATGTCTAATCGAATGTGAAATGCTATTACCTCGTCCTGCATAATGTTACTCTCTGCCTAGAATTTCTATCAGTCGGAGGCGTTCAGGCAGGCAACAGATATTATCAATTTACACTAAATTGCCGCTGGCCATTTGTTCGGTAATTCCCTGTAATCCGGATACCAGTGTTTTGATTAATTGCAGCACATCAAAGATTTTAATTGCTAACATACAATGTTTTATGCCAATTCGTTCAAGGTGGTGGGTAGGTTAATCGATTTCGTTGACACATTGCAGTTAGTTAAGCGTTTTTTTTTATTTTTTAATAAACCTCATGCATATTTGTTAGTGTTAATCGATTTGTTAAAGTCGAAACACTACATACGAGTACGACACGTGGTTTAGGCTTGTTCTCAGATAAATGTTGGTGTTATTGTATACACATATAAATGTATATAAATTAATGTCTAACCACAGTTGTTTACAAAACAGTGTGATGTATCCACACGAGGTATGTATTTCCGAAATAAATTTGAGTGGTAGCTTTGAATGCTGACCACAGAAAATATTCGATGGAAATAGAATACTCGTATAATTTAATATGCGAAAGTGTATGCGGATTTGCGGTTGTTTTCGGTTGTCTGCCAGATGAGAATGTTGACACCTTCTCTATACTCGTATAAGGAATTTTGTATTCACCAGCACATAATATGTACCAATGCATGATTGTTGAGTCAATAAAACATGTTCGCTGCCATAAATCTTCTTTCTTCCTTGTATGAGGGCTGAAAAGAGAGATCTCTACTTAGTCTGTAGGCAAGATCTATGCAGCTAACTCTTTGAAAGACATTTGGCACTGGAAGTGAAACTAACATTCGTCTCTTAATAATGTTATTACTTAAGAGGCTGACTCATGCCGAAGCAATGAATAAAGCTTGCTTCTCTGGCTTACTCTAGATCTCAGTAGAACAAAAGTCCTGCTGCAACTCTGTAGATACAGAATATCTAAACTTACTGGTGTTATCACAGAACAGTGCGTCCTCGGCAGATATGCCCATAGATTGGGCATAATTAGCACTGATTTTTGCAGAAGCTGCAGAGACGAGGAAGAGAAAAGAACCATACTTTCTCTGCAGATGTCCTTTCCTTGACCATATAAGAAAGACTACTCTAGGAGATTACTTTTTCAATGATCTTAACAAGCTGAGCACATTATACTACACTGCCTAAAATAAATTGCTTTATCAAAAGTAAATAGTTCCAGGAGCAGATATAGTAGATCGAAATCCCTGATTCATAGTAGTATCACATTGGACCTTTGATGGCTAAGTGCATCTCATCCGCAACTGCAAAAAAAAAACTTTGTCTGCCATTGTCCTGACTCTGTTTGTACCAGGTCAGCAGATCTTCGGTGCTCATGTGATGAGTGCTGATACTGGAAGCTTCTTATTACTAAAACCTTTACTCGTCTTTCCAAAAAGACTAAGAAATCTTAGTGAAATAAATAAGTACGGTTGTGATTCTTGGTAGTAAAATAGACAAGTTGCGTCTGAGTACTGGAGTGGATTGTTTTCAATGCAAACAAATTAGATCTGCCATCGTATCAGTATGACGCAAGGTTCATGATTTGCCAGGAATAAATATTCCCCGGAAACTTCTCAGGACATTGGAGGCACGTATGCACACAAAGATAATCATCCTTGGGGCATCTTTTAACTCAATAAAATAAGTTCCGGCCTGTGCGCCCATGTTTTTGGCTGAGGCAGTTTTTCTCCTTAAATTACAGAGAATTCCAAGAAGGTTCATGTTATCTCCTTCCATTGCATAATTCCTTTGTATAAATATTGTAACGAATTCCGCTGATTACAATCCAAAACCCTTCGCCATATAATCCCATACAGAAGAAACATTGAAAACCCTTCAGCACGATGAAACGGATCATTGTTCGGTTCAAAGGAATTTCCATGGATCAGCGACAAAGTATAATCAAAACAAAACCAAAGACGATGATGCTCCCCGCCCCCGACCCTGACCACTATTCTCACAATTTGAGAGCAAATTCATTCCGAAGAGGTCGCCTTGTACCCAAACGATTAGACATTTCACCCCCATTCTGTGAACGTACATTCCCTTTGGATGCATGTATCTGGAGATAAATAATTCATGAAACCAACAAAATGTTAACATTTTTTGGCAGTGTGGTAAAGGACGACTAACGGAAGGGATCGACCAAGAGAACCGTCGCTGTCGGTCGGTCCATCATGCAACGGAGATTTCATAAACCATGCCACCAACAGCAAACTGGCAAGGCATTAGGGAATAGGAGACAATAAACTGAGGTTTGGTTCATGATTTTATCACACAGGAATGTATCGTGTCCTTGTTCACCATTTTTGCAATTTGAGTGCGTGCGAGTGTGTTCCTGTTCCTAGAAGTTTATGAATGAGAAATGGTTTTCCATTACTGTGGCCACGGAAGAACCCATCAAAAGAAGTCGAGTTGATGACCATGATTTATACTATACAAAAATGCAGACATTTTCTTCAGTTGGAGATACTAGCATGTTTGTACGTATGTATGCATGTGAGCAGCAGGAGGTTATCCTAAGATTTAAACGATTCGATAGAGTTTGTTCTATGCAATAGATTTGGATTGCAAATATGCAAATTGTTGATCCTTAGGCTTTCATTGTTTGTACGGAAAAAAAAGTAGTCCATCTGTCCGTTTCTTGGTACAATCTTCTTTGGCAAAAATTGATTGAACTATGGTTAGATGAATTGTAACACAGCAAATTCCAATGGCAATGAAGGGATATTTAATTGTTCCGTCAGATTACGAAAGGAATCTTGATCGACCATATGAGCCCATTTGGATGTATGTAATATTTTAGAGTGGTTTTCAATTTCAAGGCTAATGAGTGAAAACTTAGTAAACGGCTTCCTGCAATACTTTCGTTCATGATTGATTCAAGGGTTCCCAACTTCATATAAAGCGACGGAAGGACAGCAATCGGATAAAAAAAGGAACCTTACCCAGTTTTCCTCAGTTTTTTTAAAAACTCACACCACTTTTACCACGAGAACTTGAGGTACTTGTTGACCCAAGAAAAATGTCATCCCTTGCATTCATTGGGATTCATGGTTCTGCGCGAATTCAAGCACGATTGAGGCAATAGAAGTCTCATAGTCTCCTATATATGGTACTCTCTGAAATAATTATTGCATCCTTAGCTTTAGGTGATACTGTGATTATGATCACTACTGCACAACTCTCTTCTTTCCAATAAGCAGGAAACAATTTGTGAGTACTCTGTAGTATAATTACTCGGCTGCTTACTGTGATTTACTGCTTGCCACTGTGAATGACTGATTGCTCATTGTTTTTTAGTATACCTGCAAAACGTTAGTTTACACGCAATGCAATCATAGTTTTAGCTCTTGCCCAAATCATGAACTTCTAGTGTGCTCTAATGTTTGTGTTTCACCGTCTGTCTATGTGACTGAGTAGAACATATGTATGCAGATCTGTTGTAGATCTATGCCGAATCAGACAACATACATAGCTGTTCTTCCGATTGTGATTGCGATTGCGATTGCTTTATATAGTCCAAATGCTCAGCTGTTTAGTGCTCAGGGCAGATATACATATATTCCATATCCCAGAGTTCATATACGTATAGTTGCGGTATATATAGTGATTGTAATTGCTCTATTGCGGGGGGTAGGTACATATCAAATCACAAAGTGATCGTCTGTTTTGTCTTGCTTAATACTTGTATTGTATCCTGCACTGTGCATCAAAGAGAACATAGCATTAAATATTGACTTAAGAGTGATTGCACAACTTCCAGGCTTAACTGCTTTTTTTTCTCATACTATCGTATATATCATCGCTTTTATTGTTTTTAAAACAAGAGAAACTTATTACCGCCGACCCTTTAAATAGCTTAGACATCTACCCAGCTATTTTCACAGTCTGTCTGAGTGCTTGATGCTTGGTGTAATTTTTCTATGAAATAATGTAAATATCTGGAAAATGATGATGAAAGTTGCACTTCCTTGTCCCAAAACCCCACCTGCCTTATACGAACCATTGAAATTATTGCCGTAAGCCTTAAGTCATCCTCTCAACAAGACAAGATACTGAAAAGATTGTTTGAGATTGATCAATTGGCGCAGCTGAGAGGCAGCTATTTCTTGAGATTCAATTCATCAAGTACACTTTCATAGAACCATGTCTTGTAGTGACACAACAAACTATCTCTTCATTTTTAATAGATCGCCAGATTGACTGTCAGCTCCAAAGGCTTACTTACTTAATTACTTAGGTGGCGCTACAGTTCGGGGTAAACCTGGGCCTCAACCAACAAACCTCTCCATTTAGCTTGGTCTTTAGCTAATTGCCTCCAGTTGCGCACTCCAAGTTGGTCGAAGTCCCTTTGAGCTTGTGCCCGCCACCTACGCCGAGGAGGTCCTCTACTGCATTGTCCCTCCCGGTTAGATTCGAAGACTCTGCGGGCCGGAGCGTTGATGTCCATTCGCTTTACATGTCCTAGCCATCTCGGACGTCCAATACGAAGTTTTTTGACTAGGTCGATGTCGCTGTACAGCTCATATAGTTCGTTATTGAATCTTCTCCTCCAAAACCCGTCAACGTAAACGGGACCGAATATCACGAGGAATTTTTCTTTCGAAGCGACCAAGGTTATCTTCATCCTCTTTTAATAAAGTCCATGCCTCAGAGCAGAATGGGATGATGGGACTCATATACAGAGTCTCCTTAGTTGTTCGAGATAGGGGTTTACTGTTGAATTGTCTTATAAGTCCAGAAAAAAAAAAAACAGCGATTGGCAAGAGTTATTCTTCGCTTGATTTCTGCGCTAATTTTGTTTTTCAAGTTTATAGCAGAGCTAATAAACTCTATGATCTGCCGAAGTGTGAAGATTTGATCGATGGTGGACTTTTCTGGCCTGAAACCGCACTGCTAGGGGCCAATCAGGCTCTTAATAAAAGGTTTCAGGGGTTTACACAATATCACGGAATAGATCGTATATGCGATGCTGAGGAGACTGATGCCTCAATAATTGGCGCAGTTGAGGGGGGCTCCTTTCTTGTGGATCAGACAAACGATGCTGAGGTTTCATTCATCAGGCATACACTCGTCTGACCAAATCTTAGAGATGAGTTTGTGTATGCACTTTACCAATTCATCCCCAGCTGCCTTGAAAAGTTCTGCCGGTAAGCCGTCAGCCGGCAGTCTTGTTGGATTTCAGCTTGGATATTGCTATCCTCACTTCGTTTTGGGCAGGTGGACGGAAATTTTGACTATCATCGTCTATGTTGAATGATTCATTCTGCCCGATAGCGGGATGTTGGTCTTCGTCGCCGTTATACGATCTGCAGAAGTAGTTTCGCCATATTTGAATATATTTCTTATACATATATTTGAATAAAATCGAATTATTATTTCGTTTAAATATTGAAGCGTGTTTCTTAGCAACTCGGGATCTATGTATAAGTGAATTTGGTAACATTTTTCACATGTGAATATATGTATAATGGAAATCTACAAGAAAAGATAATTACGCTAGGAAGTTAAAAAGTGAACTGAACTGAACGTAGTATACATAGTATGTACAACATAGTAAAACTGATTTGAAAGCTTTTATTTTACACATCCTCCGGCCCACAGTCTCTTAAGGCGATGTTATTTCCAGAGGATATAACAGCTGAACAGGTCTTCGAAATATTGTGCCATTGGATACACGAACCTCACATGCACGAACCTTTCCATCTCGTCCGGGGAAAATGTTGACAATTACACCCAGATTCCAAAGCGTTTTCGGTAACGAATGATCCTCCATAAGCACTTCTTCTTCTTCCTTTTATCAGCGAGGCTATAATCCGAAAATAAGGGTTCATAACCCTCCCACTTCACCGCATTTCTACTGATCCGGTGGGGTTCGCCTCCTCCATAAGCACTACATCTCCAAGCGCTAAATCAGTTGTTTTGTTGTATTTGGCGTGATAAAATGATTTGAGTTGTTGAAGATATTCAGTGTACCACCTGCGTTTGAAACAGGACATAAACTGCAGTCGTTCTTTCCACCGTTATTGCAAGTCTCCTCCTGACGCTCGTATATTTTCATCTTCAGTTGAAGTTGAAGTACAGTGTTGTTGTGAAGATGACTGCGGTCCACGTAAAAGTTGAGCTGGTGTAAGCGGTGATATGTCAAGAGCGACACATGTAAGCGGTCTGTTGTTCACCACGTTCTCATCCTCTGTAAGGAATGTATATAGCTGGTTGGTGTTCAAGGTTGCACTGCCTACTGCTGCTCTCAAGGCCAACTATATAACACCCACAAGTCGTTCCTAAAATCCACCCCACTCAGGGGCGCGTTCAATTATAAATCTCCAGCGTATGCGATGATTAGCCAAAAAATCCTTAAAGTTGTCATCGGCGAAACTCAATCTCAGCAATTCTTTTGAGGTCTTCTTAAATGTTGCTGCGTTGTCAGACCAAATCACACTTGGCACTCATTTTCGAGCTATGAAGCGTCGTATACCCAATATACAGCTTTCCGTAGTTAGATCGGGTGTAAGTTCGAGATGTACCGCTCAAATCGATGCGCAAGTAAACAACATTATGTACGCCTTGTTCTTTTGCCCAGAGTCATATGTGTATAATGGTCCAGCAAAATCGAGACCAATGACGTCAAACGGCTAAGAAAATGTAATGAGTTCTCTAGGGAATGGCGCAAAAGGCTGAGTAGCTGGCTTGGCTCGGAGAATCTCGCAGATTGTGCAGCACTTGATAACGGACCGAACCAGTTGTCGACCCTTGATGATCCAGTAAGTTGATCGTAAATGCGTTAAGACTGATGATACTCCAACATGAAATAGTTTTCCGTGTACATCAGAAACTATCAGCTTCAATATATGTGACGATTTTGGCAATATAACTGGATGTGCTTCGATCGCTGAAAATAATAAATGTAATCGCCCACCTACCCGAAGATGACCACTGCTTGGATATAGAATGGGACTAAGTGCCGGTCTGTTCACAGTTGGTTAAATCTCTGGTTAGGTAACCACAGATTTTGCTTAACCCATGGTTATAAATCTATGGTAACCAAAGAGTGTTTGTTCACAATATTTTTCAATTTGGTCACCAAACCATAGCTTTGTGAAAATTCGTTCTATTTTCCAGTTTATCTGTCATCTCGTTTGTTAAATTAATCTGTGGTTAACTTTGTTTTTGTTTATCGGTTTTGTTCGATTATAGAAGAAGTTGAAATTTGAAATTACATACAAAATTTGAGTGGATGACAAATAAAAAAAACTAACTCCATTTTGTGTTATTTCTTATTTATTATATTATCTGCAATGAAATCTGTGGATGAAATTCGGCCGGAAATGCTCAAGGCTTTAGGCAAAGAGGGAGTGCAATGGCTCTCGCGTGTCATTAAAGTGGCCTGGGAATGCGGTGAAAACCTGGTGAATGGCAAATGGGGGTGATAGTTCCTCTTTTTAAAAAAGGCGACAAAAGAGATTGCGCCAACTATAGGGGTATATACCCTTTAGAGTCTTCCTGGAAAAGTCTTCGCTAAGGTGTTAGAATCGCGTTCCAGAGCTGTGGTTGAGGACGGTTTGGGGGATGAGCAGTGCGGTTTTCGTCCCGGTAGAAGCACAACCGACCAGAATGGTTCTTGAAAAGGCCTGGGAATATGCTTAACCTGTCTACACTTGTTTTGTGGATTTGGAAAAAGCATACGATATGGTTCCTCGAGGCAAACTCTGGAGTGTTCTGCAGGAGTATGGGATTGCTGGTTCCCTGTTAAGGGCGATTCAGTCGTTATATAAAAAGTGTAGAAGCTGTGTTCGGATAAACGGTGTTAAATCAATACCTTTCACTGTGGGCGTTGGACTCCGCCAGGGGTGCGTTTTGTCACCTCTCCTCTTCATTGTATATATGGATTGGATGCTGCAGCGCAGCCGTGGCGGGGAATGTTCCAAAGTGGGAGACCTAAGGATTAGTCATCTGCTCTTTGCGGATGATTTGGCCATCCTTGGATCCTCTCAAATCGAACTTCAGCGCGCACTCGAAATGTTTGTTGCCGTTTGTGATGATGCTGGAATGAAGATCATCGTGAGCAAATCGGAAGTAATGGTCATATCCAAAAAACCCGTTCAGTGCACTCTGCATGTTAGTGGTGTCCCACTGAAGCAGGTGTATAAGTTTAAGTACCTCGGGGTCTTATTCACGAGTGATGGGAGGAGCAATGCCGAGTTATCCTGTAGAATTGGTCAGGCTGGATCAATTTCGAGAGAACTTGGCCAATCTGTTATAAGGAAGGCCGAACTTAGTGTTCAAGCTAAGCTATCGGTTTTTAACTCGGTGTATGTTCCAACTCTCACCTATGGTCATGAAATTTGGGTAGTGACCGAAAGAATAAGATCGCGGATACAAGCTGCCGAAATGAGGTTCCTTCGCGGTGTTGTTGGAATAACTCGTAGGGATCGAGTGCGCAACACCAGAATACGCGAGGCGCTCAATATTGAGCAGCTACTTCTCCGAACGGAACGATCTATGCTTCGATGGTTTAGTCAAGTTGTGCGTATGCTCCCAGACCGGCTTCCAATTCGTGCATCAGGTAGGCGACTCCGCGGTAGGCCTAGAAATAGATGGTTGGACCAAGTCCGACATCTCTCCTCGAGCCGTCTAGGTATTCCTCCTGATGAGTTGGAGTCAATGGCGGAGGATCGTGAAGGATGGAGAGTCCACCTGAGCATCCTACCCCCGCGACCGTCATGAAGGATTAGCGGGCCATTGAAAATGTATGTATGTATGTACATATATTATCTATATTTTTATCACACAATAACTGCATAGAATTTTGTTGTGTCGCATAATATTGTGTCAAAGTAACCCGCAGTATGAAAACCAAGCATGAACAAACAAAATTCCAAAAAATCATTGGTTAAAGTGACGTTAACCAAGGAAATTCGGCTGGTTATCGATTTCTCTGGTTAACTAACCAAACCATGGATTCTCTGGTTAAAATTTCGGTGAACAAACACAATCACATGTATACCCTTCTTTTGATGTGGTGCTACAGTTTCAGGATTGAAATGAAGCCGTTGTGTTTCGCTAATCCAATATTTTTCAGATCGATCGATCTCATTGGCACACAGAAATGGAACATCATTGGAGTCGGCATGCGTGCGAGGGTGTTGTGTTTTCTTAAAGACTTCGATGGCTCGAAAACAGTAAGCCATAACTCGTAGGAGACGTCGCCAGGTACTAAATCGTTGGCAGTTGATAAAGGGTTTATTTAAACTTGTATATTCGTCTTCCGCCGCAACGAGCAAAGAAACTGCTGAGTTGTAGATTTGTCTTCGTTTACAGATGGCCAAAAAGTTGGTTCGTTCTGTAGCCATTCTGGTCCAGACAGAGTGAATTAGAGTCAGCGCATTTATTCCTCTTGTAACCAAATCTGTGGGGTTCTGGAATCCAGGACAGTGCCACCAGCAAGAAATTCTAGTAAGCGTTCGAATTTCTCGGACTCTGTTCTCCACATACGGTTGCCATCGCTTCCCTTCCCCTAATATCCAAAACAACGCGTACCCAAGCAATCTTGCAGCGACTAGAGCAGCAGTAAGCTCTAACTTAGGCACCGTTAATTCGTAACGATCGTTGCTCTTGATGGGTGCTACTCGGTTCATGGCACAAAGGAAGCGGCTGGTATTTTTTCCCTCATTGTCGGTGGTTCGCAAGTAAGCAGCTGCTCCAAAAGCATACTGACTGGCATCGGCGTAAATGTGGATCTGTGTTGAACCTTCTTCCTTAATAACGCAGCGTGGTAATGTAAGCTGTCTAAGTTCACTGACATCTGCATAACAGTCGATCCAGATTTTGTCGAGTTCTGCTGGTAGCCGTACATCCCAGTCTAAATTTTGACGCCAAATCGATTAAAAAAGGATTTTCAAAACTACCCATGGACCTAATAAACCAGAGGTATCATATATTTTAGACATTACCTTCAGTACGTTCCGCTTGGTCCCGTTCAAATCATTGGAATCCAGAAGAACTTGCACTCCATCTAAGTCGACAGATAACTCATCGGCATCAACAAACTAACGAAGACCAATGACTTCCTGAATTTCTGGTGGCGCCATTTCTGAGGGATGATTCTTTCGGACGACTACGTGTTGGAGTTCCACTTACGAAGATAGATCCCGCTTTCATGATTTGAACTGCTTCATGTCTTATATCCCGCGCTGTCTTCTCGTCATTCACACTTGCGACGAAATCGTCAACGTAAAAACATTTGCGTAGAATCTTAACTACTTTGGGATAACGTTTCATTCCATTGTCCAACATTTTTGAAATTACTTTACCTAATATATTTGGTTACACCAAATGTGACTCTTGTCATGCGATATGCTTGCACTGAAAAGTCTGTACGCGTTTCGTTTGGGTTGAATAATTCTTTGAACCAAAAAAATCGATGGCTTTCGCGATCAGGTGCACTTAAAATTATCTGCAGGAAAGCCTTTTCGATATCAGCCGTTAGTCCTATTTTTCCATAGCAAAAATTCAGCAACACAGTCAAAATTTCGGGCAAAAGGTTGTTGCCCACCTCCAGATGATCATTAAGCGAAAGGTGATTAGCTGCATGGGCCGAAGCGTCAAAAACAATACGAAATTTGGTGGTGTCTTTATCATCTCTATATATCGGCCTGTGAGGCATGTAGTACACCCGATCCATTGGTTCGTCTTCTCCTACGCGTTAAGCCAAGCCGTCGTTTACCATCTCCAGCATATACGTGTCGTAATCCTTCAGCCTTCCTTCTGCTCTTAATTTTTGTACTAATGAATGCTTTCGATAAATGCTCCCATTCGATTATCATGACGTGCTTTACCAACATCCTTCTATGGCAGTGATTTGTTTCGCTTCGTTGGCATTCTCAAGGGATTCAACCTCTCGTTTTAGAAACTTCAACAAATAGGTACTTGACTGGCTTATCACCAATGTCTTTAGTGGACGAAAGCTCTGAAGTGGCTGATGAACTTATGATGTCGCTGTTTGGATGATCTGATAGAGAATTTTCTGAAAGGTCGTTGTAATATCGATGGAAATCTACTCGCAATTCATTCGGCATGCATCTGAGTAGTACAACTTTTAGTTTTACATAGTAATTTGATGGTGGAATGCCAAGAGCAGCGAGTGATCGTGTGGATGCTAAAACGAAGTTGTAAAGATTTCTAAAACCGGCTAGGGGCCGCCGTGGCGCAGTGGCTGGCTAGTGTGTCGAGCTACACTACACGTGAAATTCAATCTTCGAATTCCAGAAAACACCAACAAGTTTTTTCACGGTCTCACCTCTCGCGAACATTGACAAACATCCGGGAGTATTGTCATCATCAGGAAAAAAAAATATAAATAAATAAATATTTGGCGCACAGCTCTTTAAGTGCCAGGGTCTAGCTTCTCGCAACCACTCATGTTGTGTGCGTTATATTTTTCACACGAATGGAAGGGACCTACAGTTTAGTGCCGTATCCGCACGGCGATTTGAGAAGCTTTGTCGTGACAACAATACTCTCGGATGTTTGTCAGACGCTCGCGAGAGGTGGGACCGTGACAAAACTTTTTGGTGTTTTCGGGCATTCGAACTTGGAACCTCACGCGCACACTAACCACTTACGCCACGGTGCCCACATGATCATGATGGTGACATGATCATGAGAAAGTTTATAAAAAAAAAACATAAAAATTGCCCTTCGGATTTGACACGAAACTATAGGTCCCTTCCACCTTCCATTCGTGCGGAAAAATATAACGCACACAACACGAATGGTTGCGAGAAGCTAAGCCTAGACCCTCCATGGGCTGTTGCGCCAAATATGTAAAAAACTGTCCAACGACATTTAACTTATTATACATTCACACAAGAAGTGAAAGGTATCTTTCTCCATCGCACAGTCTTTAAGACTTCTGTAGGCCTGAAGACCAATTGTTATCCCATCCGCTTGGCGGCTTATGTCTTATTATTTATGGCTTTTTGGCATAGTTAAAAATATTTTCGTAAATTTTTACGTTATATACGTGATTGATACATGTACCTAGGCTATGAAGTCGCTATTGTCCGACACTCAAATAAGTTGAACGCTGTTCCACGTGATTGCTAAGATTTCTGCTAAGAAAATACTGAACGTTCCTGCAGTGAAATCAATTTAGAGTTACCCAACTTCTCCGAGTAGACACCCGTTCCATTTTCTTAAGATATCCAAGCTTGAGACAACGGTGTTTAAATCCAATTCAGTCTTCCCGGGGATGCAGATCGAGTTATTCCGCTTAATTTTTTTTAGTAGTCGGTTTGTAGGCTGTTTGCAATGGCTTGAAGAATTACGCTATCACCCTTATTTTTTAGTTCAAGGTCATTTCAGGTTGCACTTTCTGCAGTGAATTCTTTTGTTTCTACACCTCCAGTAGGCGTAGTCTTAACTACACCCATTGTGTCTCAGCCAGGATGCTATTCTTACTTTTGTTAACAGCGTGATGTTTTTGAATTTGTTAGCTTTTGCCTATCAAACTAAGCATCCAGATGTTAAAATGGCCCTGGCTATGACTGAACAAAATCAATGTCGGTTTTTTCAAGATATTCTCTTGGAATTGTATTGTATATAGACTCCCGCTGATCTTTTTTAGGGGTTCCGTACATATACAACGGATATCCTGCTCTCGCTCTACCATACGTCTATTTGTTATTCACAACCCTCCTATCTATTTTTTATAACCTCTGGTCTGCATCTTGTTGGTTATCTTTGATCTTAACGCATTGATGTAGAAACGCCCGTAAAGGCATTCTTAAATATGCATAGGTCATGTCTGGCAGAGTTGATCTCCTAAATATGCCACTATCCAGTGCTTTATTGTGAGTAATACTTTTGCTAATATTTAATAAAATTTAAAAAATATGTAGGTACATGCCCCTGCTCTTCTTTCTCTTCAAACAAGAAGGAGCCAGGATAACCAAATCGAAAATTGGTAGCAATAAAGCCATATTTTTACCATTAACACGTTTTCAAATTTCTCGTCTCCCATTATAAATCTTCAAATAATGTGCCACCAAAAAGAATATTCCTTCGAGGGTTCTTTCCAAAGACATCATCAACACTTTCCATCGAATTATGACGACATATTCAATTCGATAAAAAAAAATAAAATAAATAATTGCCTTTCCTTTTCATACGAATTGCACAGAATTGATTTGTACTTATGGATAATTTGAAAATTGATTTATTCTTCAAGCTGTGCAGATGGAACTCGACTCGCTGTACGTACGAGTACCCGGATTGGGACTCTTCCTTCTGAAAGAATTATCTACCCCTATCAACAGCGCATAATAAGCACTCTCACTCGCATAAACTACCTTGAAATTTCCATGGCACGCATCGTAAGTGGTTTTTCGCATTCACACATATCCCAGGATAATAATGCCATCGTCAGAGCCATCTTATCAGCAGCACCATTGAAAGTTCCACCCTTTTTTTGTATACAAAGCAACCATCACAAAAGATACACCTGCTTGCAGCCGTACATCATCGCGCATTTATTTAAATCGAAATCGCTTCGATGTCTGTACATGTGAGACTGAGTGTATATCTGTATTTGTAGGCTTTGTAGTACTTGAATGCAGAAAATAAATATAAAAAACATTCAATAAATTCGCCTTTCAGGCGAGGCTGAAAGTTTCAGCACCCGCGCTCAGCACGCGTGTCCTTGTCAAGCAATTCGAACAAACGTTTTCGCAGGCGCGTATCTGTGTTCCTTTTATTGCTAGAGAACTACCCTGGGAGGAGTGCGGTGCACTCCAAAAGTCCACCACCACCCTTGTCAGCGATATAAATTATTAATAACTTTTTTATAATAAAACATCTCTCTTCCTTTTACGATATCGTAAAGAATTTTAATTATTATATCGGTGCCAGGACATGCCATTGTACTAATCATAGTATATCTCTGTGCTCCTTTCGCACTTGATACAAATATTTCATAAGCATGTGGGTATCCTGAAAAGTCAAGTGCAAGAGATAACCTTCTAAGCTCTCCAAAGTCGTAAAAATCCAATTACACTTTTTGCCAGGATTTCGGGATCGGGACACCATTAGAAACATGAAAGTGGCATACCGCAGCCATAGCCATCAAAATCTGAATAAATAGGAGTCACAGAGGTGGAAGAAAACCTTACAGGTTAAGAGGTTTGATCGTTCAACCGAAATATCGTAAAAAGTGTCCTCGTATCCTCGACATGGTACATTCGAATGCATGAATGGTCGATTTGATGTGGCGGGTGGTGTCGTACTGGTAAAAAAGGTAAATGTGGCAAATGCACTCGGTTTTTATTGTTTGTCGTAAATGTATTTTGATTCCTTTATATGCGTTCACCTTGCCATCTCAATTTCGGGAATGTTACCTGTGGTCTGATTTTTTTTATACCTTGTCAGTCGTTTTGCGGACATCAAGATAATGGACGAGTTTTCGGTATTTCACGTAGCAAATTGAACAGCATCGTTTGGAAGAAGAGCATTTTGCAGATGTGTCAGTACAGAAAGCAAGTAAATCAAATTCGGTGGATGGAGGGAGCTGTTATATAAAGTTTTCCATCAAATACTAAGAACGGCATGCCATTACCAAATGAAAAGCATTATTCTGTCAGCATTGCAATTATATGGAGCAGAAAGCAAAGATTCTTGACTAGTTGAAATGTGTTAGGAAATGGTTCAATCCATTGTGCACAATTGAATTTCGTCAGAAATTTTTTTGTATGTAATAAAATTGCCATAAGTGACTTCAATAGCTTACTGTAAACCTAGGACAGCCAATTAATAAATGGTTTATGGCTGGGTTAAGTAGAGCGCCGTGAAGTATCTCAATCAATCAATTAACTCAGTTCACTCAAAAACTTAAGTGCATTGCATTTGAGGATGAAAGATCTCTCTTCATTTTATTTTCATTTATTTATTACTTCAAAATCTTTTTGTATAGATTTATATTCTTTAACCAAAAGTTATTGTTATATAATACTATAGTTAACAAAAACTTTAAGTACAATATTACGAATATCTAAGAAGAAATATTTCATTTGATTTTGATTTCATAAAAATACAAGAATTGATTTTAAATTAAGATCCATCTGCCAAATACCGGGACAGAGCCATCTCAAAATGCTTTGTCTTGAGGGCGCAGCATTTAATATATACGGGCTTCATCTTAAAATAGTTCTGGTAAAGTTTGATATACGATCAAAACGCTTAAGGTTGTGGACATGTCGAACAACATTGTTAAAGACCACGGTAAGGTTTCTCTTCGTTTCGTAATTGAGACTACAAAAAACTTCGCATCCATTATAAATCTAGCTACGTTTAGTCTTATATGTTGCGGCGTGAAGTATTTGGATAAGGATAAGTTTCGTAAGCAGCCATATATCTTGCCAATTAACAACTGGATGTGATAGTCCCAACTAAGCGTGGGGTCGAACCAAATTCGTAAGTTCCTAGCTTTACCGACGTATCCTATTTCAGTGTTGTTCAAATGAATAACTGGAAAATAGCTTAAGTCGAGTTTATTTCTATAAACAACTAAGCACTTGCATTTGTTTGGGTTTATAAAAAAGGCTAATTGTTTTTGACCAATACATAACGCTTTTAAGGTCGCTGTGGGGTCGGACTACACCCCACCGAAACTGACCGACACTTCCGTAAGAGTATCCTTGAACGGGATGAGTGGGATGGCTCTCCCCCTGATGATGGAAATTCGGTGCACCTCTACACAGATGGCTCTAAGACCGAAGGTGGGGTGGGCTGTGATGTTTCCTCCGATAAGCTCAACCTGAGCATCTCGTTCCGCCTCCCTGATCATTGTAGCGTTTTTCAGGCGGAAATCATGGCGATTAAGGAAGTCCTGTCTTGGCTGAAATGTAATGTATTATCTGTCAGCGATATTAGAATTTTCACTGACAGTCAAGCGGCTATCAAGTCCCTGGAATCGTGCTCCTTTACTTCAAAGACCGTCTTAGACTGCCGCTTGTCTCTTACAGAGATGACAGAGCAGTTCAACATTCACCTATGCTGGGTGCCAGGTCACAGAGATATTCCAGGAAACTGTAGGGCGGACGAACTCGCTAGACAGGGTACTACTCTAAGGATTCTGCCAGATAGGCAAGCCCTTGGTATGCCCCTCGCTACATGTAAGCATCTACTGAAACTGAACGCTATTAGCAAGACCAACCTTAGGTGCGATATTGGCTCTGTGTGTCACATTTTGAGGCAGATCTGGCCTAAGCTGGACCTGAAACATAGTGCGGAGTTGGTTAAATTAAAGCGATTACAGATCAGCTGCGTTATCGGTGTCATCACCGGACACTGTCTAATCGGTCAAACTTGGCCTCTTTTCCAATGACTTCTGCAGGAGCTGTAGGGACGAGGAGGAGGAGGAAACCATTCTTCACTTCCTATGCACATGTCCTGCTCCATCTAGGAGCTCCGTTCCTTGACGACCTTAGCGATTTGGCGTCCTTAGACGTCATGAACATCCATCGCTTCATCAAAAGCTCCGGTTGGTTTTATTAGTCCCTGAGTGGTCTAATGGTAGATCCTTGGCATCGCAATCGACCTTTACTGGTCTAAGTGTGTCTGCATCGTGGTGCAGACAGCCAATCTAACCTAACCTAACCTAAGGTCGTTGTTTAGTTTATCAGCCTCGTCTTCAATCATATCTAGTTTACAGCTAAGATGTATTTGCACATCATCAGCATACATAGCATACTCGTACATATGTAATGACGAGAACTTGACAGCAAGTGGGAGGTCATTTATGAAAATAGAAAATAATAAAGGTCCAAGTGATTAGTCTTACGGTAGTCTAGACGATAAGTTAATGAAATCTGATGACTTCCTACCTACAACGACAGCTTGACTCCTTCCGGAGAGGTATGAGAAGATAAATTAGCAGCCGACTCAGAAAACCGAAATACGTTCTTTATTTTAGATATCGGTACGTTGTGATGCACCATGTCGAAAGCCTTCGAGAAGTCAAGCAGTCCTAGAAACGACACCAGGTCAGAGTCAATAGCAATTTTAAAAACTGCGTTTTTCCTGAAACCCGCCTGGTGACTACTCAAAAGTTGGTTGCTTTCAATAACCCTCTAACCGACAGAACCGCCTTTAGGCGGGGTTAAGGTAAATAGCTAAAAAAGCTATACTTGCAATTTTTTTTAACAAATATTAGTTCTTTTATATCGTAAAATATTTGCTCTATGCGACTATGCAACCGTTATAGTTATTCTCTATGAAAAATTAGCGTGCATTGGACGCAAAAAATATTTTTGCAACCACTGAATTTGCTTAGTATAAAAAAAGTGTTTTCCAGTGTTCTGATTCAAGAGAAAAAATGATCGGTAAGTAGATTTATTATTGTAGAATAGAATCTGTGAAATAAATTTAGAATTTCGAGTTAATTCAAACTCTTACCAGCCGCAAACTGCACTCTGACTAAAGGCGGACTTGCCTGTTGGAGCGTGAAATTCAAAGTGAATTTTGTAATATATTTGCACATTAGAACCAACATATTTTATGAAAATTGTTTCTTTTAAACGCTTCAAGTTGTCGAAATTGGCCGATGAGAAAATTGCTGACACGATGGAATCCTTGAAAGACGACGGCGATAGCTCTGAGAACGAGTTGAGCGAAGTTGAAAGTGAAGTTGATGAGTTTGTAATATCCGATGGAGATTTTGCTCAAATGGATAATTACATTCAGCAATTAGAAAATGCATCTACCAGCGATTTTCCCTCAACAGCTCCGAGTTCGAATCTAAACCACGAACTAACTGTTACAAGTGAGATTCATATATTCTCTAATAAGAACAATATAAAGTGCTTTTTATTTAGCAGCGTCAACCACTAGCTCATCCTGTCAGCAGACTAACAAGCCAGTGACCAGTGTGCAACCGTCGACTAGCACACCAAAAACAAAACCAAAACGATCAAAACGACCAAAACGAAATCGCACTTCTTTACCACAATTTGATGAATGTTTCGCATATCATTAACCTAACGCTGGTGGGTTCACTGGAACCGCAATAGACATCAATCCACAATCTTCTGAGTTCAAAAACAGTATGTGGAGAAAGAAGCACTTGGAACTACACCGCAATGAAACTGTTTTCCATGGCGAAAGAATCTTACCTGGGCGCTTCAATGGATTGAAAACACCATATCAATGTTCATGCACCTTTTTACCGAGGACTTGTTTGATAAAATTGCCAACGAGAGTATCAAGTACGCCCTTCAACAAGACATCGCAAGCACTTTCAATGTTAGATCCACCGAGCTGAAGCATTATATTGGTATATTGCTGTATATGTCCGTCATCGGATATCCAAATACAGAAAGCTATAGGTCGAAACATGCATTCAAATCAATTAAAACTACGATGACATCGAAACGATTTTTTGAGATTCGCAAAAATCTTCATTTCAACGACATTTCTTTGATGAAAAATAAAGGTGAAGAAGAGTACGATCCGCTGTACAAAATAAGACCCCTTATTAATCATTTCAATGAACACTTCGATTCTGTGTCGAAAACGGCACGATTATGCATTGATGAGCAAATGTGTTCCACGAAAATGATGTCTGCTTTGTGGCAATATATGCCAGCTAAACCACACAAATATGATATGAAATTGTTTGTTCTATGTGACTCCTATATTTGATAATTTTTATACGTCGCTTCCAGTTTTGGTATATTTGCGAAGTAAAGGAATTTTTTGCGTACAAAAAGACAAATTATTTGACCCTAAAACACTCGTCCGTTATCTATTTCCCCCACCCGTGCGGATCCTTCGTCAAGGATTACTATGCTTCACCTGCGACGTGTACACGTCGTATCCCAAATTATTATATTGTCATAGAACACCCTGTACTTGGTGGGCAGTCAATAGAAATCTACAAACTGGCCAACTGGCCAAATCGCCCATTCAGCTGCGTACAGCCTTCTCTTTCATCTCTTCTCAGACCTCGAGGCGGGGCTTCTGCTCGAGTATACCCAGCGTGATGAAGAAGGCTGATATGTAGACAGGCGAACAGATAAACTGGTCCAGCGAGATCGTTACGTTCGTGATGAGCAGGTATTTGTCGCTGAAGGTTGTCCGGTTAAGTTGTTTGAGCTTCTTGACTGCTTCCACCTTGGCCGCACTTTGTATTGCCGCCCTTATTGCCAGCATTGTTGATGCACCACGCGAACCACTGGGTTGGACTAGTAAGAAGTAAAAAATGGAATAATTTCGCAGGTAACTGAGTATATTTTGTGCAGTTGGTGTTCTAGTAGTTCGTCATCGCAGAAAATAGTGGTGTTATAAAACGACTTTGTGACAAAATCAGGGGACTAGTGGATAAGGAAGGCAAGTGGGTAAGAGAAGGTTGACCGTAAGAAGTATTGATATTGGTCTAAATTCGGGGGGGATGAGCGGGTAGCAGACTTTTTCACTACGGGCATGACCTTAACGACCTAGTTAAAATAATAGAATTAAAAATGTGAGTAAGAATAGGAAGCATGTGAGCCAAAATTATCTTAACGAATAGTGGGTGCATATCATCGAAGCCCATAGATTTAGATTTCATTTTCAGAATATATTACATATTATATATATCATATATTCTAATAAATTCAAATCTATTGTCATCATCGAAGTTAATGTCGGTATCAGGTGATTGCGAAACAAAAAGATTTGGTGAGGCACATTGTACTTTGGCAAATTCAGCATTATGTGCATCTGCACTAATGTCTTCAGAACACAGTTCTTTTGGCGACCAACACCAAGCTCCCGTATGTTTTTCCATAAAGTGTTTACTGGCAAATTTCGGCTCAGACGTGTTAAGTTAAGTCGACCTTTAGCTTCCCCTATCTTAATGCAGACTCTGTTTCTTAAAATATGAAATTAATCATACAATTACGCCATATCCCTCTGCCTCACCATTTGGTAAATTTCAAGTGAAAACCATGGACTTCTATCACTTTGAACATATTTTCATTTAAGTGGCACATGTATGCTAAACAATTTAATGATAGAATTTTGTAGAAAATCGACCTGATCATTAGGAGAGGTCATAAAGTATAATAAATTTGCTGCCAATCCACATGAAAAATATGTTCTTCCGATCGATTCAAGTCGAGTTTTCGAAAATCTCTATACTCGTACGTGATAGGTGTATTTTGTACGTTGATTTTAAAAGTCGCAAAAATAAGGCGTTTTGAAAATGCAGCCGCTGATAACTGGGAGTAAAACAAGGATTCTTGAGGATTATTTAAAAAAACAAGTCCAACAAAGTAGCAGCGGAGACCATAAAGTGTGTTGAATTATCAAAATTAAGGGGAGCTAAGCCAGGAATAGTCATTCTTTCTATAAGTAACAAATGAAGTCTATTTGGGTATAAACTTTGAGCGTTAATGTGACATACACGAAGACCACTAGCTTAATTACACAAAATATTAACCATTACACGCAAATTTAAGTTAATGTCATCAACCGCAGTAACACTGTTGTTAATCATTTTTAAAGAACGCCTCAATCATCTCCATTGGACATTATAGCATCCGCAATAGATCTCAAGCTTTCCAGAAAGTTAATCAAAAACATTGGTTCTGTTGCACTGGGTCGCACATAAACGTTTCTACCTCTGGTAAACACACTTGAAAGGGTTCCTCTAGCTAGTATTCCTCCACGCAACTAACCCTGGTGAGAGTGTCACGATTCCTTGAAATAAAATCCAGAGTCTGTTCAGTTTCTTCTATTCTCATGCAATCTTAAATATTCTGCGATTGAAAATTTCTAACAATACTCTTGTTTGACTTAGTTTAATAAGTTGATTTCTTCTTATTTTCTTATTTCTTTTCGTATTATGTGCCTACTCACTTGAAAGAATCATTCTAACTCTATAAGTAGAATTGCACTACCTTCTTTCGCCCGCCTTTCTACCTCGTAACTATTATCTACGTTCTCCGATGTCTCCTGATAACCAAAACACTCTTATATTAGAGGAGGTTTCGTTCCAATTTAGCATCTTAACATAGCCGCACTGTTTTGCGGTAGATCCTGGAAAGGTTAAATTGGATACACTTTTCTATCACTAACCTGCAATATGTTGAAAAGTACTCCTACCCCAATCCTTCCAGCTTCCCCCGAAAAGTTTTGAATCCATCTGTGTACATTATTCAATGCATTTCCCACCCGTCCTATAAAGTTTATCCACTCTTTCGGGTGACCTATATCAATCATGAGGTCAACACATTGCCTATCGTTATCTTACTTAAGTGCCACTTGATACTTTTACTACTTCAATTCTGATGAACCTACAAAATGTGTGAACCTATGGAGTTCTGTATCAAACCATTAAGAGTAGTTAATAAAATAAAGTCAGAACTCATTGAACTGGGACTACTTCCCTTTTTAATTTATTCACAGCCCTCAGTTTCCTTGACCTGGATCCCTATCTACTAACCACTGTTCTTCCACTGCATTTGAAGTAATGTTAAGGAGTGCGAAACCACTCAGTCATCTCGGTGTGCAGTGCATAGTACGTGCGCCCGTATAAGAGGCAAGGGATTCGTGCTCCACATGGTATTACAACCAAGATTATCATCTCGCACATTTCCGAGATAACCATGCACAAATCAGATACTTGGAGTGCATTCCTCATTTACATGTCGGGAAGGATATTCCAAGCCAAGCCAACTACCACCCTTGCCACTCGCGTGATACTTCCGTGAAGTTCAGTCGTTCGTTGGTTCTCCCCCACCATGGCCGTATTTTCCTTGCTGGTGCATTCCTTATTAGGCACGCCGCGTTGCATACTATACATACATATTTTGAGAGTTCATTTTGTATGCCATTGAAGTGGTGAATGTCGGTGGAATATTTTTAATATAATTTGCCTTTTCGTTCTACGTACTCGAACGGTGACGGTAGACATGCTAATGAACTACCTGTTACTTATGCCAGGGTTACCGCTCAACATCTTCCAATTGCAAAAATAAAATTCAATGTATCCAATGAAAGTTACTTTAATAAATAAAAGTGTTAAATATTTTTAAAACAAAATTTCACTTTGATGAACTTACCCTTGAATATGTCAAGATAAATCGCCAAGTTTATTTAAAAGATTCTGAATGATGTTATCACAAACATTATATACATATGTATATCTTATATATTAATACGTAACCCCGAAATTTATCGTACTTTTTTTTTGTATTTATTATAAAAGGAGAAGGATGAAACTTATATCATTCGAAAGGTACTGTATCATAGATCTGCAGAAAAAATATCATTTGCGTGTTTTACCGCTAAGCCAGGTTAAACAAAGTGAACATACACACATGATTTCCCCATACAAATGCTTTAACTAATTAAATGAAAACATTTTGATCACGTTCATGGCTGTATGAGCTTCGATTCCATTGCCTTCCCTGCACGGGAGAATATTACAAAAAAAAAAGTCATGTAAACGCGCCGTGTGTCGGATCACTGCGCTTGAGGTTCCAAGTTCGAATCCCACAAAACAACAAAAAGGTTTTTTCACGGTCCTAACTCTCGCAAACGTCTGACAAACATCAGAGAGTATTGTTGTCACGAAAAAACGCCTCAAAACAAATTGCCCTTCGGATACGCCACTAAACTGTAGGTCCCTTCCATTCGTGTGAAAAATATAACACAAATATAACGTGGTTGAGAGGAGCTAGGCCCTGGCACTTAAAGAGCTGTTGCGCCAAATATTATTTTTTTTTTAAACAAATTCATAGCGTTGTTTCTTTCGTTTTTTGTTTATTTCTCCTAGGTCGAACTTCGACCACACGCGATACTAGTACGATTAAATCTCCAAAAATTAAAGAGAAATCGTTAAACTTCATCCGAAAATTATTTTCTAAAAATGATTGGGTTCTTGGAAAGTGTATCCAGACAATTTTTCCATGTATTTTTTACTGTTCTACACATCTGCCATTTCAAGAATGTTCTTATGAAAAAAACAACAACAAAATGTAACTATCTGTAGGACTCCATTCGTGCGAAAATATAACACACGCAAGACGAGTGGTTGCGAGAAGCTGGGCTTATGAGAAGTAATGGTAATATCTACCTAGGCTCTATGGTGAACTCCGCAAATAACATCAGTGGGGAGATCAAACGAAGAACTACTCTTGCCAATCGCTGTAATGGGATGAGGATGCCCTTGATTGCTTGGAGAGAAAAGTTTGATCTTTGGTCCCGTATACATAGACGTCCTACGACCTACACTTTACAATGTCATCGACCAGAAGAGTTCACATACAGCGACTTAGATGGCTGAGTCATGCAGAGCGAATGGACACCAACGCTCCGGCCCGCAGAGTCTTCGAATCTAACCCGGAGGCACGACGCAGTAGAGGGCCTCTTCACCGTAGGTGGCACGCTCAAGGAGACCTCGACCAACTTCAAGTGCGCAACTGGAGGTAATTAGCTAAAGACTGAGCAAAATGGAGAGGCTTGTTGGTGGAGGCCCAGGTTAACCCCGAACTGAAGAGCCACATAAGTAATTAAGACGCTCGGACATAAAGTCACTATATCTTTCATCTACTATATCTAAACTTACCGTATTTTTTTGGCCGTAAAAAAGGAAACTGCACTAAATTCGGCAATTTCGTGGGATACTTACTTACTTAGATGGCGCTACAGTCCGGGGTGGACCTGGGCCTCAACCAACAAAGGGGTCTCCTTTCTTCAGGATCTTCGTGGAATATCGAAATGAAAAAAAAGGATAATAAAAGGATATCAAATATAAAAAAAATTCTGCCGCAAATTCATATTTTATTCGTCAAAAATACTTATACGCTTATACAAATCAATCAGCCAACATTGTTACAACTTCGCCGTCTTCAACGTCAATCGCACTCGCATTGGCATCCATTTTGGTGGAATATTTCCCCTTTTTAGCAATTTGGAGGAGTAAATCTGACTTCGTTTTCAAAAAGTTGTAGAGCTCCACGCATGAATGTGTCAAATTGCATTTCTCCGTGAGAATCGCTTTCAATATGTCGACTCTCGTGAACTTTTGCGTTGAAGATGCATTTTCCTTTCGGTTTCGACATTCTTTTTTCTTTATATTAACGAAACACTGATGCGAACAAGTTCATTAAAACTGACGTGCAGCAAATTGAACAAAAAGTTACGCGCATATGAATGATGGTAGTAATGTGTATGGTTTAAACCTGAACTATAATAGAAGAATGGTTTCGTACAACCACTTTCGAAACAGTACGAATACAAAGGATTTGTATTGTGCGACAATAATAGCTTTTTGCTTCAATTTGTTAAGTTTTATTCACTTCATCCATTCGCTCTTTCATACGAAAATTTAACAGTTGCACAGCTGTGAATGGCTATGAACCACACAATTGCTTCCGAACACATACGCCTATTTAGGGCTACTTTTGCAATTGACAGTACTGAAGGAAACTTAACGCAGAATTATGAAATTAGATTCCAATTGCTTCCGACTATTATAATTCAGCCTTTACTTGTTCGCCGTGAACGTGTTTAATATTCGGATTTAGAAAATGTTTGCGGGATAGGTTTTTGGTAGCTGAGAAAAAGGAGTATCCAGCGAAAAAAGGATAGATGGCAGCATTAACTATTTATATCTTAATACTTCGGTATCATTTGATGGCGTTAGCATATATCTTCTAAACCGTTAAAATCGGATCATCGCAAACTGTTAGGGATAAAGAACCTGGCCTAAAGAAAATAGTTTTTATTTAAAAACATGATTGCTGATTTCGAGGCGAATCTAAAGTTGCAATAAGCTGAATTTTGTATGGGAAATTTGAAGGCGTATATCTTCGAAAATGGACAAGTTCGACATTAAATATTTATATCAAAATTCTCAGAAAAAAGCTTCCTATCAAATAATAAAATATAATCAAAACCGACGGTGGATGCAATTTTCTATTATTTTTTTTTATTTGCACGCACTCAAGATCTTATGAATGCCCTGTTTACACACAGTGCGGGCGTTAGAAAGGATAGTCTCTACCTTCCTTGACTTTTCGGAGGTTGTTTCCCAAATATTGAAAAAATCACATTTGAAAAAACGGCGTGTCAATGGGCGGCTTAAATGCAATTTATTTTCATTTATTTAGTTTTTCGAAAAATGCCAATAAAAACTATGCACGAAATGTATTTATTATTTTTCAGTACCCAGTAAAAATGTGGAAGAAAAATATTATACACTTTACCAAAAGTGTGCATGTCAGTGCGGACTGCAAAAACATTTACGTTTGTACTGCTTCGGTTTCTCAAAAGTCCGTATGAGAATTTTTATCTCGCAAAAATTAGGGCCCAAAAAGATGTGACACACAGACGGATGGTCGGACCGCTGTTTGTAGTGATCATTGTATCTACATATGTATATACTTTATGAAACCTTTGATGCCTTCAAATTTCGCTATTTGCCGTGCTTGACCCATTGTAAATATGTTCCTTGGATCCAAGTGTCGTCAAACTTAGAACAACGATAACGGATCAAACAAAATTTGCGATTACACCATTAAGCCTAGACACCACTGAAAATTGTCAATTGCTTGATACATAGTGAAAGAGTGTAGTCGAGCTTTATGAGTAAAATGGCCACGATGTACTCTGCCGTAGATCAACGGGTATATGGCTGTAGTCACAAGTTGCTCACCTACCTGAACTAACATAATATAAAATTATAGGAAACGTAACAAATCGGTAGGAGGAACCATAAGCTGACTTCCATACGTAAGGTTAGGTTGAAGTGCCTGCCAGCTAACAATCGCCAACACACTTAGACCAATAATAGGTCCATTGTAATACCTCGTGGATCATGGGAGAAAATCTCTCTACCTACTCGCTAAAACCATTTTTTGCTTATTATGAAGCGTAGGAGGCTCTTAATATCAATATCTATCAGGTCGCCTAAATCGTTGTAATAGAGGGCTCCTAAGTAAAAATTCTTTTACGAGAAAGATCTGGGCAGAAACAAAGAAGTTGAGGAATAGTTTATTCCTCTTCTTCATCCATCCAGCTTCTACAAAGTCGTTCGCAAAACTCCTATTAGACAGTGTTCAGTGATGACACCTATTATAGCAGCGATATGCAATCTGTTGAGAGAAATCAAATTCTTGGAATGTTTTAGATTCATCTTCGGTCAAATCTGATTTGGCGCTAGACATGCTGATCCACTTGTCTACCTAAGATTTGTACTCTCGACAGCATCCAGCTTAAATTTAAGTTTCCGAGTAGCGATTGGTATACCTAAGGTGCCTTTATTCGACAGGATGGGTATAGTTGTTCCTCCTATTCTGGCGAGTTCATCGGCCTTACAATTCCCTGGAGTGTCCCTATGCCTCAGCACCCAACACAGGTGAATATTGAACTGCTCAACCATCTCCGCAAGAGACGATCATGGCTTCCATGATCCGAAATATATTTTTAAAAAAAATATATGACGTACTAAATTTGGTAGGTAATTCCTGAAAATCAACTAATTATTTATTTGTAGATAACATTTCAAAAAGTAAGAAGTGGCTAATTGAACGAAAAAATTAAGAAAAAGGCTTGTCTGATCAAAATGGGAAGAAGAAGAATGTGCGTTTTAAATAAAATTTTATATATGTATGTAGGTACGCCTAGGAAATACTTTTGAGTAAATTACAACAATAAATTATGTGGGTTAACGCTTAATAATAAAAGCTTTCCAAAAGTGTTTTTTTTTTAACTTACTTCTCTTTTACCGTAACTGTTCAGATCCATTTTCATAAAATTTTGGAGTACATAGTCTATGGTATTTCGAAAATGATGCCTTACATGCCAATCAAAGTTTCATCAAGTAGTCAAGTAGTTTTTTGTTTTTTTTTTTTGCTGACAAAGTTACAAGCTAATAAACTTTTCTCTTAAGGACAGATTTTCTATTTTAATAAAATGCGGATTGCTCGCAAGTACAAGTTAAATGTGTGTACTGTCAAATTTCGTCCACCTAAATTCTTGACAGGATGGAGTTTTTTGGGGTTTTTGGTACCAAAAAACGCACCCATTGATGCAATCCCACCGACAAACTCACAGAAGGATAAACAAATTTATTTTCTTTATATTTTGAGCATGGCGTCATAAAACTTCTGTTCCTATTGAACATAGCAGTAAATCTATAAATTGCTTTCAATGCTCACTGCCCCAAAATGAACCATTTAAATGTTTTTTATAACTAATTCATGAACAAGTAGGCTTTAACCCTAAAGCCCACATTCTTATGGTTATCCAGCAATGGTTCCACTTTTATTACATATACTCCACAAAAACATTCTTTGTTACATAACCACAGAATTGTAAAATCATCATTAAACTGAACCGCAACAAAATAGATAGTGGAATAGAAAATTACAAAAATTCATATTATCCAAATCCTGGTTGGTCTATTCACGACACTGACACTGCAAAAAGTTATAACTCGAAGCCTCATTATTTATAACCAACAAACAGCAATTTAGTCCATCCATGGAATGCTGGATGCCCGAAGGCTGCCTCAACGGAAAACATATGCGGAAGCCATAAACAAAGTCTACATGACAGAGGCGAATTCTGAAATAAATACTAAAATTGTTCCACCAGTATATCCGTATTTGAAATAGAAGGGAAATACGTATGTAGGTACATACATGCATGTACGTGTATGAGTATTCCTGACTGCGATTTATTTTTTCATCTGCAAGACCGTATCTGTGATTTACACAAAAGATCGAATAAAGTTCAATGGGGTTTTGCGGAGTTAGGTCCTTGCAATAGGTTAATTGAAATGTTCCACACCAAAAGAAATGCAGTTGAATTTTTTAGCTTTGCTTTGGTAAATGAGTGTTGTTTTCCACGATTAATTTTTATTTTGACAAAGTATTTAGAAATGTAATTTTAGCTTTTGTAATTTATATAAAAACTGTTCACCATACTATATCAGCTGTACTAGAAAATATTTAAGACTCGTTCTTACCCCAGTTTTTTTACGGTTCACGAATAGGTTTACACGTTTAAATAGTAAAAGTGCCCTTAAAGTGCAGTCCATCGGGATGGGTGGGTGTTGTATCTGCTCTCTATATAAAGCTGATTCGAATCATTTACCATGCTGTAAGTATTCAACAGTGGACGCAAAATAATGATTGACAAGGATTATGAACTTATTTGTACGCGCTAAGAGACTTCAGGAAGCAAACTTTTCACAGAAATTTCCAAAATAATTTCTTATTTTATCTACTACACTACTACTGTAATGAAAATTACAAACTTTTGTTGCTCACTTACTCAAATCCTGTGTTCACTTACGATTCACAGCGCATCAACCACGCCTACACGCCATCGCATCGTATTCGGATTCTGGCTATGTGTTTCAGCTCCAACCAGCTTTTTTCCAGTTGCCGAAATTCCTTTTCAATTGTTCTACGCCTCGCCACACGAGGATCTCCGTGTATTCGCCCTGGCTTTGCATGGTTTGTCGGACAATGCAATTTTCGTCCTAACGTGGGGTGTAAGAACCACTTTCCACTTTCGCTTTTGTATACTCGCATCGACACTTTCCTGTAACGTTCTCTCGTAAAGCTGTTCGTTTGAAATACGATTTGGCCAGAACACTCATAATATGTTTCTTAAGTAGGCTACACACAATCATTTTTGAAAATGACATTCCTAGACTGTCATTTCTCAACATTTCATTTTAGGCTGTACACTATCACTTCAGGAATGTCATTTTTCCTAAAATTTTCTCAATTTTTCTTGTTCTTAAATTATTTTTAAAATTATCTTGCCATGCGATGCTCTCTCCACTCTTGAAAAATGCAGAATGACGAAATTTTCCTACACAATATCATTTCCAATGTATCATTCCAGCAAAATCCACGAAAAATGTCAACGCTCATCATCAGCATTGCCACTTCTTCCAGAGCAAATGTAGCGTACTGACAATAAAAATGTCCCTCCTCCTTGTCCCTATAGCTCCGCAAAAGTCGTGGGAGAAGAGACCAAGCCTGTTGGTATGCTGGCCTATAAGACAGTGTCCAGTGAGGACACCGACAACGCAGCTGATCTGTGATGGCTTTAGCTTGACCAACTAGGCACTACGTTTCTGGTCCAGCTTAGGCCAGATCTGTCTCGAAATGTGTCACGTTGAGCCATTTACCCATCAATGGCTGGTCTTGCTAATACCGTTCAGCTTTAGTAGACGCTCACAGATAGAGAGGGGCATACCTAGGGCTTGCCTATCAGGCAGAATCCTTAGAGTTGTGCCCTATCTGACGATCCCGTCCACCCTGCGATTTCCTGGAATGTCCTTGTGGCCTGGCTCCTAGCATAGGTGAATGTTGAACTACTCGGTCATCAGTGCAAGAGATAAACGGCAGTTTAAGGTGATCTTTGAAGTGAAGTAGCGCCATTCACTGCACTGGCTGCAATCTGTTTGCCAAGAATATTCATTCATTTCAACAACTTAAACATAAAAGAAAAATAAATTAATTGATAAAGCATTCATAACATTAAATAAACATATAAGAATTCATTTGTAAAAAGATTAAATAAATAAATAAAAAGTTAACAGTGTTAATATATAATACACAATAAACTGCACAGTATCTCTTGTAGTAAACGAAATGAGAAATACTAAGAGGCGTAGAAATCGTTACTCATTTTTTAGTTTATTTTATGTATCTACAAACTTAAAACTCAAGCAAAACCTTGCCAATTCGTCAGAAGGCTCAAATATTGCCACACGTTTAAATAGCGCCTTAGACAGTAAAATTAATTCCACAATATCTGAACATAACCTTCTTCTTCTTCTTCCTTTTATCAGCGAGGTTATGATCCGAAAATAAGGGATCATAACCCTCCCACTTCACTGCATTTCTACTGATCCGCCTATGGGGTTCGCATATTTGACCTCAGAAAATATCGGCAGGCCCGCCGATTTTGGATTACTCGGTTACTGAGGCTAATGAAATGCCGATGTCGTCGCATTTGTCTGATCCAGGCGTTTATAGGCCTGCCTTTCCTACGTCGCGATGTCTTTGGAACGTGCATTGATATTACCTTTTTAACAGGGTTCAAATGATCTCTTCTTTGAACGTGGCAATACCAGCTGAGCCGGTCGCGCTCTATTTTTTATACGATGGTTTCCTTGACGTGAAAGCTTCCACAGATCTTCGAACATCTTATTCAATCAAGCTTTGTCACTCCTGCTGTCATGCGAAGCATCTTCATCACAGCTGCCGTTAATTTACTCTCATACGTTTTGTACATGGTCCAACATTGTGAATCGTATGTGGGCGCTGGACGCACAACTGCGGTGTAGAGCCTTCCTTTCAACTTAGGTGGCATTTTTCTGTCACAGAAGATAGCGGAATTTTCTCGCCACTTCATCCACCCTACGCTTACGCGATGATTGATGTCGTTATCACAAGTTGCTTTACTATTGATCATAGATCCCAGATATTTGAGCTTTCCCACTTGGGAAGCACTGTTCTATTAAAATAAATGTCTTGAATAGGCCTGAGGGCAGCAAAAGTACTCTGTCTTTTTTGAACTAATGCGATGCCCATTTCCCTCCAGAGCACCCACCCACACATCAAATGCTCGTTGCAGGGATGTAGGATCCTCACTTATGATGGCTCCATCATCACGAAAGAATAACTAATGTACCTTGGGGTCCATCACTTTACCTTCAAGCAGATAATCAAGGACTGTAATAAAGAGCAAAGGACTTAAGACGCTTTCCTGGTGCACACCGACTTTGATTGGGAACTCTTCGCTTACTCCAGCGGGGCATCTTACTTTTGTCTTTGCTCCCTCGTCCAGTCCATGATCATCTGTACATAGATTTCTGGAACCCCTCGATATCTTAGCGCTACCCATATCAGATCTCGTGGTTGTCCGTCGAATGCCTTTTCAAAGTCAACCAATACAATATGCAAATGTTGATTTTTTTCCATTATGATCCTTATATGTACTTTGGATATCATCTGTGGTTGCTTTACCCGAGACAAACCAGCACTGATCATCAGATAGCCGTATTATTTTTCGCAATCGGCCACCTAATACCCGCTCAACGATCTTCATGGTGTGCGACATCAGCTTGATCGAACGGTAGTTATCACAGTTTCGCGTATCACCCTTCTCTTTGTATACAGGGAGAAGGTAACTTTCCCTCCATTAATTCGGCATTGGATCACCTCTCACAAATTTGGAGATGAGAATTCTGAGCCATCTGAACCCGATGTCTCCCATCGTTTTCCAGAACTCAGAGGGCAACTCGTCTGGCCCAACCGCTTTTCGTTTTTTGAAGTATTTGACCGCCTCACTAACTTCTTCGATTGTTATGTCGGGTATTTCTTCACAGTTAGGGCCACGCTCTTGGAAAGTATAGCCGGGGAAACTGTTCATTTAAAAGTTCTTCACAATACTGCCGCCACCTCTGCGCTCTTGTTTATATTGTGTCTTCGCAGTTCCTGGATAGCCTGGTTTGCATCAGCAAACGGGGAAGATATTTTCTCCAGCTCCCGATACAGGCCCTCCGTACTCTCTGCTTGAAGCTGGGCGCACTTCTTTTTCGCTTTTTTCTTGCAACCTCTGTATTCCATTTCGAGGCGAATTTTTTCGTCATTATTATTAGAGGGGCACTTTGACCAAGCTTGGAAAGCCGCTTTCTTCTCATTTATCACCTTCTTAGCTTTATCACTATACCATCATGTTTCTTTGGCATGTTGATGATGGCCTTTTGAAGCTCCTAGCAGTGATTTGGCAAGTTCGCTGTAGGGAATCCCACATATTTTGTGCTCTGCACTCTTCATCCTCAGCTCCGTTGATGGTGTGAGAGAGGTAATTATTCATTACGAAAACAAAAGTCTCGCCTTTTTCCTTGTTCAGATTGTACCACTTGATTTTCTCAGAGACCCTTGTTTGTTTGCTTTTCTTCGGTGTTTTCATGAAAATTTCTGTTAGCAGGAGACGGTGTTGCCGAGCGATTGTCTCTCCCAGGATCACTTTGCAATCTTTTACCCGAGGCTTAATGAAACTGGCTATCAAATGGTAGTCAATCTGAGTTTCATCTCCACCACTGCTGTAAGTGATCAGGTGTCGGCTTTGTTTGATGAACATGGTATTTAACACGATAAGACCGTGTAATTTGCACATGCTTAGGATGTCTTCACCAGGAAGGTTCCTGGTGTCATATCCTAGTCCTCCATGGCAGTCTTCATAGTCTTCGTTTGACTTCCCGACTCATTCAAATCTCCTCCAACAAACAGAAACTCTTCCTTTGGGATGTTCTTAAGGAGATTGTGGAAATCTACCCAAAATGCATCTTTATCTCTCTGATTGCACCCATTTTGGGAGCATATGCACTGACAATATTTCACACCTCTCCTTGTATTACTAGTTTGAGAGACATCGAACGGTCGCTGGACTTCGAAATGCTCAAGACGTTACCAAGTAGCTCTGTCGCAAGGATGATACCGATTCCGTTCTTAGCCTTTTCCGTTCCGTAGTAGAACATCTTGTAAACTTTTGTCCTAACGTCCAAGAAACGCGCCCGATATCCGGTGTTTTTCCATTTCGTGTCTTGGACACACAAGATATTCACCCGCCTTCCATTCATCATCTCTTCCAGCTCGTAACTTCGACCGGTCATGCTTCCAACATTCCAACTCGCGACCCTCAAGTTTCTTCCAAACTGTTTCATTATTTTGCTAGCCCCCGGAATCCGTATAGCTCTGACCTGAACATTTCTTCTCGATCCAGGATCAGTACCATGTACAGCAGTGGTAGTGCCTTTCCTTTTAGCAAGTATTACCATAATGAATCAGTTTTGCTATATTACCATATTGCGATGGTGTTTTTTGTTTTAGTATTGTTTGATCTTTCTTCTATGG
Organism: Brachypalpus laphriformis; assembly: GCA_945910035.1. Lineage (NCBI taxonomy): Eukaryota > Metazoa > Arthropoda > Insecta > Diptera > Syrphidae > Brachypalpus > Brachypalpus laphriformis. The sequence goes on from OX246755.1 coordinate 129,787,120, forward strand.
CACCGGTGATCTCCAGTCGTGTCAACCCACGGACTCGCATGCACACTTGTGGGAGGGTTTTTAAGGTAGTGTATGTGTCGCTAGGCTCACTTGGGTGTTATATTGCCTAGATCTAATTTGTCCCCTTGGTCGCCTTTTACGACAAGCGCTAGTTGTTGGGGGGCGCTGCAGTGATATTCTAAATCCGTATCTGAACATAACCTATTTCTCAAATCGTCTTTTATTATGTTTAACCTATGAAAGAAAAAAAAGCATAAATAATAATTAGGTAGACTATTTAGAGAAATGTAGCATAATGAGGGAAAGATGTAGTATGTAACATGGCACTTTAAAATGCAGCAGCTTTGCTACATACGTAGCAAAAGTGACAACGCTGTATCGTCATTCTTGCCATCATTCCAATCGCCATTTTTCATTCCAAGCTACACACTGTCATTTGCACATCATTCCAGCAAGAATGTCATTTGAATACGAAACAGTCGCAGCTTGGGGCTTAAGCTGATTGCACTGCTTCTCCATATCTAAGACGACATAGCAAATTAAGCCTTAGCTTAAGATATGCGGCTACTAACGCTTAAATTGGTACCACCGTTAATCGAGACTACACTTCGAAGGTAACGGAAATGTTCTACTCTCTCGACCTGCCGTTCAGTAATGCTGATATAAGTTGTTGATGAGTTCAATGGAATACCTATGATTTTAATTTTGGCAGAGTTAAATCTCAAGCCTAACAAGTTTGCCTTTGCGACGAAACCAGCGATCATTTGGTGCAGGTCCATGATTCTGTGCGATAGTAGGCAAATTTTATTTACAGTAATACAAGCATTTAATAACTTACTTATAACTAACAATTAACTTAATGATAACTAACAAAGATTGCTTACTTAAATTTAACTTAGGGCTAAGAACAGAGCTAAAACTTAGGGCAATTAGGGGAAGGAAGGTGGAGGATGATTAACATGAAATATGGCACTATAAGCGGAGGTAATGTTTCAAAGTAGACTTACTACAGTGGAAATCAAAAATGTCAGGGAATTTATTTGCGATACGTAGCATTCTGGTCATAGGTTCTCAAGGTGGTACTCAAGGCGAAATAGGGGAACTGTTCTCAAGCGGCGAGGATTAGTGTTGACAGAGATATGTTGTAGCAGATGAGGACACTCAATGGTTCCAGCCAGTAACTGATGAACAAAAAGTATATCGGCGATGTCTCGACGAATCTTTAGTTGTTGAAGATTTAAAAGTTTAAGGCGGTTCTCGTGGGGAGGAAGGTTGAACGGGTCATCCCAGTCCAGACCCCGTAAGGCAAATTGGATGAATCTACGCTGAACAGCTTCAATTCTCTGAATGTGGACTTGATGGTAGGGAGACCAGACTTGGCTGGCGTATTCGAGAAGTGGTCTGACGAAGGTAATATACAGGGATTTGGTGACGTATGGATTAGAAAATTCCTTCGACCAACGCTTAACAAATCCAAGTGCGGAGTTAGCCCTGTTAATTATGTTATCTATATGTGCGCAAAAGTTGAGTTGAGTGTCACAGAGGATGCCCAGATCACGAATCAAGGTAACTGTGGGGACGAGCTCATTTTTAATAAAATATTTTCTTTGCGGCAAGGGAGGGCGCTTCCGAGAGTAAGTAATTGATTGACATTTTTTCACATTAAGCTCTTAGAGGTTTTGACGGCACCAGTTAAAGAACAAATTAAGGTCAGCATGCAGTGAAAGAGAATCACCAGTGCAAGAAATTTGATTAGAGATTCTCATGTCGTCAGCATAGATCTGTAGGTCGGATCTCTTAATGACAAGCTCAACGTCATTAATAGAAATTACGAAGCGAGGGGGACCTAAGTGGCTACCCTGTGGCACTTCTGAGGTCGCACGGATAGGGTTTGAGACGGATGATCTAAAGAGGACACTATATTTTCGGTTTTCTAAATAGGACTTAACCCATGAAATAATAATTGGTGGAAAACCAAGCGCTTTGAGTTTGAGGAGTACGATTGGATGAGAGATTTTATCGAACGCCTTACTGAGGTCAGTAGCCAAGATGTCTTCTTCATTACCAATTTCCAACAGACCTAGTGTGCTGGAAACAAACTCAGTAAGGTTGGTGGTTGTATATCTGCCCTTTAAGTTGCATGTTGCTTGGCTGAGAAGATCGATTTACAGTGGAAGAACACCGTATCGTAGACGATACTCTCAAGGAGCTTAGGTATGCTTGATAGCTTAGCAATTGGTCTGTAGTTAGAAATATCACTCTTGCAGCCATTCTTATGGATGGGGATAATAAAAGATTCCCTTTGATTATGTATGTGGCTGTATCCATAACTTCCGGAGGAATAATTTTTTGTTTTAGGATCCATTGTTGTCTCCAGGTGTCAGAAGGTTCGGATAATGAGCGCCGAAGAGAAGGTGGTTTGAAGGTCTTAGATAGGCGGGGTTCCTTTCGCATCCAATTTTTCTTAGGAGGAGGAAGGGCAGAAGCACCGGAGGTGTTAGGCTCAACTTCTGAAGGTGGAAGAGCGATCACGGTGGAATTAGGCTCTGTTACAAGGTCGACAATTTCAGTAGATACAGTAGCGGGGTTGGCAGAATTTAACGATTTATTCGAGATGGTAGCGACATCGATAACGGGAGAAGCAAAATCCGTGCGAAGTTCGTCGAATAAAGATTTATTATTTGATGAATGGCTCTCACACGGTAAAAGATCAAGTTTACATGAAATTGACTTAAGCTCTTCCGCAACTGCTTGCATCGATGTTTTAGTCGAAGATGATTCATGACAAATCCAGTCCATAGAGGCCTGAAGATCATCAATCCGCTTAGCGCGGTCAGACAGATTACCATCAACAGACACGAGTGCTCCAGATTGCACTGAGAGTGACCCGGTCGCTTTTGTCATGACGTTGTGGATTTCGTTAATGTCAGCAAAGAACTTCGAGGAAGCAGAAGAAGAATTAAGGTCTCCTCCGGATTTGTTGACAAAACATTTATCTAAGTCAGCGATTAATGTAGCAATAGATGAGTACAGGTTGTCGCAGATCGTTGAGTTGCGAATAATAGAACTTTTGATCTCCCTCAGCAGGACTTCAACGTTTATGAGGAGAGATTTGTGTCCGCTGTGAAACTTATCCAGAGAGCTGTGGATGGAATCCCAGTTTGACGCGAGAAGCTCAGAAGTTTTCGAGTTGTTGATTCGAACCATCTTATTGCAATCAGAAACCAAGTCCGTCAAATCGCAGAGCTGCTGGTTATTGCATTTAATAGCCAGCATTATGTGCGAAAGGGTGATGGATTTACACTCTTCACAGAAATACCAAAAGATACTAGTGTATTCTTGAAGATGGTGTTTGATGGCGTTTCTAGAGAGTCCGATGCAAGTCGGGTGAAACACCTTCCCGCAAATCCCTTTGCAAAAAATCCAGTCGGCAGTGTAATTATCGCTGATAGAACGGTCGGAGAATCCACAAACAGCCATTGTAAGAGATCAGTTGGGTAAAAAAGTGCAACAAACAGAAAAAAGTTATAAGTTACACAATTAGGTCACACAAGTAAGGTAATCCGATCCAGACGCGACGCGCGGCAAAAAAGATTAACTGTAGTTAAACGAAAAAATCCTGATAGACAAAAACGGTCGATGACAAACTGGAAAAAGTTATAAGTTACACAATTAGATCACACAAGTAAGGTAATTAATTGAGGGAATTGACAAAATTGGCGAGATGGCGAAATGAAGAGATATGGCGGTTAATAAATTCGCGGAGCAAAATAAAAGAACGTGCGAACACGACGGTGGATTGAATGCAATGATTGTCAGCATAGTCGAGGTGTTTGAGATAGGTTGTAAATCTCCATTGGATTCCGTCACTTCTTTTCAACAGAACTCTCCGCAAAACATCGCTGATCACCAGCAAAAAGAGTAGTGGTATAGTATTCAACCTTGTCGAATGCCGCTTCGGATGTCAAATTCTTCCGAAAACCTACCCCTTACGCTGCGCTATTTATCTTTGCAATTGTATGAGGAACGCAAATGCGTCTCCAATTTGCACACTCTGTTAGGTTACCTTTCTTTAGAAGCTTGACAAGCATTCCTCCTCGGGAAGGCCATCAAGTCCTGCCACCTTGTATAGTTTGAATACTTTAATCGCAGGAGAGATGCGAATTCTAGAAAATCGGGCGTTAGACAACACGTTTTGATACTGGAATAAATCTTCATCCACCATGTCGTTTAAAAAAACTATCACCTTAATTGGTCTTCACCGGATGTTGGCGTAAGCTGTGACCACCTATCAGTTCTTTGGTGATTCTGTACATGGTTCTGCTGTCGCATCTACTTGCTGCTTCTTTAGCTTGTTGAGCTAGTGCGTTGATGTGATTTCTATTATCACTACGCAAGCTACGCTGGACTTCTCTCATCTTCTGTTGGGTTTGTCTGTTTATGAAAAATTTTCAAAAGATTGGACCAATTTTGATGCGGTTTTGACCAATGCACTGGCAATTATTTGTGAAAAGCTGTGGGCTATCATTAGAATGCATCATAAAATTAAGAAGCAATAAAGCATCCACCTGAACAAACCCAGGCACTGCAGCTAGTGATATATAAACTTTCTACAATAGTTAAAACTTAATCAAATCCACCAAATGCTTATAGTTTTATTATCACCCCTATGGTAAATGGATAGGTGATATCATTCACTCATTCGATTCACTTTAAACGTGATTAGACTGTGACTTTTCACAACTTTTCTATTGTCTCTTGGTCAGAAGGTAAGAGCTGAAGATAAAAAATATAAAAATGCTGGTGAGCAGTCACGTCCCCTATCAAAAATGATCTATTTTATTTTATTTTTATCGGTAGCAGCTTAAATACCTAGCATTCAAAATAATTGAAAATGACGTCCAGGTTTCAAGTTGTTTTTGAACTTTTCTCTAATACACATATTCCACTACTCGCAAAGCAATCAATACGGCAGAGCGTGTGTATGTCAAATAATTCCCACTTTTACGTCCGTCTTATGTACTCATATTTATATGTTTCAATTTGTGTTAAGTCTGGAAATCGTTCATTTTATAGACGCTATATATAAATAGACTGCCAGGTTGTATATACTTATATGTAGTACGCTATGTTGTATTTCTTGATTTAAACACCTTGCCTTCTTGATTCAATAGACATTCTTTATTCACTGACCAATTACAACTGACAGGTATAGTTTTCCGAGTTTTATTTTTGTTCCGTTCTGCGTATCTACGTCACTCGATGGCAAAATGGTGTGGCTATGTATTGAGTCGAACGAGTATCATCTTTCACTTTCCTTACTCCAATATGTACTTACGTCAGTTTTTTATTTCCATTTCTTAATAAATTATTTAAGTACCATTATATTTAATAAATTGTTTTATGGGATTGATGGGATTGAGTATGGGATTCATACTTCCCTTTTTATTGTACAAACTGTAGAAGCTGTGTTCGGATAAACGGTGTTAAATCAATACCTTTCACTGTGGGCGTTGGACTCCGCCAAGGGTGCGTTTTGTCACCTCTCCTCTTCATTGTATATATGGATTCGATGTTGCAGCGCAGCCGTGGCGGAGAATGTTTCAAAGTGGGAGGCTTAAGGATTAGTCATCTGCTTTTTGCGGATGATTTAATCATCCTTGGGTCCTCTCAAACCGAACTTTGTGATGATGCCGGAATGAGGATCAACGTGAACAAATCGAAAGTAATGGTCGTTTCCAAAATACCCATTTAGTGCACTATGTATGTTAGTGGAGTCTCACTGAAGCAGGTGGATAAGTTTAAGTACCTCGGGGTCTTATTCACGAGTGATGGGAAGAGCAATGCCGAGTTATCCTGTAGAATTGGTCAGGGTGGATCAATTTTGAGAGAGCTTGACCATTCTCTTATAAGGAAGGCCGAACTTAGTGCTCAAGCTAAGCTACAAGTTTTTTACTTGGTTTATGTTCCAACTCTCACCTATGGTCATCAAATTTGGGTAGTGACCGAAAAAATAAGATCGCGAATACAAGCTGCTGAAACGAGGTTCCTTCGCCGTGTTGCTGGAATAACTCGTAGGGATCCAGTACGCAACACCAGAGTACGCGAAGCGCTCAACGTTGAGCAGCTACTTCTCCGAACGGAACGATCTATGCTTCAATAGTTTGGTCACGTAGTGCGTATGCCCCCAGACCAGCTTCCAAGACGTGCCATTATTGTCGTGCCATCAGATAGGCAACTACCCGGTATGCCTAGAAATAGATGATTGGACCAAGTCCGACTAGGAGTTTCTCCTGATGAGTTGGAGTCAATGGCGGAGGGTCCACCTGAGCATCCTACTCCCGCGGCCCTCATGAAGGATTAGCGGGCCATTGAAAATGTATGTATGTATCAAAATTGTTTTATTAAATTTTCTTTTTTTTTTTTAATTTAAATTTCATTCGAATTTGAATTTAAAATTCTGATTTTGAAACAAGAACATTTTTTTTTATTTCAAGTTCTAAGCATTTTTTTCTGAAATGGGTATTAGTTGTTTAATGTAATCTGTTCCAAATTTGAACGATATGGAATGGTACCAATTGAATTGGTCTTTCAAGTTGTCCAAGAATTCACTATTTGGTTTGTGACGTCCTCCTTCGGTTAGTTCATTTGTCCAAGAAAATGATATACTTCTATTTGTTTGATTTTCAGCATTTCCGGAATTTTGGATTTTAACCTATGAATGATACCTATACACATCTACATGTTCCAAGGCATCGTATTCCAAATCACTCATATCTTGCATAGCAGATGGAACATATTCTGTGAACTCCTCAGTGAAACCTGAAAGCACTGTTGAAGTGAGACTAATTTCAGAGGTGTCTTCCAATTCATTCAAATAGTCCGCTTCATCACCACATGCCACACACATTAGCCGTATTTTGGTGAGAATTATGCAAAGCAAAGTGGAAGCTTCAACAAAACGATTCAGTCAGTTTGGTTTAAAACGTTTTTTATTGTTTAGAGATTGGTGATTGAATTGAAATTGAATTGAAAAGTATGAAAAAGTTGTGCTTAAATTTATAAAATACTACTGAATCATTTAACTTGAATCAAATTGAATGAAAAAGTGTCGTTTTCAGCGTCCTCTGAAATTGAGTAGCGCAAACTAAACATACCAAGTCAGTTTTGACTGAAGAAAAAAGCTAAGGTGGTTGCCAGTCATTTGTTGTTGCGTAATCTTACTACACTGAGAAGCGACGTCTCAACAAATCACGCTTATTGTTACAACATCTGAATGAACTTTTTTTTCTTCGCTACTATCGCATTCAACATTTGCTGATTGTGATGTAATGCATTCGTTGCAACCCAAGAGAAAACTTCGAAGACAATATTTAGAGTGGATGATCATACTTATAATCTTCCTTTTGCTCTAATTACACCAAAAAATAACTCTAGTGGATCCTGGTTGAGACGATATGTCAGTATATTTGTAGAAAATATTTCTCTTGCCGTGCGGAGAGTATTTTGCCGACACTTAAAAATACACGCTTGGACAGGCTATTCGTTATTGGCGGTTATTTTCAATTATGACAGCTGTACATCTACACATTTTTTTCCTATCATCTGTGAATACTCAGGGATGCAATAAGAGGTAATATTATTTAAATGTATGGCCACTGTGTGTCGCTAGGAAAGTTTAAAAGATTTAATGGTTTTTGGTTAATGTTAGGAAGCCAGTCAATATTAGGTCATTCTACGGAATACAGTTTATCAGGAATGATTTACATTTATTCAATTTACCTCTTTCAGTAATACTGATAATTCAAGGCGATAGTTTGATTTTGATATACCCAAGGTCCACATTCTTTTTAAAGCACAGGAGTTGATGTGAAAGAATTATTGGGTAGCAAGTTTAACGCTTTGCCTTTTACCTAGCTTTACTGATAAATGTGTTGTTGTTAAGCGACTCGATATCTTCAGATCAGAAGTAAATTGGTTCACTAACAATTCTTCAATCGGTTCATCAGTTAAAAGTGTATCCCCTATCCCTTTCAGCACCGACGAAAGTAAAAATCATTCGATTTAGTTGAAATTTGGTAGGCTAGACACTTTTAAGTAGAAAAATAGGAAAGAATAGGAAAGAACAAGAAATTTTTAATGTGAGTAACCAACACAATTGATGCATTTGGAACTTTAAAATTAAGAAATTGCAGAGAGAACTAAAAAAATAAAAAATAAAAAAAAGGCTGGATCAATTTTGAGAGAGCTTGGCCAATCTGTTATAAGGAAGGCCGAACTTAGTGTTCAAGCTAAGCTATCGGTTTTTACCTCTGTGTATGTTCCAACTCTCACCTATGGTTATGAAATTTGGGTAGTGACCGAAAGAATAAGATCGCGGATACAAGCTGCCGAAATGAGGTTCCTTCGCCGTGTTGTTGGAATAACTCGTAGGGATCGAGTGCGCAACACCAGAGTACGCTAGGCGCGCAACCTTGAGCAGCTACTTCTCCGAACGGAACGATCTATGCTTCGATGGTTTGGTCACGTAGTGCGTATGCCCCCAGACCGGCTTCCAAGACGCGCCATGGTTGCCGTGCCATCAGGTAGGCGACTTCGCGGAAGGCCTAGAAATAGATGGTTAGATCAAGTCCGACATCTCTCCTGGAGCCGCTTAGGGATTCCTCCTGATGAATTGGAGTCAATGGCGGGCCGTTGAAAATGAATGAATGAAATGAAAAAGAGACTAATTTACCCGCACAAATGTGTAAGTGGGTACTGAAAGGGCTATTGAATCTAAAAAATGATTTCTCATGAACTTAATTAGATGTGGAATGTCGCTAAACACATCAACTTTTTTCTGCTCGTCACAAGGATTAATAAAGTATGATTTACTTTCATTTATCCACATCTTATTTCACAGAGATCGATTTCCTCACCCTAAATCAGAAACAATTGCTACAACATTATAGTTGATGGATTGAAGTTTTCTAATAACCCCTTCGAACATGAAGGCGTTTAATTTGTAGTCATACTTGTAAAAATTCGGTGTTTCCAATTCTCAAAGAGACCTCTAGCCACAACAACTTGTATATAATTACATGTCGCCAAAAGGGTACAACTTTCCTGATCATACTCAAACGATATTTGAATTTTCATTTCATCAGCCATGAGAACGCAAACCTTTTGGTATGTTGAAAGATCAGCATTTAAATTGAAACAAAACATTTAAGGTGCCTGGATAAACGTCAATTTTACCTGCCCAAGTTCTTAGTGTAGAAACTGCTGTAAGACGAAAGTTTTTCTTTAAAAGCCTATACGCCTATACGCTTTGGGACCACTTGAAAAAATTGCAATAGCTTGCATCATATCATCGATTGTCCATTTCATACGTTGGAACTCTGCATTTTTTTATCTTTCTAGGTGTAAATATTATCGATAAAGTATTGTATCATTCTCCTTCTATAAAAATAAGTTTTCGGATAATAGCGGTTTTTTTTCTTCTTGTAACTTTATGATTTGTGCCAGTTCCTTAGAAGTATTACTGTAAAAAGCATATGAGCTTAGTAATTAAAAAGACTACAAGAACTATAAAAGTGCAATGCAGCTTTCATTTAAGCCTTCTGTGTAAGCACTGTATCAGTTTTTGTTGATTCCTCATGTAAGGATGTATTAGTTTAGCGACTATCTGATGAATTTTGACGGGGAATATTTTCGTCCAGAATATTCCCACTTTTCAAAAAAGGGAACACGGCGAACGTTCAAATCTATCGTGGTTTGTCATTTTTGGATAACCTATACAAAATCTTTGTACTTTTAAAACGCATAGTGAACTGGGCTGACACCCATAAGATAATCAGTGAGTACCAGGTAGGTTTTAGGAATGGCTACTCTACAGTAGACAATATTTTCAGCCTAACTTTATTGATTCAGCTGTCTCTAAACACAAAAAGGTGAAAACTCTGTGTTCTTTGTTGACTTTAGAGTAGCATTTGACACAGTTAACCGTGAAGCTCTTTGGTACAAACTGCATAATATAAGGTTGTCCTCCAAAATAATAAGAGTACTGAGCAATATATACAAGAATACCCAATCCGCGGTTTGGGATTGTGTTCATATCTCTGAGTTCATTGACACATAAATCGGTCTAAGGCAAGGTTGCTTACTCAGTCTGCTTCTTTTCTCGCTTTTCCATAATGATATGCGTGAAGCTCTTCCTGGAGGCGCAAATGTCAATGGTACCCTTATAAGACTTCTGTTATATGCTGACGACTTAACACTAATATCAGAATCGCCTGAGATGTTACAAAATATGATAAACAGTCTTGCAGAATGTTGTTGCAGATGGAATCTAGAAGTAAATTTAGTTAAGTTGAAAGTTATCCTTTTTAGGAAGGGCGGAAGTAGGGTGGCTATAGAAAACTGGCGATTTAAAGGAAAGGTCGTAGTGATGGTAAGCGAGAACAAATATCTTACCATAAAATTAGATTATAATATGTCTTTCAATCGCATTTAGAGGATAAACTGGCTCTGGGAAAACAGACATAAACTGAACTTGGCGTTCGTTGATTAACAATGAGAAAATTTCAACTTACAACAAATTTCCAAAATTGACAGCATCTGCCAGATCTATCCTGTTTTATGCATTCCAAGTCTGGGGCTATCGGCAGTATGAAGAAACTGAAAAGCTGTTAAAGTCCTCATGATAATGTTTAATCTTCCGTACAATACTCCTAATCATATGAACAGCATTGAAATGGGTTTACCATATCTGTTTTTACATACCCTGCGCCTTTGTTTCAGTTATTTCCGCAAAGTCTTTAGATATTCTGAAGATAGACTAACAAAAATTCTGGCAAGAGAAGCTATAAGAAGCAACGTTTACTTGGTGGCGAAGTGGAAGTCTATACTTCACTCAGTAGATTTGCGCATAGTGTTGCGGTTAAATTTACCACAACAAGGCCTACTCTACGCATCTTTCCTTCTCTCCCACTTTTCTCCCTTTGTTTTTGCAAAATTGTGGGAAAGTGAAGGGCAGCCATGGTTCCATAAGCCATTGGCCCACTTCCCCAGCATCTTGCAGAGACGATCGATGTACGATTCCCTTGATTGCACATTTTACCCTGAAGAAGTGGAGGAATGGGCGGTTCCTCCAACTACCAAGAGATAAATGAACCCGGAAGGAGAGGAGAAACGGGCGGTTTCTCCAACAATCTTCAGAATGAGACGAGCGGCGAGGGTGAGACCAGCGATGGCAAAGACGGTGTGTTCGCCACTACAAGCTGTCCACCCTAACAACGGGCACACCAAACACAAACAACACTAACTACAACGCAGTACAACAATCAACGTGTGAACAGATGGGACAGAGAGTCTGTTCCAGATCGACATAGCCAACGTCCCAAGACAAGCGGCAGCCCACGAATAAGGAATGGTTCGGATGGAACCCATCAATGGCCGAGAACCCACCCTAACCCTCAACTCTATGGGTGGAATGGCACGTTAAGGGCTCGTCCCTAGTCCCCAAATCTGCGCGGAATTCTACCGGGTAGTTTAGTTTAATCGCGTAATCTAAATTATACTCCTTGTTCTATTTTCTTCCGGTAGTTTAATTTTGTTGAGCGCAGGATGGCGTTTTAGGGCCCGTCCTGAAACTGGTCAGGTCACTTCTTTTCTTCTTTTACTATTGGTGGGAGGAAACCCACTTTAGTAATTTTTAATTAATGATCTTTTTTTCATTTTGTTGATTCTCCTAAATTGTTAAAACAAACAGAGCGGATTGAGAGGAAAGCCGAAGTCAGGCGAATTCAAGCCAGCGGAATGTGGGGGAAAATTCAGAGCGGAATAGCGGCGGTTCAAGAGCGGTTGCATACATGCGCAAATGAGCGGAGTAATGCACAGCAAGCTACTCTTGAATCCAATAGCTAAATTTGCGTGAGTAAAAGGCTCGAAGCTTGACTAGGCCTGGTATTCAGCGGGAGACCACTTCTTGGTTTCGGAAGTTTGTGTAAAGGATCAAAGTGAGAATCAAGTTAGTTGCACGATAAATATAGGGGGCTGAAATATGTTGGTATCCCAAACTACTTCACTGACGAAAACGCCCATATGTATTTATGGCAAGGGGTGGGTTAATCGATTTAAACGACAGGGCCTTTAAGAATAACACCGATCGTATATGTACTCTCTGTTACTTGGATGCTTCAGAAAATACATTTCACTTTGTTGCAATATGCCCAACTTTTTAGAGGTTTGAGGAAGCGTTTTCTCGGCGAAATAACGGTATCAAGAGAGACGTTCCTTAATTTGCGGAATAGGCAGAGCTATCTATCTTTGTATAACTACTTAAGAAATGCCACCAAATACAGATATCTTGTAATTAATGAATTATATTAAAGATAAACATAAATTTGCAAATTCGAAATATATACCTATGAGTTATTTTGAATTAATGAGCAATGATACTGTCAATCAGGCTAACGACTCTAAGTCAGTGTCTTTGTTTTTATAATATAGAATGAATTGTATTCTAAATACAGTATAAGCACGTAACCAATAATACAAATTTTAGGCTAAACTAATGATCATTTAAAATCACGTCACGCTACATTGTAGTGTAGATATAGGGGCTATTCTCGGAACGAGTGTTTATTTCTTTTATTAATTTTAAATAATGGATATTATTTTAAAGTATTCATTACTTTGTAGTTTTTACCTAACGTACGATTTTTGGTCTCCCCCCATTCCCTTTGTCAACGTAAGTAAGAACAATTTGACCCCCGCCCTTAAAGCATGCTTGTATAATACGAACGAAATGAGTTCCCAACCTCTTGTACCATCGCAATGACTTCTTCACTACCTTCCACTCCAGCGTGGTCGGGTACCAACCTTAAGATGAAATTGTTGAGTTTGACTACTTAGTTTATTTTGGCAGCCCCGTACATCATAGAAGTTATTTCATAGTAAATCACCACTTTAATGGCAGTTTGGCCAACCAAATTTTGGACTTTCTGTCGAAATTAGCCGTTTGTTAGGAGTGTTTATTTTTCCCGAATACTTTTCCCAAAGTCTCTATCAGACGGACTTAAGAAAACTTAACATTAAGTAGTAGCTTTCTGTATGACCTGAATATTCCAATAGTTTCAGTTTTTATTAAGATTATACATATATATGATATAACATACTTCAATAATAACAATCTCCAGTATCTATTGGTTGAACAAACTGCCCGCACCAATACAGACCCGCATTAAAATTCATAGATCATCATAAGTTGTTACCAACCCTCAAATAAGCCACCATCATCCACAGAACCATTCAATTATTTCAATCCATCAAAAGTCAACGAGCAGTTTAATTCAACTTCCTCTTTTACTACTGCACCAATAAGACTCCCCGTGAAAGTTAAACCACAACGCATAAAATAACACGAATTTTATAGTCCCAATCAGCGAATCACTTCCTTAATGCGACGTAAAACAAAAATCCTTACACAGCACTGGGAAAACTGCAATCCTCTGGATCTCTTAATTAAACCGTATCACCTCACTACGAAATCAAATTGATTTTCTGATTCTGCTATCGAAAGAGAGGGAGAAGGCCAGGCAGCAGGGCCATCGTCAGGCACTGAAGCCAGATTGTTACACCACAGAAAGTTTGCATGATGACACTAGTACACTATACTTGTACTAATGCATTCGCAGGTCAAACAAGAATTTAGGTTCCGGTTTGGTTTTTGTGGTTCTTGCAGCCTAAACATGACTGCTGAATAACAGACATTCGTCCTTAGGAAGCATGACTAAGGTGAAACGATGCTACAGGTAAGAGCCTTTTTCCGGTACCAAGGTACCAAACTATAGGTACAATATGTTGTGGTGTGCTGGACGCGTGAAATTCCTTAAAATGGATTGCTACTCATAAATCAACTGGGTAAATAGAAAATTTCTCGTTAACGAGTGGGAACGTGACTTGAAAAGCTTTGTTTGTGCTTTTGATTCTTTCTGTGTCTGGGTTGGGTAGTTACAAAGTAATGCTACTACTACGTGCAGTTTGGAAGCAGCTCTAAGTTCATTAGCAATTGAATTGATTTAGAGAAGACGATAAGCAAAACGCATCATCATCATTTGATAAAATTTAGTTCTCTAAAAAGAGAATATAGGTCGTAGTCCCGGACACGCTGCTTCCAATTACGCAGACCAAGTTATTTTGGAATCCGCGATTACGTGGTCTTTATAGCGGAGGTTCGGTGGTTTTCATCGTTCCAAACCTGGGGCTGATTCGAAGATTCTCTCGGCTGGAGCATTTTGTGTATTCGCTCGATGTGGTCGAGGCAATGTAGTCGACGTATGTTAGTTTTTTTTCTTGGTACAGTTCATAAGTATATATTGTATCTATGTATGTGTATATCAGACGAAGTATTTTTCTTTCGAAAGAGTTCAATATTAGCTCATTTATTTTACTTATCGTCCAGCACTCGGCGCCATATAATATTAATTTAGTCTGTCGAGTAAGTAGTTCTGAGTCCACTTGTATTGCCAAACCGAAGTGGCAGCGGTTTCCTAGGGCTATTCTTCGTCGAATTTTCTCGAACGTGACGTTTATGGATTAATATTTACTCCAAGGTAGGTGAACTCCTTGACCACACGAGTTAAGGTCATCAACAGTGGCATTCTGTCCTACTTTTCGGACAGATAGATTTTTGGTTATTGATAATATATACTTGGTTTCATCCTCATTTATTACATCAAAAGAATATTGCCGTAAATGCCTCTGTGACAGCACGCTGAGATCTCCCGATGATCTAAATATCATCTGCGTACCCCAGGAACTGGACGGACTTATGCCTTCCGTGTTTATGAGCGCTCAACGCACTATCTGCGCTCCAGCACTGGATAGAAGAAATCGCATGCCAGCGGGTCTCTTTGCCGATATCCAGTGCAAGTTCGGAATAGTTCGGACTACTTATTTCCAAATTTCTCAGAGCTCCGCGTTTTTTCAGCGTTACGTGCCACCGTTGGATCAGTTTTGACGGGATCCAGAGTTCAGCCATCGAATTGTAGAACTCAAGACAATGAATGCTATTATAGGTGCCCTTAAAGTCGATATGCAGGTCGTGAGTTTCGACTTGAAAATCTTTTCCAGGATTTGCCTCAGTGTGAAAATTTGTGAAACCTAACGGATTTGTTGTTTTCAGCTTTCTAATAGCTACGCCGACCTCTTCTTATCTGAATTGAAGTACTACTTCTTCATTGAATAGACGTGAATTCTCTTCTTGCCCTATCAGTCACCCTATTTGATACCCATTAAGCAGCTGCTGAAGATGCTGCTTAAACACATCTGCAATTCCTTGAGCTTCGGTGAGCAGGTTACCCTCGCTGTTTCGAATAGCCTGCGTTCCGGATTCAAAACCAACTGAATTAGGATCATAGGACATTTCTAGTAATAAGTTCATAAGTTGGGGACATGCCTACTTTCATCCGTGTCATGTGTATGTACTTACATATGTTACGCTTATCTCATCCACACCTAACAAGCATTAAAAAACCATTTGGAAAGCAAAGTTTTAAAAAACCATTTTCCTTGTCTGCAAAGCGTTTCCTGAACGTTTTTGAAATGTTTCTTATATGTTATTAAAACATTATGTCCATGCTGTCCATCCATACATCCATGCGTTTCAATGTTAAGCTTCTTCTTCTTCTTCCTTTTATCAGCGAGGTTATGATCCGAAAATAAGGGAACATAACCCTCCCACTTCACTGCATTTCTACTGATCCGCCTGTGGGGTTCGCCTATGCTTTTTAATGTTAAGCATTAAATAAAAAAAAATTAAAATAGTGATACTCAATGTATATCGGCAGGTTTCTATAGGGAGTTAATTCCAGAACATTGCTTGAACGTTGTATCGTATCAATCCAGCAATTCTGCTCCGTAAAGCTTTAAAGACTGAACGATATTTCCGCACATGAGGGTAATAATTGACTATTTTCCGGGTCGTTTCAAATGACTGCTTGAGGCGGAAATGACTCCATATAAGTTCAAATCTGCTGAATTAAATTCAGGAAAGCACATGCTAGTTTCCATTCTGAAAATAGGTCAATATAGCTCAGTTTTTAGATACTTATGATATTTATAGACATTTCAAAAAAATACGTTTTTATCTCTTGGGAGAGGCGAGCCAATATCGCTGTAATAGCGCCCCGATACGTCTGTCGATGGCTGTTGTTGCGGTGCAACATATAGATGGCTACAATTTTGTTTAATCTTGCAAGACGTACGTACGCGATTTTGACCATTTTTTTATTTTTTTTTATTTGGCGCAACAGCTCTTTAAGTGCTAGGGAATAGCTTCTCGCAACCACTCATGTTGTGTGCGTAATATTTTTCACAGGAATGGAAGGGTCCTTCAGTTTAATGCCGAATCCGAACAGCGATTTGAGAAGCTTTTTCGTGACAACAATAATCTCGGATGTTTGTCAGACGCTCGCGAGAGGTGGGACCGTGAAAAAACGTTTTGGTGTTTTCTGAGATTCGAACTTGGAACTTCATGCGTATTGAACCGACACACTAACCACGGCGCACACACAACTGCGATGGCACGATATAAATGTGCATCGAAAACGAATATAAAAGAGGAAGCCACCAAAGCCCTACGTTCTCTTTTTGCTACACTCGTTGCTACGCTGACGTTCATACGTCGGAATCCTAGAAACAGTTTTTCTTAAGTATACACTAGTAATTTAAATAAACAAAAGTTTTTTTTTTTTTTATAATTAAACCGACTAAACTTTTTAATTGGGGGCTCAACCGGGATGCTAAGTTTAAAGTAAAAGTTATATATCAGCAAACCAAAGTTGTAGGATCAAAGATAGGAGAAAGCAGCATTTAAAGAAGTAGAAGCAGTAAAAATTCATTATCATCAACGATCTAGAGAATTAGCTTTGAAAACGAATAAGGTATCCAGTTTTCAACGCGGGAAAAAAATTTATAGTAAGAGAGTATTTATTCGGCGTGGCAAAATCGCAGTATCACCTCCTCGCGGTGCCCGCTGGATAGCTATCTGATAGTGAACTAACGATGAGCGTATGCTGAGTCTGACGATATATGTGTAGCTGATCACTCAGACCTGCGTAAGCACATCTGGGTGAACTTCAGCGCGCATATGTTTAACTGGACGACGCATCTCTTCTTGATCTGATTGGCTGAAATATGCGTCTCAGAAGTCTAGCAAGAGCTCCTCAGAAGGAGGACGTGCGGCGGATGAATTCTCCCGATGGAATCAACGCATACCTTACGGATACCTTACTTCGGCTACTTCGACATATTAGGAGCTGAGGTCTGTAAGGATTTTTAATACTACGTCAGGGTATTGAAAAAGAGATGATGGCGGATGAACCCGTAATGGGTTAACGGCAGCGCTCATATCCCCGAAGTGGGTTACTGACATCGGTGTATCCAGCCTCTTTTTCTAGGGGTTGCAAAAAAAGGATCTGGTCCTCCAAGTTGGGGGTTGTGCAGTCGCGTTAACTTCCCTACCACGTAAAAAACCTTCGGTTACGAAGCCAACTGCCTCAGATACGGATGATTTTACTGTTGACGGCCCAAGCAATCGTAAATAGGACAACGATCTTCGTGTCTGCACGTGGAATGTTAGGTCCCTCTACAAACCATGTGCAGCCGAACAACTGGCGGAGGCCCTAGAGTGTCACAAAGCAGACATTACCGCCATCCAAGAAATGCGATGGGATGGGCCGGGCAAAAGGAGTATGAAAAACTTCGATATCTACTACGGTGATTGCTACAGACGACAAGGACAGCGCCTATTCGGGTGCGGATTTGTCATTGGAGACAGACTTAGGCAAGAAGTCTTGAGTTTCCGGCATGTGAAAGAGCGTTTCATGACTATCTGTATCAAGGCTAAATTTACCAACATTAGCCTAATATGCGTTCACGCCCCTCACGAGAAGATTGACGACGCGACCAAATATGACTTCTACCAGCTCTTGGACACGACGTATGAGCAATGCCCTAGCCACGACGTTAAAATTATCCTAGGCGATTTTAACGCAAAGCTAAGAAGAGAGGACGTCTTTAGTAGCGTGGTCGGAAAGCACAGCTCATACATCCGACAACGGGCTCAGGCTAGTCGACTTTGCGGCGTGGCGAAACTTTGACGTAGATAGTACGCGGATCTCACGTCGCGATATTCACAAAGGAACATGGCTCTCCTTTGATCGAAAAACTGTCAACCAAATCGATCACACTACGGTACGGATGCGGATATCCAGAACAGAGCGAAATCAACGAAATACTGTAAGGAGACGTCGGGGAGCTACAATCGCTGGAGATCGCCAGAAGCTTTGCCGATCGGGTTTCTTCTAATCTTAATCTAAGTTCTATGCCGCCAGCAGCAAATGCGGAAGACCAGTGGCAGAGTTGCCAACAAGCCATCAGGGATGCCGCCTCTGATGTACTGGGTTTCTCTCGGCCACCACAATGAAACCCCTGATTTGACGAGGATAGGTCCCTTCCATTCGTGTGAAAAATATAACGCACACAACATGAGTGGTTGCGGGAAGCTAGGCCTTGGCACTTTAAAGAGCTGTTCCGCCAAATATTTGTATTTGTATTTTTTTTTTTTGACGAGGAATGCCGGCAAGCACATGGTGCAAACAAGAGGCGCACAAAGCGGCACTGCATAGAAGGACTAGAGCTGCTTACTAGCTTTACGTGCGCAGGAGAAAAGAGGAACATCGACTTCTCCGAAAGAAGAAAAAAGAGCATGAGAAGCGCTCGATCGAAGAGTTGAGAGACTTTATTGCAGGAATGATGTTCGAAAATTTTACCAAAGGATAAAAAGAACATGCCAGGGTTTCAAAGCCAGAACAGAAGCCTGCAGTGACGAAAATAGCAATATAGTACATAGTAGAATCGCAGTCAGTACTGAGGATATGGAAGGAACACTTCCGCAGACTGTTAAACGGCGATGATGATCAATATTCCGCTGTCAGGCAGAATGAGCCAGTTGGTGGGAATCCTCACGATGGCAGTCAAGATTCCCACCAACCTGATCAGAATGAAGTGAGTACAGCGATATCTTAACTCAAATCCAACAAAGCTGCTGGAGCCGACGGCCCTCCCGCTAAACTTTTCAAGGCGGGAGGAGAGGAGTTGGTAAGGAGCATGCATCAGCTCATCTGTAAAATCTGGTCGGACGAAAGTGTGCCCGATGAATGGAACCTGAGCATCGTTTGCCCGATCCTGAAGAAAGGAGACCCTCTGCACTACGCCAACTACAGAGGTATAAGTCTTCCCAACATCGCATATAAGATCCTGTCTGGTGTATTATGTGAACGCCTAACACCGATCGTCAACAACCTGATAGGTCCTTATCAGTGCGTTTTCAGGCCTGGAAAGCCCACCATTGACCAAATATTCACACCATCTATTTCTAGGCCTTCCGCGGAGTCGCCTACCTGATGGCACGGCAACCATGGCGCGTCTTGGAAGCCGGTCTGGGGGCATACGCACTACGTGACCAAACCATCGAAGCATCAAAGTTTTTTTTTTAAACTTTTAATGAATAGCTGTGGTCTTATTGACACATGTACATACCATATGTGTTAATTTGTTTTATTAAGCCTTAAGTTATTTTTTTGTTTTGTCTTTTGTTACTAGTTTTTAGTTAGTTTCGTATATATTTTATGTTTTGAATGAAGTTTTCGTTTCTTGTTTTTGTTTTTTCCTTGAATTATATTATTAAAGCAACTTTTTTTTAAAACGACAAATTCGTGTTTATTTTTAATAATATGTGATTTTTCCTTTGTTTAAGAAAAAGGGAATATTGCGGGGAAAATAGATAGAAAAAAAGGGGAGAAAAGGGCAAAAGGGCAAATTCATTTAGAAAATCTGGGAACACTGGTCATAAGCCAGGAAGATGGGAAACTAATTTTAAGTAAAGAAATCATCAAATGTTACAGTAATTTTATTAATGTTAAAACTTGTAAGAAGGAACTAAAATATACATTTTGTAAAATTAGCAACATTTAGACATGTTTGTCTGAACTACCTAATATCAAAGAGCAGTTTGTAACAAAATTAAAGAGAAAAATCTAAATTTAGAAATAATGAAAGACGGTGTAATCCTACTATCTGGAGAACAAATCGTGGATGACGAAATTTTGGATACCTAGTGAATTTTGAGAACAACACAATTATAGTTGGTAAAGTGTACGAAAACCCAACACACTTGATTCAGAAATATTTTGAAGCCATACACGCTCGGCAAATATGACATCGCACAGTATTTTGAGTCTCTCGATGAACAATACAAATTTGACAATATGAACTTGTTGAAATCATTATAGATCGAAGTTACTAACAGCCCGATCATATCCACTCTAGAATTAATGATTATCTTTTCTAGAAGAGAACCCCTAGATTGGCACCAGAACAACTCCTGGACCAAAGGGTAAAAACGAATTCAAATACTTGTGAAACAATACGAAGCTGCGGGACAAGCTTTTTTTTTATAATTTGCACGTACCAAAGGGACTATTAATACCCATATACTGATTCTCAGGGCACGGGGAGTTATCACACTGATTCCCCTAGCAGGCAAAAAAAATAATCTATATTAATAACGACCACTTAAGAACCACATCTTAACTGAGAAACAAAGCAACATTGTGTTACTTCAACAAAAAACCCAAGGGAATGTGCTCCTGATAACAAACGAAGGACCTTTTCTACCAACCTCGTTATCGTGAGCAAACATAGCTACGATGATACGATACAAATGTGTATCGAAAACAACCAACCTCATTTGCTCTACGTTCGGAGACAATGGAAAGTCGCCGGAATTATAATGGTCCCGAAACTAGGCAAGCCGCTGAATGAGAAGAAATCATATCGGCCTACTTCCCTACTGCCGGTTATCTCAAAAATATTTAGAAAACTACTTTCCAAACGTCTACAACCCTTAATCGACGAAAGACGTCTCATTCCTGACCATCAGTTTGGATTTAGAATCAAACATTCTACAATCGACCAAGTCCACAAAATAACTGACGTGATTGAGAAAGCTCTCGAAAAAAAAACAGCAACTCTTGAAAGCTTAAATAGCCGGTTTAAATTGAAAACATATCGTATGTACTTAAATTTACCAATCATATTTTAACCAAGAAGTTTTAATTTTTTAACATTCTAATTTTTGTGTTCCCCTACATTAAACCGACTGTTGAGCTGCATAAACTCAATCCAATTAACTTAAATTCAACATTGAGCTTTGTAGGGAAGTGAAAGTCTATAAATGAATAATATCACATGCAATGCAGAAAGTAAAAAGTAAGAGATATCTTCTAAATTTTTTTTTTTTTTTTTTTTTCGAGGGTAGGTGAAAATCTTCAACAAGACACTATGAGGATCGACAGCGCGTGCTCATAGTAGTGTGGGATTCTTACCCACTAAAAAACCTCCCTTCAAAACAAACTTGTTTTCATTTTTACTACAACTAAGTATTCGACTTATCAAGTAGTTTTCATTTCACGTAATAAGGACGTTTTGCAGGGACCTTCCCATTAGAAGTTCCTGCCAGCTCCGCAGTTTAGACGCGGTTACTTATCGCGCTAAGGCTAAAGGTTTGGTTCTTTGTAGACGGCGCAGTAAATTTCTTTCTTCCAAAACTTGGAGGACTGTAATATGTACATGACTTTCTAGTCAACTTCTATGCTTTCTCGCGTAGGTTTGAATTTCGTCTTCTTTAGCTTTAGCACTTGCTTATATAAAAGCAGTTTGTTCTCTAAATTAAGCTTGGAATATTTTCCAAGTAACCAATACATTTCTCGATATTTATTATCTAGTTCTTTGCGTTTTTTCTTAACGTGCGTTTTCCATTTCAGCTTTGTATCAAGTGTCATTCCAAGATACATAGCCTCGTTTGCAAACTGAATTTGAACCGAGTTTGAAAAGATCGGCAAAGTATTTATTTTCTTATAAGTAAAATTGACATGAACAGATTTGTCCATTCATTTACTCTTTCCAAAGCTTCTTGCAGTTTTTCTGTAGTATCTTCGATCGTTTTACATACTGCCAAGATAGCAGTGTCGTCGGCAAATGTAGCTAGCTCAGTGCCTTCTACTTGCGGTATATCACGGGTGTATAATAGATACAAGACTGGACCAAGAACGCTTCCTTGCAGCACCCCAGCCATTATTTCCTTGAAATCTGAATATTCTTTTCCGCATTTGACGCGGAATAGTCTATTCGTAAGGTAGTTCTTCAAAATATTATATAGGTGCTCTGGCAGAACTTGTCGTAATTTAAACTTTAAGCCTTCGTTCCAGACCTTGTCAAAGGCTTGAGAGACGTCAAGGAATACGCTTGAACAAATCTTTTTTTCTTCAAATGACTTTTCGATTACATGTGTTATTCGATGTACTTGTTCAACTGTAGAATGCTTACTTCTGAATCCGCATTGATGATCCGCAATGAGATGCCCTTCTTCTATTACCGGCTGTATTCGCCTAATCAATATTCTCTCGAACACCTTGGATATAATTGGAAGAAGCGATATCGGTCTATAAGACGTTTTTTCATTCGGCGGTTTTCCGGGCTTAAGGACCATTATGATTTCGGCGACTTTCCATTGATTGGGAACATATTCTAGTCTAAGTGCGGCGTTTATAATGAACAGAAGCTTAATTAGAGCTTTTCTTGGTAAGGCTTTAACCCTAGAAAGATAATCTACGTCTGCCAGACGTATAGCGCGCAAAAAAATGTAATATCCTTTGGCAATGGAGTTTAAGTTTCTTGTTTTTATTGTTTAAATTAATTTTTATTTTTACTGAACCATAACTTCATTTCTCTTAATATGAATTTCATTAATAAATAAAACATTAATATTTTATAAAAAGCTCATGGGTTTCCATTAATACATTAAAAAAGTGCCATACGTCTCTGAGACGTATGATTATCTTTTACGTCATAAAAAATATGATTATCTTTCTAGGGTTAAGAACCTCTCCCGTAATTAAGTCGTATCCAGGAGCCTTCTTAGGTCTAAGTTTATTTATTTCTTCCTTAAGTTCGGTAAGTGTTGCATTTCTTATTACGCTATTGGCTATATAAGACGTATTTAAATTTTCATCCATCAAACGGTTTGAAAGTTTCTTCCAGGTGGGTGGCAAAAACTTGCGCTTTTTCTTTATCATGCCTAGCCCATTCGTCTTGATTTTTTCTAATTGGGGCGGCTTGAATTTGAGGTTTTTTAATACCTTTTATAGCCTTCCAAAGCGAGTAATTAGAATCATTTTCTGCCGTTAAGCTTTCTAGGTAAGTTTGCATTTCATTATTCTTAAGGTTATTAATAAAACTTTTTAGTGAGTTGCACAAACGGTTAAGATGTGCTTTATGTTGCGGGGCCCGAGTTTGTGGCCATTTTTTGCGTGCTTTTCTCTTCTCCTGCGTTTCAAAAAAATGTATTGACTTATATTTAACATACAAAGAACGTCAGTATTTAGCTACGGCCTAAATACATATGTGACGACTATTCAAACCAAACCACGTTCAACTAATATCCTTGAAAACTTCAAGACAATTTACACTGCCATCTATTAGAGCTTTTATAAAATCAGCAACCCTGTGCATTAACTACAATATCATTTACAGGCGTGTTCTTCAGTTTATATTCTTTTTTCCAACCGGATGTCGGAAACTGCAATACAATTGTGAATGATGTAATCGAAATGCATACTCACCTTAAAATAATTCCCATACCTTAATATAACGGGTGTAAGGAATTAAAATTACATTAAATTAAAAATATAAATTTGAAGTGCTTTGGGTTTTGTTGAAAGAAATCATCACTGCACTTCCATTGTCGTTTTGGTCTTCTTTGTCTCCCACTCTTTGTTATACAGTTCTACTAACGCCCAATTGCGCAAGGTTAAGAACGAATAATCCGAAAAACTATTTTCAGACCGTGGCAAGGCAAAAATTCTAACTAGGCACCGGGCTACTTTTTTTTTTTTTTCTTTTTCGCTGGGAGGTGGAAAAAGATGAAACTGAGCCCGTACTCAGTTACGGTGCCGGATTTATATCCACTAACACTATCTCCCTTCTTAACATTTTTCCATGCGGGGGATTTTCTGGCTTAGCTGTCATTTGGATTCGTGTTAGTCTCGTTGGACTCTTTCTCTCATGTTCCAGTACTCTTAATTTGCTCATAGTAATCTTAGCATTTTCAGCTACTCATCCCAAGACGCTTGGATTTTATGCATTTCACCAATTTTGTTTTCGGAGATTGATGACACGAATGTTTCCCTCTCGGCTTAAACCGTGGATATCGGAAAAGCACTCTTGTTCTGAGTGCTTCAGCTGATATTGCCGTCGTTGCTCTTCTGCCAGGATGTCTAATGGAAGCACCACTGGAGGCATGCGCAGCGCACTCTTAATATTTACAAATGCAGTATACTGAGACAATAACACCAATAACATTTGCTCTAATCGTCATGACCATCGCCCGGATTAGTGCGGCGTAGAGGATTACGGAGAATACTTCTGCAGACTGTTAAACGGGCAGAATGAGCCATTCAACAGTGACGATGACAGTCAAGATTCCCATCGACCCGATCAGAATGAAGCGAGGATAGCGATATCTTAACTCAAATCCAACAAAGCTGCTGGAGCCGACGGCCTTGCCGCTGAACTTTTCAAGGCAGGAGGAGATGACTTGGTAAGGAGCATGCACCAGCTCAACTGTAAAATCCGGTCGGACGAAAGTATGCCCGATGAATGGAACCTCAGCATTATCTGCCCGGTCCTGAAGAAAGGAGACCCTCTGAACTGCGCCCACTACAGAGGTATAAGTCTCCTAAATATGGCATAAAAGATCCTGTCTGCCGTATTATGTGAACGCCTAAGACCGATCGCCAACAACCTGATAGGTCCTTATCAGTGCGGTTTCAGGCCGGGAAAGTCCACCATTGACCAAATATTCACACTACGGCAGATCTTGGAAAAACCCATGAATATAAAATCGATACGCACCACCTCTTCATCGATTTCAAAGTTGCCTATGACAGCGTGTATAGAGACGAGTTATACAGAGCCATGTGTAGTCTTGGCATCCCTGCCAAGCTCGTCCGTTTGTGCAGAATGACGATGGAGAACTCTCGCTGCTCCATCAAAGTCGGTAAGAACATCACCGAACCATTCGATGTCAGGAAAGGTCTTAGACAAGGCGACGTGATATCATGCGATCTCTTTAACATAGTACTTGAGAGAATTGTACGAAACTCACAAGCCAACCTCGGAGGTACATCTTCTTCAAGTCTGTACAACTACTCGCTTATGCCGATGACATTGACATAATCGGAAGAACTCAGCGGGCCGTCAATGGGGCATTTGCGAGTATTGAGATCGAGGCAGCAAAGATGGGTCTAGCGGTCAATGAAAGCAAAACAAAATATATGCTGTCTACAAAAAAGGGCACCCAACATCAGCGTCTTGGACTGAACGCCACAATAGACAGATATAATTTTGAGGTAGTAAAGGATTTTGTCTACCTAGGCTCTATGGTCAGCTCCGCAAATGACATCAGTAGGGAGATCACACGAAGAATTACTCTTGCCAATCGTTGTTTCTGTGGGTTAAAACGGAAATTGAGTAGCAAAGCCCTATCTCGAACTACTAAGGTAACTCTTTATAAGACATTAATCATCCCAGTCCTGCTGTATGGCGCAGGGGCATGGGCTTTGACAAAACCGGATGAGGATGCCCTTGGTTATTTCGAGAGAAAAGTTCTTCGAGTGATCTTTGGTCCCATCTGCATAGACGGTGAGTGGAGGAGAAGGTACAATGCCGAACTATACGGCCTGTACAAAGACATCGACTTAGCCAGAAGAGTTCGCATACAGCGACTAAGATGGCTGGGTCATTTAGAGCGGATGGAGCCCAACTTTCCTGCTAAGAAAGTCTTCGAAATCACCCCGGACGGACGACGCAGTAGAGGACGACCTCGCGGTAGGTGGCGCAAACAAGTGGAGGGGGCCTCAACCAACTTGGCGTGCGCAACTGGAGGCAGCTGGCTCGTAACCGTGCTGGCTGGAGAGGTTTGTTGGTTGAGGCCCAGGTCCACCCCGGACTGTAGCGCCATCCAAGTAAGTAAGTAAGGATTATGGAGAAAGACATCGGCTTAGTTACCTTTTATATATGTACTAGCGGGTACCCGGCGAGCGTTGCTGCGCCTAACAAAAAAAAACAACTGTCAGACAGGCGCCTAGGGCTAAGTCTATTAGAGAACAGTTTTGTACGGGCCAACAGTAGGTAAGTGGTCCAACCTTAAATACATACATCAAAATATTTTTAGTAATAAAGCACTATAATACTAAAGTAGTGGGCAAACTGCTTGACCGATGGAACCCGGCGTGCTTTGCTGCGACTGACAAAAGATGATTTTTGTTAGGACTAAAGTACTATAATACTAAAGTAGTGGACCGATTTTTACCAAACTCACAGGAATACTTTCGGACCAATACCGAAGATTGCCTGGAAATTTGAGCTCAAGTGGTTTCGGAGTCCATAGCATACAAACATAGGTACACACATTTTTTCCAATTTAAAAAAGCACTTTTAGTTTTTCCCAATTTTTCCAATTTTCCGGGCAACTTTTCCAATTTTTCTTTCCGTAGAAACTTTATTCGAACTATTAGAAACATTTTAAAAGAAAAATGAGCCAAATCGGTCCAGCTGTTCTCAAGTGATGCGATGACCAACCAACAGCATTTCATTTTTATTTATACATACATATGTATATCTATATGTATAATAGACTAATATATAATAATATAATCTAAATCTTTTTGTCCAGTTCTTCTTTTTTAATTTCCGCTAATGCCATTGTAGCCTTGTACTTAAATAATTTCAACGTTATTCTGCCTGCTACCCTTCTGAGCGACAGAGTCCGATTAATTTGGATGAGCTCTAAACGTTAAGTGGTTTCTAGGGCCTTAGTGGCTATATGGATATCTTTCTGTGTTATGTCGAATACTCTCTTGCATCGTATGCGGCTAAACCCACTTGGAAAATAACTGCATCAATTTGGGATGTTATGGATGTGGACATGTTAACGATCAACGTTGCTGTTTCGTAAATTGGATTTCAATGCGGATGCGTGTTACAATATGTACCTATGTACTCGTATCTATAGATATATACGAGCACATTTCAGAATTTCATTTCAGATATATACGAGCACAATGGTTGTCAAACGGTAGTGCATGCGATCATATGAAAACACAAACGTTTTCACTCAGCTGAGGCTTACCAACTCCTACTCTCAAACTCCACGCGGTGACAGCCGGGTGCCTAGTACCTTAATCCAAGAAATGGGTAACCAACCCCGTTAGGTGGATTCTTGGTGGCAGCAGATGAGAGAGGAGGGGAAGAGTGTTTTCTCACTAGAGCACCTCTTCCTGTTCCAGGCGGCAGCGGACGAATTCCCTTGACGGAGTCAACGGTGGCGTCTATAGTTCCAGTTAGGTTGAACTTAGTGAATACCTTGCGCGAGCTGCTTCGACGTATTCGGATCACAGGTAGGCAAGGAATTTCCAATGTTGGTCAGGACATTGGAATAGAGATGGTGGCGGAGGAGCCCTTAATGGGCCAACGGCAGCACTCGTACTCCCGTAGTGGACTACTGGCACCGGTGTACCCGGCCCCTCGTCCTAGGGGAATAATTAAGGAACTGGCCCTCCAGGTTGGGGGTTGTGTCGTCGGCGTAACTTCCTTACCACGTAAAAAATCTATGGTTCCGAAACAACCAAACGCCTCGGATAAGGATGACTCAACTAATGACGACCCCAGCAACTCCAGGAAGAATGTACGGAAGAAAAAGAACGTGTCAGAGGATTAATACCCGTACTGAAACCTGTAGAGATGAAAATGGAAACCTCGTAGTAGAATCACAGTCGGTGCTGAGAATATGGAAAAACTACTTCTGCAGACTGTATAACGGCGATGTAGACCAACATCCCGCTGTCAGGCAGAATGAATCATTCAACATAGACGATAATCAAAATTTCCGTCCACCTGACCAAAACGAAGTGAGGATAGCAATATCCAAGCTAAAGTCGAACAAGGCTGCTGGACCTGAAGGCTTACCGGGCGAACTTTTCAATGTAGCTGGGGATGAATTGGTAGAGTGCATATACCAACTCATTTCTAAGATTTGGTCAGACGAGTGTATGCCTGATGAATGGAATCTCAGCATCGTTTGCCCGATCCACAAGAAAGGAGACCCCCTCAACTGCGCCAATTATAGAGGCATCAGTCTCCTCAACATCGCATACAAGATCTTTTCTGCGATATTGTGTGAACGCCTGAAATCTTTTATCAACAGCCTGATTGGACCCTATCAGTGCGGTTTCAGGCCACCATCGATCAAATCTTCACACTTCGGCAGATCCTGGAGAAAACCCAAGAACTCCAAATCGATACTCACCATCTCTTTATCGATTTCACGGCCGCCTATGACAGCATCTATAGAGAAGAGCTTTATAGAGCAATGTCTAGTTTTGACATCCCTGCCAAACTTGTCCATCTGTGCAGGCTGACGATGGAGAACGCTCGCTGCTCCATCAAGGTCGGTAATGACCTCACCGAGACCTCTGATGTCAAAAACGGTTTTAAACAAGGTGACGCGCTGTCATGATACTTCTTTAATATTGTACTTGAACGGATTGTGCGGAACTCACAAGCCAACACCGGAGGCACAATCTATCACAAGTCTGTACAACTGCTTACATACGCCGATGATATAGACATTAGCGGAAGAACTCAGCGGGCTATCACCGGTGCGTTTGCAAGCATTAAGGCGGAAGCGGCCAAAATGGGTTTAGCGTTAAACGAGGGCAAAACCAAGTATATGCCGTCAACAAGAAGGGAAAACCAACACCGACGAAAAGGGACTTTGTCTACCTTGGCTCTGCTATAAATTCTACAAACAACATCATCGCAGAAATCAAGCGAAGAATAACTCTTGCCAGTTGCTGTTTTTTGGGCCTACGTATAAGGCAATTCAACAGTAAAGCCCTATCTCAAACAACTAAGGAGACTCTATATAAGACCTTGATCATCCAAGTCCTGCCTTACGGCGCTGAAACATGGACTTTATTAAAAGGGGATGAAGATATCCTTGGTCGCTTCGAGAGAAAAATTCTTCGTAAGATTTTCGGTCCCGTTTGCGTTGACGGGTTTTTGAGGAGAAGATTCAATCACGAACTATACGAGCTGTACAGCGACATCGACCTAATCAAAAAACTGCGTATTGGACGTCTGAGATGGCTAGGACATTTAGAGCGAATGGACACCAACGCTTGGGCCCGGAGAGTCTTCGAATCTAATCCCGAGAGACGACGCAGTAGAGGGAATCGTCGCCGTAAATGGCGCGCACAAGTTCAAAGGGACCTCGACCAACTTGGAGTGCGCAACTGGAGGCAATTAGCTAAAGACCGAGCTAAATGGAGAGGCTTGTTAGTTGAGGCCCAGGTTCACCCCGAACTGTAGCGCCACCTAAGTAAGTAAGTAAATAGGCCACAGAAGGAAATATACATGGGTATTCCAGTTTTACTTATACACTCTTTTTCTCGAAAAAAAAGCTTATATTATTCTGCCAAAGCGATTTTGTAATATTAAAAAGATTGTGAAACTTCCCGCTCAATAAGTAAGTCAATTATTTCTACGTTGACGTTCCATAAATAGTCGGTACCGGAGACATTATGCCGTTTTTTCACTAGTGTTGACACTAGACACTTTCCAACAAAACGTAGCGCATCCTCACGTTTACCTGTATTACATATGTTTTATATGGTAGGAAGGTCTTCTCAATTAGGTACATAGTTCCAATTTAGCAATTCCCCCCTCAATTTGAATTTCATCGATGTTTCCTCTACTCTAAGTTCGCCCCAAAAATGATTCCAGATTCTGATTTAAGTGCCTGTAGACTGTTTTGAATAACGAATTTGACGCCTCCATTAAGAATTTCTTACGACAATTTAAATCCACGTTCGCAATTGATTGATACAGCATCGGTTTCCAGGTCGTAAATACCACTGCTTACATTCCGCATTCTTGAACTAAGCCAAGCTGCTCCTGTTGGATTAGATCTAGAAAGCTATCTTCCTAGACACTTTCCTCTAGCATTCGTAGAACTTTTAGGACATAGTCCACTTGTAGTCTTAGGCTCTGTATAAAGAGAAGAGCTACCTCGGCATACTAGGTGGCAGACGAAGTATTCTTTTGAAGTATTCTTTAGCTCCGTGATTGAGAAAGAGCGCAAAAGGGCAGAGATCATCATCAGTCTTTGTTTGAAACTAATCTGAAACCTAATCAGTCATCATCATTCCAAAGTGCTGCTTGGGTATCCCCATATAGACCCTAGAGAATTTTCCCGAATATGTGCGTTATACCCATGCTCTACAGTTTGGGTTTACTAAGTTGAATACCGCCTTGAAGTCTACAAAGCACATACAATTTCTTATTTTGGCACAAGAAAACAGTGAAATAGCCTGACCTGAATCCGGCTCCATATTCCTTCAGAAAAAGCTCCGTTTTTACCCATCTCACAGGCATATTCACGATGTATAATATGCAACTAACTACTGAGAAAAATATATCCGAACGAAAGCTCAAAAAGGAATTAAATTCACAATAATGTAATGAGAGTATCCTGGGAAAATACTGTTCCCTTCGAGAGCTTCTTAGCTTTTTTCTTAGACTAGAACCAGTTGTTTTATTTCTGGGAAGAACACAATTTGAACTGTCCAAGTTCACCACTAGAATGGTTTGGAAGAAACCTCAACAAAGAACTGATTGTGAATACCCAAAAGCTCCTAAATAAAAAAGTTTATTCATACATACTCGTATGTGCAAGTGTAAAAGCGCTATTCTCACGACTAGCGTTGCCACAGTGTTACTTTTGTAGCAGAAGTGCTAATATTTTCTTTTTAAATTTGATACCTTACCCAAAATTCGAAATCTGTAGATTTTGCTAAGACTAATAGATTATGAAAGGTAAAATGCGCCGTGCGTCGGTTGTTTAGAACATGATAAAAAAAAATTGTAAAATATGATTTGAGTTTAAATTCAGAAGTTGTTCTCTCATTTTCAATGGTATCTAAATCTTTGGCAGATATTGAATCATATCGTATCAAATATCGTTTGCTGAATTCAGACCTAGAATATGGTATTTATTACAAATATTTAAATTTATTTCTTAAAAAGTTATTGCCAGACTGTATATGTATATAGTACTCGTATGTTTCCTTTTTTTATAGAAAACTTTCCGGAGGAATTTCATTTTATGTTACACATGACTAACGAATTCCCCGGCTTTACTTCAAATCAAATACCCGTCAAATACTCCAAAAAACGAAAAGCGGTTGGGCCAGACGAGATGCCCTCTGAGTTCTGGAAAAAGATGGGAGACGTCGGGTTCAGATGGCTCAGAATTCTCATCTCCAAATTTGTGAGAGGTGATCCAATGCCGAATCAATGGACGGAAAGTTAATTTCTCCCTGTATACAAAGGGAAGGGTGATACATGAAACTGTGATAACTACCGTTCGATCAAGCTCATATCACACACCATGAAGATCGTTGAGCGGGTATTAGGTGGCTGACTGCGATAAATAATACGGCTATCTAATGATCAGTACGAGTTTGTCTCGGGTAAATCAACCACAGATGCAATCCAAAGTATAAGGATCATAATGGAAAAACATCGTGATTCCCTAAGGGATTTGCATATTGTATTGGTTGAATTTGAAAATGCATTCGACAGACAACCACGAGATCTGATATGGGTGGCGCTAGGACATTGAGGGTTCCAGAAATCTATGTACAGATGATCATGGACATGTTTGAAGGAGCAAAGACAAGAGTGAGATGCCCCGCTGGAGTAACCGAAGAGTTCCCAATCAAAGTCGGGGTGCACCAGGAAAGTGTTTTAAGTTCTTTGCTCTTTATTACAGTCCTTAATTGTCTGCTTGAAGGTAAAGTGATTGACGATGGAGCCATCATAACTGGGGATCCTACATCCCTGCAACGAGCACTTGATGTGTGGGTGGACGTTCTGGAGGGAAATGGGTATCGCATTAGTTCGAAAAAGACAGAGTACTTGTGCTGCCCGTTGTCTGATCCACTCAGGCCTATTCCAGATATTTATTTGAATAGAACAGTGCTTCCCAAGTGCGAAAAGTTCAAATATCTGGGATCTATGGTCAATAGCAAAGCAACCTGCGATGACGATATCAATCATCGCGTAAGAGTAGGGTGGATGAAGTGGCGAGAAAATTCCACTATCTTCTGTGACCGAAAAATGCCACCTAAGTTGAAAAGAAGGCTCTACACCGCAGTTGTGCGTCCAGCGCTCACACATGGTTCACAATGTAGGACGATGTACAAAAAGTAAAAAAATTAAAACTAAATAAATATTTGGCGCAGCAGCTCTTTTAAGTGCCAGGGCCTAGCTTCTCGCAACCACTCATGTTGTATGCGTTATATTTTTCACACGAATGGAAGGGAATTACAATTTAGTGCCGAATCCGAATGGCGATTTGAGAAGCTTTTTCGTGACAACAATACTCTCGGATGTTTGTCAGACGCTCGCGAGAGGTGGGACCGTGAAAAAACTTGTTGGTGTTTTTCTGGGATCCGAACTTGGAACCTCATGCGTAGTGATCCGACACACTAACCACTTACGCCATGGCGCCCACGAAGTAGTATGGGAGTAAATTAACGGCCGCTGAGATGAATAAGCAGTTCGATGATCCGTTGAAGCTTTCACGGAAACAATCGAACAAAAGATGGAGCGCGACCTGCTCAGCTGGTATTGTCACGTTCAAAGAAGAGATCATTTGAACCCTGCTAAAAAGGCAATACCAGCGCACGTTCCGCAGACATCGCGATGTAGGAAAGCCAGACCTATAAACGACTGGAATAGACAAATGCGACGACATCGGCATTTAATTGGCCTCAGTAACCAAGTGATCGAAAATCGGGAGGCCTGCCAGTTATGTCTGAGGTCAAATAGGCGGATCAGTAGAAATGCGGTGAAGTGGGAGGGTTGTGATCCCTTATTTTCGGATCATAACCTCGCTGAAAAAGGAAGAGGAAGATATACATGGTTAACGGCTAGCGATGTTTGTCAGATATAGTAATATTCATCTGTAGAAATAAAGTATCACGTACACAGGGAGATATGTATGTATATTTAAAGCCCACTAAAAGAGAAGCTGTACTTCAGTGAAATTTGCAAATCAGACGATACTATTTTTTAAGTGAGAGACGAAATTTTGAACTCATTTACATACGTATGTCCTGTATCCCCTCGTGGGTTCTAGGGCACCTACGCGCTATTGTGTACTATTTCTGGTAATGTGCCTCAGCTCTCCCTAACTTTTCTTCAACTGCCATCCTGAGTTTAAGGGTTCCATCCCATAGTTAGCTATGAAACTGTTATCATTTCGAAATGCGTGACCAATCCACAGCCACTTCCGTCATTGGATGGTTGTGCCTATTGTTAAAATTTTACACATGTTCATGTTAACGAACGTTTGCAACCTTCTAGAGATAGTAATAATCACTCACCATGCGCTGCATCCATTCAACAGCACGGATTCAACGTTGGAGCACAACACTTAGTTTAGTGTCCAACTTATTGCACTGCTCGCCACATTTTGGACAACATCACGAACGCTGTCTTTAGTTTGGCGATCCTGTTGGCTATATCCACTTCGGTTCCACCATCAGTCGAGACAATATTCTCAAGATACTGGAAATCACCTACTCTCTCTACCGGATGTCCAGCAATGCATATTTGAGCCGTTGAGTTTGTTTTGTTCCAAGGCTGATAATTTAATTTGTTGCCATATTAATTTTCAGCCCGACGACACCTGCCTCCCGCCCCACATATGCTGTCATTTGGCGGAGGCCCATAATTCTGTAAAACACTGAGCGTACATCAGCGTAGCCAAGATGTTTCAATTGCGAAGTAAGCATCCATCGAATTCCTCCGTTTCCCGTCGACAAAGCTGCATGACACACGTTGGTGAAAGAATGCAGATTTGTCTTACCCCACTTTGTATCTCGAATTCCTCAGATAACTTTCCTCTGTGCAGAACGTGAAATTTGGACCTCTCGTACGTTTGAGAATAGCAATTAGTTTATCGGGAATACTTTTCGTGCATAAGGCATTATAAATAAACTTTGTTAATACTATCGAACGTTTTCTCAGAATCGATGAACAGCAGGTGAAGTGGGGATTAATATTTAACACACTGCTCGATGATGATCAGCAGCTATTATTAAAGCTACTGCAGCGAAAAATTCGGTTGGCCCTAAGGCTACTAACTGCCTAAATTTAAGGGTCTTTTTTTTAATTTCAGATTGTTTTACAATAAGTTAGAAAGTCCAAAATATTGACAATTACCCTATGGCGCCTGCCAGATTGACGTTAAGAAAGATAATTTTAATAAGATACATTTTCTTGAACTAAAATGATCCGCTAATAATCAGTCCACAATATTTCATGCTCTCTTCGACGAAGTTGTAAGAACTAACCTAGTCTAGTCTAGTCTAGACTAAAAAGTTGTAATAACTTTCGAGTGACATTGATTCAATGCCTAGATATATTTGGCAAAGCTACTTAAATATGGGACATTTTCCTTTGAGATGTACAACATCTTCTCGAGTTCTTAAACTGCACATGGAACAGATGATAGGAAGATCGTTTCTGGGTGACATGTAGTGTAATTCCAGTTCCCCAGGAGCTTTAAAATTTACAGATATCACGTCCGTGCTATTGCTCGTATTGAAATAGTTAATTTCACATAGGTTGTGTATGAGATTGGCATATTGTTCTCTATGTAGTAATTGTTTGGCTCTCTGTAAAAATTCATCTCGTAGGTAGCAATCGAAGGATTTCAGTACATTATACATTACTTCTTTAATTCTTGCGTATCTATCACGTCTGGGTTAAAGTTGATTTGGAATTGATCACATGAATCACATGAATGAAGTGGAACTTCATTTACCAAATATTACGTTCGTTTAGTATGAATTTAGATATTTTATACGGTGTTCTACCCGGGTACATATGCAAAGTTTTAATAACATAACTTATGTATATGAAATTTTAAGGAAGCTCTATACGATTTTCAATCGTAATTACTCGGTTAGGATGGCCAATTGGAAAATAGCATAGTAGAATGTTTAGGAGGACACCTGACAATTCCCATGTCACTCTCCAGGCATCAGCAGACTTTGTCTCATCTCGATGATCCTGAAGATCCGGTTATAGAAGATTTCTATTCGAGGTGGGCTCAACCATACCAAACGGATAAGTCTAAATCTTATATAACATACATACATATATATAAAATACAATGCTATGCTATGGACTCGGAAACCACTGAACCGATTGGACTCAAATTTGAAGGCAATCTTCAGTAGTGTTCCGAGAGTGTTCCTATGAAGTTTGGTCAAATAATTTAGAAGTAAAGTACCTTAGTACTACAAATTTTTATTTTTTGTTAGGTGCAGCAACGCATGCCGATGGGTACCCTTGGTCCAGCAGTGTACCCACTACTTTAGTATTATAGTACTTAAGTACTAAAAAACATGAATGCAATGGACTCCCCCTAAGTCGAATTTTCACGGGATACCATGATTTGCTCGGGCTAGAGGGAGTTTTGGAAAAATTCGAGTTAGAGAGAGAAACAATTTTTTTTTTGTTTTAAAGCGTTTATTTAATAAAAAAAAGGATAACATAATTTAAAAAAGTTAACAAAAAAAAATAAATAAAACATAGCTTCTTGCTTGATTTAAATTAAATAAGGGCACAGTAGTTCATCAAAATAAAAAAAAAATAATTAAATAGAATAAATAAAAAACATCTTCTTGCTAAATTAAAATTAAAATAAGGCACATAAATTCATTGTCGTCAAAATCTTATTTAAATAACTTTACTTAAAAAAATTTCTTATTTTTAATTGGGTCATCACTGGTGGAGTGTTTGTTTTTTTTTTTAAATGACTCTAGTTTAAAAAGATAGTTTTGAACATCCGGTACTTGGTCAGTCAATTGCAGATTGCAGAATTTCAATCGCGTTCTCAATTTCGGTTTTTCCTAGCATTTCTATGTTAATTAACTCGGGTTCTTCTTCATCTTCACTTTCGTTTGCGTTATTTTCAGCATTAATTATTTCTTCCAAAACAGACTGATTGTCAGGTACTTCGGTAGCCATGATACCGTCATCGACTTTCATAAAGTCATTCCAATTAACATCTGCAACATTATAATTCGTTTCTGTTAACTTGTTCCACATTTGCTCGATTTCATGGGCGTCCTTGTTCTGCGATCTAAGTAAATTGAGCGGAATTTCATCTTCTTCGTCCCACGTCTCGTCTCTAAACCCGGCCTTTTTAAAACAATTTTCAATCGTTAACGGAGTTACATCTTCTACCCATGCTCTTGAAATTTCCCGTACACAGTCTAGAAGCGATATTTTGTAATCTTCTTTTTTGGTTTCCCAAATCCTTAAGGTTTTTTGTTAGTATACGGCGCTTATAGTGTACTTTCAAATTTTGTATTATTCCCATGTCCATTGGCTGAACTATTGAAGTCATGTTGGGTGGGAAGTACTCAAGCTTTATAAACTTTAATTTATCTTTTACTTGTTTAGGGTGAGCTGGGCAGTTATCGATAAATAAGATCTTTCGCTTTGATCTTGCAAATTTTGCGTCGAGCTTCAACAGCGAGCTGGCTGGTGGGCGCCGTGGCGTAAGTGGTTAGTGTGTCGGATCGCTACGCATGAGGTTCCAAGTTCGAATCCCAGAAAACACCAAAAAAGTTTTTTCACGGTCCCACCTCGCGCGAGCGTCTGACAAACATCCGAGGGTATTGTTGTTCGCCGTTTTTTTTTGCTCGTGCCGATAATTAAGAGTTTTAGTTTTTCTGATCCTGTCATGTTGGATCCTACAAGACATGTCACTCTTTCTTTGCTGTGTTTGCCTCCACACCATTTTTCTCCCTTAAAACCCAAGGTACGTGTCGGTAAACATTTGAAAAAAATTCCCGTTTCATCGACATTCAAAATGTCTGCCAGTTTGAATCCTCTGACAATCTCTGATAACTGCGCTTTCACCTGATAAAACTTTGTCAAGAATGCTGTGCCTGGTTTCAAATTTGCTCAGCCAACCTTCAAAAATACAAATATTTGGCGCAACAGCTCTTTAAAGTGCCAACCTTCACTTGTCTTGAAATCACGAAAACCTAAGCTGCTTGCAAATTCCAGAGCTTGTTTTTTTATGATTGGACCACTTACTGGTAAATAATTGGCCCACATACTCTCTTGAAACCACTTGAAAACGGTTTTGTCAACACTTTCATACTCACAGACTTTGTTCCGCTTTACTTGACCACTTGTATTAGCACAATCATACCGCAGCATTAATTATTCTCTTGCACCCCATATCGATGAAAGTGTGCTATGAGGAATATCAAAATCTTCAGCAATTTTGATTTTGTTTTTAAGTCCCTTCTCAATTTCTTCAATTAGGCGAATCTTCGTGCCAATATCGAATGTTTTCAATTTTCTTTTTGCCATAATTTATCTGTATAAGTTTGTACGCATTCATTTGTAAAAAAATAGATGCTCCCTCACATATAGAATATACCTTCCAATCTGATGATGTAATCCCTTAAAAGTTTAATTAATTGTTGTTTAAATCTTCTGTTCCAACTGAACGCCTTATTGCCTTAAAGGGAAAAACAATACATTTTAAATAAACAAAACATTCGACCATATAGTTTACTTTGCAATAAATCCGTAACATGTAACTTACAATTTTTTTAATTGATCTTACTACCTACCAACTTGCACAGAATAACTGCATCAGCTCTGTTGAACTGCCTAGAATCAACTGTTTTTCGAATTCCAACTGGAATTTCACTAAAACAAGATCTTTTTTTCTAAATAGATTTCCATTGCTTTGAAATCAAAACTTTTGAATCCAACGAACAACACAAGGAAAAGGATAACATTGTTTTTTTTGCCCTACAATTTTTGTACAAATTGTATCTTTACCTAGACGCATTATGTATTGGATAGTAGGTAAAAACACAACGCACTTACGATGATGGCATACGCGATGCTACAGATTTTTAGGGTGTTGAAGTTTTTAGGTACTTGATGTTTAGGTAGTTATACCTAAGTAAGTTAGAAGTTATATAACCAAAAACCTACGAATTGTGAAAAGGTAATTTTTTTTATTTTGTTTTATGCAAAAAAAAATTCTGCTTAAGGGGTAAAAAAAGAGGCAAAGAATCGGGAGAAGGTGTTCGAGTTAGAGGGAGTTTCGACTTAGAGGGAGTTTGACTTAGAGGATATTTTTTATGGAAAATTGAGGAGAATGCTAAAATATGGCGAAAAAATTCGAGTTAGAGAGAAATTCGACTTAGGGAGAGTTCGACTTAGTGAGAGTCCACTGTAAATATATTCAAGGTTGGACCATTTACCCACTGTTGCCCGGTACAAAACTGTTCTCTAATGGACTTAGCTCCCCAGGCACCTGCCTGACAGTTTTTTTTTTGTTTTTTCTGTTAGGTGCAGCAACTCACGCCGGATGCACGCTAGTATAAAATACAATAAGGGTATTCACTTAAACTGATAAATTTACTCATCTCGTAGTTCTATAAATTTACGACGTGCTTTACTCGTAAATGAATATCCCTCGGAAACAAGTTGCGTAGTTGAATCAGCTGTTCTGCAACTGTCATCAAACTGTCGCCAAACATATGAAAATGTCAACAATTAGTGAAAAGAAAAAACTTATTGGATTGTATTCCCACCTCTGCCATAGTTTCAATCAAATTTGACACCAGCACAATTTTCCACAGCAGTGTAATTTTCCGAGGGTGATTTCCGAGCCTAAATAGTCTCAGAAATTTACGGGGCTCTCGTAAATAATTTTTCATATAAAATTTGACGGGCCATTTAAGCGATGATAAATTTATATGGTTTACGTGGTTTACGAGGGTTTTACGAGTTTAAGTGAATACCCTTAATGTATGTTTGTTTGCATGTTTGTATGTTTGTATGTTTGTATGTATGGTATGGACTCGGGAACCACTGAACCGATTGAACTCAAATTTTCAGGCAATCTTCGGTAGAGTGTTCCTGTGAAATTTGATCAAAATCGGCTTACTACTTTAGTAGTAATTTAATAGTAAATTACTTTAGTACTACAAATCTTTTTTTTTTGTTATGTGCAGCAACGCATGCCGCGCACCGGGTACCTTTGGTTCAGCAATCTACCCACTATTTTAGTATAATACTTTATTACTAAAAAAAATTTTATATATATATTTAAGGTTGGACGACTTACCCGGTACAAAACTGTTCTCTAACAGACTTAGCCTCAGGCACCTGCCTGACAGTTGTTGCCCCAGGCGCCTGCCTAAAATTTTTATTTTATTTTTTCTATTAGGTGCATCAACGCACACCGGGTACCCACTAGTAAGTACATGGTATAACTGCATACAAATTTTCTTTCATTCTTTCTTTTGATTAATTTGCTTTCAACAAATGTTTGATCAGTGCGATAAAAGTCTTGCAAAGAACCAAAAATATTGAACGGCTATGTTACTGAACTGCAACCAACACCCTTTCGAGCATAAGGTATCTCCGAACATAACACAATAAAAAGAGTTTCTGCAAAAAAATAAAATTCTAAGAGGGAAGAATGTTATCAGTTTTTTTCCCTCGAAAACACTTTAAAATAATTAAAAGTACTAGTAATTTGTCCCACCATTACAACAATTTTCAATAAATTCTCTCATAAAAATCCAAAAATAGTAAGGTTTTATAAATTCTCTGATAAGTAGGAATTCTTTGAAGTAAGGTCCATCGATGTTTCTATGTTCTTTTGATCCTTTCAAATCTCCACTCAAAAATAATTCATCATAATTTGAATCCTCCTTTCAGGTTTCCAAATTCCCCAATTATCCCAGCTAATAGGCCTTGCATTTTAAATATGTAAGTAGCACCTGTAGTGAGTGGTAAATCTCTTTTCCCCGCCTCCATCCTTGCACCGGTAAAAACGTAACTCCCTTGCCCAAGTATTAGATATACAAACCCGATCCCCCATAGTATTTCATCCCACTTCTAATTACTCCATTTCAAACCCGAAAATCATTACCGACACTAACACCCCCCACGAAAGTCATTGTTGAGTTTATCCATTAAGAACGTTACTCTGTGGCTTTCTTAAAGACCAACTTCCAACATCCCCCGATAATAGTTTGTATACCAACATCATGCTGAGATTTATAGCCACACTCTTACTTTTACCATCGCCATCGTCTTCTCCTAGACATGTGTGGGGGTTCCTCCGTCCGATTGCTTCTTTAAGTGCGTCCGCTTTTATTTTGCCGTGATTTAATGACTGAGGCAAGACTGTCCATGTATCTAGTTAATTGTTCCACAAACAATGAAGGCAGAACCCGTGTAAATCATGGTGGATATAAGTGGATACGCACCCCATCGATGTAACTCTTTCGAATCCTCTTGGGAAATCTATATTTTACTGCTTCCCGATGGAATAAGAAATCCTTTACCCGAGTTTGAGTTTAAGTCTCTACCGTTGTTTGTTGTTGTATTATATTGTAGTTGCATAAAAGATTTCATCGGTTTTTTCAGGGCTCAATGGTTAAGCATCATTAAATTTCTGTTTCCTTAGATAATTTCTCACTGTCTTCAGATTAAAGTCTTTTGGTAGTCGGAGTTTACGAGAAAATGTGAGTATTTACCTTTCAAGGTTCTTGCTGGGTATGAATCGAATTATTAAGAAGTTCATCTGTATCGTGCACATAGATAAATGTACCTGATTGATGCGGCTCTGGTATCCGTGTACTACATCAATAGTGCGAATTATTGGATAAAACGAAGTAAGCAAAGTTTGCATTACACACTCTCAAAAGAAAACTCGGCCCTGTTATGCAGTTCTAAATTATAACATTCCTTTCTTCTTCTTTCGTTTTTGAAGTTAAGTCAATACGCAGCGGTAACCTTCACTATCACTCACTCGTTCTTCCATATGTCTACTTCATCATACTCAGAAAAAAAAAAAAACTATAATGATAACTTCAATTTGGCTTTGGAAACCGGTGTTGCAAGGGTGAAATAAAGCAGTTTAAAGTGAGACTTCGAAATTGACATATTTGCAATGAATAAATTAGTAAAGTAACTCCAAGCTCAAGTAACCGAAAAGCGCTGTGTTGCTTTACCGCGAAAAAAAAAAAACAGGAGCGCTCGAGAATCCGGCTTGAGACTATTGCTGACGCCAACGGCACGCAAAAGTCTCACATCATAAACACACCATAGTGACATGATATTGACAGCAGGTTCCAGAGCAGAGTGAGAAGAATTACCATCATTCAGTGTTTCGCCCCTACCCAGGATGCTACAAAGGAAGAAAATGATAACTTTTTCAGTCAGTTAACCGCTGTTCAGAACTTGACAGCAATCAGAGACATCGCCATTTTAATGGAGGATTTCAATGCCAAGATAGGCACCGACAACAGAGGGCTCAACCAAGTGATGGGACGAAAGGGAATAGGAGTACGCAATAACAACCGAAAAAGTTTTGTGGAATTCTGTCCCGCCAATCCACTTGTTATTGGAGGCACCTTGTTTGAGCACAATGTCTGCCACAAGATTCCATGGTTTTCAAACTACAGGTAACAAACATCCAGCCAGATTAACCATTTGGCGATAAGCAAGCGCCTTAAACGTTGTCTTTTGGATGTCTGAATGAAGTGTGAGACTGGCATCGGTAAGGCGCGTGATCATCATCTTATGATAGCTTATTTTCGTTTTCATACTGCATTTGTTAATATTGGTAGGCTTTGGGAACCTATTGCGCGCCAACAATTCAGGGACCACCTCGCTGAGGGAGCAAAAATGATTAGCAGTACAGCTCAAATGACCATAGACGAGCATTAGAAACCTGTGAAAAACTTTTTTGTAGCTGGAGCAGAACAGAAGACATCCCTGTGGAACTCTTCCAAGTAGAGCCAAGTATATCGGCAGCCCTAATACTACCAGTTTTTCGAAGGACTTGGGAAAATGAAAGCATCACACGAAAATAAAAGTAATAGCGAAAGCGATACTGGATAGAATCAAAGAACAATTTTTTGCAACTCTGGATATCGAAAAAGCAGGTTTCCGCTTAAGATCCTCCTGCGTTGACGACATAAACACCTTACGGATCATTAAAGAGCAATACGTCGAGTATAGATATCCACTTCATCTGCTATTTATTGACTACGATAAGGCCTTTGACAGTATAAATCGGGATTTCATCTTGTGTGCCTTGCGCACGAAAGGCATTCCCACGAAGCCCATAACTATTATAAAGGCAAGCTATGAAGGTACAAAATGTCACGTGTTGCACAAAGGTAAGATGTCTAACGATTTTAAAGTTCATAATGGCATGCGACTGGGCTGCATTCTTTCACCATTATCATTGCTGAATAGCAGGTCGAGAGAATTGACCACTTCCTCCACCTAGGAGGTATTGTCTCGGCCAAAGGTGGCGCTGAACTTGATGCGGAGAACAGAATTAGCATAGCGAATGCATCGTTCGAAATGCTTTTTAAGATCTGAAGAAGCAACGTTTACAACACCAAAACCAAGCTGCGACTTTTCGGTCAAATGTTGAGTCAGTATTACTGTATGGGGGTAGTACGTGGAAGATGTGTTCAACTGTTATTCGTAAACTGCTGTCTACGTCAATAAATGTCTACGTAACATCATTAGGATTTTCTGGCCTAACCACATCTCAAGCCAAAAGCTTCATATGGAAACAGGCCAGGAACTTATCAACGTTGGTCACACCCTATTATCCGAGGAAAGTTCTATTGCCAAATATGCCATGCAATGAAACCCGCTTACCCAATTAGGCAGAATGGCGGGGCATTCAAGAGACAAGTAATTTTTTCATGTATATATACATATATTTTCAATGAATCGCTTATATTTCATAAGGGTCGCGGGAGTAGGATGCTCAGGTGGATTTTCAATCCTTCCCGATCTTCTGTCACTGACTCGAACTCATCAGGAGGAGTCCTTAGATGGCTCCAGGAGAAATTTCAAAGTTGGTCCAACTATCTATTTATAGCCCTACCAGAGGGTAACTTGACCGATAGCATGGCAATCATGGCACGTCCTGGAAGCCTACAGCAAGCTGTAGTGAACTCGGATCGCCTCGCCGCAGTGTTGCCAAGACGTTTTTTGTGGGATGCATTTTCTGAGTATCTAACCCTTTTGGACGCAAAATCCACCCTCTCCGCCTCGGAAAACTTGCGTGTCCCCTCAGCGCTCCCCTGGTTTTGTGCCGCCTGCGCACCATTATTTAGAACCTGCCCTAGGGCTATCGAACTTTGTGGTGGTGGCCTTGTATCTCTCTATTCTGGGCCCCTGCTTCTCACTAGGACTTGCCTTAGCGGCATCGTCCATATGGTTAGCATCGATTACAGTCGTCCTCAGTTAAGGCGTAGGCCTCGAGAAAGCCTCCTGGCTATTACTTCCTTAGTCCACACCAGGGAATTTCTATTCTGTTTAGCCTCCAGGATGGCTTTGATGTTGCTTTTTTGAACAACCATCTTCTCTGGTATCCAGCAAAAACCTTATTGTTCAATT
This sequence comes from Brachypalpus laphriformis, assembly GCA_945910035.1. Lineage (NCBI taxonomy): Eukaryota > Metazoa > Arthropoda > Insecta > Diptera > Syrphidae > Brachypalpus > Brachypalpus laphriformis. The sequence continues at coordinate 129,830,854 of OX246755.1, forward strand.
TCTTAGACCGGAGCCTCTCAGGCGGATCTGCAGTCAGTTGCTTCTTCACCTCCTTCGAGATCTCTACTGACTGCAGCTCTTCCAGTTTGGATACGCCCGCAGGTTGTGTATCAGCGTCCGAATTATTTTTTTTTTTTTATTTACTTGTTTTGTATACCCGTATGTATCAATTACCATCTTACACTCCCCGTTCACGGACGGGTTAAGAATATTACTGCAGCGCCCCCCAACAAATAACGCTTGTCGTAAAAGTCAACTAAGGGACACATCTCTCACAAGTGTGCATGCGAGTCCATGGGTTGATACGACTGAATATCACTGGTATCATAGAAGACAGATCAAACAAACAATAATAAAACAGGAGCATGCACGTGTCAAACAACAAACACCAACGCAATAATATTGCAAAACTGTATCATTATGGTAATACTTGCTAAAAGGAAAGCCACTACCCCGCCAGGCACAACCACTGCTGCACATGGTACTGATCCTGGACCGAGCAGAAATATTCGGGTCAAAGCTATACGGATTCCGGTGGCTAGCAAAGTAAGACAGTTTGGTCGAAATTTGAAGGTCGAGAGTTGGAACGTTGGAAACATGACCGGTCGAAGTTACGAGCTGGAAGAGATGATGAACAGAGGGCAGGTGGCTATCTTGTGTGTCTAAGAGACGAAATGAAAAAAAACACCGGAAACCGGGCGCGTTTATTGGACGTTACGACAAAAGATTACAAGATTACTACGGAACGGAAAAGGGTAAGAACGAAATCGGTATCATCCTTGTGGCAGAGCTACTTGGTAACGTCTTGAGCAACCGTTTGTCTCTCAAACTAGTACTACAAGGAGAGGTGTGGAATATTGTCAGTGCATATGCTCCCCATAGTAGGTGCGATCAGAGGGAAAAAGATGCATTTTGGCTAGATTTTCACAATCACCTAAAGAACATCCCAAAGGAAGAGTATCGGTTTCTTGGAGGAGATTTGAATGGACATGTCAAACGAAGACTATGAAGACTGCCATGAAGGACTGGGATACGGCACCAGCAACCTTCCTGGTGAAGACATCCTAAGCATGTGCAAATCACACGGTCTTATCGTGTTAAATACCATGTTCATCAAACAAAGCCGACACCTGATCACTTACAGCAGTGGTGGAGATGAAGCCCAGTTTGACTACCATTTGGTAGCCAGTTTCATGAAGCCTTGGGTAAAAGATTGCAAAGTGATCCTGGGAGAAGCAATTGCTCCGCAACACCGTCTCCTGCTAAAAGAAATTTTTATGAAAACACCAAAGACAAGGAAACAAATAAGGGTCCCTGAGAAAATCAAGTGGTACAATCTGGACAAAGAAAAAGCGAGGCTTTTGATTTCGTGATTAAAAATTACCTCTCTCACACCATCAACGGAGCTGAGGACGAAGAGTGTAGATATGTGGGGTTCCCTACAGCGGACTTATGTAAAGAAAGCCAAATCACTGTTAGGAGCTTCACAATGCCGTCACCAACACACCAAAGAAACATGGTGGTGGAGTGATGAAGCTAAAGAAGTGATAAATGAGAAGACAGCGGCTTTCAAAGCTTGGTCAAAGTGCTCGTCTAATAATAGAGACGAAAAAGCTCGCCTCGAAATGGAATACAGATGTTGCCAGAAAAAAGCGAAGAAGAAGTGCGCCCAGCTTCAAGCAGAGAGTACGGAGGGCCTGTATCGGGAGCTGGAAAAAATATCTTCCCCGCTTGTTGATGCAAACCAGGCTATTCAAGAGCTGCGAAGACACAATATGAACAAGATCTTCCCAAAAAAGGAGGAATGTTCAGGAGATTCGTTCGCCAAAGTTCATTAACAATGCTCATGGCCAGCTTCTTGTGGATGACGACAAAATACTGCGGAGGTGGCGGCAGTATTGTGAAGAACTTTTGAATGAACAGTTTCCCCTGCTATACTTTTCAAGAGCCACCCCTAACTGTGAAGAAATACCCCACATTACAGTCGAAGAAGTTAGTGAGGCGGTCAAATACTCCAAAAAACGAAAAGCTGTTGGGTCAGACGAAATGCCCATCGTGATTCCTTAAAAGATTTGCATACTGTATTGGTTGACTTTGAAAAGGCTTTCGACAGACAACCGCGGGATCTGATATGAGTGGCGCTAAGACATCGACGGGTTCCAGAAACCTATGTGCAGATAATCATTGACATGTACGAAAGAGCAAAGACAAGAGTAAGATGCCCCTCTGCAGTAACCGAAGAGCTCCCAATCAAAGTCCGGGTGCACCAAGAAAGTGTCTTAAGTTCTTTGCTCTTTATAACAGTTCTTGATTATCTGCTTGAAGGTAAAGTGATGGACTCCAAGGTGCATCAGTTATTCTTTGCTGACGATGGAGCCATCATAAGTGAGAATCCTACATCCCTGCAATTAGCACTTGATGTGTGGGGGGACGTTTTGGAGGGAAATGGGTATCGCATTAGTTCCAAAAAGGCAGGATACTTGTGCTACCCATTCTCTGATCCACTCAGGCCTATTCCAGACATTAATTTGAATGGAACAGTGCTTCCCAAGTGCGAAAAATTCAAATATCTGGGATCTATGATCAGTAGCAAAGCAGCCTGTGATGACGACATTAATCATCGCGTAAGCGTGGGGTGGATGAAGTGACGGGAAAACTCCGTTATCTTCTGTGACCGAAAAATGCCGCCTAAGTTGAAAGGAAGGCTCTACACCGCAGTTGTGTGTCCAGCGCTCAAATACGGTTCACAATGTTGGACGATGTACAAAAAGTATGAGAGTAAATTAACGGCAGCTGTGATGAAGATGCTTCGCATGACAACAGGAGTGACATAGCTTGATCGAATATGAAATTTGAAGATCCGTGGAAGCCTTCACGTCAAGGAAACTATCTTAAGAAAAATAGAGCGTGACCGGCTCAGTTGGTATTGCCACGTTCAAAGAAGAGATCATTTGAACCCTGTTAAAAAGGCAATATCAATGAACGTTCCAAGGACATGGCGAGGCATGAGAGGCAGGCGTATAAAGACAAATGCGACGATATCGGCATTTCATTGGCCTCAGTAACCGAGTGGTCTAAAATCGGGAGGCATGCCGATATTTTCTGAGGTCAAACAGGCGAATTGCAAAGGCGGATCAGTAGAAATGTGGTGAAGGTAGAAGGAAGGTTATGATCTCTTGTTTTCGGATCATAACCTCACCGAAATAGAAAGAAGAATACCATTTTACATTGGTATTTTATTGTAGTGTGAAATTTTAGTGACGAAAATGCTTGCATTTCTTCTTTTGTTCTCTGCAGCTTTTCCCCAGTTGGTGAGTAGCATTAAGTACTATCACTTTATTTGTCTTTAATCTCAAACTAGCTCTATTTTATTTGTAGCGCTGGCGAAACCGTGGAGGAATGTTCTTTCTATAACATAATCTCGTTCTTATTCGAAGTAAGGAAGGAATCGCATAAGTTTTTCAGTGCATGTTGGCATGGGTTGTGATCAGTGGTCACGTCTTTATTGATTCCATAAACGGTCCTGCTGTCGGATATATTTTGTATTTTTCTTTTAAGTCTTTATTTCATTTAAGTTTGAGATTACAATAATTTACAATCTTTACAAATGAAATAGCTGCTTCTTTTGCCTCTGGGCTTGTAACGTTATACGCTATCTCTCTCTTGATATACGTATACTCGTATACTTACTTTATGGGTGATGTGCGATCTAGTCGATTCGATTTTGCTGTAATTTTTACATTCTAGTAACGAATTAGATTACGTATTGGGTTCCTCTAGGTTGGTTGAAATGACCACCTACCACTTCATAATTGAATCAGTTACCACTACACCACCTTACCCACATTTCTGACGTCCAAGAGAAGAGTTATAAAACAACGCCCGATTGGCAAATAAATGTTTTGAAATAGTTAGATATTCTTTGCGTATCGGTTGCCACAAAATACAAATACAAATATTTGGCGCAACAGCTCTTTAAAGTGCCAGGGCCTAGCTTCTTGCAACCACTCATGTTGTGTGCGTTATATTTTTTTCACACGAATGGAAGGGACCTACAGTTTAATGCCGAATCCGAACGGCGATTTCGTGACAACAATACTCTCGAATATTTGTCAGACGCTCGCGAGAGGTGGGACCGTGAAAAAACTTTTTTGATGTTTTCTGGGATTCGAACTTGGAACCTCATACGTAGTGATCCGACACACTAACCACTTACGCCACGGCGCCCACCCAACTGTCTTTTTGGAAAAATGCGAGTATGTTCCCGAATATGGTGCTGCCTATGACAGGGAGATTTGTGTTGCATAGTGATGGCTGACATGATATATTTGAGATCGTTATTTTTGCACCTAGTCCACACATTCGAGAAACCAATCTTTGTCCGGTTGAGATAGCCCTAAGTCCTGAACAAGTGAACCCAAGTTACCTACTCTAGCTATGTATATAAATATATATATTTTTATTATAATTTGCGCACACTCAAGGGGTTATTACTACCCTTTTAAGGATTTTAAATAGTGCGGACATCGGAAGGGATAGATAGAGTGAGAGAAAGATTGGTGTAGTGGTTTCAAACTCAGATTTAGGTATATAACTAGCACTTATAATTTTCACCTAGATGTATACTTAGTGGATTAATAAGCGACGATTGGTTTCAATCGAATAAATTCTTTATTAAAAAACTAAATTAAATTAAAGTTATTACAGCTGCCCAACCGTGGTGCGTTGATGGCGGATAATGAATGACTGACTATCGTTAGTGAATAAGTTACAAATCTCGTCTCTGCTATTGTGTGTTGAGTAAACTATGTGGTGACCAAAAGAACCGTAACATATTTTTACATAGCTTTTTTATTTGTGGTCACTACATGTCTCCCCTTCTTAAGAAAGTTAGTGCTAAATAATTAATTATTATTTGAAAGAAAATATTGAATTCAAGTACAAAGTGTAAGTATAAAGAGAATTATAATTAAAGAACAAAATGAAATGGATGCTGCTATTGGTCTGGGTTGAAACGGATTCTCTTCTGACATCCAGTTGCATTCGTCGTAGGCTCAGGCTCTGTTTCGCGGCGTTGAGTTCGATCCTCTTCTTGAGCTTGCAAATCCTCCTGGAGAATGAAAGCAGGCTTTAATCTGTCAATCGAGATTGGTACGCTTCTTCCTCTGATTAGGACCACAAAGTACTTGTCCTGTCTCTGCAGTACTTTATATGGTCCATCGTAGGGTGAAGCGAAAGACTGGCGTATGTGGTCGTGGCGAACGAAGACGTGAGAGGTTTTTCGAAGATTTTTGAAAGCAAATGTAGAACGGTGTCGGTGGCGAGACATTTGTTGTGGTGCCAATTCGTTGAAGTGCTTCTGAAGGATTTGCACTAATTCTGACGCCGGAGTGCTTCGATTTGACGGGTGGAGAAACTCGCCTGGCAGCCGAATAGATTCGCCATAAACGAATTCAGCTGGCGTTGCTTGGAGATCCTCTTTAAAAGCAGCACGGAGTCCAAGAAGCACAACAGGAAGAGCAGAAGACCAGGTGTCTCCATGGCAAAGTAGCGCAGCTTTTAACTGCCGATGGAAGCGTTCGACCAATCCATTTGATTGCGGATGGTAGGGTGTTGTTCGAAGATGTTTGCAGCCGAGAAGTTTGGTTAGCCTTCTGAATAGGTCGGATTCGAACTGCCTCCCCAAGTCCGAAATAAGTCGTAATGGAACGCCGAAGCGTGAAATCCAAGATGAGAGCAGTGCTTGCGCTACCGTTCCGGCGGATCCGTTCGGCAAAGGAACGGCTTCTGGGAACCGCGTAAACCTGTCAACGATAGTTAGGCACTGGTTAAATCCTTTTGATGGCGCAAGGGTGACGAGATCCATATGGATGTGCTCGAAGCGCTCCGTGGGTGGTTGGAAATTAGCGATCGGCGAGGCTGTATGTCGTGTAATTTTGTTCGCTTGACCTGGAACAATCTCTGTTCATAGAAGGCCAGATAAAACACTGAGCTATGAGTTTTCTAGTAGCGCGTTGACCCGGATGTGCTAGCGAGTGCAGAGAGTCAAAAACCTTTTTTCGACACGGTTGTGGGACGTACGGGCGGATGCTGCCAGTAGAGATGTCACAATAGAGCTCGACCTGGGGATTGCTAAATACCAAACGACGAAGTTGAATGCTGGAATCTTGGTTGTTCAAAAGCTTTTGAATCTCGGTGTCATGGGATTGTGCGTCGGCTAGCTCACTTGGGGGTACTGCTTCCTCGACGGCGTCGATGCGAGACAGCGTATCGGCGACTATGTTTTCGGGTCCAGAAACATACCTGATGTCGGTGCTGAACTGCCCGATAAAGTCGAGTCTTCTAAACTGCATGAGTCAGTGGTTTGTGGTCCGTATAAATAACCACATGTCGACCTTCAAAAATGTGACGGAAATATCGTACCGCTTCGTAATTGCGTTCAGTTCCCTGTCATACGTTGAGTGTTTTTGCGTTGATGGGGAAAGCTTGCGGCTGAAGAAGTCATGAGGTTGCCATGCATTGTTACATCGTTGCTGGAGCACCGCTCCGATGGCATGTTCCGAGGCGTCAGTGAAAATCGACCATTCCGCGTTGAGATTTGAATGTGCCAATAGCGCGGCCGAAGCGAGGACGTGTTTGCTGTTCCTAAAGGCTTCTTCCAGCGTAGGTATCCAATTGATGGGTTGGGAGTTGACAACTTTTGGTCCTTCCAGCTGCTCGTTGAGAGGTGCAAGTATTTCGGCGGCATTTTTGATAAACTTCCCATAGAAGTTGACAGTGCCAATGAACGCACGGAGCTTTTTTATGGTGGTCGGTTTAGGGAAATTTAGGATAGCGTCAACTTTTTCTGGGAGTGGAAGAATGCCGTTGGAAGAAACACGATGTCCCAAAAAAGCCACTTCATTTTTTCCAAAGACCGATTTTGCCAAGTTGATGACAAGTCCTACGTCCTGTAGTCGTTGAAATAATGTTTTGAGGTGCTCGATGTGCTCTCGCTCGTCCTCAGATGCTACAAGTAGATCATCCATGTAGGCGAATACAAAAGGTAGATCCCGAGTGACCTCGTCGATAAATCGTTAGAACGTCTGCGCGGCATTTCGAAGACCAAACGTCATAAAAGGGAACTCGAAGAGGCCGAAGGGTGTTATGATGGCCGTCTTCTTGATGTCTGATGGAGCGACGGGGATCTGATTAAATGCCCGAATCAGGTCGATTGTAGAGAACACCTGTTTCCCATGCAAGTTAGCAGTGAAGTCTTCAAGGCAGCGAACAGGGTATGCGTCTGGAATCGTCCTGTCATTGACGCGCCTGTAATCGCCACAAGGACGCCACTCTCCAGAGTGGCGAGGTGCAGAGGTGAGGACCAAGGACTGTCTGAGCGACGTGCAATACCCAGTTGGATCATTTTGTCGAACTCTGATTTAGCAATCCGAAGTCGATCCGGAGCTAGTCGCCGGGCTTTGCTAGAAACTGGGGGGCCGTTTGTAGTTTTGATGTGGTGGAGAGTGGTATACTGTCCCTTCCTGGTGGCAGCACCCGGTTGTGTGACAGCATGGAACTCTTGAAGTAATGCAGCGTATGGCTGTTCAACGCAGGTTTGGATTGTGCGTACAGATGGAAACTGCGTCTTCGATACTACACCTGCTGTCGAGCGTCCGGTATGTTCGTCGATGATCCGCTGTTGTTTGACGTCCACAAGCAACCCAAAATGGCACAAAAAGTCGGCGCCTATTATCGCTCGGCTGACATTGGCGACGACGAACTGCCACGTGAAGGTTTTATGAAGTCCCAAGTCCAGGTGGAGCGCAACTGTGCCGTAGGTGTTGATGAGGCAACCGTTGGCAGCAAACAGCTGATACGTAGACGGCGTTTGCGGTTGTTCTGTCTGCTGAAGTGGGTAGATGGAGACCTCGGACCCGGTGTCAATTAGGAACTGATTTTTAGATGTTTTATCGGTGAGAAATAGGCGGGTGTGGAATGCGTGAGAGTCGTGTACAGCCATTAACGGCTCTCGGCGAAGTTTTTCTGAAATTGACAGCCCGGACGACACGAGCGTGCCTCGGCACCGAATTTATTGTGGTACCAACAAGTATTTAATTGATGGGATACTTGCCTTGGTCGAGATCCGCTTCTGGAAGCAGTGTTGCTTTTGGTACCACGCTGATGACGTCTTGATCGGCCGATAGTTGAGAGAGACGTTGAAAGTGCAGCTACTTCAGCAGCTAGATCGGACATTTTCCGATGAATGTCACTCGTTGTCTGGTTGGCAAAAATACCTCGTGGAGCTTGTCAGCAATTTCACCTAAGTCCGCCATGCGCAACGATTTTTGAGCTACTAGACATGCCTGCGTTTGTGCTGGCAAGTGAGGTAGCCAACGTGCTTTTAAGACTTCTTCATCGATGTCAGGAACCAGACTCCTCAGGTTTTTTTTTTTTTTTTTTTTTTTTTTGTTTTTTTTTTTTGGTTGCGCCTGGAGGTGCAGGAATCTTCAAAAGATACCAATGGTCCGTACCATTGGTTATGCCCGATTCATATATCTGACAATGCCATCAGTGCTAGTCAGTATATGCCTACGGGCTAAACCTCACCCCCTCAGAGAGGCACTATGAGAACCGGCTGCGCGTACTCATAGTAGTAGGAAATTCGTTCCTCTCATTTTTTCATTTTTTGTGATGACTACGACTAAGTTGCCTTAACGAGTAGTTTACGCTTCTGTAGTGTTAATCGCGTTGGGTAGGTAGCTTTCCAGTGAAGGCACCTACTAATACCGTCATTACATGCGGTTTTTCCTTACGGCGCTAGGTCGAAAGGTCTTGTTCTTTGTAGTCGGCGCTCAAGGCTTGTCACGTCCATAGTACGGATTATTTCATTATTGCAATGAACACGAAGACGGGTACGAAGTTTGCGAGCAAAGTTTGTTACTTCGTCCCTCACGGTAGCAATTCCTAGATCTCTGTGAATATCACTATTCCTTATATACCAAGGAGCATTCACGATTGCTCTTAGCATTTTATTTTGAAATGCTTGCAGTAGAGCCATATTGCTTGGTTTGGTACAACCCCAAAGTTGTATACCATATGTCCAAGACGGTTTTAGCACTTGCTTATACAGAAGCAGTTTGTTGTATACGCTTAACTTCGAGTATCTTCCGAGTAGCCAATACATTTCTCTAAATCTGATTTCGAGCTCTTCGCGCTTCTTTTTAACGTGTGGTTTCCACTTAAGTTTTGCGTCTAGGGTCATTCCTAAATATTTTGCTTCGTTTGCGTAAGGTATTTGTACCGAGTTAATGGATATAGGTAAGTTGTTAATCTTTCTCAGCGTAAAATTGACATGCGTTGATTTTGTCTCATTGAGGACTATTCGCCAGGTTTTTGTCCATTCGCATACATTGTTCAAAGCTCGTTGGAGTTTTCCCGTTGATGATTCGACTGACTCATCCGTTACGAGGATAGCCGTGTCGTCTGCGAACGTTGCTACAACGGTCCCTTCATCTTGTGGTATATCTCTTGTGTAGAGCAAGAACAGGATTGGACCGAGAACACTTCCTTGTGGAACACCGGCGTAGATATCTTTGAAATCCGAATATTCACTCCCGTGTCTAACACGGAAAAGTCTGTTTTCAAGATAAGATTCCAATATTCTGTACAACTTTTCCGGTAAGATTACCCTTAGCTTATACCTTAGGCCTTCGTGCCATACCGTGTCGAAGGCTTGCGATACGTCGAGAAAAGCGCTAGAGCATATTTTTTTCCCTTCTAGAGCTTTTTCAATCTCGTTCGTTATTCGATACACCTGATCGATTGTGGAATGTTTGACCCGAAACCCGAATTGATGATCCGGGATCAAGTGTCTTTCTTCAATTACTGGTTGCAATCGTTTCAGCAGAAGTTTCTCGAAGACCTTAGATATTATTGGCAGAAGTGAAATGGGTCTATATGATTTCTTGTCATTTGCACATTTCCCCGGTTTCGGAACCATAATAACTTCGGCGACTTTCCATTGCCTTGGGACATATAATAGTCTTAAGGAAGCATTTATAATGTAGAGCAACTTAACCAGCACTTTTTTCGGTAGCTCTTTCAAAATTTCGCCAGTGATTAAATCATATCCCGGAGCCTTGTTATTTTTCAATTTTTGTATTGTCATTCGAAGTTCGGACAGGGATACGGTTTTTACTCTAAAGTTGTCGGGTGCCATATTATCATTCGGATCTTCGATCAACGGTTGTCCATCGAACGGCTTGAACGTTTCCTCTAAGTGATCGGCAAATAATTCTGCTTTCTCTTTATCTTCTTTTGCCCATTCCCCGTTAGCTTTCCTAATTGGCGGCGAGTGCATTACAGGTTTCCTTATGGACTTCAAGGCTTTCCATAGAGAGTAGTTTGAATACTTATCAGCGGTCAAACCCTCGAGGTAAGTAGAAGTCTCGTGATTTTTTAGGTCCTGCAGCACTTTTTTAAGCTTGTTACAAAGATGGTTCAGATAAGTTTTATCCGGTGGCGCGCGGGATTGTTGCCATCTCTTGCGCGCTCTCCTCTTTTCTCGTATGAGGTCTTCGATTTCAGGCTGGTATTTGACTTTATTGTTCCGCGCTTCTGTCTTTCGCAAAGGAGTGTTTTTCCACGCTGAGCTCTGAATGGCTTCGACGAGTTTGTCGATTTCTTCTTCTATTTCGAACGGTGTCTTTAGCGGTACATTTAAAGCAACATTTTCCTTGCAGTCTCTTCTGAAAGCGTCCCAGTTAGTTTTGTTACTAGTTAACCTAGGCGGTCCTTCTTTTTTTACTAGACTTCCACCTATTTTCAGAGTGACTGCCGAGTGATCTGAGCATAGATCATAGCATTCTTCGATTTCCGTCAAATTTTTAGTTAACCCTTTTACGATAAAGAAGTCGACGAGGTCAGGGATTTTATTTTTGTCAGTTGGCCAATAAGTTGGCTTTCCTGTCGAAAAAAAGTTCACCCCACGTTTCATGCTGGCTTTGTACAATAATCTGCCTTTTGTCGAATTGCATCTTGATCCCCAGAAAGTATGTTTCGCGTTAAAGTCACCACCTAAGACAGAATTAGGTCCGAGTGAGTCATAGAGACGAACGAGGTCGTCTTCTACTAGCTTATATCCCGGAGGGAAGTAACTAGATCCGATGTTGTAGTCTAAGTGGTTTATTTTTACGGAGACTGAGCTGATTTGCATAGAATCAAATTCTATTTCTATGTTTTCGGAGTGCTTAATACAGTCTTTGATGTAAAGAGAGGACCCGCCTCTCGCATTTTCCGAAGGATGATTCGCATGGTAATCGCTGTAGCCTTTTATTTTGGGTCTAAGTCCCTTTTTTAAGTGCGTTTCCGATACCAAACATATGTCAATGTTATTTTTCCGTAGAAACACTTCTAACTCGTCGATTTTTTTCAGAAGGCCGTTTGCGTTCCACGTTAGTATCTTAAGTAGCTGTTTCATATTCATGTTTTTTTGATTGTCTTGCGAGGTTTGAACTCGAGCTTGCTCAATTTGTCAAGTATAATTTTATTAACTTTGGTTTGCTCCTCAAATTTTTTCAATATAATGGTAAATATTTGGCTAACCGGATCTGTTGTAGCTGATTTTAATTTGTTTTCGTTTGACGCGACTTGCGCGTACGATCTCGCGTCAACCTGTGGCGGTTTTTCCGCTGCACTTGGACCAGCGACGTTCTCTTGCGCAATTTTTTTATTTCCCTTTATCGGTCGCTTCGTTTTGACTGGCTTAGCGGTCTTGGGCTTATCGGTTTTACGATCTCTTAAGCTTGGGTTCGGGTGTATCGGTTTCTTGAGAGTATCGCGCCTTTTTTGAAGCTCCTTTGCTACTTCACAACCTCGATAGTTTGCTGGGTGCTTGCCTTTACAGTTTATGCAGGTCGCCGGAGCCTGCTTATTTAAGTCACACCTTTCTGATAAGTGGTTCCCGGCACATTTTACACATTTCGGTTCTTTTTGGCAATACGACTGGGTGTGATTGAAACCTTGACAGCGTTTGCACTGAGGTATCGATCGTGTATTCGTACGCATAGGCTCGATTTTAACTATTCCTCAGGTGACGGAGGTGCTGCGACGGTGTGCGATCTCCCAAGCTCTCTTTGTCCAGGAGTTGGATAATTTTTGCTTCCTTAGACTTCGAGAAACGGGAAATTATAGTGCATTTGAGCGTCTGGTACGGGGTTTCAAGCGGCGGGTTTATTATGATGTCTTCTACTTCAGCGGCGGACCGCGTGTCAATCAAGGGAATGGTACGAAAAAATTTGTCGCGCTGTTTTATAATGCCATAGTTTGTAAACTGCGCTTCTAGTTGAGCAAACCATAACGCAGGTCTTTCGGCACTAAATGGGGGTGCTTTAATGTCGTCCGGTAAAGATCGAGTGGCATGATCAGACGACACATGTGGAGCGGGATCGTTCGACTGTACCGTTGTGTCTTGCATCTATGCCTCAAAAAGAAATGTGAACGCGGGACGAAAGGAAAAAGGAAAAGAAAAAAAATTTTCTCGTGAATTGCGTGCAAAAAAAATATTGCTATCGCGGTCAACTGTATCGGGGTCACCAATTTTAGTGGATTAATAAGCGACGATTGGTTTCAATCGAATAAATTCTTTATTAAAAAACTAAATTAAATTAAAGTTATTACAGCTGCCCAACCGTGGTGCGTTGATGGCGGATAATGAATGACTGACTATCGTTAGAGAATAAGTTACAAATCTCGTCTCTGCTATTGTGTGTTGAGTGAACTATGTGGTGACAAAAAGAACCGTAACATATTTTTACATAGCTTTTTTATGTGTGGTCACTACATATACGTATACATATTCGAGGACCACCACTACGAAGTAAGGGAAGATAGACCTGAACACGAACTTGGCGCTGCTATCTCAATTTATATTTTGAGCAGTCAGTAGTTTCTTGACCACAGACGGATCTGTAGAAGTGCAGTGAAGTGGGAAGGTTATGATCCCAGTTCAGATTATAATCTCTCTGAAATAAGAATTAGTTTCCTAATCAAATCCACATTGAATCATTTTGAGTCTTTATTTAGAAAGCATATGCTATGTGCGGCCATTTATCTCTAATTTTATTGAAAATTGTCACGTATCAGATGAGGCCTCTCTGTCAGACCATCAGCACATCAGGTTTGACATACCTGGCCAACTCTCATATGTCTCTAATAGAGACGATCCCAAACCTACGGATTGGCATCGCTATCGTGAACTAGTGTTCTCATAAAAAGAAATGCTTCTCACATCTATCGAGTCCATAGAAGACCAGGATGAAGCTGCATACCAACTTAATACTATACTGCTTTATTTCTACCACGACAGCTGTGTCCCTAAGACATATGTTAGCAAACCAAAGTGCCTTGGTGGAATGACCAACTGGCGGAACCTAGGAAGAAAGTCGGAAAATTCTTCAATTCTTCAAAGCGAACGAAGAGGTGCAAAGCGGACGAATACAGGTTTGCTCTCACAGAATACAATCTTGTATTGAGACGATCTAAGCGAGCTGCTTGGAGGAAATGCTGCGAAACAATCACTGACATGCCTACGGCGGCACGAATCCATAAATTGTTCGCAAACGATCATGTCAACTGTGTAGGGTTACTGAAGAAGAATGACGGAACCTACACGGCGGACCGTGTGGATACACTTAGAACCTTACTTCAAGTACATTTCCCAGGCTCGTCTCTTAACACATCTCATGTGTACTCGAACACAGTTAACCACAGGGTTCATGTGGACAGTAGTATTAATAGTTTATCTGGAAAAATATTCAGTCCAGAGAAAGTTGAATGGGCGGTAGGCACATTCAAAACTTATAAAGCCCCCGGCGGTGACGGTCTGTTTCCAGCACTTCTCCAAAAGTCAATTGACCTCATCCTGCCGGGGTTGACAGCTTTATTTAGAGCCAGCTACAATTGGGGATACATACCACCCACCTGGAGGCAGGTTAATGTGGTTTTCATCCCCAAGCCGGGCAATAGGCCTAGCGAGCTGCCTAAATCATACAGACCTATAAGTCTAACATAATTAAGACAATGGAGAGACTCATACATATCCATATTAGAGACCGGTTAGATCTGTCTAACCCTCTGCACTCGAATCAGTACGCGTACAGGAAAGGCAAATCTACAGTAGGTGTCCTTCACTATCTCGTCAAAAAGATAGAGGGAACACTCAGTTCAAGGGAGATAGCCTTGTGTGCATTTCTTGACATCGAGGGCGCGTTCGATAACACTAGTTACAACTCGATCGCAAGGGCGATCAGTAGCAGAGGTATCGAAGAATCAACCAACCAATGGATCAGGGCCATGCTGGTATGTCGATTCATTACTTCCTCCTCTGGGGGAGTGTCGGTGTCCATAACTGCAGCCAAAGGCTGTCCTCAAGGAGGGGTTCTTTCCCCCCTGTTGTGGTCTATAGTCATCGACAACATGTTAGTAGATCTTCACAGATCAGGCTACACCACCGTCGGTTATGCTGATGACTTGGGGGTTTTTATCAGAGGTAAACACGGCACGACAATTTCCAACGTCATGCAAAATGCAATATCTCAAGTTGTAGAATGGTTTAACAAAGAAGGACTATCCATCAATCCTAGTAAAACCGTTCTAGTGCCGGTTACAAGGAAGACACAGGTCAACATTGAACCTATTACAATCAAAGGCACCACACTAGTTTATTCCAGCGAGGTCAAATATCTTGGTGTAATTCTTGACAAACGACTTAATTGGAATTCACATATCAAGTCCGCCATGAAGCGCGCTACTAGAGCATTGTGGGTCAGTAAACGCCTATACGGCAGAACTTGGGGTCTCTCTCCTAAGATGATACATTGGTTGTACATAATAATGTTTAGACCCATTATCACATACGCGGCCATCGTCTGTTGGCCAAAAACTCTCCAGCAGACAACGACAAACATGTTGCAGAAGTTGCAAGAATTGCCTGTCTTGGCATTGCAGGTGCAATGCGCTTACACTTATGGTACTGTCGTCCAACCAAATGGACTCCAGAACAAGACCTTGCCAAATACAACAGGGTAAAACTCGGTTGGGTACCTGGACGCCAAGGGATTGTGGGCAACGAATCTGCAGATTAGCTTGCTAGGACTGGCTCAGAATCTGTGTTCATAGGTCCTCAACCTTATTGTGGCGTCAATTGGGCGACAGCTACAACGCTGATTAACGAATGGGAAAAAAAACTTCGTGTAGACCACTGGACTAGTGAGCCAGGTCTAAGACAATCCAAACGATTAATCAAGCCTTACTCCTATAAGGAAATCCTTAACTTAGATAGGGAAAGCATTAAGAAGCTTGTGAGCTTTCTTACTGGCCATTGCGGCCTGAGATACCACCTTAACAAGTTGAACGTGCGCCAAGATAAGGACTGTCGGTTATGCTTAGAGGAGGATGAAACATCCGAACACATTCTGTGTAATGCCTGGCACTACACTGGTTAAGGAAACGTATTCTCCACAAGGAGATACTTACTTTAGTGGAACTGAAATGCTCCGCTACTGAAGACATACTCACTTTCATAAGGGACGTAGTTCTTCTGTTAGATTAACTCCAACCCTCCGACACAATAGATCTTTCAGGTCGCAGTGTCGTTGCCACGCGGGCATGGGTTGTACAAGAGGAAAAAAAATGTGCGGCCATAATTTTTTCCGGGGTTCGTCGGCACTACATCTTGCTACACGGGCTCGATTTGCCATACAAATTTAAACTCTAAAAAACGAAATTTCTTTGTTACACGGCGAGCTCAAAAACAGCTTCGTGAAGTTGGATAAAATTAGTTTTGCCTGTTTACCCTTTGCTTTTGGGTATGGAGTTCAAAAACCCTTAACCGCTTCGTCCTTTTTACAAGATTTACCTCAGGGAAGCGTCGTCAATCAAAGCATTCCTATTGTTCCTGGAAATTCCTACAACACTTCATAGACGAGCATGCTCCCTATCTAAACCCATAAACAAAGCCTCCAACTGTCTTAGAAATGAGCAAAACATGGCACCTGACTAGATTGTTCTATCCAAAGTTTTCTTTTCCAAAGTAATTATTTCACCCCATAGTGGTAAGCTCATACATTATGTGCTCTATTCAGGAGTTTTTCCTGGTGCAACGCATTTACCATTGTCTGACGCATTACGATGTGCAATGAACTTTGACATTTCAATTTCAATATTCTATTTCAATGTACCTACCAAACCCCACAAAGAAAAACAATACACATTCTTGCACAATAACAGTATTTCAACAGTTGTTCCAAAGCGAAGCATATTTTTCTAGGATAATATTGTAACATTGCGCAGGTTTCCTATGTATTCTCTAAGAGAACTTTTCTCATACTCTTTCTCGTCACATGCGCATCCTAGCTAAAAGGACCTCTCTATAATTTCATTGATAAGATGAACACAAAAGCTCCCATTGAACACACAAACAATTCACGCATCCAAAGCACAGGCCAGCCAGAAGCACCACAGGTGTCATTTTTACTGATATCACGTCTGAGAAAACTCACCATACAGTGAGTCCTTGTGAAAAGGATTCTCCGTAGATACCATACTGAAAGGAACCAAGTGGTTTTTATCAGTTTCTGTGAATTGAGAAATTAGTTCTCATCGGACTTTTATCATCGTCGGTTGTACTGTGCGGAGGATTTGCGTACGCGCGGGAGTATCCTTTTTTTTGTCCTCTCTGTCTGTGATTACTGCTTTTTTGTCTTGAGAATATGGTTGCAAATTTAATTGAAAGGGACGGGGAATTTCATTGAAGTAATTTGTGTTTTTGTTATCTTAGAGATGCGTGTCTCCTTTTGAAAAGGGATAACACTGTGCGAGGACAGACTTTCTTTTGATTATCGTGCAATAAAAGGGAAGAAAGTGAAAAAAGTCCTCCTGCCCACACTATATTCTTTTTTTTAGCAGTGAATTTTTTACACATACGTATACTTTTTTACCCAGCCCCTCTCGCGGTGGCGGCGGCGGCGGTAGTATCTTTCTCATTATATATGTGAAAATAATCAAATTTTCTGCGTGATAATTGAGATTTGTGCGTTTTGTATTCTTGCAAGGATAATAAAAAGGCGATTTTTCATAAAAGGAAAAAAAAAGAACTCCGGTTGGTATTCAGTGCGAGTGTTTTGGATACGGAAACCGATTGACGAGCAACAACAACACAATCCTGAAGGACACTGTGCAAAAAGGATTATGATTTGAGAGGAGTAAGTTTAATTTGGGAATATTTTGTTATTCTTTTTAGTTTCCTGTACTTTTACTCCGTTACGCAACGGAAAGGACTTTTATCCTTTTTTTTGCCCATTTCAATAATATGGAGGTAGGAAGAATTAACTTACATAATAGGTTAGGCTTTGTGTATATACGCAGAAACGTGCCTCAAGGGCATATGTTCTGTCCTCTTTGGTAACCTTTTACTGCTCTTGTTGTTGTATTCGAACAGATACATGCATCGTTCCTTTATTTTAGTGTATGACTTGTCGTCGATTGATATCTACAGGTGCATGCATATAGAGCATGTACGTCTGTGTACACAGGTTAGTCTTTCTGAATGTCTTCCTTTTGCAAGGAGCTGTATCCTGTACATACCCCGCAAGTGTTTGCTTTTTATTCTGATTAATTGATTATATAAATTATTCTTTTCTATATGGTAGTGGATTAACTCATGTGGGCTTTAGGGAAATTTGCGGGAGGTGTACTTGTATTATCCTTGACATTCGGAATCGTTCCTCTGAGTGTAGTTGGTTGGTTGGTGTCCTCTCATTCTCTCTGTGTCTGGTTTTTCTCTTAGCGTCTAATTTGTATTCAATAGACATGGTTGAGCTTTCATGAAATGCTGGGATTGAATGTATTTTTTTTTGCTTTTCTATTCGAATCTGTGTGTTAGACAGAAGAAAGATAAATAATTGAATTTTTCTACTCAATCCAGTGGGGTGTATTAGTTGTAATTGATAGTGTGCAGCGGTGGGGATTAAGATGTTATACGATGTGCTGTAGTTGATCACGAATTTCATATCAGCCTTAGTCGATCTGTTCGGCTGAGTAAAAATTACAACAAAACTGCGAGAATATCGATGATACTCCTTGGGTTAATCGAGAAAGTCATATCATAATAGCAGAGATGTTCCAGATAAAATAAAGGCGGCATTACTTTCTCGTAGTGCTACCTGCAGAGGTATAGAGCAAACTAATGGTATGACTCATTAGTGATGCGCCTGAGCTATCTTTCAAGAGTCAGAGGACTATGCGAATAGGGTCCTAAAAAGAATAGCGGGAGGAAGTGAATGAGCTATGAAGGTAATGCAAGCCTTAGCTAAAATCGACCTAAGGAAGTATAAGCAGCAGCTATGTCACTGTCAATTTTCGAGACAGACAGATTTTAAATTAACAAAAAATGCTTGGATTCTCCCCAAAAATATATTTTTAACAATATAGGTGATATACTTGTGATTTTTGAGCAAGAAAAATTGTTATCGTTCTTTCTGCTTGTATTGGAGCCGCCACTTATATAAAGGCCAATATTCTAAGCATCTTCTGTAAAACTCATACATCTGGCATGTATAGTTTAGTAGGTTAAAAGACAGTTAGATAAACAGACAGACAGACACATAGATGGATAGACGGAACTCTTTAACTACTTCTTACGAGTAACATCCCATGTATGACATTCCAATAGTTTGTATGAGATGAATTCCAATCTGTGAACCAGATTGCAACGAAAAGGTAGGTATGCAGTAACGAGTTTTTATACTCATTGGCATCGAAAGTGGCCCAACAAAAATTCTTGATTTATAGGCCAATTTGTGAATATCCGGTGTAGCTTCTAAGATATTTGAATGGCAACTGATCTAAACAATATTCCTTCTAATATTGCTTTGATTTTTTAATAACTGCTTGTATGCATTCTGGCAATCCCCGAAATATATTATTCATGTCTTACTGAGGGAGTTCCTCCCATGCGGCCAGTATTGCAGCTTTCAGGTAATTACTAATCTCTGGAGAGTCTCGATTGGCTTTCACCCATATTTCTAGCATATCCCAGGCAAGCTCAAGATGATTTATGTCTGGACTGCGGGCTGTCCATTACATTTTTTCAATGCTAACCTCCTCCAGATATGTATATTATAACGCAACCAGCAGTGCGTGGTCCGGCATTATGAAAAAAATCATCATCATCATCATCTAACGGGTGGGCCATTTAGTGATTTCTTTTTAAACCATAGGTTATTTTGACACTGACAGCTGTTTCCCACTCGAAATATTGACAGAAAGTCAGTATCATACCTCCGCGGAACGAAATGAGTCGCCTTACGCTTGAACAACATTGGGAAATATTGGAAACTTATTTCCAAAGTGAGTGCTGTGTCCAAAGCCCAAACAGTGCGTTTTTTGAAAAGAAGTTTTGGCCGAAATGAAGCACCCACCGCGCCTGCTGTACACAAGTTTGTGCAAAAAGTCTGTGAGACTGGTATGCTAGTGGACAACACTCATGGTCCCCGTCGTCGTACGGTGCGCACAGACGAGAATGTGGCTGCTGTAGCCGAGAGTGTGAGACTCAATTCACGAACATCAACTTGTCATCGATCTCAACAGCTCAACATTTCACGCACTAGCCTGAGGAGAATTCTGCACAAAGATCTGGGATTATTCGCTTACAAGGTCCAATTGATTCAGCAATTGGAAGCGCACGACCATCCGCTTTGTTATCGCTTCGCAGTTTGGGGCTTGAGCAGCTTGAATTGGACAACGATTTTGGCCGAAAAATCATCTTTTCTGACGAGGCACATTTTCAGCTCGGCAGCTACGTTAACAAACAAAATAGCCGCATCTGGGGCTCGGAAAACCCGCACGTTATTGTCGAGAAGCCAATGCATCCACAGGGAGTGACAGTTTGGTGCGGATTGTGGAGTGGTGGCATCATTGGACCATTTTTCTTCGAAAATGAGGCTGGGAACAACGTTTCGGTCAACGGTGGGCGTTACAGAGCCATGTTAACGACTTTTTTTTACTGTAATTGAAGACAAGGATTTGGACGACCTCTGGTTCATGCAGGATGGCGCACCATGCCACAATCGGTCTTTTGCGCACCAAATTCCCAAATGGTATTATCAGCCGTCTTGGCGATGTCAATTGGCCGCCTCGGAGCTGCGATTCGACCCCTTCGGACTTTTTTTGTGGGGAACAGTGAAGGACCGATGTTATGCCAACAATCCGGAAACGATTCAAGCACTTAAGGCCAATATCATCCAAGCAATCCGTGAGCTACAGCCCGAAACCATCAACAAGGTCTTGGAAAATTGGAATGATAGAATGCGCTACTGCGAGGCCAGCCGAGGCAGCCACTTGAACAACATTGTATTCCGTAATTAATGGGAATATTTGCTCTTACTAATAAAGCCATAATACATGGAAAGAATTTAATTTTGTTCATTTTATTGCATTTTTAAAATGAAACTTGTAGTTGGCCCACCCGTATAAAGCATGCGGATGCCGCGTGCTTTTCAAATATGTCTTCAATGTACCTCGTAGTATTCAGCGATCCATCAACAATGACAAGATCTGGATAAGCCTCAGAACATATGCCTCCCAAGTTTTCACGGAATTGGAAACAAGGCGAAACGAGTTGGCCTTTTAATGTATGAATAAAAATCGAAATAAGTAATGTCTAACTATCAGTAAAGCAAGTTTTTGCCTAGCTCCCCCCCTCCAACTTTGAAGTAAGAGAGATGGCCTACCTACCTACTACATACTTATTAGGCGCAACATAAAGGGCCTAGGCCTAGCTTCTCGCAACCACTCGTGCTGTGTGCGTCCCGAAAAACAATTTTTTATTTAGTATTTGAGGAGCTTTTTCATGACAACAATACTCTCGGACGTTTGTCAAACGTTCGCGAGAATTGAATTGATTCGAATATTAAACCTCACACGCAATGGCCCGACACACTAACTACTGCGCCATAGCATCAACCTACCTACCTATCTCACCAACATATTTAACTTTATGTTAAAAGCTTAGTACACCATTCGAGGAAAACTTATTTTTTTCATACAAATTCAGCACGCGAATCTTAGTTTACCTAATCCTTTGGCATATAGCAAAGAATAGTTGTTAGCCCTTAATCCAGCTATGCGATTATCACTTGTCACCCAAGGTTCATAGATAAGGCAATGTCCTCTCCTTCTATCTGCAGGCGGAGTATGAGATTAGCAGATGCTGCTTTGGAGTGATATAGATTAACCTGTAGCAGTCGGAGCATCATCGCTAACTTGTATAGATGCCTCTATTACTGTGGTATCACCATCGTCTGACTCAGAAGATTCACCACTGTCTTGCTTAATTAGCTCAATAAGTTCTTTCTCGGCTGCTGACCTAGCTGACGTTGCGACTTGTGTCGAAGTGGAGGCCGTCGGTTGTGATTGAGATGGAAGGCTATCCGATTCAGTATCCAATCCAAGACTGTTAAAAGAGGATACCATACCTGAGGTGAGCCTCTTTCTCATGGACCTTCAGCACCAGTTCTTCCATACCGTAGAAAATTGAATATTCCCTTTTGCTTAAGAGCTCCAGGGATTCTTGGTTAAGGAGGAATGAAACTAATCTTCCCGCGTCTACCGGTTCGTTGGCTTTAATGATTCTCCAATTTACTGTTGGGAGATCTGGATTCTGAATGCGGATCAAACTGAGGATGTAAGATTCATTTTATGGTCCTGTAGGGATCCAAGTTTGGGCTTTTGGACGGACCTTTATTTCGCTCTAATGACTGACTGATAGGTCGACGTTGGCCCGTAGGTGGTTCAGTTTGAGCACTGACTCCTTGAGGAAAGCGATGGAGTTGTTGTTGCTTCATTTAAGGTCATAGTTAATTCCAAAGAAATATTGTCGATCACACTGAGGGTTTAAGATTTCATTAATAGAAACCACCTCCTACTCTCAACTTTCACGTGATGACCGCTGGATGCCTAGTACACTGATTTCAGATATGGGTAAACAACCCCATTAAAGGATTTTTCGTGGCAGCAGATGAGAGGGGAGGGAAGAGTGCTTTTTCACTAGAGCACTTCTTGTTTCAGACGGTGGCGGATGAAATCTTCTAGATGGAGTCAACTGTGGCGTCTACAGTTCGCGTCCTAGGGGTTTAACATAAGGAACTGGCCCTCAGGTTAGGGGACGATTTAACTGTTGACGACCCTTGCAAACAGAAAAAGGACAGCGATCTTCGTATCTGCATATTAGGTGTGTTTGAATATTAAGTCCCTCTAGAAATCACGTGCAGCGGAACAACTTGCTAAGGACCTAGACTGCAGCAGACATTACCGCCATCCAATAAGAGTGATGGGATGGGCCGGGTAAAGTGAGGATAGAAAACTGCGACGTCTACTATGACGATTGCAACAGACAAAAATGTCAGCGTCTATTCTGGTGCGGATTTATTATTAGAAGCAGACTTAGGCAAGAAGTCCTCAGTTTCCGGCATGTGAACGAGTACCTCATGCCTAACGTATCAAGGCTAAATTCGCGAACAATAGCCTAATAGGCACTCACGCCCCTCACGAGAATATGTACGACGCAACGAATAACGACTTTTACCAGTTCTTATACAAGACGTATGAAAAATGCCCTAGCCACGGCATTCAAATTGTCCTGGATGATCTTAACGCATAGCCGGAAAGTACAGCCTGCATGACACCACATCTGACAACGGATTCAGCCTACTCGATTTCGCGACGGGACGAAACTTGGTAGCAGCTTGTACGCATTTCCCACATCTTGATATTCACAAGGGGACATGGCTCTCTTTTGATCGCAAAATCGTCAACTAAATCGATCACATTGCGATCGGCATAAGGCACTCTTCTAGTAGTCTGGATGTCTGGACTTCCCGAAGAGCCATCGTTGACTTGGATCACTAGTTAGTTGTAGCGAAGGCACGGATACGAATATCCAGAACCATCGACGAGATTGAGAGACTTTATTGCAGGAATGATGTTCGAAAACGTTACAAAAAGGTAAAAAGATCATGCCAGGATTTCAAAGCCAGAACAGAAGCGTGCATGGACGAAAATGGTAATATAGTAGTAGAATCGCAGTCGGTGGTGAGGATATGGAAGGGAGACTTCTTCAGACTGCAAAACGGCGATGATGATCAATATTCCGCTATCAGGCAGAATGGGCCATTCAACACTGACGATGATAGTCAAGATTCCCGTCAACTTGATCAGAATGAAGCGCGGAAAGCGATATATAAACTTAAATCTAAAAAAGCTACCGTAACCGACAGCCTTCGCGCTGATCTTTTCAAGGCAGGAAGAGATGAGTTGGTAAGGAGCAGCATATTTGCAAAATCTGATAGAACGAAGGTATGCCCGATGATCGGAACCTCAGCATCGTTTTTCGGGATTCTGAAAAAAAGAGACCCTCTGAACTGCGCCAACTACAGAGATATACTATAAGTCTCCTCAACATCGCATAGGTATAAGATCTTTTCTGCCGTATTATGTGAACGCCTAAAATCAATCGTCAACAAGCTGATATGTCCTAATTAGAGCGGATACATACATGCCGGGAAAGTTCATTATTGACCAAATATTCACACTACGGCAGATCTTGGAAAAAACCCATCAATATAAAATCGATACGCGGCCTTGCCCGCTTAAGCGTTTACAAATTTGCTGTTGATAGGCGATTTGTGAACGAATTATGTTTCTACATTTTTTGTAGAAATAGGGAAAAATCAGTGATATAAAAAATAAAAAATGAATATCTCCAAAATGTCTGATAGGCATTCGAGATTTCATGGATTCGGTTCAAATAGATTCAGACGAAGATGATTTTAGTGATGATGAACTCGAGGACCCAGATTACATTCCAGAGGAAATATTACCTGAAAATAATCAAAGAGAAGTCTAATCCCGAATCATCAGTTCGGATTTAGAAACAAATATTCCACCATAGACCAAGTGCGTCGAATTACGGATGTGGTGGAAAAGCACTGAAAAAAAAAAACGAGTTTGTTTGGCACTATTTTTAGATGTTGCTCAAGCCTTTGACACGGTTTGGCATAAGGGCCTTGAGTATTAACTGCATAGGAATTTACCAAGACAGTATTACGAAATATAAAATCCTGTATTTCAGATCGACTTTTTCGAGTTCGATACAAACAATATTCGGAACTAAAGAAAATTGAAGCAGGTGTTCCACAAGGAAGTTTCCTAAGACCAACCCTGTATGTGTTGCATACTAGGGATATTCTGGTGTACAACAAGCATGATGATTACTTTTGCAGATGACACTGCAATATTAGTACCTTATAAATGCACTCTGAAGGGAGCAGAGAAACTGCAGAATGCAGTCAATAGAGTAGATATATGGATAGACAGATAGATAATTAATTGCGAGGTGCAAGAGCACTGCGACTTTTAGCAGATTTATTGAGCCCCTCAAACTAAGGCTCTAGTCGATGATATGCTCGGTCCAGAGCACTTCCCCCATTCCAGCTGCTGCTATGAACCGGAGTATCTTGAGTGGATCCAGCGAAGGTAGATCCAATTCTGATAGGATGCATGCACCTAAGTGATTTCTTCTTTTGTGGATCAGTGCTTCGCATTCCATAAGAAGGTTCGTGTAAAACATGGAGTCGAATACTCCGAGCTCAAAGAAATTTCGGCCGGCGTACCGCAAGGAAGTGTTCTTCGGCCGCTTCTCTATTTGCTATATACTCGTGATATACCGAACGAAGATGGCACTATCCTTGCTACGTTTGCTGATGACACCGCTATCCTAGCAGTAGGCAAAACAATCGAAGAAACGACTGCAAAACTGCAAAACGCACTGAATAATGTCAATGAATGGACGAGGGACTGGCGAATCGCCCTCAACGAATCTAAATCTGTTCACGTGAATTTCACTTACAAGAAAACTAATGACTTGCCAATTTTCCTAAACTCGGCCCGAATACCCTTTGCAAACGAGGCCGAATACCTGGGAATGACACTCGACGCAAGACTGAAATGGAATTCGCACGTGAAAATGAAATGAAAAGAACTCGAAATCAAATATTGAGAAATGTAATGAGTAACCAGTACTCGGAAAACATTCCCAGCTCAGTACTGAGAACAAACTGCTTTTATACAAGCAAGTGCTAAAGCCGGTGTGGACCTACGGTATACAACTTTGTTGTTGTACCAAGAAAACAAATGCAAATATTTTACAAACTTTTCAAAATAAAGTGCTAAGAGAAATTGTCCAAGCACCGTGGAATAGTAGAAACGACGATATCCACAGGGATCTCGGAATTCCGACAATCGAAGCTGAAACTAGAAGTTTCGCGAGAAAGCATAGAAACCGACTAATCGGACATGTCAACAATACAGTCCTACAAATTTTGGATGAGAGCAATTTATTGCGCCGACTATAAAGGACCGCGTCTAGATTGCGGAATATGCAGGATCTTTCAGTGGAAAGAAACCTGCCAAACCTTTTTTATTTCATGATAGAAAAATTGCTTGATAAGTTAATACTTAGTTGCGATATCTAACAAATTTATATCGAAGGGTGGTGTTTTTTTAGTCAGTAAGAATCTGACACTACTATGAGCACGCGCTTGCTATTCTCATAGTGTCTATGGAAGTTTTTTCACCTACCCTCGGAAAAAAAAACAAAAAAAAAATTCATAAGAAGGTAGTGTTTCTCCGTCAATAGAGTAAGTGATTGGATGCAACAATGGCGTATCAAACTCAATGAAGATGACCAATTTATAATGAAACGTACAGATGAAATGAACTCTGCAGAGACAAGTGATGTTACGAGCTATCAATTTGTCTGTTCTATATAATCGGCCACCGACTTCAGCAGAAGCGACTTCCACAATCGCACCTGTGAAAGCACTGATTGAAACCTCTGAAACAACAACAAAAACGACAGCAAACGTGGCAACAGGAACAATAACAGAACAAGAGGCAGAGGGAATAATACAATCATCAAATGTATTCATTATCCAGCCACAAAAAAGAAAACGATCGCCATTACGCGTTGGCGAAAATACTGGCCCAAATATCGTACTATCTGCTGGTGGTTTTATTGGGTCCGGTATGCTATTCATTTTCTTTTTTCTTACACTTTTTATTGAATCTGTAGTTCTTACAACAACTTTCTCAATTTTTCAGCATTGCATGCTATAGCAAGTATTCTAAGGAATTTTCCAATATTACGTGGCGAAAAAAATGCAATTACACATAAACGAAGTGGCATTTTGAGAAAACAGTAAACTGTCCCCTTCAATTAAAAATCGCAAAACTACAACTTAGATTTTTAAATATTTTGTTAGTATAAGATTGGTAACATGATTTCTGAAGAATCAAATCGAGCTACTCATGCCGAAAATATCAGCTTCTACTTTACAACTACCGTTGATGACAAAACTAGTGGGAATAAATGCATTCCATCCAATAAGAATAACTATGCCATTGAAAAAGTTTATTATGATAAAAAATATATATCATTTCAGGCTGAGAAAAAAGGCTGTTTTGTATCCGATAATGATCCAATATATTCAACGAATTTTTTGGCTTAAGCGAGCAACGGGCAAGGCTGCCCTGAGGCGCCTTCCAATTTGTTTACCTGGTGGATAAATTAATTATTTTTTTTATCTCATCACTAAATTCGTGTTTCTTAGACCAATATCTCACCTAAACAAAAATGTTGCTTTACCTTCCGTCATTATTTTAACTTTGCATATTAGAGGACCAGTGGTTGGAGGGAGGACATTAGCGACAGATTAGGTTAGCCAATCAAGATTTGGGTCAAACTCCAAAAACTCTTACTTTTGGCTTGTGTTAAAGGATGGTTAAACCAGCACATGTTAGCGTGCCCTTTACTTACTTAGGTTGCGCTACAGTTCGGGGTGAACGTGGGCCCCAACAAGCGTGCCCTTTTGGTCACTCGTATTTCGACACTTAAATCCTTCTATGCTTTGATGAGCTGAAACTCTATTTTCTGCACATTCTGCACTTCGCAATGTTAGTCTATAGTCTTTATAGTCTTTACTGAACCAAGATTTGTTGCAAAAAAAATATGCTATTCTTCCGTGCCCGATAGCCCGCAATTCGACAGCAAGTCCAAAGCGGGAAATACACGATACAACCATCGTACAGGGTTGGGTTTTGGCGATATCAGTCCAACCCTTCAACTAGAACACACACTAGGTAGAGCCTTACTGCCAGTCTATGACAAGAGGAGATATATTTCTTGCTAAGTTTAGTCGCAGTAAAACAAAGTTGCAGGGGCGAGAAAAAAATGAATGAGGACTCTTTGTAGTTACTACTTTACTGAATTTACTTACGTAAAATTGATCTGAAGAACATACTATTTTTACCCTATGGCATTGCCGAATTCGCTAGAGTCCTCTGGAAACCGTGTGTCCTTTTTCACTATTTGGGTGAGATTCCCACATTATCAGTTGTGTAGCCAATTCCAGTTGTAGACATTGAAGATCCAAAGATAATAATTTCACAGGTAGGGTCATTAATATGTATTTAGTCGACCTTGTCGTCAGTTATAATTTTGAGAGCTATAAAAGGAACACGATCCATCTGGAGCATTTTGCTCCATCAATTCTTGTTGTAACCAAGGCAACTAAGACACGTCCACCTACATGCTCACGAACACTGGTTTTCTTATGTTTGCAAGCTTTTTATCATTCGTTTACATAGTAGATATTCCATGTTTGGATCAGTTTAAAATTGCAGACCATATTTATTTTATCTCCAGACGTGATACACTTGAAACTTGCCACCTTCGTTACCAGAAAGCAACAATAAACCCACCACTCAATAGATTGGTTCACGCCATTCAACGGCTGTCTGTGGTTCCATATCTGTTACGAATCCCAACAGACTCTATAGTCATGGCATTAAGGTATGCTAACCTCTCCATTCTCCTTCAGTAAATGAACTCAATCCTGTACTAGTGCACAACAATGATCATATTACCCACCAACCACCCATCTCATCACCACCGGTTAGCACCAGAGCAACGTCAATCATTTAAATACTGAAACTCAAATCAATTTTGAATCATCAAAACCGTATTCGAAATTCATCACTTCCACTGGGGAAAACAACTCTCTATATAGGCTTTTCTTTTGCCTTTTTCATCATCATTCCAATGATATATGTATGCATCTGCGCCCCGCATTAACCCAAAATCAATAACGAAATTCCCACAATGGAATTTTTTTTTCTTCTACTTTAAATTTGTTTCCAGTACTGGAGAGATAAAAAGGACCCCAAAAAGTTTTACTCATCAACCCTAACCCTCCCTCGACACCCGTGGCAATTACTCTCATCATGAGTGAACAATAAAGTGACAAAAAAAAGGGAATTTGTTGAAGGACTCTCCCCACCCACGCCCACACTGAAGATACGAAACTGCCGAAAGGAAACATTTTTCAGATTAACTTTCTCGTTGGAGGAGGATCTTATTTGCACGCTCTTGTAGTCAAACATTATTGAAAAAGGCGGCAATAATGGACACACTAACATTTGCATACAACAATCGCTGGGCGATCGTTGATTTGCCTTTCGAGTGTCCTACTTGCCCCTCACATTCCTGCTGTTGGCGCACACGTTTTGGAAAAGCATTTTCGACATTTAATTAAGCGCCAGTCCTGTGTTTAGATTGTTTCCGTTTAAGGGTCGGCATTCATTTACATTTTCGTCAGCAGGAGCATCGGCAGCAGCAAGAGCAGGAGCAGGGACAATGCCAATGAAAAAGTGCACAGGCGAAATAAAATGTTGATATCACCTAGGGGTGGGATCGGACATGGACATTGCTCGGACGAACTATTAACTTCTGTTATTCATTCTTTTTCCATAGGGTTTTCGGAATTTTTAATGGAAACACACAAAAGGGAGAAAACTTTTACGATTTAGCTTGAGAGTTCGTTTGCCATAGGGAGCCCGCGTGATATCCTTTGTTTCCTGTTCGAAGAGGGTGAGTTGTCTGATGAAAATTAGTTTTGTTTCCATCGTCATACTGTGTAAGGGAAGATATAATGAAACACGACAATTGAATATTCATTGTAAAATTAAGTTAAATATGAGGGAATACATAGGTCGGTTTATGAAAGGTATGCGCTGAGATAAAGTTGCTGTGGCGTAGAGGAGGAGGATACATTTGCTCCTGCCACGGATAACAACTCATGAAACTTTTTAGTGTGTGCTTTGCACGGGATGGTTGTGTAGTTCAGAGACGTAGGTTTTATGGGATGTAATATAATTTACATAGAATTATACATAAATTTGTGTAGAGTATGTTTGCATAGGTATCTGCCTTAAGGATGCGAGCATGTAAAATGATTTGCTACGCTAATCAAATGCAAAAACACAACCATAATGAAATTTATTGGAGATTGTTTATTTTCTACCTACGGTGCAGGTCATAGCTAGGTGCTTTCACTGAATTTCGACTGAAAATCATTTTTATTTCCCTTTCAACAACATAACCCTTCACTTTGGTCAGCAGCCATCGTTTTTGCATGTTTCATGCAATCAGTTTATTCTGACCACTGTTTCCACAAGTGCAATTTTGATTTGACTTAAATTTGATTTTATTAATGAATTCATTTAATTTACACATGTATAGGATAAAACCAAATAATTATGGCTTGGCTGCCTGCCAGGTTGTCAAAAATCGAAAATAAAGAGTTTCTACATGGAGGTTTTTTCAAAGAATTAAAGAATAACATAGCGACAGGTCCTGAACAAATCCCATTTTAAATGTGTCGAAAAGTGGCTTACAGTACTTTTTAATAAAATAATACACAATGGGATTTGAGGAGCACTGCCACAGCAGTGGTAAAAGTTGAGAAGGAATCCCAATAGGTACTGCATGAGGAGGAAGAAAACATTGACGCCTTTACGAGTATTTCGCAAGCTGAGAAAGCAGCAGGTAGATGCGGCAGTTTAAATCACAAAGGAACTAGTACATAGTTAGAGTTGCAAGCAACACCCTGTGAAGGGTCTTAGCAGATTCTGGTTGACATCGCATGGTAATCAGCTCAAAATGTGGAGAGAGTATTTCGCCAGGGTACTTACTTACTTATGTCCTGTATCTCCTTGTGGGTCCTAGGGCCTCTACTACGCCTACGCGCCATCGTGTACGGTTTCTGGCAATGTGTCTGAGTTCTCCCCAACTTTTCCCTAACTGCCGTGCCTCCTTCTCGACTGTTCTGCGCCATGTTCTCCTCGGACCGCCAGTTCTTCTGCCATCCTGAGTAAGAGGGTTCCATTGGAACGTGTGACCAATCCACTGCCACTTCCGCCGTTGGATAGTTGTGCCTATTGGTTCCTGACCCGTTCTCTCGTAAAGATGTTCGTTAGAGATACGATTGGGCCAGAAAATTCTTAAGATATTGCGCAGACACCTATTAACGAACGTTTGCAGCTTTCTGGTGATAGTAGTGGTCACTCTTCACGTGCTGCAACCATATAGCAGCACAGATTCAACGTTGGAGCGGAACAGTCTTATTTTGGTGCTCAAACTGATTGCATTGCTTCGCCATATTTTGGACAACATCCC
Organism: Brachypalpus laphriformis; assembly: GCA_945910035.1. Taxonomy (NCBI): domain Eukaryota; kingdom Metazoa; phylum Arthropoda; class Insecta; order Diptera; family Syrphidae; genus Brachypalpus; species Brachypalpus laphriformis. Next base: position 129,861,467 of record OX246755.1, read on the forward strand.
GAACGCGGACTTTGCTTTGGCGATCCTGTTGGCTATATCCAGTTCGGTTCCACCATCGGTCGAGACAATACTCCCAAGATACTGGAAATCCTCTACTCTCTCTACCGGTTGTCCAGCAATGCATATTTGAGCCGATAAGTTAGTTCCAAGGCTGATGATTTTAGTTTTTGTCGTATTAATTTTCAGTCCGACGACACCTGCCTCCCCCTCCACATCTGCTGTTATTTGGTGGAGGTCCATAATTCTGTGGGAGAGTAAGCATACATCGTCTGCGTAGTCAAGGTGTTTCAGTTGAGATGTAAGAGTCCATCGAATTCCTCCGTTTTCTGTCGACAAAGCTGCACGAAGCACATTGCTAATCACCAATAGGAATAATATTGGCGAAAGGATACAGCCTTGTCTTACCCCACTTTGGATCTCAAATTCCTCAGACAACCTTCCCCTGTGCAGAACGTGACGTTTGGAGCCTTCATATGTAGCTTTGATAATAGCAATTAGTTTATCGGAAATGCCTCTAGTGCGTAATTCCCGCCAAATAAACTCCCTGTTGACACTATCGAACGCCTTCTCAAAATCGATGAACAGCAGGTGCAGTGGCGATCGATATTCAACACACTGTTCGATGATAATCCGCAGGGTGTTGATGTGGTCGGCACAGGAGGATCCAGAGCGGAAACCTGCTTGTTCGGCATCGAGTGTGTCTTCGAGATGTTGTTTGATTCGCTCAAGGATGATTTTAGCTATTAGCTTAGCTACAGCAGGCAGCACGCAGATACCCCTCCAGTTTCCGCACTCCATTAAATTTCCTTTCTTAGGAAGCATGACGATCATTCCCTTTTTCCACTCGTTAGGAAAGCTCTCAGCTTCCCAAGCTCTTTCTATAAGTGGAAGCAGAAGCTCAGCCGATGTTGTGGCCGCTGCTCGTGAGAGCTCTGCTGGAATACCGTCAAGTCCTACCGCCTTGTTGGTTTTGAGTGCCTTGAACGCGGTAATGATCTCATCTTTACTGGGAGTCGTGGTGCGTATTCGGGAACTTCTCACCTCGGGCATTTCAGTCTGATTTGGGAGCATATCGCTAGCGAATACACGGTTCAAAACCGTAGCAAAATGCTCTTTCCATCTCTTGAGCTGGTCCTCATCCGAAATGAGTAAGGAGCCGTCTAGGCTTTTCACTGGGTGTTGGCTGGAGCTGCGACCACCTGTCAGCTCTTTTGTGATTCTGTAGACGGTCCTGCTGTCGCACCTTCGTGCAGCTTCTTCTGCTTCTGTAGCCAGCGCGTTGATGTAGTTGCGCTTGTCACGTCGTACGCTACGCTGAACTTCTCTCATCTTCATGCGATATAGGGACTCTAACTCGCTTCTCCCTGCTGCTGGGGTAGCTGCAACACGAGCTTTCAGCTGTTTTCGTTCGTCAATCCGTCTCCAGGTATCCTCGGAAAGCCACGCCCTATGTCTTCCCTGCGATCGACCGACAATTCTTTCAGCACCAGATGTAAAAACATTTGCCACAGCACACAAATGGTCTTGGATGGTTGCGGGAATTGAATTGCTGATTGCTTCCACACCTTGCGTGTCCCTTAATTGTTGGCGCACTGAGGAATCACTAAGTCTATCGATGTTGAACCTGGGCATTCTTGTGTTGTCGTGGGATCTTCGAACTGCAGCTGTGCGTAGTTGGAGAGTAGCTATCATAAGATGGTGATCACGTACTATCCCCACATCTGCCCCTCGTCTGTTTCGGACGTCCAGGAGACTACTTCTAAAGCGGCGGCTGATAGCAAAATGGTCAATTTGGTTGAAGGTTGCTTGCCTGTCATTGGAAACCCAGCTGACTTTGTGGCAAGTCTTGTGCTCAAACATGGTGCCACCTATCACAAGGCGGTTGGCATTGCAGGGTGATAGTGTGTCTATTATTGTGATCATAGCCGCAGTTAAAACACTGTAGAAAAATAAAATGGTGAGACTTGATGGCATCCCCGCAGAGCTTTCTGAAGCTAAGCCAATCATATCAGCAGTTCTAATACATTCAATTATCAGCAGGATTTAGGAAAGTAATAATTCCCAGTAGAAGGGTATTTGCGTTCCCCTAGCATTTTCAAAAATAATAACAAGAGTAATACTTAGTTGGATCACAGGAGATCTAGATTTCCTTTTCGAGGTGGAACAAGCAGGTTTTCGGTCGGGATCCTTCTGCATCGACCACAAATCCCTTACGAAATGTAATAGAAAAATGTGTCGAGTATAATCTCCACTTCATCGACTGCGCGAAGGCCTTCTACAGTATAGATCGGAAGTTCATTTCGTACTCTTCACGGAAAAGAGGCATTCCTGGGAAACTCATAGCTGTTATCACGGCAACCTATGACGGTTTTAGGTATACAAAAGCGTCTGGTGATTTTGAAGTCGAAAGTGGTGTGTGACAAGGCTGCACACTTCACAACACTTGTTCCTGATTCTAATCACTGATGGTTTCCGTGCAGTCTTGACGACGGATAACAGCGGCGGACAACGGGTAATGGCATCTTATCTAAAAAATCTAACTAGACTACGCTCAGTGATGGGTAGTAATCATTATATTTGAAATGTAATTATTAATGAATTACTGAAGCCAAAAATTCAAATGTAATTCAGATTTTAGATTAGATTCGATTTTATTTGTTTCAATTTTCAGTTTATATATATTTTTAACAAAAAAATCAAAAATCATGTCAATGCCGTCTGCCTGGTCAACAACTATTAAAATTTTTGAAAATTTGCAGTAAAAGATTTGCTAAGAGAATCATACAAAAGAACAAGATAAATAAACTTAGAGGTTTTCATCAATTGACCTTCCACGGTAACCTAATGCAAATCTGGAATAGTTGTACAACTTGGAAACTTCTACCTCATTGAGCAGGGCCATGGTTTGGGTATCTGCAAGAGTATCGCTGCCGAAGAAAATCCTGCTTATTCCTTTCAGGATTGAACACCTGCCAACAAAGTGCAGAGTATCCTATCTTTCCTCCAAGTTTCATAAGCAGCATAAAACCAGAAGTTAATCACGGTGCGGGATGTATTTAAGATGGAGAGATTTACCCCGAAGCTTAAAAATCATAGATATCTCATCCACGCTAAGTTCATCCCATAAACAATTCCTAAACAGCAGGTTGTGACATAATCGACTGTATATTTGCCTGTGTACAGATCCCGAGGCATCTCCCAGAAATCGCGCCCTGTAATGTAGATCCACCGATGCGATAAGCCGATAGAGTTCTGATTTCCAATCGGCAAACACAGCGATACTTAGGTTTAGTTCTAAACCACAGCCATTTGCGAGTTACAACCATTCTCTACACCTGTTAATCCTACCTCGGATTGCATTGTAATTTAATTAATGTGATTTAATTACTCCATAATTCTTAAATTATTTAATTACTTTTATAGGTAATGAATTACTGAATTGCTATTGCGTACACGCATACTATTTTACCGTCATCAATGCTAGTAGAGGGACTATCCAGATTCGTACCCAGATGCTTACTTAGACTTACTTAGATCCTTTAACCCCTCGGGGGGCATAGGGCGTCAACCACGGCTGCGCGCTATCTTGTTCGAATATCTGCAGCGCGTTTGAGCTACCTCCAACTCATTTCTAAAGAGCTCGATTCCTCCTCAACTGTTCGTCGCCACGTTTGCCTAGGGCGCCCCGTTATTCTGCCTGCCTGGGTGAGCGGATTCTACTGCATGGCGTATTTCGCAATGGAATTGTCTTCGCGCCGTAGGGTGTGTCCAACCCATTGCCACTTTCTTCTTCGTATAGTAATGCTTATAAGTTCTTGGCCCGTTCTCAGATAAAGTTGTTCGTTGGAGATGCGGTTCGGCCAAAAAATTCTCAACAAGATTCTTAAGCATTTGTTTACGAAGACTGCACTCATAAAGCAGCACTGACTCTACGTTGGAGCGGAACAGTCGCAGCTTAGTTCTTAAGCTGATAACATTGCTTCTCTAGATTTTGGATAGCATTCCGAACGCAGCTTTAGCCTTCCTGATTCTGCTGCACACATTCAGTTCGGTGCCACCACGATTAGCTGAGACCACACTTCCTAAATAAATAACGTTATCAACTTTCTCGACTTTCTGTCGGGCAATATTAAGCTGAACGCGGGTACTAGAAGTGCTCAGGGCTCTTGTTTTGGCTGTGTTTATTTTTAGCCCCACTTTGTTTGCCTCAGCTTCTAGATTGTGGGCCATCAGATGAAGGTCCATTGTCCGATGTGAGAGTAGACAAACATCGTCAGCGTATTCTAAGTGTTTAAGATAAGATGTCATATTCCAACGAATTCCATAGTTAGCTTCCGACAATGCTGCATGAAGTACATCTCTGATATCTACCAAGAACAATAGTGGAGATAGTATGCACCCTTGACGTACTCCACTTTGGACTTCAAAATCCTCCGACACCTTACCGTTGTGCACGACGTGACACTTACCGCCCTCGTATGTAGCCTTGATAATAGCTATAAGTTTTTCTGGGATGCCTCTCCTGCGCAAGGCCATCCAGACAGCATCTCGATTCAAGCTGTCGAAAGCCTTCTCGAAGTCGATAAACAGTAAATATAGCGGAGACCTATACTCAACGCATTGTTCGATTATGATCCGTAAGGTGTTTATGTTGTCGATGCAGGAGGATCCAGCGCGAAAGCCTGCCTGTTCGACATCGAGAGTTGAATCTAAATGATCTTTAATTCGTTCTAGAATTATTCTAGCTATTATTTTGGCTACAGCTGGAAGAACACATATACCTCTCCAGTTACCGCACTCAATCAAGTTACCCTTCTTTGGAAGCTTAATGATCATCCCCCTTTTCCACTCCTGTGGAAATTGTTCACTATCCCAAACTCTCCGTATTAGCGGATGCAGCAGATCTACCGATGTATTTGACGCCGCTTGAAATAGCTCGACAGGGATGCCATCAATACCCACCGCTTTGTTCTTCTTGAGGGACTTGATTGCTGTTATTATTTCAGCTTTACTGGGAGGTACGGTGCGAATTCGGGAATTTGTTGCTTCGAACTGCTCATTCGAATTCAAGATCATACCGCCGTCGTCTAAGTGATTTAGCACTGCAGCAAAATGTTCTCTCCATCTAGTGAGCTGATCCTCATCCGAAATCAGAAGGTTACCGTCTAGACTCTTCACTGGATGTTGTTTGGAGTTTCGACCACCAATGAGCTCCTTAGTGATGTTGTAAACAGTCCTACTGTCGCACCTACTCGCTGCTTCTTCAGCACTTGAGGCCAGTGAGTTTATATATTGACATTTGTCACGTCTCACACTACGTTGCACTTCTTTCTTCTTCGCACGGTATTGGGTTTCAAGCTCGATTCTCTCTACTGCTGAGGCCGCTGCAATCCGAGCCTTGATTGCTGTACGCTCATCGATCTGTCTATAGGTGTCTTTTTTTTTTTTTTTTTGATTGGGAGGGGTAATCTTCAAAAGACGAAACTCAGTACGTCCTGAGTAACAGTGTGGGACTCTCACCCACGAACCCCCCCCCCCCCCCCCCACGACCACCCCATTCCCCGCGGTACTGCCGTCAAGCATTTCATCGCGGGGGGGGTTTTAGTCTGATGTATTCGACTAGTGCATGCTTGCATTATCCTGCTCAGCATTGATTGTATTTCGCCGGTCTGATTCTTTCCTTTCTCTTTCTAGGGTTCTTAGAATCTTCATTATGCGCATTGTGCTCCCAGCGACTGCGTCCCATGCCTCCTGGCTTTTGAGCATTTCGCCAACGATGTTTTCTGGCGTCAGTGGGTCGCCGAGTTCACTCCTTCGTGCATTTCTTTCGTCGAGGAACCTTGGGCATTCAAAAAATATATGTTCTGCGTTTTCTACGCAGTCAGCGCAATGCCGACTGTAAGGGCTATTGTCGTGTTTATACTTATGTAAGTACGAACGAAAGCATCCATGGCCCGTTAGGAACTGCGTTAAGTAGAACTCAAGTTCTCCATGTTGCCTGCCGAACCCATGGCTGGATTTGGTGTATGAGCCTATGGGTCCACCTGCCTTTCTCAGAAGTATTCCAGCGTTCTTGCCATTCTCTTAGGCTTTCTGCTCTATAGAGCCGGTTTTCGCTGGCCTCGTTTCTTTCTCTTCTTGCGCAGTACTGACGTTGCTGTTCTACTGCCAGGATATCTATTGGGAGCATTCTCGCTACCACGCAAGCTGCATCACTAGAAGTAGTGCGAAATGCGCAGCTAGCTCTCAATGCACATATTCGATACACAGATGTGATATGTGATCTGTATGTTTTAATTGCCATGGCCCCGGCCCAAATTGGTGCGGCGTATAGGATTATAGACGTAACCACTCTAGCCAGCAGTAACCTACGGCTATGTCTTGGTCCTCCTATATTGGGCAGATACGCGCGAGTGCAGCACTTGCTATTGCACCTTTTCGGCCTACATACTTAAGGTGATCTCTAAATGAAAGTCTCGTATCTATCATGATACCTAGGTATTTTATATGCGGTTTAGATGTTATTTCATGGCCGCCGACTATAATGGTGAGAGTTTCTACCTTCTTTCTACTACTTATCAGGACTGCTTCAGTTTTATGCTCCGCCAGTGTTAGACCAACTGAGGTCTATAGGTGTCTGTAGAAAGCCATGTGCGGTGGGGTTTCTGCTTTTTACCGACATACGTGCGCGCCCCAGTCGCAAAAGCATTTTTCACAGCACTCCAGTTATCATCCATGTACTCTTGGAGTATGCTGCTGATTGCTTCTGCTTCTAAGGCAAGATGGTCCCTGAACTGTTGGCGCACTTGGGGAACCTTGAGCCTGTCGATATTAAACCTGGTGATGTTAAGTAGGTTTGAGCGGTTGCTGTTGACGGTTGCAGTACGAAGGCGTAAATGAGCTACCATAAGATGGTGATCTCGTTCTTGTCCGATGTCAGCTCCACGTCTGTTTCGAACGTCCAGGACACAATTTCTAAAGCGGCGACTGATCGCAATGTGGTCGATCTGGTTGGATGTTCGTTGCCTATTAGTAGAGACCCAACTGATCTTGTGGCAGGTGTTATGCTTAAACAGCGTATCTCCAATGCCTAAGCGGTTCGTATTGCAGAAGTCCACAAACCGCTTATCGTTGTCATTACGGTCTCCCAAGCCGTGAACTCCCATCACGAGCTTAAGCACGGTGTTGTCGCTACTCACCTCGGCATTGAGATCTCCCATCACCATTACGATGTCCCATTAGGCGTTTGGTTGTAGGTGGCTATAAAAACCATCCTTTCCATCCTCAGTCGCGTCTAGAGTCGAAGCATAACACTGTATGATCGTAATTTTTCTAACTCTACTCTGGAACCTAGCTGTCAATATCCGGTCACTATGGGGTTTCCAGAGATAGGAGGCTACTACGAACTGTTGGAGTAAGCATGAGTCCTACTCCGGAACTCCGTGCACTTTCAGCTGGTTTACCTGAGTAGGGCATGACAGTGCTTTTGTTGGGGAAATGTGTTCCCAGCATCGTACCATCTTACCTCGCTCAACCCTAAGATGTCTATTTTATACCGTGTGAATTCGCGCTCCAATTTGAGGAATCTGCGTTATAAGGCCCTTCCTTGAGTGAGTCCAGGAGGGTCTTAACGTTCCAGAATCCGATCGTTGTCCATGTTCGATAGCCAAAGGTCGTCAAATTATCCGTCCGTATCCGAGGCGTCGATTTCCGTTGCGAAGCAATTCGTTTTTTTACGGTTGGGGCTCGCTGGGCCACAGACCAACCGACACCCAGATGCTTAGCTGTATTAGAATAAGGAACTACTTGATTATTAATAACTACAGGAACATTCGTTATTTTTTTATTTGTGAAATTGACATGAGTGGACTTTGACTCATTAAGTTTAATTCGCCATCGTTGCGCCCAATCATATATCTTATTAACTGAATTTTGTAGCTTTTCTGTTGCCTTAGCCACGCATCCATCAGTTGGTAGAAGAGCAATGTCATCAACGAATGTGGCTATCATCGTGTCATTTGCATGTGCTATATCACTAGTATATATTGGGTCTATAACTTAATTCGTGCGGTTTGCTAAGAGATGGCGTAACTTGTATGATTCCATTGATATTATTCCATTGGAACATGCGTTGGAAAGCTACTGTCATTGTACGTCATTTCAGTATATGTCATTCATTTGAAGCGTAAACAACAATAATTTTTTTTCACTCAAATATGTCGAACTTTGTGCCTGAAAAAGTGTTTTTGCGGGGAGTTCTTCTTCATTACTCATATGAAGAAAACTGCTGCCGAAGGTCATCGTAGTTTGGTGGAAGTTTATGGTGAACATGCGCTAGCTGAGCGAACGTGCCAAAAGTGGTTTGCACGATTTAAAAGTGGTGATTTTGGCTTGGAAGACGATGAACGTCCTGGGCAGCCAAAAAAGTTTGAAGATGAAGAACTGGAAGCATTACTCTATGAAGATTGTTGCCAAACAATAAAAAGTCATAGCTTCAGATGGGCAATACTTTCAATAATACTATTGTACATGTTTTTCTTAAATAAACGTTAAAATTTTGAAAAAAACGAATTAAGTAATATACCCAATAGTAAGTATAGGATAGGTCCTAGAACACTTCCCTGCAGAACACCTGCTTGTATTTCTTCAAGTTCAGAAAACGCTGTGCCATAGCAAACTCTTAAGTACCTTTTGCTACATAAGATTTAAGTATCTTTTATTTATATTCTAAACAAGACAACAGTGAATTCTTAATTAAGAAAATAACTTCAGTACAAAGTAACAAGATAAAGAAACATGGAAAGAGAATATATGTTATGAGTGCATTCGAAGAATAACCCGTACTTTTTGTTATTATGAAACATTTTTAGCTATTTCTATAATACAAATATAGGGATTGAACCTTCACTTCATAATACTTTTCTGCGGTTTTGGTAGTCAAAGACGGTAAATAAAATTTTGTTAACAAACAGACGAAATTCCACGAAAAAACATCACACCCACATACATGTACTGTGTGCATAAGAACAAGTATGTATTCACTAAAGGATTGACTACTTTAATTTGAATTCTTTAAATCCTGACATTCTTAATGGAGTTGTAATTTATTACCAACATATCCGGAAGCGTAAAGTATTTCACCAAAAAATCAGCAGAAAAGAATAAATATGAAAATCCTGCCACATAGAGGGAGAGTTTACTTCTTCAACGCCATTCACGCCATTCAAGTTATTCATTCCATTCATCTGCTATGAGCGCCCCCAAGAATCGTCAGACCAAAAAGAACCAAAGAAAGTAGAAGAAAAAAGTAAATAAACGTAAAAAGGCGAACACAAACGCATTCAGCCGTCGCTGAAAGATGAAAATTTTGGTTTTCATTTAAGATGAATATCCTTAAGCGTTTCATCGTCTTTCAACAAAAAGAAAAGGACTCACATCCAACAGAAGGAAAAAGAAAAAAAAAATATCTACGACAGAAGTGGAACTGCTAGCATTGACGAGAAAGCACATCGTCACCTTTAATGAGGTTTATATTACACTAACACCTATACATACGCAGGCTAAACTGCTGCTGTAGAGAATGGCTTTGTCTATCTTGGACTTGTCTCGAATCTTGAAGTCATCTGCCATGATTCGTTTCAGCACTCAGTTTTTCTATTCCCCAGGAGCGTATCTTTTCAACACACACTCACGCACTCAAATACACAAAGGCCATAACTGGGTATCATTTGGTATCGTTGACTACATGGACCAACGATGGCTACCAACTAAAAAGCAGTCAACATCCTGGCTACCCGAGCGTACATCGTCGCCGTCATCGTAGTCATCATCATAACCATCAGCAGAGTTAAACTAGTAGCAGCAACCGACAACGTCGTTGTCGCCATCACCCTGGGGGTATCCATGGATTCTTCGTTCCCTCATATTAACCTGGTATCCAGGAATTTTACAGGGACAAAGTAATTTCCTTTTTATATGTTGCCATTTACGTCGACGTTGGCTGTTGTGTTTTGCTTTGCAATAGTTCGGCGTCCTGAGATACCCGCTGGTGGTTTTGTGGCGGGCCTTGCCTTAGTTTTGTCCTCGTACATTGATGTTGCAAGAGAAAGCAAATATCTCACACATTTTGTGGTCGTGGTAATAGGGGTCATGGAACTTTTACGAGTAATGACTAAACTAACTCCTGCCGCCTTTGATATCGCTTTGGGGCGAATAAATGGTATTTAATCTGACTTTGATGCATAGAATTTCTGCTTGTGGTATAAAAAGCTTAGTACAGTACAAAGAGTGGGCCATATTTATGAAAAGAATTCAGATTAATAGGTTTTACATAGGGAGTGGTTTAAAACTGTGTCGTAAACCATAGTGTTTTCGGGAAACGCCTTCATCTGAAACGGACGAGGCGAGTGCAGTGGGTCGTCCTAGTGAGCAATGTTCAATTAGTGACAAATTTGCGGAGTACCCGCATTTGCAATGAATCGTGCTTTAAAAAGGAATGAAATATCTTCTATGACTTGGTGAAATACAACAAAATAACAGTGTTCTATGGAACATATTAAATCAGTTGTGAGTAACGAACCCGCACAGTTAAACAATGTAGCTATTCTTTGTCTGCTGTCTGCTGTTTTTCGAACCATGTATGCATCAGGTAAACTTAGTTACACCGGTTTTACAAGTAAGTGAGTAGAAGATGAAACTATAACTGGTAACTTATGCACATGAGCTTCTGTTCACTTTTACAGGTAGTTTTCCAGTACGATCCAGAATCGTCTTGGACTTTCAAAAGCTGTCTGATGAGATATGAAGCACTCAGACACATCATGTTGTACGTCGAGGTAACTTTGGACACAGCAGACTGAAAGGAAAACAAAATGTCTTCACTTAACAGGCCGCACAACCAATCCATACAAGTGTTAACCTCCTTAAGCGAGGTAAAAGAAGAGTTAAGTAGAAACCCAAAAATGCTTATAATATAAAACCAATAAACGTAATTTAAATCGTTTCAAACAGCTGCACTTAAAATTTTTCACAGGCACTATTATATGCCAGAATTTGCTAGCGGTCCACCTAAGAAAAGTGGGTTTAAATAAAACAGACTTACGCCCAGGCTGTTGGGACGAAGACGCAAAATAAGGCACAGTCTTCCTATGATGCAAATACTCAACCTTCAGTGCACCCCTTGGAGAATATTTCTTCCACGAGTTGCGCGAAATTAAAGAAACACCATAACAAACCATTCTAAAATGTTGCCTGAACTCGGGATGGTTTACGGTGCCATAAACCGGAACAAAGTTTAGACTAGATTTGTTCTTCCAATTGCAGGTCAAAAAGTCAAAAGTTTGGTGATCATTCAACTGATTTCAGTTCATTTAATTTTATTTGCCATTTGTTCATCCATTCATGTACGCGTATGAATATACTAGTATCGCGTGAGGTCTAAATTCGACCGAGGTGAAACAAAAAAACACCGGGAGAAACCACGCTATGTATTCGTTCACATAACTTATTTTTTTTGTATTCGTTCACATAAGTTTTTTTTTTTTGTAAGGCGAACCCCACAGGTGCATCAGTAGAAATGCAGTGAAGTGGGAGGGTTAAAAAAAAAAATAAAAAAAAATATTTGGCGCAACAGCGCTTTAAAGTGCCAGGGCCTAGCTTCTCGCAACCACTCATGCTGTGTGCGTTATATTTTTCACACGAATGGGAGGGTTATGATTCCTTATTTCCGGATCATAACCTCGCTGATAAAAGGAAGAAGAAGAACTTATTTTCTTTGTAATATTCTCCCGTGCAGGAAAGGAAAAGGGATCTAAGCACATACAGCCATGAACGTGATCAAAATGCTTTTATTTAATTGGTTAAAGCGTTTTGTATGGGCAAATCATGTGTGCATGTTCACTTTACTTTACTTGACTCAACGGCACATGATTTTTTTTTCTGCACATTTATGGCACAGTACCTTTCGAATGATATAACTTTCACCCCCCTCCTTTTATAAAAAATACTAAAAAACCGTACGATAAATTTCGTGTTCATGTATTAATATATAAGATCATTTACTATCCGTTTTCGGTTACTTCTTGCACAGATTTCCCGGCAGCAAACAGCAGTATCGTCTGCAAATGTGACAATAGAAGTTTCATTATTTTGTGTTTGGTCGTTGGTATATAAAAGGAACAAGACAGGTCCTAATACACTACCCTTTGGTACGCCAGATTTTATATACTTTAATGCTTATCTTCTTGTTTTACTCTAAACAATCTCTACACTGCCTATATACCTACATATGAATATAGAACTTCTGAGTATGGTTTTGTTAGATATTTTTTCAGCTTTTAGACTATTCTTATATAGACTAGTCCCTTGTGCCACACTTTACCAGAAGCCTGTGTTACATCTTGGAAGATGGTAGACCGGGTTTTTTTTTTTCTAATGTCCTTGTTCTATTTTATCAGTTATCCGGTAAATTTGATCTGTAGTTGAATACCTATTCCTTAAATCAAATTGAAAGTTTGGTATCACATATCTTCTCTTCTATTATGGAGAATTTTTCCGAATATATTAGACACTATTGGCAGAAAACGGGTGGTATGAGCTAACTTCACTAAGAATTTCTTCTGTAGATAAAATCCCGGGGTTCTTTTTTTTCGGGTTCATATTTTTTTTTATTTCTTTGTCTATTTTGTTAGAGTTTACTGGTTAGAGTTTACTGGTGGAACTTATCTCTCGTCTCCACGATTTTCTTCTGTTTGTTGAAAACAATCATTATTTTCGTATGACAGAAAACCGTTTACGAGATGCCCAGTTTCCACTGCTGTTTTTAACTGACTATTTCGACGCATTTTTCAATTCTCCAATCTCTTTTCTGAGCTTATTGGTTAAACTTTTAAGTCTGGTTTTATCATTAGTTGCCGCACTTAGGGCAGGCTTGCGATGACCCAGTCCGCACTAAGGGCAGGCTTAGGAGGGATCCAGTCCGCACTTAGGGTAGGCTTAGAAAGTAGCCGTCCGCACTTAGGGCAGGCGTGCTGTGACCCAGTCCGCACTTAGGTGTTTAGTGAGGTGTGCGTAGAGTGTGGATGATCGCTTCTGTGGTGGTGGATTATGTCACTTCGTTACATTATTAATGAATTTAAATTAACATATACTATCTAGGTTGAAAGTCCATACTTCCCTCCCTTTCTATTTGCTCTATTGTGTCAATTGTAGTTGGATGCACTCTTCTAGTAATTGTCTAAAGTAACTCCAGCCAGTTAGCTTGTTCACTAGACGTGGGTTGTTTTCCTTCATTATAATTATACTACCATAAGTAAGCACCACCGATGAATGATCGGAGTCAAGATCTGGACCTTCTTCTACTTTGGTAGTCTTTAAACGACAACATATTAAACTTACTTATTTACTTATGTCCTGTATGCCCTTGTGGGTCCTAGGCCTCTACTATGCCTACGCGCCATCGTGTACGGTTTTTGGCAATGTGTCTCAGCTCTCCCCAACTTTTCCCCAACTGCCGTGCCTCCTTCTCGACTGTTCTGCGCAAGGTATTTTGCCATCCTGAGTTAAAGGCTTCCATTGCATAGCACCGTTCGCTATGGAACTGTCACCTTTTCGGAACGTGTGACCAATCCACTGCCACTTCCGTCGTTGTATGGTTGTGCCTATTGGTTCCTGACCCGTCCTCTCGCAAAGGTGTTAGTTAAAGATACGCTTAGGCCAGGAAATCTTTAAGATATTGCACAGGTACCTATTAATGAACGTTTGCAGCTTTCTGGTGATAGTAGTGGTCACTTTCCACGTGCTGCAACCATATAACAGCATGGATTCAACGTTGGAGCGGAACAGACGTAGCTTGGTGTCCAAACTGATTGCATTGCTTCGCCATATTTTGGACAACATCCCGAACGCAGACTTTGCTTTGCCGATCCTGTTGGCTATATCCAGTTCGGTTCCACCATCGGCCGAGACAATACTCCCAAGGTACTGGAAATCCTCTACTCTCTCTACCGATTGTCCAGAAATGCATATTTGAGCCGATGAGTTTGTTCCAAGGCTGATAATTTTAGTTTTTGTCGTATTAATCTGCCCCCCTCTCCACATCTGCTGTCATTTGGTGGAGGTCCATAATTCTGTGAGAGAGTAGGCATATATTGTCAGCGTAGTCAAGATGTTTCAGTTGAGATGTAAGAGTCCATCGAATTCCTCCGTTTCCCATCGACAAAGCTGCACGAAGCACATCGCTAATCACCAATAGGAATAATATTGGTGAAAGGATACAGCCTTGTCTTACCCCACTTTGGATTTTAAATTCCTCAGACAACCTTCCTCTGTGCAGAACGTGACATTTGGAGCCTTCATATGTAGCTTTGTTAACAGCAATTAGTTTATCGGGAATACCTTTGCTCCGTAAGGCACGCCAAATACACTCCCTGCTGACACTATCGAACGCCTTCTTAAAATTGATGAACAGCAGGTGCAGTGGCGATCGATATTCAACGCACTGTTCGATGACAATCCGCAGGGTATGGATGTGGTCAGCACAGGGGGATACAGAGTGGAAACCTGCTTGTTCGGCATCGAGTGTGTCTTCGAGATGTTATTGTTATTCACTCCAGGATGATTTTAGCTATTATATTAGCTACAGCAGGCAACACGCAGATGCCCCTCCAGTTTCCGCACTCCATTAAATTTCCTTTCTTAGGAAGCTTGACGATCATTTCCTTTTTGCACTCGTTAGGAAAGTTCTCAGTTTCCCAAGCTCTCTCTGCAAGTGTAAGCACAAGCTCAGCCGATGTGGTTGGCGATGCTAGTAAGAGCTCTGCTGGAATACCGTCAAGTCCTACCGCCTTGTTGGAGTTGAGTGCCTTGATCGCAGCAGTAATCTCATCATTACTGGGAGCATGATGCGTATTCGGGCATTTCTCACCTCGGATATCTCAGTCTGATATGGGAGGATATCGCTAGCGAATACGAGGTTCAAAACCGTAGCAAAATGCTCTTTCCGTCTCTTGAGCCGGTTCTCATCCGAAATGAGCAAGGAACCGTCTAGTCTTTTTACTGGGTGTTGGCTGGAGCTGCGACCACCTGTCAGGTCTTTGGTGATTCTGTAGACGGTCCTGCTGTCGCACCTTCGTGCAGCTTCTGTAGCCAGCGCATTGATGTAGTTGCGCTTGTCACGTCGCACGCTAAGCTGAACTTCTCTCATCTTCATGTGATATAGGTACTCTAGCTCGCTTCTCCCTGCTGCTGGAGTAGCTGCAACGCGAGCTTTCAGCCGTTTTCGTTCATCAATCCGGCTCCAGGTATCCTCGGGAAGCTACGCCCTATGTCTTCGCTGCGATCGACCGATAATTCTTTCAGCACCAGATGAAAAACATTTTCGACAGCACACCAATGGTCTTGGATGGTTGCGGGCAGTGAGGTGCTGATTGCTTCCACACCTTGCGAAAAGTGTTCCCTTAATTGTTGGTGCACTAAGGATCACTAAGTATATCGATGTTGAACTTGGGCATTCTTGTGTTATCGTGAGATCTTCGAACTACAGCAGTGCGGAGTTGGAGAGTAGCTATCATAAGATAGTGATCTCGTACTATCCCCACATCTGCCCCTCGCCCTTTTCGGACATCCAGGACTTCTAAAGCGGTGGCTGGTGACAAAATGGTCAATTTGGTTGAAGGTTGCTTGCCTGTCGTTGGAAACCCAGCTGACTTTGTGTCAGGTCTTGTGTTCAAAAATGGTGCCACCTATCACAAGGCGGTTGGTATTGCAGAAATCCGCAAACATTTCATCGTTGTCATTGCGGTTGCCTAGTCCATGTTTTCCGAGCCCTTCGTTGTCGTTGCCTACATTGGCATTCAAATCCTCCATCACTATGACAATGTCTCCATTTGAACTTTTGTTAAAGACAGCACTTAAGAGATTGTAGAAGCTTTCCTTTTCGTCCTCAGACGAGCTATTAGTATGGGTGTATGGTGGTGACGCATCACCACGATGTTGCCAGGAAATAAGGCCCTTGTGTGCTACTTGTGTTAACAGTAGTCCGACTCCATATTCCAGCGGACTTCTGGATGGTCTTCCAGAATAGAGTAGTACAGTGTTACGCGTTGGGGACAGGTACTCGCCCGCTTCTAACCACCTGATTTCCCTTACCCCCAAAATGCCCAGTCTATATTGCATGAATTCTTTTTCCAGTTGAAGGAATCTGGCATTGTAAGGACCTTCGCTTCCCGAGTCGAGGCGCGTCTTTACATTCCAGAAACCTATCTTTGTCCGGGTACAATAGTCAAAATGATTGTCATGCCTATAACGTCAGGTAGTCGCGAAAAAATACCATGAATCAGAAACAAAGGCAAAAACAACGAAAAATTTTCCAGTTATCTGGACGCCACATCCGGAGTTTATTTTGAAAAATAAAATCACAGTTGCAAAGCCACTACACCAATCTTTCTCTCTCTCTCTCTCTCTTTCTATGCTTTCCAACGGCCACACTGTGTATATTTATTCAAAGTGTGCGCAATTTATATACGAGTATAATATATCCGAACGGCGATTTGAGAAGCTTTTTCGTGACAACAATACTATCGGATGTTTGTCAGACGGTCGCGAGAGGTGGGACCGTGAAATTTTTTTTATTGTTTTCTGGGATTCGAACATAGAACCTCACGTGCAGTAATCCGACACACTAACCACTTACGCCACGGCGCCTACAATCATATATAATGTGCGCAAATTATATATATGCGTATAAAAAAAAAAGAAAATATTCTCCAAAAAAAGGGCATGTGTGTCTGCGAGTAGATTTAACATTTTTTCTCTCCAAAAAGAAAAATACATTCTACTCACATGTACCCGACTTTTCAGAGATTTCATTAAAATCTGATTTCTATTAAAAATATCGAAAAAAAGACATTTTTCGAGAAGTGAACAAACTCTGTTCAGCATCAAGTGTGTCTTCGAGGTGTTCCTTGCTAGCTATTACCCTGGCAACTGCACAAAGCACACAGATACATATCCAGTTCCTCCACTCCTTTTCTAAATATTCTTTCTTCCCCTCCTCGGGAGAGCTTTTGGTCTCCCAAAAATACTCTACGAACGGATACAAGAGCTCAACGAATGTTTTTGAGGAGGCTTGTAACAGCTTCGCAGAAATGTCGTCATGTCATACCACTCTGTATAAGTACATGTATAATAGTATCTTAGTGTGAGATCTCGTCCTTAATACGGGCTTATGGTGCGTCTCGTCTCGTGCTGCTCAGTCTGGTATGGGTGCATATCGCTTGCAAATGCACGGATCAAAACTGTAGCGAAATGCAGCTGGTCCTCATTCAAAATAAACAGAGTGCCATCTGGTCCCTTCATTGGATGTTTGTTCCAGCTGTGACTACCTATCAGCTCTTTAGTGATACTATACTAAATAGTGTGGCTGTCACACTTACACGCTACTTTTCCGCTGCTGCTACAGCCAACGTGTTGATATAATTTCGCTTGTGATGTCACACGCTACGCTACAATTCTGTCATCTTCGTGCGATATTGGGACTCTAAATCTCTCCTTCCTACTACCGAGGTAGTGAACGTTGAATTGTTTACGTTCGTCGATCTGCTTCGACGTTTCTTTGGCAAACCGTGTTTAATGTCTTTCCTGAGCTCTATCGACAATGCTCAATGCTTTCGAGTTTAAAAACATGTTTCACAGCACACTAGTCATGCCTTTGTCAATTGAAATCTTGACAAAGGCATGAAGGCGCCAAAATGCATATTTTCTCTGACAGTCAAGCCGCACTCGCGCTATGAGCGAGTTCTTAAAGGCTGTTTTAGTGCTTCACAGTCTCTAGCTAAATACACCAAGGAAGACAAACTTCATCTAATCCATTGGGGTACTATTTTAGGACGTAGTCAATACAAACGGCTTGTAGGAGGTTGGTATACCACTGGTCACCAAGGCATTGAAGGCAATGTGCCAGCAAATAAATTAGCAAGGATTGGCTCAGCAACCAAATGTGTAACTCCAGAACCATTTTACGGAGTCAAATGGGTAGAGGTCCTATCAGCGATTAATAAATGGGAAGGCAAACTTCGTCTAATCCATTAGGGTACAATTTTAGGACGTAGACAATACAAAAGGCTTGTAGAAGGTTGGTAGACCACTAGCCACTGCAAGCTAAGGCACCATCTCAGCTAGATAAATCTGTAGGAGGAAACGTCCGAGCACATTCCGTGTGAACGTCCAGCACTATGCTGGTTGAGACTCGTGGAACGTAGGGACTTCTCTATCAACGATTTACTCACTTTTACAAAGGAGGTGGTAGGTATCCTAGAGATATAACAATTCTTGACACATTAGACCTTTAAGGTCGCAGTGGCGGCAATGGGCAAGATCTAGTTTCTACTCCTTGCGAGAAGTGGTCACCTATCTGTTAGCCTGTCGAATTTGAACCTGGAAATTTTTCCGTCGAATCGCGATCAAAGTACAGAAGGACTTCAACAAACGCCAAGAATTCATAACTCTTACGGACGATAACATAGCACCTTTGATCTTCAATCAGCTTCCACGTGATCATGAAGGTAGAGCTTTGCATATAAATTAATATTACACCAAGAATAACTATTTATGTATACATACTTACTTTCGTACATAACTATCTGCAGATAAGTCTCTAAGGTTTTTTCTGTATATTTTTATTAAATTTTATTGTAATTTGTACGAAATTTAAGCGTTTGCTTAAATAAAAGTTTTCCTTATATTCTTTATTTCTAACTTTACATAGTAAACATGTAAAGTGCTTAATCCCCAAATGGAAATTACATTCAATAAATAGTTTGAGGTCTAAACGGTCTCGATCCCGCTAACTGAAGAATTCACTTTCCCAGTAAATTCTTATGGTCAGAAAATATGCCCGCTTGTTCTGTGCTAACGCTATTATTACTCATTACTTGGTCTCAATAAAAAAATGTCCATATTTTTATGATGCAGTAAACTTCAACTCGCTTTTCGTATCTATAAGTACGAAGGAACCAAGCACTTACTGTAAATTACATAAATTCCCTTAGTTCTTGGATTCGGAAATTAGAATTTTCAAGGGAAGTGCACCCGATTGCTAGGTTATTTGTCGGTAATCGAAAAGTGAATGGTTTCCTGTTGCCATAATGAAATCATCCTTCTTGTGGTTGGTCGTAAGATATTCTGCAATGAAATTCCTGCAGATGAAGTAGATTACGATGGTTTTTCATTTTATTATGCGAAAAAAAAACTCTTTATGAAGAAACGGAAAAAAATGTACATAAAAACATGAAGCATCGGACGGAAAATTTCAAGGACCTCTTTACCAACAACGTGTTGCATCAATTTTTTTTTCCATTTGAGTTCTGCTACTTGAAGTAGGGGACAACTCAAGAGTAAATTAGAATTTAAATATTTGCGTTTTACTCTTGATGTCGACTCTCTAGCGAACAATACAACTAATTAACTTATAAACTTATGCTTTTAATCAGATCTCAGGTACATTGTTAGACTTTTAGTGAATTTAATTAGCAGCAATGTGTAAGCTCCATTAACAAAACATGACTTTTAATTTCCCAGGGTATCTTGTAAATGTGACATGCTTTAGGGGCTCCCTATTTGATGGATGCGCGTAAGTGCAAAATCATGTTGAAGTATCGTCCCTATTCCCGATTGCATCATAAAAGAAAATCCTTATACAAAGGATTTAATTAAGTTTGCGAATATATATATTTGGATAGAATCCCTTTTTTTGTTTTTGGTTGGCTTATGCTGTAATTACCTCACGCCGAGTTAGGACAAGAGTACATTTGCAGAATCCTTATCGCAGATGATAATACTCTAATTTACCGAAACATCGAGAAGGGCATGCCAAAAAGAAAGGAACAATATAAATGGACGTTGTTTGCCCGTGGGAAAAAAAAATACATCAAAAGAGGACATCTAAGCTTCTTCATCATGATAAAAGATGTTATGGCTAATTAAAAGAGCTAACAATTTGTTCAACTTAGCGAAGGGACAGTTCATAATGAATATTGTGTAAAGCAGGACAGTGAGATGTATTGTCAGAGAACGAAGGACGAATAACACGAGTAAAATGTTCGTTTTACACCAATAGGCCACGTGGTGGATATAAAAACGAAAGTGGTAGGTCAGATCAGACCTAGTCAAGAGTTTGACCTGAAACTGGTCCTTGGATTAAGGCCTTGAAGCACTAATATCAATTACGGTTACGTCACTCCGAGCGTTGTGATATAAATCAAGGGAATTTATGTGGGTTCGGATTTAAAACCTCTTTCTAAAATAAAAGAATTAAGTTGCAGTCTATAAGCATTCCACGGAATTACATAACCTTAAATGAATATCTACCCGGAGAGGATATTACATTTCCCATTCACCGGTTTTTCAATGAAAAATGAAAACAATTCTGGGAAATAAAATAAAATATTAAGTGCGCAAGGAGTAAACCCTGAAATATGCAATACTGATGGCATAACAACACATACTCGTAGGCTGGTCATATGACTGAAGAAATTGTTCGCTCTGTTGGATGATTGACATATCTATGATATTGTCAAAGATCTTTTGATACGCGCGACGTAGGGTCTTAGGCCTGCTACGGTACACTGGTTGTACACAGCTATCGCCTAATTTTCGCCTGTGTATCCGTAGTAAGGTGGCCTAGGACGTTGCTTAAATCTGCCTTTTCTGTACTTACCAGACTGTAAAGAAAAGTCTACCCTACTGGCACTATTTCTGGCTAAACTCTTAACACGCTACTTAACTTGCTACCACTGAACTTACGTAGCTGTTCAGAAGGAGGTAATGAAAGTGATATTTCGACTCATGAAAACGTGATCTAGAATGAGGGACATGAAATGCGACATGGGGCACTATTTCGTATTTTTTATTTTTTTTTTTTTGTTTTTTTTTTTTTATGCGCGGGTAGGGCTAAAAATAGTTCATGGATACTTGTAGCCCGTGCTACGAATTATGGCCGCCTTCATGCTCCTGCATTTCTCTGTCCTGTTGTTCCCCTGCGGCACCACCAATCGAGGCATTCCTTCACATGGGCAGGTTTGACATTTCGTCACTTCTTTTTAGCTGCCAGAACTAGCTAGCAGGATCTTCATTTCTCGCGTTTCACATTGCTCGTTCCTCTATATGCAATTGCTGCATCATACTCGTGATTACTTCATTTACAGTCTCCCAGCCTTCGCTTATCGCCAACATAAATCAGGTCAGGCTTCTTGGGTTCACTTGCCCGTCAATTGCTCTTTCTAGGATATTCCTGCGACTGATATAATTTTGGCATTCCATCAGTACAAGCTCTGCATTCTGCACTTTTCCTTCACGGTGTTGGCAGAATGAGTTATCCGCGTGGTTGTACTTATAGAAATACTTCCGGAAGCATTCGTGCACCGATAAAAATGTTGTTAGGTAGTAGTTTACCTCCCCGTGCTTTCTGCTAATCCATTCATCAACTTAGACGATCAATTTGTATGTCCATCGCCCTTTGGTTATGATGTTCCACCTATGTTGCCATTCTGCTTTTAAGGCTTTATAGCTAGTGTTCCGTCACCGTGCTCATTTGCGCTTAGGGTCGCAGTCTTCTTCGTATCTAGATCGATAGGCATTCGGCCTGATATTATGCTTATTGCATCTGCTGATACGGTTTCAAAGGCGCAGCATACCCATAAAGATGCTATTCTATGCGCCGAGTTCATCGTTTTAGTATGACTTATGATGGGTCGCTGATGCCCATATTGGAGCCGCATACAGGCGTATTGACCTACTCACGGTCGGTAGGAAATTTCTGATTGACTGCCTTGGTACCCCAATATTTGACAATAGTCTGCATAGTGCCGCTACTGCGCTGGAGGCCTTCTCGCCTGCGTACATTAGGTAGTCCCTGAAGCTGAGTCTGTGGTCCAGCAACACTCCCTGGTACTTGATGTACGGCTTCGATTCTATAGTTTGCTCACCGACCTGTATGATGAGGTGCTCCACTTTTTTACGGCTGCTTATGAGAACGGCTTCGGTTCTGTGGTCCGCTAGCTCTAAATCTGATGTCTGTAGCAAGTACATAGCTTGATTGCAGTTTTGCACATCTTTTACTAATTTTTTGGCCACTAATACAATTACGATATCATCGGCATACCAGATGATGTCTACTCCGTTCGGTCTTTGTATTCTTCGAATGCCATCGTACATTATATTCCATAGAATTAGTACCAGGATCGACCCTTGCGAAACTCCTCCCAAGACACTATTTCGTATGATGTCAAGCCAATGTGTTTTGTTCGTGATGCCTATCCATAATATGAGCTTTGTCGTCGTGCTCGGTAGAAGATACGAAGTGTGTTTCAGCGAGAGGGTGAAGTATGAAAATCCAAATAAGCTTATTCAGAATTCTACTTAAGTATTTTACGCTGACGACGGTAGACAGTGACAGCCAAGCTGTACTTCACTCGCTTGAGATTCCCACGAAACACTCAAAAATTGTTCTAGATGTAAGGATAAACTAAACAAACTTTCCAATGGAAAAAGATTTGTCTTATTTGGATACCTGGGCATAGCGCAATTGCAGGCAAAAAAAACTGTAAAAAAAAGGAAATTACTAAAAACGACGAAACACATCCGCTCTTAATTAGTTTATTATAACAACTGAGCTTTAACAGAAAAGATTAATGTTATAGTTACTGCATTGCCAATGGTGTAAGCTATAGTACAAATTGAACTTCCAATAGTTTTTACTTTTCAATCTAAGTAGAGAGGACTGCAAATCAATCATTGGACTTGCTAATCTCAGAATGTTGATCACAAAACTAACATGGGAAGCACTACTGTCTCAGCGCTCAACTTTATTTTACCCTCTTATTGTACCTAGTATTACCAGAAAGCTAAATATAATAGTCCCCGATACTTTAAAGTGACACCAAAGGCTACAAGAGATAAAGCCTTGCTCGCACTTGAATATAAAAAAAAAGTTGTACTTCTGTCTAGCCTTCAAATTCACGCCAATCTTCAGTGCAATTACAACCACCAGACAGAGAAAATCCTCCTTTGGTGACCACAAAGTGCTTGTCTCTAGTATTCTTATGCTTTTAACCACAATCAAGGCAGCATTCTTGCTCACCTCTACATTATGTAAAAGCTTCCTTTCAAGATGGCAAATGATATACTGATTGAAGAAAATAAAGACAAGTTCAAGCCCTTTTTATAATTATATCCCTAAATCACTCAAAAAAGCACTTTCCTCATAAATGACTAGATAAGTCAAAAGTTCACAGTCCCTTTAAAAATTGCAAGCAATTTGTCTTTAATCTTCCAACCGTAACTTTCAACAGGAAATCAAAAATAGGCTCTCCTTATACTATTTGAAAGGATGTTGTATTTTTTCTTTTTGTTTTTGTTTTTTTTTTTCTTTCTCATCCATGCACCCTTCGCAACATCAAGTTGTGCATGGAGAAACTTTCCCTCGCAATTGCGACCAAATACAAGTATATTCAAAAGACCTACATATATTCATGCAAATTGTCGACTGCATAACCTATTTGTGTGTTACCTTAAAAAAAAGTGGCAAACAGGGGCTTCTAGAATGAAAGCGGAAGAGATGCACAAAACGTTTGCCTCATAGAAAATATAGTCCTTGCATGATAGCAGTCACTTTGTGGAATATGAATGCAACAGATTGGCCCACTGACCGGGTTCATGGATGTGAAGTCCTTTGCTCGTGTTTTATAGGTATGCATATAGAAAAAGTCAATCAGTTTTGATATCTCTTTGCTGGGTTCAACTATAAAAGGCGAGCAGAGGATGTTTGTCGCTTTCATTTCCGCTCTGAATGAATGTAGAAGTACCTTGCAAGGTATTTTTAATATTTTGTCTTTTTTTTTTTTTTTTAATTAAGAAGGGGATAGAGGAAGTCCATTAGCACGTGCATACTGGCAATAATAATGAAACCTTCTAAAATACTTGTGTTACGTTTTAGGTTACGATACGGATCAACGTCGAAGAGTTAATCCACATAAACAACTTAAGATTGGAAAATAACAGCGTCTGCGATGAAGTGATGGTATTATTTCCTCTTTTACAAGACCTCTTTAAGTGGAAACTTAATGTTGTCCATCCAACATTTTGCCAGGTTAGTTGTTTGAGTAAAGGTGGAGTACAGGCTTTCATGAGTCCTTTGGAAAGTCTAATTTTTTCTTTGTAGAAGAAAGCTTATGGTGTTATAATGTGAAATCTGAATCCATTTCCAATCCATCCATGCAATTTCTTGTACGTAAGGAGACGAGTATGGAAGTGAGTTCAGTGCAAGTTACGAAAGCGACAGAATGATCCGGGTGTCTTGGCTTGTATGCACTGAGATCGCCTTCGTGGTCTTACCTTTACTCATAACTACGTTTCCCTGGATGGGATACCATCATCACAGGTGTAGATCCACCGAGCTAGCTTAGTCGCAAGTGAAGTTAGCAAGAACCGTCTCCGGCCGAAATCTGACCCCAGTAAAAATAGGGTACGCTACCGCCCTTCCCATGTGCACCTAATCTGTCTCGGTGACCCTACCCTACCTTACAATAGCAACATTTATAGTGAAGCTATGGATAGCGGTGATAGACTGGAGAGTGAGGTACCAAGACCATTACGGCACAGTCCTTATGGGCCCTAATATCTCTTGAAAGCTTCTTCCACAGAACGTAATTCAAAGTTCTTTTAATCCTCAAGTTGTGTGTGGGGCATTTTAGGATACATGTTCTTCGAAGACCCGATCTAGGTTTCAACCGCATTCAAAGTAAATATTATGTTTTTTAAAAACTGTCCCTTTGTAGAACAAGCTGATCATCAGTTGATGTAACCATCGATACGTACAAATCCTCCATTAAATGTTCATGCCCTGGGAGATCGCAAAATCTATTCGATTCGATGCTGTAGCTTATCTTGTAAATGACATCATAATTTCATTGAACATGGTAGGTAGGTAGAGGTTGCTGTAACAGCAGACTATGCTGAAACATAATAAGTGTTTTAGCGCCATTTTAATACCACAACCCACGTTATCTTATTGGATCTTAAACTTAAAAACAAGTGGATTGAAATAAACGTATTTAAATCCACCCTGTGGCATTAAGAAAGCCGATACTCTTCTCCGATATCTCTATTATGTTGTCAAAGAAGGCTCTACCTAGAGATGAACACTTGCAGAGAAATTTTTAGATTGTGTCTTGCTCGCTAGCAATACTCATTTGTCACTTCGCCACTTAATTTGTCTTTTGCCACTCCACTCCGGATGGGTAATTAACAGCGACGTAATTTCTAAAGTGTACTATGACTGTTGTTTAGTCAGTTAAAGTCGCTATCAGATCCCTTGGTAGTATATTCAGGATGTTGATCTAACTGCACTACATGCTAGAATGAAAAAATAAAAATAAAAAAATAAATATTTGGCGCAACAGCTCTTTAAGTGCCAGAGCCTAGCTTCTCGCAACCACTCATGTTGTGTGCGTTATATTTTTCTCTCCGAATGGAAGGGACCTACAGTTTAGTGCCGTATCCGAAGGGCAATTTGTTTTTTAAAGCTTTTTCGAGTCAGTAATACTCTCGGATGTTTGTCAGACGTTCGCGAGAGGTGGGACCGTGAAAGAACGTTTTGGTGTTTTCTGGGATTTGAACTTGGGACCTTACGCGCCGTGATCCGACACACTAACCACTTACGCCACTTCGCCCACTAATGCTGAGATATGTATATTGAAATATCAAGGGGTATGAGGTGCAAGGTTACATTCAAGGCTTTTATATTTATTATCATAATAGCCACCGCCTAAACCAGTAATGAGGAATCAGATCACCATGGCATAAAATGGGATAACAGGTATCCTTCACTATTTACTTGTTTTTCTAAATGGATGAATCCGTAAATAACTAGCTCGCAATCAAACAGCCGATAGCTTTGCCAGCAGTTAACCAGCCAAAGGATTTTCACAAACTGAAGACAATATCTGTGGTCGCAAGGAATACGTATAACAGCATAAGTGTCTTTTCACATTTCAGGAAACCTATTTAGAGCTGTCATTTATGGTCTCACTTTACTCAGTAACCGTTGCAGATATTGAATTCCAGACATCTCGGAGCGCTATTTCTGCGTTCCGTTCGCCTTTCCTGAGATAAAATTATATAAAAGATATTAAAAACTAAAAATATTTCAATTTTAGCATAGGTACTTATACTGTTATTCTTTGTGATATAAGTTATATAATATAGATTTCAACTACCGAATACCAAAAAAAAAAATGTTCGATGGAGTATGACACAGAACCTTTTTATAGATTACACAACAGATCTGCAGATGATTAATAATCTTTTACCAGGCCATATCAGTATAAGTTATAGTTGATGGTGTGTCTTTGGACACCTTTGCTGTAAACGCTGGAGTACTGTCAATTTTAGTTGTACTATGTATTGTATATATGATCTGCTAGCATCGACAAATAGCGACATTTTATCTTCTGCCGATAATCGTACCCTAATAACTTCTTGCTTAAAAATCATCTCCCAGAGATGTGTCCAAATCTTTTGCAGTGGGGAAAGACTAAGCTAATCGACTTAAATGCAAAGAAAACCCGATTCGCTGACTTTTCCAACTACTTTAGCCCAGCTATAATACAAACAGACCATCAAATAAACTAACTGAAGTAGAGCATACATCTTCTTGATGTCACAGTCAACTATGGTATGATCCAAGTTTATCAAGAGCCTTAAAAAAGTTCGCAGCTAAACACCGGGCTGGAACAATAGATCTTATAGGTCGTAGTGCGTACAAGGGCCCTAGTATAGTATACTATAGTATGGTATGATCCAAGACCAGATATCACACAGTCAGAGTTCGCCTAAAAAAATTACACGTACCTGCTTGACAGCATCCGTGGAGTAAGGTACTTACTTACATCACATCCTCAAACATTAGGTCATCCAAGCCAGTTAACTGCCAGTAATGATGGAAGTTGTTCCAAAAAGTTCAACAGAATGAACCTTGAAAATGTGATATTTGAACGGAGTACCAGGCATGTGCTTGGCGATAGTTAAGTTAGTTGGCTTTGTATTGTTTGACCTACAACTTTCACAATCAAAAGGTTTTTTAAAAGTTAATACAATTCATTTAATTCGAATACATAAATTCAAGTAAATTTAATTATTTACCTAAGACTAACAATAGAGAGGCTTTGAAAACGTTTCTAGGCACATAAATATCCAAGTTTGCGTAAACCAAATAAAACAACTTACAACACTGTGTGATAGGGTCCCGAAAACCATATACGGTAGAATGAGGAGCTTCAAATAAAAGTGGGCTTTGTTTAAGAATGGGTGGGCGCCGTGGCGTAAGTGGTTAGTGTGTCGGATCACTACGCATGAGGTTCCAAGTTCGAATCCCAGAAAACACCAAAAAGTTTTTTCACGGTCCCACCTATCGCGAGCGTCTGACAAAAATCCGAGAGTATTGTTGTCACGAAAAAGCTTCTCAAATCGCCGTTCAGATACGGCACTAAGCTGTAGGTCCCTTCCATTCGTGTGAAAAATATAACGCACACAACATGAGTGGTTGCGAGAAGCTAGGCCCTGGCACTTTCAAGAGCTCTGTTGCGCCAAATATTTGTTTTTTTTTTGTTTTTCTAAGAACTCTCGACGGAGCGTATAAATTTATACCGTTAAGTAAATTGCTGCTGTCGACAGTTGCATATAACAAATCACGAATGAACATAACACTATACGTTTTTCTTCTCGTTTCAAGAGTTTGCATTCCTAACAAGAGACATTTAGAACGGTAAGAATGATGTACATTAGAATCATGAACATTACAAAGAAGCCGACGTAAAGCAAAACGTAAGAAATAGATTCTATCGACACTATTTAGAGCAGTAGGATTCTAAACAACACAAGCATATTGTAAAATTGGGCGGACAATGCTGCAAAATAGAGACTTTAAGGTATAAGGTCTTTAAAATCGTAAGAATTTCTCTTAGGAAACCCCAAAATTGAATTTGATTTAGAAACCATTGTACTTATATGTAAATCAAAAGCAAGCTTTCCATCAAAAATAACGCCGAGGTCCTTAAAATCGTTAAGAATCTGAAGATTAGTATTTTCAAAACGTAAGAAGGGACGATGTGGTCCAGTGATCGATTATTAGACATGGATGCGCACTTAGTTAAATTTAATATTATGTTGTTCAACTTGCACCAACTAATAAAAATATCCATATCTTCTTGCATTAAAAGGCGGTCACTGACGGTTGAAATTATTGTAAAAAATTTAACATCATCAGCGTACATCAGGCAATGACAGTGTTGTAAAATGCCGGGTAAATCATTAATGAAAAGAAGAAATAGTGAGGGACCCAAATGGCTACCTTCAGGAACTCCCGAAGTAACGTTTATCTATTCACCCACAAATACAACGAAACGACTGCATAACATAGGTAAGAATGTTTTTGTTCAGGAATTGAGCTCACTTTTGAGTTGCGAAATGGCTAAGAATCTATTCATTCTAGGCGATATAAATTTAGATATTTTAAGTGATTCCGCCATTGTGTTCAAATATATCTCCATTCTTTCGGCAAATGGGATTGAAACATGTTTTCTTGAACTTACTAGGCTAACTCATTCTCCTCATACTTCTACTGACCATATTTTTGGTAGGCTTGCTCTCAAATCAAAACTATCCCTCGTGAGTTCTATATCTGATTATACGATTTCTGATCATTGCATGATTGGCTTATTCTTTTTAGATGACAAAATCAAATTTTTCAATAATTATATACCTTTCGAAAGATCTGAATCAATTAACTTTGAAGCTCTTAACGCCATTCTATTGCATAAATCCTGGACAGATGTCTACGCTGAAAATAATCCTTCCACTGCGTTTATCTTTTTCTCTATTATCTTAAAAGGACACGTCACAACATGTACTCGTACTTCTACTCGTAATAGTTGTAGCAAATTTAAAAGACTAAAACCATGGATGTCTAAAGCATTGCTTAAAAAACAAGGATAAACTTCGCATTAAATGCAAAAAGCATCCCAACAACGCTCATTTTCGTGATCTTTATGCTCAAATTTGTAAGGAAGTTGCTACTGATGTACCGGTTCTTAAAGAAAATTACAACATCAATAAATTCCAACAAGCCAAAAACAACTTAAAAAAAGAAAGGGTAATCGTGAATGAACTTCTTAAGAAAAAAATGTCGCCTAAACAACCTTCTTGTATATCTCATTTAGATAATGAAATCCGAAATCCCACTGAGATGGCTAATGTTTTTAGTAAGTATTTTACAAGATTTGCATCAAATACACTTCTAAATGCGGGTCTTAACAATACTTCCATTCATTATGAGGAGGATTGCTTCTGCAATGTAACAAGCCTAGCACGTAGTTTTTTCTTTGAGCCTATCTCTTCCTTAGAATTGTTTAGGATAATCAAGATTCTGAGCACTTCTAATTCTTCGAGAAGGAATAGTTGGTTCAAAAATATTATTAAAAAAATTGCGTACAATATTGTCGATGTACTAGTTCATATTTTTAATAAAAGTATTTATTGTGGTATATTCCCCGACTCATTAAAAGTTGCTGAGGTTATACCTATTCTGAAGAAAGGGGATAGAAAAAATTTAAATAATTATAGACCTATATCACTTCTTCCGTCTTTTCTAAAACTTTTGAAAAAAGATATTAAAACTAGAGTTGTCACCTTCTTAGAAAAAAATAGCTTTTTTAGTCCAAATCAGTTTGGCTTTAGATCAGGCAAATCAACTGACGGTGCCCTCTTAAAGTTTTATAGCTTTAATTATGACAGTTTGAAGGCAAGAAAATTCGCTGCTGCTCCATTCATTGATATTACTAAAGCTTTTGACACTGTATACCATGAAATATTACTAATAAAACTAAATAAAGCTGGTTTCAGAGGGTTCATCCTTAATTGCTTTTCTTCATATCTCAATAACCGATTACAAGTGGTTAAGATTGGAGATAAATTTAGTCAAAGTATTGGTCCCATACTTTTCTTGATATATATCAATTCTATTTTCAGTCTGGTCATAAAAGGAAGTCAGACTAGGTTTGCCGATGATATAGCTTGCTTTTACACAAACTTGTTTGCTTTAGACCAATTTGCCAATATCCCTCACGATTTAGAATATCTACGACAGTGGTTCAAAATGCACAATCTAGTCATAAGTAATAAGACCAAACTAATGTATTTTAACCTGTCTAGTAATCTCGTCTTATTTCCGGATTTAAAATACCATAGTATTAATTGCCACCACCTGCTATTAAGCCCGGTTACTTGTTGTAAAAAGAATTGTTCTAGTACGTAAAATAAGGATGTTAGTTGCTCTCCTAAATACTTTATTATTAAAAAGTTTCAGTTCAGTTAAGTACTTCCAGTACTTAACTGGTTTCCATTTTTTAAGTATTTTGGTCTTGAAATTGATAGCGGACTGAATTGGGTTTTTTATTATTATTACTTTGGTTGTTGTTGTTATAACTTCACTTAATTGCTGATCTTATTGAATTTGTTTCTTCCATATCTAGATCACTTCACTATCACCTTTCTATTTAGAGGAAGTGCACCGATTATTGAATACCAAAATATAAACTCGTCCTTGAGCACAAAAAATCTTTTTTTTCCAGTATTTTTAATAGATATGGATGGAAATACTATTTATTAAATATAAAAACAAAAAGAAAACTTTAATACATATTACACTTCACTATTCATCCATTCATTCATTTTCAATGAACACACACTTCACTAAATTAACAAAAACGTAAAAAATACAAAATGAACACATTAAAAAAAGTGACCCTAATATAGACTAATAATGATCTCTATATAGAATAATACAGAGTTTGTAGAAATTTAATACAGAGTTTGTAGAAGTACAGAGTTTGTAGAAATTTGTAGTGCAAAAATCGCAAAAAAAATTTGTAGACTCTGCACCCGAGTAATCTACGTGGTACCATTTAAGGCAGGGCATGCATTGTATCCACTCCTTCCCGCCTTTATCATCGCTAAACAAGCCAAAACAATAACCGCACTCCGCCTTGCCGTCAGGATCACGTGTTTGCAATGTAGATGGAAAGTCAGTTGAGGAATCTGAGTAAAGCGGAATATCATCACGTTCTGATGAGGAAGACAAATCAGACAGCTGTTTTTTCTTAGACTTTTTCATCTTCGTTTGAAGGCCTCTCGTTGATGGTAGATCGAATTTATTTACTCCTTTATCAGCCTGCTCCTTTTTTTGCTGTATTGATTTAGATATTTTCAGTTTAGCTTTGCAAAACGATTTTGGCGATATGTCATCATGTTCTGATGAGAAAGACGAATCCGGCTGCTGTTTCTTCTTAGACCTTTTTATCGTCTTCTTCTTTTGAAGGCCGCTCGTTGACGGTTGTTCAAATATGTTTGCTCCTTTCTCAGACTGGTCCTTTTTCTGCTGTGTTGCCTTAGATATCTCCAGCTCAGCTTTGTATGGTGATGCTGTGATCTTACATGAGAAACCAGATTTCCTTCCCTTATTTGATTTTTTTTTTTTAAGAGTAGGGTAAGGTGAAATCAATTCCGGACTTATAAAATGGCTTGGGGGGCTTTGGGGCCTTTGAGGACTATGGGGGCTTGGACTGGAAGCGCGTGTGTTTTCCACCGGTGGTACGTTTTCCTGCTCATTAGTCTGCTCTTCGTCTACAAAATCGGCTTCAGTAAAAATATTCCGATTAAGAGGATAGATCCCAGTAGCTTTGAAACCATTAACGGCTAGTGAAGCGGATTGAATTCGTAGGCAGGCTTTTGCAAACAGCTCCATAATATCATAGCTGCTCAGAGGCTTTTTGGAATGTAACAGCCCCTGCCGGATTTCTTCACTATAATAACTTTTTAATGCCCCCAAAACTGTCTTATCCAAAGGCTGTATTTTGTGTGTAGAATGGGTTGGTAAAAGACAATATTGTTACATTGCTTACACTCACAGAATCTATGAGATCGATGCTGCGCGCATGGCTGTAATGTCCATCTAAAATTAGTAGGGCAGGATTCTCTTTCGTTGTTCTAACAAACTGTGAAATGTGCTGAAACCATTCAAAGCAAATATCTGTTTGTATACAGCCAGAGGGATGACACTTGGCAATCGATCCTGCAGGAGCTCCTTTCATGAGCTTTACATCCATTTTTTTTCTGGGAAAGATTATCATTGGAGGAACAAAGTCTCCAGCTGCGTTCATACATAAGCATATTATTATAAGACGACCCCTTTCGGCTAATGTTAGTGCGACAATCTGTTTTTTTCCTTTGGCAGCGAGAATTTGGGGTTGTTTCGACTGGGCAACGGACAGCCCGGATTCGCCTACATTATAAATTCTGTTCGGCGAAAAGAAGTTTTCTTTATACTCTTTCTCCAGTAAGTTAAAAAAACGATGAGACAATTTCCTTGTTAAATACATTAATTCTGGCAAATGAAGTCCCTAGTGGCTTACGCAAAGAAGTAATATCTTTATGACGGCTTAGAAATCCATTTAGCCATTTGCGGCCAGCCATTTCATTTTTAAAAGGGTGCTACAAATTGTTTCGGCAAGCCAACTGAAAAGCCAATCTTTTAACTTCTTTTCGTGTTAAACCATAGTAGCTCTTCTCCATTTCAAGGACGTACTGCACAAGTTGGTTCTCTAAGACTGGACTTAGAACCCTTTTTGTCTGGTTCGCAATATGGAATACTATTCCATATTAAGAACACACTGATATTCCATAATAGGAACAAGGTAGCTCAATAAACTAAGTAAAAAATACGTTCATTATTTAACTCAATTTACATAAATACTCACAGTAATTATGAAGTTTCATGGTTTTTATAATGACGCGTGAAAAAATTAATGGATGAAGTTAAACTGATTTTGAAATATAAAGAAAATAAATTTAAAAAAATATTTTACGCACTAAAACAATAAACTTTTTTTACAATTGCTTATGTCTTCAGCAATCGCCACGCACAAGGATACTGACAGTGCATAAAAAAAAAAAAAAAAAACAAATATTTGGCGCAACAGCTCTTTAAAGTGCCAGGGCCTAGCTTCTCGCAACCACTCATGTTGTGTGCGTTATATTTTTCACACGAATGGAAGGGACCTACAGTTTAATGCCGACTCCGAACGGCGATTTGAGAAGCTTTTTGTGACAACAATACTCTCGGATGTTTGTCAGACGCTCACGAGAGGTGGGACCGTGAAAAAACTTTTTGGTGTTTTCTGGGATTCGAACCTGGAACCTCATGCGTAGTGATCCGACACACTAACCACTTACGCCACGGCGCCCACTGACAGTGCATATGTGCATGAAAAAAAAGCTTTACGTGAAATTAGTAGACGTATACGTTGCGTTGGTTCTGAGATATTGCACTATTCCATATTAGGAGCGTATTCCATAATTGGTGCACTTCCTCTATTGTTTCCTCTTAATTTTTTCTGTTATCGTACACTCGGCACTAGTTTTTTGAGCTATGGGGTGTATCTACATATTCTTCAATTACTAATGAAAACCACTATTAATATCTACTCTATTTGATTACTGATCTTTCCATGAATAATTGTTAGAATTTTTGTATCGTATATCTAAGTAATCCATGTGTAATGTATTTTTGAATTGAAGAATAAAATAAAAAAAATTAAAAAAAAAAAAAAAATGTACTCGTAGGTACTGCCAACTTATCCCTGTGAGCATATCAAAAATATTTATAAGTTTTCGATTTTTACATTGAAGTATGTAAGAAATATTTTGGAGTATATTTTCCGCATTACTGTTACGTTACGTTACAATTTGTCATCCTCCTTTTGCCCGGCTCATCGCATCGAACTTCTTGCTTTTTAGCAGTCTAGTGCCTCCCCAAGTTGTTCGGCTAAACGTGATTTGTGGAGGGACCTAATATTCCACGTGCAGACACACCGTTGTCCTTTTAACGTTTGCAAGGGTCGTCACCAGTAAAATAATCTGTATATGAGACTTTAAGTTGGGTCGTAACTAAAATCTTTTCCTAGGTATTACCCTTAGAACGAGGGTTATGCCTATGTCAGTAACCCCACTTCGGGGGAATGAATGCTGCCGTTGGCTCAGCATGGGCTCATCCGTCACCATCTCTTTTTCCACACTCTGACTCAGTATTGAAAATCCTTATAGACCTCAGCTCCAAATATTTTGAAGTAGCTCAAATGAGATATGCGATAGTCTGTAGGCGTCACCATTGTTTCCATCGAGGGAATTCCACTGCTGCACGTTCTCGTTCTGACAATTTCTCGCTAGGCACCTGAAAGGTATCATGTGGCCATCCGGTGTGCTTTCGCAGGTCCTAATGTTCAGCTACATATGCGTCGTCAGACGGTCATCATTAGTTCATTACCTAATAACTATTCAGCGGGCACAACGAGTAGGTGATGATACGATTTTGCTCCGATTTTGATCTAACATCCGGTATATCTTATCATTCCTCCAGAAACAATTTGAGCCCTATAATATCTGACTAGTCAAAATTTGTTTCCAAATCTATGCCTTTACGAACTTGGCATAGACGTTTTAAGGTCTATGCCAAGTTCGTAAAGGCACATGTGACTCTGTAAAAAAAGAAACCTGAACATAGAATACAATCCTTAAGTTCAGCGAAGTCATTAAAATGTAAGCATCTCATTAACATTTCTCAAGATTTATTCTACAGAAAGAATCACATCCGTATATACCTATCGACTCTCTTTAATGTCTAAAGAGTGTCAAATGGGAAAACTTTTCCATGTGGATGAGCTGACAAACCCAGATTCAGATATCAACAGCAATCGTAGGCGTTTTATTATCATCTCACATTAAATAAGACAAAAGCCAAATACAAACTTCGTTTTACTATTTCCAAATTGCCCTCAAACCCTCGACTTATTTTAGAATGTATTCATTCAAAGTCGTTTCTAAACTTTTCCTTCCTCTTCCATCGCATCGTCTTTGGTGGCGTATGAGCACTTGTTTTTTTTTTGCAACGCCGCCACCCCTAAATGCAAACTTTAATCGTTTTACTAAGAGCAGAACTTTTTTATTACTCCAAAATGTGTAGCAAGTGGAGGGGGTGGGGGGCAATAAAAAAAACGGGAAATTTTAATTTGTCCATCAAGTGTTGTTGGCATTTCAATTTCCGGAAATTGTAATGACCCCAGTCCTTATAATTACTCAAAAAAAGTATTTCCTTGTGGCCGACCACACTTGAGTGCGAGTTCGTCGTACTTACTGCTGTTTAATTCGTAAGCGTCACGATATCATGATATTACCGGCAATTTGTCGAATGACCACTCGTGGTACGTGTGTATTGGTTTACATGCCGGAAAAAACTCCTCTCTTGTGTTTGAAGGACGAGCGAACAGGCTATTAGAATATCATCATTGGCGGTAACGTGCCAAAGTCTGGTCTGTAATATAAACTTTTGCTCTGACTTACATTCAGCCTCATGGACATATGTTGTCCTTCTTAGTTTGCGATGTACGCACACAGGCACATAACAACTTAATTCAACATAATTTAGGACATGATGACAGCACAAAGAGTAGCGCTATATACGGCGCTCGCATACACACAAACTTATAGCGTGCTGTAGGTTTATCGATTTTCTGGTATGTTTATGTTTACCCAGCCTCCCTTTTGTGTGCCTATAGCCGAAGGGATGACGGGAGTGGGGCAGGTTTAATGGGAGGATTGCCATGCCATTTCCACAAGGAATACATCAAAGTGCGGAACCTAACTAAGGTTAGATTTTTCGGTTTCGTTCACGTCTCATAAAGCACAATCCGTGTTATTATTAAACGCACAGCTAACCTGGCGGCAGTAATTTGCGTATAAAAAAAGTTGTGCAAGGATATTACTGGTGAGTGGACAGCAGACGAACGTAGGATGAACTGATTAAGTCAGCAGTGGAATATTCCTGCTATTTTTCTTGTTTTGTGATTAATAAAATTGCATTGTAATCATTGGATTGTGTCACAAAGGTTTTCGTAAAGCGATGAGTATGCTTTCCTTTCGGTGGGTATATTGTGGTTTCACTTGGCAATAATTTTCAAACTCATTTGCTAAATTACCCACAGGCAATTGTATAACTTTATGGTTAATCTCAAGAGAATAATTACTGAAAGAAGCTGTTTGAGGTCCCTTCGCACACTTCTAATTGGGGAGCATGCTTTAATGTGAACAACATTAAGGCGACACTTATAAATCGAGAAAATCCCCAAGGCGGAGTGCTGTCGACTTTTGAATTGTCATTTGTTATCTAAATAAAAAAAGGACTGAGTCCATTGGCAACGGTGGTGACGTAGCATTTATGATCAGCGGTAAGCTCGAAACATCCATTTTAGAAGTATTGTAGTGCATACTATTTAAGATAGAGTTAAAATACTCCAATGCCTATTTGTTAACTCTAAAATGACTAATATTGTGCATTGGAATTTTAACTTTGAAGTCTTAACCTATCCAATTTTCGCAAGAAGCAAAGTAGTCCAACGTATCCGCAATCCATCAACACTCTGTTGCTCAAACTTTTGAACTTCATTATTTTACCTCCGTGTTACTAAGATTCACAGTTAGGTTGGGTAGATGGGTTTAGTAGATGAGAAATATGCTACGCTACACTCATGTCAGAGTTGGCCAATTTGAATGCTTACTGGAGCAGGATATTCCTTACTCCCATAGCATCACATGTCCAATATTTTGATTTCCTATTGCATTCGTTTTCAAACTATTCTGTGAATATGATGAATTTGAAACTATCATTCAAATGTTTGCCACATATTTAGTTCTCCAGTATCTTGGGAAAAACATCTTATAACGATTGTCTTAGGTAATAATGACATAGATGGTGGCAAAGACAACGGGCTTTTCCTTATACTTTCTTTTCTTAACTCAGCCGTACCCATTTTGTATAGTACTGCCTAGTATAATGTCCTGATTTCACTCCCAAAAGGATGGATATGAGTTCGTCGGTTCTTTCTTGTTCAGTCAACTCCATATATTGTGCAATAAACATGTTTCCCGCTTCGTTTGCAAGGTGGAACCTAAGCTGAGCGTTTAACTCGCTGGCTTAAATCAACAAGGTCCATTGTGTTCTAGAACCCTGCTTTGGTGTAGTGGTTCAAAAAAGTTTTATATGATATTATTCGTTTCTCTTTATGTGATCATAAAGTGATTCAATTACTATTGATCACATTACTGAACCTCGCTTCAGCCCTTGACACCGGAAAATACTGCAAGGGTATACTCGTATCTCTATCTTTGAGTATTATTTGTTTATTTATTTATTTATTTCATCAACTAGCCTTAAGCTTAACAGATTACGAAATAATGATAGTTATGATAAAATAAAAAACAAATTATAATGAGATAGAAATGAATAAAGTTAACTACAAAGAAAAAATATAAGATAGTATAAATGAAATGGGTAACAAATAGGAACTTAGTTATTAAACAAGCTCAAATCAATGTTTTTGAAGCACTCTCTTGACATATTAAAACCAACATATTTACATATTTCATTAAAGGACTTAAGAGCTCTAGAAACTGGCTCATTCTGGCCATATCTTGTACTATGCTCCATTTATAAAAGGTTATATCGTACTCTTAACGTCCGTTCTGGAGCATAAATTGGTAACATAGATAAAAGAACAGGACTAACGATGCGGTGGGTGGTCAAACGGTAGTGCATGCGATCATATGAAAACACAAGCGTTTTCACTCAGCTGAGGCCTACCAACTCCTACTCTCAACCTCCACGCGGTGACAGCCGAGTGCCTAGTACCTTAATCCAAGAAATGGGTAACCAACCCCGTTTGGCGGATTCTTGGCGGCAGCAGATGAGAGAGGGGGGGAAGAGTGTTTTCTCACTAGAGCACTTCTTCCAGGCGGCAGCGGACGAATTCCCTAGACGGAGTCAACGGTGACGTCTATAGTTCCAGTTAGGTAGAACTTAGTGAATACCTTGCGCGAGCTGCTTCGACGTATTCGGATCACATGTCGGTAAGGAATTTCCAATGTTGGTTAGGACATTGGAATAGAGATGGTGGCGGAGGAGCCCTTAATGGGCCAACGGCAGCGCTCATACTGTACTCAGCCCCTCGTCCTAGGGGAATAATTAAGGAACTGGCCCTCCAGGTTGGGGGTTGTGCCGTCGGGGTAACTTCCCTACCACGTAAAAAATCGATGGTTCCGAAACAAGCAAAAGCCCCGGATAAGGATGACTCAACTAATGACGATCCCAGCAAAAGAAATAAGGACAACGACCTTCGGATCTGTACGTCTGTCCATTTACAGACGACGTGCAGCCGAACAACCACAGGCGGATCAGTAGAAATGCGTGAAGTGGGAGGGTTATGATCCCTTATTTTCGGATCATAACCTCACTGATAAAAGGAAGAAGAAAAAGAAGAAGTGCAGCCGAACAACTAGCAGAGGCCCTAGACTGCTATAAAGCAGATATTACCGCTATCCAGGAAGTGCGATGGGATGGGCCGGGCCAAAAGAGGATGAAAGACTATGACATCTACTACGGTGATTGCTACAGAGGCAACAGCTAACGCTTATTCGGATGCGGATTTGTCATACGCGGCAGACTTAGGCAAGAAGTCTTAAGCTTCCGACACGTGAGCGATTGTATTATGACTATGACCGAATCAAGGCTAAATTCGCTAACATAAGTCTAATAAGTGTTCATGCCCCCACGGAAGAAAAGGACCCTGCCACCAAAGAGTGTTTCTACGAGCTCCTCGACAAAACATAAGAGCAATGTCCTAAATACCACGATAAAATCGTATTGGGTGATTTTAACGCCAAAATAGGAAAGGAGAACGTCTTTGGTAGGGCAGTCGGTAAGCATAGCCTACACGACACCACGTCTGATAACGGACTAAGGCTAATTGATTTCGCTGTGGAGCGAAATGTCACCATAGCAAGCACATGGTTTCCTCATCTCGAGATAAGCATAAGATTCATAAGCAGACATGGCGGTCCAATGATCATGTAACGATCAACCAAATTGATCATATTGCGATCGACGCAAGACATGCCTCCAGTATTTTGGATGTCCGGACCTTCCGAGCGGCCAACATTCTCGGAGTCGGATCATTACCTTGTTGTAGCCAAGGTACGAATGCGGATATCCCAATCTGAGCAACAAAGAAGAATCAGTGTGAGAAAATTTAACGTCGAAAAGCTACAATCGCAAGAGACCGCCAGACTATTTGCTGAACGCGTATCCCGAAATCCCTCAATAACCCCTATGCCGCCAGCATCAAGTGCAGAAGACCAGTGGCAACGCTGCCAACATGCCATCAGAAACGCCGCGACTGATGTGCTGGGTCTCGCTCGCCCACCACCGCGAAACCGCTGGTTTGACAAAGAATGCCGGCGAGTGCATGCAGCAAAACAAGAGGCATACAAAGCGGCGCTGCAAAGAAGACGAGAGCTGCTCGTGAGCTCTACGAGCAAAAGAGACGGGAAGAACATCGGCTTCTCCAAAAGAAGAAGAAAGAGCATGAGAAGCGCGCCTTTGAGAATATCGAGAGTTTATACTCCAGGAACAATGTACGGAAGTTTTACCAAAAGGTAAAAATTACGTGTCAGAGGAGCAATACCCGTATAGAAACCTGTAGAGATGAAAATGGAAACCTCGTAGTAGAATCATAGTCGGTGCTGAGAATATGGAAAAACTACTTCTGCCGACTGTATAACGGCGACGAAGACCAACTTCCCGCTGTCAGGCAGAATGAACCATTCAACATAGACGATGATAGCCAAAATTTCCGTCCACCTGACCAAAACGAAGTGAGGATAACAATATCCAAGCTAAAATCGAACGAGGCTGCTGGACCTGACGGCTTACCAGCCGAACTTTTCATGGCAGCTGGGGATGAATTGGTAGAGTGCATACACCAACTCATCTCGAAGATTTGGTCAGACGAGTGTATGCCTGATGAATGGAATCTCAGCATCGTTTGCCCGATCAACAAGAAAGGAGACCCCCTCAACTGCGCCAATTATAGAGGCATCAGTCTCCTCAACATCGCATACAAGATCTTTTCTGCGATATTGTGTGAACGCCTGAAACCTTTTATCAACAGCCTGACTGGACCCTATCAGTGCGGTTTCAGGCCAGGAAAGTCCACCATCGATCAAATCTTCACACTTCGGCAGATCCTGGAGAAAACCTAAGAATTCCGAATCGATACTCACCACCTCCTTATCGATTTCAAGGCCGCCTATGACGGCATCTATAGAGAAGAGCTTTATAGAGCCATGTCTAGTTTTGACATCCCTGCCAAACTTGTCCATCTGTGCAGGCTGACGATGGAGAACGCTCGCTGCTCCATCAAAATCGGTAGTGACCTCACCGAGACCTTTGATGTCAAAAAAGGTTTTAGACAAGGTGACCCGCTGTCATGTGACTTATTTAATATTATACTTGAACGGATTGTGCGGAACTCACAAGCCAACACCGGAGGCACAATCTATTACAAGTCTGTACAACTGCTTGCATACGCCGACGATATAGACATTATCGGACGAACTCAGCGGGCTGTCACCGGTGCGTTTGCAAGCATTGAGGCGGAAGTGGCCAAAATGGGTTTGGCGATAAACGAGGGCAAAACCAAGTATATGCTGTCAACAAGAAGGGAAAACCAACACTGACGAATTGGACAAAACGTCACAGTGATCAGCTATAACTTCGAGGTAGTAAGGGACTTTGTCTACCTTGGCTCTGCTATAAATTCGAAAAACAAGATCAGCGCAGAAATCAAGCGAAGAATAACTCTTGCCAATCGCTGTTTTTTGGGCTTATAAGGCAATTCAACAGTAAAGCCCTATCTCGAACAGCTAAGGAGACTCTATATAAGACCTTGATCATCCAAGTCCTGCTTTACAGTGCTGAAACATGGACTTTATTAAAAGAGGATGAAGATATCCTTGGTCGCTTCGAGAGAAAAATTCTTCGTAAGATTTTTGGTCCCGTTTGCGTTGACGGGTTTTGGAGGAGAAGATTCAATCACGAACTATACGAGCTATACAGCGACATCGACCTAGTCAAAAAACTGCGTATTGGACGTTTGAGATGGCTACGACATGTAGAGCGAATGGACACCAATGCTCCGGCCTGCAGAGTCTACGAATCTAACCCGAGGGACGACGCAGTTGAGGACATCCTCGCGTAGGTGGCGAGCACGAGTTCAAGGGGACCTCGACCAACTTGAAGTGCGCAACTGGAGGCAATTAGCTAAAGACCGAGCTGATTGTAGAGGCTTGTTGGTTGAGGCCCAGGTTCACCCTGAACTGTAGCGCCGCCTAAGTAAGTAAGTAAGCGTCGTAGAGAGCAGCAATAATAGGGCCATCAGCCACACTGACTAAAGCAACATTAGCATTGACAATTTAATTGACATTGATATAACTGTCATTGTCAGCAACAGTAGCAGCAATCGGCGGAACGGATCAAATCATCGGTCTGTTATTAACATTGTCACCCGAAGAAGATGCATTAACAGAAGCAGTAAGATTAGGGGATGATGATGATTTCGTCACACCTTTGCTTTTTAACAAACCAGCGGTTGAGCGAGCACACATCGGAGAGCACTTCTTCGAAGAAAGACGAGCGAAAGGAGAAGGTGAAATTGAAGGCTTAATAAGGCTATGACGAAATAATTCTTTCAGTACAGGAGTAATTACGATTACAGGTTTTTTAACTTCAAGGAAAAAATACCTCCCCGCCCATCACCAGAAGCTTGTATTAAAGAGTGATCTAATTTCCCATTAAAATCAAATTCTCTTTAATAATTTTTATGGGCAGCACAATTTCTGTATTATTTCTGCTTCTTATGTATGTAATGAGTTCGCAGCTCTATAGCCCAGAGAGTGGAATTCTGGTCAGGATCATCAGCGGCAGGGTAATTACATTCAAGTTGGAAAGTAGTTACTGGCCGAATATTATGAACAAATGCTGAGCCCACCACCTAGTATTTACTTACTACATTATGCAATGCTTTCATCACATTGCAGAATGTCTACAAAGTATTACACCGATGCAATTTAAAACAAAGAAGCACCAGGAGAAGACAGTACCCCGTATGACTTCTTTAAATGTGGTGCCAGTGAGTTCTTGGAAAAACTTGAACTAGGACATATGATATTTTCGTCATGGTTCTGACAGTTTCAGAACGAATATAATATTCCCACAGAAAGGAGTTGTGAGAGATTAAAATATAATAATTAAGGAGGAACATCCTCCATGAACCCCGTAACCAAAATATTCACAGGAGTCATATTAGTGCATCTCACTTGTGGAGTACGGGTAAACGATTTGCTGAGTGGATTCCAAGTGGGGTTCACAAGTGGGGTTAGCAAGTACAGTTCGGGCTTTCTGACTTTAAGGCGGCTTTTAACACAATCAACAGGAAAACTGTCTTCTATAAGCTAAGCAGTATAGAAATATCAACAAAAATGATCAAAGTGATTCAAAGCCTTTATGAAGGTACCACGAATTCTATACGGAATGACAACAACCTGAACAAGTGGTTTGAATTTCAAATGGGAGTTGAACCGGGTTGTCTTATGACTGCATTGCTTTCCTCCGTATTCTTGGATGACCTCACAACGTTTCTATAGGAAGAAATCGTGTTCTATGGGCTTTTTCTAAAGCTTCTTCTCTATGCAAGTGACGCTGAAGAAGCTACACCAATACTGTTCATTGTTGAACTTCAAAGTCAGTGATAATAAATCCAGAATAATAGTGTTTCCAATTTGGACGCTTCTGAAAGTGGGAAAATTAAGAAGAAGTTATGATGAAAGGAATATAAATACCTCAGAGGTATTTTACTCACGGGAGGGAAGAAAATCAGTCGATTAAATTGATAGGGTATCTCGGGTAAAAGGAACATTTCACCAAGCATTAGCATCAAATACATATGTTGAGGCTACTATGCAGTCTACGAGTATCATGTGCTAAGCAGTGCAGTCTAACAGTATAGGGAATGGAGAAACTGCTGAGATACTTTACAAAAAAGAAAAAAAATGCTCCCAATGCTTATAAACGAAAACTGAATGAATGGTCCAGATTAAACAGTCAGCACAGTATCCCACTATCGAAATGCAATGTAGAATCTTGGAAAATAAACTGCAGACACTATGGATTAATATTCAAAACTGCTCTTTATTTAACCTGTGGCCGTAATTAAGAACTACCAAGATCATTGCCTGTTCTATACTTACATACCTGACTACAGAGTGAAGGTTGTCTTGGAGTTATTAACGTTATGCATACTACTTCTAGCGACGCGCAGCTCGAACTGATACTTGCGGCTGCT
This sequence comes from Brachypalpus laphriformis, assembly GCA_945910035.1. Classification (NCBI taxonomy): domain Eukaryota; kingdom Metazoa; phylum Arthropoda; class Insecta; order Diptera; family Syrphidae; genus Brachypalpus; species Brachypalpus laphriformis. The sequence goes on from OX246755.1 coordinate 129,904,861, forward strand.
GGACTTAGCTTTTTAGAAGGAAGCACTGAAAGAGATACATATGTCAACTCAGAAAGAACGGGGTCTGAAGCACTATTTCATAAGATATCAGAGCAATGGGCTTTTTTTCATGATGCCTATCGATAACATGAAGCCTGTCATCAGGATTGGTAGAAAATACAAAGTTCATTTCCTCGAAAGAGTCAGGTGGGAGAATCCAAATGAGCTCCATCAGTATTTATGCAATATATTCTGCACTGACGGCTGTAACACCACTTGTCGTACTGGAGCTGCCTGATCCAAATTCTACGGTGCTCTGTGCAATTTGAAGGCTGTCTTCCGGACTGAATTTTATGCCATACTCTGAGTTGCGAACTAGATAATTGGTGAATGCTGTTGTGGTAGAAGTATTAGCATATAAAGTGATAGCTGAACTGAACTTAAGTGGCTTGAAACTCCCACAAATCACTCAAAGATTTTTCTACCTAGAATGTAAGAACATACTAACCAAGCTCTTGAAATCGAATACAGTTTTTTTTATTCCGTCACAGCGGAATTGTGGGTGCAGTAGTTAAAGTATCAGACAACTGAGCGTGAGGTTTAATGTTCGAATCTCAGAAAACACCAAAACTTTTCTTCGCGGTCCAACCTCTCGCGAATGTCTGAAGAAGCTTCTCAAAAAGATCCCTTCCATTCGAGCGAAGGTAATGAAATCTCTACAACGCTTACAAAAGAGTGTTCAGATACTCTTTACTCCTTTAAATCCCAAATCAAAAACTGGTGTTAGTTTGGCAAATATCCTGTACTGGATCGGCCTCAAATGTACATAATGAGATTCTTGCAGAACCACCAAGTGTTTTGCGAAAGTGCTACAAAATTCCTTCGCAATCTGAGTGGAAAGGACTGTAGACCTATGGCTGGTTATGTTCTGTAATCCCGTGTGGGGCCTGGGGCCTCTACTACGCCTATTCGCCATCGTGTACGGTTTCTGGCAATGTGTCTGAGTTCTCCCCAACTTTTCCCTAACTCAAACTGATTGCTTTGCTTCGCCATATTTTGGACAACATACCGAACGCGGACTTGGCTTTGGCGATCCTGGCTATTTATTTTATTTATTTATTTTATTTTTATTTTATTTGTATGCTTGCATTTTAAGATACAATATCTTATAGACTAATACAAGCTTCATTTATAAATTCATTTTAAGCTAACTTTGGATAAACATTTACATAATGCATAATAAGCTAATCAAATACATAATATATAAAATTAATTACCTTAGGTGAGGTTTGATTAAAATTCATTTGCCATTCATTTGACGTGCATTTACATTATATTACATTTGTTTTAAATTTATATTCTGTTCTGGTTAAAATGACGGTTATTCAAAAAATGAAGAAAGGAGAGAAAAGTAAAAAACAAGAAAAAAAAGAATAGAGGATAGAGTAAAAAGACTACTAGTGCAAGGACAAATATGTCCTTAATTCCGTCCTAAAACACCGGAGGTCTCCAATTCGCCTAATATTGCGCGGTAAACAGTTCCATAACTGAGTGGCATTGACGAAAAACTGACGTTCAGAGGTTAAGCACGAGGACCGAAAATGTATAAGCTGTTGTGATCTAATTGATGAGGACATTTGCAGTCTGGCAAAGAGATAACAAGGCTGATGCGTATGCATTACCGTAAACAATAAGACTAAAGTTCTATATCGAATGAGGTTGTCAAAGGAAAGATTATAAATGGCTTTTGAGAAAGATGATATCCGATCATATCTTTTCAGACCGTATATATATCTAGCAATACTGTTGTATGCTACGTTCAGCTTTCTCCTGCTATTATAGTCGCAATTGCAATATACCTCACAGCTATAAATCAATATTGGTATTATGAGTGTTTTGGCAAGCATTAATCTGGTTTTAAGAGGAGTATAATATTGCGTGGGCCACAACGAACGGAGCACTCCATAAGTTTTCCCTATAGCTACGTTAATATGCGTGTCCCAGGTTAAGGTCCGATTAAAAATCATTCCTAAGTTTTTTGCAGTTTCAACATACTCTATCGCAGCACCGTTAAGTTTAATTTGTGGAAAGTTTGAAGAATCTACTGGTTTTTTGGAAATAATAAGACATTTCGACTTACTTGGGTTCAAAAAGAGACCATTTCTTTCAGAGAAAGAAACGATTTTCTCTAAGTCCTCATTAATAACACAGACGCAATCTTCGATTAGTCCAAGAGGGCAACTTTTGTACATTTGGACGTCATCTGCATACATTTGAATAGAACATTCAGCTACGGATTGCGGAAGTTCATTTATGTACAGGGAAAATAAAAGAGGACCAAGAATTGAGCCTTGTGGAACCCCTCTTAAGGTAGGAAGGAAATTGGAAAGATTGCCATTCACCATTACAGCTTGCTTTCTGCCGATAAGGTATGAATTTATTAGTTGGACGGCAGAATATGAAAAATTATATAACCTTAAAAGCTTTTTACAAAGATTTGCATGGTCAACCGTGTCGAATGCTTTGGAAAAGTCCAGCAGTACCAGAAATGTAATATTTCTGTCATCTAAGGCCCCTCTTATATCTTCAATGACGTTTATAAGTGCTGTAGAGCAACTATGTTTTTCCCTAAAACCAGATTGCTTCGGAGATAAAATATTATATCTTCGAAGGAAATAGTTGACCTGCTTTTGAACAATTTTTTCAAATACCTTTGATAAGAAAGGTAATATTGAAATGGGTCTGAATTCATTACTACGTGGACTTTTTGCAATTGGTATTACCTTAGCCATTTTCCACTGATCGGGGAAAACACTAGTCGTCAGAATCGTATTAAAGATGTGGGTTATATATGGCAATAAAATAGGTAAGATGGCCTTGATGAACATAGGGTGCAAGCCATCAGTTCCGACTGCATTTGATTTTATTGCCAAAATACTTTCCACGACATCTGTGCTCTCTATCCTAGAGAAGCAAAACGGGTTTTCCAAGTCATGTTGAGAATCAGAGTCAGAGTCATCATAATTTCGACATGGGGACGTATCAGAGAGCAGAGGGAAAGGAAGGGTGACAAATTTCTGATTAAGTGCGTTACCATCTACATCATCCGAACTTGATAAGCTCTTTTTCTTTACGACTCCCATCTCACGTAGATTATTCCACAATTGCCTGCCATGCAAGGATAAGCTCAAGTGGTTAGTATAAAAAGTTTTTTTTGCAGAACGTATTTTGCTGACAACTAGGTTACGTAGGCTTCGATAGCTTCGTTGAAATTCATCCAGTCTATAACGTTTCCAGTAATGAAATACTCGATCGCGTTGATAAATAAGTTGACGAATTTCAGGAGTGAACCATGAGGGTTGGTTATGTCTACATGTTTTTGTACGTAGAGGAACGTGAGTGTTAAAAAGTGATAATATATGAGAGTTTATAAAACTGATTTGATCACTCGAGGAAGGCATGTAATAAACATTGTTCCAATCGATGTTTCGGACATGTTCTTCTAAGGCAAAGTAGTCGATTCGCTTAAAATCTCTATATTTGAAAGAAATATCTGAACATTGAATATCAAAGTCGAATGTCATGTAAATAAGGTCATGCTTCGAGAAGCCTGGCACTGAAAGCTGATCTGTGAAAAGTACCTTACTAACATCGCTTACGAAAAAGACATCCAAAAGGGTCCTCGAATCTTCAGAAAAATGAGTTGGAACAGTTGTGTTTACAGGGAACATGCTATATCCAGTTCGGTTCCACCATCGGTCAAGACAATACTCCCAAGATACTAAAAATCCTCTACTCTCTCTACCGGTTGTCCAGCAATGCATATTTGAGGCGATGAGTTAGTTCCAAGGCTGATAATTTTAGTTTTCGCCGTATTAATTTTCAGTCCAACGACTCCTGCCTCCCTCTCCACATCTGCTGTCATTTGATGGAGCTTCATATTCTGTGGGAGAGTAAGCATATATCGTTAGCGTAGTCAAGATGTTTCAGTTGAGATGTAAAAGTCCATCAAATTTCTCCGTTTCCCGTCGACAAAGCTGCATGAAGCACATCACTAATCACCAATAGGAATAATATTGGTAAAAGGATACAGCCTTGTCTTACCCCACTTTGGATCTCAAATTCCTCAGACAACCTTCCACTATGCAGAACGTGACATTTGGAGCCTTCATATGTAGTTTTGATAATAATAGCAATTAGTTTATCGGGAATGCCTCTCCTGCGTAAGGCACGCCAAATAAACTCCCTGTTGACACTATCGAACGCCTTCTCAAAATCGATGAACAGCAGGTGCAGTGGCGATCGATATTCAACACACTGTTCGATGATAATCCGCAGGGTGTTGATGTGGTCGGCACAGGAGGATCCAGAGCGGAAACCTGCTTCATCGGCATCGAGTGTGTCTTCGAGATGTTGTTTGATTCGCTCCAGGATGATTTTAGCTATTAGCTTAGCTACAGCAGGCAGCACGTAGATACCCCTCCAGTTTCCGCACTCCATTAAATTTCCTTTCTTAGGAAGCTTGACGATCATTCTCTTTTTCCACTCGTTAGGAAAGCTCTCATCTACGTGCAAGTCTTGCATCAAGCGAGGATATAACGAAGCACTTTATCAGTTAGTATCCTGCTTTTGGAAGAACAAAGTCTGTCTTCATGTTATGAGAATGAGTTCAAACCAATATCTTACCCTGAGTTAGGAGTACACACTACATTATACTACACTAGATTATGTGAAATCCGCATTGAAATATAAACAACAAATTTGGATATTTCTCTAACTGGCTTTATAGCATTCCCACGAGTCAAATATTAACTTTATTCCTCACAGGTTATGTAAATAAGAAGTTACGGCGTGAGAGCTTCACATATCAAGGACACGTTTACCGTGTCAGCATTTTCGACGTCAGATTATATATGATATTTATTTCCTCCGTACCTACTTAAATTTTCCACTCTTCCGCAAAACCCCTCAAATTTATTTCCCAATCTCAGATCGGAAAGAACATTACACGTTTTACTGAGGTAATCAAAATTGCTGACAACACCATGATTGCGGTGTTATAGTTGCAAAGATTTACAGTCGCCTCCCTGGGGGGCTATTGATATTTTATTGTCATTGATTACATTGATGCTGGTATCTCCTGCTGCTTAAGCAAGATAAAAGACCTTTATTGCTCGAACCTTTAACACCACTTGAATCAGACTTTGTTTTTATTGCAATACAATTGTTTTTTACGATGTTTCTCTGTGTTACAGGATCAATTACCAATGCAAATCAGCAATGAAATTGCTGATGACATGGCCAAGGAGGTGCCGCCGCTCTTTAGCTGGAAAATGCTTTCTTATATACCTTGCATGGATTTTCAAATTGCTTGTCCTCAGTGCAAAAGTTGAGAATGCCACAGCGCTGAAAGACTTAATCCGTATCGCAGACGGTAGTGTAGTTACCAGGGTAAGTAAAAAAAAATTATATTCCCTCAACAGTTTTCATATTTTCTCTTTACAGGATGCCATTGAACAATCCTTGGTGACAATACATGACATTTATACGGAAAATCTTGGAACACTTTGCATTTCAACGCTATTCAGACCACTGCAGGTGCCCTTGAATTCTGAGCGCTACGAGAGCTCACGCCAGAAAGCTGATTTGGCTGCCTCTATTCTACAGGAAGTGGGAATAATTCGTCACGGAGGTAGGTGTCCCGTAGTCAATTTAAAATTCATGTTTAGCTAAATGTGCTAATGTACTGAAATTTTTACATTTTTTTCCTTGTCATCGTCCTTTTTTGCTTTTTAGTTGTGTGCAGGGGGGTGGTATTTATCATGAATGTGTGTACTTGTGAGGATTCTATTTCAACAATTCATAACTCCTCAGGCAGGTATGTAGGTAATACCTGTAGTCAAGGCGGAGGCATTTTTGTTGTGTGTTGAGTGAGCGTGATTTGTTGTGTGAGCGATAATTTTATTGGGGCACTTGAGAGCGTTATATGCATAATCGCGGGAAATCTACACGAGAGTGGAGGAGCTTCATTGCGTGGAAATATTATAATATTGGTGTGATGGAGGAATCAGATGGCATTAAGTGTTTTCATTTAATTCACACTAAGAGGTTCAACTTAGGGGAGTGCTCTTATTTCCCAAAAGGGTGTCGAGTGTATTTACCTGTCATTTTAAGACATGATCTTGGCGACAGATTTTGGTGGACTTTTATACAGGCCATATTATCATTAATTCAAGCACTAAGTCTATCTTAATGTCAGTTGAATACTGTCTGGCTGAGTACCAGAAAGAAGAAGTGAGTCAAAGAGAAGCGACTGATTGGTCGGAATAACGAGATAACACAAGACTCCATTATCAGATTGATTGGCTCTTCGAACTCGAAAGACCTTTCAACTCCAAAATCAAGTGGGGAAGTTCTAGTGCAGCAGTTTAAGGCAAAGTCACTAAGAGTTTCGACTTTTGTGAATGAAGTTGAAGATCTTAATGAGATAACTGGGATTAAATCTCGGACCCACTGACTGAAGAAAACTTGCCGGATTGATATATTGATATATACAATGAAACACAAATGGCAACAGTAAGTCTGTACTTGGCTCTTTCGCTATTAAACTTGAAGCATGTCACGAAAATCCGACTAAGGCATGTAAGAGGCATGCCGCATAAGTGGGAGCCCTATAGCTTCAAGTGCTACAAGCTTATTGATTTTGGTATATGGTATGTAAGATTTTTTATTATTTATTTTTATTTTTTTGTCGAGATAGTAAATGCTCGACTGGACAAGTCAGGCGTAACTGGTCCATTATACTACCAGAGAGCGAAACCCTGGCTTACCCATTTTATTGAAATTTTATTGTCTTTCTAAGAAATTCAAGCAAGCGCTTCAGTGATAAGGAGTTTACAGTACCAACACTCACGACATCCAAAAATCTGCCACCTGACACGAGTAAAGGCAGGACACTTACAGACAAAACGTTCCGCAATGTCGAAGCCCTCTTCACAATTACCGCAGACCGTATTGTCACTTAAGCCTAGCTCATTAAAACGTTTGGCGAAAGCCAAGCCAATACATCAATTAATTGTCTGCAGTATTATTATTATTATTACTATCGTTTATTAACAGGTAATTCAAATTACAAGCTAATATAAAAAAATAAATATATAAAAAGACCCTAGCTGCGGAGACTATTGGCTCAAATGTCTGCAGTATTTTCTGCTGAGACAACAAGAATCCCACTTATATCTTACAGACATCCGTGAGCATTTGTTTAGTCAACCTGCATCCTGGAGAGTCATACCACATACCATGAGTAACCCAACGCAGGTTCAGGTCCTTCGAAAACGCCCTTTTGAGCCATGCCTACGAATCGGAAATCTCGTTCGCTAAGATCGCTGTGTTACCTATGATCCAGATAAGAGACAGAGAATTCAGCTTTGCGATCGAGTTCAAAGAGTTTTTACATACATGAACAAGTTTGCAAGTGGTTAAAGGGTTAAACAGGGCCCCAAATGCAGCCTGCCTGTTACTACAGACGCAAATATTTCCACTCTTGGACCGGTTCTTCTCAACATAGTTCATGGCCCTTAATATCGCATAAGTTTTTTCGTGGAAAACAGACACATATTTGTCTTATGAGAAGTGAAGCCTAATGTTGTCGTCTTCCATGAAGATACCAGTGCTAGACTCTTAACTGGTTTCGGAAAATACGACTACATTCCATTTCTGGCTCAGACTCTGGTCGAAGCCAGTCCTAAACACAATTAAAGTCGACTTTAAATTTGCGAAACAGCCGGAGTTCTGGTTTCATTGCGTCAGACGGCATATATATCAGACCGAAGTTATACGATAAGTATCGCGTACGGTCATCAAAAAGCTCCAGTGTAGATTATACCAAGAACTACCCCGCCAGAGACGATGGCTGGCTTTGATAGTGCAGCCCATGATATAAGTATCAAGAGGATGTAATTTCAATATACCATCTAGAGAAGAGCCATGCGGACGGGGTAAAGTTTCCGCGCGGCCGAAGTAAGCCTTTCTTTGCCGTCACATATTTATGCGAAAGCCCTTTCCACCAAACAGCCGACGCATATGCGATGAATGCTGATAAACGTGGTAAGCCCCATGGCTTGGGTGATAAGTACCCTTGGTTGGTTGGTTAGGAACGGGCCTCGATGAAAATGCACTTAGACCAGAAGTAGGCCCATTGTACTGCCGATATGTAAGGTGGGTGGGTCACCCTCTTACTCTGGGAACCATTTGCTTCGTTGTATGAAAACGTTAATTTTATAATTTTAGCCGTGCAGTCATTGCTGAGATCACTAAGATATGGAAAAAGTATTCACCTAGGGTAGCCTTCCTAATGTTGGCGAGCGCAAGACAAGCGCATATGAAGTGACTAATGGTCTCTTCCTCCTGTTCATCCCTAAAGCTTCTGCAAAAATTGTTGTAGGGGATGCCTAGTCTTTGGACATGTCTCTCCTATGAGAAAGGCACCCTTATACTGCCAGAAAACTGAGAGTGCCTTGGATGTTTTCAACTCGACATAGTTAGACCAAAGAAGTTTCTTATCGAGAATCAGTCCTAGATATTTAGCTTCATAGGAAATACGGATACTGACGCCCTTTAGCACTGGCTGAGTCAGATTGGTCAGAATCCTCCGACTCGTAAAGACAAAAACTTGAGTCTTAAGAGGTTTTACCAAAAGCCACTCCTAGTGCACCGTTCACCGATCATATTAGCACAAACACTCGCAGTACCCTCAATGTCGATAAAGATGCCCATCGCGTATTCTTTCCTATCAAGCGCACATTCAAATCGTCCCACTGGATTTTGAAGCGTAGTCTCGCTGAATTTTCAACGCTGATAGGCATGCTTCTTCTCCAATAGTGGATGCAACCTCAAAGTAACTTTGCGCACGTGAAATTCCATATGTATGTATAGCAAGGGCTTATATCCCATTCGATGTGCAAAAAATTGCTACGCTTTAGAAAGTGTAGTGAGGAAGTCGCCGACAGCAACCACGTCCCAAAAAGTAGAGAAAACCCATATTACCAAAAGTTAATGAAGAGACCGCCATCAGCTTCTGCTTTCCTCACTTACTTTTCCAAAATAATGAAAGTTCATTAAAAAAGCGAATAACTGGAAGAAAGGTATTTTGAAGAAATACTGGTGATATGTTAAGATTAAATCCGCAATTTCACCTAAGTCTTACTTGCGGTTCATGTTATTACTGTTGTAAGGTATGCGAAGATAAGAAGGTGATAAATGAGAAGAAAGCGGCTTTCAAGGCTTGGTCAGAGTGCCCCTCTAATAATAGCTCGCTCCGAAATAGAATACAGATGTTACAAGAAAAAAGCGAAGAAGAAGTGTACGGAAGTACGGAAGGGCTGTATCGGGAGCTGGAGAAAATATCGTCCCCGGTTGATGATGCAAATCAGGCTATCCAGGAGCTGCGAAGACACAATATGAACAAGAGCGCTACCATCTTCAAAATAGCCGCCCAAAGAAGGAGGAGTGCTCAGGAGATTCGTTCGCCAAAGTTCATTAACAATACTCATGGCCAGCTCCTTGTGGATGACGACAAAATTCTGCAAGGGTGGCGGCACTATTGTAAAGAACTTTTGAATGAACCCGGCTATACTTTCCAAGAGCCACCTCTAACTGTGAAGAAATACCTGACATTACAGTCGAAAAAGTTAGTGAGGCGGTCAAATACTTCAAAAACCGAAAAGCGGTTGGGCCAGACGAGATGCCCTCTGAGTTCTGGAAGAAGATAGGAGACATCGGGTTTAGATGGCTCAGAATTCCCATCTCCAAATTTGTGAGAGGTGATCCAATGCCGAATCAATGGAGGGAAAGTTACCTTCTCCCTATATACAAAGGGAAGGGTGATACGCGATGTCACACACCATGAAGATCGTTGAGCGGGTATTAGGTGGCCGACTGCGAAAAATAATACGGCTATCTGATGATCAGTGCGGGTTTGTTTCGGGTAAGTCAACCACAGATGCAATCCAAAGTATAAGGATCATAATGGAAAAACATCGTGATTCCTTAAGGGATTTGCATATTGTATTGGTTGACTTTGTAAAGGCATTCGACAGACAACCACGAGATCTGATTTGGGTGGCGCTAAGACATCGAGGGGTTCCAAAAGCCTATGTACAGATGATTATGGACATGCACGAAGGGGCAAAGACAAAAGTAAGATGCCCCGCTGGAGTAACCGAAGAGTTCCCAATCAAAGTCGGGGTGCACCAGGTAAGCGTTTTGAGTCATTTTCCCTTTATTATAGTTCTTGATTATCTGCTTGAAGGAAAAGTAATGGAGCCCAAGGTACATCAGTTATTCTTTGCTGACGATGGAGCCATCATAAGTGAGGATCCTACATCCCTGCAAGGAGCACTTGATGTGTGGGTGGACGTCCTGGAGGGAAATGGGTATCGCATTAGCTCAAAAAAGACAGAGTACTTGTGCTGCCTGTTCTCTGATCCACTCGGGCCTATTCCAGACATTTATTTGAATGGAACAGTGCTTCCCAAGTGCGAAAAGTTCAAATATCTGGGATCTATGATCAATAGAAAAGCAACTTGTGATGACGACATCAATCATCGCGTAAGCGTGGGATGGATGAAGTAGCGAGAAAATTCCGCTATCTTCTGTGACAGAAATATGCCACCTAAGTTGAAAGGAAGGCTCTACACCGCAGTTGTGCGTCCAGCGCTCACATACGGTTCACAATGTTGGACGATGTACAAAACGTATGAGAGTAAATTAACGGCAGCTGAGATGAAGATGCTTCGCATGACAGCAGGAGTGACAAAGCTTGATCGAATAAGAAGTTCGAAGATCTGTGGAAGCTCAACATCAAGGAAGCCATCGTACAGAAGATAGAGTGGAACCGGCTCGAACGGTATTGTCACGTTCAAAGAAGAAACCCCGTTAAAAAGGCAATATCAATGCACGTTCCAAAGACATCGCGATGTAGGAAAGGCAGGCCTACAAACGCCTGGATCACACAAATGCGACGACATCGGCATTTCATTGGCCTCAGTAACCGAGTGATCCAAAATCGGCTGGCCTGCCGATATTTTCTGAGGTCAAACAGGCGAACCCCACAGGCGGATCAGTAGAAATACGGTGAAGTGGGAGGGTTGTGATGCCTTATTTTCGGATCATAACCTCGCTGATTAAAGGAAGAAGAAGTAAGATATGCGAAGCGTCTCTAGTGTATAATGCTTTAAAGAGAGCCTCTCCATTTTTTTTTTGGATTCCAATGTCTTTAAATTTGGAGTAATAGTATCGTTCAAGGCAGTAGCTGATCAGAGCTGTCTTGCCACTGTTTGTAGATCTAATGCCTGATCTATGAATTTAAATCCTCTGCTTTAGGAACTGCTTAGCTACGCTAATGTAGCATGTAATGTACATCCTTCATTGACATAACCCTAGCAGTTTATCTTACAGATCCATACATCCATCCTCTTCAAATCTTTCAAATTACTGAAAAGTGGTAATACGGTATTGCTAGATTTGTGCGCCGATTTCATGTTATATGACATCTTGTGGGCTTTGTAAAACGTTCGCCCTATTAGTAAATGCAAACTTTACTCAGATACACCTCAGACCGTCTTTTATTTCCTTATCTTGATGCAGGGACGAACATTGTTATATTGCAGAAGAATCGTAGTCTATGCTGACGATATGTAAGGAAGATTTCTGCAGGCTTTTTAAAGGCGACGATGACCCGATAGATCCTTATCAGTGCAGTTTCAGGCCCTGAAAGTCTAACATTGATAAAATATTCACACTACGACAGATCTTGGAAAAAACCCATGAATATAAAATCGAAATCGAATCGAAACCTCTTCTTAATCGATTTCGAAGTTGCCTATGATAGTGTGTATAGAGACGAGCTTTAGTCTCGCTATACCTGCCAAACTCATTCTTATGCGCAAGATAACGAAGGAGAACTCTCGCTGCCCCATCAAAGTCGGAAGTAACACCACCGAGCCGTTCGATGGTAGAAAAGGTCTTAGACAAGGTGAGGCGCTATCATGCGATATCCTTAACATTATGCTTGAAATAATTGTATGGAACTCGTAAGCTTATACCGGAAGTACAATCTTTTACAAGTTTGTATACTCATAACTACTCGCTTACGCCGATGACATTGACATAGTCGGAAGAACTCAGCGGGCCATCAGTAGGGCATTTGTGAGAATTGAGACCAAGGCAGCAAAGATGGGTTTTAGCGGTAAATATATACTGTGTACAAAAAAGGACACCCAACATTGGCTTTTTGGACAGAACGCCACAACAGACAGATTCATTTTGAGATAGTAAAGGACTTTGTGTACCTCGGCTCTATAGCGAATGATATCAAACGAAGAATTACTCTCGCTAATCACTGTTTTTATGGGGTGAAAAGGCAATTGAGTAACAAATCCTTATTTCGAACTACTAAGGTAAACCTGCATAAGACACTTATTATCCCAGTCTTATTGTATGCCACAGAGGCAACGACTTTGTTAAAATCGGATGAGGGTGCCCTTGGTTACTTTAAGAGAAAAGTTCTTCGAGCGATCTTTAGTCCCGTCTGCATAGACGGCGAGTGGAAGAGAAGGTACAAACTATACGACCTATACAATGGCATCTGAAGAATTCACATATACTGACTATGATGGTTGAGTCATGTAGAGCGGATGAAGCTCAGTGTCCCAGCCTGCAAAGCCTTCGAATCCAACCCAGATGTACAGCGCAGTACAGGACGACCTCGCGGCAGATGGCGCAAAAAAAGTGGATGCCTCAACCAACTTGGCGTGCGCTACTGGAGACAGCTGGCTACTGACCGAACTGGCTGAAGAAGTTTGTTAGTTGAGGGTCCACTCTGGACTGTAAGTAAATAAGTAAGTATCTGGATGCACACGGAGCTCCGTATCTGTATGTGATAATCCGAATGACCCTTCTCTCGTTCACAGAGTAATTTTTTTTTTGTCGGAAGCTTTGTTTGAGATGCTGCGTAGAACATGATTAAGTCAGTATTTATAGTGATGAATTTATCAGTCCAAAGACACCTCACTTACTTACTTAGGTGGCGCTACAGTTCGGGGTGAACCTCGGCCTCAACCAACAAGCCTCTCTATTTAGCTCGGTCTTTAGCTAATTGCCTCCAGTTGCGCACTCCAAGTTGGTCGAGGTCTGCTTGAACTTGTGCTCGCCACCTACGGCGATGATTCCCTCTACTACGTCGTCCCTCGGGGTTAGATTCGAAGACTCTGCGGGCCGGAGCGTTGGTGTCCATTCGCTCTACATGTCCTAACCATCTCAGACGTCCAATACGCAGTTTTTTGACTAGGTCGATGTCGCTGTACAGCTCGTATAGTTCGTGCCTGAATCCTCTCCTCCAAAACCCGTCAACGCAAACGGGACCGAAAATCTTACAAAGAATTTTTCTCTCGAAGCGACCAAGGATATCTTCATCCTCTTTTAATAAAGTCCATGTTTCAGCGCCGTAAAGCAGGACTGGGATGATCAGGGTCTTATACAGAGTCTCCTTAGTTGTTCAAGATAGGGCTTTACTGTTGAATTGCCTTATAAGCCAAAAAAAACAGCGATTGGCAAGAGTTATTCTTCGCTTGATTTCGGAGCTGATGTTGTTCTCAGAGTTTATAGCAGAGCCAAGGTAGACAAAGTCCCTTTCTACCTCGAAGTTATAGCTGCCCACTGTGACGTTCTGTCCAATTCGTCGGTGTTGGCTATCCCTTCTTGTTGACAGCATATACTTGTTTTTGCCCTCGTTTATCGCTAAACACATTTTGGCCGCTTCTGCCTCAATACTTGCAAACGCACCGGTGACAGCCCGCTGAGTTCTTCCGATAATGTCTATATCGTCGGCGTATGCAAGCAATTGTACAGACTTGTAATAGATTGTGCCTCCGGCGTTGGCTTGTGAGTTCCGCACAATCCGTTCAAGTACAATATTAAATACAATAAGTCACATGACAGCGCGTCACCTCGTCTAAAACCTTTTTTGACATCAAAGGTCCGAAGACACCATCTCTTCTATTTCTCTCCTCTTCAAATAGACTCAGACGGATAGGCCAAAAATGCGATACAACTTACTAACATCCTCTACAAAAGCCTTATCTAAATCTTACAAAAAAAAGAATAATTCACGAAAGCAGTTCTTGTCTTATGCAGACTCCTAAGAGGATCCAATCTACTTAAGCAATTACAAGCGCATCAACTGTAGCAATTTAAAATATTTACAAATTATTACATTTTCTGCCCACCGTGCATTGTAATCAGCAGCAATCAATCCCGCATTAGTCCTTATCAAAGTACCTCACATTTTCAATGTATTATTTTTAACTTTCATGCATTAACATATTTTGAACAGATGTGGAAATCCGCCCAAGAAAAACTCAAAACCTACCCTGTTTTCAACCCAGATGGCTCGTCAGTTGTTTCCCATTCGCGAGAAATTCCCAGAAGTAGGACTAATATCCATAGCTACAAGATATAGAGCAGAAGCTTGTCTAGATAAGGCTTCTAAGAAACATTATCTTAAATTCCAAAAACCCATCAAGCAACAAACCAAAGAACTTATATTCTGTCAAATATTGAGACCGACATTATTTAATTTTCAATTCCACCCTCTCCATTTGAAACCCTGCTGTAGACAGGCTGCTATCAATATGTCGAGATCTTTCCACTCTGTCAGACGGTCATCAATTAAGAATTTACGTATTTCTAAAATACCAAGAAGAAAATAAATAAAACAAAAGGGTGATGGTATGGTTTCCAGCTAAACACTTCTGTCAATAAAACAATGGAAACCTTCTACAACTGTGGATTGCAAGTGTCAGACCCCAATCATTTAAATTTTAAATAAGCAAGCTACACACACATAGGCATCTATGGAGAATCATATATCTATAATTTTATTTCTGAAATGTCATTTACTTTTCCCCAAAATGAAAAAAAAAAACGCAGGAAGAATCCATAAGGATGAACAAGCAAATCAAATAAACTACAATAACACCAAAGGGCCCAGGATATGTGCGTGCGTATGCCGACACACAAACAGAAAAAAAAAGTATCTAATCTTATCAAAACATCATTATACGCTCGAGTGAATTTAAATGTGTCCCCAACATTTTAATATCTCTAAAAGCAATCCATCAAGGCATCCCTTTTGTACAGTACAGTCCGTGGTGAAAGGCAATGACTGAAGCACGAAGGATCCTTGAACAAGCCAAAGAAGAATACAAGACACACACACAGCAGCCCACTTCTGGTTGTCAGTTTTTCTTGCGTTCGACTGGCTTAACTGGCGCGTTTTGCAACGGAACCCACAAGTTCAGCCCTTCCGGATCGAGGAAGTATGAGCTTGGTAGAAATATTGGTGCATGGTATTCAGATAAAAGGGCGCAACAGATGTTTTACACCACCACACACAAAAACCACCGACATACACAGACGGCAACTGGGAATATCCTGTGTTGACTGTTTGGATAACCTTGAATTTAAAGCGACTAGCTACATACACGAGGTTCTGTTGTTTTTTTTATCTGCTTCCTTTAAGTCACAGGATAACAGTGCTTCCAGTTGTTTTGCAACTTCCCTTTCTGTCTCCAGTTTTATTACCAAGCTGCATACACAAAAGGTAAACCAATCTCCTGCGAAATTTATGTTGCCCCCTTGTCAGTGAATCCTTTATCCAGCGCGCACCGAGGGGAAGTCTATTTTCGTCTTAAGTACCGGAAAGAAATGTTCAAATTATATTTTTACGTTTATCGAATATCCTTTTTCATTACGCTGTTTACCCTTTCTTTCCTTTGATTTCACAGGTCTATCAGATGCCTTGTCTAAGGGCTTACTCTCCGATGAGTACATAACTGGGGCACGAATTATTGCCTTAAACATGTCCAATGGAGCTGTTCAGTCATACGTCTGGTGGACGAAGAACGAAGACAACAGCGCCGGCGAGTATACTCGTTATGAGGAAGATGGACTGCAAATTGGAAAAAAGCCAGTTCCCAGTTATCCATGGTAAGTGGGGTGGTTTATGAGTTTTATTTTTGCTCCATTTTGTTGCTATGGTAGTGGGATAAGGGGCAGACTTATGTTGCCGTTCACTGCTTTTAGCTGAAAAATAAGAATCTTTTGTGTTCTTTATTTAAAAATAAGTAAAAGATTTTCACATTTCACTGGAGCGGAAGTGAGTTGAAAATCTATAAGAAGATGGGACGGGAAGATAAAATGGTTTGAATGTAAGACTTAAATGTATTCAGCGTGCTCTATGGAAGGATTAATTTAAAAAAAAAAAAACTACTTAATGCATCCTGAACTAGTCCTGAAGACTTATTTTTTAATTTAAATTTAAGGAAACTCTAATTCATGGCTTATTCTCGGGCTATAGACGATTGGATTTTGTTAGCTATTTTCTTTATAGGGGCACTCTAAATAGTACACATAAAAATGGGTTAAGATGATATTATTAATAATAATAACAAAAGTCCGACATAAAAACATCATTGGACAGAAAATCGTAAAAAAAGTCATGCACGAAAAGAAATTTCACTTTTATGTCCGGATATTAAGCGTACACGCCCGTCAAGTTAACTTTAAGACATTCAGATTTTGATTTGTTGACAATTAGATTAATCGTCCAATGAGAAAACTTGTCGCTAGAATATTTCAGAATTACAAGAGTGTAGGGCCTTCCTCTTGTTTGATTGCTTGCACGTGTAATTAAGAGATGGTACTCTGTGCCTTCTTGGACATACCTACTCCTGCTATAAATTCTGTAACAAAACTTCTAGTGCAAACTGTCTGATGACAGCATTAGGAATTAATACGAATAGGGTGGAAAGGATACCCTCTGAACTGCGCCAACTACAGAGTTATAAAGCCTCTCAACATCGCATATAAGTTCCTTCCTGGGGGATTGTATGAACACCTAAAACCAATCGTCAACAACCTGATAAGTCCTTATTAGGGCGGATTCAGGCCGGGAAAGTTCACCATTGACCAAATATTCACACTACGGCAGATCTTGGAAAAAACCCACGAATATAAAATCGATAGGCACATCATTATCGATGTCGCAGTTGCCTATGATAGCGTGTATAGAGACAAGTTATACAGAGCCACGTTTAGTCTATCCAAGATGACAATGGAGAACCTTCGCTGCTCCATCAAAGTCGGAGAGAACACCAAGGAACCGTTCGATGTCAGACAAAGGCACGCGCAAACATGCGATATCTTTAGCATATTACTTGAAAGAATTGTACCAAACTCATAAGCCAACACCGGAAGTACAATCTTTTACAAGTCTGTACAACTACTGGCTTACGTCAATGGCATTGCTATAGCTAGAAGAACTCAGCGGGCCGTCGTCAGTCGAGCGTTTGCGAGTATTGAAATTGAGGCAGCAAAGATGGGTTTCAATTAAAGCAAAACAAAATATATAACGGGTGGGCCATCTAGTGATTTCTTTTTAAATCATAGGTTATTTTGACACTGACAGCTGTTTCCCACTCGAAATATTGACAGAAAGTCAGTATCATACCTCCGCGGAACGAAATGAGTCGCTTTACGCTTGAACAATATTGGGAAATATTGAAAACTTATTTCCAAAGTGAGTGCTGTGTAGCCCAAACAGTGCTTTTTTTGAAAAGAAGTTTTGGCCGAAATGAAGCACCCACCGCGCCTGCTGTACTCAAGTTTGTGCAAAAAGTTCGTGAGACTCGTATGCTAGTGGACAACACTCGTGGTCCCCGTCGTCGTACGGTGCGCACAGACGAGAATGTGGCTGCTGTAGCCGAGAGTGTGAGACTTAATTCACGAACATCAACTCGTCATCGATCTCAACAGCTGAACTTTTCACGCACTAGCCTGAGGAGAATTCTGCACAAAGATCTGGGATTATTCGCTTACAAGGTCCAATTGATTCAGCAATTGAAAGCGCACGACCATCCGCTTCGTTATCGCTTCGCAGTTTGGGCCTTAGAGCAGCTTGAATTGGACAACGATTTTGGGCGAAAAATCAACTTTTCTGACGAGGCACATTTTCATCTCGGCGGCTACGTTAACAAACAAAATTGCCGCATCTGGGGCTCGGAAAACCCGCACGTTATTGTCGAGAAGCCAATGCATTCACAGAGAGTGACAGTTTGGTGCAGATTGTGGAGTGGTAGCATCATTGGACCATTTTTCTTCGAAAATGAGGCTGGGAACAACGTTTCGGTCAACGGCGGGCGTTACTGAGCCATGTTAACGACTTTTTTTTTTACTGAAATTGAAGACATGGATTTGGATGACCTCTGGTTCATGCAGGATGGCGCGCCATGCCACACAGCCCATACCACACTCGGTCTTTTGCTCACCAAATTCGCAAATCGTGTTATCAGCCGTCTTGGCGATGTCAATTGGCCGCCTCGGAGCTGCGATTTGACCCCTTTGGACTTTTTTTGTGGGGAACCGTGAAGGACTGATGTTATGCCAACAATCCGGAAACGATTCAAGCACTTAAGGTCAATATCACGGCGCAGTAAAGGATGACCTCACGGCAGATGACGCAAACAAGTGGATAGAGTCTTCAACCAAGTTATCGTGCGCAACTGAAGGCAGCTGGCTCGTATCTGCGCTGGCTGAAGAGGTTTCTTGGTTGAAACAGATATTCACCCTGAAGCGCCACCTAAGTAAGTAAGTACACATAGATGTCAAACATTCGAGAACCAGGGAGCGTTATTTTGCTGAAAACCAAAATTCAAGTTCTATATCCTCTTTCCTTTAGTGCTGAGCCCACACCGATTGGTACGAATTATAATTTCTGTGAATCAAAGGTTAGAATGAAAAAGAAAAACTAAGCCAAATTTAGAGCAGAAGTTTTCCATCAGCCTCAAGAAGTCTCTTCATGTAGGATGAGTAGATGCTTGCTCGCTTTTTTTTTTTAAAGCCGGTATAAATTAATTTCTATATCTGTTAATTTTCAGTTTTTTATTTAATAAATCGCAAAAAACTAAATAGGTTTGTTTGCAAATTGAATTTTCTGGAACCTAACACTCTCTTTTAGATGGACTTCAAGTAAATATAAATAAGCTTGGTTTCGTTTTATGCGCTATTTTCTAGGAACCAATCTACCAACTTACTTCAGGGTTACCTATATGTCTTAATAAGCCCGAATAATAAATTTGAATAAAATGAATGAAATAATGAAAATTCCTAATTCGACTTGAGCTGTGATTCTTCTGACCACAGATATGAAGGTTAAA
This sequence comes from Brachypalpus laphriformis, assembly GCA_945910035.1. NCBI lineage: Eukaryota > Metazoa > Arthropoda > Insecta > Diptera > Syrphidae > Brachypalpus > Brachypalpus laphriformis. The sequence goes on from OX246755.1 coordinate 129,924,117, forward strand.
ATAAATCGGTCTAGTAATTTAGGCTACAGACTGAGGTGCAGACGAACGGTCGGACATGCGGGTAGATGGACAGACAGACAGAAATGTGTCTGAATATGAAAAGAATATGTTCCATGTCGAACACCATCGCAATAAAATTGCAAAACTGTATCATTGTGGAAACATTTGCAAAAAGGAACGGCACTACCCCGCCAAGCACTATCACTGCTGCGTATGTTACTAATCCTGGGCCGAGCAGAAATTTTCGGATCAGAGCTACACGGATTCCGGGGCAAGCAAAGTAATGAAAGAGTTTATATGAACGAAAAGTGTCGGAAGTTGGAACATTGGATGTATGACCGGTCGAAGTTACGAGCTGGAATAGATGATACATAGATGGCGGTGGACATCTTGTGTGTCCAAGAAAGGAAATGGCAAGAACACCGGAAAACGGGCGCGTGTCTTGGACGTTGGGACCAAAGCTTACAAGATGTTCTACTGCGGAACGGAACAGGCTAGCAACAGAATCAGTATCATCACTGCGGCAGAGCTACTTGGTAACGTCTTTACCATTTTGAAGTACAGCGATCGTTTGATGTCTCTCAAACTGGTAATACGAGGAGAGGTGTGGAATATTGTCAGTGCATTTGTTTCTCATAGTGGGTGCGATCAGAGGGAAAACGATGCATTTTGGGTAGATTTTCACAATCTCCTAAAGAACATCCCAAAGGAAGAGTTTCTGTTTTTTGAATGGACATGTCGGGAGTCAAACAAAGACTATGAAGACTGCCATAGAGGACTGGGATACGGTACCAGCAACCTTCCTGGTGAAGACATCCTAAGCATGTGCAAATCACACGATCTTATCGTGTTAAATACCACGTTCATCAAACAAAGCCGACATCTGATCACTTTCAGCAGTGGTGGAGATGAAACCCATTTGGTAGGCAGTTTCATGAAGCCTCGGGTAAAAGATTGCAAAGTGATCTTGGAAGAGGCGATCGATCAGCAACATCATCTCCTGCTAACAGAAATTTTTATGAAGACACAGAAGACAAGCAAACAAATAAGGGTCTCTGAGAAAATCAAGTGGTACAAACTGAACAAAGAAAAAGATGAGGCTTTTGTTTTCGTGATGAAAAATTACTTCTCTTACACCATCACAGGAGCTGAGTGCAGAGCACAAAATATGTGGGATTCCCTACAGCGAACTTGCTTAAAGAAGGCCAAATCACTGCTAGGAGCTTCAAAAGGCAATCAACCACACGCCAAAGAAACATGGAGGTAGAGTAATGAAACTAAAGAGGTGATAAATAAGAAGAAAACAACTTGGTCAAAGTGCCCCTCTAATAATAAAGACGAAAAAGCTCGCCTCGAAGTGGAATACAGATGCTACAGGAAAAAAACGAAGAAGAAGTGCGCATAGCTTCAAGCAGAGAGTACAGAGGGCCTGTATCGGGAGCTGGAGAAAATATTTTCCCCAGTTACCGATGCAAACCAAGCTATCCAGGAGATGCGAAGACACAATATGAACAAGAGCGCAACCATCTTCAAAAAAACCACCCAAAGAAGGAGGAATGCTCAGAAGATTCGTTCACGAAAGTTCATTAACAATGCTCATGGCCAGCTTCTTGTAGATGACGACAAAATTCTGCAGATGTGGCGCCAGTATTGTGAAGAACTTTTGAATGAACAGTTTTCCCGGCTAAACTTTCCAAGAGCCACCCCTCACTGTGAAGAAATACCCGACATTACAGTCGAAGAAGTCAGTGAGGCGGTCAAATACTCCAAAAAAACGAAAAGCGGTTGGGTCAGATGAGATGCCTTCTGAGTTCTGGAAAAAGATGGAAACATCGGGTTCAGATGGCTCAGAATTGGACGTTTTGGAGGGAAATGGGTACCGCATTAGTTCAAAAAAGACAGAATACTTGTGCTGCCCGTTCTCTAATCCACTCAGGCCTATTCCAGAAATTTATTTGAATGGCAAAGTGCTTCCCAAGTGCGAAAAGTTCAAATATCTGGGATCTATGATCAATAGCAAAGCAACCTGTGATGAAGACATCAATCATCACGTAAACGTAAGATCAGGTGGCGAAGAAACTCCGCTATCTTCTGTGACCGTAAAATACCGTTGTGCGTTCAGCGCTCACATACGGTTCCCAATGTTGGACATTGTACTAAAGGTATGAGAGTAAATTAACGGCAGCTGAGATGAAAATGCTTCGCATGACAGCAGGAGTAATTAACCTTGATGAACTTTTCGCCAGCCCCAGCCTCTTAGAATTGGCTCAGTGTGCAGTTCAGTGAGCCCGTCTACTTTCTATTGTATTCTTTTAGAGTGGGCATTGCTTGGTGATGTCGCGATACAGCGTTCATGACCAATAAATGGGCGACAGGTGACCTTTATCGCCATATGGTAGTTCACTTACCACGAGTAACACTTACTTAGACCTGACAGCGAATACTCACTTCCGCCATGGATTTCGTTAGTCATAATCAGTCTTTTGTCGAAATTGTGGGTGATAAGAGGAAAACTCTTCTGGGGGTATATTATCGGTGAAATAATCAAATGGACATATTTCCCTCTTACTCGTTGCTTGAAAATATCTCAACTTTCTATTCGGAAGTAATTATCTGCGGTAATTGCAACATTTTAAATAAGGAAAGCACAGCGTCATTTCTAAACAACATGAAATTCCTTAATCTAAATCTAATAAGCTCCTTAGTTCCCACTCATTTCACTAAGATCACTAATACCTGAATATCATGGATTTATTTTTTTCTAAGGCTGATGACGTTTACTTTAATCAAGCTTCGGCCCCAATGTTTTCTAAGCATCACTTAATATTTGCAAGTTTAATATTCCGTTCTCCAAGACCCCGCGATCTGTAACATATAGAAATTTCAAATCCATAACTGGTAATCTACTTCTAGCTGACCTAGAAAGAGTGAATTGGCAAATCTTTTATAATTATCCCTCGTCTAACGAACTAATCAATACGATTAATTATGTAATTTTTAGTTTGTTTAATACACACGTTCCAATTAAAACCAAAACTATTAGAAATTCGGTAATATCCTGGTTTACCCCTGAGATCATGGAACTCAAAAACAGGCGGGACTTGGCATTTAGGAGATGGAAACGATTTAGGTTGCCAGAGCTCTATAATGATTTTCGGGTACTAAGAAATGTGGTAAATTTTAAAATACGAGGACTAAGCGTGGTTTTTATTCGAAACATCTTAATAGAGATTTACGACCTAAAACACTATGGAAAAATATTCGAGGTATGCGAATTGGTAGTCAAGATGAGTTCGTTTTCTGTGGAATAGATTTAAATAATCTTGACAACAAATTTGTGCAAGCCTCTGTGCAGTCAGCACTAAATTTGTGCCCTACAAATATGTTTACTACTGAGGATGGTTTTGAGTTTCATCGGGTGGAGCAGACAGATGTTATTAAGGCCGTGTTAAGCATTAAATCTAAGTCTTCAGTTCTTAATGAAATTCCTACTATTCTACCTTTTATCCTTCCAGTCTTAGCCCATATATTTAACACAATTTTAATGCGATCATGTTTTCCTAGTGCTTCGAAAACTCATAAAATAATACCTATTTCAAAAACAAAGGAAATACACAAACACCCCCTGAATTTCGTCGCATTTCAATATTACCTTTTCTGTTCAAAGTTTTTGAGAAAATTGTTCATAAACAAATATCATCCCTTCTGCAGCACAATGCCCTACTTTGCAGACGCCAATCAGATTTTCGTAAGCATCACAGCTGCACCTCTGCAGTGTTAAAAGTAGCGGATGATTTATGAATATCAATTAGAGTTCTCTAAAGCTTTTGATACAATAAATCATTCGAAACTTGTATCTAAACTCATGACGCAATTAAATGTTTCATCTTCAGCACCTTCATTGATAAACTCCTACGTATATGGTAGAAATCAACCAGTCATGGTCGGACATGCTATATCAAATTCCAATTGTACATTTATGGGTGCCACACAAGGATCTATATTGCTTACTTACTTACTTAGGTGGCGCTACAGTTCGGGGTGAACCTGGGGCTCAACCAACAAGCCTCTCCATTTAGTTCGGTCTTTAGCTAATTGCCTCCAGTTGCGCACTCCAAGTTGGTCGAGGTCCCATTTAACTTGTGCGCGCCACGTACGGCGAGGATGTCCTTTACTGCGTCGTCCCTCGGGGCTAGATTTGAAGACTCTGTGGGCTGGAACGTTGATGTCCATTCGCTCAGACGTCCAACATGCAGTTTTTTGATTAGGCCGATGTCGTTGTATAGCTCGTATAGTTCGTGATTGAATCTTCTCCTCCAAAGCCCGTCAACGCAAACGGGACTAAAAATCTTACAAAGAATTTTTTTCTCGAACCGACCAAGGATATCTTCATCCATGTTTCAGCGCCGCAAAGCAGGACTGGGACGATCAGGATGCGCTGATGTTGTTTTTCGAGTTTATAGCAGAGCCAAGGTAGACAAAGTCCCTTACTACCTCGAAGTTATAGCTGCCCACTGTGACGTTCTGTCCAATTCGTCGGTGTTGGTTTTCCCTTCTTGTTGACAGCATATGCTTGGTTTTCCCCTCGTTTATCGCTAAACCCATTTTGGATCTATATTGGGCCCCCTTTTATTCTCAATGTTCACAAATGACCTCCCTGATAGCATTACGTATTCTTCTGTTCATATGTATGTCGACGATGTTTAGATGTACTTTAGTTGAAGAATGTGACTAATTGAGGACGCAATTTTTTAAATTCAATAATGACCTTGCAAGCATCTTTCTTATGTTTGAACCCAAACAAATCGAAATGCATGCTTATATCTAAAAATGGTTTAGACCCGAGTGGGTTCTCTAAGATATACCTAGGGGCGAACAGATAGAATTTGTTGATAGCGCTAAAAACCTTCACATTTGGTTTGACAACAACTTAAGATGGGATCTTCATGCCCTTCCAAAACGACTAATACGAGTGGCCGGCTTAAACTCTAAATGAAAGTTATTAAATTTATTCCTCACTTTTTCAGTTTTGCTTGTGTCGGCATGTATCTCAAAGAGTGCAAATATTTCAATCTTTTTTAAATACTCAAAGACATCAAGTTGCAATACTTATTTTCTGAACCATGTATATTATAAGCGCCTAATTTAAAATTCATGAATATACTTTTATTTTTATTTTAAATTTGTTTGATATTATTATTTATTTATGTCCTTTGTCCTAATTCAAGAAGTGGATTATTTTTAAAAGAATTTATTAGTTTACTGTACGTATAATATAAATACATACATATATGCGACCTAGTCGTGCCCTCTATTTATCTTCACAAAAAAGTATATTTCAAACTTACACTATGGGGGAGAGTATAAAAAGGATTTTTAAAGTGGAAAATAAAATTGGGATATAAAAATTAAAGAGTGGAATATGAGTGCTTAAAAATGTTCCACTACTTTATTTTACTACTTTAATGTACAGCAAGGATGAATTTTATGTGAATGCGTGAGTGGATGACTGCATTCATGTCCCTTATTGCGTAAATACGTGTGGGTAGGGTTTGGCCATTTTGTTGGATTCTAAATATAAAATTTCTGCATGAAACGACATGATTTTAAGTTTAGTGATAATATTTTTTTACCAATCTACTTTCGCATATCAATCATACCGCGATATATTTTATTCAAAGAGAAATATTTCTTATTTTGAAGTATCAACGCAGCACGTACCTACTTTATTGTAATAAAGACCGCAAGGATGCCTTTCGGCACCAAATCCATCAAATATCGACATCTTCATCGAAATGTACTTAACCGATCACAATTTGTAATCACTCAAAGCACCGAATGCTTCCTTGCAGATGGTGCCACCGAAACAAAGCCTTCCCCATCGTGAACGCAATTTTTTTCTATGGCTGTCAATTGAGCTCTTCAAATCTACATCCTTTTATCCTTCGCAATAAACTCATCTGTTAAATTGTTGACAGCTCTGAACATAATGATAATCAAACAATAAATTGAGCCATCAAAATTCATTGCCACGGTGAGATTATTTCCCGCAAGGACTTCATTATTTCACGAAATGAAATTATCCCGTGACAGATACTCCTGCACATAGAAATATTGTAGATCATAGCGAGAAAAGAGTAAACGTTGCTCTCCTGCCATCTCACACAAGTACTTTGAATCCTTGTTGTAAGCTAGACCGGGCACAATGTATTTTTCAACATAATATATTCCACCCAACAAACGATAATTGCCACGCCATAAAGTTTCTCATCTACATCCTGTGGAACAGGATTCACTTACGAGTGTACAACTTGTTTTCCAAAAGGAACATTTCGTTCCTTTTCAAACAGAATTCAATTCAGAATCTATTAGTACACACAATTAAACTGTTACGATATTATGGCACACTCAAAGCGCAGTCAGCAAGGACATTACTCTCCGGTGTGTGTGAGGTTTATGTCTGTGCATGTGCTGATGTTTGATGTCTATTTGATGACAACGTATGGCTCTAAATTCGTCTAAATTAATTCTCGATCAATGGACAGCCATATGCAGAAGACAGCAACAGCAACAGCAACAGCAGCGGCAGCATCGTACACAAAGCCATTACAAAGTTTGATATTGTTGACAAGCGAATTGGAAACTGTGTTAAAGTTTAATATTATTCCCCCTACTGTCCATGTGCGACACGGTGCATGGCCGTGTGCAAGGTACAGTGAACGTGACGGCACCTGGGCCGTAAACTGTCAGGGCCTCCAATAGTATGAATTAGCGTTTCATGCAATATCGACCGCATCAAGGTCCTTCCAACTTCTGAGCTAGTGATGATTATTAGTAATCCTCACCCTCCTTAAATATTTTTTTAACAAGTTTTATCCCGTTATTAGTCTACCTGCTTCCAATATGGGTATTGCTTAGAATAAATAACTTATGCTTTGGTTTTGCTGCCGTGTATTTATTGGACAACTGCTGGGATACGCAATGGATATCAACATGATCAACGTTATGAAGATTTCATGGAAATTGAAGATCAAGCAAATTGAGTTGGATAAAACCAAGCAATCGATGTTTTATTATTGGTTGGATGATTTACGATAGGGATAAAAGTCAAACCGAGTTGTCATTCTACCCGCTCTTTTTGACATTTATCTTCAATAGATTCTGACAAATCATATTGAATAGACTCACGCTTAAGCAACGCTTTATCCAAATTTACTTTGAAAATCAGTCGCCAACTCGCGAAACTTATAGGTGACTTTGTGATTTTCATGACACACATAATCATCTATCTAAGCAAGCGCGCGTTATGAAGATCGTTTGATCGCCCTATGATCAAAGAATATTTCAATAACAGGAATGGGCTAAGTGCCATACGCCGATCGAAATTAACGACTTCTTGAATTCATAAAATGGAGATAAGTTGATTTCGAGAAATGGATGATTTAACACCTCTTGATTATTTTCTGTGGGGCTACATGAAGTCACTTGCTTATGCTGATAAACAAGCAACAACTGATGCCTTGGAAGCCAACGTTTTTCTCATTATTCATGACATACGGCTACCATTGCTCGTAAAAAGGACCCAAAATTTAAATATGCCCAAAGTTATTTTCATACCGATAAATGCCTGGAATTTATCTTTCGAATAAAAAAAAGATTTTTGATTAAGATTACATTTTTGAAGTGAAACTTCTTTTGCGAGAATAGTAAATCGGAATGACGTCGACACAAAAACCAAACATGAAACGATCAACCACGCTGATAGGTTTTCGCTCGATCGCTGAAATCAAGCAGCGTTGGACGCAGTTAACACTAAGATGGAGGACCGCTTGGAAAACAGCGTGTGGTTGGCATTTTAGTCGTTTTATAAGTTGATGTATGCAGGTAAATAGAAGTAGCTGTAACAGCAAACTATCCTGATACCTGATTAGCGCTTTAGCCCCATAATTCACGTAGCCTTATCGGAGGTTAAACTTGGAAGTAAACAAAACGCAATTAATGTCTTTAAATCCATCCATTAAGAAAGTTGATTACATCTCGAACACTTTCCTCCGATACCTCTATTAGGTTGCCAAAAAAAGGTTTGTCAAGTGTGCGCTGCCTGGCCCTACCTAGAGCTAGACACTTCGAAAGGAAATGCAAAATTGTTTCTTTCTCGTTAGCAATATTGCAACTGCAAGAGTGCATATAATGCAATGCCTAGTCTGGCCGGGTGGATCCCAATGGGCCAGTTGCTGTACTAATCGCGATATTCTAGCAATATATGCACGGTGTCTGTTTTGTAGATCTTGTGTTCTACGCCAGTTGTAGTTGGGCCACATCTGCCTAGATATGATGTAATTCCGCAACCCGTGCCATCTTTTGTTGGCTTTTAAAAGAAAGTGCACGAAGATACTTTCCGTGAGAGCCCGCAACAGTCCAAGAACCGCCTCCGAAAGGGAGCTGTCAAGGGCAGATTCCCGCCTTGCAAGTTCATCAGCTCACGTATCCACTTAGACGAAAGTGATTCTGAACCGATAACCCAATGAGGCGAGTGCTTTTTGCACTGTTCCACCAGTCATCGGAAGATGACTTAGCGGAAACTATTGCCTGATAGCAGCATGGCTGCAGAGTCGGTTGTAGGGTTGTATTTGAGCAAAAGGCAAGCCCCTCGTACAGCAAGTGCTTCCGCCTGAAAGACGCACACATATGAATATAGGCAAAGTAAATCCCCTCAAATCTCACCTAAGCGATAGTATTTAGGCACCCGTTGCGATCGTTAGATAGTCCATAATTTTATACCTCAAAGCAACTTCTGCCATCTCAGAAGGTAGCCATCTTTTTTTTTTTATAATTTGCGCCCATTCAAGAGATTATGAGTATTTTTAACATGTTTACACACAGTGCGGGCGTTGAAAAGGATAGATAGAGAGAGAAAGAAAGATCTGGTGTAGGTGTTAGATGCTCAGGTGTTTATGCATCAGAGAAACTCTAGGGTGGCGTCCAGATAACTGGGGAAATTTTTGTTATTTTTTGTCTTTGCTTCTAAATCACAGTAGCTCAACAGAGCGAACAAATTTCCAGCCATATGACCAAGTTACTGCCAGTATTATGCCTTCACAGTAGTGTTCACACAAGATTTCGCAATTGATGGGACTGACTTTATATATTTCATGAGAAATAAATAGATGATTGCTGACATCAGGATTTGAACCATTAGCGTAGCAATTGACGACTTTACCATTGCCACCCTCAATGGGCCATCATCTGGCCAGGCCAGAAAGGCCAGAGACTTTGAATGTGTGTTTGAAATCCGTGATAGAGCGATGAGTAGATCGTAGATGTAAAGAGAGAGTTTACTACGTGTTTAGGTCGGTGTCGATTACTACTAAGATTGACTCGATCCAATCACAACATTTTCTGTGATCGAGTTAAGACTTTGCATATAAACGCAGATCGAAAAATCGATTTTGACAGATAGAGAAAGAAAAGAGAGAGAAAGGAAAGGAACCTGACGCACAAGGGAAGAAGTGTCAAATCCAATCCTCTTTCGTTCCGAATCAATTTCGTTCCTCAATTCGGTTACAATCAATCAATCCGATCTCTCACTCCGCTCAAGTCAACGTAGTAGATACATCAGCAGTTGTTTGCTGCGTGTATATGTGCGGTTTATGTGCTAAAAAATACGTTGTATGGAAATGGAGTTTCACTTGAACTGTGCAGTTGTGTGGGCGAGGCACACACCAATTTTTTGTGTAATTTATTTTACAGTTGAGTTTGTTATCAACAAAATAAGCAGCTTCTTTTTCACTGTTGGTAAACACAATTTTTAACTAGTTAAAGAGTTTACACAAGGGACTTAGAGACAGTTCCCCTGTATGACGACGAGTGCTTACTTGCTTACTACAGTTCGGGGTGAACCTGGGCATCGACCAACAACCCTCTCCATTTAGCTCGGTCTTTAGCTAATTGCCTCCAGTTGCACACTTCAAGTTGGTCGAGGTCCCCTTGAACTTATGCGCGCCATCTACGGCGAGGAGACCTTCTACTGCGTTGTCCCTCCGGGTTAGATTCGAAGACTTTGCGGGCCGGAGCGTTGGTGTCCATTTTCTCTTAATATCTTAGCCATCTCAAACGTCCAATACATAGTTTTTTGTTAAGGTCAACATCGTAGTATAGCCTGTATAGTTCGTCATTGAATATTGTTCTTCAAAACCCGTCAACGCAGATGGGATCGAATATCTTACGAATAATTTTTTTCCTCAAAGCGACCAAAGATATCTTCATCTGCCTTTAATAAACTTCATGTTTCAGCGCCTTAAAGCTGGACTGGAATGATCATGGTCTTATGTAGAATCTCCTTAGTTGTTTGAGATAGGGATTTACTGTTGAGTTGCCTTATTAGCCCAAAAAACAAAGCGATTGATCTTGTGTTCACGGGTCAGACGATTTGGCCCCAAATGTTCGGACTGATTAAAATGGCTAAAGTAGCATCACTCCATCAGAGGAAATACAAATGCGATGCCGATGCAAAGAACCAAAGATTCCAATATGTTATTTTCTATATTATTCAGTTGCAAATGAAGGGTGTAAAATATGTATGTAATTTGCGAAGCATTGCTTTAGCACTGTATTTCGACAATTGAAAATCGAATTCATAGGCCCATAAAGCAAACACAATTATTGCAACTGTGTCAACATGTCGATAGTTATCTATGTACGTGAGAAATGCCAATGTTGATTATAATAATATTTCCAGAGCTCCTTAGACAAGTACAGTAAAACTCCTACTATCCGAATGTAGGCTATCCGGACGACCGATAGGCCAGACTCCTATTCCATAACCGAATGAAATAGATTAGATGTTATTTGTTTTCAATTAATTTGTTCATACAGTCAAAACAGAATTCGATATTGCATGGCCTTGTTGTTTACCTGATGGGCTATGGTTTTAAATAGAACGACTATTTTGTATATACATAAGTTTCATTATTAAATTCAAAAGAATCCACTTAATATGAATCCTTAAATGACTCGCAAATCCCAGCACCATTGTTCATAAATATAACTAAAGCTTTTGATATGGTTGACCATCAGCTGTTGTTGGATAAACTTTTTAAGGCTTTGTTAGAGAGGCTTTGTTTGTCACTGGTTTTGCTCCTACTTATCAAACCGTAAGCAAAAGACTAGAATTAAAAACTTTCTTAGTGCTTAAGGTTTCCTTAAAATGGGTAATCCTCAGGATCCGTTCTGAATCCCATTTTATTTTTAAGTTTTGTAATTGACAGCTTTTGCGGGCGACACTGCTATTTCTCACTCCAATAGGAACTATTTTGATGCTATTGTGGATGTAAATCTTTTTTTTTTCCCCCGAGGGTAGGTGAAAAATCTTCCATAGACACTATGAGAATAGCAAGCGCGTGCTCATAGTAGTGTCAGATTCTTACTGACTAAAAAAACACCACCCTTCGATATAAATTTGTTAGATATCGCAACTAAGTATTAACTTATCAAGCAATTTTTCTATCATGAAATAAAAACGTTTGGCAGGTTTCTTTCCACTGAAGGATCCTGCATATTCCGGAATCTAGACGCGGTTAATCATTATCTCGCCAAGTCGAAATGTTTCGTTCTTTGTAGTCGGGGCAATAAATTGCTTTCATCCAAAATTTGTAGGACTGTATTGTTGACATGTCCGATTAGTCAGTTTCTATGCTTTCTCGCGAAGCTTCTAATTTCAGCTTCGATTATCGGAATTCCGAGGTCCCTGTGGATATCGTCGTTTCTACTATACCGCGGTGCTTGGACAATTTCTCTTAGCACTTTATTTTGAAAAGATTGTAAAATATTTGCATTTGTTTTCTTGGTACAACCCCAAATCTGTATACCGTAGGTCCACACCGGCTTTAGCACTTGCTTGTATAAAAGTAGTTTGTTCTCAATACTGAGCTGGGAATGATTCCCGAGTAACTAGTACATTTCTCTATATTTAGGTTTCTCATTTCTTTAAAGTTCTTTACTTTTCATTTTCACGTGTGAATTCCATTTCAGCCTTGCGTCAAGTGTCATTCCCAGGTATTTGGCCTCGTTTGCAAAGGGTATTCGGACCGAGTTTAGGAAAATTGGCAAGTTATTAGTTTTCTTTGTAAGTGAAATTCACGTGAACAGATTTAGATTCGTTGAGGGTGTTCCGCCTGTCCCTCGTCTATTCATTTACATTATTCAGTGCGTTTTGCAGTTTTGCAGTCGTTTCTTCGATTGTTTTGCCTATTGCTAGGATAGCGGTGTCATCGGCAAACGTAGCAAGGATAGTGCCATCTTCGTTCGGTATATCACGAGTATATAGCAAATAGGGAAGCGGCCGAAGAACGCTTCCTTGCGGTACGCCGGCCGAAATTTCTTTGAGCTCGGAGTATTCGACTCCATGTCTAACACGAAAGATTCTATTCCCGAGATATGATTCTAGAATATCGTATAGGCATACAGGGAGAACTTGTCGTAGTTTGGATTTCAAGCCATCATGCCACACCTTATCAAAGGCTTGCGAGACGTCAAGAAATACGCTTGAGCAAATCTTTTTTTCTTCAAATGCTTCTCGATAACGTCAGTAATTCTATGCACCTGGTCAATCGTCGAATGCTTACTTCTGAACGGATAAGATTATTTTCTTCTATTACCGGTTGGAGACGCCTTAGTAATATCCTCTCGAAAATTTTCGATATGATTGGAAGAAGCGAAATTGCTCTATACGATTTTACCTCATTTGGCGGTTTTCCTGGTTTTAAAACCATTATGACTTCCGCAACTTTCCATTGGCTTGGCACGTGTTTTAATCTGAGTGCAGCATTTACAATATGGAAAAGCTTACTCCTAATCAATGCTTTTCTAGGTAAAACTTTGAGAATTTCTCCGGTAATCAAATCATAGCCAGGAGATTTCTTAGGTTTTAGATTCTCGATCTCATGTGTGGGTTCCCTTAGCTTTGCACTTGTGAGCGTTAAATGGTCAGATGGTAAATCCAGCCTATTGAGGTTGTCGTAAAGCACTTGACCAGGTGCGCCGCAAAGATGTAAATCATGATTTAGAAATTATTCGGCGTTAGTTTGGGCTACATAGGCTAGTTATTAGTAGCAAGACTAAAATCATGTTTTTTAACCCTATGGGTCTACTTCCTAATGACTTACCATGTTTCACTCCTTTCAAGTTGTTAGTGATGGCTGTTTTGCAATTAAACGGGTTGATAATTTGAAGTACTAAGGCATTACATTAGACAGCAGGCTTAGTTGGAAAAATCATACATCTCTTTTAAAATAGTATCGGAACAATGTAGTTCGTCAAACCTATCATCTAAGTTTATACTGTCCTCCTTTTTTTTAATTCTTATTTACAATGTATAAACGAAATTAAAGCTTCAGTATGCAATTAGCTGTTAGGGTGGCACGCATTCTTATAAAATTTAACAGCAGCTTATTAAACAGAAGCATTCAATTCACATAATTTCCAATGCAATCAGAAGAGAACCCATCTTTGATCTGTTTGTTAGACTTGGTATCTTTCCAGTTAAACACCTGTACTTTTTTAATATTTTAAAATTGTATTTTAAGAGCGTTGGTTATACTTCTATTAGAGTACATGAAAATTATAGCTTACGCATCAACCCTAGAAACATTGTTAGAGTTTCTGGAATTTTTAAATCACAGTTTTGTAATTTTTATACAATAGTTACACCTCGGTTGTTTAATAAATTGCCTGATGATTGCAGATGCGAGAGAGTTGAATCGAAATTTTTCAGTAAAGTGAAAATATGTTTTTTTTCGCTTCCTCATTCTAAAATTATACACATTACTAATATTTATCCTATAGTTTGAATTTAAATTTTGTATTTTATTTACTCTTTTTATCACATTTATAATTTTTCTAATTTTTATATAAAAATTATTTCAGACTTTTTAATTGAGTATGTATTACTTTTAGTTAATCTTTGATACAACCCCACAACAAATAAAAATGTTTTATATTTATTGAAATTTAATTCACTTTTGGTTATATTTGTTTGCTTTTGTATTTATATTTATCGTATTATACATTCGCCTCTTGTTGTTTTGAACAATAGAATATCCCTAGCTATTTAATTTATAAGGGATGTAAATTATTATAATTTCGAGCTCAAATGAAATAAAGACTTAATAACTCAAAAAAATTAAATTAAATGTTTACGATACGATAAAGCAATTTTGTAAAATTTGAATAGCGTTGAAACGTCCACCTCATTAAGAAGAGGAATTATTTGATCCGATTGCATCCATTGTTTTTTTTTTTTTTTTTAATTTTATATCTAAAAGGGGATTTATTTTTAATTTTTTATTACATATATGCAGGATAAAATGGATCGTATTTAATCCGCCTTGGATTATTATGAAAAGCAAATACGGCGTATATTTGCTTTTCAGTCAAACTTACAGGAAATTTCCAAAGAATTGTCAAAGTCATATGGAATTTTCACATTTCTCCAGTAATGGGCTACAGCGCCTTCCTCTTATATCATATATGGATATCCGCCACCAATCTGCCACACAAACACCTTTCGCATTTCATCTATGTATATAAAAAAACTTAAATGCTGTTCGTTGGTAAGCGCATCACATGAGAACTGTTTGGCTCATGTTTTTATTAAATATTCGTAATAGTCCGAATAAGATTTTTACGGAAGAAAAATGGAAAAGTTGCCCAGAAACTTGGGATGGGATTTTTGTATGAACTCGTGACCATAACTCACGGTTCGAATGACCCGATTGAGCTTAATTTTCAGGCAATCTTCGGTATTGGCCTGAAAAGTGTTCCTATGAAGTTTCATCAAAATCGGTCCACTACTTTAGTATTAAAGTACATAAGGTCCTACTTAAAAAAGAGTTTCTTTTGTTAGGCGTAGCAACGAAGGCCGGGTACCCGTCGCACAATGGCTCATTTTGTGACAGTTTTTTTTTTATGCTTAAAGAAAATTCCAAGGGCTTCACAGGGTGTTCTTACTTTTCACCACTGTTTTCCTCAGATTAGCTTGAAGACATCCTTACTTCAATCATAAACTTTTGAATATTCTTAAAGTAAAATATTATGTTTATCACCTGTGGTGAGAAAGTCTTATTTTAGCATAAGATTCTGAAACACCCTGTAAAGAAGGTTTCTCAAAATTCACACATTTTAAAGCCCTTGGAATTTCCTGTAAGCAAACAACAAAAAAAACAGTCACGATATCTTTATTCGTTTAAGGGTTATGATTTTTGCAAGCAAAAAAGTCAAAATGAGCGCTGCACTTCTCCAATAAGAGAGAGAGAAAAAAAAATTAAATTTGGCCGACCTCGTCAAATCAAATCTCTCTAGCACAAAATTCCCGCAAGTTGCCGCACCTGAGTTTTTCAGTATATATTTACAAATATATAGAAATTAATTTCACGTTAGAATTAGGTCAGACTTTTACTTCAGTTTTATAAAAATTATTTATTAGTTTTATAAAGATTATAAAAAAAAAAATTCATTCGGTTTCGTTTGAACAAATAAACAGATATACCACACAAAGTGAGAAACGAATGATTTTTTTTAAACTCTTTGTCTCATTTTTACGCTAAAACTTAAGAAAAAAAAATAAAATAAAAAAAAAAATTTTTAGGTGGCCTTAAAAATTACTCAACTTTGACTGGGTCTACAGGCAAAACTATTGATCCAAAAGAATTAATTTTTTCGGTTACCAGAGCTCCAAACATTTGTTAGTCCAGTGAATTTCAAAATTTTGCATTATAGACCCACCCGAAAATTTAATTAAGCAAGCACTTTTGCCTAAATGAGCCACTGTGCGTCGGTCCAGCAGTTTGCCCACTACTTTAGTATTATTGTACTTAAGTACTAAAAAGAAAATTGAGATGTAGCATTTGCACATTTATTTAGCCCAAGAGCAAATTGCTTTTGGTTTAAATATATATGTTCTTTGGTTAAATATATTTGCTAAAAGGTTAAACATATTTGCTTTTGGATTAATGTTAATTGCTAAAGGGCCAAATATATTTGTGCTTGGGTTAGATTTATTTGCTGTTAGGCTAAAAAAATGTGCAAATGTTATATATTTAAGTTGGACCACTTACCCACTATTGGCTGGCAAAAAATTGTTCTCTAATAAACTTAGCCCCAAGCGCCTGCCTGACAGTTGTTTTTCTTTTTTTTTTGTTAGGCGCAGGAAAGCAGGTCAGCTACCCGCTAGTATTTAATATTCTATATGATATCCGCTATCACTTTTGATTCGAAGTGGAATTAATAATGGCAAAAACTAAATCCGGCATCAAAATTGTGGGCCTGTGTACAAAAAATTAACCACTGATATGCACCTACACAATGTGTTCTTTGTAAATTATTTTCATGCAGTTTTTCTTTCAAATTCTCTGCTTGTATACGAAAAGCTAGTAGCTTACCAATCCCTCTAAAAAAAAATCAAAACTATCATTTTATCGCATTTTACCGCCCATAGCAATTCTCAACAATAAATACGACCCTGCCCATCACTGTCATAGGACATTTACTATTATAGCGACAGAATGAGAATCTATTGATTTTTTATTTTTATTTATTTTTTTTTTTTTTGTAAAAAAGAAAGGAGAAACATGCGAGTAGTCTCCGCAGCTTATAAGTTCGATGGAAAAGTTGTTTCAAGGACGTGGAATTATGTGCAAACTTTTAGTTGTCACTAACGCGCTCCTACTACTATGTTGCCCTACATGAGCGTATGTGTGTGTGCATAAATTCGAATAAAGAGAAATCAAAACAATGTCTAAAACTTTTGTTCCAAGCAGATGACATCCTTCAGACAAAATGTTTTCATTTGGATACATTTTCCAAAACACAAGTGATGTAGACGCAAAAATAATGGAAAAAAGCACGAAAACCATGTCGGCGAATGTACATATGTAACTAATTGAAACGACAGGAGAACATTTATTATTTATTGCGGTTGTTGAGGGATTTTATTTCACGTTCTCCTGCATTCCACAGCCATACTTTTATGGGCTTTAGAGATACACTTCACAAGTGAAAAACATGAGTAATGTGTGTGCCCAAGTATATGAAAGGATATGAAAAATTGTACAACCGACTGTAAAGGTGGTACAGAACTATTAGCGATCTACTTGTCATCAGATGTAAGTACAGTTTCTTTCTGAGCAATCGATAACTTTCATCTCGAACCACTAACCTGCTTCTGCTTTTCGTCGTGGGGAAATATGGAAATGGTTTTTATGCCTCTTGGGAAAAACTCTTATATATTATTTACAAGGTAATTGCTCATCACTTTTTGTACGAATATATTTCGGCAATACTATAGAGGACTAACTACACACAGAGAAAAAACATGTTGAAAGATATTTGGCGATAATTGAAAAAAGTGTTAGCACATAAATATTCTGCAGAAATTGGTTGATCTCGAATCTGCACTCTGTGGAAGTTATAAATATTTTTTCTTCTTAATTCTTCTTTTGCTGTCTCTTCGCCATTATTATGAGCAGAGCCGACGAGGAAAAGGTGAAGGTACTCTTTGTGTTTTCTTATTCTCCGGTTTCCTTTTCAGCTATACCTGAAGTTAAGCTAAGATTGGACGGATTTTTTATGTAAATTTTGTTGGTTCCATCTATCGGTAATTATTTGAACTAGCACATTTTACGGGTGACATCTGTTGCAAACAATGCCTCAACAATTTGAATTTCACCCGTTTTAGTCAGCAAATTCAAACAAGCCCAAGAGGAGTCTCTACCATTCTATGGAGAAATGCAAAATGGTTGGCAATTTGCTTCCAAATTTGTCCGCTCTGAACCAAGAGGGCTAGTAATGTTGGCGTCAATTTATGGGCAGAGATTGTATGGAAGTGACATTTCACTAGCAGTTCATATATAGTATGTCAATGCGTACACTGTATGGCGTTAGAAAGATGACATTTCGTAGAAAAAACTTCTCTGGCAGTTTTGTGATTGGTTGACTCAGTTTTATTTAACCGCGCGTCAAATATGAACACCAGCAAAGAGCAAATACGTCATATTTTACAGTTTTTCTTCGATTAAAGCGAAAACGCAAGCCAGGCAGCTGAAACGTGAATGGTGTTTATGGTCCTGATACTGTAACAGTCAATCACACGCAGTTTTGATTTTGTTGATTCCGTTCCGGTAATTTCGATGTCAAAGATGCACCGCGCTCTGGACGGATAATTGTCTAAAATGTCGATAAAATCATTTATAGCCCTTATTTCATTATAATTTATTCCTTAGATAATAAAGCTTGTTCTTAATATGGAATGTTACGTTGTATTCAAGATTCCTTATTTTGTCCCTTATTTAAACGCTGGCCATGTCTTACACAATAAGGTTTTTTCTATCACATCAGGATTTTTCACAATACAAATTTTTGATAATTACTCAATGATTGAGGTATTGAGGTACTTTTCTCACACCACTAACGGAGCTAAGGTTGAAGAGTGCAGAGCACAGCGAACTTGCCTAAAGAAGGCCAAATCACTGCTAGGAGCTTCAAAAGGCCACCATCAACACGCCACAGAAACATGGTGGTGGAGTGATGAAGCTAAGAAGGTAATAAATGGAAGAAAGCGACTTTCAAAGCTTGGTCAAAGTGCTTCTCTAATAAAGAGACGAAGAAGCTCGCCTCGAAGTGGAATACAGATGTTGCAAGAAAAAAGCGAAGAAGAAGTGCGCTCAGCTTCAAGCAGAAAGTACGCAGGGCATGTATCGGGAGCTGGAGAAAATATCTTCCTCGGTTGCTGATGCAAACCAGGCTATGAAGGAGATGCGGAGACACAATATGAACAAGAGCGCAAGCGTCTTCAAAATAGCCGCCCAAAGAAGGACGAATGCTCAGGAGATTCGTTCTCCAAAGTTCATTAACAATGCTCATGGCCAGCTTTTTATAGATGATGACAAAATTCTGCAGAGGTGGCGGCAGTATTGTGAAGAGATTTTGAATGAACAATTTTCCCGGCTATACTTGTCAAGAGCCACCCCTAACTCTGAGGAAATACCCGACATCACAGTCGAAGAAGTTAGTGAGGCGGTCAAATACTCCAAAAATCGAAAAGTGGTTGGGCCAGACGAGATGCCATTTGAGTTCTGGAAAAAGATGGGAGGCGTCGGGTTCAGATGGCTCAGAATTCTCATCTCAAAATTTGTGAGAGGTTATCCAGTTATCAATGGAGGGAAAGTTTCCTTCTCCTTGTATACTACCGTTCGATCAAACTGATATGAAATACACCATGAAGATCGTTGAGCGGGTATTAGGTGGCCAACTGCGAAAAATAATACGGCTATGCTGCTTATGATGCCCGTTCTCTGATCCACTCAGGCATATTCCAGACATTTATTTGAATGGAATAGTGCTTCCCAAATGCGAAAAGTTCAAATATCTGGGCTCTATGATCAATAACAAAGCAACTTGTGATGACGACATCAATCATCGCTTAAGCGTGGGGTGGATGAAGTGGACAGAAAATTCCGCTATCTTCTGTGACAGAAAAATGTCACCTAAGTTGAAAGGAAGGCTCTACACCACAGCTGTGCGTCCAGCACTCACATACGGTTTACAATGTTGGACGATGTACAAAACGTATGGGAGTAAATTAACGGCATCTGAGATAAAGATGCTTCGCATGACAGCAGGAGTAACAAGGCTTGATCGAATAAGAAGATTGAAGCTCAGTGGAAGCCTTCAATTCAAGGAAACCATCGTACACAAATTAGAGCGCGACCGGCTCAACTCGAATTGCCACGTTCAAAGAAGAGATCATTTGAACCCTGTTAAAAAGGCAATATCAATGAACCTTCCAAAGACATCACGAGGGATGAGAGGCAGGCCTATAAACGCTTGGATCACACAATTGCGACGACATCGGCATTTCATTGGCCTCAGTAACGGAGTGATCCAAAGTCGGCAGGCCTGCCGATATTTTCTGAGGGCAAATAGGCGAACCCCACAGCCGGATCAGTAGAAATGCGGTAAAGTAGGAGGGTTATGATCCCTTGTTTTCGGATCATAACCTTGCTGAGAAAGGAAGAAGCAGACTCAATGATTGAGGTATTTTAGTAAAAAAAAAATCATAGTAAAAAAATAAGTGTGTTGTTGATAGTTCTTTTTATATAAATATTCTGCATAAAAATAAGTATTTTTAAACATTACAAAGGGTTGTGAAACCTTGTCTTTTTTCATGGAAGCTCTGTGGAGCAATCTCCTCTTGTGAGCGTTGTTTGTATGGTCACGCTTTAACATCCAGCTGTAGTGTGCCATCATGCTTATATTCCATTTTTCCTTGATACCTACGCTTCATTTCTTTTATATCCTGATGCAATCTTTCACCTTGTTCTTCACAAGTTATCAGGAAAGTAGCGTAGGTGAGAATGAAGAAAGTGAAGTTTGAGGATCATCAAACAACCTAATCTTTCGAAATTTTGAAGCATATTATTTTATTATCTTATAAAGACTATAAAAGCAAAGTCGATTTTCCTTGTGAACACCGTTTCTCGAAAACTACTAGACGTAGGCACTTGAAATTTTCCGCAGTTATTCCTTATTTTGCCTAGATGCGAGATAAGAAGGGATTTTCCGAAATTCAAGGCCTAAATGGCATAAAAGGGGGTGGAGATCGAATTTTCCATCTGTAAATATTGATTCCACAACCGTAGCTCAGTACTGGCTCTCCGGATTAAAAAAATAGAAAATATGTGAATTTAATAAATTCGCCGCTGATTCATTTAAGGTATCAAACATCCTTCTGCGTTGTCCTGAAGCTGAGCAATGCTAAAAACAATTAATCAAATCAACACCCACAATTTTTTCTTCAGTGGAGACCACTACCAGCAGTCATGCTGCAGTGGCTGAGCGGGTTTGTGTATGCTCTGGTGGCGATACCCACGGGGGAAATTAAAATCGAGTTGACAAATTTTCAGTATTGCATTCAGTTGGTAATTATATTTCAATATGTAAATAACCGTCAACTAAAATGCGGGCGAAGCAAGGCGAGGGTCAGCTAGTTTCTTCATAATTTTGGCTCTAATGGTTTCTTAAAAAGTTCGTAATATTTCTTTTAACGATACCCATGCTGCCAATTCTGCAGGATTCAGTTTCCTTTCGAAGTCTTCATGTTTCATCAAATTTCTTATATTGATGCAGAAAATGCCTTCTTTCAATTTAGCTTCAGATAAAGATGGGAATACTCCTTCTAAATGCTTAAATCCATCGCCTTGTTTATTTAAAGCTTTGACAAATTGTTTCATAATACCAAGTCTTATGTGCAGAAGTGGTAATAAAGCTTTTTGAGGTGGCACTATGTTTTATCGAACTATTTTTATTTTTATTTTTTTTTTTCTGTTTCGAAATTAGTTCTAGCCGTCCATTCCATTCCAGTCCATTCTTTTTTCGTGTAATGTTGTATCCTGTTCCTACTGTCCCACTCACATAAGAAGCACGGATATTTTGTAAATCCACTTTTCTCTCCTAATAACATGGCAAGCATTTTTAAATCTCCAGAGACAGTACACCCATGCTGGTTGTAGTTGATTTTAGTCAAAACTGTAGTGTAGCTATATTCATTCGTAGATCAATTCAACATTCTCTTCTACCAATTGCACACACTCGTTATATAGAAAATGTAGGCGTAGAGATAAGGTTAAGCAATGATAGAACGGTTAAAATTGTTTGTGTTTTTTTTTCAGGTAGAGATTCAACCATCGAAAAAAGGCAACATTTAAATAATGACTTGCGGAAATTGCTAATTAGGAATGGAGACTATATTGCTGGTGGAGACTTAAATTGTAGGCGTAGAGATTGGGGTTGCAATAGAGCAAATGCATTCGGAAATGTGCTTTCAAGTCTGTCAAACGTGTCTCCGTTTTCTGTATTTTTTCCGTGTAGTCCTACGTATATACCTGCTGGTTCGAGGGGCCTTCCATCTACTCTCGACTTATTTATAACCAACGCATATAGCTTAGTCTCGCAACCAATCGCGTTAAATGAATTAAGTTCTGATCACAATCCAGTTTTTTGCCGAATTCTAGAATCAGGTAGGAAGAGGGAGCAATATTACCTCGATTTTAAAAATGCTAATTGGGCCAATTTTAGGTCGGAAATGAGAGCAAAACTAAGAAGAACTTCAATTGACTTAGAAAGTGTCTCTAGTAAAGAAAATATTGACAATCTGGTTGAAACTTTTACAGGACACATCCTCAGTTCCGTAGACTCAAGTGTCCCAAAAGCAGTAAAGAAGAGTTTCTATATTCAGGTACCACATCATGTTTTAGTATACATACGCATCAGGAACTCTTTAAAAAGACAATGGCAGAGATACCGGCTGCTATTTCTCCGCGACCAAATGCAGTACTTCAACAAACTTATTTCTACTCAAATCCAGAGGCATAGGAACAAAGAATGGAATAAGAAGCTGAATACTTTAGATAAAAATGCGAGACCTTTCTGGAATGTTGTTACAATAGTTAAAGATAAAAATAGGCAAATTCCCGGACTGCAAGATTCTGACAACTTCATTTACGAGGATATTGAAAAAGCAAACATTTTCGATTCTTCCTTTATTAGGAATCATATGGTATCCCAGCATCTCGGTGATGGAGTCACAAACACATTAGTAAATAACGTTGCTAATAGAATTTATCTGCAAAGTCTTGTACTATCTACTGATGACTACATCTCTCTGACTGTCGATGTATTAAAAAGTTCACAGCTGAGAAAGTCAAATTCAGTCATTTGCCTAAAGTAGGAGTGCGTTTTCTAGCATTCTTGGTGAATGCATGCTTGAAACTGCAGTACTTTCCGAATGCTTGGAAAATCGCAAAGGTAGTCCCTATTCTAAAGGCAGGACAGCCTTTTGAAAACCCTAGTAGCTATCGTCCCATAAGTTTACTTAGCTGTCTGAGTAAAATCTGTGAAAAAGTCATAAGAAGGAAACTTATGAGATATGTTGATGACGTACATGTATTTCCTGACGAACAATTTTGGTTCAGAAGTCATCACAGCACATCTCACCCAGTCCTCAGAATTTGTGAAAAGAAACCGTTCGATGGGCAAGTCAACCGGTTTACTATTACTAGATATCGAAAAAGCCTTTGATTCTGTGTGGCATAATGAAATTGTGTAGATTTGGTTTTCCTCCGTACTTAGTAAAAATTGTTCAAAGTTTTCTGTCAAATCGTTTTTTTAAAGTCTATGTTAATGACTGTGCATCCGTCCTACAACATGTTAACGCAGGTGTTTCACAGGGTGCAGTTCTTGGTCCAATACTTTATAATATTTACACGTCCGATTTTCCAGAGTTACCAGCATATGAAACGGCTAATTGTGCAATATGCCACTTAAGGAAACTCCAAGTGTCACAAAACAAATTGCTAAAAATGATGCTAAATCTATCTAGATATCATTCTACTACAGATCTTCACCACACAGCGAATGTTATCTCCGATAGAATTCTTAAGCTCACCGATACATTTTTTACGGAACTGTGATAATTCAGACAATGCACTTATAAACCGACTAAATGTTTAAGCATGTTTCATTCTTTAGATGCACACAGATTTGTATTTACTATTTTTTCTTTTATATTTATTTATTTATCTTTATTCACTTGTTTGTTATTTATTTTGTTCACGTATTAATGTAATGTAATCATCCATCTACTTATTAGTATATCTATTTATTATTTATTAAATTATTTATTTATTTATTTCTTTATTTGTTTATTTATTTATTTTCATATACATTAATTTTTATATTTGTTAGTTTATTTATTTATTAATCCATTTTATAACCATTTATTTACATTCAAATTATATATTTATTTATAAATTTATTTTTATATCGATTTATCTATTTATTTATTTATTTATTTGTTTTTTTTATTTATTTTCATATACATTTATTTACATATTTGTTAAATTATTTATTTATTAATCTGTTTTATAACCATTTATTTACATATTTATTAATTTACATTTATATTATATGTTTATTTATGAATTTATTTTTGTATCGATTTATTTATTTATTTATTTATTTATATGTTTGTATATTTACTTATTTATTTATTTATTTCTACTTCAACTTATTTATGTACTTATTTGTTTTTTTTTTTTTTTTTTATTATATGGGAGGTTTTCCTTTCGCTTTTTTCCCCCAAATTTATCTTTAATTTCTTTTACTCACGACCTGTCTCAAATTCAAAAATTAATATTTCAGTAGAAAGACATACCATATATGTAGTATCAAAACTCTGTACTTGTGTAAATTGTGCGACAACAACCCTCTTGTAACATTTTTTGGGAAAATAAATATATCTATCTATCTATCTTTCATGAATGATAAGAACTAGTTACTTGATAAATAAACTAATAACAGATGGATACATAGAAATAATATTCCAAAGATCCCCTCATTAATTTATCGATACCTATTCCAATGAGATAAAGTGCTTTCTATAGAAAAATAATAGAAACATAAAATTTACTTTATAAAATTGTTTGCTGGGAATGTGTCGAACCACATAATGTGTGTATTACACGATGCGTATTGTGTGGAAAAAAAACCCATGCAAATACGTGCTCTTGTCGATCGCATATATGTAAAAGCTTTCATATGCGTACACAACATTTGTTACATATTATTGTGTAGATTAGACTATTGTCTACATTTTTCACATTCGGCTTATGTAATACAATAACATATAACCCCGCCAGTTGGAATCGCCACCAGAACATACATAAACCTACACACAACCCGGTTTAACAAAAAAAAAGGAAACCGACGGATAAGAAAACACGAAGAGTACCATCTCCCTTTCGTCAGCCAGTCGACTCTGCTCTTAAAGATAGCGAAGAGACGGCGAAAGGAGAATAAAGAAAAAAAAATATTATTTCCTCCACTGAGAGCCGGTTCGAGACCATGAACAAGAACAAATTGATTAAAATCTTAATTTTGCAAAAGATGTTTTTGATTAGATTTCAGCTTCTGGATGTCAGATCACGATTAAACATACACCATTTTAAAAGGTATGCTCTAAACACTGTAACTGCGAAAACCATGTTCAGTTTCGTGAAGCGGGTTTGCGTTGTGTATGCGTGGAAATGGCTTTTCATGTATACTTTAATTAAATGTATGGATACATTTTGACTATTCTGTTGGAAGCCTTTCATTTCCCGAGATAGGAAGTATTCCAAATGTTGACCTGGGTTATATAAGCTATCACTGTGCCAAATTTCATCGAAATTCATGTAGTAGTTTCCACGTGATACAGAAAGACAAACAAATTCGACCTCCTACAGTTTTATTTTACTCGTATGTATAAGTTTCTACTGCTCAACTCAGGTACCAACTATTCTCGACCTAATCTAAAATAATAAAAAAAGTTCAGGCCAATGAGTTCTCATTGATTTAGTGATTTAAATCAAGTGCAAATTTTGGAAAGTTTCAATAAAAAGGGATATTGAATATCGTGGGGTAATGACATTCCTTACAAAGTAGGGATTTATTCCAAAATAACTAAAAGGTGAGCTGAACTATGTCTGTGCACCATATGCACCATCATAAACAGTCATTAAGGACTGGTTACATATTAGCACATAACGAAAATACATTTGTAGCTGTAGGTCTTGCAGACGGTCACATAACTTTTAATGTCGCATTTTTGTCTCCCAAAGCTTTTAAATGTCAACAGTTGTATGTGGCACCCGTAATTTATGTCTATTAGACAATATGTAACGATATGTAACCATTAATGGAAGGAAGTTGATGTAAAAAAGAAGTCGTTTATGTAGTTTTTATGTTCCGTCTAATCTTATATTTATAATTGTTTACACATTTTTAGTACCTACTACGTGTGGTATCCAGCTTTGCCCAGGTAGAATACAAACGCTTATTACAGGCTTTATGTGATAGGTAGATAACTACTAATCAACATAACGACAAAACCGCTTCATCAATTTCCACGAAATTACTTTCATTATTTAAAGTAAATTTCATCAAAGATTTAAAACTGCACGTTATTCTGAAGCTGAGAAATTGACAAATGAATATGGTAAGCATAATAAACTTTTAAACGTGAGCCGAGCCGCGGGTACAGCTAGTATAGAATAAAAGGGTTGACTTCCAAACCAGAGAACTGCAGCAAGCAGCTCATTTTATGAACCACTCGAGACATTCACTACATTTACACACTTACACACATTCACATTCATTCCAAGTAATGATTAGCTCACACTTTATTGCCTCCATAATATGTATCCTGAAAATTCTACACTTATTCAATACGAGCTACTTGAAACCATTCAAAGGCTCGTGAATCACTTATACATTTGCAAATACTCTGATTGACTAAATACTTTGAGTGCAAGCCTACTACGCATTCAAATACTCACAAGTGTCGATTCATACTTACCAGTTTTCTTTGTGCGTGAGACTGTGGACGGCTCGTGTTCAAGTGAGTGATTGTCAACACCAAATGAGTGAGTTCATGCAGTTCTCTGTTCCAAACGTGAGGTACCAAGAGGAATTAATGAAATATAAGGTTCCGCGAAACTCTCTCTCTCTACATATTAGCATGACCTGTTCGCCTTTTGACAGCATCAAGTATTTTGGATTAAAGTTAGGCCGGAAGCTCATCTGAAGTCACTGAACATAGCAGAAAGTCGCTACCATGTACGCGTGCAAAAAGTAGAAGGGTACACACGGGGCTTGCAGCCAAACATAATCCATTTTTTCTTCATGTGTCGGTAGCTGGGCCAATTTATTCTAGAGAAATGACAACCCAAATTTCTGAAGGAAAACAAGAAAAAAAGGAGCACGCCTTAGCATCACCAGCGCATAAAAGCCTCCCCAACAGCGGCGCTCTTTAAAAATGTCTACTTCTTTGACAAATAAATACGTCCACTCTGCTTTCGATATTTACGGATGGGTCGAGACAAACACTGTAGTCCCGTATCGTCAAGACGAGCTAGTGAATCGTGTATCGCAAACTGACAGCACTGTATGTATCGACAATCAGGCCGCTATCTAAGCGACGTCTGGTGTACCCGCGACGGAGAACAACCCTCTCTTATATCTATCATTTGTCTACGTGCCCGCGACCATCTACTCTTGCATGCTGTTCCATTAATCTTCCCAGCCATCATAACAGTCTGCCCTCTATGACTGTACCTTGCATTGAGCATGATTCTTGGTTTAAGGTTTTTTTTAACTTGTTTTATAGATCGAGATATTGAAATTTGTAGACTTACTTACTTACTTAGGTGGCGCTACAGTTCGGGGTGAACCTGGGCTTCAACCAACAAGCCTCTCCATTTAGCTAATTGCTTCCAGTTGCGTACTCCAAGTTGGTCGAGATCCCTTTGAATGTGTGCGCGCCACCTACGGTGAGGAGGTCCTTTACTGCCTCGTCCTCGGGGTTAGATTTGAAGACTCTGCGGGCCGCAGCGTTGGTGTCCATTCGTTCTACATGCCCTAGCCATCTCAGGCGTCCAATACGCAGTTTTTTGACTAGGTCGATGTCGCTGTATAGCTCGTATAGTTCGTGATTGAATCTTCTCCTCCAAAACCCGGCAACGCAAACGGGACGGAATATCTTACGAAGAATTTTTCTCTTAAACCGACCAAGGATATCTTCATCCTCTTTTAATAAAGTCCATGTTTCAGTGCCTTAAAGCAGGACTGTGATGATCAGGGTCTTATACAAAGTCTCCTTAGTTGTTCGAGATAGGGCTTTACTGTTGAATTGCCTTATAAGCCAAAACAAACACCGATTGGCAAGAGTTATTCTTCGATTGATTTCTGCGCTGATCTTGTTTTTCGAGTTTATAGCAGAGCCAAGGTAGACAAATTCCCTTACTACCTCGAAGTTATAGCTGCCCAATGTGACGTCCTGTCCAATTCCTCGGCGTTGATTTTCCCTTCTTATTGACGGCATATACTTGGTTGTGCCCTCATTTATCATTAAACCCATTTTGGCCGCTTCCGCCTCAATGCTTGCAAACGCTCTGGTGATAGCCAGGACTGGATCCTTAGAACTCCGATCTTTAGAATTTCTCTGATTTTGGTTTTTTTTTTTTTTTAGGTTTGAAGATGAAACCTCATCACCTGGATTGCGTTCGCCAAAATTCGCACTCAGCCCACCGAATATCTACTACAAGGGTTGGTGGACGTTCCCTTATTTTTCCTGCAATTTAGGCAAATGGATTCTGTCCTACAGCATAACTATACCACCCGTCGGCCGTCACGGACTGAGAGGATTCATTAGCATCGACATCGATGTGACCAGTCTGCGAGTGAACCAATGTGAGGCTCCAATTTATCGTTTCAATTACCAACAGATACAGTCGCGTCGTTTGCATTTAGTCGACACCCAAATGACTGAGTCCATCAATGACATTCAAGCATTTCATGGATCACATAAATGCCACCGAGACACCATGGAGGTAAGTAGCCTCTTTCAGTTTTTTTTTTGTTTATCATTTTAAGCATCCTACTGATGATGATAATTTCCGCGCGGTAAACAGTGCGAGTACCGCATACCCATAGAATCGCCGACAATAACCAATAAAATCATTGCCACGCCAAACGGATGGACGCGTGGGTCCTATCAGTGTCTGTGCAAACGCGGTTACTACTCGACAAGACATCCGGACGGTTTCAATGGCACCGTGATGGAGATCGCCTGGCAGGAGCAGCGGGACAATGTGAGCAATTATTACACAAATGAGTTTGTGTGCCACCAATGTGCGCCCGGTTGTGGCTTCTGCCTGGGACCAGAACCTTGCTTGGCCACCTATAATTGGCCATTTAGGTAAGTTTGCGGTACAGGGAAAGGTGATGAGAAATAATGCTATACTATGTGATTGACTTCCAATCGCAGGATATCTCTGTTGGTCGTATCGGTTGGGTGTGCTGTATCAACTTTCGTACTGGCTGGATACCTATTTCATCACAGGAAGGTGAAAGTTTTCAAAGTCGCAAGTCCAATATTCCTGCTCATAACATTGATTGGATGCGCTATTATGTACATGGAGGTGAGTACTTTTACTTAAATCGAATATTCAGAAAGTTACTGTATTATCAGGTGTGATAAACACATTTGAGGCCTTATGCATGATGTGACAGTTTATTCAACCAAGTATAGTGGCGATGATTGTGGACTTCGGTAGTTTGACTACAAGTGCATGAAAATAGTTTTGACATGTTACTTGTTTTTTGAAGGTATACTTGTGTGCAGATGTATTAAGATGTATTTCAGGATATAGGAGAAATTTTCTTTTAAAGTATCAAAAGTGGTAGAAATAGTGATTACAAACCTAACACAGCAGAGAAACCTTAGTTCTCCATTAATACAAATACGTCGATTGGTGGTGATTCTGTCTTCGAAAATGAGTTTGAAAGACTTTTAAAGAACTTTAATATTATCATCTCTCCCGAGGTACCTACTGAGATAAAAAATAGATCTGATACAAATGATATGTTGTCTATTGACCAGCAGATGTAGACAATATTGGCAAAAAGTAGTCATTATTTATTTGAAGCTTCTAGGATTAACTTTGTCTGCAGGTGCTTTATAGAAATGATCCGGCTGGATTCTAAATTCAAAAATTTCATTTGGCGCTACAGCATTAAAGGCTAACGTACTTCATTTAAAAAACTGTGTTGGTATGCCATTTGATCCTGTAGCTTTTCCATCTTTTAGAGACCCTAAAACCAAAGTGTGACCATAAGCCATCTAAGTCAATATCGGATACTCGTTTTGTTCTCCCATTACCTTTTATTTTCCTCGTTAGCTCGCAAAACTCTTCTGAATCCCTACATTGACTAACAGCCTTCGCCAAACCTTACTGATAAGTTTGTACTATATATAAATAGTCTGCAGAGAAACTTCAAAAACGAGATGAAACTCATAAAATCACCCTTGGATAGCAGGAGAGCCTCGTGGTCTCGTGCGTTTGCCTCCGTTAGATCTATTATTAAAAAAATGGCATCAGTTTTACTTTAAAAGCTTTAGTTTCTTAGAAACTTTACTTTTATCAACTATTGTCCATTCTCGAGTGTTTTCTACGAGATGTGAACCCAATAATTTTCCACAATGTGGGCATTCCTTCCTTCATGGTATCATAAATTAATTCTTTTTGGTGAAATCTTTCTCCTTGCTCTTCATTTACATCACCAAAGTTATCTGAAAAATGATCCCTCTTCTTTTTATTTCGGCGAGGTTATGGTCCGAAAACAAGTGATCATAACCCTCCCACTTCACCACATTTCTACTGATCCGCCTGTGGGGTTCGCCTCTCGCTAACTGAGGCCAATGAAATGTCGATGTCGTCGCATTTGTGTGATTCAGGCGTTTATAGGCCTGCCTCTCCTACATCGCGATGTCTTTCGAACGTTCATTGAAATTGCCTTTTTAACAGGGTTCAAATGAGGTGCCGTGAACTAAGGCCATATGAACTAACGCCATAATGGTGGTCCCATTTTCGTCAAAAAAATGTTAGACTTAATGTCTCGATGGGGTGGGACATAAGTCCCAAAAGAAAAATTTGGGGCTTATGTCCCTGGGACTTATGTCTCTGCGCCATATAAGTCACAAGAATAGTTTTGAACTTATGGCCCACTTCTTCTTTAAGATTGTGGAACTATGGCCCTAAGTGTTGTGGACTGTTGACCCAGGTGGGTCAAGAGTCCATTGTGGACTAAACGTGAGCCGATCGTGGTGTGACATTGGACTGATAAAGTTTTATCAAAACTATTGCATTGTACTCGGTCTTTTTTGAACTAATGCGATACCCATTTCCCTCTAAAACGTGCACCCACATATCAATCAGAGGGCATCTCATCTGACCCAACCGCTTTTCGTGTTTTTGGAGTATTTGACCACCTTACTAACTTCTTCGACTGTAATGTCGGGTATTTTTTCACAGTTAGGAATGGCTCTTGAAAAGTATAACCGGGGAAACTGTTCATTCAAAAGTCGTTCACAACACTGCCGCCACCTCTGCAGAATTTTGTCGTCATCCACAAGAAGCTGGCCATGAGCATTGTTAATGAACTTTGGCGAACGAATCTCTTGAGCATTCCTCCTTGTGCGGCTAATTTGAAGATGTTTGCGCTTCTGTTCACATTGTGTCGCCACAGCTCCTGGATAGCCTGGTTTGCATCAGCAACCGGGGAAGATATTTTCTCCAGCTCCCGATACAGGCCCTCCGTATTCTCTGCTTAAAGTTGGGCGCACTTCTTCTTCACTTTTTCGCTTCCTTCGCTTTTTCTGTATTCCACTTCATCTGAAAAATTATCCCTGTGGTCGAAAAGAGTATTTTTCGAAAGGTGGATGTATCTGTGGGCGGATTTCAACAATTTCTAGTTGCACCTAGGTAAGTATTGTTTTTTTTATTATAGTTTTAGACCTCTGGGTTTTAGTATACATTGCTTTCACTATAATGGAGAAAACTCGAATATGGTGGTCCTCAAATTCTTACTACCTGAGCGGCTGTCTGTAGATATGTATGATTGACTGCAAAGTACGGATATTGTACACCGTGCAATTGATTTATTTCAAACTCAGTATCTAGAGTCTGTGAAATCACAATTCGCGGGAAATTGGTTTTCTTACTCTAGCCTCAAATTTAGCGGTGTTTTTTTTTAAATAGATTTTATCAACGGTTAACGATTTCGTTCCAATTTTATATTTGCATTATTTTCGTAAAGAAATGCGAGGATGCAGAAGAGTACCTGACGGCGAAATTTTAAGGCAGCTGGTGATGCATTGGTGGAGAGCATAAACCAAAAAAAAAAAATACAAATATTTGGCGCAACAGCTCTTTAAAGTGCCAGGGACTAGCTTCTCGCAACCACTCATGTTGTGTGCGTTATATTTTTCAGACGAATGGAAGGGACCTACAGTTTAGTGCCGAATCCAAACGGCGATTTGAGAAGCTTTTTCTTGACAACAATACTCTCGGATGTTTGTCAGACGCTCGCGAGAGGTGGGACCGTGAAAAAACTTTTTGGTATTTTCTGGGATTCGAACTTGGAACCTCATGCGTAGTGATCCCAACTTATCTATAAAATTTGGTCAGACGAGCGTATGTCTGATGAATGGAATCTCAGCATCATTTTCCCAATCCACAAGTACCGAGACCTTCTTAACTGCACTTATTATAGAGGCATCAACCTATATTATCAATCAGTCAATATTGTGTGAAGGTAGGTAGGTAGAAGTAGTTGTGTCAGCAAAACCATGCCGACACTATATTAGCACAGAAGCGCCGTTTTAATACCACAACTCAAGTGACCTAACGGATGTAAAAAGGACGTTAACTGCTAGGGAAAAAGGAAAAAGAAAAAGCAGTGAGGATTATTCAAATCCACCCCGTTACATTGAGGAAACTGATAATATCCCCAATGCTAATCTCCGCTAGCTCTATTAGGTTGTCGAAAAAGGGTTTACCTAAGGGGCGCTGTCTGGCCTTGCCTAAAGCCGGACACTTGCAGAAGAAGTGTAAGATTATTTCTATTTCGTCAGCAGAATTGCAGCTACGACACTGTGAATTAAATGTAATGCCTATTCTAGCCGCATGAACCCCGATGGGCCAGTGGGCAGTACTAACTGTCAGAACTCTTGCGATATCTGCGCGGTTTCTGTTTAGTAGATCTTGTGTTCTTTTCTGGGAATATTTGGGCCGCATCTACCTGAAGATGACACAGTTCCGCACCCCCTGCCATCTGCTATCAGCCTTTAGCAGATAGTGCGCGAGATGCCTCCCTTGAGGACCCCCAACGGGACGTTGACCTCCAGGGCAGATCCTTGCCTCGCGAGTTCATCCACTCGCTCATTCCCCTCAATGTTGCTGTGACCCGGAACCCAAAGGAGACACATCCTTAGCCAATGACCAGGCGAGGCGAGTTCTTTTTTGCACTGTTCTACTATCCTTGAGGATGTAGTGCCAGATACTATAGCCTTGGTAGCCGCCTGGCTGTCAATGAGGATGGCAATGGTATTTAGGGGTGTAGAGGTTTGCTTAAGTAGGCGCCAGGCCTCACGTACAGAAAAAACTTCCCCCTGGAAGACACTGCATGAATCAGGAAGCCGGTAAGGCCTGGAAATATTGAGGGAATGAGAGAATATCCCCGCCCCTACCCCGCAGTCCGTTTTTGAACCGTCGATGAAGATTGTTGTTTCGAACTCATTTGTCAGTAGGCCAGTTTCCCATTCCACCCTGGTAGGGAATCTGACCGTGACGTCATTTCTAAAGTTCACTGTGGGAGTTATGTATATAGTCGGTCGGATTTGCTAGCAGTTTCATAGCAATATTGTATGAACGCCGGAAATTTTTCATCAACAGCCTGATTGGCCCCTATCAGTGCAGTTTCAGGACAGGAAAGTCCACCATCGATCAAATCTTCACACTTTGGTAGAACATGGGGTAAACCCAAGAAGTCTAAATCGATACTCACCATCTCTTTATCGATTTCAAGGCCGCCTATGACAGCATCTATAGAGAAGAACTTTATAGCGCCATGTCTAGTTTTGACATCCCTGCCAAACTTGTCTCTCTGTGTAGGATAACGAGGAAGAGCGCGCGCTGCTTCATCAAGGTCGGTAATAACCTCACCGAAATATTTTGTGTCAAAAAAGGTCTTAGAAAATGTTATGCGCTCTCATGTGACTTCTTTAATGTCGTACTTGAACGGGTTGTACGAAATCCATCCTTTCCAACGCCCGCACTGTGTGTAAACATGTTAAAGGTATTCATAACCCTTTGAGTGCGCGCAAATTATAAAAAAAAATAAAAAATATGCAGTCAACAAGAAGGCACAATCAACATCGACGGATTGGACAGAACCTCACAGTGGGCCGCTTCAACTTTGGGTTAAGGTGGGTTTCCACTTGTCATTTAATTGACAAAGTTTGACTACTCTCGTTTATGTCAATAAACGAAACCACTGCCGGTTCATTTCCACTTATGCCAATTATTGACAAAAAATCGTTTGTCAGTTCATTGACAATGAAATTTTGACAAATGCCTTTGTCAGTTCGTAAAATCTATTTCCACTTGCACTGCCAATTTGAAACATTGTCGATTGTGAACTGTGACATTGACGTGATAAAAAAAAACTATTCTCCGCAAAAATGTTCGTGCAAGTGGAAATGGAAACGTAAGTATTTAATTTTATATTGTAGTTATATGTCGAGAAGTGCATTCCACCTGAACATAATTCATGTTTTAAAATGATAAGGGTTTCAGATATGGTGGTCAATGAATTATTATTCATGTCTCTGTTTTATAGTATTTCGAGTTGGAGTCCCAAATGTTTTCGAATTGTTCCACTTGATGGAAGAGAGCAACTGAGGACTACACGCTCCATTCCACAGATGCCTTTCTAATTTTTTTTTAGCTTCTCCACGGCCTTTCTCTGAAACATTTTCTTACGATTTGGATGGAAAATTAATTTGTCATTTACATACATACATACATACATACATACGTCTTAAATGCCCCGTTAATCCTTCATGAGGGTCGCGGGGGTAGGATGCTCAGGTGGACCCTCCATCCTTCTCGATCCTCCGCCATTGACTCCAACTCATCAGGAGGAATCCCTAGACGGCTCCAGGTGAGATGTCGGACTTGGTCCAACCATCTATTTCTAGGCCTACCTGAAGGAATGGCAACCAAGGCACGTCTTGGAAGCCGGTCTGGGGTCATTCGCACTACGTGACCAAACCATCGAAGCATAGATCGTTCGGTTCGGAGAAGTATCTGCTCCACATTGAGCGCCTCGCGTACTCTGGTGTTGCGCACTCGATCTCTACAAGTTATTACAGCAACACCGCAAAGGAACCTCATTACGACAGCTTGTATCCGTGATCTTATTCTTTCGGTCACTACCCAAATTTCATGACCATAGGTGGGAGTTGGAACATACACAGAGTTAAAAACCGATAGCTTAGCTTGAACACTAAGTTCGGCCTTCCTTATAACAGATTGGCCAAGCTCTCTCAAAATTGATCCAGCCTGATCAATTCTACAGGATAACTCGGCTTCGCTCCTCCCATCACTCGTGAATAAGACCCCGAGGTACTTAAACTTATCCATCTGCTTCAGCGGGATTCCAATAACATGCAGAGTGCACTGAATGGGCGTTCTGGAAATGATCATTACTTCTGATTTGATCACGTTAACCTTCGTCCCTGCATCATCGCAAACTGCTACAAACCTTTCGAGTGCGCGCTGCATTTCGGTTTGAGAGAACCGTCACCTAAGGATGACCAAATCATCCACAAAGGGCAGATGACTAATCCTCAAGTTTCCACTTTGAAAGATTCTCCACCACGGCTGCGCTGCAACATCCAGTCCATATATACAATGAAGAGGGGATGTAACAATATGCACCCTTGATGGAGTCCAACGCCCACAGTTAAACGTATCGATTTAACACCGTTTATCCGAACAGAGCTTCTACAGTTTGTACATAAAGACTGAATCGCCCTTAACAGGGAACCATCACTCCCATACTCCTGCAGAACACTACAGAGTTTGTTTCGAGGAATCCTATCACATGCTTTTTCCAAATCCACAAAACAAGTCTAGACAGATTTAGCATACTCCCTGGCCTCCTCAAGAACCATTGCGAGAGTGAATAACTGGCCCGTTGTGCTTCTACCGGGACGAAAACCACACTGCTCATCCCCCAAACTGTCCCCAACCACAGCTCTGGAACGCGTTACTAGCACCTTAGCATTTTCCATTTTACAAATGAAAATTAAATTTATTTCATTTTTCCGGTTAGAAAAAAAAAAATTTTCTTTTGATTGAGAAACATTTGAAAATGTATGCCAATTCAATTTCAATGTCAATTAAAGACAAAATGGCATTTTGTTTGCCAACTCAGCTATTTCCACTTGTCAAGTAAATTTTTTGTCAGTTATTGACAGACAGTGTTAATCAATTCAATGACAAGCATTTTTTCATTATTTCCACTTGGCAATTTTCTAATTGATGAAAAATTCGTCATTCGTCAATTTCAAAGCGACAAGTGGAAACCTAGCTTTATAGTAAGGGACTTTGTCTACCTTGGCTCTGCTATTAATTCTAAAAACGACATCAGCGCAGAAATCAAGCGAAAAATAACTTTTGACTTTTGGGCATGAAGTCTGAGATGCATACTGCTGGACATGTAAGTAGTGCAATTTTCTCAAAGATCTTCATGTGGCCAACTAATTCGGAATTTGTATTGTTGCATTAAAGGTGAAGCTTTAGAGCACTGTTAGCCGCAGTCTTCATAATATCTATGTGTAGGGGTGAAATGTTTAAGAGAACCTCCAGCGCAGCTGTTGGGCAGGTGCGCATTGCGCCCGTAATACCTACACATGCTAGTCTCTGCACCTTCTGGAGAGCGGAGCGCGTAACGGTTTGGTTAACTTTATTCCACCATACTAGCGAAGCATAAGTTATTATCGGAACGATGAATGTGGTACAGGTCCATTGTACATTGGATCATTTTTGGATTTCATCCCCATTTTTTGCCGAAAAACCTAGAGTAGGCCCAGAAGGCTTTAGTCGCCTTCTCAGTGGTTCTGTTTGTATGAGGTTTCCAATTTAATTTGTGGTCTAGAGTAATCCCTGAAGAAAGGAGACCCTCTGAACTGCGTCAACTACAGAGGTATAAGTCTCCTAAATATCGCATATACGATCCTGTCTGCCGTATTATGTGAACGCCTAAAACCGATCGTCAACAACCTGACAGGTCCTTATCAGTGCGGTTTCAGGCCGGGAAAGTCCACCATTGACCAAATATTCACACTACGGCAGATCTTGGAAAAAACCCATGAATATAAAATCGACACGCACCACCTCTTAATCGATTTCAAAGTTGCCTATGATAGCGTGTATAGAGACGAGTTATACAGAGCCATGTCTAGTCTTGGCATCCCTGCCAAGCTCGTCCGTTTGTGCAGAATAACGATGGAGAACTCTCGCTGCTCCATCAAAGTCGGTAAGAACATCACCGAACCGTTCGATGTCAGGAAAGGTCGTAGACAAGGCGACGCGCTATCATGCGATCTCTTAAACATAGTACTTGAGAGAATTGTACGAAACTCACAAGCCAACGCCGGAGGTACAATCTTCTTCAAGTCTGTACAACTACTCGCTTATGCCGATGACATTGACATAATTGAGTAGCAAAGCCCTATCTCGAACTGCTAAGGTAACTCTTTATAAGACACTTATCATCCCAGTCCTGCTGTATGGCGCAGAGGCATGGGCTTTGACAAAACCGGATGAGGATGCCCTTGGTTATTTCGAGAGAAAAGTTCTTCGAGCGATCTTTGATCCCGTCTGCATAAACGATGAGTGGAGGAGAAGGTATAATGCCGAACTATAAGGTACTGTACAAGGACATCGACTTAGACAGAAGAGTTCACATACAGCGACTAAGATGGCTGGGTCATTTAGGGCGGATGGAACCCAACGTTCCCGCTAAGAAAGTCTTCGAATCCACCGCGGACGGACGGCGCAGTAGAGGACGACCTCGCGGTAGGTGGCGCAAACAAGTGGAGGGGGACCTCAACCAACTTGGCGTGCGCAACTGGAAGCAGCTGGCTCGTAATCGTACTGGCTGGAGAGGTTTGTTGGTTGAGGCCCAGGTCCACCCCGAACTGTAGCGCCATCTAAGTAAGTAAGTAGAGTAATCCCAAGATATTTTGTTTCTTTTGAGAACTCAATTTGAGTATTGTTTAGTGATAGTGCTCGAAGGCTTAAGTTTTTCCTCCTGGTGAAAGCAATGATTACGGTTTTTGCAGGGTTAACCGTTAGACCTTCTGACTGGCACCAGTTGTTCACTTTATTTAGGGCATATTGCATTTGTTCAGAAATGCTGGATTCATCCTTGCCCTTAGCAATAATGACTACGTCGTCAGCCTAGCCCTGGGTGAGAAATCCAGAACTATTGAGGTCAATTATGATACTGTCCACTACAGTGGACCATAAAAGAGGATATTGGACACCCTTTTGGGGACAGCCCTTAGTAGTTCTAACGGAGTTTGAGATTTGTCCAAGCTTGGTAGTGATAAGTCTGCTTCTGAGCATGGAGCATATCCATTTGGTAGTTTGCAGGTCAATGCCTTTGACATCAGCAGCAGACTTAATTGATTGAAACGATGTGTTATCGAAGGCGCCAGAGATGTCCAGGAAGGAGCATAAGGCTATTTCCTTCTTTGACAAAGCTTCTTCAATAGTACTGACTAGATGGTGAAGGGCTGTGACCGTAGATTTACCAGATTGATATGCAAATTGAAGATAATTTAGGGGGTGTTCTATAGGGGCGGAATTTCTTATGTGAAGATCAAAGATTTTTTCCAATACCTTAAGAAACACAGAGGTGACACTGATTGGCCTAAAGGCCTTTGAGTCTGATTTTGATCTGGCGCCGGCTTTAGGAATGAACACTACATTAACTTTTCTCCATATTGATGGGATGTAGCTGAGTTCAAAGCTGGATCTGATGATGGGCACTAAGGATTCAGTGAGAGTGTCGATTCCATGATGTAAGAGGGCGGGGAAAATTCCATCTCCACCGGGAGCATTGTAAAGTTTTTGCGTGGAGATGGCCCATCTTATGGAATCCAGGGTGAAGATATTCTTGGCTAGAGTCCTAGTGCATCGATTAGGAGGGAGTGCCATGTCTTCATGCAGAAGAGATGTGTGAGGTTCAATAATTAGTGAGTCAGGGAAGTGTGTCTGCCGAAGAAGACCTAATGTTTCGTAGTATCCCTGTGTAAAACTGTCGTCAGGTTTTTGTAGGAGACCAATACCGTTGCTGTGGTTCTTGGATAGGGTATTCTGGGCCCTAACAGCTGAAGGGAGATCATTTATGCTTTCACAGAAAGATCTTCATGTATCTCTTTTTGATCTCCTAATAGCAGAGTTGTAAGTTGTGAGTTCACCCTTAAGACCAAATCTGACAGCCAAGTTCCAAAAAATGCATTTATAGATATTCAATTATTACGGTGAAGCCGTTTGACCAAAAGTGCGAAACAAGCTAGATAATGGCTGACTTTCATACATTAGCAGGGATATGGATATAGCAATTTACCGTGGTTGGTACGAAAAGATGCAAGCAAGAGGCCATGATTAGCCTTTTTTACTCAAATGTTTGACAAATATTGCCGAAGCTTAACTTTGGGCCACTGAAAACTAACTGTTACAACTAGATTGTCCACTTTGCGGCTCACGTTACCTCACAAGTCTTCTTTGGAGTATGGTCCTCAAAAAAAAAAAAAAAGATTTTCTAATGATTATTCTTAAACTGTATCATTACTGACTATAATTACAATTCTTGGGTGTCCCTCCTTCATTCATACTTAAAAAAGATTTATACATGCCACACTTCACACGAGTATGCTGTTTTCAAAGTAGAAATACGCATGTCATGTGCCATCCTACAAGATCTCTTTGCAAAGGATGCCAACTTATCTAATGAAAACGGCCTCTTCTCGGATTTAATGACTATGTGCCTAGAATCTACCCACACGCAATAGTAACTCCAATTAGAACACCTTCGCCTTCTGTACCAACGGATCATAATCCCAATCTGTAGCCACAATCATTTTGTAATTATATCTCAACTTCCTCGTGCACTAAAGCAGACCAGCCTCCTTCTCCTACCTCAGTTAATTGACAACTTACTACCAACACACACACAAATGCAGAATATCCTTTTCTTTCCAACCTTTGTTGTTATCCCATCCTTAAATTGTTTTGTCCTGTGTTCTAATAATAAAATATATATATTATTCATGTGATTACCCTTTCAGTGGTGCCCTGTGAACTAAAAATATCCTGCAATTGCTACACAACTAAGTACAGCCTTCTCCCATTGCTCTCGGTCTTTAAGGCTCACCTTTAATTGACACAGGAACTGCACTCTGGCACTCGGAAGGTTAAAAAACAATCCGGAGTGCACCTACTTTTTTTCGAGGGCAAATCCTTGGCTAAAAAAAAATTTAAAAAAAATCATTCACACCATTCAGCAGCAAGCCGACAACATCACTAACACAGTCATTGGATCATTATTCACCTTAATGATCCGGTTTCATGCATATCTAAGGAGTGTGGTGTTAATTTGACAAATTGTTATGAGGTCCTTTTACTTTGCTCCGAGTTATGGTTTAGATGGTGTGGCTGTCACAGTGCAATAGCTAACAGAAAACTTAACCCAATTCATATGTAAATTATTAATTCGTTCTGTTGTCGACAGACACAGGCGCAAGTATGTGCGAGGTGGAAGAGGACGTCGTTGAGAATCCTTTCTTCTTCGACTGGGGGATATCGTGTTAATTTTGGAATAGGATATTGCAAGTGTAATGTTGGTTTGATTCATCCCTTTTTTCGGTTGTGAATACGACAAGGAGGATATCATTACTTTTATGGAATATACCATAGGGTATTTTGAATCTGATGTAGGGTTGATTACACCGAGAACTTATGAAGATAGTACAATATAATTTCAATAAAACAAAAATAACCCAGAGACATGTCGGTCTAAGAATCTTAGTAATAGGACATTCACCCACCAACCGCCCCCGTATCGACACGGGGGCCAGAAATAAAATCAGTATCAGTGTTTGCTGCTTGAATTAGTGTAAGAATTTCATCTATCTACCATCCGGGTAGTCCTTTTTGTATCCTTTTTTGGTGAATATTGAATTGGTGTGTATCTGGTGCGTGTCTTGTGCGTACTTTGGTTACACTTTGGCATTTGACACAGAGTGGTGATGAATAATAAATGCGTTTTTGTGGAAAGGTTTCTCGTTGATGTGTCGGTTGGAATCGTGTGGTACGAATTTTGACAGAGTGATTATTGTTGGAAATCCTAGTCGTATATATGGGTTGTCCTTTGCTGATGTGGGCGATGAAAAGTGTAGGCGAAGATTTTCTTTTAAGGAAGTCTTAATCTTATGAATACAAAAGTATAAAATTATAAATTCAAGATATGCATGTCTATTTGTTGCAGTTAGGAAAGTCAATCAGTCTTACAGTGTACAGAAACTGAAGCTATGATTAGACTATGTGGCAAAAGTTCAAACGATTTTGTTCTTCATTTGCCTTTTTATAAAGTGTGACACAGGGTGAAGCTGAATGAAAGTTGACACTTGGTCACAGCAGTTTAACTGGACTCCGATTGCCAGTAAGAATGATCAAGTGTTTCAACCCTTGTCAAACAGTGTAATCGTAGCTTAAAAGGTGAGTGTTAGTGGATCTAGTACTATCGATTGGGGATATTAGAAGAAATAAATAGAAATAAAACCAGACGGGTCTTTTCACAAACAATTTGTTGAAGTTCTTTTGAAGTATTTTTCAAGTATTTCCTTCAAATTCTGTAACTTTGTATCCACTTCGAGTATTTTCAAAACATTCTGCAAATTTAAGCAAACAGTGTAAACATGTAATTAATTTATTACTGGTATATATCCCAAAAATATGGACAGACTTTAAAGTTCTCTATACCCAAAGCGGGTAAATACTCGCACTCAAATCCAAAAGATTTCAGACCTATTAGTCTATCATGATTCCTCTTAAAAACATTAGAACGTCTGATTGATATCCATTTACGCAACAGTATTGATAAGAAACTACTGTCGGCGGCCCAACATGCATATTGCAACGGTAAATCAGTGGAGACGGCATTATACTTACTGGTGCGTAATACTGAATATTCCCTGTTTCATAAGGAGTATGCAATGGTTGCTTTTGTGGATATAGAAGGCGCTTTCAAAAATGTCAATGCACCAGCGATAGTAGACGCACTATTAGACCTGAAGGTCGACAGCTCACTTTGCGAATTGATTAATCTACTGTTTAATGGTTCCCTTTTGTGGAATTTGGTGATCAATTAACTATTGATAATCATGAAAAGCGAGGGATGCAAGGCGATCGCTTATGCAGATGATGTTGCTTTGGCTGTCTCCGGAAAAAACCTAAATACTCTAAAAGAACTTCTACAAAACGCCTTAAATAAACTTACTAGATGGGCTGTTCGGTGTAGATTGGGTGTAAACCATCACAAAACTGAACTAGTACTGTTCCCCAAGAAATATAAATTTCCTTTAGTCGACCCTCCTTCTCTCAATGGTATCAGCTTAACTTTCTTTAACAAAGAAAAATATTTGGGTATTATCCTGGATAAGAAATTAAGCTGGAAACCTAATACTCAAGAAATTTTCAAGAAAGCTACAGTAGCACTTTTTTCTTGCACAAGAGCTATTGGAAATAAATGTGGTTTACAGCCTCGAATATCTCACTGGCTATATAGTACATCTCGGTCATTAGACCGATACTCACATACGGGGTGATTGTCTGGTGGACAGCCTTCGAAAAATCTATAAGTCGCGATTATCTAAGCCGTTCGCCTTGAAGCCACCGAACAGTGGTCAAGAAAAGAATTCGACCACGCTTCCATTCTGAATAAAAATCAAAATCTCTCCCGAAAGCACGGACTACACCATCCCAGGTCTAAATTTTGACAAAAACTTCCTTGTCACAATCCGTTCCAGATCACTCTGGAATGATGAATTTTTAGAACTCACTTTTACACTGATAGCACAAAACGGAGGACGGAGTTAGTGTTGGTGTTTTCTCTGGCAGGCTTAGCCTTAAGCTTTCCTTCCGTCTACCAAATTATTGTAGCGTGTTCCAGGCAGAAATTATGGCGATTAAAAAGGTCTTATCAAGGCTTTAGAAAAACGTGATATCTGCTAGATATAGTCGCATCTTTTCAGGCAGCAATCAAATCTTTGGAATGGCCCTCTATAAATTCCTTAGTAGCTCTAGACTGCCGATCGTCTCTCGCGGAGATGGCTGAGTAGTTCAATATTCACCTGTGTTGGGTGCCGGGACCTAGGGACAATCCAGGAAATTGTAAGGCCGATGAATTCGCCAGAATAGGAACAACTATACCCATCCTGTCGGACAAAGGCTCCTTAGGATCGCTACCCGCAAACTCAAATTTAAGCTGGATGCTATCGAGAGTACAAATCTTAGGTGAACAAGTGGTCCTACATGTCTAGCTTCAAAACAGATTTGGCCAAAGCTGGATATAAATCGTTCTAAGAATTTGATTTCTCTCAATAGATTGCATATCGGCGCTATAATAGGTGTTATCACTTTTTGCGAACGACTTTTGTAGAAGCTGCATGGATGAAGAAGAGGAAGGAACCATTCCTCACCTTCTTTGTTTCTGCCTAGCTCTCTCCCGTAGAAGGGAGCTCCATCTACGTATAAAAACAAAATATTTGGCGCAACAGCTCTTTAGGGGCTAGCTTCTCGCAACCACTCATGTTGTGTGCGTTATATTTTTCACACGAATGTAAGGGAATAGGGAGAATAGGGAATAGAGTGCCGTATCCGAAGGGGGATAAAAGTTTCTCAACTTGGTTTAAGACAACAATACTCTCGGATGTTTGTCAGACGTTCGCGGGAGGTGGGACCGTGAAAAGCTTTTTGGTGTTTTCTGGAATTCGAACTTGGAACCTCACGCGCAGTGATCCGACACACTAACCACTTACGCCGTGGCGCTCCATCTAGAAGCTTCCTATTATAACGATATAGGCGACCTAAGAAACATCTACATTAAGAGCCTCCGACGTTTCATAAGAAGCTCAATATGGTTTAACGAGTAGATATGGAGAAACTTCCCCCTATTGTCCACGAGGTATCACAATGGATCTATTGTTGGTTTAAGTGTGTTGGCGATTCTCAGCTGGCAGCCACTTCAACCTAACCTAACCTAACCTAATTAAGTTATTAAGTTCACACGTCTCTAAATAGTGAGCAAAATTACGTATGAACAAATTACAGAGTTTTAATGCTAATGTTCATAACATCAGAAGTGGACAACTCTGTTGAGTGAATCATTTGATCCTGATTTGTATGTAAACGTATACGGTCAGCTCCATTAAATGGACAAATTTCTCATTTCTATACCGCCATGTTAAGTTGACTCGACGCATCTACATTTTTGGCATTTTGAGATAAATACGATTTTCTGTTTTTATCTGCAACTTTTTTATGTTTTGAAGATATGATAAGAAAAGTAGTTATTATTTTTTAAATAAGTATGCATTTATTTATATTGAATTCTTAACTAGGTTTTAGTAGATACGTCATTTTGTCTTAAGCTCTTAGTGTAGTTACGGCATTTTCATCTAAAGAATTCTCATGATGTAAAAGAAATATTTTTTTTTATTTGATTTTAGCTTTATTATTATTATTCTAACTTGAAATATTTGTCAAATAACTTAAACGTAAATA
This sequence comes from Brachypalpus laphriformis, assembly GCA_945910035.1. Lineage (NCBI taxonomy): Eukaryota > Metazoa > Arthropoda > Insecta > Diptera > Syrphidae > Brachypalpus > Brachypalpus laphriformis. The sequence continues at coordinate 129,968,468 of OX246755.1, forward strand.
GGAATGATTTAAAAATTTTTTTACGTTTATAATAAAGAAAATAATAATAATAATGGGTATCTCCAAGTTTAAATTAAAAAATATATAATTTCGGCGTCCTCTCTAACATCGTCAGCTAGTAACTGTTTTATCTTATGCATATGCACTGGTAGTCTTTCCATAATTATTTTATTATTATTTTTTCCGTTGAAATTTTTGGTGGGATTAATAATGTGAGCGAAAACGTAAAAAAGCTCAATTTTTTATTTTTTTTTATAATTTGCGCGTGCCAAAGGGATTAATAATACCCTTATACTGGTTCTCAGCGCACGCGCGGATAGGAAAAGGGGGAAAGAGACAGATGCCGGTTTGCGCTGGCTTTAAATGTTTGAAGGTTGTAATGACTACGAAATACAGAGGCTGGTAGTTCGTTCCATAAACGTGTTGTTCGGCTTATAAACGAATCCCTATATTTGACAGTACGTCCAAAGTTGGGCTTGGGGGTGAACTGATGTGCATTCGAAGCGTGACGCGTATTGCGGGTGAAGTTTTGAAGGGGAGGAATGCAATTGGCTATTTCGCTGGAGCATTTTTTATAAAAAAAGCGATAAAAAAGGGAAAGACATGAGATATTTTTACGATGTTCAAGTGAGACTATGGAGTTCACGATGTCCATATCACCTATCAATTTTAACACGCGATTCTGAACCCTATCTAGAATGTGCAGAGCGGTCTTGGGTGCACCAGACCAGATGTGGGCATTATATTCCAGCTTTGGGCAGATGAATGCCTTATAGATGGAGGCCAGATCAGACGGAGTAAAATATTTTTTGCACCGCTTAAGGCGCTTAAGGAATCCTAGACATTTTGCAGCATTTTAGGCGACTTCGAATATGTGATCGTTCCATGGAAGAAGGTTATTGATGCACATACCGAGAATGACAAGCCTTACGGATTCAGCGATGCAAGTACCATTCATGGATAATGGTTGAGGGTCTTGGTTTCGCTTGAGAGACAGAAGACAGCACTGAGTTTTGGATGCATTAAATTCCACTCTATTGATTGAACCCCATTTGGTTATGCTGTCCAGGTCGGGATTGAATGTGTTTAACTTACGTTGTCGTTCCTCTCCTGCGGCCGAAGAGCAGGGACGTGGGTTAGGGAACGAGTATGAAAAACTGAGGACGCTGTCATCAGCGAAGGAATGGATTGGATTAGAAGTTGCAGACAAGAGGTTATTTATAAAAATGAGGAAGAGAGTCGGAGACAAAACGGAGCCCTGGGGGACACCAGCATTTATATGGTGAATTGCAGACTTGAAGTCGTCCAAGACAACTTGTATTGAACGGCCCGAAAGGTAATTTCTTATCCATTGAAGAAGAGACTCATCGATGCCACATGCACGCATTTTCAACAAAAGAGCCTGATGCCAAACTCTGTCCAATGCTTTAGAAATATCGAGCGCAACCATCTTTGATTCGCCGAAGTGATGTAGAGATTGGTTCCACTTTTCGGCGAGATATGCCATCAAATCAGCAGTGGACCTGTTGCTACGAAAACCATACTGCCGGTCATTGAGAAGTTTTCGTGAATCAAGATATTTCATAAGCTGACGATTTATCAGGGTTTCCATGACCTTGAAAAGAAGGGACGTAAGTGCAATGGGTCGGTAATTGGACGTGGAGGAAGATTCGCCTTTTTTAGGGACGGGCTGGACAAATGCCGTTTTCCATCTACTCGGAAAGAGCCCAGAAGAGTAGGATAGACAGAAAAGCTTACGCAGAGGTTTTGCCAGCGTGGAAGAACACCTCTTCAGAACTATGGGGGAGATGCCACCTGGACCAGCGGATTTGTGTATGTTGAGACTTTTAAGTACTTCTGCAACTGTACGAGTGCGAAAGTGGACTTGTCCCATGGAAAATTCGACGCTTTCAAGTACAGGTTGAGGACAAAGCACTATCTGGCATGGTGGAGTTCGCTGCAAAGTGAGCAGCATTGGCTTTGTCTAAGGAGCTGACAGCTGGAATGTCATTGTAAATGAGCGTTGGGATGGCAGAAGATACAGAATTTTTAATATTTTTGACGTATGACCAACAATCTTTACTACCTTTGAGACATTGTAGAATTTGTTGCCTCAATTTTTGGTCATGTAAGAATTTTACACGTCGAATGTGGGCACTGCAGTCATTTCTGAATTGTTTAAACTTCTTTCGGTTTTCCTCAGATTTGTTGGCTTTATAAGACCGAAAACTTACCTCTTTCGACCTGATAGCCTCTTTGCAGCTTTGGTCAAACCACGAGTTTGCCTTAGATTTGATGCTTTTAATTCTGTTCGGAACATCCATACCTAAGAGGATGGTGCCAGAAATCATATCAGCGGCGGCATCCACGTCGCTATCAAGGAAGCATAGCGACCAGTTAAAACTCCTAAAGAAACTATTATGGTCATCCCAATTGGATTTCTCGTAACGCCATACTTTTCTTTGGGAGTTTCTTCTTTAACTGAGTGGTCAGAGTACGAGAATTTAGCCGATACGATGTTGTGGTCAGACCGGCCTAGAGGCGCTAAAATATCAATGATGTATTTATCAGGGTGAGAGGTAAGAAACAAGTCCAGGGTGTTGGCAGAATGACTTGCAATGTCCGGTATACGTGTAAGCTCATTTACAAGATGAGTCAAATTATTTGTGTCAGCGAAAAGTTCAACATACCTTCCTTCGGGTGTTGACTGGTCAGAAAGTCGAAGCCAGTCCGAATTGTGCATATTGAAATCGCCCGCAATGACGATATCAGTATGAGGATACAGGGAGACAATTCGTGTGATGGAATCGGATAGCGCATCAAACTCGCTAAAAGTTAAGTTGCTATCCGCACTAGGTAAATAAAACAGTAGTGAATTATTTGCTTACGGACGGTGAATTTAAGCCATTTGTAATTAAATTCCGGATTGGAACAGTGGCCATACTGTGATGGAACTTGGTAAGCTATATCACTACGGATATAAATAGCGAGGCCGCGATGGGGAAAGAATAATGGCACTAAGCTATATCCAGGCAGCTTTAGATCGGAAGATTCTTCGACTACCTGTGTTTCGATAAGTGCCAAAACAGCTGGCTTATGGGAATGGGCGTGGGCGTATAAGTAAAAGACATTTGTTCTAAGCCCACTAATGTTAGCATAGTCAACCCTAAATTCCCTCATCATTACAACATAAAAGCACAAAAAGACACAACTCTAACGCTACTAAGCTGAACAATCCTGCCAAAGTATCACAGTTTTCTGACCGCGGTTTATTTCAGAATTTTATTAAATGTACTTATGATATCCTCTTTTTTTCTTTCTGAAATAGCTTGATGACATATTAGGGCAATAGGCTTAAAATTTTGTTTTATACCTACAGGTACTTTTCACCATTACAAAGAGAGAACAGTGTATCCACATTTTTTGCCTTTTTGTGTTAAGATTATTTGCCGTATCTGCAAATACCATAATATGGTAGTTTTATAGTAAAAAGTGAAGATACATAAATATCTCTTAAAAATACCATGGTTCATTGTACATACGTCATATTTCTTAAGCGTTTTTAACCACTAGGAAATGAAACACAACAAGTGGTACACAATATTCATTCATTGATCATCTATCTATTTTTTTTTATTAAGTAAGATTTACAAACATGGTAAAAGAGCTCTTTGCTGATTGACGGTTAATTTCCAAGTCGAAGAAGTGGACGTTCATCAAAAGTTTTCAGGTTTTCCGATAGCTGGCGCTGAACATCAAAATCTCAAACTCAAAAACTAACGATTCGATTGAGCTGCAACTTACACAATATGTTTGTTATGATATGAGAAGCGCACGTAAATCGAAAGTTTCCAAGTTTTCCGATAGATGGCGCTGAACATGTAAATTTCACACTCAAAAACTAACGACCCGATTGAGCAAAAGAATGTTTGCAAATTTATTTCATGGGAGGAGCGGATGATGTCGCACAAGCTCAACAGCGCGAAAGATTCAATCCAGGCGCCGAACATCGGGTAATCGTCAAACTGCTAAATTTTTTTCATATCCACAATGAATTGGTTCAATTGATTGCTTGCACAGCAATATACGGTAATCTTCTGGCAAGGTGAAGATCGATTCCACTTCAACATTAAACAAATCAATCAATCTACCAGTGACTGAAATAATTATAAACAAGCTTCAAACATAATTATTTTTTTCATTTCGATTCGATTACAAATTATGAAAACATCCGCGCCGCAGATATGTAAAAATAAAAAATAAACGAAAAAAGCCAAGCGTCAATATTAAAACAATAATATTTCGCAGGAAATGATAACCAACAGTACAGTAGCATTTCTTACGCCACAAGTGAAATATTAACCACACGATAGCATGAATAAAAAATTTAAGTTTACTAACTAATCGTTCAATAAAAAAACATAAACATAAACATTTATTTCAATTCGTTAAATGGCGTTGTAACGCACGCGGTGCATCTGCTAATAAAACATAAAAAGTGTTTGATTTTGAACAGTAAATTCTGTAGTAACTATTCTATAATAATAAACATTGAAGGGCATTGAATTAAACATGAATATGTATATGTATCATATACGAGTATATTGGAAGGCTTTTGGTTTAAATAATATACAAAAAAATAATGCATTATTTGCACTCATTTTACCAAATCGTATGGAACATTTTATAAGATTTTTGATTAATAAACAAATTTACATAATAATAATTAAATCTCGCAAAGCGTATGGTTTTTCTTTTAAATATCCCAAAATTTCTTTCATTTCTGATTTCTTGCGATATTGAATGAAATTATTGAAATCTTTGTAAGCAATACTGTTTTGTATTGCATCATTTCTTAAATGATATGGCTGGATTCACTAACACATCTAATATATGTTTTTAAGTACTTGGGTAACATGCTATATTTAATGTTGAAGACAAAACTGAACACATTTTAACATAAAAGCAACTGAGGTATCTGTTCATTTTAAAATGATTCTTTTTCGGATAAATTGTAATATTAATAATATACAATGACTACACAAAAATAAAATTGATGAGCAGTGCTCTTAAGTGAGTCTTGTTCATCACTTTAAAAATGCTTTTTGCACTAATTGTTGAGATCTTATATCTTATTCTACTCAAAAGAAAAGTTTTTGGATACTTGTCTAATTATGTAATTTAAATGTAAATTAAACATTAGTTTCCAGGCAATTATCATACCTTAATATTTGCTTAATAATTTACCCGTCAACTCTTAAGTTTAATCTGTGATCATATTTAAAGGCCATACATTTTGACTTAGATGCATTCAAGTTTTATTTGTTGGATTTGAGTCAAATGCTGAATCCATAGGTCATCTTGAAGTTTTTAGTGGATGCCGTGGCTCAGTGGCTTGTGTATGGGACCACTGCTCGCGAGGTTCAATGTTAGAATCCCAGAACTTCCAAAAAGTTTTTGCACGGTCCCACCTCTCGCGAACGTTTGACAAACATCCGAAAGTATTTTTGTCATGTGAACGCTTCTCAAAACAAAGTAAAGTATCAAGGATACGACACAGAACTGTAGATCCCTTCCATTCGTTCGAAAAATATAACGCACACAACACGAGTGGTTACAAGAAGCTAGGCCTAGGCACTTGTTGAGCTGTTGCGCCAAATATGTATATTGCAGTGTTGTCACTTTACCACAATTGTGGTAGGTCTACCAGAATTTTGCACGTTTTTCAAATCTACCACATCTACAACGGAATGCAAAAATTCTATCACATTTTCGAATTCTGTCCTCCCCATATTGCATCAACCAATTCAATTCGGTTTCCTTGGAAAATAAGTATTCACAATATACCAATATACCAATGTCAATGTTATATCAAATATCAAATTTACCATCCTTTTTGTAAATCTACCACATTTTTTTGTCCAATCTAGCACTTTTTTTCAAAATCCAAGTGACAACACTGGTATGTTTCTGTCTTGAAGTTTTTGTTCACACTCAACGGTATTTTTTCCTGATATAAATAAGAGGGTCATCTTCTTCCTATTTCGGAGAGATTATGATCCCAAAACAAGGGATCATAATCCTCCCACTTCACCGCATTTCTACTGATCCGCTTGTGAAATTCACAGGCCTATTTGACCTCAACAAATATCGGCAGTCCTCCCGATTTTGGATCACTCGGTTACTGAGGCCATGAAATGCCGATGTCATCACATTTGTGTGATCCAGGCGTATATAGGCCTGCGTCTCCTACCTCGCGATGTCTTTGGAACGTTCATTGAAATTATCTTTTTAACAGGGTTCAAATGATCTCTTCTTTGAACGTGGCTGAGCTGGTAGCGCTTTATTTTTCATCAGATGGTTTCCACGGATCTTCAAACTTCTTATTCGATCAAGGTTTGTCATCCCTGCTGTTATGCGAAGCATTTTCATCTCAGCTGCCGTTAATTTTCTTTCATACTTATTCTTCATTGTTCAACATTGTGAACCATATGTGAGCGCTGGACGCACAACTGTGGTGTAGAGCCTTCCCTTCAACTTAGGTGGCATTTTTCTGTCACAGAAGACAGCGGAATTTTCTCGGCACTTCATCCACCCCACGCTTACGCGATGATTGACGTCTTCATCACAGGTTGCTTTTGCTATTGATCATAGATTCCAAATATTTCAACTTTTCGCACTTGGGAAGCACTGCTCCATTCAAATAAATGTCTGGAATAGGCCTGAGTGGATCGGAGAACGGGCAGCACAAGTACTCGGTCATTTTGAACTAATGCGATACCCATATCCCTCTAAAACGTCCACCCACACATCAAGTGCTCATTGCAGGGACATAGGAACCTCACTTATGATGGCTCCATCGTCAGCAAGGAATAATTGATGTACCTTGGGGTCCGTCACTTTACCTTTAAGCAGATAGTCAAGTACGGTAATAAAGAGCAAAGGACTTAAAACGCTTCCCTGGTGCACCCCGACTTTGATTGGGAACTCTTCGGTTACTCCAGCGGTGCATCTTACTCTTGTATTTGCTCTTTCGTACATGTCCATGATCATCTGTACATAGGTTTCTGAAACTCCTTGATGTCTTAGCGCCACCCATATCAGATCTCGTGGTTGTCTGTCGAATGCCTTTTCAAAGTCAACCAATACAATAAGCAAATGGGTGTCATCTGGAAATAGTTCGATCGGATAGTACTTGAGTACACTCTTTACGTCGTTGATATAGATGATAAAAAGTATAGATCCCTGACGAATTCCCATTTTTGTCCCGATGCTGCCAGAATATACAAACCGTTCTTTATTTACCACCGTTCGTTGTGTTTTCTCACTCAAAAAGTACTTGAACCACTTCAGTACTTCTTATGCCCTATCCACTTAATTTACAAAAAAGAATGGTCCTGTCAATGGTCTCGAACGGTTTTTTAAAGCCGAGAGAAGCAGCAATGACGTACTTTTTTTTTGGCAATTTCCAGTTAATTATGACACTGTTTAAGACTATTTCTCAGGAGTGTCTTCTAATTGGTTCTGAACCAGTTTTTCCAAATTTTGCTCATGTAGATGAAGGGCATTAATTAGTTGAAAATTTTCACATAAATCGGTACCTTGGACTTTTTCCATAGGGGTCACAACTGACTCCTTCCACGTTTCAGGAAATAAGCCACTACACATGGAATTATTTACGAATATTACAGGACAATAATATTTTCCATAATGTTCACTGCATACAGCAGCATTTTAGCGCATATACGATTAAAGTCTTTTTCCGGTTCATAGATTTCAAATAAGGTTTGATATAGGTAACATTTGTACACTTAAATTTAAGTGTCGTGCCGATGTATTCCGTTTTAGCAGTAAAAAGAACATTCGAAATGGAACTGTCTAAAACAAAAGGTATTAAAATAAAAGCAAATATCATTGCCATAGGGTAGTAAAAAAGGGAATAGCAGAATGTTGAAGTCTTGCGATTTGTTGCGAAACTGCAATGCATATAAAACGAAACAAATGAGCGACTTACAACTGCCACCATTTAGGATTTGAATACATTCCTTGGACGATAGAAAGCTACTCATTGTGATTAAGGTTACAGAAGCTACAAGCAGGGTTAATATCGAATTTTGAAAAGCATCTTCCCTAGCCATAAATTCGTGAAATAGTTTTCGATCCCTAAATGGTGGTTAAAGTGCCTATAGAACTTCCTGTGCCATTCGCCTACATTTCCTTCGGAATAGAACAGTACGCTATTTGTATCCACCTCTGCCTGGGAAATATATATAAAAATAAGCACTAATTGCAAACTGCATGTAATAGAAAGGCATATAACATGTACTGTCAGGGAGTTTTTTGTAAATTTTTTTCTTGCCAACAATTCTTTCGCCCATCATTTTGATATATAATAATATTTAATGTTTAAGCTGTATGTTTTTTTTCTACTTGCTTTATTTTTATCATTACAATTGAACTTCCTGAGGTTCTAACTTCGAATCCTAGAAAACTCCAAAAAGTTGTTCACACAACCTGAGTGGTTGTGAGAACCTAGGCCCTCGCCACTTAAAGAGCTGTTGCGCCAAATATTTATTTTTTATTAAACCTCCTTTTAATAAAGTTTGACGATACCAATGTTATTTCAGATACAACGCGTGACATAAAAGCTTTATTGCAACCAAATAAATAGTTTTTGAGTGAAAGATTTACAAACAAACGAACACACAAAATTTTCCTTTTTATAATGCAAGAACTGTAAGGAATTTCAATACCCATATTGCTTACGAATTTTTCTGATCTTTTAGAGGATCTCAAAGAAAAAAGCTTGTACTGTTTTGAACTCTAAAGAGGTATAGACATCAAACTGGCTGACGGCAAAAGCCAATGCTATAATTTGTGAAGTTGTAAATCTAGTAAAATGAAGTATTAATAAAATCACATTAAGTACGTACTACTACTTCTACTACTAGACATCAAACTTAATCTTCACTCTTCAAAATCAAAAGTTCAAAATCCAAGTTATTATGTTCAAAAGCTCATTACAGCAGCCAGCAACAAAATCACTACTAATATCGCTCAGTACGTTGATTATCACTTGCATTCCCTTATTGCTTAGATAGATCTCGATAACAGAAATTTTCTTGATTGCTTAGCTTGGAATCGGAGTGCACCGTGGCTAGAGATGGGCTAAAGAGTGGTTTTGACTGAGTAGTTAATGAAGAAACCATATAAGGCTTACTGTGATTAAGTCACTCTTAAGATTACAGTTAGCACTTATTGCTTTTGTCTCTATGATGGACAGTACAGGACACAATATTAAACATAACAATCACAAGTGTACAGTCACACGCACGTCAAACATAGAAATCCTTGATATTGGCTCCCCCTAGAATCACAAATACCTACACAATTGTAACAAAGCCAAAAAAATGATACTATCAACAATAGTAGCCATCACAATCACAATCCCAAACACTACTATGCCCTGTGACATGGTATATACCTACTCTGAGTATTGAGCATCACAATCACAGCGCAATAATGCCCTGTGACTCGGCATGTACCTCCAAGGTATCACAACTACGTCCTACTCAGTGGCATAAACACAGTTTGCGATACACAACTTAGAGCTAGTTGGGGGTATACATATGACTGGACATTTCGGACAAGACTAAAAAATATGATTGCGTTGCATTTAAACTAAGGTTTGGTAGGTATGTACATACGTAGTGGTGTGCAAAGCAGTAAAAGAGTTATGCTACAGAGCAATCACAACTGTTTCAGTAAGGAAAACAGAGTGCTGACTGCAGCTGATTAGATTCAATCCTAATCTCACCACTAGCCGCGGCACAATTGTTAGTGTGTCTTACCACTCTCTGTGAGGGTAAATGTTCGCATTATAGAAAACGTCAAATGTTCTTCATAGTTTACCATGATTGTAAACGTCTTACAATGCCGTATAAAACTATTGGTCCCTTCCATTCGAGTAAAACTTATAACACACACAAGAGCTAGCCCCTTTAGGGGCTGTTTTATTTATTTATTTTTTTAGCGCGCAGACACCTTCTCTTAAAAGTCATTGAAAATTAATAAAATGTGGGTATATTACGATGAGATGAATACTCGTAAACACCCCAAAGATTTGCTATAGTCTTCCAATAACTTTCGCCACATTGATGTATTTGTAGAAATAAGGAGAAGCAACGTATTATTGAAATGGTTTCTGAATTTTTTTTTTCAGCTTATTTTTAGCTTACATACATACATACATTTTCAAATGGCCCGCTAATCCTTCATGAGGGTCGCGGCGGAGGTAGGATACTCAGGTAGACTCTCCATCCTTCTCGATCCTCCGCCATTGACTCCATTTCATCAGGAGGAATCCCTAGACGGCTCCAGGAGAGCTGTCGGACTTGGTCCAACCATCTATTTCTAGGCCTACCGCGGGGTCACCTACCTGATGGCACGGCCACCATGGCACGTTTTGGAAGCCGGTCTGGGGACATACGCACTACGTGACCAAACCATCGAAGCATCGATCGTTCCGTTCGCAGAAATAGCTGCTCAACATTGAGTGCCTCACGTACTCTGGTGTTGCGCACTCGATCCCTACGAGTTATTACAGCAACACCGCGAAGGAACCTCATTTCGGCAGATTGTATCCGCGATCTTATTCTTTCGGTCACTACCCAAATTTCATGACCATAGGTGAGAGTTGGAACATACACTGAATTAAAAATCGATAGGTTAGCTTGAACACAAAGTTCGGCCTTCCTTATAACAGATTGGCCAAGCTCTCTCAAAATTGATCCAGCCTGACCAATTCTACACGATAACTCGGCATTGCTCTTCTCATCACTCGTGAATAAGACCCCGAGGTACTTAAACTTATCCACCTGCTTCAGTGGGACTCCACTAACATGCAGAGTGCACTGAATGGGTTTTTTTTGGAAATGACCATTACTTTTGACTTGTTCACGTTGATCTTCATTCCACCAACATCACAACCGGCTGCAAACCTTTCGAGTGCGCACTGAAGTTCGGTTTGAGACGACCCAAGGATGGCCAAATCATCCACAAAGAGCAGATGACTAATCGTTAGGTCTCCCACTTTGAAACATTCCCCGCCACGGCTGCGCTGCAACACCCAATCCATCTATACAATGAAGAGGAGAGGTGACAGAACGCACCCCTGGCGGAGTCCAACGCCCACAGTGAAAGATATTGACCTAACACCGTTTATCCGAACACAGCTTCTACAGTTTGTATATAAAGACTGGATCGCCCTTCACAAGGAACTATCAATCCCATACTCCTGCAGAACACTCCAGAGTTTGCCTCGAGGAACCCTATTTTTTCCAAATCCACAAAACAAGTGTAGACAGGTTTAGCATACTCCCAGGCCTTCTCAAGAACCATTCTGAGAGTGAGTAACTGGTCGGTTGTTCTTCTACCGGGACGAAAACCGCACTGCTCATCCCCGAAACGGTTCTCAACCACAGCTCTGGAACGCGTTTCTAGCACCTTAGCGAAGACTTTTCCAAAGAGGCTTAAAAGAGATATACCCCTATAGTTGGCGCAATCTCTTTTGTCCCCTTTTTTAAAAAGAGGAACTATCACCCCATTTGCCAATCACCAGGTTTTTCACCGCATTCCCAGGCCATTTTAATGACACGCGAGAGCCATTGCACTCCCTCTGTACCTAAAGCCTTGAGCATTTCTGGCCGAATTCCATCCACAGATTTGCCAACCTTTAGCGCTTTGATCGTCAAACTTACTTCCTCTTCCGTAGGACTACTTTCCGCCCAACTCTCGACAATAGGTCTGTCATCTTCGGTGCCCTGTTCGGGATGGCGCAATTCTGAAAAGTGCTCGCTCCATCTGCGTAAGATGTCCTCCTCATTGGAAAGAAGTGTAGCGTCTTTAGATTTGACTCGTTCAACGATATTCAACTTTTTTCCTCTGAGTCGACGGACGGTCTGCCAGAACATCTTATTTGCAGATCTGTGATCAGGTTCCAATTTCTCGCCAAACTCCTTCCAAGACTGTTCTTTCGCTGTTTTCATAGCTAACTTGCAGGTTCTTCGCGCCTCAGTGTACCGATTTCAAGAGTCGGAGTTCCCCAAGTAAATCCACACCTTAAAGCCTCTCTTCTTCTCTCTGATGGCTTCTTGAACTCCGGGCGTTTTAAACCAAGCAGTTCTTTTCTCACCACCAGCCGCCACACCAAGCCGCTTTACTGCACAAACATCTCCCGCAGAGGCAATAACCGCTGTTCAAAACAGTTACCATTCTTCCTCTACATTTGATGGAACAGTTGGAATTCGTTCAAACATCCTGTAACCTCTCCCATCGTATGCGTGTAACCATCCTTGGCTTACACTTTGGTAGCGGAGGCACTCTTTCGCTAAGATACAATTTGCACTGCACTAAGTGATGATCAGTTGACGCGAACATCACAAACCATTCTCTTCAGACACGATGGTACCACGATGAAATCGATCAGCGACTTCAGCTGAAGGCTCCGACAGTACCATGTGTATTTGTGAATGTCTTTGTGTGGAAAGATAGTGTTCATGATGGATAAGCCATTTTCACAACAAAAATCCAACAACTTCTCTCCGTTCGCGTTTTGACCAGGATTACCGTTCCTCCCAATCACACTCCCCCATGTCATAACATCTACACCCACATGAGCATTGAATTCAGCCATCAGGACAAAAGAATCCAGCAGGCCGACCACCAGACGCTCGTATACTATTATTTTTAGCTTATCGACAAAAAATTCTTTTATAACTGAATTCTTTGTGACGTCACCATCCATTCGATATGTCAGATGATGAAGAGCAAAAAATCGTTTTTATCGCCATCTTATGCGGACACAATTTTTTTTTTTTTTTCGTGGGTAGGTGAAAATCTTCATGAGACACTATGAGACCGTGTACTCATAGTAGTGTCACATTTCTACTGACTAAAAACACCCTTCCCTTCGTTTTGTTTACTACGACTAAGTTAGACCTTATCAAGTAGTTTAAGCTTCAGATTTATATTCGCGTGAGGCAGGCAGATTTTCAATAAAAGCACCTGCTGAAACCGTCATGACATGCGGCGTTTTGTCTTATAGCGCTAATTCGAACGGTTTCGTTCTTTGAAGTCGGCGCGTAAGATTTGTCACATCCAAAGTTTGGAGTATGGCACAGTTGCAATGGCCATGAAGACGAATACGAAGCTTGCAAGCGAAGTTTTTTATTTCGTCCTCCACGGTAGCTATCCCTAAGTCTCTGTGGATATCATTGTTTCTGATATACCAGGGAGCGTTCACGATTATTCTTATAATTTTATTTTGGAATGATTGTATGAGATTCCTATTGCTTGGTTTGGTACAACCCCAGAGTTGTATACCGTACGTCCACACGGGTTTAAGCACTTGCTTATACAGAAGCAGTTTGTTATATACGCTTAGTTTGGAATATCTTCCAATTAGCCAATCCATTTCTCTAAGTCGATTTTCGACTTCGTCACGTTTCTTTTTAACGTAAGGTTTCCATTTAAGTTTCGCGTCTAGTGCCATTCCCAGATATTTAGCTTCGTTTGCATGCGGTATTTGTACCGAGTTAATGAAAACGGGAAGGTTCATTATTTTCTTGTAAGTGAAGTTAACATGCGTCGATTTGGTCTCGTTAAGAACAATGCACCAAGTTTTTGTCCACTCACAGATTTTATCCAAGGCTCGTTGGAGTTTTATGGTTGCTGACTCGATTGAACTTTCCGTTGCCAGAATAGCGGTATCGTCTGCGAACGTAGCTACAATAGTGCCGAGTATGTCCCGAGTGTACAGCAAGAATAAGATAGGCCCAAGGACACTTCCTTGCGGAACTCCGGCGGCGATTTCTTTAAAATCAGAACATTCAGTTCCGTGCTTGACACGAAAAAGTCTGTTTCTGAGGTATGATTCTAAGATCTTATGAAGTTGTTCCGGAAGGATTCGTCTTAGCGTATAATTCAATCCATCGTTTTTTTTTTTTTTTTTGCCGAGAGCAGGTGAAAAATCTTCCAAAGACACCATAAGGCCCGACAGCGCGTGCTTATGGTAGTGTGAGATTTTACTCACTAAAAAAACACCTCTCCTCAAAATTAATACTACAACTAAGCCAGTGCTTATCCAGTAGTTTTATTTTCGCTTACGAGAATCATTCTAAAAAAAAGATGATCGTATGTGATTAAAAATAAATGTAGCACTTTAGACAGGTTAAATTCCAATGAAAGTTCCTGCCTTTTTCACGACCTTCATATGCTATGACGCGAGGTCAAAAGGTTTTGTCCTTTGAAGACGACGAATTGAATTGTTCGCGTCAAGTAGTTGAGTGATAGTACGGTTACAATGGCCGTGAACACGATCTTTGTGTACACGCGCAAATTTTGTTATCTCTTCGACGACGCTTGGAATTCCCAGATCCCGATGAATATTTTCGTTACGTACATACCACGGTGCGTTAACGATCGTTCTAAGAACTTTATTTTCGAAAGTTTGTATGATGTTTCTATTGCTTTTCTTGGTACAACCCCAAAGTTGTATACCATACGTCCACACTGGCTTTAGCACTTGCTTATAGATAAGCAGTTTGTTATGTAGGCTCAATTTCGAATGTTTTCCGAGTAGCCAGTACATTTGTCGGTATTTGTTTTGAAGTTCGTCGCGTTTCTTTTTCACGTGCGATTTCCATTTGAGCTTGACATCTAAGGTCATTCCTAGATATTTTGCTTCGTTTGCGTACGGTATTTGAACCGAGTTTAGATATACAGGCAATCTATCCACTTTTTTGTACGTAAAGTTGACGTGAGTAGATTTGCTTTCGTTCAGCACAATACGCCAAGAATTCGTCCAAGCGTGGACTTTATTAATAGCATGTTGAAGCTTTCCGGTTGCTGCTTCAATGGTATCTCCCGTTGTCAATATCGCCGTATCGTCCGCAAACGTGGCGACGACACAGTTTCTTTCTTGCGGGATGTCACGCGTGTAGAGTACATATAGAAGTGGTCCAAGGACACTTCCTTGCGGGACTCCGGCTGCAATCTCCTTGAAGTCAGAGTAATCGTTTCCGTGCTTAACACGAAAGAGTCTCTCGGTGAGGTACGATCGTAAGATTAAAAAGAGTTGCCGTGGCAGTAGTCGTTGCAATTTATATTCCAAGCCTTCGTGCCAAACCTTATCGAAAGCTTGTGAGACGTCAAGAAATACACCAAAACAAATCTTTTTTTCTTCCAGAGCTTTCTCAATCACGTCAGTTATTTTGTGGACTTGGTCAATTGTAAAATGTTTAATTCTAAATCCAAACTGATGGTCAGGAATGAGACGTCTTTCGTCGATTACGGGCTGTTGACGTTTGGAAAGAAGTCTTTCAAATATTTTTGAGATAACCGGCAATAGGGAAATAGGCCTATATGATTTCTTCTCATTTAGCGGTTTGCCTGGTTTCGGGACCATTATAATCTCGGCGACTTTCCATTGCCTCGGAACATAAAGCAATCTGAACGAAGCGTTGATCAAATAGAGCAGTTTGATAATAGCTATATTCGGCAATTCCTTGACTACCTGCGCCGTTATCAAGTCGTAACCCGGAGCTTTTTTTGTCTTTAAATTTTTAATCACTTCCTTCAGTTCAATCAATGCAACTTTTTTTACTTTAAAGTTGTCAGATGTCGTGACTGGGGAGTCGGGCGTTAACGAAGGGCCGTCAAACGGCTTAAACGTTTCTTCTAAGTGCAAGGCAAAAAGTTCTGCCTTTTCTTTGTCGCTCTTGGCCCAGTTTCCATCGATTTTGCGAATTGGTGGTGCTTGCATTTGAGGTTTCCGGATGCCTTTTAGCGCTTTCCAAAGCGAATAATTTGATTCTCTTTCACCGGAGAGATTTTCAAGATAGGTCGCTATCTTTTTGCTTTTAAATTCGCGAATACTATCTTAAAGGCGATTGCATAGTCGGTTAAGGACCGTTTTATGCTGCGGTGCACGAGTGCTTTGCCATTTCTTTCATGCTTTTCGTTTCTCTCTCACCAGTTCAACGACTTCTCTGGGATACTTTTTGTTGCGGTTAATCTTATAGCTTCTAGAAGGAGTGTTTCTCCATGCCGCTCTTTGAATTGCTTCCACGAAACGATCAATTTCGTCCTCTAATTCACAAGGTGTTCTAAGTGATACATTTAAGGCGATATTTGTTTCGCAATCATTTCTAAAGCCCTCCCAATTTGTTCTATTGCTAGTGAGTCTTGGAGGTCCTTTTTTCTTGATCAGCGCTTCTCCAAGTAATAAAATTACCGGCGAGTGGTCAGAAGAGAGATCAAAGCATTCTTTAACTGTAATAAACTTCTCCTTGCCTTTTGTAACAAAAAAATCGATAAGATCGGGAATTTTTTGTGAGTCAGTTGGCCAATAGGTCGGTTTTCCTGTCGAATAAAAACAACAACCGAATTCATATGCCACTTCGTAGAGAATTTTTCCTTTAGAAGATGTACATCTTGAACCCCAGAAGGTGTGCTTCGTGTTGAAATCTCCACCAATAAGAAAATTTGAACCAAGAGCATTGAAGAACGAAAGTAGTCGTCTTTTTCTAGTTTGCATCGCGGCGGACAGTAAACAGACGCTATATTGTAACTCAGGTGCTTATTTTTAACCCTTACTGCGCACAACTGAAGTTTTTCCAGCTCTATGCTTATGTCGACCGAATGTTCAATGTTAGTTTTAATGAATAAGGACGAACCGCCCCGAATCCATCGTGCCAAACCCTGTCGAAGGCCTGAGATACGTCAAGAAAAGCGCTAGAACAAATCTTTTTCTCCTCAGGGGCTTTTTCAATTTCGTCGGTTATTCTATAAACCTGGTCAATTGTGGAATGCTTGATTCTGAACCCGAATTGGTGGTCAGGTATTATTCGTCTCTCTTCAATGACCGGAAGAATCCGTTTCAGTAGGAGTTTTTCAAATACCTTCGATATTATTGGTAGTAGCGATATCGGTCTGTACGATTTTTTGTCATTTGGAGATTTCCCCGGTTTCGGAACCATTATGACTTCTGCGACTTTCCATGGATTTGGAACGTATAATAATCTAATAGAAGCATTTATTAAATAAAGCAATTTTAATAGTGCCTTTTTTGGTAATTCCTTGAGGATTTGTCCGGTTATTAAATCATAGCCAGGAGCTTTATTATTTTTCAGGTTTTTTATTCCCTTCTATAAATGACACACTTTTTATTCTAAGGTTGTCAGATGTCGTGGTCGTACCGGTAAAATCGTCTACCAATGTTTCTCCATCAAATGACTTAAAAGTCTCTTCTAAGTGCTCGGCAAATAGATCCGCTTTTTCTTTGTCACCTTTTACTCATTCGTCGTTGTTTTTTCTTATCGGTGGCGAATGTATTTGGGGTTATTTTAATTCTTTTGACAGCTTTCCAGAGCGAGTAATTAGTGGTTTTTTCGGCGGTTAAACCTTCAAGATAAGCTGAAGTTTCTCGGTTTTTTAGGTCTTGGATCGCTTTTTTAAGCTTATTGCATAGGAAATTCGAGTGGGTTTTATGCTGGGGAGCGCGAGTTTGTTGCCATATTTTGCGTGATCTCCTCTTTTCTCGAATAAGTTCTTTTATTTCCGGCGGATAATAAGCTTCATTGCATGGGACTTCTTTCCTCCTTAAAGGTGTACTTTTCCACGCGGCATTCTGTATTGATTCAATAAATTTGCCGAGTTCATCTTCTATTTCGAAGGGTGTTTTGAGCGATACATTTAAGACAATATTTTCTTCGCAATCAGTTCTAAAGTCGCGCCAGTTAGTTTTTTTGTTAGTTAATCTAGGCACACCTTCTACTGTCATTAGTCGGTCACTTATTGTCAAGATTACCGGCGAATGATCTGAGCAGAGGTCAAAGCTTTCCTCTACTTTCGCAAAATTTAAAGATACTCCTTTTGCTACGAAGAAGTCTATTAGGTCCGGTGTTTTTGCTGTATCAGAGGGCCCCGTCGAAAAGAAATCAACCCCGAATTGCATACCGGCTTCGTACCGAAGTCTGCCTTTCCGTGAATTGGATCTGGAACCCCAAATGGTGTGTTTTGCGTTGAAATCGCCACCTATAATGAAATTCGGTCCAAGTGAGTCAAGGAGACGTACAAAGTCGTTACTTCTAAACGTGCATCGCGGAGGACAATGAAAATGCGTACGCTCTCTAGGTCGAACTGTTAAAAAGCTTAAAGGGTGTCGATCCACTTGGCTTTCGATCAGTAAGAACTCTGGCTTGCTTTTAAATACTTAACAACCTTGAATGTAATTTGGATCCTGAGTTAAAGTTCAGGATTAAATTAAATATGGTGCAGTCGAGAAATACCCCAATTTTCCCCGTGCAGGGACGGGTTAAGAATATCACTAATGGGACAAATCAGATCTAGGCAATATAACACCCAAGTGAGCCTAGCGACACATATACTACCTTAAAAACCCTCCCACAAGTGTGCATGCGATTCCGTGGGTTGACACGACTGGAGATCACCGGTGTCATAAAAGAAAGATCAAACAATACTAAAACAGGAGCATGCACGTGTCAAACAACAAACACCATCGCAATATGGTGCAAAAAATTGTATTGCAAAACTGTATCATTATGGTAATACTTGTAAAAAGGAAAGGCACTACCCCGCCAGGCACTACCACTGCTGTGCATGGTACTGATCCTGGACCGAGCAGAAATGTTCGGGTCAGAGCTATACGGATTCCGGGGGCTAGCAAAATAATGAAACAGTTTGGACGCAATTTGAGGGTCGCGAGTTGGAACGTTGGAAGCATGACCGGTCGAAGTTACGAGCTGGAAGAGATGATGAATAGAAGGCGGGTGGACATCTTGTGTGTCCAAGAGACGAAATGGAAAAACACCGGGAATCGGGCGCGTTTCTTGGACGTTAGGACAAAAGATTACAAGATGTTCTACTACGGAACGGAAAAGTCTAAGAACGGAATCGGTATCATCCTTGCGGCAGAGCTACTTGGTAACGTCTTGAGCATTTCGAAGTCCAGCGACCGTTTGATGTCTCTCAAACTAGTAATACAAGGAGAGCTGTGGAATATTGTCAGTGCATATGCTCCCCACGATGGGTACAATCAGAGAGATAAAGATGCATTTTGGCTAGATTTCCACAATCTCCTTAAGAACATCCCAAAGGAAGAATTTCTATTTGTTGGAGGAGATTTGAATGGACATGTCGGGAAATCAAACGAAGACTATGAAGACTGCCATGGAGGACTAGGATATGGCACCAGGAACCTTCCTGGTGAAGACATCCTAAGCATGTGCAAATCACACCGTCTTATCGTGTTAAATACCATGTTCATCAAACAAAGCCGACACCTGATCACTTACAGCAGTGGTGGAGATGAAACTCAGATTGACTACCATTTGGTAGGCAGTTTCATGAAGCCCCGGGTAAAAGATTGCAAAGTGATCCTGGGAGAGGCAATCGCTCGGCAACACCGTCTCCTGCTAACAGAAATTTGTATGAAAACACAGAAGAAAAGCAAACAAACAAGGGTCTCTGAGAAAATCAAGTGGTACAATCTGGACAAAGAAAAAGGCGAAGCTTTTGTTTTCGTAATGAAAAATTACCTCTCTCACACCATCAACGGAGCTGAGGATGAAGAGTGCAGAGCACAAAATATGTGGGATTCCCTACAGCGAACTTGCTTAAATAAGGCCAAATCACTGCTAGGAGCTTCAAAAGGCCACCATCAACACGCCAAAGAAACATGGTGGTGGAGTGATGAAGCTAAGATGCTGATAAATGAGAAGAAAGCGGCTTTCAAAGCTTGGTCAAAGTGCCCCTCTAATAATAATGACGAAAAAGCTCGCCTCGAAATGGAATACAGATGCTGCAAGAAAAAAGCGAAGAAGAAGTGCGCCCAGCTTCAAGCAGAGAGTACGGAGGGCCTGTATCGGGAGCTGGAGAAAATATTTTCCCCGGTTGCTGATGCAAACCAGGCTATCCAGGAGCTGCGAAGACACAATATGAACAAGAGTGCCACTATCTTCAAAATAGCCGCCCAAAGAAGGAACAATGCTCAGGAGATTCGTTCTCCAAAGTTCATTAGCAATGCTCATGGCCAGCTTCTTGTGGATGACGACAAAATTCTGCAGAGGTGGCGACAGTATTTTGAAGAGCTTTTAAATGAACAGTTTCCCCGGCTATACTTTCCAAGAGCCACCCCTAACTGTGAAGAAATAGCCGACATTACAGTCGAAGAAGTTAGTGAGGCGGTCAAATACTCCAAAAAACGAAAAGCGGTTGGGCCAGACGAAATACCCTCTGAGTTCTGGAAAAAGATGGGAGACATCGGGTTCAGATGGCTCAGAATTTTTATCTCCAAATTCGTGAGAGGTGATCCAATGCCGAATCAATGGAGGGAAAGTTACCTCCTCCCTGTATACAAAGGGAAGGGTGATGCGCGAAACTGTGATAACTACCGTTCGATCAAGCTGATGTCACACACCATGAAGATCGTTGAGCGGGTATTAGGTGGCCGACTGCGAAAAATAATACGGCTATCTGATGATCAGTGCGGGTTTGTCTCGGGTAAATCAACCACAGATGCAATCCAAAGTATAAGGATCATAATGGAAAAACATCGTGATTCCTTAAGGGATTTGCATATTGTATTGGTTGACTTTGAAAAGGCATTCGACAGACAACCACGAGATCTGATATGGGTGGCGCTAAGACATCGAGGGGTTCCAGAAACCTATGTACAGATGATCATGGACATGTACGAAAGAGCAAAGACAAGAGTAAGATGTCCCGCTGGAGTAACCGAAGAGTTCCCAATCAAAGTCGGGGTGCACCAGGGAAGCGTTTTAAGTCCTCTGCTCTTTATTACAGTCCTTGATTATCTGCTTGAAGGTAAAGTGATGGACCCCAAGGTACATCAGTTATTCTTTGCTGACGATGGAGCCATCATAAGTGAGGATCCTACATCCCTGCAACGAGCACTTGATGTGTGGGTGGACGTTTTGGAGGGAAATGGGTATCGCATTAGTTCAAAAAAGACAGAGTACTTGTGCTGCCCGTTCTCTGATCCACTCAGGCCTATTCCAGACATTTATTTGAATGGAACAGTGCTTCCCAAGTGCGAAAAGTTCAAATATCTGGGATCTATGATCAATAGTAAAGCAACTTGTGATGACGACATCAATTATCGTGTAAGCGTAGGGTGGATGAAGTGGTGAGAAAATTCCGCTATCTTCTGTGACAGAAAAATGTCCCCTAAGTTGAAAGGAAGGCTCTACACCGCAGTTGTACGTCCAGCGCTCACATACGGTTCACAATGTTGGACGATGTACAAAAAGTATGAGAGTAAATTAACGGCAGCTGAGATGAAGATGCTTCGCATGACAGCAGGAGTGACCAAGCTTGATCGAATAAGAAGTTCGAAGATCCGTGGAAGCTTTCACATCAAGGAAACCATCGTACACAAATTAGAGCGCGACCGGCTCAGCTGGTATTGCCACGTTCAAAGAAGAGATCATTTGAACCCTGTTAAAAAGGCAATATCTATGCACGTTCCAAAGACATCGCGATGTAGGAAAGGCAGGCCTATAAACGCCTGGATCAGACAAATGCGACGACATCGGCATTTCATTGGCCTCAGTAACCGAGTGATCCAAAATCAGCAAGCCTGCCGATATTTTCTGAGGTCAAATAGGCGAACCCCACAGGCGGATCAGTAGAAATGCAGTGAAGTGGGAGGGCTGTGATCCCTTGTTTTCGGATCATAGCCTTGCTGATAAAAGGAAGAAGAAGAAGAGAAATACCCCAATTTCTTTCCTTCTTTTTTTAAAAGCGTCAGAAAATGTTGTATATTCCTATACATACTCGTAAGATAATCATAGTTTTACACACCATCAGAAAGAGCTTAATCTGTTTCAACAAACTTTTTCACATACATATTTCTATTTCTCTTACATTATTTACAGATGGCGGCAATTTTTCCCATTCTGGATACGTATTGGTGCATTGCTACGAAATGGACTCGACACATGGGCTTCTGTATTACATACACTTCGTTGCTTATGAAAACTTGGAGGTAAGTTTCAGGACACAAACTAAACTTTTCCTACTCTGAGAAAAATACTTAACGGATCTACTATAAGTCATTTTTCTTCATTTTCATTTCCATTAGAGTGTCCTTGACGTATCGAGTGAAATCAGCCCATAAAGTTAAACTAACCGACCAACAACTTTTACAGTGGATGGTGCCTATACTGTTGGTGATGCTTATTTATTTGGGAACTTGGACCATTTCAGCGACTCCTTTTGCTGAGAATGTAAGTGTGTTTGTAGCTCCTTTATCTTTACGTTTATTGTTTTTCTTTTGCTCAAGTTTTCTTTTTGAACTACTATGTGCTGTGGTCTGCCGTTAACGTGTGCCTCAGTTCAGGGAAGTCTTATAAATCAGAAATTAAATCAAAGTCATACAACAACAATTTTGCACAATCCTGTTAGAATGATATCCTTTCCACAGTTTTGTGCTAAGTAATCTCAGTTAGAGGTCGGACGAAGTGCTTGTGCAACGGTGCAACCATAACAGCACGTAATTATAACCGGCACGTGGACTTGCACACTTTGCATTCAATTTGCTAAAAGGACCACATACCAAGTGAGAGGATCACGTGGATATATGTGTTTGTATCAGTCAAATGAAGTGGAAAGTCGATATAAATTAGCCAAGATGGTATCGGAATGATTGAACCTAAAATGCACAAGCATTATATTGAATGGGAATTTTTTTTTTTTTTTCTTCCTCAAGGAATCCTAATGACTTTATTTGGTTTTATTTGATTAAATCGATAAACAATAACAATCGACACACACAGACAGGCATTCTGGCATGTGTTGCCCCGGGGGTAATTTATTCGAGAGGCAACTTTCGAGGTGTTGCTGGTGAAGGCGGTGAGCATTGTGTGTAGGTTCCATTTTGAATTGATGTCTGGTGTTGGAATGATTTATTGGCTTAGGTATTGGCCAATGCCTCGGGGGTAATTGATTATGTTCCTGGGACAAATTAGGTAAGAGCATCAGTTAATTTGTTAAGTTACATTGGGTGATAGAGTTATTGGATCATTTGATGTGCCATTTAGCTGAAAGGGTACAAAACAATTATGAACAAAATAGAGTTGTTAAAGTGAGGGAATGGGACTACTATCACGTTCATTCTTTTCTTCACCAATCATTGGCCCTTTCTACAATTACATTTTTAAAGGATTAGATATAAGAGGATACGCCATAGGAACGGGCGTTAGATCGCGTATGTGAATCAATTGCGGAACGTGTCCTTCTGCGACATTTGCAAGATAAAACATTTATTTTCTCTGCTATCAGACACTTTCTGCATTAGTAATCACCGAGTCGTATGCTGGAAAGGCCCCACATGCAGATAAAACCTCATTAAGAATCCAAACTGTATTAATAAAAATGAAGACTGAAGAGGCTTAATACAGTCTCTAGTGCCAATGAAATAATGGTCTTAGCGACCTTTTCACATCCAACTACAAAGCAAGTAATTGTTTCTTGCGAAAATTGGATCTTGACATCAAAAAGAAAAAGCAAGAAGTGGACCCCTCAATCTGTGTGTCTATCAGTTTGTGTGTTTGTAAGCGCAACTAAAAGACTGGACCGATTTTACTCGCTACGAACTCACACTGATCATCAGATAGACATGTCAGATGTCAGACCCAATTCTCCGTACTATGTTCGCTACTGTGGAACCTAATGTATGATGACGTCCTCAGACTTAGAATCCCAAGGTCTTCGAAAATAATATGCTCCGCCGACGACATAACAATCGTTGTAGTG
The DNA here is from genome assembly GCA_945910035.1 of Brachypalpus laphriformis. NCBI lineage: Eukaryota > Metazoa > Arthropoda > Insecta > Diptera > Syrphidae > Brachypalpus > Brachypalpus laphriformis. The sequence goes on from OX246755.1 coordinate 129,992,327, forward strand.
ACCAAACTCCTTGAGTTGGAACATGACTACAATGAAGTTATCGGGATAGTTCAAGAATGGCTAATACGCATGGGCCTACAACTTGCGGGAAAAAGAGAGAAGCAGTGCTCATAAGTAGCAGGCGAGTCATTGGGGACTACAAAAGTAACCTTGGGTGATCATGGTCAGTTTCCAAACCAGATCTGAAGTACCTTGGCATCACTATAGATGCAAGGGTAACTTTTAAGCAACATCTACAATATGCAGCTGAAAAGGCAGCAAAGGCAATGGCTGCCATGGCAAGGACCATGCTAAATATCGGCGGACGAAAGCACAAGAGTAGACTGCTCTTAGCAAGACATGCAGCATCGATATTGCTCTATAGCTCCCAAATATGGACTGGTGCCATGAAGATTAAGTCGCACGGATGGAAGATCGGTGCAGCTTACCGAATCAACGCGTTGAGAGTATGCACCGCCTTCCGAACAACCTCCTACGATGCGGCATGTGTAATTGCTGGCATGGTACCAATAGACCTTCTTGCTAAAGACGTACAACAGAAATACCCTGCCAACAGGACAGTGGCATCAACAGTGACGAGTCGAAGTGCTACTGAGGTAACACCAAAGACAAGTCTGAAAGAATGGCAGGAGAGATGGTATCACTCTGATAACGGTAGATGGATGCAGAGATTGAGCCCCAATATAAACGCTTGGATCAATAGGAAGCATTGGGGAGCTGAATTTCTAATCTACCTCCATAGGTTTGAACTCGACGACAATCCTTATTGCCCAACGTGCACGGAAACAGTCGAGTATGTGGAACATATCATGTTCCATTGTCCACGATACTATAAAGAACGGCACCTGCTGGTGAACAAACTGGGTGACGATCTAACCCCAGACAACATCATCAGACAGATGATGAGCAAGAAAGATACCTGAGAAGCAGTTAGCGAAACTGTGACATCCATCATGAAGGAGCAACGGAGACAGGAGCGAGAGTGAAACGCAGCTCAAAAGGCTGCAAACACGAATGAGCAGATTACGTAAGGCTGAAGTCCCCCATCGCGATGAAGGTTACTGAGTACAGGCCCAGTTTCGTCTTCAGAAGATTTCCACTTTCTCAACCAAAAAAAACAAATCCAAGTCCCAAGTCCATTAAATTCCATGGTTTTCGTTCGACAATGCTGCACGGAGAATATCGTTGATGACTACCGAAACAACAGCGGTGACAATATACACTCTTGGCGTACTTCACTTTGAACTTCAAAATCATCTGAGACCTTACCATTACGTAAGACGTGTCCCTTGCTACCCTTGCATGTAGCCTTTATAATTGTTTTGAGTTTTTCTGGGATGCCTCGCCTGCGTAAGGCCAACCAGATAACATCTCGATTCAAGCTGTCGAAAACATTCTCGAAGTCGATAAATAGCAAATGTAGCGGAAACTTCGACTCATTGCTCTATAATGATACGGTATTTATGCAGTCGATGCAGGAGGATGCAGCGCGAAAGCATGCCTGTTCAACATCGAGAGTCTATCTAAATGCTCTTTGATTCGATCCAGAATTTTTCTAGCTATTATTTTGGCTACGGGTGGAAGAACTCCTTTCCAGTTTCTACATTCTATCAAATAACACATTCCCGGAAGCTTAATGATGTTTCCTCTTTTCCGCTACTGGGAGAATTGCCCATTTTCCCATGCTCCCCCTATGAGCGGGTGTAGCAGTTCTGCCCATGTTTTCATCACCACTTGAAATAGTTTGACAGGGATGCCATCAATACCATTCGCTTTTCTTTCTTGAGGGATTTGATAACTGTTGCTATCCTTTTTTGTTGGAAGGTCCTATGTGAATTTTTGAATTTGTTGCTTCGGAAGACTCATTTGAATTCGAGAACATAGCGACATCGTCTAAGTAGTTTAGAACTGTAGCAAAATGTTCTCTCCATCTAATGAGCTAATCCTCATCCGAGATTGGGGGGTTCTCGCCTAAGCTCTTCACTGGGTGTTGTTTGGAGTTTCGACTACCAATGAGATCCTTAGTGAGGCTATAGACATTCCTGCTTGCTGTTTCTTCAGCCATTGCGACAACTAGATCGATGTGTTGACGTTTGTCTCGTCTTATGCTACCCTCCACTTCCTCCTTGTTAACGCGATATCGGGTTTTTTGCTCGGGTTTGTCTATTGCTGAGGACGCTGCAATTAGAGCCTTGATTTTTGTATGGTACTCGAACCGTCTCCAGAAGTCTGCCAATAACCATGATCGCTTTTTACTGACCCATGACTTGCTCCAGTTACAATAACATTTTTCACGGCATTTCAGTGGTCGGTCACGTTCTCCTGCACTGCGCTGTTGATTTTTTCTGCTTCTAAAGCAGGGTGGTCCCCGAATTGTTGGTGCACATGGGATCCCCGAATTAACGGAGGGCTTCGATGAAAGGATGAAACCATTCACTAGATTACGTGTGTCGAAAAGCTGTATATGCAGTTGAGGACTAGGCATCCCGGTTGGCGAAATTGGGTTGACTATAAAAAAGGAAGGATAGCACAAGACTACTTCGTCAACGAAGACATTTTACAGCCTTTGTGAGCGTTGCGTGGAGTGAGGTTTTTCGTTGTGTTGTGGAGCGAATTTTACAATGAAGCTAGTGTCCTCATTGCCACTATAGCGGGGGGTACAATCGTGTAAAATATAATACCTAGATTATAATACCCCGAGGGTATTAATAATAGCTGCGTACTACATGGAAAGTTTCAGTTTACGATTAACAAAACCGTATTAGGTTTTCAGCTAAGTAAAGGAGTGTAGCAATTATTTACAAAGTAACTTTCATTGTTTTCCTATTAAATGCCCAAACTAGGTCGCGTGCTATCAGCAAACACCACTAAATTCTATTTTTTAACATCTGCCTATTCTCATTTCTGCACTTTTTATTTCATTAATTTTTATTTATTTATTTTTTTTTCCAACAGATTCGCGACCAGGATGGATTAAAATTCAAACAATGCTCGTACAATTGGTGGGACCATAGCTTGGCAATTGGCGAGGTACTCTTTTTGGCCTGGGGCATACGGGTCTGCTACAATGTGCGGAATGCCGAATCGCTGTACAATGAAGCTCGACTAATATCATACGCCATCTACAACATAGCTATTGTTAATATAACAATGGTTGCGTTCCAGTAAGTATCTCTTTTTATATACCCCAGCTATCCGGCCGTTGAATGTACCCGTGTGTGATGCTTAACCGCACGTTAATATGCAGCACGAAGCTACGCTTTTGTTGGCATTCCATTGGGTTTTGTTATTCAATTACGTACGTATGTATGTACGAGTATGTATACGTGTAGTCACACAAAGTGAGATTAAAATGAAATTCTCCACTGATTAAAATGCTTAAAATAACATGACGAACGTGAGATGAGGATGAGGACTACAACGTGCCTATGAGAGTACCCCTAACGAGCGGGTGCCGTTCGAAGGAGATTATTGTTGGTCTGTTATGCAATTAAATTTATTTAATTCGTCCTTTTAATTGTGTAAATCAATTAGACTTGTTAATTGAAGATGGATTGCGCTATGCTTGTGTGGCTTATCCACTTCAGTACAGCATCCTGTTCAGGCAGAGAGACAGGAACAATACACAAAGTGCTGGATGTTTTATGGGAATACCAACTGGCTTTAGTCAGCTTTATGCGCAGTTATCACCTCATCAAACGATTACAATTCTTTTGCGAAATTCAAAAGGACGAGTTAGTAGTAAGTGCTGCAACAGATGTGTTGACAATGGCGTAAGGATAAACAATCTGATTTGGAAATGTTTGCACAAAAATCATCCCCGTGGGTACACGTGACAGCTATAAAGTGGTCCTTGGCCTTGTAATTGCAATAAATAGTTTGCTGTTCTTAATGTAAGTTGTTTACATAAGGGTTAAACACGTCGCCATAGAATTGTTAGATGAATGATACTTGCATTTGGATATTGAGATTTGTAGTAAATTGTTTACGCTTGAGTTGAGGAGTCCAACTGTCTCAACAAAGAAAACAACTTTAGTTAATCGTACTAGAATGAAGCACATGTACGAGTACAAGTACATGTACGTATGCATGTTCTTCAAATTTATGTGATTACTCGTACGTAGCATAAACCTCATTGTGTTTTGAAATGGAGCTTGTACTTCGATCCTTTATTTGAATAATGTAATAAATTAATTTATCTACTTGTGTGTAGATACTCCAGTATAGCCGTACAAGGACTATAATTTTGCCGGCATTCTTTTGGAAGGATTACACATCCTGCCAGAGTTTAAGCGTCCTCAGGGTATACTTACTAAGCACTCTGAATGTTTTCATGTTAAGTATGTTTATATTGGAAGTCTGTGTGGAGATACAATGACCTGTTCTATATGTCTCAAATAGAGTAGGAAAAATATTAGATGATGCTATAGCCGCTGGAAATTGTTCCTTTCGTAAGCAATAGTTTTTTTTTTTATTTTACTTAAACAGACGTTGAATATCTTGCAAAACATAAAAAAAAATTGCTCGTCTTGTGTATTAAAATCGAGAAATGATGTTAATAGATTGTCTCTGTCATCAACAGTTACAAGTGAACCCAACATAACACTGAGAGAAGTATACGATCAAATAGTTAATTTGAGAGAGTCTATTGCTTCAACCCGCCTTACTCTTGATGCAATAAACACACGTCTCATATCATTGGAGCAGTGCGCGAAAACGATGAGTGATGTCAAAGAAGAAAATGAAAAATTAAAAACACAGTTGAATGCAAACAAAGAACGTTTGGCTACCGATGAGTGGTTAATCCACGCCAACTACTTGGAGCTGCGCAATGTTCCGAACACTATTAATGAGTGCATAGAGAACACAGTAATTCGAATATGTAATGCTGGGCTAGACATTCAGTTAGCGAAAGAGGACATCGACTTACTTAGATCGCGCTACAGTCCGGGGTGGACCTGGGCCTCAACCAACAAACCTCTCCAGCCAGCACGGTTACGAGCCAGCTGCCTCCAGTTGCGCACGCCAAGTTGGTTGAGGTACCCCTCCACTTGTTTGCGCCATCTACCGCGAGGTCGTCTACTGCGCCGTCCGTCAGGGGTGGATTCGAAGACTTTCTTAGCGGGAAGGTTGCGCTCCAACCGCTCTAAATGACCCAGCCATCTTAGTCGCTGTATGTGAACTCTTCTGGCTAAGTCGATGTCCTTGTACAGGCCGTATAGTTCGGCAATGTACCTTCTGCTCCACTCACCGTCTATGCAGACGGGACCAAAGATCGCTCGAAAAACTTTTCTCTCGAAATAACCAAGGGCATCCTCATCCGGTTTTGTCAAAGCCCATGTCTCTGCGCCATACAGCAGGACTGCGATGATTAGTGTCTTATAAAGAGTTACCTTAGTAGTTCGAGATAGGGTTTTGTTACTCAATTGCCTTCTTCGTCCATAGAAACAACGATTGGCAAGAGTAATTCTTCGTGTGATCTCCCTACTGATGTCATTTGCGGAGTTCACCATAGAGCCTAGGTAGACAAAATCCTTTACTACCTCAAAATTATATCTGTCTATTGTGGCGTTCTGTCCAAGACGCCGATGTTGGGTGTCCATTTTGTAGACAGCATATATTTTGTTTTGCTTTCATTGACCGCTAGACCCATCTTTGCTGCCTCGTTCTCAATTCTCGTAAATGCCCCATTGACTGCCCGCTGAGTTCTTCTGATTATGTCAATGTGATCGGCATAAGCGAGTAGTTGTACAGACTTGAAGAAGATTGTACTATGTTAAAGAGATCGCATGATAGCGCGTCGCCTTGTCTAAGACCTTTCCTGACATCGAACGGTTCGGTGATGTTCTTACCGACTTTGATGGAGCAGCGAGAGTTCTCCATCGTCATTCTGCACAAACGGACGAGCTTGGCAGGGATGCCAAGACTAGACATGGCTCTGTATCATAGGCAACTTTGAAATCGATGAAAAGGTGGTGCGTATCGATTTTATATTCATGGGTTTTTTCCAAGATCTGCCGTAGTGTGAATATTTGGTCAATGGTGGACTTTCCAGGCCTGAAACCGCACTGATAAGGACCTATCAGGTTGTTGACGATCGGTTTTAGGCGTTCACATAGTACGGCAGACAGGATCTTATATGCGATATTTAGGAGACTTATACCTCTGTAGTTGGCGCAGTTCAGAGGGTCTCCTTTTTTCAAGATCGGGCAAACGATGCTGAGGTTCCATTCATCGGGCATACTTTCGTCCGACCAGATTTTACAGATGAGCTGGTGCATGCTCCTTACCAACTCCTCTCCTCCTGCCTTGAAAAGTTCAGCGGCAAGGCCGTCGGCTCCAGCAGCTTTGTTGGATTTGAGTTTAGATATTGCTATCCTCACTTCATTCTGATCGCATTTCGTTGATTTCGCTCCGTTGTGGATATCCGCATCCGTACCTTGGCTACAACTAGGTAGTGATCCGAGTCCACGTTGGCTCCTCGGAAAGTCCGGACACCCAGAATACTGAAAGAGTGCCTTGCGTCGATCGCAATGTGATCGATTTGGTTGACAGTTTTTCGATCAAAGGAGAGCCATGTTCCTTTGTGGACATCGACCTCTGCTATAAAAAGAAAACGCAACTGAACACCAATCTGTCTGATATTGGACTAAACACTAACCTGCCTGATGTCGTGGTGTTGAAGCTGGTTCGAAGATGCATGAAGGAGAAAATACTGACTGCGGCAAAGAAAAAACAAGTTAAGGCATCTGTACTTAACGCTTCTGCTAAGGGGAACATTTTTATCAATGACTGGTTGACTGGGGAGATGAAATATGTGTAGAAAGAGCCGAAAATGGCGAAAAAAAATGTTGGCTATGAATTCCTCTAGATACGAAACGGAAAAATTATGATGCGACGTGCTAATGGATCGGAGATTAAATTCATCAATTGTCTTGAGGACCTCAAAATTTATAGAAATGTTAAATAACTTGAATGATATCTTTGATCTTAATATAGTAAATAAGTCTAATGAGACTTTCGTTGGAACTAATATATGCAATCTATCAAGTGATTTTACAATTGTACATCAAAACATTAGAAGTCTTAGAAAAAATTATGATACCTTCTGCTCTTCTTTACAAAATTGTTTTGCTACAATACCTCAAGTGATTGTGTTAACTGAAATATGGGTCTATGATCATGAACTTTTTAATTTTTCTTTGCCGGGATATAAACTGTTCGCTAATTGTAATGAAAATTATCAATCGGGTGGAACAGCCGTCCTTATTAAAGCTGAACTTGATTTTGAAGTATCCACTCCAGATCTAGTGAGTGCTGATTGTGTTCTTCTTAAACTGAAACTAGGTAAGGCCATTATGTTTTTGGTATGCGTATATCGACTTCAGTTTGCTAAGTATGATGTTTTTCTTAAAGAACTAGAAACTGTGCTATGCTCACTTAAATGTGAGAATGTCTGTCTTCTTGGTGACTTAAACATTGATATCCTAAATCTCCCAAAGAGCAGTGAGGATTATATGTTATTGTTATCTTCGTTCCCACAAGAGTCACTGACCTAACTAAAACATGTATAGATCACGTCTTTTTAAAGTCCATATATATATGTAACTTTTTCTCGTTTGTGTTGGAACTAGAGATTACTGATCATTACTCCACCGGTATTGTACTTAAAGGCTTATTCGATGTGTCAAGTGGTAAAAATACGTCATCTAAATCATCCGTTTCCAATAAAATAATTTTTCCCAAGCTCCTTGAATATTTAGACCAAGAGTTGTGGTGCGATGTCTACAGTTGTGAGTGTCCTTCTAATGCCTTTTCCGTATCTATAAATAAGCTTAATTTTTACATTGATATATGCAAAACTAAACGACTGAAAAATAAACATAAAAAAATTAAACCTTGGATTACGGATGAAATTTGTGTGAAGATTAAGGAAAAAAACAAGTTGTTTGCAAAAAATAAATCAAGATTAAACGAGCTGTCAAAATACAAATATTTGGCACAACAGCTCTTTAAAGTGCCAGGGCCTAGCTTCTCGCAACCCCTCATGTTGTGTGCGTTATATTTTTCACACGAATGGAAGGGACCTACAGTTTAATGCCGACTCCGAACGGCGATTTGAGAAGCTTTTTCGTGACAACAATACTCTCGGGTGTTTGTCAGACCCTCGCGAGAGGTGGGACCGTGGAAAAACTTTTTGGTGTTTTCTGGGATTCGAACTTGGAACCTCATGCGTAGTGATCCGACACACTAACCACTTACGCCACGGCGCCCACAGCTGTCAGTTAAGCAATAATATCGCGACCTTCAGGCAAGTGTACGCAACCTTGTGGACTCCCAAAAAATACCATATTATATTATAGACAAAAATTTGCTGAAAATCGATCTAATCCCAGAGAGCAATGAAGTATTGTAAATGATATCCTAGGGAAAGATAGAACTGAACACAACATAAAGTCCTTATCGTTTGATAATAATACTTTAGTTAGCAATGTTCAAATTGGTAACAACTTCAACGTTTTCTTTAAGAATGCAGCGGTAAAGTCAAAGCCAGTCCCTTATGTTCCACTAAATGAACAAAATACGGAACTTTTGCTTGGTAAACAGAATGTATCCTCTTTCTACTTTGGCCCAGTGGATGATTCCGAATTACTCTCTGTCATTAATAATCTCAAATCGAAAAACTCGTGCGGTATTGATGGACTCAGTAACATTGTTCTGAAAAAGATAGCCAAATTGGTATTGTATCCCCTTAAATTCCAAATACATAAAAGCTTTGAATGTGGGAACTTTCCAATGGATCTGAAAACATCAATTATTACTCCGGTCTATAAAAAAGTAATGACGCAGATCCAAACAACTACAGACCTATTTCTTTACTTTCAGTTTTCTCTAAAATTTATGAAAAAATAATTGTTCGTAAAATGATAAGTTTTTTTGATAAGACCAAATTTTTCAATACAGCACAATTTGGATTTGTAAAGAATAAGTGTACTGAGGATGCAATCCTGGTGTTTCTAAACAAAATCTACAGTGCACTTGATAATAATCTAAAAACTGTGGGTCTGTTTCTGGATTTAACTAAAGCTTTCGACTTAGTTAATCATGAAGTACTACTTCGAAAATTGAGTAACGCAGGCTTTAGAGGAAGCCTTCTTGAGTGGTTTAAGTCCTTTCTGAATAGTAGAAAACAGCGCGTCAGAATCAATGGAGTCTTGAGTGAAGTGATAGTATCCCCAAACACAGGCGTGTCACAAGCGTCGGTACTTGGACCGATACTGTTTCTGGTATACATAAACTCAGTCTTTAGCTTACCCCTAAATGGACGAATAACTGCCTATGCAGAAGACCTAGCACTCTCCTATGCAGAAAAAACACTAACCACTGTAGAAAGTAAAATAAAAGAGGACTTATGCAGTTTAAGTATTTGGTTCAATTACCATCAAATTGTATTGAGTACTAAGTCAAAAGCGATAACTTTTTCATCCTATAGCTCCAATATTGTAATTGAAGAATTAAAATATCATGATGTAGGCTGCGATCGAGTCAATTGTAATAACCATTGCTTGAATATAGAATTTGTTAGGGAATTTAATTATCTGGGAGTTTTGATAGACAATAAACTAGACTGGAAAGCTCACATAATGTATCTAAAAAAAACTTCTGTACATTTCATTACATAAAATTTATTATCTACGAAAATTGGTCCCACACAACCTGCTCTTAAATATATACTTTGCACTGGTTAATTCTCGATTGGAGTATGGCATTGGTTGTTGGGGTTGTGCATACGTGAGTAACTTGCAGCCTATCATAGTAGCACAGGAAAAGATAGTAAGATCAATGTTACGAAAAAATAGACTCGAGCCTTCCCTTCACTTTTCCAATTTAAAAAAATACTTTCATTTATAAAGCATTAAAAATATTCTTTGTTAGAAGTGGGAATATTCACTTTAGAAGAAATGAAATACAACGCTCAATGAGAAGTAATCTTACAGTCACGGTTCCAACAGTTAAAAAAGAGCACAGTAGACGGTTTCTTGCTAATATTGCACCTTACATCTTCAACAAACTGCCTGTCGAAATATGCAGTATGGTCACATCTAGTAAACAATTTCTCAAAAGTTTAAGGGATTGGTTAATCTCAAGATCTGAAGTGGAATCACTCCTTCAAGTAATTACTTAATAGCCCCAATATAAATGTTTCTCATTACATTATTAACGCACGTCTAAATTTCGTATTCATATTTCATTGTTCAAATTGTCTTCCCTACCTTAATCGAAACTTCTAAAATAAATATCTGCGCCTTATGTGTATCGCGCTCTCTGTCTCCCTCTTTGCGGCTTTCTTTTACATTAGATTACTTGCAGATAATGCACTTGCCACTGGTTCTCTGACCACAAAGTGCCTCTCTTTTTTCATCGTTAGTTCATGATTATTATACCCTGAATTATTTTTTTGCTTTTCTGGTTTTTATTCTTTTTTTCTTATGTTAATAATATTAATTTTTAGAGTAATATTCGTAAACAGGATACTTAATTTGAATAAACCTACTCAATAAATTTTCAATATATATATTTGAACTATGTGATGAAATATAAATAAAAAAAAAAAAAATAAATAAATAATAATAATAAAAAAAAAAAAAAAATGGGCAACTCTTAACTAATATTTAAAGCTAGGCCTTAAACTAATTAATAAAAGAAAAATAACTTAAACTACTAATTTACGGGCTAGGGGTAATTATAAGGAAGTGTAAGTGTGGCTTCTGACAATGAATATATTAATGTCAAAATCTGTCACCATAATCTTAATTATGAACGTTGAGAGACCTTCAACAATTTCACAACCATGAAACCTTTCATTATTCAAAAATCCTTTCTTATAAGCTACTTATCACAGTAATTTAATGGGGATTTTAATTTTTGATGTCCTCAACGTTGTCATTCATAATTTAACCGATTCATGTCCAGAAATTAAGATTTAATAATATCCGTATTCAAGTAATGTTCCAAGTTAGTACCTCCAGAAGTCTTGATTTTATTGGCATTGCATTCTAATGTTCGAAATTGCCGGTGGCAGTTGGTGAAAATGTATGCTGCTCATAAAACATTTTACACCAGATTGCACATTCTTCGTTAGCCAACAACTTCTTCCGTAGCGGACTCACTTTGTGGTATATTGCTGCTCCCATTCCGGCGCGCAGAGCAACTAAATCGACAAAATCAGACCCATAACTCCACTGAACTAAACATTCATTGTTATGACAGATAAAATTTATCGGAGCCCATCACTGGCAAAAGGACGGTGATGACGACCGCGATGACGACGGTGATGGTTGGAGGCAGCAGCAGCAGATAAAGTGCTTCCAGGACAATGCTTCACACGAAATTAAGCTACACTCGCAATAGGCTTGTGATTGTATAGCGGAACAGTCGTTCTTTATTTCCATTTTTTTTACTGACACTTTAAGGGATGAATGGTTCGGCTCGTTGTCCTTTTGCGATGGGTAAAAAGAAAGTTTTAAATTTAAAACGGTTGCTGGTTGGCTCGAAAGCATTTCGTTGCCAAAAAGACAAGGGACATTGAAGGGAAGCTCACTTTAAGTATTGTGATAGATTAAACTTGTAACACTTGTGCATAACACCCCTTCCTCGATGGGGATTTTATTTAGAGAAGATGTTGAACAAGGATCTTTGTTTTATATGAAGAGATATCACTGTACTGTTGGAACGAGGGTGTATCTCGATGAGGGTTAACATTTTTATTGGTGCTGGGGGACTTGGCATAAAGAGTGAATGTATATGATAAAAGAATCTAACAAGGCGAGGCAGCTAAAACTTGGGGCACGCAGACATGAGTAATTTCACACCCGTCGTCGTTGTCGTCTTTGTTGTCATCGTTGTCGGCTGTGAGAACAATTTCGCAAATGAATTTAATTAAATTTTCTATTGGATTTATGTTTGCTTAAATTATATTCGCGAACAGAGTTCAGGCTTTACGGAGAGCTTACAGTTGAAATTTTAGTTGAATAATTTGATGGCTATTACACCTTTGCACTTTAAGAGAAAGGCAGCTGTTTTGCTTAAATTTAATTGTTGGTCTTGGGTAAAAGAGTCATTTGTATGAGAGTAAAAATAAAATTCTAGATGATTTTGAAATTACAATTGCCAGCTGTCAAGTGATTGTTGATTTATTGTGAAATCCTATCAATTTGATGTGAACAAAAATTATTATTAATTTCATTGATATTTATCTTTTTTTTTTCAATACGTAGTTTTGTGTCCGTTCAAGATCAACTCGTCTCTCTTGATCTTCAAAACTGGTGAAAGCTCATTTAATTGTATGCTAGGAGCGTCCGATGATGTCAATATCCTCTGAGGATCCCAGTTGATCGATAGACTTGTGAGGGATATTACCTTTCATATTAACACCTACCCTACGTACTCTCTGCTCCACCACTAAATTGAAGAAATCACATCGACAGCGCATATCTTTGCCGAAATTCAAGGAGAAAAACCCGAACCAGAGCCCCTTGCCGCAGTTCTTCACGTCAACAGAATAAACTCCTCTCGATAGTTCTGTTAAATAGACTTTATTCAGTACTCAGTGACAAAATCGTACATTCACCCGCTACACAGTCTAACTAACTACTGACCCTTCTGCCAAAGTGCAGCCTCCTTTTATTCACCACGCTCGGCCATGGTGAATACCGCTTATTGCAGTGGTTCGCTGGTCAGCCCACCATATTGGCCAATAGCAAGCTGAATTGATGTAATCGTCCGATGAAGGTGCGGCTAAAGGTTGTGCCAGTCGATGTGGTGTCGTCTGATGGTATGATTTGTTGTTACGGTTGCGTGGTCTGATCTGGTGTGGTAAGATGTGGTGTGATGGTGCTTACAATATGAGTTATTTCGAAATTGTTAGTGCATCGTGAATGTGCCTAGAAAAAAAAATTTAAAAGAAAACTCTCAAAATGTTAAACATAAATCTGTTCCGAATATCTTAGCAAATCTGAATTTAATATTAACTCTATCCCTAAGCGGTTCTATCAGTTTACTGGCTCTGAGAGAAAATCAATTTCATTGCCGCTCAGCTGATTGAACATCAACATCTTATTGTTTTGGGTGATTTTAACTTAGGTGATATCAAATGGTTATATTCAAATGATGATAAATGTTTAATTCCATATAATATGAAAACTGATTGTGGGTTGACGTTTATTGATTCTATGTTTGCTTTTAATACTTCTAAAAAAAAATTATTGTCATAATTCATTAATTAGAATTCTTGATTTAGTATTTGTGAATAATAACTTAAATTGTTCTGTCCGAGAAGTTTTATAATGAAAAATTCTATTCATCACATTGCTCTATGTCTTGATTTGCAGTGCAGTACTCCTTTAGTAATAGAATCTAACTTAAATAATCATGAAATGAGGTTATAATTTTTCAAAAGCTAATTATAATGCTTTGAACAATTATTTTGGCTCGGTTGATTGGTCGAGCATTCTTTCTGGTCTACAACTTAAAGAAGTCTATGAGAAATTTTTGAATATATTATATTATGGATTTACTCAGTTCGTGCCTCTTATGAAGAAAAGATAGTCTTGCAAATTACCGTGGCATAATCAAAGGCTAATAAATTTGAAGAATGCTAAAAACAAAGCGTTTAACCCTTGTGTGAGTGGCAACAAAAAATTACACTTAAGAGTGCCATGGTACCCAGGTACCGCAGTATATTTTGTACGGTAATTGTGTGCTGATTTGTGAATTAGATTAAAAAAACTATTGTAAGAGAAAAAAACATGAATTTTTTCAAAGCAGTTGTTTGTAAATAATTACGGATTTTCGTAATTTTTTTATTTGAAAAGAAATAAGTAATAGAGATGTGACTACTCGGTCAACTTTGGCAGCGACTATGGTTCGGCAGCGACACATTCGAGGCATTTTGCAAAATTTTTGCAGTGCTGATGGCATACCGGTTTTGTGCACCATATGCACTCCTCGCGTGTTTTACATTTACGACCTGAAACGCAAAGGTGGCAAGTACCTTTGAACACAAGGTTTTCGTCTGCTCAGCGTTCCGTTGTAGGTAGAGTAGCTATTGTGGGATGAATCGTCTTACCGAGCGCTAACTGGATGTAATACGACGTGGAAAAGTTGGCCATTACTTTCGGAATTTTCGACCGCTCTTCTATACCTGGCAGCATGAGTTATTTAGCCATGTTGGTGAGAAACAACTTCCCTTTATTAGTCGCAGTGATGTTGTTGAAAGAATACACGGCATAGGCTGCTAGACCGTAGACATCGAGCAAATTGCAGAACATGGCGAGCGGCCACAGTTTGGTTCTGCGTTTTGTCATCTAAAATGCAATAATTTTGTGCATCGTGTCTACTCCACTCTTCGTTTTATTATAATACAATATCACCTCTGGCTTGTACTTATTTTGTTAATCGGCGATAGAGCTATCATGACGCATAGACGATAAACAATCACAGCCTGTATTTCGATTCATGGAAGCCAAATACGCTGGAAAACTCTTCACGGTCTTTGCGTTTTTTTCATTTGTGGTAGAATGAATGTTTTATTTTGGCGAACGGTGCCGACCAAAATTACATTTTTAGCGAGGTTCAAACTAATGAACAAATTGTCGGTGATTTCATTGCGGCCTGATCCCTTGTACCTTCGCATTAACCTCTTTACAACGTTTTCTTCAACGATGGTCTGGCGTGCTGTACCTGCCTCCTTTCCAGTAAAGGATTTACCACGCAGTGGATAGTAGTTTGACGCATCGCAAGCCCATCAAACCTTAATGCCATATTTGGCTGGTTTTTAGGGCATTTACTGCGTATACTTAGAACGGCATCTGTACGGAAACAGCTATTCATCGACAGTGATGTCTGCTGATGGTTTGTAGTTTTTATGCAGCTGTTCATTCATTAGGTTCCAAAAATTTTGTATTGGGGCGGCTTTATCAGTAGACATGCGATCAGCTTTAGTATGCATATTTCGAAGCGTATAAAGCGCTTTATTGCAGAATATCGGCAACGAGATATTGCAGCAAGGAAATAGGTGATAGGGTCGGAGTCGCAGAGAATCGATGTGGGCTCTCCACTTGATTGATGCACGCCAGCCATAAAGAGAACACCTTCAACTCTCGGCAGGATGTTTCTTAGTTGACCAGCGACTCCTCGTGGCCTTTTATATGATGTGAGCAGTCGGATTCGCACGCATTTCAGTGCATAATCTATTGCAATACCCAGGTACTTTGATCTCATATTCGAGATCTTGTCAATAAAAAAATTCTCCAGAACAAACATATGACTCGATATTCGGCCTAAATAGCGCATTCAACACAGACATGTTTTTTAGGAAGGTACTGAAAATACTGACAAAGTGGCTGTGGTGGAACGCTTTTTTTTGTCAAATTATGTTGGAAAAGTACCCAGGTACCTTGACACCTACACAAGGGTTAAATTATTCAAGAAGTCACGATCTGATTTGGACAAAATACATTTTTGTCAATTGCGTCGTGAATACGAATTTCTAAATAAATTTTTATATAAATAATATGTAATGAACACTGAGTCTCAAATTTCAAAGAATCTTAAAGGTTTCTGAGCATTTTTAAATAGGAAAAGAAAGGTAAATGGTATCCCGCAAAATATGGAATTTGAAGGTGTCGTTTCTTGTAGCATCGATTCAACTTGTGAGCTCTTTGCAAAGTTTTTTGAATCAGTTTATGTTGATCGCTCGAACCTTAGTTTGTCTTTTGATAGTAATACACATGATTGTAATACATGTCTTCGATCGCTGTATTTTTCAATTGATGATGTTTTACAAGGCATACAAAATTTGAACTGTTGCCAAAGT
Source organism: Brachypalpus laphriformis (assembly GCA_945910035.1). NCBI lineage: Eukaryota > Metazoa > Arthropoda > Insecta > Diptera > Syrphidae > Brachypalpus > Brachypalpus laphriformis. The sequence goes on from OX246755.1 coordinate 130,008,204, forward strand.
GCTGGTCCTGACCGTATTCCTTTTAATATTCTTAAACAATGCAATTTATCCTTGTCTTTGCCATTAAAACGCATCTTTAATTTATCCTTAGCTTCCGGTACGTTTTTGGATGAATGGAAATTTTCATTTATAACTCCCATATTCAAAGCCGGATCCCGACAAAAGGTTGAAAATGATCGTGGAATTTCTAAACTTTCAGTTATTCCGAAACTGTTCGAGTCTATTGTTACAAATAAACTTTATTTCACAATTAAGGAACAAATATCATTGCAACAACATGGATTTGTGTCTGGTAGATCCACATTAACCAACTTGATGCTGTTTACAAAATATCTTTTTGATTCTGTGGAGTCGGGATATCAAGTTGATGTAATTTTTACTGATTTCAGGAAGGTGTTTGGCTCAGTATGTCACAGTATTCTTATGAACAAACTAAGATCTTTTGGCATTCATTCGATGCTACTTAAGTGAATTTCTAGTTACTTTTTAAATAGAAAGCAGTATGTTAAAATTGGTTGTTCTCAATTTAGGCTCATTAAGGTCTCATCTGGTGTCCCTCAAAGTAGTCACTTAGGGCCTTTGCTCTTTAATATTTTTATTAATGAGATACCTTCATTGCTTAATCATGCTAACTGCTTGATATATGCCGATGATTTAAAGATCTTTTTGCGTGTTAAAAATATTTATGATTGTGAAAGTCTTCAAAACGATTTGAATACAATAGTTGATTGGTGTGAGTTTAATCGACTTACCTTGAACATAAATAAATGTCATTCTTTTTCTGTGTACCATATACTAGTTCCTGCTATTAATGACTATACAATTTCTGGGACCTGTCTTTTTCGTAAAACTGAAATTAAAGATCTTGGTGTGATTTTTGACACTAAATTATTATTTATTTATTTATTTATTATTTTAGAATATCTTTTAAAGTAGACTAAAGTCTTTTATAGCAAAAGTTAAGTTACAATTAATAGTAAATATAACAAACTAAAACTTAACGTAAATAATTCAATTAAGGAGCCTTATTTTTTTGATTGTGAATCAAAAGAATTACATGAGTATAATTATTCATTCTGCCATTTTATATAATCAATTGATTAGAGATTTACATTTTTAAAGTTTTAAAATTAAGAAAATAAAATCAAATTTCTTGGACTTAAGAATTTTCTGCCAAATACCTGAAGAGAAGGCGTTGAAAGAGCTGATTTCCTCGGAGTTTTCTAATGTCTAGGGGTAGAGAGTTCCATTGCCTGACAGCATAAACAAAGAATTGGCGCTCTGATAGAATGCATGTGAATCTAGGTTGAATAAATATAAAAGACCGACTTGAATTAGGAAACGCTATTTTATTATAAAGATACGATGGTTCTTTCCTCATTATAATATTATTCAAAGCCTTTAATGTGTGGTAATTTATGTAAGCGTGTAAGGTGCAACCCAAGACGCTCTTCGTGTATCTGGACACATGATCAAAACGCTTAAGATTATAGACGTAACGAACTATGTTGTTAAATGCAACAGTAAGATTTCTCCTAGATTCCGAACTAAGATTGCAAAAAATCGGACATCCGTATATAATGAAAGGGATAATTAATGTTTTTGCCAAACGGTGTCTTATATTTTGTGGGGTATAGAGTTTTGTAAAGGAAAGACTTCGCAAGCATCCATAAATTCTCCCTATAACTAGCTGTATATGATAGTCCCAGCTAAGTGTACTTTTGAACCAAATACCCAGGTTCTTGGCCTTTTCCACATAAACTATTTCTTGGTTTCCAATGTGTTAAGGAGGAAAATAACTAAGGTCAAGCTCATTTTTGTAAACGACTAAGCATTTTGATTCTGCCGGATTCAACTTCAAGTTATTTGCTTTGGACCAACGAAAGATACGATCAAGGTCGTTGTTCACTAAATAAACACCGTTCTCGATCATGCCCAATTTGCAACTGAGGCGAATCTGTGCATCATCGGCATACAAATCAATCGATGAGTTCTGAACTTGCACCGGAAGGTCATTAATACACATTGAAAACAACAGTGGCCCAAGTATAGATCCTTGGGGTACTCCAGAAAAAAGTTTTAAGACACCAGAGATGTGTTTACCTATCGCTACAGCTTGGCTTCTTCCAGATAGGTAGGAAAGCATTAAATTAGCAGCTGAATCAGAAAACCAGAACTGATTTTTCATTTTTGAGATGAGGACACTATGGTTAACCGTATCAAAGGCTTTGGAAAAATCCAGTAATCCTAAAAAATATACCAAATCTGCATCCATAGCGCATCTGAGTTCCTCAGTTACTTTAAGGACAACAGATACGCAACTGTGGTTTTGTCTAAAGCCCGATTGGTTAACACATAAGAGATTATTGTTTTTTATGAAACTTGAGATCTGGCAGTGCAAAAGCTTTTCGAAAACCTTCGAGATAAAAGGAAGAATCAATATTGGCCTATATTCCGGTGGCGATAGACGTGTGGCGGGTTTTTTAACAACGGGGATAACTTTGGCAATTTTCCAGATGCTGGGGAGGAGGATGTCATGATTATAGTGTTGAATATATGGGTGAAAGCAGGCAGAATATGCGGCAGTATCATTTTTATAAAGATCGGGTGCATTTCATCGAAGCACATAGCTCTCGATTTAATCTTTAAAATGTTGATCACGACATCGGCTTCTTCAATTCTTTGAAACTGAAAACAGCTGTTCGGGCGAGGACTGTTTAAAAGTACAGGAGGATCGATTGAGCTAGTTTGTAGATTAGGAGATCCAGATTGGACTTTTGCAAAGTCTGAGTTAAAAACGTCTGGGTTTAAGTTTTCAGGGAATTTTTCCTTTATGCGCCCAATGCCAAGTTCCCGAATGTTTTTCCAAAGCATTTTAAATGGTAAATCTTTATTAAACCGATTTGAGCACTCTTGGATTTTAGATTCCCTAATTTGTATGCATACCTTGTTTCGGGCCACACGAAAAGAATTGAGAAACTCTGGTAACCTGAAACGTTTCCAGTGTTTGTAGGCCAAATCTCGTTGCTTAATCACTTCCAGAATTTCTTGAGTGAACCACGAATTATGCTGATTTTTGACTACCTTGGTTTTTAATTTGACGTGAGTATTAAACAAATAAAGTATAGAGTTTTGTAGGAAAATTACTTGGTCACCAGCGGAATTCATAAAATAGAGTTGTTGCCAGTCAATCTGGTGAATGTTCTCTTCCAGCTGATCCAAGTCAATATTTTTAAAATCGCGATACTCGCGCCTCTGCGGGAGATGTTTGTGGAGTGAAGCGGCTTGGTGTGGCGGCTGGTGGTGGTGAGAAAAGAACTGCTTGGTTTAAAACGCCCGGAGTTCAAGAAGCCATCAGAGAGAAGAAGAGAGACTTTAAGGCGTGGATTCACTTGGGGAACTCCGATTCTCGAAATCGGTACACTGAGGCGCGAAGAACTTGCAAATTAGCTGTGAAAACAGCGAAAGAACAGTCTTGGAAGGAGTTTGGCGAGAAATTAGAACGTGACCACAGATCTGCAAATAAGATGTTCTGGCAGACCGTCCGCCGACTCAGAGGAAAAAAGTTGAATATCGTTGACGGAGTCAAATCCAAAGACGGTCGACTTCTTTCCAATGAGGAGGACATCTTACGCAGATGGAGCGAGCACTTTTCAGAATTGCTCAATCCCGAACAGGGCACCGAAGATGACAGACCTATGGTCGAGAGTTGGGCGGAAAATAGTCCTACGGTAGAGGAAGTAACTTTGGCGATCAAAGCGCTAAAAGTTGGCAAATCTGCTGGTGTGGATAAAATTCGGCCAGAAATGCTCAAGGCTTTAGGTAAAGAGGGAGTTCAATGGCTCTCGCGTGTCATTAAAGTGGCCTGGGAATGCGGTGAAACACCTGGTGATTGGCAAATGGGGATAATAGTTCCTCTTTTTAAAAAAGGGGACAAAAGAGATTGCCCCAACTATAGGGGTATATCTCTTTTAAGTCTCCCTGGAAAAGTATTCGCTAAGGTGCTAGAAAAGCGTTCCAGAGCTGTGGTTGAGGACAGTTTGGGGGATGAGCAGTGCGGTTTTCGTCCCGGTAGAAGCACAACCGACCAGTTGTTCACTCTCAGAATGGTTCTTGAGACGGCCTAGGAATATGCCAAACCTGTCTACACTTGTTTTGTGGATTTGGAAAAGGCATATGATATGGTTCCTCGAGGCAAACTCTGGAGTGTTCTGCAGGAGTATGGGATTGCTGGTTCCCTGTTAAGGGCGATTCAGTCTTTATATACAAACTCTAGAAGCTGTGTTCGGATAAACGGTGTTAAATCAATACCCTTCACTGTGGGCGTTGGATTCCGCCAGGGGTGCGTTTTGTCACCTCTCCTCTTTATTGTATATATGGATTGGATGTTGCAGCGCAGCCGTGGCGGGGAATGTTTCAAAGTGGGAGACCTAAGGATTAGTCATCTGCTCTTTGCGGATGATTTGGTCATCCTTGGGTCCTCTCAAACCGAACTTCAGCGCGCACTCGAAAGGTTTGTAGCCGTTTGTGATGATGCTGGAATGAAGATCAACGTGAACAAATCGGAAGTAATGGTCGTTTCCAAAAAACCCATTAAGTGCACTCTGCATGTTAGTGGAGTCCCACTGAAGCAGGTGGATAAGTTTAAGTACCTCGGGGTTCTATTCACGAGTGATGGGAGGAGCAATGCCGAGTTATCCTGTAGAATTGATCAGGCTGGATCAATTTTGAGAGAGCTTGGCCAATCTGTTATAAGGAAGGCCGAACTTAGTGTTCAAGCTAAGCTATCGGTTTTTAACTCTGTGTATGTTCCAACTCTCACCTATGGTCATGAAATTTGGGTAGTGACCGAAAGAATAAGATCGCGGATACAAGCTGCCAAAATGAGGTTCCTTCGCGGTGTTGTTGGAATAACTCGTAGGGATCGAGTGCGCAACACCAGAGTACGCGAGGCGCTCAACGTTGAGCAGCTACTTCTCCGAACGGAACGATCTATGCTTCGATGGTTTGGTCACGTAGTGCGTATGCCCCAGACCGGCTTCCAAGACGCGCCATGGTTGCCATGCCATCAGGTAGGCGACTTCGCGGAAGGCCTAGAAATAGATGGTTGGATCAAGTCAGACATCTCTCCTGGAGCCGCTTAGGGATTCCCCCTGATGAATTGGAGTCAATGGCGGAGGATCGAGAAGGATGGAGGGTACACCTGAGCATCCTACCCCCGCAACCCTCATGAAAGATAAGCGGGCCATTGAGAATGAATGAATGAATAGATTATGTGGTTGCTAAAGCAAACTCGATGCTTGGATTTCTTAAGCGAACATGTGCTGAATTTTCGAACCCATATACGCTTAAGTCCGTTTATATGTCTCTAGTCCGTCCTTTCCTTGAGTATTGCTCTATAGTCTGGTGTCCAATCTATGTGAATTCTATAATTCGACTAGAACGGGTGCAAAAGTCCTTTACAAGATTTCTTATAAAGCAAATGAATTGGAATCTTGATATTATGCCCCCTTATCTAACAAAATGCTCTTTAATTGGATTAGATACCTTAGAAAAAAGGCGAAATGTTCATTGTATACTGTTTATTCATGATGTCTTTTCTTATCGTATAGTTTGTCCCGATATACTTGAAAAATGTTGTTTATATGCACCAGAAAGAATTCTTCGAACAAGAAATTTTGTATTGAACCCTAGAAATTTTTACAGTTATGGTCTTAACGAACCAATGACTAAATGTATAAAACTTTTTAACTCTGTCTGTAACAAAATAGATTTATGTGATGATAGATTGAAATTTAAATTATCAATATTGAATCTGGATATTTCTTAAAATACATAAATGTAATGTTGAATTTTTATACTACTGAATATTACTTATTATTTTTATATTATTGAATTACCTATCTGAAATCTGTTAGAGTTAAGCTCTGTAGATGAAATAAACTGAACTAAAATAAATCTAAACTAAAAATCAGACGATTATCTGTCGACAACTACTTTCTCCAGTAAATCATCCGCGGACCTAAAAATAGTTTCTAATCTCTTTGTTAATTTCTTTAGTTAAACGTTTTTCGATAACTTTGAATCACATTATTCAAATTATTTTAGCTACCAGTAGATATCACCCAATCAGTAGTAGTTGAAAGACCAACAATCTTAAAAATTAATAGTGGATATAGTGGAGCTGATATCTGATTCAGTAAGATCAAACCATTTGAGCGCTTCTAATCCAGCCTAAGCCAGATCTGTCTGAATATTTGGCACGTCGGTTTTACCATCTTCCCATCTGCGGTTTGTCTTGCTGATTACGTCCAGTTTCAGTAAAAGTTCGCACGTAGCAAGTGGCATGCCAATAATCTGCCCATTCGGTAGGATATTAATGGAAGGATATTAAGTCGGACGAACTCAGCAGCCTTGCTTACTTCTTTTACTTAGATACTTTAACCCCTCCAGCATCAACCACGCCTGCGCGCCATCGTGTTCGAAGTTCTGCAACGCGTTTGAGCTGCCTCTAACTCATTCCTAAAGAGCTCCATTCCTCCTCAACTGTTCTGCGCCACGTTTGCTAAGGGTGTTCCGCTATTCTGCCTGCCTGAGTGAACAGATTCTACAGCATGGCGTATTTCGCAATGAAGTTGTCTTCGCGCCGTAGGGTGTGCCCAATCTACCGACACTTTCTCCTTCGTATAGTAATGTATATATGTAGGTTCTTCGCCCATTCTCAGATAAAGAACTGGCAACTTCCATGGGTTAATGGAGTCCACCTCCTAGGTACTGCACCCATAAAGCACCATCGATTCTACGTTGGAGCGAGACAGTCGCAGCTTGGTTCTTAAGCTAATAACATTGCTTCTCCCGGTTTTGGATAGCATCCCGAACGCAGATTTAGCCTTCCTGATCCTGCTGCTCACATCGGTGCCACCGCCGTAGACCTTCTTCTTCCTATTTTGGCGAGGTCAGCCCAGACCACATCTCCTTAATATAGAAAGTTGTCAACTTTCTCGATTTTCTCGCTGGCAATGTTAAGTTGAGCGCGGATGTTAGAAGTAATCAGGGCTTTTATTTGAACTGTGTTTATTTTTAGCCCCACTATGTTTGCCTCAGCTTCTAGATTGTGGGCCGTGAAATGAAGGTCCATTATCCCCAGTGATAGTAGACAAACATCGTCAGCGTAATCTAGGTGTTTAAGGTAAGATGTCATAGTCCAATTAATTTTATACGAACTCCACTTTGGACTTCAAAATCCTCCAACACCTTACCATTGAGTACGACGTGACATTTACCGCCCTCGTATGTAGCCTTGATAATAACTATAATTTTTTCTGGGATGCCTCTCCTGCGCAAGGCCAACCAAATAGCATCTCGATTCAAGCTGTCAAAGCCTTGCAATTACCTGGAATGTCTTTGCTGCCTGGCACCCAGTATAGGTGAATATTGAACTGCTCTGTCTGAGAGATGAACAGCAGTCTAGTACGATATCAAGAAGCTGGCCATGAGCATTGTTAATGAACTTTGGCGAACGAATCTCCTGAGCATTCCTCCTTCTTCGCGCTCCTGTTCATATCGTATCTTCGCAGCTGCTGGATAGCCTAGCTTGCATGAGCAACCGGAGAAGATATTTTTTCCAGCTCCCGATACAGGCCCTGCGTACTCTCCGCTTGAAGCTGGGCGCACTTCCTCTTCGCTTTTTTCTTGCAACATCTGTATTCCATTTCGAGGCGAACTTTTTCGTCACAATTATTAGAGGGGCACTTTGACCAAGCTTTGAAAGCCGCTTTCTTCTCATTTATTACCTTCTTAGCTTCATCACTCCACCATGTTTCTTTGGCATGTTGATTTTCAAGAAGGCCGAGTTGTTCCTCATCTGACTCATATCTATTTTGTGTTCTCTGCAGTTTAATAAGCTTGTCACATACTTTCTTCATCAAGTCATTCAATCTCTTTCTGGGAAAGGCGTTCTTCAAACATCCATGGTGATTTTTGTTTTTTTTGAATATCCCCTCCATTTGGGAAAGGAAAAGCTGGCATTATTGAGGACTGTGTTTGCGTTGAAATTCCTCCTAAACAGCGCTCTCTTCTTGCAAGAGTTATGCTCCTACTTTTTGGCGTCCTTATTATTGCTGCAATTTTTTTTCCAATATGACAGTATTTTGACAGTTAAGCGCCAACTTAAGATTACACATTTTGATGACAAGCACTTATACAAAAGTTTGATTTTTGTGTTAATGTTTAGTCTAGATTTGCGTATTAGTAGTTCTGATTATAACTTAGATGATTAGGAAAAATATTGATGTCAAATGTGTTTACAACTATACTCTGTTCAATTTATATTTTCAGTACAGGGAAGATAGGATATTTGCCTTTCACCCTTACTATTATGGATCTCAATAAGCTATCTCCATTTCAAAGCTCTCACATGGTTGCCATAGTAAGCATTATAAATTGGCATAATTCTTTCACAAATCTCGGTAGGGTTACCAACTGTTTATTAAGATTTCATGAACAGAAACATGTAGACCGTAAACTAAATCTAAAAAAACTAAACTAAATCTAAATTAAATTTAATCTATCTTTTTCCACACCACCAAGAGGTAAGATAGTAGGCGCGTTTTTTGAAGAGTCCCCCAGAAGGCCTAATCTCTTTTAACGTAAAAATAAATCACAGAAAAAAAACGTAAAAAACGTAAATGTATGTAATGTATGTAAATGTTTATTGCACTGCACTATTTTAAATATTTTACACGAAACCCTCTTCTTTTTATTTTTATTTTCATGAACAAAAAAACTATTTGGCACTTCAAAATCAAAATTGCAATTAATTAATGAACCGAACTCCATCAAAAATTTGCTCAAATAGTAATTCTTCCTTAAAACAAATAGCCAACAAATATTGCAAAGCTTCATTTTAACCGTTTTTTTCAAGAAAAAAAAACCAAAAGATGTAAGCAGAAAAACACGCAGCGACAACACCTTTTTCCTTAAACTTAAAATATATGCTCCCGAAAGCTCTAAGAAAGCTTCAATTCCGAAATCTCCATAGCAAAAACCAAAGAAAAAGGTATTATAATTTCCATCAACGGACGAATGGTAACACTGAGTCAATGTGTTTTTTTTTTTTTAATAAACACAATAAGCGAGAGTCAAATTGGCGATCAGTCTCCTCACAGCCGGGGAGCAGACACCTTATGGTGGTGTGTACGTGGGTTTACGGAATATTACAAAAACAATTTCAATGTAACTCAGGGTTCTGTTTTTAATTTCAGTGGTAATTTCTTAGGTAAAGTGCCATGCAAACACCAGCAGGCACCAGTGTGCTTGAAAAAGCTCTTCCATAAGCCCTGTACTGAAAATATAAATTGAACAGAGTATAGCGTTGAATTTTTTGATAAAAGTCTTGGATGGGAAATAGTTGTAAAATGGCCAGTAAATGGGCCAACGGAAGAAATTATATTTCCGTAGTGGATAACTGGTATCGGCTTAATAGGTCCCTCACCTATGAGACTTAATAAAAGTTAAGGGTTGTCGCCGGTGTAGCTTCCATTCCACGTAAAAATCATAAATTACGAGAGTCACTAGCATTGGGTTACTATGAATTCTCTCACAATCAAGACAGATACTACAGATCAGGAATGTTAAAAAAGCAAGTTGCGATATTTTTTTACAGCTAACACAAAAGATTGTACTTGCTTCGATGCAGATTCAAAGTATTATGCCAAAACATGTTACGTATACGCCACCATAATGAAGAAATATATGTACATACATACATATATATACAATACATATGTATATTTTTTTCAATTTTGTATGGCGGAAACGTCTTCGAATCGTTTCTTTCAATTTGTTCATGAAGAAAACAGCATTCATTTACTTTGATCATTCCTAAATAGGCGTTATAATTTGGTTAAGTGAGCTCAAATTTAGATGGCATACTTTGATGGATCAGTAATTAAGTAAACATAAAACAACTAAAATACTTACAACTTGTTCTTGGAGTCATTTATAAATTTTTACAAATTCTGGATGTAGAAAAATGTATTCTCTTTCTTTATGGGTGGGTATTCTCAATAACCTAACTTAGATTAAAGTCAAATTCCATATCTCGTCAGCGTACACATTCATCGGGCTTAGGATCATTTGATATATATGTAGGTAGTATTACTTACCCTAAATTGACAGAAAACGTCTACTCTTTCGTTTTCATTTTTACCGCCTTAGCTCCCATTGGTGCCACATTCTTCATAATGGTTTCTATTGTACTACTCTTAGGGGAAGTATTCTACATCATCCGACATTAGTCATTCCCCTCGTGGTTCGCGCATTTTGCCGTACCACCTTTCCAAATTTTCCTAATGATTGAAATCGTATCTACCATCAGTTCCAGATATCTGATAGCCGATTGCAGTTTTATATTATGCCCACGAACCATAATGGTCTTACCTCTTATTTCGTTCTAGCATTGACTAACATTGCTTTTGTTTTGGGCCCACTACCTAAGTATATTTCAGTTTGTCAACCATTGCCAATCGATTCGGTTGGTTTCGTTACCAGAAGTCGCGCTACCACCACATTCAACATCATTATTAAAAAATCATATTTCAATATGATGAATCTAAGCACAGGTTTTTGTAGAACTGTTTCCTATACATAATAATTTTGCACTGTGCTATACTTTTCCTAAAATCAACTTATGTACGTGCATGGACGGCATATTATATAACATGTACATATGTAGGATCAAACAAAATCTTTGCACTCCCCCTTCTGTCTAACGTCGGGCAACAGAGAGCAATTGAATTAAATCAGTTGCCGCTTAGACGCAATTTAATACGTATCTATCATACTTAAAAGCAATTCAAATACTGCCACGGGTAACAAAACTATTTAAATATTTAAAAGCCTTTTCTGAAGATATCCTTATTTACACTGATACATAGCACGATTAAAATACCGTCCGCCTTTTTTTAGGGTCATTAACTTTCCCTTTCGAGATTTATGGTTTTATCTCGAAAAAATAAATCTCCTAAATGGGACTGAATCGGATTGTTTTATCGTTCAAATAGTTTCTAACGAAACCTGAAAGAAATGCCCACATTCTGCCCGGAAGTAACGCACACATATCAGATCGAACGTTTAACCTTACATAGAATCCAACCTTCAAACACATTCCGAAAGCTATAACACTAAAGACTCTTCATCATACAGATTTTCCAAAAATACAATTCACTGCCACAAAGTGCCCACTCCTTTCCCGAAGAACATTCCCGAAGAGAAATGCTACATTTTCATTATTTCCAAATTCATTGAGGCTTTCCTCAGTGCTATCATTGCCTGGGAGAGATCCTAATCTCTGCCGGTTCTCATTGCATTGTGTCACAGAAGGTAGTGGCCCAGAAAATCAATAAACAACTACTCCTTACCTACAGATGGATCTACCATGTTTTATCATTTGTAACTGACTCAGCAGTACCGTGCCGTCGCCGCTTGCTCTCTCCCTTCCTATAATCGAAGCCTGGGCCTTTGTGCCCGAAATAGTTATTTTCCAAATTGACAATTGCTTACATTGAGATTGAGCCATTTGATATCGGAATTACGTTCAGCTAGATGTTTGCGGTTCTGCTGTGTGGGTTGTATAGTATAGTGGTCCTGCCTGAGGCAAAAGGATAACACATTTCACTGACTGAATGCGCCGCAACAAACCTCGAGCTACGCATACGAAATTTTATCACATTCGGATTGATAACGGAAATTTCGATGTCAGTGTACGAATTCGGGAATTGATGGGACGGGTACTGTCGGTTGGGGCAAGCTACTGACTTTCGAGTGGCATTTGAATGATGGCGCGTGGCTTTTGTGTATCTGTTCGTGAATGGGGGATTCAGTTAATTTGCGGATACTTTTCTTTGGAGTACATACATACATACATATTTGTTGCTTTGGTGTAACGGAAACGTGGAGAAATATTGTTTGGATTACCCTGTGGAATTGGACAAATAAACAAGCATGCGAACAGATCATTAGTTGTCAGCAAAATAGACAAGGGAGAATGGAACATAATTTGACTGAAGGCCGTCGTTGAATGTTGTCGAAAGTGTAAAATTGGACCTTTTGGCAGGGAAAAATTAGCTCAAAAGGAGACAAATTCAATAAAGCAGAGTATAAGAGTTACCCAAGTCTGTTTTGACGTATCAACATGCTGCTGAAGAATGCTCCAAATAACTTCAGGTGATACTTCGACTATTTTTGAAAGCAACTTACTCTTTATTCTTAAGCTCTTCAACTTTTCATAACATTTTTTAAAAAAGTCCCCTTCACGGGTCGATTTATTCACCTGGAAATCATAAAATATAGTTTTCCCAGTCCAATGGTCCCCTCCTAGAGGATTCTAACTGGAATTACACTAATGGGTCTAAGACAGATGATAACCAGAGTATTTTCTAAGCCAGTTTTTAATACTACCTGATTATTGCAGTATATTCCAAGTGGAGTTTATAGCTATTCATGAAGCAGTTGACCCTGAAGGACATTCAACCAGCTAAAAAAGCACTTGGATTACCAATAAATAAATCGGTATGGATAAAGCAATATCGCGCATCCCTGAATATCGATCAGTTGCAATCTTACTGTGTGAAGTGTTCCTGGTCATTTTGACAGTAACTGCAAAACCAAAACATTACAGAGCAGAAGCTCTCGACTAACGATAGAAACGGCAAGACCAAAATAATGTAATCTTGATACGTGTAACCATTCAAGATAGCCTTTTCTTATAATTTGTGTGCACTCAAGGGGTTATAAATACCTTTAAAATATTTTACGGCTTGAAAATGAAAGAGAGAGAAAGACTGGTGCATTTATTCAAAACTCAGATGATAGATTCAGGAAATATCAGGGAATGGTGTACAGACAGCTTAGGAGGTTTATTTTGTTATTTTGCCTTCGCTTCTGATACATAGTATTCCTTTTCGCGGCCACCTGACCTCACAGGCATATGAATCATCCAATGGAGGCAAAAATGCCAGCCATATGGCCAACCTACTGCGAATGTTATGCCTTCGCAATTGATCGGACTGAATCATTACATATTTCATGAGAAATAAATAAATAATTGCTTGCTGTCATCAGGATTTTAACCTTGAACCATTAGAGTAGCAATTGATGACGTTACCACGACATCATCGCAACACCCCAAAGGAAGCCACTGCGTTTCCGAGACTAGGGATTCTGGCCAATGCCAATGGATAAAGACGACGAGGAATTATCAAATCATCTACTATACGATTGCTCAGCACTATCTTCAACAAGATTATTATAAAATACTTCTTCAAGGATATATGTATAAACTTCTTCTGTCTTTCATTCAAAAAATAAAATGGTAACGAAAAGAGTAAGAGTAACGAAAATGACCAGCTCATGTAGTAACACAGTAGAGTTCATTTGGCATAAGTAAATCCTACCGATCACGAAGGAGATCCACCTTACCTAACCTAACCTAAGGGTTCCCGTACTCTATGGCTGTGGGAAGTTTGGGAGCGATGCACAATTTCGCGCTTTGTTTTCTAACAGAAGATTAACCCAACCCACATCGTTTATAATAGTCTGCCTGTTAGTCTGTCTACACTTTTTGGCCTAGAGAGCTGAAATCGTTTGTAATTATTCATTTTTTCGATGACCGCGCAAGATGGCGATAAATATAAAGTGCACGACTGAGTCACACGAACTGCACCTTTATATCAGATGATTTTCAATTGCAATTAATTTCGATTTTAAATCCAAACAACAGCATTAAGGATGTTTTTTTTTAAATCTCATAAAACATCAAAGATGATTGTCTTTAGTTTTCTAAAAATAGGTATGACACGATCAGGGCGAACCCCACAGACGGATCAGTAGAAATGCGGTGAAGTGGTAGGGTTGTGATCTTTTGTTTTCGGATCATAGCCTCGCTGATAAAAGGAAGAAGAAAAAGAAGAAGAAGAAGACACGATCAGGGCAAACAAAAAAAAGTCTTCTACTACGTGTATGAACTTACCCAAATTAGAAATTTCAACAAAATCGTTTGACTCGTTTTCGAGAAAGTAGATTTTTTCCAAAAACGTCTTTAAATAAAGTACCGTTAATTGAGTTTGGAATGAAAATTCAGTACTTCCTTCGAATTGTTACCCCAGTGACCTTAAACATGAACTTTGAATTATTATTTGGTAGCCTGCCTTGAGCAAAAAGTACAATATCGCCAGGGCCGAAACAGTACAGAGATCGGCCTGTATAGGCATTACAGAAGCATTGAAGTCTTGTCCAATAGATGCTCTCCTACCAGAGAAGAATGGAAGAGCGGAAGCTTTTTCAATGACTACGATATACTCCTAGGTGTATATAAACGGACGGTTCGAAGATGGACTGCGGAGTCGGCACAGGCATCTTCTCTGACCAACTAAATATAAAGTCTTTTCGTCTCCCAGACTCCGCTAGTATTTTCGAGGCGGAACTTCTCGCGATTCAGAAAGCTTGTCACTTGCTGAATAACTTCCCAACTTGTGGTTTCCACATCCTCAAAACTGGTAAAGCAATACCGGCTTAAAATTAATCAACAAAGTATCCACTCAAGTATTGTATCATTCTCATCTGGGTCCTAGAGCACAATAATTATGAGGGCAATGAGCGTGCTGACGAGCTGGCTAGACGAGGATCACTCCTTAACGGCTATCTAGCAGAAAGAATCGATCTTCTGCTAGGCACCGTTAAGGGCTATATTCATCTTCAATTCCTCCAGCTAAGCAATTGCGAGTGGAACAGTCTTACTAGCTGTGCCATATCAAGAAAGACATGGCACAGTTACAATGAACCCAAGTCAAACGAGTTACTAAGAAAATCGAGACTAAATATTGCCAGAGTGGTTGCTATTATTATAGGCCACTGGTCAATAGAAGACCATGCGGCCAAGTCTGGTGTTCCCCACAATACCTTTTGTAGAAGCTGCAAGAACATTAATGAGGAAGAACCTCTATGTCACTTCCTTTGCAAATGTCCAGCACTAGCGAGAATTAGACTCTAGGTAAACCCTTCTCCGAGGATCTGAATGAGATGGCTGGCAAGAGAATTGAAGAACTAATCTAAACTACAAGGACTAGGTTTAAGCTCAACATCATTTCACAACCAGCAACACTCTGAGACAAAATGGTAGGCACGAGTGTGTGGTAACAAAACGCTAATTGGGTTCTTCCTAAGCTCTACCAACCTACCTACCTTGAATCTCGAGATACAATTTTTGCTTTAAAATAATACTTGGGAGACTGTAGATTCATCCTTAACAGCCGAAATCACTGAACATAAAGACAACACTGGCTATATAGCTATACGAGTATAGCCATCATGTCGCTATCTATTTGAGCGCTCCTCAAACATTGTAAATGATTGCTACTTTCTGTGGTTAGATTATCAACGATATCGTATAGAAAACAGTTTCCCTATATTTGATACCTTTCTGTGGTGGTGATTGTACTTATTGCACCGAAAATCGATATTTGCTGTCAAATCCCAATGCTTGCCTAGTTCAAGAGCTCTTTCTGTTAAGGCTTCGTACCAATAGCTAAGGGGATATTGCAAGTTACTTTCGTCATACTGTAGTCATATTTTTAAATTTTAAGAAATTTGTTATCTAAGTAACAAACATGCATACTCTAGCAAGTATTGATTTTGCTGATGGTGCAACTTATTTAAAGATATATACAAACAATATACATCTATCTTCCAATCCTTATATTTCGTGCCTTCAACCACTCTAAATGGTCAGTAATAATTTCTTTATAAAAGTTAAACTGTAAGTGCACATTGAGTGCGTTCTCAAACGCCTGGTTGTAGACTTAATTAACTCAGTCATGACGTCCTTTCTTCGAATCCAATAACCTTTACGCATAAATAATATACTTATGAACATTTTCATGCTTTGAATATTGAATAAATTTCTTTGAGAAGAGGAACTGAGGCAAATGGAGACAGCTAATCGTATTAGCTCTCTAGTGTCACAAATAGAACGAGCACTACGATAGCATTTAAAGGAAATTGTTTAAAAATTAAGCAGGTCTACATTACACGAATTGAACATGCGACTTATGTACGACAGAGTATCTTTAGATTGTGCATCAAATGCTGCTTTTATTTCATTAATGAATTGCGTGACACTATTGTAGTCACTTTTATTACCTAAAACTTAAGCTTTCCTGAGATCCGGAGTTTCGATGGCTTTGCTAACAGATTATTAAAGGGGTGGCTTTTCATTTCTACTTCGGCCTGTGCATTCCCAATAAAAGTGGTCCTTTTAATCCGCTGCACTTACAGCTTTGGGCATGACTGCATCATACATATTGATTACCGTGAAAAATAAACAAAGTATAAAATTAGGAATAGTAAGAACATGCAAAAAGAGGTCATATAAATGATCCGATCCAAAGGTTGACAAATATAATGTTGAATAAGTTTTGAAGATTAAGTCTCTGAGTAGGAACAACAATTCTTACATACATTTTCATGGGCCCGCTTATCTTCATGTTGGTCGCGGAGATAGGAAAATCCTTTTCGATTTTCCGCTATTAACTCCAACTCATCAGGACGAATCTCTACACGGCTCCAGGAGGGATGTCGGAATTGATCCGACTGTGAATCAGAAGCAAAGGCAAAAAATAACAAAATCTTCCCAGACATCTGGACGCCACTCCCGGAGTTTCTCTGAAGCATAAATAACTGAGCATCAAACCACTACACCAAATCTTTTTCTCTCTTTCTATTTATCCTTTCCAACGCCCGCACTGTGTAAAAACATGTTAAAGGTATTCATAGCCCTTCGAGGCCGCCCGAATTATGAAAAAAGAAAAAAAAAAAAAAAACATATTTTTCTAGGCCTATCGAGGGGTCGCTCATCTGATGACACGTCTTGGAACTCAGTTTGGGGCATCGAAGCATACATCGTTCCGTTCGCAGAAGTAGCTGCTTAACATTGATTGCCTCGCGTACTCTGGTGTTATGCACTCGATCCCTACTGGTATGACGCAAGGGATGCTTCTGACCTGCTTCAGCCAGTTCGCCGAGGTCATCGAACAAAAAAAGCTATGGAGTAATCCTTTTCTATTCAGGGCTGAATAGATGCAAAGGGAGTGAAGAATGGTTTATTTTCCTTTCTTAACTACGCAACTTCTGCAGAAATCGTTGAAGAGAAACCTTTCGTTTTGACGTATGGGCTTATCGGATAGTGTCCAGTGACCATATCGATAACGATAATTTCTAATCATTTAAGGAATTTCTAACCATTTAAGCATCCAGCCTAGACCAGATCTATCTGAATATTTGGCACGTTCTACTAACCATCCATCTACAATTGGTCTTGCTAATTGCATCCAACTAAAGTAAATGTTCGTACGTTGCGAGAGGCATATCCACATCCCACTTTTCGTATTAAATTCTTGTAGAGTTGTGTGGCGAGCTCATCAGCCTTACAATTACCTGAACGTCTCTGTGGGCTGGCATCCAGTACAGATAAATTTTGAATTGCTCGATCGTCTCCATAAGAGATTATCGGCAATCTAGAGCGACGTGAAAATGCTAATATCCATAACAGGAGTTACATTACATTTCAGCCAGGACAGGGCTTCCGGCAATCATTTGGCTGAACAAATTTATTTCGAATTTCGTACCGGTAGCCAATGAGTCACAATTTGAAGTGAAATGCCTTGAAGTGCCTTATGAAAGAATCATCTTGGATTTTCACTGTGTTGGTTGGAGCTGCAACCACCTGTAAGCCCTTTTGTAATCATGTGGACGGTCTTACTGTCGCAGCTGCTTACAGCTTCTTCTGCTCCTGTACAACATTCATACATGCATAGATAATGGTGGTGTCATATCAGATAATTTGTTTTTTCATCCAGTCTTACACTAATTCAGTTTGAATTTCTATTTTCGAATAATAAAAGACTACAGCGGGAATATAATATACACTCCTACTATTTTTTAGAAGCCGCAGGGACATTAATGAGAAAAAATCTCTTTGGCACTTCCTTCGCCCTAGCGAAGAGCAGACCCTATGTAACCGTTCTTCGAGCGCTTGAATAAGATAGCTGACAAAAGGGTTGAAGATCTAATCCTACACGGGCTGGGTTTAAGCTCATCATCCTTTCACAACCAACAACACCTACTTTGAATATTAGAACGAGGTTATAAAATAAAATGTGAAATTCAATGGGAAGCACTTCACCGTACTCCCTCCCCATAAGATCTCGAGATTGAGTGGATAAAGCAATTTGATTTTAGTTGAATCTTATACCAACTTATAATGAAATAAATAAATGACACATTCATTCAGAAGAATAATTCAATTTAAATGGGATACTATTCCATAACTGTTCACAGGTGTTCATCCTTTCTCTTTCACTTCGTAGAAGTAATTTATTATTTTCTACATACATAGCGAGTTTTTTTTTATAGATACAGATAGGTATGTTCATTTTTCTATCCTGATTGCGGTCTAATATGGATATAGATATTTTAAACGGAGTGTTGAAAAAATACATTTCACATTAATACCTTTTATTCATTAGCTTACTTAAGCTAAAAGAATGATTTAATGAGAAAATATATGTAGATACTGAAATGCACTTTTTATTTGATTTATAAGTGCGGTGTATGACGACGAGATTGTCATCCTGTTGCAGAAGATATGTAGGCTTCAAAGAAATGATAGATAGTGATTAGGCGATTGAAGACGGCAGACATCTGCTTATTACTCAGCGAATGAATTTGCGTAAAAATATACATACATACAAAAAGATACACGGACTTACAAACAAAAATTACTATTTTTATTTATTTAACTCTTTTGTCAATGGATGTTTAAAGACCTTTTCATCAATGTAATAAGTCTGACCGGACCTTCATCAATTTTGTATGGAAAATAATGGAACACAATGAAATAATTGAAATTTTTTTTTTTTTGTTATTTTGGACATGTTATTATTTTTGTTTGCAATTTTGTGTAACATATTATAATAGGTATTGATGTTTCTAAGTATTTTCTTGATTTATACATTTATTTAACTGAATACTGTGTGGTAAACAGATAGGCTCTTCGCAGGCAGTGTATGCAAATCTGGTTTTCCTTTGCGTTTCGTTGTGTGTCCTGCAAATTCTGCAAGACATTTTCTAGCCCTTTCATCTGACCATCGCTGGGCTGTAAAATAAGATGTCGTTATGGTGCTCCAAAGAAATATTCGGTGCCATTTCGAACGGATAACAATCCTATTATCATTAGATTGTTCATCCTTTCTACGATCTGAGGAGTCAGTAACTGCTCAATCAAAGAAGGCAAAAATTGTCGACGTGCATTGGTTCTGTTCATTACACTTTTATTTTTAACTTTTTTGTAAATTATGAAAGATGATGTTGCGACATCCAACATGTTGTAGAAAAAAGCAAATGGCCATCGCTTCGTCTGTCGTTTGCATGTACGACTATATTCTCCCATCACTTGGTCCATGACGTCCTCGCCTACTTTGTGTTTGTTGTAAAACAGAATAGCTTGTGGCTTTCTTGCTTCTCCGACCGTTTCATTGTTGAAGAAGTTGTCAGCAACAACAGTCCTCCCGCTGTCTCTCTACTTACTTGTTAGTTCAGTCATCACCGTCTCGCCCAAATTCACAGCTGTCTGATGTCTATCTTCTTAACCTATATACAGGATCCCTTTGCAAGGGTTTCCAGTTCAATGTGTTTATTTCCTTTCGTACCACAAGTATGTTGTTCTCCATTACCCGTTCAAGTGATGTATACTGAATCAAAAAATAATGATACTTTCACTCGCATATGTACATACATATATACCCAAAACGAAGCAAAAATAATTATCTAGAAATTCACTAAAGAGCTTATTACCTGGTAAATGCAGGAAATAAACGATTTACACTCAAACACGACATAAATGCTCAAGTGAACATAGGTATGCATATTTGGGCTAAATACTGTAATAAATTATTTTGTTCATACATAATGCAAAAAACAAAACTAATTATCTGACAGAAAAAGTTTTTTTTTTCGGATGAAATGTGAAATAAATTCGTTTCTAGACGCAAAACGTAGCAAGGTCTGGCCAGATCTATTCCATTGATTCTATGGGTTGTTGTATAAAAACTTTTTTTTTCGCACTTATGTATAAAAAATATGTATGTTGACAAAGTCAGGAAATTTGGTAAAGATAGCTGTACAATTAATCAGGAAAAAATGGGTTTGAAAATTGAAAAGCGCTGGCCATACCTAGTCATGGAGAGAAGAGTTAATAGGCAACATTTGCATTCGATTTTACAATCTTTAGGGAAAATGTAATAATTTTGTAATTCATCGATTTCAATATATAAAGGATTTAAAAAGTTATATACTTTAAATTTAAAGATTTAATGGCAGAATGATTAAAATATTAATAAGAACATTAAATAGAATAATTGGATTAGATTTAGACGACTGTACTGTATTTTCCAAGAGCGAGTTGTTATTTGGGTTGGCTGTGGAGGGACGTACAAGAGTATGGTGCTGAGAATTGCAGCTTTTACAGCGAAATTTCGACTGACAACAAGATGAGTTATGACCAATTAAAACAAGGTCTTTTGGACTTAACCAACTCCCTCTTTGTTTCTATACCCATTGCGAGAAATTCTGCACATTTCGAAAGAAAAATTGCTGAAAATCGGGCATTGATTTGACGACAAGACGTGTGTACTTCTGAAAGCTCGGGTCCTCTTGATAGATTCACGAATATTTCCCCTACAAGATTCTAGAGCCTCACAACGTCGTTCGGGAAAGGTTAAGAACTGCGTTGTAGTGGGGTATTCGAAGTCTACACTATGCGCTGACCAAGCCTGTAGAGTGTCTGGATCCACTTTGCTAACTAACGCGTAGATCATCCATGGATCTGTTTCTAAGGAATTTAAAGAGTTGAGACCTCGTACAATCTTATTGGCACAGTCCGATATTTTGCGAAGAGTTCCTACGTTAGAACTCTGAATCGAATGCAGTTTCATAAAGGTTTCCACAAGACTGTTGATAATGTACCGCGGCCTATTGTACCCCTTCTCTAGTCCTTCCCATGCATGTTCATATGTGGCATCAGATAATGGTTTATGGGTTAGCAAATTTAGGGCGTCACCTCGAAGATACGTGGGCGCCCTGGCGTAAGTGGTTAGTGTGTCGGATCACTACGCATGAGGTTCCAAGTTCGAATCCCAGAAAATACCAAAAAGTTTTTTTACGGTCCCACCTCTCGCGAGCGTCTGACAAACATCCGAGAGTATTGTTGTCACGAAAAAGCATCTCAAATCGCCGTTCGGATTCGGCATTAAACTGTAGGTCCCTTCCATTCGTGTGAAAAATATAACGCACACTACATGAGTGGTTGCGAGAAGCTAGGCCCTTTCACTTTAAAGAGCTGTTGCGCCAAATATTTGTATTTTTTTAAAATTAAGTAAGAAAACAAAGCAGATCAACGCTATGGGCGAATTCTCGAAAAATCCATAGAATGTCTCTAGTATAGGTAAATCGTGGAAGTAAGATGAATCCAGCTCTCGATATATGCATGTACATATCTCTTGCTCAATTCTTTTTCTTTTCTAATAATTACACAAAAAATCGAGACACCTCAACAACTACCACTGTGTGACTATTTCGGAATGCGCTATTAAGAACGCTGAGTGATGCGTTTAGAATGTGGCGATCTGGAAGTTGGAAGCGGCACTCAAAACTGATGAAACCGTTAGATTCAAATAGATTTTTACTTGTCGTACTTCCTCCATTGGTGCTGTCGGTATACGTATTAGTCGGATAGAATTCGCTATGATTTGTTCATCATTTGCCAGCATTTGAATTTTATGCAATTATATAATAAAACCATGAAAAGATACGAGTACAAGAAAACGGGTTATTTTTCCGTGTAGTAATTTGAAACTCAGTGATTTGAAACTCATATGTCTTGTGCAAGTTTTCAGTCAGTTGAAGCTACTAAAGGCTCTCAAACTTTGGACGATAGTGATGGAGTTATATGAAGCAAACTTCAGACGATAGCGTTCGTTGCTATCGTTTAGACGACGATCGTCTTAAAAGTTACGTGATGAGAGGCCAGGTGCATTGACATACTATATATAGACTGCTAGTAGCCAACTTCGCGTTGGTTCCAACATTAGCGCTAGCCCTCTTGGTTCGGAGCGGAAAAAGTGGAAACTCATACCTGTTTAAAATTTCGTTGGATTCAGTTGAGTGTACAAATACAGTGTTTTCATTGACATATTACATAAAAAATTGATTCGTCATAATCATAAATATACGAATATTGTACGACTTATGGGGCAGTCAAATGCATATACCATATAACGATTTTTTATTTAAATTTTGTTGGTTACATCTATCAGTAATTATTTGAACTAGTACATTTTGCAGGTGACATCTGTTGCAAACAATGCCTCAACAATTTGAATTTCAACCGTTTTACTTAGCAAATCCACACGAACCCAAGAGGTGTCTCTACCATTCTATGGAGAATTCAAGATGGTTGGCAATTTGTTTCCACATTTTTCCCCTCCGAACCATGAGGGCTAGTTATGTTGGCGTACTTTTTTGGGCAGAGATTGTATGGAACTGTCATTTCACTAGCAGTCCATATATAGTATGTCAATGCCCAGGTGATATTAGGTTTCATTGCATACTCACTCCATGGGTGGTGTCCGCACTAGTCGAAGTGAGTATTCGCTAGTATTAGGGGTGTTCTCACGGTCCAACATATCTGACAGACATGGTCTCACAGACTCAAATTTGATCATGTGAACGCAAAAAACGACGGTCTGTCAGACATGTCGGATGGTTTTCAATTTTTCTTTATATTTTGGTGATTGGACGGACATATCTGATAGTGTGAACGAGTGTCTGTCCGACCTGGAGGAAATTTCATTTCCGAAAAGATATTCATGCTGTGTGGTTGTTCGCGGAAAATTAACCTGAAGTAAAAAAAGCTGTTTGCGATATGTGCAATTCTGCAAAGAATTTTTTGAAATAGACAGAAGTGTACCAGAGACGTGGAAGATTAAAAGTAAAAAGTATAAAGATCGATTTCTTCTTCTTCTAAAATTTTATTTATCACAAGCGTTCGTCCACCGCCATTGAAATTCACTTGAAAAGTGAAGTCTGACGACATGTATAGAAAGAATATATATAAATAAATAAATAAAAAATGTTTGACAATGTGAACGCTAACGACATCGGTCTGTCCGGCATCCATCCGACTAAGTCTGTCAGATATGTTGGACCGTGTGGACCATATTCGTTTCGAAAATTTTTAGTTATTGAAAGTGATAGGTGACTGCATTATTTAATATTATTACGAATAATTTGAATTGATATTGTCTAGTATGTTTCCGAAAAAAAAAATTAAAAATTTGCCGGACAAATGCCGAAATTTCATTGCAGTGTTGCAACTATTATTGGATTTTGGTATATTCAGTATTTTGTCTTTACTTTTCAGCCTCTCCCTTTACTTCTATACGTATCTCCAAGAAAAAAAAAAGATCTATGGATCACAGTTTTGACGGTTTATGTTGAAAATACTCGTATATGAAATACTCAATAACTTATTCGCTAAAAGGAATTGTTTAGTGTGATATAAACAACAACAATTTGTATACTTCACGTGCTTTCATGGACATTCATCTAAATGCGCTTCCCCCTACTCGTCTTAAACCTTGCCCTCAAAAATTCGGACGACTGACGGCTTCAAGGAAATCAAGCATTTACAAGCATTTGATGACAAGCGCAAGTGGCGTAAGTGGTTAGTGTGTCGGATCACTACGCATGAGGTTCCAAGTTCAAATCCCAGAAAACACCAACAAGTTTTTTCACGGTCCCATCTCTCGCGAGCGTCTGACAAACATCCGAGAGTATAGTTGTCACGAAAAAGCTTCTCAAACCGCCGTTCAGATACGGCACTAAACTGTAGGTCCCTTCCATTCGTGTGAAAAATATTATGCACACAACATCAGTGGTTGCGAGAAGCTAGGCCCTGGCACTTTCAAGAGCTGTTGCGCCAAATATTTGTTTTGTTTGTTTTGACAAGCGCAAGTTTGCACTTGATTCATACATACTTCTGACTGGTTTTCCTGAAAAGAGCAGGATAGTACTACGCGGTAGTGATTGGGCATCACCTGCGTCATGCTACTTTATTTCGCTTAGTTCTCCAATGTTCAGTTTATACTGCATAGACTCCTTCACAATCTGAAGGAATCTGGAGTTTTAAGAACCTTCCTTGCTCTAGTCGTGGAGAGTTTTTGTCCAGGTACGATAGCCAAGTGACATCAGTGTGCTTTCAGTCCCTTTCCGAGGCAGGGTAGCTGTTCCGAATGCGCGATTTGTTTCGGTAACGTAGAATGCTGGAACACGTTACTTAGTCTTGAATTGAGGTACTAGGCCAACCGCACTCGCTTACTACAAAGAGAAGGTAAAACAAGCAATAGGTTAAAAACTTTTTTGTTGCACTACTAACCCAAACTAACTCTTTGACGTGGAGCTTTCCAACCAACCACCTCCCAGATAACCAGGAGTTCCAAAAAAAAATACAAATGATCTCGTAAAACTTCTCGTAATATACTGCTTTTATTCCCTACAACTTTTGCAAAACTGCATAGATTTTAAATATAAGTACTTTTTATTATAATGTTTGCCCTGCTTTTTGACTTAATCGGATCAACTATTCCGAAAACATCGTTAATCTTGTACTTATCCTTCACAATATGAACTCCAAGTTTCTGGGTGTGAAAAATCGACGGCGATGTTTCAAAATTTGGACAGAACTTTCAAATTTAGCTGAGATAATGCATTTTGGTTTAGTGGAGAAACGATTCATGTCTGGTATTCAAAATATAAGGCGTCGCGCTGTTATTTCATTTCTCCAACCCATGCCATGATAGTACTCAGAGCTAGTGTTAACATCGCATTTGATTTTTTAAATTAAACGTTACGGAGAACCTTCGCAGCAAGTGATCATTGGCGTTTCTTTGACATTTGAAATAAAGCAAAACCTGTCGTTGAGTAGTCAAAGGAGTACAAAAACAAATACATGCTATTTACCTATAGAAACACAAAAACCATCGCTTACGTATAGAAGTACTGGCCGAAGTGTATAGCTTTTTTAATGGAAGCTGTGCCACTCAGCTTGAGGTGGTCGATTTACTTGCCGTGCTTCAATAAACAGAGGGATGGGCTTCTGGTCAATCCGGAGGTCATATTTTCCTCTGAATAGTTGATTAGGTGGTTTAATAGTCTCTCTACAGGTATCCAGAATAATTACGTATAGACACAATAGACCCGACCAGCGATTTACGCGAGCGGGGTTTTAATGCTCCCATCAACTCATCCTTACCCAGCAGCATATCCTGCTGATTTCCTTAGGCATGTCGTGGTCCAATTATCTCTTTCTCCAATTTTCCTTTCTGTGTGCCCGAACGCAGTCACGTCTACTACCATTCCCCCTGGATATTATGGTTTATTTAGGTGACCTGATTTTGAGTAGCTGGCTACATGGTTATTGATTATTTTCAGCTCCTTGTCGCAAGACCTAATATAAAACAATATCTTAAACTCAATATCCCCTATCTATTGCACCTTTTTGTATCTACTTGGTCCTCGCTTGTCAAAATAGATTGCACGCGCCATAAAAAATAACACCAACCCTATTGCTGAACCCAAGATAATACGATTGTGTTTATGTCTCTCCCCTTGCAGTCTTTTTATCTTCCCGCAAGCTGGACCGGACATTAAATATCTCCTGGGATTCATACGCACACAGATGTCGACAACAGTCACTATTGTGTTGGTTTTTGGACCGAAAATCTCCCGGGTCTTCAAAGGACAAGGAGATCAATGGGACAATAAAGCACGAGTACGCAGCATAACTGCATCATTTTCTCTGAACGGTGTTGGTCTAGTGCCTGAGGAATCACCCGATTTATACCAGGAGAACGAGGAGTTAAAGGTAAGTCATTTATACGGATTGTATAAGTCCACACAATGCTCGTCCTTTATTCGCTTGGGGCATCCGTTTCATTATCCATCTCTTTGACAGGAACAAATCCAAAAGTTAGCTCACCAAATTGAATTTATGAAGACTGTCCACATGCAAATGAATAACCGTCACTTGAAACCAAAGCCTGGCGGCTATTTCACAATCACGTCAACATCGTTTCAAGCACCCTTCACAAAAACACCCGTCTCGTCGGCACAAACCCAGACGTCAAAGGGTACTTCGACCCATCACCAACACCACCAGCAGCAACCACAACAGCAGCATCATCATCAGTCTCCAGCCCAACAGCCAAATAGTAGTTGCATCAGTGACGATGGACACAGTGGCACGAACAGCAGTATAGGTGCCAATTCAATTGGGTAAGTGCTTGATTACATATATTGATTCGATAAACGTCTAATAAAGAGTTACTAAGTCAATGAGCTGGTGAGTGCGTAGCTAGATACATGATCAATAAAAAGCGAATTAAAGATGCCAGCGAATGACTCAGGGACTGATATGTAAACAATATGCCGTCTGGGCTAATGAAAGTGATGCGATTAATTTGTTATTTACCGTTGTAAAGCTTTGAAATTGGAAAAGGACGATAGACAGTGCGCAGGGCAACAACCCCTTTCGATGTTATTACATCTGCTTCATTAACATCGAGCGGTTTAGATGGGAGGCGGTGTAGGTTGAGTGGGATAGAATGGTTCAAGAAACTTAATCTACGAGGGTGGATTATATTTCAATTTCTTCGGCAGTACCAATCAACACGGAACTATTTTCGTCGTGAATTCAATGGAACGGATTTAGATAGAATTGTACAACGTTTTGGATAAATATTCCGAACGAGTATTTTCCAATTAACTGAAACAGATATGATTCGCTATTGAAATTCGAGGAGATCTATTAGTTCACATGGCAAAGTGCCATATTTTAGTGAAGCAAAGTAGCATTGGTACACAAATACAAATACGTAACACGAGTAAACTATGCTCTAATGTTGTGTATTGAAGTTAAGAGGAAAATACTATATACATATGTACAATACCTTTTCAGCATACAGCAGGCTTATAAAATTATTTGGAATATGCTTTAGAGAGGAAACTCTATAGAATTATTTGAAAAATTTTCGATGAAACGAGAGTTTTATGTTTGCTTGATAGTTATCAAATATTTCCGAGATACCACATTCACAGAACTGGATTAAATGCCATCCATAAGCTTTTTATGCACAAAATTCTTCGAAGAAGTCATTTAAATCGACTTCTTTATTCCACTGGTTTCTGCTACTCGTATGTTGGGAATATTTGAGAAATTAATTGAAAAAAAGAGTAATATTTCGAAAACGTAAAATAAGTCGGAAATTTTACATTGGGAGGATGAAAAATGCGACAGTCGTTTTCCACATAATGCCTTATAGTGTAGCAAAGTGAGCCATATACGCATGCATGGTGAGCCCCTATTTTGCGTAATAAATATAAGAACTTCACTCTCTATAACGCCAAAAGTGCTAAACCACTCCGGAAAGCGGAGTTTAAACAAATGAATCGCGCGAAGCACGCCACTTCCCCACTGTTGGCAAAATTACCTTTGCTTAAAGTGGTTAGTGTGTGGGATCACTACGCATGGGGTTCCAAGTTCGAATCCCAGAAAACACCAAAAAGTTTTTTTCACGGTCCCACCTCTTGCGAGCGCCTGACAAACATCCGAGAGTATTGTTGTCACGAAAAAGATTCTCAAATCGCCGTTCGGATTCGGCATTAAACTGTAGGTCCCTTCCATTCGTGTGAAAAAATATAACGCACACAACATCAGTGGTTGCGAGAAGCTAGGCCCTGGCACTTTAAAGAGCTGTTGCGCCAAATATTTGTATTTGTTATTATTTTGCTTTCTCCCTGAAATTCGGCTTTATTTCGCTCGGTGTTATTTCACGGCACCTGACAAATGCTAGTTTTCATTAAAGTATTTAATTTGAATACTGATAAGTACAAGTACTTGAACCGACAACCTACCACTCAATAACCGAGCACATTACCGATACACTATGCCACCGGAATCGACTTTCTCTACAATTTGGCCATAGAATACGTAGTGCCACGTTCACTTTTAGGAGGCGTTTTCTACATATGATGTCTGTAAATTTAAAGCAAATGCAAATACTTAAATATGAAGTTCTAACTAAACGCTAAAACGGAAATTGAGTAGCAAAGCCCTATCTCGAACTACTAAAGTAACTCTTTATAAGACACTAATCATCCCAGTCCGGCTGTATGGCGCAGAGGCATGGGCTTTGACAAAACCGGATGAGGATGCCCTTGGTTATTTCGAGAGAAAAGTTCTTCGAGCGATCTTTGGTCCCGTCTGCATAGACGGTGAGTGGAGGAGAAGGTACAATGCCGAACTATACGGCCTGTACAAGGACATCGACTTAGCCAGAAGAGTTCACATACAGCGACTAAGGTGGCTGGGTCATTTAGAGCGGATGGAGCCCAACGTTCCCGCTAAGAAAGTCTTGGAATCCACCCCGGATGGATGACGCAGTAGAGGACGACCTCGCGGTAGGTGGCGCCAACAAGTGGAGGGGGACCTCTACCAACTTGGGGTGCGTAACTGGAGGCAGCTGACTCGTAACCCTGCTGGTTGGATGGTTTTGTTGGTTGAGGCCCAGGTCTACCCCGGACTGTAGCGCCATCTAAGTAAGTAAGTAACTATAAGAGACCACGCCCACTTATACAGTGCTGGCCTAAAGGATAGTGCATCATACGATCCATTCCAAGTGGATTGTAACTTTTCTGTATGTTTTAATTCGTAGTTCTGTATTTTTTTAGTACCATTTAATGCCTCGAATTTATTATCGGAATTGAAAAGTGCAGCTCGCTACTACTAAAGATAGATAGATAGATAGATACATTTATTTTCGCAAAAAATGTTACAATAGGGTTGTTGTCGCACAATTTACACAAGTACAGAGATTTGATATTACATATATATCTTTCTACTGAAATATTAATTTTTGAATTTGAGACAGGTCGTGAGTAAAAGAAATTAAAGATAAATTTGGGGGAAAAAAGCGAAAGGAAAACCTCCCATATAATAAAAAAAAATAAAAAATAAGTACATAAATAAATTGAAGCATAAATAAATAAGTAAATATTCAAATATGTAAATAAATAAATAAATAAATTGATATAAAAATAAATTCATAAATAAACATATAATATAAACATAAATTAATAAATATGTAAATAAATGGTTTTAAAACAGATTAATAAATAAATAAATTAACAAGTATATAAATAAATGTATATGAAAATAAAAAAAAAATAAAAATAAATAAATAAATAGATCGATATAAAAATAAATGTATAAATAAATATATAATTTGAATGTAAATAAATGGTTATAAAATGGATTAATAAATAAATAAATCAACAAATGTATAAATAAATGTATATGAAAATAAATAAATAAACAAATAAAGAAATAAATAGATAAATAAATAAATAAATAATTTAATAAATAATAAATAGATATACTAATAAGTAGATGGATGATTACATTACATTAATACGTGAACAAAATAAATAACAAGCAAGTGAATAAAGATAAATAAATAAATATAAAAGAAAAAACATTCATTCATTCATTTTCAATGGCCCGCTAATCCTTCATAAGGGTCGCGGGAGTAGGATGCTCAGGTGGACAAATAAATAAATAAATACAAATCTGTGTGCATCTAAAGAATGAAACATGCTTAAATATTTAGTGGGTTTATAAGTGTATTGTCTGAATTATCACAGTTCCGTAAAAATGTATCGGTGAGCTTAAGAATTCTATCGGAGATTAATTCAACATTCGCTGTGTGGTGAAGATCTGTAGTAGAATGATATCTAGATAGATTTAGCATCATTTTTAGCAATTCGTTTTGTGACACTTGGAGTTTCCTTAAGTGGCATATTGCACAACTTCCCCATACTTGACACCCGTAAAGCAATATTAGCCGCGTTTTGTTTTCCCCGTGAACTGGTTCAGTTCATATTTTTACACAGGATGCAAAAACAACAATTTCAATCCCATACCTCACTACTAGATGGCTTTTCACAAAAAGAAATTATATGTAAAGCTTGGCAGCTCTGCTGAATGGCAGAAATAAATCATACCATAGTTATTTGTTGTATCCTCACTTTCTGACATAAGTATCTAAAAATACTTAATTATTAAACAAATATAAAAATATTAAGCACTTTTCCCACTTCAATTGCTATTTTTCCGCCATTTTTAATCCATATTAAACGTCAGTGTGTAGCTGCTGCTACCAACTTGTGAAAATGAAATTTCTAGGTGAATCAGGAGCGTTTTATTATTTTGAGATGAACTAGTTCAGTTCACGGGGAAAACAAAACGCGGCTATTGATTAGAATACTACTTTGTAAATTATTATTTTATTCGCGTTACTTAATTTTGATTTTCTGTTTATGAAGGCGTAAAGCATCTTAATGGCAACCTTTTAATTGTTTTAAAGATGTTCTCTTTAAAAGTTAATCTGTGATCAAGATGAATACCTAGGTATCTTGCACTTGGTTCCCAATTAATTCTTGCACCGCAGACGTCAAGTTGATTACTGGGAAGAAACCAATTTTTCCTTTTTGGACCTAAAAAGTTTGATTGTACCTTTTCAGCATTTAATTTAATTTTCGATTTGTTGTAGTATTCGGTTACTATTCTGATCGCATTTTGTAAATTGATCTCAATGTTAAGACCGAGCTCATGCGATGAGAATATAGCAGTGTCATCAGCATAAATACCGGTTTCACATGCTGGTAACTTTGGAAAATCGGATGTGTAAATATTATAAAGTATTGGACTAAGAACTGAACCCTGCGTTAACATGTTGTAGGACGGATGCACAGCCATTAACATAGACTTTAAAAAAACGATTTGACAGAAAACTTTGAACAATTTTTACTAAGTACGGAGAAAAACCAAATCTACACATTTTGTACACAATGCCAATATGCCACACAGAATCAAAGGCTTTTTCAATATATAGTAATAGTAAACCGGTTGACTTTCCCATCGAACGGTTTCTTTTCACATGTTTACAAATTCTGAGGACTTGGTGAGATGTGCTGTGATGACTTCTGAACCCAAATTGTTCGTCAGGAAATACATGTACGTCATCAACATATGTCATAAGTTTCCTTCACAGATTTTACTCAGACAGCTAAGTAAACTTATGGGATGATAGCTACTACGGTATTCAAAAGGCTGTCCTGCCTTTAGAGTAGGAACTACCTTTGCGATTTTCCAAGCATTCGGAAAGTACTGCAGTTTCAAGCATGCATTCACCAAGAATGCTAGAAAACGCACTCCTACTTTAGGCAAATGCTTAAGGTACAAATTCTTAATTCTATCACGGCCATCTGACTTTCTCAGCTCTAAACTTTTTAATACATCGATAACATCAGTCAGAGAGATGTAGTCATCAGTAGATAGTACAGGACTTTGCATATAAATTCTATTAGCAACGTTATTTACTAATGTGTTTGTGACTCCATCTCTACTACTTAAATATCAAGGAAATTGTGATCAATAAGCGTATCTCTAGGTAAAATTTTAGACTCAAATACCTGCGGCCAGTAGAGGAATGGACATTGTTAATTCCTGCTGGTGATTTACAAGTATATATGCATAAACACTTATCAGGACTATTCCCTATACATTGCTTCAAGAATCTTCTATAGTTTTGTGAGTCTTCCTTTTATAATAGCAATAGCAATTTATTTTCTACTTATATATAGAACATAAAAAAGCTACTGAGAGGCCTCCTAGGGGTGCAATATACCATTCTACATACGCAAATCTTTCACAAAAAATATCCTCATGCTATCGAATAATAGCGCATCAAAATTATTTATTGCTGTCCCGGAATTATCGCATTCATACAGAAAGGCGCCTCATTTTACACTACATCTTACCGCACCACTCAGCTGGATGATTTAAAAAGCTGCAACTTTACATCCTTAATTTACAGTGTGGGCCACGAGAATAATCGTACAGAGTATTTTTATTTTTTATTACCCAGAATCAGTTTTAGGTAAAATTAGCTCACTTATCATCAGACAAGCTCACATATTTCAGATAGGGAACAATGTATTGGAGGTGGATATTTCATTTTAAGAATATACGACGGTGGATAAAACATTTTTTGTACTATGTACTTAGTCCTGCCATATATTCTGTTACAAAACATCCAGTGTAAACTGTATAGAGATTTATAGAGATTTATATTGTTGAGAGGTGCAAGTGCACTGCGACCTACAAAAGATCTATTGTGCCCCCCTTACTAAGGTTCTAGCCGATGATATACTCGGTCTAGAGCACTTCCTCCAGTCCAGCTGCTACAGCAAACCGGAGTATCTTCAGTGGATCCAGCGAAGGCAAATCCGTTTCTGATAGGAGGTAGGCACCAAGGTGATTCCTTCTTTTGTGGATCAGTGCTTCGCATTCCATAAGAAGGTGCGCTGGTGTTTCTGCGAAGTCCCTGCAAAATCTGCAGTGTCCGTCTCCCTCTATTCCCAGTTTCCTAAGGTGCTCCTTAAGTCTGCAGTGACCTGTTAACATGCCCGCCAAGATGCGAAGCCGATTCTTACTAACTCTTAGGCAGGCTCTGCTTCTTTTCTGGTTGTATTTCCCCAGAAGTTCCTTTGCCTGTCTTATTTGGGGGATATTGTCCCAATGTTTGGCCCATTTGTTCTCTTCTTCTTTCCTTAAGTCTTCCCTTATTTTGTGGGGTCCTATCCCACAGAAGGGTTCTGGTCCAAGGAACGGCGTGTCTGATCCGTTTCTAGCTAGCTCATCAGCTGCTTCGTTCCCCTCTACTCCTACATGTCCTGGTACCCAGTAGAGAGTTACTTTGTTTGTTTCTCCCAGTTTGTTGATCCTGGTGAGACACTCCCATACCAGTTTGGATCTGATCTCATGCGAGGTCAGTGCTTTAATAGCGGCTTGGCTGTCTGATAGTATCGCGATGTCCTGCCCGCGATATTTCCTGTCTAAGTTGAATTGCGCGCATCTTTCGATCGCGTGAACTTCTGCTTGAAATATGCTGGGGAATGTTCCCAGTGATTCTGAGTATCTAGTCCTGGGCCCGTACACTCCTGCCCCAGTGCCAGTAGATGTTTTCGATCCGTCTGTGTACCATTTAATTGTGTGTTGTTTGAGTTGGTATTTATCGGATTCGCTGCTCCAATCTCTTTTGTTGCTCAGCTTCGAGTCAAATTTCCTTTCAAAGCAGTATTTCTTGACCATATCATCTCTGGGCCAGTCCAGAAGCGGCACCGATTTGGATAGGGTTACTCGCTCTTTATTTGCGATGCATGTTCCTTTCCCGATGCCCTCTTTGCTGATTCTTAAAATGGTCTCCTTGGCGATTCGCTCTAGCACTATGTGTAGTGGAGGTATCCCTACGATCACTTCTAGAGCTGCTGTGGGACAGGTTCGCATGGCTCCTGTTATACATATACAGGCTAATCTTTGCACTTTGTTGAGGGATGTCCTCGTCGTGGTTAGTCTAGATCTGTTGACCCATGCCGCTGCCCCGTATGTGATGATGGGTCTTACTATCATCAGATACATCCATCTCAGTGTGGCTGGGCTACAACCCCAGGTCTTTCCTGAAATGTTTTTGCACACCATAAGTGCTCTGGTGGCTTTGGTTACCACAGTTTCTACATGTTCTCTCCAGAGGAGTTTGCTGTCTAGTGTTAGACCTAGATACTTGATCTTTTTCTGTGGGTCAACTCTGATCCCTTCCAACAGGATGGGTTGCATACGCTTTAACTGTCTTTTCTTGGTGATGGGTATCACAGTGGTTTTGGTAGGGTTCACTCTGAGTCCTACCGTTTTACACCACTTCTGTGTGATTCGTAGACCCCTCTGAATGATTTCGCATAGCGTTTCTTCAAATTTTCCTCTTGCGACAATGACTATATCGTCGGCGTACCCCTGGCACGTAATGCCGGCACCTGTCAATTTGTGCAGTAGTTCATCTGCTACTAAGCTCCACATCAATGGTGATAATACTCCTCCTTGTGGACAGCCTCTAGTGGTGCTTATTGTGATGGTTTTTTGACCCACCTCTATCTCAGCAGTCCTAGTTCTTAGCATCTCACACATCCAGTTACTTGTGGTGTGATTTACTCCTTTTATTTCGAGACCCCTCCTAATTGCTTCGTGGGAGGTGTTATCGAAGGCTCCTTCGATGTCTAGAAATGCGCATACTGCTGTTTCCTTGCTCTCCAGTGTATCCTGAACCCAACTTGTCAGCTGGTAGAGCGCAGTTTCGGTGGATCTTCCTGCTCTGTAGGCATGTTGATTGTGGTGGAGAGGTATTCTTTCCAGCACAGTCATTCTTAGGTGATTATCTATGACCTTTTCTAGCGTCTTTAACATGAATGAGGTCAGGCTGATGGGCCTAAAGGATTTTGGTGAAGTGGTGTCTCTTTTTCCCACTTTCGGAATGAATATGACCTTTGCCCTTCTCCATATTCTTGGTATATGCCCAAGTGCGACGCTGCTTCTCAATAGTCCTAGGAGGTGTGGCATAATAATTTCCTGGCCCTGTTGTAGTAGGGCAGGGAATATTCCATCCGCTCCCGGTGCTTTAAATGGCTGGAAGGTGTTCAGAGCCCAACTTAGCCTTTGATTCGTGCAGATGTCTCTTGCCATCGCCCAGTCCTCTCTCCTGGGCCTTTTATGTCTTACTAGTACATCTGTGCTGCTGTAGATTGAGCTACCCGGGAAGTGTGTCTCTAATAGTAGAAGGGCCCTCTGCTCTTCATCTTCGGTATAGCTGCCATCTTGCTTTTTCAGTGAGCCAGGCGCGCCTGCTTTCTCCTTAGCCAGTGCTTTATGTAACCTGGCCGCTGCAGGGGTTGACGCTATGTTCTCACAGAATGCTCTGAAGCTATTTCTTTTAGCTTTTCTGATTTCCAAGTTGTATCTTGTTAATTGCTCGGTGTATGTTTGCCAGTCTCCGTCACGCTTTGCTTTATTAAAGAGCTTGCGCACCTTTGATCTTAGGTCGACTAGCGTTTTGTTACGGCTAATAGGGCAGCTGCTTTCAAATGCATCTTTGATCGCCCTGTTAACCACTTCTACGTTGCTTTCCAGTTCTAGGAAGTGGCTCGCCGTTTTCTTTCCTTTCACATTTAATAGGTTCCACTCGAGTGTAGACCTATATCTGTCCCAGTCAGTTTTGCGGGGGTTTCTTTTCGGGGTAACCTCCTTACTGAGACCTTCTATGTTGAAGGTGATGATCCTGTGGTCCGACATGGACGGCTCGTCAGAAACATTCCAACCTGTAATGCAGTTACTAATACTCGGGCTGCCGAGTGTAATATCTAGAACCTCTTCCCTTACCCTAGTTACGAAAGTTGGTGTAGTACCCACATTCAAAATATCTAGGTTTTCATTAATAATGAATTCGAGAAGGCGCTCACCTCTAGCGTTGTTGTCGCTACTGCCCCATTCCAGACAATGGGCGTTGGCATCGCATCCTAGCAGAAGTGGCAGTTTGTGCCTTCTGCAGTGTCTCACTAGCCTTTGAACTTCTTCTGGCGGTGCCTCTCCGCCTCCGTCGAAGTAGGCCGAAGCAATTACAATGGCGCAGTGGGTGCCTCCTACGTTAATGAAGGCCTGGATAGCTGTCAAATCCTGCGTCATGTACTCTGAAAGACATAAGAATTTTATGTTTTTTACTGATTAGTATCCAGGCCCTGGGGAGGTCCTGTCTATTAAATCAGATTACCTGTGCATTCTTGCTTGAGAGACCTCTTACCTTTCCCCTGAAATGATAGGGTTCCTGTATCAGCACAAGTCCAAGTTGGTGTTTGATAAAACTTCTTGAGATGACGACCGAGGCCGCCTTCGCGTGGTGTAGGTTAACTTGTGCGATGCGAGTTAGAGCTTTTTGCTCCATTTTAGGGGAAATTCGGAGAGGGGCAGGTGCCCACCTCCATCTCTTTTTCCTCTTCTGTTAGAGGAATGACTAGATCCTCCATGTTGAGTCCAGCTATGTCGACACTTTCAGTGTCTTCCTCACTCAGGGGGATCTCCTCGGCCTTTGCTGGTGCTGTTGCTGCTGTGATGGAGTCAGCTGGAGTTGCAGTTCCCTCTTCTAGAGCTACTGATCCATGGTTTACTGCGAGTGCTCCGTCCTCGCCCGCGTGGGTTTCGGCTGTTTCGGCTGCCTGCTTCCGCAGTCCGCAGACATTTATTTTGCCGAACCTATATCGGATCATGTAGTCCTGCTTGGCAATCGTCTCTGCCGATTGGTCGTCAATGAGGAAGGTTACCACTCTTCCCTTGCCTTCTTCTCGACTACTGGTCGCTCTCCATAGATGGGTGTTAAGCCCCTCGTTTTGCGCTTCTATGAGGTCTAGTGACTTATTCTGGTCGTGCCCAGAGCTCCTTGGGAGGAAGACGGTGATGGTGTGGATTTTGGGGATATCTTCTCCCAAACACGCCGTCAATTTGACCCCCTTCCACGCAGTTAATCTTGCTGCTGCTTGTAGTAGCCATTGAGCTGTGTCCTCGTTGTAACAGTCAACGAGTAGTAAGCCCAGTCTGAAGTGTATACCTTCAAACTGAAGCTTGCTCTTCCAGCCTAGGGCTACTTCTTCAATAATGGCGTCCTCAAGCGCCGTTTGCTCCTCGGTGCTTAGCGTTGCCACCGGGTAGTCCTTTGGGAGCACAGCCACTCGCAGGTTTCTCACTATGCCTGCATAGCTGGTGCCTGGCTCTACTCTGCGTCTCCTCTCCGCTGGGACGGTGGTTGGGCCCGCCGAGCTGACGCTACTGGTAGCTTTATGTCGCTTGCTATCAGGTTTCTCCGGGGGGGTGATGGTATCCCTTCCCCTTTTTAGGTGTCCCTGTACTACTGGAGTGTCAGTTGCCTCCTTCTTCCTTTCCACGGTTAGCTTCCTTGCTTCTTCAGGTTCGAAACCTTGGGCTAGGAAGCGCAAGTACCACTTTGCACCCGCTCCACTGAGGCCTTTTCTCAACGGGTCATCCAGACCACCGGGCTTACCCCTGTCTGGTAGCGTGGGAGGTTTATGCAGCCGCTCTCTGGGTCTGCTACTCTCTGCTGGTCTTCTCGCCTCCCGGGAAGTGTATGCCTTCTTTACCGGGGATCTTGGCCTTTGGGTGCCTGTAGGCCACTGTCTTCTTGGAGCTTCAGTGTCTCTGCGCCTGTAGTGCTCCGTGCTCATCCTGCGCCTAGGGCTGACTCTGCGCGCTGGAGGTGTTCTGCGCCTAGGGCTAAATCTGCGCGCTGGAGGCGTTCTTCTACGACTCGTGCTAGGCCTGTCGTAGTCCTCGTCTCGGAGGTCTCTCTCCAGACGACTTGCCATTTCTGTTGCGGTGATATCCCGCATGTATTTTATTTTATTTTTTATTTTTTCTTTATTCATGTTCCCACGAGTAGCTAGGGAAATATTCATCGGCCACATCAGAGCCCCGCATGATGTGGCCGGGCCATGGTTACTCCCTGAGGCGACCTGGTATCAGGAAGGCTCCGTTCGAATACAGCCGGTATACCCCCTGGCTGCAAACCAGACTGTGTGAAGATAACATTAGGAATACAAAACGCAATAAATATCACCCAGTGTGGAATGAAAAAAAAATTGTATTACTGTCAAAAGAGCGAAAAAAAATGCCAACCAAATTGTTGAATTACTTAAACTGCCTGGGATATCGATTTTTTGTATCGTCTCAGTTAGAAGACAGACCAAGAAGTGGTCACCCGCGCATTACCCGTACGAGGGCGGAGGGAAGCTGTACGTGAGGGAAGAAATCACATTAAAAAACAGAAAATTATGCCGATTGAGCTGGATATGATATATCAACCAGGTCCATGACAAAGCTAATTCGGAATGATCTCAACATGAAAGCCTTTCGTCGGTCAACATCTATAGGCGTCTAATTTAAAACAAATTAGGCTTGAAAGATACCAGCAGCTCTTGTACTGGCACACGGACAACAGCCACAAAAATTTATTTTATACGGACGAAAAGATTTTCATTATCGAGGAAGTTTTTAATAAGTAAAACGATAAAATGTATACAAGGACATCTAAAGAAACAAAGATATATAGTTTATAGGGTTCGGCACATTTAGCCCATTTAAATCACCAGGTACAGATGGCATATTTCCCTGCCTACTACAACAAGGAGCAAATCTGTTAATTCGTACCCTTATAAGAATTTGCAGATCCAGCCTTACACTAGGCTACATACCAAAAAGTTGGAAGGAGGTTAAGGTGGTCTTCATCCCAAAGACGGCAAAGCAGGCGGAGCAATCGACTAAATCCTTTCGACCCATTAGTGTCAGTTCCTTTCTCCTCAAAACGATGGAGAAAATTGTCGATCATCATATAAGGGAAAGGTTTCTTATACATGATCCTCTGCATGCAAACCAATTTGCTTATCTACCTAGGAAATCTACGGAAACAGCCATTCATAGCTTAACATTATTGATTGAAAAAACATTAGCTGCCAAAGAAGCAGCCCTATGTGCCTTCATAGATATACAGGGAGCATTCGACAACACTTCCTATGAGGCTATCAAAAAGGCTATGATCAGGAAAAATATCACTCCTCTGATCATAAACTGGATCCTAACCATGCTATGCAGGAGGAAGATAAGAATCGAGTGCGGAGGCTCGCATAAAACTATAACAGCTACCAGAGGTTGCCCGCAGGAAGGAGTCCTCTCTCCCTGCTCTGGACCTTAGTTATTGACGAACTCCTAGAGCT
Source organism: Brachypalpus laphriformis (assembly GCA_945910035.1). Taxonomy (NCBI): domain Eukaryota; kingdom Metazoa; phylum Arthropoda; class Insecta; order Diptera; family Syrphidae; genus Brachypalpus; species Brachypalpus laphriformis. Next base: position 130,047,093 of record OX246755.1, read on the forward strand.
ACTTAAAAAATCGGGTTACAAAGTACAAGGATACGCGACGACATTGTCATCAGCTTCAGAGGCAAATTTGAGGACATAATTTCTCAACTAATGCAAGGTGCCCTCAATTTAACTTCCGATTGGTGTAGGACAAAGGGACTTAACATCAACCCTGGAAAAACTATACTTGTACCCTTTTGCAGGAAAAGAAACCACACTCTCAAAGAAATTAGACTGGAAAACGTCCCAATCGACATATCCAAGGAAGCGAAATACCTAGGTGTTATACTTGACGAGACGCTCACCTCGAATTCACACCTGAACAATGTTACCGAGAAAGCGACAAGAGCAATGTTTATGCGCCAGCGCCTACATGGTACAACTTGGGGGCTAAAACCCAAGATAATATATTGGACGTACAGCACCATTATCAAGCCCATGGTCACCTATGCATCGTTGGCATTGTGGCCAAATACCTTACAGGCCAAGACTCCGGAACAGTTGAATAAAATACATCGTCTAGCCTGTCTGAGTATCACAGGAGCAATGAGAACGTGCCCTACGGCAGCAATGGGAGCAATGCTTAGCCTCACACCATTGCACCTTGCAGCACAAAAAGACGCTATGCTGAGTGCTCTTAGGCTACCCAAGAACTCGGACCTTAAAATCGGCAGCTTTACAGGCCATTTGAAGATTCTAGGTTATATTCAAAATGACCCTATTCTCAAAATCCCAGATACTGTGATCAAGAAATACCGGTTCTCTAGGAAATTCAATGAAGTCATAGGTGACCGCCACACATGGATGAATGAAGGACTTGTAGTCTTACCAAACTCTCAAACTTGGTACACAGATGGTTCCAAATTGTAAAATGGTAACACTGGCGCAGGGGTTTATGGACCCAGGTTGAAACGTGCGGCAACGCTTGGGAAATCACCAACAATATTTCAGGCGGAAGTCTATGCGATCGAGATCTGTGTACGAGAATATCTGCGTAGAAGAGTCGAGGGTACTCATATCTATATCCTCTCAGACAGCCAGGCAGCACTTATGGCTCTGAAATCGTACACGGTAGGATCAAAACTTGTATGGGACTGTCTAAACCTACTCGAAGATCTCGCATCGAACAACACAGTCACTGTGGCCTGGATACCAGGACACAAAGGCTTCGAGGGAAACGAACGAGCGGACTCCTTAGCGAGAAAAGGCGCTAGTCGCCCACTAGTCGGTCCTGAACCTTATTTTGGAGTCGCACGGAGTAGCATTAACATCAAAATAAAGAAATGAGAAGATGATCATCATGCAGAGTACTGGGCCAAACTCAAGGGCCTAAGACACGCAAAGAAGTTCATTAATCTCAACCGCTGCAAGGCTAAAAAGCTACTCGAGCTTAGGAGAGCAGACCTAAGAACCCCTACTTGACTGGTCATTGCCCACTCATATACCATCTGCACAAAATAGGAGTAGCAGATACAGACGAATGCCGGCTATGTGGAGAGCAAAAAGAGACGGCAGAACATATTCTTTGTGAATGCCCCATGGCCGCAAGAAAAAGACTTCTCCATATCGGAAGAATCCAAATTCTCAGCTAAACACCGGGCTGGCACAATAGATCTTAATCTTATAGGTCGCAGTGCGTACAAGGCTCTAGTAAAGTAAAGTAAAGTATAGGGTTCGGTACGGCCATCATCCTGCTTCGCTAATAGTTTGAGGGGGGGTATCCCATCATGGTGTTACTGCTCTTCATTTTTGTGAAAAAGGAGTTAAAACTGGTGCAAAAGTGTAGCAGAAAGATGACCTAAAGGCGTCGGTAAAGGCTTGACAAATGCCCTTTTTAATGGGAGAAGATGGATTTTCCAACAAGCCTCTGCATTGCTCCACATAAAACCAAAACAACATGAGCAGTGGCTTAGAATTACTATTCCTGCTTTTATTGCATCCGAGGATTGGCCTTCAGGAACCCAGATTTGAAACCTTTGGATTGTTCCCATAATCCCTCCAATAACGCTTGTATCATGAAAAATAGTTCGGATGTTATGTATATTTATAGTGTTTTCACATTTTCGTCTAAAATTCCTGTGCTACTTGAAGAAGTACATAGCTGTTAAAGCAGGTAAATGTATAAATGCTATACATGTATTTACTGCATTGTGCCATGCCAATATCATACCCTTAGATATCGTATCACGTTCGCAATAACGCAAACTGAAAACATCTACTGTGAAGAAATGGAGACACATTTCTTTCGAAACATTAAGGTGAATACTTAATTTCGTTGTTCACCTTTAGTTCACACGTATGCATTTTATTAACAATAAATTCGAGAAAAAATTCCTTAAGATTGATTTAAAAGAAAAAAACAATGAGTTACTACTTGAATACTTAATTGTTCATCTATGGATTTGGTAATCACTGAGTTGTTACAGTTGACGCAGTCATCTGACAAACCAAGACGAAGCAAGTCATCAAAGTCATTTACAAGCCAAGTTAAGCAATTTAAGATTTTTCTGCATTTCACTCCTAATTAATTTTATTTTAAGTGGTGGACAGTCTGCCAATATCCAAGCCATCAAATTGATGATCAAAAAAATGACTATTATGACACTGTACTTTTTTAAGGGTTTTGTATTAACAGAAACAATGACCACCTCACTATCTTCAACTCCTAGATCCTAACCCCTCAATTTCGTGGGTATTTCACATCAGTGGTGCGTGCTATTCATTTTATAACACGATTTATATACAGTTCGTCCATCTGGTTATAGTCAAGTTGCTGCGTCACCTTAAAATAAGGTGCCATAGCTATCTTTGGTAAAGGTTATGGCATTTGACCAACCCTCTGGATATGGGGTTTTTATGTCATTTATTATTACTCGTAGGTCTTTTAATGTTTTTTTTTTATCATATGGGTACGACAGGTAACATTGGTTATTATCAGCGTAAAAACACCTTTCAGAGGAAAAAGAGATAAGAATGTGACTTTCATTTCTATATTATTGAAATGCATGTACTGACTATTAGCATATTAAATAATCCTTCTTCTCTACTTCGCATTACAGATTTGCTGCAGCGCCAAGCATACAAACGCCACAAATACACAATACCAAGGAGAAGGTTTGACGAGACGAACGAAGTGGAATAGATTGCTCAATTGAATTTAACCTAGGAATGCAGTACTCAATGTCAACTGTAAATAACATCACCGAGATGGCATCCACAGCATCTACAATATCATCTGATGCATACGCCTCAACGCGCACACCATCCCCCACTAGTGATGCTGCCATTACATTTACCGAAAACTACAATAACAACCTGACATCACTCTCATTGTCATCAACCCTAACCGATAGTAAGACAATTGACATAAGATCTCCAATTGTAGTCTAAGTGATGAATTCATCCAATCACGTCCTATCCCACCTAACCACCTTTACATATTCATATCTATCCCTTCCACATACACACACGTTCATACAATCATTCAGAATGTCCTTTCTCTACTTTTTTCAATTATACTCTGTGTAAGGACTCGCCAAACGACGACGATGACGACGACAGCAACAACATTAACAACAAACAGTAGATAACTGCAAAACAGGAATAAATACAAAACAAAATGAAAATAAAACAATTGGTATAAGTTTTATCCTAGTAGGGAGTTTAGTATAAGATACATGTGTATAGATAAATAAATTAGAAACAAAACCAAATGGGCAAAAACAAAACACAAATTTTAAAGTGATTAATCAAAACGTATTTTAAAAAAAATTAATTAAAGCAAACAAAAAAAAAAACGTGCGTAAAACCAATAATAGGTTAGGATTTTACAAAGCCAACGTTAAAAACGTTGTTAAAAAAAAATACCAAAACTGAGGTTATAAACTTAAACGTATTTGTTGTTTCTCGTCCAAGACCCTAACAAAATAAAATTAAAAATTAATAATCCAAGCATAAGTGTTGTTTAAAGTCGTTTTACAATAAGTCAGTGCGTGTTAGTGGTGCTAATTATATTGCTGTGGGTGCTCCACTATGGTCCTTAAAGCCGTTTTACATTTGGAACACAGTATGGAATTCTCAAGATCTATTTATTCGAAAAAATGTAAGCCGATATTTGTTGTAAATGTCAACAAGTACGTATATAAGGAAACAAAATTCTTCAACGAGAACGATGACGAACATGAACTGTTTTTTCTGACTCGGAAGACAGTTTATGGATCGTCAATTCCTGCACAGTACAAGTACTTAGTCGGAACCAAAATGATTTTCAAATGATTTGAATATTTAAAGGAACAAATTTGCAATAGAAACCACGGATACTACAATGTAATTGATATTTCAAATCATTATAACAATCAGCTTCAGCCTTCTTTTGGAATCAACTGTGTAGATAGGTAGTAATGGTGGTTGAATAAGGACCTCAATTGCACCATAGATATCTCTTTGAGGTCATGCAGTAAGGGTACCCGTTCGTGTGACGTTGAAATTCTTTCTCGTTTTCATCCCTATAACTTCAGCAATAAATTTTGTGATCAAGTTGCTAGGTCTTCTTCTTCCGATTATCTCTTTTCGTGGAAGTGCGTTAACTTCGTCGTTTGGGTGAACTAAGAGTTTGATGTGGTGTCTTCTGCTTATAGTTATTTGTTACATCTTCCTCTAGTGTTCGCTTTTGGAGGTCTCAATGAATGTCATAGATGGAGATATATCAGTCAGGACCTATAATACTTCGTACGATTTTTGATTCGCTGTCTTTGGATTATTGCTATATTTGTTTTCTTCGACGACCCCGAGAGTTGTATTCCGTATGTCCAGATAGGTTTTATGATAGTTTTATATAAAAATAGTTTATTATTTATAGATAGTTTTGAGTTCGTGTAAAGGAGCCATGAGGGTTGTCTGTATTTTTCTTCTATCTGGTCCCTCTTTTTTTGTATTTCCAAGTTAGTTTGTTGGATAAGTGTATACCCATTTATTACTATTAGGGGGTGGCAATGGTGTAGTGGGTAGTGTGTTTGCTCGTTAACCGATGTGTGCAGGTTCAAGCCCCAGCGGGGAACAGCAAACATGGGCCACCCAAGTATAAAGGAAAAACGAATTGCATCGAAGTTTTTCCAACCACTGCACTAAAGAAAGGTTCCTGCCTGGTAGTACAATGGACCGGTATATATATAATGGACAAGTGTACACCCAAGTATTTGGCTATTTTGTCAATTGGTATAGTTTTGTCCTTAATTTTGAGTGGTATTGGAGTGTAGTACATTTTTGTAGTGAATATCACTTGTTGAGTTTTGTCCTCGTTGATTTTAATACTCCATTTGTCAATCCATTTTATTGATCTATCCAAGTTTTGTTGTGCTTACGCTGTTGCGACTTCAAGGCTCTTGATCGAAGTCATCAGGATGGTATCGTCAGCAAAAGTAGCTATCATCGATGTACAACCCCTTGGAGAAGGAATGTCTGCAGTGTAGAGAAGGTATAATAAAGGTCCAAGTACAGATCCTTGGGGTACTACTGCTCTTGGTCGGATTATGTTTGAAGTTTGGTCTTTACGTTTTACGTAGAAATGGCGGTCTGATGAGAAGGTCTTTATTTGTAGGTAATAGGCAGGTGGGAATCGGGACTGAAGTTTATGTAATAGTCCTTTGTGCCAAACCATGTCAAATGCTTTGTCTACGTCTAAAAATACTCCAATGCAGTACTTCTTTTCCTCAAAGTCAGTTGTGATTTTATTAACTACCCTGTGACTTAATGGCCATGCTAATAGTAACTATTATATAACTAACTACTAGTTGGGCGCCGTGGCGTAAGTGGTTAGTGTGTCGGATCACTACGCATGAGGTTCCATTCTCGAATCCCACCTCTCGCGAGCGTCTGACAAACATCCGAGAGTATTGTTGTCACGAAACAGCTTCTCAAATCGCCGTTCGGATTCGGCATTAAACTGTAGGTCCCCTCCATTCGTGTGAAAAAAAATAACGCACACAACATGAGTGATTGCGAGAGCTAGGCCCTGCCACTTTAAAGAGCTGTTGCGCCAAATATTTGTATTTGTAATAGTAACTATTCAATAGATGCCTTGCTTAGGACCTCATGAGGTGGCCGCATTTAGATACAGCCTTTACTCTATGGATTTGTTATGTTCGACAGTTATTGGATGTCAAAATTTGACAACAGAAAAGTTCCTGAAACAAATCTTTTTGTGAGTCCGCCTCCCTGAATCATTCCGAATTTATTATAAATTTTAAACAGTTTGCCCAAATTATTTAAAACAAATTCTTCGAGAGCCGTTTCTCTGCTTCAGCTTAGGCACTCGCTTAGAAAATATATAGTGCCCTCGTCATCGTATAGGTTGCCTCTAGTACTTTACTTGCTTAGCTGGACCGCAAGCAAGTTGTGGCCTGTGATAACACCTTTAAATCTTATCTGCTAAGCACAAAGATTTCTTTGGTATTTCCTTTATTTTAATGTGCCCAGGGAGTTAAACGTGGCATGGAAGTAATCTCCATATTTCATCCGCTAGCTTTTAAAAGCCAAGACTATATTTAAAGACGTGTCAGGGGGTCAAAATAGAATTGTAGACTAAACATTGGTCCAACTTTAAGCCTTTCTTGCTAATTCATCGGCCATCTCGTTACCGCAATGTAGCGGAACCCAACAGAATAATACATAGTGCGCTTAGCTGATTAATTTTCTTGGAACTCTCTAGTGCGATTTGGAAGCATTATTGACGGTACAATACTGAGTTCTATAGAACAGGTACGGAAGCCCTTGCCTACCATCTGTAAGGATCTGGCTTTGTTATAGGTAAACCATATCTACCTAGATATGATGCAGTTTGTTCTGGATGTACATAAATGTGCCTCGACATCTCGTATAGGAATGTGAGTTCCATCCGCCAGTGAGCTGTCGAGTTTTGAGCCCCGCCTGCCAAGTAAGTCACAGTCCCTTTAATATCAGTGTGACCTGATTAGTAACACTAGCCCGACTGCTTAAATTGTTGAGTTTATATTGGTCTTGTCTTGCCTTGGCTTGCAGAATATGATAACAGCGTGTTCTAAATTTTTAGGTACACAACAAGTAGCAAAATCTGGAAGGCATAGAAATTCAATATACGAATAGGTACTTGACTTCTCCCAGAAAACATCCGCGCCGACTGAACAGTTCGTTTTTGAGCCATCATCACGGTATTGACAGCGTGTACCACCTCTAGCGTATTTTGAGTTTTCCTGTGACGGTAAGACTTAGTAGTTCAACACAAAGATTTTCCGAGTCAAATCGAGGGGCAGAAAATTCAAGAGCAAAGTTACAACATTTAAAGACTGAATGCACTGTGGTGCCTGTACTTGCCGCTCCTTGTGCTCTTCTGATTTCAAATTACGATATTACATTGTTAACTTAAGCCAGGCTGTCAGATTAGTTATGTGTACATTCTTTATGAATATCCGGCTCTTAGTTGGTTAAAACGACGATATATCATTCACAGGAAATCCTTGCCCTCTATAGGTTCGGTAAACCTTCTTTTAACGACATATTTACCTTTTTTAGGGAGGAGGATTTAAATATAAAATATTTTTCCAGTTCCTGAAGAGTTTTATGGATTCACTATTCCAACTATGGTATAAAGTGGTCCTTGACCATTTCTCCTTTAGTGGATATTGCCCAAAGAGTGTAAATCTAGGGGAATGAAGCAGCAGAGAATGGAGTCCATAACTACTGTGACGATATTGATTGTGAAACCGCAAGCTAAACGTATATGGGAGGAGTTTCATTTGAAGTTTGTGTAGTCTGCTGTCCACTGCACTATAAGGTAGAGTTGGTCTAATAATGACCGTATACAGTATACGTTTCGATTTCTCTTGAAAGAGCTCACTGAGGCTGGTGTGGAAGTAATAGAAGGTACTTTTAATTGAATGACTGAAATATTTGTATATTCATAAACGTTAGGTAAATTTCAAGGCATACAACCCCATTTTTCTACCTGTATGGCTTTTATCCTCACTCTCCTATATTGAAGCTTGCAAAATGAAATATGTCAAAAACAGTCGGATATTAATCGAAAACAGCAAACAAGTTAAAAAGTCCCACACCACCACAACACGTGCATATATCCTTGGAATTGGTTTACTGGAAGTTACGGACTAACGATATATACACATTTAAATGTGAAATGTAAATGTACACACACGACAGTTGATACTTGCTGATGCTGGTAGTGTAATAAACTGAAATTGATAAACGGAACACTGGGAATTCCAAACTTGTGCTGACGACATACATACACACAATACCAGAAGTTATTACTTACTCGGTTGCCATCGATTTAAATTCAGTGCGAGTCTGGTTGATATTATTCTCAACAAAGTAGACGGATGTGATAATCGAAAGTCAATAGCGAAATTGGCTGAAACAATGACAATAATACGGTCCTAACCTTACCTCATCTAAATTCAGTACAGCAATCAACTTCAAATGACAACCGAAAGGATTACCTACAACCGAGGAAAAGAACACAAATTCTAATCAACCCTTGAAAAAGGTTATTTATTTAAACCACCTCAAACGGATTATAGGAAACTAATTTCAACTTATCTCCTTTGTCACCACCCTGGGCGACAATGACGCCCACCTACTGGTACTTGCTTAGCTACCTACTTATTACTAAATTTTGTCAATTCAAACCCTAATTAGTCGTAACCGCGCAAGCTGGGCTGTGGATAAAATGAATATCCACAGGAGAGAGATAACAACTTTATGCTTCTTGATTCTCTCGGGTTACCTACTTAAATCAATCCCCGTCAAGACGGTCCACCGTCAGTTTTATAGCCAATACCCACTTTAAGTGTATTTATATAAAAACTTTATTACTCGTTGAGCAAACATCTATCTATTAAAGGTGTACTCTTCGACCTTTTTTCGGATTATTTCGCTCGTCCAAGCTTGACATAGGGTTAAAAACAACAACACCAACCGAAAGGGATTCTTTCAAAGCCACCATTACATCATTTTGTTTCCTTCTTCTCCTTTTTTTCAGAGAAAGCCCTAATTTTATGGAATTTAAGAATTAAAGGTTACCCTCTGCGCACACATTGCCTACACACAGAGGGACACAAAATTCAATTGAGAAATTTTATTCATACCTACCCTAGTCCTTTCTACTGTTTAGTGTATAAATTCAAAAGGACAAACCACCCACTCTTTAGTCATGACCGGAAATGGACACCACACTGCATATAATTAGCACACGCGAAACAGTGTTGTATGGTATATGATGGTATAAAAAAAATTACATAATTAACGATTCGTTGAGTTTTTTGAGCAATTTCTTCCACTTCGTTTGAAGCTTTGAAGTTTATATGGGGACCGAATAATGTCCTCCTCTTTTTGATTCTCTGTCATATTATAGATACATAAAGGCAGAGCGAAAGAGTTAAATTTACAATATTAAAATATATAATGTACATTTTTTTTTGTTATACTCTTCCTTAGCATATTTAGAAATCAGCACATACAAAAGAACTTATTTTGCAAATTTTATAATACACTCTCTAGAAAAAAAAAATAAACACACTCACACTAATATATCCTTTCTATATAAATACAAACATACGAGTAACATGTTGTAAGAATTTTTTTGGTACTTTTTGAAAAAATTTAGTAAAATTGTTTATAAATAATTTCAGTGAGCATGGTTAATGTATGAGAATTTATTGTAAGTACGGTTTATAAGATAAATTAAAAGAATATAAAGATAAATATATATATGTGATTAGATATAAAAAAAGAATCTTTTTTTCCTTTATGATTGAGATGCAAGGTCCTTTCTTTGTCATAGGAAGCCATGTTATGAAAAATTTCTTCGTGGGGACGAAATCAATATAAGCTGGCCACCATATCATTTCATGATTTTTTTTTAACATGCAAATCAAGCATTAACAAAGCCGTCGGTTCCTTCAAAGTCATTCATATTCAGTTTAGCTACCGTAGTGTATTGCTTTGAAACACAGTGTGTCAATTGATGATAACATCAATATCAGAGTTGAGTTCAGTTGACATTTGCTATCGCTATGGGTCTTCGCTGCGGTGTCGTTAATGAAGAGGTCAATATAGATAGTCATTGATATATAATAAATAAAGAAACGATGTCGGAGATAGGACAAAACACTGGCAAACATCACCATTGATTGACAATAGGATGAAGGAAGTGCATCTATTTAATACAACTACTACCGATCGATTACTTAAAAAGCTCGCAAACCATTTTGAACAAGTCCAACTTGAAGCTTGTTTAAGAGGACAATATTACACATCCTTTCGAAAGCTTTAGATACATCGAGGTGAATGCACTTATCCCAATTTTCCGACAGATAGGACATTAGGTCCTGCCTACAGAGTGGAAGAAAAGCTTTTCAAAGAAAAGAATAGAAATTGCATCTGAATCTGCATATTTGTTGTTATAAAGATCCTAAGTAGTCACAGTTTCACAATTTAAATGTGTTGGGTTTGTCATAAGTCCACAGTATCTTTTGGACTAATAAGTGATTCAGTTAAATCAATGGTATAATACCAAATTGAGGATGAAATTTGTAGTTATACCCTTTCTTCGGGTACTTGAAAATGTTTTTGTTAAAGCAATATTTGAAAAAAATAACATTTGAAAGCTTGCTCATTCTTAGGCTTTTCTGTTTCCAGGAAAAGGTCACCTCATCAAATGCATCATCTTAAACCTGACGCCGCAATTATTTATGCCCAGATTGACTTGGTAGCTAAGTTATCTGTGGATTTTATAAAAAAAAAAAATTTCTATAGTTTCACCATATAGCGTGAAGAGAATGAGGAGGTCCAGTTTCTTCTTTTTCGTTTGGGGTTCACGCTAAACCCTTCGATTAAAAAACATTCTGAATTTTGGTAAACATAAACTGCAGCACCTTTTAAACCATACTTTCGAAGAAACCTCTACTAATGATTGGTACAGTGTCTACGTAGCCTATAGCATTGATGCCCTGCATTTTTAAAGCTTTAAAATACGAAGGGGGCTATTAACGGCAAACAATCAAAGAAGGGCGAGAAGACTCTTCCGTGAGAACAGTATCGATGTCTGAGCACTGAGATTTCTATATCTTCGACAATAAAAACAAAAAAATAAAACAAATACTTGTCGCAAGTGCCAGGGCCCAGTTTCTCGCAACCACTCATTCTGTGTGGGTTATATTTTTCACACGAATGAAAGGGACCTACAGTTTAGTACCGTATCCGAAAGAAACTTGTTTTAAGGACAACAATACTCTCGGATGTTTGTCAGACGTTCGCGAGAGGTGGGCCTGTGAAAAAACTTTCTGGTGTTTTCTGGGATTGGAACTTGGAATCTTACGCGTAGTGGTCCGACACACTATCCACTTACTCCACGGCGCCCACTGGTACTAATACTGGCACAGATTATTCTTCAGATTCATGTCATTGAGGTCATTGGACTTTTATAAGTCATTGATGAATTTTTTTAAGATATATAAATAATTCTTCTATGTAAACGAAATAAAATGCAGTGCAGATTGTGTGGCCATGAAGAGAAGCTTCAAGTTTTTAATGCAGTCATAAAGGGCTGACACTTGAGTTGACTGACCCGGCTTATTATTATTTTGTTGTAACGACGTTTCGTAAACTATTTTGCCCAAGCACGTGTTTAGCTTTGCACGCCAGTTTCGTCTTTTCACTTCCATCAGTCACACAAACGTTGAAGAGCCAATTAATTAAATTGCTTAATATTGAAGAATCCTTTTACTTGCAGCCTTATTATGTAGCTACTACAGCAAAAACAAATATGAAGTTGTAATGCTACGGCAGAGTTGAGTATTTTCCTTGTCCTGCTCTTATACGTAGCCTTGAAGGAAGGAAGCTGTTTTAAGTTTCTAATTTTAAGTTTCTAAGTGATTTATAACGGGCCCACCCCCACCTTTGTTTTCCATCTGTTCAATGCAATGTTCATGTTAATGAATCTTACAACACTGATCCCATGTCTCAGCATTGCAAGAAGGCGGTGCTCGGATTTCTTTAAAATAAGTAAGCTTCGCTAAGAACTAGAAATACATAAATAATTTTTACGAGTAAAAACAGAAATGTCGTTATCAAAAGTTGTTGATTTATTTTTTGAATTGTTCAGCCACCTTTAAATAAATAAAATAAATATTTGGCGCAACAGCTCTTCAAGTGCTAGGGCCTTCTCGTAACCACTCGTGTTGTGTGGGTTATATTTCTTCACACAAATGGAAGGGACCTACAATTTTGTGCTGTATCCGAAGGGCGATTTGAGAAGCTTTTTCGTGATAACAATACTCTCGGATGTTTATCAGACGCTCGCGAGAGGTGGGACCGTGAACAACTGTTTGGTGTTTTCTGGGATTCGAACATAGAACCTCACGCGCAGTGATTGGACACACTAACCACTTGCGCCACGGCGCCCACAGCCACCTTTAAGAAACGATATTATTGTTTTTTGCTCTAGAGAGCTATTGCAAGTCTGTGGCACCCAAAAACTTATGAGATTCGATTCAGAAGTCGCCCGATGAACAAAGCAAAAGTCGTCGAGAAACGGTAATGCCAATGCCTGGCATGCCAGTAGTAGTGTATACACAGTCGGGTTAGTAGTTTTTGGGTGAAAAAGTTAAAAACAAAACAAGAGAAAAAACACTATTTTTTTTTTAATATAAGAGATAAACATCCTAGATAGAGGACCTTGCATAAAGCCCAATTGCGTTGTGTATGCAAGCAGTTTATAAACTGAGATTTGTTGAACATACTGTATCGAAGTTGGGAATAAATAAGCCAACAAAGCTCAGCCGGCTCATAGACATAAGTTTTCACAAATCACTTTATCGATTTCCCACAAATTATTATGTAATACATAACAAATAATAGGAAATTGTTAGAACCAAACAAATGTTAGCCAATAACCAACAGGCAAGAAATGTGTAGATATCATCAAAATACATCATAGAAACAAGAACAATGCATAATATCAACTATTAAATACATGTAAAATTAAAATATATATATATAAAATTATGTAAACGTGAACTCTCTTTTTGGATAAAGTTAACCCAAAAGAATGTGTAGAATACAAAGATGCATATTATAAAAGGGAAATAATAATGTTAATTATTTATAAAAATAAAAAAACGTATATATAACAAAACGAATGTATTATTCCTCTAATTTGTTTAGTTATATATTTGTTTAAATTAGGGCTCTTGATAATAAGCACAGAATACCAACCTCGATTTCGATGGTGCAAAGACTACCTACTTACTTATTGTACTTAGGTGCCGCTACAGATCGGGGTGAATCTGGGCCTCAACCAACAAGCCTCTCCATTTAGCTCGGTCTGTAGCTAACTGCCTCCAGTTGCGCACTCCAAGTTGATCGAGGTCCCCTTGAACTTGTGCGCGCCACCTACGGCGAGGAGGTCCTCTACTGCGTCGTCCCTCGGGGTTAGATTCGAAGACTCTGCGGGCCGGAACGTTGGTGTCCATTCGCTCTACATGTCCTAGCCATCTCAGACGTCCAATACGCAGTATTTTGATTAGGTCGATGTCGCTGTACAGCTCGTATAGTTCGTGATTGAATCTTCTCCTCCAAAACCCGTCAACGCAAACGGGACCGAAAATCTTACGAAGAATTTTTCTCTCGTAACGACCAAGGATATCTTCATCCTCTTTTAATGAAGTCCATGTTTCAGCGCCGTAAAGCAGGACTGGGATGATCAGGGTCTTATACAAAGTCACTTTAGTTGTTCGAGATAAGGCTTTACTGTTGAATTGCCTTATAAGCCCAAAAAAAACTGCGATTGGCAAGAGTTATTCTTCGCTTGGTTTCTGCGCTGATGTTGTTTTAAGAGTTTATAGCAGAGCCAAGGTAGACAATGTCCCTTACTACCTCGAAGTTATAGCTGCCCACTGTGAGGTTCTGTACAATTCGTCGGTGTTGGTTTTCCCTTCTTGTTGACAGCATATACTTGGTTTTGCCCTCGTTTATCGCTAAACCCATTTTGTCCGCTTCCGCCTTAATGCTTGCAAACGCACTGGTGACAGCCCGCTGCATTATTCCGATAATGTCTATATCGTCGGCGTATGCAAGCAGTTGTACAGACTTGTGATAGATTGTGTCTTTGGTGTTGGCTTGTGAGTTCCGCACAATCCATTCAAGTACAATATTAAAGAAGTCACATGACATCAAAGGTCTCGGTGAGGTCATTACCGACCTTGATGGAGCAGCGAGCGTTCTCCATCGTCATCCTGCACAGTCGAACAAGTTTGGCAGGGATGTCAAAACTAGACATGGCTCTATAAAGCTCTTCTCTATAGATGCTGTCATAGGCGGCGTTGAAGTCGATGAAGAGATGATGTGTAACGATTTGGACTTCTTGGATTTTCTCCAGGATCTGCCGAAGTGTGAAGATTTGATCGATGGTGGGAACTGCACTAATATGGTCCAATTAGGATGTTGATAAAAGGTTTCAGGCGTTCACACAATATCGCAGAAGAGATCTTACATGCGATGTTGAGGAGACTTTTTTTTTTTTTTTTTTTTTAGGTTGCGCCAGGGATGTGTAATCTTCATAGATACTATTAGCCCGAGTGCTACTAGCATGCACGATTCGCAAACCTGAGTAATCGATTTCAGGAATACGCCTACGTACTAAACACACACCCTTCACACTTCTACCACTCTCCCCGCGGGACTGCCGTTAGGTATTACTTCGCGGGGCTGGTTAGCAATTTATGCTGTACTTTCTGCTTCTCGACGTATTCGTTCTTGAATTCGAAGCTGCATTTGCACATGCGTAATAAACGCGCAAATTTCCATCCATTTTTCCTCAGATTGTACCATATGATCTATGAGGGATGGGGGACTGGGAAGTTCGTTTCTCCAGTTTTCAAATCGCCTACAGTAGAAGACTGCATGCTCCGTATCTTCCTCCTGGTCTGGACATTCTGGACACAACGGAGAGCTATCGTGTCCAAACCGGTAAAGATATTTGCGATAACCTCCATGGCCAGACAGGAACTGCGTGAGGTGGTAGGTGCAGTTCCCATGTGCTCGGTTTATCCAAATGTCGATGGTGGGGATTAATTTATAGGTCCATCTGCCTTTAACCGCATTATCCCATCGATCTTGCCACACAGCTCTTGAAGCTGCTTTTTCTTCTTCTATAACCCTTCTTCTTTCGCTAGCCTCTTGGTGGCTCGAGCGTCTCCGATTGTAGATTCTCTGCATCTCGTTCGCGAGGATGTCGATAGGAACCATTCCTACTATGACAAAGGCTGCTTCGTCAGAGATAGTTCTAAAACCACTGATGGTCCTTATAGCGCAGAGTCTGTAGGCTGATGTAAGTTTCCTCCTTATTTCTTTGGTCGCGAGAGCCCCCGCCCAAACCGGAGCCGCATAAAGAAGGACTGAGCTGACAACTCTGGATAGTAGGATCCTCCTAGCGTATCCAGGTCCTCCAATGTTGGGCATTATCCTTGAGAGTGCTGCCTGAAGTCGTGACGCTTTTTTGCTCGAATAATCAACATGCTGTTTAAACCGCAGTCTATTGTCGAGCATTACTCCTAAGTATTTGATTGCTTCTTTGGATCTGATGATTTGGGTCCCAACCTGTACATTCATATATTCCACAGATTTCCGACTGGTTATTAGAACAGCTTCAGTTTTGTGGTCAGCTAATTCTAAACCGGCGGATCCTAACCAGCTTTTGATTTGACTGATTGCCACATTTGTAGCTGATTCTACTTCACTGATTTGTTTTGCTACTGTAACAACAGCGATGTCGTCAGCAAATCCAATTATATTCACTTTAGGTGGCAGTGGTAGTCGTAAAACTCCGTCGTACATTATGTTCCATAGTAATGGGCCCAGCACCGATCCTTGCGGGACCCCAGCTGTAACATCGTAGTACTTCACTCCTTCGTCGGTATCATACCTCAGTTTCCTGTTGGTAAAGTAGCTCGCCATTATCTGCAGCAAGTAAGATGGTGTATCCATCCTAGCAAGAGATCTTCTTATAGTGGGCCAGTCTGCCGAATTAAATGCGTTTTTGACATCTAGCGTCACTACTGCACAGTATTCCTTGGTGCCGTATCGCCATCTTTCACCTTCAATTGCTTCCGCTGCTATATTAACTACAGCTTTAATGGCGTCAATTGTTGAGCGAGACTTTCGGAATCCGAATTGCTGGTTGGACAAAGCCCCTTTCTCCTCCGCTATTGTGAGCAATCTGTTGTAAATGATTCGCTCCAGGATCTTTCCCATTGTGTCCAGTAGGCATATCGGGCGATACGACGATGGGTCTCCTGGGGGTTTATTTCCTTTTGGCAATAAAACGAGGTGTTGCAGTTTCCATTGCTTAGGGAAAATTCCTTCTTCTAGGCACTTTTGCATTGTTGCAATAAAGATGTCTGGCCTTTTTTGAACAGCGGCTTTCACTGCTTTGTTAGGGATGCCGTCAGGTCCAGGCGTCTTGTTGTCACCTATCTTTCTGGATGCGATTGTCAATTCCTCTATTGTAATCACTGGAATTACCTCTGTAAAGTTTTCTCTGGTGATTGCGCACATAGTAGATGCTCTCCTTGGAAAAAGATGTTCTACTATTGACTTCAGCATTAACGGGCATGTTATCTGCGGGGAGTTGCCGCCCTTAAGCTTTCTCATCACCATCCTATACGCCGTGCCCCAAGGGTCTACGTTAGCTTCATCGCAGAGCTGTCTGAAACATCTTGCTTTGCTCTCCTTGATAACTCTGCTTAACTGTTTTCGCGCCAGCTTAAAGGACGATAGGTACTCCTGAAAGTTGGGTGTGTTTCGCGATCTTTGTACTTTGCGCCTTGCCCGTAGACACTCTGCTCTAAGTACCCTGATCTCATCGTTCCACCAGTAGCAAGGCAGGCGTCTTCTACTTGAGGCCCTCCTGGGCATTGATGCATCGCACGCCATGTTGATGGACTGGGTGAGGTGGCGAGCTGAATTTTCTGCCGATCCTCGGACTAGCGTGAAGGTGTCAACCACTTCCGCGAATGTATCATTGTCGAAGAGCTTATCCTGCCATATCGGACCAGTCGATCGCGGGCGGTGAGTGCTTCTGGCGTTACCGATGTCAATTATAACAGCTTGGTGGTCACTGTGGGTATAATCTTCACTGACTCTCCATTTTATTCCCCGCAGGATGGAGTTACTCGCTAACGTGATATCAATTATTGAGCCCATGCCTGCTCTGCGGAAGGTGTTAGCCCTACCTACGTTTGCGATGCCTACGTTGAGAGCTGCAAATGTTTCCAGGAGGGCATGACCCCTTGCGTTGGTAAATCTACTGCCCCATTCCGTCGCCCATGCATTGAAATCTCCACCAATAATCACTGGAGTTCTTTCCCGAGCATCAGCCACGAGGTTATCTAGCATCTCCTGGTATTCAATTATAGTCCAGGAGACTGATGCCTCTATAATTGGTGCAGTTGAGGGGATATCCTTTCTTGTGGGTCGGGCAAACGATGCTGAGATTCCGTTCATCAGGTATACACTCGTCTGACCAAATCTTAGAGATGAGTTTGTGTATGCACTCTACGAATTCATCACCAGCTGCCTTGAAAAGTTCGGCCGGTAAGCCGTCAGGTCCAGCCACCATTATACAGTCGCAGAAGTGGTTTTTCCATATTCTCAGCACTAACTGTGATTTTACTATGAGGTTTCCATTTTCATCCCTATAGGTTTTTGTACGGACATTGCTTCTCTGACACGTTCTTTTTACCTTTTCGTAAAACTTCCGTCCATTGTTCCTGGAGTATAAACTCTCGATATTCTCGAACGCGCGCTTCTCATGCTCTTTCTTCTTCTTTTGGAGAAGCCGATGTTCTTCCCGTCTCTTTTGCTCGTAGAGCTCACGAGCAGCTCTCTGATGGCATATTGGGTGCGTTGCCACTGGTCTTCGGTACTTGATACGCGTTCGGGACACGGTTTCAGCGAAGAGTCTGGCGGTATCTTGCAATTGTAGCTTTGCGGCGTTGTTGCTCAGTTTGAGATATCCGCATTCGTACCTTGGCTATAACAAGGTTGTGATCCGAGTCTATGTTGGCCGCTCGGAAGGTCCGGACATCCAGAATACTGGAGGCATGCCTTGCGTCGATCGCAATATGATCAACTTGGTTGATCGTTACATGATCATTGGACCGCCATGTCTGCTTATGTATATCGAGATGAGAAAACCATGTGCTTGCTATGGTGACATTTCGCTCCACAGCGAAATCAATTACTCTCATTCCGTTATCAGACGTTGTGTCGTGTAGGCTCTGCTTATCGACTGCCCTACCAAAGACGTCCTTCTTTCCTATTTTGGCGTTAAAACCACTCAATACGATTTTAACGTCGTATTTAGCACATTGCTCGTATGTTTTGTCAAGGAGCTCATAGAAACAATCTTTGGTGGCAGATTCCTTTTCGTCTGTGGCGGATGAACACAAATTAGGCTTATGTTAGCGAATTTAGCCTTGATCAGCATAGTCATAGTACACTCGCTCACGTATCGGAAGCTACTTCTTGCTTAAGTCTGCCGCGTATAACCAATCTGCATCCGAATAAGCGTTGCCTGTTGCTTCTGTAGCAATCACCGTTGTAAATGTCACAGTTTTTCATCCTCTTTTTGCCCGGCCCATCCCATCGCACTTCCTGCACGGCGATAATATCTGCTTTATAGCAGTCTAGAGCCTCTGCTAGTTGTTCGGGTGCACGTGGTCCTTATCCGAAGCTTTTGGTTGTTTCGGAATCATAGGTTTTTGTACGTGATAGGGAAGTTACTCCGTCGGCACAACCCCCAACATGGAGGGCCGTTCCCCTGGGACGAGGGGGCAGGTACACCAGTGCCAGTAGTCCATTACGGTAGTATGACTGCTGCCGTTGGCCCATTAAGGGCTCCTTCGCCACCATCTCCATTCCAAGGCCCTGACCAACATTGGAAATGCCTTACCGACCTGTGATACGTATACGTCGAAGCGCACAGACGAGAATGTGGCTGCTGTAGCCGAGAGTGTGTGACTCAATTCACGAACATCAACTCGTCATCGATCTCAACAGCTCAACATTTCACGCACTAGCCTGAGGAGAATTCTGCACAAAGATCTGGGATTATTCGCTTACAAGGTCCAATTGATTCAGCAATTGAAAGCGCATGACCATCCGCTTCGTTATCGCTTCGCAGTTTCGGCCTTAGAGCAGCTTGAATTGGACAACGATTTTGGGTGAAAAATCATCTTTTCTGACGAGGCACATTTTCATCTCGGCGGCTACGTTAACAAACAAAATCGCCACATATGGGTCTCGGAAAACCCGCATGTTATTGTCGAGAAGCCAATGCATCCACAGAGAGTGACAGTTTGGTGCGGATTGTGGAATGGTGGCATCATTGGACCATTTTTGTTCGAAAATGAGGCTGGGAACAACGTTTCGGTCAACGGTGAGGGTTACAGAGCCATGTTAAGGACTTTTTTTTTACTGAAATTGAAGACATGGATTTGGATGAGCTCTGGTTCATGCAGGATGGCGCGTCATCCCACACAGCCCATCCCACAATCGGTCTTTTGCGCACCAAATTCCCAAATCGTGTTATCAGCCGTCTTGGCGATGTCAATTGGCTGCCTCGAAGCTGCGATTTGACCCATTTGGACTTTTTTTTGTGCGGAACCGTGAAGGACCGATGTTATGCCAAAAATCCGGCAACGATTCAAGCACTTAAGGCTAATATCATCCAAGCAATCCGTGAGCTACAGCCCGAAACCATCAACAAGGTCTTGGAAAATTGGAGTGATAGAATGCGCTACTGCGAGGCCAGCCGAGGCAGCCACTTGAACGACGTTGTGTTCCATAATTAATGGGAATGTTTGCTCTTACTAATAAAGCTATAATGCATGGAAAAAATTTCATTTTGTTCATTTTATTGCATTTTTAAGAAGAAACTTGTAGTTGGCCCACCCGTATAGTGGGCGTGGCGTTGAAATACAAAAATAGATTTCACTTTTTCAATATTATTTGTCATGCTTACCATAATGGAGACAATTAAAAAAATGTCGGAACAAGGTGTCAAAGGCGTTTCATCTTGTCTTCTTGTTTAAATAATTTAATAGAGTGGATCGGCGGAATAAAGGTAAGTTTATCCCAAGAACTCAGACACTAAGCGGTTCATTATATTTAAATTCCGAGGCAGCACATAATCAAATTTCTGCGCACTCTTGGTGAAAAGCAGAATATCGACCATGGAAAGAGATTTGATTAATCCCATTCCCATAATATTTAAGCCCCCAGATGCGCAGTCTCGTTCTTTAAAGGCAGGACACTGGCAGAGAAAATGCTCCGTTTCCTCACATTCGAACCAAGTCTTGCATGTAGGGTCTGCAATGATTCCAATGTTAGTCATATGAAGACAACCTATATATCTGTGTTCTGTGATTAGATAACGTCTTCAACAAGATACACCCTATTCCATTTGGATAGCTTGATTAGTCTGCTTACATCCTAGAACAATCTTTGAGTGATTTGTGGGAGTTTCAAGCGCCTTAACTGCATCCTGGCTATTACTACAGATGCTGATACTGATACACTTCATATATTCTTCCGAACATGCCGACAAGGCTTACTGATGGAATACAATGGTGTCGTTGTCGTACGTCTTGACTCTTGTCAAAAGTTGAAATACACACAAATGAATAGAAGTGAACACAATGAGTCGCTGTCGTCATCGCGTGAGTTGGTCAACTTTTAATGTTTGTCGCGCGACAAGGCTGACAAGTAGTAAGCAATGGAGGATCAGCAAACAGAAAAATTGATTAGATTAGTGAAATCATATGAAATATGATGGAATCTACCACATACGATTGACAAATGAACGCGCCGCACGACAGCGACACCATTGAGTTCCAGCAGTTATATTTACGATGGACATCATGAACAAAACACATTGCTCCGATATCTTACGAAAAAGTACTCCATGCCGAATATCATAACTTTCGTTCCACACCTCGTTTTTTAGCTTGAATTCCCTCCTTCTTAACGGCTTAGTCTAGCGATGGCATGTTGAGCCAGAACAGGTACGGAACAGGCAAATTTAATCAACGTCCTAGCCCACCATACTACAGACTCATTGGTGAAAATTAATCCGATCAAGTCAAAATGTCAGCTCAACGTGCTTGTGCCACTTTAGCTTACTATCTTAAATTACTCCCAGATATTTAACATCCGTAACAAATAGGAGAACTACACCCTTCAGCTTGGTACCACAAGGTCCTTACGTTTTCTCTCACGGTCTTCCTTCTTCATTTGTGTTCTCTTAGACTATCGGATTGTTGGTAGTATTGGATCCATTTGGTCAACGCCTGGAGTGCAGCAAGAGCAGCTCAAAAACTTCATACTCATGGCTCTTATGTCTAAGAACGTATACCATGTATACGTACATTCACCAACTCCACACTCGTTTTATTTAGTTGCAGGCAGCTGCGAGTACTTTGTTATAATTGTGTGACATTTTGTACGTAGATCAATAAATTTTGGTAACTTCCGTTATGTCGTCATCATCGTCCTTTAGTCAGTGCTCATTAGAGGACCTCGATACGGAGTTCTATTGTGACATCAGATCTGCTAAGCGCATACTTCAAGACCTAAAGAGAGCTAAAGGTCTCAATACCAAAAACAAGAGAGCGTTTTTTAAGTTGCATCCCTTTCCAGATCGCGAAATTGGTGCTCGTCTAATTAAACGTGTTGAGGACCTGGACTCAAACAGCCTAGAAGTAAAAGCCAACCGTAATATGTTTACACGGTACTTCCTGAAAGTTCTTAAGAAAACCAATGAAACACAACCGCCACAGTATGACGATTGGGTAAGACAAGTCCATAGAAGCTAAGAATTTCTTAAAATCCCTTCCATCTGCCTAGTTCAAGAGAAATGATGAAAGGGAAATAGAAGAAACTCATTTATGGTCACCAGATCGACGAACGTTTGTAGCCACGAAGAATATTCCAGGCTTTGGAATGCTTGTCTATCTTGCTGTGTCCTATCAACCAGAACTGGGATGGCAGGAGAACGGATTTCTTTCGTACAAATTCTGAAAAATATTATGATTATTTTTAATAAAAATTCTTAGCTTGTGTACCCAACACTTTAACTCCGTCCATAGCACATACACATCTTTATCGTGGTATTAAAAGACGGTTGCGGTTGAAACAGAATTTTGGTTACCTCAAACTGATGATAACAAAAGACAGGGAGGGCTTGAGGAGAGACTGAAAAGTGAAAATCGGAAGCTCGTATGGAAGAAAAAGGAAGCTTATAATAGCTCCCCTGGTACTGATGAAATATGGAGTATACTCAGCTATACTTCAACAGGGCGTAAGCTGGCAGCTGAATTGCTGGCTTAGCACTACCATATATTCCTACCTTGGAGATCAGTTAGGGTGGCTTTTATACCAAAAATTGATAGGGTTGTACTCGCCATGAATGTCAAACCTAAAAGTCTGGCTTCATTCTTGCTGAAGAGCATGAAGTGACTCGTTGGTATTCGCGCGTGTAAGCTTTGAGACTCCAACCTCTATCGGAGATGCAGCATGTTCACCAGCCTGGGAAATCCTACGAAACCGCGCTTTAAAACCTAGTTACCAGAATTGAATGCACGCTTGACATAGAAGAATACACGATGGACATCTTCATCGACATTGATAATGCTTTCGATAATCCGTCATTTGACTGCTTTTGACTCTGTCAAATAACACAAGATGTACCCAGATTCTGGCCTTTATATAATGGCGGGGCTAACAGGTGGCACAGAAAGATGTCCTTTGGATCTATATGCCTAGGATTGGACCGTTTCTACCATACTCGTCGTTTGTATGGCGGAAGAGGCTTTCGCGTTAGTATGTTACTGCCCTTTGCGCCAAACTTTAAGGAACGGCATGTTTATGCTATAGACAGTACTATGAAAGCAATCGGTCATCTTAGACGATGTGGCTATTGGTATACACTGGATTTTTGATAAATTTGCGCGAAACTTATCATTCGAATCAAGCGAAAATGTATGCAGTCCTAATGAACAGGAACTATGTGATAAGGAAAGGTCGGAATATTTGTGTCTGTAGTGACAATAGTGAAAAATTAAAGTCTTGTTGAACCCTCTCACCACTTCCAAAATAGTTCGTGAATGTAAAGGACCCTCTGAAAGGTCTGGATCGCAAGTCGCATTTGGTTCACGGAAAAGAGATCCCGGATGAGATAGCAGGGCAAGACTCAGAGGAGGACTTCTCAGGATCTGTCCCTGCATTGAGTCTTCTCGCGTCCTCAGTTGGCAATTCAATTGATGATTGGGTTTCGACTGCAACTGAATGTGGCACAACGAATACTCTCGCGGCATTCTTGCTGTCTCTCAGCACAAAATACCACAGACATAAGCATTCTGACAAAGGACTACGCTTTTTTTGAGCATGTTAATGTCCAAGATATAAGTGACACTACGGTCTGCGATGCTTGCGGAGTGTCCTGCTTTTGTTTGTGTCAAGTGGTAGATTGCTGATGTGGTGAGTGTTGTAATCGTAAGCTCCTCATCACTAAAGTGCTTTTTTGGTTTCCTACGAAAGACAATGTCTGATTTAATCCCGACAAAAATATCATTTTAACGAGCAACTTAACCGCGGAATAACCTAAATTCTTATATTGGTTTAAGCAGGTATGCTACATATGCTGTTGAAGACGCTGAGAAGAAAGACAGACTCTGTGCAGCTTGACAGGCCATATCCGTCTTCAATGAGAATCTGTTAAGATTTTTCTAAAGAAATATTCCAAATATTGTCAATTATCGTGGAACATAGGGCATTAGCAACCGAGGCGAACCCCACAGGCGGATCAGTAGAAATGCGGTGAAGTGGGAGGGTTGTGATCCCTTGTTTTCGGATCATAACCTCGCTGATAAAAGGAAGAAGAAGACTCGTCACCTAATTTGTATTACGCTGATAGATCTGGAGCTGTAGGTAGATACTACACGCATAGTGTAGTACTCATTCAACATTGGAGAGGAACAGTCACAGCTTAGTTATAATTCTGTAATCATTACCCTTTCATACAATGGATGCTTATTTGGCCTTCGGAATTTCAAGACTGAGTGCCGTTGTCTTGTTCCTCAGCACAGTCTGCAGCCTTGAAAAACACCTCTTTAGACTTCAAGATCATTTGACAAGATGTGACCCATGGCCCCCATAAACATGCATATGTAGATAGCCTTAAACTATGCAGGAATACTTCTTCTCCAAGTAAAGCTGTCGAAAGCCTTTTCGAAATCGATAATTAGCAGATAGAGTAACGTATACTCCAAGCAATGCCCACAACACTTACGTGGTGGGGTGGCAATGGTACAGTGGATAGAGTGTTTGCTTGTTAGCCGATGAGTGCAAGTTCAAGCCCCAGCGGGGAACAGCAATCAGCAGCCACCCGAGTATAAAATGAAAAAAAAAATACCATCGAAGTTTTTCCAACCACTGCACCAACGAGCTCTCACGACGATCGGTTCTACGTACGTACGTACGTCCCGGAGCGACTCGAGGACAATACCTCGACCAAGGATCGTCAACCTCAGCTACACAGCTGCTACAACAACAACAACACTTACGTGGTCGATGCAGGGCGATTCCAAGCGGAGGGTTTTGAAGCTCACTTATTATGATTGAATGAAGGAGAACTGACGACGACGTGCATACATAAGTAGATACTTAGGTGCATTGTGCGACTTGATAAACCTCTGCAGGAAGCCATAAAGTTTGTTAAGATCTTTGTGTTGCTGAAAGTACCAATGTGAGCTCGAGCAATTTTTAGTTTGGCTAGCTCATCGCCTTAATGGTTGAAACCGTCCAGAAATGCTCCATCCATCTTCTAACCTGATTCTCATCCTATGTCAGCAAGTAACCGTTCAGACTCTTCACAGTTTTGCATGAAACTGTTTGCAATTCTAGCCGCATTAGCATCATTTTGCTGATTTCTCAGCTTCTGAAGCAAGTGCTTTGATGCGATCACGCCTCACCCTACACTGGATTTCTTCAATTCCAACTAAATGCTGCGACAAGACAGAAACACCATAACACATGGCTACTCGCAGAAACCTGGAAACGGGTCAAAGAGCAGGTTTCACTCAAAGCCCAACTCGTTGCTGTCTCAGGAGTAGAGAATCACCCCAACACTTCAACTCGTAAACGACAGTCTAATGCGACCACGGTTGCATTTACGTACGAATGTGCTTGTAAAATACGGCATTGTAATAACTACATTTGAAAATTGATCTTCCTATGGCTTGATATGTGGTGAGGAGAGTTTCTTTATCTTCCCCCACGTCCTACCGGCCAGGGATTTTAGGACCTTGTTTCTAGACATGACTCGTTCACTGATGTTTCTTGAGTGACTAGAAAAGGTCAGTAGATTGTCAAATGTGACTCCTAGAATCTTTGGGCGGTTTGTTGGCGGGATCGCCCTGCCATGTATTTCAATGTCACCTGTAGGCTTACATCTTTGTTCCAGGTGGTGAATAGAGATTGAGACTGGCGAAGAAGTCTTCCAATTCATTGAGGTGGGCATTGATGTTATTTCTGATTGAGCGGATGTCCTTTACTGAGGCGAGAATGGTGCAGTCGACGACACAGGATATCAATTTAACTATGGGTGGTGGTGTGGGGAGTTTCGTCTTACTTACTTAGGTGGCGCTACAGTTTGGGGTGAACCTGGGCCTCAGCCAACAAGCCTCTCCATTTAGCTCGGTCTTTAGCTAATTGCCTCCAGTTGCGCACTCCAAGTTGATCGAGGTCCCCTTGAACTCGTGCGCACCACCTACGGTGAGGAGGTCCTTTACTGCGTCGTCACTCGGGGTTAGATTCGAAGACTCTGCGGGCCGGAGCGTTGATGTCCATTCGCTCTATATGTCCTAGCCATCTCAAACGTCCAATACGCAGTATTTTGACTAGGTCGATGTCTCTGAACAGCTCGTATAGTTCGTGATTGAATCTTCTCCTCCAAAACCCGTTAACGCAAACGGGACCGAAAATCTTACGAAGAATTTTTCTCTCAAAGCGACCAAGGATATCTTCATCCTCTTTGAATAAAGTCCATGTTTCAGCCCCGTGAAGCAGGATTGGGATGATCAGGGTCTTATACAGTTGTTCGAGATAGGGCTTTACTGTTGAATTGCCTTATAAGCCCAAAAACGAACACCGATTGGCAAGAGTTGTTCTTCGCTTGATTTCTGCGCTGATGTTGTTTTAAAAGTTTATAGCAGAGCCAAGCTAGACAAAGTCCCTTACTACCTCGAAGTTATAGCTGCACACTGTGACGTTCTGTACAATTCGTCGGTGTTGGTTTGCCCTTCTTGTTGACAGCATATACTTGGTTTTGCACTCGTTAATCGCTAAACGCATTTTAGTCGCTTCCGCCTCAATGCTTACAAACGCACTGGTGGCAGCCCGCTGAATTCTTCCGATAATGTCTATATCGTCGGCGTATGCAAGCAGTTGAACAGACTTGTGATAGATTGTGCCTCTGGTGTTGGCTTGTGAGTTCCGCACAATCCATTCAAGTACAATATTAAAGAAGTCTTATGACAGCGCGTCACCTTGTCTAAAACCTTTTTTGACATCAAAGGTCTCGGTGAGGTCATTACAGACCTTGAAGAAGCAGCGAGCGTTCTCCATCGACATCCTGCACAGACGAGCAAGTTTGGCAGGAATGTCAAAACTAGACATGGCTCTATAAAGATCTTCTCTATAAATGCTGTCATAGGCGGCCTTGAAATCGATAAAGAGATGATGAGTAACGATTTGGACTTCTTGGATTTTCTCCAGGATCTGCCGAAGTGTAAAGATTTAATCTATGGTGGACTTTCCTGGCCTGAAACCGCACTGATAGGGTCCAATCAGGCTGTTGATAAAAGGTTTCAGGCGTTCACACAATATCGCAGAAAAGATCTTATATGCGATGTTGAGGAGACTGATGCCTCTATAATTGGCGCAGTTGAGGGGGTCTCCTTTCTTGTGGATCGGGCAAACGATGCTGAGATTCCATTCATCAGGAGATAAGTTGGTGTATGCACTCTACCAATTCATCACCAGCTGCCTTGAGAAGTTCGGCCGGCAAGCCGTCAGGTCCAGCAGCCTCGTTTTGATAAGGTGGACGGAAATATTGACCATCATCGTCTATGTTGAATATTTAATTCTGCCTGACAGCGGGATGTTGTTTTTTCCACATTCTCAGCACCGGCTGTGATTCTACTACGAGGTTTCCATTTTTATCTCTACAGGTTTCTGTACGGGCAGTGTTTATCTGACTGCCCTACCAAAGACGTCCCCCTTTCCTAATTTGGCATTATAATCGGCCATTATGATTTTAACGTCGTATTTAGGACATTGCTGGTACATATGTTTTGTCGAGGAGCTCGTAGAAGCAATTTTTTCTGTGGGGAATGAACACATATTAGGCTTGTAGACGAATTTAGCCTTGATCCGGATAGTCATAATACACTCGCTTGCCAAAGTCTGCCGCATCTTAAAGTAAGATTTCTAGGTCAACAGTATCAAACACCTTTGATAAATCCAGTGCAACTACGACAGTACGATCACATGGTCGTTGTTGGTTAAGAGCTTGTGTGATGTGTGTCATGATCTCAGAAAGGGTGAGGTAAGAGATTCCAATAGGACCCAGGTGCTTGAGCATAATCATTGAGATTCCATCCGGTCCAATGGCTTTAGAGTGTTTAGCTTTGCGGATGGTAGATTTGACTTCGGACGGTAGTAGAGACCAAGGAGTGGTATCGGGAGTGAGGCAGCGGAGTTTTCTGAGGTGTTGAATTATAGTAGGTATTGCAATATTTAAAGATTACGCTAATTAGGTCATACCGCAAGAATGAACGGCAAAGTGGTTTCCAACTGCAACATGAAGTGCAGGCCCAGAAGTAGATCATACTACCGAGTGAAGGATAGTGTTCAGCTCGACATAAGGAAAGGCATGGATCAATGGAGGAAAGCTTTAGACTCGATTTTAAGACACTAATTTGTGATGAGCCTTTCTGTGTACATTATTTCAAAACAATCGGCTTCTGTGGGGTTTGTACTCTTTTGTGCCGGATGGACAAGAGTCGTGTATATTTTGAACCTAAAATCTAGCAATACAAATAAAATTAGTTACGTTTCTATGGAATCATTAAAGATTTGTCTAGTTGTGTACAAATTGACCTTAAAATCTATAATATGTGGACGGAGTTAGTTTCGTTTCGATGAGATTCTCTAGCACTCGCCTCGCCGCGTTCCTTATCTCATCATAATCATGGCTACGACCAGTAGAGCTCCTACGACAGATATCCTAAGTGTGCCAGACCCGTTGCAGCTATCACTGGCACAATAGCACTCCTCCCAGTAGACGCCGTTCTCGTAGACACCCCAGTTACAGACGCCCGTTACGCCAGTGTCCGACACAGATGCGCAGCGACGAATCACCTGACGCCACCTACCATCCCCTGCAAAGTGAACAAATTCATTCAACTGCCTACACTATGCTCCAACTTACAGATGAATCCCCTCGGCCCCTGCTGGACAACCTTCATGCAAAACGACCCGGGCATGTGCGACTCATCGCTGTTGCACTCAATTGGGATGTGCTCCGTCTTGTTGAACTTTTTGTACGCCCCGCAGCTGTCGTGACCCTTGCCGTCCTGGTCCGATGAGCACTGGTAGCACCTTATCGCCAACGCTGCGGGAATTAATGCGAAAAGGTGAATAGTTCGGATTTTTGTAATTAACATGTCGGGTGGTAACCACACCCAACGGGAGGGAGGGCCACTGGCATCGAATGGGGAACAGATGCCACTTACCAGGAACGATGATAATGGAAAGCAGGGTAATTAGCAGCAACACTGATTTGTTGTGAGTCATTTTCGTGCGTGGGAAATTTAATTTAATTTTATTTACTAGAGGAAGGCACTTGTTCGTTTGTTTTGTTGAGATTCGTCGATTAATTGGTTGACACTTGTCAAATGTTGGTGGCATTCAAAGATGGCGTTGGCA
Organism: Brachypalpus laphriformis; assembly: GCA_945910035.1. Classification (NCBI taxonomy): domain Eukaryota; kingdom Metazoa; phylum Arthropoda; class Insecta; order Diptera; family Syrphidae; genus Brachypalpus; species Brachypalpus laphriformis. The sequence goes on from OX246755.1 coordinate 130,076,172, forward strand.
TTGGCCTGTTGCATTTCGCGAGTGTCGGTAAGGTGGGGCACATAATGCCTGTATGCATCGGACCTAGGATACAATCGAAGTAGTTGCTATAACTTACTTTGATTTCTCATCCGAAAGTGTGATTGTGACTTTTTTCCTAGAGATCTTCATATAATTTCTAATTAAGTCATTTCTGAGCCTTATCTGTACTATACCTTATATCATTTTCTATTCTGAATTAAACGTTGGCCGTAGTTGCTTTACTCCATTCTGAGGGAAGAAAAAAAGCAGAACTCACACAGGTCACATTATATTTCGAAATTTGTGTATTATGGTTTCCGATGACTGAATAGATATGCTCGTACGGAAGCAAATTTCAAATGTTACATGTTTGTCTACTGAAGTGTTTCTTTGTTGTCTTTTATTTTATTGTGTGTTTAAAAGGTGTAGAATATTTTAAAAATTATTCATTGTGGTTAAATCTGTATTCGTTATTAAGAATATTTTTCTGGGGTGGCTGTTATTTCGCTCTTAATTTTCGCTACCTTCACTTCGTTTTAGTCACAATAATTTTTGTTCACTTCACCAAATTTTTAATTTTTTTTTGTCATTATTGCACGATTGTATCGCAATTCTTATTTTCCTTTTACTTGCGTTAAGTGAGCTGTGCCTTACTTAAGCTATAAGTTTATCTCGCCAATGATTATTTCCCCTTTCATCTCATTTCAGATCTATTGGGCACATTCAGGTTTTCAGATTGTGGGTACTCGAACACGCCAGATGACACAGAAAGAAAAATCGCAATTTTCAAAAAAAAAAAAAAAATACGACGCTTTAAATGTAAAATTAACCGGGAAAATAAGTTTGGTCAAAATTGTGAATATAACTCGAAATAGGTAAATTCACGAACATTTTATTGGAACCTAAAAGAACTTCAGCAACCAGAATTTGTTCTATCAGTTGCCTTTGTTTATTTTGGTTTGTATTCGCCTTCTGTGAAAATTCATTTACATTTTTTCCTCAGAGTTTGCCTGAGTCAGCAGATTAAAAATCATCTTGATGCCTGTTACGATTGTCCAATCACAAACGCGCAAAATTACTATATTGGCGCGTGTTATTGCTAAGAGGACAACATTTTCATAGAGGTTTTACGTAAAAAAAAGTATTTTACTTGTGCGACGTCCAGTAAACTCTATTTCATACTCTTGGTATATTTCTATTGTGCTTTTACAGTTCGGGAAGCTTGGGAGTTGGTGGCTTACATCTCGTAAACTATTCGTTCCTGTCACCTACATATATATAGTAGTACTTATGTATACAGTAAGCGAAATTTCTATAACCGCATAATAATATTTGAACTAAGCAAGGCCTCATAAGAGTAGTAAGTGCTATAGCCCGGTTCTACTACTTTTAAATAACTGTTCAAAGTCTCTATAGTCAACACTGAAAAAAAAAAAAACAACAGGCATCTACATTTGTTTATTCAGTTAAGTGGTAACGGTGCAGAAATGTCGTGATTTTGATAGTTTTGAGAGCGAAATTTCTATAACCGCGCTTCGAATTATTGCGAATTTAACGAAAAATCTGCTTGTTTTAAAAGGGTAATCGTAATTATTTGATATTTCGTGTTGTATTCAATTAATTTTTTGTTTTTATTTTAAACAAGAACAAAATGGCAGAAGGAAAATGGTTGACGGAAGAGGAAAAGACGAAAATTAGTGTTTTTCGAACTCTCGGCTACTCAATGAGGCAAATAGCGGACGAAATTGATCGGTCGGACAGAGTGGTGTGAAATTACATCAGGCTTGGTGAAAATTACGGCACGCGGAAATCTCCAAAGGGCAATACCAAGCTTTCTAATAGGCAAAAAAATCAAATTGTGCTTGAAGCGACCAAAAACCGTCTCCATAGTTCGCAAATAGTTGGCAAATTAAGCTTGCCTGTAACGAATCTTCGCGTTCAGCAAATTTTAAGACCCGATCCGCATGTGGTTTTCAAAAAGCCTGTAAAAAAAATACTATTAAACCAGCATCACAAGGCAGCCCGACTAGTGTTCGCTAGAAACCACATGCTTTGGAATACAAAGTGGAGTGGTGTTATATTTTCTGACGAAAAAAAGTCTCGACGGTCCAGATGGATTTAGTGCATACTGGCATGATCTGCGGAAAGACAACCCTCCAAAATTCAGCAGGAATTTCCAGGGTGGAAGTGTTATGGTATGGGGTGCTTTTTGTTCTTGGGGAAAGTTGCCTTTATGTTTTATTACCACCAAAATGAATTCCGAAATGTACACGGAAATGTTAGAAAGTGCACTAGTTCCTTTTTTAGAGGATGTCGTCGGCGAAAGATATTTTATTTTTCAGCAAGATAACGCTGCTATCCATGTGTCAAGGTATTCTAAGGAGTGGTTTTCGAGTAAAGATATTCCCTTACTTGAGTGGCCGGCACGTAGCCCTGACATGAATACCATTGAAAACCTATGGGGTATATTGGCAAGGGATCTTTATAAAAATGGACGCCAATATCACACAGTTGCTCCGCTAAAAGACAAGATAAAGGAATCATGGCAGCAAATAAACCGGAGAACTATTATTAATCTTGTCAACTCCATGCCGGATAGAATCTTCGAATTGACTCAAAAGAACGGAGCACAGACAAAGTATTGAAACCATGTTTGTACTAATTTTTTTTAAAAAAACAGCCTTTTTCGGAAGTTTTTGCTACTGCGTTTAAAGAAATTTCGCAATAAAATATCCTTAAAATACAAAAAAAAAAAAATAAATAAAAGGAAAAAGTAATATTTATATTTTTTATTTCTATCATAAAATTAGATATTTTATCTAATACCATCAATTTAGGTATATTTTTCATCTGAAATCCGCATCAATGTCAAGTTATGAGAAAAAATATTGGTGCGGTTAAAGAAATTTCGGTCACTGTAGTAGAATCTGCTAATGAAAGAATCTTGCGAAACCTGGGTAGTGGACATTTTGTTTGCCAATTTTGAATTTCTTCATAGAAACTCACTCTTATACTCGTATATTCGAAACTTGGGAAATCTGAATAATGGAACGTTTTTCGATGGATTTTGTATTTTCCCTTGCAAATTCACTCTTCAGTAGAAGAATGGAGAAATGTATGCGCCAAAAGTTATTTACATTTTGTCGGCTTTTTTACCATTTCATATCCATTCACGATTCACCTACATTTCATATCCATTTGCCTACATGCCTGACATTGCACTTTCTCCGATGGGTCTGAAACGACGATATGTCATATTTCTGAAGTGTCAGATAAAGCCCTCAGGGGTACAGACCATTTGTAAACTCCTCTCTTCGTCGCTGAAAATGAAAGGTATAGTTTCTGAATATCTTCTTTGAATCAAATCCTATATTTCTTTTTATTTATAAGAATGATGCCTGTGTATCTGTTCACATCAGCACAGGAATGAAAGACTGTGCGAAAAAGATGAGATGATTTTTAATAAGCGTAAAAAAAGAGAGTAAAAGAGGATAATTGGTTCCAACGAAAATCCATTTTCAGAAACAATTCTCGCCAAAAGCATGAATGTTTCTTTTATAACCCGTTCGGTTTTTGTCAGAAATCTTTATTTAGTGATTGACAGTCGAAGACTAAATAATTACAATCGCTTCATAGGAGCACGAACGAATCCGGTGTTTGGGTTTCTCCGATATTTTCGTTCGGCAATGTTTAATGTTTGGGATTCTCCGAAATTCCCAAACAGAAATATACTTTTCATTATTTTATTATTATTAAAAATACAAAAAATTCCATCTGTGCGATCTGACTATTTCAACGGTTCGTCATGTTTAAAATTCCAGAGTTCCCCATCTGTCAAAATTGCTTTCAATCCAACGACGAATTTTTTATTGAGCGTGAAAACGGTGCTGCTCATCAGCATGACATTTATTCCTCCACTTATGTGAATAGACACTATGGAAAATGTATGTTCAAGTAAAATACTAAACAACTCTTCATTCTCTAATAACTTAATTGACTCAGAACGACAGGATTACAGCCCCTTCTAGCGGGATTGTTAATTTCTATTGTGAGGAAAAGTGTACCCGAGCGTCGCTCAAACTTACACAACCCCATTTAGATTTGCAAATCTATAAGAATCAATCGGCACGTTCTTCTTCAAAAATGGTGCCGGTAGTGCTGTAACATTCAACTCAGATTTTATTATTTTATTTAATTTTAACAGGATGGTGTAACTTGTCGCACGGCAGGAGACACAATGACTTTATTCGCAGTCAAGTTCCTTTACTTCTTTCTCTGGAGCTATGTGAAACTCAATGTCTATGTCAATAGTTCTCAGACGATCCAAGAACTAAGGGCCGCGTAAAAGTGTCCAATTTAAGCCAAAATATCGTACAAAACTGTGGGCTCTGTGGCACAGTGGTTAATGTGTCGGACCACTGCGCGTGAAGTTCTATGTTCGAATCCCAGAAAACACCAACAAGTTTTTTCACGGTCCCACCTCTCGCGAACGTCTGCCAAACATCCGAGAGTATTAATTGTTGTCACGAAAAGGCTTCTCAAAAAAAGAAAAAACGCCCTTCGGATACGGTACAAATTTGTAGGCCACACGAGTGGTTGCGAGAAGCTAGGCCTTAGACACCTAATAAGCTGTTGCGCCAAATTTATATTATATTATATTATACTATATTATCTTGTGCAAAATTTCAATAAAAAGTGGTTTGTTCCGTATTTCATTAAAATGCGTGCTTTTTGTTTCCATTGAAATATTTGCCTACTTTTTAATCCGACCTCTTATTTGCACACTACAGTACAACGTAATCGAAAAGCTTCTCAATTTCGAATTTTAAAGGCCCTAACTTCGGAGCTATCTACTCCTTAACAGCGAAAACATATATCTGGAAGTAATTGCAAATAACTACACCTTTTGGGCGCTGCCTGGAAAAACCAATAACACAGTTTTACAATGATATAAGACCAAATACACCAAATACTCGTATAGCGTCCAGAGGGGCTATGGGGCCATGCTAGCGACGTGGCTTATTTCTTGCGCCTGGACGTCATGGAATGTACTGCATGTGTATATATCTGCTGAAACAGCAACAACAATTTGCATCGAACAAATTCTAGATGCATGTTTTTGTCTATCGTGTTGCGAAATTAAGAAACTATGAACAACTGTAAAATAGCATCATCATACAATGAATTCCAGATGCTAAAGTAGAAACAAGTAAAATATATGAAACAATTGTTAAGCAAACAAAACTACCTCCCTAGCAGCCGCTGTACAGTTGGCTGTTGAAATGTCGTCAATACAGTGTGATAAAACACCCCAACGACGCTCAATCGAAATGTCATTTTTACGTGAAATACCAATGCGCTGTGTGTTGGGCGGGGGCCTTTAATTTGTTTTTAATTTTTTCTTTTCGTTATTTTCTCCATTTGTCTTGAATCTCTTTGTAAAATGAATGCTCAAAACTACGCCGTTTGCGTTCTTCTTGCTGTTTTGTGCCTCATCCAGACAGGTAAGTCCTGATTTCTCAAGAAATCCCACAGAAAAACTAAGTTTCCCGTCTACGCCCAGGTTTGGCCATCAAGTGTTGGGATTGCCGCTCGGACAACGATCCCAAGTGTGCAGATCCCTTCGACAATAGCACACTGGCAATCACCGACTGTTCGCAGGAGAAGGAGCTGCCCCACTTGCCGGGCGTCAGGGCGACAATGTGCCGGAAGATTCGTCAGAAAGGTGAGTAATTCACAGAGAATCTCAGCGCCTCAGTTCATGACTGTTTTCCTCTAGTTGCTGGCGAATGGAGGTACTTCAGGAGCTGCGCATACATGGGCGAGCCGGGTATTGAGAAGGACGAGCGCTTCTGCCTAATGCGCACCGGCAGCTACAACATATTCATGGAGTACTGCACCTGCAACAGCAAGGACGGCTGCAACTCGGCGGGCTTCCTGTCGGCCAACACCGTGGCTGTGGCTGTAACATCGGGATTTGTTTGTTTTATCGCGTGGCTGTTGCATATCTAGAGATGAAGAGGAGCGCCACCGATGCTAACAAAGTAGTTCTTAAGTAAACTTTTTTTTATTCAGTCGACCGGCCACTGACGTCGGAGTTGGCAGTGCCTTAGCAAGACTTTTCGAGTAGTAAATGGGACTTAAATCCACACATTCCGTCCATATGAATCTTTGGAGATATTTTCTTGCATTTATACTTAACCAGACCGTCATTCCGAAGCACTAAAGTAGAAAAGCTGTAGTCCGGTAGCGCAGTAGTCTAGTTTACCGTTTTTAAGAATATACAATCAATTCCGTTCAGTTTTACATAAGTATTTATACACACGCACTTATTTTTAAATAATAAAATCATATTGACCGAGGTTTGAGTGTTTTATGGACCAGCGAAGCACACTGGGATTAGCAAACCAAGTTTTCTAGCATCAGGAATTTCTTGGTCTTTATATCAGAAGTTCAGCGGTTTTCGTTGTCTCAAACCAGAGGGCTGTGATTCAAATATTCTCTTGGAAAGAGCATTGCTGGCCGTATCTTAACTTTTTGTACTACATCCACATCTTGATACAACTCATAGAGTTCTTGGCTAAATCTCCTCCACTCGCCCTCCTCGCGCATGTGACCTAATCAGGGTTATCGCGAATAAATTTTCCCTCGGAATGTTTCCCCCGAACAAAAATTGGGTACCTTCAAAAATAGGGAAAAATTTAATATCGCTATTGAGTTGAAGTTCTCCTGAATTGTCATTCATGATACCCATTTCTTTTCCGCGGAATTATTTCCTCTTTTTTGAAGATACCTAATTTTTGTTCGGGGGAAAAATTCCGAGAGAAAATTTATTCACGATAACCCTGAATATCTGACGAAGTATTGCATTTTTCTGCCGAAAGAACAATATAAGTTTAGCTTTCTAACTTATCCAGCACTCGGCGTCATGTAGCAGGACTGGTAAGATTAGCTTTCTGTAGAGCATTCATTTAGACCGTCGAGTTAGGACTTTTGAGCGCAGTTGTTTTGTCATACCGGAGTAGCAGCGGTTTCGTAGACTATTCTTTCTCGGATCTCCACGGAGGTGTCGTTTTTGGGACTAATTTTTACTCCAAGGTAGGTGAACTCTTTAACCACCTCGAAGTTAAGGTCATCAACGGTGTAACATTCTGTCTTTCGATTGGACAGAGAGATTTTTCTTTGTTGATAACATACTTGGACTTGTCCTCATTTGCTTCAATATCAAGTTGTTTCGCCTGATCTCCAATTGCCGTAAATGCCTCTATGACGGCACGCTGAGATCTCCTGATGATGTTGGTACCTTCTCCGTACCCAAACAACTGGACGGACTTGTGGAACACCCACTCTGCGTACTATCTGTTCCAGCACTGGATTAGAGAAATCACATGACATTACCTCTTCTTACCGAAATCCGGTGCAAGTTCTGTAATAATTCGAGTGAACCGGAAGCCACACTAGTACGTGCCGATTATTGTGTTGCAGAAGGACATTCACATAGTACGTTTGATAAGATCTTGTATGCGACATTTAGCAGGGATATGCCTCGGTAATTCTTACAAGTCATCGGGCATGTCCAGTCATTTGGTGCATGTATCCTACCATAGTATCTCCTCCGCACTCGATTCTTATTTCCCTGCTACGTTCTATGAAGGAATATAGAGCTGTTTCATTGGCAACTAATGATTTGTTAATCAACAGTGTTAAGCTGTGAATGGCTGTCTCAGTAAACTTCTCAGGTTCCAAATTTATTTGCATGCAGAGGGTCATATATAAGGAACTTTTTCCTTATATGATGATCGACAATTTTCTCCATCGTTTTTAGGAGAAAGGAACTAAGGCGAATGGGTCGAAAAGATTTAGGCTTTAGGCGGATTGCTTCGGCTGCTTTTCCGCCTTTGGGATGAAGACCACCTTAACCTCCTTTCAACTTATTGGTATGTAGCCTAGTGTGAGGGTGGATCTGAAAATGCTTATGAGGATGGGAATTTACAGGTGTTGTTGTGGTAGACAGGGAAATATGCCATCTATACTCGGTGATTTCTCGTAAGTTCTTGTTCTTGTTCTTGTTAGAGTTTCTTTGTAAAGGCACCATTCGCTATTCATTTTAGCTCTATTGAATAACTTCTAGTTTTACGGCTAAGTAACTCAAGACGCTTATTCCAGCATGGGGCATCGCGGCTGGTCTTTTCGGTCTGTTTCGGCACAACTGCCTTCGTAAGCAGCGGAAATAGTTTTTCTAAGGTGTTCTGCCTCAAATTTCAACTCTGGAATTGTACGGATATATATAGGGTGCGTAGAGTTCCTGTAATTTAACGTGTCAGTGCCTATCATCTATTAGCACGTGGTCGATTTGGTTGCGAGTTTGACCATCAAAAGGAAGCCAGGGTTGTTGTGCATATCTTACCAATACACTACACAAATTTATTTATTTTTAGCACTTATTTTACGGAACGGGAAGAAATACTGTGAATCATAAAGCACCGACAAAATAACAAAACCATTCTTCCCAGCAGCATACATATCTGGACGAAGTTTGTCCGAAACCTAATATCCCTTGCGTTTCAAACCACCATGCCATATTACATTTATCTAACATAATTTTTTGGCCAACAATTTTAGGACTAAGATTTGTGTTCTACAGTATGAAAGCTACGGCATCGAAAGTTGGCGCCAAATAATTGAGACAGGTTAAAATGAAATGGCAGTGATTTGAAACTGCTTTCTATAAAAATCATTATTTCATTTATTTTGAGTAGACTTTTCTTCTTTTTATAATTTGCGCGCACTCAAGGGGTTATGAATACCGTTATCATGTTTACACACAGTGCGGGCGTTGGAAAGGATAGATAGAGAAAGAGAGAAAGATTTGGTGTAGTGGTTTGAAGCTCAGTTGTTTATGCTTCAGAGAAACTCCAGGGGTGGCGTCCAGATAACTGGGGAGATTTTTGTTATTTTTTGTCTTTGCTTCTGATTCACAGTATTTTTTTTTGTCGATAACCGATGTCATAGGGAAACCATCATCAATAGAGCCAACAATTTTTCCAGCCATATGACGAAGCTACTGCCAGTGTTATGCCTTCACAGTAGTGGTCACACAAGCTTTCGCAAATGATTGGACTGACTTTATATATTTCATGAGAAATAAATAAATGCTTGCTGACATCAGGATTCGAACCATGAACCATTAGCGTGGCAATTTTATTTTGTTTTATTTATTGTTTTTTTATTTTTTTTTATCCATCACAGAGCACACAGAACACTACGTTCTCTGAGTGTATACTCTCAGTATCGCTTTACACAACAGATGTTTGTTGCGCGACTAAGGATCATCTACCGATTTTGCATCTCATAGACTACTTTAAATAAACAAAATAAATATTATTATTGATCAAAAATCAATGAATAAACGCAATTTTTAAATTGTAATCGTGGTAAGCTAAAATCAATTTCATTGCATAGCTCATTAAAAGTGCATATACACCTGGTAATAGGCTCATTCCTACCATAATTGGTTCTATGCCTTTTGTCGAAAAGTAAATTTCTCACCCGGAGAGATCTCTGGGGAGCATATATATTTATAAGAAAAACCAAATCTGGTGAATTTATGTGATAATTAATTATGTCGCGGATAAATATGACGGAAGATGCCTTACGCCTGAAACTTAAGGTTTGCAAGCCAATTAATTTGCATCTTTCATCATAATTAGGAAGTTCGTCAAACACGTTCAATTTACGGACAGCATATCTCGTGAAATTCTTTTGAACTCTTTCGAATCTAAGCTCTTGAACAACATAAGGTGAATCCCAAATGATGGAAGAGTATTCTAAATAAGGCCTGACCAACGAACAGTAAATAGTTTTAAGACAATAAACATCTCTAAAGTCTTTACTATTTCGTTTAAGAAAGCCTAACAAAGAGTTAGACTTAGCTATGGCGTAATCATAATGTAATGAGAAATTCAATTTAGTGTCAAATATGACCCCGAGATCCTTAACTTCATAAAGACGAAGAAGTTTAATATCGTTAATAACACAATCATAAAAAGCGGTGCTGTAATGCGGTACGCTGTAAAGATCTTACATTTGGAAATATTAAGCTCTAAAGCATTATGTTTACACCATTCAGACAACCTGTTTATATCTGACTGAAAACGAATGCAGTCAGATGTATTTTTTATGCGTGCAAATAATTTTAAATCGTCCGCGAATGTTAAAATTTCACAAAAATTAAATATACCGTGAACATCATTTAATCATCATATAATTTCAGTGATAATCTTGGTATGTCTTGTGTACAATCTAAGCGTGTTTGTTTTTGTAGTTGTTACTGATCCTGTGACTACACGTAGGCTTTTGTTTTGCGCTTTTTCTATTTTGTTTAAAGTTGAGGTTTTCGATGTTATAAGGGCTTCGCTACAGAGCTACATTTCATCCCATGGAATATGCCGTATCAAGGATGCCAGTTTTCCAGACTCAAGAACAAAATTCTTCAGTTCCATCATGGTCATATCATTTACTCTAAAATCTATGGAGAAGATAATTGACGGTACCATATATACATATTACATACATACGTATGTAAGAAAAATCCCTGTCTTCCCACTATTATATTGAATGAGCACTCTGTAACACCTAATCAGACTCATGTCAGAACCATGAATGTGCAAATTATTTGATAAGTCTTTCTGTATTCTATGTTGTGCCGGAACTGTGAAGGTGCAGACAGTGTGGAAACAACAATTTCTTACTATGTCAATTGGGTGACTGTTCCTCTCCAATGTTGAATCCGTGCTGTTATGTATATGGACACAGCACGTGGAGAGTGACCAGTACTATCACCAGAAAGCTGCAAAAGTTCGTTAATAGGTGCGCAATATCTTAAGGATTTTCTGGCCCAATCGTATCTCTAACAAATACATTTACGAGAGAACGGGTCAGGAACCAATAGGTGGCAGTCAATTGATCACACATTCCAAAAGAGTGACAGAGCGAACCAAGCTATGCAATGGAACTCTTTAACTCAGGATGGCAGAAGACCTGGCGGTCCGAGGAGAACATGGTGCAGAACAGTCGAGAAGGACGCACGGCAGTTGGGGAAAAGTTGGGGAGAGCTCAGACACATTGCTAGAAAACGTACACGATGGCGTGTAGGAGTAGGGGCCCTAGGACCCACAAGGGAATACAGGACATAAGTAAGTAAGCAATTGAGTGAATGCTGAATTCATTCTCATTTAGTAGAGCCAGAAACAAGAGTATGATCATTCCACAAAACTTTCAAATTTGCACATTAATGGTTCTTGCATAAGGGCGACGATATGAAATTCTCACCTACTATAGTCAAATGACTGATTTCTGAATGGAAATGCGATTTAAACTAGCATTGAAGCGCTAATACAGGGGATGTTATTTTTTTCATCATATGTATCTAAAAAGCTAGGTATTGAGGGCTTTGGCTATGCTATTATAATAACAAGGGAATAATAGTAAGCAGGAAAGGGCAAAATGTCTCTGTAAATGCCAAAACTTCGCCCACCTCCCTTTATATAAAATCATTCAATTCTCTCATTTTAGACATCAAATCTTCCCTGGCATACCTAGACAAAGACTCGCGAAATCATTAGTCAGAAAGTTGGAACAAATCCAACGTTCAACGTCCAATGTATGTAAATATAGTATTTTCGGTCAACTCACTGTTCTACAATTCTGAATGACCGACTATGATTCACTAGCGTTTCCAGTTTATTCGTGATATTGGCGGTGCAACATTGAAGTGCTTTATGTTTTTTTGAACAGCTTCACCGATACGCATGGCACGAGTTCTACGCAAGCTCTAACCACTAGATGATAGGCTTACGCAACCTTTAAGCAACACGTAATGCTTTGATGCGAAAAAATCAATCAAGGTTATATCTTATGTCTCGTTACTAGCCTTTAACAGTTATTCTTTGTTATGCTATAATGAAAGAATTCACAATTTCGATATTAATTAAAAACTGTGTACACAACCCCCCACATACACCACAATTAAATGCTCATTTATTTCTAATTAAAAACATTGTATTGCGTATGCCGCAGCTAATTCAATTGACTCCGCCAGTAATTTTATAATTAGAGAAATGGAATAGGTCAGTGAATAACAATAAATAGATTCGCCGTCAGTTTTTGGAGCGCAGACTCTTCTGAAGTACAGAATCTGAGGTCTTCCCTATTTGATGACATGATCAATCCATTCATTTGGCACAATATAGGAATTCTGCGACAATTCTAGACAAGAAAAAAACTCATGATTTTATTTGGAGTTAAACAATTTAATTGCCAGGTTAATACTTATAAATGGACGAATTAATTTTATGTATATTTACAACATTTTCCGAAAAAATTAATTAACTTCTAGATTCTAGCAATTGTTACAATATTCTTACGGGAAAAAGAACGAAAAAATAAATGCATACCTACTAACAACGAACAAAAGTAATTTAAAAAAAAAATTAAAAGTTAACAATCATTCCAAACTGTGTACTCAAGGCACCTATTGTAAATTAAAATTAATTTTTTACAGGGTCAAAGTAGCGGCCACGACTGCAAGCACAGACATAACGCCCATCGCAGTGTAACCAGTTGCTGAATTGCACAGATCTCCCTTGCAAATTTGACAGGTTTCAACTGCTTGACTGTGACTCACTGAGCATTTGCTTGCATCCTCACCGTACTCCTCGAAATGACAGTCACGGGATACAATAATACCAGCACGATCTGTAAAAAAAAAAAGAAAACAAAATAATTCTCAAATTTTACTAACAAAACGAGAAATAGCAAAAAAAAAAAAAAAACAAGAAACTAATTATCAAACTTTGATCGTGATGATCTTTGTTAAGGGTTGCTTACTGTAAACAATTTAAAACCAGATTTAAAGAAAGCTTTTTCGAAGCTTAGAACTGGTTTATAAATGCGCCGTGAATCAAAATAAAGTCGCACTAACGTCATTAATGTAAAAGATACACAGATACATATTTACATCTAGTTCTTTTTACGATCGCCACAGCCCACTAAAAAATTTCCATTCACTCTGTACACATTCAAGAGAAAGCTCTCTAGTATTGTATTCAAATTAAAATTTCAGAAAATGACATCATCTCTAGCCAAATCATATCAGTATCTCCGCCCAAACGGAACGAAATTCTTAAAAACAGGTACAAGTAACTCACCCTTCGTGATGACCTTGTTGCATTTGGTCACAGGCAATGGGGTGGACAGACTGGAAGCCCTGGTTACGGTATCACAATCCACCTGTCTCAACATGGTGGTCGCATCGATTTTCTCATCAGCACACCTGGGATCCAAAGTTGATCTGCATGAGTAGCACTTAATAGCAGAACCTTAAATGAAATTTCAATTAGAAAAAGACTCATGGAAGAACAACTCAGCCACTTACAAGTATTCACTAGGCACAAGGCCAAAACTAGGGCAACAATCAGTTTCAACATAGTTAGCGCGCACTTAAAGCTGTCTTCGATTGTTAAACGTTGAATAGATACTGAACAATTTAAATCTGGAAAAGACGATGACACTCTCTCGTATAGTCCGACGATGTTTGTTCAAATTTTAAAAATAAATTATAATATTGAAAATTGTGAATGCAAGACGCAAGACAATGAGATACAGATTGCCTGTATCTGTGTTTACCTCTTGAATCTCTGTTTTTCTTTTCGGGTTTTGTTTTGATCTCTAGGTCCGTCCGTCTACAGTTGTTTTCAAGTTACGACTGAGCAATATTGTGAAAGAAAAAAATCGCAAGACTCTGTAAAGCTTATTGTAGAGGCATACTGTGTTCACCTCTTCGATTTACTTCCACGTAACTTGTGCGATGGGAGGAGAATTTCAATGAGTAACAAACTTCCAAATGCGTAAAATGTGTGTGCTGACCTTTCTTGAGAGGGTTATACATTTCACATTTTGATTGTCGTTAATTAGGCGGTGACTTGGACGATTTCAAGTCACGCAATTAGCAAGGAGGTGTTTGACTGATGGCTAGTTATACTAGTTTTGGCGTAATTAAGTTATTGCAATGGGCAGGCATACCATACAGTACAAGTGCCAAGCCAATAATTTGGAAATGGTTTTATAATAACTAGGAGGAGGTGTGGAAAGAAAACGTCTCTTAAGGAATTGACAGTAAAGGTAGTAACAATACCGATGGAAAATATAGGGCAAGTCAATAACTTGTAAGTATCCCAATCACACTTTTAAGGTGGAATGGAATTTGTATCTGAAAGTATGTGATTTAAACACCAGTGATGACTAAGTTCAAAACTGGCAATGTGCTCATATATTCTTCCTAGTATATAATTGAGAAAAAAGACACAACTTAGTTGTTATAACTTTTAGTAGATCAAAGCTACTTGTACAATGCATAGTAACTCATGAAACAACAAAAATTTGTTCGTTCGTTATTAGGCTTCCGATTCATGAAGAGTCCCTGATTGAAATACTGCAAGGTTCCACCTTCGCCTATGTCGGTTTTCCAGTTCTTCAGATCAAGATGTCCAATATCCTCGACCACTCGGTCTTTAAGAAACAGATTCGTTTTCCTGATGTATTGTTTTCCATTCGCTCGAAGTTGTGATACTAATGGAGCTGGCATTGTTTGACCTCAATGTACAACACACAGATCTAAAATCCGAAAAGTATCTTTTTTCCGAAAGAGTTCAATATCTGATCTGATTTTTTATTTGTTGGCTTAAAGGATCGTAAAAAAGACAACGCTCTGTTGAGCACCAATAATATCCATTTTAAAACCGTTGAATTAATCAAACTGAAGAAGGAGTGGTTTTCTACGTCTTTTCTGGTAGAGATGAGGCAGCCACTCATGGAGTTGATATTTACTCCGAGGCTAACCATTTAACTGCAGTTATTATAAGCGGCATTCATTGCATTGAAGCTTCCCCATATTTCATCAAAGCTCTCATTTTTTTAAAGAAAATCTCAAACTTAACCCAACAAGTTAGGTTTGATTCGTTGCCGCTAAATTTCTCTAAGGTATTTAACAGTGTCAACCACATACACATATTATTTAAGGTTAACAGATTTCAGATTTTTCTCGTCTGCAGTTAACTTAATTCAGTCATTACACTTATAGAAGAAAACAAACTATCGTCAGAAACAATGCCAAGTCTCGATTCCTTGACATTCTAACTGAAGTTCACTAGAGATCAATTTTAAGTCCGATACTTTTCACCATTTTTATAAATCATCTTCCGCACTGTATAAGAACTCCATCGGTACTTATGTATGCTGACGATGTGCAGCTCTATGTAAGTTGCAGATAGAGAACGACGCTAACAAACAGCCATGATCTGCAAAGGATTTTAGATTGGCCCGAGAGAAATCATTTGCAGCTAAATCCAACCATATCAAGGCATCTATTAAGTTTTAAAAGTAAACTTGCTTTGAACTATTTTCCTTACATCCCTTTTCTTTCTATTTCTTCCTATTGAAAATACTAAAAATTTTAATGTCTGGTTAAATAGAATGCTTGCATCGGATAATTACCTCTGTACAGCTATTGTTTAAGGACCTTTCTCAGCACATATACATATTTTCACACATGTCTTATGGGTACTAAACATTTTATAACAATAGTGCGGAAACCAAACGACCGGCTCACCTGGTATTGCCACGTTCAAAGAAGAGATCATTTAAACGCTGTTAAAAAGGCAATATCAGTGAACGTTCCAAAGACCTCACGACGCAGGAGATGCAGGCCTATAAACGCCTGGATCACACAAATGCGATGACATCGGCACTTCGTCGGCCTAAGTAACAGAGTGATCTAAAATCGGGAGGTCTGCCGATATTTTCTGAGGTCAAATAGGCGAACCCCACAGGCGGATCAGTAGAAATGCGGTGAAGTGGTAGGGTTTTGATCCCTTGTTTTGAGATCATAACCTCGCCGAAATAGGAAGAAGTGCGAAAAGCAAACGAAAGCTAATTGTAGTTTGCAACAATATAGTTCTATACTTCTTCGAGCTCAGGCGCTATAATCATGTCTATAGCTACACAAGACCCATTTTTGGTTGAATCTTACATTCTTATTTTGATAACTTTAGTTTAAATACTTTGCGAAAAATGACATTATAACAGGAGAATCTGCCTGCCTTTACAACAAACTATATTTCTCAAACTATTGAAGTTTACTTGTACTTATCCATCCTAGATTTAAATTGTTAACCTCGGAGCTTTTAACAAGCTTTAATAATCTCTTAGGTTCCATGTTACGGGTTTCCGCTGCGCCCATCGAGACCGGCGTTAGATGGAGAAGCCCCTGTGTATTCACAACTACTTGGTTTGGCCTTAAGGTCGCTTGCCTAATCGACATTGATACATGATTCCTTTCAATTTAACTACTTCAAGTATCTAGAATACAACTTCACAATTAATTCTTTTTGAACTGCTTAGAATGTTACTTTACTCGTATTGCTATAATGCTATAATAGGTCCATTCGCGTACACACTCTAAAGCGCTTTCAGGTGCTTTAAGGTGCTCTAAACTTCTCGAAGTGTATTCGCGTACTGAGCGAACATGACAGATAAAGAGAAAAATTGATAAGTAACGAGTAGCGAGTATTTCCCCTCTGTGCTTGAATGTGCTCGAAGAATCTCTGCCGGCACGAATGTACAAACTGCCAAGCGCAATCAGTTGATTGGAAAAGGACGCGATCGTTTTAATTCTTTTTAATTATTCATAAAAAATGGATGAAAAGTGTCTTGAAATTCTATATCTACTCCTCCGCCAGCGATGATTTTGTGCCTATACCTACAATTCTGTTTACCTTAAGGAAAAATATGAATCTGTTGTTTTTTTCACGAGTTTATTTGTTCTAATTTATTTTAATGACAGTTGGCTCGACATGGCTCGCTTTTCATTCGCGTACTTTTGCTTAGATTTTCAGCTCTGTGAGAGTTTTTTTCTCATCATGTCATATTTGACAATTAATTATTTTTTGGCTCGGAAAGTACGCGAACGGACCTAAACTAATGCATTTATTTTCAATTTATACAGTAAATCTCAGCCTCGGTCGCCATTTAAAATGCTTATTGTTTCCTCTAGCTCGAGTGCCTAAATAGAACAAATTTAAACGAACTTCGCTACGTATGTAGGTGAGCTGTTTTCTCGAGAATGTTGTTCATTTTTGTTTTTACAGATGTAAGCTGCGCAGATTAGGGGATTTCAGATTAAATATAAGCAAAACTCTCAAATATCTTTTCTTTCAAAAAGAATTGGATTAATTTCGAGAGTACCTATGACACCCGCCTCTGACTATCATGACCTTTGACATTGACTTGGTTATATTAGACACAAGGTGTGTATGGGTGTGACGCTTGAATTCTGGAAAAGAAAATAAACACTGTTGCACAAACTCCGCCTTTAGTCTTCAACTTAGCTTTCATTAGAGCCCAAAATCTTTCTATGTGGCGATGTTCTGGGAAATTATGGGAATTCACATCTTTTGGGCTAACATTTACATTCACTTGTGTGAAAGATTCAACCGTCATTTTCACATGTGATGTCGCCAAATCCAGCCAAAGCAATACTGATCTAATTATGCTCTCAAATAAACTTTACCAGTCGCTTTTGTAAGCACTCTATGATATAGATTTCCGCATTAATTGCACAATGGGTGATGAATTCCTCACTTTTTTTTTGCCACAGAAACAGATAGCCTGTCGAATGAAGTATTCACTGAGGAATTTCGAAGCTCGATGGATCCTAAATTTTGCATTAGCGCCATCAAGGAAATTTGTGACGTAATATTCATTCCCTAGAATTTGAGGAAAATCAGCAAAATAGCAGGTTTCGTCATCCATTATTCAGCAATCGTATTTCGACAAAAATAAGTGTTCGTAAAGCCTCCGAGATCGACCTATTGCTTTTTTCAATTTATAGGATGATAATCCGGCTCGGATTTAAGCTCAATTGGTTGATTTGGAAACATTTTTTGTCTTCAACGGAAAAGTTGGGGTTTCCTTCGAATTTGCTTTCAAATTTAACTTAGAGTCTAAAGGTCCAGGTTAAAGGTCCAGGTTTTCCACCCGAACCTGGTTTCTCTGGACTGATAAAGTTTAGTTGTAACACTTTATAACCATATATGCCGCTGAAAAAGATACTTTTAATTTCTTTGTAATTTTATACACTGGAATATTTGGATTTTGCTGATATTTGTTCACTATTAAAATTTGGTGCTCTTCTTCTTGGCTCACCATTATGTTAATACTACTACGGTCTGACAAAACCAAAAACATTGCTAGTTGCAACTGTACTGAATACATAATGGAATATATATAAAAAATACAAATTTTATTAAGAGGAACATTTCCCGAATTCAAACGATACACAATTATAATATAACTCGATCTCGTTTCTGTTTTCTTCAGTACCGAATTTCGTCCCATTATCTGAAACTACTATGTTGGGCTTTACAAGCTCATATCGGCTGTGTAATGCATCTAGACGGTGAGGAGGATGGTACCTCCTTATCAATACCTGCACCTACCTTATAATTTATGTGCTTCAGCACGAAGCTGAATAATGGTATAAAACCTTTGGTCAAATAAAATGAAGAATAAAATTTAAATCGGATAAAAATACCGAAATGATCATATGGTTAATAGAAGTATTTAGTCTACTTGCCGATGCACAGTTAATTCATACAAGGGTTACTTATTGCAATATAGTGCTATTTGCATGTCACAGTGCTGTCCAAGTACATGACTTGGAAACATTTTAAGGAGTTCATTTCTTTAAAGTTTTCCTTACAATATTGAGGTTATTAAAACTCGGTATTCTATTTTGCTAAGTTCAGCTGTGAAATACAAGTTTGTGTGCCCGCACGGCTTACGACTTATAATCTTTTATTGGCCCCACATTAGAAAAAGCTTGACTTCACCACAACTTCATTTTCAGCTAACTCGTTACACGAAAAACAAAAAACGGGTTTAAGTAAAAAACTACCTGTACGAGTAATATAGGTACATAAGAACATGATAATAGATTCAACGTGCATCAAATTTAAATGTTCAGCGTTGCGTGTCTTAAAAGCTTTTTTTTTCTTGAACAGATGTATCTGAAGCCTATTAAAATGCAAATGCAGTAGTGGCAATGAAATTGTGATATCACAGCATACCATCATCAATGCGCTCGATTGGGAATCGTTGATGTCATGCAAATATAAGTTTATTAAATAAACAAACAAGTCATAAATATAGGCGATCATATAGGTAATATTCAAATGTACATAGGTAGCCAGGTGGTTGAAAATAGCTAACAAGCTTAGAAAATACGTTGAAGCTTTTAACGTATCCATTAGCACATATTATGGTTTTTGTTTACCTAAGTTATTCATACCAGAAGACGCAATTAAAAACAAAAGTGTTAAATTGTAGGTATAGGAATAGAACTATTTAGAAGCACAAACCTAAAAATGTTTAGCACAAGGGTGACCTTCATGATATCAAGTAATACTCTATAAAGTTTAAGAAAAATCAGGAAATTGTGGTGTATGTTGATAGAACTCTACCAAAAGCCAAACTAGGTATATAACATGCGTCTGTACATCTGATAAATCATATGCAAATTGTTGACAAGCGTCAATTGGGTGTGGGGTAGTTCAATGACTATACACACTGGTCTTACTTAATTGCGTGTCCCAAGAAACGAACCTGAGCATGGCGACCAGCATTTCTCTGTTAACAAGAGTTAAATTTAGACTTGTCACCAATACATATTCCACTATATTCACTCGACCGAAATAAACTTCAAGTGGGAACACCCAAACTGACCTATAATAAACTTAGTTCTTAATTGGCTAAGTCTTAGCCACAAGATACAGTTCTCATATTTGCTTTAGTTTTGCTTGCGGAAAAATATCTATTAAATCATAAAGTGTCTAATATTATGCAAAAATTATGTGCTGGAAGGCGCAAGATAAGTATACAGTGGTTTATATGACTTCGATGTTAAGCAGCCTAAAACTATACTAAACAAAATTGTCCAAGCTCGGCTTTAAAAACGTCTCAAGTAAAAATACGTTAGACATTCTGATAGCACAGACAACTATGTAGGCAATTATAGATTTATTATCTGTGCTGATAGTATGTAATAAGTAAGTACCTAGTACAGAATGCATGGTTATGTACACATCGCACCCTCGCGACATAAAAAGTAAAGACAGCAACTCAAAAATCACGATTTTCCTGACTTTGACAAAATACAATTCTAAAAACAATACTGCATCAACCCTCTAGGGCGTATTACTTTACTTACTTAGGTGGCGTCCGGGGTGGACGTGGGCCTCAACCAACAAACCTCTCCAGCCAGCACGGTTACGAGCCAGCTGCCTCCAGTTGCGCACGCCAAGTTGGTTGAGGTACCCCTCCACTTGTTTGCGCCAACTACTGCGCCGCCGTCTATCCGGGGTGGATTCGAAGACTTTCTTGGCGGGAACGTTGGGCTCCATCCGCTCTAAATGACCCAGCCATCTTAGTCGCTGTATGTGAACTCTTCTGGCTAAGTCGATGTCCTTATATAGGCTGTATAGTTCGGCATGGTAGCTTCTCCTCCACTCACCGCCTATGCAGATGCGACCAAAGATCGCTCGAAGAACTTACCACCTTGATAAAAAAGTTCCCGGAATAAAAATCGTGTGGCGCTCCCATCGTTCCGATTTGAGTTCTGTTTCCTTTGTTAAGTTGGTACATCTGTTGTTGATATTCCCTCTAAATCTTAGCGTCATAGCTTGACATTTGCAAAAGTTACGTAGCCAAGAGTACATCTATCTCTGTGTGTGTTGGCGATTTTTTACAATTTTAGAAATGGATTTAAATTTGCAACAACGAACTTGTATTAAATTTTGCGTAAAAAACGGATTTAATGGTGCGCGAACGTTGAAAATGTTGGAAAAGTGTTTCGGCAACGATTCTCGAAAGAAAACGGTCGTTTACCAGTGGCACGAGCGGTTCAAAAGTGGTCGTGAGTCAATCGAATATGATGAACGCAGTGGCAGACCATCGACATCGAAAACCGACGAAAACATTGATAAAGTAAAAGAAATGTTGGTCAATAACCGCAAATTAACCATCATAGAGATAGCGGAGGACTTGAACATTGCCTATGGATCCGTCCAAGACATTTTGGTTAATGATTTGGGTTTCCGTCGTGTAGCAGCAAAGTTGGTGCCAAAAGACCTAAATTTCATGCAAAAAAGAGACCATATTGACGTCGCAAAAGACATGATTTGCGAGGCTGAATCCGATCCCACATTCATCAAAAGGATCATTACTGGAGACGAGACGTGGGTTTATGAGTACGACACGCAATCCAGACATCAGGGAAGTGAATGGCGTTCACCAAATGAGCCGAGACCAAAAAAACCACGTCGTTTTCAGTCAAAAAAGAAGGCAATGCTCACGGTTTTCATGGATTACAACGGTGTAGTGCATCATGAATTTTTGCCAGAAGGCCAGACAGTAAACAAGAGTATTATTTGGGCGTTATGAGACGTTTGCGTGAAGCAATTCGCCGAAAGAGACCATAATTGTGAGCAGAAAACTCGTGGATTTTGCACCATAATAACGCACCGTCGCACAGTGCCATCATTATTCGTAATTTTTTGATGAGAAATGCAACAAATACCATCCAACAGCCACCGAATTCACCTGATTTGGCTCCCTGTGACTTCTTTCTGTTCAATCGAGTTAAAAAACCATTACGGGGAACGCGTTTCAGCAGCAAGGTGGTATACCATATCCCGAAACAACCAAGGACATCCTCATCCGGTTTTGTCAAAGCCCACGCCTCTGCGTCATACAGCAGAACTGGGATAATTAGTATCTTGTAAAGAGTTACCTTAGTAGTTCCAGATAGGGCTTTGCTACTCAATTGCCTTCTTAGCCCATAGAAACAACGATTGGCAAGAGTAATTCTCCGTGTGATCTCCCTACTGATGTCATAGAGCTTAGGTAGACAAAATCCTTTACTACCTCAAAATTATATCTGTCTATTGTGGCGTTCTTTCCAAGACGCCGATGTTGGGTGTCCTTTTTTGTAGACAGCATATATTTTGTTTTGCTTTCATTGACCGCTAGACCCATCTTTTCTGCCTCGATCTCAATACTCGTAAATGCCCCACTGACGGGCCGCTGAGTTCTTCCTATAATATTATGTCAATGTCATCGGCATAAGTGAGTAGTTGTACAGACTTGTAAAAAATTTTACCTCCGGTGTTGGCTTGTGAGTTTCGTACAATTCTCTCAAGTGCTATGTTAAAGAGATGGCATGATAGCGCGTCACCTTGCCTGAGACCTTTTCTGACATCGAACGGTTCGGTGATGTTCTTACCGACTTTGATGGAACAGCGATAGTTCTCCATCGTCATTCTGCACAAACGGATGACCTTCGCAGGGATGTCAAGACTAGACATGGCTCTGTATAACACGTCTCTATATACACGCTGTCATAGGCAACTTTGAAATCGATGAAGAGGTGGTGCATGTCGATTTTACATTCATGGGTTTTTTCCAAAACCTGCCGCAGTGTGAATATTTGGTCAACGGTTGACTTTCCCGGCCTGAAACCGTACTGATAAGGACCTATCAGGTTGTTGACGATCGGTTTTGGGCGTTCATACAATACGGCAGAAAGGATCTTATATGCGATGTTGAGGAGACTTATACCTCTGTAGTTGGCGCAGTTCACAGGGTCTCCTTTCTTCAGCCTATTAATCTAGCTTAATTATTTCCTTGGTAGTTAGCGCTTAAGTGTGCATGATTTATTGTCAGCAATGGTAGTATTAGTACCCAAAAGTGTTCTTATTTTCAACCAAATATTAATTTATTTACATAATATGTCGGTATGTACTTCGGAATCTTTTATAATTTTAGTTTGGAGTTGAAAAATATTAAACATACGACAATGACAGAAGTCTGTATGTATTTACAAAATACAGCGAACAATTACTAATCTAATTATTATTTTTTTAATTCATTCCTGTATGCTAATGCAACAGTAATATTCTGGAAAGTTGATGAGGTAACCTTTCATTGTATTCAAATATTGTTTTTGTTATATGTACATACATCTCAAGTTCAAGTTAGTGGTGTAGTAATTCCCATCCTCTGCTTCTGCTTCAATCAAGAAAGTATAGTTTGGAGTACGTACTTTTAATTTTAAAATACGTTTTAATAAAGAGCGTGTAAGTTTATCCACTTCCTCGGAAATTCCATTTTGCTTTTAACGTAGCATTTTTCTTCGTCAAGAAGCATTGTCACGTTGAGCTTATGCTGCTTTTCGCTGCAGTGTATCTTTTCTCCACGTGCTTTACAGAAGGTATTTTCGAAGTAAGCAGTACTTTGAAATATGTATAATTAGATACAATTCGTGGGCACCGTGGCGCAAGGAGGTAGTGTGTCGGATCACTGCGCGAGAGGTTCAATGTTCGAATCGCAGAAAACACCAAAAAGTTTTTTTCACGGTCCCACCTCTCGCGAACGTCTGACAAACATTCGAGAAAATGGTTGTCACCAGAAAGGTTCTCAAAACAAATTGCCCTTAGGATATGACATTAAACTGTAGGTCCCTTCCATTCGTGTGAAAAAATATAACGCACACAACACGAGTGGTTCTGAGAAGCTAGGCCCTGGCACTTAAAGAGCTGTTGCGCCAAATATTTATTTAGTTATTTATTATATACAATTCGGATTTGTTCTCCTTTGAAGAACTAGTTTTCTTGATTGGACAACCTAGCACCATTCCTGATAATCTCCAATTCAGCTAAGTTAACTTCCAAACTTCAATTCTCACAGTAAGCTTTAAATCGGTCCATTAATTGTTGCGTAACTCGAATATCTTCCGCTAATATACCATAATCATAACATCTGCATATAGCAGTAACCTAGTGATTAGAGAATCGATATTCAGACCTCCTCCTAATGGCTCATACAGGGGCCTTATTTTGTATTGCGTTTCTATAGCAAATGTATACAAACTCAATTTCCAAGTAATTTAAGTGACGTTTGATATATGTTTTGACAATCTAACTTTCGGAAATATTTGATTTTGAGTTGGAACTACCCCAATCCGACAACCATACAAAGTACCAATTCATTTTAGAATCGGATTACATTTCCGAATGGCAATACGCATCCGAATCGTCAACGAAAAGCAAATATGTATATATTTTTCTTTTTCTGCAAGTTTGAGGTGTTGATACTAAATTATAGACGTTATCCACAGTCGAATATTTATTGTAAGCAGTAAACATTTCAGTAAAAGATAAATATTTCACAAGCACTTTTTTGCGTTTTTCTCGAAACTAACTTACTACAGTTTTGCTGCAAGGGTCGATATACACTCTTCCACTAGTTAGCTAATTTAAATGAATACCTCGTTGGGGTCAATTGAAACCATTTAGGCCTGCTGCCATGCCTTGCTTAACTCTCTTTCCAACTGCGTGGGTTGCTTAATGTGAGGTTTTCTATATTGGGTTGGGAAGACCGTTCTTGCTGTAGAGTTGGTGAGTCCTAACCAACGACTGCCTCCAGCTAACAAGATTAATAATCAGCCACCAAAAGGGATGTAGGTATTCATCTTCTCTTCCTTTCCTTTCTTCATCCACTTGTTGTCTATGTGATGATGGCTTATTGCGAATGATGTCACTGGTTTTCTACATACGGTGCTGGTGGCATAATGCATCTTAAGAGATTACTTACTTACTTACTTAGGTGGGACTACAGTTCGGGGTGGACCTGGGCCTCAACCAACAAGCCGCTCCATTTAGCTCGGTCTATAGTTAATTGCCTCCAGTTGCGCTCTCCAAGTTGGTTGAGGTCCCCTTGAACTTGTGCGCGCCACCTACGGCGATGATTCTCTCTACTGCGTCGTCCCTCGGTGTTAGATTCGAAGACTCTGCGGGCCGGAGCGTTTTTTGCCCATTCGCTCTACATGTCCTAGCCATCTCAGACGTCCAATACGCAGTTTTTTGACTAGGTCGATGTCGCTGTACAGCTCGTATAGTTCGTGATTGAATCTTCTTCTCCAAAACCCGTCAACGCAAACGGGACCGAAAATCTTACGAAGAATTTTTCTCTCGAAGCGACCAAGGATATCTTCATCCTCTTTTAATAAAGTCCATATTTTAGCGCCGTAAAGCAGGACTGGGATGATCAGGGCCTTATACAGAGTCTTCTTAGTTGTTCGAGATAGGGCTTTACTGTTGAATTGCCTTATAAGCAAAAAAACAGCGATTGGCAAGAGTTATTCTTCGATTGATTTCTGCCCTAATGTCGTTCTTAGAGTTAATAGCAGAGCCAAGGTAGACAAAGTCCCTTACTACCTCGAAGTAATTGCTGCCGACTGTGACGTTTTGTACAATTCGTCGGTGTTGGTGTTCCCTTCTTGTTGACAGCATATACTTGGTTTTGCCATCGTTTATCGCTAAACCCATTTTGCCGTTTCCGCCTCAATGCTTGCAAACGCACCGGTGACAGCCCGCTGAGTTCTTCCGATAATGTCTATATCGTCAGCGTATGCAAGCAGTTGTACAGAGTTGTGATAGATTGTGCCTCCGGTGTTGGCTTGTGAGTTCCGCACAATCCATTCAAGTACAATATTAAAGAAGTCACATGACAGCCCGTCACCTTGTCTAAAACCTTTTTTGACATCAAATGTCTCGGTGAGGTCATTACCGACCTTGATCTAGCAGCGAGCGTTCTCCATCGTCAGCCTGCACAGACGAACAAGTTTGGCAGGGATGTCAAAACTAGACATGGCTTTATAAAGCTCTTCTCTATAGATGTTGTCATAGGCGGCATTGAAATCGATAAAGAGGTGGGCGCCGTGGCGTAAGTGGTTAGTTTGTCGGATCACTACGCATGAGGTTCCAAGTTCGAATCCCAGAAAACACCAAAAAGTTTTTTCACGGTCCCACCTCTCGCGAACGTCTGACAAACATCCGAGAGTATTATTGTCACGAAAAAACTTCTCAAATCGCCGTTCGGAATCGGCATTAAACTGTAGGTCCCTTCCATTCGTGTGAAAAATATAACGCACACAACATGAGTGGTTGCGAGAAGCTAGGCCCTGGCACTTTCAAGAGCTGTTGCGCCAAATATTTGTTTGTATTTTTTGAGTATCGATTTGGAATTCTTGGGTTTTCTCCAGGATCTGCCGAAGTGTGACGATTTGATCGATGGTGGACTTTCCTGGCCTGAAACCGCACTGATAGGGTCCAATCAGGCTGTTGATAAAAGGTTTCAGGCGTTCACACAATATCGCAGAAAAGATCTTGTATGCGATGTTGAGGAGACTGATGCCTCTATAATTGGCGTAGTTGAGGGGGCATCCTTTCTTGTGGATCGGGCAAACGATGCTGAGATTTCATTCATCAGGCGTACACTCGTCTAACCAAATCTTAGAGATGAGTTGGTGTATGTATTGTACCAATTCATCACCAGCTGCCCTGAAAAGTTCGGGCGGTAAGCCGTCAGGTCCAGAAGCCTTGTTGGACTTCAGCTTGGATATTGCTGTCCTCACTTCGTTTTGGCCAGGTGGACGGAAATTTTGACTATCATCGTCTATGTTGAATGTTTCATTCTGCCTGACAACGAGATGTTGGTCTTCATCGCCGTTATACAGTCTGCAGAAGTAGTTTTTCCATATTCTCAGCACCGCCTGTGATTCTATATATTGTATTTGGTAAGGTCTTGTAATGCATCGTAGCAGCATTTCGCAGTTCTGGAGTCCATTAGGTTGGACTATCTGCTTGGCTATCTGAAAAGATATGTGTTCTAGCGCCCATGATCCTCCATTGGTTGGTCGATTCTTTGATACCTCTGCTACTAATCACCCTTGCGATCGAGTCGTAACCAGTGTTATCGAACGTGCCGTCGATGGCAAGAAATGCACACGAGGCTATTTCTTAGAATTGAGTGTTCCGTCTATCTAACGTCACAGTGGGCAGCTATAACTTCGAGGTAGTAAGGGACTTTGTCTACCTTGGCTCTGCTATAAACTCTGAGAACAACATCAGCGCAGAAATCAAGCGAAGAATGACTCTTGCCAATCGCTGTTTTTTGGGCTTATAAGGCAATTCAACAGTAAAGCCCTATCTAGAACTACTAAGGAAACTCTGTATAAGACCCTGATCATCCCAGTCCTGCTTTACGGCGGTGAAACAAGGACTTTATTAAAAGAGGATGAAGATATCTTTGGTCGCTTCGAGGGAAAAATTCTTCGTAAGATTTTCGGTCCCGTTTGCCTTGACGGGTTTTGGAGGAGAAGATTCAATCACGAACTATACGAGCTATACAGCGACATCGACCTAGTCAAAAAACTGCGTATTGGACGTCTGAGATGGCTAGGACATGTAGAGCGAATGGACACCAACGCTCCGGCCCGCAGAGTCTTCGAATCTAACCCCGAGGGACGACGCAGTAGAGGGAATCATCGTCGTAGGTGGCGCGATGACCTTTGACCTTTATGTCAAAGTAAGCATCCTCATTCAATTTCGAAAGGGCTTCTGCTACATATAGCAGGACTGGGATGATTAGGGTCTTGTACAGGACTAGCTACAAAACTGAAGGTCTCTTAACCCTAACTAAAACCACCCCTATCTCCAACCCCTATTTCCCAAGTACCACAGTTAAGCATTTCGTACATAAATTTATATATTTATGTGTACAGGGCTAACTTTGTTGTTCGAAAGAGGGCTTTAGTACTCAATTGGTTTCCTAGCCCAAAGAAACAGCGATTGTCAAGATTTATCCTTCGTTTTATTACCGCGCTGATGTCATTGCTTGAGTTTTTGCGGAGCCTAGGTAGATAAAGTTTTCAACTACCTAAAAGTTGTAACTGCCTATCGTGGGCATTCTGTCGACATTGATTACTCCTTTTTTGTTAACAGCATGTACTTTGTTGTTATTGTTATAGCATCTGTGTAACTGAGGTTGACGATCCTTGGACGAGGTGTACATGTACTTTGTATTCACTAGTACAACATATAAAGAAAAAAAAGTTATTTGGTTCTAAAATCCCCACTGTGACTTATGGCTCGTTGATTCCTACTATTCTTCGAATAATATTAAAGTTTATTTCAATTCTAAACAATACCACTTGACATTCTTCGAAATCAAAACGAGAACAAGATACGAATTCACTTTCAACAAATTACCACAAACTTGACAATATCAATTAACCTATTATTGTTAATGATGCACCAACAATCTTCTCAATAGTATCCACTTGTTTGTTCCAAAGCAATAGCACAGAGCATGAATGGAAAACATCTTTTCATGCAGTTTCACTTGATTACACACAATTATGACATCTTCTGTCATCGTTATTATTATTATTATTATTATTGTTGAACTTTTCATATTTCACTAATGAGTCACTTGTCGAAATTTAAATTTCCCCGGGTGTGTGTGTTTTTTTTTTTTGGCAGCATTGTGTGAACTATGTTCTTTGACAGAAAAAAAGTGAAAATACAAAAACGAAGCGCCCAAAATTTCTTTATCACTTTGTCGATAATTACGCCAAAATATATTTTGACAATAACATTGAAAAGAAAGTTACTAAGTATCTTTTTAACAAAATTGTTTATTTAAACAATCAGTTTCTCCGCCAATTGACACCACGAATCGCCATAAACAAATAAAAATCGTAACAAAGCACTTTGCTCGTTATTACTTTTGAAATTCACATTTTTATTGGGCGGGGGGTAATGCCCCCCAACGATCGACTGACACTTAACCTCTAAAAATAAATAAAATAAATAATTTACAAGTTACATTTTCTAAACTAAAGCTATTTGCACCGCTTTACACTCTGAAGACCATATGGTCCTCCCTTCGGCCTATCTCTCCTCGAAGATACCATCCAAGCCTTCGAAGTCAAGTCCATAATCACCATCCTCCTCGCCTGGAGGTACAAAGGCTCCATTGAACATTTCCGCTAGTCGTTCTTCTAATCCCATTGTCGATGCGATACCATAGACTAATCGCATCACAACCAGTCGAACAAAGTCAGGAGTGGATGTTTCCTTGCCCTGGGCGCCACCGAAGAGCTGCTTCGAGTCCGGATGCACTGGAGTGGCTGCCTTTGGAACGCAGGCAACAATTGCCAGCGAACACAGTGCAAGTGCGCCAATGAAAATATGCTTTGATGCCATCTTTCGATTTAGATACAAATTGAAAATGCAATTCAGCGGACTATATTTATACGTTCTTCCGGTGTCGTATTCAAAGTGATACTATCTGCACAAGCAACTGCCTTGCAATTGTCTTCTTGGCCAAGTCGTTACTATCACAAAACTGACCATGTTGGGGCTTGGTGTTGCCACTCAGAGGTGCTGCTTCTTCGTCTGAATTAAACATATGATCGGGGAGAAGATGACGGATGGTAAAAAGAAAGGGAAATGGTTTTGCTGGTCGTTGTGGATATGTGTGTGTGTGGTTAGTTGTCTTCGGTTCAAGAATTCGAGTTGAGCGCACCTCCAAGTGAATTGGAATTGGAAGTGTGTCTCTCTTTCTCTGTTTGGCAGAGCTTAAGATTTTTTGGCCTACGCTCGATTGTTATTCTTTTGCCATGGTCTTGTTCTTATTCCTCTTTTAACTTTTCTGACCCAAATATAATACGATCCGTATAAAGTCTGGGGGCATTGTTGGGGACGTGATGAATTTCAATTATCTTTTTGCGAGTGACTCGAAGTAGGGGAAATTAAATGAGTGGCAAGTCGTAAGCAGGTTTCTGAGAATTGACGCACTTACTTAACAATGGTAAATGCAGATGTTCTGCACTGAAAAAGAATATTTGCTGGACTTTTAGTAGCAATTTACATCGTTCAGGAGTCTGATTTAGGAGTATTTATTACTATGTATCTAAAAGTGTGAAAAATTGTCCGAACTATTGTAGTTTTCCTTTTCACTTCATAGACTATGGTGATATGAAACAGCGATCTGTTTACTCTTGTACCCGTTCATTCTTACTAAGGCAAGTGTAGACAATTTACAACGTTCTTGCTTTCAGATCGATAGAAAAAGCCTTTTCGAAGCAGGGCGGATAGTGGAAGAATGCTCTTGATATAATCAACAGAGGTCTTGCTAGCGGATATGTTATCGGCTGATACCTCGACGTGTTAGAAGCTAAGCCCATAAAGAATTTTCAAGACTGAGTCAGGATATTAACAAAAAGAATAGGGCATCTGAACCCTTACGTGAATTGCTGGCTTCGGATTTCAAGCCACAGGTTTTGGTTTATGCCATCAGTGTAGTGTTAAAAAAAAAGCAATAACAAGAAATGATTCTATGGGCTATGGTGCGAAAAAAAACAGCGATTTCAAAGTTTGCCAGAGCTTAGGAGAAGACTGCATCATTAAAAGTAAAGTCGAAGAGTATGACCTATCCGTCACCACGTGAGGCTTGTTAATATTAATAAAGCAACTTAGTAGTCCATTGACTGAGTTATTAAGAACCAGTTTTATTGTACCTCGATCAACACGATGTATTGTACTTATCCATTACAAGCGACACACCCCGAATACACACGGATGCTCTTGGTGTTATGTTTAGGTTCAATCCATTAGACGTAGACAGTATTTGCCTGTTTGTGGTTTGTATTTGAAACCAAAGAACATTTATTTATTTAATACGTATTTATATTTCCTACCTTAATCAAACTCATTCATTAGTTGAAATTCACGTGAATTTTTGAGATATTTTTCCATAATGTGGGCTAACCTTATGTATCCTGTCGCCGGCTTTTTGTAGAATTATTTAGGAGGTGCAATATTGTAATACATCTGCTTGAAGGTAAAGTGATGGACCCCAAGGTACATCAGTTATTCTTTGCTGACGATGGAGCCATTTTAAGTGAGGATCCTACATCTCTGCAACGAGCACTTGATGTGTGGGTGGACGTTCTGGGGGGAAGTGGGTATTGCATTAGTTCAAAAAAGACCGAGTACTTGCGCTGCCCGTTCTCTGATACACTCAGGCCTATTCGAGACATTTATTTGAATGGAACAGTGCTTCCCAAGTGCGAAAACTTCAAATATCTGGGATCTATGATCAATAGCAAAGCAACCTGGGATGACGACATCAATCATTGCGTAAGCGTAGGGTGGATGAAGTGGCGAGGAAATTCCGCTATCTTGTTTGACCGAAAATTGCCACCTAAGTTGAAGGGAAGGCTCTACACCGCAATTGTGCGTCCAGCGCTCATATACGGTTCACAATGTTGGGCGATGTACAAAAAGTATGAGAGTAAATTAACGGCAGCTGAGATGAAGATGCTTCGCATGACAGCAGGAGTGACCAAGCTTGATCGAATAAGAAGTTCGAAGATCCGTGGAAGCTTTCACGTCAAGAAAACCATCGTACAAAAGATAGAGAGCGACCGATTCAGCTGGTATTGCCACGTGCAAAGAAGAGATCATTTGAACCCTGTTAAAAAGGCAATATCAATGTACGTTCCAAAGACAGGCAGGCCTATAAACGCCTGGATCAGACAAATGCGACGACATCAGCATGTGATTGCCCTCAGTAACCGAGTGATCCAAAATCGGCAGGCCTGTCGATATTTTCTGAGGTCAAATAGGCGAACCCCACAGCCGGATCAGTAGAAATGCGGTGAAGTGGGAGGGTTGTGATCCCTTATTTTCGGATCATAACCTCGCTGAAAAAGAAAGAAGAAGAAAATAAATATTGTAATACATCATTTTCACATATCGCGAAGAGTTTACGCAGCGAACGCGAAGATAACTTCGTGGTCGTCGCTTTTTTTCCGACTTCACCTCTATTCCTCGTCATAGGTCAGTTAATTTATACAAAACATTCATCAATTATACGTACATCTAAGCCTTCCTCGTGAATCAGTCTATCTAATCATGAAAACCTGAACAAAATTCCTTCAGTTGTTATAGAGAAAACCGCGCACAGACAGACGCGGCCGGCGGGGGATTTTGTGTTAGAATGTAGAGTGATTTTGCGAAAAAATGGAACGTTGAACGGAATAGAACGCAGATCGCGCGGATTTTAAGTTTTTGAGTAGTCTAATGCCGCCAGTAACAAATACAGAGGACCACTGGCTGTTGTTGCTAGTAAGCCGTCACGGAAGAACTAAGTTTCATCAGGCAGAAGCCGAGAAATCGAGGGTTTGACGGTGGGAATATTTATAAGTGGTCTACAAAAAGCACACTACCAAAAAATGCTGATAGCTCTCCACGGGATTAAAGACATCATTCTATCATTCTACCGGATATAATGTGTGAAAGGCAAGACTACAATTTGATTGGTTTTCATAATTGTACTTTTAGACGAGGGAAGTCCACCATTGTTAATAAAAAAAAAAAAAAACAAAAAACTATAACTACAAATCGGATCACTACGCATGAGGTTCCAAGTTCGAATCCCAGAAAATACCAAAAAGTTTTTTCACGGGCCCACCTCTCGCCAACGTCTAATAAACATCCGAGAGTATTGTTGTCACGAAAAAGCTTCTCAAATCGCCGTTCGGATTCGGCATTAAACTGTAGGTCCCTTCCATTCGTGTGAAAAATATAACGCACACAACATGAGTGGTTTAGAAGTGGTTTGAGACATAAAGTTGAAAACTATCGACCTATATCAAAGCTTTCTGCAATACCTAAATTGTTTGAAAGTATTGTTAAAGATAAGCTTTTTTTCGCGGTTAAAGAAGTTATTTCCAATAATCAGCATGGCTTTGTCCGTGGTAGGTCATGTACTACGAACTTAACTTTATTAACTAATTATATATTTAACAGTTTTGAAAATCGCTTACAAGTTGATGTACTCTACACTGATTTCACTAAAGCTTTTGATAGAGTACATCACACTTTACTTTTGGCTAAACTTAAATCGTTGGGTTTCCACTCTTCAATGCTGATGTGGTTTTCCAATTATTTAAGTAATAGAAGGCAATTGGTAAAGGTCGATAGTTTTACATCTCGCGTAATAGAAGTAACATCTGGCGTTCCACAAGGTAGTCATCTGGGCCCGCTGCTGTTTATTTTGTTTTTAAATGATGTTCACGGTATATTTAATTTTTGTGAGATTTTAACATTCGCGGACGATTTAAAATTATTTGCACGCATAAAAAATACATCTGACTGCATTCGTTTTCAGTCAGATATAAACAGGTTGTCTGAATGGTGTAAACATAATGCTTTAGAGCTTAATATTTCCAAATGTAAGATCTTTACAGCGTACCGCATTACAGCACCGCTTTTTTATGATTATGTTATTAACGATATTAACCTTCTTCGTCTTTATGAAGTTAAGGATCTCGGGGTCATATTTGACACTAAATTGAATTTCTCATTACATTATGATTACGCCATAGCTAAGTCTAACTCTTTGTTAGGCTTTCTTAAACGAAATAGTAAAGACTTTAGAGATGTTTATTGTCTTAAAACTATTTACTGTTCGTTGGTCAGGCCTTATTTAGAATACTCTTCCATCATTTGGGATTCACCTTATGTTGTTCCAGAGCTTAGATTCGAAAGAGTTCAAAAGAATTTCACGAGATATGCTGTCCGTAAATTGAACGTGTTTGACGAACTTCCTAATTATGATGAAAGATGCAAATTAATTGGCTTGCAAACCTTAAGTTTCAGCCGTAAGGCATCTTCCGTCATATTTATCCGCGACATAATTAATTATCACATAAATTCACCAGATTTGGTTTTTCTTATAAATATATATGCTCCCCAGAGATCTCTCCGGGTGAGAAATTTACTTTTCGACAAAAAGCATAGAACCAATTATGGTAGGAATGAGCCTATTACCAGGTGTATATGCACTTTTAATGAGCTATGCAATGAAATTGATTTTAGCTTACCACGATTACAATTTAAAAATTGCGTTTATTCATTGATTTTTGATCAATAATAATATTTATTTTGTTTATTTGAAGTAGTCTATGAGATGCAAAATCGGTAGATGATCCTTAGTCGCGCAACAAACATCTGTTGTGTAAAGCGATACTGAGAGTATACACTCAGAGAACGTAGTGTTCTGTGTGCTCTGTGATGGATATAGAAAAAAAAAAAAAAAAAGCTGGGCCCTGGCACTTTAAAGAGCTGTTGCGCCAAATATATTTGTTTTTGTATAACTACAAATAAACACCCACAATCTTTTCATTGATCTTAATACTGCTTACATATAATACCGCTTGTATTCGTATGTAAAGGTGAGCTAAGCAAAATCAAGCCCAGTTTTAAGTTCAGACCAGCAGAGGCTACTTGAAAAGAAGCCCAAATAAAGTAGATACCTATAATTTTGAGATAGTAAAGAACTTCGTCTACCTTCAGGTCGAGGGAAGAACTACTCCTGCACATTGGAGTTTCTTGAATTGAAATATGTGCTTTAGTCTATTGTATACTATGGCATGGCATTCGCATGTATTGCCTTAGTCCGCAAGCTCATCAGCAGTCAACAAATTACTTTTTCCGCGCTACTTTCATGATGTTCCTTCTCGTATGTTGATGGCATAGACTAAGTCCTTCGCTATTGCCATCTTATTGACGATCTCCTTACCGCCATTAAAATGAATGCTAATTGCACATATGTGCTCCGTATATTTTCTGAATATAGCCATCTTCACATGGCATTTCTATTACCTGAATCAAAGTGCTATAATTACATTGCATATCAAAGAGAGTAGTTGCCATTGATTTACCGCTTAGCGATTTAGCTACATGTCGTTCATTTGCTTCTCCAGTAATTTTCTACCCAGTAGTAGTAGTAGTAAAATGTTTTTTATTTTCAACATTTTACACCATTACATTGCTTTGAGACCAAAGTATACAATTTTTGCTGAATAGTAAAAAACTTACGACAATGATAATAAATTGTCGTCTGTCGTGTAAATTACAATTAAAAATTAGTTTCAATGGGAAGGTACTTAAATTTGGATTTTAAAAACAACTAGCTGGTTGTACCCGCTTCGCTGGGTCTTTAAATATGCGATTTCAAGTACACTTCTTTAGAGCACTCTCCGTTTTGTCATTGAAATAGGTTACCCG
Source organism: Brachypalpus laphriformis (assembly GCA_945910035.1). Classification (NCBI taxonomy): domain Eukaryota; kingdom Metazoa; phylum Arthropoda; class Insecta; order Diptera; family Syrphidae; genus Brachypalpus; species Brachypalpus laphriformis. The sequence continues at coordinate 130,111,268 of OX246755.1, forward strand.
CTAATCCTTTATGAGGGTCGTAGGGGTAGTATGATTAGGTGCACTCTCCGTCATTCTTGATCCTCCGCCGTCGACTTCAACTCATCAGGAGAGATGTCGGACTTGATCCAACCATATATTTCTAGGCCTACCGAGGGGTCGCTAACTTGATGGCACGACTATCATGACACGTCGTGGAAGCCGGTCTGGGGACATACGCACACTTTGACCAAACCGTCAAAGCATAGATCCTTCCATTCGAAGAATTAGCTGCTCAACATTGCGCGCTTCGCGTACTCTGGTGATACGTATTCTATCCCTACGAGTGAATCCAGCAACACCGCGAAAGAACCTTTTTCGGCAGCTTGTATCCGCGACTATAGGTGAGAGTTGGAACATATACCGAGTTTAAAACCGATAATTGAGCTTGAAGACTGTAGGTCAGTTGGGCATTCCTTATAACAGATAAACCAAGTTCTCTCAAAATTGATCCAGCCTGACCATTTCTACAAATTAACTCGACATTGCTCTTTTCATCACTCGTGAATAAGACCCCGAGATACTTAAACTTATCCACCTGCTTCAGTGGGACTCTATATACACGCAGAGTGTACTGAATAGGCGTTCTGGAAACAGCCAATACTTCCGATTTGTTCACGTTTCAGCATCGTCACAAGCGGCTACAAACCTTTCGAGTGCGCGCTGAAGTTCGGTTTAAGAGGACCCAAGGATGACCAAATCATCCGCAAAGAGAAGATGACCAATGCTTAAGTCCCCCACTTTGCAACATTCTCTGCTACGGCTGCGCTGCAGCATCCAGTCCGTATATGCAATGAAGAGGCGAGGTGACGAAAGGCACCCTTGGCAGAGTCCAACCCCCACAGTGAAAGGTATTGATTTAAAGCCATTTACCCGAACACAGCTTCTATAGTTTGTATATAAATACTGCCTCGCCCTTAATAAGGAACTCCAGAGTTTGCCTCGAGGAACCCTAACATATGCCTTACATTCGCCAAATATACAAAACTGGTGTATACAGGTTCAGCATACTCCCAGGCCTTCTCAAGAACCATTCTGAGCTGTGCTTCTGTGCTTCTACCAGGCCGAAAACCGAAACCATTGCTCATCCGCCAAACTATCCTCAACCAGAGCTCTGGAACGCATTTTTAGAATCTTAGCAAAGACGTTTCCCCGGGGACTTAAAAGAGATATCCCCTATAGTTGATTCCACCTCTTGTGTCCCCCTTTTACAAAGAGAGACAATCACCAGGGGTTTCACAGCACTCATATGCTACTTTAATGACACGTGAGAGCCATTGCACTCACTCTTTACCAAACGCATTTAGCATTTCTGGCCCCATTTCATCTACATCGGTAGATTAGCGAACTTTTAGTAATTTGATCGCCAAAGTCTCGAGCATAGGTCTGTCATCTTTTTGATGACATGGCTTGTTCGGGATTGAGCAATTCTGAAAAGTGTTCGCTCCATCTCCATCGCTCATTGGAAACCGTCGTTTGTATTGACTCTTTTCACGATATTCAACTTTCTTCTTCTGATTCGGCGGACGGTCTGCCAGAATATTTTATTTACAGATATGCAGTCACGTTTCAATGAAATAGTTTATTACATTTGAAAAACACGTATAATTACCTGAAGTATTTCTCGAAAACACCTTCTAAAAGGTAGGAAAATAAACTTGTAGTATGAGTATTCAACTTGCAATATACTGCCTACGCCACCCTGTTAATAATTTATTTTAAATCTATTAAAACATTCTAAAATGTGGACAAATCCAACGATCAACAACATCTTATCTAATAAAATGAAAAAAAATATTGCAATTTTTCTGTCTGTACATGCATATGTATTATATCTACATATGGTCGCGCACATTGCCAAATATCTTAATTTTAAGAAGGTTTGACATATCCTTATTAATAAAATTTAAGATGTCTTAGATTTGACATTGGCACTGATAATATTTTTTTCCAATGTTTAGTCCAGATGAGATCACACACAAAAGTTCAAAACAGCGCGCCCATATACTCACATACACATACTATTGCAGCGATAGCCTCTGCTGCATGGCTGCTGGCAGTGGTCTCCACTAAAGCAAATATAGCTCAAATGAATCTTAGACGAATTTACTAAAAACGATTTCTTTTGTTTTTAAATCCAATAAGCCATTGTTGAGTCAGGACCGCGTGAATTTAATTTTCCCCCTTTGTGCCATTTAGACCTCGAATGCTCAGTTCCTGTAAGTTGTAGAGCAATTTCTAATAGAATCTTCCCGAGGAAATGCAAATCATAACAGTGAAAACCGCATCCAATTTCCTTCAGTGGTTCTCGAGATTAGCGCGTTTTGGGGACTTCCTTTTGTACGATGTAGTTTGTTTGATGAACATGAACATGCGTGCACTCCACTGGTGGGCCATTGATTGCAATGACCCACGCATATCTGTGATATCTTTATATCTCAAATAATTATATTTTTGCTTATTACTTCCGTTATAAGAATCATAGAATAATAATTTATACCTCAATATCTTCAGCAAGAAATTTACTAATCGAAGAATTAAGTAACTTTTAAATCGGTTCAGCCATTTTGTAGACATATGTGTGTAAAGCATAGGAAAATATTTTTTGTCAGTTAAGAAAACATATAAAAGAGGTTTAAAAGCCCGATAACGGATTCAGGATACTAGAATTAATCCTATACTTTACCTCTTCTCAAGACAAATCGATTGATATATATATTGTTGAGGTATCGTTACATAGCTATTCCCTATTCGCGGACAAACAGTAAAAATGTGTTCTCTTTTATAGATGTAGAGAAGATTATATAAAAGAAGAGAAATAAAAGATGGTGCTAATCTTTGTACTAAATGAAATTAGCTATAACTTGTTTTCTGTAGATTATGGCCGCAGTAATATAGTTGACCAGTATGTTCCAATCATTCGTGCTTCCTCCATTGAGTACAGTGATGAGTTCAAAATTGCGTTTTCAAAATATTTCACTCTAAATTCCCTTAATACGGGGACTCTGCCTGAGAAGTGATTGATGTTTTCTTCTTCTCTCATGTTACAAATATTGCATAGAGTTGATTCGTTGCCTCCAAATCTGCTTCCATTAAGTAAGATTAGATCGCATCTAGCTTTAAAAATACACGTAATTTTTTTAATGTTAAAACCATCGATAAAATACTGGTCTTTCGCAGAAGCATTTACATCAAGGAAACCATCGTACAAGAAATAGAGTGCGAACGGCTCAGCTGATATTGCCACGTTCAAAGAAGAGATCATTTGAACCCTGCTAAAAAGGCAGTATCAATGCACGTTCCAAAGACATCGCGACGTAGGAAAGGCAGGCCTATAAACGCCTGGATCACACAAATGCGACGACATTGGCATTTCTTTGGCCTCAGTAACCGAGTGATTCAAAATCGGCGGGCCTGCCGATATTTTCTGAGGTCAAATAGGCGAACCCCACAGGGGGATCAATAGAAATGCGGTGAAGTGAGAGGGTTGTGATCCCTTATTTTTCGATCATAACCTCGCTGATAAAAGAAAGAAGAAGAAGAAGACTGTTGGCCTTTCGAGTATACGTGATCCAGAAACTTGAAAATTCTTGTCCTGCTTTCCCTCGCTCTCCGTTCGCTTTTTTGGCGACTATCTGCTTTGTCTTCTGGATCAGAAGCTGTAAGTTTTTGATGTTCCAGTCTCTTTTACGTGGTATGTTCTGATCCCAGTACAAACCAAACCTATTTCCGATAGTGTCTATTCCTTTCACCCAAAATAGCTGTTTTTCGAAAAGCATTTTGGTAAGTTGATGTGGTAGTCTAGCATCATTGTATTCGAACATTCTTTTCTTGACATACCTTAGATGTAAGTCTAGTGTATAAAAGTGCACATCTTCAGCTCCAGTCTCAATGGACAAGGCGTAGTTTGGAGTGCCTGATGGTAGTTTCAAAAATCTGTTTAAAAAATAGCGTTGTAGTTTATCCACTTCTTCAAACATTCCAAAGCTTCAGACTTGAGCACTATAAGTTTGGATGGCTCTGCACACAGCCAGAAACAGTTTCCACCTTGCACTGAGAATTATGGGTTTCTTACTTAAAAACTACTGCCATGTTGCGTTGTTGCTGCTCTTTGCTGTATTATTATTTTTTTTTTCTCTACATGCTTTACAAAGCTCATTTTTGGAGTGAGAAGTACACCAAAATAGGTATAATGCGACGCTATTTGAATTTCTTCCCCTTTGAAAAACTACGTTTCTTGGTTTGATAGCCTACCACCATTTCGGAAAACAATGATTTCTGATTTTGAAGAGAATTTCTTTCCAAATTCGGATCTTCGGCAAAATTTGGTACATACGATATGCTACTCATTTCTCGACTTGGGTTGAGAAGATCTCTGAAGTAGGTTTGAAATTCCGCTTATTCCAGGACACTGTTGCTGTTCTTGATTTCTTATCTCCTTTGCTAGGCGCCACCCACTATAAAACCAGTGTGTCCATGGAGCGCCCTTTTTTTATTGTGAAGACTACAAGAACAACTGCATCTGATTTCGATTAAGTCTAAGCTATATAATAGAATCATTACATTACATTACATTATCATAGTAATCAGAATTTTACAAAGCGTCTGCTTAATGGGGATCTGCTACTCATGTGGCTGGCCAAGTGATTCTCCGGCTGATCGCCCCGCAGATGTCCTTAGCAGAATTAGTCTTGGACCTGTGTAGACAAATGAACCATTCAACATAGACGATGATAGCCAAAATTTCCGTCCACCTGAACAAAACAAAGTGAGGATAGCAATATCCAAGCTAAAATCCAACAAGGCTGCTGGACCTGACGGCTTACCGACCGAACTTTTCAAGGGAGCTGGTGATGAATTGGTAGAGTGCATACACCAACTCATCTCTAAGATTTGGTCAGACGAGTGTATGCCTGATGGAATCTCAGCGTCGTTTGCCCGATTCACAAGAAAGGTTTCCCCCTCAACTGCGCCAATTATAGAGGCATCAGTCTTCTCAACATCGCATATAAGATCTTTTCTGCGATATTGTGTGAATGTCTGACACCTTTTATCAACAGCCTGATTGGACCCTATCAGTGCGGTTTCAGGCCAGGAAAGTCCACCATCGATCAAATCTTCACACCTCGGCAGATCATGGAGAAAACCCAAGAATTCCAAATCGATACTCATCATCTCTTTATCGATTTCAAGGCCGCCTATGACAGCATCTATAGGGAAGAGCTTTATAGAGCCATGCCTAGTTTTGACACCCCTGCCAAACTTGCCCGTCTGTGCAGGCTGATGATGGAGAACGCTTGCTGCTCCATCAAGGTCGGTAATGACCTTACCGAGACCTTTGAAAAAGTTTTAGACAAGGTGACGCGCTGTCATGTGACTTCTTTAATATTGTACTTGAACGGATTGTGCGTAACTCACAAGCCAACACCGGAGGCACAATCTATTACAAGTCTGTACAACTGCTTGCATACACCGACGATATAGACATTATCGGAAGAACTCAGCGGGTTGTCACCGGTGCGTTTGCAAGCATTGAGGCGGAAGCGACCAAAATGGGTTTAGCGATAAACGATGGCAAAACCAAGTATATGCTGTTAACAAAAAGAGACAGCCAAAACCGACGAATTGGACAGAACGTCATAGTGGGCAGCTGTAACTTCGAGGTAGTAAGGGACTTTGTCTACCTTGGCTCTGCTATAAACTCGAAAAACAACATCAGCGCATCAAGCGAAGAATAACTCTTGCCAATCGCTGTTTTTTTTTTGCTCATAAGGCAATTGAACAGTAGAGCCATATCTCGAACAACTAAGAAGACTCTATATAAGACCCTGATCACCCCAATCCTGCTTTACGGCGCTGAAACATGGACTTTATTAAAAGAGGATGAAGATATCCTTGGTCGCTTCGAGAGAAAAATTCTTCGTAAGATTTTCGGTCCCGTTTGCGTTGACGGGTTTTGGAGGAGAAAATTCAATCCCGTACTATACGAGCTGTACAGCGACATCGACCTAGTCAATAGCTGCATATTGGACGTCTGAGATGGCTAGGGCATGTAGAGCGAATGGACACCAACGCTCCGGCCCGCAGAGTCTTCGAATCTAACCCCGAGGGACGACGCAGTAGAGGGAATCATCGCCGTAGGTGGCGCGCACAAGTTCAAGAGGACCTCAACCAACTTGGAGTCCGCAACTGGAGGCAATTAGCTAGAAACCGAGCTAAATGGAGAGGCTTGTTGGTTGAGGCCCAGGTTCACCCCGAACTGCGGTGTCACCTGAGTAAGTGTGTAGACAAATTGATTGACTATCTTCAAGGTAAGGCTTGCCATCGCCATATTTTGGCTAATTCTTCAAAAGTAAGTACCACCATTTATTGACAACATTTTCATGTACTTTGTCTCATTTTTGTTTAGAAGAAAGCCCACCTTGACGGGTTTTGTTATACAGTGAGTCCTACTTTCATATCAATGATTTCAATGTCATTACACAAAATTTGAAAATAGTACAATTGACTCCTTTTCATCAAGTGGATGTTTACATTATTGTTTACAAGTGGAATTTTACATTATTGGACGTATATCCACCGAGTAGAGTGCGTAGGAGGGCAGGCGGTATCATCGGACCGTATTTCTTACACTACAGAACAATGATCCGCGAATTTTTGTTGCCAAAAGTTCAAGACATTGGTGTAGGTGACTTGTGGTTTCAACAGGATAGTGCACCGTGCCACACAGCGGGTGAAACCATCCGGTTATTGAGAGACAATTTTCACGGAAACATCGTCTCAAGACATGGGCCTGTAAATTAGCCTTCAAGATCGAGTGATCAGACACCGTTGGGTTATTTTTTGTGGGGGTATGTGAAATCACTTATTTAAGTTGGTAAACCACAATCGATTGATGCCTCGAACATAACACGTGTTATTAACGGAATAACGGCCGATATGATCGAGAGAGCGCAAGAAAATTGGACCCACAGAATGGACCATCTGAGGACAACAGACAACAACAAAGCTGAACTATCAGCTCAAATACAATTTTCGATTATTTAATTGAGTTTTTTTATTTTTTTTTAATTCAAGAAGCTCTTATTGGATCACCCTTTAGATGCACAAAAAATATTGATCCGATAGATCAATGTATGAAAATTCAAAACCGACTGTCGAAGGCGATATTGTTACCTCTAGAGTATTTAATTTTTAGTAAGTCACTGTAAAAAAACATTATTAATTCATCCTTTTCTACTTAAACATTTATTAATATTTAAATCCAAGTGAAGAAGCTACAGATGATATTAGCAGCTATACTTATGCAACAATCAATTTGGAATCTCCTTTCCCACTTGCTTCATCACGAACTCGAACAAGCAAATCCCAAAATATAATTTTTTTTCTTTCTTTACTGAAGCATTCAGGTCAATTCACGTAACAGGTCAATTGTACTACTACCTTGATTATCCATTTTATTGGAACTTCTTTGATTTTCTAAGAAAGCCGAGCAAACACTTCAGTGATAAGCAGCTTACAGTATCAGCATTCACCCCATCAGCACAGAAAATCTGCCACCTGATACTATTAAAGGCAGGACACTCTCAGCGAAATCATTCCGCAGTATCGTCGTCATCTCCACAAGCGTCGCAGACTAATAGCTTCACTCAAGCTTAGCACATTACGTTGCTTAGCAAAAGCGAAGTGCATTGTCAAGATGCCAATAAGTTATCTTCAGTCTTTTCTGCTGAGAGACAGCAAGAATGCCACTAATCTCTTACAAAACACACACAATTGTGTTCCTGAGAAACCCAATCGTCCCTAGCCAAAGATGGAGGAAGACACAACGCAGGTTCGGGTCCTGAGGAAATTTCGTCTGAACCTTGCCTAACAATTTCATCGGAGAGCTCTTTCCCCAAAAATCCCAGTGTGACGTGCGGCCAAGATAAGAGTCAGAGAATTCAGCTTTGCGACCAAGTGCAAAGATTCATTACATTCACGAACTATTCTAGAAGTGGTTAAATGACTGAGCAAGGTCTTAAGCGCGGCCTCACTGTCACAACAGACGCAAAGACTTCATCTCTTTCACCACTTCATTACAATGTAATTCATGGCCATTAGGATTGCATAAGTTTGCGTTTGGAAAACAGACGCATATTTACTTAATGAAAAGTGAAGTCTAATGTTGTCGTCGTCCACGAAGGCACCCGCACCCGCACCAGACCTTTGACTGGTTTTCGATGCATGGTTCAGACTAACCGAAGCCTGTCTTGAATACAAAGAAAGTCGATTTTGAACTTACGCAACAGCTCCTTGTTCGTTGTGTCAGACGGCATGTCCGTGAGACCAGAATAGTAGGATAAGTGTCGCATAATATTATCAAAACTCCAGTGCAGGTAATACCAAAAACCAAACCGCTTAAGATGATCGCTGGCTTTGATAGTACAGCCCATAATATAAGTATCAAGAGGAGGTAAATTCAACAATTCATCTATGTATCTATAGCGCAAACAGCAGTCACATATTTACGCGAAAAGCCTTTCGACCAAACAACCGATGCATATGCTAGGAATTGTCTTATTATATTCATATAGATCCATATCTGCTTTGTCTTCTGGATCAGAAGCTGTAAGTTTTTGATGTTCCAGTCTCTTTTACGTGGTATGTTCTGATCCCAGTACAAACCAAACCTATTTCCGATAGTGTCTATTCCTTTCACCCAAAATAGCTGTTTTTCGAAAAGCATTTTGGTAAGTTGATGTGGTAGTCTAGCATCATTGTATTCGAACATTCTTTTCTTGACATACCTTAGATGTAAGTCTAGTGTATAAAAGTGCACATCTTCAGCTCCAGTCTCAATGGACAAGGCGTAGTTTGGAGTGCCTGATGGTAGTTTCAAAAATCTGTTTAAAAAATAGCGTTGTAGTTTATCCACTTCTTCAAACATTCCAAAGCTTCAGACTTGAGCACTATAAGTTTGGATGGCTCTGCACACAGCCAGAAACAGTTTCCACCTTGCACTGAGAATTATGGGTTTCTTACTTAAAAACTACTGCCATGTTGCGTTGTTGCTGCTCTTTGCTGTATTATTATTTTTTTTTTCTCTACATGCTTTACAAAGCTCATTTTTGGAGTGAGAAGTACACCAAAATAGGTATAATGCGACGCTATTTGAATTTCTTCCCCTTTGAAAAACTACGTTTCTTGGTTTGATAGCCTACCACCATTTCGGAAAACAATGATTTCTGATTTTGAAGAGAATTTCTTTCCAAATTCGGATCTTCGGCAAAATTTGGTACATACGATATGCTACTCATTTCTCGACTTGGGTTGAGAAGATCTCTGAAGTAGGTTTGAAATTCCGCTTATTCCAGGACACTGTTGCTGTTCTTGATTTCTTATCTCCTTTGCTAGGCGCCACCCACTATAAAACCAGTGTGTCCATGGAGCGCCCTTTTTTTATTGTGAAGACTACAAGAACAACTGCATCTGATTTCGATTAAGTCTAAGCTATATAATAGAATCATTACATTACATTACATTATCATAGTAATCAGAATTTTACAAAGCGTCTGCTTAATGGGGATCTGCTACTCATGTGGCTGGCCAAGTGATTCTCCGGCTGATCGCCCCGCAGATGTCCTTAGCAGAACTAGTCTTGGACCTGTGTAGACAAATGAACCATTCAACATAGACGATGATAGCCAAAATTTCCGTCCACCTGAACAAAACAAAGTGAGGATAGCAATATCCAAGCTAAAATCCAACAAGGCTGCTGGACCTGACGGCTTACCGACCGAACTTTTCAAGGGAGCTGGTGATGAATTGGTAGAGTGCATACACCAACTCATCTCTAAGATTTGGTCAGACGAGTGTATGCCTGATGGAATCTCAGCGTCGTTTGCCCGATTCACAAGAAAGGTTTCCCCCTCAACTGCGCCAATTATAGAGGCATCAGTCTTCTCAACATCGCATATAAGATCTTTTCTGCGATATTGTGTGAATGTCTGACACCTTTTATCAACAGCCTGATTGGACCCTATCAGTGCGGTTTCAGGCCAGGAAAGTCCACCATCGATCAAATCTTCACACCTCGGCAGATCATGGAGAAAACCCAAGAATTCCAAATCGATACTCATCATCTCTTTATCGATTTCAAGGCCGCCTATGACAGCATCTATAGGGAAGAGCTTTATAGAGCCATGCCTAGTTTTGACACCCCTGCCAAACTTGCCCGTCTGTGCAGGCTGATGATGGAGAACGCTTGCTGCTCCATCAAGGTCGGTAATGACCTTACCGAGACCTTTGAAAAAGTTTTAGACAAGGTGACGCGCTGTCATGTGACTTCTTTAATATTGTACTTGAACGGATTGTGCGTAACTCACAAGCCAACACCGGAGGCACAATCTATTACAAGTCTGTACAACTGCTTGCATACACCGACGATATAGACATTATCGGAAGAACTCAGCGGGTTGTCACCGGTGCGTTTGCAAGCATTGAGGCGGAAGCGACCAAAATGGGTTTAGCGATAAACGATGGCAAAACCAAGTATATGCTGTTAACAAAAAGAGACAGCCAAAACCGACGAATTGGACAGAACGTCATAGTGGGCAGCTGTAACTTCGAGGTAGTAAGGGACTTTGTCTACCTTGGCTCTGCTATAAACTCGAAAAACAACATCAGCGCATCAAGCGAAGAATAACTCTTGCCAATCGCTGTTTTTTTTTTGCTCATAAGGCAATTGAACAGTAGAGCCATATCTCGAACAACTAAGAAGACTCTATATAAGACCCTGATCACCCCAATCCTGCTTTACGGCGCTGAAACATGGACTTTATTAAAAGAGGATGAAGATATCCTTGGTCGCTTCGAGAGAAAAATTCTTCGTAAGATTTTCGGTCCCGTTTGCGTTGACGGGTTTTGGAGGAGAAAATTCAATCCCGTACTATACGAGCTGTACAGCGACATCGACCTAGTCAATAGCTGCATATTGGACGTCTGAGATGGCTAGGGCATGTAGAGCGAATGGACACCAACGCTCCGGCCCGCAGAGTCTTCGAATCTAACCCCGAGGGACGACGCAGTAGAGGGAATCATCGCCGTAGGTGGCGCGCACAAGTTCAAGAGGACCTCAACCAACTTGGAGTCCGCAACTGGAGGCAATTAGCTAGAAACCGAGCTAAATGGAGAGGCTTGTTGGTTGAGGCCCAGGTTCACCCCGAACTGCGGTGTCACCTGAGTAAGTGTGTAGACAAATTGATTGACTATCTTCAAGGTAAGGCTTGCCATCGCCATATTTTGGCTAATTCTTCAAAAGTAAGTACCACCATTTATTGACAACATTTTCATGTACTTTGTCTCATTTTTGTTTAGAAGAAAGCCCACCTTGACGGGTTTTGTTATACAGTGAGTCCTACTTTCATATCAATGATTTCAATGTCATTACACAAAATTTGAAAATAGTACAATTGACTCCTTTTCATCAAGTGGATGTTTACATTATTGTTTACAAGTGGAATTTTACATTATTGGACGTATATCCACCGAGTAGAGTGCGTAGGAGGGCAGGCGGTATCATCGGACCGTATTTCTTACACTACAGAACAATGATCCGCGAATTTTTGTTGCCAAAAGTTCAAGACATTGGTGTAGGTGACTTGTGGTTTCAACAGGATAGTGCACCGTGCCACACAGCGGGTGAAACCATCCGGTTATTGAGAGACAATTTTCACGGAAACATCGTCTCAAGACATGGGCCTGTAAATTAGCCTTCAAGATCGAGTGATCAGACACCGTTGGGTTATTTTTTGTGGGGGTATGTGAAATCACTTATTTAAGTTGGTAAACCACAATCGATTGATGCCTCGAACATAACACGTGTTATTAACGGAATAACGGCCGATATGATCGAGAGAGCGCAAGAAAATTGGACCCACAGAATGGACCATCTGAGGACAACAGACAACAACAAAGCTGAACTATCAGCTCAAATACAATTTTCGATTATTTAATTGAGTTTTTTTATTTTTTTTTAATTCAAGAAGCTCTTATTGGATCACCCTTTAGATGCACAAAAAATATTGATCCGATAGATCAATGTATGAAAATTCAAAACCGACTGTCGAAGGCGATATTGTTACCTCTAGAGTATTTAATTTTTAGTAAGTCACTGTAAAAAAACATTATTAATTCATCCTTTTCTACTTAAACATTTATTAATATTTAAATCCAAGTGAAGAAGCTACAGATGATATTAGCAGCTATACTTATGCAACAATCAATTTGGAATCTCCTTTCCCACTTGCTTCATCACGAACTCGAACAAGCAAATCCCAAAATATAATTTTTTTTCTTTCTTTACTGAAGCATTCAGGTCAATTCACGTAACAGGTCAATTGTACTACTACCTTGATTATCCATTTTATTGGAACTTCTTTGATTTTCTAAGAAAGCCGAGCAAACACTTCAGTGATAAGCAGCTTACAGTATCAGCATTCACCCCATCAGCACAGAAAATCTGCCACCTGATACTATTAAAGGCAGGACACTCTCAGCGAAATCATTCCGCAGTATCGTCGTCATCTCCACAAGCGTCGCAGACTAATAGCTTCACTCAAGCTTAGCACATTACGTTGCTTAGCAAAAGCGAAGTGCATTGTCAAGATGCCAATAAGTTATCTTCAGTCTTTTCTGCTGAGAGACAGCAAGAATGCCACTAATCTCTTACAAAACACACACAATTGTGTTCCTGAGAAACCCAATCGTCCCTAGCCAAAGATGGAGGAAGACACAACGCAGGTTCGGGTCCTGAGGAAATTTCGTCTGAACCTTGCCTAACAATTTCATCGGAGAGCTCTTTCCCCAAAAATCCCAGTGTGACGTGCGGCCAAGATAAGAGTCAGAGAATTCAGCTTTGCGACCAAGTGCAAAGATTCATTACATTCACGAACTATTCTAGAAGTGGTTAAATGACTGAGCAAGGTCTTAAGCGCGGCCTCACTGTCACAACAGACGCAAAGACTTCATCTCTTTCACCACTTCATTACAATGTAATTCATGGCCATTAGGATTGCATAAGTTTGCGTTTGGAAAACAGACGCATATTTACTTAATGAAAAGTGAAGTCTAATGTTGTCGTCGTCCACGAAGGCACCCGCACCCGCACCAGACCTTTGACTGGTTTTCGATGCATGGTTCAGACTAACCGAAGCCTGTCTTGAATACAAAGAAAGTCGATTTTGAACTTACGCAACAGCTCCTTGTTCGTTGTGTCAGACGGCATGTCCGTGAGACCAGAATAGTAGGATAAGTGTCGCATAATATTATCAAAACTCCAGTGCAGGTAATACCAAAAACCAAACCGCTTAAGATGATCGCTGGCTTTGATAGTACAGCCCATAATATAAGTATCAAGAGGAGGTAAATTCAACAATTCATCTATGTATCTATAGCGCAAACAGCAGTCACATATTTACGCGAAAAGCCTTTCGACCAAACAACCGATGCATATGCTAGGAATTGTCTTATTATATTCATATAGATCCAGAGGATATAAAGCCCGGTTATAAGCCCCATGTCTTGCCAAAAGCATCATACTGCTGCCAGAAAACTGAGAGCGCCTTGCATGTTTTAAACTCGAATTTTTTTTTCTTATACTAGATATTTGACCATTGGAAATATGGACATTTTTTAAATTAAAACAAAAACATTCTTTTTTAATATACAAGTATTTACTAGAAGTTAAAAAAGGTACATACTTTGGAGAGAAGTATCAGAGAAAATTTATCTTAAAATGGGCAGCCACGATCACTCATGAATGCCATTCCCGGGGTGATGGTTTTTTTTTATCCGCTCACCATCCACTATCATTCATGAATGACATTCCTCAGCTTTGCTCTTCTCTTCTGTCCGCCGAGACAACATTGAAATGCAAAGTGAGGAAAGAATGACACTCATCGCAATCCACTATCACGCATGAAACCGAATTGAAAAAAATGTTTGAATTCCTTCGCGCATGAATATGGACTCTGACACGCAGTCCCATCCACCGGCATTTATGAGTGCGCTCACGCCGGGAATGGCATTAATGAGTAATCGTGGATGCCCAGCTTTAAAAGTAGCTTTAACTACACAAAACTTAGCCCACTTGTAATATATTTTTTTGTGCACCAGATTTCCCATTGAAGCTCTTCCAAACATACATATTCAACCGCCGAATTTAAAATATAACGAATAGGGTATCATACGATTCGTTCCAGACGGATTGCAATTCTTCTGTATGCTTTTATTGTGCTCTATTTTTAATATTTACATAATAATGTAACATGTGAAAATCAGTAGCCACAAATAATAACGACTTTGGTCGCTTAAGCTGAAAGTTTCATTAATTAAAATGAATGAACATCGTTAAATAGAAAATTTAAGATACGAGTGGATAGATATTCAAAATTTCATTATGTAAATTTAGTTAAACCTGGCCCTAGAGATTAATGTAGCTAGTTATTTAAAACATGTTCACACCGTGTTAATTAAATACAAATGAAAATAAGTTTTAACCAGTTTTATTAACGAAAATACAGAATGGTTACAATTCGTCTAAAACGATGGTACCTTATTCTTTATAAATGAACTACGCCCTATTAAAGGGGGCGGTGGAGTTGTGAAACAAAAACTTTCTAATTCGACGTATTTTCTTTGACTTTTTAGAGATCTCATTAAAGTTCCTTTTTTTCTTTTTAATGAAACGCATTTAAAAAATTTGCGTAACTTCATATGGTATAACATACGGGCACGTACAAATTAGAGAAGAGTAGCCCTTTTTTTCCTAGGCCGAAATTAAAGTTCTTTTTTAAAAACGGCTCCAAATAGTGGGCATGGCCATGAATTTAGTATAGAGCCAGTTTCTTTATACACATTTTGTTAAACAGTCCTTAATTAATATATATATATAAGTACATATATGTATATACTTTAGAATGGAAAATGCTTAAGCGAGACTAGTGAATCGGAACGACCTCGATAGAAAAAACATGAAACATTCAACCACGCTGAGAGGTTGTCGTCCGATCACCGAAATCAAACAGTGTCGGGTGCGGTTAGTACTTAGATGGAAGATCGCTTGGGAACACCCTATGTTGTTGGCATTTTAGTCGTATTATAAGCTGATGTACTCCACACAGATTTGTCAAAGCTTTTGATAGAGTACGTCTTACTTATTTTTTAGCTAAGCTTAAATCATTGGGTTTTCGCTCCTCAATGCTCAGGTGGGTTTCCAATTATTTAAGTGATAGAAAGCGATTTGTTATAAAAGTAACTTGTGGTGTCCTTCAAGATAGTCATCTGGGCTATTATCTGTTAAGTAAAAGGCCAGAGCCAGAACATCAGTTTGAATGTGTGTTTGCATATACGTGAGAAAGCCATTAGTAGATGTAAAGGCTGTTTTTTAAGCCAGTACTAACTTTGATTTTGAGCAAAACACATGAAACTTCATTAAATAGCCATTTATTTATGTTCAATCGAGAGAATGCATTCTGCAATTCATTTTTAAACATAACTTCGGGCATATGCCCACCACGGCTGGATCTGATGAATGTCATCCGAGAGACAAAGTTTCGACAGCTTTTTCAAGCATTTTTGGCCGTATATCCACAATAACACGAATAATGTTGGCTTCCAATGCGTCGATTGTTATTGGTTTGTCAGCGTAGACTAGCGACTTTATTAGAAAATAATCAAGAGGCGTCAAATCACAAATTTTCCATAAAGTGGACGGACAAAGACAAAGCTGTTGTGAACGACGTCAAATCGATAAACTTGTTCTGTTCTTCAACACTCTCTTGAACGGATGCAATATTCTCTTCACTATGCATTCTTCTTATGCGTCCCGATGCCACCGTATCTTGCAAAAAAATGTTGCGCGAAAACGGTCAACAATACGACGAATAGCGGTCTCAGATGGTCGATTATGTCGGGTGTAATATGGTGCATGTGCTCTATAAGTTAGGCGCACAGAACAATAATTTTGGTACCAAATTTCTAAAATTTGGTAACGTTGTTGAAGCGTGTATGTCGTCACGATAAAATTGCAAAGACTACTGAATAAAAATGACACTGACAGTTTGCAATCTGACAATTGGTTTGACAGATATAACTGTCTAAAGTTAGTACTGGCTTAAAAAAACACCCTCTATAAGAGAAAGATGGATGAGTAGCGCATGCCCACAAGTCAGCTACTAGTTTAGGTCGGTGTCGATTACTACGTTTACATGACGGATTGAATATGATTAATATATAAACGCAGATCGGATTGAAATAGGATTGACTCGGTCTGATCACAACATTTTCTAGGAGCGAGTTGAGATTTCACATGTAAACACGGATCGAAAGATCGAGTTTGAAAGAGAGAGAAAGAAGAGAGAGTAGGGAAAGAAAAGGAACTTCACGCACAGACGAGGAAGTGTCAAACTCAATCCTCTTTCGTGTTGATACTTACTCAATTCCTCAATATCTGTGGTCACAAGGTAAAACCGCCTAAGCGGATTTTCACAGATTCTCAGAAAACGAGTTTAAAATTTTCGTTTTTCCCGAAAACGTATGCGAATTTGAAATTTTAGTGTTGTTCTTTTGCTTATAACTCGGTAACGATGACAGGTAATAAGGTACAAATTTGTTGGCATAAACTTCGAATAATAGAGCATCTTCTGGCATTCTTAACTCAATTTTGTCCTAACTCGACTTAGGCGGTGTGGGCGCCTTGGCGTAAGTGGTTAGTGTGTCGGATCACTAAGCATGAGGTTCCAAGTTCGAGTCCCAGAAAACACCAACAAGTTTTTTCACGGTCCCACCTATCGCGAGCGTCTGACAAACATCCGAGAGTATTGTTGTCACGAAAAAGGCTTCTCAAATCGCCGTTCGGATTCGGCATTAAACTGTAGGTCCCTTCCATTCGTGTGAAAAATATAACGCACACAACATGAGTAGTTGCGAGAAGCTAGGCCCTGGCACTTTAAAAGAGCTGTCGCGCCAAATATTTGTATTTTTTTTTTTTTTTTTTGACTTAGGCGGTTTTACTTTGTGAATACAGTATTGCGGACAGTGAAAACGCAAATCGAAAATCATTCCTGAGTTAATCTGATCTCTCACTCCGGTCATGTAAACGTATTAGATGCATCAGTTGTTTTGTGCTCGGTGTGCGTGTACGGTTTATTTTTAGCATGGGTAGGTGAAAAATCTTCAGAGACACTATGACTTTTTTTTTCTCTTGTAAAACCCATACCCACGTGGCAACGACACTGCGACCTGAAAGATCTATTGTATTGGTACACTATGACTTATTCTTATAATACATTCTTACCAATTAAAAAAAAAAACTTCTTCAATTTTTAGCTGACTTCAGCGAACTTTCATTATCAACTAATTTCTTTTTAAAACATGATTACACTTGGCAGGCAGCGTTAAAAAAAAACACCTGCTGATCCTGCCATTACATGCGGCTACTCCTTATTGCGATAGTTCAACCGGTTTAGTTTTTTGTAGCCGGCGCACTAGGTTCGACACATTCAGAATGTGGAGCATGGTGTTGCTGTGTAACTGTATACCATACATATTTACAGGTTTTAGTACTTGCTTATATATAAAAGCAGTTTTTTATATATGCTTAACTTAAAATGAGTTCCAAAAACTCAATAAATTTCCCTGAAACAGTTCTCGAGTTCGTCCCGTTTCTTCTTAACATAAGTTTTAAATTTAATTTTAGGGTCCAGTGGCATACCTAGATATTTCGTTTCGTTTGCAGACGGTATATATTTGTACCGAATTTTCATTTTTGTAAGTAAAGCTTACGTGCGTTGTTTTCTTCTCGTTGAGATAAATACGCCAAATCTTTTCCCACCCGGAAATTTTATCGACAGCTCTTTGGAGCTTTTCAGTTACTAACTGGACTATAATATCTGTAGCCAATACAACCGTATTGTTCATGAACGTGGCTACAAGGGTACCTTCTTGAGGTATGTTTCGAGTGTAGAGCAGAAATAAGACAGAACCAAGGACACTTTCTTGCGGAATTCCACCAGCGATTTCTTTAAATTCTGAATATTCACTTCCGTGTTTGACATGGCATAGTATATTCGCAAGGTAGGATTCTAGAAAGTTCCCCGTGCAGGGACGGGTTAAGAATATCACTGCAGCCCAGCGCCTCCAACAACTAGCGCTTGTCGTAAAAGGTGACTAAGGGGATAAATCAGATCTAGGCAATATAACACCCAAGTGAGCCTAGCGACACATGTACCACATTAAAAACCCTCCCACAAGTGTGCATGCGAGTCCGTGGGTTGACACGACTGGAGATCACCGGTGTCATAGAAGAAAGATCAATCAATACTAAAACAGGAGCATGCACGTGTCAAACAATAAACACCATCGCAGTATGGTAATATTGCAAAACTGTATCATTATGGCAATACTTGCTTAAAGGAAAGGCACTACCCCGCCAGGCACTACCACTGCTGTGCATGGTACTGATCCTGGACCGAGCAGAAATGTTCGGGTCAGAGCTATACGAATTCCAGGGGTTAGCAAAATAATGAAACAGTTTCTTCGAAATTTGAGGGTCGCGAGTTGGAACGTTGGAAGCATGACCGGTCGAAGTTACGAGCTGGAATAGATGATGAATAGAAGGCGGGTGGATATCTTGTGTGTCCAAGAGACGAAATGGAAAAACACCGGAAATCGGGTGCGTTTCTTGGACGTTAGAACAAAAGATTACAAGATGTTCTACGACGGGACGGAAAAGGCTAGGAACGGAATCAGTGTCATCCTTGTAGTAGAGCTACTTGCTGACGTCTTGGGAATTTCGAAGTCCAGCGACCGTTTGATGTCTCTCAAACTAGTAATACAGGGAGAGGTGTGGAATATTGTCAGTGCATATGCTCCCCAAAATCGGTGCAATCAGAGAGATAAAGATGCATTTTGGCTAGATTTCCACAGTCTCCTTAAGAACATCCCAAAGGAAGAGTTTTTGTTTGTTGAAGAATGTCTATGAAGACTGCCATGGAGGACTAGGATATAGCACCAGGAACCTTACTGGTGAATATATCCTAAGCATGTGCAAATCACACGGTCTTATCGTGTTAAATACCATGTGCATCAAACAAAGCCGACACCTGATCACTTACAGCAGTGGTGGAGATGAAACTCAGATTGGCTACCATCTGGAAGCCTCGGGTAAAAGATTGCAAAGTGATCCTGGGAGAGACAATCGCTCGGCAACACCGTCTACTGCTAACGGAAATTTTTATGAAAACACCGAAGAAAAGCAAATGAACATGGGTCTCTGAGAAAATCAAGTCGTACAATCTGGACAAAGAAAAAGGCGAGGCTTTTGTTTCCGTGATGAAGAATTACCTCTCTCACACCATCAACGGAACTGTGGATGAAGAGTACAGAACACAAGACATGTGGGATTCCCTACAGCGAACTTATGTAAAGAAGGCCAAATCACTGCTCGGAGCTTCAAAAGGCCACATCATCACACCAAAGAAACACGGTGGTGGAGTGATGAAGCTAAGAAAGTGATAAATGAGAAGAAAGCGGCTTTCAAAGCTTGGTCAAAGTGCTCCTCTAATAATAGAAACGAAAAAGCTCGCCTCGAAGTGGAATACAGAGGTTGCAAAAAAAAAATCGAAGAAGAAGTGTGCCCATCTTCAAGCAGAGAGTATGGAGGGGCTGTATCGGGACTTGGAGAAAATATCTTCCCGATTGCTGATGCAAACCAGGCTATCCAGGAGCTGCGAAGACACAATATGAACAAGAGCGCAACCATCTTCAAAATACCCGTCCAAAGAAGGAGGAAAGCTAACGAGATTCGATCGCCAAAGTTCATTGACAATGCTCATGGCCAGCTTTTTGTGGATGACGACAAAACTCTGCAGAGGTGGCGGCAGTATTGTAATGATCTTTTGAATGAACAGTTTCCCCGGCAATACTTTCCTAGAGCCACCCTTAACTGTGAAGAAATATTCGACATTACAGTCGAAGAAGTTAGTGAGGCGGTCAAACACTGCAAAAAACGAAAAGCAGTTGGGCCAGACGAGATGCCTCGAGTTCTGGAAAAAAATGGGAGACGTCGGGTTCAGATGGCTCAGAATTCTCATCTCCAAGTTTGTGAGAGGTGATCCAATGCCGAATCAATGGAGGGAAAGTTACCTTCTCCCTGTATTCAAAGGGAAGGGTGATACGCGAAACTGTAATAACTACCGTTCGATCAAGCTGATGTCACACAACATGAAGATCGTTGAGCGGGTATTAGTCGGCCGACTGCGAAAAATAATACGGCTATCTGATGATCAGTGCGGGTTTGTCGAGGGTAAGGGGGAGGGATGCCCCGCTGGAGAAACCGAAGAGTACCCAATCAAAGTCGGGGTGCACCAGGGAAGCGTTTTAAGTCCTTTGCTCTTTATTACAGTCCTTGATTATCTGCTTGAAGGTAAAGTGATGGACCAAAAGATACATCAGTTATTCTTTGCTGACAATTGAGCCATCATAAGGGAGGATCCTACATTCCTGCAACGAGCATTTGATGTGTGGGTGGACGTTCTGAAGGGAAATGGGTATCGCATTAGTTCAAAAAAGACAGAGTGGTTGTGCTGCCCGTTTTTTGATCCACTCAGGCCTATTCCAGACATTTATTTGAATGGAACAGTGCTTCCCAAGTGCGAAAAGTTAAAATATCTCGGATTTATGGTCAATAGCAAAGCAACTTGTGATGACGACATCAATCATCGCGTAAGCGTAGAGTGGATGAAGTGGCGAGAAAATTCCACTATCTTCTGTGACCGAAAAATGCCACCTAAGTTGAAGGGAAGGCTTCACACCGCAGTTGTGCGTCCAGCGCTCACATACGGTTCACAGTTTTGGACGATGTACCAAACGTATGAGAGTAAATTAACGGCAGCTGAAATGAAGATGCTTCGCATGACAGCAGGAAAAAAAAAGAGCGCGACCGGCTTAGCTGGTATTGCCACGTTCAAAGAAGAGATCATTTGAACCCTGTTAAAAAGGCAATATCTATGCACGTTCCAAAGACATCGCGATGTAGGAAAGGCAGGCATATGAACACCTGGATTAGACAAATGCGACGACATCGGCATTTCATTGGCCTCAGTAACCGAGTGATCCAAAATCGGCAGGCCTGCCGATATTTTCTGAGGTCAAATAGGCGAACCCCTCAGGCGGATCAGTAGAAATGCGGAGAAGTGGGAGGTTTGTGATCCCTTCTTTTCGGATCATAACCTCGCTGATAAAAGGAAGAAGAAGGATTCTAGAAAGTGATTTTGTATAACTGTTCCGCAAGAACGTGTCTTATATTATACTTCAGGCCTTCATGCCACACCTTGTCGAATGCTTCAGAGACGTCGAGAAAGCGTTAGGGCATATCTTTTTCCCTTCTAAGTTTTTCTCGATTCCATTTTAATGAAGAATGCTTTCTACTGAAGCTGAATTAGCTGAATTATTCAACTTTATTCAATCACCGGTTGTTGAGTTTTTTCTTTAATTCTTTTCTGTACAATTTTTTGTCGTTTGGAGATTTTCGTGGTTTTGAAATCATTATTACATCAACAATTTTTCATTGTCTTGGAAATGGCAGTCTTATCGCAGCATTTATGAGGTAAAGGAGTTTGATTAAAGCTTTCTTTGGCAATTTCTTAAGGATCCATCCGGTTATTAGATCACATCCAGGGGCCTTGTGTTCAATTCCAATCCGTTGAAACGCTTCAACATTTCTTCTGGGTGCCTTGTAAATAGATCTGCCTTTCTTTCTGCCTCATTTTGTCCATTCTTCATTGATTTTTCTTATTGGTGGGAATCGCATTCACGGTTTTTTATATCTTTTATAGCTTTTCAGAACGAGTAATTTTAAGTTTTTTCGGCGGTCAAACCTTCGAGATATGTAGAAATTTCAAAATATCATTCTCTTATCTCTAAATTTAAGGCCCAAAAAGATATGACATACGGATGGACGGAAGAACAGACAGATATGGTTCAATTTACTTGGCTGTCGGTACTTATGCTCATACTGTGTGGGGACTATCTCCATTATTTCTCTATGTTAGAAGCTATGCGTTAAACTATGTATACCCTAGGGTATAGGCACAACAAGCTATAGCTAACATTTACGATTTTAAAGTTCTCACAGAATATAAATATGGAGAATGTTTGTTTTTCAGCGCATATCGACTTAATGGCTTCTCTATTCTGCAGTTTTCGCTATGTGATGCATTAACAATTCTCTTTCACATTTCTAAATTACACAAGCTTAGAGATTGCGTAACGCCTTATGTGGAAATGAAACTTAAATATTTTTTGTATTTAATGCATATCTGCATAAATTTATTCTACTAAGCCCTGTCAATGAATACTAATAGCCAAATATTTATGTTCGTCCATTTATCACAGATTTTCCAAACTAGAATCGTCGTTCTTAATGCACATCGATTATCATCGTCATTGTCATTCGAAAGAAATTTAAATTAAAATATTCTTCGATTAGCAAATAGAAAGTCTTCTGTCTGCGCCCATATGTCACGGTACACACACTCTCACGCTGCTACGCATAAACACCTGAAATGAACAAAGGCCAAGTTGAATGAGCTGACGACGACGACGATCTGACTTGGTGCCCAGTAACAATATACTCACATAATTACTGACCACTTTTAAAAGGGACAGTCCGACAGACAGGCAGACGGAAGCCAGGTCATTTCAATTTCAAGCCTCAATTGAAAACAGGTGCGGAAATATACAATATACCTACTCGTATCTATCTGTTCTTTCTGTCCATTCGTAATTCGGATCGCACAAGCCATCACGTCGTATACGTTCCGTACTTGCTGATGGCCAAGAGAAACCCATTAACGCAATTGCACTACAGAATGACTTGAAGTTTTATAGTACTCGGTGGCATATGATGTGGAATATAATTACAGAATTATTTTGCCCTTTTTATTGAAACTACTGCATCTAATAAGCCATGTAAGCAAAATATTATACTTAAGTTATTCTTCCTTTTCGTTTGGCCATCGTCTTTCCTTAAATTTGTATTCATATCAGGAACAGAGCTTTTGGGGATGTTAATCTAGTTTTAAGAGTTAGATAAACGATTGACATAACAGCGGAGAGTTAAATAATTGACAGATAGTCTGCATAGTAAAATATCGGGTAATTAGATGAACAAGATTAGCTATGCTTACCTTGACATTCATTGGATCTTCAATTATACATTAAATAAACCTGCTCGTGTTCACTGATGCTGGTTGCTTGGTAAGTGATCGTTTAAAGAAAATTCCACATCAAGATATGGTTCTCGTTTTTGACAGATATTTGGCAATTTGTAAACATTTGTGAGAAATTCTTCATAGCATTGGAGTGAATCCCAGCAGGTTTTACAGAATGAAAAGTCCTCAGTATGAAGTGAGGAACACGTGATAATTACTATCAGCACTTTTTAGCAAAATCCATGGAGAAATCCATTGATGGCAAAAAACAAAAACATATATATATATATATATAATCTATATTTATACTACAGCTATAAACTGGAGTTTCGAGTTTAAATTCTTACAGTGAGATGAATTTCAACCAAGAGGCAAATAAAAGAGGCAAGATATTTTGTGCTCGACTGAAAGTGACTATTTTCCCACCAAAATCAAAAAGTGAAAATTATTTATTTTTAGTTAAAAAAAAAAAACATATACACACATATATTAGCCTTATTTACGTTATTATTATTATATTATTATTATTTTTATTACAGTGAAATATTCTTAGGTGAATAGCAATAATTTTAGAATTTTTGTCTGCCTAAGGGAAATGTATTCAGAAGGGAAGAATGAAAAACAATTTTAAAATAAAAAAATCGTTCATTATGTATCTTTATAATAATGTTAAACAAAACAATTTACTTGAAAAAGTCGCAAATAAATTGTTTGATCCTCGCGGTGCCCGCTGGATAGCTATCTGATAGTGAACTAACGATGAGCGTATGCTGAGTCTGACGATATATGAGCAGCTGAACACTCAGACCTGCGTAAGCACATCTGGGTGAACTTCAGCGCGCATATGTCTAACCGGACGAGGCATCTCTTGTTGACCTGATCGGCTGAAATATGCGTCTCAGAAGTCTAGCAAGAGGTCCTCAGAAGGAGGACGTGCGGCGGACGAATTCTCTCGATGGAATCAACGGTGACGTCTACAGACCAGCGGATACCTTACTGGAGCTACTTCAACATATTTGGAGCTGAGGTCTGTAAGGATTTTCAATACTACGTCAGGGTATTGAAAAAGAGATGGTGGCGGATGAACCCTTAATGGGCCAACGGCAGCGCTCATATCCCCGAAATGGGTTACTGACATCGGTGTATCCGGTCCCTCGTCCTAGGGGTTGCAAAAAAAAGATCTGGTCGTCCAGGTTGGGGGTTGTGCCGTCGGGTTAACTTCCCTACTGCATAAAAAACTTTAGGTTACGAAGCAACCAACGGCCTCGGATACGGATGATTTAAGATAAAAAGGACAACGATCTTCGTGTCTGCACATGGAATGTTAGGTCCCTCTACAAACCACGTGCAGCCGAACAACTTGCGGAGGCCCTAGAGTGTTTCAAAGCAGACATTACCGCCATCCAAAAAGTGCGATGGGATGGGCCGGGCAAAAGGAGTATAAAAAACTGCGACATCTACTACGGCGATTGCTACAGACAACAAGGACAGCGTCTATTCGGGTGCGGTTTTGTCATTGGAGGCAGACTTAGGCAAGAAGTCTTAAGTTTCCGGCATGTGAACGAGCGCCTCATGACTATCCGTATCAAGGCTAAATTTGCCAACATTAGTCTAATATGCGTTCACGCCCCTCACGAGAAGAAGGACGACGCGTCAAAGGATGACTTCTACCAGCTCTTGGACAAGACGTATGAGCAATGCCCTATCCCCGACGTTAAAATTATCGTAAGGGACTTTAATGCAAAGCTAGGAAGAGAGGATGTCTTTAGTAGCGTGGTCGGAAAGCACAGCCTGCACGACATCACATCCGGCAACGGACTCAGGCTAATCGACTTTGCGGCGGGGCGAAACTTTGTCGTAGCTAGTATGCGGTTCCCACGTCTCGATATTCCCAAAGGAACATGGCTCTCCTTTGATCGAAAAGCTGTCAACCAAATCGATCAAATTGCGATCGACGCAAGGCACTCTTCCAGTATTCTGGATATCTGGACTTTCCGAGGAGCCAACGTGGACTCGGAACACTACCTAGTTGTAGCCAAGGTACGGATGCGGATATCCAGAATGGAGCGAAATCAACGAAATACTGTGAGGAAATTTGACGTCGGGTGGCTACAATCGCAAGAGGCCGCCAGATCCTTTGCCGATCGAGTTTCTTCTAATCTTAATCTAAGTCCTATGCCGCCAGCAGCAAATGCGGAAGACCAGTGGCAGCGTTGCCAACAAACCATCAGAGATGTCGCCTCTGATGTACTGGGTTTCTTTCGGCCACCACAAAGAAACCCCTGATATGATGAGGTATGCCGGCAAGCACATGCTGCTAAACAAGAGGCGTACAAAGCGGCACTGCATAGAAGGACTAGAGCTGCTTACGAGCTCGACGTGCGCAAGAAAAAAGACGAACATCGACTTCTCAGAAAGAAGAAAAAGGAGCATGAGAAGCGCTCGATCAAGGAGATTGAGAGACTTTATTGCAGGAATGATGTTCGAAAATTTTACCAAAAGGTAAAACGAACATGCCAGGGTTTCAAAGCCAGGACAGAAGCCTGCAGGGACAAAAATGGCAATATAGTAGAAGAATCACAGTCGGTGCTGAGGATATGGAAGGAACACTTCTGCAGACTGTTAAACGGCGATGATGACCAATATTCCGCTGTCAGGCAGAATGAGCCATTCAACAGTGACGATGACAGTCAAGATTCCCGTCAACCCGATCAGAATGAAGTGAGGATAGCGATATCTAAACTCAAATCCAACAAAGCTGCTGGAGCCGACGGCCTTGCCGCTGAACTCTTCAAGGCAGGAGGAGATGAGCTGGTAAGGAGCATGCACCAGCTCATCTGTAAAATCTGGTCGGACGAAAGTATGCACGATGAATGGAACCTCAGCATCGTTTGCCCGATCTTGAAGAAAGGAGACCATCTGAACTGCGCCAACTACAGAGGTATAAGTCTCCTAAATATCGCATATAAGATCCTGTCTGCCGTATTATGTGAACGCCTAAAACCGATCGTTAACAACCTGATAGGTCCTTATCAGTGCGGTTTCAGGCCGGGAAAGTCCACAATTGACCAAATATTCACACTACGGCAGATCTTGGAAAAAACCCATGAATATAAAATCGATACGCACAACCTTTTCATCGATTTCAAAGTTGCCTATGATAGCGTGTATAGAGACGAGTTATACAGAGCCATGTCTAGTCTTGGCATCCGTGCCAAGCTCGTCCGTTTGTGCAGAACGACGATGGAGAACTCTCGCTGCTCCATCAAAGTCGGTAAGAACATCACCGAACCGTTCGATGTCAGGAAAGGTCTTAGACAAGGCGACGCGCTATCATGCGATCTCTTTAACATAGTGCTTGAGAGAATTGTACGAAACTCACAAGCCAACCCCGGAGGTACAATCTTCTTCAAGTCTGTACAACTACTCGCTTATGCCGATGACATTGACATAATCGGAAGAACTCAGCGGACCGTCAGTGGGGCATTTACGAGTATTGAGACCGATTCAGGAAAGATGGGTCTAACGGTCAATGAAAGCAAAACAAAATATATGCTGTCTACAAAAAAGGACACCCAACATCGGGGTCTTGGACAGAACGCCACAATAGACAGATACAATTTTGAGGTAGTAAAGGACTTTGTCTACCTAGGCTCTATGGTCAGCTCCGCAAATGACATCAGTAGGGAGATCACACGGAGAATTACTCTTGCCAATCGTTGTTTCTATGGGCTAAAACGGCAATTGAGTAGCAAAGCCCTATCTCGAACTACTAAGGTAACTCTTTATAAGACAGAAAAGTTCTTCGAGCGATCTTTGGTCCCGTCTGCATAGACGGTGAGTGGAGGAGAAGGTACAATGCCGAACTATACGGCCTGTACAAGGGCATCGACTTAGCCAGAAGAGTTTACATACAGCGACTAAGATGGCTGGGTCATTTAGAGCGGATGGAGCCCAACCTTCCGCCTAAGAAAGTCTTGGAATCCACCCCGGATGGATGACGCAGTAGAGGACGACCTCGCGGTAGATGGCGCAAACAAGTGGAGGGGGACCTCAACCAACTTGGCGTGCGCAACTGGAGGCAGGTGGCTCGTAACCGTGCTGGCTGGAGAGGTTTGTTGGTTGAGGCCCAGGTCCACCCCGGACTGTAGCGCTATCTAAGAAAGTAAAGCATTTCTGCGAATGTTCCAGAAACTACAATGATTTTTCTTCTTCTTCCTATTACGGCGAGGTTACGATCTGAAAAGAAGGGATCATAACCATCCCACTTCGCCGCATTTCTTCTGATCCGCCTTCGCCTATTTGACCTCAGAAAACATCGGCAGACATCCCGATTTTGGATCACTCGGTTACTGACGCCAATGAAATGCCGATGTCGTCGCATTTGCGTGATCCAGTCGTTCATAGGCCTACGTCTCCTGCCTCGCGATGTCTTTGGAACGTTCACTGATATTGCCTTTTTAACAGGATTCCGATGATCTCTTCTTTTAACGTGGCAATTCCAGCTGAGCAGGTCGCGATCTATTTTTCGTAAGATGGTTTCCTTGACGTGAAGGTTTCCACGGATCTTCGAATTTCTTATTCTATATATATACTGACTTATCTATGTGTCTAAGGCACACCTGAAAAAGAAGAAATTACGTAAAGTTTAAGAGTGACAGATAAATCAACTCCAGCGTGCTTGGTCTTACATAAATAATTTGTTGTCCAAAATAAAGCCCAAGTATTTTCAATTCTCTGTGAAGGCGATACTGGTGCCACTTATCGTAGGGTCAATGCCGGGAACTTTGCGTTTCTAGTGAAGAGAACGAGTTTCTGTTAACCCCCACTCCACATATTGAAGCCCATCAGGTAAGCCGGAGGAGAGCATATTGGAGGAGAGTGTCTGGGTGTTTGCTTGAGTCAGCAATAGCAGCGTCATACACATAGGCACTCCGCAGATAACATGCCCGATAATGCTGAAGTCAATAGTAGAACATCTTTTTCCAAGGATAGCATCTACTATGTGCGCAATCACCA
This sequence comes from Brachypalpus laphriformis, assembly GCA_945910035.1. Taxonomy (NCBI): domain Eukaryota; kingdom Metazoa; phylum Arthropoda; class Insecta; order Diptera; family Syrphidae; genus Brachypalpus; species Brachypalpus laphriformis. The sequence continues at coordinate 130,139,560 of OX246755.1, forward strand.
GAGAAAACTTTACAGAGGTAATTCCAGTGATTAAAACAGAGGAAATGACAATCGCATCCAGAAAGATAGGTGACAACAAGACGCCTGGACCTGACGGCATCCCTAACAAAGCAGTGAAAGCCGCTGTTCAAAAAAGGCCAGACATCTTTATTGCAACAATGCAAAAGTGCCTTGAAGAAGTAATTTTCCCTAATCAATGGAAACTGCAACATCTCGTTTTATTGCCAAAAGGAAACAAACCCCCAGGGGACCCATAGTCGTATCGTCCGATATGCCTACTGGACACAATGGGAAAGATCCTGGAGCGAATCATTTACAACAGATTGCTCACAATAGCGGAGGAGAAAGGGGCTTTGTCCAACCACCAATTCGGATTCCGAAAGTCTCGCTCAACAATTGACCCCATTAAAGCTGTAGTTAATATAGCAGCGGAAGCAATTGAAGGTGAAAGACGGCGATACGGCACCAAGGAATACTGCGCAGTAGTGACGCTAGATGTCAAAAACGCGTTTAATTCGGAAGACTGGCCCACTATAAGAAGATCTCTTGCTAAGATGGATACACCATACCATACCAACAGGAAACTGAGGTATGATACCGACGAAGGAGTGAAGTACTACGATGTTACAGCTGGGGTCCCGCAAGGATCGGTGCTGGGCCCATTACTATGGAACATAATGTACGACGGAGTTTTACGACTACCACTGCCACCTAAAATGAATATAATTGGATTTGCTGACGACATCGCTGTTGTTACAGTACCAAAACAAATCAGTGAGGTAGAATCAGCTACGAATGTGGCAATCAGTCAAATCAAAAGCTGGCTAGCATCCGCCGGTTTAGAATTAGCTGACCACAAAACTGAAGCTGTTCTAATAACCAGTCGGAAATCTGTGGAATATATGAATGTCCAGGTTGGAACCCAAATCATCAGATCCAAAGAAGCAATCAAATACCTAGGAGTAATGCTCGACAATAGACTGCGGTTTAAACAGCATGTTGATTATTCGAGCAAAAAAGCGTCACGACTTCAGGCAGCACTCTCAAGGATAATGCCCAACATTGGAGGACCTGGATACGCTAGGAGGATCCTACTATCCAGAGTTGTCAGCTCAGTCCTTCTTTATGCGGCTTCGGTTTGGGCGGGGCTCTCGCGACCAAAGAAATAAGGAGGAAACTTACATCAGCCTACAGACTCTGCGCTATAAGGACCATCAGTGGTTTTAGAACTATCTCTGACGAAGCAGCCTTTGTCATAGGAGGAATGGTTCCTATCGACATCCTCGCGAACGAGATGCAGAGGATCTACAATCAGAGAGGCTCGAGCCATCAAGAGGCTAGCGAAAGAAGAAGGGTTATAGAAGAAGAAAAAGCAGCTTCAAGAGCTGTGTGGCAAGATCGATGGGATAATGCGGTTAAAGGCAGGTGGACCTATAAATTAATCCCCACCATCGACATTTGGATAAACAGAGCACATGGGAACTGCACCTACCACTTCACGCAGTTCCTGTCTGGCCATGGAGGTTATCGCAAATATCTTTACCGGTTTGGACACGATAGCTCTCCGTTGTGTCCAGAATGTCCAGACCAGGAGGAAGTTACGGAGCATGCAGTCTTCTACTGTAGGCGATTTGAAAACTGGAGAAACGAACTCACCAGTCCTCCATTCCTCATAGATCATATGGTACAATCTGAGGAAAAATGGATGGAAATTTGCGCGTTTATTACGCACGTAAAATTGCAGCTTCAAATTCAAGAAAGAATACGTCGAGAAGCAGAAAGTACAGCATAAATTGCTAACTAGCCCCGCGAAGTAATACCTAACGGAAGTCCCGCGGGGAGAGTGGTCGAAGTGTGTAAGGTGTGTGTTTAGTACGTAGGCGTATTCCTGGAATAGATTACTCAGGTTTGCGAATCGTGCATGCTAGTAGCATTCGGGCTATTAGTATCTATGAAAATTACACATCCCTGGCGCAACCTAAAAAAAAAAAAAAAACACATAGGCACTCATTCCGTATCCTGTTCTTTCCAAATCAACTAGCAGCTCTGGCAAGTTTTCTAACAGATGGACTATCGTGTGTTAATAATCATGCATGTGAGCAATTGATTAATCAACATTCCGAGCGAAGTATCCATTTTCAGACTTCCAAGTGCGTTGGTGATTGCCTTTGATTTGACATTGTTAAAAGCTCCCTCAATGGTAACAAAAGTGTTGCCACCATAGTGTATTCCTTAATGCTCAGAGATCTTGCGAATTTTGCCTTCGTAGTACGCAGATAGCATAGTTGGGCTACTACTCTGGAACAGGTGGATACCAATCAGCATTTCTAGCGATTTCAGTAGAAAGGACGCTAGGCTGATACGTCGGACATCCTCTGGTTCCACAACCAACCTCTGTCCACAGTTTTTTTTTTTTTTTTTTTATAATTTGCGCGTGCCAAAGGTATTATTAATACCCTTGTTGAGCCTCCCATTCACGCACCCTTTTATTGCTGTTGTTATTTGCGAAATGCGGAGTTAGCATTAAAAGTGTATTGCATTTCAAGTGATTGCTCTCGCTGAACCCGAATTGGAGTTTAAATTGCAATGAAAGCATTTTGCTTAATTGTTTGCACTTTAATTGGGTTCACGTTGTGCAGATTGTGCAATACACTGGCGAAGCAGTTCTGCATGTCGCGAATAATATGAGTAATATAAGTAAGTAGGTCAATAAAGCAAGAATAGAGAATTTTTAAGAATTGTGCATAAGTATAATAATAAAATAACAAACAGTTAATTTTCGGTCGTGCAAAAGATAAGAAGTCTTTCATTTTAAATGCACTCCCTTGTTGTCTTCCTTTATGTCCCAACAACCTTATACTGGTTCTCAGGGCACGGGCGGTTGGGAAAAGAGACAGAGGAGATGCCAGTTTGAGAATGTAAACCAGATTTAGATAGCCTGACATGATGACTTTGAGCCACGGAAGTACAATGCGTTCAGATTGCTGAATCTCACCAGGAATGATGCCGTTAGGTCCTGGGGACTTAAAGGCCTTGAAACTGAACATGGCCCGAAGGATCTTCTCTGTAGTTACTAGCAGGTAGTTGCTGCACGGTGGAGGGGAAGCGATTTCAATTTCATGAGCAGCAAGAAGGAGCTATCAGTAGGCATCCAATGGCCATCTGGGTGCATCAGGTAGCTGGGTATTGAAAGGTTTTGGAGTGGGTTTTTGCGACTTCGAATGATGATTAGGGGATGCACTCTCAAATGGGCAAAGCTTTATATGGAGGTGGCGGATACTGTTAAGACAGGTCAGTTTCTAACACCAGCAATAAACAACACAACGTTATAATTTTGTACACGAATGAAAGGGACCTGCAGCTTAGTGTCGAATCCAAAGGGCAATTTGTTTTTGAGAAGCTTTCTCGTGACAACAATACTCTCAGATGTTTCTCAGACGTTCGCGAGAGGTGGGACAGTGAACAAATCTTTTTGGTGTTTTCTGGGATTCGAATATGGAACCTCACGCGCAGTGATCTGGCACACTAACCACTGCGCCACGGCGAGCGCTCACAGGCTAGGCTAGGTTAAGCTAATGGGGTAAAGGTAAAATTATATGTGCACAGTCGGTTTTGTGATCAAGAGAGCTAACGACATATTTCGTTTCCAAGTGAGTCTGCTTGGACTGTAACCCTCATTAAGCAATAGGCATTCTAGTTCATGCACTAGTAATACCTCTAATAGTCACGGTACAAGAATTGTGATCTATACACAGTGCAGTAAAAGCACTGTAATCAGATAATTTACTATCGGACACGGATTTACCCCAAGTAGTCGTAAGGGTTACTGAGTTCGACATTATCTATAATTGGTCGTGATGAAGCGCGCTAATTTGCTTTGCATATTTGCACTTTCTCGTGTTATTTTATTATGTAGGCTCGAAATTTATTTAGTAACTAGCAGATACCCGCAACTTTGTCTACGTGGTCCACAATAACTTTATGTGATGCGGTTAAAGTGAGTGTTGTAAGTCATATTTAGCTTAAGAACTTAAGATTTGCACCGCTGTAACTTTCAACAATACATATCAGCTTTTCCTTTATCTATCAAGTTTGTGCTACCATCTGTTGTTGAAGCAGTAACATTTTAATTTACTTCACATTTTCGTGCAACAGTTTGGCATGTGTAGTATTCTTTTCTGGACTTATACCAATATTTTGAGAAATGACTTACACCAACATGAATTTAACCGCCGCATATGTATGTATTTAGCTAACAGAAGGACTGCGTCAAAATGCACATGTACATACCATAGCTATAAATTTGCGCCTATAGGTAGGCAAGAAATAAGTCACTTACTTATTTAGAAGGTGCTACAGTTTGGGGTGAGTCTGGGCCTCAACCAACAGGAAATTAATGTGTTTACTTTTTTATACTGCACCCAAAAGTATGCAAAAAAAAATCAGTAGCTCTCAAACTTTCCGAATGTATAGTTTTTAATGCCTAGTTTTGACTGTTTTTTTAATCTCTGTGTTTATTTCTTTTAATATCTTAATCCCCTTAAGGAGTATCACGATAATTCTCACTGGAGATAAGGATCAATATCCTAAGGTATAAAACGCCAGCGTTTTGTTAACATCTATGATGTAGTTTCTGTGTGATACCTGCCCATTCCCAACCCTAGCTATCATTTTATTATATGTATATAGAATATAGAATATAGATATAGATATATAGATAGGTCTTTTACTAGCACCTTAATGTAGTCTTATGAGCCTGTCTGGCATTGGGATATCTGCGCCGAACTTGCATTGTGTATCTAAGAATCTAAACTAAAATAGTGTGATTAGATTCAATCATCGACTACCAAACTCTTAGATAGCAAATTAACTATCCAGCTAGATTCAGTTGTATAAGCTTAGTTGATTGATAGTTGGCCATGGTTTCAAACATTAGCTGCCTTGCAGTTTTGTTGGTGAACCGTTCTATAAGTACATGACCCCTCTTCACTTTAATTCACTGTAAATTCTTTTTCACCATAAAAATCATCAACATTTTTAAAAGTTAACAGGAAACACAACATCACACACTACTGCAACTATATCAGATACCCGATACAAATCTAGCGATTATTAATTGTAATGCAAAACGAAGGCCTTAAAATTGATTAGTTTGCTCAGAAATCTCAGCCTCTCAGCACAAAAGACTTCATATACCAATTTGTTTACAGATACCCATCAACGAAGCAAAATAATATAGAATTGTATGTCCGTACTTTTGATATCTGACTACGTAGATACATTGGATTGATGAATTTGAAATGGTATTAACCGCAGGAGGGAGCCTTCAAAAGAAGTTTCAAGGTAATTTTGAGATAGGCTCAAGCTCATCAACAGCAAAAGTGGAATATCACTTATCCTACTTGGCTGTCTATCTAGGTTTACGTTGCATCTTGCGAATTCATTCTTGCTCTAGCAATATTTTCTGGTACAGTGCTGGTCGATCATAAACGATTTTCACATGACTTCCGGGAAGACAACATTTGATTTAAAATATCGCAGTGTCCGGAGTATTTAACAAAAAAAGTTTTCAGCTAAATACATATATTTATTGAATATATTGGGGAACTCAGTAATAGGAATACAGCGGCCGTTAGAATCCATTGCAAAGCCATCCTTGCAGTAGCTTTTGTCATTGCATCTAAAGTTTACTATTGGACAAGTCTCCACCAACGTTACGCATTCGGTATCACAAAATTCACCACACCATGCACTTCATTTTCGTTAGGGCTATGCAATTTTCCTAGAATTAATTATTTAGTACAAACCATTTGCCAAAAAGATTAAAATCAAATTTACTTGGTAGCACCAAGTATAGGTAGAACTTCATTGTTGATATTTCTTTTCAGGCACAACTGATATTATTTTCTCTATCGAAATCATTTAGTGCAATTAAAGCTTATGTCATCATAGCCGGATTCAAGGTTAGAAAATGGTTAATACAGGTTAAAGCAAAGGCATGAAAACAACTTAACTGAGCAAAAGCTTGCATTTTCCAAACACAACCAACATTATTATTTTTTTTCAAATAGGACGTATCGACTGATCTAGTGAAAAGTACGTACTTAAGAAAAGAACGTAACTATACTACAACCTGCTTTTTGCGGAACGGAATATTTCGAACACTATATAGGTACTAAATTCAATCGTTGCAGAAAATACCCTCTCTTTCTGGTTGTCAATTGAAAATCTTTGAATGCTCCGGTTCCAGATTAAAGTTGAAGATGACCCATAATAGTGGGTTTGGAAAAGAAATTATTGCATTCGCAATAGAAATAGAAGTATTGCATTACCGTTACAAGACGCATCTCACACAAAGTTAGCTACAAACACAGCTTACTTAATCACTATCACACTCACCCCACCATATCTTAGTCCAATTTCATGGGAATCGTTAATAGACGAAGCTATTACATTACTCAGTAGAGCGGTTGTTTCTTACCCACAAAACTCTATTCCTTGCGGTAATGCCTTATAAAAATTTCTTCGCAGTGATAGTTTGTATTGTCTCGTTTGGGCTCTGTCTCTCTAGTCTCTTTAGAGGCGAACCCCACAGGCGGATCAGTAGAAATGCGATGAGGTGGGGGGGTTATGATCCCTTGTTTTCGGATCATAACCTCGCTGAAAAAGGAAGAAGAAGAAGAAGGGCTCTGTCTCTCTAGTGCACGTCTTGGAAGGGCTGCATTTCATGCCGCTTTGCTATTAAACGATTCACCATTTATGTTTTTCGGGTTGGCGGCTCGCCGAGTTCACTTAAGTCAGCGAATCGTGTACAAAATTGGAAGACCACATTATCGGTGCTTTCTATGCAGTTTGTGTATCATAAGCAAATACGAGCGAACGCATCCGTCCCGTCAGGAACTGAGTTAAGTAAAGTTCTCCATGGCGTCTATCGATCCATGGCTGAATTTCTGGTATAAGCTTGTGTGCTCACCTACCTTTCTCAGAAAGATTCCAGCCTTTTTGCCATTCTCTTAGGCAAAATACTCATTTCTGAATGTCGATTTTCGCTGGCCACAGTTCCATAGTTTCCTCAGTATGCTTCGCACAGTACTGACGTTACGTTTCATTGAAAACATTTATGTCACGTTATCATGGCTGCATAGTTCAGTTCGGAATGCTGTACAGAAGAAATTGTATATTCACCGATCGTCATAGTTTCAGTGTCGACGTTCTTTCTCTACCTTATAAGAACTGCTTCACTTTTATTTTCCACCAGCGTTCGACAGAGGTAAATCATTGCCAAACAGCCTTTGCAATGTTTACTTATTCTCCTTCTCGTCATCGGCAGCAACTCCTACTATTTTTGTCTCCTAGACAGCAACATGCCGCCGTACATCCTGTTCTAAATAAAGGATTTAACACAAGGCTCTGTGGTACTCTGCCGATGACCCTGTGTGACTTAGGACTGCTGTCAGTAATACATAGTCCATACATTTTTGGGCAAAAAAAAAAATATTTCGTTTTAAAAAAAAAATATATAAAAAAGTATGCAAAATTAAATATGTAAAATTTGTGTAACATCAGAGTTTAAGTTCAAAAATGAATTGAAAATAAAAATCGAAACAATTTACTGACTTTCACTCACATCAACTGACATTGTTGACATTTTTTTTTTTTATCCTTTATTTTTCCAAATTAAATAGGTAGGTAGGTAGGAGTGGTTGTGTCAGCAAACCATGCCGACACTTAATTAGCGCAGAGGCGCCGTTTTAATACCACAACCCAAGTGACCTAACGGATGTAACAATGACGTTAACTACTAGGGAAAATAAGAAGAAAAAGGGGGTAAGAATTAATCAAATCCACCCCGTTGCATTGAGGAAGCTGATAATATCCCCAATGCTAATCTCCGCTAGCTCTATAAGGTTGTCCAAAAAGAGTTTACCCAAGGTGCGCTGTCTGGCCTTGCCTAAAGCCGAACACTTGCAGGGGAAGTGTAAGATTGTTTCTACCTCATCAGCAGTATTGCAGCTGCGACAGTGTGCATTAAATGCAATGCCTATTCTGGCCGCATGAACCCCGATGGGCCAGTGAGCAGTACTAACTGCCAGAGTTCTTGCGATATCTGTACGGTTTCTGTTTAGTAGATCTTGCGTTCTTTTCAGGGAGTATTTGGACCACATCTGCCTGGAGATGATACAGTTCCGCACCCCCTGCCATCTACTATCCGCCTTTAGCAGATAGTGCGCGAAGATGCCTCCCTTAAGGACCCCCAACGGGACGTTCACCTCCTTTGCTAGGGAAGCATCAAGGGCAGATCCTTGCCACGCGAGTTCATCAGCCCGCTTATTCCCCGCAATGTTGCTGTGACCCGGAACCCAAAGGAGACAGATCCTTAGCCGGTGACCAAGCGAGGCGAGTTCTTTTTTGCACTGTTCTACTAGCCTTGATGATGTAGTGGCAGATACTATAGCCTTGATAGCGGCCTGGCTGTCATTGAAGATGGCAATGGTATTTAGGGGTATAGAGGTTTGCTTAAGTATGAGGCAGGCCTCACGTACAGCAAAAACTTCCGCCTGGAAGACACTGCACGAATCAGAAAGCCGGTACGACCTGGAAATGTTGAGGGAATCAGAGAATATCCCCGCTTCTACCCCGCAGTCCATTTTTGAACCGTCGGTGAAAATTGTTAATTCGAACTCATTTATCAGTACGCCAGTTTCCCATTCCGCCCTGATTGGGAATCTGATCGTGACGTAATTTCTAAAGTTCACTGTGGGACTTATATAGTCGGTCAGATTAGCTACCAGATCCTGCGATAGCAAATTCAGGATACTGCTGTGACCATACGGATTGGTGCACCAGCATCCCGTTTCCCTTAGCCTGACCGCAGTACATGATGATAGCTGCATAATGTGAAGATCGAGTGGTAAAAGGTGCAGAATAACGTTTAAGGCATCGGTTGGACATGTCCTCCTGGCACCCGTTGCGCCTATAGCCGCAGTTCTTTGTACCCTGTTGATAAGTTTGATGTTATAAGCTTTCCTTAGCGCAGGCCACCAGACTAGCGATCGATAGGAAAGAATGGGACGCACCACGGCAGCGTACATCCATAAGACCATCTTCGGGCGAAGTCCCCACTTCTTGCCAAAGGTCTTGCTGCAGGCATAGAAAGCCACACAGGCCTTCTTTACCCGTTGCTCAATATTAAGCTTCCAGCTTAGTTTTGGATCAAGTACCACATCTAGGTACTTAGCACTGGAGGATAGAGAGAGTAAATATTTTTTTAGCCATGGAAGCGTAAACGTCGGTATTTTGGTTTTAGTGGTAAAGAGCATCACTTCAGTTTTGCTTGGGTTGACGCTGAGTTCACATCCAGTGGCCCATGAGCTAATCTTGCCCAAGGCACCCTCCATAATCTCACTGATTACGGATGGAAACATCCCCGATACCAGTATAACCACGTCGTCCGCATACGCGACAACCTTAACTCCATCCCTATCAAGTCTACACAAAATTTTATTGATGACCATAAGCCATAAAAGAGGAGATAAGACCCAAATTAAATAAATCATACAATTTTTCTTGCGAAGCCTAAATGGCTTATCTGCAGAAGATTGGTTTTCAGATTAGGTTTGACGAAGTGAGCAAGAATAAAAGTTATCTAAAAGAAAAAAAAAATTGAAATCGGAAAATTCATTCAATAGCTTAGATCATTAAGAAAAAAAAAATGTGCGGTTTAAAAAAAAAAAATACAATTAAAACTAATAAAACGAAAAAGAAAAAAAAAAAATGCATCGTATTGAAAATGATATTAAAAATACTATAAATATAAATACTTATAAAAAAAAAACCGGTATTCTTTTTTCTAGTTTTTCCATTATTTATTTTTCTGATTGTAGAAATTCGTTAAGTGTTTTTGGGACGCAGTATTTAAGTTATCTTCTGCCGTAGGTATTTGAAAACCTTGGTACTTACAGCATTCCTTGAGCACGCCTCCTTCTGTTGATCTCGTGGTCAATAGCTCTCTTGAAACGCACGTCGTCGTAATCCTACTCCAGAGCTAGAGTCATCTTGAAGATTTCCTTCACACCAAGAACTTTAAAACTGTTTCTACCCGATGGATTCTGTCTCGCCGTCTCGCCGTTCAGTTTTTTGAGGATGCTATTTTGGAGTTTTTACAACTTCTCCAGATGTGTATTGGATGCATTGCCCCATGCAAGCACACCATATCTTAGTTTTGGCTCAACTAGCGCGTGATAAACTTGCTTCGGGACCTGCAAGGTTGAGCAATTTTTTAAATAGGCCAGAGCGAAACAGAGCATTCTTAAGGTCAGAGCGGAGTTTGTCGATATGCTCATCCCATATAAAATGGTTAATTGCAGTTTCGAGGCATCTATGCTCCACCACTATCGCCGTATCGACCGCATACGCAAATGGAATACTATTCTCGAACACCCTAAGTAATTCATTTGTGTAGAAGATGAAAAGTATTGGTTCAAGCTTTGATCCTTGTGGGACGCCATACTTAACGTATTAGTCTTTTATTCTTCTGGAAGCCGTACTGCTTTGGATGTATAATATTGTATTTGTCTATAAATTTCAGAAGTCTCTTTACTACTACATCCTCGAGGCACTTCTCAATTACTGGCAGAATTGATATTGGCCTATAATTTTCCACTGTTCCTTTTGCTTGCGCCCGGATTTGTCTCGGCTTGACCTTCTCTTGGCTTGAAATTGTACTTTTTCTAGCTCGCAATATTTCGTAGCAACTCCGGTTGAGATTTGATAAAATTATAAAAGCCGATGCACCTAAATTCTAAATCCATTTTTACCATAAAAGTAGCTTTAAGCGTCGATAATTGATGAGCAGAGCTCTCCTTTTTCCAAACTTTCTTCGCTAGCGAAGACACACGTTCAACCGGAGCTAGAACCAAACAAGCAAGTGATGAACTCCATGATTTCAGAAAACTCGTCGAAAGGCACGTGTTGATCGTCCATATGTTGCAAGATTTCCACCCAACGTTTAACAGTAGACAAATTTTCGGAATTCCATTTGGTGAATTTTTCTTCAGTGCAGTCATTTTTAATGCAGTTGTACTGATCAAGTACATTCGAAGAATGTTCGTACTCGCCAAACGAAGTTTTTTCGGGCAATTTTTTTATGGAGAGTCTTATTCCCGACCAGCTAGAAAAATGTTAGGTGACAGAAGTCGTTTATACTAAATGGGTGCGTTTGTTGTAGACAATACATACGGTTGGAGTTGTGTTTCTTATATACTTTTTTTTCAGAGCGAGAAAAAGAACTCAAATCATCCGAAAAAGGAGTATCCTTCGTAATAAAGTTCAGGTGGCAGGACTAGTAATACATATGGTATATGCACAGCACAATGCTGTGTCTCAGATATGTAGTCCGTCTCAATTTCGATGATATTTTGTATGTCAACTTCTGGTTGAACACTACAAATTTGCAACATTATTCCTCTTTCACTTAGGAAATCTTGTGCAAGGCTAAAAAGCAGGATGTATGCAGGAGATAAGAAAATACTCAAATGTGCGAATTTTGGTTCGTATTCCATCCATTCCATCCATCTTTCCAGAAATGTCTTATAAAACTTATTGTATCAATCTTTTTGGATCTTTTTGTGTGTTAATTTCCGCATAAGGAGCACAAGTAATCTTGATTACTGAAGCACAATACTCACATACATGGTACCCGCTTATTCCTCCATCGACTTCAACTCATCAGGAGGTGGACTTGATCCAACCATGTGTTCTGAGACCTATCAACGGGTCGTTTACCTAATGGTACGGCAATCATGAAACGTCCTTGAAGCCGGCTTCGAGACATGCATATTACATGACCAAATCATCAAAGCTTAGGTCATTCCATTCGGATAAGTAGCTGTTTAACATTGAGTGTCTCGCGTACTTTGGTACTGCGAGTTATTTCAGCAACACCACAAAAGAAACTCATTTCCGCAGCTTGTATCTGGGATGTTTTTCTTACGACGACTACCTAGATTTCATGACCATAAGTGAGAGTTGGAACGCACATATGTATATCGAGCTAAAGACCGATAACTTAGCTTTGACGCTAAGTACGGCCTTCTTTTTAAAAGATTTACCAAGCTCATTCAAAATTACTCTAACCTGACCAATCTTACAGGATAATACAGAATAACTTTTTCCATTACTGATGAATAAGACTCCCAGGTACTCCTATGTACTTAGACTTCTCCACCTGCTTTAATGGGAGTCGACTAACATGTAAAGTGCACTGAAATGGAGCTCTGAGGACACCATCACGTCCGATTTGTGAACTTTCGCTTTCATTCCAGCATTACAGCTATACAAATTTCGAATGCTCGCTGAAATTTGGTTTCGAGGGACCCAAGTCGTGCACTAGATGAACGATCAAAATGTGAAACAATCTTCGATTGTGATGATACATGACATGCATTTTTCTCAACATTTTCTGTACTCTAGTAGGAAGATCAAACGAAGAATTACTCTTAACAATCGCTGTTTTTATGGGCAAAGAAGATAATTGAGTAACAAAGCCATATCTCGAACTACTAAGGTAACTCTGTATAAGTCACTAATCATCGCAGTCCTAATGTATGGCGCAGAGGCATGGACTTTGTCAAAATCGGATGAGGATGCGCTTGTTTACTTTGAGAGAAAATATCTTCGAGTGATCTCTAGTCCCATCTGCATACAGGGTAGGACTCACCAATGTTAAACACGTATACCTCTTATAATTGTTTTAATTAATTTTTTTTTATATATGAAATACATTTTATGGAAATTAAGTATGAAATATGACATCAGACAAATGTCCACCATTTTGCTCGATACAGACATTGGCTCTTTCTAGCGCATTTTCCATTACACCACGTAATGTTTCTGGGTGTGGGCGCCGTGGCGTAAGTGGTTAGTGTGTCGGATCACTACGCATGAGGTTCCAAGTTCAAATCCCAGAAAATACCAAAAAGTTTTTTCACGGTCCCACCTCTCGCGAGCGTCTGACAAACATCCGAGAGTATTGTTGTCACGAAAAAGCTTCTCAAATCGCCGTTCGGATTCGGCATTAAACTGTAGGTCCCTTCCATTCGTGTGAAAAATATAACGCACACAACATGAGTGGTTGCGAGAAGCTAGGCCCTGGCACTTTAAAGAGCTGTTGCGCCAAATATTTGTATTTGTAATGTTTCTGGTTGCAGGCTCCGTATTTCGTCTGGATGGATCATTTGCAACATTTTCCCGCATAGTTTCCACGTTTTCGTATTTCGATGAGCACCTCTTCCAGGACGGTCGGCCACTGAACTCCGTTCTTCAAAACGGTCGATCAAACACGGTCGATCAAACTGTGGGAGCTGATCTTGAACTAAAATATTGGCGATATTTTCGCTGCGTTATAACAATTGATCGTTGGCAAGAATATAAAAAATCAATAATTTAAACGAGTTATTGTGTACTGTATGTATCTACAGGGTGTCCGCCGGGAAGGTATGCTACTTTGTTTGTTTATAATTTTTGATTAAATGAAAGAGAATGGATCTTATATTGATAAATGCTTTATTTAATGTCGTCAATTATGTATGGAATACAATATCAGGTAAATGTCCGCCTCTGCTAGTCTCACAAATGCGAGCCCTTTTGAGCACATTTTTCATTGCATTCTCACACATTTCACGCGGTATTTCATTCATTTCATCACGAATATTTTGTTTGAGTTGCTCAAGCGTTTCTGGTTTGTTTGCATAAACCTTGCTTTTCAGATATCCCCACAAAAAGAAGTCAGGAGCAGTCAAATCAGGCGACCGTGGAGGCCAATCAACATCACCATTTTTTGAAATAACTTGTTGTGGAAAGAGGTCTCGCAGTAATTCCATTGTAATCCTGGCTGCATGCGATGTGGCACCGTCTTGTTGATACCACATGTTAATCAAGCCCAAAGCATGCAGTTGTGGCGTTAAAAAGTTTTCAATCATATCACGATATCGCTCCCCATTCACAGTTACCGTTACGCCGTTTTCATTTTCAAAGAAGTAAGGTCCAATGATTCCTCCTGACCAAATTGCACACCAAACTGTTACTTTTAATGGATGCAAAGGTAACTGATGAATAATTTGAGGGTTTTCCATTGCCCAGAACCGACTATTCTGTTTATTCACATATCCATTCAAATGAAAATGTGCCTCGTCACTCATTATGATTTTTTCATGAAAATCGGGGTTGTCATGGGCTAGCTGTAACATCGTATTGGCATATGTACGGCGGCGTAAATGGTCTTCTTGAAGAAGCTCTTGTGTCAACTGAATCTTAAATGGAAATAAATGCAAATCCTTGTGCAAAATTGTTGCCAAAGTTGTTCTTTGAAGACCAAGCTCCTGAGCACGGCGTCGAATTGAGGTTGATGGATTGTTTTGAACACTTCCTTGAACAGCAGTAATGTTTTCAGCCGATCTTGCATTACGTTGTGGCCCATGCTTGGGCCTATCACCTACAGACCCTCTTTCTTCGAAATCATTCATTACACGATAAATAGTGCGTTTTGTTGGCACGTTGTTTCTCCCAAAAATTTCACGTAACTTTCTCATCGTCACAGTAATCGATGATTGATTTTGACAAAATGTTTTAACGATTAAAATACGTTGGTTTATCGAATATTTTTCCATAATAAATTTGCCACGTGTCTACTTCACGACTGCCAAATATGAACTGTCAAGACTAATGTTTACCAAAATGGCGGCAAAACAAAGTAGTATACGTTCCCGGCGGACACCCTGTATTATAAATTTCCAAGAACTCAATTATAACCTGCCAAAAAAAAAGCAATTATATTGGAAAACCGAAGTTATTCGTGTTTAGCATTGGTAGGTCTTATTTGACCCACCCTGTAGACGGCGAGTGGAGGAGAAGAGACAATGTCGAACTATGCAATGACATCAACTTAGCCAGAAGAGTTCACATACAGCGACTAAGATAGCTATGTCATGTAAAGTGGATGGAGCCCAATGTTCCAACCTGGAAAATCTTCGAATACAACCCGGATGGACAGCGCAGTAGAGCACAGTCTCGCAGCAGCGGATGGGTACACCGCAAATTGACTGAAGCTTATAAATTGCGAAGACTGCAAGTCAACAGTAATTAAGTCAATCGTAACAGAATCGAGCCGTTTTTAAACTGAGTACATACGAGTAGTTATGTGCGATAAAAAGTGAATTCTGTACGATAAGCGTAGACGCTCAGGACAATGGTTAGACGTCAATGAATCTTCAAGACGTCAGCCAAGAAATGGCAACCGCATGGTAGTTCTACGAGGGGGTAAACCACTATTTTTCCTCCAGCATGGTACAAACATCACAGCAGAATCCTATTCCAGTAGAACTGACTATTACGCGTGTAAAATTAAGCCAATTACAATATGTCTAATCGTCTATGGATATACGTGCGCTGATGCAGGATTGCGATACGAAGTTCTACCTCAATCACCATACTTAACTAACCTTTCGCCAACAGATTGCCACTTTAATCCGAGTCTGGACAACTTCTTACGGAACACATGCTTTGCAGATCTGAGTTCCGTAAGTTCGGTCTTGAAAAACAAAGATTTTTTCCATAAATGAATGTTTTTTTACTGCCAGAGTTGGCAACGAAGAAGCAATGTTAATGACTATTATTTCGAAGAATACATTTTTTTTTAAACTATGTCTTTTTATTTACCACTTATGAAATAAAATTAAATAAAATTTAAATATATTAATCAGAAACAGGTCGTTCGAGGATTAATGATAGTCTTATGCAGCGCGTTAAAACTAGGACAAGTGATTCATTTATTTTCCCCGACCATATCGTTGTAAAATCACACACTACTACGAGTATAGCAGCTACTCTATGAATGATGATGTATGATGTATGAATTTAAAGGTTTGAAACTATGTCAGATCAGTTTTCGATGAATCAGATAGCTCTTTTGTATCACAGTAATAAGATGCACAGTCCATAATAAAAATAAGAAAAACCCCCACAATAGTCGAATCACTGATGGGCGAACAACGCTAATTAATACAAGGATTTATAAATTATTTGCATTAGATTGATAAACTGGAGGTGGTATGGCTAACAGCAGAGAGCATTTAAAAGTCATTTTCAGAAGAACTGGATAAACACATAAACTCCTGTCTATCGAAACTTGTGTTCAACATATTACCAAGGACTAGACATTCTGAAACTAAAAATACATATACAATACAGTGCTGGTTGATCACACACAATAAGAGTCGACAGATATAATGTATTTATAAAAAAAAGAACGATTGCTGATATAAAGTTATTAGACATATTTATTGGAATTATGTGTTTTAGTCACTTTTTGGGGGCATCGGCCAATAGGAATGCATCTTCCTGTTGAATCCCTAGCATATCCATCCTTGCAGTAGCATGCGTCATTGCATCTAATATTTACTATTGGGCAAACCTCTCCCAATGTTTCACACTCCGTTTGGCAAGCAGAACCACAAGCATATATCTCATTTTGTTCAGGACAATCTAATTTTGCTATAAAGATTCATTTAGTATTGTAAAAACGAATGCAAATCAACTTTACCTGCTCCTATAACTGACAAAAATTCGAAAATTAATACCAATGAACTTATCACCAAGTAGAACTTCATTGTTGATCTTTCCTTCTAATTAGAGTATCTACACACGACTGATCGGATTTTTTTCGGTTGAGAAAAAATAAAATGCTTAACACAGAAAAAAGAAAACCGCTTAAAGCTCTTACTAATCGAAACTGTATATATAGCAAGTTTTGCAAGATAATTATTATAATAAGTAACTACAGTTTCTAATATAGAAACTAATCATTATTTGTACACACGAGTATGTTTGTATGTTCATTTTAGGTGAATATATTTTTGCGTGCGCTGGTCTATCAAAAACAAAAATAGAGAAAAGTCGGTTTTTTTGCATCGGAGATAGTATTGATGAGATATTAATACATACATAATGTACTCATACATGTTGTGCGGGGACTTTCAGTATAGTACCAGAGATGCCAGATTCTTGATTTTATCGTAATTTTAACGATTTTGGCCTTCATTTCGTTCAGTTTTGAAAACTTTTGGTCAGTAGTGCATTCATCATCATTCATTCGATTCTTTTAGATTAAAGTATGTCCCACAGCTCTGAAAAATTGCAGAAGTTATAATGATAGCAAAACCAGGGAAACCACCACACGAGACATCGTCTTATAGACCGATATCCTTGCTGCCTATTATATCTAAAATTTTTGAAAAAATTCTGGTGAAAAGGCTATATAGTATTATTGAAAGGAAAAATCTAATTCCGGTACACCAATTTGGTTTTCGAGAAAAACATTCAACGATTGACCAGGTCCATAGGATAGTCAACGCCATAGAAAACGCACTAGAAGAGAAGAAAGTTTGTTCCACTGTCCTTTTTGATGTGGCTCAAGCATTTGATAAAGTTTGGCATGATGGTCTGATTTTCAAACTTAAAAAAAGCCTGCCAAAGCAATATTCTACAATATTGGATTCTTATATTTCTAATAGATACTACAGAATCAAACATGAAAACGCGTATTCTGAACTGAAAGAAATACAAGCTGGTGTTCCTCAAGGCAGCGTGTTAGGTCCAGTTTTATATCTACTCTATACTTCAGACATCCCACACTTAGACAGCAATATCATGGCAACATTTGCCGACGACACAGCCGTAATGGCAGTTGCAAACACGAAAGCAGATTCAGTCGCTAAACTGCAAACTGGAATCTCAAAAATAAGTGAATGGACGACAACCTGGAGAATCAAATTAAATGAATTAAAGTCAGTGGACGTCGACTTTACAAACAAAAAGATAAATCATATGCCAGTCTATATTAATGGTAAAGAAGTTCCTTATGGAAATATGGCGAAGTACCTCGGCATGACTTTAGACGCCAAGCTCAGATGGAAAGCCCACGTTAAAAAGAAAAGAGAAGAACTAGACATTCGATATAAAAAAATGTATTGGCTAATGGGGCGACACTCCCAACTAGATTAGATTAGATTAGATAGATTTTTATTTTTATACTAAAAAAATTTAACAAAACAGTGTATAAACAAAAATCGGTTAGCATTGCCGTCTGCCTGGTTGACAAAAAGTTAACAATTATTAATAAATTATTAATTATAGCCTAATAGCACAGAAATTAATTAATTCTTTATTTTTCTCCTTTTTCTTTTTCTTCAGAAGTTTCCATTCAAAACTCTTTCTCTGTATTGTAAAGCAATTTTGCAGTACCTGGTTAGTGTTGTGACGTTATTTTCATTAAGGATTTGCAAGACTTGGTTCTCCGATAAGGCATCGTTTCCAAACACAGATTTCCTTGTTTCTCGCAAAATTGAGCACTTGCCAACAAAATGAAAAAGTATCCTCCCTCTCAGATAAATTGCACATGCCACAGACTATCGGTAGCTCATCCCTATGGGGTACATAATTCAGTTTCAAGAGCTCTCCCCACAGTTTTAGGACCGTTGCTATTTCTTCTATGCTGTACTCATCCCGGAAGTAATTATTGTGCTGCAAGTTGTCAATTCAATTCAATTCAATTTTGTTTATTTAGCAATATTTAGCTATTCTAATACAAGATAATTACATAAATAAATAAATAAATAAATAAATAAAATAAATAAAATAAAATAAAAATATACTCTAGTCTAGTTCATTAAACATTTTAAAACCTTTATAAAAAACTGTATTTTGTGCTTTTTGGGTTCTAAAAAATGGAAGACGGAAATTATTTCTATTGCGCACATTATAATTGTGTACATTACTAACATATAATATTTTATTACATAAATAACTGGGTAACAATTCATTTTTCATTTTAAATACAAAAACTAGTACATTCATAATTGTTCTTTGTTTTACACTTAACCATTTCAATACACTTAACATATTAACAATCGGAGTTAGCCAATGGCATTTTAATATACTTCGCATAGCTTTATTTTGGAATTTTTGTAGTCTATCTAACATTGTGTTATTTGCTAAATATATAATTGTCGAGCAATATTCGAAATGTGGCTTAATTATCGTATTAAATACATTTATTGCACTTATTATCGACATTCTTTTCCGTATTCTTCCAAAGAAGCTAATTTTTTTACTTATTTTTTTGATATATACTCAATGTCAATTCATCATCAATTATAATTCCTAGATATTTGATTTCGTTAACATTTTCGACTTTTTCATTATTAATTAATATATCAATATTAGATTGTCCGTTTATAAACATACATTTCGTTTTACTCACGTTTAAGCTTAATTTGTTAATTTATCCAATTTTTTTAAATCGTGGTTAATTTTCTCAATACATTCATTTATATCATTACACGAAACATATAAAAGACCATCATCTGCAAAAAGTTGCAAGCGAGAATATTGAACAACATTTGGCATTTCGTTAACATAAATTAAAAATAATAATGCGCCTAAAACTGATCCTTGCGGTACACCTAGGATTACATTTATTGAATCTGACATTGCATCATCCACTTTTGTTCTTTGCGTACGCCCTTGCAGGTAAGACTCGAACCATCTCAACTCAGTTTCTTTAACGCCGTACTTATCCAGCTTATCTAGTAGGATTCGCCTGTCGATTGTTTCAAACGCTCGCCTCAAGTCGATGAAAACAGCAACAATTTTCTTTTTTGAATGAACCTCTGTCTTCCAATCTGCTATAATTAGATTTAGCAGCGACTCACAGCTATGGCCGCCCCTGAAGCCTGATTGACACTCCGCAAATAACTGATTGTCCTCCATATACTTCTGAAGCTGCTGTTGGACAACTTTTTCCAAAACTTTGGCTTCATTGGGTAGCATTTAATTGGGCGAAAATCAGATGGTTTTGTGGGATTTTTTGATTTTTCAACTGGCACTACAATAGATTCTTTCCATATACCCGGAAATACCCCATTCGTCAAGGATTTATTTATAATTTTACACAATTTGGGACCAATACTGTACAATGCTCACACTAAGTTGTGGCATAACCGGCTGTAGACTCCTCTATGGAGTGACCCTGATGCCTCCTCTAGAAAACTTTCCCTGATCTGCTCATCCACACGCGTGTTTAATTGGTAAAGTTTAGGCTTCCAACTCCTCGCATCTTCCACACTAAGCTCCATTCCATATCCACTAGCTAGTTCCAGCCACTCTTTGTACCATCCAGTTTTATTTCTTATAGATTGTAGAGCTGCTTTCTTCGGAAGTCTATAGTCTGGCATGTTTAGTACTCTAAGCACGTAATCCACTTGTAGCTTTAGGGTTTTTACAAAGAGTGGTGATAGGCCTGTCTCCAACATGAGCATGTAATTTGGCGTGTTCGGTGGCAGATGAAATGCTCTCTTTATATAGAACCTAAGGAGTTTTTCCACCGTTTCAAATTGTTTTCCTCCCCATACTTGAGCAGCGTAGAAGAGAATGGATCGCGAAACTGATTCAAAAACTTTATATTTGCTGCTATGAGCTATATATTTGTTGTTGAAACATTTTCTCCAAGCAATATTGATGGCTATTTTCGATTTCGACAATTTCTCTTTGAGGTGCCTTTCCATATTGAGATTCCTCGTAAAATACACTCCGAGGTACTTATACTCCTTCACCACTTGGATAGTTTCGCCATTAAAGTGCCATTTTTCATTCGCGCAGTCTCTGCCTCCACCTCTTTTAAAAATTGTTATTTGAGACTTACTCAAATTTACCACCAGATTCCACATTTTGCAGTATTCGGAGAGTCGGTTTATTGTAAGCTGTAGAGATTCGGATGAGTACGACAAAAGCACTACGTCGTCTGCAAAGAGAAGGGCTTTAATCAATACACCTCCATATTCAACCCCTCCAGGTAAAAAATCCACTATATCCTCAATGAAGAGTGCAAATAAACTTGGACTGAGAGCACAACCTTGCCTTACCCCTGATCCCGAACGAAACCATTCTGATAAGCCCTCACCATTCCATACAGCTGCTTTGGTATCCTCGTACAGATTTTTAATCACACGTCCGAACTTCAGCGACATGCCCATGCCAAAGAATTTGTAGAATAAAACATTTCGGTCCACTGAGTCAAAAGCTGCCTTGAAGTCCACGAAGAATGCATATAGTTTCCTATTCCTCACTTCCAACTATCAATATTCAACAAGCTTTACAAGCAAATGATTAAACCAATATGGGCCTATGGGATGCAACTCTGGGGTTGCACCAAACAAAGTAACATCGACATCATTCAACGCTTCCAAAACAAAGTACTCAGGAACATTGTAGGCGCTTCCTGGTATATAAGAAACAGCGACCTTCACAGGGATCTTAATGTGGAGCAGGTCCAAAACGAAACTAAAAACGCAGCAAGAAGACACGAGAAACGGCTACGAGAGCACGTAAACCCTGAGGCTCTTCTACTTGTAAACCAGAATCACTCGGTCAGAAGACTAAAAAGGTGTAAACCTCTTGAACTGGGTAGATAAAGGCATGTAAATTTAAATGATCCGTAGATAATACGAAAGTTGAAAACAACGAGCGACAAGGGGCGCTCGGAGTAAATAAAACCCCCACCGCCTTGAGTGGCCTAAATTCCACTTATGCCTTGAGTATTATTAATGTTATTAACTCATTGTTATTTATATTCACATTTACTGCAAATTCCTATAAGTTATTATTTTATCAATTATTACTTAATCATTACTCAAAGAAAAAGAAATTTCTCATTAGTCCTAAGACTAGATTGTAATATAATAATAATAATAATAATAAAAAAAAAAAAGTAGTGCAAAGTTACATTTTAAAACGCTTCGTTTGATTAAATGTTTTTTTTTTTCTCTTATACAACCCATGCCCGCGTGGCAACGACACTGCGACCTGAAATATCTATTGTATCGGGGGGTTGGAGTTAATCTAACAGGCGTACTACTTCCCTTATGAAAGTGAGTATTTCTTTATACTAATATATATACATTCGCTCACAAGACTGACAGTGAGACCAACACAAACATTCCACGTCCATAGCCCAAATCACTCTTCTTTCTAACACATGCCTAATTGCCTTTTTTATTCCCTTCACCAATACAAAATGAAAAAGTATCCTCCCTCTCAGATAAATTGCACATGCCACAGACTATCGGTAGCTCATCCCTATGGGGTACATAATTCAGTTTCAAGAGCTCTCCCCACAGTTTTAGGACCGTTGCTATTTCTTCTATGCTGTACTCATCCCGGAAGTAATTATTGTGCTGCAAGTTGTCAATTCAATTCAATTCAATTTTGTTTATTTAGCAATATTTAGCTATTCTAATACAAGATAATTACATAAATAAATAAATAAATAAATAAATAAAATAAATAAAATAAAATAAAAATATACTCTAGTCTAGTTCATTAAACATTTTAAAACCTTTATAAAAAACTGTATTTTGTGCTTTTTGGGTTCTAAAAAATGGAAGACGGAAATTATTTCTATTGCGCACATTATAATTGTGTACATTACTAACATATAATATTTTATTACATAAATAACTGGGTAACAATTCATTTTTCATTTTAAATACAAAAATTAGTACATTCATAATTGTTCTTTGTTTTACACTTAACCATTTCAATACACTTAACATATTAACAATCGGAGTTAGCCAATGGCATTTTAATATACTTCGCATAGCTTTATTTTGGAATTTTTGTAGTCTATCTAACATTGTGTTATTTGCTAAATATATAATTGTCGAGCAATATTCGAAATGTGGCTTAATTATCGTATTAAATACATTTATTGCACTTATTATCGACATTCTTTTCCGTATTCTTCCAAAGAAGCTAATTTTTTTACTTATTTTTTTGATATATACTCAATGTCAATTCATCATCAATTATAATTCCTAGATATTTGATTTCGTTAACATTTTCGACTTTTTCATTATTAATTAATATATCAATATTAGATTGTCCGTTTATAAACATACATTTCGTTTTACTCACGTTTAAGCTTAATTTGTTAATTTATCCAATTTTTTTAAATCGTGGTTAATTTTCTCAATACATTCATTTATATCATTACACGAAACATATAAAAGACCATCATCTGCAAAAAGTTGCAAGCGAGAATATTGAACAACATTTGGCATTTCGTTAACATAAATTAAAAATAATAATGCGCCTAAAACTGATCCTTGCGGTACACCTAGGATTACATTTATTGAATCTGACATTGCATCATCCACTTTTGTTCTTTGCGTACGCCCTTGCAGGTAAGACTCGAACCATCTCAACTCAGTTTCTTTAACGCCGTACTTATCCAGCTTATCTAGTAGGATTCGCCTGTCGATTGTTTCAAACGCTCGCCTCAAGTCGATGAAAACAGCAACAATTTTCTTTTTTGAATGAACCTCTGTCTTCCAATCTGCTATAATTAGATTTAGCAGCGACTCACAGCTATGGCCGCCCCTGAAGCCTGATTGACACTCCGCAAATAACTGATTGTCCTCCATATACTTCTGAAGCTGCTGTTGGACAACTTTTTCCAAAACTTTGGCTTCATTGGGTAGCATTTAATTGGGCGAAAATCAGATGGTTTTGTGGGATTTTTTGATTTTTCAACTGGCACTACAATAGATTCTTTCCATATACCCGGAAATACCCCATTCGTCAAGGATTTATTTATAATTTTACACAATTTGGGACCAATACTGTACAATGCTCACACTAAGTTGTGGCATAACCGGCTGTAGACTCCTCTATGGAGTGACCCTGATGCCTCCTCTAGAAAACTTTCCCTGATCTGCTCATCCACACGCGTGTTTAATTGGTAAAGTTTAGGCTTCCAACTCCTCGCATCTTCCACACTAAGCTCCATTCCATATCCACTAGCTAGTTCCAGCCACTCTTTGTACCATCCAGTTTTATTTCTTATAGATTGTAGAGCTGCTTTCTTCGGAAGTCTATAGTCTGGCATGTTTAGTACTCTAAGCACGTAATCCACTTGTAGCTTTAGGGTTTTTACAAAGAGTGGTGATAGGCCTGTCTCCAACATGAGCATGTAATTTGGCGTGTTCGGTGGCAGATGAAATGCTCTCTTTATATAGAACCTAAGGAGTTTTTCCACCGTTTCAAATTGTTTTCCTCCCCATACTTGAGCAGCGTAGAAGAGAATGGATCGCGAAACTGATTCAAAAACTTTATATTTGCTGCTATGAGCTATATATTTGTTGTTGAAACATTTTCTCCAAGCAATATTGATGGCTATTTTCGATTTCGACAATTTCTCTTTGAGGTGCCTTTCCATATTGAGATTCCTCGTAAAATACACTCCGAGGTACTTATACTCCTTCACCACTTGGATAGTTTCGCCATTAAAGTGCCATTTTTCATTCGCGCAGTCTCTGCCTCCACCTCTTTTAAAAATTGTTATTTGAGACTTACTCAAATTTACCACCAGATTCCACATTTTGCAGTATTCGGAGAGTCGGTTTATTGTAAGCTGTAGAGATTCGGATGAGTACGACAAAAGCACTACGTCGTCTGCAAAGAGAAGGGCTTTAATCAATACACCTCCATATTCAACCCCTCCAGGTAAAAAATCCACTATATCCTCAATGAAGAGTGCAAATAAACTTGGACTGAGAGCACAACCTTGCCTTACCCCTGATCCCGAACGAAACCATTCTGATAAGCCCTCACCATTCCATACAGCTGCTTTGGTATCCTCGTACAGATTTTTAATCACACGTCCGAACTTCAGCGACATGCCCATGCCAAAGAATTTGTAGAATAAAACATTTCGGTCCACTGAGTCAAAAGCTGCCTTGAAGTCCACGAAGAATGCATATAGTTTCCTATTCCTCACTTCCAACTATCAATATTCAACAAGCTTTACAAGCAAATGATTAAACCAATATGGGCCTATGGGATGCAACTCTGGGGTTGCACCAAACAAAGTAACATCGACATCATTCAACGCTTCCAAAACAAAGTACTCAGGAACATTGTAGGCGCTTCCTGGTATATAAGAAACAGCGACCTTCACAGGGATCTTAATGTGGAGCAGGTCCAAAACGAAACTAAAAACGCAGCAAGAAGACACGAGAAACGGCTACGAGAGCACGTAAACCCTGAGGCTCTTCTACTTGTAAACCAGAATCACTCGGTCAGAAGACTAAAAAGGTGTAAACCTCTTGAACTGGGTAGATAAAGGCATGTAAATTTAAATGATCCGTAGATAATACGAAAGTTGAAAACAACGAGCGACAAGGGGCGCTCGGAGTAAATAAAACCCCCACCGCCTTGAGTGGCCTAAATTCCACTTATGCCTTGAGTATTATTAATGTTATTAACTCATTGTTATTTATATTCA
Organism: Brachypalpus laphriformis; assembly: GCA_945910035.1. NCBI lineage: Eukaryota > Metazoa > Arthropoda > Insecta > Diptera > Syrphidae > Brachypalpus > Brachypalpus laphriformis. The sequence goes on from OX246755.1 coordinate 130,164,956, forward strand.
CATTTACTGCAAATTCCTATAAGTTATTATTTTATCAATTATTACTTAATCATTACTCAAAGAAAAAGAAATTTCTCATTAGTCCTAAGACTAGATTGTAATATAATAATAATAATAATAATAAAAAAAAAAAGTAGTGCAAAGTTACATTTTAAAACGCTTCGTTTGATTAAATGTTTTTTTTTTTTTCTCTTATACAACCCATGCCCGCGTGGCAACGACACTGCGACCTGAAATATCTATTGTATCGGGGGGTTGGAGTTAATCTAACAGGCGTACTACTTCCCTTATGAAAGTGAGTATTTCTTTATTGGCACACGTTCAACTTGTTAAGGTGGTATCTCAGGCCGCAATGGCCAGTTAGAAAGCTCACGAGCTTCTTAATGCTTTCCCCATCTAAGTTAAGGATTTCTTTATAGGAATAAGGCTTGATTAATCGTTTGGATTGTCTTAGACCTGGCCCACTAGTCCAGTCCATTGGTCTAGACGAAGTTTGTTTTTCCATTCGTTAATCAGCTTTAAAGCTGTTGCCCAGTTGACACCACAAATAGGTTCAAGACCTATGAACGTAGATTCTAATCCAGCCCTAGTAAGCTCATTTGCAGATTCGTTGCCCACAATCCCTTGGTGCCCAGAGACACAACCGAGTTTTACCCTATTGTATTTGGCAAGGTTTTGAAATGCATCGTAGCAGCATTTCACAGGTCTGGAGTCCATTAGGTTGGACGATAGTGCCATAAGTGGTTGGCTATCTGAAAAGATATGTTTTCTAGCGCCCTTGAACCTCTTGCGGAGATTGTGTCTGGCGCAGATCTCAGTGGCATGGATTTCAGCCTGCAAACACAGTGGGAGTCGTACCCATAGGTACCGAAATCTTTGTGTTGGGTCCAAAGACCCCAGCTCCAACTCCAGAATCCATTTTCGAACCGTCGGTGAACCAAACCAGACCTCTAGGGTCCAGTGTTGGAGCAATTTCCGCGGTCCAATATTTCAACCTCGAATAACCTACCGAAGCAATGTTGCCTGACCATAATATCTGGTATATTCCAGAACATGTCTCTTTTAGGGATTGAGTTGAGTATCTTTAAATGTCCTACTAGGTCACCTGGTTTATACTCATAGTCTAGCTACAGCTTGATGGCATATCTTGCAGCCATCTTCCTAATGAAGATTGGTAGGGGTGTTAGCCCGACAATAGCTTCCAGAGCTGTCGTAGGGCAGGTGCGCATAGCACCTGTAATGCCTAGACAGACAATTCTTTGCAACTTCTGCAACTTGTTTGCCGTTGTCTGCTGGAGAGTTTTCAGCCACCAGACGATGGCCGCATATGTGATAATGGGTCTAACCATCATTATGTACAGCCAATGTATCATTTTAGGAGAGAGACCCCAAGTTCTGCCGTATAGGCGTTTACTGGCCCACAGTGCTCTAGTAGCACGCTCTGTGGCGGACTTAATATGTGAATTAAATGTTACTTGAATGCATGAAAAAACTGTAGCACGTGGAAGATTGCTTTGGACTTCGTCGGGGGTGCCGTACTAACTCTTCATCACTCTTCTTTACAACTTTACAGCACGTTAACTATAAAAACCACAAGTATGATTTTGACACAGAAAGCAGTAACGCTTATTCTGTGTACGTGTTACACGTACAACTTAATAACGCTGCGATCAACAAATATACTAATATATATACATTCGCTCACAAGACTGACAGTGAGACCAACACAAACATTCCACGTCCATAGCCCAAATCACTCTTCTTTCTAACACATGCCTAATTGCCTTTTTTATTCCCTTCACCAATACCAATGTCAAAATTAAAAATTGTAAACAACTGCACTGAGTATAGGAGTAAGTATGAGGTGCTGTATTTTATATGATGGAAAGAGCAATGCCGAGTTATCTTGTGGAATTGGTCAGGCTGGATCAGTTTTCAGAGGGCTTGGTCAATCTGTTATAAGGAAGGCCGAACTTGGTGTTCAAGCTAAACTATCGGCTTTTAACTCGGTGTATGTTCCAACACTCACCTATGGTCATGAAATATGTGTAGTGACCGAAAAAATAAGATCGCGGATACAAGCTGCCGAAATGAGGTTTCTTCGCGGTGATGCTGGAATAACTCGTAGGGATCGATTGCGCAAGACCAGAGTACGCGAGGCGATCAATGTTGAGCAGCTACTTCTCCGAACGGAACGATCTATGCTTCGATGGTTTGGTCACGGAGTGCGTATACCCCCAGACCGACTACCAGAACGTGTCATGGTTGCCATGGTATCAGGTAGGAAACCCCTCGGTAGATGTTGGATCAAGTCTGACATATCTCCTGGAGCCCTTTAGGGATTCCCCTGATGAGTATTGGAGTCAATAGCGGAGGATCGAGAAGGATGGAGAGTCCACCTGAGCATCCTACCCTCGCCACCCTCATGAAGGATTAGCGGACTGTTGAAAACGATGATGATGATCTTTTTCACACACAAGTTTTTGACTAACCGATTTTCTAAAATTCACTATTTTTCGGAAATTTGGCAGTTGATTTTGTTTAAATTTAATATCTGAGCAACCTCTGACATATAGAACAAATGGTACACCAAGTTTTGGGAAAATTAAAAATGTTTTTATACAGGTGCAAGTAGGTACGGGCGACCCAGTTTTTATGCGAACCCCACTTAGCTCCTAGGAATGTAGATTCATTGGCAATCAGCACCAACCGCATCGTTTTGGCTCCAGGGAAAAATTAAATGGTATATGTACGTATCAGCGTCGATTTTGATTTCGATTTCGCAATAGAGGTTTCAAATTCTTCGACGTCTCAAGGTATAGTCATTTGTCGTAGTTTGTATTTCATCATAGTAGGGAAGATAGAAGCTACCCTTAACCATAAGGAATTTGCACTAGCAGCTTTCCTAGACATAGAAGGTGCTTTCGATAATGTAGATGGAAGGGCCATCAAACAGGCCCTAGAATCTATGAATGTCGAGCATAGCATTACCAATTGGCTCTGCAATATGCTCGGCACTAGAAACATTAACTCCACTATCGGAAACAGTTCAATAAGAAAATTCGTTACCAGGCGGACACCCCAGGAAGGCGTTATCTTACCCCTCCTCTGGGTACTAGTCATCGATGGGATACTTAAAGAACTGAGCAATACAGGCAAAAGCATCACTGCTTACGCGGACGACGTGGTGACTTTAGTTCAGGGCAAATTTCTTGACACATTAAGTGAAATGATGGAATCAGCTCTTAATAGTATCGAAAAATGGGGTGTGGACTGCACGTCAAAACGAATAAAACAGAATTGGAACTCTTCAGCAGAAAATACAAGATACCACCCTTCAAAATGCCTAAGCTAGCAGGGGTGGAGCTTTCCCTTTCGGATCGCGCTAGATGTGTTGGTATAATGCTGAATAGGAAACTAAATTGGAAACTTAACATACAGGAACGAGTCCGCAAGGTTTATAATGCTCTCTTCATCTGTAAGAGGACCGCAGTGATAGAATGGAACCCGCAATGATGCACTGGCTATATATTATGATAGTCAGACCCATCCTTACTTATGGGGCTCTTGTGTGGTGGGGGTGGCAATGGTGTAGTGGTAACGTCGTCAATTGCCACGCTTATGGTTCATGGTTCAAATCCTGATGTCAGCCAGCATTTATTTATTTCTCATGAAATATATAAAGTCAGTCCGATCATTTGCTAAAAGCTTCTGTGAACACTACTGCGAAGGCATAACACTGGCAGTAGCTTGGTCATGTGGCTGGAAAAAAATGTTCGCTCCGTTGATGATGATTTGCCCTTGACATCGGTTATCGGGAAAAAAAGTACTGTGAATCAGAAGCAAAGACAATAAACAAAGATCTCCTCAGTTATCTGGACGCCACCCCCGGAGAATAGCTGAAGCATAAACAACTGAGCTTCAAGAACCACTACACCAAAATCTTTCTCTCTCTCTCTCTCTATCCATCCTTTCCAACGCTCGCACTGTCTATAAACACGTTAAAGGTATTCATAACCCTTTGAGTGCGCGCAAATTATAAAAAAAAAAAAAAGCAACGAATACGAAAAACACACGGGATATGTAGGCCATGGTACAAAGAACAGCTTGCATTGCCATCACAGGTGCTCTACGCACAACACCTACGGCTACACTCGAGATCTTTTTCTGTATCTTTTACCACTAGACCTACAAATTAAATTTCAAGGGACCAACAGTGCGCTTCGGCTCACTAACGTTGCTGTCTTCAAGACTAATAACATAGGACATAACTCCATTCTCAAGGAATCATTTCCCGGAATCCCTGACGAATCGGACGATTTCATTGGCATCTTAGACTCCGGCACACCATACGAAGTATTGTATCCTATTAGAGAGGACTGGCGAAGGAAGACAGTCTCTGTCCATAACGAAATTGCAATATACACAGAAAGTTCTAAGACCAGTGAGGGCTCGGGGTCAGATATTTACTCGAGAGATACGAACCTACAGGTGGCCCTGAGACTTCCGAACACATGCAGTGTGTTCCAAGCAGAGGTTCTAACTGTACTTAAAGCTGCGGAATTACTTGAAATGGGATCAATATCCGACAAGAATATCGCCATCTACATTGACAGTCAGGCTGCGCTAAAGGCGCTAGAGTCTTACATCACCAAATCTGAGATAATCAGGAATTGTCGCACAATGCTTAGGGCATTATGTACACAGAACCGAGTCAGATTATGTTGGGTACCTGGATACTGCGATATCGAAGGCAACGAGCAAAAAGTTCCTTGAAGATTTACTATTCACTAATCCTCAATTGTCTTTGAAAATGTTGTTTATGTTATGATTTCTTGCTGTCAAAACATTCGAACACATTTTCGAAAATATTTTTTTTTTAATTTTTGTGGTGGTAAAACTGATTCCCCGGGAAAAAGAACTCCGTTGGAAATTCACGGTGGGTGGATTTAGTTCCTGGGAACAAAATATGTTCGGGGGAAACATTTTTCCCTCGGAATTCCCGATAGGAGTGACTATTACAACGATTGCCACTGCTGCAAGACTGCTGGTAGTGGTCTCCAGTTTAGGAAGATTGTGGGCGATGATTTGAATAATTTTGAATTGCTCAGCTTCTGGACAACGCAAAAGGATGATTTGTATCTTAACTGAATACGCGGCGAATTTACAAAATCCACCTGTTTATTATTTCGTTTAGATCGAATGAGCCATTACTGAGCTAGGACTGTGTAATCAACTTTTAGTGACGGAAAATTTGATCTCAATCCCCTTTATGCTACTTACACCTCGCATTTCGGAAAATCCCTCCTTATCTTGCATTCAGGCAAAATAGGGAATAATTTTGCGAAATTTCAAGTACTTGCGTTTAGCAGTTTTGTAGAAACCGTGTTCACAAGGAAAATTGTTTTTGCTCTTATAGTCTTTAAGATTAATTAAAATCGGTTGATAAACAACCGAAAAGAAGTTGGTTTTCTATCGGAAAAAAAATCGACAATCGACATTTTTTTTGCTAACGAATATTGGAAACAGAAAGAATAGTGTCTAGGAGACACTCCTCCGTATCCGGAGACAATTGACCCTTGAATGAAAATGGACAAAATATCGGCCACATAATGTCCGGAGAACTTTAGATCCAGCTGCCTACTTCACATTTGTTGACAAACCCTTAGCGGAGAGACAAAGACGCGTGAACCACTTTCTAAATTTCGATCTTTTGATCAATCGAAATTTATTCTCTAGGAATTCTTAAAATGGACTTTTTAGAATCGACTTTTATATAGTCGACATATCGATCCCCATCCTAAAAAAAAATCTTATGCTGTACAGCCTCGTCGCATTTAATAAATTCTCTGTTTTATACCTACGCATTACAGAAAAAAATATTAATTTCAAAACATGTTTTTTTAAGAATTGATTCATGTGTATGGGCGGCCGCTTACGCCTAAACTCTCAATAAAGAAAGGGGGCATTTTGAACTGGTTATTGCAAATATTTATGAGGTTTACTATTTTTATGGCTGTAACTACTTTATAGTATAGTCATAGTATGTTTTGTTAGGAACCGAGGTGAAAGAAAAATAAACGTAGTAATGCGTCCTTATTTTTTATTTTATTTTTCGATGTCAAGTGCTAATTGAATGTAGTACAGTGCAACGAAAAGTTTTTGACGTAAGAGCATGCAGTTTGCGATGTTTCTTTTTAACATAGGTAATTCCCCTTTATATTGAAAATTTCACAATAAAAACTGCCAAGACACAATTTCTGCACATCTTCTTAACGACGCAAAAGTTAATATTTACACAAAAATAATTTACTTTAATTGCTGGCATAAAATGGGACAGTAAAAGTTTAACAACTTTTATCAGAAAAAAATCAGGAAGCAAGTGTGCAATCGACAAAGAAACAATATCAGAGGACATTTTATTACTTCATACCTATGTATGTAATTGGCGGATTGCACCTTCTTTAAAGCTCTCCAAACTAAACGATTGTGTGGTTCTGTTCTTGGGATCTGATACTGTTATTGTTATTTAGTTTTATTTTGCATTTCGACTTTAGTTTAAGAAAATTTGGATGGTATAAGGATATTTCAGGGCGGAGGGTCTCAAATTTCTTAAATCGTCCTCGTTAAACACCTTACTCAAGAAGAGCCTAAAAAAATGTTGATGACATTTCGTTCGTACGCATGGCCCAGGTGCATGTTCAGAAAGTCTACCGAAGTCAGACTTAGTTAATATATGAGGGTCGTGATCTTAGACATTTTAAAACAACTCTCTCTTCATCATCAATTTTGATTTAAACATTTTTTCGTTGAAATAATTATCTTATAATTATGATAAAAATATTTTTTAAACATTAAATTTTAAAGTTAAAAAAAGGGTCAGGTAGTACAAAAATTGAATGCAGTAATATCTAGCTAATAAGAATTTATTATTGCAAAGGGGTACTTCTAATTGTAGAATAATTCGAATGGGGAAGTATGTATGTAGTATGTACACATGCACATAGCCTTAATAAATTAAAAAAATCGGTATAGAGAATGATACATGACTTCCACATTACGGTATCGCCAGCTGACGTTAATTTACTCTCATAATTTATGTACATCGTCCAACATTGTGAACAGTATGTTAGCGCTGGACATACAACTGCGGTGTAGAGCCTTCCTTTCAAATTGCGGCGAATTTTTCGGCCACAAAAGATAACGGAGTTTTCCCGTCAATTCACCCACCATACGCTTACACGAGGATTGATATCTCCATCACAGGTTACTTCGCTATTGATCATAGAACCCAAATATTTGAACTTTCCGCACTTGGGAAGCACTGTTCCATTCAAATAATTGCCTCCGTGGATCAGAGAACGGGCAGCACAAGTACTGTAATATCAAATGTCGTCGCGGGAATCAAGCTCAATTATGATTCCCAGAGCGACTAATATGAAAACTCCTAAGCAGCATATAGTTACACCTTGCGAACCATCACTACCTATGGTTCTCCAGGTGTACCATATTGTACACGTTGCTGCATGCGCGCGTGATTGCTCTCCTGGCATTTTGCCCCAGGTAGTTTACGAATGCGAACCATTACTCAATGTTGTGCTTGGTCAATGCAGTGCAGTTCGACTTCAACCACAAACACACGCGTTTCAATACGTTTCGTTTCTGTTTTGAACTAATGTGATATCCACTTCCCTCCAAAATGTCCACCCACACATCAAGTGCTCGTTGCTCACATATGATGGGTCCATCGTCAGCGAAGAATAATTGATGTACCTTGGGGTCCGTTACTTACTTTACCTTGAAGCAGTTAGTCAAGCACTAAGATGCTTCCCTGGTGCATACCGACTTTGGTTCGGAACTCTTCGGTTAATTCAGCGTGGTTACTGTTGTCTTCCTTCTTTCAATTAAATTTTTTATTTTTTTTTTTACCCTGGAAAGTGTAAACTTCAAAAGGCGAAACTGAGCCCGTACTCAGTAACAGTATTGGACTTTTACTCACTAGCCCCTTCCCCCTTCTTACCCATTCTCCCTACGGTACCGCCTTCTTGTTATTTCATCATAGGGGGTTTCTGACTTAGTTGTATTCGTGTTAGTCCTGTTGGACTCTTTTCTCTCACGTTCCAATATCATTAATTTGCCAATGACAGTTTTGGCAATTTTAATCACTACATCCCATGCTTTTTGGCTCTTAAGCATTTCACCAACTATCTTTTCGGGGGTTAGTGCCACACCTAATTTTTGCCTCAATGTTTCCCTTTCGTCTAGAAATCGTAGACAGTAGGGGCTGTCGTTATGCTTGCATTTATCCAGGTATGAACGGAAGCATCCATGACTTGTCAGCATCTGGGTTAGGTGAAACCCATGCCTGCTTTCTATCCATGGTTTTGCCTGTGGTATGAGCACATGCGTCCACCTACCCTTTCGGATGTTCTTTCCAGCGTTCATGGATCTTTAGTGACATCTGTTGGGTTTCGCGGGTTGGAGCAGTTCGCTCTTGTTCTGAGCATCTCATTGTCGTCGCTGCTCTTCTCCCAGAATGTCTATTGGAAATATTTTTGCTATCACACAGGCTGCATTGCTGGAGGTGGTACGGTATACGCAGCAAACACTTAATGAACATATTCTGTACACTGAGGCAATCTTACTTCTGTTTGTTTTAGTCGTCATGGTTCTCGCCCAGATTTGCGCTGCGTAGAGGATTCTAGACGCTATTACTCTGGCCAAAAGTAATCTTCGACTGTGCCTAGGGCCTCCAGTATTAGGCATGATCCGTGCTAGAGCAGCTTTGTGAGACCACTCTTGAGGTGTTCCTTGAAGGATGGGCTCGTATCTAGTATGACTCCGACGTATTTTATGTGGAGCCTCGATGTTATTGTGTGGCTACCCACAGTAATATTTAGCGTTTTCCCCTTCTTCCTGCTGCTTAAAAGAATCGCTTCCGTTTTATGGTCTGCAAGCGTGATCGAACTCAGTCAGTTCCGTACGGTCCTTATTGTAGAGTCGCTCAACTGTTCCACCTCTTCTAGTTTTTTTTTTATAATTTGCGCGCACTCAAGATGTTATGGATACCCTTAATATGTTTACATACAGGGCGGGCGTTGGAAAGGATAGATAGAGAGAGAGAGAGAGAGAGAGAGAAAGATTTTGGTGTAGTGGTTTCTGAAGCTCAGTTGTTTATGCTTCAGAAAAACTCCGGGGGTGGCGTTCAGATTCTGGAGATAATTGGAGAGATTTTTGTTATTTTTTGTCTTTTGCTTCTGATTCACAGTGTTTTTATTTTTTTTCCGATAACCGATGTCATAGGCAAATCCTCGTCAACAGAGCGAACTATTTTCCCAGCCATATGACCAAGCTACTGCCAGTGTTATGCCTTCGCAGTAGTGTTCACACAAGCTTTCGTAATTGATCGGACTGACTTTATATATTTCATGAGAAATAAATATAGAAATAGAAAAATAAATGCTTGCTGACATCAGAATTTGAACCATGAACCATTAGCGTGGCAATTGATGACGTTACCACTACAACATTGCCCGCCAGTAGTTTGCCAGTTACGACGATTGCAATGTCGTCCGCAAAACCGATAATTTTGTTTTGGTATTGAAAGACGCAAGATCCCGTCGTACATGATGTTTCAGATTAAGGGACCTAGCACTGACACCTGTGGTACTCCGCCAGTAATCTTGTAATTTGTAATACGATTTTTTAAGATATGCTGTGATTCTGAGTGCCTCTAGTATGTGGCTCCAGTTAGCAGTGTTGAATGCAATTTTGATAACCAGGCTTATCACTAAGCAATATTTCTTGGAACCCTCTATCCACCTCTTGCCTTCTATCGCTTTTTGTGCAGTTTCAACCAGTAAGCTGATTGCATCTACTGTTGAGCATGCCTTCCGGAAGCCATATTGGTGTTCCGAAAGCCCGTCTGCAGTTTCTATCGGTGTTTCCAATATGTTGCAGATGATTCCTTCCAGAACTTTTCCTGTTATTTCTAGCACGCGCAGTGGATGGTATGATGAAGATTCTTCTGATGACTTATGACCTGTTCTGGAAAAACTCCTTCTTTCGCATTGTGTATTTCTACGAACATATCTGGCACGAGTTGAATGCCGTTTTGAGAACTATATTTGGGATGCCGTCAGGACCTGGTGACTTGTTATCCCAAATTTGTTGTAAAAAAAATATATGTATACATACATACCTACATACATGTTCAATGGCCCGCTAATCTTTCATGAGGGTAGCGGGGGTAAGATGTATATATATTTATATATATATTCATTCTGTAGTTTCCTCTTCCCCGTAGTGCATTTTCGGGTATTGTGGAAAGAGTCCTGTGACGATCATATGCAGGAGTTTGGGGCATGTGGAAATTGGCTGCCATCTCTTGAGCTTTTTCATTACTACTTTGTAGGCCAAGCCCCAACGATTTTTGTCTGCTTCGCTATACAACTGCAGAAAACATATTTTTTTACTTTGTTGAATGGCTATTTTAAGCTCTTTTTGTGCTACCTTGTATTGTTCATGAAGGGCGGTGCAGTAAGTTGTTGGTCTGAAGCTCCTTCGTATATATATTCGTGTTGTAGAGCAACTGCTCTACACCGGTCGCAGTTAATATTCGGTAAATTATAATTCTTTGAACGATCCAGATAATAAACAGCTTGCTGCTCTGAACACAGCATTAAAAGTATTATTCCATTCATTTATCCCCCATTTTTTGCTGGAATCTGTCGATATGCTATGAAAGAAGTTAGTAGCTCTAGTTCCAGACGGGATATATTTATCTTAATTTGACAGAACTAGTAATGCAGTTTAAAATATAAAGCAATGTACCTACATAAATGGGGTGGCTGGATCTGGCCCTAATCCAGGAACCGTGGATTCATAACAGTCGCATGATATGATTAGGGCTTGCAACGTAACTAAGAGAAACCTTCATGTACTAATGCAATCTCGTTTCAACTCTGGCGATTTGAGGGTAGTGGGCGGAACGGTAGCTGTACTGTAGCATCTGCGTATTTACCCTACGATGATGACCCAAACGTTCAGTCGGGCTCTTTGACGTCATTTATATTAGCGACTAAGCAAGGTAAGAAAAACTAAGCCTTAGAATGTGATGCCAACGTTCACCGTGCTTTGTGGGGTACCACTGACAATGAAAAAGGTGAGGTTTGATTTTATCTTCCAATTCCAATCGTCTTATTTGTAATAGAGGGGCTGACCCAACATTAGTCATGGTTAATAGAAGGGATGTTTTCGATATTACGTTCATATCTGCCAGTAGTACCACTGACTGACTGGAGTTTCTCTGACAAGCCGTCCCTATCAGACCATTGTTGGATAAATTCAAGATACAGCGTAACACACGTGCTAAAGAAGTATTTCGAAACCCGCGTAGGGCAAATAGGTCAAAATTCAGTAGCAAAGTAAGGAAGTCAGTCGGACAATGACTTGCTGAGAATCTTACTACTACTGCAGCAGTTGACGATGCAGTCATAGCTTTTATCAATGCTCTTACCAAATTTTTCAATAATTTATGCCCTGCCAGCAATCACACCGGTAAAACTCGCTGACCTTGGTGGAATATAAAAATTGCCGAGCTCATTCGCAAATCAAGAGTTAAAGAGGGAGATATCGAGTGTTCCACTTACAAAGAAAGCGTAAGAGTACTCAAGAAAGATACCTCTTGGAGGCATCTTCGCGGGTCTGTCGAATAAACGACGGAGGAAAGTCCCAGCTAAACCACTGTCACAAGCTTCTTCTATGAAGAGGGGCGTAGGTACTTGGGCAGACTCACATGAGGGGATGCTGATTATCCTAATGAGCACTCATTTCCGCCGGGCGTAGAAGTTAGTGTATTCGTCCACTGCCCGTGAGGTTCAATGTTCGAATCCCAGAATGCACCAACAAGTTTTTTTCACTATCCCACCTCTCGCGAACGTCTGACAAACATCTGAAAGTTGTTGTCATGAGAAAGCTTCTCAAAAAATAAAGCAAAGATTGCTCTACGCATATAGTACAAAACTCTAAGTCCTTTCCACAGGGATGAAACATAACGCGCACAACACGAGTAGTTGCGAGGAGCGAGGCTATATGCCCTCCGTGGGCTGTTTGCGCCGAATATGTGTGTATGTACTCATTCTCCTGGCTGTCCCTGGAGATAGTTTACCTATTGCAGATAGTCAATGACCGCAACATAGCATGGGCAATCAAACCCTTTGCTCCATACAAGATGGCAAGAATTGATAACATTCGGCCGGTCATTTCTTAGGAGTCCATATAAACTCTCGTTTGGTTCTGGGCGCCGTTGCGTAAGTGGTTAGTGTGTCAGAAACACCAAAAAGGTTTTTCACGGTCCTACCTCTCGCGAGCGTCTGACAAACATACGAGAGTATTGTTGTCACGAAAAAGCTTCTCAAATCGCCGTTCGGATACGGCACTAAACTTTAGGTCCCTTCCATTCTTGTGAAAAATATAACGCACACAACATGAGTGGTTGCGAGAAGCTAGGACCTGGCACTTAAAGAGGTGTTGCGCCAAATATTATTTTTTTTTATATACAAACTCTAATTCCGTGGCTCAAGCAAATCTTCACAGGCTGTTTTAAGCTAGGTTCTGTCCCAAATAAAAGGATTGAGGTGTGTGTCATTTTTATCCCGAAGAAAGACTAGCCACATGATCTGAAAATACTTTAGACCAATCAGTCTAGCGGCATCTCTATTCAAAACATTGGAACAACTGATAGACATATACGTTAGGGATGTAATCGGCGATAAATATCTACCTAGATCGCAACATGCATATATGAAAAGAAGATCGGTAGATAGAGCGTTTCATAGAGTAGTGTCAATCGCTGAAGAATCTCTGTCATAAGGAATAAACGATGGGGTGTTCCTCGATATAGAGGATACCCTCAACAATGTTAGCGCCGACACGATCTTAAGCAGCTTACCCAGAACTCAACTGTCTACGGATCCCAGCAATTAAATAAGTACGATGCTTAGGACAGGGTTGATAAATTCAATACTAGGAGGTATTAACAGCAGAAGGCAAGTCTGCAGAGGGATACCTTAAGGTGACGTACTCTCACCACTCATTTGGTTCCTTGTGGAGGATGAGATTTTGAAAATACTGGAAGCGAATGGTTTCATTTCACTCCGCAAAGACAGGAATTTTCTTCTTCACTAGACAAAGAGCAATCCCTGAGTTCAAACTCCCAAGGATCGGAGGGGTTCTGCTGAATCTCTCAAAGTCAGCACGATACCTAGACGTAATTCTAGATTCGAAATTAAATTGGAAAGAAATGAATGGTGATTTTTTTTTAAAGTTGAAGTCACAATTGAAGTCATTGAATTGAAACATATCCATGACACTTTGTAGTATGACTTCAAGGAATGTGTTCCACAATGATTGCATTCTTGTACAACTTTGATCTGCACTATACGGCCACGCTACAATCCTATCCAGATGAGAGGTCACAAGTAGGCAGTTCGAAACCGATTACCTAACTCTGATGCTGACGATTGACAGGAGATTAAATATAAGAATTCCTGACAGAATGGACTGGAAAAGGGAAACATGTAACTAGTAAGAAGAATTGGCCTTATACGCTGACGGTTCCAAAATATATGTCGGTGTAGGAGCTTGGGTGTACTTCAAAATACTTGGAATCAACAAGCCCTTCAAGATCAACAACTAATGCAGTGCCTTTTAAGCTGAAATCACAGCCCTTACCCAAATATTGTATCTTGGATCTATGTTTCTAGCTAATTAATAAATTAACAGATAATAATACGAGTATTTATTTTATTTATCGCCGCACCACCCTATGTATACAGGAAGAATTGAAAGGGGAAGAAGAGAGCAAATAGGCCAAGCATTGTGATGATAATCCGCAACTGTAACATGCTTTAGAACTTCTGGGAAACTACAATCAGAAAAAAGCAAGACATGTCTAAGCGTTAGCAAAAATCGGTTTGGCATTTTGACAGGCTCAAGGAGTAAGAAATCCCTGCCGAAACGTTGGGAAAACATAATGAAATAAATCTGTTTCATTAAATAACTTATGTGATCAAAGAAGCCGAAAAAAAGGAAACAAACCCATGTATATATTTATAATATATCACGAATTGGTCAAATAATTCATACACCATAAATACGTTCGTTTCCCTATCGTCTGGTGACCACCTATGACTTCCGGGCATGAAAAGCCCAAGAAACATTTCCGAAAACCCTCAACTCATTTGGGTAATTCCAAACGAAGTATCCCCGTACTTCTCAACATTGAAAATCAATTACGTGATAATTGTTATCAACTGCAATTGACAAGACCTTCAATAAAAATACTCTGAGTCATCACACTTACAACAGCCCCGGAGCATACACTAGAGCTAGTTGTACCGGTCCAATATTACTTTTAACACGTTTTAGTGTCAAAGCACTAGTGCATTCCCTAAAGAGGTATTGCCATTACGTGAGCGGGCTATAAAAACCGGCTTACACTATGTACGTCATAAACTATGGTATTCGTAGGTATACATGTACCTACCCATGGAATAATTAAATGCGAATCGTATTAAAAACCCCAATGTTTTCTCTATCTTTTCATATGAATCTCCTCAACGAAATATCCGGAACATCTGGTTTTTAGTTTGAGGCTCCTCCGCAACTGCGACACATGAATCAGGTAAACTGATTTGCGAAAACTCCCTTTCGAATCATAATACGAAAAAACAAAATGCAAAAATTAGTGACGAATATTTGGTTAAGAGATTATAAACAAGTTGTATGCTGTTAATTCGAGGAATATTTCATTGCCGGGCGAAGGCTACCCCCAGTGTTGTCCGAAGTTATTGTCTTGTTTGCTTTTGGTTGGCATTGTTAAGATGCTCGCACCGTTGGTTTTGTACATTGTACACTTGAATTAATCGGGAAGGTACAAATTGAGAAGCACATTTTAAGTAATAGTTTTTATAGACTTAAAAACAATATAATAAGGCTCAAGACTAATAGTATCTAGATTTAGTAATATGCCCATGAATACATATGCTATACATGTTCAGACTTGTGAACATATCGGGTCATTAACTATAATATAAACAAATTTCAAATACGGCAGAACAGACTTGAACGCCTTCAATGTCTTGAAAACCCAATTGACAACCTTCTCCCAAAAAAATGTTTCTACTTTACCACAGCTTCAAACTGTCAATATCATGTACCTCTTGGTGTCACGGTCAACTCTGGCGTAACAAGATATGATACATATCCACCATTGTAAAATGAGCGTCTATGAAGTTGAGCTACCTGTTTCGATGAAAAATAAATTTGACAGTGGTGCAAATCCTTCTGGTGTAAGCACAAGTTAGACAAGAGCCAGAGTGTTGGTCTCACACTTGGACCTTGGCCTCAAACATTAATTAAGTACAATAAATCTACTTGAGAGCATACATAGATAAGTAATTCCTTTAACATCCTATTAACATCCACTCTCCAACCAGTGCAGTAGTTTATCGAAGGCAGGCAGCGGGCTTGTGCTATACTACTGATACTATCACGAAAAATATGCCAAAGAACTCCGTGAGATGCTTCCCATAAAATCAAGATTTGGACTAGGCAGACCGCTAGGTAAGTAAGTAAGTAAGTAAGTAAGAAAGACCGCTAGGGCATATCAACTCCATGTTCACCAGGCAACAGCGCGAATGCCTATTTATAAATATCATTTTTCTTACAGATCCAGCAAGCTTCCAGAATTAACCATCTGCAGACCTATTTCTGTTATACAATAGTTTTAAAACGTTTTAAATCCATGTCTACGGTTCACCAAAATCCTTGCTTGTATTCTACAATTTTAAGTATTAGTGTTTCGGATCTGGGAGGTAAAAATGAAACACGGCGTCCGTCTGTCTGCGAATAATCAAAATAATAAATAAATAAATAAAAATACGAATTGAGGATATATTAATCTGCGAGTAGGATAAAATAAAGCTATAGAACATTGAACATCACGCGCAGTGGTTCGACACACTAACCACTACTCCACGGCCGGCCCCCAGATGGAAATGGAAAATGTGGGGTATTTATTCACTCCACCATATTTTAATTCAATTTCATAAGATTCTAATGCCTTTTAGAAAAAGGCAGGTTCATTCATAACTAAACTTAAAACTCAGATTTTTGAGATGGGCATGTTTGAAGGATGCACTTAATTTCTCTGCAACTTCTCCCTATATACTCGCAACATCCACTTCATTCGTCCTTGATCATTTCCAAAGTGAATTGCTACAAAACTAACCTAAATTTATAAGCTAGACCTCAATAAAACCAATTGCAACATTTTTCAAACTTTGGGGTTGACAAGGGTGACTTAAAATTTGATTTTGGTAATCATAAATTGACATTAATGAAAGGACTGTCCATTATTCCTTACAAAACTGTTCTGGTACTTTCTTCTAAGATACAAATTTCAATCTAGGTCCTATTCCGCTTAAGAATATTGCAGTAGATTAGCCAAATAAATCAAATACAAATTGAAATTGAAATTAACTCATTAAGCCGTTCTTAGAGTGTTCAACCAAAGCCATATGGGCTAGTCGACGCCTTTATGATTTGGAGTCTTAATCCATGGATGGTCAGTTTCGGTACATAACCATTAATTGGTGGCCCAAGCTACTCCTAAAGACCACGATAATGAGCCTTCGAAGAACTGCCTTTCATTGAAGGCAATGAATAAGCTTATAAAATGGCTAGGGAAGGTTCAGGAAAACCGTTCGTAGATCTTGAACTTATTGCGATAGCTATAAGTTGTAGGGCTTTCGCAGTACAAAAGCCTAACCGATCCATATTCCTACAAGGAAATACTTTCACTTAATAAATATTGTATTGAAGCTGGTGGGTTTGCTTATAGACCACCGTGTGCTGAGATACCACCTTAAGAAGCTAAATTTATCAGACATAGAGTGTCGCCTCTGTCGGGAGAGTAAAAAAACTTCAGCGTACATTCCCTGTGAATTTTTTTTTTTTTCCGAGGGTAGGTGAAAATCTTCAACAAGACACTGAGGATCGACAGCGCGTGCTCATTGTAGTGTGGGACTCTTATCCACTAAAAAACCTCCCTTCAAAACAGACTTGTTTTCATTTTTACTACAACTAAGTATTCGACTTACCAAGTAGTTTTCATTTCACGTAATAAGGACGTTTTGCAGGGACCTTCCCATTAGAAGTTCCTGCCAGCTTCGCAGTTTAGACACGGTTACTTAACGCACTAAGTTTAAAGGCTTGGTTCTTTGTAGACGGTGCAGTCAATTTTTTTCTTCCAAAACTTGGAGGACTGTAATATTTACGTGACTTTCTAGTCCACTTCTATGCTTTCTCGCGTAGGTTTGAATTTCGTCTTCTATAGTTTTAATGCCAAGATCTCTATGAATATCGCTATTTCTGATATACCATGGCGCATTAACAATACCTCTTAGCACTTTGTTTTCAAAAGTTTGTAAAATTTTAATATTAGTTATTTTGGTACAACCACAGATAATTTGCGCGTGCCAAAGGGATTATTAATACCCTTATACTGGTTCTCAGGACACAGGCTTTAGCACTTGCTTATATAAAAGCAATTTCTTCTATATATTAAGCTTGGAATATTTTCCAAGGAACCAATACATTTCTCTATATTTATTATCTAGTTCTTTGCGTTTTTTCTTAACGTGCGTTTTCCATTTCAGCTTTGTATCAAGTGTCATTCCAAGATACTTAGCCTCGTTTGCGAACGGAATTTGAACCGAGTTTGAAAAGATCGGCAAATTATTTACTTTCTTATAAGTAAAATTTACATGATTCGCCAAACCTTTGTCCATTCATTTACTCTATCCAAAGCTTCATGCAGTTTTTCTGTAGTATCCTTCGACCGTTTTACCTACTGCCAAGATAGCAGTGTCGTCGGCAAATGTAGCTAGCTCAGTGCCTTCTACTTGCGGTATATCACGAGTGTATAATAGATACAAGGCTGGACGAAGAACGCTTCCTTGCGAATTCCCTGTGAATGTTCGCCTGGTTAAGACAGTATATCTATAATTATAGAGAGTTGCTCATACTCTTAGAATATAGGGGCTCCTTTGCTATGGTACTACTTACCTTTTCAAAGGAGGTTGTGCGAACCCTAGACTTATAAGTACCCATGGCAGGAGTTTGGCCTAGTTTAAAAGAAAGACTATAGAATGATATAATGTATACGTAGCGATGTTCCGGGACACTACAGCTGAAGGCTGGACTCGAGATTCAGAAATTTTTTTTACAGTACTGCCATTATAAGACTTTAGTATCTGATGTGGCCTTATGTTCCAGTTCAGCCCTGATTGCGAAAATTCCCAAATGAGTGCGGGTTCATGACAATCGCATTTCTCATTCATATAAATATTAACTATTGTTAAAAGAAGTACACATATACAGGGTATTTTGTAAATATGTGTCATTTATTAAGTCCATCTGTAGTAGAATGCATTTTAAGCACAAAACAAATATTGGTCCGATGTTCAGTCGATACACTATTTCTTTCGATTGTTGCTACCACTTTGTTATGACTCTATCTCCACGTAATGTGGATATGTTTTTAATGATTTGTTAGTTGATAAATTTTGTAAAGCTTTTGCTTTTGGTTTAATTGCTGTAACTTACAACGTAGTAATTCTACGTAAGTAAACAATTATATGATGGAATAAATAGATACATTTTCTATTACTTTCTTAGCTAAAAATTCGGTTAAATTTATAAAGCCGTGAACAAACTTAAAAATCGTATTTGTATGAAATTTATAACAAAACTTTTGACTAAATGATTTTACATTTATTTACATTTTCTTATCGCTCAATGAAGTTATAGATTTACCAATGTTACAAGCAAGGTATCATTTGACATTTCCTTGCGAAAAACTTCGAAAGTTTTAGAACTTTATGACAAAAACTTATTTTATACTATATCCCTTAAATTTCATCCATAGGTTCTTACATAGAGAAATATGTTCTGCAAAAAAATTCTATAAAGTATTCATATGTCTATAATAAATGATCAGTACCAACCGATTAGTACAATCGCCCCATGTCCGTTCGTCTGCAAGTCACCTCTTTTTGGGTGCTTAATTTCGAGCTAGGAAGATTCAATTTCTGGGCGCCGTGGGGTAAGTGGTTAGTGTGTCGGATCACTGTGCGTGAGGTTCCAAGTTCGAATCCCAGAAAACGCCAAAAAGGTTTTTCACGGTCCCATCTCTCGCGAGCGTCTGACAAACATCCGAGAGTATTGTTGTCTCGAAAAAGCTTCTCAAAACAAATTGCCCTTCGGATGCGGTACTAAACTGTAGGTCCCTTCCATTCGTGTGAAAAATATAACGCACACAACATGAGTGGTTGCCGAGAAGCTAGGCCGTGGAACTTAAAGAGCTGTTGCGCCAAATATTTATTTTTATTTAAAATTTAATTTCAAATATTATCTTCCGAGAGTCCAAAGCAGTAGAAGTATGCATTTTTTTTTTAATACGCCCACTGACAAACCTTTTTTCTAAAAATGCTTCTTTTTAAAAATTTTTACTAGAAATTATACAAAGACGTGTTATCAAAATATGTATGTATTGATCTATTCTATAATTCATCCATAGATTATAGAGTGCAACTCCCACTTATAAGGTCACTTAATTAAAAAAAATCAGATTTTAATTAAATCCTTAGAAAGTTTCATACTTGAGATTGGGAAGTTTTTCAGTATCAAATATAAAAGTCACCATTTTCGGAAGTGAAATAAATCCCTAAAAAAAATATAAAAAAAACTCCCCAGACTTGGGAAGTTATTTAAAATAACCCACAACCAGCATAACATTTTGTCGGACGTTTGGGAGAGTTATATCACTGCGATGGACAATATTTTCTGGAGATAGTAAATTTATTTTATTCAGCTATAACATTCAACTTAAATCGTTGGCTCATCGATGCCAGGTGCCTGCTCTACAGATATTACCACGGTAGATGTTCGGAAGATCTCAACAGCATGATTCCTAGAAACTGGACTTTTTGACTTTTTAACGTCCTACCAAACAGGCCACTGGGGCACACAACTTTCTTGTTCACCTGGCAACCGCAAGAACATCATTCTATCAAAATTATTTTTGTTACAGGACAAGCAATCTTTAGAACTCATTCCAAGGAGGAATATTTTCCAAAAGTTCATCTGCAATAATTTAAATGCAGAATTAACAGACATCTGCAGGCAGGGTTGTCGCTGCAAAATTTTAAAAAAGTCGCAAAAAAAGGCCCACAGAGCAAAAAAAAGTTGCAACAAAAACAAATAATGTACAAATTGTAACGACCGCGACGTTAGAAGCAGAGAATTGCATTTACAGATGTGAGTCATTCGCTACAACACGAGCCTTCCACAGTCTCACACACAAAGAAAATAAACAAGTTTGACTCGACACTCATAAATATTTGAATACGTATTAGGCTCGCACTCACAGTATTCACTCAATCAGAGTATTCAGAAATGTATAAGTGATTCATGAGCATTCGAATGGTTTCAAGTAGCTCGTATTGAATATGTGTAACATTTTCAGGATACATATTATAAAGGCAATAAAGTGTGAGGGTAGCTAATCATTTCTTGGAATGAATGTGAATGCACTGAATGTTTCAAGTGGCCCATAAAACAAGATGCTTGCTGCAGTTTTCTGGTTAGAACTCTATATCCATTGTAATGAAAAACTTAGAAACTAACACTAAAGCTTGTAGAGTATTTCACAAAGCAAAACAAAAACATTAATATAAAATAATTCAAAAAAAGAAAAGATTATACAAAAAAATTAAATTAAATCAAACTAAATCAGAACATTTTAATTGTGAATGACTGTGATGAGCAACTAAATGGAATTTTTGTTGAAAAAATATTTTTTATACGAAAACGTCTCAAAAAGTCTTAAAAAGAAAATAAAAAGAGTCAAAAAGAGGTGTTATTTAAAAAGGCGGATCATATTCTCTTTTCGCAACGCTGTCTGCAAGCATCTCAGGCGCTGGCTCAGCGTTATGATAGTAGGCCCACCTTTCCCGCTAGAGGTTTATAAAATAAAATAACTTCAAATTTTTAAAAGTTTTTCTCAGTAAAAATATGAATTCGTTCGAATTATAGTATTTTTGATTTGATCAGGTTTAAGAGGGGATGAGGGGAGATTTTCTTCGACTTGTGTATGTAGATGATCTTTCAGATTGTCGGGCTATCGTTAAGCTCTCATAAATAAATCAGAGACATCGTTTTTTGAGTCATCGAATTTTATTTATGAAGAAAGCCGTTCAAATTAGCGAGGTTTCACTGTTTTAAAGTGAATTCATTTCATAGTCAAATTAAATTATCTGTAAAAAAATAAAATACATAAATCATTCATATACATATTTTAAATAATAATTACATTATAAACCGAGGTAGGCCGAACTCTCAAGGAAGTGCTAGGCAAAAATGCTGATAATCTATACGCATTCAAACCACATAATTACAATCTACCTATACAATAATAAGCATACAATATAAAATAAATAAATTTTCCCATTTTCATTCTACACTCAACAGAATGTGAATACAACCTCAGCCCTAATCTGGTCTTATCGCTCAAGCATAAGAAGACGCTTAAATCCGAACGTAATGAGCAAAAATCCCCTCAGCCAACCGGGCAAACTGTTGGCCTGCCAAGATAGAAGTCATCTTCAGTAACCGACAAGGCATAGCTATCGCAGTTTTAATCTGTACGTTAAACCGGTCAGTACGCATTTAAATTATTTTTTTCTGACTACACTGTCGTCTAGTTTGTAGGTAACTTGATGTGTTTAATATTGTTGCCAATACTTTAGTATGTATTATAACTGAGAAGGTGGAAGATATTAAATCCAGTCTCAATTATTGTGTTGATCCGTGCATTTAAAATAAATAAAAACCACTTTACCTGTTCTTTGTGTGGATTACGTAACTAAATTTGTTTAATCTGATTTAAATTATATACATTTTGTAGGTTGATTTGTGTATTTTATTCGAAAATTGCATGTAAGACTGAGTATCTGTAGACAATGTATCTTAAGAATTATGTGAGAAGAATAGTGAACAATTGAATTGACCTATCGTCTTCGAAGTATTAATTGTCTGAGTGGTTATTATTTTCTAATAATATCGTGACACGTTGTTCTTTTCGCGAGTGTACTTGACTACATGTATAAACAACTATTTCTAATAGTGCTAATTACCTTAATCACCATAGTACACAGCGCTAACAGACTTAAGAACCCTTATGAGAAAACTAATTGCTAAGTTCACAAGTTCATTTATAGCAAACGTTTATAGAAAATTCGTACACAAAAACCGATTAGTCTGTACTCGTGTTTTGAAGCCTTAATCGAAAATTCAAAATTAGAACGCGTTATCAGACGTTTGCCATCATGTATCTATAGAGCAGTTCTAGTGTGATTAGTTTATTTGAGGAGGAATCTTCTTGACTTTTATTTCATGTTTTCAACACACTCAACATGTATTTCGTTTTCTTATAGCATTCCGGTTTTGTAAATATAATTTTGTATAATTATCAAAAAAAAAAAAAACACACATGACATTTGCACTTATTGTTTATTCAACAAACGTTAAGGCGAAATTGATTTATGGAGAATTTCAAGACTTATGTAGATAGAAATGTGTGGCAAGACTGATTGTTATCTACATATACAATATTGCATCAACGACATCCTAGGCGGCAAATGCTTGAGTGTCAACATTTTTTAAGAATCGGTTAACCATTCCCATGTCCCTGTGACTTCACTTAAGGCCTGTTGTTTTAAACCAGTAGTTAGGTTTTACTCACTTAACAAATGGTTAAATGACAACATGTTGTTTTTAGATTCTCGTTTGAAATTATCTGTCAATTAAATTCATATTTTGTGGAACTGTAGGTTTCTCTCCTAATTAATTATAATAATTTAAAAAATTATGGAAACGCGTAATGGGAAAATGCGAGATTTATAAAATAGACCTTGACTGTTTCTAATGAAAATAATTTCTTTTGCATGCTGCAGCCGAAATCTACGTCTAAACTGATTTACTGCATATCTAAGTCATTGCAAAAGCGTCTTACGTTTCATTAGTAGATTACATTTTATACTCTCTTGACTTGTTATCCAACAATGGCTCGCGGTGTTTTCAAAACTTCGGCATAGCATTCTTCAAACATTGGTGGTAACATCGATGTTAGTATAAGAAAAGATATCGCCATGTATAACCCATTCATCGGCAGTCAGGTAGCCATAAAATCTTTTGCATCTTAAAATGAGATATTCGACATACCGGACATACCGGAGAACTTCACAGCTGATGAACTAGTCCAATAAAGTTTCTCTGGTACGAACAGCATAAGCATTACCCACACTATTCATGTCAACGCGGTAAATAGAGCAAATCATCGACAGTACCATCTAAATTAATTCGTGGCCAGTACTCAATCAGGAAGATAAGCCCTATTGGACTTCAAAAGCACAGAAGAGGAACCCTCTCTAAGCAAACAAATGTCATCATCTGATACTGTATTATAGAGAGACATGGTCATAGGTTAGGCATTCCCTACAATGATTTCTGTAGGAACTGTAAAAACGAATTTATGCATGTCTCCAATATTAGAAAAGCTATACGATCTAAGTGATCTCAGCAACACCTGTACAGCTAAAATCAACTCTCATCATATCCTAAGAAGCAAATGGTTCCGGGAGTAGGCGCTATGATTCAAACATTTCTAGTGACAGTACAATGAACTCATTTCTTGTCTAAATCAGCTAAACAACAAACCATAGCTGGCATCGATTATGCAAGTACAACGATGTTGATTTCCCAGTGTTTCTGAGCGATATTTTTCTTTATTTTATTTATGTTTAATTTTGGAGAAAACTAAATGACACTGAGAAATTCTCATATATACGGACGTCGGACATACTTGTATATTGCAGTCAAATAGTTATAAGTGCCGGTCTTTTTCTAGGGGCTATATATTTTTACCATTGACCACCGAAACATTTTACAAACGGAGGTCCTAGCAGTTACAGAAGTCGCTTATTTGCTTCAATAATATCAGTGTCACCGATAATATTGTCATTTTTATTGATGACTTCTAGTCAGGGCTGGATTTAGCTTTTTGCTGCCATAGGTTTTCATAGTGAACTGTGCCCTAGTTTTTCTCTTTTTGTTGTTAGATATAATCGGCCCTGTGCCAAATCGCCCAAAACAGAAAAAATTTCACATCGCCCAAAATTAAAAAAAATGTCAAGGCGCTCAAGAAATTGTGGCGTTTTGTCAGAATTCAATAAAACGAATTGTAACATTTACAGAGATGACGTAGTTCGAAACCCGACAATTTCTGGTTGCATTGTGAACTTATGTATGTCCCATCACGCCCTAAATAAAGTAAATAATTGGTGCCAGTCAGAAGGTCTAACGGTTAACCTAGCAATAACCGTAATCATGCCTTTCACCAGGAGGAGAAACTTAAGCCTTCAAACATTATCACTAAATAGTATACATATTGACTTCTCAAAAGAAACAAAATACCTGGGATTACTCTAGAGCACAAATTAAACTGGAAACCTCATATAGACAGAATCACTTAGAAGACGACTAAAGCCCTCTGAGCCTGTTCTAGGATTTTCTGCTAAAAATGTCGATTAAATCCAAAAATAATCCACCGGACTTATACCACCATCATCATCCCGATAATAACTTATGCTTCGCTAGTATGGTGGGATAAAGTTAATCAAACCGTCACCCGCTCCGCACACCAGAAGGTGCAAATTCTAGCCTGTGTATGTATTGCGGGGGCAGTGCGCACCTGCCCAACAGCTGCGCTCTTAAACCTTCCACCCCTGCACATAAATATTATGAAGACTGCGGCTGCCAGTGCTCTAAAGCTTCACCTTTTATGCAACAACGCAAATCCCGAATTAGTTGGCCATATGAAGATCCTTGATGACATTCCGCTACTTACTTCTCCATACATCTCAGACTTCATACCTAAAAGAATCCACTCCGTCACAGTTAACTTCCCTGACCGCAGCTACTGGAATTATCTTCAAATCCCTCAATCAACATCTTAAATCAACTGGTACACTGACGGTTTAAAAATGTTAAATGGGGCAGGAGCTGGTATCTTTGGCCCCAACTACAAACCTTTACACCATTAGGTCAATCCACTACTATCTTCCAAGTAGAGGTCTATGCTATTGAGCTCTGCACCAGAGGTTGTATTAGAAGAAACTTCCGAACATCTCATTTCAATATAATGTCAGATAACAATGTCAATATAATGATATAATGCCAAGCACCACTCAGGGCTCTCACGTCCTTTGACTATAAGTCTAAGCTGGTTTGGAATTATCTCCAGACTCTATTGCAGCTTGCTGCACACAATAAAATCACATTAATGTGGGTCCCCGGACACAAAGGCATCCCTGGCAATGAAGCGGCTGATGAGCTTGCCAGACTAGGTGCCCAATCTCTTTACATTGGACCTGAACCCTTCTGCGGTTTACCCACTAACCAGATTAGAATAGAGCTATTTCGCTAGGAACGCTCTCACATTGGAATGCACAATCTGGCGGCATTCCAAGAAATTTATTAATTTCTCAAAAAATATAACTAGAGACCTTCTATCAATGAGCAAACAGAATGCTAAGATCCTAACTGACTTCCTAACTGGACACTGCTCTCTCAACTAGCGTCTCTGTCTTGAAGACACCGAAACAGCCCATCACATACACATCATAGCCAGACTGAGGCTAAAGCACTTTAACAAAAGCGTCACATCAGCTTCTGATGTCACTTCTTCCTCAGCTCGAACTATCCTTAGCATCATTAATGAACTAGATTTTAGCTATTAATTATAGTTGACAACTAATACTCAAACAACCAACCAGGGGATAGCACAAAAGATCTTTTTTGGTCGCAGTGCTCCAGGGGTCATTCTATGCACTTCCACCCCCGCTAAAAAAAAAATTGGACTTATGTCCCGATGAGGTGGGACATACATACTATATCATATACCCTGTGCTCATATTATATACGTATCTTTTAAATACGGAAAAATTGGAAAAAAAATTTGTTTAACCTTTTCAATTTTGGTCTGTGGTCGTCTTTTTTTTTTTGGACCTGCCTTCCAAGGATTCCAAGGATTCGCCCAAAAACTTTTGGGCGATTTGATATTTTTGTTTTTGGTCGATCTGTCAAGGTGTTATAAATCGTTCAGAAATGTTGCGCGATGTGACATTTTTCAGGTTTGGGGGATTTGGTGTTGGGCGATGTGACACAGACTCGCCCTAAAATAGCGGGATCACAAAATCGTCCAAAATCAGTTTTTTAGGTATTTCGACATTATGTCAAATCGTCCAAAAAATAAAGAATACCAAATCGGCCAACATTTTTTTGGGTGATTTGCCTTTTTTTTATGTTTTCTCCATTTTGGGCGATTTGACATAGGGCCGATATATTCACTTCCAAAAGATAGATAGAATAATTCATTCATAAAGAAACAAAATAAGGACAAGATTCCTGTGCAAACATATAATTTTTAATCAGAAGTCTAATAACCGGAATAGTTCTTACTAGAAAAAAAAAGTAATCTCTTTTTGTGGTGCCCTAGGCCAGTACCTAGTGCGCCTTATTATAAATTCATTACCGCTTCTAGTACACATTCAAACAGAGACTTTCTTTAATAGTGACAGTACCAGGTCTTTACTGATTTCTTTTGGACAACTCCAAGGTTTGCGCTGAATATGAAATCAACCTCGTTCCCAATTTTTTTCTTTGTTTCACCGGGAATTGTAACCTCTCAAAGTTTAATTGGAGAGTTTGATTTGATACTACCATGCCCAGGTTTCTTTCAATTATTTCCAATACTCTGATGGCTGGCCTAGTTCCAATTCTCAACAAAAGAAGACCACAATAGTTGTTCACGTTGGTATATAGCCGAGAAATAGTGGTTTTTTGCAACCTTATGGTACGTTAAATAATTTTTTTTTACGAAAAAGGTGGTACACAACCTTATAATATTTATTCAAACTAATCCAAATATAAAATTCTAACAACATCGTTGCAGCCCTCCTCGAGAAAACATTTTTTTTTTAAACAATAATTTTCCAAAACTTGGCGAATTAATAATTTCTCAAAACTTAGTGAGCAGTTTCCTTGAAAGTAGCTTAATGTTACGTAAATATCAGTTTTAAATAGAATCGCTTGATGTCCAAGTAAAGAAGTATGTATATGGGAAAAATTTGTTATTGAATGAGAAATATACATATAGGAAGAGCGATATATGGTATGTTTTTTGACTGACGTAAAACGATCGAGTCGAAGTTGCAACCCTAGTTTTGGTTTTGACGAAGTTTGTACTCCCGTCAGATTTGTTTCTGTCATCAAACTGGTTGACATTTAATATAAGTGCATAATCCAATGCGATAGGAGGCAAACGTCGCCTCCGTAGTCGAGAAGTGTAGATGTTGTACATTACCAAACGGTTTCCCTTATGATGATGTAGAAATTCATTTATCTTTCATCTGATACTGTGTTGTTGCCTATCTTAGCATTGAGGTTCCCCAACAAAATGTCCAAAAATCCCTTCGTTGTTAACGCTGTAGTAGGCATTGGTTCCATCGGGTAGTGACACTAGATGGAGGCTCTTAATAAACTTGTTCTGGACATTTCGTATCCGTTCAATTAAAGCCCTTTGCACGTTGATTTCAAATTATACAGCCCTTTCGCCCACTTCTAGGAGCTTTTTCCGAATACAGGAAGACAGTATGAAGCATATGAGATTGGAATTCACCTGCCTTCAAGAATTTTATATTGCTTCGTCCTAAGATGTCATATGTCAGCTAAACCTGCATTTGGACGAATCGGGGCTTTACTTGTCAGCAGCAGAGCTTGTCCTCACATGTCAGTCCGGGTACGTTGCGAGAGGATTTTTTTTTGCCGAGAACAGGTGAAAAATCTTCTAAAGACACCATAAGGCCCGACCGCGCGTGCTTATGGTAGCGTGATATTTTACTCACCAAAAAAACACCTCTCTTTAAAATTAATACTACTACCAAGCAGGCGCTTATCCAGCAGTTTTATTTTCGCTTACGAGAATCGTGATTATAGAAAAAGATGTTCGTTTGTGATTGAAAATAAATGTAGCACTTCCGACAGGTTAAATTCTAATGAAAGTTCCTCCGTTTTTCACAACTGGCATATATAATACTATGACGCGAGGTCAAAAGGTTTTGTCCTTTGCAGATGACGAATTGAATTGTTCGCGTCAAGTAGTTGAATGACGGTACGGTTACAATGGCCGTGAACCCGATCTTTTTATTTACGCGCAAATTTTGTTATCTCTTCGATGACGCGACGCTGGGAATTCCCAGATCCCGATGAATATCTTCGTTACGTACATACCACGGTGTGTTAACGATCGTTCTAAGAACTTTATTTTTAAAAGTTTGTATGATGTTTTCGATCTCGTTGCGAGAAGATGTAACGTATTATCAGGTCTTGTCAGTGGAATAGTAGCTGTTTCAAAGGCATATATAATATCACAATAAGAAAGGCAAGCAGATCCACCGTATATATGGGTACATATGTATATACCAAGAAATAAATGCCGTCATTTCAAAATTTGGAATATAAAGCTCCAAAAATGCCAACCCCACTTTGGTAGACGAGGAATTCTGGAACCACCAAAAGTACGCACCAATGGTACGGACTTTGTCCACTAAAGCCCACACGGTCAGTGAAATATGGCTGTCACGAAATTTGCCTTGTTGTCTTACGTATACAGGGCTTTTGAGAAATATAGGTACGACACTGAAAATATAATATAAAAATATAATATTAAAAACCCTTAAACACGCTTACGAGTATATCTGGATAACGGGAGGAAAACGAGAATGTATTTTGTTGCTTCAAATGGCCTCAGCTATCTGTGTCTCTTGCAAAATCCTGTATTGATTGTTCTCAATGGCATAATAAACAGCAACACGTTGCCATATGTATTATACTTGGAATAGCCCTAAGAATGAAGTTATGATCAATTCCACCCCACCCACCTTGCTAATGTTGTCATTTTAATGATCCTATGTGCACATCTTGCTTTATGACTCGTGCATAGTTGCATTCACATACACTAGGTGTCAAGCTTGTGTTGCACTACCAGTCGCATAAGATACTCGTAGTTTGCATTAGATAAGGTCCATTGTACACTTTTTCTTTTCCACGCTCACGAATCTAATGTTCAGTTCGCAAATTAACACAATGTCCATGGACTTTGCATCTGTGTTAAAATGGATAGTATGTCCAACTGAAGCCATTCATCATCCTCAATAAATTTGCACAGTTTAACAGTCTCAGCTGATAAATACTAATAATTCCTTCATAATGAAACCGTGGCTCTTGCCTCTTTCTTCGGATTTGCTTTGAAAGTCACGTGGTGCAAAACTCCAGCTAAATAAGTATGGTAAATCCATAGAATAATGCGTCAGCAGCGAGAAAAAGCGTGATATCCAGCTTGGACGATGCTACATGTAATTATCTGAAGTAGATTGACCGGTAAAGGCACCCAGATGGTCTTTTTCTTTTTGGACTAGTGCTTCGCATTCCAAAAGAGGGTGTGTTGGTATTTCCTCGAAATTGCTGCGGAATCAGAAATATCCATGCATTTTCCTAGTTTTCTGAGATGATCCTCCTTTCAGCAGTGATACTTTTTAAAATGGGAAGCCTATTTTGCGATTTACGCTAAGGTAGGTTGGCTCCGTTGGAGACTGTGCGGTCCTTACCCACAGAATGCGACCCGTTCCCTGCTAGTGCGTCAGTTGCTTCATTACTCTCCTCCTTCACGTGTCTTTGTGATCTGGGACTTTATTAACTCGTTTCAGTCTGATGATCTTAGCAAGACACTGAATCTAATCTCGTGTGTGTTCAGTTTGGTCGACAGCAGTAAAATCATTCTGATTGTTGTTTGATCGCAGAACTTTTTTTATGAACAAAATAACAGAAAGTAGATTTTAGCTTTTTCCCTTTTATCAATGCGATCGTATAATTTTGACACTGAGTGATACATTACACTCATCGGCCCGTTTTTTTCTTCTGTTTGTTTATTTATCCACTTATACACTACTACATATTTTATTGTTACTCATCGGCCCCTCTATTAGCATATCTGCTTTAAAAACTCAATCTAAGGGGTGAAACCTGTAGAAACCATTCGAAATCTTATGGTTTTCTCCTACTAATCGTAATTGTTTTGATTTACAGATAGCACCACCAGTGATGCACGCAAATTTACTATTAATCCCGATTCTTTTGATTGGGACATGTGCGGGACAGGCTACTGACGCGGATTTGAACGACCTCATTTCCTCTATATTTAACAAAGATGCGGGCTTACCAAGCACTGGGCAGCCCCCCACAACACCGCTTATCATAAATCCAGTACCAGTGACACCTACAACAGCAACTGTACCTGTACCTGTACCGGTACCAACACCAACCAGGCGTGATCCTGTGCCGACACCCACCGGTGGAGACGAGATTTCTTACAAGAAATGTGGCGTAGGCAAGGAATGCGTTCGTGAATACCTTTGTTCGGGTGGAACAGTTAATAAAGACGGTGCCACACTGATTGATATCCGTATCGATGATGATTCGCCAGTGGCAGAGTGTCCATTCCTCGAAACTTGTTGTTCTGTTGACGATAAGGTAATTGTATTTAAATCAATCCCGAAAAAACCAATCCAATTAAGTTTCTAATTTTAGGTTGATGAGCCAATAATCAGGCCAGTGGATACACCTACTGCTTGCGGATATCGAAACACAGACGGTGTTGGCTTCAAAATCGAAGGAAAGGACAATGAAGCTCAGTTTGGTGAATTCCCATGGATGGTGGCGATTCTGCGTGTGGAAGAAGCTCTCGATAGGGTTCTAAACGTATACCAATGCGGTGGTTCTTTGATCACTCCCCAAGTGGTAATAACCGGAGCCCACTGTGTTCAGGCCAGACCAGCGAATACCTTCAAAGTGCGTGCTGGCGAATGGGAAACCAACAGTAAAAACGAACTCTACCCAGATCAAGACAGGAATGTTGTAGAGATGATTGTCCATGATAACTACAACAAAGGTAGCTTATACAATGATATTGCCTTGCTGTTCCTTGATGAGCCATTTGATTTGGCTCCAAATGTCAACACGATATGTCTGCCGCCAGCAACTACAAATTTTGATTTCACACGATGTTTCGCTACTGGTTGGGGCAAGGATCAATTCCAGAATGGACAGTATCAGAATGTTTTGAAGAAGATCGATTTACCAGTTGTGCCGAATGCTCAGTGCCAGACAAACTTGAGAAATACCCGTTTAGGCAAGTATTTCGAACTGCACAGGAGTTTCATGTGCGCCGGTGGAGAACGTGGCAAGGACACGTGTAAGGGCGATGGTGGCTCCCCACTAGTGTGTCCAATGAGTAACAATAAGGATCGTTTCTTCCAAGCCGGTATTGTCGCCTGGGGTATCGGATGCGGTGAGGAGAACGTTCCCGGAGTTTATGCCAATGTACCATACTTGCGTGCATGGATTGATGAGCAATTGGCGTACAAGAGGATCGAGCCGACATACTTTACTGCATAAATTGAAAGATTTTGATACTCATTGGAGGGTTTTTTGTGAGCGTTACTCTGATTTTAAATAAACATACTCGTTTATATATTATTATTCTTTTTTTTTTTTTCTTTTTTGTAAATACTCTACGGAAACCCTACTGCGTTGACTCACTTGTTCGTCAGTCTGTTCATCACCTTCATTTACCTTATAAATCATACAAGCTATATGTATGATAAACTCAAAGCAAAGCTCAAACAAAATTATTTCTAGTATCTTGACATTTCTCATGTACCCTATCGTGTTCCCTACTTTCAAAAACAAATTTTAATCGAACAAACCTTTTTCTAAATGTGCGTTGGCATGAGTAAATCGAAGTATTTCATTTTGCTCAAGTTTTGGATAAATAAATGTCAATAAAAAAGATGGAATTAGACATGGATACTAAAACTTAAAGAAGAAAGGTGTAAGGTCTACTTGCTCCCCAATTCGTAGCATGTGCCTGCTTTCGGATTTGCAACATTATTTTACCAAATATAGGAGCCAATTTTTCTTTATGTACCCGCACCATTGCTTCGGCTTACTCCCAGAACAGTACACTGCATTAAAGTTAACGTTATCCAAACGATGTACCCTATGTACACTCCACGACATATCATCAATCTTATCCCCATTCTCTCATGTATCTTGGCTACATGAACACTGGAAAGTCCAAGTTACTTTATTGAACTTTTCGCCATTTTCCGTCTTTCACTTTTTCAACAAAAAGTGTTATAAAACGACGCGACACTTGATTAATCGCATCGGTATCAAATTGTGCTTCCCGCAGGTTTGGTTCTTTTAATTTTGAGATAGGTTCTCGTGAGAATAGCTTCGAATTCGTCATTTCCTGCCAGATAAATCAAGGAAGAAGCTCAATCAAGTACAGGTATCCGGATATCACAATGTTTAATTTTACAATGGGCGCCGTCATCTCAAAAGGATCAGGTGCTGACGAATAGACACACCAAGAAAATAGAACGAGTGGAGGAAGGTTTTTTTTGCAAAGCGTTTTACTGTAAACGGGTCCGATGGATACACATTCTACTTCCATGATCTACGAAAAGAAGAAAAATTTTTGTCTCATCGTCATTAGAGAGGAGGAAGCATGATAGTTTGGGAAGCGATTTCCTTCAGTGGACCTGTTGATCAAATGTTTACTACCGGACGACAAACGGCTAATGACTGAACAGTTTAAACTATGATGACAAAATTTCAAACATTTAACGCCTTTCGATGTCAATCCATGTACCATAGTGTAATCATCAAATGGTTTCTGTCAAATATCAAATGAATTTGACGTATAATTAGGTGAAACTGTCAAACCGTTTGACAGCATTTGACACCGCTTGACTGCTTGATATTTTCTGAAAAACGTCAAATAGGTCACACAATGGTAGACCGGAGATGAATATGAAACGAAAGAATTCAGGTATTGTTGGCCGAAAAGATGGGTTGCAACCTGAGCTCTGAATTGTTGGCAGAGTCAGCTACGCATTTCAAAGCTAGGAGTATATTATGTTAGGTGACCGTGCAAACTGACAGGACTGCATGGTAAACTGGTAAAGTTTGTGGTCAACCGCAGTAATGCTTTTACGGAATCGCATCCCTTGTTCTTCGATGAGCGAAGTGATGAGGATGTTTAAATAATCACGAAATTGGGATACGCGAGTTCTTCGTCATTCTTCTTCTTGCACCAATTTTACGCAAACATTTCTCGTGCTTCTCGTTCAGTGCTTTTTTTTTACTCAGGCACTATAACATACTTCATTTGTAAGTACATGAACTGTCAATATTAACTTTAGATAATGTTCCTTATGCATTTTAGGATGATTGAAACTCTGCTCACAAGTATTCACGAATTGAATTTTGAAAGCCGCTTTCTTCTCATTAGCTTCATCACTCCACCACCATGTTTCTTTGGCGTTTCATTAGCCATGTTGGCCTTTTGAAGCTCCTAGCAGTGATTTGGCCTTTTTTAAGCAAGTTCGCTGTAGGGAATCCAACACATTTTGTGCTCTGCACTCTTCACTCTCAGCTCCGTTGATGGATGAGAGAGGTAATTTTTCATTACGAAAACAAAAGCCTCGCCTTTTTCTTTGTCCAGATCGTACCACTTGATTTTCTCAGAGACCCTTGTTTGTTTGCTTTTCTTCGGTGTTTTCATAAAAATTTCTATAAGCAGGAGACGGTGTTGCCGAGCGATTGCCTCTCCCAGGATCACTTTGCAATCGTTTACCCGAGACTTCATGAAACTGGCTAACAAATGGTAGTAAATCTGAGTTTCATCTCCACCACTGCTGTAAGTGATCAGTTGTCGGCTTTGTTTGATGAACATGGTATTTAACACGATAAGACTCATACAGTCTTTGCACATGCTTAGGATATCTTCACCAGGAAGGTTCCTGGTGCCGTATCCTAGTCCTCCATGGCAGTCTTCATAGTCTTCGTTTGACTTCCCGACATGTCTATTTAAATCTTCTCCAACAAACAGAAACTCTTCCTTTGGGATGTTCTTAAGGAGATTGTGGGAATCTACCCAAAATGCATCTTTATCTCTCTGATTGCACCCATTTTGGGGAGCATATACACTGACAATATTCCACACCTCTCCCTGTATTACTAGTTTGAGAGACATCAAACGGTCGCTGGACTTCGAAATGCTCAAGACGTTACCAAGTAGCTCTGCCGCAAGGATGATACTGATTCCGTTCTTAGCCTTTTCCGTTCCGTAGTAGAACATCTTGTAATCTTTTGTTCTTACGTACAAGAAACGCTCCCGATTTCCGGTGTTTTTCCATTTCGTCTCTTGAACACACAAGATATTCACCCGCCTTCTATTCATCATCTCTTCCAGCTCGTAACTTCGACCGGTCATGCTTTCAACGTTCCAACTCGCGACCCTCAAATTTCTTCCAAACTGTTTCATTATGTTGCTAGCCCCCGGAATCCGTATAGCTCTGAACCGAACATTTCTGCTCGGTCCAGGATCAGTACCATGCACAGCAGTGGTAGTGCCTGGCGGGGTAGTGCCTTTCTTTTTAGCAAGTATTACCATAATGATACAGTTTTGCAATATTACCATATTGCGATGGTGTTTGTTGTTTGACACGTGCATGCTCCTGTTTTAGTATTGTTTGATCTTTCTTCTATAACACCGGTGATCTGCAGTCCTGTCAACCCACGGACTCGCATGTACACTTGTGGAAGGGTTTTTAAGGTGATATATGTGCCACTAGGCTCAAAAATACAAATATTTGGCGCAACAGCTCTTTAAAGTGCCAGGGCCTAGCTTCTCGCAACCACTCATGTTGTGTGCGTTATATTTTTCACACGAATGGAAGGGACCTACAGTTCAATGTCGAATCCGAACGGCGATTTGAGAAGCTTTTTCGTGACAACAATACTTTTGGATGTTTGTCAGACGCTCGCGAGAAGTGGGACCGTGAAAAAACTTTTTGGTATTTTCTGGGATTCGAACTTGGAACCTTATGCGTAGTGATCCGACACAGTAACCACTTACGCCACGGTGCTCACAGACGATTTAAAGCAAAATTGTGCGATCCAATACTTTAACTTTACGAGTATACTGCAGTCGAACTGTGCTGCATGGTGGGTTCAGTAGTTTTTGGAAATGTTCTGCCAGTACAGATGAGTGGATTTCAATACTGCGTGCAAAAGTCAGAAGGGTTGATGGATCTAGACAGTCTAATTAGATGATTGGAATGCATTTTTAGTTTCTGCTTACATATTATTTTATATGCCCTGTTGTAATGCTGGTACATAGTCTTTGCGAGATGTTTGCATGTCATGTTTTACTAGATTTAGATTAGATTAGATTTAGATTTTATTATTCAAAATTCCTTATATAAATTTAGTATTACTTCACAATTCAAAAAATTTACATGATAATAGAACTTTAAAACTACTAGGGCGAACGATTTGCTTTCTAGCTGCCGCACATTCCCAGTTATGCCATTATTGTTTTCTCTTGCACCTTCTTGAGATTTGACAAGGCTAAGCGGCGTTTAAGATGCAGGAAGGAAATATGTCTGGCCCCTGGATGGAGTGCAATTGCGTTTCGTTCAAAGCGCTGAGGTTAACGTTGAGGATTGATTTGTATCTATTTGCAAATAACTTCTCCCATTGAAGTTCGGCAATAGCCGCATTTGTGCAGCAGATGGTTGGAGACAAGCTTCCAGATTGACCGTGACTGCTAGGTCCGAATATGTAAGCTCACTTACACTTAAATGAGTTACACATTCTAACCATTTTCCGCACAGAAGGCAGTAGTCAATGGTTGAGCAGGCAGTGCCTCTGGTAAACGTTAAGTGACGTTAAGTGTTTATAGAATTAAAAAAATTGTAGAAAATCAATTTATTGTCTAGAGCCTCTACATTGTAAGAAAATATATGGGATTCGAAACTACTTTTATTATTACTTAAACTAAAATTTAACTTTTCATGTTACAAAGTATGTATTGAAATTAATATACCCTGTGGAATAGTGTATAACTATC
Source organism: Brachypalpus laphriformis (assembly GCA_945910035.1). Classification (NCBI taxonomy): domain Eukaryota; kingdom Metazoa; phylum Arthropoda; class Insecta; order Diptera; family Syrphidae; genus Brachypalpus; species Brachypalpus laphriformis. The sequence goes on from OX246755.1 coordinate 130,201,182, forward strand.
CGTTAACCTTTGTAACAAAATATCCCAGGTGAAACCCAGAAACCAGCAATTTCTTAGTTTGGCAGACAAACAACAGACAGACAGATAAGCATTGCCTATTATATGCGTAGCAGATGGATAGAAGTAGATAACTTTAAGAGAGAATCGTAGAAGTAGCGATACACGTATCGATGTTTTTTGACCGATGATTTTAATGTGAAGTCGATGACGTAGTAGGAAACAGCTCTAGTTAAACCCGTTTACTTCAGTTGAAATTTTTAATCATTCTGGGTATTTCTGCAAAAGATACATGTTGAATAAATCCCATGAAAAATGTATGTATATATGTGAGGTACACACGGTCGGTTTTATATGAGAGTACAGTCAATCAAATTCATTTTCATACAGTTAACGATTTTCTACATTCTCTAAATGCAACTCAAGGAATCGGCATTAACCCTTTTATTACCTTAGGGTCTTTTTGTGACCCAAAATGACTTTGAAGTAGAAATATGGGTGTTTATAATTTTTTTGAATTTTTTTCCTCTTTACTCAGTGTATGAATTTGTGTATATTTTAAGGAAAAATAATTGATTATTCTTAAATTGTTTTGTGAGACCCTGCGGATAGTTGTGTACATGCGTTACCTAACGGGTCATTATATGACACATGGAAATTTTAAATGTGGTTTGACATAAAATCAGTCGACTGCTATTTTTCTTGGTCAGTAGGCGCCTTTGTAATATACAAAAAAATACAGCACTTTTCTTTTGGTTGAGCGTAGTCATACAAGTTTAACGTATTAAAAAAATATAAGAAAGGTATGGCGAAAGAAGATTTGGAATTGAATTGCAATTTGACACCGTTGCAGTGAATTTATTGATTGCTGTCCTATTTTGCGCTTATACGCCTCTGAACCGATCCATCGAAATATCTCATTTCCTAGCATTCGATGACAGAGAACTACGAAGGTCAGAGGCTCTTGGGGATAAACTTGCGTCTATTCTGGACTTGTATGAAAAATTTGTCATTCAATGTGTTTTTATACGTTCCATAATATTACTGTCAACGAGCAACCGATTCCTTTTCGAGGTAGATTTCCATTCAAAGTTTATATGCCAAGTTCCAAGTTTACCTTAGGATAGATTCAAGAAATTCCCTTCCCGAAAGAAATCAAGCGAAATGGATGGTTTTAGATCTAGTGTCAACTTATCATAGAAGAACGGAACACGGTGTCTCCACGAGCTTTATGATTTATGCTTTGGCATATGACAAGTCTTCAAAATGTCTTATGTAGACCGCATTATGTCCCCATGTTTGCATGCCCTGACATATGTGTTTGGATCTATCGCTTACCATCCATGTCGGACATGAAGTTAAACATATGTCGTCACTTTGAACAAAATTCAGTCATGGCCAGATGGAAAATGCAAGGATTTAGACAGAATCTATGTTGTCTTTATTTTTGCTCTTTTTTTCCTTCGTTTTGCAGTTGCTCTAAAGCTTTAAGTGCAAATATGAGCCGTAGCTGCTTATTATACGGTTCCATCTTCAATTAAATGTTCAGGCATGAACTGCCCTCCCATTAGAATATGGCAGCTTCTTGGGCATTGTCTGACAGATGTCCGAGTAAGAATCATAGCTCGCGGAGACGCTGTGTAACGACAGATAATCTTTTTACAACCTATAAGATGGCAATGGGGCAACTGATAATTAAAACTACTCTTGTTGACATAGTGCGAAAAAATAAAAGATTCTTGCCAGTTTGGGCTACAGTTATAGGCCTTCGCAAGCCTCCAGTGCTATCTAGCACAGTTTTTTAGTGAAAATGTGACAATTGTGCAACATGTTCCAAAACAACATACTCGTAAGCTAGTAACACTTCTAAGCACTTTGCACCATGATTATAATGTTTTAGAGTAACATACGAATAAGCTTCCAGGAATGATTAAATTCTACAATCTTACAAAATTTGGGGTTTACCACGCTTGAACACTTGGTGAGAACATACACTTGTAAACGTCAAACAAACCATTGGCCATTGGCTTTGATAAGTTATTTCATTGACACCTCTGCGTTGAACACATATGTCTTATGGACAGAGGTTTATCCGGGATGGAACATTACAAAATAACACAAAATTGCTTGTTTTTGCTTAAGGTCGCCTTGTTCGGCAATATATTAATCGACGCAGTTCTTTACCTAAAGCACCATCTTTTGCTTCGATTGTAAAAAATGTATGAAGCAACTGCACAATCTTCCTTATCGTTTGACATTGCAAAAAAAAATAAAAATTTAAGCGAAAGCGCTGCAAAAAGATGACCGGAAGACTGTTAACTCCTGTTCTGTCTGTAATACGTCAGTATGTCCACAACATGATACTATTAAGATACCTAAGAGTTATTGTAACCAGCACAAGCTAGAAGTTGTTTGATTAAAAACGCATGTAATCAATTTCGTTTTCTATGGTATTAAAACAAAAGGGGTCATTTTATGACCCGAAAGGTAATAAGTGTAATTTTTTTTTAAGGTAACAGAAGGGTTAAATAAGTTTAGTCACATTATTGTTTAAAACATAAATAAAATAAAGCTCAACATAAATCATATTTTTAATGAGTATGATACTATTAGTCACTTAAATTGATCCAAAGTCTTAAAACGTGTACCGATTTCACTGCGTACTAAACACATTCAATATTTTTTTTAATTATTCATCTACCACCTTGATCAAAAAGTTCCCGGAATAAAAATCGTGTGGCGCTCCCATCGTTCCGATTTGAGTTCCTTTTTTCTTTGTTAAGTTGGTACATCTGTTGTTGATATACCCTCTAAATCTTATCGTCATTTGCAAAAGTTACGTAGCCAAGAGTACATCTATCTCTGTGTGTGTTGGCGATTTTTTACAATTTTAGAAATGGATTTAAATTTGCAACAACGAACTTGTATTAAATTTTGCGTAAAAAACGGATTTAATGGTGCGCGAACGTTGGAAAAGTGTTTCGGCAACGATTCTCTAAAGAAAACGGTCGCTTACCAGTGGCACGAGCGGTTCAAAAGTGGTCGTGAGTCAATCGAAGATGATGAACGCAGTGGCAGACGTTTTCAGTCAAAACAGAAGGCAATGCTCACGGTTTTCATGGATTATAACGGTGTAGTGCATCATGAATCTTTGCCAGAAGGCCAGACAGTAAACAAAGAGTATTATTTATGCGTTATGAGACGTTTGCGTGAAGCAATTCGCCGAAAGAGACCAGAATTGTGGGCAGAAAACTCGTGGATTTTGCACCATGATAACGCACCGTCGCACAGTGCCATCATTATTCGTAATTTTTTGGCGAGAAATGCAACAAATACCATCCAACAGCCACCGAATTCACCTGATTTGGCTCCCTGTGACTTCTTTCTGTTCAATCGAGTTAAAAAACCATTACGGGGAACGCGTTTCAGCAGCCGAGAGGAAGTAATGGAAAAATCGCAGGAAGCACTGATGGACATACCGAAAACGGAATATAAAAAATGTTTCGAAGATTGGATCAAGCGCTGGCATAAGTGTGTTGCAGTCGATGAAGATTACTTTGAAGGGGACAATATAGATTTAGATGAATAAACTTATATTTTTAATTTTCTGAATAAATTTCGGGAACTTTCTGATCAAGGTGGTATTTTTCCAGTATTTGTCTTTTATATTATTCGTTTCCTCATTCTTTGGTCCAATTAGAAGCCCAAATTTTACATCCAATTAATACTCGATGACTGCGGTGATATTATCATGACTTTAAGACAATTAGGCTTTCAAAAAGAGCAACTTGATGGAATATGGGAAGTGGAGAGGTACATACATGTGTTCTGTCGACCATATCTAAGATAATAGGTGCGATAATTTCTGACAGAATAAGAGCATTTACGAGTAGATTCAACTATAGATGTCGACTAGGTAGGCTTTAGCGCTGGATCCTCCTGCGTAGACCACATAATCTGCTATTACGTACAAGATCCAAATAGTATTCCCAACCTACTATATAAAAAAAAAAAAATATTTGGCGCAACCGCTCTTTAAGTGCAAGGGCCTAGATTCTCGCAACCACTCATGTTGTGTGCGTTATATTTTTTCACGCAAATGGAAGGGACCTACAGTTTAACGCCGAAGCCGAACGGTTTAAGAAGCTTTTTCGTGACAACAATACTCTCGGATGTTTTTCAGACGCTCGCGATAGGTGGGACCGTGAAAAAACTGTTTGGTGTTTTCTGGGATTCGAACTTGGAACCTCATGCGTAGTGATCAGACACACCAACCATTTACGCCACGGCGCCCACGATCTATTATATAAGGAGTAGAAATAAAACGAGCAAATATTTGTGTTTCTAACTACATTCTCCCTGAAGCTCAATACACTTATCAGATCGATTATTTAGTTCTTTGAAGCCATCGATAAAAGTATTCCTAAGGTTTGTCCTCAAAATTACCCAAATCGTCAGTTGAATTTTCTTCACTGCTGTTTATTTTTTTTCGTTAAAGGTTAGACTTAAATTTGAAAAAATAGTCGCTAGGGGTCAAATCTGGGCTATAAGGTGAAAAATCAATTTGTGAGAATTCGCATTTGCATATGGTGGCTTGTGCAATAGTAGCGGTGTGAACTGGTGCATTGTCGTGTAGCAGATTGAAACCTTTGCCGTTTTTTCTATAACAGCCACCCGAAGGTTATGCAACAGAGAAGCATAATATTCACCAGTCACCATTATATTGCACTTCTTAAAATCAATCATAAAAATTGCTTCACAGTCCCGTAAAAGGGCCACCATTACCTTCGACGCTTTTTTTATAGGACGGCGCCACTTCATCAAATCCAGTCTGGTTGTCGCATTATAATAAGGCATCATTGTTTGGTCTACAGTAAAATTTCACCTGATTAGTGCACTTTGATCTTCACCACAGAGCTCCAAAAGTCGCTTGCAATAATATGCCCTTTGCTGTTTTTGAATTTCACAAAGGGTTCGTGAGACTTATCCTACGCTGACTTTAATAATCCAGTTTGTGCTGCAATTTCCTTACTTTTCAGTATACAGTCATTTAGAACAACTTGTTTTACAAATTCGACATTTTCTTCTATGACCACCGTTGATTTTCCACCTGAGCGATTGTTATTTTAATAAGACGCCTGTTCTTAACGAAAGACTATTCCTTAATGACTATATATGATGGTGAGGACTTCCCCATAAACAGAATCCAGTTCATCCTTTAATTTTTTTGGAGAAAATCGCTTCTTTGTTATTGTCGCATGATATTCAATCTCATCAATTTTTAAAGCTTTCCAAGAACTGCACTTATTTAAATCGCTTCTGACGAGAAACTTATTGACCTGGACTAATGAATTCTTCAGCATTTTTCAAAAACCACTTCAAGAAATAGTGAAAAAGAAAATCTGTTTTTGAAAATTGTTCGATGTGTGGCAGGTCGGAAATACTTGGATTACTATGTGCGTACTTGCAGCAGTTTCTCTCAGGTCATTATCCTCATGAATACATCCGTCAAAGCCCTCAGTCTGTAGTAGTGCTTCAAACCTTATCCGAATCTTCAAACTATCAGATATCCGAATTCATAACTATCCGTATGAGACAGTTGAGATCCGTGTGGATTCGGATAGAGTCGGATAGTTTCGGATCTTCGAAAAGTTTCGGATCTTCGGATAGTGTCGGATCTCCGGATAGTTTCGGATCTTCGGATAGTGTCGGATCTTCGGATAATGTCGGATCTTCGGATAGTGTCGGATACTGGGATCCAGTTGTAGATCATAACGCTACATAATGTTGAATGGAAATTAATTAAACCCCATACTCAACTGGTTTTAGGCATATTTTGTTATATTCATTTCATTCACTTGTAAAAAATATGAATAACACTTGTCACTTTCTCACAAAACGTTTCAAGAACACTGATAACTTAATCATTGAGCTGCTGTATTTTATATTTCATCGTCTTTTTTATAATTCCAGCGACAGAGTGAGGCGAGAACCCCTCTTGTTTCGTTCTCACTATCCGAAGATCTGAAACTATCCGACACTATCCGAAAAAGTCGGATATCGGATCCTGGATTCGAGTATCCGACACTATCCGACTATCCAAAATATCCGGATACTTTGAAGCACTAGTCTATAGCCCCATGTACCATATGTATATATTGCACTAATGTTTCGCCTAATTGGTTTAACAAAAGGGAAGCTAGGTAAGAAGGTAGGTAGAAGTGGCGGTTCTGTAAAACAGAAACCCAATTAGCAGAGTTATGCCGTTTTGATACCACGACTCATGTGACCTTGGATGTTGATGTGTGTTGGTGAGGGCAATCTAGAGCTAGCCTGTGGAGTTTAAGAAAAAGGATTAGCTCATTTATGTTTTTACCCGAGATCTCCTCAAGTAAATTATAAAAGGGTTTGCCTAATCCTTGACGTCTAGCCCTGGCTAGTGCCGGAAAAGTGCACATGTAGTGGATGATTGTTTCCTTTTCGGTGGCTATTTTGCAACTACGGCAGTGTGTATTATATGTGTTACCTAGTTTGGCTACGTGCCCTCCTACCGGCCAGTGTCCCGTGATTATCGCTATTATTCTGGCAATATCTTTGCGCGTTCTGTTCAATAGGGTGGTTGTTTTGGTCTTGTTATAGTTGGGCCACATCCTTCTGGATATGACGCAGTTCGTTAACCTAGACCATTTAAGGTTAGCTTTTCTAAGAAAGGTTGAGGAGATGTTTGCCTTAATTGCTCCGAGCGGGGTGTGAACAAGTTCCGCAAGTGAGCAGTGGAGAGCTGAACCTCGCCTGGCCAGTTCATCAGCATGTTCATTGCCCGGATCCAGACTAGGGTTACCATACATTGGCCATCTAGCGAGGACAGCTCCTTTCGGCATTCTAGTACTAGTTTCGAGGAAATGGCTTTGATAGCAGCTTGGCTATCAATTAAAATAGCGATTTTTGCCTTGGTAGTATATTTGTGTGTGACTTGATTTGGCGACAGGCTTCGCGAATGGCGAGTAATTCCGCTTGGAAGAAGCTGGGAGCGTCCGGGAGTCTATACGACCTTGCGATGTTCAGGGACTCCGAAAAAACGCCCGCACCGAGCCCACAGTTAATTTTTGAACCATCGGTGTAGACTGTTAGATCGAAACCACTGGTCGCCTGTCCATCTTGCCAATCTTTTCTTGTAGGGAATTGTACATCAAAACGCTTTGTGAAGTTCAATGTGGGGATGATGTAGTCTGTTGGAGTCGATACGGGTTCTCCTGGTAGAGAATCTAGAATATTGCTGTGTCCATAGGGTTTCGCAGTCCAACAGTTGGACTCTCTCAGTCTGATTGCGCTGGGCGCTGAGATGTTTGTGATATGTAGATCTATAGGTAAAAGTCGTAGCAGGACTGTTAGAGCGTCTGACGGAGTTGACCGTAGGGCGCCTGTGGTGCCTATACACACTGCTCTTTGCACCTTACTTAGTTTGGTTATATTAAAGGCTTTTTTAAGGGCCGGCCACCATACTATCGACCCGTAGGTGAAGATTGGGCGTACTACGGCTGTGTTCATCCTCAGGGTCAATTTTGGTTGCAGGCATAGAAGGCTTTACATGATTTCTTTACTCATTCGTCTATGTTTGGTTTTCAGTTAAGTTTAGGATCTAGAATAACTCCTAGGTACTTAGCTCTGGAAGATAAGGAGAGTATCTGACCGTTTAGTCGAGGAAACGTGAAATCGGGTATTTTGGTTTTTGTGGTGAAGAGCATCAGTTCAGTTTTGTTTGGGTTGACTCCAAGTCCACACTTTCTGGCGCATGCGGTGACTTTACTTAGAGCACTCTCCATGATCTCACTTATCACGGGAGGGAAAAAGTCCCGACACTAAGATCACCATGTCGTCCGCATACCCAACTACTTTATTCTTTCTCTGTCTAAACATAAAAGGATTTGATTCATGACTATTAGCCATAGAAGAGGTGAGATGACCGTTCCTCTACTGGCAAAATTGGTTGTGGTTCTGCTTCCTAGAGATGACTGAAAAATTCTAGTGCTGAGCATAGAGACTATTCATTGGCTTAGATAGTTTTCTATGCCCAGCTTCGTGAGGAACTCCAGAATTACTTCAGCATGTACATTGTTAAAAGCTCCTTCTATGTCTAGAAATGTAGCTAATATGTATGGATTTTTCTATTGTTCGCACTACTTCATGAAGAGCTGTTTCCGAAGATCTTCCTTTGAGGTATGCGTGCTGGGATTTGGAGAGAGATGACTCGATTGTATCTCGCAGATGGTTGTCTAGAACGCTCCCGAGGGTCTTCAATACGAAGGAGGTCAAACTGATTGGTCTGAAATCTTTCGCGTTCTCATGTCCTCGCCTCCCCACCTTCGGAATGAAAACCACTCTCACTTGTCTCCATGAGTGGAATACGTGGTTATTTAAGATGCAGCTCCTGAAAATCGGTACGAGTCATGGGATTGCTACCTCTTGCAGGGAAGCTAATGTTGACTAATTTATTTGAATGATTTAAATGAGATGATTTTAATATTCGTGGCGTTTTAACTATATTCTGAACGACCGCAGTACGGCTAATTTTATTTCCTAGCATAATACTCAGTGGTTATAACATTCTTTGGCTGTATGAAGTCAAATTGTTTTCTAATAAAATATAATAGCCTTTTACATAACTTTACACGAGACTAAAAGTAAACTATTATTTAAAATTTTGAGTAGCATAATATAAAATTTCATAATTTGGAAGCAAATAGTACTGTTTCTAACTACACTGGTCCTAAGTACTGCGAAGAATATCATAATAAAATGTCAAAACAAAACATTTTATCACATGCCAAAGACATTGCATTCAGTTTCTGAGTGATTACTCACTGTATCTAATCTGAGCTTGACAAAATACGTTAATTGTTCATGAACTTGTCCATAATAATCGTGTTCTATAAAATAATCCGATTTAGTGGTATTGTCATCAATTAATAAGTAATACTGAGTAAACAAGAGGAAAGTGAACGAATATTAGTTTGACAGAGTGTATTATATACAATTTACTCGTATTTTAGAGGTTAGAGCTCCGGGAAATTCTAATAGCTTTGCTTAGAACTAAACTGTGGAATCCGTACTTCTTCAAAATCATAATAAACAGATGTAGCAGTCTCAGTTAGTACTTCGTAGTGGTCACATCGTGAGTAATTTGATTTCATCTCGGTGATAAGTAAGTGCAACGAAGTTTTTGGTACAAATTCCTATAACCTATAGAAGTACACGTAAATTGTACAAAATTTCTAAAAAGCGAAAGAAAACAATTTTAACTTTTGTACACGAAAAGCGTAATTTGAATCTTAAATCCGGTTTTACCAGAAATAATTAAAGTAAAACACTTCCTTGTGGTCTTAATTTATTTAGTTTAAATTTAGAATTGTGATGAAGTAGCAGTATAATAGTAAAATGCCGCTGCAAAATTTGAAAAGTGCCCTGGAAGATAGCTCGAAACCTGTTCAAAAGTCATGTATATTAGGGTTTATATAAAAGTGGAATTTTGTTAAGAGAGAATAGAATAATTCGATTTTTAATATCAGTCAAACCTGATATGCAATATTTACGGATTTAGAAATATTTTGTGTACTGCAGTGCACAGAATTAAACTGGTCTGGTCTGGTCAGGTGAATTTGAGCACCACAACATAATGCCATCGGTCAGTCTGTGTTGACACTTTTGATTTTGCTGGCAGATACCAACCGTTTTCTTAGGAGGCACACACGAGAGTTAGGGAGACATCTGTACAAGGCTGTTTTGCTTTAAATTTGATATACGTATATGTGAACAAAACATTATATTTATTTGTCGTGTTATCACTCATTAACTTACGTATAAAGTATTGGTATACACCACATGCTAAAATAAATAATACATTTCTTGTATGTACCTATACAACTATTTGGAACTTCTTTAAGTGCTTGCTAATAACTCTCTTTGTTGCCAGACTGCTTCTTTTGTAGCAAAAGTGCTATTTTGTTAAATTTTTAGCTTTGCTACTTGATACACAATTTGAAAAATGACGTGTTTTTGCTATTATGTGTTTTCTGCCTGTCAGCTGTAAACATATGCTTAGGTTTGGCATTGAATCTATCATCTGAAAACACTGACTACACCCCACCGAAACTCATGTTTTATGAGAACTTCCGTGCAACTACCTCTGCTCGGTCTGAATGAAACGGCGTTGCTAGGATAAAAAGGAGTTCGATTCTATACAGGCGGATTCAAAACTAGAAGTGGTGTGGGTGGTGCTGTCTTTCTCGAAATGCTTTACTTAAGCATCTCCTTCTTCCTCCCAGATCACGGTAGAATTTTTCAGGCGGAAATTATGGCGATTAAGAAAGACCTGCCCTGGCTGAAACGTAATGTTATATCTGTCAGGGATATTAGCATTCTCACTAACAGCTAAGAGCCAATTAAGTCCTTAGAGTCATTCTCTTTTACTTCAAAGGTCACTCTAGACTGCCGCTCGTCTCTCACGGTGTTGACAGAACACTTAAATATTCACATATGCTGGGTACTAGGCCACAGAGGCAGTCCAGGTTACAGCCAGGCTGACGAGCTCGTCCGACTTGGTACTACCCTTAATACCCTATCAGGTTGTGGGTATACCACTCACTACATACAAACTCTTACACAGTATTCAGACAGATTTGATGACCTAGGCTGGATTAGAAGCGCTCAAATGGTTAGATAATGCTGAAGCGATCAGATATCAGTTCCACTATTCATGTCCTCACAGGTCACTATCCAATAGGCCTAGACGCGAAAAGACTGGGTTTCTCGTCAACCGATTTCTGTAGGAGCTGCAGAGATAAAGAGGAGGAGAGAACCATCCTCCATTTGTTCTGCATCTGTATACCCCTGTTCAAAAGAAGACTACTCTATCTTAGAGCACTTTTCTTCGATAACCTTACCGACCTGGCGAATACAGAGGTCAGAAACATCCTTCGCTATATAAAAAAGTCCGATTGGTTCCTTTAGTAAGTCCTTGTGTAGCTGATTATATGCTAGATCTAGTGTTATCACAATGGACCTCTTCTGGTCTAACCTAAGGTCCGTTCTTCATTTGTGAATAATGCCTTAATTAAAACTTAAAAATAGGCCGTTACGCTCAAATTCATTTTTCAAATCTGCTAACAAAAATAGTTCTCAGTGACCATGGGCCAGACATAACCGCGATTTACGCATAGCACTAAGATGTTATTGTCGCTATCACCATTCTTGGCAGATATTGAGTCACAAGAATACGATTATGTATAGCATAGCACATATGTACATACATACTTCCACCACATCGAATACTTACTTACATAGATGGCATTACAGTCCGGGGTGGACCTGGCCCTCAACCAACAAACCTCTCCAGCCAGCTGCCTCCAGTTGCGCACGCCAAGTTGGTTGAGGTCCCCCTCCACTTGTTTGCGCCACCTACCGCGAAGTCGTCTACTGCGCCGTCCGTCAGGGGTGGATTCGAAGACTTTCTTAGCGGGAAGGTTGGGCTCCATCCGCTCTAAATGACCCAGCCATCTTAGTCGCTGTATGTGAACTCTTCTGGCTAAGTCGATGTCCTTGTACAGGCCGTATAGTTCGGCATTGTATCTTCTCCTCCACTCACCGTCTATGCAGACGGGACCAAGAATGCTCGAAGAACTTTCCTCTCAAAATAACCAAGGGCATCCTCATTCGGTTTAGTCAAAGCCCATGCCTCTGCGCCATACAGCAGGACTGGGATGATTAATGTCTTATAAAGAGTTACCTTAGTAGATCGAGATAGGGCTTTGCTACTCAATTGCCGTTTTAGCCCATAGAAACAACGATTGGCAAGAGTAATTCTTCGTGTGATCTCCCTACTGATGTCATTTGCGGAGTTCACCATAGAGCCTAGGTGGACAAAATCCTTTACTACCTCAAAATTGTATCTGTCTATTGTGGCGTTCTGTCCAAGACGGGGATGTTGAGTGTCCTTTTTTGTAGATAGCATATATTTTGTTTTGCTGTCATTGACCGCTAGACTCATCTTTGCCGCCTCGATCTCAATACTCGTAAATGCCCCATTGACTGCCCGCTGAGTTCTTCCGATTATGTCAATGTCATCGGCATAAGCGAGTAGATGTACAGACTTGTAAAAGATTGTACCTCCGGAGTTGGCTTGTGAGTTTCGTACAATTCTCTCAAGTACTATGTTAAAGAGATCGCATGATAGCGCGTCACCTTGTCTAAGACCTTTCCTGACATCGAACGGTTCGGTGATGTTCTTACCGACTTTGATGGAGCAGCGAGAGTTCTCCATCGTCATTCTGCATAAACGGACGAGCTTGGCAAGGATGCCAAGACTAGACATGGCTCTGTATAACTCGTCTCTATAGACGCTATCATAGGCTCCAAGTTCGAATCCCAGAAAATACCAAAAAAGTTTTTTCACGGTCCCACCTCTCGCGAGCGTCTGACAAACATCCGAGAGTATTGCTGCCACGAAAAAGCTTCTCAAATCGCCGTTCGGATTCGGTATTAAACTGTAGGTCCCTTCCATTCGTGTAAAAAATATAATGCACAGAACATGAGTGGTTGCGAGAAGCTAGGCCCTTGCACTTTAAAGAGCTGTTGCGCCAAATATTTGTATTTGTATAGGCAACTTTGAAATCGATGAAGAGGTGGTGCGTATCGATTTTATATTCATGGGTTTTTTCCAAGATCTGCCGTAGTGTGAATATTTGGTCAATGGTGGACTTTCCCGGCCTGAAACCACACTGATAAGGACCTACCAGGTTGTTGACGATCGGTTTTAGGCGTTCACATAATACGGCAGACAGGATCTTGTATGCGATGTTGAGGAGACTTATGCCTCTGTAGTTGGCGCAGAGGGTCTCCTTTCTTCAGGATCGAAAAAACGATGCTGAGGTTCCATTCATCGGGCATACTTTCGTCCGACCAGATTTTACAGATGAGGTGGTGCATGCTCCATACCAACTCATCTCCTCCTGCCTTGAATAGTTCAGCGGCAAGGCCATCGGCTCCAGCAGCTTTGTTGGATTTGAGTTTAGATATCGCTATCCTCACTTCATTCTGATCCGGTTGACGGAAATCTTGCCTGTCATCGTCACTGTTGAATGGCTTATTCTGCCTGACAGCGGAATATTGGTCATCACCGCCGTTTAACAGTCTGCAGAAGTGTTCCTTTCATATCCTCAGTACCGACTGCGATTTCACTACTATATTACCATTTTCGTCCCTGCAGGCTTCTGTTCTGGCTTTGAAACCCTGGCATGTTCTTTTTACCTTCGAACATCATTCCTGCAATAAAGTCTCTCAATTACCTCGATCGAGCGCTTCTAATGCTCCTTTTTCTTCTTCCTGAGAAGCCGATCTTCCTCTTTTCTCCTGCGCACGTAGAGCTCGTAAGCAGGTCTAGTTCTTCTACGCAGTGCCGCTTTGTACGCCTCTTGTTTAGCTGCATGTGCTTGCCGGCATTCCTCATCAAACCAGGGGTTTCGTTGTGGTGGCCGAGAGAAACCCAGTACATCAGAGGCGGCATCTCTGATGGCTTGTTGGCAACGCTGCCACTGGTCTTCCGCATTTGCTGCTGGCGGCATAGGACTCAGACTAAGATTAAAAGAAACACGATCGGCACAGGCTCTGGCGGTCTCTTGCGATTGAAGCCGCCCGACGTCAAATTTCCTCACAGTATTTCGTTGATTTCGCTCCATTCTGGATATCCGCATCCGTACTTTGACTACAAATAGGTAGTGATCCGAGTCCACGTTGGCTCATCGGAAAGTCCGGACACCCAGAATACTGGAAGAGTATCTTGCATCGATCGCAATGTGATCGATTTGTTTGACAGTTTTTCGATCAAAGGAGAGCCATGTTCCCTTGTGAGTATCGAGACGTGGGAACCGCGTACTAGCTACGACAAAGTTTCGCCCCGGCGCAAAGTCGATTAGCCTGAGTCCGTTGTCGGATGTAATGTCGTGCAGACTGTGCTTTCCGACCACGCTACTAAAGACGTCCTCTCTTCCTAGCTTTGCGTTAAAATCACCGAGGATAATTTTTCGTGGCTAGGGCATTGCTCATACGTCTTGTCCAAGAGCTGGTAGAAGTCATCCTTGGTCGCGTCGTCCATCTTGTCGTGAGGGGCGTGAGCGCATATGGTATTAGGCTAATGTTGGAAAATTTAGCCTTGATACGAATAGTCATCAGACGCTCGTTCACATGCCGGAAACTCAAGACTTCTTGCCTAAGTCTGCCTCCAATGACAAATCCGCACTCGAATAGACGCTGTCCTTGTTGTCTGTAGCAATCGCCGTAGTAGATGTCGCAGTATTTCATCCTCCTTTTGCCCGGCCCATCCCATCGCACTTCTTGGATGGCGGAAATGTCTGCTTTGAAACACTCTAGGGCCTCCGCAAGTTGTTCGGCTGCACGTGGTTTGTAGAGGGACATAACATTCCACGTGCAGATAAGAAGATCGTTCTTCTTTTTACGTTTGCTTGAGTCGTCAACAGTAAAATCATCCGTATCCGAGGCAGTTGGTTGCTTCGTAACCGAAGGTTTTTTACGTGGTAGGGAAGTTAACCCGACGGCACAACCCCCAACCTAGAGGATCAGATCCATTTTTAGCAACCCCTAGGACGAGGGGCCGGATACACCGATGTCAGTAACCCACTTCGGGGATATGAGCGCTGCCGTTGGCCCATTAAGGGTTCATCCGCCACCATCTCTTTTTCAATACCCTGACGTAGTATTGAAAATCCTTACAGACCTCACCTCCAAATATGTTGAAGTAGCTCCGGTAAGGTATCCGCTGGTCTGTAGACGTCACCGTTGATTCCATCGGGAGAATTCATCCGCCGCACATCCTCCTTCTGAGGAGCTCTTGCTAGACTTCTGAGACGCACATTTCAGCCAATCAGGTCAACAAGAGATGCCTCGTCCGGTTAAGCATATGCGCGTTGAAGTTCACCCAGATGTGCTTACGCAGGTCTGAGTGTTCAGCTACACATATATCGTCAGACTCAGCATACGCTGCAAAGTAGCGGTGAATACGTCATTCCGCGGTTAGCGACCATTTTGCGCGGGTGTTCAAGCTGTAAATATGCACCTAAAGCATGGAGAAAAGTTAAAGTCACCTTCATACCCAAAGCTGGTAAACCAACCCACACTAACCCAAATGACTTTAAGTCAATCAGCCTGTCTTCATTCGTGTTGAATACTTTCAAAAGACTATTATATCTGCACATTCGCTCCAAATTAAGACCTAAAGACATGTCCCCAGGACAACATGCTTATACAAAGGGCTGATCAGTCGAAATAGACCTGCACGAAGTGGTAACAATGATCGAGAAATCACTCTACCACAAGTACGAGTAATTCACGTTAGCGGACTTTTTAGTCGTAGAAGGAGCCTTTAACAATGTGAAAACTGAATCGATAAGACTATCACCAGACCGACTCAGAGTAGATTCCACACTCTGCGACTGGATAGAATGTATGCTCAAGACGAGACACATCAACTCGAAGCTGGGTGACAGCCAAGTAAATGCACTGACCTCTATGGGAACTCCGCAAAGAGGGGTCCTATCCCCTCTACTATGGACTCTAGTCGCAAGCGAAATCCTTTTGAAATTAGGACACAGATGACATTGTCCTACTAATGTCCTTAAATTTCTTGAAACAATCACCAAACTTCTATTGTACAATCGGCCCTAGATACTCCCCATAGATGGGCGAAAAGTTGTAGACTGAACGTCAACCCAGTGAAAACAGATGTGGTCCTCTTCACCAATTAAGGAAAAGTGCCAGCTTTCGGACTTGCGTTCTATGATTGCAGTAGAATTATTGGGAGAAAACGGGGCCCCAAATAGGCCATCATCCACTGGATGTACACTGCTTCAGTCAGACCCATGCTAACATATGGGTGCATTGTCTGGTGGCCAATAGCAGAGGAAGTTGGGGGTGGTAATGGTGTAGTGGTAACGTCGTCAATTGCCACGCTAATGGTTTATGGTTCAAATCCTAATGTCAGCAAGCATTTATTTATTTCTCATGAAATATATAAAGTCAGTCCGATCATTTGCGAAAGCTTGTATGAACACCACTGCGAAGGCATAACAATAGCTGGAAAAATTGTTCACTACGTTGATGGTGATTTGCCCTTGACATCGGTAATCGGGAAAAAAGTACTGTGAATCAGAAGCAATGACAATAATAAAAAAAAATTTCCCCAGTTATCTGGACGCCACCCCCGGAGAAGCTCTAAAACATGAACAACTGAGCTTCAAGAACCACTACACCAAAATCTTTCTCTCTCTCTCTATCTATACTTTCCAATCCTCGCACTGTGTGTAAACATGTTAAAGGTATTCATAATCCTTTGACTGCGCACAAATTATAAAAAAAAAGCCACACATCGCAAGGAACTATCAAAAATCCAGAAACTTGCTTGCCGACTGCAGCACTTAAACCAATTCTCGCACTGATTCCACTAGAGTTATACGTTCAGTACTTCAGTCTTCACTGACGGGTCCCAAACAAACGAACCGGTGGGTTCGGATATCTATTCAGCAGAACCCGAGATTGCATTATCACTAAGACTTCCGAACCACAGCAGTGTGCTACAAGCAGAGGTACTAACGATAGCAGAGGCGGCAAGATAACTTTCCGCGAAGCTCTTTACTAGAAAAGAAATCGACATTTACATACTCATAGACAGTCAAGTTGCTATAAAAGCCATCTCATCCGAGGTGAGAAGATCAAAGTTAATACAACACTGCCTCGAGGAGCTTAAAACGCTCACTGATAGCTACCATGTAACACTCTGGTGGGTCCCAGGGCACAAAGGAATTCCAGGGAACGAACTGGCAAGAAAGGGACCAGAGCAAGGCCTGACAATGGTCCAAAACACAATTCTCCCTCCCCTGGAATTTGTTAAATCTCGAGGACTCGACTCCGAACGAAGAGAGCACTTCCATCAGCCGCGTTTCCAGAAGCATCTGAATAAAACACGACAAGGTGAAAATCAAGTTCATCCTCACTCAAAGTAAAAAAGAACTTGGCGTTTCTCATAAGTATCATTACCGGCCACAACCTATTGGTGGCCCACCGTAAAAAATGTGGCTAAATACAGTTGATCTTTGCAGATCCTGCGGCAACACAGACGCTGAAGAGGATACGCTATGCAAATGCCCTAGTCTCTGTAATATCAGAAAAATGGCACTCGGAGAGTACTTCTTCAATCATCTGGGCGACCTGTCTGAAAAATCACCAACCACCATCCTGAAATTCATAACTTCTTCAGGATGGTTTCGAGAAGGCCGCTCCAATACCGCAGAACTCTAGATACCTTGTTTCTTTTTTTTCAGTTCTTTAGCCATTAGGTTCCACGTCAGGGGAGCACAATGGATCCTTTTGTGATCCGAGTGCAGGTTGAACCCTACCCAACCTAACCTAACCTAACCTTAAAGGGAACCCAACAAGTAAGTCAAACAAGTCTCTCTACCTGTCTGTCTTAATCGGTTGAACAGATTTATTTGAAACCACATTCTTGCTCCTTCTGGGATCACAATTCGAAGCGAAATAAGAATTTTTATTATTATTATAATTTTTTTTTAAATAAACGAGCTTTCGTAAGGGTTCATTTTGGAAAAACTTAATTTCCTTTAACGATTTACGTTCAATTTACATTTCATATTAGATCTAGCTTCACCATATACTACTAGATGGCGTACAGAGTTGTCCTAAAAAATTGTAAAAAATTGCAAAGTGTTTGAAAACTTCGACTTTTCTGTTCAAAATGAAGCGTGTTGGAAAACTTGATAAAAAAATTTTTTTTTTTGCTTTTAATGGAATTTTTAGAGCAGGGTTCGTTAACGATTTTACTTAAATTGCTTTTTTATTAAATGAATATGTTTCAAATTGATTGAAAATCTTAAACAGTTCTAGTCAAGCTATACATATGTACATATGTAAGTGACATCAAGTATCTGCAAGCCGTGTATAGAGTACAAGAAAAATAAGACTACTTAAGTTTTTTTCTAAATTGCAGATAACAACTCCAGTGATGTACATAAAGGTACTATTTATCCCGATTCTTTTGATTGGGACATGTTCGGGAATACCAGCCACAACGGAGGACACTACACCTTCAGTCACAGCTCCAGAACAACTGACACCTTTACAACCGACCAGAAATGGCGATACTTATTCGAAATGTGGCGCAGGCAAGGAATGCGTTCGGGAATACCTTTGTTTGAGAGGAAATGTAAGTGAAGACGTTTCTGGGCTGATTGATCTTCATAACAATGATGAAGAGCCATGTCCAGCTCTTGAAACCTGTTGTTCCATTGAGGATAAGGTGATTGCACATGAACTAATCCCAATACCAAAGAGATAATTAAGTTTTTATTATTTAGGTTAAGAAACCAATAATCCAACAAGTGGACACACCTAACGGTTGCGGATACCGAAAAATAGACAATATTAAATTAAGAATCGTAGGAAATGACAACGAGGCCGAGTTTGGTGAATTTCCATGGATGGTAGCGATTCTGCGTAAGGAGGAAGTTAACGATAGGGTTCTAAACGTATACCAATGCGGTGGTTCTTTGATCACTCCCCAAGTGGTAATAACCGGAGCCCACTGTGTTCAGGACAGACCAGCGAATGCCTTTAAGGTGCGTGCTGGTGAATGGGAAACCAACAGTAAAAACGAACTGTACCCAGATCAAGACAGGAATGTAGTAGAGGTGATTGTCCATGACCACTTCAACAAGGGTAGCTTATACAATGATATTGCCTTGCTGTTTCTTGACGAGCCATTTAATTTGGCTCCACATATCAACACGATATGTCTGCCCCCAGCTACTTTAAATTTCGATTCCTCACGCTGCTTCGCTACTGGTTGGGGCAAGGATCAATTCGAGAATGGACAGTATCAGAATGTTTTAAAGAAGATCGATCTGCCAGTTGTGCCGAATGCCGAGTGCCTGACGAGTTTGAGAAAAACCCGTTTGGGCGAGCGATTCGAACTGCATATGAGTTTCGTATGTGCCGGTGGAGAACGTGGCAAGGATACGTGTAAGGGTGATGGTGGCTCTCCGCTGGTGTGCCCAATGGCAACCGACCCGAATCGTTTTTTCCAAGTCGGCATTGTTGCCTGGGGTATCGCATGCGGTGAGGAGAATGTTCCTGCGGTATATGCTAGCGTGCCGTACTTGCGTGCATGGATTGATGAGGAGTTGGCATACAAGAGGGTCGATCCGAAATCGTTTACTGCATAAATTGAAAGGTTTTGATATTGTTGAATGCTTTTATGTAAGCTGCCTACTCTGATTTTAAATAAACGTACTCCTTTGCATATTTTAACATGATGTTTCCATATTTTCCAGAATTACCCCTCTTTCGGAGAAGGCGCTTGTCGGTGCTAATTCTGTTTTTGAATTGCTTAAAGCTTCTCCAGACATGTCTGCCAGGAGATTTGGTGGGAAGATGATCTTGTACTAAGCGAGTGGTTTGTCTTTAAATACCATTGAGCAGATGTAGGAAACGTTTTGGGTCGACCTCAAAATCATGCTTTGAGTAAAAAAGTTGTTTGGGATGACATTGAAAATATCTTTCGTGGGATGGGGTATTGTCTCCGCGTTTTATCGTTCATTTGAACCAGTGGTACAGTAGACAATGTTTCTGGATAAAAAAAGGTTTATTTCTACAGATCTTCATTTAATGACTGGACTTGATGTCGTGAACAATTTAATTTTTATTTTTTTTATTTTATTTGTATGCTTGCATTTTAAGATACAATATCTTATAAACTAATACAAGCTTCATTTATAAATTCATTTTAAGCTAACATTGGATAAACATTTACATACAATGGCTCTTGATTTCCCGTATTAAATACAATAGTTGAAGGAAGTGTACGGAACTCACAAATAAACGCTGGAGGTACAATCTTTCACAAGTCTATACAACTACTCGCTTACGCCGATGACATTGATATAGTCGAAAGAACTCAGTGGGTCGTCATTCTGGCGTTTGCGAGTATTGAGATCGAGGCAACAAAAATGGATTTAGCGGGCAATGAAAGCAAAACACAATATATGCTGTCTACGCAAATCGACAGTCAACATCCTGGACAGAACGCCATAACAGACAGATATAGATTTGAGGTAGTAAAGGACTTTTCGGACAAGATGTATGAGCAATGCCCTAGCCACGACGTTAAAATTGTCCTAGGTGATTTTAACGCAAAGCTAGGAAGAGAGGACGTCTTTAGTAGCGTGGCCGGAAAGCACAGCCTGCACGACATATCACATCCGACAACGGACTTAGGTTAGTCGACTTTGTGGCGGGACGAAACTTTATCGTAGCGGTTCCCACGTCTCGATATTCACAAGAGAACTTGGCTCTCCTTTGATGGAAAAACTGTCAACCAAATCGATCAAATTGCGATCGACGCAAGGCACTCTTCCAGTATTCTGGGTGTCCGGACTTTTCGATGAGCCAACGTGGACTCGGATCACTACCTAGTTGTAGCCAAGGTACGGATGCGGATATCCAGAATGGAGCGAAATCAACAAAATACTGTGAGGAAATATGACGTCGGGCGGCTACAATCGCCAGATGCCGCCAGAGCCTTTGCCGATCGGGTTTCTTCTAATCTTAATCGCAGTCCTATGCCGCCAGCAGCAAATGCGGAAGACCAGTGCCAGCGTTGCCAACAAGCCATCAGAGATGCCGCCGACACTCCTGGTTTGATGAGGAATGCCGGCAAGCACATGCTGCTAAACAAGAGGCGTACAAAGCGGCGAGCTCTGTGAGCGGAGGACAAAAGAGGAACATCGACTTCTCAGAAAGAAGAAAAAGGAGCATGAGAAGCGCTCGATCGAGGAGATTGAGAGACTTTATTGCAAGAATGATGTTCGAAGGTAAAAAGAACATGCCAGGGTTTCGAAGCCAGAACAGAATCCTGAAGTGACGAAAATGCCAATATAGTAGTAGAAGGAACACTACGATCAACAAATTTATCTTTCTACTTGGCAACCCAATGCAATTTAAATGTCCATTGAGAATAAAATCATATTATACAATCAGATATTAAAACCCGTTTGGACATACGGTATCCAATTATGGGGTTGCATAAAGAAAACAAATATTCAAATGTTGCAAACATTTCAAAATAAGGTCCTTCGGGGAATAGTGAATGCCCCATGGTACATTAGAAATAGTGACTTGCATCGAGATTTGCAGATCGACCTCGTAGCAGATACAATTAAAAAGTACGCAATACGTCACAACGAGCGTTTGCAGATGCATATCAATCCTGAGATAGACGATGTCTTAAATGTACGAAATAATATTCGTAGGTTAAGAAAAACCAAGCCCCATGAACTTTTTTGACAATTACGAGAGCCGGTATTTAAATTATAATAGCTTCTCAAACCCGACTTAACTTTGAAAATAAAATCTTTGTCGGTCACTAGTTGATTGGTCATGATCAAGGAGGTGTTTTTAGTGCGGTAAGAATCCCACACTACTTTGGGTTTCTAACCCCACTGTGTCTTTCGAGATTTTCACCTTCATAAAAAAAAAAAAGTTGTAAGGGCTGATTAACTGCCATATAAAAACCTTTATTATTTTTCCTATTTTGTTTGTGTGAGACTTGTTGATAGTAAATAATATGTAAGTACATAAAATTGATGATAATAAATTGTTTAGAAATTACAATTTGATGTATTCCTTCTTCTTCAAGGACCCAAGCGAATAAAACGCAAATGGAAATGCTCGCTAGCTACATGGAAGAACACCCCGATCTGGCAAAGTCCTATAACGGTATGTCCAGTGTTGGAAGAGCCACTTCAAAACAACAATTTGGTAAATTATCTACCTTTCTTAACATGAATGGCCCACAAAGAAAGTCCGTTACGGAGTGGAAAAGAGTTAGTACCCACATAATAACCTGGCTTCATCCTATACTACCTGAATCAAGCTTCATTACACGTAAAGCTAATAAAAATTATTATTTTTAAATACCGAATATATGTAGGTATAGTCACTTCGCAAATATTTAACCAAAAAGAAGCTCGTGTAAAACAAAGCGTCGGTGATGAAGACCGGTGGTGGCCCCGTGCATTTAAAACATATGGGCAATACCAGTGAAGCTATTTCCGCTGCATATGATTTTGTAGCGTCCGTACGTGGAGTTCAATGTGCACACGCATTTGGTAGTATTGCAAAAGGTAGATACCTATTTTAGCAAAACTTATACAATTATTAATTGTTTTATTCCATTAATTAGAAACCAATTTAGAGGAAGAAATTGGTGCTATGTTCAATACATTAATTGAAGATGCAGACTGCAAATCTTCCTGTGTAGAGAACAATGCAACAAAAACAAAATGTAGATATGGTAATTCCCTTTCGCAAAGCACAAGCAGGCCACCACCACAAACCAAGAAGGGCGCTGAAGAGAATATTTTAAAATGGCAAATCAAGTAGAAAGAACAATTTTTTGTTAAGTCGAGTAGGGTCAGCAATTAAATACAACCTTACTTCAAATAAGGGACCCAATTAAGGAGTTCATTACTGAAAACCAATATCAAAATAAAGCATTGTTGGAAACTAGGAATGAAGAACTCAAGATGAGAAAATTGGAGCTGAAGGTAGTGAAAGTGGCAAATGAGTTGAAGTTGTTGGAGATCAATGCCAAAAGCAATTAATATTGATATTTGAACTCATATACCTATGTAATTGATTAAAAAAGCAACGAATGAAAGACTGAAATAAATAAGATTTATATTCTATGTATTTAAAAAAAAAAGTATGTATGTATTTAAAAAAAAATGTGAGATTGACGACCAAGTTATCCCTAATTCCATCCCGAATATGTACGTTGGACTTCTATTTTCGGTTGATTGTCTGTAGATTCATAAACAACATTTTGAATTAGAGAGTTATTTACTTGTCGTTCGGGAAGAGGAGCATTGCAGAGCAGACGTTACTAATTTCAACAACCCATAGTGAAGTATACCCATACTTTCTTTCTTCAATTATAATGCGCCAACAAACTAAAGAAAAAGCTGAATATTAATTCACAAACTACACAAATTTATGGGAAAGACTTTATACCTTTTAAGCATTTTGTAGTATTAATTAAAATACTAATTTCCTTCCAACAAAAAATTTTGTATTCGCCAATGCAACGTTCGACAGTGTTTCTAGCCTGTGAATGAACGGCATTAAAATGTGCTTCATGTGAGTTTTCTGCAGCGTTTCTATAAGGTGTTAATAGAAAAGGTTACAGCCAAAATCCACTATCACTTTAAAGAAAATATATTCGCATATATGTATACCCCTGTACAGTAAAATATGTATTTACCAAGTAGCCATGACGAGCACGAGCCTGAAAGAACATCCGTCCCATCTATTCTTCTTCTTCTTCCTTTTATCAGCGAGGCTATGATCCGAAAACAAGGGATCACAGCCCCCCCACTTCACCGCATTTCTACTGATCCGCCTGTGGGGTTCGCCTATTTGACCTCAGAAAATATCGGTAGGCCTGTCGATTTCGGATCACTCGGTTACTGAGGCCAATGAAATGCCGATGTCGTCGCATTTGTCTGATCCAGGCGTTTATAGGCCTGCCTTTCCTACATCGCGATGTCTTTGGAACGTGCATAGATATTGCCTTTTTAACAGGGTTCAAATGATCTCTTCTTTGAACGCGGCAATACCAGCTGAGCCGGTCGCGCTCTAATTTTTGTACGATGGTTTCCTTGATGTGAAAGCTTCCACGGATCTTCGAACTTCTCATTCGATCAAGCTTGGTCACTCCTGCTGTCATGCGAAGCATCTTCATCTCAGCTGCCGTTAATTTACTCTCATACTTTTTGTACATCGTCCAACATTGTGAACCGTATGTGAGCGCTGGACGTACAACTGCGGTGTAGAGCCTTCCTTTCAACTTAGGGGGCATTTTTCTGTCACAGAAGATAGCGGAATTTTCTCGCCACTTCATCCACCCTACGCTTACACGATGATTGATGTCGTCATCACAAGTTGCTTTGCTATTGATCATAGATCCCAGATATTTGAACTCTTCGCACTTGGAAAGCACTGTTCCATTCAAGTAAATGTCTGGAATAGGCCTGAGTGGATTAGAGAACGGGCAGCACAAGTACTCTGTCTTTTTTTAACTAATGCGATACCCATTTCCCTCCAAAACGTCCACCCACACATCAAGTGCTCGTTGCAGGGATATAGGATCCTCACTTATGATGGCTCCATCGTCAGCAAAGAATAACTGATGTACCTTGGGGTCCATCACTTTACCTTCAAGCAGATAAACAAAGACTGTAATAAAGAGCAAAGAACTTAAAACGCTCCCCTGGTGCACCCCGACTTTGATTTGGAACTCTTCGGTTACTCCAGCGGGGCATCTTACTCTTATCTTTGCTCCTTCGTACATGTCCATGATCATCTGTACATAGGTTTCTGGAACCCCTCGATGTCTTAGCGCCACCCATATCAGATCTCGTGGTTGTCTGTCGAATGCCTTTTCAAAGCCAACCAATACAATATGCAAATCCCTTAAGGAATCACGATGTTTTTCCATTATGATCCTTATACTTTGAATGCATCTGTGGTTGATTTACCCGAGACAAACCCGCACTGATCATCAGATAGCCGTATTATTTTTCGCAGTCGGCCACCTAATACCCGCTCAACGATCTTCATGGTGTGTGACATCAGCTTGATCGAACGGTAGTTATCACAGTTTCGCGTATCACCCTTCCCTTTGTATACAGGGAGGAGGTAACTTTCCCTCCATTGATTCGGCATTGGGTCACCCCTCACGAATTTGGAGATGATAATTCTGAGCCATCTGAACCCGATGTCTCCCGTCTTTTTCCAGAACTCAGAGGGCATCTCGTCTGGCCCAACCGCTTTTCGTTTTTTGGAGTATTTGACCGCCTCACTTACTTCTTCGACTGTAATGTCGGGTATTTCTTCACAGTTAGTGGTGGCTCTTGGAAAGTATAGCCGGGGAAACTGTTCATTTAAAAGTTCTTCACAATACTGCCGCCACCTCTGCAGAATGTTAATGAACTTTGGCGAAGGAATCTCCTGAGCATTCCTCCTTCTTTGGGCGGCTATTTTGAAGATGGTTGCGCTCTTGTTCATATTGTGTATTCGCAGCTCCTGGATAGCCTGGTTTGCATCAGCAACCGGGGACGATATTTTCTCCAGCTCCCGATACAGGCCCTCCGTACTCTCTGCTTGAAGCTGGGCGCACTTTTTCTTCGCTTTTTTCTTGCAACATCTGTATCCGTCCCATCTATTGCCTTATGAAATAAGAAATTTAAACGGCAAGTCCTTGTTCTTAAATGGAGTTAAATGGCTCTTTACTGTGGATAATTCTACCGTCAACAATTAAAATTAAAACTAATTTATAACTTAATTGTAGTATTTTTATTTTCTTAGAAAAAAATTTAATATTGAAAAAAAATTACTACTTTTTATTTATATTTACATTACCAAGAATTCACATTCACAGGTTCATGGAGAATAAAATATCACATTCACAGTTATGCCTAGATGGATAGATAGATAATTTATTTGGTTAGAATATTTACATTTGGATTTGTTATCGCACAATACTATTTTATATATTAATAATTTAAATTTTGAAGGAAAACACCACAAAAACCTTCAATTTAATAATACAGTTATACCTGTGAACATAAATTCACGACTAAGCCCAACTCTAATCCTCGTATTGTGAGGTGCTGCAAAATCAATTAGCCTGAAACCGTTGTCTGTTGCCGTGTTGTGGAGGCTGACTAGTCCACCTAAGATGGTTTCCTTGCCGATTTTCGCATTGAAGTCCTCTAGTACAATTTTTACGTTATACTCCAGAGAGGCTCCGTAGGCACCGTCCAGGAGGTCATAGAATTCCTCTTTGACAAGGTCTTCAGCATCTTCGATTGGAGCACAGTGTGCAGATATCATTGTAGAATATTGGTCTGGTGCAGTTTAAAGCAAGGCGATCAATTATAAGCTTGAAGTCGATAACCTTTGATCGTAGCCGATTTCCCATGACGAATCCGCATCCCAGCCTGTGCAGTCTTTTGTTACAGCTCTAATAAATGTCGCAGCTAAGTCTTTTTTCTATTCCTGATCCTATCCATTGTATATTCTGAATCGCAGTATATCTGCTTTGTACTGCATGAGGACAAATTTAATTTTTTTTTTTTTTGATGCATCCGGTATGAATAGAGACTCCACATTCCAGGTGCAAATACGTAGATGTTCCGGGTCAATTTGCCAATTGAGAGGGATTATTGTTGTTATCCGAAGCTGGTGTCTCTCTCATAACTAACTTTTTTTACGTGATATAGCAGTAACCCCGACGGCACAACCCCCAACCTGGAAAGTCAGATCCATGGGTTTTACCTCCTTGGATGAGGGGTCGGTTTGAGAACCGACATCAGCATTAACTTGAGCAAGGTGTCTGTCAAAACGATCTATGCATTCCGCCGTTGATTCCGTCAAGTGAATTCTTCCGCCCTCCTTCCTCCTTCTGAGGACTCTTGCTAGACATCGGAGATACATTTTGGCCATTCATGTCGACAAGAGATGCCTCATCCGGGCCCACAAGTGTGCCAAAGTTCACCTAGCTGTGCTTGCGCAGATAAAAGTGTTCAGCTACTCATATGTAGATAGATTTGACATATGCTATTGTTTGGTTAAGTTAAGGCAGGTACCTGTTAAGCATAACACTGCAGCGCCCCCAACAAATAGCGCTTATCGTAAAAGTCGATTAAGGGGACAGATCAGATCTAACCAATATAATACCCAAGTGAACCCAGTGAAATATACAATACAATACCTGAAAGATTTCCCACAAGTGTGTATGCGAGTCCTTGAGGTGACACAACAGGAAATCACCGATGTCATAAAAGAAGGACCAAACAATAAAAATAATGTGGTTTACCGGAATGATCGATATAGATAAGGAGATAGGTGGGGGAGCTTTAATAGTTGTCTCATCTCGGTTTTTCAGCTGGGAAATTATATTAGATCATCGAACGGTTGATGTCGAACAGATGCGTTTGTGTGTGTATTGATTTTTCTGATGACGTCCATTATCAATTGTTTATTTTTGCGCCGAATAGTGTGACCAGTGCGTATCAAAAGCACATTGATAATATTAGTAGTGTCGTTAACCATCTTGATGCCTCTCAATTACCTTGTGCATTGGGGGACTTTAATATTCGTGATGTTACTTGGAAGAATATGGATGGTGATGAAAATTGAATCCCCTTCAATATTAATTATGAATCGGAACAATTGGTTATCGATTGTCTTCTATCTCTGAACTTATTTCAAATAAACAATATTCCGAATAGTTTAAATAGAATTTGGACTTAATATTTCTGAATAACGAAATTAATTTTAATATTTCAAAAGCTTTCTTCTTCTTATGTCCTGTATCCCCTTGTGTGAACGTGTAAACGTGTGACCAATCCACTGCCACTTCCGCCGTTGGATAGTAGTGCCTATTGGTTCCTGACCCGTTCTCTCGTAAAGGTGTTCGTTGGAGATACGATTGGGCCAAAAAATCCTTAAGATATTGCGCAGACACCTATTAACGAACGTTTGCAGCTTTCTGGTGATAGTAGTGGTCACTCTCCACGTGCTGCAACCATATAGCAGAACGAATTCAACGTTGGAGCGGAACAGTCTTATTTTGGTGCTCAAACTGATTGCATTGCTTCGCCATATTTTGGACTACATCCCGATCGCAGACTTTGCTTTGGCGATCCTGTTGGCTGTATCCAGTTCGGTTCCATCATCGGTCGAGACAATACTCCCAAGATACTGGAAGTCCTCTACTCTCTCTACCGGTTGTCCAGCAATGCATATTTGAGCCGATGAGTTTGTTCCAAGGCTGATAATTCTAGTTTTTGCCGTATTAATTTTCAGCCCGACGACACCTGCCTCCCTCTCCACATCTGCTGTCATTTGGTGGAGGTCCTGATTCTGTGGGAGAGTAAGCATACCTCGTCTGCGTAGTCAAGATGCTTCAGTTGAGATGTAAGAGTCCATCGAATTCCTCCGTTTCCCGTCGACAAAGCTGCATGAAGCACATCGCTAATCACCAATAGGAATAATATTGGTGAAAGGATACAGCCTTGTCTTACCCCACTTTGGATCTCAAATTCCTCAGACAACCTTCCCCTGTGCAGAACGTGACATTTGGAGCCTTCATAAGTAGCTTTGATAATAGCAATTAGTTTATCGGGAATGCCTCTCCTGCGTAAGGCACGCCAAATAAACTCCCTGTTGACACTATCGAACGCCTTCTCAAAATCGATGAACAGCAGGTGCAGTGGCGATCGATATTCAACACACTGTTCGCTGATGTGTCGCAGGGTGTTGATGTGGTCGCCACAGGAGGATCCAGAGCGGAAACCTGCTTGTTCGGCATCGAGTGTGTCTTCGAGATGTTGTTTGATTCGCTCAAGGATGATTTTAGCTATTATCTTAGCTACAGCAGGCAGCACGCAGATACCCCTCCAGTTTCCGCACTCCATTAAATTTCCTTTCTTAGGAAGCTTGACGATCATTCCCTTTTTCCACTCGTTAGGAAAGCTCTCAGCTTCCCAAGCTCTATCTATAAGTGGAAGCAGAAGCTCAGCCGATGTTGTTGGCGTTGCTCGTAAGAGCTCTGCTGGAATACCATCAAGTCCTACCGCCTTGTTGGTTTTGAGTGCCTTGATCGCGGTAATGATTTCATCTTTACCGGGAGTCGTGGTGCGTATTCGGGTACTTCTCACCTCGGGCATCTCAGTCTGATTTGGGAGCATATCGCTAGCGAATACACGGTTCAAAACCGTAGCAAAATGCTCTTTCCATCTCTTGAGCTGGTCCTCATCCGAAATGAGAAAGGAGCCGTCTAGGCTTTTCACTGGGTGTTGGCTGGAGCTGCGACCACCTGTCAGCTCCTTCGTGATTCTGTAGATGGTCCTGCTGTCGCACCTCCGTGCAGCTTCTTCTGCTTCTGTAGCCAGCGCGTTGATGTAGTTGCGCTTGTCACGTCGTACGCTACGCTGAACTTCTCTCATCTTCATGCGATATAGGTACTCTAGCTCGCTTCTCCCTGCTGCTAGGGTAGCTGCAACGCGAGCTTTCAGCTGTTTTCGTTCGTCAATCCGTCTCCAGGTATCCTCGGAAAGCCACGCCCTAAGCCTTCCCTGCGATCGACCGACAATTCTTTCAGCACCAGATGTAAAAACATTTTTCACAGCACACCAATGGTCTTGGATGGTTGCGGGCATTGAGCTGCTGATTGCTTCCACACCTTGCGAAAAGTGCTCCCTTAATTGTTGGCGCACTGAGGGATCATTAAGTCTATCGATGTTGAACCTGGGCATTCTTGTGTTGTCGTGGGATCTTCGAACTGCAGCAGTGCGTAGTTGGAGAGTAGCTATCATAAGATGGTGATCACGTACTTAACCCACATCTGCCCCTCGCCTGTTTCGGACGTCCAGGAGACTACTTCTAAAGCGGCGGCTGATGGCAAAATGGTCAATTTGGTTGGAAGTTGCTTGCCTGTCATTGGAAACCCAGCTGACTTTGTGGCAGGTCTTGTGCTCAAACATGGTGCCACCTATCACAAGGCGGTTGGCATTGCAGAAATCCACAAACCTTTCGCCGTTGTCATTGCGGTTGCCTAGTCCATGCTTCCCGATTACATGTTTGAGCCCTTCGTTGTCGCTGCCTACCTTGGCATTCAAATCCCCCATCACTATGACAATGTCTCCATTTGGTGTTGTGTTGAAGACGGCGCTTAAGAGATTGTAGAAGCTCTCCTTTTCGTCCTCAGACGAACTATTCGTTGGGGCGTAACACTGTATGATGGTGACGCGTCGTACTCTAGTCCGGAATCTGGCCGTCAAAATCCTATCACCATGAGGCTGCCAGGAAATTAGGCCCTTGCGTGCTGTTGTTATTAGCAGTAGTCCGACTCCATATTCCCGCGGACTTCCGGATGGTCTTCCAGAATAGAGTAGTACAGTGTTACGCGTTGGAGACTGGTACTCGCCCGCTTCTAACCATCTTACTTCACTTACCCCCAAAATGTCCAGTTTATATCGCATGAATTCGTTTTCCAATTGGAGGAATCTGGCATTGTAAGGAGCTTCTCTTCCCGAGTCGAGGAGCGTCTTTACATTCCAGAAACCTATCTTTGTCCGGGTACAATAGCCAAAAGTCGTCAACATGTGATCATTCCTTATCCGAGGCATAGTGTCGGTTTCTATAGCGGGCAATATTCGGTAACGCAGGTTGCTGGCCCACGTTACCTAGTCTAGAATCAAGGCCCTAGACAACCCGCACTTACAATTTCGCCTATACGTATAAGGGTTTATACGTATAGTTGCCCGGGGACCACCACTAGGAGGTAAAGTAAGCTCTTCATCACGAACTTGATTGTTGCGCTACTGGCCCAAGCCAAGTTTTGGGCAGTCAGTAGTTTCCCGATCAATCCCAATGCAGGTCCCCAAAAGCTTTGGATCTTGTTGATTCCAATAAAATGCATCATAAGGCTTTATTTTTAGAATTCAAGTTTTTTAGCTACTCTAATCAAAGTACTCGTAACAATAATGTTGCCGCGTAGGCTTACAGATTTGCTAAGACCAATTTTGTTGCACGAATTATATAAGCAGTTTCGATTGGGATGCACTGCTGAACACCCCCAATTTAAAAGGTAATTATTATATTTTTATGGGAAAAATCAATTCTGGTTTTGAGTTATTTGTACCTTAAACCCGTCAAAATAATCGGCTTAGAATTCCTTGGTCACATAAAAGATTGGTAAATTTGCGAAACGTAATAAGAAAAGCATATTCAGCTTATATTTTAAATAAAACGAACTGTAATCGTGAACTTTTTTTGATATTCCGAAAAGAATATTAGTTCTTCAATAGATTTTTATATAAACAATACGTCTTGTCCGTAGAGTCTTCGATAAAGGGTAATGGCAAATCATTTTGGAATTACATTAGTTCAAATAGAAATACCTCAGACTTGCCTAAGGTAATGGAATTTGAAAATGTAAATTCAACTGATTTGAAAGGAATTTGTGACTTATTTGGCAACTTTTTCGAGTCGGTTTATAATAAGTCTCGAGTCCAGTCAACGATGAGCCATTACTCTAGTATTACTGAATTATTGGATATTGGTGTGCTATTCTCGGATGAAGACGTAATAAACGCGTTACAGAAAATGAAGTTAAACAGTAGCGCGGCCCCTGATGGAGTCCCTACGGTAATATTGAAAAAGTGTTAATCTTCTTTCTTTAATCCAGCTTAGGCCAGATCTGTCTCAAAATGTGATACGTTGAGCCGTTTTCCCACCTGTGGTTGGTCGTGCTAATAGCGTTCAGCTTTAATAGATGCTTACATGTAGCGAGGGGCATATCTAGGGCTTGCCTGTCAGGCAGAATCCTTAGAGTGGTACCCTGTCTGGCGAGCTCGTCAGCCCTGCAGTTTTGTAGAATATCCCTGTGGCCCGGCACCCAGCGTAGGCAAATGTTGAACTGCTCTGTCATCTCCATAAGAGATAAACGACAGTTTAAGGCAGCCTTTGAATTGAATTAGTGCGAATCCAGGGACTGGATTGCCGCTTGGCTGTCAGTGAAAATGCTAATATCCCTGGCAAATAGTACATTACACTTCAGCCAGCACAGGGCTTCCTTAATCGCCCCGATTTCCGCCTGGAAAACGCTACAATGATCAGGGAGGCGGAAGAGATGCTCAAATTGAACTTTTCGGATAAAACACCACAATCCACCCCACCCTCGGTCTTAGAGCTATCTGCAAAGAAGTAAACCGAACTGCCATCGACAAGGAGGGAAAGGTCCCATTCATCTCGATCAGGGATGCTCGTACGGAAGTTTCGGTGAAATCTCAGTTTCGGCGGGGTGTAGTCCGTATTTTCCTGGTTGATGTTAAGGAGATCAAGGATCGAGGAGTAACCAAAGCGATAGCTAGACCACTAAGAGAAGGCTTTTAGATGGATGGCCGCACAGGCACCGTGGCGTAAGTGGTTAGTGTGTCGGATCAGTACGCATGAGGTTCCAAGTTCGAATCCCAGAAAACACCAACAAGTTTTTTCACGGTCCCACCTCTCGCGAGCGTCTGACAAACATCCGAGAGTATTGTTGTCACGAAAAAGCTCCTCAAATCGCCGATCGGACTCGGCATTAAACTGTAGGTCTCTTCCATTCGTGTGAAAAATATAACGCACACAACATGAGTGGTTGCGAGAAGCTAGGCTCTGGCACTTTAAAGAGCTGTTGCGCCAAATGTTTGTTTGTTTGTAGCAGCAAACTTTTGGGCGAATTCGCGAACGTGGTCAACGAGAGCTTCAACAAAAATCATCATGTCTTGGTTATGTTCATTGATTTTAGTAAAGCGTTCGACACACTAGACCATCGTAGGCTATTGGAAGCTGTTAACAGAGTAGGAGTGAGAGGAACTCTGGCGAACTGGCTGTTAGAATACCTCACCAATCGACAATTTCAAGTCAAAATTTCTGGAAGTTACGGTGAACCGAAGAAAATAGAATACGGTGTACCACAGGGTTCAAAACTAGGTCCACTACTGTTTATAATTTACACGAACGAACTGCTGCGAGTCTTCACAAAAAGCGTTCCCTTCGCGTACGCCGATGATACAGCGGTTGTTGTGAAACATCGATCCGTAGATACCGCCAGACAAAGCTGTAAGATGGTGTCACGACAACGGACTCGTCATAAATGCGTCGAAAACTAAATTAATGCATAAACGCGGACCTCATTGTCAACCGGTAAATATAGGCATCATTTATCAAAACAACGACTGTCCAACCGCAAAAGCCACGTTATGTATCGAAGAAGTTAGCACCTATATGTACTTAAGGGTCACAATAGACTGCAATTTTAGATGGGACATTCTCATAAACAATCTGCGCTGCGCTGTAAGTTGAAGAGCGCCTTATTTGCATTGTTCTATTTAAAAAAGTACACACCACAACCGGTATTGCAGCAAGTGTACTATGCACTGGTAGAATCGCAGCTTCGGTATGGCATTCTTGCATGGGGTGGAGCAGCAAAGACACATATAGAAAAGTTGGAGAAACTGCAGAGCAGAGCCTTGAAAGTAATAGGTAGCAACGATTTTAAAATTCTTCGCGTTTCAAATATCTTCAAGATGGCAGTAGTTCTGGAATATTATGATGACAACCGTTTCCAAAGTCCTTTGCAACACGATGTCAACACAAGACAAGACAAGACAAGACAAGCGCAGCGTATGCTACATATACCTCAAATCTATAATGTGTATGGAAAACTTCAGCTGAGGCATATAGTACCAATCCTTCTGAACGAGCTACCCAGAAGTCTTATCAACATCAGCAGTCAACAAAGGAGAACATCTATATCTATTCTATAGATATATCTATATATATAAAAGAGAGTGACGTTAGTTACTACGCTTATAACTCAAGAACGCCTAGACCGATTTCGATGATTCGCACCAATTCGGACTGGTCTCCGGCCAAACAAGAAGAATACCCAAGAAAATTCCCGAAAAATCCCCGAAAAAAAAAATTATGAAGAAAATTCATTTTCTCATACATTTTGTATGGAGCGATTTTACGACGCCATCTTCATGATAGATGACGTTTATGTTTACGTTACGTTGTGACAATTTTTTTTTTTGTGATTGCGTGCGCATCGACAATAAATCCAAACGTTAATTTCGGATTGTGCTATTAATTTTTAGGTGGGTTACTTTTAAAATCAATTCTAATTCGCTGTTCATTTCATTCTGATTGATCATTTTCGTGTGGAATTCTATTTTCAAATGGTAAGTTGCCAACGAAGATTTTGTGAGGTTATGACATTTGTGCACATGTATGTATCGATAATTTCTTAATTGCTTTTGTGACATTCATTTCTCAGTGTTATTCACAATGCCGCGAGCCAGAAGATCTAATCTTTCGCATCGAACCCGTAATGCAAGTAGAGTTCGGAATATCGCCAATCAATTGAATACGGATGAACAAGAAATCGCACGAGAACAGCGCCGTGTTAGTATGGATCGACTTCGTGCATCACAAACACAAGAAGAAAGACAGGCGGCAAATGAAACGGCTCAGTTAACAATGAGAAATCGTCGAGCAAATCAAACAACTCAACAACGTGAAAATCGAAATCAACGCGTAAGAAGAAGTTCTTCAAGACGGAACACTGCTTTCCAATGAGTGATGGAGATGAAGCGAGCACTTTTCAGAATTGGTCAATCCCGAACAAGCCATGTCATCAGGAAGATGATAGACCCATGGTCGAGATTTTGGCGATCAAATCGCTAAAAGTTGGCGAATCTACCGGTTTGGATGAAATCCGGCCAGAAATGCTAAAGGCTTTTGGTAAAGAGTAAGTGCAATGACTCTCACGCCTCATTAAAGTGGCATAGGAATGCGGTGAAACACCTGGTGATTGGCAGAAGGGAGTGATTGTCCCTCTTTGTAAACAAGGGGACAAGAGATTGCGCCAACTACAAGGGCATATTTATTTTAAGTATCCTTGGAAGTCTTTGCTAAAGTGTTAGAGACACGTGCCAGAGCTTTGGTTGAGGATAGTTCAGAGGATGAACAATGCGTTTTTCTTCCCGGTAGAAGCAGGACCGACCAGTTATACACTCAGAATGATTCTTGAAAAGGTGTATACACCTGATTTGTGTATTTGGCGAAATCATGTGTTAGGCTATGACAAAGGCGATTCGGCATATACATATGTACAAATTATAGAAGCTGTGTTCGGGTAAATGGCGGTAAATTAATACCCTTCATTGTGGGGGTTGGGCAGGGTGCCAAGGGTGCCTTTTGTCACCTCGCCTCTTCATTGTATATATGGACTCGATGCTGCAGTGCAGCTGTGGCAGAGAATGTTGCAAAGTGGGGGACTTAAGGATTAGTCATCCTCTCTTTGGGGATGATTTGGTCATCCTTGGTCGTTTGTCGGAAGTATTGATTGTTTCCATGACGCCTATTCAGTACACTCTGCATGTTTGTAGAGTCTCAATGAAGCAGGTGGATACGTTTAAGTATCTCGGGGTCTTATTCGCGAGTGATGGGAAAAGCAATGCCGAGTTATCCAGTAGAAATGGTCAAACTGGATCAATTTTGAGAGAGTTTGGTGAATCTGTTATAAGGAAGGTCAAACTTACCTATAGTGTTCAAACATAATTATCGGTTTTTAACTTGGTATATGTTCCAACTCTCACCTACAGTCGCGGATACAAGCTGCTGAAAGACGTTCCTTCGCGGTGTTGCGTAACACCAAAGTACGCGAGGCACTCAATGTAGAGCAGCTACTTTTTCGAACGGAATAATTTATGCTTTGACGGTTTCGTCGCCCCCAGCTGGTTTCAAGCCGTGCCATGATTGGCGCACCATCAAGTTAGCGACCCCTCGGTAGGCCTATAAATAGATGGTTGGATCGAGTCCGACATCTCTTTTGGAGCCGTCTAGGGATTTCTTTAGATGAGTTGGAGTCGACGGCGGAGGTTCAAAAATAATGGAGAGTGCACCTAATTATCCTACCCTCGCGACCCTCATAAAGGTTTAGAGGGTGAACTATTTTAATGACAAAACGAAGAGTGCTCTAAAGAAGTGTACTTGAAATCGCACATTTAAAGACCCAGCGAACCGGGTACAACCAGCTAGTTTTTAATAAAACAATATTTTCCTTCCTTAAAATAAAACTTAAATAAAAAATTTTCATTTTCTGTTTCTAATCATAACCCATTGCTTAAAATCTTTCAAAATAACTTAGAAAGAAAAACACTATATTTCTTTACTAAATGCTTAAAAATAAAGCTCAATTTTGTTCTTAATGTTCCACCAGAATAACCTTCTGCAGATAAGCCTTAAGCATTGCGGCAAAACTATGTAATAATTGTAAATATTTTTAAATATGAATAAAACATGAATTGAATTGAATTGAATTGAATGTCATCAGCATAGGCGATCACTCGGCAGCCTGACGTATCCAGGTCCATCAGTAGCTCATTTACTACCAGGTTCCACAGAAGAGGTGACAAGACCCTACCTTGGGGTGTACCGCAGCGAGCAATTCTTCTGGGCGATGCTCCGCTCAGCTGTGTGTTAATAATCCTGCATGTTAGCAATTGATTGATCAATACTCCGAGTGAAGTATCCACTTTCAAATTTGCAAGTGCGTCGGCAATCGCATTTGATTTGACATTGTTAAATGCTCCCTCAATACCAAGGATAGCCACCATGGCGTATTCTTTAATGTTCAAGGATTTTTCAATGAAGCGCACAAGCGAATGTAAGGCTGTCTCAACCGATTTGCCTTTGCAGTACGTATGTTGGGACGGCGAAAGGAAAGCTGGGCTAAGTCCTTGCCGAAGATGGATATCAATTAACCTTTCTAAAGTTTTAAGTAGAAAGGACGATAGACTGATAGGTCGGAGATCCTTTGGTTCCACGTGCGAGTTCTTTCCTGCCTTAGGTATGAAAATGACTTCAACCTCGGCCCAAAGCTTGGGAATATAGACCAGATTTAAACAGCACGACAAGATAACTTTGAGCCATGGAAGCACAATGTCCTCGCATTGCTGAATTTCTGCTGGAATAATACTGTCAGGTTCTGGGGGCTTGAAGGGTTTGAAACTGCGCATGGACCATCGGATCTTTTCTGTAGTTACCAAAACTAAAGAGTTGCTGCAAGGTTGAAGGGGGTATTCACCAATTGCGAGACAGCAACAGGGGAGCTACTGGGGAAGTGAGTATCCAGTAAGATATCAATGGATTCCTCAGCAGAGGAGGTCCAGTGCCCATCTGGATGCAAACGGTAATTGGGTTAAAAAAAAATCTTCCGTAACATTCTGTATATGTATCGTTATAAAATCTATCTCCATTATTTTTCTTTTTTACAAACTGTATGTGTTAAATTAATTGATATATGCAAATTCATGTCAGCTCAATTAGAAAATGAGCGAAGTAATGAATATCTTCCGTGTATTTCTACAGAAAACAAGTTTTGAATGAGTCCCATGGAAGATCCCAAGTTTATTTAATATAATTTATACATTAAATTTGTAAACACATGTGTATGTACACATATTTTCAAGCCACTACGTTCGACGTACACTGGGAAATTACAATAAATTTGATTGTAATGCCACAATTCAAGTTCCACTGATATACGCTTATCTTCAAAGCCTTAATATACAAATATTGCAGTCTAACTTGGTACTTCGTAGCAGTGACATCGTAAATAATTCGATCCATTTCGGTGAAAAGTGAGCTGGACTTGGTTTTTAGTTCGAACTCCTATAACCCTCGCAGTGCACATATGAAATATATAAATCTACTTCAGATTGAGTGAGTGAATACCTTCCACTATTTGAAGTTAAGATAAACATATTTAAATTACGATTTTATTAGTTTGTTTTGTAAGCATTTTTTGGTTGCTACTTAACTTTTGTTGTTTACCCCATTTCCGAGGTACACTCCCTGGAAGAGTACAAAAGTTAAAGACTAATCAATTGTTTTCTAAATTTCAGATAACAACTCCAGTAATGTACACAAAGGTACTATTAATTCCAATTCTATTGATTGGGACATGTGTTGGCATGCCAACCACTACGCAGCACACTACACCTTCAACCGCATCTCCAGAACGATTGACACCTGTACAGCAGACCAGTAATGGTAGTTCTTATCTGAAATGTGGCGCAGGCAAAGAATGCGTCCGTGAATACCTTTGTTCGAAGGGAAGTGTAAGTGAAGACATTGGCATACTGGTTGATCTCCGTACCGATGATGAAGAGTCATGTCCATTTCTTGAAACCTGCTGCCGTATTGATGATAAGGTGATTGCACAAGAAACATATCCCAATATTACCATTTTATTTAAGTTCAAATTTTTAGGTTAAGAAGCGAACAATCAGATCAGAGGACAAACCTTACACTTGCGGATATCGAAACACAGAAGGTGTTGGCTTTAAAATCGAAGGAAATAACAACACGGCCGAGTTTGGTGAATTTCCATGGATGGTAGCAATTCTGAGTGATGGAGAAGCTAATGATGGGTCTCCAAACGTATACCAATGCGGTGGTTCTTTGATCACTCCACAAGTGGTAATAACTGCAGCTCACTGCGTTCAACGCAAACCAGCCACCGGTTTGAAGGTGCGTGCTGGTGAATGGGACCTCCAGAGTGAAAATGAAATCTTTCCACATCAGGACAGACAAGTTGCAGATATGATTGTCCATGATAGCTACTCGGACAAAAAGCGTCCCTTACAGAATGATATTGCCTTGTTGTTCCTTAACGAAACATTTGAATTGGCCCCACATGTGAGCACGATATGTCTGCCCCCAGCTACTTTAAATTTTGATTTATCACGCTGTTATGTCAGTGGTTGGGGCAAAGATAAACGGAGTGTACAGCTTCAGAATGTTTTGAAGAAGATCGATTTACCAGTTGTGCCGAATGCTCAATGCCAGACGAATTTAAGAAATACCCGTTTGGGCGAGCTATTCAAACTAAATGATAGTGTCATCTGTGCCGGTGGAGAAGATGGCAAGAGCACGTGCAATGGGGATGGTGGTTCCCCACTAGTGTGTCCAATGGGTGACAATAAGGATCGTTTCTTTCAAGCTGGTGTTGTCAACTGGGGTGTCGGATGTGGTGAGGAGAATATTCCGGAAGTTTATGCCAGTGTGCCATACTACCGTGCTTGGATTGATGACCAATTGGCTCAGAAGGGTATCAAAACGACCTACTTTACAGCATAAATATTTTGATTCTCATTCGACACATTTACTCATGTAAGCTGCTTACTCTGATTTTGAATAAATATACATAGTCGTTTACATATTTCATAATT
The DNA here is from genome assembly GCA_945910035.1 of Brachypalpus laphriformis. NCBI lineage: Eukaryota > Metazoa > Arthropoda > Insecta > Diptera > Syrphidae > Brachypalpus > Brachypalpus laphriformis. The sequence goes on from OX246755.1 coordinate 130,240,172, forward strand.
ACATTACTTGCTTTTTTTTTCTTCTTCTACAATACCGTATACCCTATCGTATAGGGTATATTAAGTTTGATACGTTGTTTGTAACATGTAGAAATAATGAAGGTTTGCCTATAAAATGCATATATCTACATAAATCTGTTTGTTTTTGTGAACTCTGGTTGCTTAGGTTCCGCTATACATTCGCTCTGACGCGTTTTTTTTTTTTTTTAGAAATCTGGGGTGGCTCTAAATTCGGTCTAAAGTTAACTCATGTTTTTCTTGTGTAATAATAATGAAACTGTCAAAACAATATGTTCAAACTGTACCACTTCTACTTCCTCTTCTTTACTATTTGAACGAGGTTATGATGTGAGCTGGAGGGGTGGGAAGTGTGGGTTGTAGAGGGCCTTGATTCTAGACTAGATAAAATGAGCCAACAGCCTGCGCTACCGAACCCTGCTCACGAAAGTACCCGACACTATACCTCGGATAAGGAATGATCACATGTTGACGAGTTCATGCGATATAGACTGGACATTTTGGGGGTAATTGAAATAAGATGGTTAGAAGCGGGTGAATACCAGTCCCTAACGTGTAACACTGTACAACTCTATTCGGAAAACCATCTGGAAGTCTGAGGGCAGCACTACCGCTATCAAAGCACTGAAAACCAACAAAGCGGTAGGACTTGACGGTATTCCCGTGGATATCTTACGAGCAGCGCTAACAAAATCGGCTGAGCTACTGCTTTTACTTATAGAGAAAACTTGGGAAGCTGAGAGCTTTTCTCACAACTGCAAGAAGAGAATGATCGTCAAGCTTCCTAGAAAAGGAAATTTAATGCAGTGCGAAAACTGAAGGAGTATCTACGAGGGCAAAGTGAAAAGTTCTCGGTCTCACAATGAAAGACTGCGATTTTCAGTTAAAAAATGATTTTATTTTTCTACATAATCTCCCGTGACTTTAACACACTTAGTCCAGCGTTTCTCCAACATCAGTATTCCTTCTCGGGAGTGAGAGTCTGGAAGGCTGTGAAAATATTCATCTACGACCCTCTCAACTTCTGCATTGGATGCGAAGCGCTTGCCAGAAACAAATTTCTTCAAGTTTAGGAACAGATGGAAGTCTGAGGGTGCAAATCAGGTGAATAGGGGGGATCGCCGAGCAAATCGTACCCCAAATCCCGCAGTTTTCCCATCACCAACGCACACTTGTGTACAGGTGCATTGTCCTGGTGAAATATGATTTTTTTCTTCTTCAAGCCAGGCCTCTTCTCACAAATTTTGTCATCCAGCTGGTCAAGAAGGTTGGAGTAATATTCGCCTGTAATTGTTCTGCCTTTCTCAAGCTAATCAATTAACAGGATCACTTTCGCATCCCAAAACACACTGGCCATGACCTTTCCAGCAGATACGATCGACGTCGCTTTCTTTAGCGCTGAACCACCGGCTTTCACCCTCTGCTTCGACTGCTGTTTCGTTTCTGGCGTGTAATGGTGGACCCATGTCTCATCCATGGCGACAAATCGCCGCGCAAAATCGTTTGCGTATTTGCTTTTGATCGGCATTCAGCAAATGCGGCACCCATCTTGCGCAGAGCTTTCGCATCCCTAAGTTTTTGTGTAAGATGTTTCACACCCTCTCTTCCGATATACACGCAGCCTCAGCTATCTCACTCACATTCACTCGCATATCGTTCAGCACGATATCATGCACTTTTTCGATGGTTTCGGGTGTGGTTGCGGTTTTTGGCCGTCCTTCACGTGGGTCATCTTCGAGGAACGTGCGACCGCGTTTAAATTCAGCTGCCCACTTTATAACGGTTGACATAGAAGGAGCAGAGTCCCCGGAAACTTTTGTCAACTTTGGATGAATTTCATTCGGGGTTAACCCATCCAAAACGAAGAATTTTATGACCGCACGATATTCAAGGTTATCCATTTTAACGAAAAACACGCAAGACGTCTACTACAAAAATTCGTGTAAACAAACTACTTGAGAGAACAGGTTGAAACTTGTCATACAAACTAATGAGAAGTGCATTCAGGCAGGAAACATATTTTTTTGCTGATTGGAACGCTATCTCTCCGTCAGGCCGAGAAATTTTCACCTTGTCATCGTAAGTGCTACCTGCTATAGCTAAGATAATAGCTTAAATCATCCTGAAGCGAATCAAACAATATCTCGAAGATACAGTCCATGCCGAACGAGGAGATTTCCGTTCTGGATTCTCCTGTGTCGACCACATCAACACCCTGCGGATTATCATCGAACAGTGCCTTGATTATCGATCGCCACCCCACCTGCTGCTCATCGATTTTGAGAAGGCGTTCGATAGTCTTAACAGGGAGTTTATTTGGCGTTCCTTATTCAGGAGAGGTATTTCCGATAAACTGGTTGCTATTATAAAAGCTACAAACGAAGGGGTTAAACCGTACGTTCTGTACAGAGGAAGGTTGCCTAAAGAATTTGAGATTCAAGGCAAAGATGTATTCTGTCACCAATACTATTCCTATTGCTGATTAGCGATATGCTTCAAGCAGTTTGTCGATGGGAAACGGAGAACGGAGGAGCTCGTTGAAGTCTTCAATTCCAACTCAAATATCTTGACTATGTTGACGATGTACGCTTACGCTCTCACAGAATTATGCACCTCCACCAAATGGCAGCAGATGTGGAGAGGGAAGTAGGCGTCGTCGTCGGGGTGTTGTCCAAAATATGGAGAAGCAATGCAATTAGTTTCAACACTAAAATAAGTAAGACTGTTCCGCTCCAACGTTGAATCGGCGCTGTTATATGGACGCATGCGATGAGAGTAACCATTACTACCACTAGAACGCTGCGAACGTTCGTTAACAGATGTCTACGCAACATCTTAGGGGATACAGGGCATAAATTTAAACATCATATCCCTCCCACTTCACTTCTACTGATCCTTATGTGGTGATCACCTATTTGGCCTCAGGATATATCGGCAGGCCATGCATTCGCTAGATCCAGTAGTTTCGGGATATTAGTGACCGCTCATTGATATGGCCTTTTTGACGTTGTTTAAATGATCACTTCTTTCGATATGAAAATACTAGTCGAGCCATTTGCGCTCTATTTTTCGTTAGATGGTTTCTGACGTGAAGCCTTCCACGGTAACTCCTGCTGTCAGATGCTTCGCTACCTCCATCTCAGCTGTCGTCAATTTACTCTCGTACTTTTTGTACAGGGTTTAACACTGTGAACCCTATGTAAAGGCTGGAAGGTGTAAAGCCTTCCTTTCAGTTCAGATAGCATTTTTTTGGTCATAGAAGATATCCCAGTTTTCTCACCACTTCATCTACGCGACGCTTACGCGACGACTGATATCGCCATCACAGGTTGCCTTGCTGTTGATCATAGGTCCCAGGTATTTGAACTTTTCGCACGTGGTAAGAACTGTTCCATTTAAACAAATAGGCCTAGGTGGATCAGAGAACGGGCAGCGCAAGTACTGAATCTTTTTTCGACTGATGCGGTACGCATTATCCTCGAAAAAATCGATCCATACGACAAGTGCTCGTTGCAAGGAGGTAGGACGTTTACTTATGATGGCTCCATAGTCAGTCATTTATTTATTTATTTATTTGCAGTCAGCAAAAAATAACGGATGTACTTTGAGCTCCGTTACTTTACCTTCAAGCAGATAGTCAAGGATTGCAATAAATAGCAAAGAACTTAAGACGCTTCCCTGGTGCACCCTGATTTTGAACTCTTCGGTTACTCCAGCTGCGCATTTTATCCTGATCTTTGCATTTGCGCGACCCATGTCCAAATGACAGTACCAAAGTGTTTTGGGGACCAAAACCGAGGCTTTTTTTTTTTAAAAAAAAAAGATACCTTATGATCAGTAAAAACCTCGTCCATCCATCTGTCCATTTGCATGTTTGTATATCTTCTTTTGGGCCTTAACTTGCAAGCTAGATAGATGAAATTTCACATATGTACTTCTAAGTGTCTGAAGGTATACGTATATACACTTTTTGAAAGACTGATACCGAACCGGACTGAACGGGTAATTAACGCTGTTGTCCCCATAGCGCAGGTTGGATTTAGACAAAGCAGTGCGAATCAAATGTTAGCGCTTACAGTCCATATTGAAGCCGGCTATAAAGCCGAATTCAGGACCTCAGTGGCATTGATTGACCTAACCGCAGCATATGACACTGTCTGGAGGGATGATCCTCCCTCATCAGTCCTCGGTGTTGAACAAACGCTGAGCCACAGAACATTCCGAGTATTTCTTAACGATTCATCTAGCAGGAGAAGAAAACTAAACAATGAGCTTCCAAAAAAATCAGTATTAAATCAATTCAATTCATTTATTAGCAAGTACGAGTACAAGAAGAGTATAGTAAGACCTGGTCTTTAAAAGTACAAACATAGTATTAGTTTTAAAACAGAAATCGATCAAAATAATATAATATAAAAAAGAGAGAAAAAAAATAATAAGAAGTATATAGGTAACTAGATATAGAAAAGAGAAATAAAGAGGAAGGGGTTATTGCTGCATTGAGAAGTAGCTATAAATGACTTTTTTGATATTATGTGCATTTTTTAATCCTTTTATATGTATTGGTAAAGAGTTCCACAGCCTAACAGAGTAAAAAAAGAATCACCGGGCGGAATTCAAATAATTATAGGGAGGCATATTGATATTAAGGGTTCTTTGAGAATGCGATGACAGCTTTTTGTAAAGGTAGTCGGATTTTTTTCTGTTAATGATTTTATGTAGAAAAATACAATTCCAAACTCTAAAGTATTGTTCCATACCACAACCAATTAGATTGGTAGAAAGATGTGAAATTCGAGAATATCTTTTTAATCCATAAATGTAAGTTACTAAATTGTTAAAACAAACTTGGAGCTTATGCTGTGACAAGGAATCCAGCTTACTATAAACTACCTCTGCGTATGATAGTATGGGAACGATCATTGTTAAAACCAGTCTGCGACAGATCATATTAGCGCCGCTACTTTTCAACCTTTGTATGCATGACTGTTCCTGGAAAGGCATGAAGAGAATTTACGTAGCACCAGAATACGGCTCCTACCGAAAGATACTTGCTGATGACGCTAAAAGCTCATATCTCAAAAGTCTGCCAACGTAATGTATCCATGTGCATAATATCAGGAACAATCAGTTCCACACATACAATATTCCTCTCACTCCTGAGAAACATGCATCCGGTAAGCTCCATCGTAAAAATGCTACGTACTCTTCATATCCACAACGATATCGAAACGATAGCAACTTCAACGCATCGAAAGCCTGGTCGAACGAGTCGTACTCCTGATCTGCGAATGATATGTTCCGCAAAGATGGCCCTACCACCATACGTGCTGGCCACGACCTTCGAAGAAAATGTGGGTTAGTCTCGACCGACTGCGGACAAATCTTGTAAGACGTGCTGAAACAATTTTTAAATGTGGAGCCACCATACTGCGAATATGAAAACATAATCCAGGACATTAATACACGTAACTACTTAATGCGCAATTCAAAAATATCAAATTTATCAGAGGTTCCAATGCTGCAATCGAACTGCTACAAGACCTAGACATTCAATTTTAGTTTAAGTCTAATTGTGCAATATGTACATTGCTTTCTAAGTAATTTTGTGTTAAATGCACACCATAAATGTTATTTAATGTTAATTTAAATTATATCTCGCCATACGCTAAACAGAAAGTGTTCGAAACAGTGCAAGTGTAAGCGTTTTCGAAATCCGCCCACTGACACGTCCTTTTCTATGTATTTTTATTAAACACTAGCTGGCCCAACAGACGTTGTCCTGTTCAAATTTCAATAAATTAGTTTGTGATCGTTTTGTGTATTTGCGAACAGCTATTAGAAATGTATAAATAAAGTAAAAATGAGAAAAAAACATCAACCAAATGATTTGTTTTCTTCCGTTAAATTTTCATACAAAAATCCCATGAAAAAAAGCGCTTTCAGTTTTTCGCGAATTTTTAAATTTTCCGGCCAAATTTTTCAATTTTCCTTTCGGTAAAAACTTTATTCCGACTATTACAAACATTAAAAAAACGAAATGGGTCAAATCGGTCCAGCAGTTCTCAAGTTACCAACGAACAGCATTTAATTTGTATTTATATAGATACCGCTCTAAAGAAGATACTACAACCCCAAACTCGAACAAAAAACGAACAAGAAACTCACCAAACAAAACAGCCGACGCTTAAACAAAAAACTTAAAACAAGAAATCAGCCAACTATCAACTATTGGCTAAGCAAACTCAAAGAAGACAACCCCTCAAACTGCTTTGACATCCTTGTTGTAGATGACGACGACGACGAAGAAAACTCCAGTAACAAAAATTAAAAAAACATAATAGAACCTACCCTAAAAGCAAACAAATCACCGCCAAAATACGTTCAAGAAGTCGAATGCATAAAGACTCCAACAAAAGCTCTTGACATGGAAGCAAAGCAGGAATATGAACTTAAAGTCCTGATGAAAAACCAAGTAAGAGTTCAAGCAGCCGACTTCACCTTTTACCGAAAGATAATTAAAATGCTAAAACAAAAAGGAAGAAAAAAAATTCACATACACATACGAACCAAACGACATTAAACAAGAGCTTGAGGAGCTTGGGCCTTCGCACACTGGAGGAATTACCCCGGGGTTAAACCGCGTTTATGGGAGAGAGAGGTGAAGTGTACAGTAAGAAATGAAATGAAATGGAATGAAACAGAGCAAAATCTTCAACCAGCTATGAGGCGGTTTAACATCGGGGTAAACCAATACACACATAACTTCTCAATTTCGAGATGCAAAAAAATGAGTGTCGTACCACTACAATGAAAATCGGTTCATGTATACACAATTTTACCCAGGCGTTATTCAGCCAGTGTGCGATCGAAGTAGAAGATACCCCGGTGTTACCACAGTGTTACCCCGGGGTAACATTACCCCAGTGTGTGGCTCCTTGGACATACTCAATAAATATACCATTCAACAAAAAGGTGCAAAAAAACCACTTCCCCTCTTCACAATCGAGTTTGAAGACAAGAACAATAACAAGGACATTTACCAAATCACCAATTTACTAAACTGCAAAATATCCTTTGAAACTCCCCACTACAAGAGAGAAATATCCCAATGCGCAAACTGTCAAAGGTACGAACACACAAAAAAGTTTGCACAATAGACCCAGTCTGCGTCAAATGCGCCGGCAAACACAAGGCCATCGAATGCCAACTTAACACCGCAAACTATAAGGGATGCGAACCAAGCTTTCAAGATTCAGCGTTTTCCCCCTTCGCCTAAGAGGAGAAACAAATACAGACAATCAAACTGAAGCTACGCCAAAAGACAGAGACAGAGACAGACAATCAACTACTACGACAACGAACATAAGTTATGCAGACGCTGTTGCAAAAAGTCTGCCACCGAAACAAGTCCCTCAACCACATCTATTGCCAACGACAATACAACAAAAGAAAAAAGAACACCTTCCGAATCCACCACAATCTTCAGTACCACCAGCACAACCACAAAACAAAGCCACGGAACAATCATGCGACATAAAAGGACTCAAAGAGATGAAGAAGCAACTAACTACACAGTGGGCGCCGTGTAAATGGTTAGTGTGTCGGATCACTGCGCGTGAGGTTCCAAGTTCGAATCCCAGGAAATACGAAACAAGTTTTTTCATGGTCCCACCTCGAACCCATAGTCCCATGGTCAAACGTCTGACAAACATCCGAGAGTATTGTTGAAAAAGTTTCTCAAAACAAGTTGACTTTCGAATACGACACTAAACTGTAGGTCCCTTCTATTCGTGTGAAAAATATAACGCACACAACATGAGTGGTTGCGAGAAGCTAGGCTCTGCCACTTAAAGACCTTTTGCACGAAATATTTTTTTTTGTTTATTTTTGGGTCATGAAAATGAAACATAAAGTTTGCAACTTTTGTAACAAAAAAAAAAAATCTTGATGAAGATATGTATGTTCGTACTGCTCCCAGGCAGTTATTTAAAAGTACGCAAAACGAGTTTTGGATGAGCACCATGAAAAATTGGGAAATTTCACATGAATTTATAGATATGTATGTATAGATTTTTTCAAGTCGCTACGTCAGATGTACTCTGGGAAATTCCAGTAACTTTGTTTATGATCACACATTGGAATTTCCACTGCTTAACATATGTATACTCATCTCAAAATCTTAATAAATAGACATTGTAGTACAACTTGGAACTCCGTATCAGTCACATCGTGAATAATTCGATATCAATTCGCTAAAAAGTAAGTTCAGCTTAATTTTTAGTTCGAACACCTAGTGTATATAAATTGCGCTGAATTCCTCAAAAGCGAACAAATTTGGTACCTGAATAATGTAAGTGTATTTACACCAAGCGAAAATATACATTTTCTAGAAATAATAACTCTTTTTCTGCATTTCTTTTGGATTCGATAAGTGGAAAGGAAAGTGTCAAACATAAGGGTTCACTCCGCAGCTCGATTTGATTGGACGTTTATTCGAATTTATTCAAACGGAGTGCTTTGTGGTTCTAAAATTGTCTGATGGTGATGCTGGTAGAATGAATTCGAATTACTTTCATATAAAAAAAATTCTTGTGTCGAAGTGCATGTGTTATACATTGGAGATACTCTTTGTGCTGTAAAATATAGCTAAAAAATTTTAAGCAAAGCTCTATAAAGTTTCCCGGGGCAAAAACAAGTCCTGTTGTTACCCGACTAAAGACAAAGTCCTTGAATAAAAACAAGAAAGTTCTTTATAATACTTTCATGTTCGTCTGCATGAAAATTGGAGCCATTTTTTTTAAGGTGGTGAGTGGGGTGATGTTAAGGTGCACTGTGACCCAACAAAGTTCTTCGACCTACAAAGTAATCTTTTGTACTAACCCCTGAAGGAAAGCATGTTGCAATGGTGTCTTAGCTGGAATCAAGTTCTCGAAGGAAGCTTAGGATGGTTTGGGCTGAGGACGAGTTTATGTCAGATGGGGATATAAACCCCTTTATATAATATAATATAAATTAGGCGCAACAGCTCATTAAGTGCCTGGGCATACCTTCGCGCAACCATTCGTGTTGTGTGCGTTATATTTTTCCCACGAATGGAAGGGATCTACAGTATTGTGCTGTATCTCAGGCGCATTTTTGTTTTTGAGAAGCTTTCTCTTGACAATAAAATACCTTTGGATGTTTGTCAAACGTTCGCGAGAGGTCGGACGTGAAAATTATTGTTGGCGTTTTCTGGGATTCGAACATGGAACTTCACGCGCAGTGTTTCGACAAACTTACTACTGCCCCATGGAGCCCACAAACCCTTCTGAACACTTTTTTGTCTGTTGCGAGCGATGGCGGAACATTCACAAATGATGTGCTCAACAGATGTGATGATGTGAGAGGGCAATGCCCAATAAGGAAGTGTGTTAAGACCTTTGTATTATGTTGGTTCATTGCGATTGTATAATTCCTTCCATGTTTTACTGGAGAGATCAATAAATCTCTTTGCGTGTCTTAGATCTATTTGTGAGTTCCAGTATGAGCCCTTTTCACGTTGTTTCCAACAATCTAGCTCAATTTTGATTTGGCTTGTAGGTAGGCAGCAAAAATGTTCCGGTCCAATGAATTAAAGTTGGGAGCCAGATCTGGCTAGTTCATCAGTAGTCTCATTGCCGGTGATGCCCTTGTGACCAGGAACCCAAGTGAGCGAGATGGTGTTGTATACAGCAAGCTGTTTGGGGGTAATGCGACGGTTCCAAACTAATTTAGACTCAAAGCTGAAGAGGTGATAGCTTTTAGAGCTGCTTGGCTATCTGATAAAATGTTTGTGTGTGGTCTTCGGAAACATCTTCTGATGTATTCTTTGGCATATACATACTGTCTGAAAGGTGTTTTGACCTGATGGTACAGCCGGTTTGAAATTCGGACCAAAAATTCCGGCATTCACACCATTTCCCATTTTTGAGCCTTTGGTGTACCAATTGATTTGTCAATCCATCAGAGGGAGCTGGGGGTCTTCCCAATAAGTTCGATTTGGAATCTTGATTCTTTTTTTTTTTTGCCGAGATTAGGTGAAAAATCTTCCAAAGACACCAAAAGGCCCGACCGCGCGTGCTTATGGTAGTGTGAGATTTTTACTTACTACAAAAACACCTCTTTTCAAAATTTATAATACAACTAAGCCAGTGCTTATCCAGCAGTTTTATTTTCGCTTACGAGAATCGTGATTATAGAAAAAAATCGTGGTATGTATTGTGGGCGCCGTGGCGTAAGTGGTTAGTGTGTCGGATCACTACGCATGAGGTTCCAAGTTCGAATCCCAGAAAACACCAAAAAAAAGTTTTTTCACGGTCCCACCTCTCGCGAGCGTCTGACAAACATCCGAGAGTATTGTTGTCATGAAAAAGCTTCTCAAATCGCCGTTCGGAGTCGGCACTAAACTGTAGGTCCCTTCCATTCGTGTGAAAAATATAACGCGCACAACATGAGTGGTTGCGAGAAGCTAGGCCCTGGCACTTTAAAGAGCTGTTGCGCCAAATATTTGTATTTGTATTTGTATGTGATTGAAAATAAATGTAGCACTTTAGACAGGTTAAATTCCAATGAAAATTCCTGCCTTTTTCACGACCTTCATATGCTATGACGCGAGGTCAAAAGGTTTTGTCCTTTGAAGACGACGAATTGAATTGTTCGCGTCAAGTAGTTGAGTGATAGTAGGGTTACAATGGCCGTGAACACGATCTTACGCGCAAAATTATCTCTTCGACGACGCTGGGAATTCCCAGATCTCGATGAATATTTTCGTTACGTACATACCAAGGTGCGTTAACGATCGTTCTAAGAAATTTATTTTTAAAAGTTTGTACACTTAAGAACATTCAGTTTCGTACGAAGAGAATTTTTGCAAATTGTTCGTTATTTTGAAAAAAAATATAAACTTTTTTCTAGCTTTAATGCTATTTTTTATTGAAGTGTAATATAAATACCAGGAATTATCAAAAATAAAATGGTAATTCAATAAAATAGAGAAAAATTGGGAATTAGTTCACATAAAGTAGAAATTTTAAGGTACGTTCAGTTTCGTACGAATTCTAAAAGTTAAGATTTTTACGTCAAAAAACAAAAATTATTAAAAATAATAGGAAGTTGGATTTCCATCGTGCTTTAAATTAGTTGCATATCTATTTGGAATTGATGTAAACAGCTTTTTTGTAAAATCGGATAGAATTTCATTGCACTCTTTCGAAATTAGCTCTTTAAGTTCCTTTTTGTTTCTAACGGCATTTGTTTTCCCAATTTCATTTTCCAAGTGCTCACACAGATGCTCTATTGGATTGATATCTGGGCTCTTGGGGGTGTTTCAATGCATTTTGGGCAGTTATAAAGGAGCGAAAGACGAACGTCCAAAGCTATGTGCTTTGGGTCTTTGCTTGGTACAAGTGAAGTGAGTTCTTAATGTCTAATTTCTAAGATGAAGGTTGTAGAGACTCTTTACGAATGTTAAGATAAATTATTTTTTTCATATTCCTTTGAATAAAATTTAAAATTACCAACACCTCCATATCCCATAGCACCCCAAACCATTACGCTTTGTACACCGTGTTTTACAGTCGCCGATAAGTTTTTCAAAAGATAAGCCTCGTTACGCCCCCGGTATACTTTTTCTTGTTTTTTGTCGTTTCGGAAGAGTGAGAATTTACTTTCATCAACGAATATAACATTTTGCTAATAATCTAGCGACTTATATTTGTATGCTTTGGCGAAATTAAGCCTTTTTTGTTTTAACTTCGCTGACCAAAGGATTTCTGCGCCATACTCGTGAAAAGTAACCATTCTTTTTAAGCGTAAGTCCAATGCTGATTGGCTGTACATCAGTTCCGTTAAAAACAGCAAGCATTTTACATAATTCGACTGAAGACAACTTTAGATTTCTCTTTATTTCACGCAAAATAAATTTTTCAGAAGACATCGTCATTCTTCTGGGACCTTTGTTACTACACACATTCTCAATTCTTCCTTCCTCAAGGTAACGCTTATAAATATATTGTATCGTAGACTTATGTAGCTGTAGCATTTTAGCTATTACGCCCAAAAATATTCCTTTCTTTCGATGAAAAATTACCAAAGATAGTATATCTTCCGCTTTGTTTTCACCCATTCAAAAAAATTAAATAATTTCACAAAAAAAAAAACACACTGAACACAAAGTACCTCAAATTCTTAGCAAAATAGTATATTTCAAATAAAACAAAAAATTTCAGTTCTAAAATGTTAACACTCCGAACTGAACAGGAGCTTAATTGCTTCGTACGAAACTGAATGTTTGCTCTGCATTCGAAGGATCTCACATAACACAGACAAAATTTACAGTTAGATTTCTTTTTTAATTTTTTGTCTTCATTACTGTAAAGAATACAAGAAATAACATGATTTTTAGAACATCTATGAACGCATTTGAAATTCGCTTGTCCTGAATTAAGTGTATTTTAGTAAAAACACGCACCGTACGAAACTGAATGTTTCTAAGTGTATGATGTTTCTATTGCTTTTCTTGGTACAACCCCATAGTTGTATACCATACGTCCACACTGGCTTTAGCACTTGCTTATAGATAAGCAGTTTGTTATGTAGGCTCAACTTCGAATGTTTTCCGAGTAGCCAGTACATTTGTCGGTATTTGTTTTGAAGTTCGTCGCGTTTCTTTTTCACGTGCGATTTCCATTTGAGCTTGACATCTAGAGTCATTCCTAGATATTTTGCTTCGTTTGCGTATGATATTTGAGCCGAGTTTAGGTATACAGGCACTCTATCCACTTTTTTGTACGTAAAGTTGACGTGAGTAGATTTGCTTTCGTTCAGCACAATACGCCAAGAATTCGTCCAAGCGTGGACTTTATTAATAGCATGTTGAAGCTTTTCTGTTGCTGCTTCAATGGTATCGCCCGTTGTCAATATCGCCGTATCGTCCGCAAACGTGGCGACGACACCGTTTCTTCCTTGCGGGATGTCACGCGTGTAGAGTACATATAGAGGTGGGCCAAGGACTCTTCCTTGGGGGACTCCGGCTGCAATCTCCTTGAAATCAGAGTAATCATTTCCGTGCTTAACACGAAAGAGTCTCTCGGTGAGGTATTCGTTGCAATTTATATTCCAAGCCTTCGTACCAAACCTTATCGAAAGCTTGTGAGACGTCAAGAAATACACCACAACAAATCTTTTTTTCTTCCAGAGCTTTCTCAATCACGTCAGTTATTTTGTGGACTTGGTCAATTGTAGAATGTTTGATTCTAAATCGAAACTGATGGTCAGGAATGAGACGTCTTTCGTCGATTACGGGCTGTAGAGGTTTGGAAAGTAGTTTTTCAAATATTTTTGAGATAACCTGCAATAGGGACATAGGCCGATATGATTTCTTCTCATTTAGCGGTTTGCCTGGTTTCGGGACCATTATAATCTTGGCGACTTTCCATTGTCACATTGGAACATAGAGCAATCTGAACGAAGCGTTGATCAAATAGAGCAGTTTGATAATAGCTTTATTCGGCAATTCCTTGACTACCTGCGCTGTTATCAAATCATAGCCCGGAGCTTTTTTCGTCTTTAAATTTTTAATCACTTCCCTCAGTTCAATCAATGCACATTTTTTTACTTTAAAGTTGTCAGATGTCGTGACTGGGGAGTCGGGCTTAAACGTTTCTTCTAAGTGCAAAGCAAAAAGTTCTGCCTTTTCTTTGTCGCTCTTGCCCCAGTTTCCGTCGTTTTTCCGAATTGGTGGCGCTTGCATTTGAGGTTTCCGGATGCCTTTTAGCGCTTTCCAAAGCGAATAATTTGATTCTCTTTCACCGAAAAGATTTTGAAGATAGGTCGCTATCTTTTTGCTTTTAAATTCGCGAATACTCTCTCTAAGGCGAGTGCATAGTCGGTTAAGGACTGTTTTATGCACGAGTGATTTGCCATTTCTTTCGGTCTTTTCGTTTCTCTCTCACCAGTTCAATGATTTCTCTGGGATACTTTTCGTTGCGGTTGATCTTATAGCTTCTAGAAGAGTGTTTTTCCACGCCGCTCTTTGGATTGTTTCCACGAAACGATCAACTTCGTCCTCTAGTTCACAAGGTGTTTTAAGTGAAACATTTAAGGCAATATTTGTTTCGCAATCATTTCTAAAGTCCTCCCAGTTTGCTCTATTGCTAGTAAGTCTTGGAGGCCCTTTTTTCGTGATCAGCGCTTCTCCAAGTAATAAAATTACCAGCGAGTGGTCAGAAGAGAGATCAACACATTCTTTGGTTGTAATAAACTTCTCGTAAATGCCTTTTGTAACAAAAAAAAATCGATAAGATCGGGAATTTTTCCTGAATCGGTTGGCAAATAGGTCGGTTTTCCAGATGAATAAAAACAGCCGAATTCATTTGCCATTTCGTAAAGATCTTGATTCTGAAGGGATGATTCAGGTATATTTTTCTGGGCATGAAATTAGGTACACATACTGTTAGTTAGGTTAGCAGCGGAATTTTATTCTTTTGATTCTTCATATGCCATGTTAAATCAGAGTCCTTCACATTACAGATGAGAAGAAGCTTCAGAGCGCTGGCGGCAGCAGTCTTCTTTACTTTTATGTGTAAAGGTAAGAAGTTCAATAGGGCTTCCAGTGGCACTGTTGGGCATGTGTATATCGCACCCGTGATACCTACGCAAGTGATTCTTTGTACTTTTTTAATGTAGTGGGGCATATGCGATTATGGGAATGACGATGGTAAGGTAGGTCCAGTGAACCATTTTGGGCTTGAGACCAATTTGTTTGCCAAAGCGTTTAGAACAGGCCCAGAAGGCCTTAGATCTCTTTGATACATCCATGCTTTCGAGTATAGTTATTCTTTCGATTCCGCATATAAACAGGATAATTGGTATGAGTAAGGCTCCAATTTTATCCAACTCAAGGTTACGCAGATGACCTAGTCATAATCATACGAGTTAAGCAAGATTTCATTATTACTGAAAGAATGCAAAATATCTTATCGAAAATACAGAAGAATTGAAAGCTAATCTATCAAAAGCTGTCATCATTCCATTCACCAGTAGAAGACATATAAATCTCCAGTCACTAACGCTAAATAAGAATCTACATCACATTGAGTGAATACCTTACACTATTTGAAGTCAAGATAAACATATTCCTATGACATCAAGCATTTCCAAGGTACACGCCCTGGGCACCGTGGCGTAAGTGGTTAGTGTGTCGGATCACTACGCATGAGGTTCCAAGTTCCCAGAAAACACCAAAAAGTTTTTTCACGGTCCCACCTCTCGCGAGCGTCTGACAAACATCCGAGAGTATTGTTGTCACGAAAAAGCTTCTCAAATCGCCGTTCGGATACGGCACTAAACTGTAGGTCCCTTCCATTCGTATGAAAAATATAACGCACACAACATGAGTGGTTGCGAGAATCTAGGCCCTGGCACTTTCAAGAGCTGTTGCGCCAAATATTTGTTGTTTTTTTTTTTGCCCTGGAAGAGTGTAAAAGTTAAAGACTAATCATTTGTTTTCTAAATTTCAGATAACAACTCCAGTAATGTACACAAAGGTACTTTTAATTCCAATTCTATTGATTGGGACATGTGCTGGCGTACCAACCACAACTACGCAGCCCACTATACCCCCAGCCACACCTCCAGAACGACTAAGATCTATACAACCAATCAGCTATGGTTATACTTATCCAAAATGTGGTGCAGGCATGGAATGTGTTCCTGAATACCTTTGTTCGACTGGAAGTGTAGGTGAAGACACTGGTATACTGATTGATCTCCATATCGTTGATGAAGAGTTGTGTCCATTTTCTGAAACCTGCTGCCATATTGACGATAAGGTGATTGCATAAGAAACAAATCCCAACATTACCATTCTACATATTTAAGTTTATATTTTTTTTAGGTTAAGGAGCCAATAATTACACCAGTGGACAAACCTTACACTTGCGGATATCGCAACACTGAAGGTGTTGGTTTTAAAATCAAAGGAAACGACAACGAAGCTTCGTTTGGTGAATTCCCATGGATGGTGGCGATTCTGCGTAAGGAGGAAACTAACGATAGTTCTCTAAACGTATATCAATGCGGTGGTTCTTTAATCACTCCACAAGTAGCAATAACTGCAGCTCACTGTGTTCAAGGCTGGCTAGCGAATGATTTTAAAGTGCGTGCTGGTGAATGGGAGACCAGCACTAAGATTGAACTCTTTCCACATCAGGACAGAGACGTAGTTGATATGATTGTCCACGATAACTACAGAAATAGTAGCTTACGCAATGATATTGCCTTGTTGTTCCTCAACGAAACATTTGAATTGGCCCCACACGTCAACACGATATGTCTGCCCCCAACTGCTTTAAATTTTGATTTGTCACGGTGTTACGCCACTGGTTGGGGCAAAAATAAGCAAAATGGACAGTATCAGAATATTTTGAAGAAGATCGATTTACCAGTTGTGCCGAATGCTCAATGTCAGACGAATTTAAGAAACACCCGTTTGGGCGAGCGATTCGAACTACATGAGAGTTTCATGTGTGCCGGTGGAGAACATGAAAAGGATACGTGCAAAGGCGATGGTGGTTCCCCGCTAGTGTGTCCAATGAGTGCCAATAAGGATCGTTTCTTTCAAGTCGGTATTGTCGCTTGGGGCATTGGATGTGGTAAGGAGAATGTTCCGGGAGTTTATGCCAATGTGCCATACTTCCGTGCTTGGATTGATGAGCAATTGGCTCAGAAGGGCATCAAAACGACATACTTTACAGCATGAATTTAAAGAGTTTGATACTCATGTGAGGGTTGTATGTAATAAGCTCAATGCTCTGATTTTAAATAAACACTCGTTTACATTTTTTCGGTTACATGATTGGTTTGTTTTTTTCTGCAATACCGCATACCCTATCCTATAGGGAATATATGTATGGACATACATACAATTTGATACGTAATTTGTGGAATGGAGAAATACATGGGGTCCAGTGCCGTAACTAGGCTTTTATGCGCCCGGTGCGAGCTTCTATATTTGCGCCCTCAAAAAATACACTGATTTTACGATGTTCGGATATCTAAGTGTTTGTTAAGTTACTTGTTAGAATTAAAAATATATTAACTTTAGGTAAACAAAATAAATATATTTGCTAAAATATGTACATACAGGCAGGTATAATAGACACAAAACACCAAATACAAACCATAAACGTAAACAAAATAAGACAACTATTTACTTAAAGATTTACTCTCTGGGCTTTCCTCATAGCGAAGTTCTTAATGTCATCATCATACGACAGGATTCATGCTATGTCAGCTTCAGTCGACAAAATTGGTAGGCCAGATAACCTTTTCTTAACTCATCGTCGAGCGCAAGTATGTCTTTGTCAGTTTGAGTTTACTAAATGATCTTTCACAAGAAGCTACAGTCACTGGCATCGTTAAAAAAAACTTTATAGCGACTAATACGTTTGGAAACATTTCCTTTAAGTCCAGTTCTACTATCCTCTTAAGAAGACTTAGGCTTGATTGACATTCGCATTTTTCAAATAATGAAATCGCTTCAATTTGATTCTTCAAAGTTTCTATTTCGGGCCAAAATTCTGTGGCATTTATGTCTGTAGAATATTTGATACTCAAATCATCTGCATGTTTCTTTAATTGTTGAACTGAATATGAAGATATACTTTTTATCGTCAAAAAATTGAACATATCTTGAATGTTATGAAGTTTTTCAAATTGCCATTTGAATTCAGAAGTTATTTTATTAATTACTTCATTTCTCTGAATTTTGAATTTTTGCTGTTGGGAAATGTCGTAACCGGCGTCTGAACTTTCGTTTGCATCTTGTTTTTTTTTTTCTAGCTTTCATCGCTTTTCAGAAAAATTATCCTCAATGTTACATTCTTCACAAACTTTTTTAGCTTTTTCGAAAACATTGTCCAGTCTCCCGAACATTTTGAATCTGCCTTGTCAATCCCTTGAATAATTCTGAGGCTTTGTCGATAGTTACGGTTTTCGACTGTAAAGCAACATTTACTCTATCAACAGATTCTAGAAATTGATCCCAAATTTTCAGGGTACATTAAGTTTTTAGCTGTAGCAGTTGTTTCCGTATTAAATTTGTTGCTAGTTAGTATCTTAAGCACTTGCCAAATTTGTAGTATTTGCATGTTTAAAGCTTTGACGGCTCTAGTTTTAGAGGCCCATCTAGTGTCAATGTGTTTTTTTCTAAGAAATTTGCAAGTGCTTCATTAAAGTTTCCCACCTGACCGTAGAACTCGAAAAAAACACAAATATTTTCTGGATTATTTCGAAAAAAGTGATCATATCGGGTGTCACACTAGCAGCGTTTACGCCAGATAAATTCAAAGAATGCGCTGCACAGGGCACGTAATGAGCATTTTCATTTATTTATTTTATTTTGGCTTGCAGTCCGCTATATTTTCCAGCCATATTACTTCCATTGTCGTAGCCTTGGCCTCGCACATCTTGTATGTTCAATCCGTCCACTTCTAGTTTCACTAAAATTTCTTTCGACAATCCCTCGGCCGTCTTTTCATGAGACTGGATGAAATCTATAAAACGTTCTTCGATTGTCACTTTTTCTTCGAATATTTTTACGAATCTCAATCTTTGTGACATCTGTTCTTGATGCGATAACGTCTGGCGTGCAATCAAAAAGTATAGAAAAGTATTTTGCCACACGAACGTTTGTTTTTTGACCTCAGACGCAAGAATATCCTCTAGTTCGTTTTGAATATATGACGTAAAATATGAAATATTTCCTTTCTTGAGCGATTCGATGTGTGCTCTTAGTTCAGGATCGAATTTTGAAATCATATCCACTGCACTTAAGAAAACCCCAGATCCTGATTCTCCAATATGCTCATGAGAGCCCTTGAGAGGTAAATTATTTTCCGTGCAGAACAATACAATGCTAGTACAAACTTTTAAAACATGTTTCCACTTTTTTGTTTCTTGGTCAATAGCTTTTTGTAAAGTTGCATCTATTGTGGTCTTACTATTTATTTGCTGTTCTAGCGTTTTCCATTTAATACAATTTTCTTTATGAAGTATTGAGTTTTCGTGACACCAATCACACCGTGACACCCTTTTGTGCTTCAGCAAGTGCTGTTCTTATTTGCTTAGTCGAGGAAGAACTGAAAAGTATACATGGGAAACAAAATATTGCATCTCTTTTTTACTGTACATCAACCATGGGTTGGGTACCATCTCTCCATTGCTCAATTTTTTTGTAAACCAATGCATATGAAATTTTCGTCTTTCGTCTTCATTTGGAGAAATATTTGTATTACCTTTTCCTTGATCAGGACTTGTTTGGATTTGTAATGTTGCGAGACTTACGAGTGTCACAGTTTAAAGATCCTTCAACGCGCATTACCTAAAAGTTGGTCCTGGCCATTTTTGCGCCCTCCTGGCCTATGCCCTGTGCCTGGACACCGCTGGCACCGCCCTAGTTACGGCACTGATGGGGTCGTTCTAATTTTGCTATTTAGTCAGCCCAAAAGAACTTAGGTCGACCTTGGGGCGAATCTGAAAATAACAGACCTTATGATTAGTATAGACTGCGTTCGCTCGCCCCTCCGCCCGTATGTTCGTATATCATCTTTTCGGTCTTAAATTTCGACCTAGACATGTGAAATTTCAAATAATGGTCTTCTAAGTGTCCAAACTAGTACTAGTGTAACCGTTCACTGAAACGCCCTTTTTTAATGTTTTTAGTAGACATAATGAAAATGTTTGCTTGCAAAATCTGTGAATATCGTTCTGTTCTATGATTCGTCAGCTCATTATATGAAGCCAATCGCACTTTTACTCATTAAAAAGAAAACAGGAAAAGGTATCTGACTACAAATTTTCTATTTCACGCCCACTTTAATAAATTGTGGTTGATTCTAAGGGATAAGGTACCATCATTTCCGTTTCCGACGGATGGTAACCATTCTTTTGTGGGAGCCGCCTTTTGCCTGGAATATCTGGAATTGCTGGAAATTGAAAATTTTTCGAGACGTGTCTCATGAGGGTGAAATATAAAGTTTGCCACTTTGGAAACAAAAAAAAAGTTTTCATGCAGATATGTTCGTATTGTTCCTAGAAGTGTACCTTGGCGAACCGCTTGTCCTTAAATGCACTCGATTGGGTACGAGCAATTATTTATTCCAATAACCAGGCGTTTATTTATGTTCTTGAAAATCTATTGAATTGGATGGTTTATCAGCACTGGAAATTTATTGGTGAGTAGGGCGAAAAAAAGTCTGTATTGAGACACAGTTCGTGACTGGTATTCTGTCTTCTACTCCATTCTCGTAGAGATATTTCAGTATTATTCTAGATTATTAATTTACTTTACCCTTTATCTTTCTTAGAATTTTTGTCCACAATTTGTTTGGTCATTTCTTCGTCGTATTTTAATCTCCTATACCTTCATTTAATTTTATAAACCAGTTTCCGGTTCTTCAAATTATGAGAACTTTAACCCTCTTAGTTTAAAGCAAATGGTCCGAAGATATTCGTAATACCGTAAGTTTTTCTCAAATCTGCATCCATACAGTTTTTCAAAGAAATAATGATGAATCAGGAGTGGACTAATCATCTTAAAGCATTTGCTGCAGAAGACACAAGTGCTCTCTTTATACAAGTATCTAAGGTATAAAAGTACACTCTGCATGCACCTGTTTCTATTGCCAGCACATGGAAGTATGTACTTTTAAACTTTTTTTAAGAAGGCAACGTTGAAGTTTAATAACCTCCTCAGACATACCAAACCCCCAAATTTGCACCCTATAGGTCTGAATAGCATCACATACCGTTTGGAATAACCTCCTAACCTCCATTTTGATTTAACTGCTTTTTTCTTTGCACAGTTGCTCAAATGCAGGTTTTTGCGGCTGCATTTCCCTTCGCCACATACTTACTTACTTAGATCCCTTAACCCCTCGGGGGCATAGGGTATCGCCCGCGCCTGCGCACCATCTTGTTCGAGGTTCTGCAACGCGTTTGAGCTACCTCCAACTTATTCCTAAAGAGCTCGATTCCTCCTCAACTGTTCTACGCCACGTTTGAATAGGGCGTCCCGCTATTCTGTCTGCCTGGGTGAACGGATTCCACTACATGGCGGATGTGTCCAATTCACCGCCACTTTCTCCTTCGTATAGCAATGCTTATAGGTTCTTGGCCCGTTCTCGTATAAAGTTGTTCGTTGGAGATACGGTTCGGCTAAAAAATCCTCAAGATGATTCTTAAGCATTTGTTTACGAAGACTTGCAACTTGCGTGTGTTATTGGTGTCCACCTTTCAAGTACTGCATCCATAAAGCAGCACCGATTCTACGTTGGAGCGGAACAGTCGCAGCTTGGATAGCATTCCGAACGCAGCTTTAGCTTTCCCGATTCTGCTGCACACAGCCAGTTCGGTGCAATCGCGATTAGCCGAGATCACACTTCCTTAGTAAAGAAAGTTATCAACTTTCTCGACTTCCTGTCCGGCAATGTTAAGTTGAGCGCGGGTATTAGAAGTGCTCAGGGTTTTTATTTTGGCTGTGTTTCTTTTTAGCCCCACTTTGTTTGCCTCTGCTTCTAGATTTTTGGGCCATCAAATGAAGATCCATTATCCGATGTGAAAGTAGACGAGCATCGTCAGCGTAGTCTATGTGTTTAACGAAAGAAGTGTAGCGACGATCAGAATGCAGATGGCGTTAGCAACAACCAAAAAAATACTCTCGGATAGATGGCGAAATATAGAAAGGAAGCAAGGAAGGAGACATTTTTAGAGTTAAGTAAGAATCCCATTAGAGGACCGAACGCATCCGAGGACGTGCGTAAAAGAAAGAATTTCAGTTTTATTATTAAAAGAGTTAAATCGAAAAAAACA
This sequence comes from Brachypalpus laphriformis, assembly GCA_945910035.1. Taxonomy (NCBI): domain Eukaryota; kingdom Metazoa; phylum Arthropoda; class Insecta; order Diptera; family Syrphidae; genus Brachypalpus; species Brachypalpus laphriformis. The sequence goes on from OX246755.1 coordinate 130,262,081, forward strand.
AAGAGTTTTTTATTTTAAAGAAAAGTTGTGGACCGGTCTGATTGAACCACAACAGATGTCATAGTCCAGCGAATTCCATAGTTGCCTTCCGTCAATGCTGCACGGAGTACATCGCTGATAACCACCAAAAACAATAGTGGCGACAGTATGCACCCTTGACGTACTCCACTTTAGAATTTCAAATCTGCCGACACCTTACCATTGTGTGAGACGTGACACTTACCGCCCTCGTATGTAGCCTTGATAATAGCTATACGTTTTTCTGGAATACCTCTCCTGCGCAAGGACACCCAGATAGTATATCGATTCAAGCTGTCGAAAGCCTTCTCGAAGTCGATAAAGGGCAAATGTAGCGGAGACCTCTACTCAATGCATTGTTCGATTATGATCCGTAAGGTGTTTATGTGATCGATGCAGGAGGATCCAGAATGAAAGCCTGCCTATACGACGTCGAGAGGTGAATCTAAATGCTGTTTGATTCGTTCCAGAATTATTCTAGCTGTTATTTTGGATACGGCTGGGAGAACGCATATACAACTCCAGTTTCCGCATTCCGTCTAGTTTCCTTTTTTCGGAAGCTAAATGATCATTCCCCTTTTCCAGTCCTGCAGAAATTGTTCACTATACCAAGCTCTCCGTATTAGAGGGTGCAGCAAATTTGACTTAATTGCTGTTATTATTTCACTTTTACTGGGAGGTACGGTGCGAATTTGGGAATTTGTTGCTTCGAACTGCTCATTCGAATTCGAGATCATACCGCTATCGCCTAAGTGGTTTAGCACTGTAGCAAAATATTCTCTCCATCTAGTGAGCTGGTCCTCATCCGAGATCAGAAGGTTACCGTCTAGGCTTTTTACTTGGTGTTGTTTGGAGTTCCGACCACCAGTGAGCTCCTTAGTGATGCTATAAACAGTCCTACTGCCGCACCTGCTCGCTGCTTCTTCAGCACTTGAAGCCAATGAATTGATATGCTGACGTTTGTCACGTCTCACACTACGCTGCACTTCTTTCTTTTTCGAACGGCATTGGGTTTCTAGCACGGTTCTCTCTACGGCTGAGACTGCCGCAATCCGAGCTTTGATTGCTGTACGCTCATCGATCCGTCTCCGCGTGTGTGCAGATAGCCATGTGTGATGGTTCTTCTGCCTTTTACCCACGCAGGTGCGTGCTCCAGGCGTAAAAGCATTTTTCACAGCATTCCAGTTGTCATCCATGCTCTCCTGCATTGTGCTGCTGATTGCTTCTGCTTCTAAGGCAAGGTAGTCACTGAACTGCTGGGGCACTTGGGGAACATTGAGCCTGCCGATATTAAACGTGGTGCTGTTAAGTAAGTTTGAGCGGTTGCTATTGACGGATGCAGTACGAAGGCGTATATGAGCTAACATGAGATGGTGATCTCGTTGTAGTCCGATGGCAACTCCATGTCTGTTTCGGACGTCCAGGAGACAAAGCGACGGCTGTTCGCAATGTGGTCCATCTGGTTGGATGTTCGCTGGCTGTCAGTATAGACCCGATTCATCTTGTGGCAGGTGTCATGCTTAAACAGCGTACCTCCAATGACTAAGTGGTTGGTATTGCAGAAGTCCACAATCCGCTCACGGTTATCATTACGGTCTCTAAGGCCGTGAGCTCCCATCATGTGTTTAAGCATAGTGTTGTCGCTACCCACCTTGGAAGTGAGATCCTCCATCACCATTACGATGTCCCCGTTAGGCCTTTGGTTGTAGACGGCGCCTAACTGGCTATAAAAATTCTCCCTTTCATCCTAAATCGCGTCTTGAGTCTGAGCATAGCACTGAATGATGGTAATTTTTCTTACTCTACGGTGGAACTTAGCCGTCAATATCCGGCCACTGTCAGGTATCCAAGATATGAGGCTTCCTCGTGCTGGTGGAGTTAGCACCAGTCCTACTCCGGACATCCGTGTACTTCCAGCTGGTTTACCAGAGTAGAGCATGACAGCGCTTTGTTGGGGAGATGTATACCCCCATCTTATATCGCTCAGCTCTAAGATGCCTATCTTATAGCGTGCGAATTCTCGTTCTATTTGGAGGAATCTGGCATTATATAGCCCTTCCTGGAGTGAGTCCATGAGGGTCTTAATTAATTATTTTTTACGGTTGTTGCTCGGTGGGCCACAGACCAACTTATCCTGTTCTGTGGTGCAGGGGCCTGGCCACTCGTCCTATTCCGTTCGCAATTTCCAGAGAAATACCCAGGATGTGGAAGTAGGACTTACTCACATAGCTGCAAGTTGTTCGGCTGCAGTGGCTCTTTCTCGTTATTTAGCGGACCAACACCAATCGGGAGATGCTGCTTTTACGAGGCCTTTGTTAGTCGTGTACCATCGTTCGCCACATGTTGAACAATATTTTCTGATATCAAACACGTGAGCCCCACACACGGATCAATAGAAATGTAGTGAAGTGATCCCTACGAGCTGTACAGCGACATCGACCTAGTCAAAAAACTGCTCCGCCCCGCAGAGTCTTCGAATCTAACCCCGATGGACGACGCACTAGAGGGAATCATCGCCGTAGGTGGCGCGCACAAGTTCAAGGGGACCTCGACCAACTTGGAGTGCGCAACTGGAGGCAATTAGCTAAAGACCGAGCTAAATAGAGAGGCTTGTTGGTTGAGGCCCGGGTTCACCCCGAACTGTAGCGCCACCTGAGTAAGTAAGTAAGATCCCTTGAGTTCAGATTATAACCTCGCAGAAATAGGAAGAAGTTGAGCAAATGACCTTTTTGATGTGAATTTTACTTACAGATAGTTGTAATTATTTTTATTTACGCGCAATCATGGGTAATAAGTGCCCTTAAAATGTTTTATGCAATGTGGGTGTTAGAAGGGATAAACAACGAGAGAAAGGCTGGTGTAGTGGCTTGAAACTTGGATGTTAAGGTTCAGAAAAACTCAGGATGGGGTGTGTAGATAACTTCTTTTTCTTCTTCTTCCTATTTCGGCGATGTTTTGATCCGAAAACAAGAGATCGTAACCCTCCCACTTCACCACATTTCTACTGACCCGCCTATGGGGTTCGCCATGGTGTCTAGATAACTGGAGTCGTTTTATTTCGTTATTTTGTTTTTGCTTCTGATTCACATCTTTTTCCATTCAACTCCGTTAAATGTTAAGTACTCTTGATTATAAATCGACCTTCATTTTCACATACCATGATTTCTGATTTAAATAGATTTACTTCCAAGCTCCAAATCATTGTGCAATACTTTGAGATCGCCGGCAAAATGGCCATATCGTCTGCGTATAGGATCAGCTTTATATTTGAATTGTTGATATTTGCCCCTCCCCCGGAGACCTCTTGGAAATCGTTTGTATATAACTCAAGAAAGAGCCATGATTATCAACATCCCTAGCTTACTCCATAGTGAGTGTCAAAGTATTCAAACATTTGTGTCTTCTCCTGTCCATACAGCTATTTGAGTGTTGGAGTATAAGCGTTCTATGAGGCTGATACATTTTGTTAACACCCCGACTGTGTGCAGCTTGTAGATTTCGGCAAGATTTAAAGCAGCAATATATCAGTGTTTTTGGCCGATGATTTTAATTCAAACTTTATATTGGGGTAGTAGCAGCCCTAGCAGAGAACAGATTGTACTATCCACCGGTTGAAAATAAAGTCACTCTGTGTACTTCTAAAAAGGTTACGCCATTTTATAGATTAAACATTCGATTTCGCTTTCGACATACCTACATAAATGTGCGTTTTCTACATACTCGTATCTACATATTATCAAGTCGCTATGTAAGACATACCTACTCTGGGGAATTCCAATAAATTTTTTTATGATTCCACAGTGGGACTTCCGCTGCTCCACACTCATCTTCAAAGTCTTATTAAACAAATATTGCAGTCTGACTTGGTACTTCGTATCAGTCACATCGTGAATAATTCGATTTAATCTCGCTGTACTTGTAAATGCATCTTGGTTTTTCACACGATTCCATTCATATCAACCCTGCAGTATAGGAAAATTGCACAGATTTTCTGAAAAGTGAACGAAAATAGTATTGCAAATTTTGTACTTAAGAAATGTAAGTGTACATAAGTTGAAAATCTATTTTTTTTTTAAATACCATATTTTTCTGCATTTCCATTGAAAAATGGAATTATAAAATATTATTACCTTGCGAAGTGCATGAGTTGTAAATCTAAGATATTTTTTGTGTTTTTTATACACATAGGGTACTTATATTAATTCTGACACATAGTTTGTAACATAGTGAAATAATTAAGACCCCATAAAGTAGTTTAACTATATGTTATAGTCAAACATCGAAGCTCCAGCGCTCCTGGGTTTGGCTAGTCAAACCTCAGGTCTGACGTAAAGTCTTAGTCAAAGTCTAAATCAATAGTATTTTTCTACATTTGACTGACGAATTTTTGTCTAATCAAACGCCAAAACTGAATTTGAAGTAATGATCAAACGTATTGTGCAACTCAAAATGCCATAACGCATCACCTTGTCAAAATAAAGACTAATTTTTTGATTAATTATCGTCATAATACAAAATAACAATAAAAAATTTAATTACCTACTTATTCTGATTATTTGTCAATCCATTCTTATAACATTAAAACAATTAACATTAAAATTAAAAAATATGCTTTTATTATATCTAATCTAAAAAACTAACACTTACTAATTTAGGTCTGACTGGTCAAATCCCGATTTCTTGAAATTGAGTTTCGGCGTTTGACTGTCCAAATTAGTCTCTCCTAGGATTAGACAAAAATTCGTTAGTCAAAGGTAGAAAAATACTATTGATTTGAACTTTGACTAAGACTTTATGTCAGACCGGAGGTTTGACTAGCCAAACCTAGGAGCGCCGGAGCTTCGATGTTTGATTATAACATATATACAAAATGTGCGTACGCCTTATCTACTTTAACGCATGTTTAAAGTGAAACTTTACTTCAATAAAATGTATCACTTAAACTTATAAACCATACACAAGCACACAACAGCTGATACATCTACTACGCTTACCGGATCGAGAGATCAGATTGGCATAGCATTGAGCTTCGATCTGAATTAAGGAAACGCGTTAGAATCGAAAGGAAAGATGATTGAGTTTGACACTTATTCGCCTGCAGTCGTTCCGATTCAACTTCAAAATAATGACTAAGCAGTCCGCCCGTTTGTCCGTTTATATGTCTTTACCTTACATTTTGAGCTAGGATGATGAAATTCCATATTATAAGCTTTCTAGGATCCGAAGCAAGTGTGAAAATGTTCGCAATCCTCTCACAGACTTTTTTCAAAAATGAGGCTGTTACAATAAATTTACTAGAAGTTGTGTTGAGAAAATATCTTATTCTTCCTCTATAATTCATTCTTACTATGTTTATGGCGAGGCCTAAGTATTGGGGGCGTTTGCTTAAAAAAAAACAATTTCCATGTCATTTCTGAAAATTTACGAATGATTAGGTATTTAGGTTTCATTTGTCAATGGCAAAACCACTTATACATTTTTACTTACTTTACTTATGTCCTGTATCCCCTTGTGGGTCCTAGGGCCTCTACTACGCCTACGCGCCATTGTGTACGGTTTCTGGAAATGTGTCTGAGTTCTCCCCAACTTTTCCCTAACTGCCGTGCCTCCTTCTCGACTAGTCTGCGCCATGTTCTCCTCGGACCGCCAGGTCTTCTGCCATCCTGAGTTAGAGGGTTCCATTGCATAGCATGGTTCGCTATGAAACTGCCACCCTTACGGAACGTGTGACCAATCCACTGCCACTTCCGCTGTTGGATGGTTGTGCCTATTGGTTCCTGACCCGTTCTCTCGTAAAGATGTTCGTTAGAGATACGATTGGGCCAGAAAATCTGTAAGATATTGCGCAGGCATCTATTAATCAACGTTTGCAGCTTTCTGGTGATAGTAGTGGTCACTCTCCACGTGCTGCAACCATATAACAGCACGGATTCAACGTTGGAGCGGAACAGTCTTATCTTGGTGCTCAAACTGATTGCATTGCTTCGCCATATTTTGGACAACATCCCGAGGGCGGATTTTGCTTTGGCGATTCTGTTGGCTATATCCAGTTCGGTTCCACCATCGGTCGAGACAATACTCCCAAGATACTGGAAATCCTCTACTCTCTCTACCGGTTGTCTAGCAATGCATATTTGAGACGATGAGTTTGTTCCAAGGCTGATAATTTTAGTTTTTGCCGTATTAATTTTCAGCCCGACGACGCCTGCCTTCATCTCCACATCTGCTGTCATTTCTTGGAAATCCATAATTCTGTGGGAGAGTAAGCATACATCGTCAGTGTAGTCAAGATGTTTCAGTTGAGATGTAAGAGTCCATCGAATTCCTCCGTTTCCCGCCGACAAAGCTGCATGAAGCACATCGCTAATCACCAATAGGAATAATATTGGTGAAAGGATACAGCCTTGTCTTACCCCACTTTGGATCTCGAACTCCTCAGACAACCTCTCCCTGTGCAGAACGTGACATTTGGAGCCTTCATATGTAGCTTTGATAATAGCAATTACTTTATCGAGAATACCTCTTCTGCGTAAGGCACGCCAAACAAACTCCCTGTTGACATTATCGAACGCCTTCTCAAAATCGATGAACAGCAGGTGCAGTGGGGATCGATATTCAACACACTGTTCGATGATAATCCGCAGGGTGTTGATATGGTCGGCACAGGAGGATCCAGAGCGGAAACCTGCTTGTTCGGCATCGAGCGTGTTTTCAAGATGTTGTTTGATTCGCTCAAGGATGATTTTAGCTATTATCTTAGCTACAGCAGGTAGCACGCAAATACCCCTCCAGTTTCCGCACTCCATTAAATTTCCTTTCTTAGGAAGCTTGACGATCATTCCCTTTTTCCACTTGTTGGGAAAGCTCTCAGCTTCCCAAGCTCTATCTATAAGTGGAAGCAGAAGCTCAGCCGATGTTGTGGGCGCTGTTCGTAAGAGCTCTGCTGGAATACCGTCAAGTCCTACCGCCTTGTTGGTTTTGAATGCCTTGATCGCGGTAATGATCTCATCTTTACTGGGAGTCGTGGTGCGTATTCGGGAACTTCTCACCTCGGGCATCTCAGTCTGATTTGGGTGCATATCGCTTGCGAATAGAAAAATGCTCTTTCCATCTCTTGAGCTGGTTCTCATCCGAAATGAGCAAGGAACCGTCTAAGATTTCACTGGGTGTTGGCTGGAGCTGCAACCACCTGTCATCTCTTTGGTGATTCTGTAGACGGTCCTGCTGTCGCACATCTGTGCAGCTTCTTCTGCTTCTGTAGCCAGCGCGTTGATGTAGTTGCGTCTATCACGTCGCACACTACGCTGAACTTCTATCATCTTCATGCGATATAGGGACTCTAACTCGCTTCTCCCTGCTGCTGGGGTAGCTGCAACGCGAGCTTTCAGCTATTTTCTTTCGTCAATCTGTCTCCAGGTATCCTCGGAAGGCCACGCCCTATGTCTTCCCTGCGATCGACCGGCAATTCTTTCAGCACCAGATGTAAGTACATTTTACACAGCACACCAATGGTCTTGGATGGTTGTGGGCATTGAGCTGCTGATTGCTTCCACACCTTGCGAAAAGTGCTCGCTTAATTGTTGGCGCACTGAGGGATCATTAAGTCTATCGATGTTGAACCTGGGCATTCTTGTGTTGTCGTGCGATCTTCGAACTGCAGCAGTGCGTAGTTGGATAGCAGCTATCATAAGATGGTGATCACGTACTATCTCCACATCTCCCCTCGCCTGTTTCGGACGTCCAGGAGACTACTTCTAAAGCGGTGGCTGATGGCAAAATGGTCAATTTGGTTGGAGGTTACTTGCCTGTCATTGGAAACCCAGCTGACTTTGTGGCAGGTCTTGTGCTCAAACATGGTGCCACCTATCACAAGGCGGTTGGCATTGCAGAAATCCACAAACCTTTCGCCGTTGTCATTGCGGTTGCCTAGTCCATGCTTCCCGATTACATGTTTGAGCCCTTCGTTGTCGTTGCCTACCTTCGCATTCAAATCCCCCATCACTATGACAATGTCTCCATTTGGTGTTGTGTTGAAGACGGCATTTCAGAGGTTGTAGAAGCTCTCCTTTTCGTCCTCAGATGAACTATTCGTTGGGGCGTAACACTGTATGATGGTGACGCGTCGTACTCTAGTCCGGAATCTGGCCGTCAAAATCCTATCACCATGAGGCTGTCAGGAAATCAGGCCCTTGCGTGCTGTTGTTGTTAGCAGTAGTCCGACTCCATATTCCCGCGGACTTCCGAATGGTCTTCCAGAATAGAGTAGTACAGTGTTACGCGTTGGGAACTGGTACTCGCCCGCTTCTAACCATCTTATTTCACTAACCCCTAAAATGTCCAATTTATATCGCATGAATTCATTTTCCAATTGGCGGAATCTGGCATTGTAAGGACCTTCTCTTCCTGAGTCGAGGAGCGTCGTTACATTCCAGAAACCTATCTTTGTCCGGGTACAATAGCCAAAAGTCGTCAACATGTGATCATTCCTTATCCGAGGCATAGTGTCGGTTTCTGTAGCGGACGGTTTTCAGTAACGCAGGTTGCTGGCCCACGTTACCTAGTCTAGAATCAAGGCCCTAGACAACCCGCACTTATTTAAGCCTACACCTACAAGGGTTTATACGTATAGTTGCCCGGGAACCACCACTAGGAGGTAAAGTAAGAAATTCATCAAGAACTTCATTGTTGTGCTACTGGCCCAAGCCAAGTTTTGGGCAGTCAGTAGTTTCCCGAATATTTGGGTGAAAATCAATATGAAAATTTGTAAAAATACACAAATGAATTCGACCCAGTTTACCGTTTATGCTGATTGGTGTTTTATTGAATGAATATGCTTATCAATTAGTCAAGAGCTTCCATTGCTTGAAGTCATATTTCTATGGCATCAAGCATGTTTAATGTTTATATAGAGTGCGGAGGATAAAAATTAATTAATTTCTTCGAAATTGCAGATATCGATTCCAGTGATGTACGCAAAGGTTCTATTAGTCCCGATTCTATTGATTGGGACGTATGCAGCTCAAGATAATAGCTGGGACATGGACGACCTGTTGGCCTCGGTATTTAAGTCAAATGCCCGCTCGACAACAGCAACGTCGCGCACTTCACCCTCAGTCAGAGCTCTAGAACGACGACCATCTTTACCGCGGACGAGCAATATGCATTCTTATCAGAAATGTGGCGAACGCAAAGAATGCGTTCGGGAATTCCTTTGTTTGAATAGAAGCGTCATTACTGACGGTACCACACTGATTGACGTACGTGTTGATCGTAATGCGTCTGTGGCAGAGTGCGCATTCCTTGAAACCTGCTGTTCTATTGAAGATAAGGTGATTGCACATAAACTAATCCCAACATCACCAATCTTATTAGATGTCTATTTTTTAGGTTGATGTGCCAATAATCAGACCAGTGGACACACCTAACGCCTGCGGATATCAAAACTTCAATGGCGTTGGTATCCAAATCCGAGGATATGGCAACGAAGCACAGTTTGGTGAATTCCCATGGATGGTAGCTATTCTGCGTAAGCAAGAAGCTTTTTATAGGATTTTAAGCGTATACCAATGCGGAGGTTCCTTGATCACTCCCCAAGTGGTATTAACCGCAGCTCATTGTGTTCAAGGCAGACCAGCGAATGATTTTAAAGTGCGTGCTGGTGAGTGGGAGCCCAACAGTGAGAATGAGCCTTATCCATACCAAGAGAGAAATGCTATGCAGATGATTGTCCATGAAAACCACAACAAGGATAACTTACACAATGATGTCGCCTTGCTGTTTGTTGATATTCCATTTGATTTAGCCCCACATATCAACACGATATGTCTGCCGCCCGCTTATTCAAATTTTGATTTCTCACGGTGTTACGCCACTGGTTGGGGCAAGGATAAATTCCAAAATGGACAGTATCAGAATATTTTGAAGAAAATCGATCTGCCAATTTTGCCGAATACTCAATGTCAGACGAATTTGAGAAGTACCCGTTTGGGCAGGTACTTCCAACTACATTCGAGCTTTATTTGCGCCGGTGGAGAACGTGGCAAGGACACATGCCAGGGCGATGGCGGCTCTCCGCTTATGTGCCCGATGACTAGCAACCCGAATCGTTTCTTCCAAGTGGGCATTGTTGCCTGGGGTATTGGATGTGCAGATGAGAATATTCCTGCAGTGTATGTCAATGTGGCGTACTTCCGCAGATGGATTGATGAACAATTGGCCTACAAGGGAATCGGACCGGCATTCTTTACTGCATAGATCTTGACAATAGTTCAAATAAACATAGTGCAATATATACTCGGATTTTGTGTTTTCTTTTAATTACTTTTACACTGAGCTTTGCAGGTCAAAGGAATGGAAAGTATGAAAGCTGCCGAGTAAACGGCTCTTTTCTATTGGGCAATTAATTCTGATTTTCTAATCGAGAAGTGCTCCAAAAAATACAGTGTTTGTTTTTAATAACTGAAACAATCGTTATTCTATAACGATTCTCTTTTTTTCAAAAAGAGCTATCATCTGCGAAGATCACCATCGCCTTTAAAACAGGATGAACCCGTATCGGCACCACGGGAGAAACCCGCCACAGCCCGGAAAATCATCGCAGAAAACCCTTCAATAGGGAGCGCCACCCTAACGAAACCAACAAACGGTAAGCAACATGAGTCCTCCGATGTTAGTGAAGCCCAGCTGACGGAAAACTCACTGGAGAAGGAGCTACAGAAATGCAAGGAGACGATTAAGAAAATGAAATTCGCGACGGACAGACAGAAGAATATCAGCACTGATATTAAGAAAGGTCTTGCTGAACTAGAGGAATCATTGGACGTAATCAGCTTCCTTAAAAAGGGGCGGGATAGCGAACTGAGGCTACACCGATCACAACAACCTGAACTTCAGATGCGACAGGTCAACAGAACAGATGCGAACCACCAGGAGCCTCCAAAAAGTAGGACACCGAGCGGAATTCGAGAACCCAAGAAGAGACCACCATTTAGCCCCCTTGAAAAGGAGACGGAAAAGAAGAAGAAGAAGAAGTCACCGAAGGTTGCAACTCCTCCAACTAGGCTTCAAACCGTGCGGAGAAGGGATGTAGCCCACAAAGATCTTGGACCCAATATAGGCCAGAAGGACAACCCCTTCTCGAAAGGAAAAGAACCTAAAAAGCTGATCGAGAGCAAGAAGGCCAATGGTAAAGCGCGGACTCCCTCGGTGAAAGAGCACGAGAAGCAGAAAAAGGAGGAAGGAATGGTAATTAGCCAAAAAAAAGATAAGAGACCAGCGAGGCACCGGCGCGAAGCAATCATCATAAGACCAAGTAAGATCATAAGACCAGTAGATGAAGTTGAGGAAGCTATCAAACGAGCAATCAATGACCAGAGGGTGGAACTTCAAATCACCTTAATGAAGGCCAACAGCAGGGCGCAAAAAATTGCTTTAGTTCAGCTAAACCACCGAGTGGCAGGTGAGCTGCTAAAAATCGCTCGTATAAGAGTCGGGTGGGTGTTCTGCAGAGTTCAACGAAGAGTAGTGGTCACGCGCTGCTACAGATGTTTCGGCTATGGCCACCAGCAAGCTAATTGTAAGGGGCCCGACAGAAAGAACCAGGGAATATGCTTCAAGTGCGGAGTACAAGGCCATAAAAAATCCGATTGCAAAGCTATTGCGAAGTGCTGCTTATGTGCGGAGCTGAAGCTCGGGCCAGCACTGCTAGCCCATTTACCAGGGTCGGGAAACTGTCAGGTGTTTAGAGGGGCACTTGAAAAGGCGAAGAGAAGCAGCGCACCATGATGAAAATCCTACAAGCAAATCTCCATAGAAATCGCACGGCTGACAACCTACTTTCACAACTTAGACTCGATCTTAAAGTGGATGTGGTGGCCATAAGTGAGCAGTATAAAAACAAGGACGGGCCCAGTTGGTTCTCGGATACACTCGGCACAGCTGCAATATGGATACCGGACGCAAAGACGACCCGCATAAAAACCCACGGCGCAGCTAGTGGCTTTGTTTGGGTGAAATACGATGGAATCACGATATTTAGCTGTTATTTTACGCCGAACGAGAGTATCAGTAATTTTCGAGCAAAGCTAGACCGCTTAGAGGACACCGTGAGAGATATTGAGGGCGGGATCTTAGTTGCCGGCGATTTTAACGCCAAGGCCTTAGATTGGGGGATGCCTAGCACAGACTCACGAGGTAAATAGATACTCGAGATGGCTGCCAGACTGGGGCTCTACGTGTTGAACGAAGGAAATACACCCACCTTCAGGCGTCCCGGATATACCGAAACAATACCGGATGTTACTTTCGCGTCAGAAGAGCTACTAGCAAAGGTGGAAAACTGGAGAGTCATAGAGGAGTACACCGGGAGCGACCACCAGTATATCGTCTTTGACTTACAGAGGACCCGACGAGTCTCTAACGGACACCAGAGGCCAGCACCGAGGTGGAAAGTCAGCCGGTTAAATGAAGAAGTTCTCACGGCCACGCTAGAGGAAGGGAAGGAAGCCATCCAGGAAATGACGGGGACAGCTGAAATAAAAGCCCAAGCGACGATGCAACTCTTACACCGCGCATGCGATGCGTCGATGCCTCGAGTTAAAAACTCAATGGGAGGGCGAAAACCAGTGTACTGGTGGACGGAGGAGATCGCTGAACTTAGGAGGAGATGCCCACACCATAAATGCAAGGTCACCAGGGGAAGGCGAAGACACGCTGAAATCACGGAAGGCGCACTCGCGGAATACAAAACCGCAAGATCCGAGGTCAAGAGGGCCAGGTGCCGTGAACTAAGGCCATATGAACTAACGCCATAATGGCTTTAATTCACTTTCAAATGAGAAACGTGGATATAAAGGAAGTTTACATACACCCATCCTCGCACCCACCTCAAATCCAACAGTGACCCCTGGCAGGGGGGTTGCAGGGGGGCAGCATGCCCCTCCATACCTACCTCACTGTTTATACGCCGTAAAATGTATAAACCTATGTATGCATCTATGTCGATATACATATGTATTATGAAACATACATTATTAGTTATTGTAGCTTACTTCCCTCTTCATGTTTTCGAGTGTGTACCAAAGTTCATCCCCATCTTTATAGGTGAGAGATAACTTCATATGACTTTAATTCACATTCAAATGAGAACTTAGGCCACTTTCTAAAACGAACTAACACCATATGACTTTAGTTCTCATTTGAAAGTGAAATAAAGCCATAAGTGGATTATGGCGTTAATTCGCACTTGAAAGTGAATTAACGCCATTATGGCGTTAGTTCGTATGGCCTTAGTTCACGGCACCGAGGGCCATCAATTCGAGCAAGAAACAAAAGTGGGAGGACTTTCATCGGGAGATCAACAGCGACCCCTGGGGACTCGGCTATAGGGTTGTCATGAAAAAATTAGGAGCGCAGGCGTCACCCCCCACGATGACCTCAGAGCTAATGCAGAGCATAGTAGACACACTCTTCCCGGCCCACCCTGTTAGGTCAATGGAGATCTCTCCTGCCCAACAACAAGACATCCCAATCCCATTGTTCAGCGAAGAAGAGCTGATTCTAGCAGCTAAATCTCTTCAGAACAATAAGGCCCCCGGCCCCGACGGCATACCAGCGGAAGTATTGAAAACGGTTGCCAAAACTTGCCCACAGATACTTCTAAGTATGTATAATGGCTGTCTAAAGGAAGGGATCTTTCTCAAGAAGTGGAAGGTACAACGCTTGGTACTCATAAGCAAGGGAAAAGGAGACCCGGATTTCCCACAGCATACAGACCTCTGTGCATGCTGGACACGGCAGGAAAACTCCTCGAGAAGATGCTAAAGCCTCGAATCACAGAAGCAATCCAAAGAGCAGGCGGCCTATCCGATCGACAACACGGATTCAGAAAAGGCCACTCCACGATAGGAGCAATTGAGGAAGTAGTCAAAACCACCTACCGCGCCCAAAGGGGAAATCACTACTCAAGGCGAATCGTCGTGCTGGCAGCTCTGGCCAGATGGGGAGATATGTTAGATGCGCTCAAGAACACCTTCAGGATACCGCAATATCTTCTGCAAATTGTGAAGGACTATCTTAAAGACAGGGAACTTCTGTACGACACCGTGGAGGGTACTCACAGAAAGGAAATCACTGCTGGAGCAGCACAGGGCTCAATCCTTGGACCCGATCTGTGGAATATTTCATACGATGGAATCCTTCGCATGGAGATTCCCGACGATACCTTCTTAGTCGGGTACGCAGATGACATCGGTGCGGTGATTACCGCAAGGCACATCGAAGGGGCCCAGCTGAAACTGAACCAGGTAATGAGACGAGTACCCGCCTGGATGGAAGCCCATGGCCTTAGTCTCGCCGCGGAAAAAACAGAGATAGTTCTTCTGACTAGGAAACGGATCCCGACGATGCCGAGTTCCGAGTAGGTCCAGAAGTTATAATTAGCAAACCAGCAGTAAGGTATCTAGGAATTGCCCTGGACTCTAAACTCTCTTTCTGGCAACAGATTAAGTCCGCATCTGAGCGAGCTGCGAAGGTCACGTCAAGGCTGAGTAAGCTTATGGCAAATATCGGAGGCCCAACAATGAGTAGGCGACGACTCCTCATGTCCATCACCCACGCCATTCTTCTGTATGGGTGTGAGATCTGGGTAGACGCACTTAGACAGGAGAAGTACAGAAAGCAAATTGACGCAGTACAAAGGCGAGGAGCTCTCCGAGTTGCAAGCTCCTATCGCACAGTGTCGGAACCAGCCGTCCTCGTAGTTGCGGGTGTGACCCCCATCGACCTCCTAGCGACAGAGAGGAAGTACGCCCACGACAAGAAGGCAGAAGTAGGGGCTCAACTGGCAGTCGCTGAAGCGAAGGAGCTTACCAAGCAGGCTTGGCAGAGAAGGTGGAGCGCTGAAACGAGGGGGAGGTAAACAGCGAGGCTGATTACAGACATGACGGCTTGGGCAGAGCGGGAACACGGCGAAGTGAACTACTTTGTCACTCAATTCCTAACCGGACATGGGTATTTCAACCGATACCTCCACAAAATGGGTAAAGTAGAGAGCGCAGCCTGCCAATATGGAGACTCAGTGGAAGACGACGCTTTCCACACATTTTTCGCCTGTAGCAGATGGACAGAGCAGAGGAGTAGACTGGAGTCGGAAATTAGCGATTTTTCCCCGGAAAATGCTATAAGCAAGATGATCTCGAGTACCGACACATGGAATAGAATATCTTCCTTTATCGAGACGGTACTAAGATCCAAAAAGAGAGAGGAAGACGGCAACATTCCCTCACAAATTACATAAAGTAGATAAAAGCCTTACCGGCAAGAATGTATAAACCCGCACCAGGAGCTGAATATGAAAAAGCCGGTCCCCAGAGGGGAAAGAAAACGACACCACTCTGAAGTAATGCGATAAGCGGTTCCGGAGTGGATGGTGTCAAGTAGAAAGAAGTGGTTAAAGGTGGTTCTTTAGTGAGTAGTGAGTCTCACACTGCTAGAAACAGAGCGGGACTATTTCCCATGCGCATTAGCGTTTTTCCACTACCCCCTAGGCAAGAAAAAAATAATTTTTGGCCCTAATATTTTCTGAAAAGTGATTCATTGGGTAGTAAATTGATAAAATGAAAAGGAAATAATTCTCAAAAAAAAAAAATAAAGCTGCAAAAATAATAACAAATAAAACTTACTGTGTCATTTCTAAATCGTTCCCCTTTGTGCTGTCAAACCAATGTCACTCCCTCCCAAACGCGTTGTAACCCGATCAAACTACGGGAATTCGCCCCACACATCTTCGCGTCCACTAGTCCACAACATCTCACCAATGCCTATGGAGGGCAACAGCTCCAAGTGGGAAGACAAGATGGATGAAAAGCTAAGGAAGCAAAGTGAATTCATCATATCTTTTCTTGCAACAAAAATTTCCAAAAGCGAAGCAAAAATCACAAAAAAAATCGACGTCGATTTTTTTTTTTTTTTTTTATTTCCCAAGTTTAATTTATACATCTGTCTGGTAGATACTTAGTACATATTTTCTAAGTGATGAAAGTGGATTAAATAGAATATGTGACCAATGCCACTAATACCATTTGTTTAACAATTTTTGTGTTTTTTTTATATAATGGATTTTTATAACTCCTGAGTAGAATTTATTTTTTTTTTTTTTTGTAATACCATAAAACTTGAGTAAATTTAAAAGATTCATCTTACATGTACAATGAATAATACAGATATATACAATTAACACTTAACATTTTTTTTTTTTTTTACTGGTTACTGAGATCAATGGGTCTTCTTCGTTTTAGCCGCCGTCTATTTAGAATTTCTTGGTCTGGAAGGGTCGAGATATCATAGTTGGTATGAGAAATAAGCCTCGTCAGGTGCCGTTTGCTTACATTGGTTATTTCTTCCTCAACCATAGGAATTTTGAGGTCATTGTGTATGTCGAAGTTTGTGACGTACCAGTCAGCATTTACTATTGTTCGCAGAATTTTTGATTGTTGTCTCTGAATAATGTTTATGTTTGACTTTTTAGCTGTGCCCCAGATTTGAGATCCGTACGTCCATATTGGTTTTATTATAGTTTTATAAAGCAACATTTTGTTGTAGGTTGATAATGGAGAGTCCTTACTTATTAGCCAGTAAAGATGTCTGGTTTTGTTCTTCATTTGATTCCTCTTTTGCTGTATATGGTGCTTCCATATAAGCTTGCTGTCTAAATACATTCCTAAGTACTTCGCTACTTTGTCAATAGAGATACTTCTGTCATTTATTTTTAGTGGTTCGGGTGTGTAATTTATACTTCTTACTTATGTCCTTTAACCCCTCGGGGGGCATAGGGCGTCAACCACGCCTGCGCGCCATCGTGTTCGGAGTTCTGCAACGCGTTTGAGCTGCCTCCAACTCATTCCTAAAGAGCTCGATTCCTCCTCAACTGTTCTGCGCCACGTTAGCCTAGGGCGTCCCGCTATTCTGCCTGCCTGGGTGAGCGGATTCCACTGCATAGCATATTTCGCAATGGAGTTGTCTTCGCGCCGTAGGGTGTGTCCAATCCATTGCCACTTTCTTCTTCGTATAGTAATGCTTATAGGTTCTTGGCCCGTTCTCAGATAAAGTTGTTCGTTGGAGATGCGGTTCGGCCAAAAAATCCTCAAGATGATTCTTAAGCATTTGTTTACGAAGACTTGCAGCTTGCGTGTGTTAATGGTGTCCACCTTCCAGGTACTGCACCCATAAAGCAGCACTGATTCTACGTTGGAGCGGAACAGTACGAACGTAGCTTGGTTCTTAAGCTAATAACATTGCTTCTCCAGATTTTGGACAGCATTCCGAACGCAGCTTTAGCCTTCCCGATTCTGCTGCACACATCCAGTTCGGTGCCACCGCGATTAGCCGAGACGACACTTCCTAAATATAGAAAGTTATCAACTTTCTCGACTTGCTTTCCGGCAATGTTAAGTTGAGCGCGGGTATTGGAAGTACTCAGGGCTTTTGTTTTGGCTGTGTTTATTTTTAGCCCCACTTTGTTTGCCTCAGCTTCTAGATTTTGGGCCATCAAATGAAGATCCATTATCCGATGTGAAAGTAGACAAACATCGTCAGCGTAATCTAGGTGTTTAAGGTAAGATGTCATAGTCCAACGAATTCCAGAATTAGCTTCCGTCAATGCTGCACGGAGTACATCGCTGATAACCACCAAGAACAATAGTGGGGACAGTATGCACCCTTGACGTACTCCACTTTGGACTTCAAAGTCCTCCGACACCTTACCATTGTGCACGACGTGACACTTGCCGCCCTCATATGTAGCCTTGATAATAGCTATAAGCTTTTCTGGAATGCCTCTCCTGCGCAAGGCCAGCCAGATAGCATCTCGATTCAAGCTGTCGAAAGCCTTCTCGAAGTCGATAAACATTAAATGTAGCGGAGACCTATACTCAACGCATTGTTCGATTATGATCCGTAAGGTGTTTATGTGGTCGATGCAGGAGGATCCAGCGCGAAAGCCTGCCTGTTCGACATCGAGAGTTGAATCTAAATGATCTTTAATTCGTTCTAGAATTATTCTAGCTATTATTTTGGCTACAGCTGGAAGAACACATATACCTCTCCAGTTACCGCACTCCATCAAGTTACCCTTCTTTGGAAGCTTAATGATCATCCCCCTTTTCCACTCCTGTGGAAATTGTTCACTATTCCAAGCTCTCCGTATTAGCGGATGCAGCAAATCTGCCGATGTATTTGGCGCCGCTTGAAATAGCTCGGCAGGGATACCATCAATACCCACCGCTTTGTTTTTCTTGAGGGACTTGATTGCTGTTATTATTTCAGCTTTACTGGGAGGTACGGTGCGAATTCGGGAATTTGTTGCTTCGAACTGCTCATTCGAATTCAAGATCATACCGCCGTCGTCTAAGTGATTTAGCACTGCAGCAAAATGTTCTCTCCATCTAGTGAGCTGATCCTCATCCGAAATCAGAAGGTCACCGTCTAGACTCTTCACTGGATGTTGTTTGGAGTTTCGACCACCAATGAGCTCCTTAGTGATGTTGTAAACAGTCCTACTGTCGCACCTACTCGCTGCTTCTTCAGCCCTTGAGGCCAGTGAGTTGACATGTTGACGCTTGTCACGTCTCACACTACGCTGCACTTCTTTCTTCTTCGCACGGTATTGGGCTTCAAGCTCGGTTCTCTCTACTGCTGAGGCCGCTGCAATCCGAGCCTTGATTGCTGTACGCTCATCGATCCGTCTCCAGGTGTCTGTAGAAAGCCATGTGCGGTGGTGTTTCTGCTTTTTACCGACATAAGTGCGTGCCCCAGTCGCAAAAGCATTTTTCACAGCACTCCAGTGGTCATCCATGTTCTCTATGCTGCTGATTGCTTCTGCTTCTAAGGCAAGATGGTCCCTGAACTGTTGGCGCACTTGGGGAACCTTGAGCCTGTCGATATTAAACCTGGTGATGTTAAGCAGGTTTGAGCGGTTGCTGTTGACGGATGCAGTACGAAGGCGTAAATGAGCTACCATAAGATGGTGATCTCGTTCTTGTCCGACGTCAGCTCCACGTCTGTTTCGGACGTCCAGGAGACAATTTCTAAAGCGGCGACTGATCGCAATGTGGTCGATCTGGTTGGATGTTCGTTGCCTATCAGTAGAGACCCAACTGATCTTATGGCAGGTGTTATGCTTAAACAGCGTACCTCCGATGACTAGGTGGTTGGTATTGCAGAAGTCCACAAACCGCTCACCATTGTCATTACGGTCTCCCACGCCGTGAACTCCCATCACGTGCTTAAGCATGGTGTTGTCGCTACCCACCTTGGCATTGAGATCCCCCATTACCATTACGATGTCCCCATTAGGCGTTTGGTTGTAGGCGGCACCTAAGTGACTATAAAAATTATCCTTTTCATCCTCAGTCGCGTCTAGAGTCGGAGCATAACACTGTATGATGGTAATTTTTCTAACTCTACTCTGGAACCTAGCCGTCAATATCCGGTCAGTATGGGGTTTCCAGGATATGAGGCTACTACGTGCTGCTGGAGTTAGCATGAGTCCTACGCCAGAACTCCGTGCACTTCCAGCTGGTTTACCAGAGTAGAGCATCACAGTGCTTTTTGTTGGGGAGATGTATTCCCCAGCATCGTACCATCTTATCTCGCTCAGCCCTAAGATGTCGATTTTATACCGTGCGAATTCGCGCTCCAATTGGAGGAATCTGGCGTTATAAGGCCCTTCCTTGAGTGAGTCCAGGAGGGTCTTAACGTTCCAGAATCCGATCGTTGTCCGTGTCCGATAGCCAAAGGTCGTCAACAAATGATCAGTCCGTATCCGAGGCGTTGGTTTCCGTTTCGGAGCAATAGTTTGTTTTTACGGTTGCGGCTCGCTGGGCCACAGACCAACCGACACTTATCCTATTTTTTGGCGCAGGAAGCTCGCCATTCGTCCTCTCCCGTTAGCAATTTCCGAAGAAATTCCCAGATGGCACCACGAGGAGGTGGGAGTAGGGCTTACTAACAGAGCTGCTAGGTTTTCGGCTGCAGTGGCTCCTACTCGTTACTTAGCGGACCAGCACCTATCGGGAGATGCTGCCCCTACGAGGCCTTTGTTAGTCGTTTGCCAATTAATTTATCTTTGTTGTGAATATAACCTGCACCGGTTTTTCATCGTTTACTTTTATGCGCCACTCCTTAAACTATTTCTTTCATTGTATCGTCTAATATTTTTTGGAGTTGGACGGTCGCTGTGTGTAGGCATTTGTTTGAGTAGAGCAGTATGGTGTCGTCAGCAGTAGCGAATGTAGCGATCATAGATGTTGTCTGAGTAGGTAGAGGAATATCTCTGGTGTAAATATTATAGAGAAGTGGTCCAAGCACGCTGCCTTGCGGTACTCCAGCTCGTATTGCGTATAGCTTTGATGATGCGTCTTTATACTTTACATAGAAGTGTCGATTCGTTAGGTAACTTTTGATTATTAAGTAATAGTCAGTAGGAAGAAAGCTTTCAAGTTTTTGAAGTAGTCCTGGATGCCACACGGTGTCAAATGCTCTGGGAACGTCAAGAAATACTCCAACGCAGAATCTCTTTTCTTCCAGGTCTGTTGAGATTTTATTGGTCACTCTATGGATCTGCTGTATCGTCGAGTGTTGCTTGCGAAAGCCAAACTGGTGGTCCGGTATTATATTTAGTGCTGAGAGGATTGGAGCCATGCGGTCACATAATAGTCGCTCAAAGACTTTAGACAGAACTGGGAGTAAGCTTATTGGCCTATATGATGTAGGTATGGTTGCGTCTTTTGTGGGTTTTGGTATAGGTATTATTTCAGCAACTTTCCATACTTTTGGAAAGTGCTGTAGTCGAATCATTGCGTTAAAAATATTTCTGAGATACTGGAGAGCTTTTCTTGGGAGTTTATCAAGTAATTCTCCTGTTAGAAGGTCATATCCCGGGGCTTTTTTGTGGTCCACTCTGTGTCTAATCAATTGTTTTATTTCGTTTATTGTTACTTTTTTTTATAGAGATATTCATGGTCCTATTGAAATGTAGCTGTGAGGTACGGACGCTGTCGTCTTCATTAGAGAAGGTGTTCCAAAAGTGTTGTGCTAAACACTTGTCTTGTGTCTTTTTTAATGGGGGGTAATGAAGTATTTGGTTCTTTATTTTTTTAACTGCTTTCCATAGTGAGTAATTTGTTTCTGAAGTAGGTGTCAGGTTTATTAGGTAGTTTTTTAAGTTGTTATTTTGATATGTTTTTAGAGTTTGTTTTAGTTTTTTAATTGCAAGGTTTAAGTTATATTTATCCGCAGGCGCTCTAGTCGTTTGCCACTTTTTCCGAAGTTTCCTCTTTTCTTTAATCAATTTCTTGATGTGCTCAGGGGTGGTGTATTCTTTTGTGTTTTGAGCATTTTTTGGTGTTGTCCAGAAGGCGGCTTCATTTATTGTGTCGTTAAAGTAAATGACAGATCTTTCAATGTCGTCACATGATTTTAGGGATATATTTGTATGTAGGTTTAAGTCTAAAAATGCTTGGAATGCGCACCAATCCGTCTTGTTTTGGTT
Source organism: Brachypalpus laphriformis (assembly GCA_945910035.1). NCBI lineage: Eukaryota > Metazoa > Arthropoda > Insecta > Diptera > Syrphidae > Brachypalpus > Brachypalpus laphriformis. The sequence continues at coordinate 130,283,646 of OX246755.1, forward strand.
GTTCTATTATGGCCGTAACGTCGCTTGAGTATACTAGTAGAACAGGTGAGTGGTCAGAGGATAGTTCTAAGCAGGAGTTTATTTTAAGTTTTGAATGACTGATATTTTTTGTCACACAAAAGTCAAGTAAATCGGGTTTTTTCTTTCGGTCAGTTGGCCAGTATGTTGGTTCTCCAGTACTTATAAACTTGCAGTTGTTATCTTGAAATGCTCTTAATAGGTTATTGCCCTTCTTGTTTGTTAGTCTTGGGCCCCAGTCCTTGTGTTTAGCATTGAAATCTCCTGCGAGGATAAATCTCGGACCCAGTGTTTTTAGGTAGGAATTGTATTGTTCTGTTGAGATTATATGTTTAGGTGGGCAGTAAATAGCCGAGACTAATAATGGTCCTTCCTTGTCCTCTATTTGTATTGTTGTGGATTGGATATGGGTCTCTTTGTAGTGTGAAAGTTCGATACATTTTATCTTGTCTTTGATTATGATTGCTGTACCTGCATGTGCTCTTCCGTCCGGGTGATTTGTGCTATAGATGTTATAGTCGCCGATCTTAATACAGCTCTTATCTGTGAGATGGGTCTCAGATATTAGCAAAATGTCAATATTGTTGTCTTTGATAAATTGTTTTAGTTCTAATTTGTGCTGTTGTAGTGCGTTTGCGTTCCAAAATACGATTTTCAGTGAGTTATATTTACTGTCCATTAAGTCCATTAAGTCTACTTACTAGCATAGTAATTATGCTCATCATGTTAGTCATCTGGTTGATCAATTGTTTCATCATGTCTTTGAGCTCTGTAATATCATTTGTATCGGTTGACTTTTGCTGAGATTGTGAATCGGATAGAGACGATACACGAATTGTAGGAGTTGGGTCGGGCTTGTCGGTGTTTTGTTTTGGTGGTGGTGGTTCGTTATGAGCCAAATGGGAAGCAACTGCGCTAGCATAGCTTACATTTTTTCGAAGCATCTTATTAGTTTTTGGTATGTCCTGGTTTGGTTCATGGTTTGGAAATATTTTTTCTCTCAGTGGTGGGAAGCGTTGTATTTTTAATGTTTTATAGATTTGACATCCTTTGTAGTTAGCAGTGTGGTTTCCACCGCATAAAGCACATTGTGGGTTATCATCTTTGTTTATTACTTGGCAGTCTAATGTCTTGTGTCGTCCTGCGCATTTTACACAAACAGGGTCCCTTGTGCAGTAATTCTTGGTGTGCCCATATTGTTGGCAATTGGTGCACTGAGAGATGATTCTTTTGTAGTGCGGTGTTTCGAATACAACCTTGCAGTTTAAGAGCTTCGTAATATTGTAGATGTTTTTGTTGTTTTCGTTGGTAGCAAGTTCAATAGAGAATAAGGGAAGTGGTTTCTTGGTTCCTTTGTGTTGCATATTGTATATGTTTAGGACTTTGTGGCCCAAGTCTTCAAGCTCTTGTTTAATGTCCTCTTGTTCCGCTGAATGGTGCATATTTCGCAAAACTACCCTGAATCCTTTCTCTTCTTTGGGTTTAAACGTGTAATATTTGGTATTCTTCTGTTTGAGGAGTTTTATAATTGTTCTGTACGATGTAGGATCTGATGGCTGGACCCTTATTTCATTACTTTTTAAGACTCTTAAATTAATACGTCGAAATTAATGCAATAAAAAAAAATATTAGCAACATCGACGACAAAATGAATCGGGTGGATTTTTTGCTGTCAAACATGAATACAAATATACAATCACTTAATGCCGAACTATCCAGTGTACAAATGTCACTTTCTGGTGTCAAAAATGACTTCACAAACATTCAAAAACAATTAACCGAAAAAACTAACGAACTTTCTGAACTTAAGAAGAAATTTGTCACGACGAACAACGAACTCAGTGAGGTTAAGTGTTCACTTCACACGCAGGAAAACAGACTAGTTGCATGTGATGCATTCTTACTTGGCATCCCGCACTCACCGGAAGAAAATCTCAAATCGATCTTCAATTCAATTTGTCACACAGTAAACATCAAAGCCCCGTGCAGGGACGGGTTAAGAATATCACTGTAGCCCCCCCAACAACTAGCGCTTGTCGTAAAAGGCGACTAAGGGGACAAATCAGATCTAAGCAATATAACACCCAAGTGAGCCTAGCGAGACATATACCACCTTAAAAATCCTCCCACAAGTGTGCATGCAAGTCCGGGGGGGTTGGGTTGACACGACTGGAGATCACCGGTGTCATAGAAGAAAGATCAAACAATACTAAAACAGGAGCATGCACGTGTCAAACAACAAACACCATCGCAATATGGTAATATTGCAAAACTGTATCATTATGGTAATACTTGCTAAAAGAAAAGGCACTACCACTGCTGTGCAAGGTACTGATCCTGGACCGAGCAGAAATGTTCGGGTCAGAGCTATACGGATTCCGGGGGCTAGCAAAATAATGAAACAGTTTGGAAGAAATTTGAGGGTCACGAGTTGGAACGTTGGAAGCATGACCGGTCGAAGTTACGAGCTGGAAGAGATGATGAATAGAAGGCGGGTGAATATCTTGTATGTCCAAGAGACGAAATGGAAAAACACCGGAAATCGGGCGCGTTTCTTGGACGTTAGGACAAAAGATTACAAGATGTTCTACTACGGAACGGAAAAGGCTAAGAACGGAATCGGTATCATCCTTGCGGCAGAGCTACTTGGTAACGTCTTGAGAATTTCGAGGTCCAGCGACCGTTTGATGCCTCTCAAACTAGTAATACAAGGAGAGGTGTGGAATATTGTCCGTGCATATACTCCCCAAAATGGGTGCACAATCTCCTTAATAACATCGCAAAGGAAGAGTTTCTGTTTGTTGGAGGAGATTTGAATGGACATGACGGGAAGTCAAACGAAGACTATGAAGACTGCCATGGAGGACTAGGATACGGCACCAGGAACTTTCCTGGTGAAGACATCCTAAGCATGTGCAAATCACACGGTCTTATCGTGTTGAATACCATGTTCATCAAACAAAGCCGACACTTGATCACTTACAGCAGTGGTGGAGATGAAACTCCGATTAACTACCATTTGGTAGCCAGTTTTATGAAGCTTCGGGTAAAAGACTGCAAAGTGAGCCTGAGAAAGGCAATCGCTCGGCAACACCGTCTCCTGCTAACAGAAATTTTTATAAAAACACCGAAGAAAAGCAAACAAACAAGGGTCTCTGTGAAAATCAAGTGGTACAATCTGGACAAAAAAAACGGCGAGGCTTTTGTTTTCGTAATGAAAAATTACTTCTCTCATACCATCAACGGAGCTGAGGATGAAGAGTGCAGAGCACAAAATACATATATGGGATTCCCTACAGTGAACTTGCTTAAAGAAGGCCAAATCACTGCTAGGAGCTTCAAAAGGCCACCATCAACACGCCAAAGAAACATGGTGGAAGAGTGATGAAGCTAAGAAGGTGATAAATGAGAAGAAAGCGGCTTTCAAAGCTTGGTCAAAGTGCCCCTCTAATAATAGTGACGAAAAGTTCGCCTCGAAATGGAATACAGATGCTGCAAGAAAAAAGCGAAGAAGAAGTGCGCCCAGCTTTAAGCAGAGAGTACGGAGGGCCTGCATCGGGAGTTTGAGAAAATATCTTCCCCGGTTGCTGATGCAAACCAGGCTATCCAGGAGCTGCGAAGACACAATATGAACAAGAGCGCAACCATCTTCACAATAGCCGCCCAAAGAAGGAGGAATGCTCAGGAGATTCCTTCGCCAAAGTTCATTAACATTCTGCAGAGGTGGCGGCAGTATTGTGAAGAACTTTTAAATGAACAGTTTCCCCGGCTATACTTTCCAAGAGCCACCACTAACTGTGAAGAAATACCCGACATTACAGTCGAAGAAGTAAGTGAGGCGGTCAAATACTCCAAAAAACGAAAAGCGGTTGGGCCAGACGAGATGCCCTCTGAGTTCTGGATAAAGACGGGAGACATCGGGTTCAGATGGCTCAGAATTCTCATCTCCAAATTTGTGAGAGGTAATCCAATGCCGAATCAATGGAGGGAAAGTTACCTTCATCCTGTATACAAAGAGAAGGGTGATACGCAAAACTGTGATAACTACCGTTTGACCAAGCTGATGTCACACACCATGAAGATCGTTGAGCGAGTATTAAGTGGCCGACTGCGAAAAATAATACGGCTATCTGATGATCAGTGCGGGTTTGTCTCGGGTAAATCAACCACAGATGCAATCCAAAGTATAAGGATCATAATGGAAAAACATCATGATTCCTTAAGGGATTTGCATATTGTATTGGTTGACTTTGAAAATGCATTCGACAGACAACCACGAGATCTGATATGGGTGGCGCTAAGACATTGAGGGTTCCAGAAATCTATGTACAGATCATCATGGACATGTACGAAGGAGCAAAGACAAGAGTAAGATGCCCCGCTGGAATAACCAAAGAGTTCCCAATCAAAGTCGGTGTGCACCAGGGAAGCGTCTTAACTCCTTTACTCTTTATTACAGTCCTTGATTATTATCTGCTTGAAGGTAAAGTGATGGACCCCAAGGTGCATCAGTTATTCTTTGCTGACGATGGAGCCATCATAAGTGAGGATCCTACATCCCTGCAACGAGCACTTGATGTGTGGGTGGACGCTCTGGAGGGAAATGGGTATCGCATTAGTTAAAAAAAGACAGAGCACTGTGTTATCCGTTCTCTGATCCACTCACGCCTATTCCAGACATTTATTTCAATGGAACAGTGCTTCCCAAGTGCGAAAAGTTCAAATATCTGGGATCTATGATCAATAACAAAGCAACTTGTGATGACGACATCAATCATCGTGTAAGCGTAGGGTGGATGAAGTGGCGAGAAAATCCCACTATCTTCTGTGACAGAAAAATGCCACCTAAGTTGAGGGGAAGGCTCTACACCGCAGTTGTACGTCCAGCGCTCACATACGGTTCACAATGTTGGATGATGTACAAAACGTATGAGAGTAAGTTAATGGCAGCTGAGATAAAGATGCTTCGCATGACAGCAGGAGTGACAAAGCTTGATCGAATGAGAAGTTCGAAGATCCGTGGAAGCTTTCACATCAAGAAAACCTTCGTACAAAAAATAGAGCGCGACCGGCTCAGCTGGTATTGCCACGTTCAAAGAAGAGATCATTTGAACCATGTTAAAAAGGCAATATCAATGCACGTTCCAAAGACATCGCGATGTAGGAAAGGCAAGCCTATAAACGCCTGGATTAGGCAAATGCGACGACATCGGCATTTCATTGGCTTCCGTAACCGAGTGATCCAAAATCGGCAGGCCTGCCGATATTTTTTGACGTCAAATAGGCGAACCCCACAGGCGAATCAGTAGAAATGCGGTGAAGTGGGAGGGTTATGATCCCTTATTTTCGAATCATAACCTCGCTGATAAAAGGAAGAAGAAGAAGTGATCCATATTATTACACTGATACCAAAAAGTGGATTTTTGTAAAAATGTCAGGTGTGTGGTATTACCATGCATACGACGATATGATCGGAAGGTACGTACGACACAGGCGTCCGCTTTATTTGTTAATGTACTGCTGCCTAATTCATCTTCAAGTCTAAAGTGTCTATAATCAAATCATTTCGCGTTTTTCTACAAAAAATATGTATTGGATGAACTCTATCTGAAATTGTTAAGGTCAACTCTCCTCATAGATTAAGTTGTTGCTTTCGCTTGTCGAAACAAATGTGTATATGAGTATATTCATACTCCGGAAATTCCCTCAAAAGTTGGCAAATGTTATCAGGACTTTTGATAATTTGTTTTTATACAGCTGCTGCAACAACATCTTTATAGTCTTAGTAATCAAATATGGCAGTATAAATCGTTACTTCGCATCGATCACATCGTGAATAATTTCGAATTATATGTGGCAAATGCTATTTTGTGCGTAATATTGGCTTTGCAGTGTTAATTCTCCACAATTTGGGAAAATCGGTCTAAAATTCTTACAAGATCTGTACCTGAAAAACGTAAAGGGGTGTAAGTCGAAACTAAAAATCGTCCAAGACAGATTCTATACAATTTTTGTTTTGTGAAACCAGTGCTAAAATAATGAAGTGGCAACTGAAAATTGTCTAATAAAACTTTTACATATTCGCTACTTATAGAGTATGACTACTTTTTGGCGTTCTTTTTGAGTCACGCCTCCACATTTATGATAAGTTTGCGGTTTTATTTGTTTTGTCATCTTGATGATCAATTCTTTCGTATTTAAATTTATTTTGTTTTCTTTTTATAATTTCGTCCCGTTCTGTGTATTAAACAGATTTTTATGATTTATATACGAGTACCTTATATTGTTTTACATTTGTGTAATGTTTTAAAGTGATTTAAAAACATACAATACATTTAAAAAATATATATTTTTCTTATACGAGTATAGCAATGTATTGGCCCAAATTAAACTAAAATTTGCCTGCTGGGATCCTGTTTTTAGAATAAAAGTGTGTAGATTCCAATTTGTAAAACCCAAACTGCAAATATTTTCAAATCTTCGTTTGGTGTACAAATTTTTATAACAATGATGCTGACGACAGTTACGAGTGAGTGGACCACGCCTGTTTTTTGGACAGTGATACGGGGTTAAAGTATAGACTGACGCCACAGATTCCATTCATTCTATAACGCAAATAAAAGAATTACATACGTTTAGAGCAAATTAAATTCTCCATTTGTGAAGGAGGTATTTGTGGCAGTATCGTGCGCATTTTCATGGAATTATTTTTAACGATTTTCTGTACCATTTGTAATTGATGTAAACGTTAGCACTTGATAGCACGAGTTATTTCATTGTTATTTTTGAATCAAGTGGGTGTGTTCAATCTGTCACAGTGTTTTTTTTTTTCCCAAATTTTGATTGTGTTTGGTTAGTGCACAATTTTTGGAATAGATGTTCTCTTACTTTTCTACGCCTCGTCCCGTTTATGAGGGGTCAGTCCTCTTAGTCATCAACCTCCAAGATATTCTATCTTGAGTTGTCGCTTCGTACATGTTCTCGTCCCTCAAGTTCTTCCTTATTGTGTTAAGCCACATTGCCTTCAGTCTTCTTCTACTTTACTGTGCATCACTTATCCTCATTAATATACTTACTATATGTTCGCCGTCTCTACACATCACATGCCCGTATCATTTAAACCCTCTTTCTTTGAGCTCTTAAGTTCTTTAAGACTGCCTCAAATGCAGTCGCTTCTGACTTTGTCCTGTAGCGTGACACCAGCAGACCAACTAAATATTCTCATCTTACTTACTTACTTAGGTGGCGCTACAGTTCGGGGTGAACCTGGGCCTTAACCAACTTACTTACTTTACTAAGACCCTTTAACCCATCGGGGGCATAGGGCGTCAACCACGCCTGCGCGCGTGCAAAGCGATTGAGCTGCCTCCAACTCATTCCTAAAGAACTCGATTCCTCCTCAACTGTTCTGCACCACGTTTGCCTAGGGCGTCCCGCTATTCTGCCTGCCTGGGTGAGCGGATTCCACTGCATGGCGTATTTCGCAATGGAGTTATCTTCGCGCCATAGGGTGTGTCCAATCCATTGCCACTTTATTCTTCGTATAGTAATGCTTATAGGTTCTTGGCCCGTTCTCAGATAAAGTTGTTCGTTAGAAATGCGGTTCGGCTAAAAAAATTTCAAGATGATTCTTAAGCATTTGTTTACGAAGACTTGCAGCTTGGGTGTGTTAATGTTGTCCACCTTCCAAGTACTGCATCCATAAAGCAGCACTGATTCTACGTTGGAGCGGAACAGTCGCAGCTTGGTTCTTAAGCTGATAACTTTACTTCTCTAGATTTTAGATAGCATTCCGAACGCAGTTTTAGCCTTCCCGATTCTGCTGCACACATCCAGTTAGGTGCCACCGCGATTAGCCGATATCACACTTCCTAAATAAAGAAAGTTATCAACTTTCTCGACTTCCTGTCCGGCAATGTAAAGTTGAGCGCGGGCATTAGAAGTGCTCAGGGCTTTTATTTTGGCTGTGTTTATTTTTAGCCTCACTTTGTTTGCCTCAGCTTCTAGATTTTGGGCCACCAGATGAAGATCCATTATCCGATGTGAAAGTAGATAAACATCGTCAGCGTAATCTAGGTGTTTAAGGTAAGATGTCATAGTCCAACGAATTCCATAGTTGCCTTCCGTCAATGCTGCACGGAGTACATCGCTAATAACCACCAAGAACAATAGTGGTGACAGTATGCACCCTTGACGTACTCCAATTTGGACTTCAAAATCCTCCGACACCTTACCATTGTGCACGACGTGCCACTTACCGCCCTCGTATGTAGCCTTGATAATAGCTATAAGTTTTTCTGGGATACCTCTCCTGCGCAAGGCCAACCAGATAGCATCTCTATTCAATCTGTCGAAAGCTTTCTCGAAGTCGATAAACATTAAATGTAGCGGCGACCTGTACTCAACGCATTGCTCGATAATGATCCGTAAGGTGTTTATGTGGTCGATGCAGGAGGATCCAGAATGAAAGCCTGCCTGTTCGACGTCGAGAGTTGAGTCTTAATGTTCTTTAATTCGTTCTAGAATTATTTTAGCTATTATTTTGGCCACGGCTGGAAGAACGCATATACTTCTCCAGTTACCGCAATCCATCAAGTTTCCCTTCTTTGGAAGTTTAATGATCATCCCCCTTTCCACTCCTGTGAAAATTGTTCGCTATCCCAAGCTCTCCGTATTAGGGGATGCAGCAAATCTGCCGATGTATTTGGAGATGTTTGAAATAGATCGGCAGGGATGCCATCAATACCCACCGCCTTGTTCTTCTTGAGGGACTTGATTGCTGTTATTATCTCGGTTTTACTGGGAGGTGCGGTGCGAATTCGGGAATTTGTTTCTTCGAACTGCTCATTCGAATTCGAGATCATGCCGCCATCGTCTATGTGATTTAGCACTGTAGCAAAATGTTCTCTCCATCTAGTTAACTGATCCTCATCCGACATCAGAAGGTTACCGTCTAGACTCTTCACTGGATGTTGTTTGGAGTTTCGACCACCGATGAGCTCCTTAGCGATGCTATAAACAGTCCTACTGTCGCACCTACTCGCTGCTTCTTCAGCCCTTGAGGCCAGTGAGTTGACATATTGACGTTTGTCACGTCTCACACTACGCTGCACTTATTTCTTCTTCGCACGGTATTGGGTTTCAAGCTCGGTTCTCTCTACTGCTGAAGCCGCTGCAATTCGAGCCTTGATTGCTGTACGCTCATCGATCCGTCTACAGGTGTCTGTAGAAAGCCATGTGCAGTGGTGTTTCTGCTTTTTACCGACATACGTGCGTGCCCCAGTCGCAAAAGCATTTTTCACAGCACTCCAGTGGTCATCCATGTTCTCTATGCTGCTGATTGATTGTTTCGGACGTCCAGGAGACAATTTCTAAAGCGGCGACTGATCGCAATGTGGTCGATCTGGTTGGATGTTCGTTGCCTATTAGTAGAGACCCAACTGATTTTGTGGCAGGTGTTATGCTTAAACAGCGTACCTTCGATGACTAGGCGGTTGGTATTGCAGAAGTCCACAAACCACTCACCGTTATCATTACGGTCTCCCACGCCGTGAACTCCCATCACGTGCTTAAGCAAGGTGTTGTCGCTACCCAACTTGGCATTGAGGTCTCCCATCACCATTACGATGTCCCCATTAGGCGTTTGGTTGTAGGCGACGCCTAAGTAGCTATAAAAATCATCCTTTTCATCCTCAGTCGCGTCTAGAGTCGGAGCATAACACTGTATGATGGTAATTTTTCTAACTCTACTCTGGAACATAGCCGTCAATATCCGGTCACTATGGGGTTTCCAGGATATGAGGCTACTACGTGCTGCTGGAGTTAGCATGAGTCCTACTCCGGAACTCCGTGCACTTCCAGCTGGTTTACCAGAGTAGAGCATGACAGTGCTTTTTGTTGGGGAGATGAATTCCTCAGCATCGAACCATCCTATCTCGCTCAGCCCTAAGATGTCTATTTTATACCGTCCGAATTCGCGTTCTAATTGGAGGAATCTGGCGTTATAAGGTCTTTCCTTGAGTGAGTCCAGGAGGGTCTTAACGTTCCAGAATCCGATCGTTGCCCGTGTCCGATAGCCAAAGGTCGTCATTAAATTATCCGTCCGTATCCGAGGCGTTGGTTTCCGTTTCGGAGTAAGATTTGTTTTTACCGTTGCGGCTCGCTGAGCCACAGACCAACCGACACTTATCCAGTTTTTTGGCGCAGGAAGCTCGCCATTCGTCCTCTCCCGTTAGCAATTTCCGAAGAAATCCCCAGATGGCACCACGAGGAGGTGGGAGTAGGGCTTACTAACAGAGCTGCTAGGTTTTCGGCTGCAGTGGCTCTTTCTCGTTACTTAGCGGACAAACACCTATCGGGAGATGCTGCCCCTACGAGGCCTTTGTTAGTCGTTGCCTCAACCAACAAGCTTCTCTATTTACCTCGGTCTTTAGCGAAGTGCCCCCAGTTGCGCACTCCAAGTTGATCGAAGTCCCCTTGAACTTGTGCGCACCACCTACGGCGAGGAGGTAAACTACTGCGTCGTCCCTCGGGGTTAGATTCGAAGACTTTGCGGGCCGGAGCGTTGGTGTCCATTCGCTCTATATGTCCTAGCCATCTCAGACATCCAATATGCAGTTTTTTGACTAGGTCGATGTCGCTGTACAGCTCGTATAATTCGTGATTGAATCTTCTCCTCCAAAACCCGTCAACGCAAACGGGACCGAAAATCTTACGAAAAATTTTTCTCTCGAAGCGACCAAGGATATCTTCATCCTCTTTTAATAAAGTCCATGCTTCAGCGCCATGAAGCAGGACTGGGATGATCAGGGTCCTATACAGAGTTTCCTTAGTAGTTCGAGATAGGGCTTACTGTTAAATTGCTTTATAAGCCCAAAAAAACAGCGATTGGCAAGAGTTATTCTTCGCTTGATTTCTGCACTGATTTTGTTAGAAGAATTTATAGCAGAGCCAAGGTAGACAAAGTCCCTTACTACCTCGAAGTTATAGCTGCCCTGTGTGACGTTTTGTCCAATTCGTCGGTGTTGGTTTTCCCTTCCTGTTGACAGCATTTACTTGGTTTTGCCCTCGTTTATCGCTAAACCCATTTTGCCGTTTCTGCCTCAATGCTTGCAAACGCACCGATGACAGCCCGCTGAGTTGTTCCGATAATGTCTATATCCTCGGCGTATGCAAGCAGTTGTACAGACTTGTAATAGATTGTACCTCTGGTGTTGGCTTGTGAGTTCCGCACAACCCGTTTAAGTACAATATTGAAGAAGTCACATGACAGAGCGTCACCTTGTCTAAAACATCTTTTTACGTCAAAGGTCTCGATGAGGTGATTACCGACCTTGATGAAGCACCCACCGGTACTAGGAGCCGGCTTTCGGTGAATCATCTTAAAACTGAGGTTGTTCTTTTTACGAGAAGGAGGATTTTGACCGGTCTGACTCACCCAGTGCTAAAAGGCGTCACTATCCGTATTGCCAATGAAGCTAAATATCTAAGAATAATCTTGGATAAGAAACTTTATTGGTCTAGACACGTCGAGTTGAAAATACCCAAGCCGATCTCAGCCTTCTGGCAGTGTAAGGGTGCTTTTGGCAAGACGTGGGGCTTGTCACCGAATAAGGTTCTCTGGATCTACACGGCTATGATAAGACCATTCCTCGCATACGCGTCGGTTGTTTGGTGGAAGGAGCTCTCGCGTAAATATGTGGTTGCCTTTTGCGCGAAACTCCAAAGAACAGCTTTTCTCGGCTGCACGGGAGCTTTCCCGAGTACGCCTGGCTCTGCTCTAGACGGTTTGCTGAACTTACCTCCCCTCGATACCTATATCATGGGTTGCACTATCAAAGCCGTCCATCGTCTTAGGCGGGGTGGTTTTTGATATACTCCACACTGGAATTTTGGGGAACTTGAGCGACACTAATCTTACGACTCCGGTCTTATGGATATGCCGTCTGATACAATGACACCAGAACTCCAGCTGATGCGCAAATTCAGAGTCGACTTTGCTTGTGTCCAGGACTGGCTTCGGCCAGAGTCTGACCCGGGAATGGAATATAGTCGTATTTTCACGGATGGTTCCAAAACCAGTCAAGGGTCTGGCGCTGGTGTCTTCGTGGAAGTCGACAACATTAGACTTCTTTTCTCGTTAGGCAAATATGCGTCTGTTTTCCAAGCGGAAACGTATGCAATCCTAATGGCCATGAACTATGTTGTGAAGAACAGGTGGAAGGGGCGTAGCATTTGTGTCTGCAGTGACAGTCAGGCTGCACTTAAAGCCTTGCTTAACCCTTTAACCACTAACCAAAAACTCTTTGAACTCGGTCGCAAGGCTGAATTGTCTGTCTCTTATCTGGGTCCCAGGTCACACTGGAATCTTGGGGAACGAGATCTCCGATGAGATTGGTAGACAAGGCTCAGAGGAGGGTTTCTGAGGTCCCGAACCCGCGTTGGGTCTTCCAGCGTCCTCGATTAGGGCTTCCATTGACGATTGGGTCTCTCACGAGCACAATTGTGTGTGGCATGACTCTCCAGGATGCAGGTTGACTAAACGCATACTCCCGGACGTCTGCAAGAAATCAGCGGCATTCTTGCTGTCTTTCAGCAGGCCACTTCGCTTTTGCCAAGCACCTCAACGTGTTGGGCTTAAGTGACACTACAAACTGCGACGCTTGTGGAGAGAGCCACGACACCGCAGAACATTATCTCTTTTGTTTCCTTTGTTCATATCAGGTGGCAGATCTTCGGTGCGGATGTGGTGAGTTTTGGTACTGCTAACTCCTCATCACTGAAGTGCTTGCTTGGCTTTCTTCGAAAGTCAAGGAAATTCGAATAAAATGGGTAAATCAGGGTTTGCTCGCTGGTAATACAATGGACCAGTTGCGTCTGAGTGCTCCAGTCGAGCGTTTCCTATCCCGACAAAAAAAAAAAGCTTCGGTTTATGAACATGTAAGGTCGAATAGCATTACGAGTATCTTTAGTATCTTGTGAGACTTGTGATGTTTTATTGCAGCATTTAACACAATATTTCCAAACTGGATAACCATAGAATAATACCTATTTAAGCACAAGCTTGTGAATAATAATACTATTTTCGTTATATAACTTGGATTTCCTGTTTATATAATAAAAGGATATACAACATATTCATTCACTTTATGGTTATGATATATCGTGCTCACTAAAAGTTAGTCTCATGTCAAGATTAACACCTAAACATTCCACCAAAGGTTTTCATTTCTATTTCCATTAACTTCAATTCCACTCTCCAGTTGTGGTAATATTTTACTTAAATTACTCTGAATGGTGAATAACAATATATGCGGTGAAAATACTGCGGTATCGTAAGCATAAATAACTGCTTCATCCTCCTAGCGGAGGATGCTTGTATGGAATTAAGAAGCAAATCAACGACCATATTGGATGCCGATACGTAAAAGAACTCGATCAAATTTCAGTAGAAGTCGAAACCGAAAAATCTAGAATGTACATAATCCCGGTATACGATGGAAGATTTTGGGAGGCTGTATAACTTATTATTAGAATCTGGAAAAGGAAACATAATGGCTATTGGAGATTTCAACGGAAGAGTAGGAAATACGCAGATCTTAGAAGTGGAATCAGGACTTTTACCAAAATCAATGAACGAAGCCAGAAGCGCTGACGACAACCAAATTGATAGTAATGGCAAAAAACTCGTTGAAATGTGCGAATCTACTGGGTTAACAGTAATAAACGGTCGTTCCAAAAGTGACACTAAAGGCTATTTAACATATATTAGAGGTACTGCATGCTCGACCATTGACTACTGTTTTGGGCAGAGAAAGTGGCTTAAGTATATGGTATAACAGACTTCTACGTCGACGAGATAAACCACTCGGATCACCTACCCTTAGCTTTTAAACCAGAAGCTCAGTGTGTTAAGCGGCTCGGAGATCAATTCAATTCGCGGACCAGACATACTCACCGCTTGTATCTCAGACGCAGCCACGCTGCGCTAGCGTGTGTGAAGATTGCAAAAGAAACAAGTATGGTACGACTGGGAATGTGAGTTAGCAAGGAGAAAAGCTTTTACTTATTTATGCTTGTTAAGAGAAACAGGTAACAACTCCGCCAAAGCCATGTATCAACAGTCAAATAAAGCATATAAAATGATATGCAAGGAGAAACGAAAAAGGTACACTCAGCAGCTGACGATGGAGATTCTAAGAGTTAAAGACAGCCGTTCCTTTTGGAATTGGCTAGAACACTCAACGGCCAAACCCTTACAAGTGGCATTCAAGTGGAAGCATCGATCTTAGCCGAGCATTTTAAACAACTGCTTAAACCACCATACACGAGAATTCAACTACATTATGCGCTACCTAAGGGGATATAGCGTGATAAGGGGATATAGCGTGTATCACGCCTTTCACCCATCGGAAAGAGCCAGAGGCGGATCATCTTTGTTTATAAAAGAATCTATCGAACACTCTGCAGAAATAAAGATTGAATTAGAAGCAATGCAAGTAAGCACGGTACGCGTTAGAAATAGACATTTTGCCTTCAACATTTCGTCTATATATTGTCCATTGCGATGTAAACTTGAAGAAAGTGATTTCACAAACATATTCAAATTCCTTAAACCAAATTTTATTATTGGTGGCGACTTCAACGCGAAACACCCCTTCTGGGGCTCAAGGTACGCCTCTCAGAAAGGTAGAAAGCTTTATAATGCGGGTATGCAATACAGTTGTGATTTTTACTCGACGGGTAAACCAACATATTGGCCGACTGATAGAAATAAGATACCAGATCTGATTGATTTCTTTGTTCTTAAAGGAATATCTGGCAACTGTATAAAAGTTGAAGAAAGCTTTGATCTCTCCTCTGATCATTCTCCAATCATTATGACGATAAGCGAATCTCTGATTAAAAAAGTACGACCGGCCAGATTAACCGGCGCGAAAACTAATTGGGATGGCTTTAAAAAAGATATTGAAGCAAATATTGAGCTGAGCGTATCACTTAAAACGCCCTATGAACTTGAAGTTGAAGTAGATCGCTTCGTCGAAATCTTACAGGATGCCGCGTGGAAGAATACTCCCAAACCAAAGAGAACCCCGGCCAGTTACATTCAAACTTATCCGCAGGAAATAAAAGAGATGATTAAGGAGAAGAGAAAAGCGCGTAAAAGATGGCAACAAACTCGGGCTCCGCAACATAAAGCCCATCTTAACCGCTTGTGCAACTCACTAAAAAGATCTATTAAAGACCTTAAGAATAATCAAATGCAAAGTTACCTAGAAAGCTTAACGGCAGAAAAAGATTCTAACTATTCGCTTTGGAAGGCTATAAAAGGTATTAAAAAACCTCAAATTCAAGCCGCGCCAATTAGGAAAAATCAAGACGAATGGGCCAGGCATGATAAAGAAAAAGCGCAAGTTTTTGCCGCCCACCTGCAAGAAACTTTCAAACCGTTTGATGGACAAGCTCTTATTGAAAATACAAATACGTCGTATATAGACAATAGCGTAATAAGAAATGCAACACTTACCGAACTTAAGGAAGAAATAAAGAAACTTAAACCTAAGAAAGCTCCTGGATACGACCTAATTACGGGAGAGGTTCTTAAAGCACTACCAAGAAAAGCTCTAATTAAGCTTCTGTTTATTATAAACGCCGCGATTAGACTAGAATATGTTCCCAGTCAATGGAAAGTCGCCGAAGTTATAATGGTCCTTAAGCCTGGAAAACCGCCGAATGAAAAAACGTCTTATAGGCCGATTTCGCTTCTTCCAATTATATCCAAAGTGTTCGAGAGAATATTGGTTAGGCGAATACAGCCGGTAATAGAAGAAGGGCATCTCATCCCGGATCATCAATTCGGATTCAGAAGTAAGCATTCTACAGTTGAACAAGTACATCGTATAACACATGTAATCGAAAAATCACTTGAAGAAAAAAAGATTTGTTCAAGCGTATTCCTTGACGTTTCTCCAGCCTTTGACAAGGTCTGGTACGAAGGCTTAAAGTTTAAATTACGACAAGTTCTGCCAGAGCACCTATATAATATTTTGAAGAACTACCTTACGAATAGGCTATTCCGCGTCAAATGTGGAAACGAATATTCTGATTTTAAGGAAATAATGGCTGGGGTGCCGCAAGGAAGCGTTCTTGGTCCAGTCTTATATCTATTATACACTCGTGATATACCGCAAGTAGAAGGCACTGAGCTAGCTACATTTACCGACGACACTGCTATCTTGACAGTAGGTAAAACGGTCGAAGATACTACAGAAAAACTGCAAGAAGCTTTGGATAGAGTAAATGAATGGACAAAGATTTGGCGAATCGCACTCAACGAGACCAAATCTGTTCATGTAAATTTTACTTATAGGAAAATAAATAACTTGCCGATCTATTCGAACTCGGTTCAAATCCCGTTTGCAAACGAGGCTAAGTATCTTGGAATGACACTTGATACAAAGCTGAAATGGAAAACGCACGTAAAGAAAAAACGCAAAGAATTAGATAATAAATATAGAGAAATGTATTGGTTACTTGGAAAATATTCCAAGCTTAATATATATAACAAACTGCTTTTATATAAGCAGGTGCTAAAGCCCGTATGGACATATGGTATACAACTCTGGGGTTGTACCAAAATAAGTAACATCCAAATTTTACAAACCTTTGAGAACAAAGTGCTAAGGGGTATTGTTAATGCGCCATGGTATATCAGAAATAGCGATATCCACAGAGATCTTGGCATTAAAACAATCGAAGACGAAATCAAAAACTACGCGAGAAAGCATAAAAGTCGACTAGAAAGTCACGCTAATATAACAGTCCTCCAAGTTTTGGATGAAAGAAATTTACTTTGCCGTCTACAAAGAACCAAACCGTTAGACTTAGCGCGTTAAGTAACCGCGTCTAAACTGCGGAGCTAGCAGGAACTTCTAATGGGAAGCTACCTGCAAAACGTCATTATTTCGCGAAACGAAAACTACTTGATAAGTCGAATACTTAGTTGTAGTAAAAATAAAAACAAGTCTGTTTTGAAGGGAGGTTTTTTAGTGGGTAAGAATCCCACACTACTATGAGCACGCGCTGTCGATCCTCATAGTGTCTTGTTGAAGATTTTCACCTACCCTCGGAAAAAAAAAAAAAATTATGCGCTACCTTACCAGAGAGAGGATGTACTGGATTGCAAAATTACGTCGCAAGAAGTCTGCACAATTATACATCGATGCAACTTAAATAAAGCCTCAGGAGAGGATCGCATACCGTACGAATTCTTCAAGTACGCTACGAATGAATTCATAGAAAAACTAACGGTTGCTTACAATTTCATTTTCGAGGTGGGGGAAGTGCCGCCCAGCTTTAAGAGAAATATAATCTTCCCACTGTTCAAAAAAGGAGATCGCAGTGATCCGAGTAACTACAGGGGCATAACCTTCCTGAACTCTGTAATGAAAATCTTCACCGGAATCATCTTGGATCGGGCAAAAAACTATACGCGTTCTTCGTAGACTTCAAGGCAGCTTTTGCCTCCATTGCCAGAAAATCGCTGTGCTATAAACTTAGTAATCTGGGAGTGTTAACGAAAGTACTTAAGGTTATACAAAGTCTTACGATGAAAACAGAACTGCAGTATGGGATGGTCACAACGTGTCAAACTGGTTTGATTCGCGAATGGGCGTTAAACAAGGATGCCTCATGAGTCCCCTACTCTTCTCTGTTTTTGGACGACCTGCCAACCTTCTTGCCTGGGGGAATTGAGTTTGACGGGGTAAAAGTAAAACTCCTTATGCACGCGGATGACATAGTCATTCTATCGGAAACGCCAACCATGATGCAAAACATGGTCAACAAATTAGAACAATACTGCAGTTTGTGGGACTTACAAGTGAACACAAATAAATCAAAAATGATGGTCTTTCGGAATAGTTTTGGGCGATTCGCAAGGAATGAAAGGTGGACTTGGCAAAGCGAAGAATTAGAAAATGGAAAGGAGTACAAGTACCTCAAAAAGCACCTGGAAGAAAAATTAAAAGAGGCAAAAAGAGCAATCAACTGTAGTTGGAGAGGCATACTCTATAAAAAAAAATATTGCTTTAAGCACAAAATATAAAATCATGTACCATGCAGCCCAAATGTGGGGCATCTACCAATATGAAGAAGTTGAAAAGATGTTGAGGTACTTCATAAAAAAAATAATTAGATTGCCGGAAAACACCCCAAACTATATGCTCCACCTGGAAACCGGGCTGCCCCCATTATACAGGGTGGTTTACATAAGATGCGACAAAAGCCTAGGACGGATAGGTTGGGTCGAGATAAGAAAAAAATCGTACGGGAGGGGGGGTCTATCTCCCCCTGTTTAGGCGGGAGTAAAAAGTAAATAAAAGAATGGAATATTAGCTTTCAAAAAAGCTATAGCACATTATTGTACGTTTTACCGTTGATTTTTAATAATTTTTTTTTCATTTTAAGTCAATTTTTTTCAAAATTGCCCTCCCGCCTAAACGGGGGAAGATAGCCCAATTAAATCCGTTTTTTACTCAAAATTTAATACAAGTTCGTTGTTGCGATTGATTGTTCGATTGTAAAAAATCGCCAACATACACAGAGATATATGTACTCTTGGCTACGTAACTTTTTCAAATGTCAAGCTATGACGCTAAGATTTAGAGGGAATATCAACAACAGATGTACCAACTTAACAAAGAAAACAGAACTCAAATCGGAACGATGGGAGCGCCACACGGTTTTTATTCCCGTAACTTTTTGATCAAGTTGGTATACGCCGTAAACTACAATTTTTCAATGAATGGACTTGAATTTTTCATTGTACGTACCATTGGTATCTTTTGAAGATTCCTGCACCTCCAGGCGCAACCAAAAAAAAAAAATAAAAATATAACCAACCGGAACGAGGAGGCAGAATGTTCTTTGTGCAATCTACATACGAGCTATCGAAGACTTACATCACCTAGTCGGAATATGTCCAATACTGAGGGGGATTAGAAGAGCACATTGGGGAAAACATAGTTTATCAACAAGCGAAATCATTTCAATCCTAAATGGCCAAAATTGGAATACACTGTCTAGCTACTTAAAGTTATCATTGAAATATCGACAGCAAATAGTAGATGAATCATTTTAAATCACATTTGTACATACATGTGGGCGCCGTGGCGTAAGTGGTTAGTGTGTCGGATCACTACGCATGAGGTTCCAAGTTCGAATCCCAGAAAACACCAAAAAGTTTTTTCACGGTCCCACCTCTCGCGAGCGTCTGACAAACATCCGAGAGTATTGTGTCTCGAAAAAGCTCCTCAAATCGCCGTTCGGATACGGCACTAAACTGTAGGTCCCTTCCATTCGTGTGAAAAATATAACGCACACAACATGAGTGGTTGCGAGAAGCTAGGCCCTGGCACTTTAAAGAGCTGTTGCGCCAAATATTTATTTATTTTATTTTTATTTTTTACATGCATTAAAAAAAGTAAAATTAACTATTTATCACATTTTCAATAATACCCTGCTATGAATTGTAAATCTCTTCTATCCGACTGACGGCAAATGCCAATGCTGTATTTTGTCCGATAAAATCACAATTAATAATAATAATACTATTTGAAAATCCGATGTTTTCATGTTATATGTATAAAACGGAACCAAAAAGAGAACCTTGCAGAACTCCAGAACGAAAATTAGACAATTCAGAATATACTCGTATGCCATCGACAAAATCTTTACAATGACAAGGAGGGACTAACAAAAGTTCGCTTAGTTGGTGTCAATTTAGTAGTTTTTGAAAAAAAAAAATGCATTTCTGTGGCTTATAATCTAACAATATTTATTTACAAATTTCAGAACAATAGGTAAAAATAGAGACGAGAAAGAGAAAAATTAGTGACGTAGCTCGGTTGAAGTTCCACCCACTTCGAGGCGAGGTGAACTCACGCCAGTCAAATTTCTGCACGTACCTCAAAATGCATACGGAATAAATGCACCATTTCTTGTTACTATTTCAAAGTGGTTTCGAAGATTCCAGACTGGCAATTTTTCTCTGGAGGACGAATCTCGTGAATATCGGCCCAAATCCTCGACCGACAAGATACAAATATGGCCCTGGTGAAGGGTAAAATTGACGAATATACCAAGATGACACTGGAGATGATAGTGGATGAACTGGGCTTGAGTTCCATCGCTGTGTCACGAATTTTAAATTATCACCTGAAATATTCGAAGAAGTCAGCTCGATGGGTTCCAAAAATGTTGAATGGAGAGCAAAAAGAGGCTCTTGTTCGTTTTGCTCAATATCTCCTGGATAAGTTCGAAAATGGAGAGTCAAGCTACTCACTTTACTTATGTCCTGTATCCCCTTGTGGGTCCTAGGGCCTCTACTACGCCTACGCGCCATCGTGTACAACTTTTCCCTAAGTGCCGTGCCTCCTTCTCGACTGTTCTGCGCCATGTTCTCCTCGGACCGCCAGGTCTTCTGCCATCCTGAATTAGAGGGCTCCATTGCACAGCATGGTTCGCTATGGAGCTGTCACCCTTTCGGAACGTGTGCAATCCACTGCCACTTCCGCCGTTGGATAGTTGAGCCTAGTGGTTCCTGACCCGTTCTCTCGTAAAGGTGTTCGTTAGGGATACGATTGGGCCAGAAAATCCTCATGATATTGCGCAGGCACATATTAACGAACGTTTGCAGCTTTCTGGTGATAGTAGTGGTCACTCTTCACGTGCCGCAAGCACATAACAGCACGGATTCAACGTTGGCGCGGAACAATCTTATCTTCGTGTTCAAACTGATTGCATTGCTTCGCCATATTTTGGACAACATCCCCAACGCGGACTTTGCTTAGACGATCATGTTGGCTATATCCAGTTCGGTTCCACCATCGGTCTAGCCAATACTCCCAAGATACTGGAAATCCTCTACTCTCTCTACCGGTTGTCCAGCAATGCATATTTGAGACGATGAGTTTGTTCCTGGCTGATAATTTTAGTTTTTGCCGTATTAATTTCCAGCCCGACGACACCTGCCTCCCTCTCCACATTTGCTGTCATTTGGTGGAGGTCCATAATTCTGTGGGAGAGTAAGCATACATCGTCTGCGTAGTCAAGATGTTTCAGTTGAGATGTAAGAGTCCATCGAATTCCTCCGTTTGCCGTCGACAAAGCTACACGAAGCACATCGCTAATCACCAATAGGAATAATATTGGTGAAAGGATACAACCTTGTCTTACGCCACTCTGGATCTCAATTTCCTCAGACAACCTTCCCCTGTGCAGAACGTGACATTTGTAGCTTTGATAATAGCAATTAGTTTATCGGGAATGCCTCTCCTGCGTAAGGCACACCAAATAAACTCCCTGTTGACACTATCGAACGCCTTCTCAAAACCGATGAACAGCAGGTGCAGTGGCGATCGGTATTCAACACACTGTTCGATGATAATCCGCAAGGTGTTGATGTGGTCGGCACAGGAGGTTCCAGAGCGGAAACCTGCTTGTTCGGCATCGAGTGTGTTTTCGAGATGTTGTTTGATTCGCTCAAGGATGATGTTAGCTATTATCTTAGCTACAGCAGGCAGCACGCAGATACCCCTCCAGTTTCCGCACTCCATTAAATTTCCTTTCTTAGGAAGCTTGACGATCATTCCCTTTTTCCACTCGTTAGGAAAGCTCTCAGCTCCCAAGCTCTCTCTATAAGTGGAAGCAGAAGCTCAGCCGATGTTGTTGGTGCTGTTCGTAAGAGCTCTGCATGAAAACCGTCAAGTCCTACCGCCTTGTTGGTTTTGAGTGCCTTGATTGCGGTAATGATCTCATCTTTACTGGGAGTCGTGGTGCGTATTCGGGAACTTCTCTCCTCGGGCATTTCAGTCTGATTTGGGAGTATATCGCTAGCGAATACACGGTTCAAAACCGTAGCAAAATGCTCTTTCCATCTCTTGAGCTGGTCCTCATCCGAAATGAGCAAGGAGCCGTCTAGGCTTTTCACTGGGTGTTGGCTGGAGCTGCGACCACCTGTCATCTCTTTGGTGATTCTGTAGACGGTCCTGCTGTCACACCTCCGTGCAGCTTCTTCTGCTTCTGTAGCCAGCGCGTTGATGTTGTTGCGCTTGTCACGTCGCACGCTACGCTGAACTTCTCTCATCTTCATGTGATAAAGGGATTATAGCTCGCTTCTCCCTGCTGCTGGGGTAGCTACAACGCGAGCTTTCAGCTATTTTCGTTCGTCAATCTGTCTCCAGGTATCCTCGGAAGGCCACGCCCTTTGTCTTACCTGCGATCGACCGACAATTCTTTCAGCACCAGATGTAAAAACATTTTTCACAGCACACCAATGATCTTGGATGGTTGCGGGCATTGAGCTGCTGATTGCTTCCACAACTTGCGAAAAGTGCTCCCTTAATTGTTGGCGCACTGAGGGATCACTAAGTCTATCGACGTTGAACCTGGGCATTCTTGTGTTGTCGTGCGATCTTCGAACTGTAGCAGTGCGTAGTTGGATAGTAGCTATCATAAGATGGTGATCACGTACTATCCCCACATCTGCCCCTCGCTTGTTTCGGACGTCCAGGAGACTACTTCTAAAGCGGCGGCTGATAGCAAAATGGTCAATGTGGTTGGAGGTTGCTTGCAGGCAGGTCTTGTGCTCAAACATGGTGCCACCTATCGCAAGGCGGTTGGCTTTACAGAAATCCACAAACCTTTCGCCGTTGTCAATGCGGTTGCCTAGTCCATGTTGCCGATTACATGTTTGAGCCCTTCGTTGTGGTTGCCTACCTTGGCATTGAAATCCCCCATCACTATGTCTCCATTTGGTGTTGTGTTGCAGACGGCGCTTAAGAGATTGTAGAAGCTCTCCATTTCGTCCTCAGACGAACTATTCGTTGGGGCGTAATACTGTATGATGGTGACGCGTCGTACTCTAGTCCGGAATCTGGCCGTCAAAATCCTATCACCATGAGGCTGCCAGGATATTAGGCCCTTGCGTGCTGTTGTTGTTAGCAGTAGTCCGACTCCATATTCCCGCGGACTTCCGGATGGTCTTCCAGAATAGAGTAGTACAGTGTTACGCGTTGGAGACTGGTACTCGCCCGCGTCTAACCATCTTACTTCACTTACCCCCAAAATGTCCAGTTTATATCGCATGAATTCGTTTTCCAATTGGAGGGATCTGGCATTGTAAGGACCTTCTCTTCCCGAGTCGAGGAGCGTCTTTACATTCCAGAAACCTATCTTTGTCCGGGTACAATAGCCAAAAGTCGTCAACATGTGATCATTCCTTATCCGAGGCATAGTGTCGGTTTCTGTAGCGGACGGTTTTCAGTAACGCAGGTTGCTGGCCCCCGTTACCTAGTCTAGAATCAAGGGCCTAGACAACCCGCACTTACAATTTTAGCCTACACGTACAAGGATTTATACGTATAGTTGCCCGGGAACCACCACTAGGAGGTAAAGTAAGAACTTCATCACGAACTTGATTGTTGCGCTACTGGCCCAAGCCAAGTTTTGGGCAGTCAGTAGTTTCTCGATCAATCGCAATGCAGGTCCCCAAAGAGAGTCAAGCTGCATCAATAAGATCGTTACAAGTGATGAATCTTGGTTTTACAAGTACGACCCGGAAACCACACAGCAGTCCATGGTATGGAGCCCAGAAGGTGCAAATCCTCCAGTAAAGGCCAAACAAGAAAAGTCAGCGACAAAAGTTATGATGTCGGTGTTCTTCACCAGGACGAAAATGGTCGCCGTCATCCCGCTTGAAACTGGTCAGACAGTCACTGCTAATTGGTGTACTGAAACTTGCTTACCACAAGTTTTCCAAAATTTACTAGGACACCGACAAAAAGTGGAGCTGCGCCGCTACTTTTTGCATCACGACAATGCGCCTGCGCACACTGCTGAAAAAAACCAACAACTTTCTTGCGCTCTCGGGCATCAATGAAATTCCAAAAAAAAAAAAATATGAATCAATGAAATTCGCCTAGCACCTAATTCTCCGTATCTAGCGCCGTGTGACTTTTGGCTGTTTCCGAAAATAAAAAAAGATTTGAGGGAAAAAATCTTCACATCTAATGAGGAGATTATTAATGCAGTCAACGTCGAAATCGAAAAGCTCCAAAAAGAGGATTTTAAAAACTGTTTTGAAAGATAGATCTATCGGCTGAAGAAATGTATTGAAATAAATCGGAACTATGTTGAGAAATAAAAAAAAAATGAAAATTAAATATCGAAATTTAAAATTATTTTTGTGTTTTATTATTCAACCAACTAAGCGAACTTTTGCTTAGACAAAAAACTTTGCACAATTTTACACAAATAAACAGAAAAATGTAACTCAAATATCTCTTATTTTGGGACAACATGTCTCGCTGAATCAGATGTTCTCTCTGTATCCAGCAACACCATACTTATTGATATACGCATGGGCATGGTTAAGCTTAATATGCTTTTAAATCAGTCAGCAACAAATTTTAACAGGTCTATCTACATTTAATACAGAATTAATCTTTGCAGTCTTCTTGTAATAAAATCCAAATTATTTTAGGTTTGTGGTTGTTTCGTTCAACATATCAATGGTTGAAGACGAGGCGTGTAACTAACTATTTTTTTTTTTAATTACAGACAGAGTCACCAATGATGTACAAAAAGTTGATATTAATCCTGATTCTATTGATTGGAACATGTGTGGCACAGCATCGCGACACGGAGATGGATGATCTGATCTCCTCGATATTTGACAGAAATGCGGGCTTTTCAACCGTAGCTCCAGTACGAGTAACACCTACGAGTACACCAGCACCTATAATTGAAGATGGTGATCCTGGACCTTCCACTTATCAAAAATGTGGCATAGGTAGAGAATGCGTTCGGGCATATCTTTGTTCTAGTGGAACTATAAATGACGACGGTGCCAAACTGATTGATGTTCGAATTGACGATGATGGGCCAGAGCCAGAATGCCCAACACTTGAAACCTGCTGTTCTGTTGATGATAAGGTGATTACCCATAAATCACTCTAAGGATCACAAATCTTATTACGTTTTTCTGTTTAGGTTGATGATCCAATAATTAGACCAGTGAAGACCCCTACCGCTTGTGGGTATCGAAACTTTGAGGGCGTTGGCTTCAAAATCAAAGGAAGGGACAACGAAGCCCAGTTTGGTGAATTCCCATGGATGGTGGCCATTTTTCGCGTGGAAAACGTTCCTAATATTGATTTGAATATATACTGCTGCGGTGGTTCCTTGATTACTCCACAAGTGGTAATAACCGGGGCTCATTGTGTTAAGACCACGCCAACGAATACCTATAAGGTGCGTGCTGGTGAATGGGAAAGCAGAAGAATGAACGAGGTTTACCCACATCAAGACAGGAATATCGCGGATATAATTGTCCATGAGAGCTACTACGCCGCTGCCCTGTACAGTGATATCGCTTTGCTATTCGTTGACGTGCCATTTGACTTAGCTCCAAATGTCAATACGATATGCCTGCCGCCACCTACTTTAAATTTCGACTCCTCACGCTGTTACGCCACTGGTTGGGGTAAGGATCAATTCCAAAATGGACAGTATCAGAATATTTTGAAGAAGATGGATTTGCCAGTTGTGCCTTTTGCTCAATGTCAGAGGAACTTGAGAACAACTCGCTTGGGAAGGTATTTCCGATTGCATAGAAGTTTCATGTGCGCCGGTGGGGAACGCGGCAAGGATATGTGCACGGGTGATGGTGGTTCTCCGCTAGTGTGTCCAATGACCACCGACCCGAATCGCTACTTCCAAGTTGGGATTGTCGCCTGGGGTATCGGATGCTCAAAAGAAGATATTCCCGGAGTGTATGCCAATGTGCCGCACTTGCGAGCATGGATTGATCAAAAATTGGCCCGTAAGGGGATAAATCCGACGTATTTTACTGCATAAATTTAAAGATACTCATTGGAAAGTTTTATGTCAGATGCTTACTCTGATTTCAAATATACTCGTACATACAATCTCTTTTACATATTTTACACTTAAATGTTTATTGAATTTTTCTTTTTTAGCCTTTGAGCTTTCAGGTTAAGTTTATAAGTGCAGCAAGGTTTTGGAATGGTGGTCCATTCTGATTAAAAATTTATTCTGGTAAGAAATGCTGTATTGCACGTGGTGCATTGAATTAACTGGCAGTTCCTCGTTACTTTTAAGATCTGCTATCCGTTTGTTTAGGGTGTCATACTCTTCATTGTTGCTCTGGAGACTGGGATGTGTAATGACCAAAGGTTTTGAAATATTTGTTGCGTCGTTTGCTAATATTTTCGTAATGCTTGTGGCAGGAATATAGGCTGCAATAAGTCTGCTGGACATACCTTCGTAGGCTGTTATACTCATCATATCCTGTTTGAGGATGCAGTTTGACTCTGATGTTAAAATACCATCGTCTTGTAGCGAAACTTATAGTATTCGTCTACCGCAGATTACGTTAAAGGTGTACTTCCTGTCCAACACCAACTTTACATTGATAGTACTGATGACAGCGATAACAGATGATTCATATGTTGACATATATTGACAGTAGCTTTTTTTAGATTAAATGTGAATTTATTTTACAACATTTTCTTAGTTTTACAAGTTTCACAATTTAAGCATTTAATCTAAAAAAAAAAAAAAAAAAAACGGCTATTACCGTCAGCCGGTGGGCAAAATCGCATCATCCTCAACCCCACGCGGTGCCCGCTGGATAGCTATCTGATAGTGAACTAACGATGAGCGTATGCTGAGTCTGACGATATATGTGCAGCTGAACACTCAGACCTGCATAAGCACATCTGGGTGAACTTCAGCGCGCATATGTCTAACCGGACGAGGCGTCTCTTGTTGACCTGATCGGCTGAAATATGCGTCTCAGAAGTCTAGCAAGAGGTCCTCAGAAGGAGGTCGTACGGCGGACGAATTCTCTCGATGGAATCAACGGTGACGTCTACAGACCAGCGGATACCTTACTGGAGCTACTTCGACATATTTGGAGCTGGGGTCTGTAAGGATTTTCAATACTACGTCAGGGTATTGAAAAAGAGATGGTGGCGGGTGAACCCTTAATGGGCCAACGGCAGCGCTCATATCCCCGAAGTGGGTTACTGACATCGGTGTATCCGGCCTCTTGTCCTAGGGGTACAAAAAAAAAAGGATCTGGCCCTCCAGGTTGGGGGTTGTGCCGTCGGGTTAACTTCCCTACCACGTAAAAAACCTTCGGTTACGAAGCAACCAACAGCCTCGGATACGGATGATCTTACTGTTGACGACCCATGCAAACGTAAAAAGGACAACGATCTTCGTGTCTGCACATGGAATGTTAGGTCCCTCTACAAACCACGTGCAGCCGAACAACTTGCGGAGGCCCTAGAGTGTCTCAAAGCAGACATTACCGCCATCCAAGAAGTGCAATGGGATGGGCCGGGTAAAAGGAGTATGAAAAACTGCGACATCTACTACGGCGATTGCTACAGACAAAAAGGACAGCGTCTATTCGGGTGCGGATTTGTCATTGGAGACAGACTTAGGCAAGAAGTCTTGAGTTTCCGGCTTGTGAACGAGCGCCTTATGACTATCCGTATCGACGCTAAATTTGCCAACATTAGCCTAATATGCGTTCACTCCCCTCACGAGGAGAGGACGACGCGACAAAGGATGACTTCTACCAGCTCTTGGACAAGACGTATGAGCAATGCCCTAGCCACGACGTTAAAATTATCCTAGGCGACCTTAACGCAAAGCTAGGAAGAGAGGAAGTCTTTAATAGCGTGGTCGGAAAGCACAGCCTGCACGACAACACTTCCGGCAACGGACTCAGGCTAATTGACTTTGCGGCGAGGCGAAACTTTGTCGTAGCTAGTACGCGCTTCCCACGTCTCGATATTCACAAAGGAACATGGCTCTCCTTTGATCGAAAAATCGTCAACCAAATCGATCACATTGCGATCGACGCAAGGCACTTTTCCAGTATTCTGGGTGTCCGGACTTTCCGAGGAGCCAACGTGGACTCGGATTACTACCTAGTTGTAGCCAAGGTACGGATGCGGATATCCAGAACGGAGCAAAATCAACGAAATGCTGTGAGGAAATTTGACGTCGAAAAGCTACAATCGCAAGAGACCGCCAGAACCTTTGCCGATCGTGTTTCTTCTAATCTCAATCTTAGTCCTATGCCGCCAGCAGCAAATGCGGAACACCAGTGGCAGCGTTGCCAAAAAGCCATCAGAGATGCCGCCTCTGATGTACTGGGTTTCTCTCGCCCACCACAACGAAACCCCTGGTTTGATGAGGAATGCCAGCAAGCACATGCAGCAAAACAAGAGGCGTACAAAGCGGCGCTGCATAGAAGGACTAGAGCTGCTTACGAGCATCGACTTCTCAGAAAGAAGAAAAAAGAGCATGAGAAGCGCTCGATCGAGGAGATTGAGAGACTTTATTGCAGGAATAATGTTCGAAAATTTTACCAAAAGGGTAAAAAGAACATGCCAGGGTTTCAAAGCCAGAACAGAAGCCTGCAGGGACGAAAATGGCAACATAGTAGTAGAATCGCAGTCGGTGCTGAGGATATGGAAGGAACACTTCTGCAGACTGTTAAACGGCGATGGTGATCAATATTCCGCTGTCAGGCAGAATGAGCCATTCAACAGTGACGATGGCAGTCAAAATTCCCGTCAACCCGATCATAATGAAGTGAAAATAGCGATATCTAAACTCAAATCCAACAAAGCTGCTGGAGCCGACGGCCTTGCCGCTGAACTTTTCAAGGCAGGAGGAGATGAGTTGGTAAGGAGCATGCACCAGCTCATCTGTAAAATCTGGTCGGACGAAAGTATGCCCGATGAATGGAACCTCAGCATCGTTTGCCCGATCCTGAAGAAAGGAGACCCTCTGAACTGCGCCAACTACAGAGGTATAAGTCTCCTAAATATCGCATATAGGATCCTGTCTGCCGTACTATGTGAACGCCTAAAACCGATCGTCAACAAGCTGATAGGTCCTTATCAGTGCGGTTTCAGGCCTGGAAAGTCCACCATTGACCAAATATTCACACTACGGCAGATCTTGGAAAAAACCCATGAATATAAAATCGATACGCACCACCTTTTCATCGATTTCAAAGTTGCCTATGATAGCGTGTATAGAGACGAGTTATACAGAGCCATGTCTAGTCTTGGCATACCTGCCAAGCTCGTCCGTTTGTGCAGAATGACGATGGAGAACTCTCGCTGCTCCATCAAAGTCGGTAAGAACATCACCGAACCGTTCGATGTCAGGAAAGGTCTGAGACAAGGCGACGGGCTATCATGCGATCTCTTTAACATAATACTTGAGAGAATTGTACGAAACTCACAAGCCAACCCCGGAGGTACAATCTTCTTCAAGTCTGTACAACTACTCGCTTATGCCGATGACATTGACATAATCGGAAGAACTCAGCGGGCCGTCAATGGGGCATTTACGAGTATTGAAATCGAGGCAGCAAAGATGGGTCTAGCGGTCAATGAAAGCAAAACAAAATATATGCTGTCTACAAAAAAGGACACCCAACATCGGTGTCTTGGACAGAATAATAGACAATAGACAGATACAATTTTGAGGTAGTAAAGGATTTTGTCTACCTAGGCTCTATGGTCAGCTCCGCAAATGACATGAGTGGAGAGATCACACGGAGAATTACTCTTGCCAATCGTTGTTTCTATGGGCTAAAACGGCAATTGAGTAGCAAAGCCCTATCTCGATCTACTAAGGTAACTCTTTATAAGACATTAATCATCCCAGTCCTGCTGTATGGCGCAGAGGCATGGGCTTTGAAAAAACGGATGAGGATGCCCTTGGTTATTTCGAGAGAAAAGTTCTTCGAGCGATCTTTGTTCCCGTCTGCATAGACGGTGAGTGGAGGAGAAGGTACAATGCCGAACTATACGGCCTGTACAAGGACATCGACTTAGCCAGAAGAGTTCACATACAGCGACTAAGATGGCTGAGTCATTTAGAGCGGATGGAGCCCAACCTTCCCGCTAAGAAAGTCTTCGAACCCAACCCGGACGGACGGCGCAGTAGAGGACGACCTCGCGGTAGGTGGCGCAAACAAGTGGAGGGGGACCTCAACCAACTTGGCGTGCGCAACTGGAGGCAGCTGGCTCGTAACCGTGCTGGCTGGAGAGGTTTGTTGGTTGAGGCTCAGGTCCACCCCGGACTGTAGCGCCATCTAAGTAAGTAAGTAAGTATTGCCGTCAGCCAGGAAGAGAGTTTTAAAGAAAATTTAACTAATATATAATAATAATAACATACCAATTAGTTTTCTACTTAATGTAATATTATTCAAAAAGCTTCGCGTAGGATTTGTTGCCTGTATTTTAGAGATAATTTTATGTAGCCAGCTAGTGCTGTCCAATTTTGATCTCCATTTAGCATTGCAACTTCACTTATCGGCAGAATATTTTTTCCCAGATGAAGTCTTCTTATTTCCGTTAATACCGGGCAGATTCCTATAAGGTGGAGGACATCCTCCTTCGCCCGTAGGTTGCAAAGCGAGCATTCCACATTGTACACTGTTCTCTGTGGCATGTAGTTTAGATGTAGGAGTTCTCCTCTAGCCTTAAATATAGTAGAGATTGCATCCAGACTATTGAGATCACTAAAGTAATTCTTTTCTCCAAGGTCATATTGAAGAATTCGGTAGATGCTTCTGCTTTCGCTTTGTCGCGCTTTTTCTATATATTTATCACGTATGGAGCCGTCGATCTTGACCAACAAACCCTGTAGAGCGCTCTTCCAGTGTGAAGTGTTCTCTTCTAGTATTCGGACATCATGATCGCCACTTAGCCTCGCCCTTTCGTTAAAAAATTGCAGTTTTTGGCGGAGAAGGTACTTTACAATTATTTTGGGAAGCCGATGGTTTGGTAATTCGCAGACTTTGCAGATGTTATTGAAGTGCATCCTTAAGGTGAACATATATAGCGGAGGTAACCCTGTTTCGAGATGCAACATGTATGTTGGTGTATTTACCGGTAGACGAAATATTTTCTTGATGAAGTATCTCAACAGCTTCTCAACATCCTCGTACTGCAAAAATGCTTCACTCCCATTGTTGACTCGAACCAGCTGGACATTTTCTTTCCATCCCACACCGTCGTTTTGTTTTCCTTATAGAGACCTCGTATCACCTCCATAATCTTTGTCGATACTCCCAGGATACTAAGCTTATAAAATAGAGCATTCCTGTCGATGGAGTCGAAAGCCGCCTTGAAATCTACAAAGAATGCGTATAATTTACTGCCCCTGTCTAAATAAGATCGCGCGATGCTCGTTAGCGTAAATACGTTGTCTACTGTAGAATAATCTTTGCTAAAGCCGGCTTGGAATTCGTTGAGCAAATTATTTAGGCGTATCCACTCTGTCAGACGTTCTAGAATTATTTCCGTAAATATTTTTGTTACCGAGTTCAGGAACGAGATGCCTCTATAATTGTTTAGATCTTCTGGGTTTCCTTTCTTGAAGATAGGGAAAATTATATTTCTTCTAAAACCTTCTGGCATTTCACCCGTAATAAATATATAATTATACGCTTCGGTGAGATTTTCTAAGAATTCTTCAGTAGTATATTTAAAAAACTCATAATGTACACAATCTACTCTAGGGGCTTTGTTCAAACTGCAACGGTGTATGACCATGTTGACCTCCTGTATTGTTATTACCCGGTCTAGAATGGTGTTTTCCTGATATGGCCATGCATAGTGTATTTGTGTTAAGCAGCTTGGTGGATTTAGTAGACTTGCAAAATGTTCTGCCAATACAGGAGCTTCAATTTGAATACCCTTCACGCTGAACGTGCCGTTGAGAGCTCGTACTAATTTCCAGAAACAACGACTGTCTCGAATTCCTGATAGAGTGCGCGCAAGATACTGAGAATATAATTGCTGTTTCCTTATGCATATATTTTTGTACGCTTTGTTTGCCTCTTGATACATGATATTGATTGATTGATTGAGATTCCGAGAATGCCATCAGGTTTACCGTAACAGTTAATGGTAGGTGATCTGAGTGAATCAATTCACTTACTTGCAGGTCTAATACACACTCTAACCAAGCTCCGCGAACAAGACAATAGTCTATCGTTGAAGCCGCAGTTCACCTGATAAAAGTAGCATGACGCAGTTTGTCGCTATTGGTTCGTCCGTTCATCATCGTAAGGCCAACAGATTCGCACAATTCAATTAACTTCCTTCCATTTCCATCCATTTTCTTATCTGTGGCGTATCGTGTAGCGTTTATCGATGTGGGTATTAGCTCGGGCTCCAGATTTAAAAGTTGTGCTGTCCCAATTCTTCCATTCAGATCACCAATAACCATTATGTTTTCTTGTCCAAACTCTAGTAGCAGGTCGTACAAGCCCTCAAAATCCTCCAGCCATGAGTTGCAATTAACGTAGATAGGAACTATGTAGTATTTAATCTTCTTCGTTTCTATTTCAACCAAAGTTCTGTTAAACACATTTATGGCATTGACAGTATATTCAGTTGTTAACAGGCATACGGTTGCTTATCATTCTACGCCGTACTTAAAGCGAAATATTCGAAATGGAATTCGAGAGAAATAGTGTGATTGCCTTGTACTTGGCAGCAAAATTACAGGTAGCCATTGTTCGTGAGTTGCAACACCTGTGTGTAAATAAAATGTTTGTGTATCGGACCATTAAGCATTACAATGATACCGGTAGCATTGCTAAACGCTTTTGAGGTGGTCCTGGAAAATCAGCAATATCATCAGAAATGGTCCGAAAGGTAAAGGCACGAATTCAAAGAAATCCACGTCAGAGTGCAGCAAAATTGTCTAAAGATCTTAAAGTGTCTGAATCGAGCATATGGCGTTTACTGAAAAATGAACTTAAATTGAAGCCCTACAAGATAGAAAAAAGTACAGGATTTAATACCGGCACAAAAGGAAGTTCGCCTTAAAAGATCAAAAGCACTGATAGTCTTACACACAGCCGGTAATCTACAGAATTTGGTATTTTCTGATGAAAACATTTTTACTGTTCAGTAATACGTAAACAAGCAAAATGCTGTTCGTAAACAAGGGCCTGCTTCTGAAATGGTTTGGACTGCTGTAAATGCAAACGGGCGCTCTCCGCTGGTTTTTATTGACCACGGCGTTAAAGTGAATCAAGAAGTGTACGAACAAAAGGTCCTAAATGATGCCTTGTTCCATTGGGCACGCAAACAATTCGGTGCCAACCGCTGGACATTCCAACAGGACTCAGCACCATCTCATAAAGCATGTCTAACACAACAATTTTTACATCGTCACGTTTCGCAGTTCATTTCTTTTCAGCAGTGGCCTCCATATTCTCCAGACTTGAATCCTATGGACTTCTCCATATGGTCCATTTTGGAGGCTAAAGTGTAGACAAAAAAATATCAAAGTGTGGAAACATTGAAGTCAGCGCTTCGTCGAGAATGGTCACGAATTCCACAGGAGCACATTCGTGCAGCGTGCAATGCCGTCATCAAAAGGATTGATGCCGTCATCCGCAATAGAGGGAACTATATCGAACAGTGACATGGTTTTCATAAAATTGAATATGTTTTTAATATGGCATTAAAATATGAAATTAAAAATTTTTCAAATAAAGAAACTACAGTACTTCATTTGACGGACCCTGTAAGTATCTGTCGCTGATTCTTGTACATTTACTGAACTCTTCTCTTGTCAATCTGTAGTATGAATCTCTCGGTAAGTTGACTACTAAGTAGTCTAGTGATGGTTCGATAAAGATAAATCCATTTCTATGTTCGATGAAGATAAATTCATTTCTATGCGGTGTCAGTACTGGTATAACCTTGAACCTAGTCCTCTGACTTGATTAGTGGAAGTCTGATGTCGAATATGACGTTCTGCTGGATTATTTGGGCCTTCACTGATAGCAGCCTGTAGAGTGCTAGCAGATTTGAATCCATTCGGTCTTCTGTGGTAGACAGCTTTGGGGGTAGGTGTTTTCTTATCCACTCAAGCTATGCACGCAGTTGGTCTGGCGTTAATATAAACGGATTAACTCTAGCGCGATGAAGATCTGTTAATGCGTCCAATAACGAATTTTGAACTTATTGATAGTTTACTATTTCTAAAGTGGTATATGTTGATAGAGCTAAGAACTTCTGTTCTGCCGCCGTCTGGTTACATAGCTTTCCAAGTTTTCTATGCTATTATGAAATACTTGGAGTTGCGCAGTCAGGGCTTGTGTATTTTGTTGCAAGATGTTGCTGGTTGATTCTGCGATTGATGTTTGATTCTTAATCAGCTTGAGTAAATGTTTCTCATTCAATCGTGTTTGTTGAATCTGCTCCTCATAATGCTTCGCATATGACTCGTCTAAGACCCCAAACAGCTTCATCGCTACCGTTCCAACGAAGTCAAATGCTGATCGTTTTATTCTAGTCGTTAGGTCCCTTCCAGCTCCTTGTTTTAATAGGAGGTCATTGTTGCCTTTTAAAATTGTCAGTTGGTGATTGAATTGTTGAATTATGTCATGTGTCGGTATATCAGCGCCTTTCATTTTGCAGAATTCGTTCATCTCGTTAATCAATTTTTCGAAACCTGAAACTTCCCTCCAGTAGTCGGTCAGATCATAATATGCGATTATTCTCCAGTCATTTATAATGAGGTGCATGTTCCCAGATTTTTCAAAGCATATTCCCGGACGACTTCTAAATGGTGTTATCTTGAAACCTTTGGGTTATGCATCTGACGCCGTTGCGCTCCTTCTGCCTAATGCTATTACCACTAGCATTGTGAACAGTAACTTTAACCAGGGTCCTTTCTTCCGCTCTTTCTTATTCTTTTGAGTGTTGTACTGTATTTCGTCTGGTAATTCTATTGGTGGATTTTTATTAACCTGATCGGACTTTAGTAATGTTGACAAGTAGGTAGTTGTGGTACGCTGCGCAGTCTGCTTATTGTCGCCCTGTATTCCCATTTGTTCTTCGTTATCGCTTATCGGTAGCAGACAGATCTTAGTGGCAGGCCTTTTATAGATCTTGTTCCTTCCCACCAAACCGTCTTCTCCAGCATGTGTCTCTATTACCTTTCCAAACATCCATCTTGTCGGAGGTAGTTGTTCATCCTCTACCAAAACAATATTGCCAACCTTAAGATTTTCGTTCTTTGTTGTCCCTTTCCGACGTTGCTGTAGTGTCGTTAGATATTCTGAACTCCATCTTTTCCAGAAATTTTATTGCAATCGTCCTTACAGCTGCCATCACGTCAATAATCCTTCTCTTTCA
The DNA here is from genome assembly GCA_945910035.1 of Brachypalpus laphriformis. NCBI lineage: Eukaryota > Metazoa > Arthropoda > Insecta > Diptera > Syrphidae > Brachypalpus > Brachypalpus laphriformis. Next base: position 130,318,955 of record OX246755.1, read on the forward strand.
TTGACTCTATGCCTTTCCGGTGGTACCAGTAGGGTTGTTCCGATCAAAAAATGACCTGGCGTCAAGACATCTACCATATTTCATCAGGGTCGTTTGAAATCTAACAAAGCGGTATTGAGTTTAAGCATGCTTCGATCTGACTTAATAGCGTAGAGATCGCTTCGTATGTCAACTTGTGTTCCCCAGTGGTTTGCTTGAGATGGTGTTTAACCGACTTTACTTCTGCCTCCCATAGGCCACCAAAGTGGGGTGCCGCTGGGGGTATGAAATGCCATTCCGTATGATAACTTGTTAACGTATCGCATATTTCATCGTCGTACCCTTTCACATCCCTTACATTAGTTAAAGAATTTTGTTTGCAGCCACGAAATTCGTACCGTTGTCACTGTACAGGTGTTCCACATGGCCTCTCCTGGCGCATAATCTCTTAAATGCTGCTATGAAGGCATTTGCTGTTAAGTCGCTAATAACTTCGACGTGAACTGCTTTTGTTGCCAAGCATTTAAATAGAGCTTTATACCCTTTATATGACTTGTTTCCCCTTCCTTTCGCCGTCCTGATGTCTGTAGGTCCTGCATAGTCGACTCCTTTATGTAAAAATGCCCTAGTTATGGACACTCTTGGTTGTGGCAGATTCCCCATCATTTGACTTCTCGTTGACGTTCTGTGTCGAAAACAGGTAGTACATCTACGAACTCGCTGTTTGACTGCACTTAGGCCACTCAAAATCCAGTATCGCTGCCGTAGATGTACATGGGTAAGAGCGTAGCCTCCATGTAAAGTGGTTTTGTGGGCGTCGTCGATTAGCATGGTGGTCAGATACCCCGCATGTGGTACAATTATGGGATATTTCTACGAGGATGATAGTTCTGCTTTTGCCAATCGTCCTCCTACTCGCATCACCTCGTCCTCATCCAGAAATGGGTTAAGGCACCGAACTTTGCTTTTTCTGTCAACTTCCCTTCTTCTCTTCAAGTCATCCTTGAACGGTGTCTGCTGTACTTGTCGCATAATTACCTTCGCAGCACCTTCTATTTCTTCACATGTAATTTTTCCCAGTTGTTTTTTATCTTTTAATGATCGTAAGTTATGCACAAATCGTTTACAGAGAGCGAGTATTGTGGTTATTCATCTAAATGTGCTACATTGCGACAGCATTCTTCCTATGAGATCTGGTTTCGTCGTAGATGTAAAGGTGTTGACCTGCATCTTCTTAACTTCTTCGTTGGTGCGGTGAGGTGTGGGGTCAGTGTAGTTCACTTCTGCTTGGGCTAGCCAAGATGGACCTGCCCACCAAATTTAGTGTGTTTCGAGTTCTGAAGGACATAGTCCTCTACTCCTCTGGACGCACTATCCGCTGGATTATTCTTACTCTTTACATGATGCCATTTGTCTGAGCTTAGTATGTTGGTTATTATCGTAACTCTGGCCACTACGTAATTCTCCCATTCGTTAGGGTTTCCGGTAATCCATGCTAATGTTATTGATGAGTCAGTCCAAACATGTGTTTCCAGATCGTTTATTTCTAATGTTGCTTTCGTCGTTTGAAGTAATTTTGCCAGCAGTACTGCTCTGCAAAGTTCAAGTCTTGGTATTGATACCTTTTTAATTGTTGCCACCTTTGTCTTAGCACATAACAATCTTGTTATTATTTCTCCAGAAGCAGTCGTGATTCTGAATCATGTGAATCACGACTGCGAATGCCCTTTCCGACGCGTCACAAAATCCATGTAATTCTATGCCGGTTTTTGGTTCGTATTGAATCCAACGTATTTTAATTTCTTCTGTACAGGAAAGCTGACTCCTGAAGATCTTCCATTCGTGAGCATTTTTGTCTGTTAGTATTTCATCCCAGGTTTTTTTCGATTTCCAGAGTTGTTCTTGGATTAGCTTTGCTCTTACTATAATTGGAGCTAGCCAGACTAATGGGTCAAATTGTCTCGCCGTTTCCGACACCATTATCCTTTTCGTCAGATCCTTATTATTTGCTGTTGCAATATTAACCTTGAATTCAAACCTGTCAGGCTCCGGTCGGTATCAGTCTCCTCAACATCAACAGGAAAGTCCACCATCGATCAAATCTTCACACTTCGGCAGATCCTGCAGAAAACCCAAGAATTCCAAATCGATACTCACCACCTCTTTATCGATTTCAGGGCCGCCTATGACAGCATCTATAGAGAAGAGCTTTATAGAGCCATGTCTAGTTTTGAAATCCCTGTCAAACTTGTCCGTCTAAGCAGGCTGACGATGGAGAACGCTCGCTGCTCCATCAAGGTCGGTAATCACCTCATCGAGACCTTTGATGTAAAAAAGGGTTTTAGACAAGGTGACGCGCTGTCATGTTACTTCTTTAATATTGTACTTGAACGGATTGTGCGTAACTCACAAGCCAACACCGGAGGTACAATCCATCACAAGGCTGTGCAACTGCTTGCATACGCCGACGATATAGACATTATCGAAAGAACTCAGCGGGCTGTCACCGGTGCGTTTACAAGCATTGAGGCGGAAGCGGCCAAACTGGGTTTAGCGATAAACGAGGGTAAAACCAAGTATATGCTGTCAACAAGAAGGGAAAACCAACACCGACGAATTGGACAAAATGTCACAGTGGGCAGCTATAACTTCGAGGTAGTAAGGGACTTTGTCTACCTTGGCTCTGCTATAAATTCTACAAATAAGATCAGCGCAGAAATCAATCGAAGAATAACACTTGCCAATCGCTGTTTTTTTGTGCTTATAAGGCAATTCAACAGTAAAGCCCTACATCGAACAACTAAGGAGACTCTATACAAGACCTTGATCATCCCAGTCCTGCTTTACGGCGCTGAAACATGGACTTTATTAAAAGAGGGTGAAAATATCCTTGGTCGCTTCGAGAGAAAAATTCTTCGTAAGATTTTCGGTCCCGTTTGCGTCGACAGGTTTTGGAGGAGAAGATTCAATCACGAACTATACGAGCTGTACAGCGACATCGACCTAGTCAAAAGACTGCGTATTGGACGTCTGAGATGGCTAGGACATATAGAGCGAATAGACATCAACGCTCCGGCGCGCAGAGTTTTCGAATCTAACCCCGAGGGATGACGCAGTAAAGGACCCCCTCACCGTAGGTGGCGCGCACAAGTTCAAGGGCACCTCGACCAACTTGGAGTGCGCAACTGGAGGCAATTAGCTAAAGACCGAGCTAAATGGAGAGGCTTGTTGGTTGAGGCCCAGGTTCACCCCGAGCAACCTAAGTAAATAAGACTCCGGTCGGCAGTATTTTCCCCGGGTTTTAATGGGGTCGTAACCATTTATTTTTAATCTTCCTTGCTCTTGATCCTCTGATGTTTTATTTTTCAAGATTGCTTTTGTATTTGAACACAATTTGCGTAGTCTGAATCCTCCCCTCGCCATGAGTTGTACTAACTGCTTTTGGGCTTCTACCGCTTCGTCTAATGTATCCGCTCCCGAAAGTACGTCGTCAACATGAATTCGGCGCTAAATTTAGTGGCGAAATGGACGGACAGTGTTGGGCTTAACGTAAATCCATCCAAAACTGAACTAGTACTTTTTACTGGGAAATATAAAATCCCGATCATAGCTCCCCCTAAGCTTAGAAACACGGAACTCAGCTTTACAAACACAGCAAAATACTTAGGGTTAACCCTCGATAGTAAACTTAACTGGGAACAGAACATTCTAGACCATACCAAGAAAGCAGAAATCGCCATCTATACCTGTAAGAAGGCTATAGGTCCAAAATGGGGTCTTCGAACTAATATAGTCCACTGGTTGTACCTGGCGGTGGTCAGACCAATTCTGCTTTATGGTGTTCTCGTCTCTGGTTTCTCTGGTGGCCTGCACTCGAAACAAGGTGCAACACAAACTCTATAGAAAGAGTACAGCGATTAGCATGTAGGTGCATCACAGGGGCTCTCAGGTCCACTCCCATAGCCGCCTTAGAAACCCTACTCAATATCTTTCCCATTGATATCTTTTGGGAATTGCTAGCATCTAACGCAGCCCTAAGACTTAGAGAATCTCTCCAGTGGTCAAGTTCACGAATCGGCCACATGAAAATTCTACAAAACTCCAATCTCAGAGAAACAGATTCAGACTATATCTCCGTTTATTGATTTCAACATCAAATACAACACCACGATCCCTGACAGATCCACATGGGATGACGGTACCATTCTAAATGACGCCGCAATCGAAATCTATACAGATGGTTCCAAAACATCGGAGGGCTCAGGCTTGGGTATTTTTTCGGAAGTACCTTTGATAAACGTAGCTCTTCGACTTCCGGACCACTGCAGCATTTTTCAAGCGGAAATATCTGCTATTCGTGAAGCAGCGCGCAGACTCTCTTTGTACCCGATAGCTGGTAAGTCTATCGTCCTTTACATAGATAGTCAGTCAGCGATCAAAGCTCTGGAAACGCCAACAATAAGATCTAAGTTGGTCAAACATTGCCGCGAATCTCTTAACGAAATTGCGGACAGATGCAATATCACTCTGTGCTGGGTCCCGGGACACAGAGACATTCCAGGCAATTGCAAAGCAGATGAACTAGCTAAACAAGGCACCGTACTACCTTTAGCTGACAACAGAGAGATACCGGCACCCCCAATACAAACGATGAAACTTCATATGTTTAACGAAGCGCCAGCTACTGTAAACGATAGATGGAGTAATCTGTCTACGTGCGTATCGACCAGAAAGATCTGACCTCTCCTTTCATTAAATAGAAGAAACATAAGCCTCACAGTAGGAATAATCACAGGACACTGTTTGTTAAGTAGACACGCCGCTAGAATGGGAGTCCCAGCAAATGATTACTGTAGAAGCTGCAGAGATGAAGAGGAAGAGGAGAACAACCTCCACCTATTGGTTACTATCGATCGTCATGAGGTACTGTAAAAAACACCCCCAAGATCGATAGTCAACCCTTAAATATCACTAGACCAACCACTGCATAAGAGTAACAGAGATTGATTAAGTCAATCAACCCTATTACTCCCATGCGCCCCACCTACACGATGCAACTAGGTACTAAGGGTTCAATTGTATCAGTCACCCTACCTAACTAGTTCGACTGCATAGTAGTGCTAGGCTTGATTGTATCAGTCACCTCGCTTTCTATTATGCACTCCACTATTTCCACGGTTCACCTAGGTACGGGTTTGATTGAAACAGTCACCCTACCTAGTCAACACCTTATGCATAGCAGTTCCTAGAGTTTGATTGAATCAGTCACTCTATGGCGCTTATGCATCTCTACACCTGTACGGTCCACCTAGGTATGAAGGGTTTGATTGAAACAGTCACCCCACTTAGTCAACACCCTGGATAGCAGTACTTAGGGTTCGATTGAATCAGTCACTCTTTTACGCGTATTCATCTCTACACCTACATGGTTTACTCAGACTTCCCAATACAACTTATAAACAGTACTGGGGTTTCGATTGAATCAGTCACCCCCAATACTTGTTTGTACACTATACGTTCCCGGTACACACCGACTTGCATGGTGCGGTAGGCAGTACACTTTTTTCGTTGATTCCACAATAGCCGTTGGGTTAACTTCTTCCATAAGTACGAGCTCAGTATATTCCCGTATGAATTGTACGTAGTCATCATGTAGTTCCTTATTTCTAGAAAACTTTTTCTCAATCTAAAGAAATCGATCTAACGCTTTATCTTTTGATTCGGCAACTTGCATGTGGCTTCTTTGAACGGTAATCGAACAATGTATATGTACCTTCCTTCTTCGTCCCTTTTGTTTGTTGTTCTGAATATTTCTTCGCATCGAGTTTCTTCTTCCGAGAGGCCTATTTGTACTTGTACTTCTTCTATTTCCCAAAATGATCTAAGTTGATCATTTACGAGTATGACCTTAGTGATGACCTCTTCATTCGACCCAAATCTCTTACCTCCGAGCCATTTCTTCATGTTTGGAAACAAGAAATAGTCGCAGGGGGCTAAATTTGGGGAATATGCTGGATGAGGGAGGAGCTCGTAGCTTAACTCATGCAATTTTGCCATCGCGACTGCGGACTTGTGCCGGTGCGTTGTCCTGGGGAAAAATAAATTTTTTCTTCGACAAATGCGCCCGTTTTGCTACAATACCCTTTTCAAGGTAATCGATGTGAATAATACCGCGCGCATCCCAAAAAACTGTCGCCATGACCTTGTTTGCTGACAAACCCGCCTTGGCCTTCTTCGGCTTCGATTCACCAGGAGAAGTCCATTGTTTTGACTGTTCCTTGGTTTGTGGTACGTTGTGGTGAATCCAGGTTTCATCCACGGTTACGAAACGGCGCAAAAACTCAGCCGAATTTTTCTGTAACATCGCCAAACACACTTTTGAAGTTGTCAAACGAATGCGTTTGTTGTCGATTGTGAGCAAACGCGGCACCCATCTTGCGGAAAGCTTTTTCATGTCCAAATATTTATGTAAAATCGAAATCACTGAGCCATGTGATAAGCCTGTGGCCTCTTCAAGCTCGCGCACTTTCACTCGCCGATCGTCCATTATCAAACCATGGATTTTGTCGACCATTTCTGACTTCAATTGGGCGACCAGAACGTTCGGCGTCACTTGTTCTTGAACGACCGCACCGAAATTGAGTAAACCCGTGGTGTATGGTTCCAATCGATGGTCAAGAGCCCCCATAACATTTGTCAAGTTTTTGTTTGGTTTGCGTGATAGTTTTTTCTCGCAAAAAATAGTGTTTAATGAGCACTCGAAATTCACTTTTTTCCATTCTAACGAAAATGCTTGTAGGCGTCTATATAATAAAATGGCTGCCACAACAAAACTATTTGACAGGTCTGTCTGAAAATTTGGGTGCGTTCTTTTGAAAGACGATTCTTGAAAAAAAAAAATGTAATTTAAGGTGACGACACAATTTGTGTTAATTTTCAGGGACTCACCCTCGTAACTCTGTGTTGGATATTAAGCAAACTGTTGCTTCGTGTGTCATGTAGCGATGTTTAATATTTCCAGATAATATCCAACCTAATTGAGAGCTTTGAGCGACTCGGGTGCCGTGGTTGCCTTTAATCACACCCTCAGAAATTAGGTCTTGGAATACCTCTGCTCCTATCAGCATATCTATGGCCGCTTTTTTGTTGTATGCTGGATCCGGCAAGGGTAAATATTTAATATGATCCCAATCCTTGGTTGTAAAGGATTCTTCCGGTAGTAGTCTTGTAAGATTGTTCAGTACCAAGAATTCTCCCCATAATTGAAATTCAAATGGGTATATGGACTGAATTTGTAGCTCAACCTTACTGTTTGCCGTTCCTGCATGCGTTGCTCCTAAACCAGTAATGGAAAAATTTGCTCGTTTCCGTTGTAGTTGTAGCCGTTGTACGGCATCTTCAGGGATGAAGGACGACAGCGAGCCCTGGTCGATTAGAGCTCTGAGGAAGTAATCACATCCCTTTCAATTAGTTTTTACCACCGCTGTTGCTAATAAAGTTTTCTTGCACTGTTTGTTGGTAGAAAAATTTGTTTGCGGATGTTGAGATTGCCTGTCGAAATAGGAAATGTGGAGTAGTGTGTAATGACGCTGGTGACATATTTGACAGTTCTTGGCCGATGGACATCTTGATGTATCATGGTTTGGCTTGAACCAATTTTCACACAGCTTTTCTTTTTGGATAACCTCTTTTCTTTGCGTCACTGACATTTGAATAAATTTGCTGCACGTGGGAAGCCAGTGTGTGCCATTGCATGCCTTGCAAAAAGGAGTTACAGTTGTGTAGAAATTCTTCAGGAATCCTCTCCTATTGTTGAATGGTTTTTTGTCCTTTGGACTGTCCCATCTTTTCTTCTTTTCTTCTAAATTGTCCAGGACATGGAACTTGTTCTCAGGAAATGTAAAAAACTCGTTCAGCGGTTGCAAATCTTTGGGTTTTTTCAAAGACTGTTCGTACGCCTTTCTCGTTTCGTTGTCCAGTTTCTGTGAGATGATATACAGTATTATATGGTCCCAGCTCTCCGTATCAATGTTCAGTCCCTTTAAAGCATTGACACACTCCATCGAAGTGTCGTGTAGTCTTTTCAGTCTGCTGTCTGCAGCCGCACCGCAACCGCACCGCAACGGCACCGCAGCCGCACCGCAGCCGCACCGCAACGGCACCGCAGCCGCACCGCAATCGCACCGCAGCCGCACCGCAACCGCACCGCAGCCGCACCGCAACTTCACCGCAACGGCACCGCAGCCGCACCGCAGCCGCACCGCAGCCGCACCGCAACTGCACTGCAACGGCACCGCAGCCGCACCGCAGCCGCGCCGCAGCCGCACCGCAGCCGCACCGCAACCGCACCGCAACGGCACCGCAGCCGAACCGCAGCTGCACCGCAGCCGCACCGCAGCCGCACCGCAACCGCACCGCAGCCGCACCGCAACTGCACCGCAACGGCACCGCAGCCGCACCGCAGCCGCACCGCAAGTGCACAGCAAGGCACCGCAGCCGCACCGCAACCGCACCGCAGCCGCACCGCAACTGCACCGCAACGGCACCGCAGCCGCACCGCAGCCCCACCGCAAGTGCACCGCAACGGCACCGTAGCCGCACCGCAACCGCACCGCAGCCGCACCGCAACTGCACGGCAACGGCACCGCAGCTGCACCGCAACCGCACCGCAGCCGCACCGCAACCGCACCGCAGCTGCACCGCAACCGCACCGCAGCCGCACCGCAGCCGCACGGCAGCCGCACCGCAACTGTACCGCAACGGCACCGCAGCCGCACCGCAACCGCACCGCAGCCGCACCGCAACTGCACCGCAACGGCACCGCAGCCGCACCGCAACTGCACCGCAACGGCACCGCAGCCGCACCGCAGCCCCACCGCAAGTGCACCGCAACGGCACCGTAGCCGCACCGCAACCGCACCGCAGCCGCACCGCAACTGCACGGCAACGGCACCGCAGCTGCACCGCAACCGCACCGCAGCCGCACCGCAACCGCACCGCAGCTGCACCGCAACCGCACCGCAGCCGCACCGCAGCCGCACGGCAGCCGCACCGCAACTGTACCGCAACGGCACCGCAGCCGCACCGCAACCGCACCGCAGCCGCACCGCAACCGCACCGCAACTGCACCGCAACGGCACCGCAGCCGCACCGCAGCCGCACCGCAAGTGCACCGCAACGGCACCGCAGCCGCACCGCAACCGCACCGCAGCCGCACCGCAACTGCACGGCAACGGCACCGCAGCTGCACCGCAACCGCACCGCAGACGCACCGCAACCGCACCGCAAGTGCATCGCAACGGCACCGCAGCCGCACCGCAGCCGCACCGCAACTGCACCGCAATGGCACCGCAACTGCACCGCAGCCGCACCGCAGCCGCACTGCAACCGCACCGCAGTGGCACCGCAAGTACACCGCAGCCGCACCGCAGCCGCACCGCAGCCGCACCGCAACCGCACCGCAACGGCACCGCAGCCGCACCGCAGCCGCACAGCAAGTGCACCGCAGCCGCACCGCAACTTCACCGCAACGGCACCGCAGCCGCACCGCAACTGCACTGCAACGGCACCGCAGCCGCACCGCAACCGCACCGCAGCCGCACCGCAACTGCACCGCAACGGCACCGCAGCCGCACCGCAGCCGCACCGCAAGTGCACCGCAGCCGCACCGCAACTTCACCGCAACGGCACCGCAGCCGCACCGCAGCTGCACCGCAACTGCACTGCAACGGCACCGCAGCCGCACCGCAACCGCACCGCAGTCGCACCGCAACTGCACCGCAACGGCACCGCAGCCGCACCGCAGCCGCACCGCAACCGCACCGCAGTGGCACCGCAAGTACACCGCAGCCGCACCGCAGCCGCACCGCAGCCGCGCCGCAACTGCACCGCAACGGCACCGCAGCCGAACCGCAGCCGCACCGCAACTGCACCGCAACTGCACTGAGGTTGCGGTGCGGCTGCGGTGCCGTTGCAGTGCAGTTGCGGTGCGGCTGCGGTTCGGCTGCGGTGCCGTTGCGGTGCAGTTGCGGTGCGGCTGCGGTGCTGTTGCGGTGCGGTTGCGGTGCGGCTGCGGTGCAGCTGCGGTGCCGTTGCGGTGCAGCTGCGGTGCGGCTGCGGTGCGGTTGCGGTGCGGCTGCGGTGCCGTTGCGGTGCACTTGCGGTGCGGCTGCGGTGCGGCTGCGGTGCCGTTGCGGTGCAGTTGCTGTGCGTTTGCGGTGCGGTTGCGGTGCGGCTGCAGTGCCGTTGCGGTGAAGTTGCGGTGCGGCTGCGGTGCACTTGCGGTGCGGCTGCGGTGCGGTGCCGTTGCGGTGCACTTGCGGTGCGGCTGCGGTGCGGTGTACTTGCGGTGCCACTGCGGTGCGGTTGCGGTGCGGTTGCGGTGCGGCTGCGGTGCCGTTGCAGTGCAGTTGCGGTGCGGTTGCGGTGTGGCTGCGGTGCGGCTGCGGTGCGGCTGCGGTGCGGCTGCGGTGCCGTTGCGGTGAAGTTGCGGTGCGGCTGCGGTGCACTTGCGGTGCGGCTGCGGTGCGGCTGCGGTGCCGTTGCGCTGCAGTTGCGGTGCGGCTGCGGTGCTTCTGCGGTGTACTTGCGGTGCCACTGCGGTGCGGTTGCAGTGCAGCTGCGGTGCGGCTGCGGTGCGGCTGCGGTGCGGCTGCGGTGCACTTGCGGTGCTTCTGCGGTGTACTTGCGGTGCCACTGCGGTGCGGTTGCAGTGCAGCTGCGGTGCGGCTGCGGTGCGGCTGCGGTGCGGCTGCGGTGCACTTGCGGTGCGGCTGCGGTGCCGTTGCGGTGCAGTTGCGGTGCGGTTGCGGTGCGGCTGCGGTGCGGCTGCGGTGCCGTTGCGGTGCAGTTGCGGTGCGGCTGCGGTGCGGCTGCGGTGCACTTGCGGTGCGGCTGCGGTGCCGTTGCGGTGCAGTTGCGGTGCGGCTGCGGTGCGGCTGCGGTGTACTTGCGGTGCCACTGCGGTGCGGTTGCAGTGCGGCTGCGGTGCGGCTGCGGTGCGGTTGCGGTGCGGCTGCGGTGCAGTTGCGGTGCGGCTGCGGTGCGGCTGCGGTGCACTTGCCTTGCGGCTGCGGTGCCGTTGCGGTGCAGTTGCGGTGCGGCTGCGGTGCGGCTGCGGTGCGGCTGTGGTGCCGTTGCGGTGCAGTTGCGGTGCGGCTGCGGTGCGGTTGCGGTGCGGCTGCGGTGCACTTGCGGTGCAGTTGCCGCGCGGCAGCGGTGCCGTTGCGGTGCAGTTGCTGTGCGGCTGCGGTGCACTTGCGGTGCGGTTGCGGTGCGGCTGCAGTGCGGCTGCGGTGCGGCTGCGGTACCGTTGCGGTGCAGTTGCGGTGCGGCTGCGGTGCACTTGCGGTGCAGTTGCGGTGCGGCTGCGGTGCGGCTGCGGTGTACTTGCGGTGCCACTGCGGTGCGGTTGCAGTGCGGCTGCGGTGCCGTTGCGGTGCAGTTGCGGTGCGGCTGCGGTGCACTTGCGGTGCGGTTGCGGTGCGGCTGCGGTGCACTTGTGGTGCGGCTGCTGTGCCGTTGCGGTGCAGTTGCGGTGCGGTTGCGGTGCGGCTGCGGTGCGGCTGCGGTGCACTTGCGGTGCGGCTGCGGTGCCGTTGCGGTGCAGTGGCGGTGCGGCTGCGGTGCGGCTGCGGTGCCGTTGCGTTGCAGTTGCGGTGCGGCTGCGGTCCAGTTGCGGTGCGGCTGCGGTGTACTTGCGGTGCCGTTGCGGTGCGGCTGCGGTGCACTTGCGGTGCAGGTGCGGTGCGGCTGCGGTGCGGCTGCGGTGCGGCTGCGGTGCCGTTGCGGTGCAGTTGCGGTGCGGCTGCGGTGCGGTTGCGGTGCGGCTGCGGTGCGGTTGCGGTGCGGTTGCGGTGCAGTTGCGGTGCGGCTGCAGTGCGGCTGCGGTGCGGCTGCGGTGCGGCTGCGGTGCGGCTGCGGTGCGGCTGCGGTGCGGCTGCGGTGCGGCTGCGGTGCGGCTGCGGTGCGGCTGCGGTGCACTTGCGGTGCAGTTGCGGTGCCGTTGCGTTGCAGTTGCGGTGCGGCTGCGGTCCAGTTGCGGTGCGGCTGCGGTGTACTTGCGGTGCCGTTGCGGTGCGGCTGCGGTGCACTTGCGGTGCAGGTGCGGTGCGGTTGCGGTTCGGCTGCGGTGCGGCTGCGGTGCCGTTGCGGTGCAGTTGCGGTGCGGCTGCGGTGCAGTTGCGGTGCGGCTGCGGTGCGGCTGCGGTGCCGTTGCGGTGCAGTTGCGGTGCGGCTGCGGTGCGGTTGCGGTGCGGTTGCGGTGCAGTTGCGGTGCGGCTGCGGTGCGGCTGCGGTGCACTTGCGGTGCAGTTGCGGTGCGGTTGCGGTGCACTTGCGGTGCGGTTGCGGTGCGGCTGCGGTGCCGTTGCGGTGCAGTTGCGGTGCGGCTGCGGTGCGGCTGCGGTGCACTTGCGGTGCGGCTGCGGTGCCGTTGCGGTGCAGTTGCGGTGCGGTTGCGGTGCGGCTGCGGTGCGGCTGCGGTGCACTTGCGGTGCGGCTGCGGTGCCGTTGCGGTGCAGTGGCGGTGCGGCTGCGGTGCCGTTGCGTTGCAGTTGCGGTGCGGCTGCGGTCCAGTTGCGGTGCGGCTGCGGTGTACTTGCGGTGCCGTTGCGGTGCGGCTGCGGTGCAGTTGCGGTGCGGCTGCGGTGCGGTTGCGGTGCAGTTGCGGTGCGGCTGCGGTGCGGCTGCGGTGCGGCTGCGGTGCGGCTGCGGTGCACTTGCGGTGCAGTTGCGGTGCGGTTGCGGTGCACTTGCGGTGCGGTTGCGGTGCGGCTGCGGTGCCGTTGCGGTGCAGTTGCGGTGCGGCTGCGGTGCGGCTGCGGTGCACTTGCGGTGCGGCTGCGGTGCCGTTGCGGTGCAGTTGCGGTGCGGTTGCGGTGCGGCTGCGGTGCGGCTGCGGTGCACTTGCGGTGCGGCTGCGGTGCCGTTGCGGTGCAGTGGCGGTGCGGCTGCGGTGCGGCTGCGGTGCCGTTGCGTTGCAGTTGCGGTGCGGCTGCGGTCCAGTTGCGGTGCGGCTGCGGTGTACTTGCGGTGCCGTTGCGGTGCGGCTGCGGTGCACTTGCGGTGCAGGTGCGGTGCGGTTGCGGTGCGGCTGCGGTGCGGCTGCGGTGCCGTTGCGGTGCAGTTGCGGTGCGGTTGCGGTGCGGCTGCGGTGCGGTTGCGGTGCGGTTGCGGTGCGGCTGCGGTGCGGCTGCGGTGCGGCTGCGGTGCGGCTGCGGTGCGGCTGCGGTGCACTTGCGGTGCAGTTGCGGTGCCGTTGCGTTGCAGTTGCGGTGCGGCTGCGGTCCAGTTGCGGTGCGGCTGCGGTGTACTTGCGGTGCCGTTGCGGTGCGGCTGCGGTGCACTTGCGGTGCAGGTGCGGTGCGGTTGCGGTGCGGCTGCGGTGCGGCTGCGGTGCCGTTGCGGTGCAGTTGCGGTGCGGTTGCGGTGCGGCTGCGGTGCGGTTGCGGTGCGGTTGCGGTGCAGTTGCGGTGCGGCTGCGGTGCGGCTGCGGTGCGGCTGCGGTGCGGCTGCGGTGCGGCTGCGGTGCACTTGCGGTGCAGTTGCGGTGCCGTTGCGTTGCAGTTGCGGTGCGGCTGCGGTCCAGTTGCGGTGCGGCTGCGGTGCACTTGCGGTGCAGGTGCGGTGCGGTTGCGGTGCGGCTGCGGTGCGGCTGCGGTGCCGTTGCGGTGCAGTTGCGGTGCGGCTGCGGTGCAGTTGCGGTGCGGCTGCGGTGCAGTTGCGGTGCGGCTGCGGTGCGGTTGCCGTGCGGCTGCGGTGCGGTTGCGGTGCGGTTGCGGTGCAGTTGCGGTGCGGCTGCGGTGCGGCTGCGGTGCGGCTGCGGTGCGGCTGCGGTGCACTTGCGGTGCAGTTGCGGTGCGGTTGCGGTGCACTTGCGGTGCGGTTGCGGTGCGGCTGCGGTGCCGTTGCGGTGCAGTTGTGGTGCGGCTGCGGTGCCGTTGCGGTGCAGTTGCGGTGCGGCTGCGGTGCGGTTGCCGTGCGGCTGCGGTGCGGTTGCGGTGCGGTTGCGGTGCAGTTGCGGTGCGGCTGCGGTGCGGCTGCGGTGCACTTGCGGTGCGGCTGCGGTGCCGTTGCGGTGCAGTTGCGGTGCGGCTGCGGTGCGGCTGCGGTGCCGTTGCGTTGCAGTTGCGGTGCGGCTGCGGTCCAGTTGCGGTGCGGCTGCGGTGTACTTGCGGTGCCGTTGCGGTGCGGCTGCGGTGCACTTGCGGTGCAGGTGCGGTGCGGTTGCGGTTGCGGTGCGGCTGCGGTGCGGCTGCGGTGCCGTTGCGGTGCAGTTGCGGTGCAGTTGCGGTGCGGCTGCGGTGCAGTTGCGGTGCGGCTGCGGTGCGGCTGCGGTGCGGTTGCGGTGCAGTTGCGGTGCACTTGCGGTGCGGCTGCGGTGCGGCTGCGGTGCGGCTGCGGTGCCGTTGTGGTGCAGTTGCGGTGCCGTTGCGGTGCAGTTGCGGTGCGGCTGCGGTGCGGCTGCGGTGTACTTGCGGTGCCACTGCGGTGCGGTTGCAGTGCGGCTGCGGTGCGGCTGCGGTGCCGTTGCTGTGCGGCTGCGGTGCCGTTGCGGTGCAGTTGCGGTGCGGCTGCGGTGCACTTGCGGTGCCGTTGCGGTGCAGTTGCGGTGCGGCTGCGGTGCGGCTGCGGTGTACTTGCGGTGCCACTGCGGTGCGGCTGCTGTGCGGCTGCGGTGCTGTTGCGGTGCGGCTGCGGTGCGACTGCGGTGCCGTTGCGGTGAAGTTGCGGTGCGGCTGCGGTGCACTTGCGGTGCGGCTGCGGTGCGGTGCCGTTGCGGTGCAGTTGCGGTGCGGCTGCGGTGCACTTGCAGTGCGGTTGCGGTGCAGCTGCGGTGCCGTTGCGGTGCAGTTGCGGTGCGGTTGCTGTGCGGCTGCGGTGCCCTTGCGGTGCACTTGCGGTGCCGTTGCAGTGCGGCTGCGGTGCGGTTGCTGTGCGGCTGCGGTGCGGATGCGGTGCGGCTGCGGTGCACTTGCAGTGCGGTTGCGGTGCGGCTGCGGTGCCGTTGTGGTGCAGTTGCGGTGCGGTTGCGGTGCGGCTGCGGTGCCCTTGCGGTGCGGCTGCGGTGCCGTTGCGGTGCAGTTGCGGTGCGGTTGCGGTGCGGCTGCCGTGCGGCTGCCGTGCGGCTGCCGTGCCGTTGCGGTGCGGTTGCGGTGCGGCTGCGCCGTTTGAGTTGAGTTTAAGCGGTTGCGGTTAAATAAAACCAATCGAAGCGCAAGAGTTTTTATTATTTTTTATTGCATTTATAAAAGTGATTTTTCTTTATTTATTGTACATTACTGAGATAACTCAAATTGGTAAATACAATACTTGGTAAATATGAACAATTGCATAAAATGTGATGATCCGTTACCGCTTGACGGTGACTTCATAAGATGCTCGAACTGCAATGGGAATATGCATTTTGAGTGCAGCTCTGTCTCATAAAATTCCTATAGAAAGATGTCCTCACATGCAAAAAAGAATTGGGTATGTGTCTCGTGCAGGTTGAAAGAAAATGCGCCACCCGTGGATAATTTCCAAATTGCGAAGAGATCAAGACCAGCAGAATCACCAAAGGCAAAATCTACCCACGATGTACATCCCGATAATGGTTCGATAAATAAAGAGCTAACAGAAATAAAGACACTGTTAAAAGATTATGCTAAAGTAATGGAATTCACCACCACTAAATACGATGAAATCAACATTTCACTTTCAAAAAACAACACATAGTTACAATCACTTATGAACGAAATAGAGGAGTACAAAAAACAAATCGAAACAAAGGATGCTCGAATTGCATGCTTACAAGTTCAAGTCAATGCATTAGAACGAAACCAAATTGACAAGAACATAGAAATAAAAAATGTTCCCATGTCGAACACAGAAAATGCATTCGACATCATAAGAGCACTAGGTGAGACACTTAACACGGAAGTAACAGAAGGAGATATCGAGGAAATTTATTCGTACACTGACCGAAAAAATAAACAAATGAAAAATATTGTTCTAAGTTTCACAAGAAAACAAACAAAGGTCACATTCTTGGAGCCAGCAAAACAGAAGAAAACATTGAAGTACGGGGAGGTGTGCACGAAATTAGGGAAAGAAGACAGCCCGATATACTCAAATCAAAATACATATGTATATACATAAACGAACAGTTAACAGCATACTTTAAAAAGCTTCTTTGGTTAGCCAAAACAAAAGCAAGAGCGACTAACTGGAAATATGTATGGTTTCGGAGTAACAAAGTTCTTGCAAGAAAATTCGAAGGAGATCGTATTGTCGAAATACAAACGATCAACGATTTCGAGAGAATGGCATAAACATTGCCTCTCACAATATCGTAAACACGCTTGTGTACAAAATTAACGCGCCATAGAATGACCAATGAATTAAGTGAAAAAGTTAATATAAATATTAAAAATCTTAAGTCGCAAGAAGAAGCGTACTTATATATTAAAAATAATAACTCTGAATTTTCGCGTATATCGCTAAATGTTAGGTCCTCGAGAACAGATTGGAATGCTTTTGTGTTATATGTGGATGATTTTTTGTCGAGTATTGATGTAATTATGCTGTGTGAAATAAGTATAACTAAGGATAAAAACCAATTTTATGAAATTGAAGGATACAATAGCGAATTTTTTAATCGAAGCAACTCAGGAGGAGGAGGAATAGCAGTATATGTAAAAAACGATGTCCTTTACGAAAAAGTTGAAAGATTAACAAATTTCTATGAAAACATCTCCCTACATGATAAACGTGGTAATTTTGAGGCATCAGTCATTTCAGTCTACAGACCACCGAAGTCAAATTTGAATTGCTTTATCCGTGAATTTGGTGAACATGTGGATGCACTTGCAGCGAGAAGAAATTTGATTGTTATGGGAGACGTAAATATAAACATCAAAGACGAAAATAATACATATGCATGTGAGTATCTTTCGACGATAGCGTCAAAGGGTCTTCATAATTGCATACTTTCGTACACTCGTGTTGACACAGACAGAAACACAAGAACATTGATTGATCACAGTTTTTTAAGGGTAAAAAATGCGGAAATTAAATCAGCGGTGGTTGAATTGGATATTTCAGACCATTACGCCTTATACTTACTTACTTATGTCCTGTATCCCCTTGTGGGTCCTAGGGCCTCTACTACGCCTACGCGCCATCGTGTACGGTTTCTGGCAATGTGTCTGAGTTCTCCCCAACTTTTCCCTAACTGCCGTGCCTCCTTCTCAACTGTTCTGCGCCATGTTCTCCTCGGACCGCCAGGTCTTCTGCCATCCTGAGTTAAAGGGTTCCATTACATAGCATGGTTCGCTATGGAGCTGTCACCCCTTCGGAACGTGTGACCAATCTACTGCCACTTCCGCCGTTGTGTGGTTATGCCTATTGGTTCCTGACCCGTTCTCTCGTAAAGGTGTTCGTTAGAGATACGACTGGGCCAAAAAATCGTTAAGATATTGCTCAGGCACCTATTAACAAACGTTTGCAGCTTTCTGCTGATAGTAGTGGTCACTCTCCACGTGCTGCAATCATATAGCAGCACGGATTCAACGTTGGAGCGGAACAGTCTTATTTTGGTGCTCAAACTGATTGCATTGGTTCGCCATGCAACATCCCGAACGCAGACTTTGCTTTGGCGATCCTGTTGGCTATATCCAGTTCGGTTCCACCATCGGTCGAGAAAATACTCCCAAGATACTGGAAATCCTCTACTCTCTCTACCGGTTGTCCAGCAATGCATATTTGAGCCGATGAGTTTGTTCCAAGGCTGATAATTTTAGTTTTTACCGTATTAATTTTCAGCCCGACGACGCCTGCCTCCCTCTCCACATCTGCTGTCATTTGGTGGAGGTCCATAATTCTGTGGGAGAGTAAGCACACATCGTCAGCGTAGGCAAGATGTTTCAGTTGAAATGTAAGAGTCCATCGAATTCCTTCGTTTCCCGTCGACAAAGCTGCATGAAGCACATCGCTAATCACCAATAGGAATAATAATGGTGAAAGGATACAGCCTTGTCTTACCCCACTTTGGATCTGAAATTGCTCAGACAACCTTCCCCTGTGCAGGACGCGACATTTTGAGCTTTCATATGTAGCTTTGATAATAGCAATTAGTTTATCGGGAACGCCTCTCCCGCGTAAGGCACGCCAAATAAACTCCCTGTTGACACTATCGAACGCCTTCTCAAAATCGATGAACAGCAGGTGCAGTGGCGATCGATATTCAACACACTGTTCGATGATAATCCGCAGGGTGTTGATGTGGTCGGCACAGGAGGATCCAGAGCGGAAACCTGCTTGTTCGGCATCGAGTGTGTCTTCGAGAAGTTGTTTGATTCGCTCAAGGATGATTTTAGCTATTATCTTAGCTACAGCTGGCAGCACGCAGATACCCATCCAGTTTCCGCACTCCATTAAATTTCCTTTCTTAGGAAGCTTGGAGATCATTCCCTTTTTCCACTCGTTAGGAAAGCTCTGAGCTTCCCAAGCTCTATCTATAAGTGGAAGCAGAAGCTCAGCCGATGTTGTTGGCGCTGCTCGTAAGAGCTCTGCTGGAATACCGTCAAGTCCTACCGCCTTGTTGGTTTTGAATGCCTTGATCGCGGTAATGATCTCATTTTTACTGAGAGTCGTGGTGCGTATTCGGGAGCTTCTTACCTCGGGCATCTCAGTCTAATTTGGGTGCATATTGCTAGCGAATACACATTTCAAAACCGTAGCAAAATGATCTTTCCATTTCTTGAGCTGGTCCTCATCCGAAATGAGCAAGGAGCCTTCTAGGCTTTTCACTGGGTGTTGGCTGCAGCTGCGACCACCTGTCAGCTCTTTCGTGATTCTGTAGATGGTTCTGCTGTCACACCTCCGTGCAGCTTCTTCTGCTTCTGTAGCCAGCGCGTTGATGTAGTTGCGCTTGTCACGTCGCACGCTACGCTGAACTTCTCTCATATTCATACGATATAGGGACTCTAGCTCGCTTCTCCCTGCTGCTAGGATAGCTGCAACGCGAGCTTTCAGCTGTTTTCGTTCGTCAATCTGTCTCCAGGTATCCTCGGAAGGTCACGCCACACCATGTCTTCCCTGCTATCGACCGACGATTCTTTCAGCACCAGATGTAGGAACATTTTTCACAGCACACCAATGGTCTTCGATGGTTGCGAGCATTGAACTGCTGATTGCTTCCACACCTTGCGAAAAGTGCTCCCTTAATTGTTGGCGCACTGAGGGATCATTAAGTCTATCGATGTTGAATCTGGACATTCTTGTGTTGTCGTGGGATCTTCGAACTGCGTAGTTGGAGAGTAGCTATCATAAGATGGTGATCACGTACTATCCCCACATCTGCCCCTCGCCTCTTTCGGACGTCCAGGAGACTGCTTCTAAAGCGGCGGCTGATGGTAAAATGGTCAATTTGGTTGGAGGTTGCTTGCTTGTCATTGGAAACCCAACTGGTTTTGTGGCAGGTCTTGTGCTCAAACATGGTGCTAACTATCACAAGACGGTTGGCATTGCAAAAATACACAAACCTTTCGCCGTTGTCATTGCGGTTGCCTAGTCTATGCTTCCTGATTACATGTTTGAGCCCTTCGTTCTCGTTGCCTACCTTGGCATTCAAGTCCCCCATCACTATGACAATGTCTCCATTTGGTGTTGTGTTGAAGGCGGCGCTTAAGAGATTGCAGAAGCTCTGCTTTTCTCAGACGAACTATTCGTTGTGGCGTAACACTGTCTGACGGTGACGCGTCGTATTCTAGTCCGGAATCTGGCCGTCAAAATCCTATCACCATCAGTTTGCCAGGAAATTAGGCCCTTGCGTGCTGTTGTTGTTAGCAGTAGTCCAACTCCATATTCCCGCGGACTTCCGGATGGTCTTCCAGAATAGAGTAGTACAGTGTAACGCGTTGGAGACTGGTACTCGCCCGCTTCTAACCATCTTACTTCACTTACCCCCAAAATGTCCAGTTTATATCGCATGAATTCGGTTTCCAATTGGATGAATATGGCATTGTAAGGACCTTCTCCTCCCGATCGAGGAGCGTCTTTACATTCCAGAAACCTCTCTTTGTCCGGGTACAATAGCCAAAAGTCGTCAACATGTGATCATTCCTTATCCGAAGTATAGTGTCGGTTTCTGTAGCGGGCAATATTCGGTAACGCAGGTTGCTGGCCCACGTTACCTAGCCTAGAATCAAGGCCCTAGACAACCCGCACTTACAATTTTGGCATATACGTATAAGGGTTTATACGTATAGTTGCCCGGGGACCACCACTAGGAGGTAAAGTAAGAACTTCATCACGAACTTGATTGTTGCGCTACTGGCCCAAGCCAAGTTTTGGGCAGTCAGTAGTTTTCCGATCAATCGCAATGCAGGTCCCCAAAACGCCTTATACTGCGGAGTGAATACTAACCATAACCCAGCAGAAAGCTGATAAAGAACGCCAAATTTTAAGTCATACAGTTGCGCAGAAAATAAAGGATCTTAACTGTTAGGAGCTAAATCTGTTTACAGACGTAAATGATTTTTATCAGCATTTCAAACAAACGATTAATACTTTAGTTACATCGTCAACAGTTTTAAGAAAGAAGCGTAGCACTGAACATAGTTGGATTACCACTGAATTGAAAAAAGACTGTAAATAACGCGATAGACTATATAGAAGATACAAAAACAAAGGCAAAACAAGGATTATCATAGAGAGTACAAAGCATATCGTAACGAGCTTAACAAGAAAATAGCGAGAACAAAAGCATGCTTCTATAAACAGAAATTCCAAGAGTGCAAAAATAATCCGAAGGAGACCTGGAAGCTCGTAAATGCAATATTAGGGAAAAATCCGAGCAATCCGGATGATACCTTAAGAAAGAACTTTGCAAACGAGAGGGACTTTTAGGACCTTGCAAACAGATTCGCTAGCACACTTTCATCCGTGCATGAATGCAATCAACGAACATTTGTTGGTCATTCAAACGGTGTTCAACGGTCAATTTACGCAGAAAACGTATCAGTTACAGAGGTAACAAATATTCTCAATTCGTTAAACTGCAACAAATCGGCGGAATAGACGAAATAAGGCCAAAATACCTGCAGATTAATGCACAGACTCTCTCCCCAGTAATAACAAAGCTTATTAATATGAGCATTGATCAAGCATCGATCCCCAGCTTATTAAAAATGTCAATTGTTCGGCCAATATACAAGAGTGGAAAAAAGAACGAAATTCTCAATTACAGACCGATTTCTATTTTATCGGCTGTCGATAAAGTTATGGAAGAAGTACTGGCAAAAAGGCTGTACGAATACGTTGAGAAGTATGGAATTCTGGAAAAGAATCAATTTGGCTTCCGCAAAAACAAGAGCATCAATCGATTGCTAGGAGACTTCGCTAACAAATTGTATCAAAGCTTGGATAAAAACCACAACTCAGTAGTTTTATTCATCGACTTCAAGAAAGCCTTCGACACATTAAGCCACAAGCAAATCTTGAGACAGCTAGAAAAGATTGGAGTACGAGGGGATATTCTGAAATGGTTCGAAGGCTACCTAAGAAATAGAACTTTTAAAGTAAAAATTGGTGAATTCCTTAGTGAAGAAGAAAACGTTGTATATGGTATCCCGCAGGGATCAAAATTGGGTCCACTTTTATTTATTATATACGTCAACGATCTACTGTCAGTGCTAAAATATAGTACGGGATACGCATATGCGGACGACACAGCGATTTTAGTCAGCCATAGGAGCGTTGAGGAAGCTGCAAGATTAATGCAAGTAGACTTTAATAGAGTAACAGCTTGGTGTCACGACCATGGATTAATAATCAACGCACTGAAGACAAAGGTTATGTATATTCATCCGCCGCATATCCCAAAAACCAAACCGAAGATAAAAATGCATGACATAGATTGCCTGCACAGAACCGGATGTTATAATCTAATAAGGGAAGACGACGGCTGCTCTATATATGTAGAGAACGTGTCGACGTATAAATATCTCGGACTGACGGTTGACTACAACTTTAAGTGGAGTTACCATATAGAAGCACTAACAAAGAAACTAAGTCAATCGGCTTACGCACTCTTCCATCTAAGCAATCTCTGCAGACATACAGTGGAGTAGAGCGTCTCAAATGCAACCCCTACAACGGCTTCTACGACTGCAAAAAATGGTGCAAAATGCAAGCCGCAACAGTGAAGAGCAGCTTCATAGAAACCAGACGACTAGCATGCTGAACATCTCCTAAATCCACAATTTGGAAATCCTGGCTAATTTCTACAACGACAACGCGTATAGAATTCAAACGCAACAGACAGTAAACATTAGAAGACGACAACAGCAGTTCTATGAAATCCCCAGGTACTGGACCGAGTATGGCCGAAGGACATATAATGTAGCAGTTCCAATGGTACTAAACGAACTTCCAAGAGAGTTTCGCAACCTAACTAAAAACGAAGTGTTAAAAAAAGTCAAAGAAATCTACTTACATCCATGAGTATAGAAATTTATTCGTATAATCTAAAACTTATTGTATCCCAATTAATTTTTCTTTTGAAGAAAAGAACTCAACACGTAAAAGTAACTAATTAATTATTGTAATCAGTCTTCTGCAGACAAGCCCTTCCGGCTTTGCAGATAAGCAAATGTACACAAATCTGAATTTTTAACATAGTAAAATTGAATTGAATTGTGCGGTTGCGGTGCAATTGCGGTGCTGCTGCGGTGCAGTTTAGGTGCTGCTGCGGTGCAATTGCGGTGCAGTTGCGATGCCGCTGCGGTGCGCTTGCGGTGCGGCTGCGGTGCGGTTGCGGTGCGGCTGCGGTGCCGTTGCGGTGCAGTTGCGGTGCTGCTGCGGTGCAGTTGCGGTGCTGCTGCGTACAAGGCCCAGGAGATATTAAAATAACAAATAATATACCCGTATTGCGCATTTCCAAATTGGGGTGGATTATAGCTGGAAGCGCATCAGCGGGCGATCCAGCGGCGCACTGCCATGTGGCCACAAAAACTTCATTTTCCTCATTAGACAAGCTCGTCCGAGGGTTCTGGGAAACAGAAGATCATGATGCTCCTGTGAATACCATGAGCAAAGAGGAACACGATTGCGAGGCAGACTTTCAAAAGAACACAAAATTAAATACGAACAATCAGTTCGTAGTACGACTGCAATTTAAAGAGAATCCAGGTGTAATGTTAGGAGAGTCATTAGAATCAGCTAAAAAAAGATTCTTGGCATTGGAAAGTCGACTGGACAAAACCAATCAGCTAAAATGCGCATACATCCAATTCATGCAAGAGTATGAATCGATTGGCCATATGAGTCCAATTGATGAGAAAAAATTACACAACACTCACTATGTTCTACCCCATCACAGCGTTTTGAAACCCGAAAGCTCATCAACAAAACTAAGAGTTGTATTCGATGCTTCAGCAAAAAATATTATCCATCTGGACATTTATTGTGTGCAGATAGTATAGAAGCTGCTGAGAAACTGTTAGCTGAAATTTGTCAACCGGTGAAACTGGGTGGCTTTGAACTAAGAAAGTTTTGTGCCAACCACTCAAAAATATTAGAAAAAATTCCGGAAGAGCATAAAGATCAGCTTCTTACACGTCATCAATCAGAAGTGATTTTGATAAGCCCAACAGATTACATGAAGGTGTATGCAAGCGAATTGTACTTGCCGATCTTGCCAGGTTGTTTGATCCGTTAGGACTACTTGGACCCACAATAGTACTTGGAAAGCTTTTCTTGCAAGAACTGTGGAAAACAAACTTATCTTGGGATGATCAAATTCCCGAAGAGCAAGCCAATAAGTGGCGTTATTACTTAAAAGGATTCTCCATGCTGAAAGAACTAAGCATTCCACGATATGTTTCCCGCCCTTGTAGCGATATTGAATTGCACGCATTTTCAGATAGCAGTCTAAGTGCGTTTGGATCATGTGTATATATCCGATCGATTGATGATAATAGAAATATTCATTCACAACTACTGTGGTTAAAAGCGACAATTGGAACTCTCAAAGCAACATCCATAGCACGCTTGGAACTGCAAGGCGCTGTTCTCATGGTGGAGTTGGTAGGAAGGCTTCTGCAACTGCTGACTAGTAAAATAAATAGAGTGTGCTACTACACCGACTCTACTACAGTGCTTGCATGGATAAGATCACCTTCCTACACATGGGAAACATACGTCGCAAATAGGGTGGCGAAGATTCAAGCAAACAAGGACATACAACAGTGGAACTACATAAATGGGACTATTAATCCGGCTGATATGGTGTCTAGATGTGTAATCTTCAGACGCTTATCAAAACGCCCGCCTGGTTCAATGGTCCAGACTTTCTTACCAAAGACGACAGGTTATGGGAAATAATGCATTATTTTGTTCCAGAAGACATTCCAGACGGTCGTAAGAAGAGGTCCGTGTTAGCAGTGTCAACAGTTAACAACGAAATTCCAATTGAACAAGTCAATCATAGAAACTCTTTCCATTCATTACAAAGGATATTTGCCTACTGCTTTCGGTTTTATAATAATTGCAGAAAACATAAGTCATTTAGAAATGGAGGTCAACTAACAGTGGAAGAACTTCAACATGGAACTGATTTTGTTTGGGTATATGTTCAAAAAAGGGCATTTTCGAATGCTTACCGTTCTCTGCAGAGGGGTGCAGATGTACATATAGGCTCCAGCATAGCATCGCTGTCGCCATTTTTCGATGCAAAAACAAAATTATTCAGGGTCGGCGGAGGCTTAAAAATTGCATCAATTGTGGCTGATTGTAAACATCAGATCTTATTATCGAAAAACAATTGCTTCTAACATATTTGCATCAGACGCATATCCACGGAGCTGCTCGAACTCTGATTGCAGTTTTAAGACAGAAATATTAGATCCTAAGTCTTGGCGGAATAGCGCGACAGATAATTTTAAATTGCATAGAATGCTTTCGAGTAAATCCAAGGTCTATAGAGTAGATGATGGGAAACTTGCCAAGGGAAAGGGTTACTCCATCTCGTCCATTTTATTACTGTGGAGTCGATTTTTGTGGTCCCATAAAAACTCACTACTACATAGAAAGTCAGAGGTAAAATTCCTACAAAGTCATACTTGGCTGTATTTGTACGTTTTTCGACAAAGGCAGTTCACATAGAGGTAGTGGGAGATCTGTCTGTGGATGCATTTATCTATGCTTTAAAAAGATTTATTGGCAGAACAGGCTTATGCCATATCATATTTTGTGATAATGCCACCAATTTTGTAGACGCAAAAAACGAACTGATGGACCTAAGGAACGCGTTTGAATCTGAAAACAACCAGTTAGCTATCAAATCAATATGCTGGGAAAATGGTATTAATTGGAAATTTATCCCCCCCCCCCCCATTTTGGAGGTCTTTGGGAGGCAGCAGTTAAGGCTGCAAAAAATCGTTTAATACGCTATCTCAGTGAAATATCACTAACTTACGAGGAATTGCTAACAGTGGTTATACAAATTGAAACGATTTCAAACTCGCGACCACTCACACAGATGACATCCGATCCCAATGACTTAGAAGCCTTAACGCCTGGACATTTCCTAATTGGAGCGTCACTTAAAACTCTGCCTGAACCAGATGTTGCGGACAGCAATATTAATAGTATTCAAAAATTCCCTCAACTTCAACACATCCAACGGCCTTTTTGGAAAAGATGGTCATGTAAATATTTACATTTTCTACAACAAAGGAAGAAATGGACTCATAAAACACTCAATCTGTCTCCTGGCGTGATGTTGGTACTTAAGGAAGCAAACGTTCCGCCAATGAAATGGAAACTATGACGTGTGGAAGAAGTGATAAAGGGTAATGATGATTTAATTCGGGTGGGCACTGTCAGGACCCAGAATGGTATTTTCAAAAGAGCAATACACAACCTGTGCCCATCGCCCATACCAGAGGCGATTAATGCAGATAATGTTCCAGAGAACTTGGGATCCGCCAGGCGACGCCCTAAAGACACCTGCCAAACAATCTCTCCAAAGCAACATGTGCCTAAAAGCAGAAAGATTGTGAAATCACCACTGTCGGTAGTTCTCATAGTATTGTTAAGTTTGTCCCTTCATGACTAGCACAGACAGTGGAACGAGTCAAGATAAAACAACACATAACTGATTCGAAAATAAAGTTCTATTGCGGATTCTACGTCAAATCTCCTTAAGCGCAGTGTATCTCAAATTAATCAGCAATTTCAAGCTCTAAATACTTACTTAGCTAAAATTGCAAACGTCATTCAAGAAAAGCAAGGGCTAAGTGACCTAGAGCAAAATACCGCTGCCTTGACTTCATATTTAATTCTGGTGGTTTCAAATTTTGAAAAGGTTCAAGAAATACTGCTGGACGTGCTTTAAGATCTAAACCATGCAAAGCTAAATCCGCAAATAATAACACTTCACCAACTTTCCGAACAAAATATGGTTGTAAAGGCACATAGAAGATCTTCGCCCTGTCTTAGTTATGAGGCGACATCAATCCCTATTTACTATCTTTTTCCTTTGTCAGCTCTTCCCTGCATTTGGTGTGCGCAAACCAGTGGAATGATTCCGGTCTAAAGAGCGAAGGCGACGAGTCATACCTTGTTAGACCATCAGCTTTTTTATCCATATTAATAAATAAATTTATCCATACATATGTATCTAAAAGACTTCGAACGATAATGGCTGTCCTCTTTGATATACAGGTACATGTATCCATAACTTGAGCTCATTTCATTTGATCTAGTGTTCTCACTGATTATGCTGAGTCATACGAGTTCGTAGAGCTAACTGCTGAATAAAGTGAAACCTTCTTATCCAGAGCGGTAAGAGAGCTGAGCTGAATGACATATATTTAAAGGATTTCTCTGTGTTACTATATTGAAATGAAGACCAGTGCCAAGCATTTCACTATGTGTAGTGTAATTCCATTTACAATTAAAAACCAGATCTTGTTTCCTTTTACTCTGCACTTTATTGCTTCAATTTTCCTTATTTTTCAGGCCTTACCCAAGTGTCGGAATAGAGCAGGATTATTTATAACATTGTTAGAGGATATTTATTATTCCGTCATTGATTCGATCACCGTGGGTAGTGGAATAAGTCCACAGCGTGGTGGTAGAGATTTACATGGTACACATGGTAGGACAGTCGGTAATGTCGGAAGAATTTGTACACCCTTTGATGGTGCTATCTTTGTTGCTGCTTCTGGCTTAGCAGTTGCTATGGCTGCAAATGCAGCCAAACACGACAAAAAAGACTGAAACTGCCTTCATCTTGATTAACTCACAGTCGTATCTAAAACACTGTTTTTGAACTTAGATAGAACTATAACTAAATGAAGATCACATACATACATATTTGGCGCAACAGCTCTTTAAGCGCCAGGGCCCAGCTTCTCGCAACCACTCATGTTGTGTGCGTTATATTTTTCACACAAATGGAAGGGACCTACAGTTTAGTGCAGTATCCGAACGGTGATTTGAGAAGCTTTTTCGTGACAACAATACTCTCGGATGTTTGTTAGACGCTCGCGAGAGGTGGGACCGTGAAAAAACTTTTTTGGTGTGTTCTGGGATTCGAACTTGGAACCTCATGCGTAGTGATCCGACAAACGAAACACTTACGCCACGGCACACACTAAGATTAGTCTATGCTTATATAAAATTTTTCATGATCTGTTCCAAACAAAACCCAAATTACGAAGACAACGTTGCCGAAAAGAGACAATCGCGTCTGGCCTCTTGATTGTTATGGCAAAGTCAATATTTAACTTTGAGTTCAAGCCAATACTTATTACTGTGACTTTCGTTGACAGATCATTTTATAGTTGTTTTTCGACTCCTGGAGAAAAATATTGTTTTTCTATCTTTGTAAAGCCAACAACCAAAATACCGCACGTACATATGTATGACGCAGTGCTTTAAGTCAAGACCTTTATGTATTTTATCATTTGTAAGGTCACATTGCGCATTCAAAAAACATTACTTACTTACTTACTTAGATGGCGCTACAGTCCGGGTGGACCTGGGCATCAACCAACAAACCTCTCCAGCCAGCACGGTTACGAGCCAGCTGCCTCCAGTTGCGCACGCCAAGTTGGTTGAGGGCCCCCTCCACTTGTTTGCGCCACCTACCGCGAGGTCGTCCTCCACTGCGTCGTCCATCCGGGGTGGATACGAAGACTTTCTTAACGGTAACGTTGGGCTCCATCCGCTCTAAATGACCCAGCCATCTTAGTCGCTGTATGTGAACTCTTCTGGCTAAGTCGATGTCCTTATATAGGCCGTACAGTTCGGCATTGTAACTTCTCCTCCACTCACCATCTATGCAGACGGGACCAAAGATCGCTCGAAGAACTTTTCTCTCAAAATAACCAAGGGCATTCTCATCCAGTTTTTTCAAAGCCCATGCCTCTGCGCCATACAGCAGGGCTCGTATGATTAGTGTCTTATAAAGAGTTACCTTAGGAGTTCGAGATAGGGCTTTGTTACTCAATTGCCGTTTTAGCCCATAGAAACAACCATTGGCAAGAGTAATTCTTCGTGTGATCTCCCTACTGATGTCATTTGCATTTGCGGAGTTCACCATAGAGCCTAGGTAAACAAAATTCTTTACCACCTCAAAACTGTATCTGTCTATTGTCTATTATTATTTTGTCCAAGACACCGATGTTGGGTGTCCTTTTTTGTAGACAGCATATATTTTGTTTTGCTTTCATTGACCGCTAGACCCATCTTTGCTGCCTCGATCTCAATACTCGTAAATGCCCCATTGACGGCCCGCTGAGTTTTTCTGACTATGTCAATGTCAGCGGCATAAGCGAGTAGTTGTACAGACTTGTAAAAGATTGTACCTCCGGTGTTGGCTTGTGAGTTTCGTACAATTCTCTCAAGTACTATGTTAAAGAGATCGCAAGATAGCGCGTCACCTTGTCTAAGACCTTTCCTGACATGGAACGGTTCGGTGATGTTCTTACCGACTTTGATGGAGCAGCGAGAGCTCTCCATCGTCATTCTGCACAAACGGACGAGCTTGGCAGGGATGCGAAGACTAGACATGGCTCTGTGTATCTCGTCTCTATACACGCTATCATAGGCAACTTTGAAATCGATGAAAAGGTGGTGCGTATCGATTTTATATTCATCGGTTTCATTCCGTAGTGTGAATATTTGGTCAATGGTAGACTTCCAAGGCCTGAAACCACATAGTACGGCAGACAGGATCCTATATGCGATATTTAGGAGACTTATACCTCTGTAGTTGGCGCAGTTCAGAGGGTCTCCTTTCTTCAGGATCGGGCAAACGATGCTGAGGTTCCATTCATCGGGCATACTTTCGTCCGACCAGATTTTACAGATGAGCTGGTGTATGCTCCTTACCAACTCATCTCCTCCTGCCTTGAAAAGTTCAGCGGCAAGGCCGTCGGCTCCAGCAGCTTTGTTGGATTTGAGTTTAGATATCGCTATCCTCACTTCATTCTGATCGGGTTGACGGGAATCTTGACTGTCATCGTCACTGTTGAATGGCTTATTCTGCCTGACAGCGGAATTTTGGTCATCATCCCCGTTTAACAGTCGGCAGAAGTGTTACTTCCATATCCTCAGCACCGACTGCGATTCTACTACTATATTGCCATTTTCGTCCCTGCAGGCTTCTGTTCTGGCTTTGAAACCCTGGCATGTTCTTTTTACCTTTTGGTAAGGTTTTCGAACATCATTCCTGCAATAAAGCCTCTGAATCTCCTCGATCGACTGCTTCTCGTGCTCCTTTTTCTTTTTTCTGAGCAGTCGATGTTCCTCTTTTCTTCTGCTCACGTAAAGCTCGTAAGCAGCTCTAGTCCTTCTATGCAGCGCCGCTTTGTACGCCTCTTGTTTAGCTGCATGTGCTTGCCAGCATTCCTCATCATTGTTGCGGTGGCCAAGGGTAACACAGTACATCAGAGGCGGCATCTCTGATAGCTTGTTGGCAACGCTGCCACTGGTCTTCCGCATTTGCTGCTGGCGGCATAGGACCTAGATTACGATTAAGAGAAACTCGATCGGCAAAGACTCTGGCGGTCTCTTGCGATTGTAGCCGCCCGACGTCAAATTTCCTCACAGTATTTCGTTGATTTCGCTCCGTTCTGGATATCCGCATCCGTACCTTGGCTACAACTAGGTAGTGATCCGAGTCCACGTTGGCTCCTTGGAAAGTCTGGACACCGAGAATACTGGAAGAGTGCCTTGCGTCGATCGCAATGTGATCGATTTGGTTGACAGTTTTTGGATTAAAGGAGAGTCATGTTCCTTTGTGAATGTCGAGACGTGGGAAGCGCGTACTAGCTACGACAAAGTTTCGCCCCGCCGCAAAGTCGATTAGCCTGAGTCCGTTGCCGGATGTGATGTCGTGCAGGCTGTGCTTTCCGACCACGCTGCTAAAGACGTCTTCTCTTCCTAGTTTTGCGTTAAAATCACCTAGGATAATTTTAACGTCGTAGCTAGGGCATCGCTCATACTTCTTATCCAAGAGCTGGTAGAAGTCATCCTTTGTCGCGTCGTCCTTCTCCTCATAAGGGGCGTGAACGCATATTAGGCTTATGTTGGCAAATTTAGCGTCGATACGGATAGTCATAAGGCGCCCGTTCACATGCCGGAATTTCAAGACTTCTTGCCTAAGTCTGCCTCGAATGGCAAATCCGCACCCGAATAGACGCTGTCCTTGTTGGCTGTAGCAATCGCCGTAGTAGATGTCGCAGTTTTTAATACTCCTTTTACCCGGCCCATCCCATCGCACTTCTTGGATGGCGGTAATGTCTGCTTTGAGACATTCCCGGGCTTCCGCAAGTGGTTCGGCTGCACGTGAATTGTAGAGGGACCTAACATTCCATGTGCAGACACGAAGATCGTTGTCGTTTTTACGTTTGCTTGGGTCGTCAACAGTAAATTCATCCGTATCCGAGGCTGTTGGTTGCTTCGTAACCGAAAGTTTTTTACGTGGTAGGGAAGTTAACCCGACGGCACAACCCCCAACCTGGAGGACCAGATTCTTTTTTGCAACCTCTAAGACGTGGGGTCAGATACACCGATGTCAGTAACCCACTTCGGGGATATGGGCGCATCAAGACCATATTACAGTTATTACTTACGTTCTCTTAGAACTCATGTTGGTCAAACTCAATAAATTGTTTTAAACAAACGAGGCCGTATGAACTCCTTCAACATCTATTTTATTACACTTAAAATAGAGTGTAGTTTAGAATAAAATGATTAAATCTACCCTGACTTATAGGACATTTGAAGCAAAATGTAAATGCGCCTTAAATGGGGCGCTGGGATAATATAGGTTATGGACATCTTTTTAGGTCTAATTTATTTATTTATTTTGGACCCGCAATTTTAAGTTTCTTTTTATGAAAATGACATCTGCTCTTGAGTGATGGACCCCAAAGCCAACAATTATTCTTTGCTGACGATGGAGCCATCATCCATTATTTTTGGGTCATAGCCTCGCTGATAAAAAGAAGAAGAAGAAGGAGCCATCATAAGTGAGGATCATATTATGTCCTTGCAGCAAGCCCTTGGCGTATGGCTGGTGGTTTTGGAGGGAAATGGGTACCGTATTATTCCAAAATAAACCGATTCTCTGATCCACTCAAGCCTACTCCCGACATTTATTTGAATGGAACAGTGCTACCCTAGTGCGAAAAGTTAAAGTTTCTGGAATCTATGATCAATGGCGGAGCAACCTGTGATGACGATATCAATCACCACGTAAGCTCAGGTTGAATGAAGTGACAGGAAAACACTGCTATCTTCTGTGACCGAAAAATTCCGCCTATGTTAAGAAGAAGGCTCTACACATATACACGATGTACACAACGCATGAAGGTAAATAAACTGCAACAGAAATTAAGATGTTGCGAATGAAAGCAGGAGTGACAAAGCTTGATTGAATAAGAAGCTCGAAGATTCATGGAAGCCTTTATGACAAAGAAACCATCCAGCTGGTATTGTTATGTTGAAAGAAGAGATCATTTGAACACCATTCAAAAGGCTCCAATGAACGTTTCTAAGATATCGCGAAAGAAAAGCAAGGCTCAAACTTTTGGATCACAGAAATGTAATAACATCGGCGTTTGGTTGGCCTCAGTAATGAAATGATCCAAAATCGGGAGGCCTCTCGATATTTTCTGATGATAAGCAGGTGGGAGTGAAGTGGGAGTTTTATTATCTCTTGACTTGAGATCATAACTTCGGCAATATAGGAAGAAGAACAATGATATCCTTGAAAAAATTGGAATTTAAATGCTAATTGTTTGAGGAAATTTTCCAATTCCAAGAAAAGTGGCGCTGTAAACTGTTGTACAAATGGAAAGTTGGGTTTGCAGGAAATAATCAGCATCACAAACGTAGCATACAGATCTTCGAACCTCAACAGCACGTTTTCCAATTTATATACTACGCTAACAAGTGGTAATATAGTTATATACAGTACATTGGGTTTATAACGTGGTATACTATAAATACGGTATGCTGGTGGATATTTAGAACCCATGGTATTTCAGTTTTGTGTCATAAGCCTTACTTAAGAGCCACTATACGAATTTGAATTAAATTTGGTGTGTAAGCTAAGACTAGATCAGTGTACCGAGTATGGCATTTATTTCAAGTTTTCTGTTAAAAAATCCTGTATGTATACTCCCTGATAATATCATCTCTTTACGTCATAAGGCTTTAACTTTTCTCAGACAGTAACCTGAAGTGAAATAAATCACAAGTCCTTACGACCAAAATAATGATATCATGTAAATGTTCCGATTTTTGTTGCCCATATTAGCCACGTTCGTACTTTGTAACCTCCGCACATTGATGTTCCCCTCTTATTGCTTTAATATCACATGACTATTTACAACACAAAGTTAAAAACAATTTAATATTTATAGCACCAGTTAGGCCTACGAGTATAGTTCTAAAGAATGGTTATTTAAAGCTCAGGTAGCAAATATCAGGCATCTGTGCAATGTCGAAGTTATTAAATTGTGAATTGGATACAATTGATTGCGGAACTTTCGATTTTCCATAAACATGATGTTTGTCGTATATTCCCCAAAGCAAATATTGACTTCCAACTGCTCCAAAACATTAAATCATAAAATTAATAAACACAAGTACAATATTTGAGTTCAGTAACAGCTGTTCTATTGGTTAGCAATTTGACAGACATACGGATACCAAAAAATAGTATAAATGCGGTATACAATCTTCATTTGAAATTATATAGTTCTCCAGCACGTATCTCTATAGTTTTCTCATCCTTTCCGGAAACAAAATTATTCAATATGAGAGTCCTCATTGTACTTGGTGTCATGTGTGCACTTTGCGCCGCAGTAGCCACTGCTTTGCCAGTTATTGCTGTTGATCCTGCTATAGGTATCGGTGTACCCATATCTATATCTTTACCAGCATTGCCACTACCACTACCACCAATCCCACAACCGTTGCCACTACCGCTACCACAACCACTACCGCTACCAGTACCACAACCACCACCGCTACCACTTCCACTACCTCCAACCCTACCACCAGTACCACAACCGCTACCACTACCAGTACCAGTACCACCAAATGGACAACTTCCGTCACTACCACCTCCAGTCGTACCACCACTTCCAATTGGATCGCCTGTTCCATTATAAAATGGTCCAGCACCATCGATGGTCCACCCCACAAATTGGACAAAGTTCAGTAACGCAAAGTAATATTCGTGCTCCTGCTGTTTGTCTCAAATACATATTTGTTTCGGTACTATAAATATTTCAAACCTACGTCAATTTTCACATTATTAGCTACAAACGTATTGTTTACAGAAAAATAAAACTTTATTCCTATGATAGTGCCTTAAATTTGTATGTGTTGTTAAAGATATGTATAATGTGTTTGGAACAGTTTCATGCAATTGTAACATGTTTGTCTGGAACAAAGCATGTACGAGTATTCCAGTCAATTGTATTCCGCAGAGTTCGATGTTTGAGGTCCAATTGTACTGCGATCTGTGAGATCTATTGTGCTGCGTCAATGGTTAACCAGAACCAAAATTGGGGCTTTTGGTAAACATTAATAGCGTCCTAAGTTCCAAGTTTCCGTTGGGCCCATCGAGGAACGCGTTAGATGGGGTAACCGCATCTTTGCGGCCCCTGGACATTTACAAAGAATGTGTTCTACTGTCTCTCTTTGTTCAAAACAGAGTCTGCACCTGGGTGTATCGGACAAATTTTATTCAGATGGTACCTAAGTGGACAATGTCTGGTTAGGTAGCCCGTTAAACTTCTCAAATCTTCTTTGCTAAGTGTAAGTAGCTTGTTTTATGTGTTTGCGCCTAACGCCTCTCCTTGCCAAACCCTTCATGTTCTGAGACTTATACAAGATGGGCCATCTACAAATTTCTTTTTAAAAATGCAATAAAATGAACAAAATTAATTTTTTTCCAAGTATTATGGCTTTATTAGTAAGAGCAAACATTCCCAATAGACATTAAAAATTCGTTAACATGGCTCTGTAACGCCCACCGTTGACCGAAACGTTGTTCGAGATGATTTTTTGCCCAAAATCGTTGTCCAATTCAAGCTGCTCTAAGGCCCAAACTGCGAAGCGATAACGAGGCGGATGATCGTGCACTTTCAATTGCTGAATCAATTGGACCTTGTAAGCGAATAATCTTAGATCTTTGTGCAGAATTCTCCTCAGGCTAGTGCTTGAAATGTTGAACTGTTGAGATCGATGACGAGTTGATGTTCGTGAATTGAGTCTCACACTCTCGTCTGTGCGCACCGTACAACGACGGGGACCATGAGTGTTGTCCATTAGCATACCAGTCTCACGAACTTTTTGCACAAACTTGCGTACAGCAGGCGCGGTGGGTGCTTCACTTCGGCCAAAACTTCTTTTTAAAAAAGGCACTGTTTAAGCTACACAGCACTCATTTTGGAAATCAGTTTTTAATATTTCCCAACGTTGTTCAAGCGTAAAGCGACTCATTTCGTTCCACGGAGGTATGATACTGACTTTCTGTCAAGACTTCGAGCGGGAAACAGCTGTCAGTGTCAAAATAGCCTATGATTTAAAAAGACATCACTAGATGGCCCACCCGTTACTATGTTAACCTGTTTTGTGGAAGCGAAGCTTTCAAGGATGTCGAGCTTTAACCGTAACGTTTAGGAACTAAGGGCCATTATTACTACCTGACTGTCCGAATGGATGCACTCGTAGATGTACGCACCGTTAGTGTTCCTCCACAAACATTCCCGAACGCATAGTCCTATCGCATTTTGTCTGTTATACTCTCTGTGCACTATATTCGTGCGTTGAAACCTTTGTGTCTAGAATTAGACACAGTTGGTCACACCAAAATAACCGACAGGCAAGAATGGAAAATTCCATCAGCGCATAGTGGCGCCATCATCACCCAAGCAACAGCTATAATGGCAGCCGAGAACAAAGGGTATTGCGACGACCAACGTCACCAGGCAGTTTTCTTCCTTCCTCCTTGTTCTTGGGTTTCGGAGTCTGTCGTCAGTAATCAGCGAGCATCGACACCGTGCAGTCATCTTTTTACTTGTTCACCCTTTTTTACTTGTGGAACGTTTATACGTTTAATTTACAGTCCACTATTAAAGAGCAAATAAACATTCATATTAAATTACTTTGTGCGTTTCCTGTTACCCTATTATTTAGACTCTCCAACTGTGCATCGAATATTGGTCCTATCGAACCGAATTAACCAGCGCAGTGATACAGTGCAATATACATTCAGTGCATTTCGGAAAAGGTCAGAATATATGTACATATATGTGTGCGTAGTGCAGTATAGTGCTACGAGAACCACCACCAGATTGGTATTTTCTTGCAAATAGCTCGATTCCAGGTGTGATCACAGCGTTTCCGAAGGGTCGACCTGAATTGCTGACGATCACATTTGGTCTTACGGGGGGAGCGAGTAGGAAATTACGGAGCGATATTGTGCAATGGGCGACCTGGCACGCAGAGATGTGTTTCGCTCATCGCTTATGCGAATCACCAAGTGGACCCAGGAAGAAGATTTTGATAAGGCAGGCCAGGCACTGCTCAAGACTAAGTTGGCCGCAGCCGAAAGTGCGTACGAAAAGCTGCTGTCGGAACAGATGACGTTCGTGGAGAAAGCGGCAACTGCAGAGGAATTAAAAGTGCACGACTCATACCTGGAGACGGTCGAGGATACTCATCACATAGCGATGGGGATATTGAAATCGCGTATAGAGGAGCTTGGGAATCAGGATGCGGCCAATGCAACTGCAGGCAGGTCATCAACCCCCCAAACCAGCGTAATACAAGTGCGGCAGGAGCGGCCCACGAAGTTAACTGTATTCAAGGGCGACTACACCAAGTGGCGCGAGTTTCGCGATCAATTCATCACGGAGGTACACGATAATCCAGCGATGGCGAATGTGACCAAAATGCGCGAGCTAAAGCAGGCGCTGGAAAGCGCTCCAGCGAGATTAATAAGCAGGTGGCAGGTCACAGACGGAAACTATGCGGATGCGTGGTCCAAGCTGAACGAGGTATTCGTCAACAGGCAAAACATCGTGGATGCGCATTTGAATGCCTTGCATGCCATTCCTAAGGTGAGCAGGGAGTCGTCAAGATCACGTGCGATCCGCGACCTAGTGAACGAGGCGAATGTCCACCTAAGCTCATTGCGCGTGTTAGGTCTGGATACATCATCCTGGGACCCTATCATTGTAAACATGCTTAGAGCTAGGCTAGACTCCGAGACAAACCATGCGTGGCAAATGCCCAGAGAGGACGTGCGCGAAATTGCTACACTCAATGAGTTTCTACAATTCCTGGAGCGACGAGTGAGTGCGCTAGACTCGGCCTTCTTCGATTATCAGGAGATGGGTACCGAAAACCCTAAAAACAGTGAGCAACGGAAGGAGAAGACCAACAGCAGTGCGCCTGGTGCAGGCAAACCGGGAGT
Organism: Brachypalpus laphriformis; assembly: GCA_945910035.1. Classification (NCBI taxonomy): domain Eukaryota; kingdom Metazoa; phylum Arthropoda; class Insecta; order Diptera; family Syrphidae; genus Brachypalpus; species Brachypalpus laphriformis. Next base: position 130,355,934 of record OX246755.1, read on the forward strand.
AATCCCAAGGTGTCCTATGTGTAAGTCACAACACCCCTTATATCGTTGTGGGGACCTTTTGGCGCTGTCGATTCAAGGCAGAAATGACAAAGTCCGAAGCTGGAAATTATGTGCTAATTGTTTGAAGAGCGGACATTTTGCATCAAGCTGTAACGCAGGGGAATGTCGCAGGTGCAACAAGAAGCACAAGAGTACACCTTGCCAGGAGCAGAACATACCCAGAGCCAGCTTGGCGCTAGTGGCGGCACCCGAGCAAAGCCAGCCATCCACCTCACGAGCTGCGAAGAGCCAACCAGACGCATAGTAATCAATTTGTGGAACCCCCGCAAGGCCGTCGGAAGTTGGCCATGTCATGCCTTTGCATATCGCTGACATTCGAGGGGGCAACGACAAGTCTGGAGACCAAGGGCAGAGCGAGGCAGAAGTCGTATGTGCGTTATTGGTAACGGCGCGTATTAATGTAAGGTGCGGTGCAGGGCGAATCATGGAAGCAAGAGCACTTCTAGACAGCAGAAGTCAAATCAACCTCATCACGGAACAGTGCACACAAAGAATCGGCATAGCGAAACGCCGATATGATCTCCAAGTGCATGGAATTGGTTCCAAGGTCAACGTGCGGCCAACCGGTGCTGTAAATATCGACATACAATCTGGAACCGAACTAGCGTTCGCATTGAGCTGTAAGATGTTCGTGATTCCCAAGATATCATCATGCCTTCCCGTTAAAGACCTACCGGAAGAGCAGATGGCAGATACAAGCGAATTGTGATTGGCAGACTCGGGATTCAACAAACCTTCAAAGGCAGAGATGTTACTTGGAGCGCAAGTATGGGCGAAAATCATCAAAGAAGACATCAGGAGGTACGATTCCGGTTTGACAGCGCAGGATACACATCTGGGCTGGATTGTGTTCGGGCAACTTCAACCCAAACAAGGGCAAGTGACTGGAGCGACGGTTACAGCAAAAGAATCGTTAGATGTGCAACTCACCGAACTTCTTAGAAGATTCTGGGAAATCGAAGAGCCGAGTAGAGCAGTCACAGTGTCAGCGGATGATGAATGGGCTGAGCAGAATTTTAGAAGCACACACTACCGTGACTCAACTGGGCGATACGTGGTAACCATCCCCATAAATCCACGCGCAGACCCCTTGGGTAGTTCAACCGCAATAGCCCTGAAGCGATTTCTCAGCTTGAGAAAAGATTATGTGCAGATCCAGAGCTTAAGGAGAAATATCTCAACTTCATGCGAGAATATCAGGATCTTGGGCACATGACAGCGGTAACGAGCAAGCCACCAGCAATTGGGCGTACCTACTATATACCGCATCATTTAGTCACGAGAAAGTTCCGTGTGGTCTTCGACGCATCGTGCAAAAGTGACAGTGGTATATCACTCAATGACGTGCAGTTTCATGGAGCGAAACTTCAAGACGATCTCGCAGCATCTCGTGCACCCTAGTAGTGTTGAAGACCAGGGTAGCGCCACTTAAGACGGTTAGCATACCGAGACTGGAGCTGTGTGCCGCAGAACTTTTATCCAAACTGATGGTTCAGGTAGTTAAGGCGTGCGCCCTTGATAACGTCCAAAAAACTTTCTGGAGTGATTCGATGGTAGTGCTTTACTGGATTAGCAAAACGCCGTGTGAGCTGAAAACGATCGTCGCAAACAGGGTCAGCTCCATTCAAGGACGATCCTGTAATCACCCTTGGAGGCATGTCGCTTCTAGTGACAACCCAGCAGACCTAGGATCAATAGGAGTTTCGGCAGAGCAGCTGATCGAGTCAGCGTTGTGGTGGGAAGGTCCGAAATGGCTCAAGAACCCAGAGCAGGATTGGCCAAATGTGCAGCTACATATGAGCGCGGAGCAGAAAACAAGAGCAGCTTCGGAGCAGGCACTGGTCGTTGGGAACTTGACAGTCTCACGGCCAACTGGGCTAAATATCAACGGCAAGGGTCTTTTGGAGCGAAAATCACCGTTGCAGAGCTTCCTGAGAATAACGGCCTTCGTACTAAGATTCATACGGAGGGCTGGAAGCAAGTAACGGACACCGGACCGGTATCGCCGTCGGAGTGTGAAGACGCATTGAACTATTGGCTAAGGCTCATGCAGTAAGAGGCGTATCATCAAGAATTGCGTCAATTGGAGGAGAAGCACAGAATAAGCAAAACGAGCAGCCTCATAACACTGAATCCTTTCGTAGACGGCAGTGGAATTCTCAGAGTAGGAGGACGCCTGCAAGGCTCATCGTTGCCGTCCCAGAACATCCATCCAGTAATTCTGCCAGCTAGGAGTAAGCTGACCGAGCTCTTGCTGAGAGAGGCGCACCTTAGAACACTCCATGGTGGCGTGCAGTTATGTATGCAGGCAGGCAGAAGTACTGGATTCCAACACTAAGACGCGCATTGACGTCTCATATTGGACGGTGCATAGCGTGTTTTCGTCAGAAACAAACAGCAGCAGAGCAGCTTATGGGCATCTTTCCGAGCGATCGAGTGCAGCCAGCCAGAGCGTTTAGGCATAGCGGAGTAGACTATGCTGGACCAGTGCAGATCAAGGCCAGAGCAGGCCGTTCGAGAGTAGTCGAGAAGGGCTACATGGCAGTTTTTGTGTGCAGGGTGACTAGGGCAATTCACTTGGAGCTGGTGAGCAATCAAACCACAGAAGCCTTCCTGGCCGCATTTCAGCGATTCACTGGACGACGTGGCGCATGTTCAGTGCTGTGGAGCGACAATGCCACAACTTTCGTGGGCGCAGACAGGGAGCTTCGCCGAACCGCAAGCGCATGGGGACACAGGCTTCCAATCGAGCAGATCAACGCCATGGGCACAGATTGGAAATTCATCGTGCCAGAGGCACCACACACTGATGCCATCTGGGAGGCCGGCGTGAAGTCGGTGAAGCACCACCTACGGAGGATAATGCGCAAACAGATCTTTACATTTGAAACCTTGGCAACCACGTTGGTCTTAATTGAAGCATGTCTAAACTCGAGACCACTTAGCGCCTTGTCAGACGATCCGGGCGATTTGTGCGCCCTTACGCCGGGCCATTTCCTGGTCGGGGAGCCAATCGTGCAGCCATTAGCCGCCAACGTTAGCGATGTGCCGCATAATCGACTCAAGCTGTGGGGTATCATCCATCAGATGCAGCAACATTTTTGGAGCCGACGGAGTGCAGAGTATATTCACACTTTGCAGCAACGGTTCAAGTGAAATCAGCAGCGCAAGAACCTGGAAGTTGGCGATTTGGTGCTTATTAAGCAGGAGAACATGCCCTCCACGGTATGGCCCCTAGGACAGGTCACGGCGGTTCATCAGGGCAAGGATGGGCTGGTGCGGAGCGCAGATGTTAGGACGGAGCATACGAGCTTGGTGCGACCAGTGCAGAAATTGTGCGTTCTTCCCAAGGACGATGGTTCGGGTGGCAATTGAAGACAAACCTTCAATTGGGGGGGAGGATGTCTAGAATTAGACACAGTTGGTCACACCAAAATAACCGACAGGCAAGAATGGAAAATTCCATCAGCGCATAGCGGCACCATCATCTCCCAAGCAACAGCTATAACGGCAGCCGAGAACAAAGGGTATTGCGACGACCAACGTCGCCAGGCAGTTTTCTTCCTTCCTCCTTGTTCTTGGGTTTCGCAGTCTGTCGTCAGTAATCAGCGAGCATCGACACCGTGCAGTCATCTTTTTACTTGTTCACCCTTTTTTACTTGTGCAACGTTTATACGTTTAATTTACAGTCCACTATTAAAGAGCAAATAAACATTCATATTAAATTACTTTGTGCGTTTCTTGTTACCCTATTATTTAGACTCTCCAACTGAGCACCGAATACTTTGTTTCTCCATTCTTGTCGGTCACCGATAACCACATCGAATTTCCTGGAGAACCGAGATCTCTTGATCGTTGTGTCTGGATTCTGGAAGATTGATTTGTTTTGGATGAGTTGAAGAATGCTTAGATGATGCAGTCGATTTAACTGCTCCTTAGCTTTGACATGTTGTGCTGTGTTCCACTATACTAGAGAGGCGAAGGTGATCATTGTTCTGATGGTTGTGTTGTACGTTCAGTAGATCATTCTGGGTTTCAGACCCACTTTGTACCATAAGCATTTGGAAAATGCACGGTGCCCTAGTTAGGTGAGATTTCTAATTAGTTGTCCAAGATTATTCCCTCCCGCCCGCCCGCTCGCGTACAGCCTGTAGTTCTTATAATCCTTTTCCGCCATCCTCCACACTTCAGTTCTATTTGTGTATTGCTTTGCAGCATGGATAGAATCCAGTCATTGCCTTATAATAAGTCTTGCCAAAGGGTCAGTGTGTGTTAATAAAGGCAAAAAGGTAGTTTTTTTTTGCACCCAGTGTTTTGTTGATTTGTAAAACCAGGATGATTTAAATTTGCTAAAAGTGTAAAACGCCCATCGTACCTACATATATGGCTAGCGGTAAAGATTTTACCAGATAAACTTTAGTCTTGGCTAAAAGAACTGAGAACACGGTTTAGATCTGCACTCAGGAAAAAGCGATATGTTTTCCAATTTAGCTTGCCAAATGGTAGTGCATGCGATTATGTGAAAACACAAGCATTTCCACTTAGCTGTGGCCTACCAACTCCTGCTCTCAACCTCCACGCAGTGACAGCTGGGTGCCCAGTACCTTAATCCAAGAAATGAGTAACCAACCCCGTTTGGAGGATTCTTGGCGCCAACAGATGAGAGAGGGGGAAGAGCGATTTCTCACTAGAGCACTTCTTCTTGTTCCCGGCTGCGGCGGACGGATTCCTTAGACCGAGTCAACGGCGTCGTCTAAAGTTCCAGTTAGGTTGAACTTAGTGACGAGCTGTTTAAACGTATTCGGATAACAAGTCGGTAAGGAATTTACAATGTTGGTCAGGACTTTGGAATTGAGAAACGGCAGCGCTCATACTCCCGTAGTGAACTACTGACACCGATGTACTCGGCCCTTCGTCCTAGGGGCGTAACTAATGGAACTGGCCCTCCAGGTTGGGTATTGATCCGCCGGGGTAACTTTCCTACTACGTAAAAAAACGAATGGTTCCGAAACAACTAAAAGTCTCGGATAAGGACCACTCAACTGATGACGACCCAAGCAAACGAAATAAATACAACGACCTTCGACCACGTGCAGCCGAAAAATTAGCAGAGACCCTAGACTGCTATAAAGCAGATATTACCACCATCCAGGAAGTGCAATGGTATGGGCCGGGCAAAAAGAGGATGAAAAACTGTGACATCTACTACGGTGATTACTACAGAGGTAACAGGCAGCGCTTATTCGGATGCAATGCAAGAGGTCTTAAGCTTCCAACACGTGAGCGAGCCCATTTTAACTATCCGGATCAAGGCGAAATTCACTAACAAGCCACGGAAGATTGTTTCTGCGAGCTCCTCGACAAAACATACGAGCAATGTCCTAAATACGACGTTAAAATCGTATTGGGCGACTTTGGTAGGGCAGTCGGTAAGCATAGCCTACACGAAACCACGTCTGATAACTGACTAAGGCGAATGCGGATATCCCAAACTGAGCAACAAAGAAGAATCACTGTGAGAAAATTTAACGTCGAAAAGCTAGAATCGCAGGAGACCGAAAGACTCTTCGCTTAACGCGTATCCCGAAATCTCTCAATCACCCCTATGCCGACAGCATCAAGTGCCGAAGACCAGTGGCAACGCTGCCAACATGCCATCAGAAACGCCGCGAATGATGTGCTGGGTCTCGATCGCCCACCACCGCGAAACCCCTGGTTTGACGAAGAATGCCGGCGAGGGCATGCAGCAAAACAAGAGGCATACAAAGCGGCAGCTGCTCGTGAGCTCTACGAGCAAAAGAGACGGGAAGAACATCGGCTTCTCCAAAACAAGAAAAAAGAGCATGAGAAGCGGGTGATTGAGAATACTGAGAGCTTATACTCCAGGAACAATGTACGGAAGTTTTACCAAAAGGTAAAAAGATCGTGCCAGAGAAGAAATTCCCGTACAGAAACCTGTAGAGATGAAAATGGAAACCTCGTAATAGAATCACAGTCGGTGCTGAGAACATGGAAAAACTACTTCTACAGACTGTATAATAGCGACGAAGACCAACATCCCGCTGTTAGGCAGAATAAACCATTCAAAATGGACGATGATAGTCAAAACTTCTGTCTACCTGAACAAAACGAAGTGAGGATAGCAATATCCAAGCTAAAATTCAACAAGGCTGCTGGACCTGACGGCTTACCGGCCGAACTTTTCAAGGCAGATGGGGATGAATTGGTAGAGTGCATACACCAACTCATCTTTAAGATTTTGTCAGACGAGTGTATGCCTGATGAATGGAATCTCAGCATCGTTTGCCCGATCCACAAGAAAGGAGACCCCCTCAACTGCGCCAACTATAGAGGCATCAGTCTCCTCAATATCGCATATAAGATCGTTTTTGCAATATTGTGTGAACGCCTGAAACCTTTTATCAACAGCCTGATTGAACCCTATCAGTTCGGTTTCAGGCCAGGAAATCCACTATCGGTCAAATCTTCACACTTCGGCAGATCCTGGAGAAAACACAAGAAGTCTAAATCGATACTCACCATCTCTACATCGATTTCAAGGAGAATAGCTTTGTAGAGCCATGTCTAGTTTTGACACCCCTGCCGAACGTGTTCGTCTGTGCAGGCTGACGAAGGAGAACGCTCGCTGCTCCATCAAGGGCTGTAATGACCTCACTGGGACCTTGATGTCAAAACAGGTTTTAGACAAGGTGACGCGCTGTCATATGACTTCTTTAATATTGCACTTGAACGGATTGTGCGGAACTCACAAGCCAACACCGGAGGCACAATCTATCACTCTGTAGTAAGTCTGTAGAACTGCTTGCATATATTGACATTATTAAAATAACTCCGGGGGCTGTCGCCGGTGCGTTTGCAAGCATTGGGGCGGAAGCGGCCAAAACGGGTTTAGCGATAAACGAGGGCAAAACCAAGTATATGCTGTCAACAAGAAGGGACAGCCAACACCGACGAATTGGACAGAACGTCGCAGTGGGCAGCTATAACTTCAAGCTAGAAAGGGACTTTGTCTACCTTGGCTCTGCTATAAACTCTAAAAACAAGGTCAGCGCAGAAATCAAACAAAGAATGATTGTTAATTTGGCTGAATATGTAAGGATACTACAGAAATTCACGCGAGTTACAAGAATTTGAAGGGTATAATGAAAGGACCAAGATGCAGTGGAATGGAGCCATTTACCATACCTACAAAAGTGTACCTGTGGAGAAAGAAATGTTTCCTTATAACTTGATTTTTCGTAGGGCCTCCGAGGAGCAAAGACCTTACTCTCGCCGATTTTTTTTATTGGGATTTCTTAAGAATGAAGAGTGGGAAGATAAATCGTTCACCATTTGACCTTAGTTTTCGAAGTAAACTTATAAGCATGACTTTTGAAAATAGCCCACGGATATAAGTATCCGGAAAGCTCCCACCTGCATGTTTGGCTGGTTGTTTGCGGCCAAGTTTATTGCTGAATTAGCCCTTATGTGTTTCCTGGTACCTTAAGTGTCAGGAATAGATGCTATTGAATTATTTGGGGGATACAGGAACATGGGATATGAAACAACAGAGAAAAGGAAACAGAGTGGGTAACAGTGTTTTGGAAGCACAAGGAAGGTCTAGATTTCCGATCCCAGTAGTGTTGGCCTTATTTGTTTTATTTTAGATTTTAACCGTAGAAAACTAATCTACGTAAATTTTACTCCGATGGTGAACAAAAAACCTTTTTCCGGAAGAATCTAAAGCGCTATGATTGCACTTTGGCAATTGCCTGTGTAATCTTTTTTGGCATCAATCTAACGAAAATGTTTGATAAAAGAGCATTTCGTTGAATTTTTTAAAGTCTGGGGAATAAAATGAGCGTATAGTTAGCCTTAACGTATTGTAGCATCGACTCAAAGTACTGCATGGTTTGTGTACCAAACTTTAACACTGTGTTCCAAACTGCAAGCGACGCCATCTATTCGCCAAACCCGCTAGCTGCAAATATTTCCACTAAAACGGATGTGCCAATGTTCCACAATTACCACACAATGTTCCAATTATTCACAATCATCAATTCACCACCCCTAGTGACATCTAGCATGTTCTAGAACTCTTGTATTTTGTATAAATACACATACCACAACCACCGTCGACACAGTTGTTAACCTTTAGACGGCCGGAAAGTCTATACATAGGCTCTCTGGAGTAGGCGATTTAAACATTTATAACCCTGCAGAGGAAGCATATGAGAGTACATGTAGTTACTCTTATACATACAGCACCTGTTCGCACACATATATCGACATATATATGTACCTACACAGAACACAACACACCAATTTTTATTTTTGCAGCGTCCGCTTTCTCGCAAGTGAGTTTGTTCCGTGAAATGGAGCCATACCGTCTCTCAACGTCCCCGTCGTTGGCTCTGGGTAGTGCTAAAGGAGAGTCATGTAGTTATGAAAGTTGTCTATACTCAAAAAATAATTATCGTTGATTTCCGCAATCCAAGAACTAGATAAAAGAAATGCGATTTGTAGAGCCTCAAGCTCAAAGTGAATCAATCAAGGGCAATTCTTGATGCACTGAATTCAAATTCTTCTGTTATTTCGAACCTTGGGGTCAAAGCACGAGGTTGTACTATAAAAAATTAAGTTGACCTTGAAATTACCTTCAGGGTCAAGGTAACAGCCAAATCCACATTTATCATTGTGAAGCGAAGGAAACATGCTTACTTACTTACTTAGATGGCGCTACGGTCCGGGATGGACCTGGGCCTCAACCAACAAACCTCTCCAGCCAGCACGACTACGAGCCAGCTGCCTCCAGTTGCGCACGCCAAGTTGGTTGAGGTCCCCCTCCACTTGTTTGCGCCACCTACCGCGTCGTCCATCCGGGGTGGATTCGAAAACTTTCTTAGCGGGAACGTTGGGCTCCATCCGCTCTAAATGACCCAGCCATCTTAGTCGCTGTATATGAACTTTTCTGGCTAAGTCGATGTCCTTGTACAGGCCGTATAGCTCGGCATTGTACCTTCTCCTCCACTCACCGTCTATGCAGACGGGACCAAAGTTCGCTCGAAGAACTTTTCAAACATGCTAAACCTTCGTTTATTCAATCTGTCTTCACAACTGTAACCTTCTGATTATTCAGCCATATTAGAAATTTTGATCTCTGCACATCCTGAACTCTGAGTAAGGCTAAAGGATAGTCATTATAACCATAAAAATGGTGTGTGCTCAAAAACTAACATTACCATCGTTCTCTGCGACCCCAGAACCTATGAAAACAGACTTTTGAATGAAAATAAAAATTTCTCATTTTTTCTTATCCGCAGGCCGCCGGAAAGCCTAAATATTAGATTTACCTGTGATCGGTACATTGTATAGGTTATAAGTATCTAAGATATAGTGGCATGGTTTGGGCATTTTCTAAGATGATTAAAGCTTTTCAAATCCCGGTAGTCTAAAGGTTAATAAAGTTAATACAGCGATTGAAAGAGAGACTCGACCAAGTGAAAATAAGCGACATTGTGATTGAAAGCAATTCTGTAAAGACAGTTTAATTTGAAATAAACAGAGAATAAAGTGAATGCATATTGTGTTAAAGTCAAGTTAGTAATTGATAATAATAAAAGGTTGAAATACACGGAAGACAGTTTTATTAAAACGAACCCCAGCAAGAATATTACAGTATGTATTTTTTTCAGGCAATTCAAATTTTCATTTGTGTTTTCGTTAAAGTTTTTTTATTTTTTGGTTGTCTTTGAGTTGTGGACTTACAGTTTTAATAATGACGTACCTAAAGGAGAACGAGATTGAACATTTATTAGAAAGTAACAAAAACCAAATATTTGGCGCAACAGCTCTTTAAAGTGCCAGGGCCTAGCTTCTCGCGACCACTCATGTTGTGTGCGTTATATTTTTCACACGAATGGAAGGGACCTACGGTTTAACGCCGACTCCGAACGGCGATTTGAGAAGCTTTTTCGTGACAACAATACTCTCGGATGTTTGTCAGACGCTCGCGAGAGGTGGGACCGTGAAAAAACTTTTTGGTATTTTCTGGGATTCGAACTTGGAACCTCATGCGTAGTGATCCGACACACTAACCACTTACGCCACGGCGCCCACAGTGAATTTAAGGACAATACATATGTACATATATATGATAACATACTGCCGGCACTACAACTTGCCCATATATCGAGAACATCAAATACAAATTTGCCAAAACTGCTGTACATTTACGTTGAACTAATTTATTTGAATAAATAGATAAATGAATTTCAACAGAAAATCCTTGAAATAACTGTTCTCTCTGTTAACTACCAGGAAGTAAATTTTAGTCCTAGTTAGCTTTAACGGAGTTCAAAATAAAGTTAGTTTTCTACGGTTAAATGTGCATTTACAACGACATTTATAATTCTTAAATTTAAGTTAATATTTCTACTGCATAATTTCGCATAGAACGATATTTCAATTACTGATTTGCCGTATTTGAGAACCATTAATATACATAAATACTAACAACTAGCAGCACAACAAATGATGACTGTGACAAGCTTCATATTACAAGGAAAGTGATTTAAAGCGTTTAAAAAACAAAAAATCATTAATCACAATGGATCCGTTTAACGACATCTGTTCATGACAAGCAGACAACTTTTAATTTCTACGCATTGCATAGGGATGTAAAAATGGATTTCAATAGAAAATTATAGCTGAAGAAGAAAAAAAAAATGCAAATTTCAAACTTATTAAAGCATTGCCCGGAATGAGAAATAAAAACAGAAGGCAGAAGAATAAAAAAATAAATGGAAATTATTTACAATTATCAAAGTGTGCTTAACTATAACCTGAGTCTCACCATCCAACATCTTTGCTGTTTTTTTTTATATTCACTCGCTGTGTAACCATCTAAATTAACATTTTATTCTATCCGTAGAATCTGAAGACATGGCTGAAATACTCTGAAATTTGTTGACAAAATGACGCTAAGGACATATTTTTAGGTTTAATTAACCTATGTTTTAAGTTTTTAAGTTTTTTTTTATGAAAATGATTTGTTCTTGAGTGACGGGCGCCAAAGCACATCAATTATTCTTTGCTGATGATGGGGCCATAATAAGAGAGGATCATACGTCGTTGCAACGAGCGCTTTACATATGGGTGAACGTTTTGGAGGGAAATGCGTACCGCACTAGTCGATAAAAGACCGAGTATTTGTACTGCCCGTTCTCTGATCCACTGAGGCATATTCCAGATATTTATTTGAATGGAACAGTGGCTCCCAAGTGCGAAAAGTTTAAGTATCTGGGATTTATGATCACTAGCGAAGCAAGGTGTAGCACATGAAAGCAGGAGTGACAAAGCTTGATCGAATAAGAAGTTCGAAGACCGGTGAAAGCCTTCACGCTTCACTTCAAAGAAACCATCCAGCTGGTATTGTCATGCTCAGAGAAGAGATCATTTGTACCTCATTAAAAAGGCAATGCCAGGGAACATTCCCAAAATATCGCAAAAAAAGGCAAAGTTAAAAACTCCTGGATCACACAAATATAAAACATCACCATTTGGTTTCCCTCAGTAACGAAATGATCCAAAATCGGGAGGCCTGCCGATATTTTCGGAGGATAACCAGGCCAATCTCATAGGTGGATCAGTAGAAATGTTATATACTCGGCTTACAAGTGGTAATATAGTTACATACATTGGGTTTATAACGTGGTACACGAATAACACGGTATACTGGTGCATTTGTCGAAACCATGGTATTTTGGCTTTATGTCATAAGCATAACTTAAGAGCCGCTAAACGAATTTGATCCGTGTATCGACTATGGAATGTGTTTCAAGTTTTCTGTTAAAATTAAATTCTGTGTGTATACTCCTTGATAATACCATCCCCTCACGTCATAGGGCTTTAACTTTTCTCAGATAGTAACCTGAAGTGCAATGTATTCCAAGTCCTTACGACCAAAATAATGATATCATGTAAATGGTAATGATATCATGTAAAAGTTGAGATATTTGATGACCATATAAGCCACGTTCGTACTTTGTAACCTTCACACACAGATGTTCCCCTCTTTTTGTTTTGATATCACATGACTCTTTACAACACAAAGTTAAAAACAATTTGACATTTATAGCACGAGTTAGGCCTGTAGGTCTAAAGAACGGTCATTTAAAGCAAATAAATGATCTGTGCAATGTCGAAGTTATTAAATTGTGGATTGGATACAATTGATTGCGGAACTTTCGATTTACCATAAACATGATATTTGTCGTATATTCCACAAAGCAAATATTGACTGATCTAAAATATTAAATCATAAAGTAAATAAACAGAAATATTTGTATTCAGTAACAGCTGTTCTAGTGGTTAGCAATTTGACAGACATACGGATATCCAAAAATAGTATAAAAGCGGTATTCGGTTTTCATTTGAAATTATATAGTTCTCCAGCCAATATCTCTATAGTTTTCTCATCCTTTTCGGAAACAAAATTATTCAATATGAAAGTCCTCATTGTACTTGGTGTCATTTGTGCACTTTGCGCCACAGTAGTCACTGCTTTGCCAGTTATTACTATTGATCCTGCTGTAGGTATCGGTGTACCCATATCCATTTCTTTACCTGGACTACCACTACCACTGCCAGTACCGTTACCACTTCCACTACCACTACCAGTACCAGTACCACTAATTGGACAACTTCCGTCACTACCAACTCCAGTCGGAACAATTCCCTCACCAACCACTCCAATCCAAGATCCGTTACCACCACTTCCAATTGGACCACCTGTTCCATTGTAAAATGGTCCTGCACCACCGATGGTCCACCCCACAAATTGGACAAAGTTCAGCAACGCAAAGTAATATTCGTGCTCCAGCTATTTGTCTCAAATACATACCTATTTCTTTGGGTACTATAAATATTTCAAACCTAAGTCAATCTAAACATTATTAGCCGCAAACGTATTGCTTACAGAAAAATAAAACTTTGTTCATACTATAGTGCCTTAAATGTGTGTGTTCTTAAGCATAGTAATGTTTTTGGAACAGTTTTATGCAATTGTAGCATGTTTCTCTGGAACAATGCATGTACGAGTATTTCAGACAATTTTATTCCGCAGAGTACGATGTTTGGGGCCCAAGTGCACTGGGATCTGTAAGAGCTATTGTGCTTGGTCAATGGTTAACCAGAAGCAAAATTAGGGCTTTTGGTATTCCCCAATAGTGTCTTAAGTTCCAAGCTTTCCTTCCGCTGGGCCCATCGAGAAACGCGTTCGATGGAGTAACCGCATCTTTGCGGCCCCTGGACAGTCACAAAGAATGTGTTCTACTGTCTCTTAAGATAAAGGGATATAGCGTGTATCACGCCTTTCACCCATCGGAAAGAGCCAGAGGCGGATCATCTTTGTCTATAAAAGAATCTATCGAACACTCTGCAGAAATAAAGATTGAATTAGAAGCAATGCAAGTAAGCACGATACGCTTTAGCAATAGACATTTTGCCTTCAACATTTCGTCTATTTATTGTCTGCTGCGATGTAAACTTGAAGAAAGTGATCTCACAAACATCTTCAACTTCCTTAAACCAAACTTTATTATTGGTGGCGACTTCAACACGAAACACCCCTTCTGGGGTTCAAGATATGCCTCTCAGAAAGGTAGGAAGCTTTATAATGCGGTATGCAATACAGTTGTGATTTGCACTCGACGGATAAACCGACATATGTACTGGCCGACTGATACCGGATCTGATCGATTTCTTTATTGTTAAATGAATATCTGGGAACTGTATAAAAGCTGAAGAAAGCCTTGATCTCTCCCCTGATCATTCTCCAATCGTTATGACGAGAAGCGATGCTCAAATTAAAAAGTAGGACCGGCCAGATTAACCAGCGCGAAAACAAATTGGGATGGCTTTAAAAAAGATATTGAAGCAAATATTGAGCTGAGCGAATCACTTAAAACGCCCTACGAGCTTGAAGTTGAAGTAGATCGCTTCGTCGAAATCCTACAGAATGCCGCGTGGAAGAATACTCCCAAACCTAAGAAAACGCCGGCCAGCTACATTCAAACTTATCCGCAGGAAATAAAAGAGATGATTAAGGAGAAGAGAAAAGAGGTCAAAAAATGGCAACAAACTCAAGCTCCGCAACATAAAGCACATCTTAACCGTTTGTGCAACTCACTAAAAAGATCTATTAAATACCTTAAGAATAATGAAACACAAACTACCTAGAAAGCTTAACGGCAGAAAAAAAATTCTAATTACTCACTTTGGAGGGCTATAAAAGGTTTTTAAAAACTTCAAATTCAGGCCGCCCCAATTAGGAAAAATTAAGACGAATGGGTCAGGCATGATAAAGAGAAAGCGCAAGTTTTTGCCGCCCACCTGGAAGAAACTTTCAAACCGCTTGATGGACAAACTCTTATTCAAAATATAAATACGTCGTATATTGACAATCGTGTAATAAGAAATGCAACACTAACCGAACTTAAGGAAGTAATAAAGAAATTTAAACCTAAGAAGGCTCCTGGATATGACCTAATCACGGGAGAGGTTCTTAAAGCACTACTAAGAAAAGCTCTAATTAAGCCTTTGTTCATTATAAACGCCAGGCTTAGACTGGAATATGTTCCCAGTCAATGGAAAGTGGCGGAAGTCATAATGGTCCTTAAGCCCGAAAAACCGCCCAATAAAAAACGTCTTATAGACCGATTTCGCTTCTTCCAATCATATCCAAAGTGTTCGAGAGAATATTGATTAGGCGAATACAGCCGGTTATAGAAGAAAGGCATCTCATTCCGGATCATCAATTCGGATTCAGAAGTAAGCATTCTACAGTTGAACAAGTGCATAGAATAACGCATGTAATCGAAACATCTCTTGAAGAAAAACGGATTTGTTCAAGCGTATTCCTTGACGTCTCTCAAGCCTTTGACAAGGTCTGGCACGAAGGCTTAAAGTTTAAATTACGACAAGTTCTGCCAGAGCACCTATACAATATTTTGAAGAACTTCCTTACGAATTGACTATTCCGCGTCAAATGTGGAAACAAATATTCGGATTTTAAGGAAATAATGAGTGGGGTGCCGCGAGGAAGCGCACTTGGTCCAGTTTTATATCTATTATTATATCTATTTGCCGACGGCACTGCTATCTTGGCAGTAGGTAAAACGGTGGAAGATACTACAGAAAAACTGCAAGAAGCTTTGGATAGAGTAAATGAATGGACAAAGGTTTAGCGAAAAGCACTCAATGAGACCAAATCTGTTCATGCAGATTTTACTTATAAGAAAATAAATAATTTGCCGATCTTTTTAAACTCGGTTCAAATCACGTTTGCAAACGAGGCTAAGTATGACACTTGATACAAAGCTGAAATAGAAAACGCACGTAAAGAAAAAAAAACACAAAGAACTAGATAATAAATATCGAGAAATGTATTGGTTACTTTTAAAATATTCCAAGCTTAATATAGAGAACAAACTGCTTTTATATAAACAAGTGCTAAAGCCAGTATGGACATATGGTATACAACTCTGGGGTTGTACCAAAATAAGTAATATTAAAATTTTCCAAACTTTTGAAAACAAAGTGCTAAGAGGTACTGTTAGTGCGCCGTGGTATATCAGAAACAGTGATATCCATAGAGATCTTGGCATTAAATCTATAGAAGATGAAATCAAAAACTACGCGAGAAAGCATAAAAGTCGACTAGAAAGTCACGTAAATATTACAGTCCTCCAAGTTTACAAAGAAACCAAATCTTTAGACTTAGCGCAATAAGTAACTGCGTCTAAACTGCGGAGCTAGCAGGAACTTCTAATGGGCAGGTGCCTGCAAAACGTCATTATTTCGTGAAATGAAAACTACTTGATAAGTCGAGTACTTAGTTGTAGTAAAAAATGAAAACAAGTCTGTTTTGAAGGGAGGTTTTTTAGTGGGTAAGAATCCCACACTACTATGAGCACGCGCTGTCGATACTCATAGTGTCTTATTGAAGATTTTCACTTACCCTCAAAAAAAAAAAAAAAATTAATATTTGTATAAGTATAACCTAAAAGGTGTTAAATAAATGACATTCTCTCTAGATCTCTAGTCGTGTGCGTTTCACTTGAGTGCTTATCATATATTTACATTAGCTGCATTGTGTCCAGAGCATCTGCGAGGAAAACGATGTTATCTGCGAACATAAGAGCTGGTATTATAGTTTGGCTTATCACAATGCACCCCTTAATGTGATCTGTTATGTCATTTACATATATATAAAATAAGTAGCAGTATACTCAATACGCATCCTTGCTTCACCCCCATTGTTGTATTAAACTCCTCTGATAGGTTGCTTCCATTCCAGACACATTTTTTTTCCGAGGGTTGGTGAAAAATCTTCCATAGACACTATGAGAATAGCAAGCGCGTGCTCATAGTAGTGTCAGATTCTTACTGACTAAAAAGAACACCACCCTTCGATATAAATTTGTTAGATCTCGCAACTAAGTAATAACTTATCAAGCAATTTTTCTATCACGAAATAAAAACGTTTGGCAGTTTACTTTCCACTGAAAGATCCTGCATGTTCCGCAATCTAGACGCGGTTTATCATTATCTCGCCAAGTCGAAGGGTTTCGTCCTTTGTAGTCGGCGGAATAAATTGCTCTCATCCAATATTTGTAGGACTGTATTGTTGACATGTCCGATTAGTCGATTTCTATGCTTTCTCGCGAAGCTTATAGTTTCAGCTTCGATTGTCGGAATTCCGAGATCCCTGTGGATATCGTTGTTTCTAATATACCACGGTGCTTGGACAATCTCTCTTAGCACTTTATTTTGAAAAGTTTGTAAAATATTTGCATTTGTTTTCTTGGTACAACCCCAAAGTTGTATACCGTAGGTCCACACCGGCTTTAGCACTTGCTTGTATAAAAGCAGTTTGTTCTCAGTACTGAGCTGGGAATGTTTTCCGAGTAACCAGTACATTTCGCTTTATTTGATTTCGAGTTCTTTTCGTTTCATTTTCACGTGCGAATTCCATTTCAGTCTTGCGTTTGCAAAAGGTATTCGGGCCGAGTTTAGGAAAATTGGCAAGTTATTAGTTTTCTTGTAAGTGAAATTCACGTGAACAGATTTAGATTCGTTGACGGCAATCCGCCAGTCCCTCGTCCATTCATTTACTTTATTTAGCGCGTTTTGCAGTTTTTCAGTCGTTTCTTCGATTGTTTTACCTACTGCTAGGATAGCAGTATCATCGGCAAACGTAGCAAGGATAGTGCCATCTTCTTTCGGTATATCTCGAGTATATAAAAGACAGAGAAGCGGCCCAAGAACGCTTCCTTGTGGTACGCCGGCCGAAATTTTTTTGAGCTGCGAGTATTCGTTTCCATGTCTAACACGAAAGAGTCTATTCCCCAGATATGATACTAGAATATCGTATAAGCACACAGGGAGAGCTTGTCGTAGTTTGGATTTCAAGCCATCATGCCACACCTTATCAAAGGCCTGCGAGACGTCAAGAAATACGAGCAAATCTTTTTTTCTTCAAGTGCTTTCTCGATTACGTCAGTAATTCTATGCACCTGGTCAATCGTCGAATGCTTACTTCTGAACCCAAACTGGTGGTCAGGGATAAGATTATTTTCGTCTATAACCGGTTGGAGACGCCTTAGTAATATCCTCTCGAACATTTTGGATATGACTGAAAGAAGCGAAATTGGTCTATACGATTTTACCTCATTTGGCGGTTTTCCTGGTTTTAAGACCATTATTACTTCCGCAACTTTCCATTGGCTCGGAACGTGTTTTAATCTGAGCGCAGCAATTACAATATGGAGAAGCTTAATCAATGCTTTTCTAGGTAAAACTTTGAGAATTTCTCCGGTGATTAAATCATAACCAGGAGCTTTCTTAGGTTTTAGAATCTCGATCTCATTTTTGAGTTCCCTAAGCGTTGCACTTGTGAGTGTTAAATTGCCAGATGGCAAATCCGGCCTATTGATGTTATCGTAAACCACTTGACTATCGTACGGTTTAAAGTTTCTTCCAGGTGGGCCGCAAAGACGTCCGCTTTTTCTTTATCTTCCCTTGCCCATTCATTTTGATTTTGATTTAATTGGCGGCGCAGGGACTTTGGGCCTTTTGGTGCCTTTTATAGCTTTCCGAAGTGAATAATTGGAATCATTTTTCGCTGTTAAACTTTCAAGGTAAGAGCCCATTGCACGATTCTTAAAATCCTTAATAGTTTTCTTCAACGAATTGCACAGACGATTCAAGTGTGCTTTATCCTGCGGAGCCAACTCTGTTGCCATTTTTTACGCGCTTTTCGTTTTTCCTTGACCAATTCCTTTATTTCCGGAGGATATCGTAAGCCGTATTTATCCGACGTTTTCCTTGGAATGGGAGTATTATTCCAAGAGGCGAGCTGTACGATCTCGACGAAGCGATCAACTTCAACCTCAAGTTCATAGGGTGTCGTAAGTGGAACGCTCAGCTCAACATTATCTTGAATTTCGTCCCTAAAACCTTCCCAGTTAGTTGTTCTACCAGTTAATCTCGCTGGCTCTAGGTTATAGACTAGTTTTTCGCTCAATGTCAAAATAATTGGGGAATGATCAGACGGCAGATCAAACCTTTCTTTGACTTTTATGTGGTTGGTAGATATTCCTTTTACAACGAAAAAATCTATCAGATCAGGTATTTTTGAAGTATCAGTTGGCCAGTAAGTCGGTTTACCCGTCGAATGGAAATCGTAATTGTACTCCATACCTGTCCCATAGAGCACTTTACCTTTTTTCGAACTGTATCTTGAGCCCCAGAACGTGTGTTTCGCATTAAAATCGCCGCCAATAATGAAATTAGATTTAAGCGATTCAAACAAGTTAGTAAAATCACTTTTTTCAAGCGCGGAACGCGGTGGACAGTAGATAGACGAAATTTTAAGAGTACGCCGTCTATTTTTAACTCGAATCGTGCAAAGTTGCAAAGTTTCAAGCTCTATCTTTAACTGCTCTACTATCCGATTGCTCGATACAGTCTTTAATAAGCAAGGATGATCCGCCTGTCGCTTTTCCCGAAGGTTGACAAGCGTGGTAATCATTATAGCCTTTCCTTTTTTATGCGGGTTTCAGAAATCAAGCAAATATCAATATCTTTTTAGCGCATAAATATTTCCAATTCGTCAAGTTTTTGCAAAAGTCCGTTTGCATTCCAAGTACATATTTTCAACATTTGTTTGTCATTCATATTCTAGTTGAAGTACGCGTTTTCTGTGAATTATTTTCAAGCTTAACCAGCCTATCGAGAATAATTTTATTTATTTTGCCTTGTTCTTCAAGTTTCGCGAGAATAACTGAGAAAACATGAGAAAAGGGGTCGGTCGAAATTTCAAGGTTTTTTGGTTTTTCGGAAGCCACGGCCTGAGCATAAGACTGCATTGCTGCTGTCCGAGGGTCATTACCCGGTGGCTTTTCTAATCTTAGCTTTTCAGTACCGATTCTTTTAAGAGCAGAGGTCGAGGGCTTTTCTGTTGCCAATCTTTCCCTCACCTTTTTGTGCTCTGAACCCGGTAGTTTTAGTTTGCCTACTTTCTCCGGCGCGATCTTACGCTTTGGTTTAGTTTGCAATTTTGATTTTATATTTAGTGGCTTAAGGAATGCATCTCTCCGTTTTTGCAACTCCTTAGCTACTTCACAGCCTCTATAATTTGCCGGGTGCTTTCCCTTACAATTAACACAGAGGTTTGTTTGTTTACTCCACAAACTTGGGAGAGGTGATATCCGGCGCATTTCAAACATCGTGGTTCTTTTCGACAATACGTTTGCGTATGATTGAATCCTTGGCATCGTTTGCACTGAGGTATCAATCTTGTATTCTTGCACATGGGTTCGATTTTCACTACGACATTCAGAATTGTTCTTATTTCGTAAATCTTATCCAAACTCCCAGCTTTATCAAAAGTTAGCATAAAAAGAGGAAGCCCGCGCTTTACCGTCGTTTCCTCGCCTTCCAATTTTTGTTTTTCCCGTTTAATTAAATTTACTGCATCGACGATTTTAAAGTTTTTGTTTTTCAAATCGTGAACAACATCTTCCTTTAAGCATGATGCATGAAGTCCTCTAGCTACGCCTCGTATCGGTCTTTCAGATTTATTTTCGTAAGTATACCATTGAATTTTTTCAGTATTCAGTTTATTAGATACTAAGCAGTAACTGTCTGAGTCCTTTACGTTTACTTTCCATTTGTTGTTACTTCAAAATCGGATAGTAACAGAGGTTTAAGAATAGAATGCAGTTTATTATAGTCTGCAATTCCGATTACGTTTATTGGTGGCGGTGATCGTACCTTAGTTCGTGGATTTTCTTCGACACATGTGTTTATTTTGTCACGCTGTTCATTATCTTTTCGCTCATTTTGCGTGTTTTCTTGCCTCGTTACCATTTCGGGTGAAGAACCAGCTTTTCGTTTCTTAACTGGTCGTTTTTTTAGGATCCAGTCAGTTTCCCGAGCTAGTTCTTCTTCATCCGTTTGATAATCAGTGTTATCGGGGACGTTTGAACTCGCAGCAGACTCATTACGAGGTTTCTTTATATCCTTAAATGCTTTATTTTCTGCTTTAAGTACATTTAATTCGTGTCTAAGTTCTTCGCAGAGAAGTTCCATTTTACTTAGCCTGGTCCGGAGTTCCATATTTTCGTCCGTAAGGCTTTGAAATTTCGTTGAAGTCCGTTGTTCGTGCGCCGACACTATCGATGTCGCCGGACTTCTAGTTCCGCACGTTTTTACGGTAGATCTTGATGGTGGAGATCTAACTACCCTGGTACCTTTTTTAAAAGGGTCAGATGAACGCAATAAATGGCTCTCCCCAGAATCCGTAGAGCCGACCTCCGAAGAGAGTGGATTTTCCAGTGTACCTGGACTGCCACCTGGGGTATTTATATCTTTTGTTTTGTTCATTGCATACTTTGTATACGCCATACTCGGTATGCGGAGGGTGGATTTTAGTCGCCTCTTACGACAGGCATGCCTACCTCGGGTATATTCTGACCCCTACCCGAAGGGGGCACATGCTATGTTGTTTTCATATATAGCTCTCAACACTATGATGACTTTAGTTGAGATGGGAAAGAAATTTCTCTAAGTATACTCCTTGATAGTATCATCCCCTTACGTCATAAGGCTTTAACTTTTCTCAGACAGTAACCTGAAGTGAAATAAATTCGAGATCTTTACGACCAGAATAATGTTATCTTGTAAAAGTCTAAATTTGTGTTGACCATATAAGTCTCTTTCGTATTTTGTAACCTTCACACACAGATGTTTCCCTCTTTTTGTTTTGACATCACTGTTGTTCAATTACCACATCTGTTTAATTTAATATTTACAACACAAAGTTAAAAACAATTTGACATTTATAGCGCGAGCTAGGCCTATAACCCTAAAGAACGGTCATTTAAAGCTCTGGTAGCAAATATCAAACATCTGTGCAATGTCAAAGAAATTAAATTGTGGATCGAATACAATTGATCGCGGGACTTTCGATTAGCCATAAATACGATTTTTGTCGCATATTCCACAAAGCAAATATTGACTTCCAACTGATCCAAAATATTAAATCATAAAGTAAATAAACAGAAGTATTTGAATTCAGTAAAAGCTGTTCTATTGGTTAGCAATTTGACAGACGAACAGATGTCCAAAAAGAGTATAAAAGCGGTTCTCGATCTTCATTTGAAATTATACTTTTCTCCGGCACGTATCTCTATAGTTTGTTCATCCTTTTCGGAAACTAAATTGTTCAATATGAGAGTCCTCATTGTACTTGTTGTCATTTGTGCCACAGTAGCCACTGCTTTGCCAGCTACTACTATTGATCCTGCTATAGGTATCGGTGTACCCATATCTATATCTTTACCAGCACTACCACTACCTCCAATACTACCACCAATCGCACAACCGTTACCGCTACCAGTACCACAACCACTACCGCTCCCAGTACCACAACCACCACCGCTACCATCACCACTACCTCCAACACTACCACCAATCCCACAACCGCTACCACTACCAGTGCCACCAAATGGACAACTTCCGTCACTACCACCTCCAGTTGGACCACTTCCTGTACCACCACTTCCAATCGAACCACCTGTTCCATTACCTATATAAAATGGTCCTGCACCACCGATGGTCCACCCCACAAATTGGACAAAGTTCAGCAACGCAAAGTAATATTCGTGCTCCAGCTATTTGTCTCAAATACATACCTATTTCTTTGGGTACTATAAATATTTCAAACCTAAGTCAATCTAAACATTATTAGCCGCAAACGTATTGCTTACAGAAAAATAAAACTTTGTTCATACTATAGTGCCTTAAATGTGCGTATTCTTAAGCATATTAATGTTTTTGGAACAGTTTTATGCAATTGTATCGTATCGAATTGTATGATATCGAATTTGCCCACAACGCTGATGACAACATTTTCTGCGTGTCCTTGTACTCTGTACTCAGATTTTGTGAATAGCTCTGTTAGTTCATCCCTAACTGAGGTCTAGAGCAGAGGAGACTGTACTCCCTCGCGGACAGTATTGGGCCACTTTGGTAGGGCAGTCGGTAAGCATAGCCTACACGAAACCACGTCTGATAACTGACTAAGGCGAATGCGGATATCCCAAACTGAGCAACAAAGAAGAATCACTGTGAGAAAATTTAACGTCGAAAAGCTAGAATCGCAGGAGACCGAAAGACTCTTCGCTTAACGCGTATCCCGAAATCTCTCAATCACCCCTATGCCGACAGCATCAAGTGCCGAAGACCAGTGGCAACGCTGCCAACATGCCATCAGAAACGCCGCGAATGATGTGCTGGGTCTCGATCGCCCACCACCGCGAAACCCCTGGTTTGACGAAGAATGCCGGCGAGGGCATGCAGCAAAACAAGAGGCATACAAAGCGGCAGCTGCTCGTGAGCTCTACGAGCAAAAGAGACGGGAAGAACATCGGCTTCTCCAAAACAAGAAAAAAGAGCATGAGAAGCGGGTGATTGAGAATACTGAGAGCTTATACTCCAGGAACAATGTACGGAAGTTTTACCAAAAGGTAAAAAGATCGTGCCAGAGAAGAAATTCCCGTACAGAAACCTGTAGAGATGAAAATGGAAACCTCGTAATAGAATCACAGTCGGTGCTGAGAACATGGAAAAACTACTTAAACAGACTGTATAATAGCGACGAAGACCAACATCCCGCTGTTAGGCAGAATAAACCATTCAAAATGGACGATGATAGTCAAAACTTCTGTCTACCTGAACAAAACGAAGTGAGGATAGCAATATCCAAGCTAAAATTCAACAAGGCTGCTGGACCTGACGGCTTACCGGCCGAACTTTTCAAGGCAGATGGGGATGAATTGGTAGAGTGCATACACCAACTCATCTTTAAGATTTTGTCAGACGAGTGTATGCCTGATGAATGGAATCTCAGCATCGTTTGCCCGATCCACAAGAAAGGAGACCCCCTCAACTGCGCCAACTATAGAGGCATCAGTCTCCTCAATATCGCATATAAGATCGTTTTTGCAATATTGTGTGAACGCCTGAAACCTTTTATCAACAGCCTGATTGAACCCTATCAGTTCGGTTTCAGGCCAGGAAATCCACTATCGGTCAAATCTTCACACTTCGGCAGATCCTGGAGAAAACACAAGAAGTCTAAATCGATACTCACCATCTCTACATCGATTTCAAGGAGAATAGCTTTGTAGAGCCATGTCTAGTTTTGACACCCCTGCCGAACGTGTTCGTCTGTGCAGGCTGACGAAGGAGAACGCTCGCTGCTCCATCAAGGGCTGTAATGACCTCACTGGGACCTTGATGTCAAAACAGGTTTTAGACAAGGTGACGCGCTGTCATATGACTTCTTTAATATTGCACTTGAACGGATTGTGCGGAACTCACAAGCCAACACCGGAGGCACAATCTATCACTCTGTAGTAAGTCTGTGGAACTGCTTGCATACGCCGACTATATTGACATTATTAAAATAACTCCGCGGGCTGTCGCCGGTGCGTTTGCAAGCATTGGGGCGGAAGCGGCCAAAACGGGTTTAGCGATAAACGAGGGCAAAACCAAGTATATGCTGTCAACAAGAAGGGACAGCCAACACCGACGAATTGGACAGAACGTCGCAGTGGGCAGCTATAACTTCAAGCTAGAAAGGGACTTTGTCTACCTTGGCTCTGCTATAAACTCTAAAAACAAGGTCAGCGCAGAAATCAAACAAAGAATGATTGTTAATTTGGCTGAATATGTAAGGATACTACAGAAATTCACGCGAGTTACAAGAATTTGAAGGGTATAATGAAAGGACCAAGATGCAGTGGAATGGAGCCATTTACCATACCTACAAAAGTGTACCTGTGGAGAAAGAAATGTTTCCTTATAACTTGATTTTTCGTAGGGCCTCCGAGGAGCAAAGACCTTACTCTCGCCGATTTTTTTTATTGGGATTTCTTAAGAATGAAGAGTGGGAAGATAAATCGTTCACCATTTGACCTTAGTTTTCGAAGTAAACTTATAAGCATGACTTTTGAAAATAGCCCACGGATATAAGTATCCGGAAAGCTCCCACCTGCATGTTTGGCTGGTTGTTTGCGGCCAAGTTTATTGCTGAATTAGCCCTTATGTGTTTCCTGGTACCTTAAGTGTCAGGAATAGATGCTATTGAATTATTTGGGGGATACAGGAACATGGGATATGAAACAACAGAGAAAAGGAAACAGAGTGGGTAACAGTGTTTTGGAAGCACAAGGAAGGTCTAGATTTCCGATCCCAGTAGTGTTGGCCTTATTTGTTTTATTTTAGATTTTAACCGTAGAAAACTAATCTACGTAAATTTTACTCCGATGGTGAACAAAAAACCTTTTTCCGGAAGAATCTAAAGCGCTATGATTGCACTTTGGCAATTGCCTGTGTAATCTTTTTTGGCATCAATCTAACGAAAATGTTTGATAAAAGAGCATTTCGTTGAATTTTTCAAAGTCTGGGGAATAAAATGAACGTATAGTTAGCCTTAACGTATTGTAGCATCGACTCAAAGTACTGCATGGTTTGTGTACCAAACTTAAACACTGTGTTCCAAACTGTAAGCGACGCCATCTATTCGCCAAACCCGCTAGCTGCAAATATTTCCACTAAACCGGATGTGCCAATGTTCCACAATTACCACACAATGTTCCAATTATTCACAATCATCAATTCACCACCCCTAGTGACATCTAGCATGTTCTAGAACTCTTGTATTTTGTATAAATACACATACCACAACCACCGTCGACACAGTTGTTAACCTTTAGACTGCCGGAAAGTCTATACA
Source organism: Brachypalpus laphriformis (assembly GCA_945910035.1). NCBI lineage: Eukaryota > Metazoa > Arthropoda > Insecta > Diptera > Syrphidae > Brachypalpus > Brachypalpus laphriformis. The sequence goes on from OX246755.1 coordinate 130,381,363, forward strand.
TAGGCTCTCTGGAGTAGGCGATTTAAACATTTATAACCCTGCAGAGGAAGCATATGAGAATACATGTAGTTACTCTTATACATACAGCACCTGTTCGCACACATATATCGACATATATATGTACCTATACAGAACACAACACACCAATTTTTATTTTTGCCGCGTCCGCTTTCTCGCAAGTGAGTTTGTTCCGTGAAATGGAGCCATACCGTCTCTCAACGTCCCCGTCATTGGCTCTGGGTAGTGCTAAAGGAGAGTCATGTAGTTATGAAAGTTGCCTATACTCAAAAAATAATTATCGTTGATTTCCGCAATCCAAGAACTAGATAAAAGAAATGCGATTTGTAGAGCCTCAAGCTCAAAGTGAATCAATCAAGGGCAATTCTTGATGCACTGAATTCAAATTCTTCTGTTATTTCGAACCTTGGGGTCAAAGCACGAGGTTGTACTATAAAAAATTAAGTTGACCTTGAAATTACCTTCAGGGTCAAGGTAACAGCCAAATCCACATTTATCATTGTGAAGCGAAGGAAACATGCTTACTTACTTACTTAGATGGCGCTACGGTCCGGGATGGACCTGGGCCTCAACCAACAAACCTCTCCAGCCAGCACGACTACGAGCCAGCTGCCTCCAGTTGCGCACGCCAAGTTGGTTGAGGTCCCCCTCCACTTGTTTGCGCCACCTACCGCGTCGTCCATCCGGGGTGGATTCGAAAACTTTCTTAGCGGGAACGTTGGGCTCCATCCGCTCTAAATGACCCAGCCATCTTAGTCGCTGTATATGAACTTTTCTGGCTAAGTCGATGTCCTTGTACAGGCCGTATAGCTCGGCATTGTACCTTCTCCTCCACTCACCGTCTATGCAGACGGGACCAAAGTTCGCTCGAAGAACTTTTCAAACATGCTAAACCTTCGTTTATTCAATCTGTCTTCACAACTGTAACCTTCTGATTATTCAGCCATATTAGAAATTTTGATCTCTGCACATCCTGAACTCTGAGTAAGGCTAAAGGATAGTCATTATAACCATAAAAATGGTGTGTGCTCAAAAACTAACATTACCATCGTTCTCTGCGACCCCAGAACCTATGAAAACAGACTTTTGAATGAAAATAAAAATTTCTCATTTTTTCTTATCCGCAGGCCGCCGGAAAGCCTAAATATTAGATTTACCTGTGATCGGTACATTGTATAGGTTATAAGTATCTAAGATATAGTGGCATGGTTTGGGCATTTTCTAAGATGATTAAAGCTTTTCAAATCCCGGTAGTCTAAAGGTTAATAAAGTTAATACAGCGATTGAAAGAGAGACTCGACCAAGTGAAAATAAGCGACATTGTGATTGAAAGCAATTCTGTAAAGACAGTTTAATTTGAAATAAACAAAGAATAAAGTGAATGCATATTGTGTTAAAGTCAAGTTAGTAATTGATAATAATAAAAGGTTGAAATACACGGAAGACAGTTTTATTAAAACGAACCCCAGCAAGAATATTACAGTATGTATTTTTTTCAGGCAATTCAAATTTTCATTTGTGTTTTCGTTAAAGTTTTTTTATTTTTTGGTTGTCTTTGAGTTGTGGACTTACAGTTTTAATAATGACGTACCTAAAGGAGAACGAGATTGAACATTTATTAGAAAGTAACAAAAACCAAATATTTGGCGCAACAGCTCTTTAAAGTGCCAGGGCCTAGCTTCTCGCGACCACTCATGTTGTGTGCGTTATATTTTTCACACGAATGGAAGGGACCTACGGTTTAACGCCGACTCCGAACGGCGATTTGAGAAGCTTTTTCGTGACAACAATACTCTCGGATGTTTGTCAGACGCTCGCGAGAGGTGGGACCGTGAAAAAACTTTTTGGTATTTTCTGGGATTCGAACTTGGAACCTCATGCGTAGTGATCCGACACACTAACCACTTACGCCACGGCGCCCACAGTGAATTTAAGGACAATACATATGTACATATATATGATAACATACTGCCGGCACTACAACTTGCCCATATATCGAGAACATCAAATACAAATTTGCCAAAACTGCTGTACATTTACGTTGAACTAATTTATTTGAATAAATAGATAAATGAATTTCAACAGAAAATCCTTGAAATAACTGTTCTCTCTGTTAACTACCAGGAAGTAAATTTTAGTCCTAGTTAGCTTTAACGGAGTTCAAAATAAAGTTAGTTTTCTACGGTTAAATGTGCATTTACAACGACATTTATAATTCTTAAATTTAAGTTAATATTTCTACTGCATAATTTCGCATAGAACGATATTTCAATTACTGATTTGCCGTATTTGAGAACCATTAATATACATAAATACTAACAACTAGCAGCACAACAAATGATGACTGTGACAAGCTTCATATTACAAGGAAAGTGATTTAAAGCGTTTAAAAAACAAAAAATCATTAATCACAATGGATCCGTTTAACGACATCTGTTCATGACAAGCAGACAACTTTTAATTTCTACGCATTGCATAGGGATGTAAAAATGGATTTCAATAGAAAATTATAGCTGAAGAAGAAAAAAAAAATGCAAATTTCAAACTTATTAAAGCATTGCCCGGAATGAGAAATAAAAACAGAAGGCAGAAGAATAAAAAAATAAATGGAAATTATTTACAATTATCAAAGTGTGCTTAACTATAACCTGAGTCTCACCATCCAACATCTTTGCTGTTTTTTTTTATATTCACTCGCTGTGTAACCATCTAAATTAACATTTTATTCTATCCGTAGAATCTGAAGACATGGCTGAAATACTCTGAAATTTGTTGACAAAATGACGCTAAGGACATATTTTTAGGTTTAATTAACCTATGTTTTAAGTTTTTAAGTTTTTTTTTATGAAAATGATTTGTTCTTGAGTGACGGGCGCCAAAGCACATCAATTATTCTTTGCTGATGATGGGGCCATAATAAGAGAGGATCATACGTCGTTGCAACGAGCGCTTTACATATGGGTGAACGTTTTGGAGGGAAATGCGTACCGCACTAGTCGATAAAAGACCGAGTATTTGTACTGCCCGTTCTCTGATCCACTGAGGCATATTCCAGATATTTATTTGAATGGAACAGTGGCTCCCAAGTGCGAAAAGTTCAAGTATCTGGGATTTATGATCACTAGCGAAGCAAGGTGTAGCACATGAAAGCAGGAGTGACAAAGCTTGATCGAATAAGAAGTTCGAAGACCGGTGAAAGCCTTCACGCTTCACTTCCTCAAGGAATTACCTAAAAAGGCACTATTAAAATTGCTTTATTTAATAAATGCTTCCATTAGATTATTATACGTTCCAAATCAATGGAAAGTCGCAGAAGTCATAATGGTTCCGAAACCGGGGAAATCTCCAAATGACAAAAAATCGTACAGACCGATATCGCTACTACCAATAATAGCGAAGGTATTTGAAAAACTCCTTCTGAAACGGATTCTTCCGGTCATTGAAGAGAGACGCCTAATACCTGACCACCAATTCGGGTTCAGAATCAAGCATTCCACAATAGACCAGGTTTATAGAATAACCGACGAAATTGAAAAAGCCCTTGAGGAGAAAAAGATTTGTTCTAGCGCTTTTCTTGACGTATCTCAAGCCTTCGACAGGGTTTGGCACGATGGATTGAATTATAAGCTAAGACGAATCCTTCCGGAGCAACTTAATAAGATCTTAGAATCGTACCTTAAAAACAGACTTTTTCGTGTTAAGCACGGAACTGAATATTCTGATTTTAAAGAAATCGCCGCCGGAGTTCCGCAAGGAAGTGTCCTTGGGCCTATCTTATTCTTGCTGTATACTCGGGACATACCTCAAACTGAAGGCACTATTGTAGCTACGTTCGCGGACGATACGGCTATTCTGGCAACGGAAAGTTCAATCGAGTCAGCAACCATAAAACTCCAACGAGCCTTGGATAAAATCTGTGAGTGGACAAAAACTTGGCGCATTGTTCTTAACGAGACCAAATCGACGCATGTTAACTTCACTTACAAGAAAATAATCAACCTTCCCGTTTTCATTAACTCGGTACAAATACCGCATGCAAACGAAGCTAAATATCTGGGAATGACACTAGACGCGAAACTTAAATGGAAACCTCACGTTAAAAAGAAACGTGACGAAGTCGAAAATCGACTTAGAGAAATGTATTGGCTAATTGGAAGATATTCCAAACTAAGCGTATATAACAAACTGCTTCTGTATAAGCAAGTGCTTAAACCCGTGTGGACGTACGGTATACAACTCTGGGGTTGTACCAAACCAAGTAATAGGAATCTCATACAATCATTGCAAAATAAAATTATAAGAATAATCGTGAACGCTCCCTGGTATATCAGAAACAATGATATCCACAGAGACTTGGGGATAGCTACCGTGGAGGATGAAATAAAAAACTTCGCTCGCAAGCTTCGTATTCGTCTTCATGGCCATTGCAACTGTGCCATACTCCAAACTTTGGATGTGACAAATCTTACGCGCCGACTTCAAAGAACGAAACCGTTCGAATTAGCGCTATAAGACAAAAAGCCGCATGTCATGACGGTTTCAGCAGGTGCTTTTATTGGAAATCTACCTGCCTCACGCGAATATAAATCTGAAGCTTAAACTACTTGATAAGGTCAAACTTAGTAGTAGTAAACAAAACGAAGGGAAGGGTGTTTTTAGTCAGTAGAAATCTGACACTACTATGAGTACACGGTCTCATAGTGTCTCATGAAGATTTTCACCTACCCACGAAGAAAAAAAAAAAAAAAAAAACTTCAAAGAAACCATCCAGCTGGTATTGTCATGCTCAGAGAAGAGATCATTTGTACCTCATTGAAAAGGCAATGCCAGGGAACATTCCCAAAATATCGCAAAAAAAGGCAAAGTTAAAAACTCCTGGATCACACAAATGTAAAACATCACCATTTGGTTTCCCTCAGTAACGAAATGATCCAAAATCGGGAGGCCTGCCGATATTTTCGGAGGATAACCAGGCCAATCTCATAGGTGGATCAGTAGAAATGTTATATACTCGGCTTACAAGTGGTAATATAGTTACATACATTGGGTTTATAACGTGGTACACGAATAACACGGTATACTGGTGCATTTGTCAAAACCATGGTATTTTGGCTTTATGTCATAAGCATAACTTAAGAGCCGCTAAACGAATTTGAATTAAGTTTGCTGCTTAATCTACGATTAGATCCGTGTATCGACTATGGAATGTGTTTCAAGTTTTCTGTTAAAATTAAATTCTGTGTGTATACTCCTTGATGATACCATCCCCTCACGTAATAGGGCTTTAACTTTTCTCAGATAGTAACCTGAAGTGCAATGTATTCCAAGTCCTTACGACCAAAATAATGATATCATGTAAATGATAATGATATCATGTAAAAGTTGAGATATTTGATGACCATATAAGCCACGTTCGTACTTTGTAACCTTCGCACACAGATGTTCCCCTCTTTTTGTTTTGATATCACATGACTCTTTACAACACAAAGTTAAAAACAATTTGACATTTATAGCGCGAGTTAGGCCTGTAGGTCTAAAGAACGGTCATTTAAAGCAAATAAATGATCTGTGCAATGTCGAAGTTATTAAATTGTGGATTGGATACAATTGATTGCGGAACTTTCGATTTACCATAAACATGATATTTGTCGTATATTCCACAAAGCAAATATTGACTGATCTAAAATATTAAATCATAAAGTAAATAAACAGAAATATTTGTATTCAGTAACAGCTGTTCTAGTGGTTAGCAATTTGACAGACATACGGATATCCAAAAATAGTATAAAAGCGGTATTCGGTTTTCATTTGAAATTATATAGTTCTCCAGCCAATATCTCTATAGTTTTCTCATCCTTTTCGGAAACAAAATTATTCAATATGAAAGTCCTCATTGTACTTGGTGTCATTTGTGCACTTTGCGCCACAGTAGTCACTGCTTTGCCAGTTATTACTATTGATCCTGCTGTAGGTATCGGTGTACCCATATCCATTTCTTTACCTGGACTACCACTGCCACTACCGTTACCACTTCCACTACCACTACCAGTACCAGTACCACCAATTGGACAACTTCCGTCACTACCACCTCCAGTCGGAACAATTCCCTCACCAACCACTCCAATCCAAGATCCGTTACCACCACTTCCAATTGGACCACCTGTTCCATTGTAAAATGGTCCTGCACCACCGATGGTCCACCCCACAAATTGGACAAAGTTCAGCAACGCAAAGTAATATTCGTGCTCCAGCTATTTGTCTCAAATACATACCTATTTCTTTGGGTACTATAAATATTTCAAACCTAAGTCAATCTAAACATTATTAGCCGCAAACGTATTGCTTACAGAAAAATAAAACTTTGTTCATACTATAGTGCCTTAAATGTGCGTATTCTTAGGTTAGGTTAGGTTAGGTATGTGGGCTGGCAGGGAGCGTCGCTCTCTGCCACACTCAGGTCAGCGATGACCCATTGTGGTACCCATGGGGGAAAAAGTGATCCCTTACCCAATGAAACTAAAAAATACTCAGTCACTTACTTCATTTCTGCATACAAACCACCCCGATGATTTGATGAAGTTCAACATCTTTTCCGTTGAAACGCCGGAGAGTTCCTCGAGATCCTGGAAGAAGAATTTACCAAGGAACTTTTTCCTGGAATGCTGAAGACTCGGGCAGTGGCACAGGAAGTGGGTTGTGTCCTCAAAAACTTCCTCGTCACCACAGCCTCTGCAGAGTTCCTCCTCCGTCAGGCGCAGTTTCTTCAAGTGGTACCGCAGAGTGTTGTGTCCCGTGATGATGCCCACGAGGGTGGAAAGGGATTTCCTGTCTTTACGGATGATTCTCTCGGTCTTTGCTTTGTCGAAAGATGGCCATAGCTTCCTAGTGATGGCGCAAGTTTCCATGGAGTTCCATCTTGTGTTCGCCTCCTCAGTGGCTTTATTCCCTGCAGCGAGCTTGAGTGTGCAAGGCGGGATACACACAGGGGGGTCAACTTGTTCTGTTGGGGCTGCTGAGCCAATTCTCGCCAGCTCGTCGGCTTTCTCATTGCCTGGGATACCCTCGTGTCCAGGGACCCAACAGAGCGATACCTTGTGCTGTGCTCCAAGAACCCTGAGCTCTTCTCGACAACACTTCACAAGCTTCGATTTAATTTCTATGGCAGTAATCGCTTTTATAGCTGCCTGGCTGTCGATAAAGATGGTGATACCTTCTGGCGGTATTGCCCTTATCGCAGACTCGCGGGCGGCTGTTGCCACTGCTAAGACCTCTGCTTGGAAAACACTGCTGTGGTCTGGAAGTCGTATGGATATTGATACACCTAGAGGGTCGGAGAAGATACCTGATCCTACACCAGTGCGCATTTTTGAACCATCCGTGTAGATGGCTATAGATTCGGCATTAGGTATATGACCGCTTTTCCAATCTTCCCTGCTAGGGTAGGCGGTAGAGAAAGGCCTTGTAAAGTCTAAATATGTCGTCATGTAATCCGTTACGGGCATGAGGCCAAAGTAATCGAGTAGGATCATCGAGTGACCTGTTCTGCTTGGTTTCCAGTTCGCTGACTGACTTATTCTCATAGCATTAATGGCTGCTGATGTTCGTATAAAGATGTCTAGCGGCAGCAGGTTGAGGATAGCCTCGAGTCCTGCTGTTGGGGTTGTCCTCATTGCACTGGTGATGCCAATGCACGCTAGTCTTTGAACTTTGGTGATTGCCTTTAAGTTGGTGCATTTGTTGACAGCTGGCCACCATACTAGATTGCCGTAAGTCAGTATGGGTCTAACTATAGCCGTATACATCCATAGTATGATTTTGGGGGAGGGTCCCCAGGTTCTACCAAAAATTCTACTACATGAGTAAAAGGCTATTGTTGCTTTCTTGATTCTTTCCTCTATATTTAATCTCCAGTTGAGCTTTTTGTCAAGTACAAGGCCCAGGTATTTTGCGCTATCGGATAATCTGAGTGGGATACCATCAACAGAAGGTGTATTGAACTCCGGTATTTTCCTCTTGTTCGTAAAAAGTACGAGTTCGGTTTTTTGGGGATTAACCTTTAAACCGCAGCTCCTGGCCCATATGCTAAGAGTATTGAGGGCTCCGTCAAGTTGTTCGCTGAGGGTAGGCAGGAATTTACCTGTAGCAAGCAGCACGACGTCATCCGCGTACGCTGTGGCTCTGACCCCGCTGTACCTTAGTTGTTGTAGTACCTCATTGAGAACAATGACCCAGAGCAGTGGGGAGATTACCCCGCCTTGAGGGGTGCCCCTCGAGGCGTATGCTTCGAGCTTTGAACCCTTAAGTTCGGTGGTTATATGTCGTTCCTCGAGCATGCTAACAATCCAGTTTATTAGACTAATGTCGATGTCTAGGTTTCTTAGGGTTCTTTTAACCGCTTCGGTATTTACATTATTGAAGGCTCCTTCAATGTCCAAAAAAGCAGCTAGTGTGAACTCTTTATCCTTAAGTGATTTTTCTATAGAGCCGACAACATGGTGTAGGGCAGTTTCCACACATTTACCCTTCGTGTATGCGTGTTGGGCTGGGGATAAGTCCCCCGGGCGTATTCTGCTACGTATGTAGATGTCGAGCAATCTTTCAAAAGTTTTCAGGATGAAAGAGGTAAGGCTAATTGGTCTGAAGTCCTTCGCGGTGGTGTGACTAGCCTTGCCCGCCTTGGGTATAAAAACCACCTTTACCTCCCTCCATGTTCTTGGTATGTAACATTGTTTAAGACTACTGGCAAATAGCTTTTTGAGAATTGGGGTAATGATTGGTGCAGTTTTTTGCAGCATGATCGGTATAATCCCATCAGGTCCTGGGGATTTAAAAGGGGAGAACGATCTTATTGCCCACTCTATTCTGTCCTCTGTTACCAGATCCGCAGGGGGTTCCGATTCGCTGTGATTGTTATTAGTACTGCTACATGGTGCGGTAGTACACCCCGGGAAGTGCGTTTTAATAAGCAATTCAAGGGATTCCGAACAGGACTCGGTCCAGTTTCCTTCAGTGTTCTTTAGGGAACCTAGAGTCTTCGATTCTCTGGAGAGGATTTTCCTCAATCTGGCCGTTTCTGTTGTACCCTTGATCTCGTCGCAGAAGCGTTGCCACGACTGTCTTCTGGCTTTTTGCGTTGCGCTCTTGAAGTTCCTCTGACTGGCTTTGTATAGCTCCCAGTCAGAGTCAGCTCCCGTTGATTTCGCCAGGTTCAAGAGTTTCCTTGTTCCTCTCCTTATTCTGCCTAGTTCTTTGGTCCACCATGGGGGGGAGACTTTTGTCTTAGGTCTAGTTACGGGGCATGCCTTCTGGAAAGCCTCTTTGAAGACGGCAGTGATTTCCTCGGCTTTTCGGTCAATGTCCGCTGGCTCATGTAGGTCACATTCTTGTGGTAGATTCGCCTTCCTCCGCACCTCGTAACTGAAGGTAGTCCAGTCGGTCTTCCTTGGGTTTCTATGGGGTTTGGGAAAGTCGCATCTTTCAATGAGATTAAATTCAATAAATCTGTGATCGGAATAGGATTCTATCTCCAAAGTATTCCAATTGTCTATAGAGAGGGTATTTGAGTTACTCGCTAGTGTAATGTCAATAACCTCCTGCCTGTTTCTAACTACGAAAGTGGGTTCAGAACCCCTATTGGCTACTAAAAGATTATGTTCGATAATAAATTCGAAAATCAACTCACCGCGTGGGTTTGTATCACCACTGCCCCATTGCGCGTGGTGTGCGTTCGCATCGCAGCCTAGTAGTAGGTCCCATCTCTCGATTTCCGCTTTCCTGGTTAAGGCGCGGGTGAGTTCGGATGGCGGTCCATCATTTCCATCGTAAGGCATGTACACGGCTGAGATAATCAGTGGGGGGAGCCCCCTCCGGTCAAGCCTTACTACCGTCTGGTCTGAATTGCTGTAGGTAGATAGAAGAAATAAGTTAATGTGTTTCCTAGCTACGATACAAGTTCTGTTCTTACGGTCCACGTTTAGCGGTTCGCTGCTGTACAGTGCTAAATCTTTATGATTTAGCCCACTAATTTTGCCACGGGAGATCCATGGCTCTTGTACGAGAGCTATGTCTATGTTCCTTTCGCCTAGAAGATATATAAGATTGGCGCTAGCAGATATGCTGTGGTGCAGGTTTATTTGAATGAATTTCATGTTCTTCTTACCTTGTCACCCGCCCCCCTTTGCTTCCTCTCTGTCCTATCCGTAAAGGGTCGGACTTTACACCGGGTGATACCAGTGCGAACTTTATTATTGAACCTTCTTAGCAAAGGCATTGATCTATGGTTGAGCAGGACCACGATCTCTGTGCCCTTTTCTGAGTGCTCGCCCATTTCAAGCACCTCCCAGTCGTCGCTAAGGAGCTCCGGGTTAAGGTGCCGTAGGTTCCTTTCAATACGCTCCTTGGGAATATGAGGGCCAGGTATCAGGATACGCCCTTTTGGCCTAGTAAATTCTAGCAGGTCCTTCTTTTCGACGAGTCGAATGTCGGCATTAGCCCATGGAGCCTGCGTGCTAGCCACGAAAGTTTGGAGCCACTTAAGCGTGAACTCGTTGTCGCATGAAAGGAGCTTAAAACCTCTGAAGGTGGTCAGTTGCTCAAAGAAAGGGGATTGTCCCTCCTTCTCGACAATGGTGGAATTGATGGCTTCGAGTATGCGCAGCTCGATGAGCCTCCACTGGTCTTTGCTGAGTCTTTTCTCTGGGCTGTTATGGTCTACAATCGCCACCTGTAGACCAGCACTAGCAGATGCGGCCAGCCTGGCCTTCTTGCTGGTACTGTTCGTAGGCGGCGAGATCGTGTCGTCATGTCTACCTCGTTTGGAACTGCTCGCAATCGGCTCGGATGACGTCTTAACGACTGACTCCGGCTCGGTTGACAAGGGCCTCAGCCTGCCCGTGATCGGGGAGGTTGGCAAGAGGCTTACCTTCCCTCTCGCGAGTAGGCCTCCGTCCGTTCCCCTAGTCTGCCCTGCGCTGCGTTCTCTAGCGTCTGCGTAAGCCCTAGAACTTCTCACGATGGGGACGGGTTGTATCCCTTTACCCCGAACAGTCGAGAGCGGCGTAGGTTTGTTTGCAGCAGAGGAGGGTGGCAAACGGCATTCCCCCCTCAACGCAATCTGACCTTTGACCGTTCGTAGTGCTGTGTCGTCGTCCTTTCTGCAGGTTGCGTTCTTGGAGCAGTCTGCAGCCGGCCCTGCCACAGATGGCTTAGGGTCGGTTGCTGACCGAAGACCAGCTACGATCGAGATGGGGAGCTGACGGCTTCCCGCTCCCACCGTAGGCGATCTTCTTACCTTCCGGTCCTGCTGATCAGTGCACCTAGTCGACCCTGCGAGCTTGAGCGTGTTGTTGGCCCTGTCCAGAGCCTCCCTTTCCTTGTCCGTGAAGGACTTCGGATCACGCTTTTTAAGCCGCCGAATTAGCCTAATGGCATTACGCTTCCTATTTCTGAGCGTTGTTGTCCTCTTCTGTGCCCTAACTTCCCTAGTCTTTTCGGCCGTGGATGATGGTCGGGCTAGTCCCAGGCCAAGTCCACCCGCGCTGACTACTGTCGCGAAGCTACAGGTAGTAGAGTTTCCATTGTCAGCAGGGCCACATTCACCATCCGGCATGGGCGCTGACCGATTTTCCTCACGAGGCTGGCTGCGGCTTGCCCCGTTCGGATCGTCCGTCTTCGCCACCCCGACATCTGAATTGCTGCACTCGGATGGTTTCTGTGGCTCTGCTGCGATGGGAGGCTGCTCCGAGATTGCCAATGTGATCGCCTCAGGTCTAGACTGGCTACGGCTTATCGTAGACTTTGGCGGTCCCATCGGTTCTCTCACGCTCAGAATAGCTGCAGGGGTCTTCCCCATCTGTGAGCCCGTCACTGACGAGCGCTCTGATAAGGCCAACTCCTGCAGGTAGGCCCGTGCGTTGTGGAGTCTCTTCCTATCTGGCTCTGAGAGCTCTTCCCACCTCTTAGTCCCTAGTCTCTTGACCGTCAACTTGCAGTTTTTTGCTCGTCGGGAGCTAGTTGACGCATTAGAGAGGGATGAGCTAGCGATGGAGCAAGCGTCATCTAGAAAGAGCCTTTCCAGGTTCAGGTCGATTGCTCCAACGCTTTCTTCATCCGAAGTACGAAGCAGAGCTTCCTCCGTATCTCCTATCGACCGGTCGGTTTTTATAGAGCTAGGAGTGCCCGACCGGTTTACACTCTTCGCTTTTTGAGTTATATTATTGTTTTTTTGAATTGACATTAGGGTCCCACGAGTAAGGGGGAAGAAGATGTCCGCCTGTACTCACCCCCTGTATACAGGTAAGGGGAATTAATTGAAACTGGAGGACCCCAAGGTATCCAGAGTTCACCGTTAGAAGACACCGTAACGTGGTGCCATTCATCCCATAGGCACGGTAGTTCACACCTGGGATTCCGGGTTTTTTCAAGTTTTCCTCTTTAGATCCGCCATATTCCGTTAACAACAGCGGCACCTCGTGTAGGGTGTGGCTCTTCACCACGTATGGACGGTCTTAGGGAAGAGAAACAGCTTATTCCTAACCCTCTGGCCCCTTTGCCTGGAGACCTTGCCGCGTATTCTTAAGCATATTAATGTTTTTGGAACAGTTTTATGCAATTGTATCGTATCGAATTGTATGATATCGAATTTGCCCACAACGCTGATGACAACATTTTCTGCGTGTCCTTGTACTCTGTACTCAGATTTTGTGAATAGCTCTGTTAGTTCATCCCTAACTGAGGTCTAGAGCAAAGGAGACTGTACTCCCTCGCGGACAGTCTCTAGTTCTTATAATAGTTTTCAGCGATCCTTCACACTTCAGTTTTATTTGTGCATCTGCTTTGTAGCATGGGTAGAATGGCAGTCTTTGTGGATTTGCCATGTTGGTATGCTTATTAGTGCTCATGTAAGGCATCATAAGGAACGTATTCTTTATATAGTGATCAACAATTTTCTCAATAGATTTCAGGAGCTGAAGCTGATGGGTCAGTCAATTGAGCGATTGACTTGAATGTTTCACTGGGTTTGTATAATGACTACCATTTCTTTCTAGGTGGTATTGTATGTGGCCTAGCATTAGACTGTGTTTGTATATCCATTGGAGGAAGGGATTCAATAATTCTTATTCCTGCTTCTGACTTAAATTTGATAAAAGTGTAAAAGCCCATCGTACCTATACGGCTAGCGGAAAAGATTTTACCAAATAAGCTTAATGTTAGCTAGAAGAATTGAGAACACGGTTTCAACTTGTTAAGTGGATGTTAAGTAAAAGTTGACAAGTCTCCTCAGTACTGCTTGTTAACTGGTCATTTTGTTTCTTTAAGAAATCGATGTTATTCCAGTGGCTCTGCGTTAGGGCTTTTTGAAGTCGAGCCGACGCTTGGAACTTTGAATTCTCTCGCAGTGGGATATCCAAGAGTTATGTTTAGCTTTTCGAAGTTCTTTATGGCAGTTTTTCAAATCTATTTTGTAGCGCCCCCAATTGCCATTTTGCTTGACTCTATTGAAATACTATTGACACTTTTGAAATACTATACCAATAAAGATCATCTCGACGGGTCTTCTTTTCATTTGGGCAGAGCTGTCTTCATAAGTGGCAGAAATGGATTTTCTGAGATGTTCTTTCTCGAATTTTAATTCTAGAATAGTTCTTATCGGGATCGTTGAACAATTATGATCTACCTCGAGGAATTTGGATCTGACAATTTGTTAATTAAGGATTTCTGTAGAAAGAAGTTTCGTTAAGCGAGGCTTCTATGTAGAATCTTATATACAATGCGACATGGAGGCTTCATTGGACACATGTCGGTTAATGATAGAGACCACTTAACGGATGATATTCATAAAAGTAGAAACATTTCCCCTGTTTACCACCACCATGTTGTTTGAACACACATATTCAAAAAGCAGTTCACTTCTTTTGTTTTTATTCTTACTACCCCAAGTTGTGTAGTGTGAATTACCATCACAACCTATCCATTGTAGCTTTTGGTTTGACAGTACTCAATCAGGGCTCTTCTTTTCAGATGGAACCTCGTCAGCCTCACCTGACGTCAGAGCAAGCAAGTTACTTGAACTCAACAATGAAGATTGGAGAACTCTACCGGTTACTCCATCTAACGCGGATCACGATTAGCCCAGCGGAAACTTGGAACCTATGACACTATTCAGGTTTATCAAAAGCCCCAATTTTGCTTCTGGTTAACCATTGGGCCAGCACAATCCAAACACGCGACAGTGCGTCAACCAACTTCGGCACACCAGTCATGTGTTATATTACATGAACCATTTCGAGCTACTTTCCTTACCGCTTTCCCCTACAACTCAAAATCTATTTGACCCGCACACTTGCAAATTTGTTTGTCTATTGAAAGAGTACCGGTTACCTAGAGTTCCAAATTTCATAAATAAATCTATTACAATTTGTGATATTACTCATCACAAAAGATCACTTCCAGGTGACTTAGAAACTTGAAATTTCGAATCAAGATAGAATATTAAGCGTATGTATAGAAATAAATCAGAAAATAGCAAATTGTGGGTTAATATTGCAGACAAACCTTTATAGTGATGGGCGCATTCGATGGATATAATCGATTCTGTCAATATCTCGAGATATCTGAAGACATCGTCTGAAATCATTCGAATGATTTACTATACCTACATATTTCTATCGAAGCACCAAGAACGAACTCAAAAGGTAAACATCTCGAAAGGGTATATATCTCAAGACATCTTCTGAAATCATTCGAATGATTTGTGACTCCATGCCGTTCGTGAAAAAAATTCCAGACAATGAATGGGCTAAGCGCGCTAAAAACTTTTCACTATGCAAGAAAACATAGAAAATGACACCGAAAAGTAAACAGTGCAGCGTAAGTGCAGGAAAGTAGGTACTTATTGAGTAATATAATAATAAAGGAAATGTAACTTAACAAAAATTTATGATGAAAAACATAAATGGGAAAAAGGGGCCAAGTTCGGGACAAAGAGCGTCGGGACGTCGGCTATAAAAGAATTGAGATCTAAGTAACTGCCAAGCGGTATAGAAGTTCCTTAAATCAGAGGTCGAATCGCGTCCTCCATGAACGGATAACTTGTCACGTTATTTGTATGTTTTTTGTTCCTAGATCTACCAACAACCAACACAATACAAATTACGTTACCAGTCATCCGTTGACGGAGGACGCGATTCGACTCCCAGATGTACAGTAGCTAACAAGAATGGAGTAACTTGGCGCATTTTAACAGTCAGTTAATTGCATTTAACGTTTAACACGAAATATAATATAATACAAGCTTTAGATTAACTTTGCATGATGACATATTTTATTTATTTGAAGCACTTGAAGAACGTTGTATTATACATTCTTGTAGCTATGATTTAAAGAACTTCTATAGAACTTGTTTAGATCTCAATTCTTTTACCACCGAAGTCGACAACACAACATGTTTTTCGTACCCAAGATGCACAATATTTAACATTTATGTTTTTCATCGGATAGATCTTACACATCGCAGTTCACTTGGACCCCAAACATCGTACTCTGCGGAATAAAATTGACGGGCATACTCGTACATACTTTATTCCAGACAAATATGCTACAATTGCATAAAACTGTTCCCCAAACATTAATATGCTTAAGAATACACACATTTAAGGCACTATAGTATGAACAAAGTTTTATTTTTCTGTAAGCAATACGTTTGCGGCTAATAATGTTTAGATTGACTTAGGTTTGAAATATTTATAGTACCCAAAGAAATAGGTATGTATTTGAGACAAATAGCTGGAGCACGAATATTACTTTGCGTTGCTGAACTTTGTCCAATTTGTGGGGTGGACCATCGGTGGTGCAGGACCATTTTATATAGGTAATGGAACAGGTGGTTCGATTGGAAGTGGTGGTAAAGGAAGTGGTCCAACTGGAGGTGGTAGTGACGGAAGTTGTCCATTTGGTGGCACTGGTAGTGGTAGCGGTTGTGGGATTGGTGGTAGTGTTGGAGGTAGCGGTGATGGTAGCGGTGGTGGTTGTGGTACTGGGAGCGGTAGTGGTTGTGGTACTGGTAGCGGTAACGGTTGTGCGATTGGTGGTAGTATTGGAGGTAGTGGTAGTGCTGGTAAAGATATAGATATGGGTACACCGATACCTATAGCAGGATCAATAGTAGTAGCTGGCAAAGCAGTGGCTACTGTGGCACAAATGACAACAAGTACAATGAGGACTCTCATATTGAACAATTTAGTTTCCGAAAAGGATGAACAAACTATAGAGATACGTGCCGGAGAAAAGTATAATTTCAAATGAAGATCGAGAACCGCTTTTATACTCTTTTTGGACATCTGTTCGTCTGTCAAATTGCTAACCAATAGAACAGCTTTTACTGAATTCAAATACTTCTGTTTATTTACTTTATGATTTAATATTTTGGATCAGTTGGAAGTCAATATTTGCTTTGTGGAATATGCGACAAAAATCGTATTTATGGCTAATCGAAAGTCCCGCGATCAATTGTATTCGATCCACAATTTAATTTCTTTGACATTGCACAGATGTTTGATATTTGCTACCAGAGCTTTAAATGACCGTTCTTTAGGGTTATAGGCCTAGCTCGCGCTATAAATGTCAAATTGTTTTTAACTTTGTGTTGTAAATATTAAATTAAACAGATGTGGTAATTGAACAACAGTGATGTCAAAACAAAAAGAGGGAAACATCTGTGTGTGAAGGTTACAAAATACGAAAGAGACTTATATGGTCAACACAAATTTAGACTTTTACAAGATAACATTATTCTGGTCGTAAAGATCTCGAATTTATTTCACTTCAGGTTACTGTCTGAGAAAAGTTAAAGCCTTATGACGTAAGGGGATGATACTATCAAGGAGTATACTTAGAGAAATTTCTTTCCCATCTCAACTAAAGTCATCATAGTGTTGAGAGCTATATATGAAAACAACATAGCATGTGCCCCCTTCGGGTAGGGGTCAGAATATACCCGAGGTAGGCATGCCTGTCGTAAGAGGCGACTAAAATCCACCCTCCGCATACCGAGTATGGCGTATACAACGTATGCAATGAACAAAACAAAAGATATAAATATGTGTCTATAACTTAGACACGAATTAAATGTACTTAAAGCAGAAAATAAAGCATTTAAGGATATAAAGAAACCTCGAAATGAGTTTGCTGCGAGTTCAAACGTCCCCGATAACACTGACTATCAAACGGATGAAGAAGAACTAGTTCGGGAAACTAACTGGATCCTAAAAAAACGACCAGTTAAGAAACGAAAAGCTGGTTCTTCACCCGAAATGGTAACGAGGCAAGAAACACGCAAAATGAGCGAAAAGATAATGAACAGCGTGACAAAATAAACACATGTGTCGAAGAAAATCCACGAACTAAGGTACGATCACCGCCGCCAATAAACGTAATCGGAATTGCAGACTATAATAAACTGCATTCTATTCTTAAACCTCTGTTACTATCCGATTTTGAAGTAACATCGCTCAACAACAACAAATGGAAAGTAAACGTAAAGGACTCAGACAGTTATTGCTTAGTATCTAATAAACTGAATACTGAAAAAATTCAATGGTATACTTACGAAAATAAATCTGAAAGACCGATACGAGTCGTAGCTAGAGGACTTCATGCCTCATGCTTAAAGGAAGATGTTGTTCACGATTTGAAAAACAAAAACTTTAAAATCGTCGATGCAGTAAATTTAATTAAACGGGAAAAACAAAAATTGGAAGGCGAGGAAACGACGGTAAAGCGCGGGCTTCCTCTTTTTATGCTAACTTTTGATAAAGCTGGGAGTTTGGATAAGATTTACGAAATAAGAACAATTCTGAATGTCGTAGTGAAAATCGAACCCATGTGCAAGAATACAAGATTGATACCTCAGTGCAAACGATGCCAAGGGTTCAATCATACGCAAACGTATTGTCGAAAAGAACCACGATGTTTGAAATGCGCCGGATATCACCTCTCCCAAGTTTGTGGAGTAAACAAACAAACCTCTGTGTTAATTGTAAGGGAAAGCACCCGGCAAATTATAGAGGCTGTGAAGTAGCTAAGGAGTTGCAAAAACGGAGAGATGCATTCCTTAAGCCACTAAATATAAAATCAAAATTGCAAACTAAACCAAAGCGTAAGATCGCGCCGGAGAAAGTAGGCAAACTAAAACTACCGGGTTCAGAGCACAAAAAGGTGAGGGAAAGATTGACAACAGAAAAGCCCTCGACCTCTGCTCTTAAAAGAAACGGTACTGAAAAGCTAAGATTAGAAAAGCCATCGGGTAATGACCCTCGGACAGCAGCAATGCAGTCTTATGCTCAGGCCGTGGCTTCCGAAAAACCAAAAAACCTTGAAATTTCGACCGACCCCTTTTCTCATGTTTTCTCAGTTATTCTCGCGAAACTTGAAGAACAAGGCAAAATAAATAAAATTATTCTCGATAGGCTGGTTAAGCTTGAAAATAATTCACAGAAAACGCGTACTTCAACTAGAATATGAATGACAAACAAATGTTGAAAATATTGTAATATTCTTGCTGGGGTTCGTTTAAATAAAACCGTCTTTTGTGTATTTTAATCGTTTTTTTATTATCAAACACCAACTTTACTTCAACACAATATTCAATCACTTTATTCTTTATTTATTTCAAATTAAACTGTCGCTACAATGTCTAATCTCCCTCTTGTAATCGCTGTATGCACTTATAAACAACTGTGTCCACGGTGGTTGTGGTATGGGTATTTGTATGAAATTGCAAGGGGTTCTAGAACATGCTAGATGTTTCTCCGGGTGAATCGAGGATCCTGGAATATTGGGATATTGTGTGGAACAATTGTGGAACGTAGGCACATCAGGTTGGAATATTTACTGCTAACAGGTTTTGCAATAGATGTCGTTGCTACAGTTTGAGATACAGTGATTTAGTTTTTGGTACACAAACCATCCTGTAGTCAATGCTACACTGCCCCCCTCTTAAACTTGTTCGTCGCGAACAAGATCATCTGGATTACTGCCATGGTAACGATGAAGACGATCCAGGTGGACAATTTTCATCTTGCCTCTTACTCCACGCTGGATCCGGAAGACGACGTCATTGATGCGTGTGACCACTTTATAAAGGCTCTCCCAGTCTTGCTGCAGCTTAGGTGACCTCCCCTTTTGCCGGTGTGGGCTGTACAACCATACTGGGTCTCCCTCGTGGAAGCTGGACGTTGTTGCCTTTGTGTCGTACCTTGCTTTCATGCGGTCACTCACTATCCTTATCCTCGTCCTAGTCCTCTGGTGTACATATGTCTCGGATCCTTTCCCTGAGGTCTGCCACGTAGTCCTCTTCACATTTGGCAGTAGGCAGCCGAACTGCTCGACCAAACAAGACTTCGGATGGAGTATCTCCAGTAGTACTGTGCACTGCATTTCGGTAGGCCATCAAGAAGAGAGGAAATTGTCGATCCCAATCGCGCTGGTGGTCTTCTACGACCTTGGACAGATGTTCGTTTAAGGTTCTGTTGAAGCGCTCTACCATCCCGTCGGATTGTGGATGAAGCGGGGTAGTTCTCGTCTTTTTAATTCCTAGTTGTTGACATATCTCTTGGAATATCTTCGATTCAAAGTTTCGTCCCTGGTCAGAATGCAGTTCCTGGGGCACGCCAAATCTGCACACCCAGTTGTTGACGATCTGTTCCACGATGGTCTTCGCTTCCTGGTTAGGGATGGCGAACGCTTCCGGCCATTTGCTGAAGTAGTCCATGACGACTAGGATGTAACGGTTACCATTGTCGGTTTCTGGAAATGGACCAGCGATGTCAGCGGCAATCCGTTCAAAGGGTGCGCCCACGTTGTACTGGTGCATTTTACCTCGCGCTTTCGTTCTGGGTCCCTTGCTGGCGGCACACGCGACGCATTTTCGGCACCAACTCTCTACGTCTACCCTTGCGCTGAGCCAATAGAAACGTTCTCGCACCTTCTCCAGCGTCTTGTTTGCACCCAAATGACCTCCGGATGCTCCATCATGCCTCTCCCGTAGCACCTCGTGTACTTTTGATCGCGGCAAGACAAGCTGCATTATGAAATCTTTCCCGTCCAGCCTTTCCCATTTCCATTTCAGAACACCATCTTGCACATGAAGGGAGTCCCACTGAGCCCAGTATGCCTTGAGAGTGGGGCTCCTGTCCGAGATATCTCGTCCATTTGGCTTTTCCATAAACTCCTTCCACGCTAATATCGGATCGATGTCTGGGTCTTCTTTTTGAGCGTTGCGGATTTCCTCTGCACTCCAACCGGCAATAGGCTCAGCTCTTACCCTTTGGATGGAAAGAAGGTTCTTCTCTTCCTGCCGCACACAATGCTTGCAGTCGCTCTTACATGGTCGCCGGGATAAGGCATCCGCATTAGAATGAAGTTTCTCTTTGCGATGCTGTATTTCGTAATCGTACATCTGCAGCCGTTCAATTCATCTTGCGACCTGGCCCTCTGGATTCTTGAACTGCAGCAGCCATTTTAGAGCCGCGTGGTCTGTGCGCAAAAGGAGCCGTAGAGGTATTTATGGAACTGTTTTGTCGCCAGAAGCAGCGCCAGAAGTTCTCGCCTGGTCACGCAGTAGTTCCTTTCGGGCTTGGAGAGCACTTTGCTGAAGTATGCTACTACCTTCTCTTGGCCGTTGTGTACCTGCGAAAGAACCGCTCCGATACCGACGTTACTTGCATCTGCATCTACGATGAACATTTCTCCGGGAATGGGATATGCTAGTGTTGATGCTTCGCATAGTTGTTGCTTAAGGTTCTTGAAGCTATTGTCGCACTCACCTGACCACTTGAATTGCCTTCCTTTTTCCGTCAGCTGGTGCAAGCTCTTCGCGATTCCGGCAAAATCCTTTACGAATCGTCGGTAGTACGTGGCGAGGTCCAAAAAGCTCCTGAGTTGGTGTTTGTCTTTTGGAACTGGCCAGTTTTTCACAGCTTCCACCTTGTCTGGATCGGTTTGCACTCCTTCTGGTGAGATAACGTGGCCCAGGTACTTGAATTCGGATCTGAAGAGGTCACATTTCTTTGGGTTCAGCTTCAGGTGAGCGCTTCGAAGCCGTTCTAGCACATTCTTCAGGTCGTCGCGATGTTCCTCGAATGTTTTTCCTATCACGATCACATCGTCCAGGTACACCAAGCAAGTTTTCCAGGTCAATCCACGCAGGGCGTGTTCCATTAGGCGCTCAAAAGTTGCCGGAGCATTGCATAATCCAAATGGCATTACTGTAAATTGCCACAGCCCATTTCCTGCAGTGAACGCAGTTTTCTCTCGGTCCTTTGGATCGATCTGTACCTGCCAGTAACCGCTCTTTAAATCAAGGGTGGAAACCATCGAGCTCCTGAGAGTGTGTCCAATGTGTCATCGATCCGTGGCAGAGGGTAGCTATCCTTTTTGGTGACGTCATTAAGTCTGCGATAGTCCACGCAGAATCGAGTGCTGCCGTCTTTCTTCTTAACCAGTACAACAGGTGAGGCCCACGGACTCTTAGAACTTTCGATGAGCCCTTCCTTCTCCATCGTTGACACCATATCCGCAACCTCTGTCTGCTTTGCCAATGGTAGTCGTCTGGCAGGCTGACGAATTGGTCTGGCATCCCCAGTGTCTATGCGATGTTGCACCAGATGTGTTCGGCCATACTCTCCATCCTGTGAGGCAAATATATCAGCGTACTCACCGATTAGATTTTCTGCCATGGCTCGCTGATTCCGATCCAGTTCGCGGTGCTTGAGGATCATGTCGCTTACTTCCGCCAACCTGGCTGATGAAACAGGCCCCGCAAATTCCTTTCCAGTTATTGTTGAGATTGAACATATCGGAACACATTTACCAATAAAATCCCCTTGTCTTAGTTTGACGCTGTGGCTCTTTAAGTTCATGAGTCTTAATGGGACCAGGCTATTCTTTGGCTCCACTAAAACTTTTCCCACGATGTAATTTGGGGGACTCCTTCCTAAATCCGGCTCCAATAGATAGAATCGGTGGCTCCCAGGATCGCCCTCTAGTTTTGTCCAAATGATAGTCTCGGAAGATGGTGGTAAGACTTTGTCCTTGCTGAGTATTGTCCTTAAATGTGCTGCATTCTCGTTCCCGTACACCATTGGAATCTCTACGTTCCTGTACCACAGAACTTGCATCCCGCTGTCGATGATTACGTCATGTTCTTTCATAAAGTCCACTCCGATGATGCATTCATCACATATCTCGGCCACCAGGAACGCATGAGAAAAGGCCAACCCTGCTAGTTGTAACGTGAGGCGAACTTCTCCGTATACTTTTGTCGCTTCCCCTGTCGCAGTCCTAAGAGAGTAGCAGCTGGTGTTGTGCAGCCAAGACTTCCGGACGAGATCTCTTCTTACAATCGAAGCCGTGGCGCCGGTATCGATAGTAGCCACGCACTTGTTTTTGCCGATGAATGCTTCCACTGTTAGACTCTTGTTGCATCGTTTGGTTTGGGAGACCTGGATGGTGGTCTTGGGGGCGTTGATTCCATTAGCCAACTTTTGCCCCGCGAAGGCGATTCCAGACTCCTGGTTTCGAGGAGCCTGGCCAACAGGATGGATGTTGTCCCTGTAGGATGGTTCTTCGTTGCGTCGCCTATTCGCACAATGTGGACAGTTTCCACGTCTGGGTGGATTTCTGCATTGCCGTTGTAGGTGTCCCAATTTGTTGCAGTTCCAGCAACGAATTTTGTCTTCCGCGAGCGTTATTTCGGTCTTCGACGTCCATCCTCTGGCAAGAGCATTCGACGGCGGCTATTTCCCTCACACGGTGGACCCGTGACATGCCTGGTCTGCGGCCTCCATTGTCAGAGCAAACGCCAAAGCTTCGGCGAAGGTTTTCTTTCCAGCCATTTTTACAACCATTTGGAATTTTGCATAAGCTATGGCATGGGTAAATGCTTCTGTTGCCATCTCGTTAATGATCTCCTCGCCGGCGTTTGAATAGGACAAATGTGCCAGCCGCTTGATGTCCGCTTGTAACTGCTGGAGCGTCTCACCCTTCATCTGGGACCTTCTGCGCAACTGGACCCTATATACTTGCTGCATGTGGTCGTCCCCAAATCGCATCTCAATGGCTTTCACCAGACTGTCGTAGTTGCGTTGTTTGTCCTCGGGAATAGTTTGTAGTAGCTCTGCAGCTGATCCTCTAAGCGCAAGCGTGAGGGCAATGGACTTCTCTTCGTCGTCCCAGTCGTTCGTCATTGCCGCAGCTGTCCATCGAAGACGGGAGGCTGCATCTTTTTCCTCCTCGGGCAGTCGGTTGAATACTCCCGAACTTTCTGTTTCTTCACGCATTCGAGTTCCTTTGCCAAATTCTCGAATCTTCCTTCAACAGCCTCGAATTTTGTTTCAACATTCTCGAATCTTCCTTCAATTGCTGTTTCGAATGTCTCAATTTTGGCCTCTTCATTTTCAATCTTCTCATCAATTGTTCCAAATCTTGTTTCCAAACTTTTATTTTGTTCATTGACTTTGCTTTCGAGAACACTCCTTTGATCGAATAGCTGTTGCTCTAGAGAGTTCTTTTGTTCGTCGAACTTAGCATCTAGGGAATTCTCTAGAAGCTCGAACTCCTTGTTTTGCACATCCAGCTTGCCATCCAGAGAATTCTTTTGTTCATCGAGCTCTTTATTTTGCACATCCAGAGAATTGTCTAGCTTCTCGAACTTTTCGGAAAGCAGTTTCATTAAGGCCGACATATCATTCGTCGTACTTACTTGTTCTTCTTCGACGTCGAACAAAGCCGTATCGGGATCTGTACCCTGGTCCGTCATTATTTTCTGCAACTTAATGATCAATTCTCTCTTTGTACCAGTCGTAAGCTGATTCCGCTGGCTCAGTACTTCCTTTAGTTGCGGCACTGACAAATCTTCTAGCAACTTCATAACCATTTTTTATTTTTCACTTACACAAAAAACAATACACAAAATTTGTTTTATTCCACCTTTCTGACACCAATGTAATATTCTTGCTGGGGTTCGTTTAAATAAAACCGTCTTTTGTGTATTTTAATCGTTTTTTTATTATCAAACACCAACTTTACGTCAACACAATATTCAATCACTTTATTCTTTATTTATTTCAAATTAAACTGTCGCTACAATGTCTAATCTCCCTCTTGTAATCACTGTATGCACTTATAAACAACTGTGTCCACGGTGGTTGTGGTAAGGGTATTTGTATGAAATTGCAAGGGGTTCTAGAACATGCTAGATGTTTCTCCGGGTGAATCGAGGATCCTGGAATATTGGGATATTGTGTGGAACAATTGTGGAACGTAGGCACATCAGGTTGGAATATTTACTGCTAACAGGTTTTGCAATAGATGTCGTTGCTACAGTTTGAGATACAGTGATATAGTTTTTGGTACACAAACCATCCTGTAGTCAATGCTACAATATGTACTTGGAATGCAAACGGACTTTTGCAAAAACTTGACGAATTGGAAATATTTATGCGCCAAAAAGATATTGATATTTGCTTGATTTCTGAAACCCACATCAAAAAGGAATCGCATTTAAAAATAAAAGGCTATAATGATTACCACGCCTGTCACCCTTCGGGAAAAGCGAGAGGCGGATCATCATTGCTTATTAAAGACTGTATCGAGCAATCGGAAGACCTAAAGATAGAGCTTGAAACTTTGCAACTTTGCACGATTCGAGTTAAAAATAGACGGCGTACTCTTAAAATTTCGTCTATCTACTGTCCACCGCGTTCCGCGCTTGAAAAAAGTGATTTTACTAACATGTTTGAATCGCTTAAACCTAATTTCATTATTGGCGGCGATTTTAATGCGAAACACACGTTCTGGGGCTCAAGATACAGTTCGAAAAAAGGTAAAGTGCTCTATGGGGCAGGTATGGAGTACAATTGCGATTTACATTCGACGGGTAAACCGACTTACTGGCCAACTGATACTTCAAAAATACCTGATCTGAAAGATTTTTTCGTTGTAAAAGGAATATCTACCAACCACATAAAAGTCAAAGAGAGTTTTGATCTGTCGTCTGATCATTCCCCAATTATTTTGACATTGAGCGAAAAACTAGTCTATAACCTAGAGCCAGCGAGATTAACTGGTAGAACAACTAACTGGGAAGGTTTTACGGACGAAATTCAAGATAATGTTGAGCTGAGCGTTCCACTTACGACACCCTATGAACTTGAGGTTGAAGTTGATCGCTTCGTCGAGATCGTACAGCTCGCCTCTTGGAATAATACTCCCATTCCAAGGAAAACGTCGGACAAATACGGCTTACGATATCCTCCGGAAATAAAGGAATTGGTCAAGGAAAAACGAAAAGCGCGTAAAAAATGGCAACAGAGTTGGCTCCGCAGGATAAAGCACACTTGAATCGTCTGTGCAATTCGTTGAAGAAAACTATTAAGGATTTTAAGTATCGTGCAATGGGCTCTTACCTTGAAAGTTTAACAGCGAAAAATGATTCCAATTATTCACTTCGGAAAGCTATAAAAGGCACCAAAAGGCCCAAAGTCCCTGCGCCGCCAATTAAATCAAAATCAAAATGAATGGGCAAGGGAAGATAAAGAAAAAGCGGACGTCTTTGCGGCCCACCTGGAAGAAACCTTTAAACCGTACGATAGTCAAGTGGTTTACGATAACATCAATAGGCCGGATTTGCCATCTGGCAATTTAACACTCACAAGTGCAACGCTTAGGGAACTCAAAAATGAGATCGAGATTCTAAAACCTAAGAAAGCTCCTGGTTATGATTTAATCACCGGAGAAATTCTCAAAGTTTTACCTAGAAAAGCTTTGATTAAGCTTCTCCATATTGTAATTGCTGCGCTCAGATTAAAACACGTTCCGAGCCAATGGAAATTTGCGGAAGTAATAATGGTCTTAAAACCAGGAAAACCGCCAAATGAGGTAAAATCGTATAGACCAATTTCGCTTCTTTCAGTCATATCCAAAATGTTCGAGAGGATATTACTAAGGCGTCTCCAACCGGTTATAGACGAAAATAATCTTATCCCTGACCACCAGTTTGGGTTCAGAAGTAAGCATTCGACGATTGACCAGGTGCATAGAATTACTGACGTAATCGAGAAAGCACTTGAAGAAAAAAAGATTTGCTCGTATTTCTTGACGTCTCGCAGGCCTTTGATAAGGTGTGGCATGATGGCTTGAAATCCAAACTACGACAAGCTCTCCCTGTGTGCTTATACGATATTCTAGTATCATATCTGGGGAATAGACTCTTTCGTGTTAGACATGGAAACGAATACTCGCAGCTCAAAGAAATTTCGGCCGGCGTACCACAAGGAAGCGTTCTTGGGCCGCTTCTCTGTCTTTTATATACTCGAGATATACCGAAAGAAGATGGCACTATCCTTGCTACGTTTGCCGATGATACTGCTATCCTAGCAGTAGGTAAAACAATCGAAGAAACGACTGAAAAACTGCAAAACGCGCTAAATAAAGTAAATGAATGGACGAGGGACTGGCGGATTGCCCTCAACGAATCTAAATCTGTTCACGTGAATTTCACTTACAAGAAAACTAATAACTTGCCAATTTTCCTAAACTCGGCCCGAATACCTTTTGCAAACGCAAGACTGAAATGGAATTCGCACGTGAAAATGAAACGAAAAGAACTCGAAATCAAATATAGCGAAATGTACTGGTTACTCGGAAAACATTCCCAGCTCAGTACTGAGAACAAACTGCTTTTATACAAGCAAGTGCTAAAGCCGGTGTGGACCTACGGTATACAACTTTGGGGTTGTACCAAGAAAACAAATGCAAATATTTTACAAACTTTTCAAAATAAAGTGCTAAGAGAGATTGTCCAAGCACCGTGGTATATTAGAAACGACGATATCCACAGGGATCTCGGAATTCCGACAATCGAAGCTGAAACTAGAAGCTTCGCGAGAAAGCATAGAAACCGACTAATCGGACATGTCAACAATACAGTCCTACAAATATTGGATGAGAGCAATTTATTCCGCCGACTACAAAGGACGAAACCCTTCGACTTGGTGAGATAATGATAAACCGCGTCTAGATTGCGGAACATGCAGGATCTTTCAGCGGAAAGTAAACTGCCAAACGTTTTTATTTCGTGATAGAAAAATTGCTTGATAAGTTATTACTTAGTTGCGAGATCTAACAAATTTATATCGAAGGGTGGTGTTTTTTTTAGTCAGTAAGAATCTGACACTACTATGAGCACGCGCTTGCTATTCTCATAGTGTCTATGGAAGATTTTTCACCAACCCTCGGAAAAAAAAAAGTGTCTGGAATGGAAGCAACCTATCAGAGGAGTTTAATACAACAATGGGGGTGAAGCAAGGATGCGTATTGAGTATACTGCTACTTATTTTATATATATGTAAATGACATAACAGATCACATTAAGGGGTGCATTGTGATAAGCCAAACTATAATACCAGCTCTTATGTTCGCAGATAACATCGTTTTCCTCGCAGATGCTCTGGACACAATGCAGCTAATGTAAATATATGATAAGCACTCAAGTGAAACGCACACGACTAGAGATCTAGAGAGAATGTCATTTATTTAACACCTTTTAGGTTATACTTATACAAATATTAATTTTTTTTTTTCGAGGGTAAGTGAAAATCTTCAATAAGACACTATGAGGATCGACAGCGCGTGCTCATAGTAGTGTGGGATTCTTACCCACTAAAAAACCTCCCTTCAAAACAGACTTGTTTTCATTTTTTACTACAACTAAGTACTCGACTTATCAAGTAGTTTTCATTTCACGAAATAATGACGTTTTGCAGGCACCTGCCCATTAGAAGTTCCTGCTAGCTCCGCAGTTTAGACGCAGTTACTTATTGCGCTAAGTCTAAAGATTTGGTTCTTTGTAGACGGCGTTGTAAATTTCTTTCTTCCAAAACTTGGAGGACTGTAATATTTACGTGACTTTCTAGTCGACTTTTATGCTTTCTCGCGTAGTTTTTGATTTCATCTTCTATAGATTTAATGCCAAGATCTCTATGGATATCACTGTTTCTGATATACCACGGCGCACTAACAGTACCTCTTAGCACTTTGTTTTCAAAAGTTTGGAAAATTTTAATATTACTTATTTTGGTACAACCCCAGAGTTGTATACCATATGTCCATACTGGCTTTAGCACTTGTTTATATAAAAGCAGTTTGTTCTCTATATTAAGCTTGGAATATTTTAAAAGTAACCAATACATTTCTCGATATTTATTATCTAGTTCTTTGTGTTTTTTTTTCTTTACGTGCGTTTTCTATTTCAGCTTTGTATCAAGTGTCATACTTAGCCTCGTTTGCAAACGTGATTTGAACCGAGTTTAAAAATATCGGCAAATTATTTATTTTCTTATAAGTAAAATCTGCATGAACAGATTTGGTCTCATTGAGTGCGATTCGCTAAACCTTTGTCCATTCATTTACTCTATCCAAAGCTTCTTGCAGTTTTTCTGTAGTATCTTCCACCGTTTTACCTACTGCCAAGATAGCAGTGCCGTCGGCAAATAGATATAATAATAGATATAAAACTGGACCAAGTGCGCTTCCTCGCGGCACCCCACTCATTATTTCCTTAAAATCCGAATATTCGTTTCCACATTTAACGCGGAATAGTCAATTCGTAAGGAAGTTCTTCAAAATATTGTATAGGTGCTCTGGCAGAACTTGTCGTAATTTAAACTTTAAGCCTTCGTGCCAGACCTTGTCAAAGGCTTGAGAGACGTCAAGGAATGCTTGAACAAATCCGTTTTTCTTCAAGAGATGTTTCGATTACATGCGTTATTCTATGCACTTGTTCAACTGTAGAATGCTTACTTCTGAATCCGAATTGATGATCCGGAATGAGATGCCTTTCTTCTATAACCGGCTGTATTCGCCTAATCAATATTCTCTCGAACACTTTGGATATGATTGGAAGAAGCGAAATCGGTCTATAAGACGTTTTTTATTGGGCGGTTTTTCGGGCTTAAGGACCATTATGACTTCCGCCACTTTCCATTGACTGGGAACATATTCCAGTCTAAGCCTGGCGTTTATAATGAACAAAGGCTTAATTAGAGCTTTTCTTAGTAGTGCTTTAAGAACCTCTCCCGTGATTAGGTCATATCCAGGAGCCTTCTTAGGTTTAAATTTCTTTATTACTTCCTTAAGTTCGGTTAGTGTTGCATTTCTTATTACACGATTGTCAATATACGACGTATTTATATTTTGAATAAGAGTTTGTCCATCAAGCGGTTTGAAAGTTTCTTCCAGGTGGGCGGCAAAAACTTGCGCTTTCTCTTTATCATGCCTGACCCATTCGTCTTAATTTTTCCTAATTGGGGCGGCCTCAATTTGAAGTTTTTAAAAACCTTTTATAGCCCTCCAAAGTGAGTAATTAGAATTTTTTTTCTGCCGTTAAGCTTTCTAGGTAGTTTGTGTTTCATTATTCTTAAGGTATTTAATAGATCTTTTTAGTGAGTTGCACAAACGGTTAAGATGTGCTTTATGTTGCGGAGCTTGAGTTTGTTGCCATTTTTTGACCTCTTTTCTCTTCTCCTTAATCATCTCTTTTATTTCCTGCGGATAAGTTTGAATGTAGCTGGCCGGCGTTTTCTTAGGTTTGGGAGTATTCTTCCACGCGGCATTCTGTAGGATTTCGACGAAGCGATCAACTTCAACTTCAAGCTCGTAGGGCGTTTTAAGTGATTCGCTCAGCTCAATATTTGCTTCAATATCTTTTTTAAAGCCATCCCAATTTGTTTTCGCGCTGGTTAATCTGGCCGGTCCTACTTTTTAATTTGAGCATCGCTTCTCGTCATAATGATTGGAGAATGATCAGGGGAGAGATCAAGGCTTTCTTCAGCTTTTATACAGTTCCCAGATATTCATTTAACAATAAAGAAATCGATCAGATCCGGTATCAGTCGGCCAGTACATATGTCGGTTTATCCGTCGAGTGCAAATCACAACTGTATTGCATACCGCATTATAAAGCTTCCTACCTTTCTGAGAGGCATATCTTGAACCCCAGAAGGGGTGTTTCGTGTTGAAGTCGCCACCAATAATAAAGTTTGGTTTAATGAAGTTGAAGATGTTTGTGAGATCACTTTCTTCAAGTTTACATCGCAGCAGACAATAAATAGACGAAATGTTGAAGGCAAAATGTCTATTGCTAAAGCGTATCGTGCTTACTTGCATTGCTTCTAATTCAATCTTTATTTCTGCAGAGTGTTCGATAGATTCTTTTATAGACAAAGATGATCCGCCTCTTGCTCTTTCCGATGGGTGAAAGGCGTGATACACGCTATATCCCTTTATCTTAAGAGACAGTAGAACACATTCTTTGTGAATGTCCAGGGGCCGCAAAGATGCGGTTACTCCATCGAACGCGTTTCTCGATGGGCCCAGCGGAAGGAAAGCTTGGAACTTAAGACACTATTGGGGAATACCAAAAGCCCCAATTTTGCTTCTGGTTAACCATTGACCAAGCACAATAGCTCTTACAGATCCCAGTGCACTTGGGCCCCAAACATCGTACTCTGCGGAATAAAATTGTCTGAAATACTCGTACATGCATTGTTCCAGACAAACATGCTACAATTGCATAAAACTGTTCCAAAAACATTACTATGCTTAAGAACACACACATTTAAGGCACTATAGTATGAACAAAGTTTTATTTTTCTGTAAGCAATACGTTTGCGGCTAATAATGTTTAGATTGACTTAGGTTTGAAATATTTATAGTACCCAAAGAAATAGGTATGTATTTGAGACAAATAGCTGGAGCACGAATATTACTTTGCGTTGCTGAACTTTGTCCAATTTGTGGGGTGGACCATCGGTGGTGCAGGACCATTTTATATAGGTAATGGAACAGGTGGTCCAATTGGAAGTGGTGGTAATGGATCTTGGATTGGAGTGGTTGGTGAGGGAATTGTTCCGACTGGAGTTGGTAGTGACGGAAGTTGTCCAATTGGTGGTACTGGTACTGGTAGTGGTAGTGGAAGTGGTAACGGTACTGGCAGTGGTAGTGGTAGTCCAGGTAAAGAAATGGATATGGGTACACCGATACCTACAGCAGGATCAATAGTAATAACTGGCAAAGCAGTGACTACTGTGGCGCAAAGTGCACAAATGACACCAAGTACAATGAGGACTTTCATATTGAATAATTTTGTTTCCGAAAAGGATGAGAAAACTATAGAGATATTGGCTGGAGAACTATATAATTTCAAATGAAAACCGAATACCGCTTTTATACTATTTTTGGATATCCGTATGTCTGTCAAATTGCTAACCACTAGAACAGCTGTTACTGAATACAAATATTTCTGTTTATTTACTTTATGATTTAATATTTTAGATCAGTCAATATTTGCTTTGTGGAATATACGACAAATATCATGTTTATGGTAAATCGAAAGTTCCGCGATCAATTGTATCCAATCCATAATTTAATATCTTCGACATTGCACAGATGTTTGATATTTGCTGCCTGTGCTTTAAATGACCGTTCTTTAGAGTTATAGGCCTAACTCGCGCTATAAATGTGAAATTGTTATTAACTTTGTGTTGTAAATAGTCATGTGATATCAAAACAAAAAGTAAGAAACATCTGTGTGTGAAGGTTACAAAATACGAAGAGACTTATATGGTCAACAAAAATTAAGACTTTTACAGCATAACATTATTCTGGTCGTAAAGATCTGGAATTTATTT
Organism: Brachypalpus laphriformis; assembly: GCA_945910035.1. NCBI lineage: Eukaryota > Metazoa > Arthropoda > Insecta > Diptera > Syrphidae > Brachypalpus > Brachypalpus laphriformis. The sequence continues at coordinate 130,413,126 of OX246755.1, forward strand.
CACTTCAGGTTAATGTCTGAGAAAAGTTAAAGCCTTATGACGTAAGGTGATGATATCATCAAGGAGTATACATACAGAAATTTATTTTTAACAGAAAACTTGAAATACATGCCATAGTCAATATACGGATCTAGTCGTAGCTTACTCAGCAAATTTGACACCAAGCCAAAATACCAATATGCACCAGTAGGTATTCCACGTTATAAACCCAACTATATTACCACTTGATAGCCTACTACCTATATATAACTTGCCAAACGTGGTGTTGAAATTCGAAGATCTACAATATGCCACGTTTTCGATGCTGATTAAAAAAAAAAAAACAACTTCACATGTGTACTACAGTTCATAGCGCCATTTTCCGTGGAATTAGAAAATTTCCTCAAACAAGTAGCATTTAAATTAAATCTTTATTTCAAAGATATGATTGTTCTATTTCCTATACCGGCGAGGTTATGATCTCAACTCAAGAGGTAATTACGCTCCCACTTCATTGTATTTCTACTGATCCACCTGTGAGGTTCGGCTGCTTATCTTCGGAACATATCGGCAGGTCTCCCGATTTTGGATCATTTTGCTACTGATGGAAAACAAATGTTGATTTTTCGCATTTGTGTGATCCAGGAGTGTTTAGCTTTGCATTTCTTTCGCGATATTTTGGGAACGTTCATTGATGTTGCCTTTTAAATGGGGTACAAATTATCTCTTCTTTGAACATGATAAATTGTTTCTTTAATGTGAAACGTGAAGGCATCCACCAGTCTTCGAACTTCTTATTCGATCAAGCTTAATTTCAGTTGCCGTTTTTTTTACCTTCATGTGTTGTGTACATTCTACATAAGTGAATGTTGGGGGCACAACTGCGGTGTAGAGCCTTCTCCTCAACATATAGTATGGGGAATTTTTCGGTCACAGAAGATAGCAGTGTTTTCCCGTCACTTCATTCGCCCTACACTTACGTGATGATTGGTATCGTAATCACAGTTTGCTCCGCTGTTGATCATAGATCACAGATGTTTGAACTTTTCGCACTTGGGTAGCACTGTTCAAATAAATGTATGGAATAGGTTTGAATGGTGCAGAGAATCGGTCTATTTTGGAATAATACGGTACCCGTTCCCCCCAAAGCGTCCACCCAGCAGGGACGTCGGATCCTCACTTATGATGGCTCCATCGTCAGCAAAGAATAACTGATGTACTGTGGGGTACATCACTCAAAAAGAGATGTCGTTTTCATAAAAATAAACTTTAAATTATGGATCTAAAATAAATAAATTAATTAAACCTAAGAAGATGCCCTTAATGTCATTTTGTCAACAAATTTCGGAGTACGTTATTATATGAACTTGTGCTGCGCTTCTTTAGCTTTACGCAACTGGCAAAAACGATTTAAGTTTTGTAAGCCCAGCATCTCGTATCTTATACAGTCTTTATTCTCGATTTTGATTAATTTCAGTGGAATATATCTTCATTCAAGAGCATTCTTATTGCGGTTAGCAATCAATAAAATTATTAAAACTGCGAAATAGAAGTACAGTCTGAGTTATGCTCGCCATTTCTTAAGATTCTAGGGACAGAATAAAAAGATAATTTAAATGGTTACACAGCGGGTGAATATAAAAAAAAAACTGCATTGATATTGGATTTGTTTTTCCCCTACTGCGGAGTTTTAGAACGATAAGTTGTGCAATCCAAATTATGTTGAGACTCAGGTTATAATTAGGCGCACTTTGATAATTGTAAATAATTTCCATTTATTTTTTTATTCTTCTCCCTTCGGTTTTTGTTGGTCATTCCTGTCAATGCTTCAATAATTTTGAAATTGGCTTTTTTTTTCTTCTTCAGTTAAAATTTTCTACCGAAATCCCTTTTTACATCCCTATCCATCTGCTTATCGCGTACGGGTGGTTACGTTTTTTAAATACGTTTAAATCACTTTCTTTGCAATATAGAGTTCGTCACAGTCATCATTTAATGTCCTGCTAGTTGTTAGTATTTATGTATATTAATGGTTCTCAAATACAAATTTGCCAAAAATTCTGTACCTTTACATTGATCTAATTAATTTTAATATCTTTGGCAATAAAACATAAATGAATTTCAACAGAAAAACATTTTTCTAATTATCAGGTAGTAAATTTTACTATTAGTTAGCTTTAACGGAGTACAAAATAAGGTTAGCTTTCTATGGCAAATTGTGCATTTACAAATACATTTACAATTCTTAAATTTAAACCATGTCTCAGTTGTCATATGCCCAAAGTGGCACGTTGCACTGCCGGCAGTATGTTGTCATAAATCAAAATTGTCCTTCAAAATTGTCGCTACTTTCTAATAAATGTTCAATCTCGTTCACCTTTAGGTACGTCATTATTGAAACTGTAAGACTACACCTCAAAGACAATCAAAAAATAAAGAATAAAAACTTCAACGAAAACACAAATAAAAATTTGAATTGCCTGAAAAAAAGAATTATTAATTATAGTGATTAATTCTACTCAATTACAGGAATTATTAGAATATATAGAAGAATTGGTACAAACATTTCGTGCATAAACGGAATAAGTACTTACAGCCTACGTGCTTAAATAACGTGGGGGAAAATTTAGTACATTCCATCTGTCAACAACTAAGGGTATAGCCAAAACTACTGCAATCTGAAATGTAGGCAGACCTAGTGCTTCCATAGAACTGTAACCCATTCTGCTTCCTTTTCTCTTTTGTTTCATATCCCATATTCATGTATCCCCCGAACAATTCAATAACAATCTAGTCGTGACACTTAAGGTCAAAAAAAAAAAAACATAAGGGCTAATTTAGCGATAAACTTAACCTCCGCATGCAATCAACCAACCATGCAGGTGGGAACTTTCCGGATGCTTTCCGGCATGCTTTCAAATTTCCTTCGAAAACTAAGGTCAAATGGTTAACCGGGTTACCTTCACTTATCTACACTTTATTCTTAAGATATTCCCATAAAGGAGAAAATCGGTGATAGTAAGGTCTGAGCTCCTCGGAGGCCATAGATTGTCACCCCTACGAGAAATCAGTTTATTAGGAAACATTTCTTTCTCCACGAGTACACGTTTGTAGGTATATGGCAAATGGCTCCATTCCACTGCATCTGGGCCCTTTCAATATACCCTCCAAATTCTTGCAATCTCGCGCAAAAAATGTCTGCTGTATCCTTACATTCAGCCAAATTAACAATCACATTATTTCCCCGAAAATATTCGAAGAAGTGAGGACCAACTGCGCCTTTAGCTGAGGGAGTTGCCCACACCTTCGTCATCAAATATACCCTCTTAGTCAAGGCTAGAATAATAGCAATGAATAATGTTTTTTGATGCACAATGTGACCTGAGAAATGATAAAAGACATAAAAGTCTTGACTACAACCACTGCGTCATACGTGCAATATTTTTTGTCTTTACAAAGCCAGAAAAACAATATTTTTCTTCAGGGGTCGAAGAACAACTATAAGATTCTATGTTAACCAAGGTCACAATAACAAGTATTGACTTGAACTCAAAGCTAAATATTGACTTTACCACAATAATCAAGAAGCCAGACGCGATTGTCTCTTTTCGGCAAAATTGTCTTCGTAGTTTGAAGCAGATCATGAAAAATTGTATATAAGCAAAGACTAATCTTCACTTAGTTATAGATCTGTCTAAGTTCACAAACTGTTTTAGATACCACTCTAAGTTAATCAAGATGAAGGCAGTTTCAGTTCTTTTAGTCGTGTTTGCTATATTTGCAGCAGCACCAGAAGCAACAACAAAGATAGCACCAGAAGCAGCAACAAAGATAGCACCAGCACAGGATGTACAAATTCTTCCGACATTACCGACTGTCCTACCATGTGTAGCACCGTGTGGAATAATGCCTCCACCACCACCGATTACCCAACCATGTAAACCTGTACCACCGCGCTGTGGACTTATTCCACTACCAACGGTTATCCAACCAATTTAAGAATAATAAACATACTCTAACAATGTTATAAATAATCCTGGTCTATTCCGACACTTGGGAAAGGCCTGAAAAATAAAGAAAATTGAAAGCAATGGAGTGCAGAGTAGAAGGAAACAAGTTCTGGTTTTGAATTGTAAATGGAATTACACTACACATAGTGAAATGCTTGGCATTGGTCTTCATTTCAGTATAATGCCACAGAGAAATGCCTTTCCTTGTTTACTATTGCCTGCCATGTATATTTGTGTCATTCAGCTCAGCTCTCTTACCGTCCTGGGTAAGAAGATTCACTTTATTCAGCAGTTAGCTCTATTATCTCGTCATAATCAGTAGAAACACTAAAACAAATGAAGTAAGCTCAAGTTATGGACACATGTACCCTTATATCAAAGAGGACAGCCATTATCGTACGAAGTCCTTTAAAAAATATCATATTTCCCGCAACAGCTATTCAAGTGCCTGGGCCTAGCTTCTCGCAACCACTCGTGTTGTGTGCGTTCACACGAATGGAAGGGAGACCAGTCTCTGTCCATAACGAGACTGGTTCTAAGACCAGAGAGGACACGGGGTCAGGTATTTACTCGAGAGATACGAACCTACAGATTGCCCTGAGACTTCCAGACACATGCAGTGTTTTTCCAAGCAGAGGTTCTAGCTGTACTTAAGGCTGCAAAATTACTTGAGATGGGATCAATATCCGACAAGAATATCGCCATTTACATTGACAGTCAGACTGCGCTAAAGGTGCTAGAGTCTTACGTCACCAAATCTGAGATAATCAGTAATTGCCGCAGAATGCTTAGGGCATTAAGTACGCAGAACCGGGTCAGATTATGTTGGGTACCTGGACACTGCGATATCGAAGGCAAGGAGCAGGGCTCCCACATAATAACATAATTTGTTAGTATTAAACCACCAGGGTGCATGGCTAAGGGAATTATTCGCGATGGAATCATCGGCACGGCTAATCTAAGATGGTCAAACTTAGATGGTCACAGGGTGTCTATGGCATTGTGGCCTATGTTAGACCGCAGAAAGTCTGGGGAGATCATAAAATTTGCAAGATCACGGCTAAGAACAGCGATAGGGATACTCTTTGGGCACTGTCTGGATGAGACTAGGATTATCTAATATGGATGTTTGTAGGTACTGCAATGACCTACTTGCCTCAGAGGCCTCTGTGAGTGCCAAGGAATTACCAGGACAAGGCTAAAACACCTTGATAGGTACTTCTTCAATAACCTACAAGAGGTGAGGTCCTTGAACAACCTATTCAAATTCTGTAGGGAGATTAACTGTATGGGAGAATTGGCTTAGGTCTTTTGTCGTGAAGGTTTCCTAGGCATGGGCTCATTTTGGTGCCTAGGGCTAGTGCTATGATAACCTCATAGCCCTACCTAACCTAGCCTAACCAACCTAAGCGACCTACAGTTTAGTGCCATATCCAAAGGGAAATTTGAGAAGCTTTTTCGTGACAACAATACTCTCGGATGACTTTCGCGAGAGGTGAGACCGTGAAAAAACTTTTTGGTGTTTTCTGGGATTCGAACATAGAACCTCACGCGCAGTGATCCGACACACTAACCACTTGCGCCCACTCAAAGTCCTTTAGATATATTTATTTATTTAAATCAAAGCCAGTAGGCATCTAATAGCAAAGGAACTGGAAGGACGTACATATCAGAAAAATTTTTCTTTTTTCCGAGGGTAGGTGAAAATCTTCCATAGACACTTTGAGAATAGCAAGCGCGTGACGTACATGAATTCAGTTAGATGAATTCTTTTTTTCAGATTTCCTGTAGTTCAGAATAACAAAACAAAAAACTTCGGTTTCCCGTCTGACTCTTAAGAGCTGTATTTTATTACTCTATTCTTTTCTTACTTCTAATCGAAGAAGTGCCGTCCACCGAACATTTCTCCGATCAGCATTTCCTGTTATTTGCAATGTTCGAGCATTGAACTATTGACTGCATTGGAAATACTAGCCCTAGCATTTCCTGTTTTTATTTACAATATTTTACTTTAATTAGGTCAATGTTGCAATGCTCGACCATTGAACTTTTTTGCGGATCGAAAATGCTAGCGCTAGCACTTCCGATTAATGGGGCAATGTTCGGCGCTGACGTTACTCGTGTTCATAGTAGTGTCAGATTCTTACTGACCGTAAACATCACCCTTCGACATAAATTTGTTAGATATTTCAACAAACTAATAACTTATCCATCAATTTTTCTACCACGAAATAGAAACGTTTGGCAGGTTACTTTCCACTGAAAGATTCTGCATGTTCCTCAATCTAGACGCCGCACAAACAGATTTTAGCCGAAAAGTTGGCCACAAATATTTTTATTACTTTTGGTGTGTCTAGTTGATCTTTTTTCAGTATAATGCTACTACTAACAAGTAGATGTGAAAATACCAATACCATTTATATAATCATATTTATGTATTAACTTTCTTTTAAAAAAAATACACACATTAATAAGAGATTTACAATGAAAAAAAGCAAGCGATGTCTGCAAGACTTATTCGTCACCACTCTCCTCAGATCCAGTTGATGTCAAAAATTCCAATGCTTCTTTTGAAATTGGTTGTCTATTTCTTTTAACATTATACCCAATGCTATTCAAAAATGGATCTGAGGTCAGAAGAAGCTTGTTTAATACGTCCTCATTGCAATCTGCCCTAGGAAATTTTCTTGCGAAGCTTTCCCTGTACTAGCGAAAGTGCTTATTCATCGCTTCTGCAGTCTCTTCCGATAATTGACCAATCGGTAATAGAGCATACGATATAATGCTTAGAGTATGGATCAATATTTTATGGACTGTTGACGATATAAGTTGCCAGGCATACAATTGCACGTAATGCTTTGCAGTGTCCATGGTGTAGGGAAGGATAGTGTACCTTGGACCAAGTGTACCTCGGACCAAAACGACTACTCCCGCCGAAACTCCACTTCACGTGTTGGCAGCAGTTCGATAGAAATTATCGAGAACTTTTTTGGTCTGCTAAAAGTATTTTTTTCAGGAATTCTAGGAAGCGTACTCCTAGTGTATGAACAGCTGGATTTCGCCTCTGCTGTTTTTCTTGCCTTTTTCTTGTGTAGCTGTAAAAAAGGTGAGTTAGGTTTATTGTATTTAAACAAATTTTACAACTACTTCAATAAAAAAAGACTGCATGGTGTACCTTGGTCTATGTTTTTATGTGTACCATGGACCAGTCCAAGGTACACGAATGCAATAGTTTCTGATTGAATTTTATTTTACATAATGCTTTTCTTTTTTGATCACATACCATATTTTTTTGATTCTTATTTAGAAATGCCCCGTAGCAAAAGCGACCAAAAGTTAATGTAATATCCTTGGAGAGGGTCATAGCAGATGTTATCAATAGAAAGGAAAGTATCAACAACGCAGCAATATCTAACAATGTATCTAAAACGTCATTGCTGCGTCATCTTGCACTTCATCAAAAGTCTGGGAATGAGTCTTTCACATACTGCTCGAATATAGCCCATAAGCAAATATTTTCCCCCGAAGAAGAACTTTTGTTAGTTCAGTATCTGTCTGTGGCCGCTAAACTACACTACGGACTATCGAAAGACGACACGATGAAATTGGCATTTCGTTATGGACAAGCCAATAACAAACATATTCCCTCTTCTTGGGTGAAAAATGAAACCGCAGGAATGGACTGGATGAATGGGTTTTTGAAACGTCATCCCGTTTTATCGTTGAGAAAACCAGAAGCGACCAGCCTTTCGAGATCAACCAGCTTTAACCAGGCAAATGTGGGAGCCCTTTTCAACAATCTGAAAGACTGCATTTCTCGTTTCAAAATTTCTTCGGAGAAAATATACAACCTTGATGAAACAGGAAATTCAACAGTCCATGTTCCACCAAAAGTGCTGGCGACTAGAGGCGAAAAACCGGTTGGAAGCATGACCTCAGGAGAGCGTGGCATTAATGTTACAATGATAGCAGCTGTGAACGCTAAAAGCAATCACGTACCACCGATGCTGATATTTCCGAGAGTTCACTTCAAAGAACATATGCTAAGTGAAGCCCCTGCAGGTTGTATTCGTGGCGCAAATCCATCGGGTTGGTCAAACGAAAAACTTTTTGTTCAATATTTGAAGCATTTCATTGCTCATGTGTAACCAACTCTGGAGGAAAAAGTGTTACTGATTATTGACAACCATGATACGCACATATCAGTATCAGCCATTAACCTGGCAAGAGAATTTGGAGTTGTGCTTTGACATTACCACCTCATTACTCGCATAAAATGCAAGCCACTGGACAGGACAGTGTTTGGTTTGGTTGGATGCTCATGAACCCAGGTAAGCCCATGTTAGTCTACAACATTGCTCCAATGCTCGGGAAAGCTTATTCAAAAGCTTTCAACCAGCACAATATTATAAAAGGGTTTGAGGTTACTGGGATATGGCCTGTGGACAAACTCATATTTCAAGAAGAAGAATTTTTGGGCAGCTATGTTACGGATCGGCCATACCCTGATGACCTAACCGCTGAATTATCTGCCAATGTTGACCCACTAAATATCCATTTGCCCGAATCTCCCTACGCTATTAAGTTACCGCAGGTAATTTAACTATTCCCAAAGGCTTCTCCACGAAAATACACCACTAAAGATGGAAGAAAAAAGGATCCTCACCGACACCCCGGAAAAAGATGAAGTTGAGGCCAGCACATCTAAAAAATGCAACGGCAGGGTTCGAAAGGCCATTTAGAAGAAAGTCTTAGATGAATCATCTGAAAGCGATGAGACTATTGAACTGCCACTTAATCCTCGAACACCAAAACCGCGGGGAGTAAATCAAATAAAAAAACCTGTGGAACAAAATCATGACAGCAATGAATACTTCAGCGGAGAAATTGAAATGACCATTGATGAAATTCTTCGGGTAACCAGAACTAAATATTTAAATATTTTATTATAGTCTGTGAAGTGTTTACTAGTTTAGTTAGATAAATTTTTGTTTATTTTTACTTAAAATTGTGTTTATATTGTTAACCGTCCAAGGTACACACTGGTTTGGTTTATGTGTACCTTGGACCAACGAGATTCATTTTTCTTAAATTCAATTTAAGCGTGAAATGGGCACTTTTGATAAAATCTGAAATGTGCTTTTGCTCTGGAAATATTTCAAGTGTTGGTTCTGAGCCTTTTTAAGTTGATGAAGGAATCAAATAAAAAAACAAAAATACTTTTATAAAAATTGGTCCAAGATACACTATCCTCCCCTACGTACCAAATTTTTCGACGATTGTATCGAAACCCGAAGATTTCACTTCTAATATTATTTTAAAGCGGCAAATTAACTCGAGGTCGATCCCTGTAATAGTAGCTGCTACATTATTGTCACTAAAAAATCTCCAGGACATATTGCCGTCATTGGTATTACCATAACCATTGGTATTACCAACCATAATAATGTGAAAACATGTGAAAACTTCTGCATTATTTTAACAAAGTAGATACTCTAGAGTATTATGTCATATAACTTTGATGTAGTACAAACGAGTACATAGTTATTAAAAACATTCGTCAATATTTAAAATTATGCAAAAATGCACTCAATTCCTACATGATATATTTGCCAAACTATGCCATTCCGTCAACTGCACACCAACACCTGTTTTGCAAAACATTTTCCGCGCTAGGCCAAACAATTCTTCTGATGATACGGCAATAATAGTTAAATTTAAATCAGCCACCGACAAAAAATATTTGCTGAAATCAATCCATCGCCGTTGGAGAAATAACAAAAGTCAGTTTCTTTTTTATTCTCATAGGCCAAATCTCTGAATGTTGTCCTCATCTTACTTGTGTCTCGTTTTCTATCTGTCTTAGGGGTGATTTTTATTTTGCGTTCTTTGAAAATGATTAACAATAATGTTACTGCAGTCGATGACATAAACTTAAATTTGCGTGTAATGGTTGATATTTTGTATAATCTAGCTAGTGGTCTTCGCGTATGCCACATTAACGCTCAAAGTTTATACCCAAAAATAGACAAATTTCGACATGTCTTTAGAGGGTCAAGTATTGACATAATATGTGTGACGGAGACTTGGTTTCAAACCGATTTTTCTGATACTTTGTGTAGCTTGGATGGCTACAAATTGATTCGCACTGATAGGAGTGATAGAATTGGAGGTGGAATAGCTACTTACGTGCGTAACTGCATTAACGTTAAGCGTATTGTTTGGTCGGATGCTGGGTCTCCAATCGAATATAGTTTTATTGAAATTTTCAACGGTGAGAGTAAATGTTTACTTGGAGTTGTATATAGGCCTAATAAAAATGTTGACCTGTCACCTCTCTTTTCTACTCTTGAAAATATCTCCTCACTATATAAACAAATTATTATATGCGGTGACTTCAACTGTAACCTACTTAATAGGGAGACGTCAATGTCACTTATAGAAAGAATGACCATTCTTGGCTTTTTTTTTTTTTTTTTTTTATATTTGGCGCAACAGCTCTTTAAAGTGCCAGGGCCTAGCTTCTCGCAACCACTCATGGTTGTGTGCGTTATATTTTTCACACGAATGGAAGGGACCTACAGTTTAATTAATGCCGACTCCGAACGGCGATTTGAGAAGCTTTTTCGTGACAACAATACTCTCGGATGTTTGTCAGACGGTCGCGAGAGGTGGGACCGTGAAAAAACTTTTTGGTATTTTCTGGGATTCGAACTTGGAACCTCATGCGTAGTGATCCGACACACTAACCACTTACGCCACGGCGCCCATTTATTCATATTATTCTTGGCTTAACTACCCTTAATTCTAATAATCCAACTCACTTTATGGACTCCGCGGCTACTTTGCTAGATTTGTTTTTTGTGAATAATCCCCAAGACTCCTTGCTTTACTTCCAGTTATCAGCGCCTGCATTTTCAAAACATGACCTCATTTTTGCGACTTTTAAAATCAACGTACAAAATACACCTATCATGTACGAGTATAGAGATTTTCGAAGACTCGACTTGAATCGATTGGAAGAACATATTTTTCGTGTGAATTGGCAGCAAATTTACTTTATGACCTCTCCTAATGACCAGGTAAATTTTCTACAAAATTCTGTCAACTACTTGTTTAACACACATGTGCCACTTAAGTCAAAATATATTCAAAGTGATAGAAGTGCATGGTTTTCACATGAAATTTACGGAATGATTAAGCAAAGAGATATGGCGTACAAACGTTGGAAACGTTTTAAGCTCCCCGAATTGTATAATTCATTTCGTGTTTTAAGAAACAGAGTCTGCATTAAGATTACTGAAGCTAAAACTCGACTCTACTCAACACGTCTTAGTAGAAATTTGCCAGCAAAAACCTAGTGGAAGAACATACGGGAGCTTGGTGTTGGTTGCCTAAAAGAACCGTGTTCTGAAGACATTAGTCCAGATACACTTAATGCTGAATTTGCCAAAGTTCAATGTGCCTCACCAAATCTTTTTGTTTCGCAATCAGCTGATACCGACATTAACTCTGATGGCGATAAGTTTCAATTTACTAGAATATTTGAGACAGATGTCATAAGAGCTATTCTGAAAATAAAATCTAAATCTATAGGCTTCGATGATATGCACCCACTATTCGTTAAGATAATTTTGCCTCATATACTTCCTATTCTTACTCACATTTTTAATTCTATTATTTTAACTAGTTCTTTTCCAGTAGCATGGAAGATCGCCAAGGTCATACCCGTAGTGAAAAAGTCTGCTACTCGCTCATCTCCCTCCGAATTCAGACCAATATCAATACTTCCCTATTTATCTAAAGTATTGGAAAAGCTCCTGCATGAGCAAATATCCAATTTTATTGAAAGCAACCAACTTTTGAACAGTCACCAGTCGGGTTTCAGGAAAAAACACAGCTGTGTTTCAGCCATTTTAAAAGTTACGGACGACCTCAGATGCGCTATTGACTCTGACTTGGTGTCACTTTTAGGGCTGCTTGACTTCTCGAAGGCTTTCGACACGGTGAATCACAACGTGCTGATATCCAAAATGAAGAACTCCTTTCGGTTTTCTGATTCGGCTGCTAATTTAATATTCTCATACCTCTCCGAAAGGAGTCAAGCTGTCGTCGTAGGCAGGAAGTCATCAGGTTTCATTAACTTATTGTCCGGAGTACCTCAAGGCTCAATACTTGGGCCTTTATTATTTTCTATTTTCATAAATGACCTCCCACTTGCTGTCAAGTTTTCGTCACTACATATGTACGCTGATGATGTGCAAATATATCTAAGCTGTAAACTAGGTATGATTGAAGACGCGGCTGATAAACTAAACAACGACCTTAAAAGCATTATGTATTGGTCAAAAACAAATAAACTTTTTTTAAACCCAAACAAATGCAAGTGCTTAGTTATTTATAAAAATAAATTCGACTTAAGCTATTTTCCAGTTATTTACTTGAACAACACTGAAATAGAGTATATCGATAAGGCTAGGAACTTAGGAATTTGGTTCAACTCCACGCTTAGTTGGGACTATCACGTTCAGTTGTCAATTGGCAAGATATATGGCTGCTTACGAAGCTTATCCTTATCCAAATACTTCACACCGCAACATATCAGACTGAAGCTAGCAAAAACTATAATCCTTCCGATTCTACTCTACGGATGTGAAGTTTTTTGTAGTCTCAATTACGAAACGAAGAGAAACCTTACCGTGGCTTTTAACAATGTTGTTAGATATGTCTACAACCTAAAGCGTTTTGATCATATATCGAACTTTTCCAGAACCATTTTAGGATGTAGTCTTCATATTTATATTAAATACTGTGCCCTTAAGACATTCAATGTCGTGCTAATTTCCAAAGAACCGCGTTATCTGTATGAGAAAATTGAACTGTCAATGTCCAATCGTTCCTTTATAATCATACAACCGAGGTTCACATGCACAAATTCTGAACGCCAATTTTTTGTTTATGTTATCAAGCAGTGGAACTCCTTACCCCTAGACATAAGAAAACTCCGTGGCACAAAGCATTTTGAGATGGCTCTATTCCGGTATTTGGCAGATGGATCTTAATTTAAAATCAATTTTTGTACTTTTATAAAATCAAATGAAATTAAATAATTCTTCTTTGATATTCTCCTATAATATTGTACTTAAAATTTTGTTATCTGAAGTAATATATGTATAACATTAACTTTTGCGCTTAAAGACTATAAGTCTATTGTAAAAGATGTTGAAGTAATAAATATATGAAATATATATGAAATTCTAATAGGGTTTGTAGAGCGGCAAAAACAAACAAAAAAATAACGATACAAAATTAGTAGAAATTGCTGCAACATAAAGTACATATGTACCTGAGGATTGATGACATCTCAAAACTAAGACAGGGCAAATAACTTCTGCCAGACCTACAACCAGGAGAGAAATGAAGTCTAAGACATATTCATGATAAATATTTTCACTAAAATCACTCCTAACATAAAAAAAAAAATGCAAGGCAAGTGTGTTAATGTACGGTAATGCCGAAAATAAAAACTGAACGTATCAAGCGAGTGCTATGAAGTGACTGCTGTCCCATCTATATCGTAAACCCGTCTTGGGTGGAAATGCTGCCACATAACATCGTATTTAAGTAACTGTTTTGGGACTGAACGCCAGCTCTATACATTAATGCCCGCAATTCTGATTTTTGGCCAGCTTTCTGGCTCAAATACCCAGTACGTGCGCCGAAACAAAGAAAGGAAGATATTTTTTATGTGGATAATCTTGAAATTAAGAGGGCATTTTAAATTTTAAATAGATGTTGTTATACTTCAAACTCTTCCAACTTTTTCAACTGCAAACTTTCGACGAATGAGGAGTTAATCAAAATATAACTTCTTAGCCTTTAAGACTCCCGTAATACACACTGAATGTCTTACTAAGGTGGACAGATTGTGCCAGGCTTTTTGAATCACCATCTTATGGGTACTAGGACGCGTAGTAGTGGAGAAAAAGCTGACGTTCTAGCAAGGTACGAGTATGATTCCGAAGCTTCGTTCCGTGGACCGGAATTATTCTACTGGTTAGGACCATGTCAAATATGGGTAGAAAAGAAAACGATAGGAAATGAGCATTGATGACATCTCAAAACTAAGACAGGGCAAATAACTTCTGCCAGGCCTACAACCAGGAGAGAAATGAAGTCAGTCAAAATGTAAGCAGAAATAAGATTATTTTACCTGGATAAGTCAACTTGAAAATCCTAAGAATGACAGTGATAACTGGATCAATGACAAATGATTTGGCGTCGGGCCTTAGGATAAGATTAGGAAGTGAAAGTTTACTATCAAGCAAAAGAAGATACATTTTTAAAAATTGCAAAACTTGGTACGCCATATCGTTAAATAAGCTGTGTATTGCTGAGGTATTTACTTCGAGCTAAATCGGCCGCAAACTAGCCAAAACCTTGGTATGCCTCTGACAGTATGCGTCTTAACAAGCTTCGATGTGAAATTTTAAATGAAATCAGAAAAATTGCCTTCAGGCAATTAAAGTGTTAAATTAATTTTAGCGAAACAAAAAGAATTGTGATTACGTCTCTAGGTATAAGCCCAGATATGAAGTTTGAAGTCAGTCCGTCTAGTTATTAGTCTGCAGACCAGGTCACAGGTGGATTGGAGACGAAATTGCCATGGGGCTTTCACTGGCGTAGAGAGCTGAAATGATCAATCAATACAATACATAATGCATCGCCCAAAACGTAATGAAAAGGAAACGTAGACTAATGAAATCTGTTTTTGATCTAGACGAAGCTCATCTAAGTAATTTAAATAAGATCGAATAGAATAAAAGTTTATGGGATGTAATGACTTATAAGAAAATTTGTTTGGGGATAATACAATTTCATTGGATCAGTCATTTAACGGTGACTAAAATAAACATTTTTTTTTTTTTAAAGATGTATGCTTATGGTAAACATATTTTTATTCTCTCTTCAGAATGCTGCAAGCAATTTATATTCACATAACCGTTTGGCGAAATATCTTATGTGCTATAACCAATAACAATTTGTAGGACGCATCTTTGTGCATACATGTATTACCGAGCAATGGCTAACATAACACGCCTCAGATTTCTAAAGAAATTTGTTCGAGTTAATCAATATTTATTTGGGGCTGTAAAAAAGTTTATCTTAAATACTATAAAAGCAAAGTCGATTTTTCTTGTGAACACCGTTTCTCGAAAACTACTAGACGTAGGTACTTCAAATTTTGCACAGTTATTCCTTATTTTGCCTAGATGCGAGATAAGAAGGGATTTCCGAAATTCAAGGTCCAAGTGGCATAAAGGGGGTTGAGATCGAATCTTCTATTTGTAAATATTGATTCCACAGCCATAGCTCAGTACTGGCTCTCCGGATTAAAAAAAAATAAGAAATATGTGAATTTAGTAAATTCGTCGCTGATTCATTTATGGTATAAAACATCCTTCTGCGTTGTCCTGAAGCTGAGCAATGCTAAAAATAATTAACCAAATCATCGCCCACAATTTTCCTTCAGTGGAGACCACGTCCAGCAGTCATGCAGCAGTGGCTACCGTTGCAATAGTATGTGCGTGCGAGTATATGGGCGCGCTGTCCCATGATTATGTTTTGATCTTCAGTGTGCGATCTCTTCTAAAGTTAAAATTGAAAAAAAAAAACATTATCAGTGCCAAATCTAAGATATTGTAAATTTTATTAATTAAGATATCCATGTGCTGTCAAAACTTCATGCAATTAAGAGACTTGGGAATATACGCGTACGTACATATGTACATGCATATGCATGTGTAGACAAATAACTATTGCAATAATTTTTCCATTTTGTTAGACGAGATGTTGCTGATCGTTGGATTTGTCCACATTTTAGAATGTTTTAATGAATTTAAAATAAATTGTGTGTTGGAAGCGGGTTTGCGTATGCTCTGGTGGGAAGTTATAATTAAGTTTACACATTTTCGGTATTGTATTCAGTTGGCAATTATATTTCAACAACTAAATAACCGTCAACTAAAATGCGACCGAAGCAAGGCGAGCACTGGTCAGCTAGTTTAAATATAAATGTGTTTGTGGAAAAAGTATTTTTAACATTCGATTAGCATTAGACAAGTTTAGCAAAAAAAATTAGGCAGTGAAAAAATTTAGTATTTAATCACTATACATATTCGCATCTAAGCAAACTTTGTTTGTACAAGCTCACCCCCGCCCACGAGCCCTGTGCTCGTCTACAGTGAAACAGCAGCCAGCGAAAAGATGGATGTCATTCCTGAATACTACACTGGTACCATCTGGACGACAGACCAGCTCAGAATAGTACAAGATGCCATTTCAGATAAGATTCTGCAGCAAAACGAGAGATCCACAGTTCCTGGGGGGTAACTTCAAAACAGTCTGTCTACTCTACACATGAAAAACTAAGACTACGACGCACTGGCGCGCGAGTCTCGCACCGAATATCGTTTCACTGTGTGCACGCACATAAGAATAAAAGTAAACAGTTTTTTCGCATCGTATAGCTTTGTCGCGTCATTATACGCGCAGCCTTATGACAGAAACCACATCTAAAAGTACATCCATTCGAATAGTCGAGTAGTAAAAAGGGCCCTTAAATCCCATACGTTACGGTTAAAGCTCGAACGCCTTGGCAGTCTCGCTGCCACAAAATAGGTTACCATAACATGAATCTCTGAACGTGAAGGGTTTGGCGATGTGTAATAATATATTAGGTGCAAACAGAGCAAATAAGCTACTTAAACTCAGCAAAGAAGATTTGCGAACTCTAACGGCCTACCCAACCGGACATTATCCATTCAGGTACCATTTGAACAAAATTATTATTCACCCATGTGCAGACTCTCTTATGAGCAAAGAGAGATAGTAGAACACATTCTTTGTGAACGTGCAGGGGCTGCAAAGATGCGGTTACTGCATCTAACGCAGGTCTCGATCGGCCCAACGGAAGACTGGAACTGAAGGTAAATCAAAAGCCCCAATTTTGCTTCTGGTTAACCATTTCGACAGCACAATAGCTCTTACAGATCGCAGTGCACTTGGGCCCCAAACATCGTACTCTGCAGAATAAAATTGTCTGAAATACTCGTACATGCTTTGTTCCAGACAAACATGCTACAATTGCATAAAACTGTTCCAAATACACCATATCTTTAACAACACACACAAATTTAAGGCACTATCATATGAATAAAGATTTATTTTTCTGTAAACAATAAGTTTGTGGCTAATAATGTTTAGATTGACTTAGGTTAGAAATATTTATAGTACCCAAACAAATATGTATTTTGACAAACAGCTGGAGCATGAACATTAGTTTGCGTTGCTGAACTTTGTGCAATTTGTGGGGTGGACCATCGATGGCGGAGGACCATTTTATAATGGAACAGGTGATCCAATTGGAAGTGGTGGTAAAGGATCTTGGATTGGAGTGGTTGGTGTGGGAAGTGGTCCGACTGGAGGTGGTAGTGACGGAAGTTGTCCATTTGGTGGTGCTGGCAGTGTTACTGGTAGTGGTTGCGGTATTGGTGGTAGTGTTGGAGGTACTGTTGGTGGTAGCGGTAATGGTTGTGGTACTGGCAGCGGTAGTGGTTGTGGTAACGGTTGTGGGATTGGTGGTAGTGTTGGAGGTAGTGTTGGAGGTAATGGTTGTGGTACTGGTACTGGTAACGGTTGTGGGATTGGTGGTAGTGTTGGAGGTAGTGTTGGAGGTAGTGGTTGTGGTACTGGTACTGGTACTGGTAACGGTTGTGGGATTGGTGGTAGTGTTGGAGGTAGTGGTTGTGGTACTGGTAGTGGTAACGGTTGTGGGATTGGTGGTAGTGTTGGAGGTACTGGTAGTGGTAGTGCCGGTAAAGATATTGATATGGGAACACCGACACCTATAGAAGGATCAACAGCAATAACTGGTAAAGCAGTGGCTACTGTGGCGCAAAGTGCACAAATGACACCATGTACAATGAGGACTCTCATATTGAATAATTTTGTTTCCGAAAACGATGAGAAAACTATAGAGATACGTGCCGTAGAACTATATAATTTCAAATGAAGATCGAAAACTGCTTTTATACTCTCTTTGGAAACCCGTATGTCTGTCAAATTGCTAACCAATAGAACAGCTGTTACTCAATTCAAATACTTCTGTTTATTTGCTTTATGATTTAATATTTCGCACCAGTTGGGGGTCAATATTTGCTTTGTGGAATATGCGACAAACATCGTATTTATGGCTAATCGAAAGTTCCGCAATCAATTGTATCCAATCCACAATTTAATATCTTCGACATTACACAGATGTTTGATATTTGCTACCTGAGCTTTAGATAACCGTTCTTTAAAGTTTTAGGGCCTAACTCGCGCTATAAATGTCAAATTGTTTTTAACTTTTTGCTGTAAATAGTCATGTGATATCAAAAAAAAGCGGGAAACATCTGTGTGTGAAGGTTACAAAATACGAAAGAGACTTATATGGTCAACAAAAATTTTGACTTTTATAAGATAACATTATTCTGATCGTAAAGATCATAAAGAGAGAAGAGTTGTTTCACTTCAGGTTACTGTCTGAGAAAAGTTAAAGCCTTATGATGTAAGGGGAGGACATTAACAAGGAGTACACACACAGAATCTATTTTTAACAGAAAACTTGAAATGCATGCCATAGTCGATACACGGATTTAGTAGTAGCTTACTCGGCAAATTTAATTCAAATTTAGGACACAAAGCCAAAATACGATGGTTTCTATAAATGCACCAGTATACCGCGTTATATACTATATTACCACTTAATAGCCAAGTATATAACTTGCCAATCGTGGTGTTGAAATTCGAAGATCTATATGTTTGTTTGTTTGTTGTATATGCCACGTTTGTGATGCTGATTTAAAAAAAATCCAACTTCACAAGTTTTTTACAGCTCACAGCGCCACTTTCCTTGCAGATTGCAATTTTTTCAACAATATCATTGTTCTTCTTCCTATATCGGCGATGTTATGACCTCAACTCAAGAGATAATAACTCTCCCACTTCACTGCATTTCTACTGATTCATCTGTGAGGTTCGCCTGCTTACCCTCAGAAAATATCGGCGGGCCTCCCGATTTTGGATCATTTCGTTATAGAGGGAAACCAAATGCTTTGATCCCGGAGTTTATAGCTTTGCCTTTCTTTGTGATATCTTGAGAACGTTCATTGATAATGGCCGGGGTTCAAATGATAACTTCTTTGAACATGACAATACCAGCTCGATGATTTCTTTGACGTGAAGCGTGAAGGTTTCCACCAGTCTTCTAACTTCTTATTCGGTCAAACTTTGTCCCTCCTGATTTCATACGCAACATCTTAATATCAGTTGCAGTTTATTTACCTTCATGCGTTGTGTACATTGTGGATATGTGACTGCTGGGGGTACTTGGGTAGCACTGTTCCATTCAAATAAATGCCGGGAGTAGGCTTAAGTTAATCAGACAATCGGTCTATTTTGGTATAATAAGGTGCCTATTTCCCTCCAAAATGACCACCCATACGTCAAGTGCTTGTTACAAGGACGTATGATCTTCACCTATGATGGCTCCATTTTCAGCAAAGAATAATTGATGGACTTTGGGGTCCATCAGTCAAGAATAGATGTCGTGTTCATAGAAAGAAACTTAAAATTGCGTGTCCAAAATAAATAAATAAATTAGACCTAAAAAGATGCCCTTAAGCTATATTATCCCAGCGCCCCATTTAAGGTGCATTTACATTTTGCTTCAAATGTCCCATAAGTCAGGGTAGATTGAATAATTTTATTCTAACTAGACAAACTTAAGTGTTTTTTTTTTTTTTTTTTTTTTCCGAGGGTAGGTGAAAAATCTTCCATAGACACTATGGAATGCTCACAGTAGTGTCAGATTCTTACTGACTAAAAAAACACCACCCTTCGATATAAATTTGTTAGATATCGCAACTAAGTATTAACTTATCAAGCAATTTTTCTCATGAAATAAAAACGTTTGGCAGGTTACTTTCCACTGAAAGATCCTGCATATGCCGCAATCTAGACGCGGTTAATTCTTATCTCGCCAAGTCGAAAAGTTTCGTCCTTTGTAGTCGGCGCAATAAATTGCACTAATCCAAAATTTGTAGGACTGTATTGTTGACATGTCCGATTAGCCGGTTTCTATGCTTTCTCGCGAAGCTTCTAGTTTCAGCTTCGATTGTCGGAATTTCGAAATCCCTGTGGATATCGTCGTTTCTTATATACCACGGTGCTTGGACAATTTCTCTTAGCAGTTTATTTTTAAAAGTTTGTAAAATATTTGCATTAGTTTTCTTGGTACAACCCCGAAGTTGTATGCCATAGGTCCACATCGGCTTTAGCACTTCTTCTTCTTCTTCTTCCTTTTATCAGCGAGGCTATGATCCGAAAACAAGGGATCACAACCCTCCCACTTCACCGCATTTCTACTGATCCGCATGTGGGGTTTGCCTATTTGACCTCAGAAAATATCGGCAGGCCTGCCGATTTTGGATCACTCGGTTACTGAGGCCAATGAAATGCCGATGTCGTCGCATTTGTCTGATCCAGGCGTTTATAGGCCTGCCTTTCCTACATCGCGATGTCTTTGGAACGTGCATTGATATTGCCTTTTTAACAGGGTTCAAATGATCTCTTCTTTGAACGTGGCAATACCAACTGAGCCGGTCACGCTCTATTTTTTGTACGATGGTTTCCTTGATGTGAAAGCTTCCACGGATCTTCGAACTTCTTATTCGATCAAGCTTTGTCACTCCTGCTGTCATGCGAAGCATCTTCATCTCAGCTGCCGTTAATTTACTCTCATACTTTTTGTACATCGTCCAACATTGTGAACCGTATGTGAGCGCTGGACGTACAACTGCGGTGTAGAGCCTTCCTTTCAACTTAGGGGGCATTTTTCTGTCACAGAAGATAGCGGAATTTTCTCGCCACTTCATCCACCCTACGCTTACACGATGATTGATGTCGTCATCACAAGTTCCTTTGCTATTGATCATAGATCCCAGATATTTGAACTTTTCGCACTTGGGAAGCACTGTTCCATTCAAATAAATGTCTGGAATAGGCCTGAGTGGATCAGAGAACGGGCAGCACAAGTACTCTGTCTTTTTTGAACTAATGCGATACCCATTTCCCTCCAAAACGTCCACCCACACATCAAGTGCTCGTTGCAGGGATGTAGGATCCTCACTTATGATGGCTCCATCGTCAGCAAAGAATAACTGATGTACCTTGGGGTACATCACTTTACCTTCAAGCAGATAATCAAGGACTGTAATAAAGAGCAAAGGACTTAAAACACTTCCCTGGTGTACCCCGACTTTGATTGGGAACTCTTCGGTTACTCCAGCGGGGCATCTTACTTTTGTCTTTGCTCCTTCGTACATGTCCATAATCATCTGTACATAGGTTTCTGGAACCCCTCGATGTCTTAGCGCCACCCATATCAGATCTCGTGGCTGTCTGTCGAATGCCTTTTCAAAGTCAACCAATACAATATGCAAATCCCTTAAGGAATCACGATGTTTTTCCATTATGATCCTTATACTTTGGATTGCATCTGTGGTTGATTTACCCGAGACAAACCCGCACTGATCATCAGATAGCCGTATTATTTTTCGCAGTCGGCCACCTAATACCCGCTCAACGATCTTCATGGTGTGTGACATCAGCTTGATCGAACGGTAGTTATCACAGTTTCGCGTATCACCCTTCCCTTTATATACAGGGAGAAGGTAACTTTCCCTCCATTCATTCGGCATTGGATCACCTCTCACGAATTTGGAGATGAGAATTCTGAGCCATCTGAACCCGATATCTCCCATCTTTTTCCAGAACTCAGAGGGTATTTCGTCTGGCCCAGTCGCTTTTCGTTTTTTGGAGTATTTGACCGCCTCACTAACTTCTTCGACTGTAATGTCGGCTATTTCTTCACAGTTAGGGGTGGCTCTTGGAAAGTATAGCCGGGGAAACTGTTCATTCAAAAGCTCTTCACAATACTGCCGCCACCTCTGCAGAATTTTGTCGTCATCCACAAGAAGCTGGCCATGAGCATTGCTAATGAACTTTGGCGAACGAATCTCCTGAGCATTCTTCCTTCTTTGAGCGGCTATTTTGAAGATAGTGGCACTCTTGTTCATATTGTGTCTTCGCAGCTCCTGGATAGCCTGGTTTGCATCAGCAACCGGGGAAAGTATTTTCTCCAGCTCCCGATACAGGCCCTCCGTACTCTCTGCTTGAAGCTGAGCGCACTTCTTCTTCGCTTTTTTCTTGCAGCATCTGTATTCCATTTTGAGGCGAGCTTTTCCGTCACTATTATTAGAGGGGCACTTTGACCAAGCTTTGAAAGCCGCTTTCTTCTCATTTATCACTTTCTTAGCTTCATCACTCCACCACCATATTTCTTTGACGTGTTGATGGTGGCCTTTTGAAGCTCCTAGCAGTGATTTGGCCTTCTTTAAGCAAGTTCGCTGTAGGGAATCCCACATATTTTGTGCTCTGCACTCTTCATCCTCAGCTCCGTTGATGGTGTGAGAGAGGTAATTCTTCATTACGAAAACAAAAGCCTCGCCTTTTTCTTTGTCCAGATTGTACCACTTGATTTTCTCAGAGACCCTTGTTTGTTTGCTTTTCTTTGGTGTTTTCATAAAAATTTCTGTTAGCAGGAGACGGTGTTGTCGAGCGATTGCCTCTCCCAGGATCACTTTGCAATCTTTTATCCGAGGCTTCATGAAACTGCCTACCAAATGGTAGTCAATCTGAGTTTCATCTCCACCACTGCTGTAAGTGATCAGGTGTCGGCTTTGTTTGATGAACATGGTATTTAACACGATAAGACCGTGTGATTTGCACATGCTTAGGATGTCTTCACCAGGAAGGTTCCTGGTGCCATATCCTAGTCCTCCATGGCAGTCTTCATAGTCTTCGTTTGATTTCCCGACATGTCCATTCAAATCTCCTCCAACAAACAGAAATTCTTCCTTTGGGATGTCCTTAAGGAGATTGTGGAAATCTAGCCAAAATGCATCTTTATCTCTCTGATTGTACCCATCGTGGGGAGCATATGCACTGACAATATTCCACACCTCTCCTTGTATTACTAGTTTGAGAGACATCAAACGGTCGCTGGACTTCGAAATGCTCAAGACGTTTCCAAGTAGCTCTGCCGCAAGGATGATACCGATTCCGTTCCTAGCCTTTTCCGTTCCGTAGTAGAACATCTTGTAATCTTTTGTCCTAACGTCCAAGAAACGCGCCCGATTCCCGGTGTTTTTCCATTTCGTCTCTTGGACACACAAGATGTCCACCCGCCTTCTATTCATCATCTCTTCCAGCTCGTAACTTCGACCGGTCATGCTTCCAACGTTCCAACTCGCGACCCGTAAATTGCGTCCAAACTGTTTCATTATTTTGCTAGCCCCCGGAATCCGTATAGCTCTGACCCGAACATTTCTGCTCGGTCCAGGATCAGTACCATGCACAGCAGTGGTAGTGCCTGGCGGGGTAGTGCCTTTCCTTTTTGCAAGTATTATCATAATGATACAGTTTTGCAATACAATTTTTGCACCATATTGCGATGGTGTTTGTTGTTTGACACGTGCATGCTCCTGTTTTAGTATTGTTTGATCTTTCTTTTATGACACCGGTGATCTCCAGTCGTGTCAACCCACGGACTCGCATGCACACTTGTGGGAGGGTTTTTATGGTAGTATATGTGTCGCTAGGCTCACTTGGGTGTTATATTGCCTAGATCTGATTTGTCCCCTTAGTCGCCTTTTACGACAAGCGCTAGTTGTTGGGGGGCGCTGCAGTGATATTCTTAACCCGTCCCTGCACGGGCTTTAGCACTTGCTTGTATAAAAACAGTTTGTTCTAAGTACTAAGCTGGGAATGTTTTCCGAGTAACCAGTACATTTCTCTATATTTGATTTCGAGTTCTTTACGTTTCATTTTCACGTGCGAATACCATTTCACCCTTGCGTCGCGTGTCATTCCCATGTATTTGGCCTCGTTTGCAAAAGGTATTCGGTCCGAGTTTAGGAAAATTTGCAAGTTATTAGTTTTCTTGTAAGTGAAATTCACGTGAACAGATTTAGATTCGTTGAGGGCGATCCGCCAGTCCCTCGTCCATTCATTTACACTATTCAGTTCATTTTGCAGTTTTGCAGTCTTTTCTTCGATTGTTTTGCCTACTGCTAGGATAGCGGTGTCATCGGCAAACGTAGCAAGTGCCATCTTCGTTCGGTATATCACGAGTATTTAACAAATATAGAAGCGGCCCAAGAACGCTTCCTTGCGGTACGCCGGCCGATATTAAGTGCAATAAAGTAGATGTTGAAGCAGTTCATATGCCCTTGTTTATTTAGAACAATTTATTGAGTTTGGCCAACATGAGTTCTGGGAAAACGTAAGTAATAACTGTAATATGGTCTTGTTGTAATATCGCTGTTTTTTTGTTTTCTTTATGTTTATGAACTTATCTATTAGTAAATATTTTTTAAATAATGATATTTTGTTTTTTTTTTGTTATCTAGAATTCATTACACTTTATTCAGCACTATTCTGTGTTTCTTTAGCTTTACTCTGCCGACAAAAACCATTTAAATGTTCTAAACCAAGCATCTCGTATCTCATACAATCTCTATTCAATTTTGATTAACTTCAATGATATATACATATATTCATACTAGAACATTCTTATTAATAACAATCAATCAATCACTTTTATAATTGTAATTAATTTCCATCTTTTTTTTATTCTTCTGACCTCTATTTTTGTTTGTCATTCCTGGCAGTGGGTTAATAAATGTTTAATTACCATTTTTTCCTTCTTCAGTTATAATTTTCTATCGAAATCCGTTTTTACAACCCTATTCAACGCATAGAAATTAAGAGTTGTTTGCGTATCATGAACGGATGTCGGTAGACGGATGAATTGTAAAATGATTTCTTGTGGTTATGTTTTTTAAACGCTTGAAATCACTTTATTTGTAATTTAGAGCTTGTTACAGTCATCATTTAGTGTGCTATTAGTTGTTT
The DNA here is from genome assembly GCA_945910035.1 of Brachypalpus laphriformis. NCBI lineage: Eukaryota > Metazoa > Arthropoda > Insecta > Diptera > Syrphidae > Brachypalpus > Brachypalpus laphriformis. The sequence goes on from OX246755.1 coordinate 130,438,196, forward strand.
GTATTTATGTATATTAAGGAATCTCAAATACGCCAAATCAATAATTGAAATCTCGTTTTATGCGACCATATGTACGAGTAGCAGGATTATTAACTTTGGGCAGTGTGTTTGCGCGTTAACCAATTTGTACAGGTTAAAGCCCCAGCGGGGAATAGCAATCATCAGCCACCCGGGTATAAAAGAAAAATTAATTAAATTGAAATTTTTCCAACCACTGCACCAAAGAAAGGTCCGTACCTGGTAGTATAATGGACTGGAGAGTCTAAAAAAAAATAATTTTGGGCATGTGACATGCTTAAATTCAGGAATTATAGATGTGTTTGTAAATGCACAATTGAAATCTAAAAACATACCGAAAGGATGTCCTAATAAGCAAAAGATAATATCCTATTTTCCCGTATTGTGATTCATTTTTCTTGATTACGCACATTATTACAGGGTGTCCGCCGGGAACGTATACTACTTTGTTTTGCCGCCATTTTGGTAAACATTAGTCTTGACAGTTCATATTTGGCAGTCGTGAAGTAGACACGTGGCAAATTTATTATAATAACCAACCAACGTGTTTTAATCGTTAAAACATTTTATCAAAATCAATCATCGATTACTGTGACGATGAGAAAGTTACGTGAAATTTTTGGGAGAAACAATGTGCCAACAAAACGCACTATTTATCGTGTAGTGAATGATTTCTAAGAAAGAGGGTCTGTAGGTGATAGGTCCAAGTATGGGCCACAACGCACTGCAAGATCGGCTGAAAACATTACTGCTGTTCAAGGAAGTGTTCAAAACAATCCATCAACCTCAATTCGACCCCGTGCTCAGGAGCTTGGTCTTCAAAGAACAACTTTGGCCACAATTTTGCACAAGGATTTGCATTTATTTCCATTTAAGATTCAGGTGACACAAGAGCTTCTTCAAGAAGACCATTTACGCCGCCGTACATATGCCAATACGATGTTACAGCTAGCCCATGACAACCCCGAATTTCATGAAAAAATAATAACGAGTGACGAGGCACATTTTCATTTGAATGGATATGTGAATAAACAGAATAATCGGTTCTGGGCAATGGAAAAAAGTATTCCATACATAATTGCCGACATTAAATAAAACATTTATCAATATAAGATCCATTCTCTTTCATTTAATCAAAAATTATAAACAAACAAAGTAGTATACCTTCCCGGCGGACACCCTGTAGAATATATAGAAGAATTGGTACAAACAATGTAGAAACAATTCGTGCATATACAGTGTAAGTACATACAACCTATGTGTTTAAATAATGTGGAGCATTCCATCTGCCACTTAGGAGAAACAAGTAAGTCTACATCGAAATTTACTGGTATCTGAAATCTGTGCAGACATAGTAATCCATTCTGCTTCCCTTTCTCTATTGTTTTATGTCTCATATTCCTGTATCCCCCGAACAATTTAGTGAACAATTTAATAACAATCTAGTCCTGACACTTAAGGTACCAGAAAACCCATAAGAAATATTAATCCGATAAACATGCCCTCCGCAGGCAAACAGCGCACTATGCAGGTGCGAACTTTCCGGTTGCGTATATCCGTAGGTTATTTTCAAAAAGCTAAATGGTGAACGGTTGATCTCCCTATACTTCATTCATAAAATATCCCCATCAACAAAAATCGGCGATACTAAGGTCTGAGCTCCTCGGAGGCCATGGAATGTCACGACTACGAGAAATCAATTTATTAGGAAACATTTTTTTCTCCAGGTAAATGGCAAATGCTTCCATTCCACTGCATCTAGGCGCTTTCAATATATCCTTCAAATTCTTGTAACTCTCGCGTGAAAATTTTCAGCAGCATCCTTACATTCAGCCAAATTAAAAATCACATCATTTCCCCCAAAATATTCGAAGGAGTGAGGATCAATTGGGCCTTTAGCTGAGATAGTTGCCCACACCTTCGTCAACAAATATACCCTATTAGTCAAGGCTAGAATAATAGCAATGAATAATGTTCTTTTGATGCGCAATGTGACCTGACAAATGATAAAAGATATAAAAGTCTTGACTACAACCACTGCGTCATATACGTACGTGCGGTATTTTAGTTGTTGGGTTTATAAAGCCAGAAAAATAATGTTTTTCTCCAGGGGTCGAAAAACAACTATAAAATTCTATGCCAACCAAGGACGCAATAATAAGTATTGCCTTGAACACAAAGCTAAATATTGACTTTTCCACAATAATCAAGAAGCCAGACGCGATTGTCTCTTTTCGGCAACGTTGTCTTCATAGTTTGATTTTTATTCAGAACAGATCATGAAAAATTGTATATAAGGAAAGACTAATCTTCACTTAGTTATAGATCTGTCTAAGTTCATAACCAGTTTTAGATACCACTCTGAGTTAATCAAGATGAAAGCAGCTTCAATTCTGTTTGTCGTATTTGCTATATTTGCAGCAGCACCGGAAGCAGTAACAAAAATAGCACCAACACAGGGTGTACAAATTCTTCCGACATTACCGACTGTCCTACCATGTGTACCACCGTGTGGAATAGTTCCTCCACCACCACCACCGGTTACCCAACCATGTAAACCTGTACCAATACGCTGTGGAATTATTCCTTCACTACCAACGGTTATCCAACCAATGACGGAATAATAAACATCCTCTAACAATGTTATAAGTAATCCTGGTCGTACGCCTATTCCCACACGTGGATAAGGCATGAAAAATAAAAACAATTGTCATTAATAGCAATAAAGGACTTCGCAGAGTAAAAGGAAACAAGTTCTGATTTTGAATTGTAAATGGAATTACACTACACATTGTGAAATGCTTGGCACTGGTCTTCATTTCAATATACTCGTAATAACACAGAGAAATCCTTTTCTTATTTACTATTGTCTGTCGTGTATATTTGTGTCATTCGGTTCAGCTCTCTTGCCGCCCTGGGTAAGAAGGTTTCAATTTATTCAGTAATTAGCTTTAAAAATGTATCAGCATAATCAGTGAGAACACTAGAGTAAATGAAGTAATCTCAAGTTATGGACACCTTTATACCAAAGAAGACAGCCGTTATCGTACGAAGTCCTTTAAAAAGTATTATATTTGGCGCAACAGCTGTTCAACGCAAAATGGAGTAAGGATTATTCAAATCCACCCCGTTACATTGAGGAAACTGATAATATCCCCAATGATAATCTCCGCTAGTTCTATTAGGTTGTCGAAAAAAGGTTTACTTAAGGTGCGCTGTCTGGCCTTGCCTAAAGCCGGACACTTCAGATTTTTTCTATCTCGTCAGCAGTATTGCAACAGCGACAGTGTGCATTAAATGTAATGCCTATTCTGGCCGCATGAATCCCGATGGGCCAGTAGCCAGTACTAACTGCTGTTTACTGTTTAGTAAATCTTGCATTCTTTTCCGGGAGTATTTGGCCCACATTTGCCTGGAGATGACACAGTTCCGCAACGCCTGCCATCTGCTATCAGCCTTTAGCTGATAGTGCGCGAAGATGCCTCCCTTAAGGACCCCCAACGGGACGTTTACATCTTTTGCTAGGGAAGCAACAAGGGCAGATCCCTGCCTCGCGAGTTCATCAACTCGCTCATTCCCCCCAATTTTGCTGTTACCCGGAACCCAAAGGAGACAGATCCTTAATCGATGAACAAGCGAGGCGAGTTCTTTTTTGCACTGTTCTACCTGCCTAGGCAGATACTATAGCCCTGATAGCCGTCTGGCTGTCAATGAGGATGGCAGGGGGGTATAGGAGGATGGTATTTGGGGGTATAGAGGTTTGTTTAAGTAGGCGCCAGGCCTCACGCACAGCAAAAACTTCCGCCTGGAACGAACTGCCCGAATCAGGAAGCCGATAGGACTGGGAAATATTGAGAGAATCAGAATCAACTAAGGAGACTCTGTATAAGACCCTGATCATCCCAGTCCTGCTTTACGGCGCTGAAACATGGACTTTATTAAAGAGGATGAAGATATCCTTGCGCGCTTTGAAAAAAAATTGTTCGTAAGATTTTCGGTCCCGTTTGCGTTGACGGGTTTTGACGGAGAAGATTCAATCACGAACTATACTAGCTGTACAGCGAAATCGATCTAGTCAAAAAACTGCGTATTGGACGTCTAAGATGGCTAGGACATGTAGAGCGAATGGACACCAACGCTCCGGCCCGCAGAGTCTTCGAATCTTCTCTCGAGGGACGACGCAGTAAAGGACTTCCTCGCCGTAGGTGGCGCGCACAAGTTCAAGGGGACTTTGACCAACTTCGAGTGCGTAACTGGAGGCAATTAGCTAAAGACCGAGCTAAATGGAGAGGCTTGTTGGTTAAGGCCCAGGTTGACCCCGAACTGTAGTGCCACCTAAGTAAGTACCCCCTTCGGGTAGGGGTTAGAATATGCCCGAGGTAGGCATGCCTGTCGTAAGAGGCGACTAAAATCCACCCTCCGTATACCGAGTATGGCGTATACAAAGTATGCAATGAACAAAACAAAAGATATAAATACCCCAGGTGGCAGTCCAGGTACACTGGAAAATCCACCCTCTTCGGAGGTCGGCTCTACGGATTCTGGGGAGAGCCATTTATTGCGTTCATCTGACCCTTTTAAAAAAGGTAACAGGGTAGTTAGATCTCCACCATCAAGATCTACAATAAAAACGTGCGGAACTAGAAGTCCGGCGACATCGATAGTGTCGGCGCACGAACAACGGACTTCAACGAAAATTCAAAGCCTTACGGACGAAAATATGGAACTCCGGACCAGGCTTAGTAAAATGGAACTTCTCTGCGAAGAACTAAGAAATGAATTAAATGTACTTAAAGCAGAAAATAAAGCATTTAAGGATATGAAGAAACCTCGTAATGAGTCTGCTGCGAGTTCAAACGTCCCCGATAACACTGATTATCAAACGGATGAAAAAGAACTAGCTCGGGAAACTAACTGGATTCTAAAAAAACGACCAGTTAAGAAACGGAAAGCTGGTTCTTCACCCGAAATGGTAACGAGGCAAGAAAACATGCAAAATGAGCGAAAAGATAACGAACAGCGTGACAAAATAAGCACATGTGTCGAAGAAAATCCACGAACTAAGGTACGATCACCGCCGCCAATAAACGTAATCGGAATTGCAGACTATAATAAACTGCATTCTATTCTTAAACCTCTGTTGCTATCCGATCTTGAAGTAACATCGCTCAACAATAACAAATGAAAAGTAAACGTAAAGGACTCAGACAGTTACCGCTTAGTATCTAATAAACTGAATACTAAAAAAATTCAGTGGTATACTTACGAAAATAAATCTGAAAGACCGATACGAGTCGTAGCTAAAGGACTTCATGCCTCATGCTTAAAGGAAGATGTTGTTCACGATTTGAAAAACAAAAACTTTAAAATCGTCGATGCAGTAAATTTAATTAAACGGGAAAAACAAAAATTGGAAGGCGAGGAAACGACGGTAAAGCGCGGGCTTCCTCTTTTTATGCTAACTTTTGATAAAGCTGGGAGTTTGGATAAGATTTACGAAATAAGAACAATTCTGAATGTCGTAGTCAAAATCGAACCCATGTGCAAGAATACAGGATTGATACCTCAGTGCAAACGATGCCAAGGATTCAATCATACGCAAACGTATTGTCGAAAAGAACCACGATGTGTGAAATGCGCCGGATATCACCTCTCCCAAGTTTGTAGAGTAAACAAACAAACCTCTGCAACATGTGTTAATTGTAAGGGAAAGCACCCGGCAAATTATAGAGGCTGTGAAGTAGCTAAGGAGTTGCAAAAATGGAGAGATGCGTTCCTTAAGCCACTAAATATAAAATCAAAATTGCAAACTAAACCAAAGCGTAAGATCGCGCCGGAGAAAGTAGGCAAACTAAAACTACCGGGTTCAGAGCACAAAAAGGTGAGGGAAAGATTGACAACAGAAAAGCCCTCGACCTCTGCTCTTAAAAGAAACGGTACTGAAAAGCTAAGATTAGAAAAGCCACCGGGTAATGACCCTCGGACAGCAGCAATGCAGTCTTATGCTCAGGCCGTGGCTTCCGAAAAACCAAAAAACCTTGAAATTTCGACCGACCCCTTTTCTCATGTTTTCTCAGTTATTCTCGCGAAACTTGAAGAACAAGGCAAAATAAATAAAATTATTCTCGATAGGCTGGTTAAGCTTGAAAATAATTCACAGAAAACGCGTACTTCAACTAGAATATGAATGACAAACGAATGTTGCAAATAAGGCGGATCATCCTTGTTTATTAAAGACTGTATCGAGCAATCGGAAAACCTAAAGATAGAGCTTGAAACTTTGCAACTTTGCACGATTCGAGTTAAAAATAGACAGCGTACTCTTAAAAGTTCGTCTATCTACTGTCCACCGCGTTCCGCGCTTGAAAAAAGTGATTTTACTAACTTGTTTGAATCGCTTAAACCTAATTTCATTATTGGCGGCGATTTTAATGAGAAACACACGTTCTGGGGCTCAAGATACAGTTCGAAAAAAGGTAGAATGCTCTCTGGGGCAGGTATGGAGTACAATTGCGATTTACATTCGACGGGTAAACCGACTTACTGGCCAACTGATACTTCAAAAATACCTGATCTGATAGATTTTTTCGTTGTGAAAGGAATATCTACCAACCACATAAAAGTCAAAGAGAGTTTTGATCTGTCGTCTGCTCATTCCCCAATTATTTTGACATTGAGCGAAAAACTAGTCTATAACCTAGAGCCAGCGAGATTAACTGGTAGAACAACTAACTGGGAAGGTTTTAGGAACGAAATTCAAGATAATGTTGAACTGAGCGTTCCACTTACGACACCCTATGAACTTGAGGTTGAAGTTGATCGCTTCGTCGAGATCGTACAGCTCGCCTCTTGGAATAATACTCCCATTCCAAGGAAAACGCCGGACAGATACGGCTTACGATATCCTCCGGAAATAAAGGAATTGGTCAAGGAAAAACGAAAGGCGCGTAAAAAATGGCAACAGAGTCGTGCTCCGCAGCATAAAACACACTTGAATCGTCTGTGCAATTCGTTGAAGAAAACTATTAAGGATTTTAAGAATCGTGCAATAGGCTCTTACCTTGAAAGTTTAACAGCGAAGAAAGATTCCAATTATTCACTTTGGAAAGCCATAAAAGGCACCAAAAGGCCCAAAGTCCCCGCGCTGCCAATTAAATTGAATCAAAATGAATGGGCAAGGGAAGATAAAGAAAAAGCGGACGTCTTTGCGGCCCACCTGGAAGAAACCTTTAAACCGTACGATAGTCAAGTGGTTTACGATAACGTCAATAGGCCGGATTTACCATCTGGCAATTTAACACTCACAAGTGCAACGCTTAGGGAACTCAAAAATGAGATCGAGATTCTAAAACCTAAGAAAGCTCCTGGTTATGATTTAATCACCGGAGAAATTCTCAAAGTTTTATTTAGAAAAGCTTTGATTAAGCTTCTCTATATTGTAAATGCTGCGCTCAGATTAAAACACGTTCCGAGCCAATGGAAAGTTGCGGAAGTAATAATGGTCTTAAAACCAGGAAAACCGCCAAATGAGGTAAAATCGTATAGACCAATTTCGCTTCTTCCAGTCATATCCAAAATTTTCGAGAGGATATTACTAAGGCGTCTCCAACCGGTTATAGACGAAAATAATCTTATCCCTGACCACCAGTTTGGGTTCAGAAGTAAGCATTCGACGATTGACCAGGTGCATAGAATTACTCACGTAATCGAGAAAGCATTTGAAGAAAAAAAGATTTGCTCAAGCGTATTTCTTGACGTCTCGCAGGCCTTTGATAAGGTGTGGCATGACGGCTTGAAATCCAAACTACGACAAGTTCTCCCTGTGTGCTTATACGATATTCTAGTATCATATTTGGGGAATAGACTCTTCCGTGTTAGACATGGAAACGAATACTCGCAGCTCAAAGAAATTTCGGCCGGCGTACCACAAAGAAGCGTTCTTGGGCCGCTTCTCTATCTGTTGTATACTCGAGATATACCGAAAGAAGATAGCACTATCCTTGCTACGTTTGCCGATGACACCGCTATCCTAGCAGTAGGTAAAACAATCGAAGAAACGACTGAAAAACTGCAAAACGCGCTAAATAAAGTAAATGAATGGACGAGGGACTGGCGGATTGCCCTCAACGAATCTAAATCTGTTCACGTGAATTTCACTTACAAGAAAACTAATAACTTGCCAATTTTCCTAAACTTGGCGAATACCTTTTGCAAACGAGGCCAAATACCTGGGAATGACACTCGACGCAAGACTGAAATGGAATTCGCACGTGAAATGGAAACGTAAAGAACTCGAAATCAAATATAGCGAAATGTACTGGTTACTCGGAAAACATTCCCAGCTCAGTACTGAGAACAAACTGCTTTTATACAAGCAAGTGCTAAAGCCGGTGTGGACCTACGGTATACAACTTTGGGGTTGTACCAAGAAAACAAATGCAAATATTTTACAAACTTTTCAAAATAAAGTGCTAAGAGAGATTGTCCAAGCACAGTGGTATATTAGAAACAACGATATCCACAGGGATCTCGGAATTCCGACAATCGAAGCTGAAACTAGAAGCTTCGCGAGAAAGCATAGAAACCGACTAATCGGACATGTCAACAATACAGTCCTACAAATATTGGATGAGAGCAATTTATTCCGCCGACTACAAAGGACGAAACCCTTCGACTTGGTGAGATAATGATAAACCGCGTTTAGATTGCGGAACATGCAGGATCTTTCAGTGGAAAGTAACCTGCCAAACGTTTTTCGTGAAAGAAAAATTGCTTGATAAATTAATACTTAGTTGCGATATCTAACAAATTTATATCGAAGGGTGGTGTTTTTTTTAGTCAGTAAGAATCTGGCACGCGCTTGCTATTCTCATAGTGTCTATGGAAGATTTTTCACCAACCCTCGGAAAAAAAAAAAAAAAAAAAAAAAAACCTAAGTAAGTAAGTAAAGCTAATATGCATCTAATAGCAAAGGAAGGAAGGATTTTTTTTCCCGAGGGTAGGTGAAAGTATTCCATAGACACTATGAGCGCGTTCTGGTAGCCTTCGATATAAATTTGTTAAATATTGCAACTACATAAGTAATAACTTATCAAGCAATTTTTCTATCACGAAAGAAAAACGTTTGGCAGGTTACTTTCCACTGAACGATTTTGCATGTTGCGCAATGTAGACGCCGAAAGAAAGAATGGAAGGTACTTTTTATGCGGATAATCTTGAAATAAAGAGGCTATTTTTAGTTTTCAAATAAATTTTGTTATATTTAAGTGTTTTCGAGCTCTTACAACTTTTTCAAATGCACACTTTCGATGCATGAGTGCAATATATTGGGACTCGATGAGAAGTTAATCAAAATATAACTTCTTTGCCATTAAGACTCCCGTAATCCACGCTGAATGCTTTACTAAGGGACAGACTGGGTCAGGCTTTTGAGTCACCATCATAGGGGTACTAGGACGCCTAAGAGTATTACAAATTTATAATCACATTACCGTTTGGCGAAATATCTTATGTACTATAACCAATAACAAACTGGAGGAAGTATGTTTTTGTGCATATGTATTACCGAGCAATGCGTAATACGCTTCAGATTTCTAAAGAAATCTGTTTGAGTTCAACAACGTTTATTTGTGATTGAAAAAGGTTTATTTAAATATAAATATGTTTGTGGAAAACATATTTTTTACATTCGATTTACAATTCACATTTTTTTTTTTTTTTTTTTTCAAGAAGAATAATACATTTTTCCATTCAACTTCTTGAGCTATTCAAAGTTTAGTAAAAAATTAGGCGGCGAAAAAATGTAGAGAGGTATTTTATCACTATGTTCGCATCTAAGCAAACTTTTCTTGTATTTAAATAAAAAGAAGTGCGTAGGCCAAGTTAGAAACTTAATTTGCCAATTAATTACTAGTCATTTCCTGTGGAACTGTCACCACACTACCAAAAAATGCTGCTTAAAGGGGGACAAGCTCACTTAAACCTACGAGCCCTATGCCCATTTACAGTGACACAGCAGCCAGCGAAAAGATGGGTGTCATTCCTGACACTGGTACCATCTGGACGACAGAAAATCTCGGATAGTCCAAGATGCCATTTCAGATAAGATTCAGCAGCAAAACGAGATATCTACAGTTCTTCGGCTGTAACTTCAAAACAGTCGGTCTACTCTTCATATGCAAAACCAAGACTACGGCAAACTGGCTGAAGGCAGAGGTGCCCAGGCTACAGGAAAAAGATGCTCGCGAGTCTCGGACCGAATATCGCTTCATTGTGCTCACATTTATAAGCATTTATCTCACAAGTAAACGCTTTTCGCATCGGATCGCTTTCTATGTACACGCAGCCTAACGGAAACCATATCTACGAGTACATCCATAAGGTAACAAGGATAATTAATTCCTATACGTTACGGTTAAAGCTGGAACTCCTTGACAGCCTCGCTTTCACAAAATAGGTTACCATAACATGAATCTCTGAACATGAAGGGTTTGGCGAAGTGAGACATTAGGCGCAAGCAGAGCAAACAAGCTACTTACACTCAGCAAAGAAGATTTGGGAAGTCTAACGGTCTACCTAACCAGACATTGTCCACTATGGTACTCTCTGAACAAAATTATCAGATACACCGATGCGCAGACTCCTTTGTAAGCAAAGAAAGACAGTAGAACACGTTCTTTGTGAATGTCCAGAGACCACAAAGATGCAGTTACTCCATCTATCGCATTTCTCGATGGGCCCAGTTGTACTCGTAGCTTGAAACGTAAGACACTATTAAGGTTTACCAAAAGCCGCAATTTTGGTTCTGATTAACCACAGGTCAAGCACAATGCGAGTAGATCTTACAGATTGCAGTGCCCTTGGGCCCCAAACATCGTACTCTGCAGAATAATATTGACTGGAATACTCGTACATGCTTTGTTCCAGACAAACATGCTACAATTGCATAAAACTATTCCAAACACATTATATCTTTACCAACACATACATTTAAGGTACTATCATAGGAAAAAAGTTTTATTTGTCTGTAAACATATGTTTGTGGCTAATAATGTTTAGATTGACTTAGGTTTGGAATATTTATATGTAGTGCCCATAGCAGGAGCACGAATATTACTTTGCGTTGCTGAACGTTGTCCAATTTGTGGGGTGGAGCATTGGCGATTGAGGAGCGTTTTAGAATGGAGCAGGTGGTCAGTTTAAAAGTGATGGTGAAGGATGTTGTCCGATTGAAGTGGTTGGTGAGGGAAGTGGTCCGACTGGAGGTGGTAGTGGCGGAAGTTGTCCATTTGGTGGTACTTATACTGGAAGTGGTAGTGGCAGTGGTAGTGGCAGTGGTAGTGGCAGTGGTGATGGCAGTGGTGATGGCAGTGGTAGTGGAAGCGGCAACGGTAGTGACGGTAAAGATATAGATACGGGTACACCGACACCTATTATAGGATCAATAGTAGTAACTGGCAAAGCGGTAGCTACTGTGGCGCAAAGTGCACAAATGACTCCAAGTATAATGAGGACTCTCATATTGAATAATTTTGTTTCCGAAAAGGATGAGAAAACTATAGAGATACGTGCCGTAGAATTATATAATTTCAAATGAGAATACTGCTTTTGTACTCTTTTTGGATACCCGTATGTCTGTCAAATTGCTAACCAATAGAACAGCTGTTACTGAATTCAAATTTTTTTGTTTATTAATGTTTTGGATCAGTTGGAAGTCAATATTTGCTTTGTGGAATATACGACAAATATAAATATTTATGGCTTATCGAAAGTTCCGTAATCAATTGTATCCAATCCACACTTTAATATCTTTGACATTGCACAGATGTTTGATATTTGCTACCTGTGCTTTAAATGACCGTTCTTTAGAGCTATATGCCTAACTCGCGCTATAAATGTCAAATTGTTGTTAGCAAAAGAAAAAAAAGGGGAGATCTGTGTGTGGAGGTTACAAATACGAAAGTGACTAATATGGTGAACAAAAATTTGAACTTCTGCAAGATACCATTAGTTTGGTCGTAAGGACTTGGGATGTATGTCACCTCAAGTTACTGTCTGATAAATGTTAAAGCCTTATGACTCAAAGAGATGATGTTATCAAGGAGTATACACACAGATTTTAATTTTAACAAAAACTTGAAATCCATTCCATAGTCGATACACGGATCTAATCTTAGCTTAAGCAGTAAATTTAATTTAAATTCGTTTAGCGGCTCTTAAGTTATGCTTATGACATAAAGCCAAAATACCATGGTTTCTACAAATGCACAAGTATACCGTGTTATTCGTGTACCACGTTATAAACCCAATGTATGTAAAAAATGAATGAAAAGTGTATGTAACTATAAGGACTGAAACGAATAAAATTTAGAAATTTCATAGCGAAAAAAAAAATATTTTGTGATAGTTCATTTAAATAATTTTTATTTGCTTTAATAACTACGTTTTTTAAAATTAATTTACAGTTAATGAATATGAAAAAATTACTTGGGTTCCCACTCTTTTCTTAACTTCCCTCGGATATCCTTGATGAGGTTGATGCCAGTTAAAGCCGTGACCTCTTTGGATGCTCTTTGCCATTTGATAATAAAATCGTTGGGGTCATTAGCACACTGCTCACTTTTCCTCAATTTTGCCTTAACCAAGGCCCAATACCTTTCAATGGGACAACACTGTCGACCATTAGGTGGGTTCATGTTTTTTGGGAGAAAATCTATGTTTTTAGACACAAGAAAATTTAATGTCGCTTTAGCATAGTGAGCTGAAGCCAAATCTGCCCAAAATAATGCTGAACCCTCGTCTTTGTTTATAAATGGAATTAAACGTTTTTTTAGGTGGTGATTGTGCCAGTTGTAACTAACGGTGTGCTTCTGTGTCCACATTGGCAAAGAGCTTGCCACACGAGATATTTCGATCCAAACTTTTCCACTCCAATCGATGTTACTGATTGCGGAAGAATCTCTCCTTCAAAAAAATTATAAAACTGATCACCTGGAAGAGTCGGCTTTAACGTAGGTTTCATCGTCCAAAACCAAGCACATCTTCTTGCTTCCAATCAAGTCGTACAACTTTCGAGCTCGTGTTTTTATTGTCTTTTTTTGCTTTTCGGTAACTTTTGGAATTTTTTGTTTTCTCCGCGATTTTAAACCAGCCCGTTTTTTACATCTTTGTACCATAGTTTGGTCGGTATTACATTTCCGAGCAACATCTCTGGATGGCATGGCCCGGTTTTTAACGATGACACCCACTATTTGTTTGTCCAAACTTTTGTCACGTGCTCCGCTTTTTAGTCCACTTTTCTGTTTTCGCTTAACAGTCAACGTCTCCAAATATCCTTTTATAACGGAATCAACTGTACTACGCGCTACGTTTAAATTTTTCGCAATAAAATGGTTTGGTCGCGACGGATTTTCGAGCCATTTGTCGATGATCTTTTTACGGCGTTCCTCTTGATTCATCTTTTATAAATATTAAGAACTACTCTTAACCAAAATCAAATATAAAATGAAACTATAGAGTAAGAAGGACACTTTAGAAAAAAATTGGTATTTAGTTATTTACACATGGGACGTACTGCCCTTATTAAAATTTACAGATTTTATTCGGTTCAGTCCTTATTACCACTTGTTAGCCGAGTGCATAACATTTCTACTGATCCACCTGTGAGATTGGCCTGATTATCCTCCGAAAATATCGGTAGGCCTCCCGATTTTGGATCATTTCCTTATTGAGGGAAACCAAATGCTTTGATCCAGGAGTTTTTAGCTTTGCCTTTCTTGAACTTTTCGCACTTGTCGGGAGTAGGCTTGAGTGGATTAGAGAATCGGTCTATTTTGGAATAATATGGTTCCCATTTCCCTCCAAAACCACCACCCGTCAAGTGCTTATTGCAGAGCCGTATGATCTTCACTTATGATGGCTCCATCATTAGCAAAGAATAATTGATGAGCTTTGGTGGCCATCACTCAAGAACGGATTCCGTTTTCACAAAAAGAAACTTAAAATGGTGGGTTCAAAATAAATAAATTAATTAGACCTAAAAGGATGTCCTTAACCTATATTATCCCAGCGCACCATTTAAGGTGTATTTACATTTTGCTTCAAATATCTTAAAAGTCAGGGTAGATTTAATAATTTTATTCTAACTAGACGAACTTAAGTGTAGTTGATGTTGAAGAAGTTCATATGCCCTCGTTTATTTTGAACAATTTATTGAGTTTGGCCAACATGAGTTCTGGGAAAACGTAAGTAATAACTGTAATATGGTCTTGTTGTAATATTGCTCTTGTTTTATTTTCTTTATGTTTATGAGCTTATCTATTAGTAAATATTTTTTAAATAATGATATTTTGGTTCTTTTTTTTTTTTTTTAGAATTTATTAGGCTTTGTTCAGCGCTTATAGGCATATTCTCCCAGCACCCAATATAAGTTGCGGTCCTGAAACTGACCTTGTATAAGATTCAGAAGTGTAACAAGGTTATTTTTGCCTCTTTTAGAACTCTTTTCTTATATATGCAAACACATTTTTTTTTTTTAAATTTGTAATTTCAATACTTTGGGATAGTAAGGGTTTATGTAACTTTTTCAACAAATTTCAGGGTACGCTGAGGTAATTGTGTGTGCACGGGGTAGTCGGGTTCGCTATAGCGCGAGTAGTATGGTGTCGATTCGATACCCTGAGATGAATTTGTTCTGTGTATCTTTAGCTTTACTCTGCTGACAAAAACCATTTAAATATTCTAAGCCAAGCTTATCGCATCTCATACAATCTCTATTCAATTGTGACTAATTTCAGAGAAATGTATGTTCATACTAGAACATTCTTATTAATCGAAATCAATAAAAATATTAAAACTGCGAAATATAAGTACAGTCTGAGTTACGCTCGCCATTTCTTCAGATTCTATGGACAGCATGAAATGTTAATTTAGATGGTTACACAGCGGGTGAATATAAAATCCAAGCGCTTACGGTACAAAGTGGGTCTGAAACCCTGGATGATCTACTTGACGTACAACACAATCATCAGAACAATGAACCCCTTCGCATCACTATAGTGGCCTATAGCACAACAGGTCAAAGTTAAGGAGCGGTTAAATCAACTGCGCTGATTTGTGAGGGCATCACAAGGGCAATGAAAACGTGTGCGACGGCAGCAGCAGAAGCAATGCTTGGTCTCACACCGCTGCACCTCATAGTGGGAAAAAAGCTGCGCAGTGTTTTTAGGCTGCAACATATATTATAACTTTAGCCCGGCGACTTAGCACGCCATCTGAGGATTTTTGAAAACATCCAAAACAATCCAATCTTCAAGAAACTAGACACGACGTTTAAGAGATTTCGGTTCTCTAGGGATTTCGAAGTGATTTTAGGTGACCGATACAAATGGGGAAACGAACGTGTAGAGTGTACGGCGAGGAGAGTTGTTAGGTGCCCACTCGTCGGCCCGAGTACCACCCCGTGGTATCCACTCCACAATAACACAATGGAGAGCTCGCCGAACATTGGGTCAACGAAGGTTGGATAAGACAAGCGAAAAGGTTCATCAACCAAAACAAAAACAGAGCATGCAAGCTGCTCAAAATCAGCAGAGTAGATTTGCGAAATCCAGCGGGCTACCTAATCGGGCATTGTTCACTCAGATATCAACTGAATAAAATCATCAGGGGCACACATGTGCAGACTCTCTTGTGAGCAAAGAGAGACAGTAGAACACGTTCTCTGTGAAGGCCGTAAAGATACGGTTACTCCATCTAACGTGGGTCTCGATATGCCCAGCAGAAGTTTGGCACCTAAGGCACTGTTGGGGTTTATCAAAAGCCCCAATTTTGCTTTTGGTTAATTACTGGGCAAGCACAATAGATCTTACAGGTCGCAATGCACATGGGCCCCAGCCCCGTAGTCTGCGGAATAAAATTGACGGGAATACTCGTACTTGCTTTGTTCCAGACAAACATGTTACAATTGCCCAAAACTGTTCCAAACACATTATATCTTTAACAACACATACATTTAAGGTACTATCATAGGAAAAAAGTTTTATTTGTCTGTAAACATATGTTTGTGGCTAATAATGTTTAGATTGACTTAGGTTTGAAATATTTAAAGTACCCATACATATGGTATGTGCACTTTTGTCAAACAGCAGAAGCACGAATATTACTTTGCGTTGCTGAACGTTGTCCAATTTGTGGGTAAAGGATGTTGTCCAATTGGAGTGGTTGGTGAGGGAAGTGGTCCGACTGGAGATGGTAGTGGCGGAAGTTATCCATTTGGTGGTACTTATACTGGTAGTGGTAGTGGCAGTGGTAGTGGCAGTGGTAATGGCAATGGTGATGGCAGTGGTGATGGCAGTGGTAGTGGAAGTGGTAACGGAAGTGGTAGCGGTAGTGGAAGTGGCAGCGGTAGTGGTAGTGGTAGTGCCGGTAAAGATATAGATACGGGTACATCGACACCTATAGACGGATCAACAGCAACAACTGGTAAAGCAGTGGCTACTGTGGCGCAAAGTGCGCAAATGACACCAAGTACAATGAAAACTTTCATATTGAATAATTTTGTTTCCGAAAAGAATGAGAAAACTATAGAGATACGTGCCGTAGAACTATATAATTTCAAATGAAGATCGAATACTGCTTTTATACTCTTTTTGGGTATCCGTACGAGTATGTCTGTCAAATTGCTAACCAATAGAACAGCTGTTACTGAATTCAAATATTTTTGTTTATTTACTTTATGATTTAATATTTTAGATCAGTCAATATTTGCTTTGTGGATTATACGACAAACATCATATTTATGGCTAATCGAAAGTTCCGCAATCAATTGTATCCAATCCACAATTTAATATGTTCGACATTGCACAGATGATTGATATTTGCTACCTGATCTTTAAATGACCATTCTCTAGAGCTATATGCCTAACTCGCACTATAAATGTCAAATTGTTTTTAGCTTTGTGTTGTAAGTACTAAATTAAACAGATGTGGTAATTAAACAACAGTGATATCAAAACAAAAAAAAGGGAACATCTGTGTGTGGAGGTTACAAAATACGAAAGTGACTTATATTGTCAACAAAAATCTTACTTTTACAAGTTCCATTAGTTTGGTCGTAAGGACATGTGATTTATTTCACTTCAGGTTACTGTCTGAGAAAAGTTAAACACTTATGACGTAAGGGGATGATATTATCAAGGAGTATAAATACACAAATTTCTTTTTAACAGAAAACTGAAATACATGCCATAGTCGATGCACGGATCCTAGTCTTAGCTTACTCAGCAATATTAATTCAATTTAATATACCGACTCTTAAGTTATGCTTATAACACAAACCCAAAATACGATGGTTTCTACATATGCACCAGTATACCACGTTATAAACCCAACTATATTACCACTTGTTAGTTTAGTATATAACCTGCATAGCGTGGTGTTGAAATATGCCACGTTTGTGATGTTGGTTAGAAAAAAAAAACCAACTTCACATGTTTTCTACAGCTCACAGCGCCACGTTCCTTGGCATTGGAAAATTCCCTCAAACAATTAGCATTTAAATTCCAATTTTGTCAAAGATATGATTGTTCTTCTTTCTATATCGACGAGGTTATGATCTTAACTCAAGAGATAATAACGCCCCCACTTCACCGCATTTGTACTGATCCACCTGTGAGGTTCGCCTGCTTATCCTCAGAAAATATCGGCAGGGCTCCCGATTTTGGATCATTTCGTTACTGAGGGAAACAAAATGCTGATGTTTTTGCATTTGTGTGATCCAGGAGTTTGTTGCTTTGCCTTTCTTTGCGATATCTTGGGAAGCTTTTTAATGGGGTACAAATTACGTCTTCTCTGAACATGACAATACCAGATTGATGGTTTCTTTGAAGTGAAGTGTCAAGGCTTTCACCGGTCTTCGAACTTCTTATTCGATGAAGCTTTACCACTCCTGCTTCCATGCGCAACATCTTAATTTCAGCTGCCGTTTATTAAACTTTATGCGATGTGTACATTGTATATATGTGAGTGCTGGGGGCACAACTGCGGTGTAGAGCCTTCTTCTGAACAAACGGGGAATTTTTCGGTCACAGAAGATTGCAGTGTTTTCCCATCACTTCATCCACCCTACGATTACGCGGTTATTGATGGCGTCGTCACAGGTTGCTTCGCTATTGATCATAGATCAGAGATACTTGAACTGTTCGCACTTGGGAAGCGCTGTTCCATTCAAGTAAATGTCTGGAATATGCCTGAGTGGATCAGAGAACGGGCGACACAAGCACTCGGTCTTTTTTTGGAATAATGCGGTACCAATTTGCCTACAAAACGTTCACTCATACGTCAAGCGCTCGTTGGAGGGAAGTATGATCCTCACATGATGGCTCCATGGTCAGCAAAAATAACTGGTGTACTTTGGGGTCCATCAGTCAAGAACAGATGTCATTTTAATAAACAAAATCTTAAAATTACGGGTCCAAAATAAATAAATTGATTAGACCTAAAAAGATCCCCTTAATGTCATTTTGTCAATAAATTTCAGAGTACGATATGATATGAATTTGTGCTTTGTTCCTTTAGCATTACGTTAATTTCAGAGGAATATATCTTCATACAGGAGAAATCTTATTAACCGTAATCAATAAAATTATTAAACCTGCGAAATAGAAGTGCAGTCTAAGTTATGCTCTCCATTTCTTTCGATTCTACGGATAGAATAAAATTTTAATTTAGATGGTTACACAGCGGGTGAATATAAAAATAAAAAACAACAAAGATGTTGGAACCAATCTAAGTTTTGGTGAGACTCAGGTTATAGTTAAGCGCACTTTGATAATTGTAATTAATTCCTATCTTTTTTTATTCTTCTGTCTTCTATTTTTGTTTGTCATTCCTGGCAATGGGTTAATAAATATGAAATTACCATTTTTTCCTTTTTCAGTTATAATTTTCTATCGAAATCCGTTTTTACAACCCTATCCTCCTCTCAGTCATCATTTAGTGCGCTATTAGTTGTTTGTATTTATGTATATTACGGAATCTCAAATACAGCATATCAATAATTGAAATATCGTTTTATGCGACCATATGTAGCAGGATTATTACCTTTGGGCAGTGTGTTTGCTAGTTAACCGATTTGTACAGGTTCAAGCCCCAGCGGGGAACTGCAATTATCAGCAACCCGAGTACAAAAGAAAAACGAATTACATTGAAGTTTTTCCAACCACTGCACCAAAGGAAGGTCCCTACCTGGTAATCTAATGGACCGGAGAGTCTAAAAAAAATAACTTTGGGCATATGACAGCTGCGACATGCTTAAATTTAAGAATTATAGATGTGTTTGTAAATGCGCAATTGAAATCTAAAAACATACCGAAAGGTTGTCCTAATAAGCAAAAGATAATATCCCATTTCCCGTATTGTGATTCATTTTTCATGATTATGGAAATTATTAGAATATATAGAAGAATTGGTACAAATAACGTGAAGCATTCCATCCGTCACTTAGGAGAAACGAGTAATTCTCCATCGAAATTTACTGCGATCTGAAATCTATGCGGACATAGTGATTCCAAAACACTGTGACCCATTCTGCTTCCTTTTCTCTATTGATTTATGTCTCATATTCCTGTGTCCCCTGAACAATTTATTAGTAATCTAGCCCTGACACTTAAGGTACCAGAAAGCACATTAGTGCTAGTTAAGCGATAAACTTGCCATCCGCAGACAAAGCGCGCCATGTACGTGGGAACTTTTCGGATACTTATACCCGTAGGCTATTTTCAAAAAGCTAAATGGTGAACGGTTGATCTCCCTATACTTCATTCATAAGATATGTCCATCAACAAAAATCGGCGAGAGTAAAGTCTGAGCTCCTCGGTGGCCATGGAATGTCACCACTACGAGAAATCAATATATTAGGAAACATTTCTTTCTCCACGAGTACATACACGTTTGCAGGTAAATGGCAAGTGCCTCAATTCCATTGCATCTAGGCCCTTTCAATATATCCTCCAAATTCTTGTAACTCTCGCGTGAAAAATTTCTGCAGCATCCTCACATTCAGCCAAATTAAAATTCACATCATTTTCCCGAAAATATTTGAAGGAGTGAGGATCAACTGCGCCTTTAGCTCAGATAGTTGCCCACACCTTCATCATCAAATATACCCTCTTAGTCAAGGCTAGAATAATAGGAATGAATAATGTTTTTTTGATGCGCAATGTGACCTGACATATGATAAAATACATGAAAGTATTGACTACAACCACTGCGTCATAAGTGCGGTATTTTTGTCGTTACAAAGCCAGAAAAACAATATTTTTCTCCAGGAGTCGAAAAACAACTATAAAATTCTATGCCAACCAAGGTCGCAATAATAAGTATTAACTTCAACTCAAAGCTAAATATTGACTTTACCACAATAATCAAGAAGCCACACACGATTGTCTCTTTTCGGCAAAGTTATCTTCGTAGTTTGATTTTTATTTGAAACAGATCATGAAAAATTGTATATAAGCAAAGACTAATCTTCACTTAGTTATAGATCTGTCTAAGTTTACAAACAGTTTTAGATACCACTCTGAGTTAATAAAAATGAAGGCAGTTTTAGTTCTTTTAGTCATGTTTGCTGTATTTCCTCCTTCCCTCTATTCCTCCTTGGATCTTTCTGCTACTCCTGCTCTTCAGGCTGTTCCTTCTCCGCTCTTATATTTTTTTCCTTGGTCCCTTCTGGACCTTTCCGCTTGAAAATAACTCGGAACAAGCCTCAGTACTTCGCCTAACCGACCGAGAGCCTCTCTCTGTAAATTGGCCTACCGTTTATTCAGCCATTCAAAAGTTTAGGGGCGGCTTTATGTGCAGTACTCCGCTCTTTTGCTGAAGCATGCAACCGTTCCTTGAACGTCGCTATCCAGCAGCTCTTTCCATTTTTCCAATGGCTCTCTCTCTCTGAAATCGCCCCAACAACTGCCAGTTCAGAGGGTCGGGTTACGCATTCCCGTGGTTCGCTCTTTACCTTGGTGCCACGTTCACAGCAAGCGCTAGCAATCGAGGGGCTAGTGAACGCAAAATTCAATACGCGAAACAATACCGCGAGAAATACAAAAGCGAAGAAGGAATATGAGAAGAAAAAGGAAATTTGTCAAACAACGCTTGGCGTTGGACCTATCATGGAAGAAAAGAGGCTATTGAATGTAAAATATAAATATGTCAAACAACGCCTTGCGTCGGACACTCCTGAGGAGGAAGAAGCCTGAGTACCCACTCGTATTCCTATTATTTTATTAAGTCCGCGAAAGCTAGCTATCCCGGTGGATTCTCACGCAGATTTGGGGAAAAGGGACTAGCCGATGACGCGCCACCCCGTACATATAATAAAATATAAACGTCGGGCTCTCGACCATTGATGAATTTGGACTGAACCTCCTTCAGTCCGTTGACCGCTGTTCATGGTCGTACAAGTTGTGTTGATTATGTGTATGATGTTTGGGTAACTGTGTGGTGTTCATTATGTATCTTGTTGTGTACTCGTCCTTTATGTTGTAGATACATATGCCCTGGTGGTGTGGGTAAGATATTAGGCAGTCCACCCTCTTCTTCATCGCCGCTCGTCTCACTCGTCGCTGATTTAATTCACATCGTTGGCGGACGGTCCATCCGCATCAGAGGGTTGCCAACCGACCGTTGGGCTCTGTCTCCCGGAGTACCTGCTTTTGTTGCCCCCTTGAAGCGTGTGGAAAGGAATAAGCACTGAATGGCGGAACCATCTAGGAACGCTTAACGAGACCACTGCTTCAAGAAGACAACGGAATAAAAATGAAAGGCCAAAAATGGTGGACGGGTGAGAATTGGTAGGATAGAAGGGACCAAGGATCTCGTGCGAAATTTGCACGTAACACACTTAATTCAGCAGTTAGCTCTAAAAATGTTTCAGCATAATCAGTGAGAACACTAGATCAAAAGAAGTAAGCTCAAGTAGTGGACGCATGTATCTTTATACCGAAGAGGACAGCCATTATAGTCCGAAGTCCTTTAGACTCATATGTATGGATAGATGTAATTCTTAATATGCAGGCACTATTAAAGACTATGTCTTAATGTATGGTATACCTTTCTTTTATAAATAAATTGAATTAAATTGAAGGCAACCCTTGAGGGGCCTTCTAGATGTATAGTTCGCAAAATAATATAAGTCACACTTATCCTGAGCATACTTTTTAGCAAAAAAAAAAATCTTCCAGTTCTGATTTAAATCAAAGCCAGTAGGCATTTAATAGCAAAGCAACTGCAAGGACATACCTATCACAAGGAATGGAAGATACTTTTTATGTGGGTAATCTTGAAATAAAGAGGTCATTTAAATTTATTTAGTAGATTTTGTTATACTTTAAGTGTTTCCAAACTCTTCCCACTTTTTCAAAATGCAAACTTTCGACATATGAGTGCAAAATTTAGGGCCTTGATCAGGAGTTAATCAGAATATAACTTCTTTGCCATTAAGACTCCCGTAATCCACACTGAATGCCTTAATAAGGCCAACAAATTGGGCCAGGGTATTTGAGTCATCCACTAATGGGTACTAGGACGCGTAAGACTAGGGAAAAAAGCGACGTTCTAACAAGAAGGTATGAATCGGAAGCTTCGTTCCTTGGACCGGAATTATTCCACTGGTTAGAACCGTACCAAATTTGAAAAGAGCTGAGAAAAAAAGATGATAGTAAATGGGTATTGATGACATCTCATAACTAAGACAGAGCGAAGCACTTCTGCCGGAACTACAACTAGAAAAGAAATTAAATCTGTCAAAGCGCAATCAAAAATAAGATAAATCTACCTAGATGAGTAAACTTGAAAGCCTAAAAACGGAAGTGATAACTGGATCAATGACAAATGGTTTAGCTACAAAAGAGAAGAAGCTCTAGCGTCGGGCCTTAGGATAAGATTAGGAAGTGAAAGTTCACTAACAAGCAGCAGAAGACAAATTTTCTCAAATTGCAAAACTTGGTACGCCATATCGTTAGATAAGCTGTGTATTGCTAAGGTATTAATTTGTAACTAAATCAGTCGTAAACTAGCCAAAAGGCTGGTATGACTCTCTATGGGTCTTAACAACCTTCGATGTGAAATTTAAATGAAATCCAAAAAATTGCCTTAAAACAAAGTGTTAAATTTATTTTAGCGATACAATTAGAATTGTGATTTCGCATCTGGGTATAAGCCCACAGACCCCGGATATGAAGTTTGAAGTCAGTTCGTCTAGTCTTTAGTCTGCAGACCGAGTCACAGGTGGACAGACATATGGAATTGCCTTGGAGCTTTCTCTGCCTCCGAGAGCTGAAATTAGCCTTATTTCCTGGCAACATCGTGGTGATAGGATTATGACGGCCAGATTCCGGACTAGAGCTAATCAGTACAATTTAGAATGCACATACAAGCCTCAGATTTGTAAAGAAATTTATTTAAGTTAATCAATATTTATTTGGTGTTGAAAAAATAAATGAATTTTTGGAAAATATATTTTCTACATTCGATTCACAATTTTAATTTTTTTGAAGAAGATGAAGAACAATGAAGGATGGGGTTTCGTTTCATTCTAGTTCAGGTTTCATTAAAATTTGATAAAAAAGTAGGCGGCAAAAAAATATATGAACGTATTTTATCACTATATTCGTATCTAGCCAAACCTTGTTTGTATTGAAATGAAAGATCGTGCATAAGCTAACCTAGAAACTTAATTTCCCAATTAATTGCTAGTCATTCGCTGCGAAACTGGTGCCACACTAACAGAAAATGCTGCTAAAGGAGAACAAGCTCACCCAAACCCACGAGCCCTGTGCTCATCTACTGTGAAACAGCAGCCAACAAAGAGATGGGTGTCATTGTGACGACTGCACTGGTGTCATCTGGACAACAGACCAGCTCAGAATAGTCCAAGATTCCGTTTCAGATAAGATTCTGCAGCAAAACGAGGGATCCCCCTAACCACAGTTCATCGGCTGTAAAATCAAACCAGTCTGGCTACTCTTCATATGCAAGGGCAAGACTACGGTGGACTGGCTCAAGGCAGTGGTGCCCAGGTTACAGCACTAGAAGGATGCACGGCTAAGGGTTTTCGACGAGGTAGAAGTTTCACGTCCACAAATCGTTGTTGGGTACTTTCTTGGCAAAGACACTGCATCAGAACACATTTGGGACCTTATTAAAAAATAGAATGCAGAATTGCGAGTCGATGACTGGTGAGTACCCAACGCAGTCCAGCAAGCAAGCGCCATCGAGCTTACTATACTCTTTGACCCCATATGAGTTGAGCAGCTAAATTATATAGGGGGTATAGCGAGCTTTTGTTTCAGCTCCGTCCATCTGAGACTGAAAACTAAGGAGATCCGCGGACTCAAGCACAAGCACATCCAAAGTATCTCTAGCTTTACATGAAGGACTCAAGGGGCAAGCAGAGAGAATCCAGCGGCAATGGAGACAATCTGTGTCTCAACGCTAGCATGCTATCCATGCAATAAAGCAGATGCACAAATAAAACTGAAGTGTGGAGTATTGCTGAAAACTATTATAAGAACTAGAGACTGCCCGTGGGTGAAATAAAGTCTCTTCTGTTCTGGACCTCAGTTAAGGACGAACTAGCAGAGCTATTCACCAAATCTGTGTACAGAGAACAAGGATACGCAGAGGATGTTGTCAACAACGTTATGGGCAAATTCGAAATCATTATGACGGGAGACCAAGAGCTTAACCATCAACCGTGTAAAAACTATTCTTATTCCCTTTTTGCAAGAAGATGAAGTTTGATTTGAAACTAATTCCATTGGGAACACCCTTTAAGGAAAACAAACTATTTTGGAATAATCTTGGACAATTAATTATGCTAGAACTCTCAACTTACTAGGGCAACGTGCATGTTCCAAACGCTTACGGTACAAAGTGGGTCTGAAACCCTGGATGATCTACTTGACGTACAACACAATCATCAGAACAATGAACCCCTTCGCATCATTATAGTGCCCTATAGCACAACAGGTCAAAGTTAAGGAGCGGTTAAATCAACTACGCTGATTTGTGAGGGCATCACAAGGGCAATGAAAACGTGTGCGACGGCAGCAGCAGAAGCAATGCTTGGTCTCACACCGCTGCACCTCATAGTGGGAAAAAAGCTGCGCAGTGTTTTTAGGCTGCAACATATATTATAACTTTAGCCCGGCGACTTAGCACGCCATCTGAGGATTTTTGAAAACATCCAAAACAATCCAATCTTCAAGAAACTAGACACGACGTTTAAGAGATTTCGGTTCTCTAGGGATTTCGAAGTGATTTTAGGTGACCGATACAAATGGGGAAACGAACGTGTAGAGTGTACGGCGAGGAGAGTTGTTAGGTGCCCACTCGTCGGCCCGAGTACCACCCCGTGGTATCCACTCCACAATAACACAATGGAGAGCTCGCCGAACATTGGGTCAACGAAGGTTGGATAAGACAAGCGAAAAGGTTCATCAACCAAAACAAAAACAGAGCATGCAAGCTGCTCAAAATCAGCAGAGTAGATTTGCGAAATCCAGCGGGCTACCTAATCGGGCATTGTTCACTCAGATATCAACTGAATAAAATCATCAGGGGCACACATGTGCAGACTCTCTTGTGAGCAAAGAGAGACAGTAGAACACGTTCTCTGTGAAGGCCGTAAAGATACGGTTACTCCATCTAACGTGGGTCTCGATATGCCCAGCAGAAGTTTGGCACCTAAGGCACTGTTGGGGTTTATCAAAAGCCCCAATTTTGCTTTTGGTTAATTACTGGGCAAGCACAATAGATCTTACAGGTCGCAATGCACATGGGCCCCAGCCCCGTAGTCTGCGGAATAAAATTGACGGGAATACTCGTACTTGCTTTGTTCCAGACAAACATGTTACAATTGCCCAAAACTGTTCCAAACACATTATATCTTTAACAACACATACATTTAAGGTACTATCATAGGAAAAAAGTTTTATTTGTCTGTAAACATATGTTTGTGGCTAATAATGTTTAGATTGACTTAGGTTTGAAATATTTAAAGTACCCATACATATGTGCACTTTTGTCAAACAGCAGGAGCACGAATATTACTTTGCGTTGCTGAACTTTGTCCAATTTGTGGGGTGGAGCATTGGTGATAGAGGACCCTTTTGGAATGGAGCATGTGGTGGAGTGATGGTAAAGGATGTTGTCCAATTGGAGTGGTTGGTGAGGGAAGTTGTCCGACTGGAGGTGGTAGTGGCGGAAGTTGTCCATTTGTTGGTACTTATACTGGTAGTGGTAGTGGCAGTGGTAGTGGTAGTGGTGATGGCAGTGGTGATGGCAGTGGTGATGGCAGTGGTGATGGCAGTGGTAGTGGAAGTGGTAATGGAAGTGGTAGCGGTAGTGGAAGTGGCAGCGGTAGTGGTAGTGGTAGTGCTGGTAAAGATATAGATACGGGTACACCGATACCTATAGACGGATCAACAGCAATAACTGGTAAAGCAGTGGCTACTGTGGCGCAAAGTGCACAAATGACACCAAGTACAATGAAAACTCTCATATTGAATAATTTTGTTTCCGAAAAGAATGAGAAAACTATAGAGATACGTGCCGTAGAACTATATAATTTCAAATGAAGATCGAATACTGCTTTTATACTCTTTTTGGATACCCGTATGTCTGTCAAATTGCTAACCAATAGAACAGCTGTTACTGAATTCAAATATTTTTGTTTATTAATATTTTGGATCAGTTGGAAGTCAATATTTGCTTTGTGGAATATGCAACAAACATCGTATTTATGGATAATCAAAAGTTCCGCAATCAATTGTATCTAATCCACAATTTACTATGTTCGACATTGTACAGATTTTCATATTTGCTACCAGAGCTTTAAATGACCATTCTCTAGAGCTATAGGCCTAACTCGCACTATAAATGTCAAATTGTTTTTAGCTTTGTGTTGTAAGTATTAACCTAAACAGATGTGGTAATTAAACAACAGTGATATCAAAACAAAACGAGGGGAACATCTGTGTGTGGAGGTTACAAAATACGAAAGTGACTAATATTGTGAACAAAAATCTTAACTTTTACAGGTTCCACTAGATTGGTCGTAAGGACATGTGATTTATTTCACTTCAGGTTACTGTCTAAGAAAAGTTAAGACTTATGACGTAAGAGGACGATATTATCAAGGAGTATACACACAGAAATTTCTTTTTAACAGAAAACTGAAATACATGCCATAGTCGATGCACGGATCCTAGTCTTAGCTTACTCAGCAATATTAATTTAAATTAATATAGCGACTCTTAAGAGGTGTGGAATATTGTCAGTGCATATGCTCCCCACAATGGGTGCAATCAGATAGATAAGGATGCATTTTGGCTAGATTTCCACAATCTCCTTAAGAACATCCCAAAGGAAGAATTTCTGTTTGTGGGAGGAGATTTGAATGGACATGTCGGGAAATCAAACGAAGACTATGAAGACTGCCATGGAGGACTAGGATATGGCACCAGGAACCTTCCTGGTGAAGACATCCTAAGCATGTGCAAATCACACGGTCTTATCGTGTTAAATACCATGTTCATCAAACAAAGCCGACACCTGATCACTTACAGCAGTGGTGGAGATGAAACTCAGATTGACTACCATTTGGTAGGCAGTTTCATGAAGCCTCGGGTAAAAGATTGCAAAGTGATCCTGGGAGAGGCAATCGCTCGTCAACACCGTCTCCTGCTAACAGAAATTTTTATGAAAACACCAAAGAAAAGCAAACAAACAGGGGTCTCTGAGAAAATCAAGTGGTACAATCTGGACAAAGAAAAAGGCGATGCTTTTGTTTTCGTAATGAAAAATTACCTCTCTCACACCATCAACGGAGCTGAGGATGAAGAGTGCAGAGCACAAAATATGTGGGATTCCCTACAGCGAACTTGCTTAAAGAAGGCCAAATCACTGCTAGGAGCTTCAAAAGGCCACCATCAACACGCCAAAGAAACATGGTGGTGGAGTGATGAAGCTAAGAAAGTGATAAATGAGAAGAAAGCGGCTTTCAAAGCTTGGTCAAAGTGCCCCTCTAATAATAGTGACGAAAAAGCTCGCCTCGAAATGGAATACAGATGCTGCAAGAAAAAAGCGAAGAAGAAGTGCGCTCAGCTTCAAGCAGAGAGTACGGAGGGCCTGTATCGGGAGCTGGAGAAAATATTTTCCCCGGCTGCTGATGCAAACCAGGCTATCCAGGAGCTGCGAAGACACAATATGAACAAGAGTGCCACTATCTTCAAAATAGCCGCCCAAAGAAGGAAGAATGCTCAGGAGATTCGTTCGCCAAAGTTCATTAGCAATGCTCATGGCCAGCTTCTTGTGGATGACGACAAAATTCTGCAGAGGTGGCGGCAGTATTGTGAAGAGCTTTTGAATGAACAGTTTCCCCGGCTATACTTTCCAAGAGCCACCCCTAACTGTGGACAAATACCCGACATTACAGTCGAAGAAGTTAGTGAGGCGGTCAAATACTCCAAAAAACGAAAAGCGGTTGGGCCAGACGAGATACCCTCTGAGTTCTGGAAAAAGATGGGAGACATCGGGTTCAGATGGCTCAGAATTCTCATCTCCAAATTCGTGAGAGGTGATCCAATGCCGAATGAATGGAGGGAAAGTTACCTTCTCCCTGTATACAAAGGGAAGGGTGATACGCGAAACTGTGATAACTACCGTTCGATCAAGCTGATGTCACACACCATGAAAATCGTTGAGCGGGTATTAGGTGGCCGACTGCGAAAAATAATACGGCTATCTGATGATCAGTGCGGGTTTGTCTCGGGTAAATCAACCACAGATGCAATCCAAAGTATAAGGATCATAATGGAAAAACATCGTGATTCCTTAAGGGATTTGCATATTGTATTGGTTGACTTTGAAAAGGCATTCGACAGACAACCACGAGATCTGATATGGGTGGCGCTAAGACATCGAGGGGTTCCAGAAACCTATGTACAGATGATTATGGACATGTACGAAGGAGCAAAGACAAAAGTAAGATGCCCCGCTGGAGTAACCGAAGAGTTCCGAATCAAAGTCGGGGTGCACCAGGGAAGCGTTTTAAGTCCTTTGCTCTTTATTACAGTCCTTGATTATCTGCTTGAAGGTAAAGTGATGGACCCCAAGGTACATCAGTTATTCTTTGCTGACGATGGAGCCATCATAAGTGAGGATCCTACATCCCTGCAACGAGCACTTGATGTGTGGGTGGACGTTTTGGAGGGAAATGGGTATCGCATTAGTTCAAAAAAGACAGAGTACTTGTGCTGCCCGTTCTCTGATCCACTCAGGCCTATTCCAGACATTTATTTGAATGGAACAGTGCTTCCCAAGTGCGAAAAGTTCAAATATCTGGGATCTATGATCAATAGCAAAGCAACTTGTGATGACGACATCAATCATCGTGTAAGCGTAGGGTGGATGAAGTGGCGAGAAAATTCCGCTATCTTCTGTGACAGAAAAATGCCCCCTAAGTTGAAAGGAAGGCTCTACACCGCAGTTGTACGTCCAGCGCTCACATACGGTTCACAATGTTGGACGATGTACAAAAAGTATGAGAGTAAATTAACGGCAGCTGAGATGAAGATGCTTCGCATGACAGCAGGAGTGACAAAGCTTGATCGAATAAGAAGTTCGAAGATCCGTGGAAGCTTTCACATCCAGGAAACCATCGTACAAAAAATAGAGCGTGACCGGCTCAGTTGGTATTGCCACGTTCAAAGAAGAGATCATTTGAACCCTGTTAAAAAGGCAATATCAATGCACGTTCCAAAGACATCGCGATGTAGGAAAGGCAGGCCTATAAACGGCTGGATCAGACAAATGCGACGACATCGGCATTTCATTGGCCTCAGTAACCGAGTGATCCAAAATCGGCAGGCCTGCCGATATTTTCTGAGGTCAAATAGGCGAACCCCACAGGCGGATCAGTAGAAATGCGGTGAAGTGGGAGGGTTGTGATCCCTAGTTTTCGGATCATAACCTCGCTGATAAAAGGAAGAAGAAGAAGAAGATAGCGACTCTTAAGTTATGCTTATAACACAAAGCCAAAATACGATGGTTTCTACATATGCACCAGTATACCACGTTATAAACCCAACTAGATTACCACTTGTTAGCTTAGTATATAACTTGCCAAACGTGGTGTTGAAATTCGAAGATCAATATGCCACGTTTGTGATGCTGATTAGAAAAGTCCTTGAACTTCTTATTCGATGAAGCTTTACCACTCCTGCTTCCATGCGCAACATCTTAATTTCAGCTGCCGTTTATTAAACTTTATGCGATGTGTACATTGTATATATGTGAGTGCTGGGGGCACAACTGCGATGTAGAGCCTTCTTCTCCACATAGGGGAAATTTTACGGTCACAGAAGATAGCAGTGTTTTCCCATCACTTCATCCACCCTACGATTACGCGGTTATTGATGGCGTCGTCACAGGTTGTTTCGCTATTGATTATAGATCAGAGATACTTGAACTATTCGCACTTGGGAAGCACTGTTCCATTCAAATAAATGTCTGGAATATGCCTGAGTGGATCAGAGAACGGGCGACACAAGCACTCGGTCTTTTTTGGAATAATGAGGTACTCATTTGCCTACAAAACGTTCACTCATACGTCCAGCGCTCGTTGGAGGGCAGTATGATCCTCACTTATGATGGCTCCATGGTCAGCAAAGAATAAATGTAGTTTGGGGTCCATCACTCAAGAACAGATGTCATTTTAATAAACAAAATCTTAAAATTGCGGGTCCAAAATAAATAAATTGATTAGACCTAAAAAGATCTCCTTAGTTTCATTTTGTCAATAAATTTCAGAGTACGATATGATATCAATTTGAGCTGTATTTCTTTAGCTTTACGCTATTAACAAAAAGGATTTAAGTTTTCTAAGCCTAATTTCAGAGGAATATATCTTCATACAAGGGAAATCTTATTAACCGTAATCAATAAAATTATTAAGCATGCGAAATAGAAGTACAGTCTAAGTTATGCTCTCCATTTCTTTAGATTCTACGGATAGAATAAAATGTTAATTTAGATGGTTACACCGCGCGTGAATATAAAAACAAGAAAAACACTTAAGATGTTGGATCCAATCTAAGTTATGGTGAGACTCAGGTTATAGGTAAGCGCACTTTGATAATTGTAATTAACTTTCATCTTTTTTATTCTTCTGTCTTCTATTTTTGTTTGTCATTCCTGGCTATGGGTTAATAAATATGAAATTACTATTTTTTCCTTCTTCAGTTATAATTTTCTATCGAAATCCGTTTTTACAACCCTATCCAACGCATAGAAATTAAGAGTTGCTGCGTATCATGAACGGATGTCGCTAGACGGATGCATTATGAATATGATTTCGTGTGGTTATGTTTTTTAAACGCTTGAAATCACTTTATTTGTAATTTAGAGCTCGTCGCAGTCATCATTTAGTGCGCTATTAGTTGTTTGTATTTATGTATATTAAGGAATCTCAAATAGGGCAAATCAATAATTGAAATATCGTTTAATGCGACCATATGTAGCAGGATTATTACCTTTGGGCAGTGTGTTTGCTAGTTAACCGATTTGTACACGTTCAAGCCCCAGCGGGGAACGGCAGTTATCAGCAACCCGAGTACAAAAGAAAAACGAATTATATTGAAGTTTTACCAACCACTGCACCAAAGAAAGATTCGTGCCTGGTGTACAATGGACCGGTCAGTCTAAAGGAAAAAAAAAAAGCTCTGGGCGTATGACAGCTGAGACATGCTTAAATTTAAGAATTATAGATGTGTTTGTAAATGCACAGGTCTCCCTGCATCCTCGGTTAAGGCTTCCATTGACGATTGGGTCTCTCACGAACATAATTGTACGTGGCATGACTCTCCAGGGTGCATGTTGAATAAACGTATGCTCCCGGACGTCTGTAAAAAATCAGCGGCATTCTAGAAAAGACTGTAGACAACTTATTGGCATCTTGGCAGGTCACTTTGCTTTCGCCAAGCACCTTAACGTGCTTTGCTTGAGTGACACTACAATCTGCGACGCTTGTGGAGAGAGCCACGACACCGCGGAACATTATCTCTGTGAGTTTCCGGCCTTTACTCGTATCAGGTGGCAGATCCTCCGTGCTTATGTGGTAAGTACTGGTATTGTAAGCTCCTCATCACTGAAGTGCTTGCTTGGCTTTCTTAGAAAGACAAGGAAATTCCAATAAAATGGGTAAATCAGGGTTTGCTCTCTCGTAGTACAATGGACCAGTTGCGTCTGAGTGCTCCAGTAGAGCTTTTCCTATCACGACAAAAAATAAAAATAAAAATGCGCAACCTAAAAACACACCGAAATGATGTCCTAATAAGCAAAAGATAAAATCCCCTCTCCCCGTATTATGATTAATTTTTCTTGGTTACTGAAACTATTAGAACATAAAGAAGAATTGCTCCAAACATTGTACAAACATTTCCTGCATTATAGTGTAAGTGCTTACAACCTATGTATGTATTTAAATAACGTGGGGAAAAACGTGGAACATTCCATCTGTAACTGAGGATAAACAAGTAAGCCTACATTCAAAACTACTGGAATCTGAAATCTAGACAGACCTAGTGCTTCCAAAACCAATTCTGTTTCCCCTCTCTATTGTTTCATGTCTCATATTCCTGTATCCCCCGAACAATTCAATAACAATCTAGTCGTGACACTTAAGGTATCAGGAAACACATAAGCGCTAATTAAGCGATGAACTTGCCCCCCGCAGGCAACCAGCCAACCATGCAGGTGGGAACCTTCCGGATACTTATATCCACAAGCTATTTTCATAAAGCATAAGCATTAGGTCTCCTTCGAAAACTAAGGCCAAGTGGTGAACGGCTTATTTTCCTATACTTCATTCTTAAGATATCGCGATCAACAAAAATCGGCGAGAGTAAGGTCTGGGCTCCTCGGAGGCCATGGAATGTCAACCCTGCGAAATATCATTTAATTATAAAACACTAGCTGGTTGTACCCGCTTCGCTGGGTCCTTAAATGTGCGATTTCAAGTACACTTCTTTAGAGCACTCTCCGTTTTGTTATTAAAATAGTTCACCCGCTAATCCTTTATGAGGGTCGCGAGGGTAGGATAATTAGGTGCACTCTCTATCATTTTTGAACCTCCGCCGTGTCGACTCCAACTCATCTGGAGAAATCCCTAGACGGCTCCAAGAGAGATGTCGGGCTTGATCCAACCATCTATTTATAAGCATACCGAGGGGTCGCTAACTTGATGGTGCGGCAATCATGACATGTCTTGGAAACCAGTTGGGGTTACGTTCTGCGCGACGAAACCGTCAAAGCATAAATCCTTCCGTTCGAAAAAGTAGCTGCTCTACATTGAGTGCCTCGCGTACTCTGGTGTTACGCAACACCACGAAAGAACCTCTTTCAGCAGCTTGTATCCGCGACTGTAGGTGAGAGTTGGAACATATACCAAGTTAAAAACCGATAATTAGGTTTGAACACTAAAGGTAAGTTCGGCCTTCCTTATAACAGATTGACCAAACTCTCTCAAAATTGATCCAACTTGACCATTTCTACAGATTAACTCGACATTGCTTTTTCCGTCACTCGTGAATAAGACCCCGAGATACTTAAACGTATCAAGCTGTTTCATTGAGACTCTACAAACATGCAGAGTGTACTGAATAGGCGTTATGGAAACAGTCAATACTTCCGACAAACGACCAAGGATGACCAAATCATCCCCAAAGAGAGGATGACTAATCCTTAAGTCGCCCAATTTGCAACATTCTCTGCCACAGTTGCACTGCAGCATCCAGTCCATATATGCAATGAAGAAGTGAGGTGACGAAAGGCACCCTTGGCAGAGTCCAACCCTCACAGTGAAGGGTATTGAATTACCGCCATTTACCCGAACACAGCTTCTATAGTTTGTATATAAAAATTGCGTCGCCCTTAATAAGGAACTCCAGAGTTTGCCTCGAGGAACCCTAACACATGCTTTCGCCAAATACACAAAACAGGTGTATACAGGTTCAGCATACTCCCAGGTCTTCTCAAGAACCATTCTGAGAGTGAATAACTGGTCGGTTGTACTTCTACCGGGTCGAAAACTGAAACCATTGCTCATCCGCCAAACTATCCTCAACCAGAGCTCTGGAACGCATTTCTAGCACCTTAGCAAAGACGTTTCCATGGGGACTTAAAAGAGATACCACCTTTGGTTAATTCAATCTCTTTTGTCCCCCCTTTTACAAAGACGGGCAATCATCAGGTGTTTCACCGCATTCCTATGCCACTTTAATGACACGTGAGAGCCATTGCACTCACTAACTCACTCAAAGCATTTACCATTTCTGGCCCGATTTCATCCACATCGGTAGATTCGCCAACTTGTAGCGATTTGATCGCCAAAGTCTCGAGCATAGCTCTGTCATCTTCCTGATGACATGGCTTGTTTGGGATTGAGCAATTCTGAAAAGTGCTTTTGGCGCTGATCAAGTTGATTTCCCACATTGCCCATGAAGTAGATTTGGAGGAATTTATGTTGTGCGTCTTCAAGCGGTAGCAATGATCCAATTCGATGGTGAATTTGGCCTTGGATCTGTAGAGTCGATGACGAAATTAGAATCAATGATTTTCTTTAATTAATTTATTTAATTTAATTTCTTTAATCTTTTATTACCTTGAATGTCGGATTGAATCCGCGTTCATCAAATATCTCTCATTTGAAAGCATCCATTATATTTCTGAGTGGTCGATAGAAAATTACATGATTCTGGTGTTTCACCACGAAGCAAAGAATGAAATGGCTCTGGTGGCAAGGGCAATGGTGGTAATTTAACCTTGCCACTGAGACAGCATAATCCAGGCGTTTCTCCAGCGAACTTCAATGCACCGCAATGGTTGCACACAACCTCCATTGGGCCAATTTGAACGGAAGGATGCGAGCTGTAGTCAATTGTGCAATCGTAATGAAACGCTACTCGATTCAAATCAACACTTGAAGCACTTCTTCTTACGCGTTGATTTCGATTTTCACGTTGTTGAGTTGTTTGATTTGCTCGACGATTTCTCATTGTTAACTGAGCCGTTTCATTTGCCGCCTGTCTTTCTTCTTATGCTTGTGATGCACGAAGTCGAGCCATACTAACACGGCGCTGTTCTCGTGCGATTTCTTGTTCATCCGTATTCAATTGATTGGCGATATTCCGAGCTCTACTTGCATTACGGGTTCGATGCGAAAGATTAGATCTTCTGGCTCGCGGCATTGTGAATAACACTGAGAAATGAATCTCACAAAAGCAATTAAGGAATTATCGCTACATACATGTGCACAAATGTCATAACCTCACAAAATCTTCGTTGGCAACATACCGTTTGAAAATAGAATTCCACACCAAAATGATCAATCAGAATGAAATGAACAGCGAATTCGAATTGATTTTAAAAGTAACCCATCTAAAAATTAATAGCACAATCCGAAATTAACGTTTGGATTTATTG
The DNA here is from genome assembly GCA_945910035.1 of Brachypalpus laphriformis. NCBI lineage: Eukaryota > Metazoa > Arthropoda > Insecta > Diptera > Syrphidae > Brachypalpus > Brachypalpus laphriformis. The sequence continues at coordinate 130,473,755 of OX246755.1, forward strand.
TCGATGCGCACGTAATCACAAAGAAAAAAAATTGTCACAACGTAACGTAAACATAAACGTCATCTATCATGAAGATGGCGTCGTAAAATCGCTCCATACAAAATGTATGGGAAAATGAATTTTCTTCATAATTTTTTTTTTCTGGGATTTTTCGGGAATTTTCTTGGGTATTCTTCTTGTTTGGTCGGAGGCCAGTCCGAATTGGTCCGAATCATCGAAATCGGTCCAGGCGTTCTTGAGTTATAAGCTTAGTAACTAACGTCACTCTCTTTTATATATAAGAAGATGATAGGAGAGCAAATAAATACACACGTCAACGGCTTAAGACTAACTTTATTATTCATTACTTATGCCCAGTGTTGCCACTCAGCCAAAAATTTATTGGTCAAAACCGTACAAAAAATCGGCCAAACCGTGAAAGAATTAGCCAGCATAATTTTTAGTCAAGAGCTTCCTAGAAACGTCTTAAAGGGCACAATACAAAGAACGAAACACAAAAGCGTTACATTGTAAAGCCTTTTTTGAAGCAAAAAAATGTGAAACAAGCAAGTATTTTGCATTTTTAACTATTTATTTTCTGTTCATTGTTAATTGTTCATTCAAATAATTGTAGTTTCACTTTAGAGGGTTTTCTCAAAAAATGGCCAAAGTTAATAAAATTGGCCAATTAGCCAAGAGAAAAAAAATCAGCCAGATTTGGCCGAATTCAGCCAAAGCTGGCAACCGTGCTTATGCTAACTTACATGCTAGATGAAATGAGAGAATTGTTGCGTGTAGTACATAGCGCACAGTTATACAGTGTGACTAACAAGTTAGTACCTACATACTACATGCATGACAGGACCGGTCAACATTTAAATGAGACTTAGTAAACAATTTATTTAAGAAATTTGTATGTTTAAGGTAAACATATTTTTATTCTCTCTTAACCGTTTGGCGAAATATCTTACGTAGTATAACCAATAACAAATTGGAGGAAGTATGTCTTCGCATATATGGTATGTATTACGGAGCAGTGCGTAATACGCCTCAAATTTCTAAAGAAATCTGTTTGAGTTCAACAATATTTACTTTGGATTGAAAAAGGTTTATTTAAGTATAAATATGTTTGTGGAAAACATATTTTTTACATTCGATTTACAATTCACAATTCACAATAGGTTTTTTTTTTTTTTCAAAAAGAATAATAAATCTTTCCATTCAAATTCTTGTGCCACTTAAAGTTTAGTAAAAAATTAGGCGGCGAAAAAAGGTAGAAAAGTATTTTATCACTATGTTCGCATATAAGCAAACTTTTTTTGTATTTAAATAAAAAGTAGTGCGTAGGCTAAGTTAGGAACTCAATTTGCCAATTAATTGCTAGTCATTTCCTGTGAAACTGTCACCACACTACCAAAAAATGCTGCTTAAAGGGGGACAAGCTCACCCAAACCTACGAGCCCTGTACCTATATACAGTGACACAGCAGCCAGCGAAAAGATGGGTGTCATTCCTGACACTGGTACCATCTGGACGACAGACCATCTCAGAATAGTCCAAGATGCCATTTCAGATAAGATTCAGCAGCAAAACGAGATATCTACAGTTCTTCGGGTGTAACTTCAAAACAGTCTGTCTACTCTTCACATGCAAAACCAAGCCTACGGTGATCCGTTCCCATTCTTCAGCTGCCTTGACGTGGCGGAACGGCTTAAGAGTCAATGACCCTAAGGATCCGAAAGGACCCCAGGTGAGACATCGAACCAAAGGCTGAAGACGTCTTGACTGTGACGCAAAACCTGTTAAAAGTATGATGGAAGAAACATTCACGGTATATACTCCAGGTGGTACTCGCGCAAGCGACAATCCACCCGTGGTCTTTTCGACCCCGGCCGGGACAAGGATTCTGGAGGTCCCAACCAACATACTCAAACCCCCCGCCTCTGGCGTTGACCCGGAAGTAGTATCCTGCGGCTCTGTCTCCGACTCGTTTGGTAGACTGGGCTGGAATGACGGAGAAAGTGGCGGAAAGGCTTCGGCTGGAACGTCTAATCTCTGTTTTAATAGTCGGGCAGCTGGTCGAAGTTGTGTTGAAGACGGTTTGACTCGGGATACCGAAAAAGGTGAACGAGCTCCTGAAACGGCGCACTCCGAAAAGCTCCTGACTAAGAGTCAGTTGAAGAGGAGAAGAAGGAAGGCGGCGATGGCGCGGTGCAAAGAGGCTGCAGAGTCAGCTGAAGGCGCAAGCGCTGGTAGCAGTCATCCCTCAATGGCGGCGGGAAAGAGGCCTAGGTCGACAGAAAGTACTCCAACTGGAGTCGGTCTATCCCTCGGACCCAACGCCGGCTCCCCTTCAGTTGGCTCGAACAGGTCAAAGCGGACGAAGCAAGTTTCGCCTACTTTCATCGGTGGAAGCGTGTGCGCATCTGATGCGCGCCCCTCTGCTGGACACACTCTTACCGGTGGCGTTATCTGCGCACAAAATCTGAGTGATGCTGGTGTTGCTATCCCTAAAGGTCCCAGCACTAGCGGACAGAAAATGGCAGACGCAGGCAAAGCCACGGGTAAGGGTGCTCGTCTCGGCGGAAGCGTGGGTGCATCAGGTGCTCGCCCTTCTACCAAGAAGCCTCGAACCGGAGGTATTACCCGCGCACAAAATCTGGGTGATGCGCGTGCTGGAACTTCTAAAAGCTCTAGCACCTGCGGACAGAAATTGGCTGACGTGGATAAGACCCTCGGTAAGAAGCAATCCGGATCGAAGGAGCGAAGGGAGCAGATTCTGTATAGTGAAACTGCTTCCTTCGCTCTTACGCTACGAATCGCAAGAGCTGGCAATGATCACAAGATGACCGACGCGGAGTGCAAACACTGCGAAAATCGTCTGTGGGAGTTGGCTTCGGCAGCAAATGCCTGCATTCAAGTGGAGGGCTGTGCGTTAAAGAGCGGAACCTTCGTGGTGAAGTGCTCCTCGCAGCAAACCCTTGAATGGCTAAGCAATGCGGTGCCGAAAATACCACCTTTGGGGACCACTTCTTTTGTGGTTCTCATGCCCATCAAGAGAACGCGCGCCATTTGCTTTATCCCGGGGAAACTCAGGAAAACGGTGGATGTGCTGACGCGTCTCCGTACCCAGAATCCTGGCCTCGACACGAGCGAATGGTTCGTCTACTCTCACGGCAAGTGCAAGAATCGGGAAAATGTGGAAGGTTCTTCGCTTGTTGTGGGTTTAGATCTTGGCTCTGTGGAGGTCCTGAAGTCTAGGTATGACATGCGTCCTTACCTGCATCTTGGAAGGATTCATTTCCGCTTAATTTCCAAATGAGTGCAAGTAATGGGCGAAAACCACCGACTATATCTATGATATTTTCGCAGATTAACCTGCATCACTCCAAGGCTGCTACCGCTCTCTTAAGTAGTAGACTTTCCGTGGTGCGTACAAAACCCCACATAACATCTATCCAGGAACCATATGTGCGGAACAAGCGCATATGTGGATTTGGTGGTGTTCGTGGAGTAACGGTGCTATGTGACGAGCGATCTGAAAGACCGAGAGCTTGTCTAATTGTGCCGAATTTCCTCTCAGTAAGCAACCTTGGACAATTTTGTGGTCAGGACTTGGTTGCTGCAGCTGTAAGCTACGAAACAAATGGAAGTAGGAAAACTTTCGTCGTTGCGTCGGCTTATTTCCCTTATGATTCGGTAATGCCTCCACCACCGAAGGCGGTTGCCGAACTCATAAAGTATTGTGACACTCGGGAGACGGGACTAGTCATATGCTGCGATGCTAATGCTCAGAATACAGTCTGGGGCAGCAGCAAATACAACATACGAGGTAACCATCTCCTAGACTTTATACTATCATCTGGTATGACAATAAACAATGTTGGCTCCCAGCCAACTTTTGTTACGGCAAGGAGGCAGGAGGTAATTGATTTGACTTTATCTAATAGGTACTTCAAGTCGATTACTAACTGGAGGGTACTGCCGGAAGTGTCCTTATCAGATCATAGATACATCGTTTTCCAAATCGAATGCGAAGCTTTAACTTTGCAGGAGAGGAGGAATCCGAGGAAAACCAACTGGGTGCGGTTTAGGAAAGAGCTATACAGATCTGTCAAAACTCCAGCTAAACTCAGAACGAAACGAAAGGTTGAGGATGCTGTTCAAAACCTGACCAGTGTCCTTACCAACTGTTTTGAACTGGCGTGTCCAATGACAAAAAACTCCTGCAGAACGCCGGTTCCCTGGTGGAGGCCGGAACTGCAGCGGCTTAGGAAAGAATCCAGAAAACTTCTGAATAGGTCTCTTAAGACAAATTTAGAAGGTGACTGGGATCTCTTTAGATCGAAGCAAAAAGACTATAAGAAGTTAATTCGTTTGTCGAAAAGTGCTTTTTATAGAGATTTTTATGAAAAGATCGAGACACTCGGTGAAACCAGTAGGTTGGTTAAAGTCCTCAAAAGAGGTAAGCCGACCAAACCGGAGTCACTCAGACGGTCTGATGGCAGGTTTACTGAGATAAAAGCGGAAACTTTTAGTCTTCTGCTGGAGACTCACTTTCCTGGCAATCGGATAATCACTAGGTCGCAGCTTGGCCCGCTTACCCAGGCTGAGCTTGATCTAAGTCAGAAAACTCGGCGCAGTTGGTATATTGCATCAGCCGTGGTAACAGATGAGGCCATCAAATATGCTGTGGCATCTTTTGATGGTTTCAAATCGCCTGGCACCGATGGAATATATCCGGCTATGCTGCAACAGGGTATAGATCAGCTATTGCCAACTCTGAAAAGAATTTTCACCACTGGCTTGGCGCTGGCATATATTCCTACACCTTGGCGGACTGTCAGAGTAGCTTTCATACCGAAAATTGGTAAGGAAGACTATTCGCTCCCCAAGAGTTTCAGACCTATAAGTTTGACATCCTTCTTACTGAAAAGCATGGAGAGACTGATAGAATTTCACGTGCGCAAAGTTGCTTTGAAACTGCATCCACTATCGGAGATGCAGCATGCTTACCAGCGTGGGAAATCCTGTGAGACCGCACTTCAAAATCTAGTGGCCAGAATTGAATGCGCGCTTGATAGGAGAGAATACGCGATGGGTATCTTCATCGACATTGAGGGTGCTTTTGACAATGCAACTTTTGACTGCGTGTGCGACTCTGCCAGACAACACGGTGTAGATGAAACATTAGTGTTGTGGATTAAAGCAATGCTAATGAATAGAACGTTGGTAGTGGATGCGGATTGTGGCCAATATGTTATGACAGGGGTAAACAGGGGCTGTCCGCAAGGTGGCGTTCTGTCTCCATTGTTATGGTGCATGGTGGTCGACTCTCTGTTGAACACTCTAAATAGTTCTAACGTCTACGCTCAGGCATATGCGGATGATGTCGCCGTACTTTCTGTCGGGCTATGCCTGGCGACGGTCTGTGCTAACGCACAGGCGGCGCTGGACATGTTCGATGAATGGTGTACTAGGAGTGGGCTTTCGGTGAATCCTCTTAAGACTGAGGTTGTTCTTTTTACGAGAAGGAGGATTTTGACCGGTCTGACTCAGCCAGTACTAAAAGGCGTCACCATTCGCATTTCCAATGAAGCCAAATATCTGGGAGTGATACTAGATAAGAAACTTCATTGGTCTAAACACGTCGAGTCGAAAACATCCAAGGCGCTCTCAGTCTTCTGGCAGTGTAAGGGTGCTTTTGGCAAGACTTGGGGCTTATCACCGAATAAGGTTCTCTGGATCTACACGGCTATGATAAGACCATTCATCGCATATGCGTCGGTTGTTTGGTGGAAGGGGCTCTCGCGTAAATATGTGGTTGCTTTTTGCTCGAAACTCCAAAGAACGGCTTGTCTCGGCTGCTCAGGAGCTTTCCCGAGTACGCCTGGCTCTGCTCTAGACGCTTTGCTGAACTTACCTCCCCTTGATACTTATATCATGGGTTGCACTATCAAAGCCATCCATCGTCTTAGGCGGAGCGGTTTTTGGTATACTCCACACTGGAACTTTGATGAACTTGCGCGACACTTATCTTACGACTCCTGTCTTATGGATATGCCGTCTGATGCAATGACACCAGAACTCCAGCTGATGCGCAAATTCAGAGTCGACTTTCCTTGTGTCCAGGACTGGCTTCGGTCAGAATCTGAGCCGGGAATCGAATGTAGTCGTATTTTCACGGATGGTTCCAAAACCAGTCAAGGGTCTGGCGCTGGGGTCTTCGTGGAAGTCGACAACATTAGACTTCACTTCTCGTTAGGCAAATATGCGTCTGTTTTCCAAGCGGAAACTTATGCAATCCTAATGGCCATGAACTATGTTGTGAAGAACAGGTGGAAGGGACGTAGCATTTGTGTCTGTAGTGACAGTCAGGCTGCGCTTAAGGCCTTGCTTAACCCTTTAACCACTTCCAAAAAAGTTCGTGAAACCAAAAACTCTTTGAACTCGGTCGCAAGGCTGAATTCTCTGTCTCTTATCTGGGTCCCAGGTCACACTGGGATCTTGGGGAACGAGATCTCCGATGAGATTGCTAGACAAGGCTCAGAGGAGGCTTCCTCCGGTCCCGAACCCGTGTTGGGTCTTCCAGCGTCCTCGGTTAGGGCTTCCATTGACGATTGGGTCTCTCACGAGCACAATTGTGTGTGGCATGACTCTCCAGGTTGCAGGTTGACTAAACGCATGCTCCCGGACGTCTGTAAGAAATCAGCGGCATTCTTGCTGTCTCTCTGCAGAAAAGACTGTAGACAACTTATCGGCATCTTGACAGGCCACTTCGCTTTTGCCAATCACCTTAACGTATTAGGCTTCAGTGACACTACAATTTGCGACGCTTGTGGAGAAAGCGACGACACCGCGGAACATTATCTCTGTGAGTGTCCGGCCTTTGCTCGTATCAGGTGGCAGATCTTCGGTGCGGATGTGGTGAGTGCTGGTACTGTAAGCTCCTCATCACTGAAGTGCTTGCTTGGCTTTCTTCGAAAGTCAAGGAAATTCCAACAAAATGGGTAAATCAGGGTTTGCTCTCTGGCAGTACAATGGACCAGTTGTGTCTGAGTGCTCCAGTCGAGTGTTTCCTATCCCGACAAAAAAAAAAAAAAAAAAAGCCTACGGTGAACTGGCTGAAGGCAGAGGTGCCCAGACTACAGCCCTGAAAAGATGCTCGCGAGTTTCGGACCGAATATCGCTTTACTGTGCTCACGCACATAAGAATAAATGTAAGCAGTTATCTCGCAAGTAAACGCTTCTCGCATCGGCTCGCTTTGTCTGTACACGCAGCCTAACGGAAACCATATCTACGAGTACATCCATTCGCATAGTCGAGTAGTGACAAGGATAATTAATTCCTATACGTTACGTTTAAAGCTGGAACTCCTTATCAGGTACACCCATGCGCAGACTCTCTTGTGAGCAAAGAAAGACAGTAGAAAAGGTTCTTTGTGAATGTCCTGGGACCACAAAGATGCGGTTACTCCATCTAACGCATTTTTCGATGGGCCTAGTTATACTCGTAGCTTGGAACGTAAGACACTATTAAGTTTTATCAAAAGCCCCACTTTTGGTTCTGATTAACCACAGGTGAAGCACAATGCGAGTAGATCTTACAGATTGCAGTGCCCTTGGGCCCCAAACATCGCACTCTACAGAATAATATTGACGGGAATACTCGTACATGCTTTGTTCCAGACAAACATGCTACATAAAACTGTCCCGAACACATTATATCTTTAACAACACACACATTTAAGGTACTATCATAGGAAAAAAGTTTTATTTGTCTGTAAACATATGTTTGCGGCTAATGATGTTTAGATTGACTTAGGTTTGGAATATTTATATGTAGTACCCATAGCAGGAGCACGAATATTACTTTGCGTTGCTGAACATTGTCCAATTTGTAGGGTGGAGCATTGGTGATAAAGGACCCTTTAGGAATGGTAAAGGATGTTGTCCAGTTGGAGTGGTTGGTGAGGGAAGTAGTCCGACTGGAGGTGGTAGTGACGGAAGTTGTCCATTTGGTGGTGCTTATACTGGTAGTGGTAGTGGCAGTGGTAGTGGTAGTGGCAGTGGTGATGGCAGTGGTGAAGGCAGCGGTAGTGGAAGTGGTAACGGAAGTGGTAGCGGTAGTGGGAGTGGCAGCGGTAGTGACGGTAAAGATATAGATACGGGTACACCGATACCTATAGACGGATCAACAGCAATAACTGGTAAAGCAGTGGCTACTGTGGCGCAAAGTGCACAAATGACACCAAGTACAATGAGGACTCTCATATTGAATAATTTTGTTTCCGAAAAGGATGAGAAAACTATAGAGATACGTGCCGTAGAACTATATAATTTCAAATGAAGATCGAATACTGCTTTTATACTCTTTTTGGATACCCGTATGTCTGTCAAATTGCTAACCAATAGAACAGCTGTTACTCAATTCAAATACTTCTGTTTATTTACTTTATGATTTAATATTTTGGATCAGTTGGGGGTAAATATTCGCTTTGTGGAATATGCGACAAACATCCATATTTATGGCTAATCGAAAGTTCCGCAATCAATTGTATCTAATCCACAATTTGATACCTTTGACATTGCACAGATGTTTGCTATTTGCTACCAGAGCTTTAAATGACCATTCTCTAGAGCTATAGGCCTAACTCGCACTATAAATGTCAAATTGTTTTTAGCTTTGTGTTGTAAGTATTAAATTAAACAGATGTGGTAATTAAGCAACAGTGATATAAAAACAAAACGAGGGGAACATCTGTGTGTGGAGGTTACAAAATACGAAAGTAACTAATGTTGTCAACAAAAATCTTAACTTTTACGAGTTCCATTAGTTTGGTCGTAAGGACATGTGATTTATTTCACTTCAGGTTACTGTCTGAGAAATGTTAAAGCCTAATGACGTAAAGAGATGATATTATCGAGGAGTATACACACAGAATTTTGTTTAAAAGAAACCTTGAAATACATGCTATAGTCTATACACGGATCTGGTCGTAACTTACTCAGAAAATTCGTATAGGAGCTCTTAAGTTATGCTTATGACACAAAGCCAAAATACCATGGTTTCTACATCGTCTTCTTCCTTTTATCAGCGAGGTTACGATCCGAAAATAAGGGATCATAACCCTCCCACTTCACCGCATTTCTAGTGATCCGCCTGTGGGGTTCGCCTACCATGGTTTCTACATATGAACCAGTATACCGTGTTATTCGTATACCGCCATTTTAAGCTATATTACCACTTAATAGCGTTTGTGATGCTGATTTAAAAAAAAAAAAAACCAATTTCACATGTGTACTACAACTTCACAGCGCTACTTTCCTTGGAATTGGAAAATTCCCTCAAACAATTAGCATTTAAATTGCAATTTTTACAAAATCAGTTGTTATTCTTCTTCTTCCTATATCGGCGAGGTTATGATCTCAACTCAAAAGATCATAACGCTCCCACTTTGCTCAATTTCTACTGATCCACATGTGAGGATCGCCTGCTCATCCTCAGAAAATATCGACACGTGTCCCGATTTTGGATCATTTCATTACTACGGGCAACCAAATGCTCATGTTGTCGCATTTATGTGATCCAGAAGTTTTAGCGATATATTCCGAACGTTCATTAATATTGCCTTTTTAATGGGGTTCAAATGATCTCCTCTTTCAACATGACAATACCAGCTGAGCCACTCGCGCTCTTTTTCTAGTGAGTTGTTTTCTTTTTACGTGAAGCGTGAAGGCCTCCACGAATCTTCGAACTTCTTATTCGATCAAGCATTGCCACTCCTGCTGTCATGTGCAACATCTTAATTTCAGTTCCCGTTTATTTATGTACCTTCATGCAATTTGTGCATTGTCCAACATTGTGAACGGTGCATATGTGAGTGCTGGAGCAACAGCTGCGTTGTAGAGCCTTCTTCTCAACTAAGGGTGATAGAAGATAACAGAATTTTCCGGTCAATTTACGCTTACGTGGGCGCCGTGGTGTAAGTGGTTAGTGTGTCGGATCACTACGCATGAGATTCCAAGTTCGAATCCCAGAAAAAACCAAAAAGTTTTTTTACGGTCCCACCTCTCGCGAGCGTCTGACAAACATCCGAAAGTATTGTTGTCATGAAAAAGCCTCTTAAATCGCCGTTCGGATTCGGCATTAAACTAAAGGTCCTTCCATTCGTGTGAAAAATATGACGCACACAACATGAGTGGTTGCGAGAAGCTAGGCCCTGGCTCTTAAAGAGCTGTTGCGCTAAATATTTATTCATTTTACGCTTACACGATGCTTGATGTCGTCATCACGGATTGCTTCGCTATTGATCATTGATCCCATATACGTGAACTTTTCGCAGTTGGGAAGCACTGTTCCGGTCACATGAATGTCGGCAATAGAAATCAGAGCACGGCAGCACAAGTACTGTGGCGCTGCAAAAGAAGACGAAAGCTGCTCGTAAGGTCTACGAGCAAAAGACACGGGAACAACATTGGCTTCTCCAAAAGAAGAAGAAAGAACATGAGACGCGCGTTCCCGAACATTGAGGGCTTAGACTCCAGACACAATGTACGGAAGTTTTGCCAAAAGGTAAAAAGAACGTGTCAGAGAAGAATTACCCGTACAGAAACCTGTAGAGATGAAAATGGAAACCTCGTAGTAGAATCACAGTCGGTGCTGAGAATATGGAAAAACTACTTCTGAACTTTTCAAGGCAGCTGGTGATGAATCGGAGACCATACACCAACTCATCTCTAAGACTTGGTCAGACGAGTGTATGCCTAATGAATGGAATCTCAGCATCGTTTGCCCACAGGAAAGGAAACCCCCTCAACTGCGCCAATTATAGAGGCATCAGTCTCCTCAACGTCGCATACAAGATCTTTTCTGCGATATTGTGTGAACGCCTGAAACCTTTTATCAACAGCCTGATTGAACCCTAACAGTGCGGTTTCAGGCCAAGAAAGTTCACCATCGATCAAATCTTCACGCTTCGGCAGATCCTGGAGAAAACACAAGAAGTCTAAATCGATACTCATCATCTCCTTATCGATTTCAAGGCCGCCTATGACAGCATCTATAGAGAAGAGCCAATCTTGTTCGTCTGTGCAGGATGACGATGGGGAATACTCGCTGCTCCATTAAGGTCGATCATGACCTCACCGAGGCCTTTGATGTCAAAAAAGGTTTTAGACAAGGTGACGCGCTGTCATATGACTTCTTTAATATTGTACTTGAACGGATTGTGCGGAACTCACAAGCCAACATCAGAGGCACAATCCACCAAAAGTCCGTACAACTGGTTGCATACGCTGACGATATTGACATAATCGGAAGAACTCAGCGGGCTGTCACCGACGCGTTTGCAAGCATTGAAGAAGAAGCGGCCAAATTGGGTTTAGCGATAAACGAGGTCAAAACCAAGTATATGCTGTCCACAAGAAGGGACAACCAACACCGACGAATTGAACAGAACGTCTCAGTGGGTAGCTACAACGTCGAGGTAGTAAGGGGCTTTGTCTACCTTGGCTCTGCTATAAACTCTATAAACAAGATCAGGGCAGAAATCAAGCGAAGAATAACTCTTGCCAATCGCTGTTTTTTCGGGCTTATAAGGCAATTCAGTAAAGTAAGTAAACAGTAAAGCCCTATCAACTAAGGAGGCTCTGTATAAGACCCTGATCATCCCAGTCCTGCTTTACGGCGCTGAAACATGGACTTTATTAAAAGAGGATGAAGATATCCTTGGCCGCTTCGAGAGAAAAAAATCTTCCTAAGAATTTGCGTCCCGTTTGCGTTGACGGGTTTTGGAGGAGAAGATTCAATCACAAACTATACGAGCTGTACAGCGACATCGACCTAGTCAAAAAACTGCGTATTGGACGTCTGAGATGGCTAGGACATGTAGAGTGGATGGACACCAACGCTCCGGCCCGCAGAGTCTTCGAATCTAACCCCAAAGGACGACGCAGTGAAGGACCTCCTCGCCGTAGGTGGCGCGCACAAGTTCAAGGGGACCTCGACCTTGGAGTGCGCAACTGGAGTGCGCAGCTGGAGGCAATTAGCTAAAGACCGAGCTAAATGGAGAGGCTTGTTGGTTGAAGCCCAGGTTCACCCCGAACTGTAGCGCCAGCTAAGTAAGTAAATAAGTTGTCGAGTTCCACGAAGACAACAGCACCAGACCCTTGACTGGCTGTGGAACCGTCCATGAAAATACGACTGCATTCGATTCCTGCCTCAGACTTTAGCCGAAGCCAGTCCTAAACACAAGGAAAGTCGACTCTGAATTTGCGCATCAGCTGAAGTTTTGGTGTCATTGCATCAGACGGCATATCCATAAGACAGGAGTCATAACATAAGTATCGTGCAAGTTCATCAAAATTCCTATGTCGAGTATAACAAAAACCCCCCGCCTAAGACGATGGATGGCTTTGATAATGCAACCCATGATATGAGTATCGGGGGCAGGTAAGTTCAGTACAGCATCTAGACCATAGCCGGGCGTACTCGGAAAAGCTCCCGTGCATGCCATATAGCGTAGTTATAGTTTTACATATTCTCCATTCGGCTTTAATTATTTTAAGAGAAATAGTATATCTTGACACACACGCAGATGTGTGTAATTGAAATAAGCTCGAAGAGAATAAGAGTTGGTTGGAAGTAATGACTTATAAGAAAATTTGTTTTGGGGTAATACAATTTCCTTGGACCGGTCAACATTTAACTGTAACTAAGAAAACTGTTTATTAAAAAAATATGTATGTTTATAAATATATTTTTATTCTCTCTTCAGAATGCTGCAAAAAATTTGTAATCACATAACCGCCTCAGATTTCTAAAGAAATTTGTTTGAGTTAATCAATATTTATTTGGGATTGAATAAAGTTTATTTAAAAATAAATATGTTTGTGGAAAACATATTTTTTATATTCGATTTACAACTCGCAATTTGTTTTTTCAAGAAGAATAATCAATCTTTCCATTCAACTTCTTGTGCCATCAAAGTTTAATAGTAGACCACATCAACACCATGTGGATTATCATCGAACAGTGTGTTGAATATCAATCGCCACTGCACCTGCTGTTCATCGATTTTGAGAGGGCGTTCCATAGTGTCAACAGGGAGTTTATTTGGATTGCCTTACGCAGGATTGGTATTCCGATAAAGTAATTGCTATTATCAAAGCTACATATGAAGGCTTCAAGTGTCACGTTCTGCACAGAGGAAAGTTGTCTGAGGAATTTGAAATCCAAAGTGGGGTAAGACAAGGCTGTATCCTTTCACCAATACTTATTTATTTATTTAGCTTATTACAAGCAAGCTTAAATCTAAACTTAAGAACTAACAACGAGGGACCTTAACTCTAAGCTTAACAGTTTTTTATTCTTTTTTTTTTTTTTTTTAATTTTTTTTTTTTTTTTTTTTTTTTATTTTAATTTTTTTTTTTTTTTGTTTTTTTTTTGTTTTTTTTTTTTTTGTTTTTTTTTGTTGGGCCCTTGGGGGCCCACACATTTTTTATTAAACCAGGTCTTAAAAACTATTTTAAAAACTAAAGAGGGAACTGGGACTGGTTAGTTCATGAAGAGGTGTACAGGGACTTTCTAAGGGCGGATAGACTCGAATGAAAGTCTAGGGTGTTCTGTGAGTTATTTGCCAGGCGTAACATTCTGGAAATTGGTTCGAAATTTCCGTAGTTGGTGCGGTGGTGAGGGAGAAGAAAGAGCGGTACGGACCTGAGGTTTCGAGGGTTAGTGCGAAGGGAAATCATTTCCAGTAGTGCGGTGGAATCGATCATACCGGTTAATAATTGGTGCACGAAAAGTATGCCAGCGACTTCGCGACGTTTTGTAAGGGTTTGCAGGTTAATCAATTTTAGCCGGTCTTCATAGGGAGGTAAGATATAGTTGTCGGCCCATGGGAGACTGCGTAAGGCAAACCGGATAAACCTACGCTGCACAGCTTCGATTCTAAGGGAGTGTATGTTGTGATAAGATGACCAAACTTGGCTGGCGTATTCCAGGAGTGGTCTGACAATGGTGATATAAAGGGATTTAGAAACGTAAGGGTTTGAAAATTCTTTAGACCAGCGTTTTATAAAACCGAGAGAAGAATTGGCCTTGTGTACAATATGATCAATGTGGGAACGGAAGTTTAGCTCCCTGTCAAAAATAATACCCAAATCGCATATAGAGGAGACTGGGGGAACGGGCTCGCTAAGAAAGTAATAGGTTCTGAGGGATGGGGGGAGGCGTTTACGAGAGAATGTTATGAATTGACATTTGGCGACGTTAAGTTTTAGAAAGTTTTTGTCGCACCATGTGTGGAATGAATTTAGATCGATTTGAAGTAAGAGAGAATCGGTGGGGGTAGATATTACCTTAGTGATTTTCATATCATCCGCGTAAATAGACAGATCAGAGTCTTTTATGACGTGACCAACATAGTTTATAGTTAAGACAAAGATCAGCGGACCAAGATGACTGCCTTGAAGAACCCCTGAAGTGGCGTTAATGGGGTCAGAGACTGAAAATCTGAAGAGAACCCTGTACTGGCGTTTTTCTAGGTACGATCTCAGCCATGAAATGAAAGAGGGTGGGAAACCGAGGGCTTTAAGTTTAAGGTAAATAGTTCGGTGACAGATTTTGTCAAAGGCCTTGCTGAAGTCGGTGGTAATGACATCCACTTCATTACCTTTCTCTAATGCTTGTAGTGTTTTGGAAACGAATTCGGTCAGGTTAGTCGTAGTGGACCTACTTTTTAAGAAACCGTGCTGTTGTGGGGAAAAAATGGATTTGCAGTGGAAATACAGTGAGTCGTAGACAATGCTTTCGAAGAGCTTAGGGATAGAGGAAAGTTTGGCTATGGGTCTATAGTTAGAAATGTCGTTTTGACTGCCTTTTTATGGATAGGGAAAATAAAAGAGTCCTTCCATAATTTTGGGAAAACGGCTTGAGAGAGTGAGAGACGAAATAGAGTTGTAAGTGGCTGACACAGGACATCTACACATTGCTTTAGTAAGATGGCGGGCAGACCATCGGGACCAGGGGAGAAGTCATCTTTGAGCCTATTCATTTTTTCTCGAATAGTATCAGACCTAATGTTTTATCAAAAAATGTTTATTTGTCTGTAAACATATGTTTGTGGCTAATAATGTTTAGATTGACTTAGGTTTGAAATATTTATAGTACCCAAACAAATATGTATTTGGACAAACAGCAGGAGCACGAATATTAGTTTGCGTTGCTGAACGTTGTCCAATTTGTGGGGTTGGGCATTGGTGATAGAAGACCCTTTTAGAATGGAGCAGGTGGTCTATTTAGGAGTGATGGTAAAGTATGTTGTCCAATTGGAGTGGTTGGTGAGGGAAGTGGTCCGACTGGAGGTGGTAGTGGCGGAAGTTGTCCATTTGGTGGTACTTATACTGGTAGTGGTAGTGGTAGTGGCAGTGGTAGTGGCAGTGGTGATGGCAGTGGTGATGGCAGTGGTAGTGGAAGTGGCAACGGTAGTGGTAACGGTAGTGGTAACGGTAGTGGTAGCGGTAGTGGAAGTGGCAGCGGTAGTGCCGGTAAAGATATAGATACGGGTACACTGACACCTACAACAGGATCAATAGTAGTAACTGGCAAAGCAGTGGCTACTGTGGCGCAAAGTGCACAAATGACACCAAGTACAATGAGGACTCTCATATTGAATAAATTTGTTTCCGAAAAGGATGAGAAAACTATAGAGATACGTGCCGTAGAACTATATAATTTCAAACGAAGATCGAATACTGCTTTTATACTCTTTTTGGGTATCCGTACGAGTATGTCTTTCAAACTGCTAACCAGTAGAACAGCTGTTACTGAATTCAAATACTTCTGTTTTTTAATTTATGTTTTGTATCAGTTGGAAGTCAATATTTGCTTTGTTGAATATGCGACAAACATCATATTTATGGTTAATCGAAAGTTCCGTAATCAGTTGTATTTAATCCACGCTTTAATATCTTACATTGCACAGATGTTTCATATTTGCTACCAGAGCTTTAAATGACCATTCTCTAGAGCTATAGGCCTAACTCGCGCTATAAATGTCAAATTTTTTTTAACTTTGTATTGTAAATAGTCATGTGATATCAAAACAAAACGAGGGGAACATCTGTGTGTGGAGGTTACAAAATACGAAAGTGACTAATATTGTCAACAAAAATCTGAAATTTTACAAGTTCCATTAGCTTGGTCTTAAGGACTTGGGATTTATTTCACTTTAGGTTACTGTTGCTGAGAACTGTTAAGGCCTTATGACGTAAAGAGATGATATCGTCGATCCAAACGCAAAGTATCGAAAAATGAAAAATGTATCGAGCGTAGCGTAGTTAATAATTAATATTTGGAAAAACACAACAATTATCCTGTAACGTACATACAATGACGAACAAAAAAGCATTGATTGTTTTATTTATTTCATGTACAAATATGCAAGATATGCCTTTCCTAAAAAACAGGGATTTTATCATTCGATAGTTTCCATTTGGATTTTATCATTCGATAGTTTGCATTTGGATCGACGATATGATCAAGGAGTATACATGCAGAAGTATTTATTTTTTTAACATAAAACTTAAAATCCATGCCATAGTCGATACACGGATCTAGTCGTTCAAATTCATGTAGTAATTCTTAGGTTATTTTCTTGACACACAGCCACAAAATTGTGTTATTTATATACCGCTTTGTGCACATAGCGTATGTAACTACCAATATATTACCACTTGTAAGCCTGGTATACTATTTGCCAACCTTGGTGTTGAACTTCGAAGGTTTATATGCCATTTGTGATGCTGATTGCTTCCTGCAAACCAAACATTTTAATGCTTCACATGTGTATTACAGTTCACAGTTCACACTTTCCTTGGAATTGAAAAATTCCCTCAAACAATTAGCAATTAAATTGCAATTCTTCCAAAGATGTCACTGTTTTTCTTCTTATATCGGCGAGGGTATGAACTTAACTCAGGAGATCATAACGCTCCCACTTCACTGCATTTCTACCGCTCCACCTATGAGGTTTGCTTGCTTAGCCCTAGAAAACACTTCGCTACTGATCAAAACCGAAAGCTAATGTCTATGCATTTGTGTGATCCAGAAGTTTTAGCCTTACCTTTCTTTCGCGATATCTTGAGAACATTAATCGATATTGCCTTTTAAATGAGACACAAATGATTTCTTCTCTGAACATGAAAATACCAGCTAGATGGTTTCTTTGGCGTGAAGCGTGAAGGCCTCCACGAATCTTCGAACTTCTTCTTCGACCAAGCTTTGTCACTCCTGCTTCCATGCGCAACATCTTAATCTCAGTTGCCGTTTATTTACATTCATGCGTTGTGTACATTGCACATATGTGAGTGCTTGGGGCACAACTGCGGTGTATAGCCTTCTTCTCAACATAGGGGGAATTTGTCGGTCACAGAAGATGGCAGTGTTTACCCGTCACTTCATCAACCCTACGTTTACGTGATGATTGATGTCCTCATCACAGGTTGCCAAGCTATTGATCATAGATCACAGATACTTGAACTTTTCGCACTTGGATACTTGGGTAGCACTATTCCAGTCAAATGAATAACGGGAATACCCCTGAGTGGATCAGAGAATGGGCAGTACAAGTACTCGGTCTTTTTTCGACTAATGCGGTACCCATTTCCCTCCAAAACGTTCACCCATACGTCAAGTGCTCGTTGCAGGGACGTATGATCCTCTCTTATGATGGCCCCATCGTCAGCAAAGAATAACTGATGTACTTTGGAGAAGTATATCTTCATACAAGAGCATTCTAATTAATAGAATTTTTAAATTGCGAAATAAAACTGCAGCCTGATTCTAGGGGCAGAGTAACTTTTTATTTTAAATGGTCACACTGCGGGTCAATATAAAAAACAACGATGTTAGATCTGTTATTCCCCTCCGCGCAGTTTTAGAATGATCCGTTGTGCAATCCAAATTATGCTGAGACTCAGGTTTTAAGCGCACTTTGATAATTGTAAACAATTTCCATTTTTTTAAATTCTTTTGTCTTCTATTTTTGATTGTCAGTCCTGCCAATGGGTTAGTAAATATGCAATTTGCATTTTTTTTCTTGAGTTATAGTTAATTTTCTATTGAAATCCGTTTTTACACCCCTATTCAACGCGTAGAAATTGAAAGTTGTCTGATTGTCATAAACGGATGCATTAACGATTTTTTGTGGTTACGTATTTTAAGTACTTTAAAATCACTTTCTTTGTAATACAAAGTTTACCACAGTCATCATTTAGTGTGCTGTTAGTTGTTAGTATTTATATACGAGTACATTAAGGGTTCTCCAACATAGCAAATCAATAATTAAAATATCGTTTTATGCCACCATATGTAGTGGGATTATTAACTTTTTTCGTATGACAACTGAGACATGCTTTAAATATAAGAATTAGAAATGTATTTGTAAATGTACAATTAACCCTAGAAATCTAACCTTATTTTGAGCTCCGCTAACTAGGAGTCAAATTGACTCCCTAGTGATTAAAACAGAGAATAATTCTGTTTGAGTTTTTCTGTTGAAACTCATTTATGTTTTGTTGCAAAAGATATTAAAAAGAATTAGTTCAATATATATGTACAACAGTTTTGGCAATTTTTTATTTGAGGTTCTCGACATATGGGCACGATGCAATGCCGGCAGTATGTTGTCATATACCTATCAGTATTGTCCTCCAATTTACTGTCACTACTTTCTAATAAATGTTCAATTTAACTTGTACTGAAAAGATGTTCTAAAAAGCAAAACATATTAGATTTATTTGATATTATTTTATTTGGCTCCTGAAATTATTAGAATATTTAGACGAATTGGTACAAATATTGTACAAACACTTCGTGCATAAACAGTGTAAGTGCTTTCAAGCTATGTGTATAAATAACGTGGGGGAAAACGTGGAATATTCTATCTGTCAATCAGGAGAAACAAGTACGAGTAAGTCTACATCCAAAACTACTGGGATCAGAAATCTAGACAGACCTAGTGATTCCAAAAAACTCTAAATCATAATGTTTAACTTTCTCTATTATTCCGAACAATTCAATTATAATCTAGTTCTGACACTTAAGGAACCAAGACACACATAAGGGACAATTTAGCGATTAACTTGCCCTTCGCAGGCAACCAGCCAACGATGCAGGTGGGAACTTTCCGGACGCTTATATCCCTAGACTATTTTCAAAAGGCATGGTTTTAAAGTTTCGTTCGAAAACTAGGGCCAATTGGTGAACGGTTTATTCTCCTACAATTCATTCTTAAGATATTCCCATAAAAAAAAAAAAAAATCGGCGACAGTAAGGTCTCGGGTCTCTCCTCGGAGCCAATCACTTTAATTTCCCCGAAAATGTTCGAAGAAGTGAGGACCAACTGCACCTTTAGCTGAGATAGTTGCCCACACCTTCGTCATAAAAGTTACGCCCTTGAATAATGCTTTTTGATGCGCAATGTGACCTGACAAATGATAATAGGCATAAAAGTATTGACTAAAACACTGCGTCATTCGTACGGTGTTTTTGTCTTTACAAAGCCAGAAAAACAATATTTTTCTTCAGGAGTCGAAAAACAGCTATAACATTCTATGTCAAACAAGGTCACAAGAATAAGTGTTGACTTGAACTCAAAGCTAAATATTGACTTTGCCACAATAATCAACAGGCCAGACGCGATTGTCTCTTTTCGGCATCGTTGTCTTCGTAGCTCGGTTTTTGTTTGAAACAGATCATGAAAAATCATATATAAGCATAGACTAATCTTCATTTAGTTATAGATCTGTCTAAGTTCACAAACACTTTTAGATACCACTCTCAGTTAGTCAAGATGAAGGCGGTTTCAGTTCTTTTTGTCGTGCTTGCTGTATTTGCAGCCACAACAATTGCTAAGACAGAAGCAGCAGCAAAGATAGCACCACCACAGGATGTACAAATTCTTCCGACATTACCGACTGTCCCACCATGTGTACAAGTTCTTCCTCCACCACCGTGCGGAATAATTCCTCCTTCACCACCGGTTATCCAACCAATTAAACAAGCAGCAGCACAGGCTGCCTAATAATACTTATATTATAAGTAATCCTGGTCGTATATATAAACGTTAATAGGGCATTAAGAAAAGAAGAAAAACAATTGTCTTTAAAAGCAATAAAGTGCTCCACAGAGTAAAACGAAATAAATTCTGGTTTCAAATTGTAAATGGAAACACAGTACATAAGATCATTGGTCATCTTTTCAATATAATGACACAGGGAACGACTTTTCCTTCTTTACTATTGTCCGCCATGTACATTTTTGTCGGATAACTCTTTTACCGTCCTGATTCAGTACAATCAGTGAGATCACTAGATTAAATGAAGTAAGGCTAAGTTGTGGGCCAATGTATGTAAACACGAATACGTGAACTTATCTGATTCAATAGTCTTCCCGCATCGGTGTAAAGTTTAATTGAAAACTATGCATACAACAATGGATCAAGAAAATGTAACGGGGCTAGCTTGGTACAACTTTTGCCGCAATCTGAAAATTCTTGGCTCTACTCGACCTTCTTGAATTTATTAAGTCTTTTGATCCTCTTTTTGTTTATTGCATTCAAAAACGTATATACAATACATTCCGAATTACGTAAGCTCTAACTCACTTACTCTTAGAATAGTTAATAGAAGAAGAAATTTTGTATTCTACAACCCCTGTGAAGTATATCTATGACAGAAGGTATAGAACGATATATTAATTTTAAACTCTGGTACTTCAAAGAAAATATAAGGACAGCCATAACCGTTCGAAGTCTTTTAGATAATTATGTACAGGTAGATATATTATACTCTTAGTTTCAAACCAACCCTTGAGGGAATCACATTTATGAAGCTACAACTCCTTAACAACAAAATAATCTTCCAACTCTGATTTCAATCTGCCCAAGCGTGTATCTCCAAGGAGCTGTAAGGATTTACATATCAGAAAGAATGGAAGATACTTTTTACGTGGATGATCTTAAACTAAAGAGGGAACCAAACTTGTTTAATAGATTTTGTTATACCTTAAGTGCTTCCAACTCTTTCCAATTGCAACACTAGTATATCTTTCGACGCATTGGTGCAGCATAACTACGTATTTGGGAGTTGACGAGGAGTTAATCAAAATATAACTTTTTACCCGTTACGACTTGTGTAGGTTATGATCGACGCTGAATACCTTACCAAGATCAACACACTGGACCAGGCTATTTGAGCCAGCCTCCAACGGATAGCAGGACACATGGGAGTGGAGAAAAGGAAGCAATTGGCGTATAGGTCTTACCAAGCTTCGATGTGAAATTTAAATTAAATCGAAAAAATTGTCTTAAGACAACTAAACTGTAAAATTAGTTTTGGGAATACAATCAAAATTCTGATTTCGCTTCTGGTTATAAGCCCACCGACTCCACATATAAAGTTTGAAGTCAGTCCGTCTAGACTTTAGTCTGCGGACCGAGGCACAGGTGAACAGATACACGGAATTGCCATGGAGCTTTTACTGACGCAGATTAGAGCTTCACATACTCGCAGAGTTGTGAAATGTAAATAAGTTCGAGTTGAATAAGAGTTAATTGGAAGCAATGACACCTTATGTATTAGTACGTGTAGCGGTTTGCGTTCTGTTACAGAACTAATTTGTACTTGTCCGACAACCATAGTTCAACAAGTGAATTTAGGCTTGTCGACATGTCATGGTGTGCTATAGGCCCCTAGACGACAAACCAGCTCAGTTTCTTTAAAAATAATTGTGTTTGTTGATAACATACGTATACATTCGATTTTCAAAATACACTTTTTTTTATTTTTTAAGAAGAACAATGAAGGGTAGCTGTTCTTTCTCTTTTACTTCAGGTCCCACCAAAGTTAAACAAAAAATTAAGGAGCGAAAAAACAAAGAAATATTCTATCACTATATTCGAAATTTCTCGGGAATAGATATTTGCATTCGCTAGAAAGTAATCCTAAGTATTCTTGGACCTTTTTCAATTCCAAGCGTAAAAGTGTAGGTTTCCATCAGTGATGACATTTTCCGGGGAAACTTCTAATAATCCGGAAAAATTGTGGACATGTTTGCTAACTTTTTCCAAAATATATACAATTCCTTAAATTCTGTAAACATTCGTGACGAATATTACAATTCATTACAAAGTTTTGCTAATGTATCTAGCTTCGTGTTTGAGACGGACGAAATCTATAACGCTTTCGCCAAATTGGAAGCAAATTCTAAAGTTGATACTTTAGGATTCTACCCAATTATTTTAAGAAACTGTGCTAGGTCTCTTTGCACACCATTGGAAGTCAATTTTTACGAATCTCTCGCTTGTGGTGTATTTCTTGAAGGGTGGAAGTACTCATGTATATCTCCTATCTTTAAAAATGGTAAAAAAATATCAGGTTTGTAATTACAGGCCTGTTTCCCACATTACGTGCTATCCCAAAATTGTTAGATAATTTAGTAAATATTAGACCTCACGGTATTTTGAAGGGACTCACAAGCGATTGCCAGCATGGGTTTTGGAAAAGTAGATCAACCTACTCGAATTTGGTTGAGTTTACTAACTTTTGCTCGAGAGCAATGGAAAGCCATTGTGAAGTTCACGTAGTTTATACTGACTTTGTAAAGGCATTCACCAAAGTAAATTCAAATATTCTCTCTAAAAAGTTAAAAGCCTTTAGCCTCTATTGGACATTGCTAAAATGGGTAATGTCTTATCTATCCGGCAGAAAACAAAGGGTTACCATAGGAAAATACTTTTCTAAAGAAATGTTTGTTACTTCCGGAGTTTTAGAAGGAAGTCATGTAGGACCCCCGATGTTTTTGCTTGTTGTTAATGTTCTGCCCTCAATTTTAAAGTTTTGTCGTTGCCTCCTGTACGCTAATGATGTAAACAAATGTTCCTGAGTTACTAGCATAAATGACTGTCATCAATTTCAGCTGGACTTGTGTCGCTTTTCGACTTAATTGTGAATCTTATATATGAATGCGTGAACACGAAATTTTTCGTTTGGTTATTTAGTATTTATTATAAAAGGAGGGAGATGGAACTTACATCACTTGAAAGGTAATGTGCCATAGATATGCAGAAAATAAAAAGCATGTTCGTATGTTACCGTTAAGTCAGTTAAAATAAAGTGAACATACACACCTGATTTCCCCATACAAAGTGCTTTAACCAATTAAATAAAAGTATTTTGATCACCTTCATGACTCTATGAGCTTAGATCCATTTGCCTTCTCTGCACGGGAAAATATCACAAAAAATAGATAGCGTTATTTCTCTCGCTGTTTGTTTATTTCCCCTCCGTCGAATTTCGAAAACACGCGATACTAGTACTGATAAATGTGCTTCACTGTCTTTCAGTCGTTTACTGTTCAATATTCAACCAAGTTATTTAATTAATAATAATTTGTTAAAGATTGTAAACGACTTCATCTGGCGGTAATTTTTGATTCAAGGCTAAATTTTGACCTCCATGTCGAACATTTAACAACGAATGCAAGTTCTTTGCTTGGTTTCCTCAAGCGCAATTCGACGGATTTTAAGGATCCGTATACACTAAAGGCAATATATAGTAGTATAGTTCGCCCAGTTCTAGAATATTGTTCTCTTGTCTGGAAGCCTATTGCTTTAAAGCGTATTAATAGTATTGAGAGAGTGCAAACAAAATTTCTTCGTTTTCCCTTCGTAGATTTTTTCACGATACTAATAGTAACTAATAATTTTCTCACGATACACAAGGTTTCTTATAAATCAAAATGTTTGCTACTCGGGATGCAATATCTCGAACTCTGACGGAAAATGTTTGATATTATGTTCATCAGGGATTTGCTTTGTGCTTCGCTCGACTGTGGGAATTTACTTAAACACATTAATATCTATGCTCTATAAAGGGTCCTTAGAGCAAGACCATTATTGTTTGAAGATCGTCACCATACCTTATATGGCACGCGCGAGTGTGCTAATAAGGTATGACTTAATGTATTATATATTTGGTACATCAAAATTATGCTATATCTGTGGGTTCATATAAATCGTAGATTGAAATAAATAAATAAAGCGTACTACAATTTCTTTCAAACATTTTTCTATGACAGGTAGAATTGCGATAGAGGCGAACCCCACAGGCGGATCAGTAGAAATGCGGTGAAGTGGGAGGGTTGTGATCCCTTGTTTTCGGATCATAGCCTCGCTGATAAAAGGAAGAAAAAGAAGAAGTAGAATTGCGATAGGTCGGTAATTTTCGAATTGGATTTTTGATCCGCTTTTATATACAGGTCTTATTAACGATGTTTTGTGTAACGTAGGAACGTAACACTGACCAGGCTTTGAATTATTATTGTCTTTCTATTGGGGCTGGTGATACTCCATGCTGTTTTAGATCAATCGCTTTTACATTGTCCGTTCCTGCGCCCGTGTTAGTGTTAAGATTAGTTAACACGTAAAATGTTCAGTGAATTCTTCGGCTATTGCTTTCATTGGGTTGCGGGAAAGTTGTTTATTATCACTCAAAAATACAAATATTTGGCGCAACAGCTCTTTAAAGTGCCAGGGCCTAGCTTCTCGCAACCACTCATGTTGTGTGCGTTATATTTTTCACACGAATGGAAGGGACCTACAGTTTAATGCCGAATCCGAACGGCGATTTGAGAAGCTTTTTTCGTGACAACAATACTCTCGGATGTTTGTCAGACGCTCGCGAGAGGTGGGACCGTGAAAAAACTTGTTGGTGTTTTCTGGGATTCGAACTTGGAACCTCATGCGTAGTGATCCGACACACTAACCACTTACGCCACGGCGCCGACTTATTACTATTATTATCACTCGTCTACAAGTTGATTCTTTTTCCACGTGGCAATGAAGACAAGCTGGGGCTCAGCGCTAGCTTGCGGAGTGATTACTGACCAAATCAAACCGAATGTTGCTAAAGTCCGAGATGCTAATAATGTGCCCTCATCTAGTCATTTTCGCAGACAACCGGAGTCCCCCGCGAAAAAATGGGCACCGCCCGGGGAAGGGACCAAGTTCCCCAGAAAATTTTGAATATTTATGTTCAAACAACATAGTGGTGGCAAACAACTGAAATGTTCTACTTTTAGAACTTTTTGTCACTCGTCAAGAAGTCTCTTAACGATCCCGATAACTATTATTCCAGAATTGGAATTCGAGGAAGAATACCTTAAGTATACAATTTCCAGCACTTATAAAGGCAGCTGAGCCCAAATAAAGAATAAAAGGTCAGTTAGATTAAGCATCTCGAAAGCCTTAGACGTGAAACCAAGAAATTATTCAATAGAGTCAAGCATAATGGCGACTTGTGCTGTTACAAAGAAGTTCTAACAAACTCTAATAAAGAAATTCGCAAAAGAAAACCTGACACATGGAGATCCCACTGTGAAAGCTTCCAGGTGGCGATCTGACGGTGAAAAGCCACAAAACCTCTTCCACACAACCTCTTGGATTACATCGGTTCTTTAAAGAAACAAAATGGCGAGTTCACAAGCAGTCCTGAGGACTTTCTGATAACATCTTTACCGCCAACCATAGGAAATGGGCTCTTTCCACTGTTAGTGCATTTAAATCACCAGAAGGGACAGAAATTATTGACTAACTCCCTTTTACGGATATTCAGATCCAGTCTACCAATAGGCTACATACCAAACAGCTAAAAAGAGGTTAGAGTAGTCTTTATACTGTAATATTCTTGTTAGGGTTAGTTTAAATAAAACCGTCTTTTGTGTATTTTAATCGTTTATTTATTATCAAACACCAACTTTACTTTAACACAATATTCAATCATTTTATTATTTATTTATTTCAACTCAAACGGTCGCTACACACTTATTTTCACAATGTCGCTTGTTTTCACCACTGGTCTAATGTCCCTCTTGCAATCGCTGTATTCACTTATAAACAACTGTGTCCACGGTGGTTGTGGTATGGGTATTTATATGAAATTGCAAGGGGTTCTAGAACATGCTAGATGTTTCTCCGGGTGAATCGAGGATCCTGGAATATTGTGATATTGTGTGGAACAATTGTGGAACATAAGCACATCAGGTTGGAATATTTACTGCTAACAGGTTTTGCAATAGATGTCGTTGCTACAGTTTGAGATACAGTGTTTTAGTTTTTGGTACTCAAACCATCCTGTAATGCAATGCTACAATACTAAAGCCAGCCGGCGAAATATGTAGAATAATCTCTTTATCAGCTTCGTGGGTGAATTCGAAAACATTATGTCGGAAAAGATGCGAGGTGATATAGAACCAAAGGAAAACTATCTTTTTTCCCTTTTCCAAGAAAAAGAAATTCGATCTGAAACAAATCCCTCTGGAAAGCAACCCCATCAACCCTTCAGCGGAAACCATCTTTCTTGGAATAATGCTGGACAAAAAGCTTATCTGAAACTCTCAACTAAACATTGTTACCTATAAGGCGACTAGGCCAATGTTCATGTGCCAATGCCTCTATGGTATAAAGTGGGGTCTGAAACCCAGGATGGGCGACCAAAGCTATGGCGGCCTGCTTAATAGCCTCGCATCCACAAGCCAGGTTACCATAACATGGATCCCTGGACACAAAGGATTTGAGGGGGCTCTGGGCGCTCTTCGTCGGCGCCGAATCCGACTTCGGAGTATCACTGACTGACGGTATCCTAACCTTACCAGACATTGTCCACTCAGGTATCATCTGAATAAAATTATCAGATACAGCCATGTGCAAACTCTGTTGCGAGCAACGAGAGGCAGCAGGCATAGGTTAACTGGAATAGATGTTATGTTCCCCACAAACATGCTACAATTGCATAAAATTGATCCAAACACATTATATCTTTAACAACACACACATTTAAGGCACTATCATAGGAATAAAGTTTTATTTGTCTGTAAACATACGTTTGTGGCTAATAATGTTTAGATTGACTTAGGTTTGGAATATTTATATGTAGTACCCATAGCCGGAGCACGAATATTACTTTGCGTTGCTGAACTTTGTCCAATTTGTGGGGTGGAGCATTGGTGATAGAGGACTCTTTTAGAATGGAGCAGGTGGTCAGTTTAGAAGTGATGGTAAAGGATGTTGTCCAATTGGAGTGGTTGGTGGGGGAAGTGGTCCGACTGGAGATGGTAGTGGCGGAAGTTGTCCATTTGGTGGTACTTATACTGGTAGTGGTAGTGGCAGTGGTGATGGCAGTGGTAGTGGAACTGGTAACGGTAGTGGTAGCGGTAGTGGAAGTGGCAGCGATAGTGCGGGTAAAGATATGGATACGGGTATACCGACACCTATTACAGGATCAATAGTAGTAACTGGCAACGCAGTGGTTACTGCGGCGCAAAGCGCACAAATGACACCAAGTACAATGAGGACTCTCATATTGAAAAATTTTGTTTCCGAAAAGGATGAGAAAACTATAGAGAAATTGGATCAGTTGGAAGTCAACATTTGCTTTGTGGAATATGCGACAAATATCCATATTTATGGATAATCGAAAGTTCCGTAATCAGTTGTATCCAATCCACACTTTAATACCTTCGACATTACACAAATGTTTGATATTTGCTACCTGAGCTTTAAATAACCGTTCTTTAGAGCTATAGGCCTAACTCGCACTATAAATGTTAAATTGTTTTTAACTTTTTATTGTAGTTAGTTATGTGATATCAAAACAAAAAGCGGGGAACATCTGTGTGTGGAGGTTAAAAAATATTGTACGAAAGTGATGATCCGGAATGAGATGCCTTTCTTCCATTACCGGCTGAATTCACCTATTCAATGTTCTCTCGAACACCTTGGATATAATTGGAAGAAGCGAAATCGGTCTATAAGACGTTTTTTCATTCGCCGGTTTTATGGGCGTAAGGACCATTATGACTTCGGCGACTTTCCATTCACCGGAAACATATCCTAGTCTAAGCGCGGCATTTATAATGAACAGAAGCTTAATTAGACCTTATCTTGGTAGTGCTTTAAGTACCTGTCCCATGATTAGGTCGTATCCAGGAGCCTTCTTAGGTTTAAGTTTCTTTATTTCTTCCTTAAGTTCGGTTAGTGTCGCATTTCTTATTCCATTATTGGCTATACACGACGTATTTATATTCTGAATAAGAGCTTATCCATCAAACGGTTTAAAACGGTGCGGGTTTGTCTCGGGTAAATCAACCACAGATGCAATCCAAAGTGTAAGGAACATAATGGAAAAACATCGTGATTCCTTAAAGGATTTGCATATTATATTGGTTGACTTTGAAAAGGCATTCGACAGACAACCACGAAATCTAATATGGGTGGCGCTAAGACATCGAGTTGTTCCAGAAACGTATGTACAGATAATCATGGACATGTACGAAGGAACAAAGACAAGAGTAATATGCCCCGCTGGAGTAACCGAAGAGTTCCCAATCAAAGTCGGGGTGCACCAGCGAAGCGTCTTAAGTCCTTTGCTCTTTATTACAATCCTTGATTATCTGCTTGAAGGTAAAGTGATGGACCCCAAGGTACATCATTTATTCTTTGCTGACGATGGAGCCATCATAAGTGAGGATCCTACATCCCTGCAACAAGCAGTTGATGTGTGGGTGGACGTTTTGGAGGAAAATGGGTATCGCATTAGTTCAAAAAAGACAGAGCACTTGTGCTGCCCGTTCTCTGATCCACTCAGGCCTATTCCAGACATTTATTTGAATGGAACAGTACTTCCCAAGTGCGAAAAGTTCAAATATCTGGAATCTATGATCAATAGCAAAGCAACTTGTGATGACGACATCAATCATCGCGTAGTGGATGAAGTGGCGAGAAAATTCTGCTATCTTCTGTGTAAGGGAAGACTCTACACCGCAGTTGTGCGTCCAGCGCTCACATACGGTTCACAATGTTGAACGATGTACAAAACGCATGAGAGTAAATTAACGGCAGCTGAGATGAGGATGCTTCGCATAACAGCAGGAGTGACAAAGCTTGATCGAGTACGAAGTTCGAAGATCCGTGGAAGCTTTCACGTCAAAGAAACCATCGTACAAAAAATAGAGCGCGACCGGCTCACCTATTGTTGCCACGTTCAAAGAAGAGATCATTTGAACACTGTCAAAAAGGCAATATCAATGCACGTTCCAAAGACATCGCGATGTAGGAAAGGAAGGTCTATAAACGCCTGGAGCAGGCAAATGCGACGACATCGGTATTTCATTGGCCTCAGTAACCGTGCGATCCAAAATCGGCAGGCCTGCCGATATTTTCTGAGGTAAAGTAGGCGAATCCCACAGGCGGATCAGTAGAAATGCGGTGAAGTGATAGGTTTATGATATCTTACTTTCGGATTACTACCTCGCTGATAAAAGGAAGAAGAAGAAGAAACGGTTTGAAAGTTTCTTGCAGGTGGGTAGCAAAAACTTGCGCTTTCTCTTTATCATGCCTGGCCCATTCGTCTTGATTTTCCCTAATTGGTGCGGCTTGAATTTGAGGTCTTTGAATACCTTTTATAGACTTCCAAAGCGAGTAATTAGAATCTTTTTCTGCCGTTCAACTTTCTAGGTAAGTTTGTGTTTCATTATTCATTTATTATTGTGAGTTACACAAACGGTTAAGATGTGCTTTATGCTGCGGAGCCCGAGTTTGTTGCCATTTTTTGCGCGCTTTTCTTTTCTCCTTAACCATCTCTTTTATTTACTCTCTATAAGTTTGAATGTAACTGGCCGGGGTTTTCTTTGACTTGGGAGTATCCTGTAAAATTTCGACGAAGCGATCAACTTCAACTTCAAGTTCATAGGGAGTTTTGTGTGATACACTCAGCTCAATATTTGCTCTTTCTGAAGCCATCCTATTTAGTTTTCGCGCTGGTTAATCTGGCCGGTCCTACTTTTTTAATCAGAACTTCGCTTATCGTCATAATGATTGGAGAATGATCAGAGGATAGGTCAAAGCTTTCTTCAACTTTTATACAGTTGCCAGATATTCTTTAGCAACAATTTCTATCAGTCGGCCAATACGTTGGTTTACCCGTCGAGTGAAAATCACAACTGTTTTGCATACCCGCATTATAAAGCTTTCTATCTTTATGAGAGGCGTACCTTGAACCGCTGAAGATGTGTTTCGCGTTGAAGTCGTCACCAATAATTGGTTTAAGGAAGTTAAAGATGTTTGTGAAATCACTTTCTTCAAGTTTACATCGCAGTCGACAATATATAGATGAAATGTTGAAGGTAAAATGTCTATTTCTAACGCGTACCGTGCTTACTTGCATTGCTTCTAATTCAATATTTATTTCTGCTGAGTGTTCGTTACATTCTTTTATAAGCAAAGATGATCCGCCTCTGGGTCTTTCCGATGGGTAGAAGGCGTGGTGCACGCTATATTCCTTATCTTAACATTCGATTGTTTTGTTAGATGAGTTTCACGGACCAAGCGTATATCAATATCTTTTTCTCGTATAAATATTTCCAACTCGTCGAGTCTTCGTATGAGCCCGTTGGCGTTCCAAGTAAGAATTTGAAGGGTTTCTTTCATATTCTGGTTGAAGTGCGCGTGTTATTAATGTTGTTTTCTAGTGCAACTATTCTCTCGAAAATTAGTTTGTTTGTTTTGCATTGCTCTTTAAGTTTCGCAAGAATTAGGGAAAAAACATGGGATACAGGATCTTGTGATCTACCTCTACAACCAGTTTCCAGTGTCGCAACTTGAGCAGGAGTCTTTACGTTAAAGTTTGCATGGTTTCTTATTTTGATCTCCCGTGAGTTGTCATGTCGGTCATGTACTTGCCATTAACTGACATCGCCGCTTGAGCATAAGACTGCATGCCAAGATTCGAAGATTTTGCTTCTGTCACATTTTCTCTACTACGTTTGGGTTTTTCTTCATTACCCGATATTAAGTTAATATTGACGGATTTCCTATCTTTCGCTGCTTTTGTCGTAGTTTTTTTGGGTTGGTTTGAAATTAAAAAGTATATATACCTATACATAGTTATCTAAAAGACTTCGACCAGTTATGGCTGTCCTTATATTTTCTTTGAAGTACCAGAGTTTAAGATTAATATATCGTTCTATACCTTCTAGATAGACTTCACGGGGGTTGTAGAATACAAAATTTTTTCTTCTATTAACTGTTCTAAAGAGTAAGTGAGTTAGAGCTTACGTAGTTCGGAATGTATTGTATATATGTCTTTGAATGCGATAAACTAAATACTCGCATAAGCACGCCTACTCCTTGACACTTTGCTGTTCAAAAAGAGGATCAAGAGACTCGATAAATTCAAGAAGGTCGAGTAGAGCCAAGAATTTTCACATTGCGGAAACACCAAGCCAGCCCGTTGCATTTTCTTGATCCATTGTTGTATGCATAGTTTTCAATTAAACTTTACACCGACATGGGAAGACTATTGAATCAGATAAGTTCACGTGTTCGTGTTTTGGAATAAAGGTACATACATTGGCCCACAACTTAAGCTTACTTCATTTAATCCAGTGATCTCACTGATTATGCTGAATCAGGATGGTAAAAGGGTTGTCCGGCAAAAATGTACATGGCGGACAATAGTAAAGAAGGAAAAGCCCTTCCCTGTGTCATTATATTTAAAAGATGACCAATGATCTTATGTACTATGTTTCCATTTTCAATTCGAAACCAGAATTTATTTCATTTTACTCTGTGGAGCACTTTATTGCTTTTAAAGACAATTGTTTTCTTTTATTCTTAATGCTCTATCCACGTTTATATGTACAACCAGGATTACTTCTAATACGAGTATTATTAGGCAGCCTGTGCTGCTGCTTGTTTAATTGGTTGGATAACCGGTGGTGAAGGAGGAATTATTCCGCATGGTGGTGGAGGAAGAACTACACATGGTAGGACAGTCGGTAATGTCGGAAGAATTTGTACATCCTGTGCTGGTGCTATCTTTGCTGCTGCTTCTGGCTTAGCAATTGTTGTGGCTGTAAATACAGCAAGCACGACAAAAAGAACTGAAACTGCCTTCATCTTGACTAACTGAGAGTGGTATCTAGAATTGTTTCTGTACTTAGACAGATCTATAACTAAATGAAGATTAGTCTATGCTTATATATGTTTTTTCCTGATCTGTTTCAAACAAAAACCGAGCTACGAAGACAACGTTGCCGAAAAGTGACAATCGCGTCTGGCCTGTTGATTATTGTGGCAAAGTCAATATTTAGCTTTGAGTTCAAGTCAACACTTATTCTTGTGACCTTGGTTGACATAGAATGTTATAGTTGTTTTTCGACTCCTGAAGAAAAATATTGTTTTTCTGGCTTTGTAAAGACAAAAACACCGTACGAATGACGCAATGTTTTAGTCAATACTTTTATGCCTATTATCAATTGTCAGGTCACATTGCGCATCAAAAAAACTTTATTCAAGGGGGTAACTTTGATGACGAAGGTCTGGGCAACTATCTTAGCTAAAGGTGCAGTCGGTCCTCAGTTCTTCGAACATTTTCGGGAAAATAATGTGATTTTTAATTTGGCTGAATATGGAAGGATACTTCAAAAATGTTTCACGCGAGAGTTACAAGAATTTGAAGGGTATAATAAAAGGACCTAGATGCAGTGGAATAAAGCCATTTGCCATACACACAAACGTGTCAATTCCCGTGGAGAAATAAACGTTTCCTAATAAATCGATTTCTCGTAGGGGTGGCCTCCGAGGAGCCCAGACCTTACTGTCGCCAATTTTTTTTATGAGGATATCTTAAGAAGAAGAATACCATATACCGTTCACCAATTGGCTTTAGTTTTCGAAGGAAACCTTAAAACAATGCGTTTTGAAAATAGCCAAGGGATATAAGTATCCGGAAAGTTCCCACCTGCATGGTTGGTTAGTTGCCTGCGAAGGGCAAGTTTATCGCTAACTATTAATTTGTTATGTTGTAGAACCCCCTTAATCTACATAAATACTAACAACTATCACCACACTAAATGATGACTGTGGTAAGCATTGTATTAAAAAGAAAGTGATTTAAAATACGTAAACACAAAAATCCTTAATCACAATGCATTCGTTTAACGACATCCGTTCATGACAAGCAGACAATTTTTAATTTCTACGCGTTGGATAGGGATGTAAAAACGGATTTCGATAGAAAATTATTACTAAAGAAGAAAGAAATGCAATTTTCATATTTATTAACCCATTGCCAGGAATGACAAACAAAAATAGAAGACAGAAGAATAAAAAAAATTGAAATTGTTTATGATTATCAAAGTGCGCTTAAAACCTGAGTCTCAGCATAATTTGGATTGTACAACTTATCATTCTAAAACTGCGGGGAGGGGAATAACAAATCTAACATCCTTGTTTTCTTTTTATATTCACCCGCAGTGTAACCATTTAAAATAAAAGTTATTCTGTCCCTAGAATCAGGCTGCAGTTTTATTTCGCAATTTAAAAATTCTATTAATTGTCGTTAATAAGAATGCTCTTGTATGAAGATATACTCCTCCAAAGTTCATTAGTTATTCTTTGCTGACGATGGGGCCATAATCAGAGAGGATCATACGTCCCTGCAACGAGCGCTTGAGGTATGGGTGAACGTTTTGGAGGGAAATGCGTACCGCATTAGTCGAAAAAAGACCGAGTACTTATACTGCCCATTCTCTGATCCACTCAGGGATATTCCCGACATTCATTTGAATGGAATAGTGCTACCCAAGTGCGAAAAGTTCAATTATATGTGATGTGGCAACCTGTGATAACGATATCAATCATCACGTAAACGTATGGTTGATGAAGTGACGGGTAAACACTGCCATCTTCTGTGACCGACAAATTCCCCATATGTTGAGAAGAAGGCTATACAGCGCAGTTGTGCCCCCAGCACTCACATGTGTACAATGTACACAACGCATGAATGTAAATAAATGGCAACTGAAATTAAGATGTTGCGCATGGAAGCAGGAATGACAAAGATTGATTGAATAAGAAGTTCGAAGATTCGTGGAGGCCTTCACGCTTCACGTCAAAGAAACCATCTAGCTGGTATTGTCATGTTCAGAGGAGAGATCATTTGTATCCTATTTACATTGCAATATCGATTACCGTTTTCAAGATATCGCGAAAGAAAGGCAAGGCTAAAATGTATGGATCACACAAATACATAGACATCAGCGCTCGATTTTGCTCAGTAACGAAGTGTTTTCTTGAGCTAAGCAAGCGAACCTCATAGGTGGAGGGGTAGAAATGCAGTGAAGTGGGGGCGTTATGATCTCTTGAGTTGAGTTCATAACCTCCCCGATATAGGAAGAAAAACAGTGACATCTTTGGAAAATTGCAATTTAGTTGCTAATTGTTTGAGGGAATTTTTCAGTTCCAAGGAAAGTGTGAACTGTGAACTGTAACGCACATGTGAAGCATTAAAAGGTTGGGTTTACAGGAAACAATCAGCATCACAATCGCATATAAGCCTTAGAAGTTCAACACAAAGTTCGGCAAACAGTATACCAGGCTTACAAGTGGTAATATATAGGTAGTTACATACAGTATGCGCACAAAGTTGTATACAAATAACAGTATAAATACCACCATTTTGTGGCTGTGTGTCAAGAAAATAACTTAAGAATCACTACATGAATTTGAATTAAATTGGTTGGCTAAGCTACGTCTTGATCCGTGTAGATAATGACTTCTTTATGTATACTCCTTGATAATATCATCTCTTTACGTCATAAGGTCTCAACATTTCTCAGACAGTAACCTGAAGTGAAAGGAAGTCCTTACGACCAAACTAATGGTATCTTGTAAAAGTTCAATTTTTGTTTGACCGTATGAGTCACTTTCGTATTTTGTAGCCTTCACACACAGATGTTCCCCGCTTTTTGTTTTGATATCACATGACTATTTACAATACAAAGTTGAAAGCAATTTGACATTTATAGTGCGAGCTAGGCCTTATATCTCTAAAGAATGGTCATTTAAAGCTCTGGTAGCAAATACCAAACATCTGTGCAATGTCAAAGATATTAAATTGTGGATTGGATACAATTGATTGCGGAACTTTTGATTAGCCATAAATACGATGTTTGTCGCATATTCCACAAAGCAAATATTGACTTCCAACTGATCCAAAATATTAAATCATAAAATTAATAAGCAACAATATTTGAATTCAGTTACAGCTGTTCTATTTGTAAGCAGTTTGACAGGCATACGGATATCCAAAAAAAGTATAAAAGCAGTATTCGATCTTCATTTGAAATTATATAGTTCTACGACACGTATCTCTATAGTTTTCTCATCGTTTTCGGAAACAAAATTATTCAATATGAAAGTCCTCATTGTACTTGGTGTCATTTGTGCACTTTGCGCCGCAGTAACCACTGCTTTGCCAGTTATTGCTGTTGATCCTTCTATAGGTATCGGTGTACCCGTATCAATATCTTTACCAGCACTACCACTACCACTTCCACTACCGCTCCCACTTCCGTTACCGCTTCCACTACCACTGCCATCACCACTGCCATCACCACTGCCATCACCATTGCCACTACCACTGCCACTACCACTACCAGTATAAGTACCACCAAATGGACAACTTCCTACACTACCACCTCCAGTCGGACCACTTCCCTCAATAACCACTCCAATTGGACAACATCCTTTACCATCACTTCACCACCTGCTCCATGCTAAAAGAGTCCTCTATCACCAATGCTCCACCCCACAAATTGGACAAAGTTCAGCAACGCAAAGTAATACTCGTGCTCCTGCTACGGGTACTACATATAAATATTCCAAACCTAAGTCAATCTAAACATTATTAGCCACAAACATATGTTTACAGACAAATAAAACTTTTTTCCTATGATAGTACCTTAAATGTATGTGTTGTTAAAGATAGTTTTATGCAATTGTAACATGTTTGTCTGGAACAAAGCGTGTAAGAGTATTCCCGTCAATATTATTCTGCAGAGTACGATGTTTGGGGTCCAAGTGTACTGCGATCTATAAGATCTTTTGTGCTGTCTCAATGGTTAACCAGGAGCGAAATTGGGGCTTTTGGTAAACCTTAATAGTGTCTTAACTTCCAAGCTTCCGTTGGGTCCATCGAGACCCGCATTAGATGGAGTAACCGCATCTTTGCGGCCCTGGACATACACAAATAATATGTTCTACTGTCTTTCTTTGCTCAAAAGAGAGTCTGCGCATGGGTGTATCTGATAATTTTATTCGGATGGTACCTGGGTGGACAACGTCCGGTTAGGTAGTCAATTAAAGTTCGCAAATCTTCTTTGCTGAGTGTAAGTAGCTTGTTTGCTCTGTTTGCGCCTAATGTCTCTCCTCGCCAAACCCTTCATGTTCAGAGATTCATGTTATGGTAACATTTTTTTGTGGAGGCGAGGCTGTCAAGGAGTTCCAGCCATAACCGTTACGTATAAGAATTAATTATCCTTATTATTACTCGACTATCCGAATGGATGTACTCGTAGATATGGTTTAACTTAGGCTGCGTGTACAGTGACGCGGCAAAGCGATGCGATGCGAGAAGCGTTTGCTTGAGAGATAACTGTTTACATATATTCTTACGTGCGTGAGCACAGTGAAGCGATTTTTGGTGCGAGACTCGCGAGCATCCTTTCAGGACTGTAGCCTGGGCACTGCTGCCTTTAGCCAGTTCACCGTAGTAGATTTTTTTTAGATTAGATTCGATTTTTATTAATGTACTTCATATTTAAACATAATTTTAACAAAAATCAATTAGCTTGGCTTTGCCGTCTGCCAGATTGGCAACAATTATATAAATACATAAAATAGCAATTAATTAAATTATAAATTTTCGTTGATTGTTCCAAGACGATACTTTAGTGCGACTTTGCAGTACTGAAATACTTTTGCTACGTTTATTTCGTTAAGAATTGTTAACACTTGTTCCGTCGCCAGAATATCACTTCCGAAAATATATCCCCTCGTTTCTTTTAATACTGGACACTTTCCAACGAAATGTATAACGTCTTCCCTCTCCGCCAGGTTACACAAGCTGCACAGTATTGGTAGGTCATCTCTGTGCGGAATATAATTAAGCTTAAGAAGCTCTCCCCGCAGCTTAAACACAGTCGATATTTCCTCAATGCTGTTTTCATCACGGAAGTAATTATTCTCCTGCAAGTTATGACCTAAACGGCTATAGGTTATTCTATGTAGCGACGCCGTCGCCTGCTCTACGTATCCTGCTCGAAGCTGCTCGTCCACACTTGCAATAATTTGGTAAAGTTGACGTTTCCAACACCTGCTGTCATCGAGGTTTAACCCAATTTCACAGCTACTAGCAAGTTCCAGCCACTCACTGTACCACCCCGTCTTGGACCGCATGGCTTGCATTGCCGCTTTTTTCGGCAATCGGGTATCTGACATCTTCAAGACCTTTAAAATGTAATCTACATGTAATTTTAGCGTTTTTATGAAGAGCGGAGATAAACCTGTTTCCAACATTATCATATAATTTGGGGTGTTAGGTGGCAGATGGAATGTTCTTTTTATATAATAACGTAGCAGTTTCTCCACATTCTCGTACTTCCTTACTCCCCAAACTTGCGCAGCATAAAATAGTATGGATTCAGAGACTGACATAAATACCTTATATTTGCTACTGTGGGCAATGTGTTTGTTGTTGAGACAATTCTTCCAAACCGTGTTGATGGCCGTTTTGGATTTGCTTAATTTTTCCTCTAGGTGTCTCCCCATATCAAGGTTTCTAGTGAAATAAACGCCAAGATACTTATATTCATTCACAACTTCTATATATTCGCCGTTGTAATGCCATTTCTCATTCCCACTGCGTTTTCCTCCACCTCTTTTAAAGATCATGATTTTCGACTTATTTAGATTAACTATCAGGTTCCACAGCTTACAATACTCATATAGTCTATTAATCATTAGTTGCAGTGATTCAGGTGAGTGCGCTAGCAGCACTATATCATCAGCAAACAGTAATGCTTTGATCAGCAGTCCTGCGTACTCAACACCTCCTGGTAGAATTTCAACCATATCCTCGATGTATAGAGCAAATAAGCTTGGACTCAAGGAACATCCCTGTCTAACACCCGACCACGTACGAAACCATGCTGACAACTCCACACCATTCCACACCGCTGCCTTAGTATCTGCATACAGGTTTTGGATAATTCGCCCAAATTTCATCGACATGCCCATCCTGTACAGCTTATAAAAAAGAGCTTTTCTTTCCACAGTGTCGAAAGCAGATTTAAAATCGACAAAGAACGCATAAAGTTTTTTACCTCTTCCAATAAAGGATTCCGCAATGCTCCTCAAGACAAAGATATGATCAATAGTGGAATATCCCGACCTGAACCCCGCTTGGTTTTCTTTAATTAGCTTATTCTCTCTTATCCATTCCGTTAGTCGACCCTGTAGAATTGTTGTAAATATTTTATAAGATGCATTTAAAAAGGAAATTCCTCTGTAATTTGCCGGATCCGCTGCACATCCCTTTTTATAAATTGGAAAAATGACTGCTTCCTTAAAACGGTTAGGAATTACTCCACTGTCAAAGATCTTATTAAATATTGTCACGAGGTTCTTATGCAATTCCTCATTGCCATATTTATAAAACTCGGAAGGTATGCCGTCAGATCCTGCAGCTTTACCATCCTTTAAAATATTAAGCGCTCCAATGACCTCTTCGTACGACATCTCCCTGTCTAGGATATTATTTTGAAAACCGGGCGTAGCGTAGTGAAAGCTTAACGTACTAGGGGACGGGTTTAAAAGTGCATTAAAATGATCAAAAAGGGCATTGGAACTTAGCTTGGGATTGATTATAAAATTACAGCCATTTAGTTTTTTTGCCGATTTCCAAAATTCTGTAGTATTGGTTTTGCATGTGAAGAGTAGACAGATTGTTTGGAAATTACAGCTCAGGAACTGTGTTTTAGTGGATCCCTCGTTTTGCTGCAGAATCTTATCTGAAATGGAATCATGGACTATTCTGAGCTGGTCTGTCGTCCAGATGGTACCAGGAATGACACCCATCTTTTCGCTGGCTGCTGTGTCATTGTAGATGGGCACAGGGCTCGTAGGTTTAGCTAAGCGTGTCCCCCTTTAAGCAGCATTTTCCGCTAGTGTGGTGACAGTTGCACAGAGAATGACTAGGGAAAATTGGGAAATTATGTTTCTAATTTAATCTACGCACTAATTTGCATTTAGAAACAAACAATGTTTGCTTAGATGTGAATATTGTATATTTTTTTGCCGCCTAATTTTTACTAAACTTTAATGGCACAAGAAGTTGAATGGAAAGATTGATTATTCTTCTTGAAAAAACAAATTGCGAATTGTAAATCGAATGTAAAAAATATGTTCTCCACAAACATATTTATATTTAAATAAACTTTATTCAATCCCAAATAAATATTGATTAACTCAAACAAATTTCTTTAGAAATCTGGGGCGTGTTACCCATTGCTCGGTAACACACATACGCACAAACATGCTTCCTACAATTTGTATAGGCTGTTCCAAATCACTTGAAATACCCCAACGTGCGCAGAGAGAAATTTCCCAAAATAATAAAGGGGATGAAATCTCTATTAATTCTTCAAAGAATGGTTAATGATTTTCTCCGCTTTACTCTGTATGATGTCCTTGTTCTAGTTCGGTAAGACTTCTTTTGGTTTTTATAAAGCGGAAAGCGATAGTGATGAGCAAATATTTTATAAATATAATTAAATTTGTATGTTTTACTATGTAATAATTTATTTATTTATTCTATTCGTTAATTAAGTATGTATTGTTATATTTCGTTTAGCCCAAATAAAACTGTTTCTTTAATTTTCCAAAAAAGGATAAATATAACAAATACAGTCGATATATAAAACAGCAACTGAAAAAATTCCCTGCATCGTTCAAGCAAGTAAATCTGAGAAGCTACAATTTGTTCCTTTTGGTCCTTTCGTCAAATTCGGTATACCCACCTCGCAACTTGATTCTGATTCGTCAGTAGTTCCGCAACCTTGCGATGAAAATCATCAAGGTATGGGTGTTTTCCTTTTGCTCCTCCTATTATTGTACTGTTTTTATTGTGCTTTTCAAGGCAATTTTTATTTTGCCCAAACTATTGTAATTGTAAGTATAAGTGTTGATTTTATTTGTTCCCTTTGTTTGGAAGCGCCGTGTGGGTGCCGTGGCCTAAGTGGCTAGTGTGTCAGTCGAAGATAAGACAATACACCTTAATCTGAGAAACAAGGAACGAGTTATGAGATATCAAACTACTAAGGTTTCTGGCTTATGGGCAACTAAGGAGTGTTCTGGAATGAATTTTAATTCTTCCATAAACTATAAAAATGACTCTGCAGTTATTTTGGGTAGTATGACCGCTGTCTGTCCACATTGCTCTGCCCTAAAATGGAAAGACATTCAAAAGGCTTACAGGGCAAAACTAAATTAGATTAAATTTCTGAACCTACAGATCCTTTATATTCCCTTCTAACAGGTGACCATCCCAAAAGTAAAAAAATCTTGAGTACTTAAATAGTCGTTGTGGTTTCATGCCATCGTTTAAGGTACAAGGGCAGGTATATCATTTGGCCGATAGCTTTTTTCCCCTTCGGCCTTATGACCATAAATTCCTGCAGATATATTTTATCGCAGATCCTGAAACACAAGCTTGTACTCGATGTTCAATCGCTCGACAATTGCATAGATCAAACAATTGCGAGATATTGTAGCATTGACTACAGGATGGTTTGTGTACCAAACTAAAACACTGTATCTCAAACTTTAGCAACGACATCTATTGCCAAAACATGCTAGCAGTAGATATTCCAACCTGATGTGCTTACGTTCCACAATCGTTCCACAATCGTTCCACACAATATCATAATATTCCAGGATCATCAATTCACCCGGAGAAACATCTAGCATATTTTAGAACCCCTTGCAATTTTATATAAATACCCATACCACAACCATCGTCGACACAGTTGTTTATAAGTGAATACAGCGATTACAAGAGAGACTCGACAAAGTGGTGAAAATAAACGGCATTGTGATTGTGAATCTGTAGCGACAGTTTAATTTGAAATAAATAAAGAATAGAGTGATTTAAATATTGTGTTGAGGTAAAGTTAGTAGTTGACAATAAATAAACAATTGAAATACACAAAGGACAGTTTTATTTAAATGAACCCTAGCGAGAATATTACAATATATTATTACAAGTATGTCTTTTCCCAATTTACTTATTAGTGTATCGCTGTAAAAATGTAGTTGCACCCGGACGAAGTCGGGCCGGGTTGCTAGTCATAGGAATAAAGTTTTATTTGGCTGTAAACAATGGCGCAAAATTATAGTCGCAAAAAGTACACTTTAAAAGGATTTTCGCACGTAACAAAGTCCATATTAGTGTTTTCCTATTTATAGTCGACATAAAACCTACTTTATACGTATCACCTCGCGCTAACTTTAAAACCACCAAAAGCACCTTTTAACTTTTAGAGTGGGCTTTTAACCATCTGTCATCCGCCATTCTTTTTCACTTTTTCAAATCCAAATTTCAGCCAACCAACGGCTGAAATTCATATACGACATTGGTTCCTAAACTGTGTTTTTGTTCTCAAACTTTAAATTTATGGGTTTGGGTCGATACTAATTGTAGGTAGTTACATTTTTTTTATAATTCAATTCAAAGTTAAGTACCGGCTTTAAAGTTAAAGAAATGATAATTAGTGGCTACTAACATTCTTTAAAATCAGATGACTATAATTTTGCGCCAATATGTTTGTGGATAATAATTTTAGACTGACTTAGGTTTGAAATATTTATAGTACACATACATATGTGCATTTTTGTCAAACAGCAGGAGCACGAATATTAGTTTGTGTTGATGAAACTTGTCCAAATTGTGGCGTGGACCATTGGTAATGGAGGAGCATTTTAGAATGGAGCAGGTGATTGATTTGAAAGTGATGGTAAAGGAGTTTGTCCAATTGGAGTGGTTGGTGAGGGAACTGGTCCGACTGGAGGTGGTAGTGGCGAAAGTTGTCCATTTGATAATTATGGTAGTGGTAGTGGCAGTGGTAGTGGATGTGGTATTGGAAGTGGTAGCGGTAGTGGTAGTGGTACTGGTAGTGGTAGTGTTGGTAGGTGTGGTATTGGCGGTAGTGCTGGTGGTAGTGGCAGTGGCAGTGGTAGTGGCAGTGGCAATGGCAGTGGCAGTGGCAGTGGTAGTGGCAGTGGTAGTGGTATTAGCGGTAGTTGTGGAAGTAGTGTTGGTTCTTCGCTAGTAGATGGTGTCGTTGTTTCGGAAGTCGGGGTGGTAGGTGTTGTCGTTGCTTCGGTAAGCGGGGTGGCAGTTGTTGTCGTTGTTCCGGAAGTCGGGCTGGTAGATGTTGTTGTTGTTTCGGTAGTCGGGTCAGTAGGTGACTCTTCAGCTGTAACAGGTTCAGTAGTAGTCATTGGCAAAGCA
This sequence comes from Brachypalpus laphriformis, assembly GCA_945910035.1. Classification (NCBI taxonomy): domain Eukaryota; kingdom Metazoa; phylum Arthropoda; class Insecta; order Diptera; family Syrphidae; genus Brachypalpus; species Brachypalpus laphriformis. The sequence continues at coordinate 130,516,211 of OX246755.1, forward strand.
GTGGCTACTATGGCGCAAAATGAACAAATGACACCAAGTATAATAAGTACTCTCATATTGAATAATTTTGTTTCCGAGAAGGATGAGAAAACTGTAGAGATACGAGCCGGAGAACTATATACTTTCAAATGAAGACCGAATACTGCTTTTATACTCTTCTTGGATACCCGTATGTCTGTCAAATTGCTTACAAATAGAACAGCTGTTACTGAATTCAAATATTTTTATTTATTAATTTTATCATTAATAATTTGGATCAGTTTGAAATCAATATTTGCTTTGCAGAATATGCGGCAAACATCATATTGATAGTAGCTGAAAAGTTCCGCATTCAATCGTATCCAATCGCCGCTTTAATATCTATCTGCCATGTGCTCTTCAAAATTGCACAGATGTTTCATGTTTGCTACATGAAGCGAACCCCACAGGCGGATCAGTAGAAATGCGGTGAAGTGGGAGGGTTGTGATCCCTTGTTTTCGGATCATAACCTCGCTGATAAAAGGAAGAAGTTTCTTGTTTGCTACTAGACCTTTCAATTACCATTCTCTAGAGTTATAGGCCTAACTCGCGCTGTAAGTGTCAACTTGTTTTTAATTTTGTGTTGTAAATATTAAATTAAACAGATGTGGTAATTAAACAACAGTGATATGGAAACAAAAAGAACGGAATCTGTGTGTGAAGGTTTCGAAAGTGAATAGTATGGTCAACAAAAATCTGAAGTTTTACAAGATATCATTATTTTGGTCAGCCATTTATTGCAACTAATAAATCCCTTCCTAAAAAGTACAAGGGTATCTCGATCTCCCCCAGCAAGATCGGACGTCTCCGGAAAAAAAGTCAGCCGGAAGCGCAAGCGCGTGAAAAACGGGACTCAGTGAAATTTAAAAGCATTGAGGAGGAAAACGACGTACTCTGTACCAAGCTTTTCTGTAAGCTGAAGGTACTCTATCTTGAGCTTAAGAAAGAGGTAGATTTTCTCAGGCAAGAAAATACCCTCAAAAACACCTAGTATCTACAAAAAGAAAATACAGTTACCCCAAATCGCTCACCTAGTCACAAATACCAGACAAATGAAGAAGAGCTAACACGTGAGACGAATTGGATCGAAAAGAGACGACCTAGCAAAAAGCGCAAAGCTGGTTCCTCGTCAGAAGTCGAGCCACAAAAAGATGAAAATCGCAAGGAGTTGCAAGCAAAGCGACAACAAATAAAATTACGTCCTCTGCCACCGATAAACGTCGTTGGAATTACGGACTATAATAAGTTGCATTGCCTCCTTAAAGGAACTCTGGCATCGAAGTTTAAGGTGACATCTCTTAGAAACAATACGTGGAAAATCAATGTCGATGATGCCGATGGTTACCGAGCAGTGTCCCTAAAATTGAATGCCGAGAAAATTCAGTGGTATACTTATGGGGATAAGTTAAAAAGACCACTGCGTGTTGTAGCAAGGGAACTCCACCCTTCGTGCACTAAAGGAGATGTAATAAACGACCTTCAAGACAAAGGCTTTAAAATTCTTGATGCCGTCAATATTATCAAGAAGGAGAAGCGTGGACTTCCACTATCCATTCTAAGCTTTGATAAAGACGAAAATAAAGATGTAATATATGGTATTAAGATTATTATAATCATCGTGGTCAAAATCGAACCTATGCGTAAGAGCTCCGGATGGATTCCGCAGTGTAGCTGCTGTCAAGGCTTCAATCACACGCGGACTTACTACCAGAAAGAGCTGCGATGTGTAAAATGCGCATATGAACATCTCTCGGAAGAGTGTAACGTGAATAAGCAAGCCCCAGCCACTTGTCTAAACTGCAAAGGAAAGCATCCTGCACGCTTAAGGCACGATACGCTTAAAAATTCTATGTGCCCGAACCTGAAACCAATTAAGAACAGACCCAAAATAGCTACGAAAAAAGCAGCGAAAGATAGGAAATCCGTCAATATTAACTTAAGATCGGGTAATGAAGAAAAACCCAAACGTAGTAGAGAAAATGTGACAGAAGCAAAATCTTCGAATCTTGGCGTGCAGTCAAGCTCAAGCGGCGATATCAGTTAATGGCAAGTACATGACCGACATAACAACTCACGGGAGATCAAAATAAGAAACCATGCAAACTTTAACGTAAAGACTCCTGCTCAAGTTGCGACACTGGAAAATAGTGATAGAGGTAGATCACAAGATCTTGTATCTCATGTTTTTTCCCTAATTCTTGCGAAACTTGAAGAGCAATGCAAAACAAACAAACTAATTTTCGAGAGAAGAGTTGCACTAGAAAACAATATTCACAACACGCGCACTTCAACCAGAATATGAAAGAAACGCTTCAAATTCTTACTTGGAACGCCAATGGGTTCATACGAAGACTCGACGAGTTGGAAATATTTATACGAGAAAAAGATATTGATATATGCTTGGTCCGTGAAACTCATCTGACAAAACAATCGAATGTTAAAATAAGAGGATATGGCGTGCATCACGCCTTCCACCCATCGGAAAGACCCAGAGGCGGATCATCTTTGCTTATAGAAGAATGTATCGAACAGTCAGCAGAAATAAAGATTGAATTAGAAGCAATGTAAGTAAGCACGGTACGCGTTAGAAATAGACACAAAATGGCAACAAACTCGGGCTCCGCAACATAAAGCACATCTTAACCGTTTGTGTAACTCACTGAAAAGATCTATTTAAGACCTTAAGAATAATGAAACACAAACTTACATAGAAAGTTGAACGGCAGAAAAAGATTCTAATTACTCGCTTTGGAAGTCTATAAAAGGTATTCAAAAACCTCAAATTCAAGCGCACCAATTAGGGAAAATCAAGGCGAATGGGCCAGGCATGATAAAGAGAAAGCGCAAGTTTTTGCCGACCACCTGGAAGAAACTTTCAAACCGTTTGATGGATAAGCTCTTATTCAAAATATAAATACGTCGTATACCATATAGCCAATAGTGTAATAAGAAATGCAACACTAACCGAACTTAAGGAAGAAATAAAGAAACTTAAACCTAAGAATGCTCCTGGATACGATCTAATCACGGGGGAGGTTCTTAAAGCACTACCAATAAAAGGTCTAATTAGGCTTCTGTTCATTATTAATGCCGCGCTTAGACTAGAATATTTTCGCAGTCAATGGAAAGTCGCCGAAGTCATCTTCTGCTTCCTTTTATCAGCGAGGCTATGATCCGAAAACAAGGGATCACAACCCTCCCACTTCACCCCATTTCTACCGATCCGCCTGTGGGGTTCGCCTAAGTCGCCGAAGTCATAATGGTCTTTAAGCCCGGAAAACCGCCGAATGAAATTAACGTCTTACAGACTGATTTCGCTTCTTCCAATTATATCCAAAGTGTTCGAGAGAATATTGATTAGGTGAATACAGCCGGTAATGGAAGGCGAACCCCACATGCGGATCAGTAGAAATGCGGTGAAGTGGGAGGGTTGTGATCCCTTGTTTTCGGATCATAGCCTCGCTGATAAAAGGAAGAAGAAGACAGCCGGTAATGGAAGAAAGGCATCTCATTCCGGATCATCACTTTCGTGCTTTGTATCAAGTGTCATTCCAAGATACTTAGCCTCGGTTCAAATCCCGTTTGCAAACGAGGCTAAGTATCTTGGAATGACACTTGATACAAAGCTGAAATGGAAAACGCACGTTAAGAAAAAACGCAAAGAACTAGATAACAAATATCGAGAAATGTATTGGTTACTTGGAAAATATTCCAAGCTTAATATATATAACAAACTGCTTTTATATAAGCAAGTGCTAAAGCCTGTATGGACATATGGTATACAACTCTGGGGTTGTACCAAAATAAGTAATATTAAAATTTTACAAACTTTTGAAAACAAAGTGCTAAGAGGTATTGTAAATGCGCCATGGTATATCAGAAATAGCGATATCCACAGAGACCTTGGCATTAAAACAATCGAAGACGAAATTCAAACCTACGCGAGAAAGTATAGAAGTCGACTAGAAAGTCACGTAAATATTACAGTCCTCCAACTTTTGGAAGAAAGAAATTTACTGCGCCGTCTACAAAGAACCAAACCTTTAGACCTAGCGCGATAAGTAACCGCGTCTAAACTGCGGAGCTCGCAGGAACTTCTAATGGGAAGGTACCTGCAAAACGTCATTATTTCGCGAAACGAAAACTACTTGATAAGTCGAATACTTAGTTGTAGTAAAAATAAAAACAAGTCTGTTTTGAAGGGAGGTTTTTTAGTGGGTAAGAATCCCACACTACTATGAGCACGCGCTGTCGATCCTCATAGTGTCTTGTTGAAGATTTTCACCTACCCTCGGAAAAAAAAAAAAAAAAAAAAAAAAAAAAAAAAAAAAAAAAAACTTTCGTGCAATATTTTATAACCACCACACACAGATGTTCCCCGCTTTTTGTTTTGATATCACATGACTTTTTACAATAAAAGTTAAAAACGATTTAGCATTTATAGCGCGAATTTTTTTTTTTTTTTTTGCCAAAAAGCGAAGTGGCTTGTCAAGACGCCGATAAGTTGTCTACAGTCTTTTCTGCTGAGACACAGCAAGAATGCCGCTGATTTCTTACAGACGTCCGGGAGCATGCGTTTAGTCAACCTGCAACCTGGAGAGTCATGCCACACACAATTGTGCTCGTGAGAGACCCAATCGTCAATGGAAGCCCTAACGGAGGACGCTGGAAGACCCAACACGGGTTCGGGACCTGAGAAACCCTCCTCTGAGCCTTGTCTAGCAATCTCATCGGAGATCTCGTTCCCCAAGATCCCAGTGACCTGGGACCCAGATAAGAGACAGAGAATTCAGCCTTGCGACCGAGTTCAAAGAGTTTTTGGTTTCACGAACTATTTTGGAAGTGGTTAAAGGGTTAAGCAAGGCCTTAAGCGCAGCCTGACCGTCACTACAGACACAAATGCTACGTCCCTTCCACCTGTTCTTCACAACATAGTTCATGGCCATTAGGATTGCATAAGTTTCCGCTTGGAAAACAGACGCATATTTGCCCAACGAGAAGTGAAGTCTAATGTTGTCGACTTCCACGAAGACCCCAGCGCCAGACCCTTGACTGGTTTTGGAACCATCCGTGAAAATACGACTACATTCCATTCCCGGCTCAGACTCTGACCGAAACCAGTCCTGGACACAAGGAAAGTCGACTCTGAATTTGCGCATCAGCTGGAGTTCTGGTGTCATTGCATCAGACGGCATATCCATAAGACAGGAGTCGTAAGATGAGTGTCGCGCAAGTTCATCAAAGTTCCAGTGTGGAGTATACCAAAAACCGCTCCGCCTAAGACGATGGATGGCTTTGAAAGTGCAACCCATGATATAAGTATCAAAGGGAGGAAAGTTCAGCAAAGCGTCTAGGGCAGAGCCAGGCGTACTCGGGAAAGCTCCCGAGCAGTCGAGACAAGCCGTTCTTTGGAGTTTCGTGCAAAAAGAAACCACATATTTACGCGAGAGCCCCTTCCACCAAACAACCGACGCATATGCGATGAATGGTCTTATCATAGCCGTGTAGATCCAGAGAACCTTATTCGGTGATAAGCCCCAAGTCTTGCCAAAAGCACCCTTACACTGCCAGAAAACTGAGAGCGCCTTGGATGTTTTCGACTCGACGTGTTTAGACCAATGAAGTTTCTTATCTAAAATCACTCACAGATATTTGGCTTCATTGGAAATGCGAATGGTGACGCCCTTTAGTACTGGTTGAGTCAGACCGGTCAAAATCCTCCTTCTCGTAAAAAGAACAATCTCAGTTTTAAGAGGATTCACCGAAAGCCCACTCCATCGATCATGTCCAGCGCCGCCTGCGCGTTAGCACAGACCGTCGCCAGGCATGGCCCGACAGAAAGTACGGCGACATCATCCGCATATGCCTGAGCGTAGACGTTAGAACTATTTAGAGTGTTCAACAGAGAGTCGACCACCATGCACCATAACAATGGAGACAGAACGCCACCTTGCGGACAGCCCCTGTTTATCACTGTCATAACATATTGGCCACAATCCGCATCCACTACCAAAGTTCTATTCATTAGCATTGCTTTAATCCACAACACTAATTTTTCATCTACCCCGTGTTGTCTGGCAGAGTCGCACATGCAGTCAAAAGTCGCATTGTCAAAAGCACCCTCAATGTCGATGAAGATACCCATCGCGTATTCTCTCCTATCAAGCGCGCATTCAATTCTGCCCACTATATTTTGAAGTGAGTTCTCACAGGATTTCCCACGCTGATAGGCATGCTGCATCTCCGATAGTGGATGCAGTTTCGAAGCAACTTTGCGCACATGAAATTCTACCAGTCTCTCCATACTTTTCAGTAAGAAGGATGTCAAACTTATAGGTCTGAAACTCTTGGGGAGCGAATAGTCTTCCTTACCAATTTTCGGTATGAAAGCTACTCTGACTGTCCGCCAAGGTGTAGGAATATATACCAGCGCCAAGCCAGCGGTGAAAATTCTTTTCAGAGTTGGCAATAGCTGATCTATACCCTGTTGCAGCATAGCTGGATATATTCCATCGGTGCCAGGCGATTTGAAACCATCAAAAGATGCCACAGCATATTTGATGGCCTCATCTGTTACCACGGCTGATGCAATATACCAGCTGCGCCGAGTTTTCTGACTTAGATCAAGCTCAGCCTGGGTAAGCGGGCCAAGCTCCGACCTAGTGATTATCCGATTGCCAGGAAAGTGAGTCTACAGCAGAAGACTAAAAGTTTCCGCTTTCGTCTCAGTAAACTTGCCATCAGATTTTCTCAGTGACTCCAGTTTGGTCGGCTTGCCCCTTTTGAGAACATTAACCAACCTGCTGGTTTCACCGAGTGTCTCGATCTTTTCACAAAAATCTCTATAAGAAGCACTTTTCGACAACCGAATTAACTTCTTGTAGTCTTTTTGCTTCGATCTAAAAAGATTCCAGTCACCTTCTAAATTTGTCTTGAGTGACCTATTTAGAAGTTTTCTGGATTCTTTCCTAAGTCGCTGCAGTTCCGGGCACCACCAGGGAACCGGAGTTCTGCAGGGGGTTTTTTTCAATGGGCACGTCAGTTCAAAACAGCTGGTAAGGACACTAGTCAGGTTTTGAACAGCATCCTCAACCTTTCGTTTCGTTCTGAGTTTAGTTGGAGTTTTGACAGATCTGTCTAGCTCTTCCCTAAACCGCACCCAGTTGGTTTTCCTCGGATTCCTCCTCTCCTGCAAAGTTATGGCCTCGCATTCTATTTGAAAAGCGATGTATCTATGGTCTGACAAGGACACCTCCGGCAGTACCCTCCAGTTAGTAATTGACTTGAAATACCTATTAGATAAAGTCAAATCAATTACCTCCTGCCTCCTTGCCGTAACAAAAGTTGGTTGGGAGCCAGTATTGTTAATTACCATGCCAGACGATAGTATAAAGTCTAGGAGATGGTTTCCTCGTGTGTTACATTTGCTGCTGCCCCAGACTGTATTCTGAGCATTCGCGTCGCAACACATGAGTAGTCCCATCTCCCGAGTGTCACAGTACTTTATGAGTTCGGCAACCGCCTTCGGTGGTGGAGGCATTACCGAATCATAAGGGAAGTAAGCCGACGCAACGACGAAGGTTTTCCAACTTCCGGTCGTTTCGTAGCTTACAGCTGCAGCAACCAGGTCCTGTCCACAAAATTGTCCAAGCTTGGTTACTGAGAGGAAATTCGGCACAATTAGACAAGCTCTCGGTCTTTCAGATCGCTCGTCACATAGCACCGTTACTCCACGAACACCCCCAAAACCACATATGCGCTTGTTCCGCACGTATGGCTCCTGGATAGATGTTATGTGGGGTTTTGTACGCACCACGGAAAGTCTGCTACTTAAGAGAGCGGTAGCAGCCTTTGAGTGGTGGAGGTTTATCTGCGAAAATATGAAAGATATAGTCGCAGTTTTATTAGCAGAACGGCGCGCACCAGGTGCGCACATGCTTCAGGCGAGGCGAGCGCCCCTACCCGTGGCATTGCTTGCGTCAGCCATTTTCTGTCCACTAGTGCTGGGACCTTTAGGGGTAACAGCACCAGTATCCACCAGATTTTGTGCCCAGATAACGCCACCGGTAAGAGTGTGCCCGGCAGAAGAGCGCGCATCAGATGCGCACACGCTTCCACCAAGAAGAGCAGGCGAAACTTGCTCCATCAGATTGGACCTGTTCCAGCCGACCGAAAAGGAACCAGCGTTAGGTCTGAGGGATTGATCGGCTCCAGTTGGAATACTTTCTGCCGACCTATGCTTCTTTCCTGTCGCTACTGAATGATGACTGCTTTTGGCGCTTGCGCCTTCAGCTGACTCTGCAGCCTCTTTGCACCGCGCCATCGCCGCCTTCCTTCTTCTCCTTTTCAGTTGACTCTTAGTCAGGAGCCCATCGGAGTGCGCCGCTTCGGGAGCTCGTTCAGCCTTATTGGTTTCCCGAGTCAAACCGTCACCGACACAACTTCGACCAGCTACCCTTCTATTGAGACAGAGATTAGACGTTCCAGCCGAAGCCTTTCCGCCACTTTCTTTGCCATTCCAGCCCAGTCTACCAATCGAGTCAGAGACAGAGCTGCAGGAGTCTTCTGAAACAAGCGTCGCTACTACTTCTGATTCAACACCAGAGGCGGGGGGTAAAAGTATGGTGGTTGGGACCTCCAGAATCCTCGTCCCGGCCGTAGACAAAAAGACCACGGGTGGATTATCGTTTTCACAAGTACCACCTGGAGTAGATACCGTACAAGTTTCTCCCATCATACCTTCAACAGGTTTTGCGTCACAGTTAAGACGTCCTCAGCCTTTAGTTCGATGTCTCACCTGGGGTCCTTTCGGACCCTTAGGGTCATTGACTCTTAAGCCGTTCCGCCACGTCAAGGCAGCTGAAGAATGGGAACGTTGCCCTAGTTAGTTGAGAGTTCTAATTAGTTGTCCAAGATTATTCCAAGCAGGGCCGCTTCTACCTGGAGGCGATTGAGGCAATTGCCTCAATGCCCCCACCTCCAGGGGCCCCGCTTCCGGAGGCCACAAAAAAAAAAGTGAAAAAACGAAAAAAAGATAAAAAATTGCGAAAAAAGCGAAAGAAAAGAGAGGGGGATTTTACACTTGAATAGCATTTGTTCGTGAAAATTGAATAGCAAAAGTAGGGGCCCCCGTAGCCTCAGAGCCTCCGAAATTGAAGAAGCGACACTGATTCCAAGATACCTAAGTAATTTGTTTTCCCTGAAGGGTTGATGGGGGTGTTTCCAATGGGATTAGCTTCAAATCAAACTTCATCTTCTTGCAAAAAGGGAATAAGAATAGTTTTTACAGGGTTGATGGTTAAACTCTTGGTTCTACAACACTTTCAGATCAGGTTGACCGTGCAAAATTCCCGTCATAATGATTTCGAATTTGCCCACAACGCTGTTGACAACATCTTGTGCATATCCTTGTTCTCTGTACCCAAATTTAGTGAAGAGCTCTGCTATTAAGGCCTTAGCTGAGGTCCAGAACAGAGGAGACTTTATTCCCGCCGCGGGCAGTCTCTAGTTCTTATAATAGTTTTGAGCGATCCTTCACACTTCAGTTTTATTTGTGCATCTGCTTTGTAGCATGGATAGAATCCAGTCATTGCCTTACAATAAGTGTTGCCAAAGGATTCGTGTATGTCATAAAAGCACAAAGAGAGGTTTCTTTTGAAGCCAGAATTTTGTTGATTTGTTAAACCAGGATGTGAGTGGCAGTCTCAGTGTATCTGCAAAGTTGGTATGCAAATTGGTTGTGATCCGACTTGGACATAGTTGATGGTAGCAATGGTGTAGTGGTAACGTCGTCAATTGCCACGTTAATAGTTCACAGTTCAAATTATGATGTCAGCAAGCATTTACTTATTACCCAGAAATATATAAAGCCAGTCCGGTCATTTGCGAAAGCTTGTGTGAACACTACTGCGAAGGCATAACACTGGCAGTAGCTTGGTCCTGTGGCTCGAAAAATTGTTCGCTCTGTTGATGGTGATTTGCCCTTTATATCAGTTATCGGGAAAAAGTACTGTGAATCAGAAGCAAAGACAAGAAATTTTTTTTTTTTTTTTTTTTTTTTTTTTTTTTTTTTTCGTGGGTAGGTGAAAATCTTCATGAGACACTATGAGACCGTGTACTCATAGTAGTGTCAGATTTCTACTGACTAAAAACACCCTTCCCTTCGTTTTGTTTACTACGACTAAGTTTGACCTTATCAAGTAGTTTAAGCTTCAGATTTATATTCGCGTGAGGCAGGTAGATTTTCAATAAAAGCACCTGCTGAAACCGTCATGACATGCGGCTTTTTGTCTTATAGCGCTAATTCGAACGGTTTCGTTCTTTGAAGTCGGCGCGTAAGATTTGTCACATCCAAAGTTTGGAGTATGGCACAGTTGCAATGGCCATGAAGACGAATACGAAGCTTGCGAGCGAAGTTTTTTATTTCGTCCTCCACGGTAGCTATCCCTAAGTCTCTGTGGATATCATTGTTTCTGATATACCAGGGAGCGTTCACGATTATTCTTATAATTTTATTTTGCAATGATTGTATGAGATTCCTATTGCTTGGTTTGGTACAACCCCAGAGTTGTATACCGTACGTCCACACGGGTTTAAGCACTTGCTTATACAGAAGCAGTTTGTTATATACGCTTAGTTTGGAATATCTTCCAATTAGCCAATACATTTCTCTAAGTCGATTTTCGACTTCGTCACGTTTCTTTTTAACGTGAGGTTTCCATTTAAGTTTCGCGTCTAGTGTCATTCCCAGATATTTAGCTTCGTTTGCATGCGGTATTTGTACCGAGTTAATGAAAACGGGAAGGTTGATTATTTTCTTGTAAGTGAAGTTAACATGCGTCGATTTGGTCTCGTTAAGAACAATGCGCCAAGTTTTTGTCCACTCACAGATTTTATCCAAGGCTCGTTGGAGTTTTATGGTTGCTGACTCGATTGAACTTTCCGTTGCCAAAATAGCCGTATCGTCCGCGAACGTAGCTACAATAGTGCCTTCAGTTTGAGGTATGTCCCGAGTGTACAGCAAGAATAAGATAGGCCCAAGGACACTTCCTTGCGGAACTCCGGCGGCGATTTCTTTAAAATCAGAATATTCAGTTCCGTGCTTAACACGAAAAAGTCTGTTTTTAAGGTACGATTCTAAGATCTTATGAAGTTGCTCCGGAAGGATTCGTCTTAGCTTATAATTCAATCCATCGTGCCAAACCCTGTCGAAGGCTTGAGATACGTCAAGAAAAGCGCTAGAACAAATCTTTTTCTCCTCAAGGGCTTTTTCAATTTCGTCGGTTATTCTATAAACCTGGTCAATTGTGGAATGCTTGATTCTGAACCCGAATTGGTGGTCAGGTATTAGGCGTCTCTCTTCAATGACCGGAAGAATCCGTTTCAGAAGGAGTTTTTCAAATACCTTCGATATTATTGGTAGTAGCGATATCGGTCTGTACGATTTTTTGTCATTTGGAGATTTTCCCGGTTTCGGAACCATTATGACTTCTGCGACTTTCCATTGATTTGGAACGTATAATACTCTAATGGAAGCATTTATTAAATAAAGCAATTTTAATAGTGCCTTTTTTGGTAATTCCTTGAGGATTTGTCCGGTTATTAAATCATAGCCAGGAGCTTTATTGTTCTTCAGGTTTCTTATTGCCTGGCAAAGTTCTATAAGTGACACACTTTTTATTCTAAGGTTGTCAGATGTCGTAGTCGTACCGGTAAAATCGTCTACCAATGTTTCTCCATCAAATGGCTTAAAAGTTTCTTCTAAGTGCTCGGCAAATAGATCCGCTTTTTCTTTGTCACCTTTTGCCCATTCGTCGTTGTTTTTTCTTATCGGTGGCGAATGTATTTGCGGTTTTTTAATTCTTTTGACAGCTTTCCAGAGCGAGTAATTAGTAGTTTTTTCGGCGGTTAAACCTTCAAGATAAGCTGAAGTCTCTCGGTTTTTTAGGTCTTGGATCGCTTTTTTAAGCTTATTGCATAAGAAATTCGAGTGGGTTTTATGCTGGGGAGCGCGAGTTTGTTGCCATATTTTGCGTGCTCTCCTCTTTTCTCGAATAAGTTCTTTTATTTCCGGCGGACAAGAAATAACAAAAAAAAAATTTCCCCAGTTATTTGGGCGACACCCCAGGAGAATCTCTGAAGCATAAACAACTGAGCTTCAAGAACCACTACACCAAAATCTTTCTCTCTCTCTCTCTATTTATCATTTCCAACGCCCGCACTGTGTGAAAACATGTTTAAGGTATTCATAACCCTTTGAGTGCGCGCAAATTATAAAAAAAAAAACTAATAGCGCATTAAATGATGACTGTGACAAACTCCAAATTACGAAGAAATTGATTTCAAGCGTTTAAAAAACATAACCACAAGAAATCATATTCACAATTCGTCCGTCTACCGAAATCCGTTAATGATAAGCAGACAACCCTTAATTTCTATGCGTTGGATAGGGTTATAAAAATGGATTTCGATAGAAAATTATAACTGAAAAAGGAAAAAAATGGTATTTTTCGTATTTATTAACTCACTGCCAGGAATGACAAACAAAAATAGAGGTCCGAAGAATAAAAAAATATGGAAATTAATTACAATTATCAAAGGGTGGTTAACTATAACCTTAGTCGCACCATAACTTAGATTGGATCCAACATCTTTGTTTTTTTTTATTGGTATTATCAGTAGCGTAAAGCTAAAGAACCACAGCAAAAAGTTCATATTGTAACGGTTTTCGGCGTTACTTAATTTGCTGGATGAGAAATGAGAAGATTTTCCTAGTTTCTTTAAAAAGATTCTTTATTGGGGCTAAACAATTACTAGACTACTTTTTACCACGTTGTCTTTCTCCCTATCTGCTGTCAAACTCCAACCAGCTCCCCGACGCTTGGAGCGATATCTTTCGATTACTCGACATACAGTGTTAATAAATGCAACATTCTCCCCTTCTTAGACTTGGTCGTCTCGATTAAGTGAGTCCCGCGCTTCCAGGAGTCGATCGATGTGCACTATCTTCGCCTTTGCCCTAGGAGTTTTCCGGATTCGGAAGGTGACATTAGTGATGACTCTAACTCGGTACGGGCCTTCCCAGTCACATTGAAGTTTTGGACAGCGTCCAATTCTCCTACGGGGATTGTGAAGCCAGGCGAAATATCCTTCTTCCAACGGGATTAGATTGGACGACAAATCATACTGCCGCTTCATTCTCTCGGCAGAATACAACAACTTCTCTCGAGCACATTGATGGATATGGACGAAATTCATTTCCAACTCACGAACGTAACCAGTAGAAGAGCATTCTCTGTCTGGAGGTTTTCCCAATAGAAGGTCGGTGGGTAGTCGCATTTCTCTACCACTCAATATTTTGTGGGGCGATTGGCTATTGGAGTCCTGTACTGCTGCTCTTTCAAATGGAAAACCAGTGGAATAGATCTGCAAATTATCTCGTGTTCTCTTCTGAGGGAGCCGCTTTGACGCATTCCGCACACCAGGAAACTACGTTGAAACTTTTTTCCCACTACGAGGCGCAGCGGTGTGAGACTAAGCATTGCTTCTAATGCTGCCGTCGTACACGTTTGCAGTTGATTTAACCGCTCCTTAACTTAGACCTCTTGTGCTATAGGCCACTATACTAGTGATGCAAGGAGTTCATTGTTCTGATGATTGTGTTGTATGTCAAGTAGATCATCCAGGGTTTCAGACCCACTTTGTACCGTAATCATTTGTAACATGTATGTTGCTCTAGTAAGTTGAGAGTTCTAACATAATTAGTTGTCCAAGATTATTCCAAGATAGTTTGTTTTCCCTAAAGGGTTGTTCCCAATGGAATTAGTTTCAAATCAAACTTCATCTTCTTGTAAAAATGGAATAAGAATAGTTTTTTTTACAGGGTTGATGGTTAAACTCTTGGCAAAATTCCCGTCATAATGATTTCGATTTGATTTCGTGTTTTTAGTCAGTAGAAATCTGACACTACTATGAGTACACGGTCTCATAGTGTCTCATGAAGATTTTCACCTACCCACGAAAAAAAAAAAAAAAAAAAAAAAAAAAAAAATAATGATTTCGATTTTGCCCATAACGTTGTTGACAACATATTCTGCGTATCCTTGTTCTCTGTACCCAGATTTGGTGAATAGCTCTGCTAGTTCGTTCTTAACTGAGGTTCAGAACAGAGGAGACTTTACTTCATCCGCGGGCAGTCTCTAGTTCTTATAATAGTTTTCGGCGACACTCCACACTTCAGTTTAATTTGTGCATCTGCTTTGTAGCATGGATGGAATCCAGTCATTGCCTTATAATAAGTGTGGCCAAATGATCCATGTATGTCAATAAAGGCACAAAGAGAATTTTATTTTGCAGCCAGAATTTTGTTAATTTGTTAAACCAGGATGTGAGTGTATTTGCAAATTTGGTATGCAATTGATTGTGTCGGTACATGTCCCCTGTTCACCAAAGGTATGGTATTTGAATATAAGTATTGATATTGGCAAATGTTCCTGTTTTTGTGCTTCCGGGTTTCTTCTCTTCCATTTTCGCAGTCTCCCTGGTGGTGGTGGTTGGCTCCTCTTAGGTTGCCTTCTGGGAACCTTAGATGCCTCCCTGGGTGGTGCGTATTTTTTTGCGGGGAATGTCGATTGCCTAGGTAGATGACTAGTTTAGGGCACCTTAGTGACTTCTGGAATTTTAGCAGCATTCCGTTTGATATTGCCAGTAGTCATTCCACAAGCTAGCGTTGAGACCCAGATTGTCTCCATTGACGCTGGATTCTCTCTGAGTTCTCTCTTCTTGAGTCCTTCATGTAAAGCTGGAGATACTTTGGATGTGCTTGTGCTTGAGTCCGCGGATCTCCTTAGTTTTGAGTCTAAGATGGGCGGAGCTGAAACAAAAGCTCACTATACCCCCTATATTCTTTAGCTGCTCAACTGATATGGCGTCAACGAGTATAGTAAGCTCGATGGTGCTTGCTTGCTGGACTCCGTTGAGTACTCTCCAGTCATCGACTCGCAATTCTGCATTCTGTTTATTAATAAGGTCCAAAATGTGTTCTGATGCAGTGTCATTGCCAAGAAAGTACCCAACAACGACTTGTGGACGTGAAACTTCTACCTCGTCGACAAGCCTTAGCCGTGCATACTTCCAGCGCTGTAACCTGGGTACCACTGCCTTGAGCCAGTCCACCGTATTATACTCCTTGATTATATCATCTCTTTAAGTCATAAGGCTTTAACATTTATCAGACAGTAATTTGAAGCGAAATAAATCCCAAGTCCTTAAGACCAAACTAATGGTATCTTGCAAAAGTTCAAATTTTTGTTGACCATATTAGTCACTTTCGTATTTGTAACCTCCACACACAGATCTTCCCCTCTTTTTGTTTTGATATCACATGACTATTTACAAAACAAAGTTAAAAACAATTTGACATTTACAGCGCGAGTTAGGCCTATAGCTCTAAAGAACGGTCATTTAAAGCTCTGGTAAATATCAAACATCTGTGCAATGTCGAAGATATTAAAGTGTGGATTGGATACAATTGATTACGGAACTTTCGATTAGCTATAAATATGTATATTTGTCGCGTATTCTACAGAGCAAATATTGACTTCCAACTGATCCAAAATATTAATAAACAAAAATATTTGAATTCAGTAACAGCTGTTCTATAGGTTAGCAATTTGACAGACATACGGGCATCCAAAAAGAGTATAAAAGCAGTATTCGATCTTCATTTGAAATTATATAATTCTACGGCGCGTATCTCTATAGTTTTTTCATCCTTTTCGGAAACAAAATTATTCAATATGAGAGTTTTCATTGTACTTGGTGTCATTTGTGCACTTTGCGCCACCGTAGCCACTGCTTTACCAGTTATTGCAGTTGATCCTGTAATAGGTATCGGTGTACCCATATCAATATCTTTACCAGCACTACCGCTGCCACTTCCACTACCGCTACCACTTCCACTACCACTGCCATCACCACTGCCATCACCACTGCCACTACCACTGCCACTACCACTACCAGTATAAGTATCACCAAATGGACAGCTTCCGCCACTACCACCTCCAGTCGGACCACTTCCCACACCAACCACTCCAATTGGACAACATCCTTTACCATCACTCCTAAAGGGATCACTTGATCCATACTAAAAGGGTCCTCTATCACCAATGCGCCACCCCACCAATTGGACAACGTTCAGCAACGCAAAGTAATATTCGTGCTCCTGCTATGGGTACTACATATAAATATTCCAAACCTAAGTCAATCTAAACATTTTTAGCCACAAACATATGTTTATAGACAAATAAAACTTTTTTCCTATGATAGTACCGTAAATGTATGTGTTGTTAAAGATATACTCGTAATGTGTTTGGAACAGTTTTGGGCAATTATAACATGTTTGTCTGGAACAAAGCATGTACGAGTTTTCCCGTCAATTTTATTCCGTAAAACAAAAGAACCCTGACAACTATGAAGGAGGTCCTGAAGAATATTTTCGTTGGTCCTTTTTTAGACCATCTATCGATGCAACTAAGGACTTGATTTCTTGACCATCGAGAACTCCTTTCGAAAATTCAAAACATTCTACCGGGAAAGTGTTCTAAGCTGGAAACGTTGCGCTATGGACGTATTTTCAAAAGAATGGCCAAATGACATCAAAAGATGTACTGATGATTTTGTAGGCGAAATAACGATGTGGCGCAGGTAAAAATTTCTTTATTTCATTTTGTTGATATCTGTTTGAATGTTAAACTAACTATGGTTGCAGACATTGCTTAAATATTCCGATTGATAAACGGCCAACAAATTTTATAGACGCTCTCAATTGTTGCGATTCAACGTTGTACCAAACAATAACATACCATACATCGCTTTTTGCAGATCGGTGCAACACTTCCCATATCTGTGGCATCAAGTGAAAGGTCTTTTTCTTGTCTTCGCAGATTTAAAACTTATCTGCGTAGCAAGACTAGTGAGGAGCGCTTAAATGGCTTGACGTTGCTTAACATATATAGAGATATTGACGTGAAATACGAAGAGGTTATAGATATGATGGCTAAGGTACCAAGACGTATGGATATAATTTTGTAAAATATTCCAACTATAAATTATATTATATTATATTGTATAATATACAGAGTGATTTGCATAAGATGCGACAAAAGTCTAGGACAGATACCCTATCCGGGTCAAGACAAGAAGAAAATCGAATGGGAGGGGGGGTCTATCTCCTTCCGTTTAGACGGGAGGGGCAATTTTGTCAAAAATTCACTGTAAATGAAAAAATTAATAAAAATCAACGGAAACACGTACAATAATGTGCTATAGCTATTTTGAAAGCTAATATTCCATTCGTTTGCTTTTTAAATCAAATTGTTTCACTGAATAGTTTTTGAAAAATTAAATTTCAAAGTCAAAATTTTTGAAAAATATTTTGATTTTTTTTTTTTTCAAGTTGATTTTTTTCAAAATTTTGTGTTATTAACTGCCACTGATATTTTTGTTTTTCAATGCTTATCAATTCTTAATTAAACACCGGAAACCCGATGTAAAAATCTGTCTTAGTTTTTGAGATATTAAAAGAAATGTAAAGGTACTTTTTTCCCAGAAAACCCCTTTTTTGGGTTTTTCTATGATTGGACTTCAATTGCATACTGTCAGTTTTATTAGCACATAATAAGAAAACTTAGCTGGATTAACTGAATGGTACCCTTTTTTTATTGGAACACCTGTTTTACTTACGCTAGAGAGAATAAGAAATATTTTTAACGGAAGTGAAGGCTGGTAACGGAAGAAAGTTGTAACATTTTTTACCTAACCACAAATAAATGTGCTAGGACATAGTATTGCTAGGACATTCAATTTTGCATGCCAAATCGTCAATACAAAACGATGGCAAGTTACTCTCGGGAAGAATTGGCAGATATTCACCATTGCTATGGTATAGCGGATGGTAGCAGTCGTGAAGCACAGAGACTGTATGGTGAAAGGTGTCCCAACAGGAGATGTCCCCATCATTCACTTTTTTCAAGACTTCATAATCGTCTTCGGGAACATGGAGTGCTAGAGACTCGAAGGAGAGAAAGGTCATCTGCTGGTTCAAGACACATAGAGGAACAAATTTTGGATATGATACGACGTAAGGCTTCAATTAGCACCAGGAGGATAGCAACTATGCTTCGAGTATCCCAGAGTAGAGTATGGGCTGTGATTAATACCAATAGCCTTTACCCATATCATTTTACCCCAGTGCAAGAGTTAACATCGGATGATAAGTTATTGAGGATTGAATTTTGTAGAACGCTATTGCTGAGGGATGAAACAGAACACAATTACTTTGGAAGGATATTCTGGACAGATGAAGCGCAGTTTACCAGGGATGGAGTTATCAATTTCCACAATTTACATTACTGAAGTCACAATAGTCCAAATGTTATGAAACAAACCAAATCTCAGCACCGCTTTAGTTGTAATGTTTAGCTTGGCATTGTTGGACAAACAATTATTGGACCACGTTTTTTAGATTCTGTTTTGAATGGAGACTCTTATCTGCAGTTCCTTAGAACCCTTTTGCCAGATTTGTTAGCCAACGTTCCGTTAGCCATAGTAAATAATTTAATATACGAGCAAGATGGGGCTCCAGTACACTTCAGCCTGGCTGTAAGAAACTGGCTGGATAATCATTTCAACGGCCGATGGATCGGAAAGAGAGGTCCCACTGAATGGCCACCAAGATCACCAGATTTAATACCTATGGATTTTTATGCTTAGGGTTTCATGAAGAACTATGTTTACGAAGTAGAAATTTCATCTTTGGAGCAACTAAAACAACGCATTGAAGTCGTTGGAGTTAAATTACAGGATAATTTGACAGAAATTAATTTATCTGCAGCCATAAGAAGAAGATACAATCTTTGTCTTCTAAAAAATGGCGATCATATCGAAAATTTGTTATAATTACCGTAAATTAAAATAAAATTAGAAATAAAAATAATTTAAATAAATATTTACGAACATCCAATACATATTTATTATTTCCCTCTTAATATATTAGTGATTTTACTTTGTGGAAAAAAACAGCAATCCTTTCTTTTTCATTGAAAAAGGGATAAACAGCTCATTCAAGAAAGTCCAATCATAGAAAAACCCAAAAAAGGGTTTTCTGCAAAAAAAAGTACCTTTACATTTTTTTTAATATCTCAAAAACTAAGCCCCCCCCCCCCCCCTCCCATACGATTTTTTTGTTGTCTTGACCCAACCTATCCGTCAAACGGTAGTGCATGCGATCATATGAAAACACAAGCGTTTTCACTCAGCTGAGGCCTACCAACTGCTACTCTCAACCTCCACGCGGTGACAGCCGGGTGCATGGCCTCTTTAGTTCAAGATCATCCACGTAAAAAGTATCTTCCATTCTTTCTGATATGTACCTATGTATGTCCTTGCAGTTCCTTGCAGATGCATGCTTGGTTAGATTTAAATCAGAGCTGGAAGAATATTTATTTATTAAGGAGTTGTACCTTCATAAATGTGATTCCCTCAAGGGTTGGCTTGAAATTAAGAAGTATATCTACCTGTACATAGTTATCTAAAAGACTTCGAACGGTTATGGCTGTCCTTATATTTTCTTTGAAGTACTAGAATTTAAGATAAGTATATCGTTCTATACCTTCTGTCATAGATAGACTTCACAGGGGTTGTAGAATACAAAATTTCTTCTTCTATTAACTGTTCTAAGAGTAAGTGAGTTAGAGCTTACGTAATTCGGAATGTATTGTATATACGTTTTTGAATGCGATAAACTAAATATAAACATGTCTACTCCCTGACGCTTTGCTGTTCCAAAATAGGGTCAAGATACTCAATAAATTCAAGAAGGACGAGTAGAGCCAAGAATTTGCAGATTGCGGAAAAAGTTGTACCAAGCCAGCCTCGTTGCATTTTCTTGATCCATTGTTGTATGCATAGTTTCGTATTCGTGCTTTGGAATAAAGGTACATACATTGGCCCACAACTTAAGCTTACTTCATTTAATCTAGTGATCTCACTGATTATGCTGAATCAGGATGGTAAAAGGGTTGTCCGGCAAAAATGTACATGGCGGACAATAGTAAAGAAGGAAAAGCCCTTCCCTGTGTCATTATATTGAAAAGATGACCAATGATCTTATTTACTATGTTTCCATTTACAATTCGAAAGCAGAATTTATTTCATTTTACTCTGTGGAGCATTTTATTGCTTTTAAAGACAATTGTTTTTGTTTTTTTTTTTTTTTCTTAATGCTCTATTCACGTTTATATATACAACCAGGATTACTTATAATACGAGTATTATTAGGCAGCCTGTGCTGCTGCTTGTTTAATTGGTTGGATAACCGGTGGTGAAGGAGGAATTATTCCGCATGGTGGTGGAGGAAGAACTACACATGGTAGGACAGTCGGTAATGTCGGAAGAATTTGTACATCCTGTGCTGGTGCTATCTTTGCTGCTGCTTCTGGCTTAGCAATTGTTGTGGCTGTAAATACAGCAAGCACGACAAAAAGAACTGAAACTGGCTTCATCTTGACTAACTGAGAGTGGTATCTAGAATTGTTTCTGTACTTAGACAGATCTATAACTAAATGAAGATTAGTCTATGCTTATATATGATTTTTCATGATCTGTTTCAAACAAAAACCGAGCTACGAAGACAACGATGCCGAAAAGAGACAATCGCGTCTGGCCTGTTGATTATTGTGGCAAAGTCAATATTTAGCTTTGAGTTCAAGTCAACACTTATTCTTGTGACCTTGGTTGACATAGAATGTTATAGTTGTTTTTCGACTCCTGAAGAAAAATATTGTTTTTCTGGCTTTGTAAAGACAAAAACACCGTACGAATGACGCAATGTTTTAGTCAATACTTTTATGCCTATTATCAATTGTCAGGTCACATTGCGCATCAAAAAAACATTATTCAAGGGGGTAACTTTGATGACGAAGGTCTGGGCAACTATCTTAGCTAAAGGTGCAGTCGGTCCTCAGTTCTTCGAACATTTTCGGGAAAATAATGTGATTTTTAATTTGGCTGAATATGGAAGGATACTTCAAAAATGTTTCACGCGAGAGTTACAAGAATTTGAAGGGTATAATAAAAGGACCTAGATGCAGTGGAATAAAGCCATTTGCCATACACACAAACGTGTCAATTCCCGTGGAGAAATAAACGTTTCCTAATAAATCGATTTCTCGTAGGGGTGGCCTCCGAGGAGCCCAGACCTTACTGTCGCCAATTTTTTTTATGAGGATATCTTAAGAAGAAGAATACCATATACCGTTTACCAATTGGCTTTAGTTTTCGAAGGAAACCTTAAAACAATGCGTTTTGAAAATAGCCAAGGGATATAAGTATCCGGAAAGTTCCCACCTGCATGGTTGGTTAGTTGCCTGCGAAGGGCAAGTTTATCGCTAACTATTAATTTGTTATGTTGTAGAACCCTTAATCTACATAAATACTAACAACTATCACCACACTAAATGATGACTGTGGTAAGCATTGTATTAAAAAGAAAGTGATTTAAAATACGTAAACACAAAAATCCTTAATCACAATGCATTCGTTTAACGACATCCGTTCATGACAAGCAGACAATTTTTAATTTCTACGCGTTGGATAGGGATGTAAAAACGGATTTCGATAGAAAATTATTACTAAAGAAGAAAGAAATGCAATTTTCATATTTATTAACCCATTGCCAGGAATGACAAACAAAAATAGAAGACAGAAGAATAAAAAAAATTGAAATTGTTTATGATTATCAAAGTGCGCTTAAAACCTGAGTCTCAGCATAATTTGGATTGTACAACTTATCATTCTAAAACTGCGGGGAGGGGAATAACAAATCTAACATCCTTGTTTTCTTTTTATATTCACCCGCAGTGTAACCATTTAAAATAAAAGTTATTCTGTCCCTAGAATCAGGCTGCAGTTTTATTTCGCAATTTAAAAATTCTATTAATTGTCGTTAATAAGAATGCTCTTGTATGAAGATATACTCCTCCAAAGTTCATCAGTTATTCTTTGCTGACGATGGGGCCATAATCAGAGAGGATCATACGTCCCTGCAACGAGCGCTTGAGGTATGGGTGAACGTTTTGGAGGGAAATGCGTACCGCATTAGTCGAAAAAAGACCGAGTACTTATACTGCCCATTCTCTGATCCACTCAGGGATATTCCCGACATTCATTTGAATGGAATAGTGCTACCCAAGTGCGAAAAGTTCAATTATATGTGATGTGGCAACCTGTGATAACGATATCAATCATCACGTAAACGTATGGTTGATGAAGTGACGGGTAAACACTGCCATCTTCTGTGACCGACAAATTCCCCATATGTTGAGAAGAAGGCTATACAGCGCAGTTGTGCCCCCAGCACTCACATGTGTACAATGTACACAACGCATGAATGTAAATAAATGGCAACTGAAATTAAGATGTTGCGCATGGAAGCAGGAATGACAAAGATTGATTGAATAAGAAGTTCGAAGATTCGTGGAGGCCTTCACGCTTCACGTCAAAGAAACCATCTAGCTGGTATTGTCATGTTCAGAGGAGAGATCATTTGTATCCTATTTACATTGCAATATCGATTACCGTTTTCAAGATATCGCGAAAGAAAGGCAAGGCTAAAATGTATGGATCACACAAATACATAGACATCAGCGCTCGATTTTGCTCAGTAACGAAGTGTTTTCTTGAGCTAAGCAAGCGAACCTCATAGGTGGAGCGGTAGAAATGCGTTGAAGTGGGGGCGTTATGATCTCTTGAGTTGAGTTCATAACCTCCCCGATATAGGAAGAAAAACAATGACATCTTTGGAAAATTGCAATTTAGTTGCTAATTGTTTGAGGGAATTTTTCAGTTCCAAGGAAAGTGTGAACTGTGAACTGTAACACACATGTGAAGCATTAAAAGGTTGGGTTTACAGGAAACAATCAGCATCACAATCGCATATAAGCCTTAGAAGTTCAACACAAAGTTCGGCAAACAGTATACCAGGCTTACAAGTGGTAATATATAGGTAGTTACATACAGTATGCGCACAAAGTTGTATACAAATAACAGTATAAATACCACCATTTTGTGGCTGTGTGTCAAGAAAATAACTTTAGAATCACTACATGAATTTGAATTAAATTGGTTGGCTAAGCTACGTCTTGATCCATGTAGATAATGACTTCTTTATGTATACTCCTTGATAATATCATCTCTTTACGTCATAAGGTCTCAACATTTCTCAGACAGTAACCTGAAGTGAAAGGAAGTCCTTACGACCAAACTAATGGTATCTTGTAAAAGTTCAATTTTTGTTTGACCGTATGAGTCACTTTCGTATTTTGTAGCCTTCACACACAGATGTTCCCCGCTTTTTGTTTTGGTATCACATGACTATTTACAATACAAAGTTGAAAACAATTTGACATTTATAGTGCGAGCTAGGCCTTATATCTCTAAAGAATGGTCATTTAAAGCTCTGGTAGCAAATACCAAACATCTGTGCAATGTCAAAGATATTAAATTGTGGATTGGATACAATTGATTGCGGAACTTTTGATTAGCCATAAATACGATGTTTGTCGCATATTCCACAAAGCAAATATTGACTTCCAACTGATCCAAAATATTAAATCATAAAATTAATAAGCAACAATATTTGAATTTAGTAACAGCTGTTCTATTTGTAAGCAGTTTGACAGGCATACGGATATCCAAAAAAAGTATAAAAGCAGTATTCGATCTTCATTTGAAATTATATAGTTCTACGACACGTATCTCTATAGTTTTCTCATCGTTTTCGGAAACAAAATTATTCAATATGAAAGTCCTCATTGTACTTGGTGTCATTTGTGCACTTTGCGCCGCAGTAACCACTGCTTTGCCAGTTATTGCTGTTGATCCTTCTATAGGTATCGGTGTACCCGTATCAATATCTTTACCAGCACTACCACTACCACTTCCACTACCGCTCCCACTTCCGTTACCGCTTCCACTACCACTGCCATCACCACTGCCATCACCACTGCCATCACCATTGCCACTACCACTGCCACTACCACTACCAGTATAAGTACCACCAAATGGACAACTTCCTACACTACCACCTCCAGTCGGACCACTTCCCTCAATAACCACTCCAATTGGACAACATCCTTTACCATCACTTCACCACCTGCTCCATGCTAAAAGAGTCCTCTATCACCAATGCTCCACCCCACAAATTGGACAAAGTTCAGCAACGCAAAGTAATATTCGTGCTCCTGCTACGGGTACCACATATAAATATTCCAAACCTAAGTCAATCTAAACATTATTAGCCACAAACATATGTTTACAGACAAATAAAACTTTTTTCCTATGATAGTACCTTAAATGTATGTGTTGTTAAAGATATAATCTGTTTGGAATAGTTTTATGCAATTGTAACATGTTTGTCTGGAACAAAGCGTGTAAGAGTATTCCCGTCAATATTATTCTGCAGAGTACGATGTTTGGGGTCCAAGTGTACTGCGATCTATAAGATCTTTTGTGCTGTCTCAATGGTTAACCAGGAGCGAAATTGGGGCTTTTGGTAAACCTTAAATAGTGTCTTAACTTCCAAGCTTCCGTTGGGTCCATCGAGACCCGCATTAGATGGAGTAACCGCATCTTTGCGGCCCTGGACATACACAAATAATATGTTCTACTGTCTTTCTTTGCTCAAAAGAGAGTCTGCGCATGGGTGTATCTGATAATTTTATTCGGATGGTACCTGGGTGGACAACGTCCGGTTAGGTAGTCAATTAAAGTTCGCAAATCTTCTTTGCTGAGTGTAAGTAGCTTGTTTGCTCTGTTTGCGCCTAATGTCTCTCCTCGCCAAACCCTTCATGTTCAGAGATTCATGTTATGGTAACCTTTTTTTGTGGAGGCGAGGCTGTCAAGGAGTTCCAGCCATAACCGTTACGTATAGGAATTAATTATCCTTATTACTACTCGACTATCCGAATGGATGTACTCGTAGATATGGTTTAACTTAGGCTGCGTGTACAGTGACGCGGCAAAGCGATGCGATGCGAGAAGCGTTTGCTTGAGAGATAACTGTTTACATATATTCTTACGTGCGTGAGCACAGTGAAGCGATTTTTGGTGCGAGACTCGCGAGCATCCTTTCAGGACTGTAGCCTGGGCACTGCTGCCTTTAGCCAGTTCACCGTAGTATTGGTTTTGCATGTGAAGAGTAGACAGATTGTTTGGAAATTACAGCTCAGGAACTGTGTTTTGGTGGATCCCTCGTTTTGCTGCAGAATCTTATCTGAAATGGAATCATGGACTATTCTGAGCTGGTCTGTCGTCCAGATGGTACCAGGAATGACACCCATCTTTTCGCTGGCTGCTGTGTCATTGTAGATGGGCACAGGGCTCGTAGGTTTAGCTAAGCGTGTCCCCCTTTAAGCAGCATTTTCCGCTAGTGTGGTGACAGTTGCACAGAGAATGACTAGGGAAAATTGGGAAATTATGTTTCTAATTTAATCTACGCACTAATTTGCATTTAGAAACAAACAATGTTTGCTTAGATGTGAATATTGTATATTTTTTTGCCGCCTAATTTTTACTAAACTTTAATGGCACAAGAAGTTGAATGGAAAGATTGATTATTCTTCTTGAAAAAACAAATTGCGAATTATAAATCCTAAATAAATATTGATTAACTCAAACAAATTTCTTTAGAAATCTGGGGCGTGTAACCCATTGCTCGGTAACACACATACGCACAAACATGCTTCCTACAGTTTGTATAGTCTGTTCCAAATAACTTGAAGTACCCCAACGTGCGCAGAGAGAAAGTCCCCAAAATAATAAAGGGGATGTAATCTCTCTTAATTCTTCAAAGAATGGTTAATGATTTTCTCCGCTTTACTCTGTATGATGTTCTTTTTCTAGTTTGGTAAGACTTCTTTGGGTTTTTATAACACGGAAAGCGATAGTGATGAGCAAATATTTTATAAATATAATTAAATTTGTATGTTTTACTATGTAATAATTTATTTATTTATTCTATTCGTTAATTAAGTATGTATTGTTATATTTCGTTTAGCCCAAATAAAACTGTTTCTTTAATTTTTCAAAAAGGGATAAATACAACAAATACAGTCGACATATAAAACAGCAACTGAAAAAATTCCCTGCATCGTTCGAGCAAGTAAATCTGAGAAGCTACAATTTGTTTCTTTTGGTCCTTTCGTCAAATTCGGTATACCCACCACGCAACTTGATTCTGATTCGTCAGTAGTTCCGCAACCTTGCGATGAAAAACATCAAAATAGGGGTATACCTATACAGCCTATTTTTTTTGCTCCTCCTCTTTTTCTTTTTACTTTACAAATATTTGGCGCAACAGCTCTTTAAAGTGCCAGGGCCTAGCTTCTCGCAACCACTCATGTTGTGTGGGTTATATTTTTCACACGAATGGAACGGACCTACAGTTTAATGCCGAATCCGAACGGCGATTTGAGAAGCTTTTTCGTGACAACAATACTCTCGGATGTTTGTCAGACGCTCGCGAGAGGTGGGACCGTGAAAAAAAACTTTTTGGTGTTTTCTGGGATTCGAACTTGGAACCTCATGCGTAGTGATCCGACACACTAACCACTTACGCCACGGCGCACGGTGTACAAATTAATGTATTTTAGGTTTGATTTTACTTTGTCGTGTACTTATTTACATAAGTAGGTACGTAGGTACTGTTTTTATTGTGCTTTTCATGGCAATTTTCATTTTGTCCAAACTATTGTAGTTGTAAGTATAAGTGTTGATTTTATTTATTCCCTTTGTTTGGAAGCGCCGTGCGGGTGCCGTGGCGTAAGTGGTTAGTGTGTCGGATCACTGCGCGTGAGGTTCCAAGTTCGAATCCTAGAAAATGGCAAAAAGTTTTTACACGGTCCCACCTCTCGCGAACGTCTGACAAACATCCGAGAGTATTGTTGTCTCGAGAAAGCTTCTCGAAACAAAATGCCCTTTAGATACGGCACTAAGCTGTAGGTCCCTTGCGTTCGTGTGAAAAATATAATGCACGCAACATGAGTGGTTGCGAGAAGCTAGGCCTTGGTCCTTAAAGAGCTGTTGCGCCAAATATTTATTTATTTTTTGTTAGGAAGCAATAATTCCAAGGCGTAGATCAAATACAGATCGTAGTACAACAAACGGTAAGAGAAAGCATTTATCACGGGCTAATGAAAGTAAACAAGAAAGAGAATCTAAGTTGACTATTAATCGAGAGAGGAATATTTTGCGAAGGACTTCTGCTGAACGTAATACGCGTGTTTTTTTTTTTTTAGATCGAAGTAGGCATGATTTTCAGAGGAAAATTGAGCTGCCTATGGAACGAAGCAATCGGCCAGTCGAAGTTAGGACAATACGCCTTAATCTGAGAAACAAGGAACGAGTTATGAGATGTCAAACTACTAAGGTTTCTGGCTTATGGGCAACTAAGGAGTGTTCGGGAATGAATTATAATTCTTCCATAAACTATAAAAATGACTCTGCAGTTATTTTGGGTAGTATGACCGCTGTCTGAACACATTGCTCTGCCCTAAAATGGGAAGACATTCAAAAGGCTTGTGCTGCTTACAGGGCAAAATTAAATTAGATGAAATTTCTGAACCTACAGATCCTTTATATTCCCTTCTAACAGGTGACCATCCCAAAAGTAAAAAAAATCTTGATTACTTAAATAGTCGTTGTGGTTTCATGCCATCGTTTAAGGTACAAGGGCAGGTATATTATTTGGTCGGTAGCTTTTTTCCCCTTCGGCCTTATGACCATAAATTCCTGCAGATATATTTTATCGCAGATCCTGAAACACAAGCTTGTACTCGATGTTCAATCACTCGACAATTGCATACATCAGACAATTGCGAGATATTGTAGCATTGACTACAGGATGGTTTGAGTACCAAACTAAAACACTGTATCTCAAACTTTAGCAACGACATCTATTGCCAAAACATGCTAGCAGTAGATATTCCAACCTGATGTGCTTACGTTCCACAATCGTTCCACAATCGTTCCACACAATATCATAATATTCCAGGATCATCAATTCACCCGGAGAAACATCTAGCATGTTCTAGAACCCCTTGCAATTTTATATAAATACCCATACCACAACCATCGTCGACACAGTTGTTTATAAGTGAATACAGCGATTACAAGAGAGACTCGACAAAGTGATGAAAATAAACGGCATTGTGATTGTGAATCTGTTGCGACAGTTTAATTTGAAATAAATAAAGAATAAAGTGATTTAAATATTGTGTTGAGGTAAAGTTAGTAGTTGACAATAAATAAACAATTGAAATACACAAAGGACAGTTTTATTTAAACGAACCCTAGCGAGAATATTACAATATATTATTACAAGTATGTCTTTTCCCAATTTATTTATTAGTGTATCGCTGTAAAAATTTAATTGCACCCGGACGAAGTCGGGCCGGGTTGCTATTCATAGGAATAAAGTTTTATTTTTCTGTAAACAATATGTTTGTGGATAATAATTTTAGACTGACTTAGGTTTGAAATATTTATAGTACACATACATATGTGCATTTTTGTCAAACAGCAGGAGCACGAATATTAGTTTGCGTTGATGAAACTTGTCCAAATTGTGGCGTGGACCATTGGTAATGGAGGAGCATTTTAGAATGGAGCAGGTGATCGATTTGAAAGTGATGGTAAAGGAGTTTGTCCAATTGGAGTGGTTGGTGAGGGAACTGGTCCGACTGGAGGTGGTAGTGGCGAAAGTTGTCCATTTGATAATTATGGTAGTGGTAGTGGCAGTGGTAGTGGATGTGGTATTGGAAGTGGTAGCGGTAGTGGTAGTGGTACTGGTAGTGGTAGTGTTGGTAGGTGTGGTATTGGCGGTAGTGCTGGTGGTAGTGGCAGTGGCAGTGGTAGTGGCAGTGGCAATGGTAGTGGCAGTGGCAGTGGCAGTGGTAGTGGCAGTGGTAGTGGTATTAGCGGTAGTTGTGGAAGTAGTGTTGGTTCTTCGCTAGTAGATGGTGTCGTTGTTTCGGTAGTCGGGGTGGTAGGTGTTGTCGTTGCTTCGGTAAGCGGGGTGGCAGTTGTTGTCGTTGTTCCGGTAGTCGGGCTGGTAGATGTTGTTGTTGTTTCGGTAGTCGGGTCAGTAGGTGATTCTTCAGCTGTAACAGGTTCAGTAGTAGTGATTGGCAAAGCAGTGGCTACTATGGCGCAAAATGAACAAATGACACCAAGTATAATAAGTACTCTCATATTGAATAATTTTGTTTCCGAAAAGGATGAGAAAACTGTAGAGATACGAGCCGGAGAACTATATACTTTCAAATGAAGACCGAATACTTCTTTTATACTCTTCTTGGATACCCGTATGTCTGTCAAATTGCTTACAAATAGAACAGCTGTTACTGAATTCAAATATTTTTATTTATTAATTTTATGATTAATATTTTGGATCAGTTTGAAATCAATATTTGCTTTGCAGAATATGCGGCAAACATCATATTGATAGTAGCTGAAAAGTTCCGCATTCAATCGTATCCAATCGCCGCTTTAATATCTATCTGCCATGTGCTCTTCGAAATTGCACAGATGTTTCATGTTTGCTACATGAAGCGAACCCCACAGGCGGATCAGTAGAAATGCGGTGAAGTGGGAGGGTTGTGATCCCTTGTTTTCGGATCATAACCTCGCTGATAAAAGGAAGAAGTTTCTTGTTTGCTACTAGACCTTTCAATTACCATTCTCTAGAGCTATAGGCCTAACTCGCGCTGTAAGTGTCAACTTGTTTTTAATTTTGTGTTGTAAATATTAAATTAAACAGATGTGGTAATTAAACAACAGTGATATGGAAACAAAAAGAAGGGAATCTGTGTGTGAAGGTTACGAAAGTGAATAGTATGGTCAACAAAAATCTGAATTTTTACAAAATATCATTATTTTGGTCAGCCATTTATTGCAACTAATAAATCCCTTCCTAAAACGTACAAGGGTATCTCGATCTCCCCCAGCAAGATCGGACGTCTCCGGAAAAAAAGTCAGCCGGAAGCGCAAGCGCGTGAAAAACGGGACTCAGTGAAATTTAAAAGCATTGAGGAGGAAAACGACGTACTCTGTACCAAGCTTTTCTGTAAGCTGAAGGTACTCTATCTTGAGCTTAAGAAAGAAGTAGATTTTCTCAGGCAAGAAAATACCGTCAAAAACACCTAGTATCTACAAAAAGAAAATACAGTTACCCCAAATCGCTCACAAGTCACAAATACCAGACAAATGAAGAAGAGCTAACACGTGAGACGAATTGGATCGAAAAGAGACGACCTAGCAAAAAGCGCAAAGCTGGTTCCTCGTCAGAAGTCGAGCCACAAAAAGATGAAAATCGCAAGGAGTTGCAAGCAAAGCGACAACAAATAAAATTACGTCCTCTGCCACCGATAAACGTCGTTGGAACTACGGACTATAATAACTTGCATTGCGTCCTTAAAGGAACGCTGGCATCGAAGTTTAAGGTGACATCTCTCAGAAACAATAAGTGGAAAATCAATGTCGATGATGCCGATGGTTACCGAGCAGTGTCCCTAAAATTGAATGCCGAGAAAATTCAGTGGTATACTTATGAAGATAAGTTAGAAAGACCACTGCGTGTTGTAGCAAGGGAACTCCACCCTTCGTGCACAAAAGAAGATGTAATAAACGGCCTTCAAGACAAAGGCTTTAAAATTCTTGATGCAGCTGCTGTCAAGGCTTCAATCATACGTAGACTTACTACCAGAAAGAACTCCAATGTGTAAAATGCGCATATGAACATCTCTCGGAAGAGTGTAACCTGAATAAGCAAGCCCCAGCCACTTGTCTAAACTGCAAAGGAAAGCATCCTACGAACTATCGAGGTTGCGAAGTGGCGAAAGAGCTCCAAAAAAGGCACGATACGCTTAAAAATTCCATGCGCCCGTATCCGAAACCAATTAAGAACAGACCCAAAATAGCTACGAAAAAAGGAGCGAAAGATAGGATATCCGTCAATATTAACTTAAGATCGGGTAATGAAGAAAAACCCAAACGTAGTAGAGAAAATGTGACAGAAGCAAAATCTTCGAATCTTGGCGTGCAGTCTTATGCTCAAGGCAAGTATATAACCGACAACTCACGGGAGATCAAAGCAAGATGGTTTGATCGTAACGTAACTTTAACGTAAAGACGCTCAAGTTGTGACACTGAAAAATGGTGATAGAGGTAGATAACAAGACCTTGTATCCCATGTTTTTTTCCCAATTCTTGCGAAACTTGAAGAGCAAAACAAACAAACTAATTTTCGAGAGAATAGTTGCACTAGAAAACAACATTAATAACACGCGCACTTCAACCAGAATATGAAAGTTCCAAGTCTTACTTGGAACGCCAACGGGATCATACGAAGACTCGACGAGTTGGAAATATTTATACGAGAAAAAGATATTGATATATACTTGGTCCGTGAAACTCATCACGCCTTCCACCCATCGGAAAGACCCAGAGGCGGATCATCTTTGCTTATAAAAGAATGTATTGAACACTCAGCAGAAATAAATATTGAATTAGAAGCAATGCAAGTAAGCACGGTACGCGTTAGAAATAGACATTTTACCTTCAACATTTCATCTATATATTGTCGACTGCGATGTAAACTTGAAGAAAGTGATTTCACAAACATCTTTAACTTCCTTAAACCGATTATTGGTGACGACTTCAACGCGAAACACATCTTCAGCGGTTCAAGGTACGCCTCTCATAAAGATAAAAAGCTTTATAATGCGGGTATGCAAAACAGTTATGATTTTCACTCGACGGGTAAACCAACGTATTGGCCGACTGATAGAAATTGTTGCTAAAGAATATCTGGCAACTGTATAAAAGTTGAAGAAAGCTTTGACCTATCCTCTGATCATTCTCCAATCATTATGACGTTAAGCGAAGTTCTGATTAAAAAAGTAGGACCGGCCAGATTAACCTGCGCGAAAACAAATTGGGATGGCTTCAAAAAAGAGCAAATATTGATATGAGTTTATCACTCAAAACTCCCTATGAACTTGAAGTTGAAGTTGATCGCTTCGTCGAAATTTTACAGGATACTCCCAGCCCAAAGAAAACGCCGGCCAGTTACATTCAAACTTATAGACAGTAAATAAAACAGATGACTAAGGAGAAAAGAAAAGCCCGCAAAAAATGGTAACAAACTCGGGCTCCGCAGCATAAAGCATTAAGATATGTTTGTGTAACTCACTAAAAAACCTATTAAATACCTTAAGAATAATCAAACACAAACTTACATAGAAAGTTGAACGGTAGAGAAAGACTCTAATTACTCGCTTTGGAAGTCTATAAAAGGTATTAAAAGATCTCCAATTCAAGCCGCACCAATTAGGAAAGATCAAGACGAATGGGCCAGGCAAGATAAAGAGAAAGCACAAGTTTTTGCTACCCACCTGCAAGAAACTTTCAAGCCGTTTCTTGTTCTTCTTCTTCTTATTTTCATCAGCGAGGTTATGATCCGAAAATAAGAGATCATAACACTCCCACTTCACCGCATTTCTACTGATCCGCCTGTGGGGTTCGCCTATTTGACCTCAGAAAATATCGCTACTGAGGCCAATGAAATGTCGATGTCGTCGCATTTGTCTGATCCAGGCGTTTATAGACCTGCCTTTCCTACATCGCGATGTCTTTGGAACGTGCATTGATATTGGCTTTTTAACAGGTTTTAAATGATCCAGGCGTTTATAGACCTGCCTTTCCTACATCGCGATGTCTTTGGAACGTGCATTGATATTGGCTTTTTAACAGGTTTTAAATGATTTCTTCTTTGAACGTGGCAATTCCAGCTAAGCCGGTCGCGCTCTATTTTTTGTATGATGGTTTCCTTGATGTGAAAGCTTATATAGCCAATAGTGTAATAAGAAATGCACACTAACCGAACTTAAGGAAAAAATAAATAAACTTAAACCTAAGAAGGCTCCTGGATACGACCTAATCATGGGAGAGGTACTTAAAGCACTACCAAGAAAAGGTCTAATTAAGCTTCTGTTCATTATAAATGCCGCTTTTAGACTAGAATATGTTCCTAGTGAACGGAAAGTCGCCGAAGTCATAATGGTCCTTAAGCCCCTAAAACTGCCGAATGAAAAAACATCTTATAGACCGATTTCGCTTTTTCCAATTATATCTAAATGGTTCAAGAGAATATTGATTAGGCGAATACAGCCGGTAATGGAAGAACAGCATCTCATTCCGGATTATCACTTTCGTACAATATTTCGTAACCTCCAAACACAGATGTTCCCCGCTTTTTGTTTTGATATCTCATGAATATTTACAATAAAAAGTTAAAAACAATTTGACATTTCTAGCGCGAGTTAGGCCTTTAGCTCTAAAGAACGGTCATTTAAAGCTCAGGTAGCAAATATCAAACATCTGTGCAATGTCGAAGTGTGGATTGGATACAACTGATTACGGAACCTTCGATTAGCCATAAATATTTGTCGCATATTCCATAAAGCAAATATTGACTTCCAACTGATCCAAAGTATTAAATCATAAAGTAAATAAACAGAAGTATTTGAATTGAGTAACATCTGTTCTATTGGTTAGCAATTTGACAGACATACGGATATCCAAAAAGAGTATAAAAGCAGTATTCGATCTTATTTGAAAGTATATAGTTCTACGGCACGTATCTCTATAGTTTTCTCATCCTTTTCGAAAACAAAATTGTTCAATATGAGAGTCCTCATTGTACTTGGTGTCATGTGCGCACTTTGCGCCACAGTAGCCACTGCTTTGCCAGTTACTACTATTGATCCTGTTGTAGGTATCGGTGTACCCGTATCTATATCCTTACCAGCACTACCACTTCCACTACCGCTGCCACTTCCATTACCGCTACCACTACCGTTACCACTTCCACTACCACTTCCATCACCACTGCCTTCACCACTGCCACTACCACTGCCACTACCACTACCAGTATAAGTACCACCAAATGGACAACTTCCGCAACTACCACCTCCAGTCGGACCACTTCCCTCACCAACCACTCCAATTGGACAACATCCTTTATACACTCCTAAACTGACCACCTGCTCCATTCTAAAATGGTCCTGCACCGCCGACGGTCCACCTCACAAATTGGACAAAATTCAGCAACGCAAAGAAATATTCGTGCTCCTGCTGTTTGACAAAAGTGCACATATGTATGGGTACTATAAATATTTGAAACTTAAGTCAATCGAAACATTATTAGCCACAAACATATGTTTACAGACAAATAAAACTTTTTTCCTATGATAGTACCTTAAATGTATGTGTTGTTAAAGATATAATGTGTTTGGAACACTTTTGGGCAATTGTAACATGTTTGTCTGGAACACAGCATGTTCGAGTATTCCCGTCAATTTTATTCCGCAGACTACGGGGCTGGGGCCCATGTGCAATGCGATCTGTAAGATCTATTGTGCTTGCCCAGTGGTTAACTAGAACCAAAACTGGGGCTTTTGGTAAACCTCAACAGTGCCTTAGGTGCCAAACTTCCGCTGGTCCTATCGAGACCCGTGTTAGATGGAGTAACCGTATCTTTGCGGCCCCTGGTCATGCACAAGGAATGTATTCTACTGTCTCTCTTTGCTCACAAGAGAGTCTGCACATGTGTGTACCGGATGATTTTATTCAGTTGGTACCTAAGTGGACAATGCTCCATTAGGTAGCCCGTCAATCGCCAATCTACTTTGCCGATTTTGACTAGCTTGCGTGCTCTGTTTTGGTTGATTAACTTTTTCGATTGTCTTAGGCAACCTTGGTTGACCCAGTGTTCGGCGAGCTTTCCATTGTGTTATTGTGGAGTGGATACCACAGGGTGGTACTTGGAAGTAGTACTCTCCTTGGTGGTACTCTCCTCGCCGTACACTCTACACGTTCGTTTCCTCATTTGTATCGGTCACCTATAACCGCCAAGGAATTCCTAGAGAACCGAAATCTCTTGAGCGTCATGTGTAGTTCCTTGAAGATTGGGTTGTTTTGGATGTTGTCAGGAATGCCCAGATGGCGTGGTAAGTCGGTGGGCTAAAGTTATAATGTCTGCTGCAGTTTTTTTTCCCACTATGAGGTGCAGCGGTGTGAGACTAAGCATTGCTGCTAATGCTGCCGTCGCACACGTTTCTACTGCCCTTGTGATGCCCTCACAAATCAGTGCAGATTTAACCGCTCTTTAACTTTGACTTGTTGCGCTATAGGCCATTGCACTAGTGATGCGAAGGTGATCATTGTTCTGATGATTGTGTTGTACGTCCAGTAGATCATCCTGGGTTTCAGACCCACTTTGTACCGTAAGCATGTGGAACATGCACGTTGCCCTAGTTAGTTGGGAGTTCTAATTAGTTGCCCAAGATTATTCCAAGATACCTATGTAGTTTGTTTTCCCTGAAGGGTTGATGGGGGTGTTTCCAATGGGATTAGCTTCAAATCAAACTTCATCTTCGTGCAAAAAGAGAATAAAAATAAATTTTACATGGTTGATGGTTAAACTCTTGGTTCTACAACACTTTGGGATCAGGTTGACCGTGTAAAATTCCCGTCATTATGATTTCGAATTTGCCCACAACCCTGCTGACAACATCTTGTGCGTATCTTTGTAATCTGTACCTAGATTTGGTCAATAGCTCTGCTAGTTGGGCCTTAACTGAGGTCCAGAACAGAGGAGACTTTACTCCCGCCGCGGGCAGTCTCTAGTTCTTATAATAGTTTTTAGTGATACACCACACTTCAGTTTTATTTGTGCATCTGCTTTGTAGCATGGATAGAATCCTTATAATAAGTGATGCCAAATAATCTGTGTATGTCATAAAGGCCCGAAAAACAACCAGAAAATTCTAATCCAACCAAGGTCAAATTATTAAAAATATTGACTCGGGCGAGGTCAGATGTATCCAGTGGTTAAACAATGAAGCAGCTGCTACTTCCAAATAAATTAAATTTAAGCATTTGCTTAGCTATAATATGGGTCCTGTTAGAGTTAGATCCAATTACATAAATAGAAGTTGAAATTAAAAAGTTTTTGAATATCTTAGAAAATTATTTCTTTATTAGAATTTTATTGTCGTTACAAGATACCAGCTTTGGTGTTTGCGCCGCATATAAATGTTGCACATGTATAAGAGTTTAGGAAAATACCTAGAATGTGACCAACGATACCAATATTCCCGATGAAAACAACGAATCTCACAGAAGAAGTAAATTCTGGTTAAGTTGGTGGTGTGTGGAGAATCCGGCTTCAATATTGCTATCATCAGGTTTATGTACAAAACCATTCACCCGTGCTGTAATTTACATATTGCCCAACACATACCATATTATTCTTCCGGATTGGCCAATAATAAGTATTGACTTGAACTTAAAATCAAATATTGATTTTACCAATATAATCAAGAAGCCAGACGCGATTGTCTCTTTTCTGCATCGGGTCTTGATAGTTTGATTTTTATTTGAAACAGATCATGAAAAACTGTATATAAGCGTAGCCTATCCCTCAATGCAAGCGATGCCAAGAATTTAATCATACACAAGCGTACTGTCGGAAAGAGCCGCGCTGCGTTAAGTGTGCTGGAAAACGCTCTTCGAAAAATTGCAGTTTGAGCAAAAATGAAAAAGCAACTTGCGTTAACTGCAAAGGAAGGCACCCAGCAAATTATGGCGGTTTCGAGGTCGCTAAGAAATTACAGATGCAACGAAAAAAATCTGCAACGCCGAGTGTACGGGGAACGAAATCAGTCGATCGGGCTCCTAACTCGGTAGAACGTATTGCAAAGCAAACTGAGCGGGCTCGTAAGCCAGTTGTACAGATTCCTAAGCCGACTGAAAGGACGCTCGAATCAACAGTGCAGACTCTTGAAACAGTCAATCAGCCTTCTAAGCCGGTTAAACGTACGTCAAAGTCATCCACTAAAAAGGCTGAACGAAAAATAACCTCGGATAAGCCAGCGAATCCCGTACGTCTGACGTATTATCAGGCTGCAGTCAAAGCAACCAAACGAAACGACGAACCACCCTCTGATCCGTTGAATGAAATTCTGAACTGCATCTACGCTAAGCTCGAGGAACAATGTGAAAATAACAAACGGATTCTCGAACGTCTCAGCAACGTCGAAAGCTTTTGTATGGCTAACCATAAATCTAAATCTAAGTAAACATGGACTCTTTGCTTAAAATAGTAACATGGAATCCAAACGGACTCTTACAAAAATCTAACGAATTAGAAATGTTTCTAATAAGAGAAAATATCGACATATGTTTGATCTCCGAAACCCATCTAACAAGGGAATCGCAAATAAAGATAAGAGGCTACGCTGGTTATCACGCCTATCATCCTCCTGATAGAGCGCGTAATTTTATTACTTGAAGAAGTGCTGATCAGAGAAATCATTCAATTGGTGAGGGAGAAACGAAAAGCATGAAAGAAATGGCAAATCACTCGTGCACCGCAGCATAAAACAGTCCTTAACCGGCTATGCAATCGCCTTAGAGATAGTATTCGCGAACTGAAAAGCAAAAAGATAGCGACCTGTCTTGAAAATCTTTCCGGTGAAAGAGAATCAAATTATTCGCTTTGGACAGCGGTAAAAGGCATCCGGAAACCTCAAATGCAAGCGCCACCAATTCGGAAAAACGATGGAAACTGGGCCAAGAGCGACAAAGAAAAGACAGAACTTTTTGCTTTGCACTTAGAAGAAACGTTTAAGCTGTTCGACGGCTCTTCGTTAACGCCCGACTCCTCAGTCACGACATCTGACAACTTTAAAGTAAAAAAAGTTGCATTGATTGAACTGAGGGAAGTGATTAAAAATTTAAAGACGAAAAAAGCTCTGGGTTACGACTTGATAACAGCGCAGGTAGTCAAGGATTTGCCGAATAAGGCTATTATCAAACTGCTCTATTTGATCAACGCTTCGTTCAGATTGCTCTATATCACCGAGATTATAATGGTCCCGAAACCAGGCAAACCGCTAAATGAGAAGAAATAATATCGGCCTATTTCCCTTCTTCTTCCTTTTATCAGCGAGGTTATGATCCGAAAACAAGGGATCACAACCCTCCCACTTCACCGCATTTCTACTGATCCACGTGTGGGGTTCGCCTATTTGACCTATCGGCCTATTTCCCTATTGCCGGTTATCTCAAAAATATTTGAAAAATTACTTTCGTCTCATTCCTGACCATCAGTTTAGATTTAGAATGAAACATTCTACTATTGACCTAGTCCACAAAATAACTGACGTGATTGAGAAAGCTCTGGAAGAAAAAAAGATTTGTTGTGGTGTATTTCTTGACGTCTCACAAGCTTTCGATAAGGTTTGGCACCAAGGCTTGGAATATAAATTGCAACGACTACTGCCACGGCAACTCTTTTTAATCCTACGATCGTACCTCACCGAGAGACTCTCTCGTGTTAAGCACGGAAACGATTACTCTGACTTCAAGGAGATTGCAGCCGGAGTCCCGCAAGGAAGTGTCCTTGGCCCACTTCTATATGTACTATACACGCGTGACATTCCGCAAGGAAGAAACTGTGTCGTCGCCGCGTTTGCGGATGATAGGGCGATATTGACAACGGGAGATACCATTGAAGCAGCAACCGGAGAGCTTCAACATGCTATTAATAAAGTCCACGCTTGGACGAATTCTTGGTGTATTGTGCTGAACGAAAGCAAATCTACTCACGTCAACTTTACGTAAAAAAAGTGGATAGAGTGCCTGTATAGCTAGACTCAGCTCAAATGCCATATGCAAACGAAGCAACATATCTAGGAATGACTCTAGATATCAAGCTCAAATGGAAATCGCACGGAAAAAGAAACGCGACGAGCTTCAAAACAAATACCGACAAATGTACTGGCTACTCGGAAAACATTCGAAGTTGAGCCTACAAAACAAACTGCTTATCTATAAGCAAGTGCTAAAGCCAGTGTGGACGTATGGTATACAACTATGGGGTTGTACTAAGAAAAGCAATAGAAACATGATACAAACTTTTGAAAATAGCGTTAACGCACCGTGATATGTACGTAACGAAGATATTCATCGGGATCTGGGAATTCCCAGCGTCGTCGAAGACATAACAAAATTTGCGCGTAAACACAAAGATCGTGTTCACGGCCATTGTAACCGTACTGCCATTCAACTACTTGACGCGAACAATTCAATTCGTCGTCTTCAAAGGACAAAACCCTCTGACCTCGCGTCATAGCATATGTAAGTCGTGAAAAGACAGGAACTTTCATTGGAATTTAACCTGTCTAAAGTGCTACATTTATTTTTAATGACATACGAATATCTTTTTCTATAATTACGATTCACGTAAGCGAAAATAAAACTGCTGGATAAGCACTGGCTTAGTTGTAGTATTAATTTTGAAGAGAGGTGTTTTTTTAGTGAGTAAAAATCTCACACTACCATAAGGACGCGCGGTCGGGCCTTATGGTCTTTGGAAGATTTTTCACCTGCTCTCGGCAAAAAAAAAAAAAAAAATAAGCGTAGCCTAATCTTCATTTAGTGACAGATCTGTATAAGTTCACAAACACTTTTAGATACCACTCTGAGTTAATCAAGATGAAGGCAGTTTCAGTTATTTTTGTCGTGCTTGCTGTATTTGCAGCTGCAGCACCAGAAGCAGCAGCAAAGGTAGCACCAATTTCTCCACCACCACAGGATGTACAAATTCTTCCGACATTACCGACTGTCCTACCATGTGTACAAGGTCTTCCTCCACCACTGTACGGAATAATTCCTCCTTCACCACCGGTTATCCAACCAATTAAACAAGCAGGCGCACAGGCTGCCTAATAATTCTCGATAACCTTCTTTCCCAATGTTATAAGTAATCCTGGTCGTATATCTAAACGTGGGTAGGGCAACTGTCTTTAAAAGCAATAAAATACTCTACAGAGTAGAAGGAAATTAATACTAGTTTTGAATTATGAATGGAAACACACTACATAAGATGAGGTGCTTGACATTGGTCATCTTTTCAAAATAATGACACAGGGAAAGACCTTCCCTTCTCTTCCAATTTTTTAACCTGCATACTTTCGACTCATGGGTGAAATATATTGGGACTTGAGTAGGAGTTAATCAAAATATAACTTCTTAGTCGTTAAGACTTCCGTAGGTTATGATCCACGCTGAATGCCTTACTAAGATCAACAGACTAGGCCAGACTTTTTGAGTCACCCTTTAATGGATATCTGGACGTGTAGGAGTGGGAAAAAGCTGAGGTTGTAACAAGGTTTGATTCGGAAGCTTCGTTCTTTGAACCGGAATCATTTCACTGGTTAAGACCATATGAAGTACGCGAAGAGCTGAGAAAGAATGAAGATAGTAAATGAGGATTGATAACGTCTCATAACTAAGACAGGGCAAATTTGATTACATATCTGTTTGAGTGCACAAACACTTTTAGATACCTCTCTGAGTTAACCAAAGATGAAGGCAATTTCAGTTATTTTTATCGTGTTTGCTGTATTTGCAACTGCAGCAATTGCTAAGCCAGCAACAACACCAATTGCACCACCACCACAGGATGTACAAATTCTTCCGACATTACCGTGTGTACAAGTTCTTCATCCACCACCGTGTGGAATAATTCATCCACCACCACCACTGGTTATCGAATCATCTCAACGAATATCTTCACCAGCACAATGTGGACTGATTCCTTCACTACCAATGGTTATCCAATCAAGTAAACAAAAAGAACCCTCCTCTACCAATGTTATAAGTAATTTTGGTCGTACGTCTAGTCCGACAAGTAGGCCTCGAAAATAGAGAAAATTGTCAATAAAACGAATAAAGTGCTTCGCAGAGTAGAGGGATATGAATTCTGGTACTGAATTGTAAATTAAAATACACTTATTGTACGTACACATGGTGAGATGCTTGGGTGGTCAAACGCTGGTGCATGCAATTATATGAAAACACAAGCGTTTTCACTTAGCTCAGAGGCCTACCAACTCCTCCTACTCACAGTAGTGTTTGCAGTAGTGTGAACACTCCAGAGTTTGCCTTGAGGAACCCTATCATATGCTTTTCCAAATCCACAAAACAAGTGTAGACAGGTTTGGCATATTCCCAGGCCTTCTCAAGAACCATTCTGAGAGTGAACAACTGTTCGGTTGTGCTTCTGCCAGGACGAAAACCGCACTGCACATCCCCCAAACTGTCCTCAACCACAGCTCTGGAACGCTTTTCTAGCACCTTAGCGAAGACTTTTCCAGGGAGACTTAAAAGAGATATACCCCTATAGTTGGCGCCATCTCTTTTGTCCCCTTTTTTAAAAAGAGGAACTATCACCCCCATTTGCCAATCACCAGGTGTTTCACCGCATTCCCAGGCCACTTTTTTCCTCTGAGTCGGCGGACGGTCTGCCAGAACATCTTATTTGCAGATCTGTGGTCACGTTCCAATTTTTCGCCAAACTCCTTCCAAGACTGTTCTTTCGCTGTTTTCACAGCTAATTTGCAAGTTCTTCGCGCCTCAGTGTACCGATTTCGAGAATCGGAGTTCCCCAAGTGAATCCACACCTTAAAGGCTCTCTTCTTCTCTCTGATGGCTTCTTGAACTCCGGGCGTTTTAAACCAAGCAGTTCTTTTCTCACCACCAGCCGCCACACCAAGCCGCTTCACTCCACAAACATCTCCCGCAGAGGCAATAACCGCTGTTGAAAACAGTTGCCATTCTTCCTCTACATTTGATTGAACAGTTGGAATTCGTTCAAACCTTTCAGATATTTGCCGCG
Source organism: Brachypalpus laphriformis (assembly GCA_945910035.1). Classification (NCBI taxonomy): domain Eukaryota; kingdom Metazoa; phylum Arthropoda; class Insecta; order Diptera; family Syrphidae; genus Brachypalpus; species Brachypalpus laphriformis. The sequence continues at coordinate 130,558,093 of OX246755.1, forward strand.
CAAATGTCTCCCGTATCTCATCGTCCTGTAACCTCTCACATCGTATCCGTGTAACCATCCTTGGTATACGCTTTGGTAGGGGAGTCACTCTCTCGCTAAGATACAATTTGCACAGCACTAAGTGATGATCAGTTGACAACTCGGCCCCTCTCAATACGCGAACATCACAAACCATTCTCTTCAGACACGATGGTACCACAAAGAAATCGATCAGCGACTTCTGCTGAAGACTCTGACGGTACCACGTGTATTTGTGAATGTCTTTTTGCGGAAAGATAGTGTTCATGATGGAAAGCCATTTTCACAACAAAAATCCAACAACCTCTCTCCGTTCGCGTTTTGATCAGGATCACCGTTCCTCCCAATCACACTCCCCCATGTCATAACATCTACACCCACATGAGCATTGAAGTCACCCATCAGGACAAAAGAATCCATATCTGCAACCTTTTCAAGGGCAACATCAACTTCATCTAAGAAAGCTGCGTACTCTGACTGAAGGTTCGGTGCATACACCTGCACCAATGCCAGAGTTGATCTTTCAAGCTTGAGCTTTAAGTTCGCAACTCTCCCTCCTAATGGTATCCACTCCAATACTCTGTCTGTCAACCTGGGACTTGTGAGTATCCCCACTCCGGCCTAAGCAGACATTGAGGGTGCGGCTCCTGACAGGAAGAGCTTCCACCCACCCGAAAGGTCCACAGTTTTAGAACCTCTCTGCTTTGTTGAAGAGACGCCAACTATATCTAGTCGACTTTTAACAGCCTCCCCAACAAGCTCAAGATTCTTCCCTGTGAGCGATGAGACGTTCCATGTGCCTATCCTAAGTCGATGCCGTTGTCGAATCTCAGAGAGTCCATCTGTACCCCTATCGGTGCACAGCGCGCTCACCCCTTGACCCCCGTAATGGTTCGCGAGACCATTGACAGGAAGCTCGTAGCCATTTCGGATTTGACCCGGCCGGCTGACTGGATTGTATGGATGGGAATAACTATTTAAGTTACCCCATCTGCACATCCCAGTCACGTTGCCCGCCCCCCACCACGAGGAGGTCAGCTGCCAGGGGGCGCCCTGGACAATAGTCCTATTATGAAATCCTTGTCTTCTTCATTAAAAGCACTTATTTCATCATCTTTCCATTTGTTTGGGCTCCGTTTACTACAGTAGTAAACGGAGCAGTTTGTTCTCCACTTACAGCACAGCAACCTTCCTCCCTGATTCCATTGATGCCGTCTTTTGTAGCGATATTTTCCAGGTCATCGTCGAGGAGCGCGTTTATTTTCTGCATGATAACTTTAATTTGGGAATAGTCTAACCTGTTTATTGTGCAAGGTTTTTTTAGTAGCTAATAAAGTATCCGATTCGGGGGAAGTTTCGCCTAACGATTTTTTTTTTTAATTTGAATTGGAATTCATAAGTTATAGTTCTGGAGCTACTGGTTTTACTAATGTTTAGGGATATAGGTTAATTTATTAGCAGCTCTTGGTGGTTGTGGGATGTGTTGGTGAAGAACAAATCTCGTAAGTTTGGTTGGAGTCAATGAAAGGATATGTTGGTTATTGTATGTACTACAGTAATAAGCGCTTTTGCTTTGTGGTTGCAGTATTCGATGATATAAACATGAAAGCTTGATAATTCAGCAAAAATGGCGATTGAGGTATTATTAGGGGTGTTCACACGGCCCAACATATCTGCCAGACATGGTCTGACAGACTCTAATCTGATCGTGTTATGTGAACGCAAGAAACGGCGGTCTGTCAGACATGTCGGATGGTTTTCAATTTTTTTTGATATTTGGGTGGTTGGACAGAAATATCTGATAGTGTGAACGAGTGTCTGTCCGACCTGGAGGAAATTTTATTTCTGAAAAGAAATTCACGCTGTGTGGTTGTTCGTGTAAAATTAAACTTCTTCTTCTTCTTCCTTTTATCAGCGAGGTTATGATCCGAAAACTAGGGATCACAACCCTTCCACTTCACCGCATTTCTACTGATCCGCCTGTGGGGTTCGCCTTTCGTGTATTTTTTTCACTTCAGTTTAATTTTTTTTCGTGTAAAATTAAACTGAAGTGAAAAAATGGCTGTTTGCAAAATGTGCAATTCTGGAAAGAATTTTCTGAAATATACAAAAGTAGAGATGATCAAAAAATCGCAACTTGCTAATCATTCACTGCTAATGAAAATTCGCATTCGCAACCTGTTAATAATTTATAAATAAACTGCTATTGCTAATGATAATTTGTCTGGCTTCTATTCGTGAGTCACAATTTCATTTTTCATACATTACACAGAAATGTCTGTTCGTCTCATACGAAAAACTTAAAGAAGAGGTATAATAAAATTATAAAACTAAGCTACGTGCAAAAAGGCACGTTATCTGCTGAACGTCTCCATCCAATTTTCTTTTCAAACATGTGCCATTGTGTGTGTGAAGCTTTTTATGATGCACCAACAAGCACCAAACCAACTCATATGGTTGCATATCGGATTTGTTTCTGGTTCGAAAGTTTGGTTGGTTGGTATATAGCAACACAGATTACACTTGCTTTGCTATTGCTGCTATCGCAGTCGGGGCTTGTTTGTAAGTTTGTTTGGTTGGCTGGTATATAGCAGCGCAGGCTATACTTGCTGCTATCGCAGTCGCAGATGGCTTGTAAGTTTGGTTGATTGCTATACAGCAACACAGGGGTTATACTTGATATGTTGGTATTGCTCCTATTGCTGCTATCGCAGTCGCAACTCGTTTGTAAGTTTGGTTGATTGCTATATAGCAGCACATGGGTTAACTTGCTATGCTGCTATTGCTGCTATCGTAGTTGTAGCTGGTTTTTTTCTTTTTTTTTAACAGGTGTGTGGCCACGCCCAAATGTTGTGTAGGCACTGCGACCAAGGAGATCTATTGTGCCATAGGCCACTTTTAGGGCAGCAGTACTTCTACTCTCCTTATGAAAGCTACAATTACGGCTGCGGAGGAGTTCCTTAAATCTATTGGAAATATGATCTCTTTAAGAAAAATGCTTCTCCTAGTACTGCACTCCTCCTAGTACTGCTACACACTCGCATAGTATGTGTTCTGCGGTTTCGTCCTCTTCTAGACAGAAGCGGCAGGTGATATTCTTCGAAATTCTCATTTCGTTAAGATGGTAAAGAAGTGGACAGTGACCGGTAAGGAAGCTCACAAGCCTTCTTATGTCATTTCTGCCGTATTTTAGGATATCAACTGCCTGTCTTTGGAAGGGTTGGACCGCTCTTTTAACCTGCCTCAGACCTTGGGAGTTATTCCAGTGGGAGATGCACATGTTGCATTCCCAAATGTTTAGGGTAAGTTTAAAGGCGGAATCGGATATCCCGCAGAAGGGTTCAGGTCCAGTGAACAACTCAGAGGAGCCCTTCCTAGCTAGCAGGTCTGCAGTTTCATTGCCGTCAACGCCTACATGACCCGGTACCCACCACAATTTTACTTTATTGTGTCGGGCCAGATTTTGTAAGCTGTCGAAGCATCTTAGAACTGATTTTGAACTGATCAAATGGGAGATCAGTGCTTTGAGCCCCGCTTGGCTATCGGTGAGTATATGGATAGAGGCACCTTTGATGCTGAGTGCAGGTTAATGTTAGCACAAGTTTCAATGGCGTAAAGCTCGGCCTGGAAAACACTAGGACTCTTTCCGGGTGATTTCGAAATTTTATGGTTGGGTCCATACACACCGGCGCCAACTCCTGAATCTATTTTTGATCCATCGGTGTACCACACTATACCTTTTGGATCAAGCGACGGTCCGCCAATATTCCATATATCACGGCTTGGGATCACAATCTCAAACCTTCTACTAAAGTAGAGTGATTTGGGCGTAAAGTCGGAGACCGTGCTGAGCATGTCTAGCTCGGGGAAGTCGGACAATAGCTCCATGAGATCCACGTGATCCCGTGTACTATTAGCACCTGATTTTCTAAGACTAACTGCACTGCGGATCGTCACTTTTTTTTATAAATATATGTAACGGAGTAAGTCCGATTATGGCTTCAATGGCTGTTGTGGGACAAGTGTGCATAGTACCTGTGATACCGAGGCAAGCTAGTCTTTGAAGTTTGTTCGTCCACCAGACTACGGACGCGTATGTCAGGATGGGCCTTACAACTGTGGTATATAACCAGAAAATGACCTTTGGAGACAGGCCCCAGGTCTTGCCGCACATACGGCAATAGGCCCACAAGACAGCAGTCGCCTTGGCAATTTTATGCTTAATATGGGAGTTCCAGTTAAGCTTCTTATCCAGGACAATTCCTAGATATTTGACCTCATCGGAAAAATTAATGGTTGTGCCGCTTAGAGTCACTGAGCCAATATTCAGCGTTCTTCTTCTTGTAAACGGTACAACGACTACCTTGCTGGGGTTAATCGATAAGCCCCCAGCACACCAGTCCGAGACTACAAGGAGTGCATTTTGCATGAGTTGGCACACATTGTCTTCATGTTTGCCTTTAATGATGATCACCAGATCATCTGCATAGCCTATGGTTGTGAAACCTGAACAATTAAGTGTGTTCAATAAGTCATCCACCACGAATGACCATAAGAGAGGCGAGAGGACGCCGCCTTGGGGCAGCCTTGAGGCAGCCTTTGGCCGCGGAGACCGTCACAGAGACCTCTCCAGACGAAGATGTTATAATGCGGCTATTGAGCATGTTCCTAACCCATCTGGTAGTAGGTTCATCTATTCCCCTGCGTCTCATAGCACTAGTGATGGATTCATAGCCAGTGTTATTAAAAGCACCTTCTATGTCAAGGAATGCACAAAGGGCGATTTCTTTGGAGCGGTAGGCAGCTTTGATCTCTGTTACGAGATAGTGAAGGGCGCCTTCCGTAGATCGACCTTTCCTGTATGCAAATTGACTAGAGTGCAGAGGTATAGTCTTTTCAAGAATGCCTCTAATGTGTAAGTCTAGCAGTCTTTCCATGGTTTTCAAGGAAAACGATGTCAAGCTGATTGGACCGTAGGATTTGGGTAGCTCGCTGGGTTTGTTACTTTGGTTGATTGGTTATAGGGGTTAAACAGGGGTTATACTTGCAGTTGCTGCTTTTGCGTTGCAAATTGGACTGTGGAATATGCTTTATTTGGAATTTTTGTTTACAGAGGTGGATGAAATATTCGCGAAATGTAATTTGTGCCGGTCGAAATGTTCGTACAGAACCAGTACAACAAATTTAAAGAATTCTAATTAAGCATTCTACTGTGTCTTATATGCGAGTAAGTTTTTTTTTTTTATTGAAAGGATATATGTCTGTATGTATATATGTGTGCATAAATACATACATAGGTAGGAAATAAAATTGAAATTCGCTTATGAAAGAAAACTTAATTTTGACTGACTTAGAAAAATTGCCGGACAGGTATATCTAGACCTACATTTACTGATTACAAAACTATTATGGTTATTTATTGACCGATATATCGCGAAAACGTGAACAATTAAAAACCAAGCCATTTCACGTTTGCGAATATTCAATTTTTGCAAAACAATGGCACATTTTCGCAATAAGAATTATACAATATAACTCCATTGCGAATCCCCATTAGGAGCTTACAGTAGCAGTTGAAATTCACAGTGAATAAGAAATCGCATTCACAGTTATAACTGTGAATTTAAATTCACGACTTAGCCCATTTCTATACAGAAGTGTACCGGAGACTAGCAAGATAAAAGGTGAAGAGTGCAAAGATCGATTTCTTCTTCTTCTAAAATTTTATTTATCACTAGCGTACGTCCACCATCATTGAAATTCATTTAAAAAGTGAAGTCTCACGACATCGGTCTGTCCGGCATCCATCCGACCAAGTCTGTCATATATGTTGTACCGTGTGAACCCCCCTATTGATATGTTTGAAGTTGGAACGCTATCAATTCCATGGTATTGCACCGCCTTACTTTATATGTGTAATTTTTGAAACACAGCTGATTGTCGGGAAAATATGTAGGCAATTTTAATTTATGCAGTACAACTATATAAATTGGTGCAAAACACTGCAGCACTTATTGAAATTGATATTTAAATTAATTTAAATTTAATTTAATTCAAAAGTACCTAAGCACTCTCTCACTCTCTCTATTCAAATGCTGATCGCCAGAGGAAATTTTTGAGAAATACTTTGCGACATCCTATAAAGCACAGAAAATAAATTAGAATTTATTGTCTGTGTATAAAGGTTTCTAATAGTAACTCAAGAATGGTGCCGCATATATGGGCTCAACATAAACCCTAGTAAAGTCACAATAATACCATTCACAAGAAAAGGAAAACTTGAAGTGACGTTTATGAGGGTGCTGGACACGATACTGACAACAGTCAAAGAAGTGAAATATCAAGAGTTATATTTAGACGGTAAACACATGTGGAAGACGCACACAGAGGAGATAACCAAAAAGGTTAGCCATGATCTCATGATATACAGAAGACTAACGAGCAAGTCTTGGAGATTTTGCCCGAGCATTCAAAGATGGATGCACATAGTCATTGTGGGACCAATGATCACATATTGGGCAAAACCAACTAGTCTAATCATAACTAAGGAGACACTCACTAGAGCGCAAAGACTTGCTTGATCCTGTATCACTTGGGCCATGCGAACATGTCCAATTGCAGCTATGGAAGTATTCCCGGATCTTTACTCCGGTTCACCTCGTAGTTGAGCAAAATGGGCTTGGTTTGCATTTTTGCATCCATTTAATAAGGATGACAGAGAGAGGGATTAAAAGGGAGAAATGCATCAGTTCGAAAGAATATGATGTATTTCTCAAGAAACTTCCCCTTCTGGCGATTCCCAGGGACGACAGTATCAAAAAAAAGTAAAAATTTCGTACGAAGTCAGGTAAGAAGACAGGTTATGACGACAAATACACAGCATATGGACTGGACAACCACACAATGAAGTGGTATACAGACGGTTCGAGAACTGAGAAAGAAACAGGGGATGGCGTATTTGGGTCGAGGACAAAGCACCCAGCACCTATGCGCAAGAGCACCAGCATCTTCAGGCGGAAATACCATATGTGCTATAGACAGATGTGTCCAACTCAATTTCGAACGAAGATGTACAGGGTGGGCCAACTACAAGTTTCTTTTTAAAAATGCAATCAAATGAACAAAATGAAATTTTTTCCATGTATTATGGCTTTATTAGTAAGAGCAAACATTCCCATTAATTATGGAATACAACGCCGTTCAAGGGGCTGCCTCGGCTGGCCTTGCAGTAGCGCATTCTATCACTCCAATTTTTCAAGACTTTGTTGATGGTTTCGGGCTGTAGCTCACGGATTGCTTGGATGATATTGGCCTTAAGTGCTTGAATCGTTTCCGAATTATTGGCATAACATCGGTCCTTCACGATTCCCCACAAAAAAAGTCCAAAGGGGTCAAATCGCAGCTCCGAGGCGGCCAATTGACATCGCCAAGACGGCTGATAACACGATTTGGGAAGTTGGTGCGCAAAAGACTGATTGTGGCATGGGCTGTGTGGTATGGCGCGCCATCCTGCATGAACCAGAGGTCGTCCAAATCCAGTAAAAAAAAAAGACGTCAACATGGCTCTGTAACGCCCACCGTTGACCTAAACCTTGTTCCCAGCCTCATTTTCGAAGAAAAATGGTCCAATGATGCTACCACTCCATAATCCGCACCAAACTGTCACTCTCTGTGGATGCATTGGCTTCTCGACAATAACGTGCGGGTTTTTCGAGCCCCAGATTTTGTTTGTTAACGTAGCCACCGAGATGAAAATGTGCCTCGTCAGAAAAGATGATTTTTCGCCCAAAATCGTTGTCCAATTCAAGCTGCTCTAAGGCCCAAACTGCGAAGCGATAACGAAGCGGATGGTCGTGCGCTTTCAATTGCTGAATCAATTGGACCTTGTAAGCGAATAATCCCAGATCTTTGTGCAGAATTCTCCTCAGGCAAGTGCGTGAAATGTTGAGCTGTTAAGATCGATGACGAGTTGATGTTCGTGAATTGAGTCTCACACTCTCGGCTACAGCAGCCACATTCTCGTCTGTGCGCACCGTACGACGACAGAGACGATAAGTGTTGTCCACTAGCATACCAGTCTCATGAACTTTTTGCACAAACTTGCGTACAGCAGGCGCGGCGGGTGCTTCATTTCGGCCAAAACTTCTTTTCAAAAAACGCACTGTTTGGGCCACACAGCACTCACTTTGGAAATAAGTTTTCAATATTTCCCAATATTGTTCAAGCGTAAAGCGACTTATTTCGTTCCGCGGAGGTATGATACTAAATTTCTGTCAAGATTTCGAGCGGGAAACAGCTGTCACTGTCAAAATAATCTATGATTTAAAAAGAAATCACTAGATGGCCCACCCGTTACTCGTAGTACTTCCGACTTAGAAATATAGCCAGACAGTCAAGCAGCTATCAAAGCACTTGACTCTTGAAACTTGTGTGACAATGCCTACACTTAATTAATTGGGCAGTTATAATAAAGTAACCCTCTACTATATACCCGATCATGTGCGGATAAAGGGCAACGAAGCAGCAGACTGTTTGGCAAGACAAGGAGCAGCATCACCATTCAGCAAAATGGAGAAAGGAGACAGGGCGAGAACCTGAAATAATGCTTCAGGTCTGCAGCAAACTATGAAACTTCTGGAATACCACAACCGGAAAAGATTCAAAACATGCATCTACCTTAACAAGACTAACCTACGCAGCCTAACATCCTAACGACGCACTGCAAACTTAGGAAGCTAGGCACAACAGATGAAGACCTTTACAGATTCTGCAATGAATCCAGCGAGACTCCGGAACGTTTTCTACAGTCTTGTGGGATATTCTCTGCCTAAAGCCATCCTATTTGTGGCCAAAAACGAAGTAATTGTGTTTTAAAGATAAATAATAAATAATTATTTATGTGGATTACAGTAAACAAAAACGCAACCGTTCAATCAAAATTCATTATAATTCGAGGTACAAGCAAAATACAGTTTAGAATGGATATAATTCAAAGTGCATGCAAAAACAATTCAAAATTAAGTAACGATATGAAAAAAATGAAACATGCAACAGAATCGCCTAAGACCGTCGCCGTCTTTATGCCCGTCGTATATCTCGTCGTCGACTGACTCTTCTCCGATACGATATTTTTCTCTCGAGTTGCTCATGAGTGATGATGGATTCAGAGACAGTGGCGTAGGCTGTACTAATCCCACATTTATTATAATAAAAAGTAAGTAAGTAACTGTCTTAAAAATATTATGAGAGTACATTTTGGACATGATGACCTATGTGGGAGAAAAACTTTGCGCATCTACGTATAAAAATTGGCGATGGAAATGTATAGATAGAAGAAGTAAGAGACGGGAAAGTAGAAATTCTCAATAGTTGGTGTCACATATCGTGAGGGACATATAGACCCTCACTGAAGATATATATCAAAACCCAATTGCATGGCTAAGGGAGGGAACGAGTTATACTAACACCAAAAAATGGTACAGCATTGTATCAGAATGGATTTTTATTAAATTTAGTGTGTAAGCTTAGACTAGATCCGTGTGTCGACTCTTTTTTTTTTTTTTTATGGTGTAATCTTCTAAAGACACCAGTAGCCCGAGCTACTGGCATGCACGATTCGCAAACCTGAATATTCGATGCCAGGAATACGCCTACGTACTAAACCACACCCTGCACACTTCGACCACTCTCCCCGCGGGACTACCGTTAGGTATTACTTCGCGGGGCTGGTTAGCTATTTATGCTCTTCATTCGCTGTCTTCCGCTCCTTGTTCCAAAAGTGTTGCCGGTTGGACTTGGTTGCAATTTGGACAGTTGGGAGATTCATCGAGCCCAAACCTGTTGAGATACGCTCGAAAGCAGCCATGTCCGGTTAGGAACTGGCTAAGATAGAAATCTACCTCTCCGTGTTTCCGGTCCATCCATTTTTGGATATCCGGTATAAGTCGATGGGTCCATCTTCCCTTCGAGGACTGGTTCCATCGCTCCTGCCATGCTCTAATCCTTCGCGGTCTTTCTTCCAGCTTGATATTTCTGACTGACGCTTGAGGTTCCTGAATTTTGGTGTCGTATGTCCTTTGTAGCTCCATAGCCAAGATATCCGCTGGTAGCATTCCCGCGATGACACATACTGCCTCGTCTGACACCGTACGGAAGGCACAGCATACTCTCAGCGCACATAGTCTGTTGACAGAGTTTATCCTTCTTGCGTAGGTCTTTTTCGCCATAGCTTTGGCCCATATGGGTGCCACATACATAAGGATGGACTGCACCACCCTTGATAGAATAAATCTCCTTTGTTGCCTAGGTCCTCCTATATTTATCATTATTCTTGATAAGGCACCGCTCACCCGAGCCGCTTTGTCACACGTTCTTTCAAGGTGCTGCTTGTAAGTGAGCCTCGCGTCGATCATCACACCTAGGTATTTGATAACCGATTTTGATGTCGTATTATGATCTCCTACTCTGATGGTGATTTCCTCTCTTTTCTTGCGGCTGCTTACCAATACTGCCTCTGTTTTATGTTCGGCGAGCTCTAACCCGACTGCTGCCATCCACCGTTTGACTTTTCGGATACATTCATTTACAATATCCTCTATTTCCTCTAGATGTTTTGTAACCACAACAATTGCAATATCATCGGCGAAGCCTATGATTTTTCCCTCATTTGGGATTCCAAGCCTTAGAACCCCATCATACATAATGTTCCAAAGGATAGGGCCTAATACCGATCCTTGTGGAACTCCGCCAGATATGTGGTACTGCTTTACTCCATCATCGGTATCGAAGAGCAGAAACCGTTTCTCGAAGTAGCTCAGTATTATTTGTGTCATGTGTATTATTTGTGACGTGTGTCGACTCTGGCATTGATTTCAGGTTTTCTGTTAAAAAACACACACTGTATGTATACTCCTTACTAATATCTTCACTTTTCTCGAACAGTAACCTGAAATGAAGCAAATTGCAAGTCCTTACGGCCAAAATAATGTCATTTGTATAATGTTTACCTTTTGTAGGAGATATTACTAACTTTCGTATTTTGTTACATTAACACACAGATATTTCATTCTTTTTATTTTAATATCACAAGACTATTTACAACACAGAGTCAACAACAATTTTTCATTTAACACACGAGTTAGATCGATATCTCTTAAGAATGGTTTATTTCAAGTTTTGGTAGCAAATATAAAACATCTGTGCAATTTCAAAGAAATTTTATCAAAAAGATATTTAAGCGTGACGTGTGATGTTTGTCGCATGTTCTAAAAAACAAATATTGGCTTCCAATTGATCGAAATAAAATATAAGCCAAACTCTTATATCATAAAGTAAATAAACAGAAATATTTGAACTTATAACAGCTATTCTATTGGGTAGCGATTTGACAGACATATCCAAAAACAGTATAAAAGTGGGTCTCGATCTTCATTTAAAAGTATATGCATAGTTCTCTGGCACGTATCTCTATAGTTTTCTCTACCTTTTCGGAATAAAAATTATTCGGTATGAAAGCTCTCGTTGTGCTTGGTGTCATTTGTGCACTGTGCGCCACAGTAGCCATTGCTTTGCCAATTACTACCACTGGACTTGTTACGAGTACTGCTACATCCGCAGCTAAAACTCCAGAAACATCAACCAGCCCGACTTCTGAAACAACGACAACATATACTAGCGAAGAACCAACACCAATAACAACACCAACAACAACACCAACATATACTAGCGAAGAACCAACACCAACAACGGCAACAACAACACCAACAACATATACTAGCGAAGAACCAACACCAACAACAACACCAACAACAGCACCACCACCACCACCACCACCACCACCACCACCACCACCGCCACCACCACCACCAAATGGACAACTTCCCCCGCCACCCCCTCCAAATGGACCACATCCTCCACCACCCCCTCCAAATGGGCAAACACCCCCACCACCTCTTCCAAATGGACAACTTCCTCCACCACCTCCTCCAAATGGACAAAGACCTCCACCACCTCCTCCAAATGGACAACTTCCTCCACCACCCCCTCCAAATGGACAAGGACCTCCACCACCTTCTCCAAATGGACAAAGACTTCCACCACCTCCTCCAAATGGACAAAGACCTCTACCACCACCTCCAAATGGACGGCGATAAAATACTTTTCTTTCTTATTTCGCCGCTTAATTTTATTTACTAAACTGTGTTAGAACCTGAAGTAGAATGGAAGGAAACCCTTTCATTCATTGTTCTTCATGGAAAAATAAAGCATGAATTGTACATAAATCGAATGTAAAAATATGTTTTCCTCAAAGACATTTATTTCTAAATAAACTGCTCTACTCAATCCCAAATATTGATTAACCCAAGGTAGGTAGGTAGAAGTGGTTGTGTCAGCAAACCAAGCCGACACTTAATTAGCGCAGAAGCGCCGGTTTAATACCACAACTCAAATGATCTATCGGATGTAAAAGCACGTTAACTCCTTTCCCTAGCAAAAGAAAAATGGGTAAGGATTATTCAAATCCACCCCGTTACATTGAGGAAACTGATAATATCCCCAAAGCTAATCTCTGCTAGCTCTATTAGGTTGTCGAAAAAGGGTTTACCTAAGGTGTGCTGTCTGGCCTTGCCTAAAGACCGACACTTGCAGAGCTGCAGTATTGCAGCTACGACAGTGTGCATTAAATGTAATACCTATTCTGGCCGCATGAACCCCGATGGGCCAGTGGGCAGTACTTACTGCTAGAACCCTTGCGATATGTGCACGGTTTCTGTTTAGTAGATCTTGTGTTCTTTTCCGGAAGTATTTGGGCCACATCTGCCTGGAGGTGACACAGTTCCGCACCCCCTGCCATCTGTTATCAGCCCTTAGATAGTGCGCGAAGATGCCCCCCTTAAGGACCCCCAACGGGACGTTCACCACTTTTGGTAGGGAAGCATCAAAGGCAGATCCTTGCCTCGCGAGTTCATCAACTCGCTCATTCCCCTCAATGTTGCTGTGACCCGGAACCCAAAGGAGACAGATCCTTAGCCTGTGACCAAGCGAGGCGAGTTCTTTTTTGCACTGTTCTACTAGCCATGAGGATGTAGTGGCAGATACTATAGCCTTGATAGCCACCTGGTTGTCAATGAGGAAGGCAATGGTATTTAGTGGTGTAGAGGTTTGCTTAAGTAGGCGGAAGGCCTCACGTACAACAAAAACTTCCGCCTGGAAGACACTGCACGAATCAGGAAGCCGATAAAACCTGGAAATATTGAGGGAATCAGAGAAAATCCCCGCCTCTACCCCGCAATCCATTTATGAGGCGTTGTCGGTGAAGATTGTTGTTTCGAAGTCATTTGTCAGTACGCCAGTTTCCCATTCCGCCCTGGTTGGGAATCTGACCGTGACGTCATTTCTAAAGTTCACTGTGGGAGTTATATAGTCGGTCAGATTAGCTACCAGATCCTGCGGTAGCAAATTCAGGATACTGTTGTGACCATACGGATTGGTGCACCACCATCCTGTCTCCCTTAGCCTGACCACACTACATGATGATAGATGCATAATGGGAAGATCGAGTGGTAAAAGGTGGAGAATAACGTTCAAGGCTTCGGCTGGACATGTCCTCAGGGCACCCGTTGCGCCTATAGCCGCAGTTCTTTATACCGTGTTGATAAGTTTGATGTTATAAGAGTTCCTTAATGCAGGCCACCAGACTAGCGATCCATAGAAAAGAATACGACGCATCACGGCAGTGTACATCCATAAAACCATCTTCGGGCGAAGTCCCCACTTCTAACCAAAGGTCTAGGTACAGGCATAGAAAGCCACACGGGCCTTCTTTACCCGCTGCTCAATATTAAGCTTCCAGCTTAGTTTTGGATCAAGTAACACACCTAGGTACTTAGCACGACAGGATAGGGAGAGTAGATGATTGTTTAGCCATGGAAGCGTAGATTAACCCAAACAAAGTTTTTTTTAGAAATCAGGCAAATTCTACGAATTGCCGAAACCTCAAACCTCTTCCAATATTTTTTTTTCAAAATACCAAAGAAGATATTTTACCAAATGATATGTAAATATACAAATTGTTTGCAGTATTGAAATAATAAAATAATAGTACTTAAGTCTAGTATTTGATAAGAAAACATTTTGTATTATTCCTTCATACATAAACTGCAATCACTGGGAAAGAGACTTTGAAAAACTTCAGGAGGTAGTACTGAGCTGTGATAATCCGATTATGATGGTAATCGGCGACGTAAATGCGAGGACAGCCAAAGAAGAGGGGACAGTAAATGGAGCAGCTGTAATAAGGAGGCAGTCAAAGGATACTACATGTAATGCAAGAGGTAAACAATTTTTGGAATTTTGCAATTCTTTTGGGCTGAGAATATTGAATGGAACGAGCAACAGTGACAGAAATGGAGAGCTCACATTTGTTGGAGAACAAGGAGTATCCGTTATTGACTACTGCTTGATAGGAGGGGATTGGAACACTTACGTGACAAATATGGAGGTTAAGCAACTAACATATTCTGACCACTTACCGATTGTAGCTATCTTTGGTCATCAAATAACGGAAAACGATACAAGGGATATGAATATTCTGCCCAAGCTGATTTGGAATAAATATAAAAAACACATTTGTATAGAAGCTTACTGGTGGAGCAACTACAAATGCAACAGGATACAGACCTTAGAAAGATCGAAACAATTATAAAAGACGTATATCTGCGTATAACCCCAAGCACTATCAGAAAGAAGGGGTATAAAGAAGCGTGGTTTGATAAGAGTGCTATAAAGCAAGGCAATTATCGTTTGCCTGGCTCAGGATATTTCGGCAACACAACGAAGGTGCGATGAAGTGGATGTACCTAAAAGCAAATAGAGAGTTCAAGGCCCTATGGAGGGAAAAGAGGAGAAGTTACTATGAATCCCTTGCTCGAAGCTTGGCATGTGGTAATAATTCATCGAATTTTTGGAAAGCGGTTAGAAAACTTAATGGCGGTAATATCCTGAATAGTGGAGTAGTTCCAAACCGTTTTAAAGAAGCCTTAATTTTCCCCATACATAAAAAAGGAAGTACATCAGATCCAGCAAATTATAGAGGCATTTCTTTTTTAAATGCTTCATATAAGATATTCACAGCAATCTTGCAGGACCGAATATCTACATGGATAAAGGAAAATAATCTACTTAAAGAACATCAAGCGGGTTTCAGGCCAGGATACTCTACTATCGACCACGTGTTTTTTTTTTTTAGGAGCATTGTGGAGTCTTACATTGAAAAGGGTAAAAAACTGTATGCGTTTTTTGTAGACTCTATTTCATAAACTTTACTGCATGGCCATGTCGAGGAAGTTCGGATGCGTCATCCAAAACTTGTATGCAGATACAAAATCAGCAGTGTGGAGTAGTGAGGAGTTGTCAGGATGGTTCCAGTCATTGTCCGGAGTAAGACAGTGATATTCGCTGAGTCCAAGCTTATTTGTATTTTACATCGAGGACATCGTAGATATTCTGCCTGGAGGTGTTGAGTACGCAGGACTACTGATTAAAGGACTTCTGTTCGCTGACGATATGGTACTAATGGTGCAAACATCTGAATCCTTACAACTAATGATCAACAGGCTGTATGAGTACTGTAAGCTATGGAACTTGATCGTAAATCTCAGCAAATCAAAGGTTATGAAATTTAAGAGAGGGGGTGGAAAGGACTGCAGAAACGAGAAATGGTACTACAACGGAGAAAGTACTGAAGTCGTTAAGGAATATAAATATCTTGGCGTTTACTTTTTTTGTTTCTACGAGCTCCTCGACAAAACATACGAGCAATGTCCTAAATACGACGTTAAAATCGTATTGGGCGATTTTAACGCCAAAATAGGAAAGGAGAACGTCTTTGGTAGGGCAGTCGGTAAGCATAGCCTTCACGACACCACGTCTGATAACGGACTAAGGCTAATTGATTTCGCTGTGGAGCGAAATGTCACCATAGCAAGCACATGGTTTCCTCATCTCGATATTCATAATCAGACATGGCGGTCCAATGATCATGTAACGATCAACCAAATTGATCATATTGCGATCGACGCAAGGCATGTCTCCAGTATTCTGGATGTCCGGACCTTCCGAGCGGCCAACATAGACTCGGATCATTACCTTGTTGTAGCCGAGGTACGAATGCGGATATCCCAATCTGAGCAACAAAGAAGAATTACTGTGAGAAAATTTAACGTCGAAAAGTTACAATCGCAAGAGACCGCCAGACTCTTCGCTGAACGCGTATCCCGAAATCTCTCAATCACCCCTTTGCCGCCAGCATCAAGTACCGAAGACCAGTGGCAACGCTGCCAACATGCCATCAGAAACGCCGCGACTGATGTGCTGGGTCTCGCTCGACCACCACCGCGAAACCCCTGGTTTGACGAAGAATGCCGGCGAGTGCATGCAGCAAAACAAGAGGCATACAAAGCGGCGCTGCAAAGGAAGACGAGAGCTGCTCGTGAGCTCTACGAGCAAAAGAGACGGGAAGAACATCGGCTTCTCCAAAAGAAGAAGAAAGAGCATCAGAAGCGCGCATTTGAGAATATCGAGAGTCTATACTCCAGGAACAATGTACGGAAGTTTTACCAAAAGGTAAAAAGAACGTGTCAGGGGAGCAATACCCGTACAGAAACCTGTAGAGATGAAAGTGGAAACCTCGTAGTAGAATCACAGTCGGTGCTGAGAATATGGAAAAACTACTTCTGCAGACTGTATAACGGCGACGAAGACCAACATCCCGCTGTCAGGCAGAATGAACCATTCAACATAGACGATGATAGTCAAAATTTCCGTCCACCTGACCAAAACGAAGTGAGGATAGCAATATCCAAGCTAAAATCGAACAAGGCTGCTGGATCTGACGGCTTACCGGCCGAACTTTTCAAGGCAGCTGGGGATGAATTGGTAGAGTGCATACACCAACTCATTTCTAATATTTGGTCAGAGGAGTGTATGCCTGATGAATGGAATCTCAGCATCGTTTGCCCGATCCACAAGAAAGTAGACCCCCTCAACTGCGCCAATTATAGAGGCATCAGTCTCCTCAACATCGCATACAAGATCTTTTCTGCGATATTGTGTGAACGCCTGAAACCTTTTATCAACAGCCTGATTGGACCCTATCAGTGCGGTTTCAGACCAGAAAAGTCCACCATCGATCAAATTTTCACACTTCGGCAGATCCTGGAGAAAACCCAAAAATTCCAAATCGATACTCACCACCTCTTTATCGATTTCAAGGCCGCCTATGACAGCATCTATAGAGAAGAGCTTTATAGAGCCATGTCTAGTTTTGACATCCCTGCCAAACTTGTCCGTCTGTGCAGGCTGACGATGGAGAACGCTCGCTGCTCCATCAAGGTCGGTAATGACCTCACCGAGACCTTTGATGTCAAAAAAGGCTTTAGACAAGGTGACGCGCTGTCATGTGACTTCTTCAATATTGTACTTGAACGGATTGTGTGGAACTCACAAGCCAACACCGGAGGCACAATCTATTACAAGTCTGTACAACTGCTTGCATACGCCGACGATATTGACATTATCGGAAGATCTCAGCGGGCTGTCACCGGTGCTTTTGCAAGCATTGAGGCGGAAGCGGCCAAAATGGGTTTGGCGATAAACGAGGGCAAAACCAAGTATATGCTGTCAACTAGAAGGGAAAACCAACACCGACGAATTGGACAAAACGTCACCGTGGGCAGCTATAACTTCGAGGTAGTAAGGGACTTTGTCTACCTTGGCTCTGCTATAAATTCTACTAACAAAATCAGTGCAGAAATCAATCGAAGAATAACTCTTGCCAATCGCTGTTTTTTTTTTGGGCTTATAAGGCAATTCAACAGTAAAGCCCTATTTCGAACAACTAAGGAGACTCTATATACGACCTTGATCATTCCAGTCCTGCTTTACGGCGCTGAAACATGGACTTTATTAAAAGAGGATGAAGATATCCTTGGTCGCTTCGAGAGAAAAATTCTTCGTAAGTTTTTCGGTCCCGTTTGCGTTGACGGGTTTTGGAGGAGAAGATTCAATCACGAACTATACGAGCTGTACAGCGACATCGACCTAGTCAAAAAACTGCGTATTTGACGCCTGAGATGGCTAGGACATGTAGAGCGAATGGACACCAACGCTCCGGCCCGCAGAGTCATCGAATCTAACCCGGAGGGACGACGCAGTAGAGGGAATCATCGCCATATGTGGCGCGCACAAGTTCAAGGGGACCTCAACCAACTTGGAGTGCGCAACTGGAGGCAATTAGCTAAAGACCGAGCTAAATGGAGAGGCTTGTTGGTTGAGGCCCAGGTTCACCCTGAACTGTAGCGCCACCTAAGTAAGTAAGTAAGGCGTTTACTTTACAAAAAATTTAGATATGGAGAGACATCTAAATGAAAAACTAGCAAAGTCTAAAACGGCCACAAATATTGTATGAAAGAAATGTCCCAGTAATAAATTCATTGCCCGCAGCAGTGTACCGGTGTCAGAGTCCATCATGTTCTATGCTGCGCAAGTTTGGGGAGTAAGAAAGTATGAGGCTGTTGAGAAATTACTGCGATACTACGTTAAGAGAGCATTTCACCTCCCACCCAACACTCCCAATTATATGCTAATGCTGGAAACAGGTTTGTCCCCATTGTACATCAAAACTTGTAAATTGCATGTGGACTACATTCTAAAGGTTTTGAATATGCCGGATACCAGACTGCCGAAAAAAGCTGTTCTGCAAGCAATACAATTCAGGACAGGATGGTACAGGGAGTGGTTGGAACTCGCTGAGGACTGTGGGATACATTTGGATCTGGGTAATAGCGGAGACTGGAAACCCCAACTTTATGAACTCATCGTAAGTATGGACGAAAAGGCTTGGTTCATGCATTTAGAGCAAGCTTCGGGATCACTGCATAGAATGATCTACACCCGCTTAAGTCATAACCTGCAGGAAAATAACTACTTCCGCGATGAATACAGCATATCGGAAATAGTGACTGTGTTTAAATTACGGGGAGAGCTTCTAAAGCTTAATTATATTCCACACAGAGCAGGCCTACCAGTGCTATGCAACCTGTGCAACTTGGCAGAACGAGAAGATGTCATATGCTTTCTTCGTTGACTTTCGTGCTGCTTTTGATTCTATTGCACGTGAAGCACTTTTTTATAAGCTATTTAAGATGGGAATCTCCAGCAAAATTGTCGTTTTATTACAAGCGATGTACGAAAACAACGTCGCTTATGTATGGGATGGTGAGCTTGTATCGGAAGACTTTACAACACGAATGGGAGTCAAGCAAGGATGTGTTCTGAGCACGTTACTTTTCATTTTATTTATAAATGATATAATGGATGCAATTGGAGGGGAAATTCAGTTTGGAAGTATGCAGATACCAGGACTCCTTTTCGCAGACGATATAGTTTTTCTATCTGAATCAGTGGAAGGAATGCAGCGAATGGTGAACCGTCTTGAGCGCTACTGTGAACTTTGGAATCTGTCTGTAAATTTAGAAAAATCTAAAATGATGGTGTTCAGAGATGGTGGTGGTAGATATTCTCGTAATGAAAAATGGACATACAAAGGAGAAAACGTTTCAATAGTTCGGGAGTATAAATATCTAGGTGTATTAATTACGGCGAATCTCAACATGCGAAAACATTTCCAACTCAAACTAGCGGAGGCGAAGAGAGCTGTTTCTTCAGTATGGGGCCGTTGCATCAATAATAAATTTATTGAACATAGCGCAAAGCTTAAATTATTTCGTGCGACTGCAATCTCTATATTGCTATACGGCGCTCAAGTTTGGGGTTACTGTCAGTTTGATGAGGTTGAAAGATTCCTGAGGTATTTTCTGAAACGTATTTTCCGGCTACCAACCTGCACCCCTAATTATATGCTGCATTTGGAAACAACAGTGCCACCTCTATTTTTAGACACGCTTAAGCTGCATTTCGATTTTATCATTAAAGTGTTGGAGATGGAAGATGGACGGCTGCCTAAACTAGTGCTTAAGAGAGCCATATCAACAAGAGGAAACCTTATCGAAAAGTGGGAAGAGCTGGGGGAGAGTTTTGGTGAAAACGTGAGAATTGCAGCAGATATTAACTCTGCTGAGTTAAGGATGGTATTTAAAAAACTTTTAGAGAGAGCAAAACCATATTTAACTTAAGATTATGAAATTGTATTTAAGTATTATTAAAGTTTAAATAAAGTTTTCAAAACTAACTAACTAACTTCATACATTTTGTTGGGAAGTGTCCAGTCTTAAGCGAAATTAGAAGACATATCTTTGGAAGTAATGTTCTGTCTGTCGATCAAGTTTTTATGCTTCTTAATGAACCAAACGTATTTAAGCTATCCCGGTACTGGAAAATTGCTTTAAATTATCGTGAAAGGATCACTAATGAAAATTTCTAAAAATCGGTTAAAATAAAAGAAGTATTCAAATACACACACATATTTCAATTTTAAATTTTAATTTTGAATTTATTTAATGTTGCCAATCAGGCAGACGGCAAAGCCATGTTAATTGATTTTTTGTTAAGACTTTGTAATAATAGTGAAGTACATAAATAAAAATCTATCTAATCTAATCTAATCTAATCTAATAAAATAATAGTAAACTTGTAATAATGTTCAATAAGATTGTAACACCACATTACAACATGACAATAAATTATGTAGTCAGTTGGAGAGACAGCGGTATATTCAAATTAAGTAGTTTTACTACTACGAGTCATACTCGTTAACTAAAGTTTTTCTGTACTAAAATGCTCCTATAATATATTTGATTAGGATAATCCACTTGCTGTCAACTCCTCCATTAGGCAGTGTGATGATTTCATCCTCCTGTATGAATTTCTTTCTTACTCTTCGCTAAAAAGATTTTAAAATAGGGAATTTTCCTGCAAAGTGTACAACATCTTCTTCATTCAAGTTACATAAGGTACAGTTTCTACGATCACCTTCTCGAAGCCGGTTTGCACTCAATCCCAGTAGTCCAGCTTGTGTTTTAAAGGTCCATGTTACGAACTTCTTATTTACTGCGTCATTGAAATAAGTGTAACTTATAAGATGGTTGAATTTTCGGTACACTACATGGCTACTCATTCTTGCGCTCTGCAGGTTTTGATCTTTTCTAAATCTTTCAGGCGTTTTCGTTATGTTGTCTTTCCAAATATCCTCATTTAAGTGCAAATCTGACCAGCTCACACCATTACTTTCTATCAAGTCACTTCAGGTTTTAAACCAATATAACTATTTTCTAATTACTTCAGTTGTTAACATGTGAAGTAACCGACTAACTGGATATCTAAATAAGGTTTAATATATAAATATATAGGTACATACATATGTAGTCCATGTTCAATTTTAACGTGTAGAGATGCATATCGGGAACAACGATTTCCAGGCTAAGTATGTAATTTGGTCTCCTTCCTTCCTATTTCGGCGAAGTTATGATCCGAAGGCGTGGCAAAATCGTATCATCACCTCCCCGTGGTGCCCGCTGGATAGCTTTCTGATAGTGAACTAACGATGAGCGTATGCTGAGTCTGACGATATATGTGTAGCTGACCACTCAGACCTGCGTAAGCACATCTGGGTGAACTTCAGCGCGCATATGTTTAACCGGACGAGGCATCTCTTGTTGACCTGATCGCCTGAAATATGCGTCTCAGAAGTCTAGTAAGAGCTTCTCAGAAGGAGGACGTGCGGCGGATGAATTCTCTCGATGGAATCAACGGTGACGTCTACAGACCAGCGGATACCTTACTGGAGCTACTTCGGCATATTTGGAGCTGAGGTCTGTAAGGATTTTCAATACTACGTCAGGGTATTGAAAAGAGATGGTGCCGGATGAACCCTTAATGGGCCAACGGCAACGCTCATATCGCCGAAGTGGCTTATTGACATCGGTGTATCCGGCCCCTCGTCCTAGGGGTTGCAAAAAAAGGATCTGGTCCTCCAGGTTGGGGGTTGTGCCGTCGGGTTAACTTCCCTACCACGTAAAAATCTTTCGGTTACAAAGTAACCAACAGCCTCGGATACGGATGATTCTACTGTTGACGACCCAAGCAATCGTAAAAAGGACAACGATCTTCGTGTCTGCACATGGAATGTTAGGTCCATCTACAAACCACGTGCAGCCGAACAACTTGCGGAAGCCCTAGAGTATCTCAAAGCAGACATTACCGCCATCCAAGAAGTGCGATGGGATGGGCCGGGCAAAAGGGCTCGTATTTGTCATTGGAGGCAGACTTAGGCAAGAAGTCTTTAGTTTCCGGCATATGAACGAGCGCCTTATGACTATCCGTATCAAGGTTAAATTTGCCAACATAAGCCTAATATGCGTTCACGCCCTTCACGAGGAGAAGGACGACGCGACTAAGGATGACTTCTACCAGCTCTTGGACAAGACGTATGAGCAATGCCGTAGCCATGACCATTTTGATCGAAAAACTGTCAACCAAATCGATCACATTGCGATCGACGCAAGGCACTTTTCCAGTATCCTGTGTGTCCGGACTTTCCGAGGAGCCAACGTGGACTCGGATCACTACCTAGTTGTAGCCAAGGTACGGATGCGGATATCCAGAACGGAGCGAAATCAACGAAATACTGTCAGGAAATTTGACGTCGGGCGGCTACAATCGCAAGAGACCGCCAGAGCCTTTGCCGATCGAGTTTCTCTTAATCTTAATCTAAGTCCTATGCCGCCAGCAACAAATGCGGACGACCAGTGGCAGCGTTGCCAACAAGCCATCAGAGATGCCGCCTCTGATGTATTGAGTTTCTCTCGGCCACCACAACAAAACCCCTGGTTTCGGCAAACACATGCAGCTAAGAAAGAAAAAAGAGCATGAGAATCGTTCGATCGAGGAAATTGAGAGACTCTATTGCAGGAATGATGTTCGAAAATTTTACCAAAAGGTAAAAAGAACTGCTAGCGTTTCAAAGCTAGGAGCCTGCAGGGACGAAAATGGCAACATAGTAGTAGAATCGCAGTCGGTGTATTTACGAGTGTTGAGATCGAGGCAGCAAAGATGGGTCTAGCGGTCAATGAAAGCAAAACAAAATATATGCTTCTTCTTCTTCCTTTTATCAGCGAGGTTATGATCCGAAAACAAGGGATCACAACCCTCCCACTTCACCGCATTTCTACTGATCCGCCTGTGGGGTTCGTCTCAAAACAAAATATATGCTGTCTACAAAAAAGGACACCCAACATCGGCGTCTTGGACAGAATGCCACAATACACAGATATCATTTTGAAGTAGTAAAGGATTTTGTCTACCTAGGCTCTATGGTGAACTCCGCAAATGATATCAGTAGGGAGATCACACGAAGAATTACTCTTGCCAATCGTTGTTTCTATGGGCTAAAACGGCAATTGAGTAGCAAAGACTATTTCGAACTACTAAGGTAACTCGCTATAAGACACTAATCATCCCAGTCCTGCTGTATGGCGCAGAGGCATGGGCTTTGACAAAACCGGATGAGGATGCCCGTAGTTATTTCGAGAGAAAAGTTCTTCGAGCGATCTTTGGTCCCGTCTGCATAGACGGTGAGTGGAGGAGAAGGTACAATGCCGAACTGTACGGCCTGTACAAGGACATCGACTTAGCCAGAAGAGTTCACATACAGCGACTAAGATGGCTGGGTCATTTGTAGCGGATGGAGCCCAACGTTCCCGCTAAGAAAGTCTTCGAATCCACCCCGGATGGACGACGCAGTAGAGGAAGACCTCGCGGTAGCTGGCGCAAACAAGTGGAGGGGGACCTCAACCAACTTGGCGTGCGCAACTGGAGGCAGCTGGCTCGTAACCGTGCTGGCTGGAGAGGTTTGAGTTGGTTGACGCCCAGGTTCACCCCGGACTGTAGCGCCATCTAAGTAAGTAAGTAAGATAGGAATAATCGGATGGGAGGTGGTGCTGCAATCTATATTCTAAATTGGATCAATTTCAAATTTGTCTTTGGGTCAGACGAGAACTCTAACATTGAATATTGCTTGGTTGAAATTCCTAGTGGATTAAGTAACTACTTAATTGGTGTGGTTTACAGGGCTAACAAAAACATTGATTTATCAGAGTTTTATACAACCCTCGAACATTATTCAACTCCATACACAAAAATCATATTGTGTGAAAATTTCAACTGCGATCTTTCATCAAAAGATAATCGAACACAGCTATTTATTGAAAGAGCTAACGCCTTCGGCTTATCTGCAATTAATACCCAGAATCCTACATACTTTTTCACCAGTTCTTCAGCTACTTTGTTAGATATATTTCTTGTCAATAATTCTGACAATACTCTTTTATATACTCAACTATCGGCACCTATGTTTTCTAAGCATGATATGATATTTGCTACTTTCGATATCCAAATGCAAAAAACTCTCTCCTCTTACGAATTTAGCGATTGATGTAAACAGATTGGAAGAAGATATTTATCGGGTGAATTGGCAAGAAATCTACTTCATGACTACTGTAGATGATCAAGTTAATTGCATAGTGCCATAAACAATCTGATGAACACCCATGTGCCACGCAAATCCAAAATTGTTACTTCCCAACACAGCTCGTGGTTGTGGGGGACCTGCATTGCGATTGATCAGAAAATTATTGACTGCTCCAAACTTGGCTTGGGCTAATAGTGCAACAATCAAGTTCGTGATGGGCAACTATACGTATAAACTCTTACACGTGTTGGCTAAAATTGCAAGTGCGGGTTGCCTAGGGCCTTGATTCTAGACCATGTAACGTGGGCCAGCAACCTGCGTTACTGAAACCAGCTCGTTACAGGAACCGACACTATAAGGACTGATCACACGTTGACGACTTTTGACTATTGTACCCGGAAAAAATAGGTTTCTGGAATGTAAAGACGCTCCTCGACTCAGGAAGCGAAGGTCCGT
This sequence comes from Brachypalpus laphriformis, assembly GCA_945910035.1. Taxonomy (NCBI): domain Eukaryota; kingdom Metazoa; phylum Arthropoda; class Insecta; order Diptera; family Syrphidae; genus Brachypalpus; species Brachypalpus laphriformis. Next base: position 130,583,051 of record OX246755.1, read on the forward strand.
ACAATGCCAGACTCCTCCAATTGGAAAAGAATTCATTCTGGGGGGTAAGTGAAATAAGATGGTTAGAAGCGGGCGAGTAGCAGTCCCCAACGCGTAACACTGTACTATTCTATTCTGGAAGACCATCTGCGGGAATATGGAGTCGGACTAATGCTAACAACAACAGCACGCAAGGGCCTCATGGTGATAGGATTATGACGGCCAGATTCCGGACTAGAGTACGGCACGTCGCCTTCATACAGTATTACGCCCCAACTAATTGTTCGTCTGAGGACGAAAAGGAGAGCTTCTACAATCTCTTAAGTGCCGTCTTCAACACAACACCAAATGGAGACATTGTCATAGTGATGAGGGATTTGAATGCCAAGGTAGGCAATGAGAACGAAGGGCTCAAACATGTAATCGGGAAGCATGGACTAGGCAACAGCAATGACAACGGCGAAAGGTTTGTGGATTCCTGCAACGCCAACGGCCTTGTGATAGGTGGCACCCTGTTTGAGCACAAAGTCAGCTGGGTTTCCAACGACAGGCAAGCAACTTCCAACCAAATTGACCATTTTGCCATCAGCGGCCGCTTTAGAAGTAGTCTCCTGGACGTCCGAAACAGGTGAGGGGCAGATGTGGGGATAGTACGAGATCACCATCTTCTGATAGCTACTCTCCAACTACGCACTGCTGCAGTTCGAAGATCCCACGAAAACACAAGAATACCCAGGTTCAACATCGATAGTATAACTGACCCCTCAGTCACTTAGACTATTATTAAGGGAGCACCTTTCGCAAGGTGTGGAAGCAATCAGTAGCACAATGCCCGCAACCATCCAAGACCATTGGTGTGCTGTGAAAAATGTTTTTACATCTGGTGCTGAAAGAATTGTGGGTTGTGACAGCAGGACCGTCTACAGAATTACCAAAGAGCTGACAGGTGGTCGCAGTTCCAGTCAACACCCAGTGAAAAGCCTAGACGGTTCCTTGCTCATTTCGGATGAGGACCAGCTCAAGAGATGGAAAGAGCTACTATTTTGCTACGGTTTTGAACCGTGTATTCGCTAGCGATATGAACCCAAATCAGACTGAGATGCCCGAGGTGAGAAGATCCCGAATACGCACCACGACTCCCAGTAATGATGAGATCACTTCCGCGATCAAGGCACTCAAAACCAACAAGGCGGTAGGACTTGACGGTATTCCAGCAGAGCTCTTACGAGCAGCGCCAACAACATCCGCTGAGCTTCTGCTTCCACTTATAGAGAGAGCTTTCCTAACGATTGGAAAAGGGGAATGATCTCCAAGCTTCCTAAGAAAGGAAATTTAATGGAGTGTGGAGACAGGAGGGGTATTAGCGTGCTGCTTACTGTAGCTAAGATAATAGCTAAAATCATCCTTGAGCGAATCAAACAACGTCTCGAAGACACACTCGATGCCGAACAAGCAGGTTTCCGCTCTGGATCCTCCTGTGCCGACCACATCAACACCGTGCGGATTATCATCGAACAGTGTGTTGAAAACCGATCGCCACTCCACCTGCTGTTCATCGATTTTGAGAAGGCCTTCCATAGTGTCAACAGGGAGTTTATTTGGCGTGCCTTACGCAGGAGAGGTATTCCCGATAAATTAATTGCTATTATCGAAGCTACATATGAAGGCTCCAAATGTCACGATCTGCACAGAGGAAAGTTGTCTGAGGAATTCGAGATCCAAAGTGGGGTAAGACAAGGCTGTATCCTTTCACCATATTATTCCTATTGGTGATTAGCGATGAGCTTCGTGCAGCTTTGTCGACGGGAGACGGAGGACTTTTACATCTCAAGTGAAACATCTTGACTACGCTGACGATGTATGCTTACTCTCCCACAGAATTATGGACCTCCACCAAATGACACCAGATGTAGAGGGGGAGGCAGGCGTCGTCGGGCTGAAATTTAATGCGGCAAAAACTAAAATGATCAGCCTTGGAACTAACTCATCGGGTCAAATATGCATTGCTGGACAACCGGTGGAGAGAGTAGAGGATTTCCAGTATCTTGGGAGTTTTGTCTCGACCGGTGCTGGAAACGAACTGGATATAGCCAACAGGATCGCTAAAGCAAAGTCCGCGTTCGGTATGCTGTCCAAAATATGGCAAAGCAATGCAATCAGTTTGAAAACTGAGATAAGACTATTCCGCTCTAACCTTGAATCCGTGCTGTTATATGGATACAGCACGTGGAGAGTGACCACTACTATCACCAGAAAGCTACAAACGTTCGTTTATAGGTGCCTACGCAGTATCTTAAGGATTTTCTGGCTCAATCGTATCTCTAACGAACACCTTTACGAGAGAATCGGTCTGGAACCAATAGGTACAACCATCCAACGACGGAAGCGGCAGTGGATTGGTCACGCGTTCCGAAATGATGACAGTACCATGCTACGCAATGGAACCCTTTAACTCAGGATGGCAGAAGACCTGGCGGTCCGAAGAGAATATGGCGCAGAACAGTTGAGAAGGAGGCACGGCAGTTGGGGAAAAGTTGGGGAGAACTCAGACACATTGCCTGACACCGTACACGATGGCGCGTACGCGTAGTAGAGGCCATAGGACCCACAAGGGGATACGGGTCATAAGTACGTGCAGCTCGTCGTTCATACCAGAGATTTATAATGCAATTAATGAGCGAGATCGGGCCTATAATTTTTGAGAACGCTTTAAACTTGCTGAGTTTTACAACTCTTTTCGGATTCTTAGAAATAATGTTCGTATTTCGATCAGAAAAGCAAAAAGCGAATTCTACTCTCATCGACTCAATCCAAATTTACCTGTCAAAACACTTTGGAATAATATTCGAGAGTTACGCGTTGGTCGGAAAAGGCATGAAAACCTTGGAGACGCTGATCTTAACCTCCTTAATGCGGATTTTGTTAAAGCTCAAAGTTCACCGTGCGTTACAGACTTACTGACTCCGATGCCATCTGTATCTCAGATTGAGGACAGTTTCAGTTTAATAGAGTTGATGAATATGAGGTTGCAAGAGCTGTTCTCGGAATTAAATCTAGTGCTTCAGGCTTTGATGAGGTACACCCTACATTTGTAAAAATGATTTTGCCACATATGCGTATATTACCAACGATAACTCATACTTTCAACACTAAAATTCAGACAAGTTATTTTCCTTTCGTATGTAAAATTGCCAAGGTCAAGCCTATTGTGAAAAAGCTTGCTACTCGGCTATCGCCAGCTGAATGTAGGCCTATCTCTATTCCTCCGTTTCTCTCAGAGGTACTTGAAAAAGTTCTTCATTAACAGATTATACGTTTTGTTAATAATAATAATCTCTTGAATTTTCATCAGTCAGGCCTTAGGGAACAACACAGCTGTATCTCCGCCCTTTTTAAAGTCACAGACGACCTAAGAAATTCCATAGATTTTGACTCAGTGTAATTCCTCTGTCTATTCGATTTTTCAAAGGCGTTTCATACAGTTGATCAAAAAATATTAATTTCTAAATTGAGAAACTATTTTCGGTTTTCAAACTCTGCTGCCAGTTTGGTTTTTTCTTACCTAATTGGTAGAGTTTCCTTGAATTAAAGTCAGGTGTCCCGCAAGGATCCATCCTCGGTGCGTTCTTATTTATGATGTTTGTAAATGACCTTCCATCGGTTGTTGAGAACTCACTACAGCATATGTACGCCGATGATCTTCAAATCTACTTGAGCTGCAAACTTGGAATGATAGAGGATGGGGCCTATAAACTGAACAGTGATCTTAATAATATTAAACGATGGTCTGAACAAAATAATCTTTGTCTCAATCCCAAAAAAATCAAAGTGTTTAATGGTTTATAAAAGAGAGTTGGATACATCTTAATTTCCTGTTTTACATCTTGAAAATGATATCAATGAATACGTCAAAAAAGCAAAAAAATTAGGTATATAACTTTATCATTATCTTAGCCTATCAAATTAAAACTAGCCAAAGCTTTGATTATGCCGATCACAATTTCTGGATGCGAGATATTTTGTAGTCATAGTGCGGAAACAAAAAGAAGGCTCACTGTAGCTTTCAACAACATATGTGAACAATTTAAAAAGGTATGACCATGTTTCCGCATACACAAAAAACATACTAGGATGCAGTTTTTATAATTACTTAAAATTTTGCAAAACATTAAACAAAATCATTTTGAATAAAACGCCATCATATTTGTACGAAAAAATGTAGTTCTCTTATTCATCGCGTTCTCAAGTACTAATTCAACCAAGGTTCTCATGTACTACCTCTGAACGTCAGTTTTTTGTTTGTGCTATCAGAAATTGGAATTCCTTACCCCTAAACATTAGAGGACTCCATGACACCAAACAATTTGAGAAAGAAATTTTCAGATATCTGCCCGAGAATTTATAATTGCATAATTTTGTATTCACTTAATTTTCATATTGTATCTATTTTCCATAATATCATTCTGAAATTTAAAAGTAAAAATTTGTTTAACTGAATGTAAATTAATTTATAACTTTTACTATTAATGGCTGTAAGCTTATTGTAAAAGATGTTAATAAAAAATAATTAAATTGAATAAGAGGGGAGGCTAATTGGTCTGAAATCTTTCGGAGTATAGTGTGAGGTCTTACCGCATTTCGGGATATAGACTACCTTAACTTTTTTCCATGAGTAGGGGGTATAGCCGAATTTAACTACTTCCTTAACTACTTCAAAGTTGTGATTGCCTATTGTGATATTCTGTCGATGTTGATTGTCCTTTTCTGTTGACAGCATGTACTTTGTTTTGTCTTCGTTCACCCTTTAACCAATTTTTTCCACTTCTGCTGCAACACTCACGAACGCACCATTGACATCATGCTCCCTCCTCCCAAGTATGTCAATTCCGTAGGCGAGTAACTGTACAGACTTTTGCAATATTTTGCTCTTACGTTGGCTTGTGAGTTGAAGAAATCACATAACAGAACGTCAACTTGCCTGAATCCTTTTTTGACATCAAAGTGGTCCCCGAGATCGTTAATGACCTTGATGAAGCAGAGTGATTTCTCCATTGTCATCCTGCATAAGAGGATACGTTTCGCAGGAGTGTTAAAACTAGACATAGCTCCGTATAGCTTTTCTAGATATATGCTATAGGCGACTTTAAATCGATAAAGATGTGCGGGGTATCGATTCTGTACTCCTGTTTTTGGTGAAAATTCTGGAAAAAGCTGGATTTCGCGGTTTTATGCTTGATTGGTTTAAGGCTTACCTTCAAAATAGATCACAAAGAGTGAAAATAGATGAGATAAGGAGCGAAATTAAAGTTTTTAACCTGGGTGTACCACAAGGCTCCGTCTTGGGTCCAATTTTATTTCTTATCTATATTAATTCACTCTTTGCACTTAACTTTAAAGGCTCACCAACTGCTTTCGCGGATGACATAGGTTTTTCATATGGTCAAAATAGTCCTTTGGATCTCGTTGCTGACATAAATTGGGATTTGAACTCATTAAGAAACTGGTTTGCGAATCACAAGTTGGCAATTAGCTCCAAAACAAAAATAATGTTTTTCGGTTTGTCATCGATACACAATTTAGAAGCGAATGTTTACTTTCATGCACCTGAGTGTCAAAAATACAAATTGTCCAATTGTAATTGTACCCATAGATCTACTTCTCCCACTTTTTGTAGTACTCTTAATTGTAGTGAAAACTGTTTTTTAATCGAGAAAGTAGATGAATTTAAATATCTAGGACTTATCATCGACTCCAATATGAGTTTTTCAAATCACACTGAAGCTCTGAGAAAGTATTTCCGTTCCACTCTTAGACACTTCTTTTATCTGCGTAGCGTATGTTCTACGACGCTTTTAAAGCAAATTTACTATGGTATCTTTCACTCTAAGCTCCAATATGGAATTAATTGTTGGGGAGGTACTCATCTTAACAAAATACAACATCTATTAGTTTTACAAAAACATATTTTAAGAATTTTATGCCGTAAACCCGTCAGATATCCTAGTTTTCCTCTGTTCTATAACCTGAAAATCCTTCCTGTTCGTCATTTGTATTGTTTTAAAGTATTGAAGTCATTCTATATGAAATCTGGTAATCGCAATTTTCGGTTAATTTCAAATCACAATTTACGTGGAAACTTTGCGTACATGGTGTCTGTTCCTTTTGCTCGTACTACTGCATACCGTAATTTTTATTCTGTTTCGTCATTTCGTCTATTTAATAAACTTCCGCTGCCGATCAGGGCAATTTCAACACCTGGAATGTTCTTAAGGACAGTCAAAGGTTGGCTTTTCAATTTCAATTACGCTAGTTTAGAATCAATTACTTTTGGCATTCTGGTTTAACTCTCGTTGATGTTTTCTTTCTTTTCTTTGATTTTTATTTGTGAATCCATTTGATTTTTCTCTCCATTTTGTAATTTTACTTTTTTATTAATTGCATTTTTTATTTATGAATTACCATAATTTGTTTTTATTTGGCCACCCCATCTTAATCTTAAATTTAATTGAATTTCATTAACTCATTGAAGTGGCATTCAAAACTATTTTATTACTTTTGTAAGCAAAATACAGAATGTCCCAACTTTTTCACATAATTTACATATGTACCTTAAACTTAAAATGCTATTTTGTGAATTCGATTTGAATAATACCTTGTAATAATACCTTTTTTTTTTTTTAAATCTGTCGTAGTGTGAATACATTATACCACAAAAAAAAATAATGCTACCATGCCCATAAGTTACTCGTATATAGCTTTTGACATCAGATCCTCCTATATCAAAGAACTGCCAATAAAAAAAGGTAGTTCAGAAGAAAGGCCCAAATTTTGATTTCTGAGAGGATGGCAGGATTTAACCGTCTAATGAAACCGAAACAGAATGAGATGAAGAATCTTCGAGTGATGAAAAATCTTCAGCAGAATTGTCTGAATGATTTTAAGTGTTCCATGTCACATTGGAAGTTTTCAATCTAATAAAAAGGGCACAAACAATATATAAAAAAAAAAAAAAAAATGTGTGCTTCTAACAAAGGTTTCAGATATAGATTAGGCCATTAGAACAAAAAAAAAATATTATTTCGGACACTTTTTCAATACAAATACACACTTGTGCGGTGTACCAAGTTATAAAAACTGCCACATGCGGGCGTACCACACAGTCATGCCTTCTATTTTTTTTCAATATCTCGTCATTATTTGCAATACGAAGTTAAAAATAATTTGCCACTTACAGCGCGTTAATTCCTGGGGCTTTGAAGAATGGTTATTTAAAATTCTGGTAACAAATATGAAACATTTGTGTAATTTCAGCGGACGACAAAAATGTATTAGAGAGTGGATGGATAAATGTAATATTTGCCGCGTATTCCAAAATGTTAATATTGACTTTTCTTAACGTAAATACATCCAATTCTAAAAGAAGCTAACAATAACAGTTGTTGTATTGTTTAGCAATTGGGCGCATGTATTCCAAAATACTATAAAAGTGGTTCTCCACCTTCATTTGGAGGTATCTCTCTCCTTATGAGATACATTCAGTTATTCAATATGAGGGCTCTTATTGTGATTGGCATAGCTTGTGTGCTATGCGCCACAGTGACACCTTTTCTTATTCTTACACCTGCCGCACCGTCGAGTGCACCTCCAGTGACAGCTTTTACTTTCTCTGAACCTGAGACACCAACACCTCCAGCGACAACTTTTACTTTCTCTGAACCTGAGACATCAACACCTCCAGCGACACCTATCACGATTTCTGCACCGGGCGCACCTACAGCTCCAGCGACAACTTTTACTTTCTCTGAACCTGAGACACCTATCACGATTTCTGCACCAGGCGCACCTACAGCTCCAGTGACGACTTATACTTTCTCTGAACCTGAGACATCAACACCTCCAGCGACACCTATCACGATTTCTGTACCTGGCGCACCTACAGCTCCAGTGACGACTTATACTTTCACCGAACCTGAGACACCTATCACGATTTCTGCACCAGGCGCACCTACAGCTCCAGTGACGACTTATACTTTCTCTGAACCTGAGACAGCAACACCTCCAGCGACACCTATCACCATTTCTGCACCTGGCGCACCTACAGCTCCAGCGACAACTTTTACTTTCTCTGAACCTGAGACACCTATCACGATTTCTGCACCAGCCGCACCTACAGCTCCAGTGACAACTTATACTTTCTCCGAACCTGAGACATCAACACCTCCAGCGACACCTATCACGATTTCTGTACCTGGCGCACCTACAGCTCCAGTGACGACTTATACTTTCACTGAACCTGAGACACCTATCACGATTTCTGCACCAGGCGCACCTACAGCTCCAGTGACGACTTATACTTTCACTGAACCTGAGACACCTATCACGATTTCTGCACCAGGCGCACCTACAGCTCCAGTGACGACCTATACTTTCTCTGAACCTGAGACATCTATCACGATTTCTGCACCTGGCGCACCTACAGCTCCAGCGACAACTTTTACTTTCTCTGAACCTGAGACACTTATCACGATTTCTGCACCAGGCGCACCTACAGCTCCAGTGACGACTTATACTTTCTCTGAACCTGAGACACCTATCACGATTTCTGCACCAGGCGCACCGACAGCTCCAGCGACAACTATTACTTTCTCTGAACCTGAGACACCTATCACGATTTCTGCACCTGGCGCACCTACAGCTCCAGCGACAACGTTTACTTTCTCTGAACCTGAGACAGCAACACCTCCAGCGACACCTATCACGATTTCTGCACCTGGCGCACCTACAGCTCCAGCGACAACTCTTACTTTCTCTGAACCTGAGACACCTATCACGATTTCTGCACCAGCCGCACCTACAGCTCCAGTGACAACTTATACTTTCTCCGAACCTGAGACATCAACACCTCCAGCGACACCTATCACGATTTCTGCACCTGGCGCACCTACAGCTCCAGCGACAACTCTTACTTTCTCTGAACCTGAGACACCTATCACGATTTCTGCACCAGCCGCACCTACAGCTCCAGTGACAACTTATACTTTCTCCGAACCTGAGACATCAACACCTCCAGCGACACCTATCACGATTTCTGCACCTGGCGCACCTACAGCTCCAGCGACAACTCTTACTTTCTCTGAACCTGAGACACCTATCACGATTTCTGCACCTGCCGCACCTACGAGTGCAACTCCAGTGACAACTTTTACTAGTGAAGAACCACCATCACCACCAGCACCAGTACCACCACCACCACCACCACCACCACCACCATCACCACCAGCACCAGCACCAGCAACACCACCACCACCACCATCACCATCACCACCATCACCATCGCCAGCACCAGCACCACCACCACCACCACCACCACCACCACCACCACCACCACCACCACTACAATCACCACCATCACCACCATCACCCCCTCCAAATGGACAACATCCACCACCACCCTCTCCAAATGGACAAATTCCCCCACGACCCCCTCCAAATGGACAAGGGCCTCCACCACCTCCTCCAAATGATCAGAGACATCCACCACCCCCTCCAAGTGGACAGCTTCCCCCCCCATCCCTTCCAAATGGTCAACTTCCGTCACCACCTTCTCCAAATGGACAAGGACCTCCACCACCCCCTCCAAATGGACAAGGACCTTCACCACCTCCTCCAAATGGACAAGGACCTCCACCACCTCCTCCAAATGGACAACTTCCCCCACCACCTCCTCCAAATGGACAAGGACCTCCACCACCCCCTACAAATGGACAGCTTTCCCCACCACTCCCTCAAAATGGACAGCGACCCCCACCACCTCCTCCAATTGGACAAGGACCTCCACCACCTTCTCCAAATAGACAACTCCCGACACCACCGCCTCCACGTGCACAAGGACCTTCACCACCCCCTCCAAATGGACAAGGACCTCCGCCACTTCCTCCAAATGGACAACTTCCCCCACCACTCCCTCCAAATGGACAGGGATCTCCACCACCTCCTCCAAATGGACAAGGACCTCCACCACCTCCTCCAAATGGACAACTCCCGGCACCACCGCCTCCACATGGACAAGGACCTCCACCAACCCCTCCAAATGGACAAGGACCTCCGCCACCTCCTCCAAATGGACAACTTCCCCCACCACAACCTCCAAATGGACGATAAAATACTATTCTTTCTTTTTTTGCCGCTTAATTTTTATACTAAACTTTGTTGGAACCTCAAGTAGAGGGGAAGGAGACTCTAGCATTTATTGTTCTTCTAGAAAAAAAAAAAAAAACAGTTAATAATGTGAATTATAAATCGAATGTAGAAAATATATTTTCCACAAAAACATTAATTAAAAATTAAAACTCTTTTTAATCCCAAATAAGTATTGATCAACCCAAACAAAGCTCTTTAGAAATCAGAGGAATGTTAAGAATTGCCGAAAGCTCAAACCGCTTGCAATATTTTTTTTTCGAATCTCAAATGACACAAATTGACCTATTACAGCAGCAACTGTCGCTAAAATAAACTAAATTATGACACTAGCCGGATGCAACGTCTGCCTACCAATGAAAAACTATATAAAATCCTTGGAAACGCGAGAAGTTTGAAGGATGCTGAAGTCTCTACGCACAGGACTTTCCCATTGGTCCAGAATCTCTTTAAAACAGCCTACGCAGTGGCCCGAAAGTTGCAAGTTCAGTCGTCGAGATACCCCTACCTCAAGAGGAGAAAAAGTATATTTTCGTGCACAAAGGACTTCATAGAAACTACCGTGAAAAACCTATAGCCGCTACACGAAAATGCTCAGAATAGGTACCTACATCTTCCACTTCGTAGAGATCCCGAAAGGAGAGAAAATAGATCAAGGAGCACCACTTACCGCAACGGAATTGGATGAAGCATTCACGGCTCTTTTTTGATTCATCCAATAGGAGAGCTTCGGCACGGAAATAACAGAAGTAACTACCAATGAGGAAAAGCCATCTCCGTTTTTAGTTTTTGTTTATAAAACGACACTGCTGCGTGTAGGAGGTCATATCCGTACAGCAGAAATCGCGTACAACACAAAATTTTCGATTTTATTGCCAAGTGGACATCTCCTTACAAGAAAAATGCGAGACCTGCTAAACTTCCATGCCGGACCCCTAATCTTATTAAATTGGGTATGTATATGTGTTCATTGCGCAAGAAACAAGTCCAAGCTGTTAGAGCAAGTAATTTACCTAAAGACCGATTGATTCCAAACAGACCGTTCAACATTGTGGTGTAGACTTTTACGAGCCTATACTATCGTCGAGGAAAATTCGAGGGATTCCATACAAATGCTATACAGCAGGGTTCTTGTATTTCATCATTAAGGCAGTTCAATGGAATTCGTTTCCGACCTAAGCGCGGAGACCTTCATTTACCCCGTTTATATGCAAAGTCGGAACTGGTTCCAAACCGGTTCCAAATGCATATAAACGCTTTTCGAGTCCAAATGGGTTCGACTCAGCTAACAGAGCTGGGTCGAGTCCGAAAAATGCATGTATACCTTACCTGGGTCGAGTGGTTGAGACATGTTGTCTCCGTGTGTGTGTGATCTGTTTCTTTGTTTTTCTTTTTTTGTTTGATGTGTTTTTTATTTCGTTTTGACTGCGTTTGCTATTAGTTGTGTGTAAAGTGTTGCGGTGAATTAATTTAAATTTATTAATGGAAAATAGTGAAATGGCAAAGGGAAATATGTGGGAACACGAGGAAACTTTAGCGCTGATCAGTGTTATGGAGAACATTGGAGCGCTAAAGTATTGTAGCATTGACTACAGGATGGTTTGTGTACCAAAAACTAAAACACTGTATCTCAAACTGTAGCAACGACATCTATTGCAAAACCAGTTAGAAGTAAGTGTTCCAACCTTATGTGCTTACGTTCCACAATTGTTCCACACAATATCCCAATATTCCAGGATCCTCGATTCACCCGGAGAAACATCTAGCATGTTCTAGAAGCCCTTGCAATTTCCTATAAATACCCATACCACAACCACAGTGGGCACAGTTGTTTATAAGTGTATACAGCGATTACAAGAGATATTCGACTGGTGAAAACAAGCGACAAGATCATCTGGATTACTGCCATGGTAACGATGAAGACGATCCAGGTGGACAATTTTCATCTTGCCTCTTACTCCACGCTGGATCCGGAAGACGACGTCATTGATGCGTGTGACCACTTTATAAGGGCCCTCCCAGTCTTGCTGCAGCTTACGTGACCTCCCCTTTTGCCAGTGTGGGTTGTACAACCATACTAGGTCTCCGTCGTGGAAGCTAGACGCTGTTGCCTTTGTGTCGTACCTGGTTTTCATGCGGTCACTCGCTATCCTAATCCTCGTCCTGGTCCTCTGATGTATGTCTCGGATCCTTTCCCTGAGGTCTGCCACGTAGTCCTCTTCACATTTGGGCTCATCGTTAGGGGATCCAAACTTCACTTCACTAGGTAGCCGAACTGCTCGACCAAACAAGACTTCGGATGAAGTATGTCCAGTAGTACTGTGCACTGCATTTCGGTAGGCCATCAAGAAGAGAGGGATTTGTCGATCCCAATCGCGCTGGTGGTCGTCTACGACCTTGGAGAGATGTTCTTTTAAGGTTCTGTTGAAGCGCTCTACCATCCCGCCGGATTGTGGATGAAGCGGGGTAGTTCTCGTCTTTTTGATTCCTAGTTGTTGACATACCTCTTGGAATATCTTCGACTCAAAGTTTCGTCCCTGGTCAGAATGCAGTTCCACGGGCACGCCAAATCTGCTCACCCAGTTGTTGACGATCTGTTCCACGATGGTCTTCGCTTCCTGGTTAGAGACGGCGAACGCTTCCGGCCATTTGCTGAAGTAGTCCATGACGACTAGGATGTAACGGTTACCATTATCGGTTTCTGGAAATGGAACAGCGATGTTAGCGGCAATCCGTTCAAAGGGTGCACCCACGTTGTACTGGTGCATCTTGCCCCGCGTTTTCCTTCTGGGTCCCTTGTTGGCCGCACACACGACGCATTTTTGGCACCAACTTTCTACGTCGTCCCTTGCGCTGAGCCAATAGAAACGTTCTCGCACCTTCTTCAGCGTCTTTTTTGCACCCAAATGACCTCCGGATGCTCCATCATGCATCTCCCGTAGCACCTCGTGTACTTTTGATCGCGGCAAGACAAGCTGCATTATGAAATCTTTCCCGTCCGGCCTCTCCCATTTCCTTTTCAGCACACCATCTTGCACATGAAGGGAGTCCCACTGAGCCCAGTATGCCTTGAGAGTGGGGCTCCTGTCCGAGATATCTCGTCCATTTGGCTTTTCCATAAACTCCTTCCACGCTAATATCGGCTCGATGTCCGGGTCTTCTTTTTGAGCGTTGCGGATTTCCTCTGCACTCCAACCGGCGATAGGCTCAGCTCTTACCCTTTGGATGGAAAGAAGGTTCTTCTCTTCCTGACGCACACAATGCTTGCAGTCGTTCTTACATGGTCGCCGGGACAAGGCATCCGCATTAGAATGAAGTTTCCCTTTACGATGCTGTATTTCATAATCGTACATCTGCAGCCGTTCAATCCATCTTGCGACCTGGCCCTCCGGATTCTTGAACTGCAGCAGCCATTTTAGAGCCGCGTGGTCTGTGCGCAAAAGGAACTTTTGGCCGTAGAGGTATTTATGGAAGTGTTTTGTCGCCAGAAGCAGCGCCAAAAGTTCTCGCCTGGTCACGCAGTAGTTCCTTTCGGGCTTGGAGAGCACTTTGCTGAAGTATGCTACTACCTTCTCTTGGCCATTGTGTACCTGCGAAAGAACCGCTCCGACGCCGACGTTACTTGCATCTGCATCCACGATAAACATTTCTCCGGGAATGGGGTATGCTAGTGTTGGTGCTTCGCATAGTTGTTGCTTAAGGTTCTTAAAGCTTTTGTCGCACTCACCTGACCACTTGAATTGCCTTCCTTTTTCTATCAATTGGTGCAAGCTCTTCGCGATTCCGGCAAAGTCCTTTACAAATCGGTAGTACGTGGCGAGGCCCAAAAAGCTCCTGAGTTGGTGTTTGTCTTTTGGAACTGGCCAGTTTTTCACAGCTTCCACCTTGTCTGGATCGGTTCGCACTCCTTCTGACGAGATAACGTAGCCCAGGTACTTGACTTCGGATCTGAAGAGGTCACATTTCTTTGGGTTCAGCTTCAGGTGAGCGCTTCGAAGCCGTTCTAGCACATTTTTCAGGTTGTCGCGATGTTCCTCGAATGTTTTTCCTATCACGATCACATCGTCCAGATACACCAAGCAAGTTTTCCAGGTTAATCCACGCAGGACGTGTTCCATTAAGCGCTCAAAAGTTGCCGGAGCGTTGCACAATCCAAATGGCATTACTGTAAACTGCCACAGCCCATTTCCTGCAGTGAACGCAGTTTTCTCTCGGTCCTTTGGATCGATCTGTACCTGCCAGTAACCGCTCTTTAAATCAAGAGTGGAAAACCATCGAGCTCCTGAGAGTGTGTCTAATGTGTCATCGATCCGTGGCAGAGGGTAGCTATCCTTTTTGGTGACGTCATTAAGTCTCCGATAGTCTACGCAGAATCGAGTGCTACCGTCTTTCTTCTTGACCAGTACAACAGGTGAGGCCCACGGACTCTTAGAACTTTCGATGAGCCCTTCCTTCTCCATCGTTGACACCATATCCGCAACCTCTGTCTGTTTTGCTAATGGTAGTCGTCTGGCAGGCTGGCGAATTGGTCTGGCATCCCCAGTGTCTATGCGATGTTGCACCAGATGTGTTCGGCCATACTCTCCATCTTGTGAGGCAAATATATCAGCGTACTCACCGATTAGATTTTCTGCCATGGCTCGCTGATCCTGATCCAGTTCGCAGTGCTTGAGGATCATGTCCCTTACTTCGGCCAACTTGGCTGATGAAACGGGCCTCGCAGATTCTTTTTCAGTTATTATTGAAATTGAACATATCGGCGAACATTTACCAATAACTTCCCCTTGTTTTAGTTTGACGCTATCGCTCTTTAAGTTCATGAGCCTTACTGGCACCAGGCTGTTCTTTGGCTCCACTAAAACTTTTCCCATGATGTAGTTTGGGGGATTCCTTCCTAAATCTGGCTCCAACAGATAGAATCGGTGGCTCCCAGGATTACCCTCTAGTTTTGTCCAAATGATAGTCTCGGAAGATGGTGGTAAGACTTCGTCTTTGCTGAGTATCGTCCTTAAATGTGCTGCATTCTCGAGCCGTACACCATTGGAATCTCTACGTTCCTGTACCGCAGAACTTGCATCCCGATGTCGATGATTACGTCATGTACTTTCATAAAGTCCACTCCGATGATGCATTCATCACATATGTCGGCCACCAGGAACGCATGAGAAAAGGCCAACCCCGCTAGTTGTAACGTCAGGCGAACTTCTCCGTATACTTTCGCCGCTTCCCCTGTCGCAGTTCTAAGATAGTAGCAGCTGGTGTTGTGCAGCCAAGACTTCCGGACGAGATCTTTTCTTACAATGGAAGCCGTGGCGCCGGTATCGATAGTAGCCACGCACTTGTTTTTGCCGATGAATGCTTCCACTGTTAGACTCTTGTTGCATCGTTTGGTTTGGGAGACCTGGATGGTGGTCTTGGGGGCGTCGATTCCAATAGCCAACTTCTGCCCCGCGAAGCTGGCTCTTAGGCGTTTCCCGACTCCTGGTTTCGAGGAGCCTGGCCAACAAGATGGATGTTGTCCCTGTTGGATGGTTCTTCGTTGCGTCGCCTATTCGAACAATGTGGACAGTTTCCGCGTCTGGGTGGATTTCTGCATTGCCGTTGTAGGTGTCCTATTTTGTTGCAGTTCCAGCAACGAATTTGTCCTCCGCGAGCGTTGTGTCGGTCTTCGACGTCCATCCTCTGGCAAGAGCATTCGATGGCGGCTACTTCCCTCACACGGTGGATTCCCTGACAGGCCTGGTCTGCGGCCTCCATTGTCAGAGCAAACGCCAACGCTTCGGCGAGCGTTTTCTTTCCAGCCATTGTAGTTTCGCATCAGCTATGGCATGGGTAAACGCTTCGGTTGCCATCTCGTTAATGATCTCCTCCCCGGCGTTTAGATAGGACAAATGTGCCAGTCGCTCGATATCCGCTTGCAATTGCTGGAGAGTTTCTCCTCTCACCTGAACTCTTCTGCGCAACTGGACCCTATATACTTGCTACATATGGTCGTCCCCAAATCGCATCTCGATGGCTTTTACCAGACTATCATAGTTGCGTTGCTTATCGTTGGGAATAGTTTGCAGAAGCTTTGCAGCTGATCCTCTAAGCGCAAGTGTGAGGGCAATGGACTTATCTTCGTCTTCCCAGTTGTTCGTCATTGCCGCAGCTTCGAACTGCTTCTTATATATCGGCCATGATGTCTGTCCATCGAAGACGGGAGGCTGCATCTCTTTCCTTCTCGGGCAGTCGGTTGAATACTCCCGAACTTTCTGTTTCTTCACGTGTTCGAGTTCCTTTGCCAAATTCTCGAATCTTCCTTCAACAGTCTCGATTTTTGTTTGAACGTTCTCGAATTTTGTTTCAACATTCTCGAGTCGTCCTTCAACGGCTGTTGCAAATGTGTCTATTTTGGCTTCTACATTTTCAATCTTCTCGTCAATTGTCCCAAATCTTGTTTCCAAACTTTTATTTTGTTCATCGAATTTGCCTTCGAGAACGCTCCTTTGATCAAATAGCTGTTGCTCATCGAACTTGGCGTCTAGAGAATTCTTTTGTTCAGTCAAGGAATTTTCTAGCTTCTCGAATTTTTCATTTTGAGAATTCTTTTGTTCGGCGATCTTAGCTTCTAGAGAATTCTTTTCTTCGTCGATCTTAGCTCCTAGAGAATTCTTTTGCTGGTCTAAAGAATGGTCTAGCTTCTCGAATTTTTCGGAAAGTAATTTCATTAGAGTCGAGATGTCACTCGTCGTACTTACGTGTTCTTCTTCAACGTCAAACAAAGCTGTTTCAGGATCTGCACCCTCATCCGTCATTATTTTCCGCAGCTTAATAATCAATTCTCTTTTTGTACCAGTCGTAGGTTGCTCCCGCTGGCTCAGTACTTCCTTTAGTTGCGGCAGACAAATCTTCCAACAATTTCCGAACCATTTCTTTTTTTCACTTACACAATAAGCAATACACAAAATTCGTTTTATTCCACTTTTCTGACACCAATGTAATATTCTTGCTTGGGTTCGTTTAAATAAAACGGTCCTTTGTGTATTTTAATCGTTTATTTATTATCAAACACCAACTTTACTTTAACACAATATTCAATCACTTTATTCTTTATGTATTTCAAATTACGCTGTCGCTACAGATTTACTTTCAATATGTCGCTTGTTTTCACAACTGGTCGAATATCTCTAGTAATCGCTGTATTCACTTATAAACAACTGTCCCGACGATGGTTGTGGTATGGGTATTTATAGGAAATTGCAAGGGGTTCTAGAATATGCTAGATGTTTCTCCGGGTGAATTGAGGATCATGGAATATTGGGATATTGTGTGGAACAATTGTGGAACGTTAGCACATCAGGTTGGAATATTTACTGCTAGCATGTTTTGCAATAGATGTCGTTGCTACAGTTTGAGATACAGTGTTTTAGTTTTTGGTACACAAACCATCCTGTAGTCAATGCTACAGTATTTAGAAATGCGGAGATTTACAAAAAAAATACACGCAGAACTTGTAAAAAAGGGATTTTCATTGAAAGATGAAAAACAAATAGAGACGCGTTGGAAGAATTTTAAAAAAAAATACATTCAAACAAAAAAAGTGGAAACAAACGCGAGATCTGTGGTTTTTTTTTTGAACAGCTGGATAAAGTGCTTGGCTGTCGTCCATCGGTAAACGCAATTCACGGAGGAATCGATTTTTTCTAGAAGTGAGTAGTGCTGTGTACTCGTATGTATCGGTTACTTCAGGTCCAACTACCCGTTACAAAAATATGGTTACTCGTTACTTTAGTTACTTTTGCTTTTTCTTGATTTATACGCTTATCAAATTTAAATAAATACAACGCACCTAACTTGTTGGGCAGACGATTTGTATTAAAACAAAAATAAGATTTACTTGTCGCCTTATGCGTTCGCGCACTACACAAACTAAACAAAATGAGTAGAAAAATAAATCAACTCACACCACCATTACACTTCAGTATCTACACAAAAAAGATAATAGATGCGTTACTTCTTGGATGCGAAATCATTTGTGTGTGGGTGTTTTCGTTTGGTATATGTTTAGAATATGGTAATACCATACCATAATAGTACTTATGCAAAAGTAACGAAATGATGCGAGTAAATATATTGTTTGGGGAGTAACGTTTCGGTGGGCGCCGTGGTGTAAGTGGTTAGTGTGTCGGATCACTACGCATGAGGTTCCAAGTTCGAATCCCAGAAAACACCAAACAGTTTTTTCACGGTCCCATCTCTCGCGAGCGTCTGACAAACATCCGAGAGTATTGTTGTCACGAAAAAGCTTCTCAAATCGCCGTTCGGATTCGGCATTAAACTGTAGGTCCCTTCCATTCGTGTGAAAAATATAACGCACACAATATGAGTGGTTGCGAGAAGCTAGGCCCTGGCACTTTGAAGAGCTGTTGCGCCAAAATATTTTATTATTTATATAACGTTTCGGTATTTGGTATGAAATAAAATACCCGGTACTAAGTAATGAATACATACGGTTTGTTACAGCCCTAGAAGTGAGTACCTGCATATTTTTGTATCCTTCTACTAATAGCATATTTTTCTAATATTTAGATCAAAGCGACTTACCAGCAACACAGGTAGAACCGTAGCTAGTAGTTCCTCGGTTGCTGGATCATCTTCTTCGGAAAGTACTCCATCGAATTCCTTCGACCAAGCACCACCACCAGAAATTGTGGCTCCTGGTAAGTAATTTATTCCAGAGCGTTAATATATTCATATTATATATTGTGAAACCATTGTATGCATTATAATCCACAGCACCGACAAGACAAAAAAAAGGCACTACTGGTAGAACGAGCTACGAAAGGTGCATCGACAAACTTGGGACCAACATAAGGGCTACGCAAGAGACAATGAACAAAGTTTTTTTTAAAGCACAAAAAGAATTGATTGACTACAAATTCAATTTGTATTACAAAAGAGAGGAAGAAGTCGAGCGAAAATTTAACGAAAGCGTGAACAAGATGCTGGAGGAGAGCACAAACCGGTTTTCAGCTGGACTGAATTCCGTGATAAACAGCGAGGATATACCCAGCACTTCTTCAACACAAAGCATACACGATTTTTTAACCACTTTTTCTGTGGACGAAGATGACGTTTAAAAAATGTCAATCTTTATATTTTTATTTTGTTCCTTTTTTTTTTTTGTTAATTTAATATTTATTTCCTTTTTCTTAACTTTTTTATTATATATATATTTTTTTAAATGTATCAATATACATATATATAAGACTGAATTAATAATTTTTGAATAAATATGTGAAGTGATATAAAAATGAACTATTGTGATATTATTTAATTTTATTTAATAAAAACAAGAAGTGTAAAGAAAATATTACTGTCTATTGCATTTAATACTCTCAATTATGGGGTAATTTTCAGCCATATACCTGCATTAAATGGTTTCTAACTTCAACTCCTTCAAATGAAGATACACCGCGAAAAGATGTAGGCTGCTCCAGTTCACAGGTTGACACATCCATCGACTCACTCCATGCCTCCCTGTAAGGCGATTTCCTTCACTCGAGAATGTTGTGCAAAACACAACAAGTAGCAACTGTATGTGGAACGAAATTAACATCTATATCCGTTTTTGGGGAATCCTCCATCGTCCCTTCAGGCGGCACAATGCATTTTCCACAACTTCTTCTTCCTTTTATCAGCGAGGCTATGATTCGAAAACAAGGGATCACAACCCTCCCACTTCATCGCATTTCTACTGATCCGCCTGTGGGGTTCGCCTATTTGACCTCAGAAAATATCGGCAGGCCTGCAGATTTTGGATCACTCGGTTACTGAGGCCAATGAAATGCCGATGTCGTCGCATTTGTCTGATCCAGGCGTTTATAGGCCTGCCTTTCCTACATCGCGATGTCTTTGGAACGTGCATTGATATTGCCTTTTTAACAGGGTTCAAATGATCTCTTCTTTGAACGTGGCAATACCAACTGAGCCGGTCACGCTCTATTTTTTGTACGATGGTTTCCTTGATGTGAAAGCTTCCACGGATCTTCGAACTTCTTATTCGATCAAGCTTTGTCGCTCCTGCTGTCATGCGAAGCATCTTCATCTCAGCTGCCGTTAATTTACTCTCATACTTTTTGTACATCGTCCAACATTGTGAACCGTATGTGAGCGCTGGACGTACAACTGCGGTGTAGAGCCTTCCTTTCAACTTAGGGGGCATTTTTCTGTCACAGAAGATAGCGGAATTTTCTCGCCACTTCATCCACCCTACGCTTACACGATGATTGATGTCGTCATCACAAGTTGCTTTGCTATTGATCATAGATCCCAGATATTTGAACTTTTCGCACTTAGGAAGCACTGTTCCATTCAAATAAATGTCTGGAATGGGCCTGAGTGGATCAGAGAACGGGCAGCATAAGTACTCTGTCTTTTTTGAACTAATGCGATACCCATTTCCCTCCAAAACGTCCACCCACACATCAAGTGCTCGTTGCAGGGATGTAGGATCCTCACTTATGATGGCTCCATCGTCAGCAAAGAATAACTGATGTACCTTGGGGTACATCACTTTACCTTCAAGCAAATAATCAAGGACTGTAATAAAGAGCAAACGCTTCCCTGGTGCACCCCGACTTTGATTGGGAACTCTTCGGTTACTCCAGCGGGGCATCTTACTGTTGTCTTTGCTCCTTCGTACATGTCCATAATCATCTGTACATAGGTTTCTGGAACCCCTCGATGTCTTAGCGCCACCCATATCAGATCTCGTGGTTGTCTGTCGAATGCCTTTTCAAAGTCAACCAATACAATATGCAAATCCCTTAAGGAATCACGATGTTTTTCCATTATGATCCTTATACTTTGGATTGCATCTGTGGTTGATTTACCCGAGACAAACCCGCACTGATCATCAGATAGCCGTATTATTTTTCGCAGTCGGCCACCTAATACCCGCTCAACGATCTTCATGGTGTGTGACATCAGCTTGATCGAACGGTAGTTATCACAGTTTCGCGTATCACCCTTCCCTTTGTATACAGGGAGAAGGTAACTTTCCCTCCATTCATTCGGCATTGGATCACCTCTCACGAATTTGGAGATGAGAATTCTGAGCCATCTGAACCCGATGTCTCCCATCTTTTTCCAGAACTCAGAGGGTATCTCGTCTGGCCCAACCGCTTTTCGTTTTTTGGAGTATTTGACCGCCTCACTAACTTCTTCGACTGTAATGTCGGGTATTTCTTCACAGTTAGGGGTGGCTCTTGGAAAGTATAGCCGGGGAAACTGTTCATTCAAAAGCTCTTCACAATACTGCCGCCACCTCTGCAGAATTTTGTCGTCATCCACAAGAAGCTGGCCATGAGCATTGCTAATGAACTTTGGCGAACGAATCTCCTGAGCATTCTTCCTTCTTTGGGCGGCTATTTTGAAGATAGTGGCACTCTTGTTCATATTGTGTCTTCGCAGCTCCTGGATAGCCTGGTTTGCATCAGCAACCGGGGAAAGTATTTTCTCCAGCTCCCGATACAGGCCCTCCGTACTCTCTGTTTGAAGCTGGGCGCACTTCTTGTTCGCTTTTTTCTTGCAACATCTGTATTCCATTTCAAGGCGAACTTTTTCGTCACTATTATTAGAGGGGCACTTTGACCAAGCTTTGAAAGCCACTTTCTTCTCATTTATCACTTTCTTAGCTTCATCACTCCACCACCATGTTTCTTTGGCGTGTTGATGGTGGCCTTTTGAAGCTCCTAGCAGTGATTTGGCCTTCTTTAAGCAAGTTCGCTGTAGGGAATCCCACATATTTTGTGCTCTGCACTCTTCATCCTCAGCTCCGTTGATGGTGTGAGAGAGGTAATTTTTCATCACGGAAACAAAAGCCTCGCCCTTTTCTTTGTCCAGATTGTACCACTTGATTTTCTCAGAGACCCTTGTTTGTTTGCTTTTCTTTGGTGTTTTCATAAAAATTTCTGTTAGCAAGAGAAGGTGTTGTCGAGCAATTGCCTCTCCCAGGATCACTTTGCAATCTTTTACCCGAGGCTTCATGAAACTGCCTACCAAATGGTAGTCAATCTGAGTTTCATCTCCACCACTGCTGTAAGTGATCAGGTGTCGGCTTTGTTTGATGAACATGGTATTTAACACGATAAGACCGTGTGATTTGCACATGCTTAGGATGTCTTCACCAGGAAGGTTCCTGGTGCCGTATCCTAGTCCTCCATGGCAGTCTTCATAGTCTTCGTTTGATTTCCCGACATGTCCATTCAAATCTCCTCCAACAAACAGAAATTCTTCCTTTGGGATGTTCTTAAGGAGATTGTGGAAATCTAGCCAAAATGCATCTTTATCTATCTGATTGCACCCATTGTGGGGAGCATATGCACTGACAATATTCCACACCTCTCCTTGTATTACTAGTTTGAGAGACATCAAACGGTCGCTGGACTTCGAAATGCTCAAGACGTTTCCAAGTAGCTCTGCCGCAAGGATGATACCGATTCCGTTCTTAGCCTTTTCCGTTCCGTAGTAGAACATCTTGTAATCTTTTGTCCTAACGTCCAAGAAACGCGCCCGATTCCCGGTGTTTTTCCATTTCGTCTCTTGGACACACAAGATGTCCACCCGCCTTCTATTCATCTTCCAGCTCGTAACTTCGACCGGTCATGCTTCTAACGTTCCAACTCGCGACCCTTAAATTGCGTCCAAACTGTTTCATTATGTTACTAGCCCCCGGAATCCGTATAGCTCTGACCCGAATATTTCTGCTCGGTCCAGGATCAGTACCATGCACAGCAGTGGTAGTGCCTGGCGGGGTAGTGCCTTTCCTTTTTGCAAGTATTAACATAATGATACAGTTTTGCAATACAATTTTCGCTCCATATTGCGATGGTGTTTGTTGTTTGACACGTGCATGCTCCTGTTTTAGTATTGTTTGATCTTTCTTTTATGACACCGGTGATCTCCAGTCGTGTCAACCCACGGACTCGCATGCACACTTGTGGGAGGGTTTTTATGGTAGTATATGTGTCCCTAGGCTCACTTGGGTGTTATATTGCCTAGATCTGATTTGTCCCCTTAGTCGCCTTTTACGACAAGCGCTAGTTGTTGGGGTGCGCTGCAGTGATATTCTTAACCCGTCCCTGCACGGGGAATGCATTTTCCACAACTATTCTGGCTTTACTTAGGTAGGCGTTGAAAGAGTCTTGCTCTGGTGTCAGGAGGCCAGAATATCCCTTTAACAACCAAGGTAGAAGCGGGTAAGCAGGATCACCGATAAGAAATGCATTCAGTTCTAAACCAGCAACTTCCTTCTTTGGCTACAAAGAAAGTAAAATTATTATAAGAATTTTAATGTGTACGTATGCTCTTACCAATTTAACACTGTCAATGTTCTTGCACAGGAAAGGGTCCTTCAAGACTGTTGCATCATGAGCACAACCTGTGTGTTCGCACGTAATGTCCAGAAATCTGTAGAATTATCAATTGTTTAAAATAAAAATAACAAATTAAGGAAATGTGATTTAACTTACAAGTAATTGTAGTCCACAACTGCTTGCAAAACAACTGGCGGTCATCCTTTGCGATTAATATAATCAGCACTTCCATCTGCAGGAGGTTTTATACGAATGTGTGTACCATCAATTGCTCCTAGTATCTGGGGAATACCACTTTTTCCTCGAACCCATTTGTTATGATACCAGCTTCAGTCTCACTTGGTAGCTTTATTTCTTCTGCTAGCAATATTTCTACCGTCGCTCGACAGAAGTTATAGAAACATTTTTTAACAGTGGATTTGTGTACTAACTGGTTACCCACTACCTTATATTCGGCACATGATGCTAATTTATAAATAGCAATTGCAACTTGCATATTAACAGGAATTCCTGGCCAAACAGCAGATGGATGAGGTGCAAGTGCAGCCGAAAGTTTTCCACAAATATATTCAAATGTACTTTTGCCCATCCCAAAATGTTCTACCATTTGGTCATTAAAATTGTCACTATTAAAAATCTTATTCCACCAGTGCCCTGCTCCTTGCCTTCATCAACATTTTGGGATCTTTTTTTTTCCGAATATGAGAAATATAATTTTCCACCATTGCTGGCACAGTATTTTTGTGTATTTCACAATTCACTCTTAAACTACGCCGTTGCTGCTTCAAAAAACTCTGTCTCATTCGTTTTATTTGTAATTGTTTAAACTGCAATCGCGATATAAATTGCTTTTGCATCAAATTAACATAATTTACATAAGCAGATAAAATAGTTTTTTACGATTAATTTCCATTTTCAAAACAATTTTCAGACAACAAATCTAACACAACCGAGCACTAACGCAATCAAAAGCAGAATGGATGCTATACTCATCTGTCAGTTCGACCACATTTGAACTTTTGGACCATTCGACTCGGTGTGTAGAAATACTCAGATCGAAATCTGGACTCGAACCTGACTCGACTACTCGACTCTGCATATAAACGCGTATGATAGACGCCTTGGTTGTGCTCTAAGAATCCATTGAGATAATGCGAGAAATTTTGTAGGGGCTGAAACTAAATTATTAGAATCTACAGATAAATACATTTTTATAGACAATATACTATAAATACAATATTAGAGCTTGGCATATTGTGGCATCGAATTCCAGTTCATTCGACACGTGCAGCGGTCAGGTCCGCAAATCCCTGCTGACACTTTTTTTTCCAGACAAAGAGAGCAACGCCTCCATCCCGCACAAGATTTCTTCTTCTTCTTCTTCCTTTTATCAGCGAGGTTATGATCCGAAAATAAGGGATCATAACCCTCCCACTTCACCGCATTTCTACTGATCCGCCTGTGGGGTTCGGGCGCACAAGATTTCTATCACTACGAAGTAAGTAGTATCCAGTAATTTTAAGGGCCTTATCAGAGATACAATCCTTAAACAAAGTTTCAGAAACTCCTACAATATCAAGAAAGCAGCCTGAAAGAAGGGGAGGGTTATCAGCGTGCTGCCTGCTGTAGCTAAGATAATAGCTAAAATCATACTGGAGCGAATCAAACAACATCTCGAAGAAACACTCGATGCCGAACAAGCAGGTTTCCGCTCTGGATCCTCCTGTGCCGACCACATCAACACCCTGCGGATTATCATCGAACAGTGTGTCTAATATCGATCGCCACTGCACCTGCTGTTCATCGATTTTGAGAAGGCGTTCGATAGTGTCAACAGGGAGTTTATTTGGCATGCCTTACGCAGGAGAGGTATTCCCGATAAACTAATTGCTATTATCAAAGCTACATATGTATGAAGGCTCCAAATGTCACGTTCTGCACAGGGGGGAGGTTGTCTAAGGAATTTGAGATCCAAAGTGGGGTAAGACAAGGCTGTATCCTTTCACCAATATTATTCCTATTGGTGATTAGCGATGTGCTTCATGCAGCTTTGTCTACGGGAAACGGAGGAATTCGATGGACTCTTACATCTCAAATGAAACATCTTGACTACGCTGACGATGTATGCTTACTCTCCCACAGAATTATGGACCTCCACCAAATGACACCAGATGTAGAGACGGAGGCAGGCGTCGTCAGGCTGAAAATTAATACGGCAAAAACTAAAACTATCAGCCTTCGGCTCAAATATGCATTTCTGGACAACCGGTAGAGAGAGTAGAGGATTTCCAGTATCTTGGGAGTTTTGTCTCGACCGATGGTGGAACCAAAACTGGATATAGCCAACAGGATCGCTAAAGCAAAGTCCGCATTCGGTATGTTGTCCAAAATATGGCAAAGCAATGCAATCAGTTTGAGCACCAAAATAAGACTGTTCCGATCCAACGCTGAATCCGTGCTGCTATGTGGTTGCAGCACGTGGAGAGTGACCACTACTATCACCAGAAAGCTGCAAACGTTTGTTAATAGGTGCCTGCGCAATATCTTAAGGATTATCTGGCCCAATCGTATCTCTAACGAACACCTTTACGAGAGAACGGGTCGGGAACCAATAGGCACAACCATCCAACGACGGAAGTGACAGTGGATTGGTCACACGTTCCGAAAGGGTGACAGTTCCATAGCAAACCATGCTATGCAATGGAACCCTCTAACTCAGTATGGCAAAAGACCTGGCGGTTCGAGGAGAACATGGCGCAGAACTGTCGAGAAGGAGGCACGGCAGTTAGGGAAAAGTAGGGAGAACTCAGACACATTGCCAGAAACCGTACACGATGGCACGTAGGCGTAGTAGAGGCCCTAGGACCCACAAGGGGATACAGGACATAAGTAAAGTAAGTATGGCAGCAGGAGTGACAAAGCTTGATCGAATAAGAAGTTCGAAGATCCATGGAAGCATTCACGTCAAGGAAACCATCTCACGAAAAATAGAGCGCGACCGGCTCAGCTGGTATTGTCACGTTCAAAGAGGAGATCATTTGATCATTTAAAAAGGCAATATCAAAGAACGTTCCAAATACATCGCGAGGCAGGAGAGGCAGGTCTATAAATGCCTGGATCACACAAATTCGACGACATCGGCATTTCATTGGCATCAGTAACCGAGTGATACAAAATCGGCAGGTCTGCCGATATTTTCTGAGGTCAAATAGGCGAATTCCACAGGCAGATCAGTAGAAATGCAGTTAAGTGGGAGGGTTAGGATCTCTTGTTTTCGGATCATAACTCGTCGAAATATCGCAAATTACTTGCAAATATTATAAGGTCAGGAAGAGAACCATCGTTCGCTACATCTTTAGGAGCAAAGTCTTCAGGAGTTATTTCAATGTCTGTTGTGTTCGAGCGTAATTCAATTGCTGGACTCGCAAAGGAGACGGCAGGTGGAACCTGAACTTTTCTCTCTATGATGCGTCTGCTCTTACGTGCTCTAGATCAGCCCTCAGACACTGATGCAATGCCTTATAATTAGTTGTTGACGGTAGGTTTTCGTGTTGTTTTCATCGGACTTGAGTTTTTTAATTTCAGCCGAAGTTGCGAATTCTTTAGCATCTCCATTAGGCATATTAGCATACCTATACTTTCTCAGATTTCAGCTTGAATATGGTGATTATTTTGAGTTTTACAGCACTACGGGTTACTTTCTTCAAGGCAGCTGCGTTTGGGGTTATGTTGTCGTTGAGATACACTAACTGGAAATTACGAGTCGATGTTTGTTACTTGGAGATTGCCATGAGCAATATACACATTTCTTCCAAATGCAGACAAACTTGATTAACACCAAATCATCCAAACGAAATTACTGGGATATATCAGAATCGTTGACATTAACACCAAACAAGTTACCAATTTTGAAGATGGGAGCAATCAAAGTGGGGACTTCCATCTTGAATTTGGAGAGTTGTTTTTTTGAGATCACCACAGAGTTTAAGTAGCTCCATCAAAGTGACTGCCAACGATTCCAACGTGACTTCTTTTGTATTATATCAGTTGGTGCCATTGTTGTACGTAGGGCGAGAGCAAGACATTTAACGCGGCAAAACTACGAGTAAAGTTTTCAATCTCGAAGAATTTTACTGCGACTACATATAGAGGTAAAAATGAACACATCTTAATACAATCGGTGTTTTTATGGGCTAAGAAGGCAATTGAGTAACAAAGCCCTATCTCGAACTGTTAAGGTAACTCTACGTAAGGCTCTAATCATCCCAGTCTTGTTATATGGCGTAGAGGCATACACTTTGACAAAATCGAATGAAGGTGCCTTGGTTACTCTGAAACCTGCATAGACGGCGAGTGGAGGAAAAGCTACAATGCCGAACTATACGGCCTATGCAAAGACATCGACTTAGCCAAAAGATTTCATATACAGCGACTAAGATGGATGGGTCATGTAGAGCGGATGGAGCTTAACTTTCCCGCTAAGAAAGTCTTCGAATCCACCCCGGATGGACGGCGCAATAAAGTATAACCTCGCGGTAGGTGTCGTAAACAAGTGGGGGGGCTCAACCAACTTGGCGTGCGCAACTGGAGGCAGCTGGCTCGTAACCAGGCTGGCTGGAAAGGTTTTTTGGTTGAGGCCCAAGTTCACCCCGACTGTAGCGCCACCTAAGTAAGTAAGTACCTATTTCATCAGCATGACAGTTGCTTATCAAAGAAAATATGACTCATAACATTGCTAATCTAAATGAAGAAGAAAACCAGTTTCTATATGAGCCTCACTATTTCTTGGCTCCGAATATTTTGACTAAATATACAAGTAATGCTGTAAAATATATTGCTAGATTCGTAGTTTTCAAGGTACACACTATTTTACGAGTAAGATGCGGTGAATCTAAATAAAATTAAAGGTCCATTCTCAGCTCAGCGATCTGCGAATGCGAACGAGCGAAAATTCGCCAATTTTGACATTTCCTTCACAGCTGCTTTTTTATCTGGTCGCTTACTTACTTACTTACTTAGGTGGCGCTACAGTTCGGGGTGAACCTGGGCCTCAACCAACAAGCCTCTCCATTTAGCTCGGTCTTTAGCTAATTGCCTCCAGTTGCGCACTCCAAGTTGGTCGAGGTCCCCTTGAACTTGTGCGCGCCACCTACGGCGAGGAGGTCCTCTACTGCGTCGTCCCTCGGGTTAGATTCGAAGACACTGCGGGCCGGAGCGTTGGTGTCCATTCGCTCTACATGTCCTAGCCATCTCAGACGTCCAATACGCAGTTTTTTGACTAGGTCGATGTCGCTGTACAGCTCGTATAGTTCGTGATTGAATCTTCTCCTCCAAAACCCGTCAACGCAAACGGGACCGAAAATCTTACGAAGAATTTTTCTCTCGAAGCGACCAAGGATATCTTCATCCTCTTTTAATAAAGTCCATGTTTCAGCGCCGTAAAGCAGGACTGGGATGATCAAGGTCTTATATAGAGTCTCCTTAGTTGTTCGAGAGAGGGCTTTACTGTTGAATTGCCTTATAAGCCCAAAAAAACAGCGATTGGCAAGAGTTATTCTTCGATTGATTTCTGCGCTGATTTTGTTTGCTGAATTTATAGCAGAGCCAAGGTAGACAAAGTCCCTTACTACCTCGAAGTTATAGCTACCCACGGTGACGTTTTGTCCAATTCGTCGATGTTGGTTTTCCCTTCTAGTTGACAGCATATACTTGGTTTTGCCCTCCTTTATCGCCAAACCCATTTTGGCCGCTTCCGCCTCAATGCTTGCAAAAGCACCGGTGACAGCCCGCTGAGATCTTCCGATAATGTCTATATCGTCGGCGTATGCAAGCAGTTGTACAGACTTGTAGTAGATTGTGCCTCCGGTGTTGGCTTGTGAGTTCCGCACAATCCGTTCAAGTACAATATTGAAGAAGTCACATGACAGCGCGTCACCTTGTCTAAAGCCTTTTTTGACATCAAAGGTCTCGGTGAGGTCATTACCGACCTTGATGGAGCAGCGAGCGTTCTCCATCGTCAGCCTGCACAGGCGGACAAGTTTGGCAGGGATGTCAAAACTAGACATGGCTCTATAAAGCTCTTCTCTATAGATGCTGTCCTAGGCGGCCTTGAAATCGATAAAGAGGTGGTGAGTATCGATTTGGAATTCTTGGGTTTTCTCCAGGATCTGCCGAAGTGTGAAGATTTGATCGATGGTGGACTTTCCTGGCCTGAAACCGCACTGATAGGGTCCAATCAGGCTGTTGATAAAAGGTTTCAGGCGTTCACACAATATCGCAGAAAAGATCTTGTATGCGATGTTGAGGAGACTGATGCCTCTATAATTGGCGCAGTTGAGGGGATCGGGCAAACGATGCTGAGATTCCATTCATCAGGCATACACTCCTCTGACCAAATATTAGAAATGAGTTGGTGTATGCACTCTACCAATTCATCCCCAGCTGCCTTGAAAAGTTCGGCCGGTAAACCGTCAGGTCCAGCAGCCTTGTTCGATTTTAGCTTGGATATTGCTATCCTCACTTCGTTTTGGTCAGGTGGACGGAAATTTTGACTATCATCGTCCATGTTGAATGGTTCATTCTGCCTGACAGCGGGATGTTGGTCTTCGTCGCCGTTATACAGTCTGCAGAAGTAGTTTTTCCAGATTTTTAGCACCGACTGTGATTCTACTACGAGGTTTCCATTCTCATCTCTACAGGTTTCTGTACGGGTATTACTTCTCTGACACGTTCTTTTTACCTTTTGGTAAAACTTCCGTACATTGTTCCTGGAGTATAGACTCTCGATATTCTCAAACGCGCGCTTCTCATGCTCTTTCTTCTTCTTTTGGAGAAGCCGATGTTCTTCCCGTCTCTTTTGCTCGTAGAGCTCACGAGCAGCTCTCGTCTTCCTTTGCAGCGCCGCTTTGTATGCCTCTTGTTTTGCTGCATGCACTCGCCGGCATTCTTCGTCAAACCAGGGGTTTCGCGGTGGTGGGCGAGCGAAACCCAGCACATCAGTCGCGGCGTTTCTAATGGCATGTTGGCAGCGTTGCCACTGGTCTTCGGCACTTGATGCTGGCGGTATAGGGGTGATTGAGAGATTTCGGGATACGCGTTCAGCGAAGAGTCTGGCGGTCTCTTGCGATTGTAGCTTTTCGACGTTAAATTTTCTCACAGTAATTCTTCTTTGTTGCTCAGATTGGAATATTCGTACCTTGGCTACAACAAGGTAATGATCCGAGTCTATGTTGGCCGCTCAGAAGGTCCGGACATCCAGAATACTGGAGGCATGCCTTGCGTCGATCGCAATATGATCAATTTGGTTGATCGTGACATGATCATTGGACCGCCATGTCTGCTTATGAATATCGAGATGAGGAAACCATGTGCTTGCTATGGTGACATTTCGCTCCACAGCGAAATCAATTAGCCTTAGTCCGTTATCAGACGTGGTGTCGTGTAGGCTACGCTTACCGACTGCTCTACCGAAGACGTCCTCCTTTCCTATTTTGGCGTTAAAATCGCCCAATACGATCTTAACGTCGTATTTAGGATATTGCTCGTATGTTTTGTCGAGGAGCTCGTAGAAACACTCTTTGGAGGCAGGGTCCTTTTCTTCTGTGGGGGCATGAACACATATTAGGCTTATGTTAGCGAATTTAGCCTTGATCCGGATAGTCATAATACTCTCGCTCACGTGTCGGAAGCTTAAGACTTCTTGCCTAAGTCTGCCGCGTATGACAAATCCGCATCCGAATAAGCGTTTCCTGTTGCCTCTGTAGCAATCACCGTAGTAGATGTCACAGTTTTTCATCCTCTTTTTGCCTGGCCCATCCCATCGCACTTCCTGGATGGCGGTAATATCTGCTTTATAGCAGTCTAGGGCCTCTGCTAGTTGTTCGGCTGCACGTGGTCTGTAAAGGGACAGAACATTCCACGTACAGATCCGAAGGTCGTTGTCCTTATTTCGTTTGCTGGGGTCGTCATTAGTTGGGTCATCCTTATCCGAGGCTTTTGGTTGTTTCGGAACCATCGATTTTTTACGTGGTAGGGAAGTTACCCCGACGGCACAACCCCCAACCTGGAGGGCCAGTTCCTTAATTATTCCCCTAGGACGAGGGGCCGGGTACACCGGTGCCAGTAGTCCACTACGGGAGTATGAGCGCTGCCGTTGGCCCGTTAAGGGCTCCTCCGCCACCATCTCTATTCCAATGTCCTGACCAGCATTGGAAATTCCTTACCGACCTGTGATCCGAATACGTCGAAGCAGCTCGCGCAAGGTATTCACTAAGTTCAACCTAACTGGAACTATAGACGCCACCGTTGACTCCGTCTAGGGAATTCGTCCGCTGCCGCCTGGAACAGGAAGAAGTGCTCTAGTGAGAAAAGCACTCTTCCCCCCCTCTTTCATCTGCTGCCACCAAGAATCCGCCAAACGGGGTTGGTTACCCATTTCTTGGATTAAGGTACTAGGCACCCGGCTGTCACCGCGTGGAGGTTGAGAGTAGGAGTTGGTAGGCCTCAGCTGAGTGAAAACGCTTGTGTTTTCATATGATCGCATGCACTACCGTTTGACTATCTGGTCGCTGCAACCCGGGAATTTCAGTAGTCATTCATTTTGTAACTAATTGCCTAAACGTGAAAAATGCATAAATACATAGCGTAGCACGTTTGTTTTACATAGTGCGCGCGTTGGAAAAGGTAGATAGAGAGAGAAAAAGATTCAGTGTAG
Organism: Brachypalpus laphriformis; assembly: GCA_945910035.1. NCBI lineage: Eukaryota > Metazoa > Arthropoda > Insecta > Diptera > Syrphidae > Brachypalpus > Brachypalpus laphriformis. Next base: position 130,615,301 of record OX246755.1, read on the forward strand.
TGGTTTGAAATTTAGTTATTAATATTTCAGAAAATCTGCGGGGGTGGCGTCGAGGTAACTGGGGACATTTTTTTTTATTTTTGTCTTTGCTTCTGACTGACAGTATTTTTTTGTGGACTAGCGATCTAGCGATGTCATAGTCATATCAGTAATCCAACAGAGCGAACAATTTTTCCAGCCATACTACTTACTACTTAAATCCTTGAACTTCTCGACGGGCAACAACGCCTGCGCGCCATCTTTTTCGGAGTTCTGTAACACGTTCGAGCTGCCTAAAACTCATTCCCAAAAAACTTGATTCCTCGTCGGCTGTATTGCGCCACCTTTGCCTAGGGCATCCAGCTTTTCTGCCTGTCTGGGTGCGCGGATTGCACTGCATGACGTATTTCGCAATGGTGTTGTCTTCGCGCCGTAGGGTGTGTCCGATCCATTGCTTGTTTATCCTTCGCGCAGTAGTGTCTATAGATTCTTGACCCGTTCTCAGATAAAGCTGTTCATTGGAGATACCATTGGGCCAAAATATCCTCAAGATGATTCTAGACATTTGTTTGTGATAGTAGTATCCACCTTCCAAGTATTGCACCCATATAGCAGAACTGATTCAAAGTTGGAGCGGAACAGTCGCAGCTTGGTTCTGAAGCTGAGAACATTGTGCCAGACTTTCGATAGCGTTGCGAACGCAGCTTTTGCCTTCCCGATTCTGTTGCACACATCCAGTTCGGTGTCACCGCGGTTAGCCGCGACCACACTTCCTAAATAAAGAAAGTTGTCTAGTTTCTCGACTACCTATCCGGCAATGTTGACTTGAGCGCGGGTGTTAGAAGTGCTCAGGGCTTTTGTTTTGGCTATGTTTATCTTAAGCCCCACTTTGTTTGCCTCGGTTTCTAAATGTTTGGCCATAAGATGTGAAGATACATTATCCGATGTGAAAATAGGCAAGCATCGTGGGCGTAGTCGAGGTTTTTAATGTAAGATAACATAGTCCATTGAATTCCATTGTTACTGTGAGAAATCTTGTTAATAAAAAGACGATTTAAGTTTTTCACTTTATTCAACTTAATTTGAAATCTTAATAGATTCTAAAGTTTTATTTTACGACAAGGTTCTAATGCGACCGGCAAGGCCTAGCGGGAGAACAAGAGAGAGATTGGAAATGTTGCACGAGTTTTTTTTATAGGTTGTGATCGAGGTTGACATACTCATAGCTACCAGCTGCCATGTGCCAGCTACCAGCCGTTCGACTTTGCGTTGCCAAGAGTTCACGAGCCTCCACATTACCTTCCGTCAATGGTGCACCGAGTACATCGCTGATGGCCACCAAGAACAACAGCGGTGACAGTATGTACCCCTTACGTACTTCACTTTGGACTTCAAAATCCTCCAACACCTTTCTATCGTGTTAGACGTGACACTTACTAACCCAGTCTGTAGCCTTGGTAATAACCGCTATGTTTAATTCACTATACGTATGTTTCGTTCAATAAATTACGTAGATCTGTGTTTTTTTTTTTTTTTTGCTAATTTATACACATATTTTCAGTAGTAACGTATAATGATGCCATATCTCTCTGTCAATTGTGCAATTGATGTTTTTTTCAACAATGTTAAATTTGGCTTCTTGTTCTTCCTTTTTTCAGCGAGGTTATGATCCGAAAATAAGGGATCATAACCCTCCCACTTCAACGCATTTCTACTGATCCGTCTGTGGGGTTGACCGCAGAAAATATCGGCAGGCCTCTCGATTTTGAATCACTCGGTTACTGAGGCCAATGAAATGTCGATGCCGTCGCATTTGTGTAATCCAGGCGTTTATAGGCCTGCCTCTCCTGCCTCGCGGTATCTTTGGAACGTTCATTGATATTACCTTTTTAGCAGGGTTCAAATTATTATCTTTAACAGCTGAACCGGTCGCGCTTTGTCTTTCGTAAGATGGTTTCCTTCACGTGAATGCTTCCACGGATCTTCGAACTTCTTATTCGATCAAGCTTTGTCACTCCTGCTGCCATGCGAAGCATCTTCATCTCAGTTGCCGCTAATTTACTCTAATACTTTTTGTACATCGTCCAACGATGTGAACCGTATGTGAGCGCTGGACGCACAACTGCAGTGTAGAGCCTTTTTTACAACCTAGGGGTCATTTTTCTGTCACAGAAGATAGTGGAATTTTCTCATAACTTCATCCAGCCTTAATCATAGAGATATAAGCTAAGACATTACTTTACCTCGAAAGACCTGGGCACCACCTTAGGTTCAACTCTAATCTATAAGCCCAAAATAATCAAAGTATTATATACATTACAAAAAATAAAAGCAATGATCAACGTGTTCCAAAAACGCATAGGGTGCCTTCACAACTGCTTACGAACCTCCGCTCTCTCATTTTTCTTCTCAGCTGCAGAGTACAGAGCTCCAGTTGGGCTTATCAGTCACCACACTTATAAAATCAATTCTCAGTTAAACACCACCATGAGGTTAATATCTAAACCAACGTCAGCTGAGTGGCTCCCAATGCTGTGTAAAGTTAGACACCCACGATCACTGATGAATACCATTTCGGGCGTTAGCGCACTTATGAATACCCGGTGGATGGGATTGCGCGAAGAAACTTAAAAATTGTTCAATTCCGCATTCATGCATAATAATAGATTGCGACGGGTGTCATTATTTCTTCACTATGCATTGGACTATCGACGTGTGCGAACAGAAATGACAGTGAAAAAGCTAAGGAAAGTCATTTGCATGGGCTTCAGTAATAAGTACCTCTTGGACATTTGTGAGAGGTTCACCATAAAAATGCACAAGAGACCTAAAATGTGTACTCACAACCACTGGCTCTTGGAAGTATTGTCTCAGCCGACAGTGGAACTGAACCGGATATCAATAAATGAATCGGTAAAGCAATGTAAGTATATTTTCGAAACTTTATCAAAGATATACTAAAGCAACGCAATTAGCTTTCATAGCAAAGTATGCGATGCAATGAAAACTCACTCTTAGCACAAGATGAAGAAGCAGCTGATTGACCGAAAAGTGAGAACACAGAAGGAAGAGTCTGGACAATGATGAAGGTGATTGAGGAAGAGCTGAAACATATCACATGCAGCCGTATGATATGGTTTGCAGGGGTAATAGACGCCCATAAAGGCATGCAGAGACGAAAATGGCAACATAGTAGTAGAATCGCAGTCGGTGCTGAGGATATGGAAGGTACATTTCTGCAGACTGTTAAACGAAGATGATGACCATTATTCCGCTGTCAGGCAGAATGAGCCATTCAACAGTGACGATGGCAGTCAAGACTCCCGTCAACCCGATCAGAATGAAGTGAGGATAGCGATATCTAAACTCAAATCCAACAAAGCAACAACCTGATAGGTCTTTATCAGTGCGGTTTCAGGCCTGGAAAGTCCACCATTGACCAAACATTCACACTACGGCAGATCTTGGAAAAAACCCATGAATATAAAATCGATACGCACCACTTCTTCATCGATTTCAAAGTTGCATAGGATAGCGTGTATAGAGACGAATTATACAGAGCCATGTCTTGTCTTGGCATCCCTGCCAAGCTCGTCCGTTTGTGCAGAATGACGATGGAGAACTCTCGCTGCTCCATCAAAGTCGGTAAGAACATCACCGAACTGTTCGATGTCAGGAAAGGTCTTAGACAAGGCGACGCGCTATCATGCGATCTCTTTAACATTGTACTTGAGAGAATTGTACGAAACTCACAAGCCAACCCCGGAGGTACAATCTTCTTCAAGTTTGTACAACTACTCGCTTATGCCGATGACATTGACATAATCGAAAGAACTCAGCGGGCCGTCAATGGGGCATTTACGAATATTGAGAACGAGGCAGCAAAGATGGGTCTAGCGGTCAATGAAAGCAAAACAAAATATATGCTGTCTACAAAAAAGGACACCCAACATCGGCGTCTTGGACAGAACGCCACAATAGACAGATACAATTTTGAGGTAGTAAAGGATTTTGTCTACCTAGGCTCTATGGTTAGCTCCGCAAATGACATCAGTGGAGAGATCACACGGAGAATTACTCTTGCCAATCGTTGTTTCTATGGGCTAAAACGGCAATTAAGTAGCAAAGCCCTATCTCGAACTACTAAGGTAACTCTTTATAAGACATTAATCATCCCAGTCCTGCTGTATGGCGCAGAGGCATGGGCTTTGACAAAACCGGATGAGGATGCCCTTGGTTATTTCGAGAGAAAAGTTCTTCGAGCGACCTTTGGTCCCGTCTGCATAGACGGTGAGTGACATCGACATCGACTTAGCCAGAAGAGTTCACATACAGCGACTAAGATGGCTGGGTCATTTAGAGCGGATGGAGCCCAACCTTCCCGCTAAGAAAGTCTTCGAATCCTCCCCGGACGGACGGCGCAGTAGAGGATGACCTCGCGGTAGGTGGCGGAAACAAGTGGAGGGGGACCTCAACCAACTTGGCGTACGCAACTGGAGGCAGCTGGCTTGTAACCGTGCTGGCTGGAGAGGTTTGTTGGTTGAGGCCCAGGTCCACCCCGGACTGTAGCGCCATCTAAATAAGTAAGTAAGTAAAGGCATGCAGAACATGAGAAAAGTAAGTACATATCTAATAGCTGTTTAGTGATCTACAAACTGTTACCCGCTTGTAGCTCAAAGCTCGATCACCGAACTAGTTGAAGACAATAGGTACGTATGTTAGGAGTATTTTTTTATAATTTGCGCGCACTCAAAGGGTTATAAATACCTTTAACATGTTTGCACATAGTGCGGGCGTTGGAAAGGATAGAGAGAGAGAGAGAGAAAGATTTTTGGTGTAGTGGTTCTTGAAGCTCAATTGTTTATGCTTCAGAGATTCTCCGGGGGAGGCGTCCAGATAACTGGGGAGATTTTTGTTATTTTTTGTCTTTGCTTCTGATTCGCAGTACTTTTTTCCCGATAACCGATGTCAAGGGCAAATCACCATCAACAGAGCGAACAATTTTTCCAGCCACATGACCAAGCTACTGCCAGTGTTATGCCTTCGCAGTAGTGTTCACACAAGCTTTCGCAAATGACTTTTATATATTTCATAAGAAATAAATAAATGCTTGCTGACATCAGGATATGAACCATGAACCATTAGCGTGGCAATTGAGGACGTTACCACTACACCATTGCTACCCCTTTACTTATTTAAATGGTGCTACAGTTCGGGGTGAACCTGGGTCTTAACCAACAAGCCTCTCCATTTAGCTCGGTCTTAACCTAATTGCCTCCAGTTACGCACTCCAAGTTGGTGAGGTCCCTTTGAACATGCGAGCGCTACCGACGGCCAGAAGGCCCTCTCCTGCGCCGTGCCTTTGTGTTAGATTCGAAGACTGCGGGTGTTGTTCATTCGCTCTACATGTCCTATCCATCTCATACGTCCAATACGCAGTTTTTTTTAGGTCGATATCGCTGTACAGCTCGTATAGTTCGTTGAATCTTCTCCTCCAAAGCCCGTCAATGCAAATGGGGCCAAAAATCTTGCGAAGAATTTTTCTCTCGAAGCGACCAAGGATGTTTTCATTCGCTTTCAATAAAGTCCATGTTTTAGTGTCGTAAAGTAGGACTGAGATGATCAGGATCTTATATAAAGTTTTCTTAGTTGTTCCAGATAGGATCGGGTAAATCAACAACAGATGCAATCCAAAGTATAAGGATCATAATGGAAAAACATCGTGATTCCTTAAGGGATTTGCATATTGTATTGGTTGACTTTGAAAAGGCATTCGACAGACAACCACGAGATCTGATATGGGTGGCGCTAAGACATCGAGGTGTTCCAGAAACCTATGTACAGATGATTATGGACATGTACGAAGGAGCAAAGACAACAGTAAGATGCCCCGCTGGAGTAACCAAAGAGTTCCCAATCAAAGTCGGGGTGCATCAGGGAAGCGTTTTAAGTCCTCTGCTCTTTATTGCAGTTCTGGATTATCTGCTTGAAGGTAAAGTGATGGACCCCAAGGTACATCAGTTATTCTTTGCTGACGATGGAGCTATCATAAGTGAGGATCCTACATCTCTGCAACAAGCACTTGATGCGTGGGTGGACGCTCTGGAGGGAATTGGGTATCGCATTAGTTCAGCAAAGGCAGAGTACTTGTGCTGCCCGTTCTCTGATCTACTGAGGCCTATTCCACACATTCGGTTCCCAAGTGCGAAAAGTTCAAATATTTGGGATCTATGATCAATAGCAAAGCAACCTGTGATGACGACAACAATCATCGCGTAAGCGTAGGGTGGATGAGGTGGCGAGAAAATTCCGCTATCTTCCGTGACAGAAAAATGTCCCTAAGTAGAAAGGAAGGCTCTACACCGCAGTTGTGCGACCGGCTCAGCCTGTATTGCCATGTTCAAGGAAGAGATCATTTGAACCCTGTTAAAAAGTTAATATCAATGCACGTTCCAAAGACATCGTGATGTAGGAAAGCCTATAAACACCCGGATCAGATAAATGCGACGACATCGACATTTCATTGGCCTCAGTAACCAAGTGATCCAAAATCGGCAAGCCTGCCGATATTTTCTGAGGTCAAATAGGCGAACCCCACAGGCGGATCAGTAGAAATGCGTTAAAGGATCATAACCTCGCTGGAAAATGGGGAAGAAGAAGAAGTTGTTCCAGATAGGAGTGGCTTTACTCTTGAATTGCCTTATTAGTCCAAAAAAAACGCGATTGGCAAGAGTTATTCTTCGCTTCATTTCTGTGCTGATGTCGTAGTCAGAGTTAAGAACAGAACCAACTTGGTTTTACCCTCGTTTAGCGCTAAACACGCTTCTGCTTCAATGCTTGGTTTAACTGCCGAATGTGCAGAAGTGTAAATCCACTAAGTTTGTATATCGCCTTGAGGAGAAATTAGCAATTTAAGTGTGCCTTACTATAAATGGTAACATAAGCTATAAATATTTTGTTTTTAAAATATTCAAAACTGAAAACGCCTTCATTGTTTACAAATTAAAAAAAAAAAAAAACTAGACGCAACTGCGGGTGGTCTTATTTGGGACAACCCCCATTTGAAATACTGACTTGTTATACCAATTTGTATAGCCCGGGCAACCGGAAAACTTTACACCAACCCCTCCGAATTTGCATAAATTTCCAAAGATCATAAACAAATAAACATGAGTATATTTAAATGAATGAAATGTACTTTCCCGTAATTCCGATTGTCAGCGGCAGCATGAGCTTAATACTCAAATATGAATAAGAATTTTTCGACCCAGGAAATACCCACAAATAGCTTACGAAAGTTTACACAAGTCACAGCGATTGGCAAAGATGCTAGTCTTCTTTAAAGAGCTAGCAAATTGGCAATGCAGTCTATATCCACGCTTAACATCGGTCGCATCGTAAATAAGTTCTAATTTAGTGTCTTCTCGAGGTAAAACAAGTTTTTTTTTTTTTTGTTTAACTACAAAGCACTTACTTAAAAGTTAATTGATTTTTAAGACAATCTGTGGTTAACAGAAAAAGCAAATATGCATTGTTATGTTCCATTGATTGTGTAACCTTGACTTGTATAACTTGGAAAATTAGTTGATTGGAAAATCACGACAAAGTGTATCTAGCGATAGTTGTGATCGATTGCTAATCAATCAAAGTGACTTTAAAGAGCAGTAAACAAAATCGAGCTCAGCTCATTTTATGCTTATTATGGTTTGTAGAGGAATTTGGTGAGGTAATAGTTGTTACTGCTGGATAATTAAATATTAATACTTGTGAGGCAATGTCTATCGATTGTAATCATTAAAAACACGTTTACGAATGTTTACCTAAATAATTATGACAATCCATCTGAAGGGAGTACTGTGTAGACTTAAAGATGCATTGTATTGTAATTTTTATTATTATCTGTTGTTTCCCATAATTGAGAATTCGCAATATTTCCACGTTTATATCTGGCATCCTGTATGCATGAACGCAAATCGTTAGTCGTATCGCCCACACAGTATTTCAGACTTTCTACAAATGTTTTAATGTTTCTTTTCGAATTTACCGTTTAAAAAAAGGTTTTGATGTCTTAATTTAAGTCTAGAATCCCCTTGGGGGAATTTTCAGTTCCCGGATTTGTAAGCTCCGTTTAATTCGTTTGTAAGGCCATCGATTCTGCACGTAGCTTACAGGTGAGTCGTGACTACTTCGCCCAAGTAGGAACTTGTGATCACAATTGTGGAGTTAAAATTCATGAAGTCGTGTTACAGATACTATATAGTAAGTACGTGACAAATTGACGGAGTCTTACGAGTGATGTCACTGTAAACAGATATCGTATTGGAAATTTTTTTTTCAATTGACGTCACAATCTTTGTGTAGTGAGTTGCTCTTTTTGATTTCATATGATAACCTACCCGACTAGAGTAGATTAAATTAAATGTGTAATATAGAGAAATACCCATATTGTGGTTACATATACGGCTGAATAAACATAGAAACATAAATGATCAATATGGGTGTCGACACTCTCAAGTCGAGTCCGCCATATTCATCAGTTTTAGTCTAAAATGTTTTGAAGTCCTAAATTTAAGCTAAGACGATAGTTCATATGTACTTGATTCATGGGTTCTAGGATCCTCATATTTAATAGAGTATTCAATTTTTTGAGATCTTACTTACTTACTTAGGTGGCACTACAGTTCGGGGTAAACCTGGGCCTCAACCAACAAGCCTCTCCATTTAGCTCGGTCTTTAGCTAATTGCCTCCAGTTGCGCACTCCGAGTTGGTTGAGGTCCCCTTGAACCCCGTCGAAGACTCTGCGGGCCGGAGCGTTGGTGTCTATCCGCTCTACATGTCCTAGCCATCTCAGACGTCCAATACGCAGTTTTTCGACTAGGTCGATATCGCTGTACAGCTCGTATAGTTCGCGATTGAATCTTCTCCTCCAAAACCCCTCAACACAAACGGGACCGAAAATCTTATGAACAATTTTTCTCTCGAAGCGACCAAGGATATCTTCATCCTCTTTTAATAAAGTCCATGTTTCAGCGCCGTATAGCAGGCTGATCAGAGTCTTATACAGAGTCTCCTTAGTTGTTAGAGATTTTTTTTTTTTTAAACAGGTGTGTGGCCACGCCCAAATGGCGTGTAAGCACTGCGACCAAGGAGACCTACTGTGCCATAGGCCACTCTTAGGGCAGCAGTACTTCTACTCTCCTTATGAAAGCTATAATTACGGCTGCGGAGGAGTTCCTTAGATCTTTTGGAGATATGATCTCTAAAAGGAAAAAGCTTTTCCTAGTGCTACACAGAGCTACACACTCACATAGTATGTTTTCTGCCGTTTCGTCCTCTTCTAGGCAGAGGCGGCAGGTGATATCCTCCGAAATTCTCATTTTGTTAAGGTGGTAGACAAGCTGACAGTGACCGGTAAGGAAGCTCACAAGCCTTTTTATGTCATTTCTGTCGTATTTTAGGATATCAACTACTTGTCTTTGGAAGGGTTGGGCAGCTCTTTTAGTCTGCCTGAGACCTTGGGAGTTATTCCATCGGGAGATGCACATGTTGCGTTCCCAAATATTTAGGGTTAGTTTGAAGGCGGAATCTGGTATCCCGCAGAAGGGTTAATGTCCAGTGAACAACTCAGAGGAGCCCTTCCTAGCTAGCAGGTCTGCAGTTTCATTGCCGTTAACGCCTACATGACCCGGTGCCCAACACAATTTTACTTTATTGTGTCGGGCCAGATTTTGTAAGCTGTCGAAGCAGCTTAGAACTGATTTTGAACTGATCAAATGGCAGATCAGTGCTTTGAGCGTCGCTTGGCTATCGGTGAGTATATGGATATAGGCATCTTTGATGCCTGAGTGCAGGTTAATGTTAGCACAAGTTTCAATGGCGTAAAGCTCGGCCTGGGAAACACTAGGACTCTTTCCGAGTGATTTTGAAATTTTATGGTTGGGTCCATACACACCGGCGCCAACTCCTGAATCCATTTCTGATCCATTGGTGTACCACACTATACCTTTTGGATCAAGCGACGGTCCGCCAATATTCCATATATCACGGGTTGGGATCACAATCTCAAACCTTCTACCAAAGTAGCGTGATTTAGGCGTAAAGTCGGAGACCGTGCTGAGCATGTCTAGCTCGGGGAAGTCGGACAATAGCTCCATGAGATCCATGTGATCCCGTGTACTATTAGCATCTGATTTTCTAAGACTAACTGCACTGCAGATTGCCACTTTTTTTATAAATATATGTAACGGAGTAAGTCCGATTATGGCTTCAATGGCTGTTGTGGGACAAGTGTGCATAGTACCTGTGATACCGAGGCAAGCTAATCTTTGAAGTTTTGTGAGTTTATTAATGCTTGTGACCTCTTTGGTTTTCGTCCACCAGACTACTGACGCGTATGTCAGAATGGGTCTTACAACCGTGGTATATAACCAGAAAATGACCTTTGGAGACAGGCCCCACGTCTTGCCGTACATACGGCGACAGGCCCACAAGGCAGTGGTCGCCTTGGCAATTTTATGCTTAATATGGGAGTTCCAGTAAAGTTTCTTATCCAGGACAATTCCTAGATATTTGACCTCATTGGAAAAATTGATTGTTGTATTCAGCGTTCTTCTTCTTGTAAACGGTACAACGACTGCTTTGCTGGGGTTAATCGATAGGCCCTCCCCAGCACACCAGTCCGAGACTACAAGGAGTGCATTATGCATGAGTTGACACACATTGTCTTCATGTTTGCTTTAAATGATGATCACCAGATCATCTGCATAGCCTATGGTTGTGAAACCTGAACTATTAAGTGTGTTCAGTAAGTCATCCACCACGAGTGACCATAAGAGAGGCGAGAGGACGCCGCCTTGGGGGCAGCTTTTGGCCGCGGAGACCGTCACAGAGACCTCTCGAGACGAAGATGTTATTATGCGGCTATCGAGCATGTTCCTAACCCATCTGGTAGTAGGTTCGTCTATTCCCCTGCATCTCATAGTACTAGTGATGGATTCATAACCAGTGTTATCAAAAGCACCTTCTATGTCAAGAAATGCACAAAGGGCGATTTCTTTGGAGCGGTACTTACTTACTTACTTATATCCTTTAACCTCTCGGGGGGCATAGGGCGTCAACCACGCCTGCGCGCCATCGTGTTCGGAGTTCTGCAACGCGTTTGAGCTGCCTCCAACTCATTCCTAAAGAGCTCGATTCCTCCTCAACTGTTCTGTGCCACGTTTGCCTAGGGCGTCCCGCTATTCTGCCTGCCTGGGTGAGCAGATTCCACTGCATAGCGTATTTCGCAATGGAGTTGTCTTCGCGCCGTAGGGTGTGTCCAATCCATTGCCACTTTCTTCTTCGTATAGTAATGCTTATAGGTTCTTGGCCCGTTCTCAGATAAAGTTGTTCGTTGGAGATGCGGTTCGGCCAAAAAATCCTCAAGATGATTCTTAAGCATTTGTTTACGAAGACTTGCAGCTTGCGTGTGTTAATGGTGTCCACCTTCCAAGTACTGCACCCATAAAGCAGCACTGATTCTACGTTGGAGCGGAACAGTCGTAGCTTGGTTCTTAAGCTAATAACATTTCTTCTGCAGATTTTGGACAGCATTCCGAACGCAGCTTTAGCCTTCCCGATTCTGCTGCACACATCCAGTTCGGTGCCACCGCGATTAGCCGAGACGACACTTCCTAAATATAGAAAGTTATCAACTTTCTCGACTTGCTTTCCGGCAATGTTAAGTTGAGCGCGGGTATTGGAAGTACTCAGGGCTTTTGTTTTGGCTGTGTTTATTTTTAGCCCCACTTTGTTTGCCTCAGCTTGGGCCATCAAATGAAGCTCCATTATCCGATGTGAAAGTAGACAAACATCGTCAGCGCAATCTAGGTGTTTAAGGTAAGATGTCATAGTCCAACGAATTCCATAATTAGCTTTGGAGTCTTTGGAGCGGTAGGCAGCTTTAATCTCTGTGACGAGATAGTGAAGGCGCCTTCCGTAGATCGACCTTTCCTGTATGCAAATTGACTAGAGTGGTATAGTCTTAGAGGTAGAGGTAGAGGTATAGTCTTTTCAAGAATGCCTCTAATGTGTAAGTCTAGCAGTCTTTCCATGGTTTTAAAAAAAAACGATGTCAAACTGATTGGACGGTATAATTTGGGTAGCTCGCTGAGTTTGTTACCTAGCTTAGGGATAAACACCACATTTACCTCCCGCCAAGTTAGTGGAATGTATCCCAGGTTGAAGCTTGTTCTAAATAGAGCTACCAAGGCAGGCAAGATGTAATCCAGACCTTTCTGTATGAGACCTGGAAAAATACCATCACTGCCAGGTGCCTTAAAGGGTTTAAATGAACCGATTGCCCATTTAATTTTTTCTTGACTGAACAGATTTCCAGACAAGCTGTTGACTCATCTGGAGGTGCACCATGTGAAGCCCTCAGAAGCAACAGGTACGTGGTCGCTTAGAATTGTTGAGCCAGGAAAGTGAACCTCGAGCAGAGTTTCAGGGGTTTGCCTTCGACTGGCGGTGTAAGTGCCATCAGGTTTGATGAGCAATCCCACCCCATTGGAATGATCCTTTGAGAAAGCCTTTTGGAGACGGGCTGCTACTGGAAGGGACTCGATATTTTCGCAGTTCTTTCTCCATGCTGTTCTCTTGGATTTCCTCAACTCTATGTTGAATTTAGTCAAAGCGGACCTATATTCGTCCCAATTTTTATTGCGTTTTGTGGTGTTGAAAAGTTTTCTCACCCTTTTGCGGAGTATCTCTAGCTGGTCATTCCACCACGGTACGCTCCGTTTACCTGTATTGTCATTTTTCGGAACACAGCTACTCCTGAAGGAAGAGATTAGGAAGTCATTTAGTTGGCAGGATGCCACATCAACATGACATCTAGATCTTAAAGATGTGAGCAGCACGTTTGATTATTATGTATGATTATTATGTTAAACCCCACCCCAGGATGTTAAATCTGATATGCTGATGATCAGATAGTGAGGGTTCATTTGACACATGCCAATTGACAACAGAAGTGGAAATGAAAGGGCTCGAGAAAGTGAGATCAAGTACCTCTTCTCGAATAGAATTTATAAAAGTTGGCTTGTTACCTTCATTACACACAGCTAAGTTTCTACTAGTAATATAATCAAGGAGTAACTCATTCCTTAAGTTAATGTCGCTGCTACCCCATGCCACATGATGGGAGTTGGCATCGCACCAATGATCAGTTGTAATTGTTCGAGATAGGGCTTTACTGTTGAATTGCCTTATAAGCCAAAAAAAAAACAGCGATTGGCAAGAGTTATTCTTCGATTGATTTCTGCACTGATTTTGTTAGTAGAATTTATAGCAGAGCCAAGGTAGACAAAGTCCCTTACTACCTCGATGTTATAGCTGCCCACTGTCTGTTCTGTCCAATTCGTCGGTGTTGGTTGTCCCTTCTTGTTGACAGCATATACTTGGTTTTGCCCCCGTTTATCGCTAAACCCATTTTGACCGCTTCCGCCTCAACGCTTGCAAACGCACTGGTGACAGCCCACTGAGTTCTTCTAATAATGTCGATATCGTCGGTGTATGCAAGCAGTTGTACAAACTTGTAATAGATTGTGCCTCCGGTGTTGGCTTGTGAGTTCCGCACAATCCGTTCAAGTACAATATTAAAGAAGTCACATGACAGCGCGTCACCTTGTCTAAAACCTTTTTTGACATCAAAGGTCTCGGTGAGGTCATTACCGAGCTTGATGGAGCAGCGAGCGTTCTCCATCGTCATCCTGTATAGACGGACAAGTTTGGCAGGGATATCAAAACTAGATATCGCTTTATAAAGATCTTCTCTATAGATGCTGTCATAGGCGGCCTTGAAATCGTTAAAGAGGTGGTGAGTATCGATTTGAAATTCTTGGGTTTTCTGAAGTGTGAAGATTTGATCGATGGTGGACTTTCCTGGCCTGTAACCGCACTGATAGCGGCCAATCAGGCTGTTCATAAAAGGTTTCAGGCGTTCACACAATATCGCAGAAAAGATCTTGTATGCGATGTTGAGGAGACTGATTCCTCTATAATTGGCGCAGTTGAGGGGGTCTCGTTTCTTGTGGATCGGGCAAACGATGCTGAGATTCCATTCATCAGGCATACACTCGTCTGACCAAATCTTAGAGATGATTTGGTTTATGCACTCTACCAATTTATCACCAGCTGCCTTGAAAAGTAAGCCGTCAGGTCCAGCAGCCTTGTTGGATTTCAGCTTGAATATTGCTATCCTCACTTCATTGTGGTCAGGTGGATGGAAATTTTGACTATCATCGTCTATGTTGAATAGTTCATTCTGCCTGACAGCGGGATGTTGGTCTTCGTCGCCGTTATACAGTCTGCAGAAGTACCATCTTGATCAAAAAGTTCCCGAAATAAAAACCGTGTGGCGCTCCCATCGTTCCGATTTGTTCTGTTTTCTTTGTTAAGTTGGTACGTCTGTTGTTGATATTCCCTCTAAATCTTAGCATCATAGCTTAACATTTGCAAAAGTTACGTAGCCAAGAGTACATCTATCTCTGTGTGTGTTGGCGATTTATTACAATTTTAGAAATGGATTTAAATTTGCAACAACGAACTTGTATTAAATTTTGCGTAAAAATCGGATTTAATGGTGCGCGAACGTTGGAAATGAAGAAAACGGTCGTTTACCAGTGGCACGAGCGGTTCAAAAGTGGTCGTGAGTCAATCGAAGATGATGAACGCAGTGGCAGACCATCGACATCGAAAACCGACGAAAACATTGATAAAGTAAAAGAAATGTTGGCCAATAACCGCAAATTAACCATCAGAGAGATAGCGGAGGACTTGAACATTGCCTATGGATCCGTCCAAGACATTTTGGTTAATGATTTGGGTTTCCGTCGTGTAGCAGCAAAGTTGGTGCCAAAAGACCTCAATTTCATGCAAAAAAGAAACCGTGTTGACGTCGCAAAAGACATGATTTGGGAGGCTGAATCCGAACAAATACCATCCGACAGCCACCGAATTCACCTGATTTGGCTCCCTGTGACTTCTTTCTGTTCAATCGAGTTAAAAAACCATTACGGAGAACGCGTTTCAGCAGCCGAGAGGAAGTAATGGAAAAATCGCAGGAAGCACTGATGGACATACCGAAAACCGAATATAAAAAATGTTTCGAAGATTGGATCAAGCGCTGGCATAAGTGTGTTGCAGTCGATGGGGATTACTTTGAAGGGTACAATATAGATTTAGATGAATAAACTTGTATTTTTTTTTTTCTGAATAAATTCCGGGAACTTTTTGATCAAGTGGTAGTTTTTCCATATTCTCTGTACCGACTGTGATTCTACTACGAGGTTTCCATTTTCATCTCTACAGGTTTCTGTACGGGTATTGCTTCTCTGACACGTTCTGTTTACCTTTTGGTAAAACTTCTGTACATTGTTCCTGGAGTATAAACTCTCGATATTCTCAAACGCGCGCTTCTCATGCTCTTTCTTCTTCTTATGGAGGGGCCGATGTTCTTCCCGTCTCTTTTGCTCGTAGAGCTCGCGAGCAGCTCTCGTCCTCCTTTGCAGCGCCGCTTTATATTTTTCTTTTTTTTTTCTTTTCAGTGTACCGGCCAGAAATTTCAACGTCAGGGGGGCACAATCGATCCTTTTGAGATCCGAGTGCAGGCTGCACCCATTGGTTGCAGCTAACCCCTTAAACCTAACCTAAGCAATTCGCAAATGAATAGCGTGCTTGTACTTAATACTTGCAACTTAGGCGTATACATTATTTATTTCCTGCCCCTGCAATCCCAACTTATTGTTCCTCTTACTCGTAAGTCATTACATCATTTCGTTACGTCTAATGAAGTTTTTCGAAAAGTTTGGAACCGCATTTAGTAACAACCGTCGTGAACTTGTTACGGTTTTTGATCTTTACTTGCTACCCAAAAGGATGAAAAGTAATCGCATGTTTATATGACTTTGTACGAAAAGTTATTTTAAACATTTCTGCAGGGACGAACACACTGATTAGCAGTTGCAATTTAGTAAGAGTAGACAGAGCCAACGTTTTACCGAAGAACATGCGGTACGATTGTAAGATCTTAAATGGCAGCTGCAGGGGTGACTCAGGTGGTGAATTTATCTTCATCCGTGGAACATCGTGCTCCGTAATAGATTATTGTTTTATGTCCGGTAATTGGAACTCAATTGTCAACGATTTTTTAATAGCTGTTCAAACATTTTCCGACCATATGCCGTTGGAAATTTCATGCACTATTTGGAAGGCAGGGGATACGTCTAACTCAAAGCAGCTGGCTCTCCTTCCAAAGTTGGTTTGGAATAACAGTTTTCGTGCCTCTTATCAAAGTAATTTGAATACCGAACTTTTGAGTCTGATGAAACATAATTCAGCTCCACACATTGACGTCCTAATGCAAATTATAAAAAGATCTGTACCGTCTAACGTCAATGCAAGACGTATTGTAGCCAGCAAACAGAAGTGGTTCGATATCGAGTGTCTAAAGGCGAGGAAACGATCATTTGCATTGCTAATGCGCCTAAGGAAGCAAAATAATGACCATGTCAAAGAACTCTATGCAGAAGCAAATAAATATTTCAAGCGTCTTTGTATAGAAAAAAGGAAAAAATGTAGCCAGGAAGTCATTGCAGTTCTTAATACTTCAAGGTGTTCAGCAGACTTTTGGAAGGCGGTTAAAATTGTAACTGGAAGAACTAACTTGATTTCGTCGACTTTACAAGCTTCTGAGCTGAGGGAGTATTTCAAAAATTTACTCAACACTCCACAGTTTTCTCCGTTACCGCAATATGCAGCCCCTTTCTTCACAGACGAGCTCTTAGACTCACCATTTACTCTTTTGGAAGTGAAACGCGCAGTTGATTGCTCTAAAACGAGAAAGCCCCAGGTGACGATCGGATCCCTTTCGAATTCTACAAGAACAGTTCCACAGAATTTCTCACTGCACTCACAAATGAATTTAATAAAATTTTTGAAACAGCCAATGTCCCAGAAAGCTTTAGAAGAGCGATAATTTTCCCATTGCACAAAAAAGGTGAACTAGATAATCCAGCTAACTACAGGGGCATTTCTTTTTTTGAATACTTCGGCAAAACTATTTAGTGCTTTGATATTTAATAGGCTTACACAATAGATGGCAAACAATCGAATTTTAAATGAATACCAGGCGGGGTTCAGAAAGCATTATTCAACACTGGATCACATTTTTACTCTCACCAACATTGCAGAGTTTTTTAAACAAAGTAGCAAAAAGCTATATGTCTTCTTCGTTGACTTTCGTGCAGCTTTTGACTCCATAGCGCGTGAAGCTCTTTTCTATAAGCTGTACAAAATTGGTTTATCAAGTAAAGTGCTAAATGTGCTAAAAGCGATGTATGAGAGCAACGTGGCGTACGTATGGAATGGAGAGAATGTATCGGAAGAATTTGGAACACAAATGGGAGTTAAGCAAGGATGCATCTTAAGCACGCTACTCTTCATCATATTTATCAACGACATAGTAGAAGAAGTAGGAGGAGGGATTGAGCTTGGTGGTGTGCGGATACCGGCGCTAAAGTTTGCGGACGATATAGTGTTTTTATCGGAGACAGTTGAAGGGATGTAGCTTACTATGAACCGTCTTGAAAACTACTGTAAGCAATGGAATTTGACGGTGAATTTATCAAAATCAAAGATGATGATTTTTAGAAACGGCGGTGGAAGATACTCTCGCAACGAAAAATGGTTCTATCGAGGTAAAAACGTTGAAATAGTGAAAGCGTATAAATATTTAGGTGTGCTAATTACATCCAACCTCAATATGAAAAAACACTTTGAATATCAGCTAGCAGCAGCTAAAAGAGCTATTTCATCAGTTTGGGGACGTTGCGTCGACAATAAGTTTATCGATCACACAGCGAAGAATAAACTATTTCGTACAACTGCTGCCTCTATACTGCTGTACGGAGCCCAAATTTGGGGTTATGGCTTTTTTGAAGAAGTTGAAAAATTTCTAAGGTACTTTTTGAAACGAATCTTTCGACTTCCAATATGTACACCGAACTATATGCTGCATCTAGAAACTGGAATCCCTCCTCTCTTTTTAGATACCCTAAAGCTGCATATAGATTATATTGTAAAAGTATTGGAGATGGATGATGGAAGACTGCCCAGGATTGTTCTGAAGCATACACTTTCGACAAGAGGGCACTTGGTTCAAAAGTGGGAGAAGTTGGCAGCATATTATGGCGCGAGCTTAAATATTGCATCTGATATGCAACTTTCAATGATAAAACCTATGCTTACAAATGTTTTGAAAAATGCAAGTAATTCCATGTATGAGAGATTTGTAGCTGAAGCACATTCATCGCAACATAGGCTGATCTACAGTAGGCTGAATTTTAGCCACATTGAAAGCGACCCAACGTACTTCCTCAATCGTTACTCTCTGCATATGATAAGCACAATATTCAAACTTAGAGGTGAACTAACAAGTCTTTATTTTATTCCACATCGACCCGATCTGCCAATTTTATGTGACCTGTGCAACCTTAAAGAGAGGGAGGATGTTTACCATTTCATCGGAAGATGAAATCGGAAGATGTATTTTGGAAGGCGATTTTTAAACAGAAATAGCAACCATATTGTCAATCTGGTAGACGGCCTTAAGCCAAACCATAAACGACTATGTATATACTGTTTGTGAAAATTATATGAAGTTAATAAAAAGTCTAACTAACTAACTAACTAACTAACATGCGGTAAAAAAGCTATGAGGAGGAGAAAAGAAGTACCAAATGGTTAAAACTTGTAGGGTATTTCAAACTACTAACCCAAACCTTAATTTTTTAAAATTCCTTTATCGCCCATTTTCAAAGTGGAATTATTACGACTTTTGCTTACTTTTGATCCCTTCTCTTTTCAGGCAGCCGAAACAAATCATGTATGCGAAGCTATTTTTTATTACAGTCCTCCTGTTGGGAGTCTCTGCAGACGACGAATTATCGGATCTCATACAATCGATATTTAACAAAAAAGCCGGATTACCGAAAGGATTGCCCGAATTTGAAGAAGAAACTAAAGAACTCAATAGATTCAACACATTAAATACATTTGAAGTACCAACTCAACTAACCAACGAAATACAGCAGAGAAAGTCATGCGGTTTTAGCAAAAGATGCGTTCCAGGATATCTCTGCTCGAATACCACAAAGAACACAGATGGCGCAACACTGATTAACGTTCGGTTTGACATTGATGAACCAAAAGAGTGTCCATTCCTTGAGATATGTTGTTCCAAGGAAGATATTGTAAGTATCCAAACATTGAGTGCCAACATCGTACACATTTATTGTCTCGTTTAAGGTCAGCGAGCCAATTATTAGGCCAACGGAAACTACAACTGGCTGTGGATATCGAAATATCGATGGAGTGGGCTTTAAAATCGATGGGGCGGACAACGACTCTGAGTTTGGTGAATTTCCATGGATGTTGGCGATTATGCGCACAATTAAGGACTTCAGTAAAGAGCGCAATGTCTATCGCTGTGGCGGTTCATTGATACATCCTCAAGTCGTACTGACGGGTGCCCATTGTGTTCACGACGAACTTGTGAACAGTTTGAAAGTTCGTGCTGGGGAATGGGAAACCAATAGCCAGACTGAACTATATCCCTATCAAGAGAGGCGCGCTGTGGAAGTGGTGGTTCATGAAAATTACAATAAGCAAAACTTGCGCAATGACGTTGCTCTGCTCTTCCTTGAGGCACCTTTTGATTTGGCCCCAAATGTCAATACATTGTGCCTGCCACCTCCTGGGTTTAACTCTGAGTTCTTACGGTGTTACGCCTCTGGATGGGGCAAGGACAAATTCCAAAATGGAATGTATCAGAATATTTTGAAAAAAATTCAACTGCCAGTTGTACCGAACTACTTGTGTCAGGACTATTTAAGAAAGACTCGTTTGGGTGAGTACTTTGAGCTACATCGGAGTTTCTTGTGCGCTGGTGGCGAACGGGGCAAAGACACTTGCGAGGGTGATGGTGGTTCTCCATTGGTTTGTCCAATAACTAATACGGTGAGTCGATTTTACCAAGCCGGTATTGTTGCTTGGGGTATTGGATGCGGTGACGAAAACGTACCAGGAGTGTATGCAAATGTGGCAGAGTTCAGAGAATGGATTGATAGACAATTTGCTTACAGGCAGATTGACACGTCATTCTATAGAGTATAGACATTGAAAAACTTGAGTGTTGCCTACATAACTTTTGTGATTTTTTTTTATATTTTTGTGCAGTCAATAAATTTTATATTTACTTAGAAACATGATTGGGCTGAGTCGCTGACTCGCTGAGTGAATGACTGCTCGAGTTTGTTTTTATTTGATAAATACAAATGGCAACAGTGTTTAGATTCAGCGGCACTCATGATCTTTGTTATTTGTGTTAATTTTATAATTAATCTTATATGAAGGCGCCGTGGCGTAAGCGGTTAATGGGTTGAATCACTGCGCATGAGTTTCCAAGGTCGAATCCCAGAAAACACCAAAAAGTTTTTGCATGGTCCCAGCCCTCGCGAACGTCTGACAAACGATGACTGAAGCCACTTACACCAAATACTACAGAGTAGTATGGTGACCAGTTTTGCAGTTCTCAAAATAGTTTCGTAAGATATTCGGACCCGTTTGCCTTGACGGGTTTTGGAGGGAGAGATTCAATAAGGAATTATACGAGCTGTACAGCGACAACAAAAAATAATAAATATTTGACGCAATAGCTCTTTAAGTTCAAGGGCCTAGCTTCTCGCAACCACTAATGTTGTGTATGCTATATTTTTCACACGAATGGAAGGGACCTACAGTTTAGTGTCGTATCCGAAGGACATTTTGTTTTGTACACTGACAACGACATAGTCAAAAAATTGCATATTGGACGTCTGAAATGGCTAGGACATGTAGAGCGAATCGACACAAACGCTCCGGCCCGCAGAGCCTTCGAATCTAACCCGGAGAGACGACGGAGTGGAGGAGTAAGTGCCGTGCACAAGCTCAAAAGGACATCGACCAACTTGGAGTGCAACTGTAGGCAATTAGCTAAAGACCGAGCTGCATGGAGAGGCTTGTTGGTAGAGGCTTGTTGGTAGAGGCTTGTTGGTTGAGGCTCAGGTTCACCCGAACTGTAGCGCCACCTAAGTAAGTAAGTAAGCTCCCTGCATTTGCGACGCATTGTTGTTTTTTCTTTATGACTTGCGGGCACACAAGAGGTTATGAATACCCTTAGCATGTTTACAGACAGTGCGGAAAGGATAGATTGAGAGAGAGGAAAAGATTTGGTGTAATTGTTTGAGGATCAGTTGTTTATGCTTCAGAGAAATTCGAGGGGTGACGTCCAGATAACTGGTATAATTTTTGTTATTTTTTGTCACTGCTTCTGATTCACAGTATTTTTTTTTCGCGACCACCATCATGGGCAAATCATCATCAACAGAGCGAACGATTTTTCCAGCCATACGACTAAACTACTGCCAGTGTTATGCTTTCGCAGTAGATCGGGCTGACTTTATAAATCTCATGAGAAATAATTAAATGCTTGCTGACGTCAGAATTTAAACCATGAACCATTTGCGTGGCAATTGACGACGTTACCACTACACCATTGCCACTCCCAATGTTTATGTAATCCATGTGTTTTGAACTGCAGTTTTGTTGTCCAGCATTACTCGAAGGTATTTAAACTATTCTTTAAACCTGATGATTTGGTTACCAACCTGAAAGTTAACGAATTCAACGATTTTTAGCAATTACTTCATTTGTGGCTGATTCTACTGCACGGATCTGCTTAGCTACTGTCATGAAGGCAATGTCATTGGCAAATCCACTCACATTACTCCACAAAGTAATGTTAATCATAGGACTACTTCGTACATGATGTTCCAAAATAGTGGCCCTAAGACCAATCCCTTTGGTACTCCCGCAGTGACTTTGTAGTATTGTACCCCTTCATCGGTATTGTACCTCAGCTTCCTGTTGCCAAAGTTGTCAGAGCTATATGTTACTTATGATCAACAACTAGCTGACAACTGAAAAATATTTGGTTGGTATTTGCCTTATAGAATAAGCTTTTATAACACCCTGCATTTTCAAAGTGTATTTTCTTGCACCTTATGCTAGGTTAGGTTAGGCATGTGAGCTGGCAGAGAGAGACCCGAACAGTGGCACAGGAAGAGGGTGGTGTCCTCAAAAACTTCCTCGTCACCACAGGCTCTATAGAGTTCCTCCTCCGTCAGGCGTAGTTTCTTCAAGTGGTACCGCAGAGTGTTTGCCCCGTGATGATGCCCACGAGAGTGGAAACGTATTTCCTGTCTTTCCGAGTAATTCTCTCGGTCCTTGCTTTGTCGAAGGACGGCCAACGCTTCCTAGTGGTGGCACAAGTTTCCATGGAGGTTCTTCTTGTGTTCGCCTCACTAATGGCTTTATTCCCTGCAACGAGCTTGAGTGTGCAAGGTGGGATACACACAAGGTGGTCAACTTGTTCTAGTAAGGCTGCTGAGTCGATTCTTGCTCATCGGCTTTCTCATTGTGATGTGTTCCAAGAACCCTGAGCTCTCCTCGACAACACTTCACAAGCTTTGACTTAATTTCTATGGCAGTAATCACTTTAATAGCTGCCTGGCTGTGGATAAAGATGGTGATACCTTCTGGTGGTATTGCCCTTCCTCTGCTTGGAAGACGGTACTGTGGTCTGGAAGTCGTATGGATTTCGATATACCTAGGGTGTCGGAGAATATGCCTGATCCTACGCCAGTGCT
Source organism: Brachypalpus laphriformis (assembly GCA_945910035.1). Lineage (NCBI taxonomy): Eukaryota > Metazoa > Arthropoda > Insecta > Diptera > Syrphidae > Brachypalpus > Brachypalpus laphriformis. Next base: position 130,638,068 of record OX246755.1, read on the forward strand.
AATTCTTGAACCATCTGTATAGTCGGCTATAAATTCGGTGTTAAGTACGTGACCGCTTTTCCATTCTTCTTTGCTAGGGTAGGCGATAGAAAAATGCCTTTCAAAGTCTTAATATGGCGTCATGTAGTCCGTTATGGGCACGAGACCAAATTAATCAACTAGGATCATCGAGTGAACTATTCTATTTTGATTTCAGGGGGCAAATCACGTAACTTTTCAGACGATCATCGCTTGAACGATAGCAACCAACGAATGGAAAAAATGGTTGCATATTATAGGAGTTAACGTTTTTCTACCACAGTTAGTTGCACACTGTTGGCTGTGTAACGCCTAAATGCACGTTTAAACGATAGCAAAAACCGCAGTCGTCTGTTGTTTGCATGCATTTAGGCGTTATACAGCGAACAGTGCACAACCGACGCGACGGTAGTAGAGTAATGTTGACATACGAGTATTTAAATATGCAACGATTTTTCCCATCCGTCGGTTGCTATGGTCCAAACGATGATCGTCTGAAAAGTTACGTGATTTGCCCCCAGTTTACTGACTAACTAATTCTCATAGCATTAATGGCTGCTGACGTGCGTATAAAGATGTCTAGCGATAGCAGGTTGACACATTTTGCTAGAAGCGTGAAAAGTTTCAGTTCCTTAAATTATGCAAGCACTTGAGGAGAAAAAGACGTAAGAAGATCTACACAGGCGGAAATTCGCGAAGAGTTTTAGGCTCGCCATCGGAAGATCTACTCACTTCTTTTTAATTTGAACTTACGCCTAAGAATATGACTCTTTTAATTCAAGTTGGCAATTTCACGACGTAAGTATTGTACAATAAATATGTATGTACATACATACGTATGCATTCATAAGTTGCAAATGAAGTGAAGAGATAGGAAAAGGTATAATTTTAGGCGTAGTGATCTTAAATCGATTACTTTTTGAATTCTGTAAATGCAATATTTAATTTTTTTATTATTGAACAAATTTAAAAGTTATGGTTGTCAATGAAACTGATAATCTACCACTCAATAAATGAACTACTATACTACCGCACTTATATGATGCCTACAGAAGGATATTTCGATATATAGACAGCGGAGGGACTAGTAATACGCGAGGTTTGTCGAGTTTGATTCCAAGTCATAGCAACATGTAGGAGAGTGAGTGTTTAACAAAGCGGGGGTCAGCCCTTGACAGATCCCTTGTCGAGGTAGTCTACGTTCCGTTAAGTGTTGTCAAAGGAAAGATCTTTACACACCTTCTATCAGCGGCCTACGACAAGTGGATTGAGCGCCATATCCAGGCTGAATTGTGCCGATTTTATTTTTTTTTCTATGGTTGCGCCAAAGGGTGTGTAATCTTCTAGAGATACCAGTAGCCCGAGCTACTGGCGTGAACGATTCGCAAACCTGAATACTCGATGCCAGGAATACGCCTACGTACTAAACCACACCCTGCACACTTCAACCACTCTCCCCGCGGGACTACCGTTAGGTATTACTTCGCGGGGTAATTAGCTATTTAAGCTCTTCATTCGCTGTCTTCCGCTCCTTGTTCCAAAAGTGTTGCCGGTTGGACTTGGTTGCTCTTTCTGACTCTTTCCAGCCGCCTAAGTTCCTGCACGATTATCGCTGCAACTTGTTTCACCGCGTCCCATATTGCATTCGATGCTATCATATGGTGCACAATGTTTCCGGGGGTTGGTATTTCTCCAATTTTTTCCTCCAGTTCTCTGTGCTCTATATGAAAACGTGGGCACTGAAAAAATACGTGCTGAGCGTCTTCTGAGGCCTCTCCGCAATTTGGACAGTTGGGAGATTCATCGAGCCCAAACCTGTTGAGATACGCTCGAAAGCAGCCATGTCCGGTTAGGAACTGGCTAAGATAGAAATCTACCTCTCCGTGTTTCCGGACCATCCATTTTTGGATATCCGGTATAAGTCGATGGGACCATCTTCCCTTTGAGGACTGGTTCCATCGCTCCTGCCATGCTCTAATGCTTCGCTGTCTTTCTTCCAGCTTGATATTTTTGACCGACGCTTGAGGTTCCTGAATTTTGGCGTCGTAGGTCCTTTGTAGATCGATAGCCAAGATATCCGCTGGTAGCATTCCCGCGATGACACATACTGCCTCGTCTGACACCGTACGGAAGGCACAGCATACTCTCAGCGCACATAGTCTGTTGACAGAGTTTATCCTTCTTGCGTAGGTCTTTTTCGCCATAGCTTTGGCCCAAATGGGTGCCGCATACATAAGGATGGACTGCACCACCCTTGATAGAATAAGTCTCCTTTGTTGAATAGGTCCTCCGAATTGTACCGATTAGCAAAAGTCATTTGGCACTAGAGACGCATCCATCTTTTTTTTTATAATTTGCGCCCACTCAAGGGGTTTTAAACACCCTTAAATTTGTTTATACAGTGTGGGTGGTGTGGGTGTTGGAAAGAATGAACAGAGAGAAAGAAAGATTGGTGTAGTGGTTTGAAACTTGGATGTTAAGTTTCAGAAGACTCTGGGGGTGGTGCTCAAATAACTGAGGAGATTTGTTTTGTTATTTTATCTCTGCTTCTGATTAGCAGTATTTTTTCCCCGACTACCTGATGTCATAGACATATCAACCATCCAAGAGAGCAAGCAATTTTTCCAGCAATACTATCAACCTGCTGCTGGTGTAATGCCTTCGCAATAGTGGTGCCATACATAAGTGCTCGCAATTGACATATTTCATGAGAAATAAATAAGTGCTTGCTGACATTAGGATCAGGGCCATGAACCTTAATGTGCCAATCAATGACGTTACCAATACACCATCACCACCCCTAGTCTAGGCATCCCGTTTAAAACACATTGTGGCAGCTGTAAGAATGTAAGCGAGGTGGAAACTTTCGTCCGATTTTTCTGTCGGAAGAAAATCTTCGAGAAATAATAATTGAAATTATAAGTTGCTTAAATGAATGATATAAGAACGTTACTCCCTTGTTCTGCCTATCTACTTGCAAAAGGCAACTAATTTTGCAAACTTCGAATGCGAAGCTATAACTTTGCAGGAGACTTACTTACTTATGTCCTGTATCCCCTTGTGGGTTCTAGGGCCTCTACTACGCCTACGCGCCATTGTGTATGGTTTCTGGCAATGTGTCTGAGTTCTCCCCAACTTTTCCCTAACTGCCGTGCCTCCTTCTCGACTGTTCTGCGCCATGTTCTCCTCGGACCGCCAGGTCTTCTGCCATCTGGAGTTAGAGGGTTCCATTGCAAAGCATGGTTCGCTATGGAACTGTCACCCTTACGGAACGTGTGACCAATCCACTGCCACTTCCGCCGTTGGGCGGTTGTGCCTATTGGTTCCTGACCCGTTCTCTCGTAAGAGTGTTCGTTAGAGATACGATTGAGCCAGAAAATCCTTAAGATATTGCGCAGGCACCTATTAACAAACGTTTGCAGCTTTCTGGTGATAGTAGTGGTCACTCTCCACGTGCTGCAACGATACAACAGCATGGATTCAACGTTAAAGTGGAACAGTCTTATCTTGGAGCTCAAACCGATTGCATTGCTTCGCCATATTTTGGACAACATCCCGAACGCGGACTTTGCTTTGGCGATCCTGTTGGCTATATCCAGTTCGGGTCCACCATCGGTCGAGACAATACTCCCAAGATACTGGAAATCTTCTACTCTCTCTACCGGTTGTCCAGCAATGCATGTTTGAGCCGATGAGTTAGTTCCAAGGCTGATAATTTTAGTTTTTGCCGTATTAATTTTCAGCCCGACGACGCCTGCATCCCTCTCCGCATCTGCTCTCATTTGGTGGAGGTCCATAATTCTGTGGGAGAGTAAGCATACATCGTCAGCGTAGTCAAGAGGTTTCAGTTCAGATGTAAGAGCCCATCGAATTCCTCCGTTTCCCGTCGACAAAGCTGCACGAAGCACATCGCTAATCACCAATAGGAATAATATTGGTGAAAGGATACAGCCTTGTCTTACCCCACTTTGGATCTCAAATTCCTCAGACAACCTTCCCAAGTGCAGAACGTGACATTTGAAGCCTTCATATGTAGCTTCGATAATAGCAATTAGTTTATCGGGAAAACCTCTCCTGCGTAAGGCACGCCAAATAAACTCCCTGTTGACACTATCGAACGCCTTCTCAAAATCGATGAACAGCAGGTGCAGTGGCGAACGATATTCAACACACTATTCGATGATAATCCGCAAGGTGATGATGTGATCGGCACAGGAGGATCCAGAGCGGAAACGTGCTTGTTCGGCATCGAGTGTGTCTTCGAGATGTTGTTTGATTCACACCAGGATGATTTTAGCTATTATCTTAGCTACAGCAGGCAGCACGCAGATACCCTTCCAGTCTCCACACTCCATTAAATTTCCTTTCTTAGGAAGCTTGACGATCATTCCCTATTTCCACTTCCACTCATTAGGAAAGCTCTCAGCTTCCCAAAATGCTCTTTCCATCTCTTGAGCTGGTCCTCATCCGAAATGAGCAAGGAGCCGTCTAGGCTTTTCACTGGGTGTTGGCTAGAGCTGCGACCACCTGCCAGCTCTTTGGTGATTCTATAGACGGTCTTGCTATCGCACCTCCGTGCAGCTTCTTCTGCTTCTGTAGCCAGCGCGTTAATGTATTTGCGCTTGTCACGTCACACGCTACGCTGAACTTCTCTCATCTTCGTGCGATATAGGGACTTTAGCTCGCTTCTCCCTGCTGCTGGGGTAGCTGCAACGCGAGCTTTCAGCTGTTTTCGTTCGTCAATTCGTCTCCAGGTATGCTCGGAAAGTCACGCCCTATGTCTTGCCTGCGATCGACCGACAATTCTTTCAGCACCAGATGTAAAAACATTTGCTTGCTTCCACACCTTGCGAAAAGTGTTCCCTTAATTGTTGGCGCACTGAGGGATCATTAAGTCTATCGATGTTGTTGTTTGTCGTGGGATCTTCGAACAGCAGGAGTGCGTAGTTTTAGAGTAGCTTTCATAAGATGGTGATCTCGTACTATCCCCACATCTGCCCCTCGCCTGTTTCGGATGTCCAGGAGACTACTTCTAAAGCGGCCGCTGATTGCAAAATGGTCAATTTGGTTGGAGGTTGCTTGCCTGTGGTTGGAAACCCAGCTGAATTTGTGCTCAAACATGGTGCCACCTATCACAAGGCGGTTGGCATTGCAGAAATCCACAAACCTTTCGCCGTTGTCATTGCGGTTGCCTAGTCCATGCTTCCCGATTACATGTTTGAGCCTTTCGTTGTCGTTACCTACCTTGGCATTCAAATCCCCCATCACTATGACAATGTCTCCATTTGGTGTTGTGTTGAAAACGGCACTTAAGGGATTGTAGAAGCTCTCCTTTTCGTCCTCAGACGTACTATTCGTTGGGGCGTAACACTGTATGATGGTGACGCGTCGTACTCTAGTCCGGAATCTGGCCGTTAAAATCCTATCACCATGAGGCTGCCAGGAAATTAGGCCCTTGCGTGCTGTTGTTGTTAGCAGTAGCCCGACTCGATATTTCCGCGAACTTCCGGATGGTCTTCCAGAATAGAATAGTACAGTGCTACGCGTAGGGGACTGGTTCTCGCCCGCTTCTAACCATCTTACTTCACTTACCCCCAAACTGTCCATTTTATAACGCATGAATTGTGGGGTTTTTCCAATTGGAAGGATTTGGCATTGTAAGGACCTTACGAGTCGAGGAGCGTCCTTACATTCCAGAAACCTATCTTTGTCCGAGTACAATAGCCAGAAGTCGTCAACGTGTGATCAGTCCTTATAGTGTCGGTTTCTGTATCAAGCTGGCTTCAGTAACGCAGGCTGCTGGCCCACGTTACCTACCCTAGAATCAAGGCCCTAGACAACCCGCACTTACAATTTTAGCCTACACCTATAAGGGTTTATACGTAGAGTTGCCCGGGGACCACCACTAGGAGGTAAAGTAAGCACTTCATCACGAAATTGATTGTTGCGCTACTGGCCCAAGCCAAGTTTTGAGCAGTCAGTAGTTTCCCGATCAATCGCAATGCAGGAGAGGAGGAATTGGAGGAAACCCAACTGGGTGCTGCTTAGGGAAGAGCTAGACTGATCTGTCAAAACTCCAACTAATCTCAGAACGAAACGAAAGATTGAGGATGCTGTTCAAAACCTGACTAGCGTCCTTACCAGCTGTTTTGAACTAACGTGCCCAATAACAAAAACCCCTGCAGAACACTGGTTCCCTGGTGGAGCCCAGAACTGCAGCGACTTAGGAAAAAATCCAGAAAACTTCTAACTAGGTCGCTCAAGAAAAATTTAGAGGGTGACTGGGATCTTTTTAGATCGAAGCAAAAAGACTATAAGAAGTTAATTCGGTTCTCGGAAAGTACTTCTTATAGAGATTTTTGCGAAAAGATCGAGACACTCGGTGAAACCAGCAGGTTGGTTAAGGTTCTCAAAAGATGCAAGCCGACCAAACCGGAGTCACTCAGAAGGTCTGATGGTAAGTTTACTGGGACGAAAGCGGAAACTTTTAGTCATCTGCTGAATACTTACTTTCCTACCAATCGGATAACCGCTAGGTCGCAGCTTGGCCCGCTTACTAGGCTGAGCTTGATCTAAGTCAGAAAACTCGGCGCAGCTGGTATACTGCATCAGCCGTGGTAACACTTAAGGCCATCAAATATGCTGTGGCATCTTTTGATGGTTTCAAATCGCTTGGCGCCGATGGAATATATCCAGCTATGTTGCAACAGGGTATAGATCAGCTATTGCCAACTCTGGAAAGAATTTTCACCGCTGGCTTGGCGCTGGTATATATTCCTACACCTTGGCGGACAGTCAGAGAAGCATTCATACCGAAAATTGGTAAGGAGGACTATTCGCTCCCCAAGAATTTCAGACCTATAAGTTTGACATCCTTCTTACTGAAAAGTATGGAGAGACTGGTAGAATTTCACGTGCGCAAAGTTGCTTTGAAATTGCATCCACTATCGGAGATACAACATGCCTATCAGCGTGGGAAATCCTGTGAGACCGCACTTCAAAATCTAGTGGCCAGAATTGAATGCGCGCTTGATAGAAAAGAATACGCGATGGGTATCTTCATCGACATTGAGAGTGTTTTTGACAATGCGAGCCAGGCAACACGGCGTAGATTGAACATTAGTATCGTGGATTAAAGCAATGCTAATGAATAGAACTTTGGTAATGGATGCGGACTGTGGTCGATATGTTATGACAGGTGTAAATAGGTGTTGTCCGCAAGGTGGCATTCTGTCTCCATTGTTATGGTTCATGGTGGTCGACGCTCTGTTGAACACTCTAAAAAGTTCTAACGTCTACGCTCAGGTTTATGCGGATGATGTTGCTGTACTTTCTGTCGGGCCATGCCTGGTGACCGTCTGTGCTAACGCGCAGGCGGCGCTGGACATGATCGATGAATGGTGCACTAGGAGTGGGCTTTCGGTAAATTCTCTTAAAACTGAAGTTGTTCTCTTCACGAGAAGGAGGATTCTGACCGGTCTGACCCACTTACTTACTTACTTACTTACTTAGGTGGCGCTACAGTTCGGGGTGAACCTGGGCCTCAACCAACTAGCTTCTCCATTCAGCATCTCCGGTCTGACTCAGCTAGTGCTAAAAGGCGTCACTATCCGTATTTCCAATGAAGCCAAATATCTAGGAATGATCTTGGATAAGAAACTTTATTGGTCTAGACATGTGGAGTCGAAAATACCCAAGGCGCTCTCAGTCTTCTGGCCGTGTAAGGGTGCTTTTGGCAAGACATGGGGCTTGTCACCGAATAAGGTTCTCTGGATCTACACGGCTATGATAAGACCTTTGCTCGCATATGCGTCGGTTGTTTGGTGGAAGGGGCTCTCGCGTAAATATGTGGTTGCTTTTTGCGCCAAACTCCAAAGAACGGCTTGTCTCGGCTGCACGGGAGCTTTTCCGAGTACACTTGGCTCTGCTTTAAATGCTTTGCTGAACTTACCTCCCCTCGATATTTATATCACGGATTGCACTATCAAAGCCATCTATCTTCTAAGGTGGGGTGGTTTTTGGTATACTCCACACTGGAATTTTAATGAACTTGCGCGACACTTATCTTACGACTCTTGTCCTATGGATATGCCGTCTAATGCAATGACAACAGAACTTCAGCTGATACGTGAATTCGGAGTCCAATTTCCTTGTGTTCAGGACTGGCTTCGACCAGAGTCTGAGCCAGGAATGGAATGTAGTCGTATTTTCACGGGCGGTTCCAAAACCAGTGAAGGGTCTGGCGCTGGTGTCTTCGTGGAAGTCGACAACATTAGACTTCTTTTCACGTTAGGCAAATATGCGTCTGTTTTCCAAGCGGAAACTTATGCAAACCTAATGGCCATGAACTATCTTGTGAAGAACAGGTGGAAGGACCGTAGCATTTGTGTCTGTAGTGACAGTCAGGCTGCGCTTAAGGCCTTGCTTAACCCTTTAACTAATTTCAAAATAGTTCGTAAAACCAAAAACTCTTTGAACTCGGTCGCGAGGCTGAATTCTCTGTTTCTGTGAAATATCTGGGTCCTAGGTCACACTGGAATCTTGGGGAATGAGATCTTCGATGAGATTGCTAGACAAAGCTCAGAGGAGGCTTTCTCAGATCCCGAACCCGCGTTGGGTCTCCCTGCATCCTCGGTTAGGGCTTGCATTGACGATTGGGTCTCTCATGAACACAATTGCATGTGGCATGAATCTCCCGGATGTGGGTTGACTAAACGTATGCTCCCGGAAGTCTGTAAGAAATCAGCGGCATTCTTGCTGTCCCTCAGCAGACAAGACTGTAGTCAACTTATTGGCGTCTTGAGAGGCCACTTTGCTTTTGCCAAGCACCTTAACGTGTTGGGCTTAAGTGATACTACAATCTGCGATGCTTGTGGAGAGAGCGACGAGACCGCGGAACATTATCTTTGTGAGTGTCCGGGATTTACTTGTATTAGGTGGCAGAGCCTCGGTGCTGATGTAGTGAGTGTTGGTACTGTAAGCTCCTCATCACTGAAGTGCTTGCTTGGCTTTCTCCGAAACACAAGGAAATTCAAATAAAATAGGTAAATCAGGGTTTGCTCTCTGGTAATACAATGGACCAGTTGCGTCCTAATTTTGTTCCTGAAAATAAATTAACACTAATTACTCCCTTGGATTTCTGATGCTCCCCTAAGTTGCGGCCTTGACTACTAACATTTCGAGTCACATGTAGTTAATATAACAGTAGTGGAAACTCTATCTTACTTCCAGGGGTTTTATATCGCTAAATTGTAGCCTTATGCCAGTAGATAAAGAAACTTGATAATTTACGGACTAAAATAAGTAAACATCGACTTTATTTCCATCGCATAATACCAAGTAATAATTTCAGTCTACGCCGTAAAATATGATGAGTTGATTCCCCTATTGGCGAACTGATCATCAATCCATGGCCTGAGCTCTGCTACATTAGTTAAGACTCTGGGAACGTTTTCGTCAAAGCATCCAATACCCCAAGCAACGATGCCAGTTTGGTAATACCGATCCTTGTTAGTCTCCATTGGACATACCAACGGAGAACCGGCATCGCCCCGGCAGGTATCTTTGCCGCGCTCGCCACCAGCGCATAAGAAACTCCAATGCAGCTGGAAATACTTACTCAAGCGAGTTTGTCTTAACATCTTCTGGCATACAATCCTCGGTAGGACTGGTAAATCGATCTTCTTCAGTACTTTCGAAAATTCTCCGTGTCGGAACTTATTTGTGCCCCAGCCCGAAGCGTAACACCTTGCAGTATTAAAGTTAAAGGCAACAGGTGGCAGACAAGCTGTATTGACATTTGGAGCCATCTCGAATGGTGTGTCAAGGAAGACCAAGGCAATATTGTAGTGCAAGTTGTCGTTGTTGTATTCCTCATGAAGCACAACATCCACAACTTGCCTGTCTTGATGCGGGTGAAGCTCAGTATCGCTGTTGAGCTCCCATTCCCCTGCACGGATCTTAATCGTGCTAGCTGACATATTATAAACGCAACGCCCAGCGGTCATTGCAACTTTCGGATGAATCAAGGATCCGCCACAGAAAAAGCTGAGCCGTTCTTCACCGAAGTAACTTGTTGCACGCATAAGCGCCAGCATCCATGGAAATTCACCAAACTCAGCGGTAGTCATTGCACCAAATCTAGGACCAATACCATCGATGTTTCGGTACCCACAGCCGGTTGGAGTATCCTTTGGCATAACAATTGGTTCGGTGGTCTGGAATGAGAGCTTTCTATACCCATACCATCTGTATTATATAGTAGACTACTTACAACATCATCGATGGAACAACATATTTCGAGGGTGGACACACAATCCCTTGTTTCTTCGAACGCAATGCGAGGGTCAATCAATGTTGTCCCATCGGTGTTCCTTGGCGAACAGAGGTGACGCCGAACGCATTGTTTGCGCAAACCACATGATCTGTTCGATAGGTCTTCCTTTTTCAGTACGTCTGAAGTTCTTGATGTTAATTCAATCATGGGTTGCTCCGTTTCTGCATCATAAATATTGTCTCGTAAATCTTCGATGGAGCCCTGAGCACAGACTCCCGTCAGGAGGACGGCACTAAGAAATAATTCTGCGTGCATTATTCGCCTAAGTCTCCTGAAAATAGAAGGGTGCAAGGTGAATAGGTCATACATGCAATGAGGGAAGATAACGGAAGGGGGACGAGTGATACAAGTATTGTTTTTTTATAATGACGATAATGATTCTCCAAATTCAGGAACGCGATAAAGGCCTCTTATGGTGGTATAGGCTCGTACCCGACTGATTTCCTTGACCACGAGGTTAAGTCCATCAACAGTGACATTCTATCTACGTTCCGGTCAGATAGATTTCTGTTTGTTGATAACATATACTTGGTTTTGTTCTCATTTACTTCAAGATCAACTCGTCTCACCTGTTCTTCAATAGCTGTAAGTGTGTCTATGACGGCACTCTGAGATCTCCGGATGATATCAATATCATCTGCATACCCCAGAAACTGGACGGATTTGTAGGAGATAGTGCCTTCCATGTAAACGCCCGACTATCTCCTCAGCCAGGCGCTCTTTGTAGGTTCTGGCTACTTCAGGCGTGCTAAGGCCTCCAACGTTAAGTTTTTTGTTCTGAGCGATTCGCAGCTTCTTCTCGTTGGCCACGCAAGCTTTGAATTTAACTGCAACAGGGATATGTTAAGAGTCAACGTTGGCTCCTCTGTAGGTATGCACTTCCAAAATATTGAATGCCTGCCTAGCATCGATTAGCTCGTTGTCGATTTGCTTGCGAGTTCGACCATCAAAAGAAAGACAGGTTGCTGTGTGGATTCTAAGCCGGGGAAACATAGTGCTACTAATCACCCTTTTTTTTCGTATATTTCCTTCAAGTTCATTTTTGTCATTTATATAGTTTAATAAAATAACATACTGCCCCCCTGGCAACTGACCTCCTCGTAGTGGGGGGCGGGCGACGTGACTGTGCAGATGGGGTAACTTAAATAGTTATTCCCATCCACACAATCCAGTCACGGGTAACAAAGAGCACACCCCATGATCACAAGAAGAAAACGACCGGCCTCGGATATTGCCAAGCCTGATAAACCAGGGCATCCTTTGGAGCCAGGCCTGAAGGGTGTCAGTATGCGAGCGTCTAGTGGTCGGCCTGTCCCGCTCGGCAGCCGGCCGGGTCAAACCCGAAATGGCTACGAGCTTCCTGTCTATGGTCTCGCGAACCATTACGGGGGTCAAGGGGTGAGCGCACTGTGCACCGATAGGGGCACAGATGGACTTTCTGAATTTCGACAACGGCATCGACTTAGGATAGGCACATGGAACGTCTCATCGCTCACAGGGAAGGACCTTGAGCTTCTTGGGAGGCTGTTAAAAGTCAACTAGATATAGTTGGCGTCTCTTCAACAAAGCAGAGAGGTTCTAAAACTGTGGACCTTTTGGATGGGTGGAAGCTCTTCCTGTCAGGAGTCGCACCCCCAATGTGTGCTCAGGCCGGAGTGGGGATACTCACAAGTCCCAGGTTGACAGACAGAGTATTGGAGTGGATACCATTAGGAGGAAGAGTTGCGATCTTAAAGCTCAAGCTTGAAAGATCAACTCTGGCATTGGTGCAGGTGTATGACCGACATGACAAGTTGATGTTGCCCTTGAAAAGGTTGCAGATATGGATTCTTTTGTTCTGATGGGTGACTTCAATGCTCATGTGGGTGTAGATGTTATGACATGGGGGAATGTGATTGGGAGGAACGGTGATCCTGATCAAAACGCGAACGTAGAGAAGTTGTTGGATTTTTGCTGTAAAAATGGATTATCCATCATGAACACTATCTTTCCACACAAAGACATTCACAAATACAGATGGTGCCGTCAGAGTCTTCAGCATTAGTCGCTGATTGATTTCTTTGTGGTACCATCGAGTCTGAAGAGAATGGTTTGTGATGTTCGCGTATTGAGAGGGGCCGAACTGTCAACTGATCATCACTTAGTGCTGTGCAAATTGTATCTTAGCGAGAGAGTGCCTCCCCTACCAAAGCGTAAACCAAGGATGGTTACACGCATACGATGGGAGAGGTTACAGGACGGTGAGATACAGGAGACATTTGCGCAGCAAATATCTGAAAGGTTTGAACGAATTCCAACTGTTCCATCAAATGTAGAAGAAGAATGGCAACTGTTTTCAACAGCGGTTATTGCCTCTGTGGGAGATTTTTGTGGAGTGAAGCGGCTTGGTGTGGCGGCTGGTGGTGAGAAAAGAACTACAAATATTTGGCGCAACAGCTCTTTAAAGTGCCAGGGCCTAGCTTCTCGCAACCACTCATGTTGTGTGTGTTATATTTTTCACACGAATGGAAGGGACCTACAGTTTAATGCCGACACCGAACGGCGATTTGAGAAGCTTATTCGTGACAACAATACTCTCGGATGTTTGTCAGACGCTCGCGAGAGTGAGAAAAGAACTGCTTGGCTTAAAACGCCCGGAGTTCAAGAAGCCATCAGAGAGAAGAAGAGAGCCTTTAAGGTGTGTATTCACTTGGGGAACTCCGATTCTCGAAATTGGTACACTAAGGCGCGAAGAACTTGCAAATGAGCTGTGAAAACAGCGAAAGAACAGTCTTGGAAGGAGTTTGGCGAGAAATCGGAACGTGACCACAGATCTGCAAATAAGGTGTTCTGGCAGACCGTCCGCCGACTCAGAGGAAAAAGTTGAATATCGTTGAAGGAGTTAAATCCAAAGACGGTAGACTTCTTTCCAATGAGGAGGACATCTTACGCAGATGGAGCGATCACTTTTCTAATTTGCTCAATCACGAACATAGCACCGAAGATGACAGACCTATGGTCGAGAGTAGGGTGGAACTAGTCCTACGGTAGAGGAAGTAACTTTGGCGATCAAAGCACTAAAAGTTGACAAATCTGCTGGTGTGAATGGAATCCGACCGGAAATGGTCAAGGCTTTAGGTAAAGAGGGAGTGCAATGGCTCTCGCGTGTCATTAAAGTGGCCTGGGAATGCGGTGAAACACCTGGTGATTGGCAAATGGAAGTGATGGTTCCTCTTTTTAAAAAAGGAGATAAAAGAGATTGCGCTAACTTTAGGAGTATATCCCTTTTAAGTCTCCCTAGAAAAGTCTTCGCTTAGGTGCTAGAAACGCGTTCCAGAGCTGTGGTTGAGGACGGTTTGGGGGATGAGCAGTGCGGTTTTCGTCCCGGTAGAAGCACAACCGACCAGTTATTCACTCTCAGAATGGTTCTTGAGAAGGCCTGGGCGTAGGCTAAACCTGCCTACACTCTTTTTGTGGATTTGGAAAAAGCATATGATGGGGTTCCTCGAGGCAAACTCTGGAGTGTTCTGCAGGAGTATGGGATTGATGGTTCCCTGTTAAGGGCGATTCAGTCTTTATATACAAACTGTAGAAGCTGTGTTTGGATTCACGGTGTTAAGTCAATACCTATCACTGTGGGCGTTGGAGTCCGCCAGGAGTGCGTTTTGTCACCTCTGCTCTTCGTTGTATATATGGATTGGATGTTGCAGCGCAGCCGTGCCGGGGAATGTTTCAAAGTGGGAAACCTAAGGATTAGTCATCTGCTCTTTGCGGATGATTTGGTCATCCTTCCGTCCTTTGAAACCGAACTTCAGAGCGCACTCGAACGGTTTGTAGCCATTTGTGATGATGCTGGAATGAAGATCAACGTGAACAAGTCAGAAGTAATGATCGTTTCCAAAAACCCCCACCAGTGCACCATTCAGAACCCCACAGGCGGATCAGTAGAAATGCAGTGAAGTGGGAGGGCTGTGATCTCTTGTTTTCGGATCATAGCCTCGCTGATAAAAGGAAGAAGAAGAAGAAGAAGTGCACCAAAAAACCCATTCCCATTCTGCATGTTACTGGAGTTCCACTGAAGCAGGTGGATAAGTTTAAGTACCTCGGGGTCTTATTTACGAGTGATGGGAAGAGCATTGCCGAGTTATCCTGTAGAATTGGCCAGGCTGGATCAATTTTGAGAGAGCTTTTCCCAATCTGTTGTAAGGAAGGCCGAACTTAGTGTTCAAGCTAAGCTATCGGTTTTTAACTCGGTGTATGTTCCAACTCTCACCTATGGTCATGAAATTTGGGTAGTGACCGAAAGAATAAGATCGCGGATACAAGCTGCCGAAATGAGGTTTCTTCGCGGTGATGCTGGAATAACTCGTAGGGATCGAGTGCGCAACACCAGAGTACGCGAGGCGTTCAATGTTTAGCAGCTACTTCTCCGAACGGAACGATCTATGCTTCGATGGTTTGGTCACGTAGTGTGTATGCCCCCAGACCGGCTTCCAAGGGGTGCCATGTTGGCCGTGCCATCAGGTAGGAGACTCCCCGGAAGGCCTAGAAATAGATGGTTGGACCAAGTCCGACATCTCTCCTGGAGCCGTCTAGGGATTCCTCCTGATGAGTTGGAGTCGATGGCGAAGGATCGAGAAGAATGGAGAGTCCATCTGACCATCCTACCCCCGCGACCCTCATGAAGGATTAGCAGACCATTTGTATGTGAAATGTATTTTTTTTTTATAATTTGCGAGCGCTCAAAGGGTTATGAATACCTTTGACATGTTTACACACAGTGCGGGCGTTGGAAAGGATAGATAGAGAGAGAGAAAGAGAGAGAAAGATTTTGGTGTAGTGGTTCTTGAAGCTCAGTTGTTTATGCTTCAGAGATTCTCCGGGGGTGGCGTCCAGATAACTGGGGAGATTTTTTTTATTTTTTGTCTTTGCTTCTGATTCACAGTACTTTTTTTACCCGATTACCGATGTCAAGGGGAAATCACCATCAACAGAGCGAACAATTTTTCCAGCCACATCAGCAAGCTACTGCCAGTGTTATGCCTTCGCAGTAGTGTTCACACAAGCTTTCGCAAATGATCGGACTGACTTTATATATTTCATGAGAAATAAATAAATGCTTGCTGACATCAGGATTTGAACCATGAACCATTAGCGTGGCAATTGACGACGTTGCCACTACACCATTGCCACCTCCAAAGATACAAACAACTCATCAATTAAAAAAAATTGTGTTTAAAATTCTGCAGAGCACTTTATTGTTTTTAATGACAAATCTGTTTCATTCATTCCCATCCTTGTCCTGGTGGGGGCGGCTATCCGCTTTGTCCACCCTGCGGTGGAGGTGGCGGAGGAAGCTGTCCACTCTGTTGGCCACCCTGTGGTGGAGGTGGTGGAGGAAGTTGTCCGCTTTGTGTTCCATTCTGTGGCGGTGGTGGAGGAAGCTGTCCGCTTTGTGTTCCATTCTGTGGTGGTGGTGGAGGAAACTGTCCGCTTTGTGTGCCATTCTGTGGTGGTGGTGGTGGTGGAGGAAGTTGTCCGCTTTGTGTTCCATTCTGTGGTGGTGGTGGGGGAAGCTGTCCGCTTTGTGTGCCATTCAGTGGTGGAGGTGGTGGTGGAAGCTGTCCGCCTTGTGTACCATTCTGTGGTGGAGGAAGTTGGCCGCCTTGTGTGCCATTTTGTGGTGGTGGAGGACGTGGAGGACCTTGCTGGCCACCCTGCGGCGGAGGTGGCGGAGGAGGTTGTTGTTTGGCTCCCTGCGCTGGTGGTTGTGCTGGCTTAGCAATTACTAGTGCTACGTAAAGTGCAAACACGGCACAAATTAGGAAAACAATTTTCATCGTGAATAGATCAGAATGGATTCCAAAACCTACTGTGAACTTGTTACAGACCTGTGCTGAAATGAAGCTTAACGCCTGCTTTTATACGATTTGTTGGGAACTATTCCAAATGAAAATCAAACAATACACCAACTGTTGCCGAAATCATACATTTATTCGCATATTTGCCTGTCGTGTGACAATTCGTTTGTACACTTTTGTTTCTAACATCTGTTAAGTTTAAGTCAATATTTGAATGGAACCTATGAAGATGTGCGGCACATAACGACGTACTTAAAAGTAAGCATAATTTTTTATTTCAAATGCGTCAGAAGTGAGATTGATCTATGTGTATCCCCAAAACATGGAGTGGAGCATGTGTGGTCTTGATGTCATAAGCTGAGAGCGGGAACCATAGAACCGCCAATGGCTATAGACAAAAAAGTTCAAATTCGTTGAAATATTCCTTAAGTGACTTGAAGATAGACTTAAACTAATTAAAGTGGAACTAAGCAAAACCAGTGAAGGCTTTATTCTTATTATTATTATCTTATTAGTTTATATAAAAACTTTTAAACTCCACAAATGTAATATACAATTTCTAATAGTTTAGCCTCTCCATCCTTCTCGATCCTCTGCCATTGACCAAAACTCATCAAGAGGAATCCCTAGATGGCTTGAGAAGAGATGTCGGAATTGATTCAACCATTTATTTCCAGGCCTACCGACGCCTACCAGATGGCACGGTAATCATGGTCTTGGAAGCCGGTCTGTGGGCATACGCACTACGTTACCAAACCATCGAAGCATTAGATGCTCAACATTGAGCGCCTCGCGTACTCTGGTACAGACTCGATTCCTACGAGTTTTTTTTAGCAACACCGCAAAGGAACCTCATTTCAGCAGCTTGTATCCGATATCTTATTCTTTCGGTCACTACCCAAATTCTATGACTGTAGGTGAGAGTTGGAACATACATTGAGTTAAAAGCCGATAGCTTAGCTTGAACACTAAGTTCGGCCTTCCTTATAACAGTTTGACCAAGCTCTCTCAAAACTGATCCAGCCTGACCAATTCTACAGGATAACTCGGCATTGCTTCTCACATCACTCGTGAATAAGACACTGAGGTACTTAAACTTATCCACCTGCTTCAGTGGGACTCCACTAACATGCAGAGTGCACTGAATGGTCGTTCGAAAAGACCATTACTTCCGATTTCACGTTTACCTTCATTCCAGCATCATCACATAAAATGAAAATAATAAAATAAATAAATAAATAGACGGCTAAAAACATTTCGAGTGCGCGCTGAAGTTCGTTTTGAGAGGACCCAAGGATGACCAAATCAGATGACTAATCCTTAAGTTTCTCACTTTGAAAAATTCTCCACCACGGCTACGCTGCAACATGCAGTCCATATATGCAATGAAGAGGAGAGGTGAGAAAACGCACCCTTGGCCGAGTCCAACGCCCATAGTGAAAGGAATTGAATTAACGACGTTTATCCGAACACTACTACGAAGCGGAGCAGACTAGGAACGGAATCGGTACCGTCATTGTGGCAGAGCTGCTTGGTAACATCATGTCCATTTCGAAGTCCTACGATCGTTTGATAACTCTCAAACCAGTAATACAAGAAGAGGTGTGGAATAATGTCAGTGCATATGTTTTCCAAATTGGGTGCGATCAGAGGGATAAAGATGCGTTTTGGCTAGATCTTCACAATTTCCTAAAGAACATCCAAAAGGAAGAGTTTATGTTTGTTGGAGAAGATTTGAATGGACATATCGGGAAGTCGAACGAAAACTATGAAGATTGCCATGGAGAACTGAGATATGGCACCAGGAAGACATCCTAAGCATGTGCAAATCACACGGTCTTATCGTATTAAGTACCATGTTCATCAAACAAAGCCGACACCTGATCACTTACAGCAGTGGTTGAGATAGAACCCAGATTGATTACCAGTTTCATAAAACCTCGGGTAAAAGATTGCAAAGTGATCCTGGGAGAGGCGATCGCCAAGCAACATCGTCTCCTGCAGAAATTTGTATGAAGACACAGAAGAAAAGCAAACAAAGAAGTGTAACGCGAACCGAGGAGACAGCGGTGAGCGAACAAGGACCAACATGTTCGCCAGGGAGATATATCATCGAACCCCTACAAACAACGACCGGTGCAGTCAGCGAGGGACAGTCAACGAACTGAAGTACAGACGGGTGGTTGATTATATTATACTTATTATACGCCTACAATTTAGTTGATAAATATAACCATTTCGAATAACCGTTAAACAAGGGTGTCTGAGAAAATCAAGTGGTACAATCTGGAAAAAGAAAAAGCCGAGGCTTTTGTTTACGTGATGAAGAATTACCTCTCTCACACCATCACCGGAGCTGAGGATGAAGAGTGCAGAGCACAAAATGTGTGGGATTTCCTACAGCGAACTTGCTCAAAGAAGGCTTAATCATTCGTAGGAGTATCAAAAGGCCATAACCAAGCTATACAGTAGCTGCGACGATACAATATGAACAGGAGCGCAACCATCTTCAAAGTAGCCGCACAACGAAGGAGGAATGTCCAGGAGATTCGTTCGCCAAAGTTCATTAACAATGCTCATGGCCAGCTTATTGTGGATGACGACAAAATTCTGCAGAGGTGACGGCGGTGTTGTGAAGAACTTTTGGATGAATAGTTAAGCCAGCTATACTTTCCAAGAGCCTCCTCTAACTGTGACGAAATACCCGCCATTACAGTCGAAGAAGTTAGTGAGGCGGTCAAATACTCCAAAAAACGAAAAACGGTTGGGCCAGACGAGATGCGCTCTGAGTTCTGGGAAAAGATGGGAGATATTGTATAAGAGTAAATTAACTGCAGCTGAGATGAAGATGCTTCCCTTGACAGCAGGAGTGACAAAGATTGATCGAATAAGAAGTTCGAAGATCCGTGGAAGCATCCACGTCAAGGAAACCATCGTACAAAAGATAGAGCCCGACCGGCTCAGCTGGTAATGCCACGCCTTTTAAAAGGCAATATCAATGCACGTTCCAAAGACATCGCGATGTAGGAAAGGCTGGCCTCTAGCCACCTGGATCACACAAATGCGACGACATCGGCATTTCATTGGCATCAGTAACCGAGTGATCCAAAATCGGCTGGCTTGCCGATATTTACTGAGGTCAAATAGGTCAAATAGGCGAACCGCACAGACGAATCAGTAGAAATGCGGTGAAGTAGGAGAGTTATGATCGCTTTTTTCGGATCATAGCCTCGCCGAAATAAGAAGAAGAAGAAGAAGACCGCCGTGGTTCCTACTGGATTCTGAGGCGAGGGAACCGTGTGCTTGTTACTATAACGTTTCGATCCGCCGCTTAACCTAAATCCATTGTCGGATGTCATATTATGTAGGTTATGATTTCCGACTGTACCACAAAAGATGCTTTCCTTACCCAGCTTTGCGTTAAATACGCCCAGAACAATTTTAATGTCCTAGCTAGGGCATTGTTCATATGTTTGGTCGAGGAGCTCGCAAAAGTCATCTTTAACGTCACCATAGCTCTTCTTTGTGGAGGAACGCATTTAATAGCCACCAGAGCATACACAAACACGCACGCAACCCGTCAAGCAGCTATAACAGAAAGCGAAGCTAAAGAATATGAAAATACGAAGATTATCATCCCCCTTCCGTCAGCCAGGCGCTACTTTTAAATATTTGGAAAAGAGACAGCAAAAGGAGAATAAAGAAAAAGATATTACTGAGTATAGATCTGAGATCATGATCAATGAAAAATTAATTAAATTCAGAATTTTGCAAAAAATGTTTGATTAGATCTCAGCTTCTGCACGGCGAATCACGATAAAACATGCACAATCTTAAAAACTAGGCTCTAGCTCTAGACAATGTAATTGCAAAAACTTCGTTTAATTTCGTGCAGTAGTTCTTACGTGATGCGTGTTCAAAAACGTTTACACCTAAAGTTTTAGCGAACCCTTTCATTTTTCGGGAGAAAAAGTATGCTGAATAATAACCCTTTATCTAAGCTATCACTAGCGAAATTTTCATCAAAATCCGTCAAGTAGTTTCCGCGTGATGCGTGCACAGACCGACGCAAATATTCGACCCTCTATAGTTTTATTATAATAGGTATAGATAAGATACGAGTATAGATTAAAGAAAAAAACAGTTAATTAGAGTTTAACTCATTGAATTTACCAGTTGCACTATGTATGTAAGTTGGAAATGAAGAGAAAGAGATAGAAAAGATTTTCTTTTTTCGTCAAGTACACAACTAGCCCTTAACAAATTGGGAACTTGATACAATTTTTGGGAAAGCTTCAAAATGGAAAGAAATAACGAAGGATAGATCTGAAATGCTAACAATTCATCAAGTCAAAACAAGATAATGTTTCAAATTCTGCAGAGCACTTTATTGTTACTAATGACAAATCTGTTCTCATTCATTCCTATTACTGTGGTGGTGGAGGAAGCTGTCCGCTTTGTGTGCCATTCTGTGGCGGCGGTGGAGGAAGTTGTCCACTTTGTTGGCCACCCTGTGGTGGAGGTGGTGGGGGAAGCTGTCCACTTTGTTGGCCACCCTGAGGTGGAGGTGGTGGAGGAAGTTGTCCACTTTGAGTGCCATTCTGTGGTGGTGGTGGTGGAGGAAGCTGTCCGCTTTGTGTTCCATTCTGTGGTGGTGGTGGTGGGGGAAGCTGTCCGCTTTGTGTGCCATTCTGTGGTGGTGGAGGAAGCTGTCCACTTTTTTGTCCTCCCTGCGCTGGTGGTTGTGCACCAGAAGCTGGCTTAGAAAGTACTAGTGCTGCGTGAAGTGCAAACACGGCACAAATTACTAAAACAATTTTCATCGCGAATAGATCAGAATGGAATACAAAACCAACTGTGAACTTGTTACAGACTTGTGCTGAAACAGAGCTCAACCGCGGCTTTTATACTATTTTTCGGATACTGTTTCAAATAAAAATCAAACAACACACCAACTGTTCGCATGTTTGTCTGTCTTGTGGCTGTTCTTTTGTATACTCCTATTTTTAGCCTCTTTTAAATTTAAGTCAATATTTGAATGGAACTCATGAAGATTTGCGACGCATAACGACGTATTTAAAAGTAAAAGTTCTTCTATATATCAAATGCGTCAGAAGGCAGTCTGATCTATGTGCATCCCCAAAGCATGGAATAAAGCAAGTTTGGTCTTGATGTCATAAGCTGAGAGTGAGAACCACGCAACCGTCAAATATAAGTCAAAGTTCATTCAAATGTTGTCTTAGGTGACTTTAAGCTCGACTAAAATGATTAAGCGAAAATTGACGCAAATTAGTTTTTCGTTAATAGCTCATAAGGTGCAAAAACTTTAACAATGTGGTAAAATCTATTTAACACAATGGCAAACAGAAGCAAAAGAACAACAAACATTCTTTCACCAAAGATTAATTCATATGCAACATACAAGGAAACGTCAAAGTTTAGTCACTGGATTAAGTTAAGTTGGGTAGATAGGGATTTCCTATCTTTTAGAATAAGGCTGTTGGTTCTACCTTTAATAAACAGCGTTTCAAGTTTCCTTACTGTAGCATAAATGCTTAGCGAACTCCATCTAGTATTCGCCTATCTGAGGGTTTTATATCCATATTTATACTTGTACGTGCAGGACACTTAATTGATTAGCTTGCTGCAGGCCTAGCATCTGGTATATACTATACACTGTTATATACGCCAGGGTGGGCAAAAATCCTCTTCTCCAGTCCTCCCGGTGGGCGCCCGCTGGAAATGGCCAATCCTAGTTCGCTATGTTAGTGTTAGCTAAGACTAACACGCACGCATCAATCGTGCGCAATGGTAATCGAGAATGAGGTAACAACAGAAACCTAACTCCCTGGTGGTGTGAGCTTTAGAACCGTGCCGAGCGATGGAAGACTGGGTGTTAAACCAGTCCTAACGAGCTCCTGTGGGCGCCCTGGCAGGGCCCACAGTAAGTTGCGCCTTATCGTAGCATGCCGGTAAACTAAGATCGACCAGTTGTTCCGTGCTTACTCGTGGGAATCAAAATGAATAATGAAAACTTAAACAAACAAAATTACAAAAAACACAAAAAAATTTAATTATACCTGGGGAAGAACTCTCTGGCACAACTGAGGAAGTTGTTGCACTTTTTTTTTTTGAGGGAAAATCAAACCGCGGGTAAATGAAAACAAAAGTAGCCGACTTGCTACACTTAATTAGAAAGAAAAAAAAAACGCAACAAAAGAAGGAAAACACGTCCGATCGCTTTTGCGATCGGAAAACGGAATGAAAGAAAAGCGCGAAAGAAGAGAAGAGGTGAAGTGCAAAAGTGCAACAATCAGCGTTTCCACTTCCTCCAGAGCAAATGTAGCGTACTGACAATAAAAATGTAGCATTTTCAAAGAAAATGTAGCAAAATAGAAATGTTTGCTATACATATGGTACACACACACATTGCTAATCCTTTATGAGAGTCGTGGGGGTAAGATGCACAGGTGGACTCTCCATCCTTGTCAATGCTCCGCCATTGACTCAAACTCATCAGAAGGAATCCCTAGACGGTTCCAGGAGAGATGTCTTACTTGATCCAACCATTTATTTCTAGGTCTACCGGGGGGTCGCCTACCTATTCACACGGCAATCATGGCACGTCTCGAAATCCGGTCTGGGGGCATACGCACTACGTGACCAAACCACTAAAGCATAGATCGTTCCGTTCGGAGAAATACCTTCTCTAAATTGAGCGCCTCGCATACTCTGGTGTTGCGCACTCGATACCTACAAGCCTGACCAATTCTACGGGATAACTCGGCATTGCTCTTTCTATCACTCGTGAATAAGACCGCGAGATACTTAAACTTATCCACTTGCTTCAGTGGGAATCCCCTAACATGCACAGTGCACTGAATGGGCATTCTCGAAACGACCATTACTTTCGATTTGTTCACGTTTACCAGCATCATCAGAAACGGATACAAACCTTTTTGTTGCGCGGTGCAATTCGGTTTGTGAGGACCCAATGATGACCAAATCATTCGCAAAAAAACAGATGACTAATCCTTAAGTCTCTCACTTTTAAAAATTCTCCACCAGGGCTGCGCTGCACGGAGGTGCGACAGCAGGACTGTCTACAGAATCACGAAAGAGCTGACAGGTGGTCGCAGCTCCAGCCAATACCCAGTGAAAAGCCTAGACGGCTCCTTGCTCATTTCGGATGAGGACCAGCTCAAGAGATGGAAAGAGCTACTATTTTGCTACGGTTTTGAACCGTGTATTCGCTAGCGATATGAACCCAAATCAGACTGAGATGCCCGAGGTGAGAAGTTCCCGAATACGCACCACGACTCCCAGTAATGATGAGATCACTTCCGCGATCAAGGCACTCAAAACCAACAAGGCGGTAGGACTTGACGGTATTCCAGCAGAGCTCTTACGAGCAGCGCCAACAACATCGGCTGAGCTTCTGCTTCCACTTATAGATAGAGATTGCGAAGCTGAGAGCTTTCCTAACGAGTGGAAAAAGGGAATGATCGTCAAGCTTCCTAAGAAAGGAAATTTAATGGAGTGCGGAAACTGGAGGGGTATCTGCGTGCTGCCTGCTGTAGCTAAGATAATAGCTAAAATCATCCTTGAGCGAATCAAACAACATCTCGAAGACACACTCGATGCCGAACAATCAGGTTTCCGCTCTGGATCCTCCCGTGCCGACCACACCAACACCCTGCGGATTATCATCGAACAGTGTGTTGAATATCGATCGCCACTGCACCTGCTGTTCATCGATTTTGTGAAGGCGTTCGATAGTGTCAACAGGGAGTTTATTTGGCGTGCCTTACGTAGGAGAGGTATTCCCGATAAACTAATTGCTATTATCAAAGCTACATATGAAGGCTCCCAATGTCACGTTCTGCACAGGGGAAGGTTGTCTGAGGAATTTGAGATCCAAAGTGGGGTAAGACAAGGCTGTATCCTTTCACCAATATTATTCCTATTGGTGATTAGCGATGTGCTTCATGCAGCTTTGTCGACGGGAAACGGAGGAATTCGATGGACTCTTACATCTCAACTGAAACATCTTGACTACGCAGACGATGTATGCTTACTCTCCCACAGAATTATGGACCTCCACCAAATGACAGCAGATGTGGAGAGGGAGGCAGGTGTCGTCGGGCTGAAAATCAATACGACAAAAACTAAAATCATCAGCCTTGGAACTAACTCATCGGCTCAAATATGCATTGCTGGACAACCGGTAGAGAGAGTAGAGGATTTCCAGTATCTTGGGAGTATTGTCTCGACCGATGGTGGAACCGAACTGGATATAACCAACAGGATCGCCAAAGCAAAGTCCGCGTTCGGGATGTTGTCCAAAATATGGCGAAGCAATGCAATCAGTTTGAGCACCAAGATAAGACTGTTCCGCTCCAACGTTGAATCCGTGCTGCTATATGGTTGCAGCACGTGGAGAGTGACCACTACTATCACCAGAAAGCTGCAAACGTTTGTTAATAGGTGTCTGCGCAATATCTTACGGATTTTCTGGCCCAATCGTATCTCTAACGAACACCTTTACGAGAGAACGGGTCAGGAACCAATAGGCACAACTATCCAACGGCGGAAGTGGCAGTGGATTGGTCACACGTTCCGAAAGGGTGACAGCTCCATAGCGAACCATGCTATGCAATGGAACCCTCTAACTCAGGATGGCAGAAGACCTGGCGGTCCGCGGAAAACATGGCGCAGAACAGTCGAGAAGGAGGCACGGCAGTTAGGGAAAAGTTGGGGAGAACTCAGACACATTGCCAGAAACCGTACACGATGGCGCGTAGGCGTAGTAGAGGCCCTAGGACCCACAAGGGGATACAGGACATAAGAAGAAAGAAGAGGGCTGCGCTGCAACATCCAGTCCATATATACAATGAAGAGGAGAGGTGACAAAACGCACCCTTGCCGCAGTCCAACGCCTACAGTGAAAGGTATTGATTTGATTGATTGATCTGCGAACGCAGCTTCTACAGTTTGTACCTATATATAAAGACTAAATCGCCCTTAGCAGGGAACCATCAATCCCATACTCCTGCAGAATACTCCAGAGTTTGCCTCGAGGAGCCCTATCACATACTTTTTCCAAATCCACAAAACAAGTGCAGACAAGCATACTCTCAGGGTTTCTCAATAACCATTTTGAGAGTAAGTAACTGGTCGGTTGTGCTTCCACCGGGAGGAAAACCACATTGCTCATCCTCCAAACTATCCTCAATCACAGCTCTGGAATGCGCTTCTAGCACCTTAGCGAAAACTTTTCCAGGGGGACTTCAAAGAGATATGCCCCTGTAGTTGGCGCAATCTCTTTTGTCCCGTTTTTTTTTTAAATGAGGGGCAGTCACACGCATTTGCCAATCGCAAAGCCATTGCACTCCTTCTTCACCTAAAGCCTTGAGCATTTCTGGTCGACTTTTATACACACAGATAGGTTTGCCAACTTTTAGCGATTTGATCGCCAAAATTACTTCCTCTACCGTAGGACTATTCTCCGCCCTACCCTCGACTATAGGTCTGTCATCTTCGGTGCCCTGTTCGGGATTGAACAATTCTGAAAAGTGTTTGCTCCATCTGCGTGGATTTGGCTCCTTCAACGATATTACACTTTCTTCCTCTGAGTATGTGGACGATCTACCAGAACATCTTGTTTGCAGATCTGTGGTCACGTCCTTTTATGTGCCTCGTCCTGGCTCCCAATGTTTCTCAAAAAAGTCCTATGTCCTCGTCCTGTACTCATGTAACTCCTGTCCTTTTTATGTTCCTTATTCTCTCCTTTTTATCTTCTTCCAAAATGTTGTTCACTCAAAAAACTTCCACTTTGGTGATTTTCCTCTTTCACCAAACAAACTTCCTAATTCACTGCCAGTCGACCAAGAAGTGGTCTCCCGCTGAATACTAGGCCTAGTCGAGCTTCGATCCTTTTACTCACACATATGTGAATCCCCGCAAATTCAGCTATTGGATTCAAGAGCAGCTTGCTGTGCATTACTCCGCTCATTTGCGCAAGTATGCAACCGCTCTTGAACCGCCGCTATTCCGCGCTCAATTTTCCCCAACATTCCGCCGACTCGAATTCGCCCGACTTCGGCTTTTCCTCTCAATCCGCTCTGTTTGTTTTAACAATTTAGGAAAATCAACAAAGTGGAAAAAGATTATTAATTAAAAATTACTAAAGTGGGTTCCCTCCCATCAATAGTAAAAGAAGAGAAGAAGTGACCTGACTAGGGACAGGACGGGCCCTAAAATGCCATTCTGCGCTTAACAAAATTAAACTACCGGAAGAAAATAGAACGAGGAGTAAAATTCAAATTACGCGATTAAACTAAACTACCCGATAGAATTCCGCGCAGATTTGGGGACTAGGGACGAGCCCTTAACGTGCCATTCCACACATAGAGTCGAGGGTAAGGGTGGGCTCTCGGCCATTGATGGGTTCCGTCCGAACCATTCTTTATTTGTAGGCTGCCGCTTGTCTTGTTTGTGTTTGATGGTGTTTGATGTCGATGCCTTCGTGTTATTTGGTTGTGTTCGTGATGTTGAATATGTTTATATGATGTGGTTACGTTGTTCAGGGACGCCTTGTCCCCTCGCGATGTATTTATGTGTGATCTGTTTTGTGGTTGTGTGTAGGTATTGGGATACCACGTTCCCTTGCGTCGAATTATGTGTCTGTCGTATAGATATAGATTCTGGGACACCCTGTCCCCTCATTGAATTAAGTATTTGTCGCCGCTTGTAGATTTTGGGGTTTTGATGTTTCGTTTCTTGACGATTGCTTGTATTGTGTTGTAGTTAGCGTTGTTTGTGTTTGGTGTGCCCGTTATTAAGATGGACAGCTTGTAGTGGCGAACACACCGTCTTTGCCATCGCTGGTTTCACCCTCGCCACTCGTCTCATTCTCAAGATTGTTGGAGAAACCGCCCGTTTCTCCTCTCCTTCCGGGTAAAAGGTCATCTTCAGGGGAATCCTATATTAGTTGCCTCTGCAAGATGCTGGGGAAGTGGGCCTATGGCCCATGGTAAACTTTACCGCAACAAAGTCGTTGAAGCTGCAGCAGCTATCAAAAGCAACAAGACGCCAAGGATGGACAGGATCCCGAACTTCGTTCTGAAAGAGGCAATCAAAAGTAGACCAGATGTCTTCACACCCCTCTATACAGCATGCCTAATAGAAGGACAATTTCAATCTCAGTGGAAACGGCAATGACTAGTACTCGTACTAAAGGATGACAAACCACCTGAGCAATCATCGTCGTACAGGTCGTTGTGCATGCTAGATACACTGGGGAAAGTGCTTGCGAAAATTATACGAATACGACTAGAGCAATACACGGAATGGGACTCGGGGCTTTGTAACCCACAGTTTGGATTCAGAAATAAACGAAGCACCAACCATGCAATACAAGCTGTGTGCGATATAGCACGTGAAGCAATTGCGGGAGAAAGATGGCTGGGACAAAATAATGCTGTTGTGACACTTGACGTCAAAAACGCGTTCAATTCAGTCGACTGGGGCTGTATACTAAAAGCACTGAGTGACATGCGGGCACCTAACTACGAATAATTATGAATAACTTCGAAGACAGAACCCCCTACTATGACACGAAAGAGGGACTAAAGAAGTACAATATTACGGGAGAAGTTCCACAAGGGTCGGTCTTGGGACCAGTTCTATAGAACATAATGTGTAAGATGGCATCCTAAGAACACAAAAGCCGAAAGGAGTAGGCATAATCGATTATGCTGGCGATATTGCAGTTGTAGTAGTGGCCAAAACATTAGAGTAAGTTGGGCAAAACTGCCATCAAACAATAACAAACGCCAAGTTATGGCTACAGACATCAGGTTTGGAACTAGCGAACCACAAAACTGGAGCCGTTCTCATGCCGCAAAGAAGTAGAACACCTTACCATACAGGTCGGTGAGCAAATCATCGAGTCGAAGCTGTACATCAAGTACCTGCGAGTATTACTGGACCACAGACTCACCTTCAGCGATCAGCTAACGTTCGCAGGCGAGAAGGCCTCTCGGGCAGTAGCGGCACTATGCAGACTAATGCCAAATATTAGGGGACCAAGCCAGCCAACCAGAAATCTTCTAACGACCGTGAGTAAGTCAATACTCCTGTATACGGCCCCAATATGTATATTATAAAATGTTGTATATGTATATTATATAATGTATAGTATATAAATGTTTTTTTTTTTTTCAAATTTGTATTCCCTTAATTGGATTTTTCCGGAAACGTATTCTAGAGATTCAATAAAATAAATGAATGGTACGTACGATTAAAATACTTAAACAAATCAAATGCACATATCTAAGACTTTGCAATTAAAATAGTTTATGGCCACGAGCGAAGCCGGGTGGGTCAGCTAGTTGCATATATGGACTGGATGTCGCAGCGCAGCCGTGGCAGAGAATGTTGCTAAGCGGGGGACTTAAGGATAAGTAATTTTCTCTTTGCGTATGATTTGGTCTTCCTTGGGTCCTCTTAAACCAAAATGTTTGTGATGATGCTGGAATAAAAGTAAACGTGAACAAATCGGAAGTAATTGGTGTTTCAAGAACGCCTATTCCGTGTTTTGACATGATGTCAAAACACCCAAAAAAGTAATTTTGGGCGATTTTGTGTTTCGGCTATCTTAAGACGGATCTGTGTCATATCGCCCAACACCAAATCGCCCAAATCTGTAAAACGTCACATCGCCCAACATTTGATGAGTTGGAGTCGACGGTGGAGAATCAAGAATGATGGAGAGTGCACCTAATCATCCTACCCCCTCGCCCATAATAAAGAATTAGCGGGTAAACTATTTCAATGACAAAACTGAGAGTGCTCTAAAGAAGTGTACTTTAAATCGCATATTAAAAGACCCAGCGAAGCGGGTACAACCAGCTAGTATTTAATAAATAAATAGCAAGTAAAGATATTGTTGTCAATCTGGTAGACGGCCTTAGGCCAAACGAAATAAGACTTAAGTACAACTAAGTTGTAATAAATTGCTTATACCGAAATAAAAGTCATCTAAAAACTAAACTAACGATGGACTCGACGCATAGGATGCCATCTTCAACTGTATGGTGCGTCTTTAGAACTGTGTCAGCACCAGTATCGCACGCCAGGCATGAGCTAGTTTTACAGATAAACTTAAAAATGTATTTATTATTTTTCCCATTTAATCTACGAGTACTTATGCAAATTATGACTTATTAATTTGTAGAACTACTAGAAAACGATCAGTGTGCAACTATATTCATGTAAGTAATTCTTTTAGTAAGCGCTTCAAGCCGATATACATTATGTATGTAGAACGAGTTCAATTAACGCTTACGCCCTAAGAACGCTGGTCCTTGAAAATTTTAACGATTTTCTAACACTCGCACGATTATTTATCTATTAAATTACGTCAAATTTCAACCAACTTTTGAATGAAAATGAAGGATGATATACATATGTATGTGTATATAAATCAACACTCCCGCACTTCACAGGGTTTTTTTTTTGCCACCAAAATACTGCGTAGTACCTTCATGGGCTTATTCACATTCATATAATGAGCATTACATGCATGCACCAACTAATTAAATATAAGAATACAAATTTTCGAGTAAGGAACTATCATAAAGTCTAAATATCGTTTAAGTTAGTGTTATTAAAAGAAGAAACTTACTTATAATCAAAATTTTAATTTACGGTGTGACCGATGCAATGTATTGATTAAAACTGTAGTCTCTCTATGCAAAATCTCTGAAGATGATATTGTAACGATACGTCTACACAGTGATAACTCGATTAATTTGGTGGAATTCCCGGATGAATAATCGTCAAAAGAAAATTTTATATTATTGATAAGCCTTATATAAAACTACGTGGAAATATATTTGTAGATAATATATTTGTTTTTATTGCACTACTTCAAGTAAAGTGATGCACACCACTTTTACTTTGCCAAAACATGATAGATTAGATTTATGTTCTTTATTTTACAAAAAAATTACATTTCTTTTTAAAATGTTCTTTAGATACATACATACATACATACATACATACATTTTTAATGGCCCGCTAATCCTACATGTGGGCGCCGTGGCGTAAGTGGTTAGTGTGTCGGACCACTGCGCGTGAGGTTCCAAGTTCGAATCCCAGAAAACTCTAAAACGGTTTTTCACGGTCCCACCTCTATCTGTATTTCTCCACAGCTCTTCTCTGGCTTTGATTCCTCGTGTCAACGCTAGCATCTGTTTAACGGAAATCTGGTTCATCATCTGGATTTCCACCCAGTGGTGGCCCAAGATTTCGCTTCTTCTGCTGGCTAGTGCCGGACATTAACATACCATATATGACCAAAAAAGCCGAGGGCAAGAGACGTATCACTTGTACATCAATCTTGCCATTATTGTTATGTTATCGGCATATCCCATATTGCGCGTGCCAGTCTCCTCAAGTCTTTAAGGAGAGAGTCCGCAGTTATGTTCGACAGAGTAGGCGATAAAACACTTCCCAGCGGGAAGCCTCTACTAACCCTTCCTCTATGTCTTGAAGTTCCGGTCTGAATATTTATCGCTCTATTTTTCGGCATTTTGTCCACACATCTCATCACCAATGGGTTAACCCCGCGTTTTTCTAAAGCCAATGGCATGTGGTCTGAAAAAGATTTCATTGTAACCAATATTCAATTACAGTGCTCGAAGTCACACGTATGAATCTGGCAGTTGAAAGCATCGGCCAGATCAGTCAGTTTGGAGCCCTTTGTATCAATATATTGTGCTAGGTTATTCCAATTTTCGTTTTGCTCGTTTAATATCTTAATTATTTCTTCGTCTGCAAGCTTAATTTTATTCAAATATGACATCTGCATCTTATTTCCTTGAGTACTGGGGAACTGCCTAAGAAATGCTGGGTCGTTTCCACCTCCTTTAGGTTACACAGAGAGCACAACTTGGAGTTATTTGTTTTGAAACTGAGTATGAACTACTACGCTTATCGTATAATGACAAGAGACAATTCATAAAAGAATAAAAAAGGTATGCACCAATTTAGTCACCGTGGGCAGCTATAACTTCGAGGTAGTAAGGGAATTTGTCTACCTTGGCTCTGCTATAAACTCGCAAAACAACATCAGCGCAGAAATCAAGCGAAGAATAACTCTTGCCAATCGCTGTTTTTTTGAGCTTATAAGGCAATTCAACAGTAAAGCCCTATCTCGAACAGGTAAGGAGACCCTGTATAAGACCCTGATCATCCCAGTCTTGCTTTACGCGTTAAGACATGGACTGTATTAAAAGAGGATGAAGATATCCTTGGTCGCTTCGAGAGAAAAATTCTTCGTAAGATTTTCGGTCCCGTTTGCGTTGAGGGGTTTTGGAGGAGAAGATTCAATCACGAACTATACGAGCTGTACAGCGACATCGACCTAGTCAAAAAACTGCGAATTGGACTTCTGAGATGGATAAAAGATGTAGAGCGAATGGACGCAAACGCTCCGGCTCGCAGAGTCTTCGAATCTAACCCGGAGGGACCACGCAGTAGAGGGAATCATCGCCGTAGGTGGCGCGCACAAATTCAAGGGGACCTCGACCAACTTGGAGTGCGCAACTGGAGGCAATTAGCTAAAGACCGAGCTAAATGGAGAGGCTTGTTGGTTGAGGCCCAGTTTCACCCCGAACTGTAGCGCCACCTAAGTAAGTAAGTACCAATTTAGTTGGGGACATGCATTGCGATTGATCGGGAAACTACTGACTGCCCAAAGCTTGGATTGGGCCTGTAGCGCAACAATCAAGTTCGTGATGAAGTGCTTACTTTACCTCTTAGTGGTGGTCCCCGGGCAACTATACGTATAAATCCTTATACGTATAGGAAAAAAATTGTAAGTGCGGGTTGTCTAGGGCCTTGATTCTAGGCTAGGTAACGTGGGCCAGCAACCTGCGTTACCGAATATTGCCCGCTACAGAAACCGACACTATACCTCGGATAAGGAATGATCACATGTTGACGACTTTTGGCTATTGTACCCGGACAAAGATAGGTTTCTGGAATGTAAAGACGCTCCCCGACTCGGGAAGTCCTTACAATGCCAGATCCCTTCCAATTGGAAAACGAATTCATGCGATATAAACTGGACATTTTGGGGGTAAGTGAAGTAAGATGGTTAGAAGCGGGCGAGTACCAGTCTCCAAAGCGTAACGCTGTACTACTCTATTCTGGAAGACCATCCGGAAGTCCACGGGAATATGGAGTCGGACTACTGCTAACCACAACAGCACGCAAGGGCCTAATTTCCTGGCAGCCTCATGGTGATAGGATTTTGACGACCAGATTCCGGACTAGAGTACGACGCGTCACCATCATACAGTATTACGCCCCAAAGAATAGTTCATCTGAGGACGAAAAGGAGAGCTTCTACAATCTCTTAAGCGCCGTCTTCAACACAACACCGAATGGAGACATTGTCATAGTGATGAGGGATTTGAATTCCAAGGTAGGCAGCGACAACGAAAGTCTCAAACATGTAATCGGGAAGCATGGACTAGGCAACCGCAATGACAACGGCGAAAGGTTTGTGGATTTCTGCAATGCCAACCGCCTTGTGATAGGTGGCACCATGTTTGAGCACAAGACCTGCCACAAAGTCAGCTGGGTTTCCAATGACAGGCAAGCAACCTCCAACCAAATTGACCATTTTGCCATCAGCCGCCGCTTTAGAAGTAGTCTCCTGGACGTCCGAAACAGGCGAGGGGCAGATGTGGGGATAGTACGTGATCACCATCTTATAACAGCTGCTCTCCAACTACGCACTGCTGCAGTTCGAAGATCCCACGACAACACAAGAATTCCCAGGTTCAACATCGATAGACTTAGTGATCCCTCAGTGCGCCAAGAATTAAGGGAGCACTTTTCGCAAGGTGTGGAGGCAATCAGCAGCTCAATGCCCGCAACCATCGAAGACCATTGCTGTGCAGTGAAAAATGTTTTAACATCTGGAGCTGAAAGAATTGTCGGTCGATCGCAGGGAAGACATAGGGCGTGGCTTTCCGAGGATACCTGGAGACGGATTGACGAACGAAAACAGCTGAAAGCTCGCGTTGCAGCTACACCAGCAGCAGAGAGAAGCGAGCTAGAGTCCCCATATCGCATGAAGATGAGAGAAGTTCAGCGTGGCAACTACATCAACGCGCTGGCCACAGAAGCAGAAGAAGCAGCACGGAGGTGTGAGAGCAGGACCGTCTACAGAATCACGAAAGAGCTGACAGGTGGTCGCAGCTCCAGCCAACACCCAGTGAAAAGCCTAGACGGCTCCTTGCTCATTTCGGATAAGGACCAGCTAAAGAGATGGAAGAGCATTTTGCCACGGTTTTAAACCGTGTATTCGCTAGCGATATGCTCCCAAATCAGACTGAGATGCCCGAGGTGAAAGTTCCCGAATACGCACCACGACTCCCAGTAAAAATGAGATCATTACCGCGATCAAGGCACTCAAAACCAACAAGGCGGTAGGACTTAACGGTATTCCAGCAGAGCTCTTACGAGCAGCGCCAACAACATCGGCTGAGCTTCTGCTTCCACTTATAGATAGAGCATGGGAAGCTGAGAGCTTTCCTAACGAGTGGAAAAAGGGAATGATCGTCAAGCTTCCTAAGAAAGGAAATTTAATGGAGTGCGGAAACTGGAGGGGTATTTGCGTGCTGCCTGCTGTAGCTAAGACAATAGCTAAAATCATCCTTGAGCGAATCAAACAACATCTCGAAGACACACTCGATGCCGATAGTGTCAACAGGGAGTTTATTTGGCGTGCCTTACGCAGGAGAGATATTCCCGATAAACTAATTGCTATTATCAAAGCTACATATGAAGGCTCCAAATGTCACGTTCTGCACAGGGGAAGGTTGTCTGAGGAATTTGAGATCCAAAGTGGGGTAAGACAAGGCTGTATCCTTTCACCAATATTATTCCTATTGGTGATTAGCGATGTGCTTCATGCAGCTTTGTCGACGGGAAACGAAGGAATTCGATGGACTCTTACATCTCAACTGAAACATCTTGACTACGCTGACGATGTATGCTTACTCTCCAACAGAATTATGGACCTCCACCAAATGACAGCAGATGTGGAGAGGGAGGCAGGTGTCGTCAGGCTGAAAATTAATACGGCAAAAACTAAAATTATCAGCCTTGGAAGTAACTCATCGACTCAAATATGCATTGCTGGACAACCGGTAGAGAGAGTAGAGGATTTCCAGTATCTTGGGAGTATTGTCTCGACCGATGCTGGAACCGAACTGGATATAGCCAACAGGATCGTCAAAGCAAAGTCCGCGTTCGGGATGTTGTCCAAAATATGGCGAAGCAATGCAATGAGTTTGAGCACCAAAATAAGACCGTTCCGCTCCAACGTTGAATCCGTGCTGCTATATGGTTGCAGCACGTGGAGAGTGACCACTACTATCACCAGAAAGCTGCAAACATTTGCTAATAGGTGCCTGCGCAATATCTTAAGGATTTTCTGGCCCAATCGTATTTTTAACGAACACCTTTACGAGAGAACGGGTCAGGAACCAATAGACACAACCATCCAACGGCGGAAGTGGCAGTGGATCGGTCACACGTTCTGTAAGGGTGACAGTTCCATAGCGAACCATGCTATGCAATGGAACCCTCTAACTCAGGAGGGCAGAAGACCTGGCGGTCCGAGGAGAACATGGCGCAGAACAGTCGAGAAGGAGGCACGGCAGTTAGGGAAAAGTTGGGGAGAACTCAGACACATTGCCAAAAACCGTACACGATGGCGCGTAGGCGTAGTAGAGGCCCTAGGACCCACAAGGGGATACAGGACATAAGTAAGTAAGTGTTTAGTAACATATATTATTACGAGTATGTCTTTTCCCAATTTATTTATTAGTGTATCGCTGAAAAAATAGAATTGCACCCGGACGAAGTCGGATCGTGTTGCTAGTTTTATATAATAAGTCAATGCTTATGTTAGTTTCATTCCCAGAATGTTATTGTGGTCATTTAGGTATATGGTAAAGAGCAGCGGCGACAGCAGGCACTCTTGTTTCACGCCGATATGCGTTTCAAAATATTCCGACAGTTCGTATCCAGTCGAAGCCGCTGACTTCGTATTGTTATACATTTTTTCTAAGAAATTGACTATCTTTGTAGATATACCCATTTGGTGTAGTTTGAATATCAAATGTTTTCTTGGAACTCTACCGGCTGCTGCTTAAAAATCCACAAAAAACACATACACCTTTTTCTTTTCGACGAAGTTAATTTGGACTATTGTTGCAAAGTTATATGCATATATGTTGTCTACGATCAAGTAGATAGATAGATATCTTTATTTCGTATTATAGTTTACATTTGGTGAGCCACCGCGCAGTTTACATACAGAGATTTGATATTCAGATTATATATTTCTACTGAACAATTATTTTAAATAATGATAGCAAAATATTAGGCAATGATAAAAATTTGAAGGAAAAATACGTTAAAAACCTTCAATATAATATGAAAAAGATAGTTAAAAAACTAAGCAGGTACATTGTAGTGAATAAATAATGAACCATAAGAGTAAGTAATAAATAATAAAACAATAAATAAAAAAATAAAAAATAAATAATAGATAATAAGTAATAAATTATAAATAAATAATAATTAGCAAATAATAAATAATAAATAATAAATAATTAATAATAAATAATAAATAATAAATAATAAATTATAAATAATAAATAATAAATAATAAATAATAAATAATAAATAATAAATAATAAATTATAAATAATAAAAAATAAATAATAAATAATGAATAGCAAACAACAAATAACAGATAATAAACAATAAATAATAAATACAAAATAAAAAAATAATAAGTAATAAATAATAACAATTAACAAATAACAAATAATACTTTATGATATACCATAATTAAATTAAATAAAAAAATGAGTAAAGAAAAACATGGTTAAGCATTTAATTGATTTATTAGTGGGTTTGCGGAGAACTCACAATTATGGAGAAACTTTGTGGTTAGTTTTATAATTCGATCGTGAAGAATCAAGTCGACATTTGCTCTACTATGAAGATCAGCGGTAGAGTGATACGGGGGAAGATTAAGCATCATCTTAAGAATTTTATTTTGGGAAACTTGTAGTTTTTTAATATGACATTTTGCTGAATTTCCCCAAACTTGGCAACCATATAGAAGTATCGATTGAAAAATGACTTTAAAGATTATGATCTTATTGGCGCTGTTTAGTAAAGACTTCCTGTTTATAAAGGGGTACAATATGTTAATCGCTATATTTACTTTCTGTATTGTTTTTGCAGTATGTTCCTTAAATGTGAGTTTTGTATCGAGATGAATGCCCAAATATCTTACAGATGGAACCCAGTTAACATATGTATTATTAACAATTAGCTGGTTGCTTGGAAGAAAACAAGTCTTTCGTTTCCTGCTGAAAAAGATAGCTTGCACCTTCTCAGCATTTAGTTTAATTTTCCAGCAATTGTAATATCTTAGCAATATTTGAATCGCATGTTGTAAATTTGTCTCCACGTTGAGACTAAACTCATGCGAAGAATATATTGCCTTGTCATCCGCAAAAATAGCTACTTCACAATAAGGCAGCCTTGGAATATCAGACATAAAAAGGTTATACAAAATTGGACCCAAGACCGATCCTTGAGGCACACCAGCAACAATACTATGACAAACAGAATAACAGTAATTCACGAATACTTTAAAAGAACGGTCGGAAAGAAAGCTTAGGATAAGTTTGATGAGGTACGGGGGAAAACGGAGTACTAACATCTTATAGATAAGGCCCAAATGCCACACACAATCTCAATGTCTAGCAAGACAAGGCCAGTTGATTTTCCCAAAGAGCGATTTCTTTTAATATGCTGGCAGACTCTAAGTACTTGATGGGATGTACTATGATTTCGTCTAAAGCCAAATTGCTCATTTGGAAGTATATTATTTTCTTCCGTAACTCTTGTGAGCTTCTCTTTTATTAACTTCTCAAATATTTTGCTTATACTACTCAGCAGACTAACTGGTCTGTAGCTATTTGGTTTATCAGGTGGTTTTCCTGGTTTTGGGATAGGTATCACCTTAGCTATTTTCCAAGCCATTGGAAAGTATTGGTTTTTAATGCAAACATTAAAAATAAACGTTAAGTATCCAATGGCTGATTTGGGAAGTTGCTTTAGACACATGTTTTTGATACCATCAATACCATCAGATTTTCTTGATGACAAGCAACACACAATATCTTCGACGCTCTGTTGAGATATAAGCTCATTGCGAGGCGTTTCAGTACGATCGAGTAGTTTCTAAGGAATCCTGCTAGATATTCGTTTAGTTTTCTGTGTTTGTCCAACCACAACGATAGTCGTTCATTAATAATATCCATCATGATTTTGGCTATGCAGTTTATGAATGAGATACCTAGGTAATTGCCTGGTGGTTTGGCGTCTCCTTGTTATAAATTGGAAAAATAATAATAATATAATATGATTATATTATCTCCACAGTCTTTATTCAGAATTCTATCAAATATGTACCTTCTCCAAATCATTTTGAAAAATGCATAGGGAATTCTATCCTCTCCAGGTGCCTTACTTAATTTGTCTTATTTCTTCAGCTGCTATGGTTTTATCTAGATTAGGGTAAGATACCCAGTGACCGACACGTTTAAGAGAAATTTTGGGTTTGAAAATTCACTACTTTTTCTGCGCGACATGGATCTTAATGGTCTAAAGGTAATATTGAAATGTTAGTAATATCCTATTTGACTATTAAAACAACATATATTTATGCAATTCCAAAAATAAATAAAACATAAAATTGTTATACATTACCACTTTTTTAGTTACTGACATCATTTTTTCAGTAGCCGACACCGCTAAAATATTAGTGATAAGCACCTCTTTTCCTAACACGTTAGTGATTTTCAAACCATTATTTTTTTTAAAAATAAAATAAAACCAAACCATTCTCAGCTCCGTAGGTAATTTAAATACTTTAATTGAAATAATCTTAATAAATAAATAAATATAGGCATTTATAAGTACATTAAAACAGAACAAAAGAATAAAATAGAATATAAATACAAAAAAAGTCAATTTAATTAGTATAGCAGTAACTTTAAATAAATAGAACAAAATACAAATGCTAATGATAATAATAAAAAAAAACAACTAAACAAGCAATAAAAAAAATGTTGTCAACTAGTTTCAAATGATTACATAATGATAAATTACATTCAAGAATTTAATGAAATTTGTATGTAAACGTAAGTTAATCAGTTAAAGCATATAAAATATTATTATTATTAATGTAGGCAAGTATTACATAGTATTACATTAGTGGGCTCCGTGGCGTAAGTGGTTAGTGTGTCGGATCACTACGCATGAGGTTCCAAGTTCGAATCCCGGAAAACACCAAAAAGTTTTTTTCACGGTCCCATCTCTCGCGAGCGTCTGACAAACATCCACAAGTATTGTTGTCACGAAAAAGCTTCTCAAATCGCCGTTCGGATTCGGCATTAAACTGTAAGCCCCTTCCATTCGTGTGAAAAATATAACGCACACAACATGAGTGGTTGCGAGAAGCTAGGCCCTGGCACTTTAAAGAGCTGTTTTTTTTGTATTTATTCATTTATTTAGCATACATATAAGTAATTTCGTGCTATTTTTAATACATTTATCTATAATACTATCTAAAACTTATTTCGTACAAATTGAGTAGCATTGCGTTTAAAAATGTAAACATTTGTTTCTAATTTTGTGTCTTCAGGCAAAGTGTTGAATATTTGAAAACCTTTAAATACAATACTATTTTGAGTTATTGAACTTCTGTAATTTGGCAATCTTCTATTACTATTGCTTCTTAAATTATATGGCTGTACATCACCAACATATCTAATTAAATTATGGAAATACGTAGGCATATTGGCCATCCTTATCTTTTGTATAAACATAACAACATCTAACACAATTTTTTGCTTAACACTTAACCAATTTAAACGATTTAACATACTTAAAATGCTTGTGTAACGATTGCAGTTTAATATAGCTCCCATAACTTTGTTTTGCAATTTTTGCAGTCTATATATTTCACTATTATTTAACAAAAACAGGACCGTGGAACAATATTCAAAATGTGGTTTAATAATGACACTGTACACTCTCATGGACGCATTTATATCTAACTTATTTTTAATTCTACGAAAGAAGTTTACTTTTTTTGACACTTTTTTTACCACATAGTCTAAATGCCTGTCAAATTTTAGTTCGCAGTCTATAATAAAATAAAAAATAAATATTTGGCGCAACAGCTCTTGAAAGTGCCAGGGCCTAGCTTCTCGCAACCACTCATGTTGTGTGCGTTATATTTTTCACACGAATGGAAGGGACCTACAGTTTAGTGCCGTATCCGAACGGCGATTTGAGAAGCTTTTTCGTGACAATAATACTCTCGGATGTTTGTCAGACGCTCGCGGGAGGTGGGACCGTGAAAAAAACTTTTTGGTGTTTTCTGGGATTCGAACTTGGAACCTCATGCGTAGTGATCCAACACACTAACCACTTACGCCACGGCGCCCACGCTGTCTATAATGATACCTAAGTATTTTATTTGATTAACTTGTTCTATAATTTCTGCATCAATATTTAAATTTAGGCTGTAATGCGATTTAAAAATCATGGCTTTCGTCTTCTGTGCATTCATCTTTAATTTGTTTGCCTTACACCAGTTACTAATGTTATCCAAGTCCTCTTGTAGGTTTCTCTCTCTGTTGCGCCAAATATTTGTATTTGTAAGTATTACATTAATGTGGGATTAGGTTATTTACAAGCTGCGCAAATAAAAGTTTTAATGTTTTTATCAGTTTTGGCTGCACCACATGCAACATGAAAGTTTCGGAAAGTGCATTTATTACACTCAATTGCGTTATCGAGTGCAGTTATATTTCCAACGCAAATAAAACATAACCCAGAACTGGCACTCTTATTAGTAAATCTTGTTGAAATATTTTCTTCATCTATCAGTTTTTGAAACCATTTTTCTGTGTCCTGATTTATACTTTGTCTGCCTGCAAGCACTTTCTTCTGATGGTTTTGAAAAAGCGGTTTTTTAGCCTTTGATTTGTCTTTTCTTTCTTTATTTTGTAATTTATTAGTTTTTTTTGCAATCTTTGAAATAATCGTAGCTCCTTCTCTTTGGCAAGTTTTTCCTTTTTTAACATTTTGGCTGTCTTGGTTTCTTTAAATTCAGAAGATGTTACCACAAAAGACCTTCTTTCAACATTTTTTTCTTACCTTTTCTCTGAGAATGTGGTGAAACATATAAAAAATCGCTGAGTTTAGGCTTTTTTGAATCAAATTTTACAGGTTCTGTTTGCATGATTTCTTCCGAAATTTCGATCGTGTCTGTAGCAATAATTTCTGTCTCAAGGTTATCTTCTAGAATAATAAAAGGCATATTGTTAACATCAAAGTCTTTAGTTACACTTTCTATTGCCGTTTCATGAAGCTGGTCGTTTTCAACAGGGATCTGGGTAGGAAATAATTGTTCCGATGGCAATTCTAGTATAGGGTGGGACAGATGTTTCGTATACGATCATGTGCAAGTAAAAAGGTGTTACCAATGTTGGGGATATAACCACGAAGCAAAAGAGTGTAAAAACAAAATTGTGTGTGCGAAATGCAGTCAAAACCATGAAACGAGAACCTGTGATAATGATATACTGAAGTGCAATAATTGTGTGATAGCTAACGCGAATTTAGACTTTAGTCTTAATGTAGATCATGACAGTAGAAGTGTTGAGTGTCAAGTGTTTAAGAAAAAGCTTGAAATCCAAAGAAGCCGAATTGGTTATTAGCAACCAAACTCCCTGTTACTTAAATGTGGAAGGTCTTGTCTCTAATTTTACTGAATTTAAAACTTGCATTATTGTGAAAAATTTCGATGTTATAGTATTATCTGAAACACACGTAACTGAAGATATATCCGATGATGAATTACGAGTTCCAAATTATAATTTATTTCGGTGTAATAGTGTGTCAAAATGGGTTTGGCGATAAACGAGGGCAAAACCAAGTATATGCTGTCAACTAGAAGGGAAAACCAGCACCGACGAATTGGACAAAACGTCACCGTGGGCAGCTATAACTTCGAGGTAGTAAGGGACTTTGTCTACCTTAGCTCTGCTATAAATTCTTCTAACAAAATCAGCGTAGAAATCAATCGAAGAATAACTCTTGCCAATCGCTGTTTTTTTGGGCTTATAAGGCAATTCAACAGTAAAGCCCTATCTCGAACAACTAAGGAGACTCTATATAAGACCTTGATCATCCCAGTCCTGCTTTACGGTGCTGAAACATGGACTTTATTAAAAGAGGATGAAGATATCCTTGGTCGCTTCGAGAGAAAAATTCTTCGTAAGATTTTCGGTCCCGTTTGTGTTGACGGGTTTTGGAGGAGAAGATTCAATCACGAACTATACGAGCTGTACAGCGACATCGACCTAGTCAAAAAACTGCGTATTGGACGTCTGAGATGGCTAGGACATGTAGAGCGAATGGACACCAACGCTCCGGCCCGCAGAGTCTTCGAATCTAACCCGGAGGGACGACGCAGTAGAGGGAATCATCGCCGTAGGTGGCGCGCACAAGTTCAAGGGGACCTCGACCAACTTGGAGTGCGCAACTGGAGGCAATTAGCTAAAGACCGAGCTAAATGGAGAGGCTTGTTGGTTGAGGCCCAGGTTCACCCCTAACTGTAGCGCCACCTAAGTAAGTAAGTAAGTGTGTCAAAACGTACAGGCGGAGTTATAATCTACGCGAGAAAAGAGATTAATTGTGTTAATGTTAAAACATATGCAAAAAGCATGGATATATGGTGGATTGTGAATTATGTGAGCGTCAATAACTATACATGTGTGGTAGCGGGTGTCTACAGATCACCAAGTTCTTCTG
Organism: Brachypalpus laphriformis; assembly: GCA_945910035.1. NCBI lineage: Eukaryota > Metazoa > Arthropoda > Insecta > Diptera > Syrphidae > Brachypalpus > Brachypalpus laphriformis. The sequence goes on from OX246755.1 coordinate 130,680,266, forward strand.
AAAAAGTTTTTTGTGATGAATTTGCCGTGCTTTTAGATGAGCTGAGTGATCTTAGAAAGGATATAATTATCGCGGGTGATTTTAATATTAACTTGCTTCGTGTAACAGACACATATTCGAAAGCCATTTTAAAAATCATTAAAGATAATTTATGTAGACAAATTGTGCGTTCACCAACCAGGATTAAAAAGTCGTCTAAAACATTGATAGATTACGTGATAACTAATTCGAAGAGTGTGGAAGCAGTAACGGATACTGACCTAAACGTTAGCGATCATCAGACTGTGGTAGTAAAAATAAATGGCAAGGTTTCGAGTGCAATTAAAAAGAAAAAAATTATATCACTTTTCAAATACAACAAAAGATCATTTGGAGATGCCTTGAAAAATAGCAGAATCAGGTGCATACACGGTAACATGGATGTCGACCTAATGGGTGAGTCTTTCTTACAAGGAGTGGAAGAAGTAGTTTCATTGTTTGTGACCAAGAAATATATGAAGGTTGATAGTAACGAATGGTTTACCGGATTTCTTAAGAGCTTGCAAAAAGAAAAAGTGATAAAGCACCGCAGAGCATTGATCACTAATAATGAAGTGGACTGGATGGAATTCAGAAATATAAGAAATAGATACAAAACGGAGATAAAAAAGTGCAAAAATAGATTTATTAAAGAAAAAGTAGAAAACTCCTTCGATCAAAAAACGATGTGGAAAAACTTAAAACGATACGTATTAAAAAAAGAATAGAACAGTGAAGTGAGGAATATAGTTTTTAATAATGAAACGTGCGTGGATATGAAACAATTACCAAACAAATTTAACGTCTTTTTTGTTGAAAGTGTTGTCGAAATTAGTGACTCGATCCCGTTTATACCATTTGTTAACCGTGTTATTGAAGTAAATTCTGTCTTTAAATTTGAAAGTGTTTCGCGTGAAGAGATTCAAGTTGTCCTTAAATCAATGAAAAACAAAATAGACTGTATGAGTATGAGCTCAAAACGATATTTGGATAACTATGCTATACTTGTGCCGCCATTGTTAACTATAATTAACACATCCTTAGCTTTGTCTCAATTTCCAAATTCATGGAAGAAATCTGTAGTGACGCCAATTGAAAAAATTGCAAATGCGAAATTATGTGAAAACTATCGTCCTATTAATGCTATGCCTCTGTGTGAAAAAGTGTTCGAAAAAATTGTTTTTAAACAACTTTGTGAGTACTTTGAAAAATATAACCTAATACTGGACATACAATCTGGCTTTAGAAGAATGCACTCGTGCGAAAGTGCAGTGAACTTAGTTGTAGCCAATTGGAAGGCAGATATTGCGGAAAGAAAACGTGTGTATTGTGTTTTCTTAGACTTAAAACGTGCATTCGAAACAATCGATAGATCAATTTTGTTAGAAAAATTAGAAAAATATGGTGTTAGAAGCAATGAACTCAAATGGTTTTGTTCGTAATTGACAAGAAGAACGCAAGTCGTAAAAGTGAACGGTGAAACATCGGTTGAAAAAGAAGTTTCACTTGGTGTACCACAAGGCTCGGTATTAGGATCGCTTCTATTCCTAATTTATATTAACGATATGCATTATGCTGTTAAAAATGGAAGAATTGCGCTATTTGCGGATGATGCAGTTATTTATGTAACCGGCAAGGACAAAGAAGATTGTCAGCGTAGGATGCAAGAAGACCTTAAAAGAGTCAATACATGGTTAAAACAAAATAAATTAAAACTCAACGTCAGCAAAACAAAGCAGATAATGATAAACGGACAGCAAGGCGAGGACACAAGCCTAATAATTGACGGCGAAGCTATTGAGAGGGTCGATGAGATAAAATATTTAGGTATAATTATTGACAGTAAACTCAGTTTCGCAAATCATGTTGACTATATATGTAAAAAAATTGCTTAAAAAATTAGGTTTTTTAAGGAGAATTAGGAATGAGGTTTCTACATTAAGTGCAATAAAGATTTTCAATGTGATAGTTAAGCCACACTTCGAGTATTGTTCAACTGTTCTTTTTTTATGTAACGATACAATGATACAAAGGCTGCAATTACTACAAAATAAAGCTATGCGGTGTATTTTAAAGTGCAATAGATATGTGTCCATTAATGTTATGTTAAACACGTTGAAATGGTTGTCCGTTAAACAAAGAATTGTAATGAATGTATTAGTTTTCGTATATAAGATTAAATATAACTTAATGCCAAAGTATCTATCAAAATATGTAATGTATGTTAGAGAAGTACAACCATATTCATTAAGAAATATGCATGACATAAGACTGCCAAATTTATTAAGTGCTAAATCACAAAATTCACTGATATATAGAGGATTTAAGTTATTTAATGAACTGCCTAATAATGTGGAAAATGAATTAAATTTGAAAATATTTAAAAAAGCAGCCATTGAATTCGCAAGACAAACTTATTAAAAATATATATATTATGAAATTGTTTTTTTTTTTTTCTTTTCTGTAAAACTGTACCGTAAAAATATAATTATAATAACATGTAATACAATTGTAAATTGAATATGGATGGCTTTCAAAGCCATTTAATAAAAACTATCTATCTGTCTATGGCTTGGTCAGCAATATTTGTAGGGGTCGGAATGTAATTTTGTGAGCAGGGAATGTCGTGTTTGTCGGATTTCAAGTGGCAATAGATATCATACAATGTGGTCATATCTTCCTGAGCTGGAAATTCCAATTTATTTATAGCTATCAATTTGTCTGCTCCAAAAATACGCTCAAATTGCTTAATATCAATTGTTTTTGAGGTGTAGTCATCATCGGCGGTTACGTGAAATAAATTATTTTTCCCAAGGCATTTTGAAAAATCCATCGCATTAGGATTGAAGGGGGAAAGACCACATGCCCTAAACCCTTTCTGGATTGTTTCTTTTTTTATGTTGCTATCCGAAACATTCTTAAGAAGAGGCCCAACATGGTTTTTGGTCAAAATGTCTTCTGGATTTTCTCGCCTCCAATCCAAAACAGCCTTCTGCCATCCATTTTTAATCGGCTTAAAGGCCGCGACATCAGCAGGTTGTAAGATCCGTGTAGAATTTGGATAAAGGCAAATTACAATAATATTAAGTTCTCTGCAAAGCTCCGATAGACTGTAAGTTAAATTACTTTTATGGCCGTCCAAATATAATCATGCCGATTATTGAATCCGCTGGATTGATTGCGGAGGGATCTCATTCGATCCGCACCTATTCCCCATCATTGAAAACGTCGGCTAGCAAGTGAACGAATGTCGGTAAGGAAGTGACAGAAAGTAAGCATTATTGAAACCGCAAACGATTCGCTCTCCATACAAAGTCAGACGTTTTCAATACGCATCAAAATAGCTGCGGATTACGGTAACAGTTGGTAATTTTTCTCTTGGAAATGATGAAAAGCAATAAAAAGTATGTTTTAATATATAATACATATGAAGATAGATACGTATCTGAATTAAGGTTTGGGGGGACTACAAGTCATCCTTCCGAAAGAAATTGGCCCATAATAAACGTTAGTTGAAAGCTACAGGTGGTGGGAAAAACAATGAAGTTAATTTCAATCCTTTGGAGGACGAATTAATTAAACTCATTTGCTTAAAAGACTGCATGGAAAGTTTACTTGAGACAAAGAGTTATGGTACACCAATAAAAACCATTGCCTCTACCTGTAGTATGCCACAAGATATGGATATGTCTCTTGAAAGTGAAATGAACTTGCTAACTGAAACATCGGATGACAAAAGCAATACGTAGGCCATAGGCTTAGGAACCGTCGAGAAAAAAACCAAATGTACGGAAAAATATCCGAACTGCTTTTAACTGTTAGAGAACAATCCGGGGAAAAAAATTCTTGTTTGAAAATATCCTTCAACTTGAGTTAATGATTTCTATTATTTTCAATATATTTCCCGTGTTTTGAATTATTTGTTGAGGAATATTTTCATTTGACAAAAAAATGGGGGAATTCGAAGTCGTTAATATGGTAATGTGCTTTTGCGGACCGATAATGTAGTTCATCCGGCGGTTTCTATAATGGGATAAACAGAGAAAGTGATAAGGTGCGGATCGGATGAGATCCCTCCGCAATCAATCCGCCGGATTCAATAATCAAATGAATAATATAGGAAACTTAGTTCCATTTCTGACCAAAGAAGGACACAAAATAGTTTTAATATATATAAAAAAATGTCCCCTGTCATCCAACCACTTTCTCCCGATGAAATGCCCCAGTCTTTTGGTACTGAATTCCCAACTTCAAAAGGAATTCTTGAATTCGGATAGATAATCATGGGAGGGGTAATCATTCCAGATGCCGAAAAAGTGAACATCACCGTAAGATTCTCTTTAGCAGCGCCTTTGTCTGTTTCATAAACATTTTTTGCTCCTTTTGGAGCCAAAACCTTACCTGTTTTTGGGCAAAGGAGGAAGTTAGTCTCATCTCCATTAAATATCCGACTTGGATCTTCCAAGATATCTGTGTTGCCGGTTCTTAAAAGGTATTCCTTAATTTGCTTAAACCATCCTCGGATATCGTTTTCTGAAACAGTCGAAGATGCAACCGTCACAGCTTCGGGTATTCTCTGAGCTATTTCTGGATGTCGCTTCAGAAAATTTCTGTACCACGTTTCTCCTGGTGTGTTGTTTTTGAAAGGGGTTTTTCGTGGCACATTTTTCACCAATTCACTTACACTACTTTGAATATCTCTTTGGGAATCCTCGTTCGTGATTCTCAGCAATCCAATAAAGAAGTTGCTGTTCTTCCTCAGCGGTTAGTATGGTTTCCGGTCCATATGTCAACTCTTGCACCTTTCCTGTGGACCAGTTTATAAGAGTTGTGCGGGGAACGTTAAATTTAGTTGCAGCCATTTTTTTTTACATTCCCCCATTATCCGCGTCTAAAGCTTTTTGCAGATCTTCTTCTTTGTGTTGCTTTTGCTTTGGCATATTTAAATATCAACCTGATGAAAATTCGACCACCAGTCAAAGGAAAAATAACGGCTTATAAGCAAACAAAGAAAGTGGTTTGAAAATAATGGCAAGAAGGAAAATGTTGATGGTGTCCATAACTAACGTCTTCAAAAATGTCCAGTCGCGCCAGTAATAGAAACCCGTGTCGGTCACTGAATTTTTTGAACATTACATTTTAGTTATAAACACCCCCCGTTAAATTAGGTTATTTTATTATTTTAACAAAAACAAACTTACAAAAAATCCACTAATTAACACTTTAAAATAATACTCCCTATCCACTTTTCTTCAAGCCACTCATATATTGTTATATATTATATAAATAATAATTTATACTCACTTGTTTCTTAAGGAGTATAAAATTACTTCTATTATCACAAGGCAACGGATGACTACAAAAATTCAAGTGAATTCTTTTCTTATGACACTTGTATGCCTGAACACGTTCAAAATACTTTCAGTAGCATCCAGCCACATGAAACCTTAGGAAAACGGAAAAATAGTAGCAGGTGACCATCACTGAGAAGATGTCGGTCACTAGGTAGTTTACCCTATCATCTTCTATCAACATTGGCGCATAATGTAACATATGTTAATGGCTGTTTGGGGTTGGTTTAAAAATGACTCGAAGTAGCTTCTAAATTCCGGGGCAGCAATATCTACGCCAGTTTGAAAGTCTTGACTCCTTATTTCCTTGGCTAGCGACCACCATTCCTTACTTTCTTTGACTAGATTTATTTTAGTTTCAATAAGCTGAAAATATTCCAATTTCTTTCTGTTGCATAATTTTACTTAGCTAGTTTTTATTTCAATATGATTTACTCTAACTTCAGGTTCTTGTGTTTTTCGGAATATTTTTAACGCATTTGTCCTTGGCCCTCTACATTAACCGTCAAACCATTTGTTTCTAAAGCTTGTTTGTTTTCCTGCTGTTAAATGTACGGGCGCAGCTTTGTTAATCCGATTAATATTACCAAAGATCTTTCACTTTAATGCCATCTAGTGTCGAAAAGGTTCAATACTTTCCTTCTTATCCAATATTTCATGAGAAATAAAGAAATAAAAGCTTGCTGACATCAGGGGGCTAGCTATGCATTTCACCGCGAATCGTTCGCCTCGCAGCGATGATGTGAACTATGCACAACGATCGCTTGGAATATCGACCTTCCAAACGATTTCCATATTTCCACAAACATTTCCATTCATCTGTCAAAGCATCATGTAAAAAATATACTTCGCCGTCAAAATATCTATCACATTCGAAGTCAATCGCATGGCGTTCGCATTTACATAGTTGCGCGAATGTAGTAGAGCGAAGTGCGATGGTGTTCGCCAACGAATTGCGTCTTACCAAAATGCGATTTCGCATAAAAATGAGCTTCCCGACGAAGTGCATAGTTAGCCCCCAGGATTTGAACCATGAACCGTTAGGGTAGCAACCGATGACGTTATCATCGCCACCTCAAAATCTCCACGAAAGTTTCATTTGTATAGCTAATATTTACTTAAAAATCTTGCTTGCTGTTAAATGGGATATCTACCAGTAAATGAACGGGTACAGGGTGTCCGCCGGGAAGGTATACTACTTTGTTTATAATTTTTGATTAAATGAAAGAGAATGGATCTTATATTGATAAATGTTTTATTTAATGTCGGCAATTATGTATGGAATACAATATCAGGTAAATGTCCGCCTCTGCTAGTCTCACAAATGCGAGCCCTTTTGAGCACATTTTTCATTACATTCTCACACATTTCACGCGGTATTTCATTAATTTCATCACGAATATTTTGTTTGAGTTGCTCAAGCGTTTCTGGTTTGTTTGAATAAACCTTGCTTTTCAGATATCCCCACAAAAAGAAGTCAGGAGCAGTCAAATCAGGCGACCGTGGAGGCCAATCAACATCACCATTTTTTGAAATAACTTGTTGTGGAAAGAGGTCTCGCAGTAATTCCATTGTAATCCTGGCTGTATGCGATGTGGCACCGTCTTGTTGATACCACATGTTAATCAAGCCCAAAGCATGCAGTTGTGGCGTTAAAAAGTTTTCAATCATATCACGATATCGCTCCCCATTCACAGTTACCGTTACGTCGAATTGAGGTTGATGGATTGTTTTGAACACTTCCTTGAACAGCAGTAATGTTTTCAGCCGATCTTGCAGTACGTTGTGGCCCATGCTTGGGCCTATCACCTACAGACCCTCTTTCTTCGAAATCATTCACTACACGATAAATAGTGCGTTTTGTTGGCACGTTGTTTCTCCCAAAAATTTCACGTAACTTTCTCATCGTCACAGTAATCGATGATTGATTTTGATAAAATGTTTTAACTATTAAAACACGTTGGTTTATCAAATATTTTTCCATAATAAATTTGCCACGTGTCTACTTCACGACTGCCAAATATGAACTGTCAAGACTAATGTTTACCAAAATGGCGGCAAAACAAAGTAATATACGTTCCCGGCGGACACCCTGTATAAGATGGAATTATTTTTAGTATTTTCCTGCCTTCTTTCTTCTTCATATTTCGGCCGGGTTATGATCTGAAAACAAAGGATGGTAACCCTCCCACTTCATTGCATTTCTACTGATTCGCCTGTGGGGTTCGCCTTTTTAGTATTAAGCTGGATTTCAGATAATGCTGGCTCATTTGGTATACAAATATATAATTAGTGCTAAATGATAGTAGTTACATACAAATATCATAGATACCTGTGTAGGTATTTAATTTTATTTATTTCTGTAGTTTGTTGTATTTAATTTTTTCAAGTACTTCCACTCAATTTTGATAAATTAATTCTTTTGGATTTTACTTTCTCACTAAGACACAAATATCCTTACAAAACTACCTATGTATATTATGTATATCTATAGCTAAGCAGAATAAACGTATAATAAAATTAAATATATATATTAAGTTTCTGTTATAAGGCTCATATTGAGAATATCAAATTTCTATGGTGTAAAATATTTTGAATCAATCCCCTTTTTGGCCAATTGTTCATCAATCCATGCACGCAATTGCGACAAATTGGCATACAATCCAGGAACATCCTTCCGTCCACATCCCATTCCACCAGAGACGATACCAGCTTGGTAGTAACGATTCAGTTCACTATTAATTGGACAGACCAGTGGCGAACCTCCATCTCCAATGCATGCGTCCTTTCCGTGTTCTCCTCCAGCGCACAAGTGACTCGAATGAAATCCAAATGATGAACGTAGACCAACCCTGCTCCACTTCTCCTGGCACTGATCAATCGGTACAATTGGCAAATCGATCTTCTTCAATATATTTTGATAACGTCCATTATGAAATTGATCCGTACCCCATCCAGTGAAATAACACCGTGCAAAATCGAAGCTCAAACCAGCTGGAGGCAAGCATACGGTGTTCACATTTGGAGCCATTTCGAATGGTGACTCCAGGAATAGTAACGCAATATCATTTTGTAAATTAGCATTATTGAACTGTTCATGGACGACTACTTCAACGACTTTTCTATCTTGATGTGGGTACAGCTCGTTCTGTTTACTGGAGTCCCATTCACCAGCACGTACATTGAGGCTATTTGCGGTCCTGTTTAAAACCCTGTGAGCTGCGGTTAATACGACTTTTGGAGTAATCAAAGAACCACCAGCATGATATACGTGATTAACTCTGCCGGAAAACAATTGTTCAACACAAACCCCGACCATCCATGGAAATTCGCCAAATTTAGCTTGAATATCGGTTATTTCATCTTCTACCAAATCAACGCCCTGAATGTTTCGATATCCACAAGAAGGCATTATTTCGTCTCGCGGTTTCTCAGCCTAAAACAAAACATTTATTATTCGATTAGTGATCGTAGGATTCTTATAAACTTTACTCACATCATTATCAATGAAACAACAAGTTTGAAGGAATGGACATTGTATATCATCTTCCATACGACTATACTGTGTGGTATCGTCTTCTCCGGAAGACGGTGTTCCATATGAATAACCACGAATATCCAATATTGAGGCACCGTTGCTGATTACTTTTCCATTAAAACAAAGGTATGCAGGAACACACACTTTACCCTTGCCGCATTTCTTATAAAAGGGTGTTGTTGACTCTGGCTGAGGTGTTACTGGTACCGAGTTATGTACAGAATCTGGACCCGCAGTAGTGTCAAATATTGAAGCAATCATTTCATCTAATTCCGAATTCAGATCCCCCTGACAGATCCCAATCAATAGAATCGGGATTAGTATTAGTTTTGAGTGCATGACTTGGTGGTACTGGCTGTAATTTGTAAGATATTGATTAGTGAAGAAGGAGGAACTCGAACGATAACGGTCTTTTAATTTTTAAGGAAATATACCCGTAAGTCCCATCACTGAGACTGAAGCTCGATACGATCGATTGTATTCCAGGCAGAAACTTTCTTGGTGCAGTGGTTAGACAAATGTTGATGGTATTCATTTCTCTCTTACGCTCGTTTCTCAACGGGTCTAGAACCTACTACACACTACAACATTGCTGTCCATCATGTAGTCGAGAATGTTCTATGAACGAAGAAATGATTATTTTGACGGTGGATGAAGAGGATGCAACACAAGTAACAAGGATGTAGCAGGCCACCCGTCGTGGAACATTTTCGAAACTAAGGAGAAAAGGAGGAAAAACGTCAAGAAGCTAAAAGCTTTGAGCAACCGAATGTGCTTATCGCACAGATAGCAGTGTTTCAATGGTCGGAAAGAGAATTCGTTGCTGAACAGGTACCATGACACCGCACCCGTTCTTAATAAACTCAAATACTTACTTACTTACTTAGGTGGCGCTACAGTTCGGGGTGAACCTGGGCCTCAACCAACAAGCCTCTCCATTTAGCTCGGTCTTTAGCTAATTGCCTCCAGTTGCGCACTCCAAGTTGGTCGAGGTCCCCTTGAACTTGTGCGCGCCACCTACGGCGATGATTCCCTCTACTGCGTCGTCCCTCCGGGTTAGATTCGAAGACTCTGCGGGCCGGAGCGTTGGTGTCCATTCGCTCTACATGTCCTAGCCATCTCAGACGTCCAATACGCAGTTTTTTGACTAGGTCGATGTCGCTGTACAGCTCGTATAGTTCGTGATTGAATCTTCTCCTCCAAAACCCGTCAACACAAACGGGACCGAAAATCTTACGAATAATTTTTCTCTCGAAGCGACCAAGGATATCTTCATCCTCTTTTAATAAAGTTCATGTTTCAGCGCCGTAAAGCAGGACTGGGATGATCAAGGTCTTATATAGAGTCTCCTTAGTTGTTCGAGATAGGGCTTTACTGTTGAATTGCGTTATAAGCCCAAAAAAACTTGTGAGTTCCGCACAATCCGTTCAAGTACAATATTGAAGAAGTCACATGACAGCGCGTCACCTTGTCTAAAGCCTTTTTTGACATCAAAGGTCTCGGTGAGGTCATTACCGACCTTGATGGAGCAGCGAGCGTTCTCCATCGTCAGCCTGCACAGACGGACAAGTTTGGCAGGGATGTCAAAACTAGACATGGCTCTATAAAGCTCTTCTCTATAGATGCTGTCATAGGCGGCCTTGAAATCGATAAAGAGGTGGTGAGTATCGATTTGGAATTCTTGGGTTTTCTCCAGGATCTGCCGAAGTGTGAAGATTTGATCGATGGTGGACTTTCCTGGCCTGAAACCGCACTGATAGGGTCCAATCAGGCTGTTGATAAAAGGTTTCAGGCGTTCACACAATATCGCAGAAAAGATCTTGTATGCGATGTTGAGGAGACTGATGCCTCTATAATTGGCGCAGTTGAGGGGGTCTCCTTTCTTGTGGATCGGGCAAACGATGCTGAGATTCCATTCATCAGGCATACACTCGTCTGACCAAATATTAGAAATGAGTTGGTGTATGCACTCTACCAATTCATCCCCAGCTGCCTTGAAAAGTTCGGCCGGTAAGCCGTCAGGTCCAGCAGCCTTGTTGGATTTTAGCTTGGATATTGCTATCCTCACTTGGTTTTGGTCAGGTGGACGGAAATTTTGACTATCATCGTCTATGTTGAATGGTTCATTCTGCCTGACAGCGGGATGTTGGTCTTCGTCGCCGTTATACAGTCTGCAGAAGTAGTTTTTCCATATTCTCAGCACCGGCTGTGATTCTACTACGAGGTTTCCATTTTCATCTCTACAGGTTTCTGTACGGGTATTACTTCTCTGACACGTTCTTTTTACCTTTTGGTAAAACTTCCGTACATTGTTCCTGGAATAAACTCAAATAGTAGAGGTCAATTTTTGAGTCGGAGTTAACAAGTCGAGGAAAGACCCGGTTAAACTGGGTCCTAAATCCTAAAAACTACAGAGAATTGTGCTGGTAAGTTCATCGAGCTTACCGAAGAAGTTGGCTCTAAGATCGGACACGTGAAAAATCGTTTCCTTCTCCTCCTCATTCAGGCAGCTTCCGCAGAAATCGTTTGAGAGGAGAACCAGTCTATTGGCGTGCCTGTCAATGATGCAGTGTCCTGTGATGACACCTGCTCTAATACTGATGTGCGTCCTTTTCTCTGTAATTAAACAGATAGGGTGTTATCCAGCTCAAGCCAAATTTGTCTAGTGATGTGGTATGTAATGCCATCTGCCCACCTGCGATCGGTGGTGTCAATCGCATTAATTTTGAGAAGCAGTTTGCATGTATCGCGAGTCCTGCCGAGATTCCCCTTCTTCGGTAGAATCGATAAAGTTGTGTCATGTCTGCCGAATACGTCGGCCATACAGTGTTGAATTTTGAACATGCATTTTAAATTGTTTTAGTATCTATTTAAGAGAAAGCGTCGATTTAAAGTGGTTTCTGAATTGAAGGTGGCTGGCTGTCGGTAAAAATAATGATACCTCTCTTAGATATCACATTACACTTTAGGCAAGATAGGTCATATTTGATCGCCATTATATCCCCCTGGGAAATGTACAGTGGCTAGAGAGGCGAAAGGAGATATTTATGTAAACGTCTTTAAAGTTTAAAAGATTCTGTGCTCCAAAATTTTGTAAATAATGAAAGGAAATCGTTTGATAATAATCACTTTTTACATTAACAAAACGATTTTATTTTGTTTATGAATAACAACAGAATTTAAAAGAAAAGCATTAGTTTTGCAAAAAACGATATTCAAAAAAGTAAATCATGAAGAAGAATCCACAAGAAAGGAGACTGCACCAATTATAGAGGCATCAGTCTCCTCAACATCGCTTATAAGATCATTTCTGCGATATTGTGCGAACGCCTGAAACCTTTTATCAACAGCCTGATTGAACAATATCAGTGCGGTTTCAGGCCAGGAAAGTCCATCATCGATCAAATATTCACACTTCGGCAGATCCTGGAGAAAACCCAAGAAGTCCAAATCGATACTCACCATATCTTTATCGATTTCAAGGCCGCCTAGGACAGCATCTATAGAGAAGAGCTTTATAGAGCCATGTCTAGTTTTGACATCCCTGCCAAACTTGTCCGTCTGTGCAGGCTGACGATGGAGAGCGCTCGCTGCTCCATCAAGGTCGGTAATGACCTCACCGAGACCTTTGATGTCAAAAAAAGTCTTAGACAAGGTGACGCATTGTCATGTGACTTCTTTAATATTGTACTTGAACGGATTGTGCGGAACTCACATGCCAACACCGGAGGCACAATCTATCACAAGTCTGTAAAACTGCTTGCATACGCCGACGATATAGACATTATCGGAAGAACTCAGCGGGCTGTCACCGATGCGCTTGCAAGCCTTGAGGTGGAAGCGGTCAAAATGGGTTTAGCGATAAACGAGGGCAGAAGCAAGTATATGCTGTCAACAAGAAGGGACAGTGAAGACCGACGAATTGGACAGAACGTCACAGTGGGCAGCTATAACTTCGAAGTAGTAAGGGAATTTGTCTACCTTGGCTCTGCTATAAACTCCAAAAAATAACATCAGAGCAGAAATCAAGCGAAGAATAACCCTTGCCAATCGCTGTTTTTTTTTGGGCTTGTAAGGCAATTCTACAGTAAAGCCCTATCTCGAACAACTAAGGAGACTCTGTATAAGACTCTGATCATCCCAGTCCTGCTTTACAGCGCTGAAACATGGACTTTATTAAAACAGGACGAAGATATCCTTGGTCGCTTCCAGAGAAAAATTCTTAGTAAGATTTTCGGTCCCGTTTGCGTTGACGGGTTTTGGAAGAGAAGATTCAATCACGAACTATACGAGCTGTACAACGACATCGACCTAGTCAAAAAACTGCGTATTGGATGTCTGAGATGGCTAGGACATGTAGAGCGAATGGACACCAACGCTCCGGCTCGCAGAGTTTTCGAATCTAACCCGAAGGGACGACGCAGTAAAGGACCTCTTCGCCATAAGTGGCGCGCACAAGTTCAAGGGGACCTCGACCAACTTGGAGTGCGCAACTGGAGGCAATTAGCTAAAGACCGAGCTAAATAGAGAGGCTTGTTGGTTGAGGCCCAGGTTCACCCCGAACTGTAGCGCCACCTAAGTAAATAAGTAAGTAAGAAGAAGAAATTTTAGCTGCATTTGCTTGTACCCGTTAAAAAACTTAGGCTAGATGTGTGCAAAGTTGCTACAACTAAGTACTTATGGAAACATAAAGAAGGTAGGAAGGTAAGAAGACATATTGAACCTTAAAACAATTGCAGTGTGAAAATTAAAAGCTTTGCTACCTTCTTGTCTATGCTATGAACGCAAAAAACAGGGTTTATCTGAGTTATAGTGGAGTTGTTTGAAAACTGTTTGCATAAGTCCACTCATGGACTCATGGAGACGTGTCAAAGTGGTTTTCATCCCCAAGGCGGGCCGGCGAGGACATGAATCTGCGAAGGATTTTAGACCCATAAGCCTGTCCTCCTTTGTTTTGAAAACTTTAGAACGTATCCTAGACTTCCATATCCGCGATAACCTGAGTTCTCCACTGTCGAAATCCCAGCATGCGTATCTGAAAGGGCGGTCCACAGTAACTGCTCTTCATGAGGTCGTGCGTACAGTGGAAAAAACTCTTCACTACAAAGAATATACTCTCGCCACATTTCTTGATATAGATGGAGCCTTCAACAACATTTTTACTGAATCTATTCAGTAATCTCTCACCCAGTTAGGTGTAGAAGGCTTTATTAGCAAATGGATAGCTTCTATGCTCAGTACTCGTATAATCCATGCAACACTAGGCAACAGTAGTACAACTAAGACGGTAAATAGAGGAACTCCACAAGGCGGAGTCATCTCCCCCTTTGCTCTGGTTAATGGCGATTAATAAAATCTTGGTGCGACTTGATAAGGAGGGTTTTAAGGTGGTTGCGTACGCGGATGATATGGTTATACTAGTATCAGGAAAGTTCCTCTCCACGATAAGTCAACTCATGGAGAGGGCTCTGAATAAGGTACACTCATGGGCTACGAGCTGTGGCCTCGGAGTAAATCCGGAGAATACTGAAATGATACTGTTTACCACTAAAACCAAACTAGATGGTAGCCTCTCTCGCTTTGCTCCAGTGCAAAATACCTAGGCACGGTTCTAGACCCGAAACTTAGTTGAAAACTCAATATAGAACAGCGAATTAAGAAGGCAAGCGTAGCTTTCTATCCCTGTAATAAAACATTCGGTATGGAATGGGGACTCCAGCCGAAGATGACCCTTTGGATGTACACAGCCGTTGTGCGTCCAATTCGTACTTACGGCGCTATCGTTTGACGGCCAGCTTTGAGCAAAAAGTACAATATCGACAGAATCAAAAAAGTACAATATCGACAGAATCAAAAAAGTACAGAGACCGGCGTGCATGGGTATCACAGGAGCAATGAGGTCTTGTCCAACAGATGTTCTCAGTATGATCTTGCATCTGATCCCCCTCAAACTACATATCAAAGACACAGCTATATGCAGCGCAGTCCAGCTCAGGGAATATGGATGCTGGACCACAAGGCCATATGCTCACGGCAAGGTCCTGGAGACGATACCAAGTGAACTGGTTGCGTCCTCGACCGACTACACGATACCCAAACTCAACTTCAGAAAATCCTTCTTAACAAAATTTCCTTCCAGAGAAGAATGGAAGAATGGAATCGTTACCTGCAACTATGATATAGGGATATACAAGGACAATTCGAAGATGGACTGCAGGCATCTTTTCTGACCAGCTGAATATATCAAGGTCTTTCCGTCTCCCACACTCTGCTAGTGTTTTCCAAGCGGAGCTTCTTGCGATTCGAGAAGCCTACCGCCTGCTAAACAATCTTCCAACATCTAATCACAATATCGCTATTTTTTCGGATAGCCAGGCTGCCATCAAGGCCATTGATGCGGTTTGCATCTCTTCAAAAGCGAGAGCGTGCTGATGAGCTGGCCAGGCGAGGGTCGGCCCTTAACGGCTCTCTAGCAGAAAGAGTCAACATTCCGCTTGGTGCCGTTAAGGGCTATATTCGCCTTCACTTCCTCCAGCTAGCCAATCGCGGGTGGCACAGCCTCACAAGCTGTGTCATATCTAGAAAGACGTGGCCCAATTTCAACAAACCCAGGTCAAAAGAGTTACTAAGCAAACCAAGACCAGTTATTGCCAAAATCGTAGCTATTATCACAGGTCACTGGCCAGTTGGAGACCATGCGGCCAAACTTGGTATCTCCCACAACACCTTTGTAGGAGCTGCAAGGATATTAATGAGAATGTCACTTCCTTTGCAGATGTCCGGCCCTGACGAGGATCAGACATCAAACTCTTGGCAAACCCTTCGAGGATCTGAGAGAGATAGCGGACAAGAGGATTGGAGAACTAATCCTCTTCCTGAACTCCACGGGGTGGGTTTAAACTTAACATTTTTAACTAACCACTACAATAGGTATACACGAGTCCGTGGTAACAAAACGGCGCACCCTAAGTGCTAATTGGGTTCTTTTGGACCGCCACTTTACCTACCTAAGTCCACTCATATTCCCCAATTGTTTGTGAAGAAATGAAATATTGTCATTTTTTTTAAACACACTGTATTTTGAGAATAAGTTCTCAATGGTGCTCTTTTTGTGTTGGTACAAATTTCAGCTCTCTAGGTAATACGACGCACGGCGATTATGATAGGAACAAAAAAAACGCGTTGGTGGTGGATAATGCTAGAAAGAGAGATACTTAGTGTAAATCGAATACCATTGCCATTTGACACAATACTCTTGCATCAGCTATGACATTCACCGGAGGGGTCAGAGGGACTAGGTATGTTTACAAGGCATGTCGTCTTGTGAGAGGTGAAGACAATCAAAACGAGAAGTGCTCTATGTGCTAACCGCAATATCCGGTTAATCTGACGTACCGATCCCTATACAGGGTTTACTTTAAAGGAGCTTGGGCAACTGGGCAATTCATGCTCACTTGGCATCGGCCTGAATATGTATGTAAGGATAATACAGTAAGGCCCAATGCACACGGAGCAACTGGAAAAAAAATTAAACCGGTTGGCAACTCGGGTTACAGACCAGTTACGGACTCAGCGTTGACTTGACTCCATACACGAGGAAACTCATCACCAATCAAAATCTCTAATTCGTTCAGTGTCGTCATGGATACCGGACGTGAAATGTCTTCGGAAGACTCGAGCGAAGATGAAGCCATCATGTTGTATTACTATCTCAGGAGAAGGAGAAGAATACTAAGAAGGTTTTGGGTACACCCATACCTTGAAAACAATTTTACGACATTTCCGACTTCTATCCATGCCTTCTCTGTTTCATTTTTCTTCGAATAGCCGGGAAGGTGATAATTGTACAAAATGGGATGTTTTTCAACCTCCCCCACCAGCAACAGGTTGGTCTATTGTTCGCTCATCTTCGACAAACTAAAAACTGAAATCAATAGGCAACCCGACATGCAAATCAACAGACGACTGGTTACAAACTGGTTTTTGTGAATCACAAACGAGTTTTCAAGCAGTAGCGTCGTGTGCGGCGTCCCATTTAGTCATACCCACAGGGTATGACTCAAAGCAAACTAGTTGCCAATTCGCATCGCTGGTCAGTTTTTTTCCAGTTGCTCCGTGTGCATTGGGCCTAAGAGTTGAATGCAGTAAAGAATTCATCCTTAAAAGCGCTGCACTGCAGAATAGAAAAAAACTTAAGCTTTAGTGCGGTTTCCTTAGTTTTAATATTGAGATTTCACTTTGCAATAAAATGTCACTGTTGGGAGGTAAGGCAAACACAGCAAAGCTCTACGTAAAAGGCCTTTCAGTATCGTTATGTAGTTTAATTTATGCATACTATAAACTACGATTATTGCACTTCACTCTTCCACTCCTTACTAGAATTTAAAGACCGACGGAACCGGAACAAATCACTAAATTACTGCTTCGAATTATTCTAAAGCTTCTAATCGTTCACATACAATTCAATTTTGTGTGCAGTTAACTTATTAATCAATTTATTTATTCACCAGAAAAATGACATACAATCTGAAATTACTCACGATGTGACAGATTCGAGGTACAGATTAAGACTGCAATCTTTGTTTATTTAGTCTTTGAAGACGACTTTAAAACAGCGGGGCCATCATCACAACTCGCGATAACATTTGTCAATTCTTGTTGTGGGAATTTCCGAGAAATATTTACACATGTACATACATATAGGTATATAGGAAATTTTTAAAAAAATAAAAGCAAAAACTTAATCTATTGACCTTCTAACATTTTGCATTATACTCATTCGAAACTCTATTTGTGTAGGTATTCACGGTGTTTGGCAAAGTCGGCTCACTACCTCTGAGCGTCAAATTTCGAGTGAAAAATGGATTAGTTATAGGTACAGATCCGACTTTAACTATAATACCAGTTATACCAGTTGTTTTGCCCTTCCATTGTCATCTTCTTCTTTCGTTTCTATCTGCTACAAATTTCCACTTACTAAGTGAATCATTTCTAAGTGGAAAACATAATTTCCCCATTCGTGTGATACCTTGAAGCACTCTGGAAACGCTTAACTTGGAGTTTCTTCGGAATGAATGAGCACACATTTTTGTGGTTTTTTGGTAGGTTTTTCACTAAAGCCTGGTATCCGCTTTTATATATCTACGTATTTCATGCTAAAAGGGAGGCATGAACATACAAATATTACCTGTTGTGCCAAGCTTCGTCCAGGATGTATGTATAAAAAGAACACTTATGACTAGCTTTTGCGGACGTTTCCCTAGGCCGTTTATTGTCAGCTCTTCCACACAACATTTTTATATACGAGTATGTACCGTTTAGGTAGGTAGTAAGTAGTAGTAGTTCTACCTACCAGTGTACCATTTAACTAAAGCAACCAATAAAAGCCATCTGAAAAGCATTTTTCCCGACTTGTTTCAATTTAACTCCTTTTGATAAAACTTGATGATGTCAGGATCGAAAAATTACAGAGATCGACGTGTGTAGGTATCACAGGAGCATTGAGGTGTTATCTAACAGATGCTCTAAGTGTGATCCTGCACCTGATCCCCGTCAAACTTCGTATTAAAGAAGAGGTGTATGCAGCGTAGTCCGGCTCAGGGAATCTGGGTGCTGAACCGCAAAGCCATATGGTCACTGTTAGATCCTGGAGACGATACCAAGTGAACTGGTGACGTATTCGACCGACTGCAGGATACCCAAGCTCAGCTTCAGGAAAGTATCCTTATCAAAATTGCTTAACAGAAAATAATGGAAGAACGGAAGCGTTATCAATGGCTATGATATAGATATTAGATGTACGAGGTTTGTCTGAAAAGTTTCCAACATCAACATGAAGAAGGCAGCACTCGTCAACAAAACTAGGGAATGTGCTTGCGTATCTTTTAAAAGATACTCCCCAAAATTTCAGCCATTTTGGATGCGCAGTTTTTGTCTGCCAAACATATGGTATGAGTAAGTCAATGTGAATGTTTTTGTGAAAATGGAAAAAATTGAGTATCGAGCTGTCATTAAATACAATTTGTTTTTGAGAGGCAATGCGCCTACACAAATCAAAGGCGAGTTGGACGCTGTGTACAGTGTACGGGGACTCTGCCTCATTATTTACCACTGTGAAATTTTGGGCAGCTGGATCTGGCCGTACCAGCTTGGGAGACGATGACCACAATATTCTTCACGTCCTGGACAAGGGAGATAAGGTCAGTCCTAAACATAGACATAGCAGGCCGTCGAATTCCAACTTCCACTCAACCAAGACTTTTTGTCGTCACTTTCGGCAGCATGATGACGTCCGCCGCACATGCATCAAACATCAGAAACCAACTTAGACCTCGAAACAATGTACTCAAGTCCTTAGCGGTATCTTCCTTGGAAATCGATAAAGGGACGCTATTCGCGAAATACAAGGCAATCGGTCGCTCCGTGCTGAGCTATGCCGCCCCCATCTGGACACCACAGCTGAGTGACACAAACTGGCAGCATCTTAAAGCCTGCGAAATCACGACCATAAGGATGTCACCGGATATCACATGCTGATCACGTCCATGCTGAGACGACGTTGCCTCCAGTAAGGGACCATAACACAATGCTCTCCAAGCAGTTCCTTCTAGCTTGTCACCTCAACCATCACCCTAATCATCCGTCGACGGTGGCACCACAACTATCCCGTTCCATTCGCAAAGGGCTTCAAGTCTACAAATACGACCTTGACGCCTACACGCAGGGCACTAGGATCGACAGACAGACCTACACAGATGCATTGAAAAGCATTCATCACACAACTGTGCCCCACTCTACGGAGAATCTCTACCCCAACGTGGTCCTCGAAGGCCGTCCACTACCAATACAAGGACCACCCTAGCTCAGCTACGCTCAGGTTGGTGTCACCTACTAAATAGCTACAAGAACCGTCTCAACGCCTCCATAGAAGACAAATGCCCTGACTGCGGAAATGGCCCGCACAACATCAAACATATTTTCGATTGCCAGCAAGCAACCGACTTGCGCCCCGATGCACTTTGGGAACGACCCATAGACGTGGCTCGATTCTTGAGCCTAGAAACTGATTTGTCCCCAGCGGAACCGTATCTGCTACAACAAGAACAACGATGAACGTTCGGGACGTCCAAGGACTACAACCACTGACGTAACATTGCTCAAGTTCACCAAATGGTGCTAGGCAACTGTTGAATTAAAGTGAAAGAGATAACAGAGGCTATGAATATATCCAAAGAACGTGTTTGTGACATATTGAATCAAGATTTAGGCATGAAAAAGCTGACCGCGCGTTGGGTGCCGCGTTTGCTCACTTTAGACCAAAACGTGTTCGAATGAACATTTCCAACGCTCTGTTGGCGCAGTTTAGGCGCAATAAACCAGAGTTTTTAATTACTGTAGATGAAACTTTGATACACCATTACACCCCAGAAACAAAAAAAAAAACAGTCAAAACAGTGGACTGCGAAAGGATAATCGGCTCCAAAAAAAAAAACAAGAACTGCTTTTTTTCGGCTATAAAATTGATGGCGACTGTTAGGATAGTCATGGAGTTATCTTAACCGATTATCTTTAAAATGGAAAAACCATTATAGGAGTAAACTACGCATCGTACCGATTTTCAGGAGCTGCATCCTAAATAACCATGTACCCTACTCATGGAGACGGGTGAGAGTGGTTTTCATTCCGAAGGTGGGGAGGCGCGGACATGAGAACGCGAAAGATTTCAGACCTCCTTCGTTTTGAAGACCCTCGAGCGCGTTCTAGACAACCATCTGCGAGATACAATCGAGTCATCTCTCTCCAAATCCCAGCACGCATACCTCAAAGGAAGATCTACAGAAACAGCTCTTCATGAAGTAGTGCGAACAATAGAAAAATCCATACAGTATAAGGAATACACTTTAGCTACCTTTCTAGACATAGAAGGAGCTTTTAACAATGTACACTGAAGTAATTCTAGAGTCCCTCACGGAGCTGGGCATAGAAACCTACCTAAGCCAATGGATAGTCTCTATGCTCAGCACTAGAACCATTCAGGCATCTCTAGGAAACAGCACCATAACCAAATTTGTCAGTAGAGGAACGACCCAAGGTGGAGTCATCTCACCTCTACTATGGCTAATAGTCATGAATAAAATCCTTTTATGCTTAGACAGAGAAAGAATTAAAGTAGTTGGGTATGCGGACGACATTGTGATTTTAGTGTCGGGACTTTTTCCTCCCGTAATAAGTGAGATCATGGAGAGTGCTCTAAGTAAAGTCACCGCATGGCCCAGAAAAAGTGGACTTGGAGTCAACCCAAATAAAACTGAACTGATGCTTTTCGCCACAAAAACCAAAATACCCGAATTCAATCTTCCTCGACTAAACGGTCAGATACTCTCCTTATCTTCCAGTTCTAAGTACCTATGAGTTATTCTAGATCCTAAACTTAACTGGAAACCAAACATAGAGGAACGAGTAAAGAAAGCATGTATAGCCTTCTATGCCTGCAACAGAACCTTCGGCAAAAGATGGGGCCTGCAACCAAAACTGACCCTGTGGATGTACACAGCCATAGTACGCCCAATCCTTACCTACGGGTCGATAGTATGGTGGCCGGCCCTTAAAATAGCCTATAACATAACCAAACTAAATAAGGTGCAAAGAGCAGCATGCATAGGCACCACAGGCGCCCTACGGTCAACTCCGTCAGACGCTCTAACAGTCCTGCTACACCTTCTACCCCTAGATCTACATATCACAAACATCTCAGCACACAGCGCAATCAGATTCAGAGAGTCCAAGTAATGGACTGCGAAACCCTATGGACACAGCAATATCCTAGATTCTCTAGCAGGAGAACTCGTATCTACTCCAACAGATTACATCATCTCCACATTGAACTTCACAAAGCGTTTCGATGTACAATTCCGTTTCGATCTAATAGTCTACACCGATGGGTCAAAAATGGACTGTGGGGTTGGTGCGGGTGTTTTCTCGGAGTCCCTGAACATCGCAAGATCGTACAGACTCCCGGACGCTGCCAGCGTCTTCAAAGCGGAATTACTCGCCATTCGCGAAGCCGGTCGCCAAATCAGGTCGCACACAAATACACTACCAAGGAAAAGAATCGATATTTTAATTGATAGCCAATATGCTATCAAAGCCATTGCCTCGGAAACCATTTCCTCGAAATTAGTACTAGAATGCCGACAGGAGCTGGCCTCGCTAAATGGCCAATGCATGGTGACCCTAGTCTGTGTTCCAGGCCACAGCAACGTTGATGGCAACGAACATGTTGACGAACTTGCCAGGCGAGACTCAGCCCTCCACTGCTCACTTGGGGAACCTGTCCACACCCCGCTCGGAGCAATTAAGGCAATCATCTCCTCAATCTTTCTTAGAAAAGCTAACCTTAAATGGTCTAGGTTAACGAACTGCGTCATATACAGAAAGATGTGGCCTAACTACAACAAGACCAAGACAACCGACCTATTGAACAGAACGCGCAAAGACATTGCCCGTATAATCGCAATAATCATGGGACACTGGCTGTAGGAGAGCACGCAGTCAAACTAGGTATTCCATATTATACACACTGCCGTAGTTGCAACATAGCCACCGAAAAGGAAACAATTATCCACTACATGCGCACTTGTCCAGCACTAGCTAGGGCTAGACATCAAGCATTAGGCAAACCCTTCTACAATTTACTTACCCATGGTCTCCACTGGCAATAATTCATTGCAAGAAATATTTCATGCAATCGAAATTTCCAATGGAGACCGCAAATTTCTTGAAATGACTCATTTCAAGAAATCGATTTCTGCTTTCATTTCTTGCCATCTCTGTGGAAATAAACCCTGAAATAAATTTGACAGCGAGTGTCAATTTGAGTTTTACTACGAAAAAGACATGGCTGATTGGTGCCTGACATGAAGTCTGAAATAAATATGTCTCATGGAGACTCGGTGCCAAGCAAGAATTGGTCGTTGCTTGCTCTTACGTGATATGGTTGAAAATGAAATTTCTTGACATAATTTGCCCACCGTATAAAAAAATAAAAATTTCTAACACGATGTCTGACCTAATGTTTGAAATAAATATGTCTCGTGGAGGCTCGGCGTTAAGGAGATCTTGGGTAAAAACATAAATGAGCTAACCCTCTTCTTAAACTCCACAGGCTGGCTCTAGATTGTCCTCACCAACACACATCAACATCCAAGGTCGCATGATCGTGGTGTCAAAACGGCACAACACTGCTAATTGGGTCTCTGTTTTACAGAACCGCCACTTCTACCTACCTACCTAAACTACGCATCATTACTTAATAAGCTGAATGCAGAAATCGCGGAAAAACTGCCACATTTGCAGAAAAAAAAAATGTTTGTTTCACCAAGATAATGTGCCGTCGCACACCTCAGCGGTTGCCATGGCAAAAATCCACGAATTGCGGTTTCAGCTGCTTAACCACCTTCCTTACTTACCATATCCCCCAGGAGAATTTTTTTTGTGCCTAAGCTCTCGGAGGACAGAAATGTTCGTCAAATGAGAATGCCATCACCCTTGTAAACAATTATTTTGCAGAGAAAGCGCCGAGTACTATTTGGACGGGTTAAAGAGATGGGGCATCACTGGGAGAAGTGTGTAGACTTACAAAAAGACTATGCAGAAAAATAAAAGTAAATTTGAAGAAAAATTATTTATATCTTTGTTAGGAAACTTTTTAGACCACCCTCGTATACACGGACGATTGCCCAACTAAATATATCGAAGTATTTTCGTCTGCCAAACTCTGCTAGCGTTTTTCCGGCGGAGCTTCTCGCGATTCGCGAAGCCTGTCGCTTGCTTAATAACTTCCCAACATCTAACCACAGTATCGATATCTTTTCAGATAGCCAAACTGCTATCAAGACCATTGATGTGGTTACCACATCCTTAAAACTGATATATCCAATGCCGGTTTGAAATGAATCAACAAAGTATACACTCAAGTACTACTCTCATCTGGGTCATAGGGCACAGTAAATATAAACGTAATGAGTGTGCTAACGGCTGGCAAGATGAGGGTCAGACCTTAAAAGCTTTCTAGCAGAAATAGTCGATATTCCTTTAGGTACCGTTAAGGGCTATATTCATTTTCACTTCTTCCAGCTAGCCAATAGCGGGTGGAACAGTTGTGCTATATCAGTTACAACAAATCGAATTCAAACGAGTTACTAAGGAAGTCAAGACCAGATATTGTCAGAGTTGTAGATATTATTACCGACTACTGGCCAGTTGGGAAGCAACCAAGCCGAGCTTGGTATCCTCCACAAACCTTTTGAAGAAGCTGCAAGGAAATTAATGAGAAGCTCTGTGCCACTTCCTTTGCAGATGTCCGGCCCAAGTGAAGAACAGACAACATAATGCAGGTAAACCCTTCTTCGAGGAAGTGAATGAGATATCTGACAAGATGATTCTAGAACTCATCCCTTATCTGAACTCCATATACATATAATTAGTATTTGGATGAACCTCCTTTGCCCTGTATCACATCCTGTCCTGGGTATATCTGCAGTAGTACTATCTAATTCCCTTCTGACTACGTCCTTAAAAGCGGCTTTATTTGACGGTTTTGCCCTGGTAACTCAAGTGATCTATGGGGTTGAAATCTGCTGACTACAGTGACCAGTCCAGAACCCGACTTGCATTATCTTGAAATCATTTTGATATTAATTTGTGTTGATTGGTTTGCAAAATGTTAAGGTATTCTTCCTTTTTCATAATACCGGTCGATACAATAAGCTCTCCATACCTACTCTAAGCCATATAGCCCCAAATCATAAATTTTTCTTAGAAGAACAGCACCAGATTATACCATATTGTAGCATTCGCAGAAAGTACTTTTCACACTGCAACACTACTGCCATTTGCCCAAACTGCCATTATGCGCATCAGTTTGTTCCACATTTCTCATTCCACAATTCACCCCTAGTGACATCTAGCATATGTATACATATCGAAAATGTTCTAGAGGTTTCTGTATTTGGTATAAATACACCAACCACCAGCAGAGAAGACACAGTCGATAGAAGTGAAAATAGCAATGAACAAGTGCGATTTCTGTGAGAATTAATTATTTGAAAATTAGTGCTGAGAATAAATGATATTGTGATTAAAGTTGGATTTGTAGACACAGTTTAAGTTGGGATCAATAAAGATTAAAGTGCCCCCCTGGCAGCTGACCTCCTCGTGGTGGGGGGCCGGCAACGTAACTGGGATGTGCAACTTAAATAGTTATTCCCATCCATACAATCCAGTCATGGCTTACAAAGCGCACACCCCATGATGATAAAAGGAGACGATTGGCCTCAGATATTGCCAAACCTGGTAAGCCAGGGAATCCTTTGGAGCCAGGCCTGAAGGGTGTCAGCTTGTGAGCATCTGGTGGTCAATCTGTCTCGCTTGGCAGCCGACCGGCTCAAATCCGAAATGGCTACGAGCTTCCTGTCAATGGTTTCGAGAACCATTACGGGGGTCAAGGGATGAGCGCGATATGCACCGATAGGGGCCCAGATGGATTCTCTGGTTTTCGACAACGGCATCGACTTAAGATAGGCACATGGAACGTTCCATCGCTCGCAGGGAAGGACCTTAAGCTTGTTGGGAAGGCTGTTAGAAGTCGACTAGATATGGTTGGCGTCTCTTTAACAAAGCAGAGAGGTTCTAAAACTGTGGACCTTTCGGATGGGTGGATGCTCATTCTGTCAGGAGCCGCACCCTCAATGTCTGTTCAAGCCGTAGTGGGGAAACTCATAAGTCCCAGGTTGACAGACAGAGTATTGGAGTGCATATCGTACCATTAGGAGGGAGAGTTGCAGCCTTAAAGATCAAGCTTGAAAGATCGACTCCGGCCTTGGTGCAGGTATATGCACCAAACCTTTAGTCAGAGTATGTAGCTTTCCTAGATGAATTTGATGCTGCCTTCAAAAGCTGCCGGATGTGATTCTTTTGTCCTGGTGGGTGACTTCAATGCTCACGTGGGTGTAGATGTTATGACATGGGGGAGTGTGAATGGGAGGAACGGTGATTCTGATCAAAACACGAACGGAGAGAAGTTGTTGGATTTTTGCTGTGAAAATGGCTTATCCATCATTAACACTATCTTTCCACACAAAGACATTCACAAATACACGTGGTACCGTCAGGGTCTTCAGCAAAAGGCGCTAAAAGATTTCTTTTGTGGCACCATCGAGTCTGAAGACAATGGTTTGTGATGTTCGCGCATTGAGTGGGGCTGAACTGTCAACTGATTATCACTTAGTGCTTTGCAAATTGTATTGTATCTCTCTGAAAAGTTTGAACGAATTCCAACTGTTCCATCAAATATAGAGGAAGAATGGCAACTGTTTTCAACAGCGGTTTTTGCCTCTGCGGAAGATGTTTGTGGAGTGAAGCGGCTTGGTGTGGCGGCTGGTGGTGAGAAAAGAACTGTTTGGTTCAAAACGCCCGGAGTTCAAGAAGCCATCAGAGAGAAAAGAGCCTTTAAGGCGTGGAATCACTTGGGGAACTCCGATTCTCGAAATGGGTACACCGAGTGGCGAAGAACTTGGAAATTAACTGTGAAAACAGCGGAAGAACAGTCTTGGAAGGAGTTTGGCGAAAAATTGGAACGTGACCACAGATCTGCAAATAAGTTGTTCTGGCAAACCGTCCGCCGACTCAGAGGAAAAAAGTTGAATATCGTTGAAGGAGTCAAATCCAAAGACGGTACAATCTTTCCAATGAGGAGGACATCTTACACAGGTGGAGCGATCACGTTTCTAATTTGCTCAATCACGAAGAGGGCACCGAAGATGACAGACCTATGGTCGAGAGTAGGGCGGAACTAGTCCTACGGTAGAGGAAGTAACTTTGGCGATCAAAGCGCTAAAAGTTGACAAATATGCTGGTGTGAGTGAAACCCGACCGGAAATGATCAAGGATTTAGGTAAAGAAGGAGTGCAATGGTTCTCGCGTGTCATTAAAGTGACCGGTGAAACACCTGGTGATTGTTCTTCTTTTTAAAAAAGGGGACAAAAAGATTGCGCCAACTACAGGGTATATCTCTTTTAAGTCTCCCTGGAAAAGTCTTTGCTTAAGTGCTGGAAACGCTTGTTAAATCAATACATTTCACTGTGGGCATTGGACTCCGCCAAGGGTGCGTTTTATCGCCTCTGGAATGAAGATAAACGTGAGCAAATTGGAAGTAATGGTCGTTTCCCATTCAGTGCACTCTGCATGTTAGTGGAGTCCCACTGAAGCAGGTGGATAAGTTTAAGTACCTCGATGTCTTATTCACGAGCGATGGGAAGAGCAATGCCGAGTTATCCAGTAGAATTGGTCAGGCTGGATCAATTTTGAGAGAGCTTGGCCAATCTGTTATAAGGAAGGCCGAACTTAGTGTTCAAGCTAAGCTATTGGTTTTTAAAACGGTGTATGTTCCAACTCTCACCTATGGTCATGAAATTTGGGTAGTGGCCGAAGAATAAGATCGCGGATACAAGCTGTCGGAATGAGGTTCCTTCGCAGTGTTGCCGGAATAACTTATAGAGATCGAGTGCGCAACACCAGACTACGTGAGGCACTCAATGTTGAGCAGCTACTTCCCCGAATGGCACGATCTATGCTTCAACAGTTTGGCCATGTAGTGCTTATGACCCGGGACCTGCTTTCAAGACGTGCCATGATTGCTGCGCCATCAGGTAGGTGACTTCTCGGTAGGCGTAGAAATACATGGTTGGGTCAAGTCCGACATCTTTCCTTGAGCCGTCTACGGATTTCTCCTGATACTTACTTTACTTAGTTATATCCTGTATCCACTTGTGGGTCCTAGGGCATCTGCGAATCATTGGCTGCAAGTTGGCATTATCGCCAGTGCTTTCGGATATGGATGAGAGAGTATGATAACTCCAGTTACATACGTGGATTGAGGAACAATTGGTCAGCAAGAGGATCGAGCTTACACCACGTTAGCTATGCTGGTACCTCTTCCTATAGGCTTACATACCAAAGACTGTCTGATTTAAAAAAAAAAAAACAGATCCAAATTTAAAAAACAAGTCAAACATTTATTTATCAAGTTTAACAACAATAGTCTCGGTTCCACCGATTTGAAATTCTCCGAAATAGATTTTCTCATTCAAGGATTTGCCTACCACGACATGCCCACTGTAGTACATCGAAGTCATGTCCATTGTTATCATAGTTTTGCCAAAATTCGTTATCGAAACGAACGAATTCCTCCTTGGATACACTCTCTCCACGACGATTATATCGTCCCTACTGCGCCGTACTTGTGTGTTTGGAATATTCTGATTTGGCTTGCAGATGACGTTCTTGTATATCGACGGAGATCGTTCCCGCAAGTGTATCATTCTGGATACGTGATTGAAATTGTCCAAACTAAAGTAAGGAGTTTGCGGTAACCACGGAAGGGATTTCGTGCCCGTGAACTTTTGTCCCTCATTGAACTGCATGATAGACAGATGGTGTAAGTGCCTTGTGTCTGGATGATCGTTAAAGGGATCTAGAACGTTCTCTAAAGCGATTTCATCACCGTAGAAAATATTTGGAGATCCTGGCAACATGAGTTGCATAATAGTGGCCGCCAGTGTAGCATTGCCATGCATTTCTTTCGAAATACGTTGCCAATCGAGTCCAGCAATTGACCAGTGAATCCAAGGACCATGCTCTGTGGGTGCGAGTATTCCATTCAATGTCGCTTGAATCTGCTGCATCAGACGTTGTGTGCCATTCATGACATCCAAATGGACGTCAACCAGATCAACTTGAGCTAGGATCTGCTGCGCCTTCGCAGGACTGACTTTCTCCAACAACGCATTATCTATAATAAGAGCACGTTGTGGTCCAAGAATGTGTTTCCACTCGGCAATGTTATTCAACAGATTGTCATCATTTGCATACATCTCCAAGCCCTTTATATAAAATCCGTCGACACCCATTTCGATCCACGTTTGTATCGCAACAGATATCACATTATCGGTTTTAATTGGTGCAGCTTCAGTGGCATTGCCGTCAGTTGTGTGATTCACCTCATTTGCCAGCTCTAGCCTCTTGAGGTAGGGATAAATTGGCAAATCTAGAACCACTGATATATTTGTAGCATGTAAAGTCCTTGTCAGAGTGCTGAAGTCTGAAGTAGTCCCTAAGACTGGTGCAACATCAACCAGAGATGTTATGTTCTGGTAGTCATCTGGATAATTATCTGAAGGGAAAATTGAGTTCAAACGAACTACACTAATGCCTAGACTACGAAAGTAGTCAAAGCGGTGGTATATGCCTCGAAAATCACCTACTCCATCACCATTGGAGTCTTGGTAGCTAGCCGGGAAGATTTCATAGAATACACTGCCTCTGTACCATGCGGTTCTGTAAGAAAAAAGTTTAGAAATGAATTGGAAATGAAGGATTGTATGTAAAGACTTACTTTGGATTACAGGTTGTTGGCAATGTGATGATCATGGCAACGACAATGGCACACATTGCCAGTAAGCTGGACATGAAAATAAAAAATGTGCATTTTCGTATAAGCGGCCAATTCCAGGAGACAAAAGATGGCGTGTCGTTTGAAGATTTCATGACTAAGTGGCCCTTTATGCCTAACCCATTAGAGTCCTGAAATGAAAAATAAAAAATATTTCTCAGTTTGTTACGAATGTATCTAACAAATTCAAAATGTATTTTACGTTTCGCAAGCTAAAAACCTTACTGAAGGTGTTCTTCAAAATATGCCCTAAATATTGTGGAACAGGTGTACTTCACCTTAAAAGCCGACTCCAGGGTCATCTAAATATCGAAATATATCCGAAGATAACATCCTTGGTAAATCAACTATTGGGTACACTGATAACTACGCAGACGTTAGGGTCCTTACCGACCTTGATGGAGCAAGCGCATGTCCCTACATCGCATGAATATGAGAGAACTTTAGCTTAGCGTGCGACGTGACAAGCGCAACTACATCAATGCGCTGGCTACAGAAGCAGAAGAAGCTGCACGAAGGTGCGACAGCAGGACCGTCTACAGAATCACTAAAGAGCTGATAGGTGGTCGCAGCTGCAGCCAACACCCAGTGAAAAACCTAGACGGTTCCTTGCTCATTCCGGATGAGGACCAGCTCAGGAGATGGAAAGAGCATTTTGCTACGGTTTTGAACCCCGTATTCGCTAGCGATATGCTCCCAAATCAGACTGAGATGCCCGAGGTGAGAAGTTCCCGAATACGCACCACGACTCCCAGTAATGATGAGATCATTACCGCGGTCAAGGTACTCAAAACCTACAAGGCGGTAGGACTTGACGGTATTCCAGCAGCGCCCACAACATCGGCTGAGCTTCTGCTTCCACTTATAGAGAGAGCTTGGGAAGCTGAGAGCTTTCCTAACGTGTGGAAGTGGAAAAAGGGAATGATCGTCAAGCTTCCTAAGGAAGGAAATTTAATGGAGTGCGGAAATTGGAGGGGTATCTGCGTGCTGCCTGCTGTAGCTAAGATAATAGCTAAAATCGTCCTGGAGCGAATCAAACAACATCTCGAAGACACGCTCGATGCCGAACAAGCAGGTTTCCGCTCTGGATTCTCCTGCGCCGACCACAGCAACACCCTGCCGATTATCATCTAACAGTGTGTTGAATATCGACCGCCACTCATCGATTTTGAAAAGGCGTTCGATAGTGTAAACAGGGAGTTTATTTGGCGTGCTTTACGCAGGAGAGGTATCTCCGATAAACTAATTACTGTTATCAAAGCTACATATGAAGGATCCAAATGTCACGTTCTGTACAGAGGAAGGTGGTCTGAGGAATTTGAGATCCAAAGTGAGGTAAGACAAGGCTGTATCCTTTCACCAATACTATTCCTATTGGTGATTAGCGATGTGCTTCATGCAGCTTTGTCGACGGGAAATGGAGGAATTCGATGGACTCTTACATCTCAACTGAAACATCTTGACTACGCTGACGATATATGCTTACTCTTCCACAGAATTATAGACCTCCACCAAATGACCCCAGATGTAGAGAGGGAGGCAGGCGTCGTCGGGCTGAAAATTAATACGCCAAAAACTAAAATTATCAGCCTTGGAACAAACTCGTCGGTTTAAATATGCATTGCTGGACAACCGGTAGAGAGACCGATGGTGGAACCGAACTGGATATAGCCAACAGGACCACCAAAGCAAAGTCCGCGCTCGGGATGTTATCCAAAATATGGTCAAGCAATGCAATCAGTTTGAGCACCAAGATAAGACTGTTCCACTCCAACGTTGAATCCGTGCTGTTGTATGGATGCAGCACATGAAGAGTGACCACTACTATCACCAGAATGCTGCAAACGTTTGTTAATAGGTGCCTGCGCAATATCTTAAGGATTTTCTGGCCCAATCGTATCTCTAACGAACACCTTTACGAGAGAACGGTTCAGGAACCAATAGGCACAACCATCAAACGACGGAAGTGGCAGTGGATTGCTCACACCTTCCGAAAGGGTAACTGTTCTTTAGCGAACCATGCAATGCAATGGAACCCTTTAACTCAGGATGGCTGAAGACCTGGCGGTCCGAGGAAAACATGGCGCAGAACAGTCGAGAAGGAGGCACGGTAGTTGGGGAGAACAGAAGGGCTTATGTTCCACCATACTGGGCTCGCATAAATCAAAATTGGACGAACGAACGTTTGGTAGCAAATGATCTTCATATCGGCTCTAAAATAGTTGGAGTAGAAAAGACGTTTGAGGGATATATGTAAATGCCGCTCTCGCTTTTTGTAACTGCATATTTACCTGCATATTTTAATACAAAAACTTGTCTAAATGGACACCTAAATACTTCACGCCAGTCTTTGACTCGATGCGAAGACCATTAGAACTCATTATTTGCAAATTTTTCTATTGCGTCTCAAATCTGAATTATCGCGTCTTACTGGGGTGCGAAACACTTTAGTTTCGCATTTTGCACCGTTTATTTTGAGCTTCCACTCTAAACAGAAAGTTTGCAGTTTATCAAAGCTATTCTGAAGCTCCGGCTGCATGTCTTGGATTCTCTACCCGCTTGCATACAATATAACATCATCAGCGAACGCCATCTGTTGGTCAGACGGTAGTGCATGCGTATATGATATGAAAATATATGTACGTATATGAAAACAAAAGTGTTTTCACTTAGCTGAGGCCTACCAACTCCTACTCTCAACATCCACACAGTGACAACTGGGTGCCTAGTACCTTAATCCAAGAAATGGGTAACCAACCCCGATTGGCGGATTCTTTGTGGCAGCAGATGAGAGAGGGGGGAAGAGTGCTTTCTAACTAGAGCACTTCTTCCTGTTCCAGGCGACAGCGGACGAATTCCCTAGACGGAGTCAACGGTGGAGTTCCAGTTAGGTTGAAGTTAGTGAATACCTTGCGCGAGTTGCTTCGACGTATTCGGATCACAGGTCGGTAAGGAATTTCTAATGTTGGTCAGGATCTTGGAATAGAGATGGGAGCGGAGGAGCCCTTAATCGGCTCACGTCTATAAAGCAAATATAACCGCCATCCAGGAAGTGCGATGGGATGGGCCGGTCAAAATGTGATGCAAAACTGTGACATCTACTACGGTGATTGCTACAGAGGCAACAGGCAACGCTTATTCGGACGCGGATTTTTTATACACGGCAAACTTAGGCAAGAAGTCTTAAGCTTCCGACACGTGAGCGAGCGTATTATGACTATCCGGATATCAAGGCTAAATTCGCTAACATAAGTCTAATATGTGTTCATGCCCCCACGGAAGAACAGGTACCTGCCACCAAAGAGTGTTTTTACGAGCTCCTCGACAAAACATACGAGCAATGTCCTAAATACGACATTAAGATCGTATTGGGCGATTTTAACGCCAAAATAGGAGAGGGCGACGTCTTTGATAGGGTGGTCGGTAAGCATAGCCTACACGACGCCATGTCTGATAACGGACTAAGGCTAATTGATTATTTCGCTGTGGAGCGAAACGTCACTATAGCAAGCACATGATTTCCTCATCTTAATATTCATAAGCAGACATGGCGGTCCAATGATCATGTAACGATCGACGCAAGACACACACCCAGTATACTGGATGTCGGGACCTTCCGAGCGACCAACATAGACTCGGATCATTACCTTGTTGTAGCCAAGGTACGAATGCGGATATCCCACGTCGTTTAACGTCGAAAAGCTACAATCGCAAGAGACCGCAAGAGTCTTCGCTGAACGCGTATCCCGAAATCTCTCAATCACCACTATGCCGCCAGCATCAATTGGCGAAGACCAGTGGGAACGCTGCCAACATGCCATCAGAAACA
This sequence comes from Brachypalpus laphriformis, assembly GCA_945910035.1. Lineage (NCBI taxonomy): Eukaryota > Metazoa > Arthropoda > Insecta > Diptera > Syrphidae > Brachypalpus > Brachypalpus laphriformis. Next base: position 130,713,511 of record OX246755.1, read on the forward strand.
CTGTGTCTCACACGCCCACCATCGCGAAACCCCTGGTTTGACGAAGAATGCGGGCGAGTACATGCAGCAAAACAAGAGATATACAAAGCGGAGCTGCAAAGGAAGACGAGAGGTGCTCGTGAGCTTTACGACCATAAGAGACGGAAAGAACATCGGCTTCCCCAAAAGAAGAAGAAAGAGCATGAGAAGCGCGCGATTGAGAATATTGAGAGCTTATACTCCAGAAACAATGTACGAGTACGGAAGTTTTACCAAAAGGTAAAAAGAACGTGTCAGAGAAGCAATACGCGTACAAAGACGTGTAGAGATAAAAATGGAAACCTCGTAGTACGTATAGAATCACAGTCGGTGCTGAGAATATGGAAAAACTCCTTTTGCAGACTATATAACGGCGACGAAGACCAACATCCCGCTGTCAGGCAGAACGAACCTTTCAACATAGACGATTATAACCAAAATGTCCGTCCACCTAACCGAAACGAAGTGAGAATTGCAATAACCAAGCTAAAATCCAACAAGGCTGCTGGACCTGACGGCTTACCGGCCGAACTTTTCAAGGCAGATCCTGGAGAAAACCCAAGAATTCCATATCGATACTCATCATCTCTTTATCGATTTCAAGGCCGCCTATGACAGCATCCTTAGAGATGTTCGTTCGTCTGTGCAAGATGACGATGGAGAACGCTTGCTGCTCCACCAAGGTCGGTTATGACCTCACCGAGACCTCACGCTGTCATGTGACTTCTTTAATGTTGTACTTGAGCGGATTGTGCGGAACTCACAGGCCAACACCGGAGGCACAATCTATCACAAGTCTGAACAACTGCTTGCATACGCCGACGTTATTGACATTATTGGAAGTACTCAGCGGGATGTCACCGGTGCGTTTGCAAGCATTGAGGCGAAAGCGGGCAAAATGGGTTTATCGATAAGCGAGGGCAAAACCAAGTATATGCTGTCAACAAGAAGGGAAAGCCAACACCGACGAATTGGACAAAACGTCACAGTGGGCAGCTATAACTTCGAGGTAGTAAGGGACTTTGTCTACCTTGGCTCTGCTATAAATTCTACAAACAAGATCAGCGCAGAAATCAGTAGAAGAATAACTCTTGCCAATCGCTGTTTTTTTGGGCTTATAAGACAATTCAACAGTAAAGCCCTATCTCGAACAACTAAGGAGACTTTGTATAAGACCCTGATCATCCCAGTCCTGCTTTACGGCGCTAAGACATAGACTTTATTAAAAGGGGATGAAGATATCCTTGGTCGCTTCGAGAGAGAAATTCTTCGTAAGATTTTCGGTCCCGTTGCGTTGACGGATTTTGGAGGAGAAGATTCAATCACGAACTATACGAGCTGTACAGCGTCATCGACCTAGTCAAAAAACTGCGTATTGGACGTATGGGGGGATGGCTAGGACATGTAGAGCGAATTGACACCAACGCTCCGGTCCGCAAAGACTTCGAATCTAACCCGGGGGGAGTGGAGAACCTCCTTGCCGTAGGAGGCGCGTACAAGTTCATTGGGACCTCGACCAACTTGGAGTGCGCAACTGGAGGCAATTAGCTAAAGACCGAGCTAAATGGAGATGCTTGTTGGTTGAGGCCAAGGTTCATCCCGAACTGTAGCGGCACCTAAGTAAGTAAGTAAAGCAAAAACTGCCACACTGGTAACAAGGTTAAGAAGAAATGAAATAGTCTGCTTCAAGCAGGTTTTAGCTTCTTGGAAAAGCTGCTGTAGAAAGTAAATAGAATCATGTGCACACAAATATTAATACACTGCAATTGTATGGGTAGCTCTGACTGGTTGCTAATAATAAATTACACTTCGAAACAGGTTAGTCTGCAACTAATTACACTGAGGTGATACCTATCCTGCCACGCCACCAAGACCTAATGTTAAGTTAACTGCCACGCCTAAGAGTGAAACCTGCTATAGCCATCAAAAGAATGCCGGAATATTAGTCGCAGAGCCAGAAGAAGCTGAACCTACTATAGCTTCAAAAAATGTGTCTGATTGTTAGTCGCAAAAGTCAGAAAAGCTGGTCAGTGTCAAATAACATTTTGGTATATATGTAAGTTTTTGCTAAAAATATGAAATTAGAATGTGTTACGCCCCGTGGCGTAAGTGGTTAGTGTGTCGGATCACTACGCGTGAGGTTCCAAGTTCGAATCCCTGAAAACACCAAAAAGTTTTTTCACGGTCCCACCTTTCGCGAGCGTCTGACAAACATCCGAGAGTATTGTTGTCACGAAAAAGCTTCTCAAATCGCCGTTCGGATTCGGCATTAAACTGTAGGTCCCTTCCATTCGTGTGAAAAATATAACGCACACAACATGAGTGGTTGCGAGAAGATAGGCCCTGGCACTTTAAAGAGCTGTTACGCCTAATATTTGTATTTGTATTTTGTTGTACCTATATACCATATATAGTTTCTGCAGCCAAAAATTTCTCTTAATTTCTTTGATTTTTATTAGAAGTAATAAAATGTTTATTCTACCGTACGAAAGTGAATTTTATTTTTTCAAAACATGTCACGTCCACCTAGAAACTAAGTTGGTTGTTGGGAGTCTAGATCATTCAAAATGTTCCAGTATCGAGCAGGACTCACACTTGAGTGATAAGTCCATGGGAATATAGACCACAGCTAGACCGAAAGCACAAATATTCGGTTCTAGCGGGTGAAGATGAAAATGAATACCGTCTCTATTGCGTCACACTCACACCCAATCAACTTTTGCTTATTGCGCACCGTAAATTAACATTTAAAAAACATAAACATCACATGGGCCATTCTAACCATAAACTACGAATCGGTTGTTTATAAACATATTCTGAGAAATATTGTGATGACAGAACACTGAAATTTGAGTACTTGTTCAGATGAAAAAGCACATTTTCGTAAATCAAAACAAATCCGCAACCGTGGATACTATTTCACAATTGACCTTCATTTGCCTTTTTTCCTCCCCCCAAGGAAGGATTTGTTCTTAAAACATCACAGAACACTCACTTTAATTCGAACAACAACAACAACAAATCAACTCACCTGCATTACTTCGTTGTTGTTATTTTTCCTGAGGTGATGATAAGCGTTATTATGGAAAAGACTGGTTGCTGCAGCATCTGTGACATCCATTCCAATGCCAGAACTACTGCCCGATGACGAACTTGTTTCGGCCTTGGTATCTTCGCAAATGCCCGAATTATTACTATCGTTGTCGGCACTCGGCGTTAAGGGATGTGAAAACGCCAACGGTGTGGAGGATGTTGTCGATAAAAGTGGGCATATAGAAGCCTCCTCCTCTGGCAGGAAGGTGGAAACCGAGGGTGATTCAATGAGAGTTGATGGCAGCTCCACATCTAATAATGGTGGATCCGTCGAGATACCCATATTGTACATTGAAGTATTGAAAATTTTTACTAAATCAACTGAAACATAAAATGTATCTAAAAGCCGAATAAACACTTGAGTAACAGAAGATGAAAAAATATCTAAAAACGAAAGAGTTTATTTTTATCACAATTGGAATTGGATGGCCTGTGGTTTCTAATTTTCTTTTCTTTTCTTTTTTTTTTCGTTTCACTCGAACCGTATGTTACTCGTATTGAAGCAATTAATTTGCATCACAGACTTTCTTGATATGTGTTCGTTTTCAATTAATTTAAATCGATCAATCGGCGATAAATTGAGTGAAGTATCTTTAATTTTTCTGAACAAAAAAAAAAAACTGTTGCGTATGAGCACTGAATTTGGATTCCTTTGGCAAGTATTTTAGGCACGATATATGGATGACGACGACTGACGGCTGTTCTGTCTGTGAATGAAAAGATTTCACGTTCCACGAAATATCTCATACACAGTTTTTAGCGGTAGTAAAAGTTTCGGCATGGAAATGTGCGCAGAATCGAAATATCTAAAAGGGGGCAAATTCTGAATGTATGTTTATGTGGGATGTGAAAACGTCACAAGGTGTGGAGTTGGTGCTCGAAGGAATATCGTTGCCAGATTGTGAGGGTGAAAACACACATATACCATAGAGTTAGAAAATCGTAACGTGAAGCTTAGGTCTTGCCACAAACGCAACGTTAAATATTGAAGAAATTTGAAAAAGAAATATGGTACATCTGCATCTAGATGCGACATTTAGGTACACATTGGTTATATTCTACATATGCACCTTTTACATTGTATCAGCAAAGTAACTTAAAAGCAAAAATACTTACAAAAATGTATTTGTATATAATTTGAACAAAATCTTTCAAGCTTTCCGTAGGGTAAAGTCACCAAATACCGTCCCCAATTTTAAAATCTTCTATTTCTATATAGAAAATTCAATGTACATATATATGTATGTATGTAAGTCCTTATGTAGTTTTAGTTTTATATGACTTTTATTTTCATTATAAATTCATTACATTCTTCATGAAATATTCTAAGTCTACTGAGGTTTGGCCTATACCTACATGAGAGTAGGACACCCGCTAGTCCTATATACTCGTATGTTCCATATTTTTAGAGATAGGTATATCAAAAATAAAAACGCAGTATTATCTACGATTTATAACTTTATTTGAAATTGTTATGAAATTTAACAACAAGTTTGGCTATACTTTGTAAGCTTAGCTTAAAAAAACAAGACATGTTTTGAAAATATTATTTAGACTCCAAATATCGCCTTCGTGGACGATATTTGGGTTACATTATCATCTTATCATGATCATCATAAAACAATAGAAACTATTATAAAAGAATATACTTCTAATCAGCTTTAAAAATCTTAAATTTAAATTCAATCCTCAAGGCAGGCAGCACCTATAAACTTAGCACCCGGATTTTTTACGCAATCTTTATGTATTCAAAGGAAATACTTAATGCATCTAATACATTTTGGTACATATTAGGCACTAAGTGTTTTTTTCTTAATTACCTTCATCACCAGTAGAGACCAGACTCAGTGCCATATATTTTTAAATATACGGATATGTCAGTAATACTATTTTTTTATTATTCACTTTTTATTACTCAATAATGTAAGCTCGTTTTTTAAAAAAAATAATCATATAAATTCTTTTGTTAACTTTCTCTCCATATTGTATTAACGTTCTCAGTAGTAAAGATCCCCTGAAGAAGGCAACAATCCCTGCCGAAACGTTTGGAAAACGTAATAAAATAAATTTGTTTCATTAAATAAATTATCTGACCAAAGAAGCCGAAAACATGAGATCTACCCTTGTAAGTCTTCTTCCTTTCTTTAGCGAGGCTATGATCCGAAAATAAGGGATCATAACCCTTCCACTTCACCGCATTTCTACTGATCCGCCTGTGGGGTTCGCCTATTTGACCTCAGAAAATATCGGAAGGCCTGCCGATTGGGGATCACTCGGTTACTGAGGCCAATGAAATGCCGATGTCGTCGTATTTGTCTGATCCAGGCGTTTAGAGACCTGCCTTTCCTACATCGCGATGTCTTTGGAACGTGCATTGATATTGTGTTTTTAACAACTTTCAAATGATCTCTTCTTTGAACGTGGCAATACCAGCCGAGCCGGTCGTGCTCTATCTTTTGTATGATGGTTTCCTTAATATGAAGGCTTCCACGGATCTCCAAACTTCTTATTCGATCAAGCTTTGTCACTCCTGCTGTCATGCGAAGCATCTTCATCTCAGCTGCCGTTAATTCGCTCTCATACGTTTAGTACATCGTCCAACATTGTGAACCGTATGTGAGCGCTGGACGCACAACTGCGGTGTAGAGCCTTCCTTTCAACTTAGGCGGCATTTTTCTGTCACGGAAGATAGCGGAATTTTCTCGCCACTTCATCCACCCTACGCTTACGCGATGATTGATGTCGTCATCACAGGTTGCTTTGCTATTGATCATAGATCTCAGATATTTCAACTTTTCACACTTGAGAAGCACTGTTCCATTCAAATAAATGTCTGGAATAGGCCTGAGTGGATCAGAGAACGGGCAGCACAAGTACTCTGACTTTTTTCAACTAATGCGATACCCATTTCCCTCCAGAGCGTCCACCCACACATCAAGTGCTCGTTGCAGGGATGTAGGATTCTTACTTATGATGGCTCCATCGTCAGCAAAGAATAACTGATGTACCTTGGGGTCCATCACTTTATCTTCAAGCATATAATCAAGGACTGTAATAAAGAGCAAAGGACTTAAAACGCTTCCCTGGTGCACCCCGACTTTGATTGGGAACTCTTCGGTTACTCCAGCGGGGCATCTTACTCTTGTCTTTGCTCCTCCGTACATGTCCATGATCATCTGTACATAGGTTTCTGGAACACAACAATGTCTTAGCCCCTCTCTCGATGGAATCAACGGTGACGTCTACAGACCAGCGGATACCTTACTGGAGCTACTTCGACATATTTGGAGCTGAGGTCTGTAAGGATTTTCAATACTACGTCAGGGTATTGAAAAAGAGATGGTGGCGGATGAACCCTTAATGGGCCAACGGCAGCGCTCATATCCCCGAAGTGGGTTACTGACATCGGTGTATTCGGCCTCTTGTCCTAGGGGTACAAAAAAAAAGGATCTGGCCCTCCAGGTTGGGGGTTGTGCCGGGTTAACTTCCCTACCACGTAAAAAACCTTTGGTTACGAAGCAACCAACAGCCTCGGATACGGACGATCTTACTGTTGACGACCCATGCAAACATAAAAAGGACAACGATCTTCGTGTCTGCACATGGAATGTTAGGTCCCTCTACAAACCACGTGCAGCCGAACAACTTGCGGAGGCCCTAGAGTGTCTCAAAGCAGACATTACCGCCATCCAAGAAGTGCGATGGAATGGGCCGGGCAAAAGGAGTATGAAAAACTGCGACATCTACTACGGCGATTGCTACAGACAAAAAGGACAGCGTCTATTCGGGTGCGGATTTGTCATTGGAGACAGACTTAGGCAAGAAGTCTTGAGTTTCCGGCATGTGAACGAGCGCCTCATGACTATCCGTATCAAGGCTAAATTTGCCAATATTAGCCTAATATGCGTTCACGCCCCTCACGAGGAGAAGGACGACGCGACAAAGGATGACTTCTACCAGCTCTTGGACAAGACGTATGAGCAATGCCCTAGCCACGACGTTAAAATTATCCTAGGCGACTTTAACGCAAAGCTAGGAAGAGGGGAAGTCTTTAGTAGCGTGGTCGGAAAGCACAGCCTGCACGACAACACTTCCGGTAACGGACTCAGGCTAATCGACTTTGCGGCGGGGCGAAACTTTGTTGTAGCTAGTACGCGGTTCCCACGTCTCGATATTCACAAAGGAACATGGCTCTCCTTTGATCGAAAAATCGTCAACCAAATCGATCACATTGCGATCGACGCAAGGCACTCTTCCAGTATTCTGGGTGTCCGGACTTTCCAAGGAGCCAACGTGGACTCGGATCACTACCTAGTTGTAGCCAAGGTACGGATGCGGATATCCAGAACGGAGCGAAATCAACGAAATGCTGTGAGGAAATTTGACGTCGAAAAGCTACAATCGCAAGAGACCGCCAGAACCTTTGCCGATCGTGTTTCTTCTAATCTCAATCTTAGTCCTATGCCGCCAGCAGCAAATGCGGAAGACCAGTGGCAGCGTTGCCAAAAAGCCATCAGAGATGCCGCCTCTGATGTACTGGGTTTCCCTCGCCCACCACAACGAAACCCCTGGTTTGATGAGGAATGCCGGCAAGCACATGCAGCAAAACAAGAGGCGTACAAAGCGGCGCTGCATAGAAGGACTAGAGCTGCTTATGAGCTCTACGTGCGCAGGAGAAAAGAGGAACATCGACTTCCCAGAAAGAAGAAAAAGGAGCATGAGATGCGCTCGATCGAGGAGATTGAGAGACTTTATTGCAGGAATAATGTTCGAAAATTTTACCAAGGGGTAAAAAGAACATGCCAGGGTTTCAAAGCCAGAACAGAAGCCTGCAGGGACGAAAATGGCAACATAGTAGTAGAATCGCAGTCGGTGCTGAGGATATGGAAGAAACACTTCTGCAGACTGTTAAACGGCGATGATGATCAATATTCCGCTGTCAGGCAGAATGAGCCATTCAACAGTGACGATGGCAGTCAAAATTCCCGTCAACCCGATCATAATGAAGTGAGGATAGCGATATCTAAACTCAAATCCAACAAAGCTGCTGGAGCCGACGGCCTTGCCGCTGAACTTTTCAAGGCAGGAGGAGATGAGTTGGTAAGGAGCATGCACCAGCTCATCTGTAAAATCTGGTCGGACGAAAGTATGCCCGATGAATGGAACCTCAGCATCGTTTGCCCGATCCTGAAGAAAGGAGACCCTCTGAACTGCGCCAACTACAGAGGTATAAGTCTCCTAAATATCGCATATAAGATCCTGTCTGCCGTACTATGTGAAAGCCTAAAACCGATCGTCAACAACCTGCTAGGTCCTTATCAGTGCGGTTTCAGGCCGGGAAAGTCCACCATTGACCAAATATTCACACTACGGCAGATCTTGGAAAAAAACCCATGAATACAAAATCGATACGCACCACCTCTTCATCGATTTCAAACTTGCCTATGATAGCGTGTATAGAGACGAGTTATATAGAGCCATGTCTAGTCTTGGCATCCCTGCCAAGCTCGTCCGTTTGTGCAGAATGACGATGGAGAACTCTCGCTGCTCCATCAAAGTCGGTAAGAACATCACCGAACCGTTCGATGTCAGGAAAGGTCTTAGACAAGGCGACGCGCTATCATGCGATCTCTTTAACATAATACTTGAGAGAATTGTACGAAACTCACAAGCCAACCCCGGAGGTACAATCTTCTTCAAGTCTGTACAACTACTCGCTTATGCCGATGACATTGACATAATCGGAAGAACTCAGCGGGCCGTCAATGGGGCATTTACGAGTATTGAGATCGAGGCAGCAAAGATGGGTCTAGGGTCAATGAAAGCAAAACAATATGCTGTCTACAAAAAAGGACACCCAACATCGGCGTCTTGGGCAGAACGCCACAATAGACAGATACAATTTTGAGGTAGTAAAGGATTTTGTCTACCTAGGCTCTATGGTCAGCTCCGCAAATGACATGAGTGGAGAGATCACACGGAGAATTACTCTTGCCAATCGTTGTTTCTATGGGCTAAAACGGCAATTGAGTAGCAAAGCCCTATCTCGGACTACTAAGGTAACTCTTTATAAGACATTAATCATCCCAGTCCTGCTGTATGGCGCAGAGGCATGGGCCTTGAAAAAACCGGATGAGGATGCCCTTGGTTATTTCGGGAGAAAAGTTCTTCGAGCGATCTTTGGTCCCGTCTGCATAGACGGTGAGTGGAGGAGAAGGTACAATGCCGAACTATACGGCCTGTACAAGGACATCGACTTAGCCAGAAGAGTTCACATACAGCGACTAAGATGGCTGGGTCATTTAGAGCGGATGGAGCCCAACCTTCCCGCTAAGAAAGTCTTCGAATCCAACCCGGACGGACGGCGCAGTAGAGGACGACCTCGCGGTAGGTGGCGCAAACAAGTGGAGGGGGACCTCAACCAACTTGGCGTGCGCAACTGGAGGCAGCTGGCTCGTAACCGTGCTGGCTGGAGAGGTTTGTTGGTTGAGGCCCAGGTCCACCCCGGACTGTAGCGCCATCTAAGTAAGTAAGTAATGTCTTAGCCCCACCCATATCAGATCTCGTGGTTGTCTGTCGAATACCTTTTCAAAGTCAACCAATACCAGTTTTTCCATTATGATCCTTATACTTTGAATTGCATCTGTGGTTAATTTACCCGAGACAAACCCGCACTGGTCATCAGATAGCCGTATTATTTTTCGCAGTCGGCCACCTAATACCCGCTCAACGATCTTCATGGTGTGTGACATCAGCTTGATCGAACGGTAGTTATCACAGTTTCGCGTATCACCCTTCCCTTTGTATACAGGGAGAAGGTAACTTTCCCTCTATTGATTCGGCATTGGGTCACCTCTCACAAATTTGGAGATGAGAATTCTGACCCATCTGAACCCGACGTCTCCCATCTTTTTCCAGAACTCAGAGGGCATCTCGTCTGGCCCAACCGATTTTCGTTTTTTGGAGTATTTGCCGCCTCACTAACTTCTTCGACTGTAATGTCGGGTATTTCTTCACAGTTACGGGTGGGTCTTGGAAAGTATAGCCGGGGAAACTTTTCATTTAAAAGTTCTGCACAATACTGCCGCCACCTCTGCAGAATTTTCTCGTCATCCGCAAGAAGCTGGCCATGAGCATTGTTAATGAACTCCTGAGCATTCCTCCTTCTTTGGGCGGCTATTTTGAAGACCAAAAATCAAATCCATTTTCCAGAAAATAGAAAAAAAAATCAAATGAAACCAAAATAGAACACACGTGTATGTATTTACTTTTTTCACAATGACAGCGAAGAAAATATCAAAATAGAGCACTATCTCTCATGAAAAATGATTGAAATTGGCCAAATCCTGGTATTAACGACGCTAGACGGCCGATTTTGAGGGTCCAGCTAATACCGAGTACCAGCTAATACTCGGTACCAATTCGGCGTTAGTACTTTGTGAAGAAATGACTTGATACCGATTTGAGTACCAACTTTTGCTCTAATACCGGTACTAGCGCTAGTGCTCCTACATCGCGATGTCTTTGGAACGCGTATTAATACTGCCCTTTTAACAGGGTTCAAATGATCTCTTCTTTAAACGTGGCAATAAAAGTTCTTTAAACCCCTTTTCAACCTGGCACCATCCACTCCGGAACTGCTTTGGCATTACTTCAGAGTGGTGTCGTTTTCTTTCCCCTTTGGGGATCGGCTTTACAAAACATTTTTCTAATGGTGCGGGTTTATAATATCTTGGCGGTAAGGCTTGCATCAATTTATTAAATTTACTGGTCGTATGTTTACTTCCTCCTCTCTCTCTATGTTTATATTTTATTTGCTTGCTGTGTCTATCGTGTTAATACATATATATTTATTCAAACCGCGCATGATGTCGTCGATTGCTACCAGATCAGGGTCAAACACTGCTTCAAACCAACCTTCAACTTTGACATTAACGAGTTCGCACGCCACAAACTCAACCTTCGATGGTACGAAGCTTGACAAGAAGCAGAGTAAACCCATCAAGCCAAAACGTCCATCCGCTCCAACCCAGCTGAATTCCCCTAAAAAACATACCATCTTCGCCTACCTTTAAAGGACTGACTAAACAATCGTTTCATGCTACATAATCGCATCCTTTAAGAGCAAGCTGACAGACATCTGCAATGAATTGCTGCTGAAATATTAATTCCGCCTTCTCCGATCTATCGCAGCGAGTCAATGACGTTGAACATGTTGTCAATAGCAGATTAACGGGGGAGCTCTCAGAGCTACGGAAGCGTTGTGATATGCTGGAACGCAAAGAGTTCATCGCAGATGCTGTTGTTTTCGGTATTCCACAAATGCCTAAAGAAAACTTAACCAAAATATTCAACATATGGTACTTTGCTAGAAAATTAAGATAACACCACCTATCTTAAAGAATTCTTTTCGCACGAAGCTGCGCAACAGAAGTGATGAGCCGGCTGTCATTCTGCAATTCGCCAATGCTGGTGAGAGGAACAAAACACATATTTGGCGCAACAGCTCTTTAAAGTGCCAGGGCCTAGCTTCTCGCTTCAGCGCTCTCTGACTTCAGGAAAAAAACAAAACGCCAGCTGCTGTTAAGCGATTTTGGTTTTAATGCTGTTGCTATATCCAGTAAGATGTTGTTTGTGAATGAGAGCTTAACAACAAGAAATCGTTCCCTTCTTCAGCTTGCGACACGTATGAAAATGGAAGGCAAGCTGTCAACTGTTTATACGAAATCCGGATCTGTGCTCAGCAATGATAGTGAGAGCGTGGTAATAGAAGATGTTGACAGTTTGAATGCTGCTGCCGAGAGACATAAACTGTGACATCTCTGACTCCATATTATTCCTTTATGCTGCCCACCTGTTACAGGTAAAAAGGTGTGATACTCATCGTTCTTCAAAGAGTATCTGTATTGGCAGGCTACGCTTCCTACTTTTTTCGTCCGGTAAAGAATTGGGTAATAAAATAATGCACTTCACAGTGTGCCCGCTCCATCCATGCAGCAACGTCTCTGATCAACCGGTAGGTCCACCTTCCCCTCGTTTCGGCATTCCATCTGTTTTGCTACTTCTGCTTCGAGAGTTCCTTCCTTCTGTAGCTGCTGTTACCGCGCCTACTTCCGCCGTCTTGTTGTAGACGTACTTCCTTGCTGCTGCTAGAAGATCAATGGGCGTCACTCCTGCGGCTACTAGGGCTGCTGGCTCCGCCACTGTTCGGCATGAACTCGTTATCCGAAGGCCTCCTATACGTTGCAGCGCGGTCACTTTCTTCCTGTAGATCTCGTTTTTGAGCGCCTCAGCCCAGATTTAGGAGCCATACAAGACTATTGAGTGCGTGATCGACATCAGGAGTCTTCTTTTACTTGCCGTGGGACCTCCTACAAGTATGTTCGCCATCAGTCTGCTTAGTAAGAGGCATGTTTTCGTGGCTCTTTCGGATGCGGACTTAAGTTGTTCCCAGAACGTGATCTTCGTATCTATCCTAACTCCTAGATATTTTATTGCTTCATGAGTGTATATGACTTTCGGACCTAGCTGGACCTCAATTATTGTGGGTATCCGCTTCCTCGTCAGCAACACTATCTTGGTTTTCTCCACTGCTAAGCTTAGGCCGTGGTCCTCCATCCATGTGTGCACCCATTTCATGACTTGATTTAGTCTTCTCTTAGCGTCTTCGGTGTGCGTGCGGTGATCACTGCAGCGACGTCGTCTGCATAGCCGACCAGAAAGGTGCTTTGGGGCATCTACATGCAAAGAATTCCATCGTAGGAGATGTTCCATAAATCCGGTCCAAGAATTGAGCCCTGTGCTATTCCGGCCGTTATTTCTTTCCTGTGGGATCCTTCTATGGTGTCATAAATTAGCTCTCTGTCGCTAAGGTAGTCCCTTATCACCTGTCGAAGATATTATGGTACCCAAAAGTTTATTTCCAGAGCATTCAGCATGTCGCACCATCTGGCCGAATTGAATTAATTTCTTACGTCGAGAGTTGTCAACACCACAACCTTCCTCAAGCACTGTCTGCCGTGATGGGCTACTTCGGCAGCCCTAACCACCTCTTCCGCAGCACCTAACGTAGAATGACCTTTTCTATATCCATGCTGCCTTTCAGATAGGTCACCTGCTCTCTCCACCGTTACAGAAAGTCGAGGCTTCAGCATTCTCTCGAGGAGTTTTCCAGCTGTGTCCAGCATACACAGGGGTCTGTATACTGATGGATAGTTTCGGTCCCCTTTCCATTTGCTAACTAGTACTAGCCGCTGTGGTTTTGGGAAAGATTCCGTGTTGTAAGCATCTGTGTTCTAAGCACACTTCCGCTGGAATACCATCTAATATTACTGTAATCAAAGGATATTTGACAAAAACTCTTCAACTTTTGCCCTTGAGTTTAAAAACTCAAAATATATTCGAGCCGTCACCTTCAAATTACCAAAATAGCTGTGAAACGTCAAGCACTTTTAGTTCCACAAATTGATTTGGGATAGCACTGGTTGATTTCAGAAATAGAAGAGAGGACGAAATTAGGGTCGGGGACGAAATTTGGCAACTATCCCTTACGAACATATGTATCTTTTCACATTTGTGCTGGGATTTTATTTTTTGCACTTAATTTTATATTTTACTCTTACGCATTTCGGAATTTTGCAACCATCTTCAACTCTCCCAAATTTCTATCGAATACGACGCTCTCGTTAAGTTTATTGAGTAACTCTCTTTTCTAAAGCGTGTGCCTGCCTCATTCTTTTGACTAGGGTGGCGAAACTGCTATGAAAGAACAAACCTGCGATTTATCTATATATTTGCTTGGAAAAAAAGTATTGAACCTTTTTGTCAGTAGATGGCATTAAAATGAAAAATCTCTAGTAATATCCGATCCAATTTGGAAACTAGCGCTACAGTTCGGGGTGGACCTGGGTTTCCGGACGGAAACGTTGGGCTCCATCGACTCTTCATAGTCCAGCCATCTTAGTCACTGTATGTAGACTCTTCTGGATAAATCGATGTTATAGTATACGTCGTATAGTTCGGCATTGAACCATCTCCCCCATTTCCCATTTATGCAGTCGGGACCAAGGATCACTCGAAGAACTTCTCCCTTTACAGAAACCAAGGGCAATGGTGTAGTGGTATCGCCGTTAATTGCTACGCTAATGGTTCATGGGTCAATTTCTGATGTCAGCAAGAATTTATTTATTTCTCATGAAATATAAGTATAAAGTCAGTCTGATCAACTGCGAAAGCTTGTGTGAACACTACTGCGAAGGCACATATATATGGTTGGAAAATTTGTTCGTGCTGTTGGATGATTGATATGCCTTTGAAATCGGTGGTCGGGAAAAAAATACTGTGAATCTCTCCAATTATCTAAACGCCAACCCCGGAGTTTTTCTGAAACATTAACAACTGAGTTTCAAACCACTACACCAAATCTTTCTTTCTCTATATCTGCCCTTTCCAACGCCCGCACTATGTGAAAACAAATAAAAAACAAAGAATTTAACAAAGTTCAAAGTCCTCTGCGTCATACAACAGAACTGGGATGATTAGAGTCATATAAAGAGTTACCTTAGTAGTTCGAGAGAACGCTTTGCTACTCAATTGCCTTCTTAGCCCATAGAAACAGCGATTGACAGGAGTAATTCTTCGTTTGGTCTCCCCACTGATGTCACTTGCAGAGCTCACAAGACAAAGTCCTTTAAAAATAAATAAATAAATAAATCAGTTAGTCCTTTACTACTTCAAAATGATATCAGTCTATTGAGGCGTTCCATCCAAGACACCGATGTTGAGTGTCCTTTTTTGCAGACAGCTTATACAATATTTTATTTTGCTTTCATTGACCGCTAAACCCATCTTCGCTGCCTCGAACTCAATACTCTCAAATGCCCTACTGACGGTCCGCTGAGTTCTTCCGACTATGTAGTTTTACAGACTTCTAAAAGATTGTACCTCCGGTGTTGGCTTATGTATTTAGTACAATTCTTTTAAATATTATGCTAAAGAGATCGAATGATACCGAAGGGTTCGGTGGTGTTCTTTCTGACTTTGATGGAGCAGCGAGAGTTCTTCATCGTTATCCTGCACAGGCGGACGAGCAGGGATGCCGAGACTAGACATGGCTCTGTAAAACTCGTCTCCATACACGCTATCATAGACAACTTCGAAATCGATGAAGAGGTGGTGCGTATCGATTTAATATTCGTGGGTTTTTTGCAAGACCGGTCGTAGCGTGAATATTTGGTCAATGGTGGACTTTCCCGGCCTGAAATCGCACTGATAAGGACCTATCCGGTTGTTGGCGATCCGTTTTAGGCATTTACATAATACTGCGGACAGGATTTTATATGCGATGTTGAGAAGACTCATACCCCTGTAGTTGGTACAGATTAGAGGGTCTCCTTTCTTCAGAAGCGTCTTCACTATGCCACCATATGCATATATATATATATATATATATATATATATGTAGTTATATGCGTGGATTTTCGCTGCATCTACTCATCAAAACTAGAGAAACTTTCTAGAACGGCACTGTCTGTGCAAAATAAAGTAATTTATTGCTTATTCCTTGCTTCCTTGCGTAGGTTTGTACTCAAATCTACGAGTGCCAATTAGAAGAATTGATATCAGATAAAGTACATCACTTGTACATGACTTTTCATTACGTTTACACAAAAGCCTGAGATGTACCTCTAGCCATTTCGTTTTTTTTTTTTTTTTCCAAAATTACTAACATACCTCATTTGAACCTCGCTGTAGAATCAAATATTTTCGTAGTCTTAGGGAGAGATCGAAATGTCAGGTCAGACATCCAGCACCCTTAAAAAATATATCACTCAGTAGTTTTCTAATCAAATCACCTTGTTAGGTCACCTTTCACCTCAGCCGCGATTCATATAAGCCGGAGATACTTTCAAGATATCTTCAGTGTCCCAGCCTTATCTCGATAATCCATGTTAACGCTATATATTGCATAAATGTTGTCTGGTGTTTCCCAATTACTGATAGTTCTATATTCATTTTCGTTCGAGACCCAAGCAGCAAGAAACTTCAAGGCTGAGAACTACTTTGATAGACGCCCGCCTCTTCATATCCTACTATCGTTACATATATTATACTTTTACCCCAGCCAGCATAAATTCGTGGTGAGTTGCCCATTCCAAAGAAAGTGAAGATTCCTACCTGATCCATGCGGCTGATCACTGCCTGATTGTACAGGGATATTTGTTTGTATCAGAGCGATCATACCGGCTTCTTCATAAACTGCTGCTTTTGTCCCAAAACATAAATGTCTTCTAAGAAGACACCTACTATAATTCTGACATCTATCAATGATCCACTCGTGAAGACATTTACCAGGATTTCTCTTATTTTCCTGTCCGAGATTGGTCTGTCCTTAATTATCATTTTTGTCCTATCCATAGATGATCTAGATCAGATGTAATTCTTCATAAAAGCCAGACTACTCATATTCCTATATCCGTAGATGGACTGCGACAATACCAATTACCGTCGACACGCAGCTGAACATGCCCCGCAATTCTGCTTCTAGAGACCTAAATCCTTACAAACAGGTTTTACATTAGCCACCAGACGAGTTTTTATCATCTTTAAAAGAGTAGTTTAAACATAAAGAAGTACAAAAACCAAAAAATAAATTTATGTATTTATATCGATAATGTTTAATCGTCCTTTCTCATATATGACAATCTCCGCCTTTGGATTATTCGCTTTGATTTGATGCAAATTTATACTAAAGTCCTCATGACTTTCAACAATAAGTGTTTTTAAATTTCTTAGATAAACCAAAGAGCTACCAAAAAATGTATAATTTCCAAAAACAATTAATTCCTTCAAAGAACTGCAATGCCATTTGAAAAACTCCGCCATCAGTTCATCGGTGAGTTGACAAAAGCTGAAGTCAATTTTTTCCAAATGATCCGAAATGCTTGCGATGAGTTGTAAATACTGCTCACACATTGCAACATAGTGGAGCGTTAAACGTTTTAATTTTGTACAATGAGCTATCGGCTTAAGAGCAGTCAGAACAACTTCAGTGCTCATCGAATATCCTACATAAAATTCGAGCGAGTTTAGGAACGGACCGGCCAAACATAGAAGTTTCTCATTGTGCAAATCGTTGAGATATCTAAAATTGATACTTAGACTCTTGCATCGGCGTAGATTTAAGTAAATGATTTCGTCTAACTTTTGACAGATTCCAAGTAAATCGACCAGCTGATAGTTAGATAGGTAGCTGAATATTTTAAGAAGACAGTCGTCATTTAACTGCAGGATATCCAATGGCTCTGTATCTGTCTGATCTGATTCACATGCATTAAGATCCGAACATGCAGACATCTGAAAAAAGATTTAAAGTGTTAGAGTACAAAACACATGAAAAAATAAAACGTAAATGATACAAATTATATGAGACACAGATCGAAGAAGGGATGCAGCGGTTTGAGGTGTGTAGACGACATAGCCATGGTCATGGAGAGTCTTGGCTATCTGTCTTAGAGATTAGAGTGCAAGTAAAGCTAAATTGGTTTTTTTTTTTTTAAAGCTTAATTGGTACAATTTGTCACTACAATGTAGAACAAGCTTGATCAAATTTTTTTTTTAAATAGGGATTTGCAAGTCATTGCGAATCTGGTCATAGCCTGAAGCTTGGAATGTAGCATTCAGCTCTATAAATGTGGTAATTTTCGATCTGAGTCTTTTTTGCAATGACTACATGTCTAGTTTCCTGATCCTGTAGAAAGCATACCCCCTCAACTGCGACAACTACAGAGGTATAAGTCTCCTCAAAATCGCATATAAGATCCTGTCTGTCGTATTATGCGAACGCCTAAAACCGATCTTCAACAAACTGATAGGTGCTTATCAGTGCGGTTTCAAGCCGGGAAGGTCCACCATTGACCAAATATTCACACGATGGCAGTTTAAAAAAAAAAAAAAAACATGAATGTAAAATCGACACGCACCACCCATTCATCGATTTTAAAGTTGAGACGCGTGTATATAAACGGAACATACGGAATTACGTCTAGTCTCGGCATCCCTGCCAAGCTCGTTCATCTATGTGCAGGATAGCTATGGAGAGCTCTCACTGTTCCACCAAAGTCGGTAGGAATACCACCGAACCGTTCGACGTCAGGAAAGGTCTTAGACAAGGTGGTGCACTTTCATTCGATCTCTTTAACATAATACGTGAAAGAACTGTACGAAATTCACAAGCCAATACCGGAGGTACAATATTTTACAAGACTGTAGAACTACTCGCTTACGCCGATCATATTGACATAGTCGGAAGAACTCAGAGGGAGTTTGTGTGTATTAAAACAGAGGCAGCAAAAATGGGCTTAGTGGGCAATGAAAGCAAAGCAAAATATGTATAGGATATGCGGTCTGCCAAAAAGGACACCCAAGATCGGCGTCTTTGACAGAGCCCCACAATAGGCAGACAGGTTTGTCTACCTAGGCTCTATTTTGAGCTACGCAAGTGACATCAGGGCGGAGATCAAACGAAAAATTATTCCTAGCAATCGCTGTTTCTATAGGCTAAAAAGGCAATTGAGTAACAAAACCTTATTTCCAACTACGAATGTATCATCCCAGTCCTGCTGTACGGCGAAGAGGCATGGGCTTTGTTAAAATTGGATGGGGATCCCCTTGGTTAATTTGAGAGAAAAGTTCAACGAGAGATCTTTGGTCCCGTCAGCATAGACGGCGATAGGAGGAGAGGGTACAATGTCGAACTATAAGGCCTATATTAGGACATCGACTTATTCGTAACAAAAAGAGTTCACATACAGCAGCTAAGATGACTGAGTCATGTAAGGCCGATGAAGCCCAGCGTCCCAGCCCTGAAAATCTTCGAATCCACCCCGGATGGACTCCGCAGTAGGGGACTGTCTCGCGACAGTTGGCGCAAACAAGTGAAGCGGGACTTCAACCAACTCGAAGTGTGCAACTGGAGTCATCTGGGTCGTAACCAGACTGGCTAGAGGGGTTTGTTTGTCGAAGGCCAAGTCCACCCGGACAGTAGCGCTACCTAAGTAAGTAAGTTTACACTTGAACAACGCTGTAAAATATTGATAAATTATAATATTATGAGGCGAGTGTTGGGTTGCAGAAGCTATTTTTGGTCTAAATGAAGACGCTTCGGCGGCTGGCGTAGACAAAATCATAAAAAAAATGAATGTCTTCCTGTGGATAACAAAAGCAGATAGTGCTCATCCGGTGCGCAGAGATGAAAGAGTGTTGCTGTTGTTCAAAGTGTGTGTGAAAACTAAAGAACTTGAACTCGTCATAGAGCTCAACAACTTAACACCAGTTGTACTTCTCTGAGGATAATATAGCACAAAAACTTCGGATTATTTGCTTACAAGGTCCAACTCACTAAAGAGTTGAAGCAAAGTAACAACCTGCTTCTTTATCGCCTCTGTGTGGGCTTTAAATAAGTTGAAAAACGACACCGACTTTGACTACAAAGCCTTTTTTCGGAAGAACCTCATTTTCACCCTGGAGGCTATGCCAACAAACAAAGCTGTAGAATCTGGGGCTCCGAAAATCCACACGTAGTCGTAGAAAAGGCTTAGGAACGATTACCAATAATTTTTCATTTCGGTGGTCCCTATAAGATTTTAACTGTTAACTGCATCGTTCAATTGTGGACGTTTGTTAAAAAAATTATACTTAAGCGAGAAGAGGTTGAAAATGTTACAAAAATTAGGCTTTTCTTAGAATTGTAAGGAGGAATGTTATAAAATTATTCGAAGGGTTCAAGCGTCGAACAATTCTTGGTCACTTGAACGAGCAGTCAATAATATTTGTGATGATTTGATTGAAAGAAAGCTAAAGTGGAAAATACACCAACAACTTTTGTAGCAATGGTTTGACAGCTTTGGTGTTGTATACGATAATTGTATCGTGTGTATCCACACAACCCAAGGTTGTACCGATATCGTATGGTCGCATGGTCTTGACTGTACAACCACTGCTACATGCACAGATTGTATGGAAATTATATGGTGTGTATATGTAAAATGACTGAGTAAAATGTCTGGTTGTACATAAACAGTACGCAGATTGTATGTATGTATTGTATTTAAACCGCTTAGTACGAAAACGGTAATCAATCAGACACAAGTTAAATAAGACTGTTTGCCTTCATTCACGGAATACTTCTGAACTTATTCAGCGGAACTTTTCCGAAACACCCTGCATGTATACAAATTCATTAACATTTATTTAATCGCAAGATTAAGGAGATATTCAAGAAACTTCAATAACGGACACAAATTAAATACGGCAATGACACGCGTAGTGCATTTCCGGTTGGTGTCTATTTACGATCTGTTCATATACCTCACTGTATTCGAAAGCGATGACATTCGAATGACATTTGATACAAGCAAACAAAATCGAACACCCCTACTGCAATATAAATGACAATTCCTGTTCCGGCGTTCATATATTATCCGCAAATCGACGTCACTTTACCGATTTACTTGCAAGCAGCACACTTATCGTACTCGCACTACATATTAATTCTCGCACACAGGGCACAATCTCTCAAACATTAAATCGAATTCGACGAACTCAAATAAATTGCTACTACCCATACCCACCTACCAGTGACTCACATCACCTCAAGTGCAGATTAACAGTGAAAGTAAAATAAAACTTACTTTAATAAATAAACTCTTAAGCCGTCAATTTGACCAAAAAAAGAAGAATCGAAAAACAGATGATAGATGTATTTACTTTAAATAGTTTATTGTGACAGCAACAGAGAAAAAAAAAAAAAAAAGGTGGAACGAAATCGTGAAATGGAATCCACATTATTTTTTCGAAGTTTTGTTTGATTCAATTATTTCGTGTACTTAAGGAAAAGCTTTCCGTGCACTGAGCTTTTTATTATTCATTATTTTTGCCATTTATATGTGAACTAATGTGGCACAATTATTTGGACGGATTTAAGAATTGAATTGATGTCGCATCGAAAGGGGATTTAGTTTCACACTACCTGCTAAGAGCATGGAAGTAAGGGCCAACGATAATTGCATTAAGTGTGATAATTGAAAGCGCGCATGCAATCAAAATCGTGCACTACCCGTAATTGTATTAGTAAACGCGAACATGTGCCAAATCATTTTGTCTGTCTCAGTTGAACTGATTTTTCGAAATTTCATTTCATATGTGCTGCAAAAATGGATAACGGATTTCTCACTCAGGAATGTAATAAAATAGTTCTCCGCTCTTGCACAATGCCTTAATCTGCAAGCATTCCCTGCGGAATGTGCGAATGGAAGCGCTCTTATTTACGGAACCAAAAGTGAACGAAAAATTTAGGAAACTAAGCGAGAAGTAATTATGGGTGCAATATACAAATTCTAAGTACAGCAGACTCCCGTTAGCGTGAATACCGGTTAGTGTGAACACCGGATAACGTGAACATATTTTTTTTTGCTTGACATCTTTAAAACGTGAACAAATCATGAACGCTCTAAAACGTGAACAACCATTTTTGCTTCAGGTTAGCAGTAAACTGTTTGACCAAGTTGTATTTTAGCTTGAAATTCCTTATTCTTCGTACAATACTTCGTCTTGTACAGTTTCCGGTTTGTTGCACGTCAGTTCGTGTCAGTTTGTTCCTCGCTGTTCCTTACAATAATTGTTTTTGATTGTCTTGTCTGCTCGATTTTTGCGGTTTTCTTTGTTTTTTGTCATCATAAGTTTTATACGCGTTACGATTTTAGTTTTTTAGTTCTTTGCGTCAACATGTCCGCAAAGAAACCAAAGTTTTTGTCACTTAAGGACAAATGCGCTATAATTGAGCAATTCCGTAGTGGTTCGAGTTTGGCAAAACAATACGGCGTTGCAAAGTCTACTATTTGTGCCGTTAACAAAAAGAGTGAACAAATTTTAAAGTGTGTAAACAACACATCTTCGGGGCTAGGGAAAAGAAAAACACTTCGATCATCGGAACTTCCCAAAATGGAAAAGGCGCTATACCGGTTTGTTAAAGAGATAAGACGTTTTAAAATGAAAATCTACAGTGGGATTGCCCTATTCTTTTATTAAAATTTGACCTTCGCCAACGTGAACTCCTTTGGTTTTTTATTGTTCACGTTATCGAGAGTCTACTGTATTCGCATAATTACGCAAGGCAGCGTACTAAGGATTAATTCAATTATAGTTTAGTCTTAAGTATTCGCATAATTACGAACGGTAGTGCATCCAGTTACATGAAAGCAAGCGTTTTCAACTGCCCTAGGCCTACCAATTTATGGACCCACCTGCATAGACAAAGAGTGAGGAGAAGATCAAGACCAAGAAGACCAAGAACTGTATGGGCTGTACAGAGATATCGACCTAGCCAGAAGAGTACGCATACAACGACTGAGATGCTTATGAGAGAGAAGGAGGAGAATGCTCTCTCACTAGAGCATTTCTTGTTCCAGAGCATTTTGGGGGTAGCAATGGTGTAGTGGTAACGTCGCCAATTGCCACGCTAATGATTCATGGTTCAAATCCTGATGTCAGCAAGTATTTATTTATTTATATTTATCTCATGAAATATATATGTAAACTCAGTCCGATCAATTGCGAAAGCTTGTGTGAACACTACTGCCAAGGCATAACACTGGCAGTAGCTTCGATATATGGCTTGGAAAATTGTTCGCTCTGTTGATGATGATTTGCCTATGACATCGGTTATCGGGAAAAAAAACTGTGAATCAGAAGCAAATACAAGCAATAATAAAAATCTCCCAAGTTATCTGATCGCTACCCCCGGAGTTTCTATGAAACATAAACAACTGACCTCCAAAAGCATTACACCAAATCGTTCTCCCTCTCTATCTATCCTTTTCAACGCCCGCACAGTGTGTAAACATGTTAAGGGTATTCATAACCCCTTGAATGTGCGCAAATTACAAAAAAAGATGGCAGTGGACGAATTCCTCAATGCAGTCAACAGTGGCGTCTACAGTCCCCCAGTAAGGTTGAACTTAGTGAACACCTTGCGCAAGCTGCTTTGACGTATTTGAATTATAGGTCGGTAAGGAATTTATAAGGTTAGTCAGTACCAGTGTTGCCAGTTCGTGCGGAATTTTAGTCCAAATTTTTATGAAAATTATTGATAAAATTCTAGCTAATGTTAAGGTTAACCGCTTAGTAGAAATTCTGCGAATAACACCTTTGTCAATAGTTGTTGAGGAAGTTACCGACATTTCAAATCAAAAAAGTTTGTGTTGCTTGGCGCGATACACAGATCCTACAACATTCACTATTCACACTGAAGTGAACTAATTACCTTCTAGCAACCAATCATGTTGTGTGCGTTATATTTTTCACACGAATGGAAGGGACATACAGTTTACTGCCGTATCCGAAGGGCAATTTGTTTTGAGGAACTTTTTCGATGCCAACGACAGCGCTTATATCCCCGAAGTGGGTTACTGGCACCGGTGTACCCAGGACCTCCTCCCAGGGGTTGTAAAAAAGGATCTAGCCCGCCAGGTTGGGGGTTATTTCGTTGGATTAACTTCCCTATAACGTAAAAGACCTTAGATTACGCAGCAACCGACATTCGAATACGGATGATTTTACTGTTGACAACACTTGCAAAAGTAAAAAGGACAAGGATCTTCGTGGCTGCACGTGGAATGTTAGTCCCCTCTACAAACCACGTGTAGCCGAACAACATTCGGAGGTCCTAGACTGCTGCAAATCAGACATTACCGCCATGCCATCCAAGAAATGACATGTGATAAGCCGGGCAAAAGAGCGATGAAAAACGGCGACTGCTACAGACAACAAGGATAGTGTCTATTCAGGTGCAGATTTGTTATAAGAGGCATACTTTGGCAAGAGGTCTTGAGTTTCCGGCATGTGAACGAGCGCCTCATGACTATCCGTATCAAGGCTAAATTCACCAACATTAGCCTAATATGCCTTCACGCCCTTCACAAAAAGATGGACGACGCGGCGAAGGATGAGTTCTACCAGCTCTTGGACAAGACATATGAGCAATGCCCTAGCCACGACGTTAAAATTGTTCTAGGTAATTTTAACGCAAAGCTAGGAAGACAGGATGTCTTTAGTAGCGTGGTCGGAAAGCACAGCCTGCACGACAACATATCTGACAATGGATTCAGGCTAGTCGACTTGGCGGCGGTTCGAAACATTGTCGTATTTAGTACGCGGTTCCACGTCTTAATATCTACAAAGGGACATGGCTCTCATTTGATCGAAAAATCGCCAACCAAATGGATCACATTGCGATCGACGCAAGGCACTCTTCCAGTATTATGGGTGTCCGGAGAAACCAACGTGCACTCGGATCACATCCTAGTTGTAGCCAAGGTACTGATGCGGATATCCAGAACGGAGCGAAATGAACGAAATACTGTGAGAAAGTTTAACGTCGGACGGCTACAATCGCAAGAAACCGTCAGACCCTTCTTTTTATAATTTGCGCGCACCTAAGGGATTATTAATACCCTTATACTGATGAACAGGGCTCGGGCGGATCAAGTCTTTTTTAATCTCAATCATCAGAAATGGCGCCTCCGATGTACTGGGCTTCTCTCGGCCACCATAACGAATGCCCTGGTTTGATGAGGAATGCCGGCAAGCGCATGCAGCGAAACCAGAGGCATATAAAGCGGCGCTGCGTAGAAGATAGCTATATCTAAAATTAAAAAGGAGGAGAGATAAGGAGCATACACCAGCTCATATGTAAAATCTAGTCGGACGAAAGTATGCCCTATGAATGGAACCTCAGCCGAAGAGCAGGGACATGTGTTAGGGAACGAATATGAAAAACTGAGTGTACTGTCATCAGCGAAGGGAATGATTGTCTAGAAACGAAAAGTTCCTTAGGTTTAGACAACGCTGAAAGGCGATTTTTAATTGGAGCTATATAAGTATTTGTTATGCTGTAAGTAGGAATGTCAACATTGGCTATATTTGTACCCGAATTCGCACTGGTAGTAGAAAGATCTGTAGACAGTTTGATATTAGATGAAGATCTAGTACTTGGTGCTGTTATTCTACAATCGATTTCTCCATCACCTTTCTTAGCCAAATGTTTCTTAGGTCAAATTTTCTTCGGACTACAGGATTGAGAACGATTTCTCTTAAGTGGAGAAAATTGATTCGTATTAGTTGAAGGTAGAATCGGCTCGTTCTCCATTCATTCTTCGGTATTTTTTTTCAAAACGAGAGGTCAGAATGTCGGTGGAAGTAGATACGCTGCATTACGATGGATATTGAGAAAGCGATGCGAAAAAACTATTTAATTTCTCACACCGATCTGTCATAATGGCCAAATTAGCTGAGGGATCCGAGAATTCGGTTTCATAGCGACACGTTTAGAAGACAGACTAGACAATGATACCAGACGGCATTCAGAGTAGTAAAAGTGCAATCCAAGACTTGCATTTGCTAAGTACAAAGGCCAAAATACGTACGAGTAAGTCAAGAAGCTGTGATTATACATTCAGTACATTTATCGGCATAGCAGCGGGACATAATGAGTAAATAATTTAAACACACGGATCGATAAAGAAGGAACTTAACGCGTACGGGCAATTAACTACTCACAGATTGTATAGCAAAACTATACGTAAAGTGCTATCAACGTATCAGCTAAAAATTGTAAACAATATTACCAAGCAAGACAGGCAAGCCCCACAGGCGGATCAATAGAAATGCAGTGAAGTGGGGGGTTATGATCTCTGATTTTCGGATCATAGCCTCGACGAAAGATTACCAGGCAACGCAGCAAAAATGTATTAAATTCACTCAATGACCACCACTCAAAACGAGATCTCTAAAGAACAAAAAAAAGTTTAAATATCGCGAACATTTTATTAAAAATGAATTAAGAGCACTCCAAAACTGGTTAAATTAAACAAAAACACACTAATTAATACCATGCAGTAGAGCTACAATTAAAATTACTCGAAATAAGGACAACATGTCAGATACGCACAACAGTCAGCATATGCACAAAGATTTTGCCTTTGATCGGTTGCAAGCTGACCCCTGGTTTTATCGCATATTTGTGTTTAGCGATGAGACTCATTTTTGGGTTAACAGGTTAATAAGCAAATTTGCCGCGTATGGAATGAGACCAACCCAGAGAAACCCTACAGACCATGCCAACGATGTTCATGTTATTCGTGACAACTGCCACCATTACTCAGAAAAGTGCAAACATTTTTGATTAAAAGTTAATTTCTTGTGTTAATTTTTGTATTTTAAATTCTATCGAGCATACAAAATATAAAATAAAGGAGTGACAGTGTCACAGTGTTTGCCAACGTATACATATTTTGGAACTGATAACAGGCAGACGAAATATGATATTTTTTTGCGACCCACTGTACTCGTATACTCATAACTACAATCCAATTCTTTTTTTTTTCTTTTTTTAAGATTTTTACAAATTAACCGCAGCATTGTATGAGACGCCTTCGTACTTCATTCATCAACAGCAATCGCTCAAACCTGCTAAACACTGCCAGCTACAATACTGACAAGCTTAGGGATCCGCAAGCGCGTCAAGAATTCAGGGACCATCTTGCCTTAGAAGCAGAAACAATGAGCAGCATAATACAGCAAAGCGTGGAAGACCACTGAAATGCTGTGAAAAATGTTTTTGCGACTGGGGTACGCACCTACGTCGGTAAAAAGCAGAATAACCACCGCATGTAGCTATGGGCAGACACCTGGAAACGGATCGATGAGCATCGAGTAATCAAGGCTCGGATTTCAGTGGCCTCAGTAGAGAGTACCGAGCTAGAAGCCCAATATCGCGTGAAAACGAAAGAAGTGCAGCGTAGTGTAAGACGGGACTAACGTCAGTACATCGACTCACTTGCGTCAAGGGCTGCAGAAGCAGCAAGCAGGTACGACAGTAGGACTGTTTGTAACATCACCATGGAGCTCATTGGTGGTCATAACTCCAGACAACATCCAGTGAAGATGGTAACCATTTGATTTCGGATGAGGATCAGCTCACTAGATGGAGAGATCATTTTGCCACAATCCTCAACCTTTTAGGCGATGGTTTTATGATCTCGAACCCTAATGCGTCTTCCGAAGCAAGAAATTCCCGAATTCTCACTGGACCTCCTAGTAAAACCAAAATAACAGCAGAAATCAAGTCCCTCAAGAAAAACAAAGCGGTGGGTACTGATGGCATCCCTGCCGAACTATTTCAAGCGGCGCCAAACACATCGGCTGAACTTCTACACCCGCTAATACAGAGAGCGTGGGAAAATTAACAATTTCCCCAGGATTGGAAAAGAGGGATGATCGTCAAGCTACCGAAAAAGAGAAATCTGATGGATTGTGGAAATTGGAGAGGTATATGCCCTCTACCGGCCGTATAAAGGGATAATAGCTAAAATCATATTAGATCGCATTAAGGAACATTTACATAAATTCACCTCTCGACGTCGAACAGGCAGGCTTTCGTGCAGGATTCTCCTGCATCGACCACATAAACACCTTACGAATCATAGAAGAGCAATGCGTCGAGTATAGGTCTCCGCTGCATCTACTGTTTATCGACTTTGAGAAGGCTTTCGACAGCTTAAATCGAGATGCTATCTGGTTAACCTTGCGCAGGGGAGGCATCCCAGAAATACTTATAGCTATTACCAAGGCGGTAAGTGTCACGTCTTACACATTGGTAAGGTGTCGGAGAAATTTGAAGTCCAAAGTGTAGTACGTCAGTGGTGCATACTGTCACCACTATTGTTCTTGGTGTTCATCAGCGATGTGCTTCGTGCAGCATGGACGGAATGTAACAATGGAATTCGATGGAGTGTGACAACTTATCTTAACACCTCGACTACGTTGACAATGTTTGTCTACTTTCACTTTGGACAATTGACCTTCATCTGATGGCCCAAAATCTAGAAACTTAGGCGAATGAAGTGGAGCTTAAGACGAAAAACAAAAGCCCACAGCACTTCTAAACTTACTTACTTACTTAGATGGCGCTACAGTCCGGGGTGGACCTGGGCCTCAACCAACAAACCTCTCCAGCCAGCACGGTTGCGAGCCAGCTGCCTCCAGTTGCGCACGCCAAGTTGGTTGAGGTCCCCCTCCACTTGTTTGCGCCACCTACCGCGAGGTCGTCCTCTACTGCGCCGTCCGTCCGGGGTGGATTCGAAGACTTTCTTAGCGGGAAGGTTGGGCTCCATCCGTTCTAAATGACCCAGCCATCTTAGTCGCTGTATGTGAACTCTTCTGGCTAAGTCGATGTCCTTGTACAGGCCGTATAGTTCGGCATTGTACCTTCTCCTCCACTCACCGTCTATGCAGACGGGACCAAAGATCGCTCGAAGAACTTTTCTCTCGAAATAACCAAGGGCATCCTCATCCGGTTTTTTCAAAGCCCATGCCTCTGCGCCATACAGCAGGACTGGGATGATTAATGTCTTATAAAGAGTTACCTTAGTAGTTCGAGATAGGGCTTTGCTACTCAATTGCCGTTTTAGCCCATAGAAACAACGATTGGCAAGAGTAATTCTCCGTGTGATCTCTCCACTCATGTCATTTGCGGAGCTGACCATAGAGCCTAGGTAGACAAAATCCTTTACTACCTCAAAATTGTATCTGTCTATTGTGGCGTTCTGCCCAAGACGCCGATGTTGGGTGTCCTTTTTTGTAGACAGCATATATTTTGTTTTGCTTTCATTGACCGCTAGACCCATCTTTGCTGCCTCGATCTCAATACTCGTAAATGCCCCATTGACGGCCCGCTGAGTTCTTCCGATTATGTCAATGTCATCGGCATAAGCGAGTAGTTGTACAGACTTGAAGAAGATTGTACCTCCGGGGTTGGCTTGTGAGTTTCGTACAATTCTCTCAAGTACTATGTTAAGGAGATCGCATGATAGCGCGTCGCCTTGTCTAAGACCTTTCCTGACATCGAACTGTTCGGTGATATTCTTACCGACTTTGATGGAGCAGCGAGAGTTCCCCATCGTCATTCTGCATAAACGGACGAGCTTGGCAGGGATGCCAAGACTAGACATGGCTCTGTATAACTCGTCTCTATACACGCTATCATAGGCAACTTTGAAATCGATGAAAAGGTGGTGCGCATCGATTTTATATTCATGGGCTTTTTCCAAGATCTGCCGTAGTGTGAATATTTGGTCAATGGTGAACTTTCCAGGCCTGAAACCGCACTGATAAGGACCTATCAGGTTGTTGACGATCGGTTTTAGGCGTTCACATAGTACGGCAGACAGGATCTTATATGCGATATTTAGGAGACTTATACCTCTGTAGTTGGCGCAGTTCAGAGGGTCTCCTTTCTTCAGGATCGGGCAAACGATGCTGAGGTTCCATTCATCGGGCATACTTTCGTCCGACCAGATTTTACAGATGAGCTGGTGCATGCTCCTTACCAACTCATCTCCTCCTGCCTTGAAAAGTTCAGCGGCAAGGCCGTCGGCTCCAGCAGCTTTGTTGGATTTGAGTTTAGATATCGCTGTTCTCACTTCATTATGATCGGGTTGACGGGAATTTTGACTGCCATCGTCACTGTTGAATGGCTCATTCTGCCTGACAGCGGAATATCGATCATCATCGCCGTTTAACAGTCTGCAGAAGTGTTCCTTCCATATCCTCAGCACCGACTGCGATTCCACTACTATGTTGCCATTTTCGTCCCTGCAGGCTTTTGTTCTGGCTCTGAAACCCTGTCATGTTCTTTTTACCCTTTGGTAAAATTTTCGAACATTATTCCTGCAATAAAGTCTCTCAATCTCGTCGATCGAGCGCTTCTCATGCTCCTTTTTCTTCTTTCTGAGAAGTCGATGTTCCTCTTTTCTCCTGCGCACGTAGAGCTCGTAAGCAGCTCTAGTCCTTCTATGCAGCACCGCTTTGTACGCCTCTTGTTTTGCTGCATGTGCTTGCCGGCATTTCTCATCAAACCAGGGGTTTCGTTTTGGTGGGAGAGGGAAACCCAGTACATCAGAGGCGGCATCTCTGATGGCTTTTTGCCAACGCTGCCAATGGTCTTCCGCATTTGCTGCTGGCGGCATAGGACTAAGATTGAGATTAGAAGAAACACGATCGGCAAAGGTTCGACGTCAAATATCCTCACAGCATTTCGTTGATTTCGCTCCGTTCTGGATATACGCATCCGTACCTTGGCTACAACTAGGTAGTGATCCGAGTCCACGTTGGCTCCTCGGAAAGTCCGGACACCCAGAATACTGGAAGAGTGCCTTGCGTCGATCGCAATGTGATCGATTTGGTTGACGATTTTTCGATCAAAGGAGAGCCATGTTCCTTTGTGAATATCGAGACGTGGGAACCGCGTACTAGCTACAACAAAGTTTCGCCCCGCCGCAAAGTCGATTAGCCTGAGTCCGTTGCCGGAAGTGTTGTCGTGCAGGCTGTGCTTTCCGACCACGCTACTAAAGACTTCCTCTCTTCCTAGCTTTGCGTTAAAGTCGCCTAGGATAATTTTAACGTCGTGGCCAGGGCATTGCTCATACGTCTTGTCCAAGAGCTAGTAGAAGTCATCCTTTGTCGCGTCGTCCTTCTCCTCGTGAGGGGCGTGAACGCATATTAGGCTAATGTTGGCAAATTTAGCCTTGATACGGATAGTCATGAGGCGCTTGTTCACATGCCGGCACTTCTAAACACCCGCGCTCAATCCAACATTGTCGGACAGGAAGTCGAGAAAGTAGACAACTTTCTTTACTTAGAAAGTGTGGTCTCGGCTAACCACGGTAGCACCGAACAGGATGTATGCAGCAGAATCGGGAAGGTAAAAGCTGCATTCAGAATGCTGTCAAAAGTCTGGAGAAGCAATGTTCTCAGCTTAAGAACCTAGTTGCGACTATTCCACTCCAACGTAGAATCAGTACTGCTGTATGGTCGCATTACTTGGAAGGTGGATACCACTATCACAAGCAAGCTGCAAACCTTCATAAACATATCTCTAAGAATCAACTTGAGGATATTATGGCCCAATCGTATCTCCAACGAACAACTTTATCTTAGATCGGGCCAAAAACGTATAGAAATTACTGTGCGAAGGACAAAGTGGCCGTGTATCGGACACACCCTACGGCGCGAACTCTATTGCGAAATACGCCATGCAGTGGAATTCGCTTACCCGACAGGCAGAACAGTGGGACACCGCAGGCAAACGTGGCGCAGGACAGTCGAGGAGGAATCAAATTCTTTGGGAATGAGTTGGAAGTAGCTCAAATGTGCTGCAGAACACCGAACAAGACGGCGCGCATGCGTTGTTCCCCTAGAGGGGTTCAAGGATTTACGTAAGTAAGTATTGTATGAGACGCAGTGAGTAATGCTGTTAATCGTAATATCTATGTAGGTAGGGAGGTAGAAGTGGTTGTGTCAGCAAACCATGCCGAGACTTAATTAGCGCAGAAGCACTGTTTTAATACCACAACTCAAGTGATCTATCGGATGGAGAAAGGGCGTTAACTTGTAGGGGAAGGGAAAAAGAGTAAGGATTATTCAAATCCACCCCGTTACATTGAGGAAACTGATTATATCCCCAATGCTAATCCCCGCTAACTCTATAAAGTTCTCGAAAGAGGGTTTACCTAAGGTGCGCTGTCTGGCCCTGCCTAAAGCCGGACACTTGCAGAGGAAGTGTAAGATTGTTTCTTTCTCGTTAGCAATATTGCAGCTGTGACAGTGTGCATTAAATGTAATACCTATTCTGGCCGCATGAACCCCGATGGGCCAGTGGGCAGTACTTACTGCTAGAACCCTTGCGATATGTGCACGGTTTCTGTTTAGTAGATCTTGTGTTCTTTTCCGGAAGTATTTGGGCCACATCTGCCTGGAGATGACACAGTTCAGCACCTCCTGCCATCTGCTATCAGCCTTCAGCAGATAATGCGCGAAGATGCCTCCCTTAAGGACCCCCAACGGGAAGTTCACCGCCTTTGCTAGGGAAGCATCAAGGGCAGATCCCTGCCTCGCGAGTTCATCAGCTCGCTCATTTCCCTCAATGTTGCTGTGATCCGGAGCCCAAAGGAGACTGATCCTTAACCGATGACCTAGCGAGACGAGTTCCTTTTTACACTGTTCATCCGCAGCCTCGAGGATGTAGTGGCGGATGTTATAGCCTTGATAGCGGCCTGCCTGTCAATGAGGATGGCAATGGTATTTAGGGGTGCAGAGGTTTGCTTAAGTAGGCGCCAGACCTCACGTACAGCAAAAACCTCCGCCTGGAAGACACTGCATGAATCAGGAAGCCGGTAAGACCTGGAAATATTGAGGGAATCAGAGAATATCCCCGCCCCTACCCCGCATTCCATTTTTGAACCGTCGTCAGTGAAGATTGTTGTTTCGAACTCATTTGTCAGTTCGACAGTTTCCCATTCCGCCCTGGTTGGGAATCTGACCATGACGTCATTTCTAAAGTTCACTGTGGGAGTTGTATAGTCGGTCAGATTATCTGCCAGATCCTGCGGTAGCAGATTCAGGATACTGTTGTGATCTTAAGGATTGGTGCACCAGCATCCTGTTTCCCTTAGCCAGACCGCACTACATGATGATAGATGCATTATGTGAAGATCGAGTGGTAAAACGTGCAGGATAACCTTCAAGGCTTCGGTTGGACATGTTCTCATGGCACCCGTTGCGCCTATAGCCGCAGTTCTTTATACCTTTTTGATAAGTTTGATGTTATAAGCTTTCCTTAACGCAGGCCACCAGACTAGCGATCCATAGGAAAGAATGAGACGCACCACGGCAGTGTACACCCATAAGACCATCTTCGGACGAAGTCCCCACTTCTTACCAAAGGTCTTGCTACAGGCATAGAAACCCACACAGGCCTTCTTTACCTGCTGCTCAATTTTAAGCTCCCAGCTTAGTTTTGGATCAAGTACCACACCTAGGTACTTAGCACTGGAGGATAGGGAGAGTAGATGATTGTTTAGCTGTGGAAACGTGAAGGTCGGTATTTTGGTTTTATTGGTAAAGAGCATCAGTTCAGTTTTGCTTGGGTTGACTCTGAGTCCACATCCAGTGGCCCATGAGCTAATCTTGTCCAAGGCACCTTCCATAATCTCAGTGATTACGGATGGAAACATCCCCCCTGCAGTATTACCACGTCATCCGCATACGCGACAACCTTAACTCCATCTCTGTCAAGTCTACACAAGATTTTGCTGATGACTATAAGCCATAGAAGAGGAGATAAGACCCCACCTTGAGGAGTTCCTCTAACAACAGATATGGTGGAGCTGCTGTTGCCAAAAGTCGATTGAATGATTTTAGTTTTTTAGCATTGTCAAAATACATTTGCTAATAAACTCTTCCACACCCAGTTGGATCGGAGCTTCCTGAATCGATTCCATACTTACGTTATTGAAGGCGCCTTTAACGTCTAAGAAGGTAGCTAGGGTATATTGTTTGAAGTGAATTGTCTTTTCTATTGTTCGCACAACTTCGGGGAGCGCCGTCTCTGTCGATCGCCCCTATGTTGGCATGCTGAGATTTGGATAGAAGGGATTTATCTAGGGTATTTCGAATATGTGTATCTAAGACGCGTTCCAAAGCCTTTAAAAGAAAAAAGGATAAGCTGATGGGTCTGAAATCCTTTGCGGATCCAAGACTCCGCTTCCCAGCTTTCGGGATAAACACAACACGAACACGTCTCCAGCTCAGGGGGACGTAGTTTATGAGAATACAGCCTCTGTAGATCGGTACCAGCCACGAGACCACGTGGTCGAATGTTTTTCGCAGCATAATCGGGAGAAAGTCGTCAAGGCCAGCCGATTTATAGGGAGAGAAACTTTTAATAGTGGTTGCCAAACGGTAGTGCATGCGATCATATGAAAACACAAGCTTTTTCACTCAGCTGAGGCCTACCAACTCCTACTCTCAACCTCCACACGGTGACAGCCGGGTGCCTAGTACCTTAATTCAAGAAATGGGTAACCAACCCCGTTTGGCGGATTCTTGGTGGCAGCAGATGAGAGGGGGGGGGGGGGGGAAGTGCTTTTCCACTAGAGCACTTCTCCCTGTTCCAGGCGGCAGCGGACGAATTCCCTAGATGGAGTCAACGGTGGCGTCTATAGTTCCAGTTAGGTTGAACTTGGTGAATACCTTGCGCGAGCTGCTCCGACGTATTCGGATCACAGGTCGGTAAGGAATTTCCAATGTTGGTCAGGACATTGGAATAGAGATGGTGGCGGAGGAGCTCTTAATGGGCCAACGGCAGCGCTCATACTCCCGTAGTGGACTACTGGCACCGGTGTACCCGGCCCCTCGTCCTAGGGGAATAATTAAGGAACTGGCCCTCCAGGTTGGGGGTTGTGCCGTCGGGGTAACTTCCCTACCACGTAAAAAACTACTGGTTCCGAAACAACCAAAAGCCTCGGATAAGGATGACTCAACTAATGACGACCCCAGCAAACGAAATAAGGACAACGACCTTCGGATCTGTACGTGGAATGTTCTGTCCCTTTACAGACCACGTGCAGCCGAACAACTAGCAGAGGCCGTAGACTGCTATAAAGCAGATATTACCGCCATCCAGGAAGTGCGATGGGATGGGCCGGGCAAAAAGAGGATGAAAAACTGTGACATCTACTACGGTGATTGCTACAGAGGCAACAGACAACGCTTATTCGGATGCGGCTTTGTCATACGCGGCCGACTTAGGCAAGAAGTCTTAAGCTTCCGACACGTTAGCGAGCGTATTATGACTATCCGGATCAAGGCTAAATTCGCTAACATAAGCCTAATATGTGTTCATGCCCCCACTGAAGAAAAGGACCCTGCCACCAAAGAGTGTTTCTACGAGCTCCTCGACAAAACATATGAGCAATGTCCTAAATACGACGTTAAAATCGTATTGGGCGACTTTAACGCCAAAATAGGAAAGGAGGACGTCTTTGGTAGGGCCGTCGGTAAGCATAGCCTACACGACACCACGTCTGATAACGGACTAAGGCTAATTGATTTCGCTGTGGAGCGAAATGTCACCATAGCAAGCACATGGTTTCCTCATCTCGATATTCATAAGCAGACATGGCGGTCCAATGATCATGTAACGATCAACCAAATTGATCATATTGCGATCGACGCAAGGCATGCCTCCAGTATTCTGGATGTCCGGACCTTCCGAGCGGCCAACATAGACTCGGATCATTACCTTGTTGTAGCCAAGGTACGAATGCGGATATCCCAATCTGAGCAACAAAGAAGAATTACTGTGAGAAAATTTAACGTCGAAAAGCTACAATCGCAAGAGACCGCCAGACTCTTCGCTGAACGCGTATCCCGAAATCTCTCAATCACCCCTATACCGCCAGCATCAAGTGCCGAAGACCAGTGGCAACGCTGCCAACATGCCATCAGAAACGCCGCGACTGATGTGCTGGGTCTCGCTCGTCCACCACCGCGAAACCCCTGGTTTGACGAAGAATGCCGGCGAGTGCATGCAGCAAAATAAGAGGCATATAAAGCGGCGCTGCAAAGGAAGACGAGAGCTGCTCGTGAGCTCTACGAGCAAAAGAGACGGGAAGAGCATCGGCTTCTCCAAAAGAAGAAGAAAGAGCATGAGAAGCGCGCGTTTGAGAATATCGAGAGCTTATACTCCAGGAACAATGTACGGAAGTTTTACCAAAAGGTAAAAAGAACGTGTCAGAGAAGTAATACCCGTACAGAAACCTGCAGAGATGAAAATGGAAACCTCGTAGTAGAATCACAGTCGGTGCTGAGAATATGGAAAAACTACTTCTGCAGACTGTATAACGGCGACGAAGACCAACATCCCGCTGTCAGGCAGAATGAACCATTCAACATAGACGATGATAGTCAAAATTTCCGTCCACCTGACCAAAACGAGGATAGCAATATCCAAGCTAAAATCCAACAAGGCTGCTGGACCTGACGGCTTACCGGCCGAACTTTTCAAGGCAGCTGGGGATGAATTGGTAGAGTGCATACACCAACTCATTTCTAACATTTGGTCAGACGAGTGTATGCCTGATGAATGGAATCTCAGCATCGTTTGCCCGATCCACAAGAAAGGAGACCCCCTCAATTGCGCCAACTATAGAGGCATCAGTCTCCTCAACATCGCATACAAGATCTTTTCTGCGACATTGTGTGAACGCCTGAAACCTTTTATCAACAGCCTGATTGGACCCTATCAGTGCGGTCTCAGGCCAGGAAAGTCCACCATCCATCAAATCTTCACACTTCGGCAGATCCTGGAGAAACCCCAAGAATTCCAAATCGATACTCACCACCTCTTTATCGATTTCAAGGCCACCTATGACAGCATCTATAGAGAAGAGCTTTATAGAGCCATGTCTAGTTTTGACATCCCTGCCAAACTTGTCCGCCTGTGCAGGCTGACGATGGAGAACGCTCGCTGCTCCATCAAGGTCGGTAATGACCTCACCGAGACCTTTGATGTCAAAAAAGGCTTTAGACAAGGTGACGCGCTGTCATGTGACTTCTTCAATATTGTACTTGAACGGATTGTGCGGAACTCACAAGCCAACACCGGAGGCACAATCTATTACAAGTCTGTACAACTGCTTGCATACGCCGACGATATCGACATTATCGGAAGAACTCAGCGGGCTGTCACCGGTGCGTTTGCAAGCATTGAGGCGGAAGCGGCCAAAATGGGTTTAGCGATAAACGAGGGCAAAACCAAGTATATGCTGTCAACAAGAAGGGAAAACCAACACCGACAAATTGGACAGAACGTCACCGTGGGCAGCTATAACTTCGAGGTAGTAAGGGACTTTGTCTACCTTGGCTCTGCTATAAATTCTACTAACAAAATCAGTGCAGAAATCAATCGAAGAATAACTCTTGCCAATCGCTGTTTTTTTGGGCTTATAAGGCAATTCAACAGTAAAGCCCTATCTCGAACAACTAAGGAGACTCTGTATAAGACCTTGATCATCCCAGTCCTGCTTTACGGCGCTGAAACATGGACTTTATTAAAAGAGGATGAAGATATCCTTGGTCGCTTCGAGAGAAAAATTCTTCGTAAGATTTTCGGTCCCGTTTGCGTTGACGGGTTTTGGAGGAGAAGATTCAATCACGAACTATACGAGCTGTACAGCGACATCGACCTAGTCAAAAAACTGCGTATTGGACGTCTGAGATGGCTAGGACATGTAGAGCGAATGGACACCAACGCTCCGGCCCGCAGAGTCTTCGAATCTAATCCCGAGGGACGACGCAGTAGAGGGAATCATCGCCGTAGGTGGCGCGCACAAGTTCAAGGGGACCTCGACCAACTTGGAGTGCGCAACTGGAGGCAATTAGCTAAAGACCGAGCTAAATGGAGAGGCTTGTTGGTTGAGGCCCAGGTTCACCCCGAACTGTAGCGCCACCTAAGTAAGTAAGTAAACTGTTAATAGCCCAGGAGGTATTAACTGCTGTAATTGTTGTCTTAATGTCATTCCAGGAAGAAGACAGTCTACACATTAACTCGGAGTGGGTACTAACAATTCTCGATTGATGAAGTCAAACAGTAAAGTGTTAAGCATTTTCACAAATCGCCATACAACGAATTTTAAAGGTTTTTTTTTTTATTAATATTTTTTTGTTTGTATTGGTTAAGCTTAACTAATTACATATATACAAAAATAGACAAATTTTTACTAAAGTCATCATAAGACGATCACCATAAATTAGACAAAAAATAAGAACACATTTTTTTTTTTTTAGCAATTAATGTCATCGATTAGTGGTATTGGCCCTTTCGCTTGTTAACCGATCGTCATCGTATAAGTAGTATTCGATACTCTCATCGGCGTAAATCTCATTGGCCAACTCTTCCACTTCCGAAGCACAAACTGCTTCACTGAATGCACCTAAGAACACTAAACTCTTGATCATGTGTGATTTCTTATGCTGTATATCTCTGTAGGTATGCAATTGTCGATGTGGATGTTGTACAGGCACACTAGAGGATGAAACCATTACTAAAGCATCCGGGGGATGAAGCTCCATCTGCAGATGTGTGCTATGAGACAGTCGCATGACAAGTGATACCACAAAGAAGCATGCCGCGTTCATTGGAAAAGCCCTCAATAATGTTGATGTCAATCCACGACAGAAAAACCCAATACCCTCCGAGTGATAGCCCTTTCGCATACAATCCACCACGCCAGAGTACTGAGGTTTCGCCATCATTCCATCGGCTTGAACGCAGGATTTTATCACATCCATTGGAAAGGTGAGCAACCAGGAAACGGTTCCTGCAAGTCCACCTGCTATGAGACTGTGAAAGGCAGTTGGTGTTGAAACTTGTCTCATCATCAGCTCATACGATACAAAATAGCTGGCAAATCCTTCAAGGAATATAAAACAAAAGATATTCTGTTATACTGACAAGTGGTTCATTCATCTTACCAGGTACATCTCGAAGTGCTGTGATGCCAAGTCCCCGAAAGAGACCACGGGTGCCTTCGGTACGTTGTATATGAGCTAAGCAGGACAGTGGTCCCTTGTGTTTCACTGAAGTCCTGAAGTTTTCCTGCAATTGTAGACGAGTTTTGGCCAATTCCATTGGAGAGCACACTAAACTTTGAATCAATCCGGCCGAACTGCCAGCTATGAAATGAGACAGGAGTGAGTTAGGATCACTCGCGTTTCGCTGTACATTGCCATAGACTCCGAAAACGATTGCATTGACAAAGGCTACTCCGCCCATGGGGCTGGACATTCCGCGATATAGTCCTCGTACTGAGTCTCTAGCTACAATAGTTTTAAGACAGTGCAATGTTCCTCGGTATATGGGTCTTTTAGGGTCCTGTGTCTGCAGGTGTACTTTGATTGTATCCAAGGGATGTCCGACAAGTACACCAGCACAACCTGAAATTCCCGTAGACTACATTAAGATATTTAAAAGTTTTCAAGTCCTTAAGGAGGCGATGGTATATATTAACTTAAAAAGTAATCCAGTTCATGGCATTGTTGCCATAATACATACCTCCCACACAACCAGCAGCAAAATCTAAAGCCATTACTAGGAGTTAGTTAGCTAGTTAGGAAATATCTGAAATAAAAAAGAAAATCAAAAAAAACTTAGTATGAGTGGGTAAGTGGCACAGCCTTTCTACCGTCAAACGGTACTGCATTGCCAAAAGTTTCGGAAATATATTTTTATTTTTATTTTGAAGAACAAGGGCAATCATTGCCATTATGGGATACAAATGAGAGGTGAGATTTTCCAAGACATGAGCTCCTAAGGACCACTGTTGCTAGGTATTTACAGTGACTTCACCAGCTCTCACATAATGATATGATGTCTTAAATATGTAGATGTGTCGGTGATGACAATCAGCTGTGTGGCAACTAAAAGTTTGCACAGTACCAGTTAAATTGACCTCCTATCCTAACCAGCTTGTCAGCCGGTTCATTCCTAGCTACCAATTTGAATGTGTGATTAACTTGGTAGGATTTCGCTAGTTTTTCCTTCTATTTTCTTACCACCTTCAACTGACAGTCAAGCGGCAATCAAGTCCCTGGAATCGTGCTCTTTCACTTCAAAGGTAATCCTTAACTACCTTACGGAGATGGCAGAGCAGTTAAACATTCACCTATGCCAAAGAGACATTCCAGGAAGCTGCAGGGCGGACGAGCTCACCAGACAGGGTACAACTCTAAGGATTCTGCCAGATAGGCAAGCCCTTGGTATACCCCTCCCTACATGTAAGCATTTACTAAAGCTGAACGCTATTAGCAAGATCAACCACAGGCGGGAAATTGGCTCAACGTGTTACATTTCGAGGCAGATCTGGCCTAAGTTGGACCAGAAACGTAGTGACGAGTTGGTTAAGCTAAAGCGATTACAGATCAGCTGAGTAATCGGTGTCCTCATTGGAAGAGGAAAGCTTCCTTCACCTCCTATGCACATGTCCTGCTCTATCACGTAAAAGAATGCTCCATCTAGGGGCTCCCTTCCTTGAGGATCTCGGCGATTTGGCGTTCTTAAGCGTCATGAGCACCCATCGGATCATCAAAAGATCCGGTTGGTTTTATTAGTCCCTTCTTCTTCTTTCTTTTATCAGCGAGGTTATGATCCGGAAACAAGGGATAACAACCCTCCCACTTCACCGCATTTCTACTAATCCGCCTGTGGGGTTCGCCTATTTTATTAGTTTTATTAGACCCTGAGTGGTCTTACGGTAGATCCTTGGCATCACAATAGACCTTTACTTGTCTAAGTGTTTCTGCACCGTTGTGCAGACAGGCAATCTAACCTAACCTAACGTAGTACAATATATTGATTCACAAGTGTCTGTATGGTTAGTTTACTAACTCACAGTTCTGCTGTGTGGTGCGGAATACTGGACTATAAGCACGAAAGCGGGCAGATGTCAACCTCCTTCGAAAGAAAAATACTCCTTCCGATTTTGGTCCCGTATACAGGAAGCGCAAGTGATGAGAAAAATCTTAAGATGTGGATCTAATCTAAAAAGTCAAAAAAAAACATCAGCTCTACTTTGAATATCAGTCCCGGACTCAAGGCGCAGAGAAAAACCAAACCTTCGTTATAAAGATCAAGTGATCGCGTACGTCATGAATCTTGTTTAAGAGAACTTACTTAAGATCGTAAAAGATGGGACAGTTCGGTATCTCAGCCAAAAACTTTCCGTAATTCGAAGGATCACTAAAGTAAAGTAAAAACGTTACTAACTGAATGGGTGTTAATACTAAACAATAACAAAGACCTAGACCCTAAAAGTGATCGCCAGATTGAGCGCAAATCATTGGCAGTATATGGTCTTTTTTGAAATAATCTTCTCTAGCTCATGAGTTTACCTTCGCTGTTGTTATGGTGCAAATAGGCCTTTCGTCAAGACCAGCCTTGCCACTTCCTCCAGAGCAAATGTAGCGTACTGACCATAAAAATGAAGCATTTTCAAAGAAAATGTAGCAAAATATAAGTGTTTGTCATACATACATACATACATAGCTAAACCTTTATGAGGGTCGTGAGCGTAGGATGCTCAGGTGACCGCTCCATCCTTCTCAATCCTCCGCCATGGACTCAAACACATCAGTCAGAATCACTAGACGGCTCCAGGAGATATATCGGACTTGATCTAACCATCTATTTCTAGGCCTGCCAAGGGTCGCCTACCTGATGGCACGTATTGGAAGTCGGTCTGGGGGCATACTCACTACGTGACCAAACCATCGAAGCATAGATCGTTCCGTTCGGAGAAGTAGCTGCTCAACATTGAGCGCCTCGAGTACTTCGGTGTTGCGCACTCGATCCCTATGAGCCTGACAAATTCTAAGGAATAATTCGGCATTGCTCTTCAGTTCAGTTCCAGAGGACCCAAGGATAACCAAATCATCCACAAAGAGCAGATGTCTAATCCTTAAATCTCCCACTTTTAAGCATTCCCCGCCACGGCTGCGCAGCAACATCCAGTCCATATATACAATGAAGAAGAGAGGTGACAAAACGAACCCTTGGCGGAGTCCAACGCCCACAGTGAAATGTATTAATTTAAGGCCATTTACCCGAACACAGCTTTTACAGTTTGTATATAAAGACTGAATCGCCCTTAACAGGCAACCAT
Organism: Brachypalpus laphriformis; assembly: GCA_945910035.1. Taxonomy (NCBI): domain Eukaryota; kingdom Metazoa; phylum Arthropoda; class Insecta; order Diptera; family Syrphidae; genus Brachypalpus; species Brachypalpus laphriformis. Next base: position 130,755,237 of record OX246755.1, read on the forward strand.
CAATCACATACTCCTGCAGAACACTCCAGAGCTTACGCTTTTTCCAAATCCACAAAACAAGTGTAGACAGGTTTAGAATACTTCAAGGCCTTCTCAAGAACTGGTCGGTTGTGCTCAGCCTCCAAACTGTCATCAAGCACTGCTCTGAAACGCGTGTCTAACACCTTAGCAAACTTTTCCAGGGTTGGGGCGGTCTGATATCTCACACCTCATAGGTTGGCCGCATTCTTTAATTGTGTAAACCCCCTAAAGCGAGGTAACAACAAAAGTTAAGTAGCAACCAAAAAATGCTTACAAAACAAACCAATAAATCGTAATTTAAAATCGTAAATTGATTTGATTTGATTTGATAGTTGGTGCAATCTCTTTTGTCCCCCTTTTTAAAAAGAGACCCCCCCACCTCATTTGCCAATCACAAGGTGATTCGCCATTACACTCCCGCTTTACCTAAAGCCCAAACCAGCAGATTTGCCAACTTTTAGCGATTTGGTGGCTCTACCTTGGGACTACTTTCCGCCCTACTCTCGACCATAGGTCTGTCATTTTCGGTGCCCTGTTCGGGATTGAGATATACTCCTCATTGGTAGGTACACAAGTAGTGTACAGTCCTAGGATTTGACTCTTTTCAGGATATTCAACTTTCTTTCTCTGAGTCGGCAGACGGTCTGCCAGAACATTTTATTAGCAGATATGTGATCACGTTCCAATTTCTCGACAAACTCCTTCCAAGACTGTTCTTTCGCTGTTTTCACAGCTAATTTGCAAGTTCTTCGCGCCTCAGTGTACCGATTTCGAGAATTTGAGTTCCCCAAGTGAATCCACACCTTAAAGGCCCCCTTCATCTCTTTGATGACTTCTTGAACTCCGGGCGTTTTAAACCAAGCAGACGTTTTTGTTAATTTTCTTTATTTTTACGTTATAGCTTATAACATCCAGTTTCAACAATATAAAGTATCAATATAACAACTTAAACATAAAAGAAAAGTAATTAATTAATTGATAAAGCATTTATAACAATAAATAAACAAATAGGAATTCATTGGTAAAAAAAAAGATTAAATAAATAAATAAAAAGTTAACAATGTAAATTTATAATACACATTAAATTGGCACAGTATCTCTTTAATAGTAAACAAAATGAGAAATACTTCTTAAGAGGAGAAGAAATCGTTACTTATTTTATGTATCTACAAACTTAAAGCTCAAGCAAAACTTTACCAATTCGTCAGATGGCTCAAATATTGCCACACCTTTCAATAGCTCCTAAGTCAGTAAAATTAATTCCACAGCATCTGAACTTAACCTATTTCTCAAAACGTCCTTTATTGTGTTTGACATATGAAATTTAATAATATGAGTTAAAAGCAAAAGCAAAAAAAAAATGTAGATTGTTCGGAAAAATGTAGTATGTAGCATGGCACTTCAAAATGTAGCAGTTTTGCGACATATGTAGCAAAAGTGGCAACGATGATCAAGACTATTGTTCTGAAAGTTGTACCAATCCATCATAACGCAAGAACGGTTACCCTTCTTTTATATCAAAAGACAAATAGTAATAAATTGTTGAAAATCTAGGTCACTTGCTCTAAAACGGTCTGGCGTTACAACATTTAATTAAAAAAAAAATTAATAAATAATCCTAAAACCTCAAATACTTGTGTACATATATGGTATTGCATAATATGTATATGCATCGCTCGAACTTTGTAGATAGTACGAGTGCTTATGATTCAGGGTAGTAGGTGGCTTTGAAAACCAAGGCAATCAAAAAAATTTCTGAAGTTTAAAGGATCATTATATGAAAACATAACAACGAGTACATAGGTACATACATATGTATATATGTAAGTAAATAAGAACAGGGAGTGCAATTAAAAAAGACCTTCAAACTAGCATAAATCATATGAACGGCGCTCGCTAGTCATTACTAATGTGCCACTGTTGTTGGTCTTAAAATAATGAATAAGAGTTCAAAGTTTTAATGTGATACGAGTATTACCGGGTTCATGTGCAGTACATTCGAATATACTTAGCTTGTTTTAATAAATAGAAGCGCGTGGCTTTTTACGAATCTATACGATGTACACACAAGGCTTCAGATTATGTTCTGTTTACTTTGTGTTTCTACGATGCGGATGTTTACAATGTTTTTTTTTGCGTTGAATCTACTTCAATCTAGATCATGGGGTTTTACAATGCTTGATAATGAATGTGTATATGATTAAACTCAAAACAGACTTTCCTATAATTTTTTTCCGGCATCTAAAACTGAGTCACCCTGTATAGCTTAAATTCTTATCATTTCCGCAAGGAATCCTAAAAATATACAGAGGGCCTGCAACTTCTGATTAGTTCATAATCTGCGAAAACTGTTCTATTCTATATCTGCTGGGTGCCAAATAGCTGATAAGCTCGAAGACAATTTTGTGCTTTGGGTGATAATACTGTTAATATTATATTCTTATAACTTTTAATTGTAAGTAACCACAAATTCTTTTGCCAATCATGTGGTAATTTAAAAAAATAATATCTCTACGAACGGACCACGCCTTATCAGCGGAACTATAGATGGCAGAGTATAAAGAAAATGGTACTTATCGTGCGTAGTTGCCAAACTGAAACCTCTTAGGCCAAATGAGGACCTCCGATCTAAATCAGCGAATGTCCATAAAAAAAGTGTCGCCTTAAAAATCATATCTAACACAGTTTAAAATGATAAACCAAAATTGAGCAAATAAATACATATTCATGCTCACTTGCTAGCCGAAGTTTTCAATGATGGGGAATAGGTGCGGATCGGATGATATCCCTCCACAATCAATCCCCCGGATTCAATAATGGGCATGATTACACATATTTTTCTTTCATTTGCCTATTTGCGCCTAACTCTAGCTGTTTGAAGCAAAATATTTGGATTGAGCTGCATAATGCGGTCAAAATGAAGCATCCAAAGTAAGCTATATATTATACTACGATAAGAGGAAAACAAAAGTGTAGATCTCTAAACAGCATTGCCATAACCATGGCCATAATCATGTAGTCGACACTGCAACAGGGGAAGGTTTTCAAGTGGACGAGATGGGCCATCTTTTGACCTGATCACCTTCACATTCATCCCGTTCAGGAATCCTCGTACGGAAATTACGATCAAATCTCAGTTTCGACGGGGTGTAGTCAATGCTTTCGTGCTTGAAGTTGAGTAGATCGAGGATCAAGGAGTGGCCATTGCGATAGCTAGACCACTGAGAGAAGGCTTTTAGACAGATGGCCACACAAACAGCATTGCCGAAAATATCTAAGGCCAGCAGGTTGAACAAAATGTCCAGTGCCACGGAGGGTGTAGTTCTCAGTGCACCACTGATGCAAATGCATGTAGATCTTTGCACCTTAGCTAGTTGAGTGAGGTGGATAGCCCTGTCAAGAGCAGGCCACGATACGATCACTCCATAGAGTAGTATATGCCTGATAACGGACACGTACAGCCAATGAGTGATTTGAGGTTTCGTACCACAGCTACTACCTAAAGACTTTTTACAGGAATAGAGAACTACATTGGGCGCCGTGGCGTAAGTGGTTAGTGTGTCGGATCACTACGCATGAGGTTCCAATTTCGAATCCCAGAAAACACCAAAAAAAAATTTTCACGATCCTACCTCTCGCGAGCGTCTGACAAACATCCGAAAATATTGTTGTCACGAAAAAACTTCTCAAATCGCCGTTCGGATTCGGCACTAAACTGTAGGTCCCTTCCATTCGTGTGAAAAATATAACTCACACAACATCAGTGGTTGCGAGAGGCTAGGCCCTGCACTTAAAGAGCTGTTGCGCCAAATATATTTTTTTTTTATAGAGAGCTACATTGGGTTTCCTGACACGTTCTAGAAAATTGACTTTCCAGTTCAATTTCCTATCTAAAATAAGACCCAGGTATTTTGCGTTATCAGTGAAGGTGAGACTGGTGCCATTTATCATAGAAGGGTCTATCAGGAGAACTTTATATTTCTTCGTGAAGAGAACGAGTTCCGTTTTACGAGGATTAACCTCCAGTCCACATTTGGAGGCCCATCTGGTGAGCCGAAGGAGAGCGTTGGGCATTGATAAAACAGCACCAGAATACATCACATACGAGTATTTCGGAGAAAGGGATGGAATGAACTCTTAGAAATTATGAATATAATCTGGGTTAGTGAAAATATGGAGTTATCCTACCTATTTATAAAAAAGTAAATGCAAAAGAAGTCGGTATTTATAGGAAGGTTCTTCCGACAGCTTTTAAAGTGTAAGTGATAATAGAGCGTAGACTCAGAAAAAGAGTTGGAAGTATAGCATAGTATTCAAGATCATATTTTCACTGTGCAAGAAGTGCTGTAAAAAAAGTTCCCGAAAAATAAAGAAGTTTTCACTTGCTTCATCAATAGGAAGAAAGAGTTCGACATGTTAAGCAGAGAGAAACTCTGGGAGAGCCTCTGGCAGAAAGGTGTGGAAGAAGGACTCGTACGGCCCATCTAAGGCATTTACGAAAAAAATTTTAAAAGTGCAAGGACGTACCTATTATATAAGGTCAGAGAAATTCAAGACGTCTGACGGAGTTAGACAAGGAAGTATTTTGAGCCCTTTCTATTTATCTACACAATAGACGACGCAATCAGTTAATGAATGAATCAGAATGGAAGGTTTCAGGGTTGGATATCGACAGTTGCAACTTATCTATTTACAAGCATTCGCGGATGATATAATGCTGTCTGAAAATACTGAGGAAAACCTAGAGAAGAACCTAAATGTGTGGAAGACAGAAGCTGCAGCTCAATGTCGAATAGACAAAAGTGATGTTGATCAGCATCGAATGGTGGATGGAGAAATTTGCCTAATGGAAAACAACATAAGAAACAAGCAAGAAACAGGACAAAGTGGAAGCATTTCCAGAGAAAAAGGAAAATATGAATGTCACGTCGACATCTACAGGGTAACAGGTCCAGATTATACAGGGTGGGCCAACTACAAGTTTCTTTTTAAAAATGCAATCAAATGAACAAAATGAAATTTTTTCCATGTATTATGGCTTTATTAGTAAGAGCAAACATTCCCATTAATTATGGAATACAACGTTGTTCAAGTGGCTGCCTCGGCTGGCCTCGCAGTAGCGCATTCTATCACTTCAATTTCCAAGACCTTGTTGATGGTTTCGGGCTGTAGCTCACGGATTGGTTGGATGATATCGGCCTTAAGTGCTTGAATCGTTTCCGGATTGTTGGCATAACATCGGTCATTCACAGTTCCCCACAAAAAAAAGTCCAAAGGGGTCAAATCGCAGCTCCGAGGCGACCAATTGACATCGCCAAGACGGCTGATAACACGATTTGGGAATTTGGTGCACAAAAGACCGATTGTGGCATGGGCTGTGTGGCATGGCGCGTCATCCTGCATGAACCAGAGGTCGTCCAAATTCATGTCTGCAATTTCAGTAAAAAAAAGTCGTTAACATGGCTCTGTAACGCCCACCGTTGACCAAAACGTTGTTCCCCGTCTCATTTTCGAAGAAAAATGGTCCAATGATGCCACCACTCCAGAATCCGCACCAAACTGTCACTCTCTGTGGATGCATTGGCTTCTCGACAATAACGTGCGGGTTTTTCGAGCCCCAGATGCGGCAATTTTGTTTGTTAACGTAGCCGCCGAGATGAAAATGTGCCTCGTCAGAAAAGATGATTTTTCGCCTAAAATCGTTGTCCAATTCAAGCTGCTCTAAGGCCCAAACTGCGAAGCGATAACGAAGCGGATGGACGTGCGCTTTCAATTGCTGAATCAATTGGACCTTGTAAGCGAATAATCCCAGATCTTTGTGCAGAATTCTCCTCAGGATAGTGCGTGAAATGTTGAGCTGTTGAGATTGATGACGAGCTGATGTTCGTGAATTGAGTCTCACACTCTCGGCTACAGCAGCCATATTCTCGTCTGTGCGCACCGTACGATGACGGGGACTATGAGCGTTATCCACTAACATACCAGTCTCACGAACTTTTTGCACAAACTTGCGTACAGCAGGCGCGGTGGGTGCTTCATTTCGGCCAAAACTTCTTTTCAAAAAACGGACTGTTTGGGCTACACAGCACTTACTTTGGAAATAAGTTTTCAATATTTCCCAATGTTGTTCAAGCGTAAGACGACTCATTTCGTTCCGCGGAGGTATGATACTGACTTTCTGTCAGTGTCAAAATAACCTATGATTTAAAAAGATATCAATAGATGGCCCACCCGTTATATGTACAGTGTATACATATACTATTTTTGGAAGCGGAGGGGGAACCTTTCATAGACACCGTACAAGTTACACGGTAGTGTCAGATTCTTACCTACAAAACCTCAGCTCCGCTAGCTTCAACCTCGCTCCGCGGGGCCACCGTCAGGCATTACATCGCGGGGCGGGTTCTCCGCGTTACGCCGCCGTCAGTGTTTGTATTTACAGCATTCTTCTCTGGCTTTCCGCCTTTCTGAGCTTGCTTTGTATTTGGGTTACTAGTGTCCAGACTACCTCCCATTTACCCACCGATTTAAGCATTTTCGCAATTGTATTTGTAGCATCAATAGCTCCGGCTCAGACGCAGACCCGCGTGACGCACATTCTGGGTAAGACGCGTCTGTATTTCCTTTTTAAGTCAAAATGTAAACACATCCAAGTATGCGTAGCTGTGTCCAAGTATTCACGTATTATTATTTCACGTATTATCCCTCGTAGCCACCTTGTATGGGCGGGGGTGGGTTACTTGCAGACGGTGCCTACTCGTCTTGTCGCGGAAGAGTTCATCGGGGCTTGTGTGACCTTTTCAGTCGCGCCCTCCTTCTCCACTGCTCTTGGGCGGGGACTGCTCACTGATTATTTGCAGCTGGTCTGCATATCTGCGGCCGTTCAGCTAACCGCCATCTGCAGACCCCCATGGTAGCCTGAGCTCGGCCCTATGTGGGTATGTATGTATGTAGGTATGTATGCATACATGTACATATGCATGTATAGGCGAACCCCACAGGCGGATAAGTAGAAATGCGGTGAAGTGGGAGGGTTGTGATCCCGTATTTTCGGATCATAACCTCGCTGATAAAAGGAAGAAGAAGAAGTACATATATATGGTATGTATAGATGCAAATGATGTTTGCTGTGCATGCTTTTTCGTGCGAAATTCGGTGGCGCCTCATTGCCTATGAATTGGCATTAAAAAATATACTGAGGCGTTATAATCCATCTGAAGATATCCTACATTCTAACCCACATGCAATAATGGCTCGAGATTGTAGTGTTGCTCATAGGGTATATTAAGTTTGAGACATGGCTTGTAACATAGGGAAACAAGAGAGATATACCTAAATATAACTGGTCAGCACCAAGTCGATTGGGCCATGTGCGTTTGTCTGTCTTTCCGTCCATCTGTCTGTCTGTCCATCCGTCTGTCTGTCCATTCGTTCATCTATGACCACTTTCTGGTCATTAAAAAAATTTCACGGCACGAGTACGACAACTTTGGCGCCAAAAATTGATAACGGTTTTTTGTAGAGGGGTCAAAAACAATCATTTTTTACTATGGGAGGGGGTCTATCTCGCCCCGTTTAGGGGGTAGAGGGAATTTTAGAAAAAAAAAATATTAAAAAACGGAGCAATACTAACAATGAAGTACTATACCGGTTTTGAAAGCCAGAAACCTGTTCTTTAATCCTAAAATTAAATTAAACTATTTATGTCAATAGTTTTTGAAAAATTCGCATGCAAACTCAAAATTTTGAGTGTCCAAGTTCGAATCCCCATGTCCAAGTTGGAATCCCAGAAAACAGCAAAAAGTTTTTTCACGTTCCCACCTCTCGCGAGCGTCTGACAAACATCCGAGAGTATTGTTGGCTCGAAAAAGCTTCTCAAATCGCCGTTCGGATACGGCACTAAACTGTAGGTCCCTCCCATTCGTGTGAAAAATATTACGCACACAACATGAGTGTGTGCGAGAGGCTAGGACCTGGCACTTAAAGAGCTGTTGCGCCAAATATTTATTTTTTTTTTTTTACTTAAGTCGTGGAAAGTAGAATTATCAAAGTGTGTAGGTATTGAACTCGTTTATAATTCAGACCGCACCCACTTTTCAGGGGTGTTTTCTAAAAATAAAAATTATTGAATCTCTTAAAAATCGAAGAAAGTACATTTGAGTGGAAAGTTTTCATTTCACCACTCCAAGTCCACTTTAACAGAGCGTGACTTAATCATAAGCGGTAAGGCAGCATGCTTCCGAGCCAGAGTTATGGAGCGTAGAAAGTTATTTAGCTTAAACCATTTAAAGTGTCTTAGCGGCTTAACACCATCTATGTACTGTACATATGTATGAACCTAAAAAAATTTACCCAATAGCTCTTTAAGTACCTGGCCTAGCTTCTCGCAACCACTCGTGTTGTGTGCGTTATACTTTTTACATGAATGGAAGGGACCTACAGTTTAGTTCCGTATCAGGAGAGCAATTTGTTTTGAGAAGCTTTCTCGTAACAAGAATACTCTCGGATATTTGTCAGATGCTCGCGAGAGGTGAGACCGTGAAAAAACTGTTTGGTGTTTTCTGAGATTCGAACATGGAACCTCACGCGCAGTGGTCCGACACACTAACCACTTGCACCACGGCGCCCACTATGTATGTATGAACTTAAGACATCAATAAATGATATAAATTTAGAGTTTTTGAGTGTAGTATGTATGTCGTTAGAAAGGAATTTTAAATATTATAGTTTTCTACTATCTTAAACCAAACTTTTGCCTCTGAAATTCTGAGTAGAAAACATTGGGGCAACCTTAAAAACTATCTTCGAATCGCAGAATGTGCTTTTATTGAAATCTGATTTCTTTACCTAACATCACAAAAGTATCAACGAGACGGCCTGCCAGTATTGTTGGTACCATTTTAAATGAATACCCACACTCATAATTAAAATATCATTATATCATTATATTTTACACCAGGCAGAGGTGTTCGCAATGAATTTTGGGGATTCAACTATTAAACTTGTGTTTGTAGTTAATTGCTTAAGGACATAAGGAATCTACATACTTTATTCTTCTAAGTGATGAACTTTTTTTGACAATTGTTTTACGTTTTCTAATGCTTACCTCAGTACAATTAATATCCGCTTGATTTGCGATCCTCTGATGTGATTTTAATTCAGTCTTTTTGTTAACCTTCACAAGAGTTATATTTACTTTTAAAAGTAATTTTTAAAAACTCATCAACACGATTTTTCAGAAAGTAACATAAAATATTCCTCGTACCAACATGTAAGAGATTTTGCATATTGATTGAACCAGTCTTACAATAAGGAAATTTTTCTCTACACCTTTTACTAACACAAATGCCGTTGCTTTCTTTTAGAAAATTTACTTTTCACCATTAGCATACAGTTTGAAAAGTTATAACAAAAATTGCCTCGCAATTAAACCACGATTTAACTTAAGGAATCACTGAACGAAACACTAAAACGTCTGTTTACTTGCGGAGTTAGTATTTGACTAAATACTTATTTAGCATCGTCCAGGAACATAATCAGTATTTTCTTTATATGAATAATAAACTGATATATAGTGTACATAAATCGTCGCAAAAATATAAAACAAAACAAAAATCTACAAACAGATAGGTGAATAGCGCTAAGCGTGATCCAGAGTTCGTCTTAGAGGTTATCAGTGTTATAGAGTAGATTTCAGCGTATAGCGCTGAGTATCATGCGAAATAACAAGATCTATTCTACCAGCATTTTGCTGGCTAAGTGGGCCGTCCAAACAGGAGTGATAACAGGCACTTCTCGTCTGTTATTGGTCCAGCATAAAGTTGCAAGTTTAATAAAACAGAGAAGTTTTCCTTTGGAATTGACGGATAAGGAGTGATAACGAGATTTCTATTTGGACTTTGTCTACAAATTTGGTATGCGGTAGTAAATTAGGCTTGAACTAGTTAATGTGGCAGCTTTGGGAATCCTTTTTGGGTGGAGCGAGATAAGAATGGCGGGAATCGAATTACGATTATATTGTACCTACTTTCTTTTTTTGTGAAATCAGATTCGTTATAATTCGAAAGGGGAATTTTAATTGATTTTTAGTGCGACAACTTTGTTGCGATTAGTAACGTAATATGTGCTTGTAATCATTGGGAAGTCTATAGGTCGATGGCATAATGCACTTGATTTGTACAAGTCAGCTGGTTTTATTGGAGCTTATCACTCTAAATGAGCTATAGGTCGTAATTGGCCATTTTAAGCCGATCTCGCACTTGAAATTTGAATCTACAGAGGTGACTTTACAACGCCACCGAGATAGGGTTATATTTAGATTATCTTTTTAGAAACGTAATCCTGCCTTCCGATTGCGAATATTATATTTATTGACACAGCCGTTTTGGTTTAAGATAACTATTTTATGAACCAACACAAAGTGCATACTTTTCCAAGTTCCAATCATCATTAAGCCTATTGATAGCCAAGCTGCTGGACATCCAAGTACGCATCTGAGTGATTTAGTTACATGCAGGTCACTTCTGAGGCTTATGTGTCATTAACACATTTTACGACAATGGCAACATTAATGTTAACGGGGGGATCGTACGGCCCCCGGTGTTTCCTTTTTTTGATTGGCGAATCTATAAAAGAAATGCTTTATCTTTCGGTCGAACCAGTTCTTAATGAAACATATCATATTCCTTAAGGGAACATTCATAAGATCCCCTACATGCATATATACATACATACATATATATGAAGGAGTGAAGTATTACGATGTCCCAGCTGGGGACCCGCAAGGATCGGTGCTGGGCCCTTTGTAGAGATGTAAATGTAGATGTATTATGATAGTGAGGTGCAAGTGCACTGCGACCTTTAAAAGATCTATTGTGCCCCGCATACTACGGCTTTAGCCGATGATATACTCGGTCTAGAGCACTTCCTTCCTGCTACAGCAAACCGGAGTATCTTCAGTGGATCCAGCGAAGGTAAATCCATTTTTGATGGGAGATAGATTCCTAGTTGATTTCTTCTTTTTGGATCAATGCTTCGTATTCCATAAGAAGACGCGCGGGTATTTAAAGTCCCTGCAGAATCTGCAGTATCCGTCTCCCTCTATTCCCAGTTTCCTAAGGTGCTCCTTGAGTCTGCGAAGTCGATCCTACTAACTCTTAGGCAGGTTCTGCTTCTTTTCTGGTTGTATTTCCCCAGAAGTTCTTTTGTCTGTCTTATTTGGGGGATATCGTCCCAATGTGTGTCTCATTTGTTCTCTTTGTGTTTCCTTAAGTCTGCCCGTATTGTGTGGGGTCCTATCCCACAAGGGTTCTGGTCCAAGGCGTACCTCATCCGTTTCTAGCTAGTTCATCAGCTGCTTCGTTCCCCTCTACTCCTATACTAGTCTGTCCTGATACCCAGTAGAGAGTTACTTTGTTTGTTTCTCCCAGTTTGTTGATCCTGGTGAGGCATTCCCATACCAGTCATCTGATCTCGTGCAAGGTCAGTGCTTTAATAGCGGCTTGGCTGCCTGACAGTATTACGATGTCCTGCCCGTGATATTTCCTGTCTAGGTTGAATTGCGCTCATCTTTCAATCGCGTGAACTTCTGCTTGAAATGTACTGGGGAATACGCCTGCGCCCGTACACTCCTGCCCAAGTGCCTGTTGATGTTTTCGATCCGTCTGTGTACCATTTAATTGTGTGTTGTATGTATTGGTATTTATCGGATTCGCTGCTCCAGTCTCTTTTGTTGCTCAGCTTTAAGTCGAATTTCCTGTCAAAGCAGTATTTCTTGACCATATCATCTCTGGGCCAGTCCAGAAGCGGCACCGATTTGGATAGGGTTACTCGCTCTTTGTTTGCGATGCATGTTGCTTTCACGATGTCTCTTTAGCTATTCGCTCTAGCACTATGTGTAGCGGAGGTATACCTACGATCACTTCTAGTGCTGTTGTGGGACAGTTTCGCATAGCTCCTGTTATGCATATGCAGGCTAATCTTTGCACAATATTGAGGGATATCCTCGCCGTGGTTAGCCTATTTCTGTTAAGCCGTGCCCCTGCCCCGTAAGTAATGCGGGGTCTTACTATCATCATGTACATCCATCTCAGTGTAACTGAGCTGCATCCCCTGGTTTTTCCTTAAATGTTCCTGCACACCATAAGTGCTCTGGTGGCTTTGGTTACTACAGCTTCTACATGTTCTCTCCAGAGAAGTTTGCTGTCTAGTGTTAGACCTACATACATACTTATATACTTGAGGTGTTTCTGTGGATCGACCTTAAGCCCTTCCTGGGCCCTTTACTATGGAGCATAATGTACGACGGAGTTTGACGACTACCACTGCCACCTAAAGTGAAGATAATTGGATTTAGTGACGACATCGCTGTTGTTGCCGTGCTTACTACTTACTCAGATCCTTTAACCCATCGGAGAGCATAGGGCATCAACCACGCCTGTGTGCCATCTTGTTCGAAGTTCTGCAACGCATTTGAGCTGCCTCCAACTCATTTATAAAGAGCTCGATTCCTCCTCAACTATTTTGCGCCACGTTTGCCTAGGGCGCCTCGCTATTCTGCCTGCCTGGGTGGGCGGATTCCACTACATGGCGTATTTCGCAATGGAGTTGCCTTCGCGCCGTAGGGTGTGTCCAATCCATTGCCACTTTCTCCTTCGTATAGTAATGTTTATAGGTTCTTGGCCCGTTCTCGAATAAAGTTGTTCGTTGGAGTTGCGGTTCGGCCAAAAAATCCTCAGATGATCCTTAAACATTTGTTTACGAAGACTTGCAGCTTGCGTGTGTTAATGGTGTCCACCTTCCAAGTACTGCACCCATACAGCAGCAACGATTCTACGTTAGAGCGGAATAGTCGCAGTTTGGTTCTTAAGCTGATAACATTGGTTCTCCAGATTTTGGATAGCATTCCGAACGGAGCTTTAGCCTTCCGCATCCTGCTGCGCACATCCAGTTCGGTACCACCGCGATGAGCCGAGACTACACTTCCTAGACATAGAAAGTTGTCAACTTTCTCGAGTTCCTATTCGACAATGTTAAGTTGAGCGTGGTTGTTGGAAGAAGTGCTCAGGGCTTTTGTTTTGGCTGTGTTTATTTTTAGCCCCACTTTGTTTGCCTCAGCTTCTAGATTGTGGGCCATCAGATGAAGGCCTATTATCCGATGTGAAAGTAGACAAACATCGCCACCGTCATCTAGGTGTTTAAGGTAAGATGTCATCGTCTAACGAATTCCATAATAAGCTTCCGTCAATGCTGCACGGAGTACATCGCTGATAACCACCAAGAACAATAGTGGGGACAGTATGCACCCTTGACGTACTTCACTTTGGACTTCAAAATCCTCCGACACCTTACCATTGTGCACGACGTGACACTTAAGTTTTTCTGGGATGCCTCTCCTGCGCAAGACCAACCAGATAGCACCTCGATTCAATCTGTCGAAAGCCTTCTCGAAGTCGATAAACCGTAAATTTAGCGGAGACATATACTCAACGCATTGCTCGATTATGATCCGTTAGGTGTTCATGTGGTCGATGCAGGAAGATCCAGCGCGAAGGTTAGGTTAGGTAAGTGGGCTGGTGTAGGGGGATAGAAAACCTCCACACCACACTCAGGTCAATATAGACCCATTGTGGTACCCATGGGGGGAAAGGGGATAGAAAAGAGAATCCCTTCCTCGTGGAAAAGTACCGTCTTTATAAATATCCTAAAGAAAGCATTTAGTACTTACTGTGCCCTAGATACAAACCATCCAGAGGATTTTATGAAGTTCGCAATGCCATTTATTGGTCTGTTGGACAACTCTTCTAGATCCTCAAAGAAGTGTTGTCCAAGGATCTTATGTCTCAAATGATAGAGGCCTGGGCAATGACAGAGAAAGTGGGCGGTGTCCTCCTGAGCCTCCTCGTCGCCGCAGCCTCTACAAAGGTCTTCGCTAGTCGCACGTAGTTTTTTCATTTGGTACCGCATGGTATTATGCCCCGTAATGACTCCTAATAGAGTAGAGAGGGATTTTCTATGCCTCTGTATGTGTCTATTGGTTCTTACTCTGTCAAATGCAGGCCACAGTTTCCTCGTGGTGACACAAGTATCTTAAGAGGTCCACCTATTGTTAGCCTCCGTTAGGGCTTTGTTTCCTGCTTCGAGCTTAAGGACGCAAGGCGGGATGTACACTGAGGGGTCGGATTGGTCCGAGCTTAGTGCTGAGCCTCCTCTAGCCAGTTCATCGGCTTTCTCATTCCTTGGTATGCCTTCATGACCAGGGACCCAGCAGAGTTTTACCTCGTGCTGTGTTCCAAGAACCTTGAGCTCTTCCCTACAACACTTCACAAGCTTCGATTTTATTTCTATAGTAGATATTGCTTTTATCGTCGCCTGGCTGTCGATGAAAAAGGTGATATCCTCTCGTGGTATTGCCCTCATCGCAGTCTCACGAGCTGCTTATGTAACTGGTAGGACCTCCGCCTGGAAAACGCTACTGTAGTTCTCGGAAGCCGAGCGGACATGGAGAGACCAAGAGAAGATGCCTGCGCTATCTAGCGCGAAAGTCTGCCTATTCGACATCGAGAGTTGAATCCAAATGTTCTTTAATACGTTCTAAAATTATTCTAGCTGTTTTTCTTGCTACGGCTGGAAGAGCAGAAATACCTCTCCAGTTTCCGCATTCCGTCAAGTATCCCTTTTTTCAGAAGTTTAATCATCATCGCCCTTTTCCACTCCTGTGGAAATTGTTCACTATCACAAGCTCTCCGTATTAGAGGGTGCAGCAGATCTGCCGATGTATTTGGCGCCGCTTGAAACAGTTCGGCAGGGATGCCATCAATACCCACCGCCTTGTTCTTCTTGAGGGACTTGATTGCTGTTATTATTTCGGTTTTACTGGGAGGTACGGTGCGAATTCGGGAATCTGTTGATTTGAACTGCTCATTCGAAGTCGAGGTCATACCGGCATCGTCTAAGTGGTTTAGCACTGTACCAACATTTTCTCCCCATCTAGTGAGCTGTTGTTGCCGTAGCAAAACAAATCAGTGAAGTAGAATCAGCTACAAATGTGTCAATCAAAAGCTGGCTAGGATCCGCCGGTCTAGAATTAGGTGACCACAAAACTGTGGAATATATAAATGTCCAGGTTGAAACCCAAATCATCAGATCCAAAAACGCCGTCAAATACCTAGAAGTAATGCTCGACAATGTGCGCGCCGTGGCATAAATAGTTAGTGTGTCGGATCACTGCGCATGAGGTTTCGAGTTCGAATCCCAGAAACACCAAAAAGTTTTTTTCACGGTCCAACCTCTCGCGAGCGTCTGACAAATATCCGAGAAAACTGTTGTCACGAAAAAGCTTCTCAAATCGCTGTTCGTGTGAAAAATATAACGCACACAACATGAGTGGCTGCGAAAAGCTAGATCCTGATGTTTAAAGAGCTGTTGCGCCAAATATTTTTTTTTTTATGAAGATTCTCAGTTCTTGTGGACTTTCTAGTTTCTACAAGCCTAACTTTGAAGAAGAACAACTGATTGATAATTTAAACGACGAAAATAATTCAATATCGAGAGGCTCTGTTTGATGAATTCAACAAATAATTTAATCATATATCCTTTGTCAAAAGTTGAATGAAAGAGCTATGAATAAATGTGTTTATTAAAAATGAAGTTAGAAATTCATACACAGACGACTCAGGTCACTGTTAATTTAATTTTCTTTGATTAAATATTAAATAAAAAAAATATATATATAAATATAAAAACATCAAATGCTGGTATGGTACATGCACCAAATTATTTTTGAAATCAATAAGTCTAGACACTAATCTAATCACTTTTAAATAATACGAAATGCATATGCAACGTAGGTATGACGAATGCATCTGACTTGGTTAGCCCGACAGTCAACCTAAACAAATCAGGAATTCGATCCTGATTTAGGTATGTTAAGTGATGGATATCTATATATACGAAACCTTACATGAGCCCTTATCTCTCCGAAGATATCTTTTGTTGAGGCCTATAATATACGTGCAGCATTTCTATAGGCGTGAAAATCATAATATTCCAAAGCAAAATCAGCAGAATTCGTCTATCTACTTGAAGGGTGATTGTACGGTTCAATGTTTAAGTCGTGTATTATATACGGAACCTAATTAAATATGTATTTATTTATTTTTCATGTTTTCTATTTGTTAATTTAAATCAACTCGTGTGCGGTCTCTTGTGTTGACTGTTATCTTGAGCTAAATGCGTGATTGTCTCGTGCTTCTCATATTCCCCACGTTTTAATTTTTTTTTTATTTCAAGTGCATGATACAGCATTTAATCATAAAAAATATTTTTTTCCTTTTTTAATATGTATGTATAATATA
The DNA here is from genome assembly GCA_945910035.1 of Brachypalpus laphriformis. Lineage (NCBI taxonomy): Eukaryota > Metazoa > Arthropoda > Insecta > Diptera > Syrphidae > Brachypalpus > Brachypalpus laphriformis. The sequence goes on from OX246755.1 coordinate 130,771,613, forward strand.
TTAAAAGATTTATATTCATTTATAAAGACGACAATATAAGACAATTAAATGGAAAAATAGCAAAAGTCTTATTGGCTGAATATCTGCTGATTTTAATGGTTAATGATATTATTCTGGAATATAATATCAACTTATTATTATTAATTGAATAAATACATCTGCTCCGTAGTTTTCCGTCAACAATAAAATATTTGTATGACATGTCGCATAGGGTATTGTTTTATTTTAGTCTACGGAGACTTACACGAAGAAAATTAACTCCCAACTTAGATATTTTACTATTATATTATCTTCTTCTTCTTCTTCTTCCTTTTATCAGCGAGGCTATGATCCGAAAACAAGGGATCACAACCCTCCCACTTCACCGCATTTCTACTGATCCGCATGTGGGGTTCGCCTATTTGACCTCAGAAAATATCGGCAGGCCTGCCGATTTTGGATCACTCGGTTACTGAGGCCAATGAAATGCCGATGTCGTCGCATTTGTCTGATCCAGGCGTTTATAGGCCTGCCTTTCCTACATCGCGATGTCTTTGGAACGTGCATTGATATTGCCTTTTTAACAGGGTTCAAATGATCTCTTCTTTGAACGTGGCAATACCAACTGAGCCGGTCACGTTCTATTTTTTGTACGATGGTTTCCTTGATGTGAAATTTTACTATTATATTATGTAATAAAAGATATATGCAGAGATGAGATACAATAGGCTGAGGTTATTCCTCTGTTCAAAAAGGGAAACAGAAGCTTAATGAATCAATACAGACCGATTTCGTTACTTCCCACATTTTCAAAACTGTTTGAAAAAGCAATGAAAGATCGTGTAGTGTCCTTTTTAAACAAAAATAAATTGTTCAGTAATGACCAATTCGGGTTTCGTGAGGGTAAGTCCACAGAAGATGCGATCTTAAAATTTTGCAGTGAAATTTATAACGGCTTCAATAACAGCAACAGTACTATAGCTTTATTCATTGACATGACAAAAGCATTCGACATGGTTAATCAAAAAATTCTTCTTGACAAGCTCTGCAAAGTCGGGTTCAGAGGTCAATCTCATAATTGGTTTGCTTCATATCTAACAGGAAGGTCTCAAAAAGTCAAGCTAGGTGATGTTTTTAGTGATAGCTTATTATTAGATATCGGTGTACCTCAAGGTTCAGTTTTGGGTCATATTCTTTTCCTTGTGTATATAAACTCCATCTTCAAGCAAAACTTTACGAGTAATATTACAGCATTTGCGGACGACATGGCATTCACATACATCAATAGCACCTTATTAGAGTCTATGGTAAAGTTGCAGAAAGACTTGCAACTTCTCAGACAATGGTTTGCTAAACACGAACTCATTATAAGTGAAAAAACGAAGCTTATGTATTGCAATCTAAAAGGATCAGATCCGATAGATTGCAATCTTTTATTTCACTCCACAGCATGCGAAAAGCTTTTCTTATCTACGCACTCTTGTGGTAGGGTTAATTACTGCCAAAATGCTTGCTGCATTACGAATTGCTTTAAAATTGAATTCGTTCATTTTTGTAAGTATCTAGGATTTTTAATTGATGAAAATATGAACTGGAAGGCACATGCAAGTGAGCTAAAAATATATATGCTATCCGTTACTCGGAAAATATATATGCTTAAGCCATATTGTTCCAAAGAACTACTAACGGCTTTATACAATAGCCTTGTTAGCTCAAAGCTGCAATATGGTATTGCTAGTTGGGGTGGAGCGTATTCCAACGCCATGGAGCCATAGTTAATAGCACAAAAACCTATAATAAGAATAATTTGTTGTAAAAACAGGCTGACCCCTAGTTGGCCTTTGTTCTGCACTATGCGAGTCCTACCGATAAAACACATTTATGTCTATAAAGTTCTTAAAGTGTTCTTTATGCGAAGCTGTTATAGTACGACATTAAGAAGTTTAAATGTTTATGGCTTAAGAATAAATACAAGAGGATTAGTTAATATCCCTCATTCTAATAAAACCCACTTCTCGAACTTTTTTACTGTAACAGCACCCAAATTATTTAATATATTGCCTTATGAAATAAGAAATTTAAATGTAAAGTCATTGTTCTTAAGTAGAGTTAAAAAATGTTTTTTTACTTTGGATAATTCTACGGTCAAAAACCTATTAATATATAGGAGTTAAAAAGTCTTGTTCTGTTTTTTTTTTTTTTAATTCTTAAAATTTGTTTGTTTTTTTTTTCTAAATAGTTTTTTTGTTGAAAAATCATTTACATTTACCCCACACATAGTTTATACCGAATTATTAAATTTGCCGATACTATCTTTACCAATATTCCAAAACGAACAATGTATCTATGAAACTCTTTATGAATTGTAAAATTGAGGAATGTGAACAAAGAATAAAGAATAAAAAAAAATAAAAATAGAAGAGCATCAAATATTCATTGATCTTTTATTTATTTAAAATTTTATTTAATATAAATTATAATTTATAAATGAGAAATTCATACAATGCAAAACACACAATAATCAATCATATGCATAAGTTTAGAGAATTGATATTTGCTGTAATGAACAATTTTTAAAGATACAATTTAAAATAAAAAAACAAATACAAATATTTGGCGCAACAGCTCTTTAAAGTGCCAGCGCCTAGCTTCTCGCAACCACTCATGTTGTGTGCGTTATATTTTCCACACGAATGGAAGGGACCAACAGTTTAATGCCGACTCCGAACGGCGAATTTCAGAAGCTTTTTCGTGACAACAATACTCTCGGATGTTTGTCAGACGCTCGCGAGAGGTGGGACCGTGAAAAAACTTTTTGTTGTTTTCTGGGATTCGAACTTGGAACCTCATGCGTAGTGATCCGGCACACTAACCACTTACGCCACGGCGCCCACTAACAACAACAATTTAAAATGTTAAATTTGTTTTTCATTTCATCAACAAGCTAAGCTTCACAGATTACAAATAAAATACAATTGAATCGGTGAGTGAAAGAACAGTACATGTACAAAATATCGCTTTTGAGAAAAACAGAAAAAACTAAACGCATTTGTACTGCGCTTCCATACAATCAGCAAGCAGCGTATTCCATTTTTGTATACATTTGGCTCTCTAATGTAGTATTATTTTGCTGATTGGTAGATTTACATATGTAGAACATTTTGGCTATTTAAGGCCAAAATGCAATTTTTGGCGCTTATACTGTTCTTCCACTCACCGATTCAATTAAAATTAATTTGAGAATACAGAAAAGAGTAGAAAGATATGGAAAAATAATGCATTAGAACATAAATATACAAAAGATAACATAAGCCGTATTTTTTTTGAGAGTTTACTATACCCACTTTTAAAATCTCAAAAAAACGTTTTTTTTTTCCAGGGTAAGTGAAAATCTTGAACAAGATACTACGAGGATCGTCAGCCCGTGCTCATCGTAGTTTGAGATTATTACCCACTAAAAAACCTCCCTTCAAAACAGACTTGTTTTTTATTTTTACTACAATTAAGGGCTGGTCTGTTCACTCGCGGTTAACTTTAACCAGTGGTTATTCCAGCTGATAACAAATTTCCACAAAGCTATGGCTTGGTGACCAAAGTGAAAAAAATGATGAACAAACACTCTATGGTTACCATAGATTTATAACCATGGGTTAAGCAGAATCTGTGGTAACCTAACCAGAGATTTAACCAGCTGTGAACAGATCGGCCCTAAGTATTCGCAAGCAAAAAACGTCAAAATGAGCGCTGCACTTCTCCAATGAGAGAGAGATAGAAAAAATTAAATTTGGCTAACCTCGTCAAATCAAATCTCAATTAGCTGCAGGTACAAAAACCGATCAAATTGGGATTTCCAATAAATCGTAAAAGAAAAAACAATATAACTAAATGACACTTAATGACTTACGAACCTAAAAAGAATGGAATTCAATAAAAAAAAAAGCCGCTACCTAAACATAATTAACGATTTTTTCTGCGAAAAATAGGCGATGTATTGTACTTTCCGTGCTCGCTACTGTAAATCCAAGCATGGAATATACGTGGGTTTTGTTTTAAACAAATCCCTTTATTTCGTAAATCGGCAATATCTGGCAGCTGTAATTTTGCACAACGTTTAACAAATAGTTAAGTTCTAAGACCCTGTTAAATTTGTTCCCTGCCTCAGTCCTCTTTTTTTGCAGCTCTATGAAAAGTTTAAAAATGTACTTAAAAATATGTTTTAATACAAAATTTATTAAAAATATTAAGCGACATTTTCTTTTCTTTTTTTTAATATTTTAATTTACTTAAAGAACAACACAACCGATTTATAATTGAAGAAAAGTATATTGCTTGGTGAATATGTGAAATTTGTACGGGGAAACATGAGACATTTATATCATTTTTTTGTTTTTTTTTACCGAAGATCAAAGTCGTCCAACTTTGAAGAGCTCTAAAAAGCAAACGGCTCATTCAATCAAAAATGTTGTCTTGTGTTTGAAGCTCTGTTTATTTCCCTTTAAGAAACTATTTTTTTGTTTTCTTTCAATTAACACATGTGCCACAGTGCGCCGGTGTATCAAACTTGGGAACCGTTGCAAAGTGTGAAATTTCAGGTTTTTTTTAAATAAATATTGAGGGTAGATCACAACAAACTACTCCCCTTCTACTGAAAACGAGACACTTTGACTTGGATGGATTCAATCTTAATGAATTCTGTACAGATCAAGTTAAAATTTTATCGAGGTCATCGTTGAGCATATAAACCGCATCTTCTAAAAGGCCAGGTTTACAGCTGATATAAAGGTAAACAAATATGTAATTATGAGTGCTGAACTATTATTGGAAGACGGTAAAAAGTAGTGGCCCCAAAATGGATCCTTTGCGTACACCCGCTGAGGTTATAACGAAGTCCGACATTATATTATCATCAACAACCACTTGGCTCCTTCCATCAATGTATGTTTCTATGAGTTTCAAGGCTGACAAGGAAAAGCCGAACAGTCTTTCTAGTTTTAATAAAAGCTTATGATGATTACCTACGTCAAAGGTCTGGAGAAGTCCAATAGGTTGGCTTGTTTAATTTTTGAATTAACTATATTTCTTAGCTGGCGGAAAACATTATAGAATTCTTTCCATTTTTTGATTATGTTGGCTTTCAGGGCAGTGGTGGTTTGCGGTTTATTGGCATAGACCTGTAACTTAAGGAAACCCCACAAGAAGAAGTCTAACTGGGTCAAATCGCACGATCTCGGTGGCCAATTCACATCGCCTCCGCGTGAGATAACCATGTTCGGAAATCGCTCGTGCAGAATGTCCATCCTGGCGCCAGCTTTGTGGCACGGAGAGCCGTCCTGTTGAAACCATATGTCGTCGGTGTCCATATCATCCAATTCGGGCCAAAAGAAATTGGTCGCCGTTGACGGTTATGGCCTGGCTAACGTCGTTCTCAAAGAAGTTTGGACCGACGATGCCGCCAGCCCAAAATCCATACCAAACAGTGACTTTCTGTGGATGCATTGGAATTTGGTGGATCTGTGTGGTTTGGTATTGTCCCAAATTCGACAAATTTGCTTGTTGACGAACCCATTCATCCAGAAATGGGTCTCGCCGGTGAATATGATTTTTCGACCGAAATTGGGGTCAACTTCCAACTGGTCGGTAGCCCAGTCAGCGAACAACTTTGAGCTCCTGGGTCAGTTGAAACTTGCCAAGTTGTAGTCTGCGAAAGGCCAAGTTCTTGTGCGCGGCGCGGAATTGACTGCCTCGGATTCTCCTGCACACTCTCACGGACAGCGGCCATATTTTCGGCAGATCTTGCGTTTCGTTTCGAATTTATCCACAATGTTGCGAATAGTCCTCTCGGAAGGACGATTATGGCGACCGTAAAATGAAGCGAAGCGAATGTTGCACGAACAGAAGACCCACTTTCATAAAACAATTTAATCACTTACACTGTTGTTGAACGCTATAACTCTCCATGTTGATTTGGCAAGACAGACTAAATAAACGACAGCCAATTTGACAGATTTATAGACTGCCAGTACACTCTTTGTAGATCATGCTCCAATGCTTGAGTGTTTAAATTTTTGAAACTTCTTAATATCTTTAAGAGATTTGTTTTTTAAATCAAAATCTGAGCATTAACGTAAACTTTAACAAACCAAGTCCGTAATTAGCCCTCAAAAGGTGCATTAACAATTTACTTTATCACTAGAATTGTTAACTATTATATTTCTAATCATTACATAACAAATACAATTCAGACAACAGGGCGTGTCTGTGGGCAGGTTTCAAGTTTGTATACGACTGGTACTATGTACTTTCAAAAATATTTGCACCAAATTTCAACTTCCCAGCTCAAAATTTAACTCGCACAAGGCCAGCTCAAAGTCATAGACCGTTGAACATATATGTATACCTACATACAATATTTCTAAGTCAACACAATTTTGAACTGATATGAAAAACAATCGAGCCCATATATTTAAATACGTCTCGATGAGGTGTTTGACTTCAATATATGTATAGGATTCTTGTTATTTTTCGGTTCACAAATTTGGTATAACAGTATCTGTGACACGGATTTTGAATGTGCGATGACAGTTTCTTCTGTATTTGAGATTAGTATAACAACAGTTGGACCAGTGATGTTAGATTGTGGATAATTACCTTCATTATGTGTATTTTTGGTCTCAAAATTGGCTAAAAGTTAATAGAAATGAGATCGGTCTTTTAATATTATTTATAACAAACAAATAATGTATCTGCCCTTGTAAAAGTGTATCTTTTTCCACCAAAGAGTGAACTCACTCTTTCGTATTTGTAGCAACACTGAAGCTTATGTCAAAATCAACTAATTTTGTTTATAAAATCACAATTTGCTAAGATAAATACACAATGCCTTTTCCCGTCGGCGCTTTGTATTTATCAATACATGTTCCTCTTCCATATTTCGGTCAATTCTTTCCATTTAAATAAATTTTATATATTAATACGTGAACACGAAATTTTTCGTACGTTTTTTTAGTATTTATTATAAAAGGAGGGGGGTGAAACTTGTATCATTCGAAAGGTATAGTTCGTTTCAAATCACTATGCAATTGGAAAACTGCACAGAGAGAGCATGGAAATATTTGCCACGCTTTGCTGCCTGTACAATGATATTTGTAAATCGGCTGAACTTTCTCCATTTTAATTGATATTTTATCATAACGATTTTTACTTACAGTACTTAATGGGTAAGCGTGGGTTTTTCCTGCGCGTTATCTATTTGACAAAATTTAATTACATCCTGCAATAAATGTATGGATAATAAAATTAACCCTTTTTTAAGTTCTACCCAATTATTCCAGGAAGTAATTAAGCTGAAATTGAAGCTGGGTTAGGTAAAAATAAAGTTTTCTTTTGCGTATATTAAAACGCGAACATGTACATAATTTATGATTTATTTTTTAAAAACCTTGCAAGGAGCACAAGTAAAAATAAATAAATAAATAAATAAATAAAAAGAAATATTTAACACGCCAAGCAAAAGTGCTTACGCTGAAAATTTACAACCAAAATTTGGATAACGCCATCAATCAACAAGATAGAGCAACTATAGGAGCAGCTGTGAAGAAAACATCAGAATTTGTCGGACTTTCGCAAAGGGTCATCTATAATCAAAGAACAGAATTAAACTGGAACACTACGATCACCCAAGAAGAAAATTCCTCATCGGCACTGGATCACTGATTTGGACAATTTTGATTTAGAGGCCATCAAAAGAATAATCTACACCTTCCACCAATTTGACAAAAAAGTCGTAACATTGAGGAGCCTTAAACAGAAAATCTATAATGAACTTGAAATAAGCATAAGTAATACATCACTTTGGAGAGTTCTGAAAAGAAAAGGATTCACTTTCCGTAAGACGGAAGACAATAGGAGAATCCTCTGTGAAAGGACGGACATAAAAATTCAAAGGATAAGATATATCCGGCAAATAAGGAATTTGCGTGAAAGTGATACCAGGTAATTTATATAGATGAGTCATATATACATAGCTCCCACACAAGAGGAATGTCTTGGACTGATGGAAGTACGGAAGGATTAAAAAAGCCTATTGGAAAAGGATCACGGTTTATAATTGCTCACGCTAGTGGATCAAATGGATTTGTCGATGGCGCTCTTCTCATATTCAAATCTGGATCGAAGTCTGGTGACTACCATGATGAGATGAACTTTGAAAATTTCTCCAAATGGTTAAGAGAACAGGTTCTGCAGCAGCTGGATGAACCGCCGGTCATTGTAATGGACAATGCTTCATATCACAACACATTAAAAACCGTGCGCCAACTTCATCAGCAACAAAATTTGAGTTAATTAATTGGCTGGTAGAAAACAATATTGCACACAGCTCTTCAATGCTTAAAGTGGAACTACATATATGATATAGTTAAACGAAACAAGACGGATCCGCAGCGTGAAATAGACTACTTGATAAGATCAGCAGGCCATGAAGTACTCAGGCTACCACCATACCATCCGGACTTAAACCCAATTGAGAATATATGGAGTATTGTAAAATCAAGAGTGGCGGGTAGAAATACTACGTTTAATCTGGACGCCGTCAAGAAATTAGCAGAAGAAGAATTCGTAAAAATTACGGTCGAGGAATGGAAAAGTACCTGCGATAAAGCCATAAGGACAGAAGACAATTATTTGACATATGAACAGAGTTGGGATACCTTCACCGAAAGAATTGTCATTAGCCCCGGCGAAGACTCATCAAGTGAAATTGAAAGCAACGGCGAGGATGATAATGATGATACCGGATGATTAAGCGCTATTGCATAAAAAAAAACATCTAATAAATAAATATACATATTTAATTACAAAAACACATGCTTAAATTTTTTCAAATTTTCCATACCCATATTTTCAAGCCAAATTCATATTAGCAAAACATTCTTTTTTCTCCTTAACACAATAACTGAGAACTAACCATTCTTCCATCAAATTGTCATTACCCACTTCACTAAAAAAGTAATGAATGCGTACTCCGCACATTCTCTTTACACTCATTTTTCACATTTTTCACATTTGGCAACGGCGGCTTCTTATTTTCTCTATACATATAACACCTTATCGACCAATCGTATTCAAGGAATTAATCAGTCTGCGTTGAGAACTCACGCAGTAAACATACAAGTAAGGGTATATGCGATTTTTCTTCTGTTTTGTGTGGAATTACTGGAAAAGAGAAAACATGGGCGAACTTACTGCATACTCACTTGAAACGATCTATACTGTGCCATAGATGTGCACAAAAAAATCATGTGCGTATGTTACCGTTAAGTCAGGTAAAATAGAGTGAACAAACTCGTACACATACACTTGATACAGCTTTTTGATCACGTTCATGAGCTTAGAATCTAAGATCCCTTCCCAGCACGAGAGAATATTACAAAAAAAGTTATGCAAACAAATACATAGCGTTGTTTCTCTTGTTGTTTGTTTATTTTCCCTCGGTCGAATTTCGACCACACGCGATACTAGTTTTATTAATTCAGAGAACCAACTGTCAAAAAAATATGTTCAAACCTCTGTTACACTTCTACACTCTCCGTAACAATAGGGTTGGAGCATTGCTAGAGCGTAAAAGTGCAACAGAATGACAGCCAATGTATTTTGTTGTTGTATTGTTAGAAAATGATACACTTTTACACTTTAACAACGATACAAGACCAGATACAATGAAGCGGGAATACCCCTAATGTATATTTCTAGCGTATTTTTCCTGGTTAACATTTTCGCCTGGAGTTGCTGTATTCCGAAATAAGGTAAACTGAGATTTGTTCGGTATTCTGTTCAGAAAAAGAAAGAAGGCAGAACTTGCTCAGATCACATTTCAGTTCGAAATTGTTGACGCGAGCTTTCCAACGGTGCACCAATTTGCCACATCTTCTTCTTCTTCCTTTTATCAGCGAGGCTATGATCCGAAAACAAGGGATCATAACCCTCCCATTTCACCGCATTTATACTGATCCGCCTGTGGGGTTCGCCTATTTGACCTCAGAAAATATCGGCAGGCCTGCCGATTTTGGATCACTCGGTTACTGAAACCAATGAAATGCCCATCTCGTCGCATTTGTCTGATCCAGGCATTTCCTACATCGCGATTTCTTTGGAACGTGCATTGATATTGCATTTTTAACAAATGATCTCTTCTTTGAACGTGGCAATACCAGCTGAGCGGGTCGCACTCTATCTTTTGTACGATGGTTTCCTTGATGTGAAAGCTTCCACGGATCTTCGAACTTCTTATTCAATTTGCCACATATGGGACCAAATTTTAGATATTGGGTGAAACGCACATCTGTTCATCCCAGTGACCTGGTTGGTTGGTTGGTTATAAATGGTGAGCGTTTTCACTTAGGCCGCCATTGGGCCTGTTGTGTTCCCCTCGTCATTTTTTGCCTATGTGGAATATAATATAATATTGCGTGGTTGTCGGGAAAATGTTTTTGTTTGAGGTGTGTCAGATCAGGTATCGTTGAGGACGCAAGTACTTTTATTCTTAACCTTGCTGTTGCGAGGTAGTGACAGATCAAGTGCTCTGCATCTTGCTTCTCCTTCTGACAGTTGTCACAGATTATTGTGTCCTTCAGCCCTGATTTTAAGGAGTATTTGTTGAAGTTGATGTGTCCTGTAGTTAGTCCCATCATGAATCTTTTATAGTAGATATCGCACTGCGCTACTTTCTTTCTATTATTTATTATTATTTTATTGATGGGCCCTGAATGTGAATACCAATAAACCAAAAAGTAATGATTTTCAGAAATGGGTCGGAACGATACTCAAGACATGAAAAGTGGACCTGGCAACACGAAGGACTTAATGTGTATAGGGAGTATAAATACGGGTTATAATGACACCTAAAATATTCCAGAAATTATTTTTAAGCTAACGAATTTGGAAAAATTAATATTTGATGCAAACAGGCTTACGGTCTAGCTTTCTGAACTATTCCAGTTGTGCGTGCTTTATTTTTCCCGCAAATAAAAGGCATCTACAGCAGCGTTGTTTCATTTAAAAAATATTTGGGGACATTTTCCTGGACGTTTCCCAAAATTTAGAACAAAGTTATCTTATAGTATAGGGTGGCAATGTTGCAGTGGTGTGTTTGCTTGTTAACCGATGTGTGTAGGCTCAAGCCCCATAGGGGAATAGCGACCGTCAAAGCCCCGCGAAGATAAAAAGGAAAAGAAATAACATCGAAGCTTTTCCAACCATTGCACTAAAGAAAGGATCCTGCGTACAACCAATAGACCGAAACGCATCTGAGTGCTCTGGGAATTGAGTTCTTTTTTTGGAGAAAAAATCGACATTTCAATGGATGGCCCGAAAGTCAAAAGCTCCAAAAGTCCGACATACATCTTAGTTTTCATTGCCCTATTGGAAGCTTCATGTTTTTCCCCGTTTTCAGGTTAACGAAAAATGTACTTACTTAGGTTACTTAGTCTGGTGTGAACCTCGGCCTCAACCAACAAACCTCTCCATTTAGCTCGGTCTTTAGCTAATTGCCTCCAGTTGCGCACTCCAAGTTGGTCGAGGTCGCTTTAAACTTGTGAGCGTCAACTACGGGGAGGATGCCCTCTACTGCGTCGACCCTACAGGTTAGATTCGAAAACTCTGTGGGTTGTGTGGGAGCGTTTGTGTCCATCGGCTCTAGATGTCATAGCCACCTCAAACGTCCAATACGCAGTTTTTTGACTAGGTCGATGTCGCTGTACAGCTCGTATAGTTCGTCATTAAATCTTCTCCTCCAAAACCCGTCAACGCAAATGGGACCGAATATCTTACGAAGAATTTGTCTCTCGAAGCGATCAAAGATATCTTCATCTTCTTTTAATAAAGTCCATGTTTCAGCGCCGTAAAGCAGAACTGGAATGATCAGGGTCTCATACAGAGTCTCCTTAGTTGTTCGAGATAGGGCTTTACTGTTGAATTGCCTTATAAGCTCCAAAAAAAAACAACGATTGGCAGGAGTTATTCTTCGCTTAATTTCTGTGCTGATGTTGTTTTCAGAATTTATAGCAGAGCCAAGGTAAACAAAGTCTCTTACTACCTCGAAGTTGTAGCTGCCCACTGCGACTTTTTGTCCAATTCGTGTATGTTGATTGTCCCTTCTTGTTATCAGCATATACTTGGTTTTGCTCTCGTTTATCGCTTAACCCATTTTGGCGGCTTCTGACTTCTTCCAATAATGTCAATATCATCGCCGTATGCTATGGTTTTAGCTGCCCATTGTGACGTTTTGTCCAATTCGTTGTTGGCTTTCCCTTCTTGTTGACAGCATATACTTGGTTTTGCCCTCGATTATAGCTTAACCCATTTTGGCCGCTTCCGCCTCAATGCTTACAAACGCACCGGTGACAGCCCGCTGAGTTATTCCGATAATGTATATATCGTCGGCGTATGTAAGCAGTTGTACAGACTTGTAACATATGGTATTGTGCCTCCGGTGTTGGCTTGTAAGTTCCGCACAATATTAAAGAACTCACATGACAGCGCTTCACCTTGCCTAAAACCGTTTTTGACATCAAAGGTCTCAGGTCTCGGTGAGGTCATTACCGACCTTGACAGAGCAGCGAGCGTTCTCCTTCGTCATCCTGCATAGACGAACAAGTTTGGCAGGGATGTCAAAACTACACATGGTTCTGTAAGGCTTTTCTCTAAGGATGCTGCCATAGGCGGCCTTGAAATCGATAAAGAGATGGTGAGTATCGATTTGGAATTCTTGGGTTTTCTCCAAGAGCTGTCGAAGTGTGAAGATTTAATGCATGATGGACTTTCCTGGCCTGAAACCGCACTGACAGAGGCCAACCAGGCTGTTGATAAAAGGTTTCAGGCGCTGCCCTACAAGAGGCATATATAGCCGCGATGTAAAGGAAAACGAGAGCCACTTGTGAGCTCTACGAGCAAAAGAGACGGAAAGAACATAATTTTCTCCAAAAGAAGAAGAAAAAGCATGAGAAGCGCGCAATCGAGAACATTAAGAGCTTATACGCCAGGAACTATTGTTCCGGAAGTTTTACCAAAAGGTAAAAAGAACGTGTCAGAGAAGCCGTACAGAAACCTGTAGTAGAATCACAGTCGGTGCTGAGAATATGGAAAAACTACTTTTGCAGACTGTATAACGGCTACGAAGACCAACATCCCGCCGTCAGGCAGAAGGACCCTTTAACACAGACGATGATAGTCAAAATTTCCGCCCACCTGACCAAAACGAAGTGAGGATATAGCAATATCCAAGCTGAAATCCAACAAGGCTGCTGGACCTGACGGCTTACCGGCCGAACTTTTCAAGGCAGCTGGTGATGAATTCGTAGAGTGCATACACCAACTCATGTCTAAGATTTGGTCACACAAGTGTATGCCTGATGAATTGAATCTCAGCATCGTTTACCCGATCCACAAGAAAGGAGACCCCTCAACGGCGCCAATTATAGGGGCATCAGTCTCCTCAAAATCGCATATAAGATCTTTTCTGCGATATTGTGTGAGCGACGGTCTATGTTGCCCAGATGCCTTCAATTCCTGTAATTTTTTAAAATTTATTTTTGTAAATTACTTTTCAAATAAATAAATAAATAAGTATATATTGTATATTGTATCTTTAACATTTATGTTTCCGAAATGTTGAGGGATGTGGATAATTCATTGGCATTCACCGACGATGTCATTCTGGATGCTCACGGCACAAAAATTGAAGAAATGCAAAATGAACTTCAGCTTAAATTCAACAGACTTGAGGTATTTTGCCGAGGCTGGAAGTTAAAAATAAGTACATCCAAATGTGAAACCATACTGTTCCGCACCCCACTAAGACGCTGTAATTCAGATTTGCGACACAATTGAAGAAACTTCCAAATAATCGGTTCTGGTGGACTTCTCATCGAGTCAAAGACTGTTGTGAAGGATCTAGGTGTTCATTTGGATAAGTTTTTATACTACAATGATCACATAAATACGCAGTTGAAGAAAGCAAGGTGCCGCCGTTCATGTCGCTCAAAAGTCTCTTTTACTCCAGCTATCTAAAACCCGATGTGAAGATTATCTGTTACCAAGCATTTGTGCGTCCAATTCTGACTTATGCGAGTGCAGTGTGGTGGAATATAAGTCCATCACATATCATCACACAACATGAGTGGTTGCGAGAAACTAGGCCTTGGCAGTTTAAAGAGCTGTTGCGCCAAATATTTGTATTTGTACATATGGAAAAACTAAGGGTTTTTGAGAGAAAATGTCTTCGAGCATGTATGCAGATGTACAGAAGCGCACATTCCGACTTTCGTCATTACGTCTCCAACAAAAGACTACTGGATGCTTCTGGCGTGTCCAGAATTAACAATGTCATTCTGGACCTTGTGAGGAATCATTTTGCGCGGTCAGCGAATTTCACTGAGAACGAACTAATTTCGGGATTGTTTTATCCTAACCCTGAGTATTTTAGAAATTCATTGGAAAATGGACATATACCACCTGAAGCATTCTTGTATCTGGACGCACAAAGTTGCTTATCAGACTCGAGAAGTGTTCCCATTATTTATCATGTTGCTAGAAAAGCCACCGACAAAAGAAATCTCTATGTGCCTGGACGCTCGGCGGGCGAATATACTGATCTGAAATACTGCACAAGCGTGCCTGTAAAGGATATTATCAATGCAAGTAGAACCAATAACGAGAAATATTGGTGGCTTGATTGGGTTAAAGCTGAAGCTTAGGCTAGTTAGTTTGGTTTAGTTTGGTTTTTTATCTTTTTAATATCGTAAGTTGTTTTAGTTTAGTTTTACAAAAAAAAAAAAAATACTGCTAGCAAAGTTTCTTCGCTCCACATTTCCTTTAAGCTAATATAATAAAAATTAATAAAATATTTCAAACAAAAATACATTGAGGTGTAATAAAATTAAAAAAACATAATTTATATTAAAGTTTAGGCAATAATATCCATCCAACTGGTCATTTACTGTATAAGATTATTTAGCGTATAAGCGTTTTCCTTATTTTTGCTTATAGACACATGTACATATATTTAATTAGTGGAAATAAATAAGACTAGAAATAAAAAAAAAAAAGAGATGTCGGGATACGTACTGTTGCTCAGTTTAGGATATCCGCATTCGTACTTTGGCTACAACAAGGTAATGATCCGAGTCTTTGTTGTCCACTTGGGAGGTCCGGACATTCAGAATACTGCAGGCATGTCTTGCGTCGATCGTAGTATGAAAAATTTTGGTTTGAATATAAAAATGAGGAAATGTGCTTGCTGTAGTGACGTTTCACCCCACAGCGAAATCAATTTACCCTTAGTCTGTTGTCAGACGTGGTGTTGTGGAGGCTACGTTTACCTACTGCCCTACCAAAGACGTCGCCCAATGCGATTTAAACGTTTTAATCGTCATATTAGTAGAAACAGTGATAAATAAAATAAAAGAAAAGAAACGTCAGGTCGCTTGCGCTTTTCATTGCCTTGCAAACGGAAAAAAACGAAGAGCTAATATCTTAACAACTTATGACATAATATAAAATGATATGGTATATCAAGTGTTGGAAGGTAGTTAAAATGTTCGCCAAGAGGTCCGAGAACAAACGTTTTGAAGTTTTGTAGAATTTTTACCTTGAACCTCTTGCAATAATGACTGAGCATCAGCCTTTCTTATTCATTATAGGAAGTTACCTCATTCACACCCATTAAACTGACAGAATATTAGCGTTAACTTAAAGCGAATGGTGGCAACAATATTTTATTATCAGTTCGCTTCGACCATCGACAAAACAGAATTTTACCAATTCGAAAAACACCCGAATAACAAAATAATAATATCGCATGTTTGAGTGCTATATATGACATTTGTGTACCTACATACCCATGTTATATATTTTTCTTTCATTCTAATCTTGGCATTAATTCGAACATTTTAAGAAGCTGCTAATTTTTCCGTCTCCTGACCTTTGTTTTAGATATGTAAAGTCACGTTCACATTGAACTTTTGATTATATTTGACTTATATTGTCTAGAACATACTGTCTAGAACTCACATACTGTCGTTTTCTTCCGATTGCACTAAAATTGGAACAAACTTCCGAATGAAAAATTAGCTTTTTAGAATTTTTTTTCATTTACATAATAAATCACTCTATCGGTATTCAATGTGTTTTATTGTCATCACTTGAAGATCCCCACTTACGAAAAGATTAAGCCCAATTGACCTTGTCTGAATGTGGTGATGATATGATTAAATTGTATCGTTTGTCTTACCCGCTGGACATAATAATGTCACTGTATCGGTAGTAGTAGCAGTAGTACGAGCTGTCAAAAGTATAATACACACAAACTCGATACTGCGAACACAATGGGATGGTAGCTGTAGCAGTAGCTGTGTCGCTGTAGCGGTAATAAGAATTGCCCGACTTTTAACTTTTGCAGCGCTACAAGTTTGACAGCTTACTACAACCATAGAAATGTATAACTGCAATGTAGGCAAATTTATCGAGCTCCATCAAAGTAGGAAAGGACACCACCGAACCGTTCCATGTCAGGAAAAGTCTTAGTCGAGGTGACGAGCTGGTTTTAGCGATAAACGAGGGCAAAACCAAGTATATGCTGTCAACAAGAAGGGACAGCCAACACCGACGAATTGGACAGAACGTCACCGTGGGCAGATATAACTTCGAAGTAGTAAGGGACTTTGTCTACCTTAGCTCTGCTATAAACTCTGAGAACAACATCAGCGCAGAAATCAAGCGAAAAATAACTCTTGCCAATCGCTGTTTTTTTGGGCTTATAAGTCAATTCAACAATAAAGCCTTATCTCGAACAACTAAGGAGACTTTTTATAAGCCCCTGATCATCCCAGTCTTGCTTTACGGCGCTGAAACATGGACTTTATTAAAGGAGGATGAAGATATCTTTGGTCGCTTCGAGAGAAAAGTTCTTTGTAAGATGTTCGGTCCCGTTTGCGTTGACGGGTTTTGGAGGAGAAGATTCAATCACGAACTATACGAGCTGTACAGCGACATCGACCTAGTCAAAAAACTGCGTATTGGACGTCTAAGATGGCTAGGACATGTAGAGCGAATGGACACCAACGCTCCGTCCCGCAGAGTCTTCGAATCTAAGGATCAGCCGTCGCTCTAGAAATTGTCTCCTGGACGTCCGAAACAGACGTGGAGCTGAGATCGGACTTGAACGAGATCACCATCTTATGGTATCTCATATACGCCTTCGTACTGCATCCGTCAATAGCAACCGCTCAAACGTACTTAACACCACCAGGTTTAATATCGACAGGCTCAAGGTTCCCCAAGTGCGCCAACGGTTCAAGGACTACCTTGCCTTAGAAGCAGAGCAATCAGCAGCACAATGCAGCAGCAGCATTGGGGCACGCACCTATGTTTGTAATAGGCAGAAAAACCATCGCACATGGCTATCTGGAGACACCTAGAGACGGATCGATGAGCGTACATCAATCAAGGCTCGGATTGCAGCAGCCTCAGCAGTAGAAAGAACCGAGCTAGAAGCCCAACACCGTACGAAGAAGAAAGAACTGCAGCGTAGTGTGAGACGTGACAAACGTCAGCACATCAACTCATTGGCTTCAAGGGTTGAAGAAGCAGCGAACAGGTGCGACAAAATAAATAAAATAAATATTTGGCGCAACAGCTCTTTAAGTGCCAGGGCCTAGCTTCTCGCAACCACTCATGTTGTGTGCGTTATATTTTTCACACAAATGGAAGGGACCTACAGTTTAGTGCCGTATCCGAACGGCGATTTGAGAAGCTTTTTCGAGACAACAATACTCTCGGATGTTTGTCAGACGTTCGCGAGAGGTGGGACCGTGAAAAAACTTTTTGTTGTTTTCTGGGATTCGAACTTGGAACCTCATGCGCAGCAATCCGACACACTAACCACTTACGCCACGGCGCCCACTCAACAGGTGCGACAGTAGGACTGATTATAGCATCACTAAAGAGCTGACTGGTGGTCGGAACTCCAAAGAGCCTAGACGGTAACCTTCTGATCTCGGATGAGGACTAGCTCGCTATATGGAGACAACATTTTGGTATGGTATCGAATTCGAATGAGCAGTTCGAAGCAACAAATTCCCGAATTCGCACCGCACCTCCCAGTACAACCGAAATAATAACAACAATCAAGTCCCTCAAAAGAACAAGGCGGTGGATATTGATGGCATCCCTGCCGAACTATTTTAAGCGGCGCCAAATACATCTGCAAATCTGCTGCACCCTCTAATACGAAGAGCTTGGGATAGTGAACAATTTCCACAGAAGTGGAAAAGGGGGATGATCATTAAACTTCCGAAAAAGGGAAACTTGACGGAATGCGGAAACTGGAGAGGTGTTTGCGTTCTTCCAGCCGTAGCCAAAGTAATAGCTAGAATAATTCTGGAACGAATCAAAGAGCATTTAGATTCAACTCTCGACGTCGACCATGCAGGCTTTCGTCCTGGATCCTCCTGCATCGACCACATCAACACCTTACGGATCATAATCGAACAATGCGTTGAGTATAGGTCTCCGCTACAGTTGCTGTTTATCGACTTCGACAAGGCTATCGACAGCTTGAATCGACATGCTATCTGGATGGCCTTGCGCGGGAGAGGCATCCCAGAAAAACTTATAGCTATTATCAAAGCTACATACGAGGGCTGTAAGTGTCACGTCTTACACAATGGTAAGGTGTCGGAGGATTTTGAAGTCCAAAGTGGAGTACATCGAGGGTGCATACTGTCGCCACTATTGTTCTTGGTGGTTATCAGCAATGTATCCGTGCAGTATTGACGGAAGCTAATTATGGAATTCGTTGGACGATGAATTCTTACCTTAAACACCTAGATTACGCTGACGATGTTTGTCTACTTTCACATCGGATAATGGATCTTCATCAGTGCTGTTGTTTTTCGATTTCAAAGAGGAGCCCATTTGAAGATTTTGGCGAGCAATTTCCGTGAAAGAGGAGCCACCAAAAAAGTATCAAATAGTTCGTGTTGCGATTAACCCATTGGATTGTATGAGTAAGGTCTCCAAACAAATTTGCTCGTAACCTCACTTAAAAATGAAAAGGATGTCAATTGGGAAAGGAAAAACGCAAATTTTGTTGGTAACAAAATGTATCCTTATTGAAAAAAAATTTAAAAATGTTACTTTATAACGGAACATAGGTGTGCAAATTATGTATGCAACGAATATTCACTAAGCAGTTGTAATAGAATGCAAATATTGGTTAGCATAGGTATTAAAATGTACCTTATTATTTTTGTTCTTTGCCAATTTAACTTTAAAATTTGGGGAGGCGTTTTGATTTATGGGGAGCCCAGTGCTCAGCACATGAGCCAAAAGCTCCTAAAGGAACCTTTCCGATAGTGCTGATCTTCATTTGATGGCCCAAAATCTAGAAGCTGAGGCAAACAAAGTGGGGCTAAAAATAAACACAGCCAAAACAAAAGCCCTGAGCACTTCTAATACCCGCGTTCAACTTAACATTGCCGGACAGGAAGTCGAGAAGGTTGATAACTTTCTTTATTTAGGAAGTGTGGTCTCGGCTAATCGTGGTGGTACCGAACTGGATGTGTGCAACAGAATCGGGAATTCTATCCAAAATCTGGGGAAGCAATGTTATCAGTTTAAGAACTAACCTGCGACTGTTCCGTTCCAACGTAGAATCCGTGCTTTATGGGTGCAGTACTTGGAAGATGGACGCCATTAACACAAGAAAACTGCAAGTCTTCGTAAACAAATGTTTAAGAATTATCTTGAGGATTTTTGGCCGAACCGCATCTACAACGAACAACTTTACACGAGAACGGGCCAAGAACCTATAAGTATTACTATACGAAGGAGAAAGTGGCAGTGGATGTGTGTCCACCCCATGGCGCAAAAACAACTGCATTGCGAAATACGCCATGCAGTGGAATCCGCTTACCCAGACAGTCAGAATAGTGGGACGCCTTAGGCAAACGTGGCGCAGAACAGTTGAGGGGGAATCGAGTTCTTTAGGAATGAGTTGGAGGCAGCTCAAACACGTTGCAGAGCTCCGAACAAAATGGCGCGCATGCATGGTTGACGCCCTACGCCCACCGAGGGGTTAAAGGATCTAAGTAAGTAAGTAAGTATAGCAGAGCCAAGGTAGACAAAGTCCCTTACTACCTCGAAGTTATAGCTGTCAACTATGACGTTCTGTCCAATTCGTCGGTGTTGATTGTCCCTTCTTGATGACAGCATATACTTGGTTTTGCCCTGGTTTGTCGCTAAACCAATTTTGGCAGCTTCTGCTTCAATGCTTGCGAATGCATCGGTGACATCCCGCTGAGTTCTTCTAATTATGTCTATATCTATCGTCTATACGTATCGTCAGCGTATGCGAGCAGTTGTACGGACTTTTGATAGATTGTGCCTTTGGTGTTGGCTTGTGAGTTCCGCACAATCCGTTCAAGTACAATATTAAAGAAGTCGCATGACAGCGCGTCACCTTATCTAAAACCTTTTTTGACACCGAAGGTCTCGGTGAGGTCATTACCGACCTTGGTCTAGCAGCGAACGTTCTCCATCGTCATCCTGCACGGACGAATAAGTTTGGCAGGGATGGCAAAACTAGACATAGCTCTATAAACCTCTTCTCTATAGACGCTGTCATAGGCGGCCTTGAAATCGATAAAAATGTGTTGAGTAACGCTCCGGCCCGCAGAGTCTTCGAATCTAACCCCGAGGGACGACGCAGTAGAGGACCTCCTCGCCGTAGGTGGCGCGCACAAGTTCAAGGGGACCTCGACCAACTTGGAGTGTGCAACTGGAGGCAATTAGCTAAAGACCGAGCTAAATGGAGAGGCTTATTGGTTGAGGCCCAGGTTCACCCCGAACTGTAGCGCCACCTAAGTAAGTAAGTAAGTAAGAGGTGACGAGCTATCATGCGATTTCCTTAAAAAAAATTTTTTTTTTGTGGGTAGGTGAAAATCTTCATGAGACACTATGAGACTATGTACTCATAGTAGTGTCAGATTTCTACTGACTAAAAACACCCTTCCCTTCGTTTTGTTTACTACGACTAAGTTAGACCTTATCAAGTAGTTTAAGCTTCAGAAGAGAATATTCGCGTGAGGCAGGTAGATTTTCAATAAAAACACCTGCTGAAACCGTCATGACATGCGGCTTTTTGTCTTATTGCGCTAATTCGAACGGTTTCGTTCTTTGAAGTCGGCGCGTAAGATTTGTCACATCCAAAGTTTGGAGTATGGCACAGTTGCAATGGCCATGAAGACGAATACGAAGCTTTCGAGCGAAGTTTTTTATTTCGTCCTCCACGGTAGCTATCCCTAAGTCTCTGTGGATATCATTGTTTCTGATATACCAGGGAGCGTTCACGATTATTCTTATAATTTTATTTTGGAGTGATTGTATGAGATTCCTATTGCTTGGTTTGGTACAACCCCAGAGTTGTATACCGTACGCCCACACGGGCTTAAGCACTTGCTTATACAGAAGCAGTTTGTTATATACGCTTAGTTTGGAATATCTTCCAATTAGCCAATACATTTCTCTAAGTCGATTTTCGACTTCGTCACGTTTCTTTTTAACGTGAGGTTTCTATTTAAGTTTCGCGTCTAGTGTCATTCCCAGATATTTAGCTTCGTTTGCATGCGGTATTTGTGCCGAGTTAATGAAAACGGGAAAGTTGATTATTTTCTTGTAAGTGAAGTTAACATGCGTCGATTTGGTCTCGTTAAGAACAATGCGCCAAGTTTTTGTCCACTCACAGATTTTATCCAAGGCTCGTTGGAGTTTTATGGTTGCTGACTCGATTGAACTTTCCGTTGCCAGAATAGCCGTATCGTCCGCGAACATAGCTACAATAGTGCCTTCAGTTTGTGGTATGTCCCGAGTGTACAGCAGGAATAAGATAGGCCCAAGGAGACTTCCTTGCGGAACTCCGGCGGCGATTTCTTTAAAATCAGAATATTCAGTTCCGTGCTTGACACGAAAAAGTCTGTTTTAAGGTATGATTCTAAGATCTTATGAAGTTGCTCCGGAAGGATTCGTCTTAGCTTATAATTCAATCCATCATGCCAAACCCTGTCGAAGGCTTGAGATACGTCAAGAAAGGCGCTAGAACAAATCTTTTTCTCCTCAAGGGCTTTTTCAATCTCGTCGGTTGTTCTATAAACCTGGTCAATTGGGGAATGCTTGAATGCTTCTGAACCCGAATTGGTGGTCAGGTATTAGGCGTCTCTCTTCAATGACCGGAAGAATCCGTTTCAGTAGGAGTTTTTCAAATACCTTCGATATTATTGGTAGTAGCGATATCGGTCTGTACGATTTTTTGTCATTTGGAGATTTCCCCGGTTTCGGGACCATTATGACTTCTGCGATTTTCCATTGATTTGGAACGAATAATAATCTAATGGAAGCATTTATTTAATAAAGCAATTTTAATAGTGCCTTTTTTGGTAATTCCTTGAGGATTTGTCCGGTTATTAAATCATAGCCAGGAGCTGTATTATTTTTCAGGTTTTTTATTGCCTGGCAAAGTTCTATAAATGACACACTTTTTATTCTAAGGTTGTCAGATGTCGTAGTCGTACCGGTAAAATCGTCTACCAATGTTTCTCCATCAAATGGCTTAAAAGTCTCTTCTAAGTGCTCGGCAAATAGATCCGCTTTTTCTTTGTCACCTTTCGCCCATTCGTCGTTGTTTTTTCTTATCGGTGGCGAATGTATTTGGGGTTTTTTAATTCTTTTGACAGCTTTCCCGATCGAGTAATTAGTGGTTTTTTCGGCGGTTAAACCTACAAGATAAGCTGAAGTCTCTCGGTTTTTTAGGTCTTGGATCGCTTTTTTAAGCTTATTGCATAGGAAATTCGAGTGGGTTTTATGCTGGGGAGCGCGAGTTTGTTGCCATATTTAGCGTGCTCTCCTCTTTTCTCGAATAAGTTCTTTTATTTCCGGCGGATAATTAGCTTCATTGCATGGGACTTCTTTCCTCCTTAAAGGTGTATTTTCTACGCGGCATTCTGTATTGATTCAATAAATTTTCCGAGTTCATCTTCTATTTCGAAGGGTGTTTTGAGCAATACATTTAAGACAATATTTTCTTCGCAATCAGTTCTAAAGTCGCGCCAGCTAGTTTTTTTGTTAGTTAATCTAGGCACACCTTCTACTGTCATTAGTCGGTCACTTATTGTCAAGATTACCGGCGAGTGATCTGAGGAGAGATCAAAGCTTTCCTCTACTTTCGCAAAATTTGAAGACACTCCTTTGGCTACGAAAAAGTCTATTAAGTCCGGTGTTTTTGCTGTATCAGAGGGCCAATACGTCGGCTTCCCCGTCGAAAAGAAATCAACCCCGAATTGCATACCGGCTTCGTACAGAAGTCTGCCTTTCCGTGAATTGGATCTGGAACCCCAAAAGGTGTGTTTTGCGTTGAAATCGCCACCTATAATGAAATTCGGTCCAAGTGAGTCAAGGAGACGTACAAAGTCGTTACTTCTAAACGTGCATCGCGGAGGACAATAAATGGACGCGATGTTGAAATACGAGTGCCTATTCTTAACTCGAACTGAACTTGTTTGCATTGTATCGATTTCAATCGTCGTATTTATGGAGTGCTCAATGCAGTCTTTAATGAATAAGGAGGATCCGCCTCTAGCTCTTCCGGAAGGGTGGTATGCGTGATAAGCACGATACCCTCTTATTTTTACTCCGGATTCCTTTGTCAAATGAGTTTCAGAGATCAAGCAAATGTCAATGTTGTCATTCCGTAAGAATACTTCTAATTCGGCGTTTTTTTGTAGAAGGCCGTTTGCGTTCCATGTTAAGATTTTTAGTAACTGATTCATATTCATATGGGAGTTCTTTTTTGGCGAGGTTTTAACTCGAGCTTGCTCAATTTATCAAATATGACTTTGTTGACCTTCGTTTGCTCCTCAAGTATCGCAAGACTTATAGAGAAGACTTGGGAGACTGGGTCTACCGTAACACCGCTTTGCTTGTTTTCTAGCGACGCAGCTTGAGCATATGTTAGCGTCTCTGGAGATTGTGGCTTTTCCTTTGATTTTGCCGAAGGAACTTCCTTAACAAAATATTTGAAAGAATTATACGAGATTCACAAGCCAACACCGGAGGTACAATCTTTTACACGAAGAACTCAGCGGGCCGTCAACGAAGCATTTGCGTATTATTGAGATCGAGGTAGCAAAGATGGGTATTTTTTTGTTTCACCAAGACAATGGGCCGTCTCACACATCAGCGGTTGCCGTGGCGAAAATCCACGAATTACGGTTTGAACTGCTTAAACACCCTCCTTAGTCACCAGATCTAGCCCCAAGCTACCTTCATTTTGTTCCCTAAGCTAAGAGTTGCGCTAGGATGATAGAGATTTTCGGCAAATGAAGAGGCCATACTTACTTACTTACTTATGTCCTTTAACCCCTCGGGGGGCATAGGGCGTCAACCACGCCTACGCGCCATCGTGTTCGGAGTTCTGCAACGCGTTTGAGCTGCCTCCAACTCATTCCTAAAGAGCTCGATTCCTCCTCAACTGTTCTGCGCCACGTTTGCCTAGGGCGTCCCGCTATTCTGCCTGCCTGGGTGAGCGGATTCCACTGCATAGCGTACTTCGCAATGGAGTTGTCTTCGCGCCGTAGGGTGTGTCCAATCCATTGCCACTTTCTTCTTCGTATAGTAATGCTTATAGGTTCTTGGCCCGTTCTCAGATAAAGTTGTTCGTTGGAGATGCGGTTCGGCCAAAAAATCCTCAAGATGATTCTTAAGCATTTGTTTACGAAGACTTGCAGCTTGCGTGTGTTAATGGTGTCCACCTTCCAGGTACTGCACCCATAAAGCAGCACTGATTCTACGTTGGAGCGGAACAGTCGTAGCTTGGTTCTTCAGCTAATAACATTGCTTCTCCAGATTTTGGACAGCATTCCGAACGCAGCTTTAGCCTTCCCGATTCTGCTGCACACATCCAGTTCGGTACCACCGCGATTAGCCGAGACGACACTTCCTAAATATAGAAAGTTATCAACTTTCTCGACTTGCTTTCCGGCAGTGTTAAGTTGAGCGCGGGTATTGGAAGTACTCAGGGCTTTTGTTTTGGCTGTGTTTATTTTTAGCCCCACTTTGTTTGCCTCAGCTTCTAGATTTTGGGCCATCAAATGAAGATCCATTATCCGATGTGAAAGTAGACAAACATCGTCAGCGTAATCTAGGTGTTTAAGGTAAGATGTCATAGTCCAACGAATTCCAGAATTAGCTTCCGTCAATGCTGCACGGAGTACATCGCTGATAACCACCAAGAACAATAGTGGGGACAGTATGCACCCTTGACGTACTCCACTTTGGACTTCAAAGTCCTCCGACACCTTACCATTGTGCACGACGTGACACTTGCTGCCCTCATATGTAGCCTTGATAATAGCTATAAGCTTTTCTGGAATGCCTCTCCTGCGCAAGGCCAGCCAGATAGCATCTCGATTCACGCTGTCGAAAGCCTTCTCGAAGTCGATAAACAGTAAATGTAGCGGAGACCTATACTCAACGCATTGTTCGATTATGATCCGTAAGGTGTTTATGTGGTCGATGCAGGAGGATCCAGCGCGAAAGCCTGCCTGTTCGACATCGAGAGTTGAATCTAAATGATCTTTAATTCGTTCTAGAATTATTCTAGCTATTATTTTGGCTACAGCTGGAAGAACACATATACCTTTCCAGTTACCGCACTCCATCAAGTTACCCTTCTTTGGAAGCTTAATGATCATCCCCCTTTTCCACTCCTGTGGAAATTGTTCACTATCCCAAGCTCTCCGTATTAGCGGATGCAGCAAATCTGCCGATGTATTTGGCGCCGCTTGAAATAGCTCGGCAGGGATGCCATCAATACCCACCGCTTTGTTTTTCTTGAGGGACTTGATTGCTGTTATTATTTCAGCTTTACTGGGAGGTACGGTGCGAATTCGGGAATTTGTTGCTTCGAACTGCTCATTCGAATTCAAGATCATACCGCCGTCGTCTAAGTGATTTAGCACTGCAGCAAAATGTTCTCTCCATCTAGTGAGCTGATCCTCATCCGAAATCAGAAGGTCACCGTCTAGACTCTTCACTGGATGTTGTTTGGAGTTTCGACCACCAATGAGCTCCTTAGTGATGTTGTAAACAGTCCTACTGTCGCACCTACTCGCTGCTTCTTCAGCCCTTGAGGCCAGTGAGTTGACATGTTGACGCTTGTCACGTCTCACACTACGCTGCACTTCTTTCTTCTTCGCACGGTATTGGGCTTCAAGCTCGGTTCTCTCTACTGCTGAGGCCGCTGCAATCCGAGCCTTGATTGCTGTACGCTCATCGATCTGTCTCCAGGTGTCTGTAGAAAGCCATGTGCGGTGGTGTTTCTTCTTTTTACCGACATAAGTGCGTGCCCCAGTCGCAAAAGCATTTTTCACAGCACTCCAGTGGTCATCCATGTTCTCTATGCTGCTGATTGCTTCTGCTTCTAAGGCAAGATGGTCCCTGAACTGTTGGCGCACTTGGGGAACCTTGAGCCTGTCGATATTAAACCTGGTGATGTTAAGCAGGTTTGAGCGATTGCTGTTGACGGATGCAGTACGAAGGCGTAAATGAGCTACCATAAGATGGTGATCTCGTTCTTGTCCGACGTCAGCTCCACGTCTGTTTCGGACGTCCAGGAGACAATTTCTAAAGCGGCGACTGATCGCAATGTGGTCGATCTGGTTGGATGTTCGTTGCCTATCAGTAGAGACCCAACTGATCTTATGGCAGGTGTTATGCTTAAACAGCGTACCTCCGATGACTAGGCGGTTGGTATTGCAGAAGTCCACAAACCGCTCACCATTGTCATTACGGTCTCCCACGCCGTGAACTCCCATCACGTGCTTAAGCATGGTGTTGTCGCTACCCACCTTGGCATTGAGATCTCCCATTACCATTACGATGTCCCCATTAGGCGTTTGGTTGTAGGCGGCACCTAAGTGGCTATAAAAATTATCCTTTTCATCCTCAGTCGCGTCTAGAGTCGGAGCATAACACTGTATGATGGTAATTTTTCTAACTCTACTCTGGAACCTAGCCGTCAATATCCGGTCACTATGGGGTTTCCAGGATATGAGGCTGCTACGTGCTGCTGGAGTTAGCATGAGTCCTACGCCAGAACTCCGTGCACTTCCAGCTGGTTTACCAGAGTAGAGCATGACAGTGCTTTTTGTTGGCGAGATGTATTCCCCAGCATCGTACCATCTTATCTCGCTCAGCCCTAAGATGTCGATTTTATACCGTGCGAATTCGCGCTCCAATTGGAGGAATCTGGCGTTATAAGGCCCTTCCTTGAGTGAGTCCAGGAGGGTCTTAACGTTCCAGAATCCGATCGTTGTCCGTGTCCGATAGCCAAAGGTCGTCAACAAATGATCAGTCCGTATCCGAGGCGTATGTTTCCGTTTCGGAGCAATAGTTTGTTTTACGATTGCGGCTCGCTGGGCCACAGACCAACCGACACTTATCCTGTTTTTTGGCGCAGGAAGCTCGCCATTCGTCCTCTCCCGTTACCAATTTCCGAAGAAATTCCCAGATGGCACCACGAGGAGGTGGGAGTAGGGCTTACTAACAGAGCTGCTAGGTTTTCGGCTGCAGTGGCTCCTACTCGTTACTTAGCGGACCAGCACCTATCGGGAGATGCTGCCCCTACGAGGCCTTTGTTAGTCGTTTGCCATCCAAAATGAAGAGGCCATCACCTTCCTAAACAATTATTTTGCATAGAAAGACGCCGAGTACTATTTGGATGGGTTAGAGAAATGGGAGGATCGCTGGGAGAAGGGTGACTTACAAGGAGACTATGTAGAAAAATAAAAATAAATTTGAAGAAAAAATGTCTTCTATCTTTGTTAGGTTGGAAGCTTTTCAGACCACCCTCGTATTTTACCACTTTAACAGTGTGTGCATGCACGCCAAAGAGTATACAGCAATTTATTTGTATCCATGTATCGTTTGATTAGCGTTAAGTTCTTCATCAACAAGATTTGTTTTTTATTCCACAACGGAATCCAACTACAATTCTAAATATCTTCTAATTAGATTACTACTCATATGCATATGTACATACTCGTCCACATACAGATTGGCTCTCGAATCATCGCGTAGATAATTTAAAAGCCACTAATTTAAAGGTTATCGCTTATATACCCCCTAGCTTGTTTTTATTTTTTTATAACATTTTACTAAAATTGTAGCTGAATGCAAAGAATTCAAATCTGAATATTTTTAAATTAAAAACGTATTTAATTTAGTTTATTTATTTTTTTAAGAGGCTATGCTACATAGAGGCTTATTGAATTTGATTGTCAAGATCAACGTATGAACTTTGACACACTCAGACTCCGTCTTTATGGAACTTTGAAATATGCAATATTTGTAAATACATGCATACGTAGTTTATCTGTTGATGATGCGACAGTGAGCATATTCTAGGTATAACATATAATGTGGAATTGATAATAAAGCCTAGCTTACGTCAGTGAATCCCCTATCAACATGTTGCTGGTGAATTTTTATTTCAAATTCATTGAAGAAAAATTCCACATTACGTATATGGATGTGCGTAATTTGTGATCATCAAGTATAATAAATAGAAGCTAATGGAGTACAGTTAGTACGTACATGTAGATACATTTATTCTATCTTAAAAGTCAGCCAATTAAAGCTATGTCCTTGATAGAATACTATCAAGGGTAAATCTTAACACAAAAGTGGGCGTAAATAATGACGATAGTACTAAGACAGCACATCTATCTATCTATTCTTGTGCGTTTCCTTGAACCATAATAATTTCAGATTTCGAATTACTGTTTAGAGCTTGGCTGATTATTTATCGCTTGAAGCGCGTGGACAAATCTATTTTTTGCTGTTTGGCACGGTGACAACAGTAAAGGTATATCATTTTTCTACTAAAGTATGGAGCTTCAAAGTGGGCAAGAGAGAATTGAAACTGCGAGCCTGAATATCTTGTTCCATTCATTTCTAGAGTCATATTCAGTAAAAGATCCTTTCCTTAGTATTCTATAAGTGGTACTTACTCGTATACTTTCCTTTTACCGAAACACACTCACATACTCACATAATATTTGTTCAAAATGTGATGAAATAATTAGAGTTCTGGACTCTATGGCAATTTTAAAAGTAAAGGTAAAGGGGGAGGAAGGCAGAGAATGAACCCCAGAATACTGTGAACTAAAAGATCTTTTGTGCTATACCCTGGTTGGTTGTTTTCAACTAGCTGAATTCTAGGTCATTAATGAAGCTAAGGATAGTTCGAGCTGAAGAAGAGGTGACATCAGCAGGTGATGTGACGCCTTTGTTAAAGTGCTTTAGCTTCAGACTGTCAGTGGCCGGGCAATCATAGAGTATGTGATGGGCTGTTTCGGTGTCTTCAAGACAGAGACGGCACGTTTCCAATTAAACACGGCCCATTTTCTTGAGATGGTAGTTAAGAGAGCTCTGTCCAGTTAAGAAGTCAGTAAAGATCTTAGCATTCTGTTTACTCATAGATAGAATGTCTCTAGTTCTATTTATTGAGAAATTAATAAATTTCTTGAAATGCCTTAGGCCAGGTTATGCATTCCAGTGTGAAAGCATTTGTTCGTGTTCCCAGCGAAATAGCTCTATTTTATTTGGCTAGTCGGTAAATCGCAGAAGTGTTCAGATCCAATGTAAGGAGATAAGGGCACCTAATCTGGCAAGCTCATCAAACGCTTCATTACCACGGATGCCTTTGTGTCCGGGGACCCACATTAATGTGACTTTGTTTTGTACAGCAAACTGCAAAAGAGTCTGGAGTCTGGAATGGTGTAAAGAGTTTGTAGTTGGGGCCAAAGATACCAGCTCCTGCCCCATTTACCATTTTTGGACCATCAGTGTACTGCTTGATTTGAGATGTTGAATGAGGGATTTGAGGATAAATTGCGGTCAGGGATGGTAATTGTGAAAGGGTTGGTTGGTTGGTTAGAATCGGCCCTCGATGAGGATGTACTTAGACCAGAAAGTAGGTCCATTGTACTACCGATGTGTAAGGCGGGTGGGTCACCCTCTTACTCTTGGAACCATTTGCTTCGTTGAATGAAGGCGTGAATTTTAGCCGGGCAGGCGTTGCCGAGATCATTGAGATCATTGTAGAAGTATTCACCAAGAGTGGCCTTCCTGATGTTGGCGAGCGCAGGACAGGCGCACAGGAGATGACTGATGGTCTCTTCTTCCTCTTCATCTCTGCAGCTTCTGCAGAAATCATTATGAGGGATACCTCATCTTTGGGCATGTCTTCCTATGACGCAGTGTCCAGTGAGGACATTTGTTATTTTTGAGAGGGTTCCTCTCTTGTGCTTCAAGAGTCCGATGGACCTGGATTTATTGAGTGTCGGCCAGAGCTGTCTGGCGGTATGACATTGGTCTAGATGTTGCCATCGATGATTGGCTACTTTCTCGGCGTCAATTTGAATAAGGTACTTAACATAAGACGCTGGCGCTTCGATGTCGGTGATGCTTATGCTATCTGTACCAGAGGAGCCTT
Organism: Brachypalpus laphriformis; assembly: GCA_945910035.1. Taxonomy (NCBI): domain Eukaryota; kingdom Metazoa; phylum Arthropoda; class Insecta; order Diptera; family Syrphidae; genus Brachypalpus; species Brachypalpus laphriformis. Next base: position 130,802,196 of record OX246755.1, read on the forward strand.
GTCGTGCTAGTTCGTCGGCTGCACAATTCCCCGGTATGTCACAGTGACCTGGTACCCAGCAGAGGGTGAGGTTGTACCAGCTATCTCGTTAAGAGATATGCGATAGTCTTTCACTGCCTTAGATCTCGTAGTGCTAGATACGAGGGATTTGATGGCTGCCTGACTGTCGACATAAATAACAATATCAGGTGTTGATAGTGTGCTAGCCGCTAGCCAGTCAGCGGCTTTGCGAACTGCTGTGATTTCGGCTTGAAAAACGCTGCAGTGGTCTGGAAGGTCAAAGCAGAGGTGTATGTCCGGATCTTCTGAGAAAATTCCGGCACCGACTCCGTCCATGGTTTTGGACCCGTCCGTGAAAATTGACAGCGATTCGTTGTAAAGGACATTGCGTTGCGTCCACTCACTTCTGTCCGGTATCGAGTGCGTGTATCCCTTGTTAAAATCATATTCAGTGGGCAGATGATTAGTGGAATTGGGAAGATGACGGTACATCGAAAGTATATTGGCATGTCCCGTGTGTTGCTCCTTCCACTGCTTGGAGCCTCTCAGTCTTATTGCCGAGCTGACAGCCAATTGTTTACTGACGATGTCAATCGGAAGCAGGTGGAGCATAGTTTGGAGCCCCGCTGTGGGAGAAGTTCTCAGTGCACCGGTAATGCTGAGATATGCAACTCGCTGAGTTTTTTCAATTATGGATAGGTTGGATTTCTTCTCCAAGGCGTGCCACCATACCAATACTCCATACATGAGAATCAGTTTTATGACCGACATGTATACCCAGTGCATGATGCTTGGTTTAGGGCCCCAGGTGGAGCCTGTAGCTAGCACTATTTGAAAGCTTGAGGGTGGATCCCCTTATCTTGGGCGGAGTGAAGTCAGGGAGCTTGTGTTTTCTTGCGAATAGAACTAGCTCGGTCTTCGTCGGGTTAACGGAGAGGCAGCATTTATCGGTCCATCTGGGCAGTTCATTAAGAGCAGACTGCATGACATCGGCCAGCGTCTGCGGGTATTTGCCTGTTATTAGAATGGCGACATCGTCTGCATAGGCAATAACATTGCATCCAGTTTTTTCAATCTTGTGAAGGGGTAGTTGAGGTGGATTCTTTTAGGCATGAACCCTGAGATGCGTACTGCTGAAGAAGTTAGTACCGGAATTTCCTCAAGGATCTTTATATGACCAACTAATTCAGAATTTGCATTGTTGCATGAAAGGTGAACCTTTAGAGCACTGGCAGCCGCAGTCTTCATAATATTTGTGTGTAGGCATGGAAGCTTTAAGAGAACTTCCAGCGCAGATGGTGGGCAGGTGCGCAATGCGTCATTAATACCTACACCGGCTAGTCTTTGCACTTTCTGAAGTGCGAAGCGGGTGACGGTTTGATTTATATTCAACTTTCTTTTATTTCCAATTTTAGGAATTAAATTAATTAATTTATTGTTGATTACTTATTAATGCTAAATTATTGTTAATTGCAAAGCAATTTACTTTTACAGTGGAAGTCGTTTATAACGACGGTGAAGGGACCGATCAAATGTGGTCGTTATATCCCACCGCAGTTCACAAGTACATATAATATTCAGAAACCAACCAAACGAAAGGAAAGTCGTCGTTATAAGCGGCTGGTCGTTATAAGCGACGTCGTTATGAGTTACTTCCACTGTATTCTTATTTTTATTTTTATATAATTTGCGCGAACTCAAGGGGTTATGAATACCCTTAACATGTTTACATACAGGGCGGATGTTGGAAAGGATAGATAAAGAGAGAAAGATTTTGTGTAGTGGTTTAAAGCTCAGCTGTTTATGCTTAAAAAAAAACCGGGGGTGGCGTCTACATACCAGGGTAGATTTTTGTTATTTTTTCCCTTTGCTTCTGATTCACAGTATTTTTTTTTTTTAGCGATAACTGACCTCATAGTCAAATCAATCATTCAACAGAGCGAATATTTTTTCCAGCCATATGGCCAAGCTAGTGCCAGTGTTATGCCTTCGCGGTAGTGTTCACACAAGCTTTCGTAATTGATCGGACTGGTTTTATGTATTTCATAAGATATAAATAAATGCTTGCTGAGGTCAGGATTTGAACCAAGAACCATTAGCGCTGCAATTGACGACGTTACCACTACACCATTGCATTGCCACCCCAATTGCCATTTAAAATGTTGATTAACTTGCTTACTTAGATGGCGTTATAGTCAGGGGTGGACCTGGGGCCCAACCAACAGGCCTCTCCAGCTGGCTCAGTCATTAACCACCTCTAGATTGTTCGCGTCACCTATGGTGAGGCCTTTCTCTACTATTCTGAGGACTTTTCAGGCCGTGGCGTTGATGTCCATCCGCTCTAAATGCTCTATCCATATCAATAAAATATGCGTGCTCCTTTGGTTAGGTCGATATCTTTGGACATCTCATATAGTTCTTCATTGTATGTTATATTATCTTTCACTCTTCGTCTATGAAGACGGATCCGTAAATCACTCGAAGAACCTTTCTCTCAAAGTAACCAACGGCATCCTCATCCGATTTCGATAGGATTCATGCCTCTGTGCCATATACGTATAGCAGGACTGGGATAATTAGGGTCTTGTACACAGCTAATTTAGTCGTTCGAAAGAGGGTTTTACTACCCAATTGCCTTCTTAGTCCAAAGAAACAGCAATTGGCAAGATTGATTGACTTTTTATGCTCACTCCTTTCAATCTTGTCAATATCGTCCACATAGGCGAGTAATTGTACAGGCTTTTAGAATATTTTGCTTCTTATGTTGGCTTGTAGCGCAGAATACTTTCAAGTAAGATGTTGAAGAAGTCGCGTGACAAGGCGTCACCTTGTCTAAATCCTTTTTGGCATCAAAGGTCCGTAAAGTCGTTACTGATCTTGATGGAGTAGCGTGAATTGTTCATTCTAATACTGCATAGGTGGATCAATTTGACAGAGATGTCGAAACTAGATATAGCTCTGTATACCTCTTCTCGATACACACTGCCACCAGCGGCTTTAAAATCGGAAAAGAGGTGATGGGGATCAATTTTCTGTTCCTGTCCTTTTTCAGAGATCTGTCGTTGTGTAAATATTAAGTCGACGGTGGACTTGCCTGGTCTAAAGCTGCACTGGTATGGACCAATTCGGTGGTTAATAAATAGTTTTAGACGTTCATATAACACGGCGAATAAGATCTTGTAAGCCATGTTTAGGAGACTAGTGCCCCTGTAATTGACGCAGTTTGGGATCGGGCAAACGATGCTAAGGTTTCACGTATCGGGTATGCTTTTGTCCGACCATATTTTATAGATAAGTTGGTGTGTGTTTCCTACTAAATCATCTTCCGCTACTTTAAAGAGTTCGCCGGCTAGGCAGTCCGTTCATCAACTTTATTTGGCTTTAGCTTGGATATCGTTATCCTTACCTCGCCAAGGTTGGGTGGATGGAAGTGTTGTCCATAATTGTCTAGATTGAACACGTTATTCCTGTTGCCAGCAGCATTTTTATGCTCTTCGCCGTCTGTGCAATGCCTCTTTAAATGCTTCTTCTTTAGTTGCATGCGCTCACCGGCATTCTTTATCAAAAAGGAGATTCTTCGTGGTGGTCTGAGCGCATCAGAGCGGTATCTCTAACGGCTTGCTGGCAACGTTGCCACTGCTGGCATTATAAAACACCTTTGGAGATTGAGGGATACATGATTGGCAAAGGGTTTGGCGGTTTCTTGCTTTTGCAGCCGCGCGATCTCAAACTTTCTCACAGTATGTCGCTGATTCCGCACTGCGCTGGTATCCGCATTCGTATCTTGGCTAAAACCAAATAGTGGTCCGAGCCTGCATTGGGTCTTCGGAATGTTCGTACATCCAATATAGTGGATGAGTGCCTTCCATCGATCGCAATGTGATCAATTTGGTTGACGATTGTATGATCATTAGACCGTCATGTTCCCTTACGAACTCTGAGGCGAAGGAACCGCGTGCTTGCTTCTACAACGTTTCGACTCGCCGCAAAGGCGAGTACCACCAAAGGTGCTTTTCTTAAAAGTCACAATGTTACAATTTACATTATGTCAGTAAAATTGTTCTGTACAATACATTACATGGATAGAACTTACGACAGGTATAACTGTCAGATCGACCTGTAATTCTGTCAGCTATTTTTTGCATTTATGTTCAGTAATGGTCTGGCAAATCATCATGAATAGACTCATGCTTGAGCAAAGCTACCTAACCGGTCGTCGATTTGCGAAATTTATAGACGACGTCGTGATTTTTATGGTACAAATAATCGTCCAGTATAAGCAATCCATCTGTCGAACTGTGAACAGATTTCATACCACGTACTTTCTAATTGATACAGTGACAGTAATGCGTCAAAGGAATGTGCGTTCTGAAGAGAATATCACTTTAAACGAAAGGCGATCCAAATTTATGGATTCTTCGTCATTCGCAGCATTTGGGTATCTGTCTGTCCACTACGTTGACATGTTTGTGCAAAGATCTTGGCCTTCACTCATATATAATCCAGCTGGTGTGAGAATTAAATGGATATTTTGGATGTGGTGTCAACTGAAACTGTCGAGTTACTAAAATCACTAGGTCCGTTCGCGTACCCTCCCAAAACTTTCTTTTTTTTTAATGAGGGAGAAAATCTCGAAAGACACTGTGGGGTTAGAAACCCAGACTAGTGTGGGACTTTAACCGCAGTAAAAACACCTCCCTCCCAATACACCCTCCCACAGCGAATTTTTACGAAAAGTTACGAATTTGTACGAAAACCTGTTCGAGTATGGAGAATTTTCGTAGTTTTTCACAGAAGAGAGCGCTCTCGAGAGAGTAAGAAATTTCCCCATGCTGCGAATTTTAGTGCAAGAAATTTCTTTAGGCTGGCTTGTGAAAACTGTCAAATCTGTCAAATCGTTGTATATGTCACTTTTTGTTAGCTTGCTCCTTCTCTTTCTTTCTTTCGCGCACAATTCGGTTTAAGATTTGACGTTTATAAAGTGGGCAAACTTTGTGGTTCAACACGTTCGTTTACTTTTTCGTTATTTTACCTCTCTCTGAGAGAATTTTACCCCCAATCGCTAAAATTTGTCAAACAGCGAATTGTGGAGCAGAAAGTACGTGAACAGACCTATTCTTTGGCGATAAGTTTATTTCGGCAAAATGATCTGTCAATTGGCCTCCAAGATCATGCGATTCGACACGTTTCGATTATTTCCATTGCTACATGCAATGATTGTTTATGGCGATAAACCTGTAACAATTGACGCCTTGGAAACCAACATTGGTCACGCTATTCGTGACATACGGCCACCATTGCCGGGACCCAAAATTGGACGGGGAGAACGCGCTTTGCCAAGAACAATCGTGGTGGCCATATCACCAACATAATTTTCAAATATTAATGCCATGAATTCATCTTCTGAATAAAAACTTATTTTTCAATAAAACTTGTGTCAGGCTTAAGAAAACAATTTTTACGAAAGTAACCGATAATGCTATCGGGCCAGTGTAGCTCCATTCTCCTCTAAATAAACGACCGTATATTTGTATTGCTTTTTAAACATTTGATCAGGCAGAGTCAATCTTCGCATGTTGATCATAGGATATGTGCCTAGACTGATCTGCAATTCACAAGATTCACCGAAGATCCAATATTTCGATGCAGATGGCTTCAATCCTTCTACTGCGTCGTCCCTCCGGGTCAGATTCGGAGACTCTGCGTGTCGGAGCGTTGGTGTCCATTCGCTCTACATGTTCTAACCATCTCAGACGTCCAATACGCAGTTCTTTACTAGGGCAATGCCGCTGTATAGCTCGTTATTGAATCTTCTCCTCCAAAACTCGTCAACGCAAATGGGACTGAATATCTTACGAAGAATTTTTCTCCCAAAGCGACCAAGAATATCATCATCCTCTTTTAATAAAGTCCATGTTTCAGCGCCGTAAAGCAGGACTGGGAGAAAGCACTTTTACCCCATCTATCATCTGCTGTCGTCAAAAATCCTCCAAACGGGATTGGTTACCCATTTCTTGGATAAAGGTACTAGGCACCCAGCTGTCACCGCGTGGAGTTTGGGAGTAGGAGTTGGTAGGCCCCAGCTAAGTGAAAACGCTTGTGTTTCATATAATCGCATGCACTGCCGTTTGACCAGCCTTACCTTACTTTCTACCTAACTTAGATGGCGCTACAGTCCGGGGTGGATCTGGGCCTCAACCAACAAACCTCTCCAGCCAGCACGGTTACGAGCCAGCTGTCTCCAGTAGCGCACGCCAAGTTGGTTGAGGTCCCCCTCCACCGCGAGGTCGTCCTCTACTGCGCCGTCCATCCGGGGTGAATTCGAAGACTTTCTTAGCGGGAACGTTGGGCTCCATCCGCTCCAAATGATCCAGCCATCTTAGTCGCTGTATGTGAACTCCTCTGGCTAAGTCGATGTCTTTGCATATGCCGTACAGTTCGGCATTGTACATTCTCCTCCACTCACCGTTTATGCAGACGGGACCAAAGATCGTTCGAAGAACTTTTCTCTCGAAATAACCAAGGGCATCTCCATCCGGCTTTGTCAAAGCCCATGCCTCTGCGCCATATAGCAGGACTGGGGTGGTTAGTGTTTTATAAAGAGTTACCTTAGTAGTTCGAGACAGGGCTTTGCTACTCAATTGCGTTCTTAGTCTATAGAAACAACGATTAGCAAGAGTAATTCTTCGTGTGATCTCCCTACTGATGTCATTTGCGGAGTTCACCATAGAGCCTAGGTAGACAAAATCCTTTACTACCTCAAAATTATATCTGTCTATTGTGGCGTTCTGTCCAAGACACCGATGTTGGGTGTCCTTTTTTGTAGACAGCATATATTTTGTTTTGTTTTCATTGACCGCTAGACCCATCTTTGCTGCCTCGATCTCGATACTCGTAAATGCCCCATTGACAGACCGCTGAGTTCTTCCGATTATGTCAGTCATCGGCGTAAGCGAGTAGTTGTACAAACTTGTAAAAGATTGTACCTCCGGTGTTGGCTTGTGAGTTGCGCACAATTCTCTCAAGTACTATGTTAAAGAGATCGCATGATAGCGTGTCACCTTGTCTAAGACCTTTCCTGACATCGAACGGTTCGGTTCTTACCGACTTTGATGGCAGCGAGAGTTCTTCATCGTCGTTCTGCACAAACGGACGAGCTTGGCAGGGATGCCAAGACTAGACATGTATAACTCGTCTCTAAGCACTATATCATAGGCAACTTTGAAATCGATGAAGAGGTGGTGCATATCGATTTTATGTTCATGGGTCTCTTCCGTATGGTGAACATTTGGTCAATGGTGGACTTTCCAGGCCTGAAATCGCACTGATAAGGACATATAAGGTTGTTGACGATCGATTTTAGGCGTTCACAAAATACGGCAGACAGGATCTTATATTATAGTGGGCGCCGTGGCGTAAGTGGTTAGTGTGTCGGATCACTACGCATGATGTTCCAAGTTCGAATCCCAGAAAACACCAAAAAGTTTTTTTCACGGTCCCACCTCTCGCGAGCGTCTGACAAACATCCGAGAGTATTGCTGTCACGAAAAAGCTTCTCAAATCGCCGTTCGGATTCGGCACTAAACTGTAGGTCCCTTCCATTTGTGTGAAAAATATAACGCACACAACATGAGTGGTTGCGAGAAGCTAGGCCCTGGCACTTTGTATTTTTTGTAGGATCTTATATGCGATGATGAGGAGACTTATACCTATGTAGTTGGCGCAATTCAGAGGGTCAGCCTTACGTTACTAGCCACTAAGTCAACCTTTGTATTTCTTAACCAAGCGCAATTGCAGGTTAGCACGGGAAACACTCCCGTCGTCCTAATGTTTGTATTGTATAGAAATCGACTTCAATATGCTTTCTGTTGAGACAGAGTTGTACATTCGCAATTAGACGACAAATGCATCGTCCTTTATTTTTAACTTTACCGTCGAGTTTGCAATTCCTTGATGATTTAGTGTGTGCATCCTTTGCTTACTTCCAGTGTTTCTTTTCGCTTTCTCAACTGAATATGCTGACGATGGGCAGTGCGGCAGCGATCGATATCGTTTCGAACGGAATGCGCTAATTTATAGCTTCAAACCTTGCTTTTGATAAATCCAGCCCTAATTCATACAAGATAATCGATTTAACTGCTTTGTGATAAGTGAAGCATGGTCACGACATATGGTACGTACGTATGTACCTGTACATACTCGTATATGTATCTAAGGTTTTTTTTGGATTAGTAATAACACCACCACTCCTCGTATTATACAAGTACAAGGAGTTGTACATACATGCAGTTTCAAGAATCCACGACGAACGAATAATATTAACTCCTAGTTACGAACCTAGATATTGCGCAACCCCATTTCATTTAACTGTATTCAGTTCCTAGCAACCACTTCCCCATTAGTCCTAGAAAACAAAATACTCTTATCGATCAAACAAACGACTAAATACGCTCTATTCCTGCTAAACCTTTACTCCAAACAAATAAATCAGCTCAGAATTTACCGTTCCTTTGGAAAAAAAAATGGACAACGATACAGATATGGATATGGATAATTACAAAAAAGAAAAAGGAAAAGAGGTCCTTGAAGTTGAAATCCCCCCACCGGCTGAGCCCTTCATTCCGTGCGGTCCGGGACAAACTGACGCCGAATTAAAAAATCTCCTACCCCCGGATCATCCACTCTTGGAGAGATTTCAACAATCGCTCAAGCAGCATCTCCTGCGAATTCAGAACCAACTAACCGAAGACATCAACGAAATTAAACACAAAATCAAACTAAAAGAAGAAGAACGTGAAGAATATGGTGTCAAGCTGTATGATATGCAACACGAGATTGATAGGCAAAACGCTGTCCTTGAAGAATACTCACAAAACATTTGTGAAACAGTGGCCAGGCGCATGGAGAGCGAAGAGCTGCAAGAGTCCCTCAAGAATGAGTACGATGAAAAGTTCGCCCTAACCAAGGAACACAAATTGCAATACAATCAACGGTTGGTCGAGCTAGATCATTTACAAAACCTTGAGAACAATATTCGCAATTGGACTGAGGAATTCGAAACACAACTGACCACTTCCAAACGTGTGGTCAGCAAAGATGCTCAGTTGCAGAAGGATTTAGCCGAGGAGAAGCATAAAGCGGATTTGATGTCGTACAATCTGCAAGTGGAAGTAAAGAAGCGAAATGAGGAGTTGAGTGGACTGAAGCAGCAAATCACTGAACAACAGGAGGTGAATAATGTGCTACATGCTAGTTTGGCTGATGCGAATGCAGACTTGGAGGCCCTGCAGGTGGAGCATAAGCGATTGACTCAAGCTTGGGGTGAGGTTATAGTGGCTATAGGACATCGGGACAAGGTTCTTTTCCAGGCGAGACAGAGTTTGGAGTAAGCTTACAAAGTTTTAATTGATACAAGCCAGGGGTTAATGCATTTTCGTTATTTCTTAGGAATCAAATTGAATCATTAAAGAATACTTTGGCCAATATCGAAGGAACGAAGAAACAGACAGCTAAGGAAACGGAGCAGAATGCTAAGCTGGAGGCGTTCAAGGGACGCTTGCAAAGTGATCTGCTTACTTTGAAAAGGGATAGTAAGTATTGAAGTTGCAACAGCGGGTTAAATTTTTCTCTGGAAACAAGCAGAGTTGACTTCAGTATAGATAGGGTGAGCTTTCTGGCATACAAATTCCGTATTAGGTTTTTCTGTAAACCTGACTTACACTTACGTGTTTTCTTTCCAAGATGGCGCTGAACGCTCATCCCTCAGAAAGTTGAAACCTTGATATGTTCTCTAAAGACTTGTAAGGAAGAGCTTTCTTTGAAATTTTCGCCACAAATTTCGTCTACCACATAGCATAAAAACTTATTCAGCGAATCAATTCAGGGAGGATTCACTATCGCAGAATTTTATTATCGGGAAATATTCCGATGTAGACCGATAGGAGGGAGAGTGATATACATTTCTTATCTGTAAGTACACAGCTTAATAACTTCACTTTGTTGCGAAGTGTAGATGCCAGAAATCTCCAATACTAAATAAGATATTGCTCAACTCTCAACTGGTTTCCCGGATAGGACTGAAAAACCCTAAGACAAATATTACAACGAACCTCTTCAGGATCTACATACAGTCCTAACTTAACCTAAATTGAATCCTTACAGCCGACAAACAAGCAAAAATACTCGCAAAACTCGATCTGAAAATGGAAGAACTACCGAAAATCTTGGATCAAACCGAAAAAGATTTTCAAGAAGCTAAGAAGGAGGGCAATCAACTTTTGGCCCAACTCAATACGTTACAATTCAAATTGGAGAAACAATACGCCATTAAGGGTAGCATAGAAGAGGCAATTCTTAAAATAGCCCAGGATCAACTTATGTGTGACAAGGCGAGTGAATACCGCCTAAAAGTATTAACTGACCAGCAAACTAGTCGACGTACTATGGAAGTTAATTTGCATAAAGTTGAAAATCAAGTAGCTAGCATGTTAATGAAATTGGAACGTCAAAAAGGGATAAACCTTCAACTCCGCGAAGAAGTTGATTCCTTGTCAGCACAGTTGAAACATCTGAACGACGAAGCTGATGGTGTGAATAATGAAATAAAAAAGATCGAGAGTCAGATTTCATTAAAATTGAAATTGATTGATAAATTGTCGAAAATTTTGGATGAATTGATTAAAGAAGCCCAAGGCTGTGAGGTTAGCCCAACTGAATATAAGGTAAGGCACTTAACTAAACTTGATCTGCCTGTGGTAATAAGATCTTTCGCTAACTTTTATAGATAAAAACCCTGGGAAAAGCTATTCAAGAGACGGATCAGAAAGTTCAAGAACATCAACAGTTCTGGCTGATTTTACAAGGGCACATAGTACACATGTCACAGAAGCGTAACAATCAGCTCAATGATATTCAAGTTGCTCGAAAACGTAAGTTAGATAGTAGGTACATTTGCGTATTCATTCGAAACTACTTTCAAGTGAACAGAAATATTTGAAAGAACTCGAATGTTCTCGAAAGACTTACGAAATAAAACCCGCTGACTCTTAAAAACTAGAGCTTACTATAATTTTTGACAGTTCTGTCTGAGACCGCTGTCGAACTTTCACCCTTGACAGTTCGTAAGCTTTTACTCGCGAAAGTACACGAATGAAAAAAAAAAAAAACTTATGGTTCCGCATAACTAATAACTAAATGATTTACAGAGCTCATGATTATAAGTCAGAAATCACTGAAAATCGATAACGAGATGGAAAAGGCTGAGAATAGCACACGAGAAATTACTCGTGAAATTGAGAACTTCGCAACAAAACTTGAACTTCTTAGCGCCAGAGTGTTTGAGAAGAGAAAACATCACGAAAATAGTGCATTTGATTGTGAAATGGAGCATTTTGTTCTATTGAATAAGTTAAAGGTAAGCTTAGCTGAATTGTTGACCCAAATTAAAAAAAATTAACAAATTTAATTCACAGGATAGTGAAATGAGAGTTCTTCAATTAGAACAAGAAAGCATTGATCTCCGCAATGACATCGACCTTCACAAAGAACTCGTCTTAGAACATCATCGTGAAGCTCTCTCATGGGAAACGAAATACAAGCTACTCGATGAAACCCTCCGTTGGCGTAGAAACGAAACCGCGATCGAAAGTGAGATAGGTAATATGCGAGCCGAAATACACCGTATGCAAATCCGTCACAAAGAACTTAAGCGAGCACAAGAGAAGCTCATTCAGGATCTTGATCATTGTGTCATGCATCGCGAGCGAATTTTCGTAGTAGCATCAACCAAGCAAAAAATGGAAGGTGCCCATTTCCGTTCGAGAACAAATATTCAACAGCGAATTAACGATCTCAGAACTAAACTTAAGCAAGTGCACATTGAAATATCTGCTTCTGAGAAGAAATTAAATGAATTGACTAAAGAATTATTTGAGCTGGAAGAGACAAAGGCAAAACTTCAAAAGGAAATTGAAGAGGAAACTTACCGAGACAAGTTGATTACAGAGGAACTCGAACAGGGAATCCTTTTGAAGCATCAAAATTTGGACAGTATCGTCCGAAAGCAAACTCGAGCGAAAGAATATCGTCGTCTTACTGCAGCTAGAGCGCAGCCTAGGTTTTCAAAGTCGGAAGCATCCCTTGAATACAATACGCAGAAACAAGCTGAGATCAACCATCATTTGACCGAAGTTGTGGAATGTCTCCTAAATGATTTTCCAGAGAAGAAATTCATACTAACACGTTTGGCGCAGTCTTTGAAAGCTGATTAAATTTGAGAAGAGTTTGGGACCAACTCAAATTTTCAAAATGTGTTCCTGTTTTTAAACAATTTCCTTATAAATTGCGTGTATTTTTTCGTACAAGTATTAAAAAATAAAAGCCTTGAATTTCATAGAAATTTTGGTGTTTAGTACATTTGGCACATTATTTTCACACCTCGGTGAGTCTCCGGATCGCTGGTTTTCAGAGGTTTTCAATGAAGTACACGATGAAGGCACTGCGAAAAAATATTGCTCCTTCAGGCATCAGTATTAGCGAATAGCTTGCTGGTTGTAAAGCTGGTGAAGTACAGAACATAAGCATCATAAAAAGAAGCATTTACAGCGGGCATCTGTCTTAAAGGATTGCGTGATTAAAGTATTTCAAGATGCAGGCATTTGAGAGGTTGGATTTTTAGATCCACTTAAATGCAAGAGAATTATATAAAGCTCTGCTGTATGACTAGAATGCTCTGGGGTTAAGTTACACACTGCAGTAGACCCCCTATAACACGGTGGATACGTTCCGTGCTATATGAATCCGTATTGTACGAGTCACTTAGATTATACAAATGCATAAGTTTACAGCCCAAAGCGTAATAAAATCGCAGCATCTGTCTCATTCTTTTACCGTGTTATACGAGTCTCTTTTAGCGTATTATACGAACACGATCACAATTTTTGTCCCCTACGGGTAGGGGATAGATTATACCCGAGGTACGCATGCCTGTCGGAAGAGGCGACTAAAATCCAATCTCGGTATACCGAGTGTACAGTGTATATAAAAAAATGCAATGAACAAAACGAAAAGATATATTACCCCAGGTGGCAGTCCAACTTTACTGGAAAATCCACCCTCTTCGGAGATCGGCTCTACGGATTCTGGTGAAGTACATCGGCATCATAACTTTTTCGCTGACTTTTGTTGTTTGGCCTTTGGGCTCCATACCATGGACTGCTGTTTGGTTTCCGGGTCGTACTTGTAAAACCAAGACCTGTATCGATCTTATTGAAGCAGCTTGACTGTCCATTTTCAAACTTATCTAGGAAATATTAAGCAAAACGAACACGAGCCTCTTTTTGCTCTCCATTTAAAATTGTTCGAACCCATCGAGCTGACTTCTTCGAATATTTCAGGTGATCATTTAAAATTCGTAACACAGCCATGGTGTTCAAGCCCAGTTCATCCGCTATCATCTCCTGTGTCATCCTGGCATCTTCGTCAATTTTAGCCTTCACTAGGGCCACATTTGTATCGTCGGTCGAGGATTTGGGCCGACCTTCACGATATTCGTCCTCCACAGAAAAATGGCCTGTCTGGAATCTTCGAAACCACTTTGAAATAGTAACAAGAGATGGTGCATTTATTCCGCATGCATTTTGGCATTCGTGCAGAATTTTGACTGGCGTGAGTCGACGTCGAAATCCGAAGAGAAAGGCAAAACGAATTACTTCCTGTGTTGGTGTTGGAACTTTAACCGAGCTTAGGTCACTAATTTTTCTGTTTCTCGCCTCCATTTTTACCTATTGTTCTGAAATTTGGAAATAAATACTGTTAGAAGCTACAGATATGAATTTTTTTTTCAAAAACTACTAATTGGACACCAACTAAGTAAACTTTTGTTAGTCCCTCCGTAGTACTGTCTGGTGATCGTTCTTCCCATTTCCAAATAGTCTATAAAGATTTCCAGAAAACCGTTGCCATGACTTTTCCGAGCACGTCCGCCTGCAGAAGTCCACTGTTTTGATTGTTCCTTCATTTCTGGCGTGTAGTGGTATATCCAGGATTCATCAACTGTTACGAAACGCCGTAGAAATTCACTTAAATTGCGCTTGAAGAGTCCCAAACTCTGTTTTGAAATCTTCACCCGAGCCCGTTTTTGGCCCACCGTCAGCAAACGCGACACCCATCTTGCCGCTAGTTTTCTCATGCCCCAAATGATTATGCAGAATTCCAGTGACGGTATCATTTGCAATTGCTACAATCTCAGCTATCTCACGAACCTTGACCCGGCGATCGTCCAACACAATATCGTAGATTTTCTTGACCATTTCTTCTTTGAACGTACTGGACGCTTAGAGTCTTTTGTGCTCGTACGACCGCAACGAAATTTAGGGAACCACTTGTGTACCATTCCATGCGAGGGTGCAGAATCTCCATAATGGTTTCTAAGTCTGTCTTCAGTCTCTTTAATGGTTTTACCGCGCAAAGAGTAGTGCTTTATTAAAACACGAAACTCACTTTTTTCCAATTTGGCCAAATCTCTCAAACCAAAGTTCTTTCGATCACTTAAAAAGCTAATTGTTTGGCAGATCTATTTAATGTTTTTCTATCTATGCCGAGAAAGAAACAAAGATGTCAGAAAAAAATCATCTATGCGTTCCGAGCGCCATCTTGAATCAAAATCACTGTCTTATCGAACAGCCCTCGGACACTAAAATAATTTAAATTGCTTGAAACATCGACTCGCATTTTTTCTCTTATTGAACATTTAAGTACTGAAAATGAATCATACAACTAATACCCGTTGGCGTGCCCCAAGGTTCGGTTATTGGTGTTTTACTCTTTTTGTTGTATATAAACGACATCGGCGTTTCCTTACTTCATTCCAAAGTATGCCTTTTTGCTGATGATACTCTTATATACCTTAGTGGAAAGGATGTAAGTGTTAGTGAAAATATCCTACAGGGTGAAATTGACAGAATGAATAATTGGCTGTGTAAAAATAAACTTAAGATTAATGTCCAAAAACCTAAGTGTATGTGTGTCAATAGAAACAACTTCAGTGTAAACATTAGAATAAATAGTGAACTCATTGAATTTATTCAAGAAGTTAAATATTTGGGTGTGTACATTAACAGCAAACTTAAGTTTGATTACCATTTAGAAAGTTTATGTGCAAAAATATCAAAAAGGTAGGCTTTCTCGGGAGAATTGGGAAATATATATCAACGTATTGTGCTCAAACCATATATAATACTATTGTTCTTCCACATTTTAACTATTGCTCATCGACCATATACATGTGTTCTCTCGAATACCAAGACAAACTTCAAATTCTCCAAAACAAGGCTATGAGAATCATTTTAAAGTGTGACCGACAAACTGCTATATTAGTCATGCTTCAATCCTTACGATGGCTAAGTGTTTCCCAGCGGTTAAAGCTCAATGCCCTAGTCATGATTTTTAAAATAAAGCAAAACATGTATCCTGAATATCTGCCAAACAATGTTATGTATATATAAGATGACCATAATTTTTTCCTCTCAAAGCGGGACACCTGTACATTTTTTTCGGTAAAACGTAGAATTTTTTTTTTCTTTTAATTTGTTTAAGTTAAATTATATTTTATTTATTTTTTGCCTAGGGGGTAGTGGAAAAACGCGAATGAGCACGAGAAGTGCAAGACTTCTACGATCTAAGAAACAACCTTTAACCTGTTTTCAACATGACACCATCCACTCCGGAACCGGATGCATTACTTTAGAGCGGTGTCGTTTTCTTTGTGGGGCAAAATGTGGGTGGGCAAAATCGCATCATCACCTCCCCGTGGTGCCCGCTGGATAGCTATCTGATAGTGAACTAACGATGAGCGTATGCTGAGTCTGACGATATATGGGTAGCTGAGCACTCGGACCTGCGTAAACACATCTGGGTGAACTTCAGCGCGCATATGTTTAGCCGGACGAGGCATCTCTTGTTGACCTGATCGGCTGGAATATGCGTCTCAGAAGTCTAACAAGAGGTCCTCAGAAGGAGGACGTGCGGCGGATGAATTCTCCCGATAGAACCAACGGTGACGTCTACAGGCCAGCGGAAACCTTACCGGAGCTACTTCGACATATTTGAAGCTGAGGTCTGTAAGGATTTTCAACGTCCTACGTCAGGGTATTGAAAAAGAGATGGTGGCGGATGAACCCTTAATGGGCCAACGGCAGCGCTCATATCCCCGAAGTGGGTTACTGACATCGGTGTATCCGGCCCCTTGTCCTAGGGGTTGCTAAAAAAGGATCTGGTTCTCCAGGTTGGGGGTTGTGCCGTCGGGTTAACTTCCCTACCACGTAAAAAAACTTCGGTTACGAAGCAACCAACAGCCTCAGATACGGATGAATTTACTGTTGACGACCCAAGCAAACATAAAAAGGACAACGATCTTCGTGTCTGCACATGGAATGTTAGGTCCCTCTACAAACCACGTGCAGCCGAACAACTTGCGGAGGCCCTAGAGTGTCTCAAAGCAGACACTACCGCCATCCAAGAAGTGCGATGGGATGGGCCGGGCAAAAGGAGTATGAAAAACTGCGACATCTACTATGGCGATTGCTACAGACAAAAAGGACAGCGTCTATTCGGGTGCGGATTTGTTATTGGAGGCAGACTTAGGCAAGAAGTCTTGAGTTTCCGGCATGTGAACGAGCGCCTTATGACTATCCGTATCAAGGCTAAATTTGCCAACATCAGCCTAATATGCGTTCACGCCCCTCATGAGGAGAAGGACGACGCGACAGAGGACGACTTCTACCAGCTCTTGGACAAGACGTATGAGCAATGCCCTAGCCACGACGTTAAAATTATCCTAGGTGATTTTAACGCAAAGCTAGGAAGAGAGGACGTCTTTAGTAGCGTGGTCGGAAAGCACAGCCTGCACGACAACACATCCGACAACGAACTCAGGCTAATCGACTTTGCGGCGTGGCGAAACTTTGTTGTAGCTAGTACGCGGTTCCCACGTCTCGATATTCACAAAGGAACATGGCTCTCCTTTGATCGAAAAATCGTCAACCGAAAATTTTACCAAAGGGTAAAAAGAACATGCCAGGGTTTCAAAGCCAGAACAGAAGCCTGCAGGGACGAAAATGGCAACATAGTAGTGGAATCGCAGTCGGTGCTGAGGATATGGAAGGAACACTTCTGCAGACTGTTAAACGGCGATGATGACCAATATTCCGCTGTCAGGCAGAATAAGCTATTCAACAGTGACGATGGCAGTCAAGATTCCTGTCAACCCGATCAGAATGAAGTGAGCATAGCGATATCTAAACTCAAATCCAACAAAGCTGCTGGAGCCGACGGCCTTGCCGCTGAACTTTTCAAGGCAGGAGGAGATAAGTTGGTAAGGAGCATGCACCAGCTCATCTGTAAAATCAGGTCGGACGAAAGTATGCCCGATGAATGGAACCTCAGCATCGTTTGCCCGATCCTGAAGAAAGGAGACCCTCTGAACTGCGCCAATTACAGAGGTATAAGTCTCCTCAACATCGCATATAAAATCCTGTCTGCCGTATTATGTGAACGCCTAAAACCGATCGTCAACAACCTGATAGGTCCTTATCAGTGCGGTTTCAGGCCGGGAAAGTCCACCATTGACCAAATATTCACACTACGGCAGATCTTGGAAAAAACCCATGAATACAAAATCGATACGCACCACCTCTTTATCGATTTCAAAGTTGCCTATGATAGCGTGTATAGAGACGAGTTATACAGAGCCATGCCTAGTCTTGGCATCCCTGCCAAGCTCGTCCGTTTGTGCAGAATGGCGATGGAGAACTCTCGCTGCTCCATCAAAGTCGGTAAGAACATCACCGAACCGTTCGATGTCAGGAAAGGTCTTAGACAAGGCGACGCGCTATCATGCGATCTCTTTAACATAGTACTTGAGAGAATTGTACGAAACTCACAAGCCAACACCGGAGGTACAATCTTTTACAAGTCTGTACAACAACTCGCTTATGCCGATGGCATTGACATAATCGGAAGGACTCAGCGGGCCGTCAATGGGGCATTTACGAGTATTGAGATCGAGGCAGCAAAGGTGGGTCTAGCGGTCAATGAAAGCAAAACAAAATATATGCCGTCTACAAAAAAGGACACCCAACATCGGCGTCTTGGACAGAACGCCACAATAGACAGATATAATTTTGAGGTAGTAAAGGATTTTGTCTACCTAGGCTCTATGGTGAACTCCGCAAATGACATCAGTAGAGAGATCACACGAAGAATTACTCTTGCCAATCGTTGTTTATATGGGCTAAAACGGCAATTGAGTAGCAAAGCCCTATCTCGAACTACTAAGGTAACTCTTTATAAGACATTAATCATCCCAGTCCTGCTGTATGGCGCAGAGGCATGGGCTTTGAAAAAACCGGATGAGGATGCCCTTGGTTATTTCGAGAGAAAAGTTCTTCGAGCGATCTTTGGTCCCGTCTGCATAGACGGTGAGTGGAGGAGAAGGTACAATGCCGAACTATACGGCCTGTACAAGGGCATCGACTTAGCCAGAAGAGTTCACATACAGCGACTAAGATGGCTGGGTCATTTAGAGCGGATGGAGCCCAACCTTCCCGCTAAGAAAGTCTTCGAATCCAACCCGGACGGACGGCGCAGTAGAGGACGACCTCGCGGTAGGTGGCGCAAACAAGTGGATGGGGACCTCAACCAACTTGGCGTGCGCAACTGGAGGCAGCTGGCTCGTAATCGTGCTAGCTGGAGAGGTTTGTTGGTTGAGGCCCAGGTCCACCCCGGACCGTAGCGCCATCTAAGTAAGTCGTTTTCTTTCCCCTCTGGGGACTGGCTTTTTCACATATTTCTCCTGGTGCGGGTTTTTAATATCTTGCCGGTAAGGCTTTCATCAATTTGGTAGACTTACTGAGGGTATATTTACTTCCTCCTCTCTCTTTTTTGTTCTGAGTACCATCTCAATGAATAAAGATATTTTATTCCAATTGTCGATACTCGGGACCACCTTGTTTACGGCACCTATCTACCAAAAGAAAATACTGTTAGCCCACATCGCTTACCTAGTCGCGAATACCAGACGAATGAAAAAGAGCTAACACGTGAAACGAATTGGATCGAAAAGAGACGGCCTAGCAAAAAACGCAAAGCTTTCTCAAGTTCCTCACCGGAAGTTGAGCCACAAAAAGATGGAAAGCGCAAGGAGTTGCAAGAAAGGACACAACAAATAAAATTGCGTCCACCGCCACCGATAAACGTCGTTGGAATTGCGGCTATAATAAGTTGCATTGCCTCCTTAAAGGAACGCTGGCATCGAAGTTTAAGGTGACATCTCTCAGAAACAATACGTGGAAAATCAGTGTCGATGATGCTGACCGTTACCGAGCAGTGTCTCAAAAATCGAATGCCGTGAAGATAAGTTAGAAAGACCACTGGGTGTTGTAGCAAGGGGACTCCACCCCTCGTGCAATAAAGAAGATGTTATAAACGACCTTCAAGGCAAAGGCTTTAAAATTATTGATGCCGTCAATATTATCAAGATGGAGAAGCAACAGTCGGAGGGAGATCAGGAAAAATTGGTAAAGCGTGGATTTCCACTATTCATGCTAAGTCTTAATAAAGACGAAAATAAAGATGTAGTATATGGTATTAAGACTATTCTAAACATCATGGTCAAAATCGATCCTATGCGTAAGAGCTCCAGATCGATCCCGCAATATATGGTAAGCACTGTCAAGGCTTCAATCATACGCAGACTTACTGCCAGAAAGAACCGCGATGCGTGAAATGCGCAGGTAAACATCTCTCGGAAGAGTGTCACCTAAATAAGCAAACCCCAGTCACTTCTATAAACTGCAAAGGTAAACATCCTGCGAACTATCGAGGTTGCGAAGTGGCGAAAGAGCTCCAAAAAGGATGCGATACGCTTAAAAATTCCATGCGTCCGAATCCGATACTAATTAAAAATATATCTAAAATAGCTACGAAAAAAGCAGCGATAGATAGAAAGTCCGTCAATATTCACTTAAGATCGGGTAATGAAGAAAGACCTAAACATAGTAGAGAAAAGGTGACGGAAGCACAATCTTCGAATATTGGCGTCCAGTCTTATGTTCAAGCGGCGATGACAGCTAATGTAAAGTACACGACCAACATCCCACGGGAGATCAAAGCAAGAAACCATCCAAACTTTAACGTAACGACTCCTGCTCAAGTTGCGTCATTGGAAAATGGTGATAGAGGTAGCTCACAAGATTCTGTATCCTATGTTTTCTCCCTAGTTCTTGCGAAACTTAAAGAGCAATGTAAAACCAAACAAACTTATTTTCGAGAGACTAGTTGCCCTAGAAAATAGCTTTCATAACACGCGCACGTCAACCAGAGTATGAAAGAAACGCTTAAAATTCTTACATGGAAGGTCAACGGGCTCGACGAGTTAGAAATATTTACACGAGAAAAAGATATTGATATATGCTTGGTCTGTGAAATTTATCTAACAAAACAATAGAATGTTAAGATAAGGGAATATAGCGTGTATTACGCCTTCCAGCCATTGGAAAGAGTCAGAGGCGGACCATCTTTGTTTATAAAAGAATCTATCGAAAACTTAGCAGAAATACAGATTGAATTACAAGCAATGCAAGTAAGCACGGTACGCGTGAGAAAAAGACATTTTGCCTTCAACATTTCGTCTGTATATTGTCCACTGCGATGTAAACTTGAAGAAAACGATTTCACAAACATCTTCAACTTCCTTAAACCAAATTTTATTATTAGTGGCGACTTCAACGCGAAACACCCCTTCTGGGGTTCAAGGTACGCCTCTCAGAAAGGTAGAAAGCTTTATAATGCGGTTATGCAATAAAAACCAACATATTGGCCGACTGATAGAAATATGATACCAGATCTGATCGATTTCTTTCTTGTTAAAGGAACATCTGGCAACTGTATAAAAGTTGAAGAAAGCTTCGATCCTTTCTCTAATCATTCTCCAATCATCATGACGATAAGTGAAGCTTCATTAAAAAAGTAGGACCGACCAGATTAACCAGCGCAAAAACTAATTGGGATGGCTTTAAGAAAATATTGAAGCAAATATTGAGCCAAGCGTTTCACTTAAAACGGCTTATGAAATTTCTCAAACCGAATCCTACCGTTTCAGTTTTAAAACGATCAAAGTATGCTTTCATTTTCATTTTTCTTATAGATGCATTATAGATACATGGTAAATACAGACACGATACATGGAGCGGCAGAGCACAAAGAACTTATTAACTATCCAGTTATGTAACTTGTGGGCCATCTAGTGATTTATTTTTAAATCATAGGTTATTTTGACACTGACAGCTGTTTCCCGCTGGAAATCTTGACAGAAAGTCAGTATCATACCTCCGCGGAACGAAATGAGTCGCTTTACGCTTGAACAACATTGGGAAATATTGAAAACTTATTTCCAAAGTGAGTGCTGTGTAGCCCAAACAGTATATACTATGTATTTCAATTTCAAGTCTGTTTTTTTTGCTGTTTTTGTTTTTAGTTTTTCTTTTTTCGTGCTGTCTCTGGAAGTTTATCTGTGAGCAATATTATTTTTAGTATATACATTTACTGAGACTAGGTTTAATAAACGAAACATGCATCCATATGGGGTGGCTTTTCAAGGCGGGACGTTTTGCGTTCTTTGGGGACACCGGGACACAGAGCTCGAAAGCGGGACGTATGGTCACCTTATGTATATAACAAACAACAGGTATAGTCTACGGAACCTTGGTGACTTTCATTAAAACATTTAAAAAAATTTTTAAAAATTCACACTAAAATGTGACTTTTCTATACAAAGGGTTATGTGGAGATCAATACTGAGCGTAGATGTCATTTGTAACACTGATATATTTTCAAATAATACAGATAGGAGAGATGTATTGCGTCAATGAGAAGAACTTGTTTTTTTTCACAAAGAAAACTAACTCAAAAGGTGAAAATGCATTTAGGTCACTCCAATACTGAGGTCACGATATAACCGACAATAATTTTAGCAAATTGGACTACTAATCTGTTTGGAAATCCAATGGAAACAGTCACACTCTTTGAACGCTCCCCTCACACGGGCCTATACACAAACCCAACCACTGTACAATCTCCACGAAAATACAACGATTCATCGAAACCCAAAAACAAAAAAAAAAAACATTCACCGAAATGTAGCTGAACAAAAAAAAAAATTCGTGGGATAAACTTAACGAACTAAACGAAAACATGTACGCCGCCATTTTCTCTCTTGTGCATTTTATGTCAATAGTTTACTAAATATATTTTCCCCCAATTAATCGCATCGCATTAATTATGTTTTGATTAAAAAACACTCATAAAATGTGCAACAATCACCAGCATTATGTAATCATCAGGAAATCGCCGCCCAAATAGACAATTTTTCTACAAAAAAGAGTGGCTTACGACGAATCAAAAAAAAAATAGAAAAAAAAGTGCAACACCACAGCAGAACATATTCCCATCAAAGAAGCACCAAAGCACGGAACGAAGGAAGGAATCAAGAAGTAGAAAAAAAAAAAAAAAAATCAGTGACGACCTCCAATCAAAAGAAAAGCAAAGTTTCCCTTTCTCTCTCGATGATTTTATGTTTTCCACGAGAAAATTTCGGAAAATTTTTCGTCTTTCAGCGAATTTGTGAAAACCTGTGAACTGTTTTTCCTTTTTTTTTTGTTTTATTTTTTTTTTTTTGGTTTTTTCCTTTTTTTTTTTTTGTTAATTTGGGGACGAGTTTCTTCTTCTTTCGTGTGTTCAGCAACATTCTCTCGTAAAAGTAGCCACTAGCACCACCATCAAGCAGCAACATTGTTTCCCCCTCGGAGGTGGTAAGTATTTAAATATTTTTTTTCTCCCTCCCTTCACCCGAATTTATTGTATTATCCTATTGAAATAAGTAAATGCGTTTTCTAATTGCAAAGTATCTCATCGGGGCATCATCGGCGGTGGACTACACTGGTGTGCAAAGTGTAACTGCCAAGTGAATATTCTTTTGTTGTCATACTAGAGTAGTAGTGCCATGCCACAGTCTGTATAGTATATAGTCAGTCCCATCCGTGGCATCGAATTTATATGCTTCTATCATTTTTTTTTTTTTTTTTTTTTTGTAGAAGAAACCAATGATAATTGTTGGTCATATCTAATTGTGTTTCGATAAAAAAAAAAAAGGAAAAAGAGAATCTTATTAGCGAGGGATATACTGAGGAGCAAGCTACTAGGTATTGCTCTTCTCATATTTGGCGACTTTCAAGTGCCGGTCTAAACATTTTTTTTTTTATCAAATTTATGTTTTTATGGTCGACTAAACTACCTGTGAGACAGTCACCACTATTGCCGTCGCCGCCACTTAATCACGGTTTAAAAAAAAAATAAAAACGATATCAAATTTCTTATCCCGGTTTTGGCCACCTGTCTCAAAAGTTGATATCACTTGTTGATTGTGGATATTTTTATTATTATTTTGCCTCAATTGGTAGTTTATTTTTTTTCATTTTTTATTCCTCCCTTGCAGTGGGATTAGAAGTGTTAATTACATTGTCAATGTAATACTATGGCATCTTGAGTGAGTTTTGACGGTGATTGTATATCTGTCCACCTGCGCCGCTTTGATAGGGAATCAACTTGAAACTGATAGAGGAGTAATTTGTTTTGAGATGAGCAATGCCTTGTGGCCTATGTGATAGTCTAGTTCAGTAAATCAAATAAGTACCTACTAGCTAAGGCGATCATCCTTTTAGTCGGCAGTTCTAACAGTGATCATTGGACAGGCAGTAGGACTACCGCCAACCTTAGACTTTGGACTTCAAGACTGATGAACATCTGAGATGGGAAAGCAGATTCAAGTGATTCAAGTAAGTCGAGCAGAGACTAAGTTTTGAATAAGAACGTGTCTTCTATTATGACGCGATCAAGTCCGTAAAACAGAGCGTTCTGGTAGCCCTTAAACAGTGCTCACAGTTCGTTTTACAGGACGCGTCAGTTCCCACGCGTGTTTTTTTCTAGGATGATGTCAGCTCTTTAACTTTTTTTTTTCATATTTGAATGGTCATTAAAAATCCGTCATTAAACTGTTTGATCAAGTTTTTAGTTTTTCTAAAAGTTTGGAATGCGTTAATTGGAAAATGCTGAACTTATTAAATCGAGTTGCTACCTAGACAAACTCAACAAAAAGAGTGAAGTAAGTGGGATTCTGGCCCCTCGTTTCGGCCACATGTGAATCCAGTAGTCAGCTCCAATTCGTAGGTATTTCTACATTGGAGCTGTCTCCTCTTACCAACAATAAAAAGCAACTTAAAAAACTTTTTGAATGTTAAATCTTCTTAGCGAGGTTATGATCTGAAAAGAATGGATTCACCGCATTTCTACTGATCCGCCTGTGGGTTTCGCCTATTTGACCTCTGAGAATATCGGCAGGCTGCTCGATTTTGAATCACCTGGTTAATGAGGCCAATCAAGTGCTGGTGTCGTTGCATTTGTGTGATCTAGGCATTTATAGACCTGCCTCGCGATGTCTTTGGAACGTTCATTGATATTGCCTTTTCAACTAATCTATTCTTTGAACGTGGCAATACCAACTGAGCCGGTCGCGCTTTATTTTTCGTAAGATTGTTTCTTTGACGTGAAGGCTTTTACTGATTTTCGAACTTCTTACGTTCTATCTTAATGTTAAATACTTAATAAAATAGTCATAAATAAATTACGAGCAAAAAGAAACATTAACTTTAGTGATATGTGCTTTAAAATTACATAAATTGCACAAAAGGTAACTCCGATAGGTTTGGTGCCTTTAAATGCATCCACGTCGGCTGTTTGGGTAATGTGAGTAGTGTTTGGTAAGAGCGTATATAAAATGAATCCATTATCGCGGCAAAAGTCGCTCAGCTCCATCGTCAAGTGTGACTTGTGACCATCGACTAGAAGCAATACTGCCCGTTTGATATTGTTTTTGGTAAGCCAGTCATTAAAACTATTGGCAACGTTTCCGACCGCATCGAGCCACTTTCTGATCTCCCTAGTACCAATCCATTTGGCATACTTTGAACAACGGCTTGAGGAGGATGCACATAGGGACACACAACCATAGGTGGTAATGTTTGCCCATCAGCTCAGAAAAGCAAGTTATTGTCTTTTAGTCGTTTCCCCAAGTGACGCTATACAGGTTCTTTCACTCCTTAGGACCCCAAAAAAAAAAAACCCTGCTTTTGGAGACAGACAGACAAACATTGAAGATTCTAGAAGGGCCTTCCAAAATATCCGTTACATTTAATTTTTATAAATAAAAGTAAAATAAATATTTGGCGCAACAGCTCCTAAGAGTGGTTGCGAGAAGCATTTCGTAAGATCCAATTGGCAAGAGTTTGCTCTTCGGCTGCACTCAGAACTATCTCGGGCTCCATTTTTCTTGGCTTTTCGGCAACTCTGCCAAGCGTGCAGTTTTGTAGAGTGCCTCTAGGATCCCAGATTCATTACTTCTTCTTATGGGCCACTTGTCTTTACGGATTTTTGTTAAAGCTTCAGATAGTGTCTCTTCCTAGTTATGGAAATTACGTTTGCTTTTTTGAGCAAAAACGCCAATTTTTCATAATGACTTAACTAAAAGTAATAGTTGAAGTAATGGCTGAAACGTAAGAGAATCATGAAAATAATGTCTCCTAAGGTCAACCCGCTTTTTATTATTTAACAAAAAATAACGGAAGAAGTAATTGTAGAAAACTTTCAATAATGCCAAAAGAACTAGAGACGGGCTAGATTGGGACTTGTGCATGGCATCCCTATACAAAAAAGAATTAAGAAAAGCCAAACCTAGTTCTTGGAGACACTTCTGTGGTAAAATGGAAGAGACTTCTAAGGCATATAGGCTAAGGAAAATTCTCTCTCTTCTCTCATTTCCCAGGAAATTCTCAAGTTGATAGCAACATGGTTTTTAATCTGCACAAATAACCAACTCCTCAAAATTGATTACACAGAGCAAACTCCATTGGATACTATATATCTTCAACCCATATAAATCCTCGGGACCAGACAGCATAATACCTGCCGAGTTAAACAAATGGCAGCGAAGGCTGCTTTGAAGCTACTCAACAGTGGTCAAGAAAAGAATTTGGCCACGCTTCAATTCTGAATAAATTCAAAATCCCTCCCGAAAACACGGACTACACCATCCCGCGTCTAAATTTTGACAAGAACTTCCTAGTCACCATCCTTTCCAGATCACTCTGGGAGGACGATGCATTTTTAAAAGATGAGTACACTGACGGGTCAAAAACCAAAGACGGATTTGGTGGAGATGTTTTCTCTGACAGACTTGGTCTAAAACTCTCCTTCCGTCTTTCAAATCATTGTAGCGTGTTCCAGATGGAAATAATGGCAGTTAAAGGAGTCTTATCTTGGCTTAAGAAAAACCTGATACCTGCTAGAGATATCCGTATCTTTTCAGACAGACAAGCAGAAATCGAATCCATGGAATCTACCTCTATAAATTCCTTAATGGCGCTAGACTACCGATCGTCTCTTGCGGAGATGGCTGAGCAGTTCAATATTCACCTGTGTTGGGTGCCGAGGCATAGGGACATTCCAGGGAATTGTAAGGCCAATGAACTCGCTAGAATAGGAACAACTATACCCTTCGTGCCGGATTAAGCCACCTTAGGTATACCAATCGCTACTCGCAAAGTCAAATTTAAGCTGGATGCTGTCGAGAATAAAAATCTTAGGTGGACAAGTGGATCAATTTGATTTCTCTCAATAGATCGCATATCGGCACTACTGTAGGTGTTATCACTGGTCATTGTCTTATAGGCATGCATGCTACAAGGTTAGGCATTTTTGCGACATTGATAGATATCGATATTAAGAGTCTCCTACGCTTCATAAGAAGTTCAAAATGTTTTAACGAGTAAGTTGATTTCACACCATATTTTCCACACGAGCTCATCCTGATATACGAGGGCTAGGTGAAAAGTTCTCGGCCTGACGTAGAGATAGCGTTCCAATCAGCAATAATTTATGGTTCCTGCCTGGGTGCACTTCTCATTAGTTCGTATGACAAGTTTCAACTTATTCTCTCATGTAGTTTGTTTATCGAATTTTTGCAGTAGACGTCTTGCGTGTTTTTCGTTAAAATGGATAAACCTTAATATCGTGCGGTCATAAAATTCTTCGTTTTGGATGGGTTAATCCCTAAAGAAATTCATCCAAAGTTGACAAAAGTTTACGGGGAGTCTGCTCCTTCCATGTCAACCGTTAAAAAGTGGACAGCTGAGTTTAAACGTGGTCGCACGTCCTTCGAAGATGACCCACGTGAAGGACGGCCAAAAACCGAAACCATCGAAAAGAGCATGATATCGTGTTGGACGATAAGGGAGTGAAGTCGAGTGGGATAGCTGAGGATGTGTGTATATCGGAAGAGAGGGTGCGAAACATCTTGCACAAAAACTTAGGGATGCGAAACCTCTGCGCAAGATGGATGCCGCATTTGCTGAATGCCGATCAAAAGCAAATGCGCAAACGATTTTCGCAGCAATCTTTGGACCGATTCAATAGGGATCCGACCGATTTTGTGCGGCGATTTGTCACCATGGATGAGACATGGGTCCACCACTACACGCCAGAAACGAAACAGCAGTCGAATCAGTGGATGGAAGCCGGTGGTTCAGCGCCAAAGAAAGCGAAGTCGATCGCATCTGCCCGAAAGGTCATGGCCAGTGTGTTTTGGGATGCGAAAGGGATACTGTTAATTGATTACCTTGAGAAAGGCAGAACAATTACAGGCGAATATTACTCCAACCTTCTTGACCAGCTGGATGCCAAAATTCGCGAGAAGAGGCCTGGCCTGAAGAAGAGTCATCTTTCACCAGGACAATGCACCTATACACAAGTGTGCGTTGGCGATGGGAAAACTGCGGGATTTGGGGTACGATTTGCTCGGCCATCCCCCCTATTCACCCGACTTGGCACCCTCAGACTTCCATCTGTTCCCAAACTTGAAGAAATTTGTTTCTAGGAAGCGCTTCGCATCCAATGCAGAAGTTGAGAGGGCCGTAGATGAATATTTTCACAGCCTTCCAGACTCTCACTTCCGAGAAGGAATACTGATGTTGGAGAAACGCTGGACTAAGTGTGTTGAAGTCAAGGGAGATTATGTAGAAAAATAAAATCATTTTTTAACTGAAAATCGCAGTCTTTCATTGTCAGGCCGAGAACTTTTAACCTTGCCCTCGTAGCAACTTCGGATAAAGCGTCCGTTTTTGCAAGAATTTGAATTTTTCCTTCGAATATAGGGAAGAAATAAAAAAAAGAAACTTAAATTGGATGTGGAAACTGAGATATTTATATTGGTGTAGATAACCATGTTTTGACGGCCGTTGACCCTACAGATCAAGACATTATTGAAAGCATACCTTCAACTTCAGCTTTAGCAATAAACATGCATGAAGTATTATCTGATAATGAGTGACGATACGGAATTGGCGGAATGAATATCAACAGTTACATATGCTCTAGAAGCTATTTCAGTGAAGGGGAAAACGTATATGTATATTATGTCCTCGAATGGATTAGACAAAGTTTGTGTTCTCTGTTGTTAATCGTAAATGCCTTTGCCCAGTTGACATCGCAAAAGGGTTCTGAACCTACGAATTTGTTTGCTCATCCTTCCTAGTTCATACGGTAAATCACTGCTCTCAATGCCTTGGTAACGATGCCCCAAAACGAACATTTGGCTAGGGCCTATGAAGCACTAAAGCAGCCTTTAACCAGTTTAGAATCAATTGAGTAGGAGAATAGTGCTTTGAGTGCAGTTTGGCTGCCAGAATAGATTATGCATTTTTGCGCATTTCATGCCTTTGTCACGATTTATTTTGACGCCGGGGTCGTATCCGTTAACGAATAACTGGCCATGTAATGTGTATTATATTTTTGGTAGATATTTTCCCCTCAAATAACCTAAAGCATATATAAATCGTTACTTTGTTTTGCATAGTTCTCTAGTTTTATTTTTGCTTGGGTTCTGTGTACCCTACGCGCCTTAGCTTATCTACCACGCCTATGCGCCGGGTCTTGTCGGAAGTCTATGAATCTTTCCCCAATGTTTTTACGTATGTTATATTTTCCCCTACATGGGAATTGAAATTCTCCATCACAAGTACATACATAAATCTGTGGCAATTTGATAAAATAGCTTAAGTCGATTTGTAAGACTTTTCAGGGGAAGCGTTTAAAGTTGTGGCTTACGCGAAAATCGTATGAAATTTTTGAATTGCGCCTCTACTCTAGCAGCCATAACTCTTCAGTCTTTATAGGTATGTAACTAAAAAAAACGAATGGTAATACTTTATGTAATTAGGAACATTTTGCTATAATAAACTCAATTTTGACTTTAGTCGACTTAGGCTATTTTGTCGTAATGCCACAGAAATATATACATATCGCCGTCCAGGTCCATCGGAACTTCCTTTTTCTTTTTACTGCATTTTTACTGATCCACATGTGGGGCTCGTCTGTTTGACCTCAGGAAATTCGTCCAGCCTTCCGGTTTTGGATCACTTCGTCACTGAAGGTGTTAGTATTGTATTTGTGTGATTGTGTGATTCGTTGATATGAACATTTTCGACACATTTCGTTCCAAAGACGAAGTGGCGTATCTGCAAAAATTTACATTTTGAGATATTTGGCGTATATTATCTACCGATCGTTATTTATGATCACACGAAGTGGCGTATCTGTATCTCAAACCTTTTTAATTTTATTAATATTTTCAGTTTTTGGTTTTATATGTTTTTTTGTTTTAGCTCTACTGTAAAGCTAAAATTTTGAACATACGCCACTTCGTGTTGGGAACGACGATATGATCTATCCTTTGAACATGACAATACCAGCTGAGACGATCGTGCTCTATTTTTCTTGAGATGGCTTCTTTAACATGACGGCTTCCTCGGATCTTTGAACTTCTTATTCTAACTAGCTTTGTCACTCCTGCTTTTAAGAATTTTCATCTTAGGTTAGGTTGGCTGTCCACACGAGAGTGCAGACACACTTAGACCAGTGAAGGTCCTTTGTGATATCATGGATCAAACCATTAGGGCCCTCAGGGACTAAGAAAACCAACCGGAGCTTTGGACAAAGCGATGGATGCTCATGACGTCTAAGGATGCCAGATCGCCGAGGTCGCCAAGGAAGGGGGACCCTAGATGGAGCATTCTTTTATGCGACAGGGCTGAACATCTGCATAGGAGGTGAAGGATGGTTTCCTCCTCGTCCTCGTCCCTACAGCTTCTGCAGAAGTTGTTGGAGAAGAGACCAAGTGTCTTGGCGTGTTGGCCTATAAGACAGTGTCAAGTGATAACACCGACAACGCAACTGATTTGTGTACGCTTTAACTTGATCAGATCGGCACTACGTTTTTGATCCAGCTTAAGCCAGATCTGTCTCGAAATGTGACACGTTGAGCCGTTTACACATCTGAGGTTGGTCATGCTAATAGCGTTCAGCTTTAGTAGATACTTACATGTAGCGAGGGGCATACTCAGGGCTTGCCTGACAGGCAAAATCCTTAGAGTGGTACCCTGTCTGGCGAGGCCATCAGCCCTGCAGTTACCTGGAATGTCCCTGTGGCCCGGCACCCATAGGTGAATGTTGAACTGCTCTGTCATCTCCATAAGAGATAGACGACAGTTTAATGCGGCCTTCGAAGTGAAGGAATACGATTCCAGGGACTTGATTGCCGCCTGGCTGTCAGTGAAAATGCTAATATCCCTGACAGATAATACATTACATTTCAGCCAGGACAGGGCTTCCTTAATCGCCATGATTTTCGCCTGGAAAACGCTACAATGATCAGGGAGGCGGAACGAGATGCTCAAATTGAGCTGTTCGGAGAAAACACCACAACCCACCCCACCGTTCCTCTTAGATCCATCTGCAAAGAAGTGAACCGAACTACCATCGACAGGGGGGGAAGTGTCCCATACATCCCGGTTAGGGATGCTCGCACGGAAGTTACGGTCAAATCTCAGTTTCAGCGGGGTGTAGTCCGTGTTTTCATGTTTGAAGTTGAGAAGATCAAGGATCGAGGAGTGGCCAAAGCGATAGCTAGACCACTGAGAGAATTTTCATCTTAGTTGCCGTTAATTTATCTTTATACGTTTTGTACATTATCCAACATTGCGAACCGTATGTGAGTGCTAGACACACAACTGCCGTGTAGAGCCTTCTTTTCAGCTTATGAGACATTTTTCGGTTACAGAAAATAGCGGAGTTTTTCCCCCACTTCACCCACCTAACGCTTATACGATTATTGATTTCGTCATCACAGGTTGCTTCGCTATTGATCATAGATCCCAGATATTTGAACTGTTGGCAGTTCGGAAGCACTGTTCCAAATAAATGAATGGAATAGGTCAGAATGTATCACAGAATGGGCAGCACAAGTACTTGGTCCTTTTTTAACTTATGTGGTATACATTTTCCCCCGAAACGCCAAACCATACGTCAAGTGCTCGTTGAAGGGTCGTAGGATAATCACTTACGTAAGATGGCTCTATCGTCAGCAAAAATGAATGAGTGAGTTCGTCGGACCAAGGTATGCAATTCTACTTGTTCTTCTCTTTTAGCATTTATTTCATAAAACCACAAACTCCTGAACTCAAAATTATTGCGAAAATGATTATACGATGACCTTTGATTGTCATCCTCGAAGGGAGCGATCAGAGGTAAAATGTTCTCATCCGAGGACAAATCTACTACTGAGAACAAAATAACGCGCAGTCTGACACGTGATCAACATCGCCTGAGTGTAGAACGCTAAGTCGACGCGTTTCACTCAAGGCAATAAATGCCACTGTGTGAACGCGCGCATTCATTCTCATAGTGAAATGTATCGCGATATACGTAACGCGCCTTTTGGTGGGCGCCGTGGCGTAAGTGGTTAGTGTGTCGGATCACTACGCATGAGGTTCCAAGTTCGAATCCCAGAAAACACCAAACCGTTTTTTCACGGTACCACCTCTCGCGAGCGTCTGACAAACATCCGAGAGTATTGTTGTCACGAAAAAGCTTCTCAAATCGCCGTTCGGAGTCGGCATTAAACTGTAGGTCCCTTCCATTCGTGTGAAAAACATAACGCACACAACATGAGTGGTTGCGAGAAGCTAGGCCCTGGTTCTTTAAAAGCTGTTGCGCCAAATATTTGCATTTTTGCCTTTTGGTTATCGCCTTTAAACGTTTAAAACGCCACATTCTACGTTCTCGAGAACTCGTACAGAAAGCGATCACCATGGTATACCATATGACATTTCGTTTAAGGTTATCAGACTAATAGTTTCGTTTTCGAACCAGTAATGGCCCATGATTTCATTTAATTGTCGGAGCTTGTTGAATCATATGCTAGGCTACAGATATTATCTTAGAGAAGACCCACATTCTACAGGTGATATCTGGGCTACCTGTCCCTTGGGCATTCTTCGCTGCTGATTCTTTTAGCCCTTCTATCAAAAAGCTTATTCTGTGCAATATTCTCGCTCTCGTACATTGACGTGTTCATTCCCAGGCTCCTATTTAGCCATCATTAGACAACATCAATTCCAGGCTTTTTCAAACAGAGCGTTCTAAGAGCTTTCCTTTTAGCTTAGAGCTATCATGAAAATAATTTTCCTCTTTTACAGCCCGCTGTAAAATGATAATTGTACGAATTGTTTTCGTCAACTTTTACGATGAGTTTGTAGAGTAATGATTTCCAATTTGCCAAATTTTCGAGTAAGAACTTGAGAAGTTGAGAAATCGCCATATTTAGGGCCTGAAGTATGTAGTCATCCTGTAGTTGAGTTGATACAGCCGCGTTTCTATTATCAAAACGTAGTTTGGCTTGTTAGATAGTATATATGGTATATGAAATGTGTATTTTATATAGTATATTAGCAATGTCTCAACTACATCGTAATGCGTACATCTCCATGCCTGGGCCACATAAAACAATAGATTTGGATTTGCTGCTGCGCGCCACATATCTGCTGGTAAGACATCTTAACATTGTATTTTTATAGGTGTTTACTTGTGAGAGCTTAGTTTTCCAATGTTATTCCATATTCAATTTATTTGATAAATATACACCGACCTATCTGTACTAAACTACCTTGAGCTCTTCACTATTATATAAAACTTCCACTTCTCATTAGACCGGTAGCTGCCACCTCCCCAGTTTTATCTTCCAACCTTTTACTAGTGACGTCAGAACTTACCGTATCCCCTGAGCATGGCTTGTAACCTTTTGAGTATTTCTTTCTTTGTGTTCTTTGCTTATCAGCATTTTGATTGTATTTTTTGCTTATATACACTAATGTCCAATTGACACTATTTACGATGCTCAGTTAGGGCAAGTTCCCTATCATTCCTCTGCATGTTGCAGCAAATTATTCACTATCAGGATTTGCCAACTCTGACCCCTGCTTTGTAGGTGCGTCCATCTTTTCACTTCACTTCATGCGTAAAGTTTTTGTAAATATACCAACGCAAGTACTGCGCTAATGTCTGCCTATTCCATGCACCTCATCACTGCTAATCTTTTCATTTAAGTAACCTATCGTTTGGAGTAAAGTGACAATATCGTTTTCGTACAATGACATTTTCACCTCAGTGTTGCAATCTTCCTATAAGGCACTGGTACCTTTCAGTAACACGAACACGTACCCAGATCCCTGAGCTCATTTACATGAATTCCAAAGCCTTTCTTTGTGTGTAAATAGTACCACAGCAATGCTATTTACCGTCATGATGCACATAAAGTGCAAAAAGCTCGCTTGCTTCGAAATATTCTTTCTAATTTTTTTTTAAATCACACTGACTAGGCTGCAATATTTAAAGCTTACGTTCGTCCGGAGCTTGAATAAATATTATATCTGAGCGGAAGCGTTTAGACTGATTGATGATCAATTCATTTGTAGCCAAATTTCTTCACCATACATCACCGAAATATTATTGGATGCTTAGCGCTCCTTTATGTGTCCCACCCGTTAATACAAATACAAGGGTAGCAGAATCCCAGCATAATTGCAATTTAAAGCATCTTGCCTTTCTCAATATTTTCGGAAATCTATAACTTGCGAATCAAACGCACATCGTCACCCCACTCTTTCCTTTTCCGTCCAATCTTTAATTTTTCCTTTGACTCTTTCTTTTCAATCCATCACTGGGTTAGTTTTTTAAAGGTTTAAAGACAGCAAAGGAAAACATTTTTAAAAAAATTATTGAGAAAGTCAACTCATGACTGTGAGGTTTGATTCCATTTCCATTTGGTTCAAATTTCGTTTAAATTTCGTTTGCACAAATTAGACCCTTACTTTGCATCGTTATTTTGTTAAAAAGCGCGCGTCCTTCACTATGTCTTACTCTAAAGATCTAATTTCACTTTATAGCCTTCATTGTTCAATTAAACTATCAGGGCTGTCGAGCTGCTGTGACTCCTTACAATCAACCAGAACTTAGAAATTGTTTACATTCTGTGTTAATTATGCAATGGTCATCGATTGGAACAGATTGAACATTCCATTGCTGATGGCAATCGGTTTCTTACATATCCTCTGATAAAGACGTTCCTTTTAAACTTAAAAAAAAATGTTATAGAACCTAATTCACCATCTATTGCAACTTGTAATAGTGGCGGTCCCTTTTCCACTCAACATCAGAGTTAATACAATTCCTTGGAAAACATTGCAAAAACAGACGCAGCTTTACCGATTTTGCCGATGAAACCTAGTTTTTCTTCATCATCAGCCCAGACAAGTCTTCCTAGACAAAGTACGATGCGAATTTCATCAAGATTTTGGAATACATAAGCTCTGTAAAGTTCTTAACAATGAGATCTATCATATACTTATGTATGTTCATACTTACGAGTACTACCTTGTGAACCATATACAAGATTAGTGAATCCTTTCCAAAATTAGTCAAATCTTTAACTGTTGTAATTAGTATATAATTAGTCATGTCATTTACATAGACCTCGCTACGTAATATTCTAAATAGTTCTTATGCCGTGAACTAAACCAAAATCGTTTAATGTCAAACATACAATACATCAATGCAAGCTCATAGCTTTTTTGGCGGGGAATTATTATTTGCCTTCTCTTCGATAGCTTATCAGTTTAGCTCATAATCGTATCGTGTGATATTAAATTACTCAGCATTAAATGGCTTCTAATGGTTCAACAGTAGTATAACTACGTGATCATTTCTTCATCGGTTAAGGAGATAATATAATAGTTTACTCACTGATCGATTGTATCAACAAA
The DNA here is from genome assembly GCA_945910035.1 of Brachypalpus laphriformis. NCBI lineage: Eukaryota > Metazoa > Arthropoda > Insecta > Diptera > Syrphidae > Brachypalpus > Brachypalpus laphriformis. Next base: position 130,837,514 of record OX246755.1, read on the forward strand.
TGCATTCTTTGTTTATTTTTGTATTCGCGTCAAGCTTAAGAACAACTGCAGATTTTTTTTTTATGTTATAAAACGCAAAAGAGACTCTAGCTATTGAAAGTGATCGTGTGTCCTTCTATACTTCGTGTTTAACCGCGCTTTTGAATCTACATGTATTTTTTTTTTTAATTTATAGATGCACCTGTTGTAGGCGTAAGTGGTTAGTGTGACGGATCACTGCGCGCGAGGTTCCAAGTTCGAATCCCAGAAAACACCAAAAAGTTTTTTCACTGTCCCACCTCTCGCGAGCGTCTGACAAACAACTGAGAGTACGAAAAAGCTTCTTTAAACAAATTGCCCTTCCCTTCCATTCGTGTGGAAAAATATAACGCACACAACATGAGTGGTTGCGGGAAGCTAGGCCCAGGCACTCAAAGAGCTGTTGCGCTAAATATTTATTTCTTTTTTTTATCGAGAAGACATAGTGCTACTAGCATTCTTGAAGGGCTACAATTGATTTCTGAATCGAATAAGCCTTACATTTTTGAAAAGAAGTTGTACTGTACCATCTCTGACTGTGATCGGTGTCTGGTTTTTGTGAACTAGATAAATGCTGCATACATCGTATTCAATGTCCTGATTCGATTTACCTTAAGTTTTTTCATTCGTTCATTCAACAGCATTGTTTGTAGCTTTATGTTTGCCTAAATTCGCTCCTAGAGGTTGCGTTTCGATCTTGTCACCTTAAACTTTTGTCAAACCATTGCATTCCATTCGAATACCGATAAGTTTCATTAAAACATCTTCGACCCAGTTAAGTACCCGTGTACTAAAAGCCTATCCTTGTTTATGATAACTTAGTAACGATTCTTATGAATTAATCAATTCTTTTCTATAGAAATTGTTTTCCTTAGTAGCTAGTTGCCAACTCGCGCCTAAACAAAACTTAATTCTTCGATAAGATTGCCGTCAATCAATCCAACCAATGAATGAAAACTTATAAATGACTACTGCAACCGATCATCTACGTTTTACGCTTTTGTTGTATGTATTCATAATGTCGCGACTATAACATTTATTAATAGTGTTTTATGAACAACACTCTTGATAACATTGCAATAGTGATTACAATGTTATAGATTCACTCTTTGATTGCCCATACCATATCTCTCACGTTTAAGTATCGATAACTGTTTTCGGTACAATATAGGTGCATATTTAATAATAATACAACACACAACAAAAAAGTACCCACAACGAACAAAAGATGATCACGATACCAAGTAATCTCTGTTTCCTTTCCACGACATTTTCGCTGCGATAATCAATTCGTTCCAGCGTACAATGGTCAAAGGAAATGCATGCAAAATTGACTACATTATATGAAGTCAGCAAATTACATTCATCCAACATGTAACTTCGAAATTAATAATACCAGAGGTACAACCCTATTCGATTTGGCTGCTAGGCATATCTCTTCGGAGTTTCCATACACTCGGTTCGTCTGTACTCTAATTTGAGTCGTCGATTAGATTTAGTAATCTAAGAATTTAATAGCTGAGATGGAAGCAATAATTTTTTTTTTTTATTGTTCTTAAGAATTAAGACTCATTCCTGCACTTATGATGGAAAATGTTGATACATTTAATTTATAACTATTAAAATAGTGGATAACCTTATAATCAATAGAAGTTGCTCATTTCATATTGATGAAACCCTAGGAGCTGTGAATGTTTTCGCAACGTTGACGGTTTTAATTTAATTTAAATATTCGCGGATAACATTTCTTCTGTGATGGTATTTATGAAAGTCGTGTTCTATGTTCAACCTGAAGAATCTTTGCGATGTGATGTCTGTTTGCTTTTTTTATCTATTGCAGCTAGATGACAAATTAATGAATTAAGACCCCTTCCTGGTGTCTACTGAGGTTATTTTCGATTAAAAGCTTCAGCGTGTTTTCGCTTCGGAACTTAAGAATTTGTTTTAAATTTACAGATGGAATTGGAATGGAATTCTCTCTCATATGTATAGGTACCTACATATATATATCTAGTATGCCCTCATACTCTGGTGCGCAACAATGCCTCACAGTTTCTTAAAATATGATTTGAAGTCACTTCGGTTTCATCGAATAATCTCGTTGCTTTCTAGACTTAACTTCTTGTGCTTAGTGGTGATTGATCAAGGATTACCTCTATCGCCGCTGTGGAGCACAGCGTAGGGACAACTAAGAATTTCTTGGTTGAAATAGAATGAAGACCCGTGTTTAAGAGAATTGCAGCTTTGATAAACAATGTCAGTCCCCTACCAAATGCAGTTCTAACTGTGCAGAGCAGGGAGGAACGACCTACCAAATGCTACATCCATTCCACAGTTCTGATTGTGCAGAGCAAGGAGGAACGAATTTATCAGAGATAAGGTCTCTGTCTATCGAATTTAAACCATGATTCATAAACAGATTGGTATCTAAATGCTTTAGGGAAGACATCATTAACACTGTATTCTCTGGCTTTCGCACTCTACAGTTGCACGTAGAATATCACTGGTGATGACTAAGATCATCAATGGCGACTGTATGGAGAATTCGCCTTACCTCCTTTGACTTCAAAATTTTCTCTGGGTTCTCAAAAAAAAACCTTCACGCCGTTCACCAAAATCCAAAAGCATGTGTTACTGCGATGCACTATGGAAAAGTCCCTACGCTGTGCAGTTAATCGCCAAAAACACTCAGTGATCCAAAGATCAAGTAGGTCATTCTTTGATACTAGATCATATGAATTTTATCTTTAAAACACTGAATCCACCAAAACTCAGATTTCATCGTTACCTTCCGCTAGCAGTTCCCACCTGAAATGCAGGAGAAAATGAATAGAAGTTCAATCATTTGAGGACGGGGTATTCTCCAAAACGCTTAATTTAAGCGTTTTCCCTTCGCGTCTCAAACCACTTTACATACAAAGTGTGTTTTTTTTTTTTTAAAGCCAGTACTAACTTCAGGCAGTTATATCTGTCAAACCAATTGTCAGATTGCAAACTATCATCATTTTTATTCAGTAGTTTTTGCAATTTTATCGTGATGACATACACGCTTCACCAACGTTACCAAATTTTAGAAAATTTGATTTCAAAATCATGGTTCTGTGCGCCTAACTATTTGCACGTGCACACTATTTCACCCGACATAATCGACCATCTAAGACCGCTATTCGCCGCATTGTTTACCGTTTTCGCACAACATTTTTTTTGTAAGATACAGTGGCACCGAGAAGCATAAATAAATTGCGTACTGAAGAGAATATTCACCTTGATTACCGCTGGCGTTTAACGCTTTTCGACGATTGTCGTTTTATTCCTCAGATGTACCACGAATCAATTTTCATAACTTTTTCAATGTGAAAGAGTTGTAATAGTATTCCACATGACAAAAAAAATGCTTAGTGACGTTTAATGGTCAGCGGGTCGTATCTATGAATAAAACGACAATCGTCGAAAAGCGTAAAACGCCAACGGTAATCGGGGTGAACGTATCCGTTCAGGAGAGTGTTGAAGAAGATCCAAATTTATCGATTCAACGTCGTTCGCCATAGCTTGGTCTTTGTCCGCCCGTTTTATGGAACATTTTACGATCTTGGTTTGAAGGCTTACAAGATCAAGCTCGTGCAAGAATTGGAAACCGAATGACTATCGTTTGCGTCAAAATTTCGATGAGTGGGTCCAAAATCAACTAGCATTGGATCATTATTTGTGATGCTTGAAAATGTGGTCGAAAACTTTGTCTCTCGGATGACATTCATCAGATCCAGCCGTGGGGGGTATATGCCCGAAGTTGTGTTTAAAAATGAATTGCAGAATATATTCTCTCGATTGATCATACAAAAATGACTATTTAATGAAATTTCATGTGTTTTGTTCAAAATCAAACTTAGTACTGGCTTTAAAAAACACCCTTTACTAGATCCCTAGTCTAGCTCTAATTTAAAGCGACAAAGGAAGTAATGTTGTGAATAAAATGTTATGTGGTATTAGCACGGGCACGGATGTGATTCATGGGCTAGAGGTGGATCTCACATATGCTCTGTGCCACGCCATAGTTGGCATTCTTAGGTGAGCTCGTCAGAAATAGTTACCATGAAAACGTTTAGAATGAAACATGTCAAGTCTGCAAACAGATCTGATTTGAGCTGGATCAGAAAATATTCAATTAATTTTAATGGATGAAAGAGCGAGGCTAGAATTCGTCTTTTTCTTTATTGAGATGGAAACCAAAGCTACCCTTAGTTCGATTTAGAATACATTTCTATCTATTAATCAGATATTTCTTCAGTTTCTGCGGGATCTTAAACTGTTAAGTACAACGATTGAGTATTTCTCCCACATAATTTCATTTCTCTTAGCCTCAACGCATCAACATTGATCATAAGAACTCGCTCTCTAGTTGGAGAAAGATTATGATTTGCTTTGGGCAAGTAGCTTCGCAGTGAAAGCACTTGTTGGCACCGCCTTTACATGTGGCTACTTCTCATTGCGCTGAATCAAACGGTTACGTGATTTGACTCATCCAGAATTCGACGTATAGCATTGCTATGATGACGATAAAGACGATACGGAGTTTGCGAGTAAAATTTGTTATTACTTCTTCCACAGACTCGTTAGGAACAATGCGCTAAATTTTTGTCCGCTCGCAAACTTTATTCAAAGCTTGCTTTAGCTTTGCAGTTACCGACTCGACTGAGCTATCTGTTACCAGAACAGCCGTATCATCTGCGACCATGGTTATAACGGTGCCTTCTTCTTGAGGAATGTCTTGAGTCTATAGTAAAAACAAGTGTGAACCAAGAACACTTCCTTACAGAATTCCTGCAGAAATTTTCTTAAATTTGGAGTATTTCATACCGTATTTAACATGGAAAATTCTTTTCTCAATATAAGAATCTAAAATCGTGAATTTATTGTAATGGTTCTGAAGGAACCTGCCTTAGCTTAAACTTCGAGCCTTTGTGCTAACCTTGCCAAAGGCTTAAAAGACCCAAGAAAAGCACTAAGACATACCTTTTCCCTCTAGGAATTTCTCAATTTCATTCGTTATTCTATAAACCTGGTGTATGTAGAATGCTTGTTTCAGAAGTCAAATTTATGATCAGGAACTTATGCTCCTTTCTTCGACGACTGGATGTGGCTTTTCGACGATTGTCGTTTTATTCATAGCTACGACCTGCTGACCGTTAAACATTACTAAGCAATTTGTTTGTCGTGTAGAATACCATTACAACTCTTTCACAGAGAAAAAGTTATGAAAATGGGTTCGTGCTACATCTGAAGAATAAAACGACAATCGTCGAAAAGCAACAAACGCCAACGACAATCAAGGTGATTGGTTGGCATGATTTTTTTTATAGTTTGGAGATTTTCCCAGTTTTGGAACAATTATCACTTCGGTGGCTTTTCTATTTTCTTAGGACGAATAAAAGCCATAGCGGCGCGGCATTTATAAGATAAAAAAATAGTGCTTTCTTTGGCAATTCCTTGAGGATCCGATTATTATTAAATCATATCCATGAGCTTTGTTATTTTTTAGGTTTCTTATTACCTGGCAGAGTTCGGTCAACGAAACATTTTTTTTTATTTTTAGGTTTTCAGATATCGTAAACGTATCATCGGGATTGCCTATCATTGCCTGTCCAACTTATTAGTAGGGCTGTTGTGGCTGTACTATCCCGTCATTCGTACTTCATTAGGATAATTTATTTCTACCGGCCACGGCCGCTTACGAGTATATGTACTACCACATACATACATATCTTAATTATTATGATAACTGTGCACTTTTTATTTATTTTTTATTTTTTTTTATTTGCAGATACGCACTCACGCGGCTAACTCAGCGGTTTTATCGCACCGGGTGAGTTAATACAACTAGCCCCTGTCGAATTTCTTGATTTTTGCTGACGCTGGTGATCCTACAATCGAACCGATAAAAAATGGCAACGAGTGACGATGAGCCCATGCATCTATATGAAGTATTTCAAAATTGTTTTAACAAAATCGCCAACAAACAACCTGTTCCCAATGATCGAAATGGCTATCAATCACCCTATGGTGGCGGCGGGGGTGGTCTGGACAATGGAATGTATTCGGCAGATGAATTCGTGCACGACAACCCGGGTGGTAGTGGTCGTTTCTCGGTAACAAAAGACGCCAGCGGGGGACTCTATCAAACTGAACAGTATTTCGATGCGACTGGTAGCCACTGGTACGCCTCGCCAGTTGGCGGTTATGCTCCTCAAACTCCGTACCAGAATACGTTAGGCCATCCGCAACACAGTGACCAAGACCACCATCATAACCTCCACCATCAGCAGCAACAACACACACTGACCACAAGTATGGTGCACATGGATGGGAGTCAACAGCAGCACAATCCAGCCGCAACGTCCCTACCACCGATGAGTTCATTTCGCGGCAACACAACGGTCCAACAAATGGGCACCCCAGGCGGATCACAAGGTGTAGCCGCCGGTTCCCCAGCGGCTCTCTACAGTTCACCGCCTCATTTAGGACCTCCAACACATCAACAGCAGCAGCAGCAACAACAACAACAACAACAACAACATCCACACAGTATCTCACACACTCAGCACACCCTCCATCATCAGCAGCACAGTCCTGCATTACAAAGTTCTGCCGCTGCTGCAGCAGCAGCACTACGCACTACCGCCATGTACATCGCGCCAGATCAAAGTATTAGTAGTTTCAGTTCGAACCCGTCGACACCGGTAAATTCTCCACCACCACTGACAACAGCGCCGAATGCCCAACAAGCCGCCGCTCATCTTCTGCTGTCGGATAAAGCAGTAGTAGCAGGTTCTAGCAGTGCATCATGGCAACACTTGGCAGCTGCAGCCAATCCGGTTCTAAATGGCACTGGTGCTGGTCCAGCATCTTCTGTGGGCAACAGTGCTGGCAGTGCGTACGCGAATGACATAGTGCCGCCAAATCTTCACATGACCTTTCAGGGTGCCCGTATGGAAGAGCGTCTTGATGATGCTCTAAATGTGCTGCGCAATCACTGCGAACCGCAGCTTGGAGGCCTCCCCTCAATGGTGGATGGTCTGGATGCTACCGCTGCTGCCGCAGCATTGTCCACATTTGTGCCAACTTCTCCCTCTTCTCACATCGGCCCCAGTACGATGACATCACCTGGTGATGTGATCAGCGGCGGTGTGGGCCTAGGCCCTGATGCCACCGCCACTAACATAAAAATGGAGAGAAACCTTCCCGTTGTGCCACCATCCGCCACCTCGACAAAGGCGGCGAAAAAACGAAAAGAACCCTCAGATGCTGACTCTAAACCCACCAGTTCCATGGAGGCTAACTCGAACGGCCCTGGCAGTAAAGGCAAACGTGCTCGTCGGTACTGTTCCAGTGCAGATGAGGATGACAGTGAACCCGTGGTAAAAGCGTTGCGCGAAAAGGAGCGCCGACAGGCGAATAACGCCCGCGAGCGGATACGTATCCGAGACATAAATGAGGCTCTCAAAGAACTTGGTCGCATGTGCATGACACACCTAAAATCCGATAAGCCACAAACGAAGCTTGGTATCCTGAATATGGCCGTCGAAGTGATTATGACACTGGAGCAACAGGTACGTGAACGCAACCTCAACCCGAAGGCAGCCTGCTTAAAACGGCGCGAAGAGGAAAAAGCCGAGGACGGACCAAAGATGTCACAACATCATATGCTGCCGCAGCCACCACCATATCCGCCGATGCCTGGAGCACCACAGTCGACGAATTTACCACCACACAACCCGGTGCAACATCCTCAATAGCAGTTGAGTTTATTTCGCCATCATCTTTAATTAATTTTTTTTTTTTATAAATTTTTTGTTTGTTTTTTTAATTGTAAATAATCTGCGAATTTTTTTAAAATATTTTATTTAAAGACACTTAGTAGGTCTAGATTTCTTCTACTTAAAGATGCCTCCCCCTCATCCTAAGAGTATGCCTCTCTTTTTCACTTCGCCTCCCAGAAAAAAAAACGCACACACCCAAAAAATTATTTTATTCTTTTCCGAGAGGCTATACTCGTACACAACACACAAACACCCGTAGAGTAATTAAATCAAAAGTTTAACTAACTACTTACAAAAGCAGAAGAGAAGAAAAATTGTTCGCCAGACAAAAGTACAGCATTAGATTATATTGTATTATGTATAATAAAAAAAAGTAAAAAAAAAAAAAATAATAATATAGATATATGTATATGCAAGAAAAAAAAAATATTAAGTGAGAGAGAAATTTTAGTTCAAAGTAATCAAAAGGCAGCCATATTTATATAAATAACTATATACATACAAAAAGCAAAAAAAAAAAGGAAATATATCTGTGAGCGACTCAATGGCTCAAAGTAATAACTTTATTAAAATAATATTACTATAATTACTATTAGTGATTAAACAAAACAAAAGAGCAAAAAGAAAACAGAAGAATCATATTTTTTAGCACAGCTTGATAAGAGATAGAGAGAGAGAGATGTTCTATTTCCAAAATTGAATTAAAAAAAGAAAGTGGAGAGAACTGCAAAAAATCCCAGCATGTCTTTTTAGGTTTTTATTATTATACTTGTTTTATTTCTTACAAACAGATCTTTAAGGCCCGAGCACAGAACAGTGAGCGTAGAAACTGCACAATTAGATGAGCGATAGAAGACTTATTGGTGCTTGTGTAGTGTAATTTGAAGAATTTCAATTACCCAGTATTAATGACCTGAATTGGTATGTCTTTAGTTACATTATAAACTGAGTCGAATAAGCAGGAAAATCTCTTGACAGAGAGTGAATTCCACAAGGTATTGATGCGATTTAAATACAATGAGAGCGTTCGGACTCCAAGTAGCTAGCGAAGCCAACATTTTTCCAAGTGGTCGAGTGGCACATGTTTCCATTGTCTAACTAGGTATTCAAAACTAGGGCCGTGGAATTCGAATGCTCATAAAGCCAACGGTTCCAAAACACTTGGCTTTCGTTGAATACATATTTAGCTTACATATCGTGTCTCATTTGTGGATGAAACGAAACACAGTTGAGATCGTTGCGTTGCGTAAATTAGATAGTCAGTGGCAACGGCATTGCATATTTTGTGCGTTTGGTTGCGTATCCATACGGCGTTCAAGGTGTAACCGAAGCCCGTACAGTACTACCTCAATAATGTGAATTTTCTGATAATGTGAACTCACAAATCTATACATTACTATCTCTATAATATGAACATTGAAATTTTCTCACCTCTACAATATAATGTGCACTTTTCCTCAATATTTCGCATTCTTCTTTTGTTATTCTTTTATGTATTATGTTTTTCCATGTTGTGCCAAATGATATTTATTTGGGGAAGAACCTTTTACATCTGATATGGGCATTCTCTTATTTTTAGTTCTGATAATGTAAACCCATCCAAAACGTGAACAGGCCCTTGTTTTAATTAGTTCACATTATCAAGGTAGTACTGTATTGGTCTCTTCGTAGCAAAGTTCTGATTACAATACATGCAAAGCATAGCAAAGTCAAAAAAAGATTATATCGATGCAAAGCATCACATTTGCCGTGAGATCTTGCTTCGAAACTGTATTAATACCGGGTCATACAATTTTTTGACGTCTTGGAACCTAACCAAAATTGTATATTCCCATGGTTTACTCTGACTGACAGTTGTCATTCGAAGTGAGAAATCCGTATTTTGTAAGACGAAAGCAAATGTCATCATTGGATGACAAGATCCAAGAGATGATTTCAGTCTTGACTACAAATGTAATGAACGTGAAGCGTTTTTGTAGTTTAAAAAAGAAATGCAGACAACTTTCATTGACACGTGACCCGACTTAGAGAATAGGTATATTTTTCACGCTCTTAAAGCATGCCGCTAGGTGTGTGGTATTCTTAACCCTCCCTTTCACTGTGGCACACCCATGTTTATCCCGGAACCGCTATTCCTACTTAGTTTACCCCTGTTGAAAGACCCATAATACAATTGTGATTACACCGAATACTTTTTGATACAAGACGTTACATTTAGATACTAAGAATTATTGTGATTGCCATTATAATTGTAAATATTTTGTTTTTTTTTTTTTTTTTTATGTTTTGTATCTCGCTAGAAAATTATACTACTTAACGAGTTATTTCTCTCCTTCAACAGATTACCATTCTAACTGGTAAAGAATATGTCTAGCTTGCTGTTGTATTCGTGCGTTTTGTAGACGTAGACATTCTCGGGCCCTATTTTCATTCGCGAGAATTTGCCGAATTATTTGCCACTTTGTGCCACAACTGTAGGCGCCGTGGCGTAAGTGGTTAGTGTGTCGGACCATTGCGCGTGAGGTTCCAAGTTCAAATCCCAGAAAACACCAAAAGTTTTTTCACGGTCCCACCTCTCGCGAACGTCTGACAAACATCCGAGAGTATTGTTGTCTCGAGAAAGCTTCTCAAAACAAATTGCCCTTCGGATACGGCACTAAACTATAGGTCCCTTCCATTCGTGTGAAAAATATAATGCACACAACACGAGTGGTTGCGAGAAGCTAGGCCCTGGCACTTAAAGAGCTGCTGCGCCAAATTTTTTTTTTTTACTCGCCCTTTGTACTATGATTTGTACTGGCAAGTAAGGGCCCGTTAATAAATGTAATATTGCGCAATCTGTGCTAAGCAGAGAGTTCACAAATGCACGGATTGTCGTCACTGCGAAGCAGAGAATTCATATACTCGTACGTAGTAAAGCTTTTTTCATTGTGTAATTTTGAGCGCAATCGTGCAGCTGTCGTGCTTAAGTTAAACTTGCATTTGCGCAGCTTTTCCTGCTTAGTATTGTGTTTGCTTTGCAAAACTTGCATTTATGAATGGGTCCTAAATCACCGGTATTTCAGTACGACACGCGATTGGTAATAAGGTCCAGAATGACGGAATATTTCAGAGCCAGCTCATGAGTTTTTCAAATAATCAAAGCCACTATCTAATAACACGAATATTGTTTTCTCAAACGTACAGTAAAATCTAGCCAATTTTCCAAATTTTTTAGAATTATTTGTAATCTTTTCAAAATTGAGAAATTAAGCTTCTAAACTACTGCAATCCAAACAATTTTGTTTGAAAGGTTTAATTGAATAAGAAGCGTGTTTTGGGTATCTAATGGCATAATAAAGAAAACGCATTCGATTCAACGATTGTTGTCCTGCAGCGACGACAGTAACATCAAGATTTTGAAGTTATGTTCCATGATTATTTCTTCATGAATGGTTCAAAGGACTTTGTACAACTTTTTGGTTATTCTTGTTCCTCAAATGGTTACTACACTCACGTTGGCAATGCGCTAGAAAAAAAACCTGCATAATACCCTGCTGACTGCTTTCTCTATCTAAAACCTTCTGATAAGGGTTAGACTTTCAATATTTACTAAAGAATTGTCGGTGTCGTTTTTTCACAGTTTTTGTTTTATTCATCAAACGATTTCTGAATCGAATTTCATTTTGAAAGCAGTGTGTCGCAATGAATAAAACGACTGTTATAGAAAAAATGGAAAATAGCAGGGACCTTATTTTGTACTGCTTTCGGATTCGGATTGCCATTCGGAAATGTAATCCGATTCTAAAATGAATTGGTATTTTGTATGGTTCTCGGATGGGGTGTAAGTGCTTTCAACGCAAAATCAAACATTTCCGAAAGTTAGATTGTCAAAACATCTATCAAACGTCACTTAAATTACTTGGAAATCGAGTTTATATACATTTGCTATAGAAAAGCAATACAAAATAAGGCCCCAGTACGAATAGAGACGAGTAATAAATGAAGATACGAATATGTTCTTCTTTGCCATCCTTTCAAGGCCAACTGTTAAAACTGTACTAATCTGTTAATCCCGCCCACAATTAAGCTCATTGAATGGATTGGATTGGGCTCCTTAATTGAACTCATAAATGGAATGGAAAATAAGCGTTTTTGTTTAAAGTCCTAAAACATTTTTTCTGCGGCTGGTAATAGTATTCGAATTTTATCAGTATCGACGGTGTCAGTGTGATTTTTGCATATCGGTTAGCCCTACGCACACCAAGGCAAATGCGTACTGGAACTATTCAACACGGGAGCTGTTGCGTGTCATTGCGTTTTGCTTCCTGTGTTAGACAGGAGTCGAATCCTCTAAGGTGATAGTTGATTGCTGACGATCACAATCATCCCTTTTGCTCTCTCTAAGGTGACCATCAGCGTGATCATCACCTTTTTGCGATCGTTTTACGGAGAGCTAACAAAGTGTGATCATCAATTTTGACTGCCAAAAGTGTGACTATCAACTATCACCTTAGAGGATTCCACTCCAGCTCTTGACGTGAGGGTGGGAGCATTTCAGTCAGCAGTCGTTCTAATTAAACATCAATGTGCAACTCAATATTAGTCAAAGAAATATATCTCTCCTTTATTTTAAATATTTTCCGTATCGAATATTGAAATAAAATTGAGATGGTTTTCAAGGCTTTTAGCACCCTTAATAGGAGATGGAAATTAGTTTTCCAATTTGGTAGAACTAATCGAAAACGAAACGAATTTGTTCACCACAGTCACTAGAAAGTATCGAATCGATTGTACACATCACACAAATCAAATCAATGCAACGCAAATGAAATGGGTATTGCAGATTGTTATATATTTCTGTATCTACTACAGTACTATCCACTTTAGTCTATTCCTTTAGTTGGGAAATGATCTTTCCAAATCGCATATAGGAGATACAATGGTAATGGCCAACAGATAAATGAAGACAATATTCCGTTCAGTCTCATTCAGTTGAATATCGATGGACTACCACATACATGTTGTAAATGAGAGAAAGGTTATAGTTCACGAGAGCGCTTTAAAGATTTACATACATATATATGTACATACAACACCTTTGCAAAGTTTCCTGGCGGTGTAAAAATAATCATTTTTTCACATAGCGCATAACGAAAATTGCATCATCATGAACATTTCAGTATACTTTACAAAGTGCCTTTAAAAAGATCGCACCATGTATGCGCTACTCCATCGGTATAATGATTGATTTTTGTGTAATAATACGATTCGTTTGGATGATCCGCTACACGAAAACAATCAGTTCTATTCTCATAGTCGTGTCATCTGACAATAGTAAATTTGTATTTCTTTGGACGATTTGTCTTGAAAATGATTAATTTCGTCTCAGAATTGAATTTCTTGTCGCATCATTTGAAGTTATGTGACAATCCTTTGCTTCGATTATGAGAATACTGCTGATTGATTATGTTAGAACTGCTAGTGACAAGTTGTGTAAGCGAGCATTATAATTTCGTTTTTTTTTTTTAAATTATTCGAATTAACCAATACGTGGCTGGATATAGAGATAAAGGATGCAAATAAATTCGTTTTTATATGAACATGTACACGTATGCTGAACACTCTTCCAAGAAGCTTTTAAATTTCTTTTGTGTACAGCCATTTGGAGTAATAAATTTTGCCCGTGCTTTCGAACATATTATATATACGAATGTCTTCCTTTTTGTTTTTTAGTTGCACATAGGGCCCCGCCAAGAAAACAGTGTTCTGAGACATCACACGCATGCATGCGTAATTTTCTTAGGAACGTGAAAAATGTGTATTAAATCATCGTTGCTTTCAGTACCACGTTTACCCATACTTCACGTTGAAAACCAGTACTGTACAACGAAAATACTAATACAATGCAAAAACGACGTCATAACGTTCTCTATTTGACGAGGCCTTTGAAACTGATAAGGACAGTACTAAAAGGGCAGCATCACATCACTTGCTATACTTACGTCAATAATTCTGTTTTATATAATTAACTTTACTATTTTGTTCAAATCTGCTTGTAGTGTCTTGAATATGAGGCTTAATAAGTTAAAAACCCTTTTAATTCATACTGTGGAACTTTGAAGGAGGTCCTTCTGTCCATTGTAATAGGTTATTGACTCTGATTAAAAAAGAACTCAGTACTGATTTCCCTTCTTAATCCTCTTTATTCCTACCTAAGCGGTATTGTCCCTAACCGACCAATGACCGGTATCATTTTTCAGAATAATGTTTATACAAGTTTGTCACATTTTTAGAACTGCGGACTAGGGACTGACTGGATAGATAATGTAAAAATATGATTGAAAGTGGAAATAAACTTGAGTGTCTTGGAGTATTTCCTTTTCCCAGGACGTGTGAATATACTGTGCAATTTATGTATCATAAACTGTTCTAAAAAAATTTTAAAAAATCCCCCATCGCGGGGGCATTTGTTTTTATTGGACTGAAAATCACCGTTGTACAAGATGGCGCAAAATTAATCATCTAATTTTGTTTTTGAATTACTTTTTTACTAAATAAAAAAAAAAAATGATCGACACAATTATTCCACGCTCTTGCGGAGTATAGTGCTCCATTGTTTGTCTGTTTGCATACTGCAGCTGTCTAGTTCAGAAATGTCAAATATGATTGACCATTGGCCATTGGCCATTTGCAAAAACTATAAAATCACGATAGGGTGATTAATTTTGCGCCATCTTGTAGTATAAAACCCATCATTAGTCATCGACAACTTTGCCCCAAATCGAATTCCCTGTGTACAGCTTGTAACATTTTTCACCCTGATTGTCGGTGGCGTTTGTCGCTTTTCGACGGTTGTCGTTTTATTCATAACTACGACCTGCTGACCGGTCAACATTATTAAGCAATTTGTTTGTACTGTAGACTGTTACAACTCTCAGTGAAAAAATTATGAAAATGGATACGTGCTACATCTGAAGAATAAAACGACAACCGTCGAAAGGTGACAAACGCCAACGACAATCAGGGTCTTTCGCTTGGCTTTCTCGACGGAGTCTTAGGCATTGCTGGTTGAATACAGAATTTCACGTCTCTCTACTAGTAGTAAATTTTAGAATTTTCATATCTTCTCTCCAGCTGCAGTTGGGTGGCAATCCGTTGTCTGTAAATCTAGTAAACTGATATCATTTAAAATAACAACGAAGCTCAGGAAATTCTGCAGCAAGCTGTACGATTTAGGGAATACAATACGTTTCTGAAATTATAACTCGGTCCGATAATTTGGCAGCTCTAGATTCCTTTAAATTATTGTTCCCTACTGTTAGAAAAGAAATATATGTATTAAGATTAAGTTTATGTCTTCTTTTGTATTATATCCCTCCTTTTAAGCTTAAAAAAAAATACAAATAAAAAACAATTCTTATTCTACTTACATCTCTCTGTTCTTTTTTAAATGCCCCGATTCGTTTTTCTTTCTTTTTTTATATATTTTATTGTAATATCTACACTTAGTTGCGCTTTTGTTCATTTATTTTTAGTAACAATTCTTTTTTTATATAAAACTTATAAAATAAGACATGTATTATGTTTAGATAGGGAGATGATGATAAAAGTCGAGAGAGAAAACATAGTAAAAAGAAAACCATTGGAAACATAATCAGAAAGAACTAAAAAAAAAAAAATATGGCCAAATTGAAAAGAAAGAAAAAATGTTTTTTAATTAATTTTAATTCAAAAAATATATATATCATTGAATATAAAAAAGAAACTAAATAAATTAATTTTAAGAAGAAAACAAAATGAAATGCGCAGAATGTTATTTTATCATGTAATTGAATATATATATAAAAATATATGTATACATTGATTTAGTGATTTTGAAACCACAACAACAAAAACAGTATTTTTCCCATTTTTTATTTTTTTATTTTTTTGCTTTCAACATTGCAAACGTTTTGCGTTTTAAATATATAATTATTATTTCTTCTGGATTCTAATGTATCAAAAGAAAAGGAAAAACAAAAAAAAAATAGTTAAATATATTCGCAAGTATATAAATATGAATATTATATATTTTTATTATAATTTTTTTTATAGCATGTATGATGATGATTGGAGATTTCGTTTTATTTTTTCCCTTCGTCGAATCGTATACCGTTATTATAAATATTATTGTCACATTTTTTTTTTACATAATTTAATTTCATTTGCTTTTATTTGATGATTTTTTTTTTTATTATTAGATGATATGTTTTTATTTGTCTTTTCTATTCTAATACATCATTAAAGAGATATAAGAAGAAAAACAAAGAAGAAAAATCACAAAAAAAGAAGGAAAATGATCATAAATATAATTATTATAAAAAAAGGTATAATATATCACATATGTATATTATATGTACTTAATTTTATAATGTGGTGCATTTTTTATTTGTTTCTCCTTGGTTTGGATTTTTAGTGGACCATCGTGGATGTTTTTTGTTTTTTTTTTTCGTTGCTATTTTATTTAGCGTTTTTGAATTTAGTTTGCGCAGAGGGTTATGCCATCGGACATCGCGAAAGTATGTTCTTGTTAATAATAAAGGTAATCTAAGAGAGTAAATAAAAAAGGTTTACACCTATTATGGTTAGCGAATCGAACGTTCGACTCAAGTGGAACTGCCATGCGAATTACATTTCATTTGTTTTCCTTTGTCAGCACTGATTCTTAATTGGCTGAACACAATACACGCCGCTGCGGCGCCGTGGTAGCGTAGTACGACCTGTCGCAAAGTTAAAGTATATGGGAACTCAGTAGAGCGCCCACAATGAGGTAGCTGCGGCGTAGCGGTAGCAGTGGTGTAGTACGAAGTTGGTTTACTTTTAACTTGTGCAGCGCCACAAGTGACAGAGAAATTGGCGACTGTTGAATACTGTTTTTGTGGTGGATTCTTGAACAGTATGCATATTATGGAGGCAATAAAGTGTGAGGGTAGCTAATCAGGGTTATCAGCAATTCCTCCTATCGTAAATTTCCATCGGAATTTATTTCCCGCGGAATCTGAAAATGGTTTTCGAAATTATGTTCGAATATCTTCACAATTGTCATTCGCGGATTTTTGGTTCTATTCACAGGTCGTATTTAGAAGATCTGCTTTAAAGCAAAAGATAATAAAATTCATACCCTAAATTTACATTGCTAGCCGGCGAGTAAGACCGATGAGGTAAAAATGAACAAAGATTCATAACCAGAAGTGAAATAGACAAGTCCAACCCTCTGACGTTATCACAGGCGCTGCAAGTGCATGGTGAGCCAAGGAGCTGTGACGTTATCGCAATGGCTGTAGCTCCACCCCTGTGCGAGATTATGTTTTTAGAGTGGTTGGTATATATGGTACTCCTCATGTGCATTTTCAGTTGGGATGGGTCTTTGGAAGGTTCAATATCGCTTCATTTCACTATCAGAAGACGTTATGTGGACCCTCGATCATCGAATCATCCATCGTGGCCTATATCATTCGGTAAACATTTCACTGATTTACTCATTCAACATATGTATCTAAACGATGGCTTCCTCTAAAGAGGAAATTCTGTATTCCCTGAAATAGCCAGTGCCATTTTAGTGTTTTCTATTTTCGGTCAGTTTTGGGAATAGCTAAGTTAGACTTAATTCAAATAAGTAAATGTCTATTTTAGTATTTTTTAAATAAAAGCAATCAAACTTTTTACTTTTAAAATGGCACGTCCTTTGCAGTTGGTGCACATCAAACCCATGACGTCTCTATTTTTACTTTTCACTTGAAAAACAACAAAATTGGCAAAAAAGGTAACGCTATCCATGAATTGCTGCTTTTGCTTTTGATTCCTCCTGCAAATTAATGAGGGAATATTCTGGAAGAAATCGCGTTCAAATTCCGGGGGAAACTTTTTTTCACGATACCAATTTTTTCCGGGGAAAAATTTTTCCCTCGTTCGAAATTCATTGCCGATACCTATTTTTCGAAAAGAGGAAACATTTAGGGGGGACTTTTATTCACGATAGCCCTGAATAATTTCTTAGAATGAATGTGAATCACCCTGATTGTCGTTGGCGTTTGTCGTTTTTCGACGATTGTCGTTTTATTGTTCAGATGTAGCACGAATACATTTTCATAACTTTTCCAATGTAAAAGAGTTTTATTAGTATTTTGCACGACAAATAAATTGTTTACTAAAGTTTAACGGTCAGCAGGTCGTAGCTATGAATAAAACGACAATCGTCGAAAAGCGACAAACGCCAACGACAATCAGGGTGAATATGTGTTGCCCGTGCAGGGACGGGTTAAGAATATCACTGCAGCGCCCCCCAACAACTAGCGCTTGTCGTAAAAGGCGACTAAGGGGACAAATCAGATCTAGGCAATATAACACCCAAGTGAGCCTAGCGACACATATACTACCATAAAAACCCTCCCACAAGTGTGCATGCGAGTCCGTGGGTTGACACGACTGGAGATCACCGGTGTCATAAAAGAAAGATCAAACAATACTAAAACAGGAGCATGTACGTGTCAAACAACAAACACCATCGCAATATGGTGCAAAAATTGTATTGCAAAACTGTATCATTATGATAATACTTGCAAAAAGGAAAGGCACTACCCCGCCAGGCACTACCACTGCTGTGCATGGTACTGATCCTGGACCGAGCAGAAATATTCGGGTCAGAGCTATACGGATTCCGGGGGCTAGCAACATAATGAAACAGTTTGGACGCAATTTACGGGTCGCGAGTTGGAACGTTGGAAGCATGACCGGTCGAAGTTACGAGCTGGAAGAGATGATGAATAGAAGGCGGGTGGACATCTTGTGTGTCCAAGAGACGAAATGGAAAAACACCGGGAATCGGGCGCGTTTCTTGGACGTTAGGACAAAAGATTACAAGATGTTCTACTACGGAACGGAAAAGGCTAGGAACGGAATCGGTATCATCCTTGCGGCAGAGCTACTTGGAAACGTCTTGAGCATTTCGAAGTCCAGCGACCGTTTGATGTCTCAAACTAGTAATACAAGGAGAGGTGTGGAATATTGTCAGTGCATATGCTCCCCACGATGGGTACAATCAGAGAGATAAAGATGCATTTTGGCTAGATTTCCACAATCTCTTTAAGGACATCCCAAAGGAAGAATTTCTGTTTGTTGGAGGAGATTTGAATGGACATGTCGGGAAATCAAACGAAGACTATGAAGACTGCCATGGAGGACTAGGATATGGCACCAGGAACCTTCCTGGTGAAGACATCCTAAGCATGTGCAAATCACACGGTCTTATCGTGTTAAATACCATGTTCATCAAACAAAGCCGACACCTGATCACTTACAGCAGTGGTGGAGATGAAACTCAGATTGACTACCATTTGGTAGGCAGTTTCATGAAGCCTCGGATAAAAGATTGCAAAGTGATCCTGGGAGAGGCAATCGCTCGACAACACCGTCTCCTGCTAACAGAAATTTTTATGAAAACACCAAAGAAAAGCAAACAAACAAGGGTCTCTGAGAAAATCAAGTGGTACAATCTGGACAAAGAAAAAGGCGAGGCTTTTGTTTTCGTAATGAAGAATTACCTCTCTCACACCATCAACGGAGCTGAGGATGAAGAGTGCAGAGCACAAAATATGTGGGATTCCCTACAGCGAACTTGCTTAAAGAAGGCCAAATCACTGCTAGGAGCTTCAAAAGGCCACCATCAACACGCCAAAGAAACATGGTGGTGGAGTGATGAAGCTAAGAAAGTGATAAATGAGAAGAAAGCGGCTTTCAAAGCTTGGTCAAAGTGCCCCTCTAATAATAGTGACGAAAAAGCTCGCCTCGAAATGGAATACAGATGCACGAAAAAAGCGAAGAAGAAGTGCGCTCAGCTTCAAGCAGAGAGTACGGAGGGCCTGTATCGGAAGCTGGAGAAAATATTTTCCCCGGTTGCTGATGCAAACCAGGCTATCCAGGAGCTGCGAAGACACAATATGAACAAGAGTGCCACTATCTTCAAAATAGCCGCCCAAAGAAGGAAGAATGTTCAGGAGATTCGTTCGCCAAAGTTCATTAGCAATGCTCATGGCCAGCTTCTTGTGGATGACGACAAAATTCTGCAGAGGTGGCGGCAGTATTGTGAAGAGCTTTTGAATGAACAGTTTCCCCGGCTATACTTTCCAAGAGCCACCCCTAACTGTGAAGAAATACCCGACATTACAGTCGAAGAAGTTAGTGAGGCGGTCAAATACTCCAAAAAACGAAAAGCGATTGGGCCAGACGAAATACCCTCTGAGTTCTGGAAAAAGATGGGAGATATCGGGTTCAGATGGCTCAGAATTCTCATCTCCAAATTCGTGAGAGGTGATCCAATGCCGATAGAATGGAGGGAAAGTTACCTTCTCCCTGTATACAAAGGGAAGGGTGATACGCGAAACTGTGATAACTACCGTTCGATCAAGCTGATGTCACACACCATGAAGATCGTTGAGCGGGTATTAGGTGGCCGACTGCGAAAAATAATACGGCTATCTGATGATCAGTGCGGGTTTGTCTCGGGTAAATCAACCACAGATGCAATCCAAAGTATAAGGATCATAATGGAAAAACATCGTGATTCCTTAAGGGATTTGCATATTGTATTGGTTGACTTTGAAAAGGCATTCGACAGACAACCACGAGATCTGATATGGGTGGCGCTAAGACATCGAGGGGTTCCAGAAACCTATGTACAGATGATTATGGACATGTACGAAGGAGCAAAGACAAAAGTAAGATGCCCCGCTGGAGTAACCGAAGAGTTCCCAATCAAAGTCGGGGTACACCAGGGAAGCGTTTTAAGTCCTTTGCTCTTTATTGCAGTCCTTGATTATCTGCTTGAAGGTAAAGTGATGGACCCCAAGGTACATCAGTTATTCTTTGCTGACGATGGAGCCATCATAAGTGAGGATCCTACATCCCTGCAACGAGCACTTGATGTGTCTGTGGACGTTTTGGAGGGAAATGGGTATCGCATTAGTTCAAAAAAGACAGAGTACTTGTGCTGCCCGTTCTCTGATCCACTCAGGCCTATTCCAGACATTTATTTGAATGGAACAGTGCTTCCCAAGTGCGAAAAGTTCAAATATCTGGGATCTATGATCAATAGCAAAGCAACTTGTGATGACGACATCAATCATCGTGTAAGCGTAGGGTGGATGAAGTGGCGAGAAAATTCCGCTAAAGAAAAATGCCCCCTAAGTTGAAAGGAAGGCTCTACACCGCAGTTGTACGTCCAGCGCTCACATACGGTTCACAATGTTGGACGATGTACAAAAAGTATGAGAGTAAATTAACGGCAGCTGAGATGAAGATGCTTCGCATGACAGCAGGAGTGACAAAGCTTGATCGAATAAGAAGTTCGAAGATCCGTGGAAGCTTTCACATCAAGGAAACCATCGTACAAAAAATAGAACGTGACCGGCTCAGTTGGTACTGCCACGTTCAAAGAAGAGATCATTTGAACCCTGTTAAAAAGGCAATATCAATGCACGTTCCAAAGACATCGCGATGTAGGAAAGGCAGGCCTATAAACGCCTGGATCAGACAAATGCGACGACATCGGCATTTCATTGGCCTCAGTAACCGAGTGATCCAAAATCGGCAGGCCTGCCGATATTTTCTGAGGTCAAATAGGCGAACCCCACATGCGGATCAGTAGAAATGCGGTGAAGTGGGAGGGTTGTGGCCGTGGCGTAAGTGGTTAGTGTGTCGGATCACTACGCATGAGGTTCCAAGTTCGAATCCCAGAAAATACCAAAAAGTTTTTTCACGGTCCCACCTCTCGCGAGCGTCTGACAAACATCCGAGAGTATTGTTGTCATGAAAAAGCTTCTCAAATCGCCGTTCGGAGTCGGCATTAAACTGTAGGTCCCTTCCATTCGTGTGAAAAATATAACGCACACAACATGATTGGTTGCGAGAAGCTAGGCCCTGGCACTTTAAAAGAGCTGTTGCGCCAAATATTTGTTTTTTTGGGAGGGTTGTGATCCCTTGTTTTCGGATCATGGCCTCGCTGATAAAAGGAAGAAGAAGAATGTGAATATGTGTGAAGGCAGTGAATGTTTCGAGTGACTCATAAAACGAGCTACTTGGTGCAGTTCTCTGGTTAGAGCTCCATATTCATTGAAATGAAAAACTTAGAAGCTAACATAAAAGCTTGTATTTCCCAAAACAAAACAAAAACATAAATAAATTCAACAAACATAAAAATTAAATTGTATTAAATGAGTACAATTTTATTGTGACCGATTGTGGTGATGATGAGCAACTAAATGAAATTTTTGTTGCAAATATATATTTTATATGAAAAGTCTCAACAAACAAAATAAAAGGGTCAAAAGGAGGAGTTTTTTTTTAAGTCGGATCATAGACTCTGCGTCAAAAAAGGGTGAAATTCCAACTAAAGTCGCATAGCGGCAACTCTGATTGCAGTACTACCGAATCGGAAAAGTGTAATAATATCTTGAAATCTACCATGTCTATCAATACAGTCAGGGTCATCGTGAACAAATTTTCCCTCGGAATTTTTCCCCCGAACAAAAATTAGACATCCTTCAAAAAAGGGAAAAAATTCATCAGGGGATAAATAGATATCGCGATTGCGTTGAAAATTCTCTTGAATTGTCATTCATGATACCTATTTCTTTTCCCGGGAAGTATTTCCTTTTTTTTAAAGAAAACTAATTTTTGTTCGGGGGAAAAAATTCGAGGAAAAATTTATTCACGATGACCTTGACTGTATTGATAGACATGGTAGATTTCAAGAAATAGCAAGTATATTTTTTCTAAAATGATTGCATTGTATTTGGCATAAATGCAAATACGAATCATCAAATATAAAATTTGCTCTATCTAGAACATTACCGATTCGACAGTAATGCAATTATCCTGCATTTGTGAGCTCGGGGGTTATTTAAAGCAGTGTAAAGTAGGGTCTGTTTAAAGCATACCTTATTAAGGGAACTTTAAAATTGGTTGCCGCATAATCAAAAAAAGGATTATCAGAAAAGGATGTACATACGTACATTTTCAATGGTCCGCTAATCATTCATTTGGGTCGCGGGGGTAGGATGCTCAAGTGGACCATCCGCCCTTCTGGATCCTCCGCCATTGACTCCAACTCGTCACAAGGAATCTCTAGACGGCTCCAGGAGATATAACGGACTTGATCCAACCATCTATTTCTAGGCCTACCTGGTGGCACGGCAATCATGGCACGTTTTGGAAGCCGGTCTGGGGGCATACGCACTACGTGACCAAACCATCGAAGCATTGATCGTTCCGTTCAGAAAAGTAGCTGCTCTACATGAAACACCTCGCGTACCGTGCTGCGCACTCGATCCCTACGAGTTATTACAGCAACACCGCGTAAGTAAGTAAGTAACCGCGAAGGAACCTCATTTCGGCAGTTTGTATCCGCGATCTTATTCTTTCAGTCACTACCCAAATTTCATGACATCTTAACATTCTTTATAAAATCTTCTTGACCGTACTGTGGAAAATACACGTCTTTAGGCCAGGATGTCGACCGAAGACCAAATATTTCACTTTGCGGCTGATCTGAACAAATCCAGAACACCAAATGGATTTTCTCATGAATTAAAGTTGCCTGTGGTGGTGTTTGCATAGAGCTGTATGCAATTTTCGTTTCCTCCATACTCAGCCGTCTGCACAAGATATCAATAGAGAATACATCTCTGACTCTTCAAGATCGGTAGAAACACAGTCAAAGGCGGACGAAGTATAGACATAAAATTCTCAAATCAACACCAGAGGTACAAACTAATTTGAAGGGAATAGACTGTGTGCGAAACAGGAGGCAGCTGGCTAGAGAGAATTGTTGGACTCTGTCGTATTACAGTCAATCCCGGACTATACCAGCTTCTGGATTAAGCTGCACTAAGGATTTCAGTAAACAAATTTATTTTCGTGTCCCATTTTCTATCACCTAGCAGGACTTCTTAACCAGCTTATGTTGGTTATGTTCGTCGATGTGCGGGTCACAGCGAGCTAATTTGATGCTAAAGAATTGCTACAAGGCCCCTATTCTAGTTCGCTGTTCTCACAGCGTTATTAAATCACTCCGATTACCGTTGGCGTTTTACGCTCTTCTACGATTGTCGTTTTATTCATAGCTACGACCTTCTGACCGTTAAACATCACTAAGCATTGTTTTTGTCATGTGGAATTCTATTACAACTCTTTCACACTGAAAAAGTTATGAAAATGAATTCGTGGTACATCTGAGGAATATAACGACAATCATCGAAAAGCGTAAAACGCCAACGGTAATCAGGGTGAATAGATTTTCCCCCAGAATTTTTCCCCTGACCAAAAACGAAGTTTCTTTAAAGAAGAGAAATAATTCCCCGAAAAAGAAATCTAAGGTCTGTTCGCGTACATTCTGCAATTTGTCAAATTTCCACAATGGGGGTAAAATTCTCTCAGAGTGAGGTAAAATTACGAAAAAGTAAATGAACGCATTGAACCACAAAAGTTCCCACTTTTTAAACGTCAAACCTTAAACCCAATTGTACGCGAAAGAAAGAAAGAGACGGAACAAGCCAAAAAAAAAATCACATATACAGCGATTTGACAGTTTGCACAAACTAGCCCACAGAAATTTCTTGCGCTAAAACTCGTAGCATGTGGAAATTTCTTCCTCTCTTCTGTCAAAAACTACGAAAATTCTTAGTACTCGAACAGGTTTTCGTAAAAGTTCGTAACTTTTCGTAAAAATTCGCTGTTTTGGGTGAGTACGCGAACAGACCTCTAGTTATCATGAATGAAAATTCAAGATTTTTCAACGCAATCGCTATCTATATATTCTCTGATACATTTTTTGCCGTTTTTTAAGATATCTAATTTTTGTTCAAGGGAAAGTTTATTCACAATAACCCTGTATACCACTTTGATCAAAAAGTTCCCGGAATTTATTTAGAAAATTAAAAATACAAGTTTATTCATCTTAATCTATATTGTCCCCTTCAAAGTAATCCCCATCGACTGCAACACACTTATGCCAGCGCTTGATCCAATCTTCGAAACATTTTTTATATTCGGTTTTCGGTATGTCCATCAGTGCTTCCTGCGATTTTTCCATTACTTCCTCTCGGCTGCTGAAACGCGTTCCCCGTAATGGTTTTTTAAGTCGATTGAACAGAAAGAAGTCACAGGGAGCCAAATCAGGTGAATTCGGTGGCTGTTGGATGGTATTTGTTGCATTTCTCGTCAAAAAATTACGAATAATGATGGCACTGTGCGACGGTGCGTTATCACGGTGCAAAATTCACGAGTTTTCTGCCCACAATTCTGGTCTGGTAAAAAATCGCCAACACACACAGAGATAGACGTACTCTTGGCTACGTAACTTTTGCAAATGTCAAGCTATGACGCTAAGATTTAGAGGGAATATCAACAACAGATGTACCAACTTAACAAAGAAAACAGAACTCAAATCGGAACGATGGGAGCGCCACACGGTTTTTATTCCGGTAACTTTTTGATCAAGGTGGTATATCAGGACAGTACTTTCGAAGATAGAGGAGCGCATATTTCAAACCATAAATTTGAAAACTGGATTGATTCTACTCAAATAAGATATACACCCCGATTACCGTTGGCATTTTTCGCTTTTCGACGACTGTCGTTTTATTTCTCAGATACACAATATTCGAAAAAGAAATTATTTTCGCTCATTTATTTGGCATTTTGTGGAACCACCTCCAAAATAAAATTCTCTCCAGTTTAGTTTCTTTGAGGAATTTGAGAATGAGAAGTGGGTCTATGTCTGGGCAATTAGCTAAAGACCGAGCTAAATGGAGAGGCTTGTTGGGTGAGGCCCAGGTTCACCCCGTACTGTAGCGCCACCTAAGTAAGTAAGTAAGTAGGTCTATGGTTGGTGTATGTATCCTCATCTAATACTTGGTACTTGCTCAGATATTTCATTCTTTTTTGGGTCAGTGCCCCACAAAATGTGCTCCGGAGTCCCACTGGACTCGGTAGCGAATCTACATAGTCCTTCTTCTGCTATACCTCGTTTCCTTAAGTGTTCGTCAAGTGCCCCTTTAGGAAGCCTATTAGAATACGCAGGTTATACTTATTTAGGTTGATACATGCTTCGAACTTTTTTCGGTTATAGTTCCCTAATAGTTTATTTGCTTGTCTCAGACTTTGAGTGTTAATCCAGGTGCTGACCCTGTTTGCTCTCTCTATTTTTCTAAATTCTTCTTCAAGGGTATAGTACCCTATTCCGCAGAATGGTTCAGGACCTATAGGGTTTCTCATGTACCTTGTCTTTCTAGTGAACCCACTGCTTCATTACCTTCTATTCCAACACGGAAGGATATTCAATAGATAGGCACCACCCATGTTCTGTGGCCAATATTCTACATATTCTATGTAAAAATTATGCATATAGCCTGTAAATTTGAGCAGGTAATTTTCTTAAAAACAGGTCCAACGATTTGCAACTATTTTATACTTCGATAGTTAAAATATACGCTATCAAATGGTGCTCAAAGTTTTTCGCCATGTTTACCGGTATATTAAGCAAATTTGATACGAATAACAGTCTATAATACTCATCGGCACAAGCAAGTTAGGGCCCTATTATCGTTTGCGAGTCAAACGAGATGCATGAATTGCTGAGCTTGCAGATTATTCGCCGCTTGGTGTTGGACTGGACAACCAGAAGATGGCATGGTTTTTGTGTTTTGTTTAACAAATTACATGCCAATGAGAGGTGTTTGATTCTGAACTATAAAAACAAAACTAGATTTGCATTGATTAAAATTCGTCTCGCGAATGGTAAGAGGAACGTACAAAATTTCACAAAAGTTCTAGTTTTAGGGTGAAATGCACTGTACGACGGTTTGATTCTCATTTTCTCACATATTTTCGATGCTTTAGAAGCTAGCCCAGCTACAAGACTCCAAGGACTCCATAATCTGTGAAGTGCTTAACATATTTAACATTAATTAGATACAGAAAGGTTTAATGCAGTCTAGAAGAAGTAGCTGATAGCTTGGCCTGTTGGTAATTGGTGAACTCTTTCACTGCATATATTACCAATCAGTGTTATTACCTATTCTTGTCCCAGCGGCATCCCTTAGAATCACTGTTGAAAGAATTAAGCTGCACAGACAATAGAAAATATGTACTCCTTCATACAACAAAGACACCTCCTACAAAGGAACAAAGGAGAAATAAAAACTCGTCTGCAATTCTTTGTGTATATAAGTGCATTCTGTTTTATTATTAACTTATTCATTCCTCTTTGCCGTTATTATATTTATCATAATCAATCTTTAATATTACAAAAACAATATAAACTCCTGCTCGTCCTCGCTCCAACTTCAAAACCTACAGATATTCTCAGATTTTAATCAGATTATTGTTTATGTTCTGCTGGCGTTTCCGTTTCGCGTTCATGGCATCGACTATCGGCTGCCGCTTGGCATTGTACTTCCGATTCAACTCTTCTATTTCTCTCTCCATCTCTGAGTCAATGTTGTTGAGGCGTTGATTCAGATCGTCAAATGTTAGAAATTTTAAAAATTCAAATTCCCCATCCACAAAGTTGTTGTAGTGATGCAGTTTGTTGTTGTTATTCTGTTGTTGTTGCTGTTGCTGCTGATGATGGACATCGAGAATGGGATGAGGTGGTGCGGATGGGGCTGCAGCAGCAGCGGCGGCGGCAGCGGCAGCCGCTGCAGCATGGTACATATGCTGTTGCATACCGAACTGATTGATGGCAGAGATTTGATTCAGCTGCATTTCCATGTGCTGTTGTTGCTGTGGCAGCCACTGTTGCTGCTGCTGAGGATTGGGGACAACATCGTGGTCATCACCTGCGGGGGGCTTCTTAGACGCTGGCTTAGCGGCGGCATTCCCTCCGACGTCAGTGCTCTTGCGGTCAAAGTGCTCGAGGAATTGTGGTCTGTACTTTGGGATCTCCGGGTTGGTGTCGTGTTTCTTCATCGTTGAGTCCTCAGAATCGCTGTTGATGACCATGGTCCCTAGATTCGACTCCAAGTCCACCAGAGTGCCGCTATCTGGCACCATTGTGTTGCCATCGGCTTGAGCGCGTGGATGAGTATCGTTTTTACCGGGTACTAGGGTGCCGGCGTCCTCGGGGAATTCTTTAATTGTGGCCGAATTCGCCTGCTCTTCGTCTTCCTCGTCCTGTTGGGTGAGCAGGCTCTTCGCCTGACTCATGCCCGGCGGGCGGACCACCCTCTGGCTCTCCCTGACCTCGCACGCCTCCTCAATCATCTGCTTGAGGATGGCACGGTTCTTGGCATTCTGTATGAACTCGTGCTTCAGCAGATCGGTCGCCGTAGCTCGTTCCTCGGGGTTCTTCACCAGGCACAGGCTGGCGAAGTCAATGAACTCGGTGCTCCAGCGGTCTGGCTCGCGGAACGACGGTGGAGGTTTCTGTGGTATCATGAAGATCGCCCGCATGGGATGTATGTCACCATAGGGCGGCTTTCCCTCGGCCATTTCGAGCGCTGTGATGCCCAACGACCAGATGTCGGCCACGCAGTCATAGCCGATCTCCTCGATAACCTCGGGCGCCATCCAGAAGGGCGTCCCTATGACCGTGTTCCTCTTGGCCATGGTATCAGTCAGCTGGCCTGCGACACCGAAGTCTGCCAACTTGGCGTAGCCCTCTGTGTTAAGCAGAATGTTCCCCGCCTTGATGTCACGATGGATCTTCCGCCTTAGATGCAGGTACTCCAGCCCCTTGAGCGTGTCGCTAAGAATCGTCGCGATCTCGTCCTCGGTCAGCGTCTTCTTCCTCAGCCGCATGATGTCCGACACACTGCCGGCGCCGCAGTACTCCATGCAGATCCACAGGTCGTACTGTTTGAAGTAGCTCCCGTAGTACCGCACCACGTAGGGGGAATCACATTGTTGCATGATTGAGATTTCTTTGATGATCTCGTGGAGATCGGACTCCACTGGCACCAGTTTGATGGCCACTATTGAGCTGCTCTCCTTGTGGAGAGCCTTGTAAACCGAGCCGTAGCTGCCCTCACCCAGCTTGCAGATGATGTCGAACACCTTTTCGGGCGGCTGCAGGAGGCTCTCCTCCGACAGCTTCTTCAGCTCGCTCTTGGAAGACATCTCGTTTCTCTCACTCTCTCTCTCTCTCCACTTCGAGAGGCCGAATCAATTATTTTGCTTTTTGTGTGCTCGTCTACTGTTTATGTGCGCGACGGTGCCGGGACTAAATATAGAACATAGTGCAGTGTGTTAAGAGATTCAAAAGAAAAGAAAAAAATATTTTTAGAGAGTTATGTGATGCGGCGGCGGAGATGGTGGTGTTCTCCTTCCTGTCGTCGTTTTCTTTTTGTGGTCTCGTCGCTGGCGAAACAATGAATGTCAAGAGAAGAGGGATGTCTTCGCTTTTTTTTCGTTTTTTTGTTCTTTCCTTCGACTCGGTGTGATGAGAACAAAAAAGTTGAAGAAAATGTGAAGATTTTCGATGAATTTATGATGTACCGGCTGTGGGAAGCACTTTAGTTTTGTTTTGGCGAGTGTGAGCGTTGTTTTGAAGATAAAACTTAATCGAAAAACGCACAGGAAATAATAATAACGATAAAAATTAAGAATTTAATCGGAGAAGAACTGTGTATGTGAAAACTTCCATCAGTTGGAGATTTGACATTTGCTTGTGAATGGTATAAAAAGGGAAGAATTTATGGGTTACGCAAGTGGCAGATGGGCACAGCGTTGTAGGGGGTATTGGAATTTTAACAGCGTAATGATGGGATTTCTGAAAAGTACATCAGGCACGGTGTGAAAATTAGAAGAAAAAACCTTTTTTGAAATTTGGTTTATATTTACGTTTGTGTGCCTGTTTTATACAGCCAGAGTTACAACACCTGCAGACTTGTCTGCACTTTGCAGATACTTAGCTTTTACTTTGTCACCAATAAAAAAAACCCTCGGGTATAGAAACATAGTTCATTATGTTTTGTATTGGATTTTTATTTTTCTATGAATCAGTTTTGTAATTTTTTGGCAGTTAGTTAGTTGCGTTTCAATTTTAAACTGTAATCGTTGTTTCTTGATTCTGAAATAAATGGTTGTGCTAGTTTACCTAATTCTTTCTGTTTTTTTTTTTTTTTTTTTGTGTTCAAGATGATATAAAGATATAAAATGTCTTCCAATTGTACATTTGAGCAGGTAACCAATTATTGAATTGCATACCTACAAAATGTATCTTCATATGTACATTGCGTCCTCAATATTCACTACCGACTCTCATATGAAGAACATCAAAAATAAAACATATTTTCATAGAATAGTACCAGAATTTACATGCGGACCCAGAAGAAGATCAGCATACTAGTTTTAAGACAATACTGAGGATTCGGATGCTGAAGGTTAAGACGTTATGGCGGAAATAAACTAGGGCAATGACTCTTAAAACGATAAAGAAGATTTGATGGAAGATGGTGATAAACAGGTATATAACGATGAAGTGGAACAAGTTTTAGATACATTTCATGTTGGTAAGGATGGGACCAAATGGAGGAAAACAAGTCCAAACTTCCAGGGAATTCCAGCATATAATATAGTTCGCGAGCCATCTTTTATGGGTCCCAAACCAATCACTGAAACATGAATAGCATAGGTAACTTTTGCGTCTTGTTTAATGCGTCAATACAAAACATAATTTGTAGGAACACAAATAGAAAGGCCAAAAATGAGTACTAAATATATTTTTGGAATGCAGCAAATTCTAATAAAAAAAAGCTTTGATCTGCGACCCTTTGCAGGAAGAGGAGTTATTTGCATATATTGTTTTGAAATCAATTTACGATTTTAAATTACGATTTATTGGTTTGTTTTGTAATCATTTTTTTTACTTAACTTTTGTTGTACCTCGCTTTAGGGGGTTTACACTTGTATCGATCCCACAATTAAGGAATACGGTCAACCTATGAGGTGTGAGATATCAGACCGCCTGATTGCATATATATAGGACTATTGGGAGCTAGCGATCAAATTATGAAGCTACTGACCAATTTTGTCGGCTATATAGGTCAACTATGCCTGTTTGAAGGTTCTATAATATAACAAGGTTTATTCGCCTCAATGTCACGAGCAATTGTATGTTGCAAGTTGATAAACAATTATTCCCTTTCAGAGGGCGCCCAATATATTCAATCAAAGCCAGTGAAATATGGCATCAAGATATGGTGGACTTGTGATTCGAAGACGGCGTATCCACTAAATGGATCCATTTATACTGAAAAATTGGCATTGTTCGAGATAAAATCAAGGCGAGTGCATTGTCAAGGATTTGGATGTTCTTTATGAAAACACTAGCAGAAACGTGATAATGGGTCATTTTTCAACATTGCTTAGTCTAGCCAACGATATACTAAGATGGAATCTCTCTGTGGCCGGAACCATGAAGAAAAACAAACACTGCATCCAGTAGGTACAGGCCATATCTTTGATTTGTGTATGCTTTAAATTTATGTAACTAACTGAAGTATAAATAAAACCTATCTAATCTAATCTTTAAAAAAACCAAAGCTTAGAAAACAAGACAGATTTTATCAACTGCCTTTATAAAAAAATAAACATTTTAAGTGCCAGGGTCAAGTGACTTATATTTTTTACACGAATAGAGGGGATCTACAGATTAGTGCCGTAACCGAAGGGCAATTTGTTTTGAAGCTTTCTCGCGACAACAATACTCTCAGATGTTTGTCAGACGTTCGCGAGAGGTGCGGCCGTGAAAACATACACACTGTCGTACTTTTCTTGCATTTCCTTTACCTTATTCCAGCTGTGGACATCCTTGGAATAGGGTCCCAAGCTGTTCAATTTAATGGCAGTTTCTTTCCAAAATTCATCGCTGTGATGGTTATTTGTGGTAAAGCTTTTAGCATTCTTCCCACAGTCTTGAACTGGCCGCGGTTAGTCTTGGATTGAGCCCTACGATGTACATAGATGTCATGTTACAAAATAGGCAATAGTTTTGTAAATAAGTGGGTGCCGTGGTTGCAAGTGGTTAGTGTGTCGGACCACTGCGCGAGAAGGGTGCCGTGAAATAAGGCCAACTTTCAAAGATTGGCCTTATTTCGCTTTAGAAAAGTGTAATAAAGCCAAATTTCAACAGTTGGTCTTATTTCACTTTATCAAGGTGAAATAAGACCAACTGTTCACTTTGATAAAGTGAAATAATGCCAATTTGGTCTTATTTCGCTTTCAATTAATAATACTGGCTCAATTTCGATGCAAGTCAGTGAAATAAGGCCGAATGCTGAAATTTGTTCTAAGTGTGTTCTTGTTTATATGGGTAAACCTAATTATCGCAAAGGCGCCGTTTTAGTGCCACAACTCAAATGATCTGTCGCATGCAAAAACCGGCATTAACTAATAGGGAAACGAAAAAGGAGTAAGAATTATTCCAATCCATCCCGTCACATTGTGGAAACTGTTAATGTCCCCAATGCTTATCTCCGCTAACTCTGTTAGGTTATCAAAAAGGGGTTTACTTAGTGTGCGCTATCTGCCACTGCCTAGAGCCGGAAACTTGCAAAAGAAGTGAAGAAACGTTCCTTTATCGTTAGTATTCTTGCAGCTGCCACCTGTTTATATACATACTTATATATATCGTCGATCCAAATGCAAAGTATCGAAAAATGAAAAATGTATCGAAAGCGTTTAAATAATTAGTTAATAATTAATATTTGGAAAAACACAACAATTAGCCTGTAAGGTACATACAATGACGAACAAAAAAGCATTGATTGTTTTATTTATTTCATGTACAGATATGCAAGATATGCCTTTCCTAAAAACCAGGGATTTTATCATTCGATAGTTTGCATTTGGATCGACGATATGTTTTACTTACGTCTCATATATTTGTGTGTCAGAAAAGAGTTGAAAAATTTTGATTTTAAGTTCTTTATAGTAAAAGCTTTTGAGTGTTCCATTAAGAATTTTAGAAAATAATAGTTCAAAATTCGATTTGAGTGAAACCTATGAAACCTTGATTAGGAAGAATTTTCTAGCGATATTTGCGCCTTCCCTTTTTTGCTTAAATCAAACAAAACTAAATATAATATGCAACAAGGACACTGAAAATCATAGCATTTTAAAAGCAATCTTCTCCACTTGAATTCCCCTTGGTTAAGCATTGTAAATAGCGGTATTCTATTTTAACTGTATTGTTAACATTGCAATAGCACAATTTTCTAATTAGCTTTTGTTACACTTTTATTATCTAAATGACGTTGAACTATATTTATTTCGCGAACAGAACTCATCAAATTGTAAACTGTATTTCAATTTATAAATTCTATTGGAATTTTCATTGATGAAATTACAGCCATAGCTGGATTCAAATACATGGTCTTCTTATGCAAAGCAGCTTCTTGTAGTACTATCTTGTTTCTTCTTATTTCCATCAGGTATCGTAGGCCAGCTTTTCAATTCATCAACACGATCTGCCTCTTGACAGTGCTCTCATTTTGCCACACACGATATGACCATCGGATATTATATCCCCACACAGGATACAATTAGTCGTACGAACATTGCCCTCCTTCCAGAAATATCAAACATGGTTTGATTCTCATCGACCTTTGTATAAACGTCGACCAGACTACGTATATGTAATGCTTCACGCAATCAGTGGTCGAATCGCCGTATCGTGAACGGATGTTTGTATTATGTTGTTGGTATATCTATCAACAACATACATACAAATTACGTGGCGATTCAACCACGATCAGTCGGGCGGACAGCAAAGTCTGTCTCAAAAATCGTTTTATGCATAGGCTCTTTTAGTTTCTGATCCTTTCTGACAATCCGCCCTTTTGTTGGCGTGCTTCCCGATTATGGATTTGGCAAATTAAAACGCAATTAATTATTAATTGGGTGGTATTAATAAAAATTAGCAATTGCTCGAAGATAAGTCTCGTAGCAAAGTTACCCAATATCTGTCTATTTTCGGAATTTTAAATCGCAAACCGCCCATTACTCCGATTGAATGTACTGGTATAAAAACCAATACCCAAACCGCAGCCAACTTCAGTTCATTTGCTGTTGTCTCCCAGGTGATGACCTCTCAACTGTCAATCGTATAACGTGCTGCATCAAAACAAAAATACCGACGTTCTCTTCCCATCCTTCCGTAAACAAAGAAAATTCAATAAAATGTCCATGTCCTTGCTGAAAAAGAGCATGGCAATAGTCGAGGAGGGGTTGGCAGACAATAAAAAACCAAAGGGTATGTGTATTTGTTGGAAAATTCGATCAGATTTTACAGTTTCAATGCATTTAGTGAAGGAAATCAGCAAAAAGAAGAAAGGCCACCATAAACATGAGGATTTCTCTAGGAACCAAGGTAAGTCGTCACATAAACTGTAACACAAGACCTCTATTAATGTGCATTCTTTCAGCCCAAAAGAAAACCATCGATGATATCCGAAGGGAATTGCATTCTGGTGGCAAAAGGGCAGAGGAGAACGTGGAAAAGTTGCTCTTGTTGACCAAGAACACAGTCAAGATCCCGAATGCAGAAAAGGTAAAGGTTTTGTTGAGTGTCAGGAAGATAATAAGCATTTTCTCATGCAGATACTTCGAAGTGCACATCGTGGCAGATACACCCTAGAGGATGAGAGAAAACCAGAGGAACAGCAGGAGTCTTTGTTCACCGAAGAGGATTTCGCGGCGTTTGAGAAAGAATTAGCCCAAACTATTTAGATTTCATTAATTAGACTTGTTAAGTTAGGTTTGTAATAAATTTAGTAAGAAACAATATCAACGTTTGTCTAATGGTATTCACTCCGAAATAAACGGACAACAAAAGGCTGGCTTGGTATAGACCAACAATATCACTGTCTTCGTGTGATACACTGGTACATATGTACATAGTAACAGTTCGTCCGCTAGAAGCAATTTGATCGTAAGATCGTGAGGTGTTCAAACTCATACCCTCAGCCGCACGGTCAAAGTTTGTCCTTCTCAAACGGTCACATTGTCGACGTTCAGCCTTATATTTCCGACTCGGTCAAACTACTACCTTGCACTAATATCTTCAAGAAAAAGACTATCTACGCAAAGAGAGCCTCATGGAGCAAATTTTGCAGCTAGACTGAATACACCAAAGACGCAGCGAGACTCGGGAAAGTCCTGTCAAAGGATAACTCGGTCCCAGGATTCATCAAGAAACCAGATGGTACCTGGACAGAATCATATGCCGAGACCCTAGAACTCCTCTTTAGGACACACTTCCCAGGGTGTAATATTGTAGATCCCAGTACAGAGCTAACAACAACACAGGACTCAGGAGCTAACGCAAATCACACTCTATTCGCCGAGATTGTTGACGATTATAAATCGACATGGGCAATTAACTCCTTTTCTCCATTAGCCCGGCCCAGATGGTATCTTCCCCACGATGCTACGAAGTAGCAAGGAATACGCCATTCCGCGGCTAACGAACATTTTTCGCGGGAGTTAAGTATTGGTCATAAACACATACAAAATATCACCATACTTGTACTTGCTTGTGTTTACATTATTCCACTATTTAAATCCATAAAATATTATTATCATCACTTTTATGTTGACCCATAAAAGTGACGATGACCGAATATAAACAAAAAAAAAGAGAAGTCAACAAAAACAAGGAAACCAATGCACTTGGTTAGCCAATTGAGAAATACCATATGCTGATAAATTAACCCAATGCATTCGGTTGACCTCTTGAAGAATGAAAATGCAAGCAAGTCGGGTGGGAACTATTTCACAACATTTCTGGCATATTGAACCTTTCTTCTGGCATTCCATTATCTTTTAAGTCAGTTGGTTTTTAAATCTAAAACTCTCCGGTGCAGCCCTCTGAAAAGAGCGACCGTATTAATAAGAAAACTAATGTAAAGTCCAAAATCAATAGATAAAGAAATAAATAAATAATAAATTTTTTATTAAAAATTTTGTTGACGTGTTTAAATAATTTAATTGGCGCAGGCGGTAGGATCAGGTACAACTATCCTGATCCAAAATGAGAAAGTTCAAAACGCAATCCTAAGAAAACCGCGACGTTCGCTAAAGTATCAAAAGTGCATTGTGTTCGACTATTGTACTCGAAGAATTTCCTGAACCGTCCAGTAAACAGAACAGCATAGAGTCAGTGAATTGCGGTTGACTGGTCGTGCAGGTAAGGGAAAACAAAAGAAAATAAAAAAAAAGAGACAAAATGGCACAGAATTTCGTAGAGATGCCGGAGGTGACTAATCGGGACATTCTGAATAGCTTAATGGCTATAGTATCTTGGATGCCACAGCCGAGTCATGGAAGCAACGTCTTACGGGAAATCCAATATCTACCAGAGTTCGATGGGGAAAGCAAATCTCTCATGCACTTCATTGTTATGGTAGAAAACCACCTTCGGAATACGGTAGGAGATTATCAAGTCACTTGGAACATCATACAACAATTAAAGATTAAAGGACGAGCTATGGATCTACTAATCATCAACGGAGTCACTTAATGGGAACAGGCGAAGGAAATATTTAAGCAACACTATAGACCCATCATCAACGCCACTGATCTGACTAGAGAAATTACCCATATGAAAGTAAGTTCGATTTCTGATTTAACAAATAAGTTAGAATACATATTAAGTAGAGTAAATACATATGTAGTATTTTGTGAGAATCAGGAATAAGAAAAATGATTATATTATAATATTGTAATTAATAAAGTACGAGAACTAACTATAGGAAATTTAGCCAGAGAAATACGGAATTTATATGATATACACGAAATAAAGAATATTCTATTTTCCTACATAGGCTATGATAATGGAAATTTAAAAATTAATGAAATAAATGGGTCTACATTTAACCAAACTAACCAGCATCAAACTTATAGGTATAGTTTCCCTAACAATCGAGAAAGTAGACCAAATTTGAATAATAATTACAATAATAACTCCAGCGGACAAAAACCTTCGGGGAATTTCGAGAATAAGGGTAACCAAAGTGGCAAATCTTCCGGGAACGTTAGAAATAGTAATTATTATCGGAACGAACCAAGACCTTCAAGAAATGTCAGACAGAATCAGTTTCCCAGGCCTCAGCCCATGGACACTAACAATGTACAGACCGATCAATGGCCTATCAGACAGGAGATCAATTCAGTAGAACCACCGGTTTTTCACAATTATTAACCATAGCTACTAACATCCAAAACCAAATACATTACATTTTAATAGACACAGGTAGTGCCATGACTATAGTAAACACGAACAAACTTGACATGACACAATACCCAATTTTAGATACTCGACAAATCGAAATCAAAACTATTAATAGTACAATAACGCAGAATACGGATATAATTCAATTTCCCGTTCCAACGGAATTCGGCTATAATAATAATACGTTTATAAAGGCGTATTCTCAGAGCTTACAAAATAACAATTATACCATACTTCTAGGCATGGATGTCCTTAAAAAAATAGTAAAAACTATTGATATCGAGCAAGGGAAAATAATTCTAAAAAACAAGACCATCCTGAAGATAGAACGTGGACAAGAGTTGTCCTGCAATTATCTGGAAGAAGGTAATCCTGACTTCGGCACCCTGAATCGCGAAGAACAAGCAGCATTAGCCTCCTTACTAGATGAATTCAAAGATATCCAATATCGGGATGGCGATCTGTTAACCCACACTTCGACAATAAAACACGAAATTCACCTAAAAAAAGATAAACGCTTGTATTCTTAATTGTATAGGTTACCAAAGAAACATGAAGAGGAAGTCGCTAAGCAAATTGCTGATATGGAGCGACAGGGTATAATCAAAAAAAGTTATGAGTAGATATGTTTCACCGATTGTGGTTGTTGCAAAAAAACCAGATAAGGATGGTCAATTGCAGTATCGCATTTGTGTCGATTATAGAGCGCTAAATACAATCACTGAAGACGCACGGTTTCCTCTACCAAATATAGATACCCTCTTTGATAAGTTAGGGAAAGCAATTTACTTTTCTACACTTGATTTAACTAAAGGGTATCACCAAATATTAATGCACCCAGCTGATGTAGCCAAAACTGCATTTATAATTCCACAAGGATTATACGAATATGTTCGTATGCCCTTTGGGCTTAAAAACGCACCAGCTACATTCCAACGCTTAATGAACCACATATTACGGGAATACATAAACAAAACCTGTGTTGTCTATTTAGACGACATTTTGATATTCTCCACTTCTTTAAAAGAACATTTAACAAAGCTTAGAGATATTTTCAGAAACTTAAGAAAACATTATTTAAAGCTACAAATTGGTAAGTGCTCATTTCTTAAGAAAGAAACAGAGTTTCTAGGCCACATTCTGACGGATGAGGGCATAAAGCCAAACCCTAATAAAGTAAGTACGATCAAAAACCTTCCATTTCCGCAAACGGAAAAACAACTTAGAAGTTTTCTAGGAGCCTCAGGGTACTACCGAAAATTTATACACGATTATGCAAAACTAGCATATCCAATGACCAAGTACCTTAAAAAGATACCAGGATAAACGTGAATGACCCCGAATACGTAAACGCGTTTGAGACACTCAAAATTTAAATTTCCGGAATTTGAAAAACCATTCCATTTATACACTGATGCAAGTAATTTCGCCATCGGAGCTGTCCTCACCCAGGACAAACAACCAGTTTGTTATATTTCAAGGACTTTTAATGAGCATGAAAGGAATTATTCAGTAACAGATAAGGAATTCCTAGCAATTGTTTGGGGTGTATCGAAATTACGGCCATATCTGTGGGGAACCAAGTTCAAGATTACTACCGATCATCTCCCTATAAAGTATTTGAATAAAAAATATAATGGTGCCGAGTTCTCTCAGCGCAACCAAAGGTGGTTACTTAAATTGCAAGAGTTTGACAGGAGAATAAAGTTGCCGACTTTCTAAGCAGAATCGAAGAAGCGAGCTTGGAAGCCAACCAAATGTCGGACAACAAAACAATCCATTCAGGAATGGAGGAACAACTGGACCACATTCCTATCAAAGAAGGTATAGTCAATATATACAAACAACAAATCATTTTAAGTTATGATAAGGAATCTAAAATCGAAACACTTCATGGTAAGAGAATTCTGTATATTAGAGCTTCAGATTCTATAGGAATAATAACAGACCAACTGAAAGAAATGACTCCAGGAACAATTGGCATTTATGCTGATGTGAGAGAGCCGGATTATAATAAAGTCCAGCAAATAATCATAAATGTATATGCAGGAAACAGCAAAATGAAATTTGTGAAACTAACGCGGAGAGTAAGAGATTTAAGAACAGAAGATGAAGCTAGGAAACAGATATCCCTTTATCACATTAAAGAGAGTCAACACTCAGGAATTATAGAATCTTATAATACGCTGAAACAACGAATTTACTATGCCAAGCTGACTCGAGTAATTACACAAATAATAAACAACTGCGATGTCTGCCAGAAAGCTAAGTATGAAAGGAAACCGATACAAGAGAAATTCAAAATAACCGAGACCCCTAACCAACCAAATGAAATAATTCATATAGATATTTACCACTTCCACAAACATATATTTTTAACTATGATTGACAAACTCACCAAAAAAGGATATGTCTATAGATTAGAGAGCAAGAACCATATACATAAGACAGACGCTATCACAGAACACTTTACTAGAGAAGGTGTACCCGTAAAAATAATAACAGACAACGAGTTCAATACAATGTACATAAGAGAATTTCTTAGGGAACGAAATGTGCAGGTACACTTTACTAAGCCAAACGCTCATACGGGCAATGCCGATATAGAGCTCTAACATAGTACAATAGCAAAAATCTTACTAACAATGAAACAGGAAGAATCAGTAAACGTAAGTATGTTTAAAGCGTTTCAAATCTATACCAGAAGGTATCACTCCACAATTAATATGTCCCCAAATACAAATATAGATGCACTAGTAATGAAACTAAAGACCTAGAAGTAACAAATTATTGATAACAAGAACAGAACAAGAGAAAATTACGGAGAATAGCTGAAGCATGAACAACTGAGCTTCAAGAACCACTACACCAAAAAAAAATCTTTCTCTATCCATCCTTCCAACGCCCGCACTGTGTGTAAACATGTTAAAGGTATTCATAACCCTTTGAGTGCGCGCAAATTATAAAAAAAAAAAAAAAAAAAAAAAAAAAAAAAAGGAACAAGGCAAGTAGGCTATATAAAAAACTATAAACATGTAAGGCACAAGAATGAATCTAACTTTAGAGTTAAGAGATTAGACAATGTACATACAGCAAATATTAAACGTCCAAGGAAATTTGCAGGTCCGATCGCTCTTTCCATTACTACTACCACTGATGGGAACGAACCCGGCACAAGCAACACTCGTAATAACACCAATTGAGAACAACAATGGCTTCACTATCATAAACATCGGGGACGGAGAAATCGTCAACCAAACGCAAACTATCCTACACATTATCAATCTGAACAATATTTTGCAGACTTTAAATGAGATCAAAAAATTCGAAATTGTCGGACAAAATTTAGAAATTAAAAAGTAATGTTATACAATATGCACCAAAATTCTTAGTATAAGGCCCCATAAGCAAACGTCAAGAAGAGGATTAATAAACATAGTAGGTACAGCTCAGAAATGGTTATTCGGTACAATGGATAACGCAGATAAGGAAGAAATTGAAGAACACCCTCAGGTTATAGACACTAATAATAAAAACGCAATACAAGAACTAAATACACAAATTAAAATCAATAGACAACTAGAAGAGAATATGAAAAACATTCAAGACTTAGTTAAACGAGACAGGGAAGAAATAGCACGTTACCAGAACGAAAGCGATGGTTCCGAAACAACCAAAAGCCTCGGATAAGGATGACTCAACTACGACCCCAGCAAACGAAATAAGGACAACAACCTTCGGATCTGTACGTGGAATGTTCTGTCCCTTTACAGACCACGTGCAGCCGAACAACTAGCAGAGGCTCTAGACTGCTATAAAGCAGATATTACCGCCATCCAGGAAGTGTGATGGGATGGGCCGGGCAAAAAGAGGATAAAAAACTCTGACATCTACTACGGTGATTGCTACAGAGGCAACAGGCAACGCTTATTTGGATGCGGATTTGTCATATGCGGCAGACTTAGGCAAGAAGTCTTAAGCTTCCGACACGTGAGCGAGCGTATTATGACTATCCGGATCAAGGCTAAATTCGCTAACATAAGCCTAATATGTGTTCATGCTCCCATGGAAGAAAAGGACCCTGCCACCAAAGTGTGTTTCTACGAGCTCCTCGACAAAACATAGGAGCAATGTCCTAAATACGACGTTAAAATCGTATTGGGCGATTTTAACGCCAAAATAGGGAAGGAGGACGTCTTTGGTAGGACAGTCGGTAAGCATAGCCTACACGACACCACGTCTGATAACGGACTAAGGCTAATTCATTTCGCTGTGGAGCGAAATGTCACCATAGCAAGCACATGGTTTCCTCATCTCGATATTCATAAGCAGACATGGCGGTCCAATGATCATGTAACGATCAACCAAATTGATCATATTGCGATCGACGTAAGGCATGCCTTCAGTATTCTGGATGTCCGGACCTTCCGAGTGGCCAACATAGACTCGGATCATTACGTTGTTGTAGCCAAGGTACGAATGCGGATATCCCAATCTGAGCAACAAAGAAGAATCACTGTGAGAAAATTTAACGTTGAAAAGCTACAATCGCAAGAGATCGCCAGACTCTTCGCTGAACGCGTATCCCGAAATCTCTCAATCACCCCTATGCCGCCAGCATCAAGTGCCGAAGACCAGTGGCAACGCTGCCAACATGCCATCAGAAACGCCGCGACTGATGTGCTGGGTCTCGCTCGCCCACCACCGCGAAACC
Organism: Brachypalpus laphriformis; assembly: GCA_945910035.1. Classification (NCBI taxonomy): domain Eukaryota; kingdom Metazoa; phylum Arthropoda; class Insecta; order Diptera; family Syrphidae; genus Brachypalpus; species Brachypalpus laphriformis. The sequence continues at coordinate 130,879,311 of OX246755.1, forward strand.
CCTGGTTTGACGAAGAATGCCGGCGAGTGCATGCAGCAAAACAAGGGGCATACAAAGCGGCGCTGCAAAGGAAAACGAGAGCTGCTCGTGAGCTCTACGAGCAAAATAGACGGGAAGAACATCGGCTTCTCCAAAAGAAGAAGGAAGAGCATGAGAAGCGCGTTTGAGAATATCGAGAGTTTATACTCCAGGAACAATGTACGGAAGTTTTATCAAAAGGTAAAAAGAACGTGTCAGAGGAGCAATACCCGTACAGAAACCTGTAGAGATGAAAATGGAAACCTCGTAGTAAAATCACAGTCGGTGCTAAGAATATGGAAAAACTACTTCTGCAGACTGTATAACGGCGATGAAGACCAACATCCCGCTGTCAGGCAGAATGAACCATTCAACATGGATGATGATAGTCAAAATTTCCGTCCACCTGACCTAAACGAAGTGAGGATAGCAATATCCAAGCTAAAATCCAACAAGGCTGCTGGACCTGACAGCTTATCGGCCGAACTTTTCAAGGCAGCTGGGGATGAATTGGTAGAGTGCATACACCAACTCATCTCTAAGATTTGGTCAGACGAGTGTATGCCTGATGAATGGAACCTCAGCATCGTTTGCCCGATCCACAAGAAAGGAGACCCCCTCAACTGCGCCAGTTATAGAGGCATCAGTCTCCTCAACATCGCATACAAGATCTTTTCTGCGATATTGTGTGAACGCCTGAAACCTTTTATCAACAGCCTGATTGGACCCTATCAGTGCGGTTTCAGACCAGGAAAGTCCACCATCGATCAAATCTTCACACTTCGGCAGATCCTGGAGAAAACCCAAGAATTCCAAATCGATACTCACCACCTCTTTATCGATTTTAAGGCCGCCTATGACAGCATCCTTAGAGAAGAGCTTTATAGAGCCATGTCTAGTTTTGACATCCCTGCCAAACTTGCCCGTCTGTGCAGGCTGACGATGGAAAACGCTCGCTGCTCCATTAAGGTCGGTAATGACCTCACCGAGACCTTTGATGTCAAAAAAGGTTTTAGACAAGGTGACGGAATAACTCACCCTAGTTTGCTCATTAGAGAAAAACTAATGATGACAGATATGGACCTAAGTAAACTAAAAAATATTAGAACAGGAATAATGCATTATCAAGATGACTTTGTTATCATTGCTTTAAAAATCCCCGAACAGGTCATAACCCTCCCAATTAAAATTAGTGTGCCTATCACAAATTCAGAAAAACAAGAAATCAATTTAGAACCATTTATGGTAATAACTTACGAAGGAAAAGAGTATTAATATAATAGTCAGGAAAACAATGTTAACGAGTTAAGAGAAACAAAACTGTTGGATGACAACAAATAAAAACTTTGAAATTATTAAATTAAATGATAGAACATACCATTGATATATTGTTAAGAACGCTGAAAATGTAACTATTCAAAACAATTGCGATCTTAGAGACATAAAACTTAAAGGAAATTACATTATCAACATTCAAAATTGTAATATAAAAATTAATGATGCAATTATAAAGAACAAAGAAACAAATTACACCTTTCAGTTATATTATGAAGAAATATTTTAAAAAAACATAACAGTTAACAGTGTGTTCGAAAAGTTTAAAGAAGTACAAGAAGTTGATAAGAGACAAACTATAGAATTAGTTGAATACCATAAAATTAAAAACTATGTATTATATATATATGCATTCGGTTGACCTCTTGAAGAATGCAAATGCAAGCAAGTCGGGTGGGAACTATTTCACAACTTTTCTGGCATATTGAACCTTTCTTCTGGCATTCCATTATCTTTTAAGTCAGTTGGTTTCTAAATCTAAAACTCTCCGGTGCAGCCCTCTGAAAAGAGCGACCGTATTAATAAGAAAACTAACGTAAAGTCCAAAATCAATAGATAAAGAAATCAATATATAATTAAATTCTTTATTAAAAATTTTGTTGAATTGTTTAAATAATTTAATTCGGGTGCCTAAGCCTGGAGGAAAGTTAAAGTCATCTTTATACCTAAAACTGGTAAGTCGACCCACACGAATCCAAAAGACTTCAGGCCGATCAGCCTGTCTTTATTCGTGTTGGACACTTTCGAAAGACTAATAGGTCTGCATATTCGCTCCAAATTAAGCCCTAGAGACATGTCCCCAGCACAATATGCCTATACAAAGGGCCGATCAGTCGAAACAGCACGAAGTGGTAGCAATGATCGAGTAATCACTCTACCACAAAGAATTCACACTAGCGGCCTTTTTAGACATGAAAGGAGCCTTTAACAATGTGAAAACTGAATCGATAAGACTATTACTAGACCGATTGAGAGTAAATTTCACACTCTCCAACTGGATAGAATGTATGCTCAAGATACATCAACTCGGAGTTGGATGACAGCCAATTAACTCCACTGGCCTCTAGAGGAACCCCACAAGAGAGGTCTTAACTTCTTTACTATGGACTCTAGTCGCAAACGAGATCCTTTTGAAATTTGGACATAGCGGAGTAAAAGTGGTTGCTTATAGAGAGGCATCGTCCTATTAATGTCCGGCAAATTCCTCGACACAATCACCGAACTTCTACAATCGGCCTTAAACAATCTCCATAACTGAGCGAAAATTTGTGGACTGAACGTCAACCCAGCGAAAACAGAGGTGGTCCTTTTCACTAAAAAAAGAAAAATTCCAGCTTTTGGACCTCTACGACTCGATATTTAGAGCGCATACTTGATCGCAAACTGTGCTGAAGAGATAAGACAAATGAAAAAATAAAGAAGCGTACATTGCGTTCTATGCTTGCAATAGAATTTTTGGTAAAAAATGGGGACCCAAACCTGCCACCATCCACTGATGTACACTGCCACAGTCAGACCCATTCTAACATATGGGTGCATTGCCTGGTGCCCGATAGCAGACAAAGTCACATATATCAAAGAACTGACAAAAATCCAAAGACTTGCTTGCATAGCATTCAATGGTGCCATAAGAACCACCCCGACCGCAGCCCTTGAAACAATTCTCACACTGATTCCACTGGACTTATACGTTAAGAAATCAGCCGCGATGAGTGCCCTACGCCTAAAAGAATCCAACTTGTGCAGAAGGGGCCACACGGGCCACCGTACTATAGCAAGGTGGGTTCACCTGGACGCCACCACAGGCTATCTTCCGCCAGCCCCCGACTTCAGCCTAAATGTCAGAACGGTCATCCCTTCAAGGGAACTCTGGACAGATGGTGGAACCATCAATCCGTATAGCAATTCTATCTTAACTGACGGGTCCAAAACAAACGAAGGAGTGGGTTCGGGCATCTACTCAACAGAATTGCAATATCACTAAGACTTCCGAACCCCGGCAGTGTGTTCAAAGCATAAGTCCTAGCTATAGCTGAAGCGGCACTAGAACTTTCCGTGAAGCTTGTTACTAGAAACCAGATTGATATTTACATAGACAGTCAAGCTGCTATAAAAGCCATCTCATCCGCGGTAAACAAATCGAAGCTAATAAAACGCTGCCACGAGGAGCTTAAAACGCTCACCGATAGCCACCATGTTACACTCTGGAGGGCCCCATGACACAAAGGAATTCCAGAGAACAAAAAGGCAGACGAACTAGTAAGAAAGGGGACCAAAACAAGACCTGTCAATGGTCCAAAACTCAGTCCTTCCTCCCCTAGAAGTTCTTAAATCAAATATAGCACTTGACTTCGAACGACTAGCAGACGAAAGATGGAGAGTACTTCCATTGTGCCGCGTATCCAGAAACATCTGGACAAAACGCGACAATATGAAAATCAAACTCATCTTCACTCAAAGTAGACAAAACTTGGCGCTTTTAATAGAAATCATTACTGGCCACAACCTATTGGCGGCCCACCGAATAAGAATGTGGCTAAGTACAGTAGCAGAAGAGGATACGTTTCGCTTCCTATGGAAATGCCCTAGTCTTTGCAACACCAGAAAGACGCCCCTCGGAGAGTATATCTTCAATCATCTGGGCGAACTGTCTGATAAGCCACAAACCACCATCCTGAAATTCATAACTCTTTTAGGATGGTTTAAAGGGGGCCGCTCCTCAGAACTCTAGCTACGAGTAATTTGTTTTTTTTCTAACTTTTCAGTGTTTCAGCCAGGAGTTTCCAAGGCAGGGGAGCACAATGGATCCTTTTGAGATCCGAGTACAGGCTGCACTAGTTCTATGCAGCTAGTCCCTTTAACCTAACCTAACCTAATATCTGAAGTGGTCCCCCAAAGGGGAAAGAAATCGACACCACTCTGAAGTAATGCGATAAGGGGCCCCGGAGTGGATGGTGTCAAGTAGAAAGCAGGAAGAAGGGGTTAAAGGTGGCTTTTAGTGAGTAGTGAGTCTAACACTACTAGAAACAGAGCGGGACTGTTTCCCGTGCACATTAGCGTTTTTCCACTACCCCGAGGAGGAAAAAAAGAAGAAGAAAAGTTGAGCGCGGGTGTAAGAAGTGATTAGTGCTTTGGTTTTGGTTGTCTATCTTAAGCCCCATTTTGTTTGCCTCAAGATCTAGGCTAGATTTTGAGCCATCAGATGAAGGTTCATTATCCGATGTGAAAGTGGGCAAACAACGTAGCCGAGATGTTTAAGGTCCATCGAATTCCATTGTTACTTTCCGTCAATGCTGCATGGAGTAATCGCTGATGAACACCAAAAACAACAGCGGTGACAGTATGTACACCTGCCGTACTCCGCTGTGTAAGACGTGACACTTACTGCGCAAGGCCAACCAGATACGATCTCGATTCAAGTTGTCGAAAGCTTTCTCAAAGTCGATAAACAGTAGGTGTAGCGGAGACCTGTACTCGACGGTTCTATTATGATTCGTAAGGTGTTTATGTGGTCGATGCAGGAGGATCTAGTACGAAAGCATGCCTGTTCGACGTCGAGAGTTGTATCTAAATGTTCCTTAATGCGTTCTAACATGATTTTAGCTATTATCTCTCTATACGGCCGGTAGAACACATATAGTATACCTCTACAGTTTCCACAGTCCAACAGATTTCCCTTATTTGGAAACTTGATGATCATCCCTCTTTTCCATTTCTGGGGAAATTGTTCACTTTCCCATGCTCCGCATGTGTCGGTATAGTAGTTGAGCCGATGTGTTTGGCGCCGCTTGGAATAGTTCGGCAGGGATGCCATCAATACCCACCGCGTTATTTTTTTTTTTTTTGTTATGGACACAGTTTCTGCTGTTATTTCGGTTTTACTAGAATGTCTGGTGCGAAATCGGGAATTTGTTGCTTCGGATGAACCATGAGAGTTCGAGATCACATCACCATCGTATAAGTGGTTAAGGACTGTAGTGAAATGATCTCTCCATCTAGTGAGCTGATCCTCATCCGAAATCAGAAGGTTGCCATCTAAACTCTTCACTGGATGTTGTTTGGAGTTCCAATCGGCAATAAGTTCCTTGGTGACGTCAGACAGTCCTACGCTCGCGACTGCTTGCTGCTTCTTCAGCCCTTGCGGCAAGTCAGTTAATATACTGACGTTTGTCCCATCTTACACTTTGCTGCATTCCCTTCTTTTTCACGCGATATTGGGCTTGTAGCTCGGTACTCTCTACTGCTGAGGCTACAGCAATCCGAGCCTTAATCACATCGCGTATGACGGAACTTTTTTTTCGTACCATTACCGATCCGTTGACGGGGGACGCGATTCGACCCCAGGATTTGAACCGTGAACCATTAGAGTGGCAGTCAAAGACGTTATCACTACACAATCGCCATCTCCAACAATTTACTTAAACCACTGCAACGATATCTAAAGCAGCATAATGAGTCGCCATTCCCTAAAAAAGCTTAAACAATACCTTGCAGAAAACCTTGCAAGCAACAATTTTAATGCAGCTGAGCTTTGGAGAAGTGATTGGATCACCTCGTCCATCAACGATTGTGCCGCGTACAGGACCGAACATCCATGCCTGTTGGCCACTGCCTGCCCAGAACAATGTGGGTCAGTCTCAATCGACTGCGGACAAATCACGTTTTTCTTTGGATTGCGCCAGGGATGTGTAACCTTCATAGATACTAATAGCCCAAGTGCTACTAGCATGCACGATTCGCAAACCTGAGTAATCGATGCCAGGAATACGCCTACGTACTAAACACACACCCTACACACTTAAACCACTCTCCCCACGGGGCTGCCGTTAGGTATTACTTCGCGGGGCTGGTTATCAATTTATGCTATGCTTCTTGTGCTGCTTCAGCTGCTCTTCTTAGCTTTTCTATTCTCCGCAGCTCTTTTTGTAGAGTTGTTACGAAGGAACATATTGCCATCCAATTCTCTTCCGACCGTAACATATGGTCGAGCAGTAATGACTGACTTGGCAGAGTAATTCTCAATGCCGTGAAACGTGTGCAGTAAAACACTGCGTGCTCCGTATCTTCATCTTCACCTGGGCATTCCGGGCAGGATGGTGAGTTGTTGTGTCCAAATCGGTGTAGATGTAGCCACCGTGGCCAGACAGGAACTGCGTTAGATGGTAGTTGTAGTTTCCATTATTTCGACTTATTATTAGCCCAACGAGCTTGCCACATAGCTGCTGACGCTGCCCTTTCTTCAATTTTTATCACCTTGATACCAGTGGCGTCGTGGTGACTCAATGCTCTTCTGTTATATATCCTCAGCATTTCATCTGCGAGAATATCGATGGGGACCATTCCAGCTATGACAAATGCAGCTTCGTCAGAGATGATTCGAAAGCCGCTGATTGTCCGTAGCGCACAGAGTCTGTATGATGACGATAGTCTCCTTTTGGTCTCCTTCGTCCTCAGTGCCTCCGCCCAGACTGGGGCGGCATATAACAGAACTGAGGTGATAACTCTAGAGACTAGAATCCTTCTAGCGTATCCAGGTCCACCGATGTTAGGCATGATACGCGAGAGAGCGCCCTGCATTTGCGATGCTTTTTTGGTAACAAAATCAACATGCGTTTTAAACCGTAGCTTGTTGTCCAGCATTACTCCAAGGTATTTAACCGCCTCTTTCGACCTGATGGTTTGGTTACCAACCTGAAAGTTGTCAAATTCGACGGTTATCCGGCTGGTTATAAGAACAGCTTCTGTTTTATGGTCAGCTAGTTCTAGTCCGGCGGATATTAGCCAATCTTTTATCCGGGCAATTGCTTCATTTGTAGCTGATTCTACTGCATGGATCCGTTTAGCTACTGTCACGACTGCAATGTCGTCGGCGAATCCAATTATCGTTACTCCCCCAGGTAGCGTTAATCGTAGGACTCCGTCGTACATGATGTTCCACAATAGTGGCCCTAAAACCGATCCCTGTGGAACTCCCGCAGTTACGTTGTAGTATTTTACCCCTTCATCGGTGTTGTACCTCAGCTTCCTGTTGTTGAAGTAGTTCGTCACTATCCGTAGCAGGTAATATGGCGTATCCATCCTGGCAAGTGACCTTCTAATAAACGACCAGTCCGCAGAGTTAAATGCGTTTTTAACGTCCAGCGTTACTACTGCACAATACTCCTTTGTGCTATAGAGCCATCTTTCGCCTTCGATAGCACCTTTGGCGCTATCAACTACCGCTCTTATGGCATCAACAGTGGATCGTGCTCTTCTGAAGCCAAATTGGTGATCTGAGAGTGCTCCTTTCTCTTCTGCTACTGCGAGTAATCTATTATAGATTATCTTCTCGAGGATCTTTCCCATGGTGTCCAATAGGCATATTGGACGATAGGATGATGGTTCTCCTGGAGGCTTCTTTCCTTTTGGCAGTAGGACCAAATGCTGCGTCTTCCATTTTTCGGGAAAAGTTCCTTCTTCAAGGCACTGCTGCATTGTTGATATGAAGAGGTCTGGTCTTTTTTTTACAGCTCCCTTTACTGCCTTATTCGGGATGCCGTCGGGTCCCAGCGCCTTGGTTTCACCTATCTTGCTGCATGCCCTTTGAAGCTCCTCGTGAGTAATTAAAGGAATATCTTCTGGATTGACTTCTCGTATAATATTGCACATAGTAGCAGGCCTTTGAGGGAAGAGGTGCTCTACTATGGATCTCAGCGTTATCGGGCATGTTATTTGAGGAGTCCTATAGCCCTTCAATTTCGTCATCACCATTCTGTATGCCGAGCCCCATGCGTTAAAGTCGGCTTCTTGACAGAGACGTTTAAAACATGCAGTTTTGCTTTCCTTGATGGCTCTATTTAAGTAAGGGTATCCAGGCATTGTTGGCAATCCGCCCTCTTACAAATCACGGTAGACGTGCCGCAACGCTGTGGAAATGGGTAGCTGTCGACACACCAAACTGCGATTATGGACAAACGAGGAAAAACGAGGAGCACCCAATTTGGCGACAAAACCAAAATGACGCCGTTCCACAAAGACTGCTCTTGCATTTTGGTTCCAAAGCTCATACTGAACATCAGCTCGTGGGGTTTGCCAACAATTTGTCTAACTGTCTTGTATTAGAGATGGATTTAGTAAATTTTTGTGTTATGGAACTCAAACGCAAATGTAAACAAAATTTAAGGTGTGTTTTATTTTTAATAAATAAAGACTGTATTCCTGCCGCAGTTCAGTCTGTGTGTTCTGAAAACCACAACTACAATATCCTTTCATACCTAATCGCTAGGTAACATCAGTAAATTTGAACACTTATACGCACAGAGGTTCCTCGTATGCCTTATCTTGAAATTCGTAGCAGGCACGGTGATGTCGTTCTTTTCTCAGTTATAGATGTTAGCACACATTCGGCTTAAATAAGGCACTTTTATCTGTAACGATGTGTTCGCTGAATTATCTAAAGCTCAGCCTTATAGCCTATCATCAGGCTCGGTGATGTCGTTCTTTTCTCAGTTATAGATGTAAGCACACATTCGGCTTAAATTAGGCACTTTTATCTGTAACGATATGTTCGCTGAATTATCTAAAGCTCAGCCTTATAGCCTAAGTCATATGTTGTTTGGAAAATCGTAACAATCTCCTTGACCTAATGTCATCTTTGGGCTATATCCATGTACAATCTAAGATTCGTAAATCCAACAGTCCTCCCTCTGTCAACATACACAAACCGGCTTTGAAGTCTCTCCTCACAAACATGCATTCTATAAGTTCAAAGGCCTGCGCACTGTCAAACAATCCAATTTCAACGGAATCCAGAACAAATTCCATAACAAATAACTCCACAAACGGTTGGTTCCACCCCCTAAAGTCTTATGTTGGTCAGTCCGCTTCCACATCTTGACAGAAATCAGTGCCGCATCCGCAGAACGTGTTGAAAATAAAATTCTCTTTGTCAGTAGATACTCCAGTGTTTTGTTATAATTTGGGTCCAAATCATCAGCAACAATTATAATTCGGTGTTCTATTTGGTCAAAACCATCCAACTGTTGAAAATAAAGGTATTTACCAATCAAAATTTAATTTTATCCAAACTATCACCAGTCCACCGTGCAAGGACATGGGTGGATTATTTTTAGAACCTAAGTCTTTCCTCCATTTTCTCGTTTTGTGAATAAGTTAATCATGTGTTTAAGGACCCAAAAAGGTATCCCAATCAAGCAATTTTGTACAATAAAACATTCAAACCCTCTGCACCCCGAAAGGTGCCCTTCCTAACCAAATGGAAAAGGCAGTTCATTTATCGATTTTGAAATTAGTTTTTTTTCTTCTGCCTTTGCCCGTCATCCATTCGCATGCACACACACGTTTTGCTTCCTCCCCTTCCGGGTGGAATATAAAAGTCAACAAAAAAAAAGGACACCCTAATGGGTGAATCTAAAGGAGTCGACTTCTTTCTCTGGAATAGAATTTCATTCTTAAAAAAGGTGGTTAGAAAGGATAAGAATAGTATTCTCGTTTCAAACTTTGTAAGGACTCCGTTGAGTCATTCGGTGAATGCGTAAGGACTTAGTGGCAACAAATAAAAAATGCATTAGTGGGCTGCGGATATGTTTTCTTCTCTTATATTTTTGCCCATTTGTGTATCCACGAGTAGTTGCGGCATCATTAAGAATAACCTTCGGGAAGTTTATGAGTTTTTCTCTTCTTTTCTGTGGTACTTGAGAATGCCTACGCAAAGATGTTTCACATTAGAAAGGACGACAGAAGATATAGAGGAGCCTCTTTTTTTTTGCATTAAAATGACTCAGTTTTGTGTTATAATTTTATGCAAATGACCTGTGAACTGTAGAATGGTCTCCATTCAATTTGCGTGGTTCGTATGTGCCTGGGCTTTGGTTGAATTATACAAAATGGTTTATTCAAAATAGTATATAAAATTAAATTGAGCAAAACGTGCAAATTATGAAAATTTGGCTGTATTCTACACCACCAAGGCGCCATTTGTGGATACGTTTGCTACGTCTTCAGAGATGGTTCTCATTCACGCATTTCTATTATGCCAACCAACCAACACAGGACATTTTTTGGAGGACATATGTATGTACTGAGCAGCTATTCTATGGTGCTACAGTATAAGATCATCAAAAACGTACATTATTCATGTACAAGTATGACACTGTCGGCTTAGTAAAGTGACACTCCGTCAAAACAACTTCCATTAATCATGTACTAAATCACTTACATTTACGTTTTAAAATACATTATTTCCGTAGGTCCTATGATCAGACTGTCTTTTTACAACAGAGGAACTGGTACCAAATTGTTAGTCCCCTCCTATAACTTGACTATCATGTGGGGATGCGATGTCCTTTTGTCCTTTTTAGTCACATTAGGCTTTTGTTTGTACTTCGAATTGTCAATGGCCTTATTAATATTCTTTGATGGTCGGAAATATCCTGTCCCCAGGATGAATGATTCTTGTCTTGTTGAAGTCATCAACTGATTTCCGAAGTTCTATGATGATTTTGATGACCGTACTTCCGTCATCTCATCTTACAAAACTATGTCCAAGACTTCAAAAAGTTAAATTTAAAATATGTATATCATCTTTCATGGATACGAGTATGAATGGAATGTGCATCACTCTCCCGACATATTTCATTGGTATGATCTGGTGATAGATAGCTATGGGGCCTCTTTAACATATAATGGCCACTAACGACACCGGTTTGGGGGTCTTTGGTGGTCTCTTTTGCTTCTAAATATTAACTTACATCTAAGAGTAAGTTGCAAATGAAGTAAAGAGATAGGTAATCAAGATTTTTTTTACGTGCCCAATACGACACAATTACCTTCTTTTTTTTTTTTACTAATAGCCCGAGTGCTACTAGCATGCACGATTCGCAAACCTGAGTAATCGATTCCAGGAATCCGCCTACGTACTAAACACACACCCTATACATTTGCGCGCACTCAAAGGGTTATGAATAGGTACCTTTAACATGTTTACACACAGTGCGGGTGTTGGAAAGGATAGGGAGAGAGAGAAAAATTTTTGGTGTAGTGGTTCTTGAAGCTCAGTTGTTTATGCTTCAGAGATTCTCCGGGGATGGCGTCCAAATAACTGGGGAGATTTTTTTTTTTTTGTTATTTTTTTGTCTTTGTTTCTGATTCACAGTACTTTTTTCCCGATAACCGATGTCAAGGGTAAATCACCATCAACAGAGCGAACAATTTTTCCAGCCACATGACCAAGCTACTGCCAGCGTTATGCCTTCGCAATAGTGTTCAAACAAGCTTTCACAAAATGATCGGACTGACTTTAGATATTTCATGAGAAATAAATAAATGCTTGCTGACATTAGGATTTGAACCATGAACCATTAGCTTGGCAATTGACGACGTTACCACTACACCATTGCCACCCCTCTGCTCTTCGCAACGCGTTCTGTACACACACTATGAATGAGCAGATCTCCATCCACTCGCCCTCTGATCGCGTCATGTGACTTACGAGATTTTCTGGGATTGGCAGGTTTGCTCTATCTTCTGCACAGCGTCTGCAATAAAACGTTGCATGCTCCGCGTCCTCCTCCTCGTTTGGACATTCTGGACACAGGGGCGAACTATCGTGTCCAAATCTATGGAGGTATTTCCGGTAGCTGCTGTGTCCGGACAGGAACTGTGTGAGGTGGTAGTTACAGTTCCCCCTCGCTCTCTCTGTCCATGATTTTATAGTGGCAATGAGCTTGAGGATCCACCTGCCTTTTGTAGAGCTGTCCCACCTGGTTTGCTACAGCGTTGCCGATGCTGCCCTTCCCTCTTCCTTAGTCCTTTTTACCTCTTGCTAGTTCGAGGTACGTCTAAGGTACACCTCCTGCATCTCATCCGCGAGGATGTCGATTGGGTCAATCCCAGCTAAAACCTAGGCTGCATCGTCGGAGATAATTCGGAAGCCGCTGATCACTCTGATTGCGCAGAGTCTGTGAGCTGATGATAGCTTCTTCTTCTCAGTGCACCCGCCCATATCGGGGCAGCGTATAGAAGTACCGAGCTGACCACTCTGGACAGCAGGCTCCTGCGGGCATATGCAGGCCCGCCGATATTTGGGAGCATTCGGGAGAGTGCTGCCTGCATCAGCTGCATGCTTTCTTACTAGAGTACTCGATGTGGGCTTTGAAGCGCAGCCTATAGTCGAGCATGACTTCAAGGTACTTCAAGGATTCTTTGGACCTGATTGTCTGGTTTCCGACCCTGAAGCTCGCATATTCCACCTTCTTGCGGTTGGTTATTAGGACAAAAAAAAATATTAGGACAGCTTCAATCTTTTGGGCAGCTAGTTCTAGACCGGTAGACTCCAGCCATTCCCCTATTTTTATAACTGCCTCATCCGCGGCAGACTCCACCTCTTGTACGTGCTTGGCTACTGTAACCACTGCGATATCGTCAGCGAAGCCAATCTCTTTGACTCCCTCGGACAGTGTTAGTCGCAGAACTCCGTCGTACATAATGTTCCATAGGAAAGGTCCAAGGACCGACGCTTGCGGGACTCCCGCGGAAACGCTGTAGTGTTTAACGCCATCGTCACTATGGTATCATCCTCAGCAGGTAGTATGGTGTATCCATCCTGGCCAGGGATCTCCTAATGAATGACCAGCTTGCCGAGTTGAACGTATTTTTGAATACTGCGCAGTATCTCTTCGTCCCCCATCTCCACCTTTTCCCCTGTATTGCTTCAGTTGCTGTATATACGAGTACTACCGCCTTTATGGCATCGACGGTAGAACGTGATTTTCTGAAGCCGTACTGGTAGTCTGACAGGGCTCCGTTTTCCTCCGCCACCGCAAGCAGTCTGTCATTAATAATACGCTCTAGAATCTTTCCTAGCGTATCAAGCAGGCATATTGGGCGATACGTTGATGGTTGTCCAGGCGGCTTATTGCCCTTCGGAAGCAGCACTAAAGGTTGCAACTTCCATGGTGTAGGGAATACCCCCTCCTCTATTAGACGGAGAGCTGGTGAAATTTTTTCATGATTATTTCGTCAACAAAATGTTGCTTATTTTTTTGGTTGTCGTGTTCGGATACATGACGGATGTGAAATTCTGCCGGACCTGGGCCGGGCGCCTTTAGGGGCTACAGGGCCTCAAAGTTGTAAAAGATGTTGCAAAAAAAGTTATAGCGTCAACTTTGAGTCCTTGTTTGATGAATCGCAATTAAAAATCATATCGTGTAGTGTAATTGCCAGAGCGATTAGGCGGTCGCAAACCCCTGCCAGAGTGCCCGTAATATGTAACAGAAACTCAAATTTTTAAGTTAGTTCGTCCACACTCAAATTTTGGTATATCATCTAGTATATACTGGTAAATCTACAACTAAAATGCCAGAGCAAAATTCCGGTCGCAACACCTTGCCAGAGCGCGTCAAAGCGCATTGTGAGCGAGGGACCTTTTCAATGGTTTGTATAAGTAATTGTTGCATATCTTCAAAAATATGTAAATGAATAAAAATATTTTAATTGATTCTGAAAGATTATTTATTTACAAGTTTAGTCCTAACATTTATACTTTCGAAAATATTTGATTTTAAAACCCAACATTTCGAGATGAACCAAATACTTTTTCTGCTCATGATATTTCTACACCTAAAGTAACATAAGAGGGTTTTTTTTTTGTTTTTTTTTTCAGTAAGTCCAATCATTAGTTGTTTAGTCTGCAATTTAAAAAAAAAAAGTCTTCACCATAAGTCAAAATACATTGCATTACTCACTTTAAGGTATGCGTAAATATGATATGAGTTTATTGAGAAGTACAAAAAATTTTTAAGGATTTCTTTGTTCAATTTGCAGTTTTAATCTGTCTGTTAATACAATCATAATAAAACTATAATATTAAAATTTATTTCGAGTAAAATGTGTATTTTTTATAAAGGCAGTTGATAAAATCTATCTGGTTTTCGAAGCTTTTATTTTTTTAAAGATTAGATTAGATAAGTTTTATTTATACTTCAGTTAGTTACATAAATTTAAAGCATACACAAATCAAAGATATGGCCTGTACCTACTGGATGCAGCGTTTGTTTTTCTTCATGGTACCGACCACAGAGAGCTTCCATCCTAGTAAATCGTTGGCTAGAGGAAGTGATGTTGAAAAATTACCAATGCTACGTTTCTGCTAGTGTCTTCATAAAGAACATCCAACTCCTTGACAACGCACTCGCCTTGATTTTATCTCGAACATTGCCAATCTTTCAGTATAAATGGATCCATTTAGTGGATACTTACTTACTTACTTAGGTGGCGCTACAGTTCGGGGTGAACCTGGGCCTCAACCAACAAGCCTCTCCATTTAGCTCGGTCTTTAGCTAATTGCCTCCAGTTGCGCACTCCAAGTTGGTCGAGGTCCCCTTGAACTTGTGCGCGCCACCTACGGCGATGATTCCCTCTACTTCGTCGTCCCTCGGGATTAGATTCGAAGACTCTGCGGGCCGGAGCGTTGGTGTCCATTCGCTCTACATGTCCTAGCCATCTCAGACGTCCAATACGCAGTTTTTTGACTAGGTCGATTTCGCTGTACAGCTCGTATAGTTCGTGATTGAATCTTCTCCACCAAAACCTGTCAACGCAAACAGGACCGAGAATCTTACGAAGAATTTTTCTCGAAGCGACCAAGGATATCTTCATCCTCTTTTAATAAAGTCCATGTTTCAGCGCCGTAAAGCAGGACTTGGATGATCAGGGTCTTATACAGAGTCTCTTTAGTTGTTCGGGATAGGGCTTTACTCTTGAATTGCCTTATAAGCCAAAAAAACAGCGATTGGCAAGAGTTATTCTTCGATTGATTTCTACGCTGATGTTGTTTGTAGAATTTATAGCAGAGCCAAGGTAGACAAATTCCCTTACTACCTCGAAGTTATAGCTGCCCACTGTGACGTTTTGTCTAATTCGTCGGTGTTGGTTTTCCCTTCTTGTTGACAGCATATACTTAGTTTTGCTCTCGTTTATCCCTAAACTCATTTTGGCCGCTTCCGCCTCAATGCTTGCAAACGCACCGGTGACAGCCCGCTGAGTTCGTCCAATAATGTCGATATCGTCGGCGTATGCAAGCAGTTGTACAGACTTGTAATAGATTGTGCCTCCGGTGTTGGCTTGTGAGTTCCGCACAATCCGTTCAAGTACAATGTTAAAGAAGTCACATGACAGCGCGTCACCTTGTCTAAAACCTTTTTTGACATCAAAGATCTCGGTGGGGTCATTACCGACCTTGATGGAGCAGCGAGCGTTCTCCATCGTCAGCCTGCACAGACGGACAAGTTTGGCAGGGATGTCAAAACTAGACATGGCTCTATAAAGCTCTTCTCTATAGATGCTGTCATAGGCGGCCTTGAAATCGATGGAGAAGTGGTGAGTATCGATTTTGAATTCTTGGGTTTTCTCCAGGATCTGCCGAAGTGTGAAGATTTGATCGATGGTGGACTTTCCTGGCCTGAAACCGCACTGATAGGGTCCAATCAGGCTGTTCATAAAAGGTCTCAGGCGTTCACACAGTATCACAGAAAATGTCTTGTATGCGATGTTGAAGAGACAGATGTCTCTAAAATTGGCGCAGTTGAGGGGGTCTCCTTTCTTGTGGATGCTGAGATGCTGAGATTCCATTCATCAGGCATACACTCGTCTGACCAAATCTTAGAGATGAGTTGGTGTATGCACTTTACCAATTCATCCCCAGCTGCATTGAAAAGTTCGGTCGTCAGGTCCAGCAGCCTTGTTCGATTTTAGCTTGGATATTGCTATGCTCACTTCGTTTTGGTCAGGTGGACGGAAATTTTGACTATCATCGTCTATGTTGAATGGTTCATTCTGCCTGACAGCGGGATGTTGCTCTTCAGCACCGACTGTGATTCTACTACGAGGTTTCCATTTTTTTCTCTACAGGTTTCTGTACGGGTATTGCTCCTCTGACACGTTCTTTTTACCTTTTGGCAAAACTTCCGTACATTGTTCCTGGAGTATAAACTATCGATATTCTCAAACTTGCGCTTCTCATGCTCTTTCTTCCCGTCTCTTTTGCTCGTAGATCTCACGAGCAACTCTCGTCTTTCGCTGCAGCGCCGCTTTGTATGCCTCTTATTTTGCTGCATGCACTCGCCGGCATTCTTCGTCAAACCAGGGGCTTTGCGGTGGTGGGCGAGCGAGACCCAGCGCATCAGTCGCGGCGTTTCTGACGGCATATTCGCAACGTTGCCACTGGTTTTCGGCACTTAATGCTGGCGGCATAGGGGTGATTGAGAGATTTCGGGATACGCGGTTAGCGAAGAGTCAGGCGGTCTCTTGCGATTGTAGCTTTTCGACGTTAAATTTTCTCACAGTGATTCTTCTTTGTTGCTCAGATTGGGATATCCGCATTCGTACCTTGGCTACAAAAAGGTAATGATCCGAGTCTATGTTGGCGGCTCGGAAGGTTCGGACATCCAGAATACTGGAGGCATGACTTGCGTCGATCGCAATATGATCAATTTGGTTGATCGTTACATGATCATTGGACCGCCATGTCTGCTGATGAATATCGAGATGAGGAAACCATGTGCTTGCTATGGTGACATTTCGCTCCACAGCGAAATCAATTAGCCTTAGTCCGTTATCAGACGTGGTATCGTGTAGGCTATGCTTACCGACTGTCCTACCAAAGACGTCCTCCTTCCCTATTTTGGCGTTAAAATCGCCCAATACGATTTTAACGTCGTATTTAGGACATTGCTCGTATGTTTTGTGGAGGAGCTAGTAAAAACACACTTTGGTGGCAGGGTCCTTTTCTTCCGTGGGGGCATGAACACATATTTGGCTTATGTTAGCGAATTAAGCATTGATCCGGATAGTCATAATACGCTCGCTTACGTGTCGGAAGCTTAAGACTTCTTGCCTAAGTCTGCGCGTATGACAAATCCGCATCCGAATAAGCGTTGCCTGTTGCCTCTGTAGCAATCACCGTAGTAGATGTCACAGTTTTTCATCCTCTTTTTGCCCGGCCCATCTTATCGCACTTCCTGGATACCTGCTTTATAGCAGTCTAGGGCCTCTGCCAGTTGTTCGGCTGCACGTGGTCTGTAAAGGGACAGAACATTCCACATACAGATCCGAAGGTCGTTGTCCTTATTTCGTTTGCTGGGGTCGTCATTAGTTGATTCATTCTTATCCCGAGGCTTTTGGTTGTTTCGGAACCATCGATTTTTTACGTGGTAGGGAAGTTACCCCGACGGCAAAACCCCCAACCTGGAGGGCCAGTTCCTTAATTATTTCCCTAGGACGAGGGGCCGGGTACACCGGTGCCAGTAGTCCACTACGGGAGTATGAGCGCTGCCGTTGGCCCATTAAGGGCTCCTCCGCCACCATCTCTATTCCAATGTTCTGACCAACATTGGAAATTCCTTCCCGACCTGTGATCCGAATACGTCGAAGCAGATCGCGCAAGGTATTCACTAAGTTCAACCTAACTGGAACTATAGACGCCACCGTTGACCCCCCCTCCCCTCTCATCTGCTGCCGCCAAGAATCCTCCAAACGAGGTTGGTTACCCATTTCTTGGATTAAGGTACAAGGCACCCGGCTGTCACCGCGTGGAGGTTGAGAGTAGGAGTTGGTAGGCCTCAGCTGAGTGAAAACGCTTGTGTTTTCATATGATCGCATGCACTACCGTTTGACCAGCCTATTTACCTATTAGCCAGTTCGTTTTATTAAATTTGATGTTTAGTTCGATCCTTTTTTGTTTGACATGTTCCTCCCAACGTAGCTTTGCGTTCATGGTCATGCTCAAATACTTTGCATAGTTTGAGTGTGGGATTTGCGAACCAAAGATGGTTACTAGGTGGAATTGAATTCTTTTATATGTAAAGTCCAAATGGATTGACTTTGTGTTGTTAAGCTTTATTCGCCACAACTTTGTCCAATTGACTACCTCATTAATAGTTTCTTGTAATTTTTTACTAGATCCCTCTTCGTTTTTTCCAATTGCTAGAATTGCCGTGTCATCAGCAACATAGCTATCGTACTAGTAGCTGTAACTGGTAGATCGCTAGTATATAAAAGATAGAGAATCGGTCCCAAAATACTTCTTTGGGGGATTCCTGCTTTAATTTCCTTAAGTTGAGAATATACACTTTCATATTTGACCCGAAAGAAGAGGTACGATTCAATAAGGCCTACATATTGGAGTGGAAGTAGCACCTTCAACTTAACTTGCTTGGTCAACGTCGGGGAAAACTGCTGAGCAAACCATTCTTCTTTCAAATGTCCTTTCGATAACATCGGTAATTCTGTGGACCTGATCCAGGGTAGAGTGCTTATCCCTGAATCCGAATTGATTGGATGGAATAAGTTTCTTAGATTCAATTATAGGTTTTAGTCTTTTTAAAATTAATTTTTCAAATAGTTTTAACATTAAAGGCAATAGTGATATTGGCCTGTACGATGATACTTCATGGGGATCCTTTCTCTACTTCTGAATCCTGATTACTTCCGCTATTTTCCAGTAACAAGGAACATAGGTGCTTTTTTCAGTTTAAGGTTTTTTTGAATTTCATTTTTCAATTCATTTTCCGCAATACAGGGAATTCTAACGTTCGTCTCACAGGAACTTAATGGGATATTTAGAGCGGGCAGGAGAACTTTCCAATCAGCTTTTTGGAGTGTTTGGGTAAAAATTAGAATTTCATCGTCAAGTTGGTCTTCAGTTTGTGGGCGAGTGGTTAGATTTATTTCTTCATCTAATATAATGTATGTATGTTGGAAATAATTCCAATCCGTCAATTTCTTTACAAGATATGTATTTTGTTGTCTCAATATTATGTGGTCGAATAGTGTTAAAAAGACTGGAGAATGATCAAAGCTGAGGTCTGCTCCTTCTTCAATTAACAAACAATATTTGGTTTTTTGCCTGGTAATGAAAAAGTCAAGTAAGTTAGGAGACTTAGCCAAATCGGTTGGCGAGTTTGTAGGTTTCCCAGTTGAAATAAAACCCGGTGCATGTATTGCTTTTAGAAGTTCGCGGGCCTTACGCATTGATTTGTTACATAAAGTAAATGTGTTTTAGATTTCTTCCCAGGAATCACAATATCTAATTTTAGAATACTCTATTTCTGCATAACATTTATTCCCGACTACTTGCTCGGACTTATTCCTTTGACTTATAGGCTGATGTATGAAATATTCGTATGTTGAAGTTCTATATTCGAATTGCGAAACATATCTACTCGTATGTATCTTCTATTTCTAAAAAAAGGAATTTCCAATGAATTACCCTGTATGAATTTTCTGACGCTTATATGAATGTTAATATTCTAATGACGTTGAACTACTAAAATAAATTCACATATACACACATACAAGTGAATAAATTAGAAAGCATGCATACTTGAGTGGGATTGCTATTCAGTAGAAATTTCTGAACATGTCGGAATTAAGTATTTATTACAAGGATAAGATGATGATAAAATTGGAAAATTTCTCAAAAAAAAAAAGGATTGATCCTTTTCACATTTTTAATTCATAGGGATTATTTTTGGAATGTGTATGTGTATGAATGACACAAATAAATTTTTCCCTTATCCCCATGACGAATTACTATTTACATTGGTACCAAAAAGAAAAAAAAGGCGGTGTCTAGGAAGGGCGAGTCACTGAGTGAATTAATGGTACCATGCACGAATAAAGTGTAATTTTGGCAGGATTCAGTTTTGACATTCAAAGTTTTTTGGTCGTCGCTGTTGCAGCAAATTATTATAAGTGAAATAAATTTGTAGACAGTGGATGGGTTTTTATTAAGCGTCAGGGTTTGCAAGTACATTTAATTGTCTGCAATCTTTGTTCTAATTTGTGAGTAACTTAAGTAATTTACATTTGTTACTAATTTAATGTAAGTGATGGGACTCACATTAGTTTTCTCTGCGAAGTTTCTGTACTCGTGTCCCTACTAAAACAAAATAAATGGAAATAGAATGGTGCTATGAATTTGTATTGAATTTACTGGGAAACTATTACTTTAAAGTTTTTGTTTTATGTATTGTATTACTAGCTGACCCCCGTCGAAAACGACGAACATTTTTACTGAGTTTAATGGGCAGAAATATAAGATAAAAAAGTAACTTTGTGAATTATATTTACCAATAAGATCTAAGTATAGTTAGGAGATTAAATGCCTACCTCAGTAGATGAATAATTCGCTATTTATATATTCTCTTCAATCTCACTGTGAAGTAATTTACTATAAAAATGTTGCCATAATTTTCAATCGATAGTTTCATTTTTATTAGGAAGTTAAGATTAATACACAACATTTTTATTTTCTCATTTTTCCCTTAACATATTTTTAAATTTTCGTTACGACGAACTCGAGACATTATCACATATAGTTGCACATGTGCAAATACTTGACTCTTCAGATTAAGTGGAACTAAATTAAACGTTTGACCTGTAAATTGATTGGAAATTGTCTTCGCTTGAACTCAAATGGTAGATCAAAATCACCTGCCATAGTTAAATCTATTTTTGGCAGAATGACCTTTTAGTTAATGTTGCTACCCGCTGCAATGTTGCATTCTATGGTGTGTCTACCAAGTTGTTTCACAATTAAATATGTATCATTACAAAGTATTTTTTTTTACATTAATCTTTCGCAATAACAACGATAGCTCCAACTCGAAAGCGTAATTTATGGGGCGGCATACATACCTTGAGGCGTCAAAGAATTTAAAAACTCTATTAGGCAAGTTTTCTCATCGTCTGTACAAATGATAGTTTCTTCGATGCTGATATACTCGTATACCATTTCTTTTTCTCCTGGAGTGAAAACTATGCCAATGATTTAACATTCCTAGGAGCTAGGTGGGGAATTGGTGGGGAAATAAAGTTATTTGCACATGTACAATATGTATATACAAATTTTTAATTTTCCCAAAACTTGGTATGCCATGTTGTTCTATATGTCAGACGTTGCTTAGATATTAAATTTGAACAAAATCGACTAAGAAATAGCCTATTTTAGAAAAGTACCGTTGTACGACTTTTTAGCCAAAAATTTGGTACGCCACCTGATAGCATATCTCTAAGCTATTCGAAATATGAAATTTTAACAAACTCGTTAATCATTTTCGAAAAAATCGGCCTTAAGTAAAGTACCGTTATTTTTGAGGCTAGAATGAAAATTCCGATTTTACCTCGGGGTATAAACTTGCAGATCGCAGATATGAAGTTTCAAGCAAATCCGCCCAGTCGTTCAGACCGACGGGCAGAATTGCAAGACCCACCTTTTCGATTAAAATCTCGAGTTCGAGTTTTTTCATGATTACAAAACTTGCTCTATATTAAATGTGCAAGTAAAAATACAGTAATAGTAAAATAACATATACATACATACATATATTTTCAATGGCCCGCTAGTCCTATATGAGGGTCGCGGGGGTAGGATGCTCAGGTGGACCCTCCATCCTTCTCGATCCTCCGCCATTGACTCCAACTCATCAGGAGGAATCCCTAGACGGCTCCAGGAGAGATGTCGGACTTGGTCCAACCATCTATTTCTAGGCCTACCGCGGGTTCGTCTACCTGATGGCACGGCCACCATGGCACGTCTTGGAAGCCGGTCTGGGGGCATACGAACTAAGTGAGCAAACCATCGAAGCATAGATCGTTCCGTTCGGAGAAGTAGCTGCTCAACATTGAGCTCCTCGCGTACTCTGGTGTTACACACTCGATCCCTACGAGTTATTTACAGCAACACCGGGAAGGAACCTCATTTCGGCAGTTTGTATCCGCGATCTTATTCTTTCGGTCACTACATAAATTTCATGACCATAGGTGAGAGTTGGAACATACACCGAGTTAAAAACCGATAGCTTAGCTTGAACACTAAGTTCGGCCTTCCGTATAACAGATTGACCAAACTCTCTCAAAATTGATCCACCCTCACCAATTCTACAGGATAATTCGGCATTTCTCTTCCCATCACTCGTGAATAAGACCCCAAGGTACTTAAACTTATCCACCTGCTTCAGTGGGACTCCACTAACATGCAGAGTGCACTGAATGGGTTTTTGGATACGACCATTACTTCCGATTTGTTCACGTTGATCTTCATTCCAGCATCATCACAAACGGCTACAAACCTTTCAAGTGCGCGCTGACGTTCGGTTTGAGAGGACCCAAGGATGACCAAATCATCCGCAAAGAGCAGATGACTAATCTTTAGGTCTCCCACTTTGAAACATTCTCCGCTACGGCTGCCCTGCAACATCCAATCCATATATACAATGAAGAGCAGAGGTGACAAAACGCACCCTTGTCGGAGTCCAACGCCCACAGTGAAACGTATTGATTTAACACAGTTTATCCGAACACAGCTTCTACAGTTTGTATATAAAGACTGAATCGCCTTTAACAGCGAACCATCAAACCCATACTCTTGCAGAACACTCCAGAGTTTGCCTCGAAGAACCCTATCATATGCTTTTTCCAAATCCACAAAACAAGTGTAGACAGGTTTAGCATACTCCCAGGCCTTCCCAAGAACCATTCTGAGAGTGAATAACTGGTCGGTTGTGCTTCTACCGGGACGAAAACCGCACTGCTCATCCCCCAAACTGTCCTCAACCACAGCTCTGGAACGCGTTTCCAGCACCTTAGCGAAGAACTTTCCAGGGAGACTTAAAAGGGATATACTCCTATAGTTGGCGCAATTTCTTTTGTCCCCCTTTTTAAAAAGAGGAACTGTCACCCCCAATTGCCAATCAACAGGTGTTTCACCGCATACCCAGTCCACTTAAGCACAACTTTTTCATACTTTTCAATTCAATTTCAATTCAATCAACAATCTTCAAACAATAAAAAAAGTTTTAAACCAGATTGACTAGGGATAGTTTTGTGGAGAAGCTTTCACTTAGCTTTTCATAACTCTCACCAAAACGCACCTACTGTCAGTCTTGTGAGCGAAATTGTTCATTAGTATATTTATTGATCGCTGCGCTATTTAATTGAACGCGTACGTGTTAACAGAATGAGCATAACTGCTTTATTATTATACATTACCAAAAATAATTTCTTAGGTAAGCGAATGTCAAAATTTCTCCAGTAATTTAGCTAAATAAGTAACTTAATTTTTTGTTTCCTTTTTTGTGGGCGAATCCGGGCTTGTATGTTGGTTGGTTGATTATAGAGAGTTTGCCTTCGTTCTTCACTTAAGCCTCCATTAAGCCCGTTGTGTTCCCCTTGTTATTTTATTTGCCTGTGCGGAGTATGTATGGAGTAGGACGGCATGAGAGTTGGGATCATGTGATGTATTAGATCGGGTATCGTTGAGGACCTCAGAACTTTTATTCTCAACCTTGCTGCTGCGGGGCAGTGCCAGAAGACGTGTTCTACATCGTCCTCCTCCTGGCAGTGGGCACAAATTATTGTCTCTCTCAGTCCTATTCTAAAAGAGTATTTGTTGAGACTAAGGGAATACGAAGTTATGTAGTCCTATCATCAATCCTTGGGATCTATTATACTTGGTAAATAGTGTTTGGTAAACTCCTGTCGTATCTTCTCATTGATTCATATTTTTTATAGTTGTCACTTTGGCTGCAACAAGGTAATGATCCGAGTCTATGTTACATGATCATTAGACTGCCATGTC
The DNA here is from genome assembly GCA_945910035.1 of Brachypalpus laphriformis. Taxonomy (NCBI): domain Eukaryota; kingdom Metazoa; phylum Arthropoda; class Insecta; order Diptera; family Syrphidae; genus Brachypalpus; species Brachypalpus laphriformis. Next base: position 130,903,300 of record OX246755.1, read on the forward strand.
TGCTTATGAATATCGAGATGAGGAAACCATGTGCTTGCTATGGTGACATTTCGCTCCACAGCGAAATCAATTAGAATTAGTCCGTTATCAGACGTGGTGTGGTGTAGGCTATCTTTACCGACCACCCTACCAAAGACGTCCTTTCCTATTTTGGCGTTGAAATCGCCCAATACGATTTTAACGTCGTATTTAGGACATTGCTCGTATGTTTTGTGGAGGAGCTAGTAGAAACACTCTTTGGTGGCAGGGTCCTTTTCTTCCGTGGGGGCATGAACACATATTAGGCTTATGTTAGCGAATTTAGCATTGATCCGGATAGTCATAATACGCTCGCTCACGTGTCGGAAGCTTAAGACTTCTTGCCTAAGTCTACCGCGTATGACAAATCCGCATCCGAATAAGCGTTTCCTGTTGCCTCTGTAGCAATCACCGTAGTAGATGTCACAGTTTTTCATCCTATTTTTGCCCGGCCCATCCCATCGCACTTCCTGGATGGCGGTAATATCTGCTTTATAGCAGTCTAGGGCCTCTGCTAGTTGTTCGGCTGCACGTGGTCTGTAAAGGAACAGAACATTCCACGTACAGATCCGAAAGTCGTTGTCCTTATTTCGTTCGCTGGGGTCATCATCAGTTGAGTCGTCCTTATCCGAGGCTTTTCATTGTTTCGGAACCATAGGCTTTTTACGTGGTAGGGAAGTTACCCCGACGGCACAACCCCCAACATGGAGGGCCATGGGTGGGACATGGGTTTGTTGATGGCGCTTATAACCGCTTTGCTGACCAAGCAGTTGTCGATCTACTTGCCTACCCTAGAGTTCCAGTGATTATATCTACTGATTGCATTATGGCAAACACCACCGCTTGAAACACTATTAGAAATGGGTCCAAGTAAATAGCAAGTTCAATTGGCTCAGTTGACGGTATAGATGCCCGCCCATGATTCCGCTGCTATGTATGTTCGATCGATCTGTAAATACTATTGACACCTTTTAGTTGCTTGTGCTTTCGTTCTTCTAAGATTCTCTTGTTGGGAAGATGATTTCGAAGTTTTTAACAAAAATGTATGATTTATCACGCTCCGTTCTCTTTGCAGGTCGAAGATTGTGTACTGGTAATCGCTTCCAGTATAATCTTCGATAACTCTCCAGTTGGAGGGCACAATAGGTCTGCTAAAGGTCGCAATACACTTGCACCTCATTACATTACATTACATTACATCTATCTATCTATCTATCTATCTAGTCTCTCTCATGGGTACAGAGGTGAACCCAGGTCCTATCTGTCCTCGCAAATGTGGTCAAAAAACCAGTGAACCAGTTTGAAACATTTGAAACAGTTTGAAGATTTTCGGTCTCGTTTTTGGAGGAGAAGATTCAATCACGAACTATACGAGATGTACAGCGACATCGACCTAGTCAAAAAACTGCATATTGGACGTCTGAGAGCGAATGGACATCAACGCTCCGTCCCGCAGAGTCTTCGAATCTAACCTTGAGGGACGACGCAGTAGTGGACCTCCTCGCCGTAGGTGGCGCGCACAAGTTCAAGGGGAGCTCGACCAACTTGGAGTGCGCAACTGGAGGCTAAAGACCGAGCTAAATGGAGAGGCTTGTTGGTTGAGGCCCAGGTTCACCCCGAACTGTAGCGCCACCTAAGTAAGTAAGTAAGTTTGAAAGAGCTCCAAACACTCCCGAGACGTTGTCCATCGATTGCGTTTTTGTTCAACTGAAATCAGTCTCGGAAACTATCTTGCAGGTACTTTGGAGAACCCAACTTTATTCTGAATGATGAATTCATACGAAATGTCGATGATCTTAGCTATCTTCCTTATCTTCAATTTGTGTGTTTTTTTTTCAATGTGTTCCTCTGTACTTAAGGTTGACGGTCTTCCACACCGTGGGCTGTCTTCAACGGGATCATGACGTTATCTAGAACGACTAAAATCTAGAGCGAACAAAATTCGAAATTCCGGTTTCAAAATTTTTGTTTTCTATAATTATATTTTTCTACATATCAGGGTAACCCATCTTCAACGCTCTCACGTCCACGTTTGGGTTCGGTACCCACTGTTTGACTGTTGTTTTCGTTGGAGCAAATTCCCCATAAATTGCCACCATATCTTCATGGATCTGCTTCGGAGCAATTTTTTTTTAACCAATACTTTAAACAGATACTTTTTTAAAAAAATACTTTGTGTTGCCTCACCTAAGCAAGTGTATGAACTTAACTCAATGCAACACAGGAATGAAATTTCATAGTCATAGAATGTTGGGGAAAAAAGGGGGAAGTACGCAGTATCAAAACTATTTCTATGATAGGACACGACGTACATATGTATGTACATATACGTGATCTTTAGAAAGTATTCTGATTTGGGACTTCACACGTCAATACTAAAAATTAACATCATTCCCAGAGGACGCCTAATTCTGAATACACGCTTCGTTCATGTTCACTTAAACAGTGCCCAACTAGTTAATGTATACGTCCTTTCAGAAGCACTCTAATTAACCTCCAGGAATCGTTAGTACAACGCCTAAGGCTTGATGAATATTTGCAGTTCACTCAAGGATATTCCTCCACGAAATTTCCTCCTCTGTCAATCTATGTAAGTTCACCTGCCTGTAAATGAGTACCCACGTTACACTTGAGATATGAAAACGTGGAGGACGACGACGACAGCGACAACGACAACGACAACGACAATGTTTTAAAAAAGAATGAAATGTCAACATTCAACGATTCAACAAGGCACATATCGTTAAGTGGGAGATGCATCTATTTCACCAATGAACAGCTCCTGTGAACAGATGTGTCGAGGACGAGTGCAACGAACATAAAGGGCTAGAGTATTCCTTTTTCTTCACCCTTTTACATTTCGCTCGAGCAGGTCACGATTTACGATTCACGAACTCACTTTTCATACACCTGTGTGTTGGTGTTGAGTTGAGGCACTTGACATTGTGTGTTCAAAACCCAAACTATGAACTTTTGAGCAGACATCGTTCGCGTCGTCTATATATTGCAGCAGAAGCACTTCGAAAATAAGGATGGAGCAGGAAGAAACAAAAATTAAATGAGAAGTTCTCATGAAATATTCAAAGTTTTCTCGGATGCTCCCGGCAATAGCAATCATCGCTGAGATTTTATGGAAAACTTCATTGAATACTGAACGTCTGAGGCAGAAAAAAAAATTATAAGGAGAAAAAAAATTTTCTTTGTCCCGCACTTTGCATTGAAACTTTTGAAATAGTTAAAACTGAAGGAAGTTAGGTGTGGCACAGTAAAAATCATACTTTAAGGATGCAATGTTCCTCATTTATCTTTATGGGAAGAGTTCGAAAGCCTAATTGTTCTTTTCTTATATTTCTGGAAAAAGTACGCAATGTAATACAGTCGAACTTCGATAACTCGAACCATAACTTGCCACAAAAAAAAGAGATATTAAGTAAAATTCAAAATTGATATAAAAATGTATTTATTTCCGAACATACGAGTATATAACACAAAAAACGTACACGAACATAATTATTATTTAAAATAGTCTGTTATATATGACTGAAGAGTGAATGTTTTATTTTGGTTTTCAAAAAAATCTTCAATGGAATTTAAACCATTATACACAGAATTGGTTGTTTTTTCATTAGTCTTTAAATATAAACGCAAAATGCTTAACGAATTTGCAACCAACTCGTTTGAAGGTGGTTGAATCAAATCATCCTCCAAATCTTTATCCATTACATCACTGTCGCTGTCATCATTATTGTCGAGCTGTGCAGATTCGGATTCACATCTGAATATCTCGACAATATCTTCATCTGTGGGAAACTCCGAAGTAACAATATCGTCATCCACCTGCAGAAAATCATTATACGTAACACCTTGTATATTTCTGGAATTTTTCCAAGCTTCAAATTCAATCTGCAGTTAAATTTCTCCCTCATTTCTTTCGTTTGAGCGTTCGGTTATGAAAATCAAGGGAATTTCATCCTCTTCCTTCCACTCTGAATATTTGCCAATAGCGGCTTTTTTAAAGCAATTAGAAATGGTCTCAGACTTAACGTCGATATGCCACGCATTGGTTATTTCATCAACACAGTCTATCATAGTAATGTTCATTTTTTTGTTTTCTTCAAAATATTTTACGGTTTTTTCCAAAATCCTACGGCGGTAATGACATTTTACGTTTTGTATGATGCCTTGACGAGTGGTTGCAATTTTAGTGTCATATTCGGAGGAAAAACGAGCAAGTTTAATAAATTTTAATTTTTGTTGAATATCTTTAGGATGGGCAGTTGTCAATGAAAAGAATCATTTTTCTTCCCATGTTTCCAAATGTTTTTCTAATTTTACCACCCATTCTGCAAAAAGTGCTCCTGTCATCCACGCCTTTGTATTTGCCTTATAGTCGAGAGGTAACCATTTAACACATCGAAAGCAGCGAGGTCGATTGCTTTTACCTATCAAGAGCAGTTTTAGTTTTTCTAACTCATCCATGTTTGCGGCAATCATCAATGTAACTCTTTGTTTACTGTGCTTTTCCCCATGGCACTTCTGGTTTTTAAAAGCCAATGTGTTATCTGAGAGACATTTTAAAAATAAGCCCGTCTCATCTGCATTACATACGTCCCTTGCTTGATAACCCTCCAATAAATGAGGTAAAAAATCACGTTTGCATTTAGTACAGTCCTCGTCACACATCATTACTCTCTCCACAAGCCTTTTTATGACATATGCTGTTCCTTTAAACAAAAACAAAAAGACTTTTAATATGAATTTACAGATTTTTGTTACATAAATGTCTGTACATACTTACGTTTCCAATTATCCAGCCAACCCGTGCTTGCCTTAAAATTTGGAAGTCACAGTTTTTGACTAAAATCCAACGCTTTTGCTTTAATTAACCCTCCGTATATAGGTAAGTTCTGCCTCTTTGTCAATTTAAACCATTCCAAAACGGCTTTGTCCACATTTTCGTACGTTGGTTTTTTAAGTCTCTTGGAACTTCCACTTACACCACCATTTTCGATTGCAGTGACAATCGTTCCTTTATTTTTTAAAATGGTAGACGCTGTACTTGTCGGAACACCATACTTCACTGCCACATCTTTCTTTTTCGACCCACTTTCCACCTCTTTTATAAGTTTAAATTTTTCATCAAGAGATAATGTTTTTAACGCACGCTTTATCGACACATCAACATTAAAAAGTAATCAACTTTTCACTTAATAACAACTAACAATACACACTGCACTGTTCATACGTATCTTCACTCTGTGTATTATTTTGTCTTCCTCTTTGTGTTTTTTTAGGCGCCTACTATTTTTTTCAAAAATAAAAACTAAGCTTTGAGTTCGTATCGACCAATATACCAATGTGTGTTCTAACCCCTACTAACAAGAAATTTGACAATTCTTACTCACACATAACGGAATCACGATTTTCCACACGTATGTATACTAGGTCATAGGAACATACAAACACAGTGCCCCCTAAAGCGATGCATTATAAAACGAACTTGTAAAAATACGCAGGATTTGGGAATTCCCCTTCAGAATTCGACTTATCGAAGGTGACGCCAAATAATCCCTTCGAGTTATCAAGACATTCGAGTAATAGAAGTTCGAGTTATCAAATAAAAATTACATGTAAATTTCAGTCTTGGCGCTATTGCCAACCAATTTCATTCGAGTTATTAAATATTCGAGTTATCGAAGTTCGACTTATCGAACTTCGACTGTATTCACAAAAGAATAACCAAAAGTCAATTTCATCGAAAAATACCGTCACTGTCGCCTAGATACCAGGACACGAAGGCTTCGAGGGCAACGAACGAGCGGACTGCTTAGCGAGAAGAGGCGCCAGTCGCCCACTAGTCGGTCCTGAATCCTATTTTGAAGTCACACGGAGTAGCGCAAACATCAAAATAAAGAAATGGGAAGATGATCATCATGCAGAGTACTGGGCCAAACTCAAGGGCCTAAGACAGGCAAAGAAGTTCATTAATCTTAACCGTTGCAAGGCTAAAAAGCTACTCGAGCTTAGGAAAGCAGACTTAAGAACCTTAACAGGCTACTTGACTGGTCATTGCCCACTCAGCTACCATCTGCACAAGATAGGAGTAGCAGATACAGACGACTGCCGGCTATGTGGACAGCAAGAAGAGAAAGCAGAACATATTCTTTGTGAATGCCCTATGGCCGCAAGAAAAAGACTTCTCCATCTCGGGAGGGCTTTATTGAGTCCCTCTGACTCCTGGAACATTGAGCGTCGAGCTTTGTTGAGGTTTATCAAGAGCCTTAACCAAGTTCTCAGCTAAACACCAGGCTGGCACAATAGATCTTATAGGTCGCAGTGCGTACAAGGCCCTAGTATAGTAAAGTAATATTCATTTTAGATTTCTAGGTTTCAGGTTGTACCTAGAATACTCAGGTTCGCCCATAAAAATTAAAAATTAGTTATAGGAGAGACTGTGGCTTCATGACCTTTCTTTTGAGCAGCAATTGTTAAATAAGATTTTGTGAATCCGGTGAGGAACAGACTCAATTTCTTCCTCATACATGCTACTCTTTTTCAATTGCATTGCAAGTGTGTCTGCGAACCCCACAGGCGGATCAGTAGAAATGCGGTGAAGTGGGAGGGTTGTGATCCCTTATTTTCGGATCACAACCTGGCTGAAAAAGGAAGAAGAAGATTGCAAGCGTGTCCTGCTGCCCGTGGTTACACACGTGTTGTTGACCATTCTGTTACAGGATGACCTTAAATGGACAAGAGTTGTTGAAAATCAATCATAGCGCAATACATACCTAAATAACGCGCAGAATCTTATGCCCATCCTAGGCCTCATAGAAGAAATTCTCGAATTTGAGGAAAGGATCATTTTGAACCGCTATCAGGCAGAACACCCGCTCTTGAGTGGTTAAATGGTGCGGAATAAGTTCAGGAAGGGAAAACCCATCACAGTCATAATAAAAAATAAATATTTGGCGCAACAGCTCTTTAAGTGCCAGGGCCTAGCTTCTCGCAACCACTCATGTTGTGTGCGTTATATTTTTCACACGAATAGAAGGGATCTACAGTTTAGTGCCGTAGCCGAAGGGCAATTTGGTTTGAGAAGCGTTTCGAGACAACAAGATTAGATTAGATTTAGATAGATTAAATATGTAATTTTATTGTATAATAAAGAAAGAATCCATAGATATAAATTCACAAAGTATAGCACTGGCATTTGCCGTCAGCTCGAAAAGAGAAATTTATAGTCTAAAACATGTAATTATTAGATTTGATTATTTTTATGTAATATAACTATCTTATCCTATCCTATCTAAATAATTAATATTTAAAATGCTTCATCTTGTATTTGCTTCCGGTAGTTTAAAGCAGTTTTTATTTAACTCGCCAGCAGGCGAGTAAGGTAAGGCTTTCCTGCACTCTTTCTCTAAAAGTGACACGGGTAGATAGCTCGATCTTTATCAACAGCTCCTGAAGAAATTCTTTCCACGATGCTACATTGAAATCTATCAGGGGAATATCGTGTTCACTGCACAACCTAAACCATTCACTAAAGAATTGTAATTTCCCTCGTAGTAAGTGCATTGCAACTATATGCGGAAGGCGTTGACTCGGGAGTGACATTTCTTTTAAAATATAGAGGAACTGTAGCCTTATTGTATAAACATACAGTGGTGGCAAACCGGTTTCCAAGTGAAGCATATAGTTTGGCGAATTTTCAGGTAATCTGAAGATTTTTTTGATAAAATATCTGAGCAGTTTTTCAGCTTCTTCATACTGAAAAATACCCCATACTTAGACCGCATAGCACATAATAGACCTTACTACTGCTTCATAGGCTTTGTACTTTGTGCTTAATGCAATGTTCTTTTCACAAAGTATGCCTTTCCAGCTGCAATTTATTCCCCTTTTGACTTCTTTTAGTTTTCGTTACAGGTGATTGTTAAAAGTTAGCCGAGGTGTTATCATGACTCCAAGATATTTATACTCTTTCACCTTCTCCAGTTCTTCGCCTTGCCATGTCCATTTTTCATCCCTTGCTTAACGATGAGAACCATTTCGGAAAACCATTATTTTGGACTTGGCGGTGTTGACTTTTAAGTTCCACAAACTGCAATATTGCTCAAATTTGTAAATCATGATTTGTCATTAGCGTATAGGAGCAGCGAATTCGATTCCACGTGGCAAGAACGTTGGCAAATCATCCATTAACAGCGAAAACAGAAGAGGACTCATAAGACAGCCTTGCTTGACACCTATTTTTGACAGAAACCAGTCTGACATGTTGACAGCATCCCATACCTCAGTTGTATTGCTTTTGTAAAGGCTTTGTATAACTTTGAGCTTAGTTTGTAAAAGAGCGCCCTTCTGTCAACAGAGTCAAAAGCTGCCTCAAAATCTACGACGAACGCCTACAGCTTATTGCCCTTGTCCAGGTATGTCCTAGCAATACTTGTCAGTGTTAAAATATTGTCCACCGTAGAATAGTATTTCCTGAACCCAGCTTGGAACCCGCTAAGTAGGTCATTTGCCTGTACCCATTCTGTTAGACGTTCTAGAATGATCCCCGTGAAAATCTTCATTACTGTGTTCAGAAAAGTTATTCCTCTGTAATTACTAGGATCTTTAGGATCTCCTTTTTTATATAAAGGAATAGTTATATTTTTTCTGAAGCTGGCCGGTACATCACCCACGTCAAAAATTAAATTGTAGACTTTTGTTAGCTTTACCAGGAACTTGTTGGTCGCATATTTGAAGAATTCGTAAAGGGTACGATCTTCTCCTGGGGCTTTATTTAAATTGCATCGATGTACAACTCTACAAACATCTTGTAATAGTATGGTACGGTCCAATACATCGACTCTCTGAAGGGGAAGCGCACAGTGCAGTTCGCTCGTGCTACAAGGTGGGTTCAGCAATTGTTAAAATGATCAGCTAGAATAGTTGCTAGGGTTTAAATACTCCGTGCGAAGAGTGAACCATTGACGGTTTTCAAAACGAGCGACTGTCCTTAATTTCTGCAAGCTCCGTAGTCAGATGTTGAGAGTACCTTTTTTGCTTCTCCCTGCACATGGTTTTGTATGTTTTATTGGTCTGCTGGTACATAATTTTTGCAAAACTGCTGCCTGTTTCTCTTATTAATCGCAAGTAGGCGAACGATTCTTTCCTAGCTGCCGCGCATTCCCAGTCATACCACAGTTGCTTTTTCTTACCTCTACCGTAGCTTGAAAGGACTTTGCCGCGTCAGACATGCAGGAAACAAGAACGTCCGCTCCACGTATGGAGTTGACATCATTATCATGTATAGTGTTAACTTTCCGGTTTAGCATGGTTTTATATCTCTCTGCGAAGCTCTGCTTCCAGGAAATCTTTGGTAATAACCTTGTATGTGGTGCGGATGGATGTGGGTTTATCGCTAGGTTTATCGAAACAGTTATAGGCAGGTGGTCAGAATGGGTTACTTCATTAACGTGAAAATCGGTCACACACTCAAGCCATTTTCCACATACAAGGCCGTAATCAATGGTTCAGCAGGCAGTTCCTCTGAAAAATGTCAGGTGACCTTGACTATCACTCTTACTTCGACCATTTACTGCCGTAAGTCCAATCGACTTACACGTCTCAATAATTTTTTTTCCATTACTATCAATTTTTTGATCTTCTGCGCATCTGTCCTCGTAAATTAATTCAGTTAAAAACCCCGGCTCCACTTCTAGTAGCTGTGTATTACCTATTCTTACATTACAGTCTCCAATTACCATTAAGTTTTCTTTCCCGAATTCTAATAAGGATGTTTGTCAGACGTTCGCGAGAGGTGGGACCGTGAAAAAACTTTTTGGTGTTTTCTGGGATCCGAACTTGGAACCTCACGCGCCGACACACTAACCACTTATGCCACAGCGCCCACAGTCATAATAGCCTCGGGGAAAATTGGGTTCAGTAAGACGGCGCTATAGTACATACAGTCCACACGTTGGCGGCATCTGGCTTGGGTGCCCGAGTGTAGAATATAGTGTGTGGATGACGAATAGTAAAAAAATAATTTAGTCATCAATACTACAATTTCGTACCCAGTTGAGCAATCTTAGCTAAGTACTTTCCTTAACTAGAACCATGCATGACCGTGTGGAAAGCGAAGTCTTCCATCGTAGTGACTTCTTGCTTTGTCCAGGCGTTTATGTTGGCTTGCCCGAAGTCCCTTAATGAGAGTAGCTCGAATTAGAATTCCCGCTTCCTTAAACTACGGCTTTATACGCATGCTCTATTGCTGACTTAGACTTATTTTCAGTGTCACCTGTATAGCCAGTGAAGAAGCTCCTTGTCAGAATGGTCAACATCGTCTTGTGAGTTGTAATAACAATAATGAAAAACGACTGCGCTTCCAGATTCAAGGCAAGTCACTTAATGAAAAAAAAAAAAGATCTCTTTCTGGAGAAAAGTTGTGTGCTCTGCCCAGGCCTAATGAGGGTTCAACTCGTCTCCGACTTTAAATGACTGAATATTTTTTTCTCCTCTGGTCGGATCGTCGTTAAACTTGTATCTTCCTCAGCAATAATCCCTGTGAATCGTTGATTTTAATGATGATTACACCTCAATTCGCAAGATTTTATTTTCGACTGCAGTTAATATCTTTGAGGCACGACTCTGAGGGCAACCTCTCATTTTACAGTTGATTTAGTGTTTATATCATATTACTCTTTACTTCTTCCTATAATAATATACAGCTCCTTGAATGTAAACGCTTATTTAGTTTTCCTTGTCCACACAATTTCATCGGAACAACTTTCGGTCTAACACTGAACCCGCCTCTGGCCTCCTTACTGGCATCCATCTTGGAGAAGCATCCTTGCGGGTGACCTTGGTATGGTATGGTATGGTATGAGGGAAGTGCATCCTAGAAGGTACGAGTGCCTTTTGGTCCAATATGATTCCCTTTAAATTCTGTTGCCTTCTCTAATTTGCTTGTCTCTCAGTTAGGTTAGGTTAGGTATGTGGGCTGGCAGGGAGGGACGCTCTCTGCCACACTCAGGTCAGCGTTGACCCATTGTGATACCATGGAAAAAGTAATCCCTTACCCAATGAAACTAAAAGAAAAAAAAAAGTTAAATTCAGTCACCTACTTCATTCCTGTATACAAACCACCCGGATGATTTGATGAAGTTCAGAATCTTTCCTGTCGAAACGCCGGAGAGCTCCTCGACATCCTGGAAGAAAAATTTACCAATGGGCTTTTTCCTGGAGTGTTTAAGACTGGGACAGTGGCACAGGAAGTGGGTAGTGTCCTCAAAAACTTCCTCTCGTCACCACAGCTTCTACAGAGTTCCTCCTCCGTCAGGCGTAGTTTCTTCAAGAGGTACGGCAGAGTGTTGTGCCCCGTGATGATGCCCACAAGGCTGGAAAGGGATTTCCTATCTTTCCGAGTAATTCTCTCGGTCCTTGCTTTGTCGAAGAATGGCCATAGCTTCCTGGTGATGGCACAAGTTTCCATGGAGTTCCATCTTGTGTTCGCCCCTTTAATGGCTTTATCCCTGCAGCGAGCTTGAGTGTGCAAGACAGGATACACACAGGAGGGTCAACTTGTTGTGGTAGGGCTGCTGAGCCCTCATTGCCTCGGGACCAGGGACCCAACAGAACGATACCTTGTGCTGTGTTCCAATAACCCTGAGCTCTTCTCGACAACACTTCACAACCTTCGATTTAATTTCTATGGCAGTAATCGCTTTTATAGCTGCTTGACGTCGATAAAGATGGTGATACCTTCTGGCGGTATTGCTCTTACCGCAGACTCACGGGCGGCTGTTGTCACTGATAAGACCTCTGGTTGGAAGACGCTGCTGTGGTCTGCAAGTCGTATGGATTTCGATATACCTAGGGGGTTGGAGAAGATGCCTGATCCTACACCAGTGCTCATTTTTGAACCATCTGCGTACGTGGCTATAGATTCCGCATTAAGTATATGCCCGCTTTTCCATTCTTCCCTGCTAGGGTAGGCGGTAGAGAAAGGCCTTACAAAGTCTAAATATGGCGTCATGTAATCCGTTATAGGCACGAGGCCAAAGTAATCAAGTAGGATCATCGAGTGACCTGTTCTATTTGGTTCCCAGTGTGCTGACCGACTACTTCTCATAGCACTAATGGCTGCTGATGTGCGTATAAAGATGTCTAGCGGTAGCAGGTTGAGCATAGCCTCGAATCCTGCGGTTGGTGTTGTCCTCATTGCACTGGTAGTGCCAATGCACGCTAGTTTTTGAACTTTGGTGATTGCCTTTAAGTTGGTGGATTTGTTGACAGCTGGCCACCATACTAGATTGCCGTAAGTCGGTTTGGGTCTAACTATAGCCGTATACGTCTCTTAGTTGGTCTTGCATCAAGCCAACATGTACTCCTGACGAAACATATCATGATTCCGAGTGGAACCAGCTCCAGATCCAGATCTAGTTCTTCAAAAAGTTTTCTGATATAGCGGAGGTACGAGGTCATTGCGCTTATCATTGTGCCATTGCGCTTATCGGGCAATGTCCAGTTAGTACACCTATCATGATGCTGGTTTCCTTTTTTTCATTAACAAAACGCTTTTGGTCCTTTTTTTGCTCAGAGTTGGTTTCTTTTAAGTATACCAATAGGGATAGCTATCGATGCATCGGTGGATTCCTCTTTTAATGCTGACCCTTTCCGTGCTAGTTCGTCTACTGCTTCGTTCTTTTCTATATAACTATGTGCGGGAACCCAGCAGAGAGCGTCTACATGGGTGTCTCATATTCTGTCGACTTGCGGAGACAGTATTCGATCTTATTAGCACAATGTCTAGTGCCTTGAGTGCAGCTTGACTATCAACGAAGATTGTAACCCTAAATGGGTTTAGTTTCTGTAATAAATTCAGACACGAGGCGATTTCTATGACTGTACTTTATTAACTGTCTGATAACTTAACCACTAACGTAACATTAGACTTAATACATAATACATAAAAGGCACATAGTGTATTAGAAGAGAGAGTGTGATGTCATACATACACTGGTATGCTGAAAGCCATACAGGGTGACTCCAAAGTATAACAATAATCTCTTACAGTTTCTTTATGTGTATAGTCTGTGCTGCTCTGTCAATAGCAAAGACTTTGGCTTAGAAAATATTGTACAACAGTTTCCTGGGAGTTTGTATGAATCGTTGATGTTAAGTGATTCACTTCAGCGCCAGTTCCTACGTCCAAAACGTAGGACTTAACTTTCAAGTCAAAAACATCGCATTGTGCAGCGCAGATAGAATCAGACAATCTTAGTATTGCCAGGAGATAGCTGCAACTGACTGCATTACATCCAAACTGAATTTTTTGAAAAAATATCCTTCCTGAGTGTACTGGGGAATAGATGAACTATTGATACATTTTTTTCACCGGTGGCTTAAAGATCGGGTCGGTTATTGCATTTTCTCAGAAACGTTGCAAATATCCAAATCACACCTCATTCCGGTCTCCTCCAGTGAGTTCCAGGCAAATTAGCCGGCAAAACGCTAAGGCACAACCCTACACAACCTTACACCCCTATCTATGATGGATATCGTAGAAGAATTCGCCTTAACCTGGTGTCGGTTCAAGGTCACTCTTTCCGGGGTGCCAGGTCATATTTAATAGCGTAGAGGGTAATGAGTAGGCTGACGAGCTGACCAAAAGCACTGATTATGAATGATAAATAAACGTAATTGATGTATTTCGATCATAATCGTTGCACTTCCATAAATCAAAAAATGTAAATACTCGTAAACATCTCTTGAAATGTCAGTTTATATTCATATTTCGATTCCCATTAAAGCTGGTTAATGCCATAGAATTCCATCAAAAAGCTATTAACCGATAGAATTATGTTCTCGCTTTCATTCCCCAAAATGATGTCCTTGACTTCCAACCACAAAGCAATTAATTCCATCATTGTTGCCAAGGCAATGTGCCACAAAAAGGCATCCAAGAACTTGTCCTCTATACCATCTTGAATTTAATGAACGAAACGAATTTAACGATCATGAACATAAGAATAAAAAAAAGAAATGAAAATTCAAAGTCAATTGCAAATGAGGTCTTTCATCCATTTCACCGATGATGGCCAATGGGTCAGGTTGCCTCTTTCATATCTGGAACACGATGAGTACATACGTATAGGTGGTGTAGGTGGGAACCCTTTTATTATCCTTACAACACACAATGGAGCAAATAGTGGTAAGGAACAAAAAAAGCGAAACAATGCTGACAACACACAATAACCCATTCAAGTGAATGACGCCATAGTGAGTACGGCACATCGAATGTCAATAGCAGTGTGACTACTTGAGGCTTTGGAGCATTTAACTCACAGAGGGACAAAAACAAAAAAATGTCCGGGTACACCCTTTGATTTTAGGGGAGGGAATAACATGTCAAAGCTGTCTAATGGAGCTTTAATGTGATGTAAGCTTCTGTTTGGGTGGTGAAACAGTGCCGTCAAAATGTTGTTCAGTTTAATGAAAATAATCATAATCGGGGATTTAAAGTTTTTATTGTTCGAACATCTACGACGGAATGTTGTCTTTTTAATCTTGGTCATAGTGCAGTCCAAAATTTTGGTTTTAATTGCAAACGCTGGCGCTGGGTCTTCGAAAAGACCTTAATCTGCTCTTTATTTCTAGAATTCTACGGCTTTTTGGGCCCGAGTGCTAATTGATTAAATGTTCTTTACTGCGCATACATAGTCGAGATATTTTGTCAAAAATATTTCAGACAAGAAAGGGTATTGGAATATACTTATCCCAGATACCTGATAAAGTTTTACATATCTGTGGTGTTTGGGATAAATCTGGTAACTCCAAAAGTAATAAGGGTATTCACTTAAACTGATAAATTTACTCATCTCGTAGTTCTGTAAATTTACGAGGTACCTTAAATCAATATCCCTTGGAAGCAAGTCAAACTACCGCCAAACATATGAAAATGCCGAAAATTAGTGAAAAGAAAAAAACTTATTAGATTATATTCCCACCTCTGCCATAGTTTCTATCAAACTTGACAGCAACACAATTTTCGACAGCAGTGTAATTTTCCGACGGTGATTTCCTACCCAAAATAGTCGCAGAAATTTACGGGGCTCTCGTAAATAATTTTTCATATAAAATTTGACAGGTCATTTACGCGATGATAAATTTATACGGTTTACGTGGCTTACGAGGGTTTTACGAGTTTAAGTGAATACCCTTAATGTTTTTCAGTACAGGCATTTCAAAGTTGATCGAGACGTAATAAAAAATAAAGGTACAATTTATTTAAATTCATGTATTTATTTTATTAAACTTCAAATGTAATTATCACATTCTTCTGAAAATGGAGTATTTTTAGAATTTGAGACAGATATTATGTTTATACCGAGTAGGTACACAGAAAAAATATTGTATGAACAAAAATGGGAGATATCTATCATAAACAGTCAATTCTTCTTCTTCTTCCTTTTATCAGCGAGGTTATGATCCGAAAACAAGGGATCATAACCCTCCCACTTCACCGCATTTCTACTGATCCGCCTATGGGGTTCGCCTTTTTCACCTCAGAAAATATCGGCAGGCCTCCCGATTTTGGATCACTCGGTTACTAAGGCCAATGAAATGCCGATGTCGTCGCATTTGTCTGATCCAGGCGTTTTTAGGCCTGCCTTTCCTACATCGGGATGTCTTTGGAACGTGCATTGATATTGCCTTTTTAACGGGGTTCAAATGATCTCTTCTTTAAACGTGGCAATACCAGCTGAGCCGGTCGCGCTCTATTTCCTTGTTGTGAAAGCTTCCACGGATCTTCGAACTTCTTATTCGATCAAGTTTTGTCACTCCTGCTGTCATGCGAAGCATCTTAATCTCAGCTGCCGTTAATTTACTCTCATACGTTTTGTACATCGTCCAACATTGTGAACCGTATGTGAGCGCTGGACGCACAACTGCGGTGTAGAGCCTTCCTTTCAACTTAGGTGTCATTTTTGTCTCACAGAAGATAGCGGAATTTTCTCGCCACTTCATCCACCCTACGCTTACACGATGATTGATGTCGTCATCACAAGTCGCTTTGCTATTGATCATAGATCCCAGATATTTGAACTTTTCGCACTTGGGAAGCACTGTTCCATTCAAATAAATATCTGGAATAGGCCTGAGTAGAGCAGAGAACGGGTAGCACAAGTACTCTGTCTTTTTTGAACTAATGCGATACCCATTTCCCTCCAAAACGTCCACCCACACATCAAGTGCTCGTTGCAGGGATGTAGGATCCTCGCTTATAATGGCTCCATCGTCAGCAAAGAATAACTGATGTATCTTGGGGTCCATCACTTTACCTTCAAGCAGATATAAGGACTGTAATAAAGAGCAAAGGACTTAAAACGCTTCCCTGGTGCACCCCGACTTTGATTGGGATCCTTTCGGTTACTCCAGCGGGGCATCTTACTCTTGTCTTTGCTTTTTCGTACATGTCTATGATCATCTATACATAGGTTTCTGGAACCCCTCGATGTCTTAGCGCCACCCATATCAGATCTCGTGGTTGTCTGTCGAATGCCTTTTCAAAGTGCACCAATACAATATGTAAATCCCTTAAGGAATCACGATGTTTTTCCATTATGATCCTTATACTTTGGATTGCATCTGTGGTTGATTTACCGAGACAAACCCGCACTGATCATCAGATAGCCGTATTATTTTTCGCAGTCGGCCACCTAATACCCGCTCAACGATCTTCATGGTGTGTGACATCAGCTTGATCGAACGGTAGTTATCACAGTTTCGCGTATCACCCTTCCCTTTGTATACAGAAAGAAGGTAACTTTCCCTTCATTGATTCGGCATTGGATCACTTCTCACAAATTTGGAGATGAGAATTCTGAGCCATCTGAACCCGACGTCTCCCATCTTTTTCCAGAACTCAGAGGGCATCTCGTCGTGCCCAACCGCTTTTCGTTTTTTCGAGTATTTTACCGCCTCACTAACTTCTTCGACTGTAATGTCGGGTATTTCTTCACAGTTAGTGGTGGATCTTGGAAAGTATATCCTTCTTTGGGCGGCTATTTTGAAGATGGTTGCGCTCTTGTTCATATTGTGTCTTCGCAGCTCCTGGATAGCCTGGTTTGCATCAGCAACCGGGGAAGATATTTTCTCCAGCTCCCGATACAGGCCCTCCGCACTCTCTGCTTGAAGCTGGGCGCACTTCTTCTTCGCTTTTTTCTTGCAACTTCTGTATTCCAATTCGAGGCGAGCTTTTTCGTCACTATTATTAAAGGGGCACTTTGACCAAGCTTTGAAAGCCGCTTTCACCTCATTTATCACCTTCTTAGCTTCATTACTCCACCACCATGTTTCTTTGGCGTGTTGATGGTGGCCTTTTGAAGCTCCTAGCAGTGATTTGGCCTTCTTTAAGCAAGTTCGCTGTAGGGAATCCCACATATTTTGTGCTGTGCACTCTTCATCCTCAGCTCCGTTGATGGTATGAGAGAGGTAATTTTTCATTACGAAAACAGAAGCCTCGCCTTTTTCTTTGTCCAGATTGTACCACTTGATTTTCTCAGAGACCCTTGTTTGTTTGCTTTTCTTCGGTGTTTTCATTAAAATTTCTGTTAGCAGGAGACGGTGTTGCCAAGCGATTGCCTCTCCCAGGATCACTTTGCAATCTTTTACCCGAGGCTTTATGAAACTGGCTACCAAATGGTAGTCAATCTGAGTTTCATCTCCACCACTGCTGTAAGTGATCACGTGTCGGCTTTGTTTGATGAACATGGTATTTAACACGATAAGACCGTGTGATTTACACATGTTTAGGATGTCTTCACCAGGAAGGTTCCTGGTGCCATATCCTAGTCCTCCATGGCAGTCTTCATAGTCTTCGTTTGACTTCCCGACATGTCCATTCAAATCTCCTCCAACAAACAGAAACTCTTCCTTTGGGATGTTCTTAAGGAGATTGTGGAAATCTACCCAAAATGCATCTTTATCTCTCTGATTGCACCCATTTTGGGGACCATATGCACTGACCATATTCCACACCTCTCCTTGTATTACTAGTTTAAGAGACATCAAACGGTCGCTGGACTTCGAAATGCTCAAGACGTTTCCAAGTAGCTCTGCCGCAAGGATGATACCGATTCCGTTCCTAGCCTTTTCCGTTCCGTAGTTGAAGATCTTGTAATCTTTTGTTCTAACGTCCAAGAAACGCGCCCGATTTCCAGTGTTTATCCATTTCATCTCTTGGACACACGAGATGTCCACTCGCCTTCTATTCATCATCTCTTCCAGCTCGTAACTTCGACCGGTCATGCTTCCAACGTTCCAACTCGCGACCCTCAAATTTCTTCCAAACTGTTTCATTATTTTGCTAGCCCCCGGAGTCCGTAAAGCTCTGAGCGAACATTTCTGCTCGGTCCAGGATCAGTACCATGCACAGCAGTGGTAGTGCCTGGCGGGGTAGTGCCTTTCCTTGTAGCAAGTATTACCATAATGATACAGTCTTGCAATATTACCATATTGCGATGGTGTTTGTTGTTTGACACGTGCATGCTCCTGTTTTGTTTGATCTTTCTTCTATAACACCGGTGATCTTCAGTCGTGTCAACCCAAGGACTCGCATGCACACTTGTGGGAGTGTTTTTGAGGTAGTATATGTGTCGCTAGGTTCAGTTGGGTGTTATATTGCTTAGATCTGATTTGTCCCATTAGTCGCCTTTTACGACAAGCGCTAGTTGTTGGGCGGCGCTGCAGTGATATCCTTAACCCGTCCCTGCACGGGGCATCATAAACAGTCAATTGATAGTTTATATTACAAAAATCGCATAATGAAACAGCATATAGAGCATATAGCTAAAGTTAAATTAATGGAACCAATTTTATGCGTCGTAATTTTCATCGCTGTCACTGATATGAGTATACGCTGCTTTGAGAATATTTAAAATTTTTTAAAAGTCATAATAAATTGGGTCAATAAATGGCAGCAGGTCTTGAATGTCCTTATAAGTTTATATCTATAGGCAACTCTTTGGAAGAGGTTAGTGGCAGGTGAATTGTGCCCAAAGAAAAAGATCTGCCTTCTGCAGGTGCATCGAAAAAAATCGTATTGGTTCAGTTATATCCAATGAATACTTGAATGCCAAGCCACTTGACGTTTTGACCATTAACAAAAAAAAATGGTATTCCAAGAAAAGCTCATTTGTTTTGTGGCAATGTTTCTTTTCGTGAAATGTGTGGTCAAGAGTTTGGAGAATCCAATGAAGTTATTTAAATCAAGTCTAGTATGTGCCATTTTTACTACAGATATCCAATCTTGAGGAACGGAAATGGTACTGTTGTATTTTTAAAGAAATGTTTCTGTTAAAGCATGCTCGCTATCACATTCTATATGAGTGTGTCCGGGAACAAGGAATTTATACTTACTTCACTTAGATCCTTTAACTCCTCGGGGGGCAGATGGCGTCAACCACGCCTGTGCGGCATTTTGTTCTGAATTCTGCAACGCTTTTGAGCTACCTCCAACTCATTCCTAAAGAGCTCGATTCCTTCTCAACTGTTCTGCGTCACGTTTGCCTAAGGCGTCCCGCTATTCTGTCTGCCTGGGTGAACCGGTTCCACTGCATGGCGTATTTCGCAATTGACTTTTCTTCGTGCCGTAGGGTGTGTCCAATCCACTGCCACTTTCTCCTGCGCACAGTAATGTTCATAGGCTCTTAGCCCGTTCTCGTATAAAGTTGTTCATTGGGGATGCGGTTCGACCAAAAAATCCTCAAGATGATCCTTAAACATTTGTTTACGAAGACTTGCAGCTTGCGTGTGTTAATGGTGTCCACCTTCCAAGTACTTCACTTATAAAGCAGCACCGATTCTGCGTTGGAGCGTAACAGTCGCAGCTTGATTAGAAAGAAAGTTATCAACTTTCTCGACTTCCTGTCCGGCAAAGTTAAGTTGAGCGCGGCCATTAAAAGTGCTCAGGGCTTTTGTTTTGGGTGTGTTTATTTTTAGCTTTGCCTCAGCTTCTAGATTTTGGATTCATTATCCGATGTGAAAGTAGACAAATATCGTCAGCGTAATCTAGGTGTTTAAGGTAAGATGTCATAGTCCAACGAATTCCACAATTACCTTTCGTCAATGCTGCACGGAGTACATCGCTGATAACCACCAAGAGCAATAGTGGCGACAGTATGGACGCTTGACGTACTCCATTTTGGACTTCAAAATCCTTCGACACCTTACCATTGTGTAAGACGTGACACTTACCGCCCTCGTATGTAGCGTTGATAATAGCTATACATTTTTCTGGGATGCTTCTTCTGCGCAACGCCAACCAGATAGCATCTTGATTCAAGCTATCGAAAGCCCTCTCGAAGTCGAGAATGCCTCATAATGAAGTGCAGCGTTGTCCTGATGTAGCATCAACTCGTTTTCCAGTTGTTGTTTTTGATTGTCAGAAATTCGTGATATTAGGAGGTTCCACTTTGGGGAAGCCAGCTTGCTATCTGAAGACGTCAAGAACGGGTCCAATTGGAGAGCGCTTACATCATATTGCGAAACAAGTTTAGCTTACCAGAAAAGAATTATGGAGGAGAATTTGTGAATTTTAAAGTGAATCAAATGTAAAATTATGGTGTTAGTCTTTGGCAGACGGCTTTTAGCCATGTCACTTAAGATAGGTTTAGTACTTTTATTATTTTGTAATGAATCTAAACTAAATGGAATTAATAAGATCTAATCTAATCTAAAATCTAAGTTACGTTCTTCGTGATATCGTCCACAGTGGAACATGATGTGTTCCGCACCCCCGACTGCTTCCGTACACGCTGGGCAATAAGGGTTGTCTTCGTGTCCAAATCTGTGGAGGTAGGCTTTGAAACATCCATGACCAGTAAACATTTGCGTCCGGTAGACGTTCAGCTCTCCATGCTTCCTATTGATCCAAGGGTCTATGATAGGGATCAATCTCCATCGCGCCCATCTGCCTTTGTTAGAAAAGTTTCATCTCTCTTGCCATTCTTCGAGACTTGTTCTTGGTGGTACCTCTGTGTAACTTCAACTCATTGCTGTTGACATCATTGTCCTGCTGGCACGATATTTCCTTTCGGCTTCTTTAACGAGGAGGTATATTGGCACCATTCCAGCCACTACGCATGTCGTGTTCTAGAAGGTTTTCGGAAGGCGCTGCCAGCTCTCAAGCCATTGGTTCTGTAGATGGCCTCCGTCTTTCTTCTGTACGATTTCTTCTTCATGGCACCTGCCGATATTTGGGAGCCATAAAGCATCATCAACGTCGCTAAGAGCAGTCTCTTCTTCTGTTTAGGTCCTCCAATATTTGGCATGATCCTTGCCAGGGCAGCCGTTGTTCTTGCTGCCTTCTCAGCTACGTGTTGGAGATGCTGTTTAAAAGTTAACCTTGCATCTATATTAATGCCAAGGTACTTCATCTCTGGTTTGGAAACTACAACGTGATAACACACGGTTACTCTAATACTCTCCATAACTCGCCTGCTGCTGATGAGTATTACTTCGGTCTTTTCCTCTGCTAGTTTTAGGTCCATGTTTACTAGCCAGTCCTGTACCATCCCGATAGATTCATTACATTCGTGCTCCAACTCTTCAAGAAATTTGGTCACTACGACGATCGCTATGTCGTCGGCATTTCCGATGACCCCGGGACTCGAAGTCTGAGGACGTCATCGTACATTAGATTCCACAGTAGTAGACCTAGTACGGATCCTTGGGGACACAGCCTGTGACATTATACAGACTCATTCCGTCGTCGGCGTCGGTGTATTAGTGCAGTTTTCTGCAGGTAGTCCGGTACTCTCTTTGCGGTAAGTGCTCGCAGAATGTTACTCCAGCTTGCGTTGTAGAAGGCGTTTTTAACATCCGGCGTCGTTTTCCTTCGGTGACTTTTTTTTTTGTTGTAATACGACTTCGTCGATGGCGTCAATCGTAGAGCGTGCCTTACGGAAGCGATACTGGCGGTCTGCGGGGCCTTCCGCTTCATCGATCGCGCGTTCCAATCTGTAACTTATTATGCGCTCCAGTATTTTACTCATGGTATCCAGCATCCAGAGAAGCCTATACGATGAAGGGTCCTGTGGTGGTTTATTACCTTTAGGTAAGAGGACAAGCCTTTGCTTCTTCTACTGATCGGGGAATACTCCTTCCTTGATGCAGGCGTTGTAACGTCTGCAAGATGTTTTTTTTTCCGAGGGTGGGTGAAAAATCTTCCATATACACTATGAGAATAGCAAGCGCGTGCTCATAGTAGTGTCAGATTCTTACTGACTAAACCACCCTTTGATATAAATTTGTTAGATATCGCAACTAAGTATTAACTTATCAAGCAATTTTTCTATCACGAAATAAAAACGTTTGGCAGGTTATTTTCCACCGAAAGATACTACATGTTCCGCAATCTAGACGCGGTTAATCATTTTCTCGCCCAGTCGAAAGGTTTCGTCCTTTGTAGTCAGCGAAATAAATTGCTCTCATCCAAAATTTGTAGGACTGTATTGTTGACATGTCCGATTCGGTTTCTATGCTTTCTCGTGAAGCTTCTAGTTTCAGCTTCGATTGTCGGAATTCCGAGATCCCTGTGGATATCGTCATTCCTACTATACCACGGTGCTTGGACAATTTCTCTTAGCACTTTATTTTGAAAAGCTTGTAAAATATTGGCATTTGTTTTTTTGGTACAACCCCAAAGTTGTATACTGTAGGTCCACACCGGCTCTAGCACTTGCTTGTATAAAAGCAGTTTGTACTCAGTACTGAGCTGGGAATGTTTTCCGAGTAACCAGTACATTTCTCTATATTTGATTTCGATTTCTTTTCGTTTCATTTTCACGTGCGAATTCCATTTCAGCCTTGCGTCGAGTGTCATTCCCAGGTATTTGGCCTCGTTTGCAAAAGGTATTTGGGCCGAGTTTAGGAAAATTGGCAAGTCATTAGTTTTCTTGTAAGTGAAATTCACGTGAACAGATTTAGATTTGTTGAGGGCGATCCGCCAGTCCCTCGTCCATTCATTTACATTATTCAGTGCGTTTTGCAGTTTTGCAGTCGTTTCTTCGATTGTTTTACCAACTGCTAGGATAGCGGTGTCATCGGCAAACGTGGCAAGGATAGTGCCATCTTCGGTATCTTCGGTATATCGCGAGTATATAGCAAATAGAGAAGCGGCCCAAGAACGCTTCCTTGCCGTACGCCGGCCGAAATTTCTTTGGGCTCGGAGTATTCGATTCCATGACTAATCAATGCTTTGCTAGGTAAAACTTTGAGAATTTCTCCGGTAATCAAGGTTTTAGATTCTCGATCTCATGTTTGAGTTCCCTTAGCGTTGTACTTGTGAACGTCAAATCGTCAGATGGTAAATCCAGCCTATTGAGGTTGTCGTAAGCCACTTGACCATCGTACGGTTTAAAGGTTTCTTCCAGGTGCGCCGTAAAGACGTCCGCTTTTTCTTTATCTTCCCTCGCCCATTCATTTTGATTTAATTTGATTGGCGGCGCGGGGACTTTTGGCCTTTTGGTGCCTTTTACAGCTTTCCAAAGTGAATAATTGGAGTCTTTTTTCGCTGTTAAACTTTCAAGGTAAGAGCCTATTGCACGATTCTTAAAATCCTTAATAGTCTTCTTCAACAATTGCACAGACGATTCAAGTGTGCTTTATGCTGCGGAGCACGACTCTGTTGCCATTTTTTACGCGCTTTTCTTTTTTCCTTGACCAATTCTTTTATTTCCGGAGGATATCGCAAACCGTATCTGTCCGGCATTTTCCTTGGATTGGGCGTATTATTCCAAGAGGCGAGCTGTACGATCTCAACGAAGCGATCAACTTGAACCTCAAGTTCATATCGTGTCGTAAGTGGAACTCTCAGTTCAACATTATCTTCAATTTCGTTCCTAAAGCCTTCCCAGTTAGTTATTCGACCAATTAATCTCGCCGGCTCTAGGTTATAGACTAGTTCTTCGCTGATTGTTAAAATAACCGGGGAATGATCAGACGACAGATCAAAGCTGTCTTCGACTTTTATGTAGTTGGTAGATATTCCTTTCACAACGAATAAATCTATCAGGTCAGGTATTTTCGAAGTATCAGTTGGCCAGTAAGTCGGTTTACTCGTCAAATGGATATCACAACTGTAACTCTCATTTTTTGTGATGACTACGACTAAGTTGCCTTAATAATTGGTTTACGCTTCTGTAGTGCTAATCGCGTTAGGTAGGCAGCTTTCCAGTTAAGGCACCTACTAATACCGTCATTACATGCGGTTTTTCCTTACGGCGCTAGGTCGAAAGGTCTTGTTCTTTGTAGTCGGCGCGCAAGGTTTGTCACGTCCATAGTACGAATTATTTCATTATTGCAGTGAATATGAAGACGGGTTCGAAGTTTGCGAGCAAAGTTTGTTACTTCATCCCTCACGGTAGCAATTCCTATATCTCTGTGAATATCACTATTCCTTATATACCAAGGAGCATTCACGATTACTCTTAGCATTTCGTTTTGAAATGCTTGCAGTAGAGCCATATTGCTTGGTTTGGTACAGCCCCAAAGTTGTATACCATATGTCCAAGACGGTTTTAGGACTTGCTTATACAGAAGCAGTTTGTTGTATACGCTTCACTTCGAGTATCTTCTGAGTAGCCAATACATTTCTCTAAATCTGATTTCGAGCTCTTCGCGCTTCTTTTTAACGTGTGGTTTCCACTTAAGTTTTGCATCTAGGGTCATTCCTAGATATTTTGCCTCGTTTGCGTACGGTATTTGCACCGAGTTAATGGATATAGGTAAGTTGTTTATCTTTCTTAACGTAAAATTGACATGCGTTGATTTTGTCTCATTGAGGACTATTCGCCAGGTTTTTGTCCATTCGCATACTTTGTTCAAAGCTCGTTGGAGTTTTCCCGTTGATGATTCGACTGACTCATCCGTTACGAGGATAGCCGTGTCGTCTGCGAACATTGCTACAACGGTCCCTTCATCTTGTGGTATATCTCTTGTGTAGAGCAGGAACAGGATTGGACCGAGAACACTTCCTTGTGGAACGCCGGTGTAGATTTCTTTGAAATCCGAATATTCACTCCCGTGTCTAACACGGAAAAGTCTGTTTTCAAGATAAGATTCGAATAGTCTGTACAACTTTTCCGGTAAGATTACCCTTAGCTTATACCTTAGGCCTTCGTGCCATACCTTGTCGAAGGCTTGCGATACGTCGAGAAAAGCGCTAGAGTATATTTTTTCCCTTCTAGAGCTTTTTCAATTTCGTTCGTTATTCGATACACCTGATCGATTGTGGAATGTTTGACCCGAAAGCCGAATTGATGATCCGGGATCAACTGTCTTTCTTCAATTGCTGGTTGCAATAGTTTCAGCAGAAGTTCCATTGCCTTGGAACATATAATAGTCTTAAAGAAGCATTTATAATGTAGAGCAACTTAACCAGCACTTTTTTCGGTAGCTGTTTCAAAATTTCGCCAGTGATTAAATCATATCCCGGAGCCTTGTTATTTTTCAATTTTTTTATTGTCATTCGAAGTTTGGACAGGGATATGGTGTTTACTTTAAAGTTGTCGGGTGCCATATTATCATTCGGATCTTCGACCAACGATTGTCCATCGAACGGCTTGAACGTTTCCTCTAAGTCATCGGCAAATAATTCTGCTTTCTCTTTGTCTTCTTTCGCCCATTCCCCGTTAGCTTTCCTAATTGGCGGCGAGTGCATTACAGGTTTCCTTATGGTTTCCATAGAGAGTAGTTTGAATACTTATCAGCGGTCAGACCCTCGAGGTAAGTAGAAGTCTCGTGATTTTTTAAGTCCTGTCGCACATTTTTTAGCTTGTTACAAAGGTGGTTCAGATAAGTTTTATCCGGTGGCGCGCGCGATTGTTGAGATCTCTTGCGCGCTCTCCTCTTTTCTCGTATGAGGTCTTCGATTTCAGGCTAGTATTTGACTTTATTGTTCCGTACTTCTGTGTTCCGCAAAGGTGTGTTTTTCCACGCTGAGCTCTGAATGGCTTCCACGAGTTTGTCGATTTCTTCTTCTATTTCGAACGGTGTCTTTAGCGGTATATTTAAAGCAAAATTTTCCTTGCAGTCTCTTCTGAAAGCGTCCCAGTTAGTTTTGTTACTAGTTAACCTAGGCGGTCCTTTTTTTTTATTAGACTTCCACCTATTTTCAGAGTAACTGCTGAGTGATCTGAGCATAGATCATAGCATTCTTCGACTTCCGTCAAATTTTTAGTTAACCCTTTTGCGATAAAGAAGTCGACGAGTTCAGGGATTTTATTTTTGTCAGTTGGCCAATAAGTTGGCTTTCCTGTCGAAGAAAAAGTTCACCCCACGTTTCATGCTGGCTTTGTACAATAATATGCCTTTTGTCGAATTGCATCTTGATCCCCAGAAAGTGTGTTCGCGTTAAAGTCACCACCTAAGACAAAATTAGGTCCGAGTGAGTCTAAGAGACGAACGAGGTCGTCTAGCTTAAATCCCGGAGGGAAGTAACTAGATCCGATGTTGTAGTCTAAGTGGTTTATTTTTACGGAGACTGAGCTTATTTGCATAGAATCAAATTCTATTTCTATGTTTTCGGAGTGCTTAATACAGCCTTTGATGTAAAGAGAGGACCCGCCTCTCGCATTTTCCGAAGGATGATTCGCATGATAATCGCTGCAACCTTTTATTTTGGGTCTGAGTCCCTTTTCTAAGTGCGTTTCCGATACCAAACATATATCAATATTAACACTTCTAACGCGTCGATTTTTTTCATTTGCGTTCCACGTTAGTATCTTAAGTACTTGTTTCATATTCATGTTTTTTTCATTGTCTTGCGAGGTTTGAACTCGAGCTTACTCAATTTGTCAAGTATAATTTTATTAACCTTGGTTTGCTCCTCAAATTTTTCCAATATAATGGTAAATATTTGGTTGACCGGATCTGTTGCAGCTGATCTTAATTTGCTTTCGTTTGACGCGACTTGTGCGTACGATCCTTGATGTTTTGCAGGCTTGTAGGACTTCTGCTGCTGTGACGAGAGATGTTGGTAACGCCCCCGTCGTGGTTCTTCCCTCCGTTTGTTCCTCTTTCCCTGTTGTTGTGGATGTGTGATAATATACAAAGGATTTGGTCACAATTGATCCCAAAAATAATTCGACTGTGAATAAATGCAGTTCCGTGGAGATTCAGCGTTGATAAAGGGTGGTGTAGTTTTATCGACTAAGATGGCTGGGTCATTTAGAGTGGATGGAGCCCAACGTTCCCGCTTAGAAAGTCTTCGAATCCACCCCGGATGGACGATGCAGTAGAGGACGACCTCGCGGTAGGTGGCGCAAACAAGTGGAGGGGGACCTCAACTAACTTGGCGTGCGCAGCTGGAAGCAGCTGGCTCGTAATCGTGATAGCTGGAGAGGTTTGTGGGTTGAGGTCCAGGTCCACCCCCGACTGTAGCGCCATCTAAGTAAGTAAGTAAGTAAGTAAGTTTTATCGAGCTTTATTTAGAAGTCAAATGGCTTGTATTATTCTTTTACAACTTAAATCTGTAATTGGCTCCTGAAATCCAATGCACGGTTGATGATTGCCTTCATAAAGTGGCCCGAAATTCAGGGTGGCTACTGAACGCCATTGTCCAGGATCTGGAGAAGCTTTACTGCTCATTAAATCTTTTCCCGATAACTCATTATTTAAACAGGCACACATCATAAAGAAAATTGCTATTGGCAGCTCTATTAAGTTTGATTCATAAAACCCTGAAGCTATTTTTATTTCAAATCGATACTCTATCAAAGGACGAATACCTGTGCCGGCATTAACTATAATTTCCATACCTGTGCACAGTGTATGTACTCGTACATGTGCTTTTCTCTTGACACAATGTATCCGTTTTACCTTGGGTATAAATTATCAAATCAAAGCTTTCACATGGCCAACTCATGCGCGCTAGCCATCCTGAGCTGGAGCAGTAGAAAATGTTCATTCGTTGATAAGGAAAAGGGCTGCTACGAAGTATTACGTACGTATGTCCATATCAGGGATACGGGAAAATTTCGACGTTGAAATTCAAGCTCTCGTCCTGGTGCAGACGCTTTAGGATGTGTTTCATGAATTGCCCGTCAACGTACATTTCAGTGCAGTTGTAGCTTTCACCAGAATCTGTACATTCGTGCAGATACAATTTTTTTTTTGTAGTGTTTCGGGAAATTGAAAAATCCCTACACACCGTTAAGTTCAATCCAATTGCATTTATAGACTCAATTAAGTCAGACTACATATCACGCTCGAATGGTCCCAGGACGCGAGCGATAATATATTTTTCCCAAAAAGGCTATAAAGGATAATAGGCAGAATATCGACCGCAGCGGAGACGATTATTGGTTTTCCTGAAAATTGAGTGCACTTATGGAGGACCACTTCTGAAGTGGAAGCATTCGCTTATATCCTCGTCTTAGAACGAAATGGATAACGGTGAGTTTTTGTGTTTTTTTTTTGTAAATTTTCCATGTAATTGGCAATAAAATGGAAAATCCTTTTTTTGTCCTTTCGTGAGAGTGAAAGTGATTTTTTTTTCCTGGAACTGGAGGGGGAGGCTTTTGAATTTTATTTTATATCTCCTTTGACACAGATTCTAGGAAGTGTGTTCTCTCACAGGACTGCAGTTGCAGCAGGAAACCCGCGCTTTAGAATTAACGAGAATTGTTGCGCGACAACGGTGAACACAGACTAAAGGAGTTTCCATTGATTTTTCCCAAAATAAAGAGGAGCAGCACCCGTTTTCTTTGCACTGGAATTCCCCTCAGTTCAAAGGAAGCCACTGTGGTGGCAGTTGGGGGTGTGGGTTAAGTACCGAAAAAAATGTCATGTTTCATGATATTTCGTTTTTTTGTTTCCGTTCGTTCGTTTTCTATTGGGCGCTGCCGCCGTCGCCGTACCCCACGGGGTGGCTCAACATGAATTTTTTAAGTTCATTTCCTCGTATGTTGTATGATTTAGGTCTCGTACAGTTGTGGGCAGGGTTTTTGGTTTGTTTTGTGGAAGTAGGAAGACCGGGTTTTGTTTTAAGCGTAATCACAATAAATACTGCCTGGGGAATTATAAACTCGAGGTTGTAGCGATGCCTTGAGGAAATGTGGATGAAACCGGATACGATATTTATAGTGGAATTGTTGATGATCAGCACGAGCTGGGAATCGGTACCTGTGAGCTCTTGAAACGAAAATAAATGTATTGGAAATTAAATGGTTCGGAAAATGATTGGATTTATACTCTTGGTAAGCGCGTAAGAGCTGTGTGTGTATTAAAAATATTGCCATAGCAATAGAGGGAGATGGTACAACGTAAACAGAGCTACAGCGGATGTGGGTGATAAATGCGACCATAATTCGAAAACA
Source organism: Brachypalpus laphriformis (assembly GCA_945910035.1). Classification (NCBI taxonomy): domain Eukaryota; kingdom Metazoa; phylum Arthropoda; class Insecta; order Diptera; family Syrphidae; genus Brachypalpus; species Brachypalpus laphriformis. Next base: position 130,932,693 of record OX246755.1, read on the forward strand.
ATTTCATGGTACAGCATAAGACGGTTTATTCTCATGGCAACATCTTTGGGGTAATTTGCTGCCACTTTTTTTTTGGTTTTTTGTCGAGATTTTGTACGGTTAGCATATTAGTTTTCAGTTATTGTGTTTTCCGAAAGCAATTTATTCGTCTCCTTGCAAATCGCATGATAGCTTAGGTTAGGGTGTGCTTACACAGGGGCATGTGGCCCATTGTGTTTCCATTTGATTGCAATATGTATACTCTTGATGGAATCGTATCATATTTGTATTCCAGCTGGTAAATAGAGACCCACACCCTTCTTGACCACTTCATCTTGCTATAAGCTCTGTGATGTGGTGATGTGGCCATGGAGTTTTGCAAATTGGGCAGAGGCTTATATGTACATATACTGAGATTGTTCTCTTTACGAGAAGGAGGATTCTGACCGGTCTGACTCAATCAGTGCTAAAAGTCGTCACTATCCGCATTTCCAATGAAGCCAAATATCTAGGAGTGGTTTTGGATAAGAAAGTTCATTGGTCTAAACACGTCGAGTTTAAAACATCCAAGGCGCTCTCAGTTTTCTGGCAGCGTAAGCGTGCTTTTGGCAAGACTTGGGGCTTGTTACCGAATAAGGTTATTTCGATCTACACGGCATATGCTCCGTTTGTTTGGTGGAAGGGGCTCTCGCGTAAATATGTGGCTGCCTTTTACACCAAACTCCAAAGAACGGCTTGTCTCGGCTGCACGGGAGCTTTTCCGAGTACGCCTGGCTCTGCTCCAAATGCTTTTCTGAACTTACCTCCCCTCGATACTTATATTATGGGTTGCACTATCAAAGCCATCCATCGTCTTAGGCGGGGCGGTCTTTGGTACACTCCACACTGGAATTTTGGTGAACTTGTGCGACACTTATCTTACGACTCCTGTCTTATGGATATGCCGTCTGATGCAATGACACCCGAACTCCAGCTGATGCGCAAATTCAGAGTCGACTTTCCTTGTGTCCAGGACTGGCATGCTGCATGCTGCATCTCCGATATTGGATGCAGTTTCAAAGCAACTTTGCGCACGTGAAATTCTACCAGTCTCTCCATACTTTCCAGTAAGAAGGATGTCAAACTTATAGGTCTGAAACTCTTGGGGAGCGAATAGTCTTCCTTACCAATTTTCGGTATGAAAACTACTCTGACTGTCAGCCAAGGTGTAGGAATATATGCCAGCGCCAAGCCAGCGGTGAAAATTATTTTCAGAGTTGGCAATAGCTGATCTATACCCTGTTGCAGCATAGCAGGATATATTCCATCGGTGCCAGGCGATTTGAAACCATCAAAAGATGCCACAGCATATTTGATGGCCTCATCTGTTACCACTTTGATCAAGTAAGCGGACCAAGCTCCGACCTAGTGGTTATCTGATTGCCAGGAAAGTGAGTCTCCAGCAGAAGACTAAAAGTTTCCGCTTTCGTCTCAGTAAACTTGCCATCAGACTTTCTCAGTGACTCCGGTTTGGTCGGCTTGCCCCTTTTGAGGACCTTAACCATCCTACTGGTTTCACCGAGTGTCTCGATCTTTTCACAAAAATCTCTATAAGAAGCACTTTTCGACAACCGAAATCACTTCTTATAGCCTTTTTGCTTCGATCTAAAAAGATCCCAGTCACCTTCTAATTTTGGTATACTCCGTACTGGAATTTTGATGAAGTTGCGCGACACTTATCTTACGACTCCGGTCTTATGGATATGCCGTCTGATGCAATGACACCAGAACTCCAGCTGATGTGCAAATTCAGAGTCGACTTTCCTTGTGTTCAGGACTGGCTTTGGCCAGAGTCTGAGCCAAGAATGAAATGCAGTCGTATTTTGACGGACGGTTCCAAAACCAGTCAAAGGCCTGTTGCTGTTGTCTTCGTGGAAGTCGACAACATTAGACTTCACTTCTCACTAGGCAAATATGCGTCTGTTTTCCAAGCGAAAACGTATGGCCATGAATTTTTTTGTCTGTAGCGACAGTCAGGCTGCGTGTAAGGCCTTGCTTTACCCTTTAACCACTTCCAAAATAGTTCGCGAAACCAAAAACTCTTTGAACTCGGTCGCAAGGCTGAATTTTCTGCACCTTATCTTGGTCCCAGTTCTCACTGGGATTTTGGGGAACGAGATCTCCCATGAGATTACTAGACAAGACTCAGAGGAGGGTTTCTCAGGTCCCGAACCCGCGTTGGGTCTCCCTGTGTCCTCGATTAGGGCTTCCATTGACGATTGGGACTCTCACGAATTCAATTGTGTGTGGCATGACTCTTCAGGATGCAGGTTGACTAAACGTATGCTCCCGGACGTCTGTAAGACATCAGCGGCATTCTTGCTGTCTCTCAACAGAAAAGATTGTAGACAACTTATTGGCGTCTTGACAGGCCACATTGCTTTCGCTAAGCACCTTAACGTACTGGGCTTGAGTGACACTACAATCTGCGACGCTTGTGGACAGAGCAACTACACTGCAGAACATTATCTCTGTAACTGTCCGGCCTTTGCTCGTATCAGGTGGCAGATCATCGATCTGATGTGGTGAGTGCTAGTACTGTAAGCTCCTCATCACTGAAGTGTTTGCTTGGCTTTCTTAGAAAGAGAAGGAAATTCCAATAAAATGGGTATATCAGGGTTTGCTCTCTGGTAGTACAATGGACCAGTTGGGTCTGAGTGCTCCAGTCGAGCGTTTCCTATCTCGAAAAAAAAAAAAAAAAATGTACATATATGTATATCTTGGGTGAATACTCTAAACTATATTTTGGACTCGTCTCTCATACGAATCTCTGTCGGGTGTATGTCACGAATCTGTTCAGCTACTGTGGAATGGGTATCAAAAATAAGAAACTTGTAACAGAAATTTGCAACATTAGGAGCTGGCTACCTATGTTAACGGTAACATAAACGTGTCTTTACCAACCAAGCTAAGAATTATGTATCTACATAACCGGTTTTGATTCAAGGTTGAACGTTATTTGTTTGCTAGGTTAGAATTAGCTTGTCGTAGGGAGAGTTCTTAAGCTGGGCCCACCAGGTTTGTGCGGTGCGTTTACAGCTATCCAAGTGATCATTACCCAACAAAAATATATCATCATTTACTATCCGATAAGGTCGACGGGATACAGATCCATCACTCGACTGCCAAAATGTTTGTCCTTCAACAGAACTGATAAAGCAGGAATGCAATCCGAAGCCTTTGTCATCAGCTGAAGTTGCACTCACTCGGTAAAAGAATCCATGCAGACGTTTGCGTTCTTAGGAGATTTAGAATGTGGTCTAATACCCGTATTACATCCGCTATCGGTTGTTGCGAAATTCGTGTGCATCGCTTTTATGGGCTAACATAAGTGTTATCCTTTGCCTAAGGTGATTCACCAAACGGAACTATACACTTTCCTTCTTCTTCCTATTTTGGCGGTGTTATGACCGAAAACAAAGGATCATAACCCTACCACTTCATTTTTACTCGCCTCGGAAAATATCGCCAGGCCTCCCGATTTTGGATCACTTTTTACTGAGGCCAATAAAATGCCGAGGTCGTCGCAATTGTGTGATCCAGGCGTTTATAGATTTGCCTCTCCTGCCTCGCAATGTCTTAGGAACGTTCATTGGTATTGCCTTTTTACCAGGGTTCAAATGATCTCTTCTTTGAACGTGGCAATACCAGCTGAGGCGATCGCGCTTTATTTTTCGTGACATGGTTTCTTTGCCATGGAGGTTTCCACGGATCTTCCAACTTCTTATTCGATCAAGTTTTGTCACTCTTGCTGTCATGCGAAGCATCTTCATCTCAGCTGCCGTTAATTTACTCTCATACTTCTTGTACATCGTCCAACATTGTAAACCATATGTGAGTGCTGGACGCATAACTGTAGTGATTATATTAGATTAGATAGATTTTATTTATACTCAGTTTGCTTCTTACATTTAAAGTTTACAAAAATCAAAGACATGGCCTATGCCATCTGCCAGATTGACAACACTGTTAACAATTAATAACAACTAACAATGGATATACCTATTTCGCCTTACGATAGTAAATTTACCTACATATTTACTTTACAACAGAGACATACCCGAATTATTTTTTTTATTTTTTTACATTTTTATTTATTAGAAATTTTCGTTCAGTATTCGGTCCCTATATGCAATTGCTGTTTTACAGTATGGACAAAGCTTGTGGATATGCAGCTCATCAAGGAGTTCAAACACCCGATCATCTGGCAAAAAATTAGCTCCAAAGATTTGTCTTCTTATTTCTCATAGGGTAAGACACCTGCCTATGAAATGAATTACATCTTCTCTCTCTGCAACGTTACATATACCACATCAAATTGGGAGGTCGTTCCGATGAGGTACGTAGTTTAAAGGAAGAAGTTCTCCTCGCAGTCTCACCATAATGGATATTTCGTGAATACTCAACCCATCTCGAAAGTTATTTTGGTTAGGTTGCAAATTATGATTTAGCCTGCTATAGATCGATCTGTGTAGCGAGCCCGAAGCATTCTCTAGGAATCCGTTTCTGCATTGTTCGTCCACTTTTTCTATTAGAAGGTATAAGGTATAAGGCAGCTTTCCAGCTTGCAGTATCTGCTTCCCTGTCGTTTGGAACCAACTCACATTTTTGTGCTAACTCCAGCCATTCACCATACCAGCTGGTCCTATTAGATATAGTTTTAAGGGCTGCCATCTTGGGAAGTCTCTCATTTGGCATGTTTAGTACTTTGAGTATATAATCGACTTGCAATTTTAAGGTCTTAATAAAAAGGGGGGTAGACCCGTTTCCAACATTACCATTTAATTAGGAGTGTTAGCAGGAAGATGAAATTACCTTTTGATGTAATATCGTAGGAGTCTTTCCACAGCTTCATATTTTTGATGTCCCCATACTTGCGCAGCATATAGCAAAATGGTTTCGGAGGCAGCTTCAAATACTCTATACTTGCTACTGTGGGTTATGTTCTTATTGATGAAACATCTTTTCCACGTTATATTCACTGCGGTTTTGGCTTTGATCAGTTTTTCTTCTAGATGCTTCTGCATACTTAAATTGCTCGTAAAATAAACTCCAAGGTATTTGTAGTCCTTAACTACCTCGATGATTTCGCCATTATAGGTCCACCTCTCGTTCAAGCAAATTCTACCTCCCCTTTTCTTGAAAATCATGACTTTCGACTTTTCCAAGTTGACTAAAAGGCCCCATAAGATGCAGTAATTGTATAGCCGATTAATCATCAGCTGCGAAGCTTCTGGTGAATATGCCAGCATGACTATTTCATTCGCAAAAAGTAACGCCTTGATGAGTACCCCAGCAAATTCAATGCCTCCTGGCAGGGAGTCCACTAAGTCCTCTATAAATAGTGCAAATAGGAGCGGACTCAATGTGCACCCTTGTCTTACTCTTGATCTTGCTTGGAACCACTCGGACTTTTCCTTTCCATTCCAAACTGACACCTGTGTATCTTCATAAAGGTTCTGGATGACTTTTCCGAACTTCCGCGACAATCCCATGCCAATTAGCTTATAAATTAAAGCTCTGTGGTCAACCGTGTCAACGGCTGCTACAAGGTCGACGTAGAATACGTACATTTTTTTATTTTTCGAGATAAAAGATTCTGCAATGCTACGCAAAACGAAAATGTGGTCTATTGTGGAATATCCTGGTCTAAAACCTGGCTGAAATTCTTTTAACAGCTTATTTACGTGAATCCATTCCGTAAACCTTCTTTGCAAAACTGAAGTGAAAATCTTGTACGCTGCATTTAGGAATGAAATTCCACGATAATTTCTCGGATCACTCGTGCAGCCCTTTTTATGGATAGGGAAAATTAAAGCCTCCTTAAACTGTTGTGGTATATTCCCATTATCCATCACATCATTAAACACGCGGATAAGTCGGAGACAGAGCTCATTAGTCCCATACTTATAGAACTCGACCGGTATTCCATCAGATCCTGCCGCTTTGCCATCTTTCAACCTATTTAAAGCCGTGATCACTTCTTCATCTTCAAAGTCCAATGCGGCATATTGGAACACGCTACTACTAACTGTAGGATTCAGCAACTCGTTAAAGTGTGTAAACAGGACAGTAGGACTAAGCTCTTGATTGATTTTGAATTTTTTACCATTAAGTTTTGCCGCTAGTCTCCAGAAATTTGATAAACTTCGACAATTAGCTAACTTTAAACTTCTATTTCGTAGTAGGCCTTCTTCTTTCTTCTACATAGGGCTTTGAATTGGCTATTAGATTCAATATAAAGAAGTTTAAAGAAACCATCATTGGCTTCGCGGAAAGATTTCAGCCATGCAAACGATAATTTCCTTGCCCTTTTACATTCTACATCGAACCATGGTTCTGCACATTTTTTTTCACCGCGTGGAGGGATACGATTCCTTTATAACTTTCACAATTGTGTCGAGATCAAATTCTTGCACCCTTCTCAATGCTACGCTAAGTTGTCTCTTATAATTAAAAGCATTGTCTTCATTCCACCTCAATTTGGAAAGAAGCATCAAGTTTTGTACTCCTTCATTCTCATGTGCTTCGAGTCTAAATGTTAGGATTAGTGGCATATGATCCGAATAGGGTATTTGGCCCACTTCGAAGTCAGTGACATATGAATTCCAGTCTCCTCCTATGAGACCGTAGTCTATAACCGTAGTCCCTTGCTTTCCCACAAATGTGAACTCCCCCACATTATCCGAACTACTTGTTCCGTTTTGAAGTCGAAGCCCGTACGAGTTACACAGCTCTAATAATTTCGCAACTCTTTCATTCGCTAATTTATCTTTTGATTGTCGAACTATACCAGGTGAGTTGTTTTCAGATCCTACTTCATTGCCCGTTCGTGCATTGAAGTCACCAACAATTAATATATTTGGATTATCGCCACACAATAGAGTCTCTTGTAATCTTCCGAAATCCTCCTCCCAACGAACGAAAGCTCAGATAGGTTAATCCGTTTAATTGTTTGAATTCACAGCTGATTCCCTTAAGATCTCGTTTAAATCCACAAAAAACCTCCATTCGCTCTACCCCTAGCATATGTTCTTGTTGCACTTATCCATTCAAATTTATAATTCATAACTCGACTCTCCTGGAGCCGCTTAGGGATTCTCCCTGATGAATTGGAGTCAATGGCGGAGGATCGATCGAGAAGGATGGAGAGTCCACCTGAGCATCCTACCCCCGCGACCCTAATGAAGGATTAGCGGGCCATTGAAAATGAATGAATGAATGAATGAACTCGACTCTCAAAATAACTAAAGCAATTCTCTGTTAAAAATGTTTCAAATAAAAATATAAATTCAAATTGATTTATGAAATTGAAAAAATCTGTATATATGTAAAGACTTATTCGATAATCCACGTTATAAGCTAATATTCTGAAATTCATCAGTTTAATATTTTCAATGTTTTTATTACTACTATGGCAGACGGCACTCAAATTAAAAAACGATTTTGTTGTACAGCCCCTACAGTTTGGGAGCCAATGTTGTGTTCTGCATCAGAGCTTTCACCATTCGACGATCTTTTCCCAACTGTCACTGTCAAGTGATGTCTGTCAATTAACAGCTGCTGCAACGCCAATTCGCCGTCGTCTCCATCGCATTTAAGAGAGTTGCTTCTGTCATAATACATTTTTTTTTCGCCGACTACTAGATTCTGTTCTCAGATTTGAACATGGATGCCATTGTTTTTCGCAGAAATCTCGTTCTTTAGCTTTATTAGCCGTCGCCTTCTCTCTCGCGCTGCTGCCGGATAGTCTTTATGCATCGAAATGCCCGTGCCCCGAAGTTTTGTTATTGCCTTTAAAATGCGCTCAACGTCCTCTTTGCTCTGCATTTCGACCAACACATTGGAAATTGATTTGTGTCCGGAGTACATCTTTTGCGCTGTTCCCACTAAAATATTTGGCGCAACAGCTCTTTAAAGTTCCAGGACCTAGCTTTTCGCAACCACTCATGTTGTGTGCGTTATATTTTTCACACGAATGGAAGGGACCTACAGTTTAATGCCGAATCCGAACGGCGATTTGAGAAGCTTTTTCGTGACAAGCTCTCTCTCTCTCTCTCTCTCTCTCTCTCTCTCTCTCTCTCTCTCTCTCTCTCTCTCTCTCTCGGATGTTTGTCAGACGTTCGCGAGAGGTGGGACCGTGAAAAAACTTTTTTTTTTGTATTTTCTGGGATTCGAACTTGAAACCTCATGCGTAGTGATCCGACACACTAACCACTTACGCCACGGCGCCCACGCTGTTCCCACTAATGTATTATCATTTATTTGCAGAAGTTCCAGGCATAGTGCTTTTACTTTTTCAGCCGCATTAACTCCCTCCTGTGCAGGTTTATGAACAACAATATTTTTTTCGTTAGATTTACTCTCTAACATTTGAACCTGTCGTTCCAATGAAATGCAACGAGCCTCCATTTGGTGTAATTGTGCTTGCAACGCTTTGTTGTTTTCTTGCAGTGTCTGCATTTAGGCACTTATACCTACAATGCTATCTTTTGTCGCCATATTTTAAAGTTTGACATCAAGAAGAGCTGCCATAGTATTTTCCATCAGGAACTTTAGGGCGGTTATTGGCATGTTCCATACAGCAGCAACTGAATTTAAAGCCGAACTTTTAGAGTTAGAATATTCTGGAGATATTTCCATTACTCCCCTTTTGTTTGATTTTGCGGCTATAGCTGTCTTGTTTCCGCTTTGTTTAACTGGGGTCCGTTGCAAGGTATGCCCGTTCATTGCAAATCCCTTTGTAGGTTTTGTTTTTTGCTTTTATCGAAATAATTTCGACTCACCTTAGGTTTTTAATTCAGCTTTCTGGTTTGAGCGCACTTTTTATTTTTGCCTTGAGCTTTTACTTTCAATTAAAGGCGAACATAACTGTAATGTAGAGCCTTCCAGCTTAGGGGAATTTTTTTGATCACAAAAAACAGGCGGAGATTTCCCCCACGTTATCCACCTGAATGATTGATGTCGTTATGACAGGTTGCTTCACTATTGATCTTAGATCTCAGATATTTGAGCTGTTCGCACATGGGAAGTACTGAGTGGATCAGAGAACGGACAGCATAAGTATGCGGTCTTTTGGACTAGTGCGATACATGTTACCCTCCAAAATGTCCATCTATACGTCAAGTGCTCGTTGCCGCGACGTAGGATCCTCCCTTATGATGGCTTCAGAGTCAGCAAAGAATGACTAATGGAGTCTGTCACTTCACCTTCAAGTAGATTGCCAAGAACTGCATTAAAAAACAAATGATTTACGACGCTTCGCATCCCGACTTTGATTGGGAACTCTTCGGTTATTCCACCAAGGCATCTTACTCTTGTCTTTGCTCTTTCGTACATGTCCATGATCATCTGTACGCAGGTTTCTGGAACCCCTCGTTGTCTTAGCGCTACCCATATCAGATCTTATGGTCTGTCAAATGCTTTTTCAAAGTCAACCAATGCAATATCCGTACATCCTTTAAGGAATCACGATGCTTTTTCATTATGATCGTGATATTGCATTTGTGGTTTATTTACCCGCGACAACTGCACCGACCATCAAATCTCACAGTTAGAGTAAGGGGACTTCCTAAAAAATTAAAAGTTAGCCCAGGGTTACTTAACATGCATAAAAAAGTCTTAACACGAACTTTCTGAGAATAATTTCCAGATTGTTACGGGAGATCATACATGGGTTCTCTATAACAACATTAAATATCTTTACCAATGGCTTAGTCCAGAAGATGGACGAGTACAGTATTCCAGAGATCAACTTAATTCACTTAAGGTTCTTCTGTGGGTATGGAATCATTCATTTTGAGCTTTTGTAGCATTATCAAATCGTTAGCAGCGCTTTTTCCATTGATCATACGCCCCCTGGAAGTCGGCAACCGCAAGGCTGTTGAAGCACCCCGTCGAAACCATTTAAACGGCCTCAATCGTCCCGATACTATGTCCTTTCAAGTTCCTTTTGATACGAGGGATTAAAAAGAAGTCGGCATAGGCAAATCTGGACTGTAGGGTGATTGAGGCAGCGCTACTGCGCTGTGTTTGGCCAATGTCTTCCTTGCAATCAGCGACGTGTGACTGGATGCATTGTCGTGATGGAGTATCAATGTATCGGTAATTTTCCTTCGGACGCAGCGTACCATTATCCTTAAACATTCGAGCATTTCTGTGTAAAATTAAACGCAAAATGAACAACTGACCCGCGGCCTCAGCTTACGTGTCTCTGTCAAATAACATTGCAATCGAACTTCATGAAATCAAATTATTGTGTGTTAATGAACGTACTGGCCATCTTTTTATATCTTTGCGCTTTTATAGTCAGTTCGGTCTCACCCAATCTCAATAACCGCCACCCACATGTCCTCCTCCAAGCACCCCATGCTAACACGATCTAAGGACACTCATCAGTATGAAATTACTTGTTTAATGAAACTAATATGTTACAAGTAATATAACTTTTATTGTTCTATAGTGCCATAGTCCACAAGGGGGCACAGGAAAACGAGGAAGAACATTGTCATAGAAGAGGATACTCATAAATGTCACACAATGTCGCCTGCAAAATGTCATTTATAATGCTGCTGGCACTTGACCTTCATCCTCATGAATCCAAATGTAACGTTTTTATTATCTCTTTTCAAAGATTCACCCGCTGACCTACCGCAATCTATCAGGCACGCATTAACCCATCCTATAAAAATACACATTCCCTTGTATAAGCTATCAGAAGGAATCACATTCTTGCCTGAATTGATTGAAAAGGAAATTGATTGCAAATATTGACATTCAATTTCCTTGCCCTGATGCCGGGAGAACGCAGTATAACTCATGTGTAGATAGTGGATGTCCTTATCCATGCATCTTACTGATGATATCAGCTCCATGAGTAACCACATAAGCAGCAAGGACCAAATAGCAATCTTTATAACTGAATTTAGCCAGTTTGAGGCACAAATTTGCATTGCTTCAGCCAAGGTTTTGCATACATGAATAAATACGAGTAGGGTGCGAAGTTTTGTCAAATATGATTTCAATTTTTTTTTTTTTGCATTTATGCTAATTAAACTGACGTCGAATGCGTGTTTTGTCAAAATTAATCTCACCTTTGGTGTGCAAACCTGCAAATCACAGCCACGTTGGTTGAATTTATTATAATTGGTTCTGTTTATTGCAAAATTGTGCAAAACATTCAGAGAGGTTGTTGTGAAAGAAAAACAAAAATAAACAGAAATTCATTGTCGGATTCAATTAGCCATGAAAGCTTTATTAACATACATTTGGCAACATGCACTGGAGGGGAGGGACAAAATGACGGTGTACTTGGCACGCAAATTTGTACCTCGTCTTTTGGGGCTGGTCAGTGTGTTTGGTGAACCTACTACGAGTACATACAGAATTTAGACATGTTATCTGCTACAACTTATTTTTATTATATCCAAAAGCCAGTTTTAAAAGTCAAGGACAATAATAATTTAATGTTATTCGTAAAAGAGATAGATCTGCAATAAAAAATTTACTTAGTAAGGCAGTCAACTTGAGTGATGAAGGTAGCAGGTACTCATTTAAATTGCAAAACGAACAGTAAATGTTTTCTTACCTTTATCAATAATAAAAACATTCGAATGACATTCTTAATTGTATGCATTATGCAGACGTAGGTTAGGTTAGGTTAGGTATGTGGACTGGCATGGAGAGACGCTCTCTGCCACACTCAGGTCAGCGTTGACACATTAGCTGTGTTTTTTTTGAAACCTACTTACTTACTTATGTCCTGTATCCCCTTGTGGGTCCTAGGGCCTCTACTACGCCTACGCGCCATTGTGTACTGGCGATGCCGTGCCTCCTTCTCGACTGTTCTGCGCCATGTTCTCCTCGGACCGCCAGGTCTTCTGCCATCCTGAATTAGAGGGTTCCATTGCATAGCATGGTTCGCTATGGAACTGTCACCCTTTCGGAACGTGTGAACAATCCACTGCCACTTCCGCCGTTGGATGGTTGTGCCTATTGGTTCCTGACCCGTTCTCTCGTAAAGGTGTTCGTTAGAGATACGATTGGGCCAGAAAATCCTTAAGATATTGCGCAGGCATCTATTACCAACGTTTGCAGCTTTCTGGTGATAGTAGTGGTCACTCTCCACGTGCTGCAACCATATAACAGCACGGATTCAACGTTGGAGCGGAACAGTCTTATTTTGGTGCTCAAACTGATTGCATTGCTTCGCCATATTTTGGACAACATACCGAACGCGGACTTTGCTTTCGCGATCCTGTTGGCTATATCCAGTTCGGTTCCACCATCGGTCGAGACAATACTCCCAAGATACTGGAAATCCTCTACTCTCTCTACCGGTTGTCCAGCAATGCATATTTGAGCCGATGAGTTAGTTCCAAGGCTGATAATTTTAGTTTTTGCCGTATTAATTTTCAGCCCGACGACACCTGCCTCCCTCTCCATATCTGCTGTCATTTGGTGGAGGTCCATAATTCTGTAGAAGAGTAAGCATACATCGTCAGTGTAGTCAAAATGTTTCAGTTGAGATGTAAGAGTCCATAGAATTCCTCCGTTTCCCGTCGACAAAGCTGCATGAAGCACATCGCTAATCACCAATAGGAATAATATTGGTGAAAGGATACAGCCTCGCCTTACCCCACTTTGGGTCTCAAATTCCTCAGCCAACCTTCCTCTGTGCAAAACGTGACATTTGGAGCCTTCATATGTAGCTTTGATAATAGCAATTAGTTTATCGGGAATACCTCTCCTGCGTAAGGCACACCAAATAAACTCCCTGTTGACACTATCGAACGCCTTCTCAAAATCGATGAACAGCAGGTGAAGTGGCGATCGATATTCAACACACTGTTCGATGATAATCCGCAGGGGTTGATGTGGTCGGCACAGGAGGATCCAGAGCGGAAACCTGCTTGGTCGGCATCGAGTGTGTCATCGAGATGTTGTTTGATTCGCTCCAGGGTGATTTTAGCTATTACCTTAGCTACAGCAGGCAGCACGCAAATACCCCTCCAGTTTCTGCACTCCATTAAATTTCCTTTCTTAGGAAGCTTGACGGTCATTCCCTTTTTCCACTCGTTAGGAAAGCTCTCTCTATAAGTGGAAGCAGAAGCTCAGCCGATGTTGTGGCCGCTGCTCGTAAGAGCTCTGCTGGAATACCGTCAAGACCTACCGCCTTATTGGTTTTGAGTGCCTTGATCGCGGTAATGATCTCATCTTTACTGGGAGTCGTGGTGCGTACTCGGGAACTTCTCACCTCGAGCATCTCAGTCTGATTTGGGAGCATATCGCTAGCGAATACACGGTTCAAAACCATAGTTAAATGCTCTTTCTATCTCTTGAGCTAGTCCTCATCCGAAATGAGCAAGAAGCCTTCTAGGCTTTTCACTGGGTATTGGCTGGAGCTGCGACCACCTGTCAGCTCTTTCGTGATTCTGTAGACGGTCCTGCTGTCGCACCTCCGTGCAGCTTCTTCTGCTTCTGTAGCCAGCGCGTTGATGTAGTTGCGCTTGTCACGTCGCACGCTACGCTGAACTTCTCTCATCTTCATGCGATATAGGGACTCTAGCTTGCTTCTCCCTGCTGCTGGGGTAGCTGCAACGCGAGCTTTCAGCTGTTTTCGTTCGTCAATCCGTCTCCAGGTATTCTCGGAAAGCCACGCCCTATGTCTTCCCTGCGATTGGCCGACAATTCTTTCAGCACCAGATGTAAAAACTTTTTTCACAGCACAGCAATGGTCTTGGATGGTTGCGGGCATAGAGCTGCTGATTGCTTCCACACCTTGCGAAAAGTGCTCTCTTAAATGTTGGCGCACTGAGGGATCACTAAATCTATCGATGTTGAACCTGGGCATTCTTGTGTTGTCGTGGGATCTTCGAACTGCAGCAGTGTGTAGTTGGAGAGTAGCTATCATAAGATGGTGATCACGTACTATCCCCATATCTGCCCCTCGCCTGTTTCGGACGTCCAGGAGACTACTTCTAAAGCGGCGGCTGATGGCAAAATGGTCAGTTTGGTTGGGGGTTACTTATTTGTCATTGGAAACTCAGCTGACTAATTTACCTTAGGGCGCCGTGGCGTAAGTGCTTAGTGTATCGGATCACTACGCCTGAGATTCCAAGTTCGAATCCCAGAAAACTCCAAAAAGTTTTTTCACGGTCCCACCTCTCGCGAGAGTATTGTTGTCACGAAAAAGCTTCTCAAATCGCAGTTCGGATACGGCACTAAACTGTAGGTCCCTTCCATTCGTGTGAAAAATATAACGTACACAACATGAATGGTTGCGAGAAGCTAGGCCCTGGCACTTAAAGAGCTGTTGCGCCAAATATTTATTTATTTTTATTTTTTAGATCATGTATAAAAACTGAAAAGAGCAAGGGACCCAAAATCGGTCCTTGAGGAACACCTTATGAAGTTGCAATAAATTCAGACATTACGTTGTTAGCTAAGACTGCTTGTCTTCTTCCAAATAGGTACGAATAAATTAAGTTTGAAGCTGATGTAGAAAAATTGTACAAAGTTGAAAGCTTAGAGACAAGTAGCTTATGGTTAACCATATCAAAGACCTTCAAAAAATCTAAAAGTGTCAGAAAAATAACTAAGTTTTTATCCATTGCAACTCGTACGTCATCCGTTACTTTAAACAATGCCGAAATGCAGCTGTGGTATGGTCTGAAACCAGATTGATGAGCGTTTAGCAGCTGATTGCGCCGAAAAAAAAAACTGACATTTGGTTGTGGACAGACTTTTCCAAGACCTTTGAAAGGTAGGGCAAGATAGCAATAGGTCTGTATTCGGCAGGCAGGATTATTTAAAAAGAAAGAGGATGTATTCCATCAATACCAACCGCTTTAGATTTTATTTTTAGTACTGCTTTTACAACATCAGTTTGCTCAACCCTGCAAAATTCAAAGGAGGCACTTTGCGGCACTTGAATGTGCTGGAGTAGTGCCGCTGATGTTGTTTGTATCTCAGCGAATTCTTTATTGAGCTGGTTGGGATCGACTTCATCCATCTTGTGCTTACGAGTACTTTGTTTCCCCACACCTAGTTCTCGCAAATTCTTCCAAAGTGTTTTAATTGGAAGCATATGGTCGTAGTGCCTACCATAGTACGCTCGTTTTGCTTCTTTAATTTTAGCGTTAACAGAATTTCGTAATATCCGAAATGCTTCGTAGAACTCAGGGAGCTTAAACCCACATATTTTGCGCTCTGCATTCTTCTTCCTCAGCTGCGTTGATGGTGTGAGAGTAATTTTTCATATCGCGAAAACGAAAGCCTCGTCTTTTCTTTGCCCAGATTGTACTACTTGATTTTCTTGTTCGCTTTTCTTCACTGTCTCCATGAAAATTTCTCTAAGCAAGAGACGCTGTTGCTGAGCGATCGCCCCTCTCAGGACCACTTTGCAATTTTTTACCCGAGGCTTCATGAAATTGACTACTAAATGGTAGTCAATCTGGGTTTCACTTCCACCACGGATGTAAGTGATTAGGCGGAGGATTTGTTTGATGAACATGGTATTTAACACGATAAGACCATATGACCTGCACATGCTACGGATGTCTTCGCCAGGTTGCTGCTGTTGTATCCCAGGCCTCCATGGCAGTCCTCATAGTTTTCATTTGACTTCCCGACATGTCCATTCAAATGTCCTCCAACAAACAGAAACCCTTTCTTTTGGGATGTTCTATAAGAGATTGTGAAATCTAGCCAAAATGCAATTCTTTCCCTCTGCTCACACTCACTATGGTGAGCATATGCATCGATACTATTCCACACTTCTTCTTGCATCACCAGTTTGAGAGATATCAAACGTTTGCTGCAGTATGAATTGGTGAAGACCTTGCCAAGTAACTCTGTCGCAAGGATCAAACCGATTCCGTTCTTACCCCTGTCTCAAATTTCCGTTTCATCCAACTCTACAGGATACTTCAACACTTGCATGTCAACACCCAAGATATGGACTAACGCTTTGCAATAACTGTTAGACCGTGAATGTGAACAATTGCGTACATGTACATTACAATTGTTACATGTGTTTCCGACTGTGTCATTCCTTTTGGATGCTTCCTGTTACGTTCCCTACTTCCGCAATGTGGGTAGCTATCCCGCTTCTCTTCTGTCGCAACAGATTTAGATTTGTTGTATTGTATAGTACCAGCAGGGTTCTTTTTTTAGTCGAGCATTCGATAATGGACATTTTTGATGTCATTGACATTATCTTCGGAATAGCATAGACTATGTATCATGAAAGGAGGCTGAAGAATGTTAAAAGCAAAGTAAGTCAGAGGAGAATTCTATTTTGATTGCTTTTTTTATTGCTTACGTGATATTGCATGTAGCTTACAATGAGGATTTTGGTTTTGGTTTACTTACTCGAACCTGGGTACCAGAGCTTGTACTATGTACATTCGCGGTGGTACTTGATTTGCCCACACCCGTCTACACAGCACTTAGCAATTATTCGGCAGTTGTTCGCTTTGTGGACATACACACAGCGATTGGTAGGTTTCGATCATGGTTAAGTACTTCCGGCACCAACTCCTCAAATATTTACTTATCGGGCTTATTGATTTCCGGGATTTAATTAAGTATGTATAGTATGACTGTACAGATTCAAATACGTAGCTAACTCAGTTCCAACTCAAATGTTAAGTAACACATTACACATTTCACCATTTGGTACTGGATTTAACTGGAAATCCCATCGACCTATTTTTCTCCCCAAAACAGATCCTTAATTTACACTTCAACAATCCTTCCCATCCACGTCAATTCCAACGGGTACTTTAAAACCCTCTTGAGCCTTGCACCCGTGTAATCCAATCTAAACGTCATCACGAATTCAACAAATCCATCCAATAAATTAATTCCACTTCTGGAATATCGGATGGAATAAATTAAAATTTGACCCAATATCAATCCGAAGCGAACGCACTTAAGCATACTTAACCATAACCACGTCGTCATAATGTTGATGGAAAAATATTATGATGAAGTACTGGCTCTTGTAGTGTGTGTACCCACAAACATGACTGCGTAATTTTCTGTATTCCCTGTACCCACGCCCTATCGAAAGTTTAAAGCTTAAAACGTGTTCACGAGTGCTTACGTGTAGGATAAGGATTAGTAGTTGACTGTGTGAAGGTACTTCGATGATATATCGTCGACTGGAATGAAGTGCTTGGGAAGTAGGCAACGGGTGATGTTGGTTGGATGATGATTACCCTGGGGCAACCGACTAACTTTTTCACTTTTTGTACAGAGTGTAAAGCAAAATCGATCAATGGAATTTGATTAACTTTCCGATGATGGAATTCGTATGTATCCACTCGCAATTGTAATATCATTGCGTCATAGACCTGTGGTATGCCACGCTGAAAATGATACAATTAGTTCAAGTTTTGTGGGAAAAATATGACTATTCATACTCGTACCTATGATGTTCATAAGATTTCATTATGGTGAGGTAGGATTGTTTACGGACATCATCATCATCATCACCATCATCATAGAGCTAAATAGGTTTCTAGAAGGCCCAATGCTGTAATTTACGATAAGGGTTGTATCCTTCAAAAGGGTGTCGGCAGTTTTGTCTTTTGGCGCAACAGCTCTTCAAGTGACTGGGCCTATTTTCTCATAACCACTCGTGTTGTGTGCGTTATATTTCTTCACACAAATGGAAGGGACCTACAGTTTTGTGCCGTATCCGAAGGGCGATTTGAGGAGGTTTTTCGTGACAACAATACTCTCGGATGTTTGTCAGACGTTCGCGAGAGGTGGGACCGTGAAAAAAACTTTTTGCTGTTTTCTGGGATTCGAACATGGAACCTCACGCGCAGTGATCCGACACACTAACCACTTGCGCCACGGCGCCCACGGAGCCTTAACTGAGCCAATTATAGAGGCATCAGTCTCCTCAAGATTACATACAATATCTTTTCTCCGACTTAACAGCCTTATTGGTACATATTAGCGTAGTCTCAGGCCGGGAAAGTCCACCATCGATCAAATCTTCACACTTCGGCAAAAAATCCAAGAAGCTCAAATCGATAGTCATCATCTCTTTTTCGATTTCAAGGCTGCCTACAATACAACCTATAGAGAGGACCCAAACTTCTCCGCCTGTGCAGGATGGCGATGGAGAACACTTGCTGCCCCATCAAGGTCAGTAATGACCTCACCACGACCTTTGATGTAAAGAAAGATTTTAGGCAATGTGACGCGCTGTCATGTAACTTTTTTAATATTGTACTTGAACAGATTGTGCAGAACTCACAAGCCAATACCAGAGGCATAATCTATAAAAACTGGTTGCATACGCCGACGATATTGACATAATTGGAAGAACTCAGCTGAATGTCACCGGTGCATTTGCAAATGGGTTTAGCAGTAAACGAGGGTAAAACCAAGTATATGCTGTCAACATGAAAGGACAATTAACACCGACGAATTGGACAGTATATCACAGCGGGTAGCTACAACTTCGAGGTAGTAAGGGACTTTGTCTACCTTGGCTCTACCTATAGGTAGGTAGGTAGAAGTGGTTGTGTCAGCAAAACCATGCCGACACTTAATTAGCGCAGAAGCGCCGTTTTAATACCACAACTCAAGTGACCTATCGGATGTAAAAAGGACGTTAACTGTTAGGGAACAAGGAAAAGAAAAAGGAGTGGGGATTATTGAAATCCACCCCGTTACATTGAGGAAACTGATAATATCCCCAATGCCAATCTCCGCTAGCTCTATTAGGTTGTCGAAAAAGGGTTTACCTAAGGTGCGCCGTCTGCCCTTGCCTAAAGCCGGACACTTGCAGTGGCATTGTAAGATTGTTTCTATCTCGTCAGCAGAATGCAGCTGCGACAGTGTGCATTAAATGTAATGCCTATTCTGGCCGCATGAACCCCGATGGCCCCGTGGCCAGTACTAACTGCCAGTACTTTCGATATCTGCACGGTTTCTGTTTAGTAGATCTTGTGTATTTGGGCCACATCTGCCTGGAGATGATACAGTTCCGCACCCCCTGCCATCTGTCATCAGCCTTTAGCAAATAGTGCGCGAAGATGCCTCCCTTAAGGACCCCCAAACGGGATGTTCACCTCCTTTGCTAGGGAAGCATCAAGGGCAGATCCTTGCCTCGCGAGTTCATCAGCTCGCTCATTCCCCTCAATGTTGCTGTGACCCAGAACCCAGAGGAGACAGATCCTTAACCGATGACCCAGCGAGGCGAGTTCTTTTTTGCCTTGAGGATTTAGTGGCAGACACTAAAGCCTTGATAGCCGCCTGGCTGCCAATGAGGATGGCAGTGGTATTTAGGGGTGTAGAGGTTTGCTTAAGTAGGCGGCAGGCCTCACGTACAGCAAAAACTTCCGCCTGGAAGATACTGCACGACACAGGAAGCCGGTAGGACCTCGAAATATTGAGGGAATCAGAGAATATCCCCGCCCCTACCTCGCAGTCCATTATTTAATCGTCGGTGAAGATTGTTGTTTCGAACTCATTTGTCAGTACGCCAGTTTCCCATTCCATCCTGGTAAGGAATCTGACCGTGACATCATTTCTAAAGTTCACTGTGGGAGTCACTATAGTCGGTCAGATTAGCTACCAGATCCTGTGGTAGCAGACTCAGGATACTGTTGTAACCATACGGATTGGTGCACCAGCATCCTGTTTCCCTTAGCATGACCGCACTACATGCTGATAGATGCATAATGTGAAGATTGAGTGGTAAAAGGTGGAGAATAACGTTCAAGGCTTCGGTTGGACATCTTTTCATGGCACCCGTTGCGTCTATAGCCGCAGTTCTTTGTACGCTATTGATAAGTTTGATGTCATAAGCTTTCCCCTTCTTACCAAAGGTCTTGCTGCAAGCATAGAAAACCACACAGGCCTTCTTTACCCGTTGCTCAATATTAAGCTTCCAGCTTAGTCTAGCATCAAGTACCACACCTAGGTACTTGGCACTGGAGGATAGGGACAGTAGATGATTGTTAAGCCGTGGAAGCGTAAACGTCGTTTTTTTGGTTTTAGTGGTAAAGAGCTTCAGTTCAGTTTTTCTTGGGTTGACGCTGAGTCCATATCCAGTGGCTCATGAGCTAATCTTGTCCAAGGCACCTTCAATAATCTCACTAATTACGCGTGGAAACATCCCCGATACCAATATTACCACGTCATCCGCATACGCAACAATCTTAACTCCATCCCTATGAAGTTTACACAGAATTTTGTTAATGACCATAAGCCATAGAAGAGGAGACAAGATCCCATCTTGAGGAGTTCCTCTAACAACAGTTATGGTGGAACTGCTGTTGCCGAGAGTCGATTGAATGATTCTAGTTTTTAGCATTGTCAATATCCATTTGCTAATAAACTCTTCCACACCCAGTTGGAGCAGAGCTTCCTGAATCGATTCCGTACTGACGTTATTGAAGGCGCCTTCAACGTCTAAGAAGGTAGCTAGGGTGTATTGTTTGAAGTGGATTGTCTTTTCTTCGTTCGCACAACTTCGTGGAGCGCGATTTCCGTCGATCGCTCCTTAGTGTACGCATGTTGAGATTTGAATAGAAGGGATTTGTCTAGGGTATTTCGAATAAGATCTGTATCTAAGATGGTGGGTCTGAAATTCTTTGCCGGTCCATGACCCCGCTTCCCAGCTTTCGGGATAAACACAACACGAATACGTCTCCAGCTCAGGGGAACGTGGTTTATGAGAATACAGCTTCTGTAGATCGGTACTAGCCATGGGACCAACTGGTCCAATGTTTTTTGAAACATAATAGGGAGAATGCCGTCGAGGCCGGCCGATTTATAGGGAGAGAAACTGTTAATAGCCTAAGAGGTATTAACTGCTGTAATTGTTGTCTTCATGTCATTTCAGGAAGAAGATTGCGCGACCTGAGAGACTGGTGGGAGGGCAATCTCATGATTACATCCTGGAAAGTGTGTTTGCATTAAAAGTTCCAGAGACTCGCTAGAGGAGTCCGCCCAAGTCTCATCCGGCCGTTTAATAAAGGACGGGCTAGAAAGTTCATTGGACAGAATTTTACTCAGCCTGGCAGAGTCTTTTATGGTCTCAATGGACTGACAGTAGTCTTTCCAAACAAGAGACTTGGCAGTTTTAATGGATTTCTTATATTCATTCAGACAATCCAGAACTTGTGTTTAAAGCAGATATTGAAGATCTCTTTAGTAATCTTCCTCAGATTGGATAGATCTTCATTCCACCAAGGGGGGATTTTTTTCTTGCTATATTTAATAGGACACGAAACCTTAAAAGCCGCACCCATGGTTGTTTGGAAGGTTCTAATTTTGCCGTCTAATTCCTCTACTGATTCAATTTTCAGGTCAGGTATTCTATGAAGTTTTGGTTTAATAACCTGACCAAACTTCTTCCAGGTAATTCTCTTAGGGTTTCTAAATGGCTTGGGAGCCTTGACCTCGAGGCACACATTGTAAAGGATCCATCGGTGGTCGGAGAAGGACATACGATCGGATACCCGCCAGTTAACTACCCTAAGGTTATTATTGTTGGCTTTAAGAGTGATGTCTAAAACTTCCTCCCACCCTCCGAAATTTTCCGTACTCGGAAAAACAAAAGTTGGAGTATTACCCACGTTACACACAGAAAGGTTGGACATCACTAGAAAATCAAACAAGGACTCACCGCGTTCGTTGATTTCAGAGCTGCCCCATAATGCTCCCATGGCTCTACCTATACTATATACGTAAATTCTGAAAACGACTTCAGCGCAGAAATCAAGCGAAGAATAACTCTTGCCAATCGCTATTTTTTTGAGATAATAATATTGCAATTCAACAGTAAAACTCTATCCCGAACAATCAAACAGAATCTATATAAGACCTCGATCATCCCAGTCAACAATGACGAACAACACGAGTTGTACAGCGACATCAACCGAGTCGCAAAAAAAACGCGTATTGGGCGTTTGAGATGGCTAGGACATGTAGAGCGATTGGACACTAACGCTCCGGCCCGCTGAGTATTCGAATCTAACCCGGAGGGACGACGCAGTAGAGGGACTCCTCGCCGTAGGTGGCGTGCACAAGTTCAAGGGAACCTTAACCAGCTTGGACTGCACGACTATAGGCAATTAACTAAAGACCAAGTTAAATGGAGAGGCTTGTTGGTTGAGGGCCAGGTTCACCCTGAACTGTACCGCAAACTATCTACCTAAACACTAACCCTTGCAATCTTAGGCCTGTTCACCGATTCTCGTTCTTCCAAATATACCAAATACGGCCAGTTTGAACTCATGTATATGGTATTGCGTTTGGCCAATAACGTGCATAATGCCCTAGATATTCACCTCAACAGATCTACCCTTAGCAGCACCAACAACACTTGCTCATAATTACCTTCAGTCTGTAATTTTGTTAAGTAGCCTTAAGTTTAACTTTAAGTCAAAGTTTAAGTTAGAAAATGCATTCCCAATGCTGGCATAATTTTTGTCTATCCAACGTGGGATTTATGGCCTCCTTTTCTCCCTAGGGGCGGTAGACAGAAACACCCATTTTACCTTCCCTTACGTAGGCACTTCCTTGAAATTCATATAAAATTCTTTCGTCGATAATATCTTATTTTGTGAATACAGCATCACCTGCTCATTCGTTTGCTCTGTTTAGAAATTCTCTGCTGAATCCATGGAGATTATATTCACCTTCTTGAATGCTTAATACTGATTTCTACACAAGATTATTATTTTAATTTATTCTCCTACATTATTGATTGACGAATATGTAAATGAATTTCGTCGCAAGAAATATCATCGCATATCCTCAGAATATGTATGTACTCGTATGTGTATCTATCTGTTTTCCTTTAAAGTCAGTAGCTCATGAAATGGTTGTCAATTTGATAAGTCTTTTATGGCTTTTTGCTGGAGCAAAACTTTGTCGTAAAAATTGGATTTTTATAGTTCATATATGTCACCAAATTTATTGGAGAAATAATGTATTTCATCATAATATAATGATTCGTTCTAGAACTGCCATTATTCTTTACTCTACATTACGTAAGTACTTCTTGAACATTAAGATAATACCCTAATGAGCCACCACAATCATTATCCCATAAAAGATACGTGCATACTCGTACATCATGGATTTTGGCTCCATGCCAGGTATATGTATTTTTAGTTGGAAAACGTTTTCTCAACTCTCACATCGCAATTAATCCACAAACAAAAGATTCCCTCAACTTACCTTCATTGTTCATTGTCTCGCGTTAATTACAGCTGAAGGCAGTTCCTATTTTATTATTCAGACCGCCTCCGCAATATCTACAAACACAATTTCTTGAAAGAGATTTTTAATTAAGACAACAGTGCGACATTAATTCATGAAAACCCGCTTCCCCGCCCCAAAAAGATACTTCTGTGTGTCCTTGAGCCATTATCCAAACCAAGTCCGAACTATGCGCACAATTTTCTTTTCATTAAATTTCCAAAACACAAAATTAAACCAAAAAGTAAGTATTTTTTTCCAAAGAAAGAACTATAATAGTATTTGACCCAATTTCATGGCAAAAAGGATTTAAGCGGTTAGAGCGAACATTTACATAATCATTTTTCAACTCCTACGAGTGCTAGTTGCTTCCTGCCGTCATAAAAATAGATTTCCAATTTTGTATCTCTTACAAACGTCATCAATTGAAGGGAGGATAGGGTTTTTTACTGACCAAGTTGGAAGTTCGTCCACTAGCAGACATTGTATGCGACATTCATGTTGAGCAGTAAACCAAAAAATGCTGCAAAAGCGAATTGAGGACACCTATATCCTGAAGATATTATATCGTATGTATCTGTCCCCATTCTGAGCATATTCTTCGCGCGGGTTTCTTTTTTTATGTTGCTATCCTTAAATTTAGTCTGATTTCAAATGACGCAACTATTTGGGTATTGTGTGCTCCCTCCCACTTCCTAGTTTTAAATGCAAATTAAACGAAAAATTGAATCAACATCTCTCCATTTGCAGGCATCAGTTATGCGTGTATTGCAAGTTCCAGCATCGAATGGATATGCTGAAAACGGGTCCACAGTGAGGAGTACTCATTCTTCTTCAGCCGGGTCTGCTTCGTCAACAGCATTCGGGAACAACAATGAAAACTACAGGACCGAAACGAATAGCAATATAGAGGGTTCCATCAGTAATAACGAACCAACCACCACCGCCACCACCACATCATCCCACCAACAACAGCAACAGAATTCGCACAATTGCAGAACGTCAACGGAGGAATTTAATTCCGAAGGCGGTCGGATTGATTCCTCTGCTGATGGAACAGCGCTAAGAGAGCACCAGAACAATTTTATAACAGAGACGAGTGTACTAGATCTGATCGATAGTTTACAAAATGTTGATTCAAGCAATAATTCATTTTTCGAAGACTGCGTCAGTGGATTCGCGAACTTAGAGGTAAGTGGATTGCAAAATCAGCAGGAGTAATTAAAACAGAGAAGTCTGCCATTCTTGCTGAATGCTTCAGATTAATGAATGTACATAGCTCCCCTCTAACATGACTTACCCATTTTTTTTTTCGATGGATGCTTTTGGAGATACTTTCCGAGGATATACATATCAGATTTGTCTTGACGAGGATGTTCTTCAGTGATTTCTATGATTTCTATGAGAAATATTCTGAAGAGGTCCTTTGAAAATGAATGAAAAACGCTTGCATTTTCAATCCGAATTGCAGCCAACAGTATCTTTTTTTAACATCACAAAGAATTTGTTCGTATGTAACTCTTTCACTTAAAAAATGTTTATCCAATTGGGATATGACTTTTACTGATACATCAAGCGTTGTATCCGGAATAACGCAGACTATATACTGGTGGGCGTAGTGGTTAGTGTATCGGACGGTCCGATGTGTTTGAGGTTCGATGTTCGAATCCCAGATAACACCAACAACATTTTCAGGGTCCCACCTCTTGCGAACATTTGACAAACAACAAACAAAAACAAAATGAAGATTGTCCTTTACTTACTTACTTACTTAGGTGGCGCTACAGTTCGGGGTGAACCTGGGCCTCAACTAACAAGCCTCTCCAGCTAGCACGATTACGAGCCAGCTGCCTCCAGTTGCGCACGCCAAGTTGGTTGAGGTCCCCCTCCACTTGTTTGCGCCACCTACCGCGAGGTCGTCCTCTACTGCGTCGTCCATCCGGGGTGGATTCGAAAACTTTCTTAGCAGGAACGTTGGGCTCCATCCGCTCTAAATGACCCAGCCATCTTAGTCGCTGTATGTGAACTCTTCTGGCTAAGTCGATGTCCTTGTACATGCCGTGTAGCTCGGCATTGTACCTTCTCCTCCACTCACCGTCTATGCAGACGGGACCAAAGATCGCTCGAAGAACTTTTCTCTCGAAATAACCAAGGGCATCCTCATCCGGTTTTGTCAAAGCCCATGCCTCTGCGCCATACAGCAGGACTGGGATGGTTAGAGTCTTATAAAGAATTACCTTAGTAGTTCGAGATAGGGCTTTGCTACTCAAGTGCCGTTTTAGCCCATAGAAACAACGATTGGCAAGAGTAATTCTTCGTTTGATTACCCCACTGATGTCATTTGCGGAGCTCACCATAGAGCCTAGGTAGACAAAGTCCTTTACTATCTCAAAGTAATATCTGTCTATTGTGGCATTCTGTCCAAGACGCCGATATTGAGTGTCCGTTTTTGTAGACAGCATATATTTTGTTTTGCTTTCATTGACCGCTAGACCCATCTTTGCTGCCTCGATCTCAATACTCGTAAATGCCCCATTGACGGCTCACTGAGTTCTTCCGATTATGTCAATGTCATCGGCATAAGCGAGTAGTTGTACAGACTTGTAAAAGATTGTACCTCCGGTGTTGGCTTGTGAGTTTCGTACAATTCTTTCAAGTACTATGTTAAAGAGATCGCATGATAGCGCGTCACCTTGTCTAAGACCTTTCCTGGCATTGAACGGTTCGGTGATGTTCTTACCGACTTTGATGGAGCAGCGAGAGTTACCCATCGTCATTCTGCACAAACGGGCGAGTTGGCAGGGATGCCAAGACTAGACATGGCTCTGTATAACTCGTCTCTATACACGCTATCATAGGCAACTTTGAAATCGATGAATAGGTGGTGCGTATCGATTTTATATTCATGGGTTTTTTCCAAGATCTGCCGTAGTGTGAATATTTGGTCAATGGTGAACTTTTCGGCCTGAAACCGCACTGATAAGGACCTATCAGGTTGTTGACGATCGGTTTCCGGCGTTCACATAATACGGCGGACAGGATCTTATATGCGATGTTGAGGAGACTTATACCTCTGTAGTTGGCGCAGTTCAGAGGGTCTCCTTTCTTCAGGATCGGGCAAATGATGCTGAGGTTCTATTCATCGGGCATACTTTCGTCCGACCAGATTTTACAGATGAGTTGGTGCATGCTCCTTACCAACTCATCTCCTCCTGCCTTGAAAAGTTCAGCGGCAAGGCCGTCGGCTCCAGCAGCTTTGTTGGATTTGAGTTTAGATATTGCTATCCTCACTTCATTCTGATCGGGTTGACGGGAATCTTGACTGCCATCGTCACTGTTGAATGGCTCATTCTGCCTGACAGCGGAATATTGGTCATCATCGCCGTTTAACAGTCTGCAGAAGTGTTCCTTCCATATCCTCAGCACCGACTGCGATTCCACTACTATGTTGCCATTTTCGTCCCTGCAGGCTTCTGTTCTAGCTTTGAAACCCTGGCATGTTCTTTTTACCCTTTGGTAAAATTTTCGAACATTATTCCTGCAATAAAGTCTCTGAATCTCCTCGATCGAGCGCTTCTCATGCTCCTTTTTCTTCTTTCTGAGAAGTCGACGTTCCTCTTTTCTCCTGCGCACGTAGAGCTCGTAAGCAGCTCTAGTCCTTCTATGCAGCGCCGCTTTGTACGCCTCTTGTTTTGCTGCATGTGCTTGCCGGCATTCCTCATTAAACCAGGGGTTTTGTTGTGGTGGCCGAGAGAAACCCTGTACATCAGAGGCGGCATCTCTGATGGCTTGTTGGCAGCGCTGCCACTGGTCTTCCGCATTTGCTGCTGGCAGCATAGGACTTAGATTGAGATTAGAAGAAACACGATCGGCAAAGGTTCTGGCGGTCTCTTGCGATTGTAGCTTTTCGACGTCAAATTTCCTCACAGTATTTCGTTGATTTCGCTCCGTTGTGGATATCCGCATCCGTACCTTGGCTACAACTAGGTAGTGATCCGAGTCCACATTGGCTCCTCGGAAAGTCCGGACACCCAGAATACTGGAAGAGTGCTTTGCGTCGATCGCAATGTAATCGATTTGGTTGACGATTTTTCGATCAAAGGAGAGCCATGTTCCTTTGTGAACGAGACGTGGGAACCGCGTACTAGCTACGACAAAGTTTCGCCCAGCTGCAAAGTCGATTAGCCTGAGTCCGTTGTCGGATGTGTTGTCGTGCAGGCTGTGCTTTCCGACCACGCTACTAAAGACGTCTTCTTTTCCTAGCTTTGCGTTAAAATCACCTCGGATAATCTTAACGTCGTGGCTAGGGCATTGCTCATACGTCTTGTCCAAGAGCTGGTAGAAGTCGTCCTTTGTCGCGTCGTCCTTCTCCTCATGAGGGGCGTGAACGCATATTAGGCTAATGTTGGCAAATTTAGCCTTGATACGGATAGTCATAAGGCGCTCGTTCACATGCCGGAAACTCAAGACTTCTTGCCGAAGTCTGCCTCCAATAACAAATCCGCACCCGAATAGACGCTGTCCTTTTTGTCTGTAGCAATCGCCGTATTAGATGTCGCAGTTTTTCATACTCCTTTTGCCGGGCCCATCCCATCGCACTTTTTGGATGGCGGTAATGTCTGCTTTGAGACACTCTAGGGCCTCCGCAAGTTGTTCGGCTGCACGTGGTTTGTAGAGGGACCTAACATTCCACGTGCAGACACGAAGATCGTTCTCCTTTTAATGTTTGCTTGGGTCGTCAACAGTAAATTCATCCGTATCCGAGGCTGTTGGTTGCTTCGTAACCAAAGGTTTTTTACGTGGTAGGGAAGTTAACCCGACGGCACAACCCCTAACCTGGAGGACCAGATCCTTTTTTAGCAACCCCTAGGACGAGGGGCGGGATACACCGATGTCGGTAACCCACTTCGGGGATATGAGCGCTGCCGTTGGCCCATTAAGGGTTCATCCGCCACCATCTCTTTTTTAATACCCTGACGTAGTATTGAAAATCCTTACAGACCTCAGCTCCAAATATGTTGAAGTAGCTCCAGTAAGGTATCCTCCGGTCTGTAGACGTCACCGTTGATTCCATCGAGAGAATTCATCCACCTTACGTCCTCCTTCTGAGGAGCTCTTGCTAGACTTCTGAGACGCATATTTCAGCCAATCAGGTCAACAAGAGATGCCTCGTCCAGTTAAACATATGCGTGCTGAAGTTCACCCAGATGTGCTTACGCAGGTCCGAGTGTTCAGCTACCCATATATCGTCAGACTCAGCATACGCTCATCGTTAGTTCACTATCAGATAGCTATCCAGCGGGCACCACGGGGAGGTGATGATGCGATTTTGCCCACCGTTAAATTGCCTCATAAGCCCAAAAAAACGGCAATTGACAAGAGATATTCTTCGCTTGATTTCCTTTTCAGAATTTATAGCAGAGCCAACGTAGACAAAGTCCCTTACTACCTCGAAGTTATAGCTGCCGACTGTGACGTTTTGTCCAATTCGTCTGTGTTGGCTTTCCCTTCTTGTTGACAGCATATACTTGGTTTTGCCTTCGTTTATCGCTAAACCCATTTTTGCCGCTTCCGCCTCAATGCTTGCAAACGCACCGGTGACAGCCCGCCGAGTTCTTCCGATAATGTCTATATCGTCGGCGTATGCAAGCAGTTGTACAGACTTGTGATAGATTGTGCCTCCGGTGTTGGCTTGTGAGTTCCGCACAATCCGTTCAAGTACAATATTAAGGAAGTCACATGACAGCGCGTCACCTTCTCTTAAACCTTTTTTGACATCAAAAAGCGTTATCTACATATACGTACTTAGTGGAAATACAATGGACATTTTCTGGTCACCCGAAACCAACGACCTACAACCAACAATGTTAACCATAATTCGAATAATAAATTTGAGAAAATCTTTGTGGACATTGTTGATCAAAATTTAATATCCGTAATTCCACTTATGTCAAACGACGCGCTCCTGAAATTCGCGGACCAAGCCAGATATCTACGATTAATCCTGGATAAGGAACTTATCCGGAGCCGGAATACGCAAGAATGCGGCAGGGGGGCATCAGTTACCTTATACGGCTGTAGGAAGGCCTCGGGTAGTCCGCTGGATGCATACGGCTATTGTCAGAAAAATACAAAAAAAATACAAATACTTGGCGCAACAGGTCTTTAAAGTGCCAGGGCCTAGCTTCTCGCAACCACTCATGTTGTGTGCGTTATATTTTTCACACGAATGGAAGGGACCTACAGTTTAATGCCGAGTCCGAACGGCGATTTGAGAAGCTTTTTCGTGACAACAATACTCTCGGATGTTTGTCAGACGCTCGCGAGAGGTGGGACCGTGAAAAAACTTTTTTGGTGTTTTCTGGGATTCGAACTTGGAACCTCATGCGTAGTGATCCGACACACTAACCACTTACGCCACGGCGCCCACAGGTATTGTCAGACCTACTCGTATTTTAATGTGCGGGGTGTTACTCTAGTTGTCGGTACTAGACAAACGCTGCTCTTCTAGAACGAGTACAAAGGGTGGCTTATATCAGTATTAGTGGTGCATTGGTAGTAATACCTCCCCTTCATCACGTTGATATATTTAGGAAACCTTTAGCTGCAAAAGCAGCACTAAGACTAAGAGAATCGCAATAGTTATCATGAATGGATACCCGGCATTCGAGAATTCTGGTCAACTATGCTATACCTAGCACAACGGATTATAATATGATCCTACATTATGACTTCAATATAAGATACTAAACTAGAATTCCAAGCAGGACCATGTGAGAATCCAATATAATTCTGCATTCGCCTGCAATAAAGATATATAGAGATGGATCCAAAATAGCATGTGGTATGGGAACAGGAGTCTTTTCCAGCTCGCTTGGCATACAATTTACCACTAGACTTCGGGGTGGACATGGTGCGTTTTAAATGGAAATTACGGCAATTCGGGATGTAGCAGCCTTTATTTTCTATGAATACAATAGAGCGGTGAAGTAGGAGGGTTATGATCCCTTGTTTTCGGATCAAGAAGAATACAATAGATGATCTTGCTATAGTAAAATACGTAGACAACCAGGCAGCAATCAAAGCCTTGGAATCACCAACTATAAGATCGAAGTTGGTTTAGCAATGCCGCAGGAATTAAACGAAATAGCATATAGATGTGAACAAGATGCATAGGCACATGCTGGGTCCCAGGTCATAAGGATATTCCAGGCAACTGCAAAGTGGATGAGCTAGCAAAAGAGCGTGCCAGCCGAAACGTATCTGAAAATAGTGAAGCACCAACAGCTCCTATTGATGTGATCAAATTCCAAGTGAACACTGAGGCGGTATGAAGAGCCAATATCAGATGGAGCGATAACAGCACCTGTTTTATATCTAGGCAAATTTGAACGTACCTAAATCATAGAAAGACAGTTTTATTTCAATAGGTAGGCAAAATATTAGCTCTACAATCGGCGCCTTAATGGGGTATTGTTTAATAGGCAGATATGACTGAGTGTTCCCTTCAAAGATTTCTGCAGAAGATTTAGAGACTTACCCATTTTCTGGCAACTGTCCTGCGATATCCATGCTGAGAAGGGAAACCTTAAGAGTGTACTTCTATAACGCCCTGGAAGACCTCTCGGGTCGTGACATCTGCAAGATTAGCAGTTGCCGATTTTTTCTTTTCATCCATATCTTTACATAGGGGTAGCTGTTAGACACCTGTTGCACTCTGATAGCTTTTCCATGGACCCTCTGTACCCTGAAGGAAATCTTTGGCGTCCCTGAATTGCTTACTTTAATTGCGACGTTAAGTTTATTTTTTGTATAAGGCCAGTGCGCAGGAAACACCCTGAATTTTGGTACTTTTAATGGCATTCACAGTTCTTGGAGGATCTCTACCCTACTTCTTTTGTGTAACACTTTGTTCCCTGTTTACTTCTCCTATTTGACCATTCTATCATTTTAGCTTTAAAACCTATATAACTATGAAATTTCTATATTTTCAGAGTTACAGGAGATTGTCTGTGCATAATACTGAAGAGGTAGCGAACGGATCAACTTCAGTTAATGCCACATCATCCCTTCAGCGAGACGAAAATCAATCGCAACGCAGCGGGCGAAGTACACCATCGTTTGAGGAAATCAATTTGGATAACTTTGCCCTGGAGCGAGAACTAAATAGAATAATCCGGGGTACCTCAATAAGTGAAGCCTGTGAGGACGATAACAGTTGCAACTGTAAAAGCTTGCAAGAATCCTTGAAATCATACGAATTGTTTCGAGGTGGTGCCAGTGGAAGCGCTGTGGCAAAAAATGACCCTAATGCTTGTCCTGATGGCGGCGATGATGACGATTATGATGACGATCAAATGGACCCACATTTCAATGCGGATTCCATAACCCGCTCGTCTGAGCTAAGTCCAGATGACAGTCTTATGGATGATGATGATGGTGAGTATACCCCTATGTGGGTTCGTTCTTTTCTTATTTTTAGATCTTTCACTTCTAGAGGAATATCTGAGTTCCCAGGCATCATCGTGCACATCGGTAAGCACACCGCAACGATCACACTTCCCTCGTGGTATTATAAATCCAAATTACCCTGGTTTCCAGCATTTGGCCCATACACTCTCCGAGCACTATATCAGTCATCAATCGTCTGATCCCTACGACAGTGATCTGTCAGAGTATGAAATGGAATTGAGTGTTGATAGCTTCGACTGTGACTTTCTAGATGGCGGTACTGGTTCCACTAACAACAACCATAATAACAACAACAATTTAAATACCGTCATGGTGATCAACAATAATTTAATTGAGAGCAGTACCGACATCATGGATGATAGTGAGGATAATTTCAATGTGAAGCCACCTTTGGGAACTGCCAGTGGTGGAGGAGGTGGCAGTACCACAGATCTTCCCCTGATAAATATCACCCAAAGTCTTAGTGATAACAATCGCAAAACCGACGATGAAGAGTCAAATAATCTGCAAACCTACTTGAAGCTCTATGATGTGACCACTCAGCAACAGGAGAACGAACGGAACAAGAGTTTGGAGATTGAAATACCACAGGATGAGGGCAACTTTGGATGCCCAACGCCAGATATCCTTATAAAGAACTATAACAGCGAACGTTATAGTCGTCGGGTGAAGCCTGAAAATCGGCCCGATTTGTTACGTAATGTTAGCCCGAATCCACCGATGAAGTGCCGCTTCGAAGCTGTATTCCCGAACGCTGAAGATAATATAATGCAACACAACAATTCGGAGCGCAACTCGCCACCGGATACACTATGCACCGAAAGCAGAAGTGACACGGGACGAGATGACATTTCCCTAGGGTTGACACCGGTCGATATAGTCGGTGACTTTGGCGAGGAGGTGGAAAGGGAATTCGGACTCATTGTCAGCGGATATAATAGTCGGTTGGAGTATGTCAACTATCCGACGGGAGCCTTTTACTTGTACAATGTTGGCGAGCGTATACAGGCCGAGAAGGTAATTGAATTTTTCCCTTTTTTTATGTTTTATTAGGGAGGGACATAGAAAAGGTAGCACAATGAGAAGGTTAATAGCTCCATTGGGAAAACAGAACTCGTATAAGTTTGTCTGTATATATTAACTAAGAGAAGACTGCAGGGTGGATAATAGAATGTTGATTGAAGTCGGTGTACTTGCGGAGACGGACGTATAGTTTATTAAACTTTTATGTTGCAGCTTAGTGCTTCCATTCAAGCCTTTTATGTAACATACCATATTAAGTTCTTTATTTTCATTCACTAGTTTTCTTTTCATTTGCATTTTCTCTTTGCCCTTTGAAATGTCTCATCACTAAAGGATACATGTAACCGCTTTCTGCATCCTTAAGTATTATTTAAGAGCTTTTAATAGTGATAGGCGTTGATGGATCTTAGACCTGAAAGGGTTTAACAAATAAATTGAAACGCTTAGTTAAGAACATGTAAGAAATATTCAGCTTGAACCATCAGGAATTCATAGGGTTAGCACGATTCAGTATTCATCAGTCCTGAAATCAGACTATATCAATTTTGTATGTTATCATCAGCATGGTTAGGTAGCTGATAGTCCAAGATTCCTGTTCTTGGGAGCACTTGAACAATATATGGCCCGCTGTCTCTACATCTTTTAAGAATAGTCAGCAGGTATCAATGAGAAGATCTGAATTCTTTAGGTGCTACCTGATGTTAGTAAGTCTTGTGAGCCCCTCCTCATGCTTAGAACCCCTCTTTTGGTTGAGCCTTGTATTTTTACTATTTTTAACCTTTGGTTTGGTCAAGCTACATTTTTTCACAATTATCACCGTTTCAGTTCATTTCTTTATTAAATTGTTCTGTTCAATGTAGCAAAGTGTTCATGATCAAAATATTCCAACGGGCTGTCTGTGCCTTGTAAGTCTGTCCGCTTTTTAATTTCCTTCGATTTGCACATTGCATTAACTTTTTGTCCAGATATCTAGTGTTATTTAGACTGCCTGACGCGATCATGTCAATCCAAAGGATTGAGAGAGTATGTTTCCAAGCTCTAGTGCGATTCTAGAGAAAAGAACCTTGTTCCAGCTCTCTAGTCTGTCATGAATCAACCTGTCCATTCAAGATAGGTATTTCATCCATCTCCCTGTCGGGAAATAAAGGTAAACCTTCCCGTGCCATAAACTCAGGATCTTTCCTATGACAAAATATAGTTTATCTACTCAAGTCTAGCCAGAAAAAAAAAATGCACAGTTGCGTTGCATAGAATAAGTGATATGATAAGGCCACCAGTCCAGGGCAAATTCGTTGACACATTAAGTGAAATGATGGAATTAGCTCTTAATTGACTCGAAAAATGGACTAGAGGGTGTGGACTGCACATCAGCCCGGATAAAATAGAATTGGTACTCTTCAGCAGAAAATACAAGATATCACCCTACGAACTGCCTAAGCTAGCAAGGGTGGAGCTTTCCTTTTCGGATCGCGCTAGATATCTTGAATAATGTTATACTTACTTAGATGGCGCTACAGTCCGGGGTGGACCTGGGCCTCAACCAACAAACCTCTCCAGCTAACACGGTTACGAGCCAGCTGCGTCCAGTTACGCACGCCAAGTTGGTTGAGGTCCCCCTCCACTTGTTTGCGCCACCTACCGCGAGGTCGTCCTCTACTGCGTTGTCCATCCGGGGTGGATTCGAAGACATTCTTAGCGGGAACGTTGGGCTCCATCCGTTCTAAATGACCCAGCCATATTAGTCGCTGTATGTGAACTCTTCTGGCTAAGTCGATGTCCTTGTACAGGCCGTATAGTTCGGCATTGTACCTTCTCCTCCACTCACCGTCTATGCAGACGGGACCAAAGATCGCTCGAAAAAACTTTTCTCTCGAAATAACCAAGGGCATCCTCATCCGGTTTTGTCAAAGCCCATGCCTCTGCGCCATACAGCAGGACTGGGATGATTAGAGTCTTATAAAGAGTTACCTTAGTAGTTCGAGGTAGGGCTTTGTTACTCAAGTGCCGTTTTAGCCCATAGAAACAACTATTGGCAAGAGTAATTCTCCGTGTGATCTCCCTACTGATGTCATTTGCGGAGTTCACCATAGAGCCTAGGTAACCAAAATCCTTTACTACCTCAAAATTATATCTATCTATTGTGGCGCTCTGTCCAAGACGCCGATGTTGGGTGTCCTTTTTTGTAGACAGCTTATATAATATTTTGTTTTGCTTTCATTCACCGCTGAACTTATCTTTGCTACCTCGATCTCAAATGCCCCGTTGACGGCCCACTGAGTTCTTCCGACTATGTCAATGTCATCGGCATAAGCGAGTAGTTGTACAGACTTGTAAAAGATTGTACCTCCGGTGTTGGCTTGTGAGTTTCGTACAATTCTTTCAAGTACTATGTTAAAGAGATCGCATGATACCGCGTCACCTTGTCTAAGACCTTTCTTGATGGAGCAGCGAAAGTTCTCTGTCGTCATTCTGCACAAACGGACGAGCTTGGCAGGGATGCCAAGACTAGACATGGCTCTGTACAACTCGTCTCTATACATGCTATCATAGGCAACTTTGAAATCGATGAAGAGGTGGTGCGTATCGATTTTGTATTCATGGGTTTTTTCCAAGATCTGCCGTAGTGTGAATATTTGGTCAATGGTGAACTTTCCCGACCTGAAACCGCACTGATAAGGACCTATCAGGTTGTTGACGATCGGTTTTAGGCGTTCACAAAATACGGCAGACAGGATCTTATATGCGATATTTAGGAGACGTATACCTCTGTAGTTGGCGCAGTTCAGAGTGTCTCCTTTCTTCAGGATCGGGCAAATGATGCTGAGGTTCCATTCATCGGGCATACTTTCGTCCGACCAGATTTTACAGATGAGCTGGTGCATGCTCCTTACCAACTCATCTCCTCCTGCCTTGAAAAGTTCAGCGGCAAGGCCGTCGGCTCCAGCACCTTCGTTGGATTTGAGTTAAGATACCGCTATCCTCACTTCATTCTGATCGGGTTGACGGGAATCTTGACTGTCATCGTCACTGTTGAATGGCTCATTCTGCCTGACAGCGGAATATTGGTCATCATCGCCGTTTAACAGTCTGCAGAAGTGTTCCTTCCATATCCTCAGCACCGACTGCGATTCCACTACTATGTTGCCATTTTCGTCCCTGCAGGCTTCTGTTCTGGCTTTGAAACCCTCGCATGTTCTTTTTACCATTTGGTAAAATTTTCGAACATCATTCCTGCAATAAAGTCTCTCAATCTCCTCGATCGAGCGCTTCTCATGCTCCTTTTTCTTCTTTCTGAGAAGAAAACAAAAGAAACGTAGAGCTCGCAAGCAGCTCTAGTCCTTCTATGCAGCGCCGCTTTGTACGCCTCTTGTTTTGCTGCAAGTGCTTGCCGGCATTCCTCATCAAACCAGGGGTTTCGTTGTGGTGGCCGAGAGAAACCCAGTACATCAGAGGCGGCATCTCTGATGGCTTGTTGGCAACGCTGCCACTGGTCTTCCGCATTTGCTGCTGGCGGCATAGGACTTAGATAAAGATTAAGAAAAACTCGATCGGCAAAGGCTCTGGCGGTCTCTTGCGATTGTAGCCGCCCGACGTCAAATTTCCTCACAGTATTTCGTTGATTTCGCTCCGTTTTGGATATCCGCATCCGTACCTTGGCTACAACTAGGTAGTGATCCGAGTCCACGTTGGCTCCTCGGAAAGTCCGGACACCCAGAATACTAGAAGAGTGCCTTGCGTCGATCGCAATGTGATCGATTTGGTTGACAGTTTTTCGATCAAAGGAGAGCCATGTTCCTTTGTGAATGTCGAGACGTGGGAACCGCGTACTGGCTACGACAAAGTTTCGCCCCGCCGCAAAGTCGATTAGCCTGAGTCCGTTGCCGGACATGATGTCGTGCAGGCTGTGTTTTCCGACCACGCTACTAAAGACGTCTTCTTTTCCTAGCTTTGCGTTAAAATCACCTAGGATAATCTTAACGTCGTGGCAAGGGCATTGCTCATACGTCTTGTCCAAGAGCTGGTAGAAGTCATCCTTTGTCGCGTCGTCCTTCTCCTCGTGAGGGGCGTGAACGCATATTAGGCTAATGTTGGCAAATTTAGCCTTGATACGGATAGTCATAAGGCGCTCGTTCACATGCCTGAAACTCAAGACTTCTTGCCTAAGTCAGCCTCCAACGACAAATCCGCACCCGAATAGACGCTGTCCTTGTTGTCTGTAGCAATCGCCGTAGTAGACGCCGCAGTTTTTTATACTTCTTTTGCCCGGTCCATCCCATCGCACTTCTTGGATGGCGGTGGTTGTTCGGCTGCACGTGGTTTGTAGAGGGACCTAACATTCCATGTGCAGATACGAATATCGTTCTCCTTTTTACGTTTGCTTGGGTCGTCAACAGTAGAATCATCCGTATCCGAGGCTGTTGATTGCTTCGTAACCGAAGGTTTTTTACGTGGTAGGGAAGTTAACCCGACGGCACAACCCCCAACCTGGAGGACCAGATCCTTTTTTGCAACCCGTAGGACGAGGGGCCGGATACACCGATGTCGGTAACCCACTTCGGGGATATGAGCGCTGCCGTTGGCCCATTAAGGGTTCATCCGCCACCATCTCTTTTCCAATACCCTGACGTAGTATTGAAAATCCTTACAGACCTCAGCTCCAAATATGTCGAAGTAGCTCCGGTAAGGTATCCTCCGGTCTGTAGACGTCACCGTTGATTCCATCGAGAGAATTCATCCGCCGCACGTCCTCCTTCTGAGGAGCTCTTGCTAGACTTCTGAAACGCATGTTTCAGCCGATCAGGTCAACAAGAGATGCCTTGTCCGGTTAAACATATGCGCGCTGAAGTTCACCCAGATGTGCTTGCGCAGGTCTGAGTGTTCAGCTACACATATATCGTCAGACTCAGCGTACGCTCATCGTTAGTTCACTATCAGATAGCTATTCAGTGGGCACCACGAGGAGGTGATGCTGCGATTTTGACAGGCTGTGACATTAGTTAATTACAAAAATCAGTAAGCATAGGCGATACGAAAGTGCTCTTTTACAGTACCGGAACAGTTTGGAAACATTAATTTCATCAAGGAGGTATAATGCTTGCTCCCCCGTCAAAAAGTAGCTGTTACGAACATGCCTCCTTGTTTCTCTTAAAATTGGATACTTACCAAAGAAATAAAAAAAGTTCTCCCTCTCCTGTAGATTGCATAGGCTGCAATGTAGGGCTAAATCATTCCTATGCGGTATAAAGTTAAGTTTAAGAAGTTTCAGCACCTGTGCAGTGAACTGGATGCTACCTCAAAGAACCTAAACCTTTCTTGTTCATCGACCTTGGAGAATAGCTGATACAGTTCGGATTTCCCACTCCCGTTGCCATTGAAAGTCAGTTCGACTCTACAGCCATGCGCCAGCTCCATCCACTCATTGAACTAGCTTGTTCTGCTATGTATTGCTTGAAGAGCTGCTTTTTTGGTAGCCGATGGTCGGACATCCCAAGCACTTTAATTATGCAGTCGACTTGCAGTTTGAAGGTTTTCATGAATAGTGCAGACAGACCCGTTTCAACCATGATCATATAATTTGGTGTATTAGGTGGCAAATGAAATGACCTCTTTACATAATACCTCAGGAGCTTTTCCACGGTGTCATAGTTTCTACATCCCCATACTTGCGCCGCGGAAAGCATAATCGATTCGGAGACTGCTTTAAATTCCTTGTATTTAGATAGATAATTAATTATTGTGAGGTGCAAGTGCACTGCGACCTTTAGCAGATCTATTATTATTATTATTATATCTAGATCTATTGTGCCCCTCAAACTGAGTCCCTAGTGGATGATATGCGCGGTCTAGAGCACTTCCTCCAGTCCAGCTGCGGCTATGAAGCGGAGTATCTTGAGTGGATCCAGCAAAGGTAGATCCGTTTCTGATAGGGTGTATGCACCTAAGTGATTTCTTCTTTGTGGATCAGTGCTTCGCATTCCATAAGAAGGTGCGCTGGTGTTTCTACGAAGCCCCTCAGAATCTGCAGTGTCCGTCTCTCCCAGTTACCTGAAGTGCTCCTTGAGTCTGCAGTGACCCGTTAACATGCCCGTCAAGATGCGAAGTCGGTTCTTGCTGACTCTTAGACAGGTTCTACTTCTTTTCTGGTTTTCTTTCGCCTGTCTTAGTTGGGGGATATCGTCCCAATGCTTGGCGCATTTGTTTTCTTCCTCTTTCCTAAGGTCTTCCCTTATTTTGTGGGGTCCTATCCCACAAAAGGGCTCTGGTCCAAGGAACGGTGTGTCTGATCCGTTTCTTGCTAGTTCACCAGTTGCTTCGTTTCTCTCTACTCCTACGTGACCTGGTATCCAGTAAAGAGTTACTTTATTTGTCTCTCCCATTTTGTTGATCTTGGTGTGGCATTCCCATACCAGTTTGGATCTGATCTCGTGTGTGGTCAGTGCTTTGATAGCGGCTTAGCTGTCTGACATTATTGCGATGTCCTGCCCGCGATAATTCCTGTCTAGGTTGAATTGCGCGCATCTTTCGATCGCGTGAACTTCTGCTTGAAATATACTGGGGAATATTCTGAGTGATTCTGAGTATCTGGTCCTGGGCCCGTACACCCCCGCCCCAGTGCCTGTAGATGTTTTCGATCCGTCTGTGTACCATTTAATTGTGTGTTGTTTGAATTGGTACTTATCAGACTCACTCACCTAATCCTTTTTGTTGCTCAGCTTTGATTCGAATTTTCTTTCAGAGCAGTATTTCTTGACCATAACTCTGGGCCAGTGCAGAAGCGGCGCCGATTTGGATAGATTACTCGCTCTTTGTTTGCGATGCATGCTCCTTTCCCGATGCCCTCTTTGCTTATGCTCAAAATGGTCTCCTTGGGGATCCGCTCGCACTATATGTAGCGGAAGTATACCTACGATCATCTCTAGTGCTGCTGTGGGACAGGTTTGCATGGCTCCTGTTATACATACGCAGGCTAATCTTTGCCCCTTGCTCAGGGTTGTCCTTGTCGCAGTTAACCTTCTTCGGTTCACCCATGCCGCTGCCCCGTATGTGATGTTGGATCTTACTATCATCATGTACATCCAACTCAGGGTCGCTGGGCTGCAACCACAGGTCTTTCCTGAAATGTTCCTGCACACCATAAGTCCTCTGGTGGCTTTGATTATCACAGCTTCTACATGTTCTTTCCAAAGGAGTTTGCTGTCTAGTGTTATACTTAGATACTTGACCTGTTTCTGTGGGTCGATCCTGATACCATCCAATAGGATAGGTTGCATACACTTTAGCTGTCTTTTCTTGGTGAAGGGTAGCACAGTGGTTTTGGTAGGATTCACTCTATGTCCAACCGTTTCGCACCATTTCTGGATGATTCTTAGACCACTTTGAATGATTTCGCATAGCGATTCTTCAAATTTTCCTCTTGCAACAATGACTATATCGTCGGCGTACTCCTGACACTTAATGCCGGCGTTTGTCAATTTGTGCAGTAGTTCATCTACTACTAGGCTCCACATCAATGGTAATAATACCCCTCCTAGTGGGCAGCCTCTAGTGGTGCTTAAAGTGATGGTTTTTTGACCCACCTTAGTCTCAGCCGTCCTAGTTCTCAGCATCTCATACATCCAATTACTTGTGGTGTGATTTACTTCTTTTATTTTAAGACCCCTTCTAATTGCTTCATGGGAGGTGTTGTCGAAGGCTCCTTCGATGTCTAAAGAAGCATATACTGCAGTTTCCTTGCTCTCCAATGCTTCCTGGACCCAATTTGTCAGCTGGTAGAGCGAGGTTTCGTTGGATCTTCCTTCTGTGTAGGCGTGTTGATTGTGGTGGTGAGGTATTCCTTCCAGCACAGTCATCCTTAGGTGATTATCTATTATCTTTTCTAGCGTTTTTAGCATGAATGAGATCAGACTAACGGGTCTATACGATTTGTGTGAAGTGGTGTCTCTTTTACCCACTTTCGAGATGAGTTTTTTTTTTTTTTTTTTTTTTCGTGGGTAGGTGAAAATCTTCATTAGACACTATGAGACCGTGTACTCATAGTAGTGTCAGATTTCTACTGACTAAAAACACCCTTCCCTTCGATTTGTTTACTACGACTAAGTTAGACCTTATCAAGTAGTTTAAGCTTCAGAAGAGAAAATTCACGTGAGACAGGTAGGTTTTCAATAAAAGCACCTGCTGAAACCGTCATGACATGCGGCTTTTTGTCTTATTGCGCTAATTCGAACGGTTTCGTTCTTTGAAGTCGGCGCGTAAGATTTGTCACATCCAAAGTTTGGAGTATGGCACCGCTGCAATGGCCATGAAGACGAATACGAAGCTTGCGAGCGAAGTTTTTTATTTTGTCCTCCACGGTAGCTATCCCTAAGTCTCTGTGGATATCATTGTTTCTGATATACCAGGGAGCGTTCACGATTATTCTTATAATTTTATTTTGGAGTGATTGTATGAGATTCCTATTGCTTGGTTTGGTACAACCCCAGAGTTGTATACCGTACGTCCACACGGGTTTAAGCACTTGCTTATACAGAAGCAGTTTGTTATATACGCTTAGTTTGGAATATCTTCCAATTAGCCAATACATTTCTCTAAGTCGATTTTCGACTTCGCCACATTTCTTTTTAACGTGAGGTTTCCATTTAAGTTTCGCGTCTAGGCTCATTCCCAGATATTTAGCTTCGTTTGCATGCGGAATTTGTACCGAGTTAATGAAAATGGGAAGGTTGATTATTTTCTTGTAGGTGAAGTTAACATGCGTCGATTTGGTCTCGTTAAGAACAATGCGCCAAGTTTTTGTCCACTCACAGATTTTATCCAAGGCTCGTTGGAGTTTTATGGTTGCTGACTCGATTGAACTTTCCGTTGCCAGAATAGCCGTATCGTCCGCGAACGTAGCTACAATAGTGCCTTCAGTTTGTGGTATGTCCCGAGTGTACAGCAAGAATAAGATAGGCCCAAGGACACTTCCTTGCGGAACTCCGGCGGCGATTTCTTTAAAATCAGAATATTCAGTTCCGTGCTTGACACGAAAAAGTCTGTTTTTAAGGTATGATTCTAAGATCTTATGAAGTTGCTCCGGAAGGATTCGTCTTAGCTTATAATTCAATCCATCGTGCCAAACCCTGTCGAAGGCTTGAGATACGTCAAGAAAAGCGCTAGAACAAATCTTTTTCTCCTCAAGGGCTTTTTCAATTTCGTCGGTTATTCTATAAACCTGGTCAATTGTGGAATGCTTGATTCTGAACCCGAATTGGTGGTCAGGTATTAGGCGTCTCTCTTCAATGACCGGAAGAATCCGTTTCAGTAGGAGTTTTTCAAATACCTTCGATATTATTGGTAGTAGCGATATCGGTCTGTACGATTTTTTGTCATTTGGAGATTTCCCCGGTTTCGGGACCATTATGACTTCTGCGACTTTCCATTGATTTGGAACGTATAATAATCTAATGGAAGCATTTATTAAATAAAGCAATTTTAATAGTGCCTTTTTTGGTAATTCCTTGAGGATTTGTCCGGTTATTAAATCATAGCCAGGAGCTTTATTATTTTTCAGGTTTTTTATTGCCTGGCAAAGTTCTTTATTCTAAGGTTGTCAGATGTCGTAGTCGTACCGGTAAAATCGTCTACAAATGTTTCTCCATCAAATGGCTTAAAGGTCTCTTCTAAGTGCTCGGCAAATAGATCCGCTTTTTCTTTGTCACCTTTTGCCCATTCGTCGTTGTATGAGTAAGACCTTTGCCCTTTTCCAGATTCTTGGTATATGCCCAAGTGCTAAGCTGCTTTCCAGTAGTCCTAGGAGATGTGGCATAATGATTTCCTACCCTTTTTGTAATAGGGCAGGGAATATTCCGTCCATTCCCGGTGCTTTAAACGGCAGAAAGGTGTTTAGAGCCCAACTTAGCCTTTGTTTCGTGCAGATATCTCTTGCCTTCGCCAAGTCTTCTCTCCTGGGCCTTGTATGTACTGCTATGAGCAATATTCCTGTTGTTGAAGCACCTCCCCCAAGCCATATTTATTGCAGTTTTAGAGTTGGTTACATTTTCCTCCCGATGTCTTTCCATGTTAAAATTCTTAGTAAAATACACTCCAAGATGCTTATATTCATTAAATTTTTACTTAGCACATTGCAATATTTGCAATACTCCTGCAAGCTATAGTAGATTCCTAATTATTACGATTTCTCAAAAGAAAAAAACTTGAGAGGTTCTTGCAAAGTGTTAAGTGCAAAGTTGAAATCATTTTGGTGGAATGGGTCCACTTCCAATATTCACGATGCACATAGTAAAATAATGGCATAAGCAGAAAGCTAAAACGTCTGAATATGAGAGCAATAATAAATTTAAAAAAAATATGTATTTTGTATATAAAAAAAAAAGATTAAAATGATGAAATCTACTGCATGACATTTCCTGCATCTACTCTATCAATTTTCTACTAGTTCTTGTTTTAGAAGTAAATTTAGCGTTAAGGTGTTGTTTTGCATTTCTATCGCTAGTTTAAGAAGATTGTAAGAACTTGTTTTTGTTTGTAAAATGTACCTATGTAAGTGAGGAACAAAAGAACCTTAAATCTGCGCACTAAAATCGTTCCTTTGCAACACCGAAATGAGATCATGTTACAACCATTCTCCCTTGCATTCATCCGATCATTTCATAATCATCTCAAAATAAAACCAAAAACTTCCAACGAAATTACAAATCTTATACTAACACCA
Source organism: Brachypalpus laphriformis (assembly GCA_945910035.1). Classification (NCBI taxonomy): domain Eukaryota; kingdom Metazoa; phylum Arthropoda; class Insecta; order Diptera; family Syrphidae; genus Brachypalpus; species Brachypalpus laphriformis. The sequence goes on from OX246755.1 coordinate 130,976,158, forward strand.
CAGATGTCGGATGCAGTACTCTCGAATGGAACCGAGCAGATAGCAACAAGTAAATACACCACAGTTGTCGGCTTTGCCGAACCTCAGAGTCACCATAGTATGCCTAACGAAACAGATGCTTCCACTTTAGACACAGAGCACAATAATCATCTCGAGACACCAGAAGACGAGAACCTCAGAATCGCGGAGAGCATTGCTGATAGAGCAGATCGGACAACGTCCGAAGATAGTATCAAAACGGGGACAAGCACTGCAGTCGCCACTTCTCAGCTGGACAACGATCCATTGCAGTCGAATCGAAGCGACGATGAACACACCCCAGAGAAACGCATTCCGACGGCGATCGTAAAGCCCAAGTATAAGAAGTCATCGTACGACGAGCGTCAGTTACCTCCGATCGGTCTCGATTTCAGCGTAAGATCACGCGCCTGGTTTGACTGTCCGAGTACCAGCAACGCGCGTTCTGCGAAAAAATCCCAAAACTCCGAACGCAATAGTAAGATTTTCAAATCGGCAAAATTCCCCCGTGGTAGTAATAATTACAACTCATCAGCAAATCGCTTTGGCTTGGCAGCGAGACGTAGTGGAAACCACAACAAGTCGAAGGACAATTGCATGGTTGCAGTAGTACCACCAATGATGAAGGCCACCACCGCAAACGAGCGGCATACGGACTGCGAAGAGCATCTCGACAATAAACCATTGCAGCCACACTGTACCCGATATAGTATTGCATCGTGGGCGGCGAGTCTTAGGGATTCGAAGCGAAAGCAGCACGCAAAGTCTGAGGAAACAGCTGCAGATACCGCAGGTAACGTACTAGTATCTTAGATAAAATTTAATTCGTTTGAGATTGAAACTTGATCTTTCTTTTTCGGTTCTTCTTTTTCTTGATTGTCAATACCGAATATATAAATAACTACTACTATATACAACAGCATGCTTTGATGTTTACAATATTGAGACGGCCTTGCCCGAAATTGATTTAGATGCAATTGAGAGCCATTTGAAGAGGGCCAACGAGGAGGAGAGACGGGTAAGTCTAAATAATACTTGTAGATAAATTCTAATGTAGTTTGTAATGTTATTGTAAATACTTACATGTGTATATAACTGAAGTTGAAGTTAGTTTTGTTTCGTTATAAAGGAATTTCTTTAGTTTAAGAAGGGTTTCTTGCTGTCCTTTCTTTCTTTAAGAAGAGTTTCCTTGATAACTTCGGAATTTTTTATAAATTTTTTTCCTAGTACTGCTCCGTATTGTTCGGTTTTTCTGCAGCACTGATATCGAGTGTGAACAGCAGTTCACATCGTATTGAACGAATATTTTGTGAATTTACTGGAATATATATATATATGTACCTATCTGTAATTATTTATAGTCTATGGCTGGAACAGTTGCAGCCTGGTGCACATCTTTCAAATGTATTTACCAAATGGAGATGGTTTTTTTTTTGGTTTTCGCTTGCGCCAAAGGACGTGTAATCTTCATACATACACATACATTTTCAATGACCCGCTAATCCTTTATGAGGGTCGCGGGAGTAGGAAGCTCAGGTGAACTCTCCATCCTTCTTGATCCTCCGCCATTGACTCCAACTCATCAGGAGAAATCTCTAGACGGCTGCAGGAGAGATATCGGACTTGGTCCAACCATCTATTCCTATGCCTACCGGGGAGTCGCCTTCCTGATGGCACGGCAATCATGGCACGTCTTGGAAGCCGGTCTGGGGACACACGCACTATGCGACCAAACCATAGATTGTTTCGTTCGGAGAAGTAGCTGCTCAACATTGAGCGCTTCGCGTACTCTGGTGTTGCGCACTAGATCCCTACGAGTTATTCCAGCAACACTGCGAAGGAACCTCATTTCGGCAGCTAGTATCCGCGATCTTATTCTTTCGGTCACTACCCAAATTTCATGACCATGGGTGAGAATTGGAACATACACCAAGTTAAAAACCGATAGCTTAGCTTGGATACTAAGTTCGGCCTTCCTTACAACAGATTGACCAAGCTCTCTCAAAATTGATCCAGCCTGACCAATTCTACAGGATAACTCGGCATTGCTCTTACCATCACGCGCGAATAAGTGCCCGAGGTACTTAAATTTATCCTTCTGCTTCGGTGGGACTCCACTGACATGCAAAGTGCACTGAATGGGTATTTTGGAAACGACCATTACTTCCGATTTTTTCACGTTGATCTTCATTCCAGAATCATCACAAAAGGCTACAAACCTTTCGAGTGCGCGCTGAAATTTGGTTTGAAAGGACCCAGGTATGACCAAATCATCAGCAAAAAGCAGATGACTAATCCGTAGGTCTCCACTTTGAAACATTCTCCGCCACGGCTGCGCTGCAACATCCTCTCCGACGACGCCTGCCTCCCTCTCCACATCTGCTGTCATTTGGTCGAGGTCCATAATTCTGTGGGAGAGTAAGCATACCTACATCGTCAGCGTAGTCAAGATGTTTCAGTTGAGATGTAAGAGTTCATCGAATTCCTCCGTTTCCCGTCGACAAAGCTGCAGGAAGCACATCGCTAATCACGCCTTACCTTACCCCACTTTGGATCTCAAATTCCTCAGACAACCTTCCTCTGTGCAGAACGTGACATTTGGAGCCTTACTGGGAGTCGTGGTGCGTATTCGGGAACTTCTCACCTCGGGCATATCAGCACCAGATGTAAAAACATTTTTCACAGCATACCAAAGGTCTTGGATGGTTGCGGGCATTGAGCAGCTGATTGCTTCCACACCTTGCGAGAAGTGCTCCCTTACTTGTTGGCGCACTGAGGGATCCATAAGCCTATCGATGTTGAACCTGGGCATTCTTATGTTGTCATGGGATCTTCGAACTGCAGCAGTGGGTAGTTGGAGAGTAGCTATTATAAGATGGTGATCACGTACTATCCCCACATCTGCCCCTCGCCTGTTTCGGACGTCCAGGAGACTACTTCTAAAGCGGCGGCTGATGGCAAAATGGTCAATTTGGTTGGAGGCTACTTGCCTGTCGTTAGAAACCCAACTGACTTTATGGCAAGTCTTGTGCTTAAGCATGGTGCCAACTATCACAAGGCGGTTGGCATTGCAGAAATCCACAAACCTTTCGCCGCTGTCATTGTGGTTGCCTAGTCTATGGCTCCCGATTACATGTTTGAGCCCTTCGTTGTCGTTGCCTACCTTGGCATACAAATCCCCCATCACTATGACAATGTCTCCATTTGGTGTTGTGTTGATGACGGCACTTAAGAGATTGTAGAAGCTCTCCTTTTCGTCCTCCCCGGGGACCACCACTAGGAGGTAAAGTAAGCACTTCATCACGAACTTGATTGTTGCGCTACTGGCCCAAGCCAAGTTTTTGGCAATCAGTAGTTTCCCGATCAATCGCAATGCAGGTACCTGAATGGTGATGAGATGGTGACGAGGAAGTTCTTGTCAGACGTGGGATGGTGTAGTCTGTGTTTTCGGGAGAGATTTTGAATTTATTCAGAATGGAAGCGTGGCCAAATTCTTTTCTTGACCACTTTAAGGTAGATTCAATGCGAATGGCTGCATTCGCTGCCATTTGTTTGCTAAATATGTCTAGGGGTATCAGATGAAGCATGATATCCAGCTCGGCAGAGGGAGTTGTACATAGTGCTCCACTTAAGTTTTTTTTTAATAATTTGCGCGCACTCAAGTGGTTATGAATATCCTTAACATGTTTACACGCAGTGCCGGCGTTGGAAAGAATAGATAGAGAAAGAGTGAGAGAGAGAGTGAGAGAGAGAGAGTGAGAGAGAGAGAGAGAGAGAGAGAGAACGTTTTGGTGCAGTGGTTTGAAGCTCAGTTTTTTATGCATCAGAAAAACTCCGGGGGTGGCCAACTGGGTAGTTTTTGTTATTTTTTGTCTTTTGCTTCTGATTCACAGTATTTTTTTTTTTTGCCGATAACCGATAGGCAAATCATCATCAACAGACCGAACAATTTTTCCACCGTTATGACCAAGCTACTGCTTGTGTTATGCCTTCACAGTAGTGTTCACACAAGCATTGTCGCAATTGATCGGACTGACTATATATTTTATGAGGAATAAATAAGTGCTTGCTGACATCAAGATTTGAATCATGAACCATTTTGTGGTTATAAGAGTTATGAATACCGTTAACATGTTTACACACAGTGCGGGCGTTGGAAAGGATGGATAGACAGAGAGAGAGAACGATTTTGGTGTAGTGGTCCATGAAGCTCAGTTGCTATGCCTCAGCTAGTCTCCGGAGGTGGCGTCCAGAAAACTGGGGAGATTTTTGTTATTATTGTCATTGCTTCTGATTCACAGTACTTTTTTCCCGATAATCGATGTCAAGGGCAAATCATCATCAACAGAGCGAACAATTTTTCCAGCCATTAGCGTGCCAATTGACGACGTTGCCACTACATCATCGCCAGATAATCGCGGTTTGTAGCTTTTTCTAAGGCTGTCCACCAGACATTCACCCCATATGTTAGTATCGGTCAGATGACCGAGATGTAGAGCCAGTGAGTTATTCAAGGTTGTAAACCCCATCTATTACCAATAGCAAGTTTGCCAGAGAAAAGTGATACTGTAGCTTTTTTGACTTTTTTGTAGGCACTGCGACCAAGGAGATATATTGTGCCATAGGCCACTTTAAGGGCAGCAATACTTCTACTCTCCTTATGAAAGTTATAATTACGGCTGCGAAGGAGTTAAATCTTTTAAGAGATATGATCTCTTTAAGAAAAAAGCTTCTCCTAGTACTACACAGAGCTACACACTCACATAGTATGTGTTCTGCGGTTTCGTCCTCTCTAGGCAGAGGCGGCAGGTGATATTCTCCGAAATTCTCATTTTGTTAAGGTGGTAAAGAAGTTGACAGTGACTGGTAAGGAAGCTCACAAGCCTTCTTATGTCATTTCTGCCGTATTTTAGGATATCAACTGCCTGTCTTTGGAAGGGTTGGACAACTCTTTTAGCCTGCCTGAGACCTTGGGAGTTATTCCAGTGGGAGATGCACATGTTGCGTTCCCCAATGTTCAGGGTAAGTTTAAAGGCTGAATCGGATATTCCATAGAAGGGTTCAGGTCCAGTGAACAACTCAGAGGAGCCCTTCCTAGCTAGCAGGTCTGCAGTTTCGTTGCCGTCAACGCCTACATGACCCGGTACCCACCACAATTTTATTTTATTGTGTCGGGCCAGATTTTGTAAGCTGTTGAAGCAGCTTAGAACTGATTTTGAAGTGATCAACTGGGAGATCAGTGCTTTGAGCGCCGCTTGGCTATCAGTGAGTATATGGATAGAGGCACCTTTGATGCCTGAGTGCAGGTTAATGTTCACGCAAGTTTCAATGGCGTAAAGCACGGCCTTTCCGAGAGATTTCGAAATTTTATGGTTGGGTCCATACACACCGGCGCCAACTCCTAAATCCATTTTTGATCCATCGGTGTACCACACTATACCTTTTGGATCAAGCGACGGTCCGCCATTATTCCATATATCACGGCTTGGGATCACAATATCAAACCTTCTACCAAAGTAGAGTGATTTGGGCGTAAAGTCTGAGACCGTGCTGAGCATGTCTAGCTCGGGGAAGTCGAACAATAGCTCCATGAGATCCACGTGATCCCGTGCACTATTAGCACCTGATTTTCTAAGACTTACTGCACTGCGGATTGCCACTTTTTTATATAAATATATGTAACGGAGTAAGTCCGATTATGGCTTCAATGGCTGTTGTGGGACAAGTGTGCATAGTACCTGTGATACCGAGGCAAGCTAGTCTCTGAAGTTTTGTGAGTTTATTAATGGTTGTGACCTCTTTGGTTTTCGTCCACCAGACTACGGACGCGTATGTCAGAATGGGTCTTACAACCGTGGTATATAACCAGAAAATGACCTTTGGAGACAGGCCCCAGGTCTTGCCATACATACGGCGACAGGCCCACAAGGCAGTAGTCGCCTTAGCAATTTTATGCTTAATATGGTTCCAGTTAAGCTTCTTATCCAGGACATTTCCTAGATATTTGACGTCATCGGAAAAATTGATGGTTGTGCCGTTTAGCGTCACTGAGACAATATTCAGCGTTCTTCTTCTTGTAAACGGTACAACGATTGCCTTGCTGGGGTTAATCGATAGGCGCTCCCCAGCACACCAGTCCGAGACTACAAGGAGTTTTGCATGAGTTGGCACACATTGTCTTCATGTTTGCCTTTAATGATGATCACCAGATCATCTGCATAGCCTATGGTTGTGAAACCTGAACTATTAAGTGTGTTCAATAAGTCATCCACCACGAGTGACCATAAGAGAGGCGAGAGGACGCCGCCTTGGGGGCAGCCTTTGGCCGCGGAGACCGTCACAGAGACCTCTCGAGACGAAGATGTTATTATGCGGCTATCGAGCATGTTCCTAACCTATCTCGTAGTAGGTTCGTCTATTCCCCTGCGTCTCATAGCACTAGTGATGGATTCATAACCAGTGTTATCAAAAGCACCTTCTATGTCAAGGAATGCACAAAGGGCAATTTCTTTGGAGCGGTAGGCAGCTTTGATCTCTGTGACGAGATAGTGAAGGGCGCCTTCCGTAGATCGACCTTTCCTGTATGCAAATTGACTAGAGTGCAGAGGTATAGTCTTTTCAAGAATGCCTCTAATGTGTACGTCTAGCAGTCTTTTCATGGTTTTCAAGAAAAACGATGTCAAGCTGATTGGGCGGTAGGATTTGGGTAGCTCCTTGGGTTTGTTACCTAGCTTAGGGATAAACATCACAATTGCCTCCCACCACGTTAGTGGAATGTATCCCAAGTTGAAGCTTGTTCTAAATAGAGCTATCAAGGCAGACAATATGTAATTCAGACCTTTCTGTATGAGAGCTGCAAAAATACCGTCACTGCCAGGTGCCCTAAAGGGTTTAAATAAACCGATTGCCCATTTAATTTTTTCTTGACTGATCAGATTTCCAGACAAGCTGTTGACTCTTCTGGAGGTGCCACATGTGGAGCCTTCAGGAGCAACAAGTACGTGGTCGCTTAGAATTGTTGAGCCAGGGAAGTGAACCTCGAGCAGAGTTTCCAGGATTTCCCTTCGACTGGCGGTGTAGGTGCCATCAGGTTTGATGAGCAATCCCACCCCATTGGAATGATCCTTTGAGAGAGTGTTTTGGAGATGGGCTGCTACTGAAAGGGGCTCAATATTTTCGCAGTTCTTTCTCCATGCTGTTCTCTTGGATTTCCTCAACTCTATGTTGAATTTAGTCAAAGCGGACCTATATTGGCCCCAATTTTTATTGCGTTTTGTGGTGTTGAAAAGTTTTCTTACCCTTTTGCGGAGTATCTCTAGCTGGTCGTTCCACCACGGTACGCTCCGTTTACCTGTATTGTCATTTTTCGGGACACTGCTACTCCTGAAGGAAGAGATTAGGAAGTCATTTAGTTGGCAGGCTGCCACATCAACATCACATTTAGATCTTAAAGATGTGAGCAGCATGTCATCCTTGCCGGCGAGATTTTCGCGAAAAAGTGCCCAACTAGCTCGTTTCGGTACGTAATGCGTTTGATTATTATGTTTAACCCCACCCGAGATGTTAAATCTGTTATGCTGATGATCAGATAGTGAGGGTTCTGACACATGCCAATTGACAACAGAATTGGAAATAAAAGGGCTCGAAATAGTGAGATCAAGTACCTCTTCTCGAATAGAATTTATAAAAGTTGGCTTGTTACCTTCATTACACACAGCTAAATTTCTACGAGTAATATAATCAAGAAGTAACGCACCCCTTTTGTTAATGTCGCTGCTACCCCATGCCACATGATGGGAGTTGGTATCGCATCCAATGATCAGGTGCCAGTTGCGACGGTGACATATGTTCACCAAATCCTGCACAACCACGGGCGGAACAGACTACGAATCTCCAGAAAAGTAGGCGGTGGCGCACACGATCTCCCGAACTCCTTCTAAAATCGGAATTTCGACCATGCAGGCCACCAAATCTCTGCTGATGAACTCTGGGATGGGAAGAAAATGAATTTTAGAACTGATTAAGCAAGCAGCCCTAGGCATTAACTCCCCATGGGCATATAACAACTTACATGTCCTATGGTGGTTGGGTCTTCATACCCTTAATTTTGCCTCCAATCACCCAAGGCTTTTGATTGAGACCAAGGTCGATTTTATCCCCGATGAACCGTTGGCTAAAGATGTCCGAGGCTCCTTTAGCAGGATGCAGGTTGCCCTGCAGCACTTTGATGTCGTCTTTCATCCTCAGTGCCTTCTTGTTTTTCGTGGGATGGTTCCTTATTACTGGCAGACGTATTAATGCCTTTTTTCTTAAGTTAACCATCGCAACGAGAGTCGCCAGCAAGCCTATCCCTCACAGCAGAAGCTGTCTTGTCTAAAAGAGTGGGCACAGGTGCCGCACCCGCCATCTGAGCAGTAGATGGTGTCACCGTCGAGGCACTAGCATCGCAAGTCACTGAATCCTGCAATGTGGCTGCACTAGACTCAATTTTACTATGTACAACTTTATTAGAGACTTCTGAGGTGGAAGGTGTAGACACAGGTGTACTACGTTCCACAGTGCCCAGCGATGCGCGATTAAATCGCCTCCTTTCAGCCGAAGTTAATCTAATGAATCCGCTGGTGTTTAGGGACAATTTCTCGACACCAGCTTCAACAGCAGTGCATCCGCATTGAACCGAGTGTTCGTCCGAGAGCATGCTGAAGGACTCTCCGCAGAGAGTCAGGAAAGGAGGACAGATCCACCTCATCCCGTCTCTTGTCAGCGACAATGGTGAGGGGGTCGGCTCTAGAAGCAGCGACCTCCTCGGGATTTAGGGAAAGCACGGTTGCTGACCCAGAAGTTGATGCAGTAGAGGGTGCATCACCCTGTGAAGTTTTTAAAGGATTTGAAATTTTGGACCCACGAGTAGTCGGGAAAGGAAACATCGCCCACAGCAGAGCCCGGTATACCATGGGGAGGCATAAAATAAAACAGGAGGTCGCCTGGGTATTCTGAGTTCGCATACTAACGACTAAGCACCCTCTTAGACACGCATCCCTCGGCGTATGCTGTTCCACCTTGGATTAGAGATTTTTTCCAGAGGTTGTCTCCTCACGTTGCAAAATACCACAGTAATGAGTTCGAGCCGCATGGTCCAGGGAGGCGCGAGAGAACACATAGTCCAGTTGAGCGTCCCGGGACCAGTGGGCAGATTATCATGCTGTAGCATTCGTCGCCCGGCAGCCGCCCGAGGATGCAGTGAGTCTTCTTGAAACGGTTACTCAATAGGGATCGTACAAAAACTTTACCCTAAGAGTCCGCACCTAGCCACCCAAACATCTATCTATAGATCTTAAAGAAGATAGGGCAAACGCTTGCAGAAGACGTCTACTGTGAAAAAAAAAACCCGTGTGATCGAAAAAAAAAAATCGTTCTGTGCACCATAACACGAAATGTGTTATGTTCCTTTACAAAAATATTAGGGTACATTTCGTACTGAGGAGTGAGGATGAAGCAGAAACTTTAGTCCTTCGAGTATGAAATTTTATCTTATCCTGCATGCTCACCTTACCAGAGACTAACACTTCTTGCAGTCTTTGCAAAAATTCGTGCAGTAAAAAAAAATACCCGGTCGCCAGTGGATAACCAACTATAACTTCATAAAAAAAAAAACATCTAAGCACTACCGGATACTTCAGATAGTTTTTTTTAGAAATTGCATGCAGTTCGCTAAAATTGGTCACGATTTAATTTCTTCGAAGAAATCTCAATAGACAACCGCAATAGATACATCATAATTTTAAATGATTTGCGAAAAAACGACTTCCATTTCCTTTGGTAGAATTGCATAAGTCTTGAGGAGCACTGTCCGATTAGCATTATTTGTGACCACATTCGGAGAGTGCATGTAACTTCCTCGCTTTCGTAACGAATGGAAACCTAATTAAAATTAATTGTCTTCGAATGGCAATCGAACTTTTGCCGCGCCGCGCCGACAATTAAATTTTTCTATCCGCTCTAAAGTTCAGTTACCCTTAATTCAGGTGAAGTGTCGCTGCTGTATCTGTAGTCACTGGACCAAGAAATTGGTTTTTAACAATTGCTACTGCATTTCAGCCGAACACAATCGGTTGTCCGGTGAAGACAAAATCTTCGAAAGAAATCTGAAGTCCATCATGGATGCTTAATTGTATGAAATTAGCGAATCTTGAGATATTTTCATCTGAGTTTTTTAATTTAATTGGGTACTCAGTCGGAAGGTAAGAAAATCGTTTAATAGATTTCTGGACGGCACTGTAAGACTTTTTTTTAGAAGTAAGAACGAGTACAATGGAATTGAAAATCTGTCTATAAGGAAATAATCCGATTGTATTCATTTTTGTATTATTCTTCGTCTATTATTCTAGAAGTCGGTGAAGTACAATAGACCGAGAGTACAATGAAGTGGGCGTTTTTATTTGGAAATGATTTTCACACTTTATTCAGTGGGTAGGTATATAGACTTTAGAATTTTACTTACCGTAGATATGGAGATAGGTATCCATTTGAATGCTTTTCGAAGAAAAGATTTTGAGTTTCAAGTTTTACCTGTAGATATATAGGGTATGGTGCGGAGTTGAGGAAATAACAATGCCACTGTTTGGTAGAATATTTACATAAGTAGAACCATAGTCAAGTTGAATAATGACTTCTAAGGAACGTGAAAGAGCGATGTAAAAGTAAGCCAAGTGTAGGTAGAATAAAATGCCAGAAGTAGTGGGCGGTTATATGCGTAATTGTCGTCTAAGCTGTTACTTATCCAGGACTGAATACCAAAGACAATTTTGATTGCATTGAATTTACTGGATTGAAGAATGAATGCCTAAGAGAACATTCTTTTGAATACCGGATACACGAAGGATGTCATCAACAACAAAGCCAAGTGTTAAGAATATTGTTGGCAAGCATTGCTGGGAGAAGCTATGGTTTCATTTATTCGATTTTGTCTAGGCCAAAGAGTCTTTATTTCACTAGCAACATTGTCGGATATGAAATAAGACAGAGACTCTTGATTTACTTACAACTTGATTGTATGACGTCTACAGAAGGGCGCACAATCGCAAGAAACGTTTGCAATCCCAAAAAGTGTCTTACTTACCGCATTACGAAGCGTCGCATAAAGACGGTATATTGCCAGCACTGTTCCAAGATTATCGTATCCGCAGTCTTCATAATATTTATGTGTAGGGGTGGAAGGTTCAAGAGAACTTCCAGCGCAGCTGTTAGGCATGTGCGCATTGCGCTCGTAATACCTACACATGCTAGTCTCTGCACCTTGTGGAGGGTAACGGTTTGATTAACTTTATCCCACCGTACTACCGAAGCATAAGTTATTATCGGGACGATGATTGTGGTATAGGTCCAGTGGATCATTTTTGGATTTAATCCACATTTTTTGCCGAAAAACCTAGAGCAGGCCCAGAAGGGCGGGGGGGTTTCCAATTTAATCTGTGGTCTAGAGTAATCCCAAGATATTTTGTTTCTTTTGAGAACTCAATTTGAGTATTGTTTAGTGATAGTGCTTGAAGGCTTAAGTTTCTCCTCCTGGTGAAAGGAGTGATTACGGTTTTGCAGGGTTAACCATTAGACCTTCTGACTGGCACCAGTTATTTATTTTATTTAGGGCATGTTGCATTTGTTCAGAAATGTTGGATTCATCCTTGCCATTAGCTATATTGACTACGTCGTCAGCGTAGCCCTGGGTGAGAAATCCAGAACCATTGAGGTCATTTATGGTACTGTCCACTACAATGGACCATAAACGAGGAGATAGGACACCCCCTCGGGGACAACCCTTAGTAGTTCTAACGGAGATTGAGATTTGTCCAAGCTTGGCAGTGATAAGTCTGCTTCTGAGCATGGAGCATATCCATTTGGTAGTTTGCGAGTCAATGCCTTTGACATCAGCAGCAGACTTAATTGATTGAAACGATGTGTTATCGAAGGCGCCAGAGATGTCCAAGAAGGAGCATAAGGCTATTTCTTTCTTTGACAAAGTTTCTTCAATAGTACTGACTAGTTGGTGAAGGGCTGTGACCGTAGATTTACCAGATTGATATGCAAATTGAAGATTATTTAGGGGGTGTTCTATAAGGGCGGAATTTCTTATGTGAAGATCAAAGATTTTTTCCATTACCTTAAGAAACACAGAGGTGAGACTGATTGGCCTAAAGGCCTTTGGGTCTGATTGTGATCTGGCGCCGGCTTTAGGAATGAACACTACATTAATTTTTCTCCATATTGATGGGATGTAGCTGAGTTCATAGCTGGATCTGAAGATGGGCACTAAGGATTCAATGAGAGTGTCGATTCCATGATGTAAGAGGGCGGGGAAAATTCCATCTCCACCGGGAGCTTTATAAGGTTTTTGCGTGGAGATGGCCCATCTTATGGAATCGAGGGTGAAGATTTTCTTGGCTAGAGTCCTAGTGCGTCGATTAGGAGGGAGTGGCATGTCTTCATGTAGAAGAGATGTGTGAGGGTCAGTAATCAGTGAGTCAGGGAAGTGGGTCTGCAGAAGAAGACCTAATGTTTCGTAGTATCCCTGTGTAAAACTTTTTGTAGGAGACCAATACCGTTGCTGTGGTTCTTGGATAGGGTTTTCTGGTCCCTAACAGCTGAAGGGAGATCATACATCGCGGAAGTTAGTTCTGCTTTTGGGATAGCAGCTGGCTTCATATGCGGAGGTGATCTGAGAGCTAAGTTTTGAGGCTTCTTCTTCAAGAGAACGAGAAGAGTCTATATTTGAACAGGAAGGAAAAAATTCACCCCTAAGGATTTCTGCATAGAGATTCCAATTGGTGCGTTTGGCAGACCTGCTTTCGATGTCAAACCTAATGTGCATATGATCAAACAACGAGAGCTCCTTAGAGATATGCCAAATGGTAATGAGATCCGACATAGAGGAACTGGATAGGGTAAGATCCAGAACCTCTTGTCTGATGGAGTTGACAAAAGTAGGTTCATTTCCTCTTTATAAAATATCAATGTTTACACACTTTGCTATGATCTTTCTTTTGTATGAAGCCACTTTCATAGCTCCAGCCCTAACTGGTGACCCATAAAGTACTACTAATGTATCTACCATAGGTAAGACAAATCTCCGGCTGTGTCTCAGTCATCATCCGCGCAATAGTGGCACCCACACGGGAGGATTTGTTACTTACATACTCCAGATGTTCTTTAAATGTAAGCCTTGAGTCAATCATAATGCCAATGTTTTTAATAGCTGGTTTGGATACTATCTCATACCCACCTACTGTGAGCTTCGTTTCTAATTGTAATAAGTACCGCTTCCGTTTTGTGTTCAGCTAGCGTGAGGCCAACTGATGCTGGCAACCATCGAACTATTGAAATGGTTTCATTGTTGATATGAACAACTTCTTCCAGCAGTTTTGCTGTAACAACTATGCCGATATCGTCCACAAATCCCACGATCTTAGACTCGTCTGGTACTATAAGACGAAAAACTCCATCACGCATGATGTTCAATAGCATCGGTCCCAGAACCGAACCCTGTAGTACTCCGCCTGTGATTGCGTACTCCTTTACACCATCATCTAAGTCATATAGCAAAACACTCTTTGCCGGAAATAGTGCTTAACAATTTCCGTGATGTAAATTGGTACTCTCATATTTCGCAGCGCTTCCAGGATGTGCTTCCAACTCGCGGTGTTGAAAGTGTTCTTAACGTTCAGTGTTATGACGCAACAGTACTGCTTGGCGCAACTTCTCCATCATCTTTCTTCTATGGCCCTTTGAGCTATGTCAACCATTACCTTAATGGCACCAACAGTCGAGCGTGCCTTTCGAAATCCATACTAATGTGTTGATAGTCCATCTGCTTCCTCATTGGCTGCTTCCAACCTGTTACCGACTATGTACTCCAGAACTTTTCCCGTCGTGTCCAAGATATAGAGCGGGCGGTAAACTGATGGATATCCTGCAGGTTTGCCTCCCTTGGGCAGTAACACGAGCCCCTGTTTCTTCCATTGATCGGGAAAAACTCCCTCTCTGAAGCAGGCGTTATAGATGTTCACAAACATGTCCATTCTAGATGTGATCGCCACTTTAAGGGCTACATTTGGAATGCCATCCAGTCTAAGGGTTTTTTATTCCTAAATCGACTGCATGCCTCAAGAATCTCTTCTGGTGTTATCCTAGGAATTTGTTGTGCTGCTGTGGATGACTCATTCTTCAGAGGAACTACCGGTTACCTCGAAAATAGACTTTCAACTGTTTCTTGTACTACATCTATGGATGTGGGAGATGGGGCTCGAAATAATGCTTTCTGGATGTTAAAGGACACTGTATTGATACAGTGTTTGTTTGCTGTTCATGTTCGCATAACACCAAATGTTGTTGTTCTGGTCCTGTCTGCATTTAGTTTAGGGTTAGTTTCATTATAGCATAGTGTGTCAATATCGCATCTACAACCCTCTGATAGTTGAGATCCATTTTTACTCTGCCATCATCTGAGTCTTGGAAATTACTGCCTTCGACTATTTGGGAACGAATATTTCTAGATACCAACCTAATTTCAATGGTTCCAAATGGCTGGCGAACGTTGTCTGTCTTGAAAAGCTCGTTGTAGTGCTGTCACGCAAGGTCGACATTGATTATCATTCTTTTGTGCCCTCAATTGTCTCTGATACCTGACTTTGAAACATTTTTTTTTTTTTAGGTTGCGCCAAGGATGTGTAATCTTCATAGATACTAATAGCCCGAGTGCTACTAGCATGCACGATTCGCAAACCTGAGTAATCGGTTCCAGGAATACGCTACGTACTAAACACACACCCTACACACTTCAACCACTCTCCCCGCGGTACTGCCGTTAGGTATTTCTTCACGGGGCTGGTTAGCAATTATGCTCTAGTCTCCGAGGCCGCTTCTTGGGCTCTTCTTATGGCTTCTGCTCTTCGCAGCGCATTCTGCACACATGCTATGATAGAGCAGATCTCCATCCACTCGCCCTCTGATCGTGTTATGTGACTTACAAGATTTTCTGGACTTGGCAGGGTTGCTCTAACACTGCATGCTCCGCATCCTCCTCTTCGTTTGGACATTCTGGACACGGAGGCGAACTATCATGTCCAAATCGATGGAGGTATTTCCGGTATCCACCGTGTCCGGACAGGAACTGTGTGAGGTGGTAGTTACAGTTTCCCCTCGCTCTCTCTGTCCATGATTTTATAGTGGGAATGAGCTTGTGGGTCCACCTGTCTTTTGTAGAGCTGTCCCACCTGGTTTGCCACAGCATTGCTGATGCTACCCTTTCCTCCTCCTTAATTCTTTTTGCCTCTTGCCGGTTCGAGGGACGTCTAAGGTATACGTCTCTCTGCATCTCATCAGCGAGGATGTCGATTGGGACCATGCCAGCTAAAACGCACTGCATCGTCGGAGATAGTTCGGAAGCCGCTGATCACTCTGATTGCGCAAAGCCTGTGAGCTGATGATAGCTTCTTCCTGCACTCATTTGTCGCCAGTGCACCTGCCCATATCGGGGCAGCGTATAGAAGTACCGAGCTGACCACTCTGGACAGCAGGATCCTGCGCGCGTATCCAGGCCCGCCGATCTTCGTGAGCATTCGGTAGAGTGCTGCCTGCATCAGGGATGCTTTCTTACTAGAATACTCGACGTGGGCTTTGAAGCGCAGCCTGTTGTCGAGCATGACTCCAAGGAACTTCAAGGATTCTTTGGACCTGATTGTCTGGTTTCCAACCCGGAAGCTCGCATATTCCACCTTTTTGCGGTTGGTTATTAGGACAGCTTCGGTCTTGTGGGCAGCTATTTCCAGCCCGGTAGACTCCAGCCATTCCTTTATTCTTATAACTGCCTCATCCGTGGCAGACTCCACCTCGTGTACGTGCTTGGCAACTGTAACCACTGCGATATCGTCAGCGAAGCCAATTATTTTGACTCCCTCGGGCAGTGTAAGTCGCAGAACTCCGTCGTACATAATGTTCCATAGGAGAGGTCCCAGAACCGACCCTTGCGGGACTCCCGCGGAAACACTGTAGTGCTTAACACCATCGTCAGTATGGTATCTTAGCTTCCTATTGCTGAAGTGGTCTGTGACTATCCTCAGCAGGTAGTGTGATGTATCCATCCTGGCCAAGGATCTCCTAATGAATGACCAGCAACGCATTTTTGACGTTGTTACTACTGCGCAGTATTTCTTCGTCCCCCATTTCCACCTTTTCCCCTGTATTGCTTCAGTTGCTATATCTACTACCGCCTTTATGGCATCGACCGTAGAGCGTGATTTTCTGAAGCCGTACTGACAGTCTGACAGGGCTCCGTTTTCGTCCGCCACCGCAAGCAGTCTGTCATATATGATACGCTCTAAGATCTTTCCCAGCGTATCGAGCAGGCATATTGGGCGATACGATGATGGTTGGCCGGGCGGCTTATTGCCCTTTGGAAGCAGCACTAGATGTTGCAATTTCCATGGTGCAGGGAATACCCCCTCCTCTATGTACCTTTGCATCGTTGTTAGAAAGATGTCCGGTCTCGTCTTAACAGCCGCCTTGATTGCCCTATTCGGGATGCCATCCGGTCCTGTCTCCGATTTTTCTGCATGCCCCAAAGAGTTCTTCTGACGCGATTGCCGGGATATGCTCCATGCTGATCTCCCTCGTGATGGAGACCATAGTAGTTGGTCTATGGGGGAATAGGTGTTCTACTATAGTCCTTAGCATTCCCGGGCATGTTAGTTGTGGAGACCTGCTGCTTTTAAGCTTCTTCATCACCACTCTATACGTGAAGCCCCAGGGGTCTAATTCGGCCTCGTCACATAGTCGCCTAAAGTTCCTTGACTTACTCTCCTTAATGGCCCTTTCCAGTTCTCGCCTCGCCAATTTAAAAGTGGTTAGCCGCTCTTAGAAATATTGTCTGCCTCTGGATCTCTGAGATCTGCGTCGTGCTTGTAAACACTTCGCTCTGAGCCGTTTAGTCTCGTCGGTCCACCAGTAGCAGGGCTCGCCTTTTTTACTGACAGACCTTCTGGGCATTGCTGCGTCGCACGCTGTGGTTATGACCAGGATCAGCTGATGCGAAAGGACCTCAGCCGATCCATTATTCGTTGTGGCGCTGGTGTTTAACATTTCTTCGAACATACCTACATACATACTTTGAGACATACCTACATTGATTTGTGGAAAAATCTTCCTCCACCTTCTTAACTTTCCTTATTCGAAACCAGCAATGAATCCAAACCCTCAATAGTTCGTTTATGAACCAATATGCTATTGAGCCATTTGTTCTGCCTATAGCTTTTTTAAACGAGATGTTGATGAAATTCCTTTTGTTAGGGTGCATTCCTCTGTGGATAGATGTTGTCTTTATGCAGGACTCCACTCGGTGACTGGGGTACATGTTGGTGTACTTGAATCCCAGTTGCTGAAAAGCTAATAAATGTATCAAACCCAATAATAGAAAAAATAAGGCCAGCGATACAGTGAACAGCTTCCAGACACAGAATGGAGCCATCAATTTGAATATCTCCTCCGAAATCTCCTAAATCATAACCCAATCACAGTTAAACCCTCACTCGTGCCAAGCGCGTTACTTAACGCTATACACTCACAATCATTTCATCTCCATTAAACGAGTAGCCCACTGCCTTTTACCCTGGCAATAGTTACTGCCAAACTTAACAGCTCCACCAACGATTTCAAATCTTTTTTGTTTTTCGTCATCCTAAGTTCATCTGAACTCAGCCCACCGACCAGTGAAATAAATCTTAACCATTTTAATGGCTTATATTCATTTCACGTTACGACTAATGCCCTCAAGTCAATTTGGCTGTTTGCCACAAGTCATAATCATCATCCATCTGCTACGTATCTTTTGATTACATTTTCCGCCAAACTCACTACCGACTACCGAAGTAGTAACTCGTTTTTTTTTTTCGGTCGTCGACTCCCTCCAACCTAGTCCCCACACACATGAAATCCCAAACCGACTCTACAGGTGAGCCATGAAGTGTCTGGTTTGCATCTATCCAGTGCAAGTTGATTTGTCGTCGTCATAGGTAGCATCGTACTTTCAACTCATAGCTACGTTTGTATCTACATTTTATATCGTTTTTGTTGAGAAGGCCATTGAGACATGAAAAAAGCTTATTTCGGTTTATAGTGCGGTCCGACGGTTTTGCTGATTCAAAAACTCAGTCGGTTGTATCGCCGACGTCAACGGACGGATAGACGTGTGCGCTAACTTCATCGTACTAGATATTGTGCTAGAATAGCTATTAGCCAATTTTCGGTTAAAGTCGGATGATTTCATAATTAAGTTGACCTAGAACAGTGTTAAGTGGCGAGTGCTCTCCCTTGAGATACATAAACAGTGTTCTGAGTGAAATGGAAGTGGAACCACTTAGTTTACTCACCCAGTATGAC
This sequence comes from Brachypalpus laphriformis, assembly GCA_945910035.1. Taxonomy (NCBI): domain Eukaryota; kingdom Metazoa; phylum Arthropoda; class Insecta; order Diptera; family Syrphidae; genus Brachypalpus; species Brachypalpus laphriformis. The sequence continues at coordinate 130,994,602 of OX246755.1, forward strand.
AAGCGTCACTACAAGAAGGACTCACGATTTGTCCTTGATCTCTACACATTGTGCTATGATGATAACGAAAGTGTGGATACCGTGGAGCTATTCACATCGATTGTTAACAATACCGCCGCAGGCAATTGGACCGAACAGGTTAGAATTTTGCAATTTTTTTTCGAAGTATCTTTCTCTCACCTGTATGTCTGCCAAAACAAAAGATTTAACCGGTTTTCAGGTTGACTCGGTTTCGCAATACAATGCGTGGAATGTTTCTTTGATTGTAATTAACGTAAACGATATTTGCAATTATCCATATAATTGAGTGAAAGTCGTTGAGATACAATGTGAGTCATTTAATGATACAACCGCATGCAGAAACAGGTTGTAAGCGCTAATGGCTGTTCTTGTCTGTATGAATTGGTTAAAAGATTTTTTTGAGAAATTTTATTTTAAGCGGTGTAGCGCGACAGCTTTTACGACAGCTCTCATGATGTCTATCTTCTTATTGCAATTTGTGGAGATGCAGTTTCCGAAAGTTGACTGCATTTGCACTGAGTGTAGGTTTTGCTGGTGGGATGTAGTGTTGCAAATTTTGAATGTCCGTTGATGTTTTGCAACAGTATTTTGTCTTCTTCGTGCAATTTCTTTTTATGAAAAGTGTCCCAGATAGTTTCTTTGTTCTCCTTGCCTGTGTATGTACTTCACACTCTTCGCTGAAATCAAATAAATTGCCATCGACGCTAATGACAGTTGATAGCACCTTCGTGAAAGAAATTGGAATTTTTGTATTGAAGTAGGTAAGCGTTGCATGAATGCACTATTGAGACGATAGAACGATAGGTAGTCTTAATTGGCCTTGCAAGGCGATGTAGTTACTTGCTGTTGCTCTCCGTCGGAGCAATTTTAATTCGAAAATTGCTTCCAACGTATCTCATAGACAGCGTTTGCTCACCACTGTTATGTACATATATTTAGTACCTGACTTCTGTATTACATGTGTATCGAAGAGATTGCATAGTTTGGCCATAGACTAGAGGTGTGTGTACTTGAATACAACGCCCATATAATGTCCTCTAAACCCATTCGGATGTGTCTTTAAGATCTATCCTCTCTCTTACTTCTATTACTTACAGAAATTGCTTCATGGGTGAGTGCACTACTAGCTTCAACTATTCAAGGTAAACATAGTTGATTATTCAGTCACAGTGTCTATTATTTGTTGAAACACAAACATGAGTTGTATTCAATTTCAGGGAAGTTTTTGTCGATGATTCATTGGAAGATAATGTGTTAATCAGTATATTGCAAATGCCACTACGGAAGTCCCACGGTTTCTTTAGACTTTTCTTTCTACAGACACACTAAATGTACTCTAGGCGCATTTTTTCCTCTTGTACAACCGATGTTCACGTGGCAACGACCTAAAAGATCTATCGTATCGGAGGGTTGGAGTTAATATAACAGACGTACTACCTCCCTTATGAAAGTGAGTCTGTATTTAGTAGCGGAGCACTTCAGTTCCACTGAAGTAAGTATCTCCTTGTGGAGAATACGTTTCCTTAACCAGTGTAGTGCCGGACATTCACAAAGAATGTGTTCGAATGTTTCATCCTTCTCTAAACATAACCGACAGTCCTTCTCTTGGCACTGGTTCATCTTGTTAAGGTGGTATCTCAGACTGCAATGCCCAGTAGGAAAGCTCACAAGATTCTTAATGCTTCCCTATCTAAGTTAAGGATTTCCTTATAGGAGTAAGGCTTGATTAAACGTTTGGATTGTCTTAAACCTGGCCCATTAGTCCAGTGGTCTAGACGAAGTTTGTTCTCCCATTTGTTAATCAACGCTATAGCTGTTGTCCAGTTGACGCTACAATAAGGCTCGGGACCTATAAACGCAGATTCTGAGTCGGTCCTAGCAAGCTCATCTGCAGATTCGTTGCCCACAATTCCCTGGTGTCCAGGGACCCAACCCAACATTACTCTGTTGTGTTTGGCAAGATCTTGTAAAGCATCGTAGTAGCATTCAGTTATGGAGTCCATTTGGTTGGACGATAATGCCCTAAGTGCTGCCTGGCTATCTGAAAATATGGTATATGAATCCTAGCGCCCTTGATTTCCTTACGGAGATTGTGTCTGGCGCAGATCTCAATGGCATGGATTTCAGCCTGAAACACAGTGGGAGTCGTACCCATAGGTACCCAAGTTTTTGTGTTGGGTCCAAAGACCCCCGCTCCAACTCCAGAATCCATCTTCGAACCGTCGGTGAACCAGACCAGACTTCTAGGGTCGAGTGTTGGAGCACCATTTGACCAATTTCCAGAGTCCAATATTTCTACCTCGAATAACCTTCCGAAGCAATGTTGCCTGACCATAATATCCGGTATAGTACAAAACATGTCTCTTTTAGGGATCGAGTTGAGTATCTTTAGATGCCCCACTAGGTCACCTGGTTTATACTCATAATCTAGCTGCAGCTTGATGGCATATCTAGCAGCCATCTTCCTAACGAAGATTGGTAAGGGTGTTAGCCCGACAATAGCTTCAAGAGCTGTCGTGGGGCAGGTGCGCATCGCACCTGTAATGTCGAGACAGGCAGTTCTTTGCAACTTCTGCAACTTGTTTGTCGTTGTCTGCTGGAGGGTTTTTGGCCACCAGACGATAGCCGCGTATGTGGTAATAGGTCGTACCATCATTATGTACAACCAATGCATCATTTTAGGAGAGAGACCCCAAGTTCTGCCGTATAGGCGTTTACTAACCCACAGTGCTCTCGTAGCACGTTCTGTGGCGGACTTGATATGTGAATTCCAATTAAGTCGTTTGTCAAGAATTACACCAAGGTATTTGACCTCGCTGGAATAAACTATTGTGGTGCCTTTGATTGTGATGGGTTCAAGGTTGACCTGTGTCTTCCTCGTAAACGGCACCTGAACGGTTTTAGTAGGATTGATGGATAGTCCTTCTTTGTTACACCATTCTACAACTTGTAAGAGTGCACTTTGCATGACGTTAGAGATTGTCGTGCCGTGTTTACCACTAATACAAACCGCCAAGTCATCAGCATAACCGACGGTGGTGTAGCCTGATCTGTGAAGATCTGCTAACAGGTTGTCGATGACTATAGACCATAATAGGGGGGAAAGAACTCCTCCCTGAGGACAGCCTTTGGGTGCAGTTATGGACACCGACACTCCCCCAGAGGAGGAAGTAATGAATCGACTTACCAGCATGGCCCTCGTCCATTGGTTGGTCGATTCTTCGATACCTCTGCTACTGATCGCCCTTGCGATCGAGTCGTAACCAGTATTATCGAACGCGCCCTCGATGTCAAGAAATGCACACAAGGCTATCTCACTTGAACTGAGTCTTCCCTCTATCTTTTTGACGAGATAGTGAAGGGCACGTACTGTAGATTTGCCTTTCCCGTATGCGTACTGATTCGAGTGCAGACGGTTAGACAGATCTAACCGGTCTCTAATATGGATATCTATGAGTCTCTCCATTGTCTTAAGGACGAATGATGTTAGACTTATAGGTCTGTATGATTCAGGCAGCTCGCTAGGCCTATTGCCCGGCTTGGGGGTGAAAACCACATTAACCTGCCTCCAGGTGGGTGGTATGTATCCCCAATTGTTGCTGCCTCTAAATAAAGCTGTCAAACCCGGCAGGATGAGGTCAATTGACTTTTGGAGAAGTGCTGGAAACAGACCGTCACCGCCAGGGGCTTTAAAAGGTTTAAATGTGCCTACCGCCCATTGAACTTTCTCTGGACTGAATATTTTTCCAGATAAACTATTAACTCTACTGTCCACATAAACCCTGTGGTTAACTGTGTTCGAGTACACATGAGATATGTTAAGAGATGAGCCTGGGAAATGTACCTGAAGTAAGGTTCTAAGTGTATCCACACGGTCCGTCGTGTAGGTTCCGTCATTCTTCTTCAATAACCCTACACAGTTGACATGATCTTTAACAAGCGCTTTATGGATTCGAGCCGCTGTTGGCATAGCGCATGGTTTCGCAGCATTTCCTCCAAGCAGCTCGCTTAGATCGTCTCAATTCTAGATTGTATTCTGTGAGAGCAAACCTATATTCGTCCCACCTCTTCGTTCGCTTTGCAGAGTTGAAGAGTTTTCTGACCTTCTTCCTAAGTTTCGCCAGTTGGTCATTCCACCAGGGCACTTTACGTTTGCTTACATTGGTTTTGGGGACACAGCTGTCGTGGTAGGAATTAAGCAGTATATTGCTAAGCTGGTAAGCAGCTTGATCCAGGTCCTTTATAGACTCAATAGATGTGAGGAGCATATCTTTTCTTGAGAACACTAGTTCACGATAGCGATGCTAATCCGTAGATTTGGAATCGTATCTGCTAGAGACATATGAGAGTTGACCGGGTATGTCAAACCTAATATGTTGATGGTCCAACAGTGAGGCCTCGTCTGATACGTGCCAATTTTCAATAAAATTAGAGATAAATGGGCTAGCGAGAGTGAGGTCAAGTACCTCTTCACGAATCTAGGGTCTAGAGACTTTATTCAAAATATCTATTTGACTACTGACAAGGTATTCTAAAAGACACTCACCCCTTCTGTTGATGTCACTACTACCCCAGACCTCGTGATGTGCATTGGCGTCGCAACCGATGATGTAGTGGAGGTTGCTTTTTTGGCAGTAGTTAATGAGGCTCTGGACGTCTTTAGGAGGGATATCACCATTATCGTCAGGGAAATACGCTGAGGCGCACACAATATTCTGTGTTCCCTTTCCGGTTGGGACTTTCAGTAGTAGGGCCACCAGGTCTCTAGTTATAAATTCTGGAATGGGAAGAAAGTTTATATTACTGCTAATTAAGCAGGCCGCTCTAGGCGCTTGCTCTCCACACTTGGAAATCAACTTACTTGCCCTATACCGGAGACCTCTTATATGTCCGCAATTAACCCAGGGTTCTTGGATGAGACCAAGGGTTATATTTTCTTCGTCGAACCGCTTGCTGAGGGTAGCGGACGCGCCCTTAGCGTGATGCAGGTTCGCCTGTAGCACCTTGATCGTGCTCGTCGATCTTCCTTTGAAGATCGAGCTTGCCGGAGTAATTGAGCCTTTTTAGGGCCCTTTCCTCTACGGCAAGCAGTCAAATTAGGATGACCCTGAGGTCTGTTCCTAACCGACTCCTCATTCGTCCGAGAAACGTGCCCTCGGGCACCGCTGGTGGGTTTTGAAAGACCGGCCACATTGCCGGTCGTGGGTCGTCTAACCGCATTAGGTGTAGCAGTAACTCTAGCGGCGGAGCTAGTACAAGCAGTATGCCCAGAAGCACTGCCACTGCTGGTGGAAGCGGGTGGTAAAGTGTCCGCCGCACAAGCAGTTATTGAGCCAACTGCGTCCACCTTCTTCGGGCTACAGTGACCAGGCTCTTGACCTTTTTCGGTGGTCTTCAGGATCAGTTTGACCTGGCCAAAACGGTAGAACACCTTGTTTTTAAGCGTGCTAAGCACCGTCATGGAGGTGTCATCCATTGCTAGCACAAGGTGGAGGAGTGCACCTTCCTTTACCCTTTACATGACCTTCCATGCAGTTTCCCGTAGGCCTTCGTTTTGTGCTTCCAGGGAAGCCAGAATTTTTGATGACGGGAGCTCGAAACTCTGTGGAAAAAATCCTCGGACAATGTGTGTCTTCGGGACGGATCCCTCATCCACCAGTGATACGTCCAATCCACTTTTGACTCTTATAGCCTCGAAGTTCGAGCGCATCCACTCGGCGATGACATTGTCTGAGCAGACGAAGATTAGCCATCCCGCCTTGTGTTGTGAGCCTGAGAAACGCGGCCAAACGCCTTTGTTTTTTAGCTCAATCGAAATGTTGATGACAGCCTCTTGAATGCTGGTCAACTGCTCTGTTGATAGAGGTTGGTTCATCAAGTCAGCTGGGACAACACCTAACCTGACAACACTTGCCACTTGACTAAAAGTGGGAACATCAAGTGTAGGCCCTGCCTTGGCTTTCTTGGCAGCAGGTGCTGGTGGGATGTGATCCTCTGATCTGATCTGTTTTGCTTCTTTAGCAGGAGGAGCTTTGGCGAAAGCTAGGGCACTTTCCCTGGTATCACCTCTGCGAATTGCGAACTTGAACCGCCTTCTTTCAGCAGAGTTGAGCCGAACGAAACCGTCCGGTTGTATCCGCAGCTCGTCTAACCTCTTTCCAATGGAGGAGCACCCAGACTTCTCTGTGACAACGCTGCACGTATCCACGAGAGTGGATGTGTCAGAATCAGAGGCAGCGGTATCCGCTTCTTCGGGATTGACACACTTGGAGGGCAAGGATTGGGCCCACTTGGCTCCGTAATCCATACCATCCGAAGATTTAGGTTGCTCATCAGCACGCCGAGTAGTTAAGGCCGAAGATGTGGTGGCCGTCGGAAGCTCTATAGCATCACGACTAAGTGCAGCTGTTTGCTCGTCAGCAGAAATAGAAGCTGGTGCAATTTGAGATGCACCTGTCTCATAGTTTTTATTTGTATAGGAGATTTTTGGGCCCACGAGTACCCGAGAAAGTAATATCACCCATGATAGAGCTCGATATACCATAGGAAGGCTGAATTGAAACCGAAGGTCGCCAAGGTATTCGGAGTCCGCATACTAGCAACTAAGCACTCTCTTAGCCATGTATCCCTCAGCGTATGCTGTTCCACCTTGGATTAGAGATTATTTTCCAGAGGTCTACTCCTCATGTCGCTCACTTTGACCGAATACTTACAGTCGGGAATTCAAGCCGTATATTTCAGGCAAGCGCAAAAGACTACATTCAATTGAACAAACATGGAATGTTAGGCCGGTTATATCCCTGTAGCATTCGTTGCCCGGTGGCCGCCCCGTGGAGGCAGTGAGTCTTCTTGTAACGGTTACTCAATAGGGGTCGTCCAAAGACTTTGCCCTAAGAGCACGAACCTGACCACCAGGCTATCAATACATTGAGGAGTTTGAGAAAGTTCAACGCTTTTTCTTCAAACGTATCTTTAGGCTTCCAATTTCAACGCCGACCTATGCAATACACGTCGAATCCGGGCTTCCCTAAATCTACTTAAAGAATTTGAAAGCTAATGCTAATTACATTATCAAAGTTATACAGAGGACTGATACCAGCCTGCAGAAGCAAATAATGAAATATACACTTCAATGTAGACTAACCCCTTTTCAGGAATGGGATGATATTACTTCATCCGTAGGTCTACATATTAATCTAGCTGATATTATCATTCATAATTGGCAATCATGGTTTTACGATTGCATTGCAAGGGTCGACGAATCTTATTACCGACAATGTTTGACCAGTGCTCGAAAGTCTTCAACTAGAAGGATTTATAAGGATCTGAACCACATCATTCATAATTGGCAATCATGGTTTTACGATTGCATTGCAAGGGTCGACGAATCTTATTACCGACAATGTTTGACCAGTGCTCGAAAGTCTTCAACTAGAAGGATTTATAAGGATCTGAACCACACACTGGGTGTTATTAGCTATTTTAACAGGGAGTTATTGCCCTGTCAAATAAGTTTCATTTTTAAAGCTAGGACCGAAGTTTTAGATCTTAACTACACCCCACACAGGCTCGATCTCCGAGCAACTTCTCGCCTTTGTAATCGAAACGAAATTGAAGATGTCTTCCTAGCAGTATGTCCTATTCTTTTGGAAATCTGCAGGCTGTACTACTCTAAGAGCTCCCTCACACTTGATGAAACCAAACGCGTTCTAAATGGATCCTATGGTTGGAAAATACTTTATCGATTTTGCAATCATGTCTTAAGCTACAGCAACAGTTTTTTAGACTTAAAATCAGAACTCAGATTTTAATTATCTAGCTATCTTTACATTTATGTATATACCTACGAGTATATTATACTGTATACTTTTTGTTACCTATGGTAGGTAGATAGGAGTGGTTGTGCCAGCAAACCATGCCGATACTTAATTAGTGCAGAAGCACAGTTTTATTACCACAATAATGCATTTTTTTTAAATCACTAATACTCGCCCTTCTTTATCTTTCTTTTTTAGTAGTGTATTAAACTGTCAATCTCGGCAGAGGGCTAGTTTTGTCATGCCTTTTTATTCCCCTTGTATATCCACTGTGTAAATAGGAATTAATATTAAATAAAGAATTATTATTATTATTATTATTATTACACCAGCGTTAAAAAAATATTTGTTGGGCTTTCAGGCTTTCATGTCTTCATAAGGAGGGCAATTGCTAAGAAGATGTGCTACTATGCCAACATTAGAAATCACACTTGTTTATGGGTTCTTAGGTTAGGAAGGATCTATGGATGAATAGTGTGAAAGTGGTCATTAAATCATTTAAAATTCATGGTATTCGACGACGCGCATTCTTCATTCGAGGCTGGAAAAAACTGAGGAATTTTATGTACAAAGTCGTACATCCGATATGGGATAAGTGCCAACCCGGTCTTATAGAATATCTCACAGTCACTTTCTCAATGTTCTTTTTAGTATTCCACCATAATCCAAATCTTTAACTCTCTGTCCAATTGATAAGTTGGTTCACCTGTAACTGTAACTTTTAAATTTGGGATTGTTTGGTTCCCAATTAAGGTTTTATTGTGAGTATTCCGTTTGAATTTAAATAGACTCGCTACCATATTGATGCACACTATACTAGGTTTCGTAACTGACAATCCATATGCGGCATTCATTCAAAAATAAGAATAAAACTGCAAGAGAGAAAAAAAACTCCAGCACATGTTTTGGTGCGGTCAACGTATCAAAAAGTATTGTGATTACAGACGGGACTTTTCTATCGGCTTTTAGAATTTTGGAAAACGTTTTTTTTCTTTTATTTACGATGACCTCCTAAATGCATTGATAAGAGTATCAACCTCATTTCCATCACCGGAAGATACATATTTGAATAAATAATCACAAATATATTCAGCAGTTGTAACCGTCAGTCTTACGAATGTGTGTCTACGTTTGTATCAAATAATAATCTATGAAAACTCAAGAAAGTTGTAGCAATAAAGAGGCCACTGTAGATATTTAATCAGCTGCAATACATAGATAAGGTCACTGTGATCACGTTTCAATGGTTTCGAATTCAAACTGACGTACTTGAGGATAAACATGTGGACAAAAGATTGTTGTAAACTAGATGACACATCTTTTTAATAGTGTGAATAAAAACTGGAATATTCATTTTGAAAAAGTTATTCAGTAGACAATCGGTCACATAGATATTTATTTTTATGCTCAACTATTATATGGGATTGACTAGAAACAAAGCGAATGATAACATTGCGTGATGGTTTCTATACGCGAGTACTTAATTATATCTAATTTAATTATAAATAGATAGTACAAATTTAATTTTCATTTTTGGAATGACTTAAGGCATGACATAGATGTCGTCAACCTAAGTGGCAATTCGCAGATATTACCGCCATCCAAGAAGCGATGGGATGGGCCGGGCGAAAGGAGTATGAAAAACTGCGACATCTACGACGGCGAGTGCTACAGACAAAAATGACAGCGTCTATTCGGGTGCGAATTTGTCATTGGAGGCAGACTTAGGTAAGAAGTCTTAAGCTTCCGACACGTAAGCGAGCGTATTATGACTATCCGGATCAAGGCTAAATTCGCTTACATAAGCCTAATATGTGTTCATGCCCCCACGGAAGAAAAGGACCCTGCCACCAAAGAGTGTTTCTACGAGCTCCTCAACAAAACATACGAGCAATGTCCTAAATACGACGTTAAAATCGTATTGGGCGATTTTAATGCCAAAATAGGAAAGGAGGACGTCTTTGGTAGGGCAGTCGGTAAGCATAGCCTACACGACACCATGTCTGATAATGGACTAAGGCTAATTGATTTCGCTATGGAGCGAAATGTCACCATAGCAAGCACATGGTTTCCTCATCTCGATATTCATAAGCAGACACCATAGCAAGCACATGGTTTCCTCATCTCGATATTCATAAGCAGACATGGCGGTCCAATGATCATGTAACGATCAACCAAATTGATCATATTGCGATTGACGCAAGGCATGCCTCCAGTATTCTGGATGTCCGGACCTTCCGAGCGGCCAACATAGACTCGGATCATTACCTTGTTGTAGCCAAGGTACGAATGCGGATATCCCAATCTGAGCAACAAAGAAGAATTACTGTGAGAAAATTTAGCGTCGAAAAGCTACAATCGCAAGAGACTGCCAGACTCTTCGCTGACGCGTATCCCGAAATCTCTCAATCACCCCTATGCCGCCAGCATCAAGTGCCGAAGACCAGTGGCAACGCTGCCAACATGCCATCAGAAACGCCGCGATTGATGTGATGGGTCTCGCTCGCCCATCACCGCGAAACCCCTGGTTTGACGAAGAATGCCGGCGAGTGCATGCAGCAAAACAAGAGACATACAAAGCGGCGCTGCAAAGGAAGACGAGAGCTGCTTGTGAGCTCTACGAGCAAAAGAGACGGGAACAACATCGACTTCTTCAAAAGACAAAGAAAGAAGCGCGCGATCGAGAGTATTGAGAACTTAATATACTCCAGGAACAATGTACGGAAGTTTTACCAAACGAACAAAAAGAACGTGTCAGAGGAGCAATACCCGTACAGAAACCTGTAGAGATGAAAATGGAAACCTCGTAGTAGAATCACAGTCGGTGCTGAGATTATGGAAAAACTACTTCTGCAGACTGTATAACGGCGACGAAGACCAACATCCCGCTGTCAGGCAGAATGAACCATTCAACATAGACGATGATAGTCAAAATTTCCGTCCACCTGACCAAAACGAAGTGAGGATAGCAATATCCAAGCTAAGATCGAACAAGGCTGCTGGACCTGACGGCTTACCGGCCGAACTTTTCAAGGCAGCTGGGGATGAATTGATAGAGTGCATACACCAACTCATCTCTAAGATTTGGTCAGACGAGTGTATTCCTGATGAATGGAACCTCAGCATCGTTTGCCCGATCCACAAGAAAGGGGACACCCTCAACTGCGCCAATTATAGAGGCATCAGTCTCCTTAACATCGCACACAAGATCTTAAATTTAGAGAATCTTCGCTTGAAGTCATCCAAGACCCATCAGCTTTCTTAAGGTAACTGGGTGTAATTGGATTTGAAGAGAGAATTTTCCTCAGCCTAGATGCCTCAGAGGCTTCTTCTAGTTTACCACAGAAGACTCTCCAAGAATTACGTTTGGCTTTCCTTAATTCTTTTTTGTATATGTTTAGGGATGCCTTGTACAAGTCCCAATCTAAAGCGTCTCTCGTACTTTTGGCATTATTGAAAAGTTTTCTACAATTATTTCTTAAAGGACCTAACCCTGGAATCCACCAATGTGGCTTTTTCTTGCCCCTGGGTTGAATCAAGGGACAAGAAGAAGTCATTGCTATATTTAAGGCTGAGGTTAAGTCCTCAAACACGGGATCAAGTTCTTGCGGGTTGCAGGGGGGATTGAGGTGATCTGAGGTAACTAGATTGCTTAAAGTTGACCTGTACTTGAGCCAATCAGTTTTGCGGTAGTTCCTAAAAACTGGCGGGCTAATAGAATCTACGTATAAAGATAATTGGAGATACCTGTGATCCGAAGAAGATGGTTCGCTTGACACATTCCAATTCTTGATGCGTTGGACGATACTGTCGGAGGCAAGGGTGATGTCCAATACTTCTTGCCTGTTTCTAGTGACGAAAGTGGGCTCGTTACCTATGTTGCACAAAATAAGATTTGTACTTAGAATGAAATCAAAAAGTAGCTCCCCTCTTTTGTTGATATCGGAACTGCCCCATACAGTATTGTGAGCATTAGCATCACGTCCTATAATGAGACCAGTCTTTTGCCTCCCTGCATCTGCGATCAGTCTTTCCAGGTTATCCCCAAAAAGAGAGTCCATATTGTCATGGGCGAGATACGCCGACACCAAGAAGTAAGAGCCACTGGGTGTTTCTATTCTCGCTGCTGTTGTATCTCGATCGCTGTAATTAGGGAGTAAAGTTACATTCAGGTTACTTTTCACCACTATACACGCTCTGGGTTTACCTTTGTCACGCACATACAGGATGTAGTAGTTAGGAGTCTGGAGTCCACGTATTAAGTTGTCCACAACCCAAAGTTCCTAGACCAAGACTATATCTTCTCTATCCTTTGAGAGACGGAGAAGAAGGCCGGCAGAAGCCGCAATGGAGTGGTGGAGGTTAATCTGAACTAACTGCAGCATTAGCGCTACAATCAGGCCAACCTCCACCACTGTGGTATTCAAGGCCTCCAAGTCTGAGGACGATTCGGACAGTTCGTCCTCACTCAAAAGCAGTGGATGAAGTTTGTCATCATTACATGACTCATTATTATATTAACATTTTAATAGGTGTGACATTATGTGCATACATTTTATTATAGTAGCTGCTTTAAGTAAATTTAATAAAAGGCGATTTGTCATTGTCTTCTTCAACAAGTTTTATTACCTGTAAACACGACGCCCTGTCTCTAGCGACTTAAAAAAAATGTATTTGCTACCACTATGCAATGACTCAAGCACTGGAAAATTCGTGCAGAAGCAGATAAGCGGAATATTACAAAATTTGAACTTTCCGAATGAAGGTAGGGGATGTTTCGTATGGTATAATGAACATCTTTAATATTATTAACTTAAGTAACTTCATAAGTTGGATATGAAGAGAGAAGACAGAGGAAGGAGTTACCTTGGTGTAGTGGTTTGAGATGGGGCTTCAGTGCATACTTACTCCAGGGGTCGCGTCCAAACTACTCACGGAGAATTTTTTATTGTTTACGCTGGGAGGTGGTAATCTTCAAAAGACGAAACTGAGCCCGTTTCTGAGTAACAGTGTGGGAGTTTTATCCACTAACCCCCTCTCCCTTCTTCCCGTTTTCCCTACGGTACCGCCGTCTTGGCATTTCATCGCAGGGCGAGGAGGAGCCAACCCTGCAATTATTACACCTAGTCGTCAGACCAATCAGCAATTCATCTTCCATATCTTGAAATGTTTATGATAAGTACTTGTCTGTGGACGATTAGATATTGTTTTAGGTCTTTTTTTTTTCCTACCTATTCTATTTCACTTCATCTTCAATCATTTCAATTTCTAGATCTCTATGCAGATCAATGTTTCTTATGTACCATGGTGCATTTACTATGTTCCCTAGTACTTTATTGTGAAATATTTGTATTTTCTGTAACTTTGTTTTGCATATGCATGCCCATAGCTGGAGCCGTAGGTCCATACTGGTTTCAGAATTTGCTTATAAACCGGTAATTTATTGTAATTGGACAAATAAGAGTATTTCCCTATAAGCCAAATACATTTTACCGTAGCGCATGTTCAGTTCTTTTCTTTTTTTCTTGGGCTTTTCAGCACAGTTTTGCATCTAGTGCCATGCTTAGATATTTGGCTGTGTTTGCATATTCTACTTCATTATCATTTATGAATACTGGGATTTGCTGAACAGTTATATTTGTAAAGTTAATATGGACCGACTTTAGGTCAATTGATTTAATTTGCCATTTTTTTGAATATTTTGATATATGTATTATTCACTGCCTTTCGTCGCTACTTCGACAGCTTCTCCTACAGCATGGACAGGACAGCAGTATCATCTGCAATTGTTGCCACAGTTATTTCATCACTATTTGGCAAGTCGCTGGTAAATAAGAGATATAACACAGGGCCTAGCACACTGCCTTGTGGTACATCAGCTTCTATTTCTCTCAATGTGGAATATTGATCTCCTTATTTAATTCTGAAAAATCGCTGTAAATACTCTAGAATTTCCGAATATTGCTCTGGCAGATACTTTTGCAATTTATGGATCAGTCCTTTGTTCAAAAGCTTGTGCTATATCGAGAAATATAGTAGAGCATATCTTCTTTCTTCAAATGCTTTTTCAATTTTATCAGTCATTCTATGCACCTGATCAATCGTGGAGTGATTATTTCTAAAAGCAAATTGATGGTTTGGGATTAGCGATTTTTCATCGATTATTTTAGGCAAACGTTTAATCAACATCTTTTCATATAGCTTGGGCAACATAGGCAGTATCGATATGGGGCGATAGGAGGTGACTTCACTAAGTGGTTTGCCTGGTTTCGGTATCATAATTACCTCCGCGACTTTGCACATGCTAGGTACATACCTTATTCTGAATGTAGCATTTATACTTACTTACTTACTTAGATGATGCTACAGTCCTGGGTGGACCTGGGCCTCAACCAACAAATCTCTCCAGCCAACGCGGTTACGAGCCAGCTGCCTACAGTTGCGCACGCCAAGTTGGTTGAGGTCCCCCTCCACTTGTTTGCGCCACCTACTACCAAGTCGTCCTCTACTGCGCCATCAATCCGGGGTGGATTCGAAGACTTTCTTGGTGGGATCGTTGGGCGCCATCCGCTCTAAATGACCCTGCCATCTGTGAACTCTTTTGACTAAGTCGATGGCATTGTACCTTCACCTCTACTCACCGTCTATGCAGAGGGGACCAAAGATCGCTCGAAGAACTTTTCTCTCGAAATAACCAAGGGCATCCTCATCCGATTTTAACAAAGCCCATGCCTCTCCACCATACAGCAGGACTGGGATGATTAATGTCTTATAAAGAGTTGCCTTATTAGTTCGAGATAGGGCTTTGTTACTCAATTGTCTTCTTCGCCCATAGAAACAACGATTGGCAAGAGTAATTCTTCGTTTGATCACCCTACTGATGTCATTTGCGGAGTTCACCATAGAGCCTAGGTAGACAAAGTCCTTTACGACCTCAAAATTATATCTGTCTATTGTGGCATTCTGTCCAAAACGCCGATGTTGGGTGTCCTTTTTTCTAGACAGCTTATATAACATTTTGTTTTGCTTTCATTGACCGCTAAACCCATCTCTGCTACCTCGATCTCAAATGCCCCGTTGACGGCCCACTGAATTCTTCCGACTATGTCAATGTCATCGGCGTAAGCGAGTAAATGTACAAACTTGTAATAGATTGTACCTCCGGTGTTGGCTTGTGAGTTTCGTACAATTCTCTCAAGCACTATGTTAAAGAGATCGCACGTAGCGCGTCACCTTGTCTAAGACCTTTCCTGACATCGAATGGTTCGGTGATGTCCTTACCGACTTTGATGGAGCAGTGAGAGTTCTCCATCGTCATTCTACACAAACGGACGAGCTTGGCAGGGATGCCAACACCAGATTGGCTCTGTATAACTCGTCTCTACACACGCTATCATAGGCAACTTTGAAATCGATGAAGTGGTGGTGCGTATCGATTTTATATTCATGGGTTTTTTCCAAGATCTGCCATAGTGTGAATATTTGGTCAATGGTGGACTTTCCAGGCCTGAAACCGCACTGATAAGAACCTATCAAGTTGTTGACGATCGGTTTTAGGCGTTCACATAGTACGGCATCCAGGATCTTTTATGCGATGTTGAGGAGACTCATACCTGTGTAATTGGCGCAGTTTAGATGGTCTCCTTTCTTCAGGATCGGGCAAACGATGCTGAGGTCCAATTCATCGGGCATACTTTTGTCCGACCAGATTTTACAGATGAGCTGGTGCATGCTCCTTACCAACTCATCTCCTCTTGCCTTGAAAAGTTCGGCGGCAAGGCGTCGGCTCCAGCAGCTTTGTTGGATTTGAGTTTAGATATCGCTATCCTCACTTCATTCTGATTGGGTTGACGGAAATCTTGACTGTCATCGTCACTGTGAGGTTCCAAGTTCGAATCCCAGAAAACACCAAAAAAGTTTTTTCACGGTCCCACCTCTCGCGAGCGTCTGACAAACATCCGAGAGTATTGTTGTCACGAAAAAGCTTCTCAAATTGCCGTTCGGAGTCGGCATTAAAACTGTAGGTCCCTTCCATTCGTGTGAAAAATATAACGCACACAACACGAGTGGTTGCGAGAAGCTAGGCCCTGGCACTTTAAAGAGCTGTTGCGCCAAATATTTGTTTTTTTTTATCGTCACTGTTGAATAGCTCATTCTGCCTGATAGCGGAATATTGGTCATCATCGTCGTTTAACAGTCTACAGAAGTTTTCCTTCCATATCCTCAGCACCGACTGCGATTCTACAACTATATTACCATTTTCGTACCTGCAGGCTTCTGTTCTGGCTTTGAAACCCTTGCATGTTCTTTGTACCTTTTGGTAAAATTTTCGAACATCATTCCTGCAAAAAAGTCTCTCAATTTCCTCAATCGAACGCTTCTCATGCTTTTTTTTTTTTCTTCCTGAAGTAGTTCCAATCAGTCAACTTATTAGTTAGCCTTGGGATGTTTTGTCTACTATTTGTTTCGACTAATTTTATTGTATTACTTAAAAAATTCAATGGACATGGTTGTTACTACCGACAATTTACTACTCAGTGAGTTTGTAAGTGAGTTTGTTATTTCGTGATATCACTAGATCATAAAGATGAGAGAAGTTCAGCTTGACGTGGGACGTTACAGTGCAACTACATCAAAATGCTGCCTACAGAAGCAGAAGAGGCTGCAAACAGGTGAGATAGCAGGACCGTCTACAGAATCACCAAGGAGCGGACAGGTGGTCGCAGCTCTAGCCAATACCCAGTGAAAAGCCTAGATAGTTCCTTTCTCATTTCGTATGAGGACAAGCTCAAGGGATGAAAGGAGCATTTAGCTATGGTTTTGAAGTGTGTATTCACTAGCGTTATGAGCCTTAATAAGACAAAAGGGGGATGAGGTAAGAAATGGCCGAATACGACCGACCCCCAGTAAGGATGAGATCACTACCGCGATCAACGCACTGAAAACCAATAAAGTGGTAGGACTTGACGGTATTCTCATGGAGCTCTTACGAACAGCACCAATAACATCGGCTAAGCTTCTCGATAATTTAATTTCTATTCTCAAGGTTACGTAGGAGGGGTTCAAGTATCACGTTCTACACAGAGGAAGATTGTCTAAGGAATTCGATAAGTGGATTAATACAAGGTTGCGTTCCTCCACCAATACTATTGCTCTTGGTGGTTAGCGATATATTTCGTGGAAATTTGTCGACGAGAAACGGAAGAATTCGATGGACTCTTTTATTCCAACTGAAACATCTTAACTACGCTGACGATGTATGGTTACTCTCTCACAAAATTATGCACCTCCACCAAATGACAGCAGATGTGGAGAGGGAGGCAGGCGACGTTAGCCTGAAGGAAACTTATCAGCTCGAATATGCATTGCTGGACAACCGATAGAGATAATATAGGATTTCCAATATCTTTTCAATATTGTTTCGACCGATGGTGGAACAGAACTGATTATACCCAACAGGACCGTTACTTACTTACTTAGGTGGCGCTACAGTTCGGGGTGAACCTGGGTCTCAACCAACAAGCCTCTCCATTTAGCTCGGTCTTTAGCTAATTGCCTGCAGTTGCGCATGCCAAGTTGGTCGAGGTCCCCTTGAACTTGTGCGCGCCACCTACGGCGATGATTCCCTTTAATGCGTCGTCCCGCGGGATTAGATTCGAAGACTTTGCGGGCCGGAGCGTTGGTGTCCATTCGCTCTACATGTCCTAGCCATCTCAGACGTCCAATGCGAAGTTTTTTGACTAGGTCGATGTCGCTGTACAGCTCGTATAGTTCGTGATTGAATCTTCTCCTCCAAAATCCGTCAACGCAAATGGGACCGAGATTCTTACGAAGAATTTTTCTCTCGAATCGGCCAAGGAAGTTTTCACCCTCTTTTAATAATGTCCATGTTTCAGCGCCGTAAAGCAGGACTGGGATGATCAAGGTCTTATATAGAGACACCCTAGTGTTTCAAGATAGGGCTTTACTCTTGAATTGCCTTATAAGCCCAAAAAACAGCGATTGGCAAGAGTTATTCTTCGATTGATTTCTGCGTTGATGTTGTTCTCAGAGTTTATAGCAGAGCCAAGGTAGACAAAGTCCCTTACTACCTCGAAGTTAAAGCTGCCCACTGTGACGTTTTGTCCAATTCGTCGGTCTTGGCTTTCCCTTCTTGTTGACAGCATATACTTGGTACTTATATATACCTCGTTTATCGCTAAACCCATTTTGACCGCTTCCGCCTCAATGCTTGCAAACGCACCGGTGACAGCCCGCTGAGTTCTTCCGATAATGTCTATATCGTCGGCGTATGCAAGCAGTTGTACATACTTGTAATAGATTGTGTCTCCGGTGTTGGTTTGTGAGTTCGGCACAATCCGTTCAAGTACAATATTAAAGAAGTCACATGACAGCTCGTCACCGTGTCTAAAGCTTTTTTGACATCAAAGGTCTTGATGAGGTCATTACCGACCTTGATGGAGCAGCGAACGTTCTCCATCGTCAGCCTGCACAGACGGACAAGTTTGGCAGGGATGTCAAAACTAGACATGGCTCTATAAAGCTCTTCTCTATAGATGCTGTCATAGCCGGCCTTGAAATCGATAAAGAGGTGGTGAGTATCGATTTGGAATTCTTGGGTTTTCTCCAGGATCTGCCGAAGTGTGAAGATTTGATCGATGGTGGACTTTCCTGGCTTGAAACCGCACTAATAGGGTCCAATCAGGCTGTTGATAAAAGGTTTCACGCGTTCACACAATATCGCAGAAAAGATCTTGTATGCGATGTTGAGGAGACTGATGCCTCTATAATTGGCGCAGTTGAGGGTGTCTCCTTTCTTGTGGATCGCGTAAACGATGCTGAGATTCCATTCATCAGGCATACACGCGTCTGACCAAATCTTAGAGATGAGTTGGTGTATGCACTCTACCAATTCATCCCCAGCTGCCTTGAAAAGTTCGGCCGGTAAGCCGTCAGGTCCAGCAGCCTT
Organism: Brachypalpus laphriformis; assembly: GCA_945910035.1. Classification (NCBI taxonomy): domain Eukaryota; kingdom Metazoa; phylum Arthropoda; class Insecta; order Diptera; family Syrphidae; genus Brachypalpus; species Brachypalpus laphriformis. The sequence goes on from OX246755.1 coordinate 131,013,409, forward strand.
GTTGGATTTTAGCTTGGATATTGCTATCCTCACTTCGTTTTGGTCAGGTGGACGGAAATTTTGACTATCATCGTCTATGTTGATGGTTCATTCTGCCTGACAGCGGGATGTTGGTCTTCGTCGCCGTTATACAGTCTGCAGAAGCAGTTTTACCATATTCTCAGCACCGACTGTGATTCTACTACGAGGTTTCTACAGGTTTCTGAACGGGTATTGCTCCTCTGACACGTTCTTTTTCCCTTTTGGTAAAACTTCCATACATTGTTCCTGGAGTATAAACTCTCGATATTCTCAAACGCGCGCTTCTCGTGCTCTTTCTTCTTCTTTTGGAGAAGCCGATGCTCTTCCCGCCTCTTTTGCTCGTAGAGTTCACGAGCAGCTCTCGTCTTCCTTTGCAGCGCCGCTTTATATGCCTCTTGTTTTGCTGCATGCACTCGCCGGCATTCTTCGTGGAACCAGGGGTTTCGCTGTGGTGGGTGAGTGAGACCCAGCACATCAGTCGCGGCGTTCCTGATGGTATGTTGGCAGCGTTGCCTCTGGTTTTCGGTACTTGATGTTGGCGGCAAAGGGGTGATTGAGAGATTTCGGGATACGCGTTCAGCGAAGAGTCTGGCGGTCTCTTGCGATTGTAGCTTTTCGACGTTAAATTTTCTCACAGTGATTCTTCTTTGTTGCTCAGATTGGGATATCCGCATTCGTACCTTGGCTACAACAAGGTAATGATCCGAGTCTATGTTGGCCGCTCGGAAAGTCCGGACATCCATTATACTGGAGGCATGCCTTGCGTCGATCGCAATATGATCAACAACGCCATTTCTGCTTATGAATATTGAGATGAGGAAATAATGTGCTTCCTATAGCAGCATTCGCTCCTCAACGAAATCAATTAGCCTTAGTCCGTTATCAGACGTGGTGTCGTGTAGGCTATGCTTACCGACTGCCCTACCAAAGACGTCTTCTTTTCCTATTTTGGCGTTAAAATCGCCCAATACGATTTTAACGTCGTATTTAGGACATTGCTCGTATGTTTTGTCGAGGAGCTCGTAGAAACACTCTTTGGTGGCAGGGTCGTTTTCTTCCGTGGGGGCATGAACACATACCACCTTGATCAAAAAGTTCCCGGAATAAAAACCGTGTGGCGCTCCCATCGTTCCGATTTGAGTTCTGTTTTCTTTGTTAAGTTAGTACATCTGTTGTTGATGTTCCCTCTAAATCTTAGCGTCATAGCTTAACATTTGGAAAAGTTACGTAGCCAAGAGTACATCTATCTCTGTGGGTGTTGGCGATTTTTTAGAAATGGATTTAAATTTGCAACAACGAACTTGTATTAAATTTTGTGTAAAAGACGGATTTAATGGTGCGCGAACGTTGGAAATGTTGGAAAAGTGTTTCGGCAACGATTCTCTAAAGAAAACGGTCGTTTACCAGTGGCACGAGCGGTTCAAAAGTGGTCGTGAGTCAATCGAAGATGATGACCACAGTGGCAAACGTTTTCAGTGTTTCGGCAACGATTCTCTAAAGAAAACGGTCGTTTACCAGTGGCACGAGCGGTTCAAAAGTGGTCGTGAGTCAATCGAAGATGATGACCGCAGTGGCAAACGTTTTCAGTCAAAAAAGAAGGCAATGCTCACGGTTTTCATGGATTACAACGGTGTAGTGCATCATAAATTTTTGCCAGAAGGCCAGCCAGTAAATAAAGAGTAGTATTTGGGCGTTATGAGACGTTTGCGTGAAGCAATTCGCCGAAAGAGACCAGAATTGTGGGCAGAAAACTCGTGGATTTTGCACCATGATAACGCACCGTCGCACAGTGCCATCATTATTCGTAATTTTTTGACGAGAAATGCAACAAATACCATCCAACAGCCACCGAATTCACCTGATTTGGCTCCCTGAGACTTCTTTCTGTTCAATTGAGTAAAAAAACCATTACGGGGAACGCGTTTCAGCAGCCGAGAGGAAGTAATGGAAAAATCGCAGGAAGCACTGATGGACATACCGAAAACCGAATATAAAAAATGTTTCGAAGATTGGATCAAGCGCTGGCATAAGTGTGTTGCAGTCGATGGGGATTACTTTGAAGGGGACAATATAGATTTAGATGAATAAACTTGTATTTTTAATTTTCTGAATAAATTCCGGGAACTTTTTGATCAAATTCCGGGAACTTTTTGATTCGGAAGATCATAATACGCTCGCTAACATGTCGGAAGCTTAAGACTTCTTGCCTAAGTCTACCGCGAATGCCAAATCCGCATCTGAATAAGCGTTGCCTGTTGCCTCTGTAGCAATCACCGTAGTAGATGTCAAAGTTTTCATTCTCTTTTTGCCCGGCCCATCCCATCGCACTTCCTGGATGGCGGTAATATCTGCTTTATAGCATTCTAGGGCCTCTGGTAGTTGTTCGGCTGCACGTGGTCTGTAAAGGGACAGAACATTCCACATACAGATCCGAAAGTCGTTATCCTTATTTCGTTTGCTGAGGTCGTCATCCTTATCCGAGGCTTTTGGTTGTTTCGGAACCATAGATTTTTTACGTGGTAGGGAAGTTACCCCGACGGCACAACCCCCAACCTGGAGGGCCAGTTCCTTAATTATTCCCCTAGGACGAGGGGCCGGGTACACCGGTGCCAGTGGTCCACTACGGCAGTATGAGCGCTGCCGTTAGCCCATTAAAGGCTCCTCCACCACCGTCTCTATTCCAATGTCCTGACCAACATTGGAAATTCCTTACCGACCTGTAATCCGAATACGTCAAAGCAGCTCGCGCAAGGTATTCACTAAGTTCAACCTAACTGGAACTACAGACGCCACCGTTGACTCCGTCTAGGGAATTCGTCCGCTGCCGCCTGGAACAGGAAGGAGTGCTCTAGTGAGAAAGCACTCTTCCCCCCTCCCCTCTCATCCCTCTCAACGGCGTTGGTTACCCATTTCTTGGATTAAGGTACTAGGCACCGGGCTGTTACGGCGTGGAGGTTGAGAGTGGGAGTTGGTAGGCCTCAGCGGAGTAAAAACACTTGTGTTTTCATATGAACAGCTTTAGGCCTTAGACAAGACGGATCTGTCGAATCTGGTTTCTATTTTTGCAAATATTTGGATTCGCCTGATAATCTCAAATATTTGTCCACCCTATAGATCAAACCCATAAGCGACAGCAAATGCAAGCCAAATCTAATCAAGGGACTTCGCACTATGGATATCTGCTTGAGACGAGGCTCCTATTGCCTGAAAACCACAATGCATCACCATCTTTTCGGATTACTTTGAGTTCTGTAATTCAGTGGCATAGAGCCGGATAGGTATTGTATGTCAATCCGTTGCTAGAACTTCTGCCTTAATAGTGTTATTACATAATTAGTGTTAATATCTATCTAAATTCAGACAAAGGTATATACGATCAAGACTTCCCCAGGTGTACAATGTGGACTGTCATAGTGGCGGCAAAAAATGCGACCGCCTTTCAAATTAAATCGACTTTTCCTAGGAACATTCAAACCCACTGAACGTAATAAATCTTCCATTCACCGCATCCTCTATGTACTTCTAAGGAATGCCAAAGAGAAATATCAATCAGAACATCTGTTCTGCACCATCTTACTGTGTCTTAAGTCACTTGTACCTCGTCCTTTATTGTGCCTTCTTTTCCCGGAAATTGCTTTACGAAAAAAAAGATACATCATGCCTGCGTCTACTTTGTGTCAGCTGATCCTCCACCGATTAGTCCCGCTGGCAGCCAGCAATTTTCTTTTCTACTTTTCCAAAATCTCGATTGCACAAGCAAACAAAACTAACCCAGGAGGTCTCTTTCCAAATACTCGTATGTAGCAGAGTTTATCGCTCTAAATACAGATTTTGCTTTGAGGCAAAAGGATCAGCTGCCCGATGCTCAGCAACTGAGTGTACTCGTACCTACCTATATCACATATGCTGTAATTGAATACCGCTTCAAAAAATTGTATTACAAGGGGACGAAGCCCTTTTTGATTCAATGCGACCTTATCTGTATCTATAAACTACCACACATGTGTTTGTTCGTATTTGTTGGATGGATCATATGACGACTTGGGAATGATCACGTATTTGCCGATTGATAAGTGTAATACACATTGTAAGGACATTGTACGAGAGTACATTGGAATTCATCGGGTAGTTTGGTGACGTGCGTCGGAGGAGTAAGACGGGACCGGTTTCTTTCTTTTTGTACCTAAATATCTTCGATAAAACCATAAAGATACTTTTTCCCACACAATGTTTGACCGTCTCTTCGTCGGATTCAAATCGAAATTTCTTGCGAATATTAATAAAAATTTCTTCCATAAATATGACCAATGCGCGGAATTCGATTGTATCGATGGGATGCTTCCGCGGGTTTATCAACAAAAAGTACCAATTATCGAAATGAAAATGTTCAATAGTGACATGCATCTAATAGAACCGGAGTTTTTGAATGATATTGTTGATAAGTTTGCTAGGGTTATCAATGTTGATGTTCATAAATCAAAAAGATACAGTGTGGGTTCTTTTTTTTTTCTCAATTTAGTCGTTTATACATATATACCTTTATGAATTGTTTATTAATTTTTATGATTTTCTTGTTACAGAGACGAAATGATCGTGAGGAAATTCGCCGACGACTAGCCATGGGCGCAGAGGATGATTACTTTAGTAAATTGGTGACTAATAATGTTAGACCAGGACGAAAACCTAGCCTACAATCGCGTTTGCAAAATGGTGAGTTTAATGGTACAGAAGGGGTTGACATTTTTTTAGTTTTTCTTTTGTAAGTGAACCATCTACTTCCTGCTCAATTGAGATTGCTTATTTCAAGTGGGTATTGTATGAAGGTTCATAAAAGGATATGAGTATGTGTAACGTGTTTTTAGTAAAAGAGGGTAGTAGCAACCCTCTTTATAGTTAATTGAAATTGTCTCGCCTTCTATTTCAGTATTTTCACTCAGGAAACTATTTCCACAGGGCTTCTAAAATACACCCTTTTCTTCTCCTGTGGTCTGTAGCCTTCAACATGCTTGCCAGAGATACATTATAGTGTACATAATGTAGATAGACAAGCTGAGTTCTGTAGTCTTCTAAGCGGCTGTTTCCTTTTGCAATTGAATTTGAAATTGTGATGCTCACTGGCGGGAAGGAAGGAATCTTGATTGCACAGCAATGTTTGCTTAGAATAATTTTTTATTTTCCTCGAGCTTAGACCAATCCAAAGCTTTAATTAACCTTCTTATATTTAAGTAATATATCCCGTTGTTGGTCCAAAGACCTTCACTACGCCATCGTGTACGGTTTCCGTCAATGTGCATCAGCTCGCTCCAACTGCCGTGCCTCTTTCTTCTTTATTCGGTGCCATGTTCTCCTCGGACTTCCAGGTATTATGCCATCCTGGGCTAAAGGGTTCCACTGCATAGCATTGTTAGCTATGGAACTGTCACCTTTTCGGAACGTGTGACCAATCCACTCCCACTTTCGTCGTTGGATGGTTGTGCCTATGGGTTCCTGGGTGTTTGTTAGTGATAAGGTTGGGCCAGAAAATCCTTAAGATGTTGCGCGGGCACCTGTTAACGAAGTGGGTCACTCTCCATGTGCTACTTCCATATAACAGCACGGATTCAACGCTGAAGCGGAACGATCTTAGCCTTGTGTTCAAATTGCATTGCTTCGCCATATTTTGGATAACATCCCGAACGGTGATTTTGCTTTGGCGATCCTGTTGGCTAGATCGGTTCTGCCATCGGTCGAGACAATACTCCCAAAATAATGGAAATCCTCTACTCTCTCAACCGTATTGCGGGTCAATCAATACCTGTTTAAGCTGATGACTTTCTTCCAAGACTGATAATTCTAGCTTTTGCCGTACTACTTTTCAGCCTGACAACGCGTCGGCCTCCGTCTCCGCATTTGCTGTAATTTGGTGGAGGTACATAATTCTGTGAGAGACTAAGCATACATTATCAGCGTAGTCAAGATGTATCAGTTGGAATATAACCGTTCATCGAATTCCTCCGTTTCCCGTCGACAAATCTGCACGAAGCACATCGACAATCACCAAGAGTAATAGTATTGGTGAAAGAATGTAACCTTGTCTTACCCCAATTTTGAACTCTAGTTCCTCAGACGACCTTCCTCTGTGCAGAACGTGACATTTGAATCCATTGCATGTAGCCTTGATAAAAGCAATTAATTTGTCGGGAATACCTTTCCTGCGTAAGGAACACCAAATAAACTCCCGGTCGACATTACCGAACGCCTTCTCAAAATTGATGAACAGCAGGTGGAGTGGCGATCGATAGTTGGTAGATGCTAAGTTATTGGTTCGAAAATATTTGATAAAATCGGGAAAAATAACGCAATGGGGCTAGTAGTGCTTAGGTTCGGTGGTTGTGTCCCTTTTGGATGGCAAGAGGGTAGAAGAGTTTACGGAGAATCTTAGGTAGACCCAATGCACAGTTGTGGACAATTAGAGGTGTTATGTTGTAGGGACCTACGGATTTAGCAGTCTTCAGCTATTTCCAAATGGGGTTCAATAAAGTTACCTGGCAGGGTTACAATGGAGGTGTTATAGAGGGTCATTCATTAAGCGGGATGTATCTTTGAGTTTTAGTAAAACAAGTTATATGAGGTATAGCTAATCAAACCATCTTTTTTTGGCTGAAAAAAAGGAAAAATCCACTAAATTCGGCAATTTCGCGGCCAATTTCGTAGCCAACATTAGACTGTTAGACAGAACGATGACAGCAGGCGAATATTGTACACGTTCACAGCGAACGAAAGCAATCGGAAGCTAATGTCATAATTCTACGTTTCCTTCAATAGTACTGTCAATAGGAAAAGTAGCCCATAATAGGCGTAGATATGTATTCGGAAGCATTTGTATGGTTCATAACCTGTGAATACAGCTGTGCAACAGTCAAATTTTCGTATGAAAGAGCGAATGGATTCGGTCTTTCGTAAGTGACAAAGGTGAACGAAACCTAACGAATCGAAGCAAAAAGCTATTATGGTCGCAGAATACAAATCCTTTGTATTCGCACTGTTTCGGAAGTGGTCGTACGAAACCATTCTTTTATTAGTTCAGCCTTAAACCATACACATTACTACTATCATTCATGTGCGCGTCACTTTTTTTTAATTTGCTGCACGCCAGTTTCAGTGAACTTTTTCGCATCAGTATTTCGTTAATCTAAAGAAAAAAAGAATGTCGAAACCGAAAGGAAAATGCATTTTCAATCCAAAAGTTTGCGAGAGTCGACACATTGAAAGCAATTCTCACGGTGAAATGCAATTTGACATATTCATGCGTAGAGTTCTACCACTTTTTGAAAACGAAGCCAGATTTTCATTCATTCATTCATTCATTTTCAATGGCCCGCTAATCCTTCATGAGGGTCGCGGGGGTAGGATGCTCAGGTGGACTCTCCATCCTTCTCGATCCTCCGCCGTTGACTCCAATTCATCAGGGAGAATCCCTAAGCGGCTCCAAGAGAGTTGTCGGACTTGATCCAACCATCTATTTCTAGGCCTACCGCGAAGTCGTCTACCTGATGGCACGGCAACCATGGCGCGTCTTGGAAGCCGGTCTGGGGGCATACGCACTACGTGACCAAACCATCGAAGCATAGATCGTTCCGTTCGGAGAAGTAGCTGCTCAACGTTGAGCGCCTCGCGTACTCTGGTGTTGCGCACTCGATCCCTACGAGTTATTCCAACAACACCGCGAAGGGACCTCATTTCGGCAGCTTGTATCCGCGATCTTATTCTTTCGGTCACTACCCAAATTTCATGACCATAGGTGAGAGTTGGAACATACACCAAGTTAAAAACCGATAGCTTAGCTTGAATACTAAGTTCGGCCTTCCTTATAACAGATTGGCCAAGCTCTCTCAAAATTGATCCAGCCTGACCAATTCTACAGGATAACTCGGCATTGCTCCTCCCATCACTTGTGAATAAAACCCCGAGGTACTTAAACTTCTCCACCTGCTTCATTGGGACTCCACTAACATGCAGAGTGCACTGAATGGGTTTTTTGGAAACGACCATTACTTCCGATTTGTTCACGTTGATCTTCAGCCAGATTTACTCCTCCAAATTGCTAAAAAGGAGAAATATTCCACCGAAAGTGACGCCAATGCGAGTGCGATTGACGTTGAAGACGATGACAATGAAGTTGTAAAAAAGTTGATTGATTGGTTGGTATAAGCGTATAAGTATTTGAGTATTTGAAGATGAATAAAATATGAACTTGCGCCAGAAATTTTTTTTTTTATTTGATATCCTTTTATTATCCTTTTTTTCTTAATTTCGATATCCCGCGAAATTGCCGAATTAATGGATTTTTCCTTTTTTCGACCAAAAAAAGATGGTAAGTTTAGGTATAGATCTTTTAATTTCAAGTTAAAGAACATTCAATCCTATTTAGTTTTAAAAATAATATCGTTCAGTTGACCTCCACGGCATTGTTTGACAGCGGTCACCCGAGATGTCTTATTTTGCTTAACTTGGGCACATAAGTTGTCCTTAATCTCGCCAATGACGCAAACATCGTTGTCATCAAGGTCGGCAATTGTTGCTGGCTTATTGGTATTGACCAGAGATTTAACGTAACCCCCAAGGATAAAAGTCTAAGGGCATCAAATCGAACGATATTGACGGCCAATACGCGACTCGGAAACTTCACCTTCAATATCTCCAGCATTTGGTTCGATGTGTGGCACGTCCCATCGTCCTGTTGAAAACACATCTCGTCAATACCCATACGATAAATTTCTGGCCAAATAAACTAAAAGAACTATATGAACCGGTGGCGGAGAATGCTTAAAATTCGCAGACTTAAGGATTAATCATCTGCTCTTCGTGGATGATCTTGTCATCCTTAGGTCCGTTCAAACCGAACTTCAGCACGCACTAGAAAGATTTGTAACCATTTGTGATGATGTTGCAATATAGGTTAATGTGAACAAATCGGAAGTAGTGTTCGTTAACAGAACACCCATAGGTTAGGTTAGGTTAGGTAGACGGGTGCCTTGTGACAAAGAGTCACTGCTCACTCAGACCAACAGTACGGCTCCATTGTGCCCAATCATTTAACCCTGGAAACGCTGTAAAGAAAATCCGCCGTTAGAACCACCCAAAAAGTGATATGAATCTCAGGAGGTCAGCTAGCTCAACACCACCCAAGTCCTCCAGCTCCGAGAAGAAGTAACTACCAAGAGTCCTCGTTCTTCTGCCGGATAGGGCAGGACAGTCACACAACAGGTGACGAACAGACTCAATTTCTTCTTCGTCCCTGCAACTTCTGCAATAGTCATTATGCAGCACACCGAGTCGCTCCGCGTGAACGCCAATGGCACAATGTCCGGTAATTATGCCAGAAATGACCCGTGCGTTATAACGACTAAGTTTTACCAGAGAGGTTGATCTCTTCTTGCTGTAGGCCGGCCATAGCGTTTTACCAACGATATTACTCTCGCGTATAATTTCAGCAGCCTGTATAATGGCTGCGACCTCGGCCTGGAAGACGCTGCAGTCATCGTTTATTCTAAAGGAGCGGTTTATTCCTAGGGCCTCACAATAAACTCCGGCTCTCGTGCCAACGTCCATCTTAGAACCGTCGGTATAGAAAGCCAACTCCTTTTTTTTCATGGTTCTTCGATTCTTCCAGTATATTCTATCGGGAATTCTTGTAGTGAATCTCCTTTCGAATACTAGCATCGGGTTCATGTGATCAGTTCCCGTCAATCCGCTGGTGATCCACCATCGGGACAGAGGCATGGCCTTAAAGGCTTGATGACCACAACCGGTCTTCTCTCAGTCTTACAGCGGTTTTAGCCGCTAGACTGCTGCAGTATATATCAAGCGGAATGAAACTAAGCATGGTTTCCATTGCCGCTGTTGGTGTTGTTCTCATTGATCCCATGACTCCGATGCACGCCGCCCTCTGGATTTTGGTGAGGTTTGAAAGCAGGTATTGCTTCTTAAGTGCCATCCACCATACTAGTGAACCATATGTGAGAATGGGTCTTACAACCGCCGTGTATATCCAGCACGCCACAGCCGGTTTGAAGCCCCATGTATTACTGAAAGCCTTTTTGCAGGAGTAGAAATCTACGCTTGCTTTTTTAACGCGTTCTGCAATATTTTCCTTCCAGTTAAGTTTGGAATCTAGAACTACGCCCAGGTATCGAGCTGAACTTGAGATACTTAGTTCAATGCCTTTGAGGGTCTGAAGGTAGGGATCGATCTCCTCTTAGTGAAGAGAACTATCTCCGTCTTTGAAGGATTAACTCCCAGCCCTTTGCTGTTGACCCAGTTATGCACTAGTTATAGCGCGAAATTGAGCCTTTCACTTAGGAGTGGAGGAAATTTTCCGGAAACCAGGATAACGACATCGTCCGCATAGGCCGTTACGTTGAAGCCGTTTTCCTTCAGTATTACTAAGATCTCATTCACCACAAGGAGCTATATTAGCGGGGACAAGACTCCACCTTGGGGTGATCCACTGCAGACCCTTCTCCGAATGGTTACATCTCCTTGCGTTGAAGATATAATCCTTGATTGAAACATCTGCGCAATTCAGTTGCAGAGGCCGGTGTTGAGATGTGCTCTGTGCAGACTGTTCAGGATCGTGTTAGAGCTTACGTTGTTGAACGCTCCTTCAATGTCCAACAACGCCCCAAGAGTGAACTCCTTGAAGTAGAGGGATCTTTCTATGCTCGATACGACCCGGTGAAGGGCCCTATCTACGATCTGCCGCAGATGTATGCATGTTGTGATTTAGATAGGTAATCATTGCCGATCACACCTCTTATATATACATGTATTAAACGTTCCAAAGTTTTCGGCAAAAATTACGATAGACTGATAGGTCTCAGGTTTTTGCATTTGTATGGCTCGCTTTCCCTGCTTTGGGAATGAAAACAATGCGCCATGCTTTAGGAACATAACCTAGCTTAAGGCATTCTGTGAAGATACGCTTGAGCCATGGAATAGCAATATCCACTGACTCTTGCAGCATCAGAGGTCGAATATTATCCATTCCTGGTGCTTTATATGGAGCAAATGATTTAATTGCATAAGCTATCTTGTCATCATCTATTATATAACCCACCTCTTCCGCGCTTATTCCCGATGTCGTCTCTGGAATGTTTAGATCATCTCCGGAGATTGATGTACATCCGGGAAAGTGAGTACTCAGCATGCCCAGCGTTTCCTCGTGTGATTCTGCCCAGGTGTCATCGCTTGTCCTAATATTGGATTCCGGCGTTGGTGTCTTGGCCAGGCGGGACGCTTCGTTTGTTGATTCTATAGATGCGCAAAAGGACCTCCAAGAGTTCCTCTTTGCGAACCTAATCTCTTTCTTGAGGAGCTTCACGCTTTCTTTATAGGTGGACCACTAGACGACCCCCTCCTTAGCGAGGTTCCACCCTACTCTTAAAATACGAATGAGTTCCGCTATTTTATCGTTCCACCATGGTCGACGCCTTTTACCGCTAAGCCTACTAACCGGGCAGGACTTCTCGAAGGATCGCGTAAGGGAACCAGTCAATGCATCGACTGCATTGTCAACTGCTTCAGTCGAGTCGAGGTCCTCAGTGAGGTGATTCACTGATTTCCTCAGTTCTCTCTTGAATTTTGACCTGTTAGCCCTACGCGGATTTCTAAAAGTCCCCCTCCCATAAGCAGAAAGTTGTAGCTTGAAGAGTATCCAACAATGATCAGATAGTGACGCCTTGTTGGAGACTCTCCAGTTAACAACTTTAACAGAGCTCTGGTCAGAAATAAAAGTTATATCCAAGACTTCTCTTCTATTAGACGTCACAAAGGTGGGGTCATTGCCTCTACCTCAAATAATAAGATTCAGTGCCCTCTGCATGTTAGTGGAGTCCCACTGAATTAGGTGGATAACTTTAAGCACCTCGAGGTCTTATACACGAGTCATGGAAGGAACAATGCCAAATTATCTTGTAGAATTGGTCAGGCTGGATAAATTTTGAGAGAGCTTGGTCAATCTGTTATAAGGCAGGACGAACTTAGTTTTTAAGTTTAATTACAGGTTTTTAATTCGATATATGTTCCAACTGTCACATATGGTCATAAAATGTACAATCGAAAGAAAAAGGGCGCTGATAGAAGCTACTGGAATAACTCGTAAGGATCGAGTGCGCAAAAGCAGAGTACACGAGGTGCTGAAGCTTGAGAAGCTACTCCTCCGAACGGAACGATCGATGCTCCGATGGTTTGGTCAGGTAGTGCTTATGTCCCCAAACCGACTTCCAAGACGTGTCATGATTGAAACAACTGTACAAGGAATATATTGGTGGTAGAAGACGTATACGGAAACTTTTTTGATTGACTGTATGTAGGTACATAAAGAGCCAAGTTTCATTAGAAATTTTAATGTAAATCGTATACTAGACCAAGGGCCGCAACTAATTGTTGAGTTTATTTGATTCTGTTTAGCGTATACCTCTCCAGTTGACATTGTATGAACAGAAATAGAAAACAACTAGCCTTCCATTAGTATTTACTGTACAGGGACATATAGTTTTCATTTAAAGCAAACGTATGTTCCCTCTCCTGCTCCCTTTACTCCATTCTAGATGTCTTAGGAAATTTACTCTACTTTGGCCGTCATTATAGTCCGGATTAACCTGGACCTAAACCAACATACCTCTCCAGCCAGCATGTTCCTTTGCCATCTGTCTGTAACTGTATACTTGAAGTTGGTTGAGGTCCCCCTTCACTTACGCACGCCATTGAAGATTTGCTTTGCCTCTCCTGCGTTATCGCTCTGAGTTGAGTTCCAAAACTCTCCGAGCTGTAACATTGGTGTTCACCCGCTAAACATGACCTAGCCACCTAAGATGCTTAATTTGTATCTAACTCACTAGGTTGGTTATGGTTCGATATCGTCATATACCAACAACGCAGGTGGGGACATAGATCACACGAAAAATCACCCTGATTGTCGTTGGCGTTTGTCGGTTTTCGACGATTGTCGTTTTATTCTTCAGATGTAGCACGAACCTATTTTCATAACTTTTTCATTGTGAAAGAGTTGTAATAGTATTCTACATGACAATCAAATTGCTTAGTAATGTTTAACGGTCAACAGGTCGTAGCTATGAATAAAACGACAATCGTCGGAATGAGACAAACGCCGACGACAATCAGGGTGAATGTTTCTCTAGAAGATTCCAATGGCATTTTCACTCGGTGTTGATAAAGTTGCGCCATCTAGTAAGACTAGGATGAATGAGTGTCTTATACTGTGTCTCCTTAGTTCTTCTTGACACAACTGCCTTCTCTCGATTGACAAGAATTAGTCCATGTCAAATTCCTTGCCCACCTCGAAGTTATATATCCATTGTGACGATGTTGCCAATGCGTTGGTGGTGTGCTTCGTATTTCATTGACAGCATATAGTACTTCGTCTTATCCTCGTTTCTAACAAGACTCATCTTAGCCGCTTCTGGTTCGATGCTAGCAAAAGCACCGGAAAATATTCACTTCACTCTACCGATGATATCAATGTCATCCAGATAGCCTAGCAGTTGCATCTACTTATACAATGGAAGGTAGTGCCTGATATATTCGCCTGAGCATTTCGCCCTATGTTCTCAAGGGCAAGGTTGAAGAAACGGCAAGTTGGTGAATCGCCTTGTCTTAGCCTTCTGATGGTGTACAAGGTCTCGGTAGTGTCGTTTCTGTCTTTGACGAGCATTTCTAGTTTTAGTTCTTCACAAGCGAATGATCTTAGCAGGTATAGCCAAATTAGATTTGGAATCATTTAGGCAATCATTTTGTTATTATTGGGTTCCTTAATCAGCTCGGGATACAAAAGTCGTACACCCCTCGATTTTTCTAGAAGACACCACCACCTTTCACTGACACCGCATAGTAAATCGATCAAAAACGTTTCCAATCAATTCTCGTTCTCCTTTTCAGGTAAAAACCTCCAAATCTGCTTCATGAACGAAGCCTCATCCGACACAGAAAGCCACAGTTCAGACTCGGAAACATGTCCGAAACTCTCCCGCATGGTAACCCGCAATAGGAATGAAATTCCAAAATTCTTTTCATCAATAGACGTCTCCGATCACCCTTACAACGCCAATTCCCTTTCAGTTAATTGTACAAATAATAACGTGAGAAAGTCCCGTCAACCAAGTGGTGTTTCACAGACGAACGATGACAAAGAATGTGACTTCTTTACCAGGCAAGCTCGGCTCCAAATCGAAGCGCGAATGGCTCTATCACAAGCGAAAGACATGGCTCACATGCAAATGGAGGTAAGTTTTCGAAACAGAATTACTTACAAAATTATTACGAAACACTTTCTCCAGCTGGATAGACAGAAACAGCGCCTATCACCCATCACCGGCGTCATTCGAGGTTCTCTGGAGAAGGTCGGTGTGGTTATGGCACCCGAGAAGCGCCGTGTATCCCGACAAATGCTCACCGAGATGAATATCGCTCAATTGCAAATTATCGTCAATGATCTGCACACACAAATCGAAGACTTGAATGATTCCCTAGTGCATTACTTGATGGAACGTGACGATCTGCATATGGGACAGGACTCAATGTTGGTCGATATCGAGGATATATCCAGATTTTTGTAAGTTCCCCTCATGTAATGATAAATTCAAATTTATAACTCACTATCCTCATGCAGAAGTGCTAAGGAGCTCGAAGATGATCACTAGACGACTTCCTTGTTAAATCAAAACAAAAATAAAAATAAAAAATAAAACCAACAAGATATTTATAATCGGAAAGTAATCAGTTATCACTAATCAGTAATCTCCGTAAAAATTGTTAAGAATAAGCAAAAGATGATGCAAACAAAAATAAATATATTGTTAATTGAGTATTCTAGGAAACAATGAAAAAGTTAATTATTAACTTTTTTTCGAATTATACACAAACAAATAAAAAAACACATTGTACTCTCAAAAGTAACATAATATTCAAATCTAGTCAACAAATTAAGAAACAATAACAATATTATTATGATCGCTCTTTTTTCTACATTATGTTACCTACACTATTAAAACTTTATTGTATTATACACACACACATATATATATATATAATACTGTAGGTAATATAAGAATTGTTCTTTCCAATTTGAATGAAAAATAAAACAAATTTAAATTCAGAAAAAATAAAATTATTATACAAATTATACAATGGTCTTGAAAAATGTTCAGCCATTGTGAAGCAATACAACCATTCTATGGGGGAGCTCATTCGTAATGGAAGCCTATAAATGAAATGTAAAGACATTGCAAGTAATCAAATAAAGTTAAAACAAATTTTTAATTCCTTAAACATTCGATAATTTGAATAAACAAATAAAAAAATCTATAAAACGTATGTTTTTTTTTTTTTTTTTTTATCGGAAAGTAGATCAATTTGAGTCAAATGGAAACTATTGATCTTGCATGCCAGATCCGCTTCGACGTATTCGGATCACAGGTCGGTAAGGAATTTCCAATGTTGGTCAGGACATTGGAATAGAGATGGTAGCAGAGGAGCCCTTAATGGGCCAACGGCAGCGCTCATACTCCGGTAGTGGACTACTGGCACCGGTGAACCCAGGCCCTCGTCCTAGGGGAATAATTAAGGACCTGGCCATCCAGGTTGGGGGCTGTGCCGTCAGGGTAACTTCCCTACCACGTAAAAAACCTATGGTTCCGAAACAACCAAAAGCATCGGATAAGGATGACTCAACTAATGACGACCCCAGCAAACGAAATAAGGACAACGACGTCCGGATCTGTACGTGGAATCTTCTGTCCCTTTACAAA
The DNA here is from genome assembly GCA_945910035.1 of Brachypalpus laphriformis. NCBI lineage: Eukaryota > Metazoa > Arthropoda > Insecta > Diptera > Syrphidae > Brachypalpus > Brachypalpus laphriformis. Next base: position 131,029,236 of record OX246755.1, read on the forward strand.
CCACGTTCAGCCGAACAAGTAGCAGAGGCCCTATACTGCTACAAAGAAGATATTACCGCCATCCAGGAAGTGCGATGGGATGGGCCGGGCAGAAAGAGGATGAAAAACGGTGACATCTACTTCGGTGATTGCTACAAAGGCAACAGGCAATGCTTATTCGGATGCGGATTTGTCATACGCGGCAGACTTAGGCAAGAAGTCTTAAATTTCCGACACGTTAGCGAGCGTATTTTGACTATCCGGATCAAGGCTAAATACGCTAACATGAGCCTAATATGTGTTCATGCCCCCACGGAAGAAAAGGATCCTGCCACCAAAGAGTGTTTCTACGAGATCCTCGACAAAACATATGAGCAATGTCCTAAATACGACGTTAAACTCGTTTTGGGCGATTTAAACGCCAAAATAGGAAAGGAGGACGTCTTTGGTAGGGCAGTCGGTAAGCATAGCCTGCACGACACCACGTCTGATAACGGACTAAGGCTAATTGATTTCGGTGTGGAGCGAAATGTCACCATAGCAAGCAGATGGTTTCCTCGTCTCAATATTCATAAGCAGACATGGCGGTCCACTGATCATGTAACGATCAACCAAGTTGATCATATTGCGATCGACGCAGGGCATGCCTTCAGTATTCTGGATGTCTGGACCTTCCGAGTGGCCAACATAGACTCGGATCATTACCTCATTGTAGCCAAGGTACGAATGCGGATATCCCAAACTAAGCAACAAAGAAGAATCACTGTGAGAAAATTTAACGTCGAAAAGTTGCAAGCGGTGGGTGACGGAGAATGCCGGTTTGACGAAGAATGTCGGCGAGTGCATGCAGCAAAACAAGAGGCATACAAAGCTGCGCTGCAAAGGAAGACGAGAGCTGCTCGTGAGCTCTACGAGCAATGGAGACGGGAAGAACATCGGCTTCTCCAAAAGAAGAAGAAAGAGCATGAGAAGCGCGCATTTAAGAATATCGAGAGTTTATACTCCAGGAACAATGTACGGAAGTTTTACCAAAAGGTAAAAAGAACGTGTCAGAGAAGCAATACCCATACAGCATTCTGTAGAGATGAAAATGGAAACATCGTAGTAGAATCACAGTCGGTGCTGAGAATATGGAAAAACTACTTCTGCAGGCCAAGACCGATGAAGACCAACATCCCGCCAGAATGAACCATTCAACATAGACGATGATAGTCAAAATTTCCGTCCACCTGACCAAGACGAAGTGAGTAAAATTCAACAAGGCTGCTGGACCTGACGACTTACCGCGCCAACTCATCTCTAAGATTTGGTCAGACGAGCGTATGCCTGATGAATGGAATCTCAGCATCGTTTCCCCGTTCCAAACGAAAGGAGAACCCCTCAACTGCGCCAATTATAGAGGCATCAGTCTCCTCAACATCGCATACAAGATCTTTTCTGCGATATTGTGTGAACGCCTAAAACCTTTAATCAATAGCCTGATTGGACCCTATTAGTGCGGTCTCAGGCCAGAAAAGTCCACCATCGATCAAATCTTCACACTTCGGCAGATCCTGGAGAAAACCCAAGAATTCCAAATCGATACTCATCATCTCTTTACCGATTTCAAGGCCGCCTATGACAGCATCTATAGAGAAGAGCGTTATAGAGCCATGTCTAGTTTTGACATCCCTGCCAAACTTGTCCGTCTGTGCGGGCTGACGATGGAGAACGCTCGCTGCTCTATCAAGGTCGGTAATGACCTCACCGAGACTTTTGATGTCAAAAAAGGTTTTAGACAAGGTGACGCGCTGTCATGTAACTTCTTCAATATTGTACTTGAACGGATTGTGCAGAACTCACAAACCAACACCGCAGGCACAATCTATTACAAGTCTGTACAACTGCTTGCATACGCCGAGGGTATAGACATTATCGGAAGAACTCAGCGGGCTGTCACCGGTGCGTTTGCAAGCATTGAGACGAAAGCGGTCAAAATGGGTTTAGGGATAAACGAGGGCAAAACCAAGTATATGCTGTCAACAAGAAGGGAAAGCAAACACCGACGAATTGGACAGAACGTCACAGTGGGCAGCTATAACTTCGAGGTAGTAAGGGACTTTGTCTACCTTGGCTCTGCTATAAATTCTACAAACAAGATCAGTGCAGAAATCAATCGAAGAATAACTCTTGCCAATCGCTTTTTTTTCGGCTTATAAGGCAATTCAACAGCAAAGCCCTATTTCGAACAACTAATGAGACTCTATATAAGACCTTGATCATCCCAGTCCTGCTTTACGGCGCTGAAGCATGGACTTTATTAAAAGAGGATGAAGATATCCTTGGTCGCTTTGAGAGAAAAATTCTTCGTAAGATTTTCGCTCTCGTTTGCGTTGACGTGTTTTGGAGGAGAAGATTTAATCACGAACTATACGAGCTGTACAGCGACATCGACCTAGTCAAAAAACTGCGTATGCGTATTGGACGTCTGAGATGGCTAGGACATGTAGAGCGAATGGACACCAAAGCTCCAGCCCGCAGAGTCTTCGAATCTAACCCCGAGGGACGACGCAGTAAAGGGGATTCATCGCCATAGGTGGCGCGCACAAGTTCAAGGGGACCTCGACTAACTTGGAGTGCGCAACTGGCGGCAATTAACTAAAGACCGAGCTAAATAGAAAGGATTGTTGGTTGAGGCCCAGGTTCACCCCGAACTGTAGCGCCACCTAAGTAAGTAAGTAAGACGTTCTATCCAATCCGTCGATATTGATTGTCCCTTCTTGTTGACAGCATGTACTTGATTTTGCGCTCGTTTATCGCTTAGCCCATTTTCGCAGCTTTTGCTAAAATACTTGCAAACGTACCGCCCGGTGAATTCTTCCAATTATATCAATATCGTCGGCATATGCAAGCAGTTGTACAGACTTTTAATAGATTGTGTCTCTGGTGTTGGCTTGTGAGTTCGGCACAATCCGTTCAAGTATAATATTAAAAAAGTCACGTGACAGCGCCATCTTATCTGAATGCTCTTTTGACACCAAAGGTCTCGTAATGACCTCAATTACCTTTCTTGGTGGAGCAGCGAACCAAAACTGTCAAAACAGACATGGCTCTATATAGGTTAGGTTAAGTATGTGGGCTGGCAGGGAGGGGCGCTCTCTGCCACTCTCAGGTCAGCGTTGACGCATTGTGGTACCCATGGGGAAAAAAGTAATCCCTTACCCAATGAAACTAAAAACTACTATCTCAGCCACTTACTTCATTTCTGCATACAGACCACCCTGAAGATTTGATGAAGTTCAACATTTTTTCTGTTGAAACACCGGAGAGTGCCTCGAGATCCTAAAAGAAATATTTACCAAGGAACTTTTTCTTGGAGTGTGGAAGACTCGGACAGTGGCACAGGAAGTGGGTTGTGTCCTCAAAAACTTCCTCGTCACCACAGCCTCTACAGAGTTCCTCCTCCGTCAGGCGTAGTTTCTTCAAGTGGTACCGCAGAGTGTTGTGCCCCGTAATGATGCCCACGAGGGTGGAAAGTGATTTCCTATCTTTACGGATGATTCTCTCGGTCTTTGCTTTGTCGAAAGATGGCCATAGCTTCCTAGTGATGGCGCAAGTTTCCATGGAGTGCCATCTTGTGTTCGCCTCTCTAATGGCTTCATTACCTGCAGCGAGCTTGAGTATGCAAGGCGGGATACACACAGGGGGGTCAACTTGTTCTGTTGGGGCTGCTGAGTCGATTCTCGCCAACTCGTCGACTTTCTCATTGCCTGGGATACCGTCGTGTCCAGGGACGCAACAGAGCGATACCTTATGCTGTGTTCCAAGAACCCGGAGCTCCTTTCGACAACACTTCACAAGCTACGATTTAATTTCTATGGCAGTAATCGCTTTTATAGCTGCCTGGCTGTCGATAAAGATGGTGATACCTTCTGGTGGTATTGCCCTTACCACAGACTCACGGGCGGCTGTTGCCACTGCTAAGACCTCTGCTTGGAAAACACTGTTGTGGTCTGGAAGTCGTATGGATTTTGATACACCTAGAGGGTCGCAGAACATACCTGATCCTACACCAGTGCTCATTTTTCAACCATCTGTGTTGATGGCTATAGATTCGGCATTAGGTATATGACCGCTTTTCCAATCTTCCATGCTAGGGTAGGCGGTAGAGAAAGGACTTGTAAAGTCTAAATATGTCGTCATGTAATCCGTTACGGGCATGAGGCCAAAGTAATCAAGTGACCTGTTCTGCTTTTTTTCCAGTTCGCTGACTGACTTTTTCTCATAGCAATAATGGCTGCTGATGTTCATATAAAGATGTCTAGCGGTAGCAAGTTGAGGATAGCCTCGAGTCCTGCGATCGGGGTTGTCCTCATTGCACTGGTGATGCCAATGCACGCTAGTCTTTGAACTTTGGTGATTGCCTTTAAGTTGGCTCTATATAAATCCTCTCTATAGATGCTGTCATAGATTTGTTCTCCAGCTATCTGTTTGACTTAATCTTAGTGTACCAATAGCCGCTAATGGTTGCATAAAGATGTCTAGCGGAATCAGGTTGAGAATGACCTCGAGTCCTGCTGCAGGTGTCGTTCTCATTGCACTGGTGGTACTAATGCGCGCTAGTCTGTACTTTTGTGATGCCCGTTAGGTTGGTAGCTTTTTTGAGCAGCCTGCCACCATACAAGGCTGCCGTAGGTTAGTATAGGCCTAACTATGTTAATACATCCATAGTATGGTTTTGTAATTCAGTCCCCAAGTTTTCTCGAATATTCTGCAGCACGAGTAGGAAGCTATTATGACTTTCTTGACTCTATAATTAATGTACAATTCCCTATCGAGTACCAGACCCAGATGAATGAATATTTGGCGCAACAGCTCTTTAAAGTGCCAGGGCCTAGCTTCTCGCAACCACTCATGTTGTGTGCGTTATATTTTTCACACGAATGGAAGGGGCCTACAGTTTAGTGCCGTATCCGAACGGCGATTTGAGAAGCTTTTTCGTGACAACAATACTCTCGGATGTTTGTTAGACGCTCGCGAGAAGTGGGACCGTGAAAAAACTTTTTAGCGTTTTGTAGGAATCGAACTTGGAACCTCACGCGCAGTGATCCGACACACTAACCACTTACGCCACGGCGCCCACCCAGACCCAGATATCTTGCACTGTTATAGATACTTAGAGAGATATCCCCAACAGAAACTGTTACGAATTGAGGAATTTTCCTTTTGTTAGTGAATAATACTAATTCTGCTTTCTGGGAATTGACCGGTAGTCCATCTCTTCGTCTAGGAATTTGTTTTGAAATTTTAAGTCAATTGCCTTCTGGTATGCTTCAACTGTTTATTACGTGTAATATTTTGACTACTCCTTCCTACTGTTTTGATACTAGTACAGTGTTGGAATAAGCAAAACAGGAACCGCAATCATACATTTCTTTAGGGTATTTTAATGGTTTCTTAGTGTACATAAGTCCTTAAAATCTAAACTTCTATATTTAACATTCCTTTTTGGGTGAAAATGCTTGAAAATATGAATCACTAGCTGCTCCGTTATGAGTGTTTCGAGTATCCTCGTTAAAATACGCCATTTGGCTATTGTCAGGCGGATATGCTTCAGCATCATCTAACGCGTCCAATACTTTCCGGCGAAAGAATTTCATTTGAACATCATTTAAGCGCTGAACCTCTGGCAGTAGACTGAGGAGGAAATATTTCCGTGATTCATCCGGTTCAGTATACCTTACCCTCTTTGGCTCTACGTATTCTGAAAACTCTCTCTGAACCGGGGCCCGTTTGCTGACTACTCTTCTTATCTGAGGCGGGGGATAAGTTGGTGCGTTGGGGTACCCGTACCCATTGCTTATGATTGGCATCTCTGGCTGAATAGAGGAATCTCCTTCGTCGACTTCAGTGTTGTCTGCTTCCTCATTTAACGTAACATTTTCCGGTTCACTGGAGTGCACTGGAGATGATACACCTTCCATCGAATCATCGGTTCTTTGCAGTTTTATGAATGGTGTGAGAAATGCCATCGCATCCCCAAGATAGTATGGTTTCCTTTTGATCTCACCATTGGGCAGGGGTTTCAATTTTCTTACGAAAACCGTGCGTAGATTTCGCCACTTTTCCTTACAATTTGTCGCTAGAAACGAAAAGGTTTTCAAAACGATTACAGATACACGAATGAGTTATGCTTACCGTCGTCATTCATCTTTTCTGCGATCTCATTCCAAGCCGCCTCGACTAACTCTCGTTTGGTGTATTCGGATAATCTGTAGTTGTACAGCAGTGGATGTTTTTCAACTTCTCTCACCAGCTGCATATTGACTACCTCTTCAAACGAAGACATTATTTCGAATAGAAGTGACTACACGTACTCGCTTCGTACTAGCGACTGAGTGGTACAGTCGCCTCAGAAAGACTAGTTTCATAAAATCTATACACAGCACTGAAACTGGTATAGAGAAACTGGCACACAACACAACTCACGTTGCGAGTTCTATTATCGCGCAGATGCGAGTAGTGTGCAACTATAGGGTTGGCAGTGGTGTTGGATTCCGTAGAAATGTATCTGTTAGATACTTTGCAGTCGTGTGCCATTTACTCATCGCATGAAACTACATGCCTAACTGATGAAAAGTTTTTCGTGATTTCCATGACATCATTGATTTCAGATATATTTGTGTATTTGCTGGTAATAGACACGTAGATACACTGTCGTTGTACGTAGATACCTGCATTCACGTACATACCTACGTCACAGGCAGGTATAAATCCATCATTCTCAGTTGAGAATAGTATTTATTATTTTTAATTTCGATTTTAGTTTTTAGAACGTAGGCATTGCATTTCATTTTAATTCAAATTTCACCGTAGGCACGCCTGACGCTTCACCAGTGCAGTACTTTCGCAATTTGGAGTTTTTGTGAAATGTTCGCTCAAAATATGGTAATTTTCATTTATGAATTTAAGAGAGAGAACCATACATTTTTAAATTTGAAAACAAAATAAGATAGAAGTCACGGTTACCGTGTTCATTTGTCATAAAATGTGAAGCAAAATACTCGTCCTTTTTTTATAATGCATTTATGGAGAGAGTGAAGAAAAGCAATCAAATAACAGTCTCTACGAAAATCAATTGGTACCTATAATTGGGAGAAATAAAAAGGCGAGGTTTTCGCAATGAAAAATTACGTCTCTCACACCATCGACGGAGTTGGGCTTCCCTACAGCGAATTTGTTTAGAGATGCCCACACTGCTAGGAGCTTCAAAAGGCCATCATCAATATGGCAAAGAAACATGGTGGTAGTGGCATGGGTTAACAGAACTAAGCTCACCACGGCGAGGACATCCCTCAACAAAGTGAAAAGATTAGCCTGTATATCCATAACAGGAGCCATGCGAACTTGTCCCACAGCAGCACTAGAAGTGATCGTAGGTATACCTCCACTACACATAGTGCTAGAGCGAATCGCCAAGGAGACCATTTTAAGAATCAGCAAAGAGGGCATCGGGAAAGGAACATGCATCGCAAATAAAGAGTGAGTAACCCTATCCAAATAGGTGCCGCTTCTGAACTGGCCTGCTTTGAAAGGAAATTTGACTCAAAGCTGAGCAACAAAAGAGATTGCAGCAGCGTATCCGATAAATACCAACTCAAACAACGCACAATTAAATGGTACACAGACGGATCGAAAACATCTATTGGCACTGGGGCAGGAGTGTACGGGCCCAGGACTAGATACTCAGAATCACTGGAATATTCTCCAGTATATTTCAAGCAGAAGTTCACGCGATCGAAAGATGCGCGAAATTCAATCTAGACAGAAAATATCGCGAGCAGGACGTCGCAATACTGTCAGACAGCCAAGCCGCTATTAAAGCACTGACCTCGCACGAGATCAGATCCAAACTGGTATGGGAATGTCTCACCAAGATCAACAAACTGGGAGAAACAAACAAAGTAACTCTCTACTGGGTACCAGGACATGTAGAAGTGGGGGGGGAACGAGGCAGCTGATGAACTAGCTAGAAACAGATCAGACACGCCGTTCCTTGGACCAGAACCCTTCTGTGGGATAGGACCCCACAAAATAAGGAAAGACTTAAAGAAAGAAGAAGAGAACAAATACGCCAAACATTGGGACGATATCCCCAGGCAAAGGAACTTCTGGGGAAATACAACCAGAAAAGAAGCAGAGCCTGCCTAAGAGTTAGTAAGAATCGGCTTCGCATCTTGGCGGGCATGTTAGCAGGTCACTGCAGACTTAAGGAGCACCTTAATAAACTGGGAATAGAGGGAGGCGGACACTGCAGATTCTGCAGGGACTTCGCAGAAACACAAGCACACCTTCTTATAAAATGCGAAGCACTGATCCAAAAAAGGCACCTTGGTGCCTACCTCCTATCAGAAACGGATTTACCTTTGGGGGTAAGTGAAGTAAGATGGTTAGAAGCGGGCGAGTACCAGTCCCCAACGCGTAACACTGTACTACTCTTTTCTGGAAGACCATTCGGAAGTCCGCGGGAATATGGAGTCGGACTGCTGCTAACAACAACAGCACGCAAGGGCCTAATTTCCTGGCAGCCTCATGGTGATAGGATTTTGACGGCCAGATTCCGGACTAGAGTACGACGCGTCACCATCATACAGTGTTACGCCCCAACGAATACTTCGTCTGAGGACGAAAAGGAGAGCTTCTACAATCTCTTAAGTTCCGTCTTCAACACAACACCAAATGGAGACATTGTCATAGTGATGGGGGACTTGAATGCCAAGGTAGGCAACGACAACGAAAGGCTCAAACATGTAGTCGGGAAGCATGGACTAGGCAACCGCAATGACAACGGCGAAAGGTTTGTGGATTTCTGCAATGCCAACCGCCTTGTGATAGGTGGCACCATGTTTGAGCACAAGACCTGCCACAAAGTCAGCTGGGTTTCCAACGACAGGCAAGCAACCTCCAACTTAATTGACCATTTTGCCATAAGCCGCCGCTTTAGAAGTAGTCTCCTGGACGAGGGGCAGATGTGGGGATAGTTCAAGATCACCATCTTATGATAGCTATCCTCCAGCTACACACTGCTGCAGTTCGAAGATCCCACGACAACACAAGAATGCCCAGGTTCAACATCGATAGACTTAGTGATCCCTCAGTGCTCCAACAATTAAGGGAGCACTTTTCGCAAGGTGTGGAAGCAATCAGCAGCTCAATGCCTGCAACCATCCAAGACCATTGGTGTGCTGTGAAAAATGTTTTTACATCTGGTGCTGAAAGAATTGTCGGTCGATCGCAGCGCAGACATAGGGCGTGACTTTCCGAGGATACCTGGAGACGGATTGACGAACGAAAACAGCTGAAAGCTCGCGTTGCAGCTACCCCAGCAGCAGGGAGAAGCGAGCTAGAGTCCATATATCGCATGAAGATGAGAAAAGTTCAGCGTAGCGTGCGACGTGACAGGCGCAACTACATCAACGCACGGAGGTGCGACAGCAGGACCGTCTACAGAATCACGAAAGAGCTGACAGGTGGTTGCACCTCCAGCCAACACCCAGTGAAAAGCCTAGACGGTTCCTTGCTCATTTCGGATGAGGACCAGCTCAAGAGGTTGAAAGAGCATTTTGCTACGGATTTAAACCATGTATTCGCTAGCGATATGCTCCCAAATCAAACTGAGATGCCCGAGGTGAGAAGTTCCCGAATACACACCACGACTCCCAGTAAAGATGAGATCATTACCGCGATCAAGGCACTCAAAACCAACAAGGCCTTGACGGTATTCCAGCAGAGCTCTTACGAGCAGCGCCCACAACATCGGCTGAGCTTCTGATTCCACTTATAGAGAGAGCTTGGGAAGATGAGAGCTTTCCTAGCGAGTGGAAAAAGGGAATGATCGTCAAGCTTCCTAAGAAAGGAAACTTAATGGAGTGCGGAAACTGTTTCCGCTCTAGATCCTTCTGTGCCGACCACATCAATACCCTGCGGATTATCATCGAACAGTGTGTTGAATATCGATCGCCACTGCACCTGCTGTTCATCGATTTTGAGAAGGCGTTCGATAGTGTCAACAGGGAGTTTATTTGGCGTGCCTTACGCAGGAGAGGCATTCCCGATAAACTAATTGCTATTATCAAAGCTACATATGAAGGCTCCAAATGTCACGTTCTGCACAGGGGAAGGTTGTCTGAGGAATTTGAGATCCAAAGTGGGGTAAGACAAGGCTGTATCCTTTCACCAATATTATTCCTATTGGTGATTAGCGATGTGCTTCATGCAGCTTTGTCGACGGGAAACGGAGGAATTCGATGGACTCTTACATCTCAACTGAAACATCTTGACTACGCAGACGATGTATGCTTACTCTCCCACAGAATTATGGACCTCCACCAAATGACAGTAGATGTGGAGAGGGAGGCAGGTGTCGTCGGGCTGAAAATTAATACGGCAAAAACTAAAATTATCAGCCTTGGAACTAACTCATCGGCTCAAATATGCATTGCTGGTCAACCGGTAGAGAGAGTAGAGGATTTCCAGTATCTTGGGAGTATTGTCTCGACCGATGGTGGAACCGAACTGGATATAGCCAACAGGATCGCCAAAGCAAAGTCCGCGTTCGGGATGTTGTCCAAAATATAGCGAAGCAATGCAATCAGTTTGAGCACCAAAATAAGACTGTTCCGCTCCAACGTTGAATCCGTGCTGCTATATGGTTGCAGCACGTGGAGAGTGACCACTACTATCACCAGAAAACTGCAAACGTTCGTTAATAGGTGTCTGCGCAATATCTTAAGGATTTTCTGGCCCAATCGTATCTCTAACGAACACCTTTACGAGAGAACGGGTCAGGAACCAATAGGCACAACTATCCAACGGCGGAAGTGGCAGTGGATTGATCACACGTTCCGAAAGGGTGACAACTCCATAGCGAACCATGCTATGCAATGGAACCCTCTAACTCAGGATGGCAGAAGACCTAGCGGTCAAAGGAGAACATGGCGCAGAACAATCGAGAAGGAGGCACGGCAGTTAGGGAAAAGTTGGGGAGAACTCAGACACATTGCCAGAAAACGTACACGATGGCGCGTAGGCGTAGTAGAGGCCCTAGGACCCGCAAGGGGATACAGGACATAAGTAAGTAAGTAAGTAACGCTTCGGTCCGCAGAGTCTTCGAATCTAACACCCAGGGACGACGCAGTAGAGGACCTCCTCGCCGTAGGTGGCGCGCACAAGTTCAAGGGGACCTTGACCAACTTGGAGCGCGCAACTGGAGGCAACTAGCTTAAGACCGAGCTAAATGGAGAGGCTTTTTGGTTGAGGCCCAGGTTCACCCTGAACTGTAGCGCCACTTAAGTAAGTAAAGTAAGTCTGTGATCGAAAAATTCCCCCTACTTTGACAGGGTTCCAGCGCTCACATATGGTTCATAGCGCTCTCATATGATTCACAATGTTGAACATTGAATAAAAAGTATGAGAGTAAATATAAGGGTGGTTGGAATGACAGCAGGAGTGACAAAGCTTGATCGAATAAGCAGTTCGAAGATCCGTGGTAGCCTTCACGTCAAGGAAACCATCGTACGAAAAATTTAGCTCATTTAAAAGAAGAGATTATTTGAAAAGACAATATCAATTAACGTTCGAAAGACATCGTGAGGCAGGAGATGCTGGCCTATAAACACCTGGATCACACAAATGCAACGACACCAGCATTAGATTGACCTCAGTTACCTGTTTTTAAAAAGTATTTTTTACACATAATTTTGAATTTTGCTTCGAACTGTAAACCCAACCACAGATATAGTCGAATATTTCATTTCCTTTTCTGACACCCAAATCCCATCTTTTTGAGTGCCGGAGTTACTTCTTCATTCAGTGTAGGTATACAAATATAAGTGCCCCCATTTCTGGCTTTCTTACAGGACAATAGTCCAATATTTGACATCTTTGCATTCGATTTCGTCATTTCGTAAAATGTACAGCTCCGAATTGAGAGATTAGGGAACGATGGCCTGCGATCCAAATTGGTTTCGACTGATTCATTCAAGATCACAGCAAAGTAGGTGCGTGTCCCTATACTAAAAGAAAAGTTCTTTATCTCTTCAAATGTGTACATTCCAAGGTATGCAAATAATCGCTAGCTGTCGGGGATTTTTTTTATACGCCCACCAAAAAGGCCCGCTGGTGCGTACATACATATGTATGCACTTTTACTCATTGGCAGGCCGTTTGAGTAATTTTCTTATCGTAAATGTAAATCACATTGTCGTCAGTGTGAGAGTTAATGAGACCGCGAGAGCAATGAGACACTCTTTAATTGCATTCGTCTCGACCGTCGGTCCATCGGCGTTTCTGAAACCGTCTTTGCAAGGCATTCGTAAAGTGTGCGCCCTTGCCTCAAGTGGACAATTTCGTCAATCGGCATGTGTACCCCCATAACCGTTCCATTCAATCATTTTCTGCTCTAAATTTGAAACAATTAAATATTTCTCCACTGATTGTAATTGTTTATGTGTTTTAAGAAAAAATTGTTCAGCAATAATGGTTTTTAATGGACCCTTTGTCACGTATCCATGCGTTCGAGCGATGCTGTTGCTTTTCAATATTGCATTTTGGGTAAGTCAGTGAATTTTGGAAGACTTCCTATAGTCCTAATGATTGGTGGTCTACAAAGTAGAAAAAGTGGAGCTCCATATGTACGCAGTGAGATTTGTGACTGATTTGTATAGAATTTTGGCCAATGATTCGTGATTGGCACGAAGATTGTTTAACAAGTGTTGACCGACTTGGTGGGGCTTAACTATTGCCGCCAGGTATTAAGTGACATACGAATGACAGATTCTTAAAAACAAGGTGGACCCATAGCTCAGGAGCAAGGCTTCTAAAATAGTCTCACTGACTTTTGTTGCCTGAGAAATTTATAAGCTCCGTTTGGTATCTCAAAATCTTGGGTAAAGCTATAGATGGCTTGTTGGTTTTTTTTTTTTTTAAAGGAAAGATCCAAGAGCACTCAGAATGGTTCAGGTAAATTTTACTACCAGGCGGGAACATTTCCTTGGTACATTGGTTGGACCGGGTCACAGCAACATTGAGGGGAATGAGCGAGCTGATGAACTCGCGAGGCAAGGATCTGCCCTTGATGCTTCCCTAGAAAAGGAGGTGAACGTCCCGTTGGGGGTCCTTAAGGGAGGCATCTTCGAGCACTATATGCTGAAGGCTGATAGCAGATAGCACGGGGTGCGGAACTGTGTCATCTCCAGGCAGATGTGGTCAAATACTCCCTGAAAATAACGCAAGATCTACTAAACAGAAACCGTGCAGATATCGCAAGAGTTCTGGCCACAGGCCCATCGAGGTTCAAGCGGCGGGAATAGGTATTACATTTAATGCGCACTATCGCAGCTGCAATTCTGCTGACGAGATAAAAACAATCTTACACTACCTCTGCAAGTGTCTTTAGGCAAGGCCAGATCGTGCACTTTACGTAAACCCCTTTTCGACAACCTTATACATCTAGCGGAGATTAGCATTGGGGATATTATCAGTTTCCTCAATGTAACGAGGTGGATTTGAATAATCCTCACTCCTTTTTCTTTTCCTTTTTTCCCTAGCAGTTAACGTCCTTTTTACATCCGATAGGTCACTTGAGTTGTGGTATTAATACGGCGCTTCTGCGCTAATTAAGTGTCGGCATGGTTTTGCTGACACAACCACTTCTACCTACCTACCTACGTTGGTTGGAAAAACTTCAACCTTATGCGTTTTCCTTTTGTTTTCGGTTGGCTGATGATTGCTGTTCTCCGCTGGGACTTGAACCTGCACATATCGGTTAACGAGCAAACACCTTACCCACTGCACCATTGCCACGATTGACTTGTTGGTAGGACATAGAAAATCTATCTTTAACAAAAGGAGATACTGAACTTGATAACTGATGTCGTGCACTGCTGCTAGCTTGACTTATTAACCTATACCGTGTACCTTGATTAGCTTGTGTAAATTGTTCTTCGATTTTGAATCTCGGATATAACACGGCATTCTCCTAATTTTTGAAAATATCCTCCGTGTTAAGGAAGGTTACAATGGTTTACTTCCTGCTTGATTGATGATTAGTTGGAATGATGAGATACACTTAGACCAAAAATAACTTCAGAGGCTGATGAATCGCTCCGCATACTATGGAAATCTAAATTTTGATTTTTGCAATTAAAATCGTAAAAAAAGTGTTCACCTATTGAAGCTTTTCTAATGTAAGTCTCGGCGAGAAATTATAGGAGGAAATGCTCTACTATTCAGCGTGCTTCTCCATAACAAACTGCATGGTTATGAAATGTGTTAGGTAAGAGATGATTCCTCTCCTGTGCTTTAGAAGTACCTAAGCTTTATCTGATCTAGTACCGGCCATAGTAGCCCACCTGTATCATAATGGCTTAGATGCTTTCATCAACGGCTTACTTTGTCTAAGCCATGTCGGTGTGAATAATACTAACTAACAGAAGGATATTTTCAAGCTAATTCAAAAATCGCTGGACTATCACAGATGTATGGAATAAAAGGCTAAGTTATACTGTTCAGATATCCTGGTAAAAGATATAATCACTATTTGTGTAGGGTTATCTTGCTCTGCGACCATATGATCAATTGTGCCTCCTGCTAGTTCCCTAGAGATGTTTATTCCCTCGTTAGAGTTCCCCTCGCATTATAATTCTTTCGGAATTGTGTTTGAAGGTCATAGAGAGAACACTCTCCATAACAGTTTCTTTTGGAAACTGAGCATGAGCATGGTTGGCATACCCTCATCTGATATTTGGTACTTGTTGAAGTATTTCAGTCTTTTGTAAGTCAGTGCCCCACAAGATTCGAGAAGATGCTCCGAAGTCTCGCTTGACTCATTGCATAATATGCAAACGCCTTCATTTGTTGTACCTAGTTTCTGTAAGTGCTTGTTGAGTTTGCAGTGGCCTGTTAGGCAGCCTGTTATGAGTCGTAGGTTATTCTTGTTAAGACAGATGCAAGCCTCGAATCTTTTCCGGTTGTAAAACCCGGAAGTTTCTTAGTGAAAGAAATGTTCGCCCGGATCAATAAAGAAAACACGAGCCGTTAACTTCAATAAGATTTGGTTTGATTTAGTTATAAGTAATTTACAAGGAAAAAAAAAAGTAGTAGTCGACCGACTGCAAAGAGATCGAAAAAACAACTAACGTATGTGCATGTGTGTTGGATAGAGGGAAAATCTAAATGGATAACATTTACATATACAATTAAAGCAAAGTACATAAACATTTTCAACATCCTCCCGCCAACAAATTTCAGGATGATTGGTTTATCTCCAAAGAATACAAGAGTTGTATTGGCCTTCGTAATACAGACCCGCTGGCAAGTCGAATTTCGCAGGCACGAATTTTACCGTCCCTTCCAAGAAACACACGCTGAATGACTGCTAAATGCCAGAATGTCCGGGGTAATGATGAATCTTCTGTAGCACTACATCTCCGATTTGCAAATTGGAACTCAAGGGGGTTTTGACGTGATGCAAGGACCGTAGTTGTTGAAGATGCTCCTTGTACCATCGTCTTTTGAACGCTGCCAAAAAATGAAGTCGTTCCTTCCACTGCTTGTGTAGTTCCTTACCATTTCGACGTTCAGATAAGGAATCATCTGAAGAGCCAGACGTACTGTTCAAAAAATGTGAAGGAGTAAGAGGAGCGAGGTCTAAAGGTTCATCTCCTGAGTAAGTTAGCCGTCTAGAATTAACGACGTTCTCCACCTCTACGAGCAGTGTATTCAGTTGATCAGCGTTCAATGTTGCACGCCTTATGGCTGCTCTAAGTGCTGATTTGACTACGCCTATCAATCGCTCCCAGAAGCCTCCCCACCATGGAGCTCGTTCGACTATAAATTTCCATTTAATTCGTGAGTCACTCAGGATACCTAGATGTCGTTCATCTTTCTTAATAAGACTTAGTTGCCTCAGCTCAGAGGATGCCTTCTTGAACGTGGTGGCGTTGTCGGAGTATAGAATACGAGGAGCACCTCGTCTAGCTATGAATCGTCTTATGGACAAAAGACAACTCTCCGTGGTTAAGTCGTTGGTGCATTCTATATGGACCACCCGTATGGCCGCACAGGTAAATATCAGAATGTAGAGCTTCTTACGTTGACCAGCATCATCTGCAATATACAGAGGACCCTCGAAGTCGACGTCAGTTACTTCAAAGGGTCTTGAGGAAAGCATCCGGTCCCTTGGAAGTGGAGCAAATACCTGAGTAGGCGCCTTGCTCCGAAGTACTTTGCACACAAAACAGTTCTTAGTAACAGTTTTGATTAGCTGCCGCCCCTTTAAAAACCAGTATTTGGAGCGCAAACGGGATGAGAACTGCTGACGGTCCTCCATGAAAAGATTTCTCATGCATCTCGGATACTAACAGGTTTGTAACATGCGACGACTTTGGTAAGATGACCGGATGAGCCTTGTTTTCGTCAACCACAACGTTCTGGAGTCGCCCACCTACACGCAAGTGTTTATCACCAAAGCCTAAAAATGGAGAAAGAGAAACTAGTTTCGAATTAGAAGGCATACCCTTTCCTTGTCTGAGAGCCTTAATTTCCTTCGAAAAATGTTGTCATTGAACTTCGTTGACCCAATACGTTTCATCATCGTTTATCTCTTCAGCTGACAAATACTCCGTAAAGCGACGTTTGTATTTAAAAGCACAAACGGCTCTTAACACGTAAGCGGTTATGCGTAATTGCGGATGCGGATTCGGCACTAAACTGTAGGTCCCTTCCATTCGTGTGAAAAATATAACGCACACAACATGAGTGGTTGCGAGAAGCTAGGCCCTGGCACTTTAAAGAGCTGTTGCGCCAAATATTTTTTTTTTTGTTATGCGTAAAAGACGTATCCACGTACTGAAATATTCGCTTCTAAGAACCGACAAGTTGCTCAGTGTCGCTGGATCTTCTGAATTCCCGACTTCGTCTGAATTCACAAATCGTAATGCCCGACTTGAGTGATGTTGGGCAATGGATGTGTTCTTCTTGAAGCCACGTGAGTCCGTTCATCCAGAGGGATGAACTCTTTAAAGTTATTGCACTGATACCTCGTGTTAGAAGGTCTGCTGGGTTCTCAGAGCCAGGGCAGTGTCTCCAAGAAGAGGCGTCAGACAAAGCCCTAATTTCCTTAACTCGATTCTCCACATAAGGCTTCCAACGTTTTTCGGTTCTCAAAACCCAGTTCAAAGCGATCTGCGAATCTGTCCACAGAAACACATCGTTAAATTTAATTGGTAGGTTATCGCGCAAGTAAACAAATAAACGTGTGGCGATAAGCGCTGCTGTCAACTCCAATTTCGGTATAGTTAGCTCACTCGGGTTATCACTCTAGAGAGGTGCAACTCTCCCCTTTGCACAGATAAATTGCACTGAAACATTTTCGTTGTTGTGATAGGTCCTTGGGTATGCTACAGCTCCAAAAGCAAACTGACTAGCATCCGCAAAAATATGAAGTTGTGTTGAGTGCGCGTTTGACTTGAAGTAACGAGGTATATGCTATGTCGTTCAGTTCGTTTATTTCGTTACGACAGATTGTCCAAGTCCCTTGCAAATCCGTTGGTAGACTCTCATCTCAGCTAAGTTTTCTTCGCTAAATGTTTTGAAATAGAATTTTCAAGCGCACTGTCCAGGGGGCTAGGACGCCAATGGGATCAAAGATCTTTACCATTACTTTCAATATACTTCGTTTCGTGCCTTGGATTCCTTCAGATTTTAGCAAACTTAGCACCGGATCCAGATCTACTTCCAACTCATCAGTTGTTACCACCCAGCGTAATCCCAAAACCTTCTGAGCTTCGGGAAACCCATCTTCTGCAAAACTCTGTTGAACATTGGCGTCGTTCGAATTCCACTTCCTAAAGGTCATGGACGCACTACTAAAAATATTACTGACTACTCGGTATATATCCCTTGCTGTATTTGCGTTATCAACGCTGAGGATAAGATCATCCATATAAAAACTAGATTTTAACATCGTCGGTGTTGATAGTCCCTTCTCGTTGACAGCATATACTTGGTTTTGCCCTCGTTTGTGGCTAAACCCATTTTGGCCGATTCTGCTTCACTGCTTGCAAACGACAGTCCACTGAGTTCTTTCAATAATGTCTATATCGTCGGGGTATGCACGCGGTTGTACGGACTTTTAATAGAATGTGCCTCTGGTGTTGGCTTGTGAGTTCCGCACAATCCGTTCAAGTACAATGTTAAAGAAGTCACATGACAGCGCGTCACCTTGTCTAAAACCTTTTTTGGCATCAAAGGTCTCGGTGAGGTCATTACCGACCTTGATGGAGCAGCGAGCGTTCTCCGTCGTCATCCTGCACAGACGGAAAAGTTTGGCAGGGATTCAACATCCCTACTAGACATGGCTCTATAAAGCTCTTCTCTATAAAAACTGTCATAGGCGGCCTTGAAATCGATATAGAGATGGTGAGTATCGATTTGGACTTGTAAGGTTTTCTCCAGGATCTGCCGAAGTGTGAAGATTTGATCGATGGTGGACTTTTCTGGCCTGAAACCGCACTGATAGGGTCCAATCAGGTCCAATCACACAATATCGCAGAAAAAATCTTGTATGCGATGTTGAGGAGACTGATGCCTCTATAATTGGCGCAGAGAAAACCCAACAAGCCCAAATCGATACTCATCATCTCTTTATCGATTTCAAAGCCGCCTATGACAGCATCTATAGAGAAGAGCTATATAGAGCCATGTCTAGTTTTGACATCCCGCCAAACTTGTTCATCTGTGCAAGATGACGATGGGTAACGTTCGCTGCTCCATCAAGGTCGGTAATGACCTCACCGAGACCTTTGATGTCAAAAAACGTTTTAGACAAGGTGACGCGCTGTCTTCTTCTTCTTCTTCTTCTTCTTCTTCTTCTTCTTTTTTCAGCGAGGTTATGATCCGAAGATAAGGGATCACAACCCTGCTATTTCACAGCATTTCAACTAATCCGCCTGTGCGGTTCGCCTATTTTACAAGGTTTCGCGCTGTCATGTAACTTCTTTAATATTGTAATTGAACGGATTGTGCGGAACTCACAAGCCAACACCGGAGGCAAAATCTATCAAAAGTCCGTACAACTGCTTGCATACGCCGACGATATTGACATAATTGGAAGAACTTACCGGGTTGTCACCGATGCGTTTACAAGCATTGAAGCAGAAGCGACAAAAATGGGTTTAGCGATATACGAGGGCTAAACTAAGTATGTTTTGTCAAAGAGAAGGGACCACCAACACCGACGAATTGGACAGAACGTCACAGTGGGCAGCCATAACTTCGAGGTAGTAAGGGACTTTGTCTACCTTGGCTGTGCTATAAACTCTGAGAACAACATCAGCGCAGAAATCAAGCGACGAATAACTCTTGCCAATCGCTTTTTTTTTTTGGGCTTATAAGGCAAATCAACAGTAAAGCCCTATCTCGAACAACTAAGGAGACTCTGTACAAGACCCTAATCACCCAATCCTGCTTTACGGCGCTGAAGCCGGAGAATAGCTGAAGCATAAACAACTGAGCTTCAATAATCAATACACCAAAATCTTTCTCTCTCTCTCTCTATCCATCCTTTCCAACGCAAGCACTGTGTGTAAATATGTTAAAGGTATTCATAACCCTTTGAGTGCGAACAAATTATAAAAAAAAAAAAAACATTTTTCAAAGACGATGAAGATTTCCTTAGTCGGTTCGAGAGAAAAATTCTTCGTAAGATATTCGGTCCCCGTTTGCGTTGACGGGTTTCGGAGGAGAAGATTCAATCACGAACTATACGAGCTGTACAGGGACATCGACCTAGTCAAAAAACTGCGTATGCGTATTGGACGTCTGAGATGGCTAGGACATGTAGAGCGAATGGGCACCAACGCTCCGGCCCGCAGAGTCTTCGAATCTAAGCCGGAGGGACGACGCAGTAAAGGACCTACTCGCCGTAGGTGGCGCGCACAAGTTCAAGGGGACCTCGACCAAGTTGGAGTGCGCAACTGGAGGCAATTAGCTAAAGACCGAGCTAAATGGAGAGGCTTGTTGGTTGAGGCCCAGGTTCACCCCGAACTGTTGCGCCACCTAAGTAAGTAAGTAAGTAAGTGGTTCAGTGTCATCGCCTACGCTTACGAAATTGCGATAGCGATGTTAAGGAAGTTCCTTCTTACAGTTAGAGACCTGATGGAGTCTGCTCTAAATAAACTCCCAAAGTGGACAGATAGTGTCGGTCTCGCAGGCGAACCCCACAGACGGATCAGTAGAAATGCAGTGAAGTGGGAGGGTTATGATCCCTTATTTTCGGATCATAACCTCGCTGATAAAAGGAAGAAGAAGAAGTGTCGGTCTCGCAGTTAATCCGTCCAATACTGAACTAGTTTTATTCACATGAAGGTACATAATACCATTATATAACTCCTCCAAAACTTAAGGGTATTGAATTGCAATTTGCCGATCATGCCAAATATTTGGGGGCTATTCTCGATAAAAAAAACTCAGTTGTAAACTGAATATTCAAGACCGTGCTAGGAAGGCCTCGATTGCTCCCTATTTATGTATTAAGGTTATAAGCCCAAACTGGGGTTTTCAGCCCCTGGCAGTCGCCAGACCCATCCTTATGTAAGGAGTAATAGCCTGGTGAACGGTACTGGACAAGGAAAGCAACATTGTTATACTTGAGAAGGTTCAAAGGCTATCCTGCGGCTGTATAATGGGCGCCCCTCGAACCACTCCTACAGCTGCAGTAGAAACTATCCTGCATCCTCTTCCCGTTGATATCTTTGGGAAGCTGATGGCGGCCAAAGTAGCATTATGGCTTAGACAATTCTCGCAACTGGCTCATGGAAATATGGGCAACGCAAGCATCCTAAACGGCCATAACACTATACCTAGTAATTCAGACTACATTGTCTCCTATTTGGACTTTAACGTCAAGTATAATACCAGGATTCCTAGCAGAAGTGCTTGCAAATCGGGAGAAATTCAAAACGAATCTGCGATAGAAATTTACACAGATGGATCCAAGACAGCGCCTGAAACAAGTGCGGGAGCTTCCTCCAGTGCACTGGATATCTGTATCACCACACGACTGCCGGACCACTATCGTGTATTTCAAGCAAAAGTCACAGCAGTGGGTCCCCGGTAGGTCCCCGGTGCTGTTAACCCGGTTTTTCTCCATAGTGGTGTCACATTGGACCTTCTTTTGGTCTAAGTGTATCCCTGCTGAGCGGGCACAGCCACCCAACCCAACCCAACCCAACCAACCAACCAACCTAGTGACTAAGGGTACTTAATATACTGAGATCCATCTGATATTGGAAAAGGTTTATCTAGATAATTGAATTCTAGCTTCTGTAGCATCCAGAATAAAGGGGTCACTTTGGTTTCTTACGAGCCCAAGTCTTCAACGTTCAAATTTGGAATTTTCTAGTTTGAGATACTTTTAATCGATCTTGGTGGCATATTATGTAGGTATATTCAGTATTTAGCAAGAAAAATTTCAACCTTCACCACTGCCCTTCTTTTATGCGAATTGAATGCATTATCATTCGCTCCCAACTGAGACAGTCTTTAAAAAGTATTTCTTATCAAAAGCCACTGATTGCATTTTGAAATTTTATTGATTCTTCATCACTGGCACCATAAATCCGTTGGAGAGCAGATAATGCATTCTATGTCTAAATTTAGAAGATGCACGCTTGTCCATGTAATTTTTTTTATGCAAATAAGATTTCATTAGCGACAGTGATAGTCCACTTAAGTGGACCAGACAAATGGCAAGAGCCGAACGAGGAGACCTTATTGATAACACACACGCGGGTAAACATTTATTGTTGCCCCTGCAATTGTAATCGTTATGGTCAATGATTTATTAATTACTTTCTCCTTAAGAATGAGCTGTATCTATTTTGATTGGACGTTGACGCTTTGCAGAAGATAGGTTAATGATGGTTTTATGGATGGTATTGTTGTCGGCTTACATGAATGCTGAAAGGGTTCTTGGAGACGAGGATAGAATAGTTGTATGTCGATGTTAACTAATAAAGTGTAGAGACCAGTAAAGCTGTGATTTCAGGGAGTAGCTAAGAGTCTTGTGATACGTGGGGATACTTTAAGGTGCCATGAGCCTTTTGCAAAAAAGGGGTACCACTTCTAATGAACAAGTCGTGTCAGTGAGAGCTGTGCTGATCACAGAAATTAAGTAAAAGCTGCCAGTAGATAAATACAACGTAAGCATTGCAAATATATTCTATAATTTCGTTTCATCAGTTTGACAGTTGGAAAGTAGGACAATTCAAGAGTCTTTTTATAGATAACAAGAAATTTTGATTTATTGATTTTGACCAAATGCGTATTAGGTCGAGATCCTGGTTTAATTTAAGAATTACATCCTCTACGCATCCCAGCTTGCAGCTGATGTAGAGCTTAAGGTCTTCTGCATACACAGTTGGTGCTGAAAATATGGAAAAAAATATTTCTGCAGACTGTATAACGGCGGCGAAGACCAACATCCCACTGTCAGGCAGAATGAACATTCAACATAGACGATGATAGTCAATACTTCCGCCCACCTGACCAAAATGTAATGAGGATAGTAATATCCAAGCTGAAATTAAACAAGGCTGTTGGACCTGACGGCTTACTGGCCGAACTTTTCAAGGCAGCTGGTGATGAATTGGTAGAGTGCATACACCAACTCATCTCTAAGATTTGATCAGACGAGTGCGAGCCTGATGAATGGAATCCCAGCATCGTTCGCCCAATCCACAAAACAGAAGACCTTCTCTTACTTACTTACTTAGATGGCGCTACAGTTCGGGGTGAACCTGGGCCTCAACCAACAAGCCTCTCCATTTAGCTCGGTCTTTAGCTAATTGCCTCCAGTTGCGCACTCCAAGTTGGTCGAGGTCCCATTGAACTTGTGCGCGCCACCTACGGCGAGGAGGTCCTCTACTGCGTCGTTCCTCCGGGTTAGAAGACTCTGCGGGCCAGAGCGTTGGTGTCCATTCGCTCTACATGTTCTAGCCGTCTCAGACGTCCAATACGCAGTTTTGTGACTAGGTCGATCTCGCTGTACAGCTAGTACAGTTCTATATTGAATCTTCTCCTCCAAAACCCGTCAACGCAAACGGGACCGAATATCTTTCGAAGAATTTTTCTCTCGAAGCGACCAAGAATATCTTCATCCTCTTTTAATAAAGTTCATGTTTCAGCACCATAAAGCAGGACTGGGATGATCAGCATCTTATACAGAGTCTCCTTAGTTGTTCGAGATACGGCTTTACTGTTGAATTGCCTTATAAGCCCAAAAAAACAGCGATTGGCAAGAGTTATTCTTCGCTTTATTTCTGCGCTGATGTTGTTCTCAGAGTTTATAGCACAGCCAAGGTAGACAAAGTCCCTTACTACCTCGAAGTTATGGCTGCCCACTGTGACGTTCTGTCCAATTCGTCGGTGTTGATTGTCCCTTCTCGTTGACAAAACTTACTTAGCTTTGTCCTCGTATATCGCTAAACCCATTTTTGTCGCTTCTGCTTCAATGCTTGTAAACGCATCGGTGACAACCCGCTAAGTTTTTCCAATTATGTCAATATCGTCGGCATATGCAAGCAGTTGTTCGGACTTTTGATAGATTTTGCCTCCGGTGTTGGCTTGTGAGTTCCGCACAATCCGTTCAAGTACAATATTAGAGAAGTTACATGACAGCGCGAAACCTTGTAAAATAGGCGAACCCCACAGGCGGATTAGTTGAAATGCTGTGAAATAGCAGGGTTGTGATCCCTTATCTTCGGATCATAACCTCGCTGAAAAAAGAAGAAGAAGAAGAAGAAGAAGAAGAAGAAGAAGAAGAAGAAGAAGAAGAAGACAGTGCGTCACCTTGTCTAAAACCTTTTTTGACATCAAAGGTATCGGTGAGGTCATTACCGACCTTGATGGAGCAGCGAACGTTACCCATCGTCATCCTGCACAGATGAACAAGTTTGGAGGGATGTCAAAACTAGACATGGCTCTATATAGCTCTTCTCTATAGATGCTGTCATAGGCGGCCTTGAAATCGATATAGAGATGATGAGTATCGATTTGGAATTCTTGGGTTTTCTCCAGGATCTGCCGAAGTGTGAAGATTTGATGGATGGTGGACTTTCCTGGCCTGAAACCGCACTGATAGGGTCCAATCAGGCTGTTTATAAAAGGTTTCAGGCGTTCACATACATGTCGGCAATATGACGTCGTCGTTGATCAGTCTTAGACGATCCCCATAGAGTGGTAAGTTATAGTAGTCAACCCAAGAAAACTGCGTAAGGATCCGAGAATTCCTTAGATTAGCTATTCCCAGCAAGTGTCAAGTTGGCACTACTAATATCGATCGAAGTTGAGTTCACTATGACAGATGACACCTAAGCCACGTATGATGTGACTCAGGGTATAACCTTGTGGCGAATAAAGAAGACTCTGAAAGGTGGTGGAAAGCGCTAACGGAAATTAGTAGTACTAACACCAAGTGGAAAACCTATTCAAGTCATCTTTTACAGAGCTGATATAACCATGGGATCATGCCTTAGGCTTTAAACTGGTCAATGGACGATTGGTATCAATTTTATCAGAATTACTTAGGTTCTACATATGTAAATAAGCCTAATTTATAAGCGTCCTTTAATTATTCAAACCTCTGACTATGTGACCAAGTTGTTCATAGCAAGGTTAAGATCCAAGCACACCAGTAAACCTGAACAAAACAGAAAGCGTTCAAAGTTTCAGAGCCACAAGATCTAGAAGCAGGTGAGACAACTGAGCAGAACTGGGCGAAATCCAACAAAATGTTAAGCTGTGAGAGAAATGGAGTACCCGCTAAACGCACTTCTTGGTGCGTATTCTGTTACGGCATTCAGAAATCCACAGAGTCAGCCAGGCTTAGAAAAATCCTCTCCAAGTATAAACTGCTGTAGGGAGAGAGTGGATACCTGTCCTTACTAATAAACGTACTCACTGGTCACAATCTACTAAGAAGTCACACTCTAAAAATGAAACTAATCGATCACGATTTTTGCAGAAGGTACGGAGATGAAGAAAGTTATGAGGATACTCCCCACTTTCTATTTTATGTCGCTGCCCGAGCCTCTGTCACCTAACAAAAATAATTCTAGGAAGACACTACTTCTAAGAAATTGAAGAGGTATCTGATGTTTCACTCTCCAATCTCAACCGTTTTTTGGGGACATCAGGCTGGCTAAGAGCACCCAACAGCGATCCCCAAGTATAGGAAGGAAGAACTCCAGACCAAGATCACTGGAACAAAACCTCAATGGGCATCACAATGGGTCAACATAGACCTGAAGAAGAATTGTTTCTTATTTAACCCACTTACCTAACCTAACCTAAGCTCGTTAATGCTTATTGTGATCTCTTCCTTTGGTGACTTTCACTTAAATTAAATTGAGTCGGTTTCAGCTCCTATCTTATAGCGATATAGAAAAAAAAACTATTTCCGCTTTTATAAGCGGAAGCACTGTCATCCTTTCATCGGTATAAACTCTTTCTCAAGTAGTAGTTGGCATTTTTGAAACCTACTTTTGCTGACCAACTGAGACTTGTCCGGGAACTGCAAATAAAAATCGATAAGCATCGATCGCATTATTGAAAATATGCAATTGTATATTTTGTTCCCGGCCTTGCTGAATAGTGTCAAGTCAAGTAACCCACGTATGACTCAGCGACAAAGCTAGGTTAGATTAGGTGGAAAGCCGCCAGGTTACCTGGTGGCTCGCATAGGCCTACATTGGTCCTAAGCAATACTTATATACCTGCTGAAGTGAGGTAATGAAAGTTTTATTGAGATATATTATCTTATTATTATCTAGTAGGACATAGAAAGTGTCCGTTGTCCTCCTCAACGCCCTGGTCGTCACAATTTCTGCAAACGTACTGTAAATCAATTAACTTCATCTTCTCTGTGTGTTTGCTTGACATATAACGTTCTCTTATAACTCTTGTGGCTACTGCTATAGAATGTCTGTATAGATTTACTGATCTTCAACTTCGGCCAGAGAGCCTTTGTGTTCTTACATGTTTAAATATTTTCCCATCAGCTTTCAGCTATGCCTATCATTATATTTGTTATTTTAGATTTACGTATGAAATGGAAGTCGTTAACCCCCCTGGCAGCTGAACTCCTCGTGGCGGGGGGGCGGGCAACGTGACTGGGATGTGCAGAAGAAAATGACAAGAAGAAAACGACCGGCCTCGGATATTGCCAAGCCAGGGCATCCTTTGGAGCCAGGCCTGAAGGGTGTCAGTATGCGAGCGTCTGGTGGTCGGCCTGTCCCGCTCGGCAGCCGGCCGGGTCAAACCCGAAATGGCTACGAGCTTCCTGTCTATGGTCTCGCGAACCATTACGGGGGTCAAGAAGTGAGCGCGCTGTGCACCGATAGGGGCACAGATGGACTCTCTGAATTTCAATAACGGCATCGACTTAGGATAGGCACATGGAACGTCTCATCGCTCACAGGGAAGGACCTGGAGCTTGTTGAGGAGGCTGTTAAAAGTCGACTAGATATAGTTGGCGTCTCTTCAACAAAGCAAAGAGGTTCTAAAACTGTGGACCTTTTG
This sequence comes from Brachypalpus laphriformis, assembly GCA_945910035.1. Classification (NCBI taxonomy): domain Eukaryota; kingdom Metazoa; phylum Arthropoda; class Insecta; order Diptera; family Syrphidae; genus Brachypalpus; species Brachypalpus laphriformis. The sequence continues at coordinate 131,055,834 of OX246755.1, forward strand.
GATGGGTGGAAGCTCTTCCTGTCAGGAGTCGCACCCTCAATGTCTGCCCAGGCGGGAGTGGGCATACTCACAAGTCCCAGGTTGACAGACAGAGTATTGAAGTGGATACCATTAGGAGGGAGAGTTGCGATCTTAAAGATCAAGCTTGAAAGATGAACTCTGGCATTGGTGCAGGTGTATGCACCGAACCTTCAGTCAGAGTATGCAGCTTTCTTAGATGAAGTTGATGTTGCCCTTGAAAAGGTTGCAGATATGGATTCTTTTGTCCTGATGGGTGACTTCAATGCTCATGTGGGTGTAGATGTTATGACATGGGGGAGTGTGATTGGGAGGAACGGTGATCCTGACCAAAACGCGAACGGAGAGAATTTGTTGGATTTTTGTTGTGAAAATGGCTTATCCATCACGAACACTATCTTTCCACACAAAGACATTCACAAATACACATGGTACCGTCTTCAGCAGAAGTCGCTGATCGATTTCTTTGTGGTACCATCGTGTCTGAAGAGAATGGTTTGTGATGTTCGCGTATTGAGAGGGGCCGAACTGTCAACTGATCATCACTTAGTGCTGTGCAAATTGTATCTTAGCGAGAGAGTGCCTCCCCTACCCGAGCGTAAACCAGAGATAGCTACACGCATACGATGGGAGAGGTTACAGGACGATGAGATACGGGAGACATTTGCGCGGCAAATATCTGAAAGGTTTGAACGAATTCTAACTGTTCCATAAAATGTAGAGGAAGAATGGCAACTGTTTTCAACAGGGGTTATTGCCTCTGCGGGACAGCTTGGTTTAAAACGCCCGGAGTTCAAGAAGCCATCAGAGAGAAGAAGAGAGCCTTTAAGGTGTGGATTCACTTGGGGAGCTCCGATTCTCGAAATCGGTACACTGAGGCGCGAAGAACCTGCAAACTAACTGTGAAAATAGTGAAAGAACAGTCTCGGAAGGAGTTTGGCGAGAAATTGGAACGTGACCACAGATCTGCAAATAAGATGTTCTGGCAGGCCGTCCGCCGACTCAGAGGAAAAAAGTTGAATATTGTTGAAGGAGTTAAATCCAAAGACGGTACACTTCTTTCCAATGAGAAGGACATCTTACGCAGATGGAGCGAGCACTTCTCAGAATTGCTCAATCCCGAACAGAGCACCGAAGATGACAGACCTATTGTCGAGAGTTGGGTGGAAAGTAGTCCTACGGTAGAGGAAGTAACTTTGGCGATCAAAGCGCTAAAGGTTGGCAAATCTGCTGGGTGTATGAAATTCGGCCAGAAATGCTCAAGGCTTTAGGTAAAGAGGGAGTGCAATGGCTCTCGCGTGTCGTTAAAGTGGTCTGTGAACGCGCTGAAACTCCTGGTGATTGGCAAATAGGGGTGATAGTTCCTCTTTTTAAAAGAGGGGACAAAAGAGATTACGCCAACTATAGGGGTATATCTCTTTTAAGTCTTCCTGGAAAAATCTTCGCTAAGGTGCTAGAAACGCGTTCAGACCTGTGGTAGAGGACAGTTTGGGGGATGAGCAGTGCGGTTTTCGTCCCAGTAGAAGCACAGCCGACCAGTTATTCACTTTCAAAATGGTTCTTGAGAAAGCCTGGAAGTATGCCAAACCAGTATACACTTGTTTTGTAGATTTGGAAAAAGCATATGATAGGGTTCCTCGAGGCAAACTCTGGAGTGCTCTGCAGGAGTATGGGATTGATGGTTCTCTGTTAAGGGCGATTCAGTCTTTATATACAAGCTGTAGAAGCTGTGTCCGGATAAACGGTGTTAAATCAATACCTTTCACTGTGGGCGTTGGACTCCGCTAGAGGTGCGTTTTCCCACCTCTCCTCTTCATTGCATATATGGATTGGATGTTGCTGCGCAGCCGTGGTGGGGAATGTTTCGAAGTGGGAGACCTAAGGATCAGTCATCTGCTCTTTGCTGATGATTTGGTCATCCTTGGGTCCTCTCAAACCGATCTTCAGCGCGCACTCGAAAGGTTTGTAGCCGTTTGTGATGATGCTGGAATGAAGATCAACGTGAACAAGTCAGAAGTAATGGTCGTTCCAAAAGCCCATTTAGTGCACTCTGCATGTTAGTGGAGTTCCACTGAAGCAGGTGGATAAGTTTAAGTACCTCGGGGTCTTATTCACGAGTGATGGGAGGAGCAAGGCCAAGTTATCCTGTAGAATTGGTTAGGCTGGATCAATTTTGAGAGAGCTTGGCCAGTCTGTTGTAAGGAAGGCTGAACTTAGTGTTCAAGCTAAGCTATCGGTTTTTAACTCGGTGTATGTTCCAACTCTCACCTATGGTCATGAAATTTAGGTAGTGACCGAAAGAATAAGATCGCGGATATAAGCTGCCGAAATGAGGTTCCTTCGCGGTGTCTCTGGAATAACTCGTAGGGATCGAGTGCGCAACACCAGAGTACGCGAGGCGCTCAACGTTGAGCAGCTACTTCTCCGAACGGAACGATCTATGCTTCAATGGTTTGGGCACGTAGTGCGTATGCCCCCAGACCGGCTTGCAAGATGTGGCATGGTGGCCGTGGCCTCTGGTAGGCGACCCCGCGGTAGGCCTACAAATAGATGGTTGGACCAAGTCCGGCATCTCTCCTGGAGCCGTATAGGGATTCCTCCTGATGAGTTTCAGTCAGCGGCGGAGGATCGAGTAGGATGGAGAGTCCACCTGAGCATTATACCCCCGCGACCCTCATGAAGGATTACGGGCCATTGAAATGTGTATGGAAGTCGTTATTGATGCACAGAGATCCGATCCTATGCCAGCTCATCCGCTTTTCCATTCACTTTTCCATGGTTGGTTGGGTATTAACGTAAATGGAGATATCCTCCTGTGATGTGTCCAATACTCTTACCCTTTAGGCTGCATCGTAAATGGCTAGAATCTCGGCTTAGAAAGCAATGCATGAATTCGAAAGACGTTTGAATGTGGATATGTCAAGTTTTTGAGAAAAAAATACCTGATCCGGCATCATTGTCCGTCTTCACACGTTTGTATAAATCGCTTTTGCAGAATTATGATAGTATTAAATGCCCATTCATACCTGTTGGGTATCCTTTCTTACCGAGTAATTACGATTGAAATCCATGTAGGTGGTCACGTAGTCAGTTTCCTCATCAGCATTGAGATCGAGTGAAGTACTAAGAGGCATATGATCATATGTTCTAACCTTCCAGCAATTAGTAGCTTTACGGTGGAAAGCATTTAATATATACTATAGGTCCATAGGAAGGTCATAAGTATAGAATTGTCTTGAAGAGCACCCGTTGTGGATAGATATGCTGCTTTTTGTACCTTTGTCGGCAGCTGCTAACTTTTGAATTTATATTTAAATAACCTTAACCCATTTTACATCTTCTTTCAGTTGTGTGGTCTATCAATCGTGTGGGCGGGCATATGGTTGCACACAGATCTGCAGAACTACCTCAAAATTAGTACAGAATACTCACAAGCTGCGCCATTGGTTCTGGTCACTATCGGAACTATTATCATCTTCGTGTCCACCTTAGCATGCACTTGTATAGTAAAAGTGCAACAAACGATGCTAGTAGTCGTAAGCGCCTTATCCTTTCACCTTTTAGATTCTTACTTACCAAGTTTTTCTCACGCAGTATGGTGCTTTCCTCATCATGATCCTATTTACGGTGATCGTACTATCAGCCTACATATATACTTACAGAGATCAAGTAACCAAGGGGCTGGCTGAAGGAATCCGCAACGACATCCGACACTACAATAATCCGCCAACAAATCACACAAAAATCATCGATTTCGTTCAGAAAAAGGTAAGTAAAGATGATTGTAAGCTAGATGAAGACTTTCAAATTCCTCTCATTTATCAGCTTGAATGTTGCGGCGGCGAGAGTTACCGAGATTGGTCGAAGAGCCCAAAGAAAGTCGTTCCGGAATCATGTTGTATGAAGCCTTTAAATAAGTGCATTCGTAAGGATCCGAAAACACTCTTTAAAACAGTAAGTCCGGACTCAGTTAGCGGAAATCGATTGTAAGAAAGAATCTTCTTTCAGGGATGCGTGGTTAAGCTACAGAACTTGGTGAACTCGAATTTGGCTTTGATTGGGTCCACAGCATCGGCTATAGCACTATTTCCCTTATTTGGAGCCATACTTACATTTTGTTTAGCAGCAACTTCAAGGAAACGCGGTTATGAGCCGATCATTTAGGCAGGCCAAGTCTGGAAGAAATTTGAACACCTGTTTGGTGGACACATTTGACTGAGTTGGGTTTCATTGTCCTTTCGATTTTTTTAGAAATTATAATGTCCAATTTATTTAAGCTTTAATTTGTTAACTTGTTGTGTTTATATTTTTTGTTTGTTTAAATTTTGTTTTCAATAAATAAAAAGAAACTAGTCTTTTAACTATAAACCTTCGCCTTAACCATCGACAATTTCAGCATGTGACCGTTGTGCGGCGTTGCAACGCCGTTGTATTGACGAATACAAGGATGCCGAAATCCGTCCAAAATATTTGCAAAGCACAACAGACTTCATGGACTAGAGAACGTCCAACGACAGCAGCTTGAAGCTTTATACACTGATATCCTGCGTCAAATCCTTGTATGATTTCATAACGGGGTTTTTCAATAAGGACCGGTCGATTTCGACAGCTCATGGCGTTATTGTTGTTCTATCTGTTGGTAATTTTCCTACTTTTTATTTTTCAGAAACTAAAGGCAAATCACCATGGTAATTTACAACGTCAAGCAGCACATGCAAATGATAAAACTTTATTATCAAGAGGGGTGTTCTGTTGGGGCAACGATGCGCCCATTTTACGCTTTATATGGTCGTCCTTCCCAGTCAATGGTTGCTGGCCAAATTCGAGTCGACCGGTTCATGCCAAAAAAAACGCCGCTGTCCGTGAGAGTGTACAGGAGAACCCGAGGCAGTCAATTCCGCGCTGCGCACAAGAACTCGGCCTTTCGCAGACATCAACTTGTACAATTTTGCGTCGGGACTTGGGCGTACATAATCCAACTGACCAAGGAGCTGAAGGAAAACGATGTTGGAAAGTTGCAAGCGGACTCCGATTTCAGCAAAAACAATCATCTTCAGCGACGAGGCCCATGTTTGCATGAACGGGTACGTCAACAAGCAAAATTGTCGGATTTGGGACGATACCAATCCACAGAGGTCCACCAAGTGGCAATGCATCCGCAGAAAGTCACTGTTTGCGGTGGATTGTGGGCCCGCGGCATCAATTATTTCATTTATTATTAATGTTGTAATGCCTATACACTTTAAGATATAATAACTCATTCATTAGTGATAAGCTTAGACTTGGGGATCTGCACTGCGATTGATCAGGAAACGACTGCTCAAAACTTGGCAACAATCAAGTTCGTGACGAAGTGGTTGCTTTACCTCCTAGTGGTGGCCCCCGCAACTATACTATAAAACCTTATACGAGTGGGCTAAAATTGCAAGTGCGGATTGTCTAGAGCCTTGATTTTAGACTAGGTAACGTGAGCCAGCACCGTGGCGTAAGTGGTTAGTGTGTCGGATCACTACGCATGAGGTTCCAAGTTGGAATCCCAGAAAACACCAAAAAGTTTTTTCACGGTCCCACCTCTCGCGAGCGTCTGACAAACATCCGAGAGTATTGTTGTCTCAAAAAAGCTTCTCAAATCGCCGTTCGGATTCGGCACTAAACTGTAGGTCCCTTCAATTCGTGTGCAAAATATAACGCACACAACATGAGTGGTTGCGAGAAGCTAGGCCCTGGCACTTAAAGAGCTGTTGCGCCAAATATATATATATAACGTGAGCCAGCAACCTGCGTTAACGAACATTTTCCCGCTACAGAAACCCGCGGTATGCCTATGATAAGGAATGATCACAGTTTGACTGTAAAGACGCTCCTCGACTCGGAAAGCGAAGGTCCTTACAATGCCAGATTCCTCCAATTGGAAAAAATGCATGCGATATCAATTGGACATTTTGGAGGTAAGTGAAATAAGATAGTTAGAAGCGGGCGAGTACCACTCCCCAACGCGTAACACTGCACTACTCTATTCTGGAAGACCATCCGGAAGTCCGCGGAAATATGGAGTCGGATATCTGTTAACAACAACAGCACGCAAGGATCTAATTTCCTGGCAGCATCATGGTGATACGACTATGACGGCCAGATTCCGGACTAGAGCACAACGCGTCACCATCATACAGTGTTACGCCCCAACGAATAGTTCGTCTGAGGACGAAAAGGAGAGCTTCTACAATCTCTTAAGTGCCGTCATTAACACAACACCAAATGGAGACATTGTCATAGTGATGGGGGATTTGAATGCCAAGGTAGGCAACGACAACGAAGGGCTCAAATCAGTAATCGGAAAGCATGGACTAGGCAACCGCAATGACATCGGCGAAAGGTTTGTGGATTTCTACAATGCCAACCGCCTTGTGATAGGTGGCACCATGTTTGAGCACAAGACCTGCCACAAAGTCTTCCAATGACAGGCAAGCAACCTCCATCTAAATTGACCAGTTTGCCATCAGCCGCCGCTTTAGAAGCAGTCTCCTGGATGTCCGAAGCAGACGAGGGGCATATGTGGGGATAGTACGAGATCACCAGCTTATGATAGCTACTCTCCAACTACGCACTGCTGCAGTTCGAAGATCCCACGACAACTCAAGAATGCTCAGGTTCAACATCGATAGACTTAGTGATCCTTCAGTGCCCAAACAGTTAAGGGAGCACCTTTCGCAAGGTGTGGAAGTAATGAGCAGCTCACTGCCCGCAAATGTTTTTACATCTAGTGCTGAAAGAATTATCGGTCGATCGTAGGCAAGACATAAGGCATGGCTTTCCGAGGATACCTGGAGACGGATTGACGAGCGGAAACAGCTGAAAGCTCGAGTTGTAGCTACTCCAGCGGCAGTGAGAAACGAGCTAGAGTCCCTATATCTCATGAAGATGAGAGAAGTTCAGCGTAGCGTGCGACGTGACAGCCGCAGCTACATCAACGCGCTGGCTACAGAAGCAAAAGAAGCTGCACGGAGGTGGGCCAGTTGCACCGTATACGGAATCACGAAAGAGCTGATAGGTGGTCGCAGCTCCAGTCAACACCCAGTGAAAAGCCTAAACGGTTTCTTGCTCATTTCGGATGAGGACAAGCTCAAGAGTTGGCAAGAGCATTTTGCTACGGTTTTGAATCGCATATTCGCTAGCAGCTCCAAAATCAGACTGAGGTGCCCGAGGTGAGAAGTTCCCGCATACGCACCACGACCTCCACTAATGATGAGATGATTACCGCGATCAAAGCACTCAAAACCAACAAGGCGGTAGACATTGACGGTATTTCCGCAGAGCTTGGGAATCTGAGAGCTTCCCTGGCGAGTGAAAAAATTGAATGATCGATTGTGGGCGCCGTGGCGTATGTGGTTAGTGTGTCGGATCACTGCGCGTGAGGTTCCGAGTTCGAATCCCAGAAAACACCAAAAAGTTTTTTCACGGTCCCACCTCTCGCGAGCATCTGATAAACATCCGAGAGTATTGTTGCCACGAAAAAGCTTCTCAAATCGCCGTTCAGATACGGCACTAAACTGTAGGTCCCTTCCATTTGTGAGAAAAATATAACGCACACAACATGAGTGGTTGCGAGAAGCTAGGCCCTGGCACTTAAAGAGTTTTCGCGCCAAATATGTATGTATGTATCGTCAGTGTTAGTAAGAACGGAAATTTAATGGAAACTGGAGGGGTATCTGCGTGCTGCCTGCTGTAGCTAAGAGAGTAATTAAACTCATCCTAGACCGAATTAAACAACATCTCGAAGACACACTCGATGCCGAACAAGCAGATTTCCGCTCTGGATCCTCCTGCGCCGACCACATCAACACCTTGCGGATTATCATCGAAAAGTGCCTTGAATATCGATCGCCACTTCACCTGCTGTTCATCGTTTTTGAGAAGGCGTTCGATAGTGTCAACAGGGAGTTTATTTGGCGTGCCTTACGCAGGAGAGGTATTCCCGATAAGCTAATTGCTATTATCAAAGCTACATATGAAGGCTCAGAATGTCACGTTCTGCACAGGGGGAGGTTGTCTGAGTAATTTGAGATCCAAAGTGGGGTAAGACAAGGCTGTATCCTTTCACCAATACTAATCCTATTGGTGATTAGCGATGTGCTTCATGCAGCTTTGTCGACGGGAAACGGAGGAATTCGATGGACTCTTACATCTCAACTGAAACATCTTGACTACGCTGACGATGTATGCTTATTCTCCCACAGAATTATGGACCTCCACCAAATGACAGCAGATGTGGAGAGGGAGGCAGGTGTCGTCGGGCTGAAAATTAATACGGCGAAAACTAAAATTATCAGCCTTGGAACAAACTCATCGGCTCAAATATGCATTGGTGGACAACCGGTAGAGAGAGTAGAGGATATCAAGTATCTTGGGAGTATTGTCTCGACCGATGGTGGAACCGAACTGAATATAGCCAAGAGGATCGCCAAAGCAAAGTCTTTGTTCGAGATCTTGTCCAAAATATGGCGAAGCAATGCAATCAGTTTGACCACCAAGCTAAGATGCTCCACTCCAATGTTGAATCCATGCTGTTATGTAGATGCAGCGCATGGAAAGTGACCACTATTATCACCAAAAACTGCAAACGTTCGTTAATAGGTGTCTGCGCAATATCTTAAGGATTTTCTGGTCCAATCATATCTCTAACGTACAGCTTTATGAGAGAATGGGTCAGGAACCAATAGGTACAACCAATCGGATCACGAAAGAGGTGGCATTGGATTGGTCACACGTTCCGAAAGGATGACAGTTCCATAGCGGACCATGCTATGCAATGGAACGCTTTATCTCAGGATGGCAGCAGACCTGGCGGCCCGAGGAGAACAAGGCGCAGAACAGTCGAGAAGGAGGGACGCCAGTTGGGGAAAAGTTGGGGAGGGCTGAGACACATTGCCAGAAACCGTACACGATGGCGCGTAGGCGTAGTAGAGACCCTAGCACCCACAAGGGGATACAGGACATAAGAAAAGTAAAGTAAGCACCTAGTTACCTAATCGTCATGAAAGTTTGTTTCTATTAGTGACGATTCATTCAATCAGTGCTGAAAACTCCTTACTTTCTTACGTATACGAGTATTCCCATATTTAAATGAAACAATCAACTGTCTTACATGTAACTTTTATGAGATTAAAATTTTGCATTAAATAATCATGTATGTACTCATACACCTACACATGTACAAAAGCTTAATATTAAAAAAAAATTAAAATATCATATTTTAAAAATAAACTTAGAATGCTATTATTTACAAAATGTCACATCTACCAAATAAAACTCATCGAAGCATTAGGTACATTTAGGAAAGCCTTCTTGTCGCTGCTGAGGACGGACTGAGTAACGATGAATTACTCTCCATACTTTTCAATCGTTGTAAATTGACGCTGCACGCATAGGTGGAGTTAGTTGCATATGTTGCAGGACCATTTTTTAGAGACTCTTTTGCTTTAATTCCTGTAATGAAAGATACACACCATTTTTTAACTCATATTCTCTTCTTGATTTCAAGAAAGACAACTCACCTAAGCGTGCCAGAATAGCCTGCCACACTCTTCTCTTGAAGACGAAAATGAAAAATACTATAACACCCAGAAGCACATTAAACGAGTCGCTTATGACCCAAAAGAATGTCCTTTTTCGATTGTAGAAGATTATACTAATGATCTCTAAGAGCCATGTAATGCCCATAACCACGAATAGCTTAGTGTTCATCATGAAGCGTGCCTTATCCATAAAGAAGCGTTTTCGAAGAACAGGCTTTTCTGTATTCGAACTTTGCATGCGAAATATTTCGCGTTTCACTTTGTTGCAGTAGCGCATGGTCAGAGTGAAAAGGACGAAATTAACAATGAACAATAGACCAACCGGACCGGAAAAGAAAAGCAATTGTGAAGCTGCTAATGTGTCTGCAAATAAAAATCAAGACGTTAAAACTTTGATTTTAATGGAAGGCATAGACTTACGTTGAAACCAGCATTTCCCCCCACCAAACTTAGGCCGAAGATTGTCGCTTAGAATACTGAACTTTGTTAGACAAAATGTAATAGTGGTCAGGAGAGATGGCAATCCCCATCCATATAGTGAGTATAAGATAAATTTCTTGTGTTGACCTCTCTTCATGCCATGCGAACGTTCGGCACTTCTAAAAATCGAAAAAGAAATGATTGATTATTTTTTATTGTGAATCAGATCAAATCAAAATAAAAAAATATTATGCTCGATATAGAGGAGGTGCTGACCCCCATGTTTTAAAATCTTATAGATTCAAATTGAAAAAAAAAGCAAAAAAAAGCAGCACCAAGAACCTGCCCCTAAACTCCTCTTCGGCGGATAAAAGGCGTCACTCTGCCATGTCTTATGTGCCATTTATGGTAAAACAATGATAATAATCAGCTGAAGACAATTTAAACCATTCCGCAATGATATGGTGTGTTAGGAACCCAACCCACATGATTTTACAATATTAACCGCTGTCGCAACTTAATGAGCTCTGAGAAGCAATATATTTAATCCGTAGTTTGTGCTATTTTTTATTTTTTATTTTTATTTACGTCCTGAACCATTCTGCGGATGAATAGGGGACCATACCCTAAAAGAAGAATTCAGGAAAGTGGAAAGAACAAGCAGGGCAAGGACCTGGATCAACACTCGAGGTATGAGGCGAGCGAAGAAACTACTAGGGAGGGAATTATAACCGAAAGCTTCGAAGCATGTGTCAACCTTAATAAGTATAATCTACGCATCCTAACAGGTTTCCTAATGGGGCACTGTAAGCTCAAGGAAGCTAGGTATAGCAGAAGAAAGATTCCGCAACGAGTTTAGTGAGACTCCGGAGCACATTCTAGAGTCTTGTGGGGCTCTAACCCTAAAAGGAATCAAATACCTGGGCAAGTACCAAATATCAGACGAGGATACACCAACTATAGACCCGCTTACATTCTAAAATTACTCAAAGAAGTTAGACTGGAGAGCGTGCTCTAAGGGTGGTCTATTCTCGCTGAAAACAAGTAATAAGAAAAGACTCTCAAGTCTAATTCTGAGAAGCAGAACACCAGCGGACATGAAGAACGGGATCTACTGGAACAACAAAGCAAGTATCATACTCCACATTTAAACCAAATGGAAAAGCAAACCACTGCACGGCAGACACCCTAATGAGCTTGATGACCCGAACGTAGATGCCCTAATTTCCAACTCTTGGCTTCGATTTGGAAATTTATTTCCAGAAACGGAAGGGTAGCCATCCACGATCAAGTAATAGCGACGAGAAACTACCTAAAGTTCATTATACGGGATCAAACAGTGCAAACTGATATCTGCCGCCACTGCGGAGCCGTCCATGAAACGATACAGCACGTTCTAGCTGGCTGTTCCTCCCTTGCTAACTCACGCAAGCCTCACCGACACCTGTGCTCTACTGTAAGTATACATATACTCCTGCAGCAATTTTAGAAATCCCAGATTATGTCATCTACTGGGACAGAATAATTCTGACGGACACAAGCGTACATTTTAATAGGCCTAGTGTAGTAATCCACAACAAAAGACAAAAGAATATCATTCTTATTGACTTTGCAGTTGTGAATAATAACAATATGGATTCAACGTACCTAACCTTACCTAAGCAGCACGACAACATTACCAGTGGTGTTTTCATCTACAGGTCTGGTCCCAAAAAATACCGTCTCTACTATGGCAAGGCTGAACGTGCCCAAGAAGCTTACCTTCGAAATGCAGAAAGCAATCATCTAGATAGTTCATATTTAAAAGCAAAGAGTGTGAGACACAAGAAAGGAGACCCCCTCAACTGCGCCAATTATAGAGGCATCAGTCTCCTCAACATCGCATACAAGATCTTTTCTGCGATATTGTGTGAACGCCTGAAACCCTTTATCAACAGCCTGATTGGACCCTATCAGTGCGGTTTCAGGCCAGGAAAGTCCACCATCGATCAAATCTTCACACTTCGGCAGATCCTGGAGAAAATCCAAGAATTCCAAATCGATACTCACCACCTCTTTATCGATTTCAAGGCCGCCTATGACAGCATCTATAGAGAAGAGCTTTATAGAGCCATGTCTAGTTTTGACATCCCTGCCAAACTTGTCCGTCTGTGCGGGCTGACGATGGAGAACGCTCGCTGCTCCATCAAGGTTGGTAATGACCTCACCGAGACCTTTGATGTCAAAAAAGGCTTTAGACAAGGTGACGCGCTGTCATGTGACTTCTTCAATATTGTACTTGAACGGATTGTGCGGAACTCACAAGCCAACACCGGAGGCACAATCTATTACAAGTCTGTACAACTGCTTGCATACGCCGACGATATAGACATTATCGGAAGATTTCAGCGGGCTGTCACCGGTGCTTTTGCAAGCATTGAGGCGGAAGCGGCCAAAATGGGTTTGGCGATAAACGAGGGCAAAACCAAGTATATGCTGTCAACTAGAAGGGAAAACCAACACCGACGAATTGGACAAAACGTCACCGTGGGCAGCTATAACTTCGAGGTAGTAAGGGACTTTGTCTACCTAGGCTCTGCTATAAATTCTTCTAACAAAATCAGCGTAGAAATCAATCGAAGAATAACTCTTGCCAATCGCTGTTTTTTGGGCTTATAAGGCAATTCAACAGTAAAGCCCTATCTCGAACAACTAAGGAGACTCTATATAAGACCTTGATCATCCCAGTCCTGCTTTACGGCGCTGAAACATGGACTTTATTAAAAGAGGATGAAGATATCCTTGGTCGCTTCGAGAGAAAAATTCTTCGTAAGATTTTCGGTCCCGTTTGTGTTGACGGGTTTTGGAGGAGAAGATTCAATCACGAACTATACGAGCTGTACAGCGACATCGACCTAGTCAAAAAACTGCGTATTGGACGTCTGAGATGGCTAGGACATGTAGAGCAAATGGACACCAACGCTCCGGCCCGCAGAGTCTTCGAATCTAACCCGGAGGGACGACGCAGTAGAGGGAATCATCGCCGTAGGTGGCGCGCACAAGTTCAAGGGGACCTCGACCAACTTGGAGTGCGCAACTGGAGGCAATTAGCTAAAGACCGAGCTAAATGGAGAGGCTTGTTGGTTGAGGCCCAGGTTCACCCCGAACTGTAGCGCCACCTAAGTAAGTAAGTAAAGTGAGACGTGTTTGGTTTATACCCGCATGTCCATCTAAGCCCAGCAAATGACAGGTGAATGTTATCCTACTTGAGAATGTAGAGATAATGCAAAAGCTAACCAATAATAATAATAATACTCGTATATCGAGTGAGTATTAGAAAATTCCGCACGCATTACACCTATGCTCCATCAGCAGATTTCCGAAGAAGAAGTTTGGCTAACAATCTCTGAAACACAGAACTGAAAGGCTCCGGGCGTGGACCAGATACAAAATATTTGGATTAAGAAGCTAACCGCAGCTCATGAGTAACTGGCAAAATAATACAACGATATTATGCAGTGCACCAGGTCCACCCCACATTTCTTGACCGCAGGAATAACATACCTTTTACCTTGTACGTTGATGACCTGAAGCTCTACTCTAATAGGAGAGATAAACTTTACAGGATGGTAGAGGTAGTCAAAAGTTTTCGTAATGATATCCAGATGGAGTTTGGGCTGTATAAATGTAAGATGACTCATCTAGTAAAAGGGCAGCTAGACCCAAGTGCCCAATAGATCAAAATCAGGTAATAGAAGACCTTCAGTTTGGGGAAATCTTTAAGTACTTGGGATTCCTGCAATTAAAAGGCATAAGCCACGATAAGATCATAAAGAGCCTAATGAACCAATTTAAGGTAGGGTTTATTGCAGTTCTTAAGTCAGGTCTCAGCGAAGGAAACAAGTGTAAGGCCATCAACACGTGAGTAGCACCCGTTCTAACCTACTCAATTGGAGTTATAAAGTGATCTCCGACTAACATAATGCACTTGGGCATCATGATCCGCACATCCCTTACTAGGTATCAAAGCCATCATCCACAAGGAGCCATCGATAGGATAATATTGCCTCGAAGTATAAGAGGCAGAGGAAGAGTGCACCTTCGCGAGCTTCATCACTCGCAAAGCTTATTGCTCCGGCATTAATTCCAAAGCAGCTCGTCACCACTATTGAAGGCCATAAGCTTAAGCGACGATGGCTACACGCTTCTGTTTCTCAATAGGGACGACTTTCCTACCCCTGTAGATGGAATTACTGTCGATGACATCATGTCAGCCAGTTGAAGCACATAGAAACAACTGGTTCAAATTTATGGCTTGAGGAAGGCAAGCTATTTTCCGTAACGGAAGGCTTCGCAATAGCGATCCAGGATAGAGTGATACCAACCAGGAACTACCGAAGGGCAATTCTTAAGGAAAGGGTCGAAGACAAGTGCAGACGATGTGGCAAAGCTGGAGATATAATTGGCCACATCCTTGGAGGTTGCAGTACACTCGCACCTCTAGACTATTCCAATTGTCACAACAACGTTGCCAAGATGATCCACCAGCAGCTAGCGGTGCAACCTGGTCTTATTCAGCACACTCTGCCCTACTATATGTAAATACCACCCAACGTCCATTTTGAAAAATTCAGCAGCCAAACTCTATTGGGATAGGACAGTGATTAAAGCAAATAAAGCCGACATCATGCTCTTTCAAAAAGCTTCCTGGAGGCTATAGATATATGATGTAGCAGTGCCACTGAGTAGAAACCAACAGACCACTTACGCAATGAAGGCTTCAAAACACACACCTCTTACTTACTTACTTAGGTGGCGCTACAGTTCGGGGTGAACCTGGGCCTCAACCAACAAGCCTCTCCATTTAGCTCGGTCTTTAGCTAATTGCCTCCAGTTGCGCACTCCAAGTTGGTCGAGGTCCCCTTGAACTTGTGCGCGCCACCTACGGCGATAATTCCCTCTACTGCGTCGTCCCTCGGGGTTAGATTCGAAGACTCTGCGGGCCGGAGCGTTGGTGTCCATTCGCTCTACATGTCCTAGCCATCTCAGACGTCCAATACGCATACGCAGTTTTTTGACTAGGTCGATGTCGCTGTACAGCTCGTATAGTTCGTGATTGAATCTTCTTCTCCAAAACCCGTCAACGCAAACGGGACCGAAAATCTTACGAAGAATTTTTTCTCTCGAAGCGACCAAGTATATCTTCGTCCTCTTTTAATAAAGTCCATGTTTCAGCGCCGTAAAGCAGGACTGGGATGATCAAGGTATTATATAGAGTCTCCTTAGTTGTTCGAGAGAGGGCTTTACTGTTGAATTGCCTTATAAGCCCAAAAAAACAGCGATTGGCAAGAGTTATTCTTCGATTGATTTCTGCGCTGATTTTGTTTGCTGAATTTATAGCAGAGCCAAGGTAGACAAAGTCCCTTACTACCTCGAAGTTATAGCTGCCCACGGTGACGTTTTGTCCAATTCGTCGATGTTGGTTTTCCCTTCTAGTTGACAGCATATACTTGGTTTTGCCCTCGTTTATCGCCAAACCCATTTTGGCCGCTTCCGCCTCAATGCTTGCAAAAGCACCGGTGACAGCCCGCTGAGATCTTCCGATAATGTCTATATCGTCGGCGTATACAAGCAGTTGTACAGACTTGTAATAGATCCGGTGTTGGCTTGTGAGTTCCGCACAATCCGTTCAAGTACAATATTGAAGAAGTCACATGACAGCGCGTCACCTTGTCTAAAGCCTTTTTTGACATCAAAGGTCTCGGTGAGGTCATTACCGACCTTGATGGAGCAGCGAGCGTTCTCTATCGTCAGCCTGCACAGGCGGACAAGTTTGGCAGGGATGTCAAAACTAGACATGGCTCTATAAAGCTCTTCTCTATAGATGCTGTCATAGGCGGCCTTGAAATCGATAAAGAGGTGGTGAGTATCGATTCAGAATTCTTGGGTTTTCTCCAGGATCAGCCGAAGTGTGAAGATTTGATCGATGGTGGACTTTCCTGGCCTGAAACCGCACTGATAGGGTCCAATCAGGCTGTTGATAAGAGGTTTCAGGCGTTCACACAATATCGCAGAAAAGATCTTGTACGCGATGTAATTGGCGCAGTTGAGGGGGTCTCCTTTCTTGTGGATCGGGCAAACGATGCTGAGATTCCATTCATCAGGCATACACTCCTCTGACCAAATATTGGAAATGAGTTGGTGTATGCACTCTACCAATTCATCCCCAGCTGCCTTGAAAAGTTCGGCCGGTAAACCGTCAGGTCCAGCAGCCTTGTTCGATTTTAGCTTGGATATTGCTATCCTCACTTCGTTTTGGTCAGGTGGACGGAAATTTTGACTATCATCGTCTATGTTGAATGGTTCATTCTGCCTGACAGCGGGATGTTGGTCTTCGTCGCCGTTATACAGTCTGCAGAAGCAGTTTTACCATATTCTCAGCACCGACTGTGATTCTACTACGAGGTTTCCATTTTCATCTCTACAGGTTTCTGAACGGGTATTGCTCCTCTGACACGTTCTTTTTCCCTTTTGGTAAAACTTCCATGCATTGTTCCTGGAGTATAAACTCTCGATATTCTCAAACGCGCGCTTCTCATGCTCTTTCTTCTTCTTTTGGAGAAGCCGATGCTCTTCCCGCCTCTTTTGCTCGTAGAGTTCACGAGCAGCTCTCGTCTTCCTTTGCAGCGCCGCTTTATATGCCTCTTGTTTTGCTGCATGCACTCGCCGGCATTCTTCGTCAAACCAGGGGTTTCCCGGTGGTGGGTGAGTGAGACCCAGCACATCAGTCGCGGCGTTCCTGATGGTATGTTGGCAGCGTTGCCTCTGGTTTTCGGTACTTGATGTTGGCGGCAAAGGGGTGATTGAGAGATTTCGGGATACGCGTTCAGCGAAGAGTCTGGCGGTCTCTTGCGATTGTAGCTTCTCGACGTTAAATTTTCTCACAGTGATTCTTCTTTGTTGCTCAGATTGGGATATCCGCATTCGTACCTTGGCTACAACAAGGTAATGATCCGAGTCTATGTTGGCCGCTCGGAAGGTCCGGACATCCAGAATACTGGAGGCATGCCTTGCGTCGATCGCAATATGATCAATTTGGTTGATCGTGACATGATCATTGGACCGCCATGTCTGCTTATGAATATCGAGATGAGGAAACCATGTGCTTGCTATGGTGACATTTCGCTCCACAGCGAAATCAATTAGCCTTAGTCCGTTATCAGACGTGGTGTCGTGTAGGCTATGCTTACCGACTGCTCTACCGAAGACGTCCTTCTTTCCTATTTTGGCGTTAAAATCGCCCAATACGATTTTAACGTCGTATTTAGGATATTGCTCGTATGTTTTGTCGAGGAGCTCGTAGAAACACTATTTGGAGGCAGGGTCCTTTTCTTCTGTGGGGGCATGAACACATATTAGGCTTATGTTAGCGAATTTAGCCTTGATCCGGATAGTCATAATACGCTCGCTCACGTGTCGGAAGCTTAAGACTTCTTGCCTAAGTCTGCCGCGTATGACAAATCCGCATCCGAATAAGCGTTGCCTGTTGCCTCTGTAGCAATCACCGTAGTAGATGTCACAGTTTTTCATCCTCTTTTTGCCTGGCCCATCCCATCGCACTTCCTGGATGGCGGTAATATCTGCTTTATAGCAGTCTAGGGCCTCTGCTAGTTGTTCGGCTGCACGTGGTCTGTAAAGGGACAGAACATTCCACGTACAGATCCGAAGGTCGTTGTCCTTATTTCGTTTGCTGGGGTCGTCATTAGTTGGGTCATCCTTATCCGAGGCTTTTGGTTGTTTCGGAACCATGCGTTTTTTACGTGGTAGGGAAGTTACCCCGACGGCACAACCCCCAACCTGGAGGGCCAGTTCCTTAATTATTCCCCTATGACGAGGGGCCGGGTACACCGGTGCCAGTAGTCCCTTACGGAAGTATGAGCGCTGCCGGTGGCCCATTAAGGGCTCCTCCGCCACCATCTCTATTCCAATGTCCTGACCAACATTGGAAATTCCTTACCGACCTGTGATCCGAATACGTCGAAGCAGCTCGCGCAAGGTATTCACTAAGTTCAACCTAACTGGAACTATAGACGCCACCGTTGACTCCGTCTAGGGAATTCGTCCGCTGCCGCCTGGAACAGGAAGAAGTGCTCTAGTGAGAAAAGCACTCTTCCCCCCCTCTCTCATCTGCTGCCACCAAGAATCCGCCAAACGGGGTTGGTTACCCATCTCTTGGATTAAGGTACTAGGCACCCGGCTGTCACCGCGTGGAGGTTGAGAGTAGGAGTTGGTAGGCCTCAGCTGAGTGAAAATGCTTGTGTTTTCATATGATCGCATGCACTACCGTTTGACCACCAACACACACCTCTGGTCATAGAAATAAAACAAATGCACGATGCGCAACAAGTCGAGATTATCCCAATTGTTATATCAGCAACCGGACTCGTGAACCTGAAGAAGTATGGGATGGAAAATCTGATGGCACAAATTCAGAAATCGGAACTATTGGATACAAGAAAATCAAGAAGATGTCCTAGAAGGACCTTGACTTTGCTCCAGCACATAAAGCCAAAACAACTCAGCAGTTGCCTTGAATCAATATTTGCATCCGAGGTTTTGTTTTTAGGGAGCCCATATTTAAATCCTTTGGATTGTTCTTTTTGCGCAATATTGAAGAGTATGGCCTGCAAGAGACCCTACTGATATTTAGAAAGCCTGGAAATTGTTTTAACCACAGCAGCGTTATACATACCCCTGGAAAACATGCGTGCATTTGTAGCCCAGTGGCCACACTGTTTGAGAACCAGCGTTACAGCAGAATGTGATCGCTTTGAATAAACCAGCTTTTTTTTAATATGCTTAATATTTAAGCAAATTAATTTTATAAGCACTAATCGAAAATGTCGGTAATCTTGACAATAAGTGACCGACTAATGACAGTAGAAGGTGTGCCTAGATTAACTAGCAAAAAAACTAACTGGCGCGACTTTAGAACTGATTGCGAAGAAAATATTGATATTGAAGATGAACTCGGCAAATTTATTGAATCAATACAGAATGCCGCGTGGAAAAATACACCTTTAAGGAGGAAAGAAGTCCCATGCAATGAAGCTAATTATCCGCCGGAAATAAAAGAACTTATTCGAGAAAAGAGGAGAGCACGCAAAATATGGCAACAAGCTCGTGCTCCCCAGCATAAAACCCACTCGAATTTCCTATGCAATAAGCTTAAAAAAGCGATCCAAGACCTAAAAAACCGAGAGACTTCAGCTTATCTTGAAGGTTTAACCGCCGAAAAAACCACTAATTACTCGATCGGGAAAGCTGTCAAAAGAATTAAAAAACCCCAAATACATTCGCCACCGATAAGAAAAAACAACGACGAATGGGCAAAAGGTGACAAAGAAAAACCGGATCTATTTGCCGAGCACTTAGAAGAGACTTTTAAGCCATTTGATGGAGAAACATTGGTAGACGATTTTACCGGCACGACTACGACATCTGACAACCTAAGAATAAAAAGTGTGTCACTTATAGAACTTTGCCAGGCAATAAAAAACCTGAAAAATAATAAAGCTCCTGGCTATGATTTAATAAGCGGACAAATCCTCAAGGAATTACCAAAAAAGGCACTATTAAAATTGCTTTATTATACGTTCCAAATCAATGGAAAGTCGCAGAAGTCATAATGGTTCCGAAACCGGGGAAATCTCCAAATGACAAAAAATCGTACAGACCGATATCGCTACTACCAATAATATCGAAGGTATTTGAAAAACTCCTTCTGAAACGGATTCTTCCGGTCATTGAAGAGAGACGCCTAATACCTGACCACCAATTCGGGTTCAGAATCAAGCATTCCACAATTGACCAGGTTTATAGAATAACCGACGAAATTGAAAAAGCCCTTGAGGAGAAAAAGATTTGTTCTAGCGCTTTTCTTGACGTATCTCAAGCCTTCGACAGGGTTTGGCACGATGGATTGAATTATAAGCTAAGACGAATCTTTCCGAAGCAACTTCATACCTTAAAAACAGACTTTTTCGTGTCAGGCACGGAACTGAATACCATATTCTGATTTTAAAGAAATCGCCGCCGGAGTTCCGCAAGGAAGTGTCCTTGGGCCTATCTTATTCTTGCTATACACTCGGGACATACCACAAACTGAAGGCACTATTGTAGCTACGTTCACGGACGATACGGCTATTCTGGCAACGGAAAGTTAAATCGAGTCAGCAACCATAAAACTCCAACGAGCCTTGGATAAAATCTGTGAGTGGACAAAAACTTGGCGCATTGTTCTTAACGAGACCAAATCGACGCATGTTAACTTCACTTACAAGAAAATAATCAACCTTCCCGTTTTCATTAACTCGGTACAAATA
Source organism: Brachypalpus laphriformis (assembly GCA_945910035.1). Classification (NCBI taxonomy): domain Eukaryota; kingdom Metazoa; phylum Arthropoda; class Insecta; order Diptera; family Syrphidae; genus Brachypalpus; species Brachypalpus laphriformis. The sequence continues at coordinate 131,076,208 of OX246755.1, forward strand.
CCGCATGCAGACGAAGTTAAATATCTGGGAATGACACTAGACGCGAAACTTAAATGGAAACCTCACGTTAAAAAGAAACGTGACGAAGTCGAAAATCGACTTAGAGAAATGTATTTTCTAATTGGAAGATATTCCAAACTAAGCGTATATAACTAACTGCTTCTGTATAAGCAAGTGCTTAAACCCGTGTGGACGTACGATATACAACTCTGGGGTTGTACCAAACCAAGCAATAGGAATCTCATACAATCATTCCAAAATAAGATTATAAGAATAATCGTGAACGCTCCCTGGTATATCAGAAAGAATGATATCCACAGAGACTTAGGGATAGCTACCGTGGAGGACGAAATAAAAAACTTCGCTCGCAAGCTTCGTATTCGTCTTCATGGCCATTGCAACTGTGCCATACTCCAAACTTTGGATGTGACAAATCTTACGCGCCGACTTCAAAGAACGAAACCGTTCGAATTAGCGCAATAAGACAAAAAGCCGCTATCATGACGGTTTCAGCAGGTGCTTTTATTGAAAATCTCCCTGCCTCACGCGAATATTCTCTTCTGAAGCTTAAACTACTTGATAAGGTCTAACTTAGTCGTAGTAAACAAAACGAAGGGAAGGGTGTTTTTAGTCAGTAGAAATCTGACACTACTATGAGTACACGGTCTCATAGTGTCTCATGAAGATTTTCACCTACCCACGAAAAAAAAAAAAAAAAAAAAAACTAATCGAAAATGTTTTGTTGTTTAATTTGTATAACGTTTTGCACTTGTAACAGAACTTATGGAAGTACTTAGGCTGAGAGCCTTTCTTCTTATTATGCAAAATTTTCTTTTGCTACAGTCTGATAGCATACTATTCTCCCCTCGCAGCCTGGTATGTCGAAAGCTATTAACTGATGCCGTAACGTTGGGCAGTGCCTTCAAAAAATCAGCCAAATAAGTTTTCCTTATCGATCCTTCTTAGCGTCTTCAGGATCTAAGATAGGTTATGTTGAAGGATGTGGGCATCGCAGCCATGTCATCAGATTATCGGCTTGCAATCGGTAATTGTTATCAATTTCCCATGACGAATCCACATCCACGTATACAAATTCAATCAAGACGTGTTTGCATATTTTAAACCCATATATGTAGTTCATTCAACTACAAGCTGTAAAAAATTAATTAGTATTGATTAACACCTTCAGACTTTTCCCTTTTCAATGATTCATTTATTACAAACTGTGTCTGTACGTATGTACATATATGTATGTTGTGAATGCCGATCTGTTTACTCAACTCAGAAAAACTTGCATCATTCTAAACCTATTGATGAGTTGCTTTTCTATTAATTGAATGGCATTCCTATCTAAACACAGTCTACAATCCACGTCACTTCATTTAGTGTTAAACGTGTTGTTCCCACTACATCTTTCCAAATTAGCTTTCTGATTCACTCCCCTCCCATAATATCCTTCTCTTCCATGCAATTCTGATGAATCGGAAACATATTTCAGGACGCAAGTACGTACACATCCTAGACTAATGCATCAACATTTTATTGTGACATTTGTCGCACAACATGAGACCCATTAGCTGTGGCTTAAATGCGCCACCCTGTGGATAAATTAATCGACCGAACCGTACACATTGTTGAAGAACAAACAAATAATCCATCAACAAACAGTCACGAGCAAGAGAAAATTACGTCCAGTAATAAAAATGAAAGTGTTTCCCGTCCACCATTATCGGCAATTAGACCCTCCATGTCCCTGTTCACTTTGGGTCAAGGGAATCGGATGAGAAGAGCATATCAACAATTTATGGTTTTTCCAATTTTGCTGGCCCCACTGGTGCACCTTGACTGAATCTATTTATGTATTTCGCTGGCAATTAAAACTAAGCGCTGACTCTTGGCGATATTTATATGCATGCTTTGGTGGGATTGTTTATTCTAGTATCTGGTGAATGACAGGTTAGATGTGTTATTCGGTGTTTCCATGAAAATGTTGAGACTGAAATTTGTTGCATACAATTATTGGACATTCTTTGTCTTCCTCTCGACAGACATACGTCTTATTTTATATCTTGACGGGTGATTGAAGCTCCACACTGACCTGACATGAACTATAAACACGTCGTGTTTTCTCCGCTACCAAAAGGAAATAAGAGGCACGACTGGCTCCATGTAGTTGCACCTATATCATAGGAGGCCAATTGTAAAGTTCGTTTCTCGAAATCAACATGTCGTCAAATAACGTTTTCAATAAGCGGATGATCGCGGTCGCCATATGGAACGTAGAACGATTCTGTTAAAACCACATTTCATCCGGTTTTATGTCATCCATATTTCTCAAGAAATATCCATTGATCGTCCGGTAAAAGTGTCTATTGACCGTATCGCGAGATCTGGCATAATTTTTGAAGAAATAAAGTCCAATCATGCCACCGGCATGAGAACTGCACCAAAAAGTTTCTTTTGGATTTGTCTCATTCCATATGCGACAATTTTGCTTATGAACAAACCCCCGTAAGCCTAAAATGAGACTCATCTCTGAACACAATTTTGAGACCAAACAATGGCTCAGCTTGCAACTGCTATAAAAGCTAGTCAGGAAAAGAACGAGGCTTTAGTCTCTGTACCTGCTGGATCTTATACGAGTATGGACAGAGCCTAACCATTGTCTAGTGCTTTGAGCGCAGCTTGACTATCGACGAAGATTGTGACCCTCGGTGGCTTAGTTTCTTTGCGTATATAGTCTGGGATGCTCTTTCAATGGCGAAACCTTCGGTTTGTAAGATATTACAGTAACCAGGGAGTTTGTATGATATTGATATTGCTGATATTGAGTGATTTACAAAAAACTCCAGTGCCGGTTCCTACGTCCATTTTTGACCCGCCAGTGTAGAGTTGAAAGCCCTGTGCACTGGTTAATGATCCATATCCTTAATTCTACCTAAGAAAAAAAAAATATCACTTAGTACGTAACATAAAGAAATAATTAAGACACCAACAGCTGAGTCGATTAACTCATAGCCGTTCCCATTCTTCAGCTGCCTTGAAATGGCGGAACGGCTTAAGAGTCAATGACCTAAGGGTCCGAAAGGACCCCAATTGAGACATCGAACTAAAGGCTGAAGACGTCTTAACTGTGACGCAAAACCTGTTGAAAGTATGATGGAGAAACATTTACGGTATTTACTCCAGGTGGTACTCGCGCAAGTGACAATCCACCCGTGGTCTTTTCGACCCCGGCCGGGACAAGGATTCTGGAGGTCCCAACCAGCATACTCAAACCCCCCGCCTCTGGCGTTGACCCGGAAGTAGTAGCGATACTTGCTTCTGAAGAATCCTGCAGCTCTGTCTCCGACTCGTTTGGTAGACTGGACTGGAATGACGGAGAAAGTGGCGGAAAGGCTTCGGCTGGAACGTCTAATCTCTGTTTTAATAGTCGGGAAGCTGGTCGAAGTTGTGTTGGCGATGGTTTGACTCGGGATACCGAAAAAGGTGAAGCTGAAACAGCGCACTCCGATAAACTCCTGACTAAGAGTCAGTTGAAGAGGAGAAGAAGGAAGGCGGCGATGGCGCGGTGCAAGCAGGCTGCAGAATCAGCTGAAAGCGCAAGCGCCGGTAGCAGTCATCCCTCAATGGCGGCGGGAAAGAGGCCTAGATCCGCAGAAAGTACCCCAACTGGAGTCGATCTATCCCCCGGACCCAACGCCAGCTCTTCTTCGGTTGGCTCGAACAGGTCAAAGTGGACGAAGCAAGTTTCGCCTACTTTCATCGGTGAAAGCATGTGCGTATCTTATGCGCGCCCCTCTGCTGGACAAACTCTTACCGGTAGCGTTATCTGCGCACAAAATCTGAGTGATGCTGGTGTTGTTACCCCTAAAGGTCCCAGCACTAGCGGACAGAAAATGGCAGACGCAGGCAAAGCCACTGGTAAGGGTGCTCGTCTCGGCGGAAGCTTAGGTGCATCAGGTGCTCGCCTTTCTACCAAGAAGCCTCAAACCGGAGGTATTACCCGCGCACAAAATCTGGGTGATGCGCGTGCTGGAACTTCTAAAAGCTCTAGCACCTGCGGACAGAAATTGGCTGACGCGGATAAGACCCTCGGTAAGAAGCAATCCGGATCGAAGGAGCGAAGGGAGCAGATTCTGTATAGTGAAACTGCTTCCTTCGCTCTTACGTTACGAATCGCAAGAGCTGGCAATGATCACAAGATGACCGACGCGGAATGCAAACACAACGAAGATCGTTTGTGGGAGCTGGCTTCGGTAGCAAATGCCTGCATTAAAGTGGAGGGATGTGCGTTAAAAAGCGGAACCTTCATGGTAAAGTGCTCCTCGCAGCAAACCTTTGAATGGCTAAGCAATGCGGTGCCAAAAATACCACCCTTGGGGACCACTTCCTTTGTGGTTCTCATGCCTATCAAGAGAACGCGCGCTATTTGCTTTAACCCGGGGAAACTCAGGAAAACGGCGGATGTGCTGACGCGTCTCCGCACCCAGAATCCTGGCCTCGACACGAGCGAATGGTTCGTCTACTCTCACGGCAAGTGCAAGAATCGGGAAAATGTGGAAGGCTCTTCGCTTGTTTTGGGTTTAGATCTTGGCTCTGAGGAGGTCTTGAAGTCTAGGTATGACATGCGTCCTTACCTGCATCTTGGAAGGATTCATTTCCGCTTAATTTCCAAATGAGTGCAAGTAATGGGCGAAAACCACCGACTATATCTACGATATTTTCGCAGATTAACCTGCATCACTCCAATGCTGCTACCGCTCTCTTAAGTAGTAGACTTTCCGTGGTCCGTACAAAACCCCACATAACATCTATCCAGGAACCATATGTGCGGAACAAGGGCATATGTGGATTTGGGGGTGTTCGTGGAGTAACGGTGCTATGTGACGAGCGATCTGAAAGACCGAGAGCTTGTTTAATTGTGCCGAAATTCCTCTCAGTAAGCAAGCTTGGACAATTTTTTGGTCAGGACTTGGCTGTTGCAGCCGAAGGCGGTTGCCGAACTCATAAAGTATTGTGACACTCGGGAGACGGGACTATATAGTCATATGCTGCGATGCTAATGCTCAGAATACAGTCTGGGGCAGCAGGAAATGCAACATACATCCTAGGCTTTATACTATCATCTGTTATGGCAATAAACAATGTTGGCTCCCAACCAACTCTTGTTACGGCAAGGAGGCAGGAGGTAATTCACTTGACTTTATCTAATAGGTATTTCAAGTCGATTACTAACTGGAGGGTACTGCCGGAAGTGTCCTTATCAGATCATAGATACATCGTTTTCCAAATCGAATGCGAAGCGTTAACTTTGCAGGAGAGGAGGAATCCGAGAAAAACCAACTGGGTTTAGGAAAGAGCTAGACAGATCTGTCAAAACTCCAACTAAACTCAGAACGAAACGAAAGGTTGAGGATGCTGTTCAAAACCTGACCAGTGTCCTTACCAACTGTTTTGAACTGGCGTGTCCAATGACAAAAAACTGCTGCAGAACGCCGGTGCCCTGGTGGAGCCCGGAACTGCAGCGGCTTAGGAAAGAATCCAGAAAACTTCTAAATAGGTCTCTTAAGACAAATGTAGAAGGTGACTGGGATGTCTTTAGATCGAAGCAAAAAGACTATAAGAAGTTAATTCGGTTGTCGAAAAGTGCTTCTTATAGAGATTTTTGTGAAAAGATCGAGACACTCGGTGAAACCAGTCCTCAAAAGAGGTAAGCCGACCAAACCGGATTCACTCAGACGGTCTGATGCCAAGTTTACTGAGACGAAAGCGGAAACTTTTAGTCTTCTGCTGGAGACTCACTTTCCTGGCAATCAGATAATCACTAGGTCGCAGCTTGGCCCGCTTACCCAGGCTGAGCTTGATCTAAGTCAGAAAACTCGGCGCTGGTGTACTGCAGATGAGGATATCAAATATGCTCTGGCATCCTTTAATGGTTTCAAATCGCCTGGCACTGATGGAATATATCCAGCTATGCTGCAAGAGGGTATAGACCAGTTGCTGCCAACACTGAAAATAATTTTCACCGCTGTTCTAGCGCTGGCATATATTCCTACACATTGGCGGACAGTCAGAGTAGCTTTCATACCGAAAATTGGTAAGGAAGACTATTCGCTCGTCAAGAGTCTCAGACCTATAAGTTTGACATCCTTCTTACTGAAAAGTATGGAGAGACTGGTAGAAGTTCACGTGCGCAAGTTGCTTTGAAGCTGCATCCACTATCGGAGATGCAGCATGCCTATCAGCGTGGGAAATCCTGTGAGACCACACTTCAAAATTTAGTGGCCAGAATTGAATGCGCGTTTGATAGGAGAAAATACGCGATGGGTATCTTCATCGACATTGAGGGTGCTTTTGACAATGCGACTTTTGACTGCATGTGCGACTCGGCCAGACAACACGGCGTAGATGAAACATTAGTGTTGTGGATTAAAGCTATGCTAATGAATAGAACTTTGGTAGTGGATGCGGATTGTGGCCAATATGTTATGACAGGGGTAAACAAGGGCTGTCCGCAAGGTGGCGTTATGTCTCCATTGTTATGGTGCATGGTGGTCGACTCTCTGTTGAACACTCTAAATAGTTCTAACCGTCTACGCTCAGGCATATGCGGATGATGTCGCCGTACTTTCTATCGGGCCATGCCCTGCGACGGTCTGTGCTAACGCGCAGGTGGTGCTGGACATGATCGATGAATGGTGTACTAGGAGTGGGCTTTCGGTGAATCCTCTTAAAACTGAGGTTGTTCTTTTTACGAGAAGGAGGGTTATTTTTTTTGTCGGGATTAGAAACGCTCGACTGGAGCACTCAGACGCAACTGGTCAATTTTACTCAGAGAAACGTGATTTACCCATTTTATTGGAATTTCCTTGTCTTTCTAAGAAAGTCAAGCAATCACTTCAGTGATGAGGCCAAACACTCACAGATATAATGTTCCGCGGTGTCGTCGCTCTCTCCACAAGCGTCGCAGATTGTAGTGTCACTCAAGCCCATCAAGTTAAGGTGCTTGGCGAAAGCAAACTGTACTGTCAAGACGGCAATAAGTTGTCTACAGTCTTTTCTGCTGAGAGACAGCAAGAATGCCGCCGATTTCTTACAGACGTCCGGGAGCAAACGTTTACTCAACCTGCATCCTGGAGAGTTATGCCACACACAATTGTGCTCGTGAGAGACCCAATCATCAATGGAAGCCCTAACCGAACGCGGGTTCGGGACCTGAGAAACCCTCCTCTGAGCCTTGTCTAGCAATCTCATTGGAGATCTCGTTCCCAAAGATCCCAGTGTGACCTAGGACCCAGATAAGAGACAGAGAATTCAGCCTTGCAACCGAGTTCAATGAGTTTTTGGTTTTACGAACTGTTTTAGAAGTGGTTAAAGGGTTAAGCAAGGCCTTAAGCGCAGCCAGGACGCAAATACTACGGCCCTTCTTCACAACATAGTTCATGGCCATTAGGATTATATAAGTATCCTCTTGGAAAGCCTTTGCCTAACGAGAAAAGAAGTCTAATGTTGTCGACTTCCACGAAGATACCAGTACCAGACCCTTGACTGGTTTTGGAACCGTCCGTCAAAATACGACTGCATTTCATTCCTGGCTCAGACTCTGGCCAAAGCCAGTCCTGAACACAAGGAAAGTCAACTCTGAATTTGCGGATCAGCTGAAGTTCTGGTATCATTGCGTCAGACAGCATATCCGTAAGACAGGAGTCGTAAGATAAGTGTCGCGAAAGTTCATCAAAATTCCAGTGTGTAGTATACCAAAAACCGCCCCGCCTAAGACGATGGATGGCTTTGATAGTGCAACCCATGATATAAGTATCGAGGGGAGGTAAGTTCCGCAAAGCGTCTAGAGCAGAGCTAGGCGTATTCGGAAAAACACCCATGCAGTCGAGACAAGCCGTTCTTTGGAGTTTCGCGCAAAAGGCAACCACATATTTACGCGAGATCCCCTCCCACCAAACAACCGACGCATATGCGAGGAATGGTCTTATCATAGCCGTGTAGATCCAGAGAACCTTATGCGGTGACAAGCCACATATCTTGCCAAAAACACCCTTACACTGCCAGAAGACTGAGAGCGCCTTCGATGTTTTCGACTTGACGTGTTTGGACCAATAAAGTTTCTTATCTAAAATCACTCCCAGATATTTGGCTTCATTGGAAATGCGGATAGTCACGCCTTCTAGAACTGCCTGAGTCAGACCGGTCAGAATCCTCCTTCTCGTAAAGAGAACAACCTCATTTGCAAAAGCTTGTGTGAACACTACTGCGGAGGCATAACGCTGGCAGTAGCTTGTTAATGCGGCTGGAAAAAGTTTTCGCTCTGTTGATGATGATTTGCCCCGTACATCGATTATCGGGAAAAGAGTACTGTGAATCAGAAGCAATGACAATAATAACAAAAACCTCCCCAGTTATCTGGACGCCACCCCCGGAGAATAGCTGAAGCCTAAACAACTGAGCTTCTAGAACCACTACACCAGAATCTTTCTCTCTCTCTCTATCCATCATTTCCAACGCCCGCACTGTATGTTAACATGTTAAAGGTATTCATAGCCCTTTGAGTGCCCGCAGATTATAAAAAAAAAAAACCCACCGGCGACAGCCCGCTGAGTTCTTCAAATAATGTCAATATCGTCGACGTATGCAAGCAGTTTTACAGACTTGTAATAGATTGTGCCTCCGGTGAGGTCTTGTGAGTTGCGCACAATCCGTTCAAGTACAATATTAAAGTAGTCACATGACAGTGCGTCACCTTGTCTAACACTTTTTTTGGCATCAACGGTCTCGGTGAGGTCATTACCGACCTTGATGGAGCAGTGAGCGTTCTCCATCGTCATCCTGCACAGACGGACAAGTTTGGCAAGGATATTGAAACTAGACACAGCTCTATGAAGCTCTTTTCTATAGATTCTGTCATAGGCGGCCTTGAAATCGATGAAGAGATTGTGAGTATCGATTTGTACTTCTTGGATTTCCTCCAGGATTTGTCGAAGTGAATATTTAAACTATTGTGGACTTTCTTGACCTGAAACCACACTGATAGGTGTTACTGAAATCTTTCAGGCGTTCACACAATATCGCAGAAAAGATCTTATATGCGATGTTGAGGAGACTGACGGCTCTATAATTGGGGCAGTTGAGGGGGTCTCCTTTCTGATGGATCGGGCAAACGTTTGACCAAATCTTAGAGATGAGTTGGTGTATGTTCTCTATCCCAGCTGCCTTGAAAAGTTCAACCGGTAAGCCGTCAAGTCCAGCAGCCTTGTTAGAATTCAGCTTGGATATTGCTATCCTCACTTCGTTTTGGTCAGGTGGACTGAAATTTTGACTATCATCGTCTATGGTTCATTCTGGCGGGATGTTGGTCTTCATCGGTCTTGGTCTGCAGAAATAGTTTTTCGATATTCTCAGCACCGACTGTGATTCTACTACGATGTTTCCATTTTCATCTCTACAGGTTTCTGTACGGGTATTGCTTCTCTGACACGTTCTTTTTACCTTTTGGCAAAACTTCCATACATTGTTCCTGGAGTACAAGCTCTCAATATTCTCGATCGCGCGCTTCTCATGCTCTTTCTTCTTCTTTTGGAGAAGCCGTTGTTCTTCCCGTCTCTCTTGATCGTAGAGTTCACGAGCTCTTGTCTTGCTATTTGTCTTCCTTTACAGTGCCACTTTTTATGTCTCTTGTTTTGCTGCATGCACTCGCTGGCAGGGGTTTCGCGGTGGTGGGCGAGCGAGACCCAACCCATCATTTGCGGTATGTATGGTATCGTCATAGGGTTGATTGAGAGATTTCGAGATACGCGTTCAGCGAAGACTCTGTTAATCTCTTCCGAGTCTAGCTTTTCGACGTTAGATTTTCTTACAGTGATTCTTCTTTGTTGCTCAGTTTGGGATATCCGCATTCATACCTTGGTTGCCACAAGGTAATGATCCGAGTCTATATTAGCCACTCGGAAGGTCCGGATATCCAGAATACTGGAGGCATGTCTTGCGTCAATCGCAATATGATCAATTTGGTTGATCGTTGCATGATCATTGGACCGCCATGTCTGCTTATGAATATTGAGATGAGGAGATCATATGCTTGCTATAGTGACATTTCGCCCCTCAAAGCAATCAATTAGCCTTAGTCCGTTGTTAGACGTGTTGTCGTGTAGTGTATGCTTATCGACTGCCCTACAAAGAAGTCCTCCTTTCCTACTTTAGGGTTAAAACCGCCCAATATGATTTTAACGCCGTATTTAGGACATTGCTCGTATGTTTTCTCGAGGAGCACGTGGAAACAATCTTTAATGGTAGGGTCATTTTGTTCCGTGGGTGTATGAACACATATCAGGCTTATGTTAGTGAATTTAGACTTGATCCCGAACGTCATAATATGCTTACGTATCGGAACCTTAAGACTTTTTGTTTAAGTCTGCCGCGTATAAGCCAAATAAGCGCAGCTTGTTGTCTCTGTAGCAATCACCGTAGTAGGTTTCACAGTTGTTCATCCTCTTTTTGCCCGGCCCATCCCATCGCACTTCCTAGATGGTGGTTATATCTGCTTTATAACAGTCTAGGGCCTCTGCTAATTGTTCGGCTGCATGTGGTCTGTAAAGCGACAGAACATTCCACGTACGGATACGAAGGTCGTTGTCCTTATTTCGTTTGATGGGGTTGTCGTCAGTTAAATCGTTCTTATCCGAGGCTTGTGTTTGTTTCTGAACCAGTGTTTTTTGTACGTGGTACGCAAGCTAACTCGACGGCACATACCCCAACCTGGAGGGGCAGTTCTTTTTGTTATTTCCCTAGGACGCGGGGCCGAATACAACGGTGTTGGTAATCCACTACGGTAGTGTGAGCGCTGCCGTTGGCCCATTTAGGACTCCTCTATCACCATCTTTTGAACCTTGTAAATTCCTTATCAACCTGTGATCTGAATATGTTGAAGCGCGACCGCAACGTGTTCGTTATGATCAACATAGCTGGAACTATAGACGCCACCGTTGACTGCATATGGGGAATTCATAGGCTGCCGTCTGGAACAAGAAGAAGTGCTCTAGTGAGATTTTTGTGTCGAGGTCATTCCGATTCGCTAGTCTCACTAAAAAAACTTCGCTTCAAAAGGCATTTCCTGCATTTTTTGGAAAACTGCACAAATTGCGTTCAGGAAGTCAGATTTTCATATGATAACGACACACCCGAAATCGTTGAAACACTACAGATCATACCAGGTATCTAGGGACTTTTGAATTTCGGTAGAGTGCAAAAAGTTGAAGAGAAGTAACCTACCGTAAACAGATACAGAAAGTGCATAGTATACTTTTTTTTATGATTGCGCCAAAGGGTGTGTAATCTTCTAAAGATACCAGTAGCCCGTGCTACTGGCATGCACGATTTGCAAACCTGAATAATCGATGCCAGGAATACGCCTACGTACTAAACCACACCCTGCACACTTCAACCACTCTCCCCGCGGGATTACTGGGTGGGGTTGGGCTGGTTAGCTATTTATGCTCTTCTTTCGCTGTCTTCAGCACCTTGTTCCAAAAGTGTCGCCGGTTGGACTTGGTTGCTCTCTCTGACTCTTTCCAGTCGCCTAAGTTCCTGCACGATTATCGCCGCAACTTGTTTCACCGCGTCCCATATTGCATTCGATGCTATCATATGGTGCACAATGTTTTCGGGGGTTGGTATTTCTCCAATTTGTTCCTCCAGTTCTCTGTGCTCTAAATTAAAACGTGGGCTCTGAAAAAATACGTGCTGAGCATCTTCTGAGGCCTCTCCGCAATTTGGACAGTTGGGAGATTCATCGAGCCCAAACCTGTTGAGATACGCTCGAAAGCAGCCATGTCCGGTTAGGAACTGGCTAAGATAGAAATCTAACTCTCCGTGTTTCCGGTACATCCATTTTTGGATATTCGGTATAAGTCGATGGGTCCATCTTCCCTTTGAGGACTGGTTCCATCGCTCCTGCCATGCTCTAATGCTTCGCTGTCTTTCTTCCAGTTTGATATTTTTGACCGACGCTTGAGGTTCCTGAATTTTGGCGTCGTAGGTCCTTTGTAGCTCGATAGCCAAGATATCCGCTGGTAGCATTCCCGCGATGACACATACTGCCTCGTCTGACACCGTACGAAAGGCACAGCATACTCTCAGCGCACATAATCTGTTGACAGAGCTTATCCTTCTTGCGTAGGTCTTTTTCGTCATAGCTTTGGCCCATATGGGTGCCGCATACATAAGGATGGACTGCACCACCCTTGATAGAATAAATCTCCTTTGTTGCCTAGGTCCTCCTATATTTATCATTATTCTTAATAAGGCACCGCTCACCCGAGCCGCTTTGTCACACGTTCTTTCAAGGTGCTCCTTGTAAGTGAGCCTTGCGTCGATTATCACACCTAGGTATTTGATAACCGATTTTGATGTCGTATTATGATCTCCTACTCTGATGGTGATTTCTTCTCTTTTCTTGCGGCTGCTTACCAATACTGCCTTTGTTTTATATTCGGCGAGCTCTAACCCGACTGCTACCATCCAACGTTTGACTTTTCGGATACATTCATTTGCAATATCCTCTATTTCTTCTTGATGTTTTGCAACCACGACAATTGCAATATCATCGGCAGAGCCTATGATTTTTGCCTCATTTGGGATTCCAAGCCTAAGAACCCCATCATACATAATGTTCCAGAGGATAGGGCATAGTACCGATCCTTGTGGGACTCCGCCAGATATGTGGTACTGCTTTACTCCATCGTCGGTATCGAAGAGCAGAAACCGTTTCTCGAAGTAGCTCAGTATTATTTTAATTAAGAACCATGGCACCATCATTGACCTAAGCGATTGCACTATGAGTCCCCAATTCGCAGAATTGAACGCGTTTTTTAACGTCCAATGTTATTACGGCACCGTATTTCTCTGCACCGCCTCTCCATCTCTTGCCCTGAATAGCTTCTTCCAAGGTTGTAGTTACCCTTCTTATTGCGTCTACTGTAGAACGAGCTTTCCTAAAACCGTACTGTTGGTTGGAGAGTCCCCCAGCTTCATCAATTGCCACTTCTAATCGGTTGCATATGATTCGCTCCAGTATTTTACCCATTATGTCTAACAGGCATATGGGACGGTATGACGAGGGCTCGTCTGGTGGTTTTTTCCCTTTAGACAGCAGCACTAGACGTTGCTTTTTCCATTGGTGTGGAAAAACTCCTTCTGTTAGACACTTGTTGTAGAGTTCCACAAATGGTTGCGTATTTGTTTTAATGGCTAATTTAAGGGCCTTGTTCGGTATGCCATCCAATCCAGGTGACTTGGTATCCTCGAATCGTCTGCATAAATCCAGGGGTTCCCTTTGCGTGACAGTTGGAATGTCCTGTACTTCCGGAGGTGGCTCTATACGCTCTGCTGGTGTCTGAGGTGGAAACAACCCCGACCCGATAAAATTTTCTACATAAGGAGACGGCATGAGGGGGAGGGTGCCCTAGTGCCTTTGAGTTTTGCCATTACTGTTCTGTAGGCGGTGCCCCAAGGCTATACATCTGCTTGCTCTTACTTCTGCGGATGGCTAGTTTTAGCCCTCTTCGCCTATCTTTGAATTGCACCCGTGGGTCCTGATGTGTGGACAAACCTCTGGATCGCTGGAATAGTCTTCTGGCTCTATGGCACTTGCTACGTAGCTCTGCTATCTCTTGGTTCCACCAGTATACTGGTGGCCGGCGATTTGTTGAAGTTTTCCGGGCCATGGATGCATCGCAAGCCCTAGTTACTTGTTTGGTAACCTCAGCGGCCATAGCGTTTGCTGCTCCTGGGCTTATTGTTGACTCTGCAAAAATCAGGACAAAAGTGTCTTTGACCATGGTGCTTATTTTCCACCCCATTCGCTGTGCCTTCTTTCCTGGGTTGGTCTCCTAGGTTGTACTTCAAACAGGATGGCAAGGTGGTCTCCAATTGGCGCCTCTCGATAAGGAACTAGTTGCAAAGGTGATATTAACTATGAAGCCTACCCCATTTCTACTAAAAGTGTGCTCACATCCCGTATTTAGCAATATTAGGTCTCGTGACGATACGGCTTCTAGGAGAGCTTCTCCCCTTCTATTGGTCCGTGCGCTGCCCCAATCAGTGGACCATGCATTGAAGTCTCCAGCTATAATTGTTGGACTACGACCTCTAGCATCATCCACGAGCCTATCAAGGATACCTTGGAGCCCCTCAATGGTGTTTTTTGGAGATGCATAACAGCTATAGGCATGTACTCCTTTGACCTTTGCTCGCACGAAGCCTGTTCCGGGTGTCATCCTTTTTTCTTCGAAGGCGCAATCTCCACAGGCCCACATAGCTGCTCTTTTTGAGTCATCCGCAGCCCAAACTGTATCATCGAGATTTTTGTACTGCTCGCATAATACGGCAACATCAGTGTATACTATACTGCGCTTTTCTGTAGGTATTCAACCCCATATGTAGTGTTTTGGCAGTTTTGATGGGTGCTCAATAACAGTCCTTGAGAAATCGAGCCTTAAGCTATTTATTATGCAAAAAAATCATCACATTCGGCTGTCAGCAAATGCTACTGTGCCCAACATCAGACGAAGACAAGGTGTCGACGGGAATCCCATTGGATTATACCAAACTTGAGCATGTGGAAATTTCGAAACGTATGTACGAGTAAGTGTCGCAGTCATTCTAACTTCATCATAATTGGCATATCTATCCACGCCTTTACCCACACTATAATCTGTATTGCTCACTTTTACTTATCTCTTCGATGAAAATTCTGTTTTTTATAGAAATTCCCATTTTTCTTTTAAATATGAAAGAGGACAAATATACGTACGAGAGGCTGTTATATTTATCAATAAAACATTCCTCATAACGCTCAGTTTAATGTTTCACTTGCTTCTGCTTACATCAATACTCGTCGTATTGAACTGCATGAAACATTATGAATAAATTCGAGGCCGGTTCTTACTGATTAGAATTAAGTAAAACTTCTATCGCATGCAAAACTAATTGAGTGCTGTGCAATAGATACATTTAGTCATATTACTGAATCAAAAAAAAAAAACAACGGAAGCAATGTTACCAAAAGTTTTGATACTAGTTTTAGTTTTAATTGGAAGTGAATGTGTTTTATCAGCAGCAGTTGCCAAGAAAAAGTCGCCATCAACTTCATTAGAAAAGCAACAAGCGGATGAAGAAATTAAACAAATTTTGTTTGGTGCGACCCCGAAGGTCAACGAGTGTCTGGTAAGTATAGTGTTGCAGTGAAACAGTTTACCGAGAAGTATCGTATTCATTTACCAGTCTTGTGCAAAGTTCCTTAAAACACTATTGGTGCGGTAAATAGTTCCAAATTGAATGGAATTACCCCCAGCTGGGTATTTTCAGATTTGCTACAAGTGAGTTATATTTTTGCCTTTTGTGTCATCATTATTCCAAGTAATTTATTTAAACGAACAAACTTTGGGAGGTAATAGGTCGTAGTAAAACGAGCCACAAATTGCATGGGAAGGGTGTATTCATATTTCTACTCTTCACATTATATTGAGTAGAAGTTTGTTTTGAGTTAAATCACTTATGGTCGTATGAGTTCTAAACAGCGCAGAGAGACACTTATTTAATTGACTTAGGTGACGCTGCAGTTCGGGGCGAACTTGGGCTTCACCCAACAATCCTCTCCATTTAGCTCGGCCTTTAGCTAATTGCCTCCAGTTGCACACTCCAAGTTGATTGGGGTCCCCTTTGAACTTATGCGCGTCACCTACGGCGAGGAGGCCCTCTACTGCGTCATCCCTGGGGGTTAGATTCGAAGACTCTACGGACCGGAGCGTTGGTGTCCATTCGCTCTACATGTCCTAGCCACCTCAAACGTACAATACGCAGTTTTTTGACCAAGTCGATATCGCTGTACAACTCGTATAGTTCGTGATTGAATCTTCTCCTCCATCACCCGTGAACACAAACGGGACCGAATATCTTACGAAGAATTTTTCTCTCGAAGCGACCTAGGAAAGTTTCACCCACTTTGAATAAAGTCCATGCTTCAGCGCCGTAAAGTAGGTCTGAGATGATCAGGGTCTTATACAGAGTCTCCTTAGTTGTTCGAGATAGGGCTTTACTATTGAATCGCCTTATAAGCCCAGAAAAACAGCGATTGGCAAGAGTTATTCTTCGTTTCATTTCTGCGCTGATGTTGTTTTAGAGTTTATAGCAGAGTCCAGATAGACAAAGTCCCTTACTACCTCGAAGTTATAGCTGCCCACTGTGACGTTCTGTCCAATTCGTCGGTGTTGATTGTCGCTCTCGTTGACAGCACATACTTAGTTTTGCCTTGGTCTGCCGCTAAACCCATTTTGGTCGCTTCTGCTTCAATGCTTGTAAACGCATCGGTGACAACCCGCTGAGTTCTTCGAATTACGTCAATATCGTCGGCGTATGCAAGCAGTTGTACGGACTTTTGATAGATTGTGCCTCCGGTGTTGGCTTGTGAGTTCCGCACAACCCGTTTAAGTACAATATTAAAAGAGTCGCATGACAGCGCGAAACCTTGTAAAATAGGCGAACCCCACAGGCGGATCAGTTGAAATGCGGTGAAGTGGGAGGGTTGTGATCCTTTATCTTCGGATTATATCCTCGCTAAAAAAGGAAGAGGAAGAAGAAGACGCGTCACCTTGTCTAAAACCTTTTTTTACATCAAAGCTCTCGGTGAGGTCATCACCGACCTTGATGGAGCAGCGAGTGTTCTCCATCGTCATACTGCATAGACGAACGAGTTTGGCAGGGATGTCAAAACTAGACATGGATCTATATAGCACTTCTAACGGGTGGGCCATCTAGTGATTTCTTTTTAAACCATAGGTTATTTTGACACTGACAGCTGTTTCCCGCTCGAAATCTTGACAGAAAGTCAGTATCATCAGTATCATACCTCCGCGGAACGAAATGAGTCGCTTTACGCTTGAACAACATTGGGAAATATTGAAACTTATTTCCAAAGTGAGTGCTGTGTAGCCCAAACAGTGCGTTTTTTTTTAAAAGAAGTTTTGGCCGAAATGAAGCACCCACCGCGCCTGATGTACGCAAGTTTGTGCAAAAAGTCCTTGAGACTGGTATGCTAGTGGACAACAGTCATGGTCTCCGTCGTCGTACGGTGCGCACAGATGAGAATGTGGCTGCTGTAGCCGAGAGTGTGAGACTCAATTCACGAACATCAACTCGTCATCGATCTCAACAGCTCAACATTTCACACACTAGCCTGAGAAGAATTCTGCACAAAGATCTGGGATTATTCGCTTACAAGGTCCAATTGATGTAGCAATTGAAAGCGCACGACCATCCGTTTTGTTATCGCTTCGCAGTTTGGGCCTTAGAGCAGCTTGAATTGGACAACGATTTTGGGCGAAAAATCATCTTTTCTGACGAGGCACATTTTTATCTCGGCGGCTACGTTAACGGAAAACGCTCGGAAAACCCGCACGTT
Organism: Brachypalpus laphriformis; assembly: GCA_945910035.1. Taxonomy (NCBI): domain Eukaryota; kingdom Metazoa; phylum Arthropoda; class Insecta; order Diptera; family Syrphidae; genus Brachypalpus; species Brachypalpus laphriformis. The sequence continues at coordinate 131,093,678 of OX246755.1, forward strand.
ATTGTCGAGAAGCCAATGCATCCACAGAGAGTGACAGTTTGGTGCGGATTGTGGAGTGGTGGCATCATTGGACCATTTTTCTTCGAAAATGAGGCTGGGAACAACGTTTCGGTCAACGGTGGGCGTTACAGAGCCATGTTAACGACTTTTTTTTTTTACTGAAATTGAAGACATGGATTTGGACGACCTCTGGTTCATGCAGGATGGCGCGCCATGCCACACAGCCCATGCCACAATCGATCTTTTGCGCACCAAATTCCCAAATCGTGTTATCAGCCGTCTTGGCGATGTCAATGGGCCGCCTCGGAGCTGCGATTTGACCCCTTCGGACTTTTTTTTGTGGGGAACAGTGAAGGACCGATGTTATGCCAACAATCCGGAAACGATTCAAGTAAAGCACTTAGAGTCAATATCATTCAAGCAATCCGTGAGCTACAGCCCGAAACTATCAACAAGGTCTTGGAAAATTGGACTGATAGAATGCGCTACTGCGAGGCCAGCCGAAGCAGCCACTTGAACGACGTTGTGTTCCATAATTAATGAGAATGTTTGCTCTTACTAATAAAGCCATAATACATGGAAAAAGTTTGATTTTGTTCATTTTATTGCATTTTTAAAAAGAAACTTGTAGTTGGCCCACCCTGTATATGGATGCTGTCATAGGCGGCCTTGAAATCGATAATGAAATGATGAGTATCGATTTGAACTTCTTATGTTTTCTTCAGGATCTGTCGAAGTGTGAAGATGTGATCAATGGTGGATTTTCCCAGCCTGAAACTGCACTGAGAGGTGCCAGTCCTGCTGTTAATGAAATGTTTAAGGCATCCACACAATATCGATGTTGAGGAGACTGATACTTCTATGATTGGCGCAGTTGAGGGGGTCGCCTTTCTTGTGGATCGGGCAAACAATGCTGCAATTCCATTCATCAGGCATACATTCAGAGAAACATTTGAAAAGCCAATTAAATTTCCATTCCGATGATACGCAATACTATTACTACTACCCATGGTAATATACTTATATCAGAGCACTAGAACTACATTTTCCATATATGTTTCCTAAATTTGTTCAGCCATATAAGCACTCTACTGCCAGTGTTATTCCTTCGTATTAGGGTATCCTGTAGTCGGTCGAAGACACAACTAGCTCACATGCTATCGCTTCCAGGACCATACAGTGAACAAATAGCTTTGCGGCCCAGCACACAGATTTCCTGAGCCGCACTGCGTTGCATATATCTGTGCCTTTGATATGAGGTTCGAAGGGGGTTTAATGGTAAAGATAATTTCGGTTCCTTTCCGGATTTACTCTAAGCCACAGCTTGTTAACCATTAGTGTACCTTATCCAGAGCCCGATTCATGAATCGACTTATCGTGGAGAGGAACTTTCCTGACACTAGTATAACCACATTGTCTGCGGTTGCAACCACTTTTAAACCCTTCCTACCAAGTGGCACCAAGATTGTGTTAATCACCATTAACCACAGCAGGGGGGAGATAACACGATTTTGTGGGGTTCCTCTTCCTACCATCTTAGTTGTACTACTGTTGCCAAGTGTTGCCTGAATAATTCGAGTTCTTAGCATGGATTCCATTGACTAAGGATATCCTCTTCACCTAGCTTGGTGAGCGATACCTAAATAGATTCAATAAGGATATTGTTACAGACTCCTTCTATGTCTAGAAAGGTAACTTAACTTTTGTTGTTTACCTCGCTTTGCGGGAGTTTTACACTTGTATCGATGCCACAATTAAGGAATGCGGTCAACCTATGAGGTGTGAGATATCAGACCGCCCAAGTAGTGTTGTGTAGTGTACAGTAGAGTTTTTCCATTGTGCGCACGACTCCATGAAGAGAAGTTCCTGTGGACCGTCCATTGAGATGCTGGGATTTCGACAGTGAAGAACGTTCCTCGTTATCACAGATGGTAAGTCTATAATACTCGTACGTTCCAAAATGTTCAGACAGGAAGAGGGCATGGTTATAGGCATAAAATTGTTCGCTGATTCATGTCCTCGTCGGCCCACCTTCGGGATGAAAATAACTTTGACACGTCTCCACTTTTGAGGAACATGATTTAAATTTGAACGGCTCCTATAATTTGAACGGCATCTATAACAAGATATGATGTCCTGCAAGCTCAGCATCATAATAAGCATAATGCTGCCAAGACAAAGTGGCTTATATAGAGAGAAGCAGTTTATGGCCCCAGGCTCAATCGTCACTGCAGCCTGGAAAATGTGTGTTCACTTCAGTTATTCCGCAGTAGAATCTGTCCAGCTTCCTTCTTCTTCTTCCTTTTATCAGCGAGGTTATGTTCCGAAAACAAGGGATCACAACCCTCCCACTTCACCGCATTTCTACTGATCCGCCTATTTGACCTCAGAAAATATCGACAGGCCTACCGATTTTGGATCACTCGGTTACTGAGGCCAATGAAATGCCGATGTCGTCGCATTTGTCTGATCCAGGCATTTACAGGCCTGTCTTTCCTACATCGCGATGTCTTTGGAACGTGCATTGATATTGCCTTTTTAACAGGGTTCAAATGATCTCTCTGAACGTGGCAATACCAGCTGAGCCGGTCGCGTTCTATTTTTTGTACGATGGTTTCCTTGATGTGAAAGCTTCCACGGATCTTCGAACTTCTTATTCAATCAAGCTTTGTCACTCCTGCTATCATGCGAAGCATCTTCATCTCAGCTGTCGCTAATTTACTCTCATACCATTTGTATATCGTCCAACATTGTGAATCTGTCCATTTGGACGGAATTTTACTGAGCCTTGCGGATTCTTTGAGGGTTTCAATAGATTAAAAGTATTCTATCCAGCTCTGTTTCTTGGCCATTCTAACGAACCCCTTATCGCCCCTCTCATTTCGAAATGCATATAGCCCAATGACGCCACCTGACCCAAGGCACAACAGTGCGTTTTAATGGAAGGAAGCTCCTGAAACTGTTGGCATCAAACCAAAATTTTTTTATTATTTACGAAACCATTCCATCAAAACTGCGCTTCGTCGCACCGTCCTAGCAGAGTACCAATTTTTGTTATAAATTTACACAATTTTGACGCATTGTTGAAGCGAATAATTTTCCATGTAAATGGCTATTATGACAGAATACTTTCATCACAAAGTAACAGCGATGTCATTGCAAACATAACCACAATCGACTGTCAAAGTTCAAGCGTGGCTAGTTAGGGACGCTGTAGATAGTTCATGAGTCCATTATAAACTTATTTTCCGTGAAGTTATGCATCTGCACCGTTTTATAAATGCAGATATCCCGCACCACCATGAGGAGTTATTGCGGTCCAAATCAAACTTTGGACAGTTAAAAGTCTATCGACCGATTGCCACCCTGATCTCGTTGGATGGGGGAAATTTTCTAAATATATTGGAGAACCAGTTTGACCAGCTGGCATGTAATTTGCAGCTTAGCTGGAGTTCATTTGTTAGTCCCAGCATGCAATCGTATATTACGCTTTACAGAAGGAAGCCCAAGACTGAACCTTGTGGGTCCCCGTCTGTATTCTTTCTGAACTTTCGGAGTCCGACGTTACTTTATTCTGGTGTTGTTTTTTTTTTCACCCCTTTTGGTACCAAGGACCGCTATTGTATACTTCTATTATAGTTCGCCATGTTGAAGGAGTTTTCAATATAGTACTGCTTGCTCCCACTCACACGTCCTCAATGCATTGTTCTGTCGGGATCAGAACCTGTTTTTAAAATTAACCCCTACATGCATATCGTTTAAATAATTATAAATTTGTATAGCTGCCTAACAACAAAAATGTTCTTCTTCCACTTCTAGAACGCTTCAATCGAAGGAATACCAGCGAATTTAACCGGAATCTTCACCAAAAATGACAAAGCCCTCTGGACTGTAGTTATTCTCCATCAGGACCGATTTCTAAACATTCAACATTGCAGCGGCTCCTTGATCCATCCGCAAGTTGTTCTTACCGCCGCTCATTGTGTATTCAACAAAGTATTGACGGATCTGAAAGTTCGTGCAGGAGAATGTCTCAAAAAGCCCGATAAGTTTCACAAGGAACGCCAAATAGAAAGTTTCGCCTTTAGTAAGGATTTTGATGCCACAAATCCTAAGCGAGATATTGCTCTCATATTCCTTAAGGAACCCTTTGAAATTTCTGATCATATAAAGACGGTTTGTCTACCACCGCCACATGTTCAACTAGATGTAAACTATGCCCGGTGCTTTGTGAGTGGTTGGAAACGTCAGCATCCCACTGTACAAGGATATGCAAAATTCAGAAAATACAATATTACTGTGATACCAAGTGTGCAGTGTGAGAAAGTTTTGCGCCTTACACGACTGGGAGAGGATTTTACTTTACACAAAAGTTTTATGTGCGCTGGAGGAGAAGCCCGTGTGAATGCGCTGAGCGCAAATGGAGGCGCGCCATTGGTTTGTCCGCTTTGTGGAAGTACTGCACAAATGATTCAGATTGGAGTCAGTTCTTGGGGATTTGGTAGCGTTAATCTGCCAGACGTTTTCACAGCGATAAGTAGTTCTCGATTTTGGATAGAGAAGGAGCTTAAGAAGAAGGGATTTGAATGGCCTGGATGCGGGATTGATTGGTATTAAGAAAATGTTAAGTGTAGTGTACGTTGTTGAGGCTTAATTGATGAATTGAATTCAATAAATTGAAGAATTTGAATGTTTTTTAAAAACTTTCTAGTTTTATTAATTTCGGAAAGACACAAGGTATCGTGAGTACACAAAATACAGAATGAATTACATATATTTTATCTTAATCAGATGGAATTTGAGGGATCTGTAGATGACCGGTTGACAAACTGATATAATGACTGTTCAAAACTTTGCTTTACTCAAGCGAAATTTGAAAAAAAAAGCCAACAAAAATTCAAGGAACCTTCTAGTAATTGCCAAAGAAGATTCTCCAACTTTAAAGTGAGTACTTAATAATCTCTTCACTTTGGAACTAAATGAAATAAGGACGGATGTATCCTATGAAAGATACATAAACTATCATACTAAGCATGTTCATAACCTCACACGTGCGTAAGCCTGGTATATCTAGTAATATTGACGGCCATATTTAGAACGATCCTGAAAAGGTATTACAGAGTAGAGATGAGCAAAAAATCGCAACCTGCTAATGAAAATTCGCATTACTTACTTAGGTGGCGCTACAGTTCGGGGTGAACCTGGGCCTCAACCAACGAGCCTCTCCATTTAGCTCGGTCTTTAGCTAATTGCCTCCAGTTGCGCACTCCAAGTTGGTCGAGGTCCCCTTGAACTTGTGCGCGCCACCTACGGCGATGATTCCCTCTACTGCGTCGTCCCTCGGGGTTAGATTCGAAGACTCTGCGGCCGGAGCGTTGGTGTCCATTCGCTCTACATGTCCTAGCCATCTCAGACGTCCAATACGCAGTTTTTGACTAGGTCTATGTCGCTGTACAGCTCGTATAGTTCGTGATTGAATCTTCTCCTCCAAAACCCGTCAACGCAAACGGGACCGAAAATCTTACGAAGAATTTTTCTCTCGAAGCGACCAAGGATATCTTCATCCTCTTTTAATAAAGTCCATGTTTCAGCGCCGTAAAGCAGGACTGGGATGATCAAGGTCTTATATAGAGTCTCCTTAGTTGTTCGAGATAGGGCTTTACTGTTGAATTGCCTTATAAGCCCAAAAAAAACAGCGATTGGCAAGAGTTATTCTTCGATTGATTTCTGCACTGATTTTGTTAGAAGAATTTATAGCAGAGCCAAGGTAGACGACAAAGTCCCTTACTACCTCGAAGTTATAGCTGCCCACGGTGACGTTTTGTCCAATTCGTCGGTGTTGGTTTTCCCTTCTAGTTGACGGCATATACTTGGTTTTGCCCTCGTTTATCGCCAAACCCATTTTGGCCGCTTCCGCCTCAATGCTTGCAGAAGCACCGGTGACAGCCCGCTGAGATCTTCCGATAATGTCGATATCGTCGGCGTATGCATGCAGTTGTACAGACTTGTAATAGATTGTGCCTCCGGTGTTGGCTTGTGAGTTCCGCACAATCCGTTCAAGTACAATATTGAAGAAGTCACATGACAGCGCGTCACCTTGTCTAAAGCCTTTTTTGACATCAAAGGTCTCGGTGAGGTCATTACCGACCTTGATGGAGCAGCGAGCGTTCTCCATCGTCAGCCTGCACAGACGGACAAGTTTGGCAGGGATGTCAAAACTAGACATGGCTCTATAAAGCTCTTCTCTATAGATGCTGTCATAGGCGGCCTTGAAATCCATAAAGAGGTGGTGAGTATCGATTTGGAATTCTTGGGAATTCGCATTCGCAACCTGTTAATAATTTATAAATAAACTGATATTGCTAACAATAATTTGTCTGGCTTCTACTCACGAGTCATAATTTCATTTTTCATACATTACACACAAATGTCTGTTTGTCTTATACAAAAACTTAAAGAAGTGGTATAATAAAATAATAAAACTAAACTACCCTCTTTGCACGTTATCTGCTGAACGTCTCCATCCAATTTTCTTTTCGGACATGTGCCATTGTGTGTGCGAAGCTTTTTATGATACACCAACAAGCACCAAACCAACTCATATGGTTGCATATCGCAGTCGTTTCTGGTTCGAAAATTTGGTTGGTTGGTATATAGCAACACAGATTATACTTGAGTTCCTATTGCTTCTATCGCAATCGGAGCTTGTTTGTAAGTTTGTTTGGTTGGCTGGTATATAGCATAGGAGGCAATACTTGCTGCTATCGCAATCGCAGCTGGCTTGTAAGTTTGGTTGATTGCTATGTAGCAGCACAGGGATTACCTTGCTATGTTGCTATTGCTACTAATGCTGCTATCGCAGTCGTAGCTGGTTTGTTAGTTTGGTTGATTGGTTATAGTGGTTATACAGGGGTTATAATTGCAGTTGCTGCTTTTGCGTTGCAAATAGGAATTTGGAATAAGCTTTATTTGGAATTTTTGTTTACAGAGGTGGACGAAATATTCGCGAAATGTAATTTGTGCCGGTCGAAATTTTCTTACAGAACCAGTACAACGAATTTCAAGAACCATATGCTAATTAAGCACTCTACTGTGGCTTATAAGCGAGTAAGTTTTTTTTTTTAATGAAAGCATGTATGTTTGCATATATGCACATTCATTCATTCATTCATTCATTTTCAATGGCCCGCTAATCCTTCATGAGGGTCGCGGGGGTAGGATGCTCAGGTGGACTCTCCATCCTTCTCGATCCTCCGCCATTGACTCCAATTCATCAGGGGGAATCCCAAAGCGGCTCCAGGAGAGATGTCGGACTTGATCCAACCATCTATTTCTAGGCCTTCCGCGAAGTCGCCTACCTGATGGCACGGCAACCATGGCGCGTCTTGGAAGCCGGTCTGGGGGCATACGCACTACGTGACGAAACCATCGAAGCATAGATCGTTCCGTTCGGAGAAGTAGCTGCTCAACGTTGAGCGCCTCGCGTACTCTGCTGTTGCGCACTCGATCCCTACGAGTTATTCCAACAACACCGCGGAGGAACCTCATTTCGGCAGCTTGTATCCGCGATCTTATTCTTTCGGTCATTACCCAAATTTCATGACCATAGGTGAGTGTTGGAATATACACAGAGTTAAAAACCGATAGCTTAGCTTGAACACTAAGTTCGGCCTTCCTTATAACAGATTGGCCAAGCTCTCTCAAAATTGATCCACCCTGACCAATTCTACAGGATAACTCGGCATTGCTCCTCCCATCACTCGTGAATAGAACCCCGAGGTACTTAAACTTCTCCACCTGCTTCAGTGGGACTCCACTAACATGCAGAGTGCACTGAATGGGTTTTTTTGGAAACGACCATTACTTCCGATTTGTTCACGTTGATCTTCATTGGTGACAAAACGCACCCCTGGCGGAGTCCAACGCCCACAGTGAAGGGTATTGATTTAACACCGTTTATCCGAACACAACTTCTACAGTTTGTATATAAAGACTGAATCGCCCTTAACAGGGAACCAGCAAACCCATACTCCTGCAAAACACTCCAGAGTTTGCCTCGAGGAACCCTATCATATGCCTTTTCCAAATCCACAAAACAAGTGTAGACAGGTTTGGCATATTCCCAGGCCTTCTCAAGAACCATTCTGAGAGTGAACAACTGGTCGGTTGTGCTTCTACCGGGACGAAAACCGCACTGCTCATCCCCCAAACTGTCCTCAACCACAGCTCTGGAACGCTTTTCTAGCACCTTAGCGAAGACTTTTCCAGGAAGACTTAAAAGAGATATACCCCTATAGTTGGCGCAATCTCGTTTGTCCCCTTTTTTAAAAAGAGGAACTATCACCCCCATTTGCCAATCACCAGGTGTTTCACCGCATTCCCAGGCCACTTTAATGACACGCGAGAGCCATTGAACTCCCTCTTTACCTTAAGCCTTGAACATTTCTGGCCGAATTTCATCCACACCAGCAGATTTGCCAACTTTTAGCGCTTTGATCGCCAAAGTTACTTCCTCTACCGTAGGACTATTTTCCGCCCAACTCTCGACCATAGGTCTGTCATTTTCGGTGCTCTGTTCCGGATTAAGCAATTCTGAAAAGTGCTCGCTCCATCTGCGTAAGATGTCCTCCTCATTGGAAAGAAGTCTACCGTCTTTGGATTTGACTCCTTCAACGATATTCAACTTTTTTCGTCTGAGTCAGCGGACGGTCTGCCAGAACATCTTATTTGCAGATCTGTGGTCACGTTCCAATTTCTCGCCAAACTCCTTCCAAGACTGTTCTTTCGCTGTTTTCACAGCTAATTTGCAAGTTCTTCGCGCCTCAGTGTACCGATTTCGAGAATCGGAGTTCCCCAAGTGAATCCACGCCTTAAAGGCTCTCTTCTTCTCTCTGATGGCTTCTTGAACTCCGGCCGTTTTAAACCAAGCAGTTCTTTTCTCACCACCAGCCGCCACACCAAGCCGCTTCACTCCACAAACATCTCCCGCAGAGGCAATAACCGCTGTTGAAAACAGTTGCCATTCTTCCTCTACATTTGATGGAACAGTTGGAATTCGTTCAAACCTTTCAGATATTTGCCGTGCAAATGTCTCCCGTATCTCATCGTCCTGTAACCTCTCCCATCGTATGCGTGTAACCATCCTTGGTTTACGCTTTGGTAGGGGAGGCACTCTCTCGCTAAGATACAATTTGCACAGCACTAAGTGATGATCAGTTGACAGTTCGGCCCCTCTCAATACGCGAACATCACAAACCATTCTCTTCAGACACGATGGTACCACAAATAAATCGATCAGTGACTTCTGCTGAAGACTCTGACGGTACCACGTGTATTTGTGAATATCTTTGTGTGGAAAGATGGTGTTCATGATGGATAAGCCATTTTCACAACAAAAATCCAACAACCTCTCTCCGTTTGCGTTTTGATCAGGATCATCGTTTCTCCCAATCACACTCCCCCATGTCATAACATCTACACCCACATGAGCATTGAAGTCACCCATCAGATATAATAATCATATATATGTATGTGTGCATAAATATATATGTACATAGGTAGAAAGAAAACTTCATTTTGTCTAACTTAGACAAAATTGCCGGACAGGTATTGTATATCTAGACCTATATTTACTGATTACAAAACAATTATGGTTATTTATTGGCCGATATATCGCGAAAACGTGAACAATTAAAAAACCTAGCCATTTCACGTTTGCGAATATTTAATTTTTCCACAACAATAGCACATTTTCGCAATAAGAATTATACAATATAACTCCATAGCGAATCCCCATAAGCAGTTTAATTATTTATTATTTATTTATTGACTAAAATATTCATAAGTTGTATATACATTCATTACAAAAAATTAACGTACAGTCTACTTGGTTTGGCATTATGCCGTCTACCAGATTGACATTTACTCATATATGATAGAATTATATAAAATATGTTTCTTTTGCTCAAACAATAAAAAAGATAATTTGATATTTCAAAAGTCGCCCTCAATGATGCGTGTTCTGTAGCGTAATGCGTTCATGGTGTATTTGTATAGCACGTCCCAACCAAGGTCACCATTCAGAATAGACTATATGTATATCCTCCATCCTCAGTAGGTTTACCCCAAAAAACATTCTCCGTAGTTCACTCAGAATGAGACAATTTGCGATGAAATGAAAGATGTCTTCTTTTTCTCTGAGGCTGCAGAGATTACATTCGATTGGTAGATCAGGCCGGTGTAGTATGTAATTTAAATTTATTAATTCACCTCTGATTTTAAATATCATGCTTATTTTTTCCGTTGAGTTGGTATTTACGAAATATGTTCTTTTCTGCAGATTGTGATTAAGTTTACTGTAATACGCTAGGTACTGTGACGACTGGGCTTCATTGATGTAGGAATCGTAGAGAAGATTGCCTGTTTTTTCCAATATTCTGTAAAATTGTCTCTTCAGAAAAATTGACTGTTCGTTGTCTGCAAAACATAGGTTTATGCCGCAATTACGTGCCAAGATGTCCCATTCATGTACACAGATAGTTCTCGTTGAAAGTATGTAGGAGAGAACTATTTTTGGCAATCTTCGTTCATCCATCCCCGTAACTTTAATCAATCCAGAAAGAGGGGAGCCATTCCTGTCTCCAGGTAAATCATGTAATTGGGGCTGTTATTTGGTATCCTGAGCACTCGTTTGAAGCAGTATCGAAGAAAGGTTTCGACAGAAGTAAAGGGGCGGTATACCCATACTTGAGCTCCGTATAATATAATAGATGTTGCAGTTGCACGTATAATTTGTTGCTTTAAGCTATGGTTTAAAAATTTCTAATACATCTTCCCCATGCTGAGCCGATCGCTCGTTTTGCTTCAGACAATTTTGCTTTAAAGTTCTTCTCCATGTTAAGGTTTGGTGTGATTAGGACTCCTAAATACCTATTTTCTCTTACTATTTCAATACGTTCCCCACCATAAGTCTACTGTTCATTTCTCGAGTACCTCCCGCCACCAGTTCTAAATATCATCATTTTTGTCTTCGACAGGTTAACAGTCAAGTTCCATCTCCGGCAGTAGTCTGCAAGTCTATTAATCATAAGCTGCATATTGTTCACGGTTTCAGCTAGAATGGCAATATCATCCGCAAACATTAAAGCTGGAATGCGCGTCGTGTTCACAATGATGCTCAATGCAATGATGCAATGATGATCCTCCGATATTATCTGTTATGTCGTTGATAAATAGAATAAATAGCAGCGAACTCAGGATGCATCCTTGTTTTACTCCCATCGTTGTTGAAAATTCTTCAGAAGCGCAGTTTCCATCCCATACCATCGCTACGTTGTTTTCGTGCAAAGCTCTCAAAATCCTTATCATTTTGCTTGAGACTCCAACTCCGTACAGTTGATAAAGAAGTGCTTCACGTGGAATGGAATCAAAAGCGGCACGAAAGTCCACAAACAGAGTATACAACTTTTTATTCTTTCTCTTGTGTATCTCGGCTATATTTACAAGTGTAAAAATTTGGTCCACCGTTGAATAACCTGCTCTGAACCCTGCTTGAAATTCATTCAGGATCCTTTTTTGTTTTACCCATTGCGTAAGCCTGTTAAAGAGTAAGGCGCCAAATAGTTAAGATACAGTGTTCAGGAACCCGTGCAGGGACGGGTTAAGAATATCACTGCAGCCCCCCCAACAACTAGCGCTTGTCGTAAAAGGCGACTAAAGGGACAAATCAGATCTAGGCAATATAACACCCAAGTGAGCCTAGCGACACATATACTACCATAAAAACCCTCCCACAAGTGTGCATGCGAGTCCGTGGGTTGACACGACTGGAGATCACCGGTGTCATAAAAGAAAGATCAAACAATACTAAAACAGGAGCATGCACGTGTCAAACAACAAACACCATCGCAATATGGTGCGAAAATTGTATTGCAAAACTGTATCATTATGATAATACTTGCAAAAAGGAAAGGCACTACCCCGCCGGGCACTACCACTGCTGTGCATGGTACTGGTACGGATTCCGGGGGCTAGCAACATAATGAAACAGTTTGGACGCAATTTAAGGGTCGCGAGTTGGAACGTTGGAAGCATGACCGGTCGAAGTTACGAGCTGGAAGAGATGATGAATAGAAGGCGGGTGGACATCTTGTGTGTCCAAGAGACGAAATGGAAAAACACCGGGAATCGGGCGCGTTTCTTGGACGTTAGGACAAAAGATTACAAGATGTTCAACTACGGAACGGAAAAGGCTAGGAACGGAATCGGTATCATCCTTGCGGCAGAGCTACTTGGAAACGTCTTGAGCATTTCGAAATCCAGCGACCGTTTGATGTCTCTCAAACTAGTAATACAAGGAGAGGTGTGGAATATTGTCAGTGCATATGCTCCCCACGATGGGTACAATCAGAGAGATAAAGATGCATTTTGGCTAAATTTCCACAATCTCCTTAAGGACATCCCAAAGGAAGAATTTCTGTTTGTTGGAGGAGATTTGAATGGACATGTCGGGAAATCAAACGAAGACTATGAAGACTGCCATGGAGGACTAGGATATGGCACCAGGAACCTTCCTGGTGAAGACATCCTAAGCATGTGCAAATCACACGGTCTTATCGTGTTAAATACCATGTTCATCAAACAAAGCCGACACCTGATCACTTACAGCAGTTGTGGAGCTGAAACTCAGATTGACTACCATTTGGTAGGTAGTTTCATGAAGCCTCGGGTAAAAGATTGCAAAGTGATCCTGGAAGAGGCAATCGCTCGACAACACCGTCTCCTGCTAACAGAAATTTTAATGAAATCACCGAAGAAAAGCAAACAAACAAGGGTCTCTGAGAAAATCAAGTGGTACAATCTGGACAAAGAAAAAGGCGAGGCTTTTGTTTTCGTAATGAAGAATTACCTCTCTCACACCATCAACGGAGGAGGATGAAGAGTGCAGAGCACAAAATATGTGGGATTCCCTACAGCGAACTTGCTTAAAGAAGGCCAAATCACTGCTAGGAGCTTCAAAAGGCCACCATCAACACGCCAAAGAAACATGGTGGTGGAGTGATGAAGCTAAAAAAGTGATAAATGAGAAGAAAGCGGCTTTCAAAGCTTGGTCAAAGTGCCCCTCTAATAATAGTGACGAAAAAGCTCGCCTCGAAATGGAATACAGATGCTGCAAAAAAAAGGCGAAGAAGAAGTGCGCTCAGCTTCAAGCAGAGAGTACGGAGGGCCTGTATCGGGAGCTGGAGAAAATATTTTCCCCGGTTGCTGATTCAAACCAGACTATCCAGGAGCTGCGAAGACACAATATGAACAAGAGTGCCACTATCTTCAAAATAGCCGCCCAAAAGAAGGAAGAATGCTCAGGAGATTCGTTCGCCAAAGTTCATTAGCAATGCTCATGGCCAGCTTCTTGTGGATGACGACAAAATTCTGCAGAGGTGGCGGCAGTATTGTGAAGAGCTTTTGAATGAACAGTTTCCCCGGCTACACTTTCCAAGAGCCACCCCTAACTGTGAAGAAATAGCCGACATTACAGTCGAAGAAGTTAGTGAGGCGGTCAAATACTCCAAAAAACGAAAAGCGGTTGGGCCAGACGAGATACCCTCTGAGTTCTGGAAAAAGATGGGAGACATCGGGTTCAGATGGCTCAGAATTCTCATCTCCAAATTCGTGAGAGGTGATCCAATGCCGAATGAATGGAGGGAAAGTTACCTTCTCCCTGTATACAAAGGGAAGGGTGATACGCGAAACTGTGATAACTACCGTTCGATCAAGCTGATGTCACACACCATGAAGATCGTTGAGTGGGTATTAGGTGGCCGACTGCGAAAAATAATACGGCTATCTGATGATCAGTGCGGGTTTGTCTTGGGTAAATCAACCACAGATGCAATCCAAAGTATAAGGATCATAATGGAAAAACATCGTAATTCCTTAAGGGATTTGCATATTGTATTGGTTGACTTTGAAAAGGCATTCGACAGACAACCACGAGATCTGATATGGGTAGCGCTAAGACATCGAGGGGTTCCAGAAACCTATGTACAGATGATTATGGACATGTACGAAGGAGCAAAGACAAAAGTAAGATGCCCCGCTGGAGTAACCGAAGAGTTCCCAATCAAAGTCGGGGTACACCAGGGAAGCGTTTTAAGTCCTTTGCTCTTTATTACAGTCCTTGATTATCTGCTTGAAGGTAAAGTGATGGACCCCAAGGTACATCAGTTATTCTTTGCCGACGATGGAGCCATCATAAGTGAGGATCCTACATCCCTGCAACGAGCACTTGATGTGTGGGTTGACGTTTTGGAGGGAAATGGGTATCGCATTAGTTCAAAAAAGACAGAGTACTTGTGCTGCCCGTTCTCTGATCCACTCAGGTCTATTCCAGACATTTATTTGAATGGAACAGTGCTTCCCAAGTGCGAAAAGTTCAAATATCTGGGATCTATGATCAATAGCAAAGCAACTTGTGATGACGACATCAATCATCGTGTAAGCGTAGGGTGGATGAAGTGGCGAGAAAATGCCGCTATCTTCTGTGACAGAAAAATGCCCCCTAAGTTGAAAGGAAGGCTCTACACCGCAGTTGTACGTCCAGCGCTCACATACGGTTCACAATGTTGGACGATGTACAAAAAGTATGAGAGTAAATTAACGGCAGCTGAGATGAAGATGCTTCGCATGACAGCAGGAGTGACAAAGCTTGATCGAATAAGAAGTTCGAAGATCCGTGGAAGCTTTCACATCAAGGAAACCATCGTACAAAAAATAGAGCGTGACCGGCTCAGTTGGTATTGCCACGTTCAAAGAAGGGATCATTTGAACCGTGTTAAAAAGGCAATATCAATGCACGTTCCAAAGACATCGCGATGTAGGAAAGGCGGGCCTATAAACGCCTGGATCAGACAAATGCGACGACATCGGCATTTCATTGGCCTCAGTAACCGAGTGATCCAAAATCGGCAGGCCTGCCGATATTTTCTGAGGTCAAATAGGCGAACCCCACATGCGGATCAGTAGAAATGCGGTGAAGTGGGAGGGTTGTGATCCCTTGTTTTCGGATCATAGCTTCGCTGATAAAAGGAAGAAGAAGACAGTGTTCAGGAACGATATACCTCTGTAGCTCTGTGGATTGTCATATTCTCCTTTTTTATGTAAAGGAAACACGATCACATTCTTAAAACTTGTTGGCACGTTACCAGATTGATATATTGTATTGAATTGCTCTGTAAGAGCTATCGCAAATTCTATTGTACAGTTTTTATAAAACTCGAATGGGATGCGGTCTTCCCCTGGGGCTTTATTATTTTTTGCATTTTGAATATTTATTAGAACTTCGTCTATAGAGAATGGGGCATCTAAAAGAGAGGAGCTGCGTATAGGTGTATTAAGGATACTTGTTTAGTATTAAGTAGACTACTAAAATGTTCTTTTAACTGTTGGGCATGCAAACTCGGGGCGATGGCAAGTTTCAATTCATTTAACTGTCTTACCGCCTTCCAGAAATCTGCTGTGGATCTACCGTAGCTTATTGCATGCATTTTTTGTTGCTCGAATGCCAATCTTTTTGAACGGCACAGGATTTTATATTCTCTGTTTGCCTCTACATACAAACTTTTAAATGTTGTCAAAGTTGTGCAATCTTAAAAGCTTCGCAAACGACTTCTGTCTTCCTTTCAAACATTCAATATGAAACCACGCTTGTTTGTTCTTTTTGCTTCTATTGACTGAATTCGGTTTTAATGGTGCAGCTTTCTTTATGACTTCAGTCAAAATTTCAATGCTAGGAGAGACATTTGCTCTGCTTAAATTCTCCAGTTCCTTGCCCAAATTAAGCTGGCACAATTCAAGATTTCTTTCGTTCCATGCGAGCTTCGGCAGTAGATTAAGGGAATTCAAATTCCTTACACTGTTTGAAGTACCTGAGACCTCAAACATAATTTCCATGGGCATGTGATCGGAAAAAGTTTTTAGACCTATTTGAAAATCGCGAACCTGTGTGTGCCAGTTTCCAGCAATGAGGCAATAATCAATCACAGAGCATGCTGTACCACGTAGAAAAGTAAATTCCCCATTAAGATCACTATCGCAACTTCCGTTTAAAATTCGACAGTCGAATGCATCAGCCAGGTCGAGAATTTTATCACCCTTTCTATCGAATATTTCATCCTTTGATCTACGGCTCGCGTGAATAGTCGTTTGAGGGTATCTGCTTGTAAAGTTATTTTCTGATAGTCATATTCTTCCGTTGAAATCTCCAACGATCAATAAATCCGACGAAGTCGCGTTCCAAATGACTGCAATTTAAGTAAGTAGGTACTATGTACAAAACGCTGTTTTTTTTCTTCAGTTTAAAGATGCGAGCTTCACTAATCTTCTTAACATCTATATCTATCGCTTTCAAGATTTTTCGAAAGGTAAAAAGTTCCATAAGCAGTTTACAGTAGCAGTTTACATTCACAGTGCATAAGAAATCGCATTAACAGTTATAACTGTGAATGCAAATTCACGACTTAGCCCATCTCTATTACAGAGTACACCTCTATCTCCTCAACATCGCATAAAAGATCCTGTCTGCCGTATTATGTGAACGCCTAAAACCGATCGTCAACAACCTGATAGGTCCTTATCAGTGCGGTTTCAGGCCGGGAAAGTTCACCATTGACCAAATATTCACACTACGGCAGATCTTGGAAAAGACCCTTGAATATAAAATCGATACGCACCACCTCTTCATCGATTTCCAAGTTTCCTATGATAGCGTGTATAGAGACGAGTTATAAAGAACCATGTCTAGTCTTAACATCCCTGCCAAGCTCGTCCATTTGTACAGACTGACAATGGAGAACTCTCGCTGCTCCATCAAAGTCAGTAAGAACACCACCGAACTGTTCGATGCCAAAAAAGTACACAGACAAGATGACGCCCTATCATCCGAACTCTTTAACATTGGACTTGCAAGAATTGTACGAAACTCAGAAGCGCACACCGGAAGTACAATCTTTTACAAGTCTGTACAACTACTCGCTTATGACGATGACATTGACATAATCGGAAGAACTCAGCGGGCCGCCAACGGGGCATATGGAATCGAGGTAGCAGAGATTTGCTTAGTGGCCAATGAAAGCAAAAGAAATTACCTATATGGTGTCTACAAAAAAGGACAACCAACATCGGCGTCTTGGACAGAGCGCCACAATATACAAATATAAGTTTGAGGTAGTAAAGGATTTTGTCTCCCTAGGCTCTATGGTGAGCTCCGCAAATGACATCAGTGGGGAGATCAAACGAGGAATTACTCTTGCCAATCGTTGTTTCTATGGGCTAAGAAGGCAATTTAGTAATAAAGCTCTATCTCGAACTACTAAGGTTACTCTTTATAAGACACTAATCATCCCAGTTCTGTATGGCGCAGAGGCATGGGCTTTGTCAAAATCCGATGAGGATGCCCTTGGTTATTTTGAGAGAAAAGTTCTTCGATTGATCTTTGGTCCGGTCTGCATAGACGGTGAGTGGAGGAGAATGTACAATGCCGAACTATGCAGCCTATATAAGAACATCGACTTAGCCAAAAAAGTTCAGATACAGCGACTAAAGTGGCCGCGTCATTTAGAGCGGATGTAGCCCAACGTTCCCGCCAAGAAAGTCTTCGAATCCATCCCGAAAGGACAGCGCAGTATACGACGATTTCGCGGTAGCTGGCACAAACAAATGGAGGGGGATCTCATCCAACTTGGAGTGCGGAACTGGAGGCAGCTGGCTCGTAACCATGCTGGCTGGAGAGGTTTGTTGGTTGAGGCCCAGGTCCACCCCGGACCGTAGCGCCATCTAAGTAAGTAAGTAAGTAATCTTGGATTCAGTCCTACCATGTACATATACTTATGTTACGTTACAAAATAAGCAATAGTTTCATAAACAAAACATGTAACATTTTGTAACATCAGCTCGACAACAATCTCTGCTCGAATGAAAAATGTCATTTAATTCGATTCGAGTGTAACCGAGAATGGAATGAGTAAATGAACAAACACGAATCTCTATCGATATCGAAATCAAGAATGTCATTTGGATAGATTCGAACAAAAGTCGATCCGAACCGAGACACAGAATAAGCGTGATTAAGTAATACCTGCACAATCAATCAATCAATATTTGGCGCAACAGCCCTAAGTACCAGGGCCTAGCTTCTAGCAACCACTCATGTTGTATGCGTGATATTTTTGACACGAATGGAAGGGACCTACAGTTTAGTGCAGAATCCGAACGGCGATTTGAGAAGCTTTTTCGAGACAACAATACTCTCGGATGTTTGTCAGACGCTCGCGAGAGATGGGACCGTGAAAAAACTTTTTGGTGTTTTCTGGAATTCGAACTTGAAACCTCATGCGTAGTGATCCGACACACTAACCACTTACGTCACGGCGCCCACCTGTACGCAGCTGATAAATTAAAAAAAATATTACACTTAGTAACGTGGCATAGTATAGTAAATAGTATCAACCTATTTAATTTGTCTAGTACTAAGACGAGAATATTATAGCCATTAACTACCGAGAGTAATTTAGAGAATGCTCGAAAAAAATTCTGTGAATTAAAAGTGAATGCAAGCAAAAATACAATAGCATTCTCCCCGACCAGTTCCCATGTCTTCTTTGTAGTAGCTGTTAGTGTAGTTACTTAATATTATAGTTATTAATTGTAAGCTAACTTTAAAAATAACATACCCGTATATGAACGTATTATATATATAGAAAATAGCGATGGATGGCAACCAACTTAAATACTTACTTACTTACTTAGGTGGCGCTACAGGGCGGGGTGCCCAGATCCACCCCGGACTGTAGCGCCACCTAATGATGATGATAAAAAAAAAAATCGTCAAGTTCAATGTTGTTCGCACATACTCGTACTTGTAGTAGAGGTATTTCGTTAGAAATTATTATTCTAACGAAGAGAAGACACACCCTTCTGCCAAACATTTTCTCTTATTACTTCTCAATTATTGGGCTGCTTTTAGTGAATTTCTGGTGGTTAGAGGACTTGCCTGGAAAGTTGTTTTAAAACATTATTTATTTTCAAACAAAGAGAGTTTTACTCAGGTCGCTGTGTTTTCTTTTTTAATTTGCGACAGAGTGTGTTTTTGACCATTTCAACCACTATACACACAATTTATTAAAGAAGAAATTACTTAAGTATGTACAAATTCGAGCACAACAGTTTTCTTTGTCTGAGAAGTCCTGTATGTACAAAATGGCCCTGAATTTTCGTTCATACAAAAAGAACTGAACTTCCTCATTTGCTTCATCAATTCCTCAAATGTTACATGGGATTTTTCGTAGGATTTATAGATTGCTGAAATAGAATAAATGAATAAATGGAATTATCGCTCACAAATTCGGGATTTATCCATAAAATAATCTGACATCACTGGCTTATGCTAATGGCTGATGTATTGTGATTCACAGAGTACCCGCTTTCTGGATTTACTTTGAATACATACAGCAAGAAGACTTTCTAATATTTTTCAAAGAATGACTAAGGTCTGGTGGGTGGGCTTGAAGTCTAAAGTAATGTAATATAATGCTTCTCTGTCAACGATCTCCTAGTATCGATTATAACCGCTTAGAACTCTTACTCTGAACGGGTAGATATTTTCTTTCTTTTATTCTCAAACCTGATTTCTAAATTCTTGCTATGGTTAATGACGTTTATGTCAATGAGAGAATTCTGGGACCATTCACATTATCCGACGTCGGATATACGCACACCTTATAAAATAGACAACATTACCCTCACTGAATGGACTCTGGTCGATGCTGAGAATATGGAAAAACCACTTCTGCAGACTGTATAAAGGCGATGGATACCAACATTCCTCTGTGAGGCAGAATGAACCATTCAACACTGACGATGGCAGTCAAAATTCCCGTCCACCAAACCAAAACGAATTGAGGATAACAATATCCAACTTAAAATACAAGAAGGCTGCTGGACTTGACGGCTCACCGGCCGAGCTTTTCAAGGCAGCTGGTGATGAATTGGTAGAGAGCATACACCAACTCATCTCTAAGATTTAGTCAAACAAGTGTATTCATCAGACGTGAATCAATTCTCAATTGCATCAATTAAAGAGACATCAGTCTCCTCAACATTGCATGCAAGATCTATCATCTTGCATACAAACTTTCCACAGCCTGATTCTCCCCTATCAGTGTGATTCAGGCTAGGAGAGTCCATTATCGATCAAATCTTCACACTCTTCACATACTTCGTACTTCGGCAGATCCTGGAAAAAATCCAAGAGATCCAATTCAGTACTCACAATCTCTTTATCGATTTCAAAGCAGCCTATGACAACATCTATAGAGACGACCTATATAGAGCCATGTCTAGTTTAAATATCCCTAACAAACTTATCCGTCTGTGCAGGATAATGGTGGAAAACGTTCGCTGCTCCACCAAGGTCGGTAATAACCTCACCGAGGTCTTTGATGTCAAAAACGTTTTAGACAAGGTAACACGTTGTCATGTAACTTCTTTAATATTGTACTTGAACGGATTGTGTGCATATTGGATTGTGATTGCATATGCCCGACGATATTGTTATAATTAGAAGAGCTCAGCGGGCTGTCACCGATGCGTTTGCAAGCATTGAAGTAGAGCGACCAAGTAAATACCAGACTACCTTCAGAAGATAATGACGGACATTTTCACAAAAAGGATACTGAACTACGACACCGATGATGGACCGAGGCAGTATAACGTCACAGGTGGTGTGCCCCAAGGATCCGTACTAGGTCCGCTACCATGGAAGCTAATGTATGATGACGTCCTCCGACTTAGAGTCCCGAGGTCTTCGAAAATAATAGGCTTCGCCGTCGACATGGCAGTCGTCGTAGTGACCAAACTCCTTGAGGAATTAAAGCACGACTGCAGTGTAGATATCGGAATTTATTTTTTATTTTTTTTTTATATAATATTGCGCGCACTCAAGGGGTTATGAATACCCTTAACAAGTTTACACACAGTGCGAAAGGATAGATAGAGAGAGAGAAAGATTTGGTGTAGCGGTTTTGAAGCTTCAGTTGTTCAGAGATGCTTCAGAGAAACTCCTGGGGTGTCATCCAGATAACTGGGGAAATTTTTGTTATTTTTGTTTTTGCTTCTGATTCACAGTATTTCTTTTCCCGATAACCGACGTCATAGGCAAATCATCATTAACAGTGCGAACAATTTTGCAGCCATATGACCAAGCTACTGCTAGTGTTATGCCTTCGTAGTAGTGTTCATACAAGCTTCGGAATTGATCGGACTAACTTTTTAAGATATTTCATGAGAAACAGATAACTGCTTTCTGACATCAGGTTCAGGTTCAACCATGAACCATTAGCGTGGGAATTGACGACGTTACCACTACACTATTGCCACCCCCATTGCCCATGACTGGCTAGTACGCATGAATCTACAACTTGCAGTAGAAAAAACGGAAGTAGTACACAGCAGCAGGCGAGTCATGGAGACTATAAAAACAACAATGGGCGTTCACGTGGTAGTTTCCAAATTAGAGCTGAAGTACCTTGGTATTAAAATAGATGCAAGAGTAACTTTGAAGCAACATCTGTAACATGCAGCTGAGAAGGCAGCAAAGGAAACGGCTGCCCTAGCAAGGGTCATGACAAATATCAGCAGACCAAAGAAAAAGAGGAGACTGCTCTTAGCAAGAGTTGCGGCATCGATAATGTTCTACGGCTCTAAAATATGGGCTTGTCTAATGAAGACGAAGGCATACCATACGAAAGGAAGACGGAGACAGCTAACAGAATCAATGCGTTGAGTGTATGCAGCGCTTTCCGAACAACCTCCTACGACGCGGCATGTGTAGTGGCTGGCATGGTACCAATAGATCTTCTGGCTAAAGAAGCCCAATGGAAATATCGTTCCACCCAGACAGAGGACCCAACTGCGACGAGTCGAAGTGTCACTGAGGCACCACCAAGGACAAGTCTGGATAATTTGCGGGAGAAATGGGATCATTATGATAAAGGCAAGTGGACACAGAGATTGATCTCCAATATAAACGCATGGATCAATAGAAAGCATGGGCAGTTAAATTTCTATCTGACCCTGATGCTTACTAGCCGAGGTTGCTTCAGAGCCTACCTCCACAGGTTTGGACTAGACGACAACCCGTATTGCCCAACGTACACGGAAGCAGTCGAGGATGCGGAACAGATCATGTCCCATTGTCCACGATATGGACTCAGTTACGTCTTTAAAATATTCCCACCTTCCGACACAACTACTGGGTTTAGCAGTAAACAAGGGTAAAACCAAGTACGTGCTGTCAACAAGAAAAGAAAATCAACACAAACGAATTGGATAGAACGTCACAGTGGGCAGGTAGTAAAAGACGTTACGTACTCGTATATCTACCTTGGCTCTGCTATGAATTCTGACAATACCAGCGCAGAAATCAACCGAAGACTAACTCTTGCCAATCACTTTTTATTTGGGCTTATAAAGCGATTCAACAGTAAAGCCCTATCTCGAACAACTAAGAAGACTCTGGTGGGTGGCAATGGTGCAGTGGTTACTATATTTGCTCGCTAACCGTTGTGTGCAGGTTCAAGCCCCAGCGGAGAACAGCAATCATCAGCCACCCGAGTATAAAGGAAAACGAATTATATCGAAGCTTTTCCAACCACTGCACCAAAGAAAGGTTCCTGCCTGGTAGTACAATGGCCCGGAGAGTGTGAGTGCTCTGGGATTTGGGTTTCCTTTATTTAAAAAAATAAAACTCTGTATAAAATCCTGATCATATCACTCCTACTTTACGGTGCTGAAGCCTGGACTTTATTGAAAGCGGATAAAGATTTCCTTAGATAGATAGATAGACAGATAGTTGTTGTGAGGTGCAAGTGCAGTGCGACCTTTAGCTGATCTATTGTGCCCCTAAAACTAAGGCTCTAGTCGATGACATGCTCAGTCTAGAGCACTTTCTGACGTCCAGCTGCTACAGCAAACCGGAGTATCTTGAGTGGATCCAGTGAAGGTGGATAACTAGGCCACTGCAAGAGGCTTTTAGACGGATGACCACACAGGCCTCAATCTGTTTGCCAAAAATATCTAAGGGTAGCAGGTTGCACAAAATGTCCAGTGCTGCGGAGGGAGTAGTTCTCAGTGCACCACTGATGCACATGCATGCAGATATTTGCACCTTAGCTAGTTGATTGAGGTGGACAACCCTATCAAGAGCAGGCCACTATACGATCACGCGATAAAGTAGTATAGATCTGATAACGGATACGTGCAGCCAATGAGTGACTTAATGTTTCATACCCCAGCTCCTACCTAAAGCCTTTTCACGGGAATAGAGAGCTACATTAGTTTTCCTGACGCATTCTAGTAGATTGGATTTCCAGTTCAATTTCCTGTCCAAAATAAGACCAAGGCATTATCCGTTACCAGCGAAGGTGGGACTGGTGCCATTTATCATAGGAGGGTCAATGAGGGGAGCTTTATATTCTTTCGTAAAGAGAACGAGTTCCGTTTTATGGAGATTAACCCCCAGTCAACATAACATTTAGAGGCCCATCAAGTGAGCCAAAGGAGACCATATTAAAGGGTTTACCTAAGAGTGTCTGGGTGCTTACCAGAGGGTGTCTGATAGAACAACGCATTTCTACCCGGAGATTCTAAGGCCCGTTGTAAATCCCTTCCTTATTATGGTTGCGAGAAAAACTTACCCTCTTACCAGTTCGTGTAACAATTTAGAACTCTCAATAGATCCGGTATATTTGCATATCTGATGTATATTTACTTGCCTAGCTCTGCTCGTCGTTCTTGTAAAGTGGAATATTAGAAAAGTAGATATTGGATCGACTCCGTTTCTTAATCGTTTCCGGAGCTCTTACATATGGTTTAATAGTAAGGAAAAAGCCTGCCTCGAAGTGGAATGCAGACATCGTAAGAGACAAGCGAAGAAGAAGTGCACCCAACTTCAAATAGAGAGTATGGTGAGCATGTTTCGGGAGCTAGAGGAAATATTTCCTCGGCTGCTGATACAAACCAGGCTATCCAGGAGCTCTGGCAACACAATATAAATAAGTGCGCAACCATCTTAAAAATAGCTGTTCAAAGAAGGAGCAGCAGGGAGAGGATGCTCGGGAGACTCTACTTCAAACTTCATTAACAATACTAAGTGCTGCTTCTTCTGGATGACGACGAAATTTTGCATAGGTGGCGACAGTATTGTGAAGAACATTTGAATGAACAGCTTCCCCGACTACACTTTCCCAAAACCACTCCTAACTGTGAAAGAGAATTTAGTGAGGTGGTTAAATACACAAAAAAAAAAATAAAAAATAACGAAAAGCGGTAGGGTCAAACGTGATACCCTCTGGAAACAAATGGGAGCCATCTGTTCGGATATGTAGATGATCAAAACATGTACGAGGGAGCAAACACAAAAGTAAGATACTCGCTGGAGTAACCGGAGAGTCCCCAATCAAAGTCGGGGTGCACCAGGGAAGCGTCTTAAGTCATTTGCTCTTTATTGCAGTCCTTGACTATCTATTGTACTTGAAGATAAAGTGACGGACCCCAAACTGCATCAGTTATTCTTTGCTGACGATGGCGGTATCATAAGAAAGGGTCATACGTCCATTGCAACGAACACTTGACGTAGGTGGACAATTTTGGAAGGAAATGGGTACCCGCATTATTCCACTTAGACTTATACTGCCAGTTCTCCGACTCACTCAGGACTATTTCAGATAATTATTTGAACTAGTATCGCGTGTAGTCGAAATTCGACCGAGGGGAATTTAACTAACTTAAATGTTATATACGCGCATGATTTTTTTTTCTGCACATCTATGGCACAGTACATTTCGAATGATATAAGTTTCATCCCCCTCCTTTGATAATAAATACTAAAAAAAAACGTACGATCAGTTTCGTGTTCACTGTGGATTCTATTAGGCCACTGATAGTTGGCAAGCATTTGCCTGAAATCAGAATGACTAAGTTATCCGCTTAAGACACCTCCTTCAGCAAAACTTTCAATCGTTTGCCCCTCGAAGACAGGTGACCGGCCTACGCCTGTACTACAGATGCTAGCATTCAAGATGCTGTGACGAACTTACTGACGAATAATCCGTAGAAATACGACATTTGAATATCCTACCAGGCAGCACAGAAAGGCTCACCACGTCCACCTAGCAAAAGCGAGAACATCTCCTACCAAAGTTCTTGTTGTTACAGAACAAGGAAACTATGGAAGTCATGGAATCAGCACACATCTCCAGACATCTCACGGTGCTGTCGCAGCGCAATAGGCTCGTTTCAACAGATATATACATTTTTCGCTATGTTCTCACAGAATGCTCTGTTTAGCTTTCCTAATTTCCAAGTTGAATCTTATTAATTGCTCGGTGTATGTCTGCTAGTCTCCGATATACACAGATCAATTAAAAAGACAAGATTTTCTTGGTCGTTTCGAAAGAAAAAAATATTTATTTATTTGGTTTACTTTGTGTTAAGGGGTTTTGGAGAAGAACGTTCAATGAAGAACCATACAAAGTATATAGCGACATCGACCTAGCAAAAACTGCGTGTTGAACGTTTTAGAATGTCCGTCTTCGAATCTAACCCAGAGGGACGACGCAGTAGAGAGCCTCCTTTTCGTAGGTGGTGCTCACAAGCTCAAGGGGAATTCAACCAACTTGGAGTGTGGAACTGGATGCAATTAGCTAGAGACTGAGCTGAATCGAGAAGCTTGTTGATTGAGGCCCAGATTTCCCCCAAAATGTAGCCCCACTTAAGTAAGTAAGAATGAATTTTGGGAAATTTAAATTTCGAAGGCTGGTACGGTATGTAAATGATTCCATCTATGAATCATTGATATAATATTTTTTCTTGAAGTCATAAGCATCGGATCGTGATTCTAGAGATAAATTATTAAGTTTAGGTCTTATTTACATGAACGATGAACCATAGGCAATTCCCTGAAATGACAATTTTTCCGATGCAATGTATCAGTAATCCCCGAACTCGCACTCTTGAACCTCGTGAACGGGAAAGCCGACCTCAGCTTAAAGTTCAACAGCGATGACTCACATTCAATAAACCGGAGTTTGACTTACCCCAAACAGTACAGCATTCTTTGTTATGAATGCTAATCGAGGTCAGATTGTTAAGCTAGAAAAATGCAACCTACCTGTTACTCGCAGTTATTATTACTTAAATATCCACATCTGACTTTCAAGTATCAGATACATGCAGAAGTCATACAATATGATTTTGGTAAACCCCACGATAGGGGGATTTTCTTTTAAACCTAAGTAACCCAAGTGGATTTTTTAACAGCATGAGTTACCATTATGACCAGACAGTTAGTCACATAACAAATCTTTGAATTGCTCATCATCAATATTCATTTTGAGCTGGAAGACTTTTACACTATCTCCCCATTTGTCACGGAAACCCCATGTGTCCAACCATATAACAACAAAATAAAGAATTAATTATACTTGACGCTCCCCATAATCGTTCTCAGTTTAATGTTTGACCTCCGCGTGTACACAGTAATAATCGCGATAGAGAGTCAGATGAGATACTATTAAATCCGAAGACGTGTTTAGCGAGAGTACTATGTAAAACGCCTCTTAAAGGCAAACATTAACAAACGTAATTTTCGTGAAGTGAACAAGATACTTTTAGTTAATTGCCAAAAAATAAAAAAAAAATAAAAATGGCATCAAAAGTATTAATACTTGTTTTGGTTTTAATTGGCAGTGAGTGTGTTTCATTGAAATCAGTCAACGAAAATCTAATACTTCCGCCAGAAAAGCAGCGCGAAGATGCAGAAATACACAAAATTCTGTTCGGTGAGACGCCAAAGATCCACGAGTGTTTAAAGACGGTGAGTACTGGACGGAAATGATGGGACACTAAAAATATAAACTACGACGCTATTCCGACTGGAAATCACAACAATCCGTCCGAAAAAACCAAGTTCATACTGATTAAATGAAGGAGATGAACTTCAACTGATAGGGGAGTGAAAGCAAAATATTATCGTTTCGTCTGGGATAACCGGCATCTTTTAAGTGAATTGTCTTACAATTAGTGTATCCATAAGTTGCGAAATAGAGAGGTAAGCTAGGCTGTAAGTATCTGACTTTAACAGCAATTTTTTTTTTTTGGCGGTAAAACAAGGCAACCTACAAACATGCAGAAATGTTACGGTCCACCTGGAACAGATCAAATGGTACACTATTACTTAACATTGAATCCAGTCCTGTATATGTAAGTGGGCGTGGTGTTGTGTTAAAAAAAAGTCGGTACTTCAAAGTTACCTCGCCAGTTTTTCAAAAATTACGTGAAATCAGTTTTTTTTTTCTAAGAAGTGGGTGTGATCATGATCATGCATTGGACAAATTTCTAAGAAATTCAATCCCTACACACATCTAAAAACCTGTTCTTATACTTTCTACCGAAATTGTTTAAAAAAGCGAATTTTTTAAAAAGTGGGTGTGTCTGTGGGCGGGTTTCAGACCATTTCCGCATGTACTACCTCGGATCCTAATTGAATCTCATCCCAATTTTAAATCCGCTGTATTATTAGGTTAGGTTAGGTCTGGTAAGGTGGCTGACCTGACGGAGTCAGGGCACACTTAGACCATTTAGGTCCATTGTGATACCACATGTTGATTGTACCAAAGGAATCATCGGGTAATCGGGAACCTTTACCTTTCTCAGGAGGGTTATGGCTAAGAATTACTGTGCCTGTAGTGTCTAAGTAGGATGGCTAACTCAATCAACCCTAAAGTCAAGGTGGACCGGGAAGGTAGAGTGTGCAAACGAGTATTGTGGTGATTGATTCAATCGAACCCTTTGTACTGTTGTGTAAATTGTATTGGTTGGTAGTGGAGCCTTTTTTTTGGATTGCGCCAGGGATGTGTAATCTTCATAGATACTCTAATAGCCCGAGTGCTACTAGCATGCACGATTCGCAAGCCTGAGTAATCGATGCCAGGAATACGCCTACGTACTAAACACACACCCTACACACTTCAACCACTCTCCCCGCGGGTCTGCCGTTAGGTATTACCTCACGGGGCTGGTTAGCAATTTATGCTATGCTTCTTGTGTCAGCTTCTTCCGCTGCTTCAGCTGCTCTTCTTAACTTTTCTATTCTCCACAGCTCTTTTTGTAGAGTTGTTACGAAGGAACATATTGCCATCCGATTCTCTTCCGACCGTAACATATGGTCGAGGAGTAATGACGGACTTGGCAGAGTAATTCTCCATGCCGTGAAACGTGTGCAGTAAAACACTGCGTGCTCCGTATCTTCATCTTTACCTGGGCATTCCGGGCAGGATGGTGAGTTGTCGTATCCAAATCGGTGTAGATATTGCGACAGGAACTGCGTTAGATGGTAGTTGCAGTCTCCATGCTTTCGACTTATCCAGTCTTGGATTGTCGGTATAAGTTTATATGTCCATCTGCCATTTGTTGTATTAGCCCAACGAGCTTGCCACATAGCTGCTGACGCTGCCCTTTCTTCGATTTTTATCACCTTGATACCAGTGGCGTCGTGATGACTCAATGCTCTTCTGTTATATATCCTCAGCATTTCATCTGCGAGAATATCGATGGGGACCATTCCAGCTATGAAAAATGCAGCTTCGTCAGAGATGGTTCGAAAGTCGCTGATTGTCCGTAGCGCACAGAGTCTGTATGATGACGATAGTCTCCTTTTGGTCTCCTTTGTCCTCAGTGCCTCCACCCATGGTAGTGGAGCCTGGATGACCGTGAAGGTGTAGGGATGCATAGGAGTATTAGAATGACTTATTCAATTAAACTCTTGGTACTGATATGCATTTAGTGTTGACTAGGTCCGTTGACTGATTCAATGGAACCCTTCATACCTAGGTGGGCCGTGGAGGTAGTTGTGTGCATAAGAGTGAATAAGATGACTGATTCAATCGAACCTTTGTACTATTATGCAGAAAAAAGTACTGTGAATCAGAAGCAAAAGACAAAAAATAACAAAAATCTCCCCAGTTATCTGGACGCCACCCCCGGAGAATCTCTGAAGCATAAACAACTGAGCTTCAAGAACCGCTACACAAAAAAAAGATCTTTTTCCCTCTCTCTGTCCATCCTTCCCAACGCCCGCACTGTGTGTAAACATGTTAAAGATATTCATAACCCTTTGAGTGCGCGCAAATTATAAATAAAAACTATGTGTAATGTGGTAATAGGTCTGGATAGGTAGGGTGACTTACTCCTAGATACCTAGGTGTAACATGTAGGTTGTAGGGTGCATAAGAATAGTAGAGTTGATTGACTCAATCAATCCATCTCTTGTGGGTAGATGGTGACCAATATGACGTGGGTTGGGGATGGTGACTGATTCAATCAAACCTATTGCTATGCTGCAGGTGATTATGAGTACACCGCATGGGTTACTTTCAATTGTAAGGAGGGAGCGAAGTGTAAGCTGTTGTGTCGGCTAAACCAGTTAGATTTTGATATAAATCTATATAAACTAGTATCGCTTGTGGTCGAAATTAGACCTCCTGTGCAGGGAAGGCAAAGGGATCTAAGCCCATAAAGCCATGAACGTGATCAAAATTGGTTAAAGCATTTTGTATGGGGAAATCATGTGTGTATGTTCACTTTATTTTACCTGAGTAAACGGTAACATACCATACGTACTTAATTTTTTCTGCACATCTGTGCTGCAGCACCTGTCAAATGATATACGATTCATCCCCTTCCTTTCATAATAAATAATAAAAAAACGTACGACGGGAGGGAGGGTTGTGATCCCTTATTTTCGGATCACATCCTCGCTGAAAAAGGAAAAAGAAGAATAAACAAACGTACGACAAATTTCGTGTTCACGTATTAATATATAGGATTTACAATGTCTATGTTAGACAGATCGCTTAGGTCCTTAAAGAAGTATTCACCTAGTAGCATCTTTCTCAGAGTAGCTAGCGCTGGGCATGTGCCAAGAAGATGAATGTTGTTTTCCTCTTCTTCCTCATCTCTGCAACTTCTGCAGAGATCATTTGATAGGATTCCCATTCTAATAGCATGTCTACCTATCAGGCAATGTCCTGTGATTATTCCTACTGTGAAGCTTATGTTCCTTCCGTTTAGAGATAGGTTTGGTTTTAATTTTCTGTGTGTCTAGTAGAGGCCAGATCTTTCTATATATATACACGTACTTAAGCTGTTCCATCTGTTGTTTGTGACTGCTAGTGCTTCGTTGAACATGCGAAGATTCATAGTTTGTATTACGGGTGCCAGTACTTCTCTGTGATCAGTTAGAGGTAAACCTAGTTTGGCTAGTTCATCTGCTTTGCAATTGCCTGGAACATCTCTGTGTCCCGGAACCCAGCACAGAGTAATGTTGCATCTGGCGGCAATCTCGTTAAGAGATTCGCGGCAATGTTTGACCAACTTAGATCTTATTGTTGGCGTTTCCAGAACTTTAATCGCTGAATGACTGTCTATGTTCAGGACGATAGACTTATCATCTATCAGGTACAAAGAGAGTCTGCGCGCTGCTTCACGAATAGGCAATACTTCCGCTTGAAATACACTGCAGTGGTTCGGAAGTCGGAGAGCTGCGTTTAGCAGAGGTATTGGATCATTGCAAAAGTTCGTGCCCGATTTGATAATGAAACACAAGCGATTACACTTTAAGGAAAACAATTTTATTAATCGATTATATAGTGCCCGTTATTTTCTACAATTGTCTCCCAAAGTTTTACAAGCTTGCGGATTCCGTTTTCATAAGAACTGCTTGGTTTTCCTTCAAAAAATGTCGTAAGGTAGTTTTCAACAGCTTCGGGGAAACCAAATTTCTTTCCATCTGAATCGCCGTGATTGTTTCGCTAGGTGAAAGAAGCTTGAAAAAAATTAAACCCCTGAAATCCCACCAAACAGATAACAGTATCTTCATTGGATGTGAGCCAACTTTTCTCACGGGTTCTGCACCTTCACCTGCTTGTTTCCAGCTTCTTTTTCGCTGCACGTTGTTGTATAGAATCCACTTTTCGTCACCTGTTACGACTCGATCCAAGAAAGGTTCGTTTTCATGGCATCTAAGCAGAGATATGGCCACGGAGACGCGTTCCAGCTTTTTTCTCTGTCAAACAATGCGGCACCCACGTATCGAGCTTGAAAGTTAATCCAAGCTTCTTTAAATGACGAAATGCTGACGAATGATCAATAGTAGGTTAGGTTAGGTAAGTGGGCTGGTGTAGGGGGATAGAAAACCTCCACACCACACGCAGGTCAATAAAGACCCATTGTGATACCCATGGGGGAAAAGGGGATAGAATAGAGAATCTCTTCCACGTGGAAAAATACCGTCTTTGTAAATATCCTAAAGAAAGCAATTAGTACTTACTCTGCCCGAGATACAAACCATCCAGAGGATTTGATGAAGTTTGCGAAGTCATTTATTCGTCTGTTGGACAACTCTTCTAGATCCTCAAAGAAGTGTTGTCCAAGGAGCTTATTGCTCAAATGATAGAGGCCTGGCCAATGACAGAGAAAGTGGGCGGTGTCCTCCTCAGCCTCCTCGTCGTCGCAGCCTCTACAAAGGTCTTCGTTAGTCACACGTAGTTTTTTCATGTGGTACCGCTTGGTATTATGCCCCGTAATGACTCCTAGTAGAGTAGAGAGGGATTTTCTGTGCCTCTGTATGAGTCTATTGGTTCCTACTCTGTCAAATGCAGGCCACAGCTTCCTCGTGCTGACACAAGTATCTAAAGAGGTCCACCTATTGTTAGCCTTCGTTAGGGCTTTGTTTCCTGCTTCGAGCTTGAGGTCGCAAGGCGGGATGTACACCGAGGGGTCGGATTGATCCGAGTTTAGTGCTAATCCTCCTCTAGCCAGTTCATCGGCTTTCTCATTCCCTGGTATGCCTTCATAACCAGGGACCCAGCAGAGCTTTACCTCGTGCTGTGTTCCAAGAACCTTGAGCTAATCTCTACAACACTTCGCAATCTTCGATTTTATTTCTATAGCAGATATTGCTTTTATCGCCGCCTGGCTGTCGATGAAAAAGGTGAAATCCTCTCGTGGTATTGCCCTCATCGCAGTCTCACGAGCTGCTATTGTAACTGCTAGGACCTCCGCCTGGAAAACGCCACTGTAGTTCGAAAGCCGAGCTGACATGGAGAGACCAAGCGTTTCAGAGAAGATGCCTGCGCCTACACCTATTTCCATTTTGGATCCATCGGTGTAAACAGCTAAGGATCGCTCCTTAGGCGTTCTGTCATTTTTCCAGTCTTCCCTGCTCGGATAGGTGCTAGAAAATGGTCTTGTGAAGTCTAGGTAAGGTGTTAAGTAGTCTGTATTAGATACACTGCCTAGATATCTCTGCAAGATCGTGGTGTGACCCATTGCATTTGGTCGCCAGCTATCTGTTTGGTTTAATCTTACGGCACTATGAGCCGCCGATACTTGTATAAAGATGTCTAGCGAAAGCAGATTGAGAATGGCCTCGAGTCCTGCTGTAGGTGTCGTTCTCATCGTATTGGTTGTGGCGATGCACGCTAGTCTTTGTACTTTTGTGATAGCAGCTAGGTTATTTATTTTGCTGGCTGCTTGCCACCATACAAGGCTGCCATACGTTAGTATTGGTCTTACTATACGTGTATACATCCATAGGATGATTTCGGGGTTCGGCCCCCAAGTCTTCCCGAATATTCTATTACACGAGTAAAAAGCTATCGTGGCTTTTTTGACTTTTTCATTGATGTTTAGTCTCCAGTTCAGTTTCCTATCGAGCACCAGGCCAAGGTATCTCGCACTACTGGAGATACTCAGGGGAGTACCCCTTATGGAAGGTGTTATGAATTGTGGAATTATTCTTTTGTTAGTGAATAGTACTAACTCTGTTTTCTGGGGATTAACCGCCAGCCCACATCTGTCCATCCAGGAGTCAATGATTTCCAACGCCCCTTCGATTTGTTCGCTCAGGGTCGGGAGAAATTTACCTGTTGCTAGCAGCAGAACATCGTCCGCATAGGCTATGGCCTTGACGCCGCTGTTTCTCAGTTTAAGAAGGACTTCGTTCAGGGCAATTACCCACAGCAGTGGGGATATAACCCCTCCTTTAGGGGTGCCTCTTGAGGCATAGACTTCAAGCTTTGAAATCATTTAATGGGGCTAAGTAATCCGTATCTTTAAGATTGAAATTTTGAAGAATTTTCATGTGGCCAATTTGTGAGTTTGACCATTGTAGAGACTCTCCGAGACTTAGGGCTGTTTTAGAGGCTACCATTTTCCCGAAGATATCAATGGAAAAAATGTGTATTATAGTCTCTAAGGCGGCTGTGGAAGTGGACCTGAGAGCCTATGTGATGCACGTACATGCTAATCTTTTTACTCGTTCAATAGAGTTGGTGTTGCACTTTATCTCAAGTGTAGGCCACCAGATGAGAACGCGATAAAGCAAGATTGGTCTGACCACTGCCAGGTACAACCAGTGGACTATGTTTGGTCCACTTAGGGCCTGTAGCCTTTTTGCAGGTGTAGATGGCGATGTCTGCTTTCTTGTTTCGGTCTAGAGTTTTCTGTTTCCAGTTGAGTTTACTATCAAGGGTTAGCCCTGAGTATTTTGCTTTGTCCGTAAAACTAAATTCCGTATTTTTAAGCTTAGGTGGAGCTATGATCGGGATTTTATATTTTCTAGTTAATAGTAGATACTAATTCAGTTTTGGGCGGATTTACGTTAAGCCCAACGCTGTCCGTCCATTTTGCTATTACATTTAACGCTCAGTTCATTAGATCGCTGTACCATTAAGTCAATACACCTCTATCTTCAAAGCAGCGATCTATAGAGCTATGCGCCAGAGAATGCATCAGAAGAGGCCTCCGAAGACTACACATAAACATTGCATTAGCAAAAGCAGCTCTAAAAACTCTCAAAACCTACAGCTTTGAATCTAAATTAGTTTGGAAATGTCTCATTACCCTCAACCAGCATGCTGCACACAGCACCTTCTCACTTACTTGGGTCCCCGGCCACAAGGGGATCGCTAGCAATGAGACTGGTGATGAACTAGCCAGATCTGCTTCCCAACTCAAATTCGTTGGTCTGGAATCTTTTTGCGGGCTACGAGTACCTACCAACTTAAAGGTAACGCATAGGGTGATATATGATTCATTCTGCATGATTTGCCACTTTTCTGTATAATCAGATGAAAATAATATTTGCAGTAAAGATTCCGTTGAATTGCTTATCATAAATGTATAAAACGAGAAATACTAATCATATTTCTTATCTGTTTATTCAAAGCAAATTCATTTACAAGTTAAGTAGAAGATGTTTGTTTTCCGTTCATCGATTGATCTTTACTCTGTGCTGCTCATATGGACGTGGATGTGAGGCGTAATACATAGAACGAAGGGCTACTTATTAAGAACCGGTTAATCGTTCTGTTGGATGTTGACCTATCCCCTCTTTGGTTATCAGATGATGGATGATTTTATCTAGGGTTTCATCAATTAGAAGCTTATTTTGCCACGGGGTGCTATAATTAATGTGATGTGGTCAAACAATCCGGCAAGTCTTTGGTTTTAATGAAGTACTCCAAAAACAACTTAAGTCGATTTTTTAATGAGCACAATATAAGTCAAACCGTTTTTTGTTTTCCGAATCTAAAACATGAACATGCAGAATGTTTACAATCCACCTGAAACGGATCGTATTATACCCTTACGGAACGTGTGACCGATCCACTGCCGCTTCCGTCGTTGGATGGTTGTGCCTATTGGTTTCTGACCCGTTCTCTCGTAAAGGTGATCGTTAGAGATAGGATTGGGTCAGAAAATTCATAAGATATTGCGCAGGCACCTATTAACAAACGTTTGCAGCTTTCTGGTGATAGAAGTGGTCACTATCCACGTGCTGCAACCATATAACAGCACGGATTCAACGTTGGAGTGGAACAGTCTTATCTTGGTGCTCTAACTGATTGCATTGCTTCGCCATATTTTGGACAGCATACCGAACGCGGACTTTGCTTTTGCGATCTTGTTGGCTATATCCAGTTCGGTTCCACCATCGGTCGAGACAATACTCCCAAGATACTGGAAATCCTCTACTCTCTCGGTTGTCCAGCAATCCATATTTGAGCCGATGAGTTTGTTCCAAGACTGATAATTTTAGTTTTTGCCGTATTCATTTTCAGCCCGACGATGTCTGCCTCCCTCTCCACATTTGCTGTCATTTGGTGGAGGTCCATAATTCTGTGAGAGAGTAAGCATACATCGTCAGCGTAGTCAAGATGTTTCAGTTGAGATGTAAGAGTCCATCGACTTCCTCCGTTTCCTGTCGATAAAGCTGCATGAAGCACATCGCTAATCACCAATAGGAATAATATTGGTGAAAGAATACAGCCTTGTCTTATCCCACTTTGGATCTTAAATTCCTCAGACAACCTTCCCCTGTGCAGAGCTTTGGTAATAGCAATTACTTTTTCGGAAATACCTCTCCTGCGTAAGGCACGCCAAATAATTCCGTGATGACACTATCGAACGCCTTCTCAGAATTGATGAACAGCAGGTGGAGTGGCGAGCGATATTCAACACACTGTTCGATGATAATCCGCAGGGTGTTGATGTGGTCGACACAAGAGGATCCAGAGCGGAAACCTGCTTGTTCGGCATCGAGTATGTCTTCGAGATGCCGTTTGATTCACTCAAGGGTGATTTTAGCTATTATCTTAGCTACAGCAGGCAGCATGCAGATACACCTCCAGTTTCCGCACTCCATTAAATTTCCTTTCTTAGGAAGCTTGACGATCATTCCCTTTTTCCACTCGTTGGGAAAGCTCTCAGCTTCCCAAGCTCTCTCTATAAGTGGAAGCAGAAGCTCCGCCGATGTTGTTGGTGCTGCTCGTAAAAGCTCTGCTGGAATACCGTCAAGTCCTACCGCCTTGTTGGTTTTAAGTGCCATGATCGCACGCAACGCCGAATTTCTCTCATCTTCATGCAATATAGGGACTCTAGCTCGCTTCTCCCTGCTGCTGGGATAGCTGCAACGCGAGCTTTCAGCTGTTTTTGTTCGTCAATCCGTCTCCAGGTATCCTCGGAAAGCCAAGCCCTATGTCTCCCTGCGATCGACCTACAATTCTTTCAGTACCAGATGTAAAAACATTTTTCACATCACACCAATGGTCTTTTAATGGTTGCAGGCATTAAGCTGCTGATCGCTTCCACACCTTGCGAAAAGTGCTCCCTTAATTGTTAGCGCACTGAGAGATCACTGAGTCTATAACTGATCTTATGGCAAGTGTTATGCTTAAACAGCGTACCTCCGATGGCTACTCGGTTGGTATTACGGAAGTCCACAAACCGCTCACCATTGTCATTACGGTTTCCCACGCCGTGAACTCACATCACGTGCTTAAGCATGGTGTTGTCGCTACCCACCTTGACATTGAGATCTCCCATCACCATTACGATGTCCCTATTAGGCGTTTGGTTGTAGGCGGCACCTAAGTGGCTATAAAAATCATCCTTTTCATCCTCAGTCGCGTCTAGAGTTGGAGCATAACACTGTATGATGGTAATTTTTCTAACTCTACTCTGGAACCTAGCTGTCAATATCCGGTCACTATGGGGTTTCCAGGATATGAGGCTACTACGTGCTGCTGGAGTTAGCATGAGTCCTACTCCGGAACTCCGTGCACTTCCAGCTGGTTTACCAGAGTAGAGCATGACAGTGCTTTTTGTTGGGGAGATGTATTCCCCAGCATCGTACCATCTTATCTCGCTCAGCCCTAAGATGTCGATTTTATACCGTGCGAGTCCAGGAGGGTCTTAACGTTCCAGAATCCGATTGTTGTCCGTGTTCGATAGCCAAAGGTCGTCAACAAATTATCAATCCTTATCCGAGGCCATAGTTTCCATTTCGGAGCAATAGTTTGTTTTACGGTTGCGGCTCGCTGGGCCATAGACCAACCAACACTTATCCTGTTTTTTGGCGCAGGAAGCTCGCCATTCGTCCTCTCCCGTTAGCAATTTCCGAAGAAATTCCCAGATGGCACCACGAGGAGGTGGGAGTAGGGCTTACTAACAGATCTGCTAGGTTTTCGGCTGCAGTGGCTCCTTCTCGTTACTTAGCGGACCAGCACCTATCGGGAGATGCTGCCCCTACGAGGCCTTTGTTAGTCGTTTGCCAAACCAATTCTCATAGTTCGACTGCATATTAGTGCAAGGTTTGATTGCATATTTCCACGGTCCACCTATGTATGGGTTTGATTGAAACAGTCACCCTACCTAATCAACACCTTATACACAGCAGTACTTAGAGTTCGATTGAATCAGTTACTCTACTCTACTCTACACCTCTATGGCTCACTTAGACCTGCCAATGTAACTTACACAACAGTACAGGGGGTTCGATTGAATCAATCACCCCCAATACTTGTTTGTACACCATACCTTCCCGGTACATATTGACTTAGGGTTGATTGAGTCAGTCACCCTCTCTAGCCACTTTAGGCACAGCTATTCTCAGCCAATACCCTCCTGAGGAGGGTTAAGGTTCCCCCGGTAACCGGTGATTCCTCCGTTCCCAACTTTATGTGGTATCACAATGGACCCAAGTGGTATAAGTGTGTCATGGCCCTGTCCGGACAGCCACCTTACCTAACCTAACCAAAGTTAACCTACATCAGATTGGTATGATTGGTCTAGATTTAAATGACATGAATGATGCCTTCCTTGCAAATGATTGGCCAAACAATCAAGTTATTCAAGTCGAAGTTCGGTGGCGTGTTATCTCCAGAAATGGACCAGTCGTGTGTGTGCGTGTCATTTGACGCGTCTGGACTTTCTTCTTTGAGGCTATGTCAAGTCAATGATCTTATACCAATAACCCAGAGACTTTGAAATTTAAATCTCCCGATTTGTGCGAAAAAGGCATGGAAAATTTGGTTCAGCGCATTCACTCGTGGAGGCGTTTCCATCGAAGACCCTTTTTTTTTGTCTAAGTGGTGGTGGAAAACGCTACTGCTCACGAGAAACAGGCCCGCTCTGTTTTAAGTAGTGTGGGAGTTGGTACTCACTAAAAAAAACACCCTTAAGCCTTTTATTCTACTTGACACCATCCACTCCGGAACCGCTTTTGCATTACTTCAGAGTGATGTCGTTTTCTTTCCTCTTTCAGGGCCGGATTTTTCATATTTGTGTTCTCTTGTGGGTTAACTCTTTCTTGCTGGTAAGGCTTACATCAGGCTTACATAAATCTCATGAGGGTGATTATTAGGTCTTCCTATCTCTTTTTGCTTTAAGCATTTTTTCTACAAAGGAACATACTTGATTCCAGCTCTGGTCACTCATTGACATTTTTGTCACTATGTTTTCCGGGGTGATGACACCGATTAGGAAAACTAGCGCCCTCCTTTCAGCTTCCCATCTGTTGCACTCGACGAAAGTGTGGTTTGCGTAGTCCAGTTCTGAGTTGCCATATTGGCAAGCCGAGCTCCCTGTTTTGCCCATTCTGTGGAGGTACGCGTTGAAATAACTGTGCCCAGTAAGAAATTGGGTAACGTAATAATTTACTTCCCCATATTTCCGTCCCGTCTATTCAGCCATGTTGCTGATCAGCCTCGCGATACATCGTCCTCTGCTTTCTGAGCTCCATCTCTCCTGCCATTTCTGTTTGGCGAGCTCATTCGCCTCCTCGGTTGCCGCTTCCACTCCAATTTCCGCCTTTTTGTCGTAGACGTACTTCCTCTCTGCCGCAAGGAGATCCATAGAGGTCCTCCCGCGACCCGTAGTGCCGCGCGCCTTTGTACTGCGGCCATTTGTTACCCGTATTTCTCTTGTCGTAGTGTGTCGGCCCATATCTCGCACCCATACAGGGGAACGGCGTGGGTGGCTGTCATCAGGAGCTTTCTCTTGCTAGCTGTTGGGCCTCCAACGTTTGCCATTAATCTGCTCAGTGACATTGTGACCTTCGCAGCTCGTTCTGAAGCAGATCTTATTTGATGCCAGAATATGGGATTAGTGTTTAGGTCCCTAGGTACTTCACCGCTTCCTTGCTGGTTATTACCTCAGACCCGACTTGGGATTCGACAATAGTTGGAATCCTCTTCTCTGTCAAAAGGACTATCTCTGTCTTTTCTATTGCCTCATCCCCTGGTTGAGTTTTCTTTGTGCGCTATCGGTGTCTCTTGCCGTAATCACCGCGGGGATATCATCTGCATACCCTACCAGAAAGGTGTCTTCGGGCATTTCCATACGAAGGATGCCATCGTAGGATATGTTCCAGAGATTGGGTCCCAGGATTGAGCCCTGCGCTGCTCCAGCAGTAATCTCCTTTATTCAAGGGCCTTCTGCGGTGTTGTATAACAGCTTCTGGTCCTTGAGATAATGCTTCACTATCCCCAAAAGATATTCGGGAATAACAAAAATACTTTCAAGGGTGTTCAGAATATCGTTCCATCTGGCTAAATTGAAGGCATTTCGCACGTTCAGAGTTGCCAGCAATATGATTTTCCTTGAATAGTGGTTGCCATGCTGAGCTAATTGGGCGGTCCTTACCACTTCTTCAATTGCTCAAATCGTAGAGTGGCCCTTCCTGAATCCGTGCTGTCGTTCGGACAAATCTTCTGCTCTCTGCACGGCTGCTGTAAGCCTTGGTTTTAACAACTTTTCGAGAAGTTTCCCTGTGGTGTCCAGCATACACAGAGGCCTGTACGCTGATGGGGAATCCGGGTCTCCTTTTCCTTTGCTGATCAGTACCAAGCGCTGTAACTTCCAGCTCCTAGGGAAAACTCCTTCCTGGAGACAGCTATTGTACATGTTCAGCAGCAGCTGACGACATATCTGGGCAACCGTCTTGAGCACCTCTGCTGGTATTCTGTCAGGTCCAGGGGCCTTTCAGTTTTGTAGGGTAGTTTTCGGCGCGAGTATCAACTCTTCTTCACTGAACATCGGGGTTTCTGGTCGTTGGATCGAGGAGGTTTCGGGATGCCGAATACAATGCGTTGAGAAGAGTACGTCCACTATAAACTCCATTATTTCTTCCCAGCTGGCCATCTGTGTTCCCACTTTTCGGATTACGACTTTGAAGCCTAGCCCCCAGGGGTTGCTGTTGACATCCCGGCGGAGATCCCACGTCTGTTTTTTGCTCGAATTCATGGCCCTCTTGAGCTCGGATCTCATGGATAAGTTCTAAGTTCTGCTAGAATGTCTTCCGTTGGTTCAGCTTGTCTTCTCCTACCCCTAGTGGCTTTGCGTCTGAGATGTAGGCATATTCTTCGAAGCGCAGCTATCTCGACGCTCCATCAGTACACCAGTTTCGTGTTTCTATTGGAGCCGCTCACTCTTGGCATCGAGGCGTCACATGCACATTTGAAGGATGTTGTATTCCATAATTAATGGCATCGATGATACTTTGACTCGAAATATTTTTTTTTTTTTATATTCCACGTTTTATTTCAAAAACAAAATGGGGCGCTCTTAATGAAAAACGCGGAGTATACGCCCAATTAGGGTGCTCAAATTACTTTATAGGAATTCAGTTCACAAAATTTCACAAGCCAATCATATCAATGCATCATGATGCGACTGACCTGTTTATGGGAAAGGATGTTCAGTTTATACTCCCTTTAAAATGATACTTTTTCCCCAATTACTTTCAACACTAACTATGGTAGCTTGTTCTAGGAGGACTGTTGTGAACATGCGAACATTTTACAATCAGACTTACACTTTAATTTTCTAGTAATTGTTTCCTTTTTCTTTTTCTTCTTAGAACGAAACACTCAAACAAAAATCCAGGAAGAATGCAACCGAGCCCCTGTTTACAGTTGTTATCCTTCAAGAAATAATGTTTCAAAATAAAAAACTACACATTCAACAGTGCACCGGATCCTTGATACATCCTCAAGTTGTTCTTACTGCTGCTCATTGTTTGTACCGCAAATCATTGGAAAACTTAAAAGTTCGTGCTGGAGAATGCAAACGACTACCCAAAATGAATTCCACATATTACCAGGAACGACCAATCGAAAGTATCGAAGTGCTACCGAACTATGATCCCACCATGCCTCAACAGGATATTGCTCTCGTATTCCTTAAAGAGCCCTTTAGGATCGTCGACAATGTAAATACAATTTGCCTACCACCATCAGGTATTCACCTAGATCTAGACTACGCTCGATGCTTTGCAACTGGTTGGGAACGAAAGCCGAAAATTTTGCCAGGATACGAGAATTTCAGAAAAACCAATATGACTGTAATTCCAAATGAAAATTGCGAAAGGGCTTTGCAGCTTACAGCGCTGGGAGAAGACGTTACTCTAGATAACAATTTCATTTGCGCTAGTGGAGAATTTAATAAGACTGTGTTGGACACAAATGGGGGTGCACCATTGGCCTGTTCGATTTGTGGAGACACTGACCACATAATACAGGTTGGAGTTATGTCATGGGGATTTAAAAATGCTCCACTACCAGAGGTATTCACTTCCATAACTAGTTCTCATGCGTGGATAAGAGCAAGGCTGAATGAAAGAGGTTTGAAATTGTTTGGATGTGAAACTAGGTGGACGCTGATGCATATAGCGTTACCTCAACTAAGGCCATAATTGTTACATAATATTGTTAAATAATCCTATTTTATACATTAAATGATTACTATTATTAATTTTATAAATTGCAATAAATACGATTATAATTGTTTAAGAAAAATCGGATAGAATGTGGTATTTTAAATTTTGAACTGCGTGCCAGCTCTTATTCTCAACTGCGCACAGTGAACCTCATGTACCTATTATTTCGCCTGGCATTGGATTTCAATCACTCCGAATGCGGTGGTAGTGGCAGCAAAGAGTGTTCTTTGTTCGAGTGTCCGCGAGATGACAGGTTGAAGCTATACTATCTCGACTAGTAGATCTGTATCTCATAACGATTATGATGCCATTTCGTAGAAGCTGGCATGAGTATCACGGTTTTAAAATAAAATATGCGAGTTCTGATGAGATCTTGAAGATATGAATTGACCCTCACTATAAATAGCACATTTTCAGATGTGTTTGCGCCTTTATATTTGATTTGTTAGTTGAGCTGTCAAATAGTAGTTGTATTAGCTTTATCCAGTACTATCCACCAACTTCGCACACGAGTATCGGTCTTATCGTAGTATATGAGTACAGCCAGTGAATAAGAAGTTCGAAGATCCGTGGAAGCTTTCACATCAAGGAAACCATCGTACACAAATTAGAGCGCGACCGGCTCAGCTGGTATTGCCACGTTCAAAGAAGAGATCATTTGAACCCTGTTAAAAAGGCAATATCTATGCACGTTCCAAAGACATCGCGATGTAGGAAAGGCAGGCCTATAAACGCCTGGATCAGACAAATGCGACGACATCGGCATTTCATTGGCCTCAGTAACCGAGTGATCCAAAATCGGCAGGCCTGCCGATATTTTCTGAGGTCAAATAGGCGAACCCCACAGGCGGATCAGTAGAAATGCAGTGAAGTGGGAGGGCTATGATCCCTTGTTTTCGGATCATAGCCTCGCTGATAAAAGGAAGAAGAAGATGAGTACAGCCAGTGAATTCTTTGTGGGCCAACACCATATTTATAGCCGAAGGTATTGCTGGTATGTTTTCATCTCATTTTTGGTCATGTGATCTATATAATGCTGTACCTCTTTGTAAAGAGCACTACACTTGTCTTCACTGGGTTAGCACTATGACCACGTCTGTCAATTCATTTAACCAACTTTAACAGAGCTAGTTTAGAGCGAATTAGATTCCGTAGAGTCGCCGGTATTTATTTCTGCTAAAAGGTGGAAATCTTTCAAAGACGAAACTAAGCCCATACCCATTTATTTTAAATCTAGGCTTCTAAGCTTCACCTCAATCGGTTCACTTAACTCTTTTTAGGCACCCGGCAGTAATGGTTTTTTTTCGGCTCTTATTCAGAAAGGTCTAGATTACATCCTGCCCGCCTTGGTAGCTCTATTTAGAACAAGTTTCAACTAGCGTTACATTCCACTAACTTGGCGGCAGGTTAGAGTGGTGTTTATCCCTAAGCTAGGTAACAAACCTAGCGAGCTACTCAACTCCTACCGTCCAATCAGATAGACATCGTTATTCTTGAAAACCATGGAAAGACTGCTAGACATTCACATTAGAAGCATTCTTGAAAAGACTATACCTCTGCACTCTATTCAATATCCATACAGGAAAGGTCGATTTACGGAAGGCGCACTTCATTATCTCGTCACAGAGATCAAAGCAGCCTACCCCTACAAGGAAATCGCCCTTTGTGCATTCATTGACATAGACGGTGTTTTTGATAACGCTGATTATGAATTCATCACTAGTGCCATGAGACGCAGGGGAAACATAATAACATTTTCGTCAGGAGAGGTATGTATCTGTGACGGTTTTCGCCGCTAAAGGCTTCCCCCAGGGCAGCGTCCTCTCGCCTCTCTTATGGTCGCTCGTGGGGGATGGCTTATTGAATAAACTTAATATAATAGTTTAGGCTTCATAACATAGGCTATGCAAATGATCTTGTGATTAGGTATCATCAAAGGCAAACATGAAGACAATGTGTGTCAACTCATGCAAGATGCATTCCTTGTAATTTCGGACTGGTGTGCTGGGGAGGGACTATCGATTAACCCCAGCAAGGCAGTCATTGTACCGTTTACAAGAAGAAGAACACAGAACATTGGTTCAGTGACTCTAAATGGCACAGCCATTCATTTTCCGATGGGGTAAACTATCTAGGAATTGTCCTGGACAGAAAACTTAACTGGAACTCCCATGTTAAGCATAAAATTGCCAAGGCGACCACTGAGATGTGGGACTGTCACCGTATGTATGGCAAAACCTGGGGTCTATCCCCAAAGATCATATTCTGGTTATAATATATACCACGGTCCGTTGTTTGGTGGACGAAAACCAAGGAGGTAACAAC
Source organism: Brachypalpus laphriformis (assembly GCA_945910035.1). NCBI lineage: Eukaryota > Metazoa > Arthropoda > Insecta > Diptera > Syrphidae > Brachypalpus > Brachypalpus laphriformis. The sequence continues at coordinate 131,137,674 of OX246755.1, forward strand.
CACCAACAAACTCAGCAAACTTCAAAGATTAGCTCGCCTCGAAATCACAGATACTATACACACCTGTCCCACAACAGCCATAGAAGCTATAATCGGATTTACTCCATTGGAAATTCGCAGTGCAGTTAGTCTTCGAAAATCGGGAGTTAATAGTATTATACATGGGATCATGTGGATCTCATGGATCTATTAACCGACTTCTCCGAGCTATGTAGACATGCTCAGCACAGTTTCAGACTTTACGAACGAATTACTTTACTTTGGTAGACGGTTTGGGATTGAGATCCCAAGCCGTGATATATGGAATAATGGCGGACCGTTGCTTGATCCAAAAGGAATCGTGTGGTATACCGACGGATCAAAAACGGATTCGGGAGTTGGCGCCGGTGTGTATGGACTTAATTATGAAATTTCGAAATCACTTGGAAAGAGTCCCAGTGTTTTTCAGGCCGAACTTCATACTATTGAGACTTGCGAGACTTGGAGATCATATCGCCAATAGACTTAAGGAACTCCTCTACAGCCGTAATTATATGTTAGCTTTCATAAGGCACAATAGATCTTTCTGGTCGCAGTGCCTACACGCTATTTGGGCGTGGCCACATACCTGTAAAAAAAGTGTCGATACTCATACTCCTACTATTCCTTAGTCGCATCGGTACTGCCAATTAGCATTTCATCGTGGGGAATATATGTACATATATTCTTATCGCGTCATTCCTAAATTTTGTTTGCTCTCTCTTCTTTCTAGTTCCAGTCGCCTTAAATCTGTGTATATGTAAGTCCTTGGCATAGTTACACAATGTGTCTCACTTATCCTGTGACAGTAGCCTTTGGCGTACTATGTTCTTTGGTTTTTGTGCTTCATCAAGTTCAATCCGCAATAATTCTCTTTGCAATTTGAACCATGGGCAGTAGAAGAGTGCTTGCTCCACGTCTTCGGAAACATCATTACCGGATGAACAGATGGTAGATTCATCATCCTTAAAGTGAAAAGGGCATGGGCAGAAATAACAATTTTACGTTAGCATATGTGTTACATAAAAGTCAAATTCACCACGTTGCGACTAATCCAGGTCTTAATAAGACGTACATAGGTTCATCGTTCTTAGATGAGAGGTTCGAGCATAGCTGGCATTCCCCTATATGATACTTGGAGTGCTGAATCGGGTATGCATATATAGGTATATGTGCATTAAGTCGGTTTATAGCTTAAACTTCATGGCTCTGGCTCAAACTGGTGATCTACAAAGCACGACTAGCTTTGCAACATAAGCTAGAAGAAGTCTCCGGCTATGCCTCGGTCCTCCAATATTTAGCATAATTGGCTCAAGCAAAACACTCATCCATAAGGCTTTGTAACATACTCGTACTCCAGGTGTTTTTTAAAAGTTGGCCTTGAGGCAATTTTAACTCCTAGATATTTAATGGCTATTTTGGGTGTAAACTCAATTCTGCCTACTGTCTATGTGGCGGTTTCTTTTCGCCTTCTACTCTTGATTATGTGCGCCTCCATTTTATGCTCAGCTAGTGTTAGTTCAACTTTTAGCCACCACCGAACAAATAGAACGGTCTCATTGTTAATTTGAACAACTTCTTCCAGAAGTTTGACACATACCACTAAGGCGATGTCGTCCGCAAAGCCCAGAGCTTCGGCCTCGTCTTCGGCTAGAAAGATTGTTTGGCCTGTTGATGATGATTTGCCTATGACATCGCTTATCGGTAAAAAAAAATACTGTGAATCAGAAGCAAAGACAAAAAATAACAAAAGATCAATGCCACCCCCGGAAGTTCGATGGTGTCCATTCGCTCTACATGTCCTAGCCATCTCAGACGTCCAATACGCAGTTTTGTTGACTAGGTCGATGTCGCTGTACAGCTCGCATAGTTCGTGATTAAATCTTTTCCTCCAAAACCCGTCAACGCAAACGGGACCGAAAATCTTACGATGAATTTTTCTCTCGAAGCGACCAAGGATATCTTCATCCTCTTTTAATAAAGTCCATGTTTCAGCGCCGTAAAGCAGGACTGGGGTGATCAGGGTCTTATACAGAGTCTCCTTAGTTGTTCGAGATAGGGCTTTGCTGTTGAATTGCCTTATAAGCCCAAAAAACAGCGATTGGCAAGAGTTATTCTTCACCTGATTTCTGCGCTGATGTTGTAGGCAAAGTATATTACTACCTCGAAGTTATAGCTGCCCCCTTGTGACGTTCTGTCCAATTCGTCGGTATTGGCTTTCCCTTCTTGTTGACAGCATATACTTAGTTTTACCCTCGTTTATCGCTAAACCCATTTTGGCCGCTACCGCATCAATGCTTGCAAACGCACCGGTTCTTCCGATAATGTCTATATCTTCGGCGTATGCAAGCAGTTGTACAGACTTGTAATAGATTGTGCCTCCGGTGTTGGCTTGTGAGTTCCGCACAAATTCTTATGCCCTTGAGAGCGCGCAATTTATAAAAAAAAAACTGTATTATATGTTAATACATATATATATATATGAGTATCTTATAAAATGTGGCTGCCTTTTGCGCCAAACTAGAAAGAACGGCTTGTCTCGGCTACATGGAAGCTTTCCGAGTACGCCTGGCTCTGCTCTAGATACTTTGCTGAACTTGCCTCCCCTTGATACTTATATCATGGGCTGCACTATCAAAACCATCCCTCGTCTAAGGCGGGGTGGTTTTTGGTATAATCCACACTGGAATTTTTATGAAATTGCGCGACACTTATCTTACGACTCCGGTCTTGTAGATATGCCGTCTGACGCAGTTACACCCGAACTTCAGCTGATGCGCAAATTCAGAGTCAACTTTAACTATTTTTAGGACTGGCTTCGGCCAGAGTCTGAGCCGGGAATGAAACTTACTTAGTTAGGTGACGCTGCAGTCCGGGGTGGATCTGGGCCTCAACCAACAAACCTCTCCAGCCAGCACGGTTATTCAAAAATGGATGGACCGGAAACACGGAGAGGTAGATTTCTATCTTAGCCAGTTCCTAACCGGACATGGCTGCTTTCGAGCGTATCTCAACAGGTTTGGGCTCGATGAATCTCCCAACAGTCCAAATTGCGGAGAGGCCTCAGAAGACGCTCAGCACGTATTTTTTCAGTGCCCACGTTTTCATATAGAGCACAGAGAACTGGAGGAAAAAATTGGAGAAATACCAACCCCCGAAAACATTGTGCACATATGATAGCATCGAATGCAATATGGGACGCGGTGAAACAAGTTGCAGCGATAATCGTGCAGGAACTTAGGCGGCTGGAAAGAGTCAGAAAGAGCAACCAAGTCCAACCGGCAACACTTTTGGAACAAGGAGCGGAAGACAGCGAATGAAGAGCATAAATAGCTAACCAGCCCCGCGAAGTAATACCTAACGGTAGTCCCGCGGGGAGAGTGGTTGAAGTGTACAGGGTGTGGTTTAGTACGTAGGCGTATTCCTGGCATCGATTATTCAGGTTTGCGAATCGTGCATGCCAGTAGCTCGGGCTACTGGTATCTTTAGAAGATTACACACCCTTTGGCGCAACCATAAAAAAAAAAAAAAAAAAAAAAGCCAGCACGGTTACGAGTCAGCTGCCTCCAGTTGCGCACGCCAAGTTGGTCGAGGTCCCTCTCCACTTACTTGCACCACCTACCCCAAGGTCGTCCTCTACTGCGCCGTCCACCCGTAGTGGATTCGAAGAATTTCTTGGCGGGAACGTTGGGCTCCATCCGCTTTAAATGTCCCAGCCATCTTAATTGCTGTATGTGAATTCTTCTGGCTAAGTCGATGTCACTATACAGGCCGTATAGTTCGCCATTGTACCTGCTCATTCACTCACCGTCTATGCAGATGGGACCAAAGATCGTTCGAAGAACTTTTCTCTCAAAATAACCAAGGGTTATCCGGTTTTGATAAAACTCATGCCTCTGCGTCATACAGCAGAGCTGGGATGATTAATGTCTTATAAAGAGTTACCTTAGTAGATCGAGATAGGGCTTTGCTACTCAATTGCCGTTTTAGCCCATAGAAACAACGATTGGCAAGAGTAATTCTCCGTGTGATCTCCCTACTGATGTCATTTGCGGAGCTGACCATAGAGCCTAGATAGGTTCTTTACTACTTTGAAAGTATATCTGTCTATTGTGGCGTTCTGTACAAGACGCTGATGTTGGGTGTCCTTTTTTGTAGACAGCATATATTTTGTTTTGCTTTCATTGACCGCTAGACCCATCTTTGCTGCCTCGATCTCAATATTCGCAAATGCTCCATTGACTGCCCGCTGAGTTCTTACGACTATGTCAATGTCACCGGCGTAAGCGAGTAGTTGTACAAACTTGTAAAAGATTACACCTGCGGTGTTGGCTTGTGAGTTTCGTACAATTCTCTCAAGTAGTATGTTAAAGAGATCGCATGATACGGCACCTTGTCTAAGACCTTTCCTGACTTCAAGCGGTTCGGTGATGTTCTTACCGACTTTGATGGAGGAGAGGGTCTCCTTTCTTCAGGATCCGGCAAAGCCAGGAATACAGTTGTATTTTCACGGACGGTTCCAAAACCAGTCAAGGGTCTGGTGCTTGTCTCTTCGTGGAAAACGACAACATTAGACTTATTTTCTCGTTAGGCAAATATGCGTCTGTTTTCCAAGCCGAAACTTTTGCAATCCTAATGGCCATGAACTCGTGGGCGCCGTGGCGTAAGTGGTTTGTGTGTCGGATCACTGCGCGTGAGGTTCCAAGTTCGAATCCCAGAAAACAACAAATAGTTTTTCACGGTCCCACCTCTCGCGAGCGTTTGGCAAACATCCGAGAGTATTTTTGTCTCGAATAAGCTTCTCAAAACTAATTGGCCTTCGGATACGGCACTAAACTGTAGGTCCGTTCCGTTCGTGTGAAAAATATAACACAACATTGGTGGTTGCGAGAAGCTAGGCCCTGGCACTTAAAGAGCTGTTGCCCCAAATATTTATTTATTTAATGGCCATGAACTATGTTGTGAACAACAGGTGGAAGGGCCGTCGTATTTGTGTCTGTAGTGACAGTCAGGCGTTGCTTCCCCCTTTAACCACTTCCAAAATAGTTCGTGAAACCAAAAACTCTTTGAACTCGGTCGCAAGGCTGAATTTTCTATCTCTTATTTGGGTCCCAGGTCACACTGGGATCTTGGGAAACGAGACCTCTGATGAAATTGCTAGACAAGGTTCAGAGGAGGCTTTCTCAGGTCCCGAACCCGTTGGTCTCTCTGCGTCCTCCGTTAGGGCTTCCATTGACGATTGGTTCTCTCACGAACACAATTGTGTGTGGCATGACTCTCCAGTATGTAGGTTGACTAAACGAATGCTCCCGGATGTCTGTAAGAAATCGGCGGCATTCTTGCTGTCTCTCAGCAGAAAAGACTGTAGACAACTTATTGGCGTCTTGAAAGGCTACTTTGGTTTCGCCAAGTACTGTAACGTGCTGAGTTTGAGTGACACTTCAATTTGCGACGCTTGCGAAGAGTGCGACGATGCAGCGGAACATTATCTCTGTGAGTGTCCGGCTTTTGCTCGTATCAGGTGGCAGATCTTCGGTGCTGATGTGGTGAGTGCTAGTACTGTAACCTCCACATCACTGAAGTGCTTGCCTGACTTTCTTAGAAAGACAAGGAAATTCCAATAAAATGCGTAAATCAGGGTTTGCTCTCTGGTAGTACAGTGGACCAGTTGCGTCTTAGTGACCCAGTCGATCGTTTCATATCCCGAAAAAAAAAAAATTTTCCTAATGATAAAATCAAATGATGCAGACGCACAAGCCACCACAAATAATAACCTTCAAAATCTGATGGTCGTCGCGCATACTCTCTTGTAGCTAACACACGTGTTTTGCAGAGAAATTAAAAATTAAACGAAATCGCGACTTTTCTCCTAATGACGTTGACTCAGATGAGTCAGTCTGCAACCTAATTGAAGGAATCAATAAAAAACGTCAAGCAATAAACTTAAATTTTAATATGAGTGCAAATAAAAGTATACTTCTTCGGTCCACTTCAGACTCTTATCGATGATGATGAAAAAACCGGTTCCCAAGGCACGGTCGTGCATGCAGAAGATGTAAACAAAATAATATCGATTCCAAAACCACCACCTATTAATGTTATTAAATCCAATGCCCAGAGCATTCATCAAATTTTGAGTGCAAACAAGATTGATGAATATGTCATAAAGCACATGTCAATTGGTATAAAAATCTTATCAAAGACCATTGATTCTTATCAAAAAATATGTTCAACGCTGACGCAGGCAAACTGTGACTTGTACACACACAGTCTGAAATCCGAATTACCGCTCAAAGTAGTGTTGACTGGATTAGAGAAATCTGACTCGGATGCTATAAAAACTCACTTAACTACTTCTGGTGTTAAATGTATCGATGACAAAGCTTTGCTCAGGAGGGCATGCTACTTCTGCTGCAGTTCCAAAGAAAACAAAAAATGTGCCAATCATATTGTGCGGTGGTCAACACAAATCAACGGACCCTCACTGCCCCAGTCTCCGAAGTTACGTGGAGTTTCGGCAAAAAAAAGCTCAACAAGAGCACCTGCCAGGGAATCCTATCAACGTGCTTTTGTTCCACGAGTAGACGATTTTCCTCCACTGCGAAATACTAATCATAATCAACACTCAGATGAAAAAGTTTGGCCTCAGCAGAGGGGCAGTACTACCAGTAATGTTAATATAAACATTAACAATGTAGCTAGTACTTCAAACTTGTTTTCTTTAAATGAAATGCAAATGCTTACTAACGATTTAGTCTCTAAATTAAGATTATGTAAAGATAAATTTGATCAGTTTGATGTCATAACTGAAGTAGCCTTAAGATATCTAAACTATGAATCAAAGTAATTTAAAAATAATAACTTGGAATGCTAGGGGTGTAAGGAAAAAAAGTATGGAGTTTTTTCTTTCATAATCCGAAATAAAATAGATATAGCCTTCGTCACTGAAACCTGGATCAAATATGATCACTCTTTTTCACATCCCAATTATCTTTGCTGCCGGTTAGATAGACAAAGTTCTAGAGGTGATGGAGTAGCCATTGTTTTGAAAAAGGAATTCAAACTAACTTTTCTACCTTCTATAGGGACCAAAGTAATTGAAACCAAAGGGGAAATAGCCAGTTTATCCTAAAGCCTATCTTCGGCCGTACCACGTAATATAGAGATCATTTCATGGCCTCCGGAAGCACACCACGTATATACATACATATTGAACATACATAATGCTCTTCCGAACTCTATTTTTCCTCTCCATATAACCACATTTATGACAAACGTGCATGGATAGCTTTTTTCTAATCCTTATCTCATTAATGCTCACATATAGTACATCTGTTTCCAAACAATACATAAAAAAGGGAAATCGAACCCCTTTAGGGCGAGTGAATAATTCTAGCAAAAAAAAAATTTCATCCGCCAGAATCTTGAAAAGAAAAATAATATATACGTATGTATGTACAGGGTGGGCCAACTACAAGTTTCTTTTTAAAAATGCAAAAAAATTAAGAAAATGAAATTTTTTCCATGTGTTATGGCTTTATTAGTAAAAGCAAACATTCCCATTAATTATGGAATACAACCTCGTTCAAGTGGCTGCCTTGGCTGGCTTCGCAGTAGCGCATTCTATCACTCCAATTTTCCAAGACCTTGTTGATGGTTTCGTGCTGTAGCTCACGGATTGCTTGGATAATATTGGCCTTAAGTGCTTGAATCGTTTCCGGATTGTTGGCATAACGTCGGTCCTTCACAATTCCCCACAAAAAAAAATGCCAAAGGGGTCAAATCGCAAGTCGGAGGCAGCCAATTGACATCGCCAAGACGGCTGATAACACGATTTGGGAATTTGGTGCGCAAAAGACCGATTGTGGCATGGGCTGTGTGGCATGGCGCGCCATCCTGCATGAACGTCCAAATCCATGTCTTCAATGTCAGTAAAAAAAAAAAAGTCGTTAACATGGCTCTGTAACCACTCCACAATCCGCACCAAACTGTCACTCTCTGTGGATGCATTGGCTTCTCGACAATAACGTGCGGGTTTTCCGAGCCCCAGATGCGGCAATTTTGTTTGTTAACGTAGCCGCCGAGATGAAAATGTGCCTCGCCAGAAAAGATGATTTTTCGTCCAAAATCGTTGTCCAATTCAAGCTGCTCTAAGCAGATGGTCGTGCGCTTTCAATTGCTGAATCAATTGGACCTTGTAAGCGAATAATCCCAGATCTTTGTGCAGAATTCTCCTCAGGCAAGTGCGTGAAATGTTGAGCTGTTAAGATCGATGACGAGTTGATGTTCGTGAATTGAGTCTCAAACTCTTGGCTACAGCAGCCACATTCTCGTCTGTGCGCACCGTACGACGACGGTGACCATGAGTGTTGTCCACTAGCATACCAGTCTCAAGAACTTTTTGCACAAACTTGCGTACAGCAGGCGCGGTGGGTGCTTCATTTCGGCCAAAACTTCTTTTCAAAAAACGCACTGTTTGGGCTACACAGCACTCACTTTGGAAATAAGTTTTCAATATTTCCCAATGTTGTTCAAGCGTAAAGCGATTCATTTCGTTCCGCGGAGGTATGATACTAACTTTCTGTTAAGATTTCGAGCGAGAAACAGCTGTCAGTGTCAAAATAACCTATGATTTAAAAAGAAATCACTAGATGGCCCACCCGTTACATACACAAGTAAATACAAAGCTACACACAATATACATCATGGTAGAAACTTCACACTACACGTTGATCGTAAAAGTATTTTTCTTTTTGTTTATCTTCCCACTTTCCACCTATTATCGGCTGTTTCTTTTGATGCTCTTTTACTTTGTTCTCCTCAAAGCATGCAAGAGTGCAAATGGTTGGTTACTTGACACCTCGCTAGAGGCGGTAGTGTCGATTTCCTCAAGTGATACTACTATTAGTTGCATATACAATGGTCTTAGTGACCCAGTCGAGCGTTTCCTATCCCGACAAAAAAAAATGTTCCTAATAATAAAATCAAATAATGCAGTCACAAGCCACCACAAATAATAACCTTCAAAGTCGGATGGAAATATCATAACAAAACTCCCTTAATTAGCTCGGACAAACACCTTGGTGCAAATGTACACTGAAACTTAGTTTCACCTGATTTTCAAACCACTGCACCACATATCTGTCTTTCCTTACGTCGAGCAATTGTATTCAAAGAATTGGGTTAGTCAGGTATAATAGGACGATCGAAAAATACATGTGGCACGACCCTGTACAATTAAGTTTAAGGCTTTAGCTACATTTAGTACTTTTCCGTAGTTAAAATTATAAATCTGCTGATTTCAGTTGCTTGTGGATCTATACTACATACGAGTATGCACTTACATAATAGTGTGGAAAACGCCCTTAATTGGAAGGGCATGTGTAACGCCACTTCAACGCTAAAAAAAATCGGATATATTGTTGGGGCACCTAACTTAATATTTTTCCTCGAGTTATGACGATAGTGACTTAAGAACGCCAGAAGACGCTCCACTAGTCAAAGTTTATGCCATATAAGACCGATATAGTAAAATCCCATACGTTTTTGGGAAAAACAAAAATTTCAAACTCGTTTTCTGAGAAACTGTGAAAATCGACTTAAGCGATAATTGCTTGAGGCCACAGATTTTTCTTGCTGATGTCGAACTCTCTAGTTCGAACTCTCTTTTTGCTTTAAGCTTTGTAAAGTTATACTCTGGTCACACTAGTGTATGGCTTGACCATGCCGTGCTTTTTGAAACTTTCGATTGGGCTTTTTTCGCTTATGCTCATCGTATAGGGGTTGATTTATTTCTCTGCTTCGAACCAGAAAACACTCTCTGTTTTCAGTGCAGATCGTTGTGTCAGATAAAAGTATCTGCTTGCTAGTGATTGACCCACCGCCGTTCCAGTCCATATCAATTTGCATTAGACACCACAGTGTCGTACATACAGTACTTGTGGCAGATTAAAATATGAGGCATTGATGATAACTACAAATTTATCAATTCTTTTGAAGACATTTTCTTATCTTCGCATACCACGTGAAAATTCGATCTTCTGAACGCCGCAAAAGAAAAACAAGCAGAGAGTGTTAAATTTGATCAATGAGAACGTATCTCGTCATTCTGAGTTTAATATTTGTCTCGCGTGGGCATATAGTCATTCTATACCGTCGAACGACTTAATTAACAACAAGTCCAGAGCCGCATTCTGTGATATTAGTGAACTTAGTATACGTACATGCATTCAATTGCTGAATTTAAAGAACAAACATGTCAGCAAAGGTGTTATTTTGTGTCTTGGCTTTAATTGGCCTTGAGGTTGTTTTACTGGCAGCAGTAGAAAATCCAAATGCAGATGCAGAACTAGAAGATACTGATTCAAGTGAAAACGCAACAGATCTAGTAAGCAAGCAGAGAGCGGATGCAGAAATACAAAAGATTTTATACGGTGATACTCAAAATTTCCACGAGTGTGTGATTACGGTGAGTACTTGTTGGATATTGTTTTGTTCGACGAAAATAGTTTTCGAAAGAGATACAAAATTTGGCTTCTTCTAAAAATATATTTCCAATTGCTACGCACTTTCACTAAGAAATTATAGGCCAAGCCAACCAAAATAAACAAAAAAAAAACCCAAGTTCATTCTGATTAAGTGAAGGCTTCTTCAACTGATAATGGGCAATCAAAACAAATTTGGAAATTCCTAAAATTTTGTTCTTCGGATTCTGTTTGGTATTACTTATAACAATGTACTCGTATGTATTCGAGTTTTGTTTCCATGTTAAATGGGATGCCTAAATACCCAACTGAATAGGTTTCGATAAAGCAAAACAAATAGTTGGCAAATGCGAGACAGACTTCGTCATATATAGCGGCCAATACAATTTATAAAAAGTTGAGTGGGCACTGGACTGTCTTATTTAATATTTGATCTATAGATCATGAGATACTCAGTTTAGGTGACCACCCTGCATATATACTGAGACAAGTGGTTGCTTCATAATAATGTATTTTTCAGATTTTAAATTAGATTGGATTTGATTTTTATTTGCATTGCTTAATCGTATTTACAAAAATAATTAGCACGCCTTTGTCGTCTGCTAAGTTGTTAAATGGTCTTATAATCTTCTGAATTTGAATGTGCGCCCAAAAGCAGGCCCTAAATTGTACACATGTGCTGATAATGTTGCATATGTGTTACGATTGAACAGACGGACTGGTAGGACACAACATACATTTCATCCGAACACTTATGGTGGAAATATCGATAAAAGAGCGCTTAGCATCCAACATTTCAACAGTGTCCAAGTGCAAGAACTCGACTGCAAATAGATTGATCGCCAAACAATCTAAACGCTCGGCGCTGAACACCATCAGGAATATTGAAGCATTTGCACGGGGCTCTAACCCAGAGTTATATTCAACTCTAGCCAGTTATATTGAAGTTTCGAACGTGAAAAAATATTTGTACACTTCGCTGCTTCAGTTATCTACTGATTCCAGTTAAGGTCTGGGAAAACATCCATACCGAGCATTGACAAGCCATCAATGTCGACTCCATTCATTTTTAGTTTGGCCACGTTAGTATCTCATTTGTTACCAGGGGGACTCCTCAGGGAGGCGTTATCTCACCCCTCCTCCGGGTTTTAGTCATCGATGGGATACTTAAGGAACTAAGCAATACAGGCATAAACGTCACTGCTTACGCGGACGACGTGGTGGTGTTAGTCTAGGGCAACTTCCTAGACACATTAAGTGAAATGATGGAATCAGCTCTTAATAGTCTCGAAAAATGAACTAGAGGGTGTGGACTGCACGTCAACCCGGATAAAACAGAATTGGTACTTTTGAGCAGAAAATACAAGATACCAACCTTCAAACTGCCTAAGCTAGCAGGGGTGGAGCTTTCCCTTCCGAATCGCGCTAGATATCTTGGTATAATGCTAGATAGCAAACTAAACTCGAAACTTAATATACAGGAAAGAGTTCGCAAAGCTTATGCTCTCTTCATCTGTAAAAGGACGGCGGGGAAAAAGTGGGCCCTGAAGCTTGCAATGATGGACTCACTATATATTATGATAGTCAGACCCATTCTTACGTATGGGGCTCTTGTTTGGTGGAAGGCAACGAATACGAAAAACATACGGGATATGTTGGCCATGGTACAAAGTACAGCCGGCATTACCGTCACGGGTGCTTTACGCACAACGCCTATGGCTGCGATTTAGATCTTTCTGTATCTCTTAGCATTAGATCTACAAATCAAATTTCAAGCGGGCAACAGTGCGCTTCGGCTCACTAACGTTGGTCTCTTCAAAACCAGTAATGTGGGACTTAGCTCCATTCTTAAGGAATCATTTTCCGATATCCGTGACGAATCGGACGAAATCCCTGGCACAATGGACTTCGTCACACTGTACGAAGTATTTAATCCTGCTAAAGAAGATTGACAAAGGAAGATAGTCTCTGTCCACAACGATATTGCAATATACACAGATGGTTCTAAGACCAGAGAGGGCATAGGGTCAGGTGGCCCTGAGACTTCCGGACACATGCAATGTGTTCCAAGCTGGTTAATTAGTTATAGAGGGTGAGCCTACGCTCTTCACTTATGCCTCCATCGGGTCAGGTCTGTTGTGTTCCCCTCGTTATTCGATTTGACTGTGCGGAGTAGATTTATTGGAAGTAGGATGGCTTGGGAGTTGGGATCATTATGAAGATTATATTGAGTACTGATCGGGAAAAGTTTTTTCCGCCTGTTTATTCTAGTATAGTTTGTCAGATTTTGTATCATTGGTTGTATCATCGTTACATGTTGACGAACTGACCAGGCAAGACTCAGCCCTCCACTGCTCACTTGTGGAACTTGTCCACACCCCGCTCGGAGCAATTAAGGCAAACATCTCCTCAAACGTTCTTAGAAAAGCTAACCTTAAATGGTCTAGGTTAACGAACTGCGTCATATACAGAAAGATGTGGCCTAACTACAACAAGACCAAAACAACCGACATATTGAACAGAACGCGCAAAGACATTGCCCGTATAATCGCGATAATCACGGGACACTGGCCGGTAGGAGAGCACGCAGCCAAACTAGGTATCCCATATAATACACACTGCCGTAGTTGCAACATAGCCACCGAAAAGGAAACAATTATCCACTATATGTGCACTTGTCCAGCACTAGCTAGGGCTTCGACAATTCACTTGAGGTGATCTCGGGTAAAAACATATGGTAAATGAACTAACCATCTTTTTAAACTCCACAGGCTGGCTCTAGATTGTCCTCACCAACACATATCAACATCCAAGGTCGCATGAGTCGTGGTATCAAAACGGCACAACAGTGTTAATTGAGTCTCTGTTTTACAGAACCGCCACTTCTACGTACCTACCATGAGCCTCTTACGCTTCATCAGAAGGTCAAAATGGTTTAACGAGTGGGTAGGGAAAAACTTTGTCCTATGATCCACGTGGTATCACAATTTTTATGCTGACAGCCACTTCAAGCTTACCTAACCTACACTTTTTCAAATGAATGTCTGGGTTCCATAACTCGCAGTATTCTTAAAGACGATTGATCATAATCTGATCATCAGTTTTGATCAGCGACCGTGCATTACATTACAAAATGAATTATATCCTCGAGAAAAAGAGCAAATAAACTTGGGCTCAAGGCACATCCCTGTAATACGCCTATAAACGATTAGGACTACTCGGGTAACACCTTAGTATTCCACACAGTGGTTTTCGAACTTCAATTGTAAGACTACCCATAATCCAAAATGAATAGAGTCGTAAGATTACCATTACAGAGGATGAAGCCACCGGTCGTGAAAACAGACGCTGGGTTCATCTGCAAACATGCGCAACGGCCAGGGCGCTATGGCCGGCATACAGCAAGAAGAGATCAACCTAACTGGCAAAACCTAGTCGTTATAACGCACGGGTTATTTCTGGCATAATTACTGGACATTATGCCATTGGCGTTCACATGGAGAGACGACTATTGCAGAAGTTTCAGGGACGGAGAAGAAACTGAATCTGTTCGTCACCTGTTGTGTGACTGATTACCATTGAGCTCGTTGTTGCCATACTTCGTAAATCTCACACGCTTAAATGATTCAGTATCTATGTTTCTGGTGATTCTCAAAAAATTAGTAGTAATTAGTAATTTTATAAACCCGTTGCTAGATGGTTCACCTAAAACATCGTCTATGTCGTTTCTCCCTCCAACTCTAAACAAATGCATACATAAACTCATGTTGTTAACTAAGCTTATAAGTCTTTTTTTTTTTTTCTTTTCCTTTGTAGAACTCAACATCAATACGAAACACCACCAAGTACGACAACAGACCCGTTTGGACAGTTGTCATTCTCAAGGAAGAAATAATTTTAAACCAAACGTTCAACATCCAACAGTGCAGTGGTTCCTTGATACATGCTCAAGTTGTTCTTACCGCTGCCCATTGTGTATTCAATAAATCACTGAAAAACCTAAAAGTTCGTGCTGGAGTAAGCAATAGGCGAACCAATGGTAATTCAGAACCTATCCAGGAACGTCGAATAGAAAGCTTTGAATTTATGAAGGTTTACGAAGCCCGAAAGCCGAAACAAGATATTGCTCTTCTATTCCTCAAAACACCCTTTAAGGTATCCCCACACGTGAAGACGGTGTGCATACCACCAGCAAACGTTCAACTCGATGTAGACTATGTCCGATGCTTTACCACGGGTTGGGCGCGACAGTCCAATATTTTGCCAGGACATGCGAATTTCAGAAAAATCAATATGACTGTGATTCCAAGTGAAAATTGCGAGATTGCCTTGCAGCTAACAAGATTGGGAGAAGACTTTACGCTACACAAAAGCTTCATGTGCGCTGGCGGACACTTCAATAAGGCTGCGCTGGATGTCAATGGTGGTGCACCATTGGTTTGTCCGATTTGTGAAATCTCCGGACGAATGATTCAGGTTGGAGTCATGTCATGGGGATTTAAAGACACTCCATTGCCAGAAATTTTCGCTTCAGTAAGCAGAGCTCGTCGCTGGATTTGGGAAGAATTTAAAAAGAAGGGATTACAGGTGTCCGGTTGTGGAATTAAATGGAATAAGCGCCAGGGAAAAATACACTAAATTTAGACATAGGGACAGGAAAAAATGAACAGTTTGCCTGTTAAAATTAAAGTTCTCAATTTAACAATACGAAATATTTTAAGAAATTGTTTGAAAATAAATCATTTTAGTTTTAATTTTCAAATACTTAAAAATGAGGAATTAATATGTTGGTTTAGTTCCTTAGAATAATAACTCATATAATCATATAAGGAAAATAATAAATTCGCCTTTTCTTTTTGGTTGAGTAAATAATTCATGTTAAAAATTTAGGGTAAGGTATTTAGCGGAAACTTCTGGAACTCTGCAGCCATTTGAACCACAATTTGATGCAGAAGAATTATTTCCACGATAAATACAACATGGATGAAATAGCGATGATCTTGAGGCTGCGGGACGAGCTCCTAATACTTAATTATATACCTCACAGAGAAGAGTTACCTCTTCAATGTAGTTTGTGCAATTTGGCAGAGAGGGAGGATACTCCGCATTTCATTGGCAAGTGTCCAGTTTTGCGGGAAACAAGAAGGCATATCTTGGGAAGCGATGTCCTATCGGGGAATCAAGTCATAGCACTCCTCAATGATGTTAATGTTCCTAACTTATTAATACTGATCAAATGGTAGTGCATACGATTATATGAAAACACAAGCGTTTTCACTTAGCTGAGGCCTACCAACTCCTACTCTCAACCTCCACGCGGTGACAGCCGGGTGCTTAGTACCTTAATCTAAGAAATAGGTGACTAACCCCAGGTGGGAGAGCGTAGAAGAGTGCTTTCTCACTAGAGCACTTCTTCTTGTTCCAGTAGGCAGCGGACGAATTCCCTAGACGGAGTCAACGGTGGCGTCTATAGGTCCAGTTAGTTGAACTTAGTGAATACCCTGCGCGAGTTGCTTCGACGTATTCGGATCACAGGTTGGTGAGGAATTTCCAATGTTGGTCAGGACCTTGGAATAGAGATGGCGGCGTAAGAGCCCTTAATGGGCCAATGGCACCGCTCATACTTCCGTAGTGGACTACTGGCACCGGTGTACCGGCCTCTCGTCCTAGGGGTATAACTAAAGTTACTGGCCCTCCAGGTTGGGATTTTTGCCGTCGGGGTAACTTCCCTACCACGTAAAAAAACGAATGGTTCCGAAACAACCAAAACCCTCGGATAAGGATGACTCAACTGATGATGACCCCAGCAAACGAAATAGGGACAACGACCTTCGGATCCGTACGTGGAATATTCTGTCCCTTTAGAGACCACGTGCAGCCGAACAATTAGCAGAAGCCCTAAACTGCTATAAAGCAGATATAACAGCCATCAAGGAAGTGCGATGGGATGGGCCGGGCAACAAGAGGATGAAAAACTGTGACATCTACTACAGTGATTGCTACAGAGGCAACAAGCTGCCCTTATTCGGATGCGGATTTGTCATACGCGGCAGACTTAGGCAAGAAGTCTTAACCTTCCGACACGTGAGCGAGCATATTATAACTATCCGGATCAAGGCTTAATTCGCTAACATAAGCCTAATATGTGTTCATGCGGCCACGGAAGAAAAGGACCCTGCCACCAAAGAGTGTTTCTACGAGCTCCTCGACAAAACATACGAGCAATATCCTAAATACGACGTTAAAATCGTATTGGGCGATTTTAACGCCAAAATAGGAAAGAAGGACGTCTTTGGTAGGGCAGTCGGTAAGCATAGACTACACGACACCACGTCTGATAACGGACTAGGGCTAATTGATTTCGCTGTGGAACGAAATGTCACCATAGCAAGCACATGGTTTCCTTATCCCAATATTCATAAGCAAACATGGCGGTCCAATGATCATGTAACGATCAACATGATCATATTGCGATCGACACAAGACATGCGGCCAACATAGACTCAGATCATTACCTTGTTGTAGCCAAGGTACGAATGCAGATGTCCCAAACTGAGTAACAAAGAAGAATCACTGTGCGAAATTTAGCATCGAAAAGCTACAATCGCAAGAGATCGCCAGACTCTTCGCTGAACGGGTATCCCGAAATCTCCACTGCAGAGTAGATGAGGGTCAATTTGGATAAAATCAGAGGGAAATGTGGTTTCAACATGATGCTTGTGGATGAGGATTCATTTCCAAAACCACATATCATCCGTGGGTTCTTTCCACAAAGTACCGGCTTTGCCACTAGTAAGATTCTGACGCTTTTGGACGCTCAGAATACTGATTTGTTCGCAAGGAACTGGAGGGTGGTTCAAAGGACCGTAGAGCGTGATCTTGTTCATCTGGTACTTGGTGTCGCGGACTGCTCGATGGATCGCCTAAAGCTGCTAAAAGGCAATGTGGCATATTGTTTTGGCAGAGTTAGGCTGATCCTTAAGAGCTCCGACAAGGTCCCAGGTGAGCAGAAGCCCGCACAAACTACCGTAGGAGCAGTTACAGATGATGCCACCCGTCCTAGGGGCGCAGCATCGCTGGGCATTGTGGATCGTAGTACACCTGTGTCTACACCTTCCACCTCAGAAGTCTCTAATGAGGTTGCACGTAATACACTTGAGTCTAGTGCGGCCACATTGCAGGGTTCAGTGACTTGCGATGCTTGTGTCTCAACGGTGACACCATCTGCTGCTCAGATGGCGGGTGCGGCACCTGTGCCCACTCTTTTAAACAAGACAGCTTCTGCTGTGAGGAATAGGCTTGCTGGCCACTCTCGTTGGGATGGTGAACTTAAGAAAACAGGCAATAATACGTCTGCCAGTAATAAGGAACCATCCCACGAAAAACAATAATGCACTGAGGATGAAAGACGACATCAAAGTGCTGCAGGGCAACCTGCATCATGCTAAAGGTGCCTCGGACATCTTTAGCCAACGGTTCATCGGGGATAAAATCGCCCTTGGTCTCATTCAGGAGCCTTGGGTGGTTGGAGGCAAAATTAAGGGCATTCATATTAGGACATGTAAGTTGTTATATGCCCATGGAGAGTTAATGCCTAGGGCTGCTTGCTTAATCAGTTCTAAAATTAATTTTCTTCTCATCCCAGATTTGGTGGCCTGCATGGTCGAAATTCCGATTTTAGGAGGAGTTCGGGAAATCGTGTGCGCCTCCGCCTACTTTCCTGGAGATTCGGAGCCTGTTCCGCCCGTGGCTGTGCAGGATTTGGTGAACCTATGTCACCGTCGCAACTGGCACCTGATCATTGGATGCAATGCCAACTCCCATCATGTGGCATGGGGTAGCAGCGACATTAACAAAAGTGGTGAGTTACTTCTTGATTATATTACTCGTAGAAATTTAGCTGTGTGTAATGAATGATTTGATTGATTGATTTTATTCGAGAAGAGGTACTTGATCTCACTATCTCGAGCCCTTTTATTTCCAATTCTGTTGTAAATTGGCATGTGTCAAATGAACCCTCACTATCTGATCATCAGCATATCAGATTTAACATCTCGGGTGGGGTTAAGCATAATAATCAAACGCATTACGTACCGAAACGAACTAATTGGGCACTTTTTCGTGAAAATCTCGCCGTCAAGGATGACATACTGCTCACATCTTTAAGATCTAAATGATGATGTGGCAGCCTGCCAACTAAATGACTTCCTAATCTCTTCCTTCAGCAGTAGCTGTGTCCCGAAAAATGGCAATACAGGTAAACGGTGCGTACCGTGGTGGAACGACCAGCTAGAGATACTCCGCAAAAGGGTGAGAAAACTTTTCAACACCGGAAAACGCAATAAAAATTGGGACGAATATAGGTCCGCTTTGACTAAATTCAACATAGAGTTAAGGAAATCCAAGAGAACAGCATGGAGAAAGAACTGCGAAAATATCGAGTCCCTTCCAGTAGCAGCCCGTCTCCAAAAGGCTCTCTCAAAGGATCATTCCAATGGGGTGGGATTGCTCATCAAACCTGATGGCACCTACACCGCCAATCGAAGGGAAACCCTGGAAACTCTGCTCGAGGTTCACTTCCCTGGCTCAACAATTCTAAGCGACCACGTACCTGTTGCTCCTGAAGGCTCCACATATGGCACCTCCAGAAGAGTCAACAGCTTGTCTGGAAATCTGTTCAGTCAAGAAAAAATTAAATGGGCAATCGGTTCATTTAAACCCTTTAAGGCACCCAGCAGTGATGGTATTTTTCCAGCTCTCATACAGAAAGGTCTGGATTACATCTTGCCTGCCTTGGTAGCTTTATTTAGAACAAGCTTCAACCTGGGATACATTCCACTAACTTGGCGGGAGGTAAATGTGGTGTTTATCCCTAAGCTAGGTAACAAACCCAGCGAGCTACCCAAATCCTACCGTCCAATCAGCTTGACATCGTTTTTTTTTGAAAACCATGGAAAGACTGCTAGACTTACACATTAAAGGCATTCTTGAAAAGACTATACCTCTGCACTCTAGTCAATTTGCATACAGGAAAGGTCGATCTACGGAAGGCGCCCTTCACTATCTCGTCACATAGATTAAAGCTGCCTACCGCTCTAAAGAAATTGCCCTTTGTGCATTCCTTGACATAGAAGGTGCTTTTGATAACACTGGTTATAAATCCATCAATAGTGCTATGAGACGCAGGGGAATAGACGAACCTACTACCAGATGGGTTAGGAACATACTCAATAGCCGCATAATAACATCTTCGTCTGGAGAGGTCTCTATGACGGTCTCCACCGCAAAAGGCGGCGTCCTTTCGACTCTCTTATGGCCACACGTGGTGGATGACTTATTGAACACACTTAAAAGTTCAGGTTTCACAACCATAGGCTATGCAGATGATCTGGTGATCATCGTTAAAGGCAAACATGAAGACAATGTGTGTCAACTCATGCATAATGCACTCCTTGTAGTCTCGGACTGGTGTGCTGGGGAGGGCCTATCGATTAACCCCAGCAAGGCAGTCGTTGTACCGTTTACAAGAAGAAGAACGCTGAATATTGGCTCAGTGACGCTAAACAGCACAACAATCAATTTTTCCGATGAGGTCAAATATCTAGGAATTGTCCTGGATAAGAAGCTTAACTGGAACTCCCATATTAAGCATAAAATTGCCAAGGCGACTACTGCCTTGTGGGCCTATCGCCGTATGTCCGGCAAGACCTGGGGCCTGTCTCCAAAGGTCATTTTCTGGTTATACACCACGGTTGTAAGACCCATTCTGACAAACACATCCGTAGTCTGGTGGACGAAAACCAAAGAGGTCACAACCATTAATAAACTCACAAAACTTCAAAGACAAGCTTGCCTCGCCATCACAGGTACTATGTGCAATTGTCCCACAACAGCCATTGAAGCCATAATCGGACTTACTCCGTTACATAAAAAAAAAGTGCCAATCCGCAGTGCAGTTAGTCTTAGAAAATCAGATGCTAATAGTACACGGGATCACGTGGATTTCATGGAGCTATTGTCCGACTTCCCCGAGCTAGACAAAGCTCAGCACGGTCTCCGACTTTACGCCTAAATCACTCTACTTTGGTAGAAGGTTTGAGATTGTGATCCCAAGCCGTGATATATGGAATAATGGCGGACCGTCGCTTGATCGAAAAGGTATAGTGTGGTACACCAATGGATCAAAAATGGATTCAAGAGTTGGCGCCGGTGTGTATGGACCCAACCATAAAATTTCGAAATCACTCGGAAAGAGTCCTAGTGTTTTCCACGCCATTGAAACTTGTGCTAACATTAACCTGCACTCAGGCATCAAAGGTGCCTCTATCCACATATTCACCGATAGCCAAGCGGCGCTCAAAGCACTGATCTCCCATTTGATCAGTTCAAAATCAGTTCTAAGCTGCTTCGACAGCTTACAAAATCTGACCCGACGCAATAAAGTAAAATTGTGGTGGGTACCGGGTCATGTAGGCGTTGACGGCAATGAAACTGTAGACCTGCTAGCTAGGAAGGGCTTCTCTGAGTTGTTCACTGGACCTGAACCCTTCTGCGGGATACCCGATTCCGCCTTCAAACTTACCCTAAACATTTGGGAACGCAACATGTGCATCTCCCACTGGAATAACTCCCAAGGCCTCACACCTGTTAAAAAAAAAAATCCCGAAATCTCTCCATCACCCCTTTGCCGTCGCATCAAGTGCCGAAGGCCAGTGGCAACGCTGCCAATATGCCATCAGAAATGCCGTGGCTGGTGTGCTGGGTCTCACCCGAAGAATGCCGGCGATTGCATGCAGCAAAACAAGAGGCATATAAAACGGCGCTGCAAAAGGAAGACGAGAGCTGCTCGTGAGCTCTACGAGCAAAGGAGAAGGAAGAATATCGTCTTCTCCAAAAGAAGACGAAAGAGCATGAGAGGCGCGAAATTGAAAATATTGAGAGCTTATACTCCAAGGACAATGTACGGAAGTTTTACCAAAAGGTAAAAAGAACGTGTCAGAGAAGCAATACCCGTACAGAAACCTGTAGAGATGAAAATGGAAACCTCGGTGCTCATAGTCACAGTCGGTGCTGAAAATATGGAAAAACTACTTCTGCAGACTGTATAACGGTGACGAAGACCAACAACCCGCTATCAGGCAGAATGAACCATTCAACATAGATGATGATAGTCAAAATTTCCGTCCACCTGACCAAAACGAAGTGAGGATAGCAATATCCAACCTGAAATCCAACAAAGCTACTGGACCTGACGGCTTACCGGCCGAACTTTTCAAGGCAGCTGGGGATGAATTGGTAGAGGCATACACCAACTCATCTCTTAGATTTGATCAGACGAGAGTATGCCTGATGAATGGAACCTCAGCATCGTTTGCCCGATCCACAAGAAAGAAGACTCCCTCAACTGCGCCAATTATAGAGGCATCAGTCTCCTCAACATCGCATACAAGATTTTTTCTGCGATATTGTGTGAACGCCTGAAACCTTTTATCAATAGCCTGATTGGACCCTATTAGTGCGGTTTCAGGCCAGGGAAGTCCACCATCGATAAAATCTTCACACTTTGGCAGATCCTGGAGGAAACCCAAGAATTGCAAATCGATACTCACCACCTCTTTATCGATTTCAAGGCCGCCTATGGCAGTATCCATAGAGAAGAGCTATGTGGAGTCATGTCTAGTTTTGACATCCATGCCAAACTTTTCCGTCTGTGCATGATGACGAAGGAGAATGCTCGCTGCTCCATCAAGATCGGTAATGACCTCACCGAGACTTTGACGTCAAAAAAACGTTTTAGACAAGGTGACGCGCTGTCATTCAATATTGTTCATATTTGTACTTGAACGTATTGTGCGGAACTCACAAGCCAACACCGGAGGCACAATCTATTACAAGTCTGTAGAACTGCTTGCATACGCCGACGATATAGACATTATCGGAAGAACTCAGTGGGCTGTCACCGGTGCGTTTGCAAGCATTGAGGCGGAAGCGGCCAAAATGGGTTTACCGATAAGAAGGACAATCAACATCGACGAATTGGACAAAACGTCACCGTGGGCAGCTATAACTCCGAGATAGTAGAGGACGTTGGCTCTGCTACTAATTCTGAAAATAATGCAGAAATCAAGCGAAGAATAACTCTTGCCAATCGCTGTTTTTTGGGCTTATAAGGCAATTCAACAGTAAAGCCCTATCTCGAACAACTAAAGAGACTCTGTATAAGACCCTGATCATCCCAGTCATGTTTTACGGCGCTGAAACATGGACTTTATTGAAAGAGGATGAAGATATCCTTGGTCGCTTCGAGAGAAAAATTCTTCGTAAGATTTGCGGTCGCATTTGCGTTGACGGGTTTTGGAGGAGAAGATTCAATAACGAACTATACGAGCTGTACAGCGACATCGACCTAGTCAAAAAACTGCGTATTGGACATCTGAGATGGCTTGGACAGGTAGAGTAAATGGACACCAACGCTCCGGCCCGCAGAATCTTCGAATCTAACCACGAGGGACGACGCAGTAGAGGGCCTCCTCGCCATAGGTGAGGCGCACAAGTTCGAAGGGGCCTCGATCGACTTGGAGTGCGCAACTGGATGCAATTAGCTAAAGTCGAGCTAAATGCTTGTTGGTCGAGGTTCTCCCCGAACTGTAGCGCCACCTAAGTAAGTAAGTACCGACATACTTCACAACGATTTCTACAGGGACGAGGAAGTTGAATCTGTTCTATACCTGCTGTGTGAATGTTTTGTTTTCACAGAAGGAAGAATGGGGACTCCCGGTAGTTACTTCTTCACTGAGTCTGAGGACTTATGTTACATTGAGCTGAAAGACATCCTGAGGTTCCTATTCCTATCATCATGAATTCTAAAAATCTAAATCCATCACTACCTTTGACTTCTAAAATCTGCTCTCAAAAAACTGTGGATACAGACCACTTAAAAAGAATGCATTTAGGTAAAACAAACCTCCATAGAGACTGTGGAGACACAGACGTAGAGCATCAGCGGTCCTCGGAAAATATTTCTTTAACGATCTGGTGGACCTGCTAACCAAGTCATCGAAAGCTATACTAAAATTCGTTGTGAATTGGAAATAATTCAAGGAGGCATCAAACAGTAAGAAGAACCAACTCCAGCCGAAATCTATTCTTTTCTCAATGTTCGGGCTTAGCATCCCATAATGGGGAACTCGACGGATCCACAGAGGTCGGAGTGAGGCTTATTTTACAGACACACAAGTCTGTCAACTTATCCAACGTCAAACATTTATCTTCAAAAACCATAGTCACGGTTAAGAGATAAGAGTGCATACTCGAACTGAAAATCATGAAAGCTGTATTCATTTACAGAATCTTTAGGGGAAATCCCCCTTTTTCAGATGAATTTCTAGTCTTATTGTCAGGGCTTATATCAATCGATGACATAACATATAGCAATAGGTACGTTCGGATTCCAAATCCCAAGCTGGGCCTACTTAAGTCGCTTTCTTCTTATTTGTCGATTAACACACGTCACCTTGAATCTGAACGCTCCCATTGTATGTCAATTCCGTCGGACATAAGAATACTTCTCGTTGATGCTTTTTTTATTTCGATATTTACCTGAAAACACCTCATATGTCAACGTCCATCCTTAATCCCCCTACTCAATCAGTTCCGCAAATTACGCATATTACACTCAAGTAACGCTCCAAATGCAATTCACCAACCAATCACCATTCGACGTGTATGTAATCTTATCTAATTACAGCAGCTAATAAGGGAAAATTGTGTTTACACAACTTACCCGAACGTTTGCCATATATCAAAGCACATCACATTCATCCATGCAAAAGCCGCCATTAAGGTAAAGTAAATGAAAAATGCTGAAATTAATTAAAAATAAATTTATTGATAACCAGTACTGAATTATGTCAACTAGTCTGTGACTTACCTACGGCAAAGCATATGTTGTCTTTCGGTGGTGTTATCTGTGTAATAGCAATCCCCAGATATGCAGCAAACAGGCTAATTACCAAGCATATTAGAATTTTCCCCGGCAGATTCCTCAATTTCGGTATAGACAGGTACACCAACAGCGTCAGGGCATAGAACACACACGATATAATACAACCGATTGAATATAAATTGAATTTGATTTCATCCTTTGCTACGTCTTCGAAGCATACAAAAGTATATAACTGAAGTTGAATTAGACGCTTAGTTCTTATTTCCATTGAAATACGCTTTGGAATACGCTTACCTTTTGCACCCCAGAGGAAGCGGTACGAATTTTCTCCACACAATAGTTAGTGTTGTCGTAAGTCTTACGCATAAATGGCAGGAACACGGAACCATCGTCATTTCTGATATTGTGATCGTCATCTGGATAAACCGGATCCGGATTTAATTTGTACTTTTTGCAATCCAAGCCACGAAGAATTCCAAATACTGAAATTGAACAGTATAAATCGTTTAGTTCAATATCTAAATAATGGCATTTATGAAGTAGCATAGCAACATGTGTCGAAGTGGAAAATTGATGTAACAACGGATCAAAATGATACACTTGGACCTGCTCGAAAATGCATATTTTGCGAAAATAATTCTACATTGAATATTAAATAGACATTCCAATATAATTTTCCACTCTTGAACTACTTTTTGAACTCTTGCTTTGCAAAAAATGCATTTCCAAACGAGCCCTAATTAAAAAAGGAATTCATAATTTCTAACTACTAGAGACGAGCTAAGTCGTGAATTTGTATTCGCAGTTATAACTGTTATGTGCATGCATTCATTTGCATTCTTTTCTTTGTTTTTCAATAACTCTATCCTCAGCTTCCTCTCATTGGATACTTGATATCCACAATTCACACTCTGTTGGAAGTCACTTTGACGACCAAATTGCATACTTTGCAAATACTTTATCTCTTCAGTAGATATGTTCCATCATGTGAACGTCTGCTGATCATCCACGTTTGTGCATACTCAACACAAATCCATTTTATGCTATCCACCCACTCATTTTTCAATCTTCCTTTCTTACGATTTTTAATAAATAAAGACAGTATTAGTTCATCCCTCACAAGAGTAAGAGTTTTGTTTTTGTCGTCCAAGATACACAACATAACTGTGAATGCGATTTCTCATTTACTGTGAATGTAAACTGCTAATGCGAATTCCTAATGGAGTCATATAGGTACACCTGTTTGGCTATTTTCCGTGAGTCAGGCAAAATTAAATTTTCTTCCATAAGCCTTTTTTATTTTATGGTGCAAGTGCCCCAAATCATTTTACAACTCCTATATTCATACTTATATACATATTTATGTACACGTATGTATGTACCTACATATACCATTTCAAAGATACATTCGCGAACGTGGTTGACACCTTCACGCTAGTCCAAGGATCGGCAGAAAATTCAGCTCGCCACCTCACCCAGTCCATCAACATGGCGTGCGATGCATCAGTGCCCAGGAGGGCCCCAAGTAGAAGACGCCTGCCTTGCTACTGGTGGAATGACGAGATCAGGGTACTTAGAGCAGAGTGTCTACGGGCAAGACGCAAAGTACAAAGATCGCGAAACACACCCAACTTTCAGGAGTACCTATCGTCCGTTAAGCTGGCGCGAAAACAGTTAAGCAGAGTTATCAAGGAGAGCAAGGCAAGATGTTTCAGGCAGCTCTGCGATGAAGCTAACGTTAACCCTTGGGGCACGGCGTATAGGATGGTGATGAGAAAGCTTAAGGGCGGCAACTCCCCGCAGATAACATGCCCGATAATGCTGAAGTCAATAGTAGAACATCTTTTTCCAAGGAGAGCATCTACCATGTGCGCAATCACCAGAGAAAACTTTACAGAGGTAATTCCAGTGATTACAACAGAGGAATTGACAATCGCATCCAGAAAGATAGATGACAACAAAACGCCCGGACCTGACGGCATCCCTAACAAAGCAGTGAAAGCAGCTGTTCAAAAAAGGCCAGACATCCTTATGCAAAAGTGCCTAGAAGAAGGAATTTTCACTAATCAATGGAAACTGCAACATCTCGTTTTATTGCCAAAAGGAAAAAAAACCCTCAGGAGACCCATCGTCGTATCGCCCGATGTGCCTACTGGACACAATGGGAAAGATCCTGGAGCGAATCATTTACAACAGATTGCTCACAATAGCGGAAGAGAAAGGGGCTTTGTCCAACCAGCAATTCGGATTCCGAAAGTTTCGCTCAACAATTGACGCCATTAAAGCTGTAGTTAATATACCAGCGGAAGCAATTGAAGGTGAAAGATGGCGATACGGCACCAAGGAATACTGCGCAGTAGTGACGCTAGATGTCAAAAACGCGTTTAATTCGGCAGATTGGCCCACTATAAGAAGATCTCTTGCTAGGATGGATACACCATCTTACTTGCTGCAGATAATGGCGAGCTTCTTTACCAACAGGAAACTGAGGTATGATACCGACGAAGGAGTGAAATACTACGATGTTACAGCTGGGGTCCCGCAAGGATCGGTGCTGGGCCCATTACTATGGAACATAATGTACGACGGAGTTTTATGACTACCACTGCCACCTAAAGTGAATATAATTGGATTTGCTGATGACATCGCTGTTGTTACAGTAGCAAAACAAATCAGTGAAGTAGAATCAGCTACAAATGTGGCAATCAGTCAAATCAAAAGCTAGCTAGGATCCGCCGGTTTAGAATAAGCTGACCACAAAACTGAAGCTGTTCTAATAATCAGTCGGAAATCTGTGGAATATATGAATGTCCAGGTTGAAACCCAAATCATCAGATCCAAAGAAGCAATTAAATACCTTGGAGTAATGCTCGACAATAGACTGCGGTTTAAATAGCATGTTGATTATTCGAGCAAAAAAGCGTCACGACTTCAGGCAGCACTCTCAAGGATAATGGCCAACATTGGAGGACCTGGATACGCTAGGAGGATCCTACTATTCAGAGTTGTCAGCTCAGTCCTTCTTTATGCGGCTCCGGTTTGGGCGGGAGCTCTCGCAAACAAAGAAACAAGGAGGAAACTTACATCAGCCTACAGACTCTGCGCTATAAGGACCATCAATTGTTTTAGAACTATCTCTGACGAAGCAGCCTTTGTCATAGCAAGAATGGTTCCGATCGACATCCTCGCGAACGAGATGCAGAGAATCTACAATCGGAGAGGCTCGAGCCATCAAGAGGCTAGCGAAAAAGAAGGGTTACAGAAGAAGAAAAACCAGCTTCAAGAGCTGTGTGGCAAGATCGATGGGATAATGCGGTTAAAGGCAGATGGACCTATAAATTAATCCCAACCATCGACATTTGGATAAACCGAGCACATGGGAACTGCACCTACCACGTCACGCAGTTCCTGTCTGGCCATGGAGGTTATCGCAAATATCTTTACCGGTTTGGACACGATAGCTCTCCGTTGTGTCCAGAATGTCCAGACCAGGAGGAAGATACGGTGCATGCAGTCTTCTACTGTAGGTGATTTGAAAACTGTAGAAATGAACTTCCCAGCCATCCATTCCTCATAGATCATATGGTACAATCTGAGGAAAAATGGATGGAAATTTGTGCGTTTATTACGCACGTGCAAATGCAGCTTCGAATTCAAGAAAGAATACGTCGAGAAGCAGAAAGTACAGCAGCCCCGCGAAGTAATATCTAACGGCAGTCCCGCGGGGAGAGTGGTCGAAGTGTGTAGGGTGTGTGTTTAGTACGTAGGCGTATTCCTGGAATCGATTACTCAGGTTTGCGAATCGTGCATGCTAGCACTCGGGCTATTAGTATCTATGAAGATTACACATCCCTGGCGCAAACTAAAAAAAAAAAAAAAAAAAAAAAAAAAAAAAAAAAAACATATACCCTTTCATAAGAAAAAAAACTTACTCGCACATCTGGCTCTGATGAGCTTGCTGAAACTAAAGACACAGGATGCTCAATTGCAATGGGCTTCATTAAATTCGTTGTACTGGTACTGGAGCTCCCGCTAGGAAATCGCATTCGCAACGCAATAGCACCAATAGCAACTTAGCAAGTATAACCCCTGTGCTGCTATGTACCAACCAGCCAAACTTTCAAACCAGCTGTGAATGTGATATGTTAGCTTATGAATTGGTTTGGTGCATGTTGGCGTATCATAAAAAGCTTTGCGCACATAATGGTACATTTTCGAAAAGAAGACTGGATGAGACGTTCAGCAGATAACGTGCAAAATGGGTAGTTTAGTTTTATAATCTTGTTATACCTCTTCTTCTTCACGTTTTTCGTATAAAGGAAATACACACTTGTGGCACATTGTGACTTGTGAATAAAAGCCAGACAAACTATTATAAGCAATTCATAAGCAATAGCAATTTATTTATTAGTTGTTAACAGGTTAGGTTAGGTTAGGTAGATGACTGCCTTGTGACAAAGAGTCACTGCTCACTCAGACCAACAGTACGTGTCCATTCTGCCCAATCAATTAACCCTGGAAACGCTGTAAAGAGAGTCCGCTGTCAGAACCACCCAGAAAGTGATATGAATCTCAGGAGGTCCATAAGCTCAATATTACTTAAGTCAACTAGCTCCGAGAAGAAGTAACTACCAAGAGTCCTCATTCTTCTGACGGATAGGGTAGGACAATCACACAACAGATGACGAACAGATTCAATTTCTCCTTCGTCCCTGCAACTTCTGCAATAGTCGTTATGCAGCACACCGCGTCGCTCCGCGTGAACGCCAATGGTACAATGTCCAGTAATTATTCTAGAAATGACCCGTGCGTTATAACGCCCGGTGGCTTCATCCTCTATTTTCTTCCCTAACGAACTGATTGGGGTTGCTACAGAGGGGAGGGCCCGCGATAAGTGCAGCGCCGACCCTTTCCTAGCAAGCTCGTCAGCCTTTTCCTTACCTTCGATATCCATATGCCCTGGTACCCAGCAGAGGGTCACCGCATTGGCTCTAGATATCTCGTTTAAAAGTGATTTGCAGCTTCTCACAAGCCTTGACCAAATTACAGCAGATTCCAAAGCCTTAACGGCTGCCTGGCTGTCTATATAGACAGTGATCATTTTACCAACAATATTACTCTCGCGTACAATTTCAGCAGCCTGAATGATGGCTGTGACCTCGGCCTGAAAAACGTCGTTTATTCTAAAGGAGGGGATTATTCTTAGGGCTTCACAATAAACTCCGGCTCCCGTGCCAACGTCCATCTTAGAACCGTCGGTATAGAAAGCCAACTCCCTTTCTCCGTGGTTCTTCGGTTCTTCCAGTAAATTCTGTCAGGAATTCTTGTAGTGAATCTCCTTTCAAATGCTAGCATCGGGTTCATGTGATCGGTTTCCATCAATCCACTGGTAGTCCCCCATCGGGACAAAATAGAGGCATGGCCGTGAAGGCTCGGTGACCACAATCGGCCTTCTCTCAGTCTCACAGCGGTTTTAGCCGCCAGACTGCTGCAGTATATGTCAAGCGGAATGAAATTAAACATGGTTTCCATTGCCGCTGTTGTGTTGTTCTCATTGATCCCATGATTCCGATGTAAGCCGCCCTCTGGATTTGGGTGAGGTTTGAAAGCTGGTATTGCTTCTCAAGTACCGTCCACCATACTAGTGAACCATATGTGAAAATGGGTCTAACAACCACCGTATATATCCAGTACACCACAGCTGGTTTGAAACCCCATGTATTACTGAATGCCTTTTTGCAGGAATAGAAAGCTACGCTTGCTTTTTTGATGCGTTCGGCAATATTTTCCTTCCAGTTCAGTTTAGAATCTAAAATTACGCCTAGATATCGAGCTGAACTTGAGATACTTAGTTCAATGCCACCGATATTTGGGGGTGTGGAGATAGGAATTGATCTCTTCTTAGTGAAAAGAACTACCTCCGTCCTTGAGAGGTTCACTCCCAGGCCTTTGTTAACACGTTGCGACTGCGAATTTGCATTAGCAGTGAATTATTAGCTGGTTGCGATTTTTGCTCATCTCTACTACATACTAGCTGATGCCCGTTCAACAGTGATGATGACAGCCAAGATTCCCGTCAACCCGATCAGATTGAATGCCGATCTAAACTTATCGACTTCAGTCGAACGAAAGTATGCTCGATGAATGGAACCTTAGCATCGTTTGCCCGTTCCTGAAGAAAGGACATCGTCTGAACTGCCCTAACTACAGAGGTATGAGTCTTCTAAACATCGCATATAATATGAATGCCTAAAACCGATCGCCAACAACCTGATAGGTCCTTATCAATGCAGTTTCAGGCCGGGAAAGTTCACCATTGACCAAATATTCACACTACGAAAGATCTTAGAAAAACCCCATGAATATATAATCGATACGCACCACCTCTCCATCGAATGATAGCGTGTATAGAGACGAATTATGCAGAGCCATGTCTAGTCTCGGCATTCCTGCCAAACTCATCCGTCTGTGCAGGATGACGATGGAGAACTCTCGCTGCTCCATCAAAGTCGGTAAGAAAACCACCGAATCGTTCAATGTCATGAAAAACGAAGAGTTACTCCTAAACAAGCCCTGGGTAAAAAAGGAGCTAGCAGAACATTATCTAAGTGGATGTACGAATTTCTGAGAACAAGATCAGCAGAAGCTCAAACATCACGTTGAATTATCAAGGTCAACACAACAAGAGGGTGACCAGAAGGAGAAGAGTTATCTCCTCTAATATGGAGTCATGTTGTGGATGAACTACTTGAAAAGTTAACAAACGCCGGAATCAATTATCAAGCTTATGCTGATGATATTGTCAGGGAAAAGTTTGAAGAAACCCTTTGTGAGATTGTACAAAGGGGCCTAATAGTAACTCAAGAATGGTACGGCACGGCTTGGCTCAATATAAACCCGGCTAAAACCACAATAGTACCATTCAGAAGAAAAATTAAAACTTGGACTGAAGACAATCCGGCTGTCGGGCATGATACTGACGCCAGTGAAAGATGTGACGTATCTAGGATTACATCTATATAGTAAACTAATGTGGAAAAAGCTCACAGAGAAGATATCCAAAAAGGCTACGCGTGCAGGAGCCTAGCGTGTTGGGGATTTAGTACAAATATTCTAAGTTGGATGTATATTGCCATTGTGAGACCAATGATCACATATGGAGCGATAGAGTGGGCAAAGCGAAGTAGTCTAGTCATAACGAGGGAGACACTCACTAAAGTGCAAAAACTTGCATGTCTCTGCATCACCGGTGCCATGAAAACATGTCCAACTGCAGCCATGGAAGAACTCCTAGAGCTAACACTGCTACATCTCGTAGAGCAGCAAAATGCAAAGCGGACGATCCTAAGGATGGCAAAAGAAGGTATTGAAAGGAAGAAATGCGTTAGTTCGAGAGAATACGATGCACTTCTTAAGAAACTTCCCCTCCTGCCAGTTCACAGGGACGACAGTATCAGAAAAACTAACTTTTGGAAAAACTTTTGTATAAAGTTAAGTAGCAAGAAAGAGTGGAGCAACGAATCTACGACGTACGGACTGGGCAGCCACAGGATAAAGTGGTATACAGACGGTTCGAGAACTGAGGAAGGATCAGGGGCAGGCATGTTTGGGCCAAGAACGAAGCACTCATAACCCATGGGCAAAAGTACCAATATCTTTCAAACTGAAATATGTGCTATAGATAGATGTATCCAACTCAATATCGAAAGAAGATACAGCAACTGCGACATAGCAATACCGTCAGATAGTCAAGCAGCTATCAAAGCACTTGACTCCTATGTCATTTGGTCGAAACTTGTGTGGGAATGCCTACACAAACAAATGAATTGGGTAGAAACGACAAAGTTACGCTTTACTAGATACCCGGTCATGTCGGGAGTGGTGCAGTGGGTAATGTGTTTACTCGTTAACCGATGTGTGCAGGTTCAAGCTCCAGCGGGGAACAGCAATCATCATCCACCCGATGAAATAAAGGAAGACAAGGTACATCGAAGTTTTCCAACCACTGCACCAAGGAAAGGTTCCTGTCTGGCAGTACAATGGACCAGAGAGTCTAAGTGCTCTGGAGTTTGGATTTCCTTTTAAAAAAAAAAAAATGTGTATATTTCTGGGTAAAAGGTAATAAAGCAGCAAACGCCTTGGCAAGAGAAGGAGTTGGGGAGCCCTTCATTGAACCTGAACCATTCTGCGGAATAGGGGAACATGCCATACATGCAGAATTCAGGAGAATGAAGAAAGAAGACATGGCAAGAACCTGGAATAATACCACAGGTCTAAGATAAGCCAAGAAACTACTAGAATGTTACAACCGGAAAAGGTTCAATGCCTGTGTCTTTCTTAGCAAGAATAACCTACAAATATTAACAGGCTTCCTAACTAGGTATAACAAATGAAGGCCTTGCAGATTCTGCAATGAGTCGTGCGAGACTATGGAGAACCTTCGGGAATCTTATGGGGCACTGACTCACAAAAGAATGAAATACTTGGGCAAGTACCAAATATCAGATGAGGATATGCCTACCATGGATCCACTTCTCATTCTCGGATTCCTAAAAGAAATTGGTTCGGAGAGAGGGAGCTCTAAGGTGAACAATTCTCACCAAGGCAAAGTAAGAGTGTATGATATTCAAACACAATTTATTGTATTGCGAGGGAAACTCTAACGGAGGAATAAACCTCTCCAAGGTACTAGCAGGGAGCACAATAGACCACTAGGTCGCAATGCAACCGGCGTGCGTTGCTGCGCCTAGCAAAAAAAAACAACTTTAGCCTGAGGCTAAAGGCTCAATTATAAAAGTCGGAAGCAATCGGAAGCTAATGTCATAATTCTACGTTAAGTTTCCTTCAGTACTATCAATTGCTCAAGTTTCCCATCATACGCATATGTGTTCGGAAGCAACTGTCACATCGATTTGCCACACACACCTGTTTAACTGTAAAATTTTCGCAATTTGTCAGGCAATCTTCGGTATTGGCTCGAGAGTGTTCCTGTAAAGTTTGGTCAAAATCGATCTACTACTTTAGTATTATAGAACTTTAATACTAAAAATATTTTGATATCGTATATGTATGAATTTAAGGTTGAATCCCTAAGCCACTGTTGGCCGGCACGAACTTGTTCTCTAATAGACTTAGCCCCAGGGCACATGCCTAACATTTTTTTTATGCGCAGCAACGCTCGCCGGGTACCCGCTAGTTTTATATATAAGATACTCCTAAATGCCATTGGAAGTTCTTTGAGTGATCTTTGCTCCCGTATGCATAAACGGCGAGTGGAAGTGAAGGTACAATGCTGAACTATACGGCCAGTCAGAAGAGTTAACATACAGCGACAAGGATGGTTGGGCCGTGTAGAGCGGATGGAACCCGGAAAATCTTCGAATCCACCCCAGATAATAGGAGCAGTTGAGGATAATCTCGTGGTAAGTGGCACAAACAAACAGTGGGGGACCTCAGCCAACTTGGCGGCGCAACTCGTAACCGGGCTGTCTGGAGAGATTTGTTGCTTGAGCGCCAGGTCCACTCCGGACTATAGCGCCACTTAAGCAAGTAACTAAGTTCCGTCTTCACCAATATCAATTATTTTCTTCCAACTGCACAACTGTATTCATACAAGTGCAAATGTACACTATGCCGCAGTGATGTCCTGTATATATTGATTTAACACACTAGATCGCTTACGTATTAACAGGTGGGGGTTCTCGAGAACAGACATTCGTACGCGTTCCACGTTAACCGCACTTCTAGATGACCTAAGGCAAGTTTCATTCAATGCGGAACCAGTTTCTTCGAACTTCTTAACCCATTTCTTGATGAGTTTAGCACTCGGAGCTTCACTTAAATTGAGCAAATCAAAACTCTCTCGGAATATGCGCCGGGCAATGGCCGCCGAATTATTGTTTTCATAATACACTCGCACACAAAACGCGCGCTCTCGTCCGGAGAAACGCTCCATGGAAACTAAATTTCCAAAGATTTCCCAAACCCAAATTTATCTCCCGCCTTGTGTTACAACTTCATAATACAAACATGTTGCCTAAATTATTATTCAGCCCAATTTCAAAATCTCTTTTCGACGACAGTTTAACAGCAAACATATTTTCAAATATTGACGCAAGATTTAACAGCTGTTCAATATGTAAGCCCTTATCCAAAGCAGTCGTCCTTTATTCTGATAATTCCTCTATTTGTTTATTTACTTTACTTAAGTGAAATTCCATGTTAACAATTTGTTTCTTAATTTTTAGTGTGGCACACATTTCTAAATCGAATCTACGCACACACATACAGTGATACAAATTTTTACTCGTGCAGCCAATGATTTCCTCTTTTCTTACATTTCTAAGAAGAACTTAGGAAATCAGATAGGTAATAAGTTTAATTTTATTTTAGTATAAAGTGAATGTTTGAGGGATAAACTAAATTAAATTAAATTTCATTCGCAGAAACAAGATAGATATTAAGGAAATAATCAAGATAAATATTTGGCGCAGCAGCTCTTTAAGTGCCAGGCCTTAGCTTCTCGTAACCACTCAAAGTGCTTATGCATTTCTTGAGATCTATAATACATAAGTATACTTATTTTTGCACAGTATCTTAATTTTGACTGCGCAAATGTTGTCCCTATGCTCAGCACTCGGCTTAAGTAGAATACTAAGCTATTTCAGACCAAATCATTCATTTGGAGGAGCATTTCGATTTCTAACTTCTAAATATATTCTTTAGTTCTATGGAAAGCATTTCGTAATTTATTCTATGCATGTAAATTGTATTTATATGCCATTTCTTTCGGTTGTCCATATAAATGGTACTCTCTGGTTTATCTAACTCGAAAGGTATTCGATTTTGAAGGTAAGGACTCGCAAATAGTGATTTTTAATGCAAATTACGTGGTCTTCTGTCAGGTAACTGACACTCTGGATTGTGCAATTAACAAAGCTCCTGATAAGGATATCATATGACAATGAGAGTGATGACAATAAGTTACTTACTTACTTACTTACTTAGATGGCGCTACAGTCCGGGGTGGACCTGGGCCTCAACTAACAAACCTCTCCAGCCAGCACGGTTATGAGCCAGCTGCCTCCAGTTGCGCACACCAAGTTGGTTGAGGTCCCCCTCCACTTGTTTGCGCCACCTACCGCGAGGTCGTCCTCTACTGCGCCGTCCGGGGTGGATTCGAAGACTTTCTTAGCGGGAAGGTTGGGCTCCATCCGCTCTAAATGACCCAGCCATCTTAGTCGCTGTATGTGAAGTCTTCTGGCTAAGTCGATGTCCTTGTACAGGCCGTATAGGTCGGCATTGTACCTTCTCCTCCACTCACCATCTATGCAGACGGGACCAAAGATCGCTCGAAGAACTTTTCTCTTGAAATAACCAAGGGCATCCTCATACGGTTTTGTCAAAGCCCTTGCCTCTGCGCCATACAGCAGGACTGGGATGATTAGAGTCTTATAAAGAGTTACCTTAGTAGTTCGGGATAGGGCTTTGTTACTTAATTGCCCTTTTAGCCCATAGAAATAACGACTGGCAAGAGTAATTCTTCCTTTGATCTCCCCACTGATATCATTTGCGGAGCTGACCATAGAGCCTAGGTAGACAAAATCCTTTACTACCTCAAAATTATACCTGCCTATTGTGGCGTTCTGTCCAAGACGCCGATGTTGGGTGTCCTTTTTTGTAGACAGCATATATTTTGTTTTGCTTTCATTGACCGCTGGACCCATCTTTGCTGCCTCGATCTCAATACTCGTAAATGCACCATTGACCGCCCGCTGAGTTCTTCCGATTATGTCAATGTCATCGGCGTAAGCGAGTAGTTGTACAGACTTGAAGAAGATTGTACCTCCGGGGTTGGCTTGTGAGTTTCGAACAATTCTCTCAAGTACTATGTTAAAGAGATCGCATGATCTCGTCGCCTTGTCTAAGACCCTTCCTGACATCGAACGGTTCGGTGATGTTCTTACCGACTTTGATGGAGCAGTGAGAGCTCTTCATCGTCATTCTGCACAAAGGGACGAGCTTGGCAGGGATGCCAAAACTAGACATGGCTCTGTATAACTCGTCTCTATACACGCTATCATAGGCAACTTTGAAATCGATGAAGAGGTGGTGCGTATCGATTTTATATTCATGGGTTTTTTCCAAGATCTGCCGTAGTGTGAATATTTGGTCAATGGTGGACTTTCCCGGCCTGAAACCGCACTGATAAGGACCTATCAGGTTGTTGGCGATCGGTTTTAGGCGTTCACATAGTACGGCAGACAGGATCTTATATGCGATATTTAGGAGACTTATACCTCTGTAGTTGGCGAAGTTCAGAGGGTCTCCTTTCTTCAGGATCGGGCAACGATGCTGAGGTCCCATTCATCGGGCATACTTTTGTCCGACCAGATTTTACAGATGAGCTGGTGCATGCTCCTTATCAACTCATCTCATCCTGCCTCGAAAAGTTCAGCGGCAAGGCCGTCGGCTCCAGGAGCTTTGTTGGATTTGAGTTTAGATATCGAGATCCTCACTTCATTCTGATCGGGTTGACGGGAATTTTAACTGCCATCGTCACTCTTGAATGGCTCATTCTGCGTGACAGCGGAATATTGATCATCATCGCCGTTTAACAGTCTGCAGAAGTGTTCCTTCCATATCCTTAGCACCGACTGCGATTCTACTACTATGTTGCCATTTTCATCCCTGCAGGCTTCTGTTCTGGCTTTGAAACCCTGGCATGTGCCTTTTACCTTTTGGTAAAATTTTCGAACATCATTCCTGCAATAAAGTCTCTCAATCTCCTCGATCGAGCGCTTCTCATGCTCCTTTTTCTTCTTTCTGAGAAGTCGATGTTCCTCTTTTCTCCTGCGCACGTAGAGCTCGTAAACAGCTCTAGTCCTTCTATGCAGCGCCGCTTTGTACGCCTCTTGTTTTGCTGCATGTGCTTGCCGGCATTCCTCATCAAACCAGGGGTTTCGTTGTGGTGGCCGAGAGAAACCCAGTATATCAGAGGCGGCATCTCTGATGGCTTGTTGGCAACGCTGCTACTGGTCTTCCGCATTTGCTGCTGGCGGCATAGGACTTAGATTGAGATTAGAAGAGACATGATCGGCAAAGGTTCTGGCGGTCTCTTGCGATTGTAGCCGTCCGACGTCAAATTTCCTCACAGTATTTCGTTGATTTCGCTCCGTTGTGGATATCCGCATCCGTACCTTGGCTACAACTAGGTGGTGATCCGAGTCCACGTTGGCTCCTCGGAAAGTCCGGACACACAAAATACTGGAAGAGTGCCTTGCGTCGATCGCAATGTGATGGATTTGGTTGGCAGTTTTTCGATCAAACGAGAGCCATGTTCCTTTGTGAATGTCGCGACGTGGAAACCGCGTACTAGATAAGACAAAGTTTCGCCCCGCTGCAAAGTCGATTAGCCTGAGTCCGTTGTCGGATGTTATGTCGTGCAGGCTGTGCTTTCCGACCACGCTACTAAAGACGTCCTCTCTTCCTAGCTTTGCGTTAAAATCACCTAGGATAATTTTAACGGCGTGGCTAGGGCATTGCGCATACGTCTTGTCCAAGAGCTGGTAGAAGTCGTCCTTTGTCGCGTCGTCCTTCTCCTCATGGGGGGCGTGAACGCATATTAGGCTAATGTTGGCAAATTTAGCCTTGATACGGATAGTCATAAGGCGCTCGTTCACATGCCTGAAACTCAAGACTTCTTGCCGAAGTCTGCCTCCAATAACAAATCCGCACCCGAATAGACGCTGTCCTTTTTGTCTGTAGCAATCGCCGTAGTATATGTCGCAGTTTTTCATACTCCTTTTGCCCGGCCCATCCCATCGCACTTCCTGGATGGCGATAATGTCTGCTTTAAGACACTCTAGGGCCTCCGCAAGTTGTTCGGCTGCACGTGGTTTGTAGAGGGACCTAACATTCCATGTGCAGACACGAAGATCATTGTCCTTTTTACGTTTGCATGGGTCGTCAACAGTAAGATCATCCGTATCCGAGGCTGTTGGTTGCTTCGTAACCAAAGGTTTTTTACGTGGTAGGGAAGTTAACCCGACGGCACAACCCCCAACCTGGAGGGCCAGATCCTTTTTTTTGTACCCCTAGGACAAGACGCCGGATACACCGATGTCAGTAACCCGTTTCGGGGATATGAGCGCTGCCGTTGGCCCATTAAAGGTTCATCAGACACCATGTCTTTTTCAATACCCTGACCTAGTATTGAAAATCCTTACAGACCTCAGCTCCAAATATGTTGAAGTAGCTCCGGTAAGGTATCCGCTGGTCTGTAGACGTCACCGTTGATTCCACCGAGAGAATTCATCCGCCGCACGTCCTCCTTCTGAGGAGCTCTTGCTAGACTTCTGAGACGCATATGTCAGCCAATCAGGTCAACAAGAGATGCCTCGTCCGGTTAGACATATGCGCGCTGAAGTTCACCCAGATGTGCTTACGCAGGTCTGAGTGTTCAGCTGCACATATATCGTCAGACTCAGCATACGCTCATCGTTAGTTCACTATCAGGCACCGCGAGGAGGTGATGATGCGATTTTGCCACGCCATGACAATAAGTTACAAGCATACAACTTGCAAAGATTGAGAAAAGGATCATCAAGAGATACAATCGGATATCAAGAAGGGATTAACACCGGTCTGGTAGTTCTAGACTAAGAATTAAACACAAAATGAAGCTGATCTGCTTTATGAAAAAGAAAATGATGAATGGCTAATAATAAACCACTGATGTCAAACTTTAGATAGACATAGTTGTTTTGAAGTGCAAGTGCACTGTCACCTTTTGCAGATCTCTTGAGCCCGTCAAACTAGGGCTCTAGTCGATGATATGCTCGGTCCAGAACACTTCCTCCAGTCCAGCTGCTACTATGAACAGGAGTATCGTGAGTGGATATGAGATGTGCAGCTAAATTGGTTTCTTCTTTTTGGGTCAGTGCTTCGCATTTATTTATTTAAGCTCAATACAAGCATTCCATAAGACGGTGCGCTGGTGTTCCTGCAATGTCGCTACAGAGCCTGCAGTGTCAGTCTATCTCTATTCCCAGTTGCCTAAGGTGCTCCTTGAGTCTGCAGTGACCCGTTAACATGCCCTTCAAGATGCGAAGTCGATTCTTGCTAACTCTTAAGAAGGTTCCCCAGAAGTTCTTTCGCCTGGCTTAGTTGGGGGATATCGTTCCAATGCTTGGCCCATTTATTCTCTTATTCTTTTCTTAAGTCTTCTCGTATTTTCTGGAGTCCTATCCAACAAAAGGATTATGGTCCAAGGAATGGCGTGTCTTATCCGTTTTTAGCTAGTTTATCAGCTGTCTCATTTCCCTCCACTCCCACATGTCCTGGTACCCAGTAGAGAGTTACTTTATATGTCTCTTCCAGGTTGTTGATCCTGGTGAGGCATTCACATACCAATTTGGATCTGATCTCGTGCGAGGTCAGTGCTTTTATAGCGACTTGGCTGTCTGACGGTATTGCGATGTCCTGCCCGCAATAATTCCTGTCCAGGTTAAATTGCGCGCATCTTTCGATCGCGTGAACTTCTGCTTGAAATATACTGGGGAATATTCCCAGTGATTCTGAGTATCTAGTCTTGGGCCCATACACTCCTGCCGCAATGCCTGTAGATTTTTTCGATCCGTCCGTGTACCATTTAACTGTATGTTGTTT
This sequence comes from Brachypalpus laphriformis, assembly GCA_945910035.1. NCBI lineage: Eukaryota > Metazoa > Arthropoda > Insecta > Diptera > Syrphidae > Brachypalpus > Brachypalpus laphriformis. The sequence continues at coordinate 131,177,790 of OX246755.1, forward strand.
GAATTGGTATTTATCGGACTCACTGCTCCAATATCTTTTATTGCTCAGCTTTGATTTGAATATTCTTTCAAAACAGTATTTCTTGACCATATCGTATCGGCCAGTCCAGAAGTGGCACCGATTTAGATAGGGTTACTCGCTCTTTGTTTGCGATGTATGTTCCTTTCCCGATGCCTTTGCTTATTCTCAATATGGTCTCCTTGGCTATTCGCTCTAGCACTATGTGTAGCGGAGGTATACCTACGAAAGCGCCTCTAGTGCTGCTGTGGGACAGATTCGCATGGCTCCTGTTATACATACGCAGGCTAATCTTTGCACCTTGTTCTGGGATGTCCTCATCGTAGTTAGCCATGTCAAACTTTACTTCAAGGTTTTTGTTTTTTCAGAATCCCCCTCAAAGGCATGTTAAACTTTATGTTACGTTTAGTAGTGAATTCCAAAGCTTGACGGTGTGAACAAAGAACAGGCGCGAGGAGTTTAGATAGTTGTGCATAGGTATAATTATATTACAAGTCCTGTGTGATTGTGCGAAATGTGTTTATAGAATAGATACGGTGGAGTTTTAGTCTGAAATACTTTTTGTAGAAAAATGCAATTTCTGGCGTTGATATATTGTCGCAGAGTGCACCCCAGTAAGTTCCTAGAATAATCAGAAACATGATCGTACCTTCGAAGCCCATATATATATCGCGCAGCATCGTTAAAGGCTACTATAAGTTTGCGCTGAGATAAGAAGTCAAGACTGCAGTACATAACTTCGGCATAGGTAATAATTGGTATAACCAGAGTCCTTTTAAGCCGCAGCCTAGGCTCAGTAGGAGTAAAACTAGGGATTACCCCTAATTTACGGACCATCCTTAGATGCGACCGATTACAGCGTTCCTATGATTGTAGCCACTTAAGGTCCGATTTATTATAAAACCTAGGTTGGTCAGAGACTCAACCAAGGTTATTTTACTATCACAAATCCATAGGTCAGGTAGAACACTAAGGTCAAATAACGTGTTTGATATTGGTATTACCTGCGACTTTGATGGGTTTATAAGCAATCCATTTGACACCGATCAGTAATAGACTTTAGCTAAATCTGCGTTGAGTAAAGATGCAAGTTCAGATATTTTGCACATCGGCCGGGACAGATGGAGCTGAATGTCGTCCGAATAAAGATGCACTAAAGCATGTACGCAAACTAATGGCAAGTCGTTAATAAACATGCCCAACAGAATAGGGCCGAGAATGGATCCCTGAGGCACGTCTTGATTTATGGGGTTCAGTGTAGATAATCTATCACCAATAGCGACTCTTTCCTTCCTGCCAGAAAGAAAACATTTTAAGAGTTTTAAGGGTCTCTCCTCGAGACCAAAAAGATGCTGCAGCTTCCAACAAAGGATTTTATGGTTCACCTTGTCGAAGGTCTTAGAGAAATCAAGGAGGCATAGGAGTGTTACATAGCCCCTATCGAAATCACGTCTTATGTCACCTAAGACATTGACCATAGCAGTAGAACAACTGTGATTAGGTCTGAAACCAGATTGAAAGGGGCTCAGCAAATTATTTAAAGATAGATAGTTCTGTATCTGCTTCGCTAAAAGTTTATCAAATACCTTGGATAAGCAAGGTAAGATACTAATAGGCCTGTAGTCATTTAAAGAAGCCGCATTGGTCTTCTTGGCAACAGGAATGACCCTAGCAATTTTTCAAGATTGCGGAAAGATCGAGGTTGTGATGCAATACTTAATAATGTGGGTTAGATGAGTGATAATAAGAGGTAATATTAGTTTGATAAACCGGATAGACACTCCATCCTCACCAGCAGAATTAGACCGTATGGCTGCAACACACTCAATCACATCGCTCTCCAACACTGCTTCAAAGTCCGCTAATCTGGGCACAGATGTACCTACATTAGCCACCAAGCCAAGGTGATTTACTGCCTCAACACTACCCAGGAAATGGTCATTCAGTACGTCTGGATCAAATTCACAATTGGTGCAACGTTTACCCCCAGTAATTCCAAGATTGCGAAGATTACCCCAACTTAGCCTAGGTTAGGTTGATTAGGGTTATGAGGTTATCATAAGACACTAGTCACCAAGGTGGAGGAGGAAGTACTAACCTTAACAACATTGTCAGTCAGGTGTACAAATTTAAGTTTGACTGACTGTATACGTGTAGGTATCGTTCAATTCATTCGTCTACCTATACTCATTCACCTTAAATGTTTTGCAATAATTAGACTTGAGTAAAATATAAATAATCAAGCCAAACAATCTGTGGCTATTTTCGTTTGCTTTTCAATTAAATATTTAAACAATCTCTGCACTAGGCTTTGTGCATGAGAGCATACCTACCCTGCTGCCGACTTGCTTGCTAATAGCAAACCTAACGAGAGTAAACAAATCGGAAATAATTTTTTTTATTTTTTTCTACTTATTTTTGTAAACAAATCTGTGTGTATTTTTAATATACGGGCGAATCCATGGCTGGGATAGTACACAATCAAATGCTTTATCCAATTTATTGGTAAGTGATGATTTATCAGGAGCAACCGTTCTTGTGTTATTATGACAACTTCAGCTATTGTTAGCAAAGCTTCCTCGAATTCTCAGAATAATTTGTTGATTCCAGTGTATTGACATGCAAATGGATAAATATTTGAAACACTTCCAGGTAAGACTGTTGTGCGGGACTGGCCCCACTACTTCAAATTTAGTTAAGTGAAAAAAGAATCATCTATCCAGTGCCGGTGTGTCTATCCGGTTTGAAACGAGGGACTGACTGCAGTTTGTTTGTTCAACTGATAGTTGTGGCCAACATTTTGACTTGCTCTCGAATTCGTGGAAATTTTCTATATTAAGTTTTTGATGAATTTTGATATCCCCACAGAGTCCAGAGTTCACCTCCGATCATCCCCTTCCTCCATATTCCCACATCCATATGTCAGGTATGTACTTCAACTAGACGAAAATCTTTGATCATCAAAAATAATAATCAAATGACACTAAATGGGTGGATACTCGTACACCATCAATCTTCTTCTTCTTCCTTTTATCAGCGAGGTTATGATCCGAAAACAAGGGATCACAACCCTCCCACTTCACCGCATTTCTACTGATCCGCCTGTGGGGTTCGCCTCCGACACCATCAATCATCAAGGAAAATGTATTCGAACAAGTTTTAGCGCCAAGCCGAAATATTTGAAACTTCATTAATATGTTTTATTTTAGACATGACAGCAAATGTATATAAATGTATATATAGTTTAATTTAGTTGTAAAAATAAATACGTGATCGTATATAGGATAAATTTCAGACCAGATTTGCAAATATGAGGTAGGTAGGTATTTTCCCGACAAAGATTTCCACACTGCAACGTGTGGCTTGTACAATAGGTGAAAGCATTGTAAAACAAATAAGCAAATGATATAGAAAAAAGAAAAACAATTCTTCAAATAAATTTATTGTGATAAAGCAGAAACTATTACGTAGGAAAAAAAGCTGCTGGGTGGTACTGCCGGTAAAGTCGAAATGTATAACGGGTGGGCCATCTAGTGATTTCTTTTTAAATCATAGGTTATTTTGACACTGACAGCTATTTCCCGCTCGAAATCTTGACAGAAAGTCAGTATCATATCTCCGCGGAACGAAATGAGACATTGGAAAATATTGAAAACTTATTTCCAAAGTGAGTGCTGTGTAGCCCAAACAGTGCGTTTTTTGAAAAGAAGTTTTGGCCGAAATGAAGCACCCACGGCGCCTGCTGTACGCAAGTTTGTGCAAAAAGTTCGTGAGACTTGTATGCTAGTGGACAACACTCATGCTCCCCGTCGTCGTACGGTGCGCACAGATGAGAATGTGGCTGCTTTAGCCGAGGGTGTGAGACTAAATTCACGAACATCAACTCGTCATTGATCTCAACAGCACAACATTTCACGCACTAGCCTGAGGAGAATTCTGCACAAAGATCTGAGATTATTCGCTTACAAGGTCCAATTGATTCAGCAATTGAAAGCGCACCACCATCCACTTCGTTATTGCTTCGCAGTTTGGGCCTTAGAGCAGCTTGAATTGGACAACGATTTTGGGCGAAAAATCATCTTTTCTGACGAGGCACATTTTCATTTCGGCGGCTACGTTAACAAACAAAATTGCCGGATCTGGGGCTCGGAAAACCCGCACATTATTGTCAAGAAGCCAATGCATCCACAGAGAGTGACAGTTTGATGCGGATTGTGGAGTGGTGGCAACATTGGACCATTTTTCTTCGAAAATGAGGCTGGGAACAACGGTTCGGTCAACGGTGGGCGTTACAGAGCCATGCTAACGACTTTTTTTTTACTGAAATTGAAGACATGGATTTGGACGACTTCTGGTTCATGCGGGATGGCGCGCCATGCCACACAGCCCATGCCACAATCGGTCTTTTGCGCACCAAATTCCTAAATCGTGTTATCAGCCGTCCTGGCGATGTCAATTGGCCGCCTCGGAGCTGTGATTTGACCCCTTTGGACTTTTTTTTGTGGGGAACCGTGAAGGACCGATGTTATGCTAACAATCCGGAAGCGATTCAAGCACTTAAGGCCAATATCATCCAAGCAATCTGTGAGCTACAGCCCGAAACCATCAACAAGGTCTTGGAAAATTGGAGTGATAGAATGCGCTACTGCGAGGCCAGCCGAGGCAGCCACTTGAACGACGTTGTATTCCATAATTAATGGGAATATTTGCTCTTACTAATAAAGCCATAATACATGCATTCATTTTATTGCATTTTTAAAAAGAAACTTGTAGTTGGCCCATACTGTATATTGAGTTGGAAAGAAAGTAGGCAAGTTAAAAATGTCTGGTAATATTAATCCGACCTGGAAGTCTTACCAGCGCTAGCGCTTGGTTGGTTGGCGGGTTGATTGGTTAGGATCTGTCCTCGATGAAAATGCACTTAGACCAGAAGTATGTTCATTGTACTGCCGATGTGTAAGGTGGGTGGGTCACCCTCTTACTGAAACCATTTGCTTCGTTGTATGAATGCGTTAATTTTAGCCATGCAGGCGTTGCTGAGATCATTTAGATTGTGGAAAAAGTATTCTACCTAGAATGGGCTTCCTAATGTTGGCAAGCGCAGGACAGGCGCATAGGAAGTGTCTAATGGTCTCTTCCTCCTCTTCATCCCTACAGCTTCTGCAGAAATTGTCTTCCTATGACGCAGTGTCCGGTGAGAACGTTTGCTATTTTGGAGAGGATACCTCTCTTGTGCTTCAAGAGCCCGATGGACCTGGATTTGTTAAGCCGAAAGTTATCTGGCGCGTGCGTCATCGGTTTGAATAAGGTACTTAACATAAGAGGTTGGCGCTTCGATGTCAATAATGCTTAAGCTGTTTGCACCAGAGGAGCCTTGTCGAGCCAGTTCGTCAGCTGCACACAAAAATGGGATTTTCTGGATCAATTTAGAAAATAAAAAGGCGGCATGATCCAATAAGCTATTTTCGCATAGTAAGAATGAACGAATAGTTGGCGCAACAGCTCTTTAAGTGCCTGGGCCTAGTTTCTTGCAACCACTCGTGTTGTGTGCATATTTTTCACACGAATGGAAGGGACCTACAGTTTAGTGCCGTATCCAAAAGGCAATTTATTTTGAAAAGCTTTCTCGTGACAACAAACTCTCGGATGTTTGTCAGACGTTCGCGTGAGGTGGGACCGTGAAAAAACTTTTTGGTGTTTTCTGGGATTCGAACTTGGAACCACACGCGCAGTGGTCTGACACACTAACCACTTCACCAAAGATCAGAAAACAATTGCATAACCAAAGTCACTCGCAGTTGCATCCTTCTTTGATGGATTGCCAACAATAGTAAAGATTAGTGAAATTTCTAAAAAAAAAAAATTCTATATATTTTGGAATTTTACTTCGAAAAACGTAATAATGTTGCGAAGGCTCGTGAAGAAAGTTATGCTGTTTATGGTAAAACTCTTTTATGAACAGACATAGTCAAAAGATGATTCGCTCCATTCCACTCTGGAGGGCTTAATGTCAAAGATGCACCCCACTCTGGTCGACCAACGACTGAAGAAGTCGATGAAATCCCGAAAAAAGTGCAGAATGACCGGCACATAAGAAGTCATGGCATTGCTTCGGAACTACCATAAACATCAGCCCCAGAATCGCTTTTAATCATTTGGAGTAGGCTGGCTACATAAAGAAACTCGACGTTTGCGTACAACACAATCTGACAGAAAAAAATTTCCTGGGCGGGATCCCAATTTGCGAATCGCTGGTGAATCGAAACGAAACCGAGCCATATTTTTTAAATATTGATTATGGGTGGAAAGTGGATCACGTACGGCAATGTGTTGTGAAAAAGATCGTGGTCGAAGAAGTTTGAGGTTCCCCAAACTGTTACAAAGCTGGGACTGATACCGAGGAAGGAGATACTGAGCATTTGGTGGGACTGAGGGGGACTCATACATACGTATGTATAAGTATGAGCTGCTGCCGCCTGGCCAAACGATTAACTTTGAGCTCTACTGTCAGCAGCTAATAAGATTAAATGAAGCGGTTAAAAAGTGCCAAGAGTTGATCGTTGTCTTCCACCACGACAATGCCAGACCACAAACTTCTTTGGTAACCCGCCAAAAACGGGAGAGACTTTGGCTGGAAGGTTTAAAGTTTACGAATTACTATTTGTTTTGATCCATGCAGAATTATCTCAATAGTGTAAAGTTGAATCCCATAAGGGACTGCGAAAATCACTTGTCTGAGTTTTTCGCCAAGAAATCTCAGAAGTCCTATGAGAATGCAATTATGGTTTTGTCCGAAAAATGGCAAAATATGATTCACTCAAAGTATGAAAAAAAATTATTATTGGACCTTTTACTGCAAAAGGCTCAATAGTTTCCTTCCAACCCATTTTTATCTTCTTATTCGATTCAAAAAATTAAATAGGAGACAATATCCCTCAGTCTATAGAAGCTAGGCCGTGGCACTTAAAGAGCTGTTGCGCCAAGTATTTATTTTTATTTTTTATCCCTGAGTCCTACTTACTTACTTAGGTGGCGGTACAGTTCGGGATGAACCTGGGCCTCAACCAACAAGCCTATCCATTTAGCTCGGTCTTTAGCTAATTGCCTCCAGTTGCGCAGTCCAAGTTGGTCGATGTCCCCTTGAACTTACGCGCACCACCTACGGTGATGATTCGCTCTACTGCGTCGTCCCTCGGGGTTAGATTCGAAGGCTCTGTGGGCCGAAACGTTGGTGTCCATTCGCTCTACATGTCCTAGCCATCTCAGACGTCCAATACGCAGTTTTTTGACTAGGTCGATGTCGGTGTACAGCTCGTATATTTCGTGGTTGAATCTTCTCCTCCAAAACCCGTCAACGCAAACGGGACCGAAAATCTTACGAAGAATTTTTCTCTCGAAGAGAACAATGATATATTCAGCCTCTTTTAATAAAGTCCATGTTTCAGCGCCGTAAAACAGGACTGGGATGATCAGGGTCTTATACAGAGTCTCCTTAGTTGTTCGAGATAGGGCTTTACTTGCCTTATAAGCCCAAAAAACGGAGATTGGCAAGAGTTATTCTTCGATTGATTTCTGCGCTGATCTTGTTTGTAGAATTTATAGCAGAGCCGAGGTAGACAAAGTCCCTTACTACCTCGAAGTTATAGCTGTCCACTGTGACGTTTTGTCCAATTCGTCGGTCTTGGCTTTCCCTTCTTGTTGACAGAATATACTTGGTTTTGCCTCGTTTATCGCTAAACCCATTTTGGCCGCTTCCGTTTCAATGCTTGCAAACGCACCGGTGACAGCCCACTGAGTTCTTCCGTTAATGTCTATATCGTCGGCGTATGCAAGCAGTTGTATAGACTTGTAATAGATTGTGGCTCCGGTGTTGGCTTGTGAGTTGCGCAGAATCCGTTCAAGTACAATATTAAAGAAGTCACATGACAGCGCATCACCTTGTCTAGCCTTTTTTGACATCAAAGGTCTCGGTGAGGTCATTACCGACCTTGATGGAGCAGCGAGCGTTCTCCATCGTCAGCCTGCACAGACGGACAAGTTTGGCAGGGATGTCAAAACTAAACATGGCTCTATAAAGCTCTTCTCTATAGATGCTGTCATAGGCGGCCTTGAAATCGATAAAGAGGTGGTGAGTATCGATTTGAAATTCTTGGTTTTCTCCAGGATCTGCCGAAGTGTGAAGATTTGATCGATGGTGGACTTTCCTGGCCTGAAACCGCACTGATAGGGTCCAATCAGGCTGTTGATAAAAGGTTTCAGCCGTTCTCACAATATCGCATAAAAAATCTTGTATGCGATGTTGAGGAGACTGATGCCTCTATAATTGGTGCAGTTGAGGGGGTCTCCTTTCTTGTGGATCGGGCAAACGATGCTGAGGTTCCATTCATCAGGCATACACTCGTCTGACCAAATCTTAGAGATGAGTTTGTCTATGCACTCTACCAATTCATCACCAGCTGCCTTGAAAAGTTCGGCCGGTAAGCCGTCAAGTCTAGTAGCCTTGTTGAATTTCAGCTTGGGTATTGCTCTCCTCACTTCGTTTTGGTCAGGTGGACGGGAATTTTGACTATCATCGTCTATGTTGGATGGTTCATTCTGCCTGGCAGCGGGATTTTGGTCTTCGTCGCGGTTATACAGTCTGCAGAAGTAATTTTTCCATATTCTCACCACCGACTGTGCTGTTCTAAATACTATCTCCGCAATCTAGTGAATGCTAAAGTGGGAAGTTATAACTTCGAGGTAGTAAGGGACTTTGTTTACATCAGCTCTGCTATCAACTCTGATAATGATACCAGCTCAGAAATCAAGCGAAGAATAACTCTTACCAGTCACTATATTTTGGGGCTTATAAGGCAAATAAAGCCCTGTCTCGAACAAATAAGGAGACTGTATAAGAGTCTGATCATTCCAGTCCGGCTTTATGGCGCTGAAGCATACATTTTATTGAAAGCGGATGAAGATATCTTTGGTCGCTTTGAGAGAAAAATTCTTCGTAAGATATTCAGTCCCGTTTGCGTTAACGGGTTTTGGAAGAGAAGACTCGATTCAACGACGCTGTACAGCGACATCGACCTAGTCAAAAAAAAAAGTCCGTATTGGACGTTTGACATGTAGAGCGAATGGACACCTATGCTCCGGCCCACAGAATCTTCGAATCTAACCCAGAGAGACGACGCAGTAGAGGGCCGTAGATGGCACGCACAAGCTCAAGGGGACCTCGATCAACTTGGAGTGCGCATACTCCCGTGTTTAGAAGTTCGTCAGCCTTGCAGTTTCCCAGAACGCCTCCGTTACCTGACACCTAGCAGGTGTCTCTCTCCTCAAGAGTGACGTATGAACTGGTTTAGCACGATTCCAAGAATTTTTTTTAAGGAACAATTGAGGTGATTACACTCAAACACTCCGTCCTCAATGAGATCTTTTATGCTATCCCCTTAACAAACCTTTTGCATGAGCTTGTGTCCTGGCTAATATCAAGTTTAAGAAGGGAAATCTTTCCGAGGCTGTTGGTTGCTTCGTAAGAGAAGGTCTTTTATGTGGTAGGGAAATTAGCCCGACGGCACAACCCCCAACCTGGAGGACCAGATCCCTTTTTGCAACCCCTAGGACGAGGAGCCGGACACACCGATGCCAATAGCCCACTTCGGCAATATGAGCACTGCCGTTGCCTATTAAAGAATCATCCACCACCATCTCTTTTCAGCACCCTGACGCAGTATTGAAAATCCTTACAGATCTCAGCTCCAAATATGTGGAAGTAGTTCAAGAAAGGTGTTCGCTGGCATGTAGACGTCACCGTTGGTTCTATCGGGAGAATTCATCCACCACACATCCTACTTTTGAGGAGCTCTTGCTAGACTTCTGACACGCATATTTCAGCCAATCAGGTCAACAAGCCTCGTCCGGTTAAGTATATGTAGGTATGCTAAAGTTCACCTAGATGTGCTTACGCAGGTCTGGGTGTTCAGCTAGGTGACAGGGTGACCAGATAATAACAATCGAAATAAAAATTTGAATAAAACAACAACGGTGTGAGATAAAATTGATTCTGGCTTTATTTTGAAGCTACATTCATGCCATTATGTGTGGAATAGCACATCATTTAAATGGCCGCCTCGGCTTCGCTGGTAGTGCTTCAAGCGGTCGGTCCAATTTTTGATGACTCGGTTCAATAGGTACGGCGTTATTCCGGCAATAGCGTCCCGAATGTTGGCCACGAGCTCATCCAAAGTGGTTGGCTTATTAGCGTAGACTAAGGACTTGACGTAGTCCCAGAGAAAATAATCGAGTGGTGTCAAGTCGCATGATCGCGGTGGCCAATTGATGAACGCTCGTCGTAAGGTAACCCAGTCGCGAAATTTTTCCTTCACAACTTTCAGCGTTTCGTCGCATGTATGGCATTGGGCGGTGTCTTGTTAGAACCACAGGTCGGATATATCGATGTTGTCGAGCTCTGGCCACACAAAGTCGTCTAATGATGCCCAATTCAGCTGATCGGAGCCGAATCGACATTTCTGGATCTTCTTCAATACTGGCCCCTACCGCGCCTATGTTTTCTTCATTTCGCACCAATCTCTGTCTGATTGGTAATTTAAGGTCCAAAAGAGTGTACTCACGCTCAAACTTTTCCACGGTGCGACGAATTGCCTGCTTACTGAAGCCTTGATGACGACCAACCTCATGACGAAATTCACGTTGCGTATTTACAACTGAGCCGGAATTTCGATAATATTTTTAATAATTTCCACACTTTCCTTAAGTGTGAAACGGTGCATGATGAAATGACAAAACCTTACTGAATATTTTGACATCTGGATGTCATTGGTAACTTTGACAGCTGCTGAAACATAACAATTGCAAAAAGTATCATTACTATCTGATCACCCTTTATATCGTCAGACTCAGCATACGCTCATCGCAAGTTCACTATCAGATACCTATCCAGCGGGCACCACGGAGAGGTGATGATGGGATTTTGCCACCCCGGATGGACGGCGCAGTAGAGGACGACCTCGCGGTAGGTGGTGCAAACAAGTGGAGGGGGACCTTAACCAACATGGCGTGCGCAATTGGAGGCAGCTGCCTCGTAACCGTGCTGGATGGAGAGGTTTGTTAGTTGAGGCCCAAATCCACCCCGGACTGTAGCGCCACCTAAGTAAGTAAGGCAAATCCGTTCTGAAAGTGTTTCATTCTGGACCGAGCAATGGCGCGATATTCGCACAAGATACATATATTCAGCAGTTTCGATATCATCAAGCTTCAACCCGCACGTGTCTGATTGACTTATTGCAATTTTCCAGGTTATATTTAAGAGAGCAATGGCCAGTTAGGAAGTCAGTCAAGATCTTAGCATTATATATGTTCACTGCTAAAATCTCTTTTGTTGTCTTATAGGAGAAATTTGAAAATTTTCTTTGCATGTCTTTAGCCAGTTTGTGAGTCCCCGTATGAGTGCTTTCATGTTGATCCCAGTGGTTTAACTTTGTCTTTATTTGGTTTACAGGTGAGCCAGAGAATGATTCGAGGCCTATGAAAGGATATTGGACGCTAGATCTCGCTTGACTGTCCAAAAAATGCTAACATCCCTGGCAGATGTTACATTACATTTCAGCCAGAACAAAGCTTGTGTAATCGCTGTTATTTTCGCTCGAAATGCGCTACACTAATCTGAAAGACGGAAGGAGATGCTTAAGTTGTTCTTTTCGGAGAAAACACCATCACCATAGAAATTAACTGGACTTCTTTCCATCATGGTTTACGTTTTCTCAGTCATTTTAACCACAGATAGTTTCGCGAAAAAATTGCCTCTACCGGAGACACCGCAGCCTTCCAGCCACACCGATCACGGGCAAGCTGTTTTCAGTTATCCGAACCAAACCCCTTTGCATGATTTGATCTCTATAATGATGGACTCCTCGCCCGCACCGTCTCGAACTTGAGCGTTGGGGTTTAAAGATCTCCTTAGCTGAAGCAGTTTTATCCATTCTGTCGATGTGTCCGAAGAAATTTGCTCCACTGCTCCATTCCCTTCCCTCCCAAACAAGACGAAGTACCTTTCTTTCAAGAGAGGTTGACATCGACGTCATATAGTAGGTCTGGTAGGGTCAGCGTTATATACAGTATCGGCTTAGTTGTTTGTTCTCCAGGGTTATTATTCATCGAATCTGCAGGAGGGTGAACTACTTAACTATTATACTTCAAAGCCATAGTCCTGTCTTCATTCGATTTAAGAACTCATCTCATCTCGTTTTAATTTCAATTGCCATGCAAGCCGCTATGGACAGCACACCGGGAGCGTCCGATGACATTTAAGATAGTCTGTGTTTTCTTATCGCACTGGACGGGCTTGTGAAAGATAGTGCCTTTCGTGTTAACACCACACAAAAGTAAGACTTGACCTTTATGACCGGGTGGGAGATATAATATTTAAAATATGTATGAGGACAATTCGCACAAATGTCGCCAACTGATTCATTTCAATTTAATGTGCTTTCTACTTTCACTAATTGCAGTTAAGGTGTGTTTTAGACCAAGGAATACGTATCCAATAAATAAATATTGTAGATTATCCCAATGAGTGTTAATGGAAAAAGGACTTTTGTGAAACCAAACCTTAAAGAAAAGTATCCTTTTAGTAGTTTTAAAAATAGGGTGCGGGAACTTGTCTAGTAATTGAGATATAAGTATTTATGAAACTGCCACACAAGAATGGATTGGCAGAATAAATACAAAAAATGATTAAAAGTTACTTTTAGTTCAATGTCCGGTGCAGTAAAAAAATATGGTTTATGAACCTATATATGCATTAAATGCTAAAAGTGTTAATTGCTCATTAACTGCCCATATCCTGACTGACATAAATATCATATTTGTGCAACTAGAATTAGAATTTGTTGGATTAGATTTGTTCGCCTAAATATTTTAATATATTTTCAGTTGATATATTCGGTGTATCTATTTCAGAATACCTTTAGAAACAAGAGACCCTAATAAGGAAGAAATCAATTCGAAGGCATCCCTCCTTTGAAATACAAATCAATAAAAATACAATGACGTAAGGAAATTTTTTGAACCTAATTGCAAGCTGATAAAAGAAGAGGAAAAAGAATAATCAGGTCCTCGTAGAGCATATAATACATATAATACCCAAATGATACTTTATTATTCCATAATAGCTTTATGTGGATTTTTTCTTATAATTTGCACGCACTCAATGGATTGTGAATACCATTAACATGTTTACACATAGTGCGGGCGTTAGAAAGGATAGATGGAGAGAGAGAGAAAGATTTGGTGTAGTACGAGTAGTTTGAAGCTCAGTTGTTTATGCTTCAATTCAATTCAATTTTATTTTATTTCAAGTTTTACAAGTTATACAACGTTGGAAGTTATCAAAACATACATATGTTTAAGAAGGCAGTACTTATAATATGAATTTCAGTGCAAGTGGCCATTTTACAAGTAGCATTGTTAACAGATAAATTCTCACAATCTACGCTGTGAAATAAAAACTCTGGAGAGTACATATCTAGTGTAGGTACGTTGAAAAACATAATCTTGGTTTTATCGCTGATAACTAACATGTGCAAGTCGTGATTAACATCTGCAACCAAATCTAATATAGAAGTAGCGGAATATGTACACACTCCTCGTCAGCAAAACCGATATCCTTAGCCCCTTAAATTTTGGTCAAAGATAGTGTTACGTGCAAATTTCGCACGAAATCCTTGGTCCCCTCTATCCTACCAATTCTCACCCGTCCACCATCTTCGGCCTTTCAATTCAATTTCATTCCGTTGTCTTTTTGGAGCTGTGGTCTCGTTAGGCGTTTCTGGATGGTTCCGCCAGTCAGTGCTTATACCTTTCCCCACGCTTGAAGGGGGCAACAAAAGCAGCAACTCTGGGAAACAGAGCCCAACGGTCGGTTGGTAACCCTCTGATTCGGATGGACCGTCCGCCAACGATGTAAATCAGATCAGCGACGAGTGAGACGGGCGACAATGAAGAAGAGGGTGGACTGCGCTAATATCTTGCCCACATCACCAGGGCATATGTATCTATAACATAAAGGACGAGTACACAACAAGAAATATAATGAACATCACACATTTACACATAACATAATCAACACAACTTTGTACGACCATGAGCAGCGGTCAACGGACTAAAGGAGGTTGTTTGTCAGACGGTCGCGAGAGGTGGGACCGTGAAAAACTTTTTGGTGTTTTCTAGGATTTGAACTTGGAACCTCATGCGTAGTGATCCGACACACTAACCACTTACTCCACGGCGCCCACAGCCCGACGTTTACACTTTATTATTTGTATGGGGTGGCACGTCATCGGCTAGTCCCTTTCCCGCAGATCTGCGTGGAATTCCATCAGGATAGGTAGCTTTCGCGGATTTAACGTAATAATAGGAATACGAGTGGGTACTCAGGTTTCTTCCTCCTCAGGAGTGTCCAACGCAAGGCGTTGTTTGACGCATTTATGTTTTAGATTCAATAACCTCTTTTCTTCCACGCTAGGGCCAACGCCAAGCGTTGTTTGACAAATTTCCTCTTTCGCCTCATATTCCTTCGCTTTTGTATTTTTCGCGATATTGTTTTGAATATTTCATTTTGCGTTCACTATGTAGCCCCTCAATTGCGAGCGCTTGCTGTGAACGTGGCACCAGGGTAAAGAGCAAACCCAGGAAATGCATAACCCGACCCTCTGAACTGCCAGTTGTTGGGGCGATTTCAGAGAGAGAGAGAACCATTGGAAAACAGAAAAGAGTTGCTAGATAGCGGCGTTCAATGAACGGTTGCATGCTTCAGCAAAAGAGCGGAGTACTGCACATAAAGCCGTCCCTGAACTTTCAATGGCTGAATAGGCGGTAGGCCAATTTGCAGAGAGAGGCTCTCGGTCGGTTAAGCAAAGTACTGAGGAGAGTTCAACACTTCTTGGTTGACCGACAGTGACGAGACGAGACGAGCGTGTGCGGAAAAGCGCTAAAGTGATTGAGGAGTTTTTTTAATTAGCAGTGAGCAAGTTTGCTTATTTTTTTTAACAAGCGGATAAGTCAAATATAGAAGGGAAGGAGACCCAAGGAGGAGTAAATAGGAGCACTAGGAAGATTTGAGGAGGAACACTTTCGAGGCGAGGAGTAAAAGGCAGATTACCCACTCCGGAAAACCCAGTTAAGTTGTATTATATTTTGCATTCTTTTTTCGATTAATGTAGGGTTTTGTTGTGTTCAATTCCGGTAGGATTTCATTTCGGTTACTTCCCGGTGAAAGCGGAACCTAATTCAGTTTAACCGTTTAAAGTTTCGGGACCGGTGATAGTGGGCCACCCCAACGGCTTCATACACGTAAATATGGTTAAATACATCCTTTGTTCCTTTTTTTATCTTTTGCCATTTCCTTCTTGTGGAAAAAAGACTTTTTGGAAATTTTAAATAAATTGGCCGTACTCGTAAAGAGTTTTATAACGCACGTTCGTTGTTCTTTTTTCTTATTGGCACAATTTCAGGATTCTCACCCCATTCATTTTCCCAAAAAGGTTTCCCGATCCCTCTCAAAGATCTGGTGGCGCCCATTCTACGATTAAACAGCCAGACGTCCGCGTAAACGGAATTCCAGCGAACTCACCCCAGCTGAGTAACCGGGAGAGCAGCATCCTACAGGCTGCTGTTGTTGCACTTTCCCGATCCTCTTTGCATCTTCCGTGGCTATCTGTCACTTTCGCTTTATTCCCTCGCATGCGCGTCCGACTTAGCTTTTGTGTTTGTTTTTTTAAATTAATTTTCGGGAATAATTAATTGCAACAATAGAATTGATAAAGATCCAAAATAAAGTTGGGCCAAAAACCGCCCCTGTTGAACCCCAGTGTTAATAGTAAACTGTTGATAGAAACTCCTGGGGTGGCGTCCAGGTAACTGGGGACATTTTTTGTAATTTTCTTTTGCTTCTGATTCACAGTATTTTTTCCCGATAACCGATGTCATAGGCAAATCATCATTACCAGAACGAACAATTTTTGCTGCCATATGACCAAGCTACTGCCAGTGTTATGCCTTCGCAGTAGAATTTACACAAGGTTTCACAATTGATCTTTACTAACCTTTACATATTTCATGAGAAATAAATAAATGCTTGCTGACATCAGGATTTTGAATATCTTATGATTTCTCTAAATTAGGAAAAATGTAGTTCATCGCAACTACTATGAATAGCCACAAGGGCCATGTTTACCAAATCTATGAGATCTTCAACCTACGTAAATCTGCAGAAAGAAATCTACTAATAAATGTGTTTTATCAAATTCAATACTCCCTTATTAGATCCGTTTCACACAAATCCACCATCGAATACACGATATTGGATACCAGATATTCTTTTTAATTTACACACATATCTTATGGCGGATAGATGACGCCATGTATCCGGCATCGAATACAGGACGTTTTCTCTGCCAGTAAATCTCAGCTTTATCTGGCATTTAATGCCAAAGCCTTTTGTAGAAAAGTTCAAATAAATATTGTCCAAAACTATCGTCATAGGACTTCTGTGATTTTTTGGGGAAAAATTCTGATAAGTGATTTTCGCAATCGCTTATGGAATTCAACTTTACAGCATTAAGATAATTCTGCATGGATCGAAACAAATGGTAAACCGACGTTGCAAGGACTGGACTATGCAGTGGATGCATTAAAACTTCCTAGCCAAACTCTCTCAGTTTTTGGCTTCCTGTTGATCAACTCCGGCCGCTTTCCCAGAACCGCTTCATTTGATCTTGTTAACTGCTGCGAGTAGAGCTCAGAACTAATCGTTTAGCCAAGCGGTAGCAACTCATAATACATAGGTCCTTTGCTGTTCTGCCAAATACCCAACATCACCTTCCTTGGCATCAGTCCTCGTTTGGCTTGACCGTAGTCTTTTTCGCACGTTCGTAATTCATTCTTTACACCAGTAATCGATCTTTTTTAAAAAAAGAGGTCGATTTCGTTTCGATTCGCAAATTCAAATTCTTTCCAGTAAATTTGTTTCTGCCAGATTGTGTGGTACCCAAACGTCGAGTTTCTTTAAGTAGCCAGCCTTCTCCAAATGATTTAAAACTGTTCGTGAGTCTGTTGCTTAGTTCCGAAGCGATGTCAGGACTGCTTATGTGCCGGTTAGCCTCTATATTTTTCAGAATTTCATAGGCTTTTTCGACCAGAGCGGGGTGCATCTCCGACATCAAAAATTGCAGAACGGAATGGAGCGTCTTTTGGCTGCTGCACTGTACACATTTATTCATGAGCCTTTCCAGTACTTTCGTCTTTTTCGAAGTATAGTTGCAAAATGTACGGAATTTTTCAGATTTTTCATTCATTTTTGCTATGCGAAAACAGCTCATTGAATGATGAAATATTGCCGTCCCTTTTTATAAATTTATCTACAAAATGCCACCTTCAAAGGCTAGTAAGACTTGTAATATCTGATTAATATTACCAGAGATTTTTCACCTAGTGACAAAAAGATTCAATACTTTCTTTCCAATCCAACATTTTCACACGTATCCGATTCGAAATATACAACTTGCTTATTGCAAAATAATATATAGACGAGTTTTGTGTGTCATTCCATCTGTGCTACTATATGCTGTTTCATATCAGGTAAATTCTGTGAGTTTGACTGTAACGTGCTTTACGATGGCTTTAACATGTACGTATATTGAGGAACAGAAATGTTTTGAAACATTTTAATTTATTAAATAGTATACACTGACTGATTTTTGCTTAACGTAGATTCACGTCTACCAAATGTTCTATTGCAGGCATGAAAGGTTTGCTCTTACCACATGTTCTATTCAGAATACCACACAAATACAATATACTAGACGCATTTAATTTGGGTAGAGTTTTCGATTCAAAGTATCTGCTCAGGATGCGGCCTGAGCTCTACGTGCGCAGGAGAAAAGAGGAACATCGATTTCTCAGAAAGAGGAAAAAGGAGCATGAGAAGCGCTCGATCGAGGAGATTGAGAGACTTTATTGCAGGAATGATGTTCGAAAATTTTACCAAAAAGTAAAAAGAACATGCCAGGGTTTCAAAGCCAGCAGGGACGAAAATGGCAACATAGTAGTAGAATCGCAGTCGGTGCTGAGAATATGGAAGGAACAATTCTGCAGACTGTTAAACGGCGATGATGACCAATATTTCGCTGTCAGGCAGAATGAGCCATTCAACAGTGACGATGACATTCAAGATTCCCGTCAACCCGATCAGAATGAAGTGAGGATCTCGATATCTAAACTCAAATTCAACAAAGCTCCTGGAGCAGACGGCCTTGCCGCTGAACTTTTCAAGGCAGGAGGAGATGAGTTGGTAAGGAGCATGCACCAGCTCATCTGTAAAATCTGATCGGACGAAAGTATGCCCGATGAATGGAACCTCAGCATCGTTTGCCCGATTTTGAAGAAAGGAGACCCTCTGAACTTCGCCAACTACAGAGGTATAAGTCTCCTCAACATTGCATATAAGACCCTGTCTGCCGTATTATGTGAATGCCTAAAACTGATCGTCAACAACCTGATAGGTCTTTATCAGTGCGGTTTCAAGCCTGGAAAGTCCACTATTGAGCAAATATTCACACTACGGCAGATCTTGGAAAGAGCCACGAATATAAAGTTGATACGCACCACCTTTCCATCGATTTCAAAGTTGCCTATGATAGCGTGTATGGGGGCGAGTTATACAGAGCCATGTCTAGTCTTGGCATCCCTGCCAAGCTCGTCCGATGTAGAATTCTTGCAGCTCCATCAAAATCGGTAAGAACCTCACCGAACCGTTCGATATCAGAAAAGGTCTTAGACAAGTTGACGTTCTATCATGCAATCTTTTTAACATACTCGTAGTACTTGAGATAATTGTACGAAACTCACAAGCCAAACCGGAGGTAGAATCTTTCACTACAACTACTCGCTTATGCCGATGACATTGACATAATCGGAAGAACTCAGCGGGCAGTCAATGGTGCATTTACGAGTATTGAGATCGAGGCAGCAAAGATGGGTCCAGCGGTCAATGAAAGCAAAACAAAATATATGCTGTCTACAAAAAAGGACACCCAACATCGGCGTCTTGGACAGAACGCCACAATGGACAGATATTATTTTGAAGTAGTTAAGGACTTTGTCTACCTTGGCTCTATTGTGAGCTCCGCAAATGATATCAGTGGGGAGATCAAAGGAAGAATTACTCTTGCCAATCGTTATTTCTATGGGCTAAGAAGGCAATTGAGTAACAATGCCCTATCCCGAACTACTAAGGTAACTCTTTATAAGACATTAATCATCCCAGTCCTGCTGTATGGCGCAGAGGCATGAGCTTTGACAAAACCGGATGAGAATGCCCTTGGTTATTTTGAGAGAAAAGTTCTTCGATTGATCTTTGGTCCGGCCTGCATAGACGGCGAGTGGAGGAGAAGGTACAATGCTGAACTATACGGCCTGTACGAGGACATCGACTTAGCCAGAAGAGTTCACATACAGCGACTAAGATGGCTGGGTCATTTAGAGCGGATGGAGCCCAACGTTCCCGCCAAGAAAGCCTTCGAATCCACCCCGGATGGATAACGCAGTAGAGGACGACCTCGTGGTAGGTGGCGCAAACAAGTGAAGGGGGACCTCAACCAACTTGGCGTGCTCAACTGGAGGCAGCTAGCTCATAACCGTGCTGGCTGGAGAGGTTTCTTGTTTGAGGCCCAGGTCCACCCCGGACTGAAGCGCCATCTAAGTAAGTAAGTAAGTAAACCGACTCGGTGACAAAAATTATTCCCATGATAAATATACGGCGGTAATGATATCAACAATTTTTAAAGTAAGATGGGAAATTATGCTATTGAACTACAACCTCATCGAGAAGACTTGCCAATTTACTGCACACTTTGCAACTTACAGAAGAGGGAGAACGGTATCATATCCTAGGAACCTGTCCCATACTAAGTGAGTTCGGGCAACAGTATTTCGGTAAGCGGATTTTAGAAGAAAGAGAGATGGTGAGGATTTTAAATGGTGCAGATTGGGTTCAACTTTACAAATATTGCAAAAAGACATCAAAGTACAGATAGAGCTATTATTGAAGAAGCTTTTTAATTGTTAAGATATAACTTATCAAACTTGCGGAGACGGCTATTCAAACCATTCTGTCATAGATTTAAGAAAATCACATTTTGTTTTTATACAATATATGAATTATGCTAAATAAATAAATTTATTTATCTATCTATCTAATAAATAATTCTAGAGGGTTTTTTTTTAAAAAGGAAACCCAAATCCCAGAGCACTCAGACTTCTCCGGTCCATTCTACTACCAGGCAGGAACCTTTCTTTGGTGCAGTGGTTGGAAAAACTTCGATGTAAATCGTTTTTCCTTTATACTTGGGTGACCCATGATTGCTGTTCCCCGCTGGGGCTTGAATCTACACACATCGGTTAACGAGTAAACACACTACCCACTACACCATTGCCACCCCCTTCTAGAGGGTTAAGGAAAAAAAAATGTCACCGGGAAACCCGTCATAATCTCACACATAGGTTCGTGGACTTAAGAACATCTTTTTCTACATAAAGGGTGTTTTTTTTAGACTGTCCTACTTCTTTAATAGTGGGCGCCATAGCGTAAGTGTCGGACCACTGCGTGTGTGGGGTTCCAAGTTCGAATCCCAGAAAACACCAAAAAGTTTTTTTTACGGACCCACCTCTCGCAAACGTCTGACAAACATCCGAGAGTATTGTTATCTCAAGAAAGCTTCTCAAAACAAATTGCCCTTCGGATACGGCACTAAACTGTAGGTCGCTTCTATTCGTGTGAAAAATATAACGCATACAACATGAATGGTTGCGAGAAGCTAGGCCCTGGCACTTAAAGAGCTGTTGCGCCAAATATTTATGGTGCGCTGCGCTGGTTGCATCATCGGACCTTGTTTTTTTTTTTCAAAAATGTGGCTACCTTCAATGTAGCCCGTTACTGAACGACGATCAGCGATTATTTGTTTCTAAATTCGCGTGACATCAAACTGGAAGGCATGTGCTTTCAACAGGATGGTGCAGATGCCATACTGCCGGTCAAACTATAGTAGTATTGGCAGCGCAGCTTGGCAACAAGATCATCACACGAAATGGACCAGTAAATTGACCAATAAGATCATGGATTGTTTCTGAGGGGATATGTTATGTCGACAAATCAACGACGATTCAAGCTTTGGAAGCCAACATTGTCAGCGTTATTACGATAAACCTATGGCCCCAATTACTCGGGAAAAGTGGTCGAAAATTGGACTTACCGAATGCATTTTTTTGGATTTAGCCGCGGTGCATATATGACGGAAATTGTCTTCAAATACTAAGAGCTGTAAGATAAACTATGAAATAAAAATAAATGCTGATCATTTCAAAATTTTGTGTTTTTTTTAAAAAAAAAAAAATTGTGGCGCTCTTTAAAAAAAAACACCCTTTACAAGACTTACTTACTTTTACACATGTGTACATACTAGTGATGGGCGCATTCGAATGATTATAATCTACTTTTCCAATATCTCGAGATATCTCGAGACATCGTCTGAAATCATTCGAATGATTTGGTATACCTGCACACTTCTGTCGAAGCAGCGAGAACCGAGAACGACCGCAAAGGGTAAACACAAAACAAAAACTCTTGCCTTATCTCTCATGTCTCATGTCTCAATTCTGAATTCGAATGATCATTATGCGTGCTATATGCCTATGAGAACACACTGATGTGTATCCGAGTAATATAGTACTTCTTTTATAATTTGCGCTCACTCAAGGGGTTATGAATACCCTTAACATGTTTACACACAGTGCGGGCGTTGGAAAAGATAGATAGAGAGAGAGAAAGATTTTGGTGTAGTGGTTTTTGAAGCTCAGTTGTTTATGCTTCAGAGAAACTCCGGGGGTGGCGTCCGGATAACTAAGAAAATTTTTGTTATTTTTTGTCTTTGCTTCTGATTCACAGTATTTTTTCTCGATAATCATCATCAACAGAACGAACAATTTTTTCCAGCCAGATGACCAAGATACTGCCAGTGTTATGCGTTCGCAGTAGTGTTCACACAAGCTTTCGCAATTGATCGGACTGACTTTATATATTTCACTAGAAATAAATGCTTGCTGACATCAGGATTTGAACCATGAACCATTAGCGTGGCAATTGACTACGTTACCACTACACCATTGCCACCGCTCGATTCATTTTAAAGGCGGGTTGTAACAAAGCGTATTAATCGAGTACTATTTAACTCAGACACACATCTCATATCTCGAATCATGATATGAGTGGAAGTGAGAACTTTGTTTATGTAATCAACCACTTGGGAAGTGTATTCTCATATGCGTATAGAATGATCATTCGATTACACGAATCACTCGAGTACTAATGGCTCGATTCTTCAAATCATTCGATTATGCCCATCACTGGTACATACATATGTGCCCCAAGGGTATAAATTTCTCACTCGAGTCCATCCAGCAAAATACATATATTTCAGATCGCGTTAAGTAATCTTCAAATTCAAATACCATTCTGCACTAAAATATGAAAACAAAAAAATAACATTTTTTTTATTTAAGACAATCGCTGACATTTTAAGAAAGCTATTTCAAAATTAAATGTGTCCAATTCTGACGCATACAAATATTCCAAGAAACATTAATTATCCTGTTGAAATTATTATACCTTAAGTATCATTAAATAATGTCATACAAAAACCTACTCCCTTGTGAATCAAAAGAGTGTAGTTATATCATTCGCAAACCGTACTACAATCTATTTACCCTACCACTTCACATTTGTTACACACAAGTTCATCAACATTGTTCATCAACAATGTCCCACACACATCATTAATATTCACTTAACCCCCTTTCGCTCACCTGATGGCTTACTGAAATTCCCACTAAAGTCCAAGCTTTCGAAACTATGATAGCTGACGTCTGTCGTATCCGGAACACAGTAAGACGTTTGATTCACCCGCACATAAATCTCTCCGTCTTCACAACACTTTCGGATACATGGTATCCGATCACACATCGCTTCTTTATCACAAACTCGCACCAGAAATCTCAGGGAACTCTTGAATGCCTGCACATTGTTCTTATCCAACATTCTACTACTATTTACGACGCCTTCTACGCAAAACTCGTCGATATCGAATTTTTGATCCGTCTGCTTCAAGATTAGATAACCATCGCTAAATTTAAATTCATTGTAACGTAGTTTATACTCGACTACCGCTTGATTCGACTTACACGTTAGATGGTCGTCATTCAGCACTACCGGATGATCGAAGAAAACTTCGTAATAATCTAGTGGGAAATTCTTTTGAATGCACTTCTTGAGACCGGCCTCATAGACATAGCCAAAGGGACAACACTTCCTTATCACATTCACTTTGTAGAAGACATCATCATCCTCTAGACACGATATCGCGTACATCATGTCATACAGCTTTATTAAGCAACTCTTCGGCGTTAGGCTGACTTCTTCTGTGAATTTAATCAGGCTTTGCTTATCACACTGCGGCACCTTAGACACAGCAGCCTCTCTTATCCGAAAACCGTGCACTAAGCCGGTCTCGACAAACTCCCAGCTAGCATCGATCCGCGATCCGTTGCTGGTTGTACCACCCGCAGGCATGCACTCGTACTTTTCAGATCGAAAGAAACCCTTATTGATATCGACCAAGACATAACCGGCGGGACAGCAAACCGGAATCTCAGAAGAGCTAACGAATCGCAAACGAACAAATAAAATTGAGAGTAATCCGATGGCGAAATGTCGATAGTTTGGGCACTTTTCGGTTGACGTTGGTGATGCACATCGCGACGGCAAAAACATTCTCTGGATAGTGACGAAATGACTGCGGAACCGACGATGACGACGATTGCGACGACACTGTGCTACTTAAGTAATTGCTATGAGAGATAACACAACACTGTTGGGTGGTAGTAGGTAAGAGCTCATTTGATATCGGAACGTCTGAATCTAATCAATTTCCTGACAATTACAAAATTTAAACATGCTCGTACGTTGGCATAGAATTCACTTCCCAGGTGACCGCGTCCAACTTCTTGGAGCTCTTTCAATTAACTGAAGACGGCAAAAGCTCAGGAGTAATAGATGGCTACTTCACATGCTGGCAATGTATTCACACCTCCAATGGTAGGAATAGAGCTGCAAATTATAACAAACGGCCGGTGGGAATGGTGTGCACTGATTCAGGGCGCAATTGGGGCGCCTTGGAAAATCACGGCGCCCCGTACTTGAAATGAACGAGAGCCCATATTACCTTTTAGTATCGACTTTGAAACTTCTGTTATTTTTTTCGGTTTGTTTGACTAAAATTTATTATGGATTCGTTTGAAAGCTGATACTAGTTGTAAGTAGGATAAAAAGCGTTTATAATTAGATACAAAGTTAGGGCCTAGTTTTAAAGTTAACATGATACTACTTAGTATGCACTTAACCCACTCAAAATATTGCGCCATTAACTTTAGTCCTATCCAAGTTGACAGCATTGACATTGCTGTAGCGTATTTTTACGACCAAATTTTCACCCGCCTCATTCCATCAGTCCCTTTTGTGCCTTACATCAAGCCCGCCATGGTATAACAAAGAGCTACGCTCACTCCGTAACAAAAGAAACAAATTATGGCAAGCATTCCTCAAATCTCGATCTGACTCCGATTTTTCCCATTACCAACACGTCCACTCGCAATTCTCTGAACTCTGTTAATATTGTTACATTTTTGAGTAACTGCTTGGACTTCGTCGAGGGATGGCGAGAAGAATTCGATACAATGAAAAAAAGAACACGATGTTTGAGAACAACTTTACTGGCGGTCGACAACCGGAAAAAGCAAAAGAAATATGACAGTTGTTTACATAGTTCCCTCTGGAACTGGAGTCTCTTCTGACGAAAGCCTTTGCTCTGGATGCAAGGCACGGAAGTTGGTTCTTCGGTAACTCGCTAGACGATCAACGTAGACGATCTTGGCTTTGGAGCGTGGTGTCTTTTGAATTCTTATGGCGATGTCGGTTATAATCGCCATGATTCGATAAGGTCCATCCCAGTCACTGCAGTTTAGGACAAACTCTTACTCGGCTCTTTGGATCATACCTGGTGTTCATTCGCTGCGCAGATCATCGTGCTTCTTCTCTGGCTCGATCATGAATTTCTCTAAGTTGGTCCTGTAGTAGTTGAACAAATCCGCGGTAAGAACTGCATTCCCGTAGGAGTCACCAAAGTAAGTCCTGAGGAAGTCACATTTCCCTGCCATATAGCACCGCAAATGGAGTTTCCTTAATCGTGTCTTGCTGTGAAGAGCAGTAAGCCATGGCAAACAAGGGGAGAAGATCATCCCAGTCGTCCTGTTTATCGCCGACAAATTTAGCAAGATAGTGCAATATGGTTTGGTTCATCCGTTCTACAATGCCATCGGACTGCGGATGTAATGGCGTGGTACGAGTTTTGCGTACACCCCTGATTTCCATAACATTTTGAAATACCACAGATTCAAAATTACGACCCTTGTCTAAGTGCAGCTCTAGAGGTACTCCAAAGTGGTAGAAAACTTCGTTGACTAATGTTTTAGCGACAGTGTCGGCAGTCTGGTTTGGGAGAGCAAAAACCTTCACCCATTTCGAAAAATAGTCCATCACTACGAGCAAGTACTTATTGCCTCGCTTGGTAGGTGGCAGTGGCCCTAAAACGTCAACCGCAACTCGTTGAAAAGGTTCACCAGCCAAGTACACTTCTAGCTCTCCCTGAGTTCTACTTTTCGGTCCTCGTTTTGCAGCATACCATAACTATCACATTCGGTGCAATAGCGCATAACGTCCTCCCTTGCTCCGACCCAGTAGAAACGATATTTCAATTTGGCAAAGGTCTTGTTGGATCCAAAGTGTCCACCAACTGCTGTGTCGTGATACATCTGTATGAACTCGCTGATAAGAAACTGATGGATGATTGGGAGTAGGCGCTCTGGATGATGGCGTACGGTTGATACCCATTTCTTTTACAAAATATTATTTGTATGCTTTAGTCTGTCCATATCAAAATCGTTATTAATCAACCTTACAGAGTTTACCACGTATCTTTCCTGTATGCGGGAAAGTCTCTCCTTAGAAATACAATAGTTACAAGCCTCGTCAGCGCAGGGTCGGCGAAATAAGGCATCGGCATTGAGGCGACTTTTCTGGATCGATGTTGTATTCGGTAATTATACTGCTGAAGGCGCTCCATCCTTCGCGCCAGTTGACCCTCAAGATTCTTGAATGACAGCAGCCAGCTTAAGGCAGCATAGTCCGTCCGTATTAAAAACTCTCTGCCAAAAATAGCCTTTATCATGGCCAACAACTCCTTCCGAGTCGTGCAGTAGTTGCGCACTCGGATTTGTTCAACACTCTGCTGAAGTAGGCGATAACCTTCTCTGTTCCTCCCTGTAGCTGAGACAAAACAGCGCCTAAACCATACTCGGATGCATAAGTGTCTAACACGAATTCACATTCGGGTTGGGCGTAGCCCAGAACGGGAACCTGAATTGCGATTGATCGGGAAACTACTGACTGCCCAAAACTTGTCTTGGGCCAGTAGCGCAACAATCAAGTTCCTGATGAAGTGCTTACTTCACCTCCTAGTGGTGGTCCCGGGCAACTATACGTATAAACCCTTATACGTGTAGGCTAAAATTGTAAGCGCGGGTTGTCTAGGGCCTTGATTCTAGGCTAGATAACGTGGGCCAGCAACCTGCGTTACCGAATATTGTCCGCAACAGAAACCGACACTATGTCTCGGATAAGGAATGATCACATGTTGACGACTTTGGCTATTGTACCCGGACAAAGATAGGTTTCTGGAATGTAAAGACGCTCCTCGACTCGGGAAGAGAAGGTCCTTACAATGCCAGATTCATCCAATTGGAAAAGGAATTCACGCGATATAAACTGGACATTTTGGGGGTAAGTGAAGTAAGATGGTTAGAAGCGGGCGAGTACCAGTCCCCAACGCGTAACACTGTACTACTCTATTCTCGAAGACCATCTGGAAGTCCGCAGAAATATGGAGTCGGACTACTGTTAACAACAACAGCACGCAAGGGTCTAATTTCCTGGCAGCCTCATGGTGATAGGATTATGACGGCCAGGTTCCGGACTAGAGTACGACGCGTCACCATCATACAGTGTTACGCCCCAACAAATAGTTCGTCTGAGGACGAAAAGGAGAGCTTCTACAACCTCTTAAGTGCCGTCTTCAACACAACACCAAATAGGGACATTGTCATAGTGATGGGGGATTTGAATTCCAAGGTGGGCAACGACAACGAAGGGCTCAAACATGTAATCGGGAAGCATAGACTAGGCAACCGCAATGACAATGGCGAAAGGTTTGTGGATTTCTGCAATGCCAACCGCCTTGTGATAGGTGGCACTATGTTTGAGCACAAGACCTGCCACAAAGTCTGGGTTTCCAATGACAGGCAAGCAACCTCCAACCAAATTGACCATTTTGCTATCAGCCGCCGCTTTAGGAATAGTCTCCTGGACGTCCAAAACAGGCGAGGGGCAGATGTATAGCGGATGGATAGTACGTGGTCACCACCTTATGATAGCTACTCTCCAACTACGCAATGCTGCAGTTCGAAGATCCCACGACAATACAAGAATGCCCAGGTTCAACATCGATAGACTTAGTGATCCCTCAGTGCGCCCACAATTAAGGCAGCACTTTTCGCAAGGTGTGGAAGCAATAATCAGCAGCTCAATGCCCGCAACCATCCAAGAACATTGGTGTGCTGTGAAAAATGTTTTTACATCTGGTGCTGAAAGAATTGTCGGTCGATCGCAGGCAAGACATATGGCGTGGATTCCAGAGGATACCTGGAGACGGATTGACGAACGAAAACAGCTGAAAGCTCGCGTTGCAGCTACCCCAGTAGCAGGGAGAAGCGAGCTAGAGTCCCTATATCGCATGAAGATGAGAGAAGTTCAGCGTAGCGCGCTACAGAAGCAGAAGAAGCAGCACGGAGGTGCGACAGCAGGACCGTCTATAGAATCACGAAAGAACTGACAGGTGGCCGCAGCTCCAGCCAACACCCACTGAAAAGCCTAGACGGCTCCCTGCTCATTTCGGATGAGGACCAGCTCAAGAGATGGAAAGAGCATTTTGCTACGGTTTTGAACCGTGTAATCTCTAGCGATATGCTCCCAAATCAGACTGAGATGCCCCAGGTGAGAAGCTCCCGAATACGCACCACGACTCCCAGTAAAGATGAGATCATAACCGCGATCAAGGCACTCAAAACCAACAAGGCGGTAGGACTTGACGGTATTCCAGCAGAGCCCACAACATCGACTGAGCTTCTGCTTCCACTTATAGAGAGAACTTGGTAGCTTTCCTAACGAGTGGAAAAAGGGAATGATCGTCAAGCTTCCTAAGAAAGGAAATTTAATGGGGTGCGGAAACTGGAGGGGTATCTGCGTGCTGCCTGCTGTAGCTAAGATAATAGCTAAAATCATCCTGGAGCGAATTAAACAACATCTCGAAGACACACTCGATGCCGAACAAGCAGGTTTCCGCTCTGGATCCTCCTGTGCCGACCACATCAACACCCTGCGGATTATCATCGAACAGTGTGTTGAATATCGGTCGCCACTGCACCTGCTGTTCATCGATTTTGAGAAGGCGTTCGATAGTGTCAACAGGGAGTTTATTTGGCGTGCTTTACGCCGGAGAGGTATTTCCGATAAACAAATTGCTTTTATCAGAGCTACATATGAAGGCTCTAAATGTCAGGTTCTGCACAGGGGAAGGTTGTCTGAGGAATTTGAGATCCAAAGTGGGGTAAGGCAAGGCTGTATCCTTTCACCAATATTTGCGTACACGACATCACGTCTGATAGCGGACTAAGGGTAATTGATTTCGCTGTGGAGCAAAATGTCACCATGCCAAGCACATGGTTTCCTCATCTCGATATTCATAAGCAGACATGGCGGTCCAATGATCATGTAATGATCAACCAAGTTGATCATATTGCGATCGACGCAGGACATGCCTCCAGTATTCTGGATGTCCGGACCCTCCGAGCGGCCAACATAGACTCGGATCATTACCTTGTTGTAGCCAAGGTACGAATGCGGATATCCCAATCTGAGCAACAAAGAAAAATCACTGTGAGAAAATTTAACGTCGAAAAGCTACAATCGGAAGAGACGGCCAGACTCTTTGGTAAACGCGTATTCCGAACGCGTATTACTCATCATCTCTCGATTTCAAGGCCGCCTATAACAGCATCTATAGAGAAGATCTTTATAAAGCCACGTGTAGTTTTGACATCCCTGCCAAACTTGTCTATCTGTGCAGGATGACGATGGAGAACGCTCACTGCTCCATCAAGATCGGTTATGACCTCACCGAGACCTATGATGTCAAAAAAGGTTTTAGAAAAGGTGACGCGCTGTCATGTGACTTCTTTAATATTGTACTTGAACGCATTGTGCGGAACTCACAAGCCAACACCGGTGGCACAATCTATCACAAGTCGGTACAACTGCTTGCATACGCCGACGATATAGACATTATCGGAAGAACTGCAGCAAAACCAAGTATATGATGTCAACAAGATGGGACAGCCAACACCGACGTATTGGACAGAACGTCACAGTGGACAGCTATAACTTCGATGTAGTAAGGGACGTTGTCTACCTTGGCTCTGCTATAAACTCGTAAAACAAGATCAGCGCAGAAATCCAGCGAAAAATAACTCTTGCCAATCGCTGTTTTTTTTTTTTTTGGGCTTATAAGGCAATTCAACAGTAAAGCCCTATCTCGAACAACTAAGGTGACTCTTGATCATCCCAACGCTGAAACATGGACTTTATTAAAAGAGGATGAAGATATCCTTGATCGCTTCGAGAGAAAGATTCTTCGTACGATTTTCGGTCCCGTTTGCGTTGACGGATTTTGGAGGAGAAGATTCAATCATGAGCTATACGAGCTGTACAACGATCAAAAAACTGCGTATTGGACGTCGGAGATGGCTAGGACATGTAGAGCGAATTGATACCAACGCTCCGGCCCGCAGAGTCTTCAAATCTAACACCGAGGGACCTCCTCGCCGTAGGTGGCGCGCACAAGTTCAAGGGGACTCGACCAACTTGGAGTGCGCAACTTGAGGCAATTAGCTAAAGACCGAGCTAAATGGAGAGGCTTGTTGGTTGAGGCCCAGGTTCACCCCGTAGCGCCACCTAAGTAAGTAAGTAAGTAATTGTCACACTATATAAGTACGTATAAACACTTTTTTGCTCATCTATTTATTTCAATTATAATTGAATTTGTTGTCTTACTTTGGCAAAATAAAGAAACGGAAACACACCGTGAAAAACAGAACAATCACTCTTAGCATATATTCGTCCTAATACGCACGAAAATGTAGAAAACATGGTCAAACAATCAGGCGCCAAAAACTATCAGACCGCCACCGAGACAGCATTTAATATGTGTTGGTGGCTCTTCTCAATTGTTTACGCATGTAAGGAGGAGCGCAACGCATAATTTTTTTTTTTTTTTTGAGAACCATTACTTCTATTACAATAAAATTAATTGATTCTTCGCTGTTTAATGATTGTTTCTGGTATATTTTTAAACGCATTAACAAGAGAAACAGCAGTAGTCTGGCGAATATAGATACAGAATTTGTCCCTCTCTGTCGAATTAGTATAATCTATAGAGGCGAAAAATGTCGTCAATAGATTCGATTGATTAGATTCACTTCCTGCTAAGAATGTCGCATTGATAGCCAATTGAATGCACGAAAACAATGGCGATGTTCCTTAATTGTATCTGCAAAGGGCAATCGTGCCGATTAGTGTGGGATTTCCGTTATTAATTAAAATTTCACGTTTGAATGAAATGTACGGCATATTGCTTTGGGTGCGGATGGATAGAATGTTTCTCTGAATTCCGATTCTTGGATATTTTTTTGGCCAAATTGATAATGCGCCTCTAATTGAATCCAATCAAACGAGGGCATTGGGGGCGCCGACTGAAGTTTGGGTATTTTTTTCTTTTTTATTTATTTCCAGCCGATGATTCAGCCAACAGGTGAATGGTTTCGAATTTTGTATTTACGAATCGGTTTGCGATATTATTGTTTTGGTTTGGTGAAGTTTATTGGGAGGTTTCTGTCATTGTGAGCATAAATGATAGAATAATACAAATTATTTGTTTAAACAACAGATAAGTATATTTATGTACACATAAGCTTCGACAAGCTAGCACTGGAAGTACCCACGATAGTTTAAGGTATAAATAGTGTGTGTAACTTTTTATAGCATTTTTACGACTCTGTCCGGAATGAGGGCGATGATGACGAATGTCAACGGGTCCACGTAATGGTTCATGGTAAATTACCTCACAGAATCTCTTGGGATCTTTGGATATATTTGAAAAAAAATAGCTATGACTGCATTTGCTTTGTGTAAATGCACAATGTAGACTAAAAGTTAAATGAAAAGGCCAAGGGGATTGTAAGCAACCCTCCAGTGTTTACTTTAAGCTATGAACTATGAAGAACGAGAGGTATATTGCACTTAAGCAAAGTTCTGTTTTTGATGAAATGAAAGATTTCTACCAGGACCAGCAATAGAGATTCGATTGAGACTCAACTTATTAATGACCAAAGAACGTAATCTCTTAAGTCAGGACAGTAACAAAGAAAATAACCTATCGTCGTGTTGTGTCTTTGCTGTCGAAATGTTGTCCATAGATTAGGTCTTAAATGATTTCCATGTTGACCATGGAAATCTGACCATCCATTAAATCAATTACTTACTTACTTAGGTGGCGCTAGATTCCAGGGTGGACCTGGCCCTCAACCAACAAACCTCTCCATCCAGCACGGTTACGAGCCAGCTGCCTCCAGTTGCGCATACCAAGTTGGTTGAGGTCCCTCTCCAATTGCTTACGCCACCTACTGCGAGCCCGTCTATTCGTAGAGGATTCAAACACTTTCTTGTCGGGAACGTTGGGCTCCATCCGCTCCACATGACCCAGCCATCTTATTCGCCGTATGCGAACTCTTCTGGCTAAGTCGATATCCTTATATAAGCCGTATAGTTCGGCTTTGCACCTTCTCCTTCACTCACCGTCTATGTAGACGCAGACGGGACCAAAGATCGCTCGAAGAACTTTTCTCTCAAAGTAACCAAGGACATCTTTATCCGATTTTGACAAAGCCCATGCCTCTGCGCCATAAAGCAGGACTAGGATGATTAGAGTCTTATAAAGAGTTGCCTTAGTAGTTCAAGATAGGGCTTTGCTGCTCAATTGCCGTTTTAGCCCATAGAAACAACGATTGGCAAGAGTAATTCTTCGTGTGATCTCCCTACTGACGTCATTTGCGGAGTTCACCATAGAGCCTAGGTAGACAAAGTCCTTTACTACCCCAAAATTATATCTGTCAACTGTGGCATTCTGTCCAACATGCCGATGTTGGGTGTCCTTTTTTGTAGACAGCATATATTTTGTTTTGCTTTCATTGACCGTTAAGCCCATCTCTGCTACCTCGATCCCATATGCCCCGTTGACAGCCCGCTGAGTTCTTCCGACTATGTCAATGTCACCGGCGTAAGCGAGTAGTTGTACAGACTTGTAAAAGATTATACCTCCGGTTGTACGGCAGACAAGATCTTATATGCGATGTTGAGGAGACTTATACCTCTGTAGTTGGCGCAGGTCAGAGGGCCTCCTTTCTTCAGGATCGGGCAAACGATGCTGATGTTCATTTCATCGGGCATATTTTCGTCCGACCACATTTTATAGATGAGCTGGTGCATGCTCCTTACCAGCTCATCTCCTCCTGCCTCGGAAACTTCAGCCGCAAGGCCTTCGGCTCCAGCAGCTTTGTTGGATCTAAGTTCAGATATCGCTATCCTCACTTCATTCTAATCGGGAATCTTGACTGTCATCGTCACTGTTGAATGGCTCATTCTACCTCACAGCCGAATATTGGTCATCATCGGCGTTTAACAGTCTGAAGGAGTGTTCCTTCCATGTCCTCAGCACCAACTGTGATTCCACTACTGTATTACCATTTTCGTCCCTGCAGGCTTCTGTTCTGGCTGGCATGTTATTTTTACCTTTTGGTAAAATTTTTGAACATCATTCCTGCAATAAAGTCTCTCAATCTCCTCGATCGAGCGCTTCTCATGCTCTTTTTTCTTCTTTCTGAGAAGTCGATGTACCTCTTTTCTCCTGCGCTCGTAGAGCTCGCAAGCAGCACTAGTCCTTCTATGTACGCCGCTTGTTTTGCTGCATGTATTCGCCGGTATTCCTCATCAAACCAGGAGTTTCGTTGTGGTGGCCGAGAGCAACCCAATACATCAGAGGCGGTATCTCTGATGGCTTGTTGGAAACGCTGCCACTGCTTTTACGCATTTGCTGCTGGCGGCATAGGAATTAGATTTAGGTTAAAAGAGACTCGATCGACAAAGGCTTTGACGGTCTCTTGCGATCGTAGCCGTCCGACGTCAAATTTCCTCACAGTATTTCGTTGATTTCGCTCCGTTCTGGTTATCCGCATACGTACCTTGGCTACAACTAGGTAGTGACCCGAGTCCACGTTGACTCCTCGGAAAGTCCAGACACCCAGAATACTGGAAGAGTGCCTTGTGTCGATCGCAATGTGATCGATCGAACTGGAATGAGATCACCACCTTATGGTAGCATCCATCTTCGAACTCCGATCCTGTTGTCCGCCAACAACTTAAGGACCATATTATTCAAGGGACAGAACCTATCAGCAATGCCGTGCCGCCAAACATAAATGAGGATGAGAATGCTGTGCAAAATTAACTCGTTAGCAGAGCAGAAAGTTTTTTCGAAAGATCATGGAGGCTATGTTACGTAGTTATCCGCTGATACCTGGAGACGAATCGAAGATCTGAAACAATTTAGCATTGGCATTGTAGTTTACTCTGCAGAGGGCAAAAAGTTGAATGGTAGTATTGCATGGAGATGAGAGAAATCCAGCGTAATGTGCACCGTGACAATAGAAACGCCATCAACGCGCTGGCTGACCAAGCCCAAGAAGCAGAAAGTAGGTGTAACAGCAGAACAGTGTAAAGAATCGCCAAAGAGGTGAAAGATGGTCACAACTTGTGCCCACACCCGATAAAGAGTTTAGATGGGTGTGTGCTAATTTCTGATGAGAATCAGCTTAGGAGATGCTATTTTAAATAGCATGATTGGGGAAGATTTCTCCCAAAATCCAGGCAAGTTGTCCGACATCCAAAATACTAGAATTTGTATCACGCCTCCCAGTTTGCATTCCGCGATTAAAACATTCAAGCTTGACAGCCTTCACGGGAAGCCTACAAGACTTCGCCCGCAGTAACTGCAGACCTTACTTACTTAATTAGATGGCGCTACAGTCCGGGGTGGACCTGGGCCTCAACCAACAAACCTCTCCAGCCAGCACGGTTACGAGCCAGCTGCCTCCAGTTGCGCACGCCAAGTTGGTTGAGGTCCCCCTCCACTTGTTTGCGCCTCCTACCACGAAGTCGTCCTCTACTGCGCCGTCCGTCCGGGGTGGATTCGAAGACTTTCATAGCGGGAAGGTTGGGCTCCATCTGCTCTAGGTGAGGGTTAGGTTAGGTAAAGGTGGCTGTCCTGACAGGGTCAGGACACACTTAGACCACATGGGTCCATTGTGATACCACATGAGTAATGACCGGTCGAGTCACCGGTAACCAGGGGAACCTTAACCTTTCTCATGAGGGTGTTGGCTGAGAATGCTGACTGAAAAGGGTAGAGAGGGTGACTGATTCAGTCAACCCTGAAGTCAAGGTGTACCGAGAAGGTATTTTTTTTTTTTTTTTATGGTTGCGCCAAAGGGTGTGTAATCTTCTAAAGATACCAGTAGCCCGAGCTACTGGCATGCACGATTCGCAAACCTGAATAATCGATGCCAGGAATACGCCTACGTACTAAACCACACCCTGCACACTTCAACCACTCTCCCCGCGGGACGACCGTTAGGTATTACTTCGCGGGGTTGGTTAGCTATTTATGCTCTTCATTCGCTGTCTTCCGCTCCTTGTTCCAAATGTGTTGCCGGTTGGACTTGGTTGCTCTCTCTGACTCTTTCCAGCCGCCTAAGTTCCTGCACGATTATCGCTGCAACTTGTTTCACTGCGTCCCATATTGCATTCGATGCTATCATATGGTGCACAATGTTTTCGGGGGTTGGTATTTCTCCAATTTTTTCCTCCAGTTCTCTGTGCTCTATATGAAAACGTGGGCACTGAAAAAATACGTGCTGAGCGTCTTCTGAGGCCTCTCCGCAATTTGGACAGTTGGGAGATTCATCGAGCCCAAACCTGTTGAGATACGCTCGAAAGCAGCCATGTCCAGTTAGGAACTGGCTAAGATAGAAATCTACCTCTCCGTGTTTCCGGTACATCCATTTTTGGATATCCGGTATAAGTCGATGGGTCCATCTTCCCTTTGAGGACTGGTTCCATTGCTCCTGCCATGCTCTAATGCTTCGCTGTCTTACTTCCAGCTTGATATTTTTGACTGACGCTTGAGGTTCCTGAATTTTGGCGTCGTAGGTTCTTTGTAGCTCGGTAGCCAAGATATCCGCTGGTAGCATTCCCGCGATGACACATACTGCCTCGTCTGACACCGTACGAAAGGCACAGCATACTCTCAGCGCACATAGTCTGTTGACAGAGTTTATCCTTCTTGCGTAGGTCTTTTTCATCATAGCTTTGGCCCATATGGGTGCCGCATACATAAGGATGGACTGCACCACCCTGGATAAAATAAGTCTCCTTTGTTGCCTAGGTCCTCCTATATTTATCATTATTCTTGATAAGGCACCGCTCACCCGAGCCGCTTTGTCACACGTTCTTTCAAGGTGCTCCTTGTAAGTGAGCCTCGCGTCGATCATCACACCTAGGTATTTGATAACCGATTTTGATGTGGTATTATGATCTCCTACTCTGATAGTGATTTCCTCTCTTTTCTTGCGGCTGCTTACCAATACTGCCTCTGTCTTATGTTCGGCGAGCTCTAACCCGACTGCTGCCATCCACCGTTTGACTTTTCGGATACATTCATTTGCAATATCCTCTATTTCCTCTAGATGTTTTGCAACCACGACAATTGCAATATCATCGGCGAAGCCTATGATTTTTGCCTCATTTGGGATTCCAAGCCTTAGAACCCCGTCATACATAATGTTCCAAAGGATAGGGCCTAATACCGATCCTTGTGGAACTCCGCCAGATATGTGGTACTGCTTTACTCCATCGTCGTTTTTGACGTCCAATGTTATTACGGCACCATATTTCTTTGCACCGCCTCTCCATCTCCTGCCCTGAATAGCTTCTTCCAAGGTTGTAGTTACCCTTCTTATTGCGTCTACTGTGGAACGAGCTTTCCTAAAACCATACTGTTGGTTGGAGAGTCCCCCGGCTTCATCAATTGCCACTTCTAATCGGTTGCATATGATTCGCTCCAGTATTTTACCCATTGTGTCTAACAGGCATATGGGACGGTATGACGAGGGCTCGTCTGGTGGTTTTCTCCCTTTAGACAGCAGCACTAGACGTTGCTTTTTCCATTGGTCTGGAAAAACTCCTTCTGTTAGACACTTGCTGTAGAGTTCCACAAATGGTTGCGTATTTGTTTTAATGGCTAATTTAAGGGCCTTGTTCGGTATGCCATCCAATCCAGGTGACTTGGTATCCTCGAATCGTCTGCATACATCCAGGAGTTCCCTTTGCGTGACAGTTGGGATGTCCTGTACTTCCGGAGGTGGCTCTATACGCTCTGCTGGTGTTTGAGGGGGGAACAACCCCGATACAATTTTCTGCATAAAGAGAGGGCATGAGGGGGAGGGTGCCCTAGTGCCTTTGAGTTTTGCCATTACTGTTCTATAGGCGGTGCCCCAAGGATTTACATCTGCTTGCTCGCAGAGTTCCTTAAAGCAATTGCTCTTACTTCTGCGGATGGCTAGTTTTAGCTCTCTTCGCCTATCTTTGAATTGCACCCGTAGGTCCTGATGTGTGGTCAAACCTCTGGATCGCTGGAATAGTCTTCTGGCTCTATGGCACTTGCTGCGTAGCTCTGCTATCTCTTGGTTCCACCAGTATACTGGTGGCCGGCGATTTGTTGACGTTTTCCGGGCCATGGATGCGTCGCAAGCCCTAGTTACTTGTTTGGTAACCCCAACGGCCATAGCGTTTGCTGTTCCTGGGCTTATTGTTGACTCTGCAAAAATCAGGGCAAAAGTGTCTTTGTCCATGGTGCTTATTTTCCACCCCATTCGTTGTGCCTTCTTTGGGTGTTCCTAAGTTGGTCTCCTAGGTTGTACTTCAAACAGGATGGCAAGGTGGTCGCTGTGAGTATATTGATTACTGACTCTCCAGTTGGCGCCTCTCGATAAGGAACTAGTTGCAAAGGTGATATCAACTATGGAGCCTACACCATTTCTACTAAAGGTGTGCTCACTTCCTGTATTTAGCAATATTAGGTCTAGTGATGATACGGCTTCTAGGAGAGCTTCTCCCCTTCTATTGGTCCGTGTGCTGCCCCAATCAGTGGCCCATGCATTGAAGTCTCCAGCTATAATCGTTGGGCTACGACCTCTAGCATCATCCACGAGCCTATCAAGCATACTTTGGAACTCCTCAATGGTGTTGTTTGGAGATGCATAACAGCTATAGACATGCACTCCTTTGACCTTTGCTCGCACGAAGCCTGTTCCGGGTGTCATAATTTTTTCTTCAAATGCGCAATCTCCGCAGGCCCAAATAGCAGCTCTTTTTGAGTCATCCGCAGCCCAAACTGTATCATCGAAATTTTTGTACTGTTCGCATAATACGGCAACATCTATTTTTAACTCGCGAACGGTTTGTGTCAAGATGTCCTGTGCCGCTTCGCAGTGGTTTAAGTTTAGTTGCAGCACTTTCATATTGTTCTTGCGACTTTTGCAGCTTCTTGGTATACCGGGCATACTATGCTTCCCGCCGCGTGTTTGATGTTGCTACTTCCTTCCTTCCCTACCGAGAAGGTATAGTGTGCAGCAAGTGATGGGGGGTGATTGATTCAATCGAACTCCCTATACTGTGTGTGCAAGTTATTATTGGCAGGTCCCATAAACCGTGTAGGCGTAGAGGTGCATACGTATAGTAGAGTGACTGATTCAGTCTAACTCTAATTACTGTTATGCATGCTATTGACTAGGTGGGGTGACTGATTCAGTCAAACCCTTCATACCTAGGTGGACCGTGTAGGTGTAGAGAAGCATAAGCGTACATAGAGTGACTGATTCAATCGAACTCTAAGTACTGCTATGTATAAAGTGTGAACTAGGTAGGGTGATTGTTTCAATCGAACCCGTACCTAGGTGGACCGTGGAAATAGTGGGGAATGCAAAGTAGAGCGAGATGACTGATGCAGTCAATCTTGCACTAGTATGCAGTCGAACTTTAGGGGATGGTTTGGCTAGGTAGGGTGACTGCTTCAGTCAAACCCTTAATACCTAGTTCACCGTGTAGGTAGTGTGCATGTGAGTAATAGGGGGATTGATTGACTCAATCAATCTCTGTTACCTCTATGCAGTAATGTTATTTACAGGCACTGGTCTAGTGCTACGGGAGGGTTAGCTATCGACCTTGGGAGGTGTCTGTTGCAGTACCTCTTGGGGATTGATAGTAACCAATAAGGAGCGAGGAGGGGTGGTGGTGATGTGGAGGGGGGGCATTTCAGCTAAACCAGTTGGATTTACCTATGTATCTATTTAAGTTTCTAATGTCTATGTTAGGCAGGTCACTTAGGTCCTCAAAGAAGTATTCGCCTAGTAGCTTCTTTCTTAGTGTGGCTAGCGCTGGGCATGTGTCAAGGAGGTGGAGACTATTCTCCTCCTCCTCTTCATCTCTGCAGCTTCTGCAGAAATCGTTTGCTGGGACACCCATTCTAGTGGCGTGTCTACCTAACAAGCAGTGTCCTGTGACTATTCCTACTGTGAGGCTTATGTTCCTTCTATTTAATGAAAAGAGATTTTCGGTTTTCTTTGCGTCAAGTAAGGGCCAGATCTTCCTGGTTAGATCCTAGCTAGATTACTCCAACTGTTGTTTGCACTAGATTGCGCTTCGTTAAACATTCGGATTTTCATTAATTGTATTGATGGTGCCGGTGCCTCTCTATTTACATCGAGAGGAAGTACGGTGCCTTGTCTAGCTAGTTCATCCGCTTTACAGTTGCCTGGAATATCTCTGTGTCCTGGGACCCAGCACAGAGTAATGTTGCATCTGTCCGCAATCTCGTTAAGAGATTCGCGGCAATGTTTGACCAACTTAGATCTTATTGTTGGCGTTTCCAGAGCTTTAATCGCTGACTGACTGTCTATATAAAGGACGATAGACTTACCATCTATCGGGTATATAGAGAGTCTGCGCGCTGCTTCACGAACGGCCGATATTTCCGCCTGAAAGATGCTACAGTGGTCCGGAAGTCGGAGAGCTACGTTTATTCTAGGTGATTCGGAAAATATACCTAGTCCTGTGCCCTCCGAAGTTTTGGAACCATCTGTATAGATTTCGATTGCGGCGTCATTTAGAATGATACCTTCCTCCCATCCGCTCTAAATGACCCAGCTATTTTAGTCGCTGTATGTGAACTCTTCTGGCTAAGTCGATGTCCTTGCACAGGCCGTATAGTTCGGCATTGTACCTTCTCCTCCACTCACCGTCTATGTAGATGGGACCAAAGATCACTCGAAGAACTTTTCTCTCGAAATAACCAAGGGCATCCTCATGTTGGCTTGTGAGTTTCGTACAATTCGTTCAAGTACTATGATAAAGAGATCGCATGATAGCGCGTCACCTTGTCTATGACCTTTCCTGACATCGAACGGTTCGGTGATGTTCTTACCGATTTTGATGGAGCAGCGAGAGTTCTCCATCGTCATACTGCACAAACGGACGAGCTTGGCAGGGATGTCAAGACTAGGCTTTGCTCTGTATATCTCGTCTCTATACACGCTATCATAGGCAACTTTGATCGATGAAGAGGTGCTGCGTATTGATTTTATATTCATGGGTTTTTTCCAAGATCTGCAGTAATGTGAATATTTGATCAATGATGGACTTTCCCGGCCTGAAACCGCACTGATAAGAACCTATCAGGTTGTTGACGATCGGTTTTAGGCGTTCACATAATACGGCAGACAAGATCTTATATGCGATGTTGAGGAGATTTATACCTCTGTAGTTGGCGCAGTTCAGAGGGTCTTTCTTCAGGATCGGGCAAACGATGCTGAGGTTCCATTCATCGGGTATACTTTCGTCCGACCAGATTTTACAGATGAGCTGGTGCATGCTCCTTACCAACTCATCTCCTCCTGCCTCGAAAAGTTCAGCGGCAAGGCCGTCGGCTCCAGCAGCTTTGTTGGATTTGAGTTTAAATATCGCTATCCTCACTTCATTCTGATCGGGTTGACGGGAATCTTGACTCTCATCGTCACTGTTGAATGGCTCATTCTGCCTGACAGCGGAATATTGGCCATTATCGCCGTTTAATAGTCTGCAGAACTGTTCCTTTCATATCCTCAGCACCTGCGATTCTACCACTATATTACCATTTTCGTCCCTGCAGGCTTCTGTTCTGGCTTTGAAACCCTGGCATTTTCTTTTTACCCTTTGGTAAAATTTTCGAACATCATTCCTGCAATAAAGTCTCTCAATCTCCTCGATCGAGCGCTTCTCATGCTCTTTTTCTTCTTTCTGAGAAGTCGATGTTCCTCTTTTCTCCTGCGCACGTAGAGCTCGTAAGCAGCTCTAGTCCTTCTATGCAGCGCCGCTTTGTACGCCTCTTGTTTTGCTGCATGTGCTTGCCGGCATTCCTCATCAAACCAGGGGTTTCGTTGTGGCGGGCGAGAGAAACCCAGTACATTAGAGGCGGCATCTCTGATGGCTTGTTGGCAACGCTGCTACTGGTCTTCCGCATTTGCTGCTGGCGGCATAGGACTTAGATTAAGATTAGAAGAAACTCGATCGCAAAGGTTCTGGCGGTCTCTTGCGATTGTAACTTTTCGACGTCAAATTTCCTCACAGCATTTCGTTGATTTCGCTCCGTTGTGGATATCCGCATCCGTACCTTGGCTACAACTAGGTAGTGATCCGAGTCCACGTTGGCTCCTCGGAAAGTCCGGACACCCAGAATACTGGAAGAGTGCCTTGCGTCGATCGCAATGTAATCGATTTGGTTGACAGTTTTTCGATCAAAGGAGAGCCATGTTCCTTTGTGAATGTCGAGACGTGGGTACCGCGTACTAGCTACGACAAAGTTTCGCCCCGCTGCAAAATTGATTAGCCTGAGTCCGTTGTCGGATGTAATGTCGTGCAGGCTGTGCTTTCCGACCATGCTACTAAAGACGTCCTCTCTTCCTAGCTTTGCGTTAAAATCACCTAGGATAATTTTAACGTCGTGGCTAGGGCATTGCTCATACGACTTGTCCAAGAGCTGGTAGAAGTCATCCTTTGTCGCGTTGTCCTTCTCCGTGGGGCGTGAACGCATATTAGGCTAATGTTGGCAAATTTAGCCTTGATACGGATAGTCATAAGGCGCTCGTTCACATGCCGGAAACTCAAGACTTCTTGCCTAAGTCTGCCTCCAATGACAAATCCGCACCCGAATAGACGCTGTCCTTTTTATCTGTAGCAATCGCCGTAGTATATGTCGCAGTTTTTCATACTCCTTTTGCCCGGCCCATCCCATCGCACTTCCTGGATGGCGGTAATGTCTGCTTTGAGACACTCTAGGGCCTCCGCAAGTTGTTCGGCTGCACGTGGTTTGTAGAGGGACCTAACATTCCATGTGCAGACACGAAGATCATTGTCCTTTTTACGTTTGCATGGGTCGTCAACAGTAAGATCATCCGTATCCGAGGCTGTTGGTTGCTTCGTAACCAAAGGCTTTTTACGTGGTAGGGAAGTTAACCCGACGGCACAACCCCGAACCTGGAGGGCCAATAACTGCAGACCTTCCGCTTGCATTATTGGTGAAGGTTTGAAACAGCGAAAGCTTTCCTGAAGAATGGAGTAAGGAATGCTTGTTATGCTCCCAAAGAAAAGCAATTTAATATAGAGTGAAAACTGGAGAGCAAGTCTCCGTTCTTCATCCTCCTGCATTGACCACTATCCCCCCACACCTACGATTCATTGATTCTGAAAAGCATTCAACAGTGTTAGCGCTTGTCGTAATACGGTTCATTGATTCTGAAAAGCATGCAACAGTGTTAGCACAGAGTTTGTATGCAGTGCCTCACATATGAGAGGCATTCCGAGCAGCTTGGTGGCTATTATAAGAACATGTTATGAATGTGCGAAGTTCGACGGTTAGTTTAGGGTGGCCAGCAGAATTCGAGATCCGAAGCGGGGCTCGGCAAGGTTGCTTAAAATCACCACTCCTCTTTTTGTTGGTGATTAGTGATGTTTTGCAGGGCGCTCTTTCAACGAAAACTAGCGGAATTCAATGGAGCCATACAACTAATGTCAAATACCTCGATTATGCTGACGATGCGATATTTGCCAATTATCCCACAGAATCATGAGCCTGCACCAAATAATCACTGGTTTGGTCACTTTGTAGGACTAAGGAAAAAAAAAATTTCAAACTCATCAACAACTCATATCAACATTGCAGGCAACAGGTCGAAAGAGTAGTAAGTTGCTTTAGCTTGAAAGTATTGTCTCGATTGACGGTGGTCAATACATATGCTTCAACATATCTAAAGCTAAGGCTGTCTTCAATATATTGTCTAAAATGTGGAGATCGTTCCACTCTAACATGACATTATTGCTGCAGTACCCGAAAAGCTGCATCTTTTGTTAATCGCTGCTTAAGAAAAATATCACGAGTATTCTGGCCAAATCGCATCTCAAACGAACAGCGTTGTGAGGAAACGGGCCAGTAACGTATAGTATACAAATGTGAAAGTGGCAGTGAATTGGTCATACCCTATGTAAGGATGAAAATTGTACTGCCCGACAAGCCATGAAATGAAACCTGCTAACACAGCGATGGCAAATGTAATCGCAGCAAAATCTAAAATTAATCTCGACAACTTGGAAAGAGCTGGATGGAGTTGATGCACATAGCCAGGAACCGAACACAATGGTGCGTAGGCGTGATTGAGGCCCTAAGACCCATAAAGGGCCATTTTCCTAATGGCCAAATCGTTTCTAATACCACCAGATTAAAGCTACTTCCTAAGCTGATATGGAAGGATAGCTACGAGGACTCCTATAAGCGCAACCTGGACTCAGAACTCGCGAAATTGCGGGAGGAGAATACTCCACCTCGATTGGATGTCTTAACTGAAATAGTAAGGAAAGCGGCTCCAACGATCACATCTAGGAGATCTAACCGGAAAATACCAAAGCAAAAGTGGTTTGATAGCGAGTGTTTGAGAGCTAGGGATACGTCATTTGCGTTTCTAAAATTATTAAGAACGAATAATAGTTGCACGTTCAAAGTACTTTATGCAACAGCAAATAAAAATTTCAAGCAACTTTGCTATGCAAAATCTAGCCTTCGACCAACAAAATGTAGCCTTGATAAACGGATCAAGGTCGTCGGCTGATTTTTGGAAGCCGGTCAAGCTTATAAATGGTAAAACAAGTGTAATCGCGTCAGGACTTCAAGCGGAGCAGTTAAGAAACCATTTTATAACTCTCCTCAATGCACCACAAATATCTCGGTCCCCTCAATATGCAGCTCCTATGATCACAGACGAATCTCTTGACGCGCCGTTTACAGTGAGTGAAGTAGTAGCGGTCATCCGGAAAACCAATAGAAACAAAGCGCCAGGAATGGATCGCATCCCGTTCGAGTTCTACCAGCACTGCTCATCGGAATTTCTAACAGCTATTACACAGGAATTTAACCGAATATTTGAATCAGCGGAGGTGCCCGAATGTTTCCAAAAATCAATTATTTTCCCTCTACACAAAAAGGTGACTACGATGACCCAGCCAATTATAGGGGAATTTCGTTCTTAAACACATCCGCCAAATTGTTTGCTAGTTTGCTTTTCAGTAGAATTACGGAGTGGGTGGAAAAAAAAGAAGGTCCTATCTGAATTCCAGCTGGGTTTAGGAGAAATCATATAGATCAAATCTTCTCGCTTGTGCACATTGCAGAAATTTATAAGAGGAAGCATAAAAAACTTCACGCTTTTTTCGTAGATTTTCGTGCTGCTTTCGACTCGATCCCAAGGCAAACACTCTTCTACAAGCTTTATAGCTATGGAATTTCATCCAAAGTGATAAAAGTGCTGAGAGCAATGTACGAAAACAATAAAGCATGGCAGCCATGGGATGGCAGCCATCTTTCGGAAGATTTTGAAGCATCGGTGGGTGTTAAGCAAGGTTGCGTCCTGAGTACATTACTGTTTATTTTGTACATAAATGGCATAACTGAACATGTTAAAGGAGGTATAGAGCTGAGCGGAATTAAAATTCCAGCACTATTGTTT
Organism: Brachypalpus laphriformis; assembly: GCA_945910035.1. NCBI lineage: Eukaryota > Metazoa > Arthropoda > Insecta > Diptera > Syrphidae > Brachypalpus > Brachypalpus laphriformis. The sequence continues at coordinate 131,222,403 of OX246755.1, forward strand.
GCCGACGATATCGTTTTGCTTGCTGAGAAAGTAGAGACAATGCAGTTAAAGAGATAAATAGGCTGGATACATATTGCACAACTTGGAACTTATCTGTAAACTTGACAAAATCTAAGATGATGATTTTCCGAGATGGAGGAGCGAGATATGCTAGAAGCGATAAGTGGGTATTTCAAGGTAAAGAGATGGAAAGGGTAAAAGAATATAAGTACCTAGGAGTGTTGATTACCCCAACTTAAACATGAAGAAACACCTCGAAATTAAACTTGCTGAAGACAAACGGGCAATTTGTGCAGTTTGGGGAAGTTGCATTAACAACAAAAACGTCTCGCATATAGCTAAACAAAAAATATTTCGTGCTACCGCTACTTCCGTCCTTCTATATGCATCTCAAGTCTGGGGTTTTTGCTCCTTTGAAATTGTGGAAAAATTCCTCCACTACTTTATAAAGCGAGTATTTAGACTCCCAAGTAGTTCGCCGACCTATATGATTCCCTTGGAGTCTGGAGTAGCACCTCTGTTTCTGGACACTCTCAAACTACATTTTGATTATGTTGTAAAAGTCATGGCAATGAATCCTGAAAGAATACCGAGGTTAGTGCTCCTGCAAATGCTACGGAGCAGAGTAAAATGTGTTCAAGAGTGGGAAAAGCTAGGAACGAAAAATTCAACATCTTATTGGAAAAAAACAGGACACAGATTATACGACAGTTTTGTAAGTGAAGCTCAGTCATCCATACATAGATCCTACTATAGCCAACTCGATCATTGTTTAGAAAATAAGACGTATTTTTCGATCAAGAACTCTACAGATGAAATTAGCGCTATCTTCAAAATAAGAGGAGAACTGCTTAGTCTTAACTACATCCCACACCGCCAAGAGTTACCATCTCTATGTGGCCTATGTAACCTCAGGGAACGAGAAGATGTGTTGCACTTCATTGCGAAATGCACTATTCTCAAAGAATTGCGCCTACATTTTTTCGGAGCACAGACACTGGAGTTAGATGAAGCAATCCGCATCCTAAATGGTGACAAAGGCTGGGACATACTATACGGCTACACAGTAAACAGGAGCCAAATAATAGAACAATGATTTTAAGAAATCACAAACTTCTCACTTTCAATTTTTTACTTCTTATTATACATACTTGTATTCATACAGTAAACTATTATTTAATGTCAATCTGGTAGACGGCCAAAAACCATAAAGACTAAGAACTATCCGATGTAAGGAAATTTTATATCTTTTTTTGAAATAAAGTTGTCAATTAAACTAACTAACTAAACTAGATAAAGTCAGTTTGACCGAGTGCGAAAGTTTGTGTGTACATTACTGCGAAGGCATAGCACTGGCGTTAGGTTGGTCATACATGGCTGGAAAAATTGTTCATTATGTTGGATGCTTGATGCTTCCCCGTGCAGGGACGGGTTAAGAATATCACTGCAGCGCCCCCCCCAACAACCAGCGCTTGTCGTAAAAGGCGACTAAGGGAGACAAATCAGATCTAGGCAATATAACACCCAAGTGAGCCTAGCGACACATATACTACCTTAAAAACCCTCCCACAAGTGTGCATGTGAGTCCGTGGGTTGACACGACTGGAGATCACCGGTGTCATAAAAGAAAGATCAAACAATACTAAAACAGGAGCATGCACGTGTCAAACAACAAACACCATCGCAATATGGTGCAAAAAATTGTATTGCAAAACTGTATCATTATGGTAATACTTGCAAAAAGGAAAAGCACTACCCCGCCAGGCACTACCACTGCTGTGCATGGTACTGATCCTGGACCGAGCAGAAATGTTCGGGTCAGAGCTATACGGATTCCGGGGGCTAGCAAAATAATGAAACAGTTTGGACGCAATTTGAGGGTCGCGAGTTGGAACGTTGGAAGCATAACCGGTCGAAGTTACGAGCTGGAAGAGATGATGAATAGAAGGCGCGTGGACATCTTGTGTGTCCAAGAGACAAAATGGAAAAACACCGGGAATCGGGCGCGTTTCTTGGACGTTAGGACAAAAGATTACAAGATGTTCTACTACGGAACGGAAAAGTCTAAGAACGGAATCGGTATCATCCTTGCGGCAGAGCTACTTGGAAACGTCTTGAGCATTTCGAAGTCCAGCGACCGTTTGATGTCTCTCAAACTAGTAATACAAGGAGAGGTGTGGAATATTGTCAGTGCATATGCTCCCCACGATGGGTACAATCAGAGGGATAAAGATGCATTTTGGCTAGATTTCCACAATCTCCTTAAGAACATCCCAAAGGAAGAATTTCTGTTTGTTGGAGGAGATTTGAATGGACATGTCGGGAAATCAAACGAAGACTATGAAGACTGCCATGGAGGACTAGGATATGGCACCAGGAACCTTCCTGGTGAAGACATCCTAAGCATGTGCAAATCACACGGTCTTATCGTGTTAAATACCATGTTCATCAAACAAAGCCGACACCTGATCACTTACAGCAGTGGTGGAGATGAAACTCAGATTGACTATCATTTGGTAGGCAGTTTCATGAAGCCTCGGGTAAAAGATTGCAAAGTGATCCTGGGAGAGGCAATCGCTCGGCAACACCGTCTCCTGCTAACAGAAATTTTTATGAAAACACCGAAGAAAAGCAAACAAACAAGGGTCTCTGAGAAAATCAAGTGGTACAATCTGGACAAAGAAAAAGGCGAAGCTTTTGTTTTCGTAATGCAAAATTACCTCTCTCACACCATCAACGGAGCTGAGGATGAAGAGTGCAGAGCACAAAATATGTGGGATTCCCCAAAGCGAACTTGCTTAAAGAAGGCCAAATCACTGCTAGGAGCTTCAAAACGCCACCATCAACACGCCAAAGAAACATGGTGGTGGAGTGAGGAAGCTAAGAAAGTGATAAATGAGAAGAAAGTGGCTTTCAAAGCTTGGTCAAAGTGCCCCTCTAATAACAGTGACGAAAAAGCTCGCCTCGAAATGGAATACAGATGCTGCAAGAAAAAAGTGAAGAAGAAGTGCGCCCAGCTTCAAGCAGAGAGTACGGAGGGCCTGTATCGGGAGCTGGAGAAAATATTTTCCCCGGCTGCTGATGCAAACCAGGCTATCCAGGAGCTGCGAAGACACAATATGAACAAGAGCGCCACTATCTTCAAAATAGCCGCCCAAAGAAGGAAGAATGCTCAGGAGATTCGTTCGCCAAAGTTCATTAGCAATGCTCATGGCCAGCTTCTTGTGGATGACGACAAAATTCTGCAAAGGTGGCGGCAGTATTGTGAAGAGCTTTTGAATGAACAGTTTCCTCGGCTATACTTTCCAAGAGCCACCCCTAACTGTGAAGAAATAGCCGACATTACAGTCGAAGAAGTTAGTGAGGCGGTCAAATACTCCAAAAAACGAAAAGCGGTTGGGCCAGACGAGATACCCTCTGAGTTCTGGAAAAAGATGGGAGACATCGGGTTCAGATGGCTCAGAATTCTCATCTCCAAATTCGTGAGAGGTGATCCAATGCCGAATGAATGAAGGGAAAGTTACCTTCTCCCTGTATACAAAGGGAAGGGTGATACGTGAAACTGTGATAACTACCGTTCGATCAAGCTGATGTCACACACCATGAAGATCGTTGAGCGGGTATTAAGTGGCCGACTGCGAAAAATAATACGGCTATCTGATGATCAGTGCGGGTTTATCTCGGGTAAATCAACCACAGATGCAATCCAAAGTATAAGGATCATAATGGAAAAACATCGTAATTCCTTAAGGGATTTGCATATTGTATTGGTTGACTTTGAAAAGGCATTCGACAGACAACCACGAGATCTGATATGGGTGGCGCTAAGACATCGAGGGGTTCCAGAAACCTATGTACAGATGATCATGGACATGTACGAAGGAGCAAAGACAAGAGTAAGATGCCCCGCTGGAGTAACCGAAGAGTTCCCAATCAAAGTCGGGGTGCACCAGGGAAGCGTTTTAAGTCCTTTGCTCTTTATTACAGTCCTTATATCTGCTTGAAGGTAAAGTGATGGACCCCAAGGTACATCAGTTATTCTTTGCTGACGATGGAGCCATCATAAGTGAGGATCCTACATCCCTGCAACGAGCACTTGATGTGTGGGTGGACGTTTTGGAGCGAAATGGGTATCGCATTAGTTCAAAAAAGACAGAGTACTTGAGCTGCCCGTTCTCTGATCCACTCAGGCCTATTCCAGACATTTATTTGAATGGAACAGTGCTTCCCAAGTGCGAAAAGTTCAAATATCTGGGATCTATGATCAATAGCAAAGCAACTTGTGATGACGACATCAATCATCGTGTAAGCGTAGGGTGGATGAAGTGGCGAGAAAATTCCGCTATATTCTGTGACAGAAAAATGCCCCCTAAGTTAAAAGGAAGGCTCTACACCGCAGTTGTACGTCCAGCGCTCACATACGGTTCACAATGTTGGACGATGTACAAAAAGTATGAGAGTAAATTAACGGCAGCTGAGATGAAGATGCTTCGCATGACAGCAGGAGTGACAAAGCTTGATCGAATAAGAAGTTCGAAGATCCGTGGAAGCTTTCACATCAAGGAAACCATCGTACAAAAAATAGAGCGTGACCGGCTCAGCTGGTATTGCCACGTTCAAAGAAGAGATCATTTGAACCCTGTAAAAAAGGCAATATCTATGCACGTTCCAAAGACATCGCGATGTAGGAAAGGCAGGCCTATAAACGCCTGGATCAGACAAATGCGACGACATCGGCATTTCATTGGCCTCAGTAACCGAGTGATTCAAAATCGGCAGGCCTGCCGATATTTTCTGAGGTCAAATAGGCGAACCCCACAGGCGGATCAGTAGAAATGCGGTGAAGTGGGAGGGCTGTGATCCCTTGTTTTCGGATCATAGCCTCGCTGATAAAAGGAAGAAGAAGAAGAAGTTGGATGCTTGATATGCCTATGACATCGGTAGTTGGGAAAAAATACTGTGAACTGTTTTTCTTTTCCAATGCCCGCACTATGTGAAACATTTAAAGGGTATTCATAGCCCCTTGAGTGCGCGCAAATTATAAAAAAAAGAAAAGAAAGTGCTTAAGCCGTCTATAAAAGACATTAGTGAAATAATTGAGGTTAACGCTCACGGGGTAGTCAACTATATATCGTTTTCTGAACATCTCATGAATAAGACATACTGTACCGAAATCATGAGAAATAGTGCTCGCACGCAGAAAGTCGTTCCGTTTTTTCTGTGTCGTACAACTGCTTTCGTTGACCTCTTCTAAGCAGACCACTCTTTGCAGTGTGCGGGAGTATTCCAGAATGCATAAACATGTGCTACCGTATGCAGTCAGAATTCTTAATTGGAAACGGGTCACAGGCGTTCTATTCAGTCCTTTGGGCTTCAATTTTGAAACTGCACCACCATACGCATATCAGTACACACAGAAAACGCGATGGCTTTCAAATTTTTGCAGATTAACAATGAGATTTTTGCAAATGCAATTATTGGACGGAAGTCATTTAAAAACAAATGTTTGTTTTTCATTTTATATAAACAATTAAATTGGGCCAGCATAATGGCTCATTCTTGAGACTTTTCGTTTGTTATTATTTTTAGATTTTTTTATGGTTTTCTTAAATAAATATAAAATACTCCCCTTCACTGTTAAGCATGTTGATTTCGGCATATTGTTTTAATATCATTAATCAAATCGTTTTTTATACGTTTCAATGAATGGAAGAAACATGAATACTATAATATCTATTTATAGGTATATGAAATTGTAAAACAAAATTCGTGGACATCAACAAAGAGGTCGGAAACTTAATATGTAGTGGTTCAAATACTAAAATCAATGATTTATAATCCATAAGCTAACACTTTTTATATTTATATTTCGTCAGGCTTTAAAAGTTTGTTCTTTCATATTTTTATTTTTTTATCGATTTGAATTTTTGTTTTTTTTTTTGTACAAAAAAAAATGATTTCCTAGCTAATATGTATTTATTTCTCCGAGATATATATATATATATATATATATATATATATATATATATATATATATATATATATATGACCCATGAAGAAAATACTATGAATCAGAAGAAAGAAAAAAAAGCAAAGCAAAGTTATTTAGACACCATCGCTGGAATTTTCCAGTCCGTGCAGGGACGCATTAAGAAAATCACTGCAGCGCCCCCTAACAAATAGCGGTTGTCGTAAATGTCGACTAAGGGGACAAATCAGATCTAGGCAATATAACACCCAAGTGTGCACAGCGACACATACACTACCTTAAAAACTCTCCCACAAGTGTGCATGCGAGTCCGTGGATTGACACGACTGGAGATCACCGGTCTTATAGAAGAAACATCAAACAATACTAAAACAGGAGCATGCACGTGTCAAACAACAAACGCCATCATAATAATATTGCAAAACTGCATCATTATGGTAATACTTGCTTAAAAGAAAGGCACTACCCCGCTAGGCACTACCACTACTGCGCATGGTACTGATCCGAGCAGAAATGTTTGGGTCAGAACTATACGGATTCCGGGGGCTAGCAAAGTAACGAAACAGTTTGGACGAAAAACACAGGAAATCGGGCGCGTTTCTTGGACGTTAGGACAAAAGATTACAAGGTGTTCTACTACGGAACGGAAAAGGCTAGGAACGGAATCGGTATCATCCTTGCGGCAGAGCTACTTGGTAACGTCTTGAGCATTTCGAAGTCCAGCGACCGTTTGATTTCTCTCAAACTAGTAATACAAGGAGAGGTGTGGAATATTGTCAGTGCATATGCTCCCCAACGTGCTATGAGGCAGTTCCGAAAGCAACGAGCGAGGTGAGTCCTTATCCTAGCAAATAACCTCTCAATATGTAACAAAACAACTTTTATTTTTCCGAGTATGGAAAATTTCAACGGCTGGGAAGATGTCATAGACGTTACACTCTCTAATAACAGTAGTAGTATGAAAGTCGAGAACTGGAGAGTATCCAATCTGAAGTCTTTTTGAGATCATAATTGGATCCTCTTCAATGTAGATCTCGAGATCAAGACTCCCAAACCCTACAGAAACCCCAAAAGAACCGACTGGATAAAGTTTAGTCAAGTCGTTAGATCCAAGCTACGTTGAACTCCAAACGCTTTAATAACCTCCACTGCAGAACTAGACACAAAAGTAAAGACTTTCGAAAAAGCCTTCAGTAATGCTTTTAAAGTTGCGTGTCCGGCCAAATACAGCAAAAAAACCTTCCCTCCGTGGTGGAACGAAGAACTCTCTAACCTCAGCAAACTGACTAGAGAGACCTTCAATATCTGCTACAAGTGCAAATACTGGCAGCCTTGCACGGACAGCCTTAAAATATACAAAAAAGCTATCAGAATGGCCAAGAAACGGTCCTGGATAGAGTATTGCCAATCAATTGATACCCTCAAAGACTCCGCTAGACTCAGCAAGATGCTATCGATGGATCATTCCAATCCATCTCTCCTGAAAAGGTTGGATGGTAAGTGGACGGAGTCAATGGCAGAATCCTTAAAGATCTTGATACACACCCACTTTCCCGGATGTAAAGACAGCTACACTGAGCCTAACAGTTCGCAATGCCTGCAATCCTGGGAACACATAATACCCATTATTACCGAAGAAAAAATCTCCTGGGCCATTCGCAGCTTCGCCCCTTATAAATCGCCAGGCCTAGATGGCATTCTGCCCATTATGCTACAAAAAATGCAAGAGGTAGCAATCCCTTGGCTCGTGCCGATTTTCAGGAGCTGCATCCTAAATAACCATGTACCCCGCTCATGGAGACGGGTGAGAGTGGTTTTCATTCCGAAGGTGGGGAGGCGCGGACATGAGAACGCGAAAGATTTCAGACCAATCAGTCTGACCTCCTTCGTTTTGAAGACCCTCGAGCGCCTTCTAGACAACAATCTGCGAGATACAATCGAGTCATCTCTTTCCAAATCCCAACACGCATAACTCAAAGGAAGATCTACAGAAACAGCTCTTCATGAAGTAGTGCGAACAATAGAAAAATCCCTACAGTATAAGGAATACACTTTAGCTACCTTTCTAGACATAGAATGAGCTTTTAACAATGTACACACTGAAGTAATTCTAGAGTCCCTCACGGAGCTGGGCATAGAAACCTACCTAAGCCAATGAATAGTCTCTATGCTTAGCACTAGAACCATTCAGGCATCTCTAGGAAACAACACCATAACCAAATTTGCCAGTAGAGGAACGCCCCAAGGCGAGGTCATCTCACCTCTACTATGGCTAATAGTCATGAATAAAATCCTTTTATGCTTAGACAGAGAAAGAATTAAAGTAGTTGGGTATGCGGACGACATGGTGATTTTAGTGTCGGGACTTTTCCCTCCCGTGATAAGTGAGATCATGGAGAGTGCTCTAAGAAAAGTCACCGCATGGGCCAGAAAGTGTGTACTTGGAGTCAACCCGAATAAAACTGAAATGATGCTTTTCACCACAAAAACCAAAATACCCGACTTCAATCTTCCTCGATTAAACGGTCAGATACTCTCCTTATCTTCCAGCGCTAAGTACCTAGGAGTTATTCTAGACCCTAAACTTAACTGGAAACCAAACATAGACGAACGAGTGAAGAAAGCATGTATAGCCTTCTATGCCTGCAACAGAACCTTCGGCAAAAGATGGGGCCTACAACCAAAATTGACCCTGTGGATGTACACAGCCGTAGTACGCCCAATCCTTACCTACGGGTCGATAGTATGGTGGCCGGCCCTTAAAAAAGTCTATAACATAACCAAACTAAATAAGGTATAAAGAGCAGCATGCATAGGCACCACAGACGCCCTACGGTCAACTCCGTCAGACGCTCTAACAGTCCTGCTACACCTTTTACCCCTAGATCTACATATCACAAACATCTCAGCGCACAGCGCAATCAGACTCAGAGAGTCCAAGTGTTAGACTGCGAAACCCTGTGAACACAGCAATATCCTAGATTCTCTACCAGGAGAATTCGTATCGACTCCAACAGACTACATCATCCCCACATTGAACTTCACAAAGCGTTTCGATGTACAATTCCCTAAAAGAAAAGATTGGCAAGATCGACAGGCGACCAGTGGTTTCGATCTAACAGTCTACACCGATGGGTCAAAAATGGACTGTGGAGTTGGTGCGGGTGTTTTCTCGGAGTCCCTGAACATCGCAAGATCGTATCGACTCCCGGACGCTGCCAGCGTCTTTCAAGCGAAGTTACTCGCCATTCGCGAAGCCTGTCGCCAAATCAAGTCACACACAAATACACAACCAAGGCAAAGAATCGCTATTTTAATCGATAGCCAAGCTGCTATCAAAGCCATTGCCTCGGAAACCATTTCCGCGAAATTAGTACTAGAATGCCGTCAGGAGCTGGCCTCGCTAGATGGCCAATGCATGGGGACCCTAGTCTGGGTTCCAGGCCACAGCAACGTTGATGGCAACGAACATGCTGACGAACTGGCCAGGCGAGGCTCAGCCCTTCAATGCTCACTTGCTGAACTTGTTCACACCCCGCTCAGAGCAATTAAGGCAAACATCTCCTCAATCTTTCTTAGAAAAGCTAACCTTAAATGGTCCAGGTTAACGAACTGCGTCATATCCAGAAAGATGTGGCCTAACCCAAGGAACCCTATCCCATATAATACACACTGCCGTAGTTGCAACATAGCCACCGAAAAGGAAACAATTATCCACTACATGTGCAATTATCCAGCACTAGCTAGGGCTAGACATCAAGCATTAGGCAAACCCTTCTACAATTCACTTGAGGAGATCTCGGGTAAGAACATAAATGAGCTAACCCTCTTCTTAAACTCCACAGGCTGGCTCTAGATTGTCCTCACCAAAACACATCAACATCCAAGGTCGCATGAGTCGTGGTATCAAAACGGCATAACTGTGCTAATTGGGTCTCTGTTTTTACAGAACCGCCACTTCTACCTACCTTCCTACCCATGCTCCCCAAATTGGGTGCGATCAGAGAGATAAAGGTGCATTTTGGGTAGATTTCCACAATCTCCTTAAAAACATCCCAAAGGAAGAGTTTCTGTTTGTTGGAGGAGATGTAAATGGAAATGTCGGGAAGTCAAACGAAGACTATGAAGGCTGCCATGGAGGACTAGGATACGGCACCAGAAACCTTCCTGGTGAAGACATCCTAAAAATGTGCAAATCACACGGTCTTATCGTGTTAAATACCACGTTCATCAAACAAAGCCGACACCTGATCACTTACAGCTGTGGTGGAGATGAAACACAGGTTGATTACCATTTGGTAGCCAATTTTATGAAGCCCTAGGTAAAAGATAACAAAAAGATCCTGGGAGAGGCGATCACTCAGCAACACCGAAGAAAAGCTCACAAGCAAGGGTCTCTGAGAAAATCAAGTGGCACAATCTGGACAAAAAAAAAAGGCGAGGCTTTTGTTTCGTAATGCAAAATTACCTCTCTCAAACCATCAACGGAGCTGAGGATGAATAGTGCAGAGCACAAAATATGTGGGATTCCCCAAAGCGAACTTGCTTAAAGAAGGCCAAATCACTGCTAAGAGCTTCAAAAGGCCACCATCAACAACCAAAAGAAACATGGAGTTAGGAAGCTAAGGAAGTAATAAATAAGAAGAAAGCGGCTTTCAAAGCTTGGTCAAGATGCCCCTCTAATAATAGAGACAAAAAAGCTCGCCTCGAAGTGGAATACAGATGTTGCAAGAAAAAAGTCAAGAAGAAGTGCCCCCAGCTTCAAGCAGAGAGTTTGGAGGGCCTGTATCAGGAGCTGGCGAAAATATCTTCCCCGGTTGCTGATGCAAACCAGGCTATCCAGGAGCTGTGATGACACAATATGAACAGGAGCTTAACCATCTTCAAAATAGCCGCCCAAAGAAGGAGGAATGCTCAGGAGATTCGTTCGCCAAAGTTCTTTAACAATGCTCATGGCCAGCTTCTTGTGGATGACGACAAAATTCTGCAGAGGTGGTGGCAGTATTGTGAAGAACTTTTAAATGAACAGTTTCCCCGGCTATACTTTCCAAGAGCCACCCCTAAGTGTGAAGAAATATCCGACATTACAGTCGAAGAAGTTAGTGAGGCGGTCAAATACTCAAAAAAACGAAAAGCGGTTGGGCCGGACGAGATGCCCTCTGAGTTCTGGAAAACGATGGGAGACATCGGGTTCAGGTGGCTCGGAATTCTCATCTCCAAATTTGTGAGAGGTGATCCAATGCCGAATCAATGGAGGGAAGTTACCTTCTCCCTCTATACAAAGGGAAGCATGATACACGAAACTGTGATAACTACCGTTCGATCAAGCTGATGTCACACACAATGAAAATCGTTGACCGGGTATTAGGTGACCGACTGCGAAAAAGAATACGGATATCTGATGATCAGTGCGGGTAAGTCAACCACAGATGCTAACTTTGAAAAGGCATTCGACAGACAACTACGAGATTTAATATGGGTGACGCTAAGACATCGAGGTGTTCCAGAAACCTATGTACAGATGATCATGGATATGTACGGAGGAGCAAAGACAAGAGTAAGTCCCGCTGGAGTAACCAAAGAGTTCACAATCAAAGTCGGGGTGCAACAGGGAAGCTTCTTAAGTCATTTGCTCTTTATTGTAGTCCTTGAGTATCTGCTTGAAGGTAAAGTGGCGGACCCCAAAGTATTGTACATCAATTATTCTTTTCCTCATAAGAGTGCTACATCCCTGCAACGAGCACTTGATGTATGGGTGGACGTTTTGGAGAGAAATGGGTATCGCATTAGTTCAAAAAGATCCACTCAGGCCTATTCCAAACATTTATTTGAATGGAACAGTGCTTCCCTAGGGCGATAAGTTCAAATATCTGGGACCTATGATCAATAGCAAAGTAACCTGTGATGACGACATCAATCATCGCGTAAGCGTAGGGTGGATGATGTGGCTAGAAAACTCTGCTATCTTCTGTGACCGAAAAATGCCCCCTAAGTTGAAAGGAACACTTTACATCCCAGTTGTAAGTCCAGCGCTCACACACGGTTCACAATGTTGAATGATGTACAAAGAGTAAATTAACGGCAGCTGAGATGAAGACAGCAGGAGTGACAAAGCTTGATCGAATAAGAAGTTCGAAGATCCGTGGAAGCATTCACGTCAAGGAAACCATCTAACGAAAAATAGAGCGCGACCGGTTCAGTTGATATTGCCATGTTCAAAGAAGAGATCATTTGAACTCTGTTAAAAAGGCAATATCAATGAAAGTTTCAAAGCCATCGCGAGGCAGGTGAGACAGGCCTATAAACGCCTGGATCACACAAATGCAGTGGCAGTGGGCGCCGTGGCGTAAGTGGTTAGTGTGTCGGATCACTACGCATGAGGTTCCAAGTTCGAATCCCAGAAAACACCAAAAAGTTTTTTCACGGTCCCACCTCTCGCGAGCGTCTGACAAACATCCGAGAGTATTGTTGTTATGAAAAAGCTTCTCAAATCGCCGTTCGGAGTCGGCATTAAACTGTAGGTCCCTTCCATTTGTGTGAAAAATATAACGCACACAACATGAGTGGTTGCGAGAAGCTAGGCCCTGGCACTTTAAAGAGCTGTTGCGCCAAATATTTATTTTTTTTTTTTTGTTATTCACACAAATGCAGCGACACCAGCATTTAATTGGCCTCAGTAGCCAAGTGATCGAAAATCGGGAGGCCTACCGATATTTTCTGAGGTCAAATAGGCGAACCCCACAGGCGAATCAGTGGAAATGCAGTGAAGTGGGAGGGTTATGATCTCTTGTTTTCGAGCCATAAACTCGCCGAAATAAGAAGAAGAAGATACTTTAACTTGCAAACTGCACATATTTCTTTACATTTAATTGGAATTTTAATTCACGAAGCAATCATTTTTCCTGGTCACAATAAGCGCTTTTCTTATAGACTGCAGATTCTGTATAGCTAATTTTCCGACTAGATATTACAAGCTAACTTAACCGTTTGGATACTTCGTTAACATTTTTAACATATATCATTATTTGTATTAGTAATTTTCCTAGCAGCAAAATTCAAAAATCTTTCCCACCAACCGTTTTTAAAAAGTGACATCTATATATCAGCTTCTGTAAAAATTCGCATTCCCTTTATTGGTCTAATATTTAGACAATCCACTAATGGCAATTCCCACGCACGTAGAAAATTGCACTACTGGCCGACTGTCAAAAAAATCATTTTCAAAACATAACCTTAAAATGGTTTATTGAAAATACTTACATTTCCGCACATAAAATACGCGATTTCTACGCAGTAAAACTAAGTTTTAACGCCTCTGCCATTGACTTTCGATAGAAATGTGAATTGCCCCAAATCCGTGCGACAAAATGATAGACTCAAAGTACGCGCTTGTCGGGAAATCTGCTCTCAAGCTGAACGGAGGCAATGCCAGCTCCGCCAGTGCCCACAGCAGCGTATTCGCTGTCAAGAGGAAAATCACTCACCAAGTCAACGGCCTCGAGCACCAGGGCAACGGTGAAAGTAAGGTAAAGAAGCAGAAGAACGGGGAGAATCCGCCGCCGCCGCCGCCGCCCGTCAACGGGAAGCACCAACCGAACAGCCAGCTGCAGAAGGTGTCCATCGAGAAGCAGCGGCAGGCTCTACCCGCCTACGGATGTCGGTCGCGTATCGTCCAAGAGGTGAAACGGTCCGACACACTCGTGCTCATGGGTGAAACCGGCTCGGGTAAGACCACACAGATTCCCCAGTTCCTGCTGTACGCGGGGTATGGGAACAAGGGCGTAATTGCCATCACCCAACCGCGTAGGGTGGCGGCGATTACAGTGGCGAAACGCGTCGCCCAAGAAATGAACACGAAACTGGGCGAGACAGTGGGGTTCACGGTTCGCTTCGAGGACTGTACATCAAGCGCGACCAAAATAAAGTTCGTCACAGACGGCTCACTGCTGAGAGAGGCGCTGTCCGATAGACTGCTGAAGAACTACTCGGTGATCATGTTGGACGAGGCGCACGAAAGGACAATCAATACAGACGTGCTGTTCGGCATCGTAAAGGAGGCCCAGCGGCAGCGCAAACTGCGTAATCTGCTACCGCTGAAGGTGCTCGTAACATCGGCAACCATGGACATTGATCATTTCGCGAAGTACTTCGGTGTAAAGGGCATGTACCTAGAGGGCAAGACCTACCCGGTCAGAGTGATGCACACTAAGGAGCCGCAGAGTGACTTTCTACACGCCATACTGGTGACGCTCTTTGAAATCCACAGAAGTGCGCCGGCAAAGTAAGTATTGAATAGAACCGTAAACAGGGTGTTCATTGGCATGCGAGTTTGGTAAAAATGTTTCTTCGAAACTAGTTTGATTGTTAAAGAGGTAACTTACCCTTATAACGATGATTTGTTCCGCTTGCCCCATTGTTCTCAAAGCGATTGATTGTTGTTCTCCTCGAGAAGCTTAAGGTCTCTACAAACATGTCCATTTCGTCCTGCTGCTAAAATCTTTATCTTGGTCCAGGATTTTTCAAAATTCTATTGTAGCAATGTTGAATCGTATAAAGTTCAAACGTTAGGGGGTTGTGTGTAGGCTGTCATCGGTGTGGCCGAAGCCCAGAGATACTGCTGCTTCGACTCGGTGTGTCCATAAGGATGTGTTGTGTGTGCTGTATTGCATATAGTTCAGATTTCAACTATATCCATGGCGATATGGCAACCATCGTTAGGTTAGGTTGAGTTTTCCTAAGACACTAGACACCAAGGTGGGCCCATCGCGATCCCAATGGAACCTTTACGCAAAAAGACCTAAACCAATTCTCCCATACACTTGATTTCACTACAGAATTTTAAGATGCCTTTATAATGGTTCCTGAACCTTACCTCTTCTAAGTTATCAAAGAAGTATCTTCCAAGGTGCTTTAGCCTTGTTCTGGCAATGCCTTCACAGAGTATACGTGTTATATCCTCCGAAACATGTAGGTCATTGCAGTACCTGAAAACATCCAAATTTGATAAACCCAGTCTCATAGCATGCTTCCGTGTGGCAATTTCTGACGATCTCAGATTTGACACAAGACTCTAGCGCCTTTAGCGCAGCCTGGCTGTCAATGAAGATGGCGATATTCTTCTTGGATATTGATCCCATCTCAAGTGATTCCGCAGCTTTAAATACAGCTAGAACCTCTACTTGGAACACACTGCATGTGTCCGGAAGTCTCAGGGCCACCTGTAAATTAATATCTCTCGGATATATACCTGACCCCGTGCCCTCTCTGGTCTTAGAACCATCTGCGTATATTGCAATTTCGTTGTGGACAGAGAGTGTCTTCCTTCGCCAATCCTCTCTACCAGGATACATTACTTCGTACGGTGTGACGAAGTCCAATGTGCCAAGGATATTGTCCGATTCGTCAGGGATATCGGGAAATGATTCCTTAAGAATGGAGCTATGTCCCACATTACTAGTCTTGGAGAGACCAGCGGTAGTGAGCCGAAGCGCACTGTTGCCCGCTTGAAATTTGATTTGTAGATCTAATGATAAGAGATACAGAAAAATATCAAACGCAGCCGTGGGCGTTGTGCGTAAAGCACCCGTGATGGCAATGCCGGCTGTTCTTTGTACAATGGCCAACATATCCCGTATGTTTTTCGTATTCGTTACCTTCCACCACACAAGTGCCCCATACGTAAGAATCGGTCTGACTGTCATAATACATAACCAGTGCATTATTGCAGGCTTCATGCCCCACTTCTTCCCCGCCGTCCTTTTACAGATGAAAAGAGCATTATAAGCTTTGCGAACTCTTTCCTGTATATTAAGTTTCCAGTTTAGCTTGCTATCTAGCATGATATCAAGATATCGAGCGCGATCCGAAATGGAAAGCTCCACCCCTGCTAGCTTAGGCAGTTTGAAGGCTGGTATCTTGTATTTTCTGTTGAAGAGTACACACTTATTGCGGTATGAAGTTATGGCTGAAGTTGAGTTTTGGCAGACAGTTTTGATTGTTAGTCAATGCAGTTTATTTTTTGAACAATAAACTAATCCGAAATCTTCTTCTTTTTCCTATTTCGGCGAGATTATGATCCGAAAACAAAGGATCATAACCCTCCCACTTCACCGCATTTCTACTGATGCGCCTGTGGGTTTTATCTTCAATGATGGGAATTGAGGAGTTTGTCTTGTCATGACTTTCTAATGTAACGATGAGAGCGGGTTGATGATGACCGCTAGCCATACGTTGGGTGTCTTTGAAGTTTGTTCAGCCTATCTTGTATAGACCTCTGCTTTGTTTTCTGTGAATTTACCTCTTATTAGAATCGGAAAGTCATCTGCGTATCCTTGGTAATATAATAGAAAGCGTTCTCGTTCAATATATACTCTTTAATTCCTATATTTGGAGTGTGGTGTGATGACTTCTCCCGTTCGTAGCATGTTTCTGATATTCCAAGTTCTGCATATCAAATCACGACTCATAGATGAGATTTAACTGAAGAAGCTTTTGTTGGCAGCAGTCCACTGGACATTTCTCCGGAGGCAATATAATATAGATAATGACCATCAGAAGTAGACACCATATTACGAATAAACAAGCTTTGAACTTAACTTATTCTGCCTCCCTCTATCTTTTACAGTCACGATGTGCTTGTGTTTCTAACAGGCCAAGAGGAAATCGAAGCGATGGCCCAACAGATCCGAATGATAGCCAAGGTAAGTGAGATGCTGTGTGGGTACTCCTGTTTTTGGAGGAATTCCAGAACCAAGGCGACTGTTGCTGTTCTATATTCAAGACATTGGTTGTGGTTGGTGTGTGTCTCTCCTTCAATCGACGAAATCCCCTGGCCATCGATGTTTAGTAGTCCAATAGTTTTAAGTTTGTTTAGCCTGCGGCCATTAAAAAAGTTACAAATTTGTTTTGCCAAACTCTTTCGCACAGAACAACACAATAAACGCTCCAAACATCCGTGTATTCCCGCTCTACTCACAATTACCTCAGAATAAGCAACTCGAGTGCTTCATACCATCGCCGCCGAATGCGAGAAAAGTCATTCTGGCTACAAACATCGCAGAGACTTCAATTACAATTCCTGGCATTCGCTATGTCATCGACAGTGGGTACGTTAAACGTCGGATATTTAATCCCGAAACTAGTCTAGACATCCTCAAAGTGGTACGAATATCACAAGCCCAATGTTGGCAGCGCTGTGGACGTGCCGGTCGAGATGCCGAAGGCACATGCTATCGGGCATACTCCAAGGAGGAAATGGAAAACTTCGAACGAATGCCAAAACCTGAGATCATGAGAAGTAATATTGCAGCGACGGTAAGTGGTCATCTGCTATATTCTTTCAGTTATACACTACTTTTAAGTTTTAGGTCCTTCAACTGTTAGCTCTTGGAATAGATTGCAAGACTTTCGATTTTTTGGACAAGCCTGCACCGGATGCTGTTGATAAAGCATATAAACAACTTTTACTATTGGGAGCAATAAAGGCGGCTTGTAAACCAGAACTGACTCCCTTGGGTAAACATATGTCTTTGTTTCCACTTGATCCAAAGTTCAGTAAATTGTTACTAACTGCACCGGCATTTGGTTGCTTGGAGGAAATGCTTAGCCTGGTTGCAATGCTATCAGGAGAGAATATCTTCGTATCTAGTATAGAAAAGCGAGAGCAAGCTGCTTTGGCGCACGCGAAATTCGAAGCGAAACACGGCGATCATTTAATGCTGCTAAATGTGTATAAAGCCTTTGAGAAGACCGAGAAGATCAAGGTAAGTTGGGTCTAAATATAAATGATTCTAAGGCAGTTAAACATCTAACCTAAGGATCTGACCATCAGCTGCTATATTTTGCTTTCAGAGACAAGAAGAAAGAAGTTCTGACACTTTTCGTTTCTTTTGATATCGCCATATCTGTGTCATCAATTGTTTGTTGTATATCCAAGTCTGCTAGAAATCCTCTAAGGGTGCTATTTTCTTCCGAATTAGACTTGAATTGGTGCCAATTTTCTCTACGCCGGCTAATATTGGTTCAAAGGACTCGTTTGAAACAAAAACGAGCTCCTACTGTGAACCTTACCTAGGTAACTCGTTATACTACGTGATGCAATTTGCGACCGATTTTCATCAACCTGGATCTAATAGTTTATGCATCCAGCGCCTTAATAGCAGCTTTGCTATATGTGTAAATGCATAGCAACATCGTAGGGCGCAATTGGATTCAGTTACCGATTTTCTTTTGAATGAACACTACTCTTTCCTGAAAAACTCTGCAGCGATTCGGCAATCGAAACAAGGTCTTCAAGTTGAGAGTGAAAGACCTTGACAAAATTAACGCCCATCCGTCAGTCCAAATTTCCTTTGTATACTTCAACCGGATATCCCACTTCAAATGATACCCAACCTTTTCAGTGATCTGTCTTTCAATTCGAAGATCGCTTTTAGTTGTCATGAATTTGCTGGATATGTCCAACGATAATGAGTATATCGAGTACTATTTCTTGCGTTGGGAGTTGGAAATCTTTTAAAGACTAGACTGGCTAAACCGTACCCAATAACAGTATGATTTTCACCCACTAAAACCACCTCCCATTTCTTCTGTTCTTTGCTCTCGCAGTACTGCTGTAAAGTATTTCATCGCAAGCAGGGCTCCATCCTTATGTTTCGGCTCGAGAATTGTGGCATTTTGTTGTTAGTACTTTTGACGTCGCTGTTCTTTCATAACAGGGGATGCAAGAGCCCTGATTTCTTCCCATTTATCCTCTGCTGTCAGTATATGCATTTCCAGGAGAACTACTCTCTCATAACTTCATTTCAAGCACTCTTCTTGCCACTTTATATCGTGCATATTTGAAGAGTATATGCTCGACATCTACGCCGTGGCGCAAGTCGTTAGTGTGTCGGACCACTGGCCGTGAGGTTCCATGTTCGAATCCCAGAAAACAACAAAAAATTTTTCCACGGTCTCACCTCTCGCGAACGTCAGACAAACATCCGAGTGTATTGTTGTCACGAGAAAGCTTCTCAAAACAAATTACCCTTCGGATACGGCACTAAACTGTAGGTCCCTTCTATTCGTGTGGAAAAATATAACGCACACAACATGAGTGGTTGCGAGAAGTTAGGCCCAGTCACTTAAAGAGATGGTTGCGCCAAATATTTATTTATTTATACTCGACATCTTTGGCACTGTCTACACAGCTTGGACATTAAGGTGAACTATCGTGCCCGAACATCTAAACATCCGCGTCCAGTTAGTATTTGCTTTAAGTAAAAGTGGGAATTCCCCATGCTTCCTGTTTATTCACTCGTGGGGGATTAATCCGTACGTCCAATTGTCTTGTGTAAAACGATTCCACTGTTGTTGTCATTCGTTAATGCAACGCTCTCTTGAGAAAGTTTGTATGTCATCTGCATACCTACTGATGCATTTCTACTCGTTTGCTACTTTCTTTGGATAGAATATCTATTGGCATCAGTTCTGCAACAACAGAAACCAGTTCATAAGAGGTCGCTCTGAAAACGCTGCCAACTCTCTGCGCCCTTAAGCGCAAATTTGGGACCTGTAGAGTAATACGGAATAAGTTACTCCAGCTAGTAAAAGTCTCCGGCTGTAGCTCGGTCCGCTCATGTTTCGCATAATCCTAGCGAGCACTCTCGACGAATTTGCTGACTTTTTAGCTGGGTATACCAGATGTTTAAAAAACCGCTTTGCATCTATTATTACCCTAAGATATCTTATCGCTGCTTTGGATACTATTCGATGTCCATCAGCAGTGACTGATGGTTTCAATTTGTTTTCTTCCTACTATTGATGACCACTACTTTCTTTAGTCTTTATTTCGCGATATGTCAACCCATAGATGTCAACCAATATGGTACAAGCCGAATGATGTCGTTGCTGAATTGCTGAACCTCTTCTAGTAGTTTACCGACCACGACTTTGGTTATATCGTCTGCGAAGCCAATGATCTTTGCCTTCTACGGAATATCGAGTCTCAGGCGGATCAGTAGAAGTGCGGTGAAGTGGGAGGGTTGTGATCCCTTGTTTCCGGATCATAGCCTCGCTGATAAAAGAGAAGAAGAAGATCGATTCTCAGTAACATCATCATACATTACGTTCTACCATTTTTTTTTTTTTTGTCTATGGGGTGGTGGAAAACGCTACTGCTCACGAGAAACAGGCCCGCTCTGTTTCAAGTAGTGTGGGACTTTCTACTCACTAAAAACCCTTTACCCCTTTAACCCTTTTTCAACTTGACACCATCCACTCCGGAACCGCTTTTGCATTACTTCAGAGTGGTGTCGTTTTCTTTCCCCTTTCGGGGCCGGCTTTTTCATATTTGTCTCTTGCTTGCGGTTTAATTCTTTCTTGCCGGTAAGGCTTACATAAATCTCATGAGGGTGATTATTAGGTCTTCCTCTCTCTTTTTTGTTTTAAGCACTTTTTCTATAAAAGAACGTGCTTGATTCCAGCTCTGGTCACTCATTCACATTCTTGTCACTATGTTTTCCGAGGCAATGACGCCGATTAGAGATTATAGCGCCCTCCCTTCAGCTTCCCATCTGTTGCACTCGAATAACGTATGGTTTGCGTCGGCCAGTTCTGTGTTGCAATATTGGCAAGTCGAGCTCCCTGTTTTGCCCATTCTGTGGAGGTAGGCGTTGAAATAACCGTGTCCGGTAAGAAATTGGGTGGCGTAATAATTTACTTCCCCGTGTTTCCGTTCCTTCCGTTCAGCGATGTTGCTGATCAGTCTCGCGGTCCATCGTCCTCTGCTTTCTGAACTCCATCTCTCCTGCCATTTCTGTTTGGTGAGCTCCTTCGCCTCCTCGGTAGCCGCTTCCACTCCACTTTCCGCCTTTTTGTCGTAGACGTACTTCCTCTTTGCCACAAGGAGATCAATAGGGGTCACTCCCGCCACTATGAAGACGGCTGGTTCCGACACCTTTCGGTACGAACTTGCAACCCGTAATGCCGCGCGCCTTTGTACTGTGGCCATTTGTTACCCGTATTTCTCTTATCGTAGTGTGTCGGCCCATATTCCGCACCAATACAGGAGAACGGCGTGGATGACTGTCATCAGGAGCTTTCTCTTGCTACCTGTTGGACCTCCAACGTTTGCCATTAATATGCTCAGGGACATTGTGACCTTCGCAGCTCGTTCCAAAGCAGGTCTTATTTGGTGCCAGAATGTGGGCTTCGTGTTTAGGTCCCTAGGTACTTCACCGCTTCCTTGCTGGTTATTACCTCAGACCCGACTTGGAAGTCGACAATAGTTGGAATCCTCTTCTTTGTCAAAAGGACTATCTTCGTCTTTTCTGTTGCCAAACCTAAGCCATGTTCTTTCATCCAGAGACGCACCCGCCTGATCACCTGGTTGAGTTTTCTTTGCGCGCTCTCGGTGTCTCTTGCCGTAATCACCGCGGCGATATCATCTGCATACCCTACCAGGAAGGTGTCTTCGGGCATTTCCATACGAAGGATGCCATCGTAGGAGATGTTCCAGAGATCGGGTCCCAGGATTGACCTCTGCGCTGCTCCAGCAGTAATCTCCTTTATTCGTGGTCCCTCTGCGGTGTTGTATAACAGCTTCCGGTCCTTGAAATAGTCCTTCACCATCCGCAAGAGATATTCGGGAATATCAAAAATGCTTTCGAGGGCGTTCAGCATATCGCTCCATCTGGCTGAATTGATGTTATTTCGCACGTCCAGAGTTGCTAGCAATACGATTTTCCTTGAATAGTGGTTGCCCTGATGAGCCAATTGGCCGGTCCTTGCAACTTCTTCAATTGCTCCAATCGTAGAGTGGCCCTTTCTGAATCCGTGCTGTCTTTCGGACAAATCTCCTGCTCTCTGCACGGCTGCTGCGAGCCTTGGTTTTAACAACTTTTCCTGGAGTTTCCCTGCGGAGTCCAGCATACACAGAGGCCTGTACGCTGATGGGGAATCCGGGTCTCCTTTTCTTTTGCTGATCAGTACCAAGCCATGTAACTTCCAGCTCCTAGGGAAAACCCCTTCCTGGAGACAGCTATTGTACATGTTCAGCAGCAGCTGAGAACAAGTCTGGGCAATCGTCTTGAGCACTTAAGCTAGTATTCCGTCAGGTCCGGGGGCCTTTCGGTTTTGTAGTGTTTTCGACGCTAGGATCAACTCTTCTTCACTGAACATCGGGGTTTCTGGTCGTTGGACCGGAGAGGACCGACCACGGCTTTAGCTATATCGTCTGCGAAGCCAATTATCTCTGCCTTCTACGGAATCTCGAGCCTCAGTAACGCATCATACATTACGTTCCACCATAGGGGACCCAAGAACCCCGCCCGTAATCTTGTATTGTTTTTCTCTGTAGTCGATGTCTTGCAGACTCTATTTTCGAAAATACGGTACTCCAGTACTCCTTTGACCCTAAGCACTGCTATTATATGCTTCCAGTTAGTGTTGAAGGTGTTTTTATTGTCGGGTTATTACAACACAGTTCTGCTTACTCCCACATTTCCATCGTCTCCCCTCAATAGATTTCTCTCCTGCATTAACGACTTCCGCGATTGCGTCTATTATTGACCGCACCTTTCTGAACCCATATTGATGCTCTACTAAAAAAAAAATACAAATATTTGGCGCAACAGCTCTTTAAAGGGCCTAGCTTCTCGCAACCACTCATGTTGTGTGCGTTATATTTTTCACACGAATGGAAGGGACCTACAGTTTAATGCCGAATCCGAACGGCGATTTGAGAAGCTTTTTCGTGACAACAATACTCTCGGATGTTTGTCAGACGCTCGCGAGAGGTGGGACCGTAAAAAAACTTTTTTGGTATTTTCTGGGATTCGAACTTAGAACCTCATGCGTAGTGATCCGACACACTAACCACTTACGCCACGGCGCCCACTAAGCCCCTTGTATTTTCGATTGCGCCTTCTAGCCTTTCGCAAAATATTCGTTTATTGTATCGGGTGTAGATTGTTGAAGAGGTGGGATTAGGTCACCTTATCACTGCGGCCACATTGGGTCTATTGTCTGGTGTAACGACAATCTGAACTTTGGTAAGAGAGCTTGTATAACTTGCTTTGTATAGCCTTTCTTGACTGTCGTCTATGTTCGCTCTTCAACTGAGCTTAGAATCTAGAATCATTCCAAGTCTCTATCTCCGTGTATAGCAGGTGTTTTCCTGACACTATAAAAGGCCTCATTGACAATATTAGTGTCATTTTCTGTATTCCTACTATCAATCACCAGGGACAATGTGATAGCATTAAAGGCGTAATGGTCTTTTCTAAGGCAAGGAAGCAATGCAAGGGCGATGAGGATGATGATACTAAATAGTTCTCGCTCTCTAGCATGGAACCGATTTCCAGTCGATACCCAGCGAGAGTATGTCTTGATATGCTTGATGCAAAGGTTTCTACATTCAAGTGAGTTTGCATTTTTCGAATGGTCAGGTTGTGGGTTACTTGGCTTGCTAGCACCGCTTAAGTTCATTTTCAAAAGAAGAATATTCAAAATACTGTTTCTCTTTTTTTTACTTTAGCTCTGGTGTCACGACAATTTCCTCAACACACGAAATCTCCTCTACGCTCGAGATGTACGCAATCAACTGCTTGAAATCTCACAACGCCTTTCCCTAACGGTAGCAAGTTGCGGCAGTAACATGGATCAAGTTCGCAAGTGCCTTCTAGCAGGACTATTCGATAACATAGCTGAACTGCAACGCGACAATTTCTATCTCACACTATCAGGACGTCAACGTGCCAAAATCCATCCATCAAGTATACTTCATGGGAAATATCGCCCCACCTACATAATCTATACCGAAATTGTGTTGACCGAACGTAACTTCCTCCGACAAGTGACGGAAATCGAATCTGACTGGATCGAAGAAGTTGTTCCTAACCATCCGCATTTAAATAGAATAAAGAAGCCGTATTCATACTTCAGCTAGAAGATGTGACCCCTCTTGTAAAGTTTAACGATACATACATGCCTATACACGTATTTGTATATTTTTAAAGATTCTTAAGTCGCATTTGTGTATATTTTAAAATTAATAACTTGTTTATGTTGTTTTAAGAACAAACCAATGAATGATATTTGATTATATAAGTCTTTGAATAAAACAAAAAAAAAATAGAAAAGGCAAACGATTTGCTGATAGAGCATATCACACATTACCTACCTAATGTACCTTTTTAAAAGTGAAAATAAAACTTACATCTTGACAACGTAATACAGTGCATTTGGGTATTTGCCCAACACTAAACAAGTTTTTGTGCTTAAATTAATTTCACTCACGTATGTAGGTCGATCGCCACTCCAGCTGTTCATCGATTTTGAGAAGGAGTTCGATAGTGTGTGGGATTGTGACATTGAGAGATTTCTAAGGGATCAATAGTTTTTGGCTATAACTGTGGATATATGGTAATCCCAGGAGAGAGTCTTGTTGAACACCAAGATTTTTAACTTTGTCTACGAATTCAATTGGCTCATCTCCAAGGCACACTATGGGTAGGTCACAATCAACAATTCCGCTTCTGCCAATAACGAGACACTTGGTCTTGGATGGATTCAACATTAATGAGTTCTATACAGACCATGTTAGAATTTTATCAAGGGCAGCGTTGAGTTCATGAACCACGTCTTGTAAAAGGTCGGGTTTACAGCTGATATATAGTTGATATATAGTTATATATAATCCTATCTACAACATTGCGCTCATACAGACAAACGTTAAGCTATCTAGCTCGAAAGTAATTTATTGATAAATACCTTAAGTAAAGCAATTGCTTGGAGTTTTGGGAGCGGTGCTTACAATCGTAATTAGGTCGACGTTGTTGAAATCTAATAGAATAAAGGTATTAGGAGTAGCTGTTTCCCACATCTATCTTGCATTTTTGAAGGTGTATATAGTTTGTTAGTATTGACCAACTCCTCGGGCAGAAGCTAAAGTTAATATTGATGATATAACTTTCAGTAATTTGATAGGTAATGATCTTTACGGATTCTGACTCTTCTCGCCCACTTGACCGATTAACTGTCGGCTTGGTGTTGAAAATCAAGCGATTAAATTTTCATTTTGCATAGTTACAGAGCATGAACATTTAGTGTTCTCGTTTGCATGCGATTATTGGACATGCAGTTTTCTGCCCATGTATGTACTCGTACTAACGATAGGCGTACAATGGCCTTGTTAAAGTATCGCTTTAATGTAATTAGCTAATGAAACTCATTCGACGACGACGTTGACCACTTGGTTTTCGTAATTTATAATCGACTATTGTTCTAGTTGAGCGACTGAACAATCGTTAACATGGTAATTATAACGTTTCGTTACGTGTCACGTTAAATGAGCGTATAATTAAAAATTACGTTTGGCTATGGAGCACAACACCGACATGATAATACGTTTATGGTACTCTAAACATTCTGTGGACAAAGCCTCGGAATTCCAGAGTGCAAAAAGGAACTATGCTAAATGCTCTTAGGCTACCTCAGGTAAAAAAATGTAAACCCAGCGATTTCACAGGCCATCTCAGCACTATTGAAAACGTCCAAAACAATCCAATCTTCAAGATTCCAGACACGATGCTCAAGAGATTCCGGTTCTCCAGGAAATTCGAAATGGTCATTAGTGACCATCAAGAATGAAGAAACAAAGGTCTCGAGACACCACCTAATGCACAAATCTGGTACACAGATGGCTCCAAATTGAAAAATGGCAGTACCGGAGCTGGGGTCGATGGTCCCAACTTTCAGCGTGCGACAGCGCTTGGTAAATCTCCTAACATCTTCGAAGCATGCGATAGAACTATGTATTCGGGAGTGCCTGCGGAGAAACACTACCGTAAGCCGCATCTTTATCTATTCAGACAGCCAGGCAGCGTTAAGGGTCATTAATTTCTATACGGAAGGGTCAAAGCTCGTGTGGGACTGTCTCGAGCTCCTTGATAACATCGTATCCACAAATCAGGTTACCGTAGCATGGATTCCTGGACACGAAGTGTTTGAGGGGAATGAACGAGCAGACTGTCTGGAAAGGAGAGGCGCCCACTCATCGGCCCTGAACCCTACTTCGGGGTATCACCCAGTGATATCCACTCCACAGTAACAAAATGGGAAGCTAAAGACTTAAGACTGACTAAACACTGGGCTAACCAAAAGAGCATAAAAAAGCGAACAAGTTCATAAACCCCAACAGAAATAGAACCAGCAAGCTACTTGAACTAAGCAAAGACGATAACGGACACTAACGGACTACCTATCTAAATAAAATTAAACTTTCAGATACGGCCATGTGCGAACTCCGCAGGGAACAAAGAAAACACATTCTTTGTGAATGCCCAGGGGCCGCAAAGAAACGATTACTGCAAATAACGCGGGTCTCGATGGATCTAATGGATACCTGGAACATGGAAACCAAGACATTATTGAGGTTTATCAAGAGCCTTAATTTGTAATTCTGGTTAACCATTGGGCCAACACAATAGATCTTATATGTCGCAGTGCACTTGGGCCCCAATCATCTTATCGTATCGTATCGTATCTCCAGAGTTTTAGTTGCATGCGACGATCATGACAACCGTCACAAATCTGCGATTGCTTTGTGTTATGAACACTTGCTCTCACTAACCCTAAAATCTATTATTTGACTTGTTCCACTGCATATTTTTCTCATAAAAAAGGCAATTATTCAGCGCACTCTTTGTTGTCCGATTTTTCCGAGTAATTAGCTTTGCTTTGGTTGAAGCTTTGAGATTGAGATCATTCCTTGATCTTTAGCGACAAGCTCAAAAATGGATTCTGGTGTTGATGATATCTCTTCCGTGGGATTAGCCATGGACTCGAAACGGTACTTCAGGCTGAACTTCATGCCATTGAAACATGTAGTAGCATCAACCTTAGTTTTGGCACAAAGGCATATATACTCATGGACAGTAGTGATGAGTTCCATATTTCTGTTCAGCCAGTCTCCTGAATCTTAAGTAAAATAACAAAGAACACCCTTAAATCTAGCACTCGTCTACTTTTTTCCGGGCAGCGCCGTGGTGACTAAACCATGGAGCACTGTGTTATATCAAGAGATCTTCTTTAAAGACATTCATACACCACGAGGTTTAAAAAATCAGTCAGCAGGAAACATTCTCGCCTTCATTAGGAAGACCCAACGACTTCTGAGCTCAATCTAGCTTTCAGCTCAGCTTTCAAATCCTAATCCTTAATGAAGAAAGAAAACAATTGGCTGTGTAGATAAAAGTTTTGCATGTCCTCTTAGCGTGTTTGCTGGAATTCAGCCAACTCAACAAGACTGCTGTGGGCTCCGTGGCGTAAGTGGTTAGTGTGTCGGATCACTACGCATGAGGTTCCAAGTTCGAATCCCAGAAAACACCAAAAAGCTTTTTCACGGTCCCACCTCTCGCGAGCGTCTGACAAACATCCGAGAGTATTGTTGTCACGAAAAAGGTTCTCAAATCGCCGTTCGGATTCGGCATTAAACTGTAGGTCCTTTCCATTCGTGTGAAAAATATTACGCACACAACATGAATGGTTGCGAGAAGATAGGCCCTGGCACTTTAAAGAGCTGTTGCGCCAAATGTTTGCATTTGTAACAAGACTGCTTGCTCAGAAGTGAACAAGAATCCAAAGACAATCCATATTCAAGTGGTGACTTACCTACCTTTCACCCGATTTTTCATAGAACCAACCTGCTTGTAGATGGTCTCCAGTTCGATCTTCGAAAGAATCAAAAACAAAAGTATTTCCTTCGACTTTGGTTTGATATCACATATATTTTACTTAAGCAACACAATATGTTTATAGAACAATCAAAAGCGATCCGTCCCCCTTCTACTACTCAATAGACTCACTTTAAAAAATAAACAGTTATACAATACAATAATATAATACATTTCAAAAGCGCTCAAGTATACAATCATCACCAAGTGTACACATTTACTAAACAAGGACTTAAGTTCTAGAATGCAATGCGGTTTGGCTAGACGTTGTCCCGATTCCGATTTCCTCATCCTCACTATCGGAGTCCTGTGGGGACACGCGTATAGCCTGATACCACTTGTTTGTCAAGTCGGCCATTTGACTCTTACAATCGTGCAGTTCCTGCGTTGTAAAGCGTCGGGTAAAGAACGGAATGAAGTACTTTCGGTCCATGCGACCGAAACCGGCAATTCTCGTTGTCGAGAATCCAATCTCCTCCTCTTCGGTGAGCTCGGATAAGTGCTCCGAATCGATAGCTTGTCCCCATTCACGGGTTTTACTTAGCGAGACCGACTTGGAGCGCTTTCTGCCACTAGACCGTCGGCCTTCGGTTCTATTGCCCCGCTGACTGCGCTTAAGTCGTTTGCCTGGTTTCAGGTATTTCATCAGAGGCATGGTGGAACCACCGAGAACCAAGGTGGTGAATAAAACAATGATTAGGGTGGCCGTGATTATTACGTGACGGGTTTCATCGCTAGACAGCTCCAAATGCAGAGATAAGGCGTACGAAATGGCACCACGCAGACCGGAGAACCACATGATGAACTGCATTTTGCTGTTGATTTTGTGCTCTCGGAATTTGTTCACCAGAAACGCCAGTGGGAATATATTGCACGCCCGACCTATCAAGCAGAGGATGATGGCCCAGATGACAAAGGACAGCTCTACTTGGTGCTTGAACGAGAAGATGGCCAAGCCGAGGTAAGCGAAGACGCAGGTTTCCGCGATGAAAGCAAGTGTGCGCATAGTTTGCTGCATTGTAATCTGTGTCACAGTGGACAGGTTGAAATGGGTGTAGTGCGACATGACGATACCACAGAAGAGGATGGCCATGATTCCGGAGAGATGAATTCCCTCAGCCAGGACGTACGGAGCGTATGTGAACATCAGCATCATGGCAAACTCCAACGATGGATGCTTCCTCAAATCGATGTGCTTCAGCAAGAGAGCGCTGATCAATGCGAAGACGACGCCGATGCCCGCCGAAGCGAAGAACATCTCGCAGAAGGTCTTCAGGGCCTTCAGGATGGTTTCGCCGGCATTGGTATTGGACGACGCTGGGCTACTGGCCGCCGCTGAAATACTAGTCGTCAAGACAATGGATATGGCATCGTTCAGGATACTCTCTCCAAACACCAACATGTTGAGAATGGGATCAACCTCAAGAGCATGGAATATGGCCACCGTTGCTACAGGATCCACAGCCGAAATCAACGAACCGAACGCGAATGATTCCGAAAAGTTCAACCTATAGGCGACCTCTGCCAAGCCCAGCAAGTAGATCCCCGACCCGATTACCAGCGCCGAGATGGTCGTTCCAAAGATGGCAAACACCAGGATGGATCCGATGTTCTGAAAGAAGTTACCTTTGTGCAGATTGTAGCCAGACTCAAAGATGATCGGTGGCAAGAGTACCAGGAAGAACCCGGTGGGGGAGAACACCTCCTCGCGCTTCCAGCTGGTCTTCTCGCCGCTCATCACGTTCAGGAAGAGCCCAATAAGCGCGCCGAGGAACACCACGACTATACTCTCGGGCAAGTACTGGAACCCGGTGTGCAGCATGAAATGGATGAGCAAAATGCCCATGATGATGATGCACAGGACGAAGAATATGGACAGCGAACTGTTGTGCTCCTGTTCGACGGCCTTCCGATCGGGTAGTGGGGGTTCCGCCGACGGGGTGGTGTTCGAGCTCTTGGCTTCCGGAGTCAGTTTTGCTTCTACCGCCTCCGATGTTGATGATAGTGCGACTTGTGACGCGTTTTCGTTTTCTGGTGGAGCTACTGTGGAGGTGTTGGTGGGCGCCACCGCCACCGCTGGCAAGGTCACGAGTGATTCATTCTGGCCAGATGTGGTGGCGGACAATGTACAGACGACGCAGAGTAATACTATGCCCGTTCTCAACATTTTGATATGATACTCGTCAACTAGGAGCGGAAAAATAATTTAAGGGACGGGAGACCCATTTATTTTGGTTGGAAAATCCCGAAAAATACTACTGGAGCAGGGTTCTTGTTCTTGATAATCTACACGTCAGATAGAGTGAAGTGGCTGTCAAAATTCAACGTGTACGCTTGGTTCGAGTATCGGATAATTTAGGGAAAGTCGCTTCTAGAACAGTTTGATTAGAAAATAAATGGTAGCTTGTGGAGGAACAGGTCAACAAATCAGAAATCCATTACCCGCTTATTACACTGCAAACCGATATTAGTGAAAACGGTAAGAGCAAAACACAGCTGTCGGATCAGCTTGATTTTTTCTGCATTGGCCTAGCTTCTATATGGGAATCATAGCAGATGCTCAATATTTTTGATAGAGTAGTTTAAAAGATAATAAAATGTTCCAAAGAACTGGATCACAATTTCTATCTTCAATTTGAAAACCGAGTGCATTGCGTTCCTCTTATACAAATATACACTTCAGATAGAGGATGGCATTGGTGCAGTAGGTTGTGTGTTTGCTCGTTGACCGATGAGTGCAAGTTCAAGACCCAGCGGGAACAACAATCTTTCAGTCACCCGAGCATAAAATGAAAACGAAATATATCGAAGTTTTTCCAACCACTGTACCAATGAAGGTTTCTGCCCGGTAGTAATAAAAATAAATATTTGGCGCAACAGCTCTTTAAGTGCCAAGGCCTAGCTTCTCGTAACCACTCATATTGTGTGCGTTATATATTTCACACGAATAAAAGGGACCTACAATTTAATGCCGTATCCGAAGGGCAATTTGTTTTGAGAATTGAGAAGGTTTTTCGGGACAACAATACTCTCCTATGTTTGTTAGATGTTCGCGAGAGGTGGGACCGTAAAAAAACTGTTTGATGTTTTCTGGGATTCGAACTTGAAACCTCACGCGCAATGGTCCGACACACTAGGTTGTCAAACCAAACATGCCTACAGCGTGAACTTTGATTCATTTTGATGTTCATTTATAGATGTCAAAACATTAGTAGTGCGTTCCAGGTCAAGCGCAGTTTGTGAAATTTGCGAAATATGCGAGTTTGGACTTGGGACTAGATCGAGTTAATTTATTAATTTCACATAAGCTGAAAGCATTTGCCATTTCTCTTTCCTTGTGTTCGTAAGCATGCTTGACATACAAAGCAAAAAGGGATATTTCACCAATTTCTTAGTTGAATTTCCTTTTGTTAGGTGAAACAACATTCTCGGAAGGGGATATTGGTCTTAAAATCAACACGGGAGTGAGTTGTAAGACACAGAAGTAAAAAAAAAAAGAAAAAAGCGTGATAAAAATGTATCAAAAAAACAAAAAAAAATTATACAGCTCACCGATACGAAGCTATTTCTTCCCTCACTGGAACACGTCTCATGACAGTTCTCATTTCGGCTATCTTTGGGGTGGCAATGGTCTAGTAGTAACGTCATCAATTGCCATTCTAATGGTTCATGGTACAAATCCGGACGTCCGTAAGCATTACAAATATAAATATTTGGCGCAACAGCTCTTTAAAGTGCCAGGGCCTAGCTTCTCGCAATCACTCATGTTGTGTGCGTTATATTTTTCACACGAATGGAAGGTACCTACAGTTTAATGCCGAATCCGAACGGCGATTTGAGAAGCTTTTTAGTGACAACAATACTCTCGGATGCTTGTCAGACGCTCGCGAGAGGTGGGACCGTGAAAAAACTTGTTGGTGTTTTCTGGGATTCGAACTTGGAACCTCATGCGTAGTGAACCAACATACTAACTACTTACGCCACGACGCCCACGTATGCATTGTTTCTCATGAAATATACAAAGTCAGTCCGATCAATTGCGAACGCTTGTGTGAACACTACTGCGAAGGCATGTCACTGGCAGTAGCTTGGTCATACGACTGGAAAAAATGTTCGCTCTATTACAAAAATTTCCCCAGTTATTTGGACACCACCCCCGGTGTTTCTTTGAAGCATATACAACTGAGCTTCAAACTCTCTACCAAATCTACCAAATATATCTTTCCCAACGCCCACACTGTGTACAAACATGTTATTCATAGCCCCTTGAGTGCGCGCAAATTAAAAAAAAAATTGTGGTTGTGAAAACCTATCTTACCTCCACTCCCGAGCATGATTAATTTGGTTATCTCTGCTGTTCCGAGATGTAAGGTATTATTTATAATATTTGCTTGACTTGGAATGCACTCCAGCCTACATTATTGACATTTGAAATCACTTTAACTCGATGGGAACGGCTTTTGAGATTTCGGTAAAAGTTCATCGAAATCTCGGGATTTCGGTTCGGTGGGAACATGGTATTACCATTAAGAGTTACCCTTGTATGTACTTGAACTAATTGTCTGCACCCATTTTCTTGAAACAGACACTCAAGTTCCCTTTTATAAATATTGAAACTAAGCGAATCAATATTAAAATCACCAAGTATCACTAGATCTTTCACCGTCAGTTTATCTAACAAATCATTAATGTAGTCACAAAACTCCCACATCGAGGTACTTGTTGATCTATACACTGCTATAAACGTTATCGATTTCTGCTCTATTTTAACTTCTATCATCAGTATCCATATTTTTAAGTCAACTTGTATAGCTTTTATAAGTGAATATTCCCAAGTGTTCTTTAAATAGACAACTATGCCTCCAGTACGGGAAGATGTGGTTTCACATCTAATTATGTTGCAATTGTTTACACTTATTTTACTGTTCATTACACTTGTACCGAGGTGCGTTTCAGACAAGACGATTATATCATATTCACTCTTGTATATTACGTTTTCGAGCTCTCTAAAATTATTGGTTAAACCTTGAATATTTAAATACATACATTGAAACTTTGATTGCTAGTAAGCCATTTTTTCTCTCTCTCTCTCTCTAATCTTCTTAAATATACCGGACAGTTTGAATCCCTAGCATCATGGCCCGAATCGATTTCTAAGTTCAATTTATTAATTGTTTCACTTACTTATATTATTTGCCTGAGATTAGATGATTTTAAAATGACTCGAAACAAAGTTCAAAATAATAGTTTATAACAAAACTTAGCAAGGTCATCCAAAACAAAATGCAATAATTCCTTTTTAACACGAATCCAGCTGTAACATGCACCTCAGCAATTCAATTTTTTTTGTTTATATCGAGTGACAGTTCTCACTTTTCATCGAACGTCAGATCAAGTAATAACCATATCCACCATGGTTATGCAAACGAACGAACTACGAATTTTAATAGCCTCTAATTCGTTTTCCATTGGTTTCGCTCCTTTTTGATTCCAATGGAATATGTGGAATCGTCTTCTGCATACTTCTGTGTGTGTTGGTGAATGTCTGATTTTTTGTTTACATTTTTCACAGAAAAACAAAGCAAAAATGGCCTAATGAAAAACGACATTAGCAATTCCATCATGTTTTATTAATATATTATCAAGTTTTTAATTATATTTATGTAAAATTTGTTTCTACTAACTTGCCCCAAATGGGAAAAATAATGAACAAAAGAATGCGTATTGTACCATATGACTTTGACAAATAGTCCGATATAAGGGTTTATATGTGTGAGTGCATTTTGAGAGCACTCCCAAACGAAATCCGGAAGAGAAAAACACTCCCGGAGCAGCACTCCGAACAGCCAATACAGGAAGAATGGGAGTAATTTTTATGTGCGGAACACAAAAAGAGTACTCCTTTTTGCCCAATGGAAAACAACATAAGGATGAGAGTGAGGAGAAGAAGGGCATGAAGATGGATGTACAAGAAACACATACATTTTTGTGGTGAAAAACATGACTAAGTCGTCAATTTATTCTGAGAATTTTTTTATATTTTCAACATGAAACAGGAATGTATTTATTAAAAATATGACGGTTTTAAAAAGTATAGATAAAATACTAAAGAACAGAACAAAATCCAACACTACACCGAATGTACACTCGAACAGATCGCGGTGTAATTTTTTCGGAGTAAACGGGGAATTGACAGCCATCTGTTGTGACTGACAGCTGGTCGAAATTTTTTATTTACATTTCCCCGTTCGGCTCGAAGCTGTCATGGAGCTGGCAATCCAAAAAGACTGCGAAACCATCATCGAGGGCTTTATCCTGAATGAGAACCCCAGATTCGAATCCTTCGTCTACCAATGGAAGACAACCCTGTTCCAGCGCATATACACGTAAGAATCCCTCGCCTCCTTTTCAGAATTGTTCCGCAACTTAACTTGCCTCTTCCAGCGCTCAGTCCATTTCGGTGGAGATAATCCAGTCGACGAACGCCTGCATCCACTATGCCAAGCGCATCCTCTCATATAAGAACACAATGCCCAGACTGGGCGCCCTGTTCTTGCTCTACGCTATCCACTTCAAACAACCAACGGACCGCTTCCACAAGATCGACATCGACCTGACTTCCTGGCTGAAGATCAAAGAGTTCCTGTTCTGCCTGGACAACATGCTGTATGCCGAGGGCGCCAAATGCATATTCTGGGATCTCCTCAAGGAGGACTCCTTCAGGTGAGGAAAGCATGTGTTTCGTTATCTTTCCACGGCGCGTAACAGAATTTCTTCAACAGGTTCGTCGCCTCGGACATCTACTATGGCCTGGAGAACCTGATAAACCTGGACAAAATTCGCAATAGTGCGGAGTTCAACTTGAGCAGGACCCTGCATATCTTCCGAAACGATCTGAAGTACTTGACCTGCCAGAGGGGAATCTTCATGGGAATCACGAAGTTGGAGGACGGCTACAGTGAAATGAAGGAGCTGATGAATCAGAGCAGTTCGACGGAGGAGACGCACACCACCATACCGCTGTCAAAGACGTTTGAAGAACTCAAAGCCGCATTCAATAGCCTGAATGTGTTCATAAAGAGCCACTATTCGCATAAGAGGAGGAAAAACAGACTGGATCGCGATCGAATCAAGAAGAAGGTCATCAATAAACCAAAACGAAAGGGCTACGGATGGATGATGGCATTGAAGGATGTACCTATAGATAAGAAGTGCTATCTCTGAAGAGAACCAATGAAGAAGGCGGGTAGTGAGCTCTAAATTACATTACATTTATTTATGTATACACGATTGCTGTTTAGTGTTAGCTTCAATTTTAATACAAAATTGACTGAAAAAACTTGCTTTTGTGTTTTTCATTAGCCTCAACCAACAGACCTACGGCAAAAGAAAAAAAAACTTTATGATCCTAAATGGAGACCACTGAAGAATCTTTTCTTCTTGCTTATCATCCTTCTGATACCTTTGCGTGGGCTTGCGTTCCTGATTATTTGCATTGCTGAAAGACCGAACTAGACTTGTAAATTCTTCATCCATGATGTCCTTTGTCCGCCTACTGTTCTTCTTCCTTCGACTTTTCCTCGAAGAATTATCTGCAGCAGCTGATACTTGTTATATCTAATCACATGTTCCAGATATTCCAGCTTTCGTCTTTTATAGTGTTCCCTTTTTGCACTCATCCTTCTTAGAACTTCTATGTTGGAGATTCTTTCTGTCCATGATATTTTTAGAACTCTACTGAACAACCACGTTTCAAATGCTTCCAGTCTTTTTATTATTGCCTTGCTTAATGTCCAAGTCTCTGCTCCATACAAAAGCGTAAACCAAACGTAGCACTTGATTAGCCTTTTCTTCAAAGATAACTGAAGTATCTGGCAGAACGCTGCTCGCCCTAGCTCAATTCTGCATTTTATCTCCTCGGCTGATGTTGCTTTAGAGTTGAATTGTGTTTCCAAATATTTAATACTATTCACACGATTTAATTTAGTGCCTCCGATTTTTAGCTCTGCATTGTTACCATTTCTCTTCGATATCACCAGGAACTTTCTTTAAAAATTTGCTCGAAGTGCATACACTCGATTTCATAACTACATCACCACCCCTGTATTTGAATTTTTTTTTAAATTAAAATCTTGTTTTTTGCAAGTAACTATTTTTACCCGAAAGAGTAATGAAAACGTAAACAATTCTGTAAAAAGCGAAAAGTTCCGTAATCCTTTCTGAGAAAAAAGACAAGAAAACAGTTTTTTGAATTTTTCATAACTATATCACCACTTCAGTTTTAATTGCATACAAATTTATTACACTTTGAAAACACATAATTCTTAAATGATCAGTAATTGGTGGGATCTCCTTTCTTTTCCACTAAAGAGAAAATCCTATTTGGCATACTGTTGATTAAGTTTTTTAACATATCCTGCAGGATTGTGGCCCAAGAAGTATTTATTGCTGCTTTTAGGTCGCCCACGCTGTTAAACTGCCTGTTATTGGCGTAAACCTTTCGCACCAGTATGCCCCGAAGATTTTCAATCCGGTTTTGATCTGGTGAGCAAGCAGGCCATTCAAGAATATAGATCTCATGTCGATTAAACCACGATTTGGTTGCTCTGCTGGTGAGAATAGCGGCGTTGTCCTGCTGGAAAACCCATTCCGTGTCTTGATTATTTACCAAAAATGGCAAAAGTTGTGTTTTAATGACGCCAATGAATTCGTCACTATTCATCCTAGTGGATTGGTTCCAGCTAAAGAAAATCCGCCGCAGACCATCAGACTTCCACCGCGAAAATTTCTTCTTGAAAAGTGCACTGGATCTTTTCGCAGATCTCTCCAATAGTATTGGAAACCATCTGGACCGTCAAGGTTGAATTTCTTTTCGTCAGAAAAAATTAGCTTTGCTTAAAAATGCAGCAATAATAAGCATATGCAGAGTAGAAAGGGAACACGTTTTTGATTACCTTGCTCCAGTCACGGTTCATGTTTTTTCGAGCGAATTCTCGGCGACCTTATGACGCATTGTCAACCGCGATACAGCCCTAATTTTTTAGATTTTCAGGTACGTACAGTTCTTGATAACTCGTTAAATGGTTGAACAGGACACATTTAAATTAAGTTCATTCTTGAACTGTTTTAAGATCTTTGTTGAATTGCTTGTTGCCTTGACAATGCAACGCTCTTGTCTTAAGGATAACTTTCTTTTCGGACCACCAGTTTTCTTAGAACCTTAAGAGTCTTGGTTTTTCAAAAAATTTGAAACCGTTTCGTGATCACGTCCGATTTTTTTTACCAATTTTACGTAAAGACAGCCCTTGATCATGGTAAGCAATGATTTTACCTTTTTCTTCCTCCGATAAATATTTTCCGCGTGGCATTTTTTTAGAAAAAAACTCGAAAAACCTCTTATTTTAACAGTTAAACAGATTTGGAGAAAAACTTAAACTCAAACTATTGACATCACGCATGTGCAGCTCGTGGTGATATAGTTATGGAAAATGCAAAAAACTGTTTTCATGTCTTTCCTCTAAGAAAGGATAACGGAACTTCTCGACTTTTTACAGAATAGATTACGTTTTCATTACTCTTTCGAGTAAAAACAGTTACTTGCAAAAAAAAAAAAGATTTTAATTTTAAGAAAATTCAAATACAGGGGTGGTGATATAGTTATGAAATGGAGTGTATAAGAGGGCGATAAAATTCACCCTTACCTTACTCCTCTAAGAATTTCAATATCTTGTGATTCTACTCCATCCACTTTTATATATGCTTTCTGATTCTCTGCCGTCGATTCCTTTGT
The DNA here is from genome assembly GCA_945910035.1 of Brachypalpus laphriformis. NCBI lineage: Eukaryota > Metazoa > Arthropoda > Insecta > Diptera > Syrphidae > Brachypalpus > Brachypalpus laphriformis. The sequence continues at coordinate 131,259,898 of OX246755.1, forward strand.
TCCTTAGCATTTCTAATAACTTTCCGTAACGGACTTTATCGAAGGCTTTTCATAATCTATGAAACATATATACAGATCTTGGTTTACCTCTATGCTTCTTCTCCGTGGCTCTTTCTCGACTGTTCTGCGCCATGTTCTCCTTGGACCGCAAGGCCTTCTGCCATCCTGAGTTAAAGGGTTCCATTGCATAGCATGGTTCGCTATGGAACTGTCACCCTTACGGAACGTGTGACCAATCCACTGCCACTTCCGCCGTTGGATGGTTGTGCCTATTGGTTCCTGACCCGTTCACTCGTAAAGGTGTTCGTTAGAGATACGATTGCGCCAGAAAATCCTTAGATATTGCGCAGGCACCTATTAACAAACGTTAGCAGCTTTCTAGTTATATTAGTGGTCACTCTCCACGTGCTGCATCCATATAGCAGCACGGAATAAACCTTGGAGCGGAACAGTCTTATTTTGGTGCTCAAACTGATTGCATTGCTTCGCCATATTATGGACAACATCCCGAACGCGGACTTTGCTTTGGCGATCCTGTTGGCTATATCCAGTTCGGTTCCACCATCGGTCGAGACAATACTCCCACGATACTGGAAATCCTCTACTCTCTCTACCGGTTGTTCAGCAATGCATATTTGAGCCGATGAGTTTGTTCCAAGGCTGATAATTATAGTTTTCGTCGTATTAATTTTCAGTCCGGCGACGCCTGCCTCCCTCCACATTCTGCTGTCAGTTGGTGGAGATCCATAATTCTGTGAGAGAGTAAGCATACATCGTCAGCGTAGTCAAGATGTTTCAGTTGGGATGTAAGAGTCCATCGAATTCATCCATCGCTAAGCACCAATAGGAATAGTATTGGTGACAGAAACAGCCTTGTCACTTTGGATCTCAAATTCAGACATCCTTCCTCTATGCAGAACGTGACATTTGGAGCCTTCATATGTACCTTTGATAATAGTGTAATATTCTTGCTGGGGTTCGTTTAAATAAAACATTCTTTTGCGTATTTTAATCGTTTATTTATTATCAAACACCAACTTTATTTAGCACAATAGTCAATCACTTTATTCTTTATTTATTTTAAAATAAACGGTCGCTACAGATTTATTTTCACAATGTCGCTTGCTTTCACCACTGGTCGGATATCTCTTGTAATCGCTGTATTCACTTATAAACAACTGTGTCGACGTTGGTTGTGGTATGGGTATTTATAGGAAATTGCAAGGGGTTCTAGAACATGCTGGATGTTTCTCCGGGTGAATTGAGGATCATGGAATATTGGGATATTGTGTGGAACAATTGTGGAACGTAAGCACACCAGGTTGGAACGTAAGCACATCAGGTTGGAATATTTACTACTAGTAGGCAATAGATATCGTTGCACAGTTTGAGATATAGTGGTTTAGTTCTTGGGACACAAACCATCCTGTAGTCAATGCTACAATAGTGTAGCATTGACTGCAGGATGGTTTGTGTACCAAAAACTGAAACACTGTATCTCAAACTGTAGCAACTATTGCAAAACATTCTAGCAGTAAATATCCCAACCTGATGTGCTTACGTTCCACAATTGTTCCACACAATATCCCAATATTCCATGATCCTCAATTCACCCGGAGAAACATCAAGTATGTTCTAGAACCCCTAGCGATTTCCTATAAATACCCATACCACAACCAACGTCGATACAGTTGTTCATAAGTGAATACAGCGATGACAAGAGATATTCGACCAGTGGTGAAAGCAAGCGACATTGTGAAAATAAGTCTGTAGCGACCGTTTGATTTGAAATAATAAAGTGATTGAACATTGTGTTAAAATGAAGTTGGTATTTGATAATGAATAAACGATTAAAATACACAAAAGACGGTTTTATTTAAAACGAACCCCAGAAAGAATACTACAATAGCAATTAGTTTATCGGGAATACCTCTCCTATGTTAGGCACGCCAAATAAACTCCCTGTTGACACTATCGAATGCCTTCTCAAAATCGATGAACAGCAGAAGTGAAGTGGCGATCGATATTCAACGCACTGTTCGATGATAATCCGCAGGGTGTTGATGTGGTCGGCACAGGAGGATCCAGAGCGGAAACCTGCTTGTGCGGCATCGAGTGTGCCTTCAAGATGTTGTTTGATTCGCTCCAGGATGATTTTAGCTATTATCTTAGCTACAGCCTTAGCTACAGCAAGCAGCACGCAGATACCCCTCCAGTTTTCACTTTCCATTAAATTTCCTTTTCTATGAAGCTTGACGATCATTTCCTTTTTCCATTCGTTAGGAAAGCTCTATCTATAAGTGGAAGCAGAAGCTCAGCCGATGTTGTTGGCGCTGCCTTTAAGAGCTTTGCTGGAATACAGTCAAGTCCTTTCGGACCGTACAATACAATTGTCTTAGAGGGTTTCAAGCTTGCAATTCGCCATATAAATGCAGATGGCTCCGTTTTGTCTCCGACTCTCTTTCTTGTTTTTATAAATGACCTCTTCAAGCTACAACTTACTACTCATGGGAGTGGGACCTTTAGAAATCCGCGTAGGGCCAACTGGTCAAAATTCAAGAGAGAACTGAGGAAATCAGTGTATTACCTCACTGAGGACCTCGACTCGACTGAAGCAGTTGACAATGCAGTCGTTGCACTGACTGGTTCCCCTACGCGATCCTTCGAGAAGTCTTGTCCGGTTAGTAGGCTTAGCGGTAAAAGGCGTCCACCATGGTGGAACGACAAAATAGCGGAACTCACTCGTATTTCAGGAGAAGGGTGGAATCTCGCTAAGGAGGGGGTCGTCGAGTGGTCCACCTATGAAGAAATCGTGAAGCTCCTCAAGAAAGAGATTAGGTTCGCAAAGAGGAACTCTTGGAGGTCCTTTGCGTATCTATAGAATCAACAAACGAAGCGTCCCGCCTAAGGAAGGTCCTGGCCAAGACACCAACGCCGGAATCCAATATTAGGAAAAGCGATGGCACCTGGGCAGAATCACACGAGGAAACGCTGGATATGCTACTGAGTACTCACTTTCCCGGATGTACATCAATCTCCGGAGATGATCTAACCATTCCAGAGACGACATCGGGAATAAGCGCGGAAGAGGTGGGTTATATAATAGATGATGACAAGATAGCTTATGCAATTAAATCATTTGCTCCATATAAAGCACCAGGAATGGATAACATTCGACCTGTGATGCTGCAAGAGTCAGTGGATATTGCTATTCCATGGCTCAAACGTATCTTCACAGGATGCCTTGAGCCGGGTTATGTTTCTAAAGCATGGCGGGAGGTGCGCGTTGTTTTCATTCCCAAAGCAGGAAAAGCGAGCCATACAAACGCAAAAGACCTGAGACCTATCAGTCTATCGTCCTTTTTGCTGAAAACTCTGGAACGTTTGATAGATGTATATATAAGAGGTGTGATCGGCGATGATTATCTATCTAAATCACAACATGCATACATCTGCGGCAGATCGGTAGACACGGCCCTCCACCGGGTCGTATCGAGCATAGAAAGATCCCTCCACTTCAAGGAGTTCACTCTTGGGGCGTTCCTGGACATTGAAGGAGCGTTCAACAACGTAAGCTCTAACGCAATCCTGAACAGTCTGCACAAAGCACATCTCAACACCGGCCTCTGCAACTGGATTGCGCAGATGCTTCAATCAAGGATTATATCTTCAACGCAAGGAGATGTAACCATCCGGAGAAGGGTCTGCAGAGGAACATCCCAAGGTGGAGTCTTGTCCCCGCTAATATGGCTCCTTGTGCTGGATGAGATCTTGGTAATACTGAAGGAAAACGGCTTCAACGTGACGGCCTATGCGGACGATGTCGTTATCCTGGTTTCGGGAAAATTTCCTCCAGTCCTAAGTGAAAGGCTCGCGCTACAGTATAACTGGGTCAACAGCAAAAGGCTGGGAGTGAATCCTTCAAAGACGGAGGTAGTTCTCTTCACTAAGAGGAGATCAATCCCTACTTTCAGACCCCCAAATATTGGTGGCACTGAACTAAGTATCTCAAGTTCAGCTCGATATCTGGGCGTAGTTCTAGATTCCAAACTTAACTGGAAGGAAAATATTGCCGAACGCGCTAAACAAGCAAGCATAGCTTTCTACTCCTGCAAAAAGGCTTTCAGTAATACGTGGGGCTTCAAACCGGCCGTGGTGTGCTGGATATACACGGCGGTTGTAAGACCCATTCTCACATATGGTTCACTAGTATGGTGGACGGCACTTGACAAGCAATACCTGCTTTCAAACCTCACCAAAATCCAGAGGGCGGCGTGCATCGGAGTCATGGGATCAATAAGAACAACACCAGCAGCGGCAATGGAAACCATGCTTAGTTTCATTCCGCTTGACATATACTGCAGCAGTCTGGCGGCTAAAACCGCTGTAAGACTGAGAGAAGGTCGGTTGTGGTCATCAAGCCTTTACGGCCATGCATCCATTCTGTCCCGATGGGGGATCACCAGCGGATTGACGGGAACTGATCACATGAACCCGATGCTAGCATTCGAAAGGAGATTCACTACAAGAATTCCCGATAGAATATAGTATATTATAATAAGAATCGAAGAACCATGAAGAAAGAGGAGTTGGCTTTCTATACCGATGGTTCTAAGATGGACGTTGGCACGGGAGCCGGAGTTTATTGTGAGGCCCTAGGAATAAACCGCTCCTTTAGAATAAACGACGACTGCAGCGTCTTCCAGGCCGAGGTCGCAGCCATTATACAGGCTGCTGAAATTATACGCGAGAGTAATATCGTTGGCAAAACGATCACTGTCTATATAGGCAGCCAGGCAGCCGTTAAGGCTTTGGACTCTGCCGTAGTTAGGTCGAAGCTCGTGAGAACCTGTAAATCACTCTTAAACGAGATATCTAGAAACAATGCGGTGACCCTCTGCTGGGTACCAGGGCATATGGATATCGAAGGTAACGAAAGGGCTGACGAGCTTGCTAGGAAAGGGTCGGCGCTGCACTTATCGCGGGCCCTCCCCTCTGTAGAAACCCCAATCAGTTCCTTGCGGAAAAAAATAGAGGATGAAGCCACCGGTCGAGCAAACAGACGCTGGGCTCATATGGAAACGTGCGCAACGGCCAGGGCGCTATAGCCGGCCAACAGCAAGAAGAGATCAACCTCTCTGGTAAAACTTAGTCGTTATAACGCACGGGTCATTTCTGGCATAATTACCGGACATTGTGCTATTGACGTTCACGCGGAGCGACTCGGTGTGCTGCATAATGACTATTGCAGAAGTTGCAGGGACGAAGAAGAAATTGAATCTGTTCGTCACCTGTTGTGTGACTGTCCTGCCCTATCCGTCAGAAGAATGAGGACTCTTGGTAGTTACTCTTCTCGGAGCTGGAGGACTTGGGTAGTGTTGAGCTAGCGGACCTCCTGAGATTCATATCACTTTCTGGGTGGTTCTAACGGCGGATTTTCTTTACAGCGTTTCCAGGGTTAAATGATTGGGCACAATGGACCCGTACTGTTGGTTTGAGTGAGTAGTGACTCCTTGTCACAAGGGACCCATCTACCTAACCTAACCTAAGCGTTACAAAAAACACTTTACTCCCTCTGATCTATCCTCCATGTATAAGGCATTCATCCGCCCAAAGCTGGAATATAACGCCCACATCTGGTCATTTTTTCCATCTACAACAATGTTGTTCAGTTTATCAAGAAATTCACTAGCTTCACCAAGAAAGATGTTGTATCCTATCACTAGAATGCTAGGGCACTTGTCGCCTTTAGTTCGAAGCAGAATCTGCAGACCTTTGGGTGGGAACTGACCTGGTACCAAGCGACTATGTATGACATTTTCCTACACTTGTACAACTTCTTACAAAAAAAAATTCAAAACCAAAAATATCCAGACATAGTCGTATTAGACATTGGCTCAATTACTTGCAGTCCTTGCCTCTTACCTGTACAACTAACAACTTAAGTATTTATTCCATTAAGGGACCTTATCCTCATTAGATCCATGTCGAAGTTGGTGTGATGCTGCTCCGATGCTGCACCCGAGCTCAACCAGAAAGATTATATTTTATCTTATTCACTGCGAAATGTAGTTGATCGGTAATAAAAATGCAGCCCGCCGCCTCTACATCAGAGGGTATTTACCAAATCTTTTTATTCCATTTCAACATTTTTCTGATAAAAAAAAGTTTGATCACCGACAAATTTATCAGCTCAATTCTGCAATTGCTGCAATAGTCGATTAGTTCGAATAACCTTTTTCAACATTACCATTAGGGACTCATCAGGGAGACCGTATTAAACCCGCTGCGACATTTGCTAGTCTAGCGTATACACAAAACAGCAATCAAATGCATATTATTATGACAAATAATAAGTAAATGAATAGGTCCCTCGTTCCTATATGCTTGCTCCTCCATTGTAAGTCCAACTTAGAAGCGATTCAAATTTTATTCACAAATTGATAAGAGAACAGTAATCGTAATTTCAAATAAAATCTATTTTTTGTCTTTTAGAAATAAGTAAAACTCAAGTTTTCGAAAAATCGACTCAGTTGCATACATCTGTGCGCATTTTTTCCAGCTTGGACGATCTAATGTAAGGCTCTCTTCTAGTTTCTCCTCCAATCCCAAGGGATCATCCACATCAGAGTCCAATTGGAATGTATCGGGTTTATCTGACTCATTTTGAGAAGGTATTTCGTCATTTTTTATTGCGAGTTCTGGTGACGGACTAACCGGTGTATTATGGAACACATACATGTCTTCATCCAAAATCTCATTTTGTTCCACATTCTTGTCGAAATTTATTTCTGAGCCCGACTCGTACTTTCTAGAACTTCCAGTTGCATTCTGTGACATATCATTTTCGAAGTTATACGATGTTCGAAAAGATTCAATTATGTCATTAATCAAAAGTATTGGATATTCATACAAATGTCGCTGCGGGTACACATCTAACAAATAATTTCCCATGCATTTGGTTAGCATCACCTCGGGTATGTAAAAGGTGTAGGTGGCGAAGAGATTACCAATTAAGATGCGAAGATTTTTAAAGAATTCACCAACGGACTTAACCATATCGTGAGCAAAGTCAGTTGCCCTAGAACTAAAAAGGCATAAGTACAGATATGTGGATATTTTTAGAAACTTACAGCTGTTTGTATTCCCGAACATCTTTGTCAGATAAGACTCTAACAATAGATCTAGAAATTTCTCGAGTTCCATAAATGAAATGTCTGAAACCGCGTTGAAGTGTTAGACTTACGCTTGGCTGCGGCTGCTCCCTGGAAATTAAGTTTTGAATAAAAAAAATTGTTCTGCTCAGTTAGATGCGTTTACCTTTCATTATTTTCTGGTGGCAACATTCTTTCTACTATGTCGCAAAGCATCGTGAGTCTTTCAAAAAACCAGCGGATATCCTCGAAAACGTCCATTACGGCGGTACTTTAATAAGAAAAAAATCAACAAATTATGACCTGACCGTTAAATACCACATTTCATTATCATCATCTGCAATTTTTTACATTTTTAGCCAAATTCGTATTCAAACATTCTGTGAAGGTATTTTTAAAATTTTTAGTAGGCCTACTTAATAGATACATTCAAATAACCCGCACTTTGGCTCTACCGACCTAGGAGCCATACTTGATTCAAAAAGCAGCTGACGACTCTACTCTGAATGAGTGCTTTGACTTTCTTTGACCTGCAGATAAAACACATTACGCCTTGAAGTGAAGTCAGATTCAGCGAAGCTGCTAAGCCCAAACCCATGTCTAAAGTTATAGTAGCAATTTCGAACAGCTACACTATACTCAAGCTAAATTTTAGGAAAGATTTCATAGTAAGATTCTCGTCTCAGTGGACTACGAATAAGATAATGTGATGAAGAAGTTGAACATGGACAGCGGAGTCAGTACGGACATTTTCTGAGAGGCATTGTAAATATCCAAAACTTACGGCTACAGAGATTAAGACAAAACCTTCATCCATAATCCAGAAAATAACTATCTTTGTTAATAGTCAAAGCATTATTAAATCCCCAGATTTAACTAGGTAATCCTACAAAGTGGTGCAAAGAAAAACTCGTCTTATTAATCTGTCAATCACTTAATCTGGAAGCCTCGTGCTCCCCACCTCCCTGGTGAGAGACTTTGGCAAGCAACCATCGCAGACACATTTAAATCTAACCCGGTTGTAAGCTGCTCCTTAACCGTGACGATCTCTTATAGAGAGAGTCCTTAAGCCTACTCCTAGATACTCACTTCCCCGGAAACACAACAGCGTACGACTTCAATCACGAAATATGAGGGTACCTAATAACATCAGGAAAACGAAGTATGTAGAAGCTGTCAACAAAAAAGGGTAATCAACATCGAAAAAATGTCACGATAGGCAGTCACAAGTTTGAGGTATTATAGTTAAGAACATTGTCTCGAGCAATCACATCAGCGCAGAAATCAAACGAAGAATCAATCTTGCTGATCACTGTTCCTTTGAGCTAAGAAGGCAATGGAATAGTAAAGCCCTCTCTCGAACGACTAAGGTAGCACTGTACAAGACTTTCATTATCCCAGTCATGCTATATGGCGCAGAGGCATGGACCCTATATAAATCGGATGACGAAGAGTGGAGAAAAAGATACAATCAAGAACTGTATGGGCTGTGCAGAGATATCGACCTAGCCAGAAGAGTACGCATATACGTACAGCGACTGAAATATATAGGACATTTAGAGCGGATGGACATCAACGCCCAGGTCCGAAAAGTCTTTAAATCCATTCCCGAGAGATGACACAGTAAAGGAAGTCCTCACCTTAAATGGCACGAGCAATTGGAAATGAACCTCAAGCAACTTGGCGAGGGCAACTTGAGGTAGCTGGCTAACGACCAAGCCGGTCGGAGAGGTTAGTTGGTTAAGGCCCAGCTCACCTGAATTTAGCGCCATCTAAGTAAGTAAGTACTTACATTACGAAGATAGTGACGGATTACTTCAGAAAAAGGTTTTGATATATGACACAGACGATGGCCCCAAGAAGTATACCATCACAGGAGGGATGCCACAGGGTTCGATGCTGGGTCCACTTCTATGGAATGCTATTTATGACGGGATACTCAATCTGCCAATACCAGAAGAAACTACAATCCTAGGCTCTGCGGTCTATATTGTGATAGTCTTGGTCGAAATAAGCAACGGCACAATCGGGATTATTCAGCGCTGGACTGAATGTGTGGGTTTAAAATAAGCCGAACTAAGACAGAAGCGATACTAGTCAGTAGCAGAAAGGTGAGGGAAACAATCACTCTTACGACAGTGATTTAAAGAATCCAACCTATGGAGAAGGGGCCACACGGGCCGCCTTGGCATCTCAAGATGGGGTCACCTAGACGCCACCACAGACTACCTTCCGCCATCCCCCGACTTCAGCCTAAGCGTCAGAATGGTCTTCCCATCAAGGGAACACTGGGAAGACGCTGGGGTTATTAACCCACATAGTATTTCAGTCTTAACTGACGGGTCCATAACAAACGAAGGAGTGGGTTCCGGTATCTACTCAACGGAACCTGATATTGCAATATCACTAAGGTTTCCGAACCACGGCAGTGTGTTCCAGGCAGTCCTAGCGATAGCAGAAGCAGCACGAGAACTATCCACGAAACTTGTTACTAGGAAAGAGATTGATATTTACAGAGAAAGTCAAGTTGCTATAAAAGCCATCTCATCCGCGGTTATAAAATCAAAGCTAAACGCTGCCGCGAGAAGCTTCCAGTGCTCATCAATAGCCACCATGTAACACTCTGGTGGGTCCCATACCACAGAGGAATTCCAGGTTAAGAGATGGCGGATGAACTAGCAAGAAAGGGATCAGAACAGGACATGTTAATGGTCCAAAGCTCAGTCCTTCTCCCCTAAAACTTGTTAAATCAAACATAGCTCTTGACTTAAATGACAAGCAGAGAAGGATGGTGAGCGCTCCCATCATGCAGTGTCTCCAGAAGACGAAACATGACAAGATGAAAAGCAAGCTCATCCTCACTCAAAATAGACAAAATTTGGCACTTCTCGAAGGTATCATTACCGGCCACAACTTATTGGCGGCCCATCGGAAGAGAATGTGGTTAAGTACAGACGAACTCTGCAGAGGATGCGGTAATACAGACGTAGGGGAGGACACGAAGCACTTCCTTGCAAATGCCCTAGTCTCTGCAATACCTGGAAGACGGCCCTTGGAGAAGATTTCTTCAACCATCTGGGCGACCTGTCTGAAAAGCAATCAACTAAATACAAATACAAATATTTGGCGCAACAGCTCTTTAAAGCGCCAGGGCCTACTCTCGAATGTTTGTCAGACGCTCGCGAGAGGTGGGACCGTGAAAAAACTTGTTGGTGTTTTCTGGGATTCGAACTTGGAACCTCATGCGTAGTGATCCGACACACTAACCACTTACGCCACGGCGCCCACAAGCCACCAACTACCATCATAAAATTCATAACTTCTTCAGGGTGGTTCAGAGGAGACCGTTCCATTAACACAGAACTCAAGCTATTTTCTTTTTTCTCTCTTTTCAGTTCTTCAGCCAGGAAACTCCACGTCAGGGGAGCACAATGGATCCGTTTGAGATCCGAGTGCAGTCTGCAGCTAACCCCATTAACCTTACCTAACCAAACGACAGTGATTACATCGAAGCACGCCATCAAATACCTAGACGTCTTGATTGATGAAATGTTCTCGTTTAATGAATATCTGGAATATGCTAGTGGCAAAGCCTTATGCACTTACACGCATCATATCAAATCATAGAGGGCCGAAATATAGTCGATGGCGGCTTTTAGCCAGTTTGGTTACATCTGTGATGATCTACAGGTAACCAATATGGGTCAAAGCTATGAAAGTTAAGTCATACAGCCGTAAAATTGAGTCGACATACCGACTTCAGGCAATTAGAGTATGCAGTGCATTTCGCACAATATCACAAGATGCACTCTATGTTAATGCAGGATTACTCGCAAGCAACATAAAAGAGAGAAGAGAAAGGGGAAACCAGGAGCCTGGGAACCCAAAGCAGCTTAGCGAAGTGGCAACAACAATGGAGCATGTCAATTAAAGACCAATGGACCTATCGTCTCCTCCCGCTTCATGAGGCATGGACAGGAAGCAAGCATGGCGATGTAGTTAGACTTCTACACAACGTTACTACTAAGAGGACATGGATGTTTTCGCGTATATCTCTACAGATTCAGGCATGAAAATTCTCCCAACTATCCGTATTGCAATCAGTTTCAGGAGAAATACCAACCTCCGAGTACAATATATGATTATGATCCAATCACAAAAGATGTAGAGTGCTGTGAGTGACACAACTAAGGCACCTCCAACAGGTGCTTTTTTAGTGGGTGTTAATCTCACATTACTACTGAGTATATATTGCATATTCGAATTTATTTGAAATAAAAATCGAATCCAATCTAAAATCTAAATCTAGTTCGAGCGCAATTTTGACTTTTAAAGATGCTTTACCTCACGCCGAAAAAAAAAATGATGAAATCCATAACTGTGTGTTTGAATTACTGCCGCAATCTAAAGAAACATTTGGGAGGATAGAGATTTTCAGCGAATAAAGAGATCAGAGCTACAGTAAACGTTTTTCTTTTTAGGGCCTTGAGGAAGCATTTTTTTTAGAACTGATGTAATGAATTTAAAGGCAACATTGATGAAGTGTGTTAAGCTTAAAGTGGATTACGTTGAAAAATAAAATCTATATATATAAAACTAAGTTCATATTTTGTGCGTTTACGTAAAACTCACGTAATTTTCAACCAATTTACTTGGTTTTTCTTTTAAACTATTCAGAAAAACAATGAGAAGGACATAGGCCCTTTTTTTTTTAAAATAATGACTTTTTCATTCAAGAAAATACAAAATGTATATTCAAGACGAACATGTAATTCAAGACGAATGGTATAAATTCTGTTAACAAAACATGGAAATACAAAACATACGACGGTAAGTAAAACGGCGTTGCAATGAGCAATTACACCACCAGTCACTACATTGACTGCTTTTTTTGCTTTATGCCAAAGTGACACATTTGCCAGTCAATTAATATACACCGAAGTCCCACAGTATTACACATGGAATAAATCGACCAAAGTTTTTGCAAGACGCAAGCAAGGGAAGCCAGTTTCAGGTCATCAAAATGTATTTCAAACCGATGCATTAGGAAGACTTTATACAATTCGCCCAAGACATGACGAATGTTTTTATTTACGTCTTCTTTTAATCAACGTTCGTGGGCCAACATCCTTTGCAAATTTGAAAACAGTAGATGGATTAGAGTGCCCAACTTATCGTGAGGCATGCCGTCGCTTACATTTACTCGAGGACGATGATCACTGGGATTCTACGCTCGCCTCATCAGATTCGTACACTATTTGCGATAATCATAGCAACGTGTAGCCCATCGAACCCATCTGAATTGTGGACAAATTATGCAGATTTTATGACGGAAGATATTTTGAGTCGAATGCGTAGAACAACATCGAATCCGCATTTGCTAACAATGCATAATAAAGCTCTCAAAAGAACTCAGCGGGCCGTCAATGGGGCATTTACGAGTATTGAGATCGAGGCAGCAAAAATGGGTCTAGCGGTCAATGAAAGCAAAACAAAATATATGCTGTCAACAAAAAAGGACACCCAACATCGGCGTCTTGGACAGAACGCCACAATAGACAGATATAATTTTGAGGTAGTAAAGGATTTTGTCTACCTAGGCTCTATGGTGGACTCCGCAAATGACATCAGTAGGGAGATCACACGAAGAATTACTCTTGCCAATCGTTGTTTCTATGGGCTAAAACGGCAATTGAGTAGCAAAGCCCTATCTCGAACTACTAAAGTAACTCTTTATAAGACACTAATCATCCCAGTCCTGCTGTATGGCGCAGAGGCATGGGCTTTGACTAAACCGGATGAGGATGCCCTTGGTTATTTCGAGAGAAAAGTTCTTCGAGCGATCTTTGGTCCCGTCTGCATAGACGGTGAGTGGAGGAGAAGGTACAATGCCGAGCTATACGGCCTGTACAAGGACATCGACTTAGCCAGAAGAGTTCACATACAGCGACTAAGATGGCTGGGTCATTTAGAGCGGATGGAGCCCAACGTTCCCAACGGTAGGTGGCGCAAACAAGTGGAGGGGGACCTCAACCAACTTGGCGTGCGCAACTGGAGGCAGCTGGCTCGTAATCGTGCTGGCTGGAGAGGTTTGTTGGTTGAGGCCCAGGTCCACCCCGGACCGTAGCGCCATCTAAGTAAGTAAGTAAGTAATATTACTAAAACGTCAGGAATGGCCAAAGTGTTGCAACAGTGTGAAATTGTCGTGTGGATGAATGTCCTATGGCCCACAAGAGATCATTGGGGGCATTCAATCGTACAATGAAGGATATTAGAGGAAATCATCGGCTCTTTGATGGCGCCTTAGTATTATTATCTGGTGATTTCCGGCAGACTTTGCCAGTAATTCCTCGATCCACCGCTGCTGATGAGCTTAATGCCTGTTTAAAGTCATCCACTCTGTGGAGATATGTGAGAACACTCACATTAACCACAAATGTGCATGTTCAATTACACAATGATCCATCAGCCAATGAGTTTTCAAAGCATTTGTTGAAAATTGGAGATGGAAAAATGCCGATAGACAATGAAACTGGCTTAATAACGTTACCAAACAATTTTTGCAATGTAGTTCAATCAAAAGAAAAATTGATTCAAAAAGTTTTTCCAAACATTGTACAACAATACAAGACACATGTTTGGCTGAGCGAAAGAGCTATATTGGCGGCAAAAAACAAAGACGTTACAGAAATGAATAAGGCCATTTTAAAGGAGATACCAAGAGAAGTGTTCACATTCAAGTCAGTCGATACCATTATGAATGAAGATGAGGTGGTCAATTATCCCACAGAATTTTTAAATTCATTGGATTTACCAGACCGGCCACCGCACATATTCCAATTGAAAGTTGGAGCACCAATCATCATGCTTCGTAATATCAACCAACCAAAATTGTGCAATGGCACAAGACTTGCGGTTAAGAAGCGAATGACCAACGTGAAGACGTTTTAATTCCACGTATACCGATGATACCAACAGACATGCCATTCGAATGCAAACATTTGCAGTTTCCAGTGCGACTGGCTTTTGCAATGACCATCAATAAAGCGCAGGGACAATCTTCGCAAGCGTGTGGTTTGAATTTGGAAAATAATTGTTTCTCACATGGACAATTGTATGTAGCCTGTTCACGTGTAAGGAAACCTGCTGATTTGTTTGTGTTCGCACATGAAGGAAAAACCAAAAATATTGTTTATCACAGAGCCTTACAATAAATTCATTTGAAAGAAAAAAAGAATTGTTTTCTAATTTAGCAAACAAATAGAGGAAACGTCTAGCGAAGCGGACGGGGTAACGCTTGTAAAATTATAAACTTCCGAGTTTGTTTTCTTGATCAGGTCGCGGTCTTTTCAATCCACCCTCGCAAAACAATCATTTGAAAGAGTATACAAAACCAGACTTACGAAGTTTTAGCCATTGCAGTACTTTCGTCTGTATTGTTTCCGATTGCCAACAAAGTTGCTGCATTGCATTCCTTTAAATTGATTGTTAAAATATAAATTAAAACCACACACGCAAGAAACTTTAAAGAACTCATTTTTTTTTTCAAAACCGAAACACCAATTTCAAAATATGAATTTCTGTGTGACACTTATTTGGCTAGAATCACCACTTTACTGAATAACATCGCAACAATTAGGAGGGTCCGAACTTCGGGATAAATGAATCGATCCTGAAAAAAAGTCGTTATACTACATGCCTAACAGGTAGGTACAAAACACATTTCTTAAAAATGAACACAGGTAGCTATTAGAAAAATGTATCTCTTGCAATCCATGCTGACAAGTGTAGATGCATACCCTTGATGAAATCTAAATGCAGGTATCTTGTGTCTGTCTACCTTTGGACTCAACATTAATTGGAAGGTTGCATTTGCTTAATGATTGTCATTCTTTCGCTAGTACTCACATTTTTACGATACTTTAATGAGGGCTGTCACCAGGAAATCTTTTTTATTTATCTGACAGTATGTATGTATATTGCAAATATTTAAAACGTGATGTATGTATATGTGTGCGCAACGTTGTAAATAATTTGTAGAAGGAAAACATTGTCCCAAGTTTCATTGTGAAGTAATTTGGCAGACTCTGAATTTCCAAACAATCAACCCTATCTCTCAGCCAAGCTGACTGCAGAACAAAAAAAAAGTATTTACTTGAAATGAGTCGTATATTCGGCGCCGTAGGAATTAATATTTACATGAACTCAGCGACAAGCGACGAACCAATCAAGTTCGTTGAAATTGCAATCAGTAACATTGACCTAGTTCACGTAGTAGAGGGGATATAATCTGCGGCAACATAAAGATCTTCTGCCTTTTCGGTTTTATTTTATTAATCTTTCGAATAAAATAAGTTTGCTCCGAGGAACTGGAAAATATGTTATATCTGTCGTTTAAAACAAAAGAGACAGAAGATGACCATTTTAAAGAGCACCACCAACTTTTACTTTACCATACCCTTGCCCCTTTACTTCATAGATTGCTACATTTCCATTATCTACTTAGTTACTTAGGTGGCGCTACAGTTCGGGGTGAACCTGGCCCTCAACCAACAAGCCTCTCCATTTAGCTCGGGTTTTAATTAATTGGCTCCAGTTTCGCACTCCAAGTTGATCGAGGTCCCTTTGAACTTGTGCGCGCAACCTACGGCGAGGAGGTCCTCTACTGCGTCGTCCCTCCGGGTTGGATTCGAAGATTCGGCGGGTCGAAGCGTTGGTGCCCATTCGCTCTATAAGTGCTAGCCATCTCAGACATCCAATACGCAGCTTTTTGACTAGGTCGATGTCGCTGTACAGCTGGTATAGTTCCTTATTGAATCTTCTCCTCTAAAATCCGTCAACGCAAACGGGACCCCAATATCTTACGAAGAATTTGTCTCTCGAAGCGACCAAGGATATCTTCACCTCTTTCAATAAAGTCCATATTTCAGCGCCGTAAAGCAGGATTGGGATGATCAGAGTCTTATACAGAGTCTTCTTAGTTGTACGAGACATGGCTTTACTATAGAATTGCCTTATACACGTAAGCCCAAAAAATCTGCGATTGGCAAGAAATCAATGGAAAAAATCAGCGCTGACATTGTTTTTAGAGTTTATAGCAAATCCAAAGTATACAAAGTCCCTTACTATCTCGAAGTTATAGCAGCCCACTCTGACGTTCTGTCCAATTCGTCGGTGTTGATTGTTCCTTCTTGTTGACAGCATATACTCAGCACATCAGTCGCGGCGTTTCTGATGGCATGTTGGCAGCGTTGTCACTGGTCATCGTTGTCAAAGATATCCGCCTCAAAAGACTTCTCCTAAAGCGCAAAATGAAAGTCTCGCAAACCCGGATGTGTTAATTCGGGAAACGCAAACCTTTGAAGAGAGTACTCTGAAAAAGGAAACCGCCGTGCTCCGTAAGAGGCTCGACGAAATGGAGCTGTTGTGTTGGGAGCTCAAAAGCAAAGTTGAGAAACTTGAATCAGAGAATAAAGTTTCTTTGCTTCAAAACGAGTCTTCAAAAACGCAGACGGTTACTCATAGTGAGACTTCCCCGGGGAGCCATCACGACAGTACGGACGAAGAAGAACTCGCTCGCGAAACGGATTGGATAATTAAACGAAGACCATCTAAAAAACGCAAGGCCGGCTCATTGCCCAAGGTTGTTCCACAACACGAACCTAATCGGAAAGCGCAGCCAAAATCTGATAAGCAAATTGAAAGCAAACGCGCACCTCCACCAATAAATATTACAGGCGTTGCGGACTACAATTCTTTGAGGAAAATTTTAAAAACAACGATCGCTAATGAATTTAAAATAACTTCATTGCAAAACGATGCATGGAAAATCAAGGTTAATGACGCTGAGGGCTATCGGGCTGTATCTCAAAAGCTTAACAACGAAAAAATTCAATGGCATACTAACGAAAACAAGTCTGAGAGACCCTTGAGGGTCGTAGCTAGAGGACTTCATCCATCATGCGCTAAAGAAGACGTTATAGGTGATTTACGCGATAGAGGTTATAACATTCTCGACGCCGTAAACCTTTTAAAAAAGGAAAGAAAATGACCCGAGCGTGGACAATAACCTATAGTGAAACGTAAACTTCCGCTTTTTGTGCTGTCATTGGATAAAACGGAAAGCCAGGAAAAGATATATAACATTCGTACAATCATGAGTATGGTCGTTAAAATCGAGCCGCCACGTGTCAACACGAAGACAATCCATTCGATGCCAAGAGTTTAACCATACACAGGCGTACTGTCGGAAAGAGCGGCGCTGCGTTAAGTGCGCTGGAAAACACTCTTCGGTAAATTGCATTTTGAGCAAAAACGAAAAAGCAACTTGCGTTAACTGCAAAGGAAGGCACCCAGCAGATTATCGCGGTTGCGAAGTCGCTAAGGAATTACAGATGCAACGGAAAAAATCTGCAACGCCGATTGTACGGGGAACAAAATCAGTTGATCGGGCTCCTAAGTCGATAGAACGTATTGCTAAGCAGACTGAGCGGGCTCGTAAGCCAATTGTTCAAACTACTAAGCCGACTGAAAGGACGCTTGAATCAGCAGGGCAGACTCTTAAAACAGTCAACCAGCCTTCTGAGCCGATTAAACGTACGTCAAAGTCATCCACTAAAAAGGCTGAACGAAAAATAACCTCGGATAAGCCAGCGAACCCCGTACGTCTGACGTATTCTCAGGCTGCAGTCAAAGCAACCAAACGAAACGACGGCCCACCTCCTGATCCGTTGAATGAAAATCTGAACTGCATCTACGCTAAGTTCGACTAACAATGTGAAGTTAACAAACGGATTCTCGAACGTCTTAGTAACGTCGAAAGCTTTTGTATGGCTAACCTTATATCTAAATCTAAGTAAATATGGACGCTTTGCTTAAAATAGTAACATGGAATGCAAATGGACTCTTACAAAAATCTAACGAATTATAAATGTTTCTAATAAGAGAAAATATCGACATATGTTTAATCTCCGAAACCCATCTAACAAGGGAGTCGCAAATAAAGATAAGAGGCTACGCTGGTTATCACGCCTATCATCCTTCTGATAGAGCGCGGGGCGGTTCGTCCTTATTCATTAAAACTAACATCGAACATTCGGCCGATATAAGCATAGAGCTGAAAAAACTGCAGTTGTGCGCGGTAAGGGTTAAAAATAAACACCTGAGCTACAATATAGCATCTGTTTACTGTCCGCCGCGATGCTTACTAGAGAAAGATGACTACTTTCGTGTCTTCAATGACCTTGGTTCAAATTTCCTTATTGGTGGA
The DNA here is from genome assembly GCA_945910035.1 of Brachypalpus laphriformis. Taxonomy (NCBI): domain Eukaryota; kingdom Metazoa; phylum Arthropoda; class Insecta; order Diptera; family Syrphidae; genus Brachypalpus; species Brachypalpus laphriformis. The sequence continues at coordinate 131,278,321 of OX246755.1, forward strand.
GATTTCAACGCGAAGCACACCTTCTGGGGTTCAAGATGTACATCTTCTAAAGGAAAAATTCTCTACGAAGTGGCATATGAATTCGGTTGTTGTTTTTATTCGACAGGAAAACCGACCTATTGGCCAACCGACTCACAAAAAAATTCCCGATCTTATCGATTTTTTTGTTACAAAAGGCATTTACGAGAAGTTTATTACAGTCAAAGAATGTTTGCTCTCTCTTCTGAGAAGCGCTGATCAAGAAAAATGGACCTCCAAGACTCACTAGCAATAGAACAAACTGGGAGGGCTTTAGAAATGATTGCGAAACAAATATCGCCTTAAATGTATCACTTAGAACACCTTGTGAACTAGAGGACGAAATTGATCGTTTCGTGGAAGCAATTCAAAGAGCGGCATGGAGAAACACTCCTTCTAGAAGCTATAAGATCAACCGCAACGAAAAGTATCCCAGAGAAATCATTGAACTGGTGAGGGAGAAACGAAAAGCACGAAAGAAGTGGCAAATCACTTGTGCACCGTAGCATAAAACGGTCCTTAACCGACTATGCAATCGGCTTAGAGATAGTATTCGCGAATTTAAAAGCAAAAAGATAGCGACCTACCTTGAAAATCTCTCCGGTGAAAGAGAATCAAATTATTCGCTTTGGAAAGCGCTAAAAGGCATCCGGAAACCTCAAATGCAAGCACCACCAATTCGGAAAATCGATGGAAACTGCGCCAAGAGCGACAAAGAAAAGGCAGAACTTTTTGCTTTGCACTTAGAAGAAACGTTTAAGCCATTCGACGGCCCTTCGTTAACGCCCGACTCCCCAGTCACGACATCTGACAACTTTAAAGTAAAAAAAGTTGCATTGATTGAACTGAGGGAAGTGATTAAAAATTTAAAGACAAAAAAAGCTCTGGGTTACGACTTAATAACGGCGCAGGTAGTCAAGGAATTGCCGAATAAAGCTATTTTTAAACTGCTCTATTTGATAAACGCTTCGTTCAGATTGCTTTATGTTCCGAGGCAATGGAAAGTCGCCGAGATTATAATGGTCCCGAAACCGCTAACTGAGAAGAAATTATATCGGCCTATTTCCCTATTGCCGGTTATCTCAAAAATATTTGAAAAACTTCTTTCCAAACGTATACAGCCCGTAATCGACGAAAGACGTCTCATTCCTGACCATCAGTTTGGATTTAGAATTAAATATTCTACAATTGACCAAGCCCACAAAATAACTGACGTGATTGAGAAAACTCTGGAAGAAAAAAAGATTTGTTGTGGTGTATTTCTTGACGTCTCACAAGCTTTCGATAAGGTTTGGCACGAAGGCTTGGAGTATAAATAGCAACGACTACTGCCACGGCAACTCTTTCTAATCCTACTATCGTATCTCACCGAGAGACTCTTTCGTGTTAAGCACGTGTTATGCAACTGGAAAGCTGCAACATGCTATTAATAAAGTCCACGCTTGGACGAATTCTTGGCGTATTGTGCTGAACGAAAGCAAATCTACTCACGTCAACTTTACCTATAAAAAAGTGGATAGATTACCTCTCTATCTTAACTCGGCTCATATACCGTACGCGAACGAAGCAAAATATCTAGGAATGACTCTAGATGTTAAGCTTAAATGGAAATCGCACGTAAAAAAGAAACGCGACGACCTTCAAAACAAATACCGACAAATGTACTGGCTACTCGGAAAACATTCGAAGTTGAGCCTACATAACAAACTGCTTATCTATAAGCAAGTGCTAAAGCCAGTGTGGACGTATGGTATACAACTATGGGGTTGTACCAAGAAAAGCAATAGAAACATCATACAAACTTTTAAAAATAAAGTTCTTAGAACGATCGTCAACGCACCGTGGCATGTATGTAACGAACCAAACGTATTTAAGCTATCCCAGTACTGCAAAATTGCTTTAAATTATCGTGAAAGGATCATTAATGAAGATTTCTAAAATCGCTTAAAATAAAAGAAATATACAAATATACATACATATTTTAGTCAATTTTTAATTTTGAATTTATTTAATGTTGTCAATCAGGCAGACGGCAAAGCCATGTTTATTGATTTTTGTTAAAACTTTGTATTAATAGTGAAGTGCATAAATAAAAATCTATCTATCTATCTGTAACGAAGATATTCATCGAGATCTGGGAATTCCCAGCGTCGTCGAAGAGATAACAAAATTTGCGCGTAAACACAAAGATCGTGTTCACGACCATTGTAACCGTACCGTCATTCAACTACTTGACGCGAATAATTCAATTCATCGGATAAAACCTTTTGACCTCGCGTCATAGTATATGCCAGTCGCGAAAAAGGCAGAACTATCATTGGAATTTAACCTGCCTAAGGTTCTACATTTCTTTTAACTTCGTACGAACATTTTTTTTTCCCCAAAATCACGTGTATCGTAAGCGAAAATAAAACTGCTGGATAAGCGTCGGCTTAGTTGTAGTATTACTTTTGAAGAGAAGTGTTTTTTTAGTGAGTAAAAATCTCACACCACCATAAGCACGCTCGGTCGGGCCTTATGGTGTCTTTAGAAGAAACTCGTCTTCGGAACTTAATGCTGGCGGCATAGGGGTGATTGAGAGATTTCGGGATACGCGTTCAGCGAAGACTCTGGTGGTCTTTTACGATTGTGGCTTTTCGACGTTAAATATTCTCACAGTGATTCTTCTTTGTTGCTCAGTTTGAGATAGCCACATTCGTACCTTGGCTACGACAAGGTAATGATCCGAGTCTATGCTGGCCTCTCGGAAGGACATCCAGAATACGGACATCCAGAATACTGGAGGCATGTCTTGCGTCAATCGCAATATGATCAACTTGGTTGAACGTTACATGATCATTAGACCGCCATATCTGCTTATGAATATTGAGATGAGGAAACCATGTGCTTGCTATGCTGACATTTCGCTCCACAGTCAAATCAATTACCCTTAGTCTGCTTTCAGACGTGGTGTCGTGTAGGCTTGCTTACCTACTGCCCTACCAAGGACGTCCTGCTTTCCTATTTTGGCGTTAAAATCCTCTAAAACGATTTTAACGTCGTATTTAGAACATTGCTCGTATGTTTTGTCGAGCAGCTCCTAGAAACAGTCTTTGGTGGCAGGGTACTTTTCATCCGCGGGCGAATGAACACATATTAGGCTTATGTTAGCGAATTTAGCCTTGAACCAGATAGTCATAATACGCTCGCTAACGTGTCGGAAGCTTAAGACTTCTTGCCTAAGTCTGCCGCGTATAACAAATCCGTATCCGAATAAGCGCTGCTTGTTGCCTCTGTAGCAATCACCGTAATAGATGTCACAGTTTTTCATCCTCATTTCTCCCGGCTCATCCCCTCGCACTTCCTGGACTACTTTATAGCAGTCTAGGGCCTCTTCTAATTGTTCGCCTGCACGTACTCTGTAAAGGGACAGAACATTCCACGTACAGATCCGAAGGTTGTTGTCCTTATTTCGTTTGCTGGGGTCGTCATTAGTTGAGTCATCCTTAACCGAGGCTTTTGGTTGTTTCGGAACCATTCGTTTTTTATACGTGGTAGGGAAGTTACCCCGATAGCACAACCCCCAACCTGGAGGGCCAGTTCCTTTAGTTATACCCCAAGGATGAGGGGCCGGGTACACCGGTGCCAGTAGTCCACTACGGGAGCATGAGCGCTGCCGTTGGCCCGTTAAGGGCTCCTCCGCCACCATCTTTATTCCAAGGTGCTGACCAACATTGGAAATTCCTTACCGACCTGTTCTCCGAATACGTTGAAGCATCTCGCGCAGGTATTAACTAAGTTCAACCTAACTGGAACTATAGACGCCACCGTTGACTTCCTCCTAGGGAATTCGTCCGCTGCCGCCTGGAACGAGAAGAAGTGCTTTAGTGAGAAAACACTCTTCCCCCCCTCTCTCATCTCCTGCCACCAAGAATCCGCCAAACGGGGTTGGTTACCCATTCCTTGGATTAAGGTACTAGGCAACCAGCTGTCACCGCGTGAAGGGTGAGAGTAGGAGTTGGTAGGCCTCAGCTAAGTGAAAACGTTTGTGTTTTCATATAATCGCATGCACTACCAATTGACCAGCCGAAGGTCTATATTTTAACCTAATGCCCCTTTTTAAATAAATAACCAACAAAATAGCGCGAATATGCGAAAAACCTTGATAAATCGAAAAAACACCTTGATGCCTTCTAGGGTATAATCTTGAAACTATTCGGCTTGAATCATGTGTGTGTAGAGTGTAGAGTGTAGTAGTTTGTCACGATTCTTTAATCTAATATCAACTACTAGCTGGAATAATGAACTTATCTTGGGCAAATTTGCCTAGTTTAACAGCTAAGTCTTTCGGGGTATAAATAAATAACAACAAGTTCAAATGAATATCTAAGACCACTATGACACCTCAGAAAAGACTGCAGATTAAAAATTCAACAGCAATCTGCTTCCAAGTAAATTTCCCCTGCGATAAAATGTATTTACCTTGTAAGTATTGTTTTCTTCAATTAAAATATGTAATTCTGAGGGTCCATTGAATTCTAAGAAATGTATTTTTTTCAAAAACTGTAGTACTTATCTTAGTTCACCATAAAATTCTAATATTCATTTATTAGGAATTTATTATACAAAGAAAGTAAATTTAAATATTTATTTTTGTCAAGAAGATTAAGACTTTGACTGACTAATATCTCTCCAAGAATTACTCCAAGAGGATTCGTGCTTGACTGTATACCTGGAAACTGGATGCTAGGTATTATGTTTACGTATTGTACTAACCCACACCCTATACACTTCAACTAAAATTGCCGCGGTACTGCTGTTAGATACTACTTCGCGGGATTGGTTAGCATTTTAGAATGTGTCTTGTTCTACGCCGTTTTGTATTCTTAGGCGTTCGATCCTCTTGAGTTTGATCTGAGCGCTAGTTACTAGTTCATTTACTTTGCGCTAGGTTTCTTCGGACTAGAATATAATACCATATATATCTCCAATGAGATTTCTGTTCCGCTGGTCAAACGGTAATGCATGCGATCATATGAAAACACACGCGTTTTCACTTAGCTGAGGCCTACCAACTCCTACTCTCAACCTCCACGTAGTGACAGCTGCGTGCCTAGTACCTTAATCCAAGAAATGGGTAACCAACCCCGTTTGGCGGATTCTTGGCGGCAGCAGATAAGAGAGGGGGGGAAGAGTGCTTTCTCACTAGAGCACTTCTTGCTGTTCCAGGCGGCAGCGGACGAATTCCCTAGACGGAGTCAACGGTGGCGTCTACAGTTCCAGTTAAGTTGAACTTAATGAATACCTTGCGCGAGCTGCTTCGACGTATGTTAGTCAGGACCTTGGAATAGAGATGGTGGCGGATGAGCCCTTAATGGGCCAACGGCATCGCGCATACTCCCGTAGTGGACTACTGGCATCGGTGTACCCGGCCCCTCGTCCTAGGGGAATAATTGGGGAACTGGCCCTCCAGGTTGGAGGTTGTGCCGTCGGGGTAACTTCCCTACCACGTATAAAAAACGAATGGTTCCTAAACAACCAAAAGCCTCGGATAAGGATGACTCAACTGATGACGACCCCAGCAAACGAAATAAGGACAACGACCTTCGGATCTGTACGTGGAATGTTCTTCCTGTTCAGAGGCCCTAGACTGTTATTAAGCAGATATTACCGCCATCCAGGAAGTGCGATAGGATGGGCCGGGCAAAAAGAGGATCAAAAACTGTGAAATCTATTACGGTGGTTGCTACAAAGGCAACGGGCAACGCTTATTCGGATGCGGATTTGTCATACGCGGCAGACTTAGGCAAGAAGTCTTAAGCTTCCGACACGTGAGCGAGCGTATTATGACTATCCCGATCAAGGCTACATTCGCTAACATAACCCTAATATGTGTTCATGTCCCCACGGACGAAAAGGACCCCGCCACCAAAGAGCTACGTTTCTACGAGCTTCTCCACGTCCAGGTCCTAAATACGACGTTAAAATCGTATTGGGTGATTTTAACGCCAAAATAGGAAAGGAGGACGTCTTTGGTAGGGCAGTCGGTAAGCATAGCCCACAGAACACCACGTCTGATAACGGACTAAGGCTAATTGATTTCGCTGTGGAGCGAAACGTCACCATAGCAAGCACCTGATTTCCTCATCTCAATATTCATAAGCAGACATATCACGTTGATCATATTGCGATCGACCCAAGACATGCCTCCAGTATTTTGGATTTCCGGACCTTCCGAATGGCCAACATAGACTCGGATCATTACCTTGCTGTAGCCAAGGAACGAATGTGGATATCCGAATCTGAGCAACAAAAAAGAGTCACGGTGAGAAAATTTAACGTCGAAAAGCTACAATCGCAAGAGACCGCCAGACTCTTCGCTGAGCGCGTATCCCGAAATCTCTCAGTCACCCCTATGCCGCCAGCATCAAGTGCCGAAGACCAATGGCAACACTGCCAACATTCCTCCAGAAACGCCCCGACTGATGTGCTGGGTCTCGCTCACCCATCACCGCGAAACCTCTAGATTGACGAAGAATGCCGACGAGTGCATGCAGCAAAACAAGAGGCATATAAAGCGGCGCTGCAAAGGAAGACGAGAGCTGCTCGTGAGCTCTACGAGCAAAAGAGACGGGAAGAACATCGGCTTCTCCTAAAGAAGAAGAAAAAGCATGAGAAGCGCGCGTTTGAGAATATTGAGAGTTTATAAAGGTAAAAAGAACGTGTCAGAGGAGCAATACCCGTACAGAAACCTGTAGAGATGAAAATGGAAACCTCGTAGTAGAATCACAGTCGGTGCTGAGAATATGGAGAAACTACTTCTGCAGACTGTATAATGGCGACGAAGACCAACATCCCGCTGTCAGGCAGAATGAACCATTCAACATAGACGATGATAGTCAAAATTTTCGTCCACCTGACCAAAACGAAGTGAGGAGCGCAATATCCAAATTGAAATCTGACAAAGCTGCTGGACCTGATGGCTTACAGGTCGAACTTTTCAAGGCGGCTGGTGATGAATTGATAGAGAGCATACACCAATTCATCTCTAAGATTTGGTCAGACGAGTGTATGCCTGATGAATGGAATCTCAGCATCGCCTGCCCCATCCACAAGAAAGGAGACCCCCTCAACTGCGCCAATTACAGAGGCATCAATCTCCTCAACATCGCATATAAGATCTTTTCTGCGATCTTGTGTGAACGCCTGAAACCTTTTATCAACAGCCTGATTGGACCCTATCAGACCGGTTTCAAACCAGGAAAGTCCACCATCGATCAAATCTTTACACTTCGACAGATCCTGGTGAAAACCCAAGAATTCCAAATCGATACTCACTACCTCTTTATCGATTTCAAGGCCGCCTATAACAGCATCTATAGAGAAGATCTTTATAGAGCCATGTCTAGTTTTAACATCCCTGCCAAACTTGTCCATCTGCGCAGGCTGACGATGGAGAAGGCTCGCTGCTCCATCAAGGTCGGTAATGACCTCACCGAGACCTTTGATGTCAAAAAACGTTTTAGACAAGGTAAAGCGCTGGCACAATCTATTACAAGTCTGTACAACTGCTTGCATACGCCGACGATATAGACATTATCGGAAGATCTCAGCGGGCTGTCATCGGTGCGTTTGCAAGCATTGAGGCGGATGCGGCCAAAATGAGTTTAACGATAAACGAGGGCAAAACCAAGTATATGCTGTCAACAAGAAGGGACAGCCAACACCGACAAATTGGACAGAACGCCACAGTCGGCAGCTATAACTTCGAGGTAGTAAGGGACTTTGTCTACCTTGGCTCTGCTATAAACTCGAAAAACAAGATCAGCGCAGAAATCAAGCGAAGAATAACTCTTGCCAATCGCTGTTTTTTTTGGGCTTATAAGGCAATTCAACAGTAAAGCCATATCTCGAACAACTAAGGAGACTCTGTATAGGACCCTGATCATCCAAGTCCTGCTTTACGGCGCTGAAACGTGGACTTTATTAAAATAGGATGAAGATGTTCTTGGTCGGTTTGAGAGAAAAATTCTTCGTAAGATATTAGGGTCCCGTTTGCGTTGACGGATTTTGGAGGAGAAGATTCAATAACGAACTTTACGAGCTGTACTGCGACATCCACCTAGTCAAAGAACTGCGTATTGGACGTCTGAGATGGCTAGGACATGTAGAGCGAATGGACACCAACGCTCCGGCCCGCAGAGTCTTCGAATCTAACCACGAGGGACGACGCAGTAGATCATATCATCGCCGTAAATCTGCGAGTTTGTCGAGGACTTGAACTTGTGCGCGCCACCTACATCGAGGAGGCCCTCTACTGCGTTGTCCCTCTGGGTTAGATTCGAAGACTCTGCGGACCGGAGCGTTGGTGTCTATTCACTCTACATGTCCTATCCATCTCAAACATCTATACGCAGCTTTTTATCACCGCTTCATTTCTGACAATATCACGTGGCTGCTTCGGGCTGTTCGGGAAAAAATGACTACCAGGTCAATCACTGAGTCAAGCATTTTTTACAAAACCTAATCCTAAGTACGAAATCAGATGGAAATAGGATCAATCCCGTCTGATTTCGTATTTCAGCGAGATACGAGTAGTATTGTACTGCTAGCAGAACAACTAAAATCCAATGCTTATAGAGCTTTCAAATACAATAGTTGAGAAGGTTTTGGTTTATGCTCATACGAGTATATTTAGCTCAAGGTCTATATTTCTGTCCGCTTTAGGCTTTAACTAGGAATTAGCCTAGTGAGAAAACCCTTTTCTTTGGAAAAAAATAAATAATTTGTTTTTTTGTGGCTCATAGGTAAACATAGATAGGCCAAGCCCACAGGCGGATCAGTAGAAATGCGGTGACATGGGAGGGTTATGATCCCTTGTTTTCGAATCGTAACCTTGCCGCAATAGTAAGAAGAAGAAAGAAGAAGATAGATAAACATAAGCAGAGCAAATCATTCAGACCTGTGCGCTCTCATACACCATCTGCTATCTAGCTCCTAAGATATAAAAAAATATAGCCGCAACCTTTCATAATATAATAAATATTAAGCTTTGCATAGTAGTAACAAAGATCAATTAAAGTTATCATAAAGATATAATTTATTTTTGCAGATTTCGCAACATTTTTCTTGGTTAAAAATAAAAATCTCTCTTTATCTAATATAAGAGGTTATCAGACATGAACTATGTATGCTTATCGCAATGATTTGCATGTGTCCAAGTGACAACAGAGTGACGAAATTTTCTGTATTTTGGAAAGAATTTGACATTATCGTATCTAGGAAAAAAACATTTTAAAAATGCGCATTAACACGCTTACAAGAAATGCTCATCTATTTACACTGAATACGGAGGATGTTTGTTAGTTAGTTATTTTCTTTAATCCAAATTAAATATTTTATTATGATTTTAGACTGAGTTTTCTTCGAAACTTAGTAATTTTTATTTTTTGTGTTGCTGTCATCTAAATTAAGTTTATTTAGTTACACATTCCAATACAGATTCGGAAATGAATGTTACGAAAGAAATTCTTGCGCATTTCTAGGATATTCAGATAAAACCAGATTTAATGAATTTTGATTTGGATATATGATATAGTATGTATGAAATAGTACATCGTAGTGTATTTTCTTAATAGATTGTGTCCTTACGTAACTTTTTTATGCACGAAAGTAAGGAATTATCTTGTGAACCGAGTCCTATATTTTGTGTCATTTATGAGGGCTCATTAGGGTAGGTTAGATTGAAGTGGCTGCCAGGTTACGCCAACCCACTAAGACCTAAGGTCCTTTGTGATACAACATAGATCATGTAATTCCTGCGTAATCGTTAAAATCATTTTGAACTTCTGATGAAGCGTGAGAGTCTCCTAATATCTGTGTTTATGAGATCGCCTTCTTCTTCCTATTTCGGCGAGGTTATGATCCGAAAACAAGGGGTCATGACCCTCCCACTTCACTGCATTTCTTCTGATCCGCCTGTGGGGTTCGCCCATTTGACCGTAAAAAATATCGACAGGCCTACCGATTTTGGATCACTCGGTTACTGAAGCCAATGAAATGCCAATGTCATCACCTCCCCTGCCTCGCGATGTATTTGGAACGTTCATTGATATTGCCTTTTCAACAGATTTCAATACCAGCGGAGCCGGTCACCCTCTATTTTTCGTAAGATGGTTTCCTTGGCGTGAAGGCTTCCACGGATTTTCGAACTTCTTATTCGATCAAGCACACCTGCTGTCATGCGAAGCATCTTCATCTCAGCTGCCGTTAATTTACTCTCATACTTTGTGTGCATCGTCCAACATTGTTAACCGTATGTGACCACTGGATGCACAACTGCGGTGTAGAGCCTTCCTTTCATCTTAGTGGGAATTTTTCGGTCACAAAAGATAGCAGAGTTTTCCCCCATTTCATCCACCATATGCTTATGCGATAGTGGGCGCCGTGGCGTAAGTGGTTAGTGTGTCGGATCACTACGCATGAGGTTCCAAGTTCGAATCCCAGAAAACACCAACAAGTTTTTTCACGGTCCCACCTCTCGCGAGCGTCTGACAAACATTCGAGAGTATTGTTGTCACGAAAAAGCTTCTCAAATCGCCGTTCGGAGTCGGCATTAAACTGTAGGTCCCTTCCATTCGAGTGAAAAATATAACGCACACAACATGAGTGGTTGCGAGAAGCTAGGCCCTGGCACTTTAAAGAGCTGTTGCGCCAAATATTCATTTGTATGCTTATGCGATGATTGTTGTCATCATCACAGGTTGCTTTGAAATTCTTCATAAATCCCAGATATTTGATCTTTTCGCACTTGGGAAGCACTATTCCATTCAAATAAATGTCTGGAATAGGCCTGAGTGGATCAAAGAAAACAGGCGGCACAAGTATTCTGTTTTTTTTTTAACTAAACGTCCACCCACACGTCAAGTGCTCGCTGTAGGGACGTAGGATCCTCAATTATGATGGCTCCATCGTCAGCAAATAATAATTGATGTACATTGGGGTCCGTCACTTTATCTTCAAGCAGATAGTCAAGGGCTTCAATAAAGAGCAAAAGACTTAAGAAGCTTCCCTGGTGCACCCTTTGATTGGGAGCTCTTCGGTTACTCAAGTGGGACATCTTGCTCTTGTCTTTGCTCCTTCATACATATCCATGATCATCTATGTTTTTGGAACCCCTAGATGTCTTAGCGTCACCCATATCAGATCTCGTGGTTGTCTGTTGAATTTTCAAAGTCAACCAAACTCTTTTAGGAATCAGGATGTGGTTGATTTACCCGCAGTGATAATCAGGTAGCCGTATTCTTTTTCGCAGTCGGCCACCTAATACCCGCTCAACGATTTTCATGGTATGTGACATCAGCTTGATCGAACGGCAGTTATCACAGTTTCGCGTATTACCCTTCCCTTTGTACACAGGGAGAATGTAGCTTTCCCTCCATTGATTCGGTATTGGATCACCTCTCATAAATTTGGAGATAAGAATTCTGAGCCATCTGAACCCGATGTCTCCCATCTTTTTCCAGAACTCAGAGGGCATCTCGTCTGGCCCAACCGCTTTTCGTTTTTTGGAGTATTTGACCGCCTCACTAACTTCATCGACTGCAACGTCGAGTATTTCTTCACAGTTAGGGGTGGCTCTTGGAAAGTATAGCCGAGGAAACTGTTCATTCAAAAGTCGTTCACAATACTGCCGCCACCTCTTCAGAATTTTGTCGTCATCCACAAGAAGCTGGGAATGAACATGGTTAATGAACTTTGGCGGAACGAATCTCCTGAGCATTCCTCCTTCTTTGAGCGGCTATTTTGAAGATGGTTGGGCTCCTGTTCATATTGTGTCATCGCAGCTCCTGGATAGCCTGGTTTGCATCAGCAACCGGGAAATATATTTTCTCCAGCTCCCGATACAGGCCCTCCGTACAATCTGCTAGAAGCTGGGCGCACTTCCTCTTCGCTTTTTTCTTGCAACATCTGTATCCACTTCGAGGCGAGCTTTTCCGTCTCTATTATCAGAGGGGTACTTTGGCCAAGCATTGAAAGCCGCTTTCTTCTCATTTATCACTTCCTTACTTTCATCACTCCACCACCATATTTCCATAAGCTCCTAGCAGTGATTTGGCCTTCTTTAAGCAAGTTTGTTGTAGGGAATCCCACATATCTTCATCCTCAGCTCCGTTGATGGTGTCAGAGAGGTAATTTTTTTCACGAAAACAAAAGACTCGCCTTTTTGTTTGTCCAGATTATACCACTTGATTTTCTCAGGAACCCTTATTTGTTTGCTTTTCTTCGGTGTTTTCATAAAAATTTCTGTTAGCATGGGACGGTGTTGCCGAGCGATTGCCTCTCCCAGGATCACTTTGCAATCTTTTACCCGAGGCTTCATGAAACTGGCTACCAAATGGTAGTCAATGTAGCTTTGTTTGATGAACATGGTATTTAACACCATAAGACCGTGTAATTTGGACATACTTAGGATGTCTTCATCAGGAAGGTTCCTGGTGCCCTATTCTAGCCCTCCATGGCAGTCTTCATAGTCTTCGTTTGACTTCCCGACATGTCCATTCAAATCTCCTCCAACTGGTCTATGTAGAGCAGATGGAGCACAATGTCCCGGCCAAGAAAGTCTTCGAATCCACCGCGGATGGACGGCGCAGTAGAGGACGATCTCACAAGGAGGGTGCAAACAAGTGGAGAAGGACCTCAACTAACGTGGCGTGCGCAACTTAGGCCCAGGTCCACTCCGGACTATAACGCCACCTAAGTAAGAAAGTACAATAGTATTTTTCATTGAAATGTGCCCAATATTTGCTATGCTTTCTTACTTATCGTCCAGCACTCGACGCCATAAAGCAAGACTGGTAAGATGAGGGTTCTATAGAACATTAATTTGCTCCATCGAGTAAAGAGTTTTGAACCCAGTTGTTTTCCAAACCAAAGTACCAGCATTTTCTTAGGGTTATTCTTCATCGCATCTCTACGAAGATGTAATTTCTGGGACTTATGTTTGCTCCGAGGTAGGTAAACTGCTAAACTACCTCGAAGTTCCAGTCATAAATAGTGACGTTCTGTTCAAGGTTTTGAGCAGATAATTTCTTCCTTGATGACAGCATGTACTTAGTCTTGTCTTCATTTACTTCAAGACCTACGCGTTTCGTTTGTTCTTCAATCACCGCTTGCCATGATCTTTCGATGATGTCAATATCGTCAGCGTATCTCAGCAGAATAGATGAATTTGTGAAAATGCCTTCCGTGTTAACAGCTGCCCTACGCACTATCTGCTCCAGCACAGGTCACATGACAGAGTGTCTCCTTGCCGGAATCCGAGTGTATGTTTGGAAGAGTTCGGAAGAGTTGTTTCCAAGTTGCACAGAGCATCGGTTGTTTTCCAGCGTTACGTGACACATCTCAATAAGTTTTGACGGTATCCTGTCATAAGCGGCTTTAAAGTCGATCAAAAGGGGGTGAGTTTCGACTTCATATTCGTTGGTCTTTTCCAGGATTTACTTTAGTGTGAAAATTGTGTCTATTGCCGATCTGCGAGGATGGAAGCCATACTGGTGCGTGCAGGAAGGTTTTAGACGTTCACACAATACGTTGGATAGGATCCTATATGCGACATTTAATAAGAATATGCCTCGATAGTTCTAACAAGATATATATTCTCCTTTTTGAAGATGGGATAACGACTACGATGAATAAATCAAAAGTACAGAGCAATATGCTTAATCCTTAAGATTAAGGACGGCAGAAACCTAAGGAATTCCTTCCTATCTGGATATTGTTTGGATGAACTCTGAGCAAAGGAGTATTAGGATTTTGCCACCAAACTGAAGAGACTGGGAACTACAGTCCAGGAAAGAGTGGGTCATTAGTTTGTAGCATAATAAGATATCTGTATAAAGAGTTCCATTTATTAAGTCTAAAGGGACAGTCTAACTGTCTGATACTCCAACAGTAAGGCAGTATGCTTCAAAATCAGAGCCATCATTTTGTTAAGAAAAAAATAAATAAATAAATAATAACAAAAACCTGAACGGTCAGGTACCAAGCGCTCCGGTATAAGTAAATATGTACATACATACATTTGTATCCTCTCATCATCATTTTTATTATTGGTCATTAGGAACTGAGTGTTTCAATGTACTATGCCGATGACATCACTATTATTTGATCCTTTTATTACTCATCATATTTCTGGTATAATCATATATTTAATTTTTCTTGATTCTACTAGATTACCATATTAAGATTCCCCTGCAAATCAGTAGTAAATAGCAACAGTTTAACCTTGAATAGTTCAGACATCACGTGGCACTACCTAAGATATTGCAATAATTTATGTCGCAATAGAGTGTAGGCAAAGGGCCCAAAGCTCTAAGCCCCATTTCCAAATCGTCTTTTGGTGCATCACACTAATATTTATTAAACATTAATTAAACCAACGCTAACTGCCTCACCCCTGGCTCCATAAATCAAATGCAGTTAAGAAGTAATCTAAGCTTTGTGTAAACGTTATAAACCAAGACTTACGTACTCATAGAACTATCTACGCGCACTTTTTTCCATCTTCGCATCTGCAATGGACTACTTTGTTGTGTTTTTTTCTCACCTGCCTGCCAGTCGTCGAGATATTTTGTTGAATATCACATCACTTCTCAGAATGGAAAAGAACAGTTTATCTGAATTATAACTGATAAGATGTGCCATACAGCATGTCGGAGATAAATATTTTCGCTGAAGATTCTCCCTCACTCTAGGCAAGCAGGCAGTTTTAAGTGCAAATCGTGACCAGATATATGCCATTTTTTAGCTCAAGAATCATCAGTTCATTTTTGAAAGTCAAGGTGTTCGGGTACGTGTCCATCAGTGAAAATTCGGGAAAATTTTAATATTTAATAAGTTACTAAAACAAAAATAAAAACGAAAACATGTCGAAAAGAATTCTCCGAATTATCATTGCTCTGGCAGCACTTTTGCATTTAAGTTTAGCAAATTACTACCAAGTAGAGATTCTGTTGGAATTACAGCCAGGAATTGCCATGCATCGCTGTAATGGAGCCATCATATATGAGAAACTAATAACAACGACGGCTAATTGTGTGCACTTCAAATTCGGCCCCAAAGGCAAACCAATCCAACTTGATCCTTCAGTCTTGAGTGTAGTGGCTGGGGGTTCGAATGCATTTATTGATGCCATTCGAATTAACGTATCTGCGATTGATATTGCGGAAAATTTCAATCCGTATACATTGGAAAATGATTTAGCTCTGCTAACATTGAGCCAATCATTACCGCTAGGCACACGACCGGATATGAAATGGATTATGCTCGACGACAACATACACGTCAACCATTCATGCTTGGCGAACTTCTTTTCAAGAAATGTAAGTTCAAATTTAGATGGGAAATTCTAGACAATGTGAGTGATTTTATGATCACCTACTAAGACATCTTATCGGTGTTAGATGAATTAAGTTTGACGAGATACTAAGTATGAGTTATACTTACGCACGCAATTGCTTCAGAAAGATGCCTTGAATTTCTTTTTCTAACTATATTGTTATAACTAAGCAGTTGGTAAATACAAACATTAACTTAATCTGAATCACTACTAAATGTACCTAGAGGAGGACCGGAAACTCATCAGGCGAGACAAGTGTGACAGTTTATGACTCAAATACATTTTCTAAGAGTTATGCAATCAAAAGAAAATCTTCTCGAATCTTATCAAAACTAGCGAAATAATTTATAGTAGAAGGTAGTTTTTTTTTAATTTCCGTAAACAATGTCAAACTAAACAAGGTGTTAGTCAGGATTTTTATTGAATTTCTTAAAAGTTGTTCCTATGGAATTTATAATGAACGTTAACGATTTTTCTCACAGACGCAGTTTTGAAAACGATTGTGTTTAAGCAGCCCTTTTACAGAGAACTTGTTGGCATTTGTCATAAGAATCCACCTAGCAGCATTTTTTTACTCGGTTCGAATATCTTTTAAGATGCCATTTCTTCTAATATGTTAGATAAAATAAAGACGTATGTATGCACTTCAATCGCAGTAAAGTCAATTATTATTGTCAGGTGGGTTCTGCTTAGTTCTGTTAAGACATTTTAAGCTCGAAAGAGTCAATAGCTCATCCAGGTAGACAGTATCGAAGGTGATTTTATTTTTACTAAGGTTGATCAAAATCCGCTGAGCATGTGAGGCTTTTACCTACGGCTTCAATCTTTGGGACTCTAGGGATTGCCGTCAAATACTACTTCACGGGGTTAGATTTCAGAATTCTCGGCCACACACACATTTGCCTTGTTGAATTAATTTGAAAGATTTCAAACAAAAGAAGACTCAAACAAGGGAGAATTTCCCAAGAAAATTAAGTGTAATCAGACCGTCGTCATCTTAAAAACTGCAGGCACTAAATGGCTCTGGCTTGGCTTCCCCCAGTCTCTGAAATGTGCAGCAAGTTACTTCCTTTTAAAACAAAAAAAAAGGTAATCGTAAAAGGTACTCGTAGGTTACTATAGGACCATTTCCCTACTTTCAACCCTCTCCAAACTTTATGAGAAATTGCTTAAATGTCGGAATGTTTCTTTTTTAGAAAGAAATCTCTTTTTGCAATCAACCAATTTGGTTTTAGATTTGGCAAGTCAACAGAAGATGATATCCTTAGAGTATGCTCCCACTTATATGAAGGAATTGATTGTTGCAACTCCTCCATGGCTCTCTTCATAGACATGACTAAAGCACTTGACATGGTCGACCACGATTTGCTTCTAAGCAAAATATATAACGCAGGTTTCGGGGGTACTATATACAATTGGTTTCATTCATATCTTAAAGGTAGGAAGCAACGAGTCCGAGTAAATGGATCCTTCAGCCGATTTCCTTCTCTAGATAATGGAGTCGTACAGGGTTCTGTTCTCCAACTTACTTAGGTGGCGTTACAGTTCGGCGTGAACCTAGGCCTCAACCAATAAGTCCCTCCATTTAGCTCGGTCCTTAGCTAATTGCCTCCAGTGTGCACTCCAAGTTGGTCGTGGTCCCCTTGAACTTGTGCGCGCCACATACGGCGAGGAGGTCCTCTACTGCGTCGTCGCTCCGGGTTAGATTCGAAGACTCTGCGGGCCGGAGCATTGGTGTCCATTCGCTCTACATGTCCTAGCCATCTCAGATGTGCAATACGCAGTTTTTTGACTAGGTCGATGTCGCTTTACAGCTCGCATAGTTCGTGATTGAATCTTCTCCTCAAAACCCGTCAACGCAAATGGGACCAAAACTCTTACGAAGAATTTTCCTCTCGAAGCGACCGAGGATATCTTCATCCTCTTTTAATAAAGTCCATGTTTCAGTGCCGTAAAGCAGGACTGGGATGGTCAGAGTCTCGTTAGTTGCTCGAGATAGGGCATTACTTTTGAATTGCCTTATAAGCCCAAAACAACAACAACGACTGGTAAGAGTTATTCTTCGCTTGGTTTCTGCGCTGATATTGTTCTTAG
This sequence comes from Brachypalpus laphriformis, assembly GCA_945910035.1. Taxonomy (NCBI): domain Eukaryota; kingdom Metazoa; phylum Arthropoda; class Insecta; order Diptera; family Syrphidae; genus Brachypalpus; species Brachypalpus laphriformis. Next base: position 131,295,812 of record OX246755.1, read on the forward strand.
AGTTTAGTAGAGCCAAGGTAGACAAAGTCTCATACTACTTCGAAGTTATAGCTGCCCACTGTAACGTTCTGTCCAATTCGTCGGTGTTGGCTTTTCCTCCTTGTTGACAGCATATACTTGGTTTTGCTCTCATTTATTGCTAAACCCATTTTGGCCGCTTCTGCTTCAATGCTTGCAAACGCACCGGTGACAGCAAGCTAAGCTCTTCTAATAATGTCTATATCGTCGGCGCATGCAAGCAGTTGCACAAACTTTTGATAGACTGTGCCTTTGGTGTTGGCTTGTAAGTTCCGAACAGTCCATTCAAGTACAATATTAAAGAAGTCACATGACAGCGCTTCACCTTGTCTAAAACCTTTTTTGATATCAAAGGTCTCGGTGTGGTTATTATCGACCTTGATGGAGCAGCGAATGTTCTCCATCGTCATCCTGCACAGACGGACAAGTTTGGCAGGGATGTCGAAACTAGACATGGCTCTATTAAGCTCTTCTCTATAGATGCTGTCATAGGAGGCCTTGAAATCGATAAAGGGATGGTGAGTATCGATTTGGACTTCCTGGGTTTTCACCAGGATCTGTCGAAGTGTAAAGATTTGGTCGATGGTGGACTTTCTTGGCCTGAAACCGCACTGATAGGGTCCAATCAGGCTGTTGATAAAAGGTTTCAGGCGTTTACATAATATCGCAGAAAAGATTTTGTATGCGATGTTGAGGAGACTGATGCATCTATAATTGGCGCAGTTGAGGGGTTCCTTTCTTGTGGATGGGGCAAACGATGCTGAGATTCCATTCATCAGGTATATGTACTCCTATACACTCGTCTGACCAAATTTTAGAGATGATCTGTTGTATGCTCTCTACCAATTCATCATCAGCTGCCTTGAAAAGTTTGGGCGGTAAGTCGTCAGGTCCATCAGCCCTGTTGGATTTAAGCTTGGATATTGCTATCTTCACTTCGTTTTCATCAGGTGGACGGAAATTTTGACTATCATCGTATATGTTGAATGGTTCATTCTGCCTGACAGCGGGATGTTGGTCTTCGTCGTCGTTATACAGCCTGCAGAAGTAGTTTTTCCATATTCTCAGCACCGACTGTGCTTCTACGGCACAAATCTACAGATTTCTGTACGGGTAGTGGTTCTCCGACACATTATTTTTACTTTTTGGTAAAACTTCCGTACATTGTTCCTGGAGTATAAACTCTCAATATTCTCAATCGCGCGCTTCTCTTCCTCTTTCTTTTTCTTTTGGAGAAGCCGATGTTCTTCCCGTCTATTTTGCTTGTAGAGCTCACGAGCAGCTCTCGTCTTCCTTTCCAGCGCTGCTTTATATGCCTCTTGTTTTGCTGCATGCACTCGCCAGCATTTTTCGTCAAACTAGGGGTTTCGCGGTGATGGGCGAGCGGGACCCATGCCATCAGTAGCGGCGTTTCTGATGGCATTGCATTGCGGCGTTGCCACTGATCTTCGGCACTTGACCTTGCGCATCAACGAAGACTCTGATGGCCTCTTGCGATTGTAGCTTATTATTTCTATGTTTGCTCAGTTTGGGATATCCGCGTTTAAACCTTGGCTATAACAAGGTAATGATCCGAGCTTATATTGGCCGCTCGGAAGGTCCGGACATCCAGGATACTGGAGGCATGTCTTGCGTCGATCGCAATGATTATTGGACCGCCCTGTCTGCTTATGAATATTGATATGAGGAAGCCATGTGCTTGCTATGGTGACATTTCGCTCCACAGCGAAATCAATTAGCCTTAGTCCGTTATCAGACCTGTTGTCGTGTAGGCTATGCTTACCGACTGCCATACCAAAGACGTCCTCCTTTCCTATTTTGACGTTAAAATCGCCCAATACGATTTTAACGTCATATTTAGGACATTAAAATAAAAATAAATATTTGGCGCAACAGCTCTTCCAGTGGCAGGGCCTAGCTTCTCGCAACCACTCATGTTGTGTGCATTATATTTTTCACACGAATTTAGGACATTGCTCGTATGTTTTGTCGAGGAGCTCGTAGAAACAATCTTTGGTGGCAGGGTCCTTTTCTTCCGTTGGACCATGAACACATATTAGGCTTATGTTAGCGAATATAACCTTGATCCGGATAGTCATAATACGTTCGCTTACGTGTCGGAAGCTTAAGACTTCTTATCTAAGTCTGCCGTGTATAACAGATCCGCATCCGAATAAGCGTTACCTGTTGCCTATCACCATTGATACGAGAGTATTGTAAAGGAATTTCATAAGATACTTTCGCACCATTGTAATGAACCACAGATATGTTGCTAGCATAAGTTTTCGCCAGCTTCCTACTTATGGTTAGGACTGATCTACTTATGAGAAAGAAACTATTAGGTGAATACTTCTTTATAAACTTACATATATTCATAGAGAAATCCAACTGGTTTAGTTGAAATGTGAAAAGCCCCAATACTTGTTTGTACAGTATACCTTCTCGGTACACTTTGACTTAGGGTTGATTGAGTCAGTCACCCTCTCTAGCCATTTCAGGCATAGCTATTCTCAGCCAACACCCTCCTGAGAAAGGTTAAGGTTCCCTCGGTAACCGGTGATTCTTCCGGTCCCTACTTCATGTGGTATCACAATGGACCCAAGCGGTCTAAGAGTGTCCTGTCAGGACAGCCACCTTACCTAACCTAACCTAGCCTAAGACTGCCTCCGTTTTCTGTTCGATGAATTTTATGCCAACAGAGTTTAGCCACTGCTTAATAGTGGTCAATAGTCTCATTTTATGCCAATAAAAGCTACTCTAACAGCTTTGCAAATACTACTATTGAAATATCATTGCAAGATCTATACTTTTTGTCTCTTCGGTATGTGTACATATGTCTTGCTACGTAAGAAAAAAAAAAGTACTGACCCTTGTGAGAAACCGCCCGTGATTGGGCGTTATGTACGCAGAATCGAGTCAGATTATGTTGGGTACCTGGACACTGCGATATCGAAGGCAATGAGCAAGCCGACGCGCTAGCTAAAAGAGGAGCGGGACTCCAACGTAGCGATATAATTGGTAGTATTAAACCACCAGAGTGCGTGGCTAAGGGAATTATCCGGGATAAAATCATTGACACGGCTAATCTAAGATGGTCAAACTTAGATGGTCACAGGGTGTCTAAGGCCTTGTGGCCTGTGTTAGATCGCAGAAAATCTGGGGAGATAATTAAGTTAGAAAGATCGAGGCTAAGAACAGCGATAGGAATACTCTCTGGCCACTGTCTCCTAAGGAGGCATGCCATGAGACTAGACTTATCCGATACGGATGTTTGTAGGTACTGCGATGACCTACATGTCTCAGAGGATATAACTCATATACTCTGTGAATGTCAAGAAATTGCCAGGATAAGGCTAAAGTACCTGGGTAGATACTTCTTCGATAACTTGGAGGAGGTGAGGTCCTTGAACCATAACAAGGATCTCTTCAGATTTTGTAGGGAGATTAATTGCTTGGAGGATTGGGTTTAGGTCTTTTGCCGTGAAGGTTTCCTAGAGATCGCGATGGGCCCGCTTTGGTGCCTAGTGTTTTATGACAACCTCATAACCCTACCTAACATAACCTATATTGTCTAACCATCATAAGAAAAGGAAGAGAGTATCCTGCATATGAAATAATCAGTCACAATCCTGACAATGTACGCGAACACTCTCATTTTTGAAAGCGGTTCCCGGGAACCTTTTCAGATTGCTTAATTGGTAGCATCCCTACATATGTTTCTTGGGAGCACCTCTCTATCCTCTCTCTTCTGTATCTTTTTGAGTAGTACCAATCCGAATTAATTAAAGCCTATTTGGACCGTCTTCAATCTAGAAAATGCCTCTAAGCTTAGAACCTTACCTATTGTGTCTGAAATGCAAAGGATGAAGGATCTTCGGAGGGAAATTACCAATTTTTATTTGTACACCAGTTTCGTTTTCGTCTTGTATTGTACACAATCATTTCCAGCGCATCGATAAAGACTTCGGTTTGCCGTTATAAGCACGCTCCTCACATTTGTACTTTATTTTTAATTTTAGTCAAAACACGCAGTTCCAAACTATTACCAAACTGAAGAGCTAACCATGTACAACAATGAAATATGCCGAAATTTCACAGACCATCCCAATGCAAGAAGAGATGATATTTGTTCTATTTACGTCTTACCACAACAACTCGATTGTGCAGTGAGTACACATATTGATGTCAATAATAAAGTGCAACATTACCCCAATCAATATTTCATTTTAGGCAGCAGACTCCTTCTTGGCATACAACACTGACCGTGGAACTGGACTTGTATGTAAGAGTTATCTAGTGGGTCTTCTTTCGTCAGTAGTAACTCGACCCAGTCCTGAAAATAATTGCACAGATGTCACACTGGCGGCTATATATACCAACATATTTCCGCACTTAATGTGGGTCTATTCAATTATGGCAAATATTGAGACGGAATATATATCAACTCCTTATGATGCATCACTGAAGTCTCTGGTGATAAATACTACTTGTAAGTTGTCAAAAGTAATTTTGCCACAACATTATAAATGGTATATTTTTCTTTAAAGATGAGAAGGAATATTTAACCACAACTATACTACCACTAACTACAGTGAATGTAACAAACTCCTTGAATGCAACAGCAACAACCAATTCAACAATTATAAATCCGACAGCATCGAATTCAACGATAACGAATTCGACAACGTGGGACCCTCTAATAACGAACTCCACAGCGGCAAACTCAACAGTAACAAATTCTACAAGCCACCGAACAAGAAATTCAACCACGTTTTACAATTCAATAACGAATTCTACAACCGCGAATCCTGTGCCAGTGAATTCAACAATCACGAATTCAACAACATGGAATCATCCAATAACCAATTCTACTACAACAAACTCCACAGCAGCAAATTCCACAGCGGCAGGAAATGGAACTGTAACGAATTCTTCGACATGGAATCCGATCTCTACAACGTACAATTTTACTGCACTAAACTCAACAAGGACGAATACCACAACTCGAGCTCCTCCAACTACCTACCCAACGGTAAGAGTTATTCCAAAAACAGAACCAGCTATCACAGATTCATATATAAAAGATCCACCGCCAACCGTTCGAAACTTCTTCAAGAATAGCTCGACGTCAGTTAGAGTTAGTGCAGTCAGTTTGCTGATATCATTGGTATCTCTAAAATTTATTAATGTTTACCATTAAGCTTGTACCTCAAACCACTTACTTTAAGACTGTAAATATTTATATAGCCTACAAGTTAATTCCTCTTTTTAGAGTGAAAGATACAAACAACAAATTTCGCATTAATTTATCTTTACGATTATAGTATATTTTATCTTTATGTGAGTTATTCGAGCCACCTTCCGTTGCTCCTGCAGATAGTGGATATGATGCAAACGTACATTTATAACGCATATGCAATTTTTGTTTTTATTTAGAAAGCCACTTGAATTTTGTGGAACCCTAGACGGCGTATGTATATATGTACATTATGTACATCTTTTTTTAATAATATCAAATTGTACATATAGTAAATTTGTGTATGTATTACCCGTACTTACGGCTAATTGTAGCAATAAACGAATAAAATTAATTTTTTTATATAACAGAAGTGCTTGTGCGATTACATAAGCAAAGAATTTGCATTTCACTTTAGAATTAGACTGCTTTTAATTTAGCCTTTATTGACGTTGGTAAATGCGTTGTCATTGTTTATAATTGTAATGTGTGCTGGTACACTAATCAGGAAAGTGTGGTCCCAGGCAATACTAGGGACCTTTCAGAGGAATTGCAGGAAAGGGAGAAATAGGAATGGTAAAAGGTTTACTTTAACGAGGCTTGCATATTGATTGCAAGACTGTACATTTTTCGCAAGGCCTATGGTAAAGCTTCTCTTCTGACGAACCAAAGAACTAGCGAGTCTTGACAACACATTTACAATGGCATGACGGATACCACAGAACCTGTGAGAATGAAAAAATACCTTTCTAGCGAACCTGCGCTTTTAGGGTTTCTTGAACTAAAGGGCTCTGAAGGAAGTTGGACTAAGTCTTGCTCAGAATCATAAGAACTACTACCCAGATTGTTTTCTCAAAACCATGAGAGAACGGCGATGAAGACCAACACTCCGCTGGACAAAGTGAACCATTCAACATTGATGATGATAGTCGAAATTTCAGTCCAGCTGACCAAACCGAAGTGAGGATAGCAATATCCAAATTGAACTCTAACAAAGCTGCTGGACCTGATGGCTTACAGGTCGAACTTTTCAAGGCGGCTGGTGATGAATTGATAGAGAGCATACACCAATTCATCTCTAAGATTTGGTCAAACGAGTGTATGGCGGAATCTCAGCATCGTTTGCCCGATCCACAAGAAAGGAGACCCCCTCAACTGCGCTAATTATAGAGGCATCAGTTTCCTCAACGTTGCATACAAAATCTTCTCTGCAATATTGTGTGAACGCCTGAAATCTTTCAGCAATTACCTCATTATCCTCTATCAGCGAGGTTTGAAGCCAGAATAATCCATTATTGGTCAAATATTCACACTTTTGCAGATCCTGCGGAAAACCCAAGAAGTCCAAATCGATACTCTCATCTCTTTATGGATTTCAAGGCCGCCTATGACTGCATCTATAGAGAGAAGGTATATGGAGTCATGTCTAGTTGTCCCATCCCTGTCAAACGTGTCCGTTGCGACGGTCTTCGGTTATAACCTCGCCGAGATCTTTGATGTCGCAATGTGTTTAAGACAAGGTGACGCGTTATCATTTGACTTATTATTATTATTATTATTATTTGTTACTATCTGGGAATTTTTTTCTCCTTATTGGGTACATATATAAAATATATTTTGGAGGCCTTAGACCATAACAAAATATATTACTATTGATTTGTTTAATTAATGTTCAGGAAGTTTCTGGTTATGTGACAGGTGTCGATTATGACAGCTTTTTGCATAGCATCGATGGTGTTCTGTCTCAGTCCCAGTGTTTGTATGTCTGCTCGCAGTTGTTTGTCGATTAAACCCTTAGCGCTGACTATTATTGGGATTATTTTCACTTCCTTTAGATTCCAGTTACGCTCGATTTCTACAGCAAGTTCGGCATACCTGCTACGTTTTTCGTTGTATGTGCGACTTATGTTTCTGTTCGCAGGAATCGCGACGTCGATGAAAACACCCTTGCGCTCTTTCTTATCGATGACGGTAATATCTGGACGATTATGGAGCCTTGTATGGTCGGAGTGAATAGTGCGATCATAGTAGATTTTGGAGTTCTCGTTTTCCCCTATCGGTACAGGGTTGTAGGTGTAGTAGGGTGCTTTGTCGGGTACGAATTCGTATTTTTCAAGAAGTTTCTTATGCAGAATCTTAGCGACGTTGTTATGTCTCCTTGTATATTCAGTCTGAGCTAGAGTCGTGCAACTTGATATGATATGGTCTACTGTCTCAGATTCGCTTCTACATCTTCGGCACATATCTTCTATCACATTCGAATCCTTCATGACATGTTTTCTGTAGTTTTTGGTTGGAATCACTCGGTCCTGGATTGCGATCATAAACGCTTCAGTTTCAGCATATATTTCGCCATTTAAAAGCCATCTGTGTGACATAAGCTTATCAACATTATCGCTATTAATTGCTCTATAGTACTGGCCGTGAATTGGTTTGATAGCCCAGTTGCGTTCCCTATGATTTTTGTCTATTGCTTGTCTTTCAAAGCTACCATTTAGATTTAAAGGTGTTAGGTTTTTGTCTGCCCCAACTAGGTATTACTTTGATGAGTCTTGATCTTTCAGACTTATGGTGGAAATAGTTGCGCAGTGATTGAACTTGGTTGTCGTGTAATGTTTGTAGATCTGTTAGACCCCTTCCGCATTCTCTTCTTGATGTTACCATTCTCTCACAGCATGATTTGGGGTGATGAAGTCAATAAGATGTGAACATTGTTCTGATCTTTCTCTGCATTGATTGGAGTTCAGTAGTGGACCAATTGATAATTCCGAAACTGTATGATATTATTGGTATCGCAAATGTATTCAAAGCCTTTATAATGAACTTTCCGCTTAGATTAGACTTCGCTATTCTATAAACACGCGATTTAAACTCCCTAGTCAATGTGTTTTTGACAGTTATTTTATCAATCCGGTTATTTTGGGCCATTCCCAGGTATCTATAGACATCATTCTCATCCATTTTGGCGATGTTCAGGATACCTGGGTCTTGAGTTTTGGTCACTTTGCCTCTGGTGATACATATAGTTTTGCATTTTTCCAGACCAAACTTCATATTTATGTCATTACTGAACATTGAAACAATTTTGATTAGCTGGTCAAGGTGTTGCTTTGACGAGGAATAAGTTTTGAGATCATCCATGTATAAAAGATGGCTTAGTGTTTCTTGGCTAGCATTGCTTTTTATTTTGTATCCATACTTGCTGCTTCGTAGCAGGTTGCTTAGTGGGTTAAGTGCTATGCAAAACCATAGGGCTGATAGACAGTCCCCTTGGAAAATTCCACATTTAATCATGATCTCCGATGTATGGATCTGTTGAGTTCTTGTACGTATTTGAATACTGGTCCGCCAATGTGTCATGTTGTATTTTAAAAAGTTGATTATACTTGGGTGTATTTTATAGATTTCCATCACTTCAATAAGCCAAGTGTGTGGTACACTGTCGAATGCTTTCTGATAGTCTATGAAACAGGCACGTAGATTCCTAGCTCGAGTAGTTGTTTGTTCAAGTACAATTTGGTCTATGGTCAGCTGTTCCTTACAACCCTTAGCGTTCTTACAGCATCCCTTCTGTTCTTCGCACAGAATATTATTCTGTGTTATGTGGTTATATATAAGAACATTAAGGCATGCTGACATGATTTTATACATTGTTGGCAAGCAAGTAATCGGACGTCCATTTGCAGGGTTGGCTTTGAATCCAGTGCCTTTTGGTAATACGTAGGTAATTCCATTTGTTAAGTAAGATGGGAACTTAGTTGGATCCTGTATGCATTCGTTTAGCAGTACTGTTAGTTTTTCATGCATAGCTGGAAATCGTTTAAACCAGAAGTTTTGGATTTTGTCTAATCCTGGCGATTTCCAGTTATGAGTTTTGGATATGATTATTATTATTATTCATTCATTATTCATTCTTTCTTTTTATAGATTTACAATATTGCAGACAAAAAAGAAAAGTTGACATGGCAAAATTGCCGTCTGTCAGGAATTGGCTTTACTTTACTTTAAGGAAAAAAATAAAAATAAATAAAGAATAAGGATATAAGAATAATTAATATAAAAATATACATAATAAAAAAGCTAAATTGGAGAATTATGTGCATACCATGTTAAGTTTAAGTTAAAGGTTAATAAAGCTGTTACGATAATTCAAGGCGTGATTACAAAAGAGAAAAAGCAGATTCCAACCCTGGGCTCCATTAAGGATTTGTTTAGTTTCATCCAGTGTGCGAGATGCTTTAGAAAAATAAAGTAAACGCAGTTCTAATAAAATGTGGCAGACTGCAACAAAGTGATAGATGTCTTCAACCTCATTACGATTACAAAGGGTGCAGATGGACCGAATATCTTGCCAATATGGTATATAGTTGAGTTTTAGAAGCTCAGTCCTCGCCTTAAATATTTGACTTATTTGTTCGACTTTCAATACTCTATTAAAATAGCTATTGGGGCCTAGTGAGTGATTAAGAGATTTATAGATAAGACGTGTCAAGGGCGTTCGGGCTCTGGTCATGCATTCTTGATACCACAGGTTGTCGACTCTTTTAATGCATTTGTATAGCTTGTCTTCCCACTAATTTATGTTCACTCTGTAAGGCCAAGAACGATATTATGAGAGGATGCATCATTCCATCCGAACCGTTCGGATACGACACTAAACTGTAGGTCCCTTCCATTCGTGTAAAAAATATAACGCACACAACATTAATGATTGCGAGAAGCTAGGCCCTGTCACTTAAAGAGCTGTAGCGACAAATATTTATTTTTTAAGCTTATTCCATTCTTTGAAGGGCGATAAATTGGACTGAAATGCAAATCTCATCAATCGTTTTTGTAAATTATCATTCAACCTGCGCATCACTTTAAGTATGTAGTCGGCATTGGCTTTTAGATTACGTACATAAATTTGAGGAAGACCAGACTCGACATGAATAGCATAGGTTGGAGTTGTTGGCGACAGTTTAAAAATACGTTTAAAGAAAAAACGTTGGACAAGTTCAAATTATTCTTCTATTGGTAGCCATATACTTGATTAGCATAGCAGAGACATGCATTTATCGTAGCGTCAAATACCTTAAACTTCGAAGAAGTATCAGCTAATTTGTTAGCGAAGAAACTTCTCCACATGATGTTAATAGCCGTTTTAGCCGCTACTGATTTCTCGTGAATATGTGGGTGCAGATCAAGGTTTGAAGAAAGGTGAAGTCCCAAATATTTGAACTGTTTGACGATTTCAATTTGTTCTCCCCCCAAAGACCAGTTCTCTCACAGTGTTCTTCTACAGCGTGCAGGACCAAATATCATAATTTTCGACTTAAAGGTATTTATTTCAAGGTCCCAAAGGTCACAGTAGCGTTTTCATTTATTTATTTGTAACTGAAGAGTACTTGCATTTTCAGTTAAAATGACTAAGTCATCGGCATAGAGGAGAACCTTTACCTCGACATCACCGATTTTAACACCACCCGGTAAAGAGTTAGCTAAGTCCTCAACATAGAGGGAGAACAAAATTGGACTCAAAATACAACCTTGAGGAACACCCGTTTCAGTACTAAAGTATTTTGACAAGGTACTGCCATTCCACACAGTAGCGGATGTATTTGATATGAGTTGCCTATAAACTCTAATAAATTTACTTGACAAATCAATAGTTGATAACTTGTACAGTAACGAATTCCTATTTATCGTGCCGAAAGCAGCCTTGAAATCTACGACAAAGGCATATCATTTTTTACCCCTCTCTTTGAACCTTCTAGCAATAGTCGACAGCGAAAAGATTTGATCAACCGTCGAAAACCCAGGTCGGAAGCTAGCCTGAAAAATGCTTAAGCGGTTATTGTCTTGCACCCACAATATCAAGCTCTGGTACAAAATTTGTGTGAAGATTTTTCTAACACCGCAGAGAAGAGAAATGCTTCTATAATTTTCTGGCAGACTATTATCTCCTTTTTTAAAAATAGTGAAAATGATTGACTTCAAGAATACGTCTGGTATTATTTCAGTATTAAACACTAAATTATAAAAGGACAATAGATATTCCAGAGAAAAGGCGAACCCCACAGGTGGATCAGTAGAAATGCGGTGAAGTGGGAGGGGTATGATCTCTTGTTTTCGAATCATAGCCTCGCTGATAAAAGGAAGAAGAAGATATTCCAGAAAAACTGGAGCAAAATTCTTATAAAATTCAACAGGAATACCATCCACCCCCGAAGCCTTATTGTTTTTCATTTTTTCCAAGGCTGTTACCAACTCAGGCATTGTTATAGGTGCATCTAATTCAGCAACGGGCAAATTAGGCAAAGCGTATTGAAAATTTGATTGATTAGACTGTGGAGTAAGAAGCTGTTTAAAGTAATCAGCCAGTATTTCAAAGCAGATTGCAGAAGAAGTCCTTGATCTGTCACCACCTAACTTTCGCAAAATTGTCCCGAATGATCTCGAATCTCTACATAATTCTAACTTAGAGGCAAGGTCGGCGAAATATCCTGCATGTTTTGTCTTGCATAATTGCTTGTAGGCTTTATTTGCATCAAAATACAGTAACCTAAAGACCGCAGCATTCGTTTTCCTAAAAAGGTTTAGAAATACCATATAAAGGATTTCTTTCGGAATCTCCTACACTCTCCATCAAACCACACCGCTGCCTCAGCCACGCCGCCAGAAGAGGAGTGTAATGGCACAGACCTTACAATCTGTTGCGACAAGTATTCCACCATTTCCTCACAGGACGAGTTAGTTATACCTGAAATATTGTGTGCTTGATTATCCAGTCTTCGCCTGTACTGTCATACCAAGTTAGGTTTCCACTTGAGTCTTTTAAAAGGAACGTGGAGCGGAGCCGGCTCCAAAGCTTGGACTTTTAAGGAGGTTGCTATAGGTAGATGAGGAGAGAAGTTAGCAGTCAACACTTTGAAATCATCAACTATAAGCCAAGCCAATCACCTTTCATAAAACAATAGTCGATCACTGAACAACCTTGACCAGACAGAAATGTAAGCTCCCCTTTGCAATTACTTTTTGAAACACCGTTCATCACAAAAAAGCCAAAGTCCTCCATTAGTTGTATAAGGTGTTTACCACTAGCGTTAACTGTTGAATTAATTTGACTTATTTAATATCGCAATTGAACGGATTGTGCGGAACTCAAGAATCAACGCCGGAGGCGCATTCGATCAAAAGTCTGTACAACTGCTTGCATACGCCGATGATATAGATATTACTGGAAGAACTCAGCGCGCTGTCACCGGTGCGTTTACAAGCATTGAAGCAGAAGCAGCCAGAATGGGTTTAGCCGTAAGCCAGAGTAAAACCAAGTATACACATGCTGTCAACAAGAAGGTACAATCAACACCGATGAATTGGACAGAAAGTTACAGTGGGCAGCTACAACTTCGTTGTAGTAAGGGACTTTGTCTACCTTGGCTCTGCTATAAACTCGAAACACAAGATCAGCGCAGAATTTAATCGAAGAATAACTCTTGCCAATCGCTGTTTTTTTGGGCTTATAGGGCAATTCAACAGTAAAGCTATATCTCGAACAACTAATGAGACTCTGTATAAGACTCTGATCATCTCAGTCCTGCTTTACGACGCTGAAACATGGACTTTATTGAAAGCGGATGGTAGCTTCGAGAAAAAAATTATTCGTAAGATTTTCGGTTCCGTTTGCGTTGACGAGTTTTGGAGGAGAAGTTTCAATATCGAACTATACGAGCTATACTGCGACATCGACCTAGTCAAAAAAATGTGTGTTGGACGTCTGAGATGGCGAGGACATGTAGAGCGAATAGACACCAACGCTCCGGGCCGCGAAGTCTTCGAATCTATTCCGGAGGGACGACGCAGTAGAGGCCCTCATCGCCGTAGGTGGCGTGCACAAGTTCAAAGGGACCTCGATCAACATGGAGTGCGCAACTGGAGGCAATTAGCTAAAGACCGAGCTAAATGGAGAGGCTTATTGGTTGAAGCTCAGGTTCACCGCGAACTGTAGCGTCACCTAAGTAAGTAAGTAAGTACTTAGAATTTTAGAAAAATATCAAAAATGAAAACAAGGAAAAGTAAAATTGGCGATATAGGGTCGGGCGAAATTCCATCACAAGCTCGGTAAAGAAATTCGGTTTGCCATTCTCTTCTTATTTCGACTTCATCTCAAGACTGTACACATTTTAAACCAATGCCAAAATGTACGAGTATATGGAGTAAATGCACTATCTCTTGTGAATATTTTGAGCTTCGTGAAGGTCGGCCCAAATCTTGGACTGACCAAGATTGTAAAGGCGAAAACTTACGAAAATCCAGGAACGGCACAGAAAAATGATAGATGATGAACTGGGTTTGAATGTCATGACTTCACTATTATTGAGTCTTCATTTGAACTACTCGAAAAAATCTGCTTGATGGGCTCTACGAATTTTGTATAACGTTTTCCTTAATTGTTAAAATGGACAGTCTAGCTGTTTAATAAAATTGTAACTGGTAATAAGTCGTGGTTGTACAAGCACTACGCGAATAAAAGGGATACACATTTATGGCAATTATGTTGGAAAAAAATAAAAATGTATAATAATTAGATTCCTAACCCGTAAAGTCCCCTTGTATGACGTAGAGTTTAAAATAAATTCGTACTTCAACCATTTCACTAAGCAATGTTTATGAATAAACAAAACACAAAAAAATAAACTGACCTCGTACTTAAGAAGAAGATTTCCTAATTTCCATATAAACAATTTGTTCGCCCTATTTTCATTAAAAAACATTTCTCTTCCTTCATTCTGAATAAGAAGGGCACAATGAAACAACAGACCAGAACCTCTCACAAGAAGATCGACGACGTGATAAAGGATGACTTCTACAAGCTCTTGGACAAGACGTATGAGCAATGACCTAGCCACGACGTTAAAATTTTCCTAGGTGGCTTTAACGCAAAGCTAGGAAGAGAGGACGTCTTTAGTAGCGTGGTCGGAAAGCGCAGCCTGCACGACATCACATCCATCAACAGACTCAGGCTAGTTGACTTTGCGGCGGGACGAAACTTTGTCGTAGCTAGTACGCGGTTCCCACGATCTTTGCAAGGGAACATGGCTCTCCTTTGATCGAAAAACTTTCAACCAAATCGATCACATTGCGATCGACGCAAGGCACTCTTCCAGTATTCTGGGTGTCCGGACTTTCCGAGGAGCCAACGTGAATTCGGATCACTACCTAGTTGTAGCCAAGGTGCGTACGCGGATATCCACAATGGAGCGAAATCAACGAAATACTGTGAGGAAATTTGACGTCGGGCGGCTACAATCGCAGGAGACCGCCAGAGCCTTTGTCGATCGAGTTTCTTCTAATCTTAATCTAAGTCCTATGCCGCCAACAAATGCGGAAGACCAGTGGCAGCGTTGCCAACAAGCCATTAAAGACGCCGGGTTTATCTCGGCCACCACAACGAAACCCCTGGTTTGATGAGGAATGCCGGCAAGCACATCCAGCAAAACTAGAGGCGTACAAAGCGGCGCTACATAGAAGGACTAGAGCTGCTCGCGAGCTCTACAAGCGGAGGAGAAAAGAGGAACATCGACTTCTCAGAAAGAAGAAAAAAGAGCATGAGAAGCGTTCGATCGAGGAGGTTGAGAGACTTTATGCAGGAATGATGTTCGAAAATGTTGCCAAGAGGTAAAAAAAATATACCAGGGTTTCAAAGCCAGAACAGAAGCCTGCAGGGACGAAAATAGAGTAGTAGTTGTTGTTTCGCAGTCGGTGCTGAGGATATAGGAGGAACACTTCTGCAGACTGTTAAACGGCGATGGTGACCAATATTCCGCTGTCAGGCAGAATGCGCCATTCAACAGTGACGAGGACAGTCAAGATTACCGTCAACCCGATCAGAATGAAGTGAGGATAGCGATATCTAAACTTAGATCCAAGAAAGCTGCTGGAGCCGACGGCCTTGCCGCTAAACTTTCAAGGCAGGAGGAGATGAGCTGGTAAGGAGCATGCACCAGCTCATCTGTAAAATCTGGTCGGACGAAAGTACTTATGCCCGATGAATCGAACATCAGCATCGTTTGCCCGATTTTGAAGAAAGGAGACGATCGGTTTTAGGGGTTCACATAATACGGCAGACAAGATCTTGGATGCGACTTATACCTCTGTAGTTGGCGCAGTTCTCCTCAGCATCGCATATAAGATCTTGTCTGCCATATTATGTGAACCCCTAAAACCGATCATTAACAACCTGATAGGTCCTTATTAGTGCGGTTTCAGACCGTTAAAGTCCACCATTGACCAAATATTCACACTGTGGCAGATCTTGGAAAAGAGTGGACTTTAACAAAACCGGATGAGGATGCCCTTGGGTATTTTGAGAGAAAAGTTCTTCCAGCGATCTTTGGTCCCATCTGCATAGATGGTGAGTGGAGGAGAAGGTACAATGCCGAACTATACGGCCTATATAAAGACATCGACTTAGCCATAAGAGTGGATGGAGCCCAAACTTACTGCCAAGAAAGTCTTCGAATCCACCCCGGATGGACGGCGCAGTAGAGGACGACCTCGCGGTTGGTGGCGCAAACAAGTGGAGGGGGACCTTAACCAACTTGGCGTATGCAACTGAAGGCAGCTGAGAGGTTTGTTGGTTGAGGCCCAGGTCCCCCCTGGACTGTAGCGCCACCTAAGTAAGTAATAAGTAAGTAATGAAACAACAGAAAAGTCACAATTCATATGAAACAGATCTTTTGATACCCTCTCCCTCGGGGTATGCCTTTCCCTAATTAAATAATAATTGAGCATACTTACTGCCACTTACACTTCTGCACCTAACAGCGAACTATGTTTTTCCTGAAAAATTCTACTTGTCTGCCTATCCGTCTATATTTGTGTACGCCCCAATGTAGTCTAGATTTGATTAGACAATTTACTAATCCTATTGGCCATCTATCAAGCGATGTTATTCAAAATCATCATGCATACCAAGTTTCGGAAAGTTGATTGTTGCTTAATTCACAATATTCTTTTTCCAGAGCGTTGCCATTGGTGTCTCGCATTTGCTGCTGGCGGCATAGGAATTAGATTGAAGTTAAAAGAGACTCGATCGCCAAAGGCTCTGACGGTCTCTTGCGATTGCAGCCGTCTGACGTCAAACTTCCTCACAGTATTTCGTTGATTTCGCTCCGTTCTGGTTGTCCGCATACGTACCTTGGCTACAACTAGGTAGTGACCCGAGTCCACGTTGGCTCCTCGGAAAGTCCGGGCATCTACAATAATGGAATAGTGCCTTGTGTCGATCGCAATGTGATCGATTTTGTTGACGGTTTTTCAATCAAAAGGTAACCATGCCCTCTTGTAAATATAGAGACGTGGGAACTGCGTACTAGCTACGACAACGTTTCGTCCTGGCACAAAGTCGTCAAGCCTGAATCCGTTGTCGGTGATGTCGTGTAGGTTGTGGTTTCAATTAAAATCACCAAGGACAATTTTAACGTCGTGGCTAAGGCACTGCTCATACGTCTTGTCCAAGAGCTGGTAGAACTCATTCTTCGTCGCGTCGTCCATCTTCTCGTGAGGGGCGTAAGCGCATATTAGGCTAATGTTGACAAATTTAGCCTTGATACGGATAGTCATGAGGCGCTCGTTCACATGCCGGAAACTCAAGACTTCTTGCCTAAGTCTGCCTGCAATGACAAATCCGCAGCCGAATAGACTCTATCCTTGTTGTCTGTAGCAATCGCCGTAGTAGATGTCGCAGTTTTTCGTCCTCCTTTTGTCCAGCCCATCCCATCGCACTTCTTGGATATCGGTAATGTCTACTTTGCAGCGGTCTAGGGCCTCCGTAAGTTGTTTGACTGCGCGTGGTTTGTAGGAGGTCCTAGCATTCCACGTGCAGACACGAAGATCGTTGTCCTTTTTATGTTTGCAAGAGTCGTCAACAGTAACATTATCAGTATCCAAGGCTGTTGGTTGCTTCGTAACCGAAGGTGATAGGGAAGTTAACCCGACGGCACAGCCCCCAACCTGGAGGACTAGATCCTTTTTTGCAAACCATAGGGCGAGGGGTCGGATACACCGATGCCAGTAACCCATTTCGAGGATATGAGCGCTGTCGCTGCCCCATTAAGGGTTCATCCACCACCAACTCTTTTTCAGTACCCTGACGCAGTATTGAAAGTCGTTACACATCTCAGCTCCAAATATGTCGAAGTAGCTCAAGTAGGGTATCCGCTGGCCTATAAACATCACCGTTGATTCCATCGGTAGAATTCATCCGCCGCACGTCCTCCTTCTGAGGAGCTCTTGCTAGACTAAGACGTACATTTTAACCAATCAGGTCAACAAGAGATGCCTCGTCCGGTCAAACATATGTGTGCTGACGTTCATCCAGATGTGATTGCGTAGGTCCGAGTGTTTGCTACACAATATCATCATCAATATCAGACTCAGCATACGCTCATCGTTGGCTCATTATCAGATAGCTATGCAGCGGGCACCACGAGGAGGTGATGATGCGATTTTACATAGATATAAAATTCCATTGCAGATGTACATAATATGAATGTATATTTCATAGTAATTGTCAAAAAACGGAAGGTAATGCAATTGTACTTGATAGGTTAGGTTAGGTAGATGGGTGCCTTGTGACAAGGAGTCACTGCCCACTCAGACCAACAGTACGGGTCGATTGTGCCCAATCATTTAACCCTGGAAACGCTGTAAAGAAAATCCGCCGTTAGAACCACCCAGAAAGTGATATGAATCTCAGGAGGTCCGCTAGCTCAACATTACCCAAGTCCTCCAGCTCCGAGAAGAGTAACTACCAAGAGTCCTCATTCTTCTGACGGATAGGGCAGGACAGTCACACAACAGGTGACGAACAGATTCAATTTCTTCTTCGTCCCTGCAACTTCTGCAATAGTCATTATGCAGCACACCGAGTCGTTCCGCGTGAACGCCAATGGCACAATGTCCGGTAATTATACCACAAATGAACCGTGCGTTATAACGACTAAGTTTTACCAGAGAGGTTGATTTCTTCTTGCTGTAGGCCGGCCAAAGCGCCCTGGCCGTAGCGCATGTTTCCAGATGAGCCCAGCGTCTGTTTGCTCGACTGGTGGATTCATCCTCTATTTTTTTCCACAAGGAACTGATTGGGGTTGCTACAGAGGGGAGGACCCGCGATAAGTGCAGCGCCGACCCTTTCCTAGCAAGCTCGTCAGCCCTTTCGTTACCTTCGATATCCATATGCCCTGTTACCCAGCAGAGGGTCACCGCATTGGCTCTGGATATCTCGTTTAAGAGTGATTTACAGCTTCTCACAAGCCTTGACCTAACTACGGCAGAGTCCAGAGCCTTAACGGCTGCCTGGCTGTCTATATAGACAGTGATCGTTTTGCCAACGATATTACTCTCGCGTATAATTTCAGCAGCCTGTATAATGGCTGCGACCTCGGCCTGGAAGACGCTGCAGTCGTCGTTTATTCTAAAGGAGTGGTTTATTCCTAGGGCTTCACAATAAACTCCGGCTCCCGTGCCAACGTCCATCTTAGAACTGTCGGTATAGAAAGCCAACTCCTTTTTCTTCATGGTTCTGCGATTCTTCCAGTATATTCTATCGGGAATTCTTGTAGTGAATCTCCTTTCGAATGCTAGCGTCGGGTTCATGTGATCAGTTCCCGTCAATCCGCTGGTGATCCCCCATCAGGACAGAATGGAGGCATGGCCGTAAAGGCTTGATGACCACAACCGGCCTTCTCTCAGTCTTACAGCGGTTTTAGCCGCCAAACTGCTGCAGTATATGTCAAGCGGAATGAAACTAAGCATGGTTTCCATTGCCGCCGTTGGTGTTGTGCTTATTGATCACATAACACCGATGCACGCCACCCTCTGGATTTTGGTGAGGTTTGAAAGCAGGTATTTCTTCTCAAGTGCCGTCCACCATACTAGTGAACCATATGTGAGAATGGTTGTAAGACCCATGTATATCCAGTACACCACAGCCGGTTTGAAGCCCCACGTATTGCTGAAAGCCTTTTTGCAGGAGTAGAAAGCTATGCTTGCTTTTTTAACGCGTTCGGCAATATTTTCCTTCCAGTTAAGTTTGGAATCTAGAACTACGCCCAGATACCGAGCTGAACTTGAGATACTTAGTTCAGTGCCACCAATATTTGAGGGTCTGAAGGTAGGGATTGATCTCCTCTTAGTGAAGAGAACTACCTCCGTCTTTTAAGGATTCACTCCCAGCCCTTTGCTGTTGACCCAGTTGTCGCGCGAAATTGAGCCTTTCACTTAGGACTGGAGGATATTTTCCCGAAACCAGGATAACGACATCGTCCGCATAGGCCGTCACGTTGAAGCCGTTTTCCTTCAGTATTAACATATTAGCGGGGACAAGACTCCACCTTGGGATGTTCCTCTGCAGACCCTTCTCCGGATGGTTACATCTCCTTGCGTTGAAGATATAATCCTTGATTGAAGCATCTGCGCAATCCAGTTGCAGATGCCGGTGTTGAGATGTGCTTTGTGCAGACTGTTCAGGATTGCGTTAGAGCTTACATTGTTGAACGCTCCTTCAATGTCCAGGAACGCCCCAAGAGTGAACTCCTTGAAGTGGAGGGATCTTTCTATGCTCGATACGACCCGGTGGAGGGCCGTGTCTACCGATCTGCCGCAGATGTATGCATGTTGTGATTTAGATAGATAATCATCGCCGATCACACCTCTTATATATACATCTATCAAACGTTCCAGAGTTTTCAGCAAAAAGGACGATAGACTGATAGGTCTCAGGTCTTTTGCGTTTGTATGGCTCGCTTTCCCTGCTTTGGGAATGAAAACAACGCGCACCTCCCGCCATGCTTTAGGAACATAACCTAGCTTAAGGCATCCTGTGAAGATACGTTTGAGCCATGGAATAGCATCATCCACTGACTCTTGCAGCTTCACAGGTCGAATATTATCCATTCCTGGTGCTTTATATGGAGCAAATGATTTAATTGTCATCATCTATTATATAACCCACCTCTTTCGCGCTTATTCCCGATGTCGTCTCTGGAGTGGTTAGATCATCTCCGGAGATTGATGTACATCCAGGGAAGTGAGTACTCAGTAGCATATTCAGCGTTTCCTCGTGTGATTCTGCCCAGGTGCCATCGTTTTTCCTAATATTAGATTCCAGCGTTGGTGTCTTGGCCAGGACCTTCTTTAGGCGGGACGCTTCGTTTGTTGATTCTATAGATACGCAAAAGGACCTCCAAGAGTTCTTCTTTGCGAACCTAATCTCTTTCTTGAGGAGCTTCACGCTTTCTTTATAGGTGGACCACTCGACGACCCCTTCCTTAGAGAGATTCCACCCTTCTCTTGAAATACGAACGAGTTCCGCTATTTTATCGTTCCACCATGGTGGACGCCTTTTACCGCTAAGCCTACTAACCGGACAGGACTTCTCGAAGGATCACGTAGGGGAACCAGTCAGTGCATCGACTGTATTGTCAACTGCTTCAGTCGAGTCGAGGTCCTCAGTGAGGTGATACACTGATTTCCTCAGTTCTCCACTCCCATGAGTAGTAAGTTGTAGCTTGAAGAGTATCCAACAGTGGTCAGATAGTGACGCCTTGTTGGAGACTCTCCAGTTAACAACTTCAACAGAGCTCTGGCCAGAAATAAAGGTTATAACCAAGACTTCCCTTCTATTAGACGTCACAAAGGTGGGGTCATTGCCTCTATTACAAATAATAAGATTGGTTTCAAGAATATAATTAAACAAAACTTCGCCTCTAGCATTGATGTCAGTGCTATCCCACAGAGTATGGTGGGCGTGGGCATTACATCGCAAGACTAAGTTTTTCTCACCTTTTTGAGACGCTGATATGAGCGACCTCAGATTTTCCGAGGGGACGTTGATGCCGTCATCGTAAGGTAGGTACGCAGACGTCACCGTGCAGTTTCCATCCACCCCTCTCACGTTTACCACTGTCAAGTCGCTGGAGCTGAAATGAGATAACATTAATATATTTAAACTCTTTTTGGCCACGATACACGTCCTAACCTTGCCAGCGTTGCTTCTATAATATACATTATAGTTTTTGACACTAATCCCATCACGCGATTGTTATGAATCCACGGTTCCTGGATTAGGGCCAGATCCAGCTGCTCCTCCATGAGGAGCAGCTTTAGGTTATCGGAAGCGACCGCACTATGATGAAGATTGATTTGCACCTCTCAGAGTTTAAAACCGCGAACCGTGGCCTTCACGAAGTCAAGCGATAACTGATCCTTGCAGTCTATCATAATGACCCCACGATGCCACTTCGCTCTTCCGAATGTGGGTGCAGTTCCGCCGGCATTCTTTCGAATACGGTCGAAGATTGCTCCAGCTAAGGCCTTCTCAATCATCTGACCGCATTCTTGGGAATACTGGTTTCAGCAACGCTTTGTTTAAGCGCAGGCCTCGTTAGACCGTCCTTTGCTATTGTATCAATAGCCCAGGCCAGTGAGTTCTTTTCCTTTTCGGAGAGGGAAGAGGGATCTTTTGCGTCCAGCACCGACTTGACATGCGTCGCTCTACGGAACAACCGCCGTCTCATCTGGCCTGGAGAGACCTTCTTCCCTCCCTTCGGTTTCCGGGGACCCTCGGATCTCCTCCATCTCCATAGAGATCTCCTCATCCGAGCTAGCTGCCGATGGTGGCTGCAGCTTGGCCAGTACCGATACGCCCACGGGTAGCGTGTCAGCTTTCGGACTGGTGTTGTCATCTGTTGTTGTTGTTGTTTTTTTGTTTTGTTTTGGTTCATCGTTTTTTATTCCCACGAGTATGGACGGAAATTATAACTCGCCTCGCCAGAGCCGCCATGCCGGGGTAAGGCATTTCCTATACACAGACCTCGCCAGGGCATCTGTGAGAGCTCGTTAGTGGTTGGTTTTGTGTATCCCCCCAACCTTTCATCTTTCGGCACGGTTTTAAAAACGCTCATACCACCGGTATAATTAGGGAGACTATCTCTTGGTTTTTTTGACCTCAGGTAGTCTAGGAGTCCAGCACTCGCCGACACATCTCCACAGAAAACCTTCAGCCCTACTTAAGCCCCAGCACCGCGACAAGGTGGATAGTCATCGCTGGGGAATTGTACTGCTGCGGGGTTGGTTGGTCTTGTTAAAACAATTGCACTTGATACTCTGGTTGCACAAAATGGATCATCACTGGGATACCAAGTACTAGTACTAGGTACCGAATACCGAATAATGAATTTGAAGTTATCAGTACTCATTCGCTACTCAAAAGTAATCAAATTACACACCACTACTATGCCCATCTATCTATTTTCATTATTTCTCTACGTTACACGCTACGCCTGAAAGTGAATATACCCTATTGTAGGAAACATTAGGTATGTACGAGTATGTAAACAACTATCTTTGGCGGATCATGGTCAAAATAGTAATTTACAAAAAATATAAAAACTCCATTTCATTGTTTACTTTTTATTTATGTTTATCTGTTCAAGTTCATTTACAATTGCCCGAAACTACCTTTAGCCTTGTATGTAAGGTGTGTCATTATTTAGATAAAATTCTTTTCGTCAAATTACTTTGGTATTTCATAAATAATTCCATCACAAGAATAAATACTTGAAGCGGGTAATAGTAGATCGTATTTGCCGATCATAAAACCACGCACACACCACAAAAAATTCAGTATACGAATTTATAATCAACAAGAAGTGATGTCATTTATCTCAAGATGACTAAAAATATCTAAGAAATCTATTTATAGCGCAATTTGTATCTGACTTTATGGAATATGGACATCTAATACGAGACTTGGCAGAGATAATTAAACTCCCATATTGTCTAGTGGTTAGGATACCCGGCTCTCACCCGGGAGGCCCGGGTTCGATTCCCGGTATGGGAATACAATTTTTTTTTTCTTTTCAATAAATAAATTTTAAATGGTTCGTATCTTGGCTACGAAATAACCCCAAAAGCCCATCCATCCGTCAAACATAATACAAGTTCGATCTAAAAAGCTCTCTGCAGAGTGAAATACCTTCAGTTTGCAGTGCACACCGCAGCTGACTAGATAGATTGTAGCACGTTAGTACTACTTCGGGTCTGAACCATTTAAGAATCTAAAAGAAAGAGTAACCGCGAACTCGAAATTTTGTATTTACCTCTACTTGTCCTCCACTGAAAAATTTATCACCGTTCTAGTCCTCTACTTAGTAGTCTCGGTACGTAACAAACAAACAACACACCTTAAAGTATTTTTTTTTTATTTTCTGTTTCTTTATCTGTAAGATACTTTCTGTATCTTTCCGATGATTTTTTTTTTTTGTTTAAACCTTTCACGTTGCTGATACCAAATAAGTATTGGTAGTTCGAGATACTATCACCAGTATCCGGCAGATATACCAGTACATAATTGGTAGCTAAGCAAAATTTATATTTCTGTGTTGCTTGTTGCTATTAAATTCTTTATTTTCCGGTTTCGCGAATCATAAAATCTCATCTATGAGGTAATATTCTATAGTGTCAGTGATTGTGCGAAAGATAGAGTGTGGAAAAGAATAATAGAAAAATAGATTACAGGTGCAAAAGAATAGGGTCCGTCTCTAAACTTAGAGTTGCCTGTGCTATAAGTGTTAAAACACAATTAAATAGAAATGTGCACGTTGCTTATACATACCTATGTATATTTTTTGAACACGCATAAATAAATAAATGAAAATAAAAAAAATTGAATTCTCGTTGACCTGTTGTATATTTTTTTGCACGTATTCTCTCGTAGCGAATAAAATGAGTGAACATGTACGCTTCGAATTTGCCATTTTGAACGTAATTCGCTAAAAATAGCCGAAAAATAAAATAAACAAAAAAAAAGAAAAAAACGAATGAAATAACCTTATAGGATTTTTTGTTGTTGTTGCTTCTGTTTTTGTTCCATTTCTTGAATTCTTTTCGACGTTCAGTTTTTTTTTCTTTTTTTATTCACGGGTTCAGAACGCAAAGTTTATTTTGAGTGAAGAAAGTGTGACTAGCAAATTACCGCTAAAAGTTGAATTATTTTCAAAAAATAATAAGTGCATAGTATAAGAAATTTCCAGTGCAAAATAGTGTCGTTGTAGTGGAGAGAGGGAGAGTGTGTCACCTGTATAAAGAGTAAGACATGTTAAACTGGTATCTGATGGTCAATGCCAGAGACGTGTATCGTACATCGATTGGAAACTTTAAGCGCGGCTGTTCTTGAATTGGATAATGAACTTGTCGCATTTTATTTTTACAAAACGTGATTCATCAAAAGGGTAAAATAGCAGACTGCTTGTTATTTAACCCTTTTCTACTTTTCTGCATGAAAAATATATTACGAATGCAAATACAGTTTATGAATAAGCCGGTTGACTGAAGTAGATAGCACCGTCATCGTCAATAGGTCGTAGCTCATAACACATGACTAAGTGTGTGGCTATGGTGCTACACTGCTGTTGATTTGTTGAAAAGCTTCTGTCAATAAAGGGTCGACATTGATGGTGCTCGCTACTTTTGGTTTAGAGGTGAAGTTATATGATTAATGTTGCAGATAAGCAAAATTGAACTTTGATTAGAAGAGTGTGCTCTTCCGTCCCACCTTATGCAGTTTATATTTTCCTTGAAATAATATTTTTTTTAATTGTTTATTTTTTTGACATCGTTCTGAAGTAGAATTAGTCAGAAGCAAATAAGGGATGGATAACATTCACCCTGTGATGCTACAGGAGTCTATGGAAACTTCATTCCGTGGATAAAGCGAATCATTACAGGCAGTCTTGAGCTAGATTATGTTCCAAAGAAGTGGAGGCGAGTGTGTTTCATTACCAAAGTAGGGAAGGCTAGCCACAAGACCCCAAAAGACTATCGTCATTTCTATTCAACACATTGGAACGACTGACAGACATATGAGTATACGTCAAGCGTATGATCGGCGATAAATATCTATTTAGAGCCACAACATGCATATGTATATGAAAAGGAAGATCGGTAGATACAGCGCTCCATACACATAGTAGTATCGACCGTTGAAAAATCTCTTCATCACAAATAATACACGTTGGCGGGGTTCCTTGATATAAAGGGAGCGTTTTACAATCTTAGGTTAGGTAAGTTGAAATGGCTGACAGCTTACGCCAACACACATAGGCCAAGGAATGTCCGTTGTGGTACCACGAAGGATCATGTAACCCCAGCCTACTCGTTAAAACCAATTAGAGCTTCTAATGAAGCGAAGGAAGCTCCTGATGTTTAAATCTATCAGATCGCCTAAATCGTTAAAATAGAAAGCTCCTAGATGAAGCCTTCTTCTATGGGAGAGAGCTGGACACACTCAAAGAAGGTGAGGAATGGTTTCTTCCTCTTCTTCGTCCAGCAGCTTCTGCACAAATCATTTGAATATACGCCAAGCCTTGTTGCATGCTTGCCTATTAGACAGTGTCCTGTAACTACACCTATAATAGAGCTAATACCATATGCAATCGATTGAGAGATATCAATTTCTTAGAGCGTTACAGATCCACATTGGGTCAAATCTGCTTAGTCGCTAGACATGTTGTACCACTTGTCCACCTAAGATTTGTTCTTACGATTGCATCCAGCTTGAATTTAAATTTATGGTACAAGTAGCGATTGGTATACATACCTAGATTATCCTTGTCTGGAAGGATGGGTACAGTTGTTCCTATTGTGGACAGTTCATCGGGCTTACAATTCATTTAAATGTCGCAGCACCCAGCAGAGGTGAATATTATACTGCTCCGACATCTAGCAGTCTAGGGCTACTACGGAATTTATAGAGATCGATTCCAAGGCCATGTCATGTGGTCATGTGACTGGAAAAATTGTACTCTCTGTTGATGGTGATTTGCCCTTGACATCGGTTATCGGGAAAAAAGTACTGTGAATCAGAAGCAAAAAAAAAAAAATAACAAAAATCTCCCCAGTTATATGGACGACACCCCCGGAGAATCTCTGAAGCATAAACAACTGAACCACTACACCAAAATCTTTATCTCTCTCTCTATCCTTTCCAACTCCCGCACTGTGTGTAAACATGTTAAAGGTATTCATAACGCTTTGAGTGCGCGCAAATTATAAAAATAAGAAAAAGGATTTGATTGCAGCTTGGTTATCTGAAAAGATACGGATGTCCTTGGCGGGTATCACATTTTTCTTAAGCCAAGATAAGACCTCCTTAATCGCCATTATTTCCACTTGGAATACGGGACAATGATTTGGTAGACGGAAGGGGAGCGTAAGATTAAGCCTGTCAGAGAAAACACCTCCACCAACTCCGTCTTTAGTTTTTGAGCCGTCAGTATAGAAGTGGATCGACTGACCTTTTCAAAAAGCGTCTTCATTCCGGAGTGATTTGGAAGGGATGGTGACAAGAAAGTTCTTGTCAAAATTTAGACGTGCGATGGTTTAGTCCATGTTTTCGGGAGAGACTGTGAATTTATTCAGAATGGAGACGTGGCTAAATTCTTTTCTTGACCACTATTGTGTAGCTTCAGGGCGAACGGCTGCATTTGCTGCCATTTGCTTGCTAAATATATTGAGGGGTATCAGATGAAACATGATGTCCAGTGCCGCCGAGGTAGTTGTATGTAGTGCTCCGCTTATACACAGACAAGCTGTATGCTGGACCTTGCTTAGATAGTCGCGATTTATAGCTTTTTCTAAGGCTGTCCACCAGACAAGCACCCCGTATGTGAGTATCAGTCTAATGACCGAGATGTATAGCCAGTGAGTTATTCGAGGCTGTAACGCCGATTTATTCCCAATAGCTTTTTTGCAAGAGAAAAGTGCTACTGTATCTTTCTTGACTTTTTCTTGAATGTTAAGTTTCCAGCTTAGTTTCCTATCCATGATAAGACCCAAATATTTTATATATACTGGAAGAACCGAAGAACCAAGAACAAAAAGGAGTTGGCTTTCTATACCGACGGTTCTAAGATGGACGTTGGCACGGGAGCCGGAGTTTATTGTGAAGCCCTAGGAATAAACCACTCCTTTAGAATAAACGACGACCGTGGCGTCCTTCAGGCCGAGGTCACAGCCATTATACAGACTGCTGAAATTATACGCGATAGTAATATCGTTGGTAAAACGATCACTGTCTATATAGACAGCCAGGCAGCCGCTAAGGCTCTGGACTCTGCCGTAATTAGGTCGAGGCTTATGAGAAGCTGCAAATCACTCTTAAATGAGATATCTAGAGCCAATGCGGTGACCCTTTGCTGGGTACCAGGGCATATGGATATCGAAGGTAACGAAAGGGCTGACGAGCTTGCTAGGAAAGGGTCGCCGCTGCACTTATCGCGGGCCCTCCACTCTGTAGCAACTCCAATCAGTTCTTTGTGGAAAAAAATAGAGGATGAAGCCACCGGTCGAGCAAACAGATGCTGGGTTCTGGAAGCATGCACAACGGAGAAGAGATCAACCTCTCTGATAAAACTTAGTCGTTATAACGCACAGATCATTTTTGGCATAATTACTGGACATTGTGCCATTGGCGTTCACGGAGCGACTCGGTGTGCTGCATAACGACTATTGCAGAAGTTGCAGGGACGAAGAAGAAATTGAATCTGTTCGTCACCTGCTGTGTGACTGTCCTGCCCTATCCGTCAGAAGAATGAGGACTCTTGGTAGTGACTTCTTCTTGGAGCTGGAGGACTTGGGTAATGTTGAGCTGACGGACCTCCTAAGATTTATATCACTTTCTGGGTGGTTCTAGCAGCGGTTTTTCCAGGGTTAAATGATTGGGCACAATGGACCCGTACTGTTGGTCTGAGTGAGCAGTGACTCTTTGACACAAGGCACCCATCTACCTAACCTAACCTAGAGTCGTATCTAATCTAGTCCAGTGATTGGATTTGATATTAGAATACTTTTACTAATTGTATCTTTGCACCCTTGATATAAGCTTTTAGGTTGCAGATTTGCTCGCTTCAGTCCATAGATGAGTATGATATGGTTCTAAAAACTGGTATACAGAGCCAGTGCGTTAGTTTTAGAGTGGGTACCCACATTTTTCATAGATTATGCTTAAGGTATACAGGGTATTTCGGACATGTTGGGTTGGATATGTTTAATCATGTTCCACGCGTCAAGGCAAATGGAAAAGTTTTGGCAATGTTTTTTCATATTATTGAGGCACATTTAGTAGATTCATATGAGGTGTGGTTAACTGCCTCATCAATGTCTAGAAAGGTTACAAAGCAGACTTCTTTTCTGTTAAGGGAAACTCCAGTTTTGGTTACCAAATCTTTGGCGGCTGATTCAGTAGACTTACCCAGCTGATATGAGTGGTAGTTTGGAGACCTGCAAACATTTCGTTCTGCTCGAACAACGTACTAGGCTTTACTAAACAAAAAAAATCTCTTCGTTTTTATGTCTTAAAAAGTAATTGTTTCAAAAATAAGTAAAAAAAAAAAGCAAAAGCATATACCTAACAACTAGTTCAAACAAGTACTAGGTGATCTTCAACACAGACAGTATGTCGCGGGTGTGTCATTTCCCTCAAGCGGCAGGCGTAAATCATTTGACACACTGCACATGTATCTTTCTATCGATGACACAAATGACTATTTACGATGCTGACGCCTTACATCCATCTATCACAACCATCGTTGTGATTCTTACACGTCCAAATATCGAAGCAAAAAAAAGTTGATTTTGCATTATTTTTTCGCGTGTCACCTTAATGGCTGCTAGAAAGTATAATACATTATGTAAACAGAAAGAAATTTTTGTTATTTTGAACACAAACACACATAATTGCTCACCGTTTATACAAGTTGCCACTTGTGCGCGATATTAGTATGTTTTAATCTAACAGATACATAGCAAGCACGAGGGAATTTTCGAAAAGCTTAGCCTTTAATCTATTCACCGATGATAACCTAAATTATTGTTGATTCTGTTCTCGCACATACCTACCTACCGTTTAATTGTGTAGGTGCAGATACAAACGCTATAGATAGATCGGAGAAGCTGGCGTTGTCGTCGAGTAAATTGTATAATTAATTTGTTTGAGTTACTGGACATTCTTTCAATTATCGTGATGAGAGATTCGTATTTTTTTTTTTTTTGTTAAATGAAGTTAATGAATAACGAAATTAAAATACTTCTTATACAACATAGGCGCGAAATTTCTAGTTCGAGATTGTTGTTTTAAAGTAGAGAGCACGTTAACACTTTGACAGACAACTACATTGTTGTACTTATTAATTTATCTAAATTGTATGAGGTAGAACGCTAATCAAATAACCCAATTGATTAGCACTTGTTACGGTACACATAAACCTAATCTATAGAATCTATTAGATCAGATCCTCGACTGTCTCGACACGTAGATATACTCAGCACGGTTTCTAAATCTATGCCTAAAACACACTACTTAGGTAGAAGGCTCGCCATTAAGATCCCAAGCCGTGATACATGGAATGATGGCGGACCGCTGTTTGATCCAAAGGGAATCGTGTAGTAAACCGACGGATCAAAAATGGATTCAGGAGTTGGCTTCGGAGTGCATGGACCCAATTTTAAAGTTTCGAAACAGCTTGGAAAGAATCCCAGTGTTTTGCAGGCTGAACTTAAAGCTGGCTTAACACTTTCGTTCTTCATTCAATATAGGCTGTTCGTTGTTCGTTGTTCGTTTTTCGGAGTACGTACACCGAACTACGAAGAAGCATTCACATTATACGGTTCTTTGATTCAGTTCTCTCGTTGTATCAAAATGGATAACAACACATTGTTGGCAGTGGCGGCGCTTTTAGTTATTCAGAAAAAGAAAAATATAAGAGATCCTGTTGGACCAAACGCTGGTTGTTAAAAAGAAAGCACTTATCATATATAAATATGCTCAGTGAATTGAGACTGCGCCTAGATGACTTCCGGAATTATTTAAGGATGTCAGAAGAAATATATATTGAACTTCTTGATTTGGTCACACCATTAATTTTGGTCACACCATTAATACTCGGTTAAGAAAATCAATTTCTTAACTTTTGTATAGTTCTTTAAATTCCTCAAGAAATTCTCTTGACAGACTTCTTAAAACACCCATTTTTATAGAAAAGAGAAATGACACTGCACAAGAACGTACGATTAACGATTATCGTCATTTACACACACGTTGTTCGGTGTTTGAGTAAAACCGTTCGTTGTTCATTTATTCTTCGTTCGTTGTTCAGTTTTGCCATTTACACTTTCGTTGTTCCGCGTACGTTCAACAACGAACAACGAACACCGGATAAAAGAACGAAAGTGTAAATCCACACTAACGCTACTGAGACTTGCGTCAGTATAAACTTGCACTCAGACAACAAAGGTGCCACCATCCACATACTCACCGACAGCCAAGCAGCGGCGCTCAAAGCACTAATCTCTCACTTGATCAGTTCAAAATCAGATCTAAGCTGCTTCGACAGTTTACAAAACTTGGCCCAATACAATGCAGTAAAATTGTGTTGGGTACCAGGCCATGTAGGTATTGGCGGCAACGATACTGCAGATCTGCTAGCCAGAAAAGGTTCCTCTGAGTTGTTCATTGGACTTGAACCCTTTTGCGGAATATTCAATTCTGGTTTTTAATATACCATAAACAGGTGAGAACGCTAGATGTTCATTTCTCACTGGAATAACACCCAAAGTATCAGACAAGCTAAAAGAGCTATCCAACCCTTCCAAAAAAAACAGCAGTTGATATCCTTAAATACAGCCGAAACCATATAAGAAGGCTATGAGTTTCCCTACCTACTTTCTTACTTACTTAGGTGTCGCTACAGATCGGGGTGAACCTGGGCCTCAACCAACAAGCCTCTTCATTTTGTTCGCACTTTAGCTAATTGCCTCCAGTTGCGCACTCCAAGTTGGTCAAGGTCCCCTTGAACTTGTGCTCGCCACCTACGGTGAGAAGGTCCTCTATTGCGCCGTCCCTCCGGATTGGATTCGAAGACTCTGTGGGCCGGAGCGTTGGTGTCCATTCGCTCTACATGTCTTATCCGCCTCAACCTTCCAATACGCAGTTTTTTGACTGGACGATGTCGTTCTACAGCTCGTATAGTTCGTTATTGTATCTTCTCCTCCAAAACCCTTCAACGAAGAATTTTTCTCTCGAAGCGACCAAGGATATCTTCATCCTCTTTTAATAAAGTCCATGTTTCAGTGCCGTAAAGCAGGACTGGGATGATCAGGGTCTTATATAGAGTCTCCTTAGTTGTTCGAGATAGGGCTTTACTGTTGAATTTTCTTATAAGCCCAAAAAAACAGCGATTGGCAAGAGTTATTCTTCGCTTGATTTCTGCGCTGATGTCGTTCTCAGAGTTTATAGCAGAGCCAAGGTATACAAAGTCTCTTACTACCTCGAAGCTATAGCTACCCACTGTGACGTTCTGTCCAATTCGTCGGTGTTGGTTGTACCTTCTGGTTGACAGCATATACTTGGTTTTGCCTCGTTTATCGCTAAACCCATTTTGGCCGCTTCCGCCTCAATGCTTGCAAACGCACCGGTGACAGCCCGCTGAGTTCTTCCAATTATGTCAATATAGTCAGCGTATGCAAGCAGTTGTACGGACTTTTGATAGATTGTGCCTCTGGTGTTGGCTTCTGAGTTCCGCACAATCCGTTCAAGTACAATATTAAAGAAGTCGCATGACAGCGCGTCACCTTGTCTTAAACTTTTTTTGACATCATAGGTCACGGTGAGGTTATTGCCGCTGCAGCAGCGAGCGTTCTCCATCGTCATCTTGCACAGACGAACAAGTTTGGTAGAGATGTCAAAACTAGGCATGACTCTATAAAGCTCTTGCCTATAGATGCTGTCAGAGGCAGCCTTGAAATTGATAAAGAAATTGTGAGTATCGATTTGGAATTCTTGGGTTTTCTCCAAGATCTGAAGAATTGAAGAATTGTGAAGATTTGATCGATGGTGGACTTTCCTGGTCTAAAACCGCAGTGATAGGGGCCAATCAGGCGGTTGGTAAAAGGTTTCAGACGTTCACAAAATATCACAGAAGATATCTTGTATGCGATGTTGAAAAGACTCCTTACTTTCTTAGGTGGCCCTAATGTCCGGGGTGGACCTGGACCTCAACCAACAAACCTCTCCAGCCAGCACGGTTACGAGCCAGCTGCCTCCAGTTGCGAACGCCAAGTTGGTTAAGGTCCCACTCCACTTGTTTGCGCGACCTACCGCGAGGTCATCCTCTACTGCGCCGTCCATCCGTGAAGGATTCGAAGACTTTCTTAGCGGGAACGTTGGGCTCCATCCGCTCTACGTGACCCAGCCATCTTAGTCGCTGTATATGAAGTCTTCTGCCTAAGTCGATGTGCTTATATAGGCCGTATAGTTCGGCATCGTACCTTCTCCTCCACTCGTCGTCTATGCAGACGCAGACATGACCAAAGATCGCTCGAAGAACTTTTCTCTCAAAATAACCAAGGGCATCCTCATCCGGTTTTGTCAAAGCCCATGCCTCCGTGCTATACAGCAGGACTGGGATGAATAGTGTCTTATAAAGAGTTACCTTAGTAGTTCGAGATAGGGCATTGTTACTCAATTGCCGTTTGAGCCCATAGAAACAACGATTGGCAAGAGTAATTCTTTGTCATTTGTGGAGTTCACCATAGAGCCTAGGTAGACAAAATCCTTTACTACCAAAAAATTATATCTGTCTATTGTGGCGTTCTGTCCAAGATGCCGATGTTGGGTGTCCTTTTTTGTAGACAGCATATATTTTGTTTTCATTGACCGCTAGAGCCATCTTTGTTGCCTCGATCTCAATACTCGCAAATACCCCGTTGACGACCCGCTGAGTTCTTCCGATTATGTCAATACATCGGCATAAGCGAGTAGTTGTACAGACTTGTAAAAGATTGTACCTCCGGTGTTGGCTGTGAGTTTCGTACAATTCTCTCAAGTACTATATTAAAGAGATCGCATGATAGCGCGTCACCTGGTCTAAGACCTTTCCTGACATCGAACGGTTCGGTGATGTTCTTACCGACTTTGATGGAGCAGCGAGAGTTTTCCATCGTCATTCTGCACAAACGGACGAGCTTGGCAGGGATGTCAAGACTAGACGCGCTATAATAGGCAACTTTGGAATCGATGAAGAGGTGGTGTGTATCGATTTTATATTCATGGGTTTTTTCCAAGATCTGCCGTAGTGTGAACATTTGGTCATTGGTGGACTTTCCCGGTCTAAAACCACACTGATAAGGACCTATAAGATGGTTGATCATCGGTTTTAGACGTTCACATAATACGGCAGACTGGATCTTATATGTGATGTTGAGGAGACTTATACCTCTGTAATTGGCGCAGTTCAGAGGGTCTCCTTTCTTCAGAATCGAGCAAACGATGCTGAGGTTCCATTCATCTGGTATACTTTCGTCCGACCAGATTTTACAGATAAGCTGGTGCATGCTCCTTACCAGCTCATCGCCTCCTGCCCTGAAAAGTTCAGCGGCAAGGCCGTCGGCTCCAGCAGCTTTGTTAAATTTGAGTTTAGATATCGCTATCCTCACTTCATTCTGATCAGGTTGACGGCAATCTTGACTGTCATCGTCATTGTTGAATGGCTCAATCGGCCTAACAGCGGATAATTGGTCATCATCGCCGTTTAACAGTCTGCAGAAGTGTTCCTTCCATATCATCAGCACCGACTGGGATTCTACTACTATATTATTGAGGAGACTGATGCCCCTATAATTGGCGCAGTTGAGATAGTAGATGTGACAGTTTTTCGTCCTCTTCAACCCATCTCATCGCACCTCCTGGATGGCGCTTATATCTGCTTTATAGCAGTCAAGGCCTCTGCTAGTTGTTCGGCTGCACGTGGTCTGTAAAGGGACAGAACATTCCACGTACAGATCCGAAGGTCGTTGTCCTTATTTCGTTTGCCGGGGTCATCATCAGTTGAGTCGTCCTTATTCTAGGCTTTTGGTTGCTTCGGAACCATTAGTAGCATCGGCGCTCTCAAAATTCCACTTTTCTTATAATGATCTCTAAACCAAAAACCTATACATACGAGTAGTATAGTAATACACCCGCATCGTAGAAACTTAATTTATAATTTTTTGTGCTTAACACTACCATTCATTATATACATATTTCTGTTAATAAAAAGAATGTAATAACTGTCAAAACAAAGAGATTTTTGTCAAAAAAAAAAAAAAATATATTAAAATTTATTATTATTACCATTTCGAGGTCATTAATTCGTTTGTTGTTGCTTGGCATTTATTTATTCAGTATGCGTGATGTTGTGTCCTATAATGCTAAAAAGATATTTCTTTTACTTTTGTATTAGTTTTTATTTAACAAAAAGAGTCTGCTCTTTACATGAATTTGCAAAATTTTATTTATAAAATGAAACCCCATAGAGCGTGATATTTTAATAATCATTTTGCACTATTGTGTGCGCTGCTGGTAATTAATGTGTTGATTCGTGTTTCAAAAAATAATCACACTCAGGCAATGTTTCCATAGAAGCTCAAAATTCTTTTTGCAAATTATTTTTCATCTTTACGAAGTATTTCATAAGATAACTGTGAATCATGTACGCTATACTATTGCAACTTGTGATCAATCATCAAGTAATTTTAATTTTCTTTTTTGTATGGGCTAGTAGCATCGAATAGAGTTTTTCCGAAATAGCCCAAGGAATACCATCAACAGATAAATAGAGAGAGAAAACGGCGCAGTATTTGCTACGAACTGAAGTCCAATCTAATTTTAAATTTCAAGTATCTAAATCCGCTTAGAATTTCTTTCAAGATTCTTTTCTATTCTCTGTTGGACTGAAGAAATTTGCAGTGCATATCTTTTAGCCGATTGAGTATCAGTTAAACCTTGAACCATGGGATCAGCAGAAAACTAGAGTAGGACATTGACATTTTGTCGGTTTTAGCCACTGAGATTGTGGAGCTGCAACTAGAAGTATTGTTACCCGCCATTGTTAGTACTGATTAATCGCATTTGGTACTTGGGATAAGTATAAAGCTTAAAATAAAACCAGTGAGTAGAGCTTCAAGCAATCGTAAAAATTTCATAAATCCGCAAATATTAAAAAACGTCTTTCCCATTTCTGTGGTTTTCCTTTATCATTTCGTAGACATTGAATTATTCCTTTGTTTTCCAATTTCGCATTAGCGAAAGGCCTTAAAGAGTCATGGATTGAATCCATAAAGATTACCCAACTTTCTGTCGTAAGGGGAAATAAGCTAGTAAGGTTTTTGGTCTCCCTGACTTCTCTCCACCTAAACTAAGAAAATCGACTTAAACTCTAGCGATTTAGGCCTTAAGCCTGATTGGAAGCTAATTTGTAAAGAGTGTCGTCGAGGAAATCACTGGCTGCCCTATACCTCTGCAAGAAGATAGTAGGCTCTACTTGGGGCCTACAACCAAACATCATGCATTAGCTATACACGTCGGTAATAAAACTGATTCTTATGTATAGGGTTGCTGCACAAAGAAAACAAATATTCAAACTATACAGACATTCCAAAACAAAGTCCTTCGTAGAATAATAAATGCTCCTTGGTATATAAGAAATAGCGCTTTGCACCGTGACCTACAAGTAGACATGGTGACGGAAGTGGTTAGAAAGCACGCTGTGTCTCACAATCAGCGACTGCAAAATCACATCAACTCCGAGGTAGAAACCGTCTTAAATGTACGAGACAATATCCGGAGATTGAGAAGAACCAAGCCTCACGAGCTAATGGTCTAAAAGCTATGGAAAATACTTAAAATTTTAAACTTTCCTTAACGTGATTTTAAATATAAGAAAGAAAAATCATTTGTCGATCTTGCATACATTGGTCCTGATTAAGGAGGTGTTTTTTAGTGGCGCTAGAGTCCCACACTACTTGGTAACCGAGAACTACCAAGTTTCTTTCGAGATTTTTCACCTCCGTTACACTTT
This sequence comes from Brachypalpus laphriformis, assembly GCA_945910035.1. NCBI lineage: Eukaryota > Metazoa > Arthropoda > Insecta > Diptera > Syrphidae > Brachypalpus > Brachypalpus laphriformis. The sequence goes on from OX246755.1 coordinate 131,332,004, forward strand.
CGTAAGGGCACAGAACATGGACTGTGCTCCAGCTGAGCCTAACTCACGGTTTTACCGGGGTAGGTAACACCGAACAACTGGCGTGTGTAATTCGATAAAAACAAATGTATGGGATACTGGTATCGTGGCCCGCTTTGGAGAAAAAGTCCAACCTAACCCTAATAAAAAAAAACTCAACGAATTACATGCCTCAATATTACCGGTGCACTAAAATCTTCTCCCACATCGGCGCTCCAAACCATGCTCCACCTACTTCCAATTGACATCGTCAGTAAATAATTGGCTATCAGCTCTAAGACTGAGAGGCTCCAAGCAATAGAGGGAGCAAGACACGGGGACGCCAAAATGCTTTTGATGCACCATCATCTCTCTAATTTCACTGACCACCTGCCCACTGAGTACTACTTCAACAGGGGCTACATGCACTCAATACCGGACACAAAACTGAGTGGACGCAATGCGATATCCTATACAACGAATCGCTATCAATTTTCAAGCACGGGTCCGAAACGAAGGACAGAGTCGGTGCCAGATATAACTCATTTAACCTTTCCCACGCATTCAGCACTTTGAGATCTAAGGCAGTGAAAGACTGCTACGTATCTCTTAACAGTACAACCTCACCCTTTGCTGGGTACTAGGCCACTATGGCATACGAGGGAATTCTGCAGCTGACGATCTACCTCGACAAAGCTCCTCTAGTACATATAGGATAAGCATTACCGGCATCGAGGCGCCAAGATCTTATGGTAAGTACCTTATCCAGACCGACACGCAGAGAAGGTGGCCAACCACTGATGGCAACATCCAGGCTAATGCAATACCACCAGACAACGTTGGCCAACACTGAACAAATCTAGGTCCATCGGACCTTCTGAAACACAAGAGAAGAACCCTCTCCAAAATAACAAACATTCTCACCATAGGAAGACAGACCATAAACAGGCATCCCCTACAACAACTTCTAGAGAAGCTGTAGGGATAAAGAGGAAGAATAGACCATCAGTCAACTCCTTTGCACTTGGCCTGTGCTACCCAACATTACGAAGGCCACCCTGAGTGAATACTTTTTCAACGGTCTAAATAATCTAGGCGACGCCTGCATGGCTAAAATTAACTTCCTCATACAACGGAGCAAATGGTTCCTAAAGTAAGAGGGTGACCCACACACCTTACACATCGACCGTACAATGGACCTATTTTTGGTCTAAGTGCGTCTTCATCGATGGCCGGCGAATGATACTTCTGACGTTCGTATTCGCCAGGTCTATTGGACAGCGTCCTTTGTTGATACCGATAGTGGAGCTGATATCTGATCGCTTCAGTAAGATCAAACCATTTGAGCGTTTCTGATCCAGCCAGATCTATCTGAATATTTGGCATGTCACGCCATCCTCCAATCTGTGGTTTTTCTTGCTGATAGCGCCCGTTTGCACGTAGCAAGCGGCATACACACAAGTCAGGCGAGCTTACCAGGCTTGCAGTTACCTGAAATATCTCTATGGCTTGGAATCCAGCATAGGTGAATGTTAAACTGCTCTGCTATCTCCGTGAGAGGCGATCGGCAGTCTATAGCGACCTTTGAGGTAAAAGATAACGACTCCAGATACTTAAAAGCCGCTTGGCTATCCATGAAAAGATAATACCCCTGACAAATATTACATTACATTTCAGCCCGACGAGGGCTTCCTTAATAGCAATGATTTCCGCATGAAAAATACTAAAGTAATCTGTAAGGCGGAACGAGTTGCTCAGGTTGAATTTCGGAGAAGACACCACCACCTACTGCACCGGTTTTGGATCTATCTATATAGAAGAAATCGAAATCCTTTCTGTCATACCATGTCTAGTGACTGTCAATGCCTAGGCGTTGGTGGCCCTAGACATGATTGATGAATTGTGCACCAGGAATGAGCTTTTGGTCAATCGTCTCAAAACGGAGGTTATTCTTGTGCTAAAGAGCTTCACTATGTACATTTGCAGTGAAGCTAAATAGCTAAGAGTAATTCTGGATAAAACCTTCTTTGGTCAAAGCATATCGAGTCGAAAACACCCGTCAAGGTTATGTTGCTGTGTCTTTCTGAAGACGATAGAATTAAGCTTCATTTCTCGTAGGACTCCGTTTTTCAAGCGGACACTTATACAGACCTAATGGTCTTGAACTATATTGCAACGATCGGGGAGAAGAGTGGGGGCATCTGTGTATGTAGTGAAAGTCAAACTGTGCTCAAGGCCACGCTCAATTCTGTAACCAGTTCCGAAATCGTTCGTGAAGGTAAAAGCTCTTTGAATTTGGTCACAAAACTGAATTCTCTAATTCTTGTCTGGGTCCCAAGTCACACTGTCACACTGGGGTCTTAGAAAATACGTAAGATATCGGAAGAGATTACCTGAATGTGCGTTGAGTCTTCCTGTGTCCTCCGTTAGGACTTCTATTGACGATTGGGTTTCTCATGAACACAATTGCGCGTAGCGTGATTCACCAGCATGCAGGCTGGCCAAATGAATGTTTCCAGAAATCCATGGTATTCTTGCTGTCTTTCAGAAGAAAAGACTGCAAACAACCAATTGGCGGATTACAATGCTATTGCTGAGCATCTTAATGTGCTAGGCTTAAGTGACGCTATAGTCTGCGAAGATTGTAGAGATGGAGACGACATTGTGGAGCATATCCTCTGCAAGTATCCTGCTCTTGCTTGTATCAGTCTATCAGGTGACTGATTTTCAGCGCTGATGTGACGAGTACGGGTTCTATAAGCTCTTCCTCACTGAAGCTTTCAAAGAAAGAAGAAAAAATCATTAAAATGGGAAACCAGGCTTTTTGCTTTCTGGTAGTACAGTACACCAGTTACATCTGGGTGCTCCAGGGAAGCGTTCTCCTGTCCCGGCAAAAGTGACATCAGAGAAAAGGGCCTCCTCTTATCGAAGATTGGCCGCAGCATTTTCCTAGTTGCAATTGTACTTAAGTCGGTTTAGCAACTATCTGCTCTATCGGCTTCATCGTTTTTTTGAAAAGCTGTTGATTTAATGAACTTTGCGATGTCGTTTATCGGTCTGTTAGACAACTCTTCTAAACCCTTAAAGAAGTATTGTCCAAGGAACTGATTTTTTAAATGATAGAGGTCTCGGCAGTAGCAAAGAAAGTGGGCGGTGTCCTCCTGAACCTCCTCGTCCCCGCAGTCTCTACAAAGGTCCTCGTTCGTCACACGTAGCTTTTTCGTGTGGTATCGCATATTATTATGCCCCGTAATGACTCCTATTAGAGTAGATAGGGATTTTCCATCCATCTGCATGAGTCGATTGGTTCTTGCTCTGTCGAATGCAGGCCATAGCTTCCTCGTTTTGACACAAGTATCTAAAGAGGTCCACACTGAGGGGTCGGATTGGTCCGAGTTTAGTGCTGAGCCTCCTCTAACCAGTTCGTCGGCTTTCTCATTCACTGGTATGCCTTCATGACCAGGGACCTAGCAGAGCTTCACCTCGTGCTGTGTTCCAAGCTCTTCTCTACAACACTTCACAAGCTTCGGTTTTATTTCTATATCAGATATTGCTTCTATCGCTGTCTGGCTGTCAATGAAAACGGTGATATCCTCCCGTGGTAATACCCTCATCCCAGTATCACAGGCTGCTATTGTCACTGCTAGGACTTCTGCCTGGAAAACGCTACTGTAGTTTGGAAGCCGAGCTGACAAAGAGATACCAAGCGTTTCAGAGAAGGTGCCTGCACCTACACCTATTTCTATTTTGGATCCATCACTGGCTAGGCATTCTGCCAATTTTCCAGTCTTCCCCGCTCGGATAGATGCTTAAAAATGGACTCGTGGAGTCTAGGTAAGGCGTTGTGTAGTCTGTACTAGATACATTGCCTAGATATCTCTGCATGATCGTGGTATGACGCATTGCATTTATTCTTCAGCTATCTGTTTGGCTTAATCTTACGGCTCTAAGAGCCGCCGATGCTTGTATAAGGATTTCTAGCGGAAGCAGATTGAGAATGGCCTCGAGTCCTGCTGTAGGTGTCGTTCTCATTGCATTAGTTATGGCGATGCACGCTAGTCTTTTTACTTTTTTGATAGCAGTTAAGTTGTTCATTTTGCTGGCTGCTTGCCAGCTGTATACATCCATAAGATGATTTTGGGGTTGAGTCCCCAAATTTTTCCGAATATTCTGTTGCACGAGTAAAAAGCTATCGTGGCTTTTTTACTCTTTCGTTAATGTTTAGTCTCCAGTTCTGTTTCCTATCGAGCACCAGGCCGAAGTATCTCGCACTACTGGAGATGCTTAAGGAAATACCCCTTTCGGAAGGTATTACGAATTGTGGAATTATCCTTTTGTTAGTGAATAGTACTAACTCTGTTTTCTGAGAATTAACCGCTAGTCCACATCTCTCCGTCCAAGAGTCAATGGTTTTCAGCGCCCCTTCAATTTGCTCGCTCAAGATCGGGAGAAATTTTCCTGTTGCCATCAGCACAACGTCGTCCTCATAAGCTATGGTTTTGACGCCGCTGTTTCTGAGTTTTAGAAGAACTTCGTTCAGGACAATTAACCACAGCACTGGGGATAACCCCTCCTTGAGGAGTACTTCTTAAAGTATAGGCTTCAAGCCTTGTTCCTCCGAGCTCAACTTTAATATGTCTTTCCTCTAGCATATTGACGATCCATTTTATCAGGGAGTTGTGAATATTGAGGTTTGTTAGAGTTCTATTAACCGCATCTGTTTTGACATTGTTAAAGGCTCCTTCAATGTCTAAGAAAGCAGCTAGTGTGTATTCTACACAGTGCAGTGCTGTCTCTACGCTTTTCATATAGGCGTACTGCACTGGGGATAGGTCACCAGGGCGTAGTTTGCTACGGACGTATATGTCAGCTAGTCTTTCAAAGATCTTTAGGACAAAGGAGATAAGGCTTATTGGTCTAAAGTCTTTCGCAGTGGTGTGGCTTGCCTTACTGGTCTTGAGTATGAAGACCACATTAACCTCTCTCCATGCTCTTGGCATATACCCCCAAATGAGACTATTGAGGTATAGTTCTTTGAGTACCGGAATGATTGTGGTTACTGTTTTCTGTAACATGATCAGGTCCTGGGGACATAAATTTAATTTTAAGTACCTATGTCTAGTTCTTATTTATTTGGCGTGATCTTACAGTACACTCTTCGACCTTTGACTATACTTTGTTACAATGCTGTTCTTATCTTACTCATAGTATCTGTCGTGTTGAAAATGAGGAATATTTATACATCCAATTGATGGTGAAGCTTCTTTCGAATACCTCTCCCCTGACAACTGTATTTCTAAGAATAACTCCAGCACGTATGTAAATGAGATACCTAGCCAATTATGTTTTCGAGAGTAAATCCATTAATCGCCACATTAACCTTAATCGACCTCAAATCCTACTTATCTTATCAGTAAAAAGTCGTTTATTTGTGTGCTTTAACAAAACAAAATAAAGACATGTCGGCGAATTTTTGTTCCAAAGATGCAGTCATCTCCAGTCCTTCACCACTGATTAGATCACTTTCGCTAAATAGAACGCTGATCGAATCGCTGCGTCGCCAGCCAAAGTCACTTTATTTTCTGTTTTTATTGAATATTAAATATTCCCCCGATCAAAATGTAAGAAAACTAATTACAATTAGACCCGCATAACTATAAGAAGCACGCCTCCGCTAAGCCCATGTAAATCGAGAGCAGAGACCACGTTCGTACGCCGCCACCGCTGTCTAATGTTTATTGCTGCGCGTCGAATCGACACGTTCAACTCTTTTGCTGACCTTTTCGCAACAATATAACTAAGAATACAATTGTTTAGTCTTGGTGTGGGTGCTAATCAAAACGCAAAAAAATAATTTAACGCTAAGGTGTGAATTACAGCAGCAGCGGAAATGTTGACATTGGATATGAGACATTTCCTTAATGTCACCGCGCGCCGCACCGGTCGACCGTCCTAACTTTTGTCAGTTGAGATGTTCTTGTGGCTTTTCCTGTCTGCAACAATTTGGAAAGAAAATACATTTTTCTTAAATGTAAACACTCGCACTTTTGCTTACATAAGTCGGATGGAAATAGTTTATAATTTTTTTTTTTTCGTTTGTTTGGAAGCATTCTATGATCGTGCTTTTGGCTTAGGAGGGCACATTGTTGTTGATTTACATTTTTCAATCTCAGCAATAGGATGTGGACAGCACGTACTATGATCGAATGCCGTGATCTATTTATGTATCCGATTGTAGTTTGTACTTACTTGATTTGTCTGCAGCACAATCTGATGATTTGCTTATAGCATTCAAAGTCCAACCATGTTCAATCGGATTCCTGGAAATGCACTTCAGTTTAGTTCCAAAAACAAAAATTGAGAACGATTGGCTGTCTGCCTTGCGGTTGACTTCAATTGATTCACATTAAAATAGTTGATGTATGTCGTAGAATGTGTATGTAAATATAGCCTGTTAGTAGTATCGAACATGTTTGAAATGATTCAGTTGCAGAGCTTTTTTGGTTGCAATCTACACCGTGCTAATGAGCTGTGCACCTAACCTACCTACGGAATCTGCAATGTACTATACACGACATTATAGTTTGCTGATTTATTATTTACTGCCAATGTCGACTAATGCAAAATTAATGAACATGACACTGCAATTTTAGTCATTATAGATTCACTTTGACTCAGGCATGATTTCCCACAAGAGTTGATGCATTTCTGAGTGATATACAAAGTAAGTAGTAAGGCTAGGTTGAACAGCTGCTGAAGCTACTGTAGCTTCAGCTCGCATAGACGCACAGGTGCCTTTAACGTTGCTCCGATGAGAAACCTGATCTTCTTCTTTCTATTTCAGTGAGGTTACTATCTGAACGCCAATTGCTCGTTGCAGGGACATGGGATCCTCACTTATAATGGGTCCATCATCAACAATGAATAACTGATGTACTTTGGGATCGATTACTTTACCTCTACGCGGATGTAGATGTATGTGATAGTGATACTACGGTCCTAGCACACAAACGGGTTCTGGTCCAAGGAACGGCGTGTCTGATCCGTTTCTAGCTAGTTCATCAGCTGCTTCGTTCCCCTCCACTCCTACATGTCCTGGTACCCAGTAAAGAGTTACTTTGTTTATTTCTCCTAGTTTATTGATCCTGGTGAGGCATTCCTATACCAGTTTGGATCTGATCTCGTGCGAGGTAAGTACTTTAATAGCGGCTTGACTGTCTGACAATATTGCGATGTTCTGCCCGCGATATTTTCTGTCTAGGTTGAATTTCGATCGCGTGAACTTCTGCTTGAAATATACTAGGGAATATTCCCAGTAGTTCTGAGTATCTAGTCCTAGGCCCGTACATTCCTGTCCCAGTGCCAGTAGATGTTTTCGATCCATCTGTGTATCATTTAATTGTGTGTTGTTTGAATTGATATTTATCGGATTCGCTTTTCCAGTCTCTTTTGTTGCAAGCGGATGGTCAAGAACTACAATAAAGAGCAGATGACTTAAGACGCTTCCCTGGTGTAGCCTGACTTTGATTAGGAACACATCGGTTACTCCAGTGGGACATCTTACTTTGCCCATAATCATCTGTACATAGGTTTCTTACTTGCTTACTTAGTTAGCGCTACAGTTCGGGGTGAACCTGGGCCTCAACCAACAAAGCCTCTACATTTAGCTCGGTCTTTAACTAATTGCCTCCAGTTGCGCACTCCAAGTTGGTCGAGGTCCCCTTGAACTTGTGCGCGCCACCTACCGCGAGGAGGTCCACTACTGCGTCGTCCCTCGTGGTTAGATTCGACGACTCTGCGGGCCGGAGCGTTGGTGCACATCCGCTCTACATGTCCTAGCCATATCAGACGCCCAATACGCAGTTTGTTGACTAGGTCGAAGTCGCTGTACAGCTCGTATAGTTCTTCTCCTCCAAAACCAGCCAATGCAAACGGGACCGAAAATCTTACGAACAATTTTTCTCTCGAAGCGACCAAGGATATCTTCATCCTCTTTTAATAAAGTCCATGTTTCAGCGCCGTAAAGCAGGACTGGGATGATCAAGGTCTTATATAGAGTCTCCTTAGTTGTTCGAGATAGGGCTTTACTGTTGAATTGCCTTATAAGCCCAACAAAACAACGATTGACAAGAGTTATTTTTCTCACGATTTCTGCGCTGATCTTATTTTCCGAGTTTATAACAGAGCCAAGGTAGACAAAGTCCCTAACTACCTCAAAGTTATAGCTGCCGACTGTGACGTTCTGTCCAATTCGTCGGTGTTTGCTGTCTCTTCTTGTTGACAGCATATACTTGGTTTTGCCCTCGTTTATCGCTAAACCCATTTCTGGTTTAGGTTTCTGGAACCCCTCAATGTCTTACCGCCATCCATATCTGATCTCGTGGTTGTCTATCGAATGCCTTTTCAAAGCCAGCCAATACAATATGCAAATCCTAAGGAATCACAATATTTTTCCTTTATGGTCATTATACTTTGGATTGCATCTGTGGTTGATTTGCCACAAACCCGCACTGCTCATCAGATAGTAATATCTTGTTCGCAGTCGGCCACCTAATGGCCGCTCAAAGTTCTTAAAAGCACACTCTGACCAAATTTTAAAAGCCGCTTTCTTCTCAAGTACTCTTCTTCAGCTTCATCACTGTACAACCATGTTTCTTTGGGGTGTTGGTAATGGCCTTTTGAAACTCCTAAAAGTGATTTGGTCTCTAAGCAAGTTCGCTATAGGGAATCCCACATACAATATTTTGTGCTCTATGCTTTTCTTCCCCAGATTCATTTATAGTATGAGAACTTGATCGAACGGTAATTATCACAGTTTCGCGTGCCACCCTTCACTTTACACACAGGAAGAAGGTAACCTTCCCTCCATTGATTCGGTATTAGATCACATCTCATAAATTTGCAAATGAGAATTCTAAGCCATCTGAGCCCGATGTCTCCCATCATTTTCACGAATTTGGAGGGTATCTCGTCTGGCCTAACCGCTTTTCGTTATCGCTATTTGACCACCTCACAGACTTCATCGACTGCAATGATGGGTATTTCTTCTTCTTTCTCCAACCGTTGACTGAAAAGCTATTCGCACTGTCTTATGTCTTATGTCCTGTATCCACTTGTGGGTCCTAGGGGCTCTACTACGCCTCCGCGCCATCGTGTACAGTTTCTGGCAATGTGTCTGAGTTCTCCCCAACTTTTCTCCAATTGCCGTGCCTCCTTCTCGACTGTTCTGCGCCATGTTTTCCTCGGACCGCCAGGTATTCTGCCATCTTGAGTTAGAGGGTTCCATTGCTTAGCATGGTTTGCTATAGAACTGTTACCATTTCAGAACGTGTGACCAATCCACTGCCACTTCGCCGTTGGATGGTTGTGCCTATTGGTTCCGGACCCGTTCTCTCGTAAAGGTGTTCGTTAGAGATACTATTGGGCCAGAAAATCCTTAAGATATTGCGCAGGCACCTATTAACAAACGTTTGCAGCTTTCTGGTGATAGTAGTGGTCACTCTCCACGTGCTGCAACCATATAGCAGCACGGATTCAACGTTGGAGCGGAACAGTCTTATTTTGGTGCTCAAACTGATTGCATTGCTTCGTCATATTTTGGACAACATCCCGAACGCGAGATTGGATTGCTTTGGCGATATATTGCCCGCTATTGGCTATATCCAGTTCGGTTCCACCATCGGTTGAGACAATACTCCCAAGATACTTGAAATCCTCTACTCTCTTTACCGGTTGTCCAGCAATGCATATTTGTGCCGATGAGTTTGTTCCAAAGCTGATAATTTTAGTTTTGCCGCATTAATTTTCAGCCCGACGACGCCTGCCTCCCTCTCCACATCTGCTGTCATTTGGTGGAGGTCCATAATTCTGTGGGAGAGTAAGCATACATTGTCAGCGTAGTCAAGATGTTTCAGTTGAGATGTAAGAGTCCATCGAATTCCTCCGTTTCCCGTCGACAAAGCTGCATGAAGCACATCGCTAATCGCCAATAGGAATAATATTAGTAAAAAGATACAGCCTTGTCTTACCCCACTTTGGATCTCAAATTCCTCAGGCAACCTTCCTCTGTGCAGAACGTGACATTTGGAGCCTTCATATGTAGCTTTGATAATAGCAATTAGTTTATCGGGAATACCGCTCCTGCGTAAGGCACGCCAAATAAACTCCCTGTTGATACTATCGAACGCCTTCTCAAAATCGATGAACAGCAGGTGAAGTGGCGATCGATATTCAACACACTGTTCAATGATAATCCGCATGGTGTTGATGTGGTCGGCACAGGAGGATCCAGAGCGGAAACCTGCTTGTTTGGCATCGAGTGTGTCTTCGAGATGTTGTTTAATTCGCTCCAGGGTGATTTTAGCTATTATTTTAGCTACAGCAGGCAGCACGCAGATACCCCTCCAATTTTCACACTCCATTAAATTTCCTTTTTTAGGAAGCTTGATGATCATTCCCTTTTTCTACTTGTTAGGAAAGCTCTCAGCTTCCCAAGCTCTCTCTATAAGTGGAAGTAGAAGCTCAGCCGATGTTGTGGGCGCTGCTCGTAAGAGCTCTGCTGGAATACCGTCAAGTCCTACCGCCTTGTTGGTTTTGAGTGCCTTGATCGCGGTAATGATCTCATCTTTACTGGAAGTCGTGGTGCGTATTCGGGAACTTCTCACCTCGAGCATCTCAATCTGATTTGGGAGCATATCGCTAGCGAATACACGGTTCGAAACCGTAACAAAATGCTCTTTCCATCTCTTGAGCTGATCCTCATCCGAAATGAGCAAGGAGCCGTCTAGGTTTTTCACTGAGTGTTGGCTGGAGCTGCGACCACCTGTCAGCTCTTTCGTGATTCTGTAGACGGTGCTGCTGTCGCACCTCCGTGTAGATTCTTCTGCTTCTGTAGCCAGCGCGTTGATGTAGTTGCGCTTGTCACGTCGCACTCCACGCTGAACTTCTCTCATCTTCATGCGATATAGGGACTCTAGCTCGCTTCTCCCTGCTGCTGGGGTACTGCAACGTGAGCTTTCAGCTGTTTTCGTTCGTCAATCCGTCTCCAGGTATTCTCTGAAAGCCACGCCCTATGTCTTCCCTACGATCGATCGACAGTTCTTTCAGCACCAGATGTAAAAAAAAATAAAAATTTTCCACAGCACACCAATGTTCTTGGATGGTTGCGGGCATTGAACTGCTGATTGCTTCCACACCTTGCGAAAAAGTGCTCCCTTAATTGTTGGCGCACTGAGGGATCACTAAGTCTATCGATGTTGAACCTGGGCATTCTTGTGTTGTCGTGTAATCTTCGAACTGCAGCAGTGCGTAGTTGGAGAGTAGCAATCATAAGATGGTGATCTCATACTATCCCCACATCTGCCCCTCGCCTGTTTCGGACGTCCAGGAGACTACTTCTAAAGCGGCGGCTGATTGCAAAATTGTCAATTTGGTTGGAGGTTGCTTGCATGTCATTGGAAACCCAGCTAACTTTGTGGCAGGTCTTGTGCTCAAACATGGTGCCACCTATCACATTGCAGAAATCCACAAACCTTTCGCCGTTGTCATTGCGGTTGCCTAGTCTATGCTTCCCGATTACATGTTTGAGCCCTTCGCGTTGTCGTTGCCTACCTTGACATTGAAATCCCCGATCACTATGACAATGTCTCCATTTGGTGTTACGGCACTTAAAAGATTGTAGAAGCTCTCCTTTTCGTCCTCAGACGAACTATTCGTTGGGGCGTAACACTGTATGATGGTGACGCGTCGTACTCTAGTCCGGAATCTGGCCGTCAAAATCCTATCACCATGAGGCTGCCAGGAAATTAGACCCTTGCGTGCTGTTGTTGTTAGCAGTAGTCCAACTCCATATTCCCGCGGACTTCCGGATGGTCTTCCAGAATAGAGTAGTACTGTGTTATGCATTGGCGACTGGTACTCGCCCGCTTCTAACCATCTTATTTCACTTACCCCCAAAATGTCCAGTTTATATCGCATGAATTCCTTTTCCAATTGAAGGAATCTGGCATTGTAAGGACTTTCGATTCCCGAGTCGAGGAGCGTCTTTGCATTCCAGAAACCTATCTTTGTTCGGGTACAATAGCCAAAAGTCGTCAACATGTGATCATTTCTTATCCGAGGCATAGTGTCAGTTTCTGTAGCGGGTAATACTCGGTAACGCAGGTTACTGACCCACGTTACCTAGCCTAGAATCAAGGCCCTAGGTAACCCGCGCTTACAATTTTAGCCTACACGTATAAGGATTTATACTTATAGTTGTCCGGGGACCACCACTAGGAGGTAAAGTAAGCACTTCACTTGATTGTTGCACTACTGGTCCAAGGCATGTTTTGGGCAGTCAGTAGTTTCCCGATCAATCGCAATGCAGGTCCCCAAACCAATACTGTCGCCACCTATGTAGAATTTTGTCATCATCCAGAAGAAATTGGCCCTGAGCATTGTTAATGAACTTTGGCATTCATCCTTCTTTGGGCGGCTACTTTGAAGATGGTTGCGCCCTTGTTCATATTGTGTCATCACAGCCATTCCCTCCAACTCTCAATACAGGCCCTCCCTAGTCTCTGCTTGGAGCTAGGTGCATTTTTGCAACGTATGTAGTCCTCTTCGAGTAGGGCTTTTTTTTAACTCTATTATTAGAAGGGCATTTTGACCAAGCTTTGAAAGCCACTTTCTTCTCACCTTAAACTTCTTTAGCTTGATCAATCCACCACAATGTTTCTTTGGCATGTTGGTGTGGTGATGGGCTTTTAAAGTGCCTGTCTTAGTCTGGCGCATTCTGTGAGCTTCGATTCTTACCCTATTCCTTCAATAACAACATCTAAATATGAACATACTATACAGGGTTCCGCAAAATCGTCAAAATGTTTTTTTTTTTTTACTTTTTGTCAAATTTTTACAAACTCTTCATCAAGGATTTGACAAAGTCTACCAATTTAAATCTTTCTTGAATGCATTTTTTGGAAGTCATGCACCATTTCTATTCTAATTCAATGACTGATTGAAACTTTAAATCAATTAAAAACTTACATCACCATTTGTTGCAAATTCCTAACATTTTCGGCTATCAATAGCTTGAACTCAAGAGAATGGCAAATTTGATTTTATTGAATTGACTTCAATAACATCAATAACTTTACTGAATGCAATGAATACAAATTATTATCAATGCCAAATGAAATCAGTAAACGCAAGGAGAATAGAATAGCTGAAGCATAAACAACTGAGCTTCAAGATCCACTACACCAAAATCTTTCTCTCTCTCTCTCTCTCTCTCTCTCTCTCTCTCTCTCTCTCTCTCTCTCTCTCTCTCTCTCTCTCTCTCTCTCTCTCTATCCATCCTCTTCAACGCCCGCGCTGTGTGTAAACATGTTAAAGGTATTCATAACCCTTTGAGTGCGCGCAAATTATAAAAAAAAAGAAAAAAAAAAAATCAAGAAGAAGATTACTTGAAAGTTTTCGATTGCTGAAACTTATTACCCCAGCCATGACCTCAGATGGATGTATGGATTCGCCTTTTTTTGGTTGAAGCATTTTTTCTTAAAGTTCAAAAGAATTGCTCTTAAAGATATCTATAAGTCTTTCTTAAACTTAATCCTTTTTGAGCAAACGAAGGAGACGAGTTCATACTTTATGCGTAACATTTTAGAGATATTCCGCTGGTCTAGATGATATCTCCCGCACAGTTCTAAAGAGGTGTTCTTCCACGCTTGCTTCTGCGTAAGATTTTCTGTCTATCCTACTCTTCTGTCTATCCTACTTCTTCTTCTTCTTCTTGGAAAGAAGATGGAAAAAAGCATTTGTTCAGCCTGTCCCTAAAAAAGCGAATCTTCCTCCCCGTCCAATTACTGACCCATTGCAATTACGTCCCTTCTTCCAAGTTCATGGAAACACTGATATACGTAAATCATCAGCTTATGAAATACGAGTATCTTGTTTCAAAAAAATTCGTAGCAATAATTTCGTAGTAACAGGTGGTTTCCTGATTTGGTGGCATATCTTACCGATAAGGGGAACCAATCTCTCCATTACTTCGGCATTTGAGAGAGTGTGGCATCAGGCACTTTTGTCGAAAACAATTGCTTATGGCGTCAATGAGTCTCTTCTTCAATAGATTAAAAACTACCTTTGGGCCGTTCAACACAAGTTTTCTTGGTCGGTTTAAAGTCTCCAATTCACCATATAAATGCTGGTATTCCCCAAGGCTTCATTTCGTCTCCGACTCTCTTTCTCATATTTATAAATGACCTATTGCCTGCAACTTCTAATCCAAATCTAGTCCTTCGCTGATGATAGTACCCTTAGTTTTCAATATATTCCCCCCCAAACTCACGACCCTGCTTTTCAGTAGTAGATGAAGAATGGCAACGTATGTTAAAAACATTAAATTCAGACCTAGATAGCATAATCAAATGGGGTTCAACCAATACAATGCTGTCTTCTGGCTCTCAAGCGAGAGAGCCATTCATTATCCATGAATGGTACTTGCATCGCTGAATCTAAAAGACTTGTCATTCTGGGTATGCGCATCAATAACCATCTTCGATGGGACGATCATGTATATTCTACTGCTACCGCTTAGATCCTTTAAAACCTCGGGGGGCATAGGGCGTCAACCACGCATGCGCGCCATCTTTTCTGCAACGCGTTTGAGCTACCTCCAACTCATTCCTAAGGAGCTCGATTCCTCCTCAACTGTTCCGCGCCACGTTTGCCTAGGTCGCCCCGCTATTATGCCTGCCTGTGTGAGCGAATTCCACTCCATGGCGTATTTCGCAATGGAGTTGCCTTCGCGCTGTAGGGTGTGTCCAATCCACAGCTACTTTCTCCTTCGTATAGTAATGCTAATAGGTTCGTAATGCTAATAGGCCCGTTCTCGTATAAAGTTGTTCGTTGAAGATGCGGTTCGGCCAAAATTTCCTCAAGATGATTCTTAAACATTTGTTTACGAAGACTTGTAGCTTGTGCGTGTTAATGGTGTCCACCTTCCAAGTACTGCATCCATAAAGCAGCACCGATTCTACGTTGGATCAGTACAGTTGCAGCTTGGTTCTTAAGCTGATAACATTGCTTCTCCAGATTTTGGATAGCGTTCCGAACGCAGCTTTAGCCTTCTCGATTCTGCTGCACACATCCAGTTCAGTGCCACCGCGATTAGCCGAGACCACACTTCCTAGATAAAGAAAATTATCAACTTTCTCGACTTCCTGTCTGGCAATGTTAAGTTGAGTGTGGGTATTAGAAGTGATCAGGGCTTTTGTTTTGGCTGTGTTTATTTTTAGCCCCACTTTGTTTGCCTCAGCTTCTAGACTTTGGGCCATCAAATGAAGATCCATTATCCGATGTGAAAGTAGGCAAATATCATGATCATGATAGGTGCTTAAGGTAAGATGTCACAGTCCAGCGAATTCCATAGTTGCCTTCCGTCAATGCTGCACGGAGTACATCGCTGATAACCACCAAGAACAATAGTGGCGACAGTATGCACCCTTGTCGTATTCCACTTTGGACTTCAAAATCCTCCGACACCTTACCATTGTGTAAGACGTGACACTTACCGCCCTCGTATGTAGCCTTGATAATAGCTATAAGTTTTCCTGGGATGCCTGCGCAAGTCCAACTAGATAGCATCTCAATTCAAACTGTCGAAAGCCTTCTCAAAGTCGATAAACAACAAATGTAGAGGAGACCTGTACTCAACGCATTATTGGTTTATGATCCGTAAGGTGTTTATGTTGTCGATGCAGGAAGATCCAGCGCGAAAGCCAGCCTGTTTGACGTCAAGAGTTGAATCTAAATGCTCTTTGATTCGTTCCAAAATTATACTAGCTGTTATTTTGGCTACGGCTGGAAGAGTTTCCGCAGTTTCTTCTCCGTCATTAGAGGGTGCAGCAAATCTGCCGATGTATTTGGCGCCGCTTGAAATAGCTCGGCAGGGATGCCATCAATACCCACCGCCTTGTTCTTCTTGAGGGACTTGATTGCTGTTATTATCTCGGTTTTACTGGGAGGTGTGGTGCGAATTTGAGAATTTGTTGCTTCGAACTGCTCATTCGAATTCGAGTTCATACCGCCATCGTCTAAGTGGTGTAGCACTGTAGCAAAATGTTCTCTCCATCTAGTGAGATGGTCCTCATCCGATGTCAGATGCTATAAACAGTCCTACTGTCGCACCTGCTCGCTGCATCTCCAGCCCTTGAAACCAGTGAATTGATATGCTGTCGTTTGTCACGTTTTACACTACGCTGTACTTCTTTCTTCATCGCACGGTATCGGGCTTCTAGCTCGACTCTCTCTACTGCTGAAGCTGCTGGAGTCCGAGCCTTGATTGCTGTACGCTCATTGATCCGTCTCCAGGTGTCCGCAAGTAGCCATATGCGATGGTTTTTGTGCCTTTTACCGACATAGGTGCAAACCTCAGCCGTAAAAGCCTTTTTCACAGTATTCCAGTGGTTGTCCATGCTCTCCTGCATTGTGTTGCTGTTTGCTTTTACTACTAAAGCACGGTGGTCCCTGAACTGTTGGTGTACTTGGGGAACCTTGAGCCTGTCGATATTAAACCTGGTGATGTTAAGGAAGCTTCAGCGATTGATATTGACGGATGCAGTACGAAGGCGTATATGAGCTAACATGAGATGTGATCTCATGCTAGTCCGATGTCAGCTCCATGTCTGTTTCGGACGTCCAAGAGGCAATTTCTAAAGCGACAGCTGATCGCAATGTGGACGATCTGGTTGGATCGTTACCTGTCAGTAGAGACCCAACTGATCTTGTGGCATGTGTTATGCTTAAACAACGTACCTCCAATGACTAAGCGGTTGGTATTGCGGAGGTCCACAAACCGCTCACCGTTATCATTACAGTCTCCGAGGCCGTGAACTCCCCTCACGTGTTTAAGCATAGTGTTGTCGCTACCTACCTTGGCATTGAGATCCCCCATAACAATTACGATGTCTCCCCGTTTGGTTGTACGCGGGGCCTAACTGAACATAAAAACTGTCCTTTTCATCCTCAATCGCGTCTTGAGTCGGAGCATAGCACTGTGTGATGGTAATTTCTCTTACTCTATTGTGGAACCTAGCCGTTAATATCCAGTCACTGTAAATATCGAAAACACTGCAAAATGTCTAGAATTCCTTAAGCGCTCCAAAAGATATTTTACCCGTCTGATCTGACCTCAATCTATAATTCATCTGCGCAAAGCGGAAACATAACGCCCTCATCTGGTCTGGTACACCGAAGACCAATTTGCGTATTCTAAATAGGGTACAGAATCGCGCGTTAAAACTTATAGGTTGTAGAGACATTGTGAGCTCCATAGTCATCAGTATAAGGGTATTGATAACCCCTTCGGTGCGTGCAAATTATAAAAAGCAATCAAATGCTTTTCTCAACTTTAAAAATTTGTTCATGAAGACTGAACTGAATTTTCGTTGTCTTCTTTCAGATGATCGCAATGTCTCTTGAATAAATGTTTCCAAAATGCAATCATGTACGTGTGTATAGGTATGTATTAATTGTGTTAACTACTTAATTGTTTAATTGTTTGTTAGAGATAATTTTTATCTCTACGTTCTCAAACACGGTGATACTCAGATGAAAAGAAATCCTATTCCAAGAACTCAAATTCAACATTTGTTTAGCGTAAGTTTTTTTTAATATGTACAGCAATCGATAAATTTAAAATAACACGTTTTTTAACAAAACCATTCTTTTCAATATAAACGCAAACAAATTTCATTAATTTATTATTTATCTGAAGAACTTATATAAATTCCATTTCCTATCTTATTTGCAAAAGAAAATATTTTATCGCTAGCCATACTACTCGTATATATGATATGTAGGTGTCAGACAATACGTAGGTCTGATTTATCTATCTCCTTTATCATGTTCTAACAACAGCAACCATTTGATTGCCTTTTACGATGAGTGAGATGAGATTTGTTAATTTTTCACAGATACAGATACATTTTTACTTCTGGCATGTGACACATTTTTATTTTATTTATTTTTTTTTTTTTTGGTGGCGGATATTGTTTTCAATTAATATTCCAATCTGAGTATATCTCATTTTAGAAAGTGTAATCCTTTAATGGAACCACTTAAGTGGCCATTGACACTCTAGTCTAGAAAATCGCATTTATGATACAATATTTATGCATTAAGAAACGTTTTGCTTTCATTTGCATTTAAAATTTATTGACTGGTTTCAGTTCGAATCAAATCGAATTGAGATCATTAGATTCTGTTAATTTTCTGACCTCGTTTCCGGACATGAACTTGAAAAGAGACAAAAATGCTTATATGATTAATATTTCACTAGGCATGTTGGCTGATATTAGCAAATCTGTAAATCACTTAGCATCTATTTTAATTTAGAAGTGACTTAAGTTATTCAGAAATAAAATATACTGCGCCATTGTCATGTGTCATCCGACTTCACAGGCGTTGTGTTACTCCCTCTCAATATTCTTCAAATTATATTATTAAAAGATTTAAGTGCATAATTGTTTTCTAGAGATTAGCTTATCTCCTAAATTAAAAAAAAAAAAGGCAAGTCTGGTAGATCATTTGAATAATGACATAATCACGACCGTGCCGGGATATGATATAGTCATTTGTAAATCATTGCTTTTAACGTCAGATAGTATAATAATGCTAAACATCAAATGGTCGCCATTGAAAACTACCTCTAAGTACAGCTTTGTCCATTTTAATAACATTTTCTGCTTCGAAAGTTCATAAAAAATTGATTATAACTTAAAGCAATCGTTTTGAAAAGCGTTAGGAGAAGGCAAAGGTATATTGCTGAGTAAAAATAGTATGTACCTCACCCACAAAAGCACATGGTTGAAGTAAAATTTCAGGAACACACAACTGCTGATGCACCTACTAAGTATACACTCGCAAGCTGCAAACTTTTGTACACAGCTGCCTACGTATCATCTTAAGGATTTTTGACCCAGTCAGGCAGAAAAGTCAATCTTTCTAAGGAAAGTTCCTCCAGAATCATTCCTCCAAAACCCTTGAGGAGGAATCGAGGTATGAGGTGGAGTAAGCATAAACGCATTACTGAACTCCTTTTTGAATTATTTGACGCCCTATGCTCGTCGAGAGTTGCAAGAATTTATAGATAGTAAGTAGATTTAGATGAGATTAGATTTTATTTGTCTCAATTTTTAGTTTATACAGGGTGGGCCAACTACAAGTTTCTTTTTAAAAATGCATTAAAATGAACAAAATGAAATTGTTTCCATGTATTATGACTTTATTAGTAAAAGCAAACATTCCCAATAATTATGGAATACAACGTCGTTCAAGTGGCTGCCTCGGCTGGCCTCAGAGTAGCGCATTCTATCACTCCAATTTTCCAAGACCTTGTTGATGGTTTCGGGCTGTAGCTTACGGATTGCTTGGATGATTGTTGGCATAATATCGGTCCTTCACAGTTCCCCACAAAAAAAAAGTCCAAAGGAGTCAAATCGCAGCTCCGAGGCGGCCAATTGACATCGCCAAGACGACTGATAACACGATTTGGGAATTTGGTGCGCAAAAGACCGATTGTGGCATGGGCTGTGTGGCATTGCGCGCCATCCTGCATGAGCCAGAGGTCGTCCAAATCCATGTCTTCAATTTCAGTAAACAAAAAAAAAGTCGTTAACATGGCTCTGTAACGCCCACCGTTGACCGAAACGTTGTTCCCAACCTCATTTTCGAAGAAAAATGCTCCAATGATGCCACCACTCCACAATCCGCACCAAACTGTCACTCTCTGTGGATGCATTGGCTTCTCGATAATAACGTGCGGGTTTTCCGAGCCCCAGATACGGCAATTTTGCTTGTTAACGTAGCCGCCGAGATGAAAATGTGCCTCGTCAGAAAAGATGTTTTTTCGCCCAAAATCGTTGTCCAATTCAAGCTGCTCTAAGGCTCAAACTGCGAAGCGATAACGAAGCGGATGGTCGTGCGCTTTCAATTGCTGAATCAATTGGACCTTGTAATCGAATAATCCCAGATCTTTGTGCAGAGTTCTCCTCAGGCTAGTGCGTGAAATGTTGAGCTGTTGAAATCGATGACGAGTTGATGTTCGTGAATTGAGTCTCACACTCTCGGCTACAGCAGCCACATTCGGCATCTGTGCGCACCCTACGACGACGGGGACCATGAGTGTTGTCCACTAGCATACCAGTCTCACGAACTTTTTGCACAAACTTGCGTACAGCAGGCGCGGTGGGTGCTTCATTTCGGCCAACATTTCTTTTCAAAAAACGCACTGTTTGGGCTACACAGCACTCATTTTGGAAATAAGTTTTCAATATTTCCCAATGTTATTCAAGCATAAAGCGACTCATTTCGTTCCGCGGAAGTATGATACTGACTTTCTGCCAAGATTTCGAGCGAGAAACAGCTGTCAGTGTCAAAATAACCTATGATTTAAAAAGAAATCACTAGATGGCCCACCCGTTACATATATTTAACAAGAAAATCAAAAAGCGTGGCAATGCCGTCTGCCTGGTTAACAAATATTATAATTATTTTTTTAAAGTTTGCAATAAAAGATTTGTTAAGAGAATCATACAAAATAACAAGATCCTTCCACGGTAGCCTAACGCAAGTCTGGAATAATTGTACAGCTTGGAAACTTCTACCTCATTGAGCAGGGCCATGGTTTGGGTAGCGTGGGTATGTGAGCGCCTTAGCCTAGGTTAGGTTACGTTAAAGGGGTTAGCTGCAACGAATGAGCGCAGCCTGCACTCGGATCTCAAACGGATCGATTGTGCTCCCCTGACGTGGAGTTTCCTGGCTAAAGAACTGTAAAGAGAGGAAAAAACAAAATAGCTAGTGGAACGGCCTCCTCTGAACCACGCTGAAAAAGTTATAAATTTCATGATGGTGGTTAGAGGCTTTTCAGACAGGTCACCTAGATGGTTGAAGAAATACTCTCCGAGGCCCGTCTTCCTGGTACTGCAGAGACTGGGTCATTGCAGAGAAAGTATTACGAGTCCTCCTCTACGTCTGTATTGTCGCATCCTCTGCAGAGTTCATCTGTACTTAGCCGCATTCTCTTCCGGTGGGCCGCCAATAGGTTGTACCCGGTAATGATACCTACGAGAAGTGCCAAGTTTTGTCTATTTTGAGTTAGGATGAGCTTGCTTTTCATCTTGTCATGTTTTGTCCAGATGCTTCTGGAGACACGGCCTGAAGGGAGCGCTCTCCATATTTGTTCTGCTTGTCGTTTGAAGTCAAGTGCTATATTTGATTTAACAAGTATAAGGGGAGGTAGGACTGAGCTTTGGACCATTAACAGGTCTTGTTCTGATCCCTTTCTTGCCAATTCATCCGCCATCTCGTTCCCCGGAATTCTTTTGTGTCCTGGAACCCACCAGAGTGTTACATGGTGGCTTTGGGTAAGCATGTTAAGCACCTCGCGGCATCGTTTTATTAGCTTTGATTTTATAACCGGGGATGAGATGGCCTTTATAGCAACTTGACTATCTATGTAGATATCAATCTCATTTCTAGTAAAAAGTTTCGTGATAGTTCTCGTGCCGCCTCTGCTATCGCTAGGACTTCTGCCTGGAACACACTACTGTGGTTTGGAAGCCTTAGTGATATTGCAATATCAGGTTCTGCTGAGTAGATACCCAAACCCACTCCTTCGTTTATTTTGGACCCGTCAGTGAAGACTGAAATACTATGTGGGTTAATGGCCCCACCGTCTTCCCAGTATTCCCTTGATGGGATGACCGTTTTGACGTTTAGGCTGAAGTCGGGGGATGGCGGAAGATAGTCTGTGGTGGTGTCTAGGTGAACCCATTTTGAGTTGCTACGGTGGCCCGTGTGGACCTTTTTCCATAGGTTGGATTCTTTTAGGCATAGGGTACTCATCGCGGCTGATTTCTTAACAAATAAGTTTAGTGGAATAAGTGCGATAATTGTTTCAAGTGCTGCGGTCGGGGTAGTTCTAATAGCGCCTGTGCAAGCAAGTCTCTGGATTTTAGTCAACTCTTTGAGATGCGTATTTTTTCTGCTATTGGCCACCAGACAATGCGCCCATATGTCAGAATGGGTCTGGCTATGGCTGTGTACATCCAATGGATGATGACAGGTTTGGCTCCCCATTTTTTACCTAAAAATTCTGCTGCAAGCATAGAACGCAATGTACGCTTTCTTTATTCTTTCATTTGTATTATCTCTCCAGCTCAGTTTGCGGTCAAGTATGCACCCAAGATACCGTGCTTTTTCCGAGACTTGGAGTGGCGTGTCACCGAGTCGTAGGGCTCCGAAAGCTGGGATTCTTCTTTTGTTAGTAAAGAGGACCACTTCTGTTTTCGCTTGATTAACGTTCAGTCCACAACTTCTCACCCAGTTATGGATGGTATTCAAGGCCGATTGCAGAAGTTCGGTGATAGTGTCGAGAAATTTGCCGGACATATGTATGTAGGACGATGTTCTCTGCATAACAACAACTTTTACTCCTCTGCGTCCTAATTTTAAAAGGATCTCAGCGCCGTGGCGTAAGTGGTTAGCGTGTTGGACCACTGCGCGTAAAGTTCCAAGTTCGAATCCCAGAAAACACCAACAAGTTTTTTCACGGTCCAAGGGCATTGTTGTCTCGAAACGGCTTCTCAAACCAAATTGCACTTCGGATACGGCACTAAACTGCAGGTCCCTTCCATTCGTGTGAAAAATATAACACACACAACATGAGTGGTTGCGAGAAGCTAGGCCCTGGCACTTAACGAGCTGTTGCGCCAAATATTTATTTATTTATTTTATGGTTTGGGTATCTGCAGCGGTATCGCTGCCGAAGAAAACCCTCCTTATTTCTTTCAGAATTGGACACCTGCCAACAAAGTTGCATAAGCATTCAGTTCATCACGATGTGGGATGTAACATATTTAAGATGGAGAAGTTCACCCTGAAGTTTAAAAATTATAGATATCTCATCCACGTTAAGTTCATCCCGGAAATAATTTCTAAGCTGCAGGTATATTTGCATGTATATAGATCCCGAAGCATCTCCCAGAAATCGCTCGCTATAATGTAGATCCCCGTCGTGAGAAGCCGATAGAGCTCTAATTTCCAATCGGCGAACACAGAGCTACTTAGGTTTAGTTCTATGAAACAGCTATTTGCGAGTTCCAACCATTCTCTGTACCAGCCGATTCTACTTCGGATTGCATGGAGAGTTGCTTTCTTTGTCAGTCGATCGTTGTTCATATTAAGAACCTTCGGATGTAATCGACTTGTGGCTTCAGCGTCTTAATAAACAATGGTGATACTCCCGTTTCCAGCATTAACATATAATTGGGCGTGCTTGATGGTAGTCCAAATATTCGCTAGAGGTAACTTTTCTACAGTTTCATAATATTTACAGCCCCACACTTGAGCTCCATAGAATAAAATGGCTTCTGCCACTGCTTCAAAAACCTTCAACTTATTGCTGTGAGCAATGTTTTTGTTCGCGAAGCATCTCCTCCACGTCGAGCCAATTGCAGTTTTGGATTTTAAAAGCTTCTCCTTTAAATGTTTTACCATGCATAAGTTCTTCGTGAAATAGACACCAAGGTATTTACGAGCATACTCATTTACCACTTCGATATTTAAGTCATTGTAGTACCACCTTTCATCAGCGCAAGCACTTGCTCTGCCTCTCGTGAAAACCTTTGCCTTCGATTTATCGAGATTCATTAGCAAGTTCCATAAGGTAGAGTATTCGTGCAGTCTATTGATCATCATTGGGAGAGATTCCGGCGTGTGTGCTAATAAAATGATGTCATCTACGAAAAGTAAGGCCTTAATTCGATGTCTAGCGTACTCAACGCAAAATGGGATAGATTAAACGCACATCCTTGTCTCACCCTCGATCTAGTCCTGAACCATTCTGAAAGTTTTTCATAACTCTACACCGCTACTCATGTTTGCCGTAACGATTTTGAATCACTGCCAAACTTCCGCGGCATTCCCATGCCATACAGCTTATAAAACAGAGCGTCTCGATCTACTGTGTCGAATGCTGCCCGACAAAAAATTCATGTACTTAGTTTTTTCCCTTTCCTGAGGAAAGATCCAGCAATGTTCCTTAGGACAAATATGTGGCCAATGGTGGAGTAACCCAGCCTGAATCCTGCTTGTAGTTCGCCCAATAATTTATTTTCATATAATCCACCTGTTCATTCGGCGTTGTAGAACCGCAATGAAATTCTTATAGGATGAGTTCAGGAACGCGATGCCTCTATAATTTGATGGATCCGATATATTACCTTACTTGTGGATTGGAAAAATAAGTGCGTCCTTGAATTGGCTTGGAATTATGCCACTTCCAAGAACACTATTGTAAATGCGTTGGAGATGATTTATTAGATTAAGAGTACCATATTTATAAAATTCGACCGGAACTCTATCCGATCCTGGAGCCTTTCCATCTTTCAGTTCGCTTAAAGCTTCAATTATGTCTACCTGAGTTATTGCAGCATCCATGATTGCACTCTCGAAAGCAGGCGCAGCATACTGAAAACTGAACCAATTAAGTACCGGGTTCAGCAGTTCCCTAAAATGCGCAAGCAGAATATCTGGACTTAGCTCGTGGCAGATAGTGAGCTTTTTACCATACAGCTTGACGATTAATTTCCAGAAATCGGAAACATTAGTACAGAGCGCAAGTCACCTAGATTCCCGATTCGAAATGACTTTTCTTTTTTCGTGCACATAACGTCTTATATGCACTATTTGCTTCTGTATATATAGCCTAGTAAGTAAGTAACCACTAACGTCCAGAAGTGGGATAGAAGTGGATAGATAGTAAAAAAAGAGACAGGAGGCAAGTAGATTATTGACCTCCTTGTGACTTTTGGTAGTATAGCTCACTAGTGTACTCATAATGCTAGTGCGTTACTTTTCAAGTCGATCATATAATGTGATCGGTTTGTTAATCAATTGAGTGTTATATTTTTTCATAAATATATACTATACTGTATGTACAAATAAATAGGTCTATTGTGACCCTCAAACTAGGGATTCAATCGCTGAGATACTCAAAGAAGAGGACTTCAACTGCTTTTATGAACTGAAGTACGAATATCTGAACTAGATTCATCGAAGGTAGATCAGTTCCTATTAAAAGGCAGACTCCCAGATGGTGTCGTCTTTTATGGATTAATGTTTTGCATTTCATAAGAAGATATGCTGGTGTTTCTTGGAAATCCCTGAAGAGTATGCAGTGCCCAATTGTTGCCTAGTTTTCGGAGATAATGCTTGAATCTACAGTGATTCGATACATGCCGATTCTAGCTAACGCTTAGACAGGTTTTGCTTCTTTTCTTTTCTGTTGTTATCAAGGGATTATGAATACCGTTAAAATGTTTCCCACAATGTGGGCGTTGAAAAGGATAGACAGAGAGGGGAAGAAAAAGAAAAGATTGGTGTAGTGGCTTGAAACTCAGATAATCTGTTTCAGAAATACTCGTACTCTGGGGGTGGTGTTCAGATAACTAGGGAGATTTTCTTTATTTTTGTCTTTTGCTTGTGATTCACAGTATTTGCTTGAACCATTTGCACTCTTCTTGTCTACTTATTTTTTTCCATATTTGGTGCAGTCCTAATCTATAGAAAGGTTCCAAGCTGAATAACGAGGCTCCCGAGCCTTTTCTCGCTAATGCATCAGCTGATGCGTTTCCCTCAACTCGTATATGATCTGATACCCTATTGATATTTACTTCAGTCGCAGACTGGATCTGATCTCATGTGAGTTCTCTGCTTTAATTATGGGTTAAGTACATGTCGCAGATCAATTTTGGATAATATCGCGAAGTGTAAGATAGTTTTCCTCAAGCTATTGCAATGAAACTTAGTAGTATCTTCCAATATTGACCATGAGATCTATGGAACAATTTAAAACTCTCTTTTATCATTGGGGCTACTGTCTTTTTTCTTAAAAGGACCGTGAGTGTGACTGAGGCAAACTTGGTAAGCTCAGTTTTCATTGGGATTGTGATTAAGCTCAAAATAAATTTTGTAAGACTAGCCGTAAAGGAAGTTAACTTTAATAATTCTGCTGCTATTCAAGGCAGCAGCGATAATAGCAATGTCACAAAATCTCTTGCTGGATCTTTGAGTGCGATTCTTTCGCCAGTCTTCTACTTCTTAGAAGAAAATTAAAATACCTCAGTAAATAGGTCACATAAATCCAAGACTTGTCCTAAGGTTCTCTTCGACTTATCCGAGGCTCACCACTTGGAGGTGCCAATGCAAGTACGTGGTAAAATTTCTTAAAAAGCTTCAATTCAAAATTAAGTTCGATCTCTTTTTGTGACATTGTCCTCAGATAAACCAAAAATCTTACACGCCCTATAATAGATCATCTATATAAACTGAACAATGCGCATTTAACCAGCCAACCAATAAATGTATGTATCATCCCCCATAATAGATACCTATCAATCCAAAAATATATTCACTCCAGTTCATATAAGATGTCACACTTTGTGCCTCTTAAACCGTAACAATAACTAACTACGGAAATAAGTAAATTATTAAACAATAATCATAACAACGATATTCTCCCGTCAAGCGTCACGAACTCTCTGTACCGCATCAATTTGCGATCAACAATCCAAATGAATTGCAATTTGTAATCAGAAGACGAAGAAATGCACAATTGTAGTGCAACGTTAAAGTCGTTCGTCCGTAGATTGGCAGTTCGCTTAGATACATCGGTGGCTTATTGCTGTTGCCTGGCACCAGCGTACAGTGTCCATTTTTTGGACAAAATGTATTTACGAAGCATATTTAATTGTGTATAAAACCTCACCTATCATTAAAACAATAACGGGATGTGGTTTTGAATCAACGCACAATATTTATACTGATTCTGTTATTAACTATGATATTTTTAAAATAATTATTTAAACTTTAGATTTCGCGGTAGAAAGTTACAACTCCTTCCAGAGCAGTATTAGTATTAAACATTTTTGAGTCTACCCAAAGACACATCCACTTCTCTTTATAAAACCTTACCCTTTTCAATATTCGCAACAGTATTTTTGAAAATGGATAAAAAAGCTATACTACTACTAGATTTCTTTACAATTCACGCATATAGTGTAAAGAGCCACGCACACTTTTTGTGGATATTTTCTTCATATATCGTTCATCTATCCGCACGTTTATCGTCTTGCGATTCTGACCTAGAATGAAATTTTGAAAACCAGAAACAAAACCGATGTTGCGAGGACCTAGGCCTAGGCCTTTGTAGGCTGTTGCACCAAATATATATATAAAGGTTGTTTTTTTAAAGCCAGTACTGACTTTGACGTGAAATTTCATTAAATAGCTATTTATTTGTGTTCAATCGAGAGAATATATTCTGCAATTCATTTTTAAACACAACTTCGGGCATATGCTCACCACGGCTGGATCTGATGAATGTCATCCGAGAGGCAAAGTGTTCGATCACTTTTTCAAGCATTTTTGGTCGTATAGTGTTGGCTTCCAATGCGTCGATTGTCGATTGGGTCCATTCACCGAAATTTCGATACAAATGGTCATTCGACTTCAATTCTTGCACGCGCTGGATCTTGTAAGCCTTCAAACCAAGATCTTCGCATACAATTTTCCATAAAGTGGTCGGACGAAGACCAAGCTGTTGTGGACGACACGTCGAATCGATAAATTTGAATCTTCTTCAACACTCGCCTGAACGTATGCAATATTCTCTTCAGTAAGCACTGTTTTTATCGTGCCACTGCATCTTGCAAAGAAAATTTTGTACGAAAACGGTCAATAATACGGCGAAATTCGGTCTCAGACGGTCGATTATCGTATATCGGGTGTAATATGGTGTAAGTGCTCTATAAGTTAGGTGCACAGAATCATAATTTTGGAACCAAATTTTTAAATTTGGTAACGCTGCTGAAGCATGTATGTCATCACGATAGTTGCAAGACTACTGAATACAAATGACACTGACAGTTTGCAATCTGACAATTAGTCTGACAGATATAACTGTCTGAAGTTAGTACTGGCTTAAAAAATACCATCTATAGGTATGTATGTAATATCGATGTAAAAATTCTTCAAATGTGTGCAAATATGAAATGAAAATTCTTCTTCATTATTCTTATTAGAAACTAGCTGGTTGTACCCGCTTCGCTGGGTCTTTAAATATGCGATTTCAACTACACTTCCTTAGAGCACTCTCCGTTTTTTCATTGAAATAGTTTACCCGGTAATCCTTTATGAGGGTCGCAGGGGTTGGATGATTAGGTGCACTCTCCATCACTCTCGATCCTCCGCCGTTGACTTCAACTCATCAGGAGGAATCCCTAGACGGCTCCAGGAGAGATGTCGGACTTGATCGTACCATATATTTCTAGACCTACCAAGTGGTCGCTAACTTGATGGCACGGCAATCATGACACGTCTTGAAAGCCAGTCTGGGGACATGTACACTACGTAACCAAACCGTCAAAGCATAAATCCTTCCGTTCGAAGAAGTAGCTGCTCAATATTGAGCCCCTCGCGTACTCTCGTGAAACGCATTCCAGCAACACCGCGAAGGAACCTTTTTCAGCAGCTTGTATCCGCGACTATAGGTGAGAGTTGGTACATATACCGAGTTAAAAACGGATAATTTAGCTTGAACACTAAGTTCGGCATTCCTTATAACAGATTAACCAAGTTCTCTCAAAATTGATCCAGCCTGACCATTTCTACAGAATAACTCGACATTGCTCTTTCCATCACTTGTGAATAAGACCCCGAGATACTTAAACTTATCCATCTGCTTCAGTGGGACTCTACAAACATGCAGAGTGTACTGAATAGGCGTTCTGGAAACAACCAATTCTTCCGATTTGTTCACGTTTACTTTCCTTTCAGCATCACCACAAACTGCTACAAACCTTTCGAGTGCATGCTGAAGTCCGGTTTAAGAGGACCCAAGGATGACCAAATCATCCCCAAAGAGAGGATAACCAATGCTTAAGTACCCCACTTTGCAACATTCTCTGCTACGGCTGCGCTGCAGCATCCAGTCCATATATGCAATGAAGAGGCGAAGTGACGAAAGGCACCCTTAGCAGCACACAGTGAAGGGTATTGATTTACCGCCATTTACCCGAACACAACTTCTACAGTTTGTATATAAATACTGCGTCGCCCTTAGTAAGGAACTCTAGAGTTTGCCTCGAGGAACCCTAACATATGCTTTCGCCAAATACACAAAAGAAGTGTATACAGGTTCATAATACCCCCAGGCCTTCTCAAAAACCAATCTGAGAGTGAATAACTGGTCGGTTGTGCTTCTACCGGGCCGAAAACCAAAACCATTGCTCATCCCCCAAACTATCCTCAACCAGAGCTTTGGAATGCATTTCTAGCACCTTAGCAAATACGTTTCTACGGGGACTTAAAAGAGATATCCCCTTTAGTTGATTCAATCTCTTTTGTCCCCCCTTTTACAAAGAGGGACAATCACCAGGTGTTTCACCGCATTCCTATGCCACTTTAATGACACGTGAGAGGCATTGCACTCACTCTTTACCAAAAGCATTTAGCATTTCTGGCCCGATTTCATCCACATCGGTAGATTCGCCAACTTTTAGCGATTTGATCGCCAAAGTCTCGGGCATATGTCTGTCATCTTCCTGATGACATGGGTTGTTCGTGATTGAGCAATTCTGAAAAGTGCTCGCTCCATCTCCATCGCCCATTAGAAAGCAGTGTACCGTCTTTGGTTCTAACTCTTTTCTCGATATTCAACTTTCTTCTTCTGATTCGGCGGACGGTCTGCCAGAATATTAATATTATTGGGAAACTTTTACAGCAGAAAACCTAAACCAATCGTATAAGTTATTAAAGAAGTATCTTCCATGGAGTAATAGCCTTCTCCGGGTAATAACTTTTTTTTTCCCAGTCTGTTCGACCAGCAAGTTACGTTCTTCGTGATATCGTGAACAGTGGAACATAATATGTTCCGCATCCTCCAAACGGAAGCGTGCACGTTGTGCAATAAGTGCTATCTTCGTGTCCAAATCTGTGGACGTAGGCTTTGAACGTCCATGACTAGTAAGCATTTGCGTAGAAGTTCAGCTCTCCATACTCCCTATTGATCCAGGGGTCTATATTGGGGATCAATCTCTGGGTCCACCTGCCTTTGTCAGAAAAGTTCCATCTCTTTTGCGATACTTCGAGGCTTGTTCATGGTGGTACTTCAGTGTCACTTCGACTCGTCGCTGTTGACACCATTGCCCTGGCGGCACGATATTTCAGTTCGGCTTCTTTAACAAGGGGGTCTATTAGCACCATTCCTGCCACTACGCATGCCGTAGGAGGTTGTTCGAAATGCGCTGCATGCTATCAAGGCATTAGTTCTTTAGACCACCTCCGTCTTCCTTCTGTACGATTTCAACTTCATGGCACTTGCCCATATTTGGGAGCCGTAA
This sequence comes from Brachypalpus laphriformis, assembly GCA_945910035.1. Taxonomy (NCBI): domain Eukaryota; kingdom Metazoa; phylum Arthropoda; class Insecta; order Diptera; family Syrphidae; genus Brachypalpus; species Brachypalpus laphriformis. The sequence goes on from OX246755.1 coordinate 131,362,447, forward strand.
AGCATAATGGACGGTGCAACTCTTGCTTAGAGCAGTCTCTTCTTCTGTTTAGGTCCTCCAATATTTGACATGATCCTTGCCAAGGCAGCCGTTGTTCTTGCTGTCTTCTCAGCTGCATTTTTCAGATGTTGCTTAAAAGTTAACCTTGCATCTATAGTAGGGGCGGGGATATTCTCTGAATCTCAATATTTCCAGGTTTTGCCGGCTTCCTGATACGTGCAGTGTCTTCCAGGTGGAAGTTTTTGCTGTACGTGAGGCCTGTCGCCTACTTAAGCAAACCTCTACACCCCTAAATACCATTGCCATCCTCATTGACAGCCAGGCAGCTATCAAGGTTATAGTATCTGCCACTACATCATCGAGGCTAGTAGAACAGTGCAAAAAAGAGCTCGCCTCGCTTAGTCATCGGTTAAGGATCTGTCTCCTTTGGGTTCCAGGTCACAGCAACATTGAGGGGAATGAGTGAGCTGATGAACTCGCGAGGCAGGAATCTGCCCTTGATGTTTCCCTAGCAAAGGAGGTGAACGTCCAGTTGGGGGTCCTTTAGGGAGGCATCTTCGCGCACTATCTGCTAAAGGCTGATAGCTGATGGTAGGGTGTGCGGAACTGTGCCATCTCCAGGCAGATGTGGTCCAAATACTCCCGGAAAAGAACGCAAGATCTACTAAACAGAAACCGTGCAGATATCGCAAGAGTTCTGGCAGTTAGTACAATCGCTTCTCGCATCGCATCGCTTTGTCGCTTCACTGTGCGCGCAGCTTTAGGCTAATTGTTGGCTTAACGAATTTTTTACTAAGGTGAATTGTGGCATATGAAATGAAAACAATCCAGAAGACACTCTACAGACACCTTTGCGCTTTGACATCATCGGACCTTATTTCTTCAAAAAAGAGACCGGAGCCCGAGTTACGGTCAATGGAGATCGTTACCGGACCATGATTAATAAATATTTCTTTGAAAATATGGATTACATTGATCCGAACGAGATGTGCCATACGACGACCAACCATCGACTTACTGAAGTCATAATTTGAGGATAAGTTGGTTTCGAGATTATTCCTGTGGATTATCGATTATTTTCTGTGGAGGCACGTGTAGTCACTGGTTTATGCTTATAAATTAGGAACAACTGACGTCTTGGAAGCCAACATTGCTCAATTTATTCGTGACACTCCTGTACGACCATTGCTCCAGAAGTAACATATGATTGGACGAACGGAATGCCATACGCCGGGAATCATTTTGAAATGTAATTCCATAAATTGATCTTTCAAATAAAAAATGATTTTTGATAAAAAGTTAGTTAATTATTTTTTTAATTTAAATTCTTTTGGGCATAAAAATAACTGTTGCAAATGTATGCAGTAAACACAAAATTAAAAAAAAAAGTATCCTTTATTCTTCATATAGAATTTAAAGATAATAATTATCGAAAAAATCCTACTTATACATTTTTTTCCAAAAAACATATAATTTTTGGACACTGTGCTGCGCCCGAGTTCATCTTGTTTCGCGCCAATTGCTTGCTCAAAATCTATTCACGATTCTGTGGTGGTACTATACCTACGGGGTGCGATTACGATTACGATTACAATTGTTCGCCTGATGGCCTAGTTAATTATATTTACGTTTACGTTTTGCTGTCTGCTGCCTAGTGTTATGTAAACGTACCCCAATGAAATCGCAGTGATTTCGTAAAAATTTTCTTTAGCAACTGACACTACAACACAGTACAAAGCCCATAACTAACTCTTTTTTCATTCACTTATTTCTTTGCAGGTTAATGACTGAATAATAAGCCGCATACAGTCCATTCATATGCCAACACAAACAGAGGAGAGACGAACTCCCACAAAGGAATTCTCAACAATAAGCGGACACCAACGAGAGTGGAGACTCATTCAATAAAAAAATCAAATACAAAACTACCCCGCACACAATGAGTGTTAACGGTGACTTGATGGTTGTCCGTAACGGACGTTCCACAAGTCAAATATCTGTCTACAATTACCCGGAGCACTTGAATCCATTCTACGAAGACGATAATCACAAACGCTTGAGATTTTGGAAGATCAACAAGAACGCAAAGGATGGCCAGGGCAGGCGGAATAGCTTTTCATTGGGTGGACTCAAGGACATGTGGTGAGTGAATCGATATTTATTTTTAGTTTACTTTTGGAGGAATAATGTTTGTGGCATGTTTAGTTCAACTGACCTCTAGCACTGCGGGTATAATAGACATTATTTATTCTAATATATTATTAAGAGTGAGTAATTAGAATTTAATTATACCGTGGAAAGAAATGTTTCTGGCCTTGAACGTAGCAGGTGTTGTACAGTAGGTACATATATAGTCATATATATTTCAGAGCACATACTACATTCTGTAATGAAGCATAATTATGTGTTTGTTCACCTGGGATAGTCTGGTGGGCTAATAAATAGCATGCGATCTAAATTTCGAAATAGTGGGTGGATTCATTACAGTTGAGTAATATAGACAGACGGACCTCGTAAAAGGACTATAATCGGATAGACGACATGACATATCATTCCGCTTGTGATTTTGGGAACACCAATCGAATTAATTATAGTAGTCTTACGGTAATAGCCCATAGGTATATGGAAAGACTAGAACTCCTTTGGTCAAGTTAGGTTAGGTTGAAGTGGCTGCCAGCTGAGAATCGCCAACACACTTAGACCAATAATAGGTCCATCGTGATACTCGTACCACGTGGATCATGGGGGAAAATCTTTCAACCTACTCGCTAAACTCATTTTGAGCTTCTTATGAAGCGTAGGAGGCTCTTAATATTGATATCTATCAGGTCGCCTAAGTAGTTGGAATAGGGACTCCTAAGTGAAACTTCCTTCTGCGAGAGAGAGCTGGACAGAAACAAAAAAGATGAGGAATAGTTTCTTCCTCTTCTTCATCCATGCAGCTTCTACAAAAGTCGTTGGCAAATAGGCCTAGCCTTGTTCAGTGATGACACCTATTATAGCGCCGATATTCAATTTGCTGAGAATTCAAATTCTTAGAACGTTTTAGATCCAGCTTCGGCCAAATCTGTTTTATTGCTAGACATGTTGATCCACTTGTTCACCTAAAATTTGTATTCTAGACAACATCCAGCTTAAATTTACGTTTGCGAGTAGCGATTGGTATACATTCTTCTTCCTTTTATCAGCGAGGTCATGATCCGAAAATAAGGGATCATAACCCTCCCACTTCACTGCATTTCTACTGATCCGCCTGTGGGGTTCGCCTCCAGCGATTGGTATACCTAAGGTGCAGAATGGGTATAGCTGTTCCTTTTCTGGCGAGTTCATCGGCCTTACAATTCCCTGGAATGTCCCAATGCCCCGGCACCCAACATAGGTGAATATTGAACTACTCAGCCATCTCTGCAAGAGACGAACTGCATTCTAAAGCTACTAAGGAATTTAAAGATGTCGATTCCAGGGATTTGATTGCTGCTTGGCTGTCTGAAAAGATGCGGATATCTCTAGCAGATATCACGTTTTTCTTAAGCCAAGATAAGACTTCTTTAATCGATATTATTTACGCCTGGAACATGCTACAATGATTTGGAAGACGGAAGGAGAGCTTAAGGTTAAGCCTGTCAGAGAAAACAACTGCACCAACTCCATCTTTGCTTTTTGACCCATCAGTTAGAAGTCTTCATCTTCATCTTCATCTTCTAAAAATGCATCGTCCTCCAAGAGTGATCAGGGAGGGATGATGACTAGGAAGTTCTTATTCAAATTTAAGCGTGCGATGGTGTAGTCCGTGTTTTCGGAAGAGATTTTGAATTTATTCAGAATAGAAGCGTGGCCAAATTCTTTTCTTAACCACTGTTGGGTAACTTCAAAGCGAATGGCTGCATTCGCTGCCATCTGCTTGTGAGCTGTCGACCTTCAAGTCTGATAGTGCATCCACTATCGCAGATGTATTGACGTTGTTGGAAGCGCATTCTATAACCAGAAAAGCAACCATTATATACTCCTTATGAAACAGGGAATATTCTATATTACACACTAGTGAGTGTAATGCCGTCTCCACTGATTTACCTTTGCAATGTATATGCATGTTGGAGCGCCGACAGTTGTTTCTTATCAATATTGTTGCGTAAATGGATACCAGTCAGACGTTCTAATGCCTTTAAGAGGAATGATGATAGACTTATGGGTCCGAAATCTTTTGGATTGGTATGAGAGCATTTACCCGCTTTAGGTATAAAGACAACTTTAACTTCTCTCCATATCTTCGGGATATACACCAGATTTAGACAGCTTGTTTGTATTGTCTTAAGCACTGGTAGGATTATACTCGACGACTTCTGCAACTCGGCAGGTATCATGCCGTCTGGTCCCGCAGATTTATATGGTTTGAAGCTGTGTAGTGCCCAATGCAGTTTGCTCTGCGTAATCAATTTTAAGGAGTTGGTTATTTGTGCAGATGGTCTGTTGAAAACCATGCTGCTAACAACTTGGGAACTATCTGAGAAATGAGTGTGAAGCAGTAAGTTTAGCGAATCTTCGCTGGAAGTCGTCCAAAACCCATCAGTTATCTGAAGAAAGCTGGGTGTTATTGGATTTGAGGAGAAGATTTTCCTAAGCCTAGATGCCTCAGCTGGTCAAACGGTAGTGCATGCGATCATATGAAAACACAAGCGCTTTCACTCAGCTGAGGCCTACCAACTCCTACTTTCAACCTCCACGCTGTGACAGCCAGGTGTCTAGTACCTTAATCCAAGAAGTGGGTAACCAACCCCGTTTGGCTGATTCTTGGTGGCAGCAGATTAGAGAGGGGGGGAAGAGTGCTTTCTCACTAGAGAACTTCTTCCTGTTCCAGGCGACAGCGGACGAATTCTCCAGACGGAGTCAACGGTGGCGTCTATAGTTCCAGTTAGGTTCGACCTTAGTGAATACCTTGCGCGAGCTGCTTCGACGTATTCGGATCACAGGTCGGTAAGGAATTTCCAATGTTGGTCAGGACTTTGGAATAGAGATGGTGGCGGAGGAGCCCTTAATGGGCCAACGGCAGCGCTCATACTCCCGTAGTGAACTACTGGCATCGGTGTACTCGGCCCCTCGTCGTAGGGGAATAATTAAGGAACTGACCCTCCAGGTAAAATATGCATGATTCCGAAACAACCAAAAGCCTCGGGTAAGGATGACTCAACTAATGACGACCCCAGCAAACGAAATAAGGACAACGACCTTCGGATCTGTTCGTGGAATGTTCTGTCCCTTTACAGACCACGTGCAGCCAACCAACTAGCAGAGGCCCTAGACTGCTATTAAGCAGATATTACCGCCATCCAGGAAGTGCGATGGAATGGGCCGGGCAAAAAAGGATAACGAACTGTAACATCTACTACGGTGATTGCTACAAAGGCAACAGGCAACACTTATTCGGATGCGGATTTGTCATACGCGGCAGACTTAGGCAAGAAGTCTTAAGCTTCCGACACGTAAGCGAGAGTATTGTGACTATCCGGATCAAGGCTAAATTCCCTAACATAGGCCTAATATGTGTTCGTGCCCCCACGGATGAAAAGGACCCTGCCACTAAAGAGTGTTTCTACGAGCTCCTCGACAACACATTTGAGCAATGTCCTAGTTACGACGTTAAAATCGTATTGGGCGATTTTAACGCCAAAATAGGAAAGGAGGACGTCTTTGGTAGGGCAGTTGGTAAGCATAGCCTACACGACATCACGTCTGATAACGGACTAAGGCTAATTGTCATCATAGCAAGCACATGGTTACCTCATCTCGATATTCATAAGCAGACATGGCAGTCCAATGATCATGTAACGATCAACCAAATTGATCATATTGCGATCGACGCAAGGCATGCCTCCAGTATTCTGGATGTCCGGACCTTCCGAGCAGCCAACATAGACTAGGATCATTACCTTGTTGTAGCTAAGGTACGAATGCGGATATCCCAATCTAAACAACAAAGAAGAATCACTGTGAGAAAATTTAACGTCGAAAAGTTACAATCGCAAGAGATCGTCAGAGTCTTCGCTGTACGCGTATTCCGAAATCTCTCAATCACTCCTATGCCACCAGCATCAATTGCCGAAGACCAGTGGCAACGCTGCCAACATGCCATCAGAAATGCCGCGACTGATGTGCTGGGTCTCGCTCGCTCACCACCGCGAAAGCCCTGGTTTGACGAAGAATGCCGACGAGTGCATGCAGCAAAACAAGAGACATACAAAGCGGCGCTGCAAAGGAAGACGAGAGCTGCTCGTGAGCTCTAAGAGCAAAAGAGACGGGAAGAACATCGGCTTCTCCAAAAGAAGAAGAAAGAGCATGAGAAGCGCGCGTTCGAGAATGTTGACAGTTTATACTCCAGGAACAATGTACGGAAGTTTTACCAAACGGTAAAAAGAACGTGTCAGAGAAGGAATATCCGTACTGAAACCTCGCAGTATAATCACAGGCGGTGCTGAGAATATGGAAAAACTACTTCTGCAGACTGTATAACGGGGACGAAGACCAACATCCTGCTGTCAGACAGAATGAACCATTCAACATAGACGATGATAGTCAAAATTTCCGTACACCTGATCAAAACGAAATGAGGATAGCAATATCCAAGCTGAAATCGAACAAGGCTGCTGGACCTGATGGCTTACCGGCCGAACTTTTCAAGGCAGGTGGTGATGAACTGGTCGAGAGCATATACCAACTCATCTCTAAGATTTGGTCAGACGAGTTTTTGTCTGATGAATGGAATCTCAGCATCGTTTGCCCGATCCACAAGAAAGGAGACCTCCTTAACTGCACCAATTATAGAGGCATCAGTCTCCTCAACATCGTATACAAGATCTTTTCTGCGATATTATGTGAACGCCTGAATACTTTTATCAACAGCCTGATTGGACCCTATCAGTGCGGTTGCAGGCCAGGAAAGTCCACCATCGATCAAATCTTCACACTTCGGCAGATCCTGGAGAAAACCCACGAAGTCCAAATCGATACTCACCATTTCTTTATTGATTGCAAGGCCGCCTATGACAGCATCTATAGAGAAGAGCTTTATAGAGCCATGTCTGGTTTTGACATCCCTGCCAAACTTGTTCGGCTGTGCGGGATGACGATGGGGAACGCTCTATGCTTCATCAAGGTCGGTAATGACCTCACCGAGACCTTTGATGTCAATAAAGGTTTTAGACAAGGTGAGGTGCTGTCATGTGACTTCTTTAATATTGTATTTGAACGGATTGTGCGGAACTCACAAGCAAACACCAGAGGTATAATCTATCAAAACTCCGTACAACTGCTTGCATACGCCGATGATATAGACATTATTGAAATAACTCAGCAGGCTTTCACCGATGCGCTTGCATGCATTGAAGCGGAAGCGGCCAAAATGAGTTTAGCAATAAGCGAGGACAAAACCAGTATATGCTGTCAACAAGAAGGGAAAGCCAACACCGACGAATTGGACAAAACGTCACAGTGGGCAGCTATTACTTCGAAGTAGTAAGGGAATTTGTCTACCTTGACTCTGCTATTAATTCTGAAAACGAAAGGAGCGCAGAAATCAAGCGGAGAATAACTGAATAAACAAACGCTTATTTTTGGGCTTATAAGGTAATTCAAAGCCCTATCTCGAACAACTAAGGAGACTCTATATAAGACCCTAATCATTCCAGTCCTGCTTTACGGCGCTGAAACATGGACTTTATTAAAAGAGGATGAAGATATCCTTGGTCGCTTCGCGACAAAAATTCTTCGTAAGATTTTCGGTCCCGTTTGCGTTGACGGGTTTTGGAGGAGAAGATTCAATCACGAACTATACGAGCTGTACAGCGACATCGTCCTAGTCAAAAAAAATGCGTATTGGACGTCTGAGATAGCTACGATATGTAGAGCGAATGGATACCAATGCTCCGGCCTGCAAAGTCTTCGAATCCAACCCGGAGGGACGACGCAGTACTGGACCTCTTCGTCGTAAGTCGCGCGCACAAGTTCAAAAGGACCTCGATCAACTTGAATTGCGCAACTGGAGGTAATTAGCTAAGGACCGAGCTAAATGGAGAGGGTTGTTAGTTGAGGCCCAGGTTCACCGCGAACTGTAACGCCACCGAAGTAAGTAAGTAATTAAGTAAGGAAGTTAACCCGACGGCACAACCTCCAAACTTGGAGGGCTAGATCCTTTTTTGCAACCCCTAGGATGAGGGGCCGGATACACCGATGCCAGTAACCCACTTCGGGCATATGAGCGCTGCCGTTTGCCCATTAAGGGTTCGTCCGCCACCATCTCTTTTTCAGTACCCTGACGCAGAATTGAAAATGCAAATATGTCGAAGTAGCTCAAGTAAGGTATCCGCTGGCCTGTAGATGTCACCATTGGTTCTATTGAGAGAATTCATCCGCCGCACGTTCTCTTTCTAAAGAGCTTTTGCTAGACTTCTGAGGCGCATATTTCAGCCAATCAAGTCAACAAGAGACGCCTCATCCAGTTGTAACATACATATGTGTGCTGCAGTTCACCCAGGTGTGCTTACGCAGGTCTGAGTGTTCAGCTACACATACCATATATCGTCAGACTCAGAACATGCTCATCGTTAGTTCATTATCAGATAGCTATCCAGCGGGTGCCACGAAGAGGTGATGTTGCGATTTTGCCACGCAACGTATTGACTTAGCTGCATTAAAATATTTCTTAAACTAAAGCAACAAAATTCAAGAATTAGCGTATATGAAATTTTTCCCCGCACCTTGTACGATTTAGTAACAATAAACGATCATTATTGATGTTAAAAAAGCCAACTAACACCACGTTGGCACATTAATTGACTTCGTAATTTATTACTATGCATTAGTATGGTTGAGGCCCAGGTCCACCCCGGACTGTAGCTCCACCTAAGTAAGTAAGTAAGTAAGTAGTATGGTTTCAACTAGTGAGTTCTAAACTACTTCGAGTATTAAGGAGAATTTATCCGATCTAAGCCCATAAATCTATTCGAATCACTTAATAGTTTATCACAATTGCATTGCATTCAAGGGAAGATTGACGGAAACGTCATATGGTAGGTTCAATGCGAACTAAGCCACTCCATATAGGACTGTGTCAAGTGGAAGCAAGTCAACTGAGAATATTGCACTTGTAAGTGGATAAGATTGCTTGTGACGTAATAAGTGATCAGCTTGTGCTACAGCACATATGAATGTCATTTAGCATCAATTTAAAAGCGGCGACGAGACGTGTTGTTTTGTTTGCTTGATGCTTGACCTCATAACAAAGGGTATTTCAAGATAGAATCGTAGTTTGCTCATATTATAGATGAGTTAGGGGTGCCAGCTGTCAGGGTAGCTTGCTAATGTATGCACTGGTGAAAAGTGAAGTTTAATTATCTATCTGATAATTTGCAGACTCAAATTGGATGCTAATTTGACAAATTGCATGTGGCTTTGTTCAAGGTATTATCATGACTGGTATTGTTTTTTCAATGGCGTCATTTATAATGTAATATGATTTGTATCGCTTTGGTCGTTTCCACAGCACTTGACTTCACTTTTCTAGAAATTTTCAAGTATCTTAAACCATGAAGTGATTTCCCAGCATGGTGACTTGATGGACATGTACGGAGGAAATGTAATCTTTTCACAACTCTGTTTATTTATACTTGGGGGACTGTAGATTATTTTAAAACAAGTGTAGCAGTTATCGGTGCTCCAATTGATTTTATTTACATTTGTTGTACAATTCGCGTAAACAATTTGTAATATCGATTTATGCAAACAGAAACCGAGGCAATATATTCATACATACATCAAAGTTATGCGGGTATAAGACTATTCAACGACAGTACCAGACAAACCAATATTGGCAATTGCCTCTACACAATCGTAAATCAGAAGTGGCGAGTATCATTCATATACTACATATGTATAGTCCCTGCCGACATTGGCACTTGTCCAAGCTTCGGAAGGGCAAATAATTTGGCAGACATACAAATGTGACCATATGCTATCAGATTCTTTTTTCTTCCCACAACACGTTGATAAATATGTTTGCACGTGTTTGTGTGGGGAGACGAAATTCATCTAGTTGACAAACTTGGCGAATGATTAGGACACCAAGTGAAAGACGTGCATTGCACATGGAAGTTTACTTAAACTTTTTAGGGATACACGTGACGGCATTACGATAGAAGGACTACGCTATTCCATTGGGTTATATGGTTTGAAAATTGTATTTTATCCATCGCTTTGTATCTATCATCACATAGGAAGAAGGGTTGAAAGTTTGTAATGGTTCTAACAGATTCAGTGTCTGTACAATGTCTTACGCAAAATTTGAAATGTCGAATGTGCAGACGTATTTTTTTCCTTACGCTGGGAGGTGGTAATCTTCAAAAGACGAAACTGAACCCGTACTCAGTAACAGTGTGGGACTTTTATCCAGTAACTTCTTCCCGCTTCTTACCCTTTCTTCCTATGGTACCGCCTTCTTGGCATTTCATCGCAGGGGGGTTTCTGCATTAGTTGTCATTTGTATTCGTGTTAGTTATATTGGACTCTTTTCTCTCACATTCCAATATTCTTAATTTGCTCATGATAGTTTTGGTAATTCAGTCACTGTATCCCAAGCTTTTTGGCTCTTAAGCATTTCACCAACTATGTTTTCGGGGGTTCCACGCCACGCCTAATATCTGCCTCAGTGTTTCCTTCTCGTCTAGAAACAGTGCTCTCTCTGCGGTAATGGACATTATGTTTCATCTGATACCCCTTGATATATTTAGCAAGCAAATGCCAGCGAATGCAGCCGTTCACCTTGAAGCTACCTTACAGTGGTCAAGAAAAGAATTTTGCCACGCCTCCATTCTGAATAAATTCACAATCTCTCCTGAAAACACGGACTACACCATCCCACGTCTACAATTTGAAAAGAACTTCCTTGTCATCATCCTTTCCAGATTACTCCGGAATGAAGAGGCTTTTCTAGAAGATGAGTCGATCCACTTCGATACTGACGGCTCAAAAACGAAAGACGGAGTTGGTAGAGGTGTTTTCTCTGCCAGGCTTAATCTTAAGATCTCTTTCTGTCTACCAAATCATTGTAACGTGTTCCAGGTGGAAATAACGGCGATTAAGGAGGTCTTATCCAAGGAAAAACGTGATATCCGCCAAGGACATCAGTAGTAGCCCTAGACTGCCATTCGCCTCTTAAGGAGATGACGGAGCAGTTTAATATTCACCTCTGTTGGGTGCCGGGGCATAGGAATATTCCGGAAAATTGTAAGGCTGATAAACTAGCCAGAACAGGAACAATTGTACCCATCCTTCCAGACAAGGATAATCTAGGTATAAAAATCGCTACTTGTAAATTTAAATTCAAACTGGATGCAATCGAAAGAACAAATCTTAGGTGGACAAGTGGTACAACATGTCTAGCGACTAAGCAGATTTGGCCCAAGTTGGATCTGAAACGCTCTAAGAAATTGATCTCTCTCAATCGATTGCATATTGGCTCTGTTATAGGTGTAATTAAAAGACTCTGTCTAATAGGCAAGCATGCAACAAGGCTTGGCGTATATTCAAATGATATTTGCAGAAGCTGCATGGACGAAGAAGAGGAAGAAACCATTCCTCACCTTCTTTGTGCGTGCCCAGTTCTCTTACTTACTTAGGTGGCGCTACAGTCCGGGGTGGACCTGGGCCTCGACCAACAAACCTCGCCAGCCAGACCGGTTACAAGCCAGCTGCCTCCAGTTGCGCACGCCAAGTTGGTTGAGGTCCCTCTCCACTTATTTGCGCCACCTACCGCGAGGTCATCCTCTACTGCGCCGTCCATCCGGGGTGGATTCGAAGACTTTCTTGGTAGGAATGTTGGGCTCCATCCGCTCTAAATGACCCAGCCATCTTAGTCGCTGTATGTGAACTCTTCTGGCTAAGTCGATATCCTTATATAGGCCGTATAGTTCGGCATTGTACATTCTCCTCCACTCACCGTCTATGCAGACGGAACCAAAGACCCTTCGAAGAACTTTTCTCTCGAAATAACCAAGGGCATCCTCATCCGGTTTTATCAAAGCCCGTGCCTCTGCGCCATATAGCAGGACTGGGATAATTAGTGTCTTATAAAGAGTTACCTTAGTATTTCGAGATAGGGCTTTGCTACTCAATTGCCTTCTTAGCCCATAGAAACAACGATTGGCAAGAGTAATCGTTTGATCTTCCCACTGATGTCATTTGCGGAGCTGACCATAGAGCCTAGTCCAAGAGCTGGTAGAAGTCATCCTTAGTCGCGTCGTCAATCTTCTCGAGAGGGACGTGAACGCATATTTGACTAATGTTGGCAAATTTAGTCTTGATACGCATAGTCGTGAGGCGCTCGTTCGCATGCCGGAAACTCAAGACTCCTTGCCTAACTCTGCCTCCAATGACAAATCCGCACCTGAATAAGCGCTGTCCTTGTTGCCTGTAGCAATCGCCGTAGCAGATGTCACAGTTTTTCATAACCATTTTGCCCGGCCCATCCGATCGCACTTCTTGGATGGTGGTAATGTCTACTTTAAAACACTCTAGGGCCTCTGCAAGTTGTTCAGCTTCACGTCGTTTATAGAGGGACCTAATATTCCACATGCAGACACGAAGATCGTTGTCCCTTTTACGTTTGCTTGGGTCGTCAACAGTAAATTCATCCTTATCCGATGCTGTTGGTTGCTTCGTAACCGAAGGTTTTTTAAGTGATAGGGAAGTTAACCCGACGGCACAACCCCCAACCTGGAGAACCAGGTCCTTTTTTTTACCCCTGCATATTTCAGCCAATCAGGTCAACGAGAGATGCCTCGTTCGGTTAAACATATGCGCGCTGAAGTTCACCCAGATGTGCTTACGCAGGTCTAAGTATTCAGCTACACATATATCGTCAGACTCAGCATACGCTTATCGTTAGTTCGCTATCAGATAGCTATCCAGCGGCACCGCGAGGAGGTGATGATGCGACTTTGCCACGCCGTATCCAACTCTCTCGCATAGAAAAAATCTTCAACTTTGAGCTTTCTACTTTAACGAGCAGCAATCTGATAGATTTAGAGATCAGGAGCCTCCTTCGCTTCATTAGAAGCTCTAATTGGTTCTAACGAGTACGCTGGGATTACATGATCCTTTGTGGTACCACAACGGACCGTCCTTAGTCTATGTGTGTTGGCGTAAGCTGGCAGCCACTTCAACTTAACCGAACCTAACCTAATACATGAATGATCAGTATCCGCTATCGATTCAACTAACCTTTTTTTTATTTTTTATTTTTTATGGTTGCGCCAAAGGGTGTGTAATCTTCTAAAGATACCAGTAGCCCGAGCTACTGGCATACACGACTCGCAAACCTGAATACTCGATGCCAGGAATACGCCTACGTACTAAACCACACCCTGCACACTTCAACCACTCTCCCCACGGGACTACCGTTAGGTATTACTTCGCGAGGCTGGGTAGCTATTTATGCTCTTCATTCGCTGTCTTCCGCTCTTTGTTCCAAAAGTGTTGCCGGTTGGACTTTGTTGCTCTCTCTGACTCTTTCCAGCCGCCTAAGTTCCTGCACGATTATCGCTGCAACTTGTTTCACCGCGTCCCATATTGCATTCGATGCTATCATATGGTGCACAATGTTTTCGGGGGTTGGTATTTCTCCAATTTTTTCCTCCAGTTCTCTGTGCTCTATATGAAAACGTGGGCACTGAAAAAATACGTGCTGAGCATCTTCTGGGGCCTCCCCGCAATTTGGACAGTTGGGAGATTCATCGAGCCCAAACCTGTTGAGATACGCTCGAAAGCAGCCATGTCCTGTTAGGAACTGGCTAAGATAGAAATCTACCTCTCCGTGTTTCCGGTCCATCCATTTTTGGATATCCGGTATAAGTCGATGGGTCCATCTTCCCTTTGAGGACTGGTTCCATCTATCCTGCCATGCTCTAATGCTTCGCTGTCTTTCTTCCAGCTTGATATTTTTGACTGACGCTTGAGGTTCCTGAATTTTGGCGTCGTAGATCCTTTGTAGCTCGATAGCCAAGATATCCGCTGGTAGCATTCCCGCGATGACACATACTGCCTCGTCTGACACCGTACGAAAGGCACAGCATACTCTCAGCGCACATAGTCTGTTGACAGAGTTTATCCTTCTTGCGTAGGTCTTGTTCGCCATAGCTTTGGCCCATATGGGTGCCGCATACATAAGGATGGACTGCACCACCCTGGATAGAATAAGTCTCCTTTGTTGCCTAGGTCCTCCTATATTTGTCATTATTCTTGATAAGGCACCGCTCACCTGAGCCGCTTTGTCACACGTTCTTTCAAGGTGCTCCTTGTAAGTGAGCCTCGCGTCGATCATCACACCTAGGTATTTGATAACCGATTTTGATGTCGTATTGTGATCTCCTACTCTGTTGGTAATTTCTTCTCTTTTCTTGCGGCTGCTTACCAATACTGCCTCTGTTTTATGTTCGGCGAGCTCTAACCCGACTGCTGTCATCCACCGTTTGACTTTTCGGATACATTCATTTGCAATATCCTCTATTTCCTCTAGATGTTTTGCAACCACGACAATTGCAATATCATCGGCGAAGCCTATGATATTTGCCTCATTTGGGATTCCAAGCCTTAGAACCCCATCATACATAATGTTCCAAAGGATAGGGCCTAATACCGATCCTTGTGGAACTCCGCCAGATATGTGGTACTGCTTTACTCCATCGTCGGTATCGAAGAGCAGAAACCGTTTCTCGAAGTAGCTCAGTATTATTTTAATTAAGAACCATGGCACCATCATTGACCTAAGCGATTGCACTATGAGTCCCCAATTCGCAGAATTGAACGCGTTTTTGACGTCCAATGTTATTACGGCACCGTATTTTTTTGCACCGCCTCTCCATCTCCTGCCCTGAATAGCTTCTTCCAAGGTTGTAGTTACCCTTTTTATTGCGTCTACTGTAGATCGAGCTTTCCTAAAGCCGTACTGTTGGTTGGAGAGTCCCCCGGCTTCATCAATTGCCACTTCTAATCGGTTGCATATGATTCGCTCCAGTATTTTACCCATTGTGTCTAACAGGCATATGGGACGGTATGTCGAGGGCTCGTCTGGTGGTTTTTTCCCTTTAACAGACTCCGTCTGTTAGACACTTGTTGTAGAGTTCCACAAATGGTTGCGTATTTGTTTTAATGGCTAATTTAAGGGCCTTGTTCGGTATGCCATCTAATCCAGGTGACTTGGTATCCTCGAATCGTCTGCATACATCCAGGAGTTCCCTTTGCGTGACAGTTGGGATGTCCTGTACTTCCGGAGGTGGCTCTATACGCTCTGCTGGTATTTGAGGTGGAAACAACCCTGATACAATTTTCTGCATAAGGAGAGGGCATGGGGGGGAGGGTGCCCTAGTGCCTTTGAGTTTTGCCATTACTGTTCTATAGGCGGTGCCTCAAGGATTTACATCTGCTTGCTCGCAGAGTTCCTTAAAGCTATTGCTCTTACTTCTGCGGATGGCTAGTTTTAGCTCTCTTCGCCTATCTTTGAATTACATCCGTAGGTCCTGATGTGTGGTCAAACCTCTGGATCGCTGGAATAGTCTTCTGGCTCTATGGCACTTGCTGCGTAGCTCTGCTATCTCTTGATTCCACCAGTATACTGGTGGCCGGCGATTTGTTGACGTTTTCCGGGCCATGGATGCGTCGCAAGCCCTACTAGTTTGGTAGCATCGACGGCCGTAGCGTTTGCTGTTCCTGGGCTTATTGTTGACTCTGCAAAAGTGTCTTTGTCCATGGTGCTTATTTTCCACCCCATTCGTTGTGCCTTCTTTGGGCATTCCTGGGTTGTTCTCCTAGGTTGTACTTCAAACAGGATGACAAGGTGGTCGCTGTGAGTATATTGATTACTGACTCTCCAGTTGGCGCCTCTTGATAAGGAACTAGTTGCAAAGGTGATATCAACTATGGAGCCTACACCATTTCTACTAAAAGTGTGCTCACTTCCTGTATTTAGCAATATTAGGTCTAGTGACGATACGGCTTCTAGGAGAGCTTCTCCCCTTCTATTGGTCCGTGCGCTGCCCCAATCCGTGGCCCATGCATTGAAGTCTCCAGCTATAATTGTTGGGCTACGACCTCTAGCATCATCCACGAGCCTATCAAGCATACTTTGGAACTCCTCAATGGTGTTGTTTGGAGATGCATAACAGCTATAGACATGCACTCCTTTGACCTTTGCTCGCACGAAGCCTGTTCCGGGTGTCATCATTTTTTCTTCAAAGGCGCAATCTCCACAGGCCCAAATAGCAGCTCTTTTTGAGTCATCCGCAGCCCAAACTGTATCATCGAGATTTTTGTACTGCTCGCATAATACGGCAACATCTATCTTTAACTCGCGAACGGTTTGTGTCAAGATGTCCTGTGCCGCTTCGCAGTGGTTTAAGTTTAGTTGCAGCACTTTCATATTCTTCTTGCGACTTTTGCAGCTTCTTGGTATACCGGGCATACTATGCTTCCTGCCGCGTGTTTGATGTTGCTACTTCCCTTTTCTTCGCAAAGGACGCACCTTGCATCATTGCTGCAGTTCTTGGATACATGGCATTTCTGTCCACACCGAACGCAATCCTCACTCCTATCCAACGTGTTTTTACACGCCTTTGCTAGGTGCCCAAAGTTAAGACACCTAAAACATCGCAGCGGTATTATTTTCTCCCGTATTCGGCATACCGTCCATCCGATTTTTATTTTTCCAACCTCCAGAACTTTTTTGGCAGTGTTTATCGGGAGGCTAATGACGGCAGTTTGCGTCCCTGCATAGGCTGTCCTCATAGATTTGATGGATGAGATCTCTATGCCTTGTGCTTCCTCGAACTGCTCGGACAGAGCTTGGCAGATTTCTTCCTTTGTGGTGACGCCATCTAGGTCTATGCACTCAATGAGCACCTCTTGCGTTAGGGATCTCACTTCCTCTATTTCACCGAGAACTTTTCCCACTTTACTTTGGTGTTCTGATGTTCTTCCATCAGCTGCTTTCTTGAGCTCAAGCAGTAGCTCTCCCTTGGCTGTCCTTCTTATGCGGGTTACATCACACCCCAATCCATTCAACTCGGGGTTGGTCTTCACCTTTCGGAGTATGTCGCAATAGGAAATTTCTCCGATCTTTTTAATCACCAGTGCGTCAGGCTTAGCATATATCTTGCCTCGACTTTTTTCTACTCTTGTCCAAACGACTTTATTAGTAGTTTCTGCACCTGGTTCTTCGATCCGGGGTTTCACTGTCTGTCCATGGTTTTTCCCTGTGGCCTTTTTTTTTCTCTTTCTGGTCCTTATGCACGCTTTGTTTCACCTCCATTTCCGTTTTTTCCGCAACAATTTCGGCGTATGACAGTGTGGAGGGTTCTTCGGTATTTGGACATCTCGTTCTTTTTCGCTTTGGGTCTGGCAGTTGTTCCAACGAAGAAGGGAAAGCCAACTCACTCATTCGATTCAACTAACCTACGTTCATCCATATGTCAAATCTTACTGGGCCTTAAAAAGTAGTAAGACCATACAAATTTTTGAAATCCGTCCACAGACATGCTCAGTTTTTGAATAATTTTAATCTTCTTCTTCTTCCTATTACCGCGAGGTTATGATCCTAAAACAAGAGATCATAACCCTCCACTTCACTGTATTTCCACTGATCCGCCTGTGGAGCTTGCCTAAGAATAATATTTGAATAATTCTAATAGGGATCATAAGGGATCAGTCTCAGATAGATTGTAACCATTCTACCCCGTCGATTAGCTTCCTTCTTAAAACGCACTTCTCCATTCAAACTAGTAAACAATCTCTATACACAATGAAAATGCATCCACCCTGTACCTCGGTTCTGACAGGCGCATTCATTCGATGGCTTACGTGAAAACTTAAGGTAATTGTTTCAATTGTATCGTTTTAGTAGTTTTTATTATGCAGCACACTTCCTTAAGTATCTGTTTTTTTTTTCAATATGCAAGCGTGCGCTTTTCATTTCAGGGCCTTCAAGTCATTTCGAACGAAGAAGAAATCATCAAGCTTAGGTATAAATAAAACATCTGAAAGCCCACCGGCACTGCGCCGGGATATGTTTGCGCATGAAAACGGTTACAGCACATATGATCCACGTATGCGCTATACAACTGGAGCAACAAATGGCCTTGGTGGTGATAATGCGTTTCAACGGAATGTTCCATATCGAAGTTCTCTACAGGATATGAGAAATTCTCAGGTAATTTTTAAAAACATAATCCAAGCCCACTCTAGAGGTTAATTTTTGTCAATTCCAAAAAAAAAAAAAAAAATACAGGAAACACCCATCAATGGTATTGCTTTCGACAGAAACAATAGATACCGCAGCACAATTCAGACGGCCACAACAAGCGGTACACCCTCGCAATCACTGACATTACCGCCACCCCGAAGGTACGTGTATCGTGGGTCTGTAACCCCGCAACCAGTACGTAATAATGATTTTAATAGTGACTCTTTGGGAATGATTAGCCGAGGGTGAGTTTGTTGCGCGTTCCTCGCGTTTTATCAAAACTATTTCAATTAGTTGACTGGATACACAGTTCTCTGCGTTCTATGTGGTTTCGCCTTGTAAAAAAGAAATTGAGTTGTTCGTCGTTTTGTTTTTTTTTTTTTTTCTATCTCTCTGTGGATTAATTAATGAATTGGTTCGGGAATAACTTTTGGATATGTTGGAACTCTTTCTTCGGGCTACTAACTGTAGGGGTTATCTTCGTGTTTTGGTTATAACTAAATCATTCATATTAGCATGTAATTGCATTTATTACTAACCTGGCTTGCAGTTTCCTTAAGTAGTTTGTAGCAATTTTCTTCTAACCTTTCATCTATTTCCTTGCATTTTATTTTTTCTACAAAAAAAAATGTTACGTATCCGCCCCGTGTATCACCATAAACGCAAAACATCACGTGTATAACTTTTGTAATTACGTAAGGTTCGTTCATTAAACTATTAACTAATATCGCCACATTTATTGCTATGTACGTATCTAATCTTAACATGAATCATTTGATATATCTTTTCCCTACTCAAGAGATAATAAGTAGTCCATAAATATCTAACTAAAAATAAACAACAGAAGTGAAAAGTTTATGTAGGGTCAGTTTACTTATTGAGTTATAAGAAATTATTTTTATGTTTGCTTATAAAAGTGTACAAGGTATACGATATGATTTTCGATTGAAGTTCTACGGAAGGTGTTTGTTAATCACTCATAACTAATGATTTTTGTATGAATATGTTGAAATCGTATTGGTAATAGAAGAGTAGAATGTAGAAGTGTACAACCTTAAAGCGATATTCAATTATGCTGTCGACGTACCAAACAGACACGTACTAAGTTCAAAGTGGCTGGGTATATTAAATAAATCCATTTTTTTCACCGATAAGATATTGCTTATTATAGTCGAGGTCAGAATAGCAATTTTCTTTTAATAATTTAACTTGCGTTGGCTTGATTTTTTAAAAGTTATGTAGAATAACTCTTGCAGACACTCACAGATTGGAGAATAAATAATTAGCTAAACAAATAGCACACACTCATACTTTTAATGGTAGATAGATAGATAGATAGATAGATATAGAGTTAGATCCTATAACCCCTGGGGGGCATAGGGCGTCTACCACGCCTGTGCGCTATCTTGTTCGGAATACTGCAAGGCTTTGAGCTGCCTCCAACTCATTCCTAAAGAGCTCAATTCCTCCTCAACTGTTCTGCGCAACGTTCGCCAATCGCGTCCCGCTATTCTGCCTGCCTGGGTGAGCGGATTCCACTACATGGCGTATTTCGCAATGGAGTTGTCTTCGCGCCGTAGGGTGTGTCCAATGCACTGCCACTTTCTCCTTCCTATAGTAATGCTTATAGGTTCTTAGCCCGTTCCCATATAAAGTTGTTCGTTGGAGATGCGGTTCAGCCAAAAAATCCGCAAAATGATCCTCAAACATTTGTTTACGAAGACTTGTAGCTTGCGTGTGTTAATGGTATCCACCTTCCAAGTACTGCACGAATCTACGTTGGAACGGAACAATCGCAGCTTGGTTCTTAGGCTGATAACATTGCTTCTCCAGATTTTGGATAGCATTCCGAACGCAGCTTTAGCCTTTCCGATTCTGCTGTACACATCCAGTTCTGTGCCACTACGATTAGCCGAGGCCACACTTCCTAAATAAAGAAAGTTATCAACTTTCTCAACTTCCTGTCCGGCAATGTTAAGTTGAGCGCTGGTATTAGAACTGCTCAGGGCGTTTGTTTTGGCTGTGCTTATTTTTAGCCCCACTTTGTTTGCCTTAGCTTCTAGACTTTGGGCCATCAAATAAAGATCCATTATCCGATGTGAAAGTAGACAAACATCGTCAGCGTAATCTAGGTGCTTAAGGTAAGATGTCATATTCCAGCAAATTCCATAGTTGCCTTCCGCCAATGCTGCACGGAGTATATCGCTGATAACCACCAAAAATAATAGTGGCGACAGTATGCACCCTTGTCGTACTCCGCTTTGGACTTCAAAATCCTCTGACACCCTACCATTGTGTAAGTCGTGACACTTACCGCCCTCGTATGTAGCCTTGATAAGAGCTATACGTTTTCCTGTGATGGCTGCGCAAGTTCAACCAGATAGCATCTCGATTCAACCTGTCGAAAGCCTTCTCGAAGTCGATAAACAACAAATGTAGAGGAGACTTGTACTCAACGCATTGTTCGATTAAGTATTTATGTGGTCGATGCAGGAGGATCCAGCACGAAAGCCTGTCTATTCATCAGAGTTGAATCTAAATGCTCTTTGATTCGTTTCGGAATTGTTCTAACTGTTATTTTGGCTACAACTGGAAGAACGCAAATACCTCTCCAGTTTCCGCATTCCGTTAAGTTTCCTTTTTTCGGAAGCTTACTGATCATCCCACTTTTCCACTTACGCGGAAATTATTCACTATTCCAAGCTCTCCGTATTAGAGGGTGCAGCAAATCTGCCGATGTATTTGGCGCCGCTTGAAATAGTTTGAGGGATCCCATCAATACCCACCGCCTTGTTCTTCTTGGGGCAATTGATTGCTGTTATTATTTCAGTTTTACTGGGAGGTATAGTAAATGTTTTTGGGAAAAAATAAAGCAGCTTAAAGGATCAGATTTCATCTGCGGAATTCATTTAAATGCTTCAAAGCTAGCCGAGTATTTCAAAGAGCTTCTAAATCCTAACCCTTCTTCGTACAATATTCATTTTGCAGAACCTTTAATAGTTAATGATATGCTCGATCATGAAATTTCAATGAATGAACTCCAACTGGCTCTTCGTAACACATCAAACAAAAAAGCCCCAGGTCCAGACCGCATTTCAAATGAATTTTACAAGAACGCTCCTATAAGTTTCTTAAACCAAATGCTTAAAGCTTTTAACTATATATTTGATAATGGAGATGCCCCTCAGTCATTTAAGGACGCTATTGTGTATCCAATATTTAAAAAAGGGGATATCAACTTACCCAGTAACTATAGGGGGATTTCATTTATGAACTCAACTGCAAACATTTTTTCCTCCATTCTCCTACGTCGTATAAATTGCTGGATTAACAGAAACAACATCCTCAGCGAATATCAATCGGGTTTTCGTAAAGGGTATTCGACAATAGACAATATATTCATATTAACATCAATTGCACAATACTTGCTGAGGTAAAACGGAAAACTTTATATATTTTTTTGTCGATTTTAAAGCTGTATTCGACTCAATAGATCGTAACACATTATTCTTCAAGCTATCGAAACATGGTATGTCAACAAAAAATGCTGCAAATTCTCAAAAACATGTATAGAAACACACGTCAAGCAGTATGGGGTGGTAGGAATATGTCAGAATGGTTTGGGACAAAGTCCGGGGTAAAACAGGGTTGTCTTTTGAGTGCCACTCTTTTTGCTCTATTCATAGACGATATAGCAATGTATCTCCCCGCTGGAATACGCTTCGCCGGTTTGAATATAAAAACTCTACTCTATGCAGATGATATCGTTCTGCTAGCAGAATCTCCCCATAGTTTGCAATTAATGCTAAATGCACTAAATAACTACTGCAAGACATGGAACTTGACAGTAAATCAAGAAAAATCAAAAATCATGATTGTATGCAAAAGACAATCGAAGTTAAGTTCAAATGAAAAATGGTTCTTTGATGGTGTAAAAGTTGAAGTAGTTACGGAATACAAATATCTTGGAATACTAATGAAACCCAATATGAATTGGACCCATCACCTCGAGAATAATTTATATGCGGCAAAATGTTTGATTAATGCCTCACGGCAAAGTATTATTCAAAAAAATTAGATACCAAATTCTGCAAAATTCAAAGTATTTCAAGCCGTAATGCGTTCCGTAATGTGTTATAGTTGTCAAACATTGGGATATAGGTCATACGAAGAAGTAGAGAAGCTCCAACGTTTCTTCCTTAAAAAACTATTTCATCTACCTGCAACAACACCTAATTACGTTCTGCTGCTCGAAACAGGCCTACCCACCTTCTTCATCTACACCTTCAAACTACAAATTGACTATGTGTTGAAAGTTCTTAGTTTCACGCCAAATAGATTACCCTTGATTTTCGCAAAATACATTTTTGATAATAAGGTGGAATGGATAAGCGACTGGAGATCTTAGGCGCATCGGTGCTGTGTCGACCTGAATATCGAATACAGGGATCCCTTTCTGTTAAAACAACATCTCTATAAATTATTAGAAGCAATAGATATTCATCAACGCAATGGAAATATTCAGCAAGCGATTTCTTCTATTAACAGGGTAATTTATCCTGAATTATCCTACGACATGGTAAATAACTATTTTAATGATAATTACAACAAGCGAGCGATATCCCTGATTTGTAGAGCTAGGTGTGATATGTTCAATTTAGAAGGCTCTCCATACAAAAAATCTACCACTACTCAATGCACTCTATGCAATTTGCAAGCGAAAGGAAACAGCTTTCATTTTTTAGCTATTTGCCCGATTTATAAAGAGCTTCGATTTACCCACTTCGGCAAACTTTCCTTAAGAATGCAAGAAACACCTTTTCACCTTAATGGTGAAAACTGGTCAGCTCTTTATAATTATTTGGAAGCAGCTTCCGCGTATCGGCACTGTATTATATCGGAATACAAATAAAATTCCATATATTGATAATATTACGACAGTCATGCTTCTCTTATGATAGATTTGCAGAAACGTTAAATTGATAACATTGTTCAATGGCTTCAATCAGGCAGACGGCAACGCCACAGCCTTACTTACTTAGGTGGCGCTACAGTTCGGGGTGAACCTGGGCCTCAACCAACAAGCCTCTCCATTTAGCTCGGTCTTTAGCTAATTGCCTCCAGTTGCGCACTCCAAGTTGGTCGAGGTCCCCTTGAACTTGTGCGCGCCACCTACGATGATGATTCCCTCTACTGCGTCGTCCCTCGGGATTAGATTCGAAGACTCTGCGGGCCGGAGCGTTGGTGTCAATTCGCTCTACATGTCCTAGCCATCTCAGACGTCCAATACGCAGTTTTTTGACTAGGTTGATGTCGCTGTATAGCTCGTATAGTTCGTGATTGAATCTTCTCCTCCAAAACCCGTCAACGCAAACGGGACCGAAAATCTTACGAAGAATTTTTCTCTCGAAGCGACCAAGGATATCTTCATCCTCTTTTAATAAAGTCCGTGTTTCAGCGCCGTAAAGCAGGACTGGGATGATCAAGGTCTTATATAGAGTCTCCTTAGTTGTTCGAGACAGGGCTTTACTGTTGAATTGCCTTATAAGCCCAAAAAAACAGCGATTGGCAAGAGTTATTCTTCGATTGATTTCTGCACTGATTTTGTTTGTTGAATTTATAGCAGAGCCAAGGTAGACAAAGTCCCTTACTACCTCGAAGTTATAGCTGCCCACGGTGAAGTTTTGTCCAATTCGTCGGTGTTGGTTTTCCCTTCTTGTTGACAGCATATACTTGGTTATGCCCTCGTTTATCGCTAAACCCATTTTGGCCGCTTCAACCTCAATGCTTGCAAACGCACCGGTGATAGCCCGCTGAGATCTTCCGATACGCTTCCGCTTCAATGCTTGCAAACGCACCGGTGATAGCCCGCTGAGATCTTCCGATAATGTCTATATCGTCGGCGTATGCAAGCAGTTGTACAGACTTGTAATAGATTGTGCCTCCGGTGTTGGCTTGTGAGTTCCGCACAATCCGTTCAAGTACAATATTAAAGAAGTCACATGACAGCGCGTTACCTTGTCTAAAACCTTTTTTAACATCAAAGGTCTCGGTGAGGTCATTACCGACCTTGATGGAGCAGCGAGCGTTCTCCATCGTCAGCCTGCACAGACGGACAAGTTTGGCAGGGATGTCAAAACTAGACATGGCTCTATAAAGCTCTTCTCTATAGATGCTGTTATAGGCGGCCTTGAAATCGATAAAGAGGTGGTGAGTATCGATTTGGAATTCTTGCGTTTTCTCCAGGATCTGCCGAAGTGTGAAGATTTGATCGATGGTGGACTTTCCTGGCCTGAAACCGTACTGACAGGGTCCAATCAGGCTGTTGATAAAAGGTTTCAGGCATTCACATAATATCGCCGAAAAGATCTTATAAGCGATGTTGAGGAGACTGATGCCTCTATAATTGGCGCAGTTGAGGGGGTCTCCTTTCTTGTGGATCGGGCAAACGATGCTGATATTCCATTCATCAGGCATACACTCGTCTGACCAAATCTTAGAGATAAGTTGGTGTATGCACTCTACTAATTCATTACCAGCTGCCTTGAAAAGTTCGGCCGGTAAGCCGTCAGGTCCAGCAGCCTTGTTGGATTTTAGTTTGGATATTGCTATCCTCACTTCGTTTTGGTCAGGTGGACGGACATTTTGACTATCATCGTCTATGTTGAATGGTTCATTCTGCCTGACAGCGGGATGTTGGTCTTCGTCGCCGTTATACAGTCTGCAGAAGTAGTTTTTCCGAATTCTCAGCACCGACTGTGATTCTACTACGAGGTTTCCATTTTCATTTCTACAGGTTTCTGTACGGGTATTGCTCCTCTGACACGTTCTTTTTACCTTTTGGTAAAACTTCCGTACATTGTTCATGGAGTATAAACTCTCGATATTCTCAAACGCGCTTCTCATGCTCTTTCTTCTTCTTTTGGAGAAGCCGATGTTCTTCCCGTCTCCTTTGCTCGTAGAGCTCACAAACAGCTCTCGTCTTCCTTTGCAGCGCCGCTTTGTATGCCTCTTGTTTTGCTGCATGCACTTGCCGGCATTCTTCGTCAAACCAGGGGTTTCGCGGTGGTGGGCGAGCGAGACCCAGCACATCAGTCGCGGCGTTTCTGATGGCATGTTGGCAGCGTTGCCACTGGTCTTCGGTACTTGATGCTGGCGGCAAAGAGGTGATTGAGAGATTTCGGGATACGCGTTCAGCGAAGAGTCTGACGGTCTCTTGCGATTGTAGCTTTTCGAGTAATTCTTCTTTGTTGCTCAAATTGGGATATCCGCATTCGTACCTTGGCTACAACAAGGTAATGATCCGAGTCTATGTTGGCCGCTCGGAAGGTCCGGACATCCAGAATACTGGAGGCATGCCTTGCGTCGATCGCAATATGATCAATTTGGTTGATCGTTACATGATCATTGGACCGCCCTGTCTGCTTTTGAATATCGAGATGAGGAAACCATGTGCTTGCTATGGTGACATTTCATTCAACAGCGAAATCAATTAGCCTTAGTCCGTTATCAGACGTGGTGTCGTGTAGGCTATGCTTACCGACTGCCCTACCAAAGACGTCCTCCTTTCCTATTTTGGCGTTAAAGTCGCCCAACACGATTTTAACGTCGTATTTAGGACATTGCTCGTATGTTCTGTCGAGGAGCTCGTAGAAACACTCTTTGGTGGCAGGGTCCTTTTCTTCCGTGGGGGCATGAACACATATTAGGCTTATGTTAGCGAATTTAGCCTTGATCCGGATAGTCATAATACGCTCGCTTACGTGTCGGAAGCTTAAGACTTCTTGCCTAAGTTTGCCGCGTATGACAAATCCGCATCCGAATAAGCGTTGCCTGTTGCCTCTGTAGCAATCACCGTAGTTAATGTCACAGTTTTTCATCCTCTTTTTGCCCGGCCAATCCCACCGCACTTCCTGGATGGCGGTAATATCTGCTTTATAGCAGTCTAGGGCCTCTGCTAGTTGTTCGGCTGCACGTGGTCTGTAAAGGGACAGAACATTCCACGTACAGATCCGAAGGTCGTTGTCCTTATTTCGTTTGCTGGGGTCGTCATTAGTTGAGTCATCCTTATCCGAGGCAGACAGCCTTACTATTTATTTTTCTTTTTCTTTTTCTTTCGTACTGGGAGGTACGGTGCGAATTCGGGAATTTGTTACTTCGAACTGCTCATTCGAGTTCGAGATCATACCGCCATCGTCTAAGTGGTTTAGCGCTGTAGCAGAATGTTCTCTCCATCTAATGAGGTGGTTCTCCTCCGCGATAAGAGGGTTACCGTCTAGGCTCTTCGTGAGCGCCGTGGCGTAAGTGGTTAGTGCGTAGGATCACTACGCATGAGGTTCCATGTTCGAATCCCAGAAAATACCAAAAAATGTTCTCACGGTCCCACCTCTCGCGAGCGCCTGACAAACATCCGAGAGTATTGTTGTCACGAAAACGCTTCTCAAATCGCCGTTGGGATACGGCACTAAACTGTAGGTCCCTTCCATTCGTGTGAAAAATATAATGCACACAACATGAGTGATTGCGAGAAGCTAGGCCCTGGCACTTAAAGAGCCTTTGCGCCAAATATTTATTTGTTGTTTGGAGTTCAAACCATCAGTCTGCTCCTTAGTAATGCTATACACAGTCCTACTGTCGCTTCTAGGTCGATTCTCTCTACTGCTGAGGCTGCTGCAATTCGAGCCTTGGTTGCTGTACGCTCATCGATCCGTCTCCAGGTGTCTGCAGATACCCATGTGCAATGGTTTTTCTGGCTTTTACAAGCATAGGTACGTGCCTCAGCTGTAACAGCATTTTTCACAGCATTCCAGTGGTCATCGATGTTCTCCTGCATTGTGCTGCTGATTGCTTCTACGAGTACTTCTAAGGCAAGGTGGTCCCTGAACTATTGGCGCACTTTGGGAACCTCGAAGTAAGTTTAAGCAGTTGCTATTGGCGGATGCAGTACGAAGACGTATATGCATGAGCTAATATGAGATGGTGATCTCGTTCTAGTCCGATGTCAGCTCCACGGCTGTTTCGGACGTCCAAGAGACAGTTTCTAAAGCGACGGCTGATTACAATGTGGTCGATCTGGACCTGTTGGATGTTCGCTGCCTACCAGTAGAGACCCAACTGATATTGTGGCATGTGTTATTCTTAAACAGCGTACATGCAATGACTAAGCGGTTGGTATTTCAGAAGTCCATAAACCGCTCGCCATTATCATTACGCTCTCCAAGGCCATGAACTCCCATCACGTGTTTAAGCATAGTGTTGTCGCTATCTACCTTGGCATTGAGATTCCTTATCACCTTTATGATGTCCCCATTAGGCGTTTGGTTGTAAACGGCGCCTAACTGGCTATACAAATTGTCCTTTTCATCCTCAGTCGCTTCTTGAGTCGGAGCATAGCACTATATGATGGTAATTTTTTTCTTACTCTACTGTGGAACCTAGCTGTCAATATGCGGTCACTGTGAGGTATCCGAGAAATGAAGCTTCCTCGTGCTGCTGGAGTTAGCACCAGTCCTGCTCCGGACGTCCGCGCACTTTCAGCTGGCTTACCAGAGTAGAGCATGACAGTGCTTTTTGTTGGGGAAATGTATTCCACAGCATAGAATCATCTTATCTCGCTCAGCCCTAAGATGTCTATTTTATAGCGTGCGAATTCTCGTTCCATTTGGAAGAATATTGCGGTATATGGCCCTTTATGGAGTGAGGCCGGAAGGCCTTAACGTTTCAGAATCCGATCATTATCCATGTTCGATAGCCAAAGGTTGTCATCAAATTATCCATCCGTATCTGAGCCGTAAATCTCCATTTCGGAGCAATTATTTTTTTTAAGGTTGCGGCTCGCTGGGCCACAGACCAATTTCCAGAGAAATTTCTCGTTGGCACCACAAGGAGGTGGAAGTAGAAGGGAGTCGCTGCGCTAGCCACTGATCAAAGGGTGTGTCACTTCTTTGACTTTTAATAAATTCTTTTAAAAATCTGTTTTTTTTTTTCTAAGAACACGCCCCTAAAAGTAGACTCAACATGGGCGAATTGTTGAAAAGTTGGTATCTTTGACATTTTGCATATTTCAAGTAAGTACATTTAAAAAAAATGTTTAGAACAGTAGGCAGGTCTGTGGGGCTTCATTCCGAACACAAGTACCAAATTTCAATTTTCCAGTTTTTAAGGCCCAACAACTATGTACGTATATATGTAATATTTTTATGTATTATATTATGTTTGTACATATGTACATTGTAGCATGTAAGAAATTTATTGTAACATATGATTGAGTATAATAATTTAATAGTGATTGTCACAAGTAGGCATTAGAGAATGCGTTTTTTTTTAAATAGGTGATATGCCTCGTTATCAAAAAGTAGCCCAGCATGACAACATTTGGCCAATTTTCTCAAATTAGAGAAAAGTAGGGTCCTGGTGCCTGAATTAAAAATAAAGTTGCCCAATGGCAACGCTAGTTGACATGAAATTTGTAGGATAAATCTCTGTCAAAGCTTTTCCGAATGGTTTGAATATACCTATTGCAATGGGAAAACCTTAAATTCCAAGCCCTTACTGATGTAAAAGTAGAACTAGCGCTTCCACTTCAAAGATGGCAGCCACTCCCATTCTTGTTGGATAATCGCCATAAATCTATCGAAATTTCATACGAATCGGGTGCTCTAAAGAAGCTCCTATAAGAACTTTAGTTTAAAAAATAATTCATGACTAAGCCTTTCTGGAGAATCTACTACTGCGAACTTATAGCTCCTCTTTTCATTATATGAAGCACTTACACCACTCCATCATTGCTTAATTAACTCTGCAAATACCGATTAATGCAAGAATCCCCAGCCCACATCACCCTTGCTCATATTTTTCGGATAATCAACTAGAAGTGTGCAATCACCGTATTTAAACAGAAATTGCAAGAGCTTGCGTTCCAGCGAAGGTGACGTTTAACCGCAAGCCGATAACCAGATTTACAAATTGACTGATGACAAATGTTCAATCTGAAATGGGGGTTTCCAGCACTTATTAAATTCATTTCTGTCAGCTAAATTTTGCGTTAACTATTAAGTGGAATTAAGACAACAGCTATTCGCACTCAAAGCAAGGTCATATAAAGGTCCTATAAGATTTAAAAACTTATATAAACTAATTGTATACTTCCTTAATTATTTTGTGGGTATTAATAAACAAATTAACATCAATCTTTCTTTGCTAAGAATTAACTTAAGCTACTCAATGTATTTATGTATAAACGAACTAAGGGAGCTGATATATGTACATCACATTTAACTCACAGCAATTGGCAAACTATCTACAGCTATGCATTCATATTCACATCACCGTGCAAAATTCCAAATTAAACAACAAAAATTGTTGAAAATAAATAGGGATAGTATAAATATATTCCAACATAAATATACAAACATCGGGTATCGGATACAGATAGGTATTCCATGGGGTTATCGCAAGCATATACCTTCTTTCCTCCCCTCTCATCTGTCTATGTGTATACGTGTGGTTTGCAACTATTACTGCGTCACAATATAACTAAGACTCTTCATTAATGCAAATTTTCAATTTCAAATTTCCAACAGATCATCACAAGCAAGTGTGGCCAGCACAAATCCATTTGATGATGACGATGACGATGATGTTGTTATGGGTGGCGCCTCTGCGTGTTCTACACCTTCGAAACATCCTGCCCGCAAAAAGAGACGTGCTCCACCACCACCAGTGCCAGTAAGTTATTAACTCTTGATTTTCTCCCAACACAGGGTGGTTCGAGTTGAAGCTTGTCAAACTTAAAAGGTGCACTTTGATAACTCAAAAGATCTACAGCGCGCTAACATAAAAAATTCTGAATTTTTTTAAAGAATATCCATGTTTGGCAAGAACTGCATTTAGAGCCACCCTGTATACATTAAACAGCATTGTGTATATAGACACATGAACATTGTATAATCATTAATCGCATGCGCATCACAGAATCAGGTCTGGACACCTAGTGAAGGAAGTTTAATTAAGCGAATAATTGGGTAATCTCTAGAACTTGTTCTTAGCTTTATTTTTATTTTCCCTCTCTTGCTCTGTTTGTTTATATTTTGTCGTCTATTTGTTTGTTCCATGTTATCATTTTATTTTAGAGTGCTTTTTCCTTAAAGTGCACGGCAACGATGGTATTTTGCAATCACTTTTAATTTCCTAATCTTTTATACACAAAAAATATTGTGTTATCGTCAATCGTAATTGAGATAAGATAAATTAAAAGTGTGAGTTACTTGGGTACGAAATTCCAATAGCGAACAAATTGCACAAAATGTAAATAGTTATACGTTATGTAGATAGCCGCCTGTCGGATTTTTTTCTTTGAATGCATGCACTTTGAATTCTTAGCAAAGCTTCTCTCTAGGTATTTACCGGAACAAGTCTAGACTTAAGACATAATTTCCTATTTTAATATTTTTATCAAGTGCTTGAATTATGAGCGTTTTTTTATGGATTTCATGGATTAGAATATGTTGTACCGGAGAGATGACAAATCCAAATTGATTACCATTAGGGAGTTAAATTGGAGTATAGTTAGCTAGTCAATTAAAGGCATATAAAATAATATTTTAAATGGAATAAAAGCAACCTCTTTACACTCGCGAAAAAATATAGAAGGTACATAATGCTAAAGTGGTTCCGGAGTATATGGCGTTAGGTTGAAAGCGGGTTAAGGGTGGTTTTTTAATGAGTAGGAATCTCACACTACGTGAAGCAGAGCGGGACTGTTTCTCATGCTCATTAGCCACTACCCCCTAGGCAAAAAAAAAAATGAGGTGACAATGATTACCCATGGCCAATGCTACCTTTAACCTAAACTGCAAGCACAATATCTGTTTTCCTATATAACAGCGCCCATAAAAAAGCATGGCACCTATTTGAATGTGCATTCGGAGTTTCCAAGAAAAGTTCCTATGCCTAGATCAAGATCGGAGAAAGCACTAAATAAAAAATGTCTGTTTTGCCTTTTTTTAGATAAGATACTTATCTTTTTTTCTTCACTAATTCTCCGACTCATCGCGTAAGACCGAGGGAAATTTTTTTTTTCAACAATTGTTACGCTTTTTCTCGTGTTACAGCAAATTTTGTCACTTGTTGTTAAACAAGTATTTATTGACTTGTTGTTCTGTATTACAGGCCCCAGGTCGTTGAAGAAAAATTTACCGAGGGCCATCTTTTGGCTCTACATAGGAAGTGTATTGTGCACTCTTCAGCATCGACATCGTACTTACTTACTTAGGTGACGCTACAGTTCGGGGTAAACCTGGGTCTCAACCAACAAGCCTCTCCATTTAGTTCAGTCTTTAGCTAATTGCTTCTAGTTGCGCACTCCAAGTTGGTCGAGGTCTCCTTAAAATTGTGCTGTAACGCTCGTATACTTCGTGATTGAATCTTGTCCTCCAAAACCCGTCAACGCAAACGGGACCGAATACCTTACGAAGAATTTTTCTCTCGAAGCGACCAAGGATATCTTCATCCTCTTTTAATTAAGTCCATGTTTCAGCGCCGTAAAGCAGGACTGGGATGATCAGGTCTTATACAGAGTCTCCTTAGTTGCTCGAGATATGGCTTTACTGTTGAATTGACTTATAAGCCCAAAAAAAAAAACAGCGATTGGCAAGAGTTATTCTTCGCTTGATTTCTGTGCTGATCTTGTTTTTCGAGTTTATAGCAGAGCCTAGATAGACAAAGTCTCTTACTACCTCGAAGTTATAGCACTGTGACGTTCTGTCCAATTCATCGGTGTTGGTTGTCCCTTCTTGTTGACAGCATATGGTTTTGCCATCGTTTACCCCTAAACGCATTTTGGCCGCATCGGTGACAACCCGCTGAGTTCTTCCAATAACGTCAATATCGTCGGTGTATGCAAGCAGTTGTACGGACTTGTGATAGATTGTGCCTCTGGTATTGGCTTGTGAGTTCCGCACAATCCGTTCAAGTAAAATATTAAAGAAGTCACATGTCACAGGCCTCGGTGAGGTCATTACCAACCTTGATGAAGCAGCGAGCGTTCTCCATCATCCTGCGCAGACGAATAAGTTTGGCAGGGATGGCAAAACTAGACATGGCTCTATGAAGCTCTTCTCTATAGATGCTGTCATAGGCGGCCTTGGATGCCTCGACATCGCCATAGCCACTTCATAGGTCAGTTATAGTTAAACGTATTCTTCTGGGCCGTCAACAGGTTGTGACCTGTGAAGAGCGTTTAGTATAGTCCGCTATATTTTATTGTACCATATGATGATAGTACGCTCCATCTCTGGACTGTAGGACTATCATGGAGGGCAGAACTGGGTTTTTGACTATTAGTTGTTCTGGTTCTGACCGCTTCCTAGCCAGGTTATTCGCCATCTCGTTACCGTTTATGCCTGGTACCCACCAGAGTGTTACCTTGTGGTGTTCTGTAAATATTTTGAGTTAATCGTGCAAAGTTTAGTGGGCAAGTGGGCGCCGTGGCGTAAGTGGTTAGTGTGTCGGATCACTACGCATGAGGTTCCAAGTTCGAATCCCAGAAAATACCAAAAAGTTTTTCACGGTCCCACTTCTCGTGAGCGTCTGACAAACATCCGAGAGTATTGTTGTCAAGAAAAGGCTTCTCAAATCGCCATTCGGATTCGGCATTAAACTGTAGGTCCCTTCCATTGGTGTGAAAAATATAACGTACACAACATGAGTGGTTGCGAGAAGCTAGGCCCTGACACTTTAAAGAGCTGTTGCGCCAAATATTTGTTTTGCTTTTGTGTCAAAGTTTAGCAAGCTTCAACTTAACCAGTGTGGATGAAATAGCTTTTATTGCAATTCAGCTGTCTGTATAAATGTCAATTGTTATCCTGGATGTTAATTTCAAACATTATTCTTGGGCATCGGTAATTGGAAAGATTCCTGCCTGAAACATACTCGCGTGGTTCGGCAGCTATATTAACTGAGCGATTTCGGGTTCTTTTGAGTAGATCCTGGAGCCCACGCCTTTTTCGGTTTTTAACCTATCTGTGAAGACCGAGTTGGTGAACAAATTTGGGAATGACCCAACTGGCAATACTGCGGTCGCCCCGGGTGGCCCGATCTCCAACAGTTGGATTGGATTTAAGCGCAGAGCAAATTGCAACAGAAAGTTAGATCGATAGCGTCATATTTTCGAGTAGGCATTACCACTCCATCCCGAGCAGCTGCTTTCTAAATTCATTCGATGCACATCACATGATAGATAGAAATATTTATCTAATTGTTAAAGTTCTCATACTTCTCCAATCCACTTTTGCGCTTCTTTCTTGATACCTTCGACTGATACTATACTACGTTATTATTATTATTTCTGAGAAGTCTGTTTATAAACTGTTACCTAATGGTCTATTCTTCTAATGCCTTGAAAAGGTTTATTCCCTCATTAGAGTTCCCTCATTACAATTTTTTCCGGAATTAGATTTCAACGTCGTGCACTCTTACTTAGTTTGAGTGAAAATAGACCACCCATAGTGCACTCAGTTTCTCTAAGGAATTTAAGAATGAAAAGCGGGTCTATGGTTGATGTATCCTCATCTGATATTTTGTATTTGCACAAATATTTCATTCGTTTATGGGTCAGTGCCCACCAGACTTCAAAATGCGTTCTGGAGTATCAGTGGACTCGTTACAGAATCTACAAAGTCCTTCTTCTACTATAACTAGTTTCGTTAGATATTCCTCAGGTCTACAGTACCTCGTTAGGAAATCTTTTAAGATTCAAAGGCTATTCTTATTTGGGTTGCTACATGTTTTGAACCTTTTTCGATTACAGCTCTCTGGTAGTTTCTTTGCTTGCCTTGTGTATCATTCCAGGTGCTGTCCTTGTTTGATTTCTCTGCTTTTCTGAATTCCTCTTTAAGGTTATGATTTCCAATGGTTTAGGACCTATAAAGGGTTTTGATGCACCTTGTCTTGCTAGCAAATCTCTGTTTCATATCCAATAGAGGAATACTTTATTTCTTCCACCCAATTCATTACGTTTGCGGAAGCATTCCCACACAAATTTGGACAACATGGGTGTCACTTTTGGCGGGCTCAAATATTTCTCAACTCTTTATCTATGTGTACAACCACGTTACCAAGTAGTTACTCAGCCTGTAGACTTCGGGTTCATTGCTCCAGTTCTTCTTATTGCTTCGAGCTTCGACAGGAAATACTTTTCAAGTTGAATTTCGTAATGCAGTCGTCCCTGGGGATTGTTAGAAATGGAAGTTTTTGTTAACTAAACACATCGAATTCTTCTGCTCCTATAGATTTCTGTCATCGGCAAGGGCGGAATCGCCATAAACGACTTCTGCGGTAACTGTGGCGATGAAAAAGTATCCATGAAAAAATACAGGGCCATGGACTTATTATTTCTTGCACCGGTTAAAGAAATTACAAGAATCAATCCACTGGCGATTAGAAGACTCATTTCTTTCCCAAATTAGTTCGATCGATTCTTTCCGCAAGGTGCTTGCAGAGTGACTACGTCCAGAGAGACTAGTACATCTGCATTTGGAGCAATCCAAATGCAATTTGGAGCAATTAAACCAAGTACCCGTACAGAAACTCTAATAAATCATTTTAAAATCGTCTTAATGGTAGAGTGTGTCATGAGAAAAGGGTGTCAAAAAAGAGGTTGGAACTGAATAAAAAAAAAATACAAAATCGATGTGATTTAATTAATTACTCACTAAAAAATGACACCAAGATCTTTTTCGGAAGACGTATTTGGCAATGACACATTACCAATCTTATGCATACACAATAAATTATCGAAAGGCGATAAGATTATGACATTTTGAGTGGTTGAAATGCAAAGAATAATTGCTGCAATTTTTTAAAAATATTAAACTTAATTGCAACTCTGATTTCTGTGAAGACGACAACAACAATATTCCATTGGAAAGACTTCTTTTATCATACAGTAGATCGAGTATATCATCGGCGAGAGCCGTAGTATGGAGGTCACAATAGATCTTTTAAAGGTCACAGTGCACTTGCACCTCACTATTATAAATATCTACATCTACGTCTACATCATACAGTAGTTTTAAGTAAATTTTAATACTATGTAGTTATTTGGGAAGCAAAAAGGTACATATCCATCTCCATTTACGTCAGAAGTTTTTAACTGGCGCCCGTATAGCAGTGTAATTACATACTTTGAGGCCTTACGCATTATTCCAACACTTGACTAGTTGAAAGAGAAAGAATTAGTTATAAATTCAAATAAAAATTACTACAAAGTTATCAACTGAAAATGTACAGAAATGTAAAATGTCCAGCCAGATGGCCATGGTTGATTAATTGGTTCAATTAATTGTACTTTCAATTTCGTACTAATAGAATTTTAGAGGAAGAAATCTTTGCCTTCCTTATGTGTCTTACCTTTCATTTACAGTAGAACCCCAACTATCCGGACGTAAACTATCCGATTGACGGATCATCCAGATCTTACCTTAAGTCGTGCATCCTATCTGTAATCAAAAAAAATGGGCCATTGGTGAACATAAGTATATCGGTTTAGGTTAGGTTAGG
This sequence comes from Brachypalpus laphriformis, assembly GCA_945910035.1. Classification (NCBI taxonomy): domain Eukaryota; kingdom Metazoa; phylum Arthropoda; class Insecta; order Diptera; family Syrphidae; genus Brachypalpus; species Brachypalpus laphriformis. The sequence goes on from OX246755.1 coordinate 131,398,283, forward strand.
TATGTGGGCTGGCAGGAGGGACGCTCTCTGCCACACTCAGGTCAGCGTTGACCCTTTGTGGTACCCATGGGGGAAAAAGTAATCCCTTACCCAATGAAACTAAAAACTACTAACTCAGTCACTTAATTCATTTCTGCATACAAACCACCCTGAGGATTTGATGAAGTTCAGCATCTTTTCTGTTGAAACGCCGGAGAGTTCCTCGAGATCCTGGAAGAAATATTTACCAAGGAACTTTTTCCTGGAGTGTTGAAGACTCGGACAGCGGCACAGGAAGTGGGTTGTGTCCTCAAAAACTTCCTCATCACCACAGCCTCTACAGAGTTCATCCTCCGTCAGGCGTAGTTTCTTCAAGTGGTACCGCAGAGTGTTGTGCCCCGTGATGATGCCCACGAGGGTGGAAAGGGATTTCCTATCTTTCCGGATGATTCTCTCGGTATTTGCTTTGTCGAAAGATGGCCATAGCTTCCTAGTGATGGCGCAAGTTTCCATGGAGTTCCATCTTGTGTTCGCCTCATCAGTGGCTTTATTCCCTGCAGCGAGCTTGAGTGTGCAAGGCGGGATACACACAGAGGGGTCAACTTGTTCTGGTGGGGCTGCTGAGCCGATTCTCGCCAGCTCGTCGGCTTTCTCATTGCCTGGGATACCCTCGTGTCCAGGGACCCAACAGAACGATACCTTGTGCTGTGTTCCAAGAACCCTGAGCTCTTCTCGACAACACTTCACAAGCTTCGATTTAATTTCTATGGCAGTAATCGCTTTTATAGCTACCTGGCTGTCTATAAAGATGGTGATACCTTCTGATGGCATTGCCCTTACCGCAGACTCACGGGCGGCTGTTGCCACTGCTAAGACCTCTGCTTGGAAAACACTGCTGTGGTCTGGAAATCGTATGGATTTTGATACACCTAGAGGGTCGGAGAAGATACCTGATCATACACCAGTGCTCATTTTTGAACCATCTGTGTAGATGGCTATAGATTCGGCATTAGGTATATGAACGCTTTTCCAATCTTCCCTGCTAGGGTAGGCGGTAGAGAAAGGCCTTGCAAAGTCTAAATATGGCGTCATGTATTCCGTTACTGGTATGAGGCCAAAGTAATCGAGGAGGATCATCGAGTGACCGTTTCTTCTTGGTTTCCAGTTCGCTGATTGACTTATTCTCATAGCATTATCGGCTGCTGATGTTCGTATAAAAATGTCTAGCGGTAGCAGGTTGAGGATAGCCTCAAGTCCTGCGGTTGGGGTTGTCCTCATTGCACTGGTGATGCCAATGCACGCTAGTCTTTGAACTTTGGTGATTGCCTTTAAGTTGGTGGATTTGTTGACAGCTGGCTACCACACTAGATTGGCGTAAGTCAGAATGGGTCTAACTATAGCCGTATACATCCATAGTATGATTTTAGGGGATTGTCCCCAGGTTCTACCAAAAATTCTACTACATGAGTAAAAGGCTATTGTTGCTTTCTTAATTCTTTCCTCTATAGTTAATCTCCAATTGAGCTTTTTGTCAAGTATAAGGCCCAGGTATTTTGCGCTATCGGATAATCTGAGTGGGATACCATCAACAGAAGGTGTACTAAACTCCGGTATTTTCCTCTTATTCGTAAAAAGTTCGAGTTCGGTTTTTTTGGGGATTAACCTTTAGACCGCAGCTCCTAGCCCATATGCTAAGAGGATGATTTAGGACTCCGTCAAGTTGTTCGCTAAGGGTAGGCAGGAATTTACCTGTTGCAAGCAGCACGACGTCGTCCGCGTACGCTGTAGCTCTGACCCCACTGTACCTTAATTGTTGTAGTACCTCATTAAAAACAATGACCCAAAGCAGTGGGGAGATTACCCCGGCTTGACGGTTACCCCTCGAGGCGTATGCTTCGAGCTTTGAACCCTTAAGTTCGGTGGTTATATGTCGTTCCTCGAGCATGCTAACAATCCAGTTAATTAAACTGATGTCGATGTCTAGGTTTCTTAGGGTTCTTTTAACCGCTTCGGTATTTATATTATTGAAGGCTCCTTCAATGTCCAAGAAAGCAGCTAGTGTGAACTCTTTATCCTTAAGTGATTTATCTATAGAGCCGACAACATGATGTAGGGCAGTTTCCACACATTTACCCTTCGTGTATGCGTGTTGGGCTGGGAATAAGTCCCCCGGGCGTATTCGACTTCATATGTAAATGTCGAGCAATCTTTCAAAAGTTTTCAGGATGAAAGAGGTAAGGCTTATTAGTCTGAAGTCCTTCGCAGTGGTGTGACTAGCCTTGCCCGCCTTGGGTATAAAAACCACCTTTACATCCCTCCATGTTCTTGGTATGTGACATTGTTTAAGACTACTGGCAAATAGCTTTTTGAGAACTGGGATAATGATTGGTGCAGTTTTTTGCAGCATGATCGGTATAATCCCATCAAGTCCTGGGGATTTAAAGGGGGAGAACGATCTTATTGCCCACTCTATTCTGTCCTCTGTTACCAAATCCGCAGGGGGTTCCGATTCGCTGTGATTGCTGTTATTAGTACTACCACATGGTACGGTAGTGCACCCCGGGAAGTGCGTTTTAATGAGCAATTCAAGGGATTCCAAACAAGACTCGGTCCAGTTTCCTTCGGTGTTCTTTAGGGAACCCAGAGTTTAAGTACATCGGTTTACTCTCAACAGCTAACGATTTTTAGTGCACAATTATTTTCATGTTGTGTGTCATGTTTTTTTTTCATTTGACCTTGAATCTGTCCTTTGTATAGAATAAATTATCCGGATTTTCGATTATACGGACTATCATTAGCAATGAGTTGTCCTGATAATTGTGGTTCTACTGCCTTTGCCTCAGCAGTACGCAGGTACTCATCATTTTCGAAGTGATACTATAGCGTAAATGGATTTTAAAGTTTTTTTCCAAATTTTAAGTAAGAAATTAAGTACGCCATATTGGCGTGGCTAAAAACTTGTCCCAAAAAAAAAATCCTTAGGAGAGACGGTTAGAACTGGACTATGTACGTTAACCCATAGTCGCATCTTCAAAATGTTTTGGAGATTAAAATCCAGTGCATTTACAGGTAAGCTTAGGTTCGAGTGGCAGCCTGCAGCACTTAAATGCAGGCACACTTAGGCCAGCATTGGGCCGTTGTGAAAGTATAAGAATCTGGGTATCTCCAGAAGTAGTTTGCTTTGCAAGTTCGCTTAGATCATCAATGAAATTAGCTCCAATGTATATTTTCCTTCGATTAGAGAGGGTTGATACGTGCAGTAAAGGTAAAGCATCGTTGTCTCCTCCTTTACGCCCAGGCAGCTACTGCAGAAGTCATTTGTCGGCTAATGATCTAGTGCCCTGTAATAACACCTAATATAATACTGATATGAGTCCCTTTATGTGTAATTAATCAGTTTGAGCGTTTGTGAACCAGCTCAGACCAGATCTATCTGGTGATATGACACGTGGTGCCATCTATCCATCTGCGATTGGTGGTATCAATCGCATTTAATTTGAATAATAGTTTGCCTATACCGAGAGGCATATCGAGATTCCTCTTTTCCGGCAGAATCCGTAGAATTGTGCCATGACTGGCGAGTTCGTCGACCTCGAAGTTCCCTGGAATGACCCTATGCCCCGGCGCGGCGCCCAAATAAAGTACATTTTTAATTGTTTAGCTATCTCATTAAGAGACAATCGGTAATTTAAAGTGATTTTTAAATTAAAGGCGACAGATTCTGGCGATTCAATTGCGGCTTGGCTGTCAGTTAAAATTGTGATATCCCGCTTGGATATCGCATTATACTTCAGCCACGACCGGGCATCCTTGATCGCCATGATCATCGCCTGAAAAACGCTACAGTGGCTGTAATACCATACTTATCTTTTATAACAGCATACACCAAATTCCGCATATATAAAACATATATATCGATCCTTGTCTTGTGGTTAGTAGAAGAGTTTAATCCGTCTCGAATGTACTAGAAGATAAACCAGAGGGAATGCAGTCAGGTAGGGATATTCCCACATATCGGTTTAACTGACAAAAAGAAAATAGAAACAAAAAGGTGAAACAAGTCCAAGGTTAAATGCAGAGACCTGCCTGGCTGACAGGGTACTCAATAACAAGTGCAAACCCCGAATATTTGAAAGCTTGGGGTTTTATTTTAATTTGTCTATAATGGAGGACATTTTATTTCTTCTTATCCACTGGGACTAACATTCATTTAAAAAAGAATTAATAAAATAACTTCAGAGGGTGAGGGGAATGATTGATTGGAGAAGAAATTGATCAATAGTAGTGGCACTTATCTAAGATATGAAGGGGTTCATGCATTAGAAACTGGCTATAAAAGATTAAGGATCAAGACAATCAATTTAATGAGAGGAATAGAGACTACCTTCATAAGCCCCTTTCTGTTGGGTATCTAGAGCAGTGCCCGCGGTCGACAGGAGCGCTGACTATTGAGACTAGGTATTTCCCTCCAGCATCCCGCGATAGGGAGTCCATGCATTTTCAAAATTTTTATTTGCACTAGATGTTTCCCTTGGCTCATATATTGTAGGTAAGGTATTTTGAAAGACTACTTGCTACCCAAAAGAAATTGTTGGTAATCCTCCCAGAATGGTTTCATCCAACCCTATTTTGATATTTTATTTACCTGTGAACTAGATGAAGCACTTCCTTATCCTTATTTAAAATAAGTCGCACTGTAAATGAAAAGGTTAGCAGGTTTGCGGGGCTCATTTCCAATATTGCTTAGTCTTGGTGGTTCCAGTAAAATTGATGGTTGTAATTGAAAGACTTCGGCGGGTTTTGAAGGAACATAGGTGGCTGTACCGTATCAGAATTACTTTTTATGCTCCAATACTCAGTCATTAAAGTTTCAGTCATGCCATCAAATTCATAGATAAACTCGGTCAAGGCAAGTACCAGTCTTATACTCTCTTTTTCATATTTTGCTTCGGATTAAAGTTAGATCTGTATTATATCCCATTAATGCCACTACGGTTGATTGGGGATTGAAGATGATTCCATTTGTACATCTTTTGATACTATTAGTGTCTGCAAGTTCGTCGCCTCAGTTTCAGAGCTTTCTTCCTCCTATCTGGGCATACCTACCTATCAAACTTCAGAAGATCTCAATTTTTTTATTTCTATCGTAGTAAATAAAAGGAAGACGAAGTGAGTTTGATTCTTTCTCTCTTCAATGTTACAAAATATTATGTTTACGACTTTTTCGTTGATTTCTGCTTATTTTTCTTCAACTCACATTAGACTGTCTCACTGTTTACGTCCCTAGAGCTTTCACAATTTACATCCGAAATCAACTCATCCTTCCTCTTTTCCTTTCAGGTGCATCAAATAATCAAAGAAGAAAGTTCTAGTGCTGGCTCCACACCTAGTCACAAGCCTTCCACTACTCAAGAGAGAAGCATCACAGCTGAAGAAGACGAACGTCTCGAAATACAAAATCTTACAGCAGAAATTGAAAGCTTCGTCAAGTCCTCAAAGTCGGATAGTCCTTCTACCACCACAAGGACAGATGCCTCAAAATCACCAAAACAAAATGGGACTATACCCAAAAGTCACACTTCTCCCGCCCGAAAGTCGAACGGACCAGCTCAAGCGGATGTAGACATCATAGTAACCACAGATGCGGAACCTCTATTCATCAGAGAAGATCGAGACGTTGAAGTTGAAATCGAAAAGCAGCCTCCAGTGAAAGTTGTTGAAAAGCAAGTGAAAACACCAGTCAAAGAAATTGGTCATGTAGAAGCAATTCATGTGCACGTAGAAAGTCCTCGCTCATCGCCAGAGAAAGTCGAGCCATCTAGGGTGTCAACGTTCCGTTCCGAAATAAAGCGAGAATCACCAGAGAAAAATCGAAAGCGTTCATCGCCAGAAAAAGTTGTGACAACTTCTACAACAGTGCAAATAGTGGAAGTCCATAGCTCGCCTGAAAAACCTGTCGAGGAACTCAAGATCAAGGAATCGCCAGAGAAGCCACCAATTGCAGCTAAACCAAATATTCCCAAATCTCCGCCACCAGTCTCTCCAAAACTGGCTGGAGCTCGTCGAGAGGCATCATACCCTGTAGAAACCCCTGACACTCCCGCCATGAGACGACGGGAGATTAAAATTGAACCAGATCTGCCTTCCACTCCAGAGATGAATCGCCGCGAGATAGGAATTGAAGTTGATCCTAAAGTCACGCCTGCAGATAAACGCCAAGAAGTTACAATTAAGGTGAAGCGCGTTACAACTACTATTCAAAATTCTACTACGACTAAAGAAGAGCCCTCCACTTCTGAAATACCAATTCCGGCAGCAAGGGAACACAAACCCGCCTCTCCATTACCGGCAGCTAGAAATGTTCTGATCACTGAAAATGAGTTGAACTTATCAACAAAGCAGGAACCCAAGACGGTACCAACAGAAAAAAAAATCGAAGTCGAAGAGAAAATTTCAAACCTCGATGCAGATGTTCCAACAACAGTCTCCGACCTGCAGCTGAAAATCTCCGAGTCCCAGGAAAACATTCAACGGGTGCAAGAACCAACTAACAAGCTACCCGTGGTGGCGGAAACAAGCCAACCACAAGTAATTCCTCCAGAATTTGCAGCAGCTTCGACTTCAAACGCCGAAGCAGCTCACCCTGCACCCATTGAAAAGCCACCTCGGGCCAAACACTTTGCTGAAGAGATCCCAGAAAACCTTTACCGTCCCAGGCCAAGCCAGTGGAAACAGTCGACTCTAGCCCCGCTAGAACCAGTTCCGCCCGAAAAACGACGATCTGTAAAGCAGATCATTGAATCGATAAACCGAAGTCAAAGATTGCTCAACGGCAAAAAGGAAGGCGAGCCCGATATCGATGGCACAAACCCCCAACGCGATATGAGCGAAACCAATACCAACGCAATGGAACAGAACCTCAAAAGTCTGGCTGAATCACAACGTGAAATGAAACGAATGCTCGAAGAATTGGAGGGCCTCGAAAACGCTCACGAGCGAAAGCTATCCAACAAGAGTGATGAGAATTTCCAGGGCATTCTAGACACCATAGTGTCCACTCTAGCCAGAGAAACAGCCAAGAAAAATGACACGGAAGTTTTCAAAAAGTGCACCGTCACAAAAGAAGTCAAAAACGCCTCACGAGAATCCTCGCCAACAAGTTCCAACCTCGATTGGAATCCTGTACCGAAGCCAAAGCGAACTAAAAATCTTTCACCAGAACTTCAAGTCAAAAAGAACAACAACAACGACTAGAAAATAGTGCCTTTACATTTACAACAGCTTTACAAGCGATTAGGGACCAATTTTGGTAACCTTAAAACATCCTTGTGCAATATACGAACGTTCGTCTTCAAAGCTTCAATTGAAACGAAATGAAAATGAAACACAAACAAATTATATACTATGGCAAGAAAAAATTAATTTCATATAATTTAAATAAAATATTCTAAAGGAAAAGAAATAATTTTAATATATTATGTTATGTGTTATAATTTTATTTATATAATATTTTTTAAGTTAAGAAACATTTTTAAGCGTGGAACGCGCACGAAATATGTTTGAAAAAGCAGACAAGATTTGCAATGTGCTAAGTCAACCAATGGAATCAATTGTAATAATTTTAATAAAGTCTAAGTGCCTACAGTGCTAATTTTATTCAAAGTTGTTGTCGTCTTTTTTATTTGCAATCACTTTAAATAGTATGGTGTTTCGAAGTATTTCCAACAACTGTACCAAAGAAAAGTCCCTACTTAGTAGTACAATTAAGCGACGAGTCTGAGCGCTCTGGGATTTGGTTTCTTTTTTTTTACAGAAAAAATAATATCTACGTAATTCTGTACTAAAAACTTTCCATAGAACTTACTTACTCACTTAGATGGCGCTACAGTTCGGGGTGAACCTGGGCCTCAACCAACAATCCTCTTCATTTAGCTCAGTCTTTAGCTAATTGCCTTCAGTTGCGCACTCCAAGTTGGTCGAGGTCTCCTTGAACTTGTGCGCGCCACCTACGGCGATGATTCCCTCTACTGCGTCGTCCCTCTGGGTTAGATTCGAAGACTCTGTGGGCCGGAGCGTTGGTATCAATTCGCTCTACATGTCCTAGCCATCTCAGACGTCCGATACGCAGTTTTTTGACTAGGTCGATGTCGCTGTACAGCTTGTATAGTTCGTGATTGAATCTTCTCCTCCAAAACCCGTCAACGCAAACGGGACCGAAAATCTTACGAAGAATTTTTCTCTCGAAGCGACCAAGGATATCTTCATCCTCTTTTAATAAAGTCCATGTTTCAGCGCCGTAAAGCAGGACTTGGATGATCAAGGTCTTATATAGAGTCTCCTTAAATGTTCGAGATAGGGCTTAACTGTTGAATTGCCTTATAAACCCAAAAAAAACAGCGATTGGCGAGAGTTATTCTTCGATTGATTTCTGCGCTGATCTTGTTTGTAGAATTTATAGCAGAGCCAAGGTAGACAAAGTCCCTTACTACCTCGAAGTTATAGCTGCCGACTGTGACGTTCTGTCCAATTCGTCGGTGTTGGCTTTCCCTTGTTGTTGACAGCATAAAATTGGTTTTGCCCTCGTTTATCGCAAAACCCTTTTTGGCCGCTTCCGCCTCAATGCTTGCAAACGCACCGGTAATAGCCCGCTGAGATCTTCCGATACGCTTCCGCTTCAATGCTTGCAAACGCACCGGTGATAGCCCGCTGAGATCTTCCGATAATGTCTATATCGTCGGCGTATGCAAGCAGTTGTACAGACTTGTAATAGATTGTGCCTCCGGTGTTGGCTTCTGAGTTCCGCACAATCCGTTCAAGTACAATATTAAAGAAGTCACATGACAGCGCGTTACCTTGTCTAAAACCTTTTTTAACATCAAAGGTCTCGGTGAGGTCATTACCGACCTTGATGGAGCAGCGAGCGTTCTCCATCGTCAGCCTGCACAGACGGACAAGTTTGGCAGGGATGTCAAAACTAGACATGGCTCTATAAAGCTCTTCTCTATAGATGCTGCCATAGGCGGCCTTGAAATCGATAAAGAGATGGTGAGTATCGATTTGGAATTCTTGGGTTTTTTCCAGGATCTGCCGAAGTGTGAAGATTTGATCGATGGTGGACTTTCCTGGCCTGAAACCGTACTGATAGGCTGCACTGGTCAGGCTGTTCATAAAAGGTTTCAGGCGTTCACACAATATCGCAGAAAAGATCTTGTATGCGATGTTCAGGAGACCGATGCCTCTATAATTGGCGCAGTTGAGGTGGTCTCCTTTCTTGTGTCTGACCAAATCTTAGAGATGAGTTAGTGTATGCTATCTACCAGTTCATCACCAGCTGCCTTGAAAAGTTCGGCCGGTAAGCCGTCAGGTCCAGCAGCCTTGTTGGATTTTAGCTTGAATATTGCTATCCTCAATACGTTTTGGTCAGGTGGACGGAAATTTTGACTATCATCGTCTATGTTGAATGGTTCATTCTGCCTGACAGCGGGAGGTCTTCGTCGCCGTTATACAGTCTGCAGAAGTAGTTTTTCAATATTCTCAGCACCGACTGTGATTCTACTACGAGGTTTCCATTTTCATCTCTACAGGTTTCTGTACGGGTATTGCTTCTCTGACACGTTCTTTTTACCTTTTGGTAAAACTTCCGTACATTGTTCCTGGAGTAGGTATAAACTCTCAATATTCTCAAACGCGCGCTTCTCATGCTCTTTCTTCTTCTTTTGGAGAAGCCGATGTTCTTCCCGTCTCCTTTGCTCGTAGAGCTCACAAGCAGCTCTCCTCTTCCTTTGCAGCGCCGCTTTGTATGCCTCTGGTTTTGCTGCATGCACTCGCCAGCATTCTTCGTCAAACCAGGGGTTTCGCGGTGGTGGGCGAGCGAGACCCAGCACATCAGTCGCGGCGTTTCTGATGGCATGTTGGCAGCGTTGCCACTGGTCGTCGGCACTTGATGCTGGCGGCAAAGGGGTGATTGAGAGATTTCGGCATACGCGTTCAGCGAAGAGTCTGGTGATCTCTTGCGATTGTAGCTTTTCGACGTTAAATTTTCTCACAGTAATTCTTCTTTGTTGTTCAAATTGGGATATCCGCATTCGTACCTTGGCTACAACAAGGTAATGATGTGTAGGCTATGCTTACCGACTGCCCTACCAAAGACGTCCTCCTTTCCTATTTTGGCGTCATATTTAGGACATTGCTCGTATGTTTTGTCGAGGAGCTCGTAGAAACACTCTTTGGTGGCAAGGTCCTTTTCTTCCATGGGGGCATGAATACGTATTAGGCTTATGTTAGCGAATTTAGCCTTGATCCGGATAGTCAATAATAAGCTCGCTTACGTGTCGGAAGCTTAAGACTTCTTGCCTGAGTCTGCCGCGAATGACAAATCCGCATCCGAATAAGCGTTGCCTCTTGCCTCTGTAGCAATCACCATAGTAGATGTCACAGTTTTTCATCCTCTTTTTGCCCGGGCCATCCCATCGCACTTCCTGGATGGCGGTTATATCTACTTAAATATCAGTCTAGGGCCTCTGTTAATTGTTCGGCTGCACGTGGTCTGTAAAGGGACAGAACATTCCACGTACAGATCCGAAGGTCGTTGTCCTTATTTCGTTTGCTGGGGTCGTCATTAGTTGAGTCATCCTTATCCGAGGCTTTTGGTTGTTTCGGAACCATAGATTTTTTACGTGGTAGGGAAGTTACCCCGACGGAACAACCCCCAACCTGGAGGGCCAGTTCCTTAATTATTCCCCTAGGACGAGGGTGCGGGTACACCGGTGCCGTTGGCCCATTAAGGGCTCCTCCGCCACCATCTCTATTCCAATGCCCTGACGAACATTGGAAATTCCTTACCGACCTGTGATCCGAATACGTCGAAGCAGCTCGCGCAAGGTATTCACTAAGTTCAACCTAAATGGAACTATAGACGCCACCGTTGACTCCGTCTAGGGAATTGGTGCGCTGCCGCCTGGAACAGGAATAAGTGCTCTAGTGGGAAGGCACTCTTCCCCCCTCTCTCATCTGCTGCTATCAAGAATTCGCCAAACGGGGTTGTTTACCCACTTCTTGGATTAAGGTACTAGGCACCCGGCTGGCACCGCGTGGAGGCTGAGAGTAGAAGTTGGTAGGCCTCAGCTGAGTGAAAACGCTTGTGTTTTCATATAATCGCATGCACTACCGTTTGATCAGCTATATAATAATATGATGTTGGTGGGTTAAACTTTAAAAATGAATCAAAACCCAATGTACATCTCTCAATAATAAAATCGATTTTATTGTTTATACTTATGAGTATAATTTACAACAATGTTTAAATTAAAACACTATTGGCATATATTTAAAAAAAAATTAAAAAAAAAAAATATTGCAGCATCTTAAAGTTTATCTTCCATTCGTTCGTGTGAATTTGATGAGTTCGCTTTCGATGTACTTGACAAATCGACTAAGATTTGTACGCACTGTCAGAACAGCGGGATATCTTTCATTCAGTTCACGTTTCTGTTGTCGAATCTAGAAATGTAAGGCAACAGATATACGAACACTTTCTTTGGAGAAACAACCCGAACATACCTTGCTTTTGAAGACCTTTTCTAAAGACTTAATGCGTTCATGCAAATTTAGGTCCACCACTATTTGATTCCAGTCATTTTCTGAGAACATGTCCATAAGAGCATCAATTGCTTCAGAAATTGTCCAAACGTCTGTCTCCTAGGATTTAGCGAAATTAAATACACACCACACTTGGGCTCGATTCATTGAACCAACCTTAGAACATGTATCCAAAATGAACACAATGATGACTTTAACAAGCGGTTCTGGTAGCAAACAGCCTAAGGTACCTAGCATACGTAACCAATTGGCACGAATCTCTGCCACTGTGCATTTGGTAACCCCATTGAGCATTAACTAAAATTTGGGACATAAGACAAACTTGTTAACCAACTTTAAATGAAACCATTCTCACCTCTAAGTCACTCTCAGACATTTGGCTGAATAGCTCCTTATTCTTCTTTAAATGCTCCAATGCGGCCCGCATCAACGAAGTAGATGGCTCCAACAAAAGGGGATCTTGGGGTCCTTGAAAGACCTGTTGTCCTAAATCCAACCAAACGGCGTAGATTGCCGTTGGACCACCGAGATCTTCGGTACACATTGAATTGCACAGATTCTGCAAGCACAGCAGAGATGAAATGCGAAGGCTTTTCACTCTGAAAGGATAATTAGTTCGTAAAACTTATCTAATACAAACATGAAATCATTTTTATACTTTTTCATCAATGCTTCGCTACTTTCCCTCAGTATTTGGTGTACATTGTCCTGGACGGGCTGTGCCTTTTGCCAGAGCTGTTTACAAAAGTAAGTTGTTAATGCTCTTCAAGAGAGTAGATCTATCAATTACCTTTTCAACTAATCCAAGTGATTTGATGGCTTCTAATACGTCTACTGGCAGTCTGTCGGTATTTTGTAGATTTGTTGAGCTGTTGCTTCTGCTAGTTTCATAGTCATGAACGCTTTCATTGTCGGATGCGTCATCGTCGTCGTTATCTATCCATTCTATTAAAAAAAAAAAATGTTTTTGAAAAACATCAGAAAAAACCCCGTCTAATAGAAAATGCAAAAACGGAACGAATTATGATATTTAACGTTTTAAATTAACACCAACCACTGATATGGGTGTAAAAGGTGCAGTGGTCCAAGGATTTCATAGCAAGACCTAGGCAAATTGGCGATTCGACTTCTTTCTTTTTTGAATATTAACTTAAGCATACGTTGGAAAGGACAGACAGAGAGAGAGAAAGATTGGTGTAGTGGTTTGAAACTCTGGTGATATTAGGTTTCAAAAAAAACTCTGGTGTGGCGTGTCCACTTAACTGGGGAGAATTGTTTCGTTATTTTTTCGTTGCTTTATAATTCACAGCTTTTTTTAACAATCCACCTGATGTCATTCACATTATTATCATATGACCACCATACATTTCCATTTGCAATTGATCGGACAGCGTGACAATCGATGATACTACCACTACACCATCGCCACCTTCTATGATCTAGTATTTTATATTTTTGTTTACTATCCACGCGCCTCTACACGCCTTACACTTAGCAAATAACATAGGCGCTACAATCTTGGTTATATCTACCAAGACCTGGATCTGGTACCAAGCAAAGTGTGAGGTTGTACTGTCCAGCTATCTCGTTAAGATACACGCGGTAATCATTCAATCTTATAGTGCTGGAAGCGAGCGATATGATGGCTGCCAGACTATCGATAGTTGTGACGATATCCGTCTGCGATACAGTATTAACAGACAGTCAGTCAACAGTTTGGCTAATTGGGGTGAATTCAACTAGAAGAACGCATCAAAGGCAGGGAAATCAAAGGAGAGATGAATATCTAGGTGACGCCTAGATGAAAGAAAGATGACTGTGCATTGATAAGATTCTGACATGTCCCGTTTTCTATTCTCTCCATTGTTTGGAGTCTTTAGGATGTTTTTTGCCTACGATCTCAATTGGGAGGAGGTGCAAAATGGTTTGAAATGCCGCAGCATGGTTTGTGCGCTGCATGCGCGGCACCTGCATACAAGTGATCAGAGATATTTTTAAATACAAACGCATTATCGTCCACGCTCTTCAGAATCTGACCGATAAGAAACTGTGCTGAAAGTAGAAAAGGATAAAGGTGTGCCTTGTTTGCTCTGTTGATGATGATTTGCCTATGACATCGGTTATCGGGGAAAAAATACTGTGAATCAGAAGCAGACAAAAAAAAAAAGCTTCCCAGTTATCTGGACGCCACCCCCGGATTTTCTCTGAAGCATAAACAACTGAGCTTCAAAACCACTGTACCAAATCTTTCTCTCTCTCTCTCTCTCTCTCTCTCTCTCTCTCTCTCTCTCTCCCTCTCTCTCCCTCTCTCTCTCTCTCTCTCTCTCTCCCTCTCTCTCTCTCTCTCTCTCTCTCCCTCTCTCTCTCTCTCTCTCTCTCTCTCTCTCTCTATCTATCCTTTCCAATGCCCGCACTGTGTGTAAACATATTTAGGGTATTCATAACCCCCTGAGTGCGCGCAAATTATAAAAAAAAAAAAAACATTTGAGCGATGAGAGAAGGAATTTGGCAACTAACGAACTTGTCATGGATCAATCTAAAAACTTGGCGCTGAACACGGTCAAGTGAACTTTTCTCTGCAAGTTGATCTCCTCTTTCATTACCATGTGTTCCTGGCATAGGCTCTAGGTGTAGACTACTACTCTACTACTCTACAGATTAGGTAAGGTTAGGTTGAAGTGGCTGAAGCTGAGAATCGCCAACACACTTAGACCAATAATAGGTCCATTGTGATACGAACAAGTTTCTCTCTACCTACTCGTTAAATCATTTTGAGCTTCTTATGAAGCGTAAGAGGCTCTTAACAACTGTGTCTGAGATCGCCTATATCATTGTAGTAGAAAGCTCCTAAGTGAAGCTTCCTTCTTCGGGAGAGAGCTTGGCAGAAACAAAGAAGGTGAGGAATACTTTCTTCCTCTTCTTCATGCATGCAGCTTCAAAAAAACTCGTTTGCAAAAATGACCAGCCTTATAGCATGCTTGCCTAAGACAGTGCCCAGTGATGAAACATATTGTAGTGCCGCTATGCAATCTATTGAGAGAAATCCAACTTTGGCCAAATCTGTTTTGTCGCTAGACCTGTTGATCCTCTTGTCCACCTAAGATTTATACTCTCGATAGCATCCAGCTTAAATTTATGCTTGCGAGTAGGGATTCGTATACCTAAGCTGCCTTTATACGCCAAAATGGGTATAATTGTTCCTACTTCGGCGTGTTCATAGGCCTTACAATTCCCTGGAATGTCTCTATGCCCCGACACCCAACACAGGTGAATATTGAACTGCTCAGCCATCTCTGCGAGAGACAATCGGCAGTCTAGAGCCCTACACATTACCTAGGAATAATTTAGCAATTCTTACCGTCATCATCATTCGCGCACTGATTAGTGATAATCTCTGCAGCTACTCTTTGGGCTTCAAGAAGGTATCCAACATGTTTCACCTGGAGCTCTACTCCGCTGGGAAGATCCTGCCGTCGTCGTCTGATTGAGGCGGCTTCTTCCGTCTCTTCTGCTACAGAAGTGAAGAAAATAACACATGAGTCTCCCCTTACATATAAGCTTCTAAACGCCCTTACCATCTGTGGCATCCATTTTTACGTCCAGCTCCGGTGGCTGTGGCTGTTCCGACAGTGGCAAGGCACTAGTGATGTCTCCCAGGGCAAGCCTATGATTCACGTCAAATGTCGCAGACAATGCTGGGAAGATCTTATTCACATATGACGCAGCCAGTGCAGGAACATTGGAGAGGATTCCTATAACCATACAACCGTTAATAGAGGCCCCGTTTGGAAGTCATGCACATTTACCTGCTGCAAGTGTCCTCAAGAGCGTATGGCTGTGATCACCTTCAACATTCAACAGACAAATAAACTCTGGCACGTGATTGTTCAGTGTGTTCCACGAATTTGGGTTCTCTTCTGAGATGACTAGCAAGCACTGAGCCACAGAAATCGCAATCTCCATGCCGAAGATCTTGTAGTCCAAGCAACGAATGAAACTCTCGAGGATGTGCGATTGATTGAAGTTCTCGAGTGCCACAGAAGTGCTCTCGCACAGATTCCACAGCAGATTGATGGACTAGGCAATGGTAAGAGTTGCAAAAGGCAAAAAAAAACAACGAGTCATCCAGCTTACCTGCAAGAATATGTCCGACTTCAAGCCCAGCTGGCCGTTTAGCTTCTCGTCAAACTCGGGAGTCCAATTTTCCTCGCGAGCGTACTCGTTCAGCAGAGCCAACAGCGGTGTGAGCACATCCTGCTCGACAAGATTCTCACATACATCCACACCACAAACGGAGAGATTCCGCAAAGCACCAGCTGCGGCGTTTCGCACAGCAGTGCTCGGTTCCACCAGCAACGGGGCTGCTATACGAATCACATCACTGGCACAGATGGCAACGACTTTAGTTTTATTCGAGGACAGCACTGCCAACGCCTGCAGTCCGTTGATCTTCTCCTCGATGTTGGAGCACTGCAGTTGGTCGCGGATGGCCTCGATGGGACTGTTGGCGCTTGTGCTGAATTCGTCCTCGTTTTGCAGCTCCTTTAGGCTCGGTATGCCAAGGGGATTCACCTTGACTGGGCGGACCTTAGTTTTCTTCGTTTTCCCCATTGCAATTCAACAACTTTGTGGGAATAATAAACGAGGACGATGAAACTAAACAAATCTACCACGTGCTGCGTACTCGGCGCACGGGAGTGAAATAAAGCAGAAACGTCAAGTTGACAAATGGGTCCAGTGGCTGCGTTCGTCGATTGTGGTGGGTGCATGAGTAAAAGAAATTCTGATACGTTAATACGGAGCAGGGAATTTAAATGACATATTTTCCGACGGGTTCTGGAACCAAAATAATGCATTTTGTTTTGGGTCGGATTTGAAGTAGGCACGTGTTTTATTTCTCAACTGATTTAGGACCATTCTTCAAAGCTATGCATGGCCCTTATTGTGATTTTCGATCAGTGATCATCACGGCAATTGTCAGTTGCGTCGATTTATTTTAGCTACGGCATTGTTTAACTTAATCGATAGAGAAATAGGTTATTGTGAATAAAAATGTGAATACTATGAATACATCATACTTTGACAGTTGTTTTGCTATTGTTTTTGTAATTATTTGTTTGTATTTAAAGTTATTTTAAGAAATGAGTTAGTTAAGGTATTCGCCTCCGCGGATACTAAAAAAAAGCACTTTACTTTTTACCATGAATAAATTTTATTACTAGATTAAACAATACAATCAATGCCGAACACTCTCACTGCCGCCGAAAGACATACTCCCTGTTCTTCCCAATCCATTCATGTCGGCTCGCATATGTCCGATTTATATGCTGACGCAGCTGTCTAACCTATTGCATATCAGGCGAGTGCAGATACCTGATCGGAAGCGCGTGTTCTGCGTCAGCTTAGGTTCCCATGCATTGGCTGATGCAATCTACGGTTAAGGCTAAGTGGATCATATTTCCCTTAGGAAATCATATTTCCCCGCGCCGCCAATCAAATTAAATCAAAATTAATGGGCGAGGGAAGATAAAGAAAAAGCGGACGCCTTTGCGGCGCACCTGGAAGAAACCGTACGATGGTCAAGTGGTTTACGACAACCGCAATAGGCCGGACTTACCATCTGACGATTTGACGCTCACAAGTGCAACGCTAAGGGAACTCAAACATGAGATCGAGAATCTAAAATCTAAGAAATCCCCTGGTTATGATTTAATTACCGGAGAAATTCTCAAAGTTTTACCTAGGAAGCATTGATTAAGCTTCTCCATATTGTAAATGTTGCACTTAGATTAAAACACGTGCCGAGCCAATGGAAAAATGGAAAGTTGCGGAAGTCATAATGGTTTTAAAACTAGGAAAACCGCCAAATGAGGTAAAATCGTATACACCAATTTCGCTTCTTCCAATCATATCGAAAATTTTCGAGAGGATATTATTAAGGCGTCTCCAACCGGTTATAGAAGAAAATAATCTTTACCTGAGCAGCAGTTTGGGTTCAGAAGCAAGCATTCGACGATTGACCAGGTGCATAAAATTACTGACGTAATCGAGAAAGCACTTGAAGAAAAAAAGATTTGCTCAAGCGTATTTCTTGACGTCTCGCAAGCCTTTGATAAGGTGTGGCATGATGGATTGAAATCCAAACTACGACAGGTTCTCCCTGTATGCTTATACGATATTCTAGAATCATGTCTCGAGAATAGAATCTTTCGTGTTAGACATGGAGTCGAATACTCCAAGCTCAACAAATTTCGGCCGGCGTACCGCAAGGAAGCGTTCTTGGGCCGCTTCTCTATTTGCTATATACTCGTGATATACCGAACGAAGATGGCACTATCCTTGCTACGTTTGCCGATGACACTGCTATCCTAGCAGTCGGAAAAACAATCGAAGAAACGACTGCAAAAGTGCAGAACGCACTGAATAATGTAAATGAATGGACGAGGGACTAGCGGATCGCCCTCAACGAATCTAAATCTGTTCACGTGAATTTCACTTACAAGAAAACTAATGACTTCCCAATTTTCCTAAGCTGGGCCCGAATACCTTTTGCAAACGAGGCCAAATACCTGGGAATGACACTCGACGCAAGACTGAAATGGAAAACGGACGTGAAAATGAAACGAAAAGAACTCGAAATCAAATATAGAGAAATGTACTGGTTACTCGGAAAACATTCCCAGCTCAGTACTGAGAACAAACTGCTTTTATACAAGCAAGTGCTAAAGCCAGTGTGGACCTACGGTATACAACTTTGGGGGTATACCAAGAAAACGAATGTAAATATTTCACAAGCTTTTCAAAATAAAGTGCTAAGAGAAATTGTCCAACCACCGTGGTATAGTAGAAACGACGATATCCACAGGGATCTCGGAATTCCGACAATCGAAGCTAAAACTAGAAGCTTCGCGAGAAAGCATAGAAACCGACTAATCGGACATGTCAACAATACAGTCCTACAAATTTTGGATGAGAGCAATTTTTTGCGCCGACTACAAAGGACGAAACCTTTCGACTTGGCGAGATAATGATTAACCGCGTCTAGATTGCGGAATATGCAGGATCTTTCAGTGGAAAGTAACCTGCCAAACGTTTTTATTTCATAATAGAAAATTGCTTGATAAGTTAATACTTAGTTGCGATATCTAACAAATTTATATCGAAGGGTGGTGTAAAAAAAATAAGTCCCGCTACGCTGTATCAAGTGCATTATTCTCTTCCTTCTTCCTTTGTTCCCTTTTCCGTTATAACAAAATCTAAAGAGACCTAAATAAATACACGTTATAATGGACCCTCTGGGGCCACGTGCCCCGGGAAACCGGTTCGGAAGCCTCGACATTGAGGTGCTATCCGAGCCCATACATAAAAGAAAAAAGAAAAACGCTTATCCCCAACCTGATGTCTTTAACCCCCCAGTGTCAACATCAAATCTCTCTGACTCAAAATTTTACGTTATTGCCGCGAGTGCTGAAACGAAACCCCTAACCTCATTCAGTGTCTTTCTCCTCAAAAAAGCTACCATAAGCACCGGATATAAATCGATAACACAACTCCGGAACGGTAACCTCCTAGTGTTGGTCAAATCCCAAAAAAATATTTGACCTGTTTAAATCCAAAAAAATACCTATATATATCCAATATCTGCCCCATCAAAGTTTCCCTTCACAACGCCCTAAACTCCTCCAAGGGTACTGTATACGCTCATTGCCTCATACACGTACCGGAGGAAGAAATCATCAGTGAAATGAAATCACAGGGAGTTACCGAAGTATTCAAATTTAAAAAAAATCAAGAAGGCTCTTAATGCACCACCGGTATCGTTCTCCTTACCTTCGACCGCTTCCGTCCCCCATCATCAGTAAACATCGGCTGGTACAACGTGAAAGTCAGGGAATACCCTATGCGTTGTCGCAATTGCCAAATTTTAGGCCACACCACCAAAAGATGTAATAACCTTCCCCGTTGTGACAAATGCAACCTCCCCACCTCTTGATCTTGCCACGTGTAGTTGCACATCTTGCGCCAACTGCTCTGAAGAACATGCACCCTCCTCAAGAAATTTTAAAAATAAAAACAATTAATAAATGAAGCATATCCGAGGCAAAAAAAATTTACAGAGCCCAAAATCCCACTCAGGCGCTTTCCACTTCATACGCAGACATAATCAAAAACCCTTCTCAATCACAATCCTTACAAACAATATCTCTCCCAACAAACACTAAGAGCCAACGCCCGATTCAAAGGAAAAATAAAAACTGCTAAAACCGAATCCATCCATAAACTTACCTCCGAAATAAACCCTAATACCCCTACTGCTAAAATATGGACCACCATAAGAAGGTTCTGTGGAGTCAAAACCTTCTCTCCTATGCACTTCCTTTCTCCTACAGATCACTCTAACGTTAATATTACGAACTCCTTCAGCCAAGCCAAACTCTTCGCTTAACTTCCCCCACTCCTTCTGCCAAAATAAACTTCTAATTACACTTACGATCTCGTACTCCCCACCAAAAAACGCTAAAACTATCGACAGCGACATCAGGCCCTCGGAACTAGAATCAGCCCTAAATAAACTAAAAGGCAAGACTCCAGCCAACGATAGAATATCATATCCTATGATAAAAAAAACCTCTCCCCCTCCTTAAAAGCTCGACTTCTGAAATATTGTAACTCGATTTTCCATAGTAATATCCCCCAGCCATACAAAAAGGGAACGGTCATACCTATCCTTAAACCTAATTCTGATAAATCCCTTCCGAAATCCTACAGACCCATTTCTTAATCCCTGCTGCGCCAAAGTTCTCGACAAAATAATAGCCATCAGACTCTGGTGGTTGGTCTCCCACAACAAATTTCTCAGCAGTCATCAAATGAGCTTCAAAAAAGGCAAATCTGTAACCGATTCTCTACTATTACTAGACCATCATATTATGTACTGATGCCCCATCAAAAAAAAAAAGCCACATTTTTCTTATCTCCCTTGACTTTGCAAAAGCCTTCGATAAAATCGGACTTCATACAATTATCGATCAACTTTAAACTTGGAAAGTAGGACCCAATATCATCAGATATATGTATATATAATTTGATGTCAAATAGAAAAATCTCGGTTCGTATTGGAAACGCCTTATCGTCTACCTTACATCTCTACAACGGCATCCCTCAAGGCTCTCCCTTATCCGTTCCCCTCTTCCTTATAGCCTACAATAAGCTCTCCCACACCCTATCCCTCCATAATGAAATACAATTCTGCGCATATGCCGACGATTTTACGATCATCAAAAAATTAAACAAAAAAAAACACCTACTCCAATATTGACCTTAATTCCACCTTCCAAGACTTAGAATCCTGGTGCGAATACTCTAGAGCCAAATTATCCTTAGTAAAAAGCAAACACCTCCATATCTGCCGAAAACACATATGCTCCTGCAACATTCTATCAAGCAATATCATATTAGAAAAAGTTGATAGACTCAAAATCCTAGGTATTGTGCTCCAAAAAAATTACAAATGGAACGCGCACATCGAATATATCCCCCCAGCCCTGGAAAGAAAGCTAAACATACTCGTAATAAAATCACTTTCCTATAAAAAATTGAATTGCAACCCATACACCCTAATCGCTCAATCTATAATAGTCACCTAAGCAAAATCAAAACCATATACAACGCCGCTTTAAGAAAAGCTCTCAACGCTTACCGAACAACACCTATTAACCACATCCTGTTCGAAGCTAAAATGCAAACGATTGAAAGCCTGCGTTACTAATCCACTCTAAAGCTATACAAACCCACTTTATTCTTCGAAGATACCCATCTATATAAAATATTAGGAAACCCCAAAGAATGAAGAAAACCCTGTCCTGCATCGAACGTTCCACAGCCCTCTGTAATGCCCCCGCCCTCGTGTGTAGCCTTGATAATAGCTATAAGTTTTTCTGGAATGCCTCTCCTGCACAAGGCCGACCAGATAGCATCTCGACTCAAGCTGTCGAAAGCCTTCTCAAAGTCGATAAAGAGTAAATGTAGCGGAGACCTATACTCAACGCATTGCTCGTTTATGATCCGTAAGGTGTTTATGTGGTCGATGCAGGAGGATCCAGCGCGAAAGCCTGCCTGTTCGACATCGAGAGTTGAATATAAATGTTCTTTAATTCGTTCTAGAATTATTCTAGCTATTATTTTGGCTACAGCTGGAAGAACGCATATATGTACCTCTCCAGTTACCGCACTCCATCAAGTTTCCCTTCTTTGGAAGCTTAATGATCATCCCCCCTTTCCACTCCTGTGGAAATTTTTCACTGTTCCAAGCTCTCCGTATTAGCGGATGCAGCAAATCTGCCGATGTATTTGGTGCCGCTTGAAATAGCTCGGCAGGGATGCCATCAATACCCACCGCTTTGTTCTTTTTGAGGGACTTGATTGCTGTTATTTTTTCGGTTTTGCTGGGAGGTACGGTGCGAATTCGGGAATTTATTGCTTCGAACAAACTAACCACTTACGCGAGTGCGCTATGTCGGTAGTTTTAGGGTGAGAAGAGTGAGTCGTAAAGAAAGGGGGACACTCATGAAGAAAATATAAAAATCGAGAGGAAAGTCACCTTCCACATCCGAAATGTTCCATTCTCTTCCATTTTTTCATTAGTTCGATCGTGGAGTAGTGAGGATCGAGGGATGAATTCAGTGTTGCCAGTAGATGAATATCGTATTATAGCAGATCCCTAAAAAAAAGCTGGTAGATTCAAACAAAAGGTAGCACAACAGTTTTCGAGTATCATCAAAATATAATTCATTTATTTATTAAAATTTGCACTTAACTTGACATTAACAAAAATAAATAATAAAATAAAAGTAAGGAACAACACAAATAAATAAATTAAGCTTCGTGGTGACACTACGTACAGATGATCATGGATATGTACGAAGGAGCAAAGACAAGAGTAAGATGTCCCGCTGGAGTAACCGAAGAGTTCCCGTCAAAGAGACCATCTTGCGAAAAATAGAGCGCGACCGGCTCAGTTGGTTTTGCCACGTTCAAAGAAGAGATCATTTGAACCCTGCTAAAAAGGCAATATCAATGAACGTTCCAAAGACATCGCGAGGAAAGGCAGGCAGGCCTATAAACGACTGGATCACGCAAATGCGACGACACCACCATTTGATTGGTCTCAGTAACGTGAGCCAAAATTGGGAGACCTGCCGATATTTTCTGAGGTCAAACAGGCGGGTCAGTACAAATGCAGTGAAGAGTGGGAGGGTGATGATCTCTTGTTTTCGGATCATAACCTCGTCGAAATAGGTAGAAGAAGAAGGCTTTGTGACGTCCCTACATAAACAATGAACAAAAATAAATAAATTACGCTTTGTGGAATTCTCCCTTAATAAGCTTAAATCTTCTAGCAAAATTAACAAGTTCATCCGATGGTTCAAAAATTGGATTGCCTTTTAAAAGTTCTACTATTTTTTAAATCGTTTTTAATTATGTTCAAATTTGAAATTTTTCGCTCAGCTGAAGCGCTGCTATGCGGAAGGCAATAAAGGTTAAACATAAGCGATGCTAGTTCAAAAAATACAAAATCCTCGACCCCATTCTTAATTTTCTTTAGAGGAATTTTCTTGATGGAAATCAAAGAACTAAAAACTAATATCTACACTGTGAAAAAAAAAAATGCAAAACTCCAGATTTTTTAACATTTGAGAGTAGCGAAACATATGGAAAATGGAGCGACCAATAATATACCGATATAAGTGTTGTCAAATAACACAAAATATTTAAAAGAAACCTCCATATATGAACGAGCAATTGTATTGTAAAATCAATATTTAATAAAATTGAAATTTGAAGATGAGGTAAAAAGCTAGTAGATTTTTAGACAAAGCTAGTAGATAGTAGCAAGACTGAAAAGCTAGTAGATCTGCTAGCTTTGTAGTAAAAGTGGCAGCGCTGGGGATGATATGGATATTTGGATGAGAGAATACACAATTGTTTCAATTCACTAATTCCACCCCGAAATAGTGCAGCACTGAGCATAGCACATGTAGACACGACATGACTGCCCAGTGCGCACTCATCAGTTAACATCTAAGCAGGGTCCATATCTTCAACTGAAATGCACGTAATGCATAACCAAAAATGTGCGCAAATATGTAGTAAACAACTGTGAAAAAAGCACAAATATACAGAAATGTTGAACAAAATTATAAGAAGGAATATTAAACGTGTTCACTTTCTATCAGTACGTGTAACCGACAAGGAAATAGAAAAAAAAATGCATGTACATACCTGTTTTCGAAATAAAGATTTTAACTTTTTTTTAAACAAAAACTCACCTCATATAGATAGATCTTCTTCTTCCTTTTATCAGCGAGGTTATGATCCGAAAATAAGGGATCATAACCCTCCCACTTCACTGCATTTCTACTGATCCGCCTGTAGGGGTTCGCCTTCCTCATATAGATAGATAACATGCATATATGTATGTATCTGTACTCTGATGAAATAAAATGATGGATGGACATAAATCAATTTTATTTTATTGATAATTGTATTTAAAAAATTCCGTACAATAGGAGTAAATGGTTAAAAATATATCATTGATTCAATTTTGTTTAAATTGTTAAAAGAGGAGCAGGTAGCATTTTAAACTTATGTGGCAACAATGAAGCCAAAGTCACCCATGTGCTGGTTTCTGTATTATACTCTTCCACTGTTTGAACATCTCTTCCAGAAGAATCGATTCCCCCGCAAGCTATAAGACGGTTATTTAGAGCAGCACAATTTACATGTGAACGTGAATGATTCATTGGTTGCACCTGGACCCAGATATTTTTCGCAGGATCATACCGCTCAACACATCCGCTTTTTTGTGCTGATTTATAGTCTCCTCCAACAACGTATAAGTATCCGCCTAGTCCAGTCATACCAAAGTTTACCACCTGTGAGTTTTTTCTAGGCACATGCATCCAAATTTGACCACGGTGATCAAAACACTTTATATTTACTTCATCGCGCAGAGCAACGTAAAGTACACCATTAAGAGCAGCTACTTTCACAGGACCGGTTCCAATACCCCGTGCGCTAGCTTCTCTCCATTTAGCATCCAAAGCAAGAGCACAACTTTCTACACACCAATTCGAATCTGAACTAGCGGAACCACCGACAACATGCAATGAGTCCCCTACTACAGTAAGCGCAGGCCAATAGCGACTATATTCCATCGAATTCATTGTGCTCCACTTCATGGTTTTTGCGTCTAAACACTCAACGTGAGCTGTTGGAATCCCATTAATTATACCTCCAGCAATGAATAATGTATTATTGACCACAGTCGCACCATATTGTGACCTCTTTATCGCCGGATTAGGCCAAACTTTGTATGTCCATTTATTTAATTCCCGATTATAAACTTGAACTGTAAAATCATCCATAAGTTCAATATCGTACGCAAAAACAAGATTCCGTGTTTTTCTTGGCTTAGTAGAAGCCAAACCTAAAGGATTCCCAGGTGAGGACTTAGTGAGATTCATTGAACGTACATGCGACATGAGACTAAACATCAGTTTTTCGCGATTTTCTTTGTCATGCTCTACCCAAGCCACCAAACAATTGGGTAAGTTGTCCCTGGAAACGACTCGAATATCCTCATTGGAGAGAAATTTTTTCAACTGCTCCTCATTCAGTTTGACAAATTCTTTTTCAGTGCAAACACTATCAAAGTGATTGCATGCAAATGTAATCGATTTTTGATAGAGCTCCGTATATCCGTGCTGCTCTGCAAAATAAGCAACGCCCAAACAGTTGCCAACATCCAGTTCCTCTCCCATGAAATCACAACAGACTTCTATAAGGGTTTTCAATTGATAGAGGTCAGCTGCTCTGAGAACATTTTCGACCGTGTCCTTGCGAAGCTCAACTGAGGCAGTGTATATGAAGTCTAGCAATAGCTTCAGTGTTGATCCATCCATATTCTCAAGTTTGACTTCATCGGCTGTAGACTCCTTCAGGGAGCCGCGAAACATTGCCATAAAATAGTCGCTGGATGCAGAAAGAACCAGCCGATGAGCTTCCATTTTAACATTATCAACTGAA
Source organism: Brachypalpus laphriformis (assembly GCA_945910035.1). Lineage (NCBI taxonomy): Eukaryota > Metazoa > Arthropoda > Insecta > Diptera > Syrphidae > Brachypalpus > Brachypalpus laphriformis. The sequence continues at coordinate 131,423,948 of OX246755.1, forward strand.
GCGATCAAAGTAACGTCATAGAAATATTTTTCTTTGTAGAACTTATACAGTTTTTTCTTTACAATAACCGCATGATTATCACATTGAACGACCTTCCGTTTTTGCGGCAAGGGGTTGGACATTGTGGAAGCTGGAAATGATTTGTGAGCAGAATATCTATCAAATTGTGGTAATATTTTACTCTGCTGGAAATTTTGAAAATTGGTGGCTTACGTTGTTGAACTCAAAAATGCAAACAAAAATACCACTGGCATGTTTATAAATGTGGTAACAACAGTTTGTTCGCACAACAATGCATTCGCATTTCGCTGAGACCTTTACAGCCATTTTTCCTGCGCAACTTAACCCTGGCTCTCCATTGGCAATAATTCATTCCAAGAAATGTGTGATGCAATTGAAATTCCTAATGGAGATTGCAAATTTCTTGAAAAAAATTATTTATTTCATGAAATCTATTTCTGCTTTTATTTCTTGCCATCTCTGTGAACATAAACCCTGAAATAAAATTGGCAGTGATTGTCAATTTATGGCTTATTACAAGAGAAAACATGACTTATTGACGCCTGACATTAATAGCCGCGTTTTGTTTTCCCCGTGAACTGAACTAGTTCATCTCAAAATAAAAAAACGCTCCTGGTTCACCTAGAAATTTCATTTTCACAAGTTGGTAGCAACAGCTACACACTGACGTTTAATATGGATGAAAAATGGCGAAAAATATCAATCGAGTTAGAGAAGTGCTTAATATTTTTATATTTGTTTAAAAATTAAGTGTTTTTAGATACTTATGTCAGAAAGTGAGGATACAACAAATAACTATGATTCACTTCTGCCATTCAGCAGAGCTGCCAAGCTTTACATATAATTTTTTTTTTTTTGTGAAAAGCCATCTAGTGGTGAGGTGTGGGATAGAAATTCTGGTTCACGAAAATTGGACCATCTCCAGTGCTGGTTCAATTGTTGTTTTTGCATCCTGTGTAAAAATATGAACTTAACCAGTTCACGGGGAAAACAAAACGCGGCTAATGTCGCTTTCCTTTGGGCAAAAGAAAGCCTTCTTTTTGTCTTTCGAAGAGAAAAAACCCCGCCGAACATGTTCCATTGGCTCTCCGGAATCCGGGGAGTTTTCCGTTTCCCGATATGATTTCGGAAGACACTCAAAATGCAATAACTCTTATATTGATCTACCTATCAAAGTCATATGGTGCAGGATGCATTGAATTTACTTCACTTTTAACTCATTTGAAGTAAAAGCATCTGAACTTTAGGTGGCAGCTGAATTTGATCGATGGCAGCAGCCTTTGAGAAACAAAGCGCAGAAAAAGTAGTCAAGAATCTATTTTGTTCAGTGAAAATAGGATAGGGTTTAACGAACAAAGTCACCTACGACTGAGATTACTGTCGTTTTCCATTGGGCAAAAAGAAGCCTTCTTTTTGTCTTCAGAAGAGAAAACACACTGCCGCCATTGTGAATTGTGCCAAAATGTCCTAGATTTGTAGAGATTTGACGAAATCTTGTGATTTCGTTTGGTGGGTACATGGTATAAGTGTGAAGTAAATGTCTTGACAAAATTTGCCATGAACCCTGACATAAAGTCTGAAATATGTCTCGTACTCGTGAGGACTCGATGTAATACCATGTTCACACCAAACGAAATCACAAGATTTCGCCAAATCTCTCCAAATCTAGGAGATTTCGCCATACATTTCCAAGATTTCGAAATCAGGAGATTTCGGTGAAATCTATTTCAAATGTCGTCATACTGATGTGACAACATGTACGCCTCAGCTGAAGTGGGACAATTTACCACTTCACTTTCCAAAATGAGTACCTCATACAAAATCATTAAAAATGCGTGTCCTACCCAACACTAAAATGTACTTGAATTCTCCTTGAGTTCATCCAGCCGTGATAGGTTGTCAAACCAGACAAGCCTACAGCGTGAGCTTTGCTTCATTTTGGTGTTCATTCATATATGTCAAAACATTAGTAGTGCGTTCCAGGTCAAGCGCAATTTGTGAAATTTGCGAAATATGCGAGTTTGGACTTGGGACTAGATCGAGTTAATTTAATAATTTCACATAAGCTGAAAACATTTGCCATTTCTCTTACCATGTGTTCGTAAGCATGCTTGACATACAAAACAAAAAGGGATATTTCGCCAATTTCTTAGTTCAATTTCCTTTTTTTAAGTCAAACAACATTCTCGGAAGGGGATATTGTTCTTAAAATCGACACGGGAGTGAGTAAAAAAAAAGTACAAAAACCTTATTTGCGTGATAAAAATGTATCAACAAAAGAAACAAATGTTATAAAGTTCACGGATATGGAGCTATTTCTTCCCTCAGTGGACAAGGTTTCATACAGTTCTCATTTCGGCTATCTTTGGGGGTGGCAATGGTATAGTAGTAACGTCATCAATTGCCATTCTAATGGTTCATGGTTCGAATTCGGACGTCCACAAGCATCAGTCCGATCAATTGCGAACGCTTGTGTGAACACTACTGCGAAGGCATGACACTGGCAGTAGCTTGGTCATATGGCTGGAAAAATTGTTCGCTCTATTGGATGATTGATTTGTCTATGACATCGGTTATCGCAAAAAAAAAAATGCTATGGGTCGGAAGCAAAAGAAAAAAATTACAAAAAATTCCCCAGTTATTTGGACACCACCCCCGGAGTTTCTTTGAAGCATAAACAACTGGTTAATTTGGTTATCTCAGCTGTTCCGAGATGTAAGGTATTATTCAAAATACTTGCGTAACTTGGAACGCATTCCAGCCTACAAAATTGCCAATTATTGGCATTTGTAATCAATCTAACTCGGTGGGAACGGCTTTCGAGATTTCGGTAAAACTTCATCGAAATCTCGGGATTTCGGTTCGGTGGGAACATGGTATAACAAAAGCAACACATTTCGAAGAAGATCTGTTTGTTTCGAATGCACGGAGTTTCTATGTTTTTTTTTTTTTTCCACTGTATATGTTTAATTAATTTTATGGATAAACTCCTGCATTAAAAATATTATTATTATTCATTTTACAAAATTATGTCTTCTATCCTCAGTCTCTATTATATTCAAGAGAATCGTCTTATTGCCTCTTCTAGCCAGACTTGCGGTTTTGTCCGCATTCCCATATCACTCCCAAAAGCAGTAGACAAAACAGCACACCATTTTGATGGAAAATGTCAAATTGGGTTAATACTTCCTCTCTTGAATGGAGATTTGACTTTATCTGTGTTCGATAATTTAATTATTATAATCGTCTCTCCTTTTTTCGTTGAGAACTGAAGATGTAGAATCCAAATTCAAAGGCAATGAGAAGTTCTTATACCACGTGACCGTCTTTAACTAAATGTTTCAATGAATTTTTACTGAAACCTCAGTACCCGCTCCGGCCACGTTGAAATAATTTCAAATGTCAAGAACTATGCATTTTGAAGTGCTGGCAACTAATATTTTGACACCAAAATAAACCAAATTTCAGGCTGTAGGCTTATTTGGTTTGACAACGTCTCTCGGATGGACGAACTCAAGGGGATTTTAACTAGATTTCGTCGAAATCAATAGCTTTCGAAACCTCGAAAACGTATGGAAAACCTCAAAAAACCTTGTAACGTGACTACCCCTCTCTATTAACCCCTCACTATGCTCACCTATAAACCCTCAACATAGTAGCCTTATGGGGAACCACCTAAACATGGTCTATATACTATTCAAGCGATAGAAATGGAGCTGAATGGAGCTCTTCTTTTCGCAAAATATTAGCTCCAGCAGTGATTGTATTTTATTAATTTTTAATCTCGTTCAACATTTGGATATCTACGGTGGTTGGTATATGCCGGGAAAGTTCGAATGCCTTTGGTTTTCTTTTCTTCTTCTTCCTATTTCAGCGAGGTTATGATCCGAAAACAAGAGATTATAACCGTCCCACTTCACCGCATTTCTACTGATCCACCTGTGGGGTTGGTTTTCTTTTAGAAAATTCAAAGTTTTGCCGATACTAATTCATTCATAGTGTATATTCGCTGAATAATTATTAATTTAAAATTATTAAGCGCACCATACACATTTCAACTCAATTGTAAACTGAGTCAAATCAAATCAAAATCAACCCGTGTGTGGTGTAGTCATTTGATCGATTTGACGGTTGAGAAGTTGGTTGAAGAAATATCGAAAGATTTTGAATTTCCACTTTTGAACCCAATGTCTTTCAACTGAGTTGAATCCTATATGGCCGAATTGGTTGATTCGCTGTCAAATGAAGTGCCAATCATGATTGAGCTCTGGAAGTGAATTATTTTAATTGTCTTGGGTGTTGTTAAAAAAATTAATAAAAAATAAAAACACGTCTCTAAATTCGAATAGGAATGTTTGGAAGCGTTATTTATTTATACATATCTTATTTTTAATTTTTGCAGAAAACAAATTATACTTTTGACATTTGAAGCAAACTCTTTCAATTCAGTTGATGTAATGTGTGTTCAAGTATAACTTCAGTTTACAATCGAATTTAATATTTTTTTATAGGCTGCTTTAGGAGTAATGGGCAGACCTGGGAACTTAAGCATTAGCACTGATTTTGCACTATCATTGAAATTTTCAGTGCCACTGAACGTCAACTTGCACTAGCAGTGAATTTGATTTTTTCAATGCATTGAACAACGCACTATTCCCAGGTTAGGTTATTGGGATAAATATTTACTTTCAGATGCGCTTTTATGTGCATAATTGAAATGCAAAGTGAACATAGATATCATAGAATAATATTTGGAGTGCAACAAATATTTTATATTCTAACCTGGCAGCATGAGTTTTGATAGTAGTCAACAAAAGTGAAACCTAGCGAGTAATAATGCGATCTAGTTTCAAAGTCACGGAAATTGATCCTGATATAAGCAACATCTAGTATTGTTATTGTAATGAATGCAAACCAATGATCTACATATGTATGTATGTACGCGGCTGATTTCTTCAATAAAATGCGAAATGATACCTGAGTACATTCTTCACAGAAAGTCGCATTTATAAACGCACTTCATGAAAAACATCTGTGTGGAAAACTGTTACCACTTTTATTTCTTATGCTTCTATAAAAATTCTTCACCCGAAATTCGTGCAAAACTATCGCAACCTCAAGTATCATTTTTCCCAATGAAATTTTATCAAATCATACACTTTCAGTCCCATTCCCTATAGGAGTCTGTCTAAAAAGGCGCAAATTAACCAATTGCACCCGGGTACACCACCCCGCCAAACTGTTCCCATCCTACATCCATCGTTCAACAGAAATATCGACGCCATCTTTTTATTTTATGTTCTGCTGCCTGGCTCTCTCTCGCAGTGTATTTTGTGATTGGGAAAATCAATTGACCCAGGAGGAATTTTTGGATTTTTTCTTCGTCACCCGGACCAGGCCAGCGAATTCCCTCTAAGAAGCCCAGCAGTATAATTAAAGCTCGCTTTACTTTGCCGAAAACAAGTGAAAAACATTTTCGTTACGTGATAGTGTGTGTATGTGTGGTGGAAACTCCTCCGACAAAAAAAAAGCGTTCGATCGCGATACTCGATAGAATCCTCCCCACAGAACTAGGGGCCTCAGCTCTGCATCAGCATAGAGTAGCGATCGTGTCCCCAACGACTCTCCCGACTTACCGCCTTGTCTAGGTATTGCGCTTAAAGAAAGAAATCCTCGGCGCTTTGTGCTGCGCGCCTCGTACACAACGGCGACTGATCTGCTCAGACTCGATTCTTGTAAGGAAGTCTGCATTTTGTGGCTCCACTCCAATGCGGTTATAGCGGACACAGGAGCACAGCAAAGACCTCAGATTATTGGATAATGTAAGTTTCTCTCTAGCCATTTTCATATGTTTTATGCAAAATTTGGGGCGCAGCTCCAATTGGTAGCGGAAAGCGGAGTGAGGAATGATTTGCATAAGAGCTGGTGGCGTTTTTTTTTTTTATATTTAATATTCGTGTAGGCTATGGAGTCGACACGATGAATTGCACAAATCTATGTCGTAGTTGAATGTTTGTCAGGTAATGCGCATCAGGGTGACCTCAAGGGTGAGTGCTTGGGCCTTGATGTTTTTTTTTTTTTTTTTAAGGAGAGTGGTTCGCGTCGTCACTGTGGAGAGGTTAGAGGGGTTCGTTGTGGGGTCAAAAACACGAATTAACTCGTATCCTTAACTTAGTTTGGTTGGAGCACCTATGGTGGCGGTCTACTTGTTACAGGACACATTTTTTTATAAAAAGTGAAATTTTTCCTTATTTTGCACGGTTGTCCACAATCTGTAATTGTGGCTACGTGGCAGTGGTTATCTTTATACTGATGTGGAACCTAAGCTAGAAACAGAAGCCGAGAAAACTTTGATCAGGTGCAGTAAACATAAACCTAAAGGCCTACGGCTTCCACTAATTAACGCATTTCACCAGCATTACATGCGAAATACGCGAGGGGCTTAACTTGTTTAGTAGAGCAAATCGTAGTTAGACTATTTGAAACTCTTTAAAAAATGTTTGGGCAATTGGTTATTATTGCCTTAGTTGAAATATATGATGTGGAACCTATGTGTTCCATTCGAATATAGTGGTTTTTTTCGTACATACATAGTATGCTTATCATGTCGTATTTAGTCATTCATATCAGAAGCCTACGATGGCAAGCAGGGTGAGTAATACCTTCCACATGGGCTCCAAATAAGGTATTTTCAGAACTATGATCTACGCACGTGCCAAAAACTCGTTATTTTCATGTTTTTACAAACAAATTCAATTCCTACCATTAAAAAAAAACATCGATCTATAAATCTTTATTCACGTTCCACAAATGAAGAATGCCTTCCACATTCAAGCAAATAAAACATTCGCTCGAGTTTACCCTCAGAATTGCATTGTTTTGTTCTTGGCTGAACAAATACTAGTTGAAAGTCATAGTTTTCTGTGATTACGTTTGCAATTTGTAGCTCCAATCCTAACTTACTTACTTAGGTGGCGCTTCAGTTTGGGGTGAACCTGGGCCTCAACCAACAACCCTCTCCATTTAACTCCGTCCTTAGCTATTATAATTACCTCCAGTTGCTCATTCCAAGTTGGTCGAGGGCCCCTTGAACTTGTGCGCGCCACCTACGGCGAGGAGGTCCTCTACTGCGTCGTCCCTCAGGGTTAGATTTGAAGACTCTGCGGGCCGGAGCGTTGGTGTCCATCCGCTCTACATGACCTAGCCATCTCAAACGTCCGATACGTAGATTTTTGACTAGATCGATGTCGCTGTACAGCTCGTATAGTTCGTTATTGAATCTTCTCCAAAGCCCGTCAACGCAAACGGTACCGAATATCTTACGAGGAATTTTTCTCTCGAAGCGACCAAGGATATCTTCATCCTCTTTTACTTCGAGTCTCCGCGAGACATATTTATGTCGGACTTCATTTCAGACATCACTTTAGAAATTTCTATTTTTTCATTTTCAACCATATCGCGTAAGAGTAAGCAACGACCAATTCTTGCTTGACACCTTAGTCTCCACGAGACATAGTTATTTCAGACTTCATGTCAGGCACCAATCAGCCATGTTTTCTTTGTAGTTCAGCTCAAATTGACAGTGCCTGTCAAATTTATTTTATCGTTTATGTCCACAGAGATGGCAAGAAATAAAAGAAGAAATCTATTTCATGAAATGAATTATTTCAAGAAATTTGCGGTCTCCATTGGAAATTTCGATTGCTTGACATATTTCTTGCAATGAATTATTGCCAGTGGAGACCAAGGGTTAATAAAGTCCATGTGTCAGCGCCGTAAAGCAGGACTGGGATGATCAGAGTCCTATACAGAGTCTCCTTAGTTGTTCGAGATAATGCTTTACTGTTGAATTGCCTTATAAGCCCCAAAAAACAGCGATTGGCAAGAGTTATACTTCGCTTGATTTCTGCGCTGATCTTGTTTTTCGAGTTTATAGCAGAGCCAAGATAGACAAAGTCCCTTACTACCTCGAAGTTATAGTTGCCCACTATGATGTTCTGTCCAATTCGTCGGTGTTGGCTGTCCCTTCTTGTTGACAGCATATACTTGGTGTTGCCCATTTTTATCGCTAAACCCATTTTGGCCGCTTCCGCCTCAATGCTTGCACCGGGGACAGTCCGCTGAGCTCTTCCGATAATGTCTATATCGTCGTTCTGCACAATCCGTTCAAGTACAATATTAAAAAAGTCACATGACAGCGCGTCACCTTTTCTAAAACCTTTTTTGACATCAAAGGTGTCGGTGAGGTCATTACCGACCTTGATGCAGCAGCGAGCGTTCTCCATTTTCATCTTCCACAGACGAACACGTTTGGCAGGGATGTCAAAACTAGGCATGGCTCTGTAAAGTTCTTCTCTATAGATGCTGCCATAGGCGACCTTAAAATCGATAAAGAGGTGGTGAGTATCGATTTGGACTTCTTGAGTTTTCTCCAGGACCTGCCGAAGTGTGAAGATTTGATCGATGGTGGACTTTCCTGGCCTGAACCCGCACTGATAGGGTCCAATCAGGCTGTTGATAACAATATCGCAGAAAAGATCTTGTATGCGATGTTGAGGACTGATGCCTCTATAATTGGCGCAGTTGAGGGGGTCTCTTGTAGCTCCAATCCATCCTTTATATAAAGACTAGCCGACGTGTTTTATGCGAAACAATTTCGCTTACACTAGATTGGTTTGAGCGTCTACGAGAAATTGTACGAATTCCAGACGTTATCTTTTAGCAAAAGCCTTAAATTGCTTTGAGGGTGACAATGGTGTAGTGGTAACATCGTCCATTGTCACGCTAATGGTTCATGGTTCAAATCCTGATGTCAGCAAATATTTATTTATGTCTCATGAAATATATAAAGTCAGTCCTATCAATTGTTGTGTAAACACTACTACAATGGCATAACACTGGCAGTAGCTTGATCATATGACTGAAAAAATTGTTCGCTCTGTTGGAGGATTGAAATGCTTATGATATCGGTGGTCGAAAAAAAAAAAACAAAAATAGTGTGAATCAGAAGCAAAGTTAAAAATAACAAAAAAAAAAATCTCCAGTTATCTGGGACTTTTTCCAAAGCATAAAACCCCTTGAGTGCGCTCAAATTATAAGAAAAAAAAAAAACACGTCATTGGCTCTGTTATATTTAATTTTCTTTTATATAACAGTTACGTTTGTAGAAGTGAAATAGGCTTACAAAAATGTTAACTATAACTATGTATTACACATATAATACCAAACAAAAAATAGCCAAGGTAGATAAAGAAGACAAAAGAAGCGAAGAACACACCTTCGAACTTCGATTACCCGAGGCACGGTTTTTCGAGCTTCTGTTTTATCCGAGTTGACTCTATATGTACATTCATATATGTATAGGTACATATATACATCCGATATTAACCGACAAGATTTATGGCATTCCAGTAAAAACAAAGTATCAGACTGTGTTTATGCAATGCAGAAGCAATTTCTTCGACGCGCGAATAACACGGATTTACTTTTGATGCGTATTATCCGATTTTTCGAGTCACCTCAAGGCCCCTTTTAATTCGGATAATCGAAACGAAAATCATAGGTATTATCTTCTGAAATCTATAAAGAAATCTACCGAATCCATACACTGCTCACTTTTATTTTACACGCCAAGCAACAACAAAACAAAAATGAGTATAATTTAATCAGTAAATAAAGTGACTATAGCGGGTGAGTACAGCGAATTGATTTCAAACTCTATCGTAGGTGGCTTTGTTCATAAAAATTGATTGCCTTCGGTTAAATTACCTGTGACAACAACCTTCACGGAACAGAATAGTTTCTTTGATTGTGCTTTTTCTGCGCTTTGTTTCTCAAAGGTTGTTGCCATCGATCAAATTCAGCGCCACCTATAAAGTTCAGATGTTTCTACTTAAGAAGCGAATTAAAAGTGAGTACATATAGTTTTTTGAGATTTTAAAAGTGAGTGCAGTAGATCTCTCAAAAAAACACGGCTATACACAAAATTTGCAATCCATTTTGAATTGATCGCATGATCCTCGATCTCTTATGCCCGGTTTCACAGTGAGAGCTTAAGCCTCAATTGGAGCTTAAGCTTCAGTTTAACTCATCTTTGTGTTTCACAGTGCCCGCTTAAGAGCTAAACTCCACTTAAGTGTTGATATACAATAACTTAAGCCGCCGATTTTGGTGGCTTAAGTATTGGCTTAACTACTGTCAGAGCAAAATTCATCATTCGATGTTACCAGCATGAGCACATTACCTTTGTTTAATGTAACTACTTTATTTATGGACATGAACCTAACCCTGCAAAATAATTTGTTTTTTGTTCTATTTGTGAGAATATTCCTTTACTCAATAAATATCTTCTCTCTTACATTGTAGGCAAATTAGCAAGGCATACCTGAGTGGAATTCACTTATTAATCTCGCTAAAGACCAGCGCCCCTTGTGTTCTATGGTTGGTTATAAGATAACGTATGTATTGTATATAGACACATAGAAATGTCTCGGGCAATACCCGTTGCTTGAGAGCAGCTAAATGCAGCGATATTTTCTTCTTTTTTTTTCGGATGACATTTTTTCCATTTTTGTCGTCACACATGTTCCACTCTTCTTTTATTGGAAAGAAAATCAAATTATTTACATCACTAACAAGACATTTGTCTATTTGATATCTCCGATCCATTCACAGTATTTAATTACCCACAAACTGTTCACAATCGCTTGGCTTAGTTAAGCCACACTTTTTAAATGACTGTGAAACCCGAAAAACTTAAGCCGCAACTTGAAACCGGGCATTAGGGTCCATTCACACCTCTGCGAATGCGAACAATAAATATTCGGCAATTTCAACATTTCATTCACAGCAACTTTTTTATCGCGCCAGTCGGCCAATTTCAGTTGTCCTTCATTTTGTGACTAATTGCCTAAACGTTAAAAATACATAATGTAGTTTCATTTTTATTTATGGTCTATACCTAAACTTACCATATTTTTTTGGTCAAAAAAAAGGAAAAATCCATTAAATTCGGCAATTTTGCGGGATATCGAAATTAGGAAAAAAAGAATAATAAAAGGACATCAAATATAAAAAAATTTCTGCCGCAAATTCATATTTTATTCGTCAAAAATACTTATACGCTTATACCAAAATCAACCAACATTGTTACAACTTCGTCGTCTTCAACGTCAATCGGACTCGCATTGGAATATTTCTCCTTTTTAGCAATTTGGAGGAGTAAATATGGCTTTGTTTTTAAAAAGTGGCAGAATTTTACCCATGAATATGTCAAATTGCATTTCACCGTGAGAATAACTTTCAATGTGTTGACTCTCGCGAACTTTTGCGTTGAAGATGCATTTACCTTTCGGCTTGGGCACTCTTTTTTCTTTAGATTAACGAAACACCGATGCGAAAAAGTTCAATAAAACTGACGTGCAGCAAATTAAAAAAAAAGTGACGCGCACATGAATGATAATAGTAATGTGTATGGTTTAACACATTCGCGGACAGAGCGGCATATGCCGCTGAATTTTGTGGTTTTTGCTGGGACAAAGCGGCATATCCCGTCCAAGTTTGCTATCCTCTAAAACACAAAGCGGCAAATGCCGTCTACTTTTCCATTTAAATTTGTATACAATGAAACCTTGTGTCCCAGTAGAAAATAAAATATTTTGTAAATTGTCCCAGCAAAAGCTTTGCATCTGCCGTTGCAGGTACCGCTAGATTTGCAGTATAAATAGCTAAAAAAACAGTGTTTTTTTTTTATTTTCTAAGAAGTATAAGTACTTAAAAAATTAGTGCTGTTTGCTTAGCAAACGTATAAGTTATGGATCCGAGAGAAGAAGCTAGGGTTTTAAGATGAATGGAAGAATTTTTTTTTCTTATTTGAGAGCGGCATATCCCGCTTTGTCCCAGCATATGGAATATACCTATATGTAAAATTTTGATTAGGTGGGACCGAGCGGCATTTGCCGCCCTTGTTATTGTTTTTTTAACACTTGAATTGTCATGGTGATCATTTTGGTTATTATTTCGTTCATTTAGTTCAATTGGTTCATAAGTTACGGTGGGTGTACTTTTCAATCACCGTCTTAAATTTCAACTGTCCGCGAACGTATTAAGGCTGAACTAAAAGAAGAATGTTTTCGTACGACCACTTCCGAAACAGTGCGAATAAACAAGATTTGTATTGTGCGACCATAATAGCTTTTTGCTTCGATTCGTTATATTTCGTTCACTTTTGATCACTTACGAAAGACCGAATGCATTTGCTCTTTCATATGAAAATTTGACAGTTGCATAGCTGTGAATGGCTATGAACCACACAATTTGAAATTAGCTTCCGATTGCTTCCGACTATTATATTACAATATAATTCAGCCTTTACTCATTCGCTGTGAACGTGTACAATATTCGCCTGCTGTCATCGTTCAGTCTAACAGTCTAATGTTCGCCACATATCAAATTTAAAATATTATATACGTTAGGAATTTTGTATGAAAAAAAAGATTTAGAAAATTTTCGCGGGATAGGTTGTTGGGAGCTGAAAAAAGGAGTATGCCGCGAAAAAAAGGATAGATGGCAACTTTATCTATACCTTACCTTTTCGATAAATTCAATCACGATTTTAAGCAAAACAAAATAATTGTGAAGTTGAATTCTCGCGAATGTGGATTGCGTCCTACGAATGTGGAATGTGAATAAAAGTTGATGATAGATAAATTACGCTCTTTTCTTTTCGAATAGGATAGGCAAATGTGTACTTATAAATTTGGTAAAACTGGTTTGTTCGGAGATCGCTGAGCTATGAATAAAACTTTTTTTTTTTCAATCAAGTTCCATTAAAGCAACAATACTTGGGATCTGGAAATATGTAAGAATCTTCCAAAGAAATTATACTTAAAAAAAAAAATGTTTATATGAGAAAAAAAACAAAGAAAAGTGGACGTGGGTCTACATACAAAAATATACATACAGTCTGGCACATATTTAGACTGGGAATATAAAACGCGACTCTTGAATTTCTTGTTGTATCCTATCTTCTTCTTCCTTTTATCAGCGAGGTTATGATCCGAAAACAAGGGATCATAACCCTACCACTTCACCACATTTCTACTGATCCGCCTGTGGGGTTGGCCTATTTGACCTCAGATAATTTTGTCACTCCTGCTGTCATGCGAAGCATCTTCATCTCAGCTGCCGTTAATTTACTCTCATACTTTTTGTACATCGTCCAACATTGTGAACCGTATGTGAGCGCTGGACGCACAACTGCGGTGTAGAGCCTTCCTTTCAACTTAGGGGGCATTTTTCTAGATAGCGGAATTTTCTCGCCACTTCATCCACCCTACGCTTACGCGATGATTGATGTCATCACAAGTTGCTTTGCTATATAAAGACTGAATTGCTCTTAACAGGAAACCATCAATCCCATACTCCTGCAGAACACTACAGAGTTTGTCTCGGTGAACCCTATCATATGCTTTTTCTAAATCCACAAAACAGGTGTAGATAGGTTTAGCATACTCCCAGGCTTTCTTAAGAACTGTTCTGACAGTGCATAACTGGTCCGTTGTGCTTCTACCGGGGCGAAAACCACATTGCTCATCCCGAAACTGTCCTCAACCACAGCTCAGAAACGCGTTTCTAACACCTTATTAAATTGTATGTATATAGATATAGATAAATATTAGTTGTGAGTATAACTATAACAAACTAGTTAAAGCAGTACATAAAAAAACAGTTTTAATAGTCTCCTTTTAAAGTACATTTAAAAAAATGCAAACGACCAAAACAAACTAAAATAATAACCATACAGAGAATACACAAAATCCATCATAAACCGATCATTCTGTTTCGCACATGTGAGTCACCAATAAAGGATAAAAACGAATAACATGATTGTTTTTTTTTTCTCGAATAATCGAGCGAGTAAAGTAGATATTGTGTGTAATAGCCAGGGGTAGAATCAAGTATGATGAAAACAAAAAGGTTTTTGTTTGGCCAAAGGAAAAGTTGGCTTTAGCCGCGTTTCATTATCACCAATCATCCATAAAGATCATTGGCTTGCATTCATTACAACAACAATACGAAATCCTGCTTTTTATCAGTATCAATTTTCGTGATCTAGAAATTAATTCACACTCCTCCTTCCTTGGTTACACTTTTGTCGGCAATTGTAAAAACTCTTGTTGCCAGATCTGAAAGTAAATATAATACTTTTCTCAATTACTCCTAATGATTTAAAATTAAAATGTATTGAGTGAATGTACATCATTTTGAATGAATTAGTATCGGGAAAACATAAAATAAAATAAAAAATATTTTATAAAAGAATTTCAATTGCATGGCAACTCCGCGTTAAGAAACTCACCTGTGCAATTCCAATGGAGAAGAGGAGAAAAAGATGATTAGTACTTATAAATAACTAAGTATTGAATAAAAACAATAATAGTTGTACGCCAGAAGAAACAAATGTTGATCTCGATTGTTGTAACTAGTTTTTAATTAAGTTATATTTTTTTAACTAACTGCATATTTCGTTTCATTAAAATCTAGGCTTCTAAGCATCACCTGAACCAACGGCTGCATCGAAGCCTGCATCTACTTTAACAAGAATAATCTACGAATCCTAACGAGGCACTGCAAACTCAGGGAGGACTTGCGGAAACTAGATATAACAAATAAAGGTCTCTGCAATGAGTTAAGCGAGGCTCCGGAGCACCTTATGAAATCTTGTGGGGCATTGACCCACAAAATATTGAAATATTTGGGCAAGTACCAAATATCAGATGAGGATATACTAACCATGGACCCACTTCCCTTTCTCAGATTCCTAAAAGAAACAGGTTTGGAGAGAGAGCTATAAGGTGAACTATTCTCACAAAGGCAAAGCAAGAATGTATGACCTTCAAACACAATTCCACAGGAATTATAATGCGAAGGGAACTCTAACGAGGGAATAAACATAGACCATTAGGTCACAGTGCAAGCTAACCCTACATACATAATAATAACTCGTTTCATTAATAGAAAATAACCAAAACGCCCCACTTTTAATAGATATACAGTTCGTTTGACAAAGCGTGTACGGCAAAACTCGGAAATGATTTGGGATAAAAAATTGAAAAAAAAAAAAAATGCACAATAGCCGTGTCTTTTGTTTTTTGTAACCTAGCCAGCTAGTAGTTGCTAGTAAAGTCAAATTTTACACATAAAACAAATACAAACACCGGCTACTACTCTTGATTTAATCTTCAGCCAAAAAGGACTGGCTGGGAATTTTGTGATGCCTAATTTCAGGCGGCGCAAAAACGAATGTTTTTTTTAGTTATTTGTTGTTGCTGCCACTGCGAAGTTGCTTGTTTCCCAGAGATATGTTCGTATAAAATCGGCTGGCGTTGGCTGGCTGGCAAATCGTTTAAATGAACGACTAGCTGGCTAGATTTAAAAAAATACACTACTATTATACATGATGTAGACTATGATGCTTTATTATTAATAACTTGTCCAGTCGCCTCTATTATCATTAATTGACTGGAGTCTCCGAGGCATGCTTCCTACTAATTTAATTAGTACCAAATCCCTGTTTTGAAAAACAGCCCCAAACGAGCACATTTACCGGATGTTGGACGGTCCGCTGGAGGAATTTATTAATGTGGGTACACCAGGTATGAGTGAGAGAAAAACGTGCCCAAAAAGAAGCTTCGTCTGAAAAAATTAAGTTGTCCCAATCGCGAGACACATACTAGCAAATGTCTTTGACTTCTTCATGTATTTTGCACGCGATACTCATAACGAAATATGTCCTCTGACAAAGATCGAAGGACAACTAAGACTCTATATACAAAGCATCTCAGGGGAAGGGGCTAGCTACCTGTTCATTTCTCAACCATCCGTCTAACGGCTTCTAAGAAAAGGTTTTGCCGTACACGCTCTTGTCAAACGGGCTGTATAAATTGTCTTTGTCTACATTTCGTCCATACCATGTGAATGGCCGGTCACGTTCAATTTTTAGTTAAATTTTCGAGCTGAGGAATGAAATTTTGTTTATGGGCCCGATCCACTTTAACTATACATATTTTTTAAATCCGTTTACTGACACGCCTACTTTTTTAAAGAATTCCCTTTTGTCTGCATTTGTATTAAAGATCATAAAATGTGTAGTTAATAAAATATGTGAGTGTTGATCTCTTCCATAATTTGTCCGTACATTATATAGAGACCCGCCGACTTTTTGGCGTCGTTTTATTAAAAAAAAAACTTTTAATGAAATATCTAGAAGTCAAGAGTCAAGTCACGCCTACTTTAATAGGACGTGGTTAAATTATATGGGATAAGGTATCATACGATCTGTTTCAGACAGATTCTTACCATCTTGTGTGGTTTATTTAGTTTTTTTATTTCACTTTTTAAAATTTTAATATTAAACATGAAATTCCTTAAATGATACTCAATTTCTGCTTCGCAAGGATAAGTTCTTTTAAGTGTAGTTTTTAACCTCCTAAGCTATATGGGTTCGGCACGACTTTATTGCCAAATGTCGGTGTTAACCTGCTGTATGGTCACTGCTTTTGTAAAGGTATTCAAATTGTCTTTATTGTGCTGGGAAACATAATACACATAAACGACTTTTCTTTTTAAAAACCCTATTCTTGGCTCAGCGAACTCTCGTTTTGAACTCATTACCGGTAGCATCTTTCTATTTTTTCTTTCTTCTTCGTCTCTCGTGTAAGTAAAGCCAAAGGAAAAAATCGGTCCCGGTCAAATTTGACGTGTTTTGAAAATCAGGTGATATCCAAAAATCTTCACCACAACTTTAGCCGAAAGTTGAGCTTTATCTTGTTGAAATCATATCTGCGAATTATCCTGAACAGCTGGTATTAAAATTGTCTGAACCGCATTAGCATTTTTTTTTTTAATTTATGGTTGCAGCGGTATCGTTTTCATTCTCGAAGAATAAACAAATTTCAGACGAAATACCGCAACCAACCATACAGTTTATTGGGTGTTGCCATATTCTTTATCGCCCACGTCAAAATATATACATTAACGCTCCATAAGTAGCAAAGAAAATTTTCCGAAACTTCGCAAACGTATCTAATATGTATATTTTATATTGCGCCCATAAACAGGCAAGAATATTTTTATTTATAGCTTAAGTTTTCCCTAAACCCCCCAAATTCCTGTTTTTTTTTAATGCCTCACCAGAAACTACTTAAAATTCAACTATTAATCGATCGATAAATTAAGCTCTGTTCTTTTGGAATAGTAGAATAGCCAATAGTGTGCTAAAAATGGTCTGTTCGCAGTTTGTGCATTCGCAGATCGCTGAACTGTGAATGGACATTAAGGTCGATTCACAGCTCAGTGACCTGCGAAATGCATAATACATAGCGTAGCTTTCATTCAAAAGGTAATATCCTACATTCTTTCGATAAATTCAACCACGATCTTACCCACCAAGAACAAAGCAAACGAATTGTGAGGTTAAACTCTCGCGAATGTTTTGGTCGCGGGAATGTGGATTGCGTCCTACATGTGTGGAATGTGAATAAAAGTTGACAGTTCGAAGAAATCATTCGATTATTCGCGGAAAAATCGGCGAATTGTTAATTTCTTCACAGAAACTAATTACAATTCAACTTTTTATATATTAATCAATAGATAAATAAAGCTCCGTTCCTTTGGAATAATAAAATTGCCAAGGGCGTGCTTATAAATGTGCTAAAAACTGTTTATTCGCAGTTTGGGCATTCGCAGTTCGCTGAACTGTGAATGGACCTTTACTGCTTTTGGTACTGATCATTTATATGCATACATACATATGTACCTTATGAAATTTGTTTTAATTACTTTTTCTCTTCTCTTCTCTTCTCTTCTCTTCTCTTCTGTTCTCTTCTCTTCTCTTCTCTTCTCTTCTCTTCTCTTCTCTTCTCTTCTCTTCTCTACTCTCTAATATATATAAAAAGCAAAACGTTTTTCTGCTAGTGGCTTAATAACTTGAGAACGACTTATCCGATTTACACCTTCACTGATAACGCAAAATATCTGGGACTTATTTTGCATAGGAAATTAATTGTAAAGTCAATCTTCTAGATCACGTCAGGAAAGCCAATTTAGCTCTCTATTCCTGTAAAAAAGCTATAGGTAGGAGCTGGGGTATGAAACCTCAAATCACTCACCCTGATTGTCGTTGGTGTTTGTCGTTTTTCGACGATTGTCGTTTTATCCATAGCTACGACCTGCTGACTGTTAAATATTACTAAGCAATTTGTTTGTCGTGTAGAATACTATTACAACTCTTTCACAGTAAAAAAGTTATGAAAATGAATTCGTGCTACTTCTGAAGAATAAAACGACAATCGTCGAAAAACGACAAACGCCAAACGACAATCAGGGTGATTCATTGGATGTACGAGTCCGTTATCAGGCCTATACTACTCTATGGCGTGATCGTATGGTGGCCTGCTCTTGACAGGGCTGTCCACCTCACTTAACTAACGAAGGTGCAAAGATCTGCATGCATTCGCATCAGTCGTGCACCGAGAACTTCTTCCTCCGCGGCACTGGACATTTTGTTCAACCTGCTACCCTTAGATATTTTCGGCGAACAGATGGCTGCCTGTGCGGCCATCCGCCTAAAAGCCTCCTTTCAGTGGTCTAGCTATCGCATTAGCCACTCCTCGATCCTTGATCTTATCAACTTTAAGCACAAAAACACGGACTACTGTTATTATTATTAATTTGGCGCAACAGCTCTTTAAAGTGCCAGGGCCTAGCTTCTCGCAACCACTCATGTTGTGTGCGTTATATTTTTCACACGAATGGAAGGGACCTACAGTTTAGTGCCGTATCCGAACGGCGATTTTAGAAGCTTTTTCGTGACCACAATACTCTCGGATGTTTGTCAGACGCTCGCGAGAGGTGGGACCGTGAAAAAACTTTTTGGTTTTTTCTGCGATTCGAACTTGGAACCTGATGCGTAGTGATCCGACACACTAACCACTTACGCCACGGCAGCCACGGACTACACCCCGCCGAAATTGAGATTTGACCGTAAAATCCCTGAACGGGATGAATGGTACATCTCCCCTGTCGATGGTAGTTCGGTTCACTTCTTTACAGATGGCTCTAAGAACAAGGCTGGGGTGGGTTGTGGTGTTTTCTCCAAAAAATTTAATCTGAGCATCTCGTTCCGCGTCCCTAATTAGTGTAGTGTTTCAGGCGGAAATCATGGCGATTAAGGAAGTCCTGTCGTGGCTGAAGTATTCTGTATTATCTGTAAGGGATATTCGAATTTTCACTGAAAGCCAAGTGGCAATCAATTCCCTGGAATCGTGCTCCTTCACTTCAAAGGGCGCCCTAAACTGCCGTTTATCTCTTATCCACATGACAGAGCAGTTCAACATTCATCTATGCTGGGTGCCAGGCCACAGGGACATTCCAGGAAACTGCAGGGCGGACGAGATCACCAGACAGGGTACAACTCTAAGGATTCTGCCTGATAAACATGCCCTGGGTATGCCCCTCGCTACATGTAAGCATCTACTAAAGCTGAACGCTATAAGCAAGACCAACCTCAGATGGGAAAATGGCTCAACATGTCACATTTCCAGACAGATCTGGCCTAGGCTGGACCATAAGCATTGTGCCGAGTTGGTCAATTTAAAGCGATCACAGATCAGCTGCGTTGTCGGTGTTCTCTCTGGACACTCCAACGATTTCTACAGAAGCTGTAGGGACGAGGTGGAGGAGTAAACCATCCTTCACCTCCTATGCACTTGTCCAGCCCTGTTGCATAAAAGAATTCTCCATCTAGGGTCTCCCTTCTTTGACGACCTCGGCGATCTGGCGTCCTTAGACGTCATGTGCATCCATCGCTTTATCAAAAGCTTCCGGTTGGTTTTGCTAGACCCTGAGTGGCCTAATGGTTGATACATGGTATCGGACCTTCACTGGTCTAAGTGTGTCAGCACTCTCGTGCGGACAGCTAACCTAACCTACCCTATCCGATTTACATATTTTTTTTATTTTTTATTTTTATTTCATAGATATGTATGTTCTCTGGTATGTAAAGTATATATTTTGGTACGCTAGGTAACATGAGGAATAAGGAGTAATGATAATAAAAAAAAACACCTTCTGAACACATTTATGTATCCTTTAAAACACTTTTTTTTTCACTCTTCTAACTTAAAAATGGCTAAACGGATTTGAATATAATTAAACTGCCTGATTAGTGCATTAATCCATAAAGAGATCGAGATATCAATCATTACTCTGTGGTTCCTAGAACCGGAGTAGTGAACCATATAACTTCATGCGTAAACAAAAAATCATAAACAATCACAAGTCATTGCAATCATCAGGGCAGCCAGCAGTGTGTTTATGTTCATTTAAGGGATGTTGTTCTTTCTATGCACTCTTGAAATGAACTGGAGATAAGTGTTTCTTCTGATTGGAAAACTTTTTTTTGGGTGTTTATGTTTAACTCGAGCAAATGAGATGTCTATGTATGGTATATACAGTTAATCACAAAAGTAAATAGCACCCATCGTTGTCGAATATTTTTTGAAAAAAAAAAATGGATAACGTCGGTTATCGCGAAAAAAAATACTGTGAATCAGAAGCAAAGGCAAAAAAAAACAAAAATCTCCCCAGTTATCTGGACGCCACCCCCGAAGTTTCTCTGAAGCAAAAACGACTGAGCTTCAAACTAGTGCTTCAAAGTATCCGGATATTTCGGATAATCGAATAGTGTCGGATACTCGCATCCATGATCCGAACCTGCAGGACAGTGCCAGAAAGTTGACTACGGATGGGTCATTTGAATTCCAGCAAGACAATGAACTCAAATAATGGCTGTTATATAACGTCCGAATCCAGCTTAAAACGTGTCACATTTAACAATCACCCTGATTGTCGTTGGCGTTTGTCGTTTTTCGACGATTGCCATTTTATTCTTCAGAAGTAGCACGAATTCATTTTCATAACTTTTTTTACTGTGAAAGAGTTGTAATAGTATTCTACACGACAAACAAATTGCTTAGTAATATTTAACGGTCAGCAGGTCGTAGCTATGGATAAAACGATAATCGTCGAAAAACGACAAACGCCAACGACAATCAGGGTGAATTACTATGAAATTCTGAGTCAGTGGTCGCAAAATCCTGAATTTCATCGAAAAACCATCTTCAGCTCATTTTTGGCTTAATGGCTTTGTCAATAAACAAAATATGTGTTATTGGACAGCAACAAACTCACATGTACTTCAAGAGACTCCATTGCATCCACAAAAAGTCACCGCGTAGTGTGGCTTCATGCCGGAGGTGTGATTGGACCGTATTTTTTCGTCGATGAAAATGATCGCCATGTTACGGTCAATGGAGTTCGCTATCGTGCCATGTTGGGAGACTATGGTCTTATGAACGAGATCGAATTCCATACTTAAAGTTAACATGTGTACTACACTTGCAATAAATCTCAGCCCGATATCTCAATTATTCTATGTTTTATTTAAATACGAAATTGTTATGTTCTTATTGAAAAACCCTTTATATAAGCTTTTGTTTTAATGGAATTTTCTGTGCATTGAGGGATGCTTACATACTTTTGTGACTAACTGGTTGTGTCTTACAATGAAAATTAGTTTAAGGGTAAGAAATTCAAAGAATATGCCGGTAATAATCCTTAATCAACGGGAGCATAATGAGTTGAAGTTTTGGGTGCGTGGATTAAATAAGAGTCCTCACTTGCATAGCTAGTTTCTATTAGGTTGTACCACATTAAGTGTCCGATTTTATAGTAAACATCTAAAAGCCAATATTTCATTTTTCATATTTCATATTTTATTTATTCAATTCACTTACAATAAAAAAGATTCAAAGTCTTATACATGATTTGCAAGACAAATAGTTATTAGCATAGAAAAAGAAAACAAAAAACAAAAAGAAAATAGAAACATAGATGTAAATGTAAAAGAATTCACGGAAAGAGAAAAAAAGAATATAAAAAGATTCATCTACATTTAAAATGAGTTTAAAAGAATAATTAGATTTTTAGACTAATTTGACTACGCTTATTCGGCGGCCAAGTAATTAAAAAGGACGGATTTGAATTTGTTTATGTTTTCGATTTTTCTCACGTCAGGTGGCAGAGAGTTCCACAGCCGAACTACTTGCACAAAGAATTGACGCTCAGAAGCAAGGCATAAGTATCTAGGTTGAACAAGCATTAGTGATCTCAGAGATTGAAGAAATTGAATTTTGTTAAACAAATAATCAGGTTCTCGGGTGGTGACTACGTTTTTCAGGGGACAAAGGGATCGATGTTTAATCAGGCTATCAGAGGTGCAACCTGTTATTAGTTTTGAGAAACGAGAAACATGGTCTTAAGATTTAAGATTTATCGAGCGATGTTGTTATACAAAGCATTCAGTTTTCTATGACTAGAATAGTCTGGTTTACAGAAAATCTCACATACTGGCAAAAGAAGCGTCCTTGCCAATAACATTTTCATTTTAGTGGGCAGAATGTGCTGAGTGGCCCATAGAGTACGCAGTCGACCATAAACCTTGCCGATAGTTACATTAAAGTGTGTATCCCAAGAAAGGGTACGATTAAAGACCACACCAAGATTTCTGGCAGAGGCAACCCACTCTATGGGCATTAGATTGAGAAGAACAGGTTGAACATCTGAAAGATCAATAGCTCTACGGTGTATGACAAGCACTTTGAATTTGTTGGCATTCAGTTTTAGATCATGTTCAATTGACCATTTGAATATACTTGAAAGATCTTCGTTTAAAAGATCTATTGATTTATTCAATTTCTCTAAGGGACAATTGAAGAGAAGTTGGACGTCATCAGCGTAGATGTGAGCTTTGCAATGCTTTATTACCTTAGTTAATTCGTTCACATACAGCGAGAACAGAGTGGGTCCAAGAATAGGTCCTTGCGGTACTCCACTTAGCACGTTCATAAAGGGGGAGGACTTTTTACCAGCGACTCCTTTTTGGAGTCTGTCACGCAAATAGGACATCATAAGTTTAGTTTATGGTATCGAAAACTTAAAGTGAGTTTGCTGCAAAGAATCGAATGATTAACTGTGTCAAAGGCCAAGTAAAGTGGGGTAGTTTTGATCCGTTGCATTCCGGCACTCTTCAACTACAAACAGTTAGGCTGTTTTACAGCTTCTTTTCGGGTGTAAACCGGACTGGTTTTCACAGAGTAAATGATTCCTATTCGTATTTGTAACATCATCAATTTCTCAAAAACCTTTGACAAGTAGGGTAGAATAGCTAACAAATAAAACAAATATTTGGCGCAACAGCTATTTAAAGTGCCAGGGCCTAGCTTCTCGCAACCACTCGTGTTGCGTGCGTTATATTTTTCACACGAATGGAAGGGACCTACAGTTTAATGCCGAATCCGAACGGCGATTTGAGAAGCTTTTTCGTGACAACAATACTCTCGGATGTTTGTCAGACGCTCGCGAGAGGTGGGACCGTGAAAATACTTTTTGGTGTTTTCTGCGATTCGAACTTGGAACCTCATGCGTAGTGATCCGACACACTAACCACTTACGCCACGGCGCCCACAGGGTAGAATAACTATGGGCCTATATTCAACAGGATTTTTGGGTCTATTTTTTGGAACCGGGACTACTTTAACTTTTTTCCACTCAGTAAGAAAAGAAGACTTAGTCAAAATGCAGTTAAAGATGTAGGTTACAAAAGGCAAGATGAAAGGCAGCAGAAGTCTTAAAAAGTTCGGACTTAAGCCGTCAAGACCCATGGCATTGGACTTAATTGATAGAAACGCTTCGGCAACATCCTCTTCGAAAACCCTGCTAAACCAGAAGTAACCACCACTTTCGATTTCTGAGTTTTGTTGAAGGACATCAGTACCTATCGATGGAGTGCCAGAGGAGGAAATAAATTCTTCATTTAACACTTCTTCTTCTTCCTTTTATCAGCGAGGTTATGATCCGAAAATAAGGGATCACAACCCTCCCCACTTCACCGCATTTCTACTGATCCGCCTGTGGGGTTCGCCTATTCTTTCAACATGACAATACCAGCTGAGCCGGTCGCGCTCTATTCTTCGTTTAACTTGTCGCAATCAATATCATCAGGAAGTTCTGAACTTTGCCTACCAATGCCTACTTGACGAAGCTGTTTCCACAGAGTTTTCCCGGGTGCGGAACAGTAGAAGAAAACGATAGCTAATTAGGAACTCTTCAAGACGATACTTTTTCCATTTCCTGTAGGCCGTATTTCGTTTTTCTATGAGATAAAGGATATTTGAGTTCAACCATTGAGGTGACCGACGATTATTCCTTTTTGTCTTCAAGGGAACGTGCTTATCATATAAAAAAAGTATTTGCTGCTGAAGTAACGTTACCTGTTCATCAACGAAAGGCATATGATAGATATGATCCCAGCAAGTCTGACAAATATCATGACGTAAATCAGCATATTTTATGCTACAGTAGTCTCTATATTGATACGTTGACTCACTGCAAGCATTTTGAACATCAAACGTTAAATAATTCAGGTCATGTTTTGAAAAACCGGGAGCAGAAAGCTGATTATAGAACAGACATTTAGACATATTATTTTTTCGTAAATTTTAATTTAATCAAAATAGGATCCGTTGGCATCTATGACATTCTTCCAACGTGATACAAGGTCAAATAATCCTTTTTCGTAGAAGTGCTGACTTTTTGAGGCAATAAAGTGTTCAAAGGCTTTTATGACCTCTGCTCGGTTCCGAAAGACCTTCTGCCGGCAAAATTAATCCAGATTGCGGAAAAGGTGGTAGTCCGTAGGGGAAAGATCAGGAGAATACGGATGCGGAAGAATTTCAAATCCCAACTGCAACTGTTTTTTCACCGTTTCGCATGAGGTATGTGGTCCAGTATTGTCATGCAATGGGATCGGACCGTGTCTATTGACCAACACAGGCTGCTTTTCAGTCAATTTTGCATGCAATATGTCAATTTCTTCACAGTATTTAATAGCGTTTATCGTTTCTCCTGGTTGAGGAAATGAAAAATAGATTTTGTCCTTTCGATGTCCACCAGATTGTCACCATAACCTTTTTGGGAGAAGATCAGGCTTGGTGGTGTGTTTTGGTTTTTCGTCTGCATCCAACCACTGCTCAGGTCTTATACGGTTGTCATACAGTGTCCACTTTTCATCACAGGCGATTATCCGGTGCAAAAACTGTTCAGTTTAGTTTCTTAATCGAAGCGATGAGCAGATTTCTAGGCGCTGTAGTTTTTGGGACTCGTTCAGATAATGCGGTACCCACTTATCGAGTTTCTTTATTTTTCCTATGAGAGAAAGGTGTCGACTTATTGTCATGGGGGATACTCATGTTTTGTGCAATCTCCCGCACCAATTTCTTTGGGTCCGCATGTACCGTTGCTCTTAATACATCGTCGTCAATTACGGAACGGAACATTCCAAACCAACGTCGAATAGTGCGTTTGTTTACCGCTACATCTTCAAATGCGTCATTAATGTTTTTCATTGCCAATGGCGCATTACCCTTGGTCTCCACTGGCAATAATTAATTTCAAGAAATATGTCAAGCAATCGAAAATTCCAATGGAGACCGCAAATTTCTTGAAATAATTCATTTCATGAAATAGATTTCTGCTTTTATTTCTTGCCATCTCTGTGGACATAAACCCTGAAATAAATTTGACAGGGACTGTCAATTTGAGATTTACTACAAAGAAAACATGGCTGATTGGTGCCTGACATGAAGACTCAAATAAATATGTCTCGTGGAGACTCGGTACAAGCAAGAATTGGGAGTTGCTTACTCTTGCGCGATATGGTTGAAAATGAAATGTCTTGACAAAATTTGCCCAGCAAATGAAAAAATAGAAATTTTTAAAATGATGTCTGAAATGAAGTCTGACATAAGTGGAGACTCGAAGTTACATATGTGTCATTTTAAATTCATAAAGGAAGAGGGTTCGAATTTGAACTGCCGACAGCATGGTAAAGAATTCCTAGAAAAAAATAATAAAAATAAATACTTGTAACGAACCCTAAAAGTTTCACACGTCAAACACGTACCACTTTACCTTATAAGAACAGAAAATTGCACGTTCTGGCACAGATGTCTCGATAGCTTCTTATTTCGGACTGAGCGAAAATCGGACATTTCATATGGTACAACCTAATATATGTGGTATATGTATATACAGTGCTGAAAATAAGCATAAAAATGCATGTTTTTTTATTTTTATAAAGAAAAATAAAACTCAAATAAGTACATTTTGTTCACTATTTTGCGTGTGGACTATATTGTTATTTTGTGGAAATTCGCTGGGTAATTCCAATTAACGGCACTTAAGATAATATCGCAAATGCGAAAATGTTGCTGGAAAAAAGTATAAAAATTTCGCATTTAGTTCAGATCAGTTGAATGTGTAAGACTGTGTAAGACTTTCAAGGTATCATATTAAAAGATAATAACAATAATGATTGATTCAAAGCAAATACAGGTAACTGATAAAAAACAACAGTTCATTATGCCACGAGGACGTCATCTTAGTGATATTGAACAGAAACGCATTTTGGACCTTAAAAAGGCGGGATTGTCACAGAAAGATATCGGGATTTAATTATTTGTACTTTTTTTAAGTCTGGTATTGAAAATTATGGGAGCCAAAAAAGATCCGGCAGGCCTAAAAAATTAAGGAGGAAACTAAAAGATTGGTTCTAAATGAAATCTTTAACACCGGAATCTCTTCCGCAAAATCAGTTGAGCTATTCCACTTGGAATGCTGTTCCAGACTAGTAAGAATGTGCTTAGAAAGTGCCGATCATTTAAAATATGAAAAAATTCAACTACAGCCACCCCTAAAAACAAAACTGCTCGTCTCTCATTTGCAGAAAAGTTTGTCCAAAAGCCAGAAATATGGACTCATATTATTTTTAGTGATGAGAAAAAATTTAATTTGGACTGGCTTGATGGGTTTAATTATTACTGACATGATCTGCGACGCGATAAGAAAAATTCTTTCAGAGACAGCGGGGGGTGGCGGATCTGTAATGTAGGAAGACTCAAGGCTGTTGACTACCAAAATATGCTCGAACATTACCTATTGTCGTTTATGACACTTGCTGAAGATCAAGACATCATCTTCCAACAGGATAATGCCTTGATCCATGCTGCAGGGTTAACTGTGGATTGGTTTCGTGGCTTTGGCATCCAATTACTGGACTGCCCTGCGCTGAGTCCGGATTTAAACCCCATAGATAATCTTTGGGCAATTATTGCAAGAAATGTCTATGATAAGGAAAACACAGAAATTAGAACTGTTGCTGAATTGAAGCACAGAATTGGAATGATACAACCAACGACATATGGTACTTAACAATCTTGTTGATAGTTTGCCTCGTCGTCTTCTCAATTTAATTGAATCAAATGGAGGAAAAATTGACTATAAAAACAAATTATAATTTTTTTAATTTAAAAACGACTGATTGCAGCTTTTTCATTTCATTTAAAATAACTTTTATGCCAGCAGGTTATGAAGAAATGCAAAATTTTTATACTTTTTTCCAGCACAATTTTTCATTTTTTTGTCTTGTCTTAAAAGCAGTATCTAATATTTTTTTTTTTTTTTTTTTTTTTTAAAAAGGAAACCCAAATCCCAGAGCACTCAGACTCTCCGGTCCATTGTACTACCAGGCAGGAACCTTTCTTTGCTGCAGTGGTTGGAAAAACTTCGATGTAATTCGTTTTCCTTTATACTCGGGTGGCTGATGATTGCTGTTTCAATATTACAATTCTTTTTTTCTACAAATAAGAATGTTTCGAAATATTTACGAAAACAAATGGATTTCAATTTGTTCCACCTTTTGTTTTTGAATTATTCACAAAAATTGTAAATTTGTATACTTATTTTCAGCACTGTATATTGTGTATATATAGTGTATGTCTAAGTCGGTATATAATAACAAATGACCGCCAGTCTGATCTTAGTTATAAATAAATGAACTAAATAGAATATATTATACAAATGGATTACTGATGGAAAAACATTACACTATATAAGAAGTTGTGTGTTAAACTCAATACTCCATAGGATAGGACATAAAGAACTTCTTTTTTTTTTTAAGTTGCCGAGCGGATTTCATAATTTTTTTTTACTTGTACTGCTCTGAATTCCAGGAAGTCATACAATCGTACACATAATTTCAATGACCCACTTATCCTTCATGAGGTTCGCGGGCGTAGGATGTTCAGGTAAAATCTCCATCCTTCTCGATCCTCCGTCATCGAATGCAACTCATCTGGGGGAATCCCAAGTCGGGTTCAGGAGACATGTCCGACTTGATCTAACGGTTTTCGCTTACCTCATGTCACGTCAATCATGAACATGTGCTGACCAAACCAAACACGACGACAGCGATTATTCGCGTTAGTTTGGGGACACCTTTACTCGTTTCATCAGTTGTAAATAAGATCCCGATGTAATTAAACTTTCCCCCTGCTTCAATGGGATTACGCTAACATGTAAAATTCATTGAATAGGCGTTCTGGAAATGATCAGCATTTCTGATATGTACACGTTTACCTTCATTTCAGCATCGCAACAGATGGCTACAAATTCTTCGATTGCGTGCTGAGGACCCAAGGACGAAAGCTTCCAGAAAGCTCATTTAAGAAATTGCATGTGAAGATTTAGCAGTATCTTAATTATAATACTTAAGATGTGTCAGATTATTCAGCAGTTTTAAATGTTTTTTTTTTTCTCGAAATCATGTTTTTCAAACTGCTGTGTAGGATACGTCGCAAGCAATCAACCGAACGACTTGAAATTGTTTGCTTCTTCAAATAGACCCTTTATTGAGCTATGCAACTCATAAAATTACGATGGTGGAACATTTTTCCCAAGACGTTGAGCTCGGAAAAAGAAAGCTAAAGTCGAAGTAACATACATTTATATAGGGGTTTTTCTTTCTATCATTACTGCATGTTTCACTTTGCACAACGTAGACTAATACTCAAGCAGCTCTGCTTTTACAAAATTCTCGGTCCTCAGGAGTAGAAACATCAAATACCAAAAACCCAAAATTTGTATGTTTTTCCTTCTAAAAATTTTAATTATTAAGATACTGCCTCACATTAGCAAATATCTTCCACCATATGGTATATACGTATAAGTATCAACCGAGTTATTGATAGAAAAACGTGGTTTTTGCCTTAAAAATATGTAAGTTCTCATAGCTGAATAGATACAATTCGCTTTGTTGAAAACTAAGGAACGGTTGCAGCAATCAGAAAATGCGGACGAACTGGAAGTGACGTGCATGTGAAAACAGGTCATTAGTGATTCACTTTGCGTATAGCTATGGAGTTGACACAATCAATTGAATAAATCTATGTTGTAGGCTAGGTGATATAATGTTAAGCGCTTTGGTCTGCGGGGTTTCTTTTTTCGTATTATTAGGCAATAGGTCAAAGTGACAAATCGACTCTGACCTTGCTTTGTCTGAGGTGGAGCGTCTGTATCAACTTAAGGGCAAGATTTGCTAAATTTGGAAAAATTTCTAAAATCAGTATTTTTGGTTACTTGTAATCGATCGGTTTCCACTAAAGTGGAATTTATGTGGTAATAATCAAAGTAAATGTAACTAAATTAAATAATTAAATTATAATTTATGCTAGGTTCACGCGTTTATAGAGTAAAACACTGGAAATATTTTACACGCGTCCACTATATACATACGTGGAAAGCAACATTTTCGTCAATCACTTCATCACTTCACTATCATCACTACATAGTATAAAACAAAGTCTCCAAAATCTGTATGTATGCGCTAATCTCGAGAACAACTGAAGGGATTTGGATGCGATGTTCACTATTATGATATGCATTTCCCGGGGAAGGTTGTTGTGTACCGAAAATTGCTCTACCACCAAAGTGGCAGAAAGGGGGTTAAAATTAGCGCGTCAAAGTATCCGGATACTCGGCATTTATCCGACTTTTTCGGATAGTGTTAGATAGTCAGAACGAGACAAGAGAGTTTCCCGACTCGCTCTATCGCTGGAATTGTGAAAAAAGCGATGAGATATAAGAGACAGCTGCTCAATAATTTAAGTTATCAGTGTTATTGAAACGTTTTGTGAAAATGTGGCAAGTGTTATTCATATTTTTTACAAGTGAATGAAATTATTCACCCTAATTTGTTTGGGTGTTTGTCGCTTTTCGACGATTGTCGTTTTATTCATAGCTACGACCTGCAGACCGTTATACATTACTAAGCAATATGTTTGTCGTATATAATACTATCTTTCACAGTGAAAAAGTTATGAAAATGGGTTCGTGCTACATCTGAAGAATAAAATTAAAATCGTCGAAGAGCGACAAACGCCAACGACAATCATAAAAAAAATGTCTAAATGCCGATTTAGTTAATTTCCATACAACATTATATAGCGTTACGATCTGCAACTGGATCCCAGTATCCAACACTATCCGAAGATCCGAGAAACTATCCGAAGATCCGAAGATCTAAAACTATCCGACACTATCCGAATCCACACGAATCTCAACAGTCTCATACTAATGTATTCGGATATCCGGATTATGTTTGAAGTACTAGTTAGAATCACATTCACACGGTCCTAACTTAACAATGGCTTTTTGGATTTAAAACGAAAAGAAATAATTTTTAGTAAATTCGTCAAATATTCATTTGAGCTATAAATTATCTTTTTGCGTTATTCTGAAGCTGAGTTATGTTCAAAACAATTCATGAAATCATCGCCAACAATTTCCCATCAGTAAAGACCGCAGCCAACAGCCATGCAGCAGTGGGTGACGCCATAGTGTGTGTATGCGCGCTCAGCACATTGATGTTAAAGCAAATGTTCTGCATGAATGAACATGATCATGAACATGAAGAGTCGAGAAAGCTACAGTAGCACTTTTCTCTTGCAAAAAAGCTATTGGGAATAGATGGGGTTTACAACCCCGAATCACTCACTGGCTCTACATCTCGGTCATTAGACCGATACTCACATACGGCGTGATTGTCTGGTGGATAGCCTTAGAAAAAGCTTAAAATCGCGATTATCTACAGCTTGTCTGTGCATAAGCGGAGCACTACGTATAACTTCCTCTGCGGCATTGGACATCATGTTTCATTTGATACCCTTCGATATATTTAGCAAGCAAATGGCAGCGAATGCACCGTTCGCCTTGAAACTACCTTACAGAGGTCAAGAAAAGAATTTGGCTACGCTTCCATTCTCTTCCGAAAACACGGACTACACCATCCCACGTCTAAATTTTGACAAGAACTTCCTCGTCGCCATCCCCGACAGATCACTCTGGAATGATGATACATTTTTAGAAGATGGGTCAATCCACTTCTACACTGACGACTCAAAAACCAAGGACGGAGTTGATTGAGGTGTTTTCTCTGACAGGCTTAATCTTAAGCTCTCCTTCCGTCTACCAAATCATAGTAGCGTGTTCCAGGAGGAAATAATGACGATTAAAGAAGTCTTATTTTGGCTTACGAAAAACGTGATATCCGCATCTTTTCAGACAGCCAAGCAGCAATCAAATCCCTGGAATCGACCTCTATACATTCTTTAGTAGCTATAGACTGCCGATCGTCTCTCGCATATGTGGCTGAGCTATTCAATATTCACCTGTGTTGGGTGCCTGGGTGCCGGGTCATAGGGACATTCCAGGGAATTGTAAGGCCGATGAACTCGCCAGAATAGGAACAACTACTCGTATACCCATCCTGCCGGACAAAGGCTCCTTAGGTATACCAATTGCTACTTGCAAACTCAAACTTAAGCTGGATGCCATCGACAGTACAAATCTTAGGTCGACAAGTATACCCACATGTCTAGCGACGAAACAGATTTGGCCAGAGCTGGATCTAAAACGTTCTAAGAATTTGATTTCTCTCAACAGATTACATATCGGCGCTACAATAGGTGTCATCACTGGGCACTGTCTAATAGGCAAGCATGCTAAAAGGTCGTGGTCCCCTGAGAAGTGGAGGAATATAATCTGGACTGATGAGAGTTAAATATAGAAGCGTGTTGGCTGAGGCCCATATTAAGCTCGAGCTGTAGCGCCCCCTAGAGTAAGTAGTAGAGATCTGCATGAATACATTCATTTGCCTTCTCTTAACATGTACGAGTATAGTACTTTAGTGTATTTTATTCATTGAAATCATGCAATCTAGTGTACACCGAAAATGAATGCCAGTCATTTAGTCAAAAACACTACAACGTTTTGGTTTTTTTTTTTTTACATAAATAGTATCGCTTCTTTTATTACAAATTTATTGATTAAAGTCAATTTTCAAATTAGCACCCTCCTGCATCATAAGCACAGACTCTAATCGTTTTAATTGACTTTCACATCATTCATTCGTAAATGAATGTGCTCAGTGTACTCGGTATAGTCCGTGCACTGCACTAATGAGTACCCAATCTGCATGACTACTTTACACTAAATATTTTGTTAGGAATGGGTGAACTACTCATTTTATAAATCAAACATCAGGTGATCTATTCGTTTTACTTTTCAAACTATGAGTATAATAGTGGACGTGTTTGATATGAGACTTAAGGTCCATTCACAGCTCGGCGAACTGCGAATGCCAAAACTGCGAACAAACAATTTTTAGCACATTTATACGCACGCCCTTGGCAATTTTCTTATTCCAAAAGAACAGACCTTAATTTATCTATCGATTAATATATAAAAAGTTGAGAATTGTAACTAGTTTCTGCGAAGAAATTAACAATTCGCCGATTTTTCCGCGAATAAGCGAATGATTTTTGCGAACTGTCAACTTTTATTTACATTCCACACATGAAGGACGCAATCCACATTCCCGCGACCAAAACATTCGCGCGAGTTTAACCTCACAATTCTTTTGTATTGTTCTTGGTGGGTAAGATGGTGGTTGAATTTATTGAAAGAATGTAAGATATAACCTTCTGAATAAAAGCTGCGCTATGTATTTATGCATTTTTCACGTTTAGGCGATTAGTTACAAAGTGAATGACAACTCAAATTCGCGGATTGCCGCGACCACAAAACAAGCAGCTATGAAAGAAATGTCAAAATTTGCGAATATTCGCTCATTCGCATTCGTAGGTCGCTGAGCTGTGAATCGACCTTAAATGTCTTGAAGCTGGTTTTAAAGCATTCATTGCAGATGTCTAGTAAGCAGCTAAATGCCTTAACGGTTAAGTTTGTTGTCAAATTTATTTCTAATTTAAAGCAGATTACAATGCAGGATTGTTTGAACTTTTTTTTTTTTTTTGTTTTTTTCATAAGTGTTAACTGTCTTATGGCTTTAGATACGCGACAAACTTTCGTTTAGCATTTAGAAATACTATTCGGGCTGAAAACTCAATAATGTACAAGGCTTTGAAATTATTCAATGAGTTGCCAACAGACATAAAAACGATCATTGAATTCAATTTATTTTCGATAAAATCCAGAAAGATTAAACTGAGAAACTAAAAAGCATTGCTGTCAATACAGGGTGTTTTAAAAAACAATTGTTATTACGAATAGGAAATTTAATTAGCTTTTCGAGCGTATCACACGCATTCAAATTGTACAGTTTAGACGTATAGGCGGGCAAATAGTTCATGGGCCATTCGTTTGAAGCGCTTCCTTTTAACGAATCGTTTCCTTTTAAGTTTCTCACAACTGAACCGCAGTTCTCATCGGTTCAGTTGCAATGTTAAAGAGGAGAACAAATATAACGCTTTATTCGGTTCACCAAAGTATTCGTTTCAATTGAATCGTTCAATGGTTAAAATATGATAAAAACCTTTTTTCTTCTCTGTTACCAGTGGATGGGCTTACGTGCGCAATGGAGTGTGCTCTTTCAGAGTGTCCTGGTCTTGTTTCTTTATTCTTTCGTTTTCGTTAGTATCGCTTCCAAAATTAGATCGTCTAAAACTGAATCACACTGTATAAACATTTATTTTAAATGCTCGGCACAAGTTATGACTGCTTATGGGCTTAAAACTCTGCGTGGAGTGAAAGAAAAGGGTATAGTGAAAAATTAAGCAAATCGTAGGAATGTATGAGTACGACGCATGCGTCGCTCTAAGTATACAAAACTAATTGTTAAAATTTGAGGTAAAGAGTCATTGTGATTGAATTGAATATAAAGAATTACAGAAAACCAAACGTTCACTTTCTGTATAAACTTAAAATTATTAGGATTCTTACTCTCACAAAGCTGTCATGGAAGCCAGATTTCTATATTATCTTGTCCTTACATCCGTTCTATTTTTTTAGACGACAACATCTTTTTCTCACGTACTGTATATTCAACGCTAATTATATTGTGTTAATTATTATAATCGGTCATGTGTATATTTTTTGATATATTATTATCGCAAGTGAATTGTCGCTTTCTGATTTTGTTTCAAATAATTAAATAAACTTTTTTGTTTACAGATTAAATTAAAATGGACGAAATTGAAGAGGTACAACAGCACAATATGATCTCGAATTTACCGCTCCTCTTTGCCAATGGGTACCCAACTTCACTGGAAAAAATCACCGAAAGTCAATTAGAGAACTTTATACCATTTATGGTACAATGTTCTCTTGGTCATATCAATTTACAGGGCAAAATCGATTACAGTGAACCCGAATGGTGGCCTGAGAATGTCCCTTACACGATACCATTAACAAAACCAACAAAATTCTTTGGGGTAAGGTTGGTTATACGTACATACATATAACCCAATTAAAAAAAAAAAATAAATTTTTTTTTCTAAAAAGAAAAATATGCTCGAGAAACTTATTGCTCGTTATCAACTATATTTTACCCACAGAATTGGTTAGAAAAAATGAAAGAGATTGTCATAATCTGTTATCAGTTCCACAAAAGTGTGTTTCTACTGAGATTCTGCAATGATTTAGCTGCCTACGAACACGCTAGTCTTCGATTTATCAACAATTATAACTCGACGACGTCACTGTTCGACAGGCGAAGTAATAAGCTGTTGGTCACATTTCGGAATGAGAACATGGTATGTTATTGGCTCTGCACACACCACGTGCAAGAGAACAAAAGCTCTCACATTGTTTATTTGTTTGTAATCTCTTTTGTAGTCATATGATCAACCTCAACGGAGTCGAAAATGTCTACTGCAGCAAAAATCAAAGACACAACTGCACCAGCATATGGTGGAGCCAGCGCCCTTTGATATTTATCTCTGTGATAATTGTGACGCTGAACTGTACTCGGAAGAAGCCATTCTGGTAAGTCTAACTTTTATTTATGATTATTTCCTTTCTATACCAGTTGCAGACATGATAGTGGAGATAACACATGCTACTCATTCAAATGTATTTTTACTTGCCGCGTGTTTGCTGGCAAATTAAAACGATACGCTGCTTTCCATATATTAATCGTTGTTATTTAGAATACTTTAATGTTGTTTTTGTTTCTTGGTTATCTCTCTGCCAGCAGGGTGTTCGTTTTTCTCGTTTTCTATACACATGTCGTTTGAGTTGGCAAATCAAGAACATTAAAAAGGTTTTATGAGTTGGGACAAAGAGACTGAAACAAAAGCATAATGTGATATTTTGTTGGGTTTATTTTGTTCTGCACGTGGGTCTTAATTTTAGAAAAATTAGATTTGAAAATATACAATACTAAATGAATGAATGACTCAAAGTCATGCAAATCTCCCGTGTTCCAATCAGCAGTAATCTATTTCAAGGACAGTTTGCTCATAAAGCTGGCACACTTTATAGTATTACGAGTATTATTATTGATCGCAGCAATCATCAGCCACCCGAGTATAAAAAGGAAAAAAAAAAATACCATCGAAGTTTTTCCAACCACTGCACCAACGACGATCGGTACTACGTACCGGAGCGACTCGAGGACAATACCTCGACCAAGGATCCTCATCCCCAGCTACACAGCTGCTACAACAACAACAATATTATTATTGATAGTCTTCCGTTTTTTTTATTTTGCCAAAGAATAAAAATTTATTGAAATCCTATGTTTAGGGTTTGTCATAAAATATCTAGACTTTCTTACGTTAATGCGAAAAATGTTTAAGAGTCTGCAATTGTTATTGGATATCTTTACAAAAGTGTAGCCCTAAAAAGTGCGTTTTGTGTTTTCAACTGCTCTAATGCTTATAACACATTCGGTTTGATAGTTATCCGTATCGTAAATTTTATTTAAGAAAAAAAATACGCATAGATCATAGCCAGGTCTGCAGAATGAAAAAACGTTCGCATTTTTTGAGGAATCCCAAGTATCTAGCTCAACCTTCTGCAGCACATATTATCTGCTGATTTCAGTGAAGATTTGAGATAACGTATGTACATATCGAGCCACCATCGAGGAAGCCATCTTACGTAAAATAGAGCGCGACCTGCTCAGCTGGTATTGCCATGTTCAAAGAGATATTAGAGTTGGGCTAAGTTGTGAATTTATGTTCACAGCTATAACTGTGAATGTGATTTCTTATTCACTGTGAATACAACCTTTAAATGCGAATGTAAAATGTACTCGTAGGTAATTCGTTAATATGCATGTGTGGATGTATGCATATACTATCCCTATTAGTAACAAATTAAACTAACCCCAAAAACTAATGTCACCAAACGAGATGCTTGATTTGCATATGCATTTTTAAATTTGATGAGCTGGTTTTGTTTGATAATTTCGCCTAGAACAAATTACATCTAATTCCGTAAAAAATTCCAAATACAACTAGTATTTTTTCGCTTTATTATTGGCCGCATCTTGAAGTATTTTTTTTTAGGTACACGCACTTGTATACACCAAACAAATAAATGTGTAAATTTGTGCTTTGAATATAGCCACATACAAGAGAAATATTTCTCTTATATATGGTATAACACAGCGAATAATATACATTTCATATACGTGCATGTTGTTTGTGCACCAAAGACATTTCGTTCACCACGTTTTGCTTTGTTCTATCCTTTACTGCCTCGCATTTCAGTATACATAGATGGGATGTAAAAAAGAATTTCTCCCTTATACACATTAGGTATACACATTTCCGTTCATCGTTCATTGCTCTACACTGAGCACTGCCAGCTCTGAACGGTTTGATGTGTACATTTTCGTTCTTCGCTCGTCGCTCTTCACTAAGCAACGGCAGCTCTGTACGGTTTGGTGTGCACATTTTCGTACGTCGCTTTGTACTGAGCAGTGCCAGCTCTGTACGGTTTGATGTGTACATTTTCGTTCTTCGCTCGTCGCTCTTCACTGAGCAATGCCAGCTCTGTACGGTTTGGTGTGTACATTTTCGTTCTTCGCTCGTCCCTCTTGACTGAGCAATGCCAGCCAGCTCTGTACGGTTTTCGTTCTTCGTTCGCCGATCTGCATCTTTTGTTGCTGTGTTGGAACGAATGTGTTTTGTGTAAAAGTGTATCGAAAATTAATTTATAGTTTGGGTAAATGTGTAATGATTGTGTAAGCAATAATTTCAATAGGTGTTCTTTTACTAAATTAATTTGTGTAGTATAAATGTCATGTGTATAAATGTTTACCAATGCGTCACTCGGTGAATGTTTAAATCGAAAAGAACGAAACTAAATTAGAAAGGTACATTTAACATTAAAGAATATGAATGTAAAAAGAAACTATGGAAAGTCTAACGTCACATTCGGATCAATTCAAAGAGAATGTAGCAGGAATGTACATAATTAAAAATAGAGAAATGGACAGTTATCAAAATTTTGGTTATCAGTTATCAAGGTTTTGCAAATAATGTGCTATGCGTTTCTTTGGCACTTGTGTCACATAGTACTGAACAGTTGCGTATACAAAAATGTAATGTGAAAAATAATTCCTTATTCACGTTTAACCATTCACAATTTATTTTTAATTCATTCACAGTCTGCAAATGTGAATTTTCATTCGCAGTGAATAATTCACAGCTAGTGATTTTTTTTCCATCTCTAGAAGAGATCATTTGAACCCTGTTAAAAATGCAATATCAATGAGTGTGCCAAAGACATCGCGAGGCAGGGGAAGCAGGCCCATAAACGCCTAGATCACACAAATGCAACGTCTCCCACATTTGATTGGCCTCAGTAACTCAGTGATCCAAAATCGGGAGGCCTGCCGATATTAGCCGTATTTTATTATCATTCATGATCCATATGGATCAATAATTTCTATGCAATACAACAACAATACGAGATCTTGCTTTCTATCAGGATCAATTTCGTGATCCAGAAAAATTTTCTTTTTATTCCTTGGTAGGTTACACAACCACACTACAAGACACAAGGCAAATCTTTTCGTTGATCCAGATCCGGATCGTTTTATTTTCGTCGTGTGATCTATATGGATCTTGGGTGATAATAAAATACGGCTATTGTCCGAGATCAAATAGGCGAACCCCACAGGCGTATCAGTAGAAATGCAGTGAAGTGGGAGAGTTATGATCTCTTGTTTTCGGATCATAACCTCTCCGAAATAGGAAGAAGAAGTATGTATGTACATATCGAGCATTGACATGCCATCGAATTCTTCAATATCCACTGCATTAAATTTTAGTTTTGCTGCCGTAGTATCTGGCTTTAGAGACAGGAGAATGCACTGGGCTCTAATCACGTAAATTTTCAGACGATCAACGTTTGAGCAGCCGACGAATTGAAAAAAATGATTGCATATTTATAGGTGTTAACATTTCTCTAATAGATTTCAGCTCCAGGCGCATGTCTGACAATTATTGACATACCCTTAGCGGAGCGACAAAGCCATTAGCGGCTAAACACCTCCGGAAAGTGAAGTTTATTAAATTAATCGCACGCCACTTACCACAGTTGGTTGCGCGCTGTTGGCTGCATAACGCCTAAATGCATTTAAACTACAGACGATAGCGGTTTTTGCTATCGTTCAAACATGCATTTAGGAACATAGACAAGAGCCTGAACACCAACATTGGTTGAGAATGGGATAGAAGTACATCCATCTAATACAACTTGTGTCGATCGGATTACCTAAAAGACTTACAATCCATTTCGAGAATATGTCAAAAACGCCATAAGATTGGCTTACTTAGGAGGGAACAATACCAAGTTCTATCAAAAGCTTTGGAGATATAAAGGGAAATTACACTGTACTCGTAACGATGGTGAATGTGTTTGCTCCAATTTAGCTTTAGAGATAGCTCATAAGTGGCTGATTGACAATGCTCTACATGACCTTCGAAAAGAATGACGTTAAAGCCATGGGTTAGTAGTTAGAAGGAGAGGTTTTATTGCCCTTTTTGGGGATGAACTGAACATGCACAAGTTTCCACCTATTTCGAAAAATGTCTAGGGTGTACGATAGATGGAAGAGCTTATGTAGATGTTTACCCAGGGTAGAAGAACACATCTTCAAAACAAGGAGACAAATTCCATCTGGGCTGGCAGATTTGTTGTGATTGAGGTCTTTAAGAATAAGGCCACCTGAAGAAAAAATGTTCGCCCTAATGAATATTGAACCGGGCTCAGTGAAAGTGGAAAATGAGATCAAACTGGTAAGGAATAATAAGCTGCAAACAAAGCAGCCAGCAAATTAGATTTCTCTTTTGAGTCAGTGATATTCTTGTCGTTGTAGATAATCGCAAAGATATTAGATGAAGTGGAGCCCTTAATTCTTTTCACGAACAATCGAAGAGATTTATTGCCTTTAGGGCATAGTATTTCTGCCTAACTTTTTGATCATGTTTGATTCGTGTATGCTTTAAGATGACATTGCAGTAATTCTTAGCCCTTCGGTTGAGAACTCTGTTTTCCTCGGATGACGATAAGCACAAGACGGCAATCTAATATTTCGTATTAAACCAGTTATATTCCTTTCGGTCTAGACTGGATTCCGATGTGGTCACAAGAATTAACAGAAACAAGAAAATGATCTGATCTCCCAAAAAAGCTGAAACCGTGAACGAATATTTATTCGGAAGAGAAGTTAGAAGCCAGTCTAAAGTGCAGCTTTTATTGTAGCACAACAAATGTTGGCAAAACGTTTCCTTTAATTCATCTGCTGTTATTATTACTTGGATCCAAAAATATTCCCGAATAATGATCGTCTCGATGTGTCCGAAACTGATATACAACCTGTAAAAAAATATTTGGCGCATACCTGGAAGGGACCTATAGTTCTATGCCGTATCCGGCAATTTAGTTTTTGAGAAGCTTTCTCATAACAATAATAATCTCGGGTATTTGTAAGACGTTCGCGAGAGATAGGACCGTAAAAAGTTGTCGTGTTTTTTGGTATTCGAAAATTAAATCTCGCACGCAGTGGTCACTAACCACTGCATCACGATGCTCTGAGATAAGAAACTATATAAATTGACGTTGTTAGACGCGTGCTTTCGCAACTAAAGACTGAAAGAAAAACAGACCGATTCGAAGAAAATAGATAGGGACTTCCCACACAATTAAAAAAACTTAGCAATTCCAAAGGAATACTTATCACTGTTTGTTACGATGTGACTACCTTGGAAAAATCGAGTTAAGATTGAAACATCAGCTCGAGTTATAGAGTTACAGAAATTCAAGTTGGAGAAATAAAAATACATGATAAATCAACGCTACGGTTTCATAATAAAAATTAAAATTGAAGAATCGAGTTATAGAAGTTCGCGATAGAAACGTTTCACTGCATTTAAAAGTCGACCAATATCTACCTGCGGACGAACGTATCAGTACATATCCAGTTTGGATGGTGTATTAGATAAGCAGGGATTTAAAAAAAAAATCGAGCAAATAAATATGGTAACGTTGTTCTACGTGCGAATACTTTCCTCCTCCTCCTCCTCCCCCCCCCCCCCCCCCCCACTACGCTGTTCCTAGTTTTATTTACCTCTTTTAGTAATTGAATTCTGAAAATATATACTTATAAAAGCAAAAAAGCTTTTCCTGTGAAAAGAAAAAAGAGATCTCTCGATAGGTGATAGCTACTATTATATATTTTTAGCTATATTTCACCTTAACACTTCTAAATAAAAGCTATAACACTCGTACATGTATCTTTGAATAATATTTTCTGCATTGTGCTTCCAAAAAAGGGCAACCCTAATTGCCTTTACGAATGTTTATCATGAAATATGTATCTTCTTCTTCTTCCTTTTATCAGTGAGGTTATGATCCGAAAATACGGGATCACAACCCTCCCACTTCACCGCATTTCTACTGATCCGCCTGTGGGGTTCGCCTATCATGAAATATGTATGTCTTATGTGATAATACTGAGTCACAGTTTTGTTTGGTAAACAGGCATCGTGTCTTCAGCACTCCTCAGAGTAATGTAAACAATTAGTTAAAGCATTCATATTTTTGTTTTGATCTCTGTTCCCGTTTTTAATTGAGTAGGCAAAACGAAACAAAAAAAAAAACATTTCCTTAAGACTACAGGGATTGAAGCTGGATTGTTTAGTTTATAAAAGATTTTCATCGAATCGTCTTATTAAACAAATGGTAAGCGTAGATTTCCGTGAATGTTTCTTGTTAAATTGTTGCTTTGTTCTCTGTGAATCACTTAGAATTTATTACTTCCCCGTTGAAATATAACAACTTATTCGCCCACTTTTATGCGTAACTAGTAAGGGTATAACGAAATGAAAAAGAAAAAACTTTTTAAAATAACTTTCGAAATCTGTCCGCATTTTTATAGGTTCTTCAAGATAGCAAAAATGATTTAAGTAGGTTGACGATGATCTTGTTTCAATGAAATTCAGACTTATTTTACTAACTAGCGCGCACCCAGCGTATGTTGCTGCGCCTAATAGAAAACAAAAAAAAAAAACTGTCAGGTTGGCGCCTGGGGCTAAGTCCATTAGAGAACAGTTTTATCCAGTCCAACCTTAAATACCTTAAATATAAACAGTGGTGGCCACAGAATTAGAAACAACAACTTTACAACCATACTAAAATGTATAACTTTTGTTTAGCAAATCTGTTGAGATTGATAAGTGGTTTTATTAAAAGTTCATGGACTAAAGTACGTTTTTCATAATTTAAAAAAATTAAATTAAAAATTTGTCGCCACAGCTCCTTAAGTGCCAGGGCATAGCTTCTCGCAACCACTCATGTTGTGTGCGTTATATTTTTCACACGAATGGAAGGGACCTACAGGGTTTAGTGCCGTATCCGAAGGGCAATTTGGTTTCTGAAGCTTTTTCGAGACAAAAACACTCGGATATTTGTCAGACGTTCGCGAGAGGTGGGACCGTGCAATTTTTTTTTTTGTGTTTTCTGGGATTCGAACTTGGAACCTCACGCGCAGTGGTCCGACACACCAACCACTTACGCCACGGCGCCCACAATTTAGGCAGAATAAAAACGATTACCACGACAGGAAAAACTAAAGATTTATTTCACTCAAGTTTTACCACACAATTAGCAACAAAAAAAGATATTTCATTAAAACTGTTCGACATAAGATAAAGTAGATATTAATATATTGTAGGAAAGCCACCTTTTTCTATGACGGCAACCAATCTTTCTTGAAGACTCTCAACCAAGGCACGACATCTTGATGGTGGTATGCCCTCCTAGACTTATAGGTTCTTAATCCTCTTTCGACGTCTGCTCACAAGTTTTCTATAGGATTCAGATCCGGACTTTGGGCCGGCCAATCCAAAACATCAGTTTTTGTATCCGCAAACCACTGCTTTACAATCCGTGATGTATGCTTTAGATTGTTATCATACTGGAATACATAACTGATGGGCATGTGTGCAAAGGAATAAGGTTCCATGACAGTTTCCATGATGCCCTTATAGACGTGTTGATCCATTCGGGCACTAATGGACCAAAACCATGCCAAGAAAATGCACCCCAAACCACTATGTTTTCCCCTCCATGCTTAACGGTCTTTTATAAACTAAATTTAGAATCAAATCTCGTAAGCGTCAGTGATGTTCAGCCATATAACCTTAGCCCGAACAGATGTTACAGCAGCAGCGCACAGTGTTCATTGATGTACATATAAGGGATTGATCGCATTCAACAGCTTACCCAATGAACTAAAGTCAGAGACGAGAATTTTAGTATTTAAACAAAAACTTATTTTATTTATTAAAAGCAATTATTAGAGTGCCGAGTGTTAGTGGTTGGTGTTTAATTGGTTATATGCTGTAGTAAATCTATATAAATATGTATATTAAAGTAATTTTTAATTGTATCTTTTTTAATTATTTATGCTCATCAGTTTTTTTTTACCATTTGTATTTATATTATCAAAATTGTTATTTGTTAAGTTCATGTGAGCTATAGAACCAGGACTATGCTCCATCAGAGCCTAATCCACTGGTGGAGAAATTCACCTTGGATAGGTAAATCTCATAAACTCAAATCCAACAAAGCTGCTGGAGCCGACGGCCTTGCCGCTGAACTTTTCAAGACAGGGGGAGATGAGTTGGTAAGGAGCATGCACCTGCTCATCCGTAAAATCTGGTCGGACGAAAGTATGCCCGATGAATGGAACATCAGCATCACTTGCGCGATCCTGAAGATAGGAGACCCTCTGAACTGCGCCAATTACAGAGGTATAAGTCTCTTCAACGTCGGATCA
Source organism: Brachypalpus laphriformis (assembly GCA_945910035.1). Classification (NCBI taxonomy): domain Eukaryota; kingdom Metazoa; phylum Arthropoda; class Insecta; order Diptera; family Syrphidae; genus Brachypalpus; species Brachypalpus laphriformis. Next base: position 131,467,581 of record OX246755.1, read on the forward strand.
ACATATAAGATCCTGTCTGCCGTATTATGTGAACGCCTAAAACCGATCGTCAACAACCTGATAAGTCCTTATCAGTGCGGTTTCAGGCCGGGAAAGTCCACCTTTGACCAAATATTCACACTACGGCAGATCTTGGAAAAAACCCATGAATATAAAATCGATACGCATCACCTCTTTATCGATTTCAAAGTTGCCTATGATAGCTTGTATAGAGACGAGTTATACAGAGCCATGTCTAGTCTTGGCATATCTGCCAAGCTCGTCCGTTTGTGCAGAATGACGATGGAGAACTCTCGCTGCTCCATCAAAGTCGGTAAGAACATCACCGAACCGTTCGCTGTCAGGAAAGGTCTTAGACAAGGTGACGCGCTATCATGCGATCTCTTTAACATAGTACTTGAGAGAATTGTACGAAACTCACAAGCCAACACCGGAGGTACAATCTTTTACAAGTCTGTACAACTACTCGCTTATGCCGATGACATTGACATAATTGAAAGAACTCATTGTCTACCTAGGCTCTATGGTGAACTCCGCAAATGGCATTAGTAGGGAGATCACACGAAGAATTACTCTTGCCAATCGTTGTTACTATGGGCTAAAACGGCAATTGAGTAGCAAAGCCCTATCTCGAACTACTAAGGTAACTCTTTATAAGACTCTAATCATCCCAGTCCTGCTGTAGTCCTGCTGGCGCAGAGGCATGGGCTTTAACAAAACCGGATGAGGATGCCCTTGGTTATTTCAAGAGAAAAGTTCTTCGAGCGATCTTTGGCCCCGTCTGCATAGACGGTGAATGGAGGAGAAGGTACAATGCCGAAATATACGGCTTGTACAAAGACATCGTGTAAGTAAGTAGGTAAATTTCAGCTATATGCCGAGATGTGAATATCAATCCCTGGAGTCTTAAGGAAATGTTTCGTTTTGTCTTCTTCCTATTTCGCCGAGGTTATGATCCGAAAACAAGAGATCATAACCATCCCACTGGATGGTTTAACTGGATTCAAATGCTCTCTTCTTTGAACATGGCAATACCAGCTAAGCCGGTGGAGCTCAACTTTTCGTAAGATGGTTTCCTTGACGTGAAGGCTTCCACGGATCTTCGAACTTCTTATTCGATCAAGCTTTGTCACTCATGCTGTCATGGGACGCATCTTCATCTCAGCTGTTGTTAATTTACTCTCATACTTTTTGTACATCGTCCAACATTGTGAACCGCATGTGAGCACTGGACTAAAAATAAACTTTTTTTAACTAATGCGATACCCATTTCCCTCCAGAATGTCCACCCACATATCAAGTGCTCGTTGCAGGGATGTAGGATCCTCACTTATGATGGCTCCATCGTCAGTCAGCAAAGAATAATTGATGTACCTTGGGGTCCGTCCCTTTACCTTCAAGCAGATGGTCAAGGACTGTAATAAAAAGCAAAGGACTTAAAACGCTTCCCTGGTGCACCCGGCTTTGATTGGGAACTCTACAGTTACTCCAGCGGGGCATCTTACTCCTGTCTTTGCTCTTTCGTGCATGTCCATGATCATCTGTACATAGGTTTCTGGAACACCTCGATGTCTTAGCGCCACCCATACCAGATATTGTGGTTGTCTGTCGAATGACTTTCCAAAGTCAACCAATAGAATATGGAAATCCTTTAAGGAATCACGACGTTTTTCCATTATGATCCTTATACAATACTTTGTATTACATCTGTGGTTGATTTACCCGCGACAAACCCGCATTGATCATCAGATAGCCGTATTATTTTTCGTAGTCGGCCACCTAATACCCGCTAAGCTAGTGAAGATTTAGTATAGGGTGTCCAAAAATGAAAAACCACGATAGTTTTAAACGTTCTGCGTGTCACCCAAATATAACATTATTATGAGCGGAACAACATTTAAATATGAATGTTTTTTTTTTTTGTTTACCCTGGGTAAAGGAATATAACGGTTTTTTTCATTTACTCTTAGTTGAATGGCATACCTACACTTATTTTGATGGCAATAAAAAAATATTTTTAAGTAATTCCAAACATATTTCTCTTTGTTTATATTTCAGGAACATGAGAAGACCTGCAATTTAGACGATGATGTCATAATCTGTGACTCACCCGAACCTCCCGAAGACAATCAATTAAATTTATCATCCAAAACGACTGAAAACAATGAACTCCGCATAGGCTTCTTACTCAATTTCAATTTACAAAGTAGAGATTCTGGCCATACAGCAACAAAAGCCTCTTCCTCCACCGTAACCACCAAAGAGGCTAAAGACGCAGCCACTCCAGTTGAGAAATTAAAACGCCTTCCGCGACGTAACCGTGCCGTTCATTCTCTTTCGCGATGCCCAGCAATACCACTATCATCGCCAGCTGGTCAGCTTCTTATAAAAACCTCAAAAACACTTATGACACAAGACTACCTCATGGAACGACTGGATCGAATGGAACGTTTCTGTTATGCGCCCATTCTTGCAAAAGGAACGATTAAGCCGAAATTCCTCGATAAAAAGTATACCTCCCCAGTGTCCCATTGTACATTTAAAAAACCTCAAGACTACACAATACACACGTATGTATTCCCGCGACGGCAATTCTCCCAACGACAACGCACAGAGAATTTCATGTTCCTAAATTCTTTGCTGATCAAGCGATGTCGTCCAATCTCTGTGCGACTGCGTAAGATCACCGAGAACGAGATTATCAAACGCAAACGTGCAATGATGCATTCGAATAAACTAAATATCAAATTAACCCGCGACACATCCAGAAGTTCAAATTGGAAAATCTCCTCGCCATCGGCGGAGATCATTGTGGATACAATTGATTTGTGCTCATCGGACGATGAGGCAGAGCTGCAGCAGCACGGTCACCCGACGGATAGATGCAGTTCAATGTCGTCGACATCATCGCACGCTTTAAAATTACAAATGCAAAAGCTTGCACAGCGCCTTAACTCTGAAGTTACTCTGACGCCAATACTACGCGAACCGGTAAACGGGTTGACGCGAAATCATATATCAACCGCTTCGCCAACAGTGGTATCCCCGGCAACCTCCACGACAAACTTTAATAGAAGTTTACTTCACAAACGATCCACGGTGAAGGCAGATCCTAAGTTTTCCGCTGCGCTTAATCGGTACGAAGGCAACATCCTTTTATCGCCAACACAAAACGGCTGTGTAGGTAACGCTACAAAACCGCTTCAACCATCAGTGTTCATATTCTCCAACTATACAACAAATCCAATTACCGTCAATTCCTTCCTTTCAACGACGACGGGAACAACAACGCCAACAGCAAACAACAATAACAACAATGACCTGATAGTAAGTAGCAGCTATCAAAACGAGGAAAATCACCACGAGAGTAATTCAAAGAAGAATAGCTCCATGGCCGAATGGTATCCATCGTCAATAGCGGCGAATTCAATAAGTAGTACACATAATACCAGTAGTAATAGTGGTAGTCGAACGGCGGGTGTGAGTGAACGCAGCTCAAGAAGTTTGCCATTAATGCAATTCGGTTCGGCTAGCCGCATTGTATCAATTGACTTGACATCCTAAGGGGGTACGTCCCCTTAGAAATCATTCAAATTAGTCCTATTGTTTGCGACCGCATATGCGGCGAATGCCTTTCGACGAGCGAACTATGCGATCAAGAATATAGTAGCTGTGTAAATTAAAATGAGAAAAAAAGAGTGAAATCGATACTTTGCGAGTATCGTCGTGTATATGAGCTTGAGATGCAAGAGCGGGACGAAATAAAGAACCATTCATTTATGAATGTGATTATTTATAAGACATTATAAAACCCATTGGCAGGAATCTATTCACAAAAAATATTGTTCCTTTATGACACAAACATTTGCCTTATGACAAATTAATTAATAAATTGGACAAGCAATATTCGCCTTGCGTTGAATTTTGTTTGCAAACAAATCAGAATTCCTTCTTCAAATGGACACTGGGTATATCAGTTTAAAAGATTCAGAAATGTATTCTACCACTGACTGTCATCCAGTATTCTGAAGTTATGCGCAATAAAAAGTCACAACTCAGAACTCAAGGGGCTGCAAAATGACTACAAAGCTTTTTGTTTCGTGTATGTTATAAAGAAACTACATCTTAACTACTCTATATATGTTCGAAATACACATCATCCGTTTTCGCTATTGTACTGTTTATTTAACTTATTAAGGGATATTTTATTGTTTCTGTTAAATTTACTGGTCTTTTTGTTTTGCTCTTGTTGCATTGTTTTATAGAGGATGTTTCGGAAACACGGTCACATTTAAGCCAAATAAATTCGCGTTAAGGTAATTTTAAGCAATAAAAAAACGAGGTAGTAATTTCTCTGATTTTTAACCAGTAAGGACATTTTATCGGTTTTGACTTACACCTTAAAAGGAATATATTTTCCAAATGTATGGTTTTGAATAAGCTTTCATGCGATGAAGTTTCGATAATGTTGACCCCTATTACGGAACGTCCTGTGTATCAATATTTCCATAGTCGAAGTAACAGTTTGTCATCTTGTTGCACCCTTTCCAGTATCATTCGAATCGACTATGTGGAACGAGAGATATTACCTGTAACCTTATTTTTCAGGTGACACTCTTATGGATAAGGGCTATATGTAGTTATAATTCAAAGACTTCACAGTAATAATGTTATCACATGAATATTTAATTTTGCTGGTATTTTATGAAATTTCGTTTCTGACCTAAGCATTCCAGCTTTCAGTTTTCATCTATCCTAGCCACATAACGCACTTTTTCCTATATTTTAGATCTTTCTGTTGTAGGTGATAGCGAAGTCTGGCTAAGGCCTTTAATAATGGTGTCACATTCGATCTACTGCTAGTTTTAATGACAATATTGATATATTGACGAGGGACATGTTGTTTTTATAGGCATGGAAGACTTCAAGACTTTAGCATTTAAAATGTAGAACTGCCGCGTTTGCGTTAGTTCTGTGGCCGCAAGGTAAAACCGCCTCCTAAGTCGAGTTAGGAAAAAAAATTTGTTAAAGATGCTAGAAGATGCTCTACTATTCGAAGTTTATGCTACCAAATTTTTACCTTGTTATCCTCACCGAGTTATAGGCAAAGGAACAAGACAAATTCCCATACGTTTTCGGGAAAAACGAAAACCATAAACTTGTTTTCTGAGAATCTGTAAAAATCGACTTAGGCGGTTTTACCTTATGGACACAGAGTTAATAGAGAGTTGATTTATTCGATCAATTGAAATCATCAGCATTCGTCTCAATTGCAAATCAATTATGTTTCATCAAATACCATGTAACAACAAGATAGTGCACGACATACAAAGAAAAAACTTGCGAACAATTTTATATGAGGTTCCTTTAACACGACCCCAAGCTTTTCAGAATCTTTTTGCTCTCAGAAGTTCAACCGCTCTCAGAGCTTTAACTTATTTGTGATTGTTTTTTCTCATTGAATACGCTTTCGCAAAATAATAGAAGGCCCCCCCCCCTTAAAAAGAAACTTTCCCATATGTTTCGGTTGCCTAAAAGGGAACACAATTGGAAAAAAGATAAAACGCTTTCCTCTGTGAATTTGCTCACCTTCGGTTCCCGACCGCCCATGCATGGGAGAGCTTTTCACTTTTAAATCCATTTGATGTGCCCGTTGCACTATATTGGTATTCAGGGTTATCGCGAATAAATTTTCCCTCGGAATTTTTTCTTCGAACAAAAATTGGATATCTTCAAAATAAAAGGAAATAAATGGATATCGCGATTGCCTTGAAAATACTCTTGAATTGTCATTCGTGATACTTATTTCTTTTCCGGGGAGTTATTTTCTCTTGTTTAAAGAAACTTAATTTTTGCTCGGGGGAAAAATTCCGAGGGAACATTTGTTCACGATAACCCTGATTATATATTGTATATGGTTTTTGGTTCTACTTATCACCATTGTGCGAGCTGTTAAACGGAAACCAATATTTGTTAGCGTCTAATGAACGCTTTCTTGCTTTTAGCGAATTATTCGCTGTGTGGTATCATTATCGGCGAAAAAGAAAATCGTTCAATATATCGAGTTGCGTGAAACTGTGTTTGTTTTTCTGTTCATTCCTTAAATTTGTGACTGAAAATTTGTCTTCTCCTAATTTAGGTAAATGAAAGCTGGGGTCAAATCGCGTCCTCCGTGAACGGATAACTCGTCACCTAATTTGTATGTATGTTGTTGCTAGATCTACCAACAACACAATACAAATTACGTTACCAGTCATCCGTTGACAAAGGGCACGATTCGACCCCTGTTTTATAACCAAATCATAATACCAAGTAGCCAGATCCATCTGAATATTAGTAACTTGCGAATGTTAATGCCCTCAATCCCCAATTGGATTCAACGAACATAGTACATGAATTGCTCTATTTGGCAATTATTCGACTTTCGGTATTATCGTTTGAATTTTGAATCGACTCGCGAATTTTAATATAGGGTCGGTCCACAGTACTTATTTCGGTGAAAAAATACAGTCATAAATGTCGGTTTTTTTTTTTTCAGCGTTCTAGTCAAACCACTTAGCAAACCAATAATGATTTTTAATCCTTTTGATAGAAAGGTAGGTAGAAAGAAGTGGCGGTTCTGTAAAACAGAGACCCAATTAGCACAGTTGTGCCGTTTTGATACCACGACTCATTTTGATAGAAAAATCTTCCTACAAACACAAAATAGTTGCAAATGGGTTATATTTCTGTTTGACGAGCAATATTTTTGTATGTACTAAATGATTTGTGGTTCTAGCTTAAGTGTTAAGAGCTCACGTAATATACGACAGCTGCCTATTTTTGACTTTCCCAAATATTGGCTTAAAAATGTGAATGTTTATGCATGTAAACTGATTTTCCTAGTTTGTACCACTCAAATTGTTTGTGCTCGCTAATCTATGCATCTCATGCTAAATAATAAATACACGAAATTCAATGCAATTTCACAAGATAAACTTTATTGAAAGACAATCTCAACTATTTCAATCAAATACGTCACAGCTACATGATCCCTAAGCCGTCCCAAAGGATTGCAGACACTAAATGCATATATAATTATATTTATCTGTAGTACTACTATTATTATTACTAACAAAGCAATTGGTATTTTTTTTTTTTTTAATAACGCACCCGTATTTTGATGGTCGTGTAATTTATTTCAACGGCGTATCTTGTAAATTCGTATTTTGCTAAGAGTATCGCTGTAAAATGTGTATACCGATACATTTATCAGGTGACACGAAGATCAGAATACGGTTGTTAAAGAAAATTCTCTCACAAATAACTTTATACATAGTTAGGTGATAATATAATTGAAATACAAAGCATCTACAAAATTGTTCGGGTTACGAGTATAATAGCAATCAAACAAAGTATGTATAGCAAGCAAAATAATGTATAATAGAATACTACGTACCCTTAAGGAGGAATCAAATTTCAAACGAGAACTGAATGCTTTCATTGAAATTCCTTTTTTTATATAAAGAAACAAAAAAAAATCGAACGATTATATTTATTTATATGACAATGTAAAAATTAGTTAAACATACAAAAGTAACACACACACACACACTGGCATAAACGTTAAATAATTTACATGTCAAGTTTGTTATGTAAGTGTTTATAAAATAAAATCAATATTATTTAAACACTGAATTTGAGTTTAGTTAGCTAAAAACAAAAGAAAAGGAAAAAGTGTTCCATCAACATTCCTTTTAGTTTTAACTTTTTTTTTTCTTTTATTTCTTATTATTATTTTTTTTTAATTTTCTATATATCTTCAATGACAAATAATTAAACATATGATATATATTTAGGTATTTGTAATCATTTTATGGCGAAAATAATATGAAATAAATGAAAAAAATATAAACAAAAAAATTGTAATGTATACTGCCTACGCTTAATTTATATTATAAAAAAAAAACATTATAATAAAACCTGCAATTTTGTAAATTATTTCACAGTCTTTGGTATTTGTTTTGTAACAGTTTTCACACGTTTTTCAAATAAAAAAGTTAAAAAATTATGTATTAAAATATTTTTAAAAAAATCTGTTAAAATTGTTTTCAACACTTTTCTGTTTGTACACAGCTAGTGTGAGAATGTGAACATTTTTTTTTAATAAAAAGAAAAATTGAAAACTTAGCATATGCATTCATTTTTATAACATAATAATAAAGAAAATATTAATGAAAATGAGTGAATTTTTTTTATTTTGTACATCTATCGATTGCGATAAGTTTTTTTTTTTATTTTCTTTATATAATATAAGTTTAGACAAATAATTGGTATATAATATGTGAAATATTTCGTAATAAAAATACAAATATAAATATCAATTGATAACTTAAAAATTACGAAGCAATTGAATGTGTTTTAATTTGTCTGAATCACTCAGGCTTTTAGTAGGAGTGACGCATTGTGATTTGGCTTTGATTCATTGAATTATTTGGCACGTGCCTACAGGCTCTAAAGGTGACATCGTAGAAATTGTGTCATGAAGGTGACATTGAATCGCATGTAAGGATAGAAAATAGTCACTTAACTTTTCGGGTGACACAACTTTTTGAAGAGAGAGGTACTTGTTCTATTCTATTGCAAAACTAACTTTTTTACTCATTCAATCAGCTTTTTTGTTTGTGGCTGTTATGTATGTAGATTGTAGAATAAGTGTGGAATAACATATTGTTTTTGAAAGATTGATTGATTAGCGACAAATACTGAAAAAAATATGAGAAACAATGACGAAAAACCAACGGATGAGATCTGAAGCATTCAAATCCCATAGGGTGGTTTGACACGGAACATGCGCTGCTTCATCTATAAAATGTGGTTAAATGGAAGTATGAAATATCTCTAATTCTCAAGAAAATCCTGTGAGCTAACTACAAAGAAAGAATTCTTCTCAATCTATACCATAAAGTCTTACTTGAAATATTACATAAGCCGTGTTTTTTTTAAACCTAACCAGTCAGTAGTTGCTAGTAAAGTAAAATTTTACACATAAAACAAATACAAACACTAGCTGGCTTGATTTAATCCCCAGCCGAAAGTTAAGGTCGATTCACAGCTCAGCGACCGGAGAATGCGAATGAGCGAATATTTGCAAATTTTGACATTTCATTCACAGCCGCTTTTTTTGTGGTCGCGGCAATCCACAAATTTGAGTTGTCATTAATTTTATAACTAATTGCCTAAACGTGAAAAATGCATAAATACATAGCGTAGCTATGTTAATGTATATGTCAAATGTTAAATTTGAGTTGTCATTAGTCTTATAACTAATTGCCTAAACGTGAAAATGCATAAATACATGGCGTAGCTTTCATCCAGGAGGTAATATCATACATTCTTTCGATAAATTCAACCACGATCTTACCCACCAAGAACAAAGCAAACGAACTGTGAGGTTAAACTCTCGCGAATGTTTTGGTCGCGGGAATGTGGATTGCGTCCTACATGTGTGGAATGTGAATAAAAGTTGACAGTTCGCAGAAATCATTCGCTTATTCGCGGAAAAATCGGCGAATTGTTAATTTCTTCGCAGAAACTAATTCCTTTTTAACTTTTTATATATTAATCGATAGATAAATTAAGGTCCGTTCTTTTGGAATAGTAAAATTGTCCATGGCGTTCTTATAAATATGCTAAAAACGGTTTGTTCACATTTTGGGCATTCGCAGTTCGCTGAGCTGTGAATGAACCTTTAAGGCCCATTCACAGCCCAGCGACCTGCGAATGCCCAAACTGCGAACAAACAGTATTTAGCACATTTATAAGCACGCCCTTGGCAATTTTATTATTCCAAAAGTAGCGAGCTTAATTTATCTATCGATTAATATATAAAAAGTTGAATTGTAATTAGTTTCTGTGAAGAAATTAACAATTCGCCGATTTTTCCGCGAATAAGCGAATGATTTCTGCGAACTGTCAACTTTTATTCACATTCCACACATGTAGGACGCAATCCACATTCCCGCGACCAAAACATTCGCGAGAGTTTAACCTCACAATTCGTTTGCTTTGTTCTTGGTGGGTAAGATCGTGGTTAATTTATCGAAAGAAGGTAAGATATTACCTTCTGATTGAAAGCTACGCTATGCATTTATGCATTTTTCACGTTTAGGCAATTAGTTATAAAATGAATGACAACTCAAGTTCGCGGATTGCCGCGGCCAGATGAAAAAGTAGCTATGATGGAAAAGTCAAAATTTGCGAATATTCGCTTATTCGCATTCGCAGGTCGCTGAGCTGTGAATCGACCTCAATTGGGATAATATGTGGAACAATTATGGAACATCCGGTTAGGTGGGAATATTTGCTGCTAGCAGGTTACAGTTTGGAACACAGTGTTTTTAGTTACCTAAACAAGCAAACCCCAGCCACTTGTATAAACTGCAAAGGAAAACATCCTGCGAGCTATCGAGGTTGCGAAGTGGCGAAAGAGCTCCAAAAAGGCGCGATACGCTTAAAAATTCCATGCGCCCTAATCCGAAACCAATTAAGAACAGACCCAAAATAGCTACAAAAAAAGCAGCGAAAGATAGGAAATCCGTCAATATTGACTTAAGACCGGGTAACGAAAAAAACCCAAACGCAGTAGAGAAAATGTGACAGAAGCAAAGTCTTCGAATACTGACGCACAGTCTTATGCTCAAGCGGCGATGGCAGCTAATGGCAAGTATATGACCGTCAACCCACGGGAGATCAAGGCAAAAAACCGTCCAAACTCTAACGTCAAGACTCCTGCTCAAGTTGCGACATTGGAAAACGGTGATACAGGTAGCTCACAAAATCCAGTATCCAATGTTTTCTCCTTCATACTTGCGAAACTTGAAGAGCAATGCAAAACAAACAAACTTATTTTCGAGAGACTAGTTGCACTAGAAAGCAACATTCATAATAGGCGCACTTCAACCCGAATATGAAAGAAATGCTAAAAATTCTTACATGGAACGCTAACGGCCTCATACGAAGACTCGACGAGTTAGAAATATTTATACGAGAAATAGACATTTTGCCTTCAACATTTCGTCTATATATTGTCCACTGCGATGTAAACTTGAAGAAAGTGATTTCATAAACATCTCCAACTTCCTTAAACCAAATTTTATTATTGGTGGCGACTTCAACGCGAAACACCACTCTGGGGTTCAAGGTACGCCTCCCAGAAAGGTAGAAAGCTTTATAATGCGGGTATGCAATACAGTTGTGATTTTCACTCGATGGGTAAACCAACATATTGGCCGACTGATAGAAATAAGATACCAGATCTGATCGATTTCTTTGTTGTTAAAGGAATATCTGGCAACTGTATAAGTTGAAGAAAGCTTTGATCTCTCCTCTGATCATTCTCCAATCATTATAACGATAAGCGATGCTCTGATTAAAAAATTAGGACCGGTCAGATTAACCAGCGCGAAAACTAATTGGGATGGCTTTAAAAAAGATATTAAGGCAAATACTGAGCTGAGGGTATCACTTAAAACGCCATATGAACTTGAAGTTGAAGTTGATCGCTTCGTCGAAATCCTACAGAATGCCGCGTGGAAGAATACTCCCAAACCAAAGAAAACGCCGGCAAGCTACATTCAAACTTATCCACAGGAAATAAAGGATATGATTAAGGAGAAGAGAAAAGCACGCAAAAAATGGCAACAAACTCGGGCTCCGCAACATAAAGCACATCTTAACCGTTTGTGCAACTCACTAAAAAGTTCTATTAAAAACCTTAAGAATAATGAAATGCAAACTTACCTAGAAAGCTTAACGGCAGAAAAAGATTCTAATTACTCGCTTTGAAAGGCTATAAAAGGTATTAAAAAACCTCAAATTCAAGCCGCCCCAATTAGGAAAAATCAAGGCGAATGGGCCAGGCATGATAAAGAGAAAGCCCAAGTTTTTGCCACCCACCTGGAAGAAACTTTCAAACCGTTTGATGGACAAGCTCTTATTGAAAATATAAATATGTCTTATATAGCCAATAGCGTAATAAGAAATGCAACACTTACCGAACTTAAGCAAGAAATAAAGAAACTTAGATCTAAGAAGGCTCCTGGATACAACCTAATTACGAGAGAGGTTCTTAAAGCCCTACCAAGAAAAGCTCTAATTAAGCGTCTGTTCATTATAAACGCCGCACTCAGACTAGAATATGTTCCCAGTCAATGGAAAGTCGCCGAAATCATAATGGTCTTTAAGCCCGGAAAACCGCTGAATGAAAAAACGTCTTATAGACCGATTTCGCTTTTTCTAATTATATCCAAGGTGTTCGAGAGAATATTGATTAGGCGAATGCAGCCGGTTATAGAAGAAATGCATCTCATTCCGAATCATCAATTCGGATTCACAAGTAAGCATTCTACAGTTGAACAGTACATCGAATAACACATGTAATCAAAAAGTCACTTGAAGAAAAAAAAATTTGTACAAGCGTATTCCTTGACGTCTCTCAAGCCTTTGACAAGGTCTGGCACGAAGGCTTAAAGTTTAAATTACGACAAGTTCTGCCAGAGCACCTATATAATATTTTGAAAAACTACCTTACGAATAGACTATTCCGCGTCAAATGTGGAAATGAATATTCAGATTTCAAGGAAATAATGGCTGGGGTGCCGCAAGGAAGCGTTCTTGGTCCAGTCTTGTATCTATTATACACCCATGATATACCGCAAGTAGAGGGCACTGAGCTAGCTACATTTGCCGACGACACTGCTATCTTGGCAGTAGGTAAAACGGTTGAAGATACTACAGAAAAACTGCAAGAATCGCACTTAACGAGACCAAATCTGTTCATGTAAATTTTACTTATAAGAAAATAAATAATTTACCGATCTTCTCAAACTCGGTGCAAATTCCGTTTGCAAACGAGGCTAAGTATCTTGGAATGACACTTGATACAAAGCTGAAATGGAAAACGCACGTTAAGAAAAAACGCAAAGAACTAGATAATAAATATGGAGAAATGTATTGGTTACTTGGAAAAACCTTGGAAAAAATTGAAAAGATTATAAAAATAAATGCGGACATCTGAGGAATAAAACGGAAGACGCCAACGATAATCGGGGTGAATATCTCACATACCAACATGACCCTTACCTCTCAAAATAATACCCACACCAATACGTACATATGTATGTACACTACCTCGAAAACAATTTTGTTAATTTTCTCGTCTTCTTTGTGCTTTGTCCCTTCGGTTTCGATTTACACTTTTCTGTGAGAAGCAAGCACACACCACTTAGCGAATACGGACGGTACGAATAAATTTCGTCTGGTGAGAGTACTATTAAATGTATATACAATGATAATCCGCAATAATTAATTAATTATAATTAGCGAGACATTACTGTACATTTTTTAAATTTTACAGACTTTGGTTTTGTTTTCATTTTTCTGATTCGGTTGGTTTCCTTATTTCGTTTGGTTTTCGTTTTTTTTATTAATCCCTTGTATATGTGCGGACCACTTGAAAACTATTTAAAAAAAAAATTAAAACCACCAAAGTGCACAGCTCTTCACTTAAAATTTGCATTCTACTTCCCCTAAGTCCCATTTCGCGTCATGCTTCCACCTTAATTTACCAGTTGCAATTTATTTCTTATATTTTCGAACATCATCAAAAAAAAAAACAAAAAAACAATTCGCACTCAACTGTCAAGCGAAGTTCGAACATTCCCACGAATGAAATCCCATAAAAGTTGTGCACTGCTCTGAAACCAAAAAAAAAACAACACTTCCCACGTTTCGCGTGAAATAAACTTAATTCAACGAAAAAAGCCAACAATTACTTACAATCTCTTATCGCGCGCAAATTCCATCGATCAAGTACAATGTCCACCGACGGATTCCACAATGGTGTACAAGTCTAGAGCAGGAGGCCAGCCGCGACGACAACGACGACCAAGTGGTGATCATCTACAGCAGAAATGGTGATGCAGCTGCTGAATGTCACAAACCTATGACGTCCTCCAAAATAGTGTTGACTAAACATTTATTACTATTATTATTATTTTTTTTTAATTATTTCTACTTCTACCACTCGACGAGACTTTTCGTCGTAAGATCGTGAGCTACATAGTTTCCCTGTGCCTCGTACATTTGTTGCAAGAGAGGGTGGGTGGCACCTACATCCTTGGGGCTGGGCTCAAGCATTTGCATCTCTGGAAAATGGGAGTTTGTCTGTGCAAGGACAAGGTTGAAGATGGACACATGGAAGCTGGACCTGGAGCTGGAGGACACACGGAGCCATCGCCACGCGAGAGTGGCCAGTGGAGCACATGTGGTTTGGAATCCTACAACAATATGAAGTCGCTGTCGGAGACTGTGGACAAACTGGTGAACGAGACGCTAGATGTTATCGTAACCGTGATTGACAAGTGAGTGAGGGTGGTGTGGGGGGGTGGTGGGTGTTTTGTAAATGTAAATCTTTGTTGTGTTCGATCCAATTACGGCGGTTTCGTGTTCCATTGTCAGCTGGGCTTTTCCAAACTGCTGCTCGGAGATTGTCGTTTAATTTATGAGACTTGCTAGTTGGAAACTGATGTACACCGACACCGGGAATGCGTACTTCTTCAAAAATATATCAATTTCAACTCGAAATGACTAAGCGTAGGCACTTATGTGCATCGCAAGATTACTATCGCAATGCTATGTGTGTCATATATGTACATATGTACGAGTATAATGAATTTGTGCTTCGCTGGCTTCCTAGAATCCCGATAAACTTATTTATTCGCTGATATGTAGCGGATTCTTTGTTTATTTTCATGTCCAAGTTGTAAATTGTGCAAATTGGACTTGATCGGATTATGTTTGATTCTGTTGTGAAACAAACAGTACATACTTAATGAAAAATGTCCAAATTTCAAGAACGCAGTGCATTGGATTCTACCGTGTGCGCCAATGAATCGCGAACAATGTTAAGTGGCCATGATTCATGCAATTCAAAATGATTTCAATATCATTCAGGTCATCACATAAATAATGAGGGTTTCCTTGTAATTTATATAATTAAAAAAATAAAATTAAAAAACCGAACTTTTTCAGTCGCTCCTAATAATGGCAACAGAAATGGTACAGATAATTGTTCCTATACCGGTAAAAAAAAAATAGTTCTGTTCACTTTCGACATCGGTCTGATTTCTCATTCTCCGATTGCTTAAATGATTTTGCCAACTTCCGAAATAATTTTCTGGATTGTGTTTCCTGCAACATGTGGCCTGGCATTGACTTAATGGACAATTGCCCAGCGCTAGCCGTTTTTTTTTAAGAGCTAACTCCAACCGGAGTAATTGTTCACTGTAATACTCTTTTGTGATGATTTGGCCAGGAGGAAATATTTGAAAATAGACAACACCACTCACGAGGGCGCCGTGTCGTAAGTGGTTAGTGTGTCGGACCACTGACCACTGAATCCCAAACAGTTTTTTCACGGTCCCACCTCTCGGGAACGTGTGACGAACATCCGAGAGTATTGTTGTCTCGAGAAAGCTTCTCAAAACAAATTGCCCTTCGGATACGCCACTAAA
This sequence comes from Brachypalpus laphriformis, assembly GCA_945910035.1. Lineage (NCBI taxonomy): Eukaryota > Metazoa > Arthropoda > Insecta > Diptera > Syrphidae > Brachypalpus > Brachypalpus laphriformis. The sequence continues at coordinate 131,483,135 of OX246755.1, forward strand.
CTGTAGGTCCCTTCCATTCGTGTGAAAAATATAACGCACACAACATGAGTGGTAGCGAGAAGCTAGGCCCTGGCATTTAAAGAGCTGTTGCGCCCTATATTTGTTTGATGTGGAAATCCCTCTATTTAGAACAGTCGTTCTAACGTGTATAAAAAATGATTAACTGCTTTTTGAATGAGGGCCATGTCCTTAACCTTCCTAAATATGGGACAAGAGTCGTTTACCAAATGCTTTCTAGTAGAAAATTGATTTATTACAAAAGCTGCGTGTGTTCCGAGTTTGTTGGGTTTAAGAGAGGTTTTCATGCAAAATTTAGTGTGGATTCGTTGACTGATAAAGAAGCCTTCATCTAACAGAGATACAGACATACATATACACATGTAGAGATATTCTATTTTAATGTATTTTTTTTATTCAAATTTGTTTAGTGAACCAGAACCACCTAGTTCAATGGTTTTGCTGCATGTTATAACAGACAAACCTTCCGGTTGGATCGAGCTGGTCAAATCTCTAATACGTGTAGTTCCCGTGAAACATCCAATGGGAGCGAGTGTAATCGCTCTGCTCCTCGATGATAGCCCACTACCAACAAAAGATTCCGTACTGAAAGTTGCTGATATGATCACACATTCCCTGCGAAGGACACCAAGGCGTGAGCGGAATCTATGTGTTATACTTGGCTGTCTGGCTGAAAAGTTAGCCGGTCCAAGTAGTATTGCAATGTTAAATGATACGACGCTTCAGTACCTGATTGATAATTTAGAAGATGGCGTTAACTATGATGTAACATTATTATCTCTGATCGCTTTAGAAAAGTTTGCCCAAACCAGCGAGAATAAAGCAACGATTAAGGTAAAGTCTTTTTGTTTTATAAGCTGAAATTAACTTTACAGCGGACTTGTGTGATTGCAGAAAAAACTAGCCGAACATCCTAATAATCCACTTATACGTTTGGAAAAATATGCCGTAGACAGTGACTATGTATTGCGACAGATCGGTTTCTGTGCTCGGTGGTGTTTGGATAATTATTGTGAGTTGACATACATATATGCTTTAAAGCAAAGTAAGTAACTCAAATTTTATTATTTTTTATTGCAGTTACTGTTGAGGGAAGGAGTTACTCGTATGAAACAGTAGATTTAAGCAACATTAATGTAATGCTAAACACGAAGGATGTCAGTGAATATTTGAAGATTTCGCCAGATGGCCTGGAGGCACGATGTGATGCGTACACATTTGAAAGTGTGCGCTGTACATACCAGGTAAGGAAGAATATAATTGATATAACTTAAGAATAACTGCAATTGGCTATTAGGTAAGGTTAGGAGACCTTGAGGTCTATTGTGGACCCGTTTATAGTTTTTTGGGAACCTATACTTACTTCTTGGATAGGGCGCCGTGGCTCAAGTGGTAAGTGTGACGGGACACTGCGCGTGAGGTTCTACGTTCGAATCTCAGAAAATACCAAACAGTTTTTTCACGGTTCCACCTCTCGTGAACTTCTGAGAAACATCCGCGAGTATTGATGTCACGAGAAAGCTTATCAATGCAAATTACCCTTCCAAAATGGCACTAAACTGTAAGTCCCTTCCATTCGTGTGAAAAATATAACGCACACAACACGAGTGGCTGGGAGAAGCTAGGCTCAGGCACTTGATGAGCTGTTGCGCCAAATATACTTATGTATTTTTTTATCCTTGCTTTTTACCATCTCGTAAAGCAGTTCATAGCTTTTTTAGCTCTGCGATGTTTTAGAAAAACCTGGAGTCTAGTAAGCGAAAACGCCGCCAGTCATTCCAAAAAGCACCAAGTAGTTGATCTTGTTACGAAGTCTTGTATTCCATATTTGTTTTGATTTACAATATGTAGTTGTCGATTAGTATGTCGTGGATCTATTTCCGATATGGGGTGGTATGCATGATATGATATCTCGTTTAGAAACTTCTTTATCTAAGTTCATGTTTGAGCCATCGCTGAAGGTTGTATTTTCTTTGTACTTGGGCGTCATGGCGCAGTCGTTAGTGTATCGGACCATTGCGCGTGGGGTTCCATGTTCGAATCCCAGAAAACACCAACAAGTTTTTTTCACGGTCCCACCTCTCGCGAACGTTTGACAAACATCCGAGAATATTTGTTGTGTCAGGATATTAAGAAAAGAGTTCCTTTGATTTAAAAGTAAAACGATTTATTTAGGGAACAAAGTATATGTATGCACAACGGATATGTATATTTATATATGCAAGTAAGGACGGCGAATTTACGTTCCGGTCACGACGGCGTACTACGAACGAATGTCTTCTAGCCTATGAGTATCCCTAACGTATGTGTGGATATGTACGAGTGTAATTTCGGACGTGTGTATGTGTATCTGTGGGTTATGGGTGCATCTGTTCTAGATGTTGACAGTTGTCACGAGAAAGCTTCTCAAAAACAAAATATAAATTGCCATCCGGATACGGCACATAACTGTAGGTCCCTTCTATTCGCGCTAAACTATAAAGCACGAAACACGAGTGGCTGCGAGCAGTTAGACCTAGGCACTTAATGAGCTGTTGCGCCAAATTTATATTATATTAGGTCTGTTCGCGTACCTTCCCAAAACAGCGATTTTTTACGAAAACCTGTTTGAGTACTAAGAATTTTTGTAGTTTTTGACAGAAGAGAGCGCTCTCGAGAGAGTAAGAAATTTCCCCATGCTACGAATTTTAGTGCAAGAAATTTCTGTGGGCTAGTTTGTGAAAACTGTCAAATCTGTCAAATCGCTGTATATGTTATTTTTTGTTGGATCGTTCCTTCTCTTTCTTTCTTTCGCGTACAATTGGGTTTGAGGTTTGACGTTTAAAAAGTGGGCAACTGTTGTGGTTCAACGCGTTCGTTTACTTTTTCGTAATTTTACCTCTCTGAGAGAATTTTACCCCAACTCATGGAAATTTGACAAATTTCGAATATTAGTACACAAAGTATGCGAACAGACATATTATATTATATTATATTATATTATATTCTATGTACATGCGTACATATAGTTTATTTACTTATTATTTCGTCTCAAATAACAAAGGCTTTAGACCTAAGTACATAAGTATATACATTTTAAAAACAGAAGAAATAATATACATACAAACGAGTAATTAACAAATAAAAATATAGAACAAACAATCATGACTGCACTCCATCCAGTAAGACTTTCTTTATGCAGGAGATTGCCTTGTTGAAATCAATTAAATTGACATTAGCATTATATGCTATCATTTAACTGCTTATTGAGGAGGATCGGCTGTAATTAGTACGCGAGTGGGATATGCTAGACAATCGATTGTTTCGTGAATTGAGAGAAGAAACGCATATGTTGAAAAGGCTTAGGGGAGTCAATCTCACCAATGATTATCCTATGTAAAAAAATAACTCTTGCCACCGTTCTTTTAGCTTCAAGTGATTCTAAACTAATGATTTTTAGCCTAGATTGGTAGGATGGTTCTGCATCTTCTTCTTCTTCTTCCTTTTATCAGCGAGGCCATGATCCGAAAACAAGGGATCACAACCCTCCCACTTCACCGCATTTCTACTGATCCGCATGTGGGGTTCGCCTATTTGACCTCAGAAAATATCGGCAGGCCTGCCGATTTTGGATCACTCGGTTACTGAGGCCAATGAAATGCCGATGTCGTCGCATTTGTCTGATCCAGGCGTTTATAGGCCTGCCTTTCCTACATCGCGATGTCTTTGGAACGTGCATTGATATTGCCTTTTTAACAGGGTTCAAATGATCTCTTCTTTGAACGTGGCAATACCAACTGAGCCGGTCACGCTCTATTTTTTGTACGATGGTTTCCTTGATGTGAAAGCTTCCACGGATCTTCGAACTTCTTATTCGATCAAGCTTGGTCACTCCTGCTGTCATGCGAAGCATCTTCATCTCAGCTGCCGTTAATTTACTCTCATACTTTTTGTACATCGTCCAACATTGTGAACCGTATGTGAGCGCTGGACGTACAACTGCGGTGTAGAGCCTTCCTTTCAACTTAGGGGGCATTTTTCTGTCACAGAAGATAGCGGAATTTTCTCGCCACTTCATCCACCCTACGCTTACACGATGATTGATGTCGTCATCACAAGTTGCTTTGCTATTGAACATAGATCCCAGATATTTGAACTTTTCGCACTTGGGAAGCACTGTTCCATTCAAATAAACGTCTGGAATAGGCCTGAGTGGATCAGAGAACGGGCAGCACAAGTACTCTGTCTTTTTTGAACTAATGCGATACCCATTTCCCTCCAAAACGTCCACCCACACATCAAGTGCTCGTTGCAGGGATGTAGGATCCTCACTTATGATGGCTCCATCGTCAGCAAAGAATAACTGATGTACCTTGGGGTCCATCACTTTACCTTCAAGCAGATAATCAAGGACTGTAATAAAGAGCAAAGGACTTAAAACGCTTCCCTGGTGTACCCCGACTTTGATTGGAAACTCTTCGGTTACTCCAGCGGGGCATCTTACTTTTGTCTTTGCTCCTTCGTACATGTCCATAATCATCTGTACATAGGTTTCTGGAACCCCTCGATGTCTTAGCGCCACCCATATCAGATCTCGTGGTTGTCTGTCGAATGCCTTTTCAAAGTCAACCAATACAATATGCAAATCCCTTAAGGAATCACGATGTTTTTCCATTATGATCCTTATACTTTGGCGAACCCCACATGCGGATCAGTAGAAATGCGGTGAAGTGGGAGGGTTGTGATCCCTTGTTTTCGGATCATAGCCTCGCTGATAAAAGGAAGAAGAAGAAGATCCTTATACTTTGGATTGCATCTGTGGTTGATTTACCCGAGACAAACCCGCACTGATCATCAGATAGCCGTATTATTTTTCGCAGTCGGCCACCTAATACCCGCTCAACGATCTTCATGGTGTAAGACATCAGCTTGATCGAACGGTAGTTATCACAGTTTCGCGTATCACCCTTCCCTTTGTATACAGGGAGAAGGTAACTTTCCCTCCATTCATTCGGCATTGGATCACCTCTCACGAATTTGGAGATGAGAATTCTGAGCTATCTGAACCCGATATCTCCCATCTTTTTCCAGAACTCAGAGGGTATTTCGTCTGGCCCAATCGCTTTTCGTTTTTTGGAGTATTTGACCGCCTCACTAACTTCTTCGACTGTAATGTCGGGTATTTCTTCACAGTTAGGGGTGGCTCTTGGAAAGTATAGCCGGGGAAACAGTTCATTCAAAAGCTCTTCACAATACTGCCGCCACCTCTGCAGAATTTTGTCGTCATCCACAAGAAGCTGGCCATACTTATGTCCTGTATCCCCTTGTGGGTCCTAGGGCCTCTACTACGCCTACGCGCCATCGTGTACGGTTTCTGGCGATGTGTCTGAGTTCTCCCCAACTTTTCCCTAACTGCCGTGCCTCCTTCTCGACTGTTCTGCGCCATGTTTTCCGCGGACCGCCAGGTCTTCTGCCATCCTGAGTTAGAGGGTTCCATTGCATAGCATGGTTCGCTATGGAGCTGTCACCCTTTCGGAACGTGTGACCAATCCACTGCCACTTCCGCCGTTGGATAGTTGTGCCTATTGGTTCCTGACCCGTTCTCTCGTAAAGGTGTTCGTTAGAGATACGATTGGGCCAGAAAATCCTTAAGATATTGCGCAGACACCTATTAACGAACGTTTGCAGCTTTCTGGTGATAGTAGTGGTCACTCTCCACGTGCTGCAACCATATAGCAGCACGGATTCAACGTTGGAGCGGAACAGTCTTATTTTGGTGCTCAAACTGATTGCATTGCTTCGCCATATTTTGGACAACATCCCGAACGCGGACTTTGCTTTGGCGATCCTGTTGGCTATATCCAGTTCGGTTCCACCATCGGTCGAGACAATACTCCCAAGATACTGGAAATCCTCTACTCTCTCTACCGGTTGTCCAGCAATGCATATTTGAGCCGATGAGTTAGTTCCAAGGCTGATGATTTTAGTTTTTGTCGTATTAATTTTCAGCCCGACGACACCTGCCTCCCTCTCCACATCTGCTGTCATTTGGTGGAGGTCCATAATTCTGTGGGAGAGTAAGCATACATCGTCTGCGTAGTCAAGATGCTTCAGTTGAGATGTAAGAGTCCATCGAATTCCTCCGTTTCCCGTCGACAAAGCTGCATGAAGCACATCGCTAATCACCAATAGGAATAATATTGGTGAAAGGATACAGCCTTGTCTTACCCCACTTTGGATCTCAAATTCCTCAGACAACCTTCCCCTGTGCAGAACGTGACATTTGGAGCCTTCATATGTAGCTTTGATAATAGCAATTAGTTTATCGGGAATGCCTCTCCTGCGTAAGGCACGCCAAATAAACTCCCTGTTGACACTATCGAACGCCTTCTCAAAATCGATGAACAGCAGGTGCAGTGGCGATCGATATTCAACACACTGTTCGATGATAATCCGCAGGGTGTTGATGTGGTCGGCACAGGAGGATCCAGAGCGGAAACCTGCTTGTTCGGCATCGAGTGTGTCTTCGAGATGTTGTTTGATTCGCTCAAGGATGATTTTAGCTATTATCTTAGCTACAGCAGGCAGCACGCAGATACCCCTCCAGTTTCCGCACTCCATTAAATTTCCTTTCTTAGGAAGCTTGACGATCATTCCCTTTTTCCACTCGTTAGGAAAGCTCTCAGCTTCCCAAGCTCTATCTATAAGTGGAAGCAGAAGCTCAGCCGATTTTGTTGGCGTTGCTCGTAAGAGCTCTGCTGGAATACCGTCAAGTCCTACCGCCTTGTTGGTTTTGAGTGCCTTGATCGCGGTAATGATCTCATCTTTACTGGGAGTCGTGGTGCGTATTCGGGAACTTCTCACCTCGGGCATCTCAGTCTGATTTGGGAGCATATCGCTAGCGAATACACGGTTCAAAACCGTAGCAAAATGCTCTTTCCATCTCTTGAGCTGGTCCTCATCCGAAATGAGCAAGGAGCCGTCTAGGCTTTTCACTAGGTATTGGCTGGAGCTGCGACCACCTGTCAGCTCTTTCGTGATTCTGTAGACAGTCCTGCTGTCGCACCTCCGTGCAGCTTCTTCTGCTTCTGTAGCCAGCGCGTTGATGTAGTTGCGCTTGTCACGTCGTACGCTACGCTGAACTTCTCTCATCTTCATGCGATATAGGGACTCTAGCTCGCTTCTCCCTGCTGCTGGGGTAGCTGCAACGCGAGCTTTTAGCTGTTTTCGTTCGTCAATCCGTCTCCAGGTATCCTCGGAAAGCCACGCCCTATGTCTTCCCTGCGATCGACCGACAATTCTTTCAGCACCAGATGTAAAAACATTTTTCACAGCACACCAATGGTCTTGGATGGTTGCGGGCATTGAGCTGCTGATTGCTTCCACACCTTGCGAAAAGTGCTCCCTTAATTGTTGGCGCACTGAGGGATCACTAAGTCTATCGATGTTGAACCTGGGCATTCTTGTGTTGTCGTGGGATCTTCGAACTGCAGCAGTGCGTAGTTGGAGAGTAGCTATCATAAGATGGTGATCACGTACTATCCCCACATCTGCCCCTCGTCTGTTTCGGACGTCCAGGAGACTGCTTCTAAAGCGGCGGCTGATAGCAAAATGGTCAATTTGGTTGGAGGTTGCTTGCCTGTCATTGGAAACCCAGCTGACTTTGTGGCAGGTCTTGTGCTCAAACATGGTGCCACCTATCACAAGGCGGTTGGCATTGCAGAAATCCACAAACCTTTCGCCGTTGTCATTGCGGTTGCCTAGTCCATGCTTCCCGATTACATGCTTGAGCCCTTCGTTGTCGCTGCCTACCTTGGCATTCAAATCCCCCATCACTATGACAATGTCTCCATTTGGTGTTGTGTTGAAGACGGCGCTTAAGAGATTGTAGAAGCTCTCCTTTTCGTCCTCAGACGAACTATTCGTTGGGGCGTAACACTGTATGATGGTGACGCGTCGTACTCTAGTCCGGAATCTGGCCGTCAAAATCCTATCACCATGAGGCTGCCAGGAAATCAGGCCCTTGCGTGCTGTTGTTGTTAGCAGTAGTCCGACTCCATATTCCCGCGGACTTCCGGATGGTCTTCCAGAATAGAGTAGTACAGTGTTACGCGTTGGAGACTGGTACTCGCCCGCTTCTAACCATCTTACTTCACTTACCCCCAAAATGTCCAGTTTATATCGCATGAATTCCTTTTCCAGTTGGAGGAATCTGGCATTGTAAGGACCTTCTCTTCCCGAGTCGAGGAGCGTCTTTACATTCCAGAAACCTATCTTTGTCCGGGTACAATAGCCAAAAGTCGTCAACATGTGATCAGTCCTTATCCGAGGCATAGTGTCGGTTTCAGTAGCGAGCTGGTTTCAGTAACGCAGGTTGCTGGCCCACGTTACCTAGCCTAGAATCAAGGCCCTAGACAACCCGCACTTACAATTTTGGCCTATACGTATAAGGGTTTATACGTATAGTTGCCCGGGGACCACCACTAGGAGGTAAAGTAAGCACTTCATCACGAACTTGATTGTTGCGCTACTGGCCCAAGCCAAGTTTTGGGCAGTCAGTAGTTTCCCGATCAATCGCAATGCAGGTCCCCGAAGCTGGCCATGAGCATTGCTAATGAACTTTGGCGAACGAATCTCCTGAGCATTCTTCCTTCTTTGGGCGGCTATTTTGAAGATAGTGGCACTCTTGTTCATATTGTGTCTTCGCAGCTCCTGGATAGCCTGGTTTGCATCAGCAACCGGGGAAAATATTTTCTCCAGCTCCCGATACAGGCCCTCCGTACTCTCTGCTTGAAGCTGAGCGCACTTCTTCTTCGCTTTTTTCTTACAGCATCTGTATTCCATTTCGAGGCGAGCTTTTTCGTCACTATTATTAGAGGGGCACTTTGACCAAGCTTTGAAAGCCGCTTTCTTCTCATTTATCACTTTCTTAGCTTCATCACTCCACCACCATGTTTCTTTGGCGTGTTGATGGTGGCCTTTTGAAGCTCCTAGCAGTGATTTGGCCTTCATTAAGCAAGTTCGCTGTAGGGAATCCCACATATTTTGTGCTCTGCACTCTTCATCCTCAGCTCCGTTGATGGTTTGAGAGAGGTAATTCTTCATTACGAAAACAAAAGCCTCGCCTTTTTCTTTGTCCAGATTGTACCACTTGATTTTCTCAGAGACCCTTGTTTGTTTGCTTTTCTTTGGTGTTTTCATAAAAATTTCTGTTAGCAGGAGACGGTGTTGTCGAGCGATTGCCTCTCCCAGGATCACTTTGCAATCTTTTACCCGAGGCTTCATGAAACTGGCTACCAAATGGTAGTCAATCTGAGTTTCATCTCCACCACTGCTGTAAGTGATCAGGTGTCGGCTTTGTTTGATGAACATTGTATTTAACACGATAAGACCGTGTGATTTGCACATGCTTAGGATGTCTTCACCAGGAAGGTTCCTGGTGCCATATCCTAGTCCTCCATGGCAGTCTTCATAGTCTTCGTTTGATTTCCCGACATGTCCATTCAAATCTCCTCCAACAAACAGAAATTCTTCCTTTGGGATGTCCTTAAGGAGATTGTGGAAATCTAGCCAAAATGCATCTTTATCTCTCTGATTGTACCCATCGTGGGGAGCATATGCACTGACAATATTCCACACCTCTCCTTGTATTACTAGTTTGAGAGACATCAAACGGTCGCTGGACTTCGAAATGCTCAAGACGTTTCCAAGTAGCTCTGCTGCAAGGATGATACCGATTCCGTTCCTAGCCTTTTCCGTTCCGTAGTAGAACATCTTGTAATCTTTTGTCCTAACGTCCAAGAAACGCGCCCGATTCCCGGTGTTTTTCCATTTCGTCTCTTGGACACACAATATGTCCACCCGCCTTCTATTCATCATCTCTTCCAGCTCGTAACTTCGACCGGTCATGCTTCCAACGTTCCAACTCGCAATGGTTCTGGTTCTGCATGTTATCAAGTATATGTGTGCATTTCCTTGTGGCCGGCTCCAAACATGCAAACAACACACAGGCTCCTTTCTATTTATTTCTAAATATTATAGCTAGCTCAACTTACCGCCGAGATTCTTGGATTAGATTATATGTATGATCGTAGATTATAAGTAGTGTACTTCAGTACACATTCCTTCTGGAAAGTCTGTGAACTGGGTTCTCTTTGCATTAAATTCAACTGAGTTTGTTTTTCCCCACTGAATAGTTGTATTCATTCGCCTTTCTTTTTTTTCAAATATTGGACTTTATTCTGAAATTGCGTTCGAATAGCATTTTATTCGAATACATCCAAACGGAGTTGTTTGTAGACTATTTACCATCCACAATATAACGGTAAAAATTCCTATTTGTAAATAGCAAGGCTGTAAAAAAATGCTATGATAGTAGAATGCATTCCTTGAAGTCATACTACAAAATGTTATGGATATTTTACAATTCAATGCCCTCAAATGTGACTTCAACTTAAAAAAAAAAAAAATCACCATTCGTTTTGAAGTCATGACTGGAGCAATCGTTTTTAGCAATCAAAATCTTTAAGTCAAAAATAATGCAATCTTTTTAATTGCTCCGCATTCATTGAAGTCACTAGCTCTCACATTTAGTCGATTGAAGTCTTTGAAATCATGGTTCGGGACCAATGAGTGGATGACTTGCGCCAGCTTCTAATTAGATAATCTGTTTTTTCGTTACCATCGAAACCTTCATGACCTAGTATCTAGATTAGGCAGGTTCTTACAAAAGAACATTTTCAAACATGAATCAAGAATTACTCGTAAAGGTCATTGGAACTTCTGTTTGGGGAAGGAAAGTGTTTTAGGGGATGATGTCAGATTTATGTAGATTGGTATCGCCTGTGCTCAAAATTCGACCCGTCGACAATGCGAGGAGAAATAAACAAACAGCGAGAGAAACAACGCTGTATATTTGTTTGCACAACTTTATTTTTGTAATATGTTTTCCCCCATGCAGTGAAGGCAAAGGGAACTAAGCTCATACAGCCGTGAACGTGATCAAAATGTTTTCATTTAATTGGTTAAAGGGTTTTATATGGGGAAATCATGTGTGTATGTTCACTTTATTTTACCAGACTTAACGGCAACATACACACATGATTTTTTGTGCACATCTATAGCACAGTACTGTAACGAAGTGTTCCACTTTTATCGCCTCTACTGTGTTCCACTTTCACGGCCGCTGTCCACAGCTGGTTCAGCAGAAACAACAACATCTGGCGATTAAGTGGCAATGGTGCAGTGGATATAGTGTTTGCTTGTTAGCCGATGAGTGCAAGTTCAAGCCCCAGCGGGGAACAAGAATCACCAGCCACCCGAGTATAAAATGGAAAAAAACACCATCGAAGTTTTTCCAACCACTGCACCAACGAGCTCTCATGACGATCGGTTCTATCTACGTTCGTACGTCCCGGAGCGACTCGAGGACAATACCTCGACCAAGGATCGTCAACCTCAGCTACACAGCTGCTACAACAACAACAACATCTGGCGATGATCGCGCCACCCGAACATGACCACTTCTCTCAATCTCATTGGCCAAGTTGTCTACAAAAGTGTATGCAATTCATTTTTGTAATTCACATTTTCTTTTTGCGGAAATTCATATACTCGTAACTGGGAGATTCAGAGATGTGGTCAGCAGAGTTCGATCAACCGTGGACAAGTACCAATCTAGTGTACATTTGACCAGCTCTCTAGGAACGTGGATTCCATACCAGGGATTATTTTTGTTCGTCTTCACTGCAGTGAATGGGCAATGGCTCTACCTTCTCATTTCATTTTTCTTTTTTAACGCATTTTATTAATTCATATCTATGTATATGCAAACTCTTAAAACTAGCTTAACTAACTTGACTGACTTATTTTAACTTACTGCCCCATGTGGGCGCTCTAAGCTACTCCTAATACTTAAACTATGTATTTCGACATAATCTAACTAAATTTATTTACTGTAACTTAACTAACTAACTGAACTAAGAAAAATGTTTTTGTTTATATAAAAAAAACTTTGTGTATGGACCTTATTTTGTTATAATATAAATAAAACTTATAAACTACCTTTCTACCATGTTTAATTAAATACATACTTTATTTAAGCGAAGTGCTGTGCTTGTTTTTTTTTTTTTTTTTAACCAAGTGCTGCGCTATATATATTTTTTTTTTAAATCTGTAACTTAAGACTAACTACACTATGTAAGACGGCCATGGCTATTATATAATACAATATATATAAACACGACCTGCTTTGCCCTGTTAGAGGCTACCCCGGATTGGGAGGAAACAACGACGGTATTCTGTGTTCAACAAAACCAGCCACCAAAATTGATCATGTTGTCGCTTAGCGTCTTCAATATCGCAATCTGAAACCGCCCTACTGTACGGGAGACGCTCTACACTACTCTGTGCGACGTCTCGGTCGTAATTGAGTCGCCTATCCGCAGCTGTTCTGGCGACGTTGAAGATTAGCGGCACCGCTAACTTATCCTGGATCAGACCTCTTTGATCGAGATATATGTAGGAACGCTTCTGGATGGATGAAGCTGTTAAAGGTCCAGACCCATAGAATCCGTTTATCGGTCGTTTTTAACTGACGTTTTTTCTTATGGAAAGTGCCTATACTAACGGATACGTCAACTTTAACGGATGAAATTAGGTTTGCTTTCTATTTTTTCCGTCCGTTGATTCGTTCACAGTTTCACACATTCACGCATTGTAGGTTCACACATTCACAAATTGAAGTTCATGCATTCACAAATTGTAGTTCATGCATTCACAAATTGAAAGTAAGCACTTTAATTGATGGAAGCATGAATTCACAAATTGAGAGTAAGCATTTTCATTGATCAGTAAGCATTGACAGAATGGCGAGATAGTAGGTCTGTTCGCGTACTTTCTGCACCAAAATTTGCAGTTTGTCAAATTTTCACGAGTGGGGGTAGAATTCTCTCAGAGAGAGGTAAAATTACGAAAAATTAAACGAACGCGTTGAACCACAAAAGTTGCCCACTTTTTAAACGTCAAACCTCAAACTCAATTGTACGCGAAAGAAAGAGAAAGAACAATTCAACAAAAAATCGCATACACAGCAATTTGTCAGTTTTCACAAACTAGCCCACAGAAATTTCTTGCACTAAAATTCGTAGCATGGGGAAATTTCTTACTCTTCAAACAGGTTTTCGTAAAAATTCGCAACTTTTCGTAAAAATTTGCTGCTTTGGGAAGGTACGCGAACAGACCTATTGTCATCGCCGATGAAAATCGGTTGACATTCAATTTGAAATATTTGTGAATGGAAAATGAGTTCTGTGCGTTTAGAAAATTGGAAAATACAAAACGAAATTTAGTTAGTTAGTTAAATTCATTTATTTAGCAGAATTTTGCTATTTAAATTCATAAAAATTAATTATAATTCACAATTTGAACTTAACCTATGTTACGTATATAAATTGATATTTAGGTATGTGGAAAGTTACATTTTATATATTCAATTGTAATTCTTTTAAATCTATTGAAGTTACTTTCATTTTTAATGTTAGATGGCATTGCGTTAAACAGTTGGCACCCTTTGTACACAATACTATTTTGCGTTATATTCTGCAGATACGATGGCAATCTGAAGTCTTCTTGGTTTCTTAAGTTTAATTTGCGTTTTAATGTTTTATATAAAAAAGAATGAAAATACAGAGATGCAGAGACTTAATTGTACAGAAGGTAATCTTTTAATTGGAAATATTTTTCCACTCACAAAAAGAATAAAAAAGAGTCTGCACTTTGCGGATATGACGGGTCTGTTGGAGTGCTTTGTTAAGTCTTCTTTGACCAAATTGAACAGCATATCAAACACTTCCTTGTTCATACGCACTGCCACTTTAAATTGTACCGGTTCATCATTATATAGGTGGTCAAAGCTGAGATTAAAAAATCCGTGAAGATCTCGGCCCGCGTACAATCGATGAACCCAAAACCGGCGAGTGTTACCCATGATTATTTTCATGTACTCAAATGCTGATAAAACGGTATGAAAATAATCGTTGAAAAGAATTCGTCGTTCATACTAATTTTTTTCTTTTTTTATAATTATATCGTAATTTTCGCATAACTTAATGAAACAGGCTTAACGTATCCGACGGATTCTATGGAACTGTTTTCTCTGGCAATACGTCAACTTCAACGACAACATTCAACGGAGCGACGGAGCAACGGATCAACGGATTCTATGGGCCTGGGCCTTAAGGCGCACACTCTCGTGATAGAGATTGTTGGGGTAATAAGCCACAAAGATCAGGCTATTCATCGAGGTCATTGCTCTCGTAATGTGCTTTCGAATCAACTTGATCAAGAAATGATCAACTCTGATCAGATTCGCCCTGTTATACACGACCTCATTTCGATACGCTCTACCTTCTAAGCCTACCCTTGTGGCGGACTGGGTCCTTCCTAAGCCTGCTCTTGTAGTGGACTGGGTCCTTTCTAAGCCTATTTTTGTAGCGGACTGGGTCCTTCCTAAGCCTGCCCTTGTGGAGGACTGGTTCCTAAACCTGTTCTTGTAGCGGACTGGGTCCTTCCTATGCCTGCCCTTTTGGCGGACTGGGTCTGTCCTAAGCCTGCCCTTGTGGCGGGCTGGGCCCTTCCTAAGCCTGCCCTTGTGGCGGATTGGGTCCTTCCTAAGCCTGCTCTTGTAGCGGACTGGGTCCTTACTAAACTTGCTCTTGTAGCGGATTGGGTCCTTCCTAAGCCTGCCCTTGTGGCGGACTGTGTCCTTCCTAAGCCTGCTCCCGTAGCGGACTGCGTCCCTCCTAAGCCTGCTCTTGTAGCGGGCTGGCTCCTTCCTAAGCCTGCAGTTGTGGTGGACTAGCTCCTTCTAAGCCTGCCCTTGTTGCGGACTGGATCCTTCCTAAGCCTGCTATTCTAGCGGACTGGGTCCTTCCTAACCTGCTCTCGTATCGGAGTGAATCCTACCTAAGCCTGCCCTTGTGGCGGGCTGGGACACTTCCCACCGAGACAAGACCATTCCGAGCCGAGCCACCCAACAACCCGAACAGTACCAGAGCCAGCCTAAAGACGACCGCGAGGAGCATTAAGGTACCTTTTAAGTTATTTAAACCGCTAGGTATACAAATTGTTAGAAAGCACTTGAATCGTTAGAAACTAAACACTGTAATCTGCAATCGTCCAAATAAAGTACCTCTTTCTCAATGTTTAGGGTATATCTTTGGGTTGACCCTGGAGCCGACAAGCCCAGCTCAGCCTTCGATTAAAAATACCTTCACAGTTCCTTTCGAATGATATAAGTTTCGTTCCCCTCTTTTATCATAGTTAAAACAAAAGCGTACGACAATTTTCGATGTTCATATATTAGTGGGCGGCGTGGCGAAAGTGGGTATTGTGTCGGATCACTGCGCGTGAGGTTCTATATTCGAATCCCAGAAAACACCAAAAAGTTTTTTACGGTCCTACCTCTCGCGAGCGTCTGACAAACATCCCAGAGTATTGTTGTCACGAAAAAGCTCCTCAAATCGCCCTTCGGATACGGCACAAAACTGTAGGTCCCTTCCATTTGTGTGAAGAAATACGATTATAACGCAAACAACACGAGTGGTTGCGAGAAGCTAGGCCCTGGCTCTTGAAGAGCCGTTGCGCCAAGTATTTATTTTTTTATTTTACATATTAGTATTATATATAAGATAAGTACATATATTTTTTGAAGACTTGTATAGGAATAAATTTCAATGTTCTTAAAAGGAATACGACACGGTATTACTAAAGTTATGTTCATTTATTTCCAGACGGCCGTCGATTGCTGGTACTATGAGGTTTTAATCATAACACCAGGTGTAATGCAAATTGGTTGGGCAACGAAAGACTCAAATTTCCTTAGTGACGATGGTTATGGCATCGGTGATGATAAGTACTCCATTGCATTTGATGGCTGTAGAAAACTCATTTGGCATAATGCCCAATCTACGGCGCATAATCTTTCGGCATGGCAGCATGGTTCGATACTAGGTTGCTTGCTGGACCTAAAGGAGCAGGTAGTGATTTTCAGTTTAGATGGACAGGAAACCGAATCATATAAGCACGTATTTAGCAATGCAAAGTGAGTACAATTTATGATCTTGTATATAGGTAACTTAAAAAAAATTATCTATTTTACTTTGAATTCCAGAGAAGGATTCTTTGCGGCAGCAAGTTTTATGTCCTTTCAACAATGCCGATTCAACTTTGGTTTACAGCCATTCAAATATCCACCCACAAACAAAGTGTATCGTAGTTTTAATGACTGTGCGACGCTAAAATCCCAAGATAAAGTGAGTACTAGTGAAAAAGAATAAGATCATGGAACGTTTGGAGATATTTTTATTTATTTATTTTTCTTTTTTCAGATCGTTCTTCCTAGGCATATATTTTTGGAGAAATTACGTAGGCTGAGCGTGCGTGATGATTCGTGCACATTATGTTTCGATAAAAAGGCTACAATACGGCTATCACCTTGCAACCATAGGTGAGTGAATAAAGTTATCTAATTGACGTAAACTTGAAGAACACAGTAAATGATTAAAATGATAATAAAACCTTGACTTTTTGTTAGATTACTCAATCATTATATAGGTATTACGGGAAGGACTACTAGTCGCGTGCCTCGATACTTATCTAATTGTTTCTTCTGTTTTACATACCACGTGCAACTTAACTTGAAGTAGTTCCATATCGCTTTAGCTCACCATAGCCGATTCTAAGTCTCTCTTTAATGTGCAGTTTTGCTAGATGTTAGACTTGCGTAATACAAATGCACATTGGTTACTTAGAAAAGTTTTTTGTCATTCTCACCGTAGTGTGTACAGGCATTTACTCAATGATGCGACGAGAAGATTATTTTGTGTTTTGAGCTGCATTCAACAGATTTCAGCCTTGATAGTATGAATTTGGATTCAATGCCATTGCTTTTATCGATCTACGTACGGGTCTTCCCAAGGCTTGCTTGTTAAGTTAAGGTTTTAGTTGCAAGTCTTGTTTTTGTTTATTTATTTATTTATTGGAACACTGACTTATAATGTAAAATTACAACCAGGAGTAGAGCAGTAGCAACTAAGGCCTTCAGCTGAGTGGTATGCATGAATGGTTGTTCTTATATTAAATGGTATAAATAACATTGTTTAAAGACGTTTATCACAGTGTTAATATTTTGTAGGCTAGGATTAGAAAGTAAGTTTGTTGGGTTATTGTTGAGAAAGATGTGTTTCCTTAATTTTCCAAGATGGGGGCAGGTGTTGAGGATATGGGCTATGATGGAGAAGATTGTATTGTTGCAGTAAGGGCATTTAGAGGAGTCGGTTTTATCGATGTAGTGTTGGTGGGAGAGTTTATTGTGTCCCAATCTTCTGATTCGGACGAATTTGAATAACTTTATTTTATTTCTTTGTTTATTTCTTTGATAATTAGGTTATCTTGGATGTTAAGTTTGAATTTGTTTGCGTTTTTGTACCATTCAGAAGAATTTAGCCACTGTTGTGTGATGTTTGGTTTTGTGTTGTTTGGTTTTGTTTTTTATGTCGTGAGGGTTGAAGTTCGGGGCATGTATTAGGGGTGAATTAGACGCATTTTTAGCAACCTAGTTTGCAAATTCATTTGCTGCTATTTGAGCGTGGCCGGGGATCCATGTAAGTTTAATGTTTGGATCGCAGTCAGAAATAATATTTCTTATAATAGTTGGGTAATAGTCGCTATTTGAAGTATTAGCTATGGCTTCTATGGACGATAGGGAATCAATGCAGATCGCGTGTTTTTTCCTCGAGTTCTTTATTTCGCTCGCGGCAACAGTAATTGCAATTATTTCCGCGGAAAATACCGAGCTATAAATAGGAAGGATAAAGTTTCGGATTATTTTTTTTTTTTTGAGGATATGACACTGAAACTTGTATTGTTTGTTTTGGATCCGTCGGTATAGATGAACGCGTGATCTTTGAGTTTGTCTTTAAGTCTGAGAAATTTTGCGCGGAATACCTCTGGAGGGGTAGAGAGTTTTGTGTATTTATGAATTGAGGTATCTATTACATTTGTGTTGAATTGCCAGGGTGGTTTTGTTGGAAGAGGGGGTTTAATCTGTCTGTACGGAATGTTGTGAGATTCACAGAGTGCAATGATCCGGGCTATGGTTGAGAGAAGTTTTTTTTTATCTTCTCCTTCTTCTTCCTTTTATCAGCGAGGTTATGATTTGAAAACAAGGGATCACAACCCTCCCACTTCACCTCATTTCTACTGATCCGCCTGTGGGGTTCGCCTTTTTTTCGAAGTTTTGGGGTTCGAATTTTTTTTTTTATCGTTTTCTTTTTATAATCTGGGCTCTGCGTACTGAATAGGAGGGATTTGAATAGCTTGATTGTTGAGAGGTCTCTTAGAGCTGTTTTTATTGCGGAGTGAGCTGAGATTTAGGACCTTGTCCATATAAAAATAGTCCGAACTCTGTTCTACTAGTGAGGATTTATTTACGGACTGATATTGTTGACAGTGGGCTGGTACTAAATTTCTTGTTGGATAGGCATTTAATAATATTTAACCGTCCTGCCAGTGCGGGGAGGAGATCTTCGATGTGAGTGTTCCATTTGTACTTGTTGTTTATATGGATTCCTCAAATTTTTAGTGAATAATCTTGGAATAGACGAGTTGCCAAAGAGGATGTTTATTCACATACCGTATATAGGTATTTACTTGGTAGGCTGTTAAAAAAGTGGTCTCAAACTGAAAACGCATACCAGCAAACCACTCTTTCCTCTTTCCTTCTCTTCAGTTCCAACTTACAGCGTTGAGGTTGCATTGAAGTTTATACCTTTAGGCGTACTTCAAGCAAACTAGCAACGCTAGCGTATAATCGTTGTACATACATATTTGCGTTCATCATGAAACCGATTTATAGCCACTCAACGTGGATGTGACTCTGTATGATGTATTTTAAGGGCAATTCTAGGGGCTAACATTTCGCTTCCATTCTTGAAAAAAAAATGAAATATATTTTTCGTGCATATGGAAACAACCTGCAGTTGTATGGATGGGATTGTTAGATAACTTGTTAAAGTTTTCAAGCGTTGAGTAGACTGACGCACTAACCATTGACTCAAGGACGCTCAAGTATTTTTGGGGCGATGGTGTAGTGGTATTGTCATCGATCTCCTCGCTAATGGTTCATGGTTCAAATCCTGATGTCAGCAAGAACTTATTTATGGATTACATTTAATAGATGAAATAAACATAAAAATTGTTATGCCTAACTATAAAGAATTTATTTTGCTAAAATGAAATAATTTCACTATAACAAAACTGAATTCACTTCAAAACAATTACAGCCTCTTTATTTATTTCTCATGAAATATATAACGAGTCATATCGATCAATTGCGAAAGATTATGTATGTCAATCGCTCTATTGGATGATTGACATGCTTATGACATCAAGTGGTCGGGGAAAAATACTGTGAATCAGAAGAAAAGAGAAAAAAACAAAACGAATCACCCTAGTTTTATTGTCACCACCCCGGAGTGAAAGGGCTATACCTTTATTCAAATCTACTTTCCTTCACAAAATATTCCGCCAAATTAATAACTGATAAACATTTCGCGAATCAAGCGAATAAATATTTTCAGTGTCAGATTTATAATTTCACGCATATCATTACGTTGACCTGGGGGCAAATCACGTAACTTTTCAAACGATTATCGTTTGGACGATAGTAATCGACTGATGAAAAAAATTGTTGCATATTGTAGGAGTTAACATTTCACTACCACAGTTGGTTGCCGACTGTTGGCTGTATAACGCCTAAATGCATGTCAACTTTTGACGATTGCGGTTTTTGCTATAGTTCAAACATACATTTAGGCGGTATACAGCCAACAGAGCGAAACCAACTGTGGTAGGGAAATATTAACCGCTTTAATATTCGACCGATGGGAAAATAATAAGCAGCGAGAGAAAAAACGTTATGTATTTGTTTACATAGCTTTTTTTTTGTAATATTCTACCGTGCAGGGAAGGCAAAGGGATCTAAGCTCATACAGCCATAAACGTGATCAAAATGTTTTCAATTAATTAGTAAAAGCGTTTTGTATGGGGAAATCATGTGTTTATGTTACTTTTATTTTACCTGGGCCCTTATTTTGTACTGCTTTCGGATTCGGATTGCCATTCGGAAATGTAATCCGATTCTAAAATGAATTGGTAGTTTGTATGGTTCTCGGATTGGGTGTACGTGCTTCCAACTCAAAATCAAATATTTCCGAAAGTTAGATTGTCAAAACA
Source organism: Brachypalpus laphriformis (assembly GCA_945910035.1). Classification (NCBI taxonomy): domain Eukaryota; kingdom Metazoa; phylum Arthropoda; class Insecta; order Diptera; family Syrphidae; genus Brachypalpus; species Brachypalpus laphriformis. Next base: position 131,503,427 of record OX246755.1, read on the forward strand.
TCTATTAAACGTCACTTGAGTTACTTGGAAATTGAGTTTGTATAGATTTGCTATAGAAACGCAATACAAAATAGGGCCCCTGACTTAATAGTAACATGTGTAACAATTTTTTTTTCTGCACATCTATGGCATAGTACCTTTCGAATGATATAAGTTTCATCCTCCTCCTTTTATAATAAATATTTAAAAAATGCACGATAAGTCTCGTGTTCACGTATTAATATGTAAGACTTGCCTCATATTGTAATGGAATTAAAGACCCTCATTACACAAGGAAGGAAGGTTAAGGGCCCTATTATCGAACTGCGCGAATTATTGTATTTGGTGAATTATTCGGCTCTTGGATGTTTGGCTCGCGCAGGAACGAATAAGTTGGGTGAATGAATTTTGTTTTTTCTTTAGGTCGTTACATTAGTTGCTAACATTCGCCTGATTTAGGTGAATAATAAATGTTCGATTCGCAGGCCATAATAATAACTAATCATATTTGCTGCAAGTAAAGTAAATATCAGCTAAATAAAAACTGAATTTTAGAAAGCTTAAATCGAGCAAAATACTTAAAAAATCGTTCACCCTCAGTCCTTTATTTTAATTCTGATACTTAAAAAAAACGAATAAACTTTGAATACTTTCAGAGGATTCTGTTCAACTTGCGTTAAACAACTTCAATACTGTCCAATGTGTAGAGCTGATATTCAGTCCAAAGTACAAGAAGATATCGATAGTCCAATCGTTGAGGACATCATGACGTGATGTCAACCATCACCACCGCCTTCAGCACTACACCACCAATGCAATTCTATGAGTGAACAATCTAACCAACCAATCGGGATTCATCAATTATCCCCTTAAGGAGTTCTCATCCTTCTGTGTATGGATCGAAAAAAATAAAAATGAATCATATAGTTTAAATTAAGCAAAACAAACAAACAGAAATGAGAAATACAATACCAACAACAACTCGTGTTATACATTATTGATAATTATTTAATTTAAATTATTAAAAATATCTTTTTTAATAGAGAGAAACTCAGAGCAACTCTATATTATATTTGTATGATGATGAGAATACTGTAATACACACCCCTACACTCAGCGAAGACAGAGAGAAGAGATTTATATTTAAAAAAGGAAATACGTATATTTATATAATAAATACCTACATGAATATATATATTTTATAACTTATCACGCACATACTAAGCCGATTTTTCGTTGTTAAATTCACGCGCAGTGCGCGTTTTTAAAGTCGTTCTCTAAATTAGAAAATTAAATACAAAAAAAAAATATAAGATAAGTCTGTTAACTAATAATTTGCCGATAACGTCGTTTTATTGTTAATAAAATATTTAATTTGTTAATCTTTTTTTTTTTTTTTGAGTTCGCTGGAGCGTTCTTTTAAAAGGCTTATGTCTGTGTCATGCGATGACCTTAAAATATAAAAAAAAAATTTTTATACTACTATTATTTAAAAATGCAATTGGAAGATTGTTAAAAAGTGGAAAAGATCAGAAGTCACTGATAATTGAAATGTTATAACAGAAAAAAAAAAAAACGTAAAGAGAAGCAAGAGGAAGCCGAAGAGGAGGACAATGTCTATATTTTTTTATAAATGTACCTAAAAACAAATTGAAAGAGAAAATAATGAATTAAGTTAAACATCTTTTCTAGGGAGACTGTGTCTGCTGTTGAGACTATTATTATCATATTTTTGTTCGGTTACATATTATGCCCATATTTTGAAAAAAAAAAAAAAAACGATCATCATTATTATATATGTATATATATATATTTCTCCATAATAAACAGTGATTTCATATATGAACAAATTGTTTTAATTCTATGGAAAATATTTCGTTCGTTAAACCTGGGGGCTAACTATGAACTTCGCCGCGAATCGCATAATTTGCGATTCATTCCGTTCGCCTCGCGGTGATGATGGCAACTATGCACAACGATCGCTTGGAATATCGACTTTCCGAAATACTTCCATATTTCCACAAACATTTCCATTCATGTGTCAAAGTGTCATGGAAAGAATATACTTTGTTTGAACATTTTGCTAAAACACCAGTGGATAATTAGAACAATGTTTTCATAAGTGCTTACATAAATAAATATTTGTTTTTCTGCTCTAAATGCAATAAAAGTAGTAAAATCACTCTTTTTCGTTGTTTTTCATTTATTTAGATTTTCAGTTGAAAATCCACCACCAACAATCCTTGCGCCATCAAAATATCTATCGCATTTGAAGTCGATCGAATGGCATTCGCATTTACATAGTTGCGCGAATGTAGTAGAGCGAAGTGCGATAGTGTTCGCCAGCGAATCGTGTAGTACCAAAATGTGATTTCGCATGAAAATGCGCCTTGCGGCGAAGTCCACAGTTAGCCCCCTGCTTAAAGTCGACTAGATAGGTTTAAGTAATGTACCTATTTATCTGGTTTCCGGATGCCGTGGATTTATTCGTTAAGCCTGAAGCAGATGTGCAGCAAAATAAGAGAACCTTTATATGTAAAGTGGGAAGTACACGATACAACCGTGGTACCGACATACATACATATTCACCCCGATTTTTAAACTCGTATACGACAATCGAATTTGACCATGGTCGCATTTGGTTATGACAAACACACTCGTATGTAATATTTAATTTAAAATAATTAATTGCGTCGCCATGCATACGACACCTGCCCAAAAAGTACGAACGGTTGTTTTCGTAAAATACGACTTAGTAATAACTAAATGCGGCCATGGTCGGATTCGACTGTCGTATAGGTACGAGTTGAAGAATTGGGGGCGAATAAACAAACTGCGTACGATTTTCGTATACCCAGACATTTTACACATACACGCCATTTAATGTCCATACAATCTGTGCATGTGATAGCAGTTGTACAGTGAAGACATGTGACCAAACCGTTGTATCATGTATTTCCCACTAAAGATGGCACATGTGTTTGGTGCACGGCTATGCTTTGCTGCCAGAAGTCGCTATTTCTTTGCGACATTTCATGTAAGTGAGAATGACAGTAAACTAATGCGATGAAATGTCAACAATTTACTGCATGTCTTTTTCATTTGCGTTCCTAGATGCACACATACAATCACATACATACCTAATCGATAAAAATCATTTTATTGATCAGAATATTTGAAGTCTGTACAAAATTAATGTTAAATGGTTGCAAATATTTTTTTAAATCGCTTAAACTGTGAAAAGAGGAAACGGTAGCATCTTAAACTTATGTAACAATAATGGGGCCAAAGTCATCCATGTGTCCGTTTCTGGATTATACTCCTCCACTGCATTGAGTTCTCTTCCAAAGGAGTCAAGTCCTCCACAAGCTATAAGACGATTATTTAAAGTACTACAATTTACATGTGAACGCCGAAATCCCATTGGTTTTATCGTAACCCATGATTTCTTCGAGGGATCGTAACGCTGGGCGTAACCACTTGTTTCTCCAAGCTTATCTTGACCTCCCACAATGTATAAGTATCCACCAAGTGCAGCCATGCCGAAGTTAACTATGTCTATACTCATGGATAACCGGGTCAAACTTTCGCGATAGGGGTCAAAACAATCTAAGTAAGCTCTATTCTGGGTAGCAACATACAGTAGTCCATTGAGAGCAACTACTTTTACAGGACTATTTCCTGCACCCTTAGTGTTGAATTTCTTCCATTTTTCGTCTTTAGCAAACCCACAGCTTTCAATGCACCAAAACGGATCTGAACTACAAGTACCACTTACAACATATAATATTTCACCCATCGCGGCAGCAGCAGGACAACACCGAATATATGCCATTTTAGGCATATTGGCCCACTTCATAGTTTTGAGGTCTAAGCACTCAACGGCGGACGTTGGAGCTCCATTTATTGTACCTCCAGCGATGAATAATGTATTTTTCAGCACAGTCGCACTATACTGTGATCTCGTGTATATTTGTTTCGGCCAACTTTCGTATGACCACATATTTATCTCTCGATTGTAAGATTGAACTGTAAAATCATCGACGAGTTCAGTATCATATGCGAAAACAAGTTTCGGTGTTCGCTTTGGTTTAATACAGTCTATGGGCAATAGTGAAAGGCTCTCAAGTGAGGGTTTAGAGAACTCGATGGTACGCACTTGCGACATGAGAGTAAACATTAGCTTTTCGCGACTTGATTGGTCATGTTCAACCCATGCGATCACACTATTGAACACGTTATCTTTTGATTTCACACGGATATCGTTACTAGAAAGAAGTTTTTTCAACTGCTCCTCGTTCAGTTTGAAAAATTCTTTTTCTTTGCAAACTTTCTCATAATGCTTGCATGCGAATGCGAGAGCTTTTGTAAATAATGCTGTGCATCCGAGTTGTTCTGCAAGATAAGCAATGCCTAGGCAGTTGCTGATGTCCAGTTGTTCTTCCATGAAGTTACAACAGACTGGTATAAGGGTTTTCAATTCATAAAGGTGCGCTGCTCTGAGGATACTCTCCACCGTATCACTGCGAAGCTTGATTGAGGCTAAGTATATGAAGTCTAGTAACAACTTCAGGGTTGTTCCATCCATGTTATCAAGTTTCACTTCCTCGGATGTAGCCTCCTTCAGAGTGCTGCGAAACATGGCTCTAAAGTAGTCACTCGACGCAGAGAGAACTAATCGGTGAGCCTCCATTTTCACATTATCAACTGCAGCGACCAAAGTTACGTCATAGAATTCCTTTTCTTTGTAGAACGTCCGCAGTTTCTGAGATAGAGTAAGCATATGATCATCACATTTGATGATCTTGCATATTTTGGATGAAGAGTCCGACATTATGGGTGCTGGAAACTATTTGTTATAAATATGTATGTATACATAAAATTGCGTGCAGGGAAATCATGTACTTACTGAAAAAGAACTGATTAAATAAGAAAACCGAAATAAGGAGAAAAAATAAAACAAACAATGTTATCCATTGACGTATTAATACATATATTTATACGTCAATGATGTTATCAAAGTAAAGTCAAATGAGGTGAAACAGTCAGTGGGGTTTCCCTTTTATTGGAGAGGTGTTCATACAGTCGTCTATTACACCATGTCTACATGAGCAATATACTCATGCTAGACAAAAGATCGCTGTGAAATCGATCTTAAGTCAACCCAGGTTTGTCTTATGTCGTTTTCCATTGGTTTCACTCCCGATTTCACTCCTTTTTGATTCCAATGGAAAATGTGAAATCGTCCTCTGCTTACTTCTGCGTGTATTGGTGAATGTCTGATTTTTTGTAACTTGCCCCAACTGAGAAAATAAAATAAACACGGAATGCGTCTTGTACCATATGACTTTGACAAGTAGTCCGATGTAAGGGTTTATATGTGTGAGTGCATTTTGAAAGCACTCCCAAATGAAATCCGGAACAGGAAAACACTCCCGGAACAGCACTCCAAACAGCCAATGGAACATGATTGGGAGTGCTTTTTCTGTGCAGAACACAAAAAGAGTACTCCTTTTGACCCAATGGAAAACTACATTAGGTAAGGAAAGTAGAGCTATCAAAACCATATGTGCCATTTGCGGTTATCATTAGGTCTGTTCGCATACTTTCTGCACCAAAATTCGCAGTTTGTCAAATTTTCACGAGTGGGGGTAAAATTCTCTCAGAGAGAGGTAAAATTACGAAAAATTAAACGAACGCGTTAACCCACAAAAGTTGCCCACTTTTTAAACGTCAAACCTCAAACCCAATTGTACGCGAAAGAAAGAAAGAGAAGGAACGATCCAACAAGAAATCACATATACAGCGATTTGACAGAATTGACAGTTTTCACAAACTAGCCCACAGAAATTTCTTGCACTAAAATTCGCAGCATGGGGAAATTTCTTACTCTCTCGAGAGCGCTCTCTTCTGTCAAAAACTACAAAAATTCTCCGTACTCAAATAGGTTTTCGCAAAAATTCGCAACCTTTCGTAAAAATTCGCTGTTTTGGGAGAGTACGCGAACGGACCTATTTATTTTGCATATCGTGAAAATAATAGACCATTTTTGGGTGGGTGCCGTGGCGTAAGTGGTTAGTGTGTCGGATCACTACGCATGAAGTTCCAAGTTGGAATCCCAGATAATACCAAAAAGTTTTTTCACGCGAGCGTCTGACAAACATCCGAGAGTACTGTTGTCTCGAAAAAGCTTCTCAAATCGCCGTTCGGATACGGCAATAAACTGTAGGTCCCTTCCATTCGTGTGAAAAATATAACGCACACAACATGAGTGGTTGCGAGAAGCTAGGCCCTGGCACTTAAAGAGCTGTTGCGCCAAATATTTATTTATTTTATTTTTGGTTTGAACTGTGTTTAAATTCATAAAAATCTATGTACTTGGTATCCAATAGAATTCCGATGTGAATATGGAAATCAGGTTCAGGCAAGGAATAAATTCACATTGATAAAACGTCCGCTCCAATGCGTTTTTTTTTTTTTTGAGATAGAAAACCCAATTTTTTTTGGATGGCAAACGACTAACAAAGGCCTCGTAGGGGCAGCATCTCCCGATAGGTGTTGGTCCGCTAAGTAACGAGAAGGAGCCACTGCAGCCGAAAACCTAGCAGCTCTGTTAGTAAGCCCTACTCCCACCTCCTCGTGGTGCCATCTGGGAATTTCTTCCGAAATAGCTAACGGGAGAGGACGAATGGCGAGCTTCCTGCGCCAGAAAACAGGATAAGTGTCGGTTGGTCTGTGGCCCAGCGAGCCGCAACCGTAAAACAAACTATTGCTCCGAAACGGAAACTATCGCCTCGGATAAGGACTGATAATTTGTTGACGACCTTTGGCTATCGAACACGGACAACGATCGGATTCTGGAACGTTAAGACCCTCCTGGACTCACTCAAGGAAGGGCCTTATAACGCCAGATTCCTCCAATTGGAGCGCGAATTCGCACGGTATAAAATCGACATCCTAGGGCTGAGCGAGATAAGATGGTACGATTCTGGGGAATACACCTCCCCAACAAAAAGCACTGTGATGCTCTACTCTGGTAAACCAGCTGGAAGTGCACGGAGTTCAGGCGTAGGACTCATGCTAACTCCAGCAGCACGTAGCAGCCTCATATCCTGGAAACCCCATAGTGACCGGATATTGACGGCTAGATTCCAGAGTAGAGTAAGAAAAATTACCATCATACAGTGTTATGCTCCGACTCTAGACGCGACTGAGGATGAAAAGGATAATTTTTATAGCCACTTAGGTGCCGCCTACAACCAAACGCCTAATGGGGACATCGTAATCGTAATGGGAGATCTCAATGCCAAGGTGGGTAGCGACAACACCATGCTTAAGCACGTGATGGGAGTTCACGGCGTGGGAGACCGTAATGACAATGGTGAGCGGTTTGTGGACTTCTGCAATACTAACCGCCTAGTCATCGGAGGTACGCTGTTTAAGCATAACACCTGCCATAAGATCAGTTGGGTCTCTACTGATAGGCAACGAACATCCAACCAGATCGACCACATTGCGATCAGTCGCCGCTTTAGAAATTGTCTCCTGGACGTCCGAAACAGACGTGGAGCTGACGTCGGACAAGAACGAGATCACCATCTTATGGTTGCTCATGTACGCCTTCGTACTGCATCCGCCAACAGCAACCGCTCAAACCTACTTAACATCACCAGGTTTAATATCGACAGGCTCAAGGTTCCCCAAGTGCGCCAACAGTTCAGGGAGCATCTTGCCTTAGAAGCAGAAGCAATCAGCAGCATAGAGAACATGGATGACCACTGGAGTGCTGTGAAAAATGTTTTTGCGACTGGGGCACGCACGTATGTCGGTAAAAAGCAGAAACACCACCGCACATGGCTTTCTACAGACACCTGGAGACGGATCGATGAGCGTACAGCAATCAAGGCTCGGATTGCAGCGGCCTCAGCAGTAGAGAGAACCGAGCTTGAAGCCCAATACCGTGCAAAGAAGAAAGAAGTGCAGCGTAGTGTGAGACGTGACAAACGTCAATATGTCAACTCACTGGCCTCAAGGGCTGAAGAAGCAGCGAGTAGGTGCGACAGTAGGACTGTTTACAACATCACTAAGGAGCTCATTGGTGGTCGAAACTCCAAACAACATCCAGTGAAGAGTCTAGACGGTAACCTTCTGATTTCGGATGAGGATCAGCTCACTAGATGGAGAGAACATTTTGCTACAGTGCTAAATCACTTAGACGACGGCGGTATGATCTTGAATTCGAATGAGCAGTTTGAAGCAACAAATTCCCGAATTCGCACCGTACCTCCCAGTAAAACTGAAATAATAACAGCAATCAAGTCCCTCAAGAAGAACAAAGCGGTGGGTATTGATGGCATCCCTGCCGAGCTATTTCAAGCGGCGCCAAATACATCGGCAGATTTGCTGCATCCGCTAATACGGAGAGCTTGGGATAGTGAACAATTTCCACAGGAGTGGAAAAGGGGGATGATCATTAAGCTTCCAAAGAAGGGTACCTTGATGGAGTGCGGTAACTGGAGAGGTATATGTGTTCTTCCAGCTGTAGCCAAAATAATAGCTAGAATAATTCTAGAACGAATTAAAGAACATTTAGATTCAACTCTCGATGTCGAACAGGCAGGCTTTCGCGCTGGATCCTCCTGCATCGACCACATAAACACCTTACGGATCATAATCGAACAATGCGTTGAGTATAGGTCTCCGCTTCATTTACTGTTTATCGACTTCGAGAAAGCTTTCGACAGCTTGAATCGAGATGCTATCTGGTTGGCTTTGCGCAGGAGAGGCATTCCAGAAAAGCTTATAGCTATTATGAAGGCTACATATGAGGGCGACAAGTGTCACGTCGTGCACAATGGTAAGGTGTCGGAGGTCTTTGAAGTCCAAAGTGGAGTACGTCAAGGGTGCATATTGTCCCCACTATTGTTCTTGGTGGTTATCAGCGATGTACTCCGTGCAGCATTGACGGAAGCTAATTCTGGAATTCGTTGGACTATGACATCTTACCTTAAACACCTAGATTACGCTGACGATGTTTGTCTACTTTCACATCGGATAATGGATCTTCATTTGATGGCCCAAAATCTAGAAGCTGAGGCAAACAAAGTGGGGCTAAAAATAAACACAGCCAAAACAAAAGCCCTGAGCACTTCTAATACCCGCGCTCAACTTAGCAATGCCGGACAGGAAGTCGAGAAAGTTGATAACTTTCTTTATTTAGGAAGTGAGGTCTCGGCTAATCGTGATGGCACAGAACTGGATGTGTACAGCAGAATCGGGAAGGCTAAAGCTGCGTTCGGAATGCTATCCAAAATCTGGAGAAGCAATGTTATCAGCTTAAGAACCAAGCTACGACTGTTCCGCTCCAACGTAGAATCAGTGCTGCTTCATGGGTGCAGTACCTGGAAGGTGGACACCATTAACACACGCAAGCTGCAAGTCTTCGTAAACAAATGCTTAAGAATCATCTTGAGGATTTTTTGGCCGAACCGCATCTCCAACGAACAACTTTATCTGAGAACGGGCCAAGAACCTATAAGCATTACTATACGAAGAAGAAAGTGGCAATGGATTGGACACACCCTACGGCGCGAAGACAACTCCATTGCGAAATACGCCATGCAGTGGAATCCGCTCACCCAGGCAGGCAGAATAGCGGGACGCCCTAGGCAAACGTGGCGCAGAACAGTTGAGGAGGAATCGAGCTCTTTAGGAATGAGTTGGAGGCAGCTCAAACGCGTTGCAGAACTCCGAACACGATGGCGCGCAGGCGTGGTTGACGCCCTATGCCCCCCAAGGGGTTAAAGGATATAAGTAAGTAAGAGAGTTGTCAAGAAAACCTGGATCGAATCTAAAAAGGTCAAATAAAAAATTGAAAAAAAGGGACCCGAATGAAAGTTGAATATTCTGCTAGGACATTCCTGCGCATTTAAATAGGTAAATTCATATTTAAAAGTAATAAAAAATAATTTTAAGGTTCAATGAAAATGTTTTACATAGATATGGAGTACCGAAAAAACAGCTGAGAACGTTGACATTTAATTATGGGCAAAGTTTTTTTTTGTCTAACGCATTCCTTTACTTTTTTGTAGCTTCTATCTTTGAGAAAGAATTTTACACTTAAGTTTGATAAATTCTCTTTTACGAATCTTTGCCCAAAAAGTAAAGGAATTATTATGTATTAAGCATCCCCATCCCACGCTGTCATAAGCCTTTTGTAGTTTAAGTTGTTTTATAAATTTATGTCTTCTTATTCCTTTTTCAGCGAGGTTATGATCTGAAAATAAGGGATCACAACCCTCCCACTTCACCGCATTTCTACTGATCCGCTTGTGGGGTTCGCCTATTTGACCTCAGAAAATATCGGCAGGCCTGCCGATTTCGGATCACTCGGTTACTGAGGCCAATAAAATGCCGATGTCGTCGCATTTGTGTGATCCAGGCGTTTATTGGCCTTCCTTTTCTACATCGCGATGTCTTTGGAACGTGCATTGATATTTCCTTTTTAACAGGGTTCAAATGATCTCTTCTTTGAACGTGGCAATACCAGCTGAGCCGGTCGCGCTCTATGTATCATTTGCAGGATGGTTTCCTTGACGTGAAAGCTTCCACGGATCTTCGAACTTCTTATTTTATTGTTTTAATTTCTTATTGCTTTAAAAATGTATGTAGATTTTATTAATTAAATAAATAGTAAGTACAATGTATTGATATTATTTTAGCCCATGATCATCCGCCATCGTCAGCGTCGCTGCGATCATTTGAGTCTTGACGAATTATTGAAGGTAGTTTCTTTATGGGTTGTGCCTTATTTACGATAGGTCTGTTTTTTTAAGGTTCGGGTTGTATGAGTTTTGTTCTAAAATCGCTATAAACCCTTTTTTCTAGAAAACGTTGGTCGCTATGAAATCCCTCTGAAGTCAACCCAACATTTTTTGGGCACGGGAATTAAATCTGCCGAACAGATATATGCCATTTCTATTAAATTAAACTGCAAATCGGAAAATTAAGCTCAGAGCGGAAAAAAAATCCATATTCGCATTGAGAATGGAAATGCGCATTCTCTTGACACATCTGGGAGCTATAAAAAAAACATGGGCCAATCTACTGTAGTAGTAGTAGTTGTAGTAGTAGTAGTAGTAGTAGTAGTAGTAGTAGTAGTAGTAGTAGTAGTAGTAGTAGTAGTAGTAGTAGTAGTATTGTGACTTTATTTATACAATAAAATTAATGTTTTACAAAAAAAAAGTTCACAATAATAAACGTTGACTTTTGCCGTCAGCAGAGAAAGAGAGTTTTCAAATTCAAAGCTTAAAGCTTGCAACTAATTTAATATGCATACATACATACATACATTTTCAATGGCCCGCTCGGCCAAAAGGTCAACCAAATCAGGAGGACGGCCAAAGGAGACCTACTCTTAAAACTAAGGAGCCTCCCAACAACGGAAACGACCAAGCTTCATGCATCCGTGGAAAAGGCCTTGGGAACAGAAGCGGAAGTGAAAACCCTAACGCACGAGGTACTCATAGAAGTCAAAGATCTGGACGGAATCACAACGAAGGAGGAGATCTGCGAAGCCCTAACCAAGCAATTAGAGGGATCCAAAGAGTACCATGTCGGAACAAGTGCCATAAAGTCTCTGCGAAAAGCTTACTTAGGGACACAGATAGCGACAGTGAGCCTGCCAGCGGAAGTCGCTGAGAGGCTGATGACTGCCAGCAAAGTGCGCATTGGCTGGGTGGTCTGCCGAATACGGGAAAAAATCACTCCAACAAAATGCTACAAATGTATGGACTTCGGACATACTGCCAGAGCATGCAAAAGTGCGGTGGATTACTCTGACCGGTGTATTAGATGTGGTGCGAGTGGACACACCGCAAAATCTTGTGCCCTAGAGCCAAAATGCCTGCTGTGTTGTGACAAAAAGGACACAAATAGCAACCATGTCACAGGAAGCGGCAAATGCCCAGCCTTCCAAAAAGCCTTGAGAGACCTAAAACACCTTATATGAAGATAAAACAGCTCAACCTCAATCACTGCGAAGCTGCGAACGATCTCCTCATACAATCTGTGCGCGAACAAAAAGTAGACGTCGTAATCCTTAGTGAGCCCTACAAAGAATTCGATGCAAACGCGTGGATAACGGACACTACGGGAAAAGCGGCCATATGGACCTGTGGGAAAACCGCCTTCCAAGAGAGAATGCCAACATCAGGAGATGGTTTTATATGGGCAAAAATCGACGGAATATATATTTATAGCTGCTATGCACCACCAAGCCTCTCGATAGCAGAGTTCGAAGAGCTGCTGGACAAACTCGTAAACGATGCTTTAGATCGAAAACCGGCGATCATTGCTGGCGACTTTAATGCATGGGCCGCTGAATGGGGATGCAAAGAAACGAACAGACGCGGAAGATCCCTACTGGAGGCTTTTACAGCCCTAGACGTGGTACTAGTAAACAGCGGAAATAAACCCACGTTTTGCAGAGGAAGCGGCGCTTCTATTATAGACATCACATACGTAAGTAGCTCCTTGATAGGAAGAACAAAGTGGGAAGTCAGTGACCTCTATACTCATAGCGACCACCAGGCGATAATATGTGAAGTACTGCCGGAAGCAAGAAGACAAACACCGCTAGCAAGGCTACCCCAGAAAAAAGGCTGGAAATCAGACTCTTTTGACGTGGAAGCATTCACATGTATCTTCAACAGAAACGCAGTACTGACGGGTCGTGCGGGCAGTAAAGCAATGCAGGCCATAAATGAGGTTACACGGGCATGTGACGCCACAATGAGGAGAAGAAAGGCTATGGAACATCGTCCCCCAGTTTACTGGTGGAATGAAGAAATCGCGCATCTACGTACCAAGTGTCATCGAGCGAGAAGGGCGTATACGCGATCTAGAGCGAGGGCCGTCTCCAGTGAACTGCAAGAAGACTACAGGGTGGCTCGAAAGGAACTAAAAACAGCTAAACAGCTATACTAGAGAGCAAACGGAAGTGTTTCGCCGAGCTGTGTGATGAAGCTGACGAAAATCCTTGGGGCAAAGCCTACTAAATCGTCATGAAAAAATTGAAAAGGTGCCAGCCACAGATTTCCACCTGCCCAGAGTTCGTACACAACATCGTGGTCGGACTATTTCCTCAGCAACAAGAGAACGCATTCTCGGATGATCCAATAGTAGAGGCACCAACAATCCGAGAGGTAACCAAAGAAGAAATAATCGAGATTTGCAATAAAATTGGAGATAAAAAAGCACCTGGACCAGATGGTATCCCAAATATAGCACTCAAGACAGCTATAAAAGTAAGCCCAGAAATGTTTATTAACATTTACAACTCGTGCCTGAAGGAAGGAGTCTTCCCGGATCAGTGGAAACGGCAAAACCTAGTACTTCTTCCCAAAGGTAACCAAATGAACCATCATCATACCGCCCGCTCTGTATGTTAGATACGGCTGGCAAAATATTGGAGCGAATCATCTGTAACAGGGTAGAGGCAGCAATTCAAGAACCTGGAGGTCTTTCAGAACACCAATACGGTTTTCGAAAAGCGCGCTCAACAACAGATGCAATCAATGTGGTAGTTAAAACGGCACAAGAGGCTATACAGGGAAGAAGATGGAGAGGCGGTTCCAAAAAGTACTGCTTGGTTATAACGCTTGACATAAAAAATGCCTTCAATACGGCAAATTGGAGTCACATCTTACAAGCGCTCAGAAGGATGAGAGTTCCACAATACCTCATAGACGTTATTGTTGACTACTTCAGGTGCAGAATCTTGGTGTACAATACAGACCGCGGCCCCAAGGAATATAAGATCACAGGCGGAGTACCACAGGGCTCAGTCCTTGGCCCTTTGCTCTGGAATATTATGTATGACGGGATACTGCGACTTCCTATACCCGCAGAAACAAAAATAGTGGGATTTGCTGATGATATCGCCATTATTGTCACTGCTAAACTGTTGGAGGAGGTGGAACAGATAAGCAATGCGACAATAAGGATAATACGAAAATGGCTCACCTCAGTTGGTCTAACACTGGCGGAGCATAAAACTGAAGCAGTCCTGATAAGTAGTAGGAAGAAGGTAGAAACTCTCACCATTATAGTCGGCGGCCATGAAATCACATCTAAACCGCATATAAAATACCTAGGTGTCATGATAGATACGAGACTTTCATTTGGAGATCACCTTAAGTATGTAGGCCGAAAAGGTGCAATAGCAAGTGCCGCACTCGCGCGTATCATGCCCAACATAGAGGAGGACCAAGACATAGCCGTAGGTTACTGCTGGCTAGAGTGGTTACGTCTATAATCCTATACGCCGCACCAATTTGGGCCGGGGCCATGGCAATTAAAACATACAGATCACATATCACATCTGTGTATCGAATATGTGCATTGAGAGCTAGCTGCGCATTTCGCACTACTTCTAGCGATGCAGCTTGCGTGGTAGCGAGAATGCTCCCAGTAGATATCCTGGCAGTAGAACAGCAACGTCAGTACTGCGCAAGAAGAGAAAGAAACGAGGCCAGCGAAAACCGGCTCTATAGAGCAGAAAGCCTAAGAGAATGGCAAGAACGCTGGAATGCTTCTGAGAAAGGCAGGTGGACCCATAGGCTCATACACCAAATCCAGCCATGGTTCGACAGACAACATGGAGAACTTGAGTTCTACTTAACGCAGTTCCTAACGGGCCATGGATGCTTTCGTTCGTACTTACATAAGTATAAACACGACAATAGCCCTTATTGTCCGCATTGCGCTGACTGCGTAGAAAACGCGGAACATATATTTTTTGAATGCCCAAGATTCCTCGACGAAAGGAATGCACTAAGGAGTGAACTCGGCCATCCACTGACGCCAGAAAACATCGTTGGCGAAATGCTCAAAAGCCAGGAGGCATGGGACGCAGTCGCTGGGAGCACAATGCGCATAATGAAGATTCTAAGAACCCTAGAAAGGGAAAGGAAAGAATCAGACCGGCGAAATACAATCAATGCTGAGCAGGATAATGCAAACATGCACTAGTCGAATACATCAGACTAAACCCCCCCCCGCGATGAAATGCTTGACGGCAGTACCGCGGGGAATGGGGCGGTCGTGGGAGGGGGTTTTAGTGGGTAAGAGTCCCACACTGTTACTCAGGACGTACTGAGTTTCGTCTTTTGAAGATTACCCCTCCCAATCAAAAAAAAAAAAAAAAAAAAAAAAAAAAATGGCCCGCTAATCTTTCATAAGGGTCGCGCGGTTAGGATGCTCAGGTGGACCCTCCACCCTTCTCGATCCTCCGCCAGTGACTCCAATTCATCAGGAGCGATCCCTAGACGGCTCCACGAGAGATATCGGACTTGGTCCAACCATCTATTCCTAGGCCTACCTGATGGCACGGCAACTATGGCACGTCTTGGGAGTCGGTCTGGGGGCATACGCACTACGTGACCAAACCATCGAAGCATAGATCGTTCCGTTCGGAGAAGTAGCTGCTCAACATTGAGCGCCTCGCTTACTCTTGTGTTGCGCACTCGATCCCTACGAGTTATTTCAGCAACACCGCGAAGGAACCTCATTTCGGCAGCTTGTATCCGTGATCTTATTCTTTCGGTCAGTACAAAAATTTCATGACCATATTTCATATGATCATAACCCTCCCACCTCACAGCATTTCTACTGATCCGCCTCTGGGGTTCGTTGTTTAATCTCAGAAATCATCGGCAGGCATCCCGATTTCAGATTACTTCGTTACTGAGGCAAATCAAATACTGGTGTCGTTGTATTTGTGTGATCCAGGCGTTTATAGCCCTGTCTTTGGAACGTACATTGATATTGCCTTTTTAACAGGGTTCAAATAATGTCTTCTTTGAACGTGGCAGTACCAGCTGAGCTGGTTACGCTCTATCTTTCACAAGATGGTTTCTTTGATCTGAAGGCTGCCACGGATCTTCGAACTTCTTATTCGATCAAGCTTTGTCACTCCTGCTATCTTGCGAATTATCTTCATCTCAGCTGCCGTTAATTTACTCTCATCCTTTTTGTACATTGTCCAACATTATGAACGTGATGACGTACAACTGCAGTGTAGAGTCTTCCTTTCAACTTAGGGTGCATTTTTCGGTCACAGAAGATAGCCGAGTTTTTCCGCCACTTCATCCGACCTACGCTTACGCGGTGATTGATGTCGTCATCACAGGTTGCTTGGCTATTGATCATAGATCCCACATATTTGAACTTTTCGCACTTGGGGAGCACTGTTTCATTCAAATAAATGTCTGAAATATGCCTGAGTGGATCAGAGAACGGGCAGCACAAGTACTCTGTCTTTTTTGAACTAATGCGATACGCATTTCTTTCCAAAACGTCCACCCACACATCAAGTGCTCGTTGCAGGAATGAAGGATCCTCACTTATGATGGCTCCATCGTCAGCAAAGAATAACTGATATACCTTGGACTGCAATAAAGAGCAAAGGACTTAAAACACTTCGCTGGTACACCCGACTTTGATTGGGAATTCTTCGGGGTCATCCAACTCTTGTTTTTGCTCCTTCATGCATGTCCATGATCATCTGTACATAGGTTTCTGGAACCCCTCTATGTCTTAGCGCCACCCATAACAGATCTCGTGGTTATCTGTCGAATGCCTTTCCAACGTCAACAAATACAATATGCAAATCCTTTAAGGAATCACTATGTTTTTCCATTATGATCTTTATACTTTGTATTACATCTGTGGTTGAATTACCCGCTACAAACCAACACTGATCATCAGATAGCCGTATTATTTTTCGCAGACGGCCACCTAATACCCGCTCAATGATGTTCATGGTGTGTGACATCAGCTTGATCGAACGGTAGTTATCACAGTTTCGTGTATCATCCTTCTCTTTGTACACAGGGAGAAGGTATTATAGCTTTCCCTCCATTGATTCCGTATTGGATCATATGTCATAAATTTGGATATGAGAATTCTGAGCCATCTGAACCCGATGTCTCCCATCTTTTTCCCGAACTCAGAGGACATCTTGTCTGGCCCAACTGCTTTTCGTTTTGAGTATTTGACCGCCTTACTAAGTTCTTTGACTGTAATGTAGGGTATTTCTTCACAGTTAGGG
Source organism: Brachypalpus laphriformis (assembly GCA_945910035.1). Taxonomy (NCBI): domain Eukaryota; kingdom Metazoa; phylum Arthropoda; class Insecta; order Diptera; family Syrphidae; genus Brachypalpus; species Brachypalpus laphriformis. Next base: position 131,520,519 of record OX246755.1, read on the forward strand.
GTGGCTTTTGGAAAGTACATATAGGCAGGGAAACTGTTCATTCAAAAGTCTTTTACAATACTGCCGCCACCTCTGCAGAATTTTGTCGTCATCCACAAGAAGCCGGCGATGAGCATTGTTAATGAACTTTGGCGAACGAGTCTCTCAAGCATTCCTCCTTCTTGGGCGGGTATTTTGATGATGGTTGCGCTCTTGTTTATATTGTGTCGTCGCAGCTGTGGATAGCCTGATTTGCATCAGTAACAGTGGAAGATATTTTCTCTAGCTCTCGATACAGGCCCTCCGTACTCACTGCTTGAAGCTAAGCGCACTTCTTCTTCGCTTGTCCCTTGCAACGTCTGTATTTCACATCGAGGCGAGCTTTTTCGCCTCTATTATTAGAAGGGTACTTTGACCAAGCTTTGAAAGTAGCTTTCCTCTTATTTACTACTTCTTTAGCTTCATTACTCTACCACCATGTTTCTTTGGCGTGTTGATGCTGGCCTTTTGAAGCTCCTCGCAGTAATTTGGCCTTCTTGAAGCCTTCTTCGATAGCGGAATAGAACCTGAGATCAGTGTCCGGGACCGGGACATCAAAGGATTCAGCTGAGCATTTGTCGACGCCGATGGACAATGAGATGCAGCAATGCACCAAGAGGTCAATCGACGTTGCGAAAGCCGAACCAGAAAATGATGGTAGAGCGAAGGCTGCGGAAATGGCTTATGTAGCAGCTGAAGAGAGCGAGAAGGAGATAGAAACTAGCATCCGCCAAATCTGTCTCGGGAAATAGTGACATATCGGTCGATGAATTGACTGATATGACCAACGGTCGAAACGACCCAAGAAGAGGCGGGTCCTAGGAAACGGCTCATAAGTGATACCGAGACCTCGAGTGCAGCTGAAGTTAGAGTAATGGAAAAGGGGTTAAAAGGAGGTTAATCAAGCAAGACCACATGGAAGTGGAATTGCTGATGGATAAACTAGGAAACAGGAGGTCACTCACCCCAAACCGTAGACATCCTCGAAAGCGGAGCGACCTGGACCGAACAAGGTCATGCGAAAGCAGGACCAAGCTGCGAGGAAGAGAGCAATGAGATCAGAGGAAAAGAAAACTTACGCTAGGACGAAGCATGCTAAAGTTGGCAAAGGTGTGGAAACCAATAGTCAGGCGGCGGCAAGCGAACTCCTAATGGGCGTTATCTATCGGAAAAAACTTATGGTTATTCAATTGAAACATCACCACAGTTCTGTGTGTAGAGAACTCAAAACCCTGACGAAGGAGGTGAGGAAAGCCTTTAACTATGTCACGAGAAGGGATGACCTTGAACCATGGAATGACTATAAGGCGAAGAAGAAAGAGTTAAAAGGAACTTTACGAGGACGCAAAAGGGAGTCATGGAGACAATTTTGCTCGAATATAAGGAGCACATCTAAAGTCAATTGGCTTCAGGAAATCGTCTTCTGGGATCCAGTTTCCAAAGTCGGACTCATTAGGGACAGAACGGTGGAGATAGTGGAGACATTGGATCGTACAAATGAGGTCCTCATTGAAATATACTTTTCAGGAAGCTTTAAGTCAGATCAGCCAAGAGCTACGAGGAAACAAAGAGCAAACAAGATGGATGGGAGAGAAGTGGAAAGGAAAGTAGCTCTAGCAGCGGTAATGTTGCAATGTTTTCCCTTTACAAGACCGTAGTACCGGATGGTATTAGTAGTCCTTCAGACCAGTCAGCCTAACATAATTTCTCTTGAAAGCAATGGAAAGGATTGTGGTGGACCATATGGGAATAACTGCACTGAAAGTGGATCCTTTGAATAGTAGACAACATCCGTACAGACCGTGCAGGTATACGGAAACAGTGTTTCACCAGGTGGTATGCGTTGCGGAAGAGGGGAACGCTGTAATGCACATTGAAGTTGCTTTCGATAAAATATGATTCGAAAATCTAAAAGAACGCAGGGTTAACCCATTGGTAGTGAGATGGGTGGACAATATGCTGCAAAATAGGGCGAAAAATATTCAAAGAGAAACTACAAGACTTAGAGGAAAGGTTAGCAGAGGCTGCCCCCATGGAGGAATTTTATCACCTCTCTATGGAACATAACTGTGAACTCTCTCCTGAAAATACTTTATGAGCCTTGTTGCAGGCGTTGCATCACCTGAAAGATGGTCAAGTTGTTGGTAAAAATATAATAATAGCACTGGACAATCAATCGGTGATTGTTCAGCATCATTGGCTTTGGAATGTGTTCAGAAACTCAATGCGTGCTCACTTCGAAATTAAATGGCACTGCTCTGGGTTAGACAGTGCTGAGGGTACTTAGGGTAATGAAAAGCCACACTCTCTAGCAAAGCAAAGGTCAGCCTCTGAGGGTCCGAAACTATTTGCTACAAATGCAGGGGAATGGTAGAGCACCTGATCAACAACTGGTGGAAAGTTCTCGTGCAAAGTTAACCGTGGAAAGTTACAGTCAGGGGGAAATAGCTGTTAAAATGCCGACTCGCACCACTCGTAGAGAAGTTCTAAGCCTGAAGCGAAGAACACTGATATGGGTGGTAGCGTTATCTACAGGTCATGGGAATGTCAGGTATCACCTGAAGAAGATGGGGCTTCTGGAGGATGACACCTGTGTACTATACCTGAAAGAAGTTGAGATGGCGGCAATGTCCAGTTCATCCACTGGGTGGAAGCCCAGACGATGAACCAGATTTCCGTTGAACAGATACTAGCGTTGACACGAGGCATCAAAGCCAGAGAAGAACTGTTGGGAAATCCAGAGAGTCTCTAGGGCTAAGATGGATCGTGGTAGAGAGACGAAAAGGGACCAAAATCCCTCGAAGTATGTATATATACTTTACCGAAAGTGCCGAATATTGCTCGAATTTAACTATTATTTTCTCAAATTTTCAATTGCTTAACTTCTTTAGGAACTACCTAATTCTCCCTTTTCTTTTCTTCGGGCTCATTTTCTTATCGAATTTGCTTATATAGCGAGTGTATAGCCATTTTTTTTTGTGGCTCGAAAAGATGAAACTTTGCAACTTTTTTTTTTTGCTTACTATCTCTATAATGTAAACTTTGAAATTTTCTCACCTCTAGAATGTGAACTTTTCCTCAATGTTTTGCATTCTTATTTTGATATTTGCAGTTATTTATTTAAACATGTTTTTCCATGTTTTACCAAATGTTATTTATTGGGAAAAGAATCATTTTCATCTTATATTGGCATTCGTTATTCAAAAATTCTTCTATTTTTAGTTGGAAAAAATGTTCCGATAATGTGAGCCCCACCAAAATGTGAACAGGGCCTTGTTTTAATTAGTTCACATTAAAGCTAGGCACACACCAGAACGGTACGCGGTAGCTGTAGCAGTACAATGGTACGTAATCTTATTGCGGTAAATATAGATGCACACACTAGGGACGGTATACCGCAACCAGTATTGCGGTATTGCGGCGGTACAATTTTGTACCGCAGCAAGCACAGTTGACCGCCGTGTACCGCGTATCGCATATGAAAATATGTATTGGAAAACTTATTGAGTTAGTGGAAATACATAAATTTGTACGAATTTGCTCCTTAAGGAGCTCACACACCAGAGCGGTACGCGCTAGCGTTACGGGTACTATTTAAAACTATCTATTTAAAACCAATTGGCGATTCTATCTTATTTTATATAAAACCATCCAAATATGCCGAAGTACAACTATACTGTTAACATTTAATGGGAGAATGGGAGAATCCTGCGACAGTACTTTGACCCACTGGTGCAGCCCAATCAGCAGTAACTTGCCTTTGGTAACCTCCACCACCAAGTAACTTTAGTGTTGTAGCCAGTTGAAGAATCGGTGGTATACTTGTATGTGAAACCCGTCTTCCACTTGATATGCCCAACAATCACAGCCTTTGTCAACCGGACCCTTTTTTTACTGCCTAAACAAAAAAAGCAACAAACATAATATGAATTTGTTGATACCGTAGCATCGACAAAAACTACATACCACCGCACTGCATAGTTTGTGTACAAAACGTGTGGCGTTTGTGTGGCGTTTGGCAAAACTCAGCATTCCACGAATTTCGATCTGGCAAACAAAATTCAATTTTTAAATTAGTCGTCTCAAGAAATTCATCGGAGCAAGCCGTTCTTTTAATTTCTGAAATTTATAAAATTTTCTTTTTCGGATATTTTAAATAAATTGATAATTTTCCAAATTTTGTGTGCACTGGCATTTATGTAATTGATAGCGAGATGGCGAACAGAGCGCCGTCGACCAGCTACAAACGAACCGAAACAACGCCACCTATTTAGTTTAGTTTATTTATTTATTTGGCTTTTGTAAAAAAAAAAACCATTTAGCAATATACATAAATCATTTTACAAATAGTGTTTTGACTTGTATAAGAGTTTTAAACTTAAAAATTGTCTTTAACATAATTGATAATATTTCTTTTGAAAGCTGCTAGATTTAATTTCTTATAATAATTGGGAATTCATTAAACATTTTGAAGCCTTTATATTGTAAAGAATTTTGAGATCTTCCTTTCAAAAAGTTTGGTAGTCTAAAATTATTAGCTGTTCTTAATTCGCCAAACCTGCTAGCGTACCTATAGGTTTACTCCATAATTCGCCTTCGCCACAGTCATCAATCCATCCCCAGTGACATCTAGCATGTTCTAGAACTTCTTTTATTTGGTATAAATAAAAAAAAATAAAAAATAAATATTTGTCGCAACAGCTCTTTAAGTGTGCCAGGGCCTAGCTTCTCGCAACCACTCATGTTGTGTGCGTTATATTTTTCACACGAATGGAAGGGAGCTACAGTTTAGTGCCGTATCCGAACGGCGATTTGAGAAGCTTTTTCGAGACAACAATACTCTCGGATGTTTGTCAGACGCTCGCGAGAGGTGGAACCGTGAAAAAACTTTTTGGTGTTTTCTGGGATTCGAACTTGGAACCTCATGCGTAGTGATCCGACACACTAACCACTTACGCCACGGCGCCCACATTTGGTATAAATGCACCGACCACAACCATAGTCGATACTGTTGAAAAGGCGAATGCAACGATCAAAAAGAGACATTAAAACAGTGGTTTAAAGCGAATTGGTATAGAGACAGTTCAATTTAAAATAAATAAGAACAAAGTGATTTGAATATCGTGTTAAAGTAAAGTTGGTAATTGTTAATAAATAAACAGTTGAAATACACAAAAGATGGTTTTATTTGTATGAACCCCAGCAATTCGGATTCTTCATAAGCACTTGCGTTATAAAACAATTTCAGAGAGGTAAACATTTTCGTAGCACTTCGCAAATATGTAGCACTTTTTCACTGATGAATCGTAAAAAGCAGAAAGGGTATTCACTTAAACTCATAAAACCCTCGTAAACCACGTAAACTGTATAAATTTATCATTGCGTAAATGATCGGGCAAATTTTATATAAAAAATTATTTACGAGAACCCCGTAAATTTCTGCTACTATTTTGGCTCGGAAATCACACTCAAAAAATTACACTGCTGTCGAAAATTGTGCTGCTGTCAAATTTGATTGAAACTATGGCAGACAGAGGTGGGAATACAATCTAATACGTTTTTTCTTTTCACTAATTATCGGCATTTTTATATGTTTGTCGACAGTTTGATGACAGTTGCAGAAAAGCTGTTTTAATTTCGCAGCTTGTTTCCGAGGGATATTCAGCATATTTAAAGCACTTCGTAAATTTACAGAACTACGAGATGAGTAAATTTATCAGTTTAAGTGAATACCTTTAGTGATTCTATATGGAAATGACACCTAAATAGCTGTCACATAAAAACGATGACAAAAATGTGATGATCACGCTAATGGTAACTTTAGAGAGTGCAAAAGGGATGATTGTGATCGTCAACAGTCAACTATCACCTTAGAGGATTCCTGGAGTGGAATCCTCTAAGGTGATAGTTGATAGTCACACTTTTGACAGTCAAAATTGATGATCAAGCTTTGTTAGCTCTCCGTAAAACGATAGCAAAGTCACACAAAAACTATCGCAAAATGGTGATGATCACGCTGATGGTCACATTAGAGAGATCAAAAGGGATAATCGTGATCGTCAACAATCAACTATCACCTTAGAGGATTCCACTCCTGTATTCTACATTTCCTGTAAAGTAAAATCTAACCGACAATAGGCAAAGGCTACCATACTTTGTTATGGTACTAAATATTGTTTAGTACACAACCATGACATACTTGTGTCATTGCAATTTAACAACTGCAAACAACAAGGCAAACTTAAAAAAACCCCCGAAATTATACATCTCATTCTAACCTCTGGTGGAAACACTTCAGTGAAGTTAAAAAATTTCATCCGTGGGGTTTGCATGGTGATTCAACGGACACGTACTATTAAACGGTTAACGGAGAATTCAATTTAAAAATGTATAGCACGCCCTCTCTAACGTCACCTGCTCCACCTGTCGTTGAGTCATATAAGCTCCTTCAACAAGAGAGAACCTGGAACTGTCAAAACTGCCCTTCGAAGAGAAACCAGAACCTGAAGCACAGCACATAGAATCAACGTAGGCGGCATGGGTGGTCCCTCCATCACATTTTTATTTGTTTGATATTTCACGGCATCTTGCTTTGTTTTTATTTTTTCTGTTTGTTTGTTTTCATTTATCTCACGCATAGTATTATTTTGCAATTAATAGAACTTCCCCCAGCCGGTGTACTGTTGCCTAATCATTCATCCACATGTATCGCTGAGAAAACTGGCAACTCAACATTGTATTCGAATCGCGTTCCATTGTTTCAAATTCGGTTTCGGTTTCCTCACATAAATGGGCAGCGTGTTGGTTGTTTAAAAAAATGATCACACAATTCATATTTGTATTCAAATTATGCTAGGAATGTGATAAATTTGGTTTAGTTTTGGTTCGTCGGCGCCGACAGACTATCGTTGCATTTAATTCCACATTCTTGTTTATTGCTTTTTTGTTTGCTTTCCATATTGCGCACGAACATGAGGTAATCCTTTGGTTCTGGCTAGGTGTACGTTAGTGTGTTATTTAACTTAAGCATCGGTTCTCTTTTGCAGCAGGAGCGCCCTTATACTTTTTACTATCACCGTCTGCTGCAGCCGTGCTGCGTTAGCCGGACTGGCATTCAGCGTGGAGTCATCCGATCTGGAGCCCATCAATGGGACGAGGAACTTTCGAATATATGGAAAGAAGAGCAAGGACGACAAGCCGTGGTTCGATGGACGTGTGATTGACATGCGACTGATTCAGTGTGTCCGTCCTGGGCGATGTGAGAAGTTGACGTTCGACACTTGTTTAGGGTCGAAGATACCCTACGCGTACACAAGTCTCGATCTGACCGACTATGATAGTCAGAAGCAGACAGAGGAAAGACTGAACAACTACCAGGCACTGAGACATGTCCCCAGATGTTGGGCTGTCATTCAGGTAAGAATTTGAAAAGCCTTACTATCGAAATCTCGCGTCTCCCTATTTGATCGCTTTTTTTATAAAAAAAAGAATATGCCCCAGCGCGTTATGCTTCGAATGCATAACAGTGCACGCTCAAGTCCAACGTACTGTCAAATACAAGGATTCGTTTATAAGCCCAACAACACGTTTGTGAAATGATTTAGCAGGCTCTGTATTTCCCCATCATTACAACCTTCACGCATTTAAAGCCAACGCAAACCAGCGTCTCCTCTGTTCCGCGTTTTCCAGTATGAGGGTATTAATAATCCCTTCGGTGCGCTTAAATTATAAAAAAGAGGGGGCGGGGTTCTTGTTCCTGAAATGAAACAAAACGAGACTATCAGAGTAAGAAATATGTAAAAGGAGCACGCGGGCTCAGTATTTACCATATCAGCTGCAAAAATCTGCCACGTGATCTGAGAGAAGGCATGACCATCGCAGATGAAATGTCCCAAAGTATCATCGTTCTATTTACAGGCGTAGTAGACGATTGTGTTACCATGTCCCAGTAGGTTTTCCGTAGTTTTTTCTGCCGGGGATTTCGTAGTCGTCTAAAGATTCGCTTAGTCTGCTTGCATCCTGCGGTCATGTTACACACGAATGTGTTAATGAAAAACCAGGACATCAAGCATGGCCTTAAGCGCATATTCTCCAATCATTTTACATATTCCATACAAAATAGTCGGGCATAGACATTAGGACAGCACAAGTCTCCGCTTGAAACAGTCTTCTGTTCGAGATTGGAGCCAGCGTCTACATTGGAAGATATTGGAAGACACACCGGTTACCGTCGTTGTGTGTCGTTTTTTTTTTACTAATTTTGTTTTATTCACCGGACGATTTCTGAAAGCAATTGAATTGGTGGATGGAAGAACAGTACATATACAAAATATCGCTTTTAGTCCAGGAGAATTTCTCTTTCACGTATAACACAGAACAAATTCCGGGTTGAACGCTGCTATATTTCTATCTATTTCAATTTCAGCTCAGTTTGATTTGTAGTAGACCTTAGCTTAATTTATGATTTCCAAATAAATAATTTTAATGCATTTTTCTTCTTACCACAGCCATTTTTGTGTGCGGTTTTTGCTCCAAAATGCGAGAAGATCAACAACCAGGATATGGTATACCTGCCATCACTGGAAATGTGCAAAATAACTTTGGAACCATGTCGGATTCTTTACAATACGTCGTATTTCCCAGAATTTTTGAAGTGTAATGAAACATTGTTTCCGTCCAAATGCAACAATGAGGCGCGTGAAATGAAATTCAATTTAACTGGGAATTGTTTGGAACCACTAGTGCCAGCCGAGTCAATGGCTAGCTACTATCCCGGCATTGAAGGATGTGGAGTGCAATGCAAGGATCCACTCTATACGAATAACGAGCACAGTCAGATACACAAGCTGATCGCTTGGGGAGGAACCATTTGTTTTTTATCGAATCTCTTTGTGGTGGCGACTTTCATTATCGATTGGGAGAACGCCAGCAAGTATCCAGCGCTGATCGTATTCTACATCAATCTGTGTTTCTTTATTGCCTGTTTGGGGTAAGTTTATTGCTATTAATACTCTGATTTATTAGAAAGATAAATATACAAATATACAATCCCACGAGAGTAGTACATACAAGCGTAGCTAGAGCTTCACTGTCTATCGCCAACCGAAGATCGATGTTTGGTTGAAATTGACCTTTTTTTTTTTACAGCCTGCAAGGTCCTTTACCGTTCGTTCGTTGAGTTGAGATACCCTTTCTCTTATGCAGACCATCCATATGTTTACCTCTCTGGAGTAGATTCGAAGATTTGTCTAGCCCAATTCTCGAATAACTTTAGCATTAAACTCTCATTTGGAAAAACGAATATTTGTCAGACGTTTGCGACTGGCGGAATGAATGGTCTGGAAGAGATTAACGTACTAGAAGCTAGGAGAAGATAGACTACAAGAATTTAACTAAAAATATTTGCAAGATACTATCTAGTGCAGCCTGTCTACAGAACAAAGCAAAAATGGTTAGTACAAGCACTACCCCGTAGCATTTTCTGAATTTTTTTTTTCCGAGGGTAGGTTCAAAATCTTCCATAGACACAATGAGAATAGCAAGCGCGTGCTCATGGTAGTGTCAGATTCTTACTGACCAAAAAACACCACCCTTCGATATAAAATTGTTAGATATTGCAACTAAGTAATCAAGCAATTTTTTTTGGCAGGTTACTTTCCACTGAAAAATCCTGCATGTTTCGCAATCTAGACCCGATTAATCCTTATCTCGCCAAGTCAAAATGTTTCGTCCTTTGTAGTTGGCGCAATAAATTCCTCTCATCCAAAATTTGTAGTATTGTATTGTTGACATGATTAGTCTTTCCGACTAATCGGACTATTGTTGACATGTCTTTGCTTCTTGTTTCAGCTTCGATTGTCAGAATTCCGAGATCTCTATGGATATCGTCGTTTCTAGTATCCCACGGCCATTGGACAATTTCTCTTAGCACTTTATTTTGAAAAGTTTGTAAGATATTGGAATTTGTTTTCTTGGTAAAACCCCAAAGAGTGGCGAGAAAATTCCGCTATCTTCTGTGACAGAAAAATGGCCCCTAAGTTGAAAGGAAGGCTATACACTGCAGTTGTGCGTCCAGCGCTCACATACGGTTCACAATGTTGGACGATGTACAAAAGTATGACAGTAAATTAACGGCAGCTAAGATGAGGATCGCATGACAGCAGAAGTGACAAAGCTTGATTGAATAAGAAGTTCCGATTCTTTCACGTTAAGGAAACCATCGTACAAAAGATAGAGCGCGACCGGCTCAGCTGGTATTGCCACGTTCAAAGAAGAGATCATTTGAACCCTGTTAAAAAGGCAATATCAATGCACATTCCAAAGACATCGCGAGGCAGGAGAGGCAGGCCTATAAACGCCTGGATCACACAAATGCGACGACATCGGCATTTTATTGGCCTCAGTAACCGAGTGAGGCAGGCCTGCCGATATTTTCTGAGGTCAAATAGGCGAACCACACAAGCGGATCAGTAGAAATGCGGTGAAGTGGAAGGGTTGTGATCCCTTATTTTCGGATCATAGCCTCGCTGGAAAAAGGAAGAAGAAGGTACAACCCGAAAGTTGTTTACCGTAGGTCCACAACGGCTTTAGCACTTGCTTGTATAAAAGCAGTTTGTTCTCAGTACTGATCTAGGAATGCTTTTCGAGTAACCAGCCCATTTCTCTAGATTTGATTTCGAGTTCTTTACGTTTCATTTTCACGTGCGAATTCCATTTCAGCCTTGCGTCGAGTGTCATTACCAGGTATTTGGCCTCGTATGCAAAAGGTATTCGGGCCAGTCATTAGTTTTCTTATAAGTGAAATTCACCAGAACAGATTTAGATTCGTTGATCCGCCAGTCCCTCGTCTCGTTCATTTACTTTATTCAGTACGTCTTGCAGTTTTGTCGTCGTTTCTGCGATTGTCTTACCTACTGCTAGGATAGCGGTTTCATCGGCAAACGTAGTAACGATAGTGCCATTTCCTTCGGTATATCACGAGTATATAACAGATAGAGAAGCGGTCCAAGAACGCTTCCTTGCGGTACGCCGGCTGACATTTTTTTAGCTCCAAGTATTCGTTTCCATGTTTAACATAGAAGAGTCTATTCCCGAGATATGATTCTAGAATATCTTTTGAGCATACAGGGAGAAATTGTCGTAATTTGTATTTCAACTCATCATGCCACACCTTATCAAAGGCTTGTGAGACGTGAAGAAATACGCTTGAGCATATCTTTTTTTCTTCAAGTGTTTTCTCGATAACGTCAGCAATTCTATGCACCTGGTAAATCGTCGAATGCTTACTTCTGAACCCAAACTGGTGGTCAGGGATAAGATTATTTTCGTCTATAACCGGTTAGAGTCGCCTTAGTAATATCCTCTCGAAAATTTTGGATATGACTGGAAGAAATGAAATTGCTCTATACGATTTTACCTCATTGTCGGTTTTCCTGGTTTTAAAACCAAACAACCGCAACTTTCCATTGGCTCGGCACGTGTTTTACTCTGAGCGTAGCCTTTACAATATGGAGAAGCTTAATGAATGCTTTTCTATGTAAAACTTTAAAAATTTCTCCGGTGATCAAATCATAACCAGGAGCTTTCTTAGGTTTTAGATTCTCGATCTTAGCGTTGCACTTATGAGTGTCAGATTGTAAATCCAGCCTATTGATGTTGTCGTAAGCCACTTGACTATCTTACGGTTTAAAGGTTTCTTCCAGATGAGCCGCAAAGGCGTCCGCTTTTTCTTTTTCTTCCCTTGCCCATTCATTTTGATTTAATTTAATTGGCTTTTGGTGCCTTTTACAGCTTTCCAAAGTGAATAATTGGAATCTTTTTCCGCTGTTAAATTTTCAAGGTACGAGCTTATCGCACGATTCTTAAAATCCTTAATAGTCTTTTTTAACGAATGCACAGACGATTCAAGTGTGCCTTATGATGCAGAGCACGACTCTGTTGCCATTTTGTACGTGCTTTTCTTTTTTCGTTGACCAATTCTTTTGTATCCAGAGAATATCGTAAACCGTATTTGTCCGGTGTTTTCCTTGGATTGGGCGTATTGCTGTACTGCTGTGCGAGCTGTACGATATCAATGAAGCGATCAATTTCAACCTCGAGTTCATAGGGTGTCGTAAGTGAAACGCTCAGTTCAACATTGTTTCAATTTCGTTCATAAAGCCTTCTCAGTTAGTTGTTCTACCAGTTAATCTCGCTGGCTCTAGGTAATAGGCTAGTTTTTCGCTCAATGTCAAAATAACTGGGGAATGATCAGACGACAGATCCCTATAACTTTTATGTGGTTGGTAGATATTCCTTTTGTAACGGAAAAAATCGATAAGGTCTGGTATTTTCGAAGTATCAGTTGGCCATTAAGTCGGTTTACCCGTCGAATGGAAATTACAACTGTACTCCATACCTGCCGCATAGAGCATTCCACATTTTTTCGAGCTGTATTTTGAGCCCCAGAACGTATGTTTCGCATTAAAATCGCCGCCAATAATAAAATTAGGTTTCAGCGATTCAAACAAGTTAGTAGAATCACTTTTTTTAATCGCGGAACGCGGTGGACAGTAGATATATGAGATTTTAAGAGTACGCTGACTATTTTTAACTCGAATCGTGCACAGTTGCAAAGTTTCAAGCTCTATCTTTCTTCGGATTTTTCGATGCTGTCTTTAATAAACAAGGATGATTCTCCTCGCTTTTGGCGAAGAATGACAAGTATGGTAACCATTATAGCCTTTTATTTTTAAATGCGATTCGTTTTTTACATGAGTTTCAGAAATCAAGCAAATATCAATAACTTTTTCACGCATGAATATATCCAATTCGTCAAGTTTTTCCGAAAGTCCGTTTGCATTCCAAGTACATATTTTTAACATTCGTTTTTCATTCATATTCTAGTTGAAGGACGCGTTTTTCGTGAATTATTTTCGAGCTCAACCAGCCTATAGAGAATAATTTTATTTATTTTTCTTTGTTCTTCAAATTTCGCGAGAATAACTGAGAAAACATGAGACATGGGCCATCGAAATTTCAACGTTTTTTTGGTTTTTCGGATGCCGCGGCATGAACGTAAGTCTGCACTCCTGCTGTCCGAGGGTCATTACCAATGGCAACTTTTTTTGAAAATGTTCAAAGTTTCAGCGTTACTCGTATTATTTGGTACTTTTAAAAAGCTATTGTCTGCTTTCCGTCAAAATTCAAATCCCAAAGTGTTAACATCCCTTTGCTTGATAATTCCTACTCTTTCTTTTCTTTTGCACTTTCAGTTGGCTTGCACAGTTCACACCAGGAGGTCGAGATGATATTGTTTGTCGAAAAGATGGAACATTGCGTCATTCCGAACCGACGGCGGGAGAAAATCTATCCTGCATCGTTGTATTCGTGTTGGTGTACTACTTCCTGATGGCCGCGATGGTTTGGTTTGTCTTTCTCACATACGCCTGGCATTTGCGTGCGGTTGGTAATGTTCAGGATCGTATCGATAAGAAGGGTTCCTATTTTCATCTGGTCGCTTGGTCCTTACCCCTAGTGCTAACTATCACAACTATGGCACTGAGTGAGGTGGATGGAAATAGTACAGTTGGAATCTGTTTCGTCGGATATCTTAACCACTCAATACGAGCGGGCTTACTGTTGGGTCCACTTTGTGGGGTGATACTGGTCGGCGGATACTTTATCATTCGTGGAATGGTAATGCTCTTTGGATTGAAGAACTTTGCCAACGACATAAAGTCCACATCAGCGAGTAATAAAATCCACTTGATCATCGTTCGCATGGGATTGTGTGCCCTATTTACTCTGGTTTTCATTTTGGTAGCTATCGTGTGCCATGTCACCGAGTTTAGAAACTCTACCCTGTGGGCGGAAAGTTTAAAGCAGTATGTTATGTAAGTAAATGTGTAGCACAAATTCCATGTTCTATGTGATTATCTATTCTTTTTTATGCAGTTGTCGCATATCGCAGACTTTTACGCATGAACTGATTGTTTGCAAGTTGGAACATCGACCCAGTGTTGCTGTTCTGCAACTACACCTACTCTGTTTATTTTGCGCGGGTATAGTCATGTCCACGTGGTGCTGGACACCGTCATCTGTAGAAACATGGAAGCGCTACATTAGAAAGTGAGTAATGAAATAGCATTTTGTCACATCAAGCCTCATGAATAATAGCTCTGTTTTAAGGAAATGTGGGAAAGAGCTTATCGAAGATATTAAGATGCCAAAGCACAAAGTAATTGCTCAAACTTGGGCTAAGCGCAAGGAATTCGAAGACAAGGGAAGGCTCTCTATAACACTGTACAATACTCACACGGATCCGGTTGGGCTGAACTTTGACGTCAATGATTTCAATTCGTCGGCAACAAATGAAATTAGTTCAACTTGGGCCAACTATCTGCCGCAATTCGTGAAGAGACGATTCGCCATAACAGGCGCGACTACGAATTCATCAAGTCATGGCGGTCCAAGGAAAAGCTCCCTAGATTCAGAGATTAGCTTCAGTGTCCGGCATGTGTCAGTGGAATCGCGACGCAACTCGGTCGACTCACAGGTAAGAAATGAATTAATGCTTAGAGTGTATTTAACGTTTGATGTGCTTTAAAGGTTTCGGTAAAAATCGCTGAAATGAAGACAAAAGTCGCCAGCCGCAGTCGCAACACAAGCAGTCATCACCAAAGCAAGCACACGAAGAATCGGAGCCGCCGTAAGGACTTTATGGCAGCTTCCGGACGGAATTACAACAATCGACGAGAGAGTAGCACATCGATTGAAAGTCAAATCATTGCACTTAAAAAGACTACGTACCCGAACGCAAGCCACAAAGTAGGACTGTTCGCTCAATCGAAGACCGGAAAGAATATGAAACGAAGGAGTGCTAGCGCAGGACTCGATCCAAACGACATTAATAAATTTCTGGCCAAAAACGGTCAGTTTATTTTTCCATTTCTTCAGAATCAAGGAATGACTACATCCTCCGATGAGGAAACCTCCCGTGCTTCATTCAAAATCCAAGACTCCCGCTTAGATGTGGTACTCAAGCATGATTTTAGCGACGATGATGATAACAGCCGTGGTGCAAGAATAGAAGAACTTATCGATAACAACGATCACATACGTTCGAGTAAGAAGACAGGAAACAACAATCTAGAGAATCTCATCAAGCATATGCACAAATCCTCGACGTGTGACAATACACGAATCGATGCAGCTAGTCGCACCAGTAGGCATAGTACAAAAAGCCGCGGTAGTCGTAAATCTACCGTGCAAGGCTCAAAGCGTAACCGAAACAAAACAAGCAAATCAACGAAAAAAGTGGCAACGGCAGATCTTGACATATCCGATTTGAATTTGAATCTTTGTCTAAACGATGACGAAGAGGATTCCGTCAGTTCATATTCCTTGGAGTTAGACTTACCGACAGGTGTGCACAGTTCGTACTCGGGCATGTCTACAGGTAAACCGCATTCGAGAAATAGCAAAACCAGTTGTGATGTGGGTATCCAAGCAAATGCGTACGAGATCGCTACCCAAACATTTGCGTCCTACGGCGATGAGGAACTGAAAATTGCTATGCGCCAATTGAATGCGAAAAATCGCCGAAAGAGTGAAATGACAAACGATGGCGACACAGAGACCCATGAACTGCTGCCAATGATGAAGCACAGAGATGCAATCATCATGAGCGAATCGGAGAAATTAAAGATGCTCCTGCTGCCATCGAAATGAAACAAACTGATGGAAAATACTCTCCCATGTCATATCGTGTACCCTCCGTATCTACACATCGACATTGTTTAATACTCAATTGAAATGACTTAATGTATATTTAATTTTAGTTTAAATCTTATATTAAGATTGTAGAATGTTAAGTTGAAAGCATGTGTACGTATTATGCAATCGCATAAGACCGTAAGACAACGAATAAAATTTTTGTACTAACAAGGTAAATATAGCTCGTAAAGCCAGTTTTAAAATGTTATCACCTACGTGATGGAAATGAATTTCTATCTGACGTGGACCACGTCTATGTCAACAAACCAATTTGAGTTTTACAATATCACTGGCAAAAAAAACATCTCGTATTTGTCGTTCTTTGTATGGCCAACGATGTGGAGAGTAGTGGATTGCATCATTTACTGAAAACCCATGAACGTAAACTTCGCGTCCGCCCTGTACATGAACGCTTCAAAATTACGTAATAGCTAAAATGGGGCAGCACAATAGGCCTTTCTGCGAGGACGACGAGCTAAAGCAAATCAACTGCTCCACTACTATTGAGTTTTCAATAAACCCATGGACGATCTCCCTAGCACATGGCTTTAGGTGTGGTAGAATACTTGTATATACGGTACATACAACATACATATGCAGTTTTTTTAAAACTGAAAATTCAAGTGAGTGATCTGGTTACAATTTTTTGTTTAGCAGCAAGGTGGAAATGGGTAATCAAATCGTCCATTATCATCTAATTTTGCTTTTTTACTTCCGAAAAGAAAAAAAAAAAAAACTAAGTTCGTAAAAAGTTGTGTGATGTATACATATGTATGTATGTATGCTGATGATGCTTTAAAAGAGCGCCACGGTCGGAATTTGTTTGCCAAACTCCGTTTTGAAGATTTTAAAGTCGAATAATATGTGCCATGTTCAGGAAGGTCGGCCGAAGTGGATGATGAGAAAGAGAGGAAACTCGCGGTTACACGACACGAGGGGGGACATTTTGCACATACCACATACAAGCGTTAAAAACCATTTAAAAAAAACTTCGTTACGCCAATAATCTCGGCATTTGGGTAGTAAAAGAAATTCATCTCACTATGGGCATAAACGTCTGCGATTCACTCTTCTTCTTCTTTTTATCAGTGAGGTTATGATCCGAAAATAAGGGATCACAACCCTCCCACTTCACCGCATATCTACTGATCCGCCTGTCTGCGATTCACTCATTAGATATGACAAAAATTGATTCATTCCTGAAACGAATGATAGCAGGCGATCAAATGTGGACTTTGTCTACAACAAAGGCCCAATTCAAAAATGCAGTGTTGCGGCAGTGTTGCAGCAACATTAAAGCAACAAGTTCAAAAAAGCAACATTTTGGCAGTGTTGCTCAAATCAAGAGGTTTTTTTTTAACATCTGCGCAACCAAATGTCAAAGAAGAGCAACCTGCGCAACAATTGTTTTGCTGTTGCTTCCTTTGTTGTGAGCTCTTGGTTGTTTTTTCCAAGTGAGAAATGGATGAAAGGTCAACGTTTAACAATGTTAATGTTCTATTTATATAATGTATTTAAATATTTTTACTACATTCTCCAATTTCTCCTATTGTACATACCATTACAACACAATCATTCATAAATGTCAAAATAAATTGCGCAGGGCAACAGCAACAGTGCAGTAGCAAGGCAACAGCAACAGAAATCCTATTCTGTTGCCGCAACACTGCACAGTTTTTTGACGTTTTTGAATTCACCCAAAGTTAGAGCAATGAACATCGTGGAGTAAGTGAGACGAACGAGCAAAAATCGTTTATCAAAAGAAAGTCATTTAGTGGGACTTTCAGACAAACCAAACCATTAATTTGAATGTGTACTGTCGTCAAATGGACAAACTAAATGAAATGTCCGGAATTGGTTAAGGTGTTCTTTTCCAACATGGTAAATGCTAGACACATAATGTACATCTTTGGTCATTCGTCAAAAGCTGTCGCAGCTTGGATGAAAAGTGCTGCTGCATCCACCATATTCATCAGACCTTTAGATCTTTACAAAACATTTTGATTCTAATGAAGCCACCAAACGCTAGTCGGATGAGTTTTTTGCCAAAAAAGAGACCTATCTTCTCGTAATCATTCATGATGAAACTCACAGTTTTATGGAGTATCGGAAGGCCAATTTAGTTTTGAGAGCATCCCCATAGCAGCAATACTCTCAAGTGTTTTTGTCAGACGTACGTAAAAAAATTGACCGTGGAAAAACTTTATGGGGATTTTCATGAAGACAACACTAGACTGCACATCTCTTTGTAGACTCGGTCGAAGTTGGTGCAGTTAGCTCCGTATTCACCTGATCCTGATCTTTCCAAAATACAAATATTTGGCGCAACAGCTCTTTAAAGTGCCAGAACCTAGCTTCTCGCAACCACTCATGTTGTGTGCGTTATATTTTTCACACGAATGGAAGGGACCTACAGTTTAATGCCGAATCCGAACGGCGATTTGAGAGACTTTTTCGTGACAACAATACTCTCGGATGTTTGTCAAACGCTCGCGAGAGGTGGGACCGTGAAAAAACTTTTTGGTATTTTCTGGGATTCGAACTTGGAACCTCATGCCTAGTGATCCGACACACTAACCACTTACGCCACGGCGCCCACATGGTAATCTTTCCGATCACAATTTATTTCAATCCCTGCCGACTTAATAGAAAAAACTTCGCCACGCTTACAAGCTTGTAAAATCCACTTGGAGCATTCGATAAAAAAATCAAAACGAGAGGTTAATTATGAAATTGTCCAAAAGACGACAGAAATTTTTTAGGAAATAATGGCACATACATAATTGATTAATGTTTTTTTTAACAATAAATATTCAGGCTTTTATTGCGATTGAAAAAACAGGGGGGAAATCAGAGAATCCATCTGTGTCTCTATCGGTGCGTAGCGTGCTCACCCCTTGACTCCCTTAATGGTTCGCGAGACCATTGAAAGGAAGCTCATAGCCATTTCGAGTTTGACCCGGTTGGCTGCCATTGATCATGAAATTTGGGAAGTGACTGAAAGAATAAGATCACGGATACAAGCTGCCGAAATAAGGTTCCTTCGCGATGTTGCTGGAATAAGTCGTAGTGATCGGCTGTGCAACATCAGAGTACGCGAGGGGCTTAATGTTAAGCAGCTACTTCTCCGAACGGAACGATCTATGCTTCGATGGTTTGGTCAGGTAGTGCGTATGCCCCCAGACCGCCTTCCAAGACGTATCATGATTACCGTGCCATCAGGTAGGCGACTCCTGGGTAGACCTAGAAATAAATGGTTAGATCAAGTCCGACATTTCTCCTGGAGCCGTCTATGGAGGAGGATTGAGAAGGATGGATGGTCCGTCTGAGCATTCTACCCCAGCGACCCTCATGAAGGATTAGCGGGCCATTATACATATGTATGTATGTACAGGGTGGGCCAACTACAAGTTTCTTTTAAGAAACGCAATAAAATGAAGAAAATTAAATTTTTTCCATGTATTATGGCTTTATTAGTAACAGCAAACATTCCCATTAATTATGGAACACAACGTTGTTCAATTGGCTGCCTCGGCTGGCTTCGCAGTAGCGCATTCTATCACTCCAATTTCCCAAGACCTTGTTGATGGTTTCGGGCTGTAGCTCACGGATTTATTTTTATTTTTTTCCGAGGTTGGGTGAAAAATGTTCCATAGACACTATGAGAATAGCAAGCGCGTGCTCATAGTAGTGTCCGATTCTTACTGACTAAAAAAACACCACCCTTCGATATAAATTTATTAGATATCGCAACAAAGTATAAACTTATCAAGCAATTTTACTATCACGAAATAAAAACGTTTGGCAGGTTACTTTCCACTGAAGGATCCTGCATATTCCGCAATCTAGACGCGGTTAATCATTATCTCGCCAAGTCGTAAGGTTTCGTCCTTTGTAGTCGGCGCAATAAATTGCTCTCATCCAAAATTTGTAGGACTGTATTGTTGACATGTCCGTTTAGTCGGTTTCTATGCTTTCTCGCGATGCTTCTAGTTTCAGCTTCGATTGTCGGAATTCCGAGATCCCTGTGGATATCGTCGTTTCTAATATACCACGGTGCTTGAACAATTTCTCTTAGCACTTTATTTTGAAAAGCTTGTAAAATATTGGCATTTGTTTTCTTGGCTCAACCCCAAAGTTGTATACCGTAGGTCCACACCGGCTTTAGTACTTGCTTGTATAAAAGCAGTTTGTTCTCAGTACTGAGCTGGGAATATTTTCCGAGTAACCAGTACATTTCTCTATATTTGATTTCGAGTTCTTTACGTTTCATTTTCACGAGCGAATTCCATTTAAGTCTTGCGTCGAGTGTCATTCCCAGTTATTTGGCCTCGTTTGCAAAAGGTATTCGGGCCGAGTTTAGGAAAATTGGCAAGTCATTAGTTTTCTTGTAAGTGAAATTCACGTGAACAGATTTAGATTCGTTAAGTGCGATCCGCCAGTCCCTCCTCCATTCATTTACATTATTCAGTGCGTTTTGCAGTTTTGCAGTCGTTTCTTCGATTGTTTTACCTACTGCTAGGATAGCGGTGTCATCGGCAAACGTAGCAAGGATAGTGCCATCTTCGTTCGGTATATCACGAGTATATAGCAAATAGAGAAGCGGCCCAAGAAGGCTTCCTTGCGGTACGCCGGCCGAAATTTCTTTGAGCTCGGAGTATTCGGCTCCATGTCTAAAACGAAAGAGTCTATTCTCGAGATATGATTCTAAAATATCGTATAAGCATACAGGGAGAACTTGTCGTAGTTTGCATTTCAAGCCATCATGCCACACCTTATCAAAGGCTTGCGAGACGTCAAGAAATAGCTCAAATAGATTGAGCAAATCTTTTTTTCTTCAAGTGCTTTCTCGATTACGTCAGTAATTCTATGCACCTGATCAATCATCGAATGCTTACTTCTGAACCCAAACTGGTGATCAGGGATAAGATTTTCTTCTATAACCGGTTGGAGACGCCTTAATAATATCCTCTCGAAAATTTTCGATATGATTGGAAGAAGCGAAATTGGTCTATACGATTTTACTTCATTTGGCGGTTTTCCTGGTTTTAAAACCATTATGACTTCCGCAACTTTCCATTGGCTCGGCACGTGTTTTAATCTGAGTGCAGCATTTACAATATGGAGAAGCTTAATCAATGCTTTTCTATGTAAAACTTTGAGAATTTCTCCGGTAATCAAATCATAGCCAGGAGTTTTCTTAGGTTTTAGATTCTCGATCTCATGTTTGAGTTCCCTTAGCGTTGCACTTGTGAGCGTCAAATCGTCAGATGGTAAATCCAGCCTATTGCGGTTGTCGTAAACCACTTGACCATCGTACGGTTTAAAGGTTTCTTCCAGGTAGGCCGCAAAGACGTCCGCTTTTTCTTTATCTTCCCTCGCCCATTCATTTTGATTTAATTTGATTGGCGCCGCGGGGACTTTAGGCTTTTTGGTGCCTTTGACAGCTTTCCAAAGTGAATAATTGGAATCTTTTTTCGCTGTTAAACTTTCAAGGTAAGAGCCTATTGTACGATTCTTAAAATCCTTAATAGTTTTCTTCAACTAATTCCATAGACGATGCAAGTGTGCTTTATGCTGCGGAGCACGACTCTGTTGCCATTTTTTGCGAGCTTTCTTTTTTCCTTGACCAATTCTTTTATTTCCGGAGGATATCGTAAACCGTATCTGTCCGGCGTTTTCCTTGGATTGGGCGTATTATTCCAAGAGGCGAGCTGTACGATCTCAGCGAAGCGATCAGCTTCAACCTCAAGTTCATAGGGTGTCGTAAGTGAAACGCTCAGTTCAACATTATCTTCAATTTCGTTCCTAAAGCCTTCCCAGTTAGTTGTTCGACCAGTTAATCTCGCTGGTTCTAGGTTATAGACTAGTTTTTCGCTGATTGTTAAAATAACCGGAGAATGATCAGACGACAGATCAAAGCTCTCTTTGACTTTTATGTGGTTGGTAGATATTCCTTTCACAACGAAAAAATCGATCAGATCAGGTATTTTCGAAGTATCAGTTGGCCAGTAAGTCGGTTTACCCGTCGAATGGAAATCACAACTGTACTCCATACCTGCCCCATAGAGCATTCTACATTTTTTGAGCTGTATCTTGAGCCCCAGAACGTATGTTTCGGATTAAAGTCGCCGGCAATGATAAAATTAGGTTTCAGCGATTCAAACAAGTTAGTAAAATCAGATTTTTGAAGCGCGGAACGCGGTGGACAGTAGATATATGAGATTTTAAGAGTACGCTGACTGTTTTTAACTCGAATCGTGCACAGTTGCAAAGTTTCAAGCTCTATCTTTCTTCGGATTTTTCGATGCTGTCTTTAATAAACAAGGATGATTCTCCTCGCTTTTCCCGAAGAGTGGCAAGCCTGGTAATCATTATAGCCTTTTATTTTTAAATGCGATTCCTTTTTTACGCGGCTCACGGATTGCTTGGATGATATTGGCCTTAAGTGCTTGAATCGTTTCCGGATTGTTGGCATAACATCGGTCCTTCATGGTTCCCCACAAAAAAAAGTCCAAAGGGGTCAAATCGCAGCTCCGAGGCGGCCAATTGACATCGCCAAGACGGCTGATAACACGATTTGGGAATTTGGTGCGCAAAAGACCGATTGTGGCATGGGCTGTGTGGCATGGCGCGCCATCCTGCATGAACCAGAGGTCGTCCAAATCCATGTCTTCAATTTCAGTAAAAAAAAAAAAAAGTCGTTAACATGGCTCGGTAACGCCCACCGTTGACCGAAACGTTGTTCCCAGCCTCATTTTCGAAGAAAAATGGTCCAATGATGCCCCCACTCCACAATCCGCACCAAACTGTCACTCTCTGTGGATGCATTGGCATCTCGTCAATAATGTGCGGGTTTTCCGAGCCCCAGATGCGGCAATTTTGTTTGTTGACGTAGCCGCCGAGATGAAAATGTGCCTCGCCAGAAAAAATGAATTTTCGCCCAAAATCGTCGTTCAATTCAAGCTGCTCTAAGGCCCAAACTGCGGAGCGATAACGAAGCGGATGGTCGTGCGCTTTCAATTGGTGAATCAATTGGACCTTGTAAGCGAATAATCCCAGATCTTTGTGCAGAATTATCCTCAGGCTAGTGCGTGAAATGTTGAGCTGTTGAGATCGATGACAAGTTGAAGTTCGTGAATTGAGTCTCACACTCTCGGCTACAGCAGCCACATTCTCGTCTGTGCGCACCGTACGACGACGGGGACCATGAGTGTTGTCCACTAGCACGAACTTTTTGCACAAACTTGCGTTCAGCAGGCGCGGTGGGTGCTTTATTTCGACCAAAACTTCTTTTCAAAAAACGCACTGTTTGGGCTACACAGCACTCACTTTGGAAATAAGTTTTCAATATTTCCCAATGTTGTTCAAGCGTAAAGCGACTCATTTCGTTCCGCGGAGGTATGATACTGACTTTCTGTCAAGATTTCGAGCGGGAAACAGCTGTCGGTGTCAAAATAACCTATGATTTAAAAAAAAATCACTAGATGGCCCACCCGTTATAAAACAGGGAGAATTGGCCAAACCCAATACAGGGATACCTCGATTTACGTTGTCCGGTTTTTTACTACCCAGTTTCGATTAACGTCGCTAGAATTTCGATTTACGTCGATCCTTGACACACAATTTTCTCACGAAATTCTTTCTTTCGTCATTTTTATTTAACGGAGATGCACATCTCACCGATTTCGTGCACAATATCATTCGGAGTAAGTCTTTTTCAATCCATATGGACTGTAGGAGTATTGGATAATTTTATTATTATTACTATAATTCAATGTCATTAAAATTGTGCCGCCCACAAGGGCCGTTAACTATGGTGTTTTTGTGTTAAATAGAACAGCTTCTAGTGGCGTAGACGGCATATCTGCATGGGAGCTGTGGCTAGGTAAAAATCAAAACTTTTACTTCTATGATATGCATATTTTCGGTGCGGAGCGGAGTGTCAAAAACCACGCAGTGGGATGCTAAATCTCAGCACGGGCTCTTCGTTGGATACGCTGAAAACATTAAGGGATATCGCATCTACTTTCCTGGAACTAATAAAATAGAGGTAAAACGTAATAGTTTTATTATTAATTTAACGACATAATTTTTAAAAGCTTGTCTCTTTCCAGTGAAGAAAACAACCAAGTCATTATCAGTTGCAATGACAGCATAGATGCAACAGGTTTAGGCTCTGAGCATGTTTCACCTCGAGCTGAAAGAAATGGAAATTCAAAGCAAGTTGGTGCTATCTCAAGTGAAGAATCCGTCAATGATCAAACAGAAGGGGGAAATTATGTTGCAAGTGATGAACACACACCTATAAAGCATCGATTAAGAAGTGCACGTAAAGTACCCGAGTCAATGACAGCTCTTTTGGATGCGCATGTTTTTGTGGCCAAAAAACAAGAGCCATCAACCTACGAAGAAGCTGTTAAGTCTAAAGATAAGCACAAATGGAATGAAGCTATGAGGGAGGAAATGACTGCGTTGAGTAAAAACCATACATGAGATTTAGTTGAACTGCCACGCAATAAGGCAGCCATCGACAATCGTTGGGTTTCAAGATCAAAGATG
Organism: Brachypalpus laphriformis; assembly: GCA_945910035.1. Taxonomy (NCBI): domain Eukaryota; kingdom Metazoa; phylum Arthropoda; class Insecta; order Diptera; family Syrphidae; genus Brachypalpus; species Brachypalpus laphriformis. Next base: position 131,544,855 of record OX246755.1, read on the forward strand.
TGGTCTGCAACGAACCCGAAAGATTTCGAGCAAGATTGGTAATTAAGGGATTCACTCAAAAGTACGATGTGGATTATAAAGAGACGTTTAGTCCCGTAGCTAGGTTCGCTTCGATTCGAGCGATTCTCTCAGTTGCATCATCTAAAAACAGCCTTTCTTTACAGTGACTTAGAAGACAGAATATATATGTACATATGAGACAGCCGAAATGTTTCAACGATGGTAGTGAACGAGTGTAGATGAACTATTTTTATAAACAAATAATGAGCCTAGCTGCGGAGACTATTGGCTCAATGGCAGTCTAAGGTTATACGATTATATTGGCGCTTATTATCGGTTTTTATAGGTCGATATTTACAGGGTTGGGATTCTTAAGTATTTCATAAATTGATGTTTCCTTAAATATGTTCTTAATTATAGGATTTAGCTTAGTGCAGTTTTCTAGTATATGGGGTATATCGTATATCTATGGTAACGTTACATGAAGGGCATGCTGGAGGGTTGTTTTTATTTAACAGGTGCTGATGAGTAGCCGAGGTGTGACCCAACCGCAATCGAACGAAGTTGGATATTTTAGCTTTTGAGATGGTTGTAGGGTACCTGATGGGATCTGTCGGAGTTAGTTTCTTGTAATGGTGGCGATATACGCTCCAGTCGTTTAATTGGTTTCTTATTAGTATTTTCTGAACGGCTTTTTTCAGAACTGATTTTCTGAAAATGTCAAAGCTGTAGACTGGTTCGTCTTTGGCCAGATTAGCAGCGAAGTCAGCATTCTCATTTCCCTGGATTCCAACATGACCGGGGGTCCACATTAATTTTATTTTGTTTTGACTTTATGATTTTATTTCTTATGTTAGCAATAAGGTCTGAGTTGTTGTTGGGGTTGTTAATAGCTTTAAGCACAGAGAGGCTATCGGTACAAATAACATGCTTACCGTGGCGAGTACTGACTGCTTTTAAATCTTGTAGAATAGCGAAAGCTTCTGCGGTAAAAACGGAGGGAAATTCAGGTAGGATGCCAATGGTTGAAATGGACCCATCTTCAAATGAGACTGCAAAGGAAGTATTTACCGTGCACTTTGATCCGTCCGTGACAATTAGGTTCCATCCTTCCGATTTCAGATCTGATGAAACCCTGGAGAATAATGCACGATATGCTGTATTGTTTGTTTTTTCTCTTTTTGTGTTCAGCTAGGGTCATAATAAACGACTCTGATTTTATGAACCATGGAAGATATGGTGATACAACGTTCCGTGCCCGTTTCGTTGAAAGTTCCTTTTGTACAGTTTTTTGCAGGATGATGCTGATTGCCGATGGGATTCGCTTACTTAATTTGAGACCAATGGACTGCTTGAAATCGTTATCGATAAGTGAACTCTTAGAGAATGTCAGTTTGGCAACGAGTTTAGATGTGACTGTTTCCTTTCGGTCTTCGATACTAGGGAGTTTTCGGAAAAGCGTTGATACTTCTTCTGGCTGCTTGATGATAAACCGGTTTGATTATTTGTTAAGTCGATTTTGGATTATCCTGAAGCTGAGCAATTCATTCATTCATTCATTCATTCATTTTCAATGGCCTGCTAATCCTTCATGAGGGTCGCGGGGGTAGGATGCTCAGGTGGACTCTCCATCCTTCTCGATCCTCCGCCATTGACTCCAATTCATCAGGGAGAATCCCTAAGCGGCTCCAAGAGAGATGTCGGACTTGATCCAACCATCTATTTCTTGGCCTTCCGCGAAGTCGTCTACCTGATGGCACGGCAACCATGGCGCGTCTTGGAAGCCGGTCTGGGGGCATACGCACTACCTGACCAAACCATCGAAGCATAGATCGTTCCGTTCGGAGAAGTAGCTGCTCAACGTTGAGCGCCTCGCGTACTCTGGTGTTGCGCACTCGATCCCTACGAGTTATTCCAACAACACCGCGAAGGAACCTCATTTCGGCAGCTTGTATCCGCGATCTTATTCTTTCGGTCACTACCCAAATTTCATGACCATAGGTGAGAGTTGGAACATACACCAAGTTAAAAACCGATAGCTTAGCTTGAATACTGAGTTCGGCCTTCCTTATAACAGATTGGCCAAGCTCTCTCAAAATTGATCCAGCCTGACCAATTCTACAGGATAACTCGGCATTGCTCCTCCCATCACTCGTGAATAAAACCCCGAGGTACTTAAACTTCTCCACCTGCTTCAGTGGGACTCCACTAACATGCAGAGTGCACTGAATGGGTTTTTTGGAAACGACCATTACTTCCGATTTATTCACGTTGATCTTCATTCCAGCATCATCACAAACGGCTACAAACCTTTCGAGTGCGCGCTGAAGTTCGGTTTGAGAGGACCCAAGGATGACCAAATCAACCGCAAAGAGCAGATGACTAATCCTTAGGTCTCCCACTTTGAAATATTCTCCGCCACGGCTGCGCTGCAACATCCAATCCATATATACAATGAAGAGGAGAGGTGACAAAACGCACCCCTGGCGGAGTCCAACGCCAACAGTGAAAGGTATTGATTTAACACCGTTTATCCGAACACAGCTTCTACAGTTTGTATATAAAGACTGAATCGCCCTTAACAGAGAACCATTAATCCCATACTCCTGCAGAACACTCCAGAGTTTGCCTCGAGGAACCCTATCATATGCTTTTTCCAAATCCACAAAACAAGTGTAGACAGGTTTGGCATATTCCCAGGCCTTCTCAAGAACCATTCTGAGAGTGAACAACTGGTCGGTTGTGCTTCTACCGGGACGAAAACCGCACTGCTCATCCCCCAAACTGTCCTCAACCACAGCTCTGGAACGCTTTTCTAGCACCTTAGCGAAGACTTTTCCAGGGAGACTTAAAAGAGATATACCCCTGTAGTTGGCGCAATCTCTTTTGTCCCCTTTTTTAAAAAGAGGAACTATCACCCCCATTTGCCAATCACCAGGTGTTTCACCGCATTCCCAGGCCACTTTAATGACACGTGAGAGCCATTGCACTCCCTCTTTACCTAAAGCCTTGAGCATTTCTGGCCGAATTTCGTCCACACCAGCAGATTTGCCAACTTTTAGCGCTTTGATCGCCAAAGTTACTTCCTCTACCGTAGGACTACTTTCCGCCCAACTCTCGACCATAGGTCTATCATCTTCGGTGCCCTGTTCGGGATTGAGCAATTCTGAAAAGTGCTCGCTCCATCTGCGTAAGATGTCCTCCTCATTGGAAAGAAGTCTACCGTCTTTGGATTTGACTCCTTGAACGATATTCAACTTTTTTCCTCTGAGTCGGCGGACGGTCTGCCAGAACATTTTATTTGCAGATTCCAATTTCTCGCCAAACTCCTTCCAAGACTGTTCTTTCGCTGTTTTCACAGCTAATTTGCAAGTTCTTCGCGCCTCAGTGTACCGATTTCGAGAATCGGAGTTCCCCAAGTGAATCCACACCTTTAAGGCTCTCTTCTTCTCTCTGATGGCTTCTTGAAGTCGCGGCGTTTTAAACCAAGCAGTTCTTTTCTCACCACCAGCCGCCACACCAAGCCGCTTCACTCCACAAACATCTCCCGCAGAGGCAATAACCGCTGTTGAAAACAGTTGCCATTCTTCCTCTACATTTGATGGAACAGTTGGAATTCGTTCAAACCTTTCAGATATTTGCCGTGCAAATGTCTCCCGTATCTCATCGTCCTGTAAACTCTCCCATCGTATGCGTGTAACCATCCTTGGTTTACGCTTTGGTAGGGGAGGCACTCTCTCGCTGAGATACAATTTGCACAGCACTAAGTGATGATCAGTTGACAGTTCGGCCCCTCTCAATACGCGAACATCACAAACCATTCTCTTCAGACACGATGGTACCACAAAGAAATCGATCAGCGACTTCTGCTGAAGACTCTGACGGTACCACGTGTATTTGTGAATGTCTTTGTGTGGAAAGATGGTGTTCATGATGGATAAGCCATTTTCACAACAAAAATCCAACAACCTCTCTCCGTTCGCGTTTTGATCAGGATCACCGTTCCTCCCAATCACACTCCCCCATGTCATAACATCTACACCCACATGAGCATTGAAGTCACCCATCAGGACAAAAGAATCCATATCTGCAACCTTTTCAAGGGCAACATCAACTTCATCTAAGAAAGCTGCGTACTCTGACAGAAGGTTCGGTGCATTCACCTGCACCAATGCCAGAGTTGATCTTTCAAGCTTGAGCTTTAAGATCGCAACTCTCCCTCCTAATGGTATCCACTCCAATACTCTGTCTGTCAACCTGGGCCTTGTGAGTATCCCCACTCCCGCCTGAGCAGACATTGAGGGTGCGACTCCTGACAGGAAGAGCTTCCACCCACCAGAAAGGTCCACAGTTTTAGAACCTCTCTGCTTTGTTGAGGAGACGCCAACTATATCTAGTCGACTTTTAACAGCCTCCCCAACAAGCTCAAGATCCTTCCCTGTGAGCGATGAGACGTTCCATGTGCCTATCCTAAGTCGATGCCGTTGTCGAATCTCAGAAAGTCCATCTGTGCCCCTATCGGTGCACAGCGCGTTCACCCCTTGACCACCGTAATGGTTCGCGAGACCACTGGTATGTCAAACGGTAGTGCATGCAATCATATGAAAACACAAGCATTTTCACTCAGCTGAGGCCTACCAACTCCTACTCTCAACCTCCACGCGGTGACAGCCGGGTGCCTAGTACCTTAATCCAAGAAATGGGTAACCAACCCCGTTTGGCGGATTCCTGGTGGCAGCAGATGAGAGAAGGGGGAAGAGTGCTTTTCTCACTAGAGCACTTCTTCCTGTTCCAGGCGGCAGCGGACGAATTCCCTAGACGGAGTCAACGGTGGCGTCTATAGTTCCAGTTAGGTTGAACTTAGTGAATACCTTGCGCGAGCTGCTTCGACGTATTCGGATCACAGGTCGGTAAGGAATTTCCAATGTTGGTCAGGACATTGGAATAGAGATGGTGGCGGAGGAGCCCTTAATGGGCCAACGGCAGCGCTCATACTCCCGTAGTGGACTACTGGCACCGGTGTACCCGGCCCCTCGTCCTAGGGGAATAATTAAGGAACTGGCTCTCCAGGTTGGGGGTTGTGCCGTCGGGGTAACTTCCCTACCACGTAAAAAACGCATGGTTCCGAAACAACCAAAAGCCTCGGATAAGGATGACCCAACTAATGACGACCACAGCAAACGAAATAAGGACAACGACCTTCGGATCTGTACGTGGAATGTTCTGTCCCTTTACAGACCACGTGCAGCCGAACAACTAGCAGAGGCCCTAGACTGCTATAAAGCAGATATTACCGCCATCCAGGAAGTGCGATGGGATGGGCCAGGCAAAAAGAGGATGAAAAACTGTGACATCTACTACGGTGATTGCTACAGAGGCAACAGGCAACGCTTATTCGGATGCGGATTTGTCATACGCGGCAGACTTAGGCAAGAAGTCTTAAGCTTCCGACACGTGAGCGAGCGTATTATGACGATCCGGATCAAGGCTAAATTCGCTAACATAAGCCTAATATGTGTTCATGCCCCCACAGAAGAAAAGGACCCTGCCTCCAAAGAGTGTTTCTACGAGCTCCTCGACAAAACATACGAGCAATGTCCTAAATACGACGTTAAGATCGTATTGGGCGATTTTAACGCCAAAATAGGAAAGGAGGACGTCTTCGGTAGAGCAGTCGGTAAGCATAGCCTACACGACACCACGTCTGATAACGGACTAAGGCTAATTACTGTGAGAAAATTTAACGTCGAAAAGCTACAATCGCAAGAGACCGCCAGACTCTTCGCTGAACGCGTATCCCGAAATCTCTCAATCACCCCTATACCAACAGCATCAAGTGCCGAAGACCAGTGGCAACGCTGCCAACATGCCATCAGAAACGCCGCGACTGATGTGCTGGGTCTCGCTCGCCCACCACCGCGAAACCCCTGGTTTGACGAAGAATGCCGGCGAGTGCATGCAGCAAAACAAGAGGCATACAAAGCGGCGCTGCAAAGGAAGACGAGAGCTGCTCGTGAGCTCTACGAGCAAAAGAGACGGGAAGAGCATCGGCTTCTCCAAAAGAAGAAGAAAGAGCATGAGAAGCGCGCGTTTGAGAATATCGAGAGTCTATACTCCAGGAACAATGTACGGAAGTTTTACCAAAAGGTAAAAAGAACGTGTCAGAGAAGTAATACCCGTACAGAAACCTGTAGAGATGAGAATGGAAACCTCGTAGTAGAATCACAGTCGGTGCTGAGAATATGGAAAAACTACTTCTGCAGACTGTATAACGGCGACGAAGACCAACATCCCGCTGTCAGGCAGAATGAACCATTCAACATGGACGATGATAGTCAAAATTTCCGTCCACCTGACCAAAACGAAGTGAGGATAGCAATATCCAAGCTAAAATCGAACAAGGCTGCTGGACCTGACGGCTTACCGGCCGAACTTTTCAAGGCAGCTGGGGATGAATTGGTAGAGTGCATACACCAACTCATTTCTAATATTTGGTCAGAGGAGTGTATGCCTGATGAATGGAATCTCAGCATCGTTTGCCCGATCCACAAGAAAGGAGACCCCCTCAACTGCGCCAATTATAGAGGCATCAGTCTCCTCAACATCGCGTACAAGATCTTTTCTGCGATATTGTGTGAACGCCTGAAACCTTTTATCAACAGCCTGATTGGACCCTATCAGTGCGGTTTCAGGCCAGGAAAGTCCACCATCGATCAAATCTTCACACTTCGGCAGATCCTGGAGAAAACCCAAGAATTCCAAATCGATACTCACCACCTCTTTATCGATTTCAAGGCCGCCTATGACAGCATCTATAGAGAAGAGCTTTATAGAGCCATGTCTAGTTTTGACATCCCTGCCAAACTTGTCCGCCTGTGCAGGCTGACGATGGAGAACGCTCGCTGCTCCATCAAGGTCGGTAATGACCTCACCGAGACCTTTGATGTCAAAAAAGGCTTTAGACAAGGTGACGCGCTGTCATGTGACTTCTTCAATATTGTACTTGAACGGATTGTGCGGAACTCACAAGCCAACACCGGAGGCACAATCTATTACAAGTCTGTACAACTGCTTGCATACGCCGACGATATCGACATTATCGGAAGATCTCAGCGGGCTATCACCGGTGCTTTTGCAAGCATTGAGGCAGAAGCGGCCAAAATGGGTTTGGCGATAAACGAGGGCAAAACCAAGTATATGATGTCAACTAGAAGGGAAAACCAACATCGACGAATTGGACAAAACGTCACCGTGGGCAGCTATAACTTCGAGGTAGTAAGGGACTTTGTCTACCTTGGCTCTGCTATAAATTCAACAAACAAAATCAGTGCAGAAATCAATCGAAGAATAACTCTTGCCAATCGCTGTTTTTTTGGGCTTATAAGGCAATTCAACAGTAAAGCCCTATCTCGAACAACTAAGGAGACTCTATATAAGACCTTGATCATCCCAGTCCTGCTTTACGGCGCTGAAACATGGACTTTATTAAAAGAGGATGAAGATATCCTTGGTCGCTTCGAGAGAAAAATTCTTCGTAAGATTTTCGGTCCCGTTTGCGTTGACGGGTTTTGGAGGAGAAGATTCAATCACGAACTATACGAGCTGTACAGCGACATCGACCTAGTCAAAAAACTGCGTATTGGACGTCTGAGATGGCTAGGACATGTAGAGCGAATGGACACCAACGCTCCGGCCCGCAGAGTCTTCGAATCTAACCCCGAGGGACGACGCAGTAGAGGGAATTATCGCCGTAGGTGGCGCGCACAAGTTCAAGGGGACCTCGACCAACTTGGAGTGCGCAACTGGAGGCAATTAGCTAAAGACCGAGCTAAATGGAGAGGCTTGTTGGTTGAGGCCCAGGTTCACCCCGAACTGTAGCGCCACCTAAGTAAGTAAGTAACCATTGATAGGAAGCTCGTAGCCATTTCGGGTTTGACCCGGCCGGCTGCCGAGCGGGACAAGCCGACCACCAGACGCTCGCATCCTGACACCCTTCAGGCCTGGCTCCAAAGGATGCCCTGGCTTACCAGGCTTGGCAATATCCGAGGCCGGTCGTCTTCTTCGTGTCATCATGGGGTGTGCGCTTTGTTAGCCGTGACTGGGTTGTATGGATGGGAATAACTATTTAAGTTACCCCATCCGCTGCCAGGGGGGCGAAGCTGAGCAATGCTAAACACAATTAATTTTACACCAAAAATGGAAAAAGTCGACATATTGAAGATTAGGAGATAAATTGCAGAATTGTTGCAAAGTGTTGCATCCACTACGTCTCTAGGAGTAGCATAGAGAGTAGGACAGAGATAGCTTAGCCGAATATATAAAAAAAAAAGAGTTGAGCTTTTAGTATCAGCTTAAACACCTATTAATCACAACTACTCGCGCTTTAGAGAACGTCATATCTATCAGCTAGGCTCGTTAATCTTATTATTATCATGTATTATTATTATTATTATTAAAATTTATTAACATATAATTAAAATTAAATATGCTAACAGTATGTGAGCACTAGCAGCGGAGGCTTTCGGCTCTATTGTAACTTAAAGGTGTAATTAAACGTTTTTCTTCTTTTTTACTTCAATTAATAGTAAAAGCTAGATACAATTTGTCTTAGATTAAATTTTAAAATTAGAAATTTGTATGAGTTGTTTATTTTTAGGATGTTTTCCAGAGTGGGGCTTCGTAAAATCTCGTAGACTGATGATTGAGAAAAGTTGAATAGTTGTCTTATATGTATGCAGGAAGGGCAATCTCCTATGCCTAAGACATGTTTTATGTCCACGTAGGAGTTGCAGACGTTACACGTAGGAGGATTTTCTCTCTTTAGGAGGTGTTGGTGAGTGAGAGTTGTGTGACCTAATCTGGAGTGGAATCCTCTAAGCTGATAGTTGATAGTCACACTTTTGACAGTCAGAGTTGATGATCACACTTTGTCAGTTCTCCGTAAAACGATCGCAAACCACGCAAAAACGATCGCAAAAAGGTGATGATCACGCTGATGGTCACATTAGAGAGAGCAAAAGCGATCACGTTAGAGGATCCCACTCCTGAATCTGACGAAGGTCGAGTTCATCGATTTATAGGTGGAGGGGGGATAAGTCGGATGCGATCTGTCGATGTTGATAGTCGAGTAATGGTGTCTGTAGCTACTCCAATCCAAAAGATGCTTTGACTTGAGCTTACGGTTGATGATACGCAGCAGGTCAGATCTGGTATGGAAGACAGATTTGTAGACCGAGGCGCGGTGTGCGAGACTGGAAGTAGTATCAGCAAATTCGTTGCCTTGTATCCCTATGTGACTAGGGACCCACATTAGCTTTAACTTGTTGGGCGTTTTGATAAGCCAGTTCCTCATTTCATTTATGATCACAGTGTCGTGATTGGGATTTCGTACGGCATGTAACACTGATAGGCTGTCTGAACATATGACGAAATTACCACGGGTTTTTATGGATAGTTCAGTGGTTTCCAAAATAGGTAAAGCCTCGGCGGTAAAGATGGATGTGTTGTTAGATATTATTCCTATGATGATAAGGTCGCCATTATCGTATGTGGCAGCAAACGATGTGCTGTTCTTAGTTTTGGATCCATCAGTGTAAATGAAGCTCCAACCTCTACATTTTAGGTCAGTGGAGATAGCGACGAAAGATGAGTGGAATATCTTTCTTGGTGTGTTTGCCTTATGATGTTTTACTAAATCCATGACAAGGGATGTCGATATTATGTTCCATGGTAGATGCGGCCGAGCATTTTTACCAAAACGGCCAATAGGAGGTTCCATTTGTTTTGCGGAATCAAGAGATGAAGAAATAACAGATGGAATGCGTTTCAAGGTTTTCATTTTCAGACAATGGGTCACGTCCTTATCAATTATTGATCCATTTGAAAAAGCAAGTTTTATGAAAAGTTTAGTTCTGATTACAACTATTCGGTCTTCTATAGATGGAAGTCCAGCCTCCACCAATACATTCTTAACTGTGCTTGTGGGAAAAGCATTGATACTCCTGCGGGTAGCTTGATGGTAAGGTGCCTTTTTTAATGTTGATTGTCGATTTTGGGCTGTTACTATATAAGAATAAACCGTAGTCAATTTTCGATTTACATCGCATTTTCTCGGTCCCGAAAACGACGTAAATCAAGGTATTCCTGTACATAACCTAAGTTTATTACTCACCTCAATTCTTCAACTCGTATGCGACAGTCGAACACGACCATGGTCGCATTTAGTTATTACAAAGTCGTACTTTACGAACACACTCGTACGTAATTTTTGACAGGAGTCGTATGCATCGCAACGCATACGAGTGTCGTATTTTTCCGCTATTATGATGCATTCAATTGGTCGTTTGATGGTCGTATTTTACTCGTCTTCAAAGTTGGCTACGACTCAGCTTCAAAGTGAAGGAAAATGGAAAATAAACATATATAAGTACATGTATTTTCACTAGAAATATCTAAATTTGTACTCTGTGTGCTTTCATTGTATGAAAGTCACGAATCGTAGCCAATTTGAAAGGCTGGTTTCTGCTATGCCAACAACACGGTATTCCCAAGCGGTCCCCCATCTAAGTACTAACCGCGCCGACGCTGCTTGATTTTGGTGGTCGGACGAGAACTGATACTCAGCATGTTACGGTCGTTGGCGTAGGTACACAACAAATTTCTCCGAATTGCTACCAAATTCTCAACCGGCACCACTTCATCCTCTTCTTAATCGAAAAAGAGGTTATCAAGTTGATATTTTTGATTTATTTTGTTCACCAAAAACCTTACCTTGCTTTAAAATACACCGCCAAACCTATATGTTTACATTTTCGTTTCATTCTTTCTGATGGTTTGACATTTGCACTGCGGTGATACGCGTTGGTTTTTTTGAGTTGTCGTATTCATCGCATACGAATCGAGGAATAGGAATTAATTTTGATACGACTTTAAATACGAAAGAAAATACGACTGGGCATTGGACTTGAAGAATTGGGATGACTAGCAATCGATGTATTCATTCGGTTGCAAATAGACTGATTTTTTAATCAAGAATCAGCCAAGCCATTTGTGTACTCTTTATTTTTCAAGACTTACTCCAGATATTTGACTATCCTTACATATACATAGATTCCAATTTCAATTAAAAACCCAACAGTTTGATTTTTGTGTTTCTTTTATTAAATAAAAAGAAAAGATTTTGAGTTAAACATAAAAAAAAAATACTTAAAACATACAACAAAGAGTTTCACAAACCCATTTCTAAAAAAAGAACATTTCTAATTTGCACTGAATACAATAATAAATTGTGATACATTTCTATTAAATTTCAAACAAGGTTCCATTAATCTCATATTGCTACAAAAACAGAAAACATTTTTCTTGAATTTACTAAGCGACCACATAAGGAATACGTTTGTTTACTTTTTCGCATTTAAATTTGTCTACGAAATAATCTCTGAAGAGTTAAGAGTCTTCATTAAATAAAGCTACAAGATATTACAAATGTTATGTGAGTTGTGTTGCAGTGTATATAATGTGTTTTGACTGAACTATATATAATTTCTTTTAATCTTCTTTTTTTTTCAAATATGAGGTATTGTATTTTATTTTATAGCAAAGAAATATATTATTTTAATTATATTATACACTATATAAAATGTAGAACTATGATATAAGTATCCAATCCCTTTTTATTTGGCGAAAACACTACTTTGTTTGAATTTTAAGAAAAAGTTGCGAAAATACTTCGTTATTTTTTTTGTTCAAATAAATTAAATTGTTATCTTCGTTCGGATAATTAAGTAAAGAAGAACGACGACGACGATGAACAATTCTTATAGCGATTAAAATTGACCAATGCACTTAATTTGTTTTACAAGATATATATAATTTTTTTATCGTTTTAAGATACGAATTTCGATTTATTACCAATCTAAACATTTTAAATATCAATAAGATATTTTTATTTTTATTTTTTAAAGTTCTCTACTACTTTGCAAAAAAGTCGTTTGTGTTTTCTTATTTGGTTCCAAATTTTTGTTTTGTTTTTTTTTTTGTTTTTTTTGTTTGCCTACTTAACTTTACGTTGGGCGAGCTTTAGCTCTTTGGCCCAAACGATTTTATTTAAAGTCTCACCGAAAAGATAGAGGAATATTGTAAACACCAAACTAGCAGCGAAGAAGACAATTCGTTGTGGGAGTTCAAGCACTTCTAGCACGGGATACACCCAGACCCCAGAGAAGTGTTTGATGACATGCACCCAGATCAGGTAGCTAACCATGAAGGCAATAAGGCCGGCCAAGCCCTTGCTACGTTTTGGATATGTGCGGAATGATGTGAACATCTCCAAAATAATGAAGACGACAATGTTGGTGTGCATGATGTGATTCAGCCATCTGAAAGTAAAATAATGATATTTTTGATTACAAGCTTTAAGAAATTAAATGAAATAATATATACTAAGTGGTAAATTGAAATTGATTCGAGTTAGAAATTAGTAACCGATGTGCGTGACATAGACCCACTGGTCCATTGTACCCCAATCGAACCACCGCATCGAATCGAGAGCCCGAAAGAGGTCCGTAGCGTTCGCAAAGCGAAGGAGACTGACAAGGTTGAGCTCGATCAGGTCGTCCTTCCCAAGGAAGTGCTTACTTAAAGTAACCTCACTAGTTCGACATTCACAGATGAAATGTAAAGCCGTTTCGTCCGCCTCAAATCGTGTCTGTTATGTCAATAGTTTTAAGATGCTCGCTTAAGGGACTGAACCCAGTGACGAGTCATACAAGAGTTCTAAGTCAAGTTTGTTCCGTTCGACCAGGTATTTAGCCGTGCTCCTCTTTGATCCGTCTAGCAGCTTTTTCGAATCGAGCTCAGTTCGTGCCAGTATTCCCAGTACTGAAGCCGTAATAGCTCAGTAATTTCACGCCTATAGAAGGTTGTGGCTGTGGGTTAACAAAGGCGGCTGCTGAACCTTTCCTGGCAAGAGAGTCAACTCTTTCATTTTCCTGGACGCCTGCGTGACCAGCGACCCAGATCAGTATCACACAGTTACATAGCAGATTGCTCACGCGAATTCGAGTGCTCCTTCCCGATGAATCTGCATGTGTCTAAGACACTCCAGCCTACCGCATCTGGGTCCCCATTGAATATGATCCGCCGTCCGATTACCACACACTACACTCGAAAGGTTTTTTGGTTTTATTTTCAATAAAAAAGTGCAAGGGAGGAAAGTATGGCAAGAGTTCGCTTGCAGCAGTAGGAGTTCCCCTCATCACACCTATAATATACAAACACGCAAGGTGTTGAAGCTTACATACTGGACTCTTTAGCAGCTGGGAACCAAAGAACTGCTGTGAACAGTATTCAGGGTTATCGTGAATAAATTTTCCATCGGAATTTTTCCCCCGAACAAAAATTGGGTATCTTCAAAAAAGAGGAAACAATTCCGCGGAAAAGAAGTAGGTATCATGAATGACAATTCAGGAGAATTTTCAACACAATCGCTATATTTAATTTTTTCCCTATTTTTGAAAATACCTAATTTTTGTTCCGGGGAAAAAATTCCGAGGGAACATTTGTTCACGATAACCCTGGAGTGGAATCCTCTAATATGATAGTTGATAGTCACACTTTTGACAGTCAAAATTGATGATCACACTTTGTTAGCTCTCCGTAAAACAATCGCAGTCACATAAAAACGATCGTAAAAAGGTGATGATCACGCTGATGGTCACCTTAGAGAGAGCAAAAGGATGATTGTGATCGTCAACAATCAACTATCACCTTAGAGGATTCCACTCCTAATTATCTCTGTGTTAGAAGGATTCACTGATAATGCCTGCTCACGGCACCAAGCCCTGACTTTGTTAAGAGCAGACTTATACACACACCAAGTCGGTAGATCACTAACAATGATGCATGCATCATCGGCATACCTAACAACTGGGTACCTTTTTTAAGTCTACACAATAAGGAGTCGACTAATAGGTTCCACAAAGTGATAGAGAGCACGTCTCGCTATGCGAAGCTTTTGACAGCTTGCACAGTTTTGATGCGACCGCCTTGTGCGGCTGTGATTTACGGGCGACTATTTGTTGTAAACTTTTACACAAAGGCGGACTATCTAGAGACGATTATCGGGAGAATGAAGTGCTCCTCTATTCTGATAAGCGATATGCCACTCGGGAGTGTTTGCTACAAGCACCAACAGTACGAGAAAGCCTCATATCCTGAAAATACTACGGATATTGACGGCCATGTAGATTAGATAGAGTAAGAAAGAACATCATCCAACCTTGCGCCCTGACCAATCGCTCGTCTAAAGATGACAAATACAACTTTTATGACAAATCAACTGTGACCTTAATACGAATGTAACCAACGACAACGATGTGCTCAAACATACGAGTATCATAGGAAAGCACGGCTCGGCCACCTCAATTTCAGCGGTGAAAGGTGACGGTGGCACCACGTGTGTTGCGCGAAGAATGTTTAACCAAATTTACTCTTCCGGACGTCCGAAACAGACAGGAAGCCGATAAGCATACTACTTTCGGAAATGTTTGGTAGACCAATGCTAAATCTATGAAGTCTGTGTAATTACTTTCATACGCCAACGATATTGAATGGGGTAAAACTGAGTATATGCTGTCACCGAGAAGCGACAACATCGACGTATGGGACAGAACAGTGGATGGCTATTACTTTGTCTAACTGAGCTCCTCTATTATACCTAGGGATTTCAATCCCGAAGCTAATTTACAATCCCGGGATTCCGGGATTTGGAAAAATGAATCCCGGGATCCCGGGGTATTCCGGGATTGGACAGAATATTTTTGTTTTGTAAAAAAAAAAAACAGAAATCAAACCAAAAACCGATACACGGGTCAAGAAATTGATGTCATGTTTTTAACAGAAAAAATCAACTTCCGATAATTGCTCACAAAAATGTAGAAATTAATTATAATTATAGGGACTAGTACTTTATTTAAAACGCGTGCGAGAACACCACAAACACAATAAAAACTAAACATAACTAAACTTGTTCCTCGTACAGTATTTTTATGACGCACTTGAACATCGCTCAGTCTTGTTCGAAAATACTTGTTTCTCTTTCTCCTTTAAACATGTTTTCATGTGTCTAGATAGTGGAAACCACTCTTAGTTGCATGCGCTGCGCAATCACTGTAGGTATTGCATGATTTTCAAAGCGTGTTCCCCTTTCCTTGAAAACTTTCTTCTTTTCTTAAAAAAAGCAGGTTTTCGTGAGTCTAGGAAGTGGTAATGGCGCCTTCGAAGTTCTAACATACACTTTAAGTTTGTATGCGCATGCGCAATAACTGTACTACATGCATGCGTAGTTCATGGAACCATAATACAAATAAAATAGATGAACGCACACCTTGATTTGCGCTTCAACGGCGCCGGATCTGTCAAGCACTACCGTAATCTAACCTATTCTAGATATGTTTCTTTTCTGTACATAATTTTTGGAAAACGGCAAGGCAAAGGTTAATTGCGATCACAAAAAAATTAATAATCTAAATTTTAAAAATTACTTAGCTATTTGCTTCAGAGACAGAGAGTACCAAATAAAATCAGCTTTCAATCCCGAAAATCCCGGGATTGGTGACTGGCAATCCCGGGATCGTTCAAGAGCAAAAAACGTCCGGGATCCCGGGATTGATTTGCCTAATTATACCTCAATCGAACGAAGAATAATAAGAACTCTTGTCAAACGATATTTCCTTTGACTTATGTCGTTTTCCATTGGGCCAAAAGGAGTACTCTTTTTGTGTTCCGCACAGAAAAAGCACTCCCAATCATGTTCCATTGGCTGTTTGGAGTGCTGTTCCGGGAGTGTTTTTCTCTTCCGGATTTCATTTGGGAGTGCTTTCAAAATGCACTCATACATATTTACCCTTACATCGGACTACTTGTCAAAGTCATATGGTACAATACGCATTCTTTTGTTTATTTTATTTTTTCAGTTAGGGCAAGTTAGTAGAAACAAATTTTACATAGATGTAATTAAAAAAATTCATAATATATTAATAAAAACATGATAGAATTGCTAATGTGGTTTTCCATTAGGCAAAAAGAAGCTATTTTTTGCTTTATTTTTCTGTGAAAAATGTAAACAAAAATTAGACGTTCACCAACACACACAAAAGTAAGCAGAGGACGATTTCGCATGTTCCATTGGAATCAAAAAAGAATGAAATCGGGAGTGAAACCAAAGGAAAACGCCATAAGAAGGCTATATACGATGTTGCCGAACATTCGTCTTGGGATGTCGCAAGAGTCCGTGGAAACTATTTTTCCGTGGCTCAAGTGAATCTTCATAAGGTCCAGGCTTCGGAAAGTAGGGAAAGTTAGCCCCGCAACCTAAAATGATTAAAGATCAATCAGTCTATTGTCATTTGTACTTAAAACATTGGAACGACTGATAGACATACACGTCAGGGATGTGATCGATATTTATCATCTATCTATATTAAAGGTAGATCGGTAGATACACCATAGAAAAATCTTTTCATCACAAAGAATACACGCTGGGGCGATTCTCGATACAGAGGGAGCATCCAACAATGTAGGCGCCAATGCGATTTTAAACAACCTGAGCAATTGTCTAACGACCTATGTAACTGAACAGGAATGACACTTAAGTCGCAGCTGATAAATTCAACGTTGGGTGTTAGCAGCAGAAGGCAAGTTTGCAAAGGGAAACCTCAAGGTGGTGTACTCTGACCACTCATTTGGCACTTTGTGGTGCATGCACAGTTTTCTTTGAAGGTTCTCCAGGCTAAAAATAAAATGGGCACAATGGACCTGTGTTGGTCTAACTGAGCAGTGACATATGTAGGTCGCAAGGCACCCATCTACCTAGCCTAACCCAATGACTTTAATCATCCCAGTCGTACTTTACTTGATCGTTTCGATAGAAAAAATTCTTCGTCAAATATTCGGTGTCGTTTGCGTTGGAGGATTCTTGCCTATTAACAAGCACTTGACTAATTTTAACATATGCAGAAGTGGAATCCTCTAAGGTGATAGTTGACAGTCAAAATTAATGATCACACGTTGTTAGCTCTCCGTAAAACGATCGCATAGCCACACAAAAACGATGGCAAAAAGGTGATGATCACACCTTAGAGAGAGCAAAAGGGATGATTGTGATCGTTAACAATAAACTATCACCTTAGAGGATTCCACTCCAGGTTTTATTCGTCCTCAAATTGCAGTATTACCAGTCTCTTCCTAGCAACACATTACACCTAATTTACCCATCGCCTCTAATATTTTGTCACTACTCTCCAGAAGCACCTTAGTCTATAATTTTTTATGCAAAAAATAAGTTAAACCAAATAAAAATGAATCACAGACAAGCGTTATCTGCAATTTTAGTCGCTACACAGTGATATTCTAAATAAACAGACTTACCCTGGAAAGACGGCGTCCAGCACTTTAGGAAACACAAGTTCACGGTCGATTGCGTACAATGTCCAGAACGAGACACCAACATTCAAGGCGACGGGGAATGCCAAAGCAGCTAGTAGGTAATCTTTGACCTTTCTGATAGTGGGCACCTTCTTCGGAGCCACTTCGTTCGTCCCAATGAAATCGTTTCCCAAGCTAATGATAAAGTACACGGCTTGGATTATCTGAAACGAGAATAACCAGCAAAACAGTCAAGTCATAGTCAAGCGAAACGAAAGGAATAAAGTTCAATGATAAACCGGCCTATAACATTATGCAACGTAAATGGTTGCAAATCGATATATTTAAATAATTTACTGAGCCCTACCGCATCGAGGAACGTTAGGAAGCGAAATTTCCCGCCGAAAGTGCTGTGCATCCGATTGGCAGAGTCGGGGAAGTGCACGTAAGTGTGGTCATAGTAAATGGCATAGGTGAACTGAACCACAGCGACCAGGTGCACCAGAATACGGAGACTCTTGAAGATGCCCTGGTTCCAGGCGTACGTTATCGGAGCGTTACTTGCTCGGTTTTTTGCCATTTTAAAAAATAAAAAGGTGAGCTTCAACGGGAGATTTTGGATTATTCTACGAGTACTGCGTGCAGGAAAGTAACTACGTGGATTGAAAGCGCTTCAATCTAGAGGTAATCAAGGTAAGAAATTTAATCTCAAAGTCCACTATCATAAAGAAGAAGAAAGAAACACAAACACCGCCGAGCAATCAAATCGACAGAAAAGTTAAAAGTCGCTTCGGCTGGCAACCACTGCTGACAGATGTTCGTTTTTGTTACCTACTAGCAGCAGTTGAAATGTTGACGGAAAATGTACTAGATGAAATGAACAGACATGGCTGAGGTGTGGGAATCATTTGTAGCGTTTTAATTCCTCGAAAAATATCTGTATTTTTTAACGGTCGATTTATATAGACACGCAGTGGATTTCCGCGTTTTTTTTTTAGTGATATGACGTATTTGGTAAGAGATATCACTGTCAGTTCCAATGAATTTGGAAACAAAGAGACGTTTAATGAATTTCATATTCCTTGACACTTTATTTCTTTCGGAAATAAAAAGGCAAACAAATATGAAATTGTATTTTTGGTAAAATATTACTTTACCGGAAGTTTCACAAACTGTATATTTTTTTAGGCGGTAGAATAGCTTACGTTGAGCTCAAAAGTGGTGCTCGATTTTCGGAAGACGTAACCCCTCCATAATTTGACAAAAGCCATAGAGAATGGTATCAATATTAATCAAAATCGATCCATAACAATCAAAGTTATAAAAAATAAATATAAATATTTGGCGCAACAGCCCTTTAAGTGCCAGGGCCTAGCTACTCGCAACCACTCATGTTGTGTGCGTTATATTTTTCACACGAATGGAAGAGACCTACAGTTAAAAATAAATATACCAACGGTAGATCGCATTTCTACCATGCGAGGAAACTTCATAGGGAAATAAGCGCAAGAGAACAGAAAATAGAGAATTGAGTAATTCTTAAAGAAATTTAGCTATTGAAAATTTGAGCAAATAATAGTGAGGAATTCACACGAAATTTCTTTAGCAACTACTCAATTCTCCTTTTTCTTTCCTCTTGCTGTCATTTTCCTATGCGATTTGCTTATATATATGGCGAGTATATAAGCAATTTTCTTGGTGGCTCGGACATTTGATATATTTATTTTTGTTATAACTTTAGATGTTATAGACCGATTTTGATGAATTTGTTTTTGTTATTTAATGCACATGTAGGCAACATATGCAAGATATTGGTACCATTCCGAATGACATTTATTAAGCTTTGGGGGCGGATTACGCCTTCCTGAGCGCTCTTTTGAGGTCAGTATAAGCTATTTTATCGGAACAAAATAACTAATTGTTTTCTCCTTTTCCTTCTCTAAACATGTCAATTCAAGACACTGACATAACCTTTGTTTTTATGTTAGAAGGAGTAAGAAGTAAAAAAATGACTTTCTTTCTCTCTCTCAGACTTCCGAAATAACTCTCTGGAAAAATGCATTCAACCAATAGTTTGCCGGGATATTCGTATTTTTATAGTTGGAATAATAGGGGTTTTTACTTCCATGAAACCGACATCTGGTTAAATGAATAAAATGCAATACTCTAGAGAAAAATGAATGTAAAAGGAGGAAAACACAATAACCAATGTCCTAAAAAGAAAAACCTCACCAGAACTCAACTTGATTCTTCCTTTCCCATAAAGAAATTTCATCTAATGACACCAATCGTAAAACGGCTACGAGTATAATTGATAAATTTCAATGGTGCTGTCGTTTTTTTCGTCCGTTTATAGTTTTTACGTTAATTGTTTGATGAATCAATGTGAGCATTGAAAAATGTAATAAATTTGTAATGTAAAAATCGTGCAATTGTTGTTTTTACCACTGTCCAGGGAGCCGCGTCAAAAGTTCAAAATTTTTACGGTTCATGCCCAAGTTATAAGGCTTAAGTTGTGCGCACAAAACAAACCATGTTGAAAAATTTGTACACTTATATCGTAAGAAGTTCGTTGGGGGCATGGAAAAAAGTCCAATGTGAGAATATTAGTGGTATTAAAGTCTACGTTGTCGGATCACTGCGCATGAGGTTTCAAGTTCGAATCCCAGAAAACACCAACAAGTTTTTTCACGTTCGCACCTCTCGCGAGAGCCTGACAAACATTAGAGAGTACTGTTGTCACGAAAAAGCTTTTCAAATGTTCGAATACGGCACTAAACTGTAGGTCGCTTCCATTCGTGTGAAAAATATAACACACACAACATGAGTGGTTGCGAGAAGTTAGGCCCTGGCACTTAAACAGCTGTTGCGCCAAATATTTATATATATTTTTTTTTTAAGTCTACGTTATTACAAGTCTACGCTGCGCACCTGCCCTATTGTCGGGCTAACACCCCTACCAATCTTCATCGGGAAGATGGCTGCTAGATTTGCCTTAATGATTATGAGTATTATATAAGCCAGGTGACCTTGTGGGACATCTAAGGATACCCAACTTAATACTTAAAAGAGACATGTTTTGCATTATACCAGATATTGTGGTCAGGCAACATTGCTTGGTAGGTTGTTCGAGGTTGAAATATTGGACCGTGGAAATTGGACCAATGGTATTCCAACACTGGATCCTAGAAGTCTGGTCTGGTTCACCGACGGGTCAAAAATGGACTCTGTAGTTAGAGCTGTGGTCTTTGGATCCAACATAATGATATATGACTCCCACTGTGTTTTAAGCTGAAATCCATACCATTGGGATCTACGCCAGACATAATCTCCGTAAGGGGATCAGGGCGCTAGGATACATATGGTATACAGATAGCCAGGCTCAGAATCTGCCTTCATAGGCCCTTATTGTGGCGTCAACTGGGCAATAGCCACAACGCTGATTAACGAATCGAAAAACAAACTTCGTCTAGACCACTGGACCAATGGGCCAGGTCTAAGGCAATCCAAAAGATTAATCAAGCCTTATTCCTATAAGGAAATCGTTAACTTAGATAAGGAAAGTATTAGGAAGCTAGTGAGCTTTATAACTGGCCATTGTGGCCTTAGATACCACCTTAACAAGTTGAACCTGTGCCAGAAAATGGACTGTCGGTTATGCCTAGAGGAGTATGAAACTTCCGAACAGATTCTTTGCGAATGTTCGGCGCTACACTGGTTAAGGAAACGTATTCTCCACAAGGAGATACTTACTTCAGTGGAACTGAAAAGCTCCGTTACTTAAAACATACTTACTTTCATGAGGGAGGTAGTACGTCGGTTAGATTAACTCCAACCCTTCGATACAATACATCTTTCACGTCGCAGCGTCGTTGCCACGCAGTCATGGGTTGTACAAGAGGAAAAAAAAGTCTACGTTAGTATTTTTGTCTCATAATGTCTAATAGTGCAGCAGGTTTTAACATTTCATCTTGAATTATTGAATTCATATACATATGTGTCAAATCTTATGGTGATACATTCAACTAGTGAAAAATTACATTGCAGTTTTTTCAATTATCATTGTTAGATTTTTAGTTTAAAATCATTTATCTCTCTTCAGTTCCATAACTATTTCAATGAGTTGAAATTTCGAATCATTTTCGTTAATCAGAAGTCTGAAAAGAATTATGTCTATTGAGGTCAGAGGCACCTAAGTACTCATGAAAATATTTTTTATATATTTCGAGTTATATTCAGTAATTTAAAATCAAATTTATTCTTTTAAATAGAAACAAAAGAAAAGAAAACCCCCCAATAACTAAATTGCCTACAAATTCGAATATATCTATCATACATACCGTACTGTGCGAAACATTCTGGATTTTTCTTGAAAAATTCTCTTCGATGAATTCTGAGGGACCAGGAGACACCAGGTAAAATTGTTTGATAATTTAAGGAAACTGATTACATGAAATATGTGGTGTCATGGATCATTTAGAGTATAGGGATATACTGTTTATATCTCAAAAACTGTTGGTCGTACGTAAAATTTGTATAAACCATTCTTATAGATAATTTTCTATTGAAGAACTTTTCTAAAGCTTAAATCAGCGTACGAGATATTCGCAAAAAATTGATTTCTTGACCTTTTGACTTTGAATAAATCGTAACGCTGACCGAATTTTGATGAGGACTTTCTGGACGTTATTTGTAATGTCAAAATAAAGATGTGTGCAAAAAGCCAACCCTAAAATCATTGGATTATCTAGGGGAAACCGGTAATGGTTCTTCATTTTAATCACGGACACAAATTGAATTCAAAACACGACTGGCAATACACTGAATTGCGAATGAAATGAAGCGAGGGTGTTGTCAGATGTAAGTTTATTTGGGTGTGCCCACGTGGAATGGATAAAATGGAGCACATGCTAGGAGCAGGTACTCAAAAAATACGCTCTAAGTTTTCGTAAAAATCAAGTTTTGAGTCAGAAAAACAGCATCTAGTATGAGTTAAGGAGCAGATGATCCTTCATATATCATATTTCTTCAAATTGCTAAGCCGCGTCTAGCTCCGGCCCATTGTTCATATCAAATAAAGCGCTTGTTTCCAAAAGTTTAGTAAAAACAAGTGCTGGGTTTTATTCATACCCCCAATTGAGTAAAACGAAATATCTTTTCAGATTTCAGACATCGTAATACAGTAATTTTTTTGCAAAATGGTACTTTTCGCTTACTTGCGGTTTTGACAAATTAACAGTTTTTTTTCTTAATTAAAGATTTTTGTAATCAGCAAGGTATCTTTTTTATAAATAAATATTTTCCAAAAAAAAAATTAAATGCTACGTAGCCGGGGATGTCGAAAATTGGTAGGTGGTCAATAGGGTAGGCTACGCTGAGCCCAAATATGATAGCAATTTTTGGCAGTCGCTCTCCAGTAAAGAGTAGCCCATCTCCAAAGTTTATGTGAAATGGTATTTATAACTAGGCGTTGTTGCATCCGAATTCCTTACTTCGTCGCATAGTCATAAAAGTGCTCGATCAAAACAAATTTCATTAAAATTGGTCTGAAAATAAGAAAGAAGAGATCACACAAGAAGAGAAACAGAAGAAATAAGCAGTTTCTCGAGCAATTTAACCTTGGGTATCAACAGAATGAAACACAATAGATGTTTTCATGTCGCAGTGTTTCTTTTTTCGATATTGCATTCCCGGTCAGTAGGCTATCATAGGAATTTGAGATTATTAGAAACTTCCTACAAGGCCGTAACTATCGCAATTTATTTATTGTGGCTTAGTGACTTGCTTCGCTGTCGAGCGATGATGCCTTCTATCAAATTATCATTGGTTTACTGGCCAAGGCAAATTCATTGGGGCTAAAGATGCAGTGTTCAGTAATAGGGATGGGAACTCTGCAATTAGTGAAGAGCTCTTTGAAGCCGAGGCGCATTGGTAAGAACAGTTCAATAAAGTATACAGGCGTGGTACAAGTCCTAGGAATCGAGTAGGAATGACCTGAAGAAAAATAAATACTCATGTTCAATGTTACCTACGTACGATCAATGTTACGAGTAATTCAATACCTTATATATACCAGAAAATCGATCCTACCATCTAAAAACTGACTTTGTCTAAGTAACGTCAGACAGTGAACCAATACCGTTAATGCTATAGCCTATACGAGTATAATTTATCGATCATTGAAATGAACAGTTGCACACATTTACTTTTTGGGAAGGATAAAGGGACGTGTTCTCTATTTCACTTTGACATTCCAAAGAACTATCTAATGAACCGATTTAACAAACTACTGCCCATATGGGCTGATGAATAATTGAAACAGAAATTAATGATTCAAAACCACAGAGCGACAGTAAATGCGCCTAGAATTCGTTCTTATTCAGCACTAACAAACTCAATTATTCAACGATAAAGGTCACTTCGATTGACACGTAGTCAACTGTATTCAAAAGGACACCTTCCTTTCGTTATCGTAACATATCCAACTATTCACTTATGATTGATTCGTTCCGAATGACGTAAGTCTTCCTGCCATCGGTCACCTTGGGAATGACTAACTGCACTTTCAAGGACATTTCGACACGGTGGCCTTTCAAAAATAGCTATCGAATTTCATGAACTAAATCGGATTATAGTACACATTGACTGAGTGCCATGTCAACCCATTGGTCAAAACATTTTCTCAAAAAGAAAACACAAAAAAAAAAAAATTATAAAGTAAAACAGTAACGAATTGGGGTTTACTCTTACCGAGCATACAATCAAATTTTATTAATTCATGTCTATGCTATATATAGCTATAATTTTCCTTCTATTTCCGCTTCCAAATCAACTTCTGTTAAATCCTCTTCACGTAATGGAATATCATCATCATCCGGTGATGTACTCTTGGCAGGCGGATTCTCTACAAACATCGGATTATCAAAGGATGTGCTGGTTCCTTCCTTTCTTTCAGAGTATTCCGCCGTCGTGTTATACTGCTGTACATCAATAACAACATTCTCTGCTGTATCGCCCTCAGCGGCTGCTGTATTATCGAATCGGGCAAAGACAAATGGTGATTGAAAGAAATCATACCATCGGATATACATCCATCTTGGGAGACGGATAATTCCATTTTCAGGAACAAAATTAACAAATATGACCGCAAAGAATATCAATACACCGATAAGTGTGCCCAGCATCAAGACGAGGGCCGCTCCAAAACCATTGGGATTGTATGGACGGCCTGACGTGAAAAACTCCTTCCGACTGCTATTGAAGACATCCCATGCTATAGTTTCATTGAAACGACGCAAAAATTTCACACTACTCTCCTCGTAGCCGTCGTTTTCCATGATAATCACCTGCAAATAGTCAGAAAGACTTGTAAAGGGAAAGCTTACATGGTAGATGAGCTGCTCCTCCATTTCTTGTTCCTTGAGAGATCGTTGAATCATCTGCTCTAACTTTCCCAGGTATGATGGATTGCATTCGTCCACAAACACCTTCAGCATTACTCCGCAAATAGCACAGCAGTGTCCGGTCGGAAGGATTGGTGTCATGCACTTTGGCCTCTCACACATGTCTCGTACGTGCTGACATACTTTCCATTCGTACTCAAAGAATATATCCTTCTGATGGCACCCGCAAAACGGATCAGTATAGTACTCCATGTTCGTGAGGGACGCATATTTGAATATAACTTCGCCTAGTTCGCTCTTGAAAAGGTGTTCCATAAAATCCTTTGATACAGCTGTACCATCCAACTCGATCTCACCTACTCGTAAGGTACGAACGTCACTCAAGTCAATCGATAGTGCCCCACTTGTGTTGATCTGAACCACTTCATTGTTGCAGGGAATTCGCTCCATATATGGTACTGCAGCATTTGGTAATAATATTTTGTTATCCTTACCAATAAACAGCCAGTTTCGAGGATCAAACCAATATCGGACGGGCGCCGCTTTAAGCCTTGCCACCTGATTTGAGTTCTTGCACTTGCGGCCATTATCTATGCCAGTGGAGAAGGAGATTATTGAATTTGATTGCAGGAGTATTGCTCCGTCTTTAGGGAGCGTTATGCCCGTGGTGTCGATACTGGCTGGTAGTAAGATGGATGAAGAGTATGAGTCAGGAAAAACGATTTCATCCAGAGAGCAGGGCAGGTATCCTGATTGCCAACTGTCGGGACTATCAAAATCTGGGTAATCTTTCCATATTTTTACTGCGTTTGTTAATCCAAATAAGTATCCAACCAGTAGAAGTGAAATGAAGTGAAGTTTCCGTTTATTCATCTTGGTGGTACGCGTTAAACTGATGATGTGCGGTGGGTGTATGTTGATGGTTTTTTTTTTTTTTTAAAGGGGCGTTGATGGAATATGTTAAAGAGATAACAGTATGGAAAAGACTGTGGAAATTGATAAAGGTCGAAATGAATGGGAAACTATTGTTTGATAGTAATTTCATTCGAAAGAGAGAAGGTTTCAATTATTGAAAAATTATGGAATCTGCTATGCTCTTTGAATTAAAATGTTAAACCTTTGCCTTCAAGTGAATTGAATGATTAATATAGAATGAATGATAGATTAACTTTCTTTTGCTCGTAGCTCACTTAATTTCCTTCTGTAGCTTTCTAGAGTCAATCCATATTTTCATTTAAAGGGTATTCATAACCCCTTGAGTGTGCGTAAATTATAAAAAAAAAACAAAGCTTTTGCCTTTGTAAGAGGGGGTGTATTTACTATACGATCATATTCCGTTCTGTAATTTTGAAATAGAACCAAGGAAGAGGTAGTTTTCTTCAAACCCATCTTTTACGAATAAGCATTTCTACATTTAAGAAATTGTTGTGCTGTAGAAAAAATCTTGTTGTTTCTAAGCACCATGACAGAGAACAAAATAACTTTGTACCAAGTTAAGTCACATCTAAGGCTATCAGATCAACCGTATGTTTGAATTATGGTTTAGTATTCCATGTTACTGGATAAGGGACTAGTTTTCCCAGTCAGCGTTGCCGCTATGCGACTTAAGTCTCAATTTGACCCTTTTTTGACGCAAAGAGACTATGAATCGACTTTTTCAAAAACACCTCTTTTTACCCTTTTTTTCTTTTTTGAGACTTTTTGAGACTCTTTGGCATGCAAAATATTATTCCAATAAAAATTCCATTTATTTGCTCATCATCATCACAATCGTTCACAATAAATTTGTACTGATTTAATTTAATTTTTTTTTTTTTTTGTATAATCGAATTTTTTTTTTTCCGAGGGTTGGTGAAAAATGTTCCATAGACACTATGAGAATAGCAAGCGCGTGCTCAGAGTAGTGTCCGATTCTTACTGACTAAAAAAACACCACCCTTCGATATAAATTTGTTAGATATCGCAACTAAGTATAAACTTATCAAGCAATTTTTCTATCACGAAATAAAAACGTTTGGCAGGTTACTTTCCACTGAAGGATCCTGCATATTCCGCAATCTAGACGCGGTTAATCATTATCTCGCCAAGTCGAAAGGTTTCGTCCTTTGTAGTCGGCGCAATAAATAGCTCTAATCCAAAATTTGTAGGACTGTATTGTTGACATGTCCGATTAGTCGGTTTCTATGCTTTCTCGCGAAGCTTCTAGTTTCACCTTCGATTGTCGGAATTCCGAGATCCCTGTGGATATCGTCGTTCTACTATACCACGGTGCTTGGACAATTTCTCTTAGCACTTTATTTTGAAAAGCTTGTAAAATATTTGCATTTGCTTTCTTGGTACAACCCCAAAGTTGTATACCGTAGGTCCACACCGGCTTTAGCACTTGCTTGTATAAAAGCAGTTTGTTCTCAGTACTGAGCTGGGAATGTTTTCCGAGTAACCAGTACATTTCTCTATATTTGTTTTCGAGTTCTTTACGTTTCATTTTCACGTGCGAATGCCATTTCAGCCTTGCGTCGAGTGTCATTCCCAGTTATTTGGCCTCGTTTGCAAAAGGTATTCGGGACGAGTTTAGGAAAACTGGCAAGTTATTAGTTGTCTTGTAAGTGAAATTCACGTGAATAGATTTAGATTCGTTGAGGGCAATCCGCCAGTCCATCGTGCATTCATTTACTTTATTTAGCGCGTTTTCCAGTTTTTCAGTCGTTTCTTCGATTGTTTTACCTACTGCTAGGATAGCAGCGTCATCGGCAAACGTAGCAAAGATAGTGCCATCTTCTTGCGGTATATCACGAGTATATAACAGATAGAGAAGCGGCCCAAGAACGCTTCCTTGTGGTACGCCGGCCGAAATTTCTTTGAGCTGCGAGTATTCGTTTCCATGTCTAACACGGAAGAGTCTATTCTCGAGATATGATACTAGAATATTATACAAGCATACACGGAGAACTTGTCGTAGTTTGCATTTCAAGCCATCATGCCACACCTTATCAAAGGCCTGCGAGACGTCAAGAAATACGCTTGAGCAAATCCTTTTTTCTTCAAATGCTTTCTCGATTACGACAGTAATTCTATGCACCTGCTTACTTCGAATGCCGAATGTCGAATGCTTACTTCTGAACCCAAACTGGTGGTCAGGGATAAGATTATTTTCGTCTATAACCGGTTGGAGACGCCTTAGTAATATCCTTTCGAAAATTTGGGATATGACTGGAAGAAGCGAAATTGGTCTATACGATTTTACCTCATTTGGCGGTTTTCCTGGTTTTAAGACCATTATTACTTCCGCAACATTCCATTGGTTCGGAACGTGTTTTAATCTGAGCGCAGCATTTACAATATAGAGAAGCTTAATCAAAGCTTTTCTAGGTAAAACTTTGAGAATTTCTCCGGTGATTAAATCATAACCAGGAGCTTTCTTAGGTTTTAGAATCTCGATCTCATTTTTGAGTTCCCTTAGCGTTGCACTTGTGAGTGTTAAATTGCCAGATAGTAAATCCGGCCTATTGATGTTATCGTAAACCACTTGACTATCGTACGGTTTAAAGGTTTCTTCCAGGTGGGCCGCAAGGACGTCCGCTTTTTCTTTATCTTCCCTTGCCCATTCATTTTGATTTAATTTAATTGGCGGCGCGGGGACTTTGGGCCTTTTGGTGCCTTTCACGGCTTTCCAAAGTGAATAATTGGAATCTTTTTTCGCTGTTAAACTTTCAAGGTAATAGCCTATTGCACGATTCTTAAAATCCTTAATAGTTTTCTTCAATGAATTGCACAGACGATTCAAGTGTGCTTTATGCTGCGGAGCACGACTCTGTTGCCATTTTTTACGCGCTTTTCGTTTTTCCTTGACCAATTCCTTTATTTCCGGAGGATATCGTAAGCCGTATTTGTCCGGCGTTTTCCTTGGAATGGGAGTATTTTTCCAAGAGGCGAGCTGTACGATCTCAACGAAGCGATCAACTTCAACCTCAAGTTCATAGGGTGTCGTAAGTGGAACGCTCAGTTCAACGTTATCTTCAATTTCGTTTCTAAAACCTTCCCAGTTAGTTGGTCTACCAGTTAATCTCGCTGGCTCTAGGTTATAGATTAGTTTTTCGCTCAATGTCAAAACAATTGGGGAATGGTCAGACGACAGAATTTTGTTTTGCGAAATACAAGCTTTAATGTTAGTTTCTAAGTTCTTCATTTCAATGAATATGGATTTCTAACCAGAGAACTGCACCAAGCAGCCTTCATACACATTCACACTCATTCCAAGAAATGATTAGCTATCCGCACACTTTATTGCCTCCATAATATGTATTCTGAACATTTTACACTTGTTCAATACGAGCTACTTGAAACCACTCGAAGGCTCGTGAATCACTTATGCTTTTGTGAATACTCTGATTAAGTGAATACTTTGAGTGCGAGCCTCCTACGCATTCAAATATTAATGAGTGTTGATTCATACTTGTTTGATTTCTTTGTGCGTGAGACTGTGGACAGCGCGTGTTTTAGCGAATGATTCACAATTCACAACTGCAAACTAACGTCGTCGTTTCAATTTCTACATTATTTGTTTTGTTGCGATTTTTTTTTGGCCCGTCACCCTTTTTTTGCGACTTTTTCAAATCTTTCAGCGGCAACCCTGTTCCCAGTTATGGTTACAGTATAGTGTACGATGTGTTTCAGTTTGTAATGCACCGAAATACTGAACATAAACCTTAAGATTCAGAATACATCACAAAATGTTCACAATTCTCCTGTCCGAAAGTATAATTTTCAGAACTCAATTTTCAACCCTTTCCTCTTTTTTTTTATAATTAACATGTTTAACATATTTACACACAGTGCGGGCGTTGGAAAGGATGGATAGAGAGAGAGAGAAAGATTTTTGGTGTGGTGGTTCTTGAAGCTCAGTTGTTTATGCTTCAGCTATTCTCCGGGGGTGGCGTCCAGATAAGTGGGGAGATTTTTGTTCTTATTGTCTTTGCTTCTGATTCATAGTACTTTTTTCCCGATAACCGATGTCAAGGGCAAATCATCATCAACAGAGCGAACAATTTTTCCAGTCGCATGACCAAGCTACTGCCAGTGTTATGCCTTCGCAGTAGTGTTCACAGAAGCTTTTGCAAATGATCGGACTGACTTTATATATTTCATGAAAAATAGATAAATGCTTGCTGACATCAGGATTTGAACCATGAACCATGAACCATTAGCGTGGCAATTGACGGCGTTGCCACTACGCCATTGCCACTCCCCGTGGCCTCCTCTATCTAATTTAAGCTTAAGCGCATGTACTTAAGCGCTCGAAGCATTATACCACAGATATGATGAAAGTATGTAATATCAATGATCTCTAGGTGGCATGGTCAAGGCTATGTACATATGAAAGTACATGTATGTATATATATATATGTTTATGCATATGTACAACATACATGGACTTCTTCAGCAATATGATAATGTTCTCGGGGATGGGCATATGGCTTGCATCACTGATCTAAAATTATTGTCTTAAGGCTTATAAGTAGATCAGACACAAGGATGGGGGTAAGCCTCCATGGTGGAACTCTGAAATAAGTAAGCTTCGACGTGAAAGTAGGAAGCTTTTTACTCAAGCAAAGCGCTCTAGGGATCCACTTGACTGTGATCTCTATAAGAGCAGTCTTAGGAAATTTAAGTTAGAGGTTAGGAAATCACAAAGAGCCTTGTGGCATCTTTTCTGTGAAAATATAGAAAGGACTAGTGATTCGTCTCGGATTAGGAAAATCTTATCCAAATCTTCAACTATTCCTAGTCACATTAAAAAACGAGATGGTAATTGGACTATGTCCAGCAAGGAAACTTTAGAGCTTCTCATGGGTACCCATTTTCCTGGTAGTAAAAGAGAGGCCATATTTTCTGTAGAAAATTATAAGAGAGTCCAATTTACAGTGCCAGAGGACGTTGCCACCCCAAGAAAATACAGTGGGCAGTGCACAGCTTCCTCCCGTACAAATTCCCTGGTCTTCATGGTATCTTACCAGTGGAACTACAGCAAGGCTTTGATACTGTAAGTCCTTGGCTCCACATTATCTTTAGGAGTTGTCTAAACTTCGGCTACACACCTAGCTCCTGAAGGAGGGCCAAAGTAGTTTTCATACTAAAAGCCGGTAAGACCTCTCACTCATCACCTAAAGCCTTCCGTCCGATCAGCCTATCCTCCTTTCTACTAAAGACTTTGGAAAGGCTGATCAAAGTCCATATTAGAAAAAATTTGGATAGTAATCTCCTATCGGTATCACAACATGCGTATCGCAAGGGAAAATTGGTAGAGACTGCCCTGCATTGGTTGGTAGGAATCACTGAGAAATGTTTTGAGAACAAGGACTTCATTATGGTATCCTTCCTTGATAATGAAGGAGCCTTCAACAATGTCAAAACAGAAGCTATATCTGCTGCACTTCTTAGCTTGAAGGTTGACAACTATCTTTGCTATTGGATCGAACAAATTACTAAAAGCAGGTTCATCCATGCTGAGCTGGGGTGTTGTCTAACCCGAAGGTCGGTGCACAGGGGTACCCCACAAGGGGGACTATTATAACCACAATTGTGGCTCATGGTAGTGAATGAGATACTCCTAATCCTGGGTAAAGAGAGGTTCAGTGTCATAACCTATGCGGACGAAATTGCGATAGCGATATCGGGGAAGTTCCTTCTTACAGTTAGAGACCTAATAGAGTCTGCTCTAAATAAACTCGCAAAGTGGACAGATAGTGTCGGTCCTGGAGTTAATTCATCCAAGACTGAACTAGTTTTATTCACAAGAAGGTACAAAAAAAATTAATAAATAAATATTTGGCGCAACAGCTCTTCAAGTGCCAGGGCCTAGCTTCTCGCAACCACTCATGTTATATATATTTTTCCCACGCATGGAAGGGGGCTACAGTTTAGTACCGTATCAGAAGGGCAATTTGTTTTGAGAAGTTGTCAGTTGTGGGGTACGCACGCGTCGGGAACAAGTCGCAACTGGCTCTTGGAAGTATGGGCCACGCAAGCATCCTAGACGACCATAACACTTGGAATCGCCAATAATTCGATCCAAGTTGGTAAAACAATGCCGCGGATCTCTTAACGAGATCTCTGTCAGGTGCGACATATAACTGTGCTGGGTTCCACAGAGATATTCCAGGCAATTGCAAGGCGAACGAGCTAGCTAAAGAGGGTGCAGACCGGAGCCACCTGACAATAGGGAGCCGTCAGCACCTATTAAATCGATAAAATTCGAATTAGATAACGCAGCCATTAGAATGGCAAGCAGTAGGTGGAACAATATCAGTACATGTCTGTCTTCTATACAAATCTGGCCAGAGCTGGATTGTAGGAAAACCAGTAGATTTATTTCGG
Source organism: Brachypalpus laphriformis (assembly GCA_945910035.1). Taxonomy (NCBI): domain Eukaryota; kingdom Metazoa; phylum Arthropoda; class Insecta; order Diptera; family Syrphidae; genus Brachypalpus; species Brachypalpus laphriformis. Next base: position 131,577,056 of record OX246755.1, read on the forward strand.
TTAATAGGAGAAATCTTAGAAAGATAATTGTGGCCCTCACGGGGCACTGTCTGATAGGCAGACAGGCTAAAAGACTTGGTGCTTCCTTCAACGATTTCTGTAGAAACTTCAGAGACGAGGAAGAGGAAAAAACCATGACACACCTTGTGTGTACCTGTCCTGCCCTATCGGTCTTGAGAAGGAAAACCCTGGGGGAATACTTCTTCGAAGATCTTAACGATCTGGCTACACTCGACTTAAGTAAAATAAAAAGCTTCATCTCCGAGTCGAATTGGTTTAATGCCTAACGGCGAATCATACTTTTTCGGCATGTATTCACACCGAAACCAGTTGCTATGTCTCCTGACCCATTCTCTTGGGAATTCTCCATGTAGCTCCCCGGTACTGGTAGTCTGGTTTTTCTCCACAGTGGTATCGCAATGGACCTTCTTTTGGTCTAAGTGTGTCCCTTCCCTTCTGAGCGGCGGCAGCCACCCAACCCAACCCAGCCAACCCAGCAAGCAGATCCACATGAGACACTATGATGATGGTACAGGTAAGAGCTCCTCATGAGGAATATAACCATCTATAGAATGTATCCAGCACAATGTTTTTTTTTAGACACGCCTGATGTTAGGCGTTTACCTACCCTGGTTAATACCGTTGGTTAGGCTCGGAGCACAGTCCACGTTCTGGGCTCTTTGATGATATTGCGATCTAGTCACCTGGACTAATTAGCAATTTTTTTCTGATCTCTATGGTCGTTGTTTTCGATTCGAGAGTTCCGCCCATTGGCGTCGCTCGACAGATGATAGTGTCTTCTTATGTATATAAGTAAGTGCATAGAACATAAGTGGGATTTAAGCTACTCAAAACGTTAGGGGATAGATTCACACCGAGCTTCCCGACGCTCGTTGTTGTCGTTCCATTAGCACATTAGGGATGAAAAATCTGCACCACTCATCATCACTTTTTGACATTTGTGGACTGCAGATCAACAAGTGAAAATAGGCTTTTGTGTGAACACCACAGTGTCTGTTTACAACATAAATGCTCACTATGTAGAAGTCACAATATAAACACGGCTTAAGGTACTGTATAGTAGCCAATACACGATACAACTGTTGTATCAACGGTTTGTATACGATAATTGTATCGTATGTATCCACACAACCGACCGCTGTACCAATATCGTATGGTCGCATGGTCTTGACTGTACAACCGCTGTCACATGCACGGATTGTATGGAAATTATTTGGTGTGTATGTGTAAAATGGTGGGCGCGGTGGCGTAAGTGGTTAGTGTGTCGGATCACTGTGCATGAGGTTCCAAGTTCGAATCCCAGAAAACACCAAACATTTTTTCACGGTCCCACCTCTCGCGAGCGTCTGACAAACATCCGAGAGTATTGTTGTCACGAAAAAGCTTCTCAAATCGCTGTTCGGATACAGCACAAAACTATAGGTCCCTTCCATTCGTGTGAAAATATAACGCACATAACATGAGTGGTTGCGAGAAGCTAGGCCATGGCACTTAAAGAGCTGTTGCGCCAAATATTTATTTAATTTTTTTTTTTATGTGTAAAATGACTGAATAACATTTCTGGTTGTACGTAAATCGTACGCTGATGTTGGTGCAACACAAGTCGGTACGACGTTGTTTTGCACTAATACACACTAACGTGGTTCCTGGCGATAGATAAAGACTTCACATTAATAGAGAGAAACCAAACTACGTTTCGTCCTATTCGAGCTTTACTAAATAAAAAGAACGGCTTGACGTTGTCGACGTCTACCCTAGAGGACTCAAGAAGATTTTGTGGTATAATTATCTTTCTAAACTCATCGCCTGCATTCAACTGGAAAATGTTCATACAATCACAATCGTTCGCGTGTAATAATGGGTAGCATGATTGCGCAATCCCATGTAAAGTAAAACTGACCATCTAAAGTCTGCTTTATGGTTATTCTTTCACGTATTTTCTCATATCGATTTGCAATTTTTCAAATTCCATAACGAGAATGCCAAGATAAAACGTTAAACAGATGTTACATTCACTCTCGTTTAGCGGTCTGATTTATTGTTTATATACATTCACTCACTCACCGATTTCAAACTCATGACACACTTAACAATATCCATGAATGATTTTGTTTAGAACTCTAAAATTAAACATCGGAAAAATTCCTCACAGAAAACGCCCCTATTTGTTTATATATGTTTTCTTTTTCTTCTTAAACTAAATATTAAAGAATTTGCGTAAAAATGCGTATGATTCACTTAAATTGCTTCGTAATTCCTTTGATCCGAAGACAAATATTTTTACAAAAAAATAAAACTTAAACTAATCAATCCCCAAATTATACGTACCCGTAATCATTATAGAATTTTTATTAAACATGTATTTTTTAAGAAAACTTCCTGCTTGATTTATGAACGTTTAACTTTTCCGACAATTTGAAGGGTATCGTAATCGCTTTTTTATGAATCAAATTCAAACATTTTCGGGTGATTAATCTGTGGCATAGACATTTGTACCCATATTGACCAGGGAAATAATATTTGATTTAAATTTGATTAAAGGCCCATCGGTCGTGCCATATGGCACGCGATTGCCAAAAACATGTATAAAAAAGTATTCAATGGTGCGAAATGGAGAAAAAAATCTTGTTTATTCAATTCTCAACAACGGAATCTGTTTATAAATTAACGCTGTGGCAATAAACTGTGACTGCGCTGAGCTATGAATCTTTTTGATCGAATTAAAGCTTTTTATGACTAATTGCATGTTTGTAGTGCAACTATGAATATGTGTTTATAATATGATATATGACAATACTACCGGACAATGTTCATACCATACATCATGCTGAATTGGGGAACGAAAAGGAATGTAAACATTGCGTGTTCTATTCCAATCAGATGGAATTTAATAACCTCGTTGACTACATAGTTGGCAATTGTGATGTCAATATTTAATCAGAATCACACATACGACGTTGAAAGCGAGGTTTATTTATAAAATGGCTATGAAATAAAGCGGAATTACATGATTTCAAGAAAACAGATTTGCTCGGAAGTGAGTCAAATAAAGTTTACACTAAAATCGTTGTTACGAATGTCAAGTATGTTGTCTGACGGGGAAAAATTCAAATTTCAAACTTTGACATTTTGGCGTTGCTTAAGTCTGAAGATTTGTTGAATCGTTAATTGCTTAGCAAAGTAGATTGTTTTACGAATGAAGAATATTTTGAATGGAGAAATGGGAAAAAGTAGAGATTAAAATTAAAGTATAGTCTAGACAAACTCTTTTAAAAAACTTATTATATATTTAAAAAGAAAAAAAAATGTGAGCCTCATCCACATAAGCTCACGATTGAAGTGAAACTTCTTTAGATGTAGATGCTGATTTTTACATATATTTTAGAGAATATTGTTAAAAATTAATAATCGTAACTACCAGACACTTTCTGTCGACGCTGACTCTTACCAGACGCTTTAAAGCTCCAAAAAAAATAATGTAACTTTACTAATAATCCTAGTCTTGATTTTTATATATGACACTCAGGGAACTATTTCAATGCTTTTGGTCAGCATCCAGACCAATTGGAGGATGAGTAGTCTTGGATTTGTTGTCTAATGTCACGTCAACCATAAAAATCTACTAACACACATAGAGGTACTCGACGCATGCACCGACGCATACACTCATACCCTTAGCTTTCAGTCAGTTAGACTAGCATCCCCACTCTTTCAATTTCTTACGTTATTTTTTTTTTTCTCTAATTTCTCCTCCGTTGAGTCACTTCCCCTTTTTCGTAACAAAAAATTTTCAACAGATACGTCACTAAAGAAGTTTCACTTCAAAAAATAGAACCAATGTAGTCGTCGGTACTTGACATTTTTGACTGCGTATCTATTTAGATTTAGTTTATGGGGCTCGCAGTTTTATATTCCTCTTCATTTGCCCTCCTCGCTCAACGATCAAATATACATACATTTCCAAAGGCCCGCTAATCATTCATGAGGGTCGCGGGGGTAGGATGCTCAGGTGGACTCTCCATCCTTCTCCATCCTTCGCCATTGACTCCAACTCATCAGGAGGAATCTCTAGACGGCTCCAGAAGAGATGCCGGACTTGGCCCAACCATCTATTTCTAGGCCTACCACGGGGTCGCCTACCTGATGGAATGGCCACCATCGCACGTCTTGGAAGCCGGTCTGGGGGCATACGCACTACGTGACCAAACCATCGAAGCATAGATCGTTCCGTTCGGAGAAGTAGCTGCTCAACGTTGAGCGCCTCGCGTACTCTGGTGTTGCGCACTCGATCCCTACGAGTTATTCCAACAACACCGCGAAGGAACCTCATTTCGGCAGCTTGTATCCGCGATCTTATTCTTTCGGTCACTACCCAAATTTCATGACCATAGGTGAGAGTTGGAACATACACCGAGTTAAAAACCGATAGCTTAGCTTGAACACTAAGTTCAGCCTTCCTTATAACAGATTGGCCAAGCTCTCTCAAAATTGATCCAGCCTGACCAATTCTACAGGATAACTCGCCATTTCTCTTCCCATCACTTATGAATAAGACCCCGAGGTACTTAAACTTATCCACCTGCTTCAGTGGAACTCCACTAACATGCAGAGTGCACTGAATGGGTTTTTTTGGAAACGACCATTACTTCTGACTTGTTCACATTGATCTTCATTCCAGCATCATCACAAACGGCTACAAACCTTTCGAGTGCGCGCTGAAGTTCTGTTTGAGAAGACTCAAGGATGACCAAATCATCCGCAAAGAGCAGATGACTAATCCTTAGTTCTCCCACTTCGAAACATTCTCCGCCACGGCTGCGCTGCAACATCCAATCCATATATACAATGAGGAGGAGAGGTGACAAAACGCACCCCTGGCGGAGTCCAACGCCCACAGTGAAAGGTATTGATTTAACACCGTTTATCCGAACACAGCTTCTACAGTTTGTATATAAAGACTGAATCGCCCTTAACAGAGAACCATTAATCCCATACTCCTGCAGAACACTCCAGAGTTTGCCTCGAGGAACCCTATCATATGCTTTTTCCAAATCCACAAAACAAGTGTAGACAGGTTTAGCATACTCCCAGGCCTTCTCAAGAACCATTCTGAGAGTGAATAACTGGTCGGTTGTGCTTCTACCGGGACGAAAACCGCACTGCTCATCCCCCAAACTGCCCTCAACCACAGCTCTGGAACGAGTTTCTAGCACCTTAGCGAAGACTTTACGAGGGAGACTTAAAAGAGATATACCTCTATAGTTGGCGCAATCTCTTTTGTCCGCTTTTTTAAAAAGAGGGACTATCACCCTATTTTCCAATCACCAGGTGTTTCACCGCATTCCCAGGCCACTTTAATGACACGCGAGAGCCATTGCACTCCCTCTTTACCTAAAAATACAAATATTTGGCGCAACAGCTCTTTAAAGTGCCAGGGCCTAGCTTCTCGCAACCACTCATGTTGTGTGCGTTATATTTTTCACACGAATGGAAGGAACCTACAGTTTAACGCCGAATCCGAACGGCGATTTGAGAAGGTTTTTCGTGACAACAATACTCTCGGATGTTTGTCAGACGCTCGCGAGAGGTGGGACCGTGAAAAAACTTTTGGTATTTTCTGGGATTCGAACTTGGAACCTCATGCGTAGTGATCCGACACACTAACCACTTACGCCACGGCGCCCACCCCACCTCTTTACCTAAAGCCTTGAGCATTTCTGGCCGAATTTCATCCACACCAGCAGATTTGCCAACTTTAGCGCTTTGATCGCCAAAGTTACTTCCTCTACCTTAGGACTACTTTCCGCCCTACTATCGACCATAGGTCTGTCATCTTCGGTGCCCTGTTCGGGATTGAGAAATTCTGAGAAGTGCTCGCTCCATCTGCGTTGCGTAAGATGTCCTTCTCATTGGAAAGAAGTGTACCGTCTTTGGATTTGACTCCTTCAACGATATTCAACATTTTCCTCTGAGTCGGCGGACGGTCTTCCAGAACATCTTATTTGCAGATCTGTGGTCACGTTCCAATTTCTCGCCAAACTCCTTTCAAGACTTTTCTTTCGCTGTTTTCACAGCTATTTTGCAAGTTCTTCGAGCCTCAATGTACCGATTTCGAGAATCGGAGTTCCCCAAGTGAATCCACACCTTAAAGGCTCTCCTCTTCTTCCCTCTGATGGCTTCTTGAACTCCGGGCGTTTTAAGCCAATAAGTTTTTTTCTCACCACTAGCCGCCACACCAAGCCGCTTCACTCCACAAACATCTCCCGCAGAGGCAATAACCGCTGTTGAAAACAGTTGCCATTCTTCCTCTACATTTGACGGAACAGTTGGAATTCGTTCAAACCTTTCAGGTATTTACCGGGCAATGTCTCCCGTATCTCATCGTCCTGTAACCTCTTCCATCGTATGCGTGTAACCATCCTTGGCTTACGCTTTGGTAGGGGAGGCACTTTCTCGCTAAGATACAAGTTGCACAGCACTAAGTGATGATCAGTTGACAGTTCGGCCCCTCTCAATACGCGAACATCACAAACCATTCTCTTCAGACACGATGGTACCACAAAGAAATCGATCAGCGACTTCTGCTGAAGACTCTGACGGTACCATGTGTATTTGTGAATGTCTTTGTTTGGAAAGATAGTGTTCGTGATGGATAAGCCATTTTCACAACAATAATTCAACAACTTCTCTCCGTTCGCGTTTTGATCAGGATCACCGTTCCTCCCAATCACACTCCCCCGTGTCATAACATCTACACCCACATGAGCATTGAAGTCACCCATCAGGACAAAAGAATCCATATCTGCAACCTTTTCAAGGGCAACATCAACTTCATCTAAGAAAACTGCATACTCTGACTGAAGATTCAGTGCATACACCTGCACCAGTGCCAGACTTGATCTTTCAAGCTTGAGCTTTAAGATGGCAACTCTCCCTCCTAATTGCATCCACTCCAATACTCTGTCTGTCAACCTGGGACTTGAGTATCCTCACTCCCGCCTGAGCAGACATTGAGGGTGCGACTCCTGACAGGAAGACCTTCCACCCATCCAAAAGGTCCACAGTTTTAGAACCTCTCTGCTTTGTTGAAGAGACACCAACTATATCTAGTCGACTTTTAACAGCCTCCCCAACAAACTCAAGGTCCTTCCCTGTGTCGATGCCGTTGTCGAAATTCAGAGAGTCCGTCCGTGCCCTATCACAGCGCGCTCACGCCTTGACCCCCGTAATGGTTCGCGAGGTCATTGACAGGAAGCTCGTAGCCATTTCGGGTTTGACCCGGCCGGCTGCCAAGCGGGACATGCCGACCACCAGGCGCTCGCATACTGACACCCTTCAGGCCTGGCTCCAAAGGATGTCCTGGCTTACCAAGCTTGGCAATATCCGAGGCCGGTCGTTTTCTTCTTGTCATCACGGGGTGTGCGCTTTGTTAGCCGTGACTGGATTGTATGGATGGGAATAACTATTTAAGTTACCCTATCTGCACATCCCAGTCACGTTGCCCGCTCCCCACCACGAGGAGGTCAGCTGCCAGGGAAGCGATCAAATATAAATGCTTAAATTTCTTTCACACCGCTTTTTCGAGACGTTTTTAGACCCTTCTTTACTTGTTTATTATTATATGGTATACCTTAAGTCAGATGGTATCTGAAAGTCGGTGTACGTTTTGAATACTTAGTAGGTGGCAATAGACGGTTGTAGCCAACTGTCGAATTGAGCAAGCCGCATATTAGGTCTATTTTTTAAGAGCTCGGGGCGCCCGGGTCTCGCTCCAAAATCCGTCTGATGCATTTTTTGAGAAACCTGGGGTCGCTCTGAAGTCAACCCAGGTTTTTCTTGGCTAAGGAAAGTGGAGCTGTCAAAACCGTATGTCCATTTGTGGTTGTTATATATTATTTTGCATATCGCGGAAATAAGAGACTATTTTTATGGGTTGAATTCATAAAAATCTATTTGGTATGCAATAGTCTAACAATGCGAAAATGGAAATTAAGTTTAGAGCAAAAATAAATCCACTTTGGCAAAATGTCGGCATGACAGCTCTAATGCGTTTTTTGAGAAATAGAAAACCCAGTTTTTTTTTTTTATCAAAAAAACCTGAATCGACCATAGAGCAAATCTAAAAAAACAGACCTACCACAAATATGAATGCGTTTGCTGATAAACTCCCTTTTTATGAAAAGAATTTTGCGAAATTTTTAAAGAACTACATACTCGTATTAATGCAATTAGTTATAAAGTTGGGAAATGGCAATGGTTTCTACAGATATCTCTGTCGCGAAAATCCTTTTAAGTAAGCGGTTTACTTTAAGACATACTATATGTAGTTACGTTTATATCCATTGAACTTTATGCTTTAACACTTCCTTTAATGAAGATCTCTTAGCCCGATACTAATGTCTGACGGTATTAGCGTTCACATTATACGATTTGCTTGACAACCGACCAAATCGTACAATTTGAACACTCATCAAGCAAGTCATCCAATTTGTAGTACGGTTTTTCAAAATTTTCAACTTTTTGCTTTGCTTGACAGACATATCGTTCAATGTGAACGCTTGTCATACAACTTCCGAGCATTTTTCATTTTGCTTTCTGATTTCGATGAGAAAACATCGAAGCTTAATATAAAAATATGGTGTGGAGAGCAGACAAATAGTTTTGGCAGGAGTTTTTTGAACTAGGTTAGGCTAGGTTGGCACTCTCGTGCAGATATACTTCGGCCAGTAAAGGTCTTTTATGATGCCATGGATCTACTGTTAGACCACTCAGGACTAATCAAACCAACCAGAGCTTTTGATAAAGCGATGGATGCTCATAACGCCTAAGGACGCCAAATCGCCGAGGTCATCAAGGAAGGGGCCCCTAGATGGAGTATTCTTTTGCACGGTAGAGCTGGACATGCGCATAGGAGGTGAACGAGATGCTCAAGTTAAGCTTTTCGGAGAAAGCACCACAACCCGGTCTTAGAGCCATCAGTGAAGAAATGAAACGAACTGCCATCAGCTGGGGGAGAGTTGTCCCATTCATCCCATTTAGGGATACTCGTACGGAAGTTATGGTCAAATCTCAGTTTCTGTGGGGTGTAGTCCGTATTTTCATGGGTGAAGTTGAGAAGACCAAGGCCAGTGTGATAACCAGACCACTGCGAGGAGGCTTTTAAACGGATGGCCGCACAGGCAGTAATCTGTTTGCCAAAAATATCTATGGGCAGCAGATAGAACAAAATGTCCAGTGCCGTAGGGGGAGTATTTCTCAGTGCACCACTGGTGCCATGCATACAGATCCTTGCATCGTAGCTAGTTAATTGAGGTGGACAGCCCTATCAAGAGCAGGCCGCCATACGATCACGCCATAGAGCAGTATAGACCTGATAGCGGACACACAGCCAACGAGTGCTTTTCTTAGCTACAGCAGGTAGCTAAGATAATAGCTAAAATCATCCTTGAGCGAATCAAACAATATCTCGAAGACACACTCGATGCCGAACAAGCAAGTTTCCGCTCTGGATCCTCCTGTGTCGACCACATCAACACCCTGCGGATTATCATCGAACAGTGCGTTGAATATCGATCGCCACTCCACCTGCTGTTCATCGATTTTGAGAAGGCGTTCGATAGTGTCAACAGGGAATTTATTTGGCGTGCCTTACGCAGGAGAGGTATTCCCGATAAACTAATTGCTATTATCAAAGCTACATATGAAGGCTCCAAATGTCACGTTTTGCACAGGGAGAGGTTGTCTGAGGAATTTGAGATCCAAAATGGGGTAAGACAAGGCTGTATCCTTTCACCAACATTATTCCTATTGGTGATTAGCGATGTGCTTCATGCAGCTTTGTCGACGGGAAACGGAGGAATTCGATGGACTCTTACATCTCAACTGAAACATCTTGACTACGCTGACGATGTATGCTTACTCTCCCAACAGAATTATGGACCTCCACCAAATGACAGCAAATATGGAGAGGGAGGCAGGCGTCGTCGGGCTGAAAATGAATACGGAAAAAACTAAAATTATCAGCCTTGGATTGAAACAAACTCATCGGCTCAAATATGCATTGCTGGACAACCGATAGAGAGAGTAGAGGATTTCCAGTATCTTGGGAGTATTGTCTCGACCGATGCGATGGTGGAACCGAACTGGATATAGCCAACAGGATCGCTAAAGCAAAGTCCGCGTTCGGAATGTTGTCCAAAATATGGCGAAGCAATGCAATCAGTTTGAACACCAAGATAAGACTGTTCCGCTCCAACGTTGAATCCGTGCTGTAATATGGTTGCAGCACGGGGAGAGTGACCACTACTATCACCAGAAAGCTGCAAACGTTCGTTAATAGGTGCCTGCGCAATATCTTAAGGATTTTCTGGCCCAATCGTATCTCTAACGAACACCTTTACGAGAGAACGGGCCAGGAACCAATAGGCACAACCACGGAAGTGGCAGTGGATTGGTCACACGTTCCGTAAGGGTGACAGTTCCACAACGAACCATGCTATGCAATGGAACCCTTTAACTCAGGATGGCAGAAGACCTGGCGGTCCAAGGAAAACATGGCGCAGAACAGTCGAGAAGGAGGCACGGCAGTTGGGGAAAAGTTGGGGAGAACTCAGACACATTGCCAGAACCGTACACGATGGCGCGTAGGCGTAGTAGAGGCCCTAGGACCCACAGGGGGATACAGGACATAAAACAATGAGTGCTTTGAGGTTTCATACCCTAAATCCTACATATAGCATTTTTACAGGAATAGAGAGCTATATTGGCTTTCCTTACGCTTTCTATTAAATTAGCTTTCCAGTTTAATTTCCTGTCCAAAATAAGACCGAGGTATTTTGCGTTTTAGTGAAGATGAGACTGGTGTCATTTATCGTAGGGGGGTCTATGAGGGGAACTTTATATTTCCTAGTGAAGGAAATGAGTTCGGAGTTTATGAGAGTTATCCCCAATCCACATTTAAAGGCCCATCTGGTGAGCCAATAGAGAGCATATTGGAGGATTAACTTGAGAGTTTCTGGGTGTTTGCCAGAGGCAGTAGCCATGCTATTTTCTAACTATACTGGCAATTTGCTGAAGTGTGTATTTTGCCTTTTTATATGAATTGTTATTTTTGTTAATAGTTCCTCATACGTCACCGCGTCCATCCTTAAGTAATTCCGAAAATCGTCAGGCGAATTTTTTTTGCGGATGAAAATGTATTCCTTTTTTTATTCAAGGTGTAAACCACATTCGTTTTTTTTCTTTTTTCTTTTCTCTTATTTTCCTAAATTCCCAATATCTCGTCGATAACAAGAGCCGCAACTAAAACATCCGCCACCATGTTCACAGTTTGAAATCTATATCACAAATGAGGTCTATCAAGCATGTACTACAATTCGAACGCTAAGCAATATTTGGTGGTCAAGCAAATCGATCAAGCAAATCGTATAATGTGAATCCCGCTCATGCAGTAGATATAATAGTAGTTGGGACATTTAGCTGAGGTGTGTTCCGGTAGTTTTGCCAAGGTAGTCGATTTTCCTTAGTATCGCGATTACCCTACACTGTGCTTGCTTTTAGTGCAAAGCCCTGTCTATTTATTGTTCCCACGCTCTGCGGTATTCTCGACTTAGTTAGGAGGCCATTCAATGTATGTGCCCCGCGGTAGTAAAGAAGTGGCTGGAGTCAAAGCTTGGACATCTAGTTCATTGGCGGTCTACTTAGTTGACAGTTTAATTGTCTGGAGTGAGTCAGGTTGCGTTATGGAGTCGATCGTGTAAAAACCTTCTTCATAATAGCAATCCGTGTTCAAAACTACATATCTCGTGAAAGCTGTTTCTTCCTATCATAGTCCAATAAAAATGTTTTTTTTTTGCCCATATATACGTAGATATAGGCAATAGACATAATATTTCTTACTCACTTAGGTGGCGCTACAAGCCGGGGTGGACCTGGGCCTCAACCAACAAACATCTCAGTCATCCCGGTTACGACCCACTTGACTTCAGTTGCGTACGCCAAGTTGGTTGAGGTCCTCCTCCACTTGTTTGCGCCATCTGCCGTGAGGTCGTCCTATACTGCGCCGTACATCCGGGGTGGATTCCAATATTTTCCGGGCTGCAACGTTGGGCTCCATCCACTCTGCATGACCCAGCCATCTTAATCGCTGTATGTGAACTCTTATAGCTAAGTCGATGTCCTTGTATGGGACGTATAGTTCGGCATTGTACCTTCTCCTCCACTCGCCGTCTATGCAGACGGGACCAAAGATCACTTTAAGAACTTTTCTCTCAAAGTATTCAAGGGTATCCTCTTCCAGTTTTGACAAAGTCCATGCCTCTGTCCCATACAGCAGGACTGGGATGATTAGTGTCTTATACAGAATTACCTTAGTAGGATTCTTAGCCCATAAAAACAGCGATTGGCAAGAGTAATTCTTCATTTGATCTGATGCTTTGCTTTGGTTTCATTTGAGGAGCTCACCATAGAACCTAGGTAGACAAAGTCCTTTATGATCTCAGAATTATATCTGTCTATTGTGGCGTTCTGTCCAAGATGCCGATGTTGGGTGTCCTTTTTCGTAGATAGCATATATTTTGTTTTGCTTTCATTGACCGCTAAACCTATCTGCCTCGATCTCAATACTTGTAATTGCACGATAGCGTGTCACCTTGTCTAAGACCTTTCTTGATATCGAACGGTTCGGTGGTGTTCTTTCCGACTTTGATGGAGCAGCGAGAGTTCTCCATCTTCATCCTGCACAGACGGACGAGCTTCGCAGGAATGCCGAGACTAGACATGGCTCTGTATGTATAACTCGTCTCTATACACGCTATCATAGGCAACTTTGAAATCGGTGAAGAGGTGGTGCGTATCGAATTTATATTCATGGGTTTTTTCCAATATCTGCCGTAGTGTGAATATTTGGTCAATGGTGGACTTTCCCGACCAATGGTGTCTTCTCCAAAAAGCTTAACTTGAACATCTAGCTCCTCCTCCCAGATCACTACAGCGTTTTTCAGGCGGTAATTTTGATTTTTAAGAAAGCTCTGTTCTGTCTAAAGTGTGATGTATTGTATATTCGAGATATTAGAATTTTTACGGACAGCCAAGCGGCAATCCCTGGAAATCCTACGTTACCACTCGACACTCATGGATCATTTCAACGTTCACCTATGCTGAGTGTTAGGCCATAGAAACATTGCACGTCTGCTCATTAGAGTTGGCACTACTCAAATAGGCAGAATGTGGGTATGTCTCTCGTTACGTGCAAACTTTTACTTAAGCTGGACGTTATCAGCAAGACTATCTCAGATGGGAAGTTGATAAGACATGCCACAGATCCAGACGGATATGGCTTAGGCTGAATCAGAAACACTCAATGGTTTGATATTGCTAAAGTGATCAGTTATCAAATCCATTATCGCTGTACTCACAGAACATGGTCCAATAGGCCTACACGCCAAAAGGTTACGTCTCTTTCCAAACGCTTCCTGCAGGTGCTCTTAGAATGAAGAGGAGAAAGAAATCATCCTCCATTTCATCTGCACTTGTCCAGCCCTGTCCAAAAGAAGATTACTTCCTGTTTCCATCTTTGAGCTCTTCTCTTCGATGGCTTCGGTGGCCTAGCGAGCGCAGACGTCAGAAGCATCCTTCTTTCTACAAAAAAGTTTCTGCTTGTTTTCTTAATAGTCCTTGAGTAGCCGATAAATGTGAGATTCAGTGGAATCACAATGCATCCCTTTTCTTAATAGTCCTTGAGTAGTCCTTGAGTAGCCGATAAATGTGAGATTCAGTGGAATCACAATGCATCCCTTTTGGTCTAAGGCCTCACAATATCAACAAGCCACTAACTACTTTAACTTTGTAAGGTTAGTATATGGCTTGGATTGAGGAGAGACGATTCCGTGTCGCCACTATGCACGCCCTTGCTTATACTCTCGGCACTGCAATAACTCAAAAGTGTTACACCTAAATATAATAAAAACAAAAAAAAACAAATAAAAACAATTTTTTTTTAATCTTAATTGTGATTCTCTTGGCAAGTGATAAGATGATGATGACGATTGCCATAGAAAGCACGTACACCACACACACTTTATCTGGCGTATTGCCACAAAGTTAATAAAGTTCACAATCTATAATACATATTACTAAATACACGGGCGCACAGAGATATCCGAATAACGCACTCGACTGACAATAACTCAGCAAAGTTTCCATTCAATGGGAAAAGGTTCCACCACCCATTGAGCCATAACAATTACGTAAGGTAAGCAGTATATAATAGTCATCCATGCGAGATACACCTTTATATAACTATCAACGAAAAGGGTCTGCTTAGTTGGATTAAATTATTGAAATTTTCTACTAGAATGGACACTTTACTACTGCTGAGTGGTGACAGATTTAGAACGAAACGGTGGGGTGACGCACACATCGGCAATTCATGAAGTCCTAATGAGTAGGAAAAATCGGGTCACGAAATTCAAATTACCAATGGAGGAAGTGTTAACTTTTTAGACGTTCAAAACTATGTATTTATTTCTGTACAGATTATTTCATACGGATATGAAGAGGCAATATGGTGGAGGGAGATATATGATATGCTAAGTATGTCTATTTAATTTGATAACTAACTCTAATCTTGAATTCTTTTTAACAATAATGGTACATCCAGTACGATACATCAGTATCAGTTCTAAATCCAATCATGAAGATCATGGCTTCCTTGCAGTTTTTGATTGGGATTGGTCAGACATTTTTATTTTTTATTTTTGTTGGCTTAGAACGACAGTCCTTAGTCGTCATTTATTGTCATTGATTGATTAATAATGAAAAATGGGTTACGTTGACCGTCGCATGGTTTCCGACGTTTCAACAGACGTTGCAATCATCTTCTTATTTACTTATGTTAGATCAAATTTAACTAATTATGTACATATAAATATATCTGTGTTGTTTTATTCACAGTATTATTTACAGAAGGACAAAGAATTGAAAGTTGTCTTCCGGATACGTGCGGCTCGCGCGGTTGTTGTCAGAGAACTGTCCCTATTTTCTTTTTGATCCCTTCTTTTATACATTTCCGGCGGGGTTGGGTCACACTTAGTTCTTGTTGCCTGGATGTTTGACTTTGTGTGTGACTCTTACGTAGATGGCGCTACAGTCTTGAGTGCCTATTCCGCTCTACATGTCCAAGCCATTTCAGTCGCTTATGCTTACTCTTTTCATATCGCAATTCGTAATTTATTCTGTCATTTTATAGCTTTCATCTTCAGGGCGATCTTTATTTATTACAAATAACACATGTTTATGAAAAAACACGAGATTAAGATACAAATTTCTTTGACTGCCTCTCAGATTGCAGAACTTTTGCATCGTCGAAGTTCGGTTGACTCTAGAGGCCCCGCGTTGCAGTTAGCTCAAAACGATAAAGAAGCCGAGAAGCGAGAGTCCAAATTTCGTATGAAAATTAAAGAAGCTAAAAGTAAAGTTCAAAATTGTTTAGTTGGTTTGTGATAGCATCCTTGAAGTAAATATTGGTAGCATTTATGATGACCAAAAGGTTTTTGAAAACATTTTGAGACATTTTTTTTTGTCGAATTACACACGCCAGTTGTTCGGCGTTACCTACCCCGGTAAAACCCGTGAGTTAGGCTCGGCTGGAGCACAGTCCATGTTCTGTGCCCTTACGAAAGTGTAACGGAGGTGAAAAATCCCGAAAGAAACTTGGTAGTTCTCGGTTACCAAGTAGTGTGGGACTCTAACACCACTAAAAAACAACTCCTTAATCGACAAAAGATTTTTCTTTCTTATATTTAAAAACACGTTGAGGAAAGTTCAAAATTTTAAGTTCTTTCCATAGCTTTTAGACCATTAGCTCATGAGGCTTGGTTCTTCTCAATCTCCAGATATTGTCTCGTACATTTAAGACGGTTTCTACCTCGGAGTTGATGTGATTTTGCAGTCGCTGATTGTGAGACACAGCGTGCTTTCTTACCACTTCCGTCACCATGTCTACTTGAAGGTCACGGTGCAAATCGCTATTTCTTATATACTAAGGGGCATTTATTATTCCACGAAGGACTTTGTTTTGGAATGTCTGTATAGTTTGAATATTTGTTTTCTTTGTGAAGCCCCATAATTGGATGCCGTACGTCCAGATAGGCTTTAATACTTACTTATATAGCAAGATTTTGTTCTGGATAGACATATCTGAGTCTCTGCCTAGTAACCAGTACATTTTTCTATAGTTAAAGTTTAGTTCTTCTCTTTTCTTTTTAATGTGCCCTTTCCATTTTAGCTTTACGTCCAAAGTCATTCCAAAGTACTTTGCTGTATTGGCATATGGTACAATTTGATTGTAAATGAATATCGGAAGATTATTTATCTTTTTATTAGTGAAGTTTATGTGAGTTGACTTTGTCTGATTGAGTTTGATACGCCATTGTTGCGTCCAATCACTTACTCTATTGACTGCGTTCTGCAGTTTCTCTGTCGCCTTCACAGTGCATTTATCACGTGCTAATATTGCAGTGTCATCTGCAAAAGTAGCCATCATGGCATTGTTGTCCACAGGAATATCCCTGGTATACAACAGATATAGGGTTGGTCCTAAGACACTTCCCTGTGGAACACCTGCTTCAATTTGTTTTAGTTCCGAATATTCTTGTTCATATCGGACTCGGAAGAATCGATCTGAAATATAGGATTTCAGTATTTCGTAATACTGTCTAGGTAAATCCCTATGCAGTTTATACTCAAGACCCTCATGCCAAACCTTGTCAAAGGCTTGAGCAACATCTAAAGAAAAGAAATGAAAGAAGAAATTGAACGTGTGAACTGCAGACGACGACTGAAAGTTAGAGGTCTTATGGATGTAAAACGGATGACCACTCAGATAAGCGCAATTCAGCAAAAATCTTAGTTTTTGCTAAGTTCTGCTACGCAAGTGACAAATATGCAATATAATCAAACTTCAACTACGTAAGAATTGTCAGTTAGTGTCCGATGTCCAACCAAAAATATCTCAAGAATTATAAGGCATAGAGAGCTGAGATCTTACAAGAAAGTACATCTCTTAAGAGGGGTATGAATACTTAAAAAATGGTAAATCCCCTCCGACTTGGTCCCCGCACCATCCAAATGGCCAATCGGCATCCAATTTCTCGAAAACTAGAAGGCTTATAGTACTAAAATTTTGTTAAGTTTGTCATATAGGTTTGTTATAATGTAGTATTTTGTACCGCTGATTTTTCAACGGGCTATATACGAGTTCACGCTAATATTCATGATTGCAACCGTTATCTTGGAAGGGGTTACAGTACAAGCAAAAGACGTGCGCTACCTCACGTCGAAGTAAACTCTTTAGACCGACTTATAACTTTCGAAGATGTCATCAGAGTAATTCATAGATGCTGCTCAAATAAAGCTTCCGGGGGAAGATAGTTTTCCTTACGATTTTTTTTTTAAATGCGACCGATTCATTACAACGTTTTTTTAATGTATCCAGCCTCGTGTTTGAGACGGACGAAATTTACACGCCCTCGCCAAATTGGTAGCGAATTCTAAAGTTGATACTTTATGATTCTACCCAATTGTTTTAAGACACTGTGCCAGGTCTCTTTGCACACCATTGCAGATCATTTTTAACCAATCTCTTGCTTGTGGTGTATTTCTTGAGGAATGGAATGTATATCTCCTATCTTCAAAAATGGTAAAAAAAGATCAAGTTTGTAATTAGAGGCCTATTTCCAAATTACCTGCTGTCCCAAAATTGTTAGATAATTTCGTAAATACTAGACTTCAGGGTATTTTGAAAGCTCACATAAGCGATTGCCACCATGGGTTTTGGAAAGGTAGATCCACCTGTAGTGGATAGTTCACGTAGTTTATACTGACTTTGTAAAGGCGTTCAGCAGAGTAAATTTAAATATTCTCTACAGAAAGTTAAAAGATTTTGGTTTCTATGGGTCATTGCTAAAATGGGTAATGTCTTATCTAACAGGCAGAAAACAAAGGGTTGACATAGGAAAATACTTTTCTAAAGAAAGTTTTGTTACTTCCGGTGTTCCAGAAGGAAGTCATCTGGGGCCCTCGCTATTTTTGCTTTTTGTTAATGATCTGCCCTCAATTTTAAAGTTTTGTCGTTGCCTCCTGTACGCTGATGATGTAAAATTTTTTTCCTGTGTTACTAGCATAAATGACTGTCATCAATTTCAGCTGGACTTGAATCGCTTTTCAGAGTGGTGTCATTCTAATGACTTCATTGTAAATACTGATAAATGTGCGTCAATGTCTTTCAGTCGTTTACTGTTGAATATTTAACCGCGTTATTCAATTGATAATAATTTGTTAAAGATTGTAAACGACTTCAAAGATCTGGGGGTAATTTTTGATTCCAAGCTAAATTTTGACCTCCATATCGAATATTTAACAACGAAGGAAAGTTCTTTGCTTGGTTTCCTTAAGCCCAATTCGACGGATTTTAAGGATCCGTATACACTAAAGGCAATATATAGTAGTATAGTTCGCCCAATTCTAAAATATTGTCCGTTGTCTGAAATCCTATTGCTTTAAAGCACATTAATAGAGAGAGAGTGCAAAAAAATTTTCTTCGTTTTGCCCTACGTAGATTTTTTTACGATACTAATATCAAGGTTTCTTATACATCCAAATGTTTGCTACTCGGGATGCAATTTCTCGAACTCAGGCGGAAAATGTTTGGTATTATGTTCATCAGGGATTTGCTTTGTGCTTCACTCGACTGTGGGAATTTACTTAGACACATTAATATCTATGCTCCGCAAAGGGTCCTTAGAGTGATACCATTATTGTTTGAAGATCGTCACCTTACCTTATATGGCACACGCGAGCCTATTTCACTATGTTCTAATTTTTTTAATTCCGTATATGATAATTTAGATATATCTATGCCAAGAAATACATTTAAATCAGATCTTATGTTAATTTTAAATTAAAGTATTATATATTTTTGTTTTTTTGTATTATAATTATGCTATATCTGTGGAATTATGAAAATCGTAGATTGAAATAAATAAATAAATAAATAAATAAATAAATAAATGCCTTCCTGCAGAAGCTCACAGAAACTGATAATTTTATTTTCAGTACTTGCGAGGTGCCATCATCCTTCAAGAAAAATATAATATTTCCGACATTCAAGAAAGGAGACCCAAATGAGCCAAGCAACTATAGAGGGATATCTTTCAGAAATGCGACTACCAACATTTCAGGAATTATCTTGGAACGACTAACCAAAAATGACATACTTAGCGAGTTCTATGCTGGTTTCCGCAAAGATTATTCCACAGTGGACAACATCTTCTCCCTAACAAGCATCGCCCCGACATTTTTGGATAAGGGTAAAAAACTGTCTGTTTTCTTCGCGGATTTGACGTTTGATTGTATCGACAGAAGAGCACTTTTCTATAAACTGAGCAACCTAGGAGTCTCGACAAAGGTACTAAAAGTTCTACAAAAAATGTACGAAGAAAACACCACAGCGGTGTGGGATGGAAGCATCTTGTCTAACTTGTTTCAGTCGAAATCTGGTGTGAAGTAAGAGTCTCTGCTGAGCCCTATCTTGTTTTCGATCTTCCTGGACGATCTCGTTGTATATCTCCCAGGGGGCATATCTCTCGATGGATTACGTGTTAACCTCTTGCTCTACGCTGGTGATATCGTAATACTCGCGGAAACCCCGAACATGCTACAAATCATGATAAATAAGCTGTATAAATACTGCCAAATATCGAACTTACAACTGAATATCAGCAAATCAAAAGTTATGATTTTCCGGAATGGATAGGGGCGCTACGCAATCAATGAAAAATGTACCCGGCAAAATGAGGATCTGGAAAAAGTTAAAGAATATAAATACCTTGGAGTACTGATCAACCTACAGTTATCTTTTAGAAAACATCTTCAAAAGAAGTTAAGAAAATCAATAAGGGCAACCAATTGAAACTGGAAAGGGATCTTGGGGAAAATGAAAATCGAGTGTAAAATATAAAATCTTTGAAGCAATCATAAGGTCAATTATGTGCTATGCGGAACAAGTGGGGGGGATATTTTCCTAAAGAAAATATTCATACTGACAGAAAATACGCCAAACTCCGTGGAAGATCCGTCGAAGCTTTCACATCAAGGAAACCATCGTACAAAAAATGGAGCGCCACCGGCTCAGCTGGTATTGCCACGTTCAAAGAAGAGATCATTTGAACCCTGTTAGGCAATATCAATGCACGTTCCAAAGACATCGCGATGTAGGAAAGGCAGGCCTTTAAACGCCTGGATCAGACAAATGCGACGACATCGGCATTTCATTGGCCTCAGTAGCCGAGTGATCCAAAATCGGCAGGCCTGCCGATATTTTCTGAGGTCAAATAGGTGAACCCCACAGGCTTATCAGTAGAAATGCGGTGAAGTGGGATGGTTGTGATCCCTTCTTTTCGGATCATAACCTCGCTGATAAAAATAAAAAAGGAAGAAGAAGAAGAAAATACGCCAAACTACATGTTGTACCTGGACACAGGGTTGCCACCGCAGCATGTGTTTACGCTTTGACTTCACTTCCTATACGTGTTGAAGATTCTATCACAACCAAGTCATCGTCTTACCCATAAAATTGCTATACACCTCAACAATAGGAACCTTCATTTCTTTGCCGAATGGACTAGGCTGAACTGTGAATATAATGTAGCCCTACATGAAGTACACGTAGACGAAATAAACATAGGAACTGCACTGGAGGAACTTTTAATTAAGATCAAAGGATCCACGCGGCAGTCATTTCAAACGCAAAGCGAACAAAGTCAAGTAAGAAGTATTTATAAAGTTTTAAAGCATGATCTTGGAGAGCTGAACTATTTTCATGATTGTAACAGTTTAGATCTAATCTCAACAGTATTCAAAGCCAGGGGTGAACTATTTCAGTTAAACTATTGTACTTGCCACACAGAACAGATGGAAGTGATGAATGTACACTGTGCAACCATAGAACAAGAGAAGACAGCCTTCATTTCATTGGAACCGGCCCTATTCTGAGCGCAATCAGAAGATCATTTTATGGAAAAAACACTCTCTCTTCTGATGAAGTCTTTCGCATATTAAATGGAGGAAACTGGACTATATTGTTGAAATTTGTAGAAAAATACTGAAATATATGAATTAATTCTATAATAAAAACTCTCTTTTCTCGGCTGACAGCAAAAATAAAATAAATACTTGGCGCGACAGATCTTTAAGTGCCAGGGCCTAGCTTCTCGCAACCACTCATGTTGTCTGCGTTATTTTTTACACGATTGGAAGGGCCCTACAGTTTAGTACCGTATCCAAAGGGCAATTTGTTTTGAGAAGCTTTCTCGAAGCAACAGTATTCTCGGATGCTTGTTAGGCGTTCGCGAGAAGTGGGACCCTGAAAAAACTTTTTGGTGTTTTCTGGGATTCGAACATGGGATTTCACACACAGTGGTCCGACACACTAATCACTGCGCCACGGTGCCCACTAAGTCCTTGCATCCGAATATATTATTACTCAATATACCCACCTTTGATTTCAATAATTTTTTTCTTGTCAATTATTATCGACTTATAACCTAACATATTTGTTTCAATAAACTTAAAAACTACAGCCATAACTATGGCATTAGGTAACTGACTGAAAGATCAGTCAATACTTATCTAGCCTCAGCAGGAAATTTTCAATCAAATCCTTTAATTTTTCTTTAACATAACTAGTCCAAGGGACATTCATAGGGACAGCTACACCTTTTGTACTACAATACAAATGTTAGATTTGCTAGTAGTCCTATTCAATATTTTACAGGGATTTAGTGATTATTAGTATCAAGAAAATCTGCTTGGATAGCAATTAATATCCGACATAAAAATAAAAAAAAAATTGTTACGATATTTGTCATTACAACACCATTGGATCCAATTCATAAATTGCTCAAAACAATATATTTAATTTTCAGTTATAAGAGAAATAAATCAACTAAGTCAAAAGTTATGTCGAATTAAGTCGAAAAAAAAGTTTGACTTAGTTTCTATTTTTCTTTATACTGGCCAAATAAAAAGGAGTACATTCAAAGATGCACAGGCTGCGTATGAGAATGCTTAGACAAGTGAAAAGATCACTTAAGAAGTCAACACCTCTGTAGTTATTTAAAGATATCATTCATAATCAAGAAAATTACAAAAGGCAGATTATACTTGCCTAGATCTGGGGACTATTTTGTTCAAAAGTCACTACAATTAGTAACGCTCTGACAAGGACCGAGAACAGTGAAACAAAACTTAGAATGAACTTAAAGGGCATCAAGTGGACGTGTTATGTTGAAGCTCAAGACCAGGAGAGGCCCCACGTGAATGAGAAAAATGCGGGTTATAAAATACTTTCAAGATCAATGTGTACAATGTCGATTTCTATTTCACTTAATCTCACTTTATTGTTGGTTCCTCCAGTTTTTTCCTTTATTTATTTTTGAAGGCTATAGAAAAATGTTCCTTGTGGATTCTCAATCAACTACCCAAAGTGCAAATAAATCATATAATAATCGAGTTCGATATAGGAGTATGTGTATGTGCACATTCCAAGACGCTCTTGCTCTCAGTGGGTACTTGAGAAGAATTTATTGTTAAACAGTTTGATTCGCCATGAGATTGCAAAGTCTGAAATTATCTTAAAATAGCTATAGAATTTTCACTCGTTGCAAAATTCCAGACTTTCTGTATGAGAACATTTCACAAGTGCCTGCCTCTTGTACTCTACGTGTACCTACCACTACCATGTATGTATGTATTGTAGCTGAAATCGAAAATGCAACATGGCTGCAGTGTTGCTAACCTTAACCTCCTTTTTTGTGTAAGAGGACTTTAAAGTTAACCAAAACGGTTGCAGATAAGACTGTATTTGATGTTCCGTAAAAAACATCGAAAGTTCTGAATAAATTATTATTGATAAATAAATTGCATTTACTTGTAATTGCAAAATGCAATTTCAGGTCCTATGTATCGGCTCTATCTTGTTGATTTGTAGCTGAAGAGTTAGTGGAGTATCAGCTTACACTACAAGATCGGTCAAGTAAAGTAGAACCCTGACCTTCAAACCTAACACCACCAGACAAATTATCAGACATGTCATTCATAAAAAGGGCAAACAAAATAGGATTAAGAATGTATACTTGCTAGAGTTCCCCCCGCATTAAAATTCTTTCCAGAATTAGATTTGAGAGTCGTAGTTAGTTTCGGCGAGGATAGACCACCCTTAGAGAAGCCTCTGGTTGGCCCTGTTTGATCTCTCTGCCTTCCTAAATTCTTCTTTTTAGTGTATGTTCCCCAATTCAATTCTGCAGAATAGTGCATGACCCAGAAATGGTTCTGCTGCATCATGTCTTGCTAGCGAATGCACTGCTTCATTACCTTCTATTGCGACATGGCCCGTTATCCAATAGTGGGTTACTTTATTACTTCTGCTCAATGCGTTAAGCTTGTGTACTCGTAGACATTCATAAACCAATTGGACCTGCCGACATGGGCGTCAAGTACTTTGATGGCTGCTTGACTGTCTGAAATTATTGCTAATCGTATGGGGAGATGGTCTTGATAATACTTTATTGTAATGCTACGATTTCACTGTACGACAAATGGTCAGACGTTAGTACAAAGGCTTTATTGTAGAAAACTAGAAGAGATTAAAAGAAAACTGTAGTGGAATTTTTTGTAAAAGTTGTTTTCAAGTTTCGGAATAGAGCCTGTAACTCTTTATTGCTTCATTTAATTCGGCACTGCGAACAAATTAAAGCATACTGGAAATTTCATTGATTAGTAGAGAGTAAAGATCTAATATGAAGCAAGCAGCTCAACGCAGCGTCTTTTCGGGTGCGGATTTGTCATTGGAGGCAGACTTAGGCAAGAAGTCTTACGTTTCCGGCATGTGAACGAAGCTAAATTCGCCAACATTAGCCTAATATGCGCTCACGCCCCTCACGAGAAGATGGACGACGTCACGAAGAATCACTTCTACCAGCTCTTGGACAAGACGTATGAGCAATGCCCTAGCTACGACGTTAAAATTGTCCTGGGTGATTTTAACGCAAAGCTAGGAAAGGAGGACATCTTTAGTAGCGTGGTCGGAAAGTAGAGCCTGTTGTCACATCAGATAACGGACTCAGACTAGTCGACTTTGCGACGGGACGAAACGTTGTCTTAGCTAGAACGCGGTTCCCACGTCTTGATATTCACAAGGGAAAATGGCTCTCCTTTGATCGAAAAACTGTCGAAAACTGTCAACCAAATCAGTATTCTGGGTATCCGGACTTTCCGAGGAGCCAACGTGGACTCGGATTACTACCTAGTTGTAGTCAAGGTACGGATTCGGATAGCCCGAGTGAAATCAATGAAATACTGTGAGGAAGTTCGACGTCGGACGACTACAATCGCAAGAGACCGCCAGAGCCTTTGCCGATCGAGTTTCTCTTAATCTTAATCTAAGTCCTATGCTGCCAGCAGCAAATGCGGAAGACCAGTGGCAACGTTGCCAACAAGCCATCAGAGATGGCGCCTCTGATGTACTGGGTTTCTCTCGGCCACCACAACAAAACCCCTGGTTTGATGAGGAATGCTGGCAATCACATGCAGCAAACTAAGAGGCATACAAAGCGGCACTGCATAAAAGGATTAGAGCTGCTCGCGAGCTCTACGAGCGGAAGAGAAAAGAGGAACATCGACTTCTCAAAAAGAAGAAAAAGGAGCATGAGAAGCGCTCGATCGAGGAGATTGAGAGACTTTATTGCAGGAATGATGTTCGATAATTTTACCAAAAGGTAAAAAGAACTTGTCAGGGTTTCAAAGCCAGAGCAGAAGCCGGCAGGGACGAAAATGGCAATATAGTAGTAGAATCGCAGTCGGTGCTGAGGATGTGGAAGAAGCAATTCTGCAGACTGTTAAACTAAATATTCCGCTGTCACGCAGAATGAGCAATTCAACAGTGATGATGATAGTCAAGATTCCCGTCAACCCGATCAGAATGAAGTGAGGATAGCAATATCTAAACTTAGATCCAACAAAGCTGCTGGAGCCGACGGCCTTGGCGCCGAACTTTTTAAAGTTGGAAGAGATGAGATGGTAAGAAACATGCACCAGCTCGTCTGTAGAATCTGGTCGGACGAAAGTATGCCCGATGAATGGAACCTCAGCATCGTTTGCCTGATCCTGAAGAAAGGAAACCCTCTGAACTGCACCAATTACAGAGGTATAAGTCTCCTCAACATAGCATATAAGATCCTGTCTGCCGTATTATGTGAACGCCTAAAACCGATCATCAACAACCTGATAGGTCCTTATCAGTGCGGCTACAGGCCCGGAAAGTCCACCATTGACCAAATATTCACACTATGGCAGATCTTGGAAAAAACCCATGAATATAAAATCGATACGCACCACCTCTTCATCGATTTCAAAGTTGCCTATAATAGCGTGTATAGAGACGAGTTATACAGAGGCACGTATAGTCTTGACATCCCTGCCAAGATCATCCATTTGTGCAGAATGACGATGAAGAACTCTCATTGCTCCATCAAAGACGGTAAGAATACCACCAGAAAAGGTGACGCACTAATATTTGATCTCTCTAATATAGTACTTGAGAGAATTGTACGAAACTTACAAGCCAACACCGGAAGTACATCCTTTTACAAGTCTGTATAACTACTCGCTTACGCTTATGACATTGACATAGTCGGGAGAACTCAGCGGGCCATCAGTGGGGCATTTGCAAGTATTGAGATCGAAGCTGCAAAGATGGGTTTAGCGGTCAATGAAAGCAAACCAAAATGTATGCTGTCTACAAAAAAAAGGGCACCCAACATCGGTGTCTTTGACAGAATGTCACAATAAACAGATATAATCTTGAGGTAGTAAAGGACTTTGTTTACCTAGACTCCTATGGTGACATCAGTGGGGAGATCACATGAAGAATTACTCTTGCCAATCGCTGTTTCTATGGGATAAGAAGGCAATTGAGTAACAAAGCTCTATGTCGAATTACTAAGGTAACTCTTTATAAGACACTAATCATCCCAGTCCTGCTGTACGGCGCAGAGGCATGGGCT
This sequence comes from Brachypalpus laphriformis, assembly GCA_945910035.1. NCBI lineage: Eukaryota > Metazoa > Arthropoda > Insecta > Diptera > Syrphidae > Brachypalpus > Brachypalpus laphriformis. The sequence continues at coordinate 131,603,197 of OX246755.1, forward strand.
TTGTCAAAATTGGATAAGGATGCCCTTGGTTAGTTTGAGAGAAAAGTTCTTCGAGTGATCTTTGTCCCCGTCTGCATAGACGGCGAGTGGAATAGAAGGTACAATGCCCCACTATACGGCCTATACAAGGACATCGACTTAGCCAGAAGAGTTCACATACAGCGACTAAGATGGCTGAGTCATGTAGAGCGGATGGAGCCCAACGTTCCAGCAAAGAAAGTTTTCGAATCCACACCGGATGGACGGCTCAGTATAGGACAACCTTGCGGTGGCGCAAAGAAGTGGAGGGGGAACTCAACCAATTTCGAGTGCGCAACTGGAAGCAACTGCCTCGAGCTGGCTGAACTTTTTTTTTTGGTCGCAGCACATGTTTAGCCCGGACTGTAGCGCCACCTAAATAAGTAAGTAAGCTCAATTCGCAGGAGAAGCTGACTCGCAGCCTCCTAATCGGAGTACCTTACACCATAATGATTATGAATCCTTACAAATTTCCAGCTCCCCAACTATGCCGTTCTGCATAGCTGCTTACATTTTCATATTCCATAGAAACCTGAAGCTATCTGGTTTTCTAAAAAGAATAAAAACACAAAGGATGTATTCTTAAATATTGTATATCATGTACAAAATGTACCCTATTTGCTCTTTACCTAAATTAATATTTTTTTTATAAAAAGACAAAAATAAAATTCCGCATCGACTCGAGAACGCAACTTTGGTGACGCAACTTTGTGAATACACCATTGTGGTTGAAACGTAGTTAAGACATGTAACATTGGAGTGTTCTTCTCTTCTTATATAATTTTTTTTATCTTGATCCAATGAATCATCCCCTGGTATAACCTACATTGTAGTCTGGAACACTCTGCGTGTTTATTATTATTTAGGGCCAGTAGACGACGACCATGCGTGAACTTGAATTGGAATTATTGTCGTAGCCTCCCCCTTTTCCTTCATATGGCTTCTTCGCCTTTCTGCTACCAAATGGATTGTTCACATTGAAGTTGCATTAGAAAAAGTGAATATTATTGAAAATATCTTTATTTGTTAGTTAATAAATCGCACAAACAATTACATAAGATACACTTAAACGATGCCAAGAGAAAATCCAATCCATATGGATCCATATATTCCATAATTATGTAAACAAAGACCAAATGTATCTCATTACCACTGCATTCTGAGTAAATAAACACACATTCCTAAGATACAATGCATTTTCACGAAATTATGTTCCATGTTTCCTATCAACATCACACAATGCATTATTAAATCACTGAAATCATGCTCCATCTATTGTACTATATCTTTCTACAATCTATTCATATTTATTTTTCTAATACAGAAATGTTAAACTAAGGAAACAACAAACAACTAACAAATATCCCTGAAGCAAATACCAGAAACTTGCATAAATCACTATTTCCTACATCTGCATACAAAAAAAAAAATTGAAACCAACCAGATGGCCTAGAATAGCTGAAAATTGAAATTAATACCTAACACCCACCCCCTTCCAAATCGACTTCAAAGTATCCCAATGAATATTCTCATAAGAAATCTTTCCATACACAATAAAAGCTAATTGTAACGCCAAAAAATGTATCTTCTCACTTACTACAAACTTACAGCTTTAAATAAAAAAAAAAATTGCAAACCTAAACATGGAAAAATATTTCCATAAACAAAATTTCAAAGCACTACACGTACTCGTACAGTACATACGCAGAGTTTTCATATTCCCTCTATCAAGGTCAAACCTCTGACGATGCCAGAAGGGAAAAGAAGAACTTGATGATTCTATCGCTATGTATAATCAAAAATATCTGTTGCATACACTATAAGCTGACCGCATATGTGCATATGTATGTAAAAGATAAACTTCGCATAAAAAGCTTTCCCCCACCACCCCCTGGAAAAGGGATTCTTTTCACTTTTTTTTTTGTATGAATCTCAATTCCAGATGGTAGGACAAATATATTTACTTACCAATCCCCAGTATGTGAGATATTTCAGCTTATTCGCAAATCCTTTAGGTACTCCTGGCAAGTGCTGTACCTTTGCTGGAAATTTGTCAAAATACAGGCCATAGGTGAATTGACCCAAGGCAAGCAAATGGATTATCGTGACGAAAACACGAGATTTGTACAATTCAACTTTGGTCATGTTGATGATATGATGTCACACTCTCAATCAGTTGATACGAGTAGTGTGATTGTTTCAGGGGGGTTGAGATATTCTTGCCGTTTAAACGAGATGTCTCGGCGAATGACCTTACTTAATGGAATTATGTGTACTCTGGCGGTCTCAATTGGGGACAACACACTAAATATTTTGCGTTCTTATTTATTTATTTACTTTTTTTTTTTTTGTTGCAAATTTTCACTTTCTCTCTTACAACGCACTTGATATTATATACTTGCTCGGCTAAATATGATAAGTTTGGATTTTTGTTTCCATTTCAAAAGTATCGTTATCAGTCACCCTCTGTTAACTATATGTGCACCACCACCATGCTTATCTATCAGAAATAATAATAAAAAAAAAGAGATACGCAAATTTGTTTTCAACACTAATACTAATATTTAGAGTGTGTCAATCTTTTGAATGAAAGTATCTAGATTGTTGTTGAGTATATACAGCAATGCGGTATGTGACAAATAATTAAAAGAGAGCAAGGGTTGTAATAGAAAAACTGTGCGATCAAAATATATCAAAATACAATTGTAATCCGACAGATACAAAAGTGCGACTGAAAATCAACGAAGCGTTTCAAGTCAAGTTCGCGCGGATGCGACAGATTCATTTAAAATTGTTCTGTTTTTGTTTTTTTTTTTTTTACTGAATTCCAAAGTCGTGGAAAATTCAAAATCAGAAAAAGAAAAACTTTAATGAAAAATTTCAGATAAATTCCGTACCGTATCGCATGTACAGTGTTTGAACTACGGGATATAACTGCCTTCATATCTCGGGGGGACTTATGGGAACGATTTTCTTTTTGAGGGGGGCCATGGATTTCAATCATTCCTCGGTACAGTATTTGTTGGACTTCTGTACGGTGTGCGGTTGGTTGTTGTTTTGGGGTTGTGCGCAAGTCAAGATTCTTTGCAGCAGTATCAAACAAGTGATTATAATTTGGAAGTACTCGTATAATGACGAAGGAAGGCTCGACTTGGCTGCATTTATGAGTTTAATTCTTCAACTCCTTACTAGTTTTTTTTTTTTGCAGTTTTTTAATTTCTTTCTATTTTGGTTTTTGTTTTATTTTTTATGGGGCAAGGAATCAATTGTAATGAAGCAATTAATGCGGTGGGGATGTGATATATATGATGGAATTTGGAGTATTGATTAAATGTTTGACATTGTTAGCTTATGAAGGAAAACACACGGAGAATCATAGTTAGACAAGGATATAACGTAATTTACCTTATCTTTCTTTCAATCCTATCTTTGAATTCCCTATCAAGCACATATTTCTATAACACTGACCCAGCTCCCTGATATGCTAAGATATCTCAGATGACTCTGATCTGGATGTTAGAACCTTCATCCGGACAACATGTTTTTACTCCGAATTACTTAGCGCTTATCACTATTGTTAAGCTTACTTTAGACAAAGCCTATGTTATTTTGAAGACAATACCTGACATGTAAGTAAAAGTTTCACTGCAATCAGGTAGGAGTTTTTGAGTAAAGGGGTAATAATCAATAAACATATGAACTTTAATGTTTATAATCATGCTGATTATTGAATCCGGCGGATTGATTGCGGAGGGATTTCATCCGATCCGCACCTATTCACTTTCCCTGTGTGGTCTCATTATAGAAACCGCCGGATGAACTACATTATCGGTCCGCAAAAGCAAATTATTACGCGACATCGAATTCAGCCCTTTATCTGTCAAATGAAAATATTCCTCAACAAATATTCAAAACAAGCGAAATATTTTGAAAATAATGGAAATCATTAACTGAAGTTGAAGGTTATCTCTTTTTATTTTTTTTTTTTTTTACTGCGAGTTGTTCAATGCGTTCATTGTGCCTTTTTATTTCTTCGTGCAGTAACTGATCGATTACATTCCCTTTTCTTTGGTAGTCACTCAGTTGATCTATTGACCGGTAGATTTTTTTCAAACAAGAATTTGTTTCCCCGAATTGTTCTCTAACAGTTAAAAGCAGTTCGGATATTTTTCCATACATTTGGTTTTTTTGTCAACGGTTCCTAAGCCTATGGACTTATTGCTTCTGTCATCAGATGCTTCGGTTAGTAAGACCATTTCACTTTCAAGAGACATATCCATATCTTGTGGCATACTACAGGTAGAGGCAATGATTTTTATTGGTGTACCATAACTCTTTGTCTTAAGCAAACCCTCCATGCAGTCTTTCAAGCACATGAGTTTAATTACATCGTCCAAAGGAGTGAAATGAACTTCATTGTTTTCCATTTTATTGCTTTTCATCATTTCGAAGAGAAAAATTACCAACTGTTACCGTAATCCGCAGCTACTTTGATGCGCATTGGAAACGTCTGACTTTGTTTGGAGTGCGAATCGTTTGCGGTTTCAATAATGCTTACTTTATGTCACTTCCTTACCGACATTCGTTCACTTACTAGACGGCGTTTTCAATGATGGGGAATAGGTGCGGATCGAATGAGATCCCTCCGCAATCAATCCGCCGTATTCAATAATCGGCATGAATATCTATAAGCTTAGATTATTTGGACGTCTGTTTCAGATCCTTAGTATTCAGAGTAAAAATTACGTGGCTTAGTATCCAAATATTAAAAAACTTTCGTACGAAAAATCCATTGTTTAGGGATTCGTGACTGTGCTTTGGAAATCTTACTGCTCTCGATCACTCGCCCGTCTCTCCATCGGTCTAGCTGCTACCACCTTTTATTTCCCAAACTGTATGCATGAAATGTATGAATATTACACAGATTATGAAGAATATTCACATAAACTTATTAATATTATAAATTACCTCTCTCACACTATAAACGGAGCTGAAGATGAAGAGTGCGAGCACAAAAAATGTGGGATTCCCTACAGCGAACCTTCTTAAAGAAGGCCAAATCAGTGTTAGGAGCTTCAAAAGGCCATCAGCAACACACCATAAACACATTCTGTGATGAGACTAAAGAAGTAGCAAATAAGAGGAAAGCGGCTTTCAAAGCTTGGTCAAACTGCCCCTCTAATAATAGTGATGAAAAAGCTCACCTCAAAGTGAAATACACTTTTTTCACAGTCCCACCTCTCGCGAGCGTCTGACAAACATACGAGAGTATTGTTGTCACGAAACAGCTTCTCAAATCGCCGTCCGGATTCAGCATTAAACTGTATGTCCCTTCCATTCGTGTGAAAAGTATAACGCACACAACATGAGTGGTTGCGAGAAGCTAGGCCCTGGGACTTTAAAGAGCTGTTGCGCCAAAGTGAAATACAGACGTTGCAAGAGACAAGCGAAGAAGAAGTTCGCCCAGCTTCAAACAGAGAGTACGGAGGGGCTGTATCAGGAGCTGGAGGAAATATCTTCTCCGGTTGCTGATGCAAACCAGGCTATCCAGAAACCGCGATGAATATGTTTAAAGATGAGATCATTTGAATCCTGTTAAAAAGGCAATATCAATGAACGTTCCAAAGATATTGCGAAAATATCTTTAGATCCTTATTTGGATTCACTTTATAAGTTCTAGCAAATATTTTAGAAGTTCACTTTGGAAATTATAGAAGTAAAATTGAGTGGAAGTAAGCTATATGGGGTGGAAATTCAATCCATTATCTTAACATACCTAACGTGAACACGACCTCAAGAATTTTGATCAGATTTGGGCTTTAAGTTATGTGTGAGTGCTTTTACCCAAAAGATACTAAAATCAGATGAACTTGGGGAAGATATGATGATCAACATACTAGTACATGAGTATTATTATTATTGAAAATGATGTACTATAGGTTTCCTGTAACCTCCTCATAATTTTACAAACTCTTTATTTTTATTATTTATTTAATTATTAATTTTTTTTTTTTGCTTTTTTTCCAGATCTTTCGTATTGATCCATTCGGTTATAGAGGGGTGAAGACATCATTTTGGAAACGTTTATAAGGTTTTTTATAGTGATGTGCCAACTCTAGTTCATAAACCGGTTCAAACTGAGTTACAGCTAAGCCGACTTAAGTCGAGTTACATTAATATCAAATCGAGCTTGCGAAACCAATGGAACGAACTGAATAATTAAATGCCAAAACTACATTAAATCGAGTTAAACACACGATTCGGCTTCAGTTGGTTAGGATAAGTAAGCACAATGCAATAACACATGAATGTACCCGTATTATCGAGTTGGAAAGCAGTCTATTGTTTTTATACAAACCGAGTTGCACTACCCGATTCCATACGTATTTGGAATTCGGTTTCGGTTCGATTTCTCATTAGACGGTGGCACCTGAACAACTTGCTCCTGTTTTTCTCATTGCTGTTTTTTTTCACATAGTTAGGTTAGTTGTTTTGTGTATGTGCTGTTTTGTTGTGTGTTGCATCGAACCAAGTCAATTAAGCGTTAAACCAAGTCTAACCGAGTTGCAAACTGATTTAATCGCCCTGATTACCGTTGGCATTTTACACTTTTCCACGATTGTCATTTTATTCCTCAGATATACCACGAATTCATTTTCATAACTTTTTCACTGTAAAAGAGTTATAATAGTATTCCACATGACAAAAACAATGCTAAGTGACGTTTAACGGTCAGCAGGTCGTAGCTATGAACAAAACGACAATCGTCGAAAAGCGTAAAACGCCATCGGTAATCGGGGTGAATATCTATTTTGAATTCGTATTCGGTTCGGTTTTAGTTTCTTCTGTGACGGTGGCATAATTTTGTTACAAACCGAGTTAGCGAACCCGGTTTGCTTAAATTCCAGCTCGGGTTAACTCGGTTTGAGAAATTTTCGGTTTGGTACATCACTAGTTTTTTAGTCAGAAAACTAAAAGGAGTGGTTTTTTTTTTCAAGAAATTCTATTCCTATTCATCATGGATTACTGCTTCTTAATTCTGAATTCTATAATTACTTGATAGTTCAAAGCTTTTTCTGTTTACTATGTTGGCACTCTGGTTGGGTTAGGTTAGGTTATATGTTATTTAGCATAATTGCCACTTTTGTAACTTACAATTTTTATATATGTATACATATGCACATTCTTATAAGTTGCGTGTTGTTTAAGGCATCCGAGAAATCTTGATTTAAATAATGCCTGAAACACAATAGCGCCTCGACCTCGGCTTCGCCTGACGTCTTTGAGTTGAACTATAGGAAATCAATGTATCCTATCACAATGTCGCTTTTACCTCGACCCCATGTTTTCCATTCGTAAAGAAAAACGTAATGCTACGTAACGACACTCTAACCCAAGGCAGAAGTTGAGATGAGCTGAACTTTTGCTTTGCTTTGACATCTAACAGCTGTGGAATAAAAGAAGAAATGTAAACAAACATTCAACGCGCTCTCAAGGTGGATGAGACGTAACGGGAGCAAAACCGAGATCGAGGTGATACTGTGTTTTAGGCATAAATCATCTCAAAATTATATGAGCATGAAGAAAAAACAGCACAGAAAGGGCGAACTTTGATTGACGAAATTCAAACAGTTTGCAAATGATTGAAGATATTTTTGAGTAATATAAATCATGTGTTAGCTTGCATTTGAAATTCAAAATGACGTTCTTTTCTTTCTATTGTTACACAGAAAGAAAATATTGTAAAAGTAACTAAAGTTTGTTGGGCATTTTTTCCCCTCGAACTGATCAATCAAAGATATGGAGGGAGAAAGGAATAAATTTACAATCAAATCCTTAATCCTTCGACACTCCTGTGGAAAGATTTTCAGCATTGGATAATATAAGAGTAATTTTAAAGTGAAGTTGAAAAGCTCTTCAAAAATTCAAACCACGACATGAGGAAATAAGTTTTGTTTATTAAAAATTTACTCTATGCCATACCTGTTCGTATAACACTTTTTCCTTCCTTTAGCTGTCATGCAATCGAATCAGCTGTTGTACTCTTAACTTTTTCGGTTTTTTCCTCAAAACGTAAACATAATTTGCAGCGAAATTTTAATAAAAAAAAAATGTCGACAACTTCTAAAATAACTCTACTTACCGCATGTGCTGTTTCCGCAGGAATAATCGGTTACGTCCATCTCAAACAAACCTCCGACAGGTTAGTTTTGTATGAAAAAAATCAAGTGAGACCTACCTGTGATTACATTTCATTTTAGAGGAAAGATGCACGAAGGTGTCATACGTGATATTGAGCGCCAACAACGGAGGAAACTAGAGAACACCTACGTTTTGCAACAACAGATCGATTTGACGAAACAATTGAAGAGGGAATTAAAAGCCTCAGAAGAAGAAAAAGTATGAATGCAACATTTGTGGTTTGGATTTGTAAATAAATTGATTGATGTATAGAATTGGTAGGAATTTTTTTAACTCCCATATTGTCTAGTGGTTAGGATACCTGGCTCTCACCCAGGAGGCCCGGGTTCGATTCCCGGTATGGGAATTTTTTTTTTTTTTTTACAACCAATTGACTGGGAAAATCATTCCGTACTATCAAGTAAGCGTGCCCGTAGGTATAGGATGACCTAATTAGATCAACTCTTAGGTAATCTGGCTGAATAGTGAAGTATTGCCTTCAATCGAAACTCTCAAGGATCGATCCTATCCCTAGTTCTATGATGCCAAAAACTTGCAAGTAAACATTCAAATGGTTAGTCCGCTTTTGGTGGTTTTGTTAAAAGTTCGCCCAAACGGTAGAGGACAACTTCTCCTGGGCGCATTCTCACAGAAAATTAGCAGTGCTCTCCTCCACATATACATCGCCTCAGCCTTTGCAAATTTCTCTAGCACTTACACGCAATTTATTCAGTGGAACGGCCAGTGTAGTATGTGAAGGTACCTATTACATGTGTTGAGCGGAAAAATATATTTTACTTTGTCCCCTAGCTTTTGAAAGTCCATGGTTATTCCGGATTTTACAATTGCCACGGGAGTCAGAACGGGATTTTCGACCATTGACTGGTGCAGTTCTGCCACCTTGTTACCTCTGTCCCGGGAACCAGTAGAGTGATATCTTGTGGCGTGCAATGAGTATTCTTAGCTCGACGCCATGGTTGATATATTTTCCGTGTCGTAGTGTTAAGGGTCAAGAACAGTTTTCGGGTCTCCTTGACAATGGCTATAACTTCCGCTTAAGTAACATTACTGCAATTTGGCACACTTGTTCACCGGACAATGTCAAGTTCTGTTGATTAGATGCAGGCGCCTACACCTTCTTCTGAAGCATCTGTAAAGATCGAGATATTGTTCTGCTTTATGGCTCCTACGTCTGCCCAGTCTCCTCTTGACACGAGACCTACCTTGCAGCTGATGTATTTCATGAAGTAGTCGGAAATTTAGGTAGAAACCAAACGGGTGTCTCAAATTATGTTCTTAGGCAAAATATGCTCCTTGCATTGGCTTGGAATACCGAAGGGCTGCCTCCCTAGATTTGGAAATATAGATAACCTATAGCTCTCTCCAAAGAATGTAAGCTATAATCCTATGGACACTGGTATAAACCAGGAAAGCTATGCTAAGCAAGACGAAAAATAACCTGGAGAAAGTCTAGAGTCTTGCATGTCCTTGCACGCGATATGAAGGTAATCTCCGATCTTTCACCTGTATATGCAACAAACGGATTGTAGACAAGTATATCGGGCTCAAGAACGGATCTCACTTTCCAAAATAGCACCTTAAATGCAAATCTACAAAGATGATGGATCAAGAAGTACAGCTTCCTTAATAATGTAACTACGAATCCGAGTACTAAAAATTAGAGTACGTAGTGAATAAAGTAACCAAAGTAGAACCGCGACGTATTCGGGCCAAGAACCAAGAGCACAGGACCAATACGTCAAATTAGATCAGAAAAAGAAACATTTTTGGTAGGAAGATGTTTGCGATGTGTGCCCTAGTGAATTGTCTCGTAGGGAACCAAGTGGGTGCTGTTGAGCAAATGAAAGCAATATAGCTAAGCCTCCAATAATAATGACAATATCCCAGTCCTAGTCTAACTTGATATTTGTATAAAAGCAGAAGATAGCTTGTTTATGCTTCTACTTTCCAAAACTATCTAAAGCTCTGTTATTTGATGTCAGGTATTGGTGCAGAGTATGCTCTACTGACCTCTTTCCACATACCATCTCTGTCGATTGGCTGTCGGTACTCATTAATCCAATTGCCTTTTGAGTTACGTTCTTGTCTGTGCAATTCGACATCTCAACCTGTGTGAATCCTTCTACCTAATCTTCACACAACATAACGGGTCCTTATATCTTTCGCGAGTCGAACGCAGTGTGCGAGGATTTTTCAAATCTTTTTGTCGTTTAGTATGGTATTATGGTTGGCGAACTGAAAAACAAAATTACAAATCAAAGTAACGAGTTTCGTGGAATTGCAAATCAGTTACCAAAAATGTTTATTACCCTGCTTTAGGTGAATGAGAATTGCTTTGTTTCGCAAATCATAATAATCAGTTAGATTCCCGAAGATGAAGCCTATCAAGGTAATAATCCTCCTTCACTAGCCCTGAGCCGTTCTGTGGCATGAGCAAATGTATTTTTTAAGTATTACGCCATGAGACAAGCCCGAGCTAAGTTTAGATAGATCTGGACTAGCCAGCCAGGACCAGGTCAGGAATCCTCCAAATTCTTCTTCCCTGTACTGTCACTCAAGAAATCAAAATGTGTCATCTGTGCCTCCTAAAGAAGCATCTCCACACACTCAATACTAACGGCATTGGACCCTATCTATAGACATTGCCTAGAGAGTGACGAGACATCTCTCGTACTTTTGGCAGCGAATTCGTCTCATCGACTTGCCATGCTGCGTTACACCCGGAGAAGCTAATAAACTTCCTGACAGCCCCTACAGCCGAACCCAATGTGTCGACACAATAGGTCTCCAAGGGACCGCAGTACCGAGGCGGTTCATCTGCGAATCAATCGAAATACAGAGTAGACCCCAGCTGGAGAAGCAGTTTGAGGCTTTGACTCGAAACTGACTACTTTTTGAGTCACATTCGAGACATCATAGTTGTGGGTTGTGGCTATGTTACTGTCGAATACTGACACCCACAGGTGTCAAAGAGTCTAGGGTGGGTTTGAACTACAGCATTATTCCATCGGTTGTTTTGGGGGGAAGTCGGTACATTAGCTTTACGTCAGCCAACGATGGATGCCATCAAGCCCGGTGTTCACACTGTCGCTCCAACAATACAAACACCTCACCTTGCACTAGGATTTGCCTGAATTTATTGATACACATGTTTATGTTCTTTAAAGTGAATACACATATAAATGTTTGTTTGTTTGCTGTTTATGCCGGTAAAATTGTTAAAAGTACATTTTTTAGCTCAGTAGCGCCCCTTCCGTCCGTCTGCTCGATTGTTGTTCTCCCGACTGCGAGATCGGCGACGCTCGCGTGACCTACTCGAGCGACGTCTCCTCGGCGATCTCGGTGATCTTGAGCGGGAAGACCGTCCACGGCGACGGGAATACAAATACCTGCAAGAGACCCAACGTTAAACCCCACCACACCAACGTAAAAGCCCACTTCCTTACCTCCTCAACTCCCTGGAAATGGGTTTCAGGTGCATGAAATTACAGAATCCCGAGCGGGTGCACTCTCCCATCTCGTACTGGCGGCAGCACGCCTCCCGGAAGTCAGTTACCGGCGACAGCTCTGAGTACACTGGCCGCCCGCCAAACCAACGGTTGTTCAGATCACTAGCTGCCTTCTCGGCGTCTTGTTCATTGCGAAACTTGATGTACACATTGCCGACTAGGTGGTCCCCCAGATTGTCGCACACGTTCATCTCCTCGATCTCGCCGTACTTGTCCTCGCATTCGACGAAAACGTCTTCAAAGAAGTTGTCGTAGTGCTCCTGCATTTCCTCGTCCGACACGTTGGCAACCACTGGAAGGACAATCAGACAGAATTAAGGGATGCAAGAGTTTAACTCCGATATACCTACAATGACTACCATCGGCGGATTTGGCTGAGTTTTGTGGATTTACGTACAGGTTTTGCAGCAGCACCGTCTGGGAGAAGGTGGGCTTGTTGTGGATGCGTGAGCATCGATCGCCGTGGCGGCACGCTCCTATTTTGAAGTAAAACGAGCAATTAACCCTGAAAAGTGTGCAAAATGCTTTAGTTTAAGACGGCGGCTAGCTGTACGCTGCGGCGAGCTTACTTGTCCTTTTCTGTTCCGAAAATTGATGCCAAATATTCGGCCATGTTGCGGTGACTTCACTACGCACAGTTCAATAATGTTTATTTTGGATGATTTTCTGTGAATATTTTCGAGTATTCTGTGGAGGAATATCGAGAATTATATGAAAATCCACAAACAAGCGAAAGATGTGACAAAAATTGCGGCTTTAATTTTCCAATGGGGTTATGTTGGTCGCACTGATTTTCATGAAAGGCTGCATCCAGGTAGCAACGAGAAAATGGCAGTATTCAATGCGACTGCAGGATATAGTTGACAGGCCATTGTGGTGTGTGGTATACGCCTTAAGGTTGAATTGGGTGGTGAACAGCAGAGTTGTAAAAGAATTAAATCTTTGGAGAATGTAATTCAATAGAATTCATAAATTCCGATTTTGAATTCATGACTTCACTTTAGACTTCAACTTCAAAAATTAAATCACCATTCATTTTGAGAAGTCTTTGATTGGGGCAATCATTTGAACCAATCAAAGATTTGAAGTCTCTGGAATGAAATCTTTGTGACCGCATTCTCTGAAGCCACATTGAAGTCACTTGCATTCACTTGAAGTCATCGGCATTCAATTGAAGTCTTTAAGACTTCACTATTTCTTTAAGACTTCACACTAATTTCATTGAAGCCTTTAAGACTTCGCAGTAATTTTATTGAAGTTTTTGAGACTTCACACTAATTTATTGAAGTCTTTGAGACGTCACTACATTTGTTGAAGTCAAAACTGGCAGTGGAAAATTCAATATGATTTGGTTTAATAATTTTTGGGAAAAAAGGTGAGATCCAGTGAACTCATATACTTATTGCTATTGTGTGATATGATTTAACATTTTCAGGTATTTGGAATACATACATTGAAAACCATGAAAACGAAAGCGAAAAGTCTTCTAATGAAATATTTTATTTATTTTTGTTATTTGTGATTCAAAAATAATAAAAGAAAATTTACATTTTGTTATACATATGTATATATTAAATTTTTCATAGTCGGTTTTTACTTCACAAAATGTAGTGAAGCCTCAAAGACTTCAATAAATTAGTGTGAAGTCCCAAAGACTTCAATAAAATTAGTGTGAAGTCTTAAAGAAATAGTGAAGTCTTAAAGACTTCAATTGAATGCCGATGACTTGAAGGGAATGCATGTGACTTCAGAGAATGCGGTGCAATCACAAAGATTTCATTCCAGAGACTTCAAATCTTTGATTGGTTCAAATGATTGCCGCAATCAAAGACTTCTCAAAATGAATGGTGATTTAATTTTTGAAGTTCCAGTCTAAAAGTGAAGTCAATTGAATGCATTCTAAAACGTGAAGTACTTGGTGTGAATTCACGGAATGCATTACTAAAAGATTGCATTCTTTTACAACTCTGGTGAACAGAATGCTTGATGTTGCTTTTGTCTGTCAACACGTTTAACATACGTAGTTTAAGTAAAGCGAATTTAAATTTTGAAGTTGATGTACACCTTGATGACGTCCAATATTTTTGGTTAAAAAGTTTGAAAATAAAATAGCCAAAAACATTGAGATTGGGATGGCAAACGACTAACAAAGGCTTCATAGGGGCAGCATCTCCCGATAGGTGCTGGTCCGCTAAGTAACGAGAAGGAGCCTCTGCAGCCGAAAACCCAGCAGCTCTGTTAGTAAGCCCTACTCTCACCTCCTAGTGGTGCCATCTGGGAATTTCTTCGGAAATTGCTAACGGGAGAGGACGAATGGCGAGCTTCCTGCGCCAAAAAAACAGGATAAGTGTCGGTTGGTCTGTGGCCCAGCGAGCCGCAACCGTAAAAAAAATCATTGCTCCGAAACGGAAACAAACGCCTCGGATATGGACTGATCATTTGTTGACGACCTTTGGCTATCGAACACGGACAACGATCGGATTCTGGAACGTAAAGACCCTCATGGACTCACTCAAGGAAGGGCCTTATAACGCCAGATTCCTTCAATTGGAGCGCAAATTCGCACGGTATAAAATCGACATCTGAGGGCTGAGCGAGATAAGATGGTTCGATGCTGGGGAATACATCTCCCCAACAAAAAGCACTGTCATGCTCTACTCTGGTAAACCAGCTGGAAGTGCAAGGAGTTCTGGCGTAGGACTCATGCTAACTCCAGCAGCACGTAGTAGCCTCACATCCTGGAAACCCCATAGTGACCGGATATTGACAGCTAGGTTCCAGAGTAGTTAGAAAAATTACCATCATACAGTGTTATGCCCCGACTCTAGACGCGGCTGAGGATGAAAAGGATGATTTTTATAGCCACTTAGGCGCCGCCTACAACCAAACACCTAATAGGGACATCGTAATGGTGATGGGAGATCTCAATGCCAAGGTGGGTAGCGACAACACCATGCTTAAGCACGTGATGGGAGTTCACGGCGTGGGAGACCGTAATAACAACGGTGAGCGGTTTGTGGGCTTCTGCAGTACCAACCACCTAGTCATCGGGGGTACGCTGTTTAAGCATAACACCTGCCACAAAATCAGTTGGGTCTCTACTGATAGGCAACGAACATCCAACCAGATCGATCACGTTGCGATCAGTCGCCGCTTTAAAAATTGTCTCCTGGACGTCCGAAACAGACGTGGAGCTGACGTCGGACAAGAACGCGATCACCATCTTATGGTAGCTCATTTACGCCTTCGTACTGCATTCGTCAACAGCAACCGCTCAAACCTACTTAACATCACCAGGTTTAATATCGACAAGCTCAAGGTTCCCCAAGTGCGCCAACAGTTCAGGGACCATCTTGCCTTAGAAGCAATCAGCAGCATAGAGAACATGGATGACCACTGGAGTGCTGTGAAAAATGCTTTTGCGACTGGGGCACGCACGTATGTCGGTAAAAAGGAGAAACGCCACCGCACATGGCTTTCAACAGACACCTGGAGACGGATCGATGAACGTACAGCAATCAAGGTTCGGATTGCAGCGGCCTCAGCAGTAGAGAGAACCGAGCTGGAAGCCCAATACCGTGCGAAGAAGAAAGAAATGCAGCGTAGTGTGAGACGTGACAAACGTCAATATGTCAACTCATTGGCCTCAAGGGCTGAAGAAGCAGCGAGTAGATGCGACAGTAGGACTGTTTACAACATCAATAAGGACCTCATTGGTGGTCGGAACTCCAAACAACACCCAGTGGAGAGTCTAGACGGTAACCTTCTGATTTCGGATGAGGATCAGCTCACTAGATGGAGAGAACATTTTGCTACAGTGCTAAATCACTTAGACGATGGCGGTATGATCTTTAATTCAAATGAGCAGTTCGAAGCAACAAATTGCCGAATTCGCACCGTACCTCCCAGTAAAACTGAAATAATAACAGCAATCAAGCCCCTCAAGAAGAACAAAGCGTGGGTGTTGATGGCATCCCTGCCGAACTATTTCAAGTGGCCCCAAATGCATCGGCAGATTTGCTACATCCGCTAATACGGAGGGCTTGGGATAATTAACAATTTCCACAGGAGTGGAAAAGGGGGGTGATCATTAAGCTTCCAAAGAGGGAAACTTGATGGAGTGCGGTAACTGGAGAGGTATATTCGTTCTTCCAGCTGTAGCCAAAATAATAGCTAGAACATTTTGTTTCAACTCTCGATGTCGAACAGGCAGGCTTTCGCGCTGGATCCTCCTGCATCGACCACATAAACACCTTACGGATCATAATCGAACAATGCGTTGAGTATAGGTCTCCGCTTCATTTACTGTTTATCGACTTCGAGAAAGCTTTCGACAGCTTGAATCGAGATGCTATCTGGTTGGCCTTGCGCAGGAGAGGCATTCCAGAAAAGCTTATAGCTATTATGAAGGCTACATATGAGGGCGGCAAGTGTCACGTCGTGCACAATGGTAAGGTGTCGGAGGACTTTGAAGTCCAAAGTGGAGTACGTCAAGGGTGCATACTGTCCCCACTATTGTTCTTGGTGGTTATCAGCGATGTACTCCGTGCAGCATTGAAGGAAGCTAATTATGGAATTCGTTGGACGATGACATCTTACCTTAAACACCAGATTCAGATTACGCTGACGATGTTTGTCTACTTCAGATCGGATAATGGATCTTCATTTGATGGCCCAAAATCTAGAAGCTGAGGCAAACAAAGTGGGGCTAGATATAAACACAGCACAAACAAAAGCCCTGAGAACTTATAATACCTGTGCTCAACTTAACATTGCCGGACAGGAAGTCGAGAAAGTTGATAACTTTCTATATTTGGGAAGAGTCGTCTCGGCTAATCGCACCGAACTGGATGTGTGCAGCAGAATCGAGAAGGCTAAAGCTGCGTTGGAAATGCTATCCAAAATCTGGAGAAGCAGTCATCAGCTTAAGAACCAAGCTACGACTGTTCCGTTCCAACGTAGAATCAGTGCTGCTTTATGTGTGCAGTACTTAGAAGGTGGACACCATTAACAAACGAAAGCTGCAAGTCTTCGTAAACAAATGCTTAAGAATCATCTTGAGGATTTTTTGGCCGAATCGCATCTCCAACATTATCTGAGAACGGGCCAAGAACCTATAAGCATTACTATACGTAGAAGAAAGTGGCAATACATACATCTAACATGAACAGATGCTTCCTTAGGCTTCGCCTTGGACATACTCAATTAACGCACAGGCATCTTCTAAACAAGGACAATCCTCCAACCTGCCACCTCTGTCAATCAAGTCTCATCCTAACATCAAAGCATCTTACTTCCGAATGTAACAAAATAAGCAATATATGTCTTGAATTATTTAACAATAACCTTTTTAACCTTCTATTAGTTCCTTCAGAACAAAATATTAAAAATGTTCACAAACTACTAGTTAAAGTCAACTTAGAAAATATAATTTAATGTACTTCCCGATCCCCCGTTCCTGGGGGCTGTCGGAAGTTAGATAGTATTACGAGCAATGCAGCATTGTAGTTCTGGCCACTTCCGACCGCCCCCCCAAGTTATTACTACCAAATTGTTTTTACTTTAACATATTTTAAAAGAACTCAGCCTTGGCAGCTAGTACTGTATCCTTTAGAATTAAGCTGTATATTGATTCTTCTTCTTCTTCCTTTTATCAGCGAGGCCATGATCCGAAAACAAGGGATCACAGCCCTCCCACTTCACCGCATTTCTACTGATCCGCCTGTGGGGTTCGCCTATTTGACCTGTAGCTGTATAGCTGTATATTGATTGTACCGTGTTAATATAATAATAATAATAATAATAATAAAAACAATCATTTAATTATAATAAACCCGCTTAGTTAACGGTTCCACATTAGCTTTATTATTTCCCCTATTTATTATAGTACGGAATATGCAATTAATTTCCATTTTTTATATTTGCGTAGAACTTTCCTCCTTCTAACTTCATCTGTTTCACACAGCGATGGTATAATACAATTATATATGACTATTTATTTCTTATTTCAATTGAAATATAGGCAGTTAGTGCAGTTAAGAGTGTCCTAAATAAAACACAAAATCCCCATTGTCTCTTAACGTTCGACAAACTACATCCATACATACATCATTCGAATATAGGCATAGGTTTTGTATATTTTTGATTGTTTTTTATTATTAGTTTTAGGTTTTCTATAAAAGAAATCTGTATGTTTGAAGAAGAACATTCTCGGGTACTATTATCGCCAGTAACAAGAGAAAGAAACACAAATGAAAAGAAGGTCGCATTCGAAAGCGCCGGTCTTTGCGTGCAAGCCCTTAAACAATAATTGTTGGATTTTTTTTTTTTGTTTTTGTATATTTGTTGGTTTTTTTAGTGAATTTGAATAATTCCCGATTCAAGAAGTTTCATAATCTTATCGGCTATCGCAGGATTCTTCAAGTGCCTGGAAAGGGATAATAGAAATTGATGCATGTGTTGGTAATCTGGAGGAAAAGGCTACACTTACTCTTTAACAGCATTAGGTTCATTTTGCATTTGATCGAGTATAAGTCTCATGGCCGGGTCCTTGAGAATTTGTTGCACTTCTGGATCTGCCATAGCGTTCTTCCACACCTCTTGGGGATTGTTGTGGAAAGCCATTGAACACGAACGGTAGCCCTCTATAGCCTCGGCATTGTTTGCATCGATTTCGAGAGCTTTTTGATACGCAGCCGAAGCTTTGGATGCCTGTTGCATTCCCTTTAAACACAAAAAGAGGACAGAAACTTGGTTTACAGCTAAAAGAATCGGAAAAGAAAACAACTGAACATACCTGTAGAATTTTACCCTTGCGGATGTAACCCTTGATGAATTTACTGTCTAACTTAATACACATTTCGCAGTCTTTCAGGCCTAAATCGAAAGCGGCCAGCTTGGTGTAACACGCAGCTCTATTGCTGTACAGTTTTGGATCATCGGGGTTCCTTGAAATCGCCTCCGTGTAGTGTTTGATTGCTGTACTGTAGTCGCCCTTCTTGAACAGCTCGTTACCCTTCTCCTTTTCTTCTTCAGCTTTTTCGGGATCGACATAAGCGCGGCGTTCGTCTTCCTTGATCTTGGCTTCGACTTCACTAAGCAATGTTTTTATTTCGGGTGTTCTATGTTCTGACATAGCCTTCTCGTAGTATGTCTTAGCTAGTTTGTAGTTCTCTAGCTTACGGTACGAGTTACCGATCCGTGAGAGGGCCTTGGCTATAAGTTTAAAATCTGCACGATTTTCACGACCAATTTCAATTCCCTTCTCGCACTGCTTTATGCATTCGTCGTAGTTCTTCTGCTCGAAGTACACAGCCGCTATATTGTTGTAGAATGTGATATCAGTTGGATCTATCTCGCAGGCTTGGTTGTAGTGCTTGAGGGCATTTTCAAAATCTTTCCGTTTATATGCCGAATTACCCGCGTCCTTTTCTTTCTTCGCGAGGTATTTCTTGCGATCCTCTTCGCTCATGTCTTCGAGTTTGGGTTCCGCTGGCTTTGGTGGCTCTTTAGGTTTGTCCTCTTCTTTCGGCTTAGGCGGGTCAATGTCCATTGGAGTGGACATATTCCTAGTCATAAAGTTGATGAGAGCAGTTTGAATTTCTTGCCGCCCCTGTTGCAGCATAGCATTTTGCGGATCGAACTTTAGACCTGGAAAATCAGAGCAATTATTGTAGTCTTTTATGGGCGATGGATTTTCAACTCCTATCGGAGTATTGGTATTCAAGAGAGTAAGGTATTTAGGAATTAAAATAAGATGCGATGACCTTAAGGAATTTAAAAGGAATCCCACCGGCATGCCATTGTACCACAATGATCACAATGTATGTACACATTCGTTGGTAGGATAATAGGCAAAAAACCATCACAAAAAAACCGTAATGCAGAAGTTGGGTAGGACACCATGATCGGTATTTGTATGTTATAGGTGTAATGAACCACCATCCGTTTGTGTCTAGGAATTCTGTCGATAGATTAATAATTTTCAGTCCCTCGCAGGTTTGGGGTGGCTATGGTGTAGTGGTAACGTCATCGATTGCCACGCTAATGGTTCATGGTTTAAATCCTGATTTATTTATTTTTCATGAAATAAACAGTCAGTTCGATTAATTGCGACAACTTATGTCAACACTATTGCGAAGGCATAACACTGGCAGTAGGCTGGAAAAATGTATCGCTATGGTGGATGATTGACAGGCTTATCAGGTGTCGGGGAAAAAATAGTGCGGTAATTATTTAGAAACCCCTGATTTGGGTAAAATTGTAATCTATAATAATAAATTCAATGTACCAACCACTGAACCGACTGAGCTCAAATTTTCAGGCAATCCCGAGTGTTTCTGTGAAGTTTGGTCAAAATCGGTCCAGCAATTTGCCCACAACCGCATTTTCTTTCGCTAGGCGCAGCAATACACGCCTGGTACCCGTTAGTATGTGACAGGTTTTTTCTGAGAATTTTGATAGATGTATATATTTAAGTTCGGTCTGCAACGGACCGTGCAGTTGGGTAGGAATGCATAGGTCGTTATAATGTTAATGCAGGCGTGTCATCGGATGCGTGAGATATGGGTCGACATCTTATTCTTCTTCTTCCTTTTATCAGCGAGGTTATGATCCGAAAATAAGGGATCACAATTCACAACCCTCCCACTTCACCGCATGTGGGGTTCGCCTATGGGCCGACATCGACCTTTTCTCAACAGATTCGTAACGCATCAGAGTCAGAGTAAGTCATGTTTGTAGAATTTTAAATGTGTATTTTGAAAGTGTTATTCTTTGATGTAGAAGCGATTAACATTTAGTTTGTCCACGGCAATATCCCGCTTTAGAGACAGGAAACAGCACTGGTTGATGATTTCAATGAACTCAACTCTGTTTTTGGAATTATAACATTAATGTCAGAATTGAGATTGCTTGACATTAGCTCTTGCTGTCATTCCACAGTCTGGGACATTTGCCGCGGTGTCGTTAATGAATAGGCTAAGTCAAAAAGAGTGCTATCGTCCGCAAAGGATTAAATTGGATTGCGATTGTATCAGATGTAATTGATACAATCTAAAAATTATACTGAAAAACACAATGAGCTTGAGGCTTGTTATATATAAGAGAGAACATGCCACATATTGAAGATAGAATTGATTTCCATTCACCGATCGCTTTACTCTAAGTTATAACATTATCCTAAAGGATCAATGGCCTAGAAGGACTAAAAATTTACGGATTGGGAATATTTCAAAATATTGTTGGATGTATGGAATTACATAAACTGCTACAGACTAAAGACGATCCTGATGATGAGGTTCTAAGACTTACTGAAGCAATCCAAAATGCCGCACGGCGTAGTACACATAGGCCAAGAAGTAAAATTGTCGGAGAAAACTAGCCATGGGAAATTGTGAGTTTAATCGCCGAAACACGCAGACTTCGTAGACGATGGCAACACACAAATGCCTTCGGAAAAACAAACTAAAACTACAATCTAAACTGTTTGCTCTGGAAAACGGCAAAATATATGAAAAGACCAGTGATACAGAATGCTTCAGTCAAAAATAGTAAGACCAGTGGGTAAAAAGTAACCTCGACAAAGCAAAAGCGTTTTCTGAGCACCGACTCGATGAACATATTTGGGATGACATACGGCAGGACGAAGTAGATATTCCTTCGAATACTAACGAAATCAAAAAATAAATACAAACTAACCTGAAAATGAAGAAAACTCCCTAGTATGACTTAATTACGACAGAATTGTTTAAGCAATTACCAGACAAAACAGTAACAAAAAAAACTCTGCTACTTAATGATTGCTGCACTTCGACTAAAGTACGTATAGTTAAATCTAGGTTTCCACTTGTCGATTTGAAATTGACGAATAATGAATATGAAATTTAAATAACGAGACTGGCATTGAAATAAATGATAGAACAACCGAAAACTTTAGAATCATTAAGTACTTAGGAATGATTTATCGATAACGAGTTAAACTTGAATGAACATGTAGATTACATATGCAAGAAAATTTAAAAAAATGGATTTTTCAAACGTATAAGAAAGAAGATGGATAACATCGCAGCTGTGATAGTATACAACACCAAAGTGAAACCACATTTTGAGTACTGCGGCCCAATTTTATACTCATGCTGCAATCAAGGTCAGCTAGAACGGTTCCAAAAGCTTCAAAACAAAGCGATGAAAAGCATTTTGAAATTAATAGATATACACCAATCAAATACATGCTGGATGCTCTTAAATGGTTGAGTAAAAAACAAAGACACTTTTAGCTGTTTTTAAGGTAAAATACGAAGCCTCACCAAGATTTTTAACAAGGGGTGTCAAATGGGTCGGAGAAGTACAACCATACCCCTTACGTAATGCCAACGACTTCAGAGTGGGGTTTCAAAATACAACGGCAGGTCAAAACACATTTATTTATAAGGGTCTCAGTCTTTTTTGCCTAATGCAAAATATGTCCTAAGTACGACGTTAAAATCGTATTGGACGATTTTAACGCCAAAATAGGAAAGGAGGACGTCTTTGGTAGGGCAGTCGGTAAGCCTACATGACACCACGTCTGATAACGGACTAAGGCTAATTGATTTCGCTGTGGAGCGAAATGTCACCATAGCAAGCACATGGTTTCCTCATCTCGATATTCATAAGCAGACATGGCGGTCCAATGATCATGTAACGATCAACCAAATTGATCATATTGCGATCGACGCAAGGCATGCCTCCAGTATTCTGGATGTCCGGACCTTCCGAGCGGCCAACATAGACTCGGATCATTACCTTGTTGTAGCCAAGGTACGAATGCGGATATCCCAATCTGAGCAACAAAGAAGAATCACTGTGAGAAAATTTAACGTCGAAAAGCTACAATCGTAAGATTCTCCAAAAGAAGAAGAAAGAGCATGAGAAGCGCGCGTTTGAGAATATCGAGAGTTTATACTCCAGGAACAATGTACGGGAGTTTTACCAAAAGGTAAAAAGAACGTGTCAGAGAAGCAATACCCGTACAGAAACCTGTAGAGATGAAAATGGAAACCTCGTAGTAGACTCAGTCGGTGCTGAGAATATGGAAAAACTACTTCTGCAGACTGTATAACGGCGACGAAGACCAACACCCCACTGTCAGGCAGAATGAACCATTCAACATAGACGATGATAGTCAAAATTTCCGTCCACCTGACAAAAAGGAAGTGAGGATAGCAATATCCAAGCTAAAATCCAACAAGGCTGCGGTTTCAGGCCAGGAAAGTCCACCATCGATCAAATCTGCACACTTCGGCAGATCCTGGAGAAAACCCGAGAATTCCAAATCGATACTCACCACCTCTTTATCGATTTCAAGGCCGCCTATGACAGCATCTATAGAGAAGAGCTTTATAGAGCCATGTCTAGTTTTGACATCCCTGGCAAACTTGTCCGTCTGTGCAGGCTAACGATGGAGAACGCTCGTTGCTCCATCAAGGTCGGTAATGACCTCACCGAGATCTTTGATGTCAGAAAAGGTTTTAGACAAAGTGACGCGCTGTCATGTGACTTCTTTAATATTGTACTTGAACGGATTGTGCGGAACTCACAAGCCAACACCGGAGGCACAATCTATTACAAGTCTGTACAACTGCTTGCATACGCCGACGATACAGACATTATCGGAAGAACTCAGCGGGTTGTCACCGGTGCGTTTGCAAGCATTGAGGCGGAAGTGGCAAAAATGGGTTTAGCGATAAACGAGGGCAAAACCAAGTATATGCTGTCAACAATAAGGGAAAGCCAACACCCACGAATTGGACAGAACGTCACAGTCGGCAGCTATAACTTCGAGGTAGTAAGGGACTTTGTCTACCTTGGCTCTGCTATAAACTCTACAAACTTCAGCGCAGAAATCAATCGAAGAATAACTCTTGCCAACCGCTGTTTTTTTGGGCTTATAAGGCAATTCAACAGTAAAGCCCTATCTCGAACAACTAAGGAGACTCTATATAAGACCTTGATCATCCCAGTCCTGCTTTACGGCGCTGAATCATGGACTTTATTAAAAGAGGATGAAGATATCCCTGGTCGCTACGAGAGAAAAATTCTTCGTAAGATTTTCGGTCCCGTTTGCGTTGACGGGTTTTGGAGGAGAAGATTCAATCACGAACTATACGAGCGGTACAGCGACATCGACCTAGCCAAAAAAAACTGCGTATTAAACGTCTGAGATGGCGAATGGACACCAACGCCTGCGGAGTCTTCGAATCTAACCCGGAGGAACGACGCAGTAGGCCTCTACGCCGTAGGTGGCGCGCACAAGTTCAAAGGGACCTCGACCAACTTGGAGTGCGCAACTGGAGGCAATTAGCTAAAGACCGAGCTAAATGGAGAGGCTTGGTGGTTGAGGCCCAGGTTCACCCCGAACTGTAGCGCCACCTAAGTAAGTAAGACGACACAGTAGAGGGAATCATCGCCGTAGGTGGCGCACACAAGTTCAAGGGGACCTCGACCAACTTGGAGTGCGCAACTGGAGGCAATTAGCTAAAGACCGAGCTAAACGGAGAGGCTTGTTAGTTGAGGCCCAGGTTCACCCCGAACTGTAGCGCCACCTAAGTAAGTAGTAATGCAAAATATGAAACTGATCTCAGGATTTTTAAAAGAAAATGCATTGCATTTGTTAAAACCAACGCGTGAAATATTATTTTTGGTATTATGATTTCGATTGTTTCTTGTTATTGTAATATTGATTAATCCTGTTTTATTTATAAGTCTAATGAAAATCATAAGGTATTTAAAATACTAATAAACTTGTGGTGAATCCGCAGCAGGCCCACCACCCCGTCGGTCCAATAGCTTCCATTATGGATGAGGGCCCATCGGTGGGTTGGCTGTGGTTGAAATGAATGAATAAATGAAATTTAGTTAACTGCTGGATAAGCACTGGCTTAGTTGTAGTATTAATTTTGAAGAGAGGTGTTTTTTTAGTGAGTAAAAATCTCACACTACCATAAGCACGCGCGGTCGGGCCTTATGGTGTCTTTGGAAGATTTTTCACCTGTTCTCGGCAAAAAAAAAAAAAAAAATGAATTAAAAAAAACAGCGAAACGAGCAGTGGAAGAATGAAATATTCAGTTTTAGTTTTTTATGATACAATTGTAGAGTATTATATCCTTACTGTTAATAATAACAACCTTGTACGAAAGAAATTAAATTATTGTCATGAAATTTGGGTAGCGACCGAAAGAATTAAGATCGCGGATACAAGCTGCCGAAATGAGATTCCTTCGCGGTGTTGCTTAAATAACTCGTAGGGATCGAGTGCGCAACACCAGAGTACGCGAGGCGCTCATGTTGAGCAGCTACTTCTCCGAACGGAAGAACGGCTTCCAAGACGTACCATGATTGCCTTGTCATCACGTAGACGACTCCTCGGTAGGCATCGAAATAGATGGTTGAATCAAGTCAGACATCTCTCCTGGAGCCGTCTAGGGATTCCTCCTGATGAGTTGGAGTCGATGGCGGAGGATCGAGAAGGATGGAGGATCCATTTGAGCATCCTACCCCAGCGACCCTCATGAAGGATTAGCGGGCCATTGAAAATGTATGTATTAATTTCCGTACTTTTGATATCATCCGACCATTTTTGGTCGCCACTGTATATAAACATATATAAAATTCTCTATTTTAAAGATCTTAGGTGACAGCAGCCACTTTCGAAGTTGCATTTGTAAGTTTTTCATTTGAATTCAGCAATTCGATCGAATTGAAGGCGAACCTCACAGGCGGATCAGTAGAAAAGCGGTGAAGAGAGGGTTATTATCCCTTGTTTTCGGATCATAACCTCGCCGAAATAGGAAGAAGAAGACTCAGCAATTGGATCAAAATTCAGCAGACCCTTTTTAATTCTGTTCGATTTCGAATTCGGTTTACTATTCTCATTTTGTACGATATTCATCACAGGGGTGATCGACAGATGTACTGACTCATTGGTTGAAATTCATCTTGATCTCTACACAAGATAGTACTTTACAATCAAATTATAAAACCGACGTGGAATTATGGCATGCGGCCTTGGGTGTTGCCAAAAAAAACAATCACCTTTTCGACGATTGTCGTCTTATTCATAGCTACGACCCGCTGACCGTTAAACATTACTAAGCAATTTCTTTGTCGTGTAAAATACTATTACAACTCGTTCACAGTGAAAAAATTATGCAAATGGATAAGTGCTACATCTTCGAAACGAAAATCGTCGAAAAGCGACAAACGCCAACGACAAGCAGCGTGAATGTAATGAAACAATTCATTGTATGCTTCACCGAAATTTTTGGAGATGTCAAGGGCAACTAATTAATGGTGTTGAATGCACTTGTTCGAATTTTCCAACAGCTAAAGGGCTAAGTCCCCTATTCAGCGTCGTTTTAGGTCATTAACGAAATGATTTCTTTAAATATACACAGGTGGTGATTGATTATGCTCTTTCATGTCTTCGGAAAGTACTGACTGCTATGAGTCGGCAGTTAGAAGGGAAAGTTTTACCACTCTTTCTGGGAATTGGCTAGACGTGCGCAAGTTTCCACATTTTTGAAAAAAAAAAAATACGATGGGTAGGTATACAGTAAGCAGATTTTGGCCAGGTTATGGGTGGCTCGTATTTCCACAAAAAAAATAAAAAATAAAAAATCGACGATAAGGTCACACGTGTTTTTCAATGCTCACGATCTCTCGGCAAAAGGAAAACACCGACGTGCACAGTTGTTTTAGGACAGAATGGAGTCTAAACGGGATGAATGCTACCAATGAGGGTCGAGAGAGGCGAACCCTACAGGCGGATCAGTAGGAATGCGGTGAAGTGGGAGGGTTATGATCCCTTATTTTCGGATCATAACCTCGCTGAAAAAATGGAAGAAGAAGAAGAATGAGGGTCGAGAGAGTGAGGCCACCGAAACATGTTTTCTGTGTAGTTAATTCTTAACCCGGCGAGAGTGTGGTGACAAAATGTAACATAGAGTATGTGGCTGGGTATGACATACCCACAAACAAAATTACCTGTCAATGTTATAATAAATATTAACATTTAAAAAATGGTATTTTATTATAAAGGGTATATGCGTTTGTGCGATCAGTTAAAAAAATACAGTTATGTAAATAACAGGTTGGGTATGTCATACCCACCCACACTCTCGCCGGGCTAAGCTAGGTTTCCACTTGTCGATTTGAAATTGACGAATGACGAATTTTTGATTTTCACTGTCAGTTAAAGACAAAGTGACATTATGTTTGCCAACTCAGCTATTTCCTCATCTTATGCAAATTGACGAAAAATTCGTCATTCGTCATTTCAAATCGACAAGTGGAAACCTAGCTTTAGCCTTTGGTGTAACAGACGAGCCAAGGAACGTGGGTTTTTGTGTGTAAGAGCTCCAACGGCCTCAGTAGCCATTAATACACATCCCGAAAAAAGAAAAGAAAAAGAAAAGCAGCTCATTGTCAACTGAGGAACAAATGCAGACGTTTCTAGAAGCAAGCATGCGACTGAAGTACATGCTACGCAACCATTGTTTATTGATGTTTGCTGGGGGAAAAATCGGATCGATATTTCGACGACTGCACGATAGGACAATTCGTGTTTTGAATACCAAAGTGAAAGTGTACAAGTGCAAGATTTAGGGAAACAAAAAACCTATCCCCAGGGTTCACAAAGAAACCTGTTTTGCTGCCAAATGAATAACCAACCAAATCCAAGTTGCAATAAAAAATGATTAAACTTCTAGGAAACCTCATGCCACCAGGCAGAAGCCCTACTCGCACTTACCCTCAGAGTACGCCTCAAAAGCTTCTGGAAAGTTGTTGAGACCAGCGTGGGCGGAACCTTTCCGCGAGTAGCCCTTTGGCCACTTAGGGTTGATCTCGATGGTTTTCTCGGCATCCGCCAGAGCCAGTTCGAACTTGCCGGCCTTGGCATATGCCGCCGATCGGTTGCTGTACAGAACATGATTATTGCTATCCAGGTTGATGGCTTCTGTGTAGGCAGCAATGGCTTCGTCGAACTTGTCCTCGTTGAGAGCCTTGTTTCCTCTCTCCTTGAGTTCGTTCACCTAGGACAATGCAGGAAAAGTGCAGAGATATAGACAAGACAGCACACATAACCAATTTCTTTGGTTATTGTCGCTAATTACTTACTTTGTCCATGACTCAGGCGAGTGTTTCGGGAATTTTCTGTAGAAAATCACTTTAAATGAATTGCGGGCTATGCCTGATTAAGGCAATTGTTTGTTTGGGTGTCTACTGGTGCAATTGATTGAACTGAAGAACTCCGTTTTTTGTAGCGTGGAGCAATAATGGATTTTTAATTTTTGCGATCACGGAATTTGCACTGCAGAGCGTTCTAGAAGAAACACGAGAAACAGCGATTTCATTGGTGCGGTGTTGGTAGCAGTGGGGATGTGTTCGGACATTTACTGCTTGGTGGATGACATTGCGGAATTTCGCATAAGGGTGGGCTCTCATTAGGCGCAGTGTGGAAAGTTGAAAGAGCAATCGGTTTTAGCTAAGTTGCAGTGAAGAGAGGATATTTTTTTCTTTTCACTACAAGAGTAACGCTTACTCAATGCTATAAATAGAAGCGACTTTGAGTCTGATCGTGGTTTAGTTTGTTTATTTGTTCAAAAGAAAAAAAAACATTTAGCTCTATACATAATACATTTTCCAATTACAGCGTTATTCATAAAGCATGATCAACTACGAATTAACCTTGATTTTAGTTTAATTATTCTTTAATACGCTATTTCTTATTCATTACTATTTTCGTCACTTATCAACGTTGTTCAACTCTTCGTTAACGTAAATGCCAAATTCGGCATTTAAAGCTTAACCAAAGTGACAGATGGAAATATTTTTTTCATTAAATAAAAATATTTTTCATCCAAAATGGACAGTTTCTTAAGTTTTATAAATCATTTAGATATGTTAAATGATGTCATCAACGCGCAAACCCCAAATAAATCTAAAAAATGGATTAATCCTCTTCAATGTCTCCGTGAGCAGGAATTCCGAGGAAAACAAGCGAAAATATCTCCAACCCCAGAAGAGCACCGTTGCGGTTGTACAGTTTTGGTGTTGTATCGTGTGGATCATGTGTATCCACCGAATCGACCATTGTACCGATATTGTATGGTCGCATGCTCTTGAGTGTACAACCGCTGTCGCATGCACAGATTGTATGGTGTGTAGGTTAGGTTAGGTTAACCGAGAATAAGTTAATCATGAATCAAAAGGCAAATAAGGAAATGTATTGAATACGGCTGTTAGTGTTTTGTTTTGTATAAGAGTTTTAAATTTAAAAATTGTCTTTAACATATTTGATAATATTTCTTTTGAAAGCTGCTAGATTTGTTTTATTTCTTAAAATAATTGGCAATTCATTGAACATTTTGAAGCCTTTATATTGCAAAGAATTTTGCAATCTTCCTTTTAGGAAGTTTGGTAGTCTGTTCTTAATAAATAGGATTGTACCTCACGGATGTATTGCACATAACTTAGTAAAAAAATAGGCATAGGGCTATTTTTCATTTTATAAATTAACAATACAATTTCATTACCATTGTGTGTTTGACTGACAACCATTTTAGCGAATTTAACATAAAATGAATTGACATATCTATTGCACTTTAAAATACATCGCATTGCTTTATTTTGTAACAATTCCAATCTTTGTACTATACTGCCCGCACATAAAAACACAATACTCGAAGTGTGGTTTAATTATTAGGTTATAAATATTTATTCTACTTAATGTAGATATGTCATTTCTCATTCTTTTAAAAAAAAACCTATCTGTTTTGCAATTTGTTTACATAAATAATCAACATAATTGCTAAAAGTCAATTTATCATCAATTGTTATACCTAAATACTTGATTTCATCAATCTGTTTTTATATATTCACCGTCAATTTTCAGTCTCACATCCCCTCCTTGTCGTTTATTTATGATAAGTTGATTGCTTTTCGTCACATTCAGTATGGATAGTCTTGTTTCTTGCATCACAAAGACTGCACGGACTTTTCAACATTCTGCCAGACACAAGGGAAAACAAACAAGGTGCGACTGGGAGTGCGCGACAGCTAGAAGAACGTTGTTTGCTTATCTACACAAAGGGAAACGGACTCTAACTATGCAATAAGGATGTACCAAAAGGCCAATACAGAATTCAAAAACGTGCAGGGATAAGCAGTCAGGGTATATACGAGGGCTGTTCGATAAATCAGTGACTTTGATGCAAGATAGCGCTCGGATCTCGTAGGGGATTTTTTTTCTCACATCTTTGTTTCTTTCTCGGCATAGACAAAAAAATCAACTAGATTTGTCAAACACTTAACTTTGGTATGCGAGATTTGGCCAAAATAGAAAAAAGTGAGTTTCGTGTTTTAATAAGGTACTACTTTTCGCGCAGTAAAACCATTAAAGAGACTGAAAATAGACTTAAAAAAATACTGTGGAGACCCTGCTCCCTCGCATAGAATGGTACACAAGTGGTTTACTAAATTTCGTTGCGGTCATACGAGTACAAAAAACGCTGAGCGCCCAGGACGTCCAAATGACGTCACAATGGAGGAAATGGTAAACAAAATCCACGATGTTGTGTTGGACGATCGCCGTGTCAAGGTTCGTGAGATAGCTGAGATTGTAGCAATTTTGAATGATACCATCATTCGAATCCTGCATGATCATTTAGGCATGAAAAATTATCGGCAAGATGGGTGCCGCGTTTGCTGACGGTGGACCAAACACGGATTCGGGTGAAGATTTCAAAACAGAGTTTAGGAGTTGAACAGTTGATGAATCCTGGATACACTACTACACGCCAGAAATGAAGGAACAATCGAAACGGTGGACTTCTGCGGGCGTACTTGCCCCAAAAAAGGCAAAAACGGTTCCATCGACAGGAAAAGTCATGATAACGGTTTTCTGGGATTCCGATGGCGTAATCTTCATTGACTATTTGAAAAGGGAAAAACAATCACCAGGCAGTACTATACCAATTTATTAGATAAATTTAATGCAGAATTGATGGAAAAACGGCCCATTTGAAGAAGAAAATAGTGCTGGAAGGGTTGAAAAAGTTGGAATATCGCTGGGAAAAGTGCATCGCACTGAAAGGAGACTACGTTGAAAAATAAATTCAATTTGAGAAAAAAAAAGAGTATTTAATTTCAAGTCACTGACTTATCCAACAGCCCAACAGGCAAACAACTTTACGCATTCTTCGTCGACTTCAAAGCAGCCTCTGACACCGTTGGCAGGATAGCGCTTTTCTACAAGCTGAGTAACCTAGAAGTGTCAACGAAAATGCTGAAAGTGATTCAATGTTTGGATACCGATAATAGGACTTCCGTATGAGATGGATGCAACCTGTCCAACTAGTTTAGGTCTCAGATGAGGGTCAAACTGGGATGTTTATTGAGCCCATTTCTTTTTTCTATATTCCTGGATGATCTTTCAACAGTTTTACGGGGATGACTCGTGTTTGAAGGGCTTATTCTCTACGATTTTGTCTGAGTCCCAACATTGATTGAAATAATGATCAATAGGCCATAGCAATACTGTAAGTTATGGAATCTTAAAGTTAATATAAATAAAGCCAAAATAGTGATGTTCCGTAGTGCTAGTACGTCTCGTAATGACTTTACCACATTAATTGCCATTTATAAAGCATCTGAGAAAAAACTTACAGAACCGCAAAGAGCGATACATTTTAGTTGGAGAGGTATATTGGGAAAAGGAACATACCACCAAGTGCACAATTTAAAATTCATGTGCTATGCGGCATAAGTTTGGGGTGTATCTCAATATGAAGAAGTAGAGAAACTGTTGAGATTACCTGAAAATACACCTATCTACATGCTGCATTTGGAAACGGGATTGTCCCCATTATACATTTTCACGCTAAGGTTACACTTTTTCTATATTTTGAAAGGATACAGCCCACCGCATATAGTAGTGCAACGTCTTTTAAAGAGAAAAAAGTAATTCTTCAGTGAATGGTCCAGAATGTAGTATTCTTATATCAGATTAATATATATATTAACATTCAGGGAGAAAGCGAGACAAAGCGAGGGTAGAGGTATAAATCGGGTGCAAAACCATGATCTCGACGAAAGAAATCATTTCCACAACCGCTACAATCTTAAGGCTGAACTATAATAGTCGGAAACAACTGAAGCTAATGTAATAATTCTACGTCAAGTTTCCTTTAGTACCGTCAATAGCACAAGTAGCCGATAATAGGCGTATATTTTTGGAAACTGTCAAATCGATTTGCCCGTCATTTGAGCTGTTGCGTTATTTTATGAATATTTTTTACTTGTGTTATTTTTTTAAGAATTATATTTATTCTAATTATACTAACCTGACTGTTAAAAAGGCAATTGTTTGCTTCGTAGACTCTTGAGGCTGGACTCACATAAGTGCAAAAGAGAAAGAAAATTCGAAAAGTTGAGCAGAAAAATATTTTGCCCTGTGAGTCGAGTGTAAAGTTTTCATCGACTTATTTTGACGTTTTTCTTTTCTCTTCTTCATTTTATCATTATGTTGCTTCATAAAACAACAAAATAAAAGAGGAATGTCAAATTTGAGTCATGAAAAAAAGTCCCAAGTGTAAAAGCGCGAAACTGATGAAAGAAAATAACAAAGACAACTTCGAAAAGGGTCCCGCCTCAAAAGTCTACGTGTAAAAGCAGACTAGCCATGCACAACTGTTTAACTGTCAAATTTCCGTATGAAAGAGCGAATGGATTCGCTTTTTCGTAAGTTCCTAGAACTAAACGAAAACTTAATCGAAGCCGAAAGCTATTATGGTCAAACAACACTAATCCTGTGTATTCGTACTATTTCGGAAGTGGTCACACGAAACTATTCGATCTCGTTCATATGGCCACCGCTAGCTCGTTTGCTGAGATAGCAAACTTCATTGACCATTACATGGCGATCATTTTCATCGACGAAAAACTACGGTGCATTCACACCTTCGGCATGAAATCCAGAACACATGGTCACTTTTTGCGTATGCAATGAAGTCTCTTGAAGCAGACGTGGGCTTGTTGCTGTCCAGTAATGCATATTTTGCTTATTAACAAAGCCATTAAGCCAAAAAGTGGCTTCATCACTCAAGATGATTTTTCGATGAAATCCAGGCACTTAAAGTTGCGACCACCGACTCAGAATTTCGGTAGTAATTTTTAATAATTTTCAAACGTTGCTCGCTCGTGAACTTCACCATGATAAAAATGTAAACCTTGACTGACGTTTCGACATTGACAGATCATAAAAAAAATTTAAAGGGTGCGTTTGTATTAAAATACAAAATAAATTGTATTTGTGAATCGTTATAGGATCACCCATTAGAGGTCACAACCGCTATTGTGCTATTTGAAACATGGAATGCACAATGAATGTAAGCCAATCAAGTACGGGAACATACCTTATGTCGGGTTCCATTTTTTCACTTTCATTTTCAACGCATTTTATTATTTCAAATCAGTATAACTTACGTACAAACAAAAACGCTTAAAGCTAGCTCAATTGACTTATGTAACTATCTTACTCCAACTTACTGTCCCATGCGGATACTCTAAGCTAATCCTAACACTTAACATATGTCTTTCGACATAATTTCACTGAATTCCTTTGTTATAACTTAACTAATTGGAAAAAAAAAGTAAGAAAAATATTTTTAGTTTATATAAAGTGACTGGACTTTTTATTTGTTTGTAAATATACATAAAACTATTTAAAAAAAAAATGAAAAGGAAACCCAAATCCCAGAGCACTCAGACTCTTCGTCCATTGTACTACCAGGCAGGACCCTTTTTCCTTTTTATCGGGAGGCTTATGATTCCTTAAACTTAACTAAAGCTTAAAAACCACCTTAAAATAATCTTAAGCTTAAACTTGCCTACAATGTGTAATTAAATACACTTTTTTTTAAAGCAAAGTGCTGTGCTTGTTTTTCCTTAGTCAAGACAATGTAAGCCGTCCATTGCTATTATATATAAAAGAAACAATAGATGACCCGCTTTTCCCCGTTAGAGGCTACCGCGGATTAGGGGGAAACAACGGCGGTGTTCCCACTGTACCGGAGATGCTCTACACTACTCTTTAAGTGCCAGGGCCTAGCTTCTTGCAACCACTCGTGTTGTGTGCTTTATATTTTTTCACATGAATGGAAGGCACCCTCAGTTTAGTGCCATATTCGAAGGGCGTTTGTGAGAAGCTTTTTCGCCACAACAATACTCTCGGATGTTTGTCAGACGTTCGCCAGAGTTGGGACCGTGAAAAAACTTTTTGGTGTTTTCTGGGATTCGAACTTGGAACCTCACGCGGAGTGGTCCGACGCACTAACCACTTGCGCCATGGCACCCACTCTGAGCGATGCCTAGGTCGTATTTGAGTAGCCTATACACAGCTATTCTGGCGGCGTGGAAGATAAGCGGCACCGCTAATAAAGGAGCTATAGGAACGCTTCTGAAGGGACAAAAGTGACAAACAACATTCTCGTGATAGAGATAGTTGGGGTAATAAGCCACAAAGAGCAGGCTATTCATCGAGGTCATTGCTCTTGCAATGTGCCTTCAATTCATCTTGATCAAAAAATGATCCACTCTGATCAGATTCGGCCTCTAGTACAGGACTCCATTAGGATAGAATTTTATGTTATGAACATTCTGGTATTCTGTACAAACGAAGGCAAGCCCTCTCAGACACTCGGATCTTTTCCAACAAGTTTGGCCCCACATTGAACCATACGGGACATCTATATGTGAGCATAGTCCGAATGAGGGAAATGTAGCAGATTACCTTCACGTTTGCATCGAGTTGGCTGCTATAGAACCGTCCCTTTGGAAGGGCGAAAGCAACTTTGGCTCTGGCCAAAACATAGATATTGATCTAGCCAGACCCCAAGGTACCCAAACACTTCGACTCTCAAGTAGGTGTCCATGCCGTCCCACGATAGAGAACTTTCTCCAGTTATTTCTGGTTTCCCTAGAGGTCCCAGGCAACGGCGTTCTGAACAGGATGGTCTCCGATTTCTGAAAGTTGATCCTATGCTTCCAATCATCACAGTATTTCTTAATCTTATCGAAGTTACGCTGCAAGAATATTGAAATGACCCCGATCTTAGGTCTTGGTCTGTCGTCTGCCTACGCTATAGCATGGTGAAGTGAAACTATTAGAGCGCTGCATGTTCCTAAAAAAAAGATTCCAAGATATGCTCTGATTGCCATTAGGAAAAATTGGTAGGGTCAAGTCTGGCATCTCCTTAGCAGTTTTTTTTTCTTCACTCTCACTCTGTGCTAAAAAGTGATTGGCACTATTCTAATATTTATACGAGTAGGTACATAGGTATATAGAATACATATATTTCAGATTCGATCGCTTACTTTGCGAAGACGTCCTTAACATCTGTGTAGAGTACTCACAAAACTATCTAAATCGATCTTTTAGTAGTCTCCAAATTAGCTAAATCCTTTTTTAAGGTCCATTCACAATTCAGCGAACTGCGAACGCGAACAAGCAAATATTTGCAAATTTTGACATTTCATTCACAGCAACTTTTTTATCTGGTCGTCACAATCCGCGAATTTCAGCTGTCATTTATTTTGTGACTAACTGCCTAAACGCCAAAAATATATAACGTAGCTTTCATTTTCATTTTATTCGGTATATATCTTATCTTTTTTTCGTCCACGATCTTACTCACCAAGAGTAAATCAAAAGAATTATAAGGTTAAGCTCTCGCGAAAGTTTTTGTCGTGCGAATGTGTATTACGTCCTACATAAGTGGAACGTGAATAAAAGTTGACAGTGCGTAAGAAGTATTGGCTTATTCGTGAAATTATCGATGAATTGTTAATTTCTTCGAAGAAACTAATTAAAATTTAACTTGTTTTGTACTAATCGGTAGATAAGGTCCATCCGTGTACACAATCTAAAGCGCTTTAAGGTGTTTCAAGGTGCTCTAAAGTGCTCGAAGTGTATTCGCGTACTGAGCGAACATGACAGATAAAGAGGAAAATTGATAAGTAACGAGTAGCGAGTAGTTATTTCCCCTCGGTGCTTGAATGTGTTCGAAGAATTTCTGCCGATACGAACGTAAAAACTGCCAAGTGGAACCAGCTGATTGTCAAATGAGTCAAAGAGTTCTTGATTTCATTTCAAAAAGTCATTAGACATAAAAAATAGATGCAAAGATACTCTAAGAAGAAAATGTTGTGATCTGTGAATGTTCACCTAAAACATTTCTTTTTAACTTAATATAAATCCGTTGGTTTTCACACGAGTTTAATTTGTTCATTATAATTCTTTTAATGACAGTTGGCTCGAAATGGCTTGCTTTTCATTCGCGTACTTTTGCTTCGATTTTCCTCTCTCCGAGAGTTTTTAATCTCCTCATATCATACTAGTTGTTGGCTCGCAAAGTATGCGAACGGACGTATAAATTAAGCTGTGATCTTTTGAAATATTAGAATTGTCAATTTTGTTTGTTTGTTCGCAGACGAATACGTACATAACCCCGAAGAGAATTTTTTTGCTCATTTTCTTCGTCCTCTTTGTGCTTTGTCCCTTCGCTCTCTCCATAGTTGATAAACACTGTCCTGTTATAGAAGCCACTACATGCCATCTAGCGAACAGTTAAGCTAAAAATAAATTTCGTCTGAAGATAATACTTTTAGATACAATGGTATTATACATAGATGTTTTTTTTTTTTCAGTATTCATCCAACCCTAATTCAAAGTATATACAGCGTACGAAGTCGAAAAAAATCCATTGCCATCATCGGTTCGTTTGTGATTTTTCGTTTTAATTTCTGTTATGTAGTTGAAAACTCTATGAATCAGCACGACGTAGTTTTTTTAATTCAAATAAAACTGCCACTTCTCGTTCCTCTGCCACTTCTCTGTCCTCTGTGCTCTCAACGTTAAATCAATCACTGAGTCAGCGCCATCTGCATGCAAACCTCACCATACCATCTTCTGTCACACAGTATCTTTTGACATTATCAGTTTTTCTTTGTGGAAAAAAAAACCTTAGAACAAAAAAAAAATTACCTCCGACCAACGATAACCCCAGCAAAATCTCGTCGGCGAGCAGGCAGAAACCAAATATCATCCCGTAATTTATTTTATTACTTTTATAACTCCACTAGTTAGAATTACAGTTGCCTACCGAAAACAAACAGCCCAAACAGACAAAATGGGTGTCACTAGTAAAAATGTTTCACTCGCTCTGTTCGCCTTAATTGGATTTCTACTAATCGGCAATATCAACTTTGGCGTTGACGCCGAAAAGGAAATTCCGATGACAAAATTTGGCCAAAATGTTGGTGGACCCACTATGACCTTCCTCTATTGGTGAGTTGTCCTTATTCTGAAATGTAGCCTCAAGCTGAAACGGTTTACCCTCTTCTAGCTACTCGTGCGGCTATCGAAAGGCATTCGATGACTATGTGAATATTTTGGCCGAGAAGTATCCACAGATCACCATACAGGGTGCCAACTATGATCCACCTGGCTTCAACATGTATTTATCGAAAGTTATTTTCTTGCTAAAGATTGTGCTTATCGTTGTGATTGTGTCGGCGTATGATATCTTTGGCGCTGTAGGCCAGCAGACACCCGGTTGGTGGCGGCATTTAATCGACAACAAGTTGTATGCGTGTATGATGATCTTCTTTGTTGGGAATATGGTCGAGGCGCAGGTGAGTAATGACACGAGAGTACAACAAGTCGTCGGCTAGGAGTGTAAAGCCGCTAGTTCCACTTTTTCGTATTGGTATCAATGGTTTGGAAAAAGAAGTTTCGTAATATTGATTAGCTCAAGTAGTCCTTTCTTTATTCCTAGTTCTTCCAGGGGACCCATACTTAGTTTTTTGCTTTGCACGTATATTGTAGAAGGGTTCATTATAAGCATAGAGACTTCTATTTTTAAGACATACATATAAAACGTACCAGAGGTTTCCAATTCGGCTAAAAATATGCAAGTATTTTCGTTTTTCAGTTCTGACACAAGGCACAGGTTTTACTGCAGAGCGGAATCAGAGTTGTAAAATAAATTGTTTGTGTTTCTCTTTTAGTCCAGAGACAGTTCGTATAGTTCGTGATTGGATCTTCTCCTCCAAAATATCTTACAAAGAATTTTTCTCTCGAAGCGACCAAGGATATCGTCATCCTCTTTTAATAAAGTCCATGTTTCAGTGCCGTAAAGCAGGACTGGGATGATCAGAGTCTTATACAGAGTCTACTTAGTTGTTCGAGATAGGGATTTACTGTTGAATTGCCTTATAATCCCAAAAAAACCAGCGGTTGGCAAGATTTCTATGCTGATGCCGTTTTTAGACATAGTCCCTTACTACCTTGAAGTTATAGCTGCCCGCTGTGACGTTCTGTCCAATTCGTCGGTGTTGATTGTCCCTTCTTGTTGACAGCATATACTTGGTTTTGCCCTCGTTTATCGCTAAACCTATTTTGGCCACTTCTTCCTCAATGCTTGCAAACGCACTGGTGACAGCCCACTCCGTTCTTCCAATTATATCAATATCGTCGGCGTATGCAAGCAGTTGTACGGACTTTTGATAGATTGTACCTCTGGTGTTGGCTTGTGAGTTCCGCACAATCCGTTCAAGAACAATATTAAAGAAGTCACATGACGGCACGTCACCTTGTCTAAAACCTTTCTCGGTGAGGTCTTTACCGACCTTGATGGAGCAGCGAGCGTTTTCCATCGTCATCCTGCACAGACGGACAAGTTTGGCAGGGATTTCAAAACCAGACATGGCTTTATAAAGCTCTTCTCTATAGATGCTGTCATAGGCGGCCTTGAAATCGATAAAGAGATGGTGACTATCGATTTGAGATTCTTGAGTTTTCTCCAGGATCTGCCGAAGTGTGAAGATTTGATCGATGCACTCTACCAATTCATCACCAGCTGCATTGATAAGTTCAGCTGGTAAGCCGTCAGGTTCAGCAGCTTTGTTGGATTTCAGCTCAGATATTGTTATCCTCACTTCGTTTTAGTCGGGTGGACGGACATTTTGAATATCATCGTCTATGTTGAATGGTTTATTCTTCCTGACAGCTGGATGTTGGTCTTCGTCGCCGTTATACAGTCTGCAGAAGTCATTTTTCCATATTCTCAGCACCGACTGTGATTCTACTACGAGGTTTCCATTTTCATCTCTACAGGTTTCTGTATGTGTATTGCTTCTCTGACACGTTCTTTTTACCTTTTGGTAAAACTTTCGTACATTGTTCCTGGAGTATAAGCTCTCAATTTTTTCAATCGCGCGCTTCTCATGCTCTTTCTTCTTCTTTTGGAGAAGCCGATGTTCTCCCCATCTATTTTGCTCGTAGAGCTCACGAGCAGCTCTCGTCTTCCCTTGCAGCGCTGCTTTATATGCCTCTTGTTTTGCTGCATGCACTCTTCGGCATTCTTCGTTTCGTTTGCGGCGTTTCTGATGGCATGTTGGCAGCGTTGCCACTGGTCTTCGGCACTTGATGCTAACGACATAGGGGTGATTGAGAGATTTCGGGATACGAGCTCAGCGAAGACTCTGGCGGTCTTTTGCGTTTGTTACTTTTCGACATTAAATTTTCTTGTTCAGTTTGGGATATTCGCATTCGTACCTTGTCTACCACAAGGTAATGATCCGAGTCTATGTTGGCCGCTCGGAAGGTCCGCACATCCAAAATACTGGAGGCATGTCTTGCGTCGATCGCAATATGATCAACTTGGTTGATCATTGGATCGCCATGTCTGCTTATGAATATTGAGATGAGGAAACCATGTGCTTGCTATGGTGACATTTCGCTCCACGATGCGATCAAGCTTGGAAATAAGTTTTTCTTATTAGGTCCGTTCGTGTAGCCTTCCAAAACAGCGAAATTTTACGAAAACCTGTTCGAGTACGGAGAATTTTCGTAGTTTTTCACAGAAGAGAGCGCTCTCGACAGAGTAAGAAATTTACCCATACTACGAATTTTAGCCCAAGAAATTTCTTTGGGCAGATTTATGAAATTTGTCAAATCTGTCGAATCGTTGTATATGTCATTTTTTGTTGGCTTGTTCCTTCTCTTTCTTTCTTTTGCGAAGAATTGGGTTTGAGACAACTGCGCCTGTATGATGGTAACAAATTTATACGCAAATGTAGACAATACTAATACCGTTATCGTTCGCTACATTCACTCCAATGTCAAGTTAGGGTGGGTGGAATCGCTTCGGTCGCAAACAGGGATTGAAATTCGGTAAATGTCTGCATACTTTTCGGTCGAAGTTTTCCCCTTCAACATGCAAGCAAATCTTACGCTGTCAAGCATTTTTACTCACTCCGTATTTAAATAGAAATTATTTTACGTATTAGCGAAAGATTTTGAGCCGAACCTCGCTCTTCACTTGTTTGAACACAGCATTAGAGGTGGGACTGTGATTGTAATCACTGCTAGTTATACCTCTGTTCTTTTCGTTTATAGAACAATTGTGATTGCTCACTGTGTTCTAGCTTAGGGTGGTTATCTGCACAGACACACTTAGACCAGTAAAGACCCATTGTGATGCCATGATCCTTCTATTTGATTATCGAAGGACTAATAAAACCCAAACGTAGTTTTTAATAAAGCGAATGATACTTATGAAGTCTGAGGACGCCAATACGCCGAGGCTTTTGAGCCATTTTTGTTGACAGTGCCGGACATGTGTATAGAAAGAGAATGATGATTTCTTTCTCTGCTTACTCTCTGCAGGTTCTTCAAACGTCGTTTGAGAACAGGCCCAACCTTTTAGTAAGTTGGCTTATCAGTGTCCAGTGCGGACACTGATAACATAGCTAATCTGTGATCGGTTTAGCCTAACCAGCGGTCTGATCCATCCTAGGCCAGATCTGTCTCAAAATGTAACACGTTTAGCCATTGTTGTTGTATACTCCGAGGCGAAAATTGTAAAACGGTTGTTTTGTTTTATGGCGATCGATGGCAACGTTTATATATGTTTTTATTATTTGGTCACGGAAATTCAGGGAAGTAAAAGATATACAGTGGAAACATGAAGAAGCAAGTAATGCCCTTAATTTATATCCTAAACCTTTTTTTTAAGCAGATAGGTGGATTGTAGTGTTCCAGATAAATTGTATTCCAACCAAAAGCTATAGTTCAACTGCGATCTACGTTGACTACAGTGATCTAGAAAACCTATTAGACTGCTAAGCCTATTTATAACCGCTCTGCTTCAGTTTAAAGAGTGCATCCTAAATTTTGATTCATTTAATCTTTTCTTTCTTCCTTAGCTCTTCCAGTTTTTTGGATTATTTGATTTTTAATGTGAATGTTTCATAGGTTTTGTTATCTTTTAAAATAAGTGAAGATGGACTTACTAGCAATACACTCTTAGCCGATAATATTGCATTACTAACACTCTTCTCTACTTTACCAGCTTGTATCGTCTGGAGCATTCGAGATTACACTGAACGATGTGCCGGTGTGGTCAAAACTACAAACCGGGAGAATTCCAGCACCACAGGAGCTGTTCCAGATCATAGACAGTCAGCTGCAGTTCTCCGATAAGATTCAAGAGAACCCAGACTTTGTCAAATAATAAGAAGTCCATCACACCAACCATTTAGAGTAGATTAGGTAATTGCTATTGCCGTTGATAGTCAGTCAGTCCCCCAGGTTTTTGTTCTCGAGCAATGTGCGTGTTTAATGTAGGTTTCCCCTTTCCTTGTGGGCGCGAATTTATTGAATTATTAAGTATTGTCCAACAATTTCACCTTGTTGAAGCCAATGACCAGTTTTATGTGTGACCAGATGCGCAGTGTATTTCGATTGGGGGGTTATGAGTTATATTGATTTATTCTTTGTTAATAATTATAATTATTTCTCTATTTCTCTGTCTACTTTATATGTGAAGTAAATGTATTGTAAATTCCGTAAATAAAAGAAAACTGATCAATATAAAACGGCGGTATTTTGTAGCAGATTTACGTAATGTTCCATGCAGCAAACAATAAAGGTAAAGATTGCTTCCGCTAAAGCCACCCTTCCTTGGATGCAGTGTCAGCGAAAGCATTTTTCAGATTTTCAAAAAAAAAAAAAAAAAATCACAGAATTAAGCAGGTGCTACCGAAAAAGTGCAAAATATACGTTTTTACGACATTAACCGGCAATAAATAACAATCACCCCGATTGTCGTTGGCGTTTGTTGCTTTTCGACGATTGTCGTTTTATTCCTTAGATGTAGCACGAATCCATTTTCATAACTTTTTCACTGTGAAAGAGTTGTAATAGTATTCTACACGACAAACAAATTGCTTAGTACAGTTTAACGGTCAGCTGTTCATAGCTATGAATAAAACGACAATCGTCGAAAAGCGACAAACGCCAACGACTATCAGGGTGTATGCAAAAAAAAAATGCTCATAATTAACGACAACCTATCGATAACATTAAGGTCTGGGCTATTCCCAGGGGAATTTCGACATTCAAGCCCGATTTTCGTTTTATATTGGGTTATCTGTAAAAAGAAAACAATAGGTCCATTCGTTTACTGTTAAGGCGAACATTTGTAAAAGAGAGATTATCAGACTTTGGAGTAAAAATCTTTCTACAAAAGAGAAACTGCAAAAAAGAAAAAAAAAAACGCATTACGTCAAGCTACTCAGGTGCTTCTTTTCAGTACTCCACATCTATAAAAAAAAAAACATTTTTAATGAACTCTAAAGTTTCTTTAAAGTACTCTCTAATATGAATTTACCTATTTAATTCGTTTGGAA
Organism: Brachypalpus laphriformis; assembly: GCA_945910035.1. Classification (NCBI taxonomy): domain Eukaryota; kingdom Metazoa; phylum Arthropoda; class Insecta; order Diptera; family Syrphidae; genus Brachypalpus; species Brachypalpus laphriformis. Next base: position 131,645,721 of record OX246755.1, read on the forward strand.
TGTCCTAGTATTCTTTCTTTCTTACCTTTTCTTCCATTAATAGGTCTGTTTCTTTACTTTTTGGGCAAAAAATAGTAAAAGAGAAATCATCAGCCTTAAGAGTAAAAATTCTCTCTCATAGAGAGAAGCTACAAAAAAAGGTCTGTTCCTTTACTTTTTGGGCAAAAAATAGTAAAAGAGAAATAATCAACCTTAAGAGTAAAATTCTGTCTCAAAGAGAGAAACCCATAATTAAACGTCAACGTTTTCAGGTGTTTCTTCGGTACTCTACATCTATGTCAAAAATTTTCATTGAACTTTGAAGTTCGTTTTTATTGCTTTTAAATATTTTTATTTTTATTTATTTAATATTTATTAAAATGTAAATAAATTACAGTTTTAACTTACAACTACAGCACTAGCTACCAGGGCTTTCGGCTACTTTATTTTGATAAATAAGAAGAGGGATTAGGGAAAGATTCAACTAATGGGGAAGTGTTCAAAAAACTGTTCAAAGAAATCGAACACAGATATAAACACCTTAATTGGCTTCTAGTTTTCACGGACGGATCAAAAAGTGTATCAACAATCAAAGCCATTCAAAATATCAACAACAACACACCTATCATCGCAAATATACGGGACATCCTCATCGCAAAAAACAGTAAAATAAAACTAGTCTGGGTACCAGGACACGTTGGCATCCAGGGTAACGAAGAAGCGGACGCTGCAGCAAGACTTGCTGCAAAAGAACCCCTTATCACTTTTTACACCAATAATAAAAAGGACATCTCGAGGAAATTAAAAATGTACTGGAATGCAAAGAGAAGTGATAACTGGAAGCAGTATATACACCACTATACCACTATCAACCCCCACGGAGATTACGCTGTCTACCCTACAAATGTAACAACCCGAATGACTAAATGTTTTATACGACTTCGCCTAGGGCACACCAATGTTACACAGTCATCTACTAAGCAAAAACAATCCACCGAATTGCCACATCTGTCTAAAAAACGAAATTCTATCAATCCGACATTTAATCTTCGATTGTCCAAAAATAAAAACCTTATCAAATAACCTGTTCAATAATAGTAATTTGTGTGAAATACTATCTCATCCCTCAGTAAAAAACATTACAAACCTTTTTAAATTACTAACTATTATCAAATTAGAAAATAGCTTTTAAATATAAATTTACATATTTAAATGCGCAGAAATGTCCTAGGAGAATATTCAACTTTCATTTGGGTCCCTTTTTTTTTCATTTTTTATTTGCCCTTTTGCAGCAAATTGAATTAAAATGAAAAATAACCCAAAACAAAAGAAAAATAAAAACATCCAAACAAAGTAACAGCTGACTTTGACAGAAAGTACACTTCTTACCGGCAGAAATTTGTTGAGTAAGAATTCGTAAGATTTTTCACTGAGGGGAAATTTTTACTCTCTCGTTGCCTCTCTCTTTTACTACTTTTTGAGTAAAGGAACGCTGTTTAGTAAGAATTCGTAAAAATTCGTACAAATTTGTACGAATTTGCAAGTAAAGGAACAGACCTATTATTCTTGATTTCCCAACCAAACTGTCTTTACAACATCGATTTTCAAATACAGTGCACTCTCGATTTTTGCAACCCACGTAATGGATTTCCTTTTATCGATTTTCGCAACAAATCCAAAAAAAAGTTATCGATTTTTGCAACTTTGAAATTGTACGACACAAAATGCATACATACATATGTGTGTGTACGCTTTACTATGCAATGTTGCAGTAAAGAGCAAACTCTTGACGACATCAAAACTGTTGGCACACAATGGTGACGCTGTCGTACGTCGTGTTCATATGTCAATCCCGTCGCGTGTTGTATGCCTCTCAAAAAATGCGTCCACAATGAAGTCGCATACTTATGTTATTTAAATATCAACTGGATTGAAAATGTGTTAAATTCAAATAAAAGTCTGGGAAGGGTTTTCTAAAGCGGATGTAATGGATTCCACAATATTTCATATGATTTCACTAATCCAATCAATTTTTTCTGTTTGCTGCTCCTCCATTGCTTACTACTTATCAGCCTTGTCGCGCGACAAACAAAAAAAAAACAAATATTTGCCGCAACAGCTCTTTAAGTGCCAGGGCCTAGCTTCTCGCAACCACTCATGTTGTGTGCGTTATATTTTTTCACACGAATGGAAGGGACCGACAGTTTAATGCCGAGTCCAAACGGCGATTTGAGAAGCTTTTTCGTGGCAACAATACTCTCGGATGTTTGTCAGATGTTCGCGGGACCGTGAAAAAACTTTTTGGTGTTTTCTGGGATTCGAACTTGGAACCTCATGCGTAGTGATCCGACACACTAAACACTTACGCCACGGAGCCCACGTCGCGCTACAAATATCATATTAAAAGTCGACCAACTCACGGGGCGACGACAGCGACAGCGAGTCACTGTGTTCACTTCTATTCATTTGCGCGTATTTCAACTTTTGACAGGACGTACGACAGCGACACTATTGTGTTCCAGCAGTAATCCGTCTAGAAGTAGTGCCGTTACTACGACGCGTCTAGATTTTTATTTTTTTTAATCAAAATAAAATTCTTAAATGTAAAGTACATAATGTAATTTTATTTATAAATCATAGAGTACACAGAGTAAGCATTTTTAAAGTGTTTTAATTTTCTGTTCGATTAATGCAACTTTTCGATTTTTGCAAAATGGTCGTGTTTTCATTAGTTGCAAAAATCGAGAGTGCGCTGTAATTAACTACCACAGTAATCCCACTCCTCTTTTTCTGATTTGGTCGAGAGCGTGCGTCCATCGGTTGATTGTTGTATTTATATCAAATTCATGAACCTCGAGAATATTTTCGACGATGCTAAATGCCTCTGATCGAAGGTGTTAAATGTTATAAGTATTTTCTACTCACCTTTGCATTAAAACCATGTTCCCACCGTACCGAAATCCGGAGATTTCGATGAATTTTTACCGAAATCTCGAAAACCGTTTCCACAGAGTTAAAGTGATTTCAAATGACAATAATTGGCATTTTTGTAGGCTGGAGTGCGTTCCAAGTCAAGCAAATATTATGAATAATGCCTTACATCTTGGAACAGCTGAGATAACCAAATTAATCATGCTCGGGAGTGGAGGTAAGATAGGTTTTCACAACCACAATCAGCGATTTTTTTTTATTTTTAATTTGCGCGCACTCAAGGGGCTATGAATAACATGTTTGTACACAGTGTGGGTGTTGGAAAAAATAGATAGAGAGAGAGAAAGATTTGGTAGAGTAGTTTGAAGCTCAGCTGTTTATGCTTCAAAGAAACTCCGGGGGTGCTGTCCAAATAACAGGGGAAATTTTAATTAATTTTTTTTCCCATAACCGATGTCATAGACGAATCAATCATCCAATAGAGCGAACAATTTTTCCAGCCATATGACCAAGCTACTGCCAGTGTCGCGCCTTCGCAGTAGTGTTCACACAAGCGTTCGCAATTGATCGGACTAACTTTATATATTTCATGAGAAATAATGCTTGCGGACGTCCGGATTCGAACCATGAACCATTAGAATGGCAATTGACGACCTTACTACTAGACCATTGTCACGCCCAAAGATACTCAAAATGAGAACTGTCATGAGACGTATTCCACTGAGGGAGGAAATAGCTTCGTATCGGTGAACTTTATAACATTTCTTTGTTTTGTTACACTTTTACCACGCAAATAAGGTTTTGGTACTTATTTTTATTTCTGTGTCTCACAACTCAGTCCCGTGTTAATTTTAAGACCAATATCGCCTTTCGAGAATGTTGTTTCACTTAAAAAATGGAAATCCAACTAAGAAATTGGCGAAATATCCCTTTTTCCTGTGTATGCTTACGAACACAAGGAAAGAGAAATGGCAAATGCTTTCACCTTATGTGAAATTAATAAATTAACTCCATCTAGTCCCAGATCCAAACTCGCATATTTCGCAAATTTCATAAATTGCGCTAGACCTGGAACGCACTACTAATGTTTTGACATCTATAAATGAACACCAAAATGAACCAAAGTTCACGCTGTAGGCTTGTTCGGTTTGACAACCTATCACGGGTGGATGAACTCAAGGAGATTTCAAGTAGATTTCGCCAAAATCCGAAACCTCGTAGGTTTAGAGAAACTTGCGGAAACCTCACGATTTTGTTTGGTGGGAACATGGTATAAGATTAAGCCTGCCAGAGAAAACACTTCCACCAGTGTAGAAGTGGATCGACCCATCTTCTCAAATTGTATCATCACTCCAGAGTGATTTGGAGGGGATAGTGACGAGGAAGTTCTTGCCAAAATTTAGATGTGGAGTAGTGTAGTCTGTGTTTTTGGGAGAGATTTTGAATTTATTCAGAATGGAAGCATGGCTAAATTCTTCTCTTGGCTACTGTTGGGTAGCTTCAAAGCGAACGGCTGCATTCGCTGCCATTTGCTTGCTAAATATATCGAGGGGTATCAGATGAAACAAAATGTCCAGTGCCGCAGAGGGAGTAGTGCTGCGCTTACAGACAAACTACGCTAGCCCTTGCTTAGATAATCTCGATTTATATCTTTTCCTAAGGCTGACAATCACCCCAAATGTGAGTATCGGTCTAATGACCGAAACGTAGAGCCAGTGAGTTATTCGAGGTTGTAGACCACATTTATTTCCAAAAGCTTTTTTGCAAAAGAAAAGTGCTACTGTAGCCTTTTCGAGACTTTCTTGAATATTAGGTTTCCAGATTAAGTTCTTATCCAGGATAAGACCCGAATATTTTGTTGTGTTAGAGAAAGTTAAGCTGATACTATTGAGAGAGGGAGGGTCGATGAACGGAACTTTATATGTCTTGGAGAAAAGTACTAGTTCAGTTTTGTGGGGGTTTACACCCAAACTATACCCAACCGCCCATCTAGTGAGCTTGTTTAAAGCGTTTTGTAGAAGTTCTTTTAGATCAGTGGTTCTTAAACTTTTTCACCACATGCCCCCCAACGGCGAATTAGAAAATCTTATCCCAGTCGAATAAAAACACCCAGCATACTAGATGGAAAGAATAAAATGCACGTGTTGAGCGACACAGTGTCAATACAACTACTAAACTGACATGCGTATCGTATATCTATACTACACATAATTCTTGCGGCATCTTTCCAGTAAAGTAAGGAAATAAGAAGAGAGAATGGGTATATTCACACATTGTAGTACAATAATAAATGTTGGGCGCCGTGGCGTAAGTGGTTAGTGTGTCGGATCACTACGCATGAGGTTCCAAGTTCGAATCCCAGAAAATACCAAAAAGTTTTTTCAGCAAGCCTCCCTTTTACAGTCTTTATACCAGCGCTGGGAGGCATGTCCCACCAGTTGGGAACCACTGTTTTAGAGTATTTAACATAAGTGCTTTCCCGAGACAGCCAAAGCAATATCATCTGCATAAGCGATCGCCGTGCATCCCTCGCCATCCATGATTATCAATAGTTTATTGACCACCAAATCCCACAAAAGGGGAGTAGAATACCGCCTTGCTGAGTGTCTCTACTGACAGACCTTCTAGTAGACGTACCACCCAGCTTAGAGTTGATAATCCGACCATTAAGCTGTTGATTAATTAATTCGCAAAGTGAACTGTCGCTCTTCAGGTCTGATAGTGCATCTGCTATCGCTGAACTATTGAAATTATTGGAAGCGCCTTCTACAATATATTCGGAAAAGCAAACATTGCGAAACAGGGAATATTCAATATTGCGCACTAGTAACCTAACCTAGTGGAAGTTACACGAATTCGAGAACTGAGAGTGAAAATTGAGACATGGGACATGAGTAATAAGACACGAGTTTTTGTTTTGTGTTTACCCTCTGCCCTCGTAATCGGTTCTCGCTGCTTCGACAGAAGTATGTAACGTAGGTACAGTCAACTCCGCTTATCTGAACTACGCTTAACTGAAAAAACTGGTTAACTGAAACACAAAATTTGTCACGGAGCATTTTTTCACAACCTTCATACAAATTACTCACAGAAAACACCAAAAAGTTTTTTCACGGTCCCACCTCTCGCGAGCGTCTGACAAACATTCGAGAGGATTGCTGTCACGGAAAAGCTTCTCAAATCGCCGTTCGGATTCGGCATTAAACTGTAGGTACCTTCCATTCGTGTGAAAAATATAGCGCACACAACATGAGTGGTTGCGAGAAGCTAAGCCCTGGCACTTTAAAGAGCTGTTGCGCCAAATATTTGTATTTGTATACAAATTACTCCGCTTAACTGAAAAGCCTGGCTAACTGAGAAAACTTTTACAACAGAAATTATTAATTTATACTCAAACCGCTCCGCATAACTGAAATCAAATAACTGAATGCCCCCATCCATAAAAGTGACCCGTAAACTAGCATAAAAATATTTATTTTTCCTATTTTTGATTTTCTTTATTTACACGTTATCGAAGTTTTCTTCGAGTTTTTTTTTTTTTTTTTATAAAATATTGACATATTAAATATGATGTTGTTGGTATTTTTTGATTTTCATGTTGGATAAGTGAAATTGTTTTTCAGTTATCCGAAGTTCGCTTAAGAGGAAATACCGCTTAAGTAAAAAAATAATTGTGGCAAATTAGTGTTTCAGTTAAGCAGAGTCAACTGTATAATAAAAAAATCTAATGATTTCAGTCGATGTATCGAGATTACTCGAGACATTGGAATAATCGATTATATCATTCGAATGCGCCCATCACTATTAATTTGGTAATCTCAGCTGTTCCGAAATGACAGCCACTTTGTCCCTAGTTGTGTGTCGACGCCAGCGTTGCCATATTATTTCTGTGGAAACTGTCCACAAGAGAAAATATAACTGCTTTCTTAATAAAAAAACAGTCACCTCAAAAAAAAAAAAAGAAAATATTTATTTTTTGTTTAAACATAAAGAATTCAATTCATTAACAAAATATTATATGATACAATAAATAAAGTAACAAATAAATGAACAAAGTCTGTGTTGTCCATTCCATGCATCATAGAAAATAATTATGTAAATTTACTCTTTCAATTAAGTATAAAAGTTTATACATTTATTTTGTATATATTTCTTGTGTAAATTTCTGAAACATTTCCTTTGTAGGAAGAAAATTTCTACAATCCATATTATTTTTCCTTAGTAGGTCTTTTGTTTTTAAAATACCACATAATGTAGTAATTTTTAATTTATTGCGGATTTTTGTTTTATTGATATTTATCTATGAAAAAATGCGTTCTACATTAGCTGTGGATACTGGGATCAGAAAAATAGCTGAAACTAATTTCTTTAATAATGGGAACGATACTGATCCATCGTCCCTTTTAAAATCGAAAATTATTGACCAAAATTGTTCAATTTCTGTCACTTCAAATAAGTGAGAGTCTAAAAAATTTATATGACACAATTCCCGCCACTCATTATCAATATCTTGAACGTTACTAATACTTTCAACGTTTGGCAAAAGAGTACATAATTGGGATATACTAATAATGTATTTTGTGACTACATTAGCTGGCGCTTGATTTCCGCCGACTTCAAGAATTCGTTTTCGAAATCAAATTTTTTTAATAAACGATTGCACAGTCCTATATAAAATTGCAGACAATGTTCCCTGAAGTCTAACTCTTCAGGCGCTGACAATAGCCGCGTTTTGTTTTCCCCGTGAACTGAACTAGTTCATCTCAAAATAAAAAAATGCTCCTGGTTCACCTAGAAATTTCATTTTCACAAGTTGGTAGCAGCAGCTACACACTGACGTTTAATATGGATTAAAAATGGCGGAAAAATAGCAATCGAAGTGAGAAAAGTGCTTAATATTTCTATATTTGTTTAATAATTAAGTGTTTTTAAATACTTATGTCACAAAGTGAGGATACAACAAACAACAATGATTTACTTCTGCCATTCAGCAGAGCTGCCAACATTTACACATAATTTTTTTTTCTGAAAAGCCATCTAGTGGTGAGGTATGGGATAAAAATTCTAGTTCACGAAAATTGAACCAGCTCAAGTGCTGGTTCAATTGTTGTTTTTGCATCCTGTGTAAAAATATGAACTGAACCAGTTCCCGGGGAAAACAAAACGCGGCTAATATATGTGTAGATCCCAATGCTAAATATACTTCTTCACCCAAGTAAATATCTTTTACATTCCGAAAACCGACTATATTTAAAGAAAAATATAACCAAAAATAATTAAAACTTGCTAAAATTTAGAAAAAACTTAAAAACAGCACGACTTCAAAAAAATGTAATTTTCAGATTAATCTGTCAATATGGTAACGCTGGTCGACGCCAACGCGAGTTTCTCAAAAGCGCGTCAGATCGTGCTTCGTATATCTGGATGGAAACACGGGGAATCCCACTCACTCCACCATCACTTTACATTCTTCTTTCTTTCTTTCATTTGTCTGTGGCTTGGCTATACGTTTAGTCGACAAAAAGAAACAAATTTTTCGGTATCTTTTGGGTCCATCAATTCTTTTTGTTAAGATGTGAGTACATAGTTCCCCTGCACACAATTTTATATGTAGTACATACATCCACATATTTATAGATAACCATTCTGAGCACCCGCAATGTCGGACTCCAGTAAATCTAAGATCTTTAAATGTGATGATTACATGCTTGCTCAATCTCAGAAACTGCGAACGTTCTACGAAGAAAAGGAATTCTATGACGTTACTTTGATTGCTGCAGTTGATAATGTAAGAATCGAGGCTCACCGATTAGTTCTCTCTGCGTCGAGTGACTACTTTAGAACCATGTTTAGCAGCACTCTGAAAGAGACTACATCAGAGGAAGTGAAACTTGAGAATATGGATGGAGCAACCCTTAAGTTGTTACTAGACTTCATATACTCATCCTTAATAGAGCTTTCCACCGACACGGTCGAGAGTATTCTCAGAACAGCACACCTTTATGATCTGAAAATGCTGATACCAGTCTGTTGTGACTTCATGAAAGAACAATTGGATGTCAGCAACTGCCTAGGCATTGCTTATCTGGCAGATCAGCTTGGATGCACAACATTATTTGTGAAAGCTTTCGCATTCGCATGCAAGTATTATGAGAAAGTTTGTAAAGAAAAAGAATTTTTCAAACTGAATAAGGAGCAGTTGAAAACACTAATTTCTAGTAACGATATCCGTTTGGAATCAAAAGATAACATGCTCAACAGTCTGATCGCATGGGTTGAGCATGATAAACCAAATCGGGAAAAACAATTGTTGTGTCTATTGCAAGTGTGTCATAAGGAGTTCTCTAAGCCATTATCTGAGAATCTTTCACTTGAGAAGCCTGTGCTTGAGACCCCTTCGCTATTGCCCATAGATTGTACTAAGCCAAAAGAAACACAGAATCTAGTTCTTGCATATGATGCTAATGATCAATTTACAGTTCAGGTTTACAATCGAGAGTTAAATAAGTGGTCATACGAATTTTGGCCTAAACCAATAAACAAAAGATCACAGTATAGTGCAGTTGTGATCAATAATAAATTATTTATCGCTGGAGGTATAAATATAGGAGGTATAAATATAGGAAGGTTTCCGGAACAATATGTTGAGTACTTAGACCTCCAAACAATGAAGTGGGCCGCAATTCATAAAAGTTGTGTGGGTGGGACGAAGACTACAGTAACTAAAATGGGTGAGTCATTGTATCTTGTCGGTGCTGACGGTGATGTGTGGCTATTGGTAAAACATGATATTGATGGGCCAGATAATTGGAGACGATTTCACTCTCTGAACTTCGGAAGTAATCCTGTGAAAGTAGCTACTGTTAAAGAACTGCTGTACGTTACTCCGGGCGGTGAGGCTAATGTTAAGTGTTATGATCGCCGCTATAAAATTTGGACCGAGATATCGAACAATACGGATTTAGTGAACTTTGGTATAATTGGACTTGAAGGATACTTATACGTTGTTGGCGGTGAAACCAGTTCAAAACTAAAAAGCAAAAGCGTTGAGCGCTACAACCCTTTAAAGGATAGTTGGACCGAAGTGCAGCCAATGAATATTTCGCGCTCACATGTAAATTGTGCTACTTTGAATAACCGTCTCATAGCCTACGGAGGAATAGACCCTTCGGGAAAACAACTGAATATAGTGGAGGAGTATAATCCGAAAACTAACACATGGGAAACTTTGGCTCCAACGTTGCCACATAAATTTAAAATGTTGCATTCTCCTCTTTTAACAATCTAAACAACCTTAGTGAAACATTTGTAACCACTTATCCCTATTTTTGTATGGAAATTGAATAATAAAGTGTTCTTGCTCGTAAGTTGAGTAGTTTCGGTTTTCTGTCATCACTAAGAGCCAAATAAATCGCCGAACACAGTATATACTTATGTACATAAATCAATTCTGGCGGCGCGTGCTATTCGCGAATGATAATAGGATTGTAAATTATAATCTACTGAGGAACAGAGCTAGTAACTCAACTCTTCCTGCTCTTCACAACATTGTTCGTATTGGTTCTCATTAGTGCCTTCAAATACAAATACAAATATTTGGCGCAACAGCTGTTTAAAGTGCCAGGGCCTAGCTTCTCGCAACCACTCATGTTGTGTGTGTTATATTTTTCACACGAATGGAAGGGACCTACAGTTTAATGCCGAATCCGAACGGCGATTTGAGAAGCTTTTTCTTGACAACAATACTCTCGGATGTTTGTCAGACGCTCGCGAGAGGTGGGACCGTGAAAAAACTTTTGGTATTTTCTGGAATTCGAACTTGGAACCTCATGCGTAGTGATCCGACACACTAACCACTTACGCCACGGCGCCCACAATTAGTGCCATCGGTCCATCTTAAAATCTCCAGGACTATTGGGGGTCCAGGCCCTAATTTTTTAGTGCCTGGCCGGAGTTCTCTAGCAGCTGGTGGTTTAGAGGTTCTCCTGAAGATTAAGCAGATGGTAAAGTCATGCTTTAATCATCTGTGTTTTTGTACTGTATCAATTGTATCAAATATACCTATAATAAATAAACATTTATTAATCCATTTAATTATCCTGAAATAAATTTCAGCCATAGAAAGCTTTGTGCATGATAGTCCTCCTTATCAATCGTAGCGGAGTTATGAATTTAGGAATATTACTACCTACCAAACATTTTTTTCGAATTTTCAATTTAAGAATCTACGAATTTTGAAATTCGATTGAAATTTCCACTGTGGTAGTAATTTCGGAATTAGTCACCCCAATTCTTCAACACGTAGGTATACGACAGTCGAATGCGCCCTTGGGGCTATAACTTAATTCGTGCGGTTTGCTAAGAGATGGCGTAACTTGTATTATTCCATTGGAACATGCGTTGGAAAGCTACTGTCATTGTACGTCATTTCAGTATATATCATTCATTTGAAGCGTAAACAATAATAATTTTTTTTCACTCAAATATGTCGAACTTTGTGCCTGAAAAAGTGTTTTTGCGGGGAGTTCTTCTTCATTACTTTAATATGAAGAAAACTGCTGCCGGAAGTCATCGTAGTTTGGTGGAAGTTTATGGTGAACATGCGCTAGCTGAGCGAACGTGCCAAAAGTGGTTTGCACGATTTAAAAGTGGTGATTTTGGTTTGGAAGACGATGAACGTCCTGGGCAGCCAAAAAAGTTTGAAGATGAAGAACTGGAAGCATTATTCTATGAAGATTGTTGCCAAACACAAGAAGCGCTCGCAGAATCTTTATGTGTCACTCAAGCAGCCATTTCATACTTTCAATAATACAATAATAATATTGTACATGTTTTTCTTAAATAAACGTTCAAATTTTGAAAAAAAAACCGCACGAATTAAGTTATATACAAAGTCGTATTTTACGTACAAATTACGTACGTGCGCCCATGGTCGGATTCGACTGTCGTATACCTACGTGTTGAAGAATTGGGGTGACTAATTCCGAAATTACTACCACAGTGGAAATTTCAATCGAATTTCAAAATTCGTAGATTCTTAAATTGAAAATTCGATTCAATGGCAACGAATATTGAAACTATTTAAATGTTAACAGTGTTTTTTTACAGCCAGTACACTTGAACAAACACAGATGGCGCAAGTTTATATGGCTGATATTTTGTTTCCGTTTAATACCGCACTGAAACAAGGGAGCTTGAGATGTTGGAACATGCGTGAAGGCACTAGCAGTCCATATATAATACGTCAAGGCGTGCGCCTAAATGCGACCATGGTCGTATTCGACTGTCGTATACGAATTTCCGTTACGACTTCCGTTACGACGGATTCCGTTGTCTGAGTGAGTGAACATTTCTCAATTTTTATAAAAATCTTAAGCTGGGAAGTTTTGTCTATGTACAGATTCGGGCATATAAGCTGGACAGCTGAGGACACAGCAAGAAAAACATACAGGGATACCGACGTAAATCGAAACAACGTAAATAGAAAATAAAATTATTCAACACTCGTACAGTCCCTATGGAACGAAGAAGGCCTCTGTGAATGATATTGTAGAAAACGTCGAATGTAAAGCTATGTTTAGCCGATTGTCAGATCTTGCAATATTAGCCGCGTTTTGTTTTCCCCGTGAACTGGTTCAGTTCATATTTTTACACATGATGCAAAAACAACAATTGAACCAGCACTTGAGCTGGTTCAATTTTCGTGAACCAGAATTTTTATCCCATACACCATCACCAGATGGCTTTTCACAAAAAAAAATTATGTATAAAGCTTGGCAGCTCTACTGAATGGCAGAAGTTGTTGTTTGTTAGCTTTTTTTTTAAGTTTTAGCTTTAAGTTCCTGCTTGTATTAAGCTTATATAAAATAAAAGTAAATCATAGTTATTTGTCGTATCCTCACTTTCTGACATAAGTATCTAAAAACCCTTTGTTATTAAACAAATATAAAAATATTAAGCACTTTTCTTACTTCGATTGCTATATTTCCGCCATTTTTAATCCATATTAAACGTCAGTGTGTAGCTGCCGCTACCAACTTGTGAAAATGAAATTTCTGGGTGAACCAAGAGCGTTTTTTTTATTTTGAGATGAACTAGTTCAGTTCACGGGGAAAACAAAACGCGGCTTTTGTCAGGTCTACCAATGTGCGACAATTTGCTGCCGATGATCTGACAATGACAAACTATCTTCCAAGCATTGACATACTATATATGGACTGCTAGTAGCCAACTTCGCGTTGGCTCCAACATTAGCGCTAGATCTCTTGGTTCGGAGCGGAAATAAATGAAAACTCGCACTTGTTTGAAATTTCATTGGATGCAGTTGGCTGTACAAAGACAATATTTTCATTGACATATTACATACAAAATTGATTCGTAATAAATATACGAATAAATATGCAACTTATGGGGCAGTCAAATGCATATATAACGATTTTTTATTTAAATTTTGTTGGTTCTCCATCTATCAGTAATTATTTGAACTAGCACATTTTACAGGTGACATCTGTTGCAAACAATACCTTAACAATTTGAATTTCAACCGTTTTACTTAGCAAATCCACACAAACCCAAGAGGTGTCTCTACCATTCTATGGAGAAATTCAAGATAGTTGGCAATTTGTTTACATATTTTTCCACTCCGAACCAAGAGAGCTTATGTTGACGTTATTTTTTGCGCAAAGATTGTATGGAACTGACATTTCACTAGCAGTCCATATGTACTTAGTATGTCAATGCATATAATGTATGGTATATGCATATCATTGACGTACTATATGTGAATGTGTGTGAAGGTAGTGAATGTTTCATAAAAAGAGCTGCTTGCTACAGTTCTCTGGTTAAAACTCCATATTCATTGAAATGATCCTGGACCGAGCAGAAATGATCGGGTCAGAGCTATACGGATTCCGGGGGCTAGCAAAATAATGAAACAGTTTGGAAGAAATTTGAGGGTCGCGAGTTGGAACGTTGGAAGCAAGACCTGTCGAAGTTACGAGCTGGAAGAGATGATGAATAGAAGGCGGGTGGATGTCTTGTGTGTCCAAGAGACGAAATGGAAAAACACCGGAAATCGGGCGCGTTTCTTGGACGTTAGGACAAAAGATTACAAGATGTTCTACTACGGAACGGAAAAGGTTAAGAACGGAATTGGTATCATCCTTGCGGCAGAGCTACTTGGTAACGTCTTGAGCATTTCGAAGTCCAGCGACCGTTTGATGTCTCTCAAACTAGTAATACAAAAAGAGGTGTAGAATATTGTCAGTGTATATGCTCCCCAAAATGGATGCAATCAGATAGATAAAGATGCGTTTTGGGTAGATTTCCACAATCTTCTTAAGAACATCCCAAAGGAAGAGTTTCTCATTTGAGATTTGAATGGACATGTTGGGAAGTCAAACGAAGACTATGAAGACTGCCATGGAGGACTAGGATATGGCACCAGGAACCTTCCTGGTGAAGACATCCTAAGCATGTGCAAATCACACGGTCTTATCGTGTTAAATACCATGTTCATCAAACAAAGCCGACACCTGATCACTTACAGCAGTGGTGGAGATGAGACTCAGATTGACTACCATTTGGTAGGCAGTTTCATGAAGCCTCGGGTAAAAGATTGCAAAGTGATCCTGGGAGAGGCAATCGCTCGGCAACACCGTCTCCTGCTAACAGTGGTACAATCTGGACAAAGAAAAAAGCCGAGGCTTTTGTTTTCGTAATGAAAAATTACCTCTCACACCATCAACGGAGCTGAGGATGAAGAGTGCTGAGCACAAAATATGTGGGATTCCCTACAGCGAACTTGCTTAAAGAAGGCCAAATCACTACTAAGAGCTTCAAAAGGCCACCACCAACACGCCAAGGAAATATGGTGGTGGAGTGATGAAACTAAGAAGGTAATAAATGAGAAGAAAGCGGCTTTCAAAGCTTGGTCAAAGTGCCCCTCTAATAATCGTGACAAAAAAGCTCGCCTCGAAATGGAATACAGATGTTGCAAGAAAAAAGCGAAGAAGAAGTGCGCCCAGCTTCAAGCAGAGAGTACGGAGGGCCTGTATGGGAGCTGGAGAAAATATCTTCCCCGGTTGCTGATGCAAACCAGGCTATCCTGGAGCTGCGAAGACACAATATGAACAAGAGCGCAACCATCTTCAAAATAGCCGCCCAAAGAAGAAGGAATGCTCAGGAGATTCGTTCGCCAAAGTTCATTAACAATGCTCATGGTCAGCTTCTTGTGGATGACGACAAAATTCTGCAGAGGTGGCGGCAGTATTGTGAAGAACTTTTAAATTAACTTTGAATGAAATACCCGACATTACAGTCGAAAAAGTTAGTGAGGCGGTCAAATACTCCAAGACGCGAAAAGCGGTTGGGCCAGACGAGATGCCCTCTGAGTTCTGGAAAAAGATGGGAGACGACGGGTTCAGATGGCTCAGAATTCTCATCTCAAAATTTGTGAGAGGTGATCCAATACCGAATCAATGGAGGGAAAGTTAGCTTCTCCCTATATACAAAGGGAAGGGTGATACGCGTAACTGTGATAACTACCGTTCGATCAAGCTGATGTCACATACCATGACGGTCGTTGAGCGGGTATTAGGTGGCCGACCGCGAAAAATTATATGGCTATCTGATGATCAGTGCGGGTTTATCTAGGGTAAATCAACCACAGATACAATCCAAAGTATAAGGATCATAATGGGAAAACATTTTTTACTTTGTGTCCTGTATCCCCTTGTGGGTCCTAGGGCCTCTACTACGCCTACGCGCCTGAGTTCTCCCCAAAAACATCGTGATTCCTTAAGGGATTTGCATATTGTATTGGTTGACTTTGGAAAGGCATTCGACGGACAACAACGAGATCTGATATGGGTGGCGCTAGGACATCGAGGGGTTACAGAAACCTATGTACAGATGATCATGGACATTTACGAAGGAGCAAAGACAAGAGCAAGATGCCCGCTGGAGTAACCGAAGAGTTCCCAATCAAAGTCGGGGTGGACCAGGGAAGGGTCTTAAGTCCTTTGCTCTTTATTACAGTCCTTGATTATCTGCTTGACGATGAAGTGATGGACCCCAAGGTACATCAGTTGTTCTTTGCTGACGATGGAGCCATCATAAGTAAGTATCCTACATTCCTGCAACGAGCACTTGATGTGTGCATTAAAAAAAGACAGAGTACTTGTGCTGCCCGTTCTCTGATCTACTCAGGCCTATTACAGACATTTATTTGAATGGAACAGTGCTTCCCAAGTGCGAAAAGCTCAAATATCTGGGATATATGATCAATAGCAAAGCAACTTGTGATGACGACATCAATCATCGCATAAGCGTAGGGTGGATGAAGTGGCGAGAAAATTCCGCTAATCGGCTCAGTGAGTCTAAATGGCACAACCATTCATTTTCCCGATGAGGTTAAGTATCTAGGAATTGTCCTGGATAGGAAACTTAACTGTAACTCCCATATTAAGCATCAAATTGCCAAGGCGACTACTGCCATGTGGGCCTGTCTCGAATGTAATGCAAAACCTGGGGCTTATCCCCAAAGGTTATATTCTGGTTATATACCACGGTTCAGGTCCAGGTCCAGGAAACTGGACCGAATCTTGTTTGGAATCTCTTGAATTGCTCATTAAAGTACACTTCCCGGGGTGTACTACCGTACCATGCGACAGTACTAATAACAGCAATCACAGTGAATCGGAACTCCCTGCGGATTTGGTAACAGGGAGGTAAAGGTGGTTTTTATACCCAAGGCGGGCAAGGCTAGTCACACCACCGCGAAGGACTTCAGACCAATAAGCCTTACCTCTTTCATCCTAAAAACATTTGAAAGATTCCTCGACATTTACGAACGTAGTAGAATACGCCCGGGGGACTTATCTCCAGCCCAACACGCATACACGAAGGGTAAATGTGTGGAAATTGCCCTACATCATGTTGTCGGCTCTATAGAAAAAACAACTAAAGGATAAAGAGTTCACACTAGCTGCTTTCTTGGACATTGAAGAAGCCTTCAATAATGTAAAGAACTCTAAGAAACCTAGACATCGACATCAGTCTAATTAACTGGATTGTTAGCATGCTCGAGGAAAGACATATAACCACCGAACTTAAGGGTTCAAAGCTCGAAGCACACGCCTCGAGGGGTACCCCTCAAGGCGGGGTAATCTCCCCACTGCTTTGGGTCATTGTTCTTAATGAGGTAAACAGTGGGGTCAGAGCTACAGCGTACGCGGATGACGTTGTGATGCTTGCAACAGCGCAATTCCTGACTACCCTTAGCGAACAACTTGACGGAGTCCTAAATACTCTTAGCATATGGGCCAGGAGCTGCGGTCTAAAGGTTAATCCCTAAAAAACCGAACTCGTACGTTTTACGAATAAGAGGAAATACCGGAGTTTTGAACACCTTCTGTTGATGGTATCCCACTCAGATTGTCCGATAGCGCAAAATACCTGGGCCTTGTACTTGACAAAAAAGTCAATTGCAGATTAAATATAGTGGAAAGAATTAAGAAAGCAACAATAGCCTTTTACTCATGTAGTAGAATTTTTGGTAGAACCTGGGGACCGTCCCCCAAAATCATACTATGGCTGTATACGGCTATAGTTAGACCGATACTGACTTATGGCAATCTAGTATTTTGGCCAGCTGTCAACAAATCCCCCAACTTAAAGGCAATCACCAAAGTTCAAAGACTAGCGTGCATTGGCATCACCAGTGCAATGAGGACAACCCCAACCGCGGGACTCGAGGCTATTCTCAACCTGCTACCGCTAGATTTCTTTATACGCACATCAGCAGCCATTAATGCTATGAAAATTAGTCAGTCAGCGAACTGGAAACCAAGTAGAACAGGTCACTCGGTGATCCTACTCGATTACTTTGGCCTCATGCCCGTAACGGATTACATGACGCCATATTTAGACTTTGTAAGGCCTTCTCTGGGGCGCCGTGGCAAAGTGGTTAGTGTGTCGGATCACTACGCGTGAGGTTTTAAGTTCGAATCCTACAAAACACCAAAAAGTTTTTTCACGGTCCCACCTCTCGCGAGCGTCTGACAAACATCCGAGGGTATTGTTGTCTCGAAAAAGCTTCTCAAATCGCCGTTCGGATACGGCACTAAACTGTAGGTCCCTTCCATTCGTGTGAAAAATATAACGCACACAACATGAGTGGTTGCGAGAAGCTAGGCCCTGGCACTTAATGATCTGTTGCGCCAAATATTTTTTTTTTTAAGGCCTTTCTCTACCGCTTACCCTAGCAGGGAAGATTGGAAAAGCGGTCATATACCTAATACCGAATCCATAGCCATCTACACAGATGGTTCAAAAATGAGCACTGGTGTAGGATCAGGTATCTTCTCCGACCCTCTAGGTGTATCAAAATCCATACGACTTCCAGACCACAGCAGTGTTTTCCAAGCAGAGGTCTTAGCAGTGGCAACAGCCGGCCGTGAGTCTGCGGTAAGGGCAATAACGCCAGAAGGTATCACCATCTTTATCGACAGCCAGGCAGCTATAAAAGCGATTACTGACGTAGAAATTAAATCGAAGCTTGTGAAGTGTTGTCGAGTAGAGCTCAGGGTTCTTGGAACACAGCACAAGGTATCGCTCTGTTGGGTCCCTAGACACGAGGGTATCCCAGGCAATGAGAAAGCCTCAACCAGAACAAGTTGACCCCCCTGTGTGTATCCTGCCTTACACACTCAAGCTCGCTGCAGGGAATAAAGCCATTGAGAAGGCGAACACAATATGGAACTCCATGGAAACTTGCACCATCACTAGGAAGCTATGGCCATCTTTTGACAAAGCAAGGACCGAGAGAATCACTCGGAAAGATAGCAAATCCCTTTCCACCCTCGTGGGCATCATCACGGCGCACAACACTCTGCGATACCACATGAAGAAACTACGCCTGACGGAGGAGGAACTCTGTAGAGGCTGTGGTGACGAGGGAGTTTTTGAGGACACAACCCACTTCCTGCACCACTGTCCGAGTCTTCAACACTCCAGGAAAAAGTTCCTTGGTAAATATTTCTTCCAGGATCTCGAGGAACTCTCCGGCGTTTCGACAGAAAAGATGCTGAACTTCATCAAATCCTCAGGGTGGTTTGTATGCAGAAATTAACTAAGTGACTGAGTTAGTAGTTTTTAGTTTCATTGGGTAAGGGATTACTTTTTCCCCCATGGGTACCACAATGGGTCAACGCTGACCTGAGTGTGGCTGTCTCACTCTTCATGCGGATCTCATGGATCTATTAACCGACTTCACCGAGCTAGATATGCTCAGCACGGTTTCCGACTTTACGCCCAAATCACTCTACTTTGGTAGAAAGTTTGAGATTGTGATCCCAAGCCGTGATATATGGAATAATGGCGGACCGTCGCTTGATCCCGAATGACACCTTAGACTTCGACACACCATACGAAGTACTGTATCCTATTAGAGAGGACTGGCAAAGGAAGACAGTCTCTGTCCATAACGAGATTGCAATATACACAGATGGTTCTAAGACCAGTGAGGGCACGGGGTCAGGTATTTACTCGAGAGATACGAACCTACAGGTGGCCCTGAGACTTCCGGACACATGCAGTGTGTTCCAAGCAGAGGTTCTAGCTGTACTTAAAGCTGCGGAATTACTTGAGATGGGATCAATATCCGCTAAGAATATCGCCATCTACATTGACAGTCAGGCTGCGCTAAAGGCGCTAGAGTCTTACGTCACCAAATCTGAGATAATCAGGAATTGCCCCACAATGCGTATGGCATTATGTACGCAGAACCGAGTCAGATTATGTTGGGTACCTGGACACTGCGATATCGAAGGCAACGAGCAAGCCGACGCTTGCGTTTTCAATTTCGAAGAGTCCTAGTGTTTTCCAGGCCAAGCTTTACGCTATTAAGACTTGCGCTCACATTAACCTGCACTCAGGCATTAAAGGTGCCTCTATCCACATACTCACGGATAGCCAAGCGGCGCTTAAAGCACTGATCTCCCACTTGATCAGTTCAAAATCAGTTCTAAGATGCTTCGACAGTTTACAAAACTTGGCGCGATACAATAAAGTAAAAATGTGGTGGGTACCGGGTCATGTAGGCGTTGACGGCAACGAAACTACAGACCTGCTAGCTAGGAGAGGCTCCTTTGAGTTGCTCACTGGACCTGAACCTTTCTACGGAATATCTGATTCTGCCTTTAAGCTGACCTTAAACATTTGGGAACGCAACATGTGCATCTCCCACTAGAACAACTCCCAAGGCAGAACACTTACTATGTGAGTGCGTAGCTCTGTGTAGAATTAGGATAAGCTTTTTCCTTAAAAAGATAATATCTTCATTAGACTTTTTCATTTCATTGCATTTCATTTATTATCATTGTAATGCCTATACACTTTAAGATATAATATCTTATCAATTAGTGATAAGCTTAGACTACAGATAAAACCTACAGTATTAAATAGAATGTACATGAATTAGACAAGAAGGAGTTAAGTTAAAATAGATTACATTACTGTTTAACTATCTATTTTGAGATAGATAGATAATTAATACATTTTTAAACCTTGCTGCGTTTCCAATACGTCTAATAGAACGCGGCAAAGAATTCCATAAGCGGAAAGCATTAATAAAAAACTGACGCTCGGAGGTAAGGTAAGAGTATCGAGGATGAATTAAGTGGCCAGATCTGTTTGAGGATGCCATTATTAGTTTTTCATAGAGGTACGGGGGTTGTC
This sequence comes from Brachypalpus laphriformis, assembly GCA_945910035.1. NCBI lineage: Eukaryota > Metazoa > Arthropoda > Insecta > Diptera > Syrphidae > Brachypalpus > Brachypalpus laphriformis. The sequence goes on from OX246755.1 coordinate 131,666,370, forward strand.
GTGATTGCAGGATGCGTGAGAGCAAAGTTACGGTGCGAAACTGTAGAAGGCTATCAAATGTCATGTCGAAAATGCGTCTGGAAAAGCTTGACACATGGTCGTACCTTCGTAGTCCAAAAACGTACCTAATAGCATTGTTAAAGGTGACACACAGTCTTCTTTTACTGACAAAGCTACACTTTCCGAAAATTTCGCATCCATAAATTAGTGTTGGTATGACCAACGTTTTTGCCAGCATAATGCGGGTCTTAACAGGAGTAAAGGATTGAGTTGCCCACAAAGTTCTAAGTACACCATGAGTTTTTTCGATCGCGGCGTTGATATGGTTATCCCAGGTCAGGTTGCGGTTAAAAATCATTCCAAGGTTTTTAGCCCTTTCAACATATTTAATAGGAGCGTTGTTTAGGACTATAGGAGGAAAGTAAGAAAGGTCCAATGGATACCTTGAAACAACTAAGCACTTGGATTTTGTAGGGTTTAACAAAAGACCATTTGCCTGTGACCAACGCATAATATTCTCTAGATCCTTATTGACGCAGGCGGCGCCATGCTCTATAAGGCCAAGTGGGCAACTCATGTACATTTGTACATCATTAGCATACATATGCAAAGCGCAGTGTTTTGCAATGAATGGAAGGTCATTTACGTACAGAGAAAATAGTAGCGGTCCTAAGATAGCTCCCTGGGGAACACCATTTAGAGTTTCTAGGAAATCTGACTGAATGCTGCCTAATCGGATAGCTTGCATCCTACCCGATAAGTAGGAATGAATCAATTTGACTGCACTAGTGGAAAATTTAAAAAGCCTAAACAACTTATCGCACAAATGAGAATGGACAACAGTGTCAAATGCCTTGGAAAAGTCCAGCAGAACTAAAAAGGTCACCTTCTCTTCCTCGATAGCCTGCCGTATGTCCTCAGTAACACTTATTAAAGCCGTTATACAACTGTGGTTTTTCCGAAAACCGGATTGATATGTCGTCAAGAAATTGCCATTGTTGAGGTGTAAACTCATTTGATTTTGTAATATTCTTTCAAAAACTTTTGATAAATATGGCAGAATTGAGATAGGTCTGAACTCCTTACCCTTAGAATCTTTGGGAATAGGAACGATTTTTGCCAATTTCCATTGTAGAGGATATTCCCCAGTTGTCAAAATTGAATTAAATATAAATGTGATATATGGGAGTATGATTGGCAATATAATTTTCAAAAATAGAGGATTAATTTCGTCCAGTCCTACAGCTGAGGACTTGATTGAGAGGAGACTTTCAACCACATCAGCCCAGTCTACTGTTCTGAAGCTGAAACGAAGTGCCTCTATTGGAGGCGATAAAGTTTCACCGGCTGAAATACTAGAAGAAGCTCTCATAGAAATCTGTGGTTGTGAAGTTGCAGATACAAATTTGTGATTGAGAGCATTGCAATCAATATCTTTGGTCTGTTTGCACTTTGACTTCCCTAAGCCGATGCTGCGGAGGTTATTCCATAGCTGCCGTATGCCTAGGGCGGGGTTTAGTCGGTTTGAAAACACTTTGGATTTGGCCTTACGGATCTCCATAACAACCCTGTTGCGAAGGGAGCAGTATGTACGTCGGAATTCATCCAGATGAAATCTCTTCCAACGGTTATACGCTTGATCACGTTGCAACATAAGTGTTCGGATACGTACAGTAAACCCTCGGTTCTTAAACCCTAGGGTTCCGCGGAAGAGTTTTCGGGGTTCCGGGACTTTCTTGAATTAAGAATAGTAAAACACAAAAATATTTTTTGTAAGTATGCAATTACAAACATTTTTGCTCAAAAAATGTTTGACGTTTATATTTCCTTTTTATTGATGTGTTAGCTACCCATAATTCAAAAAAAAGCTAACAAAAATGGTACAGCAACATCCAGTTTCCAAAGAAAATTACGAGCAAAATATCTGACCACATTGAAGATGAACTAGTTCGCAGATTGAATGCTTGTGATATGTTTGCAATGCAACTCGATGAAAGCACTGATGTTGCTGGCTTTTCAATACTTCTTGTATTCGTGAGGTATAGCTTCGACACATCTATTCTAGAAGATTTTCTCATCTGCACACCTTTGGAAACCAATACAACTGGTGAAGAAATATTCAAGGCCATAAATTGTTTTATAAATAAACACAGCATTAGTTGGGAAAAATGTATTGATATATGTAGCAACGGAGCCGCAGTAATGGTAGGAAAGGTTAAAGGGGTCGTGTCAAAAATTAAAAACATTGCGCCAGGAAGTAACAACAGTCAGTGTATTTTGCATCGTTATGCAGTTTTGGTAAGAAGAATGCCAACTGATTTGAAAAAAGTTCTTGATGAAGCTGTGAAGATTGGAAATTTCGTAAAAAGTCGTCCTCCCCAATCGAGATTGTTCAAAAAAGTGTGCAAAGATATGGGAAGTCAGTACAAATCACTTCTTCTGCACACGGAAATAATGGAAAAGGCTTTCCAGAGGAAAAGCTTTATTTAGATTATTTCAACTTCGTGATGAGTTGAAAGTTTTCCAACTGGACAAACATATGTCTTCATCTGCAAACCTTTTTGATGTATTGCATGATGAGCAATGGATAACAAAATTAGCTTATCTTGCAGACATTTTTGAAAAGTTTAACGGAACTGCTACTGCTTTGCAGGGAAAATCCATAGCAGTATTTTTTGCGAGAGACAAACTGGCAGCTTTAAAAAGAAAAATTAATTTCTGGCTTACCTGTGTACAGAAGAACAATGTTGAAGGTTTTCCAGTTTTACATGAATTCTTGCAAGGAAACATGCTAGAGCTCAGAGCAGATATTGGCAATATGATCGCTGGACATTTGGTAAGTCTAGAAAGATCTTTATTACATTACTTTCCAGATACGAAAACTGACATCGAGTGGGTACAAAATCCATTTCTAATGAAAACCCAGCCTACCACACTAAGGATTCCGGAAAACGAGTCTCTTATAGATCTGAAGAGTTCTTCTTTATCAAAACATGTATTTGATTCTGTATCATTGAACGAATTTTGGGTTGGTATTAGGAGTGAATATCCTGAACTTGCCAAACAGGCTATACCACCTTGATCAAAAAGTTCCCGGAATTTATTCAGAAAATTAAAAATACAAGTTTATTCATCTAAATCTATATTGTCCCCTTCAAAGTAATTGCTATCGACTGCAACACACTTATGCCAGCGCTTGATCCAATCTTCGAAAGATTTTTTATATTCGGTTTTCGGTATGTCCATCAGTGCTTCCTGCGATTTTTCCATTACTTCCTCACGGCTGCTGAAACGCATTCCTCGTAATGGTTTTTTAACTCGATTGAACAGAAAGAAGTCACAGGGAGCCAAATCAGGTAAATTCGGTGGCGGTTGGATGGTATTTGTTGCATTTCTCCTCAAAAAATTACGAATAATGATGGCACTGTGCGACGGTGCGTTATCATGGTGCAAAATCCACGAGTTTTCTGCCCACAATTCTGGTCTCTTTCGGCGAATTGCTTCACGCAAACGTCTCATAACGCCCAAATAATACTCTTTGTTTACTGTCTGGCCTTCTGGCAAAAATTTATGATGCACTACACCGTTGTAATCCATGAAAACCGTGAGCATTGCCTTCTTTTTTGATTGAAAACGACGTGGTTTTTTTTGGTCTCGGCTCATTTGGTGAACGCCATTCACTTGCCTGATGTCTGGATTGCGTGTCGTACTCATAAACCCACGTCTCGTCTCCAGTAATGATCCTTTTGATGAATGTGGGATCGGATTCAGCCTCGCAAATCATGTCTTTTGCGACGTCAACACGGTCTCTTCTTTGCATGAAATTGAGGTCTTTTGGCACCAACTATGCTGCTACACGACGGAAACCCAAATCATTAACCAAAATGTCTTGGACGGATCCATAGGCAATGTTCAAGTCCTCCGCTATCTCTCTGATGGTTAATTTGCGGTTATTGATCAACATTTCTTTTACCTTATCAATGTTTTTGTCGGTTTTCGATGTCGATGGTCTGCCACTGCGTTCATCATCTTCGATTGACTCACGACCACTTTTGAGCCGCTCGTGCCACTGGTAAACGACCGTTTTCTTTCGAGAATCGTTGCCGAAACACTTTTCCAACATTTCCAACGTTCGCGCACCATTAAATCCGTTTTTTACGCAAAATTTAATACAAGTTCGTTGTTGCAAATTTAAATCCATTTCTAAAATTGTAAAAAATCTCCAACACACACAGAGATAGATGTACTCTTGGCTACGTAACTTTTGCAAATGTCAAGCCATGACGCTAAGATTTAGAGAGAATATGAACAACAGATGTACCAACTTAATAAAGAAAACAGAACTCAAATCGGAACGATGGGAGCGCCACACGGTTTTTATTCCGGGAACTTTTTGATCAAGGTGGTATTAAATTTGCTCCCTTTTGTCACAACGTATAGCTGTGAAGCAGGCTTTTCATCGTATACTTATGCAAAGACTAAATACAGATTGAGATTGGACGCGAATACAGATATGCGAATACAGCTTTCGGAGATACTCGTAGAAGTCAATCTTAAAAAAATTATAAATCAAACAATGAAACAGTTTCATTCTTCACACTAACCTTGACAAAAATATCTTAAAAAAAAGAAATGATTTTGAAATGTGTTGTTTTCATTTTTATATCGTTAAGAGTTGCGGTTCCGAAATATATTTGGGCCTTGTTTAGGGTTCCACAGCTTAATAAGTTTGAGAACCGCTGCATTAAACCATGGTTGATTTTTGGTTTTCAACGCTACATGACTTACTTACTTACTTAGGTGGCGCTACAGTTCGGGGTGAACCTGGGCCTCAACCAACAAGCCTCTCCATTTAGCTCGGTCTTTAGCTAATTGCCTCCAGTTGCGCACTCCATGTTGGTCGAGGTCCCCTTGAACTTGTGCGCCCCACCTACGGCGATGATTCCCTCTACTGCGTCGTCTTTCGGGGTTAGATTCGAAGACTCTGCGGGCCGGAGCGTTGCTGTCCATTCGCTTTACATGTCCTAGACATCTCAGACGTCCAATACGCAGTTTTTTGACTAGGTCGATGTCGCTGTACAGCTCGTATAGTTCGTGATTGAATCTTCTCCTCCAAAACCCGTCATCGCAAACGGGACCGAAAATCTTACGAAGAATTTTTCTCTCGAAGCGACCAAGGATATCTTCATCCTCTTTTAATAAAGTCCATGTTTCAGCGCCGTAAAGCAGGACTGGGATGATCAAGGTCTTATATAGAGTCTCCTTAGTTGTTCGAGATAGGGCTTTACTGTTGAATTGCCTTATAAGCCCAAAAAAACAGCGGTTGGCAAGAGTTATTCTTCACTTGATTTCTGCGCTGAAGTTTGTAGAGTTTATAGCAGAGCCAAGGTAGACAAAGTCCCTCACTACCTCGAAGTTATAGCTGCCGACTGTGACGTTCTGTCCAATTCGTCGGTGTTGGCTTTCCCTTCTTGTTGACAGCATATACTTGGTTTTGCCCTCGTTTATCGCTAAACCCATTTTTGCCACTTCCGCCTCAATGCTTGCAAACGCACCGGTGACAACCCGCTGAGTTCTTCCGATAATGTCTGTATCGTCGGCGTATGCAAGCAGTTGTACAGACTTGTAATAGATTGTGCCTCCGGTGTTGGCTTGTGAGTTCCGCACAATCCGTTCAAGTACAATATTAAAGAAGTCACATGACAGCGCGTCACCTTGTCTAAAACCTTTTCTGACATCAAAGATCTCGGTGAGGTCATTACCGACCTTGATGGAGCAACGAGCGTTCTCCATCGTTAGCCTGCACAGACGGACAAGTATGGCAGGGATGTCAAAACTAGACATGGCTCTATAAAGCTCTTCTCTATAGATGCTGTCATAGGCGGCCTTGAAATCGATAAAGAGGTGGTGAGTATCGATTTGGAATTCTCGGGTTTTCTCCAGGATCTGCCGAAGTGTGCAGATTTGATCGATGGTGGACTTTCCTGGCCTGAAACCGCAGCCTTGTTGGATTTTAGCTTGGATATTGCTATCCTCACTTCGTTTTGGTCAGGTGGACGGAAATTTTGACTATCATCGTCTATGTTGAATGGTTGATTCTGCCTGACAGCGGGATGTTGGTCTTCGTCGCCGTTATACAGTCTGCAGAAGTAGTTTTTCCATATTCTCAGCACCGACTGTGATTCTACTACGAGGTTTCCATTTTCATCTCTACAGGTTTCTGTTCGGGTATTACTTCTCTGACACGTTCTTTTTACCTTTTGGTAAAACTTCCGTACATTGTTCCTGGAGTATAGATTCTCGATATTCTCAAACGCGCGCTTCCCATGCTCTTTCCTCTTCTTTTGGAGAAGCCGATGTTCTTCCCGTCTCTTTTGCTCGTAGAGCTCACGAGCAGCTCTCGTCTTCCTTTGCAACGCCGGCATTCTTCGTCAAATCAGGGGTTTCGCGGTGATGGGCGAGCGAGACCCAGCACATCAGCGGCGTTTCTGATCGCATGTTGGCAGCGTTGCCACTGGTCTTCGGTACTTGATGCTGGCGGCAAAGGGGTGATTGAGAGATTTCGGGATACGCGTTCAGCGAAGAGTCTGGCGGTCTCTTGCGATTGTAGCTTTTTGACGTTAAATTTTCTCACGGTAATTCTTCTTTGTTGCTCAGATTGGGATATCCGCATTCGTACCTTGGCTACAAGAAGGTAATGATCCGAGTCTATGTTGGCCGTTCGGAAGGTCCGGACATCCAAAATACTGGAGGCATGCCTTGCGTCGATCGCAAAATGATAAATTTGGTTGATCGTGACATGATCATTGGACCGCCATGTCTTTGCCCTACCAAAGACGTCCTCCTTTCCTATTTTGGCGGTTGTACAAAATATTGATGTTTTCATTAAGAAATTGGAGCTGTTCATTAGATGACGATAAGTAATAAATATTTTCCCAGATTACACTTCTTGTATGCTCTTCTAGTAAAGAATACTCAATATTCTTAAGATTTCTGTACTGATAGGATTTAACAATGGACGTAGCATTAAAATCAAAAGCAAGATATATCAGATCATGCTTCGAGAACACTGGAGCTGAAAGTTGATCATAGCTGAAAGTTGATCATACTTAAGGAACTCCTCCGCAGCCGTAACTATAGCATTCATAAGGAGAGTGGATGTACTGCTGACCTGAAAAGTGACCTGGCACAATAGATCTCTTTGGTCGCAGTGCCTACACGCCATTTGGGCGTGGCCACACATCTGTTTATCGATCGATGTCGAAACAAACTAACTGGTCTCGTGAGAAGATTTAAAATAAAAACACTTTTTGGCTTACAACATATTTGATGTTTTATTATCGGTAATCTACCCCGAAATAGTTATATCTTTATTTTTTTAAATTTATTATCATTTGTTTTTCTTTATAATAATTACAAGCATAATATAATTATTGTATTTACATTTTTGGCAGTGGGTATCACTCACATATACCATTTCTATTACATTACATGATTTTACTAACGGTATTGAGGACTTGCATATAAAAAAAAAATATTATATAAGAAAACAAAAACTACGCATACAATTACTAAATTCAAATCCTGATTTAATGTCAAATATTTTTTGACATATTTGACATAAATAAAATAACACTCGTTATGACAAGCAACTATCGAACTATTGAAGTAGTTGAACGCGGCCAGCCATTTACTTTAAATCTACAACCGGCAAGATAAACTGCTATATTCAATATAGCGTGTAACGTTTACACTTTTTATGTATGTTAATATATCTTAAAAAAAACGAATTAATCCGAATTAAAATGTAATTAAAAAAAACATTTAACAGTTTTTAGCGGGCAAAATGGCACTTTTCTATTTCGTTCGTTCTCTTTATCAAATGGAGACTGAAACAATTATCAAAACTTTAGCAGAACAACAACAAAAAAATAATTAGAAATAAAATGAAAGAGAACAGTAATTTAAGTTTTGTCATTGTCTACGTTCAACCTTGGTCCTCACGTGGCGGACGCCTTGATCTTGGCCTATACCTGGGACGGTAAACTGGCTGCGGCTGTATTCTCGGCTGTATTTCTGGTAGCGGTACTACACGCTCTTCGCCGCGTCTAAAGGCTGTTGCACCTGGTGAGATAGGCGCCCTATTAATCACCGATGTGTTACGCCTTCGACAAACTGAACACCTGAGGAAAGAGTTTTTTTTTTCGGTTTTGTAGAGTAAAACACAAAGGCAATTAAAATATAGCTTACCTGCTGATCTTACTGGTCTGATCGGCCTTCAGAGTGCTCTGTTTAGGAATTGTCCATTGCTCATGCTCTTCGATGACACTTAACCAGAACGATGCTAGAGGATCGTAGTAGTTACACTGACCATGGCCATGACACTCAATAACTGGATTGGCACGGAATTCTAATAAACATGAACCCGGTGATACCAGGTTTTGTCCAAAACCTCCACTATTATCGGTGGTTGTCTATAATAGGAGTAGTAAGGACTATGATGCAATTTTAAGAGTATGAACCAAACTTACCATTAAGTAACTGTAACCAGTCCAAAGTTCTTCCCAGCCACCGGGACAATCAGGAATCGACATACTCTGACTGTGTAGAGCAATGATTTTTGTAGTTGTCTCACAGACAACGCATCTGTTAGGAGAAGAATTTTTTTTTTGTTTTTAGGATGAAATTCTAGATTTGTATTTTTGTAAGGGACTGCGCTTTTCAAAGGTTATTAACGCAAATGCTGAGAAGAAAAACCGAAAGGATAGAACAACACTCTGTAATCATCAACTGATCACTTGATCGCCAGCAGGATAAAAGTGTATGAACAAGAATGGTTAAAATCTCAACCTTTATATGAACAAACGGGGGCATAAACTTTTCTGGAAACTAGGTATTCTAAAACCTAGACAGAGACGGATTCAGCCCACATTTAGAGAAATTGATCTTAATACTGGAGTGGAATCCTCTAAGGTGATAGTTGATAGTCACACTTTTGACAGTCAAAATTGAGTTTGAGTTTTAGCTCTCCGTAAAACGATCGCAAAGTCACACAAAAACGATCGCAAAAAGGTGATGATCGCGCTGATGGTCACCTTAGGGAGAGCAAAAGGGATGATTATGATCGTCAACAATCAACTATCACCTTAGACGATCCCACTCCTGATTTGTAAGGGTGGAATAAAATAAAGTCTCACTCACCTCGAAATATATTTCATAAGATCCCTCGACTGAATGGGTGCCATTGATATGGACATCGGCTCTGCTGTAGATAGCCACATGCTGTCGTCGTTGTTCTGAGCATAATTACAAACGTTATTCACATCACAGAACATGAATGGCATTGTAGTGAAACGCATCAAACATGATCCTGGCGATCCCAAGTCTTGGCCAACTGATCTCGAACTGCCGATGTTTCCGGCGATTGAATAGCCCTCCCACAATTTGCCCGTATTGGCTGGACAATCTGGAATTTGGATTGTTTGCGAGTGACGTGCAAAAACGTATCCCCGACTTTTAGCAGCTGGAGGTGGTGGAGCTTGATCACCTCGTTGTCCTCTTTCGCCTGCGAAACCATTAACGCCAGCCAAACCAGGAGGACCTTGCATACCAGGTTCGCCCGGTGGTCCGTCGGGACCCCAAGGACCCTCTGGGCCGAAATCTCCCTGGAAGCCCTTCAGACCACGGTAGCCTCTAGCACCGAACTCACCTTCTATACCTTGGTCGCCTTGAATTCCCTTGAATCCAGGCATTCCCGGCTCACCACGATCACCAGGAAGTACTAATTCGAAGGGGAATGTATCACCGGCTTCACCCTTATCTCCGGATAAACCATCAAGTCCATCAGTGCCACTCCAGCCAATATTACCCTCAGGGCCACGTGGACCTCGTGGGCCCATTGCACCATAACGGCCTGGAGGACCAACTTCCCCAGTTTCACCTTTCTGACCAGGTGCTCCATCGAAACCAGCTGGGCCGATATCGCCAATATCACCAGTTCGACCGCGTATAGCGAAACCTGCCTCACCTACCGCTCCTTGAAAGCCGTAGTCACCCTGTTCACCCTTAGCACCGGTATGCCCTTCCAATCCGTTGACGCCTGGTGGACCCGGATAGCCGCGATCACCAACAACTCCCTTAATGCCTGACACTGCAGGACCGGGAAGACCAATTAATCCATTCACACCATATTCTCCTTGCTCACCAGGAGCACCCTTTTGTCCTGAACGTCCTGGACGACCAACAAGTCCATCATAACCAGCTTCACCTTCATCACCCCTTTCGACGAACTCTGGTCGAGCACCTTGAGGGCCACGGTATCCTCTTGCTCCCACCTCACCCTTAATTCCTTGCAGTCCGTCAATGCCTGAACCTCCAATAAAGCCTATATCGCCAATTTCACCTTTGCGACCTGGATATCCTTCTGCACCTTCTACACCCTTTGTACCAGGTTGACCGACAAATCCTGCAGGGCCAGGTTCACCCTTCTGACCTCTACTTGCGACTCCCCTTAGAGCGCGACCTGGTTGGCCAATAATTCCAGTTTCACCACGTTCGCCCTGAGGTCCTTGTAGGCCTGGTTGACCATAGTCTCCCTGTTCGCCCTTCTGTCCTGGTCGACCAAAGTAGCCTGGTTCTCCAACGTCTCCCTTTTGTCCAGCAGGTCCGAATTCGCCAATGGGTCCGTTTGCTCCCTTACGTCCAGGTAGTCCGTCTCTGCCTCTATAGCCAGGTCTGCCGCTCAAACCTACTTCACCTATTTCTCCCTGCAGTCCTGTTTCACCAAAATCACCGCGTTCACCCTTAACTCCATTAATGCCATCCAATCCGTGAAGACCGGGCAAACCTGATTCTCCCTTAAGACCTGGCGCTCCATCATAACCTAGCCCTGCATCTCCTTCAGGTCCACGTTCGCCTTTAACGCCAGGTGAGCCATTTATACCTGGCAGCCCTCTGTATCCAGGTACACCCTCTTCTCCCTTTACACCGCTGAATGAACGTTCACCCTTTCTCCCCTGTTCGCCAATGTAGCCACGGTCTCCGATTTCACCCTTTCGACCAGGAATTCCATAGCTACCTGGGCGTCCAGGATATCCAACACTTCCAATTTCTCCTTTAAGCCCATCGGGACCGAATGATCCCCGAGGTCCTATGTCTCCACGTTGTCCATCAATGCCAATGTCGCCACGATCTCCTTGTTCGCCGGGGATTCCCACATAGCCGTCGATTCCAGGGATGCCATAGGGACCTTGCGGACCGTAATCACCAGGTTGTCCTCTGCGTCCTGGATACCCAATATCTCCTTTGGCACCACGTACACCCGGAGCTCCTGTAGGTCCAAGTTCACCCTTTTGTCCTTTTGGTCCATGAGGAGCCGTTCGTCCATCTCGACCGGGCTCACCTGCCAAACCTGGGGCACCAGGTATGAAATCACCACGCTGTCCCTTCCTGCCTTCAATTCCAATATAACCATAAGGACCGTCATCTCCTTTCTCGCCCTTTGGTCCTCGAATGCCAGGGCGGCCAGCTGGGCCTGGAGAGCCAGGATAACCTACATCACCAAGTTCACCCTTTGGTCCAAAGCCACCATCTCTGCCAATTTCACCAGCGAGGATATACCTCCCAGGTAAACCTCGCTCACCCTTTTGTCCGTTAAGACCAGGCAGACCTTCTGGACCATCCAAGCCCGGAAGACCAGGTGCTCCTGGTCTGCCTGGATCTCCTGATAGACCTGGATACCCCTTGTTTCCGCGTACTCCTTGCAAAGTAAGGCCAGCTAAACCGACGTCACCTCGAGGACCCACATAGCCTTCTTCGCCTGTTGGTCCCTTCAGACCCCTGGGCCCGGCTGGGCCATCATCTCCCTTGTCACCGCGATCGCCCTGATTCTCAAATATAAGACCGGGATGAGGTTCACCCTTCTGACCTTTTGTTCCTTCACTTCCGAGTTCTCCCTTGGAGCCCCTATGTACAAAAAAAGAAAAAAAAAAAAGAATTGCATCATTATCCAAAATGAGGAAATGACTAGCTAACTTACCTTCTTCCGTTAAAGCCTGAGTCACCAATCAAGTAGAAAAGTGGTGTATCAGCCGTAGCTCCTTTCAGGCCATCTCTTCCATCGATACCATTCAACCCATCTTTGCCAGGAAGTCCCGGATCACCGAAATCACCACGCGGACCATATTCACCAACTTGGCCCTGTCTTCCTGGGTAACCTGCAGTGCCTTTAGAGCCTTGCTCTCCCTGTTCACCACGTTCGCCACGATCACCATAATCACCGATTTCGGGCCTTATTGCTGAACCAATATTTATGATCTGACCATCACGACCAGCTAATCCAGGGCGACCCGGTTCTCCTGGAATTCCACTTAGTCCTTGGACTCCTTTAAAACCGACAACTCCGCGTCGGCCAGCCTCGCCTTTTATACCTCTGGGTCCTACTAAGCCCGGTTTGCCAGCCAAAGCAGGCATTCCTGCGAAGCCAACGTCTCCAGTTGCGCCTTTTAAGCCTGTTGGTCCGGGCGGACAAAAGCCACAATCATCTCCTCGTATACCCTTGTCACCAATTAGACCTGGGTAGCCATCATAGCCATCGACTCCAGGAGGGCCTCGAACACCGGGAAGACCCTCACCGCCTGCTGGTCCTACTATATTCACACCCAATCCTGGTAAGCCCTTGTCACCAGGTAGACCAGATTCACCGCGATCACCACGATATCCATGAGCACCAGGTCGGCCGGAATCACCCTGATAACCCTTTGGGCCTATTATATCTAATCCGTCACTTCCTTTCGGTCCTGGGCGTCCAACTGGTCCATGTACACCAGGAGGGCCTTGTGGTCCTGGTGCTCCTATTTCACCCCACTCACCCGGTTGTCCTCTAATTGAAACACCACGTCTGCCAGGATTGCCGTCAAGTCCGTTATCACCCGGTGGCCCCGCTGGGCCCATATGACCTCTTCGCCCTGGTTGTCCGGGTGCACCAGAAAGACCTGGTGGACCTGGTTCACCCAGATCGCCCTGTGGTCCCTCTGAACCGGTTATAATCTCGTCCAAGTTGGGGTCATAAATTCCAGGTGGACCCACGGGGCCCTGAATACCAGGAACGCCATCATAGCCGGGGTCGCCAATTAGACCAGGCTGTCCATCATAACCGTCTTGGCCAGGGTATCCCGGAGCACCTTTGTGTCCCTTCTCCCCAGCTACGCCTGCTTCACCTGGCTTACCTGGCTTACCACGTTCTCCGGACGAACCCTCGTCACCACGTTGTCCAGGCTGTCCAGTACGTCCAAGTTCACCGTCTTCACCAGTCAAACCTTTGCCTCCTTTAACGCCAAGGTTGCCCTTCTCACCTCGTTTTCCTTTTTCAGTGTTTTTCAAGGTCCATCCTCGTAAAATCGAATCCGCAGGTTCTCCCTTCTCTCCCTTTGGACCGGTTCCAATAAGTGGATCATATGGCTCCGCCTTGTCACCTTTAAATCCCTGCAGACCTATTTCGCCCGGAGGTCCATTCAGGCCAGCAAAGCCGATATCACCCTTAATACCTTTCGGTCCGTAACGGCCTTCAGGGCCATCGTATCCTGCAACACCCTCTGTGCCGCGAACACCTTTGGTTCCTTTCGAGTTGGTACCGCCATCACCAGCTTCACCAGTCGGTCCGGATGGACCCTGTTTTCCCAGAGGGCCACGTCGACCGGGTTGTCCTGGAGTACCGGGAATACCCATAATGCCTTCGTACCCGTTGCACCCATCAATACCACGCGGGCCCTGGGAACCATCTCCACCGGGAGGTCCCTAAAGTTCACAAATAAGGTTAGTCTGTTCCTTTTTTAGTATGAGAATCTTACCCTTGGTCCTGGTTGTCCAGAGCGTCCTGATTCGCCAATGTCACCCTAAAACAAATTCTGTTATAGAGGCTGCCGACTTTTTATTTCTTTATACACATACCCTGTGACCTTTGTCACCAACATCGCCGTATTCGCCTACGTCGCCATCTTCACCAGTTCTTCCGAATGGACCAGCTGGACCGGAATCACCTGGGGAACCTTCTATACCTCGAACACCGGGTACACCAATGGAGCCTTGTGCACCCTTCAAACCTTCACAGTCACATTTGGTCTGATTGCACACCTGAAATTATAAAAAAAAAAAAATCGAATTAATGGTCTCATAATGGGTGATTTGAGTGTGGATATTATTAATCAAACTGTCATCTTCTATAGATGATGATCTAAATCTTTATATAGTATGACCGAGTGCGGCTAAGTGGAGAAGGGCAGAAGTCAAGAGCATACTTTCCAATTGAAGTCAATTTAACCACAAAATGTTTTTTTTTCTGTCTGCTCGCACTCTTCCCTTCTGGCGCGGTTTCTGCTGATAAGTTTGCGAGGCACGCAAACCGATGATGATGCTCATGAGGATGTTTAAATGATTTGAGTGCAGTATGGCTGCACGCATTGTACAATAGTTGATGCTTGGCCCGGTTTTCCTTGGGATGAGAACTAGGACGATGTGTGTGGTTTACGATGGCGTGGTTGTAATCAAGAGGGATTATGGTAATGTCGGAACTAATTAAAACTTCTTTATGATCTAAACATACATATGTGTGTACTGAGAGTGACGGGGAAAGTTGTTAGATTTGGAATTGGAAAATAGGTGCTCTACAAGCGTCGCAGATTGATTTGGCGAAAGCGAAGTGGCCTGTCAAGACAACAATAAGTTGTCTGCAGGCTTTTCTGCTGAGAGACAGCACGCAGGAAGACCCAACGCGGGTTCGGGATTTGAGAAAATCTCCTCTGAGCCTTGCATAGCAATCTCAGCGGATCCTTGGTCTCCAGGATCCCAGTGTGACCTAGGACCAAGATAAGAGACAGAGAATTCAGCCAGTTCCAGGCGGCAGCGGGCGAATTCCCTAGAGGGAGTCAACGGTGGCGTCTACAGTTCCAGTTAGGTTGAACTTAGTGAATACCTTACGCGAGCTGCTTCGACGTATTCGGATCATAGGTGGGTAAGGAATTTCCAATGTTGGTCAGGACCATGGAATAAAGATGGTGGCGGACAGGCTTTTAATCTTCCAACGACAGCGCTCACATTTCCGTAGTGGACTACTGGCTCCGGCGTATCCGGACCCCTCGTCCTTCCTTCCTTCTTCCTTTCATCAGCGAGGCTATGATCCGAAAACAAGGGATCACAGGTCTCCCACTTCACCGCATTTCTACTGATCCGCCTGTGGGGTTCGCCTATTTGACCTCAGAAAATATCGGCACGCCTGCCGATTTTGGATCACTCGGTTACTGAGGCCAATGAAATGCCGATGTCGTCGCATTTGTCTGATCCAGGCGTTTATAGGCCTGCCTTTCCTACATCGCGATGTCTTTGGAACGTGCATAGATATTGCCTTTTTTTACAGGGTTCAAATGATCTCTTCTTTGAACGTGGCAATACCAGCTGAGCCGGTCGCGCTCTAATTTTTGTACGATGGTTTCCTTGATGTGAAAGCTTCCACGGATCTTCGAACTTCTTATTCGATCAAGCTTGGTTACTCCTGCTGTCATGCGAAGCATCTTCATCTCAAAAACAAACAAAAAAAAACAAATATTTGGCGCAACAGCTCTTTAAAGTGCCAAGGCCTAGCTTCTCGCATCCACTCATGTCGTGTGCGTTATTTTTTCACACGAATGGAAGGGACCTACAGTTTAATGCCGAATCCGAACGGCAATTTGAGAAGCTTTTTCGTGACAACAATACTCTCGGATGTTTGTCAGACGCTCGCGAGAGGTGGGACCGTGAAAAAACTTTTTGGTATTTTCTGGGATTCGAACTTGGAACCTCATGCGTAGTGATCCGACACACTAACCACTTACGCCACGGCACCCACCCATCTTCATCTCAGCTGCCGTTAATTTACTCTCATACTTTTTGTACATCGTCCAACATTGTGAACCGTATGTGAGCGCTTCTGTCACAGAAGATAGCGGAATTTTCTCCCCACTTTATCCACCCTACGCTTACACGATGATTGATGTCGTCATCACAAGTTGCTTTGTTATTGATCATAGATCCCAGATATTTGAACTTTTCGCACTTGGGAAGCACTGTTCCATTCAAATAAATGTCTGGAATAGGCCTGAGTGGATCAGAGAACGGGCAGCACAAGTACTCTGTCTTTTTTGAACTAATGCGATACCCATTTCCCTCCAAAACGTCCACCCACACATCAAGTGCTCTTTGCAGGGATGTAGGAACCTCACTTATGATGGCTCCATCGTACCTTGGAGTCCATCACTTTACCTTCAAGCAGATAATCAAGGACTGTAATAAAGAGCAAAGGACTTAAAACGCTTCCCTGGTGCACCCCGACTTTGATTGGGAACTCTTCGGTTACTCCAGCGGGGCATCTTACTCTTGTCTTTGCTCCTTCGTACATGTCCATGATCATCTGTACATAGATTTCTGGAACCCCTCGATGTCTTAGCGCCACCCATATCAGATCTCGTGGTTGTCTGTCGAATGCCTTTTCAAAGTCAACCAATACAATATGCAAATACGATGTTTTTCCATTATGATCCTTATACTTTGGATTGCATCTGTGGTTGATTTACCCGAGACAAACCCGCACTGATTATCAGATAGCCGTATTATTTTTCGCAGTCGACCACCTAATACCCGCTCAACGATCTTCATGGTGTGTGACATCAGCTTGATCGAACGGTAGTTATCACAGTTTCGCGTATCACCCTTCCCTTTGTATATAGGGAGAAGCTAACTTTCCCTCCATTGATTCGGTATTGGATCACCCCTCACGAATTTTGAGATGAGAATTCTGAGCCATCTGAACCCGATGTTTCCCATCTTTTTCCAGAACTCAGAGGGCATCTCGTCTGGCCCAACCGCTTTTCGTTTTTTGGAGTATTTGACCGCCTCACTAACTTCTTCGACTATAATGTCGGGTATTTCTTCACAGTTAGGGGTGGCTCTTGGAAAGTATAGCCGGGGAAACTGTTCATTTATCCGGACCCCTCGTCCTAGGGGTATAACTAAAGGCGCTGGCCCTCCAGGTTGGGGGTTGTGCGGTCGGAGTAACTTCCCTACCACGAAAGAAACTAATGGTTCCGAAACAACAAAAACCCTCGGATCAGGACGACTCAACTGACGACGACATCAGCAAACGAAATAAGGACAACGAACTTTGGATCTGTTCGTGGAATGTTCTGTCCCTTTATAGACCACGTGCAGCCGAACAATTAGCAGAGGCCCTAGACTGCTACAAACTAGATATAACTGCCATCCAGGAAGTGCGATTGGGTGGGCCGGGTGAGAAGAGGATGACAAATGGTGACTTCTACTACGGTGATTGCTACAGAGGCAACTGGCAGCGTTTATTCGGATGCGGATTTGTTATATTCGGCAGACTTAGGCAAGAAGTGAGGACATGGAAGGAACAATTCTGCAGACTGTTAAACGGTGATGATGAACAGTATTCCGCTGTCAGGCAGAATGAGCTATTCAATAGTGACGATGACAGTCAAGATTTCCGTCAACCCGATCAGAATGAAGTGATGATAGCGATATCTAAACTCAAATCCAACAAAGCTGCTGGAGCCGACGGCCTTGCTGCCGAACTTTTCAAGGCAGGAACGGATGAGTTGGTAAGGAGCATGCGCCAGCTCATTTGTAAAATCTTGTCGGACGAAAGTATGCCCGATGAATGGAACCTCAGCATCGTTTGCCCGATCCTGAAGAAAGGAGACTCTCTAAACTGCGCCAACTACAGAGGTATAAGTCTCCTCAACATCGCATATAAGATCCTGTCTGCCATATTATGTGAACGACTAAAACCGATCGCCAACAGTCTGATAGGTCCTTATCAGTGCGGTTTCAGGCCGTGAAAGTCCACCATTGACCAAATATTCACACTACGCCAGATCTTGGAAAAAACCCATGAAATCTTCATCGATTTCAAAGTTGCCTATGATAGCGTGTATAGGGACGAGGTATACAGAGCCATGTCTAGTCTTGGCATCCCTGTCAAGCTCGTCCATTTGTGCAGAATGACGATGGAGAACTCTCGCTGCTCCATCAAAGTCGGTAAGAACATCACCGAACCATTCGATGTCAGGAAAGGCCTTAGACAAGGTGACGCGCTATCATGCGATCTCTTTAACATAGTACAATACTTGAGAGAATTGTACGAAACTCACAAGCCAACACCGGAGGTACAATCTTTTACAAGTCTGTACAACTACACGCTTATGCCGATGACATTGACATAATCGGAAGAACTCAGCGGGCAGTCAATGGGGCATTTACGAGTATTGAGATCGAGGCAGCAAGATGGGTCTAGCGGTCAATGAAAACAAAACAAAATATACGAGTATGCTATCTACAAAAACGACACCCAACATCGGCGTCTTGGACAGAACGCAACAATAGACAGATATAATTTTGAGGTAGTAAAGGATTTTATCTACCTAGGCTCCATGGTGAACTCCGCAAATGACATCAGTAGGGAGATCACACGAAGAATTATTCTTGCCAATCGTTGTTTCTATGGGCTAAAACGGCAATTGAGTAGCAAAGCCCTATCTCGAACTACTAAGGTAACTCTTTATAAGACTCTAATCATCCCAGTCCTGCTGTCTGGCGCAGAGGCATGGGCTTTGACAAAACCGGATGAGGATGCCCTTGGTTATTTCGAGTGAAAAGTTCTTCGAGCGATCTTTCATCCCGTCAGCATATATGGTGAGTGGAGGAGAAGGTACAATGCCGAATTATACGGCCTTATACAAAGACATCGACTTAGCCAGAAGAGTTCACATACAGCGACTAAGATGGCTGGGTCATTTGGAGCGGATGGAGCCCAACGTCCCCACAAAGAAAGTCTTTGGATCCACCCCGGATGGACGGCGCAGTAGAGGATGACCTCGCGGTAGGTGGCGCAAACAAGTGGAGGGGGGCCTCAACCAACTTGGCGTGTGCATCTGGAGGCAGCTGGCTCGTAACCGTGCTAGCTAGAGAGGTTTGTTGGTTGAGGCCCAGGTTCACCCCGGACTGTAGCGCTATCTAAGTAAGTAAGTAGGCAAGAAGTCTTAAGCTTCCGACACGTGAGCGAGCGTATAATGACTATCCGGATCAATGCTAAATTCGCTAACATAAGCCTAATAATGTGCTCATGCGCCAACGGAACAAAAGGATCCTGCCACCAAATACTCTTTCTACGATCTCCTCGACTAAACATACGAGCAATGTCCTAAATACGATGTTAAAATCGTATTGGGCGATTTTAACGCCAAAATAGGAAAGGAGGACGTCTTTAGTAGGGCAGTCGGTAAACATAGCCTACACGACACCACGTCTGATAACGGTCTAAGGATAATTAATTTCGCTATGGAGCGAAATGCCACCATAGCAAGCATATGGCTTCCTCATCTCAATATTCATAAGCAGACATGTCGGTCCAATGATCATGTAACGATAAATCAAGTTGATCATATTACGATCGATGTTAGACATGCCTCCAGTATTCTGGATGTCCGGACCTTCCGAGCAGCCAACATTACCTCGTTGTAGCCAAGGTAAGAATGCGGATATCGCAAACTGAGCAACAAAGAGGAATTATAGTGAGAAAATTTAAAGTCGAAAAGTTACATTCGCAAAAGACCGCTAGAGTCTTCGCTGAACGCGTATCCCGAAATCTCTCAATTACCCCTATACCAACAGCATCAAGTGCCGAAGGCCAGTGGCAACGCTGCCAACATGCCATCAAAAACGGCGCGAGTGAAGTGCTGGGTCTCGCTCTCCCACCACCGCGAAACCCTTGGTTTGTCGAAGAATGCCGGAGAGTGCATGCAACAAAACCGGAGGCATATAAAGCGGCACTGCAAAGGAAGACGAGAACTGCTCATGAGCTCTACGAGCAAAAGAGACGGGAAGAACATCGGCTTCTCCAAAAGAAGAAGAAAGAGCATGAAAAGTGCGCGATCGAGAATATTGAGAGCTTATACTCCAGGAACAATGTACGGAAGTTTTACCAAAGAGTATAAAGAACGTGTCAGAGAAGCAATACCCGTACAGAAACCTGTAGGGATGAAAATGGAAACCCCGTAGTAGAATCACAGTCGGTGCTGAGAATATGGAAAAACTACTTCTGCAGACTGTATAACGGCGACGAAGACCAACATCCCGCTGTCAGGCAGAATCAACCATTCAACATAGACGATGATAGTCATTATTTCCGTCCAACTGACCAATACGAAGTGAGGATAGCAATACCCAAGCAACAAGGCTGCTGGACCTGACGGCTTACAGGCCGAACTTTTCAAGGCAGCTGGTGATGAATTGGTAGAGTGCATACACCAACTCATCTCTAAGATTTGATCAGACGAGTGTATGCCTAACGAATGGAATCTCAGCATCGTTGGCCCGATCCACAAGAAAGAAGACCCCCTCAACTGCGCCAATTATAGATGCATCAGTCTCCTTAACATCGCATACAAGATCATTTCTGCGATATTTTGTGAACGCCTGAAATCTTTTATCAACAGTCTGATTGGTCCCTATCATTGCGGTTTCAGAACAGGAAAGTCCACCATCGATCAAATCTTCACACTTCGACAGATCTTGGAGAAAACCCAAAAAGTCCAAGTCGATACTCATCACATCTTTATCCATTTCAACGCCGCCTATGATAGCATCTATAGAGAAGAGCTTTATAGAGCCATGTCTAGTTTTGACATCCTTGAAAAACTTGTTGGTCTGTGCAGGATGACGATAGAGAACGCTCCCTGCTCCATCAAAGTCGGTAATGACTTGCTTGCATACGCCGACGATATTGACATAATTGGAAAAACGGAGCGGGCTGTCACCGGTGCGTTTGCAAGCATTCAAGTAGAAGCGGCCAAAATGGGTTTAGCGATAAACGAGAGCAAAACCAAGTATATGCTCTCAACAAGAAGGGACAATCAACACCGACGAATTGGACAGAACGTCACAGTGGGCAGCTATGACTTCGAGGAAGTAAGGGACTTTGTCTACCACGGTTTTGCTATAAACTCTAAAAACGACATCAGCGCAGAAATCAAGCGAAGAATAACTCTTACCAATCGCCGTTTTTTTTTGGGTTTATAATGTAATTCAACAGTAAAGCCCTATCTCGAACAACTAAGGAGACTCTGATCATCCTAGTCCTGCTTTACGCCGCTGAAACATGGACTTTATTAAAAGAGGTGAACAAATTCTTCGTAAGATATTCGGTCCCGTTTGCGTTGACGGGTTTTGGAGAAGAAGATTCAATAACGAACTATACGAGATGTATACCGACATCGACCTAGTCAAAAAAACTGCGTGTTGGACATCTGAGATGGGTAGGACATGTAGAACGAACGAGCATCAACGCTCCGGCTTCCAGAGTCTTCGAATCTAACCCGGAGGAAGGACGCGTGGCGCGCACAAGTTCAAAGGGACCTTAACCAACTTGGAGTGCGCAACTGGAGGCAATTAGCTAAAGACGGAGCTAATTGGAGAGGCTTGGTAGTTGAGGCCCATGTCCACCCCGAACTGTAGCGCCACCTAAATAAGTAAATAGGTATTGCATTCAAAACACAAACATTTTTTGGTGTTTTGTTGAAATTGGATGGTGAACATGTTTGACAAGCATGGCATGATGAATGTTTGATGGATGGAAATCGTTAGCGTTCACATTTGTCAAACATGCCGTCAAACATCAGTTGCAATTAGAATTTCAACCATGGCGGATGTTGTAATCGATGCAATTTTAGAAGATGGAGAAAAAGAAGAAGTAAAAAGGAAAACAAATAAGAGGAAACGAATTTGGACGAAGGAATGGCTGAAAAAGCGGCCAAATTGTTCTACTTTTAATTTACTGGACAATTTAAGATTGACTTCTACCTTTTTTATGGTCTGCAATTGGGTTTCATATGGTTTTTCCTAAAGTAATTAGTAAATTGCATAAATCTCTAAGTGGTGCATATTTCCGTTCCCGTCATTTCAGATACGTCCTTTATTTTAATGACTGCCGCTTTTTACCAATATAAAATCTACCCGTCTCGTGCGGTACGACCTATGATAATGTAGCCAGGCTCTAAGAAATCCCTTTGCCTTTTTTTTAGGGAATGTAGAAGGGGTTTTGTGCTCAATTTTGCGAGTTTTTCTTAAGCATTTTGTCTACAGTCCCTTTTATGGACCTATTTTTATTGCACCTAAAAAAGTGTTGGATTTTTCCATTCAGTCCACCGTCGCATATGGTTCTATTTCTTTTAATTTTTCCAAAAGAATTTCACATGCTTTATTTATTTTTATTTTGTTTTTATAACCTTCGCTTTTAATTTGCCATGTCTCTGGAAAGCTTTGATATATTTCAAAAAATTCTCTCCAAAAATCACAATTTCCGATTACAGCCGTATTTATAGGTATTTAATTTCTTGCAAATTGAATTTCTTTCCGGCATGACAAGCAAACGTTCACATTCTCAAATTTGCTTGTCATGGCAGGAAAATATCAAAACATTTTGAAATTCATCCAGCATGTTTGACATGCCGCTGGATGGAGCCTTCACATTATCAAAATCAAAGCAATCACGCCGTGCTAGTCAAACATGTTTGAAAATGTGAACGCCCCTAATAGGATCGAAAACATTAGGTCTGTTTGTTAAAGGTTTTGTGTCTCGGGTTTCGCTCTAAGATCGCTCTGAAGTGTTTTTTGAGAAACCTGGGGTCATTCTAAAGTCATCCTATGTTTTTCCTAGGGGCCTTACCCTAGTCATTTATTTTTAATATTGCGGGAATAATAGACTATTTTCTTGTCTTGAATTATGTTTAAAGTAATAAAATCTACTTGGTATCCAATGAACTAACACTGCAATATGCTACTCGTATAATACATTTTAGAGTGCAAAATAGATTCAAATTGGCAAAATGTCCGAATGACAGCTTTAATGGTTTTTTTTTTTTAACACATCTATAGGTCTGTTTGCGTACTTTCTGCACCAAAAGTCGCTGTTTGTCAGATTTCCACGAGTGGGGGTAAAATTCTCCGCTCAGAAAGAGGTAAAATTACGAAAAAGTAAACGAACGCGTTGAACCACAAAAGTTGCCCACTTTTTAAGCATCAAACCTCAAACCCATTTGTGCTCGAAAGAAAGAAAGAGAAGGAACAAGTCAACAAAAAATGACGTATACAGCGATTTGACAGATTTGACAGTTTTCACAAACTAGCCCGCAGAAATTTCTTGCACTAAAATTCGCAGCATGGCGAAATCTTACTACTCTCTCGAGAGCGCTCTCTTCTGTCAAAAACTACGAAGATTCTCAGTACTCGAATAGGTTTTCGTAAAAATTCATAACTTTTCGTAAAAATTCGTAACTTTTCGTAAAAATTCGCTGTTGTGGGAGGGTACGCGAACAGACCTTATGTGTGTGCAGTATGTGCAGTGCTTTCCAGATTGAAGCGGACAAGATTGCATCCATTTTATTCACCGCCTTAGAGGAGCGAATTGAAAACGATGTAAATAGAGGAATTTAGAGTAGGTATTTAAGTATTTTTCGGACACTACTCAACCAAGAACAAAGTAGAGCACAAGTAATCGTCTCGACCTTCCCAATCTTTGACTTTTCAAATATGATTTGTTGAGAACCTTAAAATATTATATTGCATTTCGGAATTTGATATTGCATCAGCTACATATTCTCAGTCTCCTTTTCCAATTGATACCATTTTCAAATTGATCTTTCACAAGCTTTAATTGACTAACGATGCTGTCATGCTGTCAATTAATATCAAATCATTTCATTGAGCTCATTCAGCACCGCAAATATCCCACAAATACAATCATAGGTCTCATGTTTGATTACATGTTTTCACTTTCAAAAATTTAAATTTAGAGCAAACGATCAACTTAATTATCGCAATTTACATGGGAATTTGTATAAACTATCTCGTGTTAAGAAAATGTACCCATCTACTTAATAAAATGTTTACATGAAGCTTACGCAATAAAAAAGCGCGGCAAAATCGTACATCTTTCAGCACCATTTTAAAAGCGGGCATACATACTCGTATGTATGTATATTTTTTTTTGAAAAACAAAAACACAAGTTAGCCGCTAAATACGTTCATAATGGACTATGTCAATGAACTTCATAAAAAGGAACTAAATCATCTTCCGTCATCTCTTTGGAGTAAAATGGAAATGCATTTCTCGATTTCTTATCTTCGTCTTGTATGTGACTATTTTCAGACTACAATTTCCCCCTTTCTCTGTTTTTGTCCGACAATTCTGACTAAAAATAAAAACAGACCAAATACCCCAGAATCGAATGTGAATGAAAAGGGATGAATGACAGATCTTTCTAGCTGAGTCATGGGCGTGTGCCAGCAACACTAGACGACAATTTCACATTCAGAAAATATACGAGTATCTCATAAATCTGATGCGCGATGGGTTAAGTTGATCGTGATAAAAATGCAAATCTTGGCAGCGTGCCACACGTGATTTTCGAATTGCCAATCTTTTTCATGGTCAATGCGTACATTCAAATACACGTAACGAAGGCGACAGAGAAGAAAACTGCCAAAATATTGTCGCCAGACTGTCTCGGAAAATTCGAAGAGAGAACACGTACTGCAGCTGAGGCAAAGTTGAAATTCTTAGCATTTTTTGACAGCGATCGTCTTGTTTCTACGAGCGTTATGTCTGGAAGAGATAAGTTTAAAATTACTCGTATCACTCCGAAATGTATTGAAGGAAAGAAAACAAGGTTATCATAGATATGCTTGTAGCAAGTTTTGTATAATAACTTAAAAAACTTGCTTGAGAATTTGTGAGGTTTATGTTCAGGTGGAGAGGGAGTAGCTCACTGTACCGAGGCCCTTCAAAATCGTTCTACAATTCCACTTTAAATAAAATAAATATTTGGCGCAACAGTTCATTAAGTGCCAGGGCCTAGCTTCTCGCAACCACTCATGTTGTGTGCGTTATATTTTTCACACGAATGGAAGGGACCTACAGTTTAGTGCCGTATCCGAACGGCGATTTGAGAAGCTTTTTCGAGACAACAATACTTTCGGATGTTTGTCAGACGCTCGCGAGAGGTGGGACCGTGAAAAAACTTTTTGGTGTTTTGTAGGATTCGAACTTAAAACCTCACGCGTGATCCGACACACTAACCACTTACGCCACGGCGTCCACTTTAAAATTGTTGATTTTCCATTAATTGTTCCGATTTCCACTAAATTACTAGAGACATTTTCAACACATGAAACAGCAAATTCTCGATTGTCCATCTACCTAGATTTAAAATGGTGCAGGACCAAGGGCAACTCAGCGAGTTGCATGTCTCTGCATTATCGGTGCACTGAGAACTTCTCCCACAGCGGCGCTCCAAACCATGCTTCACTTACTTCCGGCTATAAGCTCAGCAATAAGACTGGGAGGCTTCAACCAGTGGGAGGAGCAAAACACGGGACATGCCAAAATACTTTCGATGCACCGCCATCTGCCCACTTCCACTGACCACTCGTCCACTTAATATGACTTCAACAGGGGCTACATGCACTCAATACTGGACAGAGCTGAGTGGATGCAACGCGATGTCCTATACAGCGAATCGCTGTCAATTTTCACAGACGGACCCAAAACCAAGGACGAAGTTGGTGCCAGAATCTTCTTAGAAGACCTGGACATACACTCAAACTAATCCCCATTGACCTATCCAGAGAAATAAAGCATCTTGGATCTGACTCGCACTGAAAGTAAAAATGCAAGTACAATTAATTCCACCGTATCATCTAGCTTGCGTGAGTATCATTGGGGTAAGAAAGACGTGCCCACACATCGCTACTTCTTGCAGTACATAAGAAGCTATGCCTCGAAATGGAATACAGATGTTGCAAGAAAAAAGCGAAGAAGAAGTGCGCCCAGTTTCAAGCAGAGAGTACGGATGGCGTGTATCGGGAGCTGAAGAAAATATCTTACCCGGTTGCTGATGCAAAGCAGGCTATCCACGAGCTGGGAAGACACAATATGAACAAGAGCCCAACCATCTTCAAAATAGCCGCCCAAAGAAGAAGGAATGCTCAGGAGATTCATTCGCCAAAGTTCATTAACAATGCTCATGGCCAGCTTCTTGTGGATGACGACAAAATTCTGCAGAGGTGGCGGCAGTATTGTGAAGAACTTTTAAATGAACAGGTTCCCCGGCTATACTTTCCAAGAACCACCCCTAACTGTGAAGAAATACCCGACATTACAGTCGAAGAAGTTAGTGAGGCGGTCAAATACTCCAAAAAACGAAAAGCGGTTGGGCCAGACGAGATGCCCTCTGAGTTCTGGAAAAAGTCGGGAGACATCGGGTTCAGATGGCTCAGAATTCTCATCTCCAAATTTGTGAGAAGTGATCTAATGCCGAATCAATGGAGGGAGAGTTACCTTCTCCCTGTATACAAAGGGAAGGGTGATACACGAAACTGTGATAACTGCTGATCTTTGGGCGGGTATTAGGTGGCCGATTGCGAAAAATAATACGGCTATCTGATGATCAGTGCGGGTTTGTCGCGGGTAAATCAACCATAGATGCAATCCAAAGTATAAGGGTCAGATTGGAAAAACATCGTGATTCCTTAAAGGACTTGTATATTATATTGGTTAACTTTGAAAAGGCATTCGACAGAAAACCACGAGATCTGATATGGGTTGCGCTAAGACATCGAGGGGTTCCAGAAACCTATGTACAGATGATCATGGACATGTATGAAGGAGCAAAGACAAAAGTAAGATGCCCCACTGGAGTAACCAAAGAGTTCCCAATCAAAGTCGGGGTGCACCAGGGAAGCGTTTTAAGTCCTTTGCTCTTTATTACAGTCCTTGATTATCTGCTTGAAGGTAAAGTGATGGACCCCAGGGTACATCAGTTATTCTTTGCTGACGATGGAGCCATCATAAGTGATGATCCTACATCCCTGCAACGAGCACTTGATGTGTGGGTGGACGCTCTGGAGGGAAATGGGTATCGCATTAGTTCAAAAAGACGGAGTACTTGTGCTGCCCGTTCTCTGATCCACTTAGGCCTATTCCAGACTATTATTTGAATGGAACAGTGCTTCTCAAGTGCGAAAAGTTTAAATATCTGGAATCTATGATTAATAGCAAAGCAACCTGTGATGACGACATCAATCACCGCGTAACCGTAGGGTGGATGAAGTGGCGAGAAAATTCCGCTATCTGACAAAAAAATGCCACCTAACTTGAAAGGAAGGCTCTACACCGCAGTTGTGCGTCCAGCGCTCACATACGGTTCACAATGTTGGACGATGTACAAAAGATATAAGAGTAAATTAACGGTGGCTGGGATGAAAATGCGTCGCATGACAGCAGGAGAGACAAAGCTTGATCGAATAAGAAGCTCGAAAATCCGTGGAAGCTTTCGCATCAAGGAAACCATCGTATAAAAAATAGAGCGCGACCCGCTCAGCTGGTATTGCCACGTTCAAAGAAGAGATCATTTGAACCCTGTTAAAAAGGCAATATCAATGCACGTTCCAAAGACATCGCGATGTAGGAAAGGCAGACCCATAAACGCCTGGATCAGACAAATGCGACGACATTGGCATTTCATTGGCCTCAGTATCCGAGTGATCCGAAATCGGCAGGCGTGCCGATATTTTCTGAGGTCAAATAGGCGAACCCCACAGGCAGATCAGTAGAAATGCGGTGAAGTGAGAGGGTTGTGATCCCTTATTTTCGGATCATAACCTCGCTGATTAAAGGAAGAAGAAGAAGAAGTGGTTACGAGAAGCTAGGCCAAGGCCCTTGATGAGCTTCTGCGCCAAATATCTATGTATGCATGCTTAATAATTTGGTCGTTGAATATATCTCATTAAAGTCTTCTAATCTTTTTTTTATTGAGCTTTTTGGAAGAAAGGGTAACTTAAGCCCCTAGGATGCTGTTCCAGCCAAGCGGCATTTCTACTGATCTCGAAACCACCAAGCAAAATCCCAGGAAAATCACAAACAAACATAATTTCTACTGAATTCGTGTAGACTTGTGGTTTTCTAAGTTTGATTCCGAATAATATCATTTCACTAAAATCATTCATTCATTCCAAAATAAACTCTGCATTGGAGTCTACTTAACCAAAGCTGGGTAGTAGAAGGTATAGTAGATAAGTTGGAAAATGCATGCATTCACTACGATGCATATATGAGAACTACATAAGCATGTACAATTTTCAGGTTCCTAAAATCTTAAAACATTACAGATTCAACAACACAAAATATACGTAATGATGCATTTTCGAATTCACGAAAAATTGCGTCATAAATCTAAATCCATACATTAGATGTTTTCCAATTTTAGTACTTCGTCAAAATTGAATAATGCCTCCTCCAATTGACTGAAGTAGCTTCAGCACAATTATTTTCAACACATTGTTACTCGTAAAAACATTACATCCTCGAGTTGCATTTTCGAAGCATCACACACGCCATACGCAAAAAATGACTCGTGCTCTGAATAATTTTGCACGCATCACCATCAAGAGTCAGTCGTGGCTCGTGAACACTTAAATTACAGAATAACTGAGAACTAATGTTTGGCAATAGCTTGTTGTAAGTGTAAACAAATCTGCGGAATTTTGTATACACTGAGAGTTAATTTTGAACCACACAGGCCCGCATGTACCATACTATCATGCCCTGTTCCTTTGCCGAAAACATCACCAGATGCACGGCCGCATGCGTCTGGCTTTCGCAATCGACTTCACGCTGCGCGTCAATAATTAGTTATTGCACAGACAAAAAAAAAGAGTCGAAAATGTTTATCGAAATCGTTTTCAAAAACGATGCGCGATACGCGATGCGATTGCAATAATTTTTCACCGGCAATGGGTATTCGGTAGACGGGGTACTTTTCTCTCAATTCTGGTGAGTTATTATATTTTTCCAGACCGGATGAATCGACCGGATTTATTGGGCCTGAAGTAGTGAAAACTATTTTCAGCTGATGGTGTTAATTTGAGTGTAACAAAGATTTACACTTTGCTGTTCGGTTTCACCTCAATACGCACCTTGGTGCGAAGAATATGTTTATGTTTACTGAAATTCCTTGGAATCATTTTTTTTTTGGGACGTCTGACCAACAGATGGTGCAAGTTGAAAAGATATTTTAGCAAAATATTAGTTATATGGCACCGAATTCTGTGTAAAATTTGTATTAGAGAGTGCTGCTTGTTTGGTTTAACGAACCGGAACTTTTCAACAAGAATAATAGATTTTTGAAGTTTGATGTTTCTGTGAATGAACATAGCCTAGTTTCCTGTGTGGGGTATTGACTTAGCTTGAAGGTGCATTAAATAATATAAGAGCGGCAACTAGCGCAATACCAACTCTATTGAACGAGTACAACGATTAGCATGTACGTGCATCACAGGGGCTCTCAGGTCCACTCGCACAGCCGCCCTAGAGACTATACTACACATTTTTTCTATTGATATCTTCGGGAAAATGGTAGCCTTTAAGGCAGCCCTAAGACTCAGAGAATCTCTACAGTGGTCAAGCTCACGAAATGCCCACATGAAAATTCTTCAAAATTCCAATTTTAAAGATACAGATTACTTATCCTCACTAAAGGATTTCAATATCAAATATAACACCAACATCCCTGACAGATCCGCATGAGATAAGGGTTATATTCTAAATGACACCGCAAATGAAATCTACACAGATGATTCCAAAACATCTGAGGGTACGCGATTGGGTATATTCTCCGATGTACCTCTGCTAAACGCAGCTTTCCAACTTCCGGACTACTGCGGTATATTTCAAGCGGAAGTATCGGCTATTCGTGAAGCAGTGCGTAGACTCTCTTTGTACCCTATAGATGGTAAGTCTATCGTCCTCTATATAGACAGTCAGTCAGCGATCAAACTTCTGGAAACGTCAACAATAAGATTTAAGTTGGTTAAACATTGTCGCGAATCTCTTAACGAGATTGCGGACAGATGCAACATTACTCTGTGCTGGGTCCCGGGACACAGATATTCTAGGCAACTACAAAGCAGATGAACTAGTCAAAATAGGCGCCGGTTTACGTCTGGTGCCGGTACTTACTGATAACAGAGAAGTACCGACACTCCCAATACAAACGATGAAACTTTGCATGCTCAACGATGCACAAACAATCGTAAACAACAGATGGAATAACTTTAGTACGGGTACGTGTGTATTGACCAGAAAGATCTGGCCTCTACTAGACGTAAAGAAAACCAAAGGACTCCTATCTATAAACAGAAAGAACATAAGCCTCACAGTAGGAATAATCACAGGACTGATAGATAGACATGCTATTAGAATTAGAATGGAAGTCCTATCAAATGATTTCTGCAGAAGTTGGAGGAAGAAGAGGAAAACAACATTCATCTCCTTGGCACATGCCCAGCGCTAGCTACTCTGAGACTCTACTCTAACATAGGTTGGGTTAGGTTAGATTGGCTGTCTGCACCACGATGCAGACACACTTAGACCAGTAAAGGTCCATTGTGATGCCAAGGATCTACCATTAGACCACTCAGGGACTAATAAAACCAATCGGAGCTTTTGATGAACCGATGGATGTTTATGACGTCTACGGACGCCAATCGCTGAGATCGTCAATCAAGGGAGCTCCTAGATGGAGCATTCTTTTGCGTGATAGAGCAGGACTTGTGCATAGGAAGTGAAGAATGGTTTCTTCCTCCTCCTCGTCTCTACAGCTCCTGCAGAAGTCATTGGAAAAGTGGCCAAGTCTTTTGGCATGTTGGCCGATTAGACAGTGTCCGGTGATGACACCGATAACGCAGCCGATCTGTAATCGCTTTAGTTTAACCAACTCGGCACTACGTTTCTGGTCCAGCTTAGGCCAGATCTGCCTCGAAATGTGACACGTAGAGCCAATATCCCACCTAAGGTTGGTCTTGCTAATAGCGTTCAGCTTTAGTAGATGCTTACATGTAACGAGGGGCATACCAAGGGCTTGCCTATCTGGCAGAATCCTTAGAGTAGTACCCTGTCTAGCGAGTTCGTCCGCCCTACAGTTTCCTGGAATGTCTCTGTGACCTGGCACCCAGCATAGGTGAATGTTGAACTGCTCTGTCATCTCTGTAAGAGACAAAAGGCAGTCTAAGACGGTCTTTGAAGTAAAGGAGCATGATTCCAGGGACTTGATAGCCGCTTGACTGTCAGTGAAAATGCTAATATCGCTGACAGATAATACATTACATTTCAGCCAAGACAGGGCTTCCTTAATCGCCATGATTTCCGCCTGAAAAACGCTACAATGATCAGGGAGGCGGAACGAGATGCTCAGGTTGAGCTTATCGGAGAAAACACCACAGCCCACCCCACCTTCGGTCTTAGAGCCATCTGTGTAGAAGTGCACCGAATTTCCATCATCAGGGGGAGAGCCATCCTACTCATCCCGTTCAGGGATACTCGTACGGAAGTGTCGGTCAAATCTCAGTTTCAGTGGAGTGTAGTCCGTTTTTTCATGTGTGAAGTTGAGAAGATCAAGGATCGAGGAGTGGCCAATGTGATAACTAGACCACTGAGAGGAGACTTTAAGACGAATAGCCGCACTGGCAACAGTCTGTCTGCCGAGGATATACAGGAGTAACAGGTTGAACATAATGCTCAGTGCCGCAGAGGGGGTAGTTCTTGCATGCAAGCGGATCCTTGCACTTTAGCTACCTGAGAGAGGTGAACAGCCCTGTCAAGAGCAGGCCAACAAACGATCACGCCATAGAGTAGTATAGGCCTGACAACAGACACGTAAAGCCAGCGAGTGATTTCATGTTTCATACCTCAGCTCCTACCTATAGCCTTTGTACAGGAATAGAGAGCTACATTGGCTTTCCTTACGCGTTCTAGTAGATTGGCTTTCCAGTTCAGTTTTCTGTCCAGAATAAGACTCAGGCATTTTGCATTAACAGTGAAGGTGAGACTGGTGCCATTAATCATAGGAGGGTCTACGAGGGGAACTTTATATTTCCTTGTGAAGAGAACAAGTTCTGTTTTATGAGGGTTAACCCCCAATCCACAATTGAAGGCCCACCTAGTGACCCGAGAGAGAGCATATTGGAGGATTTCCTTGAGAGTGTTTGGGTGCTTGCCAGACGCAGCAATCGCAATGTCATCAGCATAGGCAATCACTCTACAGCCTGACCTGTCCAGGTCGACTAGTAGCTCATTCACTATAAGATTCCACAGGAGGGGGGACAAAACTCCACCTCGGGGTGTTCCGCAACAGGCAAGTCTTCTGGCCGATGCTCCACCCAGCTGTGTGTTGATAATCCTGCGTGTTAGCAATTGATTGATCAACACTCCGAGCGAAGTATCCACTTTCAGATTTGCAAGTGTGTCTGTGATTGCCTATGGTCTACTACTCTAACATAGACATTGTAAACTTTTATAGATTTAAATCAAAATCTAACTGGTTTAGCTGACACAACAGCTTACACTTCGCCGCCTCCTTACAATGGGAAGTAACTCATGAGGGATACTCATAGTCACCTGCAGCATAGCAATAGGTTCGATTGAATCAGTCACTATCCCCACCCCACGCCATATTGGTCACTATCTACCCAAAAGAGGATTGTAATGTAGCAGTCACCTCCCAATGACGACAGATGACCCTCTCAAACTATACCAGACTAGCACTGGGGCAACAGCTCTTCAAGTGCCTGGGCCTAGCTTCTTGCAACCACTCGGGTTGTGTGCGTTATATTTCTTCACACGACTGGAATGGACCTGCAGTTTAGTGCCGTATCCGAAGTTTTTGTTTTTGAGAAGCTTTTACGTGACAACAATACTCTCAGATGTTCGCGAGAGGTGGGACAGTGAAAAATTATTTTGGTACTTTCTGGGATTCGAACATGGAACCTTATGCGCCGTGATGCGACACACTAACCATTTGCGCCACGGCGCCCAAATTATTCTTTGTTGAATCTCCGCAAAGGTATTGGGTGTAGAGTTGGCGCTTACTTCAAGAAGAACTTCTTAATTACTTCGGATTTATAGATATCCTGCTTTATTTTTTGGCAACGTGCATCTACTTGGTTATGGTCAATTAGTTCTTGCTGGATCTGAATTCTTTGATGTTGCTATAGCAAGCAAATGAACAAATAAGTGTCTTACGTAGAACACCTGCCTTGCACTCTAACTGCTACATCATGAGACTAAAAGAATTACACGATATCCGCATATTCCTAGTTCAAATGAGCTGTTTCCAAACTGATCAGTGCACCGATTTTTTTTTCAACAATACGCGATACAGCTGGATTAGTTTCTACGGGATCCCAAATTTACCCATCGCTGTGCAAGGCTCAAGACTACATATAATTGCAGTATTAAAGAAGATGCAAATATGGTGAGTTTCCACTTGCATCCTTATGCACTCCCCAAATGCAGTAGAAGGAGAGTACTGTTTTTTTTTTTAAGCAGACGTGTGGCTATGCCCAAATGGCGTGTAGGCACTTGCGACCAATGAGATCTATTGCGCCAGAGGCCACTTTTCAGGGCAGCAGTACTTCCACTCTCCTTATGAAAGCTATAGTTACGGCTGCGGAGGAGTTCCTTAAATATATTGGAGATATGATCTCTTTAAGGAAAAAGCTTCTCCTAATTCTACACAGAGCTATGCACTCACATAGTATGTGTTCTGCGGTTTCGTCCTCTTCTAAGCAGAGGCGACAGGTGATATCCTCCGTAATTCTCATTTTGTTAAGGTGGTAAAGAAGTTGACAGTGACCGGTAAGGAAGCTCACAAGCCTTCTTATGTCATTTCTGTCGTATTTTAGGATATCAACTGCATGTTTTTGGAAGGGTTTGGCAGCTCTTTTAGCTTGTCTGAGGCCTTGCGAGTTGTTCCAGTGGGAGATGCACATGTTGCGTTCCCAAATGTTTGAGGCCAGTTTAAAGAATCAGATATTCTGTAGAAAGGTTCAGATCCAGTGAACAACTCAGAGGAGCCTTTTCTAGCTAGCAGGTCTGCAGTTTCGTTGCCGTCAACGCCTACATGACCCTGTACCTACCACAATTTTACTTTATTGTATCGGGCCAAGTTTTGTAAATTGTCGAAGCAGCTTAGAACTGATTTCGAACTGATCAAGTGGGAGATCAGTGCTGCGTGAGTATGTGGATAGAGGCACCTTTAATGCCTGAGTGCAGGTTAATGTGAGTGCAATTTTTAATAGCGTAAAGCTCGGCCTGCAAACACTGGGACTCCTTCCTAGTGATTTCGAAATTTTATGATTGGGTCCATACAGACCGGCACCAACTCTTGAATCCATTTTTGATCCATCGGTATACCACACTATTCCTTTGGGATCAAGCGACGGTCCGCCATTATTCCATATATCACGGCTTGGGATCACAATCTCAAACGTTCTACCAAAGTAGAGTGATTTGGGCGTAAAGTCGGAAACCGTCCTGAGCATATCTAACTCGGGGAAGTCGGTTAATAGATCCATGAGATCCACAAGATCCCATGTACTATTAACACCTGACTTTTGAAGACTAACTGCACTGCGAATTGCCAAGTTTTTTTAAATAAATATTTAACTGAATACAATGCTTAAGGGACATGCATTTAGATTTGTTCACATTTAGTTTTAATTTGTTTGATCTCAACCATAAGCTCACTTTCGATAAGTCCTCCTGCATCATTTGTATACACTCAACAGAGTTATCGCTAGAGATGAAGAGAAGTGCGTCATCAGCAAACAGGACGATCTAGGAGTAGTTTAGCTCAGCTTCGATGTCATTAATGTAGATGATGAAGAGTAAAGCGCCAAGTATGGATCTCTGTGGAACACCGATGGTTGTTTCGACACCAGTAGACATCGCTCCATTTACACTCGTTTTTTGCGAACGACCATTGAGGAAAGATCGAAACCAGTTTAGTTCCTGGCCTGAAATTCCATATCTCAAAATTTTAGACAGCAAAATGATCCTGTCAATTGTCTCGAAAGCCCTTTTGAAATCCAGAAATACGGCAAACACATAATTACCAGTGGCTATCTCCTCTTTCCAGCTGATGAGGACGCTGTTCAGTGCAGTTTCACATGAGTGAATCCTGATTGACTTTCTAGGAATAGTCCATTGGTTTCGAAGTAATCCTCAAGTTGCATTTGTACGATTTTTTCAAATATTTTCTCGTATACGGGAAGAGCATTTACGGGGCGGAAGTCTTCGCATTTGTTGGAACCTTTGACCTTGACAATATAAGTAGCGGAGTGCACATGGCAGTAGTCGCCCTGGCAATTTGATGCCAGTTAAGTTTCCCGTCCAGGATAATTTCTAGATATTTAACCTCATCGGGAAAATTAATGGTTGTGCCATTTAGAATCACTGAGTCGATGTTCAGCGTTCTTCTTCTTGTAAACGGTACAACGACTTCGTTGCTGAGGTTAATCGATAGGCCCCCCCCCCCCCCCCCCCCCCCCCCCCCCCCGAGTGACCAGTGACCGTCGAGAGGCGAGAGGACACCGCCTTGGGGGCAGCCTTTGGCCGCGGAGACCGTCACAGAGACCTCTCCAGACGATTGATGTTATTATGCGGCTATCAAGCATGATCCTAACCCATCTGGCAGTAGGTAGGTTCGTCTAAGACTACTGGATTACTTAAGTCTGATGAAGCAATCGATCAACGTATATTCTATGTGTTGACCTATGTTGCTACCGATTGTTTCTACATATAGAATCACATCAACAAAAATTAAATTGCAACCATCCCACCAATTAAACTCATTTAGAACCAAATAATATGAATGACATCAATGCCAACAACAGCAAAGTGATCAAAAACAAATAGAATCATCGTTTCATAGAATTTTATAAAATCAACTCGATCAACAGAGTCATTTGAAAACATGCGTGTCGTATGGATACATTTCAATTATTTCCAATTAAGTAACTTTGTCATCTTCTAATACTCGTATCTGCAGCCTCTAGTCCTCCACTTGCAAGACATGAATAATTATTACCTACCCAAGCGCATTCTCCAAGATCTCCCTTCCCGTGTATAAACAGTCTGAAATCAGAAATCCTGTTTCTCCACTGACTATAATGAGACTTGCTCCAAAGGGATACAAATTCAATTCTGTCCAAAAAAAGATACTCGTTCTCCAAAAAATGACATCATCCTCATTTTGGCAGTAGAACGAGTTCAAAAAAAAGTGCATATCCAGACTATCGAGAAGCCATGGATGGTAGACTCAAAAAATGCCTAAACTGATCAAATAAAACAAAAGTTCGCATTGTCTTCAAGGATAAAACCAGTTCCAGTGCGTAGAGCGGTATTTAAACTCCAAAAAAGTGATAGGAAACCAAAAAAATAAAAAAATATAAAAAAACTTGAAACTCCAACGGAAGGATGCCATAAAATCATGTGAGTATCTAACCGCACGCACTGGTTGGGTGGCTGTTGCTGCCTTTGATGATCGGTTCAATGATTAATAACGATCATGATGGTGGTGGTACGAGGGTATCATCATCATCATGAGAACATCAACATCTCAGAACAATTTCTACGATTGCATTTATTAATAGAATTGACATAATTTCCAGCACATGTATTCCGCGAACGTGTTGAACGTATGTTTCAAAAAACCAAAAAAAAAAAATTCAATTCTCTCATATGTGCCCCGAAAAAACGTTTTCGTTTTGTTGTTCCGCGGTAGAGGTAAACATTTCGCTTGGCTTTGTGCACGAGAGTTGGTCGGAATTTTGAAAAAAAAAAAGGAAATCCTTTTTGGTTTTGTTTTGGATGTGTTCCAGAATCGAAGCTTTTTTTTTTTTTTGATTTTTCTTTTAGTTGATTTGGACGTTTGAGTCAATGGTACATTTCGTTGAGGAAAGGAAAATCATTTTGTAAACATAAACAAATTCATTTTGTTATTAAATTATTGGATATACATGCGGGAGATCATAATAGTGAAGATTACTCATTATGATTGAACGATTTCGTTAGAGAGTGTATTTTTAGTCAGTACTTGTTAATTTTGTGGTGTTTTGTTGCAGATTAAATAAATATCTACCAGTAGCCAAATCTTTATCGAAACTAATCGTTGAAAACTACGTTTGTAAAGCTTCATCAGAATTGATGTACATTTTCCTGATTTTCTAATGGAGGCACACTTTTCTCATTACAATATAATATCTGTTTTAAATTTTGCAAAACGAATCGTCTTGTTCTGAAAATTTAAATTAAATTGGTGCGCTCAAGAGAACTTTCCTTTGCAATTCGTTCCTCTATCATTTACATTAATCATTTTGAAAACTATCTTCCACAAGAATATACATAAACATGTGGCAATTAAGAACATGCAAATTAAAAGTTTCGAAAATTAACAAGAAGGACGTCGTTTTGGCTGGTTAAATGGTAGTGCGTGGGATTATATGAAAACACAAGCGTTTTCACTTAGCTGAGAAATATCAACTCCTATTCTCAACTTTCACACGGTGACAGCCGGGTGCCTAGTACCTTAATCCAAGAAATGGGTAACCAACCCCGTTTGGAGGATTTTTGGCGCTAGAGCTAAAGCACTTCTACTTGATTCAGGCGGCAACGGACGAATTTCCTAGACGGAGTCAACGGTGGCGTCCATAGTTCCATCTGAACTTAGTGAAGCGCTAGCCACACTAAGAAAGAAGCTACTAGGTGAATACTTCTTTCAGGACCTAAGTAACCTGTCTAACATAGACATTAGAAACTTAAATAGATACATAGGTAAATCCAACTGGTTTAGCTGAAATGCCCGCC
Organism: Brachypalpus laphriformis; assembly: GCA_945910035.1. Classification (NCBI taxonomy): domain Eukaryota; kingdom Metazoa; phylum Arthropoda; class Insecta; order Diptera; family Syrphidae; genus Brachypalpus; species Brachypalpus laphriformis. Next base: position 131,704,177 of record OX246755.1, read on the forward strand.
ACACCACCACCACCGCTCCTCCCCTCGTTATTGGTTACTATCAATCCCCAAGAGGTACTGCAACAGACACCTCCCAAGATCGATAGTTAACCCTACCATATCACTAGACCAATGCCTGTAAATAAAAATACTGCATAGGAGTAACAGTGATTGATTGAGTCAATCAATTCCCCTATTACTCACATGCACACCACCTACACGGTGAACTAGGTACTAAGGGTTTGACTGAAGCAGTCACCCTACCTAGCCAAACCATTCCCTAAAGTTCGACTGCATACTAATGCAAGATTGACTGCATCAGTCATCTCGCTCTACTTTGCATTCCCCACTATTTCCACGGTCCACCTAGGTATGGGTTCGATTGAAACAATCACCCTACCTAGTCCACACTTTATGCATAGCAGTACTTAGAGTTCAATTGAATCAGTCACTCTATGTACGCTTATGTTCCTCTGCACCTGCACGGTCCACCTAGATATGAAGGGTTTGACTGAATCAGTCACCCGACCTAGTCAATACCATGCATAAGAGCAATTAGAGATAGACTGAATCAGTCACTCTACTATACGTATGCACCTCTACGCCTACACGGTTTATGGGCCCTGCCAATATAACTTGCACACACAGTATAGGGGGTTCGATTGAATCAATCACCCCCCATCACTTGTTGCACACTATACCTTCTCGGTATAGCGTAAGACTTCTGGGTTGACTGAGTCAGTCACCCTCACCACCCTTTTCAGTCAGCATTCCAAGCCAACACCCTCATGAGAAAGGTTAAGGTTCCCTCGATTACCGGTGACTACCGGTCACTACTCTCGTGGTATCACAATGGACCCTAGCGGTCTAAGTGTGTCCTGACCCTATCACGACAGTCATCTTTACCTAACCTAACCTAACCTAGTGAATGTTTTGCGCGAGCTGGTTCAACATATTCGGATCGCAGGCGGTAAGGAATTTCAAATGTTCGTCAGGACTTTGGAATAGAGATGGTGGCGGAGGAGCTATTAATGGGCCAACGGAGTGGACTACTGGCACCGGTGTACCCGCCTTCTCGTCTTAGGGGAATAACTAAAGCAAATGACCCTCCATGCTGGAGTTGTGCCGTCGGGGTAACTTCCCTACCACGTAAAAAACCTATGGTTCCGAAATAACCAAAAGCCTCAGATAAGGATGACTCAACTGATGACGATTCTAGCAAACGAAATAAGGACAACGACCATCGAATCTGTACGTGGAATGTTCTGTCCCTTTACAGACCACGTGCAGCCGAACAACTAGCAGATGCCTTGATTGCAATAAAGCAGATATTACCGTCATCCATAAAAAAACTGTGAACTCTACTATAGTGATTGCTACAGAGGCAACAGGCAGCGCTTATTCGGATGCGGATTTGCTATACGCGGCAGACTAAGGCAAAAAGTCTTAAGCTTTCGACACGTGAGTGAGCGTATTATGACTATCCGGATCAAGGAAAAGTCCGCTAACATAAGCCTGATATGTGTTCATGCAAAAGAAAAGGACCCTACGATCAAAGATTGTTTCTACGAGCTCCTTGACAAAACATACCAGCAATGTCCTAAATACGACGTTAAAATCGTATTGGGCGATTTTAACACCAAAATAGGAAAGGAGGACGTCTTTTGTAGGGCATAGCCTACACGACACCATGTCTGATAACGGTCTAATGCAAATTAATTTCGCTGTGGAGCGAAACGTCACCATAGCAAGCACATGGTTTCCTCACCTCGATATTCATAAGCAGACATGGCGGTCTAATGATCATGTAACGATCAACCAAGTTGAACATATCGCGATCGACGCAAGACATGCCTCCAGTATTCTGGATGTCCGGACCTTCCCAGCGGCCAACATAGACTCGGATCATTACCTCGTTGTAGCCAAGGTACGAATGCGGATATCCTAAACTGAGCAACAAAGAAGAATCACTATGAGAAAATTTAACGTCGAAAAGCTACAATCGCAAGAGACCGCCAGACTCTTCGCTGAACGCATATCCCGACATCTCTCAATCACCCCTATGCTGCCAGCATCAAGTGCCGAAGACCAGTGGCAACGCTGCCAACATGCCATCAGAATGTACGGAAGTTTTACCAAAAGGTAAAAAGAACGTGTCAGAGAAGTAATACCCGTACAGAAACCTGTAGGGATGAAAATGGAAACCTCGTAGTAGAATCACAGTCGGTGTTGAGAATATAGAAAAACTACTTCTGCAGTCTGTATAACGGCGACGAAGACCAACATCCCACTGACAGAATGAACCATTCAAAATAAACAATAACAGTCAAAATTTTCGTCCACCTGACCAAAACGAAGTGAGGATAGCAATATCCAAGCTAAAATTCAACAAGACTGCTGGACCTGACGGCTTACCGGAACTTTTCAAGGTGCTGGTGATGAATTGATAGAGAGCATACACCAACTTCTCTCTGAGATTTGGTCAGACGAGTGTATGCCTTATGAATGGAATCTCAGCATCGTTTGCCCGATCCACAAGAAAGGCGACCCTCTCAACTGCGCCAATTATAGAGGCATCAGTCTCCTCAACATCGCATACAAGATCTTTTCTGCGATATTGTGTAAACCCTTTATCCAACGCCTGATTGGACCCTATCAGTGCGGTTTCAGACCAGGAAAGTCCACCATCGATCAAGTTTTCATCCTTCGGCAAACCCTGGAGAAAACCAAAAAAGTTCAAATCGATTCTCATCATCTCTTTATCGATTTCAATGCCGCCTATGACATCATCTATAGAGAAGAGCTTTATAGAGCCATGTCTAGTTTTAACATCCCTGCCAAACTTGTTCATCTGTGCAGGATGACGATGGAGAACGCTCCCGCTCCATCAAGGTCGGTAATAACCTCACCGAGACCTTTGTTGTGAAAAAATGTGACGCGCTGTCATGTGACTTCTTTAAGATTGTACTTGAATGGATTGTGTCGACCTCACAAGCCAACACCAGAGGTTAGGTTAGGTTAGGTTAGGTTAGGTTAGGTAGGGTTATGAGGTTATCATAAAACTCTAGGCACCAAAGTGGGCCCATCGCGATCCCTAGGAAACCTTCACGGCAGAAGACCTAAACCCATTCCTCCAAGCAATTAATCTCCCTACAAAATTTGAAGAGATCCTTGTTATGGTTCAAGGACCTCACCTCCTCCAAGTTATCGAAGAAGTATCTGCCAAGGTACTTTAGCCTTATCCTGGCAATTCCTTGACATTTACAGAGTATATGAGTTATATCCTCTCAGACATGCAGGTCATCGCAGTACCTAGAAACATCCGTATCGGATAACCCTAGTCTCATGGCATGCCTCCTTAGGAGACAGTGGCCAGAGATTATTCCTATCGCTGTTCTTAGCCTCGATCTATCTAACTTAACTATCTCCCCAGATTTTCTGCGATCTAACACAGGCCACAAGGCCTTAGACACCCTGTGACCATCTAAGTTTGACCATCTTACATTAGCTGTGTCAATGATTTTATCCCGAATAATTCCCATAGCCACGCACCCTGGTGGGTTTAATACTACCAATTATATCGCTACGTGGGAGCGCCGCTCCTCTGTTAGCCAGCGCGTCGGCTTGCTCGTTGCCTTCGATATCGCAGTGTCCAGGTACCCAACATAATCTGACTCGGTTCTGCGTACATAATGTCCTAAGCATTGTGCGGCAATTCCTGATTATCTCAGATTTGGTGACGTAAGACTCTAGCGCCTTTAGCGCAGCCTGACTGTCAATGTAGATGGCGATATTCTTATCGGATATTGATCCCATCTCAAGTAATTCCGCAGCTTTAAGTACAGGTAGAACCTCTACTTGGAACACACTGGATGTGTCCGGAAGTCTCAGGGCCACCTGTAGGTTCGTATCTCTCGAGTAAATACCTGACCCCGTCCCTCATTGGTCTTAGAATCATCTGTGTATATTGCAATCTCGTTATGAACAGAGACTGTCTTCCTTTGCCAATCCTCTCTAATAGGATACAGTACTTCGTATGGTGTGTCGAAGTCTAAGGTGCCAAGTATATCGTCCGATTCGTCAGGGATTCCGGGAAAAGATTCCTTGAGAATGGAGCTGTGTCCTATGTTATTAGTCCTGAAGAGACCAACGTTAGCGAGCCGAAGCGCACTGTTGCCCGCTTGAAATTTAATTTGTAGGTCTAATGGTAAAAGATACAGAAAGATCTCGAGTGCAGCCGTAGGTGTTGTGCGTAGAGCACCTGTGATGGCAATGCAGGCCGTTCTTTGTACCAGGGCCAACATATCCCGTGTGTTTTTTGTATTCGTTGCCTTCCACCACACAAGAGCCCCATACGTAAGAATATCTGCTTAGACGGCGATTGGAGAAAAAGGTACAATGCCAAATGGTCTATACAATGACATCGACATCAGATAGAACCCAATGTTCCAGCCCGGCAAATCTTCGAATCCACCCCGGATGGACGGCGCAGTAAAGGACGATGGCGTTAACAAGTGGAGGTGGATCTTAACCAACTTGAGGCAGCTGGCTCGTAACCAGACTGGCTGGAGAGGTTTTCTGGTTGAAGCCCAGGTCCACCCCGGACTCTAGCGCCACCTAATTAAGTAAGTTCGTTGAGTAGTCTAAACGCACTTCGGTTCCCCCACCAATCAAAGCTAATTATTACAGGCTCTCTTTTGCGAGGCATTCATTACTAGAATCTTATTACAGAATGCCAAAAATGCTCTTAAATTGAAACCATAAATACTCGTAACACAATATTATGGCAATCTTCGTCATTGTGCAACACTCTAAAACGCATAAAGTGTGCACAAAATGCAGTAAGAAGTCTACTTAATTAGTTCTAATCTAGACCACAACTACAACGACTATTTCCTCTCCAATGTCCCGCTCTCATTTCCATTTCAAGGTGATGCATCTGATCACATTTGCAAGCTGTGCAGTTGAGTCAAATGCAACTACAAGCACAGCCCACAATCAACACTCCGAACTAGGACACATCGTGCGTTCTAATGAATTTAATCAGAGATTTGAAAAATATTTCCGAAACTACCCGCTGATAACCTAGTTTTTCCTTATAAAACTTCTGAAATAGATGATTAAAACTATATACAAATATGCACGCAACATTGTTGCAATTTTAAAGATTCAAAAAAAAAAAAAAAATTAATCATTCACACTTCGCAATTAAGCCGGTGGGGTATGCGAGTGTCGGGTCTGTTACAATGACCTCAAAAAAGCTTTTTTTTTCTGTTCTTTTATTTTATCATTATAAAAAGTTCCGCTTTAAGATTATAAGACTGACTGAGCATAAGATGCACAACATAAACACTCCTACATACTGTTTCTTTGGTTTATTAATATAATTTTTTTTTTTACAAATAGCAACAATGGTCTTGTGCCCGGATGCAAGAAATAATATGAAGCTGATAAGATTTTACGAATTCCGCGCATTAAACTGAATTAAACTTAATAAAAATCGGTGAATGGCGTATATGAATATCAAAAGCATCGCAACATTTTTTGCACTTGTAGGAGAGCCATATGTAGGCTAACGATGACCGGAAAATGCAACAGGATGTGAGATATACAAGATTTCAAATTTAATGCTTTAGTTATTTATAATTTTTTTTTTATTACCCTGTGATAAGAAATGACCTACATTTATGCAAATGATAAATTGTTTATTAGTCATTCTGTTTTTCATAATTTGCAAAAACTATGTCATGTAGTGCAACTGCTAGTAAGTATTATAATTCCATAGAAACTGTTGGATAAAATCATAACCATCGTATTTTAAAATGAAGCAAAAAGTATCTACCCAAGTGAAATTCAAATTCTTTAAATTAGAGAATAGGTAATCTGACTTCATGTGAAATTATCTAATACGGACAACACGGGGTCTCTTTTCTTTTTCCTTATCACACTGTACGTCAGGTGTAGCTTATTTTTTCCGCCAATGCAGCAAATAATTTCAAATATTTATTCTCGGGTTGAGTCTACGGGGTGCATGTATCCAAGGCTATTCTTTAGGTACCTAGAGCTCAGAGTAAACCGTAACATAATGAAATTACCTTCTCGCTACAAGGCGCCGGCAACAGAGAGCCTGTTTTTTTTTAGCTTCTTTTAAATACACTGACATGCAAAAGTTGTGAGCCATTGGGGAAATTTTATAAAGTGTAGAGCTTTTATTTTGTTAATAACGGACAGGGTTACAATTAATCGATAATTCTAGTCCCTATCAAAATCTAGAAAACATAAAAAGAAAAACCTTGTAGACACAAAAAGGGAAAACTAGCTAACCGCACTTTCCCGAAAATGTATACCAAAAACCTTTTAGAGCTAAAGAGACATGACTATTGGTTGGCAAAAACTCTTATTTGTTAAGAAGTCACTCTAAGCTAAGAAATAAATTACAGGGAAATCCTAGGTTAGGTTAGGTTAAAGGGGTTAGCTGCAACGAATGAGTGCAGCCTGCACTCGGATCTCAAACGCATCTATTTTGCTCCCCTGACGTGGAGTTTCCTGGCTGAAGAACTGAAAAGAGAGGAAAAACAAAATGGCTAGAGTTCTGTGTTGTTCTCTATGCGTTCACGCCCCCCTCACGAGGAGAAGGACGACGCGACAAAGGATGACTTCTACCAGCTCTTGGACAAGACGTATGAGCAATGCCCTTGCCACGACGTTAAAATTATCCTAGGTGATTTTAACGCAAAGCTAGGAAGAGAGGACGTCTTTAGTAGCGTGGTCGGAAGCACAGCCTGCACGACATCATATCCGGCAACAGACTCAGGCTAATCGACTTTGCGAAACTTTGTCGTAGCTTTGTCTCGACATTCACAAAGGAACATGGCTCTCCTTTGATCGAAAAACTGTCAACCAAATCGATCACATTGCGATCGACGCGAGGCACTCTTCCAGTATTCTGGGTGTCCGGACTTTCCGAGGAGCCAACATGGACTCGGATCACTACCTAGTTGTAGCCAAGGTACGGATGCGGATATCCACAACGGAGCGAAATCAACGAAATACTGTGAGGAAATTTGACGTCGGGCGGCTACAATCGCAAGAGACCGCCATAGTCTTTGCCGATCGAGTTTCTTCTAATCTTAATCTACGTCCTATGCCGCCAGCAGCAAATGCGGAAGACCAGTGGCAGCGTTGCCAACAAGCCATCAGAGATGCCGCCTCTGATGTACTGGGTTTTTCTCGGCCACCACAACGAAACCCCTGGTTTAATGAGGAATGCCGGCAAGCACATGCAGCAAAACAAGAGGCGTACAAAGCGGCGCTGCATAGAAGGACTAGAGCTGCTTACGAGCTCTACGTGAGCAGGAGAAAAGAGGAACATCGACTTCTCAGAAAGAAGAAAAAGCAGCATGAGAAGCGCTCGATCGAGGAAATTGAGAGACTTTATTGCAGGAATGATGTTCGAAAATTTTACCAAAAGGTAAAAAGAACATGCCAGGGTTTCAAAGCCAGAACAGAAGCCTGCAGGGACGAAAATGGCAACATAGTAGTAAAATCGCAGTCAGTGTTGAGGATATGGAAGGAACATATCTGCAGACTGTTAAACGGCGATGATGACCAATATTCCGCTGTCAGGCAGAATGAGCCATTCAACAGTGACGATGGCAGTCAAGATTCCCGTCAACTCGATCAGAATAAAGTGAAGATAGCGATATCTAAACTCACATCCAACAAAGCTGCTGGAGCCGATGGCCTTGCCGCTGAACTTTTCAAGGCAGGAAGAGATGAGTTGGTAAGGAGCATGCACCAGCTCATCTGTAAAATCTGGTCGGACGAAAGTATGCCCGATGAATGGAACCTCAGCATCGTTTGCTCGATCCTGAAGAAAGGAGACCCTCTAAACTGCGCCAACCACAGAGCTATAAGTGTCCTCAACATCGCATATAAGATCCTGTCTGCCGTATTATGTGAACGCTTAAAACCGATCGTCAACAACCTGATAGGTCCTTATCAGTGCGGTTTCAGGCCGGGAAAGTCCACCATTGACCAAATATTCACACTACGGCAGATCTTGGAAAAACCCATGAATATAAAATCGATACGTACCACCTCTTCATCGATTTCAAAGTTGCCTATGATATCGTGTATAGGGACGAGGTATACAGAGCCATGTCTAGTCTTGGCATCCCTGCCAAGCTCGTCCATTTGTGTAGAATGACGATGGAGAACTCTCGCTCCATCAAAGTCGGTAAGAACATTACGGAACCATTCGATGTCAGGAAAGGTCTTAGACAAGGTGACGCGCTATCATGCGATCTCTTTAACATAGTACTTGAGAGAATTGTACGAAACTCACAAGCCAATACCGGAGGTACAATCTTTTACAAGTCTGTACAACTACTCGCTTATGCCGATGACATTCACATAATCGGGAGAACTCAGCGGGCCGTCAATGGGGCATTTACAAGTATTGAGATCGAGGCAGCAAAGATGGGTCTAGCGGTCAATGAAAGCAAAACAAAATATACGAGTATGCTATCTGCAAAAAAGGACACCCAACATCGGCGTCTTGGACAGAATGCCACAATAGACAGATATAATTTTGAGGTAGTAAAGGATTTTGTCTACCTAGACTTTATGGTGAACTCCGCAAATGACATCAGTAGGGAGATCACACGAAGAATGACTCTTGCCAATCGTTGTTTCTATGGGCTAAAACGGCAATTGAGTAGCAAAGCTCTATCTCGAACTATTAAGGTAACTCTATATAAGACACTAATCATCCCAGTCCTGCTGTATGGCGCAGAGGCATGAGCTTTGACAAAACCGGATGAGGATGCCCTTGGTTATTTCGAGAGAAAAGTTCTTCGAGCGATCTTTGGTCCCGTCTGCATAGACGGTGAGTGGAGGAGAAGGTACAATTCCGAACTGTACGGCCTGTACAAGGACATCGACTTAGCCAGAAGAGTTCACATACAGCGACTAAGATGGCTGGGTCATTTGGAGCGGATGGAGCCTAATGTTTCCGCTAAGAAAGTCTTCGAATCCACCCCGGATGGACGACGTAGTAGAGGACGACCTCGCGGTAGGTGGCGCAAACAAGTGGAGGGGGACCTCAACCAACTTAGCGGGCGCAACTAGAGGCAGCTGGCTCGTAACCGCGCTGGCTGGAGAGGTTTTTTGGTTGAGGCCTAAGTCCACCCCGGACTGTAGCGCCATCTAAGTAAGTAAGTAAGAGTTGTGTTAATGGAACGACCTCCTCTGAACCACCCTATAGAAGTTATGAATTTCATGATGGTGATTGGTGGTTTTTTAGACAGGTCGCCTTGATGGTTGAAGAAATACTCTCCAAGGGCCGTCTTCCTGGTATTGCAGAGACTAGGACATTTGCAAAGGAAATTCAGTGTTGCCGCATCCTCTGCAGAATTCATCTGTACTTAGCCGCATTCTCTTCCGGTGGACCGCCAATAGGTTGTGACCGGTACTGATACCTATGAAAAGCGCCAAGGTTTGTCTATTTTGAGTGAGGATGAGCTTGGTTTTTATCTTGCCATGTTTTGTCCAGATGCTTCTGGAGACACGGCATGATGAGAGCGCTTTCCATCTTTCTTCTGCTTGACGTTTGAAGTCAAGTGCTATGTTTGATTTAAGAGAAGGTTGGGAGGTAGGTAGGTGTGGTGGTTATTCTTAAGAAAATAACCCAATTAGCACTAGGTGCCGTCTTGATACCACAGAACTCGTGTACCTGGATATAAAAGGTGTGTTGGTGTGGAGTCTCTAGATCCAGCCTGTGGAGTTTAAAAAGATTATTAAATCTTTAATGTTTCTCTCTGAGACTTCCTGAAGGGAATCGAAAAAGGGTTTTTCTAAAGCTCGTTGTCTGGCTCTAGCTACTGCCGGACAGGCGCATAAAAAGTGAATAAGAGTTTCTTTTTCAGTTGCGACATTGCAACTGCGACGATGTGTGTTGTGCGGGATACCTAGTTTGACCGCATGTTCTCCTATAGGCCAGTGACCCGTAGTGGTTGCTGTTGTTCTGGCGATGTCCCTACGCGTTCTCTTTAAGAAGTCGGTTTTTTTTTAAGGGGAGGAAGGACTGAGCTTTGACAGGTTTTGTTCTGATCCCTTTCTTGCCAGTTCATCCGCCATCTCGTTCACTGGAATTCCTTTGTGTCCTGTGACCCACCAGAGTGTTACATGGTGGCCACAGATGAGCATTTTAAGCTCTTCGCGGCAGCGTTTTATTAGCGTTGACTTTATTACCGCGGGTGAGATGGCCTTTATAGCGGCTTGACTATCTATGTAAATATCAATCTCTTTTCTAGTAACAAGTTTCGTGGGTAGTTCTCGTGCCGCTTCTGCTATCGCTAGGACTTCTGCCTGGAACACACTGCCGTGGTTCGGAAGCCTTAGTGATATTGCAATATTAGGTTCTGCTGAGTGAATACCCGAACCCATTCCTTCGTTTGTTTTGGACCCGTCAGTGAAGGCTGAAATACTATGCGGGTTAATGGCCCCACCGTCTTCCCAGTGTGCCATTGATGGGTTGACCGTTTGGATGTTAAGCTGAAGTCAGGAGATGGCGGAAGGTAGTCTGTGGTGGCGTCTAGGTGAGCCCATCTTGAGATACTATGGCCCCTTCTCCATAGGTTAGATTCTTTAAGGCGCAGGGTACTCATCGCAGCTGATTTCTTAACAAATAAGTCTAGTGGTATCAGTGCGAGAATTGTTTCAAATGCTGCGGTCGGGGTGGTTCTAATGGCGCCAGTGGTTGCTATGCAGGCAAGTCTTTGGATTTTAGTCAACTTCTTGAAATTCATGTTTTTCTCTGCTATTGGCCACCAGACAATGTACCCATCTGTAAGAATGGGTCTGACTATGGCTGTGTACATCCAGTGGATGATGGCGGGTTTGGGTCCTCATTTTTTACCAAAAATTCTGCTGCAAGCATAGAACGCAATGTAGGCTTTCTTTATTCTTTCATTCGTGCTATCTCTCCAGCTCAGTTTGCGATCAAGTATGCACCCTAGATACCGTGCTTTATTCGAGACTTGGAGTGGAGTGTCACCATAGGGGTCCGAAAGGAGGGATTATTCTTTTGTTAGTGAAGAGGACCACTTCTATTTTCGCTGGATTAACGTTTGGTTCACAACTTCTCGCCCAGTTATGGGGTTCGGTGATTGTGTCGAGAAATTTGCCGGACATAAGCAGGACGATGTTGTCTCCATAAGTAACAACTTTTCCGCCGCTATGTCCTAATCTTAAAAGGATCTCGTTTGCGACTAGTAGAAGAGATAGGACCCTTCGTTGCGGGATTCCTCTAGAGGCCAGTGCAATTACTTGGCTGTCATCCAGCTCCGAGTTGGTGTGTCTGGTCTTGAGCATACATTCAATCCAGTCGGATAGTGTGGAATCTACTCTGAGTCGGTCTAGTGATAGTCTTATTGATTCGGTTTTCACACTGTTAAATGCTCCTTCCATGTCTAAAAAGGCCGCTAAAGTGAATTCTTTGTGGTAGATTGCTACCACTTCGTGCAGGGCTGTTTTGATTGATCGGCCTTTTGTTTAGGCATGTTGTCTTGGGGACATGTCTCTAGGGCTTAATTTGGAGCAAATGTGTAGATCTATTAGTCTTTCGAAAGTCTTCACAAGGGAGATCCTAAGTAGAAGTCTACGGTTTTCCAACTGTGAGGGAACTGAAAAAAATACTTGGAAAAGCACCGGTATTACGAACTATGTCGAAATACAATGTCTAAACTTGGTAATCGGTACAATCCGGCACAGGTTGTGAGTAACAATAGGTGCCCAGCTATCTATCAATGGAAAAAGGGGAGAAAAAATAACCACCTCCTGGCAAAGAAATGAGTTTTTGAGTCTTTATTCTGACTGTGACAATTCCTCATCCAGCCTTGTAGCATTTTGAAACCGTTAACGCTCACTCCTTACTTAAAGACCCTTCGTGAGTAAAAATGCTACCTCTCAACACCAAGGGGATAGAAGAGTAGCTCAGTGTTTCAAACTGGCATATTAGCTGCTTGGTAATTGTTTCTCTGATCTCATTGTATGGCTTTGAACTCCCAAAGTAGATTACCATAGCCTTAGATTTTCTTTTCAAGTGATACATACAAAAACTAGGATATATCTTGTCTTTTCAGAGTCAGGGTTAGAGTACCAAGATTCCTTGTACGTATGTGTATCCTATACATGATATTAGCTTGAAATTACCATGCATTTCAGAAGATCTAATCATTCAGTCGATCTTTTTATTTCATCTCTAATATCGCATCTCCACGAGAAATAATCTGTGTCATGTAGTGCACAAGGAAAAATTAAAAAACCGGTGAAATATCTAACGCACAATCTATAGCTGTCTACGTCGCGAATCCGAAATCTATTTTAGCATCTCCAAGTCAGTCCGCCTTTCGAACTATAGCAGTGTTTTCCATGCGGAAGTCTTAGCAGTGACAATAGTCACACGTTAGATAATGGTGAGCAATAAAAGCAGTTGATCCTGCAGAAATAATATCGAAGCTTGTAAAGTGCTGTCGGAAAAAGCTCAAGGTTCTTGGAACACAGCACAAGGTGAAACTCTTCTGAGTCCGTTGACATGAGAGTATACCAGGTAATGAGAATGCTAGCATCCTGAGTTTGAGTTTAGCCATCGGTGATCATCCCGCCTTGCACACTTAAGCCCGAGACAAGGTTAGGTTTGGTTAGGTTGAGTAGGGTTATGAGGTTATCATAAGACACCAGGCACCAAGGTGGGCCCATCGCGATACCTAGGGAACCTTTACGATAAAAAGATCTAAACCAATTCTCCCATAAACTTGAAAACCCTACAGAATGAAAAAGAAAAGATGTCCTTATTATGGCTCCGGGACCTTATCTCTTCTAGGTTGTCGAAGAAGTATCTTCCAAGGTGCTTTAGCCTTGTTCTGGCAATGCCTTGGCATTCACAGAGTATATGTGTTATATCCTCCGAAACATATAGGTCATTGCAGTACCTGCAAACATCCGTATTTGATAAACCCACTCTCATAGCATGCTTCCTTAGAAGACAATGGATAGAGAGTATTCCTATCGCTGTTCTTAGCCCTGACCTTTCTAGTTATATGATTTCCACAGATTTCCTGCGGTCTAACACAGGCCACAAGGCCTTAGACACCTTATGACCATCTAAGTTGGACCATCTTAGATTAGCTATATTAATGATTCTATCCCGAATAATTCCTCTAGCCACACACCTTGGTGGTTTAGCGTTACCAAATGTGTCCCTATGCGGGAGCTCTGCTCCTCTTTTGTCCAGCTCGTCAACCTTTTCATTGCCTTCTATATCGCAGTGTCCAGGTACCCAAAATAATCTGACACGGTTCTGCGTACATAATGCCTTAAGCATTGTGCGGCAATTCCTGACGATCTCAGATTTAGTGACACAAGATTCTAGCGCCTTTAGCGCAGCCTGACTGTCAATAAAGATGGCAATATTCTCGTTGAATATTAATCCCATCTCAAGTAATTCCGCAGCTTTAAGTACAGCTAGACCGTCTGCTTGGAACACACTGGATGTGTCCGGAAGTCTCAGGGCCACCTTTAGGTTAATATCTCTCTAATATATATCTGACCCTGTGCCCTCTCTGGTCTTAGAACCATCTGTGTATATTGCAATCTCGTTGTGGACATAGACTGCCTTCTTCTGCCAATCCTCTCTAACAGAATACACTAGTTCGTAGGGTGTGACGAAGTCCAATGTGCCAAGGATATCGTCCGATTCGTCATGGATATCGGGAAATAATTCCTTAGGAGCTATGTCCCACATTACTGGTTTTGAAGAGACCAACGTTAGTGAGCCGAAGCGCACTGTTGCCCGAGACAAACAACAGGTGGACCTATCTAGACATTTGTGTTATCGTAAGGAGGCCATGGCCTATATTCGACAAAGCTAGGACTGGCAGACTTCTGCAGAAAAACTAAAAATCGTTATCTACCCTTATAGAGGTGATTACGGGGCATAAACTCTACCGTACTACATGAGAAAGCTATGTATAACTAAAGGTCTCTATATGGGTTCCGGCGACAAGGAAGCTCATGACGATGCAACCTACGTATACTTCCTTTACGACTAGAAAACTGCAAATGCTAACGCAGATAGTGTGGAGCAAATATTGTACAATCTCCAGAAAGAAATTAGGTTACTTGCAGAGAGTTAGGTGAGAAAAGTATATTTTTTTACTAAACCTAGGGAGTACCTCACTTGTATCTAGCTTATGCCTGGAGCATATTAAAATTTTTAAAACAACGATGGGTAGATGCCATAAGGCAAATAATGTGCTCCAAAATGTCTACCACCACTGTACAAGCTAAAATTTATTCTGAATCTCCAAGAGATCCTCACCATATGTGCTACTCTTCCTAACCTTATTGTCCCCTGAAATTTAAAATCCCCACATCATAACCTCATATATAAAATTCAGGAAGCACGATCTGTGAAGTTGCGGCTTCATTTCGTGTAAAGTTTGTGTACTCATAGGGCAATAAATTTCCAGTTAAACTCTAGGTGGTAAGTTGGAATAATAAAAAGAAGAAAAAGAAAGAAGAGTGATTTATTAACGAGATACGTTTTTCCTTGGATTTCTGCCATGTTAAGCGAATTTCGTAGAACGCAAGATGCAAAACGTTTGCATCTCTCACTGTGGTGAAAGGCAAATCATTTTGCAAACCTTGTCTATACGCACGCACCAAGTTGAACTGCTTGTCGATGGGTGTATTCTGGATTAATTCCGTCATTTAAAAGCGGGGGGATTGTTGATCCTAAGCGGAAAGTCCGACGTAAGATACACAGACCATGTGCAGAGGATGAATACAATTGACGATAGGTCGAATGCAGGGGGAAGAAACATGATGCACCATCGATAATTATAGAACATTTACATGCCCCGGCACAGATGCGGGAGTTTTAGTTGATCTTTTTTGGTGCTTTGGTGCTTTGTTCTCCAAGCGTTTGATGAGTTCATCTAACAGTGTTTCGGTCGATGAAACTTGTTCTCTGGAATTGATGGGCATATTTATTATGATTCGTTGCAGTTTAATGTAATGCAGGGGTGAATACCTGCCGCTGATGGGGTGATTTTACATACATAAATCCTTTGGAGTAGGAACGGGGGGGATTTTTTGTAAGTTTCTGGGAGGCTTCTTCGAAAATTGCCGGAGAAAGTATTGCTGACAACTCTAATGAACAGCAGAGTTGAACGATCTTAGCATAGAGGGTGACCGTTTATAAAATTACCCTGATGCTTAGATTTAGACATTGATGGATGTGTACACTAGACTACACTGGAGTACTGTTCATTCTTTATGTTTGATCAGTTGATGAACTCCGATCTCAAAAGGATGTCAGAAAGGTTTGCAGGCAAGCAGGCGAAGAAATGCCGACAGATGTTTGACATCAGCTTTATGTTTCCTATTTTAAAAAAAAGGAGACCGTCCCATTTGCAACTAAGTCAAGAGAGTTGTGTCCTATTCCAGAATAAAGTCTCATGTCAACAGCCTGATAGGCACTCTATAAAAGTGGATTTAAACTTGTTAAGTGGTCAATAGATCATTCAAATTGGGTAGTTGCAGTCGTGAATAATTATTACAATTGACAAACGTTTCCGAAGAGTTAACTAGTTTAAGCTTGTTGGGTGCCATGCTGCAGTCTTAATACGTTCGGTTATTGAATGGTAGGTAGCACCGAACATTACCATTTAATTTTTGTAGTGATAAAGTTATATTCTGTAGTGGAACATCTTGAGCAATCCAACACATCGAATACTAGAAATTAATACTAAAAATGAAAACCGGGTGCAAGCATCATAGCAAATTCTCCCCGATTCGTTCCAACACCACGCAGGAAGTAACTCTGTACTGAAACCTAATAACACGTCTGAGTTCCAAACAAGTACACCGAGAGAGAGAGATGCTATGCTCTGCTGAAGATCTGTTCCTAACTCTACGCGGCTCCATCTGGAGATTTCCTTTGAAATTGCGAAGAGTGCACGAATGACTAGTATTCCGGTCGGTAACACAGAATAAGTTCTAATTAGGTTGTAGACCAAGTACCTTACTTACTTACTTAGGTGGCGCTACAGTTCGGGGTGAACCTGGGCCTCAACCAACAAGCCTCCCCATTTAGCTCGGTCTTTAGCTAATTGCCTCCAGTTGCGCACTCCAAGTTGGTCGAAGTCCCCTTGAACTTGTACGCCAAGTACCAGCAATCCGTAAAAAAAAAACATTTGAAGCTTGAAAACTTCGAAATGAAAGAATACCTTCTTAGTGACCTGCACACTAGAGTCCTTTCAAATATGTTTTTGTAGCTGCAGAAAGCTTTGTCTTTATAAAACAGAAGCAAGATAGCACATGACTGTCCGAAGCGGATCTAAGAGTGTTACCACAAAAGCAGTAGTAGTTACACTTTGGTATAAAGAGTATAGAACGGTATAGTGCAAAACGAGACAAGAGGTTCTTTGAAACAACGTTGAAGAAAATGGGGATTTAGACCAAGAATGATTTATTGGACTTACCTCACCATTGTCGTTTCATACATCATTTAAGCTTCACTAATTTGATGATAGATGCTAGTGCAGGCATCTACTTCAAATGCATTGCAAAACGTTCAAAGAACCGAATGTATCATCGCTCCACCCTTATGACAATATATTTGGACATGTACAAGCGAACTGTATGGCAGAGATTAAGAGATTACAAATTCTATAGATCCCCAATAAATATATTTAAAAGTAACCAAGTAGCGATGAAGGCTTTAATCTTGCTTGGAATAGTTCCAGCCCCCTTAGCAGTTTCTTGCTCACAATGAAATTCCATAACGTCGTTATGCAAATATGCGTCTGTTTTCCAAGCGTAAACTTATGCAATCGTAATGGCCATGAACTATCTTGCGAAGAACTGGTGGAAGAATCAAAGAATTTGCGTCTGTAGTGGTAGTCAGTCTGCGCTTAAGGTCTTGCTTAACCCTTTAACCGTCCAAAATAGTTCGTGAATGTAAAAATGCTTTGAAATCGGTAGCAAGGCTGAATTCTCTGATTCTTATTTGGGTACCAGGTCACACTGGGATCTTGGGGAACGACATCTCCGATGAGATTGCTAAGCAAGGCTCAGAGGAGGTTTTCTCAGGACTCGAACCTGCGTCCTTGGTTTAGGCTTCCAATGACAATTGAGTTTCTCAAAAGCACAATTGTGCGCGACATGACTCTCCAGGATGTAGGATGACTGAACAAGCTCCGGACGTCTGCAAGAAATCAGCGGCATTATTGTTGCCTCTAATCAGAAAAGACTGCAGGCAACTTATTGGTGCTTTGACAGGCTACTTCGCTTTCGCCAAGCATCTCACTGTGCTAAGCTTAAGTGACACTACAGTCTACGACGCTTGTGGAGAGGTCGAAGGCACTGAGGAACATTTTCTCTGCGAGTGCCCTGCTTATTTTCGCTGCTAATGTGGTGAGTGCTGGTATACTAAGCTCCTCATCACTGAAGTGCTTGCTTGCCTTTCTTAGAGAGACAAGGAAATTCCAATAAATTGTGTACGCCAGGGTTTTGCTCTCTAATAGTCCAATGGACCAGTTCCAGTCGAGCGTTTCCTATACCGAAAAAGTTAAGTTTCTCTCAAGAGCTATGTTGAGGCAAAAATCCTTTGAACAAGAACGTCTTACTTTGATGAAACATGGTACAAAGGACTTAATAGACTTTCACGCCAGACATTGGTCGCTGGAGAAAAGTCCTTCGTGCACTTACCGAACTCATTGCGAATTTAGGAAATTACAAATAAATAAAATTTTGGCGCAACAGCTCATTAAGTGCCAGGGCCTAGCTTCTCGCAACCACTCATGCGTTATATTTTTCACACGAATGGAAGGGACCTACAGTTTAGTGCCGTATCCGAACGGCGATTTGAGGAGCTTTTTCGAGAAAACAATACTCTCGGATGTTTGTCAGACGCTTGCGAGAGGTGAGACCGTGAAAAAACTTTTTGGTGTTTTGTAGGATTCGAACTTGAAACCTCACGCGTAGAAAATTTCCAAGTAGATTTTGTGCGATTTACCTACCATAGCTCCAAACATATTCGTACTCAAACATTTCAGCACGCGTTCAACTTCCTATCAGAAATCGACAAATTAAGTATCTATCTCCGATTTGAATCTTACGGAGAATCAAATGCAACATCGTGTTTAGTGGACAATCAACACCGACGAATTGGACAGAACGTCACGAATATATACGAATGTTGTAGTTGTAGTTGAATTGTTGACAATCTTTGGCCAGGAAATTCCTGGGTCGATTCTGGGACGTAGACTAACTAAATGACTAGAATACTTGCAGTCCTGCGATGAAGGCTCCAAGAAGCTCTGGGCTACTATCAAGGAGCTTTCCAATTCCACCAAACGCAGGGACCTAGCAACCATAACCTTCAACGCCTCACAGTTTGATGATCCCAGGAAATGTTTCTCATCCTTCTGTCGCCAATTCATCGAACACCCGGCAAACTGCAACAAGATTAAACGTGCCATCCTTAGGAAACTTCACCGCCTTACTCCAGATACTGCTCCTTGCTCTTTACTACCGTCCGTAGTCGAATCTGCCATCCGCAAAGCTAAGCCCTCTAAAGCCATGGGGCCGGACGGAATCTCAATGATTATGCTCAACCACCTGGGGCCTATAGGAATCTCTTACCTTACCCAGCTGCTCAATCTTTCACTTCAATCATTGGATATTCCTGACCCCTGGAAGGTGGGCAGAATCATACCGATTCTTAAACCACGCAAGCCAGCAGACCAAGGTACTTCATATCGCCCGATATCTCTTCTCTCTCCAGTTGCGAAAATACTCGAAGCTTTGATACTACCCAAGCTTCATTTTGAATTTCAGCTAGCCGACCACCAACACTGCTTCCGCAAATTGCGAAGTACTACAACAGCCCTTTCTGAGATCACGACACACATCACACAAGGTCTTAACCAACAAAGACCATGCGATCGCACTGTTCTAGTTGCACTTGATTTATCAAAGGCGTTTGATACTGTCGACCTAGGAATCTTACTTCAAGACATCCTAGACTCACAACTCTCAAACTCCACTAAACGATGGCTTGCCAACTACCTAAATGGCCGACAGTTCTTCGTTGAATTCCGCAACTGTAAATCGAAATTGAGGAAAGTCAAGCAAGGGGTACCTCAAGGAGGAGTCCTTTCCCCGATCCTTCTTAACTGCTACCTGGCGAAACTCCCTACACCACCATCCGGAGTCAAACTAGTATCGTATGCCGACGACTGCACCATTGTCGCCTCAGGAAAGGACAACCGCTCAATCTGCCGTAACATCAGTGCCTATCTTAATGAATTGGAAGACTTCTTCGCCAGTCGCAATCTCAAGCTGTCCCCAGATAAATCCTCATCCACCCTATTCACCACCTGGACCAAAGAGGTAAGCCTACCACTCAACATTGAAATACATGGCAGGGCGATCCCAACAACAAACCACCCAAAGATTCTGGGAGTCGACAACCTACTGACTTTCTCTAGTCATTCTAGAAATGTCAGTGAACGAGTCATGTCCAGCAATAAGGTCTTAAAATCTCTGGCCGGTAGCACATGGGGGAAAGACGAAGAAACTCTCCTCACCACATATCAAGCAATCGGAAGATCGGTTCTCAACTATGCGGCACCAATCTGGACCCCACGCCTCAGTGATACTCAATGGCATAAACTCCAAACAAGCCAGAATGCTGCTCTACGCTTTGTCTACGCATGTCCCATGAAGATCACCTACATCAGGAAACAAAGTTGCTCAAAGTCAAAGAGCATAAAGAACTTCTATCGAAACAGTTCTTACTGACTTGCAATCGTCCCGATTACCCGAACCGAGATATACTTAGCCTCCCTACACCTCCGAGGCATATTCGATCTGACATCCGTTCATACCGTGAAGAGGTTAATAGGTTTATAACCCCTACACCACTTGTCCCAGCGTTTCACAAACTGGCTTTGAACTCTATCCACCCACACGCTGTCCAAACTGCACTTGATAACCGACAGACTAACATTGTGCTAGGCGGCCGTCCTCCACCGATACATCATAGCGAAGAACATCTTCCTAGACGCACCAGATCCACACTTGCCCAACTGCGATCCGGCTGGAGCTACTGCTGAACAATTATATGCACCGCTTACGCGACAGTATCACTGATCAATGCCCAGACTGCGGCTCGTCACCACCTAACACCTCCCATTTGTTCAGTTGTCTGTCGCATCCCACAACACTTACACCAAGATCCTTATGGTCTCACCCAGTCGAAGCTGCCGCTTTCTTGGGCCTAGACCTTACTGATGACAACCCACCTGCACCACCTTAACGTTTGAACCATATGAATCAACATAGTTGCTACAACAACAACAACATAACGTAACAGTGGGCAGCTATAACTTCGAGGTAGTAATGGACTTTGTCTACCTTGGCTCTGCTATAAACTCTAAAAAGGACATCAGCGCTGAAATCAAGCGAAGAATAACTCTTGCCAATCGCTGTTTTTTGGGCTTATAAGGCAATTCAACGGTAAAGCCCTATCTCAAACAACTAAGGAGACTCTATATAAGACCCTGATCATCCCAGTCCAGCTTTACGGCGCTGAAACAAGGACTATATTAAAAGGGAATGAGGATGTACTTGGTCGCTTTGAGAGAAAAAAATCTTCGTAAGATATTCGTTCCCGTTTACGTTGACGGATTTTGGAGGAGAAGATTCAATAACGAACTATACGAGCTGTACAGCGACATCAACCTAGTCAAAAAACTGCGTATTGAACGTCTGAGATGGCGAATGGACACCAACACTCCGGCTCGCAAAGTCTTGAAATCTAACCCGGAGGAACGACGCAGTAGAGGGCCCTCTTCGCCGTAGGTGGCGCGCACAAGTTCAAAGGGACTTCGACCAAATTGGAGTGCGCCATTGGAAACAATTAGCTAAAGACCGAGCTAAATGGAAAGGCTTGTTAGTTGAAGCCCAGGCTCACCCCGAACTGTAGCGCCACCTAAGTAAGTAAGTATTCTGTTTAGGGGTGCACAAGCGAAAACACGAACGATTTTTCAGGTCGTGGTGTTGGTTCTTCTTGGCTCAACTCAATAAAATTTATCCGACAAGTTCAGCAAGCCAGCAGTTTGATCTAGTTATAAAGATTGCGTATCAGTACAGTAGTAAGTGTTATCACAGTACACAGTGTCCTGGTATATACCATATTCCTTCCAGATACCTTCATCATTTCAGTAATAACTTTTTTTTTTTTCTCTCTTGTACAATCCATGCCCGCGTGGCAACGACACTGCGACCTGAAAGATCTATTGTATCGGAGGGTTGGAGTTAACCTAATAGACGTACTACTTCCCTTATGAAAGTGAGCATGTCTTTAGTAGTGGAGCATTTCAGTTCCACTGAAGTGAGTATCTCCTTGTGGAAGATACGTTTCCTTAACCAGTGTAGTGCCGGGAATTCAAAAAGAATGTGTTCCGATGTTTCATCCTCCTCTAGGCATAGTCGACAGTCCTTCTCTTGGCACAGGCTCAACTTGTTAAGGTGGTATCTTAGGCCGCAATGGCCAGTTAGTAAGCTCACTAGCTTCCTAATGCTTTCCCTATCTAAGTTAAGGATGTAAGGCTTGATTAAACGTTTGGATTGTCTTAAACCTGACCCATTAGGCCAGCGAAGATGCAGCCATCTTCCTAGTGAAGATTGGTAAGGGTGTTAGCCCGACAATAGCTTCAAGAGCTGTCGTAGGGCAGGTGCGCATCGCACCTGTAATGCCGAGACAGGCAGTTCTTTGCAACTTCTGCAACTTGTTTGCCGTTGTCTGCTGGAGGGTTTTTGGCCACCAGACGATGGCCGCATATGTGATAATGGGTCTTACCATCATTATGTACAACCAATGTGCCATTTTAGGAGAGAGCCCCCAAGTTCTGCTGTATAGGCGTTTACTAGCCCACAGTGCTCTCGTAGCACGTTCTATGGCGGACTTGATATGTGAATTTCAGTTAAGCCGTTTGTCAAGAATTACAACAAGGTATTTGACCTCGCTGGAGTAAACTATTGTGGTGCCTTTGATTGTGATGGGTTCAAGGTTGACCTGTGTCTTCCTTGTAAACGGCACTAGAACGGTTTTACTTGGATTGATGGATAGTCCTTCTTTGTTACAGCATTCTACAACTTGTAAGAGTGCACTTTGCATGACGTTAGAGATTGTCGTGCCGTGTTTACCACTAATACAAACCGCCAAGTCATCAGCATAACCGACGGTGGTGTAGCCTGATCTGTGAAGATCTACTAACAGGTTGTCGATGACTATTGACCATAACAGGGGGGAGAGAACTACTCCTTGAGGACAGCCTTTCGCTGCCGTTACAGACACCGACACTCCCCCGGAGGAGGAGGTAATGAATCGACTTACCAGCATGGCCCCAATCCATTGGTTGGTCGATTCTTCGATACCTCTGCTACTAATCGCCCTTGCGATCGAGTCATAACCAGTGTTATCGAATGCGCCCTTGATATCAAGAAATGCACACAAGGCTATTTCCTTAGAACTGAGTGTACCCTTTATCTTTTTGACGAGATAATGAAGGGCACCTACTGTGGATTTGCCTTTTCTGTATGCGTACTGATTCGAGTGTAGAGGGTTAGACACATCTAACCTGTCTCTGATGTGAATATCAATTAGTCTCTCCATTGTCTGGAGGACAAATGAAGTTAGACTTATAGGTCTATAGGATTTAGGTAGCTCGTTAGGCCTATTGCCTGGTTTGGGAATCAATATCACATTAACCTGTCTCCAGGTGGGTGGTATGTATCCCCAATTGTAGCTAGCTCTAAATAAAGCTGTCAAACCCGGCAGGATGAGGTCGATTGACTTTTGTAGAAGTGCTGAAAAGAGACCATCACCGCCGGGAGCTTTAAAAGGCTTAAAGGTGCCCACTGCCCATTCAACTTTATCTGGACTAAATATTTTACCTGATAAAATGTTAACTCTACTTTCCACAAAAACCCTGTGGTCAAATGTGTTCGAATACACATGAGATGTGTTTAGAGACGAACCTGGGAAATGTACCTGGAGTAGGGTTCTAAGTGTATCCGTATGGTCCATCGTGTAGGTTCCGTCATTCTTCTTCAATAACCCTACACAGTTGACATTATCTTTAACAAGTAATAACATAGTGCACATAACTCTTACCTAACCTAACTCTCTAAAAAAATAAACTTTCTAAGGACGTTTATATCTCCCCTAGTTATAGCGCCACTTAAGTCAGTAAATTCACAGACCTTCCGCTCAAATTAATAATATATTCGCAGCCATCCGTAATAGAACCCACATACGACTACGTGTCGAATGAGTAATAAATTACAAGATGCAGATTCGTATTTAAGGAATCTTATCTAAATAAGTATGTCATCTTTAACTTGACATCGTTCGTTTTGCGTTTTATGACAAAAAATGCGGAGCCCGAGAGACTGATTTAACCCACTTAACATGTGTATTTATTCGTACTTTTGCTAATTTGCTTGTGCACACTCGCACTTGACAGATGCAACAATTTAGGCCCATGAGATCATAAACCTGTTTTAGCAAGGAAACCTCACATACATTATAGTCCAACACTCAATCTAAACAATTAAAATTAAACTTGTGCAACTTTTTGCAATCATATCTCTCACTCGGATCTCCTACAACCAAGCATAACAATAGAACTGAGTAAAATCGAGCATTCGAGGGTCACGCGAATCTACTAAGTTCGCTTCTAAACTAAATGCGAAAGCCAAAGACAAAGACTTTCGCTACGCCCACGATCCGTTTCGTTTCGTTATCACTGAAAAATTGCAACGCTTAATGCTATGCTATTCCAGATTTTCTATTCCGTTTGTGTTAATGCAACATAGATACTCGTACATACATGCCACCGCACAACTATGCTGTCACGTGTCATTGGCAATGGTCGTCTCGGGTCGGTGGATCATAGAGGCACCATCACAGTCCACAAATTGGGGAATCTCTATCTCTAGCTATTGTGTCGTTAGTCGGCCGCTATTTGAATCAATTTCACCAAGGGGATGCACTTACTTTCAACTGACCTTTAGGAAGGAAGGGGGCTGCTCTAGAATGTAATGTAATGCCACCGATTTAATGTAGTGCACTAAAGCGGTAGTGGCTTAAGTATTAGCTTCCCATTTTGACCTTCAACTGTTAAGTGAATTTAATGAAATTGAGCTCACCAGGAGGGAACTGCAATTTTGTTTTGTATTTCATCTGAGCCTGTAGTATGGGTGTACGAATGTGTCTCGGGAATGTCTTGTTTTCAAGTTGTCAAGTTCAAGGAAATTGCAACGTTAACTGATTTATGTTTTGTCGCGCATATGGTCAATCTGCTTAGGCTAGCTAGTTTGGTGTGGTGTCGGATTCGAAGACACATAAACCTCAATCATTTTTTGTGTTCGCAAGTGGAATGCACAGGTCAACAACTTTCGAATCGAGGGAGGCGCGAAAGTAGCACGTGGAAGATGGGATTCAAAATGTTTGATTATATTTGGTGTAGAGTTTATACTGTCTCTAAACTGTAGTGGCAAGAAATGGCAGGATACCTAGTTCTTCAGTGGCCTTGCAACACTTTTAAAAATGAATATCAGAAACCCTTAATGATTTTCAAGAACAGGTAGGACTGGACAATCTTAGCAAGCTTTGGCGTCTAAAAGTCAATTTGACAACTGTAGACTATGTCTTGAGGACACCGAAACTGCCAATCATATGATATTATGTGCGAATGTCTCGCCATTGCTTGAGACAGAATTCAAATTTTCTAGAAAGAGTTTACCTCCCCATCTGATATCATATTATCTCTTTCTCAGCTAAAAAACAAACGAAGCTTTCTTCGAGACCTTGATATCAGTTAGGATGCAAACACACGCAAAGCGTCTTCTAAGTGGATAGTCGAAAAAATGTGAATAAGGCCAAAGGTTCTATTAGAGACATCTCCTTGTCTAATGGACATACGTATTTCTGGTCATTTAGAAAGTTACGGAGACACATAAATTCCTATTCTATTCCTCGGCAAGAAAGACTAGAAATAAAAGAAATGTGATCTTCCATCATTAGACTACGATCTCCGCTGACGAGTCAAGATTGAATGGTCCAATATTTAGGACATAGTTTCTGCGGTCTCTTTTAGAATGCCAGACATTCAGGCACTTTTTGTTTTTAATAATTTGCGCGAGCCAAAGGGACTATTAATACCCTTGTGAACGCGGGCAGATACATAAGGGATGTACAAAGCTAACTTCGGAGATAGTTCAGCGGTTTTTAAATTGATAGAATACAATCCAATTAAAAGCAATTAAAAAATGAGGATATTCATTAATCATGCATCTCTAAGGTATATAAAGTATAAAGTTGATGCAGTGTCTAGATGTCTAAACACTGAACTACTTAAACAATTATTCAAAAACACATAACAACGAACCTGCACGAGGCTACTATTTATATACCTATATATGTACATATTTAATGATAGCTCGCATACGAACTCCACATTTTAATTTAGCCTTGACCGAAAGAACATTAGAATCTTTATAGGAAATACTACTGATCAATGTCATCTGAAAATAATAAACTGTACTGTACAAAACTCGTATATAGGTATGCATCTCCAGGGCCAGTTGTACGAACGCAGTTTTACTAATGATCAGAACTCAAGCCAACCTTAAGGAAATATCCTACGAGTATAACCCTCCAGGTTGGGGGTTGTGCCGTCGGGTTAACTTCCCTAACACGTTAAAAACCTTCGGTTACGAAGCAACCAACAGCCTCGGATACGGATGAATCTACTGTTGACGACCCAAACAAACGTAAAAAGGACAATGATCTTCGTGTCTGCACGTGGAATGTTAGGTCCCTCTACAAACCACGTGCAGCCGAACAACTTGCGGAGGCCCTAGAGTATCTCAAAGCATACATTACCGCCATCCAAGAAGTGCGATGGGATGGGCCGGGCAGAAGGAGTATTGGAGGAGATTGCTACAGACAAAAAGGACAGCGTCTATTCGGGTGCGGATTTGTCATTGGAGGCAGACTTAGGCAAGAAATCTTGAGTTTCCGGCATGTGAACGAGCGTCTTACGACTATCCGTATCAAGGTTAAATTTGCCAACATTAGCCTAATATGCGTTCACGCCCCTCATGAGGAGAAGGATGACGCGACAGAGGATGACTTCTACCAGCTCTTGGACAAGACGTATGAGCAATGCCCTAGCTACGACGTTAAAATTATCCTGGGTGATTTCAACGCAAAGCTAGTCAGAGAGGATGTCTTTAGTAGCGTGGTCGGAAAGCACAGCCTGCACGACATCACATCCGACAACGAACTTGCAGCGGGGCGAAACTTTGTCGTAGCGAGTACGCGGTTCCCACGTCTCGATATTCACAAAGGAACATGGCTCTCCTTTGATCGAAAAACTGTCAATCAAATCGATCACATTGCGATCGACGTAAGGCACTCTTCCAGTATTCTGGGTGTCCGGACTTTCCGAGGAGCCAACATGGACTCGGATCACTTCCTAGTTGTAGCCAAGCTACGGATGCCGATATCCACAACGGAGCGAAATCAACGAAATACTGTGAGGAAATTTGACGTCGGGCGGCTACAATCGCAAGAGACCGCCAGAATTGCCGATCGAGTTTCTTCTAATCTTAATCTAAGTCCTATACCGCCAGCAGCAAAGGCGGAAGACCAGTGGCAGCGTTGCCAACAACCCATCAGAGATGTCGTCTCTGATCTACTGGGTTTCTCTCGGGCAGGGGCGAAAATGGCAACATAGTAGTAGAATCACAGTCAGTGCTGAGGATATGGAAGGAATACTTCTGCAGACAGTTAAACGGCGATGATGACCAATATTCCGCTGTCAGGCAGAATGAGCTACTCAACAGTGACGATGGCAGTCAAGATTCCCGATTTGATTTCTAAACTCAAATCCAACAATCAATCAAATGCCGCTGAACTTTTCAAGGCAGGAGGAGCTGAGTTGGTAAGGAACATGCACCAGCTCATCTGTAAAATCTGGTCGGACGAAAGTATGTCCGATCAATGGAACCTAGGCATCGTTTCCCCGATCCTGAAGAAAGGAGACCCTCTAAACTGCGCCAATTACAGAGGTATAAGTCTCTTTAACATCGCATATAAGATCCTGTCTGCCGTATTATGTGAACGCCTAAAACCGATTGTCAACAACCTGATAGGTCCTTATCAGTTCGATTTCAGGCCGGGAAAGTCCACCATTGACCAAATATTCACACTACGGCAGATCTTGGAAAAAAACCATGAATATAAAATCGATACGCACCACCTCTTCATCGATTTCAAAGTTGCCTATGATAGCGTGTTTAGAGACGAGTTATACACAGCCATGTCTAGTCTTGGCATCCCTGCCAAGCTCGTCCGTTTGAGCAGAATGACGATGGAGAACTCTCGCTCCATCAAAGTCGGTAAGAACATCATCGAACCATTCGATGTTAGGAAAGGTCTTAGACAAGGTGACGCGCTATCATGGAATCTCTTTAACATAGTACTTGAGAGAATTGTACGAAACTCACAAGCCAACACCGGAGGCACAATCTTTTACAAGTCTGTACAACTACTCGCTTATGCTGATGACATTGATATAATCGGCAGAACTCAGCGGGCAGTCAATGGGACATTTACGAGTATTGAGATCGAGGCAATAGACAGATATAATTTTGAGGTAGTAAAGGATTTTGTCTACCTAGGCTTTATGGTGAACTCCGCAAATGACATCAGTAGGGAAATCACACGGAGAGTTACTCTTGCCAATCGTTGTTTCAATGGGCTAAAACGGCAATTGAGTAGCAAAGCCCTGTATCGAACTACTAAGGTAACTCTTTATAAGATACTAATCATCGCAGTCCTGCTGTATGGCACAGAGGTATGGGCTTTGACAAAATCGGATGAGGATGCCCTTGGTTACTTCGAGAGAAAATTTCTTCGAGCGATCTTTGATCCCGTCTGCATAGATGGTGAGTGGAGGAGAAGGTACAATTCCGAACTATACGGCCTGTACAAGGACATCGACTTAGCCAGAAGAGTTCCCATACAGCGACTAAGACGGCTGGGTCATTTAGAGCGGATGGAGCCCAATGTTCCCGCTAAGAAAGTTTTCAAATCCACCCCGGATGGACGACGCAGTAGATCGGTGATCAATCTAACTGTAACCAAATTCCTTCGCTGTTTCCTTACACCTATAATCTACAGAGATTCAAAGTTAACGTGCATCGTCACCTCACTCTTTTTTCTTCACTATCCAATATCTAATTCTCCCCTACACTCTTTCCTTTCACTCCATCACTGGGCTTATAACTTTGAAAGACATAAGACTATGTCAAGACACTAAGTGATGCAGAACATTTAAAAAAAGGACATCCTTGCACCGTATGTTCTCATTCTTGGGTGTAGCCAAATTCTCTGACAAGTCCTAGCACATGGACTAGATAGACTCGATCTGCGTTAGCCTGTAGACTTTCCACCACGTATGATTCTATGCTTCTGACATCAATCTAAAGGTTGGAATGTAGACTCGTCAGATTAACGACCTCATGATAGTAGAACTGTCTTAAGGACTTAGCCCACAACCTCAGATATGATAAATCTTCAACAAACCTGGCTTATAATTGTAGAAGGGAGCTTCCACGTAAGGTCAAAGCAAAATTTTAAAATTACATCTGCATACAAAATTTGATCAGTTTATTATCATGATATTCATTGCACGCTAACATCTGCTAACCATCTCTATTGGAACTGTTTCTATACTGTATCTATGTGCATTCAATTTCCAGCAAATTAACCTAAGATCATGTTAAATCCAAAAAAAAATGTATTTAAAAAAAAACCAAAGTAACTGAGGCCAACTCAGATTACCCACTGTAGTCCTCTAAATCCCGCACTATTTTTTATTTATTTTTTACTTTTTAAGACGTTTGAGTAAAAATGTCTGTGTACTTGGAGTTTTCTATAAAAATTAGTGCTTATTGCACAATTTCCGTTTATATCCACCACACAGTCTACTCACAGTTTGTACATATACGTTCCAGATACACACACATATTGCCATTACAATCATGTATCTGAGTAATTATTCTAATTTCTTTCCCCCGCAGTATAGGGCAAACCTTCAAACATTACCTCATGTGTTTCATAGGAGACGCGAGTCAAGTGGTTTAGAAAAAAAAAAAATCAACTGAAATGCGACCTAAGCACTTGAGTTCGAACAAAAAAGTGCAACAACGTCGTGTAGTGGGAACGTCTCTGATAGTCCTTTCTGATAATTTATGTGAATTCAGCGAAATTCTTCACAACTAATAGACTCTAATGGTGAAGACATGATGATGATGATGATGATGATGATGATGATGATGATGATGATGATGATGATGAGGAGGAGAAGGAGGAGGAGGGAGTGCCACCGAAAATGAGAAACGATTTTGTTGGCTTTCTGTGTGCATTACCGAACCAAAGATGGATCGGTTTTGGGTCGAAAGCTAAATAAGGCAGTGATACTTTGTCTAGCTGCAGCTGGAGCTGCATAGAGTGGATGGATGATCTAATTTTATATTCCAATTATGTGACATTGAACGCTGAATGTTACTCGAGTTGGTTGTGAGTCGAAGTGTAGTGTGTGTGGGTGTGCTTTGTGGCGGGGTTGGCACGCTTTTTAATTGTCCAAATGAATTATAACTAACTGAGTGGATGAAATATGATGCTAGATGGATAATGCTTTAGAGAGTTCTATGGGATTTGTCAGATGATGTCTGTTAGAGAGGGGAGCAGTACAAGTGTAAAAGGGGCAAGAGGATTATAGCTGGGATGTGCTCTTGAAGTTTCTTGGGATAGGCGGACCCGCTTTATTTTGGGTAGATTATCGGGATCTAGAAGGATGATGCACTGGTTACATTACCAGGAGCACAATCATTTTCTACGCTAGATGTGAAGAATGACTACAGTCAAGTAGTTTCATATCCGTCCAGATACCACTTTTACCGCACAAGACGATCTACAGCAATTTATGGAATTGTTGCAATTTTTCGACAAACTTTTGTGGAATGCGTCCTATTGGAATTAACTTGGAAAACCTGGCGAAAGTATTTTGGATATGATTGGATATTACGACAGCACCTACATCAAATGATCTGCCTAATTTTGGAAAAAACAGGATTCTCTAGAGTATTTTAAAGAACTAATAGGCGAGTACAACCTTAACCACTTACAAATCTGCCATTACACAAAGATCATTCGTGGATGCGAAAGAAGTTAGATGGATAAGGCATTCAACTATTAAAATGTTATTGATAAGTCTGTAGTCCCAATGAATGTTTCTAACTCACTTATTAAAATGAAAAATTACCCGTGCTTACCTGAAAAGAAAAAGGAAAATGGAGTCAATAAGTTGAAGGATTTGAATATCATTTGCAAGGAATTAATAATTAAATAAATATTAAAATTGAAAATTTTAAATCGTTATTCAATCGTAAATAGACAAATAATACAAGCGAAAAATTACTTTAAAAACATCCGTTGGAATGTGGGTTTAACTATGTGTCTGTAAAGGCAAGATGGCTTCATTGCGTACCAGAATGTGAAAACCAGCTATAATACGCTTCCGTAAAAGCCGCAGTAAACAGTATACGATTCTGGATCGATTTGTAAGATCGCAACACTCCTGTTCACCAAAAGGCCTAAACTCTTGGGGGAAATCCCTAGAGTAAAGGTTTAGCTTATACGCAAGTCAGAGCACAGCTCCTACACTTATAAGGCTCCTCTCAGGACGCATTGAACTTTAAGAACTCCCTATTATATTAGTGCTAGAAAAACGGTGAATCCGAAGAAAATCCGGATCAAGTTATAAGGAATCTTGGAACATTAACTCGTATAAAAGTATACAGCCCGTAAGCCTAAGGCCCAATGCACACGGAGCAACTGAAAAAAAAAAACTGATCAGCGATGCGAATTGGCAACTAGTGTGCTTTGAGTCATAACCTGTGTATTCAAATGGGACGCCGCACACGACGCTACTTGTTGAAAACTCGTTTGCGATTCACAAAAACCAGTTTGTAACCAGTCGTCTGTTGATTTGCATGTCGGGTTGCCTATTGATTTCAGTTTCTAGTTTGTCGAAGATGAGCGAACAACAGACCAACCTGTTGCTGGTGGGGGAGGTTGAAAAACATCCTATTTTGTACAATTATCACCTTCCCGGCTATCCGAAGAAAAATGAAACAGAGAAGGCGTGGATAGAAGCCGGAAATATCGTAACAAACGGTTCTGAAAATTGTTTTCAAGGTATGGGTGTACCCCAAACCTTCTTACTATTCTTCTCTTCCTCCTGAGACAGTAATACAACATGATGGTTTCATCATCGCTTGAGTCTTCCGAAGACATTTCACGCCCGGTATCCATGACAAATAATAAGAAAACAGGAGCAACAAACACCATCGAAATAATATTGCAAAACTGTATCATTATGGTAATACTTGCTAAAAGGAAAGGCACTACCCCGCCAGGCACTACCACTGCTGTGCATGGTACTGATCCTGGACCGAATAGAAATGTTCGGGTCAGAGCCATACGGATTCCGGGGGCTAGCAAAATAATGAAATAATTTGGAAGAAATTTTAGGGTCACGAGTTGCGAGCATAACCGGTCGAAGTTAAGAGCTGGAAGAGGCGATGAAAAGAAGGCGGGTGGATATCTTGTGTGTCCAAGAGACTAAATGGAAAAACACCGGAAATCGGGCGCGTTTCTTGGACGTTAGGACAAAAGATTACAAGATGTTCTACTACGGAATGGAAAAGGCTGGGAACGGAATCGGTATCATCCTTGCGGCATCCTCGATCAGGTGTATCGAATAACGAACGAAATTCAAAAAGCTCTAGAAGGGGGAAAAAATATGCTCTAGCGCTTTTCTCGACGTATCGCAAGCCTTCGACAAGGTATAGCACGAAGGCCTAATGTATAAGCTAAGGGTAATCTTACCGGAAAAGTTGTACAGAATATTGGAATCCTATCTTGAAAACAGACTTTTCTGTGTTAGACACGGGAGTGAATATTCGGATTTCAAAGAAATCTACGCCGGTGTTCCGCAAGGAAGTGCTCTTGGTCCAATCCTGTTCCTGCTCTACACAAGAGATACACCACAAGATGAAGGGACCGTTGTAGCAACGTTCGCAGACGACACGGCTATCCTCGTAACGGATGAGTCAGTCTAATCATCAACGGGAAAACTCCAACGAGCTTTCAACAAAGTATGCGAATGGACAAAAACCTGGCGAATATTCCTCAATGAGACAAAATCAACGCATGTCAATTTTACGTTAAGAAAGATAGACAACTTACCTATATCCATTAACTCTGTGCAAATACCGTACGCAAACGAGGCAAAATATCTAGGAATGACCCTAGACGCAAAACTTAAGTGGAAACCACACGTTAAAAAGAAGCGCGAAGAGCTCGAAATCCGATTTAGAGAAATGTATTGGCTACTCGGAAGATACTCGAAGCTAAGCGTATACAACCAACTGCTTCAGTATAAGCAAGTGCTAAAACCGCCTTGGACATATGGTATACAACTTTGGCGTTGTAACAAACCAATATGGCAATATGGCTCTACTGCAAGCATTTCAAAACAAAATAATAAGACCAATCGTGAATGCTCCTTGGTATATAAGGAATAGTGATATTCACAGAGATCTAGGAATTGCTACCGTGAGGGACGAGGTAACAAACTTTGCTCGCCAACTTCGTACCCGTCTTAATGTTCACTGCAATAATGAAATAATCCGTACAATGGACGTGACAAACCTTGAGCGTCGACTACAAAGAACAAGACCTTTCGACCTAGCGCCGTAAAGAAAAACCGCATGTAATGACGATATTAGTAGGTGTCTTCACTGGAAAGCTACCTACCTAACGCGATTAGCACTGCAGAAGCGTAAACTACTTGTTAAGGCAACTTAGTCGTAGTCATAACAAAAATGAAAAAATGAGAGGGACGATTTCCCTACTACTATGAGTACGCGCAGCCGGTTCTCATAGTGCCTCTCTGAGGGGTGAGGTTTAGCCCGTAGGCATATACTGACTAGCACTGATGGCATTGTCAGATATACGAATCGGGCATAACCAATGCACCTCCAGGCGCAACCAAAAAAAAAAAAATCCTTGTGGCAGATCTACTAAGCAACGTCTTGAGCATTTCGAAGTCCAGCGACCGTTTGATGTCTCTCAAACTAGTAATACAAGGAGAGGTGTGGAATATTGTCAGTGCATATGCTCCCCAAATTGGGTGCGATCAGAGGGATAAATATGGATTTTGGCTAGATTTCCATAATCTATTTAAGAACATCCCAAAGGAAGAGTTTCTGTTTGTTGGAGGAGAATTGAATGGTCATGTCGGGAAGTCAAACGAAGATTATGAAGACTGCCATGGAGGACTAGGATAGGATACGTCACCAGGAACCTTCCTGGTGAAGACATCCTAAGTATGTGCAAATCACACGGTCTTATCGTGTTAAATACCATGTTCATCAAACAAAGCCGACACCTGATCACTTTCAGCAGTGGTGGAGATGAAACCCAGATTGACTACCATTTGGTAGCCAAATTCATGAAGACTCGGGTAAAAGATTGCAGAGCGATCGCTCGGCAACACCGTCTCCTGCTAACAGACATTTTTATGAGTACACCAAAGAAAAGCAAACAAACAAGAGTCTCTGAGAAAATCAAGTGGTACAATCTGGACAAGGAAAAAGCCGAGGCTTTTGTTTTCGTGATGAAAAATTACCTCTCTCACACCATCAACGGAGTTGAGGAGGAAGAGTGCAGAGCACAAAATATGTGGGATTCCCTACAGCGAACTTGCTTAAAGAAGCCCAAATCACTGCTAGGAGCTTCAAAAGGCCACCATCAACACGCCAAAGAAACATGGTGGTGGATTGATGAAGCTAAGAATGTGATAAATGAGAAGAAAGCGGCTTTCAAAGCTTGGTCAAAGTGCCCCTCTAGTAATAGTGATGAAAAAGTTTGTCTCGAAATGGAATACAGATGTTGCAAGAACAAAGCGAAGAAGAAGTGCGCCCAGCTTCAAGCAGAGAGTACGGAGGGCCTGTATCGGGAGCTGAAAAAAATATCTTCCCCGGTTGCTGATGCAAAGCAGGCCATCCAGGAGCTGCAGGAAGAGGCAATATGAACAAGAGTGCAACCATCTTCAAAATAGCCGCCCAAAGAAGAAGGAATGCTCAGGAGATTCGTTCGCCAAAATTCATTAACAATGCTTATGGCCACCTTGTTGTGGATGACGACAAAATTGTGCAGAGGTGGCGGCAGTATTGTGAAGAACTTTTAAATGAACAGTTTCGCTGGCTATACTTTCCAAGAGCCACCCCTAACTGTGAAGAAATACCCGACATTACAGTCGAAGAAGTTAGTAAGGCGGTCAAATACTCCAACAAACGAAAAGCGGTTGGGCCAGACGAGATGCCTTCTGAGTTCTGGAAAAAGATGGGAGACGTCGGGTTTAGATGGCTCAGAATTCTCATCTTCAAATTTGTGAGAGGTGACCCAATGCCGAATCAATGGAGGGAAAGTTACCTTCTCCCTGTATACAAAGAGAAGGGTGATACACGAAACTGTGATAACTACCGTTCGATCAAGCTTATGTCACACACCATGAAGATCGTTGAGCGGGTATTAGGTAGTCGAGTGCGAAAAATAATACGGCTATCTGATGATCAGTGCGGGTTTGTCGCGGGTAAGTCAACCACGGACCCAACTTAAAGTATAAGGATCATAATGGAAAAACATCGTGATTCCTTAAAGGATTTGCATATTGTATTCTGATATGGGTTGCGCTAAGACATCGAGGGGTTCCAAAAACCGATGTACAGATGATCATGGGCATGTACGAAGGAGCAACGACAAGAGTAAGATGCCCCGCTGGAGTAACCGAAGAGTTCCCAATCAAAGTCGGGGTGCACCAGGGAAGCGTTTTAAGTCCTTTGCTCTTTATTACAGTCCTTGATTATCTGCTTGAAGGTAAAGTGATGGACCCCAAGGTACATCAGTTATTCTTTGCTGACGATGGAGCCATCATAAGTGAGGATCCTATAACCCTGCAACGAGCACTTGATGTGTGGGTGGACGTTCTGGAGGGAAATGGGTATCGCATTAGTTAAAAAAAGACAGAGTACTTTTGTTGCCCGTTCTCTGATCCACTCAGGCCTATTCCAGACATTTATTTGAATGGAACAGTGCTTCCCAAGTGCGAAAAGTTAAAATATCTGGGATATATGATCAATAGCAAAGCAACCTGAGATGATGACATCAATCATCGCGTAAGCGTAGGGTGTATGAAGTGGCGGAAAAACTCCGCTATCTTCTGTGACAAAAAATGCCACATAAGTTGAAAGGAATGCTCTATATCGCCGTTGTGCGTCCAGCGCTCATATACGGTTCACAATGTTGGACGATGTACAAAAAGTATGAGAGTAAATTAATGGCAGCTGAGATAAAGATTCTTCGCATGATAGCAAGAGTGACAAAGCTTAATCGAATTATAAGTTCGAAGATCCGTGGAAGCCTTCACGTCAAGAAATCCATCTTACGAAAAATAGAGCGCGACCGGCTCAGCTGGTATTGCCACATTCAAAGAAGAGATCATTTGAACCCTGTTAAAAGGCAATATCAATGCACGTTGCAAAGACATCGCGAGGCAGGAGAGGCAGACCTATAAACGCCTGGATAACATAAACGCGACGACATCGGCATTTCATTGGCCTCAGTAACCGAGTGGTCCAAAATCCCGAGGGCTGCCGATATTTTCTGAGGTCAAATAGGCGAACCCCACAGGCGGATCAATAGAAATGCAGTGAAGTGGGAAGGTTATGAACCCTTGTTTTCGGAAGAAGAAGAAGAATTAAAAATGGTTACTAATATAAAGTATAAGAACAACTAGCAGCCATGACTTTCGGCTCAGGTTTTGGAAAAACGCATAAGCTCGTTTGTCGCCTAGCCAGAGAAAATATTCAATTGGTAGGTGGTTCGATAGATATTTCATTTCATTTCTAACCTCACCCCAATTGATTCACTAACTGAGCAAAATGAGGTGAACAGATCTTATTAGAAATGAATTAAAATAATTAGGTAGAGAGATTCGGCAACAATAGCAAGAGAGACCAAAAAACTAATTCCAGCTATTCGACCGTAGCGGAGATACAGTACCGAGACAAAAATCAGTGACCTAAGGTAAGCAAAATTAGATCCCAGGAAATACGGTAGTAGCAGGGAGTTGGGACCTAATATTAATTTAACCATCTTCTTCGCATCTACTCGTACGTCGCCAAAGCCTCCGCATAGGTTTGTTATATTCAGCCGTATTTTTTCTTTAGATGGACTGCCAGAACCAAATTCTGATTAAGTACATGCTAAGCTGCATCCATTCTCATTCGGAAGACAAAGGCTATTAGATTAAGATCAAAACTGAATCTGCAAGCAGTTGGTGCAGATATATTTCATTTGAATACAGTGTTCATGTAAAGTATCTTCGAATGGTTAACAGTGATTACTGAAGGATTGTCAGGAATAGGAATAAATCTTTTCTTCGCTTACTTTACTCTCTCTCTCTCTCTATCTAATAGAAGATAAGGTGTGCCTGGTATCTATATACTCTTAGAGAAAATATGTAAATATTTAATAATTGCGTGAGCTGCACTAAATGAAGTTCTCAGATATCCTGAAATGTAGATCTTAATCTACTAGTATTTGGTTCGCAATTCCAATTCCAACCACACACAATTAAATGGTGCACGGACTATAGGCACTGGGACAGGAGTGTACGGGCCCAGGACCAGATACTTAGAATCACCCCAGTATATTTCAAGCAGAAGTTCACGCGGTTGAAAGATGCGCGCAATTCAACCTAGACAGGAATTATCGCGGACAGGACATCGTAGTACTGTCAGACAGCCAAGCCTCTATCAAAGCATTGACCTCACACGAGATCAGATTCAAACTATGGTATGGAATGCCTCACCACGATCAACAAACTAGAAGGTAAATAGAGTAACTCTCTACTAGGTTCCAGGGCATGTAGAAGTGGAGGGACAGACATGCCGTTCCTTGGACCAGAACCCTTTTGTGGATAAGAGAAAACTTAAGGAAAGAGGAAGAGAACCAATGTGCCAAGCATTGGGAGGATATCCCCCAACTAAGGCAGGCGAAAGAATTTCTAGAGAAATACAACCAGAAAAGAAATAAAACCTGCCTAAGAGTTAGCAAGAATCGACTTCGCATCTTGATGGGCATGTTAACGGGTCACTACAGACTCAAGGAGCACCTCAGGAAACTGGGAATAGAGAGACCCGGATACTGCAGAGACATTGCAGAAACAGCAGCGCACCTCCTCATGGAATTCGAAGCACTGATCCACAAAAAAAGAAACCACTTAGGTGCATGTCTCCTATCAAAATTGGATCTACCTTCGCTGGACTCACTCAAGATACTCCGGTTCATAGCAGCAGTTTCTCTCTCTCTCTATCCTTTCCAACACAGTTGGACT
The DNA here is from genome assembly GCA_945910035.1 of Brachypalpus laphriformis. NCBI lineage: Eukaryota > Metazoa > Arthropoda > Insecta > Diptera > Syrphidae > Brachypalpus > Brachypalpus laphriformis. The sequence goes on from OX246755.1 coordinate 131,741,838, forward strand.
GGAAGAAGTGCTATAGACCGAGCATATCTTGAGAGCCTTAGTTTGAGGAGCACAATAGATCTGCTAAAGGTCGCAGTGCACTTGCACTTCACAAAAACTGTATCTATCTATCTATCACACAGCCCCATAAACATATTCCTTTTGAAGCTACCGCTATGATTTTTTTGACGGTAACTCAAAAACCTACCAGTGTGTGTTCTTTTTGAATGGAATAGTTAGCGCTTTTTCTGATTAATTTGATGCCAAGTAACCCCAGAATCCGCACGGGTCAAATAAAAATAACATTTTGAAAAAATTGTTTGTTACAGATAACAAAGGTTAGCTGCCTTGGTCCGGCAATATATGGTAAATTAGATTACTTCATCCAGCACATAGGCACCAGTAGCGGCACTTCACTCGAAACTGAATATTCAGGAAATAATCAACACCAACAAACTACGGTTCATTGGGCACTTCCATGAAATTAAATCCACACACAGACAGCGCGCCAAAGTGAAGAGCTTAATTAATTGTCCTTTTAATCATAAGATTCGCTTCGATCAAACGATCAGTTGACGCAAACCAAAAAGTATGTTAAAACATACACTTCAATGTTTGACAATCAGCAGATTGTGTGGAGTGTGCGCTGCTGGGATAGATTCACGCCACATGCCACTTGCCTGAGTATGAATTGAATGGTGCATTTGGTCCGTCCATTCATTGATGCAGCCGCCAACGCTGCACTCGAAAACTAGCAAAGTGATCGCCTTCCTTGCTTTCATGTTTCATGTTTTCTGATCCCCCACATGCGGGGTTGGGGATAGAGAATGACATCATTCGTGAAAATGGTGGCTTGCGTTATCATTTGCATTTTTCTTAGAATGGAAGACGATGAGAAGAAATTTATGTAAATGTATGCAGATAGGGGGAAAAATTAATCTCAGTTCTTACACCAAGAGATCGGCAACGTTTTGAAACACTACCACCACCCCATGGGTATCCGAGATGTACGAGTACATCATTCTGACAGTTGTATGTTTTTAGACTTTTGATGACAAATTGATATTAATTGCATGACATACACACTGAATACGATCTTCGAGTTTAATGAATGAAGTGCACAAAGTGCACTGATAAGAAAGCGCATTGATAAGATTTCGTTAAGTTTTTTTTTCTTATGAAAGGATCATACGAATGTTTTTGATTTGTAACGCGAATCTATGACTTCTTTGTTGTCTATATGAATCGTGGACCATGACATTAAATGTTAATAAGATTTGTTTCTAGGAAAATATTAATTGCGGTTTGAGGTTTTTAGGTGGCATTGGGAAACTAAAAGAGCTTCACAGCGAGTGTTGCATGTTCGTTGCATTACTGTCGCTTATCAGTTTTTGAATTCAGGACGGAATGTTAGAAAGCTGGAAATTTATTATGAGCATGTGAAGAACATAATATAAAGACGGGTGCCATCTTGAAAAGAAGTGCCTGAAGTGACGTTTTTCGTGGATATCTCCCTCGGTGACAAATTTACAGAAAATTTTTTAAAGGCTTTATACTGTCTGGTCTATTAGATATTTAATATATGCATGATGGCAGTTTCCAGGAACAATCTTTCTAATCTCCAGCGTAGCTGAAAAGATGGCTCGATGAAGTTCCTCTGGTACAAATAGCATAAGCATCACCGACATGAAGGCGCCAGCATGTTATGTTAAGTACCTTAACCATGCCGACGCTGTGGTGCCTCCAATCATCGAAGGCAGCATATATAAAAAATCCCGCCAACAGCAAATGCAGAAGACCAGTGGCAGCGTTGCCAACAAGCCGTCAGAGAGGCCGGCTCTGATGTACTGAGTTTCTCTCGGCCACCACAACGGAACCCCTGGTTTGACGAGGAATGCCGGCGAGCACATGCAGCAAAAAAAGAGACGTAGGAAGCGGATGCATAGAAAGATTAGAGCTACTCGGGAGCCCTACGAGCGGAGGAGAAAGGAGGAACATCGACTTCTCAGAAAGGAGAAAAAGGAGCATGACAAACGCTCGATCGAGAAGATTGAGTGACTTTATTGCAGGAATGATGTTTGAAAATTTTACCAAAAGGTAAAAAGAACATGCCAGATACGCGAGATACAATCAAGTCATCTCTCTCCAAATCCCAACACGCATACCTCAAAGGAAGATCTACAGAAACAGCTCTTCATGAAGTAGTGCGAACAATAGAAAAATCCCTACAGTATAAGGAATACACTCTAGCTACCTTTCTAGACATAGAAGGAGCTTTTAACAATGTACACACTGAAGTAATTCTAGAGTCCCTCACGGAGCTGGGCATAGAAACCTACCTAAGCCAATGAATAGTCTCTATGCTTAGCACTAGAACCATTCAGGCATCTCTAGGAAACAACACCATAACCAAATTTGCCAGTAGAGGAACGCCCCAAGGCGAGGTCATCTCACCTCTACTATGGCTAATAGTCATGAATAAAATCCTTTTATGCTTAGACAGAGAAAGAATTAAAGTAGTTGGGTATGCGGACGACATGGTGATTTTAGTGTCGGGTCTTTTTCCTCCCGTGATAAGTGAAATTATGGAGAGTGCTCTAAGTAAAGTCACCGCATGGGCCAGAAAGTGTGGACTTGGAGTCAACCCAAATAAAACTGAACTGATGCTTTTCACCACAAAAACCAAAATACCCGAATTCAATCTTCCTCAACGGATACTCTCCTTATCTTCCAGTGCTAAGTACCTAGGAGTTATTCTAGATCCTAAACTTAACTGGAAACCAAACATAGACGAACGAGTAAAGAAAGCATGTATAGCCTTCTATGCCTGCAACAGAACCTTCGGCAAAAGATGGGGCCTGCAACCAAAATTGACCCTGTGGATGAACACAGCCGTAGTACGTCCAATCCTTACCTACGGGTCGATAGTATGGTGGCCGGCCCTTAAAAAAGCCTATAACATAACCAAACTAAATAAGGTGCAAAGAGCAGCATGCATAGGCACCACAGGCGCCCTACGGCCAACTCCGTCAGACGCTCTAACAGTCCTGCTACACCTTCTACCCGTAGATCTACATATCACAAACATCTCAGCGCACAGCACAATCAGAGTCAGAGAGGCCAAGTGTTGGACTGCGAAACCCTATGGACACAGCAATATCCTAGATTCTCTACCAGGAGAACTCGTATTGACTCCAATAGACTACATCATCCCCACATTGAACTTTACAAAGCGTTTCGATGTACAATTCCCTACAAGAAAAGATTGGCAAGATGGACAGGCGACCAGTGGTTTCGATCTAACAGTCTACACAGATGGGTCAAAAATGGAATGTGGGGTTGGTGCGGGTGTTTTCTCGGAGTCCCTGAACATCGCAAGATCGTATCGACTCCCGGACGCTGCCAGCGTCTTTCAAGCGGAAGTACTCGCCATTCGCGAAGCCTGTCGCCAAATCAAGTCACACACAAATACACTACCAAGGCAAAGAATCCCTATTTAAATCGATAGCCAAGCTGCTATCAAAGCCATTGCCTCGGAAACCATTTCCTCGAAACTAGTACTAGAATGCCGACAGGAGCTGGCCTCGCTAGATGGCCAATGCATGGTGACCCTAGTCTGGGTTCCAGGCCACAGCAACGTTGATGGCAATGAACATGCTGACGAACTGGCCAGGCGAGGCTCAGCCCTTCAATGCTCACTTGCTGAACTTGTTCACACCCCGCTCGGAGCAATTAAGGCAAACATCTCCTCAATCTTTCTTAGAAAAGTTAACCTTCAATGGTCTAGGTTAACGAACTGCGTCATATCCAGAAAGATGTGGCCTAACTACAACAAGACCAAAACAACCGCCCCATTGAACAGAACGCGCAAAGACATTGCCCGTACAATCGCGATAATCACGGGACACTGGCCGGTAGGAGAGCACGCAGCCAAACTACGTATCCCATATAATACACACTGCCGTAGTTGCAACATAGTCACCGAAAAGGAAACAATTATCCACTACATGTGCACTTGTCCAGCACTAGCTAGGGCTAGACATCAAGCATTAGGCAAACTCTTCTACAATTCACTTAAGGAGATCTCGGGTAAGAACATAAATGAGCTAACCCTCTTCTTAAGCTCCACAGGCTGGCTCTAGATTGTCCTCACCAACACACACCAACATCCAAGGTCGCATGAGTCGTGGTATCAAAACGGCACAACTGTGCTAATTGGGTCTCTGTTTTACAGAACCGCCACTTCTACCTACCTACCTACCCTTCCAAGCCAGAACAGAAGCCTGCAGGGACGAAAACTGTGTAGAACTCTCGCTGCTCCATCAAAGTCGGAAACAACACCGTTCGGTGTCAGGAAAAGTCTCAGATAAGGTGACGCGTTATGATGCGATCTCTTTAACATAATACTTGAAAGAATTGTACGAAACTCACAAGCCAATACCGGAGGTACAATCCTTTACAAATCTTTAAAACTACTCGCTTAAGCCGATGACATTGACATAGTCAGAAGAGCTTAGTCGGCTGTCAGTGTGGCATTTGCGAGTATTGAGATCGAGGCAACAAAGACCCATCAGTCAATGAAAACAAAACAAAGTATATGCATTGGGAGTGGCAATGGTGTCGTGGTAACGTCATCAATTGTCACGCTAATGGTTCATGGTTCAAATCCTGATGTCAGCAAGCATTTATTTATTTCTCATGAAATGTATAAAGTTAGTCCGATCATTTGCGAAAGCTTGTGTGAGCACTATTGCGAAGGCATAACACTGGCAGTAGATTGGTGATTGATTTGCCCTTGACATCGATTATCGGGAAGAAGTACTGTGAATCAGAAGCAATGACAATAATAACAAAAAATCTCCCCAGTTATCTGGATGCCACCTCCGGAGAATAGCTGAAGGATAAACAACAGAGCTTTATGAACCACTACACCAAAATCTTTCTCTCTCTCTCTCTATCCATCTTTTCCAACGCCCGCACTGTGTGTAAACATGTTAAAGGTATTCATAACCCTTTGAGTGCGCGCAAATTAAAAAAAAAAATGTGTTTATATCTTGTCTATGCCTTAACTGTTTTCTCGTGTTTTTGCGTTACTCGATTTGTTTGCTTAAAATGATTTATTGCTTATTTCAGTGTACGTTGCTCCATTAGAACACGTGTAATTTTTGACCTAAGCAATAGAGCAAAACCGTTTTCGTTTGCCTGCTTTGTTTCGCTTTATTCAATGGGGGCACATGTATTTAATAGTGTGTATTTAAATTTCAAAAAACACAAAAAAACAGTTTTGTTTGTCTAACTCGGTTTTGTTCCATTCAGTGTGGAAGCACCCTTAGAATATATGTGTAGTTCTGTCATGATACTACTTTAGCTCATTTATTTATTACTTAGATCAATGACATCAATGATCAATAAATTTGTGATTATATAAGAACAAGTAGTATTAAAAAAAATCAAAACTGGTTGACTAAATCGCAGAATTAGGGACTTTTTCTCGTCTATTTACGAAAACATTGTTTTGAATACAAAATACTAGTTTTCTTCTAAAGGAAGTTGCATTGAATATTCACCAGTGGCGACTATAAATACGCGTTCGACTTTTATATTTGGTATCAGTAGTTCGACGTAGTTCAGCAGTTAACTGACAAAAGTATCCTTAAAAATGAAGTTTCTCTTTGTGTTCTTCATGTTGATTGTGGCAATTGCTGCTGCTGGGCATGGCCGTGGCGGATTAGGCGGTGGTGGTGGTTCCAGCAGTGCTGCCGCTAATGCACAAGCACAAAGCATCAATCAAGGTGGATTCGGGGGTGGCGGACTTAGTTCTGCATCAGCAAATGCAGCCGCATCATCACAAAATCGTGGAAAATAAATTGACCGTGCAATAAAATAAATGAATAATCTAAAGTGGTACATGTTTTTTAATTTAAAATCTTTTCAAAATACGTTTTTTATAAAACCTTCTGCGACTCTAACTTCTACCAGTATATACCTACATGGATACATACTTACTTAATTAGGTGACGCTAAAGTCCCGGGTGGACTTGGGCCTCAACCAACAAACCTCTCCACCCAGCCTGGTCACGAGCCAGCTGCCTCCAGTTGCGCATGTCAAGTTGATTGAGGTCCCCTCCACTTGTTTGCGCCATTCGAAGATTTCCGGGCTGGAACGTCGGGTTCCATCTCTCTCTAGTCGCCGTCCAAATATCACTCGAAGTAAACCTATGTCCTCCATTTGCGGAGCTCACAGTAAAGCCTAATTAGACAAAGTCCTTTACTACCTCAAAATTACATATTTGTCTATTGTGGCGTTCTGTCCAAGACGTCCTCTTTTGTAGACATCATATATGTTATGTTGTTTTGCTGTCATTGACCGTTAAACCCATCTTCGCTGCCTCGATCTCAATACTCGCAAACGCCCCACTGAGTTCTTCCGACTATGCCAATATCATCATCCGTAGTTGTACAGTCTTGTAAAACATTTTACCTCCGGTATTGGCTTGTGAGTTTCGTACAATTCTTTCAAGTACTATGTTAAAGAGATCGCATGATAGCGCGTCACCTTGTTTAAGACCTTTCCTGGCATCGAACGGTTTGGTGGTGTTCTTTCCGACTTTGATGGAGCAGCAAGAGATCTTCATCATCATCCTGCACAAACGGGCATAAACTGAACATTTTGAGACTGAGTGAAGTAAGATGGCATGTTGTGAGGATGTTCCCATTACAACCATCTAGCAGTGCGCAAGTGTTTCTTGAAGTATTTTTCTGCCATTTAATTTACCTAAAGGATTTCTTTGAAATCATTTATCGGTCTAAGGATCTAGGAACAGAGTAAAGGGGAATAGAAATGGATTTCTGCGACATGCCTTGCCACTGGCGGTACCATGTACGAGCACAAGACTTGCGGTTAAGTAAGTTGGGTTTTGACTGATGTGCAGTGGAGTTCCAATCACATTTATCCCATGTTCAACAGAAGGCGATTTTTTAATTGTTTTTCGAATATCCATAACAGGCCCCGAGCCAGCAATCCCGTTTAAATTTAATACGATGTGAAAATCGCTGGAAACCGCTTAACATTATTTTTCTTTTGTCGTTGTTGATATCTAAAACTTGCTAGTTTAGGTTAGGTTAGGTTGGCTGTCCTCACGAGAGTGCAGACACACTTAGACCAGTGAAGGTCCTTTGTGATACCATGACCCAACCATTAGGCCACTATAAGCGATGGAAGCTAATGACGTCTAAGGACACCAGATCGCCGAGGTCGTCAAGGAAGGGGGACCCTAGATGGAGCATTCTCTTATGCGACAGGGGCGGAAAAGTGCATAGGAGGTGAAGGATGGTTTCTTCTTCCTCCTCGTCCCTACAGCTTCTGCAGAAGTCATTGTTAGCCTATAAGACAGTGTCCAGTGAGAACACCGACAACGCAGCTGATTTGTGTATGCTTTAACTTGACCAGATCGGCACTACGTTTTTGATCCAGCTTAGGTCAGATCTGTCTCGAAATGTGATACGTTGAGCCGTTTTCCCATCTGAGGTTGGTCGTGCTAATAGCGTTCAGCTTTAGTAGATACTTACAAGTAGCGAGGGGCATACCCAGGGCTTGCCTGTCAGGCAGAATCCTTAGAGTGGTACCCTGTCTGGGGAGCTCGTCAGCCCTGCAGTTTCCTGGAATGTCCCTGTGGGCCGGCACCCAGCATAGGTGAATGTTGAACTTCGCTGTCATCTCCATAAGAGTTGAACGACAGTTTAAGGCGGCCTTTGAAGTGAAGGAGAACGATTCCAGAGACTTGATTGCCGCTTTGCTGTCTGTGAAAATAAAATTTGCTAATTCTAACGAAAAAAATTGGTAAAATAGCAACGCTGTCCATAGTAGCTCACATCTTGAAAAAGGAGCCATCAGCACCGATATGCCATCAAACACAGAACAGGATCACTGAAAAACCGGTGTAGGCAGTTAATTGCCAACAGGACTCAAAGTTATCTGCAGATACTTTGAAACTAAATAAAGAATAGAAACAACTCAAACTTTGCATTGTAGCACTCCATGCAGTGATTAGAAGTAAACTCAATGAAAACACAATGCCGTTCGAATACATATGTACATATCCTAGAGCCAAGAAAGCTGCTGAATATGCGAACGTTGTGGCTATAGTTTGTACTTAGAAAGAAGTTAGGCACAAGGTCTTTACCGTCCTGGCAAAAAAGTGCTTATAAGGAAAAAAGGCAAAAAACGATAAGATCCAGAAAAATAAGCTGTGGAGATGTGTACTGTACTTTGTGACGACTGTTTAAACTATGAAATGGAGGATGCAAGTATCACATACTTGATTTGTGCTAATTCTGGACGCAATAGCTGGTTTCTAACTCGGGCTCATTCCGAGTGATCTCAGTAGGCTAGTCCATTTAAAAGATGTGTCATTCACTTCTTGTAAAACCGGTCATTTTTCCATAGATTAGACTCTATCCATTTCTCGTTTTTAAATTGCACAAGTCACATAATATAGGGAGATCTTCCTCAGGATACGGCTGGGTAGGTAGAGAGGACATTATGCACTTCTTCAGCCAGACCGGTTAGGAGCCCGGCCTTTAGTTGCGCACGCTAAGTTGGTTGAGGTCCCCCTTCACGTATTTACGTCACCTACCACGAGGACTTTTCGGGCTGGAACGTCGAGCTCCATCCGCTCTACATGACTCAGTCATTTTAGTCGCTGTATGTAATTCTTCTGGCAAAGTCGATGTCATTGTATAGTCCGTATTATTCCGAGTTCTACATTCTCTTCCACTCTACGTCTATGCAGACGAAACCAGAGATAACTCGAAGAACTTTTCTCTCAAAGTAACCAAGGGCATCCTCATCCGATTTTGTCAAAGCCCATGCCTCTACGCCATACAGCAGGACTGGGATGATTAGTGTCTTATAAAGAGTTACCTTAGTAGTTCGATACAGGGCTTTGCTACTCAATTGCCGTTTTAGCCCATAGAAACAACGATTGGCAAGAGTAATTCTTCGTGTGATTTCCCTACTGATGTCATTTGCGGAGTTCACCATAGAGCCTAGGTAGACAAAATCCTTTACTATCTCAAAATTATATTTGTCTATTGTGGCGTTCTGTCCAAGACGGCGAAGTTGGGTGTCCTTTTTTGTAGACAGCATATATTTTGTTTTGTTTTTATTAACCTAAACCCATCTTTGCTGCCTCATTCTCAATATTCGCAAACGCCCCACTGAGACGGCCCGCTGAGCTCTTCCGACTACGTCAATGTGATTGGCGTAAGAAATTGTTACCTCCTCCAAGACCTTTCTTGACATTGAACGGTTCGGTTACGTTCTTCCCGACTGTAATGGAGAAGCGAGAGTTCTCCATCGTCCTCCTGCACAGATGGACAAGCTTGGCAGGGATGCCGAGACTAGACATGGCTCTGTATAACTCGTCTCTATACACGCTATCATAGGTAACTTTGAAATTGATAAAAAGTATCGATTTTATATTCATCTTTCCAAGATCTGCCGTAGTGTGAATATTTGGTCAATGGTGGACTTTCCCGGCCTGAAACCGCACTATTAAAGAACATTTAGGTTGTTGACAATCGGTTTTAGGCGTTCATATAATACGGCAAACAAAATTTTATATGCGATGCTGAAATGACTTATCTATACCTCTGTAGTTGACGCAGTTCAGAGGGTCTCCTTTCTTCAGGATCTGACAAACGATGTTTTTCAATGAAGTAGGCTTATAAATTCTCCTTGTTTCATTGACAAATTCTAGATTTCATCAATAGAAGAGTGATTTTTTTTAAACCTGCCTCGCCTTCACTCAATATATTTTTGTCTTCTATCCATCTTTAAATCTACTATAAATCAAGTTACTTTTAGAGTCGACTTAAAAAAAAAATATCCTGCGGTAATTTGAGGGATTCTTCCTACATCGCTTTTTATGAAATTTAAAAATTAATAGGTATACATGACAACAGTACTACTAACTTTACTTAGATACTTAAACCCATCGGGGGGCATAGGGCGTCAACAACGCCTGCGCGCCATCTTGTTCGGAGTTCTGCAGCGCGTTTGAGCTGCCTCCAACTCATTCCTAAAGAGCTAGACTCCTCCTCAATTGTTCTGCGCCACGTCTGCCTAGGGCGTCCCGCTATTCTGCCTGCCTGGGTGAGCGGATTCCACTGCATGGAATAGAGTTGTCTTCGCGCCGTAGAGTGTGTCCAATCCACTGCCACTTTCTCCTTCGTATAGTAATGCTTATAGGTTCTTGGCCCGTTCTCGTATAAGGTTGTTCGTTGGAGATGCGGTTCGGCCAAAAAATCCTCAAGATGATCCTCAAACATTTGTTTACGAAGACTTGCAGCTTGCGTGTGTTAATGGTGTCCTGTACTGTACCCATAAAGCAGCACCGATTCTACGTTGAAGCGGATCAGTCGCAGCTTAGTTCTTAAGCTGATAACATTGCTTCTCCAGATTTTGGATAGCATTCCGAACGCAGCTTTAGCCTTCCCGATTCTGCTGCACACATCCAGTTCGGTGCCACCACGCTTAGCCGAGACCACACTTCCTAAATAAAGAAAGTTATCAACTTTCTCGACTTGCTTTCCGGCAATGTTAAGTTGAACGCGGGCATTAGAAGTGCTCAGGGCTTTTGTTTTGGCTGTGTTTATTTTTAGCCCCACTTTGTTTGCCTCAGCTTCTAGAGTTTGAGCCATCAAATGAAGATCCATTATCCGATGTGAAAGTAGACAAACATCGTCAGCGTAATCTAGGTGTTTAAGGTAAGATGTCATAGTCCAACGAATTCCATAATTAGTTTCCGTCAATGCTGCACGGAGTACATCGCTGATAACCACCAATAACAATAGTGGCGACAGTATGCACCCTTGACGTACTCCACTTTGGACTTCAAAATCCTCCGACACCTTACCATTGTGTAAGACGTGACACTTACCGCCCTCGTATCTAGCTTTGATAATAGCTATACGTTTTTCTGGGATGCCTCTCTTGAGCAAAGCCAACCAGATAGCATCTCGATTCAAGCTGTCGAAAGTCTTCTCGAAGTCGATAAACAGCAAATGTAGCGTACTCAACGCATTGTTCGATTATGATCCGTAAGGTGTTTATGTGGTCGATGCAGGAGGATCCAGCACGAGAGCCTGCCTGTTCGACGTCGAGAGTTGAATCTAAATGCTCCTTGATTCGTTCCAAAATTATTTTAGCTATTATTTTGGCTATGGCTATATACGAGTGTAACGCATATACCTCTCCAGTTTCCGCATTCCGTCAAGTTTTCCTTTTTCGGAAGTTTAATTATCATCCCCAGCTCTCCGTATTAGAAGGTGCAGCAGATCTGCCGATGTATTTTTGGCGCCGCTTGAAATAGTTCGGCAGGGATACCATCAATACTCACCGCCTTGTTCTTCTTGAGGGACTTGATTGCTGTTGTTATTTCGGTTTTACTGGGAGGTACGGTGGGAATTCGGGAATTTGTTGCTTCGAACTGCTCATTCGAATTCAAGATCATACCGCCATCGTCTAAGTGATTTAGCTGGTGAGTGAGTGAGTGAGCTGGTCCTCATCCGATATCAGAAGGTTACCGTCTAGACTCTTCACTGGGTTTTGTTTGGAGCTTCGACCACCAGTCAGCTTCTTAGTGATGCTATAAACAGTCCTACTGTCGCACCTGCTCTTTGCTTCTTCAGCCCTTGAAGCCAGTGAATTGATGTGCTGACGTTTGTCACGTCTCACACTACGTTGCACTTCTTTCTTCTTCGCATGGTATTAGGCTTCTAGCTCGGTTTTCTCTAGTGCTGAGGCTGCTGCAATCCGAGCCTTGATTGCTGTACGCTCATTGATTCGTCTCCAGGTGTCTGCAGATAGCCATGTGTGATGGTTTTTCTGCCTTTTACCGACATAGGTGCGTGCCCCAGCTGTAAAAGCATGTTTCACAGCATTCCAGTGGTCATCCATGCTCTCCTGCATTGTGCCGCTGATTGCTTCTGCTTTTAAGGCAAGATGGTCCCTGAACTGCTGGCGCACTTGGGGAACCTTGATCCTGTTGATATTAAACCTGCTGATGTTAAGTAAGTTTGAGCGGTTGCTATTGACGGATGCAGTACGAAGGCGTATATGAGCTAACATGAGATGGTGATCTCGATCTAGCAACATGACAACAGTGATACAATGAATATATTTTCTCTGATTTAAAATTTTCATTATATGACCGCTATTACCCTATGTTATTAGTGATTAAAAAAAAAATGCGAAAATAAAAAATATGAATATCACACCATACACCTAACTATTCTAAAGTTGTACCGCTAATTACTATATATTTTATTGATAACAGTTTTTATTACTTATACAGTTTTTTTTTAATCATAATCAAATAACATTAACACTATTTCATAAAAAAAAACACAATCGTTATCAAGTGCTCCATAGATTTATGCACATGAAATAATGAGTTATTTATAAACATTGCTCCATTAATCCCTGATTAATGTGTCCCTCTCGGCTCATACAGTCTGCCGTCGTGTCGTCTTAATTTAGCGTTAAATGCAACACATGTCACAAATTAACACAAAAAAAAAAATACAGAAAACGAATATTTACTCCTCTTATTGCACATTTGATCGGTGATCCGGCAAATTGTAACAAACACTGCACAACATAGTGTAATAGTCACTTCCTCTGATCTAATGCAGCAATTCAATACGAGACCCACTGCCATATGAGCATCAATGTGATGTCTCTCACGTCGTCGTTGTGCTTGTATCATAGCCCCTCTGTTACATTATCAATGATTTGGTGGTGTATATTTTTAGATCAAGAAAAAAAAAAAAGGAAGAAAAACAATAAAGCAACAAGTGGCTAAACTGTCGTCTACCTATCTATCTGCGGTAAGCTACCGCCGTTCTAAGGTCATGCATGCATCGTTAGAGCGATGAAATATTTCGGCAACGACCCGAAGAAGACATCCATCTTTGGAACAAAAGTCCTTTGCGAGGATGGATCGGATGCTCGATGGTGGATGGGGTGTATCATGTCAAAGAATAATATCATAGAGTTCCCACAGATACTTTTCTTTTTTTTTTTTTTGGTGAAAGACGATCATGATGATGAGCACCGCAGATCGTTTGAGGAATTTCCGTTTTTTTTTTTTTTTTAGAATACAGAGGTTGTTATTGTTACTTTAAACGACCCAGTGTTGGGTGTTCCAAAGAAAATAATGAAGAACCATGTTTGGTTGTCTTATGTTCTTTAAATGGAATTCCATGGAAGCCGTATTACGTCATATTGCATATGCACATACAGTTGCTTGCAGAGATACATCGAGTTAACGGTAGGATTTAAGGCGTTTTTGTAAGGAAAAGCATGGGGGAAGGTTGATAAAATAAATCACTTTCTAGCAAAAATATATTGAATGGTAGACGGAAATGCAAAAGAAAAACCACATGAACAAGTCAAGATAAATCACAGCAGTGTGTGTAAACTTTCCAATAAAACGATATTGTCTGTCTGTGTGTCATTTAGAGACTGTGGTAAATTTAGCCGGTATAATGAAGGTGTCGCCTTGCCGGGGCGTTGATAGTGAAATCATGTTCTTGATCTTTGTGGCCGTGGGACTAGTTTACCGTTAAGTAGGTGAGGAAATTCGATGCAATTGTGTGTATCTTTATTAAAAAGTGGTATCCCATAGGATCTAAATGATAGCCCCAGTTCCATTGATGTACCAGGCGCATTCCACTTTTTGGTATTGCTTGTTACATACGAGTATTTAGGTTGGTAGGTAGAAGTGGTTGTATCAGCAAACCATGCCGAAACTTAATTAGCACAGAAGTGCCGTTTTAATACCACAACTCAAGTGTAAGTACTACCACAACTTGTAGCGAAATGGAAAAAGGATTATTCAAATCCACCCCGCTACATTGAGGAGCGAGAGCGAGCGAGCGAAATTAGATGAAAACAACAATATTTTAGCTGACCGATTACTTTATTTAATTCTTATCACTGGCTGTCGGTGATTGACCCCGAATTCAGCTGCAGTATTCCTTTAAATACTTTTGGTGCTCGACATGCACCGTTGACTTAACAACTCGGCCATCCTTCAACGATCGTGTCCTCACGATCTAAACCTCGGTGTTGCTCTTCAGGTGGTTTGGTTTCTTGGGGCTCCCAATCTCGAAATCCCTGGCCGGTGATGCTGCTTTCCTCACCGGCGACTTTGAGGCACCTTTTGGTATTGTTTTCGATTTCGGACGAATGGCCTTGGACACGCCTCTGCTACGCCTTAACCCCCCGTGGCTGCGTTTGGAGCCACTTCCATTGGACCTTGATCCGCTTCGATTTCTTCCGGATCCGACGTGACGTCGTCTGGGCCCGCTGCGATTCCTGCAAGGGCCCCTTCTACTGCGACTACGGCTCCCACTACCAGACCTAGATCTCGAACGGCTTCCCGATCGCCTGGGTCCGCTCCTACTGCACCTGGAACACCCCCTACTGGGCTTCGATCCACTCATACCGCGACTTGGACCCCCTGAGCAGCTCCTGGATTCAGTACGACTCTTCCGGCGGGAGTTAGTCTTACAGTCTGTAATCGAAAGGTATTTATACGTATGGATGCCACAACATACGCAGAACTTCTTTGTAAAATTACGCCATCTATACAAAAAGAAACACAAATATGAGAGATGCAATTACGCCAAATGAAAGATTATCTGCAACATTGCGATTCCTTGCTTCTGGACAAAGCTATGAAGATCTAAAATTTTTAACAAATATTTCTGCCCAAAGCCTGAGAATTATAAAAATGGAGACGTGTGAAGCAATAATTTCAGCATCAAAAACATTTAATAAAGTAAGTATATAAAGTATTTGCGACGTTCACAGCAAAAATGAGGTTTGCTCGCGAACATGGCGAACATCGAAGCCAATTAACACGAAAAAATCGAAATTTTTCGCCAACAACGGTTCGCGAACCAGCCCCTACACGCGAAAAACATATCGAACACGAACAAGTTCGGCGAGCATGTTCGTCGTTTAGGGATACCTTTAGCCTGACCGCACTGCCTGATGATAGATACATAATATGAAGATTGAGAGCAGCGTTCCTACTTAATTTTTTCCAAAATGTAGTGAATAGCTCCAAAAATCGTAGTGCTTCACAGTAAATTGAAGTGATAAGCGAAAATATTTCTTTTCAAAATTTATTTTTATAAAGTACATTTATGTATTACATTTTTTTTTATGGCATTTGACTTATAGCGGTGTTACGGTAGACCCAGTCTCCCAAGTCTTCTCTATAATTCTTGCGAAACTTGAGGAGCAAACGAAGGTAAACAAAGTCATATTTGATAAATTGAACAAGCTCGAGTTAAAACCTCGCCAAAAAAGAACTCCCATATGAATATGAATCAGTTACTAAAAATTTTAACATGGAACGCAAACGGCCTTCTACAAAAAAACGCCGAATTAGAAGTATTCTTACGGAATGACAACATTGACATTTGCTTGATCTCTGAAACTCATTTGACAAAGGAATCCGGGGTAAAAATAAGAGGGTATCGTGCTTATCACGCATACCACCCTTCCGGAAGAGCTAGAGGCGGATCCTCCTTATTCATTAAAGACTGCATTGAGCACTCCATAAATACGACGATTGAAATCGATACAATGCAAACAAGCTCAGTTCGAGTTAAGAATAGGCACTCGTATTTCAACATCGCGTCCATTTATTGTCCTCCGCGATGCACGTTTAGAAGTAACGACTTTGTACGTCTCCTTGACTCACTTGGACCGAATTTCATTATAGGTGGCGATTTCAACGCAAAACACACCTTTTGGGGTTCCAGATCCAATTCACGGAAAGGCAGACTTCTGTACGAAGCCGGTATGCAATTCGGGGTTGATTTCTTTTCGACGGGGAAACCGACGTATTGGCCCTCTGATACAGCAAAAACACCGGACCTAATAGACTTCTTCGTAGCAAAAGGAGTATCTTCATATTTTGCGAAAGTAGAGGAAAGCTTTGATCTCTCCTCAGATCACTCGCCGGTAATCTTGACAATAAGTGACCGACTAATGACAGTAGAAGGTGTGCCTAGATTAACTAACAAAAAAACTAACTGGCGCGACTTTAGAACTGATTGCGAAGAAAATATTGTCTTAAATGTATCGCTCAAAACACCCTTCGAAATAGAAGATGAGCTCGGCAAATTTATTGAATCAATACAAAATGCCGCGTGGAAAAATACACCTTTAAGGAGGAAAGAAGTCCCATGCAATGAAGCTTATTATCCGCCGGAAATAAAAGAACTTATTCAAGAAAAGAGGAGAGCACGCAAAATATGGCAACAAACTCGCGCTCCCCAGCATAAAACCCACTCGAATTTCCTATGCAATAAGCTTAAAAAAGCGATCCAAGACCTAAAAAACCGAGAGACTTCAGCTTATCTTGAAGGTTTAACCGCCGAAAAAACCAATAATTACTCGCTCTGGAAAGCTGTCAAAAGAATTAAAAAACCGCAAATACACTCGCCACCGATAAGAAAAAACAACGACGAATGGGCAAAAGGTGACAAAGAAAAAGCGGATCTATTTGCCGAGCACTTAGAAGAGACTTTTAAGCCATTTGATGGAGAAACATTGGTAGATGATTTTACCGGTACGACTACGACATCTGACAACCTTAGAATAAAAAGTGTGTCACTTATAGAACTTTGCCAGGCAATAAAAAACCTGAAAAATAATAAAGCTCCTGGCTATGATTTAATAACCGGACAAATCCTCAAGGAATTACCAAAAAAGGCACTCTTAAAATTGCTTTATTTAATAAATGCTTCCATTAGATTATTATACGTTCCAAATCAATGGAAAGTCGCAGAAGTCATAATGGTTCCGAAACCGGGGAAATCTCCAAATGACAAAAAATCGTACAGACCGATATCGCTACTACCAATAATATCGAAGGTATTTGAAAAACTCCTTCTGAAACGGATTCTTCCGGTCATTGAAGAGAGACGCCTAATACCTGACCACCAATTCGGGTTCAGAATCAAGCATTCCACAATTGACCAGGTTTATAGAATAACCGACGAAATTGAAAAAGCCCTTGAGGAGAAAAAGATTTGTTCTAGCGCTTTTCTTGACGTATCTCAAGCCTTCGACAGGGTTTGGCACGATGGATTGAATTATAAGCTAAGACGAATCCTTCCGGAGCAACTTCATAAGATCTTAGAATCGTACCTTAAAAACAGACTTTTTCGTGTTAAGCACGGAACTGAATATTCTGATTTTAAAGAAATCGCCGCCGGAGTTCCGCAAGGAAGTGTCCTTGGGCCTATCCTATTCTTGCTGTACACTCGGGACATACCTCAAACTGAAGGCACTATTGTAGCTACGTTCGCGGACGATACGGCTATTCTGGCCACGGAAAGTTCAATCGAGTCAGCAACCATAAAACTCCAACGAGCCTTGGATAAAATCTGTGAGTGGACAAAATCTTGGCGCATTGTTCTTAACGAGACCAAATCGACGCATGTTAACTCCACTTACAAGAAAATAATCAACCTTCCCGTTTTCATTAACTCGGTACAAATACCGCATGCAAACGAAGCTAAATATCTGGGAATGACACTAGACGCGAAACTTAAATGGAAACCTCACGTTAAAAAGAAACGTGACGAAGTCGAAAATCGACTTAGAGAAATGTATTGGCTAATTGGAAGATATTCCAAACTAAGCGTATATAACAAACTGCTTCTGTATAAGCAAGTGCTTAAACCCGTGTGGACGTACGGTATACAACTCTGGGGTTGTACCAAACCAAGCAATAGGAATCTCATACAATCATTGCAAAATAAAATTATAAGAATAATCGTGAACGCTCCCTGGTATATCAGAAACAATGATATCCACAGAGACTTAGGGATAGCTACCGTGGAGGACGAAATAAAAAACTTCGCTCGCAAGCTTCGTATTCGTCTTCATGGCCATTGCAACAGTGCCATACTCCAAACTTTGGATGTGACAAATCTTACGCGCCGACTTCAAAGAACGAAACCGTTCGAATTAGCGCAATAAGACAAAAAGCCGCATGTCATGACGGTTTCAGCAGGTGCTTTTATTGAAAATCTACCTGCCTCACGCGAATATAAATCTGAAGCTTAAACTACTTGATAAGGTCTAACTTAGTCGTAGTAAACAAAACGAAGGGAAGGGTGTTTTTAGTCAGTAGAAATCTGACACTACTATGAGTACACGGTCTCATAGTGTCTCATGAAGATTTTCACCTACCCACGAGAAAAAAAAAAAAAAAAAAAAAAAAAAAAAAAAAAAAAAATTTGACTTATATTACTTTTACATCAATTAGATAAGTATTACAGTATCAATTTAATACTTGCTGTGTCTTTTTGTTAACGAATTTGCCATCAATAAATCGGTATTGGTTTACAAAAGATATTCATTTTGATGGTGGGTCAAACGTACTTTTATTTTCCAAAAGTAAACCTTTAGAGAAAAGTAGGTTGTTTACTGTTTTTACATTTAAATTGTTTCTTAATTTAGTCTTTATGTTGTTAACAGTCGAAAAATATCTCTCGGCTGCTGCACTGCTATGCGGTAATATTTCTAAATTTAGTATATATGTTGATAAGTTCGTAAACATATACTCCCCTAAGCCGTTCTTTTGAGACTTTAAATCCGACCAGAATTTAACCATGTTATAATTAATAAAGAGCCTCCACTCTGCACTTACTTCACGAATACATCCACTGTAATATGGAAACGCGTCAACAATGCATTATACACCTTGAAGGGCTACATCATTTTGTATTTCTTTTGGATTCATATACTTTAAAAAAATTTAATTTGCCTTGACTTGAAAATTCAAAACGTTATTTTATTTTTCTAAGTAAGCTAATATAATAGTTTCTAAAACAAGTTCTATTCATTCATTTTCATTCATTCATTTTCAATGGCCCGCTAATCCTTCATGAGGGTCGCGGGGGTAGGATGCTCAGGTGGACTCTCCATCCTTCTCGATCCTCCGCCATTGACTCCAATTCATCAGGGGGAATCCCTAAGCGGCTCCAGGAGAGATGTCGGACTTGATCCAACCATCTATTTCTGGGCCTTCCGCGAAGTCGCCTACCTGATGGCATGGCAACCATGGCGCGTCTTGGAAGCCGGTCTGGGGGCATACGCACTACGTGACCAAACCATCGAAGCATAGATCGTTCCGTTCGGAGAAGTAGCTGCTCAACGTTGAGCGCCTCGCGTACTCTGGTGTTGCGCACTCGATCCCTACGAGTTATTCCAACAACACCGCGAAGGAACCTCATTTCGGCAGCTTGTATCCGCGATCTTATTCTTTCGATCACTACCCAAATTTCATGACCATAGGTGAGAGTTGGAACATACACCGAGTTAAAAACCGATAGCTTAGGTTGAACACTAAGTTCGGCCTTCCTTATAACAGGTTGGCCAAGCTCTCTCAAAATTGATCCAGCCTGACCAATTCTACAGGATAACTCGGCATTGCTCCTCCCATCACTCGTGAATAGAACCCCGAGGTACTTAAACTTCTCCACCTGCTTCAGTGGGACTCCACTAACATGCAGAGTGCACTGAATGGGTTTTTTGGAAACGACCATTACTTCCGATTTGTTCACGTTGATCTTCATTCCAGCATCATCACAAACGGCTACAAACCTTTCGAGTGCGCACTGAAGTTCGGTTTGAGAGGACCCAAGGATGACCAAATCATCCGCAAAGAGCAGATGACTAATCCTTAGGTCTCCTACTTTGAAACATTCCCCGCCACGGCTGCGCTGCAACATCCAATCCATATATACAATGAAGAGGAGAGGTGACAAAACGCACCCCTGGCGGAGTCCAACGCCCACAGTGAAAGGTATTGATTTTACACCGTTTATCCGAACACAGCTTCTACAGTTTGTATATAAAGACTGAATCGCCCTTAACAGGGAACCAGCAATCCCATACTCCTGCAGGACACTCCAGAGTTTGCCTCGAGGAACCCTATCATATGCCTTTTCCAAATCCACAAAACAAGTGTAGACATGTTTGGCATATTCCCAGGCCTTCTCAAGAACCATTCTGAGAGTGAACAACTGGTCGGTTGTGCTTCTACCGGGACGAAAACCGCACTGCTCATCCCCCAAACTGTCCTCAACCACAGCTCTGGAACGCTTTTCTAGCACCTTAGCGAAGACTTTTCCAGGGAGACTTAAAAGAGATATACCCCTATAGTTGGCGCAATCTTTTTTGTCCCCTTTTTTAAAAAGAGGAACTATCACCCCCATTTGCCAATCACCAGGTGTTTCACCGCATTCCCAGGCCACTTTAATGACACGCGAGAGCCATTGAACTCCCTCTAACAACAAGTTCTAACAAAAATCAATTCAGTGTCAGAAAACGAGTTTTGACTCACGTGTTGAATAAATTCTTCACCAAAAAACAGCATCCTATACAGAAAAAAGGACCAACCTGAGGGAAAGCAACATAAGACTCAACCAAGCAGTGATATAAATTAAACACTACAACTGATTCTAACCAAACTTAATACAATACTCTAGAAATTCGACTTAAAAAGTTAGAAGACATAAACGACAAAGTATTTAATCATGGATCAAAATCTTAAAGTTATATGCTGGAATGCAAATGGTCTCCTGCAACACGAACAGGAATTGCAGGTAATTCTTGAAACAAATAACATCGACATTTGTCTTATTTCAGAAACCCATTTTACAAAACACACGAAAATAAAATTTAAAAACTACAACATCTACCACACCGCTCACCCTGAAAACTCAGCTTAGGGTGGATGCGCAGTTTTAGTCAAAAACAACATCCAACAATATGAGGAGTTGAAATACACTACAGAGAAAATACAAGCTACAGTAATAAGCATAAAGACTTAAGATAACAAAATTAATATCGCTGTTATTTACTGTCCTCCAAAATTTTCAATTAAAAAAGAAGAATATTCAGACTTTTTTAAAAAACTAGGAAACAGATACATAGGTGGTGATTTTAATGCGAAAAGCTTAAACTGGGGTTCTAGATTAACATCAACGAGAGGAAGAGAACTTTATGCTGCAAATCAAGAACATCAGTGCGAAACTCTCTTGACAGGAAGGCCCACGTACTGGCCTACAAACAAAAATAAGATACCAGATCTAATTGATTTTTAGATAATCAAAAATTTGTCGAGCAGCTACATACACATAGATGAATTTGCGCATCTAAGCTCTGACCATTCACCTATAATTCTCCAAATAAGTGAATATGTAATTCAAAATGCAAGTACTAAAACCTTAACAAACAAAAGAACAGATTGGCAAGCTTTCAAGTTGAACCTAACAAATAGAATAAACACAACGACACCTCTTATATCCAAAAATGATATAGAAACACAAGCACATAAGTTGGTGAGCGATATTCAGAAATCGGCCTGGGAAAGCACTCCTGGAGTAAATAGAAAGACCATAAAAAGAAACTACCCGAAAGATATAAAGGATTTAGTAGTAGTTAAAAGACGAGCAAGAAGAACATGGCAAAAAACAAGAGCTCCACAACATAAAACAAAGCTTAACAACCTTAGTCAGCAACTGAAAAGAGAAATTAGAAAATTTAAAGAAGACTCAATGAAAAGGTACCTCGGAGGATTAACAGCTGAATAGGCTACCAATTACTCTCTATGGAAAGCTACAAAATGACTAAAACAACCTATTGTGCAAATACCTCCAATAAAAGCACCTGATGGAAACTGGGCAAGAAGCGATGAGGATAAAGCCATTCTTTTCGCAGACTATCTAGAAAACATATTTAAACCACCAGATGAAAATGGAAACAGACAACCTATGCTATTAGAACTATCTGAAGAGGAAAGCGAATAGATTCTACCCACAAATCCTAACGAAATACGCAACCTAATAAAGCATGAGATAAATGCAAAGAAAAGTCCTGGATATGACCTTATATCTGGTGACGTATTAAAGAACTTACCCATCAACAATAATTAAAATAACAAATTTAATAAATGCCTCATTTAAGCTAAAATTTCTCCCTAGTTTGTGGAAGATTGCTGATGTTCTAATGATTCCCAAACCAGGTAAACCACCAAATGAAGTATCATCTTACAGGCCGATATCGCTATTGCCGATGATATCAAAAGTGTTTGAGAAAGTGCTCGCTAAACGTTTAAATAAAATAATTGAAAACAAAAAGCTGATTCCGAACCATCAATTTGGTTTTCGAAGGCAGCACTCTACGATACAATAGGTACACAGAATAACGGATAAGATCGAAGAAGCATTAGAAGAAAGGAAGGTCTGTTCGGCTGTGTTCTTGGATGTGGCGCAGGCCTTTGAAAAAGTATGGCACAAAGGACTTACCTATAAACTGAGATGTATGCTGCCAGAAGACATTTTAGAATAAAACAACAGAATACTTATTCAAAACTAAGAGAAATAAAGGCAGGCGTACCGCAAGGTAGTGTACTGGGCCCTATATTATACCTATTATATACTAGTGATATTCCGGAACTAGAAAACCATACTATGGCAACATTTGTAGATGATACAGCAATACTAGCAGAAGGGAGAACTAATGAAAAATCCACAGAAAAACTCCAAATAGGCATAAACAAATTCGGTGAATGGACAAAAAAGTGGAGATTCAAATTGAATGAGTCCAAGTCAGTCCATACTGATTTTACTAATAAAAAGGTTCAACATATACCAATCATTATAAACGAAAAAATAGTTCCATACGCTAATACAGCGAAATATTTAGGCATGACACTAGATGCTAAGCTGCGATGGAAAGAGCACATAAAAAAGAAAAAAAGGAGAGTTAGAGATGAAATATAGAAAATTGCACTGGCTGATAGGAAGAAACTCAACCGTATCAATTGGAAATAAAGTGCTTATATACAATCAAATTCTGAAACCAACATGGACACATGGAATCCAACTATGGGGTTGTGCCAAAAAGACAAACGTAGACATAATACAACGATTCCAGAATAAGGTGCTTAGAAATATAGTAAATGCACCTTGGTTCATAAGGAACACGGATCTTCATCGAGATTTGAAGATATAAAGTGTAAGTTCGGAAATTCTTAAACATGCAAAAAAACACAAGGAAAAGCTAGAAGAGCATATAAACTTAGACGCGAGAAAACTTTTGAATAATGAAAATCAATTACGAAGGCTCAAAAGAATAAAACCTCTAGATTTAACTTAACTTCGAAGTATAACAAAACAAAGTATATATAGATGCATAACATAGCACATCCGAAGAAAAAAAGATACACCAAATGGTGGATCTCATTCAAAGACGTAGATGTCAGGAAAAAATTGCTTATTAGTCCAAGTGACTAGATCGCAATTAGGCTGGTTCATCCCCGCCCTGCGATGAAAAGCCAAGATGGTGTTACCGCATGGGAAACGGGAAGAAGGGAGAAGGGGTTAGTGGGTAAAAATCCCACACTGTTACTGAGTACGGGCTCAGTTTCGTCTTTCGAAGATTACCACCTCCCAGCGTAAAAAAAAAAAAAAAACAACCATCGTTAAAACATTGTACTAGAATTATTGCATTTTTTTTATATCATATTTTTTTCTCAGATCGTAGTGTTTTGGAATTTGTCGTAGTGGTGTAGTGAAAATGTTAAAAAGTAGAAAAAGTGAAGTGAAACACTTCAATTGTAGATGTGGTAGTTTTTTTTTTTTTTTTAAACAGGTGTGTGGCCACGCCTAAATGGCGTGTAGGCACTGCGACCAAGGAGATCTATTGTGCCAGAGATATGGTAGTAAGTGTCATCATAAAAATAAAATAAATATTTGGCACAACAGCTCTTTAAGTGGCAGGGCCTAGCTTCTCGCAACCACAACAATACTCTCGGATGTTTGTCAGACGTTCGCGAGAGGTGGAACCGTGAAAAAAACGTTTTGGTGTTTTCTTGGATTCGAACTTGGAACCTCACGCACAGGGATCCAACTCACTAACCACTTACGCCACGGCGCCCACAAGCACAGCCAGTGTCATCATAGTGCCCTTAAAAAGTTCCACATGTTAAAAGTAAGTTCAAACATAGATTAATTATTTTTATTTTCGGGGACGTGTCTGGAAAACCATATCAATTTCACAAATTTCAGTTGAACCATTCCAAAGTGTATACAGTTAGAAATGTTTAGTGCAGATTGTTTTTTTTTTTTTTTATTTCATAACTTTAAATGTAAGATCGGTGAATATCGCCTTCCACAATTTTTTTCTAATTACCTATAATCTACCGAACTTTGATTGCCTGGTGTTGAATAGCTAACTAGACGAAACGATTGCCTTTTAAATTGAAAAATCTTTCTCCTTTCTTTCTTCTTAGAGTTCTTTCTACCAGCTCAACCTAAAAAAAGATAAATGTTGCAAAGAATATTAACAATTTTATTTTTAAAAACAAAGCCTTGGGACTTTCTTCTCGTAAAGTCTGACATTGGTCTCTTCTTTCCAAAATGTACAACCTTCAAGAACATTTCCAGATTTCTTTCAATTATTGCTCAATTAAAATACTCGTATCTACCACTCTATGACTAGATCAATCTTTCTCGGTATCCAAAAGCTTCAAGTCAAAAGAATGCATTCAGATCAGTCATCCCATATACCTAGGTACAATACATATAATGCGGGTTTTGTATACCATCAAGTTTTTTTTTTACTAAGCTCTTCAAATAAGATTTTTCCATGGGTCTTTTTTTATTTTTAGTATTAATTAGCTTTTCTTCATTCGATGTTTAGAATTTGAACCGGATAAATCGAGTATTTTGTGAGATAGTAATCATTGAAATGGAAGTGACCGAAAACCATATTCGCTGTGTTTCGCATTGAGAATATCATAAAAATTAACTAGAAAGCTTAACGGCAGAAAAAGATTCTAACTATTCGCCTTGGAAGGCTATAAAAGCTATTAAAAAACCTAAAATTCAAGTCGCGCCAATTAGGAAAAATCAAGACGAATGGGTCAGGCATGATAAAGAGAAAACGCAAGTTTTTGCCACCCATCTGGAAGAAACTTTCAAACCGTTTGATGGACAAGCTCTTATTGAAAATATAAATACGTCGTATATAGACAATAGCGTAATAAGAAATGCAACACTTACCGAACTTAAGGAAGAAATAAAGAAACTTAAACCTAAGAAGGCTCCTGCATATGACTTAATTACGGGAGAGGTTCTTAAAGCACTACCAAGAAAAGCTCTAATTAAGCTTCTGTTCATTATAAACGCCGCGAATAGACTAGAATATGTTCCCAGTCAATGGAAAGTCGCCGAAGTTATAATGGTCCTTAAGCCTGGAAAACCACGGAATGAAAAAACGTCTTATAGACCGATTTGGCTTCTTCCAATTATATCCAAAGTGTTCGAGAGAATATTGTTTAGGCGAATACAGCCGGTAAAAGAAGAAGGGCATCTCATCCCGGATCATCAATTCGGATTCAGAAGTAAGTATTCTACTGTTCAACTGTAGAGTACATCGAATAACGCATGTAATCGAAAAATCACTTGAAGAAAAAAAGATTTGTTCAAGCGTATTCCTTGACGTCTCTCAAGCCTTTGACAAGGTCTGGCACGAAGGCTTAAAGTTTAAATTACGACAAGTTCTGCCAGAGCACCTATATAATATTTTGAAGAACTATCTTACGAATAGACTATTTCGCGTCAAATGTGGAAACGAATATTCAGATTTTAAGGAAATAATGGCTGGGGTGCCGCAAGGAAGCGTTCTTGGTCCAGTCTTATATCTATTATACACTCGTGATATACCGCAAGTAGATGGCACTGAGCTAGATACATTTTCAGACGACACTGCTATCTTGACAGTAGGTAAAACGGTCGAAGATACTACAGAAAAACTGCAAGAAGCTTTGGATAGAGTAAATGAATGGACAAAGATTTGGCGAATCGCACTCAACGAGACCAAATCTGTTCATGTAAATTTTACTTATAAGAAAATAAATAATTTGGCGATCTTTTCAAACTCGGTTCAAATCCCGTTTGCAAACGAGGCTAAGTATCTTGGAATGACACTTGATACAAAGCTGAAATGGAAAACGCACGTAAAGAAAAAACGCAAAGAACTAGATAATAAATATAGAGAAATGTATTGGTTACTTGGAAAATATTCCAAGCTTAATAAAGAGAACAAACTGCTTTTATATAAGCAAGTGCTAAAGCCTGTATGGACATATGGTATACAACTCTGGGGTTGTACCAAAAGAAGTAACATTAAAATTTTACAAACTTTTGAGAACAAAGTGCTAAGAGCTATTGTTAATGCGAAATAGCGATATCGAGAGATCCTGGCATTAAAACAATCAAAGACGAAATCAAAAACGACGCGAGAAAGCATAAAGTCACGCTAATATAACAGTCCTCCAAGTTTTGGATGAAAGAAATTTACTACGCCGTCTACAAAGAATCAAACCTTTAGACTTACGTTAAGTAACCGCGTCTAAACTGCGGAGCTAGCAGGAACTTCTAATGGGAAGGTACCTGCAAAACGTCATTATTTCGTGAAACGAAAACTACTTGATAAGTCGAATACTTAGTTGTAGTAAAAATAAAAAGAAGTCTGTTTTGAGGAGAGGTTTTTTAGTGGGTAAGAATCCCACACTACTATGGGCACGCGCTGTCGATCCTCATAGTGTCTTGTTGAAGATTTTTACCTACCCTCAGGGAAAAAAATAATAATAATAATAATAATAATCTAGCTGAATGGAGGAGCTTGGAGGTCCACGTGAACTGAAACGGCCTCTAAGTAAGGTAGCAAGTGAACATTTTACATATGTTTGGAAGGATTTGTCTTCTAGATTGCATCCGCAAGTTTTCCTTCATAAAATGAGAACCCAAGCGACGTTTCCAACTATATTGTCTTACATTCCTAGATGTTTCTAGATATTCAATACCTGGTATGGAAGTCCTACCAATAAGTCAGTCAGTCTATGCATCTTCATTGCATTCTTGGCCACATTTTCAATAACATTTAGGCCTTTATTCCATAATTGGTCGCTGAAGTTAAAAAATACTTTTTCTATGAGGGATAGTTATCGAAGACCAGACTTGTATACTCAATTGCATTGAAACTCTATTAATGTGCCTGCGGATGCTCAAAAACACCCGCTTCCACCATACCAGTTTCTGATGCAGTTTTACCACTTTTTAAGAGGCTCTCAAGACAATTGCCCGTTCTTTGCGAAAGCTATTGCTACTGTTTACCAATTCAATTAATCTCAGTTCATTGATCCACAAAATTGTCGAACGCAAAACCTCAAAGGACAAGCACTACTTAGCAGTTTATATCATTGCCCTATCAATGGCCAACAGTAAGAAGAAGTAAACTACTGTCCGCTTTAAGCTGTCAGCTGCGCTGTACATAGTTGCTGTCTGTACTTCCATTCAAATCGGAAGAAGGAAGAAACAATAAACAAATGCTAACAAAGAAAAGCACAATAAAAAAATTAAAAGAAATATACCATAGATACGTGTGTACGAGTATGTCCTCACGCAAACCACAGATATATTGACAGTCCACAATACTATAGTCTGTTCATTCACTTGGTTGGTTGGCCCTTTTGAAAGAATCTACAATCTTAAGTGGACATAGAGATGATGATGCACTGCGGTCCAGAAGCTAACACCAACGGAAAGTTCTCTTGTGGCAAAGTAATTTATTACGAGGGCCGCTAGCTGTGCGATAGAGCCTTATGCTCGAGTATTAAATTTTGTTTTTTGCTCTACTACTCTTCGTTGTATCTGAACTGAAAGATATACCGATGAATTCTCCAAATGAAAGCAAATAAATAAGCGAAAATGCAACTTTCTAGATAGAATGGGTATAATCGTCTGTGATGCGCGATACTGGAGATGGAGTACATTCCGCGTTTCCCTACGGCTACAGCCACAGCAAGTTAGGGTCAAGCCCGCGCCATGTATCTGTTTGTATGTACGTTGTATGAGGAAGAAATACACAAAAACCGCGCAAAGATAAGATTCTAAACTGCAGACTTATTTTCTTTCTCGTTTTGCATCCGATGATTTCTAGAGCAATAAATAAGATGCTTGACTTTAATAAGGGGCGGCTCTCAGTTAGAGGCATTCATTGCATTGCTTGCTGTGATATGATGGAGTATTGTTGAAGATATGATCTGCGAAACACTATAAATGGCCAGTTAGAGTAAAGTGTACCTCATGGGTGGCTAAAGACAATATGAAGAAGTTATGACTGCAGATACGAGTATTTGGAAATAGTTGTGTTAGATTGGAAATGTGAGAAATACATAGGAGTACTAATTTATGAATCAAACTGTGGGGAGGATATCGATTTGCAGTTTTTAATATTCACTCTAGCTTTAATTTTAAGTCAATACGGGCCGAAGGCTAATAATGGTCAAAGAGGGAAGTTATTAGAGAAAACGTATCTGTGCATATTTTGCGAAGGAACCCATGTACCATATATGAGGCTTATAGATGAAAACCTTATAGCCCAGCAGGAATTGAATCTTGAAGGAATAGAAGATAGTATTAAGAACTCTTACCCATGTTCCATTAGAAGCAACAAACAGAAGACGCAAGGCATAAAACCATGGTTTGATGATGAGTGCGAAAGAGCCAGACAGATTTCATTCGCCTGGCTTAAATTATTTAGAATCTGTAATAAAAGTGTGATCCGTGACTCTTATATCGAAGCCAACATTAAGTACAAGACCCTGTGTATGCAGAAGAGGAAAAAAAACTGCTAGCGAGAGGCACATAAATTGGCGCATTGTAGGAATGCAGCTGACTTTTGGAAGCGGATAAGAAATGTCAATGGCGGAAGGTACACTATTGTTAGGGAGCTGAGCCCTAACATTCTCCAACAGCACTTCGAAAGTGTACTGAACCCGGTTGCGTACAGTGAATACTTCCAACATGCTACACCTGGCATCGCGAAAGACATTCTGGACAATCCTATAACACATGCTGAGGTTACAGAAGCACTGTGTAATCTGAAGAATGGCAAAGCAGTAGGCTCGGATGGGATCGCTTCGGAGTTTTACAAGTATGGCACCAATGAGCTTCATGGTAGACTGACCGGCTTGTTTAATAATATTTTGTAGTTCGGATGTGTCCCACAGCGATTTAAGGAGGCATTAATTTTCCCTATCCACAAAAAGGACTGTACATTGGATCCAGGGAATTATCGGGGTATTTCCTTTCTGAATGCATCTTACAAAATTTTTACGGCTATACTTCAAAATGGAATGCGTGGATAGGAGCCAATAACCTACTGAATAAGTTCCAGGCGGGTTTCAGATCAGGGTACTCTACAATCGACCATACATTTGTACTAAGCAGCATAGCAAGTCATTTGTTTCGCAAGGCAAGAAGCTCTACGCCTTCTTTATAGATTTTAAGGAAGCCTTCGACTCGGTGGACAGAACTGCCCTATTATATAAGCTCTACTCTTTGGGAATGTCGCTGAAATTTGGAAGGCTAATAGGAAATCTATATGCTGATACTAAAGCTGCGGTTTGGGATGGAGATGTTCTATCGGCATGGTTCCAAACGCACTCAGGAGTACGACAGGGATGTGCGCTGAGCCCAAATTTATTTGCTCTGTTCATTCATGACCTGACTGACTGTTTACCAGGAGGTGTGGAATACGCGGGTATGCTCCTCAAAGCCCTTTTGTTTGCGGACGATGTTGTTCTGTTGGCATACTCCTCGGATTCCTTACAACTCACAATCAATCGTTTGCATGAGTACACCAAATTATGGAAGCTAGTGGTCAACCTTAACAAGTCCAAAATTATGATTTTCAAGGAAGGTGGTGGCCAAAATTGTTCCAACGAAAAATGGCACTTTGATGAGGGAGCAATCGAAAGTGTTAAGGAGTACAAGTATCTCGGGGTTTACATAACTAAAAATATGAGCATGGAACGGCATCTCAAGGAAAAATTAATAAAATCTGAAACGGCCATCAATGTAGCTTGGAAAAATTGTTTCAACAGCAAATATATTAATCATAGCAACAAATTCAGGGTTTTTGAAGCGGTGTCCGAGTCGATCCTGTTATATGCGGCGCAAGTATGGGGCGGAAGGCAGTATGAAACGGTGGAGAAGCTACTAAGATTTTATGTGAAAAGAATATTCCGCCTTCCACCGAATACACCTAACTACATGCTTATGCTCGAAACAGGCTTATCGCCTTTATTTATTAAGACATTCAAGCTACAGGTAGATTATATATTAAAAGCTCTAAATATGCCAGCCCACCGTTTTCCAAGAAAAGCAGTTCTGAATGCTGTGCAAACAAAAACTGGTTGGTACAGGGAATGGCTGGATCTGACTGATGGATGTGGGATCGAACTGAGAGAGGACAACATGCGAAACTGGGACACCAAATTGTACGAGCTCATTATAAAGTTAGACGAGCAGGCTAGAGCGAGATATGCTGAAGAGGCAACTGGATCAGTACATAGAGCAATCTACAGTAAGCTCAACCACAACTTGCAGAGTAACAATTATTTCCATGATAATTACAAGATAGAAGAAATAACGACGATATTGAGATTGTGTGGTGAACTCCTGAACCTGAACTACGTACCCCACAGGGAGAACTTGCCTATTTTATGCAACATGTGTTACTTAGTGGAGAGAGAAGATGTATTCCATTTTATAGGAAAATGCCCAATCCTACGAGAAACAAGAAGGCATGTATTTGGATATGACGTCTTGACGGAGATGCAAGTGGTTTCCCTCCTTAATGAAGCGGATGTAAGCACACTTTACCGGTACATATTGCAATATTGCTCTAACGTATCCATAGCAAATTATAAATGAAAGCTTTTAACAAACTATTCCTTTTATTTTGTGTAGTTTATTATAGAAGTTAAAATTACTATTTTATTTTTACTTGTGAATATTAATAAATCAACCAGGCAGACGACAAAGCCATGGTTGTTTGGTTGCTTAGGATCGGCCCTCGATGAGGATGTACTTAGACCAGAAAGTAGGTCCATTGTACTGCCGATGTGTAAGGCGGGTGGGTCACCCTTTTACTCTTGGAACCATTTGCTTCGTTGAATGAAGTCGTGAATTTTAGCCGTGCAGGCGTTGCCGAGATCATTAAGATCATTGTAGAAATATTCACCCAGAGTGGCCTTCCTGATGTTGGCGAGCGCAGGACAGGCGCACAGGAGATGACTGATGGTCTCTTCTCCCTCTTCATCTCTGCAGCTTCTGCAGAAGCCATTATGAGGGATACCTAACCTTTGGACATGTCTTCCTATGACGCAGTGTCCAGTGAGGACATTTGTTATTTTTGAGAGGGTTCCTCTCTTGTGCTTCAAGAGTCCGATGGACCTGGATTTATTGGGTGTCGGCCAGAGCTGTCTGGCGGCATGACATTGGTCTAGATGTTGCCATCGATGATTGGCTACTTTCTCGGCATCAATTTGAATAAGGTACTTAACATAAGACGCTGGCGCTTCGATGTCGGTGATGCTTATGCTATCTGTATCAGAGGAGCCTTGTCGTGCTAGTTCGTCGGCTGCACAATTCCCCGGTATGTCACAGTGACCTGGTACCCAGCAAAGGGTGAGGTTGTACTGACCAGCTATCTCGTTAAGAGATATGCGACAGCCTTTCACTGCCTTAGATCTCATAGTGCTGGATGCGAGGGATTTGATGGCTGCCTGACTGTCGACATAAATAACAATATCAGGTGTTGATAGTGTGTTAGCCGCCAGCCAGTCAGCGGCTTTGCGAACTGCGATGATTTCGGCTTGAAAAACGCTGCAGTAGTCTGGAAGGTTAAAGGAGAGGTGTATGTCCAGATCTTCCCAGAAAATTCCGGCACCGACTCCGTCCTTGGTTTTGGACCCGTCCGTGAAAATTGACGGCGATTCGTTGTAAATGACATTGCGTTGCGTCCACTCACTTCTGTCCGATATCGAGTGCGTGTAGCCCTTGTTAAAATCATATTCAGTGGGCAGATGGTCAGTGGAATTGGGAAGATGACGGTGCATCGAAAGCATATTGGCATGTCCCGTGTGTTGCTCCTTCCACTGCTTGGAGCTTCTCAGTCTTATTGCCGAGCTGACAGCCAATTGTTTACTGACGATGTCAATCGGAAGCAGGTGGAGCACGGTTTGGAGCGCCGCTGTGGAAGAAGTTCTCAGTGCACCGGTAATGCTGAGACATGCAACTCGCTGAGTTTTTTCCATTATGGATAGGTTGGATTTTTTCTCCAAGGCGGGCCACCATACCAATACTCCATACATGAGAATCGGTTTAATGACCGACGTGTATAGCCAGTGCATGATGCTTGGTTTAAGGCCCCAGGTGGAGCCTACTGCTTTCTTGCAGATGTATAGGGCGGCCAGCGATTTCCTGGCCCGTTCGACGACATTCTCTTTCTAAATAAGCTTGCGGTCAAGCTTTAGGCCTAAATAGCTAGCACTATTTGAAAGCTTGAGGGTGGATCCCAGTATCTTGGGCGGAGTGAAGTCAGGAAGCTTGTGTTTTCTTGTGAATAGAACTAGCTCGGTCTTCGTCGGGTTAACGGAGAGGCCGCATTTATCGGTCCATCTGAGCAGTTCATTAAGAGCAGACTGCATGACACGACAAAGCCATGCTAAATTTTGATTTTGTACTGTACTAGAAAATATTATATGAATAAATAAAATCTTTTAATCTAAAAAAAAAAAATCTAATCTATCTGTGCATATCTAATGTTACCTAGGGTATAAGTAAATGCTTGGCAAAATGTCAGGCGTTTGACGCTTTTCGATGTAAAACGATGTCATACAGTGTAATCGTTGCATTTTCTTTGTCAAACGTTTAACAGCAAACCTTTTGGCAAATAGTATAATTGGGTGTAATGTGATTGTGTCAAATGGTTTGATACAGTTTGACCAATGGAAAACTACGATGTTTTTGGCAGTAAGTTATCATGAGTCTGGAGCAGGATAAAATGATCTGTTGGATCAGGTTGGTAGCTTAGCGGAAGGTTATGCAACAGGCAGGCTTCCTGCAGGAATGCTCGTGCGCTATGAAGCCTCTTCCGCTCACATTCTGTTAGATCTTTCCATTTCTTTGTCCCTAATCTCCGGACTGTGAATTGCAATTTCTAGACCATTTGGAAGATGTCTAAATGTTGAAGAAAGACGATCTGGCTATGGAGCAGGTGTTGCTTGATTCTAAAAATAAGTTTTCTAGATTAGCGTCAATTATGCCAAGGTTTCCCTTATCTGAAGTACGCAGAAGAATAGCTCCTTCATCCACTCCTACAACTTGATCGGTTTTAATAGAGTTAGGAGTGCCCGATCGATTTACACTCTTCGCTTTAGAATTTGTATTTATTGAATTTGGTATATGGATCGCATTATTAAGGGGGAAGAAGATGTCCGCCTACACTCACACGCTGCATGGAGGAATTAG
Source organism: Brachypalpus laphriformis (assembly GCA_945910035.1). Taxonomy (NCBI): domain Eukaryota; kingdom Metazoa; phylum Arthropoda; class Insecta; order Diptera; family Syrphidae; genus Brachypalpus; species Brachypalpus laphriformis. The sequence goes on from OX246755.1 coordinate 131,775,312, forward strand.
AATAAAACTGAAGGTCGTCATAACACACACATCCTCATAAACACACCTAATAACAATTAGTCCCTGACTGTATTTATTGGAAAGATGGATGCCGAAGGAGCTCTAAATGTGTACGGGTTTTTTAAGTAGTCGGAAACTGCTGATCCACAGTGTTGATCTGTATTCATAGTTTAACTCAGGATATAGAGGTGTACAGGTGCATGTTTTTCCAGAGCCATTTAACCAAGCACAAGTGTGGTGGAATATCCGCTGTACTACTGTACTCAGGGCTCATTTGGGCCTTCAACCGAAGATGTTTGAAAATAAAAAAAAATCCATTTATCACGACGACTGCAACGTGTTTGCCCAATTCGCTTGATTCGTAATCCATAATAGACAGTAATCAAGCTCGATGGAATTTGAACCTGGAATCAAGTATTCTCCTAAAAGTTAACTTGACGCGTTCTATTCGCATCAAGTTATTCTGCAAAAAAAGAATATCATTTATTTGCTTCCCTTTCATAGTTATCGTTGTCGACCTCTTTAAAACAAACATATTTCATCTAGCAACTGTGAAGGAAGTGTATCTTTTCTATAATATGTACAACTACAACTGTCAAATGAAAAATGTATACTCGTGTATAACTTCCTCTAGAAGTGATAACTTTTTACAAGTTCTTCTGTTTTTTTTTTTCCTCTTCCTCGTCCTCCTTCTCCCATTTTGGTTTAATTTCATCTACTTTTGTCGTTTATTTTCTGTTCGGTACTGTGCCTTTGATTAAGAAGCTTTAGATAAGCTTCAAATTATAATATTCGAATTCGAATTTTGCTTCACAATCGCGCACACAACACACTATCTGTCAGAGCGGGAGTACTGATTTTAGGCTATCACTGTCAATGTCACCTTTGACACTTAATGAGGATTTATGAAAAAGTGTGTTTTATTATTTTGTTTGAATGAAAAATATGTTGGCATTGGTCAGAACTAATCGTGCTAAGTAACTTTACTAATTTTTTTTTTTTTTTTTAGAAATTTTATTAATAGATGCGCAAACCACAATTTGATAGAGTCACAACTCTCTGCGAATGGCGTATTAATTACAAAACGATTTGAACGTTTTCCTTGTTCTGATTTTGATTTCAAGGAGCGCCCCGCTTTTGATAAGATGAAATGATGCTGATGAAAGAAAATACAAATCTATTCTATGAATTGGTTATATTTTTAGAACTGACACCATCAGCCAGGCGGTTGCAAAAATAATTGGGACTTGTTATCAGGATGTGATGATTTTTCTTCGAAAGGCAAAATCTATTGTACGAGTAGTTTGTCTGAGGTTTCAAATATACCACGTGCTTTCAATGTTAAATATAGTCTTTTGTTTGGAATAAAGCGATAAATTTAAACACAATCAGCTTCAGATGACCTCATTTACATCATTTCCTATGTAAATTGAGCTCGCTGTGATAAAATATCACTGTGTTTCCAGAAATACGGAGTATTCAAGATAAAAATATGTATTTTTGCAATCTTCTCAGGAATAATGATGCGATTCTGCGAATTAAAAGTACCAATGTATTTGCTGAAAACTATGACAGCTTATGAAGACTTACATTGAACACTTGTGTTTGTGGGCTAAGTTTTCGAAATTAAACTTCAATTATGACAGACATTTTTTTGATAGGAAACAGTGTTCGATAGTGATGGTCAGCTATTGATTAATGTTATCGATTATTTTACAGAAGATATAGCGAGAATGATATGTCAAAGTTTGTGATCGAGCTTATAATTAGCGAAAGTTGAGAGAACTAGAAAACAATTTGAAATGTGTCAAATTTTTAACATCCTATATCTTAGACTTGAAATAGAAAAGCCAGTAAGTGGACTCAAAGAAACGATAGTCTGACTGAAAAGTTGTTCAATTATTCATTTTACAGTGGCAAATAAAAGGAGGTGTCATTATGTCTGTTTGACCGCGCTTTTTTTTCTAAAAACCACCGTAGGGGACTTAATGCGGTTTTCATTATCTTTTAGCACATTTCTTGAGAAAGGCAAGAGTATGTAGAAAAATATTCTGTCATGAGGAAAGCGCACAATTGATATTAATATGAAGCAAGTTATAGAAATACGATTATCGCTCTTTGTGCACGAATAACACGTTGAAATTGTTTTTGAAAGATATGTATACAACTTTCTATCAGAGGTAACTCATAAATAGCAATTTCGTCATTTATTTAGCCTGAATCGTACACATATTTTTTGCTCAAAAATGTTCGAAAAATGTTTTCGAAAAAGTGCCTGCACCAGAGATAACATACAGAGTGATAGACAGCTTGCAATCTCTTGCCTTCTAATATTTGTAAATAGGCGCGACCCAATTCTCTTTCAACTTTCATGAATGTGAATACGTGTGAACATATTAGTCGTGTTTTGTTTTCACCGTGAACTGGTTCAGTTCATATTTTTACACAGGATGCAAAAACAACAATTTAACAAGCACTTGAGTTGGCTCAATTTTCGTGAACCAGAATTTCTATCCCATATCTCACCACTAGATGACTTTTCACAAAAAAAAAAAATATATGTAAAGCTTGGCAGCTCTGCTGAATGTCAGAAGTAAATCATAGTTATTCGTTGTATCCTCACTTTCTGACATAAGTATCTAAAAACACTTAATTATTAAGCAATGTATTATATTATTATATATATTTCATTTTTTATTTTGTTCTTAATTTATAATCCTTAAAGGGTCACCCCACCCATACATTTTATTTTGTATTGTTTTAGCCAATTGAATATGGCATTCAACTCTATTTTTACTTTTTATAAATACTGAATGCTCAACCTTTCTTATATTATTTTTCTAAGAACTTGAATTGTTTTATTTGAATGTTTCATGAATTTATAAGAAATAAATACAATCTAATCTAATCTAAATCTAATCCAAATATAAAAATTATATTTTCTTACTTCGATTTCTATTTTTCCGCCATTTTTAATCTATATTAAACGTCAGTCTGATAGCTGCTGTTACCAACTTGTGAAAATGAGATTTCTATGTGAACCAGGAGGGTTCACGGGGATTCACGGGGAAAACAAAACGCGGCTATTATGAAGTATGACTGTCACTACTCTGAAGTTAGGTGTTGCGAATTCCATATCGGTTCACAACGGTAGAAGAGCAGAAAGTCGAAATACAATATCGTAGTTCTACGATTCTTATTTTCTCAGACTTCGGTTATATGGTACTCTTCCTAAATTTTAAACAAAAATATTAAGTGATATATGTACATATCTTTGGTAATTAAGATATTATAGGTAATTAGATTTTCTAATTTTTCTGATGTTAATTTTAATATTACATTTATTTAAATTTGAGAGTAGAGAGTAGAAGCTCTTCAGGATATGACCTGGTTCATTGAATATTAAACTGAAAAGTTCTATTCAATTCGTTCCAATAATTTTCACTCATTTACTACTCTGTTCTTTGCTGTGTTACATTTTCTTCATTAAGGCTAGTGTGCAGTGGGAACCCTTGAATTTCGTATTATTTTCTTCAATTGTGAATGACTTCCAATATAGCGCTGCCTATAAGTTGTACAACATTTATATGTACCTATACACTTGCAGATAATTTGCTTTGGGCCATATTTTGCTTCATAATTGGGGCAGCTAGAGGTAAAATTCCCACAAATCAGTTGTTATTTTTATTTATTTGAATATTTATAATTCACAAATTGATTAATTCTATTTCCTTTCAATTTTCTATAAATTAATATAGAGATAATAAATTTCCAAAATTTACATCATAAACCAAATAAATATCGTTATGGGTTAGTTCACTTTCCCTCAGCCTCAATCCATGTTTGATCTGTACCAGCAATTTATTGAATTATTGCGAGTACAATAATTGACTGTGCTTAACGCCATTTAGAATAAACTGCATGACTAGGTCGCACGAACTTTATGTCAACTATTTCTTTTTCTTTAAAAAAAAAAAAACTCAAGATATTCAGTTTGAGCCAAATCGGTTGAGAGAAAGCTTTAAAATAGCCATCCTTCAGAAACTAGTCAATAAGTCAAGTATCGCCATGCGCATTTTCTGATTAAAACCTACTATGTCATCTTATGCTCACACCCAAACTCATTACGATATAAAATATGAAAAAATATTTTGGAAAAATTAAGTTTTCTAACATCGGTCTACGTATCGATAATTTTAGGCTTAGAATGAAAATTCTGATTGCACCTTGAATTGTGACTCCACAGACCTCAGATATGAAGTTTGAAGTAATCCATCTAGCCGCTTAGGTTTCAGTCAGCTATACATACAGACATACGAAATGGTCAAACAGTCAGAATTGGCAGACGAACATTTTTGAGTGCGTAATAAAAATAAATCAATTCGCATGCCGCAGTGCAATCATTAAGCGGGAAATACGCGATACAGCCATCGTACCGACTTGTGTTGTACCTACACCAGCCCAACTGTTGTATGCAGTACATACATTATACAATCTGCGTACGATTAACGTACAACCAGACATTTTATTCAGTAATTCTACACATATCTACACACCATATAATTTCCATACAATCTGTGCATGTGACAGCGGTTATACAGTCAAGACCATGCGACCATACGATATCGGTACATCGCTCGGTTGTGTAGATACACACGATACAATTATCGTATACAACACCAAAGTTGTACCGGGTATTTCCCACTTTAGACGTTTTTATTTTTCAGATCAGAGCAGAGCTTGAATTGTTAAAAAAAAAGTTGTTTGCTTTTAAGCTTAGAGATTTGAGAATTTGAAAATTCACTTAAACTCGTAAAACCGTATAAATTTATCATCGCGTAAATGACCTGTCAAATTGTATATGGAAAATTATTTACGAGAGCCCCGTAAATTTCTGCGACTATTTTGGCTCGGAAATCACCCTCGGAAAATTACACTGCTGTCGAAAATTGTGCTGCTGTCAAATTTGATTGAAACTATGGTAGACAGAGGTGGGAATACAATCTAATAAGTTTTTTCTTTTCATTAATTTTTGGCATTTTCATATGTTTGGCGACAGTTTCATGACAGCTACAGAAAAGCTGATTCAATTACGCAACTTGTTTTCGAGGGATACTCATTTAAAGGACCTCGTAAATTTACAGAACAACGACATGAGTAAATTTATCAGTTTAAGTGAATACCCTTAATGTTTCTTTATTTGACCAGAGCGTGATCAGAGTATGCTCTACGAGCTCAGTAGGAACTAACTGAAGCATATTCGATGGTCGCGAGTTCTGTTCAGTGGTCTGTTCTGATCTGATCAAATAATGGCACGACTGGGTCACAACTTGCCTGAACGTATGTATGCATATGCATAATACATATTTTTTAATTCGTTACCAAGCCAACTTATTGCAATTTTTCAAAATTCGATATGGCTTATCCTTCTGTTTGGCGCAACAGTTCTTTAAGTTCCTGGGCCTAGCTTCTCGCAACCACTCATGTTGTGTGCGTTATATTTTTCACACGAATGGAAGGGACTTACAGTTAAGTGCCATATCCGAAGGGCAATTTCTTTTGAGAAGCTTTCTCGTTACAACAATACTCTCGGATGTTTGTCAAACGTTCACGAGAGGTGGAACCGCGAACAAATTTGTTAGTGTTTTCTGGGATTTGAACTTGGAACCTCATGCGTAGTGATCCGACACACTAATCACTGCCCCACGGCGCCCACATGTAGCTATTAGTGCAAGTAAAAAACTTAAATGCATACTAAACTGTGTGGATTAGTTTTCGGATCTGATCCGTTCTGCTCGTCACTCTACGTATAATTTTTTGCGCTTACTCGAAGGGTCCTGAGACCTCCAAAGGGCAAGCTAGATTTTATTAAACAGACACGAAATGGAAATGGAAAAATTAAATAAAAATTTTCATCGAAAAACCAAGAGGTTTGTAGATGCGATCACATAGCTTTCTTGCGATTAACTAGGGACCAGATGCAGTTTAACTGATGGTACGAAATACTAAGATGACAGGCCTGACTCGCACTTGAAAAAAATTGATTTTCTTCTTCCTATTTCGGTGAGGTTATGATCCGAAAACAAGGGATCATAACCCTCCCACTTCACCGCATTTCTACTGATCCGCCTGTGGGGTTCGCCTTGAAAAAAATTGATAGAGCATACAAAAATTATGACATAATTTGACTGCCCATAAAAGTAATTTTAATACCCTTTTAGCTATGAATTATAATAATATGAAATGGGCCCTACGGTTTGAATGACATAATAACTTCAGCAGGGGCGGATAGTTGGAAAAATGAAAATATTCAAGGGCAGGCTGAATACAGAATCTCTAGCAGCTATTTTGGGATTTTGTCGAAAGACGTGCTCAGAAGATTCCGGAAAAACAAAAATATTTTATCAGTCAATGCAGTCTACTAATCTGAGGTAGAAAAAGCGTCGACAAACATGGCACAAAACGTGAGAATCCTACTTCAGAGGCAGAGTTTTTGGTAGACTTTCGATGTCAATTCGATATTTCTTGAGTCTTCTATTTAATAAGTAAGTTGTTACATTTACTCAAACCATTTCCTATTATACTAAATAGCTGGTTGATTAGATGTGCATTCGGACAGACTAGGGATCTGGCTGTTAAATAGTCGACTGGCACACGCGCCCATTAAAAATGTTCTCAAAACTTGGTATCCTTGAATAGCACATCAGAATTCGAATACCCCCATTAGGATATCTGTGCTGCCAAGTTCTTTAAGACGGTATCATCTAGCGGGGATCGGCCCTTTTTTTCGAGAGTCTTTTAAGCTTATATATGATAACCTAAGACAGCACTTTATATTAAAAACAAAGTCGAATGGTACAGTAAGTATTTCAGGGCCTGGGTATCGACTACTTTAGGTGGGAGTATACATTTATTTCATGCGCAACCTACGTAACAAATGAGCCAAGAAGGTGTGACACTTTCTTGATAATTCATCAATACGGGGTTTTTCAGCAAAAACCTAGGCTTTTAAGTAACCCCATAAGAAATAACCACACGGTGATTGAGTGGCCCACTCAACGTCTCCTCTTGGTCCCTCAAGAAAGCCATTGTTTTACGGGAAGTATGGCTGGTAGCTCAATTTTCCTGAAATTATGGCGCGTTTAGATATATTCTCCGTCTTCCAAGTTCTGGAATTAATAACTCGCTCCATGTCAACTGAAAGGGCATATAATAAGGAGTGTATACAGATCATTTAAAAAATATTAGCCCATTCAGAGGCTATTGCTATAAGCTTCAACCCCAAAGCTGTTACCACAGCAAGAAAAGCTCGTTCTACAGTAGACGCAAGAGGAAGCTTTTCAGGGCAGGAGATGGAGAGGCGGTGCAAAGAAATACGGTGCCGTAATAACATTGGACGTCAAAAACGTGTTCAATTCTGCGAATTGGGGACTCATAGTGCAATAGCTTAGGTCAATGATGGTGCCATGGTTCTTAATTAAAATAATACTGAGCTATTTCGTGAAACGGATTCTGCTCTTCGATACCGACGATGGAGTAAAGCAGTACCGCAAAGTTCGGTATTAGGCCCTATCCTTTGGAACATAATGTATGATAGGGTTCTAAGGCTTGGAATCCCAAATGAGGCAAAAATCATAGGCTTTGCCGATGATATTGCAATTGTCGTGGTTGCAAAACATCTAGAAGAAATAGAGGATATTGCAAATGAATGTATCCGAAAAGTCAAATGGTGGATGGCAGCAGTCGGGTTAGAGCTCGCCGAACATAAAACAGAGGCAGTATTGGTAAGCAACCGCTGGAAAGAGAGGAAATCACCATCAGAGTAGGAGATCATAATACGACATCAAAATCGGTTATCAAATACATAGGTGTGATGATCACTTACAAGGAGCACCTTGAAAGGACGTGTGACAAAGCGGCTCGGGTGAGCGGTATCTTACCTTCTTTCGATAAATTAACCCCGATCTTACCCACCAAGAACAAAACAAAAGAATTGTGAGGTTAAACTCTCGCGAATGTTTTGGTCGCGAGAATCTGGATTGCCTCCTACATGTGTGGAATGTGAATAAAATTTGACAGTTCGCAAAAATCATTCGCTTATTCGCGGAAAAATTGGCGAATTGTTAATTTCTTCGCAGAAACTAATTACAATTCAACTTTTTATATATTAATCGATAGATAAATTAAGCTCCCTTGTCATGGAACAATAAAATTGCCAAGGGCGTGCTTATAAATGTGCTGAAAACTGGTTGTTCGCAGTTTGGGCATTCGCAGGTTGCTGAGCTGTGAATGGAGCTTTAAACTCCATCTTGACTATGTGGTAAAAGTCATGGGGATGAAACAAGGCAGGATACTCAAGATAGTGCTCAACCATATGCTGCTTAATGGAGGAAAATGTGTTCAGAGCTGGAAAAACCTAACATAGCAATGCGACCTCAATCTCCTAGTTACACCGGGCGAACAGTTGATCCCTTTGAAACATAAATTCTATAAATTACGGGAGAAAACAGTCCAAAGGATCTTTGTGAATGAATCCCAGTCATTGCAATACAGGGCATATTATAACAAATTAAATTTCGATTTGCAGTATAGAACTTATTTCCTGACGAGTTACTCTGCTGAAATGATAGCATTATCTTCAAAATAAGAGGCGAACTGTTAAGTTTAAATTTCATACCGCATGGCCCAGAACTTCCACTTCTGTGTAGCCTGTGTAATCGCAAGGAACGAGAGGAAGTGTTCCACTTCATCGCTATATGCCCCATCCTCAAAGAATTCCGCTAGAGTTTCTTTGGAGTGCAGGAATTCACGGTTGATGAATAGATAAGTACGTATATCTTAAACGGTAACTGCTGTTGGAATCCATTGTGCAACTACGTAACCAACGCACTACGCTACAGAAAATGTACTATAGACAAAAACTTTTAATAATAAACATAAAATTGGTTAAAACTTTATATTCGTACAAGATTAAGGAAATAGAAAATTTATATTGTCAATCTGGTAGACGGCCTTAAGTCAAACCATATAAACTAAGGATTCGAAATTGTTAACAATCTCTTTTTCTATGAAATAAATAGTTAATTAAACTAACTAACTACATAAGAGGTCAGCTAATACCCTCAAGCAGAAAGTTTGAAATTCGTGCATTCAATTTGATCAAAAAAACAAGTTTTCTATCTAGAGGATATACGTAGACTACAAATAACTTTAGAGCAGTCTACGATCCGTCAATTCTAGCCTCTAAAGATTGTTCTAGACCAAGCAGAGTTGACAGATCTTATATATACTGATCTTATATACAAAATATTCAAGTTTTACAGGTGCAGATGCTTTATGGATTTTCCATTGATAGGACTTCAGTTAAAAGGTGAAATGGATCTCATTTAATTTTCCTCATAAATGGGAGGGTACCTATTCGGTTGATATTACAATTTAAATCTTCATAAACAAATTGCAATTTAATTTCTGCAATCCTGGATCGGATTTCTAAAACAAATGCCAACTTTTATGTGTTCCAGATTAAACTTCCACTCGTCTTCCGTTTTGATAGCGATTTTATATATAAAGCAGAAACCAAAAAAAAATTAAAGCAATTTATTAACTTCACCCATGAAGACCAATTGCGAAATAAGGTTATCACTTTCAAGACGATGACTACATACAACATCCATGGACTAATTAGATTAAGTCTTTGTGCTATAGTGCCGGAAGTATGATTTCAAAATGTTGAAGGTTTTTTAAACTTTTTTCTTCCATACATATAAAATGTGTTTGGCAAAAAAAAAAAAGCTGCAAATAGAACTTCCAAAGAAAAAAACCTCATTCCTGAGGTTATCCAAACATGTTAACCCTTGGCATGATAAGGACTTTGAAATTAGCAACATTTTAGGAAAAAAAATTCTGACATATTTCTTAGAAATATCAAATGTGAGACTTTTCCTTTCCAAGCGATAAAGTATCAAGCTTTGCAAACACACAAAAACAAAAGTGTTTAAATAGAACAAAGAACGAGACAGAGGTTTTTTTAAGTCCATTGTTTTTTTTTTTTCCTTATCAGAATTGACGAAAGCTATGTTATTAAGCCTTAGGTAGAATGTAAGTCATGAGTACTTCTTAGGTCTTGGGAGAAAGATGAAGTTAGTAGATCACAAGTTAACTGATTTTTAAACTGGCTTTCGAACATGAATTTAGGCTGTTTTCAGAATAAAACAATTTGGATACCAAAGTACTGAACTTATGAACTGTCAGTAGAAGGAAAATATGATACGGGAATGTAGCTGCTTTTTTCATAACAAAACTTTGATCGGAATTTGCAATGCACCAGAAAAGATCGCATGAGTTGAAATTATTTTTAGATAAATTTTGCATATCAAGTTTTTCACTGACTGATAAACTCCAGTTAAGATTAACAGAAACAAAGCCATGTATTTTGACTTCCTGTCGAAAATCTCTTCTTAATTTGATATACCTATACATGAAGAAGTAAAGAAATCGATATTAATCGACATCATAATTGAAGTGATCATTACGACACAATTCTCACACTATTTAAAAAAATTTACAAAATCTGCAATACATCGAAAAGTAGTCATTCATATTTTATCGATGGAATTGACATAACAAGTTAATAATAAAAGATGTCTTCTTTGATAAATTCTGACAACAATTAGTAAAGAGTCAAAAAAGCTAAAGGGCGCTGAAACTTCATTTATTTCAATCTTTTAAGGTTCTAGGAATAAGAGAGGTATAAAATGAGGGTAAGGTTTAAATTCACTTAGATATGTAGGTATGTATGTGTCAAACAATTTTGACACAATATGTCAGAAAAAAAGCGTTTAAGCGAAAGTAACTCTTTCTGCAGGTACCTAGTGTTAACAAAAAAATTTGAACACATATTTGACACTCTTGAGTAAACCGCTAAAATTTTGAATAAAATTCCATAAAAGATTTTGTGTCAATATGCATTAATCTTATCACTTACCTTAGCAGCATCAACAAAACTGGATCCACCTTGTAGAAGGGCTATCAGATAAACAGCAAATATCACTGCCCAAAAGTAGGACAATTGTGGTCTACCCAAGAGACCGCCCAGGCCTCTGGGAATTTTCATTTTTCACACAAAAAAGTCACCACGATCACCGCGATCTCGGTCAATTGAAATCCGTACCGTTATAAGAAAAACAAAAATAAGAAAATTAAAAATCTGTCAGTCCACCCGCCGCATTTAAGAACATCGAGAACCGCACAATATTTTGGATTGCTTTGAACTTTTTTTTTTTCAAAAAACTTTAATCCTTTGGTTTTATGACTCGGAAATTTAAAAATTAAAAAAAAAAAAAAATGTCAGCCGAATTCGTTAGTCTACTTTCGAACTTAAGATCTCTAACCAACGACGAATGGACGAATAATCCCAGCAGCAGAGTATTACTCTCTCCTCCTACATGGAGATCGACAAACGTTCGAAGTGTTACTAAACACGAGTCTCCTAACAGAATTTCAGTTTTGCCCAATGGCTCCAACACATAGACGCCTAACGTGAGATCTCACCAAAGAGAACTTAAAAGTGATCTTGCCTCAGCCGCGAAACAACCCTCTGCGCGATTATGCTGTTGTTACTGTTAAAATACACCACCGCATACTCATAGCTTGACGATCACCAACGTCCCTATCACTCGCTTGTAGGCCCCGCACCTGCCTCTCTTTAACACCCTCGCGCTGCACTTTTGTAAGCGATCGTCGGCAGTGATCCTCTGTGGATGGAGCGGGCGTGCGTCCTCATTGTTGTGCTTCTCCAACATTATCACATAAAAAAACGGGCTGGAGTGGAAATCTTTGATTTGCTCCAGAATATGTATCTAGAATCAAAAATAAAAACACCCACAGATCAGTAGTTTCTAGTGGTGGTGCATGGTGGTGTGGTATTATCATCATCATTGTGTGTCCACATATGTACATAAAGCGTTATGCGCGCTCTCGCGATATTTCATTCTGGTCTGGTGCTGATCGTCTGGCAATCTGGAATCTGGTGGCATTCTCTCCCTGCGTGTATATGTGGAGAGGAGCAGATACTAAGTGCCTTGTCGTTGTCGTCTTTCGTGGACTATTTGTGAGTTGAGCATAGTTAGTTGATTGCTGCCTTCTAGAGTTGGCTGGCTGCTAGGAGGATTTTTCTGTTCTGAATTCGCTCCAGATCAGTACGCTCTAGTCGATCCATCGCGTCAGATCGCAAAAAAGAAACAACCCGTCGTTCCCTCTGCTTAAGGGTGGATGGGGTTTTCTTTAATTACAAAGTAAAAAAAATATTTTTTTTCTCCTTTCATTCATGACTTTAAATAAAAATTGCATTGGGTGTTGAAAAAAGTGTGTGCGTGTTTGTTTTATATCCTTTTAACGGGTTTAGATACTTTTTCCTTAATCTCTTATAAGTGAATATACATTTTTTTTTTATTTCAGAAAAAACCGTTTAGAATAAATACAAAAAAAAAGTAAAAAATTTAAATACGAAAAGTATCTGTGAGTTCGTTCAATGTTCCGAAAGGAATCGATATTCGTAGACATTCTCAAAAAATTCGTGTGATATTTTATTATTTTTTTCTTAAAAATATTTTAAATCAAAGAAATATCCAAAAGAGAGGTGTTCGAAAAAGATATATATTTTAAAATCGATTGGGGATAATGGGACCCCTTATAAAGCGGTAAGTTCAAAAATAAAGGTTAAGCAAACTTTAAAAAACGGGTTATATAAAATGTATATATGTTTTTTTTTTTAAATGATGTCACTGTCTTTGAAAGAACTCAACATTTTCGCTAATCAAAACGGAATCGGAAATCACACGAACAAAAAGAGAGAAAAAAAAAAAAATGTCGCGAGGGGGTAAAGGCCATCTCGCAAGCTCTGATTTTGAATTGGGGCAAAATGTGTTTGTCGTTGTTTCGGTTTTATCAGAAAAAAAAAATGGTTCCACTTCCGGAACTAATTTCGAAACTTGTTGTTTATCTACGGTGGAAGTTATTGCAAATATTTTCGGAAGTGTTATAGCGTGTTTATCTACAAATGATTACAGGATTGTTGGAAGCAAGTTAAGAAATTGAATGAGGTTTCGACAATCTATTTTTAAGTTTTTTGTTATTTTTTTAATACGAAAATATCGCGCTGTAGTTTCAAATACAATTTATAAATTTTTAATAACACACGGTTGAGATTTCCGGGAGTTTTCTTTGTTCTGGAATATTTTTGAAATAGTGGTTTGTGCCCTATAGAAGTCTTTAACACTTGGGGTAGATTTGGGTTTTTTTTAAATTAAATGGTGGGTTAGCGTTTTGCAAATATCAATTACGACCCCTCTGTTTCCTGGCAAAGGGACCAACGATATATGCAGTGGCAGAAAAAGATTCGGTTTTACTTCTTAGCATTTATTTTTCCGGAAATAAGATCCTGAGATCTAACTCTATGCGTAGAAATAAACTGTTAAATACAGTAAATGTTAACATCCATTTAGAGCATAGTTACTCGTAATAACGTCCGTATCTCAGTGGGAATTAATACCACAGTCCAAATATAATTATTTCTGTCATATTCAAATAATCGCAATCAAGTTTACAATAATGAAATGCAAAGTAGTTGCCAATAGTTACGAAAAATTTGCTTTTAATTAAGTTTGGTTTATATGTACGAAATGTTAGGGGAAACTTAGTGTTTGCGATTCTTAGCTGGCAGCCACTTCAACCTAACCTAACCTAACCCTAGGAGAAACTTATGGTTAGCTAACAAAAGCATGCTAGTAATTCAGTTGGCTAACTGATTCAGAAAAAAAAAATACGACTGCAGCAGTTATCGAATAATTTACTACGATTACCGTTGTCGTTTGTCATTTTCCAATGATTTTTCTTTTGCCTGTGTATATTATATCTCTGAATAGAATTTTATAACTCTTTGAGATTAACAAAGATACAATAGTTCTCCAGAGGACTAGAAATAGAAATGTTATAATCTTCTCTTAAAAGTGCCTGGGTAGTGATAATTGTCAAAAACGACAACCGTAATGGGGGTGATTGAAAAGAATATGTAGGTATGGCGAATAAAATAGGGAGGATCATACATGTACATACATATACAGCACTACCTCGATAATGTGAATTTCCCGATAATATTTGCAGTTATTTGTCTAGACATATTTTTCCATGTTGTACCAAATGTTATTTATTGGGGGAAGAACCTTTTTCATCTTATATGGGCATTCGTTATTCAAAAACTTCCTTATTTTTAATTGAAAAAAATGTTAAACGATAATGTGAACCCCCCAGAATGTGAACAGGCCCTTGTTTTAATAAGTTCACATTATCGAGGTAGTACTGTATACCATATGTAGATTGATCGAAAATTATAGTTTCGAAAGATTTGCAGGAAAGAATTCATTGTTGTATAGAGGAGATATTATACAATATTTTAATTTTATATAGTAAAACTTTCTGAAGTCCAGCGAACTGGAATACTAACTTTAGAAATGATAGGTAGAAGTTTGAATATTTTCAATATTTTCCAGCTGCCATAGCACTTTTTTTTCTAGTTTGAATAAATAATTGATGTTTCTGGACCTTTTGATTCTTCCTCAGCTCTTCTGCAGGCTTGGATGGGTTCATTTGAAACAAAATTTTCTTCAAACTGTGTGGTGTGATTGCTATTTCCTTCGCCGTATTGTAATCTTATATATTCATACGTTAGCACGAAGTTTATCGTACGTTTTTTTAGTATTTTATTATAAAAGGAGGGGGATGAAACTTATATCATTCGAAAGGTACTGTGCCTTAGATGTGTAGAAAAAATAAAATCATCAGCGCATGTAACCGGTTAGGTAAATTTCCCTCGGTCGAATTTCGACCTCACGCGATGCTAGTACCTTTAAATTCTTCATCTATTATATATGGTTATACGTTCAAGATACGGTTTGACCACAATATTTTAAAAATGGCACAAATATATCTTTTTGCAAAGAACTGAAGATTGCAAGTGACATTAGTAGTCATCGCGACATTAGTACTACTACTACTTGTGCTGACTACACGTCAAAATAAAGTAGTCGCTATTTGGTTCTTGTAATGGAAAAAAAAGCCGTAGGTAGCATACTGAACGCCGTTTTTGCTCTGTGTTCGGTATTCGGTGTCACCGCCGGGCAGTAGGGTTTCATAGATAAAGAAAGGTATCGGCTTTCTTGATCTGCTGCCTGGCAATATTAAGTTGACCGACGGAATTTGAGATGCAAAAGGCGGCTTTATGCTGTGTTATATCTCAATTCCGCTGGCAATATCATCCGGAACTCGATGAGGTGCAGAACCTTTAGGAGGGTTGTAGTCGAGGTATTGCTAAGTGATGACTTACAACGCACTAATATTTTCTAAGCTGGAGAAATATTGTGTACAGGTTAAAGTCTCAGCGGGGAATAGCAACCAACAGCCACCCGAGTACAAAAGTAAAACGAATAATTTCAAAGTTTTTTCAACCACTGCCACTGTTTTTTTTTTTTAGAAATTCCTGCCTGGAAGCTTTTTTTTGCCCCCGGGAGGGTAGGTGAAAAATCTTCCATAGACACTATGAGAATAGCAAGCGCGTATTCATAGTAGTGTCAGATTCTGATTGACTAAAAAAACACCACCCTTCGATATAAATTTGTTAGATATCGCAACTAAGTAATAACTTATCAAGCAATTTTTCTATCATGAAATAAAAACGTTTAGGAGGTTTCTTTCCACTGAAGGATCCTGCATGTTCCGCAATCTAGACGCGGTTAATCCTTATCTCGCCAAGTCGAAAGGTTTCGTCTTTTGTAGTCGGCGCAGGTTACTTTCCACTAAAAGATCCTGCATGTTGCGCAATCTAGACGCGGTTAATCATTATCTCGCCAAGTCGAAAGGTTTCGTCCTTTGTAGTCGGCGCAATAAATTGCTCTCATCCATCCATGTCCGATTAGTTGGTTCTATCCTTTCTCGCGAAGCTTCTAATTTCAGCTTCGATTGTCGGAATTTCGAGATCCCTGTGGATATCGTCGTTTCTACTATACCACGGTGCTTGGACAATTTCTCTTAGCACTTTATTTTGAAAAGTTTGTAAAATATTAGCATTTGTTTTCTTGGTACAACCCCAAAGTTGTATACCGTAGGTCCACATCGGCTTTAGCACTTGCTTGTATAAAAGCAATTTCTCCCTGAGCTGGGAATTTTTTCCGAGTTACCAGTACATTTCTCTATATTTCATTTCGAGTTCTTTACGTTTTATTTTCGCCTGCGAATTCCATTTCAGCCTTGCGTCGAGTGTCATTCCCAGGTATTTGGCCTCGTTTGCAAAAGGTATTCGGGCCGAGCTTAGAAAAATTGGCAAGTTATTAGTTTTCTTATAAGTGGAATTGACGTGAATAGATTTAGATTCGTCGAGGGCGATCCGCCAGTGCCTCGTCCATTCATTTACTTTATTCAGTGCGTGGAAGTGAAATGGACTGAAACGAGTCTGAGTGCTCTGAGATTTGGTTTTCCTTTATTTAATTATTCTTTTTTAAGAGAAAAATCTTGCTGGAGGATCTCAAACAGAAACCTGGTTCTTCGTCATTGAGGTGCTCTTTAATTCGCCCGGAATAATTTTGGTCGTTTATTTTAGCGACCGCAATTTTCCTAATAATTTCCTCCTGCTTCCGCACTCGATTAGGTTACCTTTCTTTGAAAGCTCAAGAATTTCCCCCATTCGATAAAGCTTTCACTTTCCCATACATAATTAGCTAATGAGTAAAATTCGGCCGGAGTACCACCATTGCCTGTCGCTTTATTTTCCTTAAATGCTCTGATTGCCGTTGAAACCTCTGTGTACCGAATAAGATAACGGTATCCTGGAGACTTTTTTGGCAAAAGAATCAGAATGGAATGCATTTTAATCGGTTCATAAGATTAGAAGCACCTTACAACTTATTCCTTTTCTTCTTATACTTCCTATTTCGACGAGGTTATGATCCGAAAACAAGAGATGATAACCCTCCCACTTCACCGCATTTCTACTGATGCGCCTGTGGGGTTCGCCTTAACACCTTACAACTGAATGGTTTGGTTTTTTTATGAAAATTGAATTTTTATTCCGAATACTCCAGGTACAATTTTTAACAATGATTAGGACCACCTTTCTTCAAAAATCTTCAAAAATTCGATCCTTGGGGGAGTTATACAATGAGGCCAAGTAGTCAAGTGAAATCTCATTCCAGGCATGTTTAAGGGCAACGATCAGCGTTTCTTTATCATCGTATATCTTACGTGTGACCCAGCCCAACATATTTTCTATAATGTTAAAGTCTGGCGAATATGTCATGGCTGTAGTTTAACATTTTGACTGGCAACAAACGATTTAACAATGCGAGCAGTGTGTATAGGAGCGTTGTCATGTTGAAATATCCATGAAAGTTGTCCGAAGAGGTCGTGGATTTTTGGAAAAGCTGATTCCAATACGGCTTTGTAGCTATTTTCTCTCATTTTTTAGCTTTGAGCCACCAAGTCGATGGTGCCATAATAAGATATTGGCAGCCCAGACCATAATGTCCCCTTCACTGCGCGGCGGCGGCTTAAAAATATCTCCTCTTCTCTTAAATCGTGAAAGTAATAATTATAGCCATCCAGTCCATCTAAATTCATTTTTTATTGTATTGTAAAGCGAATTTTAAGAGTTGGCATTTTCGCGAAGCATTAATTGGCGGTGTTTTCTTCAGCTTTAGTCGCTTGAAGTGTTTGCCACTACGAATCACATGAAGAATAGTAGATTTACTTGCAGTAACACCAGCTGCATCTCTGA
Source organism: Brachypalpus laphriformis (assembly GCA_945910035.1). Classification (NCBI taxonomy): domain Eukaryota; kingdom Metazoa; phylum Arthropoda; class Insecta; order Diptera; family Syrphidae; genus Brachypalpus; species Brachypalpus laphriformis. Next base: position 131,793,133 of record OX246755.1, read on the forward strand.
TTTTAGCTGTCGAAACAGCTGAATTGGAGGCTAGTCTGATAATTTTCCGTTTTTCCCTCACTGAAAGAGCCGTGGAAACGTGAAGATACTGTGCTACTGCCGCGGCTTTCATATCCTCCATAGGAAACGGGTTAAAAGGTACCTGTATCCGTTTGATGTTGGCATTGGACTAACGATATCCATATACATATATGGTATATACATAGGTCGTTGAGATGTCAAACTGTATGGGACGACTTCTGCCTTGTTGTGACAACTGATCTTCGATCGTTGACACTGGATACAGCATCCTACAAATTTTCACGCAGTCTACTCTCATCTTTGGCAAAAAAGTCTGCGACAGTATGTGTTTAAATACCAGTATTACGAGTACATGTACAAATGCATCTAAAAGTAATTCTGAAATTTTAAGAATGCATCTGTCCTTGTTGCCACGGAATGTGTTCAGCAATTTTGTCTTCCCTTACATACAAAACCACTATAGTGGCGTGCAAAAATATTGAAAAAGTTTTCTGACAAGATACAAGTACATCTGTCCGAACCTTACAGATAGATTCTACACTCGATGTTAAACTAAGGCTGACAGCTACAAAGTGAATTTTGCGTCATTTCCAGATAACACTAATCAAATAAACAGAAATAGAAAATGCGCGTATATGGTATATTATAAAATATAGCTTTGGAGAAGTTCGGTTTGTAGGCTTTATATACAGCTCCACTTGAAAATCATAAAAATCGTGAGGATTTCAGGAAAGTAGAATTTAATGTCTTCAAATTGTCTTGCTATCCACCTAATTAAAACTATTAAAGAAGACTTTAAAAGGATCCCGTCGGCATCTCAGAACTATAGCAGTTCTGAACTTTGACACCTTTCGTAATTTGAGTGCTCATATCCGATTCCTAGACAATATTTCTAAAAGATATTACATACCAAAAATGAGATCACCCAACCGATCCAGTTGCTTTATGACATTTTTTAATCGATTTCGTCCCAAAAAGTATCCGCTTCGATTCCCCTTCTTGAGCACTGAATACGCCCAATAACTTTGAATGTTAAATAAATACGACAGGTGTTTGGTGGATAGTTAGTATAAATTGAGGGCAAGAAATAGATTCTGTAGAAAATAGCGCGTATTAAACTTGGACAAATATTTTTATCTAATTTTCGTTCTGAAAATATCTATGTGTAAGTGGAAATCACTGCAACCAATCACCGTCCGTCAAAGTAAGTGATGTCCAACCAATGCTTAGAACCAAAGAATCCGAATTTCAGTAACAACCACATAAGTAAATCCGCGTACAGATAAAAAGAGCTTTCATTCTTGTTTATTTACTTTTACTAACTATTAACATATTGCTTAGAAATTTTCCGACGGCGAACGAGTATTTCATATGAAGAGCAATTGCTCTAAAAGTCCTTGTCAATTCGACTGGAAATCACATTTCCGCTCGATTCGCTTTTCATAATAGCCCAAAGCGGATCGTATCTGTTAATAGCGAATTAAATACGATTCGCTTCGGTTTGGATGATCCCCAAGGCCAAGGACGCTATATCCACAAGTACGTGCGACACAGATGTGCATTTTTTTTATCTTCAAGTCCGGATTATTAAAAATCGGAGGGTTGTGATCCCTTATTTTCGGATCATAACCTCGCGGATAAAAGGAAGAAGAAGGAACATATAGAGCTAACTTGAATTTTGTACTTTGTACATACCATATACGGGTACGTGTAAGAAAGAAAACAAAAAAGACAAATCTAATTACCAACCAATTTCGTTCTTGTCCTCCATTTCAAAAATATTTGAAAAAAGTCATTGAAAGTAGAATCTTACTTTATTTTTTTTTTTTTTTGAGGAAACGCTCAACAGGAGCACTCAGACGCAACTGGTCTATTGTACTACCAGAGAGCAAACCTGATTTACCCATTTTATTGGAATTTCCTTGTCTTTCTAAGAAAGCCAAGCAAGCATCCGCACCGAGGATCTGCCACCTGATACGAGCAAAGGCCGGACATTCACAGAGATAATGTTCCGCGGTGTCGTCGCTCTCTCCACAAGCGTCGCAGATTGTAGTGTCACTTGAGCCCAACACGTTAAAGTGCTTGGCAAAAGCGAAGTGGCCTGTGAAGACGTAAGTTGTCTACAGTCTTTTCTGTTGAGAGACAGCAAGAAAGCCGCTGATTTCTTACAGACGTCCGGGAGCATGCGTTTAGTCAACCTGCATCCTGGAGAGTCATGCCACACACAATTGTGCTCGTGAGAGACCCAATCGTCAATGGAAACCCTAACCGAGGACGTAGGGAGACCCAACGTGGGTTCGGGACCTGAGAAACCCTCCTCTGAGCCTTGTCTAGCAATCTCATCGGAGATCTCGTTCCCCAAGATCCCAGTGTGACCTGAGACCCAGATAAGAGACAGAGAATTCAGCCTTGCGACCGAGTTCAAAGAGTTTTTTGTTTCATGAACTATTTTGGAAGTGGTTAAAGCAAGGCCTTAAACGCAGTCTGATTGTCACTACAGACACAAATGCTACGTCCCTTCCACCTGTTCTTCACAACATAGTTCATGGCCATTAGGATTGCATAAGTTTCCGCTTGGAAAACAGACGCATATTTGCCTAACGAGAAGTGAAGTCTAATGTTGTCGACTTCCATTCCCGGCTCAGACTCTGACCGAAGCCAGTCCTGGACACAAGGAAAGTCGACTCTGAATTTGCGCATCAGCTGGAGTTCTGGTGTCATTGCATCAGACGGCATATCTATAAGACAGGAGTCGTTAGATAAGTGTCGCGCAAGTTCATCAAAGTTCCAGTGTGGAGTATACCAAAAACCGCCCCACCTAAGACGATGGATGGCTTTGATAGTGCAACCCATGATATAAGTATCAAGGGGAGGTAAGTTCAGCCGTTCTTTGGAGTTTCGCACAAAAGGCAACCACATATTTACGCGAGAGCCCCTTCCACCAAACAACCGACGCATATGCGAGGAATGGTCTTATCATAGCCGTGTAGATCCAGAGAACCTTATTCGATGATAAGCCCCAAGTCTTGCCAAAAGCACCCTTACACTGCCAGAAGACTGAGAGCGCCTTGGATGTTTTCGACTCGACGTGTTTGGACCAATGAAGTTTCTTATCTAAAATCACTCCCAGATATTTGGCTTCATTGGAAATGTGAATGGTGACGCCTTTTAGTACTGGCTGAGTCAGACCGGTCAAAATCCTCCTTCTCGTAAAAAGAACAACCTCAGTCTTAAGACGATTCACCGAAAGCCCACTCCTAGTACACCATTCATCGATCATATCCAGCGCCGCCTGCGCGTTAGCACAGACCGTCGCCAGGCATGGCCCGACAGAAAGTACGGCGACATCATCCGCATATGCCTGAGCGTAGACGTTAGAATTATTTAGAGTGTTCAACAGAGAGTCGACCACCATGCACCATAACAATGGAGACAGAACGCCACCTTGCGGACAGCCCCTGTTTACCCCTGTCATAACATATTGGCCACAATCCGCATCCACTACCAAAGTTCTATTCATTAGCATTGCTTTAATCCACAACACTAATGTTTCATCTACCCCGTGTTGTCTGGCAGAGCGGCACATGCAGTCAAAAGTCGCATTGTCAAAAGCACCCTTAATGTCGATGAAGATACCCATCGCGTATTCTCTCCTATCAAGCCCGCATTCAATTCTGGCCACTAGATTTTGAAGTGCGGTCTCACAGGATTTCCCATGCTGATAGGCATGCTGCATCTCCGATAGTGGATACAGCCTCAAAGCAACTTTGCGCACGTGAAATTCTACCAGTCTCTCCATTCTTTTCAGTAAGAAGGATGTCAAACTTAGAAGTCTGAAACTCTTGGGGAGCGAATAGTCTTCCTTACCAATTTTCGGTATGCAAGCTACTCTGACAGTCCGCCAAGGTGTAGGAATATATGCCAGCGCCAAACCAGCGGTGAAAATTCTTTTCAGAGTTGGCAATAGCTGATCTATACCCTGTTGCAGCATAGCTGGATATTTTCCATCGGTGCCAGGCGATTTGAGACCATCAAAAGATGCCACAGCATATTTGATGGCCTCATCTATTGCCACGGCTGATGCAATATACCAGCTGCGCCGAGTTTTCTGACTTAGATCTAGCTCAGCCTGGGTAAGCGGACCAAGCTCCGACCTAGTGGTTATCTGATTGCCAGGAAAGTGAGTCTCCAGCAGAAGACTAAAAGTTTCCGCTTTCGTCTCTGTAAACTTGCCATCAGACTTTCTCAGTGACTTCGGTTTGGTCAGCTTGCCCCTGTTGAGAACCTTAACCAACCTACTGGTTTCACCGAGTGTCTCGATCTTTTCACAAAAATCTCTATAAGAAGCACTTTTCGACAACCAAATTAACTTCTTATAGTCTTTTTGCTTCGATCTAAAAAGATCCCAGTCACCTTCTAAATTTGTCTTGAGTGACCTATTTTGAAGTTTTCTGGATTCTTTCCTAAGTCGCTGCAGTTCTGGGCTCCACCAGGGAACCGGAGTTCTGCAGGGGTTTTTTGTCAATTGGCATGTCAGTTCAAAACAGCTGGTAAGGACACTAGTCAGGTTTTGAACAGATCTGTCTAGCTCTTCCCTAAACCGCACCCAGTTGGTTTTCCTCGGATTCCTCCTCTCCTGCAAAGTTATGGCCTCGCATTCGATTTGGAAAGCGATGTATCTATGGTCTGACAAAGACACCTCCGGCAGTACCCTCCAGTTAGTTACTGACTTGAAATACCTATTAAATAAAGTCAAATCAATTACCTTCTTGCCGTAACAAAAGTTGGCTGGGAGCCAACATTGTTAATTACCATGCCAGACGATAGTATAAAATCTAGGAGATGGTTTCCTCGTATGTTACATTTGCTGCTGCCCCAGACTGTATTCTGAGCATTCGCGTCGCAACACATAACTAGTCCCATCTCCCGAGTGTCACAGTACTTTATGAGTTCGACAACCGCCTTCGGTGGTGGAGGCATTACCGAATCATAAGGGAAGTAAGCCGACGCAACGACGAAGGTTTTCCAACTTCCGGTTGTTTCGTAGCTTACAGCTGCAGCAACCAGGTCCTTTCCACAGAATTGTCCAAGCTTGGTTACTGAGAGGAAATTCGGCACAATTAGACAAGCTCTCGGTCTTTCAGATCGCTCGTCACATAGCACCGTTACTCCACGAACACCCCCAAAACCACATATGCTTGTTCCGCACGTATGGCTCTTGGATAGATGTTATGTGGGGTTTTGTACGCACCACGGAAAGTCTGCTACTTAAGAGAGCGCTAGCAGCCTTTGAGTGGTGGAGGTTTATCTGCGAAAATATCAAAGATATAGTCGGAGTTTTATTAGCAGAAGGGCGCGCAACAGGTGCGCACATGCTTCCGGCGAGGCGAGTGCCTCTACCCATGGCTTTGCCTGCGCCAGCCATTTTCTGTCCGCTAGTGCTGGGACCTTAAGGGGCGCTTGCGCCTTCAGCTGACTCTGCAGCCTCTTTGCACCGCGCAGTCAGGAGCCCATCGGAGTGCGCCGCTTCAGGAGCTCGTTCAGCCTTATTGGTTTCCCGAGTCAAACCGTCACCGATACAACTTCGACCAGCTACCCTTCTATTGAGACAGAGATTAGACGTTCCAGCCGAAGCCTTTCCGCCATTTTCTTTCCATTCCAGCCCAGTCTACCAAACGAGAGACAGAGTTGCAGGTGTCTTCTGAGGTTGAAGTGGTTGCCAGCTTAGCAAAACCAACACACTTAGACCAACAATAGGGTCCATTGTGATAGCACGTGTATCATCAAATTTCTCTCTACCTATACTCTTAACCCTTATTCTTTGCAGGCAACTGACTACTACTAACTCAAACTTGATGAAATTCAGCATCATGCCTTGAAATGCCTTAAGAAATTAGAAATATGAAACAAACAAAAAAATCAAAGTTCGAGTGCGGACTTGGGGGGTGTCCTCATATGAGGACACTCGGAGAATATGTGTAAAAATATATCAGGTGTAGTAAAAAGAAATCCATTATTTTTGCATGAAATTGAAGGCTTTATGTAGCATAGTTAAAATGATCCGATTTAAGTCAAATATGCGCCGTTTTGTTCGATAACTTGTTGCCATTTTGAAGGTAATTCCATTATTCCTCTCTCATAGAAGCCTTTGTCCCTATTGGGAAAAAACTGGGACAGTCGATTTTCACAAGCCTCTCTTGAGGCGAAAATCGTTCGCCATGGACACAAACATGTGGTAATCACTTGGTGCCAGGCTCGGACTATAAGGTGGATGCATAACAACCTCCCAACCAAACTCCCGGAGCTCCTGGCGAGTCGCTATCTATGTGTGTGGCCTGACGTGGTCCTGATGGAACACAATTCCTCTCCTATTGGTCAAAGCTGGCCCCTTCTGGGCGATTGTTTCCTTCAGACGGTCCAATTATTGACAGTACAGGTCGGAATTAAGAGTTTTGCCGCAGTGTAGATGATTCCCTGCCAACCCCACCAAACACGCAGCAAAACCTTCCTGGCCGTCAATCTTGGCTTGGCCACCGTTTGTGCCGGCTCAGCGCCATTCCACCACGAACGTTTTCACTTTCAGTTGTCGTAAATGATCCAGAAATGGGTCGATTTTGTTGCGATTCAGCAGCGATTCGCAGATGGAAATTCGGTCCATGAGGTTTTTGCGTTAGCTCGTGTGGCATCGATACATCGAGCTTCTTCTTGTATCCAGTCTTATTCAAGTGGTTCCAAATGGTTTTTCGTGCAATGTTTAGCTTCTGGACAATCGAAACAGTGCTTATATGATGGTCAAACTCGACGATTTCCATGATTTTATCGACCATTTCGACAATTGGCCTTCTGGAGCGTGGTGCATCTTTCACATCGAAATTATCGGAACGGAATCGACGAAACCAAAACTGCACGTGATTGGCTGTTACAGTATCAGGACCAGAGCAGCTGGGAAGAAAAAAAAAGGTGAGGAATAGTTTCTTCCTCTTCTTCATCCATGCAGCTTCTACAAAACTTGTTCGCAAAATGGCCCAGCCTTGTAGCAAGCTTGCCTATTAGACAGTGCCCAGTGATGAGACCTATTGTAGTGCCGATATGCAATCTGTTGAGAGAAATCAAGTTCTTATGGTGTTTTAGATCCAGCTTCGGTCAAATCTGTTTTGTCGCTAGACATGTTGGTCCACTTGTCCACTGAATATCGATCGCCACTGCACCTGCTGTTCATCGATTTTGAGAAGGCGTTCGATAGTGTCAACACGGAGTTTATTTAGTGTGCCTTACGCAGGAGAGGTATTCCCGATAAACTAATTGCTATTATCGAAGCTACATATGAAGGCTCCAAATGTCACGTTCTGCACAGGGGAAGGTTGTCTGAGGAATTTGAGATCCAAAGTGGGGTAAGACAAGGCTGTATCCTTTCACCAATATTATTTCTATTGGTGATTAGCGATGTGCTTCATGCAGCTTTGTCGACGGGAAATGGTGGAATTCGATGGACTCCTACATCTCAACTGAAACATCTTAACTACGCTGACGATGTATGCTTACTCTCCCATAGAATTATGGACCTCCACCAAATGACAGCAGTTGTGGAGAGGTAGGCAGGCGTCGTCGGGCTGAAAAGTAATACGGCAAAAACTAAAATTATCAGCCTTGGAACAAACTCATCGGCTCAAATATGCATTGCTGGACAACCGGTAGAGAGAGTAGAGGATTTCCTGTATCTTGGGAGTATTGTCTCGACCGATGCGATGGTGGAACCGAACTGGATATAGCCAACAGAATCGCCAAATCAAAGTCCGCGTTCGGGGCGTTGTCCAAAATATGGCGAAGCAATGCAATCAGTTTGAGCACCAAGATAAGACTGTTCCGCTCCAACGTTGAATCCGTGCTGTTATATGGTTGCAGCACGTGGAGAGTGACCACTACTATCACTAGAAAGCTACAAACGTTCGTTAGTAGGTGCCTGCGCAATATCTTATGATTTTCTGGCCCAATCGTATATCTAACGAACACCTTTACGAGAGAACGGGTCAAGAACCAATAGGCACAACCATGCAACGGCGAAAGTGGCAGTGGATTGGTCACACGTTTTGTAAGGGTGACAGTTCCATAGCGAACTATGCTATGCAATGGAACCCTTTAACTCAGGATGGCAGAAGACTTGGCGATCCGAGGAGAACATGGCGCAGAACAGTCGAGAAGGAGGCACGGCAGTTAGGAAAAGTTGGGGAGAACTCAGACACATTGCCAGAAACCGTACACGATGGCCCGTAGGCGTAGTAGAGGCCATAGGACCCACAAGGGGATACAGGACATAAGTAAGTAAGATATTCTCAACACCAATTTTAAAATAATTTACTTTCACTTGTTCATCGTTATTTTCACCTCCATCGACTGTGTCTCCTCTACTGGTGGCTGGTGTATTCATACCAGATACAAGAACCTCTAGAGCATTTTCGAATATGCTAGATGTCAGTATGGGTGAATTGTGGAATGTGAAAAGCAGAACAAACTGATGTGCATGATGACCGTTTTAACAGATGATAGTACTGCCACACCATGCTCGTTCATAATGCAGTGCGAAAAGTAGTTTCTGCGGGTGCTACAATATCAATGTAATTGAAGTTTTGTTGAGCTACCTTGTTTGATTTTTTGCTGTACATGTAAATACTTTTTATTGCTCGCGTTCTTTAAATTGCTATTTTGTATTTCTTATAGTTTCTTTTTAGTATTAACTAAATAATATCTGAAATAAGCGAGTACAATCACAATGATGCATTTCTGCTTTAATTTCTTTTAAAGCTTTTAATATATGTATGTACATAAGTATAGGTACATGGAGCATAACTTATGTTGCCATCTACCCTTTTTTCGCGGGATACTTCTTTTTTTCAGCTCCCAAAAACCTATCTCGCAAAAATTTCCTAACGTATATAATATTTTGAATTAGATTTATCGCGAACATGAGACTGTTAGACTGAACGATGGCAGCAGGCGAATATTATATAAGGCCCATTCACAGCTCAGCGACCTGCGAAAGGCCGAACTGCGAACAAACCGTTTTTAGCACATTTATAAGCACGCCCTTGGCAATTTTACTATTCCAAAAGAACGGGGCCTAATTTATTTATCGATTAATATAAAAAAAAAACTTGAATTGCAATTAGTTTCTGCGAAGAAATTAATAATTCGCCGAATTTTCCGCGAATAAGCGACTGATTTTTGCGAACTGTCAGCTTTTATTCACATTCCACACATGTAGGACGCAATTCACATTCCCGCGAACAAAATATTCGCGTGAGTTTAACCTCACAATTCTTTTGTTTTGTTCTTGCTAGTTAATGTCGTGGTTGAATTTATCGAAAGAAGGTAAGATATTACCTTCTGAATGAAAGCTACGCTATATATTTATGCATTTTTCACGTTAAGGCAATTAGTTACAAAATAAATGACAGCTGAAATTCGCGGATTTCCGCGACCAGATAAAAAAGCAGCTGTGAATAGAATGTCAGAATTGGCGAATATTCGCTCGAATGAACCTATCATATACACGTTCACAGCGAACGAGTAAACCATACACATTACAGTACTACCTCGATAATGTGAACTAATTAAGACAGGGGCCTGTTCACATTCTAGGAGGGTTCACATTATTGGAACATTTTTTTTCAACTTCAAAGATGAAATTTGATTCGCATTAAGTCCACTTTGGTCTGCCCATTCGAGTAATGTATTAGAACACTGTATAGCACAAGCATGAGCGATTTTTGGAATGTTAACGATATTCTCACCGTTAATTGAAAGAATTTCATCATCTGAAGAATTTTCGTCAAGAGGATTTTTGACCTCGTTGCGCTTCGATGACCCAGTCTCTTACTTCTTGCAGTGAAATGTCATTTTCGTTGTTGACGACGCCTAGAACTCCATGAAGTTCTTCCAGTTGAGAATTTAAGTCATCAAGTAAAATACGATTTCGCCAAAGGCCTAAAGGAATTATGTCTTCTCCTACCCAAGTTTCTTCTTTCGGCATAATAGCCTTAAAACATTTAGCTATGGATGAAATTGAAAGTTTTCCCCAGGCCAATTTTAAATTTGTTATAGCATTTTTCAATGTTAAACGTTTTATTCCCGCTGCAAGGTCATCAATCGTTTTTTGTAGTCGGCTTTAAGCGTTTGAGCACCGTTTTTTAAATGTTCAGCGTTAATTTTGACCTCTTGGGCACCAAAACTGTCATTGTCTCAAAAACATCTTCAAAGTACAATAAACTTAGGGTTTTCCAATAAGAGGTTTCATTTGGAATTGTGTGCTATTCTGTCACCCGACAGATGAGGACTATAAACACCATTAATAAACATGGAACGATACACACTTCAACGACGCATTAAAGTTCTTAAAATTTCCTACAAAAATGGCGAAAATTTCGCTGAAGCAGATTGAAAAGTTAAAAGTTTACTCGGTCTACGTGAAACACCTTCTCGCCCAACATTTTCTAAACTAGTTCAGAAATTAGAGCGATTGGAACAAGTTTATGATCTAAACAACCAGAATCGTGCCCATCGCACAAGAACAGCTGAGAATATTGCTTCTGAAGCGCGGAGTGTGGCCGAAAACCCAGGTTTGCATCAGTGTCTCGTTAATTTAAAGAAAAGAGAATGTCGAAACCGAAAGGAAAATGCATCTTCAACGCAAAAGTTCGTTTTGACATATTCATGCTTAGAGTTCTACCACTTTTTGAAAACGAAGCCAGATTTAAGGCTGAACTATAATAGTCGGAAGGAATCTGAAGCTGATATTATAATTCTACGTTTAGCTTCCTTCAATACTGTCAATTGCTTAAGTTGCCTATAATAGGCTTATGTGTTCGGAAGCAACTGTCAAATCGATTTGCCTGTGTTGCTAATGTGTTGTTTTGTAAATTTTTTTTTTGTGTTACTTAATTTTGAAATTATATTTATTTTTAATGTACTTACCCCGAGGTTGAAAAGGCAATTGTGCGGGTCATAGCCATTCACGGCGATATTGAGAACGGGCGATACTATTGAAGGAACAACTGGAAAGCTGCAACATGCTATTAATAAAGTCCACGCTTGGACGAATTCTTGACGTATTGTGCTGAACGAAATCTACTCACTCACTCTAGATGTTTAGCTTAAATGGAAAACGCACATAAAAAAGAAACGCGAGTAGCTCGAAAATAAATATACTGCCTACTAGGAAAACATTCGAAGTTGAGCCTACATAACAAACTGCTTATCTGTAACACAAGTGCTAAGGCCAATGTGGACGTATGGTGTACAACTTGTACCAGGAAAAGCAATAGAAACATCCTACAAACTTTTGGAAATAAAGTTCTTCGAACGATCGTTAGCGCTCCGCGGTATGTACGTAACGAAGATATTCATCGGAATCTGGGAATTCCCAGTATCGTCGATGAGATAGCAAAATTTGCGCATAAACACAAAGATCGTGTTTACGGCCATTGTAACCATACCGTCATTCAACTACTCGCCAAAAACAATTCAATTCGTCGTCTGCAAAGACGAACGCTTTTGACCTCGCGTCATAGTATACGCCGGTCGTGAAAAAGGCAGGAACTTTCATTGGAATTTAACCTGTCTAAAGTGCTACATTCATTTAAAACTACATACGAACATCTTTTTCCAAAAATCACGAGTCTCGTAAGCGCAAATAAAACTGCTGGTTAAGTGTCGGCTTAGTTGTAGTATTAATTTTGAAGAGTACTGTTTTTTTAGTGAGAAAAAATCTCACATTACCATAAGCACGCGCGGTTCGGCCTTATGATGACTTTAGAAGTCTCGTGTCCAGTCAAATATAGCAAGAAAACATTCCCACCTTGGTGGAACGAGGAACTCTCGCGTCTTAGAAAGTTGACCAGAGAGACCTTCAATATCTGCCATAGCTGTAAATACTGGAAGCCTTATAAAGACAGTCTTAGAAAATATTAACAATTTGTAAGAGTGGCTAAAAGACAGTCATGGATAGATTACTGCCAATCCATTGAGACTCTAAAGGACTCTGCAAGACTCAGTAAAATTCTATCGAAAGAGCACTCCAATCCATCCATTCTTAGAAAGATAGATGGGGAATGGACTAAGTCAACAGCAGAATCTCTAGAATTTCTGATAAACATTAATTTTCCCGAATGCACAGATAATAGCACAGAGCCTGCTATTTATCACTTTGCCGCGTACGTCCTTATCTGTAAATACAGGCCAGCTGTTTTGGCACTGGGTGAAACACAGGTGGGTGAGGTTCAAATTATTCACTACTGCTTTATTTATAGAAGCCCCAACTTAGACAGCAATTCTACTTGTAATGAGTTTGATGGGCTGTCTGACTCCATTTCAAGAATTGTTTCCCATTTTCCTCGTACTGAGATCGTTATTGCGGGCGATTTCAATATACACAATTGTGGTTAGCTTCGACATTCTGGACAGACAACACCCGAAGGAAGGTATGTTGAGATCTTCGCTGCGGTAAATAATTTAACCCAGCTTGTAAACGAGCCCACACGAATTCCCGACACTGTCAGTCATACCGCTAACACTCTGGACCTGTTTCTGACATCTCATCCTGATAAGTATAGTATGAACATATTGTCGCCTCTAGGTTCGTCTGACCACTGTTTTATATCGGCTAATTTCTCGTACATCAACCACTCAGTTAAAGAAAATACTCAAAAAAGAATAGTTTGGCAATACGACAAAGCCAACTGGAACGGCTTGAACAGCTTCTTTAGGAGATTTAACTGGTCGCTATGCTTCCTCGATAGCGACGGGGATGCCGCCGCAGATATCGTCACAAATACCATCATCCTTGGCATGAAAACATTCCTTGCAGAGTGAAGAGTATCAAGCCAAAGGAAAATGCGTGGTACGGCTTGAGCTGTAAGGAGGCTATTAGGTTGAGGGAGTCAAGTTTCCGGTCCTACAAGGCCGACCCTACTGAGGAAAACATAAAACACATTCGTCGTGTAAAATTCAAATATGACCAGAAATTAAGGCAAAAAAGTCGACATTGTCCCATAGAAAGGTAGCAGAAATTTCTGGTCATTCGTAAAAAATGTAAAAATTTGTGCCTCATCTTCATCCCAACGCTCGTTTACAATGACATTCCAGCTGTCAGCTCTTTAGACAAGGCAAATCTACTCGCAGCTCAATTTGCTGCAAGCTCCACACTCCCAGATTGTGCCCTGCGTCCCCCTGTAGTTGAGCGCGTCGGATACTCTATGGGACAAATCCACTTTCGCACTCGTACAGTAGCAAGAGTACTTAAAGATCTTAACATTCACAATTCCGCTGGTCCAGATGGTATCTTCCCCATAATTCTGAAGAGGTGTTCTTCCACGCTGGCAAAACCACTGCGTAAGCTTTTTCATCTATCCTACTTCTCTGGACTCTTTCCGAGTAGATGGAAAACATCATTTGTCCCTCCCGTCCCTAAAAAAGGCGAATCTTCTTCTCCCTCCGATTACCGACCCATTGCACTTACGTCTATTCTTTCTAAGGTAATGGAAACGCTGATAAATTGTCAGCTTATGAAATATCTTGAATCCCGAAAGCTCTTTAATGACCGGCAGTACGGCTTTCTTAGCAAAATGTCGACTGGTGATTTGATGGTATATCTCACCGATAAGTGGAACTAATCTCTCCATCACTCTGGTGAAAGTAAGATTTTTGCGCTTGATATTTCTAAGGCATTTGAGAGAGTTTGGCATCCAGCTCTTTTGTCGAAAATACGTGCATTTGGTATCGATGAATCTCATCTTCAATTGATTAGAAACTACCTTTCAAATCGTTCATACAAGTTTTCTTGGACGGCTTCAAGTCTGCAATTCACCATATAAATGCTTGTGTTCCCCAAGGCTCCGTTTTGTCTCCGACTCTTTTTCTTATTATTATTAATGATCTCTTGTCTGCTACTTCTAATCCAATACGCTCCTTCGCTGACGACAGTACTCTCAGCATCTCATATTCGTTTCCAGACTTATGGCCCTGCTCTTCGGCTGTGAAACTGGAGCGGCAGCGTATGTTAAGCTCGTTAAATTCCGATCTTGACAGCATAATTAAATGGGGTACAAAGAACAGAGTGGAATTTAATACTTTAAAAACTCAATGCTGTCTTCTGTTGCTCAAGCGAAACCCAAACTCTCAGCCAGTATCAATGAATGGCACTTGCATCTCCGAAACCGAAAAACTTTCCATTCTCGGTATGTGTGTTAACGACAACTTACGTTGGAATGATCACATATTTGATGTCGCCAAGAACGCTGCGAAATGTTTAGGATTCCTTAAACAGTGCAAGAAATACTTTACCCGCTCTGATTTGGCTGCGATATATAAGGCATACATCCGCCCTAAGCTCGAGTATAACGCCCACATCTGGTCTGGTGCACCTAAAACCACATTGCACCTATTAGATCGTATTCAAAATCGTGCGTTAAAACTAGTAGGGGACAGAAACATTGCGGAGTCTATAGACTCGCTTGAACACCGAATAAAAGTTTCCTGTCTTTCATTATTTTATCGATTTTTTTACAAACAGTGCTCGAGCAAAATAGTCAGTTGTATTCCACCCCTTCAACAGTTCTCTCGTAATACTCGCCACGCCCTGAATGCTCATCAGTTCACCCTCAAGCCTATTTTCGGACGTACTGTGAAATATAGAGATTCTTTCCTGAGCCGTACAACACGGATGTGGAATGCTATGGAAAGCTGTGTTTTTCGCTCTCATTATAACCCACAAGCATTTAAAACCAATGTGCATCGGTTTCTCCTCTTATGTCTTCCCTAACTTTCCAACCGCCCGCGCTGTGTTTTAACATATTAAGGGTAGCCATAATCCCTTGTGCGCGTGCAAATTATTAAAAACAAAAAAAAAGTGCCTGCAATCTATCAGCAGACGCAATCTAGCGCCTCGGAAAACCTTATTACAAAGGAAAAACATTCCTGGGCCTTAAATAGATTTGCTTCTTATAAATCCCCGTTCCTGGACGGCTTTCTACCCATTAAGATACACAGATCAGGAGCTGTTTCCTGAACAACAACGTACCCCATGGAGATGAATGAGACTGGTTTTCATCCCAAAGGAAGGCAGACGCGGTCATGAAAACTCAAAAGATTTTAGCGACTCCTAGACAACCATTTGCTAAGCAAAATAGAATCATCCCTCTCCAAAGCTCAGCACACATACCTCAAAGGTAGACCAACAGAAACAGCTCTTCAAGAGGTAGTGTGCACTGTAGGAAACTGCATATACTACAAAGAATATACCCTAGCTACCATTCTAGAAATACGGATATAAGGAGCTTTTAATAAGGTACACACCGGGGAAAAAAATATTGTGAATCAGAAGCAAAGACAAAAAATGAACAAAAATCTCCCCAGTTGTCTGGGCGCCACCCCTGGAGTTTCTCTGAAGCATAAACAACTGAGCTTCGAAACCACTACACCAAATCCTTCTCTCTCTATATATATGATTTCCAACGCCCGCACTGTGTGTAAACATGTTAAGGGTATTCATAGCCTTTGTGCGCGCAAATTATAAAAAAAAACACACACACACTGAAGCAATCCTAGAGTCCCTGACGGAGCTGGGAATAGAAACCAATCTAAGTCAATGGATCGTTTCTATGCTTAGCACTAAAATTATTCAGGCAACACTAGGCAATAGCAATATAACTAAATTTGCCAGTAGGGGAACACCCCAGGGCGGTGTTATCTCATCTCTACTATGGCTGATAGTCATGAATTTAATCCTTTAAACATTAGACAAAGAAAGAATCAAGGTACTCGGGTGTGCAGATGATATGGTGATTAAGGATTTTGATGTAACAATCTACACAGACGGTTCGAAGATGGACCGTGGACTCGGTGCGGGTGTGTTTTCCGAATCCTTAAACATCTCTTAATCATATAGGCTTCCGGATTCTGCCAGTGTGTTCCAGGTAGAATTACTCGCTGCCCGAAAAGCTTGAAGCTCCTTGAATGCCAAAATGAGCTAGCTTCGCTAGATAGCCAACTCAAGGCAACCCTGATTTGGGTTCCAGGCACAGTAACGTTTATGGAAACGAACTTGCGGATGAACTGGCTAGGCAAGGCTCAGCCCTCCAACGCTTACTTACAGAATCAGTTCAGATTTCGCTTAGAGCAGTCAAAGCAGATATATCCTCAAAATTCCTTGCCCAAGCCAACCTCAGATGGACTAGGCTAAAAAACTGTGTCATATATAGAAAGATGTGGCCAAACTATAACAAAGCAAAAACAACCGACTTCTTAAACAGAACGCGTAGGGACATCGCCAGTATAACAGCAACCACCACGGATCGCTGGCCTATAGGAGAGCATGCAGTCAAACTAGGTATCCCACACAAAACACACTGTTGCAGTTGTAATGTCGCAATTGAGAAAGAAACCCTTATCCACATTTTATTCGTTTGTCCGGCACTAGCTAGGGCCAGACAACGAGCTTTAGGAAAACCTTTTTTCGATTCCCCTGAGGAAGTCTCAGAGAGAAACATTAAAGATTTAATAATCTTTTAAGACTCCACAGGCTGGATCTAGAGACTCCCCACCAACACACATTTTACATTCAGATACAGGTTTGTGGTATCATAACAGCACAAGAAACAATTGTATACGTACAATATCAATGTCAATATCAATATTAAAAGAAAAGTACTTCGGATTAATCCCTTTCGCTGTCATAGTTGACTTTCACCTCAAGGCCTCGGACTTCAATGTCTTCAATGACTTCAAGCGACTTCAATTATTGAATGCATTCAATGACTTCAGAGATTCCAATGACTGCAGAGCAATCAAAAAGATTGTAATCTTTTCACCTTGACAATGGAAATATTGTGACTTCAAATTTTTTTTGATTTACATTTTTTGAGTTGACGTTGAAATTGAAGTTTTTGGATCATTTTAGTGTGACTTTAAGGAATTCATTCGGCAGTGATTGTACTCTTTACAGCTCAGACATTTTCTTTATTGTTTCAAGTACTTAGCCAAATTCATTGATAGACATTTCTTTTTAATTTTCCAGGCTAATCATTGCTGCAGTCATAGCTGGAGTGCTACTTGAAGCCCAAGCCGTAATAACCTTAAACAAAGCCATGTACAATCCATGGTACGGACTGATGTTTCCTCTTTTTCTGTTTTCAGCAATTTTGGACAGACACTGGAAGCAGTAGCAGCGGAGCTATTTTCAGCAGCAATAGCGAACTCAGAGAACCCCCACGACCTGTTATTGATGACAGTTATGCCATAATCGACACTGCCACAGTTACCCGAACGGGTCAGCTGCCAAGGAATTGCACAGGGAACGGAAGTTGCATACCGAAATGTTTTGCCGAGAAGGGTAATCGCGGTTTACCTGGCCAACCGGGTATTCCCGGCCCAAAAGGATTGCCCGGCTATCCGGGTATTGATGGACCACCTGGAGACAAGGGTCAAAAGGGTGATCCAGGTCCATTGGGTCCCCGAGGACCAAAAGGTGAACGTGGCTCGGGCGGTTTCCCCGGAATTCCCGGTGTTCCTGGTCTACAAGGTTATTTAGGTAATCCCGGAGCTCCTGGTATTCCCGGTACTGATGGTTGCAATGGAACTGACGGTTTACCCGGTTTGGAGGGTATGCCTGGATTAGTTGGCCCACGAGGCTACCCAGGTAACCCTGGTTCGAAGGGAGAGAAGGGTGAACCGGCGAAAGAAATTGGCGATTTTGCTAAGGGCGATAAGGGTGAGCCTGGTTTTATGGGAAGGTCTGGCTTACCTGGAAATGATGGACCTCAGGGACCGAAAGGTGATCGTGGTGATACAGGAACTTATGGTCAGCCTGGTCCACGTGGTGACCGCGGTATTAAGGGTGAGAAGGGAGATTCGTGCGTGGCTCAACCGGTGCCTGGTGAGAAGGGAGCTAAGGGAGAGAAAGGTGAACCAGCAAAGCATGAAGCTTGGGTTGACGGATCGCATCCATGGGTTGGTGCCAAAGGCGATAAGGGAGATACAGGCTTACCAGGCTTACAAGGCGAAAAGGGTGGCGTTGGCTATCCAGGACAAGCAGGCAATGACGGTATGAAGGGTGAAAAGGGTCTCCCCGGACCATCTGGTGATAGAGTAGGTTTACTCGATAGCACTGTTAGTTTAACTATTTATTTTTTGTTGTATTTTTAAGGGTCGTCAAGGCAACTTCGGTCCACCTGGTCCAGCGGGTCAAAAGGGTGATCGCGGCGAAATCGGTTTGAGAGGATTGGATGGTAAACCAGGTCTGAAGGGAGAACCTGGACGTTCTGGCTCACCAGGTACACAAGGTTTAGTTGGGCCTGCAGGACCACCTGGAGGTGGCAAGGGAACACCAGGACCGGCAGGAGCTAAGGGTCCACGTGGTTTCCGTGGGCAACCTGGACCAAAAGGCTTAGATGGATACCCTGGTGCTCAAGGCCCACCTGGTCCGGCTGGACCTAAGGGTGGTCCTGGTCTAGCTGGTCGACCCGGTCTGGAAGGTCCACCTGGTGAGAAAGGAGATAAGGGAGATTTGGGTAGAGCAGGAAGCACAGGACCACTGGGCCCACGCGGACATACAGGTCCACCCGGACCCGAAGGAACGAAGGGAGAAGCAGGAAACCCTGGTATTGGTGTTGCGGGATTGAAAGGTGACGTCGGTACACCTGGGTAAGTTAGTCTCGCTGTTCCGATATATCATCATTAAATACGTTATCATTTACAGGCGTCCCGGAGATAAGGGCGCGAAAGGAGAGCGTGGTTTTAAGGGTAATGTTGGTGTTCCTGGCGATTCTCAATTAGGCAAACCCGGTATACCTGGTCGCCCCGGCAGACAAGGCGATAAGGGTGATCCAGGTCGTTCTGGTCTCCCTGGACAGAAGGGTGATACAGGAGCTAAGGGTGACATTGGCGGAAGGTGCACGGACTGTGCGCCTGGGCAGAAGGGTATCAAGGGCGATCGTGGATTAGATGGCATCAATGGCTTACCTGGAGCACGTGGTCCACCAGGAGATCGCGGCTATCCTGGCGAGCGCGGTGAGGATGGCCTTCCCGGACCCATGGGAGCACCAGGTGATAGAGGCAGCGATGGTTTACCAGGCTTACTTGGCCCAGAGGGTCCTGCTGGACGTGACGCAACTGTTGACTTGAGTCTAATAGCAGCAGAAAAAGGAGCTAAGGGTGAACGCGGTCCACCAGGTATCATTGGATTAAAGGGTGATCGAGGAGAACCTGGTCAGCCTGGTCTTTCTGGACTCAAAGGTGAAATTGGACCAAGAGGAGATAAAGGCTTCCCTGGCATTCCCGGACAAGATGGTGCACCAGGTACGCCGGGCAGAAATGGCTATCCAGGACCAAAGGGTGAGAGCATTAAGGGTGAACAAGGAACACCAGGATACGACGGCGCCAAAGGTGATAAGGGTGATACCGGATTTGGAGGAATAAAGGGTGAACCAGGTACCTGTGAAGCGCATCAGAGCTTGAGGCCACCTAAGGGTAACAAGGGTGATAAAGGTTATCCTGGAAATGCGGGACCTATGGGAGCAATGGGTGAGAAGGGCGATATTGGCAGAACTGGAGCTAAGGGAGACCAAGGCCCGCAGGGTCCTCCTGGACCCGTTGGGCCTAGAGGACTGACTGGACCACGTGGTGACAAGGGTAATCCAGGACCGATTGGATTCCCAGCAGTTCCTGGAAAGGATGGCGCACGAGGAGTACCCGGAAGACCAGGCGAGCGTGGTGTAAAGGGTGAACAAGGTATATCTGTTGCTGGACCACCTGGGCCAAGAGGTAACGACGGACCACGGGGTGAAAAGGGTGATCGAGGTCCACAAGGAAGCTATGGAGCGCCGGGATCCGAAGGAGCACCCGGCTATCCTGGAGATAAGGGTGATTCAGGACTTCCAGGAGCACCAGGTGCACCTGGAATCGTAGGACAAAAGGGTGACCTAGGACCAATCGGACCACCTGGATCGCCTGGCCCACGAGGTGCACCGGGTGTTGATGGAGTGCAAGGACGTGAGGGTGCTAAGGGTGAACCTGGTAATTCGGGACTGGTTGGTATGCCTGGACTGAAGGGCGAACGTGGTGAGGTCGGCATTGACGGTCCTAAAGGTTTTACTGGAGCCGGCGGACCACCTGGCATTCGAGGAACTCCTGGTAAACCTGGTATTGCTGGTGTTAAGGGAGATAAGGGTGAACGTGGTTTGAATGGTGTCGATGGACTTCAAGGTCTGCGCGGTCCACCTGGACCACAAGGCTTACAAGGTTTGAAGGGTGATATTGGACCGGTTGGTTCTCCTGGCGCCGATGGACGACCTGGATTAGACGGAGCTAAGGGTGATTTGGGTTTGCCTGGTTTAACGGGAGCTCCTGGTTTGCCTGGTGATGCATCAGAAAAGGGACAAAAGGGTGAACCTGGGCCACCAGGGGTGCGTGGTGCTGATGGTTTGAATGGAGCGCCTGGCTATCCCGGTGAAAAGGGATTGCCTGGAATACGTGGATATGGACAAACTGGACCTACAGGGCAGAAAGGTGAGCCTGGACGTGATGGAATTGATGGCAAGCCTGGTCTTGATGGCATCAAGGGTGACCGGGGTTATCCAGGACAGATAGGTATCAAGGGTGATAGAGGAATCGCAGGATTGCCCGGCACTCCTGGTGCCCCCGGAGTAGATGGACTACCTGGTGAGCCTGGATTACAAGGACCACGAGGCTTTGAAGGACCAAAGGGTGTGAAGGGAGACGCAGGTCTTAATGGATTAGAAGGCGGCAGAGGTGAGAAGGGTAATGCAGGTTTTCCTGGAAGTGTTGGAGCCCCTGGCCTCAAAGGAGAACGCGGCTACCCTGGACCCAGCGGACGTGATGCCGAAGCTATAACCATAATTGGCGAGAAGGGTGAAGCTGGTGAATTTGGCATAAGCGGACCTCCTGGTGCTATTGGACAAAAGGGTAATGCCGGCCTTCCTGGACGCGACGGACAAAAAGGTGAACGCGGCTTCCCCGGACCTCAGGGATTACCTGGCTTGAATGGAGCTCCTGGACTAAAGGGTGACATCGGACCTGCTGGTGAGCCTGGAGAGCCTGGTATCGCGATTAAGGGTGAAAAGGGTTTGCCCGGTCGCTCAGGAAAGAATGGACGTGAGGGTTTGATTGGTCTTGCTGGCCAAAAGGGTGACAAGGGGCTGCCTGGTTTGGCCGGTATGCCAGGTATTGTTGGTTTACCTGGACCACACGGTCCTCAAGGTGAGAAGGGAGACCGTGGTCCTATGGGTCTTCCTGGTAAAGATGGACAAGATGGATTCCCTGGCCGCATTGGACAGAAGGGTGAGCGAGGATTCCCAGGCGAGAAAGGTGACCGCGGTCCATCCGGATTCGAGGGACAAAAGGGAGACAAGGGCAACCAAGGTCAAGCAGGACCACCAGGTCTCAATGGATATCCAGGACCTAAAGGCGATCGCGGTTTAGTGGGACTAGAGGGTCTGCCTGGCCCAATGGGCGCAGTCGGTGAGAAGGGTTCAGATGGTATTCCTGGACGCAGCGGACGCGATGGTGACAAAGGTGCGCGAGGACAAAAGGGTGAACCGGGTCTAGTGCCACCACCAGGGCCAAAGGGTGAACCTGGACAGCCAGGACGTGATGGTGAGAAGGGTGATCGTGGATTACAAGGACTTCGGGGTCTCATCGGTGAGGTTGGCGAACGTGGCGAGAAAGGTGATCGAGGCTTGCCAGGTTCCCCTGGACCATTTGGACCACCAGGACCAAAGGGAGCTTTAGGTTTGCCCGGTATAACAGGCCGTGATGGCTTCCCCGGCACACCGGGTCAAAAGGGTGAACAAGGAGACGCTTGTGCCCCAGCGCCTGACTATCTCACAGGAACCCTACTCGTTAAGCACAGTCAAACCGAAGAAATTCCACGCTGTGAACGCGGCCACGTACAACTGTGGAACGGTTACTCGCTACTCTACGTCGACGGCAATGACTACCCACACAATCAGGATCTCGGATCGGCCGGTTCATGCGTTCGTCGCTTCTCAACACTGCCAGTCATGACTTGTGGACAAAATAATGTTTGCAATTATGCTTCCCGCAACGATCGCACATTCTGGTTATCAACTTCAGCTGCCATTCCAATGATGCCCGTCGAAAACTACGAGATGCAGAAATATATTTCACGTTGTGTCGTATGCGAAGTACCGGCCAATGTGATTGCGGTGCATAGTCAATCGCTGGAGGTGCCTCGTTGCCCAGGCGGATGGGATGGACTCTGGATCGGTTACAGTTTCCTCATGGTAAGTGAAATAATTTTTTCCTTTTTTTTTTTGTCGTGTCTCATACACCTCTGGAATAGAGCTGGAGGGGCAGGTGGCTGTTGAGGCGGGCTCTCTTGTACATTCATTTGCGTCGCAGACAGGGATTACTTAAATCTGATTATTCCTTGTCATCGCGGCGATGGGATCATCTGTGCCGAAGTAGGGGTGAAGAAATAAGGGGGCACCATAGTATAGGTAAAACATTCTCAGAATTGTTCAACTTCTGCTATTCCATGCTACTTGTAGGAGGGCTGGGTGTGACAAAGCGATGTTTGTATCCCTGCTATCTGAGCAGAAATAAAAAAATTCACTTTCTTCAGATTTGGTGTGAACTTACTACTTCCATATGTGAACACTGGAACCTGAAACAATGTTACAAATGGTTGTAAGTGTGATAGATACGTTGACGGAATATACAATTCCTGTACTTGAGATTTAACATAATACGGCAAGTATTAGTTTCGTTAAAAAATTCTGGTCTCGAGGTCGAGATTTTCATCAATCTTTTTTATTCTAGTACGAACTTACGCCTAAGAATATGACTTCTGTAATGCATTTAAGTAATTACAAGGCGTAAGGAAATAAAGATAAAAGATAGGAATAAAAGAGGTATATCTTTAGGTGTAGTAATGTCTCATTGGTCGAGGAGAACACGATTTTTGCATTCGTTTTTGATTCACAGTATTTTTTCAAGTTCTTGTTTTATTATTCTACTTGTTGTGTGACCGCATTGTTAAACTTTATTTGTGGGAAAAATGAATGGTTATGGATGGTACTTGAACCGACAACATGCTACCCACAAATGTTAATATCGATTGCTATTATAAGTGAAAGTCGGTTCTTGTGTGTCTGCATGTCCGTCTGCTTTTGCGTACGCTTGCCTGCAGCCTGATCAGCTATGTAGATTTGCTTCAAACTTCTTGTCTGGAATCTTAAATTTATAATTCGTAGAGAAATCCTAATTTTTAATCCAACGCTGAAGACAGTTACAAAGACTTCGCTTGTACCTGTGACAACACCCATGTAATAATGAAACTAAATACAACCTGAGTTTCAAACCACAATATTGAAACATCTCACTTCTTATATCTTCTTGCCTATTTGAATTAAATGTGCTATACTCTTAGGGGCAAGTTATTGCTTGTTAAGCTGTGACTGGCTCAGCTGGTATTGCCACGTTCAAAGAATAGATCATTTGAACCCCGTTAAAAAGGCAATATCAATGAATGTTCCAAAGACATCGCGAGGCAGAAGAGGCAGGCCTATAAACGTCTGAATCACGCAAATGCCACTACATCGGCATTTCATTAGCATCAGTAACCGAGTGCTCTAAAATCGGCAGGCCTGCCGATATTTTCTGAGGTTAAATAGGCGAATCCCACAGGCGGATCAGTAGAAATGCGGTGAAGAGGGAGGGTTATGATCAAAGGGATCATAACCTCGCCGAAATAGGAAGAAGAAGAAGCTGTGTTCTGGTATATTATATATATAATGTATCACTAATGTTGATCAGTACAATTACCAACCAAAATGGTCAAACATTTGATAGTGTACCAAGAGTGTAAGCGTAGTTTAAGAAACACAGCTTTTAATTCTCTCAAAAATAAGATTTTACCTCAAAACCAACATGTATTTTGGAGCTATCTCTGCTATCCCTTACTTACTTTACCTATGTCCTGTATCCCCTTGTGGGTCCTAGGGCTTCTACTACGCCTACGACTCATCGTGTACGGTTTCAGGCAATGTGTCTGAGTTCTCCCCAACTTACCCCAACTGCTGTGCTACCTTCTCGACTGCACTGCGCCATGTTCTCCTCGGACCGCCAGGTCTTCTGCCATACTGAGTTAAAGGGTTCTATTGAATAGCATGGTTCGCTATGGAACTGTGTCCTTTACGGAACGTGTGACCAATCCACTGCCACTTCCGCCGTTGGATGGTTGTGCCTATTGGTTCCTGACCCGTTCTCTCGTAAAGGTGTTCGTTAGAGATACGATTGGGCCAGAAATCCTTAAGGTATTGCGCAGGCACCTACTAACGAACGTTTGCATCTTTTTGGTGATGGTAGTGGTCACTCTCCACGTGCTGCATCCATATAACAGCACGGATTCAACATCCGGAGCGGAACAGTCTTAGCTTGGTGTTTAAACTGATTGCATTGCTTCGCCATATTTTGGACAACGCCCCGAACGCGGACTTTGATTTGGCGATTCTGTTGGCTATATCCAGTTCGGTTCCACCATCGCATCGGTCGAGACAATACTCCCAAGATACAGGAAATCCTCTACTCCCTCTACCGGTTGTCCAACAATGCATATTTGAGCCGATGAGTTTGTTCCAAGGCTAATAATTTTACTATTTGCCTTATTAATTTTCAGCCCGACAATGCATGCCTCCCTCTCCATATCTGCTGTCATTTGGTGGAGGTCCATAATTCTGTGGGAGAGTAAGCATACATCGTCAGAGTAGTCAAGATGTTTCAGTTGAGATGTAAGAGTCCACCGAATTCCTCCATTTCCCCCCGACAAAGCACATCTCTAATCACCAATAGGAAAAGTATTGGTGAAAGGATACAGCCTTGTCTTACCCCACTTTAAATCTTAAATTCCTCTGACACCCTTTCTCTGTGCAGAACATGGCATTTGGAGCCTTCATATGTAGCTTTGATAATAGCAATTACTTTATAGGGAATACCTCTCCTGCGTAAGGCACACCAAATAAACTTCGTGTTGACACTATCGAACGCCTTCTCAAAATCGATGAACAGCAGGTGATGTTGTGATCCATATTCAACGCACTGTTCAATGACAATCCGCAGGGTGTTGATGTGGTCGACAGAGAAGGATCCAGTGTGGACAGCTGCTTGTTCGGCGTCGAGTGTGTCTTCAAGATGTTGTTTGATTTGCTCCAGGATGATTTTAGCTATTATCTTAGCTACAGCAGGCAGCACGCAGATACCCCTCCTGTTTCCGCACTCCATTAAATTTTCTTTCTTAGGAAGCTTGACGATCATTCCCTTTTTCCGCTCGTTAGGAAAGCTCTCAGCTTCTCAAGCTCTCTCTATAAGTGGAAGCAGAAGCTCAGCCGATGTCGTTGGCGCTGCTCGTAAGAGCTCTGCTGGAATACCGTCAAGTCCTACCGCCTTGTTGGCTTTGAGTGTCTTGATCGCGGTAGAGATCTCATCATTATTACGAGTTGTGGTGCGTATTCGGGAACTTCTCACCTCGAGCATCTCAGTCTGATTTCGGAGCTAGCGAATACGTGGTCTTGAGCTGGTTCTCATCCGAAATGAGCAAGAAGCCGTCTAGGCTTTTCACTGGGTGTTGGCTGGAGCTGCGACCACCTGTCAGCTCTTTGGTGATTCTATAGACGGTTCTGCTGTCGCACCTCCGTGCAGCTTCTTCTGCTTCTGTAGCCAGCGCGTTGATGTGGTTGCGCTTGTCACGTCGCACACTACGCTGAACTTCGCTCAACTTCACGCGATATAGGGACTCTAGCTCGCTTGTCCCTGCTGCTGGAGTAGCTGCAACGCGAGCTTTCAGCTGTTTTCGTTCGTAGGTATCCTCGGAAAGCCACGCCTCACGTCTTCCCTGCGATGGACCGACAATTCTTTCAGCACCAGATGTAAAAACATTTTTCACAGCACACCAATGGTATTGGATGGTTTCGGGCAGTGAGCTGCTGATTGCTTCCACACCTTGCGAAAAGTGTTCCCTTAATTGTTGGCGCACTGAGGGATCATTAACTCAACACAACTTCGATATTGAACCTGGGCATTCTTGTGTTATCGTGGGATCTTCGAACTGCAGCAGTGCGTAGTTGGAGAGTAGCTTTCATAAGATGGTGATCTCCTGCTATCCCAAAATCTGCCCCTCGTTTGTTCCTGTTTCGGACGTCCAGAAAACTACTTCTAAAGCGGCGGCTGATAGCAAAATGGTCAATTTGGTTGGAGGTTGCTTGCCTGTCGTTGGAAACTCAGCTGACTTTGTGGCAGGTCCTGTGCTCAAACATGGTGCCACCTATCACAAGGCGGTTGGCATTGCAGAAATCCACAATTCGCCTATGTCATTGTTGCCTAGTCTATGCTTCCCGATTACATGTTTGAACATCGTTGTCGTTGCCTACAAAGCATTCAAATCCCCCATCACTATGATAATGTCTCCATTTGGTGTTGTGTGGAAGACGGCACTTAAGAGATTGTAGAAGTTCTCCTTTTCGTCCTCAGACGAATCATTCGTTGGAGCGTAACACTGTATGATGGGGGCGCATCGCACTCTATTCCGGAATCTGGGCGTCATAATTCTATCACCATGAGGCTGCCAGGAAATTAGACCCTTGCGTGTTGTTGTTGTTAAGAGTAGTCCGACTCCATATTTCTGCGGACTTCCAGATGGTCTTCCAGAATAGAGTAGTACAGTGTACTGTACTGGTACTCGCCCGCTTCTAACCATCTTATTTCACTTACCCCCAAAATGTCCCGTTTATATCGCATGAATTGATTTTCCAATTGAAGGAATCTGGCATTCTAAGGACCTTCGCCTCCCGAGTCGAGGAGCGTCTTTACATTCCAGAAACCTATCTTTTTTCGGGTACAATAGCCAAAAGTCGTCAACATGTGATCATTCCTTATCCGAGGCATAGTGTCGGTTTCCGTAGCGAGCTGGTTTCAGTAACGCAGGTTGCTGGCGCACGTTACCTAGTCTAGAATCAAGACCCTAGACAACCCGCACTTGCAATTTTAGCCTACACGTATAAGGGTTTATACGTATAGTTGCCCGGGGACCACCACTAGGAGGTAAAGTAAGCACTTCATCACGAGCTTGGTTGTTGCGTTACTGGCCCAAGCCAAGTTTTGGGCAGTTAGTATTTTCCCGATCAATCGCAATGCAGGCCCCCACTTGCTATCCCTTCCGCTTAATGTATCTGCTGAAGTTTTCGTTTGCATTTTGTTCCTTTCTCTGAGCCGAAGACTCAAGGGCAACACCAAGATGTTTCTCCTCGTAATCGCTACGACAGATGTCAATAGTGTCGTATCGAGGATGGTGCCCTATCCTCCTTCCGTATCATTCCATTTCTATATCTACGATGATTAAAGGAAATATGAACTATTATAATTATGTATGTATACATTTGTTGTAATGAATAATTCGTTAGATCGCAGTTTTTCATTTAAAAAATTAACCTATAAAGGAGTTAAATAAGCAGAGAAAAAAACAAAAAAAAAAGAACAAAAAAGAAACACAAAACTCCCCTCGCCGTACCTTACAAATAGGGTTTCTTTATTCAGTGTTCAAAATACATCAAACTAGTCTTTTTGAGTTGAGAAAAAACGTAACCACTCTCGTCAACAGCAACTTGCTGCTTTGTCTTTGCTCTCATATGTTGGGCATTATATGTACATACATACATATAGCGCTAGTGCAGCACTTTCACTCGCACCTTTCAGTCATACGTTATGAAACGAGCCTCGTATCTATCATGACGCCTTGCAAATATTTGATAAGCGGTTTAGATATAATTTCATGTCCGTCAATTGTAATGGTGATAGTTTTAACATTTTTTTTTGCTGCTTATTAAAACTGCTTCAGTTTTATGCTCCATTCACGTACTATCTTTATTGTCGCATTGATACATCTTCCACCCCCTTCAACACTTTAGTAGCGACGACGATGGCGATACCGTCAGCAAACCCCACTGATTTTGCCTCTTCGGGTATAGAGAGTCGCGTAATACCGTCGTGCATACATACGATACGATACTATGATTGGGGCCCAAGTCCACTGCGACCTATAAGATCTATGGTGCTGGCCCATTGGTTAACCCGAATTAAAAATTGAGACTCTTGATAAACTTTAATAATGTCTTGGGTTCCATGTTCCAGGTAGTCGCTGGGCCCATCGATACCCGCGTTAGGTGGAGTAATCTTTTCTTTGCGGCCCCAGGGCATTCACAAAGAATGTGTTCTGCTGTTTCTCTTTGTTCCCCACAGAGTTTGCACATGACCGTATCTGAAAGTTTCATTTTATTTAGATAGTACCTGAGTGGACAGTGTCCGGTTAAATAGCCCGTTACAGTTCGCAATTCGTCGTTGCATAGTTCAAGCAACTTGCTGGCTCTATTTCTGTTGGAGTTTATGAACTTCTTCGCTTGTCTTAGGCCCTTTTGGTTGGCCCAGTATTCGGCGAGTCCTTTAGCTTCCCATTTTGTTACTGTGGAGTGGATATCACTGGGTGATACCCCGAAGTAGGGTTTAGGGCCGATGTGTGGGCGCCCAGCGTCTCTCCTCGCCAGACAGTCTGTTCGTTACTTACTTACTTAATTAGGTGGCGCTACAGGTCGGGTTGAACCTGCGCCTCAACCAACAAGCCTCTCCATTCAGATCGGTCTTTAGCTAATTGCCTACAGTTGCGCGTTTCAAGTTGGTCGAGGTCCCCTTGAACTTGTGCGCGCCACCTACGGCGATGATTCCCTCTACTGCGTCGTCCCTCGGGGTTAGATTCAAAGACTCTGCAGGCCGGAGCGTTGATGTCCATTCGCTCTACATGTCCTAGCCATCTCAGACGTCCAATACGCAGTTTTTTTTACTAGGTCGATGTCGCTGTACAGCTGGTATAGTTCGTGATTGAATCTTCTCCTCCGAAATCCGTCAAAGCAATTGGGACCGAACATCTTACGAAGAATTTTCCTCTCGAAGCGACCAAGGATCTTTATCCTCTTTTAAAAAAATTCATGTTTCAGCGGCGTAAAGCAGGACTGGGATGATCAGGGTCTTATATAGAGTCTCCTTAGTTGTTCGAGATAGGGCTTTACTGTTGAATTGCCTTATAAGCCCAAAAAACAGCGATTGGCAAGAGTTCTTCTTCGCTTGATCTCTGCGCTGATCTTGTTTGTAGAATTTATAGCAGAGTTCGCTTATAACTAAGGTCCAGAGCAGAGGAGACAGTACTCCCCCTACAGACAACCTCTGGTGGCTTTAATAATTTTTAGCGATCCTCCGCAATCTAGCTTTATTTTTCTATCATTTTTCTGCTTTGTAGCATAGACAGAATCCAGTTTATGATCAGGGGTGCGATACCATTCCTAGACACAGCCTTGTTTATTGCTTCATATGAAGTGTTGTCAAAGGCTCCCTGTATGTCAATAAAGGGCGGTTTCTTTTTTGTTAATTTGTGAAACCAGGCTGTGGATTTGCCAAGTTGGTATGCAAATTGGTGTGCATGTAATGGATCAAGAATAAGGAACTTTAGGAGAAAGGAGCTGAGGCTGATGGAACAGTACGATTTGGACGATTGTTCCGCCGGCTTTGGTATAAAGATTACCCTGACCTCTCTTCAGCTGTTTGGTATATAGCCTAGTGTTAGACTGGATCTGAATATCCGTAAACGGGAAGGAGTCAATAATTCCTGTCCTTGTTGTAGGAGACAGGGAAAGATGCTATCCTCAACTGGAGAGAGTCCGTTTTATATACTTACTTACTTAGGTGGCGCTACAGTTCGGGGTGAACCTGGGCCTCAACCAACAATTCTCTCCATTTAGCTCGGTCTTTAGCTAATTGTCTCCAGTTACACACTCCAAGTTGGTCGAGGTCCCCTTGATCTTGTGCTTACCACTTACGGCAAGGAGGCCCTTTACTGCACCGTCCCTCCTGGTTGAATTCGAAGACTCTGCGGCCCGGAGCGTTGGTGTCCATTCGCTCTACATGCCCTAGCCACCTCAGACGTCCAATACGCAGTTTCTTGACTAGGTCAATGTCGCTGTACAGCTCGTAGAGTTTGTGATTGAATCTTCTCCTCCGAAACCCGTCAGGAGGAGAAACGCAAACGGGAGAGTATATCTTACAAGGAAATTTTCTCTCGAAGCGCCCAAGGATATCTTCATCTGCCTTCAATAATGTCCATGTTTCAGCGCCGTAAAGCAGGACTGGGATGATCAGAGTCTTATACAGAGTCTCCTTAGTTGTTCGAGATAGGGCTTTACTGTTGAATTGCATTATAAGCCAAAAAAAAAAAAAAACAGCGATTGGCAAGAGTTATTCTTCGCTTGATTTCTGCGCTGATGTCGTTCTCAGAGTTTATAGCAGAGCCAAGGTTGACAAAGCCCCTTACTTCCTCGAGGTTATAGCTGCCCACTGTAACGTTCTGTCCAATTCGTCGGTGTTAACTTTCCCTTCTTGTTGATAGCATATACTTGGTTTTACCCTTGTTTATCGCTAAACCCATTTTGCCGCTTCTACTGCAATGTTTGCAAACGCACCGGTGACATCCCGCTGCGTGCTTTCAATAATGTCAATATCGTTGGCGTATGCAAGCAGTTGTACAGACTTGTGATAGATTGTGCCTCCGGTGTTGGCTTGTGAGTTCCGCACAATCCGCTCAAGTACAATGTTATAGAAGTCACATGATAGCGCGTAACCTTTTTTGATATCAAAGATCTCGGTGAAGTCATTGCCGACCTTGATGGAGCAGCGAGCGTTCTCCATCGTCATCCTGTACAGACGAACAAGTTTGGGAGGGATGTCAAAACTAGATAGTCCTCCATATAGCTCTTCTCTATAGATGCTGTCATAGGCGGCCTTGAAATCGATAAGAAGATGGTGGGTATCGATTTATACTTCTTGGGCTTTCTCCATTATCTTCTGAAGTGTGAAGATTTGATCGATGATGGCCTGGTCTGAAACTGCACTGTTAGGGGCCAATCAGGCCGTTGATAAAAGGTTTCAGGCGTTCACACAATATCGCAGACAAAATCTTGTATGCGATGTTGAGGAAACTGATGTCTCTATAATTGACGCAGTTGAGGGGGTCTCCTTTCTTGTGGATCGGGCAAACGATGCTGAGGTTCCATTCATCAGGCATACACTCGTCTGACCAAATCTTAGAGTTGAGTTGATGTATGCTCTCTATCAATTCATCACCAGCTGCCTTGAATAGTTCGGCCGGTAAGCCGTCCAGCAGCCTTGTTGGACTTCAGTTTGGATATAGCTATCTTCACTTCGTTTCGGTCAGGTGGACGGAAATTTTAACTATCATCGTCTATGTTGAATGATTCATTCTGCTTGACAGCCTTCGGAATACCTTTTTTTTGCGAATCCCTTTGGGTTCTTAATCTTCTTCTTTTAATTTGCTTTTAGAATTTCTTGTCTACTACTTCGCTATATTGAAATGCTCTGTAGAAGTGCTGCTTATTCCTGTTTTTAACGGAGCTCAGCATTCAACCATGGTTGTTGTCTGATATTGGTACCAGTTTTACTGTTTCTCAATACGTTTTTGTACTTTAAGGCCTTCGCAATGCCGTTTTGCATTCGTAAGATTCCTAAACACAGCTTTGGGTTCGGGATCAGTAGTTATAGTAAAACCAATTTTGATCTATGGTCAGAGCAAAAGATCTCATTGTAGACTTTCAAATAAAGGAAATTGGATGAGTTCCGGTCTTGATGATACATATTGTAATTTCAGCTCATTCCTACGCGAATGTTGTGTTTAGTTGTAAATCCTGACAATTTTCACGCTGTACTTGGGGCTTTATTTCCATGCGGTTCAACTTATTGAACATTTGTATTAAACGTATTATAATATAGTTTGTGCAACTAGAAAGGTTCTGTCTTTGGTGTTGGCTATTACTTTTAGATTTGATTCCTACGGAGCTATTGACTGAATCTTTTAATATCAAACGTATTTATTTTCTAAACTTAATTTTATTTTTAGCACACTGCTGTTGGTAATGGTGGTGGTGGACAAGGTCTTTCATCGCCTGGTTCCTGCTTAGAGGACTTCAGATCAACACCGTTCATCGAATGTAACGGCGTCAAGGGACACTGCCATTTCTATGAGACTCAGACCAGTTTCTGGTTGGTCACTGTCGAGGAGAGCCAACAGTTCATTAGACCCGAACAGCAGACGCTTAAGTCTGGATTCCTGAGACAGCGGGTGTCCAGATGCCAAGTGTGTATTAAGAACTCGACATAAGTCCAAAGCTACAAGCAAACAAAATAGAATTGTATCCGAATTAAATTTTTTTTTTTCAACCAAAAATAATTCTGTATTCCTATTACCATTTCACGTCTTCTCCATACATACATATGTATTTTTTATCCTATCTCTACGCTGTAACTTAAAAAAAAAAATATTTTATCCGCTTTTTGTTTGTTTGTTAAGAAAAAAAAAACGTTAATCTTAGATTGCTATACTTAAGAGAGTGACCAAGTAAAGTAATAGATATCTTTTTGTAATATACTACTTAGACAATACACACAAAACACAGCCAATTGTTTATACTATACATATATATATATATATATATTTGTGGAATATATATGTTTGTTTAATTTTTTTTTGTAATTTTTAATTATAATTATTATTATTTTCTTTTTGTTTAACGTGTTTTTTTTATTCTTCCTTAAGTGCTATACACCAAATCGATTTTTATTTTTTTTTTTAAATGCAAATGTGAATTTACAGTAAAACTTATTTGAACTTTTGCAATATAATAGTGTTGTTTAACATTAAAAATGTCTACAGATGCAACGCTTCCTTTATATAGATTTATATATAATGAAAGAAAAAAGATAATAATAATTATAATTTTGATGATGCATAAAAGATTCTGTTGTACGTATATGCTGCCCGCAAGTTGGGTGTACGAATTTACTGCCAATTTATAAATGAAAATCAAAATATTAAAAAATAAAATAAAATAAAAGATAATGAAAAAATGGTGAACAATTTGTAGTTTGTAAAATTCTATGTAATTATTATTTTTTTAATGGAATTAAAAATAAATATAATTAAATTGCTATATGATTTATGCGTGGAGCATAAGTTTATAAGCAAATCCAAACTAATGAAATTGTAGTTATACAAAATAAAAACAACGAAATAAATAAATTTGTTGGGTTTTATTTTTTGTCGGAATTTCAGGAGGTCCATTATATTCGTCGTGAAATGAGTTTGATGTGTTTCAATGGGAATGACATGTACATACCTAACTTATCTACCAAGGTAGGTAGGTAGGTAGGAGTGGTTGTGTCAGCAAACCATGCCGACACTTAATTAGCGCAGAAGCGCCGTTTTATTACCACAACTCAGGTGACCTAACGGATGTAACAAGGACGTTAACTACTAGGGAAAAGAAGAAGAAAAAGGGGGTTAGGATTATTCAAATCCACCCCGTTGCATTGAGGAAGCTGATAATATCCCCAATGGTAATCTCCGCTAGCTCTATAAGGTTGTCGAAAAAGAGTTTAGCTAAGGTGCGCTGTCTGGCCTTGCCTAAAGCCGGACACTTGCAGAGGAAGTGTAAGATTGTTTCTATCTCATCAGCAGTAGAGAAGCAATCTTATGTTTAGCTCATCTATATGTAGGCCGCCTCCTAAGCATTCATGCAAGTCATTTATATATAGAGAGAAAAGTAAAGGTGATAAAGGACAACCTTGTTTAACACCAGAGATTGTATCGAAGTCTTGTGACAACTTTTCTCTCCATACTGACGACTTAGTGCTCTCATATATATTCTCCAGCAATCTGACCATTTTAGTTAATACTCCCGTTGTGTGCAGTTTGTATATTAATAATTTCCGCGATACTTTGTCAAACGCCGCTTTGAAATCTACGAAGAATGCGTAAACCTTCTGTTTTTCATAAAACTTTAAGTGCACTATTGCAGCTAAGTTGTAGATGTTGTCCACAGTCGAATAATTTTTCCTGAAACCAGCTTGGTATTCAGCTAAAATATTATGTTTTTCTACCCAAGCAGATAGTCGTTCGTTTAGGATACCCATCATTACTTTCGCAATACAGTTCATGAACGATATCCCCCTGTAATTACTTGCAATCTTGCTATCTCCTTTCTTGAAAATTGGAAAAATTACACTTGTTGTGACGGTTTCATCAACTCGGCCCCTGTGAAATATATGATTAAATGCCCGCGTCAATTTTACCAGGAACACATTGGGAGCATTCTTAAGGAATTCATAGGGAATCCTATTTTCACCCGGGGCTTTGTTTAGTTTAGCCTTTGCCAGTACCCTCCTTACCTCTACAATTGATATAGCTGCATCTAGATCCGCATCCTCTTGAAGCATTGCTGCGTAGTGTATGTCTTTGGATGCCGGCGGTGGATTTAATAGCTGCTCAAAGTAGGTTCTAAAATCGGATGCCGTTATTTCAGGACACTCTTGCGTGGTTTGCCTTCTCATCTCCTTCGCGATCTTCCACCATTCCTTGCTGTCTTTTATCAGATTTATTTTTTCTTCCAGATAAGTGTAGTACTCAGCTTTTTTTTTCTTCACATAATTTTTTATATTCTTTATTTGCCTCTATATATTTAGCTCTATCCCTTGGACTTGAAGTTTTTTTAATTAACTTTAGCGCGTTAAAAGATTTTCTTCTCGCTATGGCGAGAATCACTTGTTTTTTGGTAAAGTATTAAGACTGCTTGAATCACACAGCATACTTGTTGAGGCCTTTATTATATCTGTTAGGTCTTTCAGTTCAAAAATTTCTTTCTCTCGCCTTGCTTCCAGTATATTGTTGTGTAGATTTTGGCAATATAGCTCCTTTTTACTTTCTTTCCACTTGAGCTTTGGTAACAGATTGAGTTTTTTTTGTGATCTGACCATATTTTTTCATCTACCGAGAAGTTTTCTGTGGGTAAGCAGCTCTTGTGATACAGCACAAATGTCGTTGACAGAGGTTCCAACGTTACTGACATATGTACGTGAAATTTCCAGCCTCGTCTCCTTTTGTTTGTCCGTTGTTGACCACTAGTCCACATTCACTACAGAATTCAATGAAT
Source organism: Brachypalpus laphriformis (assembly GCA_945910035.1). NCBI lineage: Eukaryota > Metazoa > Arthropoda > Insecta > Diptera > Syrphidae > Brachypalpus > Brachypalpus laphriformis. The sequence continues at coordinate 131,828,274 of OX246755.1, forward strand.
TGTTTGCCTTTGGCATTTATAATTACATCCCTTGACTTCCTTATGCATGTACCTGTTTTAAATGTGTTTCGATGTATATCCTCTATTACCTGCCGCATTTCGCCTATTCTAACGTTCAGATCACCGATAACTAGTTACAGGGTTGCGTACGATTTTCTATGTAAAAAACTTTTTTGCCACACTAAACTCTCCTTCCCAATTAGCACTTCTGATATACAATAGTATAATCGTTAGTATCTCATAATCTGAATTTATTTTAATCATATCCATCCCATCTGTGTTGTCAAATACATGCTGAATTCCTGACTCGGTTAGATTCTTTTTTACTCCATACATACATCCGCCTATAGCTCTTCCATAATTACTAAATTTTATTGCTGGTTTCCAGAATGTGCTGAAGCCTTGAAAATATTTCTTATAGTGATCAGTTTTGTCTTCACATATGTGTGTTTCGAGTAATATAACAATATCATAGGAATTAACATATTCAAATAATTCATTACATAAATATTTATTGTGCAATCCATTTATGTTATATGAGAGTATGCTAATGCTTTTATTGTTATTATTGTTTATTTTTTTTAAATACTTTACCTTATCAATGCTTTTACAAATGTATGAGAAATTGCTACTACAGACGTTTACAAGTTTTTTGCATTTATTTTGGACAATATACTCTTAAATTCTAAATTAATATTGTTAAAAGGCTCACCATAAATACTTTTCAGCACCTCTTTCGCTCTTTGTTGGCCACAAACTAGAACATCGTTCTTGTTCCAAACAAACCATTTGCCATCTATTATTAGTTTGTTATTACGAACGCTTACTCGTTTGCTCCTGTTGGTCGCTGGGATGTCTTTCTTCAGCTTTAACATAGCCTTCTTACGTTGTTGTCTGTCGCTGTTCAGATCCTGATCAATTGAGATTGTAGAACCCACTAAGTTTTTTGTATGCCTTAACACTTCGTGCACCATCCGTTCTGATCTCATCTCTGCTATCACTGTCATCTTGCCATTATGTTCAAAAACCTTCTTAGTAGAAACAATTTCGATCGGGGATGTTATTTTGAGCTCATCTTTGCATGTAGTTTCCACTGCATCAACTATCGATCCGCCTGCTTCGATGCCTTTGAATACTAAGTTGTTTCTTTTAATTTGGTCTTCCAGCTGTATCAATTGTCTGTGATCCATTTCTCGTCCCTCTTTCAGCATTAGAACTTCTCCTTTTAGCGCTTGGTTTTCGGCTGTAAGTATGCTTATTTCCGCGTATAACTTGTTTACGTGATATTTGACTTCTTCCATATCTTTCTTCGCCGGCAAATTGTTTAGCTTTTCATCAAGGAGTGTTGCCATGGAATTCTGGATTAGCTACAACAGTTCATTAGCATTCATCAGCAGTATTGCAGCTACGACAGTGTGCATTAAATGCAATGCCTATTCTGGCCGCATGAACCCCGATGGGCCAGTGGCCAGTAATAACTGCCAGAGTTCTTGCGATATCTGTACGGTTTCTGTTTAGTAGATCTTGCTTTTAGCAGATAGTGCACGAAGATGCCTCCCTTAAGGACCCCCAACGGGACGTTCACCACCTTTGCTAGGGAATCATCAAGGGCAGATCCTTGCCACGCGAGTTCATCAGCCCGCTCATTCCCCAGAATGTTGCTGTGATCTCTACCAAGAGGCGAACTTAATTATTTCAGCTGTCATGTCAGTTGCACTGGATCAGAACCATCTTCTCTAGCCAGCTGTGATTAAGTTGGTTGGGTGCGTCCATGGCTCTTCCCAAAGATACCTATGCTAGTCAAGAGTTTTTGAAAACGTTCGCGTTTGAAGTCGGTTTAAAGGTCGTAAGAATCTCTCACCTACATATAAGATATAGTATAGACATTCGTTAATCGTCTTACGAAATGGGTGGAAAGCAAAAGATAATATCCGATTTTCAAGCTGGTTTTCGAAAAAAATTATTTGTGCTCATGAATATCGCCGAGACGTATAAGCCGAACCAAAAGAAGCTATATGCTATGCTATTCGTCGACTTTCGAGGTGCATTTGACTCCATACCTCGAGAGGCTCTTTTTTGTAAACTCCACAACCTTAAAATCTCGACTGAAGTAATTGAAATCTTAAGATCTATGTATGAAAGCAATGTAGCGTGTGTTTAGGATGGAAAAACTTTATCTGATGGGTTTGAAGCAACAACGGGCGTAAAACAAGGGTGTGTTTTAAGCTCATTGTTATTAACTTTGTACACAAACGACATAACAGAATGCGTTAAGGGAGGGATCGAGTTTAACCAGACAATTATTACCGCTCTATTATATGCAGATGACATGGTTTTCTTATAAGATACGGTAGAAGACATTGTTGTTGTTGTTAAATCTTTTAACCCCTCGGGGGGGCATAGGGCGTTAACCACGCCTGCGCGCCATCTTGTTCAAAGTTCTGCAACGCGTTTGAGCTGCCTCCAACTCATTCCTTAAGAGCTCGATTCCTCCTCAACTGTTCTGCGCCACGTTTGCCTAGGGCGTCCCGCTATTCTGCCTGCCTGGGTGAGCGGATTCCACTGCATGGCGTATTTCGCAATGGAGTTGTCTTCGCGCCGTAGGGTGTGTCCAATCCATTGCCACTTTCTTCTTCGTATAGTAATGCTTATAGGTTCTTGGCCGGTTCTCAGATAAAGTTATTCATTGGAAATGCGTTCTAAAGCTGATAACATTACTTCTCCAGATTTTAGATAGCATTCCAAGCGCAGCTTTAGCCTTCCCGATTCTGCTGCACACATCCAGTTCGGTGCCACCGCCATTAGCCGAGACCACACTTCCTAAATAAAGAAAATTATCAACATCCTCGACTTCCTGTCCGGCAATTTTAAGTTGAGCGCGGTTGTTAGGAGAAGTGCTCAGCGCTTTTGTTTTGGCTGTGTTTAGTTTTAGCCCCACTTTGTTTGCCTCAGCTTCTAGATTTTGGGCCATCAGATGAAGATCTATTATCCGATGTGAAAGGAGACAAACATCATCAGCGTTTTCTAGGTGTTTAAGGTAAGATGTCATAGTCCAACGAATTCCATAGTTGCCTTCCGTCAATGCTGCACGGAGTACATCGCTGATAACGACTAAGAACAATAGTGGGGACAGTATGCACCCTTGACGTACTCCACTTTGGACTTTTAAATCCTCCGACACCTTACCATTGTGCACGACGTGACACTTGCCGAGCTCGTATGTAGCCTTGATAATAGCTATAAGTTTTTCTGGGATGCCTCACCTGCGCAACGCCAACCAGATAGCATCTCGATTCAATCTGTCGAAAGCCTTCTCGAAGTCGATAAACAGCAAATGTAGCGGAGACCTATACTCAACGCATTGCTCGATAATGATCCGTAAGGTGTTTATGTGGTCGATGCAGGTGGATCCAGCGCGAAAGCCTACCTGTTTCGACATCGAGAATTGAATCTAAATGTTCTTTAATTCGTTCTAGTATTAATTCTAATTCTAATTCTAATTCTAGAAGGCATGCAACTCATGATCAATCGACTCGAAAGGTACTGCGTCACTTGGAACTTGTCTATCGAAATCGAAAATTATGATATCTAGAGTTGGGGGAGGAAGATACGCTAGAAGAGAAAATTGGAATTTTCAAGGTGAAAGGATAGAAATCGTACGCAAATGCAAATATCTTGAAGTGTCTATATATCAAATATCTTCTTTTCTTCCTATTTCGGCGAGGTTATGATCCGAAAACAAGGGATCACAACCCTCCCACTTAACCGCATTTCCACTGACCCGCCTGTGGGGTTCGCCTATTTGACCTCAGAAAATATCAGCAGGCCTCCCGATTTTGGATTACTTGACTACTAAGACCAATAAAATCCCGATGTATTCGCATTTGTGTGATCCAGGCGTTTATAGGTCTGCCTCTCCTGCATCGCTATGTCTTTGGAACGTGCATTGATATTGCCTTTTTAACAGGGTTCAAATGATCTCTTCTTTGAACGTGGCAATACCAGCTGAGCCAGTCGCACTCTATCTTTTGTAAGAAGGTTTCCTTAATGTGAAAGCTTCCACGGACTTCGAACTTCTTATTCGATGAAGCTTTGTCACTCCTGCTGTCACGCGAAGCATCTTCATCTCAGCTGCCGCTAATTTACTCTGATACGTTTTGTACATTGTCCAACATTGTGAACCGTATGTGAGCGCTGTACGCACAACTGCGGTGTAGAGCCATCCCTTCAACTTAGGTGTCTTCTGTCTCAGAAAATAGCGGAATTTTCCCGCCACTTCATCGACCCTACGCTTACGCGAGGATTGATGTCGTCATCACAAGTTGCTTTGCTATTGATCATAGATCCCAGATATTTGAACTTTTCGGACTTGGGAAGCACTGTTCCATTCAAATAAATGTCTGGAATAGGTCTGAGTGGATCAGAGATCGGGCAGCACAAGTACTCTGTCTTTTTTGAACTAATGCGATGCCCATTTCCCTTCAAAAGATCCACCCATACATCAAGTGCTCATTGCAGGGATGTAGGATCCTCACTTATGATGGCTCCATCGTCAGTAAGGAATAATTGATGTACCTTGGGGTCCATCACCTTACCTTCAAGCAGATATTCAAGGAATGTAATACAGAGCAAAGGAGCTTCTCTGGTGCACCCCGACTTTGATTGGGAACTCTTTGGTTACTCCAGCGGGGCATCTTACTCTTATCTTTGCTCCTTCGTACATGTCCATGATCATCTGTACATAGGTTTCTGGAATCCCTCGATGTCTTAGCGCCACCCATATCAGATCTCGTGGTTGTCTGCCGAATTCCTTTTCAAAGCCAACCAATACAATATACAGATCCTTTAAGGAATCACGATGTTTTTCCGTTATGATCCTTATGCTTTGGATTGCATATGTGGCTGACTTACCCGCGACAAACCCACACTAATCATCAGATAGCCATATTATTTTTCGCAGTCGGCCACCTAATACTCGCTCAATAATCTTCATGCTGTGTGACATCAGCTTGATCGAACAGTTGTTATCACAGTCACAGCCCTCCGTACTCTCTGCTTGAAGCTGGGCGCACTTCCTCTTCGCTTTTTTCGTGCAACATCTGTATTCCCCTTCGAGGCGAGTTTTTTGGTCTCTATAATTAGAGGAGCACTTGACCAAGCTTTGATGCCCGCTTTCTTTTCATTTATCACTTCCTTAGTTTCATCCCTCCACCACCATGTTTCTTTGGCATGTTTGTGGAGGCCTTTTGAAGCTCCTAGCAGTGATTTGGCCTTCTTCAAGCAATTTCGCTGTAGGGAATTCCACATATTTTGTGCTCTGCACTCTTCATCCTCAGCTCTGTTGATGGTGTGAGAGAGGTAATTTTTCATTACGAAAACAAAAGTCTCGCCTTTTTCTTTGTTCAGATTGTACCACTTGATTTTTTCAGGGACCCTTGTTTGTTTGCTTTTCTTTGGTGTCTTCATAAAAATTTCTGTTAGCAGGAGACTGTGTTGCTGAGCGATCGCCTCTCCCAGGATCACTTCCAAATATCTTGGAGTAATGATCACCTTTAACCTCAATATAAAAAGCACCCCCAAGCTAAATTATCAGAGGCTTAACGAGCAATTTGCTCAGTCTGGGGAAGTTGTATAAAAAACAAATATGTAACACATGCATCGAAAAATAAGATATTCCGTGCAACTGCAAAATCGATATTTTTTTTACTTTTTTATGGAGCATAAGTGTGGGGATATCGCCCATTTGAAGATGTTGACAAATTTCTTCGGTATTTCATTAGGGGAATCTTCAGATTACCAAACAACGCACCGAATAATAGGCTTCATCTGGAAGCCGGAATAGCACCTCTTTTCATTGGTACTCTTAAGCTTCACTTCGACTATTTTTTATTTTTTATTTTTATAATTTTAGGCGCACTAAATGGGTTATGAATACCCTTAACATGTTTACTCGTACACACATTTCGGGCGTTGTAAAGGATAGATAGAGAGAGAGAGAAAGATATGGTGTAGTAGTTTGAAGCTCAGTTGTTTATGCTTCAGAGAAACTCCGGGGGCCACCTGGTCTGATATACGTAGCTGGGGAGATTTTTGTTATTATTTGTTTTTTTTGCTTCTGATTCACAGTATTTTTTTTTCTGATAACCGATGTCATAGGCAAATCATCATCAACAGAGCGAACAATTTTTCCAGCCATACGTTAAAAGTTATGGCCGTGGAAGAGCATAGAATACCAAAACTGGTGGTTTCGCATATGCTACGCACTAGAGGAGGATTCGCTAAACAGTGGGAAAAATTAGCATCTGAATGTAATTTCAACATATCGCTGACATTCAAACGAACAGTGCGTATGGCTTAAGCCGTAACTCCTGGTAGAGAAATTAGGTCACAAAATACACGATGATTTCATAATTGAAACTCAGTCATCGCAACATAGGTTATACTATACCAATCTGAACCATTGCCTAAAACATACTTCGTAGCTAACAACACTACTGAAAAAATAAGTACAATCTTCAAGGCAAGAACGGAGTTAATAAAACTTAATTGTATCCCGCATCGTCCCGAGCTCCCTATCCTATGTGACCTTTGCATCGTAAACGAAAGAGAGGATGTTTTCACTTCATTGCAATATGTCCCATCCTTAAGGATTTTGCCTGGCAGCTAACTCGGAGTCTCTTTTGCTACTTTGTAAAAAAAAATGTGGACTAGATAACACTCCCTGAAGTCTGTACTTTTCTTTATAAAGTGCTGCAAAAAATTCAGTTATTTTATTTGAAATTTCGCGTGCTGCAATAAATGTAGGATACGCTTTGTTGCAGATAGGTAGATACCTGCATAGCTTTGGGTATGAGTAGTTACACTGAAAAATGTTTTCGCTCGAATTGCACCATTAGCACCTTCAGATTTGAGAATTTTATGAATAGGTCCGTATTTCCTGGGTATCCCATTTGATTGCATAAATCTCCGCTAAAGAGATACTGGCCCGAATTGACCAAGAATGTAATACAGCAATTTAAAGCAATTAAAAGGATCAGACATGGTATGTAGAATTCGCTTACTTACTTACTTAGATGGCGCTACAGTCCGGGGTGGACCTGGGCCTCAACCAACAAACCTCTTCAGCTAGCACGGTTGCGAGCCAGCTGCCTCCAGATGCGCACGCCAAGTTGGTTGAGGTCCCCCTCCACTTGTTTGCGCCACCTACCGCGAGGTCGTCCTCTACTGCGTCGTCCATCCGTGGTGGATTCGAAAACTTTCTTAGGGGGAACGTTGGGCTCCATCCGCTCTAAATGACCCAGCCATGTTAGTCGCTGTATGTGAACTCTTCTGGCTAAGTCGATGTCCTTGTACAGGCCGTATAATTCGGCATTGTACCTTCTTTTCCACTCACCGTCTATGCAGACGGGACCAAAGATCGCTCGAAGAACTTTTCTCTCGAAATAACCAAGGGCATCCTCATCCGGTTTTGTCAAAGCCCAAGCCTCTGCGCCATACAGCAGGACTGGGATAATTAGAGTCTTATAAAGAGTTACCTTAATGGTTCGAGATAGGTGTTTGCTACTTAATTGCCGTTTTAGCCTATAGAAACAACGATTGGCTAGAGTAATTCTTCGTGTGATCTCCCTACTGATGTCATTTGCGGAGTTCACCATAGAACCTAGGTAGACAAAAGCCTTTACTACCTCAAAATTATATCTGTCTATTGTGGCGTTCTGTCCAAGACGCCGATGTTGGGTGTCCTTTTTTGTAGATAGCATACTCGCATATTTTGTTTTGCTTTCACTGACCGCCAGACCCATCTTTGCTGCCTCGATCTCAATACTCGTAAATGCCCCATTGACGGCCCGCTGAGTTCTTCCCATTATGTCAATGTCATCGGCATAAGCGAGTAGTTGTACAGACTTGTAAACGATTGTACCTCCGGTATTGGCTTGTGAGTTTCGTACAATTCTCTCAAGTTCTATGTTAAAGAGATCGCATGATAGCGCGTCAACTTGTCTAAGATCTTTCCTGACATCGAATGGTTCGGTGATGTTCTTACCGACTTTGATGGAGCAGCGAGCTTGGCAGGTTGGCAGGGATGCCAAGACTTGACATGGCTCTGTATACCTCGTCTCTATACACGATATCATAGGCAACTTTGAAATCGATGAAGAGGTGGTTTGAGCCTTACAAATACCAACTATTAAAAGAAAACCTGGAAGACCTCCCAAAATTTGGAGCAGCACAATCGCAAATAATATGCAAGAGAGACGTCGAAAACCGAACAACTCAGGATAGGAACATCTGGCACTTACGTACGAGGAGAGCCGACCACAGATAGGAAAGTGGGTAGGACCTTAGCTTAAGCCGTAAGCCAGATAATAGAGTTTTAAAGACTAATTTACATAAGTTTTAGACCCACATGTTTAAAAGGAATTCAAACTAAGAAAATTATTAATAATTGATAGTTAACATGAACACACAACTCTTCGATTTATGCTATTTATTAATTCAGTGGTTTAAAAGGTTTTTGTTTGCAAACAATTTCGTTTCAGAAAGTTTCGTTAATATAATTTGTAGATGATATTTTAGCGCAGCCTTAATGTGGCTTATCAGTACCGTCCAATCCTCGTGACCATCAATTATGGAAACGATTTCATTTACGGGTAGAAAATGTTTTCCCCAGCAGGTTCTTCTTATGCCATTCAATATGGGGCCTACTCCTATGAAGTGAATAATATCCTCTGATTGAAGATTGCATAGAGTGCACTTTGTAATCTGTACTCTATGATTTTCATAGTTTAAATGTAAGAGTTCTCCTCTAAGTTCGAAAATAGTAGAGATTGAATCAATCTTATAGTCGGTAAACGTTTCTTATCTGAGTTTTATGAGCTTCTTCCAAAAACTTTTCACAGATAGATTCGTCGATCCTTATTAACAGCGTTTACAGAGCGTTCTTCCAGTCTGTTGTACTATCTTCCATTTTTGGGAGATTCTGCTCATTACTTAATCTCTCCCATTCTAAGAAGAACTGCCGTTTCCGAATAAAAAGATATATAAGCCACAATTTCTGGAAGTCGATGATTTGGTAAGTTCATTGCTATTGTAATATAGCTGAAGTGCATCTTCAGTGTAAATATGTAAAGCGGTGGTAATCCAGTTTCCAGGTGGATCATATAGGTTGGCGTGATTACTGGTAGCCGGAATATTTTTTTTTAATGAAATACCTCAACAATTTCTCCACTTCCTCGTATCTTCACAAACCTGCGCTGGACTCAATGGTTTTTTTTGGCAAGGAAGACTCTCCAAGTAGAGCTTATGGCTTTTTTCGCATCCTTCAGTTTTTCCTCGAGGTGTTTTTTAAATGACAGTTGCGGTGTGATGATAACTCCAAGATATTTGTACCTCTTGTAACCTTTTCCAGCTCCTCGATCTCCCAAAACAATTTTCAGTTTTTGCGTATCGTCTAGACTCCTTTCGGAATACCATCATTTTAGATTTGCTGGTGTTTATTTTCAGATTGCAAAGATTACAATATTGCTGAAATAAATTAATCATGACTTGCATCCTATTTGGAGTTTCCGAAAGAATTACGATGTCATCGGCATACATAAGGAGTTTGATATTGAGTCCATTAAAGATGATTCCTCCTGGCAAGAACGTTGGAAGATCATCTAGGAAGATTGAAAACAGTAGAGGACTAAGAAGATGACATTTTGCTACCATTTCACACTACCGTTTTGTTTTCCTCATAAAGATTACGTAGCATTTTGGTTACCGGGCTACCCAACTTCAAAAGAACAGCATTTCTGTCGAGAACTGAAAGTTGCCTTAAAATCGACGAAGAAACCCTACAACTTTTTCTCTTATATGAGTATGTATGTAAGTTAATTGTCTCTTGAATAAAATAGATAAATAAAAATATGTAAGTACGTGCGATGCTTGATAGAGTAAATATTTTGTCAACACTAGAATACTCCTTCCTAAAGTCGGGTTGGAATTCACTTAATAAGTTATCCAAACGTATCCACTCTGTTAACCATACTAGAATTATTCCCTTACAAATTTTTGTTACTGAGCTCAAGATTGCAAAGTGATCCTGGGAGAGGTGAGAGCAACACCGTCTCCTTCTTCTTCTTCTTCTTCCTTTTATCAGCGAGGTTATGATCCGAAAATAAGGGATTACAACCCTCCCACTTCACCGCATTTCTACTGATCCGCCTGTTCGCCGTCAACACCGTCTCCTGCTAACAGCAATTTTTATGAAGACGCCAAAGAAAAGCAAACAAACAAGGGTCCCTGAGAAAATCAAGTGATACAATCTGGACAAAGAAAAAGGCGAGACTTTTGTTTTCGTAATGAAAAATTACCACTCTCACGCCATCAACGAAGCTGAGGATGAAGAGTACAGAGCACAAAAGATTCCCTACCGCGAACTTGCTTAAAGAAGGCCAAATCACTGCTAGGAGCTTCAAAATACCATCACCAACCCGCCAAAGTAACATGGTGGTGGACTGATGAAGCTAAGGTCAAAGTGCCCCTCTTATAATAGAGACGAAAAAGCTCTCCACGAAGTGGAATACAGATGTTGCAAGAAAAAAGCGAAGAAGAAGTGCGCCCAGCTTCAAGCAGAGAGTACGGAGAGCCTGCATCGGGAGCTGGAGAAAATATCTTCCCCGGTTGCTGATGTAAACCAGGCTATCCGGGAGCTGCGACGATACAGTATGCACAAGAGCGCAACTATCTTCGAAATAGCCGCCCAAAGAAGGAGGAATGCTCAGGACATTCGTTCGCCAAAGTTCATTAGCAATGTTCATGGCCAGCTTCTTGTGGATGACGACAAAATTCTGCAGAGGTGGCGGCAGTGAGTTGTGAAGAACTTTTGAATGAAAAGTTTCCCCGGCTATACTTTCCAAGCACTCGACATTACAGTCGAAGAAGTTAGTGAGATGGTCAAATACTCAAAAAAAAAACGAAAAGCGGTTGGGCCAGACGAGATGCCCTCTGAGTTCGGGAAAAAGATGGGAAACATCACTTTCAGATGGCTCAGAATTCTCAAAATTTATAAGAGGTGATCCAATGCCGAATCAATGGAGGGAAAGTTACCTTCTCCCTGTATACAAAGGGAAGGTTGATACGCGAAACTGTGATAGCAACTGTTCGATCAAGCTGATGTCACACACCATGAATATCGTTGAGCGGGTATTAAGTGGCTGACTGCGAAAAATAATATGGCTATCTAATGATCAGTGTGGGCGCCATGGCGTAAGTGGTTAGTGTGTCGGATCACTGCGCGTGAGGTTCCGAGTTCGAATCCCAGAAAACACCAAAAAGTTTATTCACGGTCCCATCTCTCGCGAAAGTCTGACAAACATCCGAGAGTACTGTTGTCACGAAAAAGCTTCTCAAATCGCCGTTCGGATACGGCACTAAACTGTAGGTCCCTTCCATTCTATGAAAAATATAACGCACACAACATGAGTGGTTGCGAGAAGCTAGGCCCTGGCACTTAAAGAGCTGCCAGTCACTGCCGTTACCAGCACCTGCGGATCCAACAAGTCCATCTCGGATATGGTGGTTTTGGTACCGTTTGAGAGGAATCACGCTAAATTGAGGCGTATGCCCCGCTTGAGCATAGACAGCGATTGCCTCAGTTACTAATCTTCAACATTTGGCACATGTAAGAACCCCAACTTGCCTTATACCCCTTTTAGCAACAATTGTGTCCGGCTTTTGAACAGTGGTTATGCCTGCTTCATCTCTCTTATCTTCTAAATACTATAAAAGCAAAATCGATTTTCCTTGTGAACACCGTTTCTCGAAAACTACTAGATGTAGGTACTTGACATTTGCACAGTTATTCCTTATTTTGCCTAGATGCGAGATAAGAAGGGATTTTCCGAAATTTAAGGTGTAAGTGGCATAAAGACGGTGGAGATCCAATTTTCCATTTGTAAATATTGATTCCACAGCCGTAGCTCAGTACTGGCTCTCTGGATTTAAAAATAAAAAATAGATGAATTTAGTAAATTCACCGCTGATTCATTTAAGATATAAAGCATCCTTCTGCATTGCTCTGAAGCTGAGCAGTGCTAAAAACAATTAATCAAATCATCGCCCACAATTTTCCTTCAGTGGAGACCACGACCAGCAGTCATGCAGCAGTGGCTATGGTTGCAATAGTATGTGCGTGTGAGTATACGGGCGCAATTCTTCTTCTTCCTTTTATCAGCGAGGTTATGATCCGAAAATAAGGGATCACAACCCTCCCACTTCACCGCATTTCTACTGATCCGCTGGTGGGGTTCGCCCATTTGACCTCAGAAAATATCGACAGGCCTGCCGATTTTGGATCACTCGGTTACTGAGGCCAATGAAATGCCGATGTCGTCGCATTTGTCTGATTTAGGCCTTTATACCCCTGCCTTTCCTACATCGGGATGTCTTTGGAACGTGCATTGATATTGCCTTTTTAACAGGGTTCAAATGACCTCTTCTTTGAACGTGGCAATACCAGCTGAGTCGGTCGCGCTCTATCTTTGGTACGATGGTTTCCTTGATGTGAAAGCTTCCACGGGTCTTCGAACTTCTTATTCGATCAAGCTTTGTCACTCCTGTTGTCATGCGAAGCATCTTCATCTCAGCTGCCGTTAATTTACTCTCATACGTTTTGTACATCGTCCAACATTGTGAACCGTTTGTGAGCGCTGTACGCACAACTGCGGCGTAGAGCCTTCCCTTCAACTTAGGTGGCATTTCTCTCTCACAGAAGATAGCGGAATTTTCTCACCACTTCATCCACCCTACGCTTACGCGACGATTGATGTCGTTGCACACAAGTTGCTTTGCTATTGTCATAGATCACAGGCATTTGAACTTTTCGCACTTGGGAAGCACTGTTCCATTCAAATAAATGTCTGGAATAGGTCTGAGTGGATCAGAGAACGGGCAGCACAAGTACTCTGTCTTTTTTGAACTTATGCGATACCCATTTCCCTCCAGAGCGTCCACCCACACATCAAGTGCTCGTTGCAGGGATGTAGGATTCTCACTTATGATGGCTCCATCGTCAGCAAAGAATAACTGATGTACCTTGAGGTCCATCACTTTACCTTCAAGCAGATAATCAAGGACTGTAATAAAGAGCAAAGGACTTAAAACGATTCCCTGGTGCACCCCGACTTTGATTGGGAACTCTTCGGTTACTCCAGCGGGGCATCTTACTCTTGTCTTTGCTCCTTCGTACATGTCCATTATCATCTGTACGTAGGTTTCTGGAACCCCTCGATGTCTTAGCGCCACCCATATCAGATCTCGTGGTTGTCTGTCGAATGCCTTTTCAAAGTCAACCAATACAACATGCCTGTAAGGAATCTTTTCGGGGATATCTTCTCCCAAACACGCTGTCAATTTGACTCCCTTCCACGTACTTAGCCGTGCTGCTGCTTGCAGTAGCCATTGAGCTGTGTCATCGTTGTAGCAGTCAACAAGTTGTAAGCCCAGTCTGAAGTGTATACCTTCAAACTGAAGCTTGCTCTTCCAGCCTAGGGCTAAATCTTCGATAATAGCGTTGCCACCGCGTACTCCTTTGGGAGCACAGCCACTCGCAGGTTTCTGAGTATGCCTGCATACGATTAGCTGGTGCCGGGCTCTACTCAGCGTCTCCTTTCCGCTGAGACGGTGATTGGGCCCGCCAAGCTGACGTTACTGGTAGCCTTGTGTCGCTTACTATTAGGTTTCTCCGGGGAGGTGATGTTATCCCTTCCCCCTTTTAGGTGACCCTGTGCTTCTGGAGTGTCAGTTACCTCCTTTTTCCTTTCCACGGTTAGCTTCCTGGTCTCTTCAGGTTCGAAACCTTGGGCTAGGAAGCGCAGGTACCACTTTGCACCCGCTCCACTGAGGGCATTTCTCAGTTGGTCGTCCAGACTAAGGGGCTTACTCCTGTCTGGTAGCGCGGGAGGTTTATGCAGCCGCTCTCTGGATCTGCTGCTCTCAGTTCTTCTCACCTCAAGGGAAGTGCATACCTCCCTTACCGGCGATCTTGGCCTTTTCGTGCCAGTAGGCCAATGTCCTCTTGGAGCTTCAGTGTCTCTGCGTCTGTGGTGCTCCGCGCTCACCCTGTGCCTAGGGCTGACTCCGTGCGCTGGAGGTGTTCTTCTACGACTCGTGCTAGGCCTGCCGTAGAAGGTCTCCCTACAGACGACTTGCAGCCGCACCGCAACGGCACCGCAGCTGCACCGCAGCCACACCGCAGCCGCACCGCAGCCACACCGCAGCCGCACCGCAGCCGCACCGCAGGGACACCGCACTGGCACTGCAGGGACACCGCAAACGCACCGCAGCCGCGCCGCAGCCGCACCGCAGCCGCGCCGCAGCCGCACCGCAGCCGCGCCGCAGCCGCACCGCAGCCGCACCGCAGCCGCGCCGCAGCCGCACCGCAGCCGCACCGCAGCCGCACCGCAGGGACACCGCAACGGCACCGCAGCCGCACCGCAGGGACACCGCAGCTGCACCGCAGCCGCACCGCAGCCGCACCGCAGGGACACCGCAACGGCACCGCAGCTGCACCGCGGCCGCTCCGCAGGGACACCGCAACGGCACCGCAGCTGCACCGCAGGGACACCGCAATGGCACCGCAGCTGCACCGCAGCCGCACCGCAGCCGCACCGCAGCCGCACCGCAGCCGCACCGCAGGGACACCGCAGCTGCGCACCGCAGCCGCACCGCAGGGACACCGCAACGGCACCGCAGCTGCACCGCAGCCACACCGCAGCCGCACCGCAGGCACACCGCAGCCGCACCGCAGGGACACCGCATCTGCACCGCAGCCGCACCGCAGGGACACCGCAGCCGCACCGCAGGGACACCGCAGCTGCACCGCAGCCGCACCGCAGCCGCTCCGCAGCCGCACCGCAGGGACACCGCAGCCGCACCGCAGCCGCACCGCAGCCGCACCGCAGGGACACCGCAGCTGCGCACCGCAGCCGCACCGCAGGGACACCGCAGCTGCGCACCGCAGCCGCACCGCAGGGACACCGCAACGGCACCGCAGCTGCACCGCAGCCACACCGCAGCCGCACCGCAGGCACACCGCAGCCGCACCGCAGGGACACCGCATCTGCACCGCAGCCGCACCGCAGGGACACCGCAGCCGCACCGCAGCCGCACCGCAGCCGCACCGCAGGGACACCGCAGCCGCACCGCAGGGACACCGCAGCCGCACCGCAGCCGCACCGCAGCCGCACCGCAGGGACACCGCAGCCGCACCGCAGGGACACCGCAGCTGCACCGTAGGGACACCGCAGCTGCACCGCAGCCACACCGCAGCCGCACCGCAGGGACACCGCAACGCCACCGCAGCTGCACCGCAGGGACACCGCCGCTGCACCGCAGCCACACCGCAGCCGCACCGCAGCCGCACCGCAGTCGCACCGCAGCCGCACCGCAGCCGCACCGCAGCCGCACCGCAGGGACACCGCCGCTGCACCGCAGCCACACCGCAGCCGCACCGCAGCCGCACCGCAGTCGCACCGCAGCCGCACCGCAGCCGCACCGCAGCCGCACCGCAGCCGCACCGCAGGGACACCGCAGCCGCACCGCAGCCGCACCGCAGGGACACCGCAGCCGCACCGCAGGGACACCGCCGCTGCACCGCAGCCACACCGCAGCCGCACCGCAGCCGCACCGCAGTCGCACCGCAGCCGCACCGCAGCCGCACCGCAGCCGCACCGCAGGGACACCGCCGCTGCACCGCAGCCACACCGCAGCCGCACCGCAGCCGCACCGCAGTCGCACCGCAGCCGCACCGCAGCCGCACCGCAGCCGCACCGCAGGGACACCGCCGCTGCACCGCAGCCACACCGCAGCCGCACCGCAGCCGCACCGCAGTCGCACCGCAGCCGCACCGCAGCCGCACCGCAGCCGCACCGCAGCCGCACCGCAGGGACACCGCAGCCGCACCGCAGCCGCACCGCAGGGACACCGCAACGGCACCGCAGCCGCACCGCTGGGACACCGCAGCCGCACCGCAGCCGCACCGCAGGGACACCGCAACGGCACCGCAGCTGCACCGCAGCCGCACCGCAGCCGCACCGCAGCCGCACCGCAGGGACACCGCAGCTGCGCACCGCAGCCGCACCGCAGGGACACCGCAACGGCACCGCAGCCACACCGCAGCCGCACCGCAGGCACACCGCAGCCGCACCGCAGGGACACCGCATCTGCACCGCAGCCGCACCGCAGGGACACCGCAGCCGCACCGCAGCCGCACCGCAGCCGCACCGCAGCCGCACCGCAGCCGCACCGCAGCCGCACCGCAGGGACACCGCAGATGCACCGCAGCCACACCGCAGTCGCACCGCAGCCGCACCGCAGCCGCACCGCAGCCGCACCGCAGCCGCAGCGCAGCCGCACCGCAGGGACACCGCAGCTGCACCGCAGCCGCACCGCAGCCGCACCGCAGGGACACCGCAGCCGCACCGCAGCCGCACCGCAGCCGCAGCGCAGCCGCACCGCAGGGACACCGCAGCCGCACCGCAGCCGCACCGCAGGGACACCGCAGCCGCACCGCAGGGACACCGCCGCTGCACCGCAGCCACACCGCAGCCGCACCGCAGCCGCACCGCAGTCGCACCGCAGCCGCACCGCAGCCGCACCGCAGCCGCACCGCAGGGACACCGCCGCTGCACCGCAGCCACACCGCAGCCGCACCGCAGCCGCACCGCAGTCGCACCGCAGCCGCACCGCAGCCGCACCGCAGCCGCACCGCAGGGACACCGCCGCTGCACCGCAGCCACACCGCAGCCGCACCGCAGCCGCACCGCAGTCGCACCGCAGCCGCACCGCAGCCGCACCGCAGCCGCACCGCAGCCGCACCGCAGGGACACCGCAGCCGCACCGCAGCCGCACCGCAGGGACACCGCAACGGCACCGCAGCCGCACCGCTGGGACACCGCAGCCGCACCGCAGCCGCACCGCAGGGACACCGCAACGGCACCGCAGCTGCACCGCAGCCGCACCGCAGCCGCACCGCAGCCGCACCGCAGGGACACCGCAGCTGCGCACCGCAGCCGCACCGCAGGGACACCGCAACGGCACCGCAGCTGCACCGCAGCCACACCGCAGCCGCACCGCAGGCACACCGCAGCCGCACCGCAGGGACACCGCATCTGCACCGCAGCCGCACCGCAGGGACACCGCAGCCGCACCGCAGCCGCACCGCAGCCGCACCGCAGCCGCACCGCAGCCGCACCGCAGCCGCACCGCAGGGACACCGCAGATGCACCGCAGCCACACCGCAGTCGCACCGCAGCCGCACCGCAGCCGCACCGCAGCCGCACCGCAGCCGCAGCGCAGCCGCACCGCAGGGACACCGCAGCTGCACCGCAGCCGCACCGCAGCCGCACCGCAGGGACACCGCAGCCGCACCGCAGCCGCACCGCAGGGACACCGCAGCCGCACCGCAGCCGCACCGCAGCCGCACCGCAGCCGCACCGCAGCCGCACCGCAGCCGCACCGCAGCCGCAGTGCAGCCGCACCGCAGGGACACCGCAGCTGCACCGCAGCCGCACCGCAGCCGCACCGCAGCCGCACCGCAGCCGCACCGCAGGGACACCGCAGCCGCACCGCAGGGACACCGCAGCCGCACCGCAGCCGCACCGCAGGGACACCGCAGCCGCACCGCAGGGACACCGCAGCTGCACCGCAGCTGCACCGCAGCCGCACCGCAGATGCACCGCAGGGACACCGCAGCCGCACCGCAGCCGCACCGCAGCCGCACCGCAGCCGCACCGCAGCCGCACCGCAGGGACACCGCAGCCGCACCGCAGGGACACCGCAGCCGCACCGCAGCCGCACCGCAGGGACACCACAGCCGCAACGCACCGACACCGCAGCCGCACCGCAGGGGCACCGCAGCCGCACCGCAGCCGCACCGCAGGGACACCGCAGCCGCACCGCAGGGACACCGCAGCCGCACCGCAGGGACACCGCAGCTGCACCGCAGCCACACCGCAGCCGCACCGCAGATGCACCGCAGCCACACCGCAGTCGCACCGCAGCCGCACCGCAGCCGCACCGCAGGGACACCGCAGCCGCACCGCAGCCGCACCGCAGCCGCACCGCAGCCGCACCGCAGGGACACCGCAGCCGCACCGCAGGGACACCGCAGCTGCACCGCAGCCGCACCGCAGCCGCACCGCAGGGACACCGCAGCCGCACCGCAGGGACACCGCAGCCGCACCGCAGCCGCACCGCAGCCGCACCGCAGGGACACCGCAACGGCACCGCAGCCGCACCGCAGGGACACCGCAGCTGCACCGCAGCCACACCGCAGCCGCACCGCAGCCGCACCGCAGTCGCACCGCAGCCGCACCGCAGCCGCACCGCAGCCGCACCGCAGGGACACCGCAGCTGCACCGCAGCCGCACCGCAGGGACACCGCAGCCGCACCGCAGGGACACCGCAGCTGCACCGCAGCTGCACCGCAGCCACACCGCAGCCGCACCGCAGATGCACCGCAGGGACACCGCAGCCGCACCGCAGCCGCACCGCAGCCGCACCGCAGCCGCACCGCAGCCGCACCGCAGCTGCACCGCAGGGACACCGCAGGGACACCGCAGCCGCACCGCAGCCACACCGCAGTCGCACGGTGTTCCTGCGGTGCGGCTGCGGTGTGGCTGCGGTGCCGTTGCGGTGTCCCTGCGGTGCGGCTGCGGTGTGGCTGCGGTGCGTCTGCGGTGCCGTTGCGGCGTCCCTGCGGTGCGGCTGCGGTGCGGCTGCGGTGCGGCCTGCGGTGCGGCTGCGGTGTCCCTGCGGTGCGGCTGCGGTGCGGCTGCGGTGCGGCTGCGGTGTCCCTGCGGTGTCCCTGCGGTGCGGCTGCGGTGCGGCTGCGGTATATCTGCGGTGCGGCTGCGGTGCAGCTGCGGTGCCGTTGCGGTGTCCCTGCGGTGCGGCTGCGGTGCGGCTGCGGTGTGGCTGCGGTGCATCTGCGGTGCGGCTGCGGTGCAGCTGCGGTGCCGTTGCGGTGTCCCTGCGGTGCGGCCTGCGGTGCGGCTGCGGTGCAGCTGCGGTGCCGTTGCGGTGCGGCTGCGGTGCGGCTGCGGTATATCTGCGGTGCGGCTGCGGTGCAGCTGCGGTGCCGTTGCGGTGTCCCTGCGGTGCGGCTGCGGTGCGGCTGCGGTGTGGCTGCGGTGCATCTGCGGTGCGGCTGCGGTGCAGCTGCGGTGCCGTTGCGGTGTCCCTGCGGTGCGGCCTGCGGTGCGGCTGCGGTGCAGCTGCGGTGCCGTTGCGGTGCGGCTGCGGTGCAGCTGCGGTGTCCCTGCGGTGCGGCTGCGGTGTGGCTGCGGTGCATCTGCGGTGCGGCTGCGGTGCAGCTGCGGTGCGGCTGCGGTGCCCCTGCGGTGCCGTTGCGGTGTCCCTGCGGTGCGGCTGCGGTGCGGCTGCGGTGTGGCTGCGGTATATCTGCGGTGCGGCTGCGGTGCCGTTGCGGTGTCCCTGCGGTGCGGCTGCGGTGCGGCTGCGGTGCAGCTGCGGTGTTCCTGCGGTGCGGCTGCGGTGTGGCTGCGGTGCCGTTGCGGTGTCCCTGCGGTGCGGCTGCGGTGCGGCTGCGGTGCGGCTGCGGTGTGGCTGCGGTGCATCTGCGGTGCGGCTGCGGTGCAGCTGCGGTGCCGTTGCGGTGTCCCTGCGGTGCGGCTGCGGTGCGGCTGCGGTGCGGCCTGCGGTGCGGCTGCGGTGTCCCTGCGGTGCGGCTGCGGTGCGGCCTTCGGTGCGGCTGCGGTGTCCCTGCGGTGTCCCTGCGGTGCGGCTGCGGTGCGGCTGCGGTGCGGCTGCGGTGCCGCTGCGGTGTGGCTGCGGTGCGGTTGCGGTGTCCCTGCGGTGCGGCTGCGGTGCGGCTGCGGTGCGGCTGCGGTGTCCCTGCGGTGCATCTGCGGTGCGGCTGCCGTGCAGCTGCGCTGCGGCTGCGGTGCGGCCTGCGGTGCGGCTGCGGTGTCCCTGCGGTGCGGCTGCGGTGCGGCTGCGGTGCGGCTGCGGTGTCCCTGCTGTGCGGCCGCGGTGTGGCTGCGGTGCCGTTGCGGTGTCCCTGCGGTGCGGCTGCGGTGTGGCTGCGGTGCATCTGCGGTGCGGCTGCGGTGCAGCTGCGGTGCCGTTGCGGTGTCCCTGCTGTGCGGCTGCGGTGCGGCTGCGGTGCGTCTGCGGTGCGGCTGCGGTGCCGTTGCGGTGTCCCTGCGGTGCGGCTGCGGTGCGGCTGCGGTGCGGCCTGCGGTGCGGCTGCGGTGTCCCTGCGGTGCGGCTGCGGTGCGGCCTTCGGTGCGGCTGCGGTGTCCCTGCGATGTCCGTGCGGTGCGGCTGCGGTGCGGCTGCGGTGCGGCTGCGGTGCCGCTGCGGTGTGGCTGCGGTGCCGTTGCGGTGTCCCTGCGGTGCGGCTGCGGTGCGGCTGCGGTGCGGCTGCGGTGTCCCTGCGGTGCATCTGCGGTGCGGCTGCCGTGCAGCTGCGCTGCGGCTGCGGTGCGGCCTGCGGTGCGGCTGCGGTGTCCCTGCGGTGCGGCTGCGGTGCGGCTGCGGTGCGGCTGCGGTGTCCCTGCTGTGCGGCCGCGGTGTGGCTGCGGTGCCGTTGCGGTGTCCCTGCGGTGCGGCTGCGGTGTGGCTGCGGTGCATCTGCGGTGCGGCTGCGGTGCAGCTGCGGTGCCGTTGCGGTGTCCCTGCTGTGCGGCTGCGGTGCGGCTGCGGTGCGTCTGCGGTGCGGCTGCGGTGCCGTTGCGGCGTCCCTGCGGTGCGGCTGCGGTGCGGCTGCGGTGTCCGTGCTGTGCGGCCGCGGTGTGGCTGCGGTGCCGTTGCGGTGTCCCTGCGGTGCGGCTGCGGTGTGGCTGCGGTGCATCTGCGGTGCGGCTGCGGTGCAGCTGCGGTGCCGTTGCGGTGTCCCTGCGGTGCGGCTGCGGTGCGGCTGCGGTGTGGCTGCGGTGCATCTGCGGTGCGGCTGCGGTGCAGCTGCGGTGCCGTTGCGGTGTCCCTGCGGTGCGGCCTGCGGTGCGGCTGCGGTGCAGCTGCGGTGCCGTTGCGGTGCGGCTGCGGTGCAGCTGCGGTGTTCCTGCGGTGCGGCTGCGGTGTGGCTGCGGTGCCGTTGCGGTGTCCCTGCGGTGCGGCTGCGGTGTGGCTGCGGTGCGTCTGCGGTGCGTCTGCGGTGCCGTTGCGGCGTCCCTGCGGTGCGGCTGCGGTGCGGCCTGCGGTGCGGCTGCGGTGTCCCTGCGGTGCGGCTGCGGTGCGGCTGCGGTGCGGCTGCGGTGTCCCTGCGGTGTCCCTGCGGTGCGGCTGCGGTGCGGCTGCGGTATATCTGCGGTGCGGCTGCGGTGCAGCTGCGGTGCCGTTGCGGTGTCCCTGCGGTGCGGCTGCGGTGCGGCTGCGGTGTGGCTGCGGTGCATCTGCGGTGCGGCTGCGGTGCAGCTGCGGTGCCGTTGCGGTGTCCCTGCGGTGCGGCCTGCGGTGCGGCTGCGGTGCAGCTGCGGTGCCGTTGCGGTGCGGCTGCGGTGCAGCTGCGGTGTCCCTGCGGTGCGGCTGCGGTGTGGCTGCGGTGCATCTGCGGTGCGGCTGCGGTGCAGCTGCGGTGCGGCTGCGGTGCCCCTGCGGTGCCGTTGCGGTGTCCCTGCGGTGCGGCTGCGGTGCGGCTGCGGTGTGGCTGCGGTATATCTGCGGTGCGGCTGCGGTGCCGTTGCGGTGTCCCTGCGGTGCGGCTGCGGTGCGGCCTGCGGTGCAGCTGCGGTGTTCCTGCGGTGCGGCTGCGGTGTGGCTGCGGTGCCGTTGCGGTGTCCCTGCGGTGCGGCTGCGGTGCGGCTGCGGTGCGGCTGCGGTGTGGCTGCGGTGCATCTGCGGTGCGGCTGCGGTGCAGCTGCGGTGCCGTTGCGGTGTCCCTGCGGTGCGGCTGCGGTGCGGCTGCGGTGCGGCCTGCGGTGCGGCTGCGGTGTCCCTGCGGTGCGGCTGCGGTGCGGCCTTCGGTGCGGCTGCGGTGTCCCTGCGGTGTCCCTGCGGTGCGGCTGCGGTGCGGCTGCGGTGCGGCTGCGGTGCCGCTGCGGTGTGGCTGCGGTGCCGTTGCGGTGTCCCTGCGGTGCGGCTGCGGTGCGGCTGCGGTGCGGCCTGCGGTGCGGCTGCGGTGCGGCTGCGGTGTCCCTGCGGTGCGGCTGCGGTGTGGCTGCGGTGCCGTTGCGGCGTCCCTGCGGTGCGGCTGCGGTGCGGCTGCGGTGCGGCTGCGGTGCGGCTGCGGTGCGGCTGCGGTGCGGCTGCGGCGCAGCTGCGGTGTCCCTGCGGTGCGGCTGCGGTGCCGTTGCGGTGTCCCTGCGGTGCGGCTGCGGTGCGGCCTGCGGTGCGGCTGCGGTGCGGCTGCGGTGCGGCTGCGGTGTGGCTGCGGTGCATCTGCGGTGCGGCTGCGGTGCAGCTGCGGTGCCGTTGCGGTGTCCCTGCGGTGCGGCTGCGGTGCGGCTGCGGTGCGGCCTGCGGTGCGGCTGCGGTGTCCCTGCGGTGCGGCTGCGGTGCGGCCTTCGGTGCGGCTGCGGTGTCCCTGCGGTGTCCCTGCGGTGTCCCTGCGGTGCGGCTGCGGTGCGGCTGCGGTGCGGCTGCGGTGCCGCTGCGGTGTGGCTGCGGTGCCGTTGCGGTGTCCCTGCGGTGCGGCTGCGGTGCGGCTGCGGTGCGGCCTGCGGTGCGGCTGCGGTGCGGCTGCGGTGTCCCTGCGGTGCGGCTGCGGTGTGGCTGCGGTGCCGTTGCGGCGTCCCTGCGGTGCGGCTGCGGTGCGGCTGCGGTGCGGCTACGGTGTGGCTGCGGTGCGGCTGCGGTGCGGCTGCGGCGCAGCTGCGGTGTCCCTGCGGTGCGGCTGCGGTGCCGTTGCGGTGTCCCTGCGGTGCGGCTGCGGTGCGGCCTGCGGTGCGGCTGCGGTGCGGCTGCGGTGCGGCTGCGGTGCGGCTGCGGTGCGGCTGCGGTGTCCCTGCGGTGTATCTGCGGTGCGGCTGCGGTGTCCCTGCGGTGCGGCTGCGGTGCGGCTGTGGTGTCCCTGCGGTGCGGCTGCGGTTCGGCTGCGGTGTCCCTGCAGTGCGGCTGCGGTGTCCCTGCGGTGCGGTTGCGGTGTCCCTGCGGTGTCCCTGCGGTGCGGCTGCGGTGCGGCTGCGGTGCGGCTGCGGTGTCCCTGCGGTGCGGCTGCGGTGTCCCTGCGGTGCGGCTGCGGTGCGGCTGCGGTGTCCCTGCGGTGCAGCTGCGGTGTCCCTGCGGTGCGGCTGCGGTGCAGCTGCGGTGCGGCTGCGGTGCGGCTGCGGTGCCCCTGCGGTGCGGCTGCGGTGTCCGTGCGTTGCGGCTGTGGTGTCCCTGCGGTGCGGCTGCGGTGCGGCTGCGGTGTCCCTGCGGTGCAGCTGCGGTGTCCCTGCGGTGCGGCTGCGGTGCAGCTGCGGTGCGGCTGCGGTGCGGCTGCGGTGTCCGTGCGTTGCGGCTGTGGTGTCCCTGCGGTGCGGCTGCGGTGCGGCTGCGGTGTCCCTGCGGTGCGGCTGCGGTGCGGCTGCGGTGTCCCTGCGGTGTGGCTGCGGTGCGGCTGCGGTGCGGCTGCGGTGCGGCTGCGGTGCGGCTGCGGTGCGGCTGCGGTGTCCCTGCGGTGTGGCTGCGGTGCAGCTGCGGTGTCCCTGCGGTGCAGATGCGGTGCGGCTGCGGTGCGATTGCGGTGTCCCTGCCGTGCGGCTGCGGTGTGGCTGCGGTGCCATTGCGGTGCGGTTGCGGTGTCCCTGCGGTGCGGCTGCGGTGCGGCTGCGGTGTCCCTGCGGTGTCCCTGCGGTGTGGCTGCGGTGCAGCTGCGGTGTCCCTGCGGTGCAGCTGCGGTGCGGCTGCGGTGCAGCTGCGGTGACCCTGCGGTGCGGCTGCGGTGCAGCTGCGGTGACCCTGCGGTGCGGCTGCGGTGTCCCTGCGGGGCGGCTGTGGTGTCCCTGCGGTGCGGCTGTGGTGCGGCTGCGGTGTCCCTGCGGTGTGGCTGCGGTGCAGCTACGGTGTCCCTGCGGTGCAGCTGCGGTGCGGCTGCGGTGCGATTGCGGTGTCCCTGCGGTGCGGCTGCGGTGCCGTTGCGGTGTCCCTGCGGTGCGGCTGCGGTGCAGCTGCGGTGACCCTGCGGTGCGGCTGCGGTGTCCCTGCGGGGCGGCTGTGGTGTCCCTGCGGTGCGGCTGTGGTGTCCCTGCGGTGCGGCTGCGGTGCGGCTGCGGTGCGGCTGCGGTGTCCCTGCGGTGCGGCTGCGGTGCGGCTGCGGTGTCCCTGCGGTGCGGCTGCGGTGTGGCTGCGGTGCCGTTGCGGTGTCCCAGCGGTGCGGCTGCGGTGCCTGCTGGATAAGTATCTGATAGTGAACTAACGGTGGGCGTATGCTGAGTCTGACGGTATATGTGTAGCTGAACACTCTGACCTGTCTAAGCACATCTGGGTGAACTTCAGCGCGGACGAGGCATCTCTTGTTGACCTAATTGGCTGAAATATGCGTCTCAGAAGTCTAGCAAGAGCTCCTCAGAAGGAGGACGTGCGGCGGATGAGTTCTCTCGATGGCATCAACAGTGACGTCTACAGACCAGCGGATACCTTACCGGAGCTACTTCGACATATTTTGAGCTCAGGTCTGTAAGGATTTTCAATACTACGTCAGGGTATTGAAAAAGAGATGGTGGCGGATCAATCCTTAATGGGCCAACGGCAGCGCTCTTATCCCCGAAGTGGGTTACTGACATCGGTGCACCTGCCCCCTCGTCCGAGGGCTTGCAAAAAAAGGATCTGGTCCTCCAGGTGGGGGGTTGTGCCGTCGGGTTAACTTCCCTACGACGTAATAAACTTTCGGCTACGAAGCAACCAACAGCCAGCGCGGATATGGATGATTTTACTGTTGACGACCCAAGCAAACGTAAAAAGGACAACGATCTTCGTGTCTGCACATGGAATGTTAGGTCCCTCTACAAACCACGTGCAGCCGAACAACTTGCGGAGGCCCTAGAATGTCTCAAAGCAGACATTACCGCCATCCAAGAAGTGCGATGGGATTGGCCGGGCTAGGAAGAGAGGACGTCTTTCGTAGCGCTTTAGTAGCGTTGTCGGAAAGCACAGCCTGCACGACATCACATCCGACAACGGACTCAGGCTAGTCGACTTTGCGGCGCCGAAACTTTGTCGTAGCTAGTACGCGGTTCCCACGTCTCGACGTTCACAAAGGAACATGGCTCTCCTTTGATCGAAAAACTGTCAACCAAATCGATCACATTGCGATCGACGCAAAGCAATCTTCCAGTATTCTGGGTTTTCGGACTCTCCAGGGAGCCAACATGGACTCGGATCACTACCTAGTTGTAGCCAATGTACGGATGCGGATATCCAGAACGGAGCGAAATCAACGAAATACTGTGAGGAAATTTGACGTCGGACGGTTACAATCGCAAGAGATCGCCAGAGCCTTTGCCGATCGAGTTTCTCTTAATCTTAATCTAAGTCCTATGCCGCCAGCAGC
Organism: Brachypalpus laphriformis; assembly: GCA_945910035.1. Taxonomy (NCBI): domain Eukaryota; kingdom Metazoa; phylum Arthropoda; class Insecta; order Diptera; family Syrphidae; genus Brachypalpus; species Brachypalpus laphriformis. The sequence goes on from OX246755.1 coordinate 131,853,751, forward strand.
AAATGCGGAAGACCAGTGGCAGCGTTGCCAACAAGCCATCAGAGATGTCGCCTCTGATGTACTGGGTTTTTCTCGGCCACCACAACGAAACCCCTGCTTTGATGAGGAATGCCGGCAAGCACATGCAGCTATACAAGAGGCGTACAAAGCGGCGCTGCATAGAAGGACTAGAGCTGCTTACGAGCTCTACGTGCGCAGGAGAAAAGAGGAGCATCGACTTCTCAGAAAGAAGAAAAAGGAGCATGAGAAGCGCTCGATCGAGGAGATTGAGAGACTTTATTGCAGGAATGATGTTCGAAAATTTTACCAAAAGGTAAAAAGAACATGCCAGGGTTTCAAAGCCAGAACAGAAGCCTGCAGGGACGAAAATGGTAATATAGTAGTGGAATCGCAGTCGGTGCTGGGGATATGGAAGGAACACTTCTGTAGTCTGTTAAACGGCGATGATGAACAATATTCCGCTGTCAGGCAGAATGAGCCATTCAACAGTGACGATGACAGTCAAGATTCCCGTCAACCCGATTCGAATGAAGTGAGGATAGCGATATCTAAACTCAAATCCAACAAAGCTGCTGGAGCCGACGGCCTTGCCGCTGAATGTTTCAAGGAAGGAGGAGATGAGTTGGTAAGGAGCATGCATCAGCTCATCTGCAAAATCTGGTCGGACGAAAGTATACCCGATGAATGGAACCTCAGCATCGTTTGCCCGATCCTGAAGAAAGAAGACCCTCTGAACTGCGCCAACTACAGAGGTATAAGTCTCCTCAACATTGCATATAAGATCCTGTCTGCCGTATTATGTGAACGCCTAAAACCGATCGTCAACAACCTGATAGGTACTTATCAGTGCGGTTTCAGGCCGGGAAAGTCCACCATTGACCAAATATTCACACTACGGCAGATTTTGGAAAAAACCCATGAATATAAAATCGATACGCACCACCTCTTCATCGATTTCAAAGTTGGCTATGATAGCGTGTATAGAGACGAGGTATACAGAGCCATGACCAGTCTTGGCGTCCCTGCCAAGCTCGTCCGTTTGTGCAGAATGACGATGGAGAACTCTCGCTGCTCCAACAAAGTCGGTAAGAACATCACCGAACCATTCGATGTCAGGAAAGGTCTTAGACAAGGTGACGCGCTATCATGGGATCTCTTTAACATAGTACTTGAGAGAATTGTATGAAACTCACAAGCCAACACCGGAGGTACAATGTTTTACAAGTCTGTACAACTACTCGCTTATGCCGATGACATTGACATAATCGGAAGAACTCAGCGGGCCGTCAATGGGGCATTTACGAGTATTGAGATCGAGGCAGCAAAGATGGGTCTAGCGGTCATTGAAAGCAAAACAAAGTACGTGCTGTCTTTGTCTACAAAAAAGGACACCCAACATCGGCGTCTTGGACAGAACGCCACAATAGACAGATATAATTTTGAGGTAGTAAAGGCTTTTGTCTACCTAGGTTCTATGGTGAAATCCGCTAATGACATCAGTAGGGAGATCACACGAAGAAGTACTCTTGCCAATCGTTGTTTCTATGGGCTAAAACGGCAATTAAGTAGCAAACTCCTATTTCGAACTACCAAGGTAACTCTTTATAAGACTCTAATTATCCCAGTCCTGCTGTATGGCGCAGAGGCTTGGGCTTTGACAAAATCGGATGAGGATGCCCTTGGTTACTTCGAGAGAAAAGTTCTTCGAGCGATCTTTGGTCCCGTCTGCATAGACGGTGAGTGGAGGAGAAGGTACAATGCCGAACTATATGTCCTGTACAAGGACATCGACTTAGCCAGAAGAGTTCACATACAGCGACTAAGGTGGCTGGGTCATTTGGAGCGGATGGTGCCCAACGTTCCCGCCAAGAAAGTCTTCGAATCCACCCCGGATGAACGACGCAGTAGAAGACGACCTCGCGATAGGTGGCACAAACAAGTGGAGGGGGACCTCAACCAACTTGGCGTGCGCAACTGGAGGCAGCTGGCTCGTAACTGCGCTGGCGGGAGAGGTTTGTTGGTTGAGGCCCAGGTCCACCTATAGCGGGTCGACGGCGCTCTGTTCGCCGTCTCGCTATCAATTTCAGAAATGCCAGTGCACACAGAATTTGGAAAAACAAATTTATTTTAAAAAAAGAAAGAAGAAAATTTTAATTTTTAAAACGCGGCTTGCTTCAATAAGTTTCTTGATACGACTAAATTAAAATTTAAAACTTTTTTCCCATTGAAATTTTGAGGTGTTCTGTCAAACGCCACACACCCCTGACTGTAGCGCCATCTAAGTAAGTAAGTAAGTTTTGAAAAGTCCAGTCGGCGAATTTCAAAAATATGTATATAAACTGAGGAAATAAATTTCCACAATTTGTAAACGTTGTTCAGACGTAAGTCTATTCATGATGAAATGTCAATGAATACTGAGCAGAAATGTCGCATGGACATGACATTTGTCACGCGTGCTATGTCCGAGAATTCCTATTAAAAAAAAATACTTCGTATTAGATCACCCTTTACATATTGCATCGGACACTCAAAAGCCAGGCGTGGCTCAATTGTATCGCGTATTGGTACTGATAACTTTTGTATACATATTATATATAATTTATAAATTTATCTAAATTATTCTTATATTTTAAGAATTATAGTATATCAAACCTCGTATAATATAGTATATGGGATAGGGTACAAATAGCACTCCATTAGACATCCTTTTTTCCACAGAGAAATCTAATTAAAAAGTTATTTTTAAGGACAATTGTTAATCAATTGGGCAGAAAAGCTAACCAGAAGCTAAACTTTGTTAATATTTTAAGGTGAATACTGGCGAATAAATGAAAGTCTTAGCCATCAAAATTTAAACGGTTCTGGAGGTGCAAATATTTTGACAAATTGGTTAAGATATGACATTTACTTCTATAGGGTGGCTAAGGCAATAGAGCATACTTAACGCAGAAGCAAAGGTTTAAGAAATGTTAAAATATAACCGCTGGGTATGAGCATACTTCAAATAGTGTATTGTATAGTAGTATACTTTGCAGCTCCTCCTGGCTTTGTAGCCTGTCAATATGGATGCACAAAGATAAGTGAATATGTTATAAGACTTCGAGATCTCTATAGTAGTGTATACGTAGATTTCATTTTCATTTTTCATTTCATTTCATTTATTTAAACTTAGATTAACATGATACTTCAAGAAATTCTTTCTCATAATTAAGCATCTAAAATTGAATTACATACAACTGTAGTGAATAACAATAAAAAAATAAATATAAAAGTATTTATAAACATAAAAAGTAAATACACTGACGAGTATGTGAATATTATATATAATTAAATTGAGATATTATTGTTAAATAATTTTAAATTTATTGCGACATGTATAAGAATAGCCTCCCCCGAAATACAGCTGACGAATTAATCCTTTGTAATTGATGTGGAAGATTATTCCACAACCGAATCACTCTAACAAAATAAGACCTCTCTCCCACTGTGTGTGTGAATCGTGGCAAAATTAGTCGTAGGCCTCTAGGTGACTGTACAAATCTAAGATACTCTAGTAAATACTCAGGACATTTTTTGTGGATTATGTTATGGAGTTTAAGAATGGATCTGAAGTCATAGTACTCATCTAAACTCATTCCAAGTAAGGACCTCTTGTGCTGTGAAACGCTTACATACCTTGGAATGTAAAATATGTATCGTAAGCAATCATTAAATGCGACATTGATTTTATGTTTACATTCATAGTCAAGGCAGGGATATACTATACAATTATAGGAGAAAAATGGCAGTATTAAACTTTTTACAAGATTTAATTTCATCTTCGGATGCAGTAAACTCGAAGAGGCTCTCAAACTACGCAATCCACAGTAGATTTTACTGATTGTATCAGATGTAGCATCGCAGCAACTCATTTTCCTGTTTATCCTAAAACCCAAACATTTCACGTGTTCTACATAAGGTATAGTAACACCATTTACAACAAGGGGAGGGACATTGAGTTAGCATACTTCACTTCTGGCACATACCATTCCCACAGATTTAAGTGGATTGAGAAAAAGTTTATTTAAATCAGCCCATTTCTGAATGAGTGACAAATCTTCATTTATTCTAGCCACACAATCATCTATTAATCCCAGTCTTCTAGAAAGATAAATAACAACATCACCTGCGTAAAGGTGTACATGACAGTTCACAAGAATATCAGGGAGATCATTTACAAATACAGAAAACAGGAGTGGTCCCAGGACCGATCCTTGTGGAACACCTGTATTCACCAGATACAGATTAGAGCTTCCCTGTTCCATGTAGACCGTCTGTAAACGATTACTTAGATAATGGAAAATCAGTTCAAGGGCAGAGCTAGAAAACTGGAAATTATTTTTAAGTTTGTGCAGTAGCAATGAATGATTAATAGAGTCAAAAGCCTTTGAAAAATTTAAAAGTACCATCACACCGATTTCATCTAAATCCAATGCTGCCCTTAAATCAGAGGTTACCTTGATTACTGTTGATTCACAATTATGCATTTTCCGAAAGCCAGATTGCCACTTAGAAATCTTATTACGTCTATCCAAGTCTTCTTGAATCTGTTGGGCCAAGATCTTTTCAAAGACTTTCGATAGGAAGGGTAATAAGCTTATGGGTCTAAACTCAGCAGGGTTCATAGGATTCGACTTTTTTGGGATCAGAATAATTTTGGCCCTCTTCCACATCTCCGGAAATTGACGGACATTAGACATTTTAAACTGAAAACATTGTCAAATTTGGCTGATAGGTGACCCTACCAACGCTTTCGACTTTTTCTATCACTGGACCTTCCAAGAGCTTCCTTCCCTAGCCCCCTTCTCGATTTTGGAAAGCAAATACTTACTTATATTCTTAATTGGTGCTACAGTTCGGGGAACCTATGCATCAATCAACAACCCTCTTTATTTAGCTCGGTCTTTAGCTAATTCCCTCCAGTTGCGCACTCCAAGTTGGCTGAGGTCCCCTAGACTGGTCCTCTACTGCGTCGTCCTTTTGGGTTAAATTCGAAGACTCTGCAGGTCGAAGCGTTGGTGTCCATTCGGTTTACACATGGTACAATAAATAAAAGTCGATTCCCATAATCTTTCCAAGTGAAATTGATTTAATGTGTTTATCTTACATGCTTTAGAATCAAAGCTTGACAGAAAAGGGAAGAGAGTGCAGTTACCTTTGATTTTTTAGAGCCTCATGCTAGAACTATCCTGTCCACATTTCTCTTCCGCCGACACAATTTTTTGCAATCATTTGTCTAGAACTCATCTTTAGCATCATTTCGTCTCATTTTAGAGTTGCATATAGACCGATGATAATGGAGAAGAACGGTTCAAAAAGATCACATAAAAGTGGGCATTCGAGGGCAGAAATATGCATTGCAATGCACATTGTGAATGATAATTTTCTAATTATAAATCTTTTTCTTTTTTCTGTTGCTGAACTTTGATTGACATTCCCACATCCTACTATGTCCCAATTTCGCCAGTTTCTTTCATAAATTCTAAATGTTAATGAAAACTACAAAAAAATTGTTTAAACTCATGAATTCGTTCATTGTAATAAAGACCTTTCTAACCTTAGTCCCATTTTAGCTCATTGATAACCAACATTTCTTTATAGTCGTGAATGGTTCTGATTTTCGCTGCCTTATCACCATCAGAGAATAGGATAGGTCAGAGAAATATATAAGCAATTTTTCAAGAACAAATTTCTAGACACCCATAAGAATGTATTTAGGTCTTAGATTAATAATAAAAAATATACGAAATAAAACACACTCGTATACTCAAGTTAACTAACATTTGGCAATTGTGTTATCTGGTTTTGGCGTGTACATATAACAGAAGGCGGAGACTCCATATGGGTCATAATTATGAGGTCAAGAGAAGAATTTTTTTCTGATACGACGTCGACTATTTTTGGCTGATATTAGAAAATAAATTATGTACAAAAAAGAATGTTAGTTCATGACTGTTGCCACCCAGGAGTTCTTAATGAAACGAAACAATTCCATTTACCTGTGCAGACAGTTTAAAAAATCTATTTGTTACCTATTATGATTTCGACTAGCATCAGTAGTTCTACGCAATGTCCGTGGCAAGGAGTTGAAGCTTTTGACTTTGAAAGAGAATTTGTGATAACGCCCAAGTTCGCCTTGGGTCGCCCCAGGGTTAACTCAGGGTTCCCTATTCTCAAAACAACCCAATGAAGCTGTAATTTAAACATTTTCCTAATTTTGCTCTCTGAATTTCATTTTTATGTATGGAGAGTTTATTTAACACCAAGTGGATTTTTATTAATATATAATTCAAGGCAAGAAATTGGTCTATTATTATTAGGTCCGTTCGCGTACCCTCCCAAAACAGCGAATTTTTACGAAAAGTTACAAATTTTTACGAAAACCTGTTCGAGTACGGAGAATCGCGTAGTTTTTCACAGAAGAGAGCGCTCTCGAGAGAGTAAGAAATTTCCACATGCTGCGAATTTTAGTGCAAGAAATTTCTTTGGGCTGGTTTGTGGAATCTTTCAAATCTGTCAAATCGCTGTATACGTATTTTTTTGTTGACCTGTTCTTTCTCTTTCTGACCGCCATATTATTCACTAACTTAAGCCCGAGTTAAAATTTACATCCGGATTAAAGTGAGTTTAACCCGAAAATTAAACCCAAGTCCATAATATTCACTCGTTAAACCTGAACTTAAACCCAGTTGTATAAACCTGATTGGCGTTTAACCCGATAAAATTTAAACTGTCCTCCGGAGACCAGTTTAAGTACTTTAACTCGGATTAAAACACAATTTCATAATATTGACTCGTTTAGTTGGAGTCACATTTGACATTTCTTTGTTCGCAGGAGGCAGGAAAAGTGAAATAAATATAAAAACTAGCAAGAACCAAAAAAAAAATCTCATTTGTGAAATTGAAGAAATGTTGATGTCTTCATCGGCAGAAGACGAATTTCTGGAAGAGCTGATAGAACAGCAGATGGTGAACCACCGTCTGGCCACTGGCCATAGTATGGCCATTTCATCATTCAATGAGGCTGTTGTTGCCACCGCAGCCACTGTTAGGGCAGGGGTCGACAATATGGGAGACACCTCATCAAATAAATTCGATGTCTGACTTGTTATTGACGTCTCATCGACTGGAGGTGACACCCTATCACTGTCAAAAATGAACAATACGTCGGTTTAAAAACGAGTTTAGACTATTTTAAATCCGGGTTAAATGCATCTTTAATCCACTGGGTTTAATGCATGTTTTTGAGTGAATATTATGAACATATGTTTCAATTTTCGGGTTTAAAAAATGGGGATTAAATGGTCGGGTTTAAAATTCACTTTAACCTTCTCTACACCCGGAGTTAATAATATGGCCGTTACTCTCGCATACAAATGGATTTGAGGTTTGACGTTTAAAAATTGGGCAACTTTTGTGGTTCAACCCGTTTTCGTAACTTTACTTCTCTTTGAGAGAATTTTACCCCCACTCTTTGAAATTCGAAAATATACGAATTTTAATGCAAAAAGTACGCGAACGGAACTATTATTGTTCACTTGTCGTTTCGATAGCTGCACTTTCATTACACAAGACAAGCCTACGCTTACGTTAAAGCGATATTAGAGCAACCCTAGGTTTTTCAAACTCAGTGCATGCCATTACATGAAAACTTAAAGTTCTCACTTAGCCTACCCCTGGCTAGGCAAAAATCCTCATCCTAACCCTGCCCGTGGGTGCCAGTCGGTAATAACCACCACAGCAGTGTTGTACGTTGTCAAGATGGGGTTAGCCAAGGCCAAGAAGCATTGTATCGGGTTCTTACTCCTCAATAGTATTATCCTTTACATATGCCTCTTGGCCATCAGATTGAGGTACCTGATTTCAGTGGTGCTGTGAGCGTTTAACGCAGGAAACTGTGCCCAAGAATGCAAGGCTGGGGGTTAATCCAGCCGCGAACGAGCTCCTGCAGATGCACAGGCGAGGTCTGTCGTATTATAGCTTTATCCTGGTAAATCGGCTCTGCCAGGACGAATCTCCTTTCCGTACTACTCGTGGGACCAAATATGAATGATCCAAATAACAATAAAAAATTTAAAAAAATAGAAAAAAACCAAAAAAATAATGAAAGAAAAAACAAATAATTAGCACCTCATCGGAAGATGAGCTGCTTGCTTCAAGCCAAGAAGCCACTGAACCAACAGGTAGTGTAGAAAGTACCAGCCAAAGTACTCTACCAATGTCTCAACCCTCTACTTCCTCCTCTGTGGATGCTGCCAAGGATACTAGTAAGAGTACCCCCAAGCAAAATCCACAAAAAAAAATTCACCAACCTCCAACATGAACACTACTTCGAGAAGGCCGTCAACATTCTAAACAAGATCGCCAAGAATGAAGGCAAGCACTGTCACTGAACGTGACCAGGCAGACAAGTTGAGGTACCATGCTGTTGTTGAAGACTACAACAAGCGCCAGGCCGCCAAGACGAGTCTTAACACCTAACAGGAAGCCTTGAAGAGGAACCGCTCTCAAGAAGAGATGGCTCACTCCAGCAAACGCAGCAAAGTCGAAAGCGGCGTTGCTAAAAGGCAGATCAAACAACAACCGGCAAAAACTACCACCTCCACCATACAGAAAAGCAGCACTGTTGTTGTTTCCTCACGTACCGTCAGCGAAGTGGTCAAGGACGATCTCCAAGTTGCTCTAGTAGATGAGCTTTCTACCAGTGGCAAGTCCATCCGGAAGGCATGGGGGGCGATCGAAGCCAAACTCTCGCAGATGGTGTTTGACTACCTGGCGGAAAAAGAAGGCGGTCCTGTACCCTGGTTCGACTCAGCTGAGGTCGTTAGAGGGTATAGGGTAATCAAATGCGAGGACAGGTTCTCGAAGGATTTCCTTAGTGAGTGTGTCGCTAAGATAAGCGACGCATGGAGCGGCTTGAAGATCAAGCTTATCCCAGCCAGAGACATCCCTCGAAGACCGAAGGCTCGCATCTGGCTGCCTACTATGCCAATAGCCAGTGAACAGCTGATTCAGGGTCTTAAGCGCTAAAATCCTGCGATCCCAATGGATGATTGGGCAGTTATTAAGACGGAGCAGCCGCAGAAAAACAGCATGACTTTTCTGCTCCTCATAAACGAGGATAGTTTGGAGGTGCTCGAGAAGTTGGACTACCGTTTAAGGTTTGGCATAAGAAATGCCAAACTTAAAATATACATTTCTTCAGTCCCGGACGAAGACACAGACGATGACAACGACGCCAACACTCTGTTGGAGGGCATGAAGATCGTCCCAGACACCCCAAATGCCCCCGGTGAAGATGATTCAGATTAATCTGCGGCACTCGCAGTGTGCCACAGATAATCTGCGTGTCTTTATCAATGAAGAAAACATCGATATCGGCATCATCCAGGATCCCTGGGTAAGGGGATCTACCATCAGGGGACTTCAGGACAACCACTACAAACTCTACTACAACCACAATAACTGCAACGGTGAGCCTAGAACTTGCATTTTAGCTAAGAAGCATATAAAAGCTTTTCTATGTCCTAACCTTAGCTCTGCCGATTTAACGGTGGCTAAACTGGAAACTGCAAATGGTGAGGGCTTTTTCGTTGCATCTGTTTACATGGACCGGGATCGGCAAGCCCCACCGGAGGAAGTCCAATACCTAACATCAACTATTAACACCAGTAAAGCCAAACTCTTGATGGGCTGCGACGCTAATGCCAGACATACGCTTTGTGGTAGCGCGGAGACAAATGACAGAGGTGAGTCTGTTTTCGATTTCATCATTACCAATAACCTATCAATCTGCAATACTAGCAATTCTCCAACTTTTGTCTTTCCGAGTACGGATAACTTCAATGGGTGGGAGGCGGTTATTGACATTACTCTAGTATCAAACAACGAAACCATCAGTGTTGAAAACTGGAGAGTGTCCGATTTATAATCTTTTTCTGATCATAACTGGATACTCTTCAACGTCTGTCTCGAGATTGAGACCCCTAAACCGTGTAGAAACCCAAAACGCATAGACTGGACAAAGTTTAATCGTATAATTAAGTCAAAACTGTGTAGCACATCAACGTATAATATCGACTCGACCACGGAACTGGATTCAAAGATTGAAATCTTTGAGAAAGCAATTAACGTTGCCTTTAAAGTCTCGTGTCCAATCAGTTTTGGTAAAAAGAAAGTCCCAAATTGGTGGAATGAAGATCTATCAAAGATTAGGAAGATGACCAGAGCGATCTTCAATATCTGCTACAATCTCAACTTCTGACAGCCCTACAAGGACTGCCTAAAAATATATAAGGAGTCCACCAGAATGGCCAAAAAACAGGGCTGGAATGATTACTGCCAGTCTATCGAGTCCCTCAAAGAATCCACAAGGCTCAGCAAAATTTTGTCCAAAGGGCATAGCAACCCGTCTTTTCTTAAAAGACGGAAGGAAGCTGGACGGATTCTTCTGCGGCATCTCTGGAACTCCTAATGAGTACTCACTCCCATGCTGCAGTGAGATAAGAGTAGAACAAGCTAGTTCCACCTGTACGCCACTGGCAGCTTGGGATAGCATCACAAACATTATTACGAGGATAAAGTCTCCTGGGCTATAAAGAGCTTCTCTCCCTATAAGTCACCTGGCCCTGACAGCATCATGCCTATTATGCTGCAGAAATTGCAAGACATAGTAATTCCCTGGCTATTACCGATTTATAGGAGTTGCTTAAACCTAAACCATGTTCCCCAAACTTGGAGACGTATCAAAGTGGTTTTCATCCCCAAGGCGGGATGACATGAATCCGCAAAGGATTTTAGACCCATAAGCCTGTCCTCCTTTGTTTTGAAAACTGTTTACCACTAAAACCAAGGTACCGGCATTCACCCCAAGTGAACTGGTTGCGTCCTCGACCGACTACACGATACCCAAACTCAACTTCAGAAAATCGTTCTTAACAAAATTCCCTTCCAGAGAAGAATGGAAGAACGGAAGCGTTACCTGCAACTATGATATAGGGATATACAAGGACGGTTCGAAAATGGACTGCGGAGTCGGCGCAGGCATCTTCTCTGACCAGCTGAATATATCAAGGTCTTTCCGTCTCCCAGACTCTGCTAGTGTTTTCCAAGCGGAGCTTCTTGCGATTCGAGAAGCCTGCCGAAGAAAAAAAAAAATTGTTAAGCTTAGAGTTAAGGTCCCTCGTTGTTAGTTCTTAAGTTTAGATTTAAGCTTGCTTGTATTAAGCTAAATAAATAAATAAATATTCTAAACAATCTTCCAACATCTAACCACAATATCGCTGTTTTTTCGGATAGCCAGGCTGCCATCAAGGCCATTGATGCGGTTTGCATCTCTTCAAAACTGGTAGAGCAATGCCGGTTCGAATTGAATCAACAAAGCACTCACTCGAGAATCATTCTCATCTGGGTCCCAGGGCACAGCAACCATGAGGGTAATGAGTGTGCTGATGAGCTGGCAAGACGGGGGTCGGCCCTTAACGGCTCTCTAGCAGAAAGTGTCGGTATTCCGCTTGGTACCGTTAAGGGCTATATTCACCTTCACTTCCTCCAGCTAGCCAATCGCGGGTGGATCAGCCTCACAATCTGTGTCATATCTAGAAAGACGTGGCCCAGTTCCAACAAGACCAGTTATTGCCAAAATTGTAGCTATTATCACAGGTCACTGGCCAGTTGGAGACCATGCGGCCAAGCTTGGAATCCCCCACAACACCTTTTGTAGGAGCTGCAAGGATATTAATGAGAAAGAATCTCTATGTCACTTCCTTTGCAGATGTCCGGCCCTGGCGAGGATCAGACAACAAACTCTTGTCAAACCCTTCTTCGAGGATCTGAGAGAGATAGCGGACAAGAGGATTGGAGAACTAATCCTCTTCCTGAACTCCACGGGCTGGGTTTAAACTTAACATCCCTTTTTAACTAACCACTACAATAGGTATACACGAGTCCGTGGTAACAAAACGGCGCACCCTAAGCGCTAATTGGGTTCTTTTGGACCGCCACTTTACCTATCTACCTAGCCTACCCCTACCAACTTCTAGTCTCTACCTCTACGTTGGTGACCGCTGGGTACCTACTTAGTACCTTGATTGTAAATCGTGTAACTAGCTCCAGTCAATACCCAGTGAAAAACCTAAACGGTTCCTTGCTCATTTCGTATGAGGACCAGCTCAAAAGATGGAAAGAGCATTTTGCTACGGTTTTAAACCGTGTATTCGTTAGCGATATGCTCCCAAATTAGACTGACGTGCTCGAGGAGAGAAATGAACCAATACGCACCACGACTCCCAGTAATGATGAGATCACTACGGCGATCAAAGCACTCAAAACCAACAATGCGGTAGGACTTGACGGAATTCCCGCAGAGCTCTTATGAGCAGCGCCAACAACAACGGCTGAGTTTTTGCTTCCACTTATACTCGTAGAGAAAGCTTGGGAAGCTGAGAGCTTTCCAAACGAGTGGAAAAAGGGAATTATCGTCAAGTTTCCTAAGAAAGGAAATTTAATGGAGTGCGGAAACTGGAGGGGTATCTGCGTGCTGCCTGCTGTAGCTAAGATAATAGATGAAACTATCCTGGAGCGGATCAAACAACATCTCGAAGACACACTCGATGCCGAACAATCAGGTTTTCACTCTGGATCCTCCTCTGTCGACCACATCAACACCCTGCGGATTATCATTGAACAGTGCGTTGAATATGGATCACAACTTCACCTGCTGTTCATCGATTTTGAGAAGGCGTTCGATAGTGTCAACAGGGAGTTTATTTGGAGAGGTATTCCCGATAAACTAATCGCTATTATCAAAGCTAGATACGAAGGCTCCAAATGTCACGTTCTGCACAGAGGAAGGTTGTCTGAGGAATTTGAGATCCAAAGTGGGGTAAGACTATACTGTATCCTTTCACCAATACTTTTCCTATTGGTGATTAGCGATGTGCTTCATGCAGCTTTGTCGACGGGAAACGGAGGAATTCGATGGACTCTTACATCTCAACTGAAACATCTTGACTACGATGTATGCTTCCTCGTTTTCAGAATTATGAACCTCCATCCAATGACAGCAGATGTGGAGAGGGAGGCAGGAGTTGTCGGGCTGAAAATTAATACGGCAAACACTAAAATTATCAGCCTTGGAACAAACTCATCGGCTCAAATATGCATTGCTGGACAACCGGTAGAGAGAGTAGAGGATTTCCAGTATCTTGGGAGTATTGTCTCGACCGATGCGATGGTGGAATCGAGCTGGATATAGTCAACAGCATCACCAAGCAAAGTCCGCGTTCGAGATGTTGTCCAAAATATGGGGAAGCAATGCAATCAGTTTGAACACCAAGCTAAGATTGTTCCGCTCCAATGTTGAATCCGTGCTGTTATATGGATGCAGCACGTGGAGAGTGACCACTACTATCACCAAAAAGCTGCAAACGTACGTTAATATATGTCTGCGCAATATCTTAAGGATTTTCTGGCCCAATCGTTTCTCTAACGAGCACCTTTACGTTACGGCAGTTGGAGAAAAGTTGGGGAAAGCTGAGACACATTGCCAGAAATCATACACGATGGCGCGTAGGAGTTGTTACATTCATGTAGAGCTTACACGATCAGATTACCTTAGACATTTTTACTCGTTTCCTTGGCGATGTAAAATATTATCGAATATTATCGAAATATGTCCTCAGAAGTTTCGAAACAAAATAAAACCAAAGATCGTTTTAAATTTAAATAATTTATTTACTTTTGACATATTTGCGTATAGTGTCCCCCCAAAATAAGTAACAATTAGAATTAATTTAATAAATTTTTGGTTAAAAGCTTACTAACTTACTATAACTAATACATGGTTACATAACTGTGGCGCAATATACTATATTATAATACCTAATCTGCGTTTAACTTGAAGATTTCTTTGCTGAAGCTTCAATTTTATTCTCTTTGATGAGTGTGAGCAATTGCAACATCATTATGGCTTGGACTTTGTCTAGCGGATCCATGAATCCACGCTGCAACCATTTAGGTATAGTGGTACGAGCATGAGAGAATCCCAATTTATTTAGTATGTAATCGATGCCGTAGGGTTCAATCGATTTACCAGCCCATGACAATAGACGGACGGTTGGTTCCAAATGCCATGTCTGGCATTCGAAATGACGCCAGTCGCGGACGAATGATTCTAAATCTAGGGTTGCGGCGTTCGGATTCGCGTTTTTATCGCTGGAATCCACTGAGTCTGCAGAATCGGTTCTTTCGCTAGGGGCCTTTTTCTCCTTTGACATTTCATCGGTGACCAACGGTTTTAGTTGACTCTTTAGATTCTGTGAGAGATTGGGTGATGCGGCTCGTACTGATTGTGCACCAATCTGGAAAGTAAAAAAGGTTATTAGTGGTACTTAATAATCTTTTAATTGTGTATAGTGTAGACTATGAGCAATATTATTTACATAGGGGTCTAAGGCAAGATGATATTGCCTACTGACTGCGGCGTTTGTTTCTCGATAGGACTACGATGAGAAAGTATACAGCCCCAAAATTCAAAATCATCACCTGTTATGAGTTTTAATTTGCACTACCGAATGCCTTGCCAAGATTGATAAATAAAAAATGGAAGGGAAAGCTATACTCGACGCATTGCTCTATGATGTTAATGGAGGTGGACCCCGAGCGGAAGCTTACTTGTCCGAAATCGAGGCAATAGTTTTCAGTTCTTCCCCAATTGTCGTGACTCCTTCTCGACTGTTTTGCGACATATACTTGTCAGTCCACCCGTTATGGGTGCCATTGAATCGCATAGTCAGAATTTTCGAAATGTATTACCAATCCTCTGCCACTTCCGCCATTGGATGGTTATAACTTTTGGTTCCTAACCCCTTCACTGATAAAGATGTTTGCTATAAATACGATTGAGCCAGAAAACTTTTCATATGTTTGCAACATTTTCGTGATGGCCGTTGTCACTTTCCAAATGCTGAACCCGCATGTGGAACAGTCGTTCCTTGGTGTTTAAGCTGATTACATTACTTGGTCATATTTTGGACAGCATTCCGAATGCAGACTTTGCTTTGTCGATTCGGTTGAATGTATTGTATTTGTTTCCACTATCAGTCGAGACTCCCAAGAGTCTGAAACTTTCTACTTTTCCTATCGGTTGTCCAGCAATGTACGATTCAGCTGATGAGTTTGTTCCAAAGCTGATCATTTTAGATTTTACAGTATGATTCCATAGAATTCTTCCGTTTCCCATAAGAAGCAAGAAGCACATCATCAATCAAAAATAAAAACGTTGGTTTGGCAAAAGGATGCAGCTTACTCCATTTTGGATTTCTAATTATTCAAACAGACTTCGTCTATGCAGAGCGTGACATTTAAACCCTGGCGTATATTTGGCGGACTAGTCTTTATTCAGGCATTTATCACTTCGAATAGCTCATTCGAGTTTAAACTGAGTATCATCTGGGATTATCAAGGAAGGTGTTGTTTTGAACTCTGACCAACTACTGTTACGATAAACGATTTTACCCTTACATCCGTTTGCTGCTTTTTTCAGTTTCCTCAGCCTAGGAAGTAAGGACATTAAAACAGTTGTCTTTCTCAGGCGGCTGTAATTTGAGCTTTGAGTGATACACGCTTTTCGATTCTTTTACAGGTCTCGGCGGATAGTCCTATGGTGTGGTGTTTCTGTCTTATACCGACACGCTTTTGTGTTCCAATTGCAAAAACGTTTCTCACGGCTTCTTTGTGATCATTTATGCTTAGTTCAACTAAACCGCTGATCGTTTCGACTTCTTCACCGAAATCATTCCTAAATTGTTGGCACAGAACGGGATCCCAAAATCAGTCGGTATTCTACCTGTTTGTGATCACGCACCATTCCGGTATCGGCTCTTCGTTCGTTCGAAGGTTTATGATTCAACTCATATGGATAAGTGGTCAATCCAGAAGAGATTCTTATTACCGATTAGTTGAAGCATAGCTAATTACAGACAAATAAACGCCACAAAATGCTCGTCATTCATTCGAAGTTATTTCGGTCCCCGATGCCGTGTTTTGGCATTTGGACGCTATGTTGTCGATGCCTACCTTGTCATTGAATGTCCGTCACACGGTATTAAGTAGGTACTGATATGAATAGAGCCACAATAAGGAGACAGGTAGTCAGTAAGTAATACAATGTATGCGTATGCGAAAAACTCTCAAACTACAATTTTCTATGTTTCATCTCTGCTTCATTGCTTTATATCTTCCCATTATCTCTGCTTGGTGCGCAAAGAGAAAGGCTTGCACACGAGTTCGAGCAAAAGCTACAACAAGAAATATGAGTCTGAATTTCATCCTAAAAAAAAACCTTAAGACATACTCAGACGGTAAATATCGAGCTGCTATACTTTGTCTCTTTGGAGTAAAGTATTATACAGCACAGCCCTTCGTAACTTGTTGCAACTTTCATTCTACTATTCAAGTTTATATATGTGAAATCACTCACCACTTTCTCCTTTTCCTTTACGTAGGACGTGATCAGATCATGGAGGAAGAAGAATGCATCGGCATCAACTGTCACAAAGATATGGTCATCGAATTCTGTGATAAAACTACAAATGACCTCAGGTTTTCCATCTAGCAGAGAAAATAAAAATAAAAATTCAAATCCACTCTAGCAAACGACTCGCGGTTGAACTTACCAGTAGGTTCTGGCGTTGACGGACCCTGTTTATGTTCAGTCTTAAAATTAAATTGGAGGCTAGGCAAAGCAAATATAACCTCCCGGTTATGGTTATGCTCTAGAGACTTCGATGAGCTAGTGCTCGTACCACTTCTTGATCGTTCAATAGAGTTCGTTGCAATTTCACGATCTCTTTCGAGTATTGGAAAACGATCAACGGCTAAAAGCGAGCGCACATCAGTTATTGTAAAGAAGAAAGAATGCAAAGCTAATCCTTACCGTCAATTTCACTATTGGCGAATGCATAATGGAACCATTCGTTGAGCGTCTTAAACTGTGGTGGGAAGATTATATTCCGCGTGATACGGCTAACAATCGCCATCGAGTGGTTCTGCTGGCTCTGTGCATTCTGACCTAAGCTAGAACTTAATGTTTCCGTCACGTACACTTCCTTGGTGTCTTGGGACTGCTGCGCTTCTGTTGTGAAGTTGATATACGGAGCCTTCAAGCTGAATAGAGCCCACGATTTCGACTGGAATAAAAAATAAAAATCTCAGAAAAGAATACTCAATAACAGGCTTTGCAACTCACCTTAAAGTTAATACCATGGAAGCATGCTAGAGAGATATTATTTCCATGCAATTCGGCACTTCCACCGAGGATATTTCCATTTCTGCCCAAACGGGTGACTAATGTCGGTACTACCAAACCCATTGCCTGTTCCAGTGGTTTCTGCCAATGTCGGTGATGTCTGGCATCTGTGTTTGTATTATCCACTGGTGGTACACAATCTCCATTTGGCTTTTTCTTTATATGCTATACAAAGGTGTTATCTCGATAATTTGTTCTTAAAAACAAAAAAAAAAAAAACTCACCTGTCGCCTCTTGGTACTAGAGTTCCTATCATGTAATCTAGGTTCAAGACTAGAAAACACTCTCTTCGATGATTTAAATTGCTGGGTGAAGAATTCCTCTAGCTTGTAGTACATTTTTAGTAGATCAGCAGTTGTAGATTTGGAGATCATGATTTGCAATTGATCCCACGACAGATCACCGTGTATAAATATGATAGCACGTGGCCTTGCGTTCGCTACACCATGTGTATCTGCTGAGGTTGTTTTCCATTCATCTTTCATGGCTGCTGAAAAGGAGCTAATGCGTGTCATAAGTACGGAAGTACCCATGTAGTCGAGTCGCAGCTCCAAAGCCATAAAACTCAAACCCATGGTGTGATATGGCTCCACACCGGATTCCTCTTTAATATGGAATCGAGTATTGATTTTGTTCACTTCAAAGCTGCCACCGACTATGCCGCCCTTAGCATCAAGTGATGATCCACCCAGATAGATGCCAATGTACATGTTTTTATAGCCAGTACTACCAATGCTGAGGCGACCATCGCTTTGGAAATCTTTTGTTAGCCAAACCTGAAAGAATGAATTGCTTAGCCATAGTCCTTAGAATTTCTAACAACACAACTCCGGAACATATTGTATTCTCTTTTTTTTCAACTAAAATCCTCTAATCTCCTTTTTACTTACCACATTGCCCATTACGTTGCCCATATTCATTTGCACATTCAACTTCGTAAAGTTCACAGCAAACAACACCAGTGTTTCCCACGCAGTTATCTGGCTCTTCTCTGAAGGTGGAGTGCTTGATTCAGCACTGGAAGATTTACCCATCGTTTGGAGTTTGTCAAATTTACGAATATCCTTGTCGAAGTCTAGTCTCATACTATCTTTGCCAAAGTACGGATCTGTTGACGAAGCCGCTTGATTATCTCTGAACTCATTCAAGACAGGAGTTTTGTTGGGTTCCTTTGGCGTAGATGATCCAGTTAAATCTGGATCGTTACTACCGCACTGATGTACACTCAAGTCCCCAAGAAACAGTCGACGAACGATTCGACGACGGTACCATGCCTTGGGGAATGCAAGAATCTCTGTCAGCCGACGCATATCATACTTGAACGAGGCACTGCCAATGTCAACAATAGTTGAGAAACGAATAACAGCTCGTGACTGGTCTATGGCGCGTTTCGAGCTGGGAGAGGGTTCAATATATAGCTTGCGACACCGAGTAATGTGGAACTTGACGAATTCAACATTAATGCTTAGCGAGTCCTTACGTTCGCTATCGGTGAGCGGCGAGAATTGAGCCTCCTTGGTATTAGTCTTCTTGCCGCCGTAGGGATGGAATATGTAAACATTAAAGTCAGCAAGGCAGCCCGTTACACTGTCAGAAAAAAAAAAAAACTTTTACAATCGAATAAGGCCAATAATTCGCCTTATTTGCTTACCTCAATCCGCCCGATGGAATCTTATCCTTCTCCGCCTTTTCTGTATCATTTTGATCAGTGCCAGCTTTGTCTTCCTCCTCTGATCGCTTTGAACTAAAGACAATATCCAAACTTGGCAACTGCAACATACATTCTACTCTAGACACAGGTAGGCAGGAGAATCTAAACGCCGACGGCTGCATGTGGAAATACACAATCACATCCACTGGGAATGAAGCATATGTCACATAGTTCGCCGGCAAAATATCCAAATTCACAGGATTCGCTGCTGATGAAGTAGCTGAACTGCTATCGGCTTTGAATGGAATTGGTTCGAGGGTTTGTTCTAAGAATTCCAAAATATGCGGTGAAATAATTGTCTCCTCAGGAATGCTTTGCAGGGTCATCCAAGCGAAGAGAGCAGCTCTTTTGCTGCCTGTTCTTCGGAACATTGAATGACTATCACTGGACGCAACACGAGTCGCTGGATCTTCTGGTATTGTCTTCGATTGGTAGTGTAGCTTCACATCCAGACCAGGTATATGGAAAATGGTGAGATCTGAGAGAAGTGCATTGCTGGGATTGTAGCGAATTTTACTTTTATCACGTTGCCGACGAGAAGGTGTTGGACTTCCCCAATCATTGCCAATGCTGCGTTCGCGCTTGTGAGTTTTTACGGTTGTTGGGCCGCTTATTAAAAAGCGCTCATCTGTTGATTCCTTGGTGTGCAGGACACATTTGCCGGAGTTGACTAGGACTTTAATGTCCAGTTCGAAGTCGATGTTGGGTTCCTAAAGGAAAGGACTCAGAGATTTCGAAGAGAAAAACTGATGAATGAAATACCTGTTGTTTCTGTAGATAGTTGCCATGCTTCTTGCGCATTTCAACTGATGTTCCGTCAATGTCGATTTCCGCTGGTGATTGCTGATCATAACCCTTCCAATCAACATCATTATCTGGCATTTCTGAATCAGTGTCAGCATTTGGAAGTGATGTTTGTCTGAAAAAAAGGGCGAGAATACTTAGTATTTAAGCACTTTACACCGACACGGCACTATAGTGTAAGCCTTGTGGTGGGGGAGTATCTTGAGTAGGAACACAGGACATTGAAAATTTGATAAAGGAAGTTGAAACGACTTTCGAATACACACATTGTTGTTGCTTCACAGGGAGAATGGCTACGAAAATGCAAGAGTACTACGAGAATATGAGAATTCGCCTAGAGAAAAGCATCTGAAACACTTACTTCGAAACCATGCTGTGAAAAACAGCTCAGACCCTATGCTTCTTTCCAAACTGTTTGAATGCGACATAAAGTTGTTGAGTTGTGAGACTGATGGAAGACACTTTTTAAGAAGGAGTGGAGTCAGAGTGGGAAGGGGAGGAGTCAGAGCCGAAAAAAATGTTTCATTTTTGTAAAAGGACATGGTGCAAGACTTAAACAAGCTCCCCAAACGTTTGCTTACCTCATTGCCTCAGAGAACGTCACTCGATTAGCGCCACAAGCTCTTAATGATGCACTCCGCGAAGGACCCGAGGCTGGGGTACTTTGCAAGCTCGAAATCTCATCATTCGAAACAATAGTGTCCAGTTTCTTTTGGTAAACATCGTCTAGTGGCTCTTTACTTAACGACGGACCTACATACGAATACGACCGGTTAGTATTCTTCAGTGTGGACCGACGAATCGATGGTCTTTTCCACTTTTGAATAATATCACGGCGGAAGTACTTATAACATAGAGCTTGGAGTTCCTGCAAGCGACGTTCCTCATGAGCTACAGTGTTATGGGATGCTCCCAGTGTTCGCAGATCATTTATGATCTTCAACTGCTCGGCCATTTCTTTCTCCATCATAAATGACCGTTTCTTCGAATCAATCGATGGATCAAACACAAAAGATGGAAGATTTTCGAAATCTCTACGACGAATAATGGTCTCTTTGTAGCTTTGATCACCCTCATCGCTATCTGGACTCTCAATGTTGGTCTCTTCATCTTCAGAGCCTGTCAGCATTGTCAACGTGTGACCCAACGAAGAAAGTTGCTTGCCAATATTAACATCCAGGTGGATATCGACTCCTTCCATTTGCCATTTAACATTCAGCAGCCATTTGGCGTTTTCTCCTTTCTTGGCTGCGGCGGTTCGTGAACAAACTTCGTAGGTACCCTCAGAGACGACGCATAAGTTCATTATATTGGCATCGCTCATGTTTGGTTTCCAGTCATCCAAAGTTGTTTCGAAGTCATCAGCGAATCGTAGACACAGACCGGAGAATTTCCCCTTAGAGACAAGCGAACCAGAGTTGCAAGCTGTAATGTATAGACAATTCTGTAATGACTTACTTCTGTATGAAGATCGAGATAAACTAACCTGAGATGATTGTGTTCTCCAGAGTGATGACAACGGCTCCCTTCGGTTCGAAATCTTGGTAAGATCTGGTGCCCCATGACTGAAATAAAAACGTAGAAACATAGAATACAACATACTGTAAGCAATTGAACTGTTTAACTTACTTGTGCAACTTGGTTTAGTGGTAAACAGATGCCCATATCCTCTACAGTTAACTGCAGAAACAAAGTGGATAGATTGGATGACGCAATATTGCTGAATTGACCAAACGGCACGCGATCAAACATCTAAAATAGAAAATATTTCAAAAATTCTCACCACCACTGGCTACCGTCAGCCTTACCTGATTTGCACACGGATTTTCATAATTCAAATTCGCCCTCTTCTCAGCCCAGTATTCGTAGGCATTCTTATAGTTCAGCCATACCAGAATAGCCTTATCCACAGCCACTGGTTGAATATAGACCAGAGGTCTTTTGAGCTTCAATAAAATCAGCTCCTTGTCCTCGTTCAAGAGTTCATCTTGGAATGCGTTCCTCAGTCCGATTGTCGTATGGAAGAAGGCGTATTGTTGGAATTCCGGCTCTGCCTCGTCAAAGATTACATTCTTAATCAATTGACCCAGGGACAGATTGAAATCAATGTGCGCCTTTCCGAACATTTTTCTATCGTTCCCTTCACCGACGTTTTTGACTCTGTTGGACAAATGCAATTCTAGTGTACCGGTCTCGAAGCGAACAGCCGATGAACATGGTGTTGTGGCGGTAAGTTGAATTCGCTTCATCGATATATTTAGAGAGAAAAGAATTCTCTTTAAAGATGATTCCTGCACACTGTCACTGTCTTCAGACCAGAGAGGAACTGGTTTTTCTCCACCATAAACTTTTTGCAAAACTTCATTGATTTCTTTCATGAATACTTTCTGAACGAATACCAAGTGGTTGAGAAGATCTGTTGTGAGACATCGCTCGAATTCGCCAATTTCAGCGGAAGCATTAACGTAACCACCCTGGCGGAGGATAATGCCATCAATTTCGGTATCCTGAAAGGGAAATGCATTGAAAATGTATGTCAAGGCTGATGAATAGAATAACAAACCTCTTGTCTATTCTCAGGAATATATTCAGCGCTGACATGTACTGGAGGTAGAGCAATGCAGGCTTCTGATGGTAAGTTGATCTCATTCTGAAAAAAATATGTTTGTAAGGCAAACTGATTACAAGGAGGTAAGTAACTATTAGGAGGTACACTATAAGGCTCGTTTTGGATTCTTATTGTAAATAGGTACCCAATAAACTTGTTCATCAAAATATTTAACTTACCTGAATCTTCGTGGTGAAACTTAACGTGTGAGTGGGCAAATCAATCACAAATTTCGCTCTGTGACCAGTCACCCCAGTTGAACTAACATGATTCATACGATACTGCGCTTGTAGAGATGGCAACAGTGCCGCATTGATTGATAAACTTTGCAATAATACATTGAATTGCATAACTAATGGCTGCAGTAGCCCATTCTGAGGGGGCACCGGTTTCGCGGTAGTCGAAAATTTCTTCTGTGTATGCGGTCTCTCCTTTTGATCACGCACATGAAATGGAGAGTCGGGTTCTTCGTGTTGCCGAGGTACACGTCCTGAGTTTCTACCAACTCGGAGTTCCTAAAATTATATCATCTCCTCTGAGAAATGTAACCTTTAAGGAGAGCTACTATTTAACTTACTTGTAGAGTCGACGATAGTTGTTTTGAACTTCTCGTCATCATGCCATGTAAGGCCACCGGATGCTGTGGAATTTCAATGTTTACGGGGCCAATTGATAGTAAACCACTGTTCTTGTCCTTCCCACGCTTTGTTATGCTTGAATAGAGAGTTTGACTCTTACCAACGGTCACTTTGACTACCGTTCTGAAAAGAAATTATTCATAAAACTTGCTGCTTTTGTTGGTATTCTGTATAATTTACTGCTGGTTAGGAGCTACACCTTCTAGTAGAACAATCATGGCTCTACCCACTTGCCCGGTTAGAGAACACTCCAGTGACATCGGTCGTGCTTTTTTGCGCCATGTTGCGCTGCTGTTTAATGTTGTGATCTCTGCTTCAAGCTGTTAAAGACAAAAATCGTGTATAAAGCATTCTCGAAGGATTAGACCGGCTTCTACCTTAAGTCCACTCAACATTGCAAGGAGTCTAGTCTTGTGGATCTTAGCCACACCGAAGACTATTAAACGAGTTCTCTCTTGTGTTGTGCTCTCCAAAAGCTCTCTGTGCTGTGGAAGAGGTGTCGGCGCATTTGTTATTTCATCATCGTCCTTGTCATGTCGCATGTAAACAAATGCATTCTTCTTCGCTTGTTTATCATTGGGCTCTGCCGACACAGACGTCCTGCGGAATGAACTTAAAAAACTAATGAATGTGCAATTATTGGAAAGCAAAATCCAATTACCTCTGAACGGTCTTTGTCTCAGGCATTGTTCCATACAATTCCAAGAGATGATAGATTGTTTTCCAACAATTTGGCGTGTCCATAGGCGGCAGAGAGCCATTGAGTCCATTCTTACCCAATCCATGGTAATCGATACTTACACTCAAACCATTGAACGAAGCCTTTGATTCCAAGGACAACTTGAACATTTGCTGTTCACTAACAGATGTTGTGGGACTGTCGCGCAGAGGAGATGAACTGGATTCGTTTAGGTTGGTGTAACCCAGCTTTCCCTTAACGGACTTCCCTGTGGAACGTAGCTTCTGCGCAAAGCTCTGTGGACGGTTCTTAGCATTTGGCGATGGAGTCAGTTGAATTAGAGGTCCAAGGCCTGGTACACGAGTTTTGCTACTGCAAAAGGGAAACAATTAAATAACTTTAAAATCCTTTAGTCCTGCGAATGATCATACTTAGTCATTGAGTTTGGCATGCCAATCATCTCATTGAACTTATCATATCGCTCATCGGAAGAATTCTCATTATGCGTAAAACGATCTGATACAGATCCAAATGGCATTATGTCGTTTGGCTCTGAAGCTGGAAAAAAAGTTTAAAGATGTTCGAATTTCAAATTCAAGCCCCCAACTCACCCAAACTGCATTCATCCTTAGCAGTTGACTTCTTACTCAAATCTGGCTGATCATGGAACTCGTTTTGTGCATCCTTAACATTCTGATACATGTTGCTGATTTGATGCAGCAATCTTAAAAGGGGCATGTTGACCTATAACAAACCCAAAGTTATACCTTCCCCAACCTCTTCAAATCACATTCCACATACCTGCTGTGATATAAATCGAATATTAAGACTAAAATTGATCACCGTGCTTGTGTGCTTTTTCAACTGCCGTCGCGACATGTAGATAACATTTTGACGAGCTTGATCCACCATACCATCCGACATCTTTAGTACTTCCAGTTCGATACCAACTCGCTCGCAAAGGAATGACGGTGTGTCTATGATTAGAGTTGGCCGACCATTGGCTTTCTTATTCAGTTTCGAGGGTTTGTTCTTTTTGTCTCCTGCTTCGCTGACGACAATGTCCACACGTATGGAATCAAAGGTACCAATTAGAGAAAGATTTGTTCCAAAGTTCTCTAGCGATGATATATCTGCGTTTGAGATTTTGTTCACCATCTGCTGAGGCATTACGCCTAAGCATGTGAGCAGGGGTTCGAAAATTAAGTGCGCATCGAGGAGTTTTATTGAGTCTTGAAGAATACCGCGAGAGGGAAAGTGACCTGGCATTTTCGTTGGTACCGGACGAATTATTTCCTAGAAATAAAAAATGTTTGTGTTAACACAGTCGTCTTCTGCGTTGAAAACATCCACGCAGACATAATACGCTACAGCTAGATTGAGAGGGGAGCAGTTTGCCATCTTTGTCGTAAAGAAACTCCAATAGGAGGTTGAGTTCATTACAGCTTATCATGAATATATGAAGAATCAGTTCGATCAATACTGGGAGTAGGTTGGTTATACGGCTGGCAAAATTGTTCACTCTGTTGGATTATTAATCATCCTATGACATTAGGTGGCCGGGGAAAAAATACTGTGAATCAGAAACAAAGACAAAATAACAAAACAAATCTCCCCAATTATCTGGACTCCACTCCTGGAGCTTTTCTGAAATTTAATATCTGAGTTTCTTAGCACTATACCAATCTTTCACTCCCTGTCTATGCTTTCTAACACCCGCACTGTGTAAACAATTTTAAGGGCATTCATAACCCTTTGAGCGCGCGCAAATTATAAAACAAAAAATTTGCTTCCCTAGATGCAAATCAAAAGTTTGCAATGATGGGACTTAGTCTTAAGCACCCAATAACATGGAAACGCTATATGGTATGAGGATATATAAACATCAGCCATCTAGGCTCAGAATTCTCATCTCCAAACTTATGATTAAGGTGAGGCGAAACTGTGATAATTACCGTTCAATTAAGCTGATGTCACACACCATGAAGATCGTTGGCAGGTATCCGTTGGCCGACTGCGAAAAATAATACGGCTATCTGGTGATCAACGAGGGGTTGTTTAAAGGATTTGCATATTGAATTGGTTGAGTTTGAAAAAGCATTCGACAGACAAACGACGAGATCTGATATGAGTGGCGGTTCCAGAAAACTATGATCAGATGAATACCAGCTTTCAGACCTCACCAAAATCCAGAGGGCGGGGTGCATCGGAGTCATGGGATCAATAAGAACAACACCAACAGCGGCAATGGAAACCACGCTTAGTTTCATTCCGCTTGATATATACTGCAGCAGTCTTACGGCTAAAACCACTGTAAGACTAAGAGAAGGCCGATAGTGGTCATCGAGCCTTTACGGCCATGCCTCCATTTTGTCCCGATGGGGGATCACCAGTGGATTGACGGGAAGTGATCACAGGAACCCGATGCTAGCATTTGAAAGGTGATTCACTACAAGAATTCCTGACAGAATATACTGGAAGAACCGAAGAACCATGAAGAAAAAGGAGTTGGCTTTCTATACCGACGGTTCTAAGATGGACGTTGGCACGGGAGCCGGAGTTTATTGTGAAGCCCTAGGAATAAACCACTACTTTAGAATAAACGACGACTGCAGCGTCTTCCAGGCCGAGGTCACAGCCATTATACAGGCTGCTGAAATTATACGCGATAGTAATATCGTTGGTAAAACGATCACTGTGTATATAGACAGCCAGGCAGCCGTTAAGGCTCTGCACTCTGCCGTAATTAGGTCGAGGCTTGTGAGAAGCTGCAAATCACTCTTAAATGAGATATCTAGAGCTAATGCGATGACCCTCTGCTGGGTACCAGGGCATATGGATATCGAAGGTAACGAAAGGGCTGACGAGCTTGCTAGGAAAGGGTCGGCGCTGCACTTATCGCGGGCCCTCCCCTCCGTAGCAAACCCAATCAATTCCTCGCGGAAAAAAATAGAGGATAAAGCCACCGGTTGAGCAAACAGACGCTGGATTCATCTGGAAACATGCGCAACGGGTAGGGCGCTATGGCCGGCCTACAGCAAGAACAGATCAACCTCTCTGGTAAAACTTAGTCGTTATAACGCACGGGTCATTTCTGGCATAATTACTGGCTGGACATTGTGCCATTGGCGTTCACGCGGAGCAACTCGGTGTGCTGTATAATGACTATTGCAGAAGTTGCAGGGACGAAGAAGAAATTGAATCTGTTCGTTACCTGTTGTGTGATTGTCCTGCCCTATCCGTCAGAAGAATGAGTACTCTTGGTAGTTACTTCTTCTCGGAGCTGGAGGACTTGGGTAATGTTGAGCTGCCCGGACCTCCTGAGATTCATATCACTTGGTGGTTCTAACAGCGGACTTTCTTTACAGCGTTTCCAGGGTTAAATGATTGGGCACAATGGACCCGTACTGTTGGTCTGAGTGAGCAGTGACTCTTTGTCACAAGGCACCCGTCTACCTAACCAATGATCAGATGATAATCATATACATGTAAGAAGGAGCGGAAGTACGCAGGAGTAACCGAAGAGTTCCCAATCAGAGTCGGGGTGCACCAGGGAAGCGTCTTGAGCCCGTTGCTTTTTTTCCCAGTCCTTGACTATATGCTGAAGATTAAGTGATGGACCTCAAAGTACACCAGTTATTCTTTGCTTACGATGGAGCCATCATAAGTGAGGATCCTACGTTCTTGCAACGAGTACTTGACGCATAGGTGGACGTTTTGGAGAGAAATGGGTACCGCATTAGTCCAAAAAAGACTGAGTACTTGTGCTGCCCATTCTCTGATCCACCCAGGCCTATTCCAGACATTTATTTAAATGTAACAGTGCTTCCCAAGTGCGAAGAATTCAAATATCTGGGATCTATGATCAATAGTGAAGCAACCTGTTATGGCGATATTAGTCATCGCGTAAGCGTAGAGTGGTTGAAGTGGTGGGACAACTCCACGAAAACTTGATTGAATAAGAAGTTCGAAGATCCGTGGAAGGCTTCACGTCAAAGAGATCATCTCACGAAAAATAGAGCGCAACTGGCTCAACTGTAATTGCCATGTTCAAAGAAGAAATCATTTGAACCCTGTCAAAAAGGCAATATAAATGAACGTTCCAAAGAAATCGCGAAAGAAAGGCAGGCCTAACAACTCCTGGATAACGCAAATGCAACGACACT
Organism: Brachypalpus laphriformis; assembly: GCA_945910035.1. Lineage (NCBI taxonomy): Eukaryota > Metazoa > Arthropoda > Insecta > Diptera > Syrphidae > Brachypalpus > Brachypalpus laphriformis. The sequence continues at coordinate 131,881,704 of OX246755.1, forward strand.
AGCATTTGGTTTGCCTCAGTAACGAAGTGATCTAAAACCAGGAGGTCTACCGATATAATCTGAGGTCAAACAGGCGAACCCCACAGGCGGATTAATATATTGATCAGAGTATACTATGATGGTCAAGAAACTATTAATTAATCATAGCTTTTCCATATGGTTAATTACGTGGTTGGTGTCGTCACATAAGCAATCAACATTGGATGAAAGTACTACATATGAAGCGCATATTTTAGATTTATCCAGGAATTTGAGACGTACCTTTACATTTGCGCCGAGTACAATAATAGGTCCATTCGCGTACACAATCTAAATCGCTTTAAGGTGCTCTAAAGTGCTCGAATTGTATACTGAGCGAACATGACAAATAAAGAGAAAAATTGATAAGTAACGATACAGTCCTGCTGTATGGCGCAGAGGCATGGGCTTTGACATAACCGGATGAGGATGCCCTTGGTTATTTTGATTGAAAAGTTCTTCGAGCGATCTTTGGTCCCGTCTGCATAGACGGTGAGTGGAGGAGAAGGTACAATGCCGAACTATACGGCCTGTACAAGGACATCGACTTTGCCAGAAGAGTTCACATACAGCGACTAAGATGGTTGGGTCATTTGGAGCGGATGGAGCCCAACTTTCCCGCTAAGAAAGTCTTCGAATCCAACCCGGATAGACGACGCAGTAGAGGGCGCCCTCGCGGTAGGTGGCGCAAACAAGTGGAGGGGGACCTCAACCAACTTGGCGTGCGCAACTGGAGGCAGCTGGCTCGTAACCGCGCTGGCGGGAGAGGTTTGTTGGTTGAGGCCCAGGTCCACCCCGGACTGTAGCGCCATCTAAGTAAGTAAGTAAGTAAGTAAGTAACGAGTAACAAGTATTTCCCCTCTGTGCCTGAATGTGCTGTGTGAAGAATTTCTGCCGGCACGAACATAAAAACTGCTAAATATGACTCAGCTTTGGATTCTATTTCAAAAAGTCAATAGACATAAAAAATAGATGCAAAGTATCTAGAAGAAAATGCTGTGATGTGTGAATGTTCTTCCAAAACATTTCTTTTTAACTTAATTTAAATTTGTTAGTTTTCACACGAGTTTAATTTGTTCATTATAATTTTTTTTTAATGACAGTTGGCTCGACTTGGCTTGCTTTTCATTCGCGTACCTACTTTTGCTTAGATTTTAGGCTCTCTGAGAGTTTTTACTCTCATCATGTCATATTTGACAATTAATTAGTTGTAAGCTCGGAAAGTACGCGAACGGACCTAATTATTTGAACAAAAATATAAAAATTCCCAAACTACTTCACTTTTCCTTTTAAAATAAAACGTCAATGTATTATTGCTTACCTTATCGGATAAGCCATCTAACTTTTTCTTATTCTCTTGCTGCTTGGCCATCCAGAAATAAAGATCTTCTTTCTGGTTCTCAGCACCCATCCAGAACTTATTGACAGAGTTTGTAGAACTCAAAGAACCCTCTTGCAGGGCTCCATACTCTGCAAAACCAATGAAATTGTAGTTCAGGCAATTAAGGTATACTATAGAATTTTCTTACCGATTTCTGGAACTTGTTTCTCTACTAAACCAGAGATAATCGGAAGCATTTGAATGCTGGAGCGAGAAGAGTTTCCATGTGAAAAGTTTGACGTTTTTAATTTTCTAAGAAAAAGAAAAAAACAACGAATAGTTATTCATTCCACACCCCCTTTAGCATGCACCCACCCTTTCCTGGAGTTCTGTAGATGCGGTGATGTCGACGCAGATCCCTGTGCATTTGCAGCTTCACTAGGAAATCCCAATCCAAATTCTGATGAATCTAAAGATCGCATTAAAAAAAAAAAAAAACAATTTTTACAAAAACGATCCTTTGAGTACTTATGTCTTGGGAAAAGCTCAAAGTTCGATAGACTATTTAGATATTTTCATGTAAGCACATTTCAACCAAAAACATAGTTCTGCTGTATTAAACCTTTGCCTGAATATTTGTCATATAAAATAAGTCCTGTAACGACAGAGGCAACGACACTATCGTCAAGGCTCATAAAAATCGACTCGAAAGCAAAATGAAATCCCGTATCCAATATTAGAGTCGATTTCTGTGCCATCTGACAATGTCTGCCACTGAAGTGCATTCAATTTCGGATTTTGGCTGAATTTGTGCTCAACCAAGTAATGAACATGGATGAACAATTCATTGCTTCATTCAGCGGGTGGGATATATGATTGTGAGGAATGGGATAATGGGTGATTGAGCGTACTGTAGGATGGATGTGGACACAAGGATGGAACATTTTGATTTAACCAAAAAAAAAAATAAGATAGAAAAACACTTGCGATAAAAACACTGTGCTCCCCCAAAAATATTCTTAACAAACTAAAAACACATAAAAAAAAAAATAACATGAATATGGTAGGTATACACTGTACAACTCCCGAATAATTTTGTAACTTTTGTTGGAGTAAATCATAGAAAATAAATAAAAAATAATATTATTCACAATATTAGTAGTAAATAAGCTGAAATGTGCTACAGCGGAGAGTGAGGAGAAAATGTTTGCACTCTCTCTTGCTCTCTTTAGATACAAATGAGGGAAATTTGTAGGCGTTAATCAAAAAATACCAATATGAGTTCGATGCTGTGCTTGCCCAAGTAATAAAGCATTCTCACTCTCTTCCGGATTCTCTCCGGCGACGTTATAGGCGCCCAATTCACCGTCACCATCGCACTCGCCCTCATCGCATTCCTCTTCGGCTTGGGGAAATGAAAAGGTCACATTGATGGGGCGTGCGAGCTTATTTTTATACTGATGTTCGAAGAGAATTGGATTGTACAGGGTGTTCTTCCACTGGCGACTAAGGACGATTATACCCTGGAATGATGGCATATATAAATCATGCCTAGCTCGTTGAAAATATTATATGTAGTATATTACCTGTCGCAGCGTGTTAAGATGTGGAATTTCACCTTGTTTGAAAATGTGTTCGATTTTCTGTACTCCCTCATCGAGAACCAACTTTTGCATGATAGTACATAGCTGGCAACTGGGATCTTCTTGTAGAGTCTTCGACAGGAGTGTATAGTTACTCGAATAGCGACTCTAAGCAAGTAAAATAAATCTCCATGAGAAAATGTTTACTAGAATCTTTGTGCTGAACCTTACCTTCTTTATCTTAGGATTCCTTTGGATTTTTTCATTTTCTAGCGCGTCAGCCATAAGACAAGCAGCCACAGCAGTGTGTCGTGTATGAAGTGCTCTCATTAGGGAGACGATTTTTATAGCCAGTCGGTTGCTTGGATTCATCCAGGCCGTAATCGCTGGCGAAGCTGTACTCAGCAAGTTCCAATCGAGTCTGAAAAATGAGATTTTTGATAGCGGTACAGATTACATCCTTACTGATTTCCGCGGAGAAAGAATGGAGAATCAATGGGTAGGAAAAGGATATTGTGTGATGATGAAGGACGGTCTAATGAAGACCAGCGGAAATCAAGCTGATGCTGGATTAAATCTGTAAAAAAAAAAAAAAAAAACGGAAGCAGGGCGTTGTGAAGGAATCTGAAGGTAGACACTCATAGTTCTATTTTATGAAGCCTGTTTTGAAAGTTAAATACTGCAAAGAATTCTATCGCAATAGGAAGTTGGTAAAGCATTTTGTTCAGCTACCATCCAAGGGACTCTTCTTCTTTTTATCAGCGAGGCTATGATCCGAAAACAAGGAATCATAACCCTGCCACTTCACCGCATTTCTACTGATCCGCCTGTGGGGTTCGCCTATCTACCATCCAAGGGACATCACGTAGTAGGGTACTGCTTTCACTTCAAATCTGAAACTTGTGGACTAGAAGGAAGATGCAAGGAGATCATAAAAAAGCAACAATGAACGTATGATAAAAGTCGATTATACATATGCATGTGTCAAAAATTGAGCTGCAGCGAACTACAAAACGGTTTAGGGTTATACGCTGCATCCACCAAGTAGAATCCTAATATAATAGATAAAGACAGCGATAGCACTTAGGACGATTAAAGATTCAGGTCTACAAAACCTTCGGTAGAACGGTGTAAAAGGGACCAATAGGAAAAGAAAAGAAAGGACCAGCTCATCATACATACTCAACCTTACCTGGTAAAATCAATTTTTCTCGTTATCGGTACACAAGGTGGAGCAGCAAAATTGAACCAAACCGACTTCAGTTCAATAACACAAGACGACGTCTTATCTGTTTCCTTCACATTTGGGATGACCTTATCGAATTGATCGGGTTTCTTGGGTTTTCCTTTCTCTACATCTTCATCAGATGGTCTTGCTCCGACTTTGGGACGAGCTGAATCTGCAGAAGAAATAAAATAATTACACAATTCTATTTACCATCCATGTCTCTTTTCTCTTCGAACCTGTTCCCTCCCTATCAGGAACAATAATATTTTCCAGTGCATGGGCAAACTTCTCCTTCGGAGTTTTTGGTGTTGGTGGCTTCTTGGTGATTAACCTCCAAGCAGATTCTGCCTTTGAATTTGACGCATCGGCAATAGTTACAGCGGCTGATGTCCCTACCAAGTCATTCAAATTTAAATTGGTCACACCTGCTGCAGGATCCTGCATGCCAATGTCCTCCTTGGTGTTCTCTGATTTCTCAAAGTGTGATCGTTTCACAATCTTAACACCTACACCCTCTAAACCACATTCGAACATAATGAATCCAATACTATCGATGCCTGTGCTTTCGGGCATTTTTAAGCAATCAAACATAGCCTTGCTCTTATGCTCTGGAATGGCAGTCACAATGATGGGTGATTCTTGAGGCACAATGCTTTCAGTTTTTAATCGCCTTAGTTGGGCGTGAGCTCGTCCAATGTCGAGGGTAATCACCAACTCTTCCAACTGCTTCTCTGATGTTTCAATTAGAATGGGTTCGCCTTGAATGTTATCCGGCCGTGTTTGGGACGAAAGGTGAGCTAGAAGTGCTCGAGTGCCCTTCATGATACCACCCTTTTTATTACTGCTGCCTGATCTTACAGCCTGTTGAATGTAGACGTTATGCATTGAAGCTCTTGTTGTCTTGCCGAGGTGGAATTTCGTAGACACTCCTTCTATATAGAATGCCAGCAGAGAAACGCAACTGAGATCCTGTGAAAGTAAATTCGTTAGAGCAATTGTAAGCCATTTTTCCTTTTTTTTTCTCTACAAACCTGTACATTATCCAAGGCTGCCACAGAGATCACTTCCTCAATAATTGAAGATTGTAAGAGAGTGATGCTGATCTTAGGTAGAACAATGAGACCCTGGGTCTTGGTTGAGATGCTCTCCTCATAGACATCACTTAAGAATGAATCTCCTGGCCCGAGAAGATTCCTTTCGGTTGTCGAACGCTTCGAATTAGAATGAACCTGCGAGTAAAAAATAAATGGGTTATCGTTTTTGTAAGAGGCTATTATGACTTACCTGTGACCAATAGCTGAGACTTTGATCACGCTTCAAGATGTTGTCATTCTTCACTTTGCCAATGCAAGAGGAGTGAATGAAATTCACCACAGATAGTAGGTGCATGGAAGATATGGTGGGTATTGTTGCTTCAACCATCCTGTTAAGAAGACACAAAAATAGATTACCATTAGTCGAGCGAAGAATATTAGAACACTAGGGGATCCCGTAGAGCAGTGGTTATTGTGTTGTGAGGGGATCGTATCCCAGAATATCGATAGAATTGAAATGTGTAAGTCGTGCCACAAAATTTGTAGATTCAGCTGATTGTGTAAACGTGCTTTCATGAATGCGTTACTTGTATGGAACCCAGTGTAGAAGCAATTATTTTGTTTTTAAGATGATATGGTATGGGCTTCAAGATAGCCAAGTTCGTAGCCAAGTGCTTGCTTTCGATCCCCGGCAAGCATTTGTACAAATCTTTAGAGAAATATTACAAGTGCCTAACAATGTACTTCGGATTCAACCGACAGCGAAAGAATTCTCCAGAGGAATCGATGTATACTCCAACCCAAGGAGGCCATATATCTTCTTGGCGTCACAGTGAATTCGGCGAGCTATCCAAGATCACAGAATTACAGAAAAGAGATCTATACCTCACATTGGCGCTGCTTAAAAAAAAAATAATAATAATAAATATTTGGCGCAACAGCTCCACAAGAAAGGAGACCCCCTTAGCTACGCCAATTATAGAGGCATTTGTCTCCTCAACATCGCATATAAGATCTTTTCTGTGATATTGTGTGAACGCCTGAAACATTTTATCAACAGCCTGATTGGACCCTATCAGTGCGGTTTCAGGCCAGGAAAGTCCACCATCGATCAAATCTTCACACTTCTGCAGATTCAGGGGAAAACCCAAGAAGTCCAAATCGATACTCACCATCTCTTTATCGATTTCAAGGCCGCCTATGACAGCATCTATAGAGAAGAGCCTTAAAGAGCCATGTCTAGTTTTGACATCCCTGCCAAACTTGTTCGTCTGTGCAGGATGAGGAAGGAGAACGCCCTCTTTTCCATCAGGGTTGGTTATGATCTCACCGAGACCTTTGATGTCAAAAAAGGTTTTAGGCAAGGTGACGCGCTGTCATGCGACTTCCTTAATATTGTACAAGCCAACACCGGAGGCACGATCTATCACAAGTCTGTACAACTGCTTGCATACGCCGACGATATTGACATTATTGGAAGAACTGAGCGGGCTGTCACCAGCGCGTTTGCAAGCATTGAGGCGGAAGCGGCCAAAATGGGTTTATTGATAAACGAGAGCAAAACCAAGTTCATGCTATCAACAAGAAGGGACAATCAACACAGACGAATTGGACAGAACGTCACAGTGGGCAGCTATAACTTCGAGGTAGTAAAGGACTTTGTCTATCTTGGCTCTGCTATAAACTTTAAAAACAAGATCAGCGCAGAAATCAAGCGAAGAATAACTCTTGCCAATCGCTGTTTTTTTAGGCTTATAAGGCAATTCAACAGTAAAGCCCTATCTCGAACAAATATGGAGACTCTGTATAAGACCCTGATCATCCCAGTCCTGCTCTACGGTGCTGAAACATGGACTTTATTAAAAGAGGATGAATATATCCTTGCTCGGTTCGAGAGAAAAATTCTTTGTAAGATATTCAGTCCCGTTTGCGTTGACGGGTTTTGGAGGAGAAGATTCAATCACGAACTATACGAGCTGTACAGCGACATCGACCTAGTCAAAAAACTGCGTATTGGACGTCTGAGATGGCTAGGACATATAGAGCGAATGGACACCAACGCTCCGGCCCGCAGAGTCTTCCAATCTAACCCAGAGGAACGACTCAGTAGTGGACCTACTCGCCGTAGGTGGCGCGCACAAGTCGACCAACTTGGAGTGCGCAACTGGAGGCAATTAGCTAAAGACCGAGCTAAATGGAGAGCGCCACCTATGTAAGTAAGTAACAGCTCTTTAAGTGCCAGGGCCTAGCTTCTCGCAACCACTCATTTTGTGTGCGTTATATTTTTCACACGAATGGAAGGGATCTACAGTTTAGTGCCGTATCCGAACGGCGATTTGAGAAGCTTTTTCGTGACAACACTACTCTCGGATGTTTGTCAGATGCTCGCGAGAGGTGGGACCGTGAAAAAACTTTTTGGGATTCGAACTCGGAACCTCACGCGCAGTGATTCGACACACTAACCACTTACGCCACAGCGCCCACTTGGCGCTGCTTTTAGTTTTATATAAATCCCAAATAAGACCGGGACTTAAATTCACTTCACACGTGTGTAGTTCGGTTTGAAAAGACTCTCTACATATACCTTACAGCATGTTGGTTAAATATGCCTGTTTTATGGTTACCAGAGAGAAGTCTGCATTGGAGTTATTGGCGCCATGCTCACTTAACGCTCTATTCAACTTGCTACCGCTGAATTTAACGTTGTGTCGATTCAGGAAAAACTGAATCTTCCATGAAGAGCATGACAATGGTATGGAGCACTATTTTGTAAGATATCAGAGCATTGTGCTTTGTTCATGGTGGCTATCAATAATATGAGCCTTGTCGTCACGCTCGGTAGAAGACACGAAGTGTATTTCACCGAGAGGATTAGATGAGTTTCTTTTCATTTATGCTTCATTCAAAAAGTTCAGGTGGGATGTTAGTGCCGAATATTTTTATTTTTAGCATAAAAAATTCAGTAGTACTTAAAAGAAAATTAATAAACTTTTTTTTTTTAAAAATAGTAAGCATTAAAAATTACTTCGTAAAATTTTACGTCAAAATGCTAAGAGAATATCAAAACGTTTTAATTTTCAGCGCAACTCTATTGCTAATAATACCAATTGGACACTCTAGAATGGTAAGCCATTTTCACTGGTTTAACTATGCTAGTTTAATTTAACTTACTTTCAGGACTTGCCTAAAGAAGGTCGCCATGTAAAGGAGCTTGGTAAATATCTGCAAACTAATTTCTCTTAATTTATCTGGAATTTTGTTTATATGTATGTATATGCAGACGAAGACAATGCGCCTCCTTTGACTGACGATGAAATATCGTATGCATTGAGTGAGCTTTCCGTGGATGATTTAAATGCCTTGAGTCAACTAATGGATGTCCTCAGTGAACATGAGTAGGTATACTCGTAACCAAGTAGAATTCATAGAAATTGAAATTTAAAAATGCTTTAGTGACCATGGTGCTGAAAATGATATTAAGGCTCAATTCTCGTCAGGTAAGGTAGTCTCAACTTTTAAGGAATCTTATTTGAACATCTTCTCTGCGATTAGAGGAGCTGGCCAGGTTTAAGCGTGAAAACTCTGATACCCCTACTGAAGAGGATCAAGATGTAAGTTTTAAGTTTCTAAATTCTTGTAGTTTATGTGAAGCCTGAACTCAAAAAAGGTTTTTCGTAAAAGCAAAGACATAAATGGCTCTGTTCATTGTTTAAATCTGATCAAATTATTTTCGTAGAATTCTATGCCTAACGTTGACGAAGAATACATCAAACAACTGGATGACTCTTTTCCTAATGTTGTTGACCAATCCAATCAAGATGACAAAGAAAAGGAGCACGTACGTGTGAAGCGCACATAAATATTTGTTTTGTGTTTTCTTTTTGTGAAATATATTTCAAAATAAAATAAAAACGACTCACCTTTGTAGCCCCTCGAGCATGAGGGGAGTTAAAAATACATTCACTTGTCCTTTCAATCGCGCCACAACTGAGGTGCATGATGCAGATTCTGTTTGCAAACTCATGAACTCTCCATCGTCGAAGCCATTTGTAGACTTTTCATTTTCTTCCTCTTTCAGCAGAACACTTGGATCCCATGGATGACTCTTTGGTCCACCGATGAATGTAGTTGAACTACTACTACCCGATGCGTTCTCATATCGTGGTACGACTTTAATTTCCCTCCAGCTGGAGTATAGATCAAAATGTGGAATCATCTTACTACCAATGTAAGTCAAGCCACCCTCCTCATTCTCATGAAACAGTGGCGTGGAGAAAACATCTGGACCCGATGGAAACGAACACGACGTCCAATTGAAGCATTTCACTTGGGATAGATGATTCAAGTAGCTAGCCATTAGAAGTGGTGAATCGATAATTGGACGATTCACTTGCATATGCAGGTTAATCAAAGCGACATCTTCTTGTGAAGACATTGCCGAGATGAAAGAATTCGATGATAGTGATGGGGTCTCTGATGACGAGGCTCGGGAGTCCACCTATGGAAACAAATTTCATTAGTTATTTATCTGCTACTTGCATAGAAAGTAAGTTATAGCCAAGGTAAGGCACACAGCTTTAGCACAAGCTGAAGACAGGTGCTAAGCTAGGTAGGGTTATCAGTAGGACATAGGGTTTATTTTTTTCGGAAAAAGTGTCTAAATGGAATGAGGTAACATAGCAGGTGGATGTGTAAATTTCAGCGTAAGCCGCTGTCAATGCAACTAATACACTAAGTTTCCATGAGAACACAAATGCATGCAAAGTTTCAAAACCAAGCAGTCTAGTGTTACGGATAAAAAAAAATAAAAAAATAAAAAAAAAACTAAGAAGCAAGGGGTGTAGACGGATGATTGGGACATGTATTTGCAGTGGGAAATGAGATGATATTGAAATTTCTGAAATAAATCATACATATACCCTACTGTGTTATGAATTCTTTTCAGACCTTTGTTTCCTTTGTGAGAATAGCTCCTCAGTCTTGTTAACATATTGTGTGCTGCGGTTGCTTTGCATAGGTAAGCAGCAAAGATTTTCCTCTACTGCTGATTACTGCATAAATACACACCCCTAGACTTACTCACAATAATTACCCCGATTCCGGTTGGCGGTTTATTCTTCAGGCAATCTCTTAAGTCGATTGTCATGTCTATTTCGACATATCATAGTTGTAACAGCATTCTAAACAGCAAACGAATTCTTCATTTGGAATCGTTGAAAAACGACAACAGGACAGCAAAATTGTAATTACTTCGGAGTCTACTTTCTAAAATTTCCTTAAAACCTGACGAAGCTCAAAGCCTCTTTGCCTATTATTGTTTTATCTTGTTCATGAGCGCTACTTAGTAGTGACTTTTAATACACTTAATTATTTATGTGGGAGCTGGAACTCATTTTTTCTGTCAATGGCAGAAGTTAACTTAAGGCTTACAATTGCAGTCGAGTCGAAGTCGAGGTGAAGAATAAAAAAAACTTCAGTTTGGAGAGTGCAACCCTGGAATTTCCACTTTACTTTTTGTAAACAATTTGTGAAAACAAAAAAGTTCTGAACTTGGTCTTATCATGATGATTTGGCAGACTATTCTTATTTCTTTATATTTGGCGTAACAGCTCTTTAAGTACCAGTGCCTAGCTTCTCGCAAACACTCATGTTGTGTACGTTATATTTTTCACACGAATGGAAGGGACCTACAGTTTAGTGCCGTATCCGAAGGGCAATTTGTTTTGAGAAGCTTTTTCGAGACAACAATGCTCTCGGATGTTTGTTAGACTTTCGCAAGAGGTGGGACCGTGAAAAAAACTTTTTGGTGTTTTCTGGGATTCGAACTTGGAACCTTACGCACAGTGGTCCGACACACTAACCACGTACGCCACGGCGCCCACTTTGACAGACTATACTGATACATATATGTGAAAAAGAGCGGTCAAAATGACAACTCGGTTTGACAGTTTCCCCGTCGTAAGATGGCAATGCATACGCAAGGCTAAAGTCTCACACACAGAATCGGTTCTGACTGAAATCCGGTGAAAATACGGACGCGTTGAAACTTACAGTGAGCAAAAAAGTATTCGTTTCTTGCCAATTCTGAATGAAAAGCATGAATTTCTTGTTAAAATCAAGTGCAAACAATACTATTCTTAATTTATTTTTTCGACCATTGAATTATCTCTACGATTCCAGTAAAAACTCCACTGTTTCGTTTTAGTTTTATTCACAAAAGCAAACACACATTATAAATCTTTAAGAGTTCCAGCGAAAATCAGAAGAAACTGGAGAAAACCATAAACTGAAATGGACGAACAAAATTTAAAAGCAACGGCGGACGTAAGGACCTCGCTTCAGGAGAAATGGGCTTCTATGTACATCATCAAACGTCACGTCAAACCTCGTTAGTTCAATGCCAAGAAGATTGAAAGCAAGAATAAAAAAATTATAAGCGAACCACAAAATATTAATTTTACTTCATTAATTCTTATTTGTTTACTGTTTATTGATTAACTTTAACAGATGAATACTTTACCAACGACCAATTCTTGCTTGTCACAGAGTCTCCACGAGACATATTTACTTCATACTTCATGTCAGGCACCAATCAGCCATGTTTTCTTCGTAGTAAAGCTTAAATTGACAGTCCCTGTCAAATGTATTTCAGGGTTTATGTCTACGAAGATGACAAGCCAAAAAGTCAGACATACCATATGTAGATGTCAGGAAGCACGTTATGTCCGAAAAATGGTAGTCTCCACTAAAAATATTTACGGAAAGTCGCATTTCATGACACAAATTATGTCTCGTGGAGATACGGTGTTACACCGTACTGTAACTTTTAAGCTTTACTAAGAAAACACCAATCAACCATGGTGCCTGACATGAAGTCTGAAATAAATATGTCTTGTGGAGATGCGGTGTAACTCTTCCGCGATATGGTTGAAAATGAAATGTTTTGACAAAATTTGCCCACTGAAAAAATAAAAATTTTTGACATGAAGTCAGACAAAAAGCCTGAAATAATTATGTCTCGTGGAGACAGGGTGTTATGAATTAATGTCTACATTTCTTTCTTTAAAAATCAGCGAAGAATTTTGTAATTTTTAGTTTAAATGCATATGTTATTTATTAGGAAAAAAAAAATAAAAAATAGATGCAAATTGAAAGTTCTTTTCCGTTCCAATCAGGAAAAATCTTCTTTGCTATACTATGAAACAGACGAATACTTTTTCGACTCACTGTATTTCTCTAGATCGACGCTTTTGGCATTTAAGAGGCGGCTGTAGAGCAAAAGACAAAAGACGGTGTATCATACCATAGAATCTGCATTGCATGGGGATCTGCATTGCAATTGATCGGGAAACTACTGACTGCTCAAAACTTGGCTTGTGCCAGTAGCGCAACAATCAAGTTCGTGATGAAGTGCTACCTTTACCTCCTAGTGGTGGTCCCAGGGCAACTATACGTATAAATCCTTATACGTGTAGGCTAAAATTGAAAGTGCGGGTTGTCTATGGCTTTGATACTGGACTAGGTAACGTGGGCCAGCAATTTGCGTTACTGAAAACCGACCGCTACAGAAACCGACACTATGCTTCGGATAAGAAATGATCACAAGGCGAACCCCACAGGCGGATCAGTAGAAATGCGGTGAAGTGGGAGGGTTATGATCCCTTATTTTCGGATCATAAACAAATACAAATATTTGGCGCAACAGCTCTTTAAAGTGCCAGGGCCTAGCTTCTCGCAACCACTCATGTTGTGTGCGTTATATTTTTCACACGAATGGAAGGGACCTACAGTTTAATGCCGAATCCGAACGGCGATTTGAGAAACTTTTTCATGACAACAATACTCTCGGATGTTTGTCAGACGCTCGCGAGAGGTGGGACCGTGAAAAAACTTTTTTGGTATTTTCTGGGATTCGAACTTGGAACCTCATGCGTAGTGATCCGACACACTAACCACTTACGCCACGGCGCCCACATAATCATAACCTCGCTGATAAAAGGAAGAAGAAGAAGAAATGATCACATGTTGACGTCTTTTGGCTATTGTACTTGAACAAAGATAGGTTTCTGAAATGTAAAGACGCTCCTCGACTTGGGAAGCGAAGATGCCAGATTCCTTCAATTAGAAAATGAATTCATGCGATATAGACTGGACATTTTTGGGGTAAGTGAAATTAGATGGTTAGAAGCGGGCGAGTACCAGTCCCCAACGCGTAACATTATACTACTCTATTCTGGAAGACCACCCGGAAGTCCGCAGGAATATGGAGTCGGACTACCTCCGACGGACGGACGGACGGCCAGATTCCGGACTAGAGTACGACGCGCCACCACCATACAGTGTTATGCCCCAACGAATGGCTCGTCTGAGGACGAAAAAGAGAGCTTCTACAAACTCTTAAGTGCCGTCTTCAACACAACACCAAATGGCGACATTGTCATGGTGATTGGGGATTTGAATATCATATGAGGCCCAGGTTCAACATCGATAGTCTAAGTGACCCCTCAGTGCGCCAACAATTAAAGGAGCACCTTTCGTAAGGTGTGGAAGCAATCAGCAGCTCACTGCCCGAAACCATCCAAGACCATGGGTGTGCTGTGAAAAATGTTTTTACATCTGGTGCTGAAAGAATTGTCGGTCGATCGCAGGGAAGACATAGGGCGTGGCTTTCCGAGGATACCTGGAGACGGACTGGCGAACGAAAATAGCTGAAAGCTCGCGTTGCAGCTACTCTAGCAGCTAGAGTCCCTATATCGCATGAAGATGAGAGAAGTTCAGCATAGTGTGCGACCGACGGGACAGGCGTAACTACAATAACGCGCTGGCTACAGAAGCAGAAGAAGCTGCACGGAGGTGCGACAGCAGGATCGTCTACAGAACCACCAACGAGCTGACAGGTGGTCGTAGCTCCAGCCAACACTCAGTGAAAAGCCTAGACGGCTCCTTGCTTATTTCAGATGAGGACCAGCTCAAGAGGTGGAAAAAGCATTTTGCTATGGTTTTGAACCGCGTATTCGCTAGCGATATGATCCCAAATCAGACTGAGGTGCCCGAGGTGAGAAATGCCCAAATACGCACCACGATTCCCAGTAATGATGAAATCACTACGGCGATCAAGGCACTCAAAACCAACAAGGCGGTAGGACTTGACGGTATTCCAGCAGAGCTCTTACGAGCAGCGCCAACAACATCGGCTGAGCTTCTGCTTCCACTTGTAGAGAGAGAGCTTGGGAAGCTGAAAGTTTCCTAACGAGTGGAAAAAGGGAATGATCGTCAAGCTTCCTAAGAAAGGAAATTTAATGGAGTGCGGAAACTGGAGGGGTATCTGCGTGCTGCCTGCTGTAGCTAAGATAATAGATGAAACTATCCTTGAGCGAATCAAACAACATCTTGAAGACACACTCGATGCCGAACAATCAGGTTTCCACTCTGGATCCTCATCTGTCGACCACATCAACACCCTGCGGATTATCATTGAACAGTGCGTTGAATATGGATCACAACTTCACCTGCTGTTCATCGATTTTGAGAAGGCGTTCGATAGTGTCAACAGGGAGTTTATTTGGAGAGGTATTCCCGACAAATTAATTGCTATTATCAAATCTATATATGAAGGCTCCAAATGTCACGGTGGGCGCCGTGGCGTAAGTGGTTAGTGTGTCGGATCACTGCGCGTGAAGTTTCAAGTTCGAATCCCAGAAAACACCAAAAAGTTTTTTCACGGTCCCACCTCTCGCGAGCGTCTGTTTGTCAGACTCTCATCCGAGAGTATTGTTGTCTCGAAAAAGCTTCTCAAAACAAATTGCCCTTCGGATACGGCACTAAACTGTAGGTCCCTTCCATTTGTGTGAAAAATATAACGCACCCAACATGAGTAATTGCGAGAAGCTAAGCCCTGGCACTTAAAGAGCTGTTGCGCCAAATATTTATAAATGTCACGTTCTGCACAAAGGAAGGTTGTCTGAGGAATTTGAGACCCAAAATGGGTTAAGACAAGGTTATGTTCTTCCACCAATACTATTCCTATTTGTGATTGGCGATGTACTTCGTGCAGCTTTGTCTACGGGAAACGAAGGAAACCGATGGACTCTTACATCTCAACTGAAACATCTTGACTACTATGTATGCTCCCTCGTTTTCAGAATTATGAACCTCCACCAAATGACAGTAGATGTGGAGAGGGAAGCAGGCGTCGTCAGGCTGAGAATTAATATGGCAAAAACTAAAATTATCAGCCTTGGAACAAACTCATCGGATCAAATATGCATTGCTGGGCAACCGGTAGAGAGAGTAGATGATTTCCAGTAACTTTGGAGTATTATATCGACCGATAGTGGAGCCGAACTGGATATAGTCAACAGGATCGGCAAAGCAAAGTCCGCGTTCGGGATGTTGTCCAAAATATGGCGAAGCAATGCAATCAGTTTGAACACCAAGCTCAGACTGTTCCGCTCCAATGTTGAATCCGTTAATAGATGTCTGCGCAATATCTTAAGGGTTTTCTGGCACAATCGTATCTTTAACGAACACCTTTACGAGAGAACGGCTGAGGAACCAATATGCACAATCATTTAAGGACGGAAGTGGCAGTGGATTGGTCAAACGTTCCGAAAGGGTGACAATTCCATAGCGAACCATGCTATGCAATACAACCCTGTAACTGAGGATGGCAGAAGACCTGGCGGTCCGAGGAGAACATGGCGCAGAACATTCGAGAAGGAGGCACGGAAGTTGGTGAAAAGTTGGGGAGAGCTGAGACACATCGCCAGAAACCCACAAGGGGATACAGGATATCAAGAAAAAAAAAGATACAATAGAAGTATACATATTTGAAATTAAGAGATTACGAGTTCTTTTTTTCCAAAATGAATGCACACAGAAGTGTAGGTAGAAAAAAAAAACATGTTATAGTAGCGATATATAATTCTCACTAATAAAACAGACTTGTAGCTTAATTATTGAAGTTTGGGAAAAGTATATTGGTGAATGTGGAGTGGTTAAGCAAAGCAATGATTAGTTGAAGTGAATGCTTCTGGATGGTATTTCGAATTTGCATAAATTGGGGTTACGGTCAGTGCAGTTAGTCAAATGTCTAACATTTTTAGGTCGCTATTTTTCTAAATGGTATTAAGAGCATTCAATATGAAAGTTTCGTGGTCAATTCACTTCATTAGTAAGCATTTGTTGGATCATTAACGATTGTCAAAGGAAGTGAATAGGCTCTTGAACAAATGTTAAATTTTAATAGAACTTCTAGTCTTAAAGTTCACTTTTGTTTTTTTTTTATAACAATCACTTATAATAGTCTTGTTTTCTCATGCAGACACATTTCACAATAGTCATCGGCAACAATTCCTCTACCTAAATCTCATTCTAACGCATACAACAAAATAAAAATCGAAATTATAGAATTCTACCACATAGAATAAAAAGAAATTAAAATAAAACATAGCATAATTCTTGTGACATTATCTTCTAAACATTCCAAGTGAGATTTTTCTTTTTTTCATTTCCTGGGCGTACATTTCATTATTTCTTTTCAAAGAAAAATAAACAAGAAAACTTAGAAAAAAACACGGTTTAGAAAGAGAAGAAATGATTGAAATTAAAACGAAATTTTTAAGACCAATTCACACACACCAAATAAACGGCATATCAAACAAAACATAGAAAAAACATAGAATTTTGAAGTTTGAATTTGAGCTTAGTAAAAAGAAAACTAAAAACATACAGATGGTAGACAGTTAGTAAGGAAGAAAACAAAATCACTTTTTTTTTGGCTTTTTGTCCATTATTAGACAAAGAAAAGTTTGTATCTAATTCTACTCACATCATGTACGAAATGGCGAAACTCTGGTCGTGATGAAATATTTGTTAGTTTTCTGAGCGGAGTTGCGAGACCATGAATACGTCTCACGTCTTCGTTCTATGAAAATGATGAGCAAAAGATTTGTTTGTTTTTTGTTCTTTTTTTTACGTATTCGTTCTTCAGTTTTTTGAGAATAAAAACACAAATTTAAATTATCAAAGACAAAGAAAGAGTGAGGGAAAGTGAATGAATTGCATGCAGAAAAAAGGAAATTAAAACTTGAACCAAATTAGATGAGTACATGTGTTATAGAATGATATGTCTTGGAGCTAAACTTCAAATAGAGAAAAGGAGATATATAAATATAAAACTTGAGATAATTTTTCTTTACAAAAAAAAAAAATAAAAAATAAAAATTGATATAACTTATCATCCTTAGCACTTACCAACTCCATTGTACTCTGAGGGCGTTTGGGCAACGTTTTATTGTTCTCTGGAGCATGGATTTCCAAATCACTTCTATACGTTGAAAGAGAATGTCCGCCAACTTCGTTTTGAGCGCCAATGCTGTAAAATCACAAAGCAATTAGAATTGAAATATCATATAAGCTAATATACGGTTAAATAAGAGTACGATCAGGATTCCTGCTATAATACTGAGCAGACAATGTACTACGCACTAATAGACCTAACAGACCAGTAGTAGAACAATGAGTCCACCCCAAAATGCACAGAAGGCTAGGTAACGTGGGCCAGCAACCTGCGTTACCGAATATTGCCCGCTTCAGAAACCGACACTATGCCTCGGATAAGGAATGATCACATGTTGACGACTTTTGGCTATTGTACCCGGACAAAGATAGGTTTCTGGAATGTAAAGACGCTCCTCGACCCGGGAAGAGAAGGTCCTTACAATGCCAGATTCATCCAATTGGAAAACGAATTCATGCGATATAAATTGGACATTTTGGGGGTAAGTGAAGTAAGATGGTTAGAAGCGGGCGAGTACCAGTCTCCAACGCGTAACACTGTACTACTCTATTCTGGAAGACCATCCGGAAGTCCGCGGGAATATGGAGTCGGACTACTGCTAACAACAACAGCACGCAAGGGCCTAATTTCCTGGCAGCCTCATGGTGATAGGATTTTGACGGCCCGATTCCGGACTAGAGTACGACGCGTCACCATCATACAGTGTTACGCCCCAACGAATAGTTCGTCTGAGGACGAAAAGGAGAGCTTCTACAATCTCTTAAGCGCCGTTTTCAACACAACACCAAATGGAGACATTGTCATAGTGATGGGGGATTTGAATGCCAAGATAGGCGGCGACAACGAAGGACTCAAACATGTAATCGGGAAGCATGGACTAGGCAACCGCAATGACAACGGCGAAAGGTTTGCGGATTTCTGCAATGCCAACCACCTTGTGATAGGTGGCACCATGTTTGAGCACAAGACCTGCCACAAAGTCAGCTGGGTTTCCAATGACAGGCAAGCAACCTCCAACCAAATTGACCATTTTGCTATCAGCCACCGCTTTAGAAGTAGTCTCCTGGACGTCCGAAACAGGCGAGGGGCAGATGTGGGGATAGTACGTGATCACCATCTTATGATAGCTACTCTCCAACTCACTGCTGCAGTTTGAAGATCCCACGACAACACAAGAATGCCCAGGTTCAACATCGATAGACTTAGTGATCCCTCAGTGCGCCAACAATTAAGGGAGCACTTTTCGCAAGGTGTGGAAGCAATCAGCAGCTCAATGCCCGCAACCATCCAAGATCATTGGTGTGCTGTGAAAAATGTTTTTACATCTGGTGCTGAAAGAATTGTCGGTCGATCGCAGAGAAGACATAGGGCGTGGCTTTCCGAGGATACCTGGAGACGGCTTGACGAACGAAAACAGCTGAAAGCTCCTGTTGCAGCTACCCCAGCAGCAGGGAGAAGCGAGCTAGAGTCCTTATATCGCATGAAGATGAGAGAAGTTCAGCGTAGCGTGTGACGTGACAAGCGCAACTACATCAACGCGCTGGCTACAGAAGCAGAAGAAGCTGCACGGAGGTGCGACAGCAGGACCGTCTACAGAATCACGAAAGAGCTGACAGGTGGTCGCAGCTCCAGCCAACACACAGTGAAAAGCCTAGACGGCTCCTTGCTCATTTCGGATGAGGACCAGCTCAAGAGATGGAAAGAGCATTTTGCTACGGTTTTGAACCGTGTATTCGCTAGCGATATGCTCCCAAATCAGACTGAGATGCCCGAGATGAGAAGTTCCCGAATACACACCACGACTCCCAGTAAAGATGAGATCATTACCGCGATCAAAGCACTCAAAACCAACAAGGCGGTAGGACTTGACGGTATTCCCGCAGAGCTCTTACGAGCAGCGCCAACAACATCGGCTGAGCTTCTGCTTCCACTTATAGATAGAGCTTGGGAAGCTGAGAGCTTTCCTAACGAGTGAAAAAAGGGAATGATCGTCAAGCTTCCTAAAAAAAAGAAATTTAATGGAGTATAGCATTTCAGTAGTAAGAACATAAGTGTCAGATCTCTGTATGTAAAATGTGCGGTAACAACCAATATTGTATTTTATCTCGAAATAAACAAACTATCTATCTATCTATCTAATGGAGTGCGGAAACTGGAGACGTATCTGCGTGCTGCCTGCTGTAGCTAAGATAATAGCTAAAATCATCCTTGAGCGAATCAAACAACATCTCGAAGACACACTCGATGCCGAACAAGCAGGTTTCCGCTCTGGATCCTCCTGTGCGGACCACATCAACACCCTGCGGATTATCATCGAACAGTGTGTTGAATACGATCGCCACTGCACCTGCTGTTCATCGATTTTGAGAAGGCGTTCGATAGTGTCAACAGGGAGTTTATTTGGCGTGCCTTACGCAGGAGAGGCATTCCCGATAAACTAATTGCTATTATCAGAGCTACATGCGAAGGCTCCAAATGTCACGTTCTGCACAGAGGAAGGTTGTCTGAGGAATTTGAGATCCAAAGTGGGGTAAGACAAGGCTGTATCCTTTCACCAATATTATTCCTATTGGTGATTAGCGATGTGCTTCACGCAGCTTTGTCGACGGGAAACGGAGGAATTCGATGGACTCTTACATCTCAACTGAAACATCTTGACTACGCAGACGATGTATGCTTACTCTCCCACAGAATTATGGGCCTCCACCAAATGACAGCAGATGTGGAGAGGGAGACAGGTGTCGTCGGGCTGAAAATTAATACGGCAAAAACTAAAATTATCAGCCTTGGAACAAACTCATCGGCTCAAATATGCATTGCTGGACAACCGGTAGAGAGAGTAGAAGATTTCCAGTATCTTGGGAGTATTGTCTCGACCGATGGTGGAACCGAACTGGATTTAGCCACCAGGATCGCCAAAGCAAAGTCCGCGTTCGGGATGTTGTCCAAAGTATGGCGAAGCAATGCAATCAGCACCAAAATAAGACTGTTCCGCTCCAACGTTGAATCCGTGCTGCTATATGGTTGCAGCACGTGGAGAGTGACCATTACTATCACCAGAAAGCTGCAAACGTTCCTTAATAGGTGTCTGCGCAATATCTTAAGGATTTTCTGGCCCAATCGTATCTCTAACGAACACCTTTACGAGAGAACGGGTCAGGAACCAATAGGCACAACTATCCAACGGCGGAAGTGGCAGTGGATTGGTCACACGTTCCGAAAGGGTGACAGCTCCATAGCGAACCATGCTATGCAATGGAACCCTGTAACTCAGGATGGCAGAAGACCTGGCGGTCCGAGGAGAACATGGCGCAGAACAGTCGAGAAGGAGGCACGGCAGTTTGGGGAAAAGTTGGGGAGAACTCAGACACATTGCCAGAAACCGTACACGATGGCGCGTAGGCGTAGTAGAGGCCCTAGGACCCACAAGGGGATACAGGACATAAGTAAAGTAAGTAAAATGCACAGAACATGGTTCTATTTTTATTCGACCCTTGGACGGACTAAGCTCTGACCTGAGGCTATAACAAGCTGGGATCGGCTCCAGCTTATTTAATGATTACTTGGTGTGAAGCAGGTTGGTCTGCTTTAAGATCGTAGCCTACATATACTTATACATATAGGTATCTACGTTCATATATACAACTTTGTACTGCATCCATTCGAAACATCTTTTCACATTGCTTCATTTTTAATCTCTGCGCTAAACGCGAAATTTTTTCGAAAGCACTGAAAACAACGGTTGCGATGCCACTCCATAAAAAAGGTAATACTATGGTGCTAAAAAATGACCGTCTTATTTTCAAAAGAGGTATGAAGTCTAGAGGTTTATCTTTTTTAGGCATGACGAAGTTCTTCAGCGATTGCCAGTTTGGTTTTAGGAGCGGCAGATTCACAGAGTGCTTTATACATATTATACTTTAATTAACTGGTGAAATATATAATATAATAGTATAAATGCATCTAAAAACTCTGCTTCCCTATTCATAGACATAACCAAAGCCTCCGATATAGTGGACTTCACTATTATGTAAGCTTTATAATGCGGGTTTCAGAGGTTTTATCCATAAGTGGTTTCCTTTATATTTCAAAAAATCGAAAGCAAATGGTAAAGAAAAGATCAACAACTGCCTTAGTTCGCGAAAGTCCATTATTATGGGCGTTCCACAGGGTTCCGTTTTGGGTCCCATAATGTTTTTAATTATAAAGGTAAATCAATGCTTTCGCTGATGATACTGCTCTTTTGTATTCTAATATCAATTATTTTAATCTTTTTTTTATGTTAATAATGATTTAGAAATCCTGCAAAAGTGGTTCAAGCAGCATAACGGGTGGGCCATCTAGTGATTTCTTTTTAAATCATAGGTTATTTTGACACTGACCGCTGTTTCCCGCTCGAAATCTTGACTGAAAGTCAGTAGCATACCTCCGCGGAACGAAATGAGTCATTTACGCTTGAACAACATTGGGAAATATTGAAAACTTATTTCCAAAGTGAGTGCATCCAAACAGTGCGTTTTTTGAAAAGAAGTTTTGGCCGAAATGAAGCACCCACCGCGCTTGCTGTACGCAAGTTTGTGCAAAAAGTTCGTGAGACTGGTATGCTAGTAGAAAACACTCATGGTCCCCGTCGTCATACGGTGCGCACAGACTGAGAATGTGGCTGCTGTAGCCGAGAGTGTGAGACTCAATTCACGAACATCAACTCGTCATCGATCTCAACAGCTCAACATTTCACGCACTAGCCTGAGGAGAATTCTGCACAAAGATCTAGGATTATTCGCTTACAAGGTCCAATTGATTCAGCAATTGAAAGCGCACGACCATCCGCTTCGTTATCGCTTTGCAGTTTGGGCCTTAGAGCAGCTTGAATTGGACAACGATTTTGGGCGAAAAATCATCTTTTCTGACGAGGCACATTTTCATCTCGGCGGCTACGTTAACAAACAAAATTGCCGCATCTGGGGCTCGAAAAACCCGCACGTTATTGTCGGGAAGCCAATGCATCCACAGAGAGTGACAGTTTGGTGCGGATTGTGGAGTGGTCGCATCATTGGACCATTTTTCTTCGAAAATGAGGCTGGGAACAACGTTTCGGTCAACGGTAGGGGTTACAGAGCCATGTTAACTACTTTTTTTTTTACTGAAATTGAAGACATGGATTTGGACGACCTCTGGTTCATGCAGGATGGCGCGCCATGCCACAATCGGTCTTTTGCGCACCAAATTCCCAAATCGTGTTATCAGCCGTCTTGGCGATGTCAATTGGCCGCCTCGGAGGTGGGATTTCACCCCTTTGGACTTTTTTTGTGGGGAACCGTGAAGGACCGATGTTATGCCAACAATCCGGAAACGATTCAAGCACTTAAGGCCAATATCATCCAAGCAATCCGTGAGCTACACCCCGAAACCATCAACAAGGTCTTGGAAAATTGGAGTGATAGGATTGCGCTACTGCGAGGCCAGCCGAGGCAGCCACTTGAACGACGTTGTGTTCCATAATTACTGGGAATGTTTGGTCTTACTAATAAAGCCATAATTCATGGAAAAAATTTCATTTTGTTCATTTTACTGGATTTTTTAAAAGAAACTTGTAGTTGGCCCACCCTGTACATTGAACGCCATACTTTCCAAGCTAAAAAGGTTCACAATTTAAAACTTAAATAAACATACACTTTTCACTAGAAAATGCTATACTCCACTCTGGCCACACTGGTGTAAGAGTTCTAGAATTAGTCATGGATGCAAAAAAAAACCACACATGAAGACATTAATTAATTTCGTAATGAAATTATAAATAGCTTAACCATTAAATGGAAATAATGATAATGCAAAAATAAAAAAAAAGTAAATTCATCAGCATTAAAAAAAACTGAATGCTAATATAATTATTTTAATTAGCGCATCGAAAGAATTCAATTAAGTCAATCCACACACATACATTGCCATTTATCAATGCTAATGAAGAGTATGCACGACATCGTCATTGGAAAATCAATACACAATTTATCCATGTACATGTGTATGTGTTTCTATCATTGGATTGGAATGGAGCAGTCTCGTGTATTTTTTCTCCCTTTCTTCGCACAGTCACCATTGTGAGATTGTGTGGAAATAAGTAATTTACTGGTGCCGGCAGTTTCATACATACGTGTACCATTGAATTGTGAAAAACGCACGGAAAGATTTGTGAAAGTTACTTTAGAGCGCAGTGGTTATATTAACTAGTGGAAAATAGTAAATTTATACCAATGAGCGACTTCGGTAGTGATAATGATGTCAAAGATGTCCAATTATTTGATGCGGATACGGATTCAAATAGTTTTTATCTTCCATCTACATCATCTAAATCGACGCCTTTAAGCATGAGTAACAGGTTAGTTTATACCTGCACACACACTTAAGCATTAGCATTGAAATTTTATTCCTTTTTAAAAAAAAACAGCAATGATATGGAAGAAATAACAGGTGGAGCAAAAGAAATGGCATAATGTGAATGTGCCATAATTTTTGCAAATGTCATTGTACTTTGACATTAATGTTGTAGTCAGATAGAGAATTAGCTGACAATAAACAATGGAGCGATGCACACCTGAAGAACGCGCAATTATTTCGAATCCAAAATCATAATGAGCGACGAAGCCTATTTCCACTTAAGTGGTTGTGTGAAGAAACAAAATTTGCGTTTCTGGGGCACGGAGAATCCACATAAAATGCACGAAAACCCCTCCAAAGTGACTATTCGGTGTGGTATTTGCAGTGAAAAAGCTATTGGCCCTTATTTTTTTGAGGACGCCGACGGCACCGCCGTAACCGTAACTGGTGAGCGCTACAGACAGATGTTAAACGAATTTTCTCCCGCAAGTTGCTGAATTGGGTCTCGAGCATTGTTGGTTCCAGAAGTTCGGAGCAACCGCTCACACAGCTCGGGAAACGATGGAGATTTGTGAGCCGTGTAATCTCCCAGTTTTGCGATTTGAACTGGCCGGCCAGATCGCCAGACTTCTTCCTTTGGGGCTTTTTGAAATCTCGCGTTTACCATAACAAACCATAAACCTTGCAAGTCTTGAAAGCCAACATTGAAGAAGAAATCACCAATTTGGAGGCAGATGCTTTGCGAGCTTTTCGTGAAAACAGAGCCGAGTTATTTTCATTTCTAACAAAATGGCAGCCAATTCATGTTATGACATTATTTTTGCTCCACCTATCTAGCGCGTTCCAAGTCAGGCGAAATTTACGAAAAATACTAAATTAACCCGGTTTTTGGATTTGGACTCGATGTGGTTAACTTATTATTTTGGCATTAGCTGGGAGCATTTGGCATTTCTTTTTCCATGTGTGCATACGCATGCTAGACATACGAAGGAGCAAGAGATTTTTCGTCAATTTCTTAGTTGAAATTTTCCTTTAAGTGGAACAACATTCTCGGAGTGTGGTCAAACGGTAGTGCATGCATGCACAAGCGTTTTCACTTAGCCTAGGCTTACCAACTCCTACTCTCAACCTTCACGTGGTGACCGCTGGGTGCCTAGAATATTTATCCGTTCTCACTACAGTCCTTCTTATTCCAGACGGCAGCAGACGAATTCCCTAGATAGGTGGCGTCTACAGTTCCAGTTAGCTCGAACTTAGTGAACATCTTGCGAGAGCTGTTTCGACGTATTCGAATCACAGGTCGGTAGGAAATTCCCAATGTTTGTCAGGATCTTGAAATAGAGATGGTGCCGGAGGAGCCTTTATTGGGCCAAAGGTAGCACTCATTACTACCGTAGTGGACAACTGGCACCACTGTACCTGGGCCCGCATCCTAGGGGTTTAGCAAAAGGAACTGGCCATCTACGTTGCGGGTTGTGCTGTCGGAGAAACTTCCCTACCACGTAACATAAAAAAAAAAAAAAAAAAAAAAACAGGCTGGTTAAAAAACAACCACAAGCCTCGGATAATGAATATTCAACTGATGACGAGCCCAGCAAACGAAATAAAGACAACGACCTTTGGATCTGTACGTGGAATGTTCGGGCTCTTAACAGACCACTTGCAGCCGAACAACAAGCAAAGACCCTAGACTGCTATAAAGGAAGTGCGATGGTATGGGTCTAAGACTGTTTCTACGAGTTCCTAGACAAAACATACGAGCAATGCGATTATAACGCCAACAAAAGAAAGGAGGACGTCAGAGAACTGCAGCAAGTAGCTGTTAGCCACTCGAAATATTCACTGCCTTCACACACATTCACATTCATTCTAAGAAATTATTAGCTACCCTCACACTTTACTGCCTCTTACAAATAAATCTTAAACGAGCTCACATTGTTTTGAATAGGCAATGAGGCTCGTGCGATCTTCTATGTACATACTTACAGTGCTCTATGTATGCTTAAATAAACAAACATATAAACCGAATAAAATAAGACATACATACATACATACATTTTCAATGGTCCGCTAATCCTTCATGAGGGTCGCGGGTGTAGGATGCTCAGGTGGACTCTCCATCCTTCTCGATCCTCCGCCATTGACTCCAACTCATCAGGAGGAATCCCTAGACGCTCCAGGAGAGATGCCAGACTTGGTCCAAACATCTATTTCTAGGCCTATGGCGGGATCGCCTACCTGATGCCACGGCCACCATGGCACGTTTTGGAAGCCGGTCTGGGGGCATACGCACTACGTGACCAAACCATCGAAGCATAGATCGTTCCGCTCGGAGAAGTAGCTGCTCAACATTGAGCAACTCGCGTACTCTGGTGTTGCGCACTCGATCCGTACGAGTTATTCCAGCAACACCTCATTTCGGCAGCTTGTATCCGCAATCTTATTCCTTCGGTCACTACCCAAATTTCATGACCATAGGTGAGAGTTGGAACATACACCGAGTTAAAAACCGATAGCTTAGCTTCAACACTAAGTTCAGCCATCCTTACAACTGATTGGCCAAGCTCTCTCAAAATTGATCCAGCCTGACCAATTCTATAGGATAACTCGGCATTGCTCCTCTCATCACTCGTGAATAAGACCCCGAGGTACTTAAACCTATCCACTTGCTTCAGTGGGACTCCACTAACATGCAAAGTGCACTGAATGGGTTTTTTGGATAGGACCATTACTTTCGATTTGTTCACGTTGATCTTCATTCCAGCATCATCACAAACGGCTACAAACCTTTAGAGTGCGCGCTGAAGTTCGGTTTGAGAGGACCCAAGGATGACCAAATCATCCGCAAAGAGTAGATGACTAATCCTTAGGTCTCCCACTTTGAAACATTCCCCGCCATAGCTGTGCTGCAACATCCAATCCATATATACAATGAAGAGGAGAGGTGACAAAACCCACCCTTGGCGGAATCCAACGCCCACAGTGAAAGGTATTGATTTAACACCGTTTATCCGAACACAGCTTCTACAGTTTGTATATAAAGACTGAATCGCCCTTAACAGGGAACCATCAACCCCATACTCCTGCGGAACACTCCAGAGTTTGCCTCGAGGAACCCTATCATATGCTTTTTCCAAATCCACAAAACAAGTGTAGACAGGTTTAGCATACTCCCATGCCTTCTCAAGAACCATTCTGAGAGTGAACAATTGGTCGGTTGTGCTTCTACCGGGACGAAAACCGCACTGCTCATCCCCCAAACTGTTCTCAACCACAGCTCTGGAACGCGTTTCTAGCACCTTAGCGAAGAATTTCGCGCAATCTCTTTTGTCCCCTTTTTAAAAAGAGGACCTATCACCCCCATTTGCCAATCACCAGGTAGTTCACCGCGTTCCTAGGCCACTTTAATGACACGCGAGAGCCATTGCACTTCCTCTTTACCTAAAGCCTTGAGCATTTCTGGCCGAATTTCATCCACACCAGCAGATTTGCCAAGTTTTAGCGCTTTGATCGCCAAAGTTACTTCCTCTACCGTAGGACTACTTTCCGCCCAACTCTCGACAATAGGTCTGTCATCTTCGGTGCCCTGTTCGGGATTGAGCAATTCTGAAAAGTGCTCGCACCATCTGCGTAAGATGTCCTTCTCATTGAAAAGAAGTGTACCGTCTTGGGATTTAACTCCTTCAACGATATTCAACTTTTTTCCTATGAGTCGGCGGACGGTCTGCCAGAACATCTTATTTGTAGATCTGTTCTTTCGCTGTTTTCACAGCTAACTTGCAGGTTCTTCGCGCCTCAGTGTACCTATTTCGAGAATCGGAGTTCCCCAAGTGAATCCACACCTTAAAGGCTCTCTTCTTCTCTCTGATGGCTTCTTGAACTCCCGGCGTTTTAAGCCAAGCAGTCCTTTTCTCACCACCTGCCGCCACACCAAGCCGCTTCACTCCACAAACATCTCCCGCAGAGGCAATAACCGCTGTTGAAAACAGTTGCCATTCTTCCTCTACATTTGATGGAACAGTTGGAATTTATTCAAACCTTTCACATATTTGCCCCTCAAATGTCTCCCGTATCTCGTAACCTCTTCCATCGTATGCGTGTAACCATCCTTGGTTTACGTTTTGGAAGGGGAGGCACTCTCTCGCTAAGATACAATTTGCACAGCACTAAGTGATGATCAGTTGACAGTTCGGCCCCTCTCAATACGCGAACATCACAAAGATTAGGAAAATAAGAAACATTTTTGTAGAAATTTTTCTCGATAATTTGTTTCCGATATCTTAGCGCTATTTTTAAAAATTGAAAAAGCTCTTCCTAGTTCTCGCCGTTTAAAATTCTGAGCATTCTCTCTTATTCTTCTTCGTTTCTGTTACATCCCCACACAGATCGCCTTATTTCCACTAAAATGAATGTCGTCCAGATAAACCTAAACCACTGCACCGCCGCACAGGACCTTCTGGCGCAAACTGTACGAGAGAAAAGGATCGACGTAGCCCTAATAAGCGAACCGTACAAGCCCATAAATGGAAGCAGCTGGATAGACGATACCACGAAAAAAAGCTGAGATATAGACCTGCGGGAGCTATGCTCTGCAGTCAGTCGGCCACCAGGCTGACCTTTTCGTATCTGCAAGGATAAATGGTGTGCACTTCTATAGTTGCTATGCGCCCCCCCAGTATAACACTAGCGGACTATCTAAAGCTGCTGGACGACATCGTAGCTGACGCGCTGGGGAAACATCCAGTGATTATTGCTGGAGATTTCAACGCCTGGGCTACTGATTGGGGCAGTAGAACCACAGACGCAAGGGGAAGAGCTCTCCTCGAATGCTTTGCAGCACTGGACATTAGTCTGGCCAACGACGGTACAGCGGAAACGTTTCGAAAGGCAGGCAGAGGGTCAATCATTGTCACATTCATGAGCAACTCACTCCTGCGGAAAACCAAATGGCGGGTCAGCGAAGACTATACCCACAGTGACCACCAGGCAATCATATTTAGTGTCGGCGGGGAGAAAAGTAGACTGCGTCCCACCCTAACAGGACCAAAGTGGAAGGACACGCTCTTCGACAAAGACATGTTCGAAGAAATGTTAAACACCAGCGCCACAACAAATAATGGATCGGCTGAGGCCCTTTCGCATCAGCTGATCCAGGTCATAACCACAGCGTGCGACGCAGCAATGCCCAGAAGGTCTATCAGTAAAAGAGGCGAGCCCTGCTACTGGTGGACCAACGAGATTAAACGGCTCAGAGCGAAGTGCCTACAAGCACGACGCAGATCTCAGAGATCCAGGGGCAGACAAGAATTCCAAGAGCGGCTAACCACATTTAAATTGGCGAGGAGAGAACTGGAAAGGGCCATTAAGGAGAGTAAGTCAAGGAGCTTTAGGCGTGACGAGGCCGAATTAGACCCCTGGGGCATGGCGTATAGAGTGGTGATGAAGAAGCTTAAAAGCAGCAGGTCTCCACAACTTACATGCCCGGCAATGCTAAAGACTATAGTAGAGCACCTATTCCCCCATAGACCAACTACTATGGTCTCCATCACGAGGGAGATCAGCATGGAGCATATCCCGGCAATCACGTCAGAAGAACTCTTTGGGGCATGCAGAAAAATCGGAGACAGCAAAGCACCCGGACCGGATGGCATCCCGAATAGGGCAATCAAGGCGACTGTTAATACGAGACCGGACATCTTTCTAACAACGATGCAAAGGTACATAGAGGAGGGGGTATTCCCTACACCATGGAAATTGCAACATTTAGTGCTGCTTCCAAAGGGCAATAAGCCGCCCGGACAACCATCATCGTATCGTCCAATATGCCTGCTCGATACGCTGGGAAAGATCCTAGAGCGTATCATCCACAACAGACTACTTGCGGTGGCGGAGGAAAACGGAGCCTTGTCAGACTGTCAGTACGGCTTCAGAAAATCACGCTCTACCGTCGATGCCATAAAGGCGGTAGTGGATATAGCAACTGAAGAAATACAAGGGAAAAGGTGGAAATGGGGGACGAAGAAATACTGGGCAGTAGTAACGCTCGACGTCAAAAATGCGTTCAACTCGGCAAGCTGGTCATTCATTAGGAGATCCCTGGCCAGGATGGATACACCATACTACCTGCTGAGGATAGTCACGGACTACTTCAGCAATAGGAAGCTAAGATACCATACTGACGTTGGCGTTAAGCACTACAGTGTTTCCGCGGGAGTCGGTTCTGGACCTCTCCTATGGAACATTATGTACGACGGAGATCTCCGAGGGAGTCAAAGTAATTGGCTTCGCTGACGATATCGCAGTGGTTACAGTAGCCAAGCACGTACACGAGGTGGAGTCTGCCAAGGATGAGGCAGTTATAAGAATAAAGGAATGGCTGGAGTCTACCGGTGTGGGCGCCGTGGCGTAAGTGGTTAGTGTGTCGGATCACTACGCATAAGGTTCCAAGTTCGAATCCCAGAAAATCACCAAAAAGTTTTTTCACGGTCCCACCTCTCGCGAGCGTCTGACAAACATCCGAGAGTATTATTGTCACGAAAAAGCTTCTCAAATCGCCGTTCGGATTCGGCATTAAACTGTAGGTCCCTTCCATTCGTGTGAAAAATGTAACGCACACAACATGAGTGGTTGCGAGAAGCTAGGCCCTGGTACTTTAAAGAGCTGTTGCGCCAAATATTTGTATTTGTATTTTGGAGTCTACCGGTCTGGAACTAGCTGCCCACAAGACCGAAGCTGTCCTAATAACCAGCCCCAGAAAGGTGGAATACGCCAGCTTCCGGGTCGGAAACCAGACCATCAGGTCCAAAGAATCCTTGAAGTACCTTGGAGTCATGCTCGACAACAGGCTGCGCTTCAAAGCCCACGTCGAGTATTCCAGTAAGAAAGCATCGCTGATGCAGGCAGCACTCTCCCGAATGCTCCCGAACATCGGCGGGCCTGGATACGCCCGCAGGAGTGGTCAGCTCAGTACTTCTATACGCTGCCCCGATATGGGCAGGTGCACTGGCGACAAATGAGTGCAGGAAGAAACTATCATCAGCTCACAGGCTCTGTGCAATCAGAGTGATCAGAGGCTTCCGAACTATCTCCGACGATGCAGCCTGCGTTTTAGCTGGGATGGTCCCAATCGACATCCTCGCTGAAGAGATGCAGAAGGTATACCTTAGACGTCCCTCGAACCGGCAAGAGGCAAAAAGGATTAAGGAACGCTGTGGCAAACCAGGTGGGACAGCTCTACAAAAGTCAGGTGGACCCACAAGCTCATTCCCACTATAAAATCATGGACAGAGAGAGCGAGGGGGAACTGTAACTACCACCTCACACAGTTCCTGTCCGGACACGGTGGCTACCGGAAATACCTCCATAGATTTGGACACGATAGTTCGCCCCTGTGTCCAATACATCCAAACGAAGAGGAGGACGCGGAGCATGCAGTGTTCTACTGCAGACGCTTTGCAGAAGACAGAGCAAACCTGCCAAGTCTAGAAAATCTAAGTCACATGACACGATCAGAGGGGGAGTGGATGGAGATCTGCTCATTCATAGTATGTGTGCAGAATGCGCTGCGAAGAGCAGAAGCCCTAAGAAGAGCCCAAGAGGCGGCCTCGGAGACTAGAGCATAATTGCTAACCAGCCCCGCGAAGAAATACCTAACGGCAGTTCCGCGGGGAGAGTGGTTGAAGTGTGTAGGGTGTGTGTTTAGTACGTAGGCGTATTCCTGGAATCGATTACTCAGGTTTGCGAATCGTGCATGCTAGTAGCACTCGGGCTATTCAGGGTTATCGTGAATAAATTTTCCCTCGGAATTTTTCCCCCGAACAAAAATTAGGTATCTTCAAAAAAGAGGAAATAATTCCGTGGAAAGGAAATAGGTATCATAAATGACAATTCGAGAGAATTTTCAATGTGATCGCGGTATTTAATTTCTCTCCGATGAATTTTTTCCTTTATTTTGAAGATACCTTATTTTTGTTCGGGGGAAAAATTCCGAGGGAAAATTTATTCCCGATAACCCTGATTAGTATCTATGAAGATTATACATCCTTGGCGCAACCTAAAAAAAAAAAAAAAACTAAAATGGGGCACGTTGCCAAGAAATGCATCGTATCCTCGGTTGCTCTCATGCTGCACAAACTTCAAACTATAGGTAAATCATCCCTATGATAGCTATAACTTAGTGGTAAGAGTTTCACCTTACGGTAAGAGTTCCGTATCTACAGAGTTCTTTTCGTTAAAATAGTTCACATCTGTTAGGGTGTATTCCAGCAATCTGTACCATCTTTGTTGCTGTGAGGCCTTAGCGTTAGAACTGTCACCATATTTCGTATATCAAACCAATTAAGGTCTCTGAAATTGCTACATCGCTGATGATCTGAAAGTTACCTTCATTTAATGCTAATGCTATTTACAATTTGATTAAAAAAGTAGTTTTGTTTTTCTAATTTTTTGTTTCATTGTAGTAGACGACCTAGTTCTACCACAAACGATGTTTCAAATGCCGGGAGTTCAATGCCGCTAATCTTAACCAATGGATACTTCGTCGTCGTAGATCAGGTAGATATATATTTATTTTATATTGACCTACACTTAAAAGTATGACTTTTGTAATGCAACTAGGTATGAGTAATCGCGAGGCGTAAGTCAAAAATAAAGAGTGATATGAGAAAGATGTATTTTTAGGCAGTATTAGGTGTCACTGCATCATTGGGAAAAAGGCGATTTTTATTGCATTCATTTGTTATTCACAGTATTTTTTTCGGGTAGTTTTGATCGACTACTTAATTACCGAAAATATTAACACAACGCCATGCCACCCACAAGGGAACGTCCATTTTCCCACTGCACAGATCCTTACTTAGTTATTTGCGTGGCGCTACAGTTCGGGGTGAACTTGGACCTCAACTAACAAGTCTCTCCATTTAGTTCGGTGTTTAGCTAATTGCCTACAGATGCGCACTCCAAGTTGGTCAAGGTCCCCTTGAATTTGTGCGCGCCACCCTACGGCGAGGAGGCCCTCTACTGCGTCGTCCCTCCGGATTAGATTCGAAGACTACGGGCTGGAGCCTTGGTGTCCATTCTCTACATTCCTAGCCATCTCAAACGTTCAATCCGCAGTTTTTCGATTAGGTCGATGCCACTGTCAAGCTCGTATAGTT
Source organism: Brachypalpus laphriformis (assembly GCA_945910035.1). Classification (NCBI taxonomy): domain Eukaryota; kingdom Metazoa; phylum Arthropoda; class Insecta; order Diptera; family Syrphidae; genus Brachypalpus; species Brachypalpus laphriformis. The sequence goes on from OX246755.1 coordinate 131,914,719, forward strand.
CGTGATTGAATCTTTTCCTTCAAAACTCGTCAACGCAAACGGAACCGAATATCTTACTAAGAATTTTTCTCTCGAAGCGACCAAGGATATCTTCATCCTCTTTTAATAAAGTCCATATTTCAGCACCGCAAAACAGGACTGGGGTGATCAGAGTCTTATAAAGATTCTCCTTAGTTGTTTGAGATAGGGCTTAACTGTTGAATTGCCTTATAAGCCCCAAAAAAAAAACAGCGATTGGCAAGTTATTCTCCGCTTGATTTCTGGAGTGGAATCCTCTAAGGTGATAGTTGATAGTCACACTTTTGACAGTCAAAATTGATGATCACACTTTTTTAGCTCTCCGTAAAACGATCGCAAAGCCACACAAATACGATCGCAGAAAGGTGATAATCACGCTGAGGGTCACCTTAGAGAGAGCAAAAGGGATGATTGTGATCGTCAACAATCAACTATCACCTTAGAGGATTCCACTCCTGTGCTGATGTCGTTTTAAGAGTTTATAGCAGAGCCAAGACAAAGTCCCTTACTACCTCGAAGTTATAGCTGCCCACTGTGGCATCTGTCCAATTCGTCTGTGTTGATTATTCCTTCTTGTTGACAGCATACACTTGGTTTTGCCCTCGTTTATCGGTAAACCCATTTTGGTGGCTTCTGCTTCAATGCTTTCAAACGCATCGGTGACAGCCCGTTGAGTTCTTCCAATTATGTCAACACCGTCGACGTATGCAAGCAGTTGTACAGACTTTTGAAATATTGTGCCTCTGGTGTTGGCTTGTAAGTTCCGCACAATTCGTTCAAGTACAATATTAAAGAAGTCGCATAACACCGCATCACCTTGTCCAAAACCTTTTTTACCCACCTTGATGGAGCAGCGAGCGTTCTCCATCGTCATCCTGCACAGACGGACAAGTTTGGCAGGTATGTCAAAACTAGACATGGCTCTATAAAGCTTTTCTCTATAGATGCTGTCATAGGCGGCCTTGAAATCGATAAAGAGATGGTGAGTATCGATTTGGACTTCCTGGGTTTTCCCAAGGATCTACTGAAGTGTGAAAATTTGATCGATAGTGGACTTTCCTGGCCTGAAACCGCACTGATAGAGTCCAATCAAGCTGTTGGTAAAAGGCTTCAGGCCGTTATACAGTCTGCAGAAGTAGTTTTACTTTTTTAGACTATGATTCTACTATAAGATTTCCATTTATATCTCTACAGGTTTCTGTACGGGTTTCACTTCTCTGATACGTTCTATTTGCCTTTTGGTAAAACTCCGTACATTGTTCCTGGAGTATAAGCAGAATATCGAAAAAAAATCGCGCGCGAGATTGGTAACATGCCGGCACTGGATTCTGTGTGCGAGATTTCGTGGCCAACTCCCACCCACAATATGAAAAAAAACAGTTCAAAGCAGCAGATACTTGAACAACCTGACAATCCCATATATTTATTCAACAAGATTTCTGAACGAAGTGTGCAGATGCTGATATTATTGGTGTTGATCCTGTGGCTGCTTGGTCATATTATTGACATTTAATCCTTTAAAACCAATTTTTTTTTTATTTTTAAGTTTTTCCATTTCAGCTAATAGCTACAAAGCATCAAAAAAGTGCGAACGGTGTGCGTGCACTGTGTCAAGTGTGCCAAAAAAAAATCTGTGGTTCCACTAAAGTGACCTCTAATTTCTTGCAACATATGAAATCAAAACACGCAGAAGTGTACCAAAAATATTTAGCGGAAAAAAATAGAAGCGACTCGACCACACGCCCAAATTTGCGGCAAAGAAATACAACTCCATTGACCAAATGTGCCAAAAATGAAGGACATGGCAATTTTGATGAAAAAGTTTTAAAATTCGTTGTCGAGACTGGCTCACCATTGTCAATAGTAGAAAATCCGGCATTTGTATCACTTTTTGAAGGCACACATTTAAAGGTAGATTCCCAGCGCCATATTAGTGATCTTCTTGATACAAAGTATGAAGAAATGGTTTTGGAAATTATATCGGTCATCAGTAGGGTAGGTCCATCCACCACGGTCTGAGATAACATAATGATGAGTTAATTTCATTTAAGACTGACTACGTATGCTGCACAGCTGATATTTGGTCGGATGGACGGAAATCAATCTTTGGCTACACGTGCCACTGGATCGAGAGTAATTACAAAAGAAAATCAGCCGCATTGGCATGTCGTCGTTTAAGTGGGTCACGAAATTATTCCAAAATCGCTGATATTATCCGTGAAATCAATACGAAGTACGGCATTACTGACAAGCAATTGGTTTGCACCATAACTGATAATGGCAGAAATTGTATAAAAGCATTTAAAGAGCCCGGAATCCGATGTAAGGAAAACGATTTTAACCCTTATACTTCATTTGAATTTGTTAAAACTTTGTAGATACTGATGGGATGCATGATGAGATGTCTGGGGACACAGAATATGGGCTTTATGATGGCGATACAACATTTGATTCTTCACCACTTATACCCCAACTTTCGAAACATATGCGATGTGCGAGTCAGACCTTAAGCCTATTAGCGACGGTGGATTTCTTTAAGGCACTGCACAAGACTCCCGTAGCTTACGAGAAGCATCAGCACTCAATGAAAAAGTAAGTTGAATCAAAATCACGGTAAAACCACTGGGGTTAAAATATTCGGGTTGTAACATAACAATTTGAATGATAGCGTCAGGTGCACTACCACCCAAAAGATCAACTGCACCCCTTCCAGCTGTCAGCCGAGATTGTTTTTGGGCTGGGGCATCTCGTTGAACCTAGTTTCGCTTAGAGACTTAAGAATCCTCATTGCTGCTGACGTAAGAAGCCCCTCCTCTAACATGCTACGTCGTAGCGACTCAATGCCTCTTAAATTTTGAATCGAAGTGACTTCCATTCATGTGAAAAATATAACGCACACAACATGAGTGGTTGCGAGAAGCTAGGCCCTGGCACTTTAAAGAGCTGTTGCGCCAAATTTTTGTATTTTTTGTATTTTGAAGTGACTTCCACACACCCCGTTGCCTCCCAAGCTTAACTCTCTTAGGTGCTCACAGAACTTACATTCTTCTTCTTCTTCTTCCTTTTATCAGCGAGGTTATGATCTGAAAATAAGGGATCATCACCCTCCCACTTCACTGCATTTCTACTGATCCGCCTGTGGGGTTCGCCTATTTGACCTCAGAAAATATCGGCAGGCCTGCCGATTTTGGATCACTCGGTTACTGAGGCCAATGAAATGCCGATGTCGTCGCATTTGTCTGATCCAGACGTTTATAGGCCTGCCTTTCCTTGATATTGCCTTTTTAACAGGGTTCAAATGATCTCTTCTTTGAACGTGGCAATACCAGCTGAGCCGGTCGCGCTCTATTTTTTGTACGATGGAAAAATTGATGGTTGTGCCGTTTAGAGTCACTGAGCCAATATTCAGCGTTCTTTTTCTTGTAAACCTTACAACGACTACCTTGCTGGGGTTAATCGATAGGCCCTCCCCAGCACACCAATCCGAGACTATAAGGAGTGCATTTTGCATGAGTTGACACACATTGTCTTCATGTTTGCCTTTAATGATGATCACCAGATCATCTGCATAGCCTATGGTTGTGAAACCTGAACTATTAAGTGTGTTCAATAAGTCATCCACCACGAGTGACCATAAGAGAGGCGAGAGGACGCCGCCTTGGGGGCAGCCTTTGGCCGCGGAGACCGTCACAGAGACCTCTCCAGACGAGGATGTTATTATGCGGCTATCGTATAGGTATGCGGTGTTTTTGTTATTCATAAGCGGTGGCACCGCTTTTTCCTCACTCATCGCTATGATCTGAGAAAAAATGATTAAACACCGTGCTTGAATTAGTATGACTCATGAATGGAACATCATACGTTTTTGCGATCAATGCGGTGGCGATACATACACATTTAACCGTAACTTAAATAGAGCCATCAAGGAAAGCAAAACTGCATGTTTTAAACGTCTCTGTCAAGAAGCCGACATTAACCCATGGGGCTCGGCATACAGAATGGTGATGACGAAATTGAAGGGCTATAGGACTCTTCAAATAACATGTCCGATAATGCTGAGATCCACAGTAGAGCACCTCTTCCCTCAAAGGCCTGCTACTATGTGCAATATTATACTAGAAGTCAATCCAGAAGATATTCCTTTAATTACTCACGAGGAGCTGCAAAGGGCATGCAGCAAGATAGGTGACAACAAAGCGCCGGAACCCGACGGCATCACGAATAAGGCAGTAAAGGCAGCTGTAAAAAAAAGACCAGACATCTTCATATCAACAATGCAGAAGTGCCTTGAAGAAGGAACCTTTCCCGAAAAATGGAAGACGCAGCATTTGGTCCTACTGCCAAAAGGAAAGAAGCCTCCAGGAGAACCATCATCCTATCGTCCAATATGCCTATTGGACACCATGGGAAAGATCCACGAGATGATAATCTATAATAGATTACTCGCAGTAGCAGAAGAGAAAGGAGCCCTCTCAGATCACCAGTTTGGCTTCAGAAGAGCACGATCTATTGTTGATGCCATCGAAGGCGAAAGATGGCTCTATGGCACAAAGGAGTATTATGCAGTAGTAACGCTGGACGTTAAAAACACATTTAACTCCGCGGACTGGTCGTTTATTAGGTCACTTGCCAGGATGGATACGCCATTTTACCTGCTACGGATAGTGCCGAACTACTTCAACAACAGGAAGCTGAGGTACAATACCGATGAAGGGGTAAAATACTACAATGTAACTGCGGGAGTTCCACAGGGATCGGTTTTGGGGCCACTATTGTGGAACATCATGTACGACGGAGTCCTACGATTAACGCTACCTGGGGGAGTAACGATAATTGGATTCGCCGACGACATTGCAGTTGTGACAGTAGCTAAACAGATCCATGCAGTAGAATCAGCTACAAATGAAGCAATTGCTCGGATAAAAGATTGGCTAATATCCGCCGGACTAGAACTAGCTGACCATAAAACAGAAGCTGTTCTTATAACCAGCCGGAAAACCGTCGAATTTGCCAACTTTCAGGTTGGTAACCAAACCATCAGGTCGAAAGAGGCGGTTAAATATCTTGGAGTAATGCTGGACAACAAGCTACGGTTTAAAACGCGTGTTGATTTTGTTACCAAAAAGCATCGCAAATGCAGGGAGCTCTCGCTTATCATGCCTAACATCGGTGGACCTGGATACGCTAGAAGGATTCTACTCTCTAGAGTTATCACATCGGTTCTGTTATATGCCGCCCCAGTCTGGGCGGAGGCACTGAGGACGAAGGAGACCAAAAGGAGACTATCGTCATCATACAGACTCTGTGCGCTACTGACAATCAGCGGCTTTCGAACCATCTCTGACGAAGCTGCATTTGTCATAGCTGGAATGGTCCCCATCGATATTTTCGCAGATGAAATGCTGAGGATATATAACAGAGCATTGAGTCATCACGACGCCACTGGTATCAAGGTGATAAAAATTGAAGAAAGGGCAGCGTCAGCAGCTATGTGGCAAGCTCGTTGGGCTAATACAACAAAAGGCAGATGGACATATAAACTTATACCGACAATCCAAGACTGGATAAGTCGAAAGCATGGAGACTGCAACTACCATCTAACGCAGTTTCTGTTTGGCCACGGTGGCTACCGCAAATATCTACACCGATTTGGACACGACAACTCACCATCCCAGGTGAAGATGAAGATACGGAGCACGCAGTGTTTTACTGCACACGTTTCACGGCATGGAAAATTACTCTGCCAAGTCCGTCATTACTCCTCGACCAACTGTTACGGTCGGAAGAGAATTGGATGGCAATATGTTCCTTCATAACAACTCTACAGAAAGAGCTGCGGAGAATAAATAGAAAAGCTAAGAAGAGCAGCTGAAGCAGCGGAAGAAGCTGACACAAGAACCATAGCATAAATTGCTAACCAGCCCCGCGAAGTAATACCTAACGGCAGTCCCGCGGGGAGAGTGGTTGAAGTGTGTAGGGTGTGTGTTTAGTACGTAGGCGTATTCCTGGCATCTATTACTCAGGTTTGCGAATCGTGCATGCTAGTAGCACTCGGGCTATTAGTATCTATGAAGATTACACATCCCTGGCGCAATCCAAAAAAAAAAAAAAAAACATATTTAATGAAGGATCAATGAGTTAGAGTCGTAGAAAAAACGAATACATATGTATTGTACGAATAATTGCGGGATATCGCTGCAGATCTCTGATGCCTACCAATGGTGCAGTGCCACGTAATAATACCTACTGTAGGAACCTACTCGTAGTTAAGTTTAGGTTGATGTTTAGACTTTTTGTTTATATTATAGAGTATCTTCTCGAACCTATCTTTCGCTCTTTCGATGTTATCGGTCTATCCAATGATAGTGTCTGCCTTCATCAAAAAGATCAACTTCATCATTTTCTCTGCTTCCCAGATTACTGCAGCGTTTTTCAGGCGGACATTTTGGCTATTAAGGAAGCCCAGTTTTGGATGCATCTCGTTTAGGATACCCGAGCCGATAAAACTATTCACAGCTCTTTCCATTGTCTTTGATTTGAATGAATGATTTTAGATGACTTGTGCCATTTTTCCACTTTAGCAATAGATGATACGCTTGTCTTTCCCCAGGTGCTTAGAATGCACTCAAAAGCCGAGCTGTTTCTAGTTATTTCTGACAGGTGTAGCATGATTATTCTCCGTAGTGCAATAGGGCGGGAAAGATCTGTAGTCATCTCCGTTCGGTCTGTCTAATAGCACGATGATGTTTTTGGTGCTGGTATGCTACCTGGGTAGTATGTTTCTAATACTAGCATAACTAACTCAATCACACACTCGTGTTTTTGCTCTGGAGATGGCGTTAACAAAGTCAAAAAATATTTCTATAATTCTAGGTGCACTGAAATTTGGAGTAAATGCAAACAGTCAAAACCAGCGAAACAACTCAAATATATTCTCTCGTCGTCACTTAAGACACCTGTAATGACACAATGGAATTCCTTTTATGATGCCACAAAACATCTCTTATCGTTTTCATCTAAACTGGCTGACATAACTAGCGCCTTTGATATAGAAGATTTTGAACTATCAGAAATAGAGTACTTAGAAGAATACTGTCAATTGATGCAACCAATCGCCCAGGGCTTGGATTTCTTACTAAAAGAAGAGGATATCTATTTCGGCTACCTGGCACCTACCTTACTAACGCTGAAGGCAAAGCTTTCTAAATTTACTACGTCACCGGGTACGAAATATTTAAAAGATGTATCCAAGGACATGCAAGATGCTTTGATTAATAGATTTCGACTGTTTTTTGAATTGCAATCTACATCTCACGATGCTGTCATTGCTGCTATAACGTGCCCTGCAGTCAAAATTATGAATTGTGCCAAGTTACTTAGGATTTGGAAAGAAACTGCACCAAATTGCACTGTATCGTTACTTCAAGACATTTTTGTTAAGGAAGTGATTAGCAGTGGCCCGGAAGCGGATATCCGTCTAGAAAAGAGGAGGAGTCCAGAACTGACAGCACATCCTTTCTTTATTTTAGAAGACAGCGACGAAGATGGTAAATTTGTATATCTCCTTTCGCAATACATTTTCCAATAATTTGTTCCCCTTGCAGAGTCAGTTCAACTACAGACAGACAGGAGCAAGAAGGGTATAGTTATTATTGAAGAGTTAAGGAGCTTTTTGGAAAATGGAGACAATACAATGAGTTCACTCAACCATTATCCAGTTATCAAACAGATGTTCTATGAATTCAATACGGCCTTACCGTCTTCAACTCCAGTTGAGAGACTTTTTTCTTTCGCTGCAATGACGGACAACCACTATCGTCAAGATATAACCGATGATCATTTTGAAAAATTAGTTATAGCCAAATGTAATGAATTAATTAAATAAAAATAGTGAAAATATGTTTAAATGCCTTTCAGTTCAATTTTGATGAAAAGTACATAAGCTATACATGTAGCTTTTTGTTACAGGTCTAGAATCTGAGAAAAATTTGGACACAGTTTGGACAGACGTTTTGCTAGCTAATTTAATTGAATATGGGCTCCCAAACCAATTGATAACAATGATGTAATATGTCAGAGAAAATGTGTAGTAACGGATGGTGTGAGAGGGTACAGCTAGCAGTTTTCTTATCGAAAATGGTCTGCCACAGGGTAAAGTAAATTCGCCCGTTTTCTTAAGTATTTTTTAAAGGGATCTCTTGAACGATAGGACCGACGATATCATACTCCACTTTCATGGAGGGTGAGGCTTAAACAATATAATCTCCAGAAGAATTTCAATCATTTACACACTTTCTGTTATAATTGGAAACATGTTCTTTAGGACAAAAGCTACTTTCGGAATGCTATCGAGAGTCTGGAGAAGTAATATTTTCAGCTTAAGAATCAAGCTGCGACGTAGAATCAGTACTGCTGTATAGGAGCAGTATTTGGAAGGTGGATACCACTATCACATGCAAGCTACAAACCTTCGTAAACAGATGTCTAGGAATCATTCGGCGCAATCGTATCTCCAACAAACAACTTTATCTGAGAACGAGCCAAGAACCTATAGACATTACTGTGCGTAGGAGAAAGTGGCTGGGGATTGGACACACCCTTCGGCGCGACGACATCTCCTTTGCGAAATACGCCATGCAGTGGAATTCGTTTACCCAGGCAAGCAGAACAGCAGGACGTCCTAGGCAAACGTGGTGCAGGACAGTCGAGGAGGAATCAAACTCTTTGGGAATGAGCTGGAGGCAGCTCAAACGCGTTGCTGGACTCCGAACGAGGCCCGCGCAGGCGTTGTTGACGCCCTATGCCCCTCGAGGTGTGCAAGGATTTAAGTAAGTAAGTACTGTGCAGTTGAGTTAGACATGTATCTATGCGTATGGCTTAAGTAGCTTTTGTAAATCACGTTACAAGACAATAATACAAAGCAAGGCTAGTGTTTATGGGCTTTAAAAGATGTTGATTAATTTACTCTACACATCTTGCCACTGACATGAGATTTTGACTTATGCGTGTCCCATATGGTTCAACATAAGCTCTTCATATTTGGAGTTTTTAAAGAATGTGTATTCGTGGGTGCTTGGATAAGTATAGGTTTTCATGATTTATTTCATAAGAAATCATTTTATACGGTCGGCAGAGTTTAAAGAAAACAATCTAGGGCCAGGTGCACATACGATACGTTACGATGTTTGGGCCCAATGGTTAACAAAAATTAAAATTGAGGCTCTTGATAAACTTCAATAATGTCTTGGGTAACATGTTCCAGGTATCCGTTGGGCACATCGATACCCGCGTTAGATGGAGTAATCGTTTCTTTGCGGCCACTGGGCATTCACAAAGAACGTGTTTTGCTGTTTCTCTTTGTTCCCCACAGAGTCTGCACATGGCTGTATCTGATAGTTATATTTTATGCAGATGGTGAGTGGAAAATGCCGGCCGAACTTTTCAAGGCATCTGATGATGAATTGGTAGAGTGCATACACCAACTCATCTCTAAGATTTGGTCAGACGAGTGTATGTCTGATGAATGGAATCTCAGCATCGTTTGCCCGATCCACAAGAAAGGAGACCCCCTCAATTGCGCCAATTATAGAGGCATCAGTCTCCTCAACATCGCATATAAGATCTTTTCTGCAATATTGTGTGAACGCCTGAAACCGTTTATCAACAGCCCTATCAGTGCGGTTTCAGACCATGAAAGTCCACCATCGATCAAATTTTCACACTTCGGCAGATCCTGGAGAAAACCCAAGAATTTCAAATAGATACTCACCACCTCTTTATCGATTTCAAGGCCGCCTATGACAGCATCTATAGAGAAGAGCTTTATAGAGCCATGTCTAGTTTTGACATCCCTGCCAAACTTGTCCGTCTGTGCAGGCTGACGATGGAGAACGCGCGCTGCTCCATCAAGGTCGGTAATGACCTCACCGAGACCTTTGATGTTAAAAAATGTTTTAGACAAGGTGACGCGCTGTCATGTGACTTCTTTAATATCATACTTGAACGGATTGTACGGAACTCACAGACCAACACCAGAGGCACAATCTATTACAAGTCTATACAACTGCTTGCATATGCCGACGATATAGACATTATCGGAAAAACTCAGCGGGCTGTCACCGGTGCGTTTGCAAGCATTGAGGCGGAAGCGGCCAAAATGGGTTTAGCGATAAACGAGGGCAAAACCAAGTATATGCTGACAACAAGAAGGGACAGCCAAGACCGACGAATTGGACAGAACGTCACCGTGGGCAGCTATAACTTCGAGGTAGTAAGGGACTTTGTGTACCTTGGCTCTGCTATAAATTCTAAAAGTGACACCAGCACAGGAATCAAAAGGAATAACTCTTGCCAATAGCTGTTTTTTGTTTTTGGGCTTATAAGGCAATTCAACAGTAAAGGCCTGTCTCGAACAACTAAGGAGACTCTGTATAAGACCCTGATCATCCCAGTCCTGCTTTACGGCGCTGAAACATGGACTTTATTAAAAGAAGATGATGATATCCTTGCGTTTTGGAGGAGAAGATACAATCACGAACTATACGAGCTGTACAGCGACATCGACCTAGTCAAAAAACTGCGTGTTGGACGTCTGAGATGGCTAGGACATGTAGAGCGAATGGACACCAACGCTACGGTACGCAGAGCCTTCGAATCTAACCCCGAGCGACGACGCAGTAGTGGACCTCCTCGCCGTAGGTGACGCGCACAAGTTCAAGGGGACATCGACCAACTTGGAATGCGCAACTAGAAGCAATTAGCTAAAGACCGAACTAAATGGAGAGGCTTGTTGGTTGAGGCCCAGGTTCACCCCGAACTGTAGCGCCACCTAAGTAAGTAAGCACTAAACTCGGACTAATCTGACCCCTCAGTGTACTTTCCGCCTTGCACACTCAAACTCGAAGCACGTAACAAAGCTCTCACGGAGGCTAACAGTAGGTGGACCGCTCTAGATACTTGTATCACCACGAGAAAGCTATGGCCTATAGTCGACAGAACAAGAACCAATAGACTTATGCAGAGGGATAGATAATCAGGGTCATATAGGGCATAACACTATGCGATGCCACATGAAAAACTTACGTGTGACGAACGAAGACCTTTGTAGGGGCTGTGGGGACGAGGAGGTTCAGGAAGACAGTACATAAGTTCCTTGGACAATACTTCTTTAAGGATTTAGAAGAAGTGTCCAACAGACCGGTAAACGACATCGCAAACTTCATTAAATCCTCTGGATGGTTTGTATCGTGTATGTACATAGACATTTATTTTTACATGAGGAAGGGATTCGTTCTATCTTCTTTCCCCCATGGGTATCACAATGCGTCTATATTGGCCTGAGTGTGGTGTAGAGAATTTCTACCCCTTATACCGACCCACTTACCTAACCTAACCTATTCTCACTTATGAAACAAACATTTTTCAATTATGTCAGATATTCAATTTTTATGAAATATATATATTTTTTAATAAATGAATTTAATACATACCTTAAGTCTGAAGAAAATCGCTTCTTTCCAGAAAAGACTATGGAACCGTTGCGGTTCTTCATCGATCCCTGCGACATTACATTTGAGATATCTTCTTCGGCAGAGAAAAACATTTCTGAAGGATTTTCCGATGTAAGCGAGATAGTTCTCTGTACTTCCCTCGTTAGACTATCTCCACTAGCATCAATATGATGAATAGGGATATCAGCAACTTCAAATTCAAGTGGATGCGAATGAGGTGCCGAATGAGACATCTCTTCGGGTATCTATAGGAAGTAATAAAAAGTTATAAAAAGCTCCTCACATCATATCTTGAATAGCTCACCTCTATTTCATCTTCAACATTTCCATCGCCAGTCAATCGGGAATCCGATACACTCGTTTTCGGAGGGGATACCCGCAAATTTTGTGCCTTCGAATCAGATCCTCGTCGAAGAGACATTGTTTGCGATTCATTTGACTCCTGACGCATGACTTTTTTCGATGGGCTATCCAGCAGCCGTGCGTACGGTACTTCAACAGAGTTTTGCCTAAAAAAAAAATCGACCACCGATTAGTGTCACAATCTTGAAGAAATCCACTCAATAGGTAACGAAATACCTAGTGGTTGTGTATGAATACCGTTGGCTACGTCTTTCAAGAGTATTTGGCGATCCAATACTCTCACGTGACTTGCGTCCACTGAGATCTGTCGCCTTGTCAGGTACTTTGAATTTAGCCGCACCAATGTCTTTGGTGGCTAATTCGGATTTCTTCAAGCTGCCGCCATTTCGGATGTCCATGGCTGGGCGATAGTGCTTGCCCTGTAGGAGAATTGAAAATAGGGTACATAATAAATGGAAAAGTAGAGCAGATCCTCACCTTTCCAGTAAAATCAGAATTGTCATGAAGTAATACAGTCTGCAAACTGTATGGTGGAGTATGGAACACTAATTGCCCCTCATGCAGTATACTCTCACCGAAACCAAAGTCCTTTGGGCTGTCAATGATGCTGAAAGGAGTAGTGAGTAATAGAATATATAGGAACTATCGACAGAAACTTACTGATATCTTGCAATGTTGTAGTTATCCTGAACATCCTGTGCCGATGGCTTAAAGAACTTTGTTCCGTTTCGATTGCTGCCAAAAAATGCGCAACCACCAATGCAACCACATCGGGCAATTTCAGTGCTGGCATTGTTGCCAGACCACAAAAACCACAGCCGCTTGGATTTTACATCATGTTCACGAAGGAAACTGCAAAATGAAACCCTATTATCCCAGTACTCGTTGACTAATAGTATTTCATACTTGTGTTGAACGATGTGCAATTTATGATCTGGAATCGGTAGGGCGGAAGCACCCTCCAACAAAATCGGCCCCAAAGAAGTGCATCCAACTTCCAGCCAATTTTCAAACAACTCCGACTCTGAGCACCGTTTTACTTCGGAAAAGCTGTCTCGTAACTTCCTAGAACCATCTTCTTTCGAGTCCCGGCGTTGTGAGAACGAATTCGAGCTGCGCTTTGGTTTAATCTGCGGATCGGCGCCTTTGCTGTCATCTTTTCTATGCTTTCCAGAGCGATTGCTTCCTACAAAGACACACATTGTATAGTGAATTCAAGGCAAGGGTTGTCCCCAAATCAAACCCACCTGCTGTATTGGTATTACTGAATGAAGTCGCCATATTTGTGTTACATCCACTGTTCAGCATAAACAATCGAAGTAGAATCGATGGAAGTAGACCAGATATACCAGATTTTACACGTTGACCATGAAGATTGCATGTGGCCAAACGAATTGGTGAGATCTACATGGATTAGGTGGTTGTAATACAGAACGTTAGTATAAACCATAATATGACTTACCCAAGTGTGGAGAGCTGTCCCACTTTCAACCAGATAAACATCAACCGCATCTATCGAAACTCGTGTCATCTTATATTTAATATCCTCTGCTGAGGGACATTTGTACTTGTTCTCCTCTTTGGTTTGAGGGCATTGATTGCTTGGTACTCCATGATGACAATTACGAACAGTTTTAGGTGATTTTAGACAATTTTCTGGATCAACAGCGAGGAGGATTAGAGTCTCCAACCCAACAACGGTGTTAACAAGCTGAAAAGTTATTAAAAGAAAAAGATATGTTTAGGAAGGACTCGAGCTGAAGTTTCTTCACATGAAAGTACAAAGAAGTATTTGAATGAGACTCAGGGACAGTAATACTGCCAATTCCATATTCGGCTTCATTCCAGATTTAGATGAACATATGACCTACCTGTGGGACAGTAAGTTTTCCAGAGAGTTTTCCTAATTGAATTTCCACCAACCAGGAGTACTCCAGTGTATCTTCGTCAAGAGCACATCCTTCATTGCTAAACATAGCATGGCCTCGCACCTTAAATCAAACACAACAGTTATACTTTTTCCAACAAACAATTAACTTATTTCTACCTGCACAGCAGACAAAAGTAGATGCCCTTGATTGATGTGTTTATCACGATTCGGCCGCACTAGCGCATCCGATGTAATCAGATATGATGGACTCACTAATACTTGCAGTTCAGTCTCGGTATATCGTTTATTCATTTCGAATCCCAGTCGTTCGATGAGTATTACTGGGCATGGAGGATCATTGTCATTGCAATTCTAGAACAGAGGTGCACACTACATTACCTAAATCGAAAGTAGAATCCTTTAACATACCTTCATTAGATGCGCCTGAATGTCATGGATAATCACAGAAACCACAACCTCCAGCGGCCTGTACAGACGTGGATCGAAAGGTTTTTGCTTCTCTTCGGGCACAGTAACTTCTGAAATTGATTTCGTAGCCACATCCTTGTCTTTACCCAACAATTGATCTTTCGGATTGGTTGCCGTAGTTGCTTCTTTCATTTGTACATTGGACTGCTCCATGTCGGTGAAGTTTTGATCTTCTCCGAATATGTTGTCCTTTAGATGAATAAAATTCCGTAATACACTGCCATAGGCCATCATCACTGAAGAACCAATTTCAAGTTCAACAGTCACCTGATCAGCAGGCAATGTTGCCGGATCGAATTTGTAGGCTTCACTCTGTTGCCAGTTGGCGACAGGTGACTTTCGAATTTTCGGAATTCGCATTGGACTTAACAGAATCTCCTCTTTCTCGGGCGTAGTGATGTCAGCTTGTGGATCGGGTCCTTGCGGTGGAACTGGATGATAAACGTATTGAATGGATAGCGCGACGATTGGCACAGTCCAACAGTCTACCCAACCAGCACTGAAACGTACAGAGCGTTAGAGTCATAAATCCATCTCACAAATGAACTACTTACCTCCTCTGGCATATCTTTCTCCACTTCTTCGAATACAACTCGGGCCTGTTCTTTATCTTACCTCCGCGAGTTAGAAGTCGCGCATTTTCATCGATCGCTAGGACAATTGGTCTAGCTGACGATACCTCCGGCAGGTACATACTCAAATCCAGACCCTCACCATGAATCCAAAACTTAAGAGTCACAGTTTGTGGCAGGAAATCATCAAATGGCAACGCAAAACTCAAGTCAAACAAATCTCCACAGAAAGCCAAATGATGATTCTCCTGATTTGCTGACGAGCAATCGATCCAATTGTACTCATTACTCAACGTAAGGATCTCAAACTCATTCAGGAGAATGGTAAACTTGCATGTGTATGGCACAAAGCTAAGTATATCTGGTCTCGCTTTGCATGCCCAGTCTTCAATGAGATCTTGAAAGAAACACTTGTGCTTATATACAATATAAGCAGTGGCTTTGCATCCCGTCAGATTGATGCTCCAATCCTGACTGTCGTTCCACTTGTTTGGGTAGTGAATTCGTATTTTATATTCGAGGGATTCAAATTCGGCCAAGCTGCGATACTGGAGACTTGTAGTCGCCTCTACGTGGAACAGTTGACCGGCAATTTTTGTTGTGTATCCATCTGAATGGGTCACCCAAGGGATGGTCACTTCGACATATGAGGCCGGACCAACGGTTATGTGCATGGCATTTGTTTCTTTATCCTTCGAGAAGAGAATATCTATTGTAGCTTCACTTAGGACACAGAGACAGACGTCGAATGACTGATAGGCGCGCAGCTCTCCTGGCAGCGGAGCTGGTGTCACTTTCATTTGTTGCCAATCAGGTGGGAAGAAGAATTTAAAAAGATGATCACGCTGTCTATCTGCCCATGGACCATAACTAAAATCGGTGCCCTTCTGGCACTTTATGTCAATGCCCCACACTGGTGGCGATGGCTCGACTATATCACCATTGGCTAGGGTAAGATGCACTGGTTCATCTGGCACAACACCCGCCTCGTCCATGTAGAAGTATAGATCCATACAGTTAGACATCATCACAACGAAACCTTCGCCCATGTACCTAGAAAGTGAAGAAAAATAATTTATTTTTAAAGCTATACCGAGACTGACTAGCAAATTATAGAAAATCTGGAAATAGCGTTTTGATGAAGGCTTTGGAATGGGAATCGATAGACCGTTTTACGCCATTGGTTGTTATTGAATCTGTAAGCTTCGGTACAAGAAACCAATACACCATCCCCATCCGGCCAGCCATCGTTGTCCTGTCTACCATCCAGATTCATTAACACAAATTCGATGTAAACTCTCTGAACAGTGGGTAGAAATTAAAAATATGTGATGGAGAATGTTTAGAGAATAGATAGATATTTAGAAAATAGGAAATATTGCGGTCGCAAAACTCGTGGGAGCCATTAGTAAGTCTACAACTACTTTCGTGCGTAAGGCAATTGTGGGAGAAAGATGGCTAGGAGGAACAAAACAGTACTGTGCTGTGGTGACACTTGATGTCAAGAACGTGTTCAATTCAGCCGACTGGAGCTGTATACTAAAAGCAGTGAGTGACCTGCAGGTACCAAACTACCTACTGCGGATAATTGTGAACTATTTCGAAGACAGAACCCTTTACTGTGACACAGAAGAGGCATCAAAGAGGTACAAAATCACAGGAGGAGTTCCACAAGGGTTGGTCCTGGGACCAGTTCTCATAAGCAGCCGTAAAAAAGTGGAGCACCTTACCAGATATGTCGGTAAGCAAACTATCGAATCCGAAGCTGTACATCAAGTACCTGGGAGTGTTGCTGGACAACAGACTCAGCTTCAGGGACCACCTAATGTACGCAGGCGAGAAGGCCTCCCGGGCAGCAGCGGCACTATGCAGACTAATGCCAAAAATTGGGGGACCAAGGCAGCCAATCAGAAATCTCCTAACAACTGTGAGTAGGTCAATACTCCTGTATGCGGCCCCAATATGGGCATCAGCGATGTGTCATAAGTTATATATTAGAACGATGAACTCGGCGCATTGAATCGCATCTTTAAGGGTATGCTGCTCCTTGAGAACTGTATCAGCGGATGCGATATGGGTAATATCAGGCCGAATGCCTATCGATCTAGACGCGAAGGAGACTGCGGCCCTACGCGAAAACGACCACGATGACAGAACAACAGCTATAGAATCTATAAATTGATCCCTGAAGTTGATGAATGGATTAGCTGAAAGCACGGGGAGGTAAACTACTACCTAACATAATTTCTTTCGGGGCACGGATGCTTCCGGGAGTATCTCTACAAGTACAAGCACGCGGACGACCCATTCTGCCAGAACTGTGAAGGGAAAGTGCAGAACGCGGAGCATGTACTGATGGAATTCCAAAATTTCATCAGGGCCAGGAACATCATAGAAATTGGCGGGCAAGTGACCCCAATAAGCCTGACCTCATTAATGTTGGCGAGCAGCGAAGACTGGGAGACTGCAAATGAAGTAATCACGAGTATGATGCAGCAACTGCGTATAGAGGAACAAGCAACGGGAAACGCGAGAAACGAAGATCCTGCCAGCTCTGGCAGCTAAAAAGAAGTGACGAAATGTCAATCCTGCCCCTGCGAAGGAATGTCTTGACTGGCGGTGCCGCAGTGAAACAACAGGACAGAGAAATCGGAGGGTTTTTTTTTAGCACGTAACCATGCAAGAGCATGGACTCGGACATAACTCGTAGCACGGGCTACAAGTATCCATAAAGGATTTTTACCCCTACCCGTGCATAAAAAAATAAATAAAAAAAAACTTCTCCACGTAAAAGGTATGCGAGACCAATACTCATGCAGCATTGCCTGTTTCCACTTAGGAGGAAGTAAACCTTTTACATTAAAACACGTTTCGGACACTATCGCCTTTTGTGGTAGAGTAAGGATGATTTCGACATATATGTGGCTGTCACTGTCTAGTCTGGTGATGATGCTGATAACTCAGACCTATCATCCGTTTAAAAAGTAAGTGGCTCTGGGTAGTCTGCTGTCATTTCTCGTAGATGAAAAAGACGGCTGTGAAGATTTTGACTAGACCATCCCCGAGCTCAGGTCGTAGTTTCGCCAGACTCTAGGCTGGATAAGAAATGTAGTCGAATTTTCCCAGATGGTTTCAAATTCAACCGAAATTCACATTAGACTACACTTTACTTACAGTAATCATGCATCAGATTTCAAACAGAGATTTTCCAATGCTTATGGCTGCGAACTATGTCGCGGAGAATAGGTCGAGAAATCGAAGTTTTTGTGTCTGTGGTGATAGCCATCTGCGCTTACGATTTTGCTTAACGCCTGAAACACAATATCACCTCGACCTCGGTTTTGCTCCCATTACGTCTCATCCACCTCGAGAGCGCGTTGAATGTTTGTTTACATTTTTTCCTTTGTTCCACAGCTGTTAGATGTCAAAGCAAAGCAAAAGTTCAGCTCATCATCTCATCTCAACTTCTGCCTTGGGTTAGAGTGTCGTTACGTAGCATTACGTTTTTCTTTACGAATGGAAAACGTGAGGTCGAGGTGGAAGCGATATTGTGATAGGATACATTGATTTCTTATAGTTCAACTCTTAGACGTCAGGCGAAGCTGAGGTCGAGGCGCTATTGTGTTTCAAGCATAATGCCTTCACTAGACCTAACCAATAACTTCTAAATTGATTAGATTACTTACTTACTTAGATGGCGCTACGGTCCGGGGTGGACCTGGGCCTCAACCAATAAACCTCTCCAGCTAGCACGGTTACGAGCCAGCTGCCTCCAGTTGCGCACGCCAAGTTGGTTGAGGTCCCCCTCCACTTGTTTGCACAACCTACCGCGAAGTCGTCCTCTACTGCATCGTCCATCCGGGGTGGATTCGAAGACTTTCTTAGCGGGAACGTTGGGCTCCATCCGGTCCAAATGACCCAGCCATCTTAGTCACTATATGTGAACTCTTCTGGCTAAGTCGATGTCCTTGTACAGGCCGTATAGTTCGGCATTGTACCTTCTCCTCCACTTACCGTCTATGCAGACGGGACCAAAGATCGCTCGAAGAACTTTTCTCTCGAAATAACCAAGGGCTCATCATCCGGTTTTGTCAAAGCCCATGCCTCTGCGCCATACAGCAGGACTGGGATGATTAGAGTCTTACAAAGAGTTACCTTAGTAGTTCGAGATAGGGCTTTGCTACTCAATTGCCGTTTTATCCCATAGAAACAACGATTGGCAAGAGTAATGCTTCGTGTGATCTCCCTACTGATGTCATTTGCGAAGTTCACCATAGAGCCTAGGTAGATAAAATCCTTTACTACCTCAAAATTATATCTGTCTATTGTGGCGTTCCGTCCAAGACTCCGATGTTGGGTGTCCTTTTTTGTAGACAGCATATATTTTGTTTTGCGTTCATTTACCGCTAGACCCAACTTTGCTGCCTCGATCTCAATACTCGTAAATGCCCCATTGACGGCCCGCTGAGTTCTTCCGATTATGTCAATGTCATCGGCATAAGCGAGTAGTCGTACAGACTTGTAAAAGATTGTACCTCCGGGGTTGGCTTGTGAGTTTCGTACAATTCTTTCAAGTACTATGTTAAAGAGATCGCACGATAGCGCGCCACCTTGTCTAAGACCTTTCCAGACATCGAATGGTTCGGTGATTTGGCTTACGATTTTGCTTAATGACTTCACCAGATCCAACCAATAACTTCTAAATTGATCAGATTATCACATTTGAATCCAAAATAGTTTGAGATTACAGAGCTAGGCTAAACTAGGTTCAAAGATTAAATGTGATAGGTCTTGCTTGGGTTCTAGTGCATTATGGAAATCAAATGTTTCTGGTGAGGTAATTAGGTTCAACGAGGAATTACTCCCAACTAGCGTTAGATTTGAATCTGTTTTCAGTTAGTTTCCACTGACGATGGGGTTTCTAGAAAACATAATATGCTGCAATTTTGCAGTCTGTAGAAAATACGCCTGCAATGCAAGGCCTAAGTGAAATCACTCATTGTGATGTCTGTGAGGAGGGCTATGGCACTGGTGAAAAGGAGGAATCATAGTGCAGGTAAGACTAGATAAATACTATAATAGCATACATGGAAAACGTATTCTGTTCTTAGAGAAGGACTATCACGATTCATTACAGACCTGCTCCTTACCACACAATTTATAAAATCATCGTCCTCAAAACGATAAGAGGATAATGAAAAAGCAATCATTCGATCGCAACGTTTAGACAACAGAAAGGTTGTAGGACGATGTACCACCTTTGGACAAAGAATTAGGCGGTACATGCTGGAATACAACTTAAGTTTTAAAGTAGTTTGCACATCATTTTGAGGGGCTCTAATGATGATACCGATTCCAAAAGAATTAAAAAAAAATTGCAAAATTAAAAATTCGCAACTTCTCCTTAACAATCAACTCACCGTGGTGGTTCATCAACCAATCCAGTGTACTTCGGGCTAGGTGCAAACATTACTTTTGCATTCTCCACCTTTGCCTTAACAAAGTGCATGAAGTGATCCAATCTGCAGACCGCCGGTTTTGTACTATACGTACAATGGGCTTCTTCTACAGAAATGGATAAAGTCGTTGGTGTCAATCGATTACCGAAGACAAAACGTCCAGAGCAGATATCTATTTTGATGACGGGAATCAAATCCCTCCACGTCGTTGCTGCCATTGCTTCGGAACGCTTCTTGCTTTCCTTGCTAAATGATGCAGCTGCAGTTTGTCTAGTATTCTCTAGATTCATGGCATGCTCCTTTATTTTATTACGCTCTTCGGCAGATAGATTTTCTGTCTGCAAGTAGAGAGGTATTAGTAGACGCTTAACAAATAAATCACTAGGGCTAGTTACCGGAATAAATATTGATGGCTTCAGGCCAAACGTCTTCTCTAAGTGATCGTACAGTTGAGATCGATTGTAGATGTGGATTTCAAATCCATTTAATTGCACTGAAAGTCTTGTGTCCGAGTGAGAGAGATCTGCAAGAGATACGATTTTTATTTTCTAGAGTCTACATTGTTTATTTCAAGGCTTACCTTCGGATACATCTTTGGGTACATATGACCTCCACCATCGAAATATAAAGTAACCATCTTGAATTCGCACTGAGTAGTCGAAACAGACATAGACGAAATCTCGAAACATTATCTTTCCAGCTAGAGGGTTGAGGGTAAGAGATCCTGAAAGAAACGTGAAGAACATAAAATAGATGAGACTAAATTGAAGACAGTAGCAAAGCTTACCTAATTTAAAATATGCGCCTTTGAAAAACCATCGATTGACGATTTTCGTTACAATAACACCAACTACACGCGAATTGTAGAAACTTATATACGTGACCCATGTTATCGATGTTAGCAGGGAACAGAGAAGCCAAATCTGAAAGTAGTCAAAGAGGCGACGTTTTTATTAATTAAATATTGAAATGTTTTAGCAACAATATAGCAATAAATATAAATAAATACACCAGGACAGCTCTTAACCAGACTAGTAATTATTCTCCATGAAGCAAATCTACCTTCCTCCTAAATCCTCTTAAATATTGATACCAGTATTCTGATCGAAACCATAACAAACGCTGTCGCCTGAAAACACAACTACAGCACATGTGCCTTTCAGCGGAAAATATTCGCAGACTACCAATGTCTTGAGAGCTACAAAACATATCTTCATATTCTGCCAAAATGCCCGTAACTCATACGCCTCAGGAAACGTATGCATATCCTTACTTAGTTATTATGCTAGGAAGGGGTCGGCGCTGCATGCATCGCGGGCTCTCCCTTTTGTATTGATCCCAACTAGTTCCTTACGGAAGAAAATATAAGACGAAGCCACAGGTCGGGCAAACAGATGCTGGGTCCATCTGGACACATGCGCAACGGCCAGGGCGCTATGCCTGGACTTTAGCAAGAAGAGATTAACCTCTATGGTGAAACTTAGTCGCCATAACACACGGGCCATTCCCGGCGTAATTACTGGTCACTGTGCCATTGGCATTCATGCGGAACGACTCGATGTACTGCACAACGTCTACTGTAGAAGTTGCAGGGACGAAGAAGAAATTGAATCGGTTCGTCACCTGCTGTGTGATTATCCAGCCCTATCCATCAGAAGAATGAGGACTCTTGTTAGTGACTTTTTTCCGGAGCTGGAGGACATAGGGAATCTTTAGCTGATGGACCTCTTGAGATTCATATCACTATCTGGGTTGTTCTAACAGCGGACCATCTCTACAGTGTTTCCAGAGTTAAATAATTTGACCCGAACTGTTGTTCTAAGTGAGCAGTGACTCTTTTGTCACAAGGCACCCAACCTAGTTATTATTTTATTTGCTTTTAGATGTAGACTGAACACGATGTACGAGTAAGTCGTAGTCACGGTTCCCACAAGTGTTTAGCCTGGCACCGTAAAATTGGAGACAGAGACTGACTGATTACGACTTTAGCCTAAACATTATATTCTCTTCAAGAGAACACTAACGGGCCTTAAACACGAAAAACACTTCGATCTTCAGGGATAGTTCAAAAATAGAAGAGGGCCAATAAGACGAGGGCAATAAAACTTCCAGACCACGACAGTGTGCTCCAGGCGGTAGTTCTAGTCTTGTTAAGGCTACACAAGAGCTACCTTTGAAACATTAATATATGTATAGGTAGATATTCATAATTAGTAAAGTGCTATCGTGAAAAGCTAAAAACATTCACATAGGCAAAGGGACATAGAGACGTCCACGGTATTGAGATGGTCGACGAATCAGGTAGAAAGCTAGAACTGGACCAATTAATAATCGACAACTCAATTCTGACTACTACGCACTTGTACAATCCACTACAGCCTTGGACTTTCAAAAGGTAGCGAATAAAAACACACTCCTATCATGCTATCATGTCACATTTCAAGAACAAACTGGACAAAGAAACACAGTGAACATTCTTGCGTTTAGTAGGCCACGATTAGCACTTCTAATAGGTACCATCACAGGCGACAACTTGGCCTATCTATGATATGAACTACCCATTAACCAGATCATCCGTTTGACAACCAAGAAGACAACTGTCATTTTGCTCTGACTTTGCTTTGACTCTGAATCATCCACTCCTTTCTCTTGGGCTATCACCGACCGTCACGCCATTATTTTAGTTTCACTATTAATCTTGTAATTGAATATTCTATGTTGGACTCATTAATAAATAGTTATCTAATTTCAACATAGTTGAATCAATTGGCTTTATTTCGCTACCCCCGAGACACAACAATCTAAGAAGAATGTGATTAAATACAAAAGATCTATGCTGATTCTTTGGCGACCTAAACTGGAATGAGGGTTCGGCTCATTTCCCTTTGAGCCAGGACCAGAACTACTACTAATCTCGGGATGGTGTAGGGAAGCAGTTTAACTAAAATTGAACTTTCAAGGTGAAATATGTGCTTTAGACAGATGTATCCAACTCAATCTCGAAAGAAGATACAACAACTGCGACTTAGCAATACTGTCAGACAGTCAAGCAGCTATCAAAGCACCTGTCTCCTACTCGTATGCCTTTAAGTCGAAACTTAAGTGAGAATGCCTTCACAATCTTTATGAATTGGGTAGAAAGAACAAAGTAACGCTTTACTGGATACCCGGTCATGTCGGGATAAAAGGTAATGAAGCAGCAGACTCTTTGGCAAGACAAGAAGCTGCAGAGCCCTTTATTGGACCTGAACCATTCTGCGGAGTAGTGGGACATACCATACGCGAAGAATTCAGGAAAATGGAGAAAGAAGACAAGACAAGAACTTGGAATAACACTAGAGGTCTGAGGCAAGCTAAGAAACTAATGGGATGTTTCAACCGGAAAATATTCGAAGGCTGCATCTACCTTAACTAGAATGATCAACGAATTTACTTACTTACTTACATAGGTGGCGCTACAGTTCGGGGTGAACCTGGGCCTCAAACAAAAAGCTCTCCATTTAGCTCGGTCTTTAGCTAATTGCCTCCAGTTGCGCACTCCGAGTTGGTCGAGATCCCCTTGAATTTGTGCGCGCCACCTACGGCGATAATTCTCTCTACTGCGTCGTCGCTCGGCGTTAGATTCGAAGACTCTGCGGCCCGGAGCGTTGGTGTCCATTCGCTCTACATGTCCTAGCCATCTCAGACGTCCAATACGCAGTTTTTGACTAGGTCGATGTCGCTGTACAGCTCGTATAGTTCGTGATTGAATCTTCTCCTCCAAAACCCGTCAACGCAAACAGGACCAAAAATCTTACGAAGAATTTTTCTCTCGAAGCGACCAAGGATATCTTCATTCTCTTTAAATAAAGTCCATGTTTCAGCGCCGTAAAGCAGAACTGGGATGATCAGGGTCTTATAGAAAGTCTCTTTAGTTGTTCGAGATAGGGCCTTACTGTTGAATTGCTTTATAAGCCCAAAAAAACAGCGATTGGCAAGAGTTATTCTTCGATTGATTTCTGGGCTGATCTTGTTTGTAGAATTTATAGCAGAGCCAAGGTAGACAAAGTCCCTTACTACCTCGAAGTTATAGCTGCCCACTGTGACGTTTTGTCCAATTCGTCGGTGTTGCCTTCCCTTCTTGTTGACAGCATATACTTGGTTTTGCCCTCGTTTATCGCTAAACCCATTTTAGCCGCTTCCGCCTCAATGCTTGCAAACGCACCGGTGACAGCCCCCTGAGTTCTTCCGATAGTGTCTATATCGTCGGCGTATGCAAGCAGTTGCACAATCCGTTCAAGTACAATATTAAAGAAGTTACATGACAGCGCGTCACCTTGTCTTAAACCTTTTTTAACATCAAAGGTCTCGGTGAGGTCATTACCGACCTTGATGGAGCAGCGAGCGTTCTCCATCGTCAGCCTGCAAAGACGGACAAGTTTGGCAGGGATGTCAAAACTAGACATGGCTCTATAAAGCTTTTCTTTATAGATGCTGTCATAGGCGGCCTTGAAATCAATAAAGAGGTGGTGAGTATCGATTTGGGTTTCTTGGGTTTTCTCCAGGATCTGCCGAAGTGTGAAGATTTGGTCGATGGTGGACTCTCCGGGCCTGAAACCGCACTGATAGGGTCCAATCAGGCTGTTAATAAAAGGTTTCAGGCGTTCACACAATATCGCAGAAAAGATCTTATATGTTGAGGAGACTGATGCCTTTATAACTGGCGCAGTTGAGGGGGTCTCCTTTCTTGTGGATCGGGCAAACGGTGCTGAGGTTCCATTCATCAGGCATACACTCGTCTGACCAAATCTTAGCGAGGAGTTGGTGTATGCACTCTACCAATTCATCATCAGCTGCCTTGAAAAGTTCGGCCGGTAAGCCGTCAGGTCCAGCAGCCTTGTTGGATTTTAGCTTGGATATTGCTATCCTCACTTCGTTTTGGTCAGGTTTGACGGAAATTTTGACTATCATCGTCTACGTTAAATGGTTCGCAGTCTTCCTAATATTAATGTGTAGGGGTGGAAGGTTTAAGAGAACTTCAAGCGCAGCTATTGGGCAGGTCCCTGTGTAAAACTACCGATAGATTTTTGTAGGAGACCAACACCGTTGCTGTGGTTCTTGGATAGGGTTTTCTGGGCTCTTACAGCTGAAGAGAGATCATTAATGCTTTCACAGAAAGACCTCCATGTATGTCTTTTTGATCTCCTAATAGCAGAGTTGTAAGCTGTAAGAGCTATCTTATATTCGCTCCATGAGCTGTTGAACTTAAGTTTAGATACTACTATCCCAACATCGTCATAGTCGAGTGGAATGCTAACCATCACCATGGTCTTCTTGGCCGTTGTGGTCTTTTGCTGAAATTTTATTTTCACATCTTCAGTCTCTACTGCGATTCTAATATCTCCTCCCATTCACCTAAAGTAAATACTAGACTTTCTGAAAGCCTCTGGGGTGAAAAACTAGATTTCTTGACTTCCACAAGGGATGGCCCAATCGATTTGCTATGAAACCGCAGTGTCTGGGCTTTGTTTAGCTGGCCCCTATATCAGTCTATGACAGTTGCGATAGTGTAGTCTTAGTGGTAACAGCATCAATTCTCACGCTAATGACTCATAGTTTCGATCCCGATGTTAGGAACCATTTATTTACTTCTCATAAAATATCAAGTCAGTCCAATTTATTGCGAGAGCTTATGTCAACACTACTGCGAAGGCGCCCACCTTGGGAGTTTTTCTGAAACTTAATATCGCCTCAGTGTCATAACGATTAATTTGAATGACATTGGTGGTCGGGGGAAAAAAAACTGGGAATCATAAGCAAGGACAAAATAACAAAACATTCTCTCCAGTTGTCTGGATGCCACCCTGGGACTTTTTCTGAAATCTAATATCGTCCGAATTTCATACCGGTTGATTTGAATGACATAAGGTGGTCGAGGAAGAAAACAAAAAAAAAAAAAACTGTGAATCATAAGCAAGGACAAAATAACAAAACTATTCTCCCCAGTTGTCCTGGGAGTTTTTGTGAAACCTAATATCACCTGAGTTTCATACCGCTGCATCAATCTTTACATCTCTGTTTATCCTTTCCAATTTACGTCGTGCATTCATGTATGTACATAATTGCATACAAGAGATTGCTCTCTAGACGTAAGTTCACATAAAAAAAAAAAAAAAACAAGCAATCTATCTAGCAACAGTAAAAAGAAAACGCATAAATGAATTTTGTTTCTTAACATGCCTGTTAACATTCCCATGTGAGCGTAAATCATTCATCCATAATGCTGAATGGCATTGGAGCTGTTTCGGATTCGTCATCATGCGCATATGACCAACGCTAATTGGGAAAGACCTTGAGGTAGGTTGAGGACAAGTGTGTCACTCGGTTTGCAAACTCCAATGACCTGCTTTCAATGTAAACATCTAATTAACGAGGCCAACAACCTGTCGCTATGTTTGTTTTGAGTCATTGACCTTAGCCTTGCGGGAAAGAGTTGGAGCGCCTGCGCGAGTTTAACAACTTTCATTTAGTTGGTAAACATTGGTTTTCTGTCAGCCGATTGGAAAAACGAATTTTCCAATGAAAAGCCCGCCAGATTTTTGGGAATAAGGCTGGGGTTTTTTATTGATTTTTCGAAAAGTATGAGTGGATGTGCCTCTTCTCATGAAAGGTAACATTTATGATCAATTGAGAAAAATCAAGCAGATACCTTGATGCTATTTTTACTGTCAACGGAGGTATCAAATTATTAGGTTAAGTATTGCGCGATTGTTGAATGTCTGTTTCATGCTAAATAATTTGCACCAAGTGCAAAGATTTTCTAGATTGACATCCCTACCAAACTTGTCCGCCTGTGCAGGATGACGATGGAGAATGCTCGCTGCTTCATCAAGGTTGGTAATTACTTCGCTGAGACCTTTGATGTCAAAAAGGTTTTGGACAGGTGACGCGCTGTCATGAGACTTCTTTAATATTGTACTTAAACGGATTGTGCTCACAAGCCATCACCAGAGGCGCAATCTATCAAACGTATTTACAACTGCTTGCATACGCCGACGATATTGGCACAATTGGAAGAACTCAGCGGGTTGTCACCGGCATATTTGCAATATTTTTAACAGTAAACGAGGGCAAAACCAAGTATATGCTACGAACAAGAAGGGATAATCGTTTGGTTTCGTTTAAATCCTTTCACCCCTCGAGGGACATAGAGCGTTAACAACACATCCGCGCCTTCTTATTCGGAGTTCTGCAACGCGTTTGAGCCGCCTCCAACTCATTCCCAAAAAGTTTGATTCCTCCACGACTGTCCAGCGCCACGTTTGCCTAGGGCCGGGCGTCCCGCTATTCTGCCTGCCTGGGTGAGCGAATTCTACTACATGGCATACCATATTTCGCAATGTAGTTGTCGTCATGCCGTAGGGTGTGCCCAACCCTTGCAACTTTCTCCTTCGCACAGTAATGTCTGTAGGTTATTGGCCCGTTCTCAGATAAAGTTGTTCGTTAGAGATACGATTGAGCCAAAAGATACTCAAGATGATTCTTAGACATCTGAAGGTTTGCAGTCTAGGTGTGATGGTGGTATCCACCATTCAAGTACTGTATCCATACAGTAGTACTGATTCTATGTTGCAGCGGAACAGTCCTAGTTTGGTTCTTAAGATGAGAACATTGCTTCTCCAGAATTTGGATAGCATTCCGAACACAGCTTTTGCCTTCCCGATTCTGCTGGGCACTGCGGTCAGCCGAGACTACACTTCCTAAGTGTAGAAGTTTATCTATTTTCTCGGCAATATTGAGTTGAGCGCGAGTGGGGGACGAGAAGGGATAATCAAGACCGACGAATTGGAAAAAACGACGCAGCTGCTTCATCAAGGTTGGTAATTACTTCGCTGAGACCTTTGATGTCAAAAAGGTTTTGGACAGGTGACGCGCTGTCATGAGACTTCTTTAATATTGTACTTAAACGGATTGTGCTCACAAGCCATCACCAGAGGCGCAATCTATCAAACGTATTTACAACTGCTTGCATACGCCGACGATATTGGCACAATTGGAAGAACTCAGCGGGTTGTCACCGGCATGTTTGCAATATTTTTAACAGTAAACGAGGGCAAAACCAAGTATATGCTACGAACAAGAAGGGATAATCGTTTGGTTTCGTTTAAATCCTTTCACCCCTCGAGGGACATAGAGCGTTAACAACACATCCGCGCCTTCTTATTCGGAGTTCTGCAACGCGTTTGAGCCGCCTCCAACTCATTCCCAAAAAGTTTGATTCCTCCACGACTGTCCAGCGCCACGTTTGCCTAGGGCCGGGCGTCCCGCTATTCTGCCTGCCTGGGTGAGCGAATTCTACTACATGGCATACCATATTTCGCAATGTAGTTGTCGTCATGCCGTAGGGTGTGCCCAACCCTTGCAACTTTCTCCTTCGCACAGTAATGTCTGTAGGTTATTGGCCCGTTCTCAGATAAAGTTGTTCGTTAGAGATACGATTGAGCCAAAAGATACTCAAGATGATTCTTAGACATCTGAAGGTTTGCAGTCTAGGTGTGATGGTGGTATCCACCATTCAAGTACTGTATCCATACAGTAGTACTGATTCTATGTTGCAGCGGAACAGTCCTAGTTTGGTTCTTAAGATGAGAACATTGCTTCTCCAGAATTTGGATAGCATTCCGAACACAGCTTTTGCCTTCCCGATTCTGCTGGGCACTGCGGTCAGCCGAGACTACACTTCCTAAGTGTAGAAGTTTATCTATTTTCTCGGCAATATTGAGTTGAGCGCGAGTGGGGGACGAGAAGGGATAATCAAGACCGACGAATTGGAAAAAACGACGCAGTGGACTAAGGGAATTTATCTATTATACCTTGGATCTGCTATTAATTCTGACATTGATATCACCGCAGAAATCAACGAGGAGTAAGTCTTGCCAATCGCTGTTTTTTTTTTGTTGGCTAATAAGGCAATTCAACAGTAAAGCCTTATTTCGAACAACTAAGGAGATTATATAAGACCCTGATCAACCCTTTCCTACTTTACGGTGCTGAAACAAAGTGCATCTTTGTTGAAAGCGGATGAAGGCATCCTTGGTCACTTCGAAAGGAATTCTTCGCAAGACATTCGTTTGCGTTGACAGATTTTGGAGAAAAAGATGCAATAACGAACTACTCGAGCTGTACAGCGATACTGACCTAGTCAAAAAACTGCGTATTGGACGTTTGAGATTGCTAGGACATATACAGAAAATGGACACTAACGCTCTGACCCGCAAAGTCTTCGAATCTATCCAAGGGGGACGACGCAGTAGAGGGTGACGTGATAAAATAGGGAAAGTTACGAGATATCTCTACGATGTTTGAGTGAGACTATGGAGTTCACAATGTCTCTATCAACTATAAGTTTTAAAGCGCGATTCTGTACAATATCTTGAATGTGCAGAAGGGTCTTGGGTACATCATACACAGTCAGAACTGAGACAAAGATGTATGAAGATGTACTAGAAGACATCGTTAAAGGTTTGCCAAATACCATTTTTAATGGAACAATATGAGCCAAAACAACTCAGCTGTGGCTTAGAATTCCTACTTTTATTGCATCCGAGGATTGACCTTTAGGAAGTCCAGATTTTAATCCTTCGACTTAACCACAGCTCAGCGGTATCGCTGTAGCCCAATGGCCGCACTGGGACCTGCATTACGATTGATTGGAAAACTACTAACTGCTCAAAACCTGACTTGGTCCAGTAGCGCAACAATCAAGTTCGTGATGAAGTGCTTGCTTTACCTCCTAGTGGTGGTCCCTGGGCAACTATACGCATAAACCGTTCTACGTGTAGGCTAAAACTGCAAGTGCGGGTTGTCTAGGGCCTTGATTCTAGGCTAGGTAACGTGTGCCAGCAACCTGCGTTATTGAAACCAGCTCGCTACAGAAACCGACACTATGCCTCGGATAAGCACTGATCACATGTTGACGACTTTTGCCTATTGTACCCGGACAAAGATAGGTTTCTGAAATGTAAAGAGGCTCCTCGACTCGGGAAGCGAAAGTCCTTACAATGCCAGATTCCTTCAATTGGAAAAAGAATTCATGCGATATCAACTGAACATTTTGGGGGTAAGTGAAATAAGAAGTCGCGGGAATATGGAGTCGGACTTCTGTTAACAACAACAGCATGTAAGGGCCTAATTTCCTGGCAGCCTCATGGTTTCCTCATCTGGACGTCCGAAACAGGGGCAGATGTGGGGATAGTACGTGATCACCATCTTATGATAGCTACTCTCCAACTACGCACTGCTGCAGTTCGAAGATCCCACGACAACACAAGAATGCCCAGGTTCAACATCGATAGACTTAGTGATCCCTCAGTGCGCCAATAATTAACGGAGCACTTTTCAAGGTGCAAGGTGTGGAAGCAATCAGCAGCTCTATGCCCGCAACCATCCAAGACCATTGGTGTGCTGTGAAAAATGTTTTTACATCTGGTGCTGAAGGAATTGTCAGCCGATCGCAGGAAAGGCATAGGGCGTGGCTTTCCGAGGATAGCTGGACAAACATACAAACAGTACAATAGCCCTTACCGCCTACGACGAAAGGGAAACATTGTTGAGAAAGCTCGGTGAACCACAAACCTCGGAAAGCATAGTTGGTGAGATGCTTAAAAGCCCCTGAGAGATATAAAACTATAGATGGCTCTGAGACTTCCAGGCACGTGCAGTGTATTCTAAGCAGAGGTTCCAGCTGTACAAAGCTGCGGAATTACTTGATATCGCAATCTACATGTAGTCAGGCTGCGTTAAAGGCGGTAGAGTCTTATGTTACAACATTCGAAATAGCCAGAAATTGCCGCACAATGCTCAGGGCATTATGTACGCCGTGTCACCGTGTCAGATTATTTGTTTATTCAGCGTAATACAAGGTACTTCTTCTTCTTCTACTAATCCGCCTGTGGGGTTCGCCGATTTAACTAATTAACAGAAAAACAAAGCTTAAAAAATAAGGAGAGGAGAAAGAAAAAGTGACGTTATGAGGGGTGGCTCAAAGGAGTTTTGCATGTCGCTGGCCGTGCGTAGAACTTTTCTCTAAGCAGTCAACTTAAACAATCTAAACCTTAAAACTAGTGAGACAGAAACAGAGTTAATTTTTTTTTGTAGGGGATGAGTTGAGGTGGAAGTCCAGAATATGATGCGCGTTATTGGCATCACGCAGCATTCTTTAGATGAATTCGAAATGGACATTATTAGTGCGATGGGGTGCAAGATGAAAAAGGGGAATGGACCTAAGAGTAGAAGGATTAGGATTGTAGAAGGAGATCATTTGCAGAAAAACGGGAGATTCAATTGAGCCTGTTAGCAACTGAGGTACAAACAGTATATCGGAAACTTCACATTTTCATGGTTTGTTCAGGGTTTGTTGATTGATCGGTTTTAGCCAACTTCATAGAGAGGCAAATTGTACTGTCTTCTTCTTCTTTTTCCTTTAATCAGCGAGGTTATGATCCGAAAATAAGGGATCATAACCCTCCCACTTCACCGCATTTCTACTGATGCAAATTGTACTGTCTACACAAGGAAAACCGCGTAAGACGAAGCGAATGAACCAACGCTGGATAGCATCAATTCTCAGGGAATGGATTTCGATATAGGGTGACCAAACTTGACTAGCATACTCAAGGAGGGGCCTCACAAAGGTTTTGCAAGAGGATTTGGTGACATGGAGAATTCCGTTGACCAACGTTGGACAAAAGACTGGAGTTTGCCTTGTTTAAAATGTGATCAATGTTAGGACGGAAATTGAATATTTACACCATCTGCGCAGATGGATAGAGTAGTCTCTTAATATACAGTCAACATCATTTATTAAGAGAAAGGTCATTGGGATCCAGGTGACTTGACCTTGAGGAACGCCCAAGGAGGCGTTAATGGGGTCAGACTCTGAAGATCTAATGAGAACTTTGTGTTGGCGGTTCTTTAGGTAAGATCTAATCCACGAGATGAAGAAAGGTGGGAATTGTGGGCACCTGAGCACTGTAATATACTAGATGGCAACGCAAATGCCGACGCACTGATCAAAAAGGGAGAAGAGGTTCCAAAAGGTGACATAATTGGAGGCATAAAACCACCAAAGTGCGTTGCTAGGAGAATTATTCTCAATAGAATCATCATGGCTGACATGGCTGGTGAGATGAGATGAGATGAGATGAGATGGTCTATCTTAGAAGGACATAGAGTATCTAAGGCCTTAGACAAGTTTTAGATCATAACAAATCTGGGGAAATTATAAAACTAGGTAGATCATGAATAAGAAAATCGATAGGCATAATCTCTGGTTGTTGATTATCGAATACAGATGTACATATGAAGGTTCTGCAATGACCTACACGTCTTGGAGGATATAACACATCTACTCTGGGCCAAGGCATTGCGGATACTACTTTAATAGCTTGGGTAGGGAAATTAAGTGCATGGGCGAAATTAAAGTTTTCTGCCGTGAAGGTTCCTTTGAGATCGCGATTAGTCATCTTTTAAAGATGAATCTGAGCCCGTACTCAGTGACAATGTGGGATTTTCTTCCACTAAACCCACCTCCCACGTGGGCACTGCCGTCAAGTATTTCATCGTTAGGGGGGACTTCAGCCTTAGGCACTTGGCTCGTTCGTGTTGGCAGCCTCCTGCGCTGGGTTTCGTTGTCGCTCCTGTCTTCGCTGTTCCTTCATAATTGTTCCTACAGTGTCGGTAACTGCTTCTCAGGCATCTTTCCTGCTCATCATCTGTCTGGCGATGTTATCTGAGGTTAGGCCCTCAACCAGTTTGTTCACTAACAGGTGTCGTTCTTCATAGTATCGTGGGCAATGTTCCGCATCCTCGACTGCTTCCATGCACGTTGGACAATAGGGGTTGTCATCTAGTCCAAACCTAGGCTCTGAAGCAACCATGACCAGTTGGGTAAGATATATAGATATTGGGGATCAATCTCTGCGTTCACCTGCTTTTATCAGAGTGATCCCATCATCCAGACTTGTCCTTGGTGATGCCTCAGTGAAACTTCGTCTCGTCGCAGTTGGTGCCGCTGTCTTGCTGGCATTTCCATTGGGCTTCTCTAGCCATTAGGTCTACTGGTACCATGCCAGCCACTACCCATGCCGCGTGGAAAGCGTTGCATACTCTCAACGCGTTGATTCTGTAAGCTGTCTCCGTCTTCCTTCTGTATGACTTCGTTTTCATGGCACAAGCCCATATTTAGGAGCCGTAGAGCATTAACGACGGCGCAACTCTTGCTAAGAGCAGTCTTCTCTTGTGCTTTGGTCCACCGATATTTGGCATAATCCTTGCCAGGGCCGTCGTTGCCTTTGCTGCCATCTCAGCTGCATATTGAAGATGTTGCTTAAAAGTTACCCTTACATCTAGTAATAGTAATGCCAATATTGGACCGCGGAAATTGGTCCAATGGTGCTCCAACACTGGACCCTAGAAGTCTGGTCTGGTTCACCGACGGTTCGAAAATGGATTCTGGAGTTGAAGCTGGGGTCTTTGGACCCAACACAAAGATTTCAGTACCTATGGGTACGACTCCCACTGTGTTTCAGGCTGAAATCCATGCCATTGAGATCTGCGCCAGACATAATCTCCGCGAGGAGATCAACGGCGCTAGAATACATATCTTTTCAGATAGCCAAGCAGCACTTATGGCAATATCGTCCTACCTAATGGACTCTAGAACTGTGAAATGCTGCTACGATACATTACAAGACCTTGCCAAATACAACAGGGTAAAATTCGATTGGGTCCCTGGACACCAAGGGATTGTAGGCAACAAATCTGCATATGAGCTTGCAAGGGCTGGCTCAGAATATGCGTTCATACGTCCTGAACCTTATTGTGGCGTCAACTGGGCGACAGCTACAACGCTGATTAACGGATGGGAAAACAAACTTCGTCTAGACCACTGGACCAATGGGTCAGATCTTAGACAATCCAAACGATTAATCAAGCCTTACTCCTATACGGAAATTCTTAACTTAGATAGGGAAAGCATTAAGAGGCATTGCGGCCTGAGATACCACCTTAACATGTTGAACCTGTGCCAAGAGAAGGACTGTCGGTTATGTGTAGAGGAGGATGAAACATCCGAACACATTCTTTGTGAATGTCCGGCACTACACTGGTTAAGGAAACGTATTCCCCACAAGGAGTTACTTACTTCAGTGAAACTGAAATGCTCCACTACTAAAGACATACTCACTTTCATAAGGGAGGTAGTACGTCTGTTAGATTTACTACAATCCTCCGATACAATAAATCTTTCAGGTCTCAGTGTCGTTGCAACGTGAGCATGGGTTGTACAAGAGAGAAAAAAAATAGATATGCCAGTGGTCCGCTATGTTGCCTAGTGTCTTATGATAACCTCATAACCCTGCTCAACCCAACCTACTCTACTGCTGACCACAATGCAGTAGGCTGGATCAATAGTTGTTAAATCTACCCCAGTTACTTGGTTACTAATATTGAGCTACTCGTATATTCAACCACCCCCTCTACGTATGATAAATGCTCTAAGTAGAACTTGGGACTCGGTCTTAAGCAATTCATGGTACCAATGCACGAAAACATGTCAGAAGCCATCGACCCAGATCTGGAAGTCTGCGTTTCTTGCTCGCCAGAAGCCAACAAAAATAAAGATTCAACATTAATCCCGCTCGACTCGAAGATTGATTTAACCAAATGCTTTCTAATAACTGCAATCCCCCTAAACCAGTTGTTGGACTTGATCTTCCGAGGAAATTATGGACGCTGATAGATCGATTAAGAACAGGACACGGCCGCTGCGCTCATACACATCACAAATGGGTATGGTATCATCTCTGGAATCCGATGGCGGTTCCCAACAATAAGAACAAATCGATTACTCATCGTCATGCATCGAAATACGACTCCCAAGTAAGAACACAAGTACCTGTTTCTGTGAAACACAATACAGTTCTCCTGTATTGGGTGTAATTGTGAAATGAGCACGTCCATCGTCCCCAACTACTGATAATGTCTTTTAAGTCCCACACTCTGGCGAAACTACAGACACTTCCATCTCAGTCAACGACCCACAAAGACGATCAAACTCAGCACCAACGACTAGTTTGACGATAAGTCCCCGATTGACGTGCCAACAGCAACAGCCCCTTATCAGTCAACACCAATACGATGGCGACTAGTGGTCAGCCCGACAAGCAATTCACTTAATCACCCGAGCAACAAAGAATTCGCTGCGATTAGTCACTAGTGGAGCAGGTTCTGCGGCCTTATCGCAAACCAACCCAGCCGGCGAACACCACCCCCATCCGACGTCTAATTAGATTAACCGCACCGAAAATATCGTCCAAACTGCGCACAAAATTCCGAGGAAGGTCGACAGGCAATCGATTTTTCTTACCATGGGCGCATCCATCTTGAGGTTCTCCAGCGGAATGTGCTTGGTCGCGTTCCACTTCCCCGCCTCGGGGAATCCGAAGTCCAACTCGTTTTCCTCCATGGTTTCGCGGCGCTCTTATGGACTAATTCACTTGAAATTGATTAAAATGTTCGCTCTTCGGCCCGAGAAATCACACAAAGGATCGACGAAGACATTTGGGTAGGGCCACTACCACTTGACACACACACACCACACACCACACTCGAGTTTTCTTTTTCACTTTTCACTATCTTCGGGTGGCTTTCACAAGGAAATGTGATTTCTATCGGATTACTTATGACTAAGCACTTCTTTTACATGGATTTTCTTGCACTGAACACAAAAATTGGGGGGAAAAGTTAAGATTTATTCAGGTGTTGCGGTTTTTTCCTCGCGAACACAGCCGACATTTTGAGAAAATTCGTGACAGAAGGGGTCAGATTGACAATTGGATGTGGAAAAAGTTGGAAAATCCAGCCAACTGTCAGAGAAATGTCATTAAGTGTCAAGAAAGTTCCATGCTTCCAGTGACAGTTTACCAAGTTTCAGTGGAGATCAAGATCTGCGGCTGCGTTGGAAGTGTTGAAAACTAATCCACTGACAGTGGAAAGTTTTGACAGCTGATCAGCTGATGGTTGGAATGACTTGACAGGTAAGCAATACGCACACTAGTTAAGGGCCGGTCGTATGTGCACGGAATTGTTTACAAAATAAAAGTTATTTGATGTGCGTGTTTCCAGAAAAGAAATTCGAATGGAAATCGAAAAACATTCTAGTGGAGGCATGAACCCATGGAATAGATAGGAAATTTCCACGGTTTTCCCAAAAAATTCAGCAAGGTATTTTTAAATCATTGCAATTCGTTAGGTATAATTCAAAAAGGAGACGTAGGCATTAACATATTTTCTGAAGTCAATCAAATAGGCGAACCCACAGGCGGATCAGTTAAAATGCAGTGAAGTGGGAGGGTTATGATCTCTTGCTTTCGGATCATAACCTCGCCGAAATAGGAAGATGAGGAAGATGTAGCATTTAACAGTTTAAACTATCATTTGACTGTAGCCTTTAGGTGATGGAAGGTGGGAGTCTAGTTTAAGGAGTAACATTACTCGACACCTTAGAGGGTCCCATTATAACTGGCGCATGTGCAAATAATTGTAGTATTAGTCGAAAAGTGTTTAGTATACATACATTTTCAATAGTTCGCTAATCCTTCATGAGGGTCGCGAGAGTAGGATGCTCAGGTGGACTCTTCATCCCTCTCGATCCTCTGCCATTGGCACCAACTCATCAGGAGGAATTCCTAGACGGTTCCAGGAGAGATGTCGGACTTGATCCAACCATCTACTTCTAGGCCTACCTGATGGCACATCATGACACATCTTGAAAGCCGGTTTGGGGCAGACGCACTAAGTCCGCTAAGTAACGAGAAAGAGCCACTGCAGCCGAAAACCTAGCAGCTCTGTTAGTAAGCCCTACTCCCACCTCCTCGTGGTGCCACCTGGGAATTTCTTCGGAAATTGCTAACGGGAGAGGACGAATAGCGAGCTTCCTGCGCCAAAAAATAGGATAAGTGTCAGTTGGTCTGTGGCCCAGCGAGCCGCAACCGTAAAATAAAATATTGCTCCGAAATGGAAACTATCGCCTCGGTTAAGGACTGATAATTTGTTGCCGAGCTTTGGCTATCGAACACGGACAACGATCGGATTCTGGAACGTTAAGACCCTCCTGGACTCACTCAAGGAAGGGTCTTATAATGCCAGATTCCTCCAATTGGAGCGTGAATTCGCAC
The DNA here is from genome assembly GCA_945910035.1 of Brachypalpus laphriformis. Taxonomy (NCBI): domain Eukaryota; kingdom Metazoa; phylum Arthropoda; class Insecta; order Diptera; family Syrphidae; genus Brachypalpus; species Brachypalpus laphriformis. Next base: position 131,952,216 of record OX246755.1, read on the forward strand.
GGTATAAAATCGACATCTTAGGGCTGAGCGAGATATGATGGTGCGATGCTGGGGAATACAAAAAGCACTATCATGCTCTAGTCTGGTAAACCAGCTGGACGTGCACTGAGTTCCGGAGTAGGACTCATGCTAACTCCAGCAGCACGTAGTAGCCTCATATCCTGGAAACCCCATAGTGACCGGATATCGACAGCTAGGTTCCAGAGTAGAGTTAGAAAAATGACCATCATACGGTGTTATGCTCCGTAATGGCAATAGTGAGCAGTTTGTGGACTTCTGCAATACCAACCGCCTAGTCATCGAAAGTACGCTGTTTAAGCATAACACCTGCCATAAGATCAGTTGGGTCTCTACTGATAGGCAACGAACATCCAACCAGATCGACCACATTGCGATCAGTCGCCGCTTTAGAAATTGTCTCCTGGACGTCCGAAACAGACGTGGAGCTGACGTCGGACAAGAACGAGATCACCATCTTATGGTAGCTCATTTACGCCTTCGTACTGCATCCGTCTACAGCAACCGCTCAAACCTACTTAACATCACCAGGTTTAATATCGACAGGCTCAAGGTTCCCCAAGCACACAATTCAGGGGCCATCTTGCCTTAGAGGCAGAAGCAATCAGCAGCATATTGCAAGAGAACATGGATGACCACTAGATTGCTTTGAAAAATGCTTTTGCGACTGGGGCACGCACGTATGTCGGTAAAAAGCAGAAACACCACCGCACATGACTTTCTACAGACACCTGGAGACGGATCGATGAGCGTACAGCAATCAAGGCTCGGATTGTAGCGGCCTCAGCAGTAGAGAGAATCGAGCTTGGAGCCCAATACCGTGCGAAGAAGAAAGACGTGCAGCGTAGTGTGAGACGTGACAAACGTCAATATGTCAACTCACTGGCCTCAAGGGCTGAAGAAGCAGCGAGTAGGTGCTACAGTAGGACTGTGTATAGCATCACTAAGGAGCTCATCGGTGGTCGAAACTCCAAACAACATCCAGTGAAGAGTCTAGACGGTAACCTTCTGATTTCGGATGTTGATAAGCTGACTAGATGGAGAGAACATTTTGCTACAGTGCTAAATCACTTAGACGATGGCGGTATAATCTTGAATTCGAATGAGCAGTTCGCAGCAACAAATTCCCGAATTCGCACCGTACCTCCCAGCAAAACTGAAATAATAACAGCAATCAAGTCCCTCAAGAAGAACAAAGCGGTGGGTATTGATGGCATCCCTGCCGAGCTATTTCAAGCGGTGCCAATTACATCGGCAGATTTGCTGCATCCACAGGAGTGGAAAACGGTAACTTGATGGAGTGCAGTAACTGGAGAGGTATATGTGTTCTTCCAGCTGTAGCCAAAATAATAGCTAGAATAATTCCAGATCGATGTCGAACAGGAAGGCTTTCGCGCTGGGTCTTCCTGCATCGACCACATAAACACCTTACGGATCATAATCGAACAATGCGTTGAGTATAGGTCTCCGCTACATTTACTGTTTATCGACTTCGAGAAGGCTTTCGACAGCTTGAATCGAGATGCTATCTGGTTGGTCTTGCGCAGGAGAGGCATTCCAGAAAAACTTTTAGCTATTATCAAGGCTACATACAAGGGCGCCAAGTGTCACGTCGTGCACAATGGTAAGGTGTCGGGTGATTTTGAAGTCCAAAGTGTAGTACATCAAGGGTGCATACTGTCCCCATTATTGTTCTTGGTGGTTATCAGCGATGTACTTCGTGCAGCATTGGCGGAAGCTAATTATGGAATTCGTTGGACTATGACATCTTACCTTAAACACCTAGATTACGCTGACGATGTTTGTCTACTTCCACATTGGGTAATGGATCTTCATTTGATGGCCCAAAATCTAGAAGATGAGGCAAATAAAGTGGGGCTAAAAATAAACACAGCCAAAACAAAAGCCCTGAGCACTTCTAATACCCGCGCTCAACTTAACATTGCCGGAAAAGAAGTCGAGAAAGTTGATAACTTGCTATATTTAGGCAGTGTCGTCCCGGCTAATCGCGGTGGCACCGAACTGGATGTGTGCAGCAGAATCGGGAAGGCTAAAACTGCGTTCGGAATGCTGTTCAAAATCTGGAGAAACAATGCTATCAGCTTAAGAACCAAGCTACGACTGTTCCGCTCCAACGTAGAATCAGTGCTGCTTTACGGGTGCAGTACCTGGTAGGTGGACACCATTAACACACGCAAGCTGCAAGTGTTCGTAAACAAATGCTTAAGAATCATCTTGAGGATTTTTTGGTCGAACCGCATCTCCAACGAACAACTTTATCTGAGAACGGGCCAAGAACCTATAAGCATTACTATACGTAGAAGAAAGTGGCAATGGATTGGACACACCCTACGGCGCGAAGACAACTCCATTGCGGAATACGCCATGCAGTGGAATCCGCTCACCCAGGCAGGCAGAATAGTGGGACGCCCTAGGCAAACGTGGCGCAGAACAGTTGAGGAGGAATCGAGCTCTTTAGGAATGAGTTGGAGGCAGCTCGAACGCGTTGCAGAACTCCGAACACGATGGCGCGCAGGCGTGGTTGACGCCCTATGCTCCCCGAGGGGTTAAAGGATATAAGTAAGTATAGCTGTATAAAACATCCCAACCATGACTACCGTTCAGTACGTTGATCACCTCATCCGAATCTAGCGAACTAACTCCGAAGTATCTCGCGCGAAATTCTCCTAAGATGGGACATCTTCCGATGAAATGGTATACATCCTCCCTCTCTTTAAGGTTGCATAAATAACATAAAATTAGAAGATCTGGTCGATGTGGAATAAAATGAAGACTTGTTAGTTCACCTCTAAGTTTAAATATTTTGCTTATCATATGCAGAGAGTAGCGATTGAGGAAGTACGTTGAATCGCTTTCAATGAGGTTAAAATTCAGCCTACTGTAGACCAGCCTATGTTGCGATGAATGTACTTCAGCTGCAAATCTCGCATACATCGAATTACCTGCATTTTTCAAAACATTTGTAAGCATAGGTTTTATCATTGAAAGTTGCATATCAGATGCAATATTTAGGCTCACGCCATAGTTTGCTGCCAACTCCTCCCACTTTTGAACCAAGTGCCCTCTTGTCGAAACTATATGCTTCAGAACAATCCTGGGCAGTCTTCCATCTTCCATCTCCACTACTTTTAGTATATAATCTATATGCAGCTTTAGGGTATCTAAAAAGAGTGGCGGGACTCCAGTTTCTAGATGCAGCATATAGTTCGGTATACATATTGGAAGTCGAAAGATTCGTTTCATCAAGTTAGTTCTTCCAGTTACAATTTTAACCGCCTTCCAGAAGTCTGCTGAACATCTTGAAGCAATAATAACTGCTATGATTTCCTGGTTAAATTTTTTCCTTTTTTCTATACAAAGGCGTTTGAAATATTTATTTGCTTCTGCATAGAGTTCTTTGAAAGAGTTTTTATTTTGCTTCCTTAGGCGCCTTAGCAATGCAAATGATCGTTTTCTCGCCTTTAAACAATCGATATCGAACCACTTCTGTTTACTGGCTACAATACGTCTTGCATTGACGTTAGACGGTACAGACCTTTTTATAATTTGCGTTAGAGCGTCAATGTGTGGAGCTGATTTATGTTCCATCAGACTCAAAAGCTGCGTATTCAAATTATTTTGATAAGAGGAACAAAACTGTTATTCCAAACCAACTTCGGAAGGAGAGCCAGCTGCTTTGAGTTTGACGCATCCCCTGCCTTCAAAATATTGCACAAAATTTCCAATGGCATATGGTTGGAAAATGTTTGAACAGCTATTGAAAAATCGTTGACAATTCAGTTCCAATTATCGGACATAAAGCAATAATCTATTACGGGGCACGATGTTCCACGGATAAAGGTAGGTTCACCATCTGTATCCAGCAGCTACCATTTAAGATCTTACAATCATACGCATCAGCAACTTCCATAATCTTGGAGCCCTTTCCATCGCGAAATTCATCTTTAGAAGAAGAAGATCCACCGAACCTTAGATCTGCAGCATATCGGAGAGTTTGTCGTAATCTCGCGCCCAGTGACTGCAGTTCAAATAAACAGGTACTATGCAAAGAGTTCCGCTATTGATACTCACATCGACAACGCAGGTTCCTTCCACCATCTTAAAATGTATATCCACCTCTTTAAGAGATTTACGATAACCTATACGTTCACCACCGCTTCCTCTTCCAAAGACATTCGTTTTAACTGCTGGAATCCATTTTGTTTCGTAGTCCAGAAAAATACTCCTAAACCTAACTTCTTCACTGACTAAAACATGTGTTTCATAAAGCATAAATATATCAACACTTTTAATATAATTAAAAACTATTCTGGAAATAACCATCACTTTGGATTTGTTCACGTTTACCTTCATTCCATCATCATCACAAACGGGTACAAACATTTCGAGTGCGCCCTGAAGTTCGGTATGAGGAGACTCAAGGATGACTAAATCATCCACAAAGAGCAGATGGCCAATCCTTAAGCCTCCCACTTTGAAAAATTCTCCGCCACGACTGCGCTGTAACTTTCAGTCCAAATATATGTCCAACTAGCTGACACCCGGCATGCGTTGCTGCGCCTAACAAAAAAAAAATCCACTGTCAGGCAAGCGCGTGGGGCTAAGTCTGTATCTTTTTGTTTTTGCCTATCACCTTTGTACTGTAATTATCTACATTAAAAAAAAAAACAAGAAAATTGGTAGAAAATTACAGCCGATAGAGGGACACAAACGCATTTTTCCACTTAGATTTATATATAAGATGAAGAGAAGTGGTGACAAAACGCACCCTTGGCTGAGTCCAACGCCCACAGTGAACGGTTGATGATGTTCAATATTTTAGTTGGAAGCTAATGGTAATGGTATATAAGCATTTTTTTTTTTTTTTTTAGAAAGCTTGGTTTATAATTTGTAGCCGGTATTTTAGAGCAGATTTAATATACCATATTTAAACAGTATGCTCCAGTTTTCTGTATTTAAGATGCGAACGACTTCATCGGAAGAGAGAGTGTTTTTTCCATAAAAGGATCTTCTGATTGCGCTCAGAATAGGGCAGGTTCCAATGAAATGAAGGCCGTCTTCTCTTGTTCTATGGTTGCACAGTGTACATTCATCACTTCCATCTGTTATATGGGGCTTGTAGTTTAATCGCAATAGTTCGCCCCTGGCTTTAAATACTGTTGAGATCAGATCTAAACTGTTACAATCATGAAAATAGTTCCGCTCCCCAAGGTCATGCTTTAAAACTTTATAAATATTCCTTACTTGGCTTTGTTCACTTTGCCTTTGAAAAGACTGTCATGTGGATTCTTCGATCTTAATTAAAAGTTCTTCCAGTGCCTTTCCTAGGTTTATTTGGTCTACGTGTGCTTCATGTCATTATGGTCACAGCCCAGCCTTGTCCATTCGGCAAAGAAATGAAGGTTCCTATTTTTCAGGTGCATAGCAATTTTATGGGGAAGACGATGACTTGGTTGTGATAGAATTTTCAAGATGTATAGGAAGTGAAGTCTAAGCGTAAACACATGCAGCGGTGGCAGCCCCGTTTCCAGGTACAACATGTAGTTTGGCGTATTTTCTGGCAGTCTGAATATTTTCTTTAGCAAGTATCTCAAAAGTTTTTCAACCTCCTCAAACTGCCAGATCCCCCACACTTGTCCCGCATAGCACATGATTGACCTCATGACTGCTTCAAAGACTTTATATTTTACACTCGGCGCGATTTTCATTTTTCCCAAAATCCCTCTCTAGTTACAATTGATTGCCATTTTTGACTCTCTTAGCTCTCTTGAAGGTGTTTTCTAAAAGATAACTGTGGGGTGATCAGTACTCCGAGGTATTTATATTCTTTAACCTTTTCCAGTTCCTCATTTTGCCAGGTCCATTTTTCATTGGTTGCGTAGCGCCCCCATCCATTCCGGAAAAGCATAACTTTTGATTTGTTGGTGTTCAGCTCCAAATTCCATATTTGGCAGTATTGATACAGCTTATTTATCATGATTTGTAGCATATTCGGGGTTTCCGCGAGTATTACGATATCACCAGCGTAGAGCAAGAGGTAAACACGTAATCCATCGAGAGATATCCCTCCTGGGAGGTATGCAATTAGATCGTCTAGGAAGATCGAAAACAAAATAGGGCTCAGCAGACATCCTTGCTTCACACCAGATTTCGGCTGAAACCAGTTAGACAAGATGTTTGCATCCCAAACCGCCGTGGTGTTCTCTTCGTACATATTTTGTAGCACTTTTAGTACCTTTGTCGAGACTACTAGGTTGCTCAGTTTGTAGAAAAGGGCTCTTCTGTCGATGCAATCAAAGGCCGCCTTGAAATCCACGAAGAAAACGTACAGTTTTTTACCTTTATTCAAAAAAGTCCGGGCGATGCTTGTTAGAGAGAAGATGTTGTCTACTGTGGAATAATATTTGCGGATACTAGTTTGGAACTTGCTAAGTAGGTCATTTTCGCGTATCCAGTTTGTTAATCGTTCCAAGATAATTCCTGGAGTGGAATCCTCTAAGGTGATAGTTGATCGTTGACGATCACAATCATCCCTTTTGCTCTCTCTAAGGCGACCATCAGAGTGATCATCACCCTTTTGCGATCGTTTTTGTGTGACTTTGCGATCGTTTTACCGAGAGCTAACAAAGTGTGATCACCAATTTTGACTATCAAAAGTGTGACTATCAACTATCACCTTACCGTTCCCATTCTTCAGCTGCCTTGACGTGGCGGAACGGCTTAAGAGTCAATGACCCTAAGGATCCGAAAGGACCCCAGGTGAGACATCGAACCAAATGCTGAAGACGTCTTGACTGTGACGCAAAACCTGTTAAAAGTATGATGGAAGAAACATTCACGGTATATACTCCAGGTGGTACTCGCGCAAGCGACAATCCACCCGTGGTCCTTTCGACCCCGGCCGGGACAAGGATTCTGGAGGTCCCAACCAGCATACTCAAAACCCCCGCCTCTGGCGTTGACCCGGAAGTAGTAGCGATGCTTGCTTCTGAAGAATCCTTCGGCTCTGTCTCCGACTCGTTTGGTAGACTGGGCTGGAATGACGGAGAAAGTGGCGGAAAGGCTTCGGTTTGAAGACGGTTTGACTCGGGATGCCGAAAAAGGTGAACGAGCTCCTGAAACGGCGCACTCCGAAAAGCTCCTGACTAAGAGTCAGTTGAAGAGGAGAAGAAGGAAGGCGGCGATGGCGCGGTGCAAAGAGGCTGCAGAGTCAGCTGAAGGCGCAAGCGCCGAAAGCAGTCATCCCTCAATGGCGGCGGGAAAGAGGCCTAGGTCGACAGAAAGTACTCCAACTGGAGTCGGTCTATCCCTCGGACCCAACGCCGGCTCCCCTTCGGTTGGCTCGAACAGGTCAAAGCGGACGAAGCAAGTTTCGCCTACTTTCATCGGTGGAAGCATGTGCGCATCTGATGCGCGCCCCTCTGCTGGACACACTCTTACCGGTGGCGTTATCTGCGCACAAAATCTGAGTGATGCTGGTGTTGCTATCCCTAAAGGTCCCAGCACTAGCGGACAGAAAATGGCAGACGCAGGCAAAGCCACGGGTAAGGGTGCTTGTCTCGGCGGAAGCGTGGGTGCATCAGGTGCTCGCCCTTCTACCAAGAAGCTTCAAACCGGAGGTATTACCCGCGCACAAAATCTGGGTGATGCGCGTGCTGGAACTTCTAAAAGCTCTAGCACCTGCGGACAGAAATTGGCTGACGCGGATAAGACCCTCGGTAAGAAGCAATCCGGATCGAAGGAGCGAAGGGAGCAGATTCTGTATAGTGAAACTGCTTCCTCCGCTCTTACGTTACGAATCGCAAGAGCTGGCAATGATCACAAGATGACCGAAGCGGAGTGCAAACACTGCGAAGATCGTCTGTGGGAGCTGGCTTCGGCAGCAAATGCCTGCATTCAAGTGGAGGGCTGTGTGTTAAAGAGCGGAACCTTCGTGATGAAGTGCTCCTCGCAGCAAACCCTTGAATGGCTAAGCAATGCGGTGCCGAAAATACCACCCTTGGGGACCACTTCTTTTGTGGTTCTCATGCCCATCAAGAGAACGCGCGCCACTTGCTTTATCCCGGGGAAACTCAGGAAAACGGCGGATGTGCTGACGCGTCTCCGTACCCAGAATCCTGGCCTCGACACGAGCGAATGGTTCGTCTACTCTCACGGCAAGTGCAAGAATCGGGAAAATGTGGAAGGCTCTTCGCTTGTTGTGGGTTTAGATCTCGGCTCTGTGGAGGTCCTGAAGTCTAGGTATGACATGCGTCCTTACCTGCATGTTGGAAGGATTCATTTCCGCTTAATTTCCAAATGAGTGCAAGTAATGGGCGAAAACCACCGACTATATATATCTATGATATTTTCGCAGATTAACCTGCATCACTCCAAGGCTGCTACCGCTCTCTTAAGTAGTAGACTTTCCGTGGTGCGTACAAAACCCCACATAACATCTATCCAGGAACCATATGTGCGGAACAAGCGCATATGTGGATGTGGTGGTGTTCGTGGAGTAACGGTGCTATGTGACGAGCGATCTGAAAGACCGAGAGTTTGTCTAATTGTGCCGAATTTCCTCTCAGTAAGCAAGCTTGGACAATTTTGTGGTCAGGACTTGGTTGCTGCAGCTGTAAGCTACGAAACAAACGGAAGTTGGAAAACTTTCGTCGTTGCGTCGTCTTATTTTCCTTATGATTCGGTAATGCCTCCACCACCGAAGGCGGTTGCCGAGCTCATAAAGTATTGTGACACTCGGGAGACGGGACTAGTCATATGCTGCGATGCAAATGCTCAGAATACAGTCTGGGGCAGCAGCAAATGCAACATACGAGGAAACCATCTCCTAGACTTTATACTCTTCTTCTTCTTCTTCTTCTTCTTCTTCCTTTTATCAGCGAGGCTATGATCCGAAAACAAGGGATCACAGCCCTCCCACTTCACAGCATTTCTACTGATCCGCCTGTGGGGTTCGCCTATTTGACCTCAGAAAATATCGGCAGGCTTGCCGATTTTGGATCACTCGGTTACTGAGGCCAATGAAATGCCGATGTCGTCGCATTTGTCTGATCCAGGCGTTTATAGGCCTGCCTTTCCTACATCGCGATGTCTTTGGAACGTGCATAGATATTGCCTTTTTTTACAGGGTTCAAATGATCTCTTCTTTGAACGTGGCAATACCAGCTGAGCCGGTCGCGCTCTAATTTTTGTACGATGGTTTCCTTGATGTGAAAGCTTCCACGGATCTTTGAACTTCTTATTCGATCAAGCTTGGTCACTCCTGCTGTCATGCGAAGCATCTTCATCTCAGCTGCCGTTAATTTACTCTCATACTTTTTGTACATCGTCCAACATTGTGAACCGTATGTGAGCGCTGGACGTACAACTGCGGTGTAGAGCCTTCCTTTTAACTTAGGGGGCATTTTTCTGTCACAGAATATAGCGGAATTTTCTCGCCACTTCATCCACCCTACGCTTACACTATGATTGATGTCGTCATCACAAGTTGCTTTGCTATTGATCATAGATCCCAGATATTTGAACTTTTCGCACTTGGGAAGCACTGTTCCATTCAAATAAATGTCTGGAATAGGTCTGAGTGGATCAGAGAACGGGCAGCACAAGTACTCTGTCTTTTTTGAACTAATGCGATACCCATTTCCCTCCAAAACGTCCACCCACACATCAAGTGCTCGTTGCAGGGATGTAGGATCCTCACTTATGATGGCTCCATCGTCAGCAAAGAATAACTGATGTACCTTGGGGTCCATCACTTTACCTTCAAGCAGTCTAGGAGTCCCCGTGTAGGGACGGGTTAAGAATATCACTGCAGCGCCCCCCACCAACAACCAGCGCATGCATTTTGGCTAGATTTCCACAATCTCCTTAAGAACATCCCAAAGGAAGAATTTCTGTTTGTTGGAGGAGATTTGAATGGACATGTCGGGAAATCAAACGAAGACTATGAAGACTGCCATGGAGGACTAGGATATGGCACCAGGAACATTCCTGGTGAAGACATCCTAAGCATGTGCAAATCACACGGTCTTATCGTGTTAAATACCATGTTCATCAAACAAAGCCGACACCTGATCACTTACAGCAGTGGTGGAGATGAAACTCAGATTGACTACCATTTGGTAGGCAGTTTCATGAAGCCTCGGGTAAAAGATTGCAAAGTGATCCTGGGAGAGGCAATCGCTCGGCAACACCGTCTCCTACTAACAGAAATTTTTATGAAAACACCGAAGAAAAGCAAACAAACAAGGGTCTCTGAGAAAATCAAGTGGTACAATCTGGACAAAGAAAAAGGCGAAGCTTTTGTTTTCGTAATGCAAAATTACCTCTCTCACGCCATCAACGGAGCTGAGGATGAAGAGTGCAGAGCACAAAATATGTGGGATTCCCTACAGCGAACTTGCTTAAAGAAGGCCAAATCACTGCTAGGAGCTTCAAAAGGCCACCATCAACACGCCAAAGAAACATGGTGGTGGAGTGATGAAGCTAAGAAAGTGATAAATGAGAAGAAAGCGGCTTTCAAAGCTTGGTCAAAGTGCCCCTCTAATAATAATGACGAAAAAGCTCGCCTCGAAATGGAATACAGATGCTGCAAGAAAAAAGTGAAGAAGAAGTGCGCCCAGCTTCAAGCAGAGAGTACGGAGGGCCTGTATCGGGAGCTGAAGAAAATATTTTCCCCGGTTGCTGATGCAAACCAGGCTATCCAGGAGCTGCGAAGACACAATATGAACAAGAGCGCCACTATCTTCAAAATAGCCGCCCAAAGAAGGAAGAATGCTCAGGAGATTCGTTCGCCAAAGTTCATTAGCAATGCTCATGGCCAGCTTCTTGTGGATGACGACAAAATTCTGCAGAGGTGGCGGCAGTATTGTGAAGAGCTTTTGAATGAACAGTTTCCTCGGCTATACTTTCCAAGAGCCACCCCTAACTGTGAAGAAATAGCCGACATTACAGTCGAAGAAGTTAGTGAGGCGGTCAAATACTCCAAAAACCGAAAAGCGATTGGGCCAGACGAAATACCCTCTGAGTTCTGGAAAAAGATGGGAGATATCGGGTTCAGATGGCTCAGAATTCTCATCTCCAAATTCGTGAGAGGTGATCCAATGCCGAATCAATGGAGGGAAAGTTACCTCCTCCCTGTATACAAAGGGAAGGGTGATACGCGAAACTGTGATAACTACCGTTCGATCAAGCTGATGTCACACACCATGAAGATCGTTGAGCGGGTATTAGGTGGCCGACTGCGAAAAATAATACGGCTATCTGATGATCAGTGCGGGTTTGTCTCGGGTAAATCAACCACAGATGCAATCCAAAGTATAAGGATCATAATGGAAAAACATCGGGATTCCTTAAGGGATTTGCATATTGTATTGGTTGACTTTGAAAAGGCATTCGACAGACAACCACGAGATCTGATATGGGTGGCGCTAAGACATCGAGGGGTTCCAGAAACCTAGACTTTATACTATCATCTGGTATGACAATAAACAATGTTGGCTCCCAGCCAACTTTTGTTACGGCAAGGAGGCAGGAGGTAATTGACTTGACTTTATCTAATAGGCACTTCAAGTCGATTACTAACTGGAGGGTACTGCCGGAAGTGTCCTTATCAGATCATAGATACATCGTTTTCCAAATCGAATGCGAAGCTTTAACTTTGCAGGAGAGGAGGAATCCGAGGAAAACCAACTGGGTGCGGTTTAGGAAAGAGCTAGACAGATCTGTCAAAACTCCAACTAAACTCAGTCCGAAACGAAAGGTTGACGATGCTGTTCAAAACCTGACCAGTGTCCTTACCAACTGTTTTGAACTGGCGTGTCCAATGACAAAAAACTCCTGCAGAACGCCGGTTCCCTGGTGGAGTCCGGAACTGCAGCAGCTTAGGAAAGAATCCAGAAAACTTCTGAATAGGTCTCTTAAGACAAATTAAGAAGGTGACTGGGATCTCTTTAGATCGAAGCAAAAAGACTATAAGAAGTTAATTCGTTTGTCGAAAAGTGCTTCTTATAGAGATTTTTGTGAAAAGATCGAGACACTCGGTGAAACCAGTAGGTTGGTTAAAGTCCTCAAAAGAGGTAAGCCGACCAAACCGGAGTCACTCAGACGGTCTGATGGCAGGTTTACTGAGACAAAAGCGGAAACTTTTAGTCTTCTGCTGGAGACTCACTTTCCTGGCAATCGGATAATCACTAGGTCGCAGCTTGGCCCGCTTACCCAGGCTGAGCTTGATCTAAGTCAGAAAACTCGGCGCAGCTGGTATATTGCATCAGCCGTGGTAACAGATGAGGCCATCAAATATGCTGTGGCATCTTTTGATGGTTTCAAATCGCTTGGCACCGATGGAATATATCCGGCTATGCTGCAACAGGGTATAGATCAGCTATTGCCAACTCTGAAAAGAATTTTCACCGCTGGCTTGGCGCTGGCATATATTCCTACACCTTGGCGGACTGTCAGAGTAGCTTTCATACCGAAAACTGGTAAGGAAGACTATTCGCTCCCCAAGAGTTTCAGACCTATAAGTTTGACATCCTTCTTACTGAAAAGTATGGAGAGACTGGTAGAATTTCACGTGCGCAAAGTTGCTTTGAAACTGCATCCACTATCGGAGATGCAGCATGCTTACCAGCGTGGGAAATCCTGTGAGACCGCACTTCAAAATCTAGTGGCCAGAATTGAATGCGCGCTTGATAGGAGAGAATACGCGATGGGTATCTTCATCGACATTGAGGGTGCTTTTGACAATGCGACTTTTGACTCCATGTGCGACTCTGCCAGACAACACGGGGTAGATGAAACATTAGTGTTGTGGATTAAAGCAATGCTAATGAATAGAACTTTGGTAGTGGATGCGGATTGTGGCCAATATGTTATGACAGGGGTAAACAGGGGCTGTCCGCAAGGTGGCGTTCTGTCTCCATTGTTATGGTGCATGGTGGTCGACTCTCTGTTGAACACTCTAAATAGTTCTAACGTCTACGCTCAGGCATATGCGGATGATGTCGCCGTACTTTATGTCGGGCCATGCCTGGCGACGGTCTGTGCTAACGCGCAGGCGGCGCTGGACATGATCGATGAATGGTGTACTAGGAGTGGGCTTTCGGTGAATCCTCTTAAAACTGAGGTTGTTCTTTTTACGAGAAGGAGGATTTTGACCGGTCTGACTCAGCCAGTACTAAAAGGCGTCACCATTCGCATTTCCAATGAAGCCAAATATCTGGGAGTGATTTTAGATAAGAAACTTCATTGGTGTAAACACGTCGAGTCGAAAACATCCAAGGCGCTCTCAGTCTTCTGGCAGTGTAAGGGTGCTTTTGGCAAGACTTGGGGCTTATCACCGAATAAGGTTCTCTGGATCTACACGGCTATGATAAGACCATTCCTCGCATATGCGTCGGTTGTTTGGTGGAAGGGGCTCTCGCGTAAATATGTGGTTGCTTTTTGCTCGAAACTCCAAAGAACGGCTTGTCTCGGCTGCTCAGGAACTTTCCCGAGCACGCCTGGCTCTGCTCTAGACGCTTTGCTGAACTTACCTCCCCTTAATACTTATATCATGGGTTGCACTATCAAAGCCATCCATCGTCTTAGGCGGGGCGGTTTTTGGTATACTCCACACTGGAACTTTGATGAACTTGCGCGACACTTATCTTACGACTCCGGTCTTATGGATATGCCGTCTGATGCAATGACACCAGAACTCCAGCTGATGCGCAAATTCAGAGTCGACTTTCCTTGTGTCCAGGACTGGCTTCGGTCAGAATCTGAGCCGGGAATGGAATGTAGTCGTATTTTCACGGATGGTTCCAAAACCAGTCAAGGGTCTGGCGCTGGGGTCTTCGTGGAAGTCGACAACATTAGACTTCACTTCTCGTTAGGCAAATATGCGTCTGTTTTCCAAGCGGAAACTTATGCAATCCTAATGGCCATGAACTATGTTGTGAAGAACAGGTGGAAGGGACGTAGCATTTGTGTCTGTAGTGACAGTCAGGCTGCGCTTAAGGCCTTGCTTAACCCTTTAACCACTTCCAAAATAGTTCGTGAAACCAAAAACTCTTTGAACTCGGTCGCAAGGCTGAATTCTCTGTCTCTTATCTGGGTCCCAGGTCACACTGGGATCATGGGGAACGAGATCTCCGACGAGATTGCTAGACAAGGCTCAGAGGAGGCTTTCTCAGGTCCCGAACCCGTGTTGGGTCTTCCAGCGTCCTCGGTTAGGGCTTCCATTGACAATTGGGTCTCTCACGAGCACAATTGTGTGTGGCATGACTCTCCAGGTTGCAGGTTGACTAAACGCATGCTCCCGGACGTCTGTAAGAAATCAGCGGCATTCTTGCTGTCTCTCAGCAGAACAGACTGTAGACAACTTATCGGCGTCTTGACTGGCCACTTCGCTTTTGCCAAGCACCTTAACGTGTTAGGCTTAAGTGACACTACAATTTGCGACGCTTGTGGAGAGAGCGACGACATCGCGGAACATTATCTCTGTGAGTGTCCGGCCTTTGCTCGTATCAGGTGGCATATCTTCGGTGCGGATGTGGTGAGTGCTGGAGTACTGTAAGCTCCTCATCACTGAAGTGCTTGCTTGGCTTTCTTCGAAAGTCAAGGAAATTCCAACAAAATGGGTAAATCAGGGTTTGCTCTCTGGCAGTACAATGGACCAGTTGTGTCTGAGTGCTCCAGTCGAGTGTTTCCTATCCCGACAAAAAAAAAAAAAAAAAAAATCCCCTTAGAGGATTCCACTCCTGTAAAAATTTTGGAAGTCGCATTTAGGAAAGATATCCCTCTATAATTGCTTGGCTCATTTGGGTCTCCTTTCTTGAAAATCAGAAATATTATGTGTTTCTTGTTTTTCTTCTCTGTTTGTATACTGCAGCTGTTTAGTTCACAAATATCAAATATGATTGACTTACGACGCCATTTGGCAAAAATCATAACATCTTCCGATAGAGTGCTTAATTTTGCGCCACCTGTAGCTCTTCTGACGCGAAAGTAACACGGAATAGTCTGTCCGCAAGTTAGGTTTCTAGAGATTTGTGCTTCAAGCTTTCGTGCTATACCTTGTCCAATACTTGAGAGACTTCAAGAAAAGCGTAGCATTTAACAGAATAAGAAGAATGGCGTAATTAAAAAAATATTTTTTTTTTCATAATTTTTGGAATAAATATTTATTGTCATATTAGCAATATTATTATTATTTTTTGTTCCTCTTTTTTTCTTGTAATATTTAATTTTTTAAACTTACTAAAGATGGAATATGTTTTTTTTTTTTTTTTCTTTTCATTGGAAATGGAATTACATATATTTATTTTAAATCCCTACTCTCTATTGATCAATATTATTATTGGGTTAAACAAATGAATTGAATATATGTATATATATATATATATTTTTTTTATCGAGTAATTTGGGTATGTGTCGGTTTATGTGATATAAAACGTGTCTTTCCTTTTTTAAATCATTTTAAATATATTATACATACATAATTAATATTTTAAAATATTATTTTCACAAATTCATAAATATACAGTGAAATATTTTGTAGTTGATGATGATGTGTGCGGATCTTTTTTTTATGTTATATTCTGAATAAAATATAAAACTAGAATTTATTTTTATATTAAACCGAGTAACTTATTTATTTTTTTTAATTTTTACATGATATTTGATTCATTATTCCTTAAAACTAAAAAAAATAGAAGTAGATAATTTTAAAATAAAAACTAAAGTAAACAATTTCAAAAGAGAACTGAAAATAAAATATTTTCATTTAGTATTAAACAAAAACAATTGTATTAGTGGATTTTACACATGTTTTTGTTTTTAACTTTTACTTAAATTTATATATTCTTTTGTCTATATGTTTATAGAATAATGGTTTGTAATTTTTTATATTAAACTTTGGCATCATATGTTATGATATTTTACTTTCTTTGAAAAATAAAAGATTTAAAAAAAAAAATTGTAATAATATTTAACAAGAAGACAACATGGTTCATTTATGAAGAAGTATATTATATTGTAAGGTTTGATTTTTATTTGAATAAAAAGTAAGAACTTGGAATTTAAGTATTTAGAGACCTTCAGTGTGGCTTAGAGGAACAATATTGTATACCCAGGGATAGGAATTCGTCAGTTAAAGTAAGAATCAATCTAAGTTATTCTGCCTCTGCTTCAGTATCTTCAACTACCTTCATGAGATGTCCGCTGGATACATATAACACAAACTTACGATGAATGGCACTTAAAGTGAAGACGTAGTCTGCAGATTATTTCTGGAAGACGTGGCGACAGTGGCGTATATACTATGGCAATGTGCTACCTAGGAGAAGAAGGACATTGGGCTATCACTGTTTAGAAAACGAGAAAATTGGTTAGATAACTTTCAATCAAATGCCAGCGTAAAGGTGGCTAGCAAACAACTTTGAAAAAGTCTAGAGAGTATCTTTGGCTTAGACCAGTGTAAAAGAAAAACGTGAAGGGCCCAGTAAGGTGGTCTGATTCGATATCTCTCGAGCAAATATTAGGTCGTTACATATGAAATTGCCGACCTACCGATCATTCTTAAAGTGATCGTTGTGGGGTGAAGTTGTGCAGAGAAATTGAAAGTAAAGTTTTTTTTTTTAAGAAAAGAGACCAGTTTAATCTTTCCAACGGTAAAAATTAATTTACGTTATTAGCTCATTGAGTTGACTTTCTTCCTTATATAGAAAATGCTTTCACCAACAAACGTAAGGGCAATTTTACTTTTTCAATCTAAAAAAAAAAGAACGCAGCCGTAGCGACTAGAGAAATTAACGATGCTTTTGGTTTGAGTACGTGTAGTGAGAGAACTGTTCGAAACTGGTTTACCAAGTTCAGCGAGGGAGATTTTTGGGTCGAAAATTTGCCAAGGGGTAGACCAGAGAATGTCATTAATAATGAAGAACTTGCAGCAGCTGTTGAAGAAAATCCAGCTACAACTGTTCTCAGCCTTGCTGCAAGGTTCAAAGTGTCAGCTGCAACCATAAGTCGCCACCTTTCCGCCATAGGAAAGGTAAAAAAAACTAGAGTGATGGGTGCCCCACGTCCTAACACCAGCGAATATGTTACGACGTTTAGAGGTTGCAATATCTTTGACCAACAGATACCGTATGGATCCTTTTTTTGCATCACATCGTCATCTGCGACGAAAAGTGGATCCTATACGATAATCGGAAGAGGTCGGGAGAATGGGTAGACGTGGGTGAGCTTCCCAGTGGACTTGGCAAGGCAGACTTACACCCCAAAAAGATAATGGTGACATTATGGTGGACGAGTGAGGGAGTTGTCCATTATTTCTTTCTTAAACGCGGAGAAACAATCACAGCCGAGTCGTACTGTAGAGAAATCGACATAATGCACAACAAATTGCTCCAAAAACAGCCGTCACTGGTAATGAGGCACGGTCCCATACTGCTGCATGACAACGCAAGACCACATACCCCACAGTCGACATTCCTGAAGCTGGCGGAGTTGGGTTATGAAGTTTTGCCTCATCCGCCTTACTCACCAGACTTATCCCCGACCGATTACCACCTTTTCCGAAGTTTGGGTAATCACCTCCAAAATAAACAATTCAAAAGCCCAGATGCCATAAAACAGGACTTTAAGGACTTCTTAGCCCGAAAGGTTAAGGAGTTTTTCAAAAGAGGCACTTTTGCTTTGGTGGAACGTTGGAAAAATGTCACAGATGTAAATGGAGATTATTTTTTGGAATAAACTGTTTTAATTTTTGAAATAGCGTTGTTTAACTTTCCACATAAAAATTGGCAACTTCATATGTAACGACCTAATATATATAAACTCACGATGAGCATATGCTGAGTCGAACTATGTGGAGTTAAACGATCATACGTTTCAGAAGAGCAGCAGAAGCCTTTTAGAAGGCGGACGTGCGGCAGAAGAATTCTATTGATGCAATCGACGGAATGAGGAGAACAGCTATATACTTCGCTACATTCGGAGGTGAGATCATTAAGGATTTCCACTTCTGGATCAGGGTCCATAAAAGAACTGTCCCAATCCAATCGCCGAAATGGGTCACTCGTGACGGTTTAGCCTACTCCTCATCTAAGAGGTCTTACCAATGGAACTGGCCTTCTATGTAAGTTGAGGCTTATGCAACTGGGGTAATTGCTTACTACATAAAAACGTCTTCTATGAGAAGGAAAATCCAGGGATAGTAACGGATCCTTTCATATAGACACACGAGACAAGTACGCACTCTATACACTTCGGGTGCTGCTCAAAAACGTTAATCTGTCCTCTCGCAGGGAACGAAAGATGAGCATCGACACAGAAGATGGAAAAAAGTAAGTCTAACGCCAAAAGAAATCGAAGAGAATCGTAAGTTTCGGAAATAAGACAAGTAACTGGCACCTGGTTTCAAATCTGAAACGTATGCACTTCTAAATTACAAAGCTACCGAGATGCAGGGTATAGTAGATATGTTAAATCGCAATCATATCATAAAAATAACACAGGAAACCGTTGCTACTTCGGTTTGGTAAAATACGCGGAACTAAAATTCCTAACGTGAGGAATAGTTCTACCACATGGCGACGAATGCTGGAGAATATATGAATGTAGGTCAAAAATGCAAAGCATACCGAGAATACTGTCGAATATCTATTACGTATACATACACACATATTTTGCGCCGCAGCCTATGAAGGGCTCGGCATACAGAATGGCGATGACGAAATTGAAGGGCTATAAGACTCCTCAAATAACATGTCCGATAATGCTGAGATCCATAGTAGAGCACCTCTTCCCTCAAAGGCCTGCTACTATGTGCAATATTATACGAGAAGTCAATCCAGAAGATATTCCTTTAATTACTCACGAGGAGCTGCAAAGGGCATGCAGCAAGATAGGTGACAACAAGGCGCCGGGACCTGACGGCATCCCGAATAAGGCAGTAAAGGCAGCTGTAAAAAAAAGACCAGACCTCTTCATATCAACAATGCAGAAATGCCTTGAAGAAGGAACCTTTCCCGAAAAATGGAAGACGCAGCATTTAGTCCTACTGCCAAAAGGAAAGAAGCCTCCAGGGGAACCATCATCCTATCGTCCAATATGCCTATTGGACACCATGGGAAAGATCCTCGAGAAGATAATCTATAATAGATTACTCGCAGTAGCAGAAGAGAAAGGAGCCCTCTCAGATCACCAATTTGGTTTCAGAAGAGAACGATCTACTGTTGATGCCATAAGAGCGGTAGTTGATATCGCCAAAGGTGCCATCGAAGGCGAAAGATGGCTCTATGGCACAAAGGAGTATTGTGCAGTAGTAACGCTGGACGTTAAAAACGCATTTAACTCTGCGGACTGGTCGTTTATTAGAAGGTCACTTGCCAGGATGGATACGCCATATTACCTGCTACGGATAGTGACGAACTACTTCAACAACAGGAAGCTGAGGTACAACACCGATGATGGGGTAAAATACTACGACGTAACTGCGGGAGTTCCACAGGGATCGGTTTTAGGGCCACTATTGTGGAACATCATGTACGACGGAGTCCTACGATTAACTCTACCTGGCGGAGTAACGATAATTGGATTCGCCGACGACATTGCAGTCGTGACAGTAGCTAAACAGATCCATGCAGTAGAATCAGCTACAAATGAAGCAATTGCCCGGATAAAAGATTGGCTAATATCCGCCGGACTAGAACTAGCTGACCATAAGACAGAAGCTGTTCTTATAACCAGCCGGAAAACCGTCGAATTTGCCAACTTTCAGGTTGGTAACCAAACCATCAGGTCGAAGGAGGCGGTTAAATACCTTGGAGTAATGCTGGACAACAAGCTACGGTTTAAAACGCATGTTGATTTTGTTGCCAAAAAAGCATCGCATATGCAGGGAGCTCTCTCGCGTATCATGCCTAACATCGGTGGACCTGGATACGCTAGAAGGATTCTACTCTCTAGAGTTATCACCTCAGTTCTGTTGTATGCCGCCCCAGTCTGGGCGGAGGCACTGAGGACGAAGGAGACCAAAAGGAGACTATCGTCATCATACAGACTCTGTGCGCTACGGACAATCAGCGGCTTTCGAACCATCTCTGACGAAGCTGCATTTGTCATAGCTGGAATGATCCCCATCGATATTCTCGCAGATGAAATGCTGAGGATATATAACAGAAGAGCATTGAGTCATCACGACGCCACTGGTATCAAGGTGATAAAAATCGAAGAAAGGGCAGCGTCAGCAGCTATGTGGCAAGCTCGTTGGGCTAATACAACAAAAGGCAGATGGACATATAAACTTATACCGACAATCCAAGACTGGATAAGTCGAAAGCATGGAGACTGCAACTATCATCTAACGCAGTTCCTGTCTGGCCACGGTGGCTACCGCAAATATCTACACCGTTTTGGACATGACAACTCACCATCCTGCCCGGAATGCCCAGGTGAAGATGAAGATACGGAGCACGCAGTGTTTTACTGCACACGTTTCACGGCATGGAGAATTACTCTGCCAAGTCCGTCACTACTCCTCGACCATATGTTACAGTCGGAAGAGAATTGGATGGCAATATGTTCCTTCGTAACAACTCTACAAAAAGAGCTGCGGAGAATAGAAGAGCTAAGAAGAGCAGCTGAAGCAGCGGAAGAAGCTGACACAAGAAGCATAGCATAAATTGCTAACCAGCCCCGCGAAGTAATACCTAACGGCAGTCCCGCGGGGAGAGTGGTTGAAGTGTGTAGGGTGTGTGTTTAGTACGTAGGCGTATTCCTGAAATCGATTACTCAGGTTTGCGAATCGTGCATGCTAGTAGCACTCGGGCTATTAGTATCTATGAAGATTACACATCCCTGGCGCAATCCAAAAAAAAAAAAAAAAAAAGCCTATGAAGGGCCTAGGCCTAGCTACAGTTTTGTGCCATCTCCGAAGGGTAACTTTTATTTTGTTTTTGAGAAGCTTACCTATTAGCCTGTGATATATGTATACATATGTATATGTATATCTTCTATAGTCATAGTCAGTATAGTAAGTGAGGATTTTCTCATGACTTGCTTCACTAATATCTTCCCTGCTCACTAACTATACAGCACAGGGCTCCTCCTCCTTCTAATCAACTAATTTTCTTCACGAGAAAATTATTTCGCGAGTATTAATGTGTTTTCGCTTTTCTTCGCGAGGAAACTCATTTCAGAAAATAAGACATTACGTCGCACATGTTCGTTTTTTTCACCTGGAAAATATCTTGGGAAAGAAATGAGTTTCTTAAGTTTTTCTGAGCGAAGAAGATATATGAGGAAACTCGTTTTGTGTTCGAGAGTTTCCTCGCTCGAGTTGAAGTAATCAAAACAACTCCTCTCAGATAAGAGTGACAATTTTGAACATTGTAGGTATGAGACAAATTTGATCCAACATAAGAAGCTATACACCAACTCTGATACATGAGGTAACCTATTGGTTGATCGTGACGAAAGCAAATCAGCACGAATGCCACATGTAGGAGTTACCAACCCTAAACATGCCATATGTCACGATGCCGTAATCCTATAGAGATTCTTAGACCGAAGATAGTACGCGTTCATAGATCAAAACCCGTTGAGAGTAACTCCACTGAATCCCTTTAAACGACTAATCGACGATTCCTAGCTAGGGACATTCTTCACAAGACCCAGTTTCATTGTTCCCTTTTACCACATAAACTGTGTCTCCAAATTGACCACTCTTAGAGCCTTAATCACCAGTGCCCTCTATAACATAGCCGCTTCCAAGTTCTCTTTGTTCTTATTCAATAAAGTCGGCGATTGCACTGGTGGAACAGGACTCGGACTATCTGTATCTCCTCGTGTCTTATTCTTACAATAGAATTGCTTATGCGCTAGATAGGTTTTCATATAGTTAAATGTTATATCGCATGTTTGACAGTATTTCTGATTGAAGGGCATTCCGCCGCCGCCTCCACCGATGCCACCAGAGCCAATTGAAGCAGAAGTATTTCTTACCAAGGAGTTCTCATCTCCAGATAGTGGGGAGGATGAGTTCAGCAGTGGTGGAGGAATCAAGGGAGACGAAATAGATCTAATGACGGCATCTGAAGCATCCATTGGCTCTGATTTGATCTGTGCCAGTGGTTCCAGATTCTGCTGATGATGATGATGATGGTGATGATGATGATTCGGGGTGGAGTTGTTATTGTTCTTGGTGACTGTAGCGGTTGCTTCTAGTGGTTCTGTTTTTATGATAAACCTGGAAGAGATAGATGATATAAGGAATTTCATCTCAGAAGACGATTTATTGTATGTACCCCTCTGGAAGGCTGCTGGCAGTGTCTCCGTTTAAACCATGATTGGCGGGTGGTTCACCTTCTTCCAGCATTATTTCGGGGGATATTGAGGGAGATGCGCCAGGCTGCGAGTGGACCAGTTTCATGTGACGCATCTACAAATGGTATAAGAGAGTTTTATAGAGATTTTGGGGCTAACAGGCGAATCTTACCACATTGCCCTTGTAGGAGGATGAGTAGTTGCAGATCTCACAATTGAATATCTGCTGGGGATGTTGTGGTGAATGTTGTTGTTGTTGCTGTTGCGTCGATGACTGTTGCTGCAGCAGATGTTGCTGATGTTGCTGTTGAGCTGCGGCAGCAAATTGCGAAAGCTGTTCCTGATTCAGAGATACTGGACTGGGAATCTCCAAGCCATCATCCTCTAGAATGCACGACATGTAGTTTTCCTCGTTAAAGTCCGAAGTCTTCTTGTCGAAATGCATCCGAATGTGTGTCCTCATGCCACTGTAAGGAGATTTCGTTAACTTCTAGGCCACCTCTTTATCATCTCTCCAACTTACCGTAATGTGTTCCCTTTGTATCGACATATGGAGCAGCGAAACGCCTTGACACTGCCATGTGTCTCTAGGTGTTTCCGGCTCTCAGCAGCTGTTAAGCTGATGACATCACAAACAGGACACTTGTAGGAACCTTGCTGCTGTACGGCTGCAGCAATTGGAGGGCAGGGCTGACCGATTTCATGTAAAACCTTGCATTTCGAACACTTTTCCTTGGTAGCGACTGGTGGTGCATTAGCAGAAGCGTCACCTCCTCCCTTGGGACAGTAGAACTTCTGATGAGCTCTCAGATTATCAAGTGAAGTGTATTTGATGCCACAGGCTGCACAGATCAACTGCTGATAGGCGATTGGATTGGTCTCCACTCCTGAGTTGGATGCCGACGGAGGGGTATTGATCTTGTTTTCGGTATCCTCTTGGTTTCGAGCCGAACAGTAATGCTGTTTGTGTGCCAAGTAATTCTCGTACTTACAGAATACAATGTTGCATTCTTTGCACTTCGAGACACCTTGTTTGACGAAGATCTGTGGCTGACCGCTAGACGCTGGTCCCACACTGATGGGCGCACCGGGGAGTCCTAAAAGTGAGTTATTCATCGCAGCTTTCCCAGATTCATTCTGTTTGCTGTTTGCTGTTGATGCGGCGACCGCAGCAGCAGCTGCTGCAGCTGAGGCAGAAGACAACTTGAAAGCCAATTCCAGATTCTGTTTGGCGATCAGTGGTGGAATTATATTCGATTCAGTCAGTTTCATGGCAATATCAGCGGAGAGAATCGATCTTAGGGGTAGATGATCCATTACCGAGGACGGTACTGGTGACATTGAAGCCGCACTGCTACTTCGCGGGCTGAGAGCACGTCTCTTCGGTGATGGACTCATGGAAGGACTATTAGGGAGAGATGGGGCACAGACGATTTGTTCAGGTGTCATGCTACCACTGTCAATCGATAGATTCTCTTTACCCTCCATCATGGTTTCGATATCGATTCGATCATCACCTCCTGGTGGCATAAAACTAGACGACGAGCGGATTCGCTGTGTTCTCTGAATGGGCGAGCGTCGCAGTGATAGATCCAAAGGCGCAAAATCTCTACAAAGTGGAGAGAAAAAAATATATCAGTCCTCTGATCAGGATGGGACGAATGACTAACTTACCTCAAAGCGCCATCTTTCTTATTCTGCTTTACAGCTTCACTGCAGCTATTCACAGAGGCGGCTCGTGCATTTTTCTCAGTTAATAATGGTGCTGCCACTCCAGAGTCATTATTCGATGGAGTAATTGGTGGTGGAGGATGGGATCGTGGTGTTGAGTCCACATGTGGAATTTGGTTGTTCGTAATGCTGCTGGTACTTAAGGCGGTGGCCATTGGCTTAAGAGATCCGTTTTCTAGTGAGAAACATGTACTTTCGGGATTTGCAATTCCAGAGGATGCCGATGTTCTAGAAGAAATGTGGTTAACAAGTTTGAAAGCTGCTTCAGCTATAATGTACTTACAATGGTCCCGGTATCATACTGGCCGCTCGTATCAAATAGTATGGAATAATTAGAATGGGATTTGTTGGTAGAGCAATAAATGGTTGTGGTGTTACGGCAGCAGCTGCTGCCGCTGCAGCTGCTACCACAGCGGCTGGAGTTGGTGTTTTCGTTCGCGCCTGTGGTGGGCTAACTGAGCCGCTACTAGTTTTTAAACTTGGTTCTGCTAGTTTTGGTGTCGTTTGGCTAGAAAGGAAATTATTTTTTATGATGAGTATAAGATCATACTTAAGCTTACTTATGAACAATTTAATAATATACAAACTTTGAGAACGATGACTCTCCAAGCGAAGGAAGCAGTTATTAAGAGCCATTTCAATTCTCTCTAAAGACTATACCATGTTCTTTTCTTAGGTAAACAGTCAGTAAAGTTGTGCAAGGTAATTAGTGTCCTTAAACCACTGATAGTGTACTACCAATGTCCCAACAGACGGTTAAATCACAGAAGGTTATTTGGCTAACTCTAAATACAACAAAAACAAAGAACAGAGCTTGATTCTTTCTCCATGCAAGAAGATAAAACGACTTTTGATTTGCAGAACTTCAAATGGTGTAGTGGTTATGTGTTCGGGTATTGAGTGGTACTTTGCCATTTCAAGTACCAACCGCAACCCTTTAAGCTTTCTAGTAAGAAAATTAAATGACGCACGTCGTCTAGGTAAGCAGACACGTTCACATGTTAAATCAAAACAAAAAAAAAATTTCCTCGATTAGTTTGGACACCAAACTTAGTTCCAACAGGTCTTTTACACCCAGGTCTAACAGGATAGGGGACTATCATATTCTACCCGAAGACAGAGCCAGAGACACTGGCGGAGGGCTGATATTTATCATTTATCACACCGTATTGACAAATACAGCCCTATCATGATACAAGCACCAGCAATACCTGATGACATCCTTGAACAACAGGGAATTGCCATTACTGCAGCTCACCCGTACTAGAAATTGTGAACGTTTACATACCACCCACCAGTTGTTGTGCATCATCCTACCGCCCATCTATAGAACACCTCCTACATTGAGACAACAGATTGATCTTAGGTGACTTTAACACCCACAACGATCTATAATTTTCAGCCCTGGGCACCGATCAATGTGGCATGCATCTTGCCGAGCAACTCGATAACTCTGATTTTGGCACTTTGAATGAGAACACACCAACCAGAATTGCCAGCAACTGCAACAGCTCACCCGACATAAGTCTAGCCAGCGCACTGCTCCTAACATGCACCACCTAGAAAATAGATGTCACCTTGGGCTCCGACCACCTGCCAATCACTATCACTATCGAGACCGCTGACAACTTCCTAGTTCGAGAGATTAGGACTTTCATCAACTACAACAAGGCGGACTGGGAAAACTTTACCATCTATACGAATAACTGCTTCAGTAATATACCAACCCCACCGATCACCTTTTCAGGAGAAAGAATCCTCCACAAAATAATCAACAAAGCAGCAGCACGTTTCATACTGGCAGGGAGGATCCCCGCAATTAGACCAAACTTTCCAGCTACTGCCGCTCAGCTCGCAGACACACGTGACGTCATTAGACTAGCAGACTTATCAGACGCCAGAATCAAACAACAGAACAACGAGATTCTACGCCCAGTGGCCGAATACCGCAGAAAGAAGTGGCACGAACACCTAGACAAATGCAACCTATCAAGAAACAATGGTCCACCATCAAAAATCTTGCGAATCCCACCAAACGCAATGGCAACATAGCTATTTCCTTTAATGCCTTCTCTACGAATGACCAAAGGAAATGCGCCAAGCTTTTTAACAAGCAGTTAATCGAACATCCACAGAACAGCAGCCGACACAAGAGAATCACTGTCAGAAAACTACACCATCTTCCACGGGACGAAACACAGCAAGGCTACACATCGAAGCAAGTCAAGGCTGTCACACTAAAGGCAAAACCTTCCAAAACACTTGGTCCTGATGAGATTTCCATGCTGATACTAAAAAAAAACTCGGCAAACCACCTAACATCTCTTCCGAACCTACATTTCCAATTGCTGCAAATACCAGGCATATGGAAGGTCGCTCTGGTAATCCCACTTCCCAAACCTGGAAAACCATCTGACAAAGGCAAATCGTACCGCCCCATATCGCTTCTCTCACCAGTTGCCAAGATACTGGAAGCTCTTCTTCTTTCGGATTTCACCGAACACCTTACGGTAGCGCACCACCAGCACGGTTTTCGGAAAAACCACAGCACCACCCGAGCCCTAAACATGATTTCATCGCAGATTATCAACGGACTCAACCAAAAACAACCCTGCCATAAAACTGTTGCCATTGCCCTGGACCTATCTAAGACATTTGATACGGTGGATCATGCCACGCTGCTACGCGATATCCGGGAGTCTCCACTACTCAACACCCACAAGCGCTGGCTGGCCAACTACCTTTGTGGCCACCACTCCTTTGTGGAGTTCAGGAACGCCAAGTCTCGGTACCGGAGAGGCAAACAGGGAGTTCAACAGGGGGGCGTCCAATCGCCACTTCTTTTCAACTTCTATATCTCCAAATGAATCCTCCCCGCAAGCAGAATTAATATTGTTCATATGCCGACAACTGTACGGTCCTTACAACTGGGCCCAACGTGCAACACTATGCACAGTGCTGAACTCCTATTTCTCTGTCCTGGACGGATTTCTCAGAGACCGCAACTAACAACTGTCGGCCGAGAAGTCCTCAGCTATACTCTTCACGTCCTGAACAAGGGAGATAAGGTCAGTCCTACACATAGACATAGCAGGACGTCGAATTCCAACTTCCACCCAACCAAGACTTCTTGGCGTCACTTTCGACAGCATGATGACGTTCGTCGCACATGCATCAAACATCAGAAGCCGACTTAGACCTCATAACAATGTACTCAATTCTTTAGCGGGATCTTCCTGGTGAATGGATAAAGAGACGCTATTCGCCACAAACAAGACAATCTGTCGCTCCGAGCTGAACTATGCCGCCCCCATCTGGACACCGTAGCTGAGTGACACTAACTGCCAGCGTCTTCAAGCCTGCCAAAACGCGGCTAGGAGGACTGTCACCGGATGTCACATGATGATCACCTCCATGCTGAGACGAAGTTGCTTCCAATAAGGGACCATAACACCATGCTCTCCAAGCAGTTCCTTCTAGCTTGTCACCTCCATGACCACCCTTATCATCCGCTGACTATGGTACCACAACCAACCCGTTCCATTTGCAAAGGGCTCCAAATCTACAAATACGACCTCGATGCCTACACACAGGGCACCAGGATCGACAGACAGACCTACAAAGATGCATTGAATAGCATTCATCACACAACTGTGCCCCACTCTAAGGAGAATCTCTGCCCCAACGTGGTCCTCGGAGGCCGCCCAGTACCTATAGCAGATGAAGAATAACTCGAACAACAAGAACCACCCTAACTCAGCTACTCTCAGGTTGGTGCCGCTTACTAAACAGCTCGTACAAGAACCGTCTCGGCGCCTCCTTCTTCTTCTTCCTTTTATCAGCGAGGTTATGATCCGAAACTAAGGGATCACAACCCTCCCACTTCACCGCATTTCTACTGATCCGCCTGTGGGGTTCGCCTAACCGTCTCGACGCCTCCATAGAAGACAAATGCCCTAACTGCCGAAATGGCCCGCACAACACCAAACATATTTTCAACTGTCCAGCAAAGCTAACCGACTTGCGCCCCGATGCACTTTGGGAATGACTCATAGACGTGGCTCGATTCCTGTGTCTAGAAAGTGATTTGTGCCCAGCGGAACCGTAGCTGGTACAACAACAACAACGAGCTTGCTAGAAAATTGTCGGCGCTGCACTTATCGCGGGCCCTCCCTTTTGTAGTAACCCAAATCAGTTCCTTACGGAAGTAAATAGAAGATGAATGCATCGCTCGAGCAAACAGACGCTGGGTTCATCTAAAGAGATCGACTTTCTTGGTGAAACTTAGGCGTTATCGCGCACGGGTCGTTTCTGGCATAATTATTGATCATTGTGGCATTTATGTCCACGCGGAGCGACTGTAGACGTTGCAGGGACGAAGAAGAACTTGAATCTATTCGTCAGAAGAATGAGGACTCTTGGTAGTTACTTCTTTTCGGAGCTGTAGGACTTAGGCAATGTAGAGCTGACCGACCTCCTGAGATTCATATCACTATCTGGGTAGTTCTAACAGTGGACTATCTTTACAGCGTTTCCAGGGCTAAATAATTTGGGCACAATGGACCCGAACTATTAGTCTAAGTGAGCAGTGACCATTTTTGTCACAAGGCACCCATCTACCTAACCTAACCTATGCCGGAGCTGGATCTGATAGTGCAGGCAGCGCAGGTTTTAATAACGAAGACATTATCTTAGAAAGGTATCAATCGCTGTACGCAAACAAAGCAAATACAACACCCAGGTAACTGTAGAATGAGCCTACGAAACTACTATGTATCTGTTTGGCAAAAATATTATGTTCACTCTACTGCGAACGGCTAACGCTCGCAGTGGCGCTTTCATATGGCTCGAAAAATTGATCGCACTTATTGATGCTTGATTGTAATGACATCAAGTGGACAGGAGAAAAATACTGTGAATCATAAAGCAACGATAAAAGAACAAAGCAACTCTCCCCAGGTATCCGGGCGCCACCACCGAAGTTTTTGTGAGACCTAATGCCAGCTGAGCTTCAAACCAATACACACATTTTTCTTTCTCTGTCTGGCCTTTCCAATTTACGTCGTGCAATCACGTACATTCAAGGGATTACTAGCTAGGTGTAGGGTAATATTTAAAAAAGAACTTCCATTTTAAAGACCGAATGATGACGAATATCAAAAGACATGATCTGGAGAACTGGTTTGAGTGTGTCTTGTATCAAAATACTTCAAGCAAAGACTCCTCACGAGCAGGTAGCCCGTTGAGAAGGCATGAAAATAAATTGCTAAACACCAGCGCCAGATAGTTAGTAGCTTAAGCAGGCCGACGTAGCCTAACCTAACTGTACAACAGCTTTTCTCTTTCACCAGCCGGCTTGCGGTTGATTGAGATAAACGATTCTATGACAAGATTCACCAACTTCCGGTCTTTCAATACGCCACCGCACTTCCAATTTAGGAAGTTCACTTGGAATACATTTATACCGCTGGATGAGGAGTTCTAACTTCTAGAAAGGAGTTCGAGTATTAGGTTTACTGTATTTTCACACTGTGCTACAAAATAACTTCAAACTTGCTACAAAATAAGAAGTTCGAAGATCCGTGGAAGCTTTCACATCAAGGAAACCATCGTACAAAAAATACAACGCGACCGGCTCAGTTGGGATTGCCACGTTCAAAGAAGAGATCCTTTGAACCCCGTTAAAAAGGCAATATCAATGCACGTTCCAAAGACATCGCGATGTAGGAAAGACAGGCCTATAAACGCCTGGATCAGACAAATGCGACGACATCGGCATTTCATTGGCCTCAGTTACCGAGTGATCCAAAATCGGTGGGCCGGCCGATATTTTCTGAGGTCAAATAGGCGAACCCCACAGGCGGATCAGTAGAAATGCGGTGAAGTGGGAAGATTGTGTTTCCTTATTTTCGGATCATAACCTCGCTGGAAAAGGAAGAAGAAGAATAAGAAACTTGCTACAAACTTGCTACATCCTTCCTCTGGACATTTATGGGAAAGATGTGGCAATGAAATCGGTGTTCCAGCTGAGAGAGTTATCACAGTGAAGCAGTTATGGTACAGAGCACGCAATCTTAAGCCTGAACCGTTCTGGACTACTTAACACGGTTCCTTAACTTTAATATTATATATAACACTAGTATTCCCTTTCAATAAAGAATAACCCTACAATCTTTGCTAAAGCAATGCAGATGTGCATAGAAAATGGGATCTTTCTCTCAAGATAGACTTGTAATGCTTCCAAAAGCAGGAAAACCTACTGGTGAACCATTGTCTTATCGTCTATTTGTCTTCTTGATACAGCAGGAACGATTCTTGAACCCATAATATGCAGTAGGTTGTTCCCAGTTATTTAATAGGAAGGTGGTCTTTCGAACCAACAACATGAATTCCGAAAAGCTGGATCTACCACAAACGCAATCGGCGAAGTGGTATCTATCACCAAGCAAGACATTCCGGGTTCCAGAGGAAGAGGCAGAAATTGCAAGAAATATTGCCGAAATATCCCCGTGCAGGGCCGGGTTAAGAATATCACTGCAGTGCCCCCCAACAACTAGCGCTTGTCGTAAAGGTTCGAAGATCCGTGGAAGCTTTCACATCAAGGAAACCATCGTACAAAAAATACAACGCGACCGGCTCAGTTGGGATTGCCACGTTCAAAGAAGAGATCATTTGAACCCTGTTAAAAAGTCAATATCAATGCACGTTCCAAAGACATCGCGATGTAGAAAAGGCAGGCCTATAAACGCCTGGATCAGACAAATGCGACGACATCGGCATTTCATTGGCCTCAGTAACCGAGTGATCCAAAATCGGCAGGCCTGCCGATATTTTCTGAGGTCAAATAGGCGAACTCCACAAGCGGATCAGTAGAAATGCAGTGAAGTGGGAGGGTTATGATCCCTTATTTTCGGATCATAACCGCGCTGATAAAAAGGAAGAAGAAGATTGCCAAGTGATTACATGCGTTCAATGTAGCAAATTGGGCCAATATAATGGATGCATTGAGCATTATGAATGTTCCTGCATATGATGGTGAATAACTATCTCCATCAAACAGTAAAGAGTGCTGCAGTACGAAACTGACAGAAGGTGAAAGGAGTACTCGATAAATTCTGGCGCTCCACAGGGCCTAGTCTTCGGACCGTTCTTATGGAATAGCATGTGCGATGGAATTCTATTGTAAAAAAAGAACCGAAATGAGATGAAAACAAGAGGTGAGAAGACAAGAGAGAGTTGCTTAGCTGAGGAGATGGTAACAACGTTGGAACGCTACATAGAAAGGCAGATGGACTTACAAACTGATTCCGAGCTTGGATAAGCAAGGAACACGGAGAATCAAATTATTAGTTGATTATCGTCAATACCCCCATCAATTTGGACATGACAACTCCCCAGAATGTTCAGTAGGTTCTGGATACGAAGAGGACCCAGACCACGTGGTGTTTAACTGCGCACGATTCATAAAAGAAAAACAAAAACTGGAAGGAAAAATAAATTGTTAACTAAGCCCCCAAATCATAATCAAAGAGATACTGAAGTCGAATGTAACTGGAATGCGATAAAAGCATCATTAACCCGCATTCAAGTCGAGCTCAGACGGGCAGAAAACGATAGGAAAGTGCTTAGAGCACAGACGAGGACGGCCGTTTAGAGGCCGGAAAATGAAGAGGAGGAAAAATTACAACGAATTGAGCTTCCCCGCCGCGTCTCGCTTTCAAAAGGCCCTAGCCCAGAGTCACTCCAAGCACCTTGGCTCCCTAAAGAAACAAGATGCGGAATTCACCAGCAGTTCGGAGAAAACCTGTCAAGCTTTACTTGATACCCACTTTTCAGGCTGTATATCCGATTGTGCTGTCTCTCCAGAACACCTGAGGAACGACGTTCTCACTGCTTCTAAACGAGATTCTGGCAAAATCTTCACTGCTAACCATATTAAGTGGGCTCTATCTACCTTTAGCGCATTTAAAGCACCAGGTATAGATGGTATATTTCCCTGCCTACTACAACAAGGAGCAAACCTGTTAATTCCGACTCTCATAAGAATTTTCAGATCCAGCCTTACACTAGGTTACATACCAAAAAGTTGGAAGGAGGTTAAGGTGCTCTTCATCCCAAAGGCAGCAATGCAGGCGGAGCAATCGCCCAAATCCTTTCGACCCATTAGTCTCAGTTCCTTTCTCCTAAAAACGATGGAGAAAATTGTCGATCATCATATAAGGGAAAAGTTCCTTATACATGATCCTCTGCATGCAAACCAATTTACTTATCAACCTGGGAAGTCTACGGAGACAGCCATTCATAGCTTAACGCTATTGATTGAAAAATCATTAGCTGCTAAAGAAACAGCGCTATGTGCCTTCACAGATATGCAGGGAGCATTCGACAACACTTCATATGAGGCTATCAAAAAGGCTATGATCAGAAAAAGTATCGCTCCTCTGATCATAAACTGGATCCTAACCATGCTATGTAGCAGGAAAATAAGAATCGAGTGCGGAGGCTCGCATAAAACTTTAACAGCCACCAGAGGTTGCCCACAGGGAGGAGTCCTCTCTCCTCTGCTCTGGACCTTAGTTATTGACGAACTCCTAGAGCTACTTGAAAAATCGGGTTACAAGGTACAAGGATATGCAGACGACATTGTCATCAGCGTCAGAGGCAAATTTGAGGACATAATTTTACAACTAATGCAAGGTGACCTCAATTTAACTTCCGACTGGTGCAGGACAAAGGGACTTACCATCAACCCCGGAAAAACTACACTTGTACCCTTTTTCAGGAAAAGAAACTCTCAAACAAATAACACTGGAAAACGTCCCAATCGACATATCCAAGGAAGCGAAATACCTAGGTGTTACACTTGACAAGATGCTCACCTGGAATTCACACCTGAACAAGGTTACCGAGAAAGCGACAAGAGCAATGTTTATGTGCCAGCGTCTACATGGTAAAACTTGGGGTCTAAAGCCCAAGATAATATATTGAACGTACAGCGCCATTATCAAACCCATGGTCACCTATGCATCGTTGGCTTGGTGCCCAAAAACCTTACAGGCCAAGACTCAGGAACAGTTGAATAAAATACTTCGTCTAGCCTGTCTGAGTATCACAGGAGCAATGAGAACGTGTCCCACGGCAGCAATACTTTGCCTCACACCGTTGCACCTTGCAGTACAGAAAGAAGCTATGCTGAGTGCTCTTAGGCTGCCCAAGATTTCGGAATTTAAAGTCGGCAACTTTACGGATCATTTGAAGATTCTAGATTATATTCAAAATGACCCCATTCTCAAAATCCCAGATACTATGCTCAAGAAATACCGGTTCTCCAGGAAATTCAATGTGGTCATAGGTGACCGCCACACATGGTGGAATGAAGGACTTGTAGTCTTACCAAATTGGGTCCAAATTACAGATGGGTCCAAATTGGAAAATGGCAGCGCTGGCGCAGTGGTTTATGGGCCCAGGTTCCAACGTGCGGCAGCGCTTGGGATATCACCAACAATATTTCAGGCAGAAGTCCAAGCAATCGAGCTCTGCGTACGAGAATGTCTGCGAAGAAGGGTCGAGGGTACTCGTATCTATATCCTCTCGGACAGCCAGGCAGCACTCATGGCTCTCAAATCGTATATGGTAGAATCAAAACTTGTATGGGACTGTCTAAACCTACTCGAAGATCTCGCATCGAAAAACACCGTCACTGTAGCCTAGATACCAGGAAGCGAAGGCTTCGAGGGCAACGAACGGGCGGACTGCTTAGCGAGAAGAGGCGCTAGTCGCCCACTAGTCGGCCCTGAACCCTCACGCGGAGTAGCGCAAACATCAAAATAAAGAAAGAGTACAGGGCTAAACTCAAGGGCCTAAGACAGGCAAAGAAGTTCATAAATCTCAATCGTTGTAAGGCTAAAAAGCTACTCGAGCTTAGGAAAGCAGAATTAAGAACCTTAACAGGCTACTTGACTGGTCATTGCCCACTCAGGTACCATCTGCACAAGATAGGAGTAGCAGATACAGACGAATGCCGGCTATGTGGAGAGCAAAAAGAGACGGCAGAACTTATTCTTTGTGAATGCCCGCAAGAAAAGGACTTCTCCATCTCGGGAGGGCTTCATTGAGTCCCTCTGACTTCTGGAACATTGAGCCTGGAGCTTTGTTGAGGTTTATCAAGAGCCTTAACCAAGTTCTCAGCTAAACACCAGGCTGGCACAATAGATCTCATAGGTCGCAGTGCGCACAAGGCCCTAGTATAATATATTGTATTATAGTACTACAATGTATGTATTTCTAAATCATAACCACTTTTCTACTTACCCATCATTGCGTCTGGAACTACAATAGTGTTGCTTATGTGCCCGATACGTTTTCACATTCGAGAATCTAATATCACATTCAGAGCAGTAACGATCGATTTGCTGCAAGTAAACAGATATAAACAAATGTATCTTGTGTAAAAGTGGAACTTTATCCAACCAACTCACTTGACTAGAACTATCATCGCCACCATTTGAGGCGTTCGAACTTGGCGCCGGTGAGCTTTGGTGCATACGCATGTGACGATTTAACGAGACCTTTTTGTCGGCGCTGTAGGAGCACTGTGTGCAAGCGTATTGCTTGCCAGTCTTAATGGATTTCGCTGATGGCTCACCGGATGTTATGGTGGAATTTTTATCTCCGGACGAGGCACTTCCGGCGCCTCCTCCAGCTGGATCTTCTTCGGCTTCTTTTCTATAAAAAAAAAAAAAAAAAGATAATCTCAATGTTTCTTCAAAGAAAGTGGAAACCCACCTATGGGAACAATAGTACGCTTGATGTGCCTCCAATGTCGATCTCGACGAGAATCCAATGCCACAGGGAAGACACATAAACACCTTCACCCGCTGTGTATTATCCAACGCAGATGGTGGTTGGTTTTTCACAAGAACCTTCGGATCGACCACTGGAGCTGCTGATGCTGCTTCCTCATGATGATGATTCTTGGTCGATTCCTCGTGAAGTATTTTTAAGTTTCTCGCGTCAGGATTTAGGGCAGGATCAGAGGCTAGAAGTGCATTTAGCCGCAGCTTAGGAATCACAGAAATAGCGGCTGCAGCAGGAACTATTAATGAATCATCATGCTCTGTGGGAGAATTAGCGCCCGATTGTAGATCCGATCGAACCGAAGGCGGATGTTGTTCATCTGCTTCCGGATCCGAGGGCGGTGATAGTGTTCGAGGTGTACTCGACGATGGCCGGTTGTCTTCCATTAGTGATTCGGTTGTGAACGAGGTTCGCGGTTCGGCCGATTGATCTATATCCGCCGACGACGCCGCATCAGCAGCTTGCTCATTCAAATCGCTTGGGCTAAGATCCTTTGTTTCTGCAACGAGACGAGAGTAGAGAGCGTGTGAATTAATTGGCAGATCTGTTGCTGGGGATTGAACACTGACTAGGTGTGCAAATTAAAATACAACCCGTACCCCAGGCTTGCATGTGCATCGTTACAATTAAACACGAAATGGTATTCCTAGTGAATTCGAATTCGGGATGACAACAACGACGACGATGACGATGACGATGATGATGATGATGATGATGGTGGGATAAGTTCAATCCAAATAGTCCTTTTTCCACTTGGAGGAGCACATATGGTCGCTGTGCTGAGGAAAAGAACACGGGTATGCAACGCAGATTACATTGCAACACACACTCACGCCAAGCAAACTCACTGACTCACAAAAAAAAAAAAAGAAGAAGAAACCATCGAAGGAAAAAAAAACCTCGAACGTGGAACGTGGACTTCCGAGGAATTTGATAATCTTTTGATTTCGAGAAATGATAATTTTAATAAGAGAATTTCCAATTCGTTTGTTTTTTTAAGTTTTTTTGTTCGTGGTGTTTGGTGTGTGAGTGTTTTATTCGATCATTGAGTAGAGTTTGTTGGGCAATGTGCAACAATTGCACAATCGATTGTGTTGCACACATGAATGTTGTTTGGTTGTTGGAACAGGCGGAGAGATCAACTTAATCAGCGATTGTGTGTAACATTGTTCGATTGAAGGATTTAGGTGTTTTATAGATTTGCTCTCTACCCTTGGTCTGTTAAGCTAAGCTCGTTTAAAGAGGGGCGATAACTGTAAATTAGGAAGCCCAGTCCTACTGGACTCACATTCTTGGGACATATCACAGTGTTTTCTCACTAGAGCACTTCTTCCTGTTCCAGGCAGCAGCGAACGAATTCCCTAGACGGAGTCCACGGTGGCGTCCAGTTAGGTTGAACTTCGTAAATACTTTGCGAGAGCTGCTTCGACGTATTCGGATCACAGGTCGGTAAGGAATTTCCAATGTTGGTCAGGTCTTTCGAACAGAGATGGTGGCGGAGGAGCCCTTAATGGGCCAATGGCAGCGCTCATACTCCCGTAGTGGACTACTGGCACCGGTGTACCGGGCCCCTCGTCCTAGGGGAATAATTAAGGAACTGGCCCTCCAGGTTGGGGGTTGTGCCGTCGGGGTAATTTCATTACCACGTAGAAAACCTATGATTCCAAAATAACCAAAATCCTCCGATAAGGACGACTCAATTGATGACGACCCCAGCAAACGAAGTAAGGACAACGACCTTCGGATCTGTACGTGGGATATTCCGTCCCTTTACAGACCACGTGCAGCCGAACAATTAGCAGAGGCCCTAGACTGCTATAAAGCAGACATAACCTCCGTCCAGGAAGTGCGATGGAATGGGCCGGCCAAAAAGAGGATGAAAAACTGTGACATCTACTACGGTGATTGCTACAGAGGCAACAGGCAGCGCTTATTCGAATGCGGATTTGTTATACGCGGCAGATTTAGGCAAGAAGTCTTAAGCTTCCGACACGTGAGCGAGCGTATTATGACTATCCCAATCAAGACTAAATTCGCTAACATAAGCCTAATATGTGCTCATGCCCCCACGGAAGAAAAGGATCCTGCCACCAAAAATTGTTTATACGAGCTTCTCAACAAAACTTATGCGCAATGTATTGGGCGATTTTAACATCAAAATAGGAAAGGAGGAGGTCTTTGGTAGGGCAGTCGGTAAGCATATATAACGGGCTAAGGCTAATTGATTTCGCTGTGGAGCGAAACGTCACCATAGCAAGCACATGGTTTCCTCATCTCGATATCCATAAGCAGACATGGCGGTCAAATGATCATGTTATGATCAACCAAATTGATCATATTGCGATCGACGCAAGACACACCTCCAGTATTCTGATTGTCCGGACATTCTGAGCGGCCAACATAGATTCGGATCATTACCTTGTGGTAACCAAGATACGAATGGGGGTATCATAAGCTAAGCAACAAAGAAGAATCACTGTGAGAAAATTTAACGTCGAAAAGCAACGTACATACAACCAGATCGACCACATTGCGATCAGTCGCCGCTTTAGAAATTGTCTCCCGGACGTCCGAAACAGACGTGGAGCTGACGTCGGACAAGAACGAGATCACCATCTTATGGTAGCTCATTTACGCCTTCGTACTGCATCCGTCAACAGCAACCGCTCAAACCTACTTAACATCACCAGGTTTAATATCGACAGGCTCAAGGTTCCCCAAGTGAGCCAACAGTTCAGGGACCATCTTGCCTTAGGAGCAGAAGCAATGAGCAGCATATTGCAAGAGAACATGGATGATCACTGGAGTGCTGTGAAAAATGCTTTTGCGACTGGGGCACGCACGTATGTCGGTAAAAAGCAGAAACACCACAGCACATGGCTTTCTACAGACACCTGGAGACGGATCGATGAGCGTACAGCAATCAAGGCTCGGATTGCAGCGGCCTCAGCAGTAGAGAGAACCGAGCTTGAAACCCAATACCGTGCGAAGAAGAAAGAAGTGCTGCGTAGTGTGAGACGTGACAAACGTCAGTATGTCAACTCACTGGCCTCAAGGGCTGAAGAAGCAGCGAGTAGGTGCGACAGTAGGACTGTTTACAACATCACTAAGGAGCTCATTGGTGGTCGAAACTCCAAACAACATCCAGTGAAGAGTCTAGACGGTAACCTTCTGATTTCGGATGAGGATCAGCTCACTAGATGGAGAGAATATTTTGCTACAGTGCTAAATCACTTAGACGATGGCGGTATGATCTTGAATTCGAATGAGCAGTTCGAAGCAACAAATTCCCGAATTCGCACCGTACCTCCCAGTAAAACCGAGATAATAACAGCAATCAAGTCCCTCAAGAACAACAAGACGGTGTGTATTGATGGCATCCCTGCCGAGCTATTTCAAGCGGCGCCAAATACATCGGCAGATTTGCTGCATCCGCTAATACGCAGAGCTTGGGAAAGTGAACAATTTCCACAGGAGTGGAAAAGGGGGATGATCATTAAGCTTCCAAAGAAGGGTAACTTGATGGAGTGCCAAAATAGTAGCTAGAATAATTCTAGAACGATTTAAAGAACATTTAAATTGAACTCTCGATGTCGAACAGGCAGGCTTTCGCGCTGGATCCTCCTGCATCGACCACATAAACACCTTACGGATCATAATCGAACAATGCGTTGAGTATATGTCTCCGCTACATTTACTGTTTATCGACTTCGAGAAGGCTTTCGACAGCTTGAATCGAGATGCTATTTGGTTGGCTTTGCGCAGGAGAGGCATTCCAAAAGAACTTATAGCTATTATCAAAGCTACATACGAGGGCGGTAAGTGTCACGTCGTGCACAATGGTAAGGTGTCAGAGGATTTTGAAGTCCAAAGTGGAGTACGTCAAGGGTGCATACTGTCCCCACTATTGTTCTTGGTGGTTATCAGCGATGTACTCCATGCAGTATTGACGGAAGCTAATTATGGAATTCGTTGGACTATGACATCTTACCTTAAACACTTAGATTACGCTGACGATGTTTGCCTACTTTCACATCGGATAATGGATCTTCATTTGATGGCCCAAAATCTAGAAGCTGAGGCAAACAAAGTGGGGCTAAAAATAAACACAGCCAAAACAAAAGCCCTGAGCACTTTTAATACCCGCGCTCAACTTAACATTGCCGGACAGGAAGTCGAGAAAGTTGATAACTTTCTATATTTAGGAAGTGTCGTCTCGGCTAATCGCGGTGGCACCGAACTGGATGTGTGCAGCAGAATCGGGAAGGCTTAAGCTGCGTTCGGAATGCTGTCCAAAATCTAGAGAAGCAATGTTATCAGCTTAAGAACCAAGCTACAACTGTTCCGCTCCAACGTAGAATCAGTGCTGCTTTATGGGTGCAGTACCTGGAAGGTGGACACCATTAACACACGCAAGCTGCAAGTCTTCGTAAACAAATGCTTAAGAATCATCTTGAGGATTTTTTGGTCGAACCGCATCTCCAAAGAACAACTTTATCTGAGAACGGGCCAAGAACCTATAAGCATTACTATACGAAGAAGAAAGTGGCAATGGATTGGACACACCCTACGGCGCGAAGACAACTCTATTGCGAAATACGCCATGCAGTGAAATCCGCTCACCCAGGCAGGCAGAATAGTGGGACGCCTTTGGCGTGGCGCAGAAAAGTTGAGGAGGAATCGAGCTCTTTAGGAATGAGTTGGAGGCAGCTCAAATGTATTGCATAACTTCGAACACGATGGCGCGCAGGCGTGGTTGACACCCTATGCCCCCCGAGGGGTTAAAGGATATAACTAAAGTAAGAAAGTTTACAGCCTTCTCATCGAAAGCAATAAGAAATTTTCTCATGATCAACCTTGTCAAATACTTTGAGGAATCTTGCAGGAAGAGAAGCGTAAGAAAAGCAGATCCAGTACAGAAGCTCCTATTTTATAGGGAAAATATCTCAACATAAAATGATGGGTGCTGCTAAGTCTTCAAATATCGTGAGAGTCTGAGAAGTTCTATAATTTTCGTCTAATATGTGTTTGTTCTCCCAAAATAATTTGTACGTATATCAAGGGCTCGTTCTAGATATTTTACCCCATGTATCTAAACGGTATCGAAATCTGCCAGCTAGGTGAGTGCAGTAGAAGCCTGTCCTACAGTAAGATATAGTTACCCAAAAGAATTACACCTACAACTGTAGACAATGTTATTTCCAAACTCAACCACAATCTCAGGTTACCCAATACCTTTCAACAAGTTACCTCGGTATCGTTCCATCCGTACACCCTTCAGCCTCCTTGTTACAAAATCACGACGAAACAAATCAAAGAAATCCTCCAACTCAACCATTTGATGTCTTAATTAAAATCTACACCGTTCCGATGAGAGGACGACAACGAAACGGCAACAACGTTGAGCAATTGGTTGGTATATATGGTGACACAAGCATTTCCTCCAAACCGTGTTCGGCCAATGTTCCTCGGATGTCTTTCGTTTGTTACTGCTGCCGTAGTTGTAGTCGAAACTCATCGGCGCGGTGTCGATGGTACTCGTGCCTTCGTGGCCTTCTACAGATGCAGAATTAAAGGTGGCATCCAATAGATCTCGTTCGATCAGAGGCCAATGAGTAGTACCAGGATTATTTGCATGTGCTGATGCTTAGTTAACTTCTGTTAAGGAAGACTCTTCCTGACCACAATGGTGTGCTCGGAGATGATGATGATGCGAATGATGCTGATAATGATGATGATGATGATGGAGGGGGTTTTCTTCGTCGATGATCGCTTCGAATTTTTGCCAATTTTCAAGTTTCAGTGGTTAATCTCTTTGAGATCTCTCACTCTGGGTCTTGCTTTGGATATACTACATACACACAGAGACAGTACGGAGTACTCCTACTGCAGCTCCTCGCGCGCGCGCACTCTACTCCATCCAGACTATGTATAATTAATTTCATTATCAAGATGCAATACACTGAGTGAGTTTTTAATCTTTTAACGAATATATTTCGATCTGCAATTCCTGAAGCACAAGAAGCTGGCTGGATCAACAGCAGCATCAGGAGCGAGAATGAGACTCCCAATCCAACAACAACGTGAGTTTATTTATTTTTGTGCATCCCTATCGGTGGTTATTAATCAAAAAAAACTCAACTCATTCTTATAGACACCAGTAAAAGTACACCCATCCCGTATAGGACAAAACCCGGGGTATATCTGTAGGTTTTGCTCCAGAATCCAACTCTACTCCTCGTCCTCTCCCATATGATCACAATCGATCTATTGCTCTCAGGAATCAGTTGTGGTGTGGAGTTTCTGCTGTGCATATTGAAATAATTCGCACAGCAGAGTGCAAATAGCCAACCAGCATCGGAACAGACCCATAAAAAAAAAGCAAAGGTTCCACTTAGGTGCACTCCAACGTCATTATCGTTGGCACTTCATCAACTTTTTCGGGGGAAGATTTTCCTTACTCTGGCACTTTAGAGACGAACTGACTGGAGTTGTGCTAGTGGTGGTTTGGCATGTGAAATGATCTGCATCGATTGTTCACGAGGTGTAAAAAGTGGAAACAAGATTCTGCAGAAATAAAACCAAATGAGAGCGAGAGACACTGCGCAAGTTCCAGAAACAAAGCACCACAAACTGATTCTGAAGAGATTACAACTCCCAAAGGAGTACGTACTGCATATAGTGGAGTGGGTATAGGCAAATGATGGTGAGATGGGTCAACTAGCTTGTGCATTGGGCATATATGGGGAACAACTTAGGGTGAGGAGGCAATATTGCACCTGGAGGCGAAAGAGATAGTTCCCAGTCACAGTCACGGTTTGCTAATTTACACTGCGAGAACAAATGAGCTGGAAGGTGTTTCTTGCTCGTTACTATTGGATACAAATACTCGTAGAAGTTTTGCGAATGCGATACGACATGGTGGATGGTACAATGGTAAGTTGTGGGCTGGCATCAAGTGCGATGCGCTTTTAGTAGTATTGTCCGCGTATTTCGGTGGAAATGGGACTCGTAATCGAACACGTATTTTCGTGGAATCTCACGGAGAATATGGCCATTGTTTGGCAACAGTATATCAAGATATAACATCTGTTCCATTTGGATGTTCTTTATTAACAAATTTCATGAGAGCTACTTCAACGTACTTAGTTTGTGAACCAACTTGACGAACAATTTGCAGAATTATTTCGGGATTTTAGAGCAAAGATGACGTTGGAACAGTTTATTGAAAATCCAACTGCAGCCCTCATAGACTAGGGTACATCAATTTTAAGTTGTTAATTCGATTGTCTATGCCTATGACGTGAAAAAACCTTCTTAGCCAATCCACCTGGTTGGTTGGTTGGTTAGGATCGGCTCTCGATGAAGATGCACTTAGACCAGAGATAAGTCCATTGTACTGCCGATGTGTAAGGTGGGTGGGTCACCCTCCTACTCTAGGAACCATTTACTTCGTTGTATAGAGAAGTTGATTTTAACCATGCAGAGATCACTTAAAACACTGAAAAAGTATTCACCCCGGGTGGCTTTTCTAATTTTGGCAAGCGCAGGACAAGTGCATACGAGGTGCATGATGTTCTCTTCTTTCTCTTCATCTCTACAGCTTTGGCAGAAATCGTTATAGGGAATGCCTAGGCTTTGGACAGGTCTTCCTAAGACGCAGTGTCCGATGAGGAAGTTTTTTATTTTGGAGGAGCTTCCTCTCTTGTGTTTTAATAGTCCAATGGACCTAGTTTTGTTTAGTGTTACCCAAAGTTGTCTGTTATATTGGCCTAGATGTTGCCATCGGTGGTTGGCCATCTTCCTGCGTCGGTCTGGATTAGGTACTTAACATAAGATGTTGGCGCCTCGATGTCGGTAATGCTTATGCTATTTGTACCACAGGAGCCTTGTCGAGCCAGCTTGGCACTTGCGCAATTCCCCGGTATGCCACAGTGACCTGGTACCCAGCAAAGGGTGAGGTTGTACTGTCCAGCTATCTCCTTAAGAGATACGCGGCAGTCTTTCACTGCCTTAGATCTCGTATTGCTGGATGCAAGGGCTGACTGATGGCTGACTGTCGATATAAATAGCAATATCCGATGTTCATAGCTGTTACCAAAAAGTTTTTTCACGGTCCCACCTCTCGCGAGCGTCTGACAAACATCCGAGAGTATTATTGTCACGAAAAAGCTTCTCAAATCGCCGTTCGGAGTCGGCATTAAACTGTAGGTCCCTTCCATTCGTGTGAAAAATATAACGCACACAACATGAGTGGTTGCGAGAAGCTAGGCCCTGGTACTTTAAAGAGCTGTTGTGCCAAATATTTGTATTTGATGTTCATAGCATATTAGCCGCTAGCCGATCAGCGGCTTGGTGAACAGCGGTAACTTCGGCTTGAAAAACGCTGCAATGGTTTGGAATATAAAAGGAGAGGTGTATATCCAGATCTTCCGAGAAGATTCCGGCACCGACTCCGTCCTTGGTTTCGGACGCGTCCGCGAAAATTGCCAGCGATTCGTTATATAGGACATCACGTTGCGTCTACTAGGTTTTGCCCTGTATTGAGTGTATGTAGCCCCTGCTGAAACTCAGTTGGCAGGTGATCAGTGAAATTGGGGAGATGATGGTGCATTGAAAGTATTTTGGCGTTCCGGACCAGTAATGCTGAGATATGCAACTCGTTGAGTTTTTTTTTTTTATTATGGTTAGGTTGGACGTCGTCTCTAAAGCGGATGGTGCTCTGTTGATGGTGATTTGCCCTTGACATCGGTTATCGGGAAAAAAGTGCTGTGAATCAGAAGCAAAGACAAAAAATAATAACAAAAATTTCCCCAGTTATCTGGACGCCACCCCCGGAGAATCTCTGAAGCATAAGCAATTGAGCTTCAAGAACCACTACACCAAAATCTTTCTCTCTCTCTCGCTCTATCTATACTTTCCAACGCCCGCACTGTGTGCAAACATGTTAAAGGTATTCATAAGCCTTTGAGTGTGCGCAAATTATAAAAAAAAAAAAAACCTCCATATCAGTACCCCATACATAAGAATCGGTTTTATTACTGAGGTGTGTAGCCAGTGCGTGATGTTTGGTTGTAGACCCCAAGTGGAGCCTACTGACTTCTTGCAGATGTATAGGGCAGCCAGCGATTGGCACGTTTGACGATATTTACTTTCCAAATTAGCTTGCCGTCAAGCTTCAGGTCTAAATAGCTAGTGTTATTCAAAAGTTTAGGAGTGGATCCTCTTATTTTGGGTGGAGTGTGGGATAGGTTAGGTCTGAGATTTTGGGTGGATGTATATATAGGAAGAGATTTGTGTAGCTAACCCATCTCAAGTTCAGAAAGAGTTTATGAATTGCTTTCGGTGACTTTGTGGGCAGAACGTCCAGAGATCATTGAAGAAATATATTTCGAGGACCGCCTATTTTGTTCTGCTATGATTTGAGAATTTACATAATGAGCCGTGTCTTTCCCAGCAACTACATCGCCACACTCTCTGTATGTCTGTTGTACCTAGTCACTTTCTTTTTAGCTAAGCCCTTTGCTTCAGTTCCGAATCCTTTCTCAATAGTTCTCGGCCTTCTCGTTTCCGTAGACATCCGCGTGTAGTCGGGTCCAATAGAGTAAACCGTTGCAATTTGAAAGACTTTATCTGGTTCCAGCAATATTTTGATTAGTTTCGATGACTTCTGTGAATGAGACGGGTGTCTGAATTGCCCAGAACCTGAGACAGGAATGGATTACAGTATAATTTTCAAGGGTGGCCATAAAATCAGTCAATGGTGTGCAGCTGCTTGCGCAAACATACGTCTGTCTTCCGAAAGGAGACTTATGCTTTCCTAATGGCTACGAGCTATATTTTAAGGTAGAAGGATCTGCACTTAAGGCCTTGCTCAATCGTTTAACAATAATATTTAGTTGAAGACTTATGGCAAGAACTTGCTAAATTCAGTC
The DNA here is from genome assembly GCA_945910035.1 of Brachypalpus laphriformis. Classification (NCBI taxonomy): domain Eukaryota; kingdom Metazoa; phylum Arthropoda; class Insecta; order Diptera; family Syrphidae; genus Brachypalpus; species Brachypalpus laphriformis. The sequence continues at coordinate 131,997,092 of OX246755.1, forward strand.
GCAAGGTTGAACTCATTGATTTTTGCTTAGGTCCCTGATCACAAAGGGATCATGATGAACGAGAAAGTTTTCTCAGAGCCTGAACCTGTGGTGGGTCATTCTGCGTCTTCAGTCAAGGCTTCCATTGACGATTCGGTTTCTAACAAACACAGAGATGAGATGACTCTCCAGGATACAGGCAGGCTAAATGGGATTTTCCCGGACGTCTGCAAGAAATTCGCGTAATGCTTTCTGTCTCTCAGCACAAAAGACAGCAGATGACTTATTGATGTCTTGACGGGCCACTATGCTTTTGCTAAGTATCTCAATAGGCTAGGCGCAAGTGGGCGCCGTGGCGTAAGTGGTTAGTGTGTTGGATCACTGCGCGTGAGGTTCCAAGTTCAAGTCCCAGAAAACACAAAAAAGTTTTTTCACAGTCCCACCTCTCACGAGCGTCTGACAAACATCCGAGAGTATTGTTGTCTTGAAAAAGCTTCTCAAAACAAATTGCCCTTCGGATACGGCACTAAACGGTAGGTCCCTTCCATTCGTGTGAAAAATATAACGCACACAACATGAGTGGTTGCGAGAAGCTAGGCCCTGGCACTTAAAGAGCTGTTGCGACAAATATTTATTTATTTATTTTTAAGTGAAAATTAAGTCTGCGACAGTTGGAAAGAGGGCGATGATACTGTGGAACACTTTCTTTGCGACTATCAGTGAAGACAGTTCGCAGTAAGCTTCGGTAATAATCCTTTATGAACTAACGTCAGGGCGAATATTTATTCAGCAATTATTTCAAGAAAATGCCTCACATTGTTTGTCTTCTTTGATATTAAGGAAGGTCTTCAATAATTGCATGCAAACTCTAGAATCTTGAAATGTAGAGTTCACTGGTTGAATTAATTATACCCCTATTATGGTTAGCGAATCGAACATTCGACTCAAGTCGAACTGTCAGCGAATTGATTATGTGGTGGTATCGCTGTTAGCAAACATTTTTATTGGATTAAAGAATAAGTGCTGACAAAGGAAGAAACAATTAAATGTCATCTGTGAAGTGTATAAAGCGACAGAAGTAATTCGCCGGGAGGTTCGATTTGAGTCGAACGTTCGATTCGCTAACCATAATAGGGGTGTTAATTACCTCCCACGACACAAGTTCAGTAACACTGTAACTAACGATTTTCTCGGCAGAGACACATATTTATTTAAGATCGTGGTCCCATTATGGAAGTTGGTAATCAATGAGTTGCTAGAGAATGTTGACATCGCTGTAGTTGTATCAGGAAAGCACCTGAGTACGCTACAAATGATTAAACGGACCACACTCTCCAAACTTTTGCAATAGATTGAGAAGCCAGAATATAACTCTACTAAGCCTACTAGACCATCCGTAATCTTGGACTGGGTTGATCGAGGCTCGACTGTAGGCAAGAATTAGTAAAATATTATTAAGAACAGAAAACCCGATTACAGATTGGAAAGGACTCAACCAATATCACGTTTCAGCTTCACCGGTATATGAATACCTGATACAGCAAGCATGGCCGCTCTATTTCGTCGGAGCAAAAATAGATGGCATACGCATTCTTATATATGTACATGTCTACATATTCGTAGCTGCTGCACTTCCCCAAGCATTTCAAAAGACGAATTCAAACACTTTTTGGACCGAATTAGCACCGATGTCAGAAAGAGAAGACCTTTGGTAATAGCCGGGGACTTCAACGCATGGGCCGTATTATGCGGAAGTCAAAGGGCATACAGAAGCAGAAGCAGCTTTTGAAAGCTATTGCAACATTAGACGCCAACCAATCCTTGCAGTAAGAATGAGAATATCTTTAGCAGAAACTGTGCAGGCAAGGTATCGTCAGCGTGGTGTTTCCGCACGACTCACGAGAAATGAAACCCAAGTGGTTGTTGATACAGAAAGCAAATCCATAGATGGCAGGAGATGGAAGGGTAGTAATAAACGTATTGTACTGTTCATAAGTTGGACATTCGAGACTCATTCATTAAATTAGATGTACGTCTTGGAAGCATTTCAAAATATGAGGGTACCTACGTTCTTATATCGTGAAGATTGCGGCGGATTACTTCAGATGAAGACTCCTGTTATAATATGATACAGATTGAGGTCCTAAGGAGTACAGGGCGGGTACTAGAAGATTCGGTTTTAGACCCACTGCTGTAAAATGTAATGTATGATAGGATACTCAAGCTATCGATACCAGGAAAAGATAATATAGTAGGCTTTGCGGACGATATTGCAATATTTATGTAGTTGTGGTCGCTTAACTACTACTATAGGGCGCTATGGCCTGCCTTCAGCAAGAAGAGATCAACTTCTCTGGTGGAACTTAGACGTTATAATGCACGGGTCATTTCTGGCGTAATTATGCCAGGGCATTGTGCCACGCGGAGCGACTCGGTGTGCTTCATAACGGCTATTGTAGAAGTTGCAGGGACGAAGAAGAAATCGAATCTATTTGTCACCTGCTGTATGATTCTCCTTCGCTATCCGCCAGAAGAATGAGGACTCTTGATAGTTACTTCTTCTCGGACTTAGGGGGGACTTACGGAATGTAGAGCTGACGGACCTCCTGAGAACAAACCAGTTAATCTCTCCTGGCTACTAGTACAAAGACAAGCAATAAACTAATAAAGTACAATAGTTAACTGCAGAGAAATGAAAATGAATTATAGAACCTGTACTTCTCAGTACAAAAAGACGAGACATATAGGCCCTTCTGTCCGAATATGTCAATTAAACATCGAAAGCATAAGTAGGTCAAAATGCGAACACTTATCGAAACTACTTCTGAGCAACAAAATTGACATTGTAGCCATTCAAGAAACTCACGTATCATCAGAAGTTGGACTTCAGTCAAGAGGCATCATCCACGGGTACTCTGTGATAGGCTCTATATTCCATCCTACTTATGGTGTCTCAACATATGTAAGAAACGACCTTGACGAAGTTTAACTCATCATCTTCATCATTCCGACGATTGCGTTTATTCCGTAACCACAGAGACAGCTGGGGCCTACATAGTGAACCTATATAAGCCCCCGGAATTTCTTGGCCAAACAGTGTTCTCAAAACTTACGATAAACCAACAGTCTACATAGGTGACTTCAATAGCCACCACCATCTCTGGAGGTATACCACAAACGACGAAAAAGGAAATAAACTTGCCGACTGGGCCGATAACAACAACATGCATTTAGTATTCGATGATAAACATAAAGCCACGTTTTATTCTCGGAGATGGAAAAAGGATTACAACCCTGATCTCTATTTTGTCACCAAGAACTCTGATAACCACCCAGTCCCTGCTGCGAGAACTGTACTCCCGAACTTCCCACATAGCCAGCACCGTCCAGTCATCGTCGAAATCGGGATACAAATCCCATTAATAAACTCCGTCCCAAAGCCTCGTTGGAATTTTAACAAAGCTAACCTTCAGCAAAAAACTATGACAGATTTGTTGGCATCATCCTATCTATTGCCAAAATACACATTCCATGGGGCTACCGCAAAGAATATATCCCTGGGTGGTCCGAGGAAAGCGAACGGTTGTTCAAGGATTTTAAAGATACTAGCAGCCCTAAAATCGCTGACAGATTACTAAGGTCCCTTGACGAGAGCCGTAGATAAAAGTAGTCGTCAACGGTGGAAAGAATAAACTTCACACATTCCAGCCGTAAGGCGTGGAACCTACTCCGCAAACTTGAAGCCAGCAACTCAACATCAGCCTCACCAACTCCTATAAGTCCAGACGCAACTCCTATAAGCTCAGACGCAATAGCGAACCGCGTTGTAGACCTCTCTCGCGCGCCTGTCGACAAAGTGCATACAAAATTAATTAGATGTGCATTGCGGGAACTTAAACGCAATACACCTGTGCCGTCCGCATTCTCACATAGCTTTTCTACCTATGAAGTCGACATTGTTATAAAATCAATGAAAAGCGGGAAAGCAGCAGAATTTGATGAGATCTTTCCAGAATTCATTATTCACGCCGGCACTAACACAAGAGGATGGTTATCTAAATTTTATAGCAACATTTTGGTAACAGGAAATCTGCCTCAAGCCTTTAAAAGAACTAAGATTTTAGCAATCCTGAAACCCAATAAGCCGAAACATCAAGCCGAAAGCTTCCGCTCTATTGCACTTTTAAGCACGTGCTATAAATTACTTGAAAGGCTGCTACTGAATCGCATCGGTCCCATTATTGAGGAAGCTCTCCCCATCGAACAAGCTGGCTTTCGGCCTGGACGAAACTGCGCTGACCAAGTGCTATCATTGACAACGCATATCGAGGCTGGCTTTGAAAAGGGCCTTAAGACCTCTGTGGCATTTGTCGATGTGACAGCTGCATACGATACTGTCTGGAGCGATGGACTTATGTTTAACTTCTAAAAGTCATACCCTACCTGACGATAGCACACCTCATAAACAACACCATGACGAATCGGATACTATAAGTCTTCATTGACGGAAAACAGAGCAAAATTAAGAAGCTTAACAATGGGCTCCCGCAAGGATCAGTGCTAGTTCCAATCTTGTTTAATTTATACATGTCCGACCTGCCTGAACTTTCCTCAAGGAAGTATGGATATGCAGATGACCTTGCGATAGCTACCCAACACAAATCCATCCCATGCACTGAAGAACCGCTCAACGAGGACCTCCGAACGCTGGGATCCTACTTTCAGCAATGGCGGCTGTGCCCGAGCCTTTCAAAGACATAGGTTTGCTGCTTCCGATTAACGAGCCAATTGGCGGATGCGAATCTTACAGTCTCTTTTAACAATGCTGTCTTAAGGCACAATCCCCACCCCAAAAACCTCGGTGTCACTCATGACCGGTCACTAACCTACAAGCAACACCTCCCTAATGCTGCAGCTAAACTCCGCACTCGAAACAACATCATTCAAAAGCTAATGGGATCTTCGTGGGGGGCAAATGGTACCTCGCTCCGTACTGCATCTCTTGCGCTAGTCTACAGTGTCGCAGAATACTGTGCCTCGGTGTGGCTGAAGAGCGCCCACGTCAACAAAATCGACGTCCAGCTCCACACCACCATGCGACTGATATCCGGCACAATTCGATCCACTCCGGTTCAATGGCTCCCAGTTCTCTGCAATATTGCAACTCAGCCCTGAGAGAATATAGAAAAATCTTGGCGAATGCAGATTTCATTATATGGTACACGATGATATTGGTGTATTGCAGCACACACAACCGAGACTTAAGTCGAGGAACCCCGCTATAAAACATGCAGGAGTCTTGGCTGCAAGTGGCTTTAACATCCAAGATGAGTGGAACAGAACTCGGTCATCCTCTGGGCATAATACAATGGCCTACAGCAGCGATGGAATGTGCCAACTATGGGCCGATGGACCTATCGCCTTATTCCAGTTAGTGAGACAAGGACAGGCCATACGAATGCTTAGGTGTGCTTCTACATAACACAATTGCTAAATGGACACGGAAATTATCGTGCTTATCTCACAGATGTAAGCACGACAACTCTCCCTACTGTCCGTACTGCAAGCAGACTGTGCAAGACGTATTTTCTACCACTGTCCGCGGGCCAAGGTGTTCACATCTTCTTTTTTTTTCAGAGCCATTGCTGCTGTTTCAGATCGAAGTCATTTCACTTGAAACGAAAAAAATGTGTGGTCACTTGGCCACAGATGTCACACCGCACAAAGTTGTTGCATTTGCAGCTATCAGTGAATGACAGGGGGAGGTAGGGGATTATAACTAAATTCCTTTTCAAGGATCTTAACGATCACAATAACGTCTGCATGACCAAAATCAAAAGTTTCAATATCGGAAGCCACTGCGTTGGGGTAGATTGAACGGCATCCGTATTGGTCCTTAATGTGATGTTCATTTGTCTTTTGCGACAAATTTGGCGCAACAGCTCCTTAAAGTGCCTGGGCCTAGCTTCTCGCAACCGAACGGCGATTTGAGAAGCTTTTTCGTGACAACAATACTCTCGGATGTTTGTCAGACGCTCGCGAGAGGTGGGACCGTGAAAAAACTTTTTGGTATTTTCTGGGATTCGAACTTGGAACCTCATGCGTAGTGATCCGACACACTAACCACTTACGCCACGGCCCCCGCTGGGCATCAGTTTGTCGGAAGTTTTCAAGGGGCGTTTGTTGAAAGATAATGTCCGATCTAGTCCTATCTAATATACTTAGATAGAGTAACCTGATAGAGTGTACCAGGTGACTGTTAAGATGGAGACAAGCTGGTTTTATCTTGCTCATGCTGCTACTCAACTTCTTCTGATTTTGAGTAGTTTACGTACTAGCACCTTTCTCCAAACCGTATGCTTTGATTTTCTTTTGCAAACCCAATGTTTATATAAAACTGTTAGTACAAAGATTTGGTCTGTGCACGGACACACCGTTTTCTTTTCTAGATGAGGAGCGCAAAGCTCATTTTATCATAAAAATTAATTCGCAAATAGCTACCGCAAAACTCTCCACATCCTGATGTGTTAAATTACCCCCAACCGAATAGTTTCAACTAAAACAAAAATTATCTCCTCATCCATAGAACTCATCCATAGAAACTTAATCTTGGAATGCTCCTCTTAAATTTCACATCGCTTGAGCAGCACCACCCCAAACCTCACTGTAAAGATTCTAATTGAGAAATCGACTGGAACACGTTTATTTGGTTCCACCGACCATTTTACACGATGATTGATCTTCTTTCACGTCCTTCTTGTGCCACCGCCGCGTCATGCCCGCTAAATCCACTGTTTTACCACAGTAAAACGGATGAAAGAAGCAAATCTACTTAGTGCATGGTGTTGTACAAAGAATTCGTGATGCAGCGCATCCGTGCAGATACAAATTCAACTCCCAACAAGGAGCACACGGATCATCTCTTGCACATCAAATAAAAACACAATAAGAAGGGACGCAGGAAACGAAGTGGAGGACACAACACAAAAGTCGTCATCGTCATCCGTCCCCATTGTCATCATCACATCATCACCATCATCATCGTCATCATCATCAGCACATCACATCTCAGCAACATCATCTTATTAGCAGCGGCTGAGTTGGTCCGACTTTCTTTTTGTTCTGTGTTCTGGGCCAAAACAATTGTTCTGCACACAACAACACAGTTGTATCTCGTAGGTTGTTTCGGATTGAGTTTGACTTTGAGATTTGTGTTGGATGTTCCTGTTCTTGGAGTTTTTTTTTTCTTTCGATGATGATGAAGGCGATGATGATGCGACTGATGATGGATGGTGGACGGATGGATGGATGGATGAGGCCAAAAGAAAGATTCTTTTCACCGCCAGTGTGTGTGTGTGTATGGAGATGAAAATGGATTGCTGGGGAGGGCTTTGGAGCCGCCACCCCAAAGAGTGAATGTTATTTGGCGATTTGTGTTCGCTTTGCCGTTTACAAGATTTCGCTGATTCACGAAAAATGATTTATCATCCCATCGACAGGATGAAATGAATAGTGTGGTGGTGGTGTAGATCATCATCGTTTTCGGCAGCTCCCACCAACAGCGGCATCATCATCTTGTAGGGCTTCTTTTCGCCAGCGTCATCGTGTTGCTGCTGCTGCAGAAGAAGCTGTCAGTATTCCATGCAGTTGATTTAGTTTTTGTTTTTTGTTCTTCGGTGGGGTTTCACTCTTCTTTTATTCGTATTTTGGGGGCATTTAGGGAGTCTCCATCACATGCTTAGCCCGTTTCTTATCTTGTTCTTCCTCATTACCACCATGAAGCTGGAGATACGATATAATTGAGAAGCATGTGGGATTTTTCCTGCTCCACATGGAACAATAATTGCCTGTTATCGAACTCGTGTAGTTGGGAGATCCAGGAAGGTGTGGATACTGTAGAGGCACAAAGAAATTGGAACGAGTTTGCTTTCTCTGTCAACAGAGTCAACATAGTCACTATTCAAAAAAGTGTTTCATTATGAATCTGAAGAATATTTTACTGCAGTTTGGCGCATCATGTTGAGTTTTAACTGATAATTTGTAAGGTCACGTTGCTCTCGCTTGGCAGACACCTTGACGCGGTGCGAGAGCTTAAGTTGCAAGGACTCACTCAACCGCGGGAGCTTCGCTCTCGGATGAGCTGACTGAGGAGTAACGTACTAAGAGCTTCCCCCCCTAATCCAGGGTGTTAAGCGAGACCGTGCCTATTGGATGATTTGCAGCCAGGGGATATACCGGCTGTATTCGAACGGAGCCTTTCTGATACCAGGTCGCCTCAGGGAGTAACCTTGGCCCGACCTCATCATGTGGGGCTCTGATGTGGCCGATGAATATTTCCCTAGCTACTCGTGGGAACATGAACAAAGAAAAAATAAAAAATAAAATAAAATACATGCGGGATATCACCGCCACAGAAATGGCAAGTCGTCTGGAGAGAGACCTCCGAGACGAAGGTTACGACAGGCCTAGCACGAGTCGTAGAAGAACGCCTCCAGCGCGCAGAGTCAGCCATAGGCGCAGGATGAGCACGGAGCACCACAGGCGCAGAGACACTGAAGCTCCAAGAAGACAGTGGCCTACAGGCACCCGAAAGCCAAGATTCCCGGTAAATAAGGAATACACTTGCCGGGAGGCGAGAAGACCAGCAGAGAGTAGCAGACCAAGGGAGCGGTTGCGTAAACCTCCCACGCTACCAGACAGGGGTAAGCCCAGTGGTCTGGATGACCTGTTGAGAAAAGGCCTCAGTGGAGCGGGTGCAAAGTGGTACCTGCGCTTCCTCGCCCAATGTTTCGAACCTGAAGAAGCAAGAAAGCTAACCGTGGAAAGAAAAAAGGAGGTAACTAACACTCCAGTAGTACAGGGACACCTAAAAAGGGGAAGGGATAACATCACTCCAAGAGTTTACCAAGAAGATGTCCTAGAAGTTTGGAGAGCCTCAAAAGTGGTTCAACCGCAGCAGTATTGCCCATATAATTGGAAACTGCGCGTGTTGCTGTAGTCCAGTGGCCACACCGTTTGAAGACCTGCATTAAAGTAGAAAGCGGTCAAAATGTTTTGTTTAGTTTTTGAAATGTTTTGAATTTGTTACAGAACTTATGGCAGAACCAGGTAGATCCGACAATTTTGATAATTTACGAAACCATTTAGCCAAAAACACCCTTCGTTGCCGAAGATGATTTTTCACTTCAACTGGGATCCGTTCCCAACAGCTTAAGTTCCTAGTCAGCGAACATCTGACGCTTGCTCTGGTCTTGTGGCTTTAGTTCTTGAGTCACTTGAATCTTGTATGGATAAAGATCCAAGTCTTTCTACAGCTTTCATTAAGAAAGCCCCACTTCTTGTAAACGACGTAAAATTCGGAGGTTTTGGTTCCTACGAACACTTTCAGCAACAGCGTTTCGATACAGTTAGTTGTACTAAACTTTCGCCATTCCAACATAAATTCCTCGTAGCTTGTGCATTGTCTGGCGAACAGAACACCATTTTATAAAATTCATTTTTACAATTTCCACCCGTTGTTAAAACATGTAAGTTTCCATGATTTAATGGCGGTTATGACAGAACACAAATGCCATAGAATGAGAGCTCTATCATTTTAAACATAACTACAATCGGGGGTTAAAGTTCAGGCATGGCTATTGAAAGACTCTCTTCATTTTTCTTTAGCCTAAGACTGTGACGAAGTGTTACAATGTCATCGCCCGTGGAGACTCGGTTTCCAATAATTACTTTTGCCGCCTTCACTTCGGTGATTGGACGATTTATTAAGCGTCTGCTACTGACCATAGCCTGTCGTCCGATAGGTTTCCCCCATTTTGGGGGAAGCTTTGTGGTTAATATCGTAGCGGATATGCCGCTTTCCTAGGCTGGTCAGAAAGCGGACTGGAACCTTGCAAGCCTGCCAATACAGCGGACTGCTTTACGAGCCTGCCCAGAAAGCGGACTGGAACCTTGCAAGCCCGCCAATACAGCGGACTGCTTTACGAGCCTGAGCATAAAGCAGACACTTCAAGCCGACAAACTACCATTCCGAGTCGATCCGTATACCAACTCGTACTGCCCCGACCAGTACCACACCCAGTTATAGAGTTCCGACCTGAAGACCACTAGGTTTAGAATTAAGGTAGCTTAAGATATATATCTTGGCAAAATCGCTTCATTACCTCCTCGTGGTGCCCGCTGGACAGCTATCTGATAGTGAGCTAACGATGAGCGTATGCTGATTCTGACGATATATGTGTAGCTGAACACTCAGACCCGCGTAATCACATTTGGGTGAACTTCAGCACACATATGTTTAACCGGACGAGGCATCTCTTGTTGACCTGATTGGCTGAAATACGGTATGCGTGTCAAAAGTCTAGCAAGTACTCCTCAGAAGGAGCGCTTGCGGTGGATGAATTCTTTCGATAGAAACAACGGTGACGTCTACAGGCCAGCGGATACCTTACTTGTGCCACTTCGACGTATTTGGAGCTGAGGTCTGTAAGGATTGTCATTACTGCCTCAGGGTACTGAAAAAGAGATGGTGGCGGATGAACTCTTAATGGGCCAACGGCAGCGCTCATATCCCCGAAGTGGGTTACTGGCATCGGTGTATCCGGCCCCTCGTTCTAGAGGTTGCAAAAAAGCATCTGGTCCTCCAGGTTGGGGGTTGTGCCGTCGGGTTAACTTCCCTACCACGTAAAAAACTTTCGGTTACGAAGCAATTAATAGTCTCGGATACGGATGACTTTACTGTTGACGACCCAAGCAAACGTAAAAAGGACAACGATCTTCGTGTCTGCACGTAAAATGTTAGGTCCCTCTAAAAACCACGTGCAGCCGAACAACTTGCGGAGGACCTAGAGTGTTTCAAAGCAGACATTACCGCCATCCAAGAAGTGCGATGGGATGGGCCTGGCAAAAGGAGGGTGGAAAAATGCGACATCTACTGCGGCGATTGCTACAGACAAAAAGGACAGCGTCTATTCGGGTGCGGATTTGTCATTGGAGGCAGACTTTGGCAAGAAGTTTTGAGTTTTCAGCATGTGAACGAGCGCCTCATGACTATCCGTATCAATGCTAAATTCGCCAACATTAGCCTAATATGTGTTCACACCCCTCATGAGAATATGTACGACGTGACAAAGGATGACGCGATTAACACGGAGTTAAAATTGTCCTAGGTGATTCTAACGCAAAGCTAGGAAGAGAGGACGCCTTTAGTAGCGTGGTCGGAGAGCACAGTCTGCCCGACATCACATCCGACAACGGACTCAGGCTAGTCGATTTTGCGGCGGGACGAAACTTTGTCGTAGCTAGTACGCGGTTCCCATGTCTCGATATTGACAAAGGAATATGGCTTTCCTTTGATCGAAAAACTGTCAACCAAATCGATCACATCGCGATCGACGTAAGGCACTCTTCCAGTATTCTGCGTGTCCGGACTTTCCGAGGAGCCAACGTGGACTCGGATCACTACCTAGTTGTAGCCAATGTACGGATGCGGATATCCAGAACGGAGCGAAATCAACGAAATACTGTGAGGAAATTTGACGTCGGACGGCTACAATCGCAAGAGACCGCCAGAGCCTTTGCCGATCGAGTTTCTCTTAATCTTAATCTAAATCCTATGCCGCCAGCAGCAAAAGCAGAAGACCAGTGGCTGCGTTGCCAGCAAGCCATTAGAGATGCCGCCTCTGTTGTACTGGGTTTCTCTAGGCCACCACAACGAAACCCCTGGTCTGATAAGGAATGCCGGCAATGCACATGCAGCTAAAGAAGAGGCGTACAAAGCGGCGCTGCATAGAAGGACTAGAGCTGCTAACGAGCTCTAGGTGAGCAGGAGGAAAGAGGAATATCGACTTCTCAGAAAGAAGAAAAAAGAGCATGAGGAGATTGAGAGACTTTCGAGGAGATTGAGAGACTTTATTGCAGGAATGATATTCGAAAATTTTATCAAAAGGTAAAAAGAACATGCCAGCGTTTCAAAGCCAGAACAGAAGCCTGCACGGACAAAAATGGCAACAGAGTAGTAGAATCGCAGTCGGTGCTGAGAATGTGGAAGGAACACTTCTGCAGACTGTTAAACGGCGATGATCACCAATATTCCGCTGTCAGGCAGAATGAGCCATTCAACAGTGACGATGAAAATTAAGATTCCCGTCAACCCGATCAGAATGAAGTGAGGATAGTGATATCTAAACTCAAATTCAACAAAGCTGCTGGAGCCGACGGCTTTGCCGCTTAACTCTTCAAGGCAGGAGGAGATGAGCTGGTAAGGAGCATGCACCAGCTCATCTGGTCGGATGAAAGTATGGCCGATGAATGGAACCTCAGCATCGTCTGACCGATCCTGAAGAAAGGAGACCCTCAGAACTGCGCCAACTACAAAGATATGTCTCCTCAACATCGTATATAAGATCCTGTCTGCCGTATTATGTGAACGCCTAAAACCGATCATCAAAAACCTGACAGGTCCTTATCAGAGCGGATTCAGGCTTGGAAAGTCCACCATTGACCAAATATTCACACGGCAGATCTTGGAAAAAACCCATGAATATAAAATCGATACGCACCACCTCTTCATCGATTTCAAAGTTGCCTATGATAGCGTGTATAGAGACGAGTCATAGAGACGAGTCATAGAGAGCCATGTCTAGTCTTGACATCCCTGCCAAGCTCGTCTATTTGTGCAGGATGACGATGGAGAACTCTCGCTGCTCCATCAAAGTCGGTAAGAACATTTGAGTATAATTGAGTAGCAAAGCCCTATCTCGAACTACTAAGGTAACTCTTTATAAGACACTAATCATCCCAGTCCTGCTGTATGGCGTAGAGCCATGGGCTTTGACAAAACCGGAGAGGATGTCCTTGGTTATTTTAAGAGAAAATTTCTTCGAACAATCTTTGGTCCCGTCTGCATAGACGGTGAGTGGAGGAGAAGGTACAATGCCGAACTACACGGCCTATATGGTTGGGTGTCAAATCGCCCAAATCGGAAAAATGTCAAATCGCCCAAAAATTATGGGCGATATGATACAACGACACATCGCCCAAAAATTAAAAAATGACAAAACGCCCAAGAAAGTGGGCGTTTTTTCAGAATTCATTAATATCCTTGCTTCCGATCGCCCAAAACCAAATCGCCCAAAATACGAAAAAATGCAGAAAAATGTCAAATCACCCAAAAATCTTTTTGGGCGATTTAACATTTTTAATTTTGGGCTGTTTAGCATAATGTCAAATTACCCAAAAATATAACAGATTTTGGGTGGGTTGGCATTTTCGTTAAATTGGGTTTAAGACTGCATTCAAAACGAATTGTTACAATTACATTAGCGCTTTCACGTCGCGTCGCGTCGCGTTGCGCCACGCAACCACGCGCAGACCCCCCTCCCCGCCACCGAGCGATTTCGTTTCCCTGTAACTGTAAGTGTGAGCCTGACAAAGCAATCAGCGCGATTGACGTCGTAAGTAAGGCTCAATGCAGCTTACGTTTTTTTTGGCAATACATCCATTTCTTCAATCCTTCATTCATTCATTTTCAATGGCCCGCTAATCCTTCATGAGGGTCGCGGGGGTAGGATGCTCAGGTGGACTCTCCATCCTTCTCGATCCTCCGCCATTGACTCCAATTCATCAGGGAGAATCCCTAAGCGGCTCCAAGAGAGATGTCGGACTTGATCCAACCATCTATTTCTGGGCCTTCCGCGAAGTCGTCTACCTGATGGTACGGCAACCATGGCGCGTCTTGGAAGCCGGTCTGGGGACATACGCACTACGTGACCAAACCATCGAAGCATAGATCGTTCCGTTCGGAGAAGTAGCTGCTCAACGTTGAGCGCCTCGCGTACTCTGGTGTTGCGCACTCGATCCCTACGAGTTATTCCAACAACACCGCGAAGGAACCTCGTTTCGGCAGCTTGTATCCGCGATCTTATTCTTTCGGTCACTACCCAAATTTCATGACCATAGGTGAGAGTTGGAACATACACCAAGTTAAAAACCGATAGCTTAGCTTGAATACTAAGTTCGGCCTTCCTTATAACAGATTGGCCAAGCTCTCTCAAAATTGATCCAGCCTGACCAATTCTACAGGATAACTCGGCATTGCTCCTCCCATCACTCGTGAATAAAACCCCGAGGTACTTAAACTTCTCCACCTGCTTCAGTGGGACTCCACTAACATGCAGAGTGCACTGAATGGGTTTTTTGGAAACGACCATTACTTCCGATTTGTTCACGTTGATCTTCATTCCAGCATCATCACAAACGGCTACAAACCTTTCGAGTGCGCGCTGAAGTTCGGTTTGAGAGGACCCAAGGATGACCAAATCATCCGCAAAGAGCAGATGACTAATCCTTAGGTCTCCCACTTTGAAACATTCTCCGCCACGGCTGCGCTGCAACATCCAATCCATATATACAATGAAGAGGAGAGGTGACAAAACGCACCCCTGGCGGAGTCCAACGCCCACAGTGAAAGGTATTGATTTAATACCGTTTATCCGAACACAGCTTTTACAGTTTGTATATAAAGACTGAATCGCCCTTAACAGGGAACCATCAATCCCATACTCCTGCAGAACACTCCAGAGTTTGCCTCGAGGAACCCTATCATATGCTTTTTCCAAATCCACAAAACAAGTGTAGACAGGTTTGGCATATTCCCAGGCTTTCTCAAGAACCATTCTGAGAGTGAACAACTGGTCGGTTGTGCTTCTACCGGGACGAAAACCGCACTGCTCATCCCCCAAACTGTCCTCAACCACAGCTCTGGAACGCTTTTCTAGCACCTTAGCGAAGACTTTTCCAGGGAGACTTAAAAGAGATATACCCCTGTAGTTGGCGCAATCTCTTTTGTCCCCTTTTTTAAAAAGAGGAACTATCACCCCCATTTGCCAATCACCAGGTGTTTCACCGCATTCCCAGGCCACTTTAATGACACGCGAGAGCCATTGCACTCCCTCTTTACCTAAAGCCTTGAGCATTTCTGGCCGAATTTCGTCCACACCAGCAGATTTGCCAACTTTTAGCGATTTGATCGCCAAAGTTACTTCCTCTACCGTAGGACTACTTTCCGCCCAACTCTCGACCATAGGTCTGTCATCTTCGGTGCTCTGTTCGGGATTGAGCAATTCTGAAAAGTGCTCGCTCCATCTGCGTAAGATGTCCTCCTCATTGGAAAGAAGTCTACCGTCTTTGGATTTGACTCCTTCAACGATATTCAACTTTTTTCCTCTGAGTCGGCGGACGGTCTGCCAGAACATCTTATTTGCAGATCTGTGGTCACGTTCCAATTTCTCGCCAAACTCCTTCCAAGACTGTTCTTTCGCTGTTTTCACAGCTAATTTGCAAGTTCTTCGCGCCTCAGTGTACCGATTTCGAGAATCGGAGTTCCCCAAGCGAATCCACACCTTAAAGGTTCTCTTCTTCTCTCTGATGGCTTCTTGAACTCCGGGCGTTTTAAACCAAGCAGTTCTTTTCTCACCACCAGCCGCCACACCAAGCCGCTTCACTCCACAAACATCTCCCGCAGAGGCAATAACCGCTGTTGAAAACAGTTGCCATTCTTCCTCTACATTTGATGGAACAGTTGGAATTCGTTCAAACCTCTCAGATATTTGCCGCGCAAATGTCTCCCGTATCTCATCGTCCTGTAACCTCTCCCATCGTATGCGTGTAACCATCCTTGGTTTACGCTTTGGTAGGGGAGGCACTCTCTCGGTAAGATACAATTTGCACAGCACTAAGTGATGATCAGTTGACAGTTCGGCCCCTCTCAATACGCGAACATCAAAAAATGTCAATCCTTCATTTCCGATTATTAATGAATATAATATGAGCGCAGGGACATACATATGTATGTCAAACTTTTTTTTTTTTCGAAGAGGCGTATACATAAGTTCACAATGCATAAACAGTGCAATGTGTAAGGGGGGGCATGCTGCCCCCCTGCAACCCCCCTGCTTAGGGTCACTGTTGGATTTGAGGTGGGTGCTAGGATGCGTGTATGCAAAGTTTCTTTATATCCATGTTTCGCACCCGCCTCAAATCCAACAGTGACCCCAAGCAGGGAGGTTGCAGGGGGGCAGCATGCCCCCCCCCCCTTACACATTGCACTGTTTATACATTGCGGACTTATGTATGCCCCATCTTATTTGGCCGTTGTTTTCCTTGAGAGGTTTGTAGGTGGGACATAAGACCCAACATTTTATGTCCCCGGTGACTAATGTCCCTACGCCCAAAATTGCGGAAAATAAATGTTTTCAACCTTTTTCAATTTGGTCGTCTTTTTTGACCTTCCTATGTGTTGGTATTTTCAAATTGCGATGAAATGACCATTTCTGCTTTGGATGATTTGACATTTCATTTCTTGGTCGATCTGTCATACTGTTAAATCGCCCAAAAATGTTGGGCTATGTGACATTTTTCAGATTTGGGCGATTTGGTGTTGGGCGATATGACACAGATCCGTCTTAAGATAGCCGAAACACAAAATCGCCCAAAATTA
Organism: Brachypalpus laphriformis; assembly: GCA_945910035.1. Taxonomy (NCBI): domain Eukaryota; kingdom Metazoa; phylum Arthropoda; class Insecta; order Diptera; family Syrphidae; genus Brachypalpus; species Brachypalpus laphriformis. The sequence continues at coordinate 132,013,569 of OX246755.1, forward strand.
CTTTTTTGGGTGTTTTGACATCATGTCAAATCGCCCAAAAAATAAAAATGTTAAATCGCCCAACCTGTTTTTTGGGTGATTTGACATTTTTTTAGTTTTTTGCATTTTGGGCGATTTGACACCCAACCGGCCTATATACCTATAATGTCATCAACTTAGCCAGAAGAGTTCACATACATCGACTAAGATGGCTGGGTTCTGGCACAATAGATCTCCTTGGTCACAGTGCCTACACGACATTTGGGCGTGGCCACACACCTGTTTAAAAAAAGATGGCTGGGTTATTTAGAACGGACGTTCCAGCCAAGAAAGTCTTCGAATTCACCCCGGATGGACGGCGCAGTAGGGGACGACCTCGTGGTAGGTGGCGTAAACAAGTGGAAGTGGGCCTCAACCAACTTGGCCTGCGCAACTGGAGGCAGCTGGCTCGTAACCGTGCTGGCTGGAGAGGTTTGTTGGTTGAGGCCCAGGTCCACACCTAAGAAAGTAAGATATATATGTGTCTATTGTTAAGTATAGAAATTGTTAGTAATAAACTGTTTGGATTGTTAACGGAAAACACTTTATCAGATTTTGAAAACAAAGTATCTCTTTGCCAAAGTTTAGGGTATTTCCTTGGGTTAACCCTGGAACAGGCGAGCGCACCTCACCCCTTGAGTAAAAATACCATCACAAGGCTCGGTGGTGACTTGCTTCATTGTGTTCATTGAATGGAGCTACTTGAGGTATGAGTTACCACGGACAACTTAAAATACAATTGGTTCCACCAGAACAAAGGTGTTCTAAACAGCTTCATAAATATTTGCTTGACGATTATGGGTCATATATCATTTAGCTGTTCCGACATTCTTATTAATTTTATGAGTGGCGCTATAAAAATGACTCCTATATTTTTTCCTACTAGTGTTACTGATAGAAACACTTAACATGGGAACCCCCGAAGGTAGTATCAAGGAGTATCTTTTTCTGGAAGTTGCTGATGGGAATGAAAAGTGCATTTCAGGTGCCGGTTACTGTCCGAACAAGAGTTGCTCTCTAGAAATACTCTTTTCCGCTCTCCATGGATTTCCAGCGGCAGCAGTGTGCTGATACTTTTAAAACTAATTCTAGAATTTGCCAAATGCTTTGAGCATGTATTCGCGTTAGGAGCTAACGATCACACTGAACAGTTCATGGAATCATAATCACATTGAATCTTCTTCTTCCTTTTATCAGCGAGGCTATGATCCGAAAACAAGGGATCACAACCCTTCCACTTCACCGCATTTCTACTGGCCCGCCTGTGGGGTTCGCCTTCATAATCACATTGATTGAATTAAACAAACACTATTGTGCCTTTCTTACAAAACTGGTAACATTGCTTGGACAACTGTAAGCAATAAATTCCCATAAAAGTTCAACATTCAATAAAAATGCGCACAAAGTAGATGGTAGTCAGTCATCGATTACATACATGTCAGTCGATTCGATTGACTGACATTGGCATTCATTATTGCCAAAGGTCACAAGAGAAAACGAACAAAAAATTCATATACTCATCCCAAATCGAATCGATTTTCCCATGAATCCAATCCATCATCACAAATTCCTCTCATCAGTAATCACAATCCACCATCTCAGTGGACGAGACTCTTCCCATAAACTACACCGCCATACAAATTTCCAGAGGACGAGGAATATGTGTCAACTCGACCAAAGGTTAACGACAATTATTACCAAACAAATTGTCAGGCGTGCGAGCGTGCTGTGCTATGCCCGGCGGCCCCGAAAACCAAGGAACAATAAACTTGAAAGCGAGCTTGCCTCTTATCGCATCGTGGCCATCTGCGTGCACAGCTCCAGTCAGGATAATGATTAGAAAAACGGCTGACATCTGATTTGTTGGTACAAAATATTATAACGACCCGATTCGGGCTCAGATACGGGGCCCGAAGCAGCCTCAACTGACTGTGCCCGACGTTTAACATTGTAAATCTCGGAAAGTGTGTGCTCAGCAGTGCTCAGATAGGTTTTTTTTTTTTGCTCGGGGCACTTATGCATCACCGCCGCAGTACAGTAGCCGCGCAAACGAGCCGATCAAGCAGCACAAGTAGACGAAGAAGAACACGAAGAAGTAGAACCTGCCAGCCTCGCTGTGCCTCTTTGATACCATTTACGTAAGAGCGCGCTACACTTGGCGGCATGAGAAGCGTTTTGCTTTTGCGCGTTGACCTGTCAATTGGCGACTATTGAAATGTCAGCTTGCTCGTTGGAGTCATCGTCGTTGTCGTCGTCATGGGTCTTGGTAGTTGCGTGCACAACTGTGTACCCATAAAAAAGATTCACTCTGACGCAGAGCGGTTTTTTATGGTCAGCAATTGGTTTCGGTTATGTCCATTTTAAGTGGTACGCGCGCGCGCGCACGCTGGCAAGTGCTGCTCACTGCCGCCACATTGGATCCGTATCTTGCTGCAATCTAACTGTGGCAGAGCAAGCGATTTGAAAGCGTCCCATAATGAGCCATGGTCACTGGAACGACACCGCACTCTGTGTGCACAGATAAGTCACTGATATGCCGCCTGCTGTTGCGCTACTAGTGATGTGCTGTGCCGGTGGTGGTTCTTGTCTCTGCTCTGCTGTGAAGATATGACGCGGTTTTCTAAGACTTGAAAGATACATCGATTCGACGTGCAGATAACTTTAATTACACAATTTTCGAGCTGCTGGTCGGGCGTATTGTGTGCTCGTTTGGGGAGTGGGGGGGACAACAACGACGGCGGGTGTGGCCACAATAATGTGAACAACGACACACGGTGACTGAAGAGATCAACTGACAGTGATAGTGTGATTAGTTGTGTTTTGCGACGATTCGTTCTGTTGTCGATGTGCTAAGCGCAGCGTACGCGATATGTGTATTTCAATTAATTTTCAATTTATATGTGTGCCCCCTGAGCGCAGAGGCGGAAGAAGATAAGAAACGATGAACAAGTTTTTTTTTTTTTTTTGTCGAAAATACCAAGATTTGGACGAGCGATTGTCCAATGGTAGCGATGATGGTGGTGGTGTTGTTGATTGGTGAGATCAGACAATATTTTCGGGTGTTTGACGGATAGGAACAAGCTGATTACTTCTATGACTAGTGCGCAATTAGATGGTATCGGGAACTTAGTACTTTTCCATGGTAGTCTCTTATAGAACAACGAGCTCCTACCCATATGACATACTCGTATAAAACGATACTCGACCCAAAGTGGTCGTATTTGTGTTACATAGAACCAATAATACTTCAATAAACTGCGGTATAGACAACACTAATTGACAGATTTTAAGCACCAGATCGTGCAGCATTAAACTGTCATTTCAGCCTTTGAACTCAATTCTTCTACACAATTCATGTTGAACAATTCAACAGACACTAGCCTCCCATATTTGAACATACAACGTGACTATAAATGTGGGAAAATATACATGATTTTCATGTCATTAGAAAATGTGTAACAATTTCCACGATTCAATGACTAAATATTTGATCTATCAATTACATCTACAGCTAAGGCCACACGATCACAACATGCTTGTGCACTTGGAAACAGATTCCAATTCTGGTGAAAAAATCATCTTCAGCAACGAAGGATATTTTTGGCTGAATGGTTTCGTAAATATTCAAAATTGTCGAATCTGGGACCATGCCAATCCAAAACAGTTCCAAGATTGGCGTGGATTTCGATCAGACGGAGTTATTGGATCACATGCGATTTGAAATGACAGTGGCGAGAAGTATCGGGACATGATAACCGAATCGGATAGTATAGACAGACAACATGTGGTTCCGGCAAGACGGTGGTGATACGTACTACTCAGCAACTGAAACAATTGCGTTATTGGAGAAAAAATGTCCAGGTCGTGTTGTTTCGAGAATAGGTGATGTTATCCAGCCACCAAGATCGTGCCTTAAATATTTTTCTTTGGGTCTATGTTTAATATCCGGCCTATGCCAATAAACCAGCAACAATTCGTAATCTGGGTAACAACGTCATTCAAGCCATTGGTTAAATCCAACCCGATTTATGCGGACGAGCCATCCGAAATTGGGTCTCTCGGATGGCCGATTGCAAACAAAGTTGTTGGGGTCATTCGAATACTGACATTGAACGCGCTTTAATCCGCAATAAAGGTTTCGGCCATATTTCAAATACAGATTTTCTTATTCCATGTTTAAGGATTGTAGATTGGAGATTGTTGAAGAGGTGGGATTAGGTCATCTTATCACTGCGGCCACATTAGGCCTATTGTGAATCGTGTTTAAAGATCGAACGCTCTTATTGGTTCGGTCCAAGGACCAATTTGACAAAAATTGGATCCACATTACTCGCGGGAAGTGCTCCCTAAAGTGTGCTTGCACGAGGGCCATTTGGTCCATTGTTATTCCCTATAAATTGAGTTACCATCTTCAATTCGGTTGCCTCTCGGTTGGTTTCAAAACAAACAAGTTTGCACTCTTGACGAAACATACTATGTTCCAGGGTGGAACTTGCGTCAGATATCCTAGATCTTCAAAAAGCCTGTCTTCCATATAGCGATTGCGACAATAACACAGCAGTTGTTTGGTAGTTTTTGACAGTTCCAGCAGTGATCAGATGAATTGATGCGCAGTTTGGTGGCCATTGCACCTATCGGTCAAGTATCGGGCAATGCCCAGTTAGTACACCTACCATGGTTTCTTTTTTGTTCAATGACAAACAGATTTTATCGTGTTAAATACCACGTTCATCACGGAGATTAAACCAAGAATGACTACCATTTTGTAGCCAGTTTCATGAAGCCTCGGGTAAAAGAGGGGGGACCTGCATTGCGATTGATCGGGAAACTACTGACTGCCCAAAACTTGGCTTGGGCCAGTAGCGCAACAATCAAGTTCGTGATGAAGTGCTTACTTTACCTCCTAGTGGTGGTCCCCGGGCAACTATACGTATAAACCCTTATACGTATAGGCCAAAATTGTAAGTGCGGGTTGTCTAGGGCCTTGATTCTAGGCTAGGTAATGTGGGCCAGCAACCTGCGTTACCGAAAATTGCTCGCTACAGAAACCGACACTATGCCTCGGATAAGGAATGATCACATGTTGACGACTTTTGGCTATTGTACCCGGACAAAGATAAGTTTCTGGAATGTAAAGATGCTCCTCGACTCAGGAAGCGAAGGTCCTTACAATGCCAGATTCCTCCAACTGGAAAAGGAATTCATGCGATATAAACTGGACATTTTAGGGGTAAGTGAAATAAGATGGTTAGAAGCGGACGAGTACCAGTCTCCAACGCGTAACACTGTACTACTCTATTCTGGAAGACCATCCGGAAGTTCGCGGGAATATGGAGTCGGACTACTGCTAACAACAACAGCACGCAAGGGCCTAATTTCCTGGCGCCTCATGGTGATAGGATTTTGACGGTCAGATTCCGGACTAGGGTACGACGCGTCATCATCATACAGTGTTACGCCCCAACGAATAGTTCGTCTGAGGACGAAAAGGAGAGCTTCTACAATCTCTTAAGCGCTGTCCTCAACACAACACCAAATGGAGACATTGTCATAGTGATGGGGAATTTGAATGCCAAGGTAGGCAACGACAACGAAGGGCTCAAACATGTACTCGGGAAGCATGGACTAGGCAACCGCAATGACAACGGCGAAAGGTTTGTGGATTTCTGCAATGCCAAGCGCCTTGTGATAGGTTGCACCATGTTTGAGCACAAGACCTGCCACAAAGTCAGCTGGGTTTCCTATGACAGGCAAGCAACCTCCAACCAAATTGACAATTTTCTATCAGCCGCCGTATTAGAAGTAGTCTCCTGGACGTCCGAAACAGGCGAGGGGCAGATGTGGGGATAGTACGTGACCACCATTTTATGATAGCTACTCTCCAACTATGCACTGCTGCAGTTCGAAGATCCCAGGACAACGCAAGAATGCCCAGGTTCAACGTCGATAGACTTATTGATCCCTCAGTGCGCCCACAATTAAGGGAGCACTTTTCGCAAGGTGTGGAAGCAAACAGCAGCTCAATGCCCGCAACCATCCAATACCATTGGTGTGCTGTGAAAAATGTTTTTACATCTGGTGCTGAAAGAATTGTCGGCCGATCGCAGGGAAGACATAGGGCGTGGCTTTCCGAGGATACCTGGAGACGGATTGACGAACGAAAACAGGTGAAAGCTCGCGTTGCAGCTACCCCGGCAGCAGAGAGAAGCGAGCTAGAGTCCCTATATCGCATGAAGATGAGAGAAGTTCAGCGTAGCGTACGACGTGACAAACGCAACTACATCAACGCGCTGGCTACAGAAGCAGAAGAAGCAGCACGGAGGTGCGGCAGCAGGACTGTCTACAGAATCACGAAAGAGCTGACAGGTGGTCGCAGCTGCAGCCAACCCCCAGTGAAAAGTCTAGACGGCTCCTTGCTCATTTCGGATGAGGACCAGCTCAAGAGATGGAAAGAGCATTTTGCTATGGTTTTGAACCGTGTAGTCGCTAGCGATATGCTCCCAAATCAAACTGAGATGTCCGAGGTGAGAAGTTCCCGAATACGCACCATGACTCCCAGTAAAGATGAGATCATTACCGCGATCAAGGCACTCAAAACCAACAAGGCGGTAGAACTTGTCGGTATTCCAGCAGAGCTCTTACGAGCAGCAGTTCGATAGTGTCAACAGGGAGTTTATTTGGAGTGCTTTATGCAGGAGAGGTATTCCCGATAAACTAATTGCTATTATCAAAGCTACATATGAAGGCTCCAAATGTCACGTTCTGCACAGGGGAAGGTTATCTGAGGAATTTGAGATCCAAAGCGGGGTAAGGCAAGGCTGTATCCTTTCACCAATATTATTCCTATTGGTGATTGGCGATGTGCTTCATGCAGCTTTGCCGACGGGAAACGGAGGAATTTGATGGACTCTTACATCTCAACTGAAACAGCTGGACTACGCTGACGATGTATGCTTAATCTCCCACAGAATTATGGACCTCCACCAAATGACAGCAGATGTGGAGAGGGAGGCAGGCGTCGTCGGGCTGAAAATTAATACGGCAAAAACTAAAATTATCAGCCTTGGAACAACCCCACAGGCGGATCAGTAGAAATGCGGTGAAGTGGGAGGGTTGTGATCCCTAGTTTTCGGATCATAACCTCGCTGATAAAAGGAAGAAGAAGATCAGCCTTGGAACAAACTCATCGGCTCAAATATGCATTGCTGGACAACCGGTAGAGAGAGTAGAGGATTTCCAGTATCTTGGGAGTATTGTCTCGACCGATGGTGGAACCGAAGTGGATATAGCCAACAGGATCGCCAAAGCAAAGTCCGCGTTCGTTCCAAAATATGGCGAAGCAATGCAATCAGTTTGAGCACCAAGATAAGACTGTTCCGCTCCAAAGTTGAATCCGTGCTGTTGTATGGTTGCAGCACGTGGGGAGTGACCACTACTATCACCAGAAAGCAGCAAACGTTTGTTAATAGGTGCCTACGCAATATCTTAAGGATTTTCTGGCCCAGTCGTATCTCTAACGAACATCTTTACGAGAGAACGGGTCAGGAACCAATAGGCACAACGATCCAACGGCGGAAGTGGCAGTGGATTGGTCACACGTTCCGTAAGGGTGACAGTTCCATAGCGAACCATGCTATGCAATGGAACCCTCTAACTCAGGATGGCAGAAGACCTGGCGGTCCGAGGAGAACGTGGCGCAGAATAGTCGAGAAGGAGGCACGTCAGTTAGGGAAAAGTTGGGGAGAGCTCAGACACATTGCCAGAAACCGTACACGATGGCGCGTAGGCGTAGTAGAGGCCCTAGGACCCACAAGGGGATACAGGACATAAGTAAGTAAGCAGCAGTACTAATAACAATAATCACAGAGAATCGGTCCCCCCTGCGGATTTGGTAACAGACGAAAAGAGTGGGCAATTATATTAGATCGTTCTCCCCCTTTAAATCCCCAGGATTTGATGGGATTATACAAATCATGCTGCAAAAAACTGCGCCGATAATTATCACAGTACTCAAACGGCTATTTGCTAGCAGTCTTAAACAATGTCACATACCAAGAACATGGAGGAAGTTACCAAGGGGTAAAACTGTGGAAATTGCCCTACATTATGCTGTCGGCTCTATAGAAAAATAACTTAAAGATAAAGAGTTCATCTAGCTGCACATCTGGACATTGAAGGAACCTTCAACAACGTAAATACCGAAGCGGTTAAAAGAACTCTAAAAAACCTAGACATTGACATCAATCTAATTAAGTGGATTGTTAGCATGCTCGAGGAAAGACACATAATCACCGAACTTAAAGGTTCAAAGCTTGTAGCATACGCCTATAAGAGTACTCCTGCGGAGTAATCCTCCCATTGCTTTGAGTCATTGTTCTTAATGAGGTACTACAGCAACTAAGGCACAGTGACGTCAGATATATGTCTTAGGCAGATGACGTTGCGCTGCTTGCAACAGGTAAACTCCTGCCTACCCTTAGCGAACAACTTGACAGAACCCTAAATACTCTTACCTTATGGACCAGGAACTGCGGTCTAAAAGTTAATCCCCAAAAAACCGAACTAGTACTTTCTACGAACAAAAGGAAAATACCAGAGTTTGGAACACCTTCTGTTGATGGTATCCCACTCAGACTGTCTGATAGCGCAAAATACCTGGGCCTCATACTGGACAAAAAGCTCAACTGGAAATTGAATATAGAGGAAAGAATTAAGAAAGCAACGATAGCCTTTTACTCATGTAGTAGAGTTTTTGGGAGAACCTGGGGACCCTCCCCCGAAATCATACTATGGATATATACGGCTATAGTTAGACCTATACTGACTTACGGCAATCTTGTATGGCAGCCAGCTGTTAACAAATCCACCAATCAATCACCAAAGTTCAAAGACTAGCTCGCGTTGGGATTACCAGTGCAATGAGGACAACCCCAACTGCAGGATTCGAGGCTATTCTTAACCTGCTACCGCTAGACATCTTTATACGCACATCAGCAGCCATTAATGCTATGAGAATTAGCCAGTCAGCAAAATGGAAACCAAATAGAACAGGTCACTCGATGATCCTACTTGATTACTTTGGCCTCGTGCCCATAACGGACTACATGACGCCATATTTAGACTTTAAACAAAACAAATATTTGGCGCAACAGCTCTTAAAAGTGCCTGGGCCTAGCTTCTCGCAACCACTCATGTTGTGTGCGTTATATTTTTCACACGAATGGACCTACAGTTTAGTGCCGTATCCGAACGGCAATTTGAGAAGCTTTTTCGAGACAACAATACTTTCGGATGTTTGTCAGACGCGATAGGTGGGACCGTAAAAAAGCTTTTCGGTGTTTTCTGGGATTCAAACTTGGAACCTTATGCGTAGTGATCCGACACACTAACCACTTACGCCACGGCGCCCCCATATTTAGACTTTGTATGGCCTTTTTCTTTCCCTTCCATTCGGGTGAAAAATATAACGCACACAACATAAGTGGTTGCGAGAAGCTAGGCCCTGGCACTCAAAGAGCTGTTGCGCCAAATATAATATTTTCTTTTTTTAAGGCCTTTTCTACCGCCTACCCTAGCAGGGAAGAATGGAAAAACGGTCACATACCTAACGCCGAACCTATAGCCATCTACACAGATGGTTCAAGAATGAGCACTGGTGTAGGATCAAGCATCTTCTCTGACCCCCTAGGTATATCGAAATCCATAGACTTCCAGACCACAGCAGCGTTTTCCAAGCAGAGGTCTTACCAGTGGCAACAGCCGCCCTTGAGTTTGCGGTAAGGGCAATACCGCCAGAAGGTATTACCATCTTTATCGACAGCGAGACGGCTATAAAAGCGATTACTGCCATAGAAATTAAATCGAAGCTCGTGAAGTGTTGTCGGAAAGAGCTCAGGGTTCTTGGAACACAACACAAGGTATCGGTCTGCTGGGTCCCTGGATACAAGGGTATCTCAGGCAATGAGAAAGACGACGAGCTGGCGAGAATCGGCTCAGCAGCTCTACTAGAACAAGTTGACCCCCCTGTGTGTATCCCGCCTTGCACGTTCAAGCTCGTTGCAGGGAATAAAGCCATTAGAGAGGTGAACACAAGATGGACCTCCATGGAAACTTGTGCCACCACTAGGAAGCTATGGCCATCCTTCGACAAAGCAATGACCGAGAGAATTACTCGGAAAGATAGGAAAGCCCTTTCCACCCTCGTGGGCATCATCACGGGGTACAATACTCTGCGGTACCACTTGAAGAAACTACGCCTGACGGAGGAGGAACTCTGTAGAGGCTGTGGTGACGAAGGAGTTTTTTAAGGACACAACCCACTTCCTGTGCCACTGTCCCGGTCTTCAACACTCCAGGAAAAAGTTCCTTGGTAAATAATTCTTCCAGGATCTCGAGAAGCTCTCCGGCGTTTCGACAGGAAAGATGCTGAACTTCACCAAGTCATCAGAGTGATTTGTATGCAGAAACGAAATAAGTGGTTGAGTTTGAATAGTTTTTTGGTGGTTTTCAGAAGGCCTCGATAGGTAAGGGATTACTTTTTCCCCTATGGGTACCACCATGGGTCAACGCTGACCTGAGTGTGGTAGAGAGCGTCTCTCCCTGCCAGCCCAATCTGGCTCGATGTCTGGTGCCTTGAGCTTGACTTTTCACGAATATTGTGACCCTATATGGGTTTAGTTTGCTTGTGTGTATAGCCTGTACTGCTCTTTCAATAGCGAAGACAATCAAAGATCAAAGATAATGTGATTGATTTCAGTTAAAAGCAAAAACGGTCAAACGTTTGACTGTAGTCAACGGTGTAATCGTAGCTTGAGGTTGACCGTCTGAGTGTTGACCGAATTCACAAAAATTCCTGCAAAATCTAAAAAGTTTATAAAAGCGTCGTACAACTCTCAAATATCCCGATCATTATCGTACTAATACCTCCATTCCAACGTCACACCATTTCAAAAACTTGAAAAATTTTGTCCAAGATTTAACTCCGCATTCCCCGGGTATGTATCACAATAACATCCTTTACATCCACACAGAGAGCACACAATGAGTGAAATGAATTATTATAAAAATGCGATAATACACACATAAATATGCATATGAAACGGTCAAGATAAATTGTTTGCAAGTTTCTACTGGCGAAGCGGGTAAACAAAAAAAGGCAAAACGAGGAGAAAGATTCCACAACCGGCACAATCTGTAGAATGAGCAGCAAAAAAGAAAATTTTATGCGCAATTATCGGACGCATTATCAGCACGATAAACATTTCTGCAGCGCAACAAAAAGCACAACCATCATCGGAATGGTAATGGAATGGAAATCGCGCGTGCGATTCGCACAACAAAAGCGACGAAGAAGAAAAAGAACTGGTGAGGGGACAACAAATTGTACAACACCATGTGGAGGAAGCCACCCCGCAAAAAAGGACGACCTGGAGGTAGAAATCGCAGGAAAATTACGTTTTCGCCGATTGCTGCTGCAGCTGTGACACACCAACCAACCAACCGGTGGTGCTCCACCAATGTCAACCCGTATAGTAAACAATGCGCTGAGGTGATGCATATGCATCCGAGGAGAGCCCCCATCCATGGGCTTTGTTGAGGAACCCACAGGTAGTTGCCGGAATGGCTGCTACGATTCCAGCAGCAGCACCACCATAACTGGCAGACCACCACAGCACTATAGCACAACACCAGCAATGAACTATAAAAGCCAAACCATAATATTTTCGCCGACGGCTGGCAAACCGATGTGACTAGCGACAACCATCATCAATGCGGAGCTGCTGTGGTCCTGAGGTGAGGAGCGGAGAGAGATCTCCTCCTCGATGTGTCAGAAGTGAACTGGGGACGGTGGGCGACGTCGCGGACGGACACCAGTCGCGTTCGCATATTGACATCGCGCAGTCAGTTAACGTTTTGTTTTTACAAATTCTATACTTTATTATCACCCATCTAACAGATGCAATCTTTCACTTGGGCTTCGGATGTATGCGCTCTCCAGTGTGCGAATGGATACGACGAGTTTCGTCGCGTTTCTGCAGTCTGGATTGAATGGAATTCTTGTTACCTACCAGCGCAATCGATTGGGATCTGTGAAGTTGGCTCGGAGAGAGGTACGCTGGAGATTAGGTGTACTGGAACGAAAGACAATGAAATGGGGAAACATTTCGTCCTCCAACTCCTCGTCTCTAGTTGAAAATGATGAGATAATGAATTTCGCTACAAAATGTCAAATTTAAATGAGTGGACTAGTAGGGTCAGGGGGTAGCATTGCGTAACAATTGGTTTTTGGTTTTGAAATTGCTGCTTTGCGTGAGATTGACTTAGCCGATTGCCAAATCGAAAATGCCAAATGGCGTTGAAGAGTTTTGAGGACACAAAGTATCCGTAGTAGTCGAATGTGAGACCAGTTTTACTTACAAAACAACTGTTCCTGAGCCTTTTTGTTAATGAAGATGAATGGTATGCACTCTTTACGGGACTGTATCAAGCTGCCAAACTCCAACAAACGTACAGTCTACAAGTGAACAATCACTGACGAACGGCTTTCATGCTGTGACAATTCGTCCGTCCAACTCGAAGATTAGGCAAACCAAAGAAAGATGACTTCTCCTGCGATCACCAAAGGGCCTTCCCATACTGCTCGATAGTATCTCCCATAGGCATAGGCTTATTTTAAAACTGACACGAATCGCTTAGGTAAGACAGCCAGCTCATGATATGCACATGTTTCAGTTTCTGACTGTTTTCGGTTATTCTCCAAACAGTTATGCCAGAATTTTTAGCGACCAAAACTCCCTCCTTTTTGCTCGCAGAATTGCCATCAAGCATTTCATTGCGAATGGGGTTCCAGCGTTTTGTGTTCGGCGGTTCACTCGTATTTGCAGCCTCCTGTACTGCGTGTCATTGTCGCTCCCGTTGGCACTGCTTCTTCATGATGGCTGCAACAGTTTCGCAAACTGCGTTCCCTTCATTCTTTGTTCTCATCAACCAACTGGTAATGCTATCTGAGGTTATGTCCTCCTCCAGATTGTTCATCAACAGTTGTCGCCCTTCTTGGTACTTTAGCAATGGGTTGGAAACCACGGCATGATTGCCGACGGTTGCTCTTACAGTTCCCACGACTTTCCTGCTACTGACGAGCACTAGTCTTGTTTTTTCCTCTGCAAGTTGTAGACCCATGGATGTCAGTCAGTTTCAAACTATCCTGAAAGCTTCGTTGCAGCCATACTCCAACTCATCCAGGAGTTTGGCCACCACAACGATTGCTACATCGTCAGCGAAGCCAATTACTTATATTTGAAGATCTTGGGATTCTTAATCTAAGGATATCGTCATACATAAGTTTCCACAGCAGTGGGCCTGGTACGGAACCTTGGGGAACACCACATGTTAGCCAGTTGGCGGTTTTGAATGCACCATTCCATCGTCTTCCTTCGATGGGTTTTCTCGGCATACTGACGACTTCATCGATGGCGCCGATCGCAGAGCGTGCCTTTTGGAAACCATATTGGGAATCTGCGAGACCTCCTGCCTCATCGATCGTAATCTCCAGCCTACTGAATATGATGCACACGAGTAGAGATTAGATTAAATTAGATTTTTATTTCCAATGAGGAGGACATCTTACGCAGATGGAGCGAGCACTTTTCAGAATTGCTCAATCTCGAACAGGGCACCGAAGATGACAGACCTATTGTCGAGAGTTGGGCGGAAAGTAGTCCTACGGTAGAGGAAGTAACTTTGGCGATAAAATCGCTAAAAGTTGGCAAATCTGCTGGTGTGGATGAAATTCGGCCAGAAATGCTCAAGGCTTTAGGTAAAGAGGGAGTGCAATGGCTCTCGCGTGTCATTAAAGTGACATGGGAACGCGGTGAAACACCTAGTGATTGTCAAATGGGGGTGATAGTTCCTCTTTTTAAAAAAGGGGATAAAAGAGATTGCGCCAACTATAGGGTATATCTCTTTTAAGTCTCCCTGGAAAAGTCTTCGCTAAGGTGCTAGAAAAGCGTTCCAGAGCTGTGGTTGAGGACAGTTTGGGGGATGAGCAGTGTGGTTTTCGTCCCGGTAGAAGCACAACCGACCAGTTGTTCACTCTCAGAATGGTTCTTGAGAAGGCCTGGGAGTATGCCAAACCTGTCTACACTTGTTTTGTGGATTTGGAAAAAGCATATGATAGGGTTCCTCGAGGCAAACTCTGGATTGTTCCGCAGGAGTATGGGATTGCTGGTTCCTTGTTAAGGGCAATTCAGTCTTTTTATACAAACTGTAGAAGCTGTGTTCGGATAAACGGTGTTAAATCAATACCTTTCACTGTGGGCGTTGGACTCCGCCAGGGGTGCGTTTTGTCACCTCTCCTCTTCATTATATATAGTGATTGGATGTTGCAGCGCAGCCGTGGCGGGGAATGTTTTAAAGTGGGAGACATAAGGATTAGTCATCTGCTCTTTGCGGATGATTTGGTCATCCTTGGATCCTCTCAAACCGAACTTCACCGCGCACTCGAAAGGTTTGTAGCCGTTTGTGATGATGCTGGAATGAAGATCAACGTGAACAAATCGGAAGTAATGGTCGTTTCCAAAAAAAACCCATTCAGTGCACTTTTCATGTTAGTGGAGTCCCACTGAAGCAGGTGGATAAGTTTAAGTACCTCGGGGTCTTATTCACGAGTGATGGGAGGAGCAATGCCGAGTTATCCTGTAGAATTGGTCAGGCTGGATCAATTTTGAGAGAGCTTGGCCAATCTGTTATAAGGAAGGCCGAACTTAGTGTTGAAGCTAAGCTATCGGTTTTTAACTCGGTGTATGTTCCAACTGTCACCTATGGTCATGAAATTTGGGTAGTGACCGAAAGAATAAGATCGCGGATACAAGCTGTCGAAATGAGGTTCCTTCGCGGTGTTTTTGGAATAACTCGTAGGGATCGAGTGCGCAACACCAGAGATCCGCGAGGCGCTCAACGTTGAGCAGCTACTTCTCCGAACGGAACGATCTATGCTTCGATGGTTTGGTCACGTAGTGCGTTTGCCCCCAGACCGGCTTCCAAGACGCGCCATCAGGCAGGCGACTTCGCAGAAGGCCTAGAAATAGATGGTTGGACCAAGTCCAACATCTCTCCTGGAGCCGCTTAGGGATTCCTCCTGATGAATTGGAGTCAATGGCGGAGGATCGAGACGGATGGAGAGCCCATCTGAGCATCCTACCCCCGCGACCCTCATGAAGGACTAGCGGGCCATAGAAAATGAATGAACGATGAATGATGAATGAATAGATTTTTATTTTTATACTAAAATATTTACAAAATCAAAATAAAACAAAAATCAGTTAGCATTGGCATTGCCGTTTGCCTGGTTGACAAAAAGTAAAACATTAATTAATTGTAGCCTAATAGCACAGTAATAAGTTAATTCGTTATTTTTCTAATTTCATTTACAATCTTTTCCAGAAGTTTTTATCCAAGACTCTCCCTCTATATTGTAAAGCAATTTTGCAGTACCTGGTTAGTGTTATGACGTCAATCTCATTGAGGATTTGCAGGACTTTTTTCCAACAAGAAATCATTTTCAAACACAGACCTCCTTGTTTCTCGCAAAATTGGGCACCTGCCAAGAAAATGAAACGTATCCTCTCTCTCTGACGAATTGCACATGCTGCAGACTAGCGGTAGGTCATCCCTGTGGGGTATGTAATTCAGTTTCAGGAGCTCTCCGCACAGTTTTAGGACCGTTACTATTTCTTCTATGCTGTACTCATCCCGGAAGTAATTATTCTGCTCCAAATTGTGGCATACCCGACTGTAGACTGCTCTATGGAGTGACCCTGCTGCCTCTTCCAGAAATCTTTCTCTGATCTGCTCATCCACACGCGCGATCAATTGGTAAAGTTTTGGCTTCCAACTCCTCGCATCCTCCACACTTAGCACCATTTCACATCCACTAGCTAGTCCCAGCCACTCTTTGTACCATCCAGTTTTATTTCGTATAGATTTTAAGGCCGCTTTCTTAGGTAGTCTATAGTCCGGCATGTTTAGTACTTTAAGTACGTAATCCACCTGTAGTTTTACGGTTTTTACAAAGAGTGGTGATAAGCCTGTCTCCAACAGAGCATGTAATTTGGCGTGTTCGGTGGAAGATGAAATGGTCTCTTTATATAAAACCTGAGTAGTTTTTCCACCGTCTCAAATTGTTTTCCTCCCCATACCTGTGCAGCGTAGAAGAGAACGGATTTCGAAACTGATTCAAAAACTTTATATTTGCTGATATGAGCTATATATTTGTTGGTGAAACATTTTCTCCAGGCAATGTTGATGGCTATTTTCGACTTCGACAATTCGTCTTCGGGCCTCTGATTCATAATGCATTCTCCTTTTTGCTACGCAAAGCGCCTTCAACTCTTGATTAGCATTTATGTATGAACCTTTCATTTCATCTTCATTGAAAATCCGGAATAATTTGAGCCATCCAAACGATAGTCGTTTCGCCTTACTGCACTCAATATCAAACCACGGGTCTTTGTATCGTTGTTTTTTGTTATTCTGCTTGTTGTTGATTGGCCACAATTCCTTTATAATACCCTCAATTCTGTCGAAATTCAAATATTGTTGGGTTTGTAGCTGCCCTTCCAATTGCCCTCTATATACAGATGCCTTAGCATTGTTCCATATTAGCTTCGGAAGAAGATTCATGTGTCTTGTACTCATGCCATCTGTTACAATCAGATCAAAGGTGACAACAATCGGGAGATGATCTGAATATGGAACTTCCATTACTTCGAAGTCTTTAATAAGGGTGTTCCATTCACCTCCTGTTAAACAATAATCGTTGACGGATGACCCCGGTCCTCCCACAAATGTGAACTCTCCATGTTTGTCGATGCGCACGAGTATTTTTCCAACATGCATAGAGGTCTATATGAAAAGGAATCCTGCGGTGGTGTACTTCCTTTCGGTAGAAGGACCAGCCTTTGTTTTTGGCACTGATCTGGGAATACTCGGAGATTCTAAGACATATTTGTAGGATTGGCCCCTGAGGCGTTCATTGAGAGCTAACCAAATAAGTACTGTATTTAGTAACTATGGTCTCGCACTACATTCCCTCTTCGTACAAGTACAGAATTTAGAACTTTCTGTTGTTCTAAATCGTTTGTCGTTTTGTATTGCCTGTGACGCAATCAACGCATCTTACGGGATTATTAATACCGTTATACTGATGTTCAGGGCACAGGATGATGGGGAAAGGTGAGAGGGAGAGGAGCGGAGAAGATGGCAGTTTGCGTTGGCTTTAAGTGTTTGTTAGGAAATATTCTGGGAAATCATTCTACATACGTGTCGTCGGCTTATGGCAGTACATAGGTCCGAAGATGGGCTTGAGGGCGAACTGATGCGCATTCGAAGCATCAAGCGTACTGCGGCTGAAATTTTGAAGGGGAGGAATCCAACTGGTTATTGTGCTGGACCATTTTTTAATAACAAACAAAAAATAAGCGATAAAATAGGGAAAGACACGAGACACTTCCACGATGTTCAGGTGAGACTATTGAGTTCACAATGTCCCTATCACCAATAAGTTTTAGCGCGCGATTTTGTACCCTATCTAGAATGTAGAGCACGGTCTTGGGTGCATCAGACTAGATGTGGGCGTTCTATTACAGCTTTGGGCAGATGAATGCTTTGTAGATTCGGGCCAGATCAGAGGTTGAAGGAATCTTAGACATTTTGCAGCATTTTTGGCGACCTCGAATATGTGATCGTTCCAACGAAGATGGTTATTGACGTACATACCGAGAATGGCAAGTCTTTCGGATTCAGCGATGCAAGTACCATTCATGGATAATAGTTGAGGGTTTTGGTTTCATTTGAGAGACAGAAAACAGCATTGTGTTCCGGATGCATTGAATTCCACTCTATTGGTTGAGCCCCATTTGATTATGCTGTCCAGGTCGGAATTTAATGTGTTTAAAATACGTTATCGTTCCTCTTCTACAGCCGAAGAGCAGGAATGTAAGTAAGGGGACGAATATAAAAAACTGAGGGTCCTGTCCTGTCGCCAGCGAAGGAATGAAATGGCTTCGAAGTTACAGACAAGAGGCCATTTATAAAAATGTGAAAGAGAGTTGGAGACAAATCGGAACCCTGTGGAAAACACCAGCTTTTCTATGGTGAATTGCAGACTGAAGGCCGTCCAAGACAACTTGTATTGAACGGCCCGAAAGCATGCTGTCGTAAGTGACGACATACAACTTCATTGGTCGAAACACGTCGAGTCGAAAACATCCAAGGCCCTCTCAGTCTTCTGGTAGTGTTAGGGTACTTTTGGCAAGACTTGGGGCTTATCACCGAATAAGGTTCTCTGGATCTACACGGCTATGATAAGACCATTCCTCGCATATGCGTCGGTTGTTTGATGGAAGGGGCTATCGCGTAAATATTTGGTCTTTTGCGCGAAACTCCAAAGAACGGCTTGTCTCGGCTGCACGGGAGCTTACCCGAGTACGCCTGGCTCTGCTCTAGACGCTTTGCTGAACTTACCTCCCCTTGATACTTATATCATGGGTTGCACTATCAAAGACATCCATCGTCTTAGGCGGGGCGGTTTTTGGTATACTCCACACTGGAACTTTGAACTTGCGCGACACTTATCTTACGACTCCGGTCTTATGGATATGCCGTCTGATGCAATGACACCAGAACTCCAGCTGATGCGCAAATTCAGAGTCGACTTTCCTTGTGTCCAGGACTGGCTTCGGTCAGAGTCTGAGCCGGGAATGGAATGTAGTCGTAATTTCACGGATGGTTCCAAAACCAGTCAAGGGCCTAGCGCTGGGGTCTTCGTGGAAGTCGACAACAATAGACTTCACTTCTCGTTAAGCAAATCTGCGTCTGTTTTCCAAGCGGAAACATATGCAATCCTAATGACCATGAACTATGTTGTGAAGAACAGGTGGAAGGGACGTAGCATTTGTGTCTGTAGTGAGAGTCAGGCTGCGCTTAAGGCCTTGCTTAACCCTTGAACCACATCCAAAGTAGTTATAAAAAAAACAAATATTTGGCGCAACAGCTCTTTAAAGTGCCAGGGCCTAGCTTCTCGCAACCACTCATGTTGTGTGCGTTATATTTTTCACACGAATGGAAGGGACCTACAGTTTAATGCCGAATCCGAACGGCGATTTGAGAAGCTTTTTCGTGGCAACAATACTCTCGGATGTTTGTCAGACGCTCGCGAGAGGTGGGACCGTGAAAAAACTTTTTGGTATTTTCTGGGGTTCGAACTTGGAACCTCATGCGTAGTGATCCGACACACTAACCACTTACGCCACGGCGCCCAAAATAGTTCGTGAAACCAAAAACTCTTTGAACTCGGTCGCAAGGCTGAATTCCCTGTCTCTTATCTGGGTCTCAGGTCCCACTGGGATCTTGGGGAACGAGATCTCCAATGAGATTGCTAGACAAGGCTCAGAGGAGGCTTTCTCAGGTCCCGAACCCGCGTTGGGTCTCCCAGCGTCCTCGGTTAGGGCTTCCATTGACGATTGGGTTTCTCACGAGCACAATTGTGTGTGGCATGACTTTCCAGGATGCAGGTAAAAACGCATGCTCCCGGACGTCTGTAAGAAATCAGCGGCATTCTTGCTGTCTCTCAGCAGAAAAGACTGTAGACAACTTATTAGCGTCTTGACAGGCCACTTCGCTTTTGCCAAGCACCTTAACGTGTTAGGCTTAAGTGACACTACAATCTGCGACGCTTGTGGAGAGAGCGACGACACCGCGGAACATTATCTCTGTGAGTGTCCGGCCTTTGCTCGTATCAGGTGGCAGATCTTCGGTGCGGATGTGGTGAGTGCTGGTACTGTAAGCTCCTCATCACTGAAGTGCTTGCTTGGCTTTCTTCGAAAGTCAAGGAAATTCCAATAAAATGGGTAAATCATGGTTTGCTCTCTGGCAGTACAATGGACCAGTTGTGTCTGAGTGCTCCAGTCGAGTGTTTCCTATCCCGACAAAAAAAAAAAAGTGACGCCAAGAAGTATTGGTTGGGTGGAAGTTGGAATTCGACGTCCTGCTATGTCTATGCCTAGGACTGACCTTATCTCTCTCGTCCAGGACGTGAAGAGTGTGGCTGAGGACATCTCGGCCGACAGTTGTAAGTTGCGGTCTCTGAGAAATCCATCCAGGACAGAGAGATATGAGTTCAGCGCTGTGCATAGTGTTTGGCACGTTGGGCCCAGTTGCAAGGACCGTACAGTCGTCGGCATATGAACAATATTAATTCCGCTTGGGGGGAGGGGTCATTTGGAGATATAGAAGTTGAAAATAAGTGGCGATAGGACGCCCCCCTGCGGAACTCCCTGTTTGACTCTGCGGTACCGAAACTTGGCGTTCCTGAACTCCACAAAGGATTGGTGGCCACAAAGGTAGTTGGCCAGCCAGCGCTTGTGGGTGTTGAGTAGTGGAGACTCCAGGATATCGCGTAGCAGCGTGGCATGATCCACCGTATCAAATGCCGTAGATAGGTCCAGGGCGACGGCAACAGTTCTATGGCAGGGTTGTTTTTGGTTGAGTCCGTAGGTGATCTGCAATGAAATCATGTTTAGGGCTGGGGTGGTGCTGTGGTTTTTCCGAAAACCGTGCTGGTGGTGCGCTATCGTAAGGTGTTCGGTGAAATCCGGAAGAAGCAGAGCTTCCAGTATCTCGGCAACTGGTGAGAGAAGCGATATGGGGCGGTACGATTTGCCTTTGTCAGATGGTTTTCCCGGTTTGGGAGGTGGGATTACCCGGGCGAACTTCCATATGCCTGGTATTTGCAGCGATTGGAAAGGATAGGTTCAGAAGAGATGTTAGGTAGTCAATTCCTGGTTTGCCGAGTTTTTTAGCATCAGCATGGAAATCTCATCAGGACCAAGTGTTTTGGAAGGTTTTGCCTTTAGTATGACAGCCTTGACTTGGACAGCCTTGTCGTATTTCGTCCCGTGGAAGGTGGTGTAGTTTCCTAACAGTGATTCTCTTGTGTCGGCTACTTTTCTGTGGATGTTCGATTAACTGCTTGTTGAAAGTCTTGGCGCATTTCCTTTGGTCATTCGTAGGGAAGGCATTAAAGGAAATAGCTATGTTGTCATTACGTTTGGTGGGGTTCGCAAGATTTTCGATGGTGGACAACAGTTTCTTGACAGGTTGCATTTGTCTAGGTGTTCGTGGCACTTTTTTCTGCGGTATTCGTCCACTAGGCGTCGAATCTCGTTGTTCAGTTGTTGCATTCTGGCATCTGATAAGTCTGCTAGTCTAATGGCGTCACTTGCGTCTGCTAGTTGAGCGGCAGTAGCTGGAAAGTTTGGTCTAATTTTGAGGATCCTGCTTTCCGGTATGAAACGTGCTGCTGCTTTGTTGATTATTTTGTGGAGGGTTCTTTCTCCTGAAAAGGTGTTCGATGGGGGTGGTATATTACGAAGCAGTTATTCGTGTAGGTATAGTTTTCCCAGTCCGCCTTGTTGTAGTTGATGAAAGTCCTAATCTCTCGAACTAGGAAGTTGTCAGCGGTCTCGATAGTGATAGTGATTGGCAGGTGGTCGGAGCCCAAGGTGACATCTATTTTCTAGGTGGTGCATGTTAGGAGCAGTGCGCTGGCTAGACTTATGTCGGGTGAGCTGTTGCAATTGCTGGCAATTCTGGTTGGTGTGTTCTCATTCAAAGTGCCAAAGTCTGAGTTATCGAGTTGCTCGGCAAGATGCATGCCACATTGATCGGTGCCCAGGGCTGAAAATTATAGATCGTTGTGGGTGTTAAAGTCACCTAAGATCAATTTGTTGTCTCCATGTAGGAGGTGTTCTATAGATGGGCGGTGGGATGATGCACAGCAACTGGTGGGTGGTATGTATACGTTCACAATTTCTAGTACGGGTGAGCTGCAAGTAATGGCAATTCGCTGTTGTTCAAGGAAGTCATCAGGTATTACTGGTGTTTGTAGCGTGATAGGGCTGTATTTGCTGACGGTGTGATAAATGATAAATGCCAGGCCTCCGCCAGTGTTTCTCGCTCTGCCTTCCGGTGGAATATGATAGTCGCCTATCCTGTTAGACCTGGGTTTAAAAGACCTGTTGGAACTAAGTTTGGTTTCCTGGATAGCGGCTATTAGGATGTTATTATGCTCCATGAAGTTTGTGAGGTCGTGGATTTTATCGGCGATGTCATTGCAGTTCCATTGCAATACTTTGACTGCGGAGGGGCATTGGTGCAGGGGCCGACTCGACGTCTCTTATTGATGTTTTTTAGTTCTGCAGCACCTGCAAATGAAATTAGAGTTCCATTCTCGGTGGGTTACAGACCTAAGCAGTTACGAAGAAGTGGGCGCACTGCGCGTGAGGTTCCAAGTTGAAACCTCAGAAAACACCAAAAAAAAAAAGAAGTTTTTCACGGTCCCACCTCTCGCGAACATCTGACAAACATCCGAGAGCATTGTTGTCACGAAAAATCTTCTCACAAACGCCCTTCGGATACGGCACTAAACTGTAGGTCCCTTTCATTCCCGTGAAAAAAAAATGTAACGCACACAACATGAGTGGTTGCGAGAAGCTAGGCCCTGGCACTTAAAAGAGCTGTTGCCCCAAATATTTTTTTTTTCTTAGTTACGAAGATTGTCTTTGTCTGGTTGGGATAGCAGACGAGGCAGAATTTTTTAACAGTTTTGACGAATGACCAACAATTTTTAATACAGTTTGGACATTTTAAAATTTGTTACCTCAATTTTTGGTCACGTACAAATTTTACACTTCGAATTTGGGCATGGAGTCTTTCCTGGCTTCTTTTAGCTTCTATCGGTTTTCCTAAGATTTGTTGGCTTTATAAGACCGCAAACTAACATGGAACGGATGTAAGAGTTGCAGTCATTTAAGAGTATAAGTGCAAGTTGTAAACAAAATACTGATGATTCCATAATGTTTTTATCGTGAAATAGCCCCGAAATCATAACAAATGTCCTTGACATAGGCAGAAATGCCATCTATCTGTGTATATACAAGAAGCCGTTTATCACACACGATACTGTTGCAGTTGCAGCAGCTCCATCCACCCTTCTGACAAATCGCTTGAGGATACAAAAGCACCACAGCGTACAACACAAAAAAAGAGAATGGTGACACTCGCCATCAATTTTCGGGGGTAATTGCAGAAGTACGAGAGAAGAGTGGAAAATCTAGCACCAGGACCAGCACCCAAATCCAAAGCGATTTCCAATTGATTCCTGACCGCCTTCAGCTGGGTGCCGTATCCGTATCTGCAGCTCTTTCGCCTCTCGTACATCACACCGCCAGCCGCCGGCCGCCGCACTTCGAATCCACCAAACAGTGTGCGTTCCTCTGGTGATTTAGTTTTTCGCTCGCTTTTTGTTTTTGACTTCGGTTTTGCATTTCTTTTTTGTGCTGGTGCTCCTCTGCATTCTGCTTATTTGTGAGATATTTATTGCCACAGATCGCCAGCTGATATACACACATATAATGTGTTTGGAACGTCGTGGCCGTGGTTTACGAGATATGCCCGCCACCACACTCCCGGCCGGGCAGGGTGTTGTCGTCTTTTTGTTTCCCCGATTCTTTTTTCGATCCGATTTTCGGAACGTTTTTGTCGGTCGGCTGTGCTGGGGCTCTGCCTGTGTGCGGAGGAATAATTGTTGTGCAACAATCGGTGGTTCAGGTTGTGCCAGAGGAGGGGCGCACACGGTACTATCTACCAATAGTTATCACTTGGTACAATCTGCGGCAGGAATCTTGTATTTGTTTGTCGTTGGGGTATTGTTTCGCGTAAAATGTTAAATATTATAGGTGCCTATATATTTATTGATGCAGGGAAGTGGTGGAACGTGCAGCAGGACTGGCGGAAAGGAGCAGATAATCAGATTGGGGGAAAGAGTGCGGTGCCCTAAGGGGCAGTGAAGGCGGTCTGTGAAGGTAATAAACAATCGGACAATTGGTATCAATACTTCGACTGTCGACCGTTAACCACAAGGAGACCATATGAGGTCAGTGCCGGGCTACTTATGTGGCAAGGATTACATTGGAGTGTATGGTGTGCAAAAGGGAGTTACAAATGAAACTCCTTTAGGGCTCAGTTAAGAAGGTGGTGTGGCAGGCAATTGCATTAGGCACTGTCGTCACTTTGTCTAGTGAGTTTCTTTCAAAGGAAAGAAGGAAGTGGTTGGTAATGCACTTTCTCACGTCATTTGTCATAGGAATTTTATAGGTGGTAAATAAATTTAACGGTAATTTCAATATGAATTTAGTAGACGTGCAAAAAAAAAAAATAATGTCCCTGAACTCGGTCTGTCTACCTATCCGTTCGTGTTTATGTACGCTCGACTGTAATCTAATCAACTAACAGGATTTTCTTCAAACTTCTTATTTGGTGCTTCTGGGGTCACTTTTCGAGGCGAAATGAGCCAAGTTTTCATTCTAACCTCAAAATTAATGGTAATTTATTTAGGGCTGCCTTCGAAGAGAAGTCGATTTTCTCGAAAACGTATTTAAGGATTTTCTTGAAATTTCATACTTGGATTGTAATATCTGTACATAAACAATAAAGTTACGCTTTACTGGATACCCGGTCATGTCGGGATAAAAGGTAACGAAGCAGCAGACGCCTTGGAAAGACAAGGGGCTGCAGAATTCTTCATTGGACCGGAACCATTCTGCGGAAATGGGGGAACATACCATGCGCGAGGAATTCAGAAAAATGGAGAAAGAAGATAGGGCAAGAACCTGGAACAACACCATTGGCCTGCTGCAAGCTAAGAAACTACTGGGATGTTAGGTAGTAGTTTATCCGGAAAAATATTCAGTCCAGTTGAATGGGCGGTAGGCACAGGCCTCTACCTGGAGGCAGGTTAATGTGGTTTTCATCCCCAAGCCGGGCAATAGGCCTAGCGAGCTGCCTAAATCATACAGACCTGTAAGTCTAACATCATTCATCCTACAATGGAGAGACTCATAGATATCCATATTAGAGACCGGTTAGGTCTGTCTAACCCTCTGCACTCGAATCAGTATGCATACAGGAAAGGCAAATCTACAGTAGGTGCCCTTCACTATCTCGTCAAAAAGATAGAGGGAACACTCAGTTCAAGGGAGATAGCCTTATGTGCATTTCTTGATATCGAGGGCGCATTCGATAACACTGGTTACGACACGATCGCAAGGGCGATCAGTAGCAGAGGTATCGAAGAATCGACCAACCAATGGATCAGGGCCATGCTGGTTAGTCGATTCATTACTTCCTCCTCTGGGGAAGTGTCGGTGTCCATAACTGCAGCCAAAGGCTGTCCTCAAGGAGGAGTTCTTTCCCCCCTGTTATGGTCTATAGTCATCGAAAACTTGTTAATAGATCTTCACAGATCAGGCTACACCACCGTCGGTTATGCTGACGATTTGGCGGCTTTTATCAGAGGTAAACACAGCACGACAATTTCCAACGTCATGCAAAGTGCAATATCTCAAGTTGTAGAATGGTGTAACAAAGAAGGACTATCCATCAATCCTAGTAAAACCGTTCTGGTGCCGTTTACAAGGAAGACACAGGTCAACCTTGAATCTATTACAATCAAAGGCGCCACACTAGTTTATTCCAGCGAGGTCAAATATCTTGGTGTAATTGTTGACAAACGACTTAATTGGAATTCACATATCAAGTCCGCCACTGAGCGCGCTTCTAGAGCCTATATGGCAGAACTTGGGGTCTCTCTCCTAAGATGATACATTGGTTGTACATAATGATGGTTAGACCCATTATCACATACGCGGCCATTGTCTGGTGGCCAAAAACTCTCCAGCAGACAACGGCAAACAAGTTGCAGAAGTTGCAAAGAATTGCCTGTCTTGGCATTACAGGTGCAATGCGCACCTGCCCTACGACAGCTCTGGAAGCTATTGTTGGGCTTACACCCTTACCAATCTTCATTAGGAATATGGCTGCTAGATATGCCATCAGGCTGCAGCTAGATCACGAGTATAAACCAGGTGACCTTGTGGGACATTTAAAGATACTCAATCCCTAAAAGAGACATGTTCTGCACTTTACCAGATATTATGGTCAGGCAACACTGCTTTGGTAGGTTATTCGAGGTTGAAATATTGGACCGCCAAAACTGGTCCAATGGTGCTCCAACACTGGACCCTAGAACTCTGGTCTGGTTCACCGACGGTTCGAAGATGGATTCTGGGGTTGGAGCTGGGGTTTTTGGACCCAACACAAAGATTTCGGTACCTATGGGTACGACTCCCACTGTGTTTCAGACTGAAATCCATGCCATTGAGATTTGCGCCAGACGCAGTCCCCGCAAGGGGATCAAAGGCGCTAGAATACATATCTACTCGGATAGCCAAGCAGCACTTATGGCACTGTCGTCCAACCAAATGGACTCCAGAACCGTGAAATGCTGCTACGATGCATGACAAGACCTTGCCAAATACAACAGGGTAAAACTCGGTTGGGTACCTGGACACCAAGGTATTGTGGGCAACGAATCTGCAGATGAACTTGCTAGGGCTGGCTCAGAATCTGTGTTCATAGGTCCTGAACCTTATTGTGGCGTCAATTGGGCGACAGCTAAAACGCTGATTAATGAATGGGAAAACAAACTTCGTCTAGACCACTGGACTAGTGGGCCAGGTCTAAGACAATCCAAACGATTAATCAAGCCTTACTCCTATAAGGAAATCCTTAACTTAGATAGGGAAAGCATTAAGAAGCTTGTGGGCTTTCTTACTGGCAATTGCGGCTTGAGATACCACCTTAACAAGATGAGCCTGTGCCAAGAGAAGGACTATCGGTTCTGTTTAGAGGAGGATGAAACTTCCGAACACATTCTTTGTGAATGCCTGGCACTACACTGGTTAAGGAAACGTATTCTCCACAAAGAGATACTTACTTCAGTGGAACTGAAATGCTTCGATACTAAAGACATACTCACTTTCATAAGGGAGGTAGTACGTCTGTTAGATTAACTCCAACCCTCCGATACAATAGATCTTTCAGGTCGCAGTGTCGTTGCCACGCGGGCTTGGGTTGTACAAGAGGAAAAAACACTCCTAACTATATGTTGCATCTGGAGACCGGGACACCTCCCCTCTTCCTGGGCAGTTTAAAAATGCATTTTGGTTATGTTGCGAAAATTATGGCTATGAACCAAGAAAGACTGCCGAGATTAATATTAGCCCAAGTTCTATTATCAAAAGCAAGCTTTATCGCAGAGTGGGAAAGTCTAGCGCCCAGCTGCAGCTTGAATTTGAACGTAACACCAGATATGGAGTACTCATCAGTAAGGAAACATTTTAACACCCTACTAGAAAGAACTGCAAATATGACGTATGATAAGTACATAGCCGATGCTCGGCAGTCAATCTACAGGACCTGCTATTGCAGTTTGAAATATAACCTACAAGATAGAACTTACTTTCTAAGCTCAAATTTAACTGAGATGATAAGTAGTTAATTAAGTGTGTGTTATCTAAGGTGAAACTGAACAAAGCAGCGGGTGTTGACCGAATACTTTATGCATTTTTTATCAACGCCTCGGATGAGTTCATAGAAAAGTTAGCTTCAGCGTATGACCTGGCCCTAATTAGAAGCAGTGTAGATGAGACCTTTGGCGAAAGCATTGTGTTTCCTATATTTAAAAAGGAAGATGCTAATCAACCTTGTAACTACAGAGGCATATCCTTTATGAACTGTATAGCCAAAATCATGATGGGTATTATAAACGAGCGGTTGTCAGTATGGGTTGAAGAACATAGGAAACTAAATGAATACCAAGCTGGATTTCGCAAACAGTACTCGACAACAGACAACATCTACAACCTAACGGCAATAATCCAACTAAAATTCGCAGAAAACAAGAAAGTGTATGCGTTTTTTGTAGATTTCAAGGCAGCGTTCGACAAAGTGCCAAGAAAGCTCCTAATGTACAAACTTTTCGAAATGGGAGTGTCTTCAAAAATAGTTTGTTTTTTACAAAGTGTATATAAAAACACAAACTCATTGGTGTGGACTGGATGTGAACTCTCAGACTCGTTTGAAACACATACTGGCGTGAAACAAGGATGCTTGCTATCACCATTACTTTTTGCATTGTATCTTAGTGATCTGCATGAACATCTGGGAGGAGGACTATATTTAGGCTCGCTAAATATAAGGCTACTACTGTATGCCGATGATATTGTGATTTTGGCCGATGATGTCAAAACTTTGCAAAGAATGATCAATAAATTAGATACATATATACTGCGATACCTGGGGTATGGAAGTTAATATGAACAAGAGCGAAATTATGGTTTTCAGAAGAGGCGGGAGATTAGGAAGACAAGAGAAGTGGACGTACAAGGGTGAACCAGTGAAAAGTGCTGCTGAGCATAAGTATTTAGGAGTAATACTAACACCAGGAATGTCCCCTTCAAAGCATGTTAATAGTAGAAACGCTGCAGCTTAAGCTAGCATAATGCTACATGAAAAGACTTCCTTAAAAAAAACAGGTCACGCTTAGATCGAAATGGAAGTTGTTTCTAGCTGCCTGCAGAACAGTATAAACATATGCAGCGCAAGTATGGGGGTATTCTTGTTTCGAGGAGGTAGATAAATTGCAAGGATATTTTGTAAAACGTACATTAAAACTACCTGAGTTTACTCCAAACTATGTGATAGCGCTAGAAACTGGAGCGGAAGAAGGCCATAATTACACCTTGAATCTACATATGCGTTATATTGCAAAGACGCTTTTTGAATACGATATAGAGAGGCTTCCACATAAACTCTCAAACATGATAAAGACTAAAAAGCTATTTTGGTTCAAAGAGCTTCAAAGGTTGGGGTTAGACTTTGGCCTAAACTGGGACGATGAACACCTTTCCCAAAACGAGTGGCATAGTAAATGCATAGCACTAAGTGAAAATTTGAAGCAGCGTATATATCACCAGCATGTATCAAAAGCCAAAGATAGCGAAACGCGAATCTACAAAAACCTCGATTTTACTAAAGGCAACGCTTATTGCAATGACAACAGCCGGCAATGTGATATTAGCTGGTTTATTAAAGCGCAAGCAGATCTTATTCGCCTAAATGGAAATAGCTTCAACATTGGAGATACAAGCCTATGCACGCTCTGCAATTTAAGGGAAGAAGAAACAATCCAGGCATTTTATGGGCAGATGACAGGTGCTTAGGGAGTTTAGATGCAAATACTTTAATAAAAATATGATCTCAGAAGAGGAAATAATTAATATTGTAAATGTAGGCTTAGATGAAATTTGGAAAAATGTTGTTAACTATATAACTTCCGGTTTAAATTATAGAAAGCTAATAACAGAAGAATTTGACTAAATTACAGAAGAATGAATTAAAAGTAAACAGACTTTTCTACCGACAGACGGTTTAATCCATGTCGTATGTTCTTTAATACTATGTAACTTATAATTTTGAAGTAAAAGCATTTTTTTGTAAAATATTATTTCAAAATAAAGAACTATTATAGAAGACATATTATTGAGGGCACTCTTTAGTTCACCTTTGTTTTTTCGTACTTTCACATGTAATTTATCTTAGTCAATTTATTTTGTCAATCTGATAGACGGCCTATGGCCAAATCCAATTAGACTTGTAAGTCAATGAAATCTATCTATCTATCTATCTGGTATAGACAGTTAAAAAAACATATGAGGTGATAGTAATCATCGACAAGACTTCTACAAGAGTGGCTTAGTTGTTCCTCTTTTCGAATTATCAGTCCCGAAAGCATAACAGCGTCTTCCAAAGCTGATTCAGATACTAGTTTGTCTATCGCTCTTTACATTTTACAAATCTGAACGAACTCCTACTGGTTTGAGAAAGCAGCCAGTCAAATTTACGATAGACCCATTGGCGAGTGTGGTTCAAATGAAATGACCAACCCCGTGCCTTATAACCATCATTTGAAAATTCAAATTACAACCATCCATCAAAACCCCAAAAATCCTACTACACCCTATGATAGCCACAAAAAAAAATACCCAAATGTCGCCCATTTTTAACCTCTTCCGCATGACTACATAGTCACCACATACACATAGCACACTACCCAAACAAAAAGTTATCACTTAGCCCATATCACATTCAAAAATCCACTCAAAAATATAACCTGGAACTTTATATGCAGAGTGTAGTCGAATGATAAAACCGAAAATCCTATTTTATCGCACACCAAACCGCTGCCGCGTGCCCAGCCAACTACCACCATCTACTCATTCCCCCCATACCACTCTGAGTACAGAGAGATATCCTTTCCAGTGGGAGAATAAAAAAAAAAATAAAATACCGATGACGCCCTTGTGAAGCATTTTAAATTATTGCCAATAAAAATTTAATCTGCAAAAGATTTCCACCCCCTACCCCAGTACCCCCCAAACACACACATTTGCTGGTCACCATAAAAACCATTAGCCATTAGAAAAAAAGGGGTGAAAAAGGATATCATCTCGTGAACAGAGAAGAGTTCTTATTTTTTTATTCAGCTTGCTGTTACCATCATTAATTCTATTCTTCTGCCTTCGAAGGAAAGATGAATCTTTGTCCTGTGAAGGCTCTGGCTCTGCCTTCATGTTTATCTCGAAAACGCACTCAATGTGCAGGGAGAAGGAAGAAAAAAAACCAGAAAGAAGGACACCAAGCCATAATTAATCATGTGGTAAAGTTATTGTCACCCACCACGATACATCCCACAAATAGTGTTATCCTTGGAGCTGGGACTACAAAAAAAAAAAAAAGTTCATCCCCCTGAGTGAGTTTGATGGCTGCATACGAGTTATCACAAGCACGTTGCCAATCGCCATGCGAAAGGATTACTTTTATTATCCACCCTCACCCACCAAATATTGCAATTGACTTGGAGACATAAAAATGTGAATTGATTTTGCTATGACGCCCACTTGCCTCACGCCCACTCAGGGGGAGAGATGGAGAGATTTTTTATTTAACTGCCACTGCGACCAACCAACCCTTCTGCGGAGAGTAAAATCAAAAAACAATTTTATGTGTCCCACTTTGATATCTAATATCAACCAACTTGCAGTCATATCCTTACTCGGGTGGGTGGCCAGTGGCCGCGGAGTGTGGGTGTACTTTGTCCATATAACTGTTTCTAGGATATATTATATTTTCATATTTTCTTGGGAAAAATTTTATTCGTTTTTGCTCATTTTTTTTTGCTCGTTTTGTTGTTAAAAAGGATGACGACGTTGTCGTCGTCTTATGGTGTCCAACATCCCCATACCTTCGCCCTTAATAGTGTTTGTATGTGTGTGCTCGCTGGTTTTCTTATCTCTGGCAACCAGACGCTTTTAAGTGTACAATATCTAAGGGTGGAGTCATATCACACACAAAAATTTTAACTTGTCGCTTCGTTTCGTCCTGCCACCACTTCCTCATCCTTTTCATATTTCTTTATTCAATTTATATCCTTTAACACATATTCGTCTATATCTGCATTTTTGATGTCGAAAGGCTACCCCCGGGGCAAGGCTGTCGTCTTAGACTCTGCGTCTTTCACGAGTGAAAAATGAAAGGGGTATGCTTTGGTCGGGGTGTTATATGAAAAGGACGCGATAAGGATTACTAATAATGATGATGGCGATGAAACTACACAATGAAAAAAAAGAAAGAAACATTGACTTTGAGAGAGTTGGTGAAATTGTATCGTTTCTCTGGACCGCCACCCTCCTCGTCCTGGCGAATAAATATTTACAATTTTACAACAGTAAAAGTAGAGAGCCAAGCATCGGGATGGACTTCACGCAAGGATATTACCAGTGAGTAAATATTTACGTTGACATTTAAGATGAAGGGCGAGTGAAAACTTTATTCGGATGATTGTGGTGAAAACACGTTCGCCATAATCCTTGGAATGGGAATGGGCTTCGGTGTGATTGAAAAACGGGACGAGAGGATTCAAAAGTGCACAATCATCTTTGAGATTCGATGAGATTTTTTTTTTATAAATGAATTGGCTTTAGGGTTGGAGTTTGAGGCATTGGAATAGAAATGTGTGTAAATCCGAGATGGTCTTAACAGGGTGCCACTTGCAAGGTCTACTCAATAAATTTCCGATTCAAATATTTAGTTCATAAGACTGTAGGTAGTCTTATAATTCACGAAGGTTACGATGGTTGTAAGTTGGGCTATTCGTTCGACGATGATGCAACATCGTCTTAAGAAAGACTAAGCTGACAGTTTCTTTCGCGGAAGACATGAGGCTTTAGATGGCAAACGACTAACAAAGGCCTCGTAGGGGCAGCATCTCCCGATAGGTGTTGGTCCGCTAAGTAACGAGAAAGAGCCACTGCAGCCGAAAACCTAGCAGCTCTGTTAGTAAGCCCTACTCCCACCTCCTCGTGGTGCCATCTGGGGATTTCTTCGGAAATTGCTAACGGGAGAGGACGAATGGCGAGCTTCCTGCGCCAAAAAACAGGATAAGTGTCGGTTGGTCTGTGGCTCAGCGAGCCGCAACCGTAAAAACTTTTACTGCTCCGAAACGAAAACCAACGCCTCGGATACGGACGGATAATTTGATGACGACCTTTGGCTATCGGACACGGACAACGATCGGATTCTGGAACGTTAAGACCCTCCTGGACTCACTCAAGGAAGGGCCTTATAACGCCAGATTTCTCCACTTAGAACGCGAATTCGCAAGGTATAAAATATACATCTTAGGGCTGAGCGAGATAAGATGGTTCGAAGCTGGGGAATTCATCTCCCCAACCAAAAACACTGTCATGCTCTACTCTGGGAAACCAGCTGGAAGTGCACGGAGTTCCGGAGTAGGACTCATGCTAACTCCAGCAGCACGTAGTAGCCTCATATCCTGGAAACCCCATAATGACCGGATATTGACGGCTAGGTTCCAGAGTAGAGTTAGAAAAATTACCATCATACAGTGTTATGCTCCGACTCTAGACGCGACTGAGGATGAAAAGGATGATTTTTATAGCCACTTAGGCGCCGCCTACAACCAAACGCGTAATGGGGACATCGTAATGGTGATGGGAGATTTCAATGCCAAGGTGGGTAGCGACAACACCATACTTAAGCACGTGATGGGAGTTCACGGCGTGGGAGACCGTAATGATAACGGTGAGCGGTTTGTGGACTTCTGCAATACCAACCGCCTAGTCATCGGAGGTACGCTGTTTAAGCATAACACCTGCCACAAAATCAGTTGGGTCTCTACTGATAGGCAACGAACATCCAACCAGATCGACCACATTGCGATCAGTCGCCGCTTTAGAAATTGTTTCCTGGACGTCCGAAACAGACGTGGAGCTGACGTCGGACTAGAACGAGATCACCATCTTATGGTAGCTCATTTACGCCTTCGTACTGCATCCGTCAACAGCAACCGCTCAAACCTACTTAACATCACCAGGTTTAATATCGACAGGCTCAAGGTTCCCCAAGTGCGCCAACAGTTCAGGGACCATCTTGCCTTAGAAGCAGAAGCAATCAGCAGCATAGAGAACATGGATGACCACTGGAGTGCTGTGAAAAATGCTTTTGCGACTGGGGCACGCACGTATGTCGGTAAAAAGCAAAAACACCACCGCACATGGCTTTCTACAGACACCTGGAGACGGATCGATGAGCGTACAGCAATCAAGGCTCGGATTGCAGCGGCCTCAGCAGTAGAGAGAACCGAGCTTGAAGCCCAATACCGTGCGAAGAAGAAAGAAGTGCAGCGTAGTGTGAGACGTGACAAACGTCAATATATCAACTCACTGGCCTCAAGGGCTGAAGAAGCAGCGAGCAGGTGCGACAGTAGGACTGTGTATAGCATCACTAAGGAGCTCATCGGTGGTCGAAACTCCAAACAACATCCAGTGAAAAGTCTAGACGGTAACCTTCTGATTTCGGATGAGGATCAGCTCACTAGATAGAGAGAACATTTTGCTACAGTGCTAAATCACATAGACGATGGCGGTATGATCTCGAATTCGAATGAGCAGTTCGAAGCAACAAACTCCCGAATTCGCACCGCATCTCCCAGTAAAACCGAGATAATAACAGCAATCAAGTCCCTCAAGAAGAACAAGGCGGTGGGTATTGATGGCATCCCTGCCGAGCTATTTCAAGCGGCGCCAAATACATCGGCAGATTTGCTGCATCCCCTAATTCGGAGAGCTTGGGATAGTGAACAATTTCCACAGGAGTGGAAAAGGGGGATCATCATTAAACTTCCAAAGAAGGGAAACTTAATGGATTGCGGTAACTGGAGAGGTATATGCGTTCTTCCAGCCGTGGCTAAAATAATAGCTAAAATAATTCTAGAACGAATTAAAGAACATTTAGATTCAACTTTCGATGTCGAACAGGCAGGCTTTCGCGCTGGATCCTCCTGCATTGACCACATAAACACCTTACGGATCATTATCGAACAATGCGTTGAGTATAGATCTCCGCTACTTCTTCTTCTTCTTCCTTTTATCAGCGAGGCCATGATCCGAAAACAAGGGATCACAACCCTCCCACATCACCGCATTTCTACTGATCCGCCTGTGGGGTTCGCCTATTTGACCTCAGAAAATATCGGCAGGCCTGCCGATTTTGGATCACTCGGTTACTGAGGCCAATGAAATGCCGATGTCGTCGCATTTGTCTGATCCAGGCGTTTATAGGCCTGCCTTTCCTACATCGCGATGTCTTTGGAACGTGCATTGATATTGCCTTTTTAACAGGGTTCAAATGATCTCTTCTTTGAACGTGGCAATACCAACTGAGCCGGTCACGCTCTATTTTTTGTACGATGGTTTCCTTGATGTGAAAGCTTCCACGGATCTTCGAACTTCTTATTCGATCAAGCTTTGTCACTCCTGCTGTCATGCGAAGCATCTTCATCTCAGCTGCCGTTAATTTACTCTCATACTTTTTGTACATCGTCCAACATTGTGAACCGTATGTGAGCGCTGGACGTACAACTGCGGTGTAGAGCCTTCCTTTCAACTTAGGGGGCATTTTTTTGTCACAGAAGATAGCGGAATTTTCTCGCCACTTCATCCACCCTACGCTAACACGATGATTGATGTCGTCATCACAAGTTGCTTTGCTATTGATCATAGATCCCAGATATTTGAACTTTTCGCACTTGGGAAGCACTGTTCCATTCAAATAAATGTCTGGAATAGGCCTGAGTGGATCAGAGAACGGGCAGCACAAGTACTCTGTCTTTTTTGAACTAATGCGATACCCATTTCCCTCCAAAACGTCCACCCACACATCAAGTGCTCGTTGCAGGGATGTAGGATCCTCACTTATGATGGCTCCATCGTCAGCAAAGAATAACTGATGTACCTTGGGGTCCATCACTTTACCTTCAAGCAGATAATCAAGGACTGTAATAAAGAGCAAAGGACTTAAAACGCTTCCCTGGTGTACCCCGACTTTGATTGGGAACTCTTCGGTTACTCCAGCGGGGCATCTTACTTTTGTCTTTGCTCCTGCGTACATGTCCATAATCATCTGTACATAGGTTTCTGGAACCCCTCGGTGTCTTAGCGCCACCCATATCAGATCTCGTGGTTGTCTGTCGAATGCCTTTTCAAAGTCAACCAATACAATATGCAAATCCCTTAAGGAATCACGATGTTTTTCCATTATGATCCTTATACTTTGGATTGCATCTGTGGTTGATTTACCCGAGACAAACCCGCACTGATCATCAGATAGCCGTATTATTTTTCGCAGTCGGCCACCTAATACCCGCTCAACGATCTTCATGGTGTGTGACATCAGCTTGATCGAACGGTAGTTATCACAGTTTCGCGTATCACCCTTCCCTTTGTATACAGGGAGAAGGTAACTTTCCCTCCATTCATTCGGCATTGGATCACCTCTCACGAATTTGGAGATGAGAATTCTGAGCCATCTGAACCCGATATCTCCCATCATTTTCCAGAACTCAGAGGGTATTTCGTCTGGCCCAATTGCTTTTCGTTTTTTGGAGTATTTGACCGCCTCACTAACTTCTTCGACTGTAATGTCGGGTATTTCTTCACAGTTAGGGGTGGCTCTTGGAAAGTATAGCCGGGGAAACTGTTCATTCAAAAGCTCTTCACAATACTGCCGCCACCTCTGCAGAATTTTGTCGTCATCCACAAGAAGCTGGCCATGAGCATTGCTAATGAACTTTGGCGAACGAATCTCCTGAGCATTCTTCCTTCTTTGGGCGGCTATTTTGAAGATAGTGGCACTCTTGTTCATATTGTGTCTTCGCAGATCCTGGATAGCCTGGTTTGCATCAGCAACCGGGGAAAATATTTTCTCCAGCTCCCGATACAGGCCCTCCGTACTCTCTGCTTGAAGCTGGGCGCACTTCTTCTTCGCTTTTTTCTTGCAGCATCTGTATTCCATTTCGAGGCGAGCTTTTTCGTCACTATTATTAGAGGGGCACTTTGACCAAGCTTTGAAAGCCGCTTTCTTCTCATTTATCACTTTCTTAGCTTCATCACTCCACCACCATGTTTCTTTGGCGTGTTGATGGTGGCCTTTTGAAGCTCCTAGCAGTGATTTGGCCTTCTTTAAGCAAGTTCGCTGTAGGGAATCCCACATATTTTGTGCTCTGCACTCTTCATCCTCAGCTCCGTTGATGGTGTGAGAGAGGTAATTCTTCATTACGAAAACAAAAGCCTCGCCTTTTTCTTTGTCCAGATCTCCGCTACATTTACTGTTTATCGACTTCGAGAAAGCTTTCGACAGATTGAATCGAGATGCTATCTGGTTGGCCTTGCGCAGGAGAGGCATCCCAGAAAAACTAATAGCTATTATCAAGGCTACATATGAGGGCGGTAAGTGTCACGTCGTGCACAATGGTAAGGTGTCGGAGGATTTTGAAGTCCAAAGTGGAGTACGTCAAGGGTGCATACTGTCACCACTATTGTTTTTGGTGGTTATCAGCGATGTACTCCGTGCAGCATTGACGGAAGGCAGCTATGGAATTCGTTGGACTATGACATCTTACCTTAAACACCTAGATTACGCTGACGATGTTTGTCTACTTTCACATCGGATAATGGATCTTCATCTGATGGCCCAAAATCTAGAAGCTGAGGCAAATAAAGTGGGGCTAAAAGTAATCACAGCCAAAACAAAAGCCCTGAGCACTTCTTCTAACAACCGCGCTCAACTTAACATTGCCGGACAGGAAGTCGAGAAAGTTGATAACTTTCTTTATTTAGGAAGTGTGGTCTCGGCTAATCGCGGTGGCACCGAACTGGATGTGTGCAGCAGAATCGGGAAGGCTAAAGCTGCGTTCGGAATGCTATCTAAAATCTGGAGAAGCAATGTTATCAGCTTAAGAACCAAGCTGCGACTGTTCCGCTCCAACGTAGAATCAGTGCTGCTTTATGGGTGCAGTACTTGGAAGGTGGACACCATTAACACACGGAAGCTGCAAGTCTTTGTAAACAAATGCTTAAGAATCATCTTGGGGATATTTTGGCCGAACCGCATCTCTAACGAACAGCTTTATCTGAGAACGGGCCAAGAACCTATAAGCATTACTATACGAAGAAGAAAGTGGCAATGGATTGGACACACCCTACGGCGCGAAGACAACTCCATTGCGAAATACGCTATGCAGTGGAATCCGCTCACCCAGGCAGGCAGAATAGCGGGACGCCCTAGGCAAACGTGGCGCAGAACAGTTGAGGAGGAATCGAGCTCTTTAGGAATGAGTTGGAGGCAGCTCAAACGCGTTGCAGAACTTCGAACACGATGGCGCGCAGGCGTGGTTGACGCCCTATGCCCCCCGAGGGGTTAAAGGATCTAAGAAGAAAGAAAGAATGAGGCTTATCCCTAATGGGCCTACAAGGCAATGAAATGAACTTTCCTCCCATCATTTGGTAGAAAGGGATTTCGTGTAAGTATGTGACTACTTCTTTCACTGAACTCAAACTCTGTAACACAAAGCACGAGCACACCAAGCTTTGCTCTAGATATACTACTAAATCCACCCCATCATGGTACTTAAATCATAAGCAATACAATGAAAGCAATCCTTCGTCTTGGACGAGGTGGCGTTTAGTGGACTTTTGATGACCCCGTATTCCTGTGGTGTCTAACGCAATGACACCTGGACTCTGACTGTTGCTCATATTTAAAGTCGATTTTCCTCATGCTCAGTGTCGGGGCTGACTAAAATCTGAGACAGGAAGGAGATGTTGTTAAACTTTGAAGGATGGCTCTAATAAAGACGGGCTAAGCATTAACTTTTTAAGAGCACTAATCACAGAGAGCAATTAAGGAAAAGAGCGGTTAGGACTAGTAGTGAATTAATAACTCTTATGATCACCGTCAACATTCAACTACTTTCTTATCTTTGGTACGCAGTACGCAGTACAGTCAATAAACAATTGCCCATAGACCCCAGGAATGCAAGCAGATGAAAGAAGAAGGCAGCACAAATAAGAATCACATGTTGAAAATCCTTTGAATTCTCCTCCGCTAGTGTTTATAAATACAAAGGAGATAAAAATCACAACAGAGCCTTCTGATTTGGAATGACCTACCGTGAGTACTGAGCAGCCAAACAGTAGGACCAAAGAGCAATCAGAATAGCAATCACAAATGAGCCTCTGATTCGGTATATATCAGAGAGTACAGAGCAATCTCAACTATGCCCTATTCAAAGTGATAAGCAGTATTTGATGCTTACCTCCACCAACAAGGCTCTCCATTTAGCTCGGTCTTTAGTTAATTGCCTCCAGTTGCGCACTCCAAGTTAGTCGAGGTCCCCTTGATCTTGTGCGCGCCACCTACGGCGAGGAGGTCCTCTACTGCGGGCCGGAGCGTTAGTGTCCATTCGCTCTACATGTCCTAGCCATCTCAGACGTCCAATACGCAATTTTGACTAGGTCAGCTGTACAGATCGTATAGTTCGTGATTGAATCTTCTTCTCCAAAACCCGTCAACGCGAGAACGTTGGGAGTAGGTATATGTGTGAATAATTTGGGCGAGAGTGAAGGAGACTATTGTGTAGCATGTAAACTACGATTTAGTCAATATTAATGAAAAACAATCAACACATAGTCGATTGTAGTTTGAAGGTGTAGATGAAGAGAGTGGGTAGGCCTGTTTCGAGCAGCAGAACGTAACTAGGTGTTGTTGCAGGTAGATGAAATAGTTTTTTAAGGAAGAAGCGTTGGAGCTTCTTACTTCTTCGTATGACCTATATCCCCATGTTTGACAACTATAACACATTACGGAACGCATCACTGCTTGAAATACTTTGAATTTTGCAGAACTTGGTATCTCCTTTTTTGAATAATACTTTGCCATGAGGCATTAATCAAACATTTTGCCGCATCTAATTTATTCTCGAGGTGATGGGTCCAATTCATGTTGGATTTCATTAGTATTCCAAGATATTTGTATTCTGTAACTACCTCAACTTTTACACCATCAAAGAACCATTTTTCATTTGAACTTAACTTCGATTGTCTTTTGCATATTATCATGATTTTTGATTTTTCTAGATTTACTGCCAAGTTCCATGCCTTGCAGTAGTTATTTAGTGCATTTATCATTAATTGCAAACTATGGGGAGATTCTGCTAGCAGATTAATATCATCTGCATAGAGTAGAGTTATTATATTCAAACCGGCGAAGCGTATTCCAGCGGCGAGATACGTTGCTATATCGTCTATGAATAGAGCAAAAAGAGTGGCACTTAAAAGACAACCCTGTTTCACCCCGGACTTTGTCTCAAACCATTCTGACATATTAATACCATCCCATACTGCTTGATGTGTGTTTCTACACATGTTTTTGAGAATTTGTAGCATTTTTGTTGACATACCATGTTTCGATAGCTTCAAGAATAATGTGTTACGATCTATTGAGTCGAATGCAGCTTTAAAATGGACATAAAATATATAAAGTTTTCTGTTTTGCCTCAGAAAGTATTGTGCAATTGATGTTAATATTAATATATTGTCTATTGTCGAATACCCTTTACGAAAACCCGATTGATACTCGCTGAGGATGTTGTTTCTGTTAATCCAGCAATTTATACAACGTAGGAGAATGGAGGAAACAATTTTTACAGTTGAGTTCATAAATGAAATCCCCCTATATAGGCAGTTACTGGGTAAGTTGATATCAACTTTTTTAAATATTGGATACAAAAAAGCGTCCTTAAATGACTGCGGGGCATCTCCATTATCAAATATATAGTTAACAGCTTTAAGCATTTGGCTTAAGAAACTTATAGGAGCGTTCTTGTAAAATTTATTTGAAATGCGGTCTGGACCTGGGGCTTTTTTGTTTGGTAGGTTAGGGTTTAGAAGCTCTTTAAAATACTCGGCTAGCTTTGAAGCATTTAAATGAATTCCGCAGATGAAATCTGATCCTTTAAGCTGCTTTATTTTTTCCCAAAAACATTTACTATTTCTTGATCTCGATAAGTCCTTTGCAACAGCTTTCAAATATTCTTCTCGTTTTCTGCTGCATAGTTTTTTGTACGCTTTATTTGCAGCAAAGTAATTTTTTGTAAGAGATTCATTGAAATCATTGGACACTCTGATTTGTCGTAAGAGGTTAAAAGAACGTTCTCTTGCTTTAAAGCACTCCTGGTAAAACCACTTCTGCCGGTAGTTGTGTGATTTTGAGAGGGATTTATTACTTACTTACTTAGGTGGCGCTACAGTTCGGGGTGAACCTGGACCTCAACCACCAAGCCTCTTCATTTAGCTCGGTCTTTAGCTAATTGCCTCCAGTTGTGCACTCCAAGTTGGTCGAGGTCCCCTTGAACTTGTGCGCGCCACCTACGGCGATAATTCCCTCTACTGCGTCGTCCCTCGGGGTTAGATTCGAAGACTCTGCGGGCCGGAGCGTTGGTGTCCATTCGCTCTACATGCCCTAGCCATCAGACGTCCTATACGCAGTTTTTTGACTAGGTCGATGTCGCTGTACAGCTTGTATAGTTCGTGATTGAACCTTCTCCTCCAAAACCCGTCAACGCAAACGGGACCGAAAATCTTACGAAGAATTTTTCTCTCGAAGCGACCAAGGATATCTTCATCCTCTTTTAATAAAGTCCATGTTTCAGCGCCGTAAAGCAGGACTGGGATGATCAAGGTCTTATATAGAGTCTCCTTAGTTGTTCGAGATAGGGCTTTACTGTTGAATTGCCTTATAAGCCCAAAAAAACAGCGATTGGCAAGAGTTATTCTTCGATTGATTTCTGCACTGATTTTGTTAGTAGAATTTATAGCAGAGCCAAGGTAGACAAAGTCCCTTACTACCTCGAAGTTATAGCTGCCCACGGTGACGCTTTGTCCAATTCGTCGGTGTTGGTTTTCCCTTCTTGTTGACAGCATCTACTTGGTTTTGCCCTCGTTTATCGCTAAACCCATTTTGGCCGCTTCCGCCTCAATGCTTGCAAACGCACCGGCGACAGCCCGCTGAGTTCTTCCGATAATGTCTATATCGTCGGCGTATGCAAGCAGTTGTACAGACTTGTAATAGATTGTGCCTCCGGCGTTGGCTTGTGAGTTCCGCACAATCCGTTCAAGTACACTATTGAAGAAGTCACATGACAGCGCGTCACCTTGTCAAAGCCTTTTTTGACATCAAAGGTCTCGGTGAGGTCATTACCGACCTTGATGGAGCAGCGAGCGTTCTCCATCGTCAGCCTGCACAGACGGACAAGTTTGGTAGGGATGTCAAAACTAGACATGGCTCTACAAAGCTCTTCTCTATAGATGCTGTCATAGACGGCCTTGAAATCGATAAAGAGGTGGTGAGTATCGATTTGAAATTCTTGGGTTTTCTCCAGGATCTGCCGAAGTGTGAAGATTTGATCGATGGTGGACTTTCCTGGTCTGAAACCGCACTGATAGGGTCCAATCAGGCTGTTCATAAAAGGTTTCAGGCGTTCACACAATATCGCAGAAAAGATCTTGTACGCGATGTTGAGGAGACTGATGCCTCTATAATTGGCGCAGTTGAGGGGGTCTCCTTTCTTGTGGATCGGGCAAACGATGCTGAGATTCCATTCATCAGGCATACACTCGTCTGACCAAATATTAGAAATGAGTTGGTGTATGCACTCTACCAATTCATCACCAGCTGCCTTGAAAAGTTCGGCCGGTAAGCCGTCAGGTCCAGCAGCCTTGTTGGATTTTAGCTTGGATACTGATACGCGTTCAGCGAAGAGTCTGGCGGTCTCTTGCGATTGTAGCTTTTCGACGTTAAATTTTCTCACAGTAATTCTTCTTTGATGCTCAGATTGAGATATCCGCATTCGTACCTTACCGTACGACAAGGTAATGATCCGAGTCTATGTTGGCCGCTCGGAAGGTCCGGACATCCAGAATACTGGAGGCATGCCTTGCGTCGATCGCAATACGATCAATTTGGTTGATCGTTACATGATCATTGGACCGCCATGTCTGCTTATGAATATCGAGATGAGGAGACCATGTGCTTGCTATGGTGATATTTCGCTCCACAGTGAAATCAATTAGCCTTAGTCCGTTATCAGACGTGGTGTCGTGTAGGCTATGCTTACCGGCTGCCCTACCAAAGACGTCCTCCTTTCCTATTTTGGCGTT
Organism: Brachypalpus laphriformis; assembly: GCA_945910035.1. NCBI lineage: Eukaryota > Metazoa > Arthropoda > Insecta > Diptera > Syrphidae > Brachypalpus > Brachypalpus laphriformis. The sequence continues at coordinate 132,056,180 of OX246755.1, forward strand.
AAAATCGCCCAATACGATTTTAACGTCGTATTTAGGACTTTAGTTTGGACCACTTACTCACTATTGGTCGGCATAAAACTGTTCTCAAATAGACTTAGCCCCAGGCGCCTGCCTGACAGTTGTTGCCCCAGGCACCTGCCTGACAGTTGTTGCCCCAGGAGGCTGCCTTTCGTCCCCCTCCTATACTAAAAAAACGTACGATAAATTTCGTGTTCTCGTATTAATATAATAAGATAAGATAATCAGCATCAAAAACAGCGAGAAAAAGAAGGTTTACAGGTAGTCGGTCACCTTGGAGCAGATGTGGGTGCATTGTCGTGATGCAATTTCCAATTTCCAGCGATGGCTGACCTCAACCAGTTGACCCTTCTCTTCAGTATTCTTACTTACTTACTTATGTCCTGTATCCCCTTGTGGGTCCTAGGGCCTCTACTACGCCTACGCGCCATCGTGTACGGTTTCTGGCAATGTGTCTGAGGAGAGGAACTGCATTGCGATTGATCGGGAAACTACTGACTGCCCAAAACTTGGCTTGGGCCAGTAGCGCAACAATCAAGTTCGTGATGAAGTGCTTACTTTACCTCCTAGTGGTGGTCCCCGGGCAACTATACGTATAAACCCTTATACGTATAGGCCAAAATTGTAAGTGCGGGTTGTATAGGGCCTTGATTCTAGGCTAGGTAACGTGGGCCAGCAACCTGCGTTACCGAAAGTTTCTCGCTACAGAAACCGACACTATGCCTCGGATAAGGAATGATCACATGTTGACGACTTTTGGCTATTCAGTATTCTTACCACATTCTTTCATCCTTGAACATTTGGCGAATCATGCCCAACGTCTCCGTACCCGATTTACCCAGTCCAACACAAAATTTGATGGCATACCGCTGTTCAATCGTTCTCTGCATTTTGAGCTTGCACAAAGTCACTCGGTAGGGGTCCACTAAAAACTAGATCTAGCCTGAACAAACGCTCGCAGGCGACTGACGCTTGGTGCGTTTTGAAGGTCAGATGCCCCATCACCAAGCCCGGTGCGACGTACAGTCACGTCAGGAAAAAATTGTTCCCGATACTTTTTATAAAAACCCTGTATGGCCTTTTTGTTGATTTTAAAGCCGCCTTCGATAAGTAATATGCGAGTTTCCACTAAATATCCCATACTCTTAAAAAGCTTGTACTCAAAAACAACTGCAGTAGTTTGGGATGGAGAGCATCTGTCAGAATATTTCTCCGCTTCTATGGGTGTAAAGCAGGGCTGCTTACTGAGTCCGCTGCTGTTTACACAGTTGCTGGATGGTTCCCTTGACCAAGTTCTTACGAGTAGGTGTGTATGCAGATGACATCATAATATTGGGTGAAGATCCAAAAGCATTAAATAAAGTGATACACAAGCTTGAAAACTACTTCAAAATCTGGAATTTCATTATAAACCTTGACAAGTCAAAAATTATGATTTTAAGTAAAGGTGACAGAAGAGCTAAGGATGAAAAGTGGTTTCATAATAGGGTGGAAATAGAAACAGTTAACAAACTTGATCAAAAAGTTCCCGGAATAAAAACTGTCTTCTGTCTTCTGTCTTCTTTGTTAAGTTGGTACATCTGTTGGTTGATATTCCCTCTAAATCTTAGCGTCATAGCTTGACATTTGCAAAAGTTACCTAGCCAAGAGTACATCTATGGTATCTCTGTGTGTGTTGGCGATTTTTTTACAATTTTAGAAATGGATTTAAATTTGCAACAACGAACTTGTATTAAATTTTGCGTAAAAAATGGATTTAATGGTGCGCGAACGTTGGAAATGTTGGAAAAGTGTTTCGGCAACGATTCTCTAAAGAAAACGGTCGTTTACCAGTGGCACGAGCGGTTCAAAAGTGGTCGTGAGTCAATCGAAGATGATGAACGCAGTGGCAGACCATCGACATCGAAAACCGACGAAAACATTGATAAAGTAAAAGAAATGTTGGTCAATAACCGCAAATTAACCATCAGAGAGATAGCGGAGGACTTGAACATTGCCTATGGATCCGTCCAAGACATTTTGGTTAACGATTTGGGTTTCCGTCGTGTAGCAGCAAGTTGGTGCCAAAAGACCTCAATTTCTTGCAAAAAAGAGACGGTGTTGACGTCGCAAAAGACATGATTTGCGAGGCTGAATCCGATCCCATATTCATCAAAAGGATCATTACTGGAGACGAGACGTGGGTTTATGAGTACCACACGCAATCCAGACATCAGGTAAGTGAATGGTGTTCACCAAATGAGCCGAGACCAAAAAAACCACGTCGTTTTCAGTCAAAAAAGAAGGCAATGCTCACGGTTTTCATGAATTACAACGGTGTAGTGCATCATGAATTTTTGCCAGAAGGCCAGACAGTAAACAAAGAGTATTATTTGGGCGTTATGAGACGTTTGCGTGAAGCAATTCGCCGAAAGAGACCAGAATTGTGGCAGAAGACTCGTGGATTTTGCACCATGATAACGCACCGTCGCACAGTGCCATCATTATTCGTAATTTGTTGACGAGAAATGCAACAAATACCATCCAACAGCCACCGAATTCACCTGATTTGGCTCCCTGTGACTTCTTTCTGTTCAATCGAGTTAAAAAACCATTACAGGGAACGCGTTTTAGCAGCCGAGAGGAATTAATGGAAAAATCGCAGGAAGCACTGATGGACATACCGAAAACCGAATATAAAAAATGTTTCGAAGATTGGATCAAGCGCTGGCATAAGTGTGTTGCAGTCGATGGGGATTACTTTGAAGGGGACAATATAGATTTAGATGAATAAACTTGTATTTTTAATTTTCTGAATAAATTCCGGGAACTTTTTGATCAATACGGATGCGGATATCCAGAACGGAGCGAAATCAACGAAATACTGTGAGGAAATTTGACGTTGGGCGGCTACAATCGCAAGAGACCGCCAGAGCCTTTGCCGATCGAGTTTCTCGTAATCTTAATCTAATTCCTATGACGCCAGCAGCAAATGGCAGCGTTGCCAACAAGCCATCAGAGATGCCGCCTCTAATGTACTGGGTTTCTCTCGGCCACCACAACGAAACCCCTGGTTTGATGAGGAATGCCGGCAAGCGCATGCAGCAAAACAAGAGACGTACAAAGCAGCGCTGCATAGAAGGACTAGAGCTGCTTACGAGTTCTACGTGAGCAGGAGAAAAGAGGAACATCGACTTCTCAGAAAGAAGAAAAAGGAGCATGAGGAGCGCTCGATCGAGGAGATTGAGAGACTTTATTGCAGGAATGATGTTCGAAAATTTTAACAAAAGGTAAAAAGAACATGCCAGGGTTTCAAAGCCAAGGCGGCAAGACTGTCGGCTCCAGCGGTTTTGTTGGATTTAAGTTTAGATATCGCTATCCTCACTTCATTCTGATCGGGTTGACAGGAATCTTGACTGTCATCGTCATTGTTGAATGGGTCATTCTGCCTGACAGCGGGATGTTGGTCATCCTCGCCACTTAGCAGTCTGCAGAACTGTTCCTTCCTATCCTCAGCACCGACTGCGATTTTACTACGATGTTACCATTTTCGTCCCTGCAGGCTTCCGTTCTGGCTTTAAAGCCCTTCCATGTCCTTTTTACCTTTTAATAAAATTCTGGAACATCATTCCTGCAATAAAGTCTCTCAATCTTCTCGGACGTGCGCTTCTCATGCTCCTTTGTCTTCTTTCTGAGAAGTCGATGCTCCTATTTTGTCCTTCGCTCGTAGAGGTTGCGAGCAGCTTTGCTCCTTCTATGCAGCACCGCTTTCAAACGTGATGGAAACTCGTGTTTTAATAAACATGTTGGTCCCTACGTTTTAGAACTGAGCAATGGGCAGTAGTTTTAGAGACTTTATCAGACTCTATTCGTATTTGGTTCTAAGTACATACGAGTAGCTTATTCTTATAAGATTTCGATAGTAACTCTGTTGCTTTATTCGTTTCAGTCTAAAATGCAGTTTTAACCCCTTATAGATTGCCAAATGATATAACAAATTGACAACAACATGTAGGTTTTATCTAGAATGACATGCACCGATTACTGGCTCGTAACAGCAATTAGTTAGACCATTCACCTCGGCTTATCCAGCAACTTTCCTATCGCCAGCATACACGTTTACATTCAAATTTCTACATACAATGTTTGCACGAATTATAATAATCTTATCGAGATCATTATTTTCTTTTTAACAACAAACAACTGACAATTATGGTACAAGGTGCACTGCACTTAAATTGAGAAGAACATTTCGAGCACTTACCTCTTTCCACAGTCATATCTTCCGCAGTGTCTTGACATTCACCTGCAATAAAAGATGAAAAATGTTTTAGAAAATTTCACATTTTGAATAAATTCAAGAAAAGGAATGATAAAGCAAACCACGAACGGGAGCAACCTCGGCGATATAGATACATCAAATCTGATAAATACTAGTTGTTTTTTTTTTTGCATTTCCTGTGCACATGCACACACTGTTGATCAAGTGCGTATTCTGGTTCTTATCTCAAGGCTCCCCAGTGGTAGTATGGGGATGGAGTGAATCTGGCTTGGAGCGCATTGGGAAAAATACAAATAAAACACACACAGACGAAGGAACACACCACCACAAGGAAAGAACAAACGAACCCCAAATAAAAATAAAAAAAATGAACAAATTCCACTCAGTTGTTTTTAACAGATTAATTGATACTTATCAATGCGCAGATACATATATCTAGATACCAAGCGGGACTGTATAAGAATAAGATACACAGAAAGAAACATTTACTCATTTTCGGTTTTATCTTGCGACTGAATCATCGTCGCTCGCTACCACCAGCACCGAGATACGTTTCCAGGGAGCAGCAGCAGCCAGCGCACAGATAAGCGTTCAGAGTGTATTTAATTTTTCTTTTATTTTTTTAGTCATATACCGTTAATTTAAAAAGCGAACACTGTGGGGCTAAAGATAAAACGATAACACTCTCCCCTGACAGGTTATAGAAGTACACATGGAATAAGTGCTGTGTACGTATGCAGACTTTGGAGATGAGTGATTGGTAGGCAAAGTACATGAGAATGCAAATAGGAATGACACGATGGCCTAGTTGGCATCGATAGTTAAGGGTATTGTTCGAGGACGAGAATACAAAATTACATTGGTGCCTCATTGAGTGAACCGATTTAGCAAGTAAGCTTGCAAGGCTTGCATCAAACGATCAAAATAAGGATATCAGTGCTACAGTTCTTTTGACAGTGTATATCATTCACACAAGAGAAGATCTGGTACCGTGGATGTCCTAGAGTTCTAGGCATTAAGGATTCGTATGACAAATGCTTAATGTGGAACCATTGCACACATCATAGGTTTAGCTGCAAGAAGATAATTGAAGAAGGCGAACCCCACAGGCGGATCAGTAGAAATACGGTGAAGTGGGGGGTTGTGATCCCTTATTTTCGGATCATAATCTCGCTGATAAAAGGAAGAAGAAGAAGAAGATAATTGTAATCATGTGCCCATGTTCTATGCAAGTGATGAATAGAATACTGAGGCGATAACCTCTTACTTAGTGGATATAGTTTCCCAAGACTACGACCGCAATCGATGATGAGAATCTGGAAAGGACACTACTTCCGTCTGGTCCATGACGTGTGAATAAGTGTCCTTCAGAACAAGTTGAAGACGGGAACATCCTAGTTGAGGCATTGTACGGTTATTGAACTTGAAGATAAAAAAATAAATAAATAATTATTTGGCGCAACAGCTCGTCAAGTGCCTGCGCCTAGCTTCTCGCAACCACTCGTATTGTGTGCATTGTATCTTTCATACAAATGGAAGGGACCTACAGTTTAGTGCGGTATCCGAAGGGCAATTTGTTTCGAGAAGCTTTCTCGTGACAACAATACTCTCGGATGTTTGTCAGACGTTCGCTAGAGGTGGGACCGAGAAAAAAACTTTATGAAGTTTTCTGGGATTTGAATCTCACGTAGTGGTCCGACACCCTTAACACTTGCGCCACGGCGCCCAGAACTTGGAGATAGTCTAAAGATATTGTGGAGGGAAATAAGTAGAATCGTTCTGAAGATCTATCAATGATCTTTACTGGTAGAACACAATGGTGTCGTCGTTGTAGTCGTAGTCAGATTCGTACGTCCTGTCAAAAGCTGAAATACGAGTACACACAAATGAATAAAAGTGAATACAATAAGTCGCTGTTGTGGTCGTAGTCGTAATCGTAGTCGTATAAAGTTGAACAATTTTTAATACTTGTCGCACGACAAGGCTGAAAAGTATGCGCAAAGTTAAGTGACAGCAACTACGACTACGACAACGACATTATTGTGATCTACCAGTTATTGTTACTGTCGCAACAATAGAGGTTGTAAAGTCCCATTGGTTATTACGACTACTAGTATTGTGCAGTAGGAGAACCCTGCTGATTTGCAGGCGTCATCATTTAAGGAAGTCCGCCAGTTGTCTAACATATTTTGGAAATCTTCTGCGTTGCGGCTTATCAGTAGTATGACGCCCGCTTGAGGAACATTATATGGGATGGGTGGTAGTTCATAACAACGTTGAACAATAGTGGACTTACTGCTGAATCTTGGTGTACACCGCAGCCATTTCGATCACTGGTGGGATCTGACAGATGAGATGCCGGTTAGCGTTGGCTTTAAATGTTTGGATGTTGTAATGATTAGGAAATACAGAGGCTGGTAGATCCACAAACGTGTTGTTCGGCTTATAAACGAATCCCTATATTTGACAGTACGTCCGAAGTTGGGCTTAAGGGTGAACTGATGTGCATTCGAAGCATCAAGCGTATTGCGGGGGAAGTTTTAAAGGGGAGGAATGCAACTGGCTATTTCGCTGGAGCATTGTTTTTTATAAAAAAAGCGATAAAATAGGGAAAGACACGAGACTATGGAGTTCACAATGTTCTGGCGACCTCGAATATGTGATCGTTCCAACGAAGATGGTTATTGACGAACATACCAAAAATGGCAAGTCTATCGAATTCAGCGATGCAAGTACCATTCATGGATAATAGTTGAGGGTTTTGGTTTCGTTTGAGAGACAGAAAACAGCAATGAGTTTCGGATCCATTAAATTCCACTCTATTGGTTGAGTTCCATTTGATTATGCTGTCCAGGTCGGAATTTAATGTGTTTAACATACGTTGCCGTTCCTCTTCTACGGCCGAAGAGCAGGGACATGAGTTAGGGAACGAATATGAAAAACTGAGGGTACTGTCATCAACGAAGGAATGGATTGGATTAGAAATTGCAGACAAGAGGTCATTTATAAAAATGAGTAAAAGAATCGGAAACAAAACAGAGCCTTGCGGAGCACCAGCATTTATATGGTGAATTGCAGACTTGAAGCCGTCCAAGACAACGTTTATGAACGGTCCGAAAGTTAATTTCTTATCCATTGAAGAAGAGACTCATCGATGCCATATGCACGCATTTTCGACAAAAGAGCCTGTTGCCAAACTCTGTCAAATGCCTTAGAAATATCGAGTGCAACCATCTTTGTTTCGCCAAAGTGATGGAGAGATTGGTTCCACTTCTCGGTGAGATATGGTATGCCATCAAATTACCAGTGGATTTGTTGCTACGAAAATCATATTACCGCTCATTGAGGAGTTTCCGTGAATCAAGATATTTAATAAGCTGACGATTTATCAGCGTTTCCATGACCTTGGAAAGAAGGGACGTTAGTGCAATGGGTCGGTAATTGGACGGGGAGGAAGATTCGCCTATTTTAGGGACGGGCTGGACAAATGCCGTTTTCCATCTACTCGGAAAGAACCCAGAAAAGTAGGATAGACAGAAAAGCTAACGCAGAGGTTTTGCCAGCGTGGAAGAACACCTCTTTAGAACTATGGGGGAGATACCATCTGGACCAGCGGATTTGTGTATGTTCAGACCTTTGAGTACTACTCCTGCAACTGTACGAGTGCGAAAATGGACTTGTCCCATGGAAAATTCGACGCTCTCAAGTACAGGCGGAGACAAAGCGCTATCTGGCAGGGTGGAGTTCGCTGCAGAGTGAGCAGCAAGCAGATTGGCTTTGTCTAAGGAGCTGACAGCTGGAATGTCATTGTAAATGAGCGTTGGGATGGCAGACGAGACAGAATTTTTAATATTTTTGACGAATGATCAAACATTTTTATTACCTTTGGGACATTGTAGAATTTTCTGCCTCAGTTTTTGGTCATATAAGAATTTTACACGTCGAATATGAGCATTGCAGTCATTTCTGGCTTGTTTAAACTTCTTCCGGTTTTCCTCAAATTTGTTGTCTTTACAAGACCGAAAACTTACTTTTTCAACCTGATAGCCTCTTTGCAGATCTGATCAAACAACGAGTTTGCATTAGGTTCGATGTTTTTTATTTTGTTAGGAATAAAGGCATCCATACCTAAGAGGTTGGTGGCAGTAATTATATCAGCGGCAGCATTCACGTCGCTATCGACGAAGCATAGCGACCAGTTAAAAACAACATCAATCATCGCGTTAGCATAGGGTGGGTGAAGTGGCGAGAAAACTCCGCTATCTTCTATGACAGAAAAATGCCCCATAAGTTGAAAGGAAGGCTCTGTACTGCAGTTGTGCGTCCAGCGCTTACATACGGTTCACAATGTTGGACAATGTACATAAAGTACGAGAGGAAATTAACTGAGATGACGATGCTTCGCATGACACCAGGAGTGACAAAGCTTGATCGAATAAGAAGTTCGAAGATTCGTATAAGCCTTCACGTCAAGGAATCCATCTTACGAAAAATAGTGCGCGACCGGCTCAACTGGTATTGCCACGTTCAAAGAAGAGATCATTTGAACCCTGTTAAAAAGGCAATATCAATGAACGTTCCAAAGACATCGCGAGGCAAGAGAGGCAGGTCTATGAACACCTGGATCACACAAATGCGACGACATCAGCATTTCATTGGCCTCAGTAATCGAGTGATCCAAAATCGAGAGGCCTGCCGATATTTTCTGAGGTCAAAAAGGCGAACCCCACAGGCGGATCAGTAGAAATACGGTGAAGTGGGAGGGTTGTGATCCCTCGTTTTCGGATCATAGCCTCGATGAATTAGGAAGAACAAGCGAAAGGTCGTATAGCGAGGTATGAGTGTATCACTGAATTCCAAAACGCAGTTCTGCCGCAGTACTGCAAAGTCGGCCCTTCCCAAACGTCAACAAGTTACGGTGATGCAATGTATAACGTTTCAAAACGCATTGTGAATGTGTCTATTGCGCAAACAAAGGCTCTATTGTGAGTGTCGATAATTGATCGATGAACGACATCTGTCGATCGTCGATTGCAGATTTTGGCATTGTGTATTGTGATTGCGATTGATATTTGTCGATTTGGCAGTCGCTTGTAGTCGATCACAAATTTCTGGTCGATGCTTTGTGTTGAAGAAAAGTGAAAGAGTTTCGTGTGTGAATTTATTTTTTTTTTGTCCAAGAGTGGGTGAAAATCTTCAACAAGACACCATGAGGATCGACAGCGCGTGCTCATAGTAGTGTGGGATTTTTACCCACTAAAAAACCTACCTTCAAAACATATGTACTTGTTTTTATTTTTACTACAACTAAGTATTCGACTTATCAAGTAGTTTTAGTTTCACGAAATAAAGACATTTTGCAGGTACCTTCCCATTAGAAGTTCCTGCTAGCTCCGCAGTTTAGACGCGGTTACTTATCACGCTAACTCTAAAGGTTTGGTTCTTTGTAGACGGCGCAGTAAATTTCTTTCATCCAAAACTTGGAGGACTGTAATATTAACGTGACTTTCTAGTCGACTATTTTATATCAAATGCTCAGTACATCGAAAGTGGATGTTGTTATGGTGTCAGAATCGTGGCTAAATTCTAGCATTCTGTCTCAAATTGTTTCTATACCAGGTTTTACTCTTCATAGAAACGATCGTAAAAACAGGATTGGAGGGGGAGTCTGTATGTATATACGGGATAGTTTGTCAACAAAAAGCGTTTACTCGTCCTCGCTGTCAGATGTGGATTTTTTGTGTATTGAAGTCAAAAGTAGATCTGATAAATGTTTGTTGGTGACTGTGTACTGTCCACCCCATACATTTTAGGAGGAGTATTTGAAGGAGCTTGAAGATACCCTATCCAGACTCAGCCCAAATTACAGTAATATTTTGATTGGTGGAGACTTCAATGTTAACTATCTGAAGAAGAATGGTTCTACTGATATGTTCCAGTACTTCTGTAATAAATTAAACTTGAGCGTAGTCAATAAACGGTGGCCCACCTGTTTCGAATCTACTAAAAACCCGTCACTCATTGACATGTTTCTGACAAGTTCAACCAACCGAGTGATTGGAAATGATCAGGTCAGGCTTACATCCAATTTTATTCATGACCTTCTTTTTTGCTCCCTTAAGTTTAATATGAGTGGCACTAGCAGTGCAAAAACATTGAAGTACACATCATTTCGTCATTTTGATTTTCCACATCTGCAAGAAAATATTGGTAGCTTTGGTCTTAGTGATATCTACAATGCTGTAGACATTGATTCGAAAGTTTCTTTGCTAACTACGCTAACAAATGAGCTGTATGAAACCTATGTCCCGGAAATAACAAAAGTGTTAAGGTCTCAAAGTTGTCCATGGTTTACAAACCAACTTAAATTATTAATTCAGGAGAGAGAACGCTTTTTCAGAAGGTTTAAAAGAATGCCGTCGGAGTACAATAGGTGTCAATACATCTTTGCTCGAAATAGAGTGCAATGATACGTTCCTCCAAGCGTTCATATTTCCTGAAACGTCTCAACCCAAAGTTAAAATCAAAAGTTCTATGGAATAACTTAAAACAAGTAGGATAGATAGATAGATTTTATTTATGTACTTCACTATTAATACAAAGTTTTAACAAAAAATCAATAAACATGACGTTGCCGTCTGCCTGATTGACAACATTAAATAAATTCAAAATTAAAAATTGACTAAAATATGTATGTATATTTGTGTATTTGTTTTATTTTAAGCGATTTTAGAAATCTTCATTAATGATCCTTCCACGATAATTTAAAGCAATTTTGCAGTACTGGGTTAGCTTAAATACGTTTGGTTCGTTCAGAAGCATAGAAACTTGATCCACCGACAGAACATTACTTCCAAAGATATGTCTCCTAATTTCGCTTAAAACTGGACACTTCCCAACAAAATGTATGACATCTTCTCTTTCTGCCAAGTTGCACAAGTTGCATAGCACTGGTAGGTCTGCTCTGTGTGGAATATAATTAAGCTTTAGAAGCTCTCCCCGTAATTTAAACACAGTCGCTATTTCCGGTATACTGTATTCATCGCGGAAGTAGTTATTTTCCTGCAGGTTATGACTTAAGCGGCTGTAGATCATTCTATGCAGTGATCCCGAAGCTTGCTCTAAATGCCTGAACCAAGCCTTTTCGTCCATACTTGCGATGAGTTGATAAAGTTGGGGTTTCCAGTCTCCGCTATTACCCAGATCCAAATGTATCCCACAGTCCTCAGCAAGTTCCAACCACTCCCTGTACCATCCTGTCCTGGATTGTATTGCTTGCAGAGCAGCTTTTTTCGGCAGTCTGGTATCCGGCATATTCAAAACCTTTAGAATGTAGTCCACATGCAATTTAAAAGTTTTGATGTACAATGGGGGCAAGCCTGTTTCCAGCATTAGCATATAATTGGGAGTGTTGGGTGGAAGGTGAAATGCTCTCTTAACGTAGTACCGCAGTAATTTCTCAACAGCCTCATACTTCCTTACTCCCCATACTTGCGCAGCATAGAACATGATGAACTCTGACACCGCTACAAAAACCTTATATTTACTGCTGTGGGCAATGAATCTATTACTGAGACATTTCTTCCATACAACATTGATGGCCATTTTAGACTTTGCTAGTTTTTCATTTAGATGTCTCTCCATATCTAAACTTTTTGTAAAGTAGACCCCAAGATACTTATATTCCTTAACGACTTCAATACTTTCTCCGTTGTAGTACCATTTCTCGTTTCTGCAGGCCTTTCCGCCCCCTCTCTTAAATTTCATAACCTTTGACTTGCTAAGATTTACGATTAAGTTCCATAGCTTACAGTAGTCATACAGTCTGTTGATCATTAGTTGTAAGGATTCAGGTGATTGCGCCATTAGTACTATATCATCAGCGAACAGAAGTGCTTTGACCAATAGTCCTGCGTACTCAACACCTCCAGGCAGAATATCTACGATGTCCTCGATGTATAGCGCAAATAAGCTTGGACTCAGCGAACAACCTTGTCTTACTCCGGACAATGACTGGAACCATCCCGACAACTCCTCACCACTCCACACTGCTGATTTGGTATTTGCATACAAATTTTGGATGACGCGTCCGAACTTCCTCGACATGCCCATGCAGTAAAGCTTATAAAATAGAGCATTTCGGTCTACCGTGTCAAATGCCGACTTAAAGTCTACAAAAAACGCATACAGTTTTTTACCCCTTCCAATGTAAGACTCCACAATGCTCCTCAAAACAAATACGTGGTCGATAGTAGAGTATCCTGCCCTGAAACCCGCTTGATGTTCTTTAAGTAGACTATTTTCCTTTATCCATGTAGGTAGTCGGTCCTGCAAGATTGCTGTGAATAACTTGTATGAGGCATTTAAAAAAGAAATGCCTCTATAATTCGCTGGATCTGATGTACTGCCTTTTTTATGTATGGGGAAAATTAAGGCTTCTCTTAAACGGTTTGGAACTACTCCACTATTCAGGATATTATCAAACATCGTAGTAAGCTTGTTGTGCAACTCGTTAGTACCATATTTATAGAACTCGGAAGGTATCCCATCCGATCCTGCAGCTTTACCATCTTTTAATGCACTTAGAGCTCCGATAACTTCCTCATAGCTAATCGATCTGTCTAAGGTATGATTTTGAAATCCCGGAACGGCATAGTTGAAGACTAATTCACTAGGGGGTGGGTTCAGTAGTACATTAAAATGTACTAGGAGGACACTGGGGCTTAAATTCGTATTTATGATGAAGTTACCACCATTAAGTTTTCTAGCCGCTTTCCAAAAATCCGCCGAATTATTACCACATGCCAAGCTTCGAGCAAGGGATTCATAGTAACTTCTTCGCTTTTGCCTCAATAGGGCCTTGAACTCTCTATTTGCTTTTAAGTACATCCACTTCATCGCACCTTCGTTGTGTTGCCGAAACATCCTGAGCCAGGCAAACGATAAATGCCTTGCTTTATAGCACTCTTTGTCAAACCATGGTTCTTTATACTCCTTCTTTCTGAGAGTGCTTGGGGTTATACGCAGATATACATCTTTTATAATTGTTTCGATCTTTCTAAGGTCTGTATCCTGTTGCATTTGTAGTTGCTCCGCCAGTAGGCTTCCATACAAATGTGCTTTATGTTTATTCCAAATCAGCTTGGGCAGAATATTCATATCCCTTCTATCGTTACCAAAGCTAGCTACAATCGGTAAGTGGTCAGAATATGGTAGTTGCTTAACATCCATATTCGTCACGTAAGCGTTCCAATCCCCTCCTATTAAGCAGTAGTCAATAACGGACACTCCTTGTTCTCCAACAAAGGTGAGCTCACCATTTCTGTCACTGTCGCTCGTTCCATTCAGTATTCTCAGCCGAAAAGAAACGCAAAATTCCAAAAATTGTTTACCTCTTTCATTAAATGTAGTATCCTTTGACTGCCTCCTTATTCCAGCTTCTCTATTTACTGTCCCCTCTTCTTTCCCTGTCCTCGCATTTACGTCGCCGATAACCATCATATTCGGGTTATCACAGCTCAGTACTACCTCCTGAAGTTTTTCAAAATCTCTTTCCCAGTGATTGCAGTTTATATATGAAGGAATAATACAAAAGGTCTTCTTATCAAATACTAGACTTAAGTACGTGCTCCCTTCGAAATTTTTGAATTCGCAGATGATGTCCTTAAGGTCGCGTTTGTATCCAAAGTAGCATCCTCCGCTTGCTCGTCCCTTCTCGTGCACCCTTATTGCTGGATTCCACTTGAACGAGTAGTTTACAAATTTTTTTTCTAACTGGCAATAATTTTTTTCCATAACAAATGTTTCATACAAAAAAATAAATTCAAATTGATTGACGAAATTATAAAATTCATTACATAAAGACTTATTGCTTAATCCAGACACATTATATGATAAAATTTTAAGACAACTAATATTATAAATCTTAATACTATCGTTACTATGGCAGACGGCATTACAACTAAAAATTCTGTTTTGGCACAGCTAAAACTGGCGAAGAAGTTTGAGAACCATTGTAACCTCCATTTGTGTTTCCACCATAATGGATTCTTACTCCACCACCTGTCTTTGACGTTGATGCTGTCACTAGTGAACTGTGTAAAACAAGTAGGTGTGGTGGATAATGACAGGCCTAGATGTACCTTCAGTCCGACGGAAATGGGCGCTGTACTCGTTCCTTCATCATCGGATGCGGCTGAGTTTGATTCAAATGGTCCCTCCGCTACTGAGTGCTTCGCATTTAGGTGTGTCAACATCCCAGATGCTGAATTAGCTATTCGTGCAGTTAAATCGAATGCGATCGGGCCAGACGATATTTCCCCGAAATTCGTTAAGTTAATCCTTCCTGCACTTCTTCCTTACTTAGTGCACATATTCAACTACTGTATATACAGCCGTCGATTTCCGGAGATGTGGAAGAGGGCAAAAATTATTCCGATCCCAAAAAAGTCGAATCCTAAGAACCCTGCTGAGTTTAGACCCATAAGCTTATTACCCATATTATTACCCTATCGAAAGTCTTTCAAAAAATCTTGGCCCAACAGATTCAAGAAGACTTGGATAGACGTAATAAGATTTCTAAGTGGCAATCTGGCTTTCAGAAAAGGCATAGTTGTGAATCAGCAGTAATCAAGGTAACCTCTGATTTAAGGGCAGCATTGGATTTAGATGAAATCGGTGTGATGGTACTTTTAGATTTTTCAAAGGCTTTTGACTCTATTAATCATTCATTGCTACTGCACAAACTTAAAAATAATTTCCAGTTTTCTAGCTCTGCCATTGAACTGATTTTCCATTATCTAAGTAATCGTTTACAGACGGTCTACACGGAACAGGGAAGCTCTAATCCGTAACTGGTGAATACAGGTGTTCCACAAGGATCAGTCCTGGGACCACTCCTGTTTTCTGTATTTGTAAATGATCTCCCTGATATTCTTGTGAACTGTCATGTACACCTTTACGCAGATGATGTTGTTATTTATCTTTCTAGAAGACTGGGATTAATAGATGAATAAATGAAGATTTGTCACTCATTCAGATATGGGCTGATTTAAATAAACTTTTTCTCAATCCACTTAAATCTGTGGGAATGGTATGTGCCAGAAGTGAAGTATGCTTACTCAATGTCCCTCCCCTTGTTGTAAATGGTGTTACTATACCTTATGTAGAACACGTGAAATGTTTGGGTTTTAGGATAAACAGGAAAATGAGTTGCTGCGATGCTACATCTGATGCAATCAGTAAAATCTACTGCGGATTGCGCAGTTTGAGAGCCTCTTCGAGTTTACTGCATCCGAAGATGAAATTACATCTTGTAAAAAGTTTAATACTGCCATTTTCCTCCTATAATTGTATAGTATATCCCTGCCTTGACTATGAATGTAAACATAAAATCAATATCGCATTTAATGATTGCTTACGGTACATATTTAACATCCCAAGGTATGTAAGCGTTTCACAGCACAAGAGGTCCTTACTTGGAATGAGTTCAGATGAGTACTATGACTTCAGATTCATTCTTAAACTCCATAACATAATCCACAAAAAATGTCCTGAGTATTTACTAGAGTATCTTAGATTTGTACAGTCAACTAGAGGCCTACGACTAATTTTGCCACGATTCACACACAGAGAGCGGTCTTATTTTGTTAGAGCGATTCGGTTGTGGAATAATCTTCCACATCAATTACAAAGAATTGATTCGTCAGCTGTATTTCGGGGGAGGCTATTCTTATACATGTCGCAATAAATGTAAACCTGCATTGCGATTGATCGGGAAACTACTGACTGCCCAAAACTTGGCTTGGGCCAGTAGCGCAACAATCAAGTTCGTGATGAAGTGCTTACTTTACCTCCTAGTGGTGGTCCCCGGGCAACTATACGTATAAACCCTTATACGTATAGGCCAAAATTGTAAGTGCGGGTTGTCTAGGGCCTTGATTCTAGGCTAGGTAACGTGGGCCAGCAACCTGCGTTACTGAAACCAGCTCGCTACTGAAACCGACACTATGCCTCGGATAAGGACTGATCACATGTTGACGACTTTTGGCTATTGTACCCGGACAAAGATAGGTTTCTGGAATGTAAAGACGCTCCTCGACTCGGGAAGAGAAGGTCCTTACAATGCCAGATTCCTCCAACTGGAAAAGGAATTCATGCGATATAAACTGGACATTTTGGGGGTAAGTGAAGTAAGATGGTTAGAAGCGGGCGAGTACCAGTCTCCAACGCGTAACACTGTACTACTCTATTCTGGAAGACCATCCGGAAGTCCGCGGGAATATGGAATCGGACTACTGCTAACAACAACAGCACGCAAGGGCCTGATTTCCTGGCAGCCTCATGGTGATAGGATTTTGACGGCCAGATTCTGGACTAGAGTACGACGCGTCACCATCATACAGTGTTACGCCCCAACGAATAGTTCGTCTGAGGACGAAAAGGAGAGCTTCTACAATCTCTTAAGCGCCGTCTTCAACACAACACCAAATGGAGACATTGTCATAGTGATGGGGGATTTGAATGCCAAGGTAGGCAGCGACAACGAAGGGCTCAAGCATGTAATCGGGAAGCATGGACTAGGCAACCGCAATGACAACGGCGAAAGGTTTGTGGATTTCTGCAATGCCAACCGCCTTGTGATAGGTGGCACCATGTTTGAGCACAAGACCTGCCACAAAGTCAGCTGGGTTTCCAATGACAGGCAAGCAACCTCCAACCAAATTGACCATTTTGCTATCAGCCGCCGCTTTAGAAGCAGTCTCCTGGACGTCCGAAACAAGCGAGGGGCAGATGTGGGGATAGTACGTGATCACCATCTTATGATAGCTACTCTCCAACTATGCACTGCTGCAGTTCGAAGATCCCACGACAACACAAGAATGCCCAGGTTCAACATCGATAGACTTAGTGATCCCTCAGTGCGCCAACAATTAAGGGAGCACTTTTCGCAAGGTGTGGAAGCAATCAGCAGCTCAATGCCCGCAACCATCCAAGACCATTGGTGTGCTGTGAAAAATGTTTTTACATCTGGTGCTGAAAGAATTGTCGGTCGATCGCAGGGAAGACATAGGGCGTGGCTTTCCGAGGATACCTGGAGACGGATTGACGAACGAAAACAGCTAAAAGCTCGCGTTGCAGCTACCCCAGCAGCAGGGAGAAGCGAGCTAGAGTCCCTATATCGCATGAAGATGAGAGAAGTTCAGCGTAGCGTACGACGTGACAAGCGCAACTACATCAACGCGCTGGCTACAGAAGCAGAAGAAGCTGCACGGAGGTGCGACAGCAGGACCATCTACAGAATCACGAAAGAGCTGACAGGTGGTCGCAGCTCCAGCCAATACCCAGTGAAAAACCTAGACGGCTCCTTGCTCATTTCGGATGAGGACCAGCTCAAGAGATGGAAAGAGCATTTTGCTACGGTTTTGAACCGTGTATTCGCTAGCGATATGCTCCCAAATCAGACTGAGATGCCCGAGGTGAGAAGTTCCCGAATACGCACCACGACTCCCAGTAAAGATGAGATCATTACCGCGATCAAGGCACTCAAAACCAACAAGGCGGTAGGACTTGACGGTATTCCAGCAGAGCTCTTACGAGCAACGCCAACAACATCGGCTGAGCTTCTGCTTCCACTTATAGATAGAGCTTGGGAAGCTGAGAGCTTTCCTAACGAGTGGAAAAAGGGAATGATCGTCAAGCTTCCTAAGAAAGGAAATTTAATGGAGTGCGGAAACTGGAGGGGTATCTGCGTGCTGCCTGCTGTAGCTAAGATAATAGCTAAAATCATCCTTGAGCGAATCAAACAACATCTCGAAGACACACTCAATGCCGAACAAGCAGGTTTCCGGTCTGGATCCTCCTGTGCCGACCACATCAACACCCTGCGGATTATCATCGAACAGTGTGTTGAATATCGTTCGCCACTGCACCTGCTGTTCATCGATTTTGAGAAGGCGTTCGATAGTGTCAACAGGGAGTTTATTTGGCGTGCCTTACGCAGGAGAGGCATTCCCGATAAACTAATTGCTATTATCAAAGCTACATATGAAGGCTCCAAATGTCACGTTCTGCACAGGGGAAGGTTGTCTGAGGAATTTGAGATCCAAAGTGGGGTAAGACAAGGCTGTATCCTTTCACCAATATTATTCCTATTGGTGATTAGCGATGTGCTTCATGCAGCTTTGTCGACGGGAAACGGAGGAATTCGATGGACTCTTACATCTCAACTGAAACATCTTGACTACGCAGACGATGTATGCTTAATCTCCCACAGAATTATGGACCTCCACCAAATGACAGCAGATGTGGAGAGGGAGGCAGGCATCGTCGGGCTGAAAATTAATACGACAAAAACTAAAATCATCAGCCTTGGAACTAACTCATCGGCTCAAATATGCATTGCTGGACAACCGGTAGAGAGAGTAGAGGATTTCCAGTATCTTGGGAGCATTGTCTCGACCGATGGTGGAACCGAACTGGATATAGCCAACAGGATCGCCAAAGCAAAGTCCGCGTTCGGGATGTTGTCCAAAATATGGCGAAGCAATGCAATCAGTTTGAGCACCAAAATAAGACTGTTCCGCTCCAACGTTGAATCCGTGCTGCTATATGGTTGCAGCACGTGGAGAGTGACCACTACTATCACCAGAAAGCTGCAAACGTTCGTTAATAGGTGTCTGCGCAATATCTTAAGGATTTTCTGGCCCAATCGTATCTCTAACGAACACCTTTACGAGAGAACGGGTCAGGAACCAATAGGCACAACTATCCAACGGCGGAAGTGGCAGTGGATTGGTCACACGTTCCGAAAGGGTGACAGCTCCATAGCGAACCATGCTATGCAATGGAACCCTCTTACTCAGGATGGCAGAAGACCTGCCGGTCCGAGGAGAACATGGCGCAGAACAGTCGAGAAGGAGTCACGGCAGTTAGGGAAAAGTTGGGGAGAACTCAGACACATTGCCAGAAACCGTACACGATGGCGCGTAGGCGTAGTAGAGGCCCTAGGACCCACAAGGGGATACAGGACATAAGTAAGTAAGTAATAAATTTAAAATTATTTAACAATAATATCTCAATTTAATTATATATAATATTCACATACTCGTCAGTGTATTTACTTTTTATGTTTATAAATACTTTAATTTTTATTTTTTTTACTGTTATTCACTACAGTTGTATGTAATTCAATTTTAGATGCTTAGTTATGAGAAAGAATTTCTAGAAGTGTCATGTTAATCTCAGTTTAAATAAATGAAATGAGAATGACTTTTATGGTTTCTCGCGTAGTTTTTGATTTCGTCTTCGACTGTTTTAATGCCAAGATTTCTGTGGATATCGCTGTTTCTGATATACCATGGCGCATTAAAAATACCTCTTAGCACTTTGTTTTCAAAAGTTTGGAAAATTTTAATGTTACTTATTTTGGTACAGTCCCAGAGTTGTATACCTAATGTCCATACAGGCTTTAGCATTTGCTTATATAAAAGCAGTTTGTTCCCTATATTAAGCTTGGAATATTTTCCAAGTAACCAATACATTTTTCTATATTTATTATCAAACTCTTTGCGTTTTTTTCTTTACATGCGCTTTCCATTTCAGCTTTGCATCAAGTGTCATTCCAATATACTTAGCCTCATCTGCAAACGGAATTTGAACCGAATTTGAAAAGATGGGCAAATTATTTATTTTCTTATAAGTAAAATTTACATGAACAGATTTGGTCTCGTTGGGTGCGATTCGCCAAACCTTTGTCCATTCATTTACTCTATCAAAAGCTTTTTGGAGTTTTTCTGTAGTATCTTCGACCGTGTTGTCGGCAAATCTAACTAGCTCCGTGCCTTCTACTTGCGGTATATCACGAGTGTATAATAGATATAAAACTGGACCAAGAACGCTTCCTTGCGGCACACCAGTCATTATTGCCTTAAAATCTGAATATTCGTTTCCTCATTTGACGCGGAATAGTCTATTCGTAAGGTAGTTCTTCAAAATATTATATAGATGCTCTGGCAGAACTTGTCGTAATTCAAACTTTAAGCCTTCATGTCAGAGACGTCGAGGAATACGCTTGAACAAATCCTTTTTTCTTCAAGAGATTTTTCGATTACATGTGTTATTCTATGCACTTGTTCAACTGTAGAATGCTTACTTCTGAATCCGAATGAGATGCCTTTCTTCTATAACCGGCTGTATTCGCCTAATCAATATTCTCTCGAACCCTTTGGGTATAATTGGAAGAAGCGAAGTCGGTCTATAAGAAGTTTTTTCATTCGGCGGTTTTCCGGGCTTAAGGACCATTATGACTTCGGCGACTTTCCATTGGCTGGGAACATATTCTAGTCTAAGTGCGGCGTTTATAATGAACAGAAGCTTAATTAGAGCTTTTCTTGGTAATGCTTTAAGAACCTCTCCCGAAATTAGGTCGTATCCAGGAGCCTTCTTAGGTTTAAGTTTCTTTATTTCTTCCTAAAGTTCGGTAAGTGTCGCATTTCTTATTACGCTATTGGCTATATACGACGTATTTATATTTTGAATAAGAGCTTGTTCATCAAACGGTTTAAAAGTTTCTTCCAGGTGGGCGGCAAAAACTTGCGCTTTCTCTTTACGAGTATCATGCCTGGCCTATTCGTCTTGATTTTTCCTAATTGGTGCGGCTTGAATTTGAGGTTTTTTAATACCTTTTATAGCCTTCCAAAGCGACTAATTAGAATCTTTTTCGGCCGTTAAGCTTTCTAGGTAAGTTTGTATTTCATTATTCTTAAGGTCTTTAATATATCTTTTTAGTGAGTTGCACAAACGGTTAAGATGTGCTTTACGTTGCGGAGCCCGATTTTTTTGCCGTTGTTTGTGTGTGTTAAATGTAATTAATTTTAATAAAAATAATGTATACATGTTAAAAAAAAAAAAAAAAAACAAATAATTATGAATTCAAATACAGGGCTAAGCAGGTTACAAAAAAAAATTGGAGCTACTGGTTTCATTTATAGAAACAAATCCTGATATCGCGAAGCAAGTTTGTGTAAATCTATTACACCTGGTATCCCACTTTTTAAAAAAGATGTGTTCGTGCCGACGTGCTTCACTTTCTGAATAATTAAATTTGATCCGTTAAGGCACTAAAGACATGGTGGGTTGTGCCAGCCCAAGACAATACTCGTTGCCCACACTAGTTTGGTACGACCCATGCGCACAAAACCGCAAAGTGGTAGAATGTTTTATTGTATCTACAACTCAATTGAACTCATTTCTTAAAATAACTTTAAATACAAATAAATAATTACGAAAACAATAGCCAAACAACTGTCAAAGTATGATGTACGAGGGTTGCTACGTAAGTTTTGAGAAATGGCAACACCAGTGTGAATATGTCAAATTTGACATTTTTAATAGTAATCGTACTCAGAATGTTTTGTCATACGAATGCTATTTGTGTTGTGTACAGGTACATGAAATATTCATCTTGATCAAAAATGGAATTAAATTGTGGACATTTTCGTGCGATGATATTTTATGATTTTCGACGTGGATTAAACCAACAACAGTGTGCCGATCAACTAACTTCGACTTTTGGTAATGAAGCACCAACTCGAGCCACCATGTTTCGCTGGTTTTTCGAATTACACTAATACCCCGGACTTACGCGATAGGTGGGACCAAGAGATTGCCGTCCGAACCTGTCATAAACCGAATTTGCACTGCATATGTAATGTTTTACGGAATTGGAATTGTTATTCCACACGGAACACGTTCGAACTTGTCGTAAACCGAACACGCCGCTACAGGACGAATTTCGTGAAGGTCGTCCAAAATCAGTTGTTGTGCCAGAAAAAATTGGTACTGTGCGTGAACTGATGTTGCAAGATCGTCATGTGACATATGACATGAGATTGAGGCATGCTTGGGCATTAGTTGCACTCGCACTGCCTGTGAAAAAGATTTTTTCGCGTTGGATACCGCATAATTTGACAATCGCTCAAAAAAGGCTTGGGTCGATTGGTGCCGAGAAATGTTGAAAAAATACAATCGCGGTGCTTCAAAAGACGTCTATAAAATTGTGACAGGCGACGAATCATGGATCTATGCATATGAACCCGAAACTAAGCAACAATCGACTGTATGGGTCTTTCAAGACGAGCCAAATCCAACAAAAGTTGTTCGCGCACGAAGCACTTCGAAGCAAATGGTCGCCTGTTTTTCGGAATAATTGGACATGTCGCCGCCGTGTCTTTAGACCAACGTAGAACGGTCAATTCTGAATAGTACACCACCATTTGTTTACCAGAAGTGTTCGAAAAAATAAGGGAAACCAACCGCAGAAGACGTGGGCGCCGTGGCGTAAGTGGTTAGTGTGTCGGATCACTGCGCGTAAGGTTCCGAGTTCGAATCCCAGAAAACACCAAAAAAATTTTTCACGGTCCCACCTCTCGCGAGCGTCTGACAAACATCCGTAAGTATTGTTGTCATGAAAAAGCTTCTCAAATCGCCGTTCGGATACGCCACTAAACTGTAGGTCCCTTCCATTCGTGTGAAAAATATAACGCTCACAACATGAGTGGTTGCGAGAAGCTAGGCCATGACACTCAAAGAGCTGTTGCGCCAAATATTTATTTACTTTGAATCACAGAAGACCAATCATTCTCCACCACGACAATGCAAGCTCTCACACATCGGCTCAAACGAGTGAATTTTTGAGCATTCAAAACATCGTATTGATGGGTCATCCGCCGTACAGTAGTGATTTGGCATCCAGTGATTTCTTGTTATTCCCCCGCAGGTCAAGAATAAAATGCAAGGCCAACGTTTTTCGAAGCCTGAAGAAGCGGTTGATGCATGCAAAAGTGTATTCATCTTCATGGAAAATATTTTGAAAAGCAATAAAGCCATTTTCGATTATAAATATTTATTTTTACTTGTCTATCTCAAAACTTAAGTAGCAACCTACGTATTCACAATATTCACATTTTTATTCACAATAACCTATTTCTCTTTCGATTGAGTTGCACAATGCCATTAGCTAAAATCAATCGACGCAATCGACAATTGTCGTGACGATCGCTGATCGACAATCACAATAAGGGCCTAAATCGCACTGACAGCTACATGACATCTGTGAAAAATGACAGAAGGATATGGCGCGGAAATCATAATCCAACCTCTAATTTGGTCAACGTTCATTTAACAAAAAGCAATGACACTTTGAACACAGCCAACACCCACCCTAGTTGGAAAATAGAAGGCATAACTTTATTGATAAGGAGGATGCGAATTTCAGTTCTGTTGAGTTTGAAGTAGAAAACAAAAATAAAACTCCAACATACCCGTCAAAGATTCAGCACTGTGACAGGTCATTTATACGAGTACTTCATCATTTTTGATTTTCAGCAAAAATTTCATCACGGCTACACAATAGCAGCTCTAAACACGGATCTTTATCACTTCAATTGAAAGCTTTTCAATGTTGCACCTCAAGCATTTAAATATACTGCACACCTAATTATTGTAAATAAATTTTATTTATTTTTATTTTTTTTTATTTAAATCCACTTAACGACAACACACGACCAACCATCGTCGCGAAAACTTCACTACAATGTAACACTAAACGATACTTTTTATTCGCGCGCGCATCTGATAACCACAAGTCGATATTCCAAATAGATACAAAAAATACGAAAACAGATACTTTGTGTTTATTATTATTTTTGTTTATATACGTAAACTCGCGCTCTGCGATTATCTCTGACTAAACATCTGTATCTTTTGATTGTCACCGCTGCCGCATCCCCTCATTAATGCCGGTCGGTGGTGGTGGTTCGGTGTACTCGTATTATCATCACAGTCGTTGATGTTTAGGTTTAGATAGATTACGCATTGCGTACGCGAATTCATAAAAAAATGTATCTTGTCATGACGGTGGTGATAGAATGGAAGCATGTAGTGTGAGATACTTTAAACGTCTGTTGAATAACAATACTGCAAAGTTTAACTACGTACACTCTGGTCTCGATTAGAATCTCTAGATACCTTTTTTTTTTTTTCGTTTGGATTCAAATTTGAATTCGAATAGCGGCGCGCTGTCAGTTGTTTGAGATGTTTACCCCGCGCGCGGTCTAACCCGACTGAATCAGATTTGACGACCGACGGAGCGACAACGCACGGAAGAACGTTCAACGAAAAACGCTGCGCTGAGCTCTGAGCTCTGGAGCTGAGAAAAACGTTTATTTTTTGATGGATATCTCGCACCAGGTCGTAGATGCGGGACAAGGGAATTGGATTGGAAGCGATAGGGAAATGTGTGTGTAGGAAGGGTTCAATTTCGTCTGGCACCGGACGACTTGGTTGGCTGCTGATAATACCAAACGATGGATGGATGGTCGTCGGATGGACGGTCGACGGATGGATGGTTGATGATGATAGTGATAAGGTTTTGTTGATTGTGTTAGTGGTGGTGGTTGAACGTGTAGAGTTTTTTTTTTTTTTTGAGATTTTGATACGATTTTGTTCCTAGAATGGGGGTGCTTTCTCGGTCTCGCTGTCTCTCACTTTATTGCATTTATATACTGATAAGGAATCTCCGAAGAAGGCAAAAAGATATTGCAGGCGTCGTCCTCGTGTGTGTATGTAGGTGGTGGCTGTCCCTGGTGGTAGGTAACACATGTGCATATGCTACCAGCAGTAGCAGACGGGAGAGAACATTCTTTTTTTTTTTTTTCGCTACTATACCTCTTCCATAATTAAAACTTTCAGATACTTATCACTTCGACAGTGTGGGACAGTGTGTTGAATGGGTAGTAGCTTTGTATCTTTTTTTTTTGTTGTTCATTCGTCGTACAATTTGTTGTTGTTGTTGGCTTTTTGTTTATATTTTTCAATCTACTTTTTTTGTCAGTTACGGTTGGCTTCGTGGTTCGCGGCTATCAGTTGGGATCTGGCTTTTTTCTGTGGAATTAACATTAAGGCAAGGTCATGATTTGGAAGCAAGATTTCTGTCCGTTCTAAGGAGGTGTGGAGCGGTTTGGTTTGGGGTTTTCACGTTTTTAATTGAGATTTGAGAATTTTTGCTCAGACAATTAATTTTGAATTTTTATTTATTTTTTATTTTTTTTTTTTTTCGAAAACGTTGTGGGTTAGATGCTGAGATTTGATGTAAGACCTTTGAATTGAGTGATGAACTAGAGTGGGCGTAAAAAGAACTGAGTTGGTTGCTGATGTGGACACAGTTCTTGCAGAAGTGGGTGGCAAGCTGGCATATGTCTAGACATGAAATACCTGAATAAAGGTAGGACCCTTCTGTCGATTCAGAACAGAGGAATAATTCAAAAATACAGATCGACAGGAAAGTTCTTAATACAAAATCGACTGAAATCTTGTTACCATTAGCTTTTGGTAAGGTTCAGGCAGTACCTACATACTATGTATCTACATAATCAAATCACATCAAATCAAAGCCAATGGTATGACAGAGTGATTTTAGAGTGAAGTTAGGTAAGAGTCAGACAGCCTGTACCTAGATACAGACACACCTAGAGCAGAAGAGGTCCATTGCAATACCACGGGATCTATCAGTAATCGAGGCTACTGAAGAATTCATTAAACCAGCAAAGCGAAGGAAGGTTTGACGTTGGTGTTCGCCAGTTCGAAGAGAAGAATACATAGATTGAGTAATCTTCCTTCAAAGCTGGATAGATACAGAGCAAATGGAGGGTGGTCTCTCCCCCTTATACATCCTTGTAGCTCTTGCAGAAATCGTCCTATGAAATTGACCTATTGGATAATGTCCTGTAAGGGAGATGATATCTGATCTCTTTTTAGCCCAAGCCAGATCTATCTGAATCGATTTGTCTTGCTGATTACGTTCAGTTCAAGTAATAGCTTGCACGTATCGAGGGGTATATCTTCTTCCTGCCGTTCCTGTAGAATTCTTTGCATAGTGCTGTGTCCAGGACCTCTGTCATCTCCATGAGACACGACTGGTGATCTAGAGCAGAGTGATAAGCTTAACAGCTAGAAGATTGAAATATTTCTTCTTTATTCCGACCTAAAACTAAAATTTCGGAATTATATACGATTATGCAGATATAACGAAATACTGTGAGGAAATTTGACTTCGAAAAGCTACAATCGCAAGAGGCCGCCAGAATATTTGCCGATCGAGTTTCTTCTAATCTTAATCTAAGTCCTATGCCGCCAGCAGCAAATGCGGAAGACCAGTGGCAGCGTTGCCAACAAGCCATCAGAGATGCCGCCTCTGATGTACTGGGTTTCTCTCGCCCACCACATCGAAACCCCTGGTTTGATGAGGAATGCCGGCAAGCACATGCAACTAAACAAGAGGCGTACAAAGCGGCGCTGCATAGAAGGACTAGAGCTGCTTACGAGCTCTACGTGAGCTGGAGAAAAGAGGAACATCGACTTCTCAGAAAGAAGAAAACGGAGCATGAGAAGCGCTCGATCGAGGAGATTGAGAGACTATTGCAGGAATGATGTTCGAAAATTTTACCAAAAGGTAAAAAGAACATGCCAGGGTTTCAAAGCCAGAACAGAAGCCTGCAGGGACGAAAATAGCAATATATGTAGTAGTAGAATCGCAGTCGGTACTGATGATATGGAAGGAACACTTCTGCAGACTGTTAAACGGCGATGATGACCAATATTCCGCTGTCAGGCAGAATGAGCCATTCAACAGTGATGATAGCAGTCAAGATTCCCGTCAACCCGATCAGAATGAAGTGAGGATAGCGATATCTAAGCTCAAATCCAACAAAGCTGCTGGACCGACCGATCTGTAAAATCTGGTCGGACGAAAGTATGCCCGATGAATGGAATCCCTCAGCATCGTTTGCCCGGTCCTGAAGAAAGGAGACCCCCTAAACTGCGCCAATTACAGAGGTATAAGTCTCCTCAGCATAGCATATACGATCCTGTCTGCCGTATTATGTGAACGCCTCAAACCGATCGTCAACAACCTGATAGGTCCTTATCAGTGCGGTTTCAGGCCGGAAAAGTCCACCATTGACCAAATATTCACAGCACGGCAAATCTTGGAAAAAACCCATGAATATAAAATCGATACGCACCACCTCTTCATCGATTTCAAAGTTTCCTATGATAGCGCGTACAGAGACGAGTTATACAGAGCCATGTCTAGTCTTGGCATCCCTACCAAGCTCGTCCGTTTGTGCACAATGACGATGGAGAACTCTCGCTGGTCCATCAATGTCGGTAAGAATATCACCGAACTGTTCGATGTCAGGAAAGGTCTTAGACAAGGTGACGCGCTATCATGCGATCTCTTTGACATAGTACTTGAGAGAATTGTACGAAACTCACAACCCAACACCGGAGGTACAATCTTTTACAAGTCGAGTAGTTGTACACTCGCTTATGCCGATGACATTGACACAATCGGAAGAACTCAGCGGGCCGTCAATGGGGCACTTGCGAGCAGAAAAGACGGGTTTAGCGGTTAATGAAAGCAAAACAAAATGTATGCTGTCTACAAAGAAGGATACCCAACATCGGCGTCTTGGACAGAACGCCACAATAGACAGATATAATTTTGAGGTAGTAAAGGATTTTGTCTACCTAAGCTCTACGGTGAACTCCGCAAATTACATCAGTAGGGAGATCACACGAAGAATTACTCTTGCCAATCCTTTTTTCTATGGGCTAAGACGGGAATTGAGTAGCAAAGCCCTATCTAGAACTACTAAGGTAACTCTGTGTAATACACTAATCATCCCAGTCCTGCTGCATGGCTCAGGGGCATGGGCTTTGACAAAAGCAGATGAGGATGCCCTTGGTTATTTCGAGAGAAAAGTTCTTCGAGCGATCTTTGGTCCCATCTGCATAGACGGTGAGTGGAGGAGAAGGTACAATGCCGAACTGTACGGCCTGTATAAGGACATCGACTTAGCCAGAAGAGTTCACATACAGCGACTAAGCTGGCGGGGTCATTTGGAGCGGATGGAGGCCAACGTTCCCGCTAAGAAAGTCTTCGAATCCACCCCGGATGGACGACGCAGTAGAGGACGACCTCGCGGTAGGTGGCGCAAACAAGTGGAGGGGGACCTCAACCAACTTGGCGTGCGCAATTGGAGGCAGCTGACTCGTAACCGCGCTGGCTGGAGAGGTTTGTTGGTTGAGGCCCAGGTTCACTCCGAACTGTAGCGCCATCTAAGTAAGTAAGTAAGTATGCAGATATAACAGGAATCGTCCTTCTGCTGTCATTGCTGTCTCCTCAGAAGAGGCATTTCCACATGGGAAACTATAAATCGAAAGAAAAAGATCTTCTGATGGCGGCCATTGTTTTTAGTTCGATTCGGGTTCACAGGACTTGGTAATCTGAAGTGTGTGATACGGAACTACTACAAAAGAAAATAAATTGTTGAAAAAGTTCGTAAGCGGTAGGAAGGAGTTGGATACGAAAAAGAGTGGCACAGTTCAATCACTTTCTCGACAATTGATGACACGAAGTGTAAGAACACGACAGACTACATTCTGATTAGCTCATCTGTTGCTAGAAGACACATATGGTTGCTTTGAAGAGAGCTGCTAGAAGGACGCCGATAAATAAACAGTGGATATCCTTTTCCTGAAACGCAAGGCAATTGCCAAAGATAAATGGGAATACGAGAACAAGGTCAATTTGTACGATGAACGACAAAGTTGAACGTTGGTTCCTTGTATTCCTAATTCGTGCATGGCGTCGCTAATGACAAACAATTCATTATTGAGTTCAACGTAGGTTGTGGTAAAAGAGACGGTTTTGGTTCCTTCGTGAGAGCTATTTGTCGCGGCCGAGAACACCATTTTTCAATTCAGTCATTGAGAGCTGGTAAGGCCGCACAGCTTCCTATAGCGATTCAATACGACAATGGAAGTCGATTAACTTAATAGTGATGCGATTGAAAAAATAACCATGTGTATACGCTTTGCTGAAAGATGGAATGAATTAAATTCGAATTAAGTATCGAGCTACCAACCCAGCCTCGAGCATTATAAACCAAAGGAACAATTAGCCAACAACCTACTTATACTATAGGTATACCATGCTTAGGGAGCCTATAGCTAAGAATTACACTGGTATTCATTCTTTTTCTCCTTCTTCCTATTTCGGCGAGGCTATGATTCGAATCATAACCCTCCCACGTCACCGCATTTCTACTGATCCGCCTGTGGGGTTCGGCTGGCTAAACTGGTATTCATTAATGTTAATTAAAATTTATTTGAACTAATTTCCATTGAATAAGAGCTTGACCACAATAGGGTGCCGAGACTTAAAGTGGTGGGTCTTTGGAAAAGAAAAGAAATCTAAATAGCACTAGGTGCCATTTGGATACTACGACTCATGCACCCTGGCTGTTAAGATGTGTTGGTCACTACTCACTTAGATCCTTTAACCCCTCGGGGGCATAGGGCGTCAACCACGTCTGTGCGCCATCCTGTTTGGAGTTCAGCAATGCGTTTGAGCTGCTTCCAACTCATTCCTAAAGAGCTCGATTCCTCCTCAACTGCCACGTTTGCCTAGTTATTCTGTCTGCCTGGGTGAGCGGATTCCACTACACGGCGTATTTCGCAATGGAGTTGTCTTCGCGCCGTAAGGTGTGTCCAATCCATTGCCACTTTCTTCTTCATAATGTTCGTATGTTCTTGGCCAATTCTCATATAAAGTCGTTCGTTGGAGATGCGGTTGGGCAAAAAAACCATCAAGATGATTCTTAAACATTTGTTAACGATGACTTGCAGCTTGTGTGTTAATGGTGTCCACTATCCAGGTACTGCACCCATAAAGCAGCAACGATTCTAAGTTG
This sequence comes from Brachypalpus laphriformis, assembly GCA_945910035.1. Lineage (NCBI taxonomy): Eukaryota > Metazoa > Arthropoda > Insecta > Diptera > Syrphidae > Brachypalpus > Brachypalpus laphriformis. The sequence continues at coordinate 132,086,276 of OX246755.1, forward strand.
AAATGGGACAGTCGTAGCTTGGTTCTTAAGCTGTTAACATTGCTTCTCCAGATTTTGGATAGCATTCCGAACGAAGCTTTACCCTTCCCGATTCTGCTGCACACATCAAGTTCGGTGCCACCGCGATTAGCCGAGACGACACTTCCTAAATAAAGAAAGTTATCAACTTTCTCGACTTCCTGTTCGGCAATGTTAAGTTGAGCGCGGTTGTTAGAAAAAGTGATCAGGGCTTTTGTTTTGGCTGTGCTTATTTTTAGTCCCACTTTGTTTGCCTCAGCTTCTAGATTTTGGGCCATCAAATGAAGATCCATTATCCGATGTGAAAGTAGACAAACATCGTCAGCGTAATCTAGGTGTTGAAAGTAAGATGTCACAGTCCAGCGAATTCCATAGTTGCCTTCCGTTAATACTGCTCGGAGTACATCGCTGATAACCACCAAGAACAATAGCGGCGACAGTATGCACCCTTTACGTACTGTACTTTGCGCTTCAAAATCCTCCGACATCTTTTCATTGTGTACGACGTGACACTTACCGCCCTCATATGTAGCCTTGATAATAGCTATAAGTTTTTCTGGAATGCTTCTCCTGCGCAAGGCCAACCAGATATCATCTCGATGCAAGCTGTCGAAAGCCTTCTCGAAGTCGATAAACAGCAAATGTAGCGAAGACCTGCACTCAACGCATTGTTCGATTATGATCCGTAAGGTGTTTATGTGGAGGATGCAGGAGGATCCAGCGCGAAAGCCTGCCTGTTCGACATCGAAAGTTTAATCTAAATGTTCTTTAATTCGTTCTAGCTATTATTTTGTCTACAGCTGGAAGAACACCCTGCCCGTGCAGGGACGGGTTAAGAATATCACTGCAGCGCCCCCCAACAACTAGCGCTTGTCGTAAAAGGCAACTAAGGGGACAAATCAGATCTAGGCAATATAACACCCAAGTGAGCCTAGCGACACATATACTACCATAAAAACCCTCCCACAAGTGTGCATGCGAGTCCGTGGGTTGACACGACTGGAGATCACCGGTGTCATAAAAGAAAGATCAAACAATACTAAAACAGGAGCATGCACGTGTCAAACAACAAACACCATCGCAATATGGTGCAAAAATTGTATTGCAAAACTGTATCATTATGATAATACTTGCAAAAAGGAAAGGCACTACCCCGCCAGGCACTACCACTGCTGTGCATGGTACTGATCCTGGACCGAGCAGAAATGTTCGGGTCAGAGCTATACGGATTCCGGGGGCTAGCAACATAATGAAACAGTTTGGACGCAATTTAAGGGTCGCGAGTTGGAACGTTGGAAGCATGACCGGTCGAAGTTACGAGCTGGAAGAGATGATGAATAGAAGGCGGGTGGACATCTTGTGTGTCCAAGAGACGAAATGGAAAAACACCGGGAATCGGGCGCGTTTCTTGGACGTTAGGACAAAAGATTACAAGATGTTCTACTACGGAACGGAAAAGGCTAGGAACGGAATCGGTATCATCCTTGCGGCAGAGCTACTTGGAAACGTCTTGAGCATTTCGAAGTCCAGCGACCGTTTGATGTCTCTCAAACTAGTACTACAAGGAGAGGTGTGGAATATTGTCAGTGCATATGCTCCCCACGATGGGTACAATCAGAGAGATAAAGATGCATTTTGGGTAGATTTCCACAATCTCCTTAAGGACATCCCAAAGGAAGAATTTCTGTTTGTTGGAGGAGATTTGAATGGACATGTCGGGAAATCAAACGAAGACTATGAAGACTGCCATGGAGGACTAGGATATGGCACCAGGAACCTTCCTGGTGAAGACATCCTAAGCATGTGCAAATCACACGGTCTTATCGTGTTAAATACCATGTTCATCAAACAAAGCCGACACCTGATCACTTATAGCAGTGGTGGAGATGAAACTCAGATTGACTACCATTTGGTAGGCAGTTTCATGAAGCCTCGGGTAAAAGATTGCAAAGTGATCCTGGGAGAGGCAATCGCTCGACAACACCGTCTCCTGCTAACAGAAATTTTTATGAAAACACCAAAGAAAAGCAAACAAACAAGGGTCTCTGAGAAAATCAAGTGGTACAATCTGGATAAAGAAAAAGGCGAGGCTTTTGTTTTCGTAATGAAGAATTACCTCTCTCACACCATCAACGGAGCTGAGGATGAAGAGTGCAGAGCACAAAATATGTGGGATTCCCTACAGCGAACTTGCTTAAAGAAGGCCAAATCACTGCTAGGAGCTTCAAAAGGCCACCATCAACACGCCAAAGAAACATGGTGGTGGAGTGATGAAGCTAAGAAAGTGATAAATGAGAAGAAAGCGGCTTTCAAAGCTTGCACCTCTAATAATAGTGACGAAAAAGCTCGCCTCGAAATGGAATACAGATGCTGCAAGAAAAAAGCGAAGAAGAAGTGCGCTCAGCTTCAAGCAGAGAGTACAGAGGGCCTGTATCGGGAGCTGGAGAAAATATTTTCCCCGGTTGCTGATGCAAACCAGGCTATCCAGGAGCTGCGAAGACACAATATGAACAAGAGTGCCACTATCTTCAACTGAAGAATGCTCAGGAGATTCGTTCGCCAAAATTCATTAGCAATGCTCATGGCCAGCTTCTTGTGGATGACGACAAAATTCTGCAGAGGTGGCGGCAGTATTGTGAAGAGCTTTTGAATGAACAGTTTCCCCGGCTATACTTTCCAAGAGCCACCCCTAACTGTGAAGAAATACCCGACATTACAGTCGAAGAAGTTAGTGAGGCGGTCAAATACTCCAAAAACCGAAAAGCGATTGGGCCAGACGAAATACCCTCTGAGTTCTGGAAAAAGATGGGAGATATCGGGTTCAGATGGCTCAGAATTCTCATCTCCAAATTCGTGAGAGGTGATCCAATGCCAAATGAATGGAGGGAAAGTTACCTTCTCCCTGTATACAAAGGGAAGGGTGATACGCGAAACTGTGATAACTACCGTTCGATCAAGCTGATGTCACACACCATGAAGATCGTTGAGCGGGTATTAGGTGGCCGACTGCGAAAAATAATACGGCTATCTGATGATCAGTGCGGGTTTGTCTCGGGTAAATCAACCACAGATGCAATCCAAAGTATAAGGATCATAATGGAAAAACATCGTGATTCCTTAAGGGATTTGCATATTGTATTGGTTGACTTTGAAAAGGCATTCGACAGACAACCACGAGATCTGATATGGTTGGCGCTAAGACATCGAGGGGTTCCAGAAACCTATGTACAGATGATTATGGACATGTACGAAGGAGCAAAGACAAAAGTAAGATGCCCCGCTGGAGTAACCGAAGAGTTCCCAATCAAAGTCGGGGTACACCAGGGAAGCGTTTTAAGTCCTTTGCTCTTTATTACAGTCCTTGATTATCTGCTTGAAGGTAAAGTGATGGACCCCAAGGTACATCAGTTATTCTTTGCTGACGATGGAGCCATCATAAGTGAGGATCCTACATCCCTGCAACGAGCACTTGATGTGTGGGTGGACGTTTTGGAGGGAAATGGGTATCGCATTAGTTCAAAAAAGACAGAGTACTTGTGCTGCCCGTTCTCTGATCCACTCAGGCCTATTCCAGACATTTATTTGAATGGAACAGTGCTTCCCAAGTGCGAAAAGTTCAAATATCTGGGATCTATGATCAATAGCAAAGCAACTTGTGATGACGACATCAATCATCGTGTTAGCGTAGGGTGGATGAAGTGGCGAGAAAATTCCGCTATCTTCTGTGACAAAAAAATGCCCCCTAAGTTGAAAGGAAGGCTATACACCGCAGTTGTACGTCCAGCGCTCACATACGGTTCACAATGTTGGACGATGTACAAAAAGTATGAGAGTAAATTAACGGCAGCTGAGATGAAGATGCTTCGCATGACAGCAGGAGTGACAAAGCTTGATCGAATAAGAAGTTCGAAGATCCGTGGAAGCTTTCACATCAAGGAAACCATCGTACAAAAAATAGAGCGTGACCGGCTCAGTTGGTATTGCCACGTTCAAAGAAGAGATCATTTGAACCCTGTTAAAAAGGCAATATCAATGCACGTTCCAAAGACATCGCGATGTAGGAAAGGCAGGCCTATAAACGCCTGGATCAGACAAATGCGACGACATCGGCATTTCATTGGCCTCAGTAACCGAGTGATCCAAAATCGGCAGGCCTGCCGATATTTTCTGAGGTCAAATAGGCGAACCCCACATGCGGATCAGTAGAAATGCGGTGAAGTGGGAGGGTTGTGATCCCTTGTTTTCGGATCATGGCCTCGCTGATAAAAGGAAGAAGAAGAAGAAGCTGGAAGAACACATATACCTCTCCAGTTACCGCAGTCTATCAAGTTTCCCTTCTTTGGAAGCTCAATTATCATCCCCCTTTTCCACTCCTGTGGAAATGGTTCACTATCCCAAGCTCTCCGTATTAGCGGATGCAGCAAATCTGCCGATGTATTTGACGCCGCTTGAAATAGTTCGACAGGGATGCCATCAATACCCACCGCCTTGTTCTTCTTGAGGGACTTGATTGCTGTTATTATTTCGGTTTTATTAGGAGGTACGGTGCGAATTCAAGAATTTGTTGCTTCGAACTGCTCATGATGTGTTGGTGGTCAGAAGTCTCTATATCTAACCTGTGGAACTGAAGAAAGTTTTTAGTTCTTTAATATATTTCCATGAGATCTTCTCAAGTGAGTTGAAGAAGGGTTTGCGTAAAGCTCGTTGCCTGGCCCTAGCTATGGTTTATTCTTCTACTTCGTCCATGCAGCTTCTGCAAAAAATCATTTGAATATACGCCAAGCCTTGTTGCATGCTTGCCTATTAGACAGTGTCCTGTAATTACACCTATAATAGAGCCAATATGCAATCGATTGAGAGAGATCAATTTCTTAGAGCGTTTCAGATCCAACTTGGGCAAAATCTGCTTAGTCGCTAGACTATGTTGCACCTCTTGTCAACCTAAGATTTGTTCTTTCGATTGCATCTACGCCTTGCTGTAGTTTGGCCACACATTTCTAGATATGACACAGTTTGTCAGCCTAACCTATCTGACGTTGATTTGAATATGAAAATTTGAGGAGATATTCGCCTTGACTGCTTCTAGTAAAATGTGGACTAATTCTGCAAGTGAACAGTGGAGGGTAAGCCTTGCCTGACCAGTTCGTCGGCTTGTTCGTTTCCATAAACCTTACTGCGCGGCGGAACCCAAATTAGTGTAACCTTGAATTGACCCGTCTAGCGAGCCTACCTCATTTCGCATTATTGTACTAGTTTGGAGGATATAGTAAGCGAAGCAATGGCTTTAATAGCGGCTTGGCTGTCAATGAATGTGACGATATATTGCCTTGGCGTTATACATAGTTTGATCTGGCGACATGCTTCGTGGACAGCGAGTAATTCCGCTTGGAAAACACTGGCAGTGTCCTTGATTCGTCTTGCCATTCTATTCTTGTGGGGAATTGCACGTCTTGTACGCTTTGTGAAAATTATTTTTGGGACAATGCAAATTCAGAGTTTTTAGAGAATCGCTCTCAGTATTCAGGGCGGTTTTGTTTTTGTCGTACTATGGGCCTTATTTAAGAAATCTAGGCTCTTTAGAATCGCACTTTTGATCGTTTTGAACTCTTTTTGAACCATTTTCTCAGCCAAAAACTTGGTTTTCTATAGTCCAAAACTATTCTAAATTTACTTGTTGGTCAGTGTCAATGTCTACTGTTGCGAAGAATGATGATACTTTTGTTATTTAGCCATGGGAACCGTACGTGGAATTTCAATCAAAAATTCCTTCCTCTGCATCGCAATGGGTTTTGTTCTAATCAAACTTTGAAGGGAAATTTTATAACAAATCTTCTGATCTAACGTTGGCAGACACTTTTGTTGTCTGTGACTGTATACGCATTTTGATGAATGGTTTTGATATGCAAATTCATGTTGGAGAAATTTAAGATTCAAAGCGGTATTCGACAAGGTTGCATACAATCACCACTACTTTTTCTGCTGATGATTAGTGATCAAGGAGTATTGCAAAGTGTTTTCTTTACACGGAGCAGAGGAATCCAATGAAGCCTTACAAGCTTTCTCAAGCACCCCATCTTAGTTCTACTGACACCTTATCAAATTTACATATAAACATTGCACGGGACGGGTCGAGAGAGTATACATACACCTTGGTAGTATTGTCTCGGCTGGCGGTACGTATAGTGTCACAAAGTGGTCTAAGCTGTCCGATATCAAATGGTCAGAGTTCACCTAGGTTACACCTTAACATGAAAACAGTCAGATTTCATCCGCAAAAAACTTCTCTTCTGTCCCCTTTTTGGGAGCAAATCCCCAAAAAAAAAAACTTGAGAATTTTTTAAATGTACTAATGCGTCATTCGTTTGGAAAGATACTCGCCTTATTGGATTCTTTCCAGGTTTTGTTGCTTTTCTTAATGGGCTTAAGACCTTATACATGGGAATATGGATCTAGAATTTTTCTAATTTTTTTTCCCGCCATACCATGCAGCGAAATCTTTTTCTTTAAGAAGGACGGAGAATGGGTCGCTCTCATAGGACTTGATAGTCGAAGATTCTCTCACGGCAATTAGAAAGAGTTGGTTGGATTTTATACACATCGCCAAAAAATGATGGCTCGTGGGCGTTGTAGATTAAGGAATTTGGCTACACTAAAGGTATGTTTTATGCTGTCTTTCTTCGATAGAGCAGAGCAAGGTAGACACAATTTATGTTGAGTTTATGCAGTAAAGTTCGTGAATTTTATAATCGATGACTCTGAGAAACCCTACCGCTTACTCACAGAGTGAGTGACGTAGTGTCAATTAAAAACCTCCGTGACAAAGTTATGCTGCTGCGCATAAAAGTGTCTGCAAAAGTCATTGATCAAGAAGTCGGACTGTGCAATCCACATCGAATATTAATATGTATCTTTCGGTTTACAAAACCTTGGAATGATTGAAAACAATTTGTTGGGGAAATCCGCACCGGCTGATAACAGTATGACAGGCCTTATATTCTGTTTACCATTGTGCGGTATGTAATCGAATGACGCATACCTTAGATAGAAATCCGTGAAAAAATATAAATCAGTTAATCTTGATATCTATTCATTCACATTTCTGAAAATTAGATTATTGCCTCATCAATTGCTAAGCGATAAATAAAATAAATAAAAATCGCCACAATGTTATCGGCAGAAGCTTTGAAGCTTTGGTAGGTGACTGACATAAAGATGGTCACAGGCAGTAAGGTGACTTTATGGTTCAATGGTTGATGTGCCTACCTAACTATGACTGATATTATTTTCAATGGAATGATCTAAAAGATTATATATCTATCAGTTGAATTTTTCATTGCGAATAATTTGTTTCAATATTAGTGAGGCTTATCACATCGATAAATTAATTCGTACTAACACATGTACTATGAAGGAATTTAAGAATGAACGGGCACTATTGCTGGAGATTGTAAGAGACTTGGCTGATGGAGTGTCCTTAAACTTTAAAAAAAAATCCAATGACCACAACGCAGATTACCACCACCCATGATGCCAAAATTCAGGAGCTTCGACCTTCAGTCAAAGATATTAAGCTGGAAAAAGACAGCGAAGCATCTAGAGCATGACATGATAGAAGAAACCAGTCATCGAAGCGAATATGGACCCATCGACTCATACCAGATATAGAAAAATGAATGGATCGGCGTCAAAGAGAAGTTAATTTGTACCTCAGCTGAATCCTGACCAGATACGGCTGCTTTCGAGCGTATCTTCACAGGTTTGAGAATTATGAATCTCCCATTTGTCCAAAATGCTGAGATATGCGGAAAATTCCTTATAAAGAGTAGACTTCTGGAAGAAAAAATTGGAGAAACACAAAAAATATCGTAAACCATATGAAGACATCGAGTAGAATATAGGATACGGTGAAATAGGTTGCAGCAATAATTCTGAAGGAACTTTGGCGGTTGGAGAGACTCAGTAAGAGCAACAACCAAAATTAAGCCCAAACGACACCAAATTTCTTCCGAAGTTTATTAACAGAGTCAACGTAGCGATCCTGTTAGACATACCAACAGAAAGAGGTCATAAGCCTGTCATCTTTGCCTCCTTTTTTCCTTTGGTTGCGCCAGGAGATGTGATAATCTTCTCTGGGCGAACCCCACAGGCGGATCAGTAGAAATGCAGTGAAGTGGGAGGGTTATGATCCCTTATTTTCGGATCATAACCTCGCTGATAAAAGGAAGAAGAAGAAGAAGAAGAGATGTGATAATCTTCGAAAGATACTAGTAGCTCGGGCTACTAGCATGTACGATTCGCAAGCACGTGTAATCGATGCCAGGAATGCGCCTACATACTAATCCACACCCTGCACACTTCTACTACTCTCCCTATCTTTGCCTCCTGCTACTTTGCGGATGACCAACCCACTGCCCCTTGCGAAAATGTCATCGAACTAGTTGCTTATAGCAAAAGAATGAATAGGCAAATCATCCTGGATTGCGACTCAAACGCCCATCATACAATCTGGGGGAGTAGAAATATCAACAAAAGCGGTGAGTCCCTTCTAAATCACCTTCTGTTTACTAACCTAGAAATTTTAAATAAAATTAATGAGCCCACATTCATAAACTCAATCAGAGCAGAGGTACTAGATATAACCATATCTAGTTCTTCTCTTGCCGATTCAATTTCCAATTGGCATGCCTCGAAATAACCCTTACTGTCTGACCATATGTAGATCAGATTTGACTTGGATACTTAAAGAACTCCTTAACCCACCCACGGTGTTCTCTACACGGACACCCTCAGGTGCGTCTTTAATTATCCCTGTTCACTTAGAACCTTACTTCAGGTACATTTCCCAGGCTCGTCTCTTAACACATCTCATGTGTACTCAAACATAGTTAACCACAGGGTTTATGTGGACAGTAGAGTTAATAGTTTATCTGGAAAAATATTCAGTCCAGAGAAAGTTGTATGGGCGGTAGGCACATTCAAACCTTTTAAAGCCCCCGGCGGTTACGGTCTGTTTCAAGCACTTCTCCAAACCTCATCCTGCCGGGGTTGACAGCTTTATTTAGAGCCAGCTACAATTGGGGATACATATCACCCACCTGGAGGCAGGTTAATGTGGTTTTCATCCCCAAGCCGGGCAATAGGCCTAGCGAGCTGCCTTAATCATACAGACCTATAAGTCTAACATCATTCATCGTTAAGACAATGGAGAGACTCATAGATATCCATATAAGAGACTGGTTAGATCTGTCTAACCCTCTGCACTCGATTCAGTACGCATACAGGAAAGGCAAATCTACAGTAGGTGCCCTTCACTATTTCGTCAAAAAGATAGAGGGAACACTCAATTCAAGGGAGATAGCCTTGTGCGCATTTCTTGACATCGAGGGCGCATTCGATAACACTGGTTACGACTCGACCGCAAGGGCGATCAGTAGCAGAGGTATCGAAGAATCGACCAACCAATGGATCAGGGCCATGCTGGTAAGTCGATTCATTACTTCCTCCTCTGGGGGAGTGTCGGTGTCCATAACTGCAGCCAAAAACTGTCCTCAAGGAGGAGTTCTTTCCCCCCTGTTATGGTCTATAGTCATCGACAACTTGTTAGTAGATCTTCACAGATCAGGCTACACCATCGTCGGTTATGCTGATGACTTGGCGGTTTTTATCAGAGGTAAACACAGCACGACAATTTCCAACGTCATGCAAAGTGCAATATCTCAAGCTGTAGAATGGTGTAACAAAGAAGGACCACCATCAATCCTAGTAAAACCGTTCTGGTGCCGTTTACAAGGAAGACACAGGTCAACCTTGAACCTATTACAATCAAAGGCACCACACTAGTTTATTCCAGCGAGGTCAAATAATCTTGGTGTAATTCTTGACAAGCGACTTAATTGGATTTCACATATCAAGTCCGCCACTGAGCGCGCTACTAGAGCACTGTGGGCCAGTAAACGCCTATACGGCAGAACTTGGGGTCTCTCTCCTAAGATGATACATTGGTTGTACATAATTATGGTTAGACCCATTATCACATATGCGGCCATCGTCTAGTGGCCAAAAACTCTCCAGCAGACAACGGCAAACAAGTTGCAGAAGTTGTAAAGAATTGCCCGTCTTGGCATTACAGGTGCGATACGCACCTGCCCTACGACAGCTCTGGAAGCTATTGTTGGGCTTACACCCTTACCAATCTTCATTAGGAAGATGGCTGCTAGATATGCCATCAGGCTGCAGCTAGATCACGAGTATAAACCAAGTCACCTTGTGGGACATTTAAAGATACTCAACTCAAACCCTAAAAGCGACATGTTCTGCACTTTACCAGATATTATGATCAGGCAACACTGCTTTGGTAGGTTATTCGAGGTTGAAATATTGGACCGCGAAAACTGGTCCAATGGTGCTCCAACACTGGACCCTAGAAGTCTGGTCTGGTTCACCGACGGTTCGAAGATGGATTCTGGAGTTGGAGCTGGGGTTTTAGACCCAACACAAAGATTTCGGTACCTATGGGTACGACTCCTACTGTGTTTCAGGCTGAAATCCATGCCATTGAGATTTGCGCCAGACACAGTCCCCGCAAGGGGATCAAAGGCGCTAGAATACATATCTACTCAGACAGCCAAGCAGCACTTATGGCACTGTCGTCCAACCAAATGGACTCCAGAACCGTGAAATGCTGCTACGATGCATTACAAGACCTTGCCAAATACAACAGGGTAAAACTCGGTTGGGTACCTGGACACCAAGGGATTGTGGGCAACGAATCTGCAGATGAGCTTGCTAGGGCTGGCTCAGAATCTGTGTTCAGACGTCCTGAACCTTATTGTGGCGTCAATTGGGCGACAGCTACAACGCTGATTAACGAATGGGAAAACAAACTTCGTCTAGACCACTGGACTAGTGGGCCAGGTCTAAGACAATCCAAACGATTAATCAAGCCTTACTCCTATAAGGAAATCCTTAACTTAGATAGGGAAAGCATTAAGAAGCTTGTGAGCTTTCTTACTGGCCATTGCGGCCTGAGATACAACCTTAACAAGATGAACCTGTGCCAAGAGAAGGGCTGTCGGTTATGCTTAGAGGATGAAACTTCCGAACACATTCTTTGTGAATGCCCGGCACTACACTGGTTAAGGAAACGTATTCTCCACAAAGAGATACTTACTTCAGTGGAACTGAAATGCGCCGCTTCTAAAGACATACTCACTTTCATAAGGGAGGTAGTACGTCTGTTAGATTAACTCCAACCCTCCGATACAATCGATTTTTCAGGTTGCAGTGTCGTTGCCACGCGGGCATGGGTTGTACAAGAGGAAAATAAAAAAAAATAAAAATAAAAATCCCTATTCAAGTAGTGACTCTCATGAAACTCTTGACGAAGTAGCGGCAAATCTAAGCTCTAAGATCATGTCCACCTACGAAACCAGCTGTCAAGCTAAGGCTAGTTCATCTAATCCAACCAATGGGCTTGAAAGTCTAAACCGTAAGGTCAGGAAGCTCTTTAATAAATCAAAACACCCCAGCTCATGGAGTGAATACAAGAAAGCTCTCACTACCTACAACTTAGCAATTAGGAGATAAAAAAGACACACTTGGAGATATTTTTGTGAAAGCATCAATGATATCCCGTCATCCATTAGAGTTCAAAAGACCCTCTCCAAAAACCATAGTAATGGCATTGGCCTCCTACAAAAACCTGATGGCAGTTACGCTGAAAACAGCACTGAAACGCTGGGTCTACTCCTACAGACTCACTTTCCAGACTCCCAGACCACTGATGCATCCATATTATCTGTTTATGGACCCCATCTTCACCCTCCAAATAGACACACCAGGAGTCTCTATAGAAAACTCTTCTCTCCCAACCCTATCAGGTGGGCTACCTCAATCCAAAAGGATCACAGTGCTGCACAATGTTGCAAGAGTTGCTTACAAGATCAAAAAATGAGAAAATTATAAAAGAACATGAGTCAGGATCAATTAGCTAATACGGAGCCATTAGGAAGGATCGATGCGTTGAAAGACATACACTGCTTGTTAGAAAAATAGGTCCTATCAAGATTCTTAAGAAATGAGGTCCTTCAAAGTCGCCCATTTTGAAATTTCCTTCGACATTCATTTCTTTCTTTTACCTCTTCATCATGGGGTAAACGGGGTTTGCAAGTTCCAAGAAGCCTTTTTCAATATTAAACAGTTCTACGAATTTTGAATAGAGATAGTACAGTTGATGGAAGAAGTGGAGTATTTTTAAGGAACGAGTGGTACGCGGAAAAACCTTGATACGTTTGGTGCAAATGTACACAGAAAAGCTGTTGGAGGGTGGGAGGCGATGGTGTAGTGGTAGCGTCATCGATTGCCACTCAAATAGTCCATGGTTGTGCAAATCTTAATGTTAAGAAAGATTTATTTATTTCTCATGAAATAAATAAAGTCAGTCCGAACAATTGCGAAAGCTAATGTAAACTACTCTGCGAAGCACAACACTGGCAGTTGGGTGGTCATTTACTTACTTAGATGGCGCTACAGTCCGGGGTGGACCTGGGCCTCAACCAACAAACCTCTCCAGCCAGCACGGTTACGAGCCAGCTGCCTCCAGTTGCGCACGCCAAGTTGGTTGAGGGCCCCGTCCACTTGATTGCGCCACCTACCACGAGGTCTTCCTCTACTGCGTCGTCCATCCGGGGTGGATTCGAAGACTTTCTTAGCGGGAACGTTGGGCTCCATCCGCTCTAAATGACCCAGCCATCTTAGTCGCTGTATGCAAATTCTCCTGGGTAAGTCGATGTCCTTATATAGGCTGTATAGTTCGGGAGTGTACCTTCTCCTCCACTCACCGTCTATGCAGACGGGACCAAAGATCACTCGTAGAACTTTTCTCTCGAAATAACCAAGGGCATCCTCATCCGGTTTTGTCAAATCCCATGCCTCTGCGCCATACAGCAGGACTGGGATGATTAATGTTTTATAAAGAGTTACCTTAGTAGTTCGAGATTTTTTTTTTTTTTTCCTCTTGTACAACCCATGCCCGCGTGGCAACGACACTGCGACCTGAAAGATCTCTGGTATGGGAGGGTTGGAGTTAATCTAACAGACGTCCTACCTCCCTTATGAAAGTGAGTATGTCCTTAGTAGCGGAGTATTTCAGTTCCACTGAAGTAAGTATCTCCTTGTGGAGAATACGTTTCCTTAACCAGTGTAGTGCCGGGCATTCACAAAGAATGTGTTCGGAGGTTTCATCCTCCTCTAAACAGAACCGAAAGTCCTTCTCTTGGCACAGGTTCATCTTGTTAAGGTGGTATCTCAAGCCGTAATGGCCAGTAAGAAAGCTCACAAGCTTCTTAATGCTTTCCCTATCTAGGTTAAGTATTTCCTTATAGGAGCAAAGCTTGATTAATCGTTTGGATTGTCTTAGACCTGTCCCACTAGTCCAGTGGTCTAGACGAAGTTTGTTTTCCCATTCGTTAATCAGCGTTGTAGCTGTCGCCCAATTGACGACACAATAAGGTTCAGGACCTATGAACACAGATTCTGAGCCAGCCCTAGCAAGCTCATCTGCAGATTCGTTGCCCACAATCCCTTGGTGTCCGGGTACCCAACTGAGTTTTACCCGGTTGTATTTGGCAAGGTCTTGTAATGCATCGTAGCAGCATTTCACGGTTCTGGAGTCCATTTGGTTAGACGACAGTGCCACAAGTGCTGCTTGGCTATCTGAGAAGATATGTATTCTAGCGCCTTTGATCCCCTTGCGGAGATTGTGTCTGGCGCAAATCTCAATGGCATGGATTTCAGCCTGAAACACAGTAGGAGTCGTACCCATAGGTACCGAAATCTTTGTGTTGGGTCCAAAAGCCCCAGCTCCAACTCCAGAATCCATCTTCGAACCGTCGGTGAACCAGACCAGACTTCTAGGGTCCAGTGTTGGAGCACCATTGGACCAGTTTTCGCGGTCCAATATTTCAACCTCGAATAGCCTACCAAAGCAATGTTGCCTGACCATAATATCTGGTAAAGTGCAGAACATGTCTCTTTTAGGGTTTGAGTTGAGTATCTTTAAATGTCCCACAAGGTCACCTGGTTTATACTCGTGATCTAGCTGCAGCCTGATGGCATATCTAGCAGCCATATTCCTAATGAATATTGGTAGGGATGTAAGCCCAACAATAGCTTCCAGAGCTGTCGTAGGGCAGGTGCGCATCGCACTGGTAATGCCAAGACAGGTAATTCTTTGCAACTTCTGCAACTTGTTTGCCGTTGTCTGCTGGAGAGTTTTTGGCCACCAGACGATGGCCGCGTATGTGATAATGGGTCTAACCATCATTATGAACAACCAATGTATCATCTCAGGAGAGAGACCCCAAGTTCTGCTGTATAGGCGTTTACTGGCCCACAGTGCTCTAGCAGCGCGCTCAGTGGCGGACTTGATATGTGAATTCCAATTAAGTCGTTTGTCAAGAATTACACCAAGATATTTGACCTCGCTGGAATAAACTAGTGTGGTGCCTTTGATTGTAGTAGTAGTTCGAGATAGGGCTTTGCTACTCAATTGCCTTCTTAGCCCATAGAAACAACGATTGGCAAGAATTGTTCTTCGTGTGATCTCCCTACTGATGTCATTTGCGGAGTTCACCATAAAGCCTAGGTAGACAAAATCCTTTACTACCGCAAAATTATATTTATCTATTGTGGCGTTCTGTCCAAGACGCCGATGTTGGGTAGACAGCATATATTTTGTTTTGCTTTCATTGACCGCTAGACCCATCTTTGCTGCCTCGATCTCAATACTCGTAAATGCCCCATTGACGGCCCGCTGAGTTCTTCCGATTATGTCAATGTCATCGGCATAAGCGAATAGTTGCACAGACTTGTAAAAGATTGTACCTCCGGTGTTGGCTTGTGAGCTTCGTACAATTCTCTCAAAAGTTATGTTAAAGAGATCGCATGATAGCGCGTCACCTTGTCTAACACCTTTCCTGACATCGAACGGTTCGGTGATGTTCTTACCGACTTTGATGGAGCAGCGAGAGTTCTCCATCGTCATTCTGCACAAACGGACGAGCTTGGAAGGGATGTCAAGACTAGAAATAGCTCTGTATAACTCGTCTCTATATATGCTATCATAGGCAACTTTGAAATCGATGAAGAGGTGGTGCGTGTCGATTTTATATTCATGGGTTTTTTCCAAGATCTGCCGTGTTGAGAACATTTGGTCAATGGTGGATTTTCCAGGCCTGAAACCGCCTTCATAAGGACTTATCAGGTTGTTGGCGATCGGTTTTAGTCGTTCACATAATACGGCAGACAGAATCTTATATGCGATGTTGAGGAGACTTATACCTCTGTAGTTGGAGCAGTTCAGAGGGTCTCCTTTCTTCAGGATCGGGCTGAGATTCCATTCACCGGGCATACTTTCGTCCAACCAGATTTTACAGATGAGCTGGCACATGCTCCTTACCAAGTCATCTCCTCCTGCCTTGAAAAGTTCAGCGGCAAGGCCGTCGGCTCCAGCAGCTTTGTTGGATTTGAGTTTAAATATCGCTATCCTCACTTCATTCTGATCGGGTTGATGGGAATCTTGACTGCCATCGTCACTGTTGAATGGCTCATTCTGCCTGACAGCGGAATATTGGTCATCATCGCCGTTTAACAGTCTGCAGAAGTGTTCCTTCCATATTCTC
Organism: Brachypalpus laphriformis; assembly: GCA_945910035.1. Taxonomy (NCBI): domain Eukaryota; kingdom Metazoa; phylum Arthropoda; class Insecta; order Diptera; family Syrphidae; genus Brachypalpus; species Brachypalpus laphriformis. The sequence continues at coordinate 132,101,974 of OX246755.1, forward strand.
AGCACCGACTGCGATTCTACTACTATGTTGCCATTTTCGTCCCTGCAGGCTTCGGTTCTGGCTTTGCAACCCTGGCATGTTCTTTTTACCTTTTGGTAAAATTTTCGAACATTATTCCTGCAATAAAGTCTCTCAATCTCCTCGATCGAGCGCTTCTCATGCTCCTTTTTTTTCTTCCTGAGAAGAGGATGTTCCTCTTCTCTCCTGCGCACGTAGAGCTCGTAAGCAGCTCTAGTCCTTCTATGCAGCGCCGCTTTGTACGCCTCTTGTTTAGCTGCATGTGCTTGCCGGCATTCCTCATCAAACCAGCGGTTTCGTTGTGGTGGCCGAGAAAAACCCAGTACATCAGAGGCGGCATCTCTGATGGTTTGTTGGCAACGCTGTCACAAAGCGGATCTCATGATAAATTATGATAAGGGCTGACTGGATCGCACGTAGTTGTTCCTATAAGCACTGATCGGGGGTGGGATGCCGAGCGACACGCTTTTGTGTTATGAACTGGATATACTTGGACTGAGCGAACCATCGAGAAACATTTGACAACTCTATTCGTTTAGAAGTGTGCATGAGGTTTGCTTGACTGTTGATGTTATTAAAATAGTATTGACTCAGCGCAAAGGGCCATAGAAGGAAGACGATGGAGAAGACGCGCAAAGCGTTAAGAACGCTTCCAGCCTACTGGCAATGGATTAAAAGAAGTCCGTGTCTTGATAGGTGCACTTACAGGACACTGCGCGATAGGATAAATGGCCGTAAGACTAGGCATCAACACACCCGGCCACTGCAGGAGCTGTCAAGTTGCAGAAGAGATAGAAAGTAACAAACACTTGCTGTGTAACTGCCTAAATCTACAAAATCGCCGTCACACCACATGGGTAAGAGGAAGTAAGTGATCTTGTGCAAGTTCCACTAAGGAAAATGATACGATTCATAAGGACCTCAGGTTGATTCGCTACTGGACCGACCGAAAAATAAAGAGTTTACAGGTTCCACAAACAAAAAGGGAAACACGATGGACCGTTCGGCCCCCATGAGAAGCACCTAGATGCGCTTCCCTCTAACCTAACCTAACCTTCAAGTAGTAGTCGTCAATGACCGTAGGTCGCCCATTGCGCTCTTCATCTTCGAGGCTCTCATCTCCACCAGGAAATTTTCGAAACCACAATTACACTGTGTGATCATTATCTGTGGCTGGACCAAATGATCTATTGATATTCCAAGCCACCTCAGCTGTCTTACGACACACTTGGAAACAACGCGTCAAATGTGAAATAAAAACCACAATAACTTTCTGGGCAATCCACTCATAGAGCATAGAGGGCACAATAGACAACTAGGTCGCAGTGTAAAATAACCCTCCACAATACTCATAGAGCCGTGATAACAGATTTGTATTCCACTGGGTCTGGCAGCACTGCATGTACTTGGTACCCTTATTTTGAGAGATTTGTGAAAAAACAGAGAAAAACTGTCATTTTTAGAGGTACTTCCAGTGATAGAGCTGGAAAACAGGATGAGTGTCACAAAAACTGGAAAATCCAGCCATTGGCAATATTTGTTTAGCCCTAGAGTGGTAAAATATAATAGTATCTAGGTCCGGTAAAATGTGCCTTAACTGACACTTCACATAAGTGGACAACTCTGTTGAGTGGACAGTTTGTCCCTGAACAACGATCTGGATTTGCATTTGAACTTTACTCCTTTAAACGGACACTTCACTTGAATGGAAATGCTTCAGTCCTATCGGTGTCCGCTCAAGAGAAGTTTCACTGTACCTACTTTTAGTACTTACAAATGTGTGTATGTACATATGTATGCATATACCTACCCATTTCTTCTTAATATCCACTAGATTCGTCACAGTTTAGTATTATAACACCGACTCACGTGTTACTTTGACATTTCAACAGAATATCACCGCTGTCAACATTTAAATACACATTCAGGTAGAGATTTCAATTTCAAATTTATAGCACTTAACACATTTCAAAATCTATGAGGTTGCGTTGCTAACAATTTGCACAAAATTAAGACCAAACCACAACCGAACTCTTCGCATTCATCATGGAAAACCTTAAAAAAAAATGCAAAACGCAACCGAAAAGAACCATCACTTATGACCTACACTCCGTCTCACTCGCTCACTACCCAACGACGACGACGACGACGACAGGTTCTTTTTCCGCGATTACACAGTAGTGCACAAATGTATGTGCACGCTATCCACTCCGTACACCTACTGCAAATGTGTTTTACCTCTCTGATTCAATTCGGCCCGTCAGACATACCGGCAGGCAGTGTGTGTGGTTCGTTTTCAAATTCGATTGTTGTGCCCACTACACATGCACATATCTCACATAAAAAAAAAAAAGTGATTCTTCGAGCCATAAACCAGCAATAACTCGCCGCCGCCGCAAGTCAGTCACATGCACGCACACACTCGCACCGCATAGAACACAAACAAACAACACCAAACAAAAAAAAAAAAAAGGTGATGGAAAAGATATCGAGATACATGGTGAAAGATAGCACACACGGCGTGCGGGGGGAAGTAAAGGAAACGAGAAAACAGAAAACGAAAACGAAAAACTTATCAGCATCAAGGATCTAATCAACATAAACAATCTCGGTGCTTTGTTAGTACGCTGCCAGCTCTAGCATTTCGCTTATCGCATTCGGATCATTAATGCTGAAGCCGCAGTTGCCGCTGCCAATGCCCCCCCCGTCTGATGTCGAGCACCGCCCGCCCCCGCACCCGATACAGTCATGCTGCTGTCATTCGTTTCACTCCCTTGGCAGAGTGTTCTCTCCATCATCCGCCACCACCACTACTCTGAGTGTGTTCCAACAATTTTTGCTGCTGTTTATGTATTTTTAGTTGTGGTACATTTTTTTTTTTTTTTTTTTCATTTTTTTCGTTTCGTTGATTTCATTATGAGGATTTTTATCGCACACACCGCGCATCGACGGCGGCGGCGGCAATAGTGACTTCATGCTCACTCACTTACCGATGATGGTGCTGATTCATAAATTCCTTGGGTTCACGTTTCTAGTCGAAGGAGGGGGTGGAACATTAGAATTAAACTAGAGCTCCGGGAAGTAGAGTATCACATCAACTGACAGACTTAATTGGTAGAAGAAAGCAGCGGGAGTTACTGATGGATGGGACTATGGCCAGTGACCAATGCACGTTGTGCTTTGCCACTTCGCATGCACTAGGCCAGATAGGTCATATTAGTGGACAGTGTGTCAGGCTACTGATGTGATTCGGGTCCAAGAAAATATCAGAACCTCTTCTCCTGACATGCATACGAGATTTCAAGTGGGCAGAAGAAAGTATTGCAACTAGTTCTTGGACATCCGTGGTGGATTCGAAGACTTTCTTCGCGGGAACGTTGGGCTCCATCCGCTCTAAATGACCCAGCTATCTTAGTCGCTGTATGTAAATTCTTTTCTTTTTTTTTCATTTTCAATGCATTTTATTTCTTCAATTCAGTATACCTTATATGCTAACAAAAACGCCTAAAACTAGCTTAATTAACTTAACTATCTTATTCTAACTTACTGGCCCCATGTGGGCGCTCTAAGCTAATCCTAACACTTAATCTATGTCTTTCGACGTAACCTAAATAAATTTATTTATTATAACATAACTAAGAAACAAATTAAAAACTAAGAAAAATGTTTTTGTGGAAAAATTTTAGTGTCCGGACTGTGTTTTTGTATACTCAATAAAATAAAACTTACAAACTACCTTAAAAAGTAAACTTAAACAAACTAAACTTATAATGCTTAACTAATGTGTGTAATTAAATAAATATTTTTGGTAAGTGCTGTGCATTTTTCTTTTTTTTTTGTAGCCAAGTGCTGTAGTTTTTTTTTTTTTTTTTCAACTACGACTACCTAAAGCTTTGCAAGCCGGCTATGGTATTAAACAATACAAACGACCGGCTTTGCCCTCTTAAAGGCTACCCCGGATTAGGGGGAAACGACGACGGCGTTCCCTCTTCTTTATTTAGCCACCAAAATTGGTCGTGCTGCCTACTAACATCTTCAATATCGCGGACTGAAATCGCCCTACTGAACCGGAGACGCTCTACACTACCCTGTGCGACGTCTCGGTTGTAGTTGAGTCGCCTATCCACAGCTGTTCTGGCGACGTGGAAGATTAGCAGCACCGCTAACTTATCCTGGATCAGACCTCTCTGATCAAGATATAGGAACGCTTCTGGTAGAATAAAGCCGTTGAGGCGCACACTTTCGTGACAGAGATTGTTGGGGTAATAGGCCCCAAAGATCAGGCTATTCATCGAAGTCATTGCTCTTGCAATGTGCCTTCGAATCAACTTGATCAACAAATTGTCCACTCTGATCAAATTCGCCCTGTTGTACAGGACCTCATTACGATAGAATTTTATATACTCAGACTCTGGTGTTCTGTACAAGCGAAGGCAAGCTCTCTCAAACACCCGCATCTTTTCCAACAAGCTTGGCCCCACGTTGAACCACACGGGACATCCATATGCGAGCATAGGCCGAATAAGGGCCATGTAGCAGATTACCATTACCCTTGCATCGAGTTGGCTGCTATAAAACAGTCTCTTGTAAGAGCGAAAGCAACTTTGGCTCTGGCCAGAGCAGCATCTATATGTTTGTTAAAATACAGATATTGATCTAGCCAGACCCCAAGGTATCTGACTACACTTCGACTCACTAGTGGCTGACCGTGCTGTCCCACGATAGAGAACTTTTGCCAGTTCTTTCTGGTGTCCCTAGAGGCCCCAGACAACGGCATTCTGAACAGGATTTTTTATTTTTTTTTCTCTTGTACAACCCATGCCCGCGTGGCAACGACACTGCGACCTGAAAGATCTATTGTATCGGAGGGTTGGAGTTAACCTAACAGACGTCCTACCTCCCTTATGAAAGTGAGTATGTCTCTAGTAGTGGAGCATTTCAGTTCCACTGAAGTGAGTATCTCCCTGTGGAAAATACGTTTCCTTAACCAGTGTAGTGCCGGGCATTCACAAAGAATGTGTTCGGATGTTTCGTTCTCCTCTAGGCATAGCCGACAGTCCTTCTCTTGGCGCAGGTTCAACTTGTTAAGGTGGTATCTTAGGCCGCAATGGCCAGTTAGGAAGCTCACTAGCTTCCTAATGCTTTCCCTATCTAAGTTAAGGATTTCCTTATAGGAATAAGGCTTGATTAAACGTTTGGATTGTCTTAAACCGGGCCCATTAGTCCTGTGATCTAGACGAAGTTCGTTCTCCCATTCGTTAATCAACGTTGTAGCTGTTGTCCAATTGACGCTACAATAAGGTTCGGGACCTATAAACGCAGATTCTGAGCCGGCCCTAGCAAGCTCATCTGCAGATTCGTTGCCCACAACTCCCTGGTGTCCAGGGACCCAACCGAGCATTACTCTGTTGTGTTTGGCAAGATCTTGTAAAGCATCGTAGCAGCATTTTACAGTTACGGAGTCCATTTGGTTGGACGATAATGCCCTTAGTGCTGCCTGGCTATCTGAAAATATGTGAATCCTAGCGCCCTTGATTCCCTTACGGAGATTGTGCCTGGCGCAGATCTCAATGGCATGGATTTCAGCCTGAAACACAGTGGGAGTCGTACCCATAGGTACCGACATTTTTGTGTTGGGTCTAAAGACCCCGGCTCCAACTCCTGAATCCATTTTCGATCCGTCGGTGAACCAGACGAGACTTTTGGGGTCCAGTGTTGGAACACCATTGGACCAATTTCCGCGGTCCAATATTTCTACCTCGAATAACCTTCCGAAGCAATGTTGCCTGACCATAATATCCGGTATAGTACAAAACATGTCTCTTTTAGGGATCGAGTTGAGTATCTTTAGATGCCCCACTAGGTCACCTGGTTTATACTGATAATCTAGCTGCAGCTTGATGACATATCTAGCAGCCATCTTCGTAATGAAGATTGGTAAGGGTGTTAGCCCGACAATAGCTTCAAGAGCTGTCGTGGGGCAGGTGCGCATCGCACCTGTAATGCCGAGACAGGCAGACAGGCACAGGCATTCTGAACAGGATGGTCTCCGACTTCTGAAAGTTGATCTTCAGCTTCCAGTCGTCGCAGTATCTCTTGATCTTATCGAAGTCACGCTGCAAGAGTGTTGCAATTATTTCGATCTTAGGCCCTGATCTGTACGCGACCAAATCGTCTGCGTACGCTATGACATGGTGAAGTGAACCTATGAGATCGCTCGTGTAAATATTGAATAGGATTGGCAAATTGGCACGGGGGAAAAAAAAAAAAAAAAAAAAAAAAAAAAAAAAGGATTGGCAAATTAACCGCGCCCTGTTGCAGACCATTTTTTACATCAAAAGTTCCAGCAGACGTCACATTGCCATTCTTCACAATGAACTTCTTACTGCTGAGCATGTCATAAAGAATGTACAGTAGAAAAGTCCCTCTAACCATACGGTATCGAAGGCCTTTTGCCAAGTCAACTAGACAGGCACCCGTGCATTGTTTCTTGCTTTTGTTCCATTGGATATCAGATACCAGTTTAGATGCGGCATGTATGGTATCATGCCCCGCCTTGAAACCGTGGTTATCCGGAATTATGTGCATGTCCTCAACCCACTTGGCCAGAGCTCTATGGATCACTTTTTCGAATACCTTATGATGTTCGGAAGTAGACTTATCGACCGGAGATTACCCGGACCGGAGCTATCTTTATTCTTCTTGGGAATGGGCTGCACCACCGCTGTTTTCCAATGCGCTGGATAATGGGCATTATTCATTGCATTATTAAACAGGATGGTGTAAATGTTCACCACTTCTGGAGGAAGATGTCTAAGTACAATGTTGGGTATACCATCGATTCTCACGGATTTCTTTTTCCTCAGTGATTCGAAGATCGCTTGGAGCTCTGCCTTCGAAATGAACGGGGGATGTACCCTTTCATCGGCGACGGCATTGTGTGCCATATATTTTTTTTTCATTGAACACGGTGAAACCAGTGTTCTCAGATCGCCAGTGCTCCATGTCATTTCGAAGGTAGAAGTTGTGCACAAGGACCTGATTCTCCAGGTCATGGTTCGCACAAACACTATCATTCACCTTATACACGTCCTGGAAAGTCGCTCCTATAGCCTCTACCTTCTCCTGTGGATCTTCGATCACAAAGAAATTGTCATCCTCAGCCGCGTTATCTGGATCTATACCTGCTGTCACTAGTATTTGTTAGTAGTTCGGGGGATTTTAAGACGCGGAAGATCGTTTTGATTATTCCTCCGAAATATCTTGTTTATTTGGGGGAACATACTCAGGTTGTTGGATTTTACAGCCCGAATTTTCCTGTCCCAGTACAAATTTACAGAAGTCTGTAAATTTCTTTAATTAACTTTGAGAGGTTTCTAATCAACGACTTCAGCGTCCTAACCTCCTCCGAATTCTGTCTGTCAGTAAACTGTCTGTACAAAGTTCTATTCCTGCAATAAAGTCTCTCAATCTCCTCGATCGAGCGCTTCTCATGCTCCTTTTTCTTCTTTCTGAGAAGTCGATGTTCCTCTTTTCTCCTGCTCACGTAGAGCTCGTAAGCAGCTCTAGTCCTTCTATGCAGCACCTTTGCACGTCTTTTGTTTTGCTGCATGTGCTTGCCGGCATTCTTCATCAAACCAGGGGTTTCGTTGTGGTGGCCGAGAGAAACCCCGTACATCAGAGGCGGCATCTCTGATGGCTTGTTGGCAACGCTGCCACTGGTCTTCCACATTTGCTGCTGGCGCCATAGGACTTAGATTAAGATTAGAAGAAACTCGATCGGCAAAGGTTCTAGCGGTCTCTTGCGATTGTAGCCGCCCGATGTCAAATTTCCTCACAGTATTTCGTTGATTTCGCTCCGTTCTGGATATCCACCTCCGTACCTTGGCTACAACTAGGTAGTGATCCGAGTCCATGTTGGCTCCTCGGAAAGTCCGGATACCCAGAATACTGGATGTCGGTGTATGGTCCTTCTTAAAATCACTGTCATTTTCATTTCGACAGAAAAATAGTGCAGTATGTGTCGTTGGGGAAGGATCTACAGTGTCCAAGGAGAAGGATTTTTGCTTTTCAAAGGAAACCGAAATTTTAACACTACCCACTGCACTATTGTCATCCTTTTCACGAGAATGTTCGATACCATTCGGCTTATCAGCCGAACTTTTTAAAGCAGATAGTGATGAATTGGTAGAGTGGGCGAACCCCACATGCGGATCAGTAGAAATTTCGGTGTAGTGGGTGGGTTATGATCACTTGTTTTCGGATCATAACATCGCCGAAATAGGAAATAGGAAGAAGTGATGAATTGGTAGAGAGCATACACCAACTTATCTCTAAAATTTGGTCAGACGAGTGTATGTCTGATGAATGAAATCTCAACACCGTTTACCCGATTCACAAAAACGGAGACCATCTTAACTGCGCCAATGATAGAGGCATCAGTCTCCTCAACATTACATACAAGATGTGAAGATCTGAAACCTTTCATCAACAGCCTGAATGGCCCCTATCAATGCGGTTTCAGGCCAGGAATGTCCACCATCGATCAAATCTAAACACTTCGGCAGATCTTGGAGGAAACCCAAGAAGTCGAAGATGATACTCATAATCTCTTTATCGATTCTAAGGCTGTCTACGACAACATCTATACATAAGAGCCATGTCTAGTTTTGACATCCCTGCCAAACTTGTCTGTCTGTGTAGGATGACGATGGAGAACGCTCACTGCTCCATCAAGGTCGGTAATGACCTCAACAAGCCGTCATATGACTTCTTTAATATTGATGTGAACGAATTGTGCGGAACTCACCAGAAGCACAATCTACCAAAAGTCTGACGTCTGATCAAGCGAAGAATAACTCTTGCAAATCGCTGTTTCTTGGGCTTATAAGGCAGTTCAAAAGGAGACTTTACATATGACCCTGACTCATCAAATCCCTACTTTACTTCGCTGAAACATGGACTTTATTGACGACGCATGAAGATATCCGTGGCCGCTTCAAAAGAAAAATTGTTCGTAAGAAATTTGGTCCCATTTGCGCTGACGAGTTTTGGAGGAAAAGATTACAGTGACATCGACTTAGTCAAAAAATTGCATATTGGACGTTTGAGATGGCTAGAATATGTAGAGCGAATGGACACCAACACTCCGGCTCGCAGAGTTTTCGAATCTAACCCCGAGGGACGACGTAGTAGTGGAGCTCCTCGCCGTAGATGACGCGCACAAGTTCAAGGGAACCTCAACCAACTTGAAGTGCACAACTGAAGGCAATTAGCTAAAAACCGAGCTAAATGGAGAGGCTTGTTGGTTGAGGTCCAGGTTCACCTCGAACTGTAACGCCGCTTAAGTAAGTAACCCGCTAGTCATGATGGGTGCATTAAAGCACTTCACTAATCCGGAACCATTTTGTGAAGTAAGAAAGAGCTATATTGAGAATCACATTAGGGATAGATGCTCTTAAAGAACAATCTGGGCAGCTACATTATGTCAGAAATGCATCAAGTAGCTATGGGCTTTGCTTGCACACATAAAATGAAATTTCCTCAGAGCTTAAACGGAAATAAGCTTCAGATCTAAAAGCGTTGTGATCAGCGGTCCCTGCCCACTAAATGTTAATAAATAAAAATAAATAAATAAATATTTGGCGCAACAGCTCTTCAAGTGGCTGGACCTAGCTGCGACTTGAGAAGCTTTTTCGTGACAACAATACTCACGAATGTTTGTCAGACGTTCGCGAGAAGTGGGACTGTGGAAAAACTTGTTGGTGTTTTCTGTGATTCGAACATGGAACCTCACGCGCAGTGATCCGACACAGTAACCACTTGCGTCACTAAATGCTAATACGCCCAGTTAATCTGCCAACGGACCTAACCTGTAGACTAGGCCTTGAGAATTATAAAACGTCTTTACATATTCTCACAGAGGGTCATTCCTCAGTTTTGCTTTCCGAATAGCTTTTGGCACAACGAAGCACTGAAGGCTCCAAGATGTTGTTTCTGAAGTCGATTTCGTCCCCAGGATACATGAAAATCAGTGGAGTTTTACCGGTAGAACAAATGTCCACCCAAATCGAGGTTCTTGTCTCCGATAAACGATAGTTCCTTGTCCAGACAAAATTCGATCGTTTTGGACATTAAAAGATTGTTCTACGTTAACAGCTTCTTAGCGAAGGACAGGATCGATTGCTTGTCGTGTCGCTGTAGAAATGAATTCCATATCTGCAGACATATGCTCTTATTTGCTGCTGTTACTCGCAGGTGATGAACCTTGAGCAACTTATAATGGCGAACATGAATATCGTTTTTCACCATAAGTCTGATAGTCTCCTGCGCTGCGTTCCGTTCTCGCTTCTGTCTTCGCTGCAGTGTCGCTAATTGCCTCCCAGTCATCTCTGCTGCTAATCATTTGTCTGGTAATGTTGTCTGGGGCTAGGTCCTCACCCAGTTTGTTCACCAGACAATGGATCATGATGTGCTCCATATGCTCGACCGCTTATATGCAAGTTGGTCATAGGAGTTACCGTCGAGTCCAAACCTATGGAGGTAGGCTTTGAAGCAACCATAACCAGTAAGCATCTGGGCCAGGCAGAAATTCAGCTGCCAATGCTTCCTTTTCATCTAAGAGTCTATATTGAGGGTCAATCTCTGCACTTATTCAGAGTGATATCATCTCTTCCGCCATTCTTTCACACTTGTTTCTTGATGGTACCTAAGTAACACTTGGACTCGTCGCTGTTGATGCCGCTGTCCTGCTGGCACGGTATTCCTAATCTTTAGCAAAAACATCTATTGGTACCATGCCAGCTGCATATGTTGCTTAAAAGTACCCTTGAATCAATAAAAATGTCAAGGAACTTCAACTCTGGTTTGGAAACTACCACGTGATTGCCCACGATTATTCTTATAGTCTCTGTGACTCACCTGCTGCTCATGAGCACTACTTTTGTCTTTTCCTCTTCAAGTTGTAGGTCCATGCGTACTAGCCAGTCCTGAACCATCCCAATAGCTTCATTGCAGTCATGCTCCAACTCCTCAAGAAGTTTACTCACTACAACAATGTCGTCGGCGAAGAGTATTATTTGTAAAGACCTCGAGATTTTAAGTCTCAGAACGTCATCATACAGTAGGTTCCACAGTAGGGGACCTAGTACAAAGCCTTGGGGAACACCGACTGTGACATATGCTCCATCCTTTCATCATAAGTGTCGTAGTGCAGTATCCTATTCCTGAAATAGTCCATCATTATCTTTTGCAGGCAGTGTGGTACTCTCTTTGCGGTAAGTGCTCGCAGGATATTTCTCCGGTTTGCGGTGTTGAGGGCGTTTTTGGCATTCAGTGGAATGATTGAGCAGCACTGCTTACTCCTGCCTTTCTCGTCTTCCTTCGATGGACACATCTACATTTGTTCGAAGACTATAGTTGACCGTAGCGTCCAAGCTCAAGGCTCTACTTATTGAAACGTTTCCCGTTTTTGTATCTAAGTGCTTGCTTAAACTTTAATGCCCATTGACCAGTCGATAAAAAATATATTTAAAAATCCCCACATAGAAAATGTTCAAACCCATATGTAAGCCGACAACTGAGTGCATTTGCATGACGCATAGTTCTATCTCAGACCATGGATAGACAATGACGCACACGCAACTTTTTATCGCTGACAATTGACAAACGAAGCTTTGTCACCCGCCGACCTAATCCCTTGCCTTGTAAACAGGTGAACATTTATCAGCGCCTTTTACCCCTCTATCCTCCCCGCATGGTAGAGTGCAATTCGTCATCAGAAAAACAGCTCGCTCGGGGTAATCAATTAGGAATCGACTAGTCGAACCCAAACAAATCAGACACTCAAAACGAGGTGGAGGCGCCGGCCGTGTATCGTTTGCTTATCTAACAATTGGAAAACTCTCTTATCAGTCGGAGCCCAACCATTCGGCACCCACTGTGAGGAGCTGACATCAAAGGGTTCCTCTCAGTGCTCCATCATTCGGAATTCTGTCAACCAACTGACACTGGAGGAGAGCCCGAGCCCTACCCAAAAAGCCAAAGCCCACATCCAAAGAGTACACGTCGCGTCACACACTTTATCGCTCGGCGCGGTCAGCGCCTGAAGAACACACATACACACACACACAAGGAGCCTCTAGATTTCAAATATCATTATAATGATGATTTATTAAAATTCCACTCGAAACTATATCACTGTTATCTAGCTCATTTATTAGTTGTCGTCTGTGGTCGGTGCGGTGAGAGCGGGCGCTCGTCCTTTTGGGGCGCTTATCGCTTGCTCCCACCATCACCGTCACCATGAGATCCATTAAAAGTTTCAACTTTCCTCAGAGAGCGCTCGAAACCATCGTAAAGATATACTGGGGTGGTGATGGTGGTGGATGGAGGGCTCCAAAAGGGAAGTCTAGCTTCGACTATCCGCGCGCGAATTATCTCGACATTCAATCGGTAGAATGTTGTGCAGATAAAAACGAAATAAAAAGTATCTCATGTGCACTCGTACGAGTATGTGTGTGAGTGTATTTGCCTTCGAAATTATTGATTTCTTCGATCTAGCAGTGATTAATTAAGATGGATTGATAAAAATACGCGATAAGACTGGGTAATGTGCTTATTTTCTCATTTTAGAATAAAAATACGCTCTTATCGGGAAATCGATTTATTACGGGCTATCGGGGCGGAATAGGGTAGATTTGCTTTTATGTCGACAGTATGAGGCCGAAGAATTGATAATAAATCGATCGATTTTGTTTCTTGGATTCGATGAAGGGACAGACATTTGTTAAGGAGTGGCGTGGTGATTGTCGTTGAATTTGTTGTAATTTGTTTAGTTAATAAGTAAACGTGTCGCCTGATGGGCTTAGCATTTGTCAGAAGGTAGAGGGGTTGTCATGAGTCTGATGAGCAGCAGTTTTTTCTGATAAGATTGAACTGTTTGGAGTCAAAGGATAAAGACTCGCGCCTAAGAAAATAAACAGAGGGCGCTGAATAATGTCATACTTAGTAACAAACAGTCGCCGCTCCATGTTGGAGCTCGTGCCCTCACCGCGAAACTCGTGGTTTGACGAAGTGCATGCAGCAAAATAAGAGGTATATAAAGCCGCGCTGATCTATGATCACACGAGACGGGAAAAACATCGGCCTCTCCAAAAGAAGAAGAAAGAGCATGGGAATAGCGCAATCGAGAATATTGAGAGCTTGTACTCCAGGAACAATGTACGGAAGTTTTACCAAAATGTAAAGAGAACGTGTCAGAGGAGAAATACCCGTACAAAAACCTGTAGAGATGAAAATGGAAATCTCATTGTAGAATCACAGTCAGTGCTGAGAATATGGAAAAACTACTTCTGCAGACTGTATAACGGTGACGAAGACCAATATCTCGCTGTCAGTCAGAATGAACTATTGAACATAGACGATGATAGTCAAAATACCCGTCCACCTGATCAAAATGAAGTGAGGATAGCAATATCCATGATGAAATCCAACAAGGCTGCTGAACCTGACGGTTTACCGACCGAACTTTTCAAGGCAGCTGGTGATGAATTGCTAGAGTGCATACTTATGTCCTGTATCCCCTTGTACAGGACGCGCCATCGTGTACGGTTTCTGGCAATGTGTCTGAGTTCTCCTGAGTGTGCCTCCTTCTCGACTGTTCTGCGCCATGTTTTCCGTGGACCGCCAGGTCTTCTGCCATCCTGAGTTAAAGGATTCCATTGCATAGCATGGTTCGCTATAGAACTGTTACCCTTACGGAACGTGTGACTAATCCACTGCCACTTCCGTCGTTGGATGGTTGTGCCTATTGGTTCCTGATCCGTTCTCTCGTAAAGGTGTTCGTTAGAGATACGATTGGCCCAGAAAATCCTTAAGATATTGCGCAGACACCTATTAACAAACGTTTGAAGCTTTCTGGTGATAGTAGTGGTCACTCTCCACGTGCTGTAACCATATAACAGCATGGATTCAACGTTGGAGCGGAACAGTCTTATTTTGGTGCTCAAACTGATTGCATTGCTTCGCCATATTTTGGACAACATACCGAACGCGGAGTTTGCTTTGGCGATCCTGTTGGCTATATCCAGTTCGGTTCCACCATCGATCGAAACAATACTTCCAAGATACTGGAAATCCTCTACTCTCTCTACCGGTTGTCAAGCAATGCATATTTGAGCCGATGAATTAGTTCCAAGGCTTATAATTTTAGTTTTTGTCGTATTCATTTTCATCCCGACGACACCTGTCTCCCTCTCAACATCTGCTGTCATTTGGTGGAGGTCGATAATTCTTTGAGAGAGTAAGCATACATCGTGAGCGTAGTCAAGATGTTTCAGTTGAGATGTAAGAGTCCATCGAATTCCTCCGTTTCCCGTCGACAAAGCTGCATAAAGCACAACGCTAATCACCAATAGGAATAGTATTGGTGAAAGAATACAGCCTTGTCTTACCCCACTTTGTATCTCAAATTCCTCAGACAACCTTCCTCTGTGCAGAACGTGACATTTGGAGCCTTCATATGTAGCTTTGATAAGAGCAATTAGTTTATCGGAGATACCTCTCCTGCGTAAGGCACGCCAAACAAACTCCATGTTGACACTATCGAACACCTTCTCAAAATCGATGAACAGCAGGTGGAGTGGCGATCGAGTGCATACACCAACTCATCTCTAAGATTTGGTCAGGCGAGTGTATGCCTGATGAATGGAATCTCAGCATCGTTTGCCCGATCCACAAGAAAGGAGACCACCTCAACTAGGCCAATTATAGAGGCATCAGTCTCCTCAACATCGCATACAAGATCTTTTCTGCGATATTGTTTGAACACCTGGAACCTTTTATCAACAGCCTGATTGGCCTCTACCAGTGCGGTTTCAAGCCAAGAAAGTCCACCATGGATCAAATCTTCACACTTCGGCAGATCCCAGAGAAAACCAAAGAAGTCCAAATCGATAATCACCATCTCTTCATCGATTTCAAGGCCGCCTATGACAGTACGTATAGAGAAGAGCTATATAGAGCCATGTCTAGTTTTGACATCCCTGCCAAACTTGTTCGTCTGTGCAGGATAGCGATGGAGAACGCTCGCTGCCCCATCAAGGTCGGTAATGACTTCACCGAGACCTTTAATGTCAAGAAAGATTTTAGACAAAGTGAAGCGCTGTCATGTGTCTTCTTTACTATTGTACGTGAACGGATTGTGCGGAGCTCACAAGCCAACACCAGAGGCACAATCTATGAAAAAGCTTTACAACTGCTTGCATACGCCGATGATATTGACATTATTGGATGAACTTAGTCAAAAAAACTGGGTATTGTTCGTCTGAGATGTCTAGGACAAGTTGAACGAATCTTCGAATTCAACCCGGAGGGACGACATAGTAAGTAGCGCACACAGATTCAAGACGACCTCGACCAACTTGGAAAGCGCAACTGGAGGCAATTAGCTAAATTAAGAGGATTATTGGTCACCTAAGTAAGTAAGGGACTAATTAAACCAACCGCACCTTTTTATAAAGCGAAGGATGTTCATGACGCCTGAGAACGTCAGTTCGCGGAGGTCATCGAAGAAAGGAGCCCCTAGATGGAGTAGTGTTTTTTGGGACAGGGGCGGACATGTGCATAGGAGGTGAAGGATGGTTTCTTTCTCCTCTTCGTCTCTACAGCTTCTGCAAAAGGCGTTTAAAAATAGACCCAATCTTTTAGCATGCTCGCTTATCATACAGTGGCCAGTGCGGACACCGATAACATTTGTGATTTGTTTAATATAACCAGCCCTGTACTACGTATCTGATCCAGCGTAGGTCAGATCTGTTTCAAAATATGATACGTTTTACCACCAGTGGTTGGTTCTGCTAATAGCGTTTAGCTTTAGTATATGCTTACATGTATCTAACAAGGGGCATACACAGGGTCCGCCATTTCGGCAGAATCATAAGAGTCGTATCCTTTATGGGGAGCCTGTCAGCCTTGCAGTTACCCGGAATGTCTCATATCATAATATATACAGGTGAATGTTGAACTGCTCCGTCATCTCCGTGAGAGACAAACAGCAGTTTAAGGTGGCACGAAAGAGCACGTTTTCCAGGATTTGACTGCCGCATGATCGTCAGTGAACATGCTAATATCCCTAATAAATATTGGACTACCATTCAACCAGGATAAGGCTTCCTTGATCGCCATGATTTTCGCTTGAAATACGCTACAATGATCTGGGAGGCGGAAAGAGATGCTTAAGTTGAGCTTGTCAGAGAAGACATCACCACAGGAAGACATTATCCCATTCAGTGCTCGTTCGGAAGATACGATCAAATCTCAGTATCAGCGGGATGTAGTCGGTGTTTTCATGGGTAAAGTTAAAGAGATCAAAGATCAAGGAGTTGCCAGCGTGATAACTGGACTATTGCGAGGAGGCTTTTAATCAGATGGCCGTACTGGCAGCCATGTGCCTGACAAAGTTTCCAAGGGCAGCAGATGAAATATAATGCCAAATGCCGCAGAGTGAATAGTTCTTAGGGCATCACTGAAACACATATAAACATGCAGATCCTCGCATATAAGCAAATTGAGTGAGGTGAACAGCAATATCAAGAGCCGGCCACCAAACGGTCATACAGTAGTAAAGATCTGATAACGGACACGTACAGCCAGCGTGTGGTTCAAGATTGCATACCACAGCAGTTGAAAGTGGAAATTCTCGTACTTCAGAGAAATTTCAAAATTTTCCCGGGGAAATTTCGCATTTCGTTTCGGTGGAAATGTACTGATAGTATCGCTGACAAACACTTTTTTGCTGTAGGCACACCCTAATGTGAAGTAGAAATGATATTCGTTGCAATTTATTTCTATTCGATCCCATAACCATAGCAATTACCTACATACATATAGCTGGATTTCTTTCTAAGCAGCACACTAATAAAACCGGGATGCTGAAAAGGCCAGATGGCTCTTATGCAGAAAACGGTCTACAGACGCTACAGCTCCTAGCCGAAACACACTTCACAAACTCCACCATCGCTCCCATCTCGCCAGCTTATTCTCCCCAGAGCAGGATCGTAAGACCAACCAGAGAGGATTGGCAGAGATCAAAAGAAGGAAAAATAATATGGGCCATAAATTTTTTTCTTCCTTCTAAAGCCCCAGGACCAAAGATGACTTCTACCAGCTCTTGGACATGACGCTAAAATTATCCTAGCTGATTTTAACGCAAAGTAAGGAAGAGAGGACGTCTTTAGTAGCGTGGTCGGAAAGCACAGCCTGCACGACATCACATCCGACAACGGACTCAGGCTAGTCGACTTTGCGGCGGGACGAAACTTTGTCGTAGGTAGTACGCGGTTCCCACGTCTCGATATTCACAAGGGAACATGGCTCTCCTTTTATCGAAAAACTGTCAACCAATTCGATCACATCTTCCAGTATTCTGGGTGTCCGGACTTTCCGAGGAGCCACCGTGGACTCGGATCACTACCCAATTGTAGCCAAGGTACGGATGCGGATATCCAGAACGGAGCGAAATCAACGAAATACTGTGAGGAAATTTGACGTCGGGCGGCTACAATCGCAAGAGACCACCAGAGCCTTTGCCGATCGAGTTTCCTTAATCTTAACCTAAGTCGTATAGCGCCAGCAGCAACAGGGCGCCGTGGCGTAAGTGGTTAATGTGTCGGATCACTACGCATGAGGTTCCAAGTTCGAATCCCAAAAACTACCAAAAAGTTTTTTCACGTTCCCACCCCTCGCGAGCGTCTGACAAACAGCCGAGAGTATTGTTGTCACGAAAAGGCTTCTCAAATCGCCGTTCGGATTCGGCATTAAACAGTAGGTCCCTTCCATTCGTGTGAAAAAAATAACGCACGCAACATGAGTGGTTGCGAGAAGCTAGGCCCTGACACTTAAAGAGCTGTTGCGCCAAATATTTGTTTTGTTTGCCAGCAGCAAATGCGGAAGACCAGTGGCAGCGTTGCCAACAAGCCATCAGAGATGCCGCCTCTGATGTACTGGGTTTCTCTCGGCCACCACAACGAAACCCCTGGTTTGATGAGGAATGCCGGCAAGCACATGCAGCAAAACAAGAGACGTACAAAGCGGCGCTGCATAGAAGGCCAAGCTTACGAGCTCTACGTGCGCGGGAGAAAAGAGGAACATCGACTTCTCAGAAAGAAGAAAAAGGAGCTTGAGAAGCGCTCGATCGAGCAGATTGAGAGACTTTATTGCAGGAATGATGTTCGGAAATTTTATCAAAAGGTAAAAAGAACATGCCAGGGTTGCAAAGCCAGAACAGAAGCCTGCAGGAACGAAAATGGCAACATAGTAGTAGAATCGCTGTCTGTGCTGAAGATATGGAAGGAACACTTCTGCAGACTGTTAAACGGCGATGATGATCAATATTCCGCTGTCAGGCAGAATGAGCCATTCAGCAGTGACGATGGCAGTCAAGATTCCCGTCAACCCGATCAGAATGAAGTGAGGATAGGGATATCTAAATTCAAATCCAACAAAGCTGCTGGAGCCGACAGCCTTGCCGCTGAACTTTTCAAGGCAGGAGGAGATGAGTTGGTAAGGAGCATGCATCAGCTCATCTGTAAAATCTGGTCGGACGAAAGTATGCCCAATGAATGGAACCTCAGCATCGTTTGCCCGGTCCTGAAGAAAGGAGACCCTCTGAACTGCGCCAATTACAGAGGTATAAGTCTCCTCAACATCGCATATAAGATCCTGTCTGCCGTATTATGTGAACGCCTAAAACCAATCGTCAACAACCTGATAGATCCTTATCAGTGCGGTTTCAGGCCGGCAAAGTCCACTATTGACCAAATTTCCACACTACGGTAGATCTTGGAAAAGACCCATGAATATAAAATCGATACGCACCACCTCTTCATCGATTTTAAAGTTGCCTATGATAGCGTGTTTAGAGACAAGTTATACAGAGCCATGTCTAGTCTTGGCATCCCTGCCAAGCTCGTCCGTTTGTACAGAATGACGATGGAGAACTCTCGCTGCTCTATCAAAGTCGGTAAGAACATCACCGAACCGTTCGATGTCAGGAAAGATCTTAGACAAGGTGACGCGCTATCATGCGATCTTTTTGACATAGTACTTGAGAGAATTGTACGAAACTCACAAGCCAACACTGGAGGTACAATCGTTTACAAGTCTGTACAACTATTCGCTTATGCCGATGACATTGACATAATCGGAAGAACTCAGCGGGCAGTCAATGGGAAATTTACGAGTATTGAGATCGAGGCAGCAAAGATGGCACTACGTTAGTGTGTCTTCTAACGGTGAACTCCAGTTTATTGGGCACTTCTGGTTTCAATATAAGTCCCCGCCGCTGGCATGCGGGGCTCTGCCGTCGGTGTATTTCTTTCCCTAGCTTCTCGTGGGAACAAAATTTCTAACTCTAATAAAAAAAAACCAAGAGCAAGGTGCTGCTCTAAACGCATCCACACCAATGGACATTGGTCTCCCAGAAGACCTCTCCTCAATCGCTAGCGCGGAAGAGGACGATCTAACTATCGGTCCACCTCAAAAACTGCACTAGAACGACTTAGCAGAGCGGGTCGCAAACGTTTGAAATGGCTCCTCTCCAAAGGCGTATCTCCCGAGGAAGCCAGATAGAAAGCCAAAATCCCCTGCGGCCGCAAAAGAGACCGCTCTAATTCTTCTCCTCTGTCTTCGGAGCCAAAAAAGACAAAAACTACACCCCATGCAAGAGCAACAGATGTGGCTCCCACATCTATCAAGCCTGCTCCTGTAGTGTCACTTACCACCTTTAAGCAAGCTCTGGAGGTTTTCAAGATAGGGATCATCGACTCCAACATTCCAAAAACCCTGCTTAACAACGAGCAAATGACTTCCATCCAAGACTCCATCTTTGAGCGCATTATCAGCCTCACGGACGAGAAAGTGAAACCCAAATTCCGCGGTACATCTGTCCGTCCCGGATGGATAGTCCTAAACTGCAAAAGCCGGTCTACGGCAGAATGGGTCAAAGGCATTGTCCATAGTTTCACTCCATAGGAGGGTGCCTCACTGAAAGCTCTTGATGAGGATAACATTCCTCGGGAACGAATTTTAGTGGGACACTTTCCAGCAAACCCGTCATTCGGAAACGAGAAGATCCTGAGGGCTGTTTTAGCTCAAAATTCAGATCTTCTCGCTTCTGAATGGCGGGCCTTAAAACGTGAGGACAAGGGCAACTTTGCCATACTGACCCTCTCCATAGACCACAAATCCATGGCTTGCTTGAAAAGGCTACATTTCAAAGTAGACTTTCATTTCGGAGAAGTTACTCTTCGAACAAAGCAATTCATCGGCAAAGATTCATGCCCAAAAGAATCCACCTCAATCACCCCTTCACAGTAAACATACCGGACCGCAGCTACTGGGACTATCCTCAAATCCCCCAATCAAGATCTCAAATCAATTGATACACTGATGGTTCAAAAATGTCAAATGGGGTTGGAGCTGGTATCTTTTTTGCCCCAACAACAAACTCTTTACACCATTAGGTCAATCCACTACTATCTTCCAAGCAGAGGTCTATGCCATCGAGCTCCGCCACGAATGCATTAGACGAAACCTCCGAAGATCACATATTAATATAATGTCAGATAGCCCAGCAGCTCTCAAGGCTCTCACGTCCTTTGACTAAAAGTCTAAGCTGGTTTGGAATTGTCTGCAGACGCTTTGCAGCTTGCTGCACACAATAATATCACACTAATGCGGGTCCCCGGTCACAAAGGTATCCCTGGTAATGAAGTGGCTGATAAGCTTATCAGACTAGGTGCCCAATTTACTTACATTGGACCTGAACCCTTCTGCGGTTTACCGACCAGCCAGATTAAAATAGAGCTACTCCGCTGGGAACGCGAACAAATGCTCTCTCACTGAAATGCTTAACCCGGCCTAAGGCATTCCAAGAAATTTATTAACTTCTCAAAAAATAGAACTAGAGACATTCTATTAATGAGCAAACAGAATGCTAAGATCCTTAATGACTTCCTAACTGGAGATTGCTCTCTCAACTACCATCTCAAGAAAATGGGCCGTGTTCAATCGGAAACGTGTCGTCTCTGTCTTGAAGACACCGAAACAGCCCATCACATACTCTGTGATTGCCCGGCCATAGCCAGACTTAGGCTAAAGCACTTTAATAAAGGCGTTACATCACCTTCTGACGTGACATCTTCTTCAACTTGAACTATTCTTAGCTTCATTAATGAGCTTGATTTCATCTACTTGACAAATTCAAATTCAATCAACCAGGGGATAGCACAAAAGATCTTTTTAGGTCGCATTGCTCCAGGGGTCAGTCTCTGCCTTTCTCCCCTTCTACCTCAAAAAAAAAAAAAAAAAAAAAAAAAAAAAGATAGCTGGGTCATTTAGAGCGGATGGAGCCCAACGTTCCCGCTAAGAAAGTCTTCGAACCCACCCCGGATGGACGGCGCAAAAGAGGACGACCTCGCGGTAGGTGGCGCAAACAAGTGGAGGGGGACCTCAACCAACTTGGCGTGCGCAACTGGAGGCAGCTGGCTCATAACCGTGCTGGCTCAGGTCCAGGCCCAGGTCCACCTCGGACTGTAGCGCCATCTAATGAATGAATGAATGGATATCATTGCATAAAGCAGGCTACACACTATCATTTTTGAAATGACATTCCTAGACTGTCATTTCTCCTCAATTCATTCCAGGCTATACACTATCATTCCAAAAATTTATTTTTTTACATTTGCCTTCGATTGAATCAGGTAGTTAAAGGTTCCCCATGGTACCCGGTAACTGCCGGTTAAAACATGTGTTATCACAATGGACCTAACCTTGGTCTAAGTGCATTCCGACTCTGCCAGGACATCCACGTCACCTAACCTAACCAATTCCTGTTCGAACAAATGTTTTTTTGTTTTCAAAAATTGAATGCATTTCAACGCACAAGACCCCCAAAGTGTACAACTGTCATTGGAAACTTTCGAACTAACTTGTCATCTTTTTCGAAATTGGAATCGACAGTTGAATGTGTCAATGAACTGACAGACGCTTGTGTTGAACTCTTTAAGTTCAAATGGACAAATGGAATTTTTTCCATAGGGTGTAACCTATTTCATACACGTACAACCCGAAAATCCAAGCGGTGTTTTTATTCCCAAAAAGATAACCCCCACGTTTTCACTATCACAACTCACATCTAATCCAGTCAATTCAATCAAATTTTTTTTTTTCTCTCATTTCACCGTCTGATTGCGCACACACATATTTTTTTTTTCATTTATTTGAATCGCTTAATCGTAAATCTGATCTCGCCAAATATCGTATATTCGCATATCGTTATGATTTTTTCTCGTTTTTTTTTTTATGACTGTCAATTCGTGCTGATTTTTTGGAATGTGGAACACATGTGGGACAGTGTACGTGTTGTACTGCGTTTGGATTTCAAATCAAATTGATGCGAGGGGTACAAATCAGGGGGGTAGATAACAACTGACATACAGAGTAATTAATTAGAGAGAATGTATGTATATCTATACATTAATTTTTTTTTAAGACGGAAGACTGCGATAAAGTAGAGTTAATCAATTTCGCTGCCTGTTCGATTATCAAAGCCGAAACGAATAGCACGTAAGAATTGATTATTTCGAAAGATATTCGAAAAAATACTGGTAATTTCGAAAGACAATGACATGAGATAGATTTCTGATTCAGGGAATGATGGCACGTTTTTGAATAGTTGCCATCTTAATCAT
Organism: Brachypalpus laphriformis; assembly: GCA_945910035.1. Classification (NCBI taxonomy): domain Eukaryota; kingdom Metazoa; phylum Arthropoda; class Insecta; order Diptera; family Syrphidae; genus Brachypalpus; species Brachypalpus laphriformis. Next base: position 132,124,743 of record OX246755.1, read on the forward strand.
CAACCGGAAAAGGAACGCACACACTCAAGAGATACACTCCGAAACAATTGCAAGACTAAATCAGCAAATCAGCAGAAAAGAAAAGAATTCTCAGTCAACCCCTTGTAAGGATAATTGTTCGGTGCCACCGTAAGGTACTGATTACAGTTTTTTTTTTTCTGTTTTTAACCCCCAACTGGGCGACGTGTGTGGTTAAGTTTATCGTCAAACTCTTGAGCAAAAAAAAATAAAAAATAGAAAAAGAAAAAGGGGCGAACAGCCTTGAAGAGGCAAATCGACCTCATGATTCTTTGTCACCCCTTTTTTGTGTCCTTTGAATCAACTCGACGACTACACAACTTAAGTCGACGACTCCTTTTGTCATTTTATTCAATTCTCACTTACTACGTCATTTTACCACAAAATAGGGTGGCGGTGACGGTGGAAGATGATGACGATGATGATGTGGTGGTGACTGGATGCTTGGCTGATGACTGGCTGGTCGAAGATAATAAAGACAGTCGTTGTCGTCGTCATTATTGTCACATTGACTTACACTACAACAACAAGAAGTGGAATCACACAATTGTCAAAAAGTATCCTTCATCCTTCATCGTTGGTTAGAGACTCTGTATGAACTCCTTCCATCGGAATAGACGACAACAGGAAAAAAAACAAAAAAAAAAAAAGTGAGCAAACTGAAAGAAGGATGCGAAGTGAGGGAGTGGAAAGAATTTGTGAAGCACGCGAGTGTTTATCTTCATGTGTGATCTTCTTTTGGTTCAGAGAATTAGGAGGAAACAAACCACATTTCCGTTCGTCTTTTTTGCGCGAAGCTTCTCTGATGGTTGAGATACTTTTTTTTCTTTTTGTGAAGCGGGTAGTAGTGGTATAATGACGGTGTTGATGATGGCAATGATGATTGGATGAAGAAGAGGTGGTGTCGATTTTCAAGGAGTAATCGTCACTTTGATGGGTGTCGTTTCGCAGTCGTCTTTTGTGCCAGAAAAGAAATATTTCGAGATGATGTTGGCGCTTGAGGAGGGGCGGAGTTGTTGTGATTAATTGGTTAGCAAATTGAAGAAGGTTAGAGATTTGTTTAGGCATTTCTCGTTGGAAACAGTGTTAGGGCAATAAGAGGGCACTCTTGACCCTATGAACTGCGAAAAGGTTGAGGCCATTGAATCTTTATTTTTGAATCTCGGCAGGGGTGAAGGAACTGAAAACAGAAAATTTCAGTAAGAATTCCAGTAGAAGTAGCTTAGATAGTTTACTATTGGCGAACTATCATGCTATTGTGACTCGAAATTCCTTAGGCCCAGGTGACTCTAATGAAGCCAAACACAAGAGCACACAAAATGGCAATAGTTCAACTAAATGCACGAGCCGCAAATGAACTGCTGAAGGCTTCACGAATAAAAATCGGGTGGGTACACTGCAGAGTGCGTCGAAGAGTGGAGGTTCCACGCTGCTATAAATGCTTCGGCTATGGGACAACAGCAAAACACCTGCAAGGGAATGAATAAAAGAAGCAAAGGCCCATGTTTCAATTGCGGAGCACACGGACACAAAAAACGAGAATGCAAAGCAAGCGCAAAGTGCTGCTTATGTGCGGAGCGGAATCTCACACCAGCTCTGCTGTCTCTCTGCAGGTCGGGCACCTGCCAAGTGTTCAGGGAGGCACTTGAGAAGGCGAAGAAAGACAGCGACCAATGCCCAGAATACTCCAAGGAAACCTCCACAGGAGTCATACAGCAGACGACCTCCTCGTTAAACTCAGAATTGAACTGGAAGCAGATATTGCTGTCATCAGCGAACAGTACAAGGATGAAGATAAAGGAAACCTCCACAGGAGTCATACGGCAGACGACCTCCTCGTTAAACTCAGAATTGAACTGGAAGCAGATATTGCTGTCATCAGCGAACAGTACAAGGATAAAGATAAAGGAAACCTCCACAGGAGTCATACGACAGACGACCTCCTCGTTAAACTCAGAATTGAACTGGAAGCAGATATTGCTACCATCAGCGAACAGTACAAGGATAAAGATAGAGGAAACCTCCACAGGAGTCATACGGCAGACGACCACCTCGTTAAACTCAGAATTGAACTGGAAGCAGATATTGCTATCATCAGCGAACAGTACAAGGATAAAGATGGCCCTAGCTGGATGGCGGACATGCTAGGTACAGCTGCTATCTGGATTCCAGACGCAAGGACATTCCCGGTAAAAAGCCAAGCCGCAGAAAGAGGCTTCGTTTGGGTGAAATGCGCGAGACTTACGATAATCAGCTGCTACTTCACGCCAAACGAAAGAATAAATGAGTTGCGAGAAAAGTTGGACCGAATAGAGGACTTCATTCAAGAGATCGAGGGTGAGATCCTGGTCGGTGGAGACTTCAACACAATAGCACAAGAGTGCGAAATGCCGACCACAGACTTACGAGGAAAGCAAATTCTCGAGATGGCTGCAAGACGAGGGCTTAACACTGCGAACATAGGCAAAACATCCACATTTAGGAGGCTTGGTTACGCAGAGGCTATCCCGGACGTAACCTTGGCACCCGAACTGACATCCGCAAGGGTTGAAAACTGGAGAGTTATCGAAGACTACACCGGCAGCGATCACCAGTACATCGTTTTTGACCTACGAGAAAGGCAAGGCGTGCCGAACCAAAACCAATATAAGTCCAGTCAGAGAAATTTCAAAAACGAGACACAGAAGGCCAAACGCAACTCTTGGCAGCACTTCTGCAATGAAATCAAGGGTACGACAGAATCTGCGAGACTGAGGAAAATCCTATCCAGGGAATCAAAAACTCTTGGATCTCTCAAGGAACCCGATGGACGGTGGACTGAATCCTGTGCAGAATCACTTAGCTCCCTGCTAAAAGCGCACTTCCCGGGTTGTACAACCCATCTAGATAATAACATCGAAACCAACAGTAGTTTTGTAACGGAAACTCCGACGGATCTTATTACAGAGGAAAGAATTGAGTGGGCAATCGGATCATTCTCTCCCTTTAAATCCCCAGGACCTGATGGGATTATCCCGATCATGCTACAGAAAAGAGTAACCACAATCATCCCGGTACTTAAAGAACTGAACCTCAACAGCTTCATTTGGGGGCATATACCTAGATCATGGAAAGAGGTCAAAGTGGTCTTCACACCCAATGTCGGTAAGGCAAGCCACACTACTGCGAAGGACTTCAGGCCAATTAGCCTTACCTCCTTTGTCGTAAAGACCTTTGAAAGACTAGCTGACATATACATCCGTAGTAAGCTACGCCCAGCTGTCTTATCCTCAGCGCAGCACGCCTATATGAAAGGAAAAAGCGTAGAGACAGCGCTGCACTGTGTTACGGAGAGATGTGCGCTAGCGGTTAATCCCCAGAAAACGGAGTTAATACTATTCACTAACAAAAGAATAATTCCACAATTCGTAACACCTTCCGAAAGGGGTACTCCCCTGAGTATCTCCAGTAGTGCGAGATACCTTGGCCTGGTGCTCGATAGGAAACTGAACTGGAGACTAAACATCAACGAAAAAGTTAAAAAAGCCACGATAGCTTTTTACTCGTGCAATAGAATATTCGGGAGGACTTGGGGACAGAATCCCAAAATCATCCTATGGATGCATACAGCTATAGTAAGGCCAATACTTACTTATGGCAGCCTTGTATGGTAGCAAGCAGCCAACAAAATAAACAACCTAACTGCTATCACAAAAGTACAAAGACTAGGGTGCATCGCCACAACCAGTGCGATGAGAACGATATCGACAGCAGGACTCGAGGCCATTCTCAATCTGCTTCCGCTAGACATCTTCATACGAGTATCGACGGCTCTTAGTGCCGTAAGATTGAGCCAAACAGATAGCTGGAGACCAAATGAAATGGGTCACACCACGATCCTGCAGAGATATCCAGGCAGTGTATCTAATACAGACTACATAACGACTTACCTAGACTTCACAAGACCATTTTTTAGCACCTATCCGAGCAGGGAAGACTGGAAAAATGACAGAACGCCTAACGAGCGATCCTTAGCTGCATACACCGATGGATCCAAAATGGAAATATGTGTAGGCGCAGGCATCTTCTCTGAAACGCTTGGTCTCTCCATGTCAGCTCGGCTTCCGAACTACAGTAGCGTTTTCCAGGCGGAGGTCCTAGCAGTTACAATAGCAGCTCGTGAGACTACGATGTGGGCAATAGCACGAGAGGATATCACCTTTTTCATCGACAGCCAGGCGGTGATAAAAGCAATATCTGCTATAGAAATAAAATCGAAGCTTGTGAAGTGTTGTAGAGAAGAACTCAAGGTTCTTGGAACACAGCACCAGGTAAAGCTCTGCTGGGTCCCAGATCATGAAGGCATACCAGGGAATGAGAAAGCCGATGAACTGGCTAGAGGAGGCTCAGCACTAAAATCGGACCAATTCGACCCCTCGGTGTACATCCCGACTTGCGCCCTCAAGGTCGAAGCAGGAAACAAAGCTCTTACGGAGGCTAACAACAGGTGGACCTCTTTAGATACTTGTGTCACCACGAGGAAGCTGTGGCCTGCATTTGACAGAGTAAGAACCAATAGACTCATACAGAGACATAGAAAATCCCTCTCTACACTAATAGGAGTCATTACGGGGCATAATACCATGCGGTACCACATGAAAAAACTGCGTGTGACGAACGAAGACCTTTGTAGAGGCTGCGGCGACGAGGAGGCTCAGGAGGACACCGCCCATTGTCTCTGTCATTGCCGAGGCCTCTATCAATTGAGACATAAGATCCTTGGGAAACACTTCTTTGAGGATGTAGAAAAGTTGCCCAACAGACCAATAAATGACATCGCAAACTTCATCAAATCCTCTGGATGGTTTGTATCTCGGGCACAGTAAGTATTAAATGCTTTCTTTAGGATATGTACAAAGACGATTTTTTTTTTCACGAGGAAGGGATTCTCTATTCTATCCCCTTCCCCCCCATAGGTATCACAATGGGTCTATATTGACCTGAGTGTGGTGTGGAGGTTTTCTATCCCCTACACCAGCCCACATACCTAACCTAACCTAACCGAACCAAAACCAAAGCCGAACGCCGAGATGGAACGTTAGCAGACTCAACGAAGTGCTTCTCACATCTGCAATCGAAGAAGGAAAAAGCGCGGTTCTAGAAACAGTGGGAGCAGCTGAAACAAAAGTTGAGGCTACGATGCAACTAATACGGCTGGCATGGGACGTCTCGATGCCCCAAGTGACCGGCCCCAATAGAAACAGGAAACCACTGTACTGGTGGAACGACGAGATAGCTGCGCTTCGAAGAAGATGCCTACATCTCAGACGCAAAGTCACCAGGGGTAGGGGAAGACAAGCTGAACCCACGAAAGGTATTCTAGTAGATTTTAGAACCATGATATCCAAGCTCAAGAGGGCTATCAATTCGAGCAAAAAACAGAAGTGGGAGGATCTTCGCCGTGATGTCAACAGCAACACCTGGGGGCTAGGCTTCAAAGTCGTAATGCGAAAACTGGGAACACAAATGGCTAACCCTGTCCTCGGCGAAGTTCATAGTGAACTCACTCTTCCCAATGCATTGTGTTCGGCCTCCCGACACCTCTCTAGCCCAGCGACCAGAAACCCCTATGTTCAGTGAAAAAGAGTGGATCCTCACGTCGAAAACACTACAAAACCGAAAGGCGCCTGGACCCGACGGAATACCAGCGGAGGTGCTCAAGACGATTGCCCAGAAATGTCCTCAGCTGCTGCTGAACATGTACAATAGCTGTCTCCAGGAAGGAGTTTTCCCTAGGAGCTGGAAGTTAGAGCGCTTGGTACTGGTCAGCAAAGGAAAAGGAGACCCGGATTCCCCGTCAGCGTACAGCCCTGTGTATGCTGAACACCACAGGGAAACTCATAGAAAAGTTGCTAAAACCAAGGCTTACAGCAGCCGTGCAGAGAGCAGGAGATTTGTCCGGATTCAGAAAGGGCCACTCTACGATTGGAGCAATTAAAGAAGTGGTAAGGACCGTCCAATTGGCTCAACAGGGCGACCACTATTCAAGGAAAATCGTATTGCTAGCAACTCTGGACGTGCGAAATGCCTTCAATTCAGCCAGATGGAGCGATATGCTGAACACCCTTGAAAGCATTTTTATATTCCCGAATATCTCTTGCGGATGGTGAAGGACTATCTCACGGACCGGAAGCTGTTATACTCGTATAATACCGCAGAAAGAAATTACTGCTGGAGCAGCGCAGGGCTCAATCCTGGGACCCGATCTCTGGAACATCTCCTACGATGGCATCCTTCGTATGGAAATGCCCGAAGATACTCCTCTGGTAGGATGTTGAGATTACGGCAAGAGACACCGATAGCGCGCAAAGAAACCTCAACCAGGTGATGAGGCGGGTGCACTTCTGGATGAAAGAACATGGCTTATGTTTGGCCACAGAAAAGACGGAGATAGTCCTTTGACAAAGAAGAGGACCTTAACTGTTGTCGACTTCCAAGTCGGCTCTTAGGCAATAACCAGCAAGGAAGCGGTGAAGTACCTAGGGTTGGGCCTAAACACGAAGCTCACTTTCTGACACCAAATAAGATCTGCTTCGGAACGAGCGACGAAGGTCACAATGTCATTAAGCAAACTAATGGCAAACGTTGGAGGCCCAACAGCCAGCAAGAGAAAGCTCCTGATGACAGTCACCCACGCCATTCTCCTGTATGGGTGCGAGATATGGGCCGACGCTCTAAGGCAAGAGAAATATAGGAAGCAAATGGCCGCAGTACAAAGGCGCGTGGTACTACGGGTTGCAAGTTCGTACCGAACGTTGTCGGAACCAGCCGCGGGAGTGACTCCTATTTACCTCCTTGCGGCAGAGAGTAAGTGCGTCTACGACAAAAAGGCGGAAATTGAAGTAGAAGCGCCAACCGAGGAGGCGAAGGAGCTCACCAAACAGAAATGGCAGGAGAGATGGAGCTCAGAAAGCTGAGGACAATGGACCGCGAGGCTGATCAGCAACATCGCTGAATGGAAGGAACGGAAACACGGGGAAGTAAATTATTACGTCACCCAATTTCTTACTGGACACGGTTATTTCAATGCCTACCTCCACAGAATGGGCAAAACAGGGAGCCCGGCTTGCCAATATGACGACTCAGAACTGGACGACGCAAACCACTCGTTCTTCGAATTCAACAGATGGGAAGCTGAAAGGGGGCGCTAGAATCTCTAATCGGCGTCATCATATCGGAAAACATAGTGACAAAAATGTCAATGAGTGACCAGAGCTGGAATCAAGTACGTTCCTTTATAGAAAAAGTGCTTAAAACAAAAAAAGAGAGAGGAAGACATAATAATCACCCTCATGAGATTTATGTAAGCCTGATTGGTTATTATTATGTAAGCGGTATTGGTCTCCTACAAAAACCTGACGGCAGTTTTACACAGGGATACTACGAAACATTAGGTCTTCTTCTGCAGACCCACTTCCCTGACTCACTAATTACTGACCCTCACACATCTCTTCTGCATGAAGACATGCCACTCCCTCCTAATCGACGCACTAGGACTCTGGCTAAGAAAATATTCACCCTCGATTCCATAAGATGGGCCATCTCCACGCAAAAACCTTACAAAGCTCCCGATGGAGATGTAATTTTCCCCGCCCTCTTACATTATGGAATCGACACTCTCATTGAATCCTTAGTGCCCATCTTCAGATACAGCTATGAACTCAGCTACATCCCATCAATATGGAGAAAAGTTTATGTAGTGTTCATTCCTAAAGCCGGCGTCAGATCACAATCAGACCCAAAGGCCTTTAGTCCAATTAGTCTAACTTCTGTGTTTCTTAAGGTAATGGAAAAAAATCTTTGATCTTCACATAAGAAATTCCGCCCTTATAGAACACCCCCTAAATAATCTTCAATTTGCATATCAATCTGGTAAATCTACGGTCACAGCCCTTCACCATCTAGTCAGTACTATTGAAGAAACTTTGTCAAAGAAGGAAATAGCCTTATGCTCCTTCCTGGACACCTCTGGCGCCTTCGATAACACATCGTTTCAATCAATTAAGTCTGCTGCTGATGTCAAAGGCATTGACCCGCAAGCTACCAAATGAATATGCTCCATGCTCAGAAGCAGACTTATAACTGCCAAGCTTATTCCTATTGGTGATTAGTGATGTGCTTCATGCAGCTTTGTCGACGGGAAACGGAGGAATTCGATGGACTCTTTCACCTCAACTGAAACATCTTGACTACGCTGACGATGTATGCTTACTCTCCCACAGAATCATGGACCTCCACCAAATGATGCTGATGTGGAGAGGGAGGCATTAATATGGTAAAAACTAAAATTATCAGCCTTGGAACTAACTCATCGGCTCAAATATGCATTGCTGGACAACCGGTAGAGAGAGTAAAGCATTTCCAGTATCTTGGGAGTAATGTCTCGATCGATGGTGGAATCGAACTGGATATAGTCAACAGGATCGCCAAAGCAAAGTCCGCGTTCGGTATGTTGTCCAAAATATGGCGAAGCAATGCAATCAGTTTGAGCACCAAAATAAGACTGTTCCGCTCCAACGTTGAATCCGTGCTGTTATATGGTTGCAGCACGTGGAGAGTGACCACTACTATCACCAGAAAGCTGCAAACGTTTGTTAATAGGTGCCTGCGCAATATCTTAAGGATTTTCTGGCGCAATCGTATATCTAACGAATATCTTTACGAGAGAACGGATCAGTAACCAATACGCACAACTATCAAACTACGTAAGTAGCAGTGGATTGGTCACCCGTTCCGAAAGGGTAACAGTTACATAGCGAACCATGCTATGCAATGGAACCTCTTAACTCAGAATGGCAGAAGAACCGGCGGTCTTAGGAGAACATGGCGCATAACAATCGAGAAGGAGGCACGGCAGTTGGGGAGAGCTCAGACACGTTGCCAGAAACCGTACACGATGGCGCGTAGGCATAGTAGAGGCCCAAGGACCCACAAGGGGATACAGGACATAAGTATGTAAGTAAGTACCACCCTTGCATCTATTTACAGTTAAGCCAAAAAGGCTCTATACCGTAGCAAGATGGCACTACAGACCTTGGAGTTAGTAGAAATTAGATCAGGGCTTATTAAACTCGCCATGTGTAATACAAAACCTTTGCTTATTAGCAAAACTCATGCATATCCCAGTAACTACAAGAGATCGCTGTTCACTCAAGATCTTATAGTGACAATCCTACAGTGCTAAATACTGGTAAAGAGTAATGGGCCTGAAATTGCCCAAATCACTTTCAGATTTTGACATAGCAGATGTTCCAAAGATAATCAAGGGTCATCAGGTTTAAAAAAAAGACAGGGAACCGAATAAAATAAGGCTGCTAATCAAATGAATTGGTACTGGAGTTCTGTAGTGCAGAAGCAAGATGGCTATACACATTTAAATAGCTCATGAGTGAACGAGACCGACCAATGTCAAATGTGGCTTCCACTGCTTCTTGATATTCGTTGAACGCAGTACACTTCAATCAGAATTTCAAAGCACTTTTTACCTCAAAAAACAGTTTAGGTCCTATAGCCGCCCTCTCAGAGAGTTTCTTGCATTCACCTATCGCCATCAATTCCAACCTCAAGAGTAATAAGTGTTCAAATGCATCCCAAGTAAAAGTGGAACAACAGGAAGTAACCTACCCGAACACCCACATACACGCATTCATACACACATCTGGAGCATCTCTAATAGAGAAACATTGATTAGTACATATCCTAGTTCAACATCTGGTTTACTACTGATAAGGCAACAAACTATCTCTCCAACAGAAGCAGAGAAAAAGATTCAACACACAACAGCACTACGACTATACAACATACAACAACATCCGTTTGCAATGCCTTCCCAGAGGCATCATCGTCGTCGCAACAATGACATTCCCATTCAAGCTTCGTCGGAATGATAAAGATAACACGAAGCAACAGCAAGCACCAAAGCAATATCAGCAACAATAATATTCCCATAATAAATGATAATGCCCTACACACACACACCCACCCACACGCAGAGAGGCAGTATAAGATACACACTGCTACATAGATGCAAATGAAGACGAGCACGACGATACCAAAAGCGTAACAATAGTCCTGGAGAAAAGGAGTGATATGATGACAATACAGCAACCTACCCACTACCACCACTACTACTAGATCATTTTACCAGTAATCGTATCTACACATTTTATAGTCGTAAGGACGATGGGTTCACAATGGCTTTGCACTATCGACCTACTCCTGCAGCAGAATCGAAAAAGAAAAACGAAGCCAAGCCACTACTCCTACTTTAGCTGATGGCATTTGATTTTGCATGTCTCATGAAATTCCATTTCATTTCGTTTCTGTTTCAGTGCTGCCGACGACGACGACGACGACGACAACGTCGACGATGATGATGACGATGTGTGGTGACCTAACCAAACTATCTTTCCCAGCGTCGTCCTCATGCCCAACCGTCTCTTCTATTCAAGGATTTTTTGGAGGCGGTTATCAGTGTTTACCATTTATCCCATTCCTTACAAACTCTCAGTCGTCCTTAACATTTTGTTGTCATTTTCGAAATTTTTGAATGATATACTTTTTATGACGGTTTTTCAGTAATACAGTGTGTGATGAAAAAATTCGTACACTTTTTTAAATTCTTATTTGGATGAAAAATGTTTGATTTGTTTGAAGGAAATCAAAAATATTGGTTTCGATTGAATTTGTCTGTCTGTCGTCTGTCCATGTGTAGCTTGAGCTGCACCCCGAACAGCTGGACGGTTTTGTTTCAAACTTTATATTTGGGGTGTATGGGTTTATACCATGAAGAGAAATCGGAATTTTCAATTAAACCCCAAAATTAAAACGATTTTGAATTTTCTTTTTCGAAAACGGATTTGACTATCTTGTTGAAAAATTTTTCGGTTATTTTAGACAAAAGCAAAGCAAGCGAATGGGTTACAAGTTGTAGTCTCGATGTAGGTTAGGTTAGGTTGGCTGTCCGGATGGGATAGCAGATGCACTTAGACCAGTGAAGGTTTTTTGTGATATCATGGATCAACCATAAGGCCACTCAGGGACTAATAAAACCAACCGGAGCCTTTTATAAAGCGATGGGTGCACATGACACCTAAGGACGCCAGATCGCCGAGTTCTTCAAGGAAGGGGGACCCTAGATGGAGCATTCTTTTGCGCGATTCTTGATTTAAATACATCAACCTGGCTCCTAAGCTTAGCTGGAAATTTAACATAAATCAGTTGGTAAGGTAAGCTTACATAACCTTCTACGCCTGTATCAAAACTTGCAGAAAAAATGGGGTCTTCAATCAACGCCTTCGCCTTCTTCAACGCCCTACACACATGTTGCTGGCCAGTGCCGAGTAAGGGCTACAACATAACCAAATTCAACATTTTACAAATAACAGCGTGTATAGGCACTACAGAAGCACTACGGTCAGCTCCGTCAGATACGCTTACAGTGCTCCTATATCTTCTACCTCTTGATCTACATCAAAAACATCGTATTACGCGGAGCGGTCAGATTCAGAGAATCTGGGTGTTGAACTTTGAAGCTCTACGGTCATAGCAATATTCTGCAACTGGTTTCGTTTTACAAATTATATAACCCCTGAATTAAACTTCAGAAAGACCTTCGGCGTACAATTTCTAACTAGGGAAAGATGGAAGGACGGTGAAGTGGTTAAGGATTTCGATTTGACATCTATGTTTAAAAATATGCTGTGATGTCGGTTTTTTTTTTTTTTTTTTTTTCAGAATCCTTAGCTTTCCCTGGGTTCCTGGGTTTCGACAGCGTCTTCAAAGCGAAGGCACTAGCAATCCATTAGGTCAAGCTAAACTCAAATACAGTATGCAAGTGAAACACTGTTGTCTTCAGCGATAGTCGAGACGATATCAAAGACATTTACTCTGTTACTATCGTCCAAGTGGTAGGTAGTGGGGACCTGCATTGCGATTGATCGGGAAACTTCTGACTGCCCAAAACTTGGCTTGGGCCTGTAGCGCAACAATCAAGTTCGTGATGAAGTGCTTACTTTACCTCCTAGTGGTGGGCCCCGGGCAATTATACGTATAGGCTCAAATTGTAAGTGCAGGTTGTCTAGGGCCTTGATTCTAGACTAGGTAACGTGGGCCAGCAACCTGCGTTACCGAATATTGCCCGTTACAGAAACCGACACTATGCCTCGGATAAGGAATGATCACATGTTGGCGACTTTTGGCTATTGTACCCGGACAAAGATAGGTTTCTGGAATGTAAACGCTCCTCGACTCGGGAAGCGAAGGTCCTTACAGTGCCAGATTCCTCCAATTGGAAAAGGAATTCATGCGATATAAACTGGAAATTTTGGGGGTAAGTGAAGTAAGATAGTTAGAAGCGGCCGAGTACCAGTCCCAACGCGTAACACTGTACTACTTTATTCTGGAAGACCATCCGGAAGTCCGCGGGAATATGGAGTCTGACTACTGCTAACAACAACAGCACCCAAGGGCCTAATTTCCTGGCAGCCTCATGGTGATAGGATTTTGACGGCCAGATTCCGAACTAGAGTACGACGCGTCACCATCATACAGTGTTACGCACCAACGAATAGTTCGTCTGAGGACGAAAAGGAGAGCTTCTACAATCTCCTAAGCACTGTCTTCAACACAACACCAAATGGAGACATTGTCATAGTGATGGGGGATTTGAATGCTAAGGTAGGCAACGACAACGAAGGGCTCAAACATGTAATCGGGAAGCATGGACTAGGCAACCGCAATGACAACGGCGAAAGGTTTGTGGATTTCTGCAATGCCAACCGCCTTGTGATAGGTGGCACAATGTTTGAGCACAAGACCTGCCACAAAGTCAGCTGGGTTTCCAATGACAGGCAAGCAACCTCCAACCAAATTGACAATTTTGCCATCAGCCGCCGGTTTAGAAGTAGTCTCCTGGACGTCCGAAACAGGCGAGGGTCAGATGTGGGGATAGTACGTGCTTACCACTACGCACTGCTGCAGTTCGAAGTTCCCACGACAACACAAGAATGAATGCCCAGGTTCAACATCGATAGACTTAGTAATCCCTCAGTGCGCCAACAATTAAAGGATCACCTTTCGCAAGGTGTGGAAGCAATCAGTAGCTCAATGCCCGCAACCATCCAAGACCATTGGTGTGCTGTGAAAAATGTTTTCACATCTGGTGCTGAAGAAATTTTCGGTCGATCGCGGGGAAGACAAAGGGCGTGGCTTTCCGAGGATACCTGGAGACGGATTGACGAACGAAAACAGCTGAAAGCTCACGTTGCAGCTACCCCAGCAGCAGGGAGAAGCGAGCTAGAGTCCCTATATCGCATGAAGATGAGAGAAGTTCAGCGTAGCGTGCGACGTGACAAGCGCAACTACATCAACGCGCTGGCTACAGAAGCAGAAGAAGCTGCACGGAGGTGCGACAGCAGGACCGTCTACAGACTCACGAAAGAGCTGACAGGTGGTCGCAGCTCCAGCCAACATCTAGTGAAAAACCTAGACGGCTCCTTGCTCATTTCGGATAAGGGCCAGCTCAAGAGATGGAAAGAGCATTTTGCTACGGTTTTGAACCGTGTATTCGCTAGCGATATGCTCCCAAATCAGACTGAGATGCCCGAGGTGAGAAGCTCTCGAATACGCGCCACGACTCCCAGTAAAGATGAGATCATTACCGCGATCAAGGCACTCAAAACCAACAAGGCGGTAGGACTTGACGGTATTCCAGCAGAGCTCTTACGAGCAGCGCCCACAACATCGGCTGAGCTTCTGCTTCCAGTTATAGAGAGAGCTTGCGAAGCTGAGAGCTATCCTAACGAGTGGCAAAAGGGAATTATCGCCAAGCTTCCTAAGAAAGGAAATTTAATGGAGTGCAGAAACTGGAGGGGTATCTGCGTGCTGCCTGCTGTAGCTAAGATAATAGCTAAAATCACCCTGGAGCGAATTAAACAACATCTCGAAGAAACACTCGATGCCGAACAAGTAGGTTTCCGCTCTGGATCCTCCAGTGCCGACCACATCAACACCCTACGGTTTATCATCGAATCGGTTACTGAGGCCAATGAAATGCCGATGTCGTCGCATTTGTGTGATCCAGGCGTTTATATGCCTGCCTTTCCTACATCGCGATGTCTTCGGAACGTGCATTGATATTACCTTTTTAACCGGGTTCAAATGATCTCTTCTTTGAACGTGGCAATACCACCTGAGCCGGTCGCGCTCTATTTTTTGTATGATGGTTTCCTTGATGTGAAAGCTTCCACGGATCTTCAAACTTCTTATTCTTATTCGATCAAGCTTTGTCACGCCTGCTGTCATGCGAAGCATCTTCATCTCAGCTGCCGTTACTTACCGTTACTCTCATACGTGTTGTATATCGTCCAACATTGTGAACCGTATGTGAGCGCTGGACGCACAACCGCGGTGTAGAGCCTTCCCTTCAACTTAGGTGGCATTTTTCTGTCACAGAAGATAGCGGAATTTTCTCGCCACTTCATCCAGCCTACGCTTACGCGATGATTGATGTCTTCATCACAAGTTGCTTTGCTAGTGATCATAGATCCCAGATATTTGAACTTTTCGCACTTGGGAAGCACTGTTCCATTCAAATAAATGTCTGGAATAGGCCTGAATGGATCAGAGAACGGGCCTTTATCTTTTCGGAACTAATGCGATACCCATTTCCTTCCAAAACGTCCAACCAAACATCAAGTGTTCGTTGCAGGGATTTATGATCCTCACTTACGATGGCTCCATAGTCAGCAAAGAATAATTGATGTACCTTGGGGTCCGTCACTTTACCTTCAAGCAGATAGTCAAGGATTGTAGTAAAGAGCAAAGGACCTTGATTCGGAACTCTTCGGTTACTCCAGTGGAGCATCTTACTCTTGTCTTTGCTCTTTCGTACATGTCCATGATCATCTGCACATAGGTTTCTGGAACCCATCGATGTCTAAGCGCCACCCATATCACATTTCGTGGTTGTCTATCGAATTCCTTTTCAAAGTCAACCAATACAATATGCAAATCCTTAAAACAATCACGATGTTTTTCCATTATGATCCTTATACTTTGGATTGCATCTGTGGTTGATTTAACCGCGACAAACCCGCACTGATCATCAGATAGCCGTATTATTTTTCACAGTCGGCCACCTAATACCCGCTCAACGATCTTCAGGGTGTGTGACATCAGCTTGATCGAATGGTAGTTATCACAGTTTCGTGTATCACCCTTCCCTTTGTATACAGGGAAAAGGTAACTTCCCCCCATTGATTCGGCATTGGGTCACCTCTCACAAATTTGGAGGTGAGAATTCTGAGCCATCTGAACCCGATGTCTCCCATCTTTTGCCACAACTCAGAGGGCATCTCGTCTGCCCCAACCGCTTTTCGTTTTTTGGAGTATTTGACCGCCTCACTAACTTCTTCGACTGTAATGTCGGTTATTTCTTCACAGTTAGGGGTGGCTCTTGGAAAGTATAGCCGGGGAAACTGTTCATTTAAAAGTTCTTCACAATACTGCCGCCATCTCTGCAGAATTTTGTCGTTAACTACAAGAAGCTGGCCATGAGCATTGTTAATGAACTTTGGCGAACGAATCTCGTCAGCATTCTTCCTTCATTGGGCGGCTATTTTGAAGATGGTTGCGCTCTTGTTCATATTGTGTCTTCGCAGCTCCTGGATAGCCTGGTTTGCATCAGCAACCGGCGAAGATATTTTCCCCAGTTCCCGATACAGGCCCTCCGTACTCTCTGCTTGAAGCTGGGCGCAATTCTTCTTCACTTTTTTCTTGCAACATCTGTATTCCATTTCGAGGCGAGCTTTTCCCTCACTATTATTAGAGGGGCACTTTGACCAAGCTTTGAAAGCCGCTTTCTTCTCATTTATCACCTTTTTAGCTTCATCTCTCCACCACCATGTTCCTTTGGCCTTTTGAAACTCCTAGCAGTGATTTGGCCTTCTTTAAGCAAGTTCGCTGTAGGGAATCCTACATATTTTGTGCTCTGCACTCTTCCTCCTCAGCTCCGTTGATGGTGTGAGAGAGGTAATTTTTCATTACGAAAACAAAAGCCTCGCCTTTTTCTTTGTCCAGATTGTACCACTTGATTTTCTCAGAGACCCTTGTTTGTTTGCTTTTCTTCTGTGTTTTCATAAAAAAAAGATTCTGTTACCAGGAGACGGTGTTACCGAGCGATTGCCTAGTGTTCTTATGATAACCTCATAAACTTTCAACCTAAGCTAAGAGTATCTATTCGCAGTGCTGATTGATTTCTGATGAAATTATGGCATTGATTATTCAAAGAAGATTCACCTATTGATGCCATCAAACTTAGAATGGTTGAGGGATAGAAAGTGAAAAAAGACTAAAAAAATGGGAAAAAGAAAGAGTCGACTGAGTCAGGAAACATTGGAAATAAGGACCATATCAGCGACAATTCTCAAAAAATCGTAACTTTGCAGTTTTTGTTTTTTCGCGAATGAAGTAGCTACATTCGATTTTTTCCTCATTTAATATTTCCAACTCTGGAAAACTTGTGGAACTATCACCGATTTTATACATCAACTCAACTGGATGAGGAATTTTGCTACCAAACGGTCTGTATTTAGTTTGTTAAATTGCAGAGGGATAAGACGATATGATGTAGAAAATCACTTCCACTTTCTACTATTATGAATGAAAAGTTTCATAATCCTTCAGGATAATTTTTTTGAACGTCGACAACTTCTTACCATTACTGTTATTCATCATTCATCTCCTTGCTGTGCCATTGCTGCTGTTGTTGCCCACAAAAATAAAATGAGAAGAGAAACCCATAAGCATATAAATTGTTATCATATTTATGCATTTCTATGATAAATGAGAGACGAATGAAGAGCACACAACACACAGCACAGAGCAGGGCGGGGTGGGGAAAGGAAGAGGTAAAAAAGGACATTCCGCTATATTTTATTCCCTTATCACTTTGCACCAAATGAATTTCGGTTCGTAGGTGGGCGAGATGGGTAAGAGGGATACACTCTTTCTGTTGCTGATATCATCCTGCCAGCCATCGAGCCATTCAACCAAGCCAAGCCAGCCAGCCAGCCAGTCAGGCAGGCAGCAGTAGAAGCAGCAGCACTCCCTAATGGGGGCTGAGAGCGAAAGACGCTTATCTATTCCCATCAATCAGGAAATGAGATAAGATTTTAAATGAAGGGTGCTGCTGCACACTCATACCAACACAAAAGGAGAGAAGGAACTCAATTTTTGGAATACCTTCTCCTGTCGTCCTTGCAGTAGCAGTCGACTTTCTGTTCAGAAGATAACACTCACACACTCAGGACCCCCGCCACCGTCGCCATCACACACACACACACTTCAGACAGTCACTACTTGTTTTGCAGTTTTCATTGTCAATGGTCTGCTGCTCCAGTTCCACCGAGTGGGTGGTGGTAAAAGTGTATTTGTGTGTCCTTCCTATACACACATGTACGCTCGCTCTCTCTATCTCTCTCTCTGTTGCTCTATCTCGCCTGCTGTTTGCTGCTGCTGTGTGGTGCTTTGCTTATCTCGTCCTTGCCATGCCATTGCCATAGATATACAGCTCCGATATAAGAGTTTTCCCGATGACTATAAAGGATAATAAAAGGAGTTTTTCATGAGCCACCCAGAGAGGTAGAGCGAAAGGCGAAGTACTCGTAACTGTGCGATGAGGAATGATGATGGGCTGGCAGTGGGTTGGCTAGTGGGTGGTGGTGGTGGCGGTGTTTTCGATAGATAAAACGAAATGTTGCTGGGTTTTTGGTTTGTTGTCTGATAACCGTTTATATTCACTTTTTAGCTTTCGTTTGAATGGAGGATAAGGCAGCATACAGTCCTGGATGGGGGTTGTTTGTTGGCTGACTGGCTAGCTGGCTGACTGGTACTGGTTGGTGGTGATGGTTTTCTGTGTCAACTATATGCAGGCATGCCTCAGTATTGTATTGTGTTGGGTGCTGTATCTGTACATATTTAGGCAGGATAACTGCATGCATATGGCGAGGAGAGTGGTAGGTCTCGTCCCGAGAATTTGTAATATCTCTTTGTGCATGAAAACAGCAACAGCAGCAGGAGTGGTTCCATTCCATTGCTACTCGTATACTAGTGGCAATCTCAACTCACTACTCTGAATGGCTGGATGGGGAGGGAGGGTGAGAAATATCACTTTTTGATTTATCAGTGCCTTCGTAGACGAAAATTATTATCAGCGAAATGGAAATTAATGTTTGTTTTCAGTATCTTTGTGGGGTTTTTATTGCCAGGACCTCCATTCTTTATCTATCTTTCGCATTCGCCCACCACCAACAGTGGGGCTGAGGATTTCTGGGATATTGGTAGTTTGTCGCTGGGTTTCTGTAGTTTTAGTTGATCCTTGTATATTCATGTTTTTCTTCTTTTTTTTTTAGGTGATTACGGGTGACTGATGTGATGTGACGTAATGAGATGTGCTTTGAGCTTAATGTGGAATGGGTGGATGTGTTTACTTGGGTGAGATATTCAGATAGCTTCGAGGTGAGCTATTTTAGGGGAATCCACATGGTAAACAACTTTCCACGTATAAATGTTGTGATTAGACTCTTAGGAGCATCTATTAAGTGGGGAAATGAGGAAAGGAATATGAAGCGCCAACGAAGTTAACGTTTTTAAACGTTGGATTTCTCAAACAACATGAATCCTCCTCCACCGAACTTTTATAGAAGCTGAAGTGAAACCACTGGCGCACGAAAAACTAGGCGAATGGAGAAGTCTTAATGAGGAAACGAAACAATTGGGCAAAGCTTGTGGGATAGAACCGTCGTCGGTGGTCAAATAGTAAAATATTCTATGTCTGTGCAGATAG
Organism: Brachypalpus laphriformis; assembly: GCA_945910035.1. Lineage (NCBI taxonomy): Eukaryota > Metazoa > Arthropoda > Insecta > Diptera > Syrphidae > Brachypalpus > Brachypalpus laphriformis. The sequence continues at coordinate 132,143,647 of OX246755.1, forward strand.
CGTATATGGCTGGCGTTAACAGGAAAAACAAAAAAAAATTTGAAGAAGTCCGTACAGTTGCTGGGCTACACAGAACAGTTGTGTGATATAATCAGAGAGCCAAATACAGAGCACATCCCTGCTATTACGCGGGAGGAGCTACTCGATGCATGCAGGAAAATAGGAAGCAACAAAGCACCTGGACCGATGGAATCCCCAATAAGGCAGTGAAAGTGGCTGTTCAAAAGAGGCCGGAAATTCTTATAGCCACGATGCAAAAGTGTATATAGGAAGGAGTTTTTCCTGGGCCATGGAAGCTTCAACATTTGGTACTGCTACCAAAAGGATATAACCACCTGGAGAACCATCGTTTTCTTCTTCTTCTTCCTTTTATCAGCGAGGTTATGATCCGAAAACAAAGGATTACAACCCTCCCACTTAACCGCATTTCTACTGATCCGCCTGTGGGGTTCGCCTATCGCCACCTGGAGAACCATCGTCATAACGCCCAATATGTTTATTCGACTCTCTGGGAAAGATACTTGAACGAATAATATACAACAAACTGCTCGTGGTAGCAGAAGAGAATGGAGCGCTGTCAGACCATCAGTTCAGATTAAGAAAATCTCGTTCTACCGTTGATACCATAAAAGCGGTAGTTGACACAACAACTGAAGCGATCCAAGGAGAAAGATGGCGAGGGAGGGGATAAAGATATACAGTGCAGTGGTGACTCTGGACATCGAAAATGCCTTTAACTCGGTAAATTGGTCGTTCATAAGGAGGTCGCTGGCCAGAATGGATACTCCATACCACCTACTGAGGATAATTGCAAACTCCTTTACCAACAGGAAGTTGAGGTACCAAACCGACCAGGGGGTGAATTACTACAACGTTACGCCAGGAGTCCCGCAAGGATCCGTACTAGGCCTTCTCTTATGGAATATCATGTACGACGGAGTCCTGCGACTAGCTTTGCCACAAGGAGTTAAGATAATCGGGTTCGCTGACGATAACGCCGTAGTCACCGTGGCTAAACACATCCATGAAATAGAATCAACAAACGAAGCAATAGAACAAAATTAAAGACTGGCTGGATCGGTCGGCTTAGAATTAGCAGACCACAAAACTGAAGCTGTTCTTATAACAAGTCGAAAAGCTGCTGAATATGCGAATATTTGAGTCGGAAATCAGACTATAAAAAACAAGGAAGCAGTCAAATACTTAGGAGTAATGCTCGACAACAACTTAAGGTTTAAAACACATGTGGAATACTCGAGCAAGAAGGTGAAGTCTGCAGGTAGGCCTTTCTCAAATACTGCCAAACACTGGTGGACCTGGATATGCTGGACGGATTCTACTATCCAGAGTGGTTAGCTCGGTTCTTCTATATGCTGCAGCGATATGGGTGGCGAAGTTAATGAAGATAGAAACACGGAGAAACCTATCGTCAACATACAGGCTATGCGCGATAACAACAATCTGCGGTTTCCGAACAATATCGGACGAAGCAGCCTGTGTCATAGCAATGATCGCCATTGACATCCTCGCAAGTGAGATGGTAAGGACCTACGAAAGGAGGATATCGAGTCATCAAGAAGCAGGTATTGTCAAGAGAATAAAGGAGGAGAAGGCAATATCACTAGCTATGTGGCACCGATTATTCGGGCTTGCGAATCGCGCATGCTAGCAGTCTGGGCTACCAGTACCTTTCAAAGATACCAACCAAAAGACAAAAAAAAAAACAACAGATAAGATGTTGTAAAAGCTTTCACGGCTTGGCTAAATGCTTCTATCTTTTATCTGCGACTATGAGCACCGGTTTGATCCTAAACAAGGTCCAACTTGCAACTACTTGTCAGACTGATTCGGAGCAAGGAAACGTCACGGTGACAAAGGCATCTGCACCAGTGAGGGATGATGCTCCAGCTCGTACAGATTAATTTACACCCTTCAAAAGTAGCTTCTGCTCATTTGATACTTCACCTGATGAATGGAGGGCTAGGTATATGTATCTCTCATCCGAGAGCCGTGGGTTGATGGCAACAACTCAATTGCTGGTTTAAGAGCAGAGAACTTCACATTGGTCTATGCAAAAAGCTCAGATAAACCGAGAACATGCATTCTAGTAAGGAGCATCCTAAATATGTTTTTAATACCCAATTTCGGCCAACCCGACCTAACTTGCGAGTTGCTAGAAGCGGACAAACAAAAGCCCCTACCAGCTACAACTACCGTGGAAGTCGCTTATAACGACTTCACTTATAACGGCTTCGCTTATAACAACCAATCGCTTATAACAACGACTTTTCTTTCATTTGGTTGGTTTTTTTATATTATATGTACTAGCTGGCACCCGGCGTACGTTGCTGAGCCTAATAAAAAAAAAAAAAAAAACAACAGTGAGGCAGGCGCCTGGAGTCTGTATGTTTTTGTGTTTTTTTATTTTTTTTGCCTATCACCTTTGTACCGTAATTATCTACATTTAAAAAAGAAAACAAATAAATGTGCTGAAAATTACGGGCGGTAGAGGAACACAACCCCATTTTGCCACTTAGATTTATATATAAGATGTACTTGTGGAGTACAGTCGGATATAACGACCGCCGGTTATAACGACCATATTTGATCGGTCCCTTCACCGTCGTTATAAGCGACTTCTACCACATACGCAGGATGATAAAGGCGGCCAAAGCTGAAATAGGCGTTTGGTCATGGGTAATGACACCAATGCACATCACTAGTCCTGTCAACTGTACTTTATTATAAAGGATACTTATTTTTTCGGATGCAGATCGTTTTTGATTTAAGTTCTTTATTTGGTACCTTTTCGGTCCTTTTTTTCGGCCTGAAAAAAATATATAAGAAATACAACTCCAACCGTACGTATTGTCTACAACAAACTACGAACATCCATTCACTATAAACGACTTCTGTCACATGAAATTTTCCTAGCTAGTCGGAAATAAGACTCTCCGTGAAAAAAGGGTCCGAAAAGTTTGAGTTCCTTATTTGCTTCCTGGTTCTTCAGCTCTGGTTGAACGTCAGCTTTGCTCTTCAGATATCGACGCTGAAAACTATTTAGATGTGAAAAACTTGAACTGAAGCCAATCCGATCGTCGGGCACGATACTGACATCGGTAAAGGAAGGAAAGTATCTTAGACTACACCTAGATAGTAAACTCTTATGGAAGAAACACAGAGAGGAGATATCCAAAAAGGCTACCCGTGCTTTAAAGATATGCAGAAGCCTAGCAGGTAAGTCTAGGGGGTTTAGTCCAATCATCCAAGCGTCCAAAACGAACTAGTCTAGTCACAACGAGGGAGACACTCACTAAAGTGCAAAGACTTGCGTGCCTCTGCATCACTGGGGCCATGCGAACATGTCCAACTGCAGCCATGGAAGTACTCTTGGAGCTAACAAGGATGGAGCCGTAGTGGAGCAAAATGCACAGCGGACGATCCTAAGGATGGCAAAAGAAGGTATTGGAAGGGGGAAATGCGTTGTTTCGAGAGAATACGATGCACTTCTCAAAAACTTCCCCTTCTAGCAGTCCCCAGGGACGACAGTATCAGAAAATTTAACTTTGGAAAACACTTTAGTACAAAGTTAAGTAACAAGAAAGAGTGGAGCAACGAATCCACGGTATACGGACGGTCAACCACACGATAAAGTGGTATACAGAAGGTTCAAGAACTGAAGAAGGCACAGGGGCAGGCATGTTTGGGCCAAGGACAAAACACTCAGAACCCATGGGAAGAAGTACCAGCATCTTCCAAGCTGAAATATGTGATATAGATAGATGCATCCAGCTCAATCTCGAAAGAAGATACAGCAACTGTGACATAGCAATACTGTCAGACAGCCAAGCACCTATCAAAGCGCTTGACTCCTATATCATTAAGTCAAAACTTGTGTGGGAATGCGTACACAAACTTAATGAATTGGGCAGAAACAATAAAGTTACACTTTACTGGATACCCGGTCACGTCAGGATAACAGGTAACGAAGCAGCAGATGCCTTGGCGAGACAAGGGGCTGCAGAACCCTTCATTGGACCTGAACCATTCTGCGGAATGGGGGAACACACCATACGCGAGGAATTCAGAAAAATGGAGAAAGAAGACAAGGCAAGAACCTGGAACAACACCACAGGCCTGAGGCAAGCTAAGAAACTACTCGGATGTTACAACCGGAAAAGATTCGAAGCCTGTATCTGCCTTAGCAAGAATAACCTACGGATCCTAACAGGTTTCCTAACGGGGCACTGCATACTCAGGGAGCATTTACGGAAACTAGGTATAACAAATGAAGGCATTTACAGATTTTGCAACGAGTCAAGTGAGACTCCGGGCCACTGACCCACAAAAGATTGAAATACTTGGGCAGATACCAAATATCAGAAGAGGATATGCCAACCAGGAGCCCACTTCTCATTCTCAGATTCTTAAAAGAAACTGGTTTAGAGAGAAAGCTCTAAGGTGAACTATTCTCGCCAAGGCAAAGTAAAAGCGTATTGCAACTCTAACGAGGGAACAAACCTCTCCAAGGTATTAGCAGGGACCACAATAGACCACTAGGTTGCAGTGCAAAATAATCCTATACAAATAATAATACACGAAGTACCACAAACCTCAAAATAAAACATGCAGGCTACTGGGCCAAATTCAAGGGCCTAAGACAAGCAAAAAAGTTTATTTACCTGAACCGTTGTAAGGCTAAGAATCCATTTGAACTCAGCAAAACAAGCTTAAGAACCTTAATAGGCTACTTGACCGGTCACTGCCCACTCAGGTACCATCTGCATAAAATGGGAGTAGTAGATACAGACGTATGCCGGCTATGTGGAGAGCAAAAAGAGACGGCAGAACACATTCTATGTGAATGCGCCATGGCCACAAGAAAAAGACTTCTCCGCCTCAGGCGGGCTTTACTGAGCCCCTCAGACATTCTGAACATTGAGCCTTGAGCCATGTTGAGGTTTATTAACAACCTTAACCCAGTTCTCGGCTAAACACCGGGCTGGCACAATAGATCTTATGGGTCGCAGTGCCTTCAAGGCCCTAGTATAGTATAGTATAGTATAGTATAGTATAGTATAGTATAGTATAGTATAGTATAGTATAGTATAGTATAGTATAGTATAGTATAGTATAGTATAGTATAGTATAGTATAGTATAGTATAGTATAGTATAGTATAGTATAGTATAGTATAGTATAGTATAGTATAGTATAGTATAGTATAGTATAGTATAGTATAGTATAGTATAGTATAGTATAGTATAGTATAGTATAGTATAGTATAGTATAGTATAGTATACCCGTCACTCGAGAATTTTTGTGAACTATGCTATACCTAGCAAAACAGACTATATGATCACACATTATGATTTCGACATAAGTCACCAAACCAGAATTCCCAGTAGAACCGAGTGGGAATCTAACAGAATTCTAATTTCGCTTGCGATAGAGATGTACACAGATGGGTTCAAAATGGCATGTGGTACGGGGTCAGGATTTTTTTTTCAGCTCACTTTACCACTAGACTCCTATATTTTCCATATTTTAAGCGGAAAATACGTCATTCTGGAGTGCAGCAGCCTGGCTATCGATGAATACAATAGATGATCTTGCTATAGTAATAAACATACACAGCCAGGCAGTAATCAAAGTCTTGGAATCGCCAACGATAAGATCCAAGTTGGTTAAGCAATGCCGCAGGTCTCTAAACGAGATCGCAGATAGCTCGCTAAAAATAGCGAAGCTACATCAACCCTTATCGATGCGATTAAATTTCAACTGAACATTGAAACGGTAAGAACTGCCAATTTCAGGTGGAGCGGTATCAGTATCAGGCAAAATTAGCCATACCTAAACCATAGCAGTACAATCAGATTAATTTCAAAAAGCAGGAAAAATGTTAGCTCTACAATCGGCGCCTTTACCCAGAATACTGGGTGTTCTCTTCACTGATTTCTTTAGAAGCTGTAGATACGAGGAAGAGGAAGAGTCAATGACCCATCTTCATTGCAACTGTCCTGCAATATCCATGGTGAGAAGAAAAATCTTAGAAGAGTACTTCTAGAACGTCCTAGATGACGTCTCGGGTCTTGAGCAGTTTTTTCTCTAGGTCAAATTGGCACAGATAGTAGAAGATTGTACCGCACACGTAAAGTCAAACAGACAAACACGAAAAGTATCCGACTTAGTCTGCAATCCCATAAGAACTATTTTAGTTTGGTTATGAGCATCAGAAGGTGTGACAAAATCGCATCATCACCTCCTCCCGGTGCCCGCTGGATAGCTATCTGATAGTGAGCTAAGGATGAGCTTATGCTGAGTCTGACGATATATGCGCAGCTGAACACTCAGACACCAAGCACATCTGAGTGATCTTCAGCGCCCATATGTTTAACCGGACGAGGCATCTCTTGTTAACCTGATTGGCTGAAATATGCATCTCAGAAGGCTAGCAAGAGCTCCTCAGAAGGAGGACGTGCGGCGGATGAATTCTCCCGATGGAATCAACGGTGACGTTTACAGGCCAGCGGATACCTTATCGGAGCTACTTCGACATATTTGGAGCTGAGGTCTGTAAGGATTTTCAATACTACGTCAGGGTATTGAAAAAGAGATGGTGGCGGATGAACCTCTAATGGGCCAACGGCAGCGCTCATATTCCCGAAGTGGGTTACTGGCAACGGTGTATCCGGCCTCTCGTCCTAGGGGTTGCAAAAAAGGATCTGGTCCTCCAGGTTGGGGGTTGTGCCGTCGGGTTAACTTCCCTACCACGTAAAAAACTTTCGTTACGAAGCAATTAACAGCCTCGGATGCCGATGATTTTACTGTTGACGACCCAAGCAAACGTAAAAAGGACAACGATCTTCGTGTCTGCACATGGAATGTTAGGTCCCTCTACAAACCACGTGCAGCCGAACAACTTGCGGAGGCCCTATAGTGTCTTAAAGCAGACATTTCCGCCATCCAAGAAGTGCGATGGGATGGGCCGGGCAAAAGGAGGATGAAAAACTGCGACGTCTACTACGGCGATTGCTACAGACAACAAGGACAGCGTCTATTCGGGTGCGGATTTGTCAGTGGAGGCAGACTTAGGCAAGAAGTCTTGAGTTTCCGGCATGTGAACGAGCGTATCATGACTATCCGTATCAAGGCTAAATTTGCCAACATTAGCCTAATATGCGCTCACGCCCCTCACGAGAAGACTGACGACGCGACGAAGGATGACTTCTACCAGCTCTTGGACAAGACGTATGAGCAATGCCCCACACACGACGTTCAAATTGTCCTAGGTGATTTTAACGCAAAGTTAGGAAGAGAGGACGTCCTTAGTAGTGTGGTCGGAAAGCACAGCCTGCACGACATCACATCCGATAACGGACTCAGGTTAGTCGACTTTGCGCCGAAACGAAACTTTGTCATAGCTAGTACGTGGTTCCCACGTCTCGATATTCACAAGGGAACATGGCTCTCCTTTCATCGAAAAACTGTCAACCAATTCGATCACATTTCGATCGACGCAAGGCACTCTTCCAGTATTCTGGGTGTCCGGACTTTCCGAGGAGCCACCGTGGACTCGGATCACTACCTAGTTGCAGCCAAGGTACGGATGCGGATATCCAGAACGGAGCGAAATCAACGAAATACTGTGAGGAAATTTGACTTCGGGCGGCTATAATCGCAACAGACCACCAGAACCTTTTCCGATCGAGTTTCTTATAATCATAATCTAAGTCCTATGCCGCCAGCAGCAAATGCGGAAGACCAGTGGCAGCGTTGCCAACAGGCCATCAGAGATGCCGCCTCTGATGTACTGGGTTTCTCTCGGGCACCACCATGAAACCCTGGTTTCATGAGGAATGGCGGCAAGCACATGCAGAAAAACAAGAGGCGTACAAAGTGGCGCTGCATAAAAGGACTAGAGCTGCTTACGAGCTCTACGTGAGCAGGAGAAAAGAGGAACATCGATTTCTCAATAAGAAGAAAAAGGAGCATGAGAAGCGCTCGATCAAGGAGATTGGGAGACTCTATTGCAGGAATGATGTTCGAAAATTTTACCAAAAGGTAAAAAGAACATGCCAGGGTTTCAAGGCCAGAACAGAAGCCTGCAGGGACGAAAATGGCAATTTAGTAGTAGAATCGCAGTCGGTGCTGAGGATATGGAAGGAACACTTCTGCAGACTGTTAAACGGCGATGATGACCAATATTCTGCTGTCAAGCAGAATGAGCCATTCAACAGTGATGATAACAGTCAAGATTCCCGTCAACCCGATCAGAATGAAGTGAGGATATCGATATCTAAACTCAAATTCAACAAAGCTGCTGGAGCCGACGGCCTTGCCGCTGAACTTTTCAAGGCAGGAGGAGATGAGCTGGTAAGGAGCATGCACCAGCTCATCTATAAAATATGGTGGGACGAAAGTATACCCGATGAATGGAACCTCAGCATCATTTGCCCGATCCTGAAGAGAGGAGACCCTCTGAACTGCGCAAACTACAGAGGTATAAGTCTCCTCAACATCGCATATAAGATCCTGTCTGCCGTATTATGTGAACGCCTAATACCGATCGTCAACAACCTGATAGGTCCTTATCAGTGCGGTTTCAGGCCGGGAAAATTCACCATTGACCAAATATTCACACTACGGCAGATCTTGGAAAAAACCCATGAATATAAAAACGATACGCATCGTCGATTTCAAAGTTGCCTATGGTAGCGTTTATAGAGACGAGTTATGCAGAGCCATGTCTAGTCTAGGCATCCCTGCCAAGCTCGTCCTTTTGTGCAGAATGACGATAGAGAACTCTCGCTGCTCCATCAAAGTCGGTAAGAACATCATCGAACCGTTCGATGTCAGGAAAGGTCTTAGACAAGGTGACGCGCTATCATGCGATCTCTTTGATACAGTACTTGAGAGAATTGTACGAAGCACACAAGCCAACACCGGAGGTACAATCTTTTACAAGTCTGTACAACTACTCGCTTATGCCGATGACATTCACATAATCGGAAGAGCTCAGCGGGCCGTCAAGGGGCCTTTGCGAGTATTGAGATCGAGGCAGTCCTGCTGTATGGCGCAGAGGCATGGGCTTTGACAAAACTGGATGAGGATGCCCTTGGTTATTTTGAGAGAAAAGTTTTTCAAGCGATCTGTGGTCCCGTCTGCATAGACGGTGAGTGGAGGAGAAGATGCAATGCCGAACTATACGGCCTAAACAAGCACATCGACTTAGCCAGAAGAGTTCACATACAGCGACTAAGATGACTGGGTCATTTAGAGCGGATGGAGCCCAACGTTTCCGCCAAGAAAGTCTTCGAATCCACCCCGGATAGACCGCGCCGTAGAGGAAGACCTCGCGGTAGGTGGCGCAAACAAGTGGAGGGGGACCTCAACCAACTTGGCGTGCGCAACTGGATGCAGTTGGCTCATAAACGTGCTGGCTGGCGAGGTTTGTTGGTTGAGGCCCAGGTCCACCCCGGACTGTAGCGCCATCAAAGTAAGTAAGTGAGTACCGGAGACTCCGACATACTTATAAATGTGGACTTACCACAGTGGACTTACTAATTGGTCTAAGTGAGTCCTAGGTCCTTGAGACTGTTATGTAGAATAGAAAATCGAATTCGTCTCTCAATACTGCTAAGCTTTGAATAAAATACCTAATTCGAGTCCAATTCGGGTATAGGCATTCGCTCTGGTCTTAAGACTGATTGCAAGGCCAGTTTTTAACAGCATTCCGGGGCTTACCGGAGCTCCGTTGTAGTTGCCGTCAGATTATTCTGGCTCCGTCGACGAAATGGTTCCTAGACTGTGAAGATGAGTAAGCTGTATTCCGAAGTGTGTCGCTATTGTAGCTATGGATGCGAATCGTGTTAACTCGCGTTCTTCGATCAAATACAATACAATGGTGTATGAGAGCTGTCATAAGATGGTGGTCACGTATCATTCTAGTTACAGTTTCACCATCCGTCTCCTCTGAGAACCTACTACTCTTTCGGCAGGCCATGTGCTTAAGTAGAGTGCCACCCCCAATGAGTGCCTATCACTAGAAATCCGCACAACATAATTGTGTTGCTTAACTTTGTTTCAAATAATGAATACCTCAGCGAACGAATGCACATAATAACTGATATATCTCAGACCGGTCAAAAAAAAGAATCTCAACTCAATAAATACACCACATCTACAGACCTATGTACATACGTATGTACATATATCCCACACAAAAAGAAACAAAACAGTTCACCTCATTCACTCGACAAAATGGCACATTTCACATCATTTCATCGTGCCCTCAAACCACCACCACCCTCTTGCCTTCGATAAGAAGTTAAAAAAGATATTAGTTCGCCTGAAATATGACTAAATCTCGCAACACCCACCACACCATAATGCGCTGCACATCCGTGCGACTTTGTATCCTTTCGCAGCGCACTGCACAGCACACACAAAAGTAAGAAATCATTCCCTACTCTCAACACTCCCAAGGCAAGGCAACCACGAGTTCGCTTCCATTCCATTCCACTTGGTCTACTGTGCACTGCAACAGCAGGAACATTATCACTCGCGTTAAGTGAGTGAGTGGAGGGTGCTTCTATGTCTACTCCGGCTCCCAGAAATGGGGTGGCAAATTTTTATGTTAATTATTTGGTGGCTGGTGGTTGTTGGTGGCGGAGAAGAGTTTTTCGCGCGCCACCACTCGCATAAAAGAGATACTGAACGAGGATTTCTTATCAGTCTTCCGCACGATCGCTACTCTACACACACACATTGTTGGCAGGAATAGCAGTTTTTGCCAGGCAAAGCAGTCTCTTACCCCTTTCGGTGGTGTTCTTCCTTGTTTCTTTTGGTTTTCTGTTGATGAACTCCTAAGGGATGGGGGTGGCAGCGACTATGGTAGTATAGAATCCCCCATCCCTGGCAGTTCCTATTTTCGCCTCAATTGATTGTACTAGGACTCCATTTGCGTCTTTTTGTAGACACATCGTCTTTTAACGATGTTAATCGGAGAAAAATTCATTGAAGTTTGAAGTTTTATGGATTCGTTGGCGCGTTCTGTGGGGTGTTGTACTCGTATAACACATGGTTTGGGGGTAATTCATTTCTCTTAGTGAAGTCGTATATAGATACTTTCGTCAGAATATGTTCATGTTTTGTAGAAATGATGGATACAATGTTTCAAAGGATTAGCAACGATGTGTTAAAATGCTACAGAAGGGCTTATCTAAAAGGTTTTTCCAAAGGAGCGACGAAAGTGTCCCAAACACTTGGCTAGAGGATGCAGTTCACCCAAGCAGCACCCAGAAATCATGCTCGATAATTCCATATTTCCTTTGTAGGTTTACCTACTAATAGTCTAGGTCTACAGCTTCGAAGTCCATAAGTAGTTGTCCCAAAATTTCTATAGCACAATGTCCTTCTAATGTGTTGTTAGAGTCACTCGGAAGCCAGTCGTATGAAGCAGACATCCAGAGGTTAGCAGTATGCGACAATACAAGGTCCACAGGCTGGGAGGTCTTTTAAGGACTATTGGTTTTGAGAACGAAAAACAAAAAGCGCCCGGAGAGTTCTGCGAGTACGATACCTTACAATACGCCTTGAATTTGTTATCTTCTAACAAAATGCTGCATATTTTTGTTTGATTTATTATTACGCTTTCACTCAAAAACTACTTATCCGATTGCGATGATTTTATTATTGGTGTATCAAGCATTTTGTCCCCAATAACATAGACTATATGTATCATCATGTATTTAAGAAGGGGGACGAACAGTAACGATAAAAACAAGGTAACTCTGTTCAGTTGGCTATTATGTTGGCACCACGGTCAAACCAATCAGACGAATTTCCAGCAGTGATCCACTATCAGCATCGTTAAGCGCTTTCTGATTCAATACCTTCAGCTAATATGGGTCGTCATCAACATGAGAAGTCATCAAGATTTTGATTCATCGGTCTATCGCACAAGAATCAATGATACCTACTATGCTAAAAAGGTCATTCAGTAACTGTGATAGAACTTTGACAGCTGACTGCGGACATATTTTAAAATATTTTGCTGTCATTCTGCTGGCATTGTATTCTGTCATAGACATCATTTTACCATGGAGTACAACACGATTCAATAACGCATCGAAATAGTAAACATTTCTTATCTAAATTCGAGTTCTGTTCGCGGAACGTTCCGCGCGTTACGTACGATTTATGGTCGTAATGAGCATCCTTTCGAGCTCACCATTCGGCGAATTATGAAGAATTTCAAGGAAAGTGGTTCAGTGGCTGATCGAGCAGTCCCAGTACGTCACCGAATCGCGCGGTCGACCGAAAATTATGCTGAGGTGGCACAGAGTGTGTGCGAGAACCAATTTCCCATCGTTCTCAAGAGCTTGACCTTTTGTACGCTTCAACTTGGCGAATTTTGCGAAAAGACTTGGGCCTGTGTCCATAGAAAATTCAAATTATTCAAGAACTGAAACTTACTGACTATTCCGTGCATCGCGCATTCGCTGATTGGGCTCTGGAGCAGTTAGAAACCGATTCCAATTGTGGGAAAAAAATCATCTTCGGCGACGAGGCGCATTTTTTGCTGAATGGCTACGTGAAATCAATGGAAATCCAAGGGAGATTATGTCACCACCTTTGCATACCGAAAGAGTCACTGTTTGGTGTGGATTATGGGCGAACGGCATAATCGGTCCTTATTGACCTGACTGTCAACGGGGAGCGATACCGGGCCATGATAACTGAGTTGATTTGGTTGGAAATTGATCGTTGGGGTATTGGCGAGATGTGGTTTCAACAGGATTGTGCGACACATCGAACGAAATACTAGAGATATTGAAGGAGAAGTTTCAGGGTCGCGTAAACTCACGAAGAGCCGACGTTAATTGGCCGCCAAAATCGTGCGATTTGACGCCCTTAGACTTTTCTCTTTAGGGTTACGTTAAGTCTCTGGTATATACCAATAAGCTAGCAACAATTGCCGACCTTAAGGACAACGTTGTTCCCGTCATCGACGAGATTGAGGCCAACTTAAAAATAACAAAAATCGTCTCAGTTATCTGGACGCCAATCCGGAGATTCTCTGAAGCATAAACCACTGAGCTTCAAACCCCTACACCAAATCTTTCTCTCCCTCTCTATCTATCCTTTCCAACGCCCGCACTGTGTTTAAACATATTAAGGGTATTCATAACCCCTTGAGTGCGCACAAATTATAAAAAATAATAAATACCTACTTCAAATACAACTTGTTTTTCTTAAATTCAAAGATGTATCGCGCTTAATGAATGATCCTTTATATAAGGCAAGCTCAGGTATAACATTTACGGAACAGTTGAGTTAAACTTCATTTTGAGACTAACGAACTTTTTCTTCAAATAATTCTCGATATATGGCATAGAATTGAACGGAAGCCAATTGTCACCTTCACTCAGTTCTCAAACTACCCAAAAGTTATTGGTGCGATTTGCCTTCTCAATTACGTGAGGGGAAGACATTGCTTGCAAGGTTCTCTGTAGCAATTGTTCGGTTAGCTACTGACTGAACAACTTGTGGTTCGGACCAGTAGTGCAAGTTATCGTTTAACTTGCGCGTGGTGTATCCCAGTAACTACATGTACCTAAGCGTGAGCTTATCTAGTAGCTTAATACCAGTATTAGCCTAGTAAATGAGGGTAGCACCTTACTTCTGTCAAAATCATGCGTTTCTCCGATTTTCCTACCATGCCTCGGATAGCACTGGATAAGAAGTTGTGGACATTTTGCACAAATATTGTTGTTTTTTCCATGATTCTGGTAAGTGAAATTACGCTGTACGAGTTCGATATCTTCAGATTTAGTGGAACAATATATTTAGACGCGAATAAGTTCCAGTATCCAATGCATAAACTATCCTGAAAGAGATGTGCAGCAAAATTAGACACATGTGCTCACTACACGGCTATGCATTGCTGCAAGACGTCTCTATTTCTAATTTTGATACAAACCTCCAGCAGTAGAACAGGAAAAAAGGACAATTTAGTACATTTTTGTGATTTGACGCTTTATGCAGGTGACAAGGGCAGCAAATTAATGCGTTGAAATGTCAACAATTTACTGCCGTCTGTTTCATATGCGTTCCTACATGCATCACTGCAAGCAGGTTTGCTGTACATCTGTTTCAAGCATAACACATCGTCAGTCTGAGGTTGATGGATTCTTATGGAACTACTGCACCGGAGATCCTTGCCTTCTAGCGCAAGTAATAGGTAATGTACCGAACATCCACCGGTTTGTTGACAGAGACAAACATGAGGGACCCGAAGATATTCTTAATCAAAACTATATGCCTACGGCGCAGGATTAAAAAATACAAGAAATCCAGTAAATAAGAAATACTGTCCCGGTTGATGTTAGTACTTAATTGTATGTTAGCAACTGAATTTCGAAAGTGCAAAGTTTGGGACAGAACAGTACAATAAAAAGAATCACTGCTGCCATAAGTTCCATAGGATGACAGATTTTTTTTTTTATATAATTTGCGCGCACTCAAAGGGTTATGAATACCTTTGATGATCTGAATTAGTACAGAATCGTTTAGCTGTAAAATACTTGAATCCTTAAAATCATAATATTAGGACAATGACCGGTAAACATTTAACATTTCGTTGGAAAAATTCTCTAAGGCCTATATGGAGATACCCAAGCAGCAGTGTTGAATGAGGTTTCGGATTGGTTTCAAACAAAATCTGTTGTGATACAAGGTTGCGTATTGAGTCCCTGCCCTTTTGGGTTTTTCATCGAAGACGTGGTTGACTTCTTACCTGGAGGCATTGAGTATGCAGGAATGCTTATTAAGGCCGTTCTATTTGCTGACGACATAGTGTTGCTGCTGTAGCTAATGATAAATCGGCTCTCGGAATGCTAGAGTTTGTGGAGCCTGATTGTAAATTTGTAGAAATGAAAAGTAATGGTTTTTTTTTAAAAAAGGGGAGGCAGGAATTGTGACAATGAAAAGTGGAGTTATAATGGAGAAACCATTTAAGTAGTCAACGAATATAAATATGTTGGGGTCTAGCTAGGTAGGTAAAGTGGCGGACCAAAAGAACCCAATTAGCGCTTAAGGTGCGCCGTTTTGTTACCACGGACTCGTGTATACCTATTGTAGTGGTTAGTTAAAAAGGGATGTTAAGTTTAAACCTAGCCCGTGGAGTTCAGGAAGAGGATTGGTTCTCCAATCCTCTAGTCCGCTATCCTCGAAGAAGGGTTTGCCAAGAGTTTGTTGTCTGATCCTCGCCAGGGCCGGACATCTGCAAAGGAAATGACATAGAGATTCAATTAATATCCTTGCAGCTCCTACAAAAGGTGTTGTGGGGGATACCAAGCTTGGCCGCATGGTCTCCAACTGGCCAGTGCCCTGTGATAATAGCTACGATTTTGGCAATAACTGGTCTTGGTTTGCCTAGTAACTCTTTTGACCTGAGTTTGTTGAAACCGGGCCACGTCGTTCTATATATGACACAGCTTGTGAGGCTGTTCCACCCGCGATTGGCCAGCTGGAAGGTGAAGGTGAATATAGCCCTTAACGGCACCAAGTGGAATGTCGACTGTTTCTGCTAGAGAGCCGTTAAGAGCCAACCTTCGCCTGGCCAGCTCATCAGCACGCTCATTACCCTCATGGTTGCTGTGCCCTGGGACCCAGATGAGAGTGATTCTCGAGTGAGTGCTTTGTTGATTCGATTCGAACGGGCATTGCTCTACCAGTTTTGAAGAGATGCAAACCGCATCAATGGCTTGATGGCAGCCTGGCTATCCGAAAAAATAGCGATATTGTGGTTAGATGTTGGAAGATTGTTTAGCAGGCGGCAGGCTTCTCGAATTGCAAGAAGCTCCGCTTGGAAAACACTAGCAGAGTCTGGTAGACGGAAAGACCTTGATATATTCAGCTGGTCACAGAAGATGCCTGCGCCGACTCTGTAGTCCATCTTCGAACCGTCCGTGTATATCCCTATATCATAGTTGCAGGTAACGCTTCCGTTCTTCCATTCTTCTCTGGAAGGGAATTTTGTTAAGAAGGATTTTCTGAAGTTGAGTTTGGGTATCGTGTAGTCGGTCGAGGACGCAACCAGTTCACTTGGTATCGCCTCCAGGACCTTGCCGTGACCATATGGCCTTGTGGTCCAGCATCTATATTCCCTGAGCCGGACTGCGCTGCATATAGCTGTGTCTTTGATGTGTAGTTCGAGGGGGATCAGATGCAAGATCACACTGAGAGCATCTGTTGGACAAGACCTCATTGCTCCTGCAAGGGTCATCTTTGGCTGGAGTCCCCATTTCTTACCGAATGTTTTATTACAGGCATAGAAAGCTACGCTTGCCTTCTTAATTCGCTGTTCTATATTGAGTTTCCAACTAAGTTTCGGGTCTAGAACCGTGCCTAGGTATTTTGCACTGGAGCAAAGCGAGAGAGGCTGACCGTCTAGTTTGGGGGGGTGAATGCCGGTACCTTGGTTTTAGTGGTAAAAAGTATCATTTCAGTCTTCTCAGGATTTACTCCGAGGCCACAGCTCATTGCCCATGAGTGTACCTTATCCAGAGCCCTCTCCATGAGTTGACTTATCGTGGAGAGGAACTTTCCTGATACTAGTATAAGCATATCATCCGCGTACGCAACCATCAAGTCGCACCAAGATTTTATGAATCGCCATTAACCAGAGCAGGGGGGAGATGACTCCACCTTGTGGAGTTCCTCTGTTTACCGTCTTAGTTGCACTACTGTTGCCTAGTGTTGCAAGGATTATACGAGTACTGAGCATAGAAACTATCCATTGGCTAATAAAGCATTCTACACCTAATTCGGTGAGAGATTCCTGAATAGATTCAGTGAAAATGTTGTTGAAGGCTCCTTCTATATCAAGTAATGTGGCGAGAGTATATTCTCTGTAGTGAAGAGTTTTTTCCACTGTACGCACGACCTCGTGAAGAGCAGTTTCTGTAGACCGCCCTTTGAGATACACATGCTGGGATTTCGACAGAGGAGAACTCAGGTTATCGCGGATATGGAAGTCTGGGATACGTTCTAAAGTTTTCAAAACAAAGGAGGACAGGCTCTGGGTCTAAAATCCTTCGCGGATTCATGTCCTCGCCGGCCCGCCTTGCGGATAAAAACCACTTTGACACGTCGCCAGGTTTGGGGAACATGGTTTAGGTTTAAGCAACTCCTATAAATCGGTAATGTGTGGCGTATGTAATGTAAGTGAACGGGAGGATACGATACATTTTCTTGAAAAGTGCCCAACTCTAAGGAAAACTCGGCGTAGTAGCTTCGGTACCGATTATCTATCAGACGAACAACTAATTGATGTACTTGATGAGCTGAATGTTCCACATTCTCCAAAATCGCTTTGACCTATCATGAGTGAATAATTCAAGAATTTTTTTAACAAAAATGGTATTTTGGTGTATTTCGTTCAGATCTCTGTTTTTTTTATTAAGCTAGTACCTAAATATATACTACTAAAATCTAGTTGTCAAGCGAGAGACGGCATAGCCATATTATGTTGATTTGTTTATATAATGTTACAATTTGTGGAGGGAACCGCTTGCGCTAATTAAAATGAAAGACAACTTTTTGGAGGAAAGACAACTTCTTTATTGCGCGCGAGAAAATTGCGCTTTTCTTGCTTCACGTGGTCGTCACACTTCTTCTTCTATGACAGTCCTCTCGTTTTTTGACACTTCCATCTGCCCGTCGTATGTCGGCAATGTAGTTGGTTGATGTTTAAGGTCGTAACACTGCTCCCCCATTAAAAGAGATCGGCTGTCCTCAGCCGCGAAAACGAAATAACGAATATGCTGCGAGCTACAACCATACTTGTAGAGACCTGATCGAAAAGTGGCTGAAAATTAAAGATTACATGGCCGTCTACTGAGAGAGTTGGCACAGGGCCAACCGATCCCTATGCACCACAAGTGATTTGCTTCCTCCATCCTTGACGATTCGATAGAGCACATCTCCCATCTTCGTAATAACGTTATAGGGACCTTGCCAATTATTTTGAAGCTTTGGGCAAAGTCCTTTTCTTCGCTTCGGCGCGTACAGCCAAACTTTATCACCCCCTGAAAAGGGCACTGCTTTAGCGTTTAAGTCGTATCTGTCCTTCATCCGTCGACCATAGTCCAACAACTGATTGCGGTTAAACGTGTACGCTCTTTCCAGACGATCCGCTAAATCTTCGACGTATTTCGATGCGGCGACGGGTCGATCCGGAGGTGGGCCAGTGTGTAGTTCCGTTGGTAAACGAAGTTCACGTCCGAAAGTTAAAAATGCGGGTGTCTGCTTCGTAGCTTCATGCACTGCAGTACGATAAGCTAGTAGCAAAAACGGAAGGTGTACATCCCAATCCCTTTGATTTTCAGCGACATATTTGGCAAGGTAATTGAGGAGAGTGCGGTTAAACCGCTCCACCATTCCATCCGATTGCGGGTGTAAAGCCGTTGTGCGTGTCTTATCGATGCCCAACTTTTCAAGAGTGTGCTTAAAAATGGCGGACTCAAAATTCCTGCCTTGATCCGAATGCAATTGCAAAGGGACACCAAATCGTGAAAACACGTGAACAATGAGAGCTTCGGCTACTGTTTCAGCTGTTTGATCTGGCAGGGGAATGGCCTCCGGCCACTTCGTGAAATAATCACAAAAGACCAATACGTACTTGTTTCCTTGACTGGTGACTGGTAGGGGTCCTAATATGTCAATGGCAACTCGTTCGAATGGCGCCCCGACATGTACGGGTTGCAGCCGCGCGTGGCTTCTTCTTGCTGGGCCCCTGCGTTGTTGACATCGTACGCAAGCTTGGCAGTGCTGCTCTACATCCCTTGAACATCCGACCCAATAGTATCGCTTTTTGGTCTTCGCTAAGGTCTTCTGGACTCCGAAGTGACCTCCAGTAGGACTGTCGTGCATCGCCTCGAGGATTGTGGTCTGTAAAGAAACTGGGACTAATGCTTGGTAGTACTCACCACTGGCCGAATTGACTCGCCTGCAAAGCGTTTCATCGCGGTATTCAAGTAGATCGAACATGCCCCAGTATGCCTTCCCAGCAGGTATGGTTGAAAATGAGTCACAGCTCGTACAATGGCCAAGAGTTCTCGTCGGGTGACACAGTAGTTCCGTTCCGGTCTTGTAAACGTCTTACTGTGGTACTCGATTACCTTTTCTTCCCCATTCTGTAGCTGCGACAAAACGGATCCACATGCGTGACAGCTGGCATCAGTATCCAGTATAAATAGATCGTCTTCAGTGGGCTGGACAAGAATCGGTGCAGTAGTAAGCTTTTCTTTCAGTTGTCGGAAAGCATCTTCGCAGGCGGCGGTCCACACGAATTTCTTTCCTTTCTCGGTCAATGTGGTGAGAGGTTTTGCGATTGCCGAAAAGTCTCGAATAAAGCGGCGATAGTAAGCGCATAGACCCAAAAACGACTGAATTTCGCTCTTACTATTCGGCACTGACCACTTTCGTATGGCCGCCACCTTCTCTGGGTCAGCTGCTATTCCGAAGCCAGAAACGACGTGTCCCAAAAATCGAACTTCCTCCTTGGCGAGCCAACACTTCCTCGGAGAAAGTCGAAGACCTGCTTCTAATAAGCGCTTAAAAACAAGTTCCAGATTGTGAAGCAGTTGATCGAAGGACTTCCCATGGACGATAATGTCGTCAAGATAAACTAAACAGACAGTGTGCGGAAGTCCTTGCAGTACAACGTCCATGAGTCGCTGGAACGTAGCTGGTGCGTTAGTCAAACCAAAGGGCATAACGTTAAATTCATATAGGCCGGTACCAATCGAAAATGCGGTTTTCTCCTTAGATCTCTCATCCATTTCAACTTGCCAGTACCCAGACTGCAGATCCAAGGTGGCAAACCAAGATGAACCTCCAAGTGCTTCGAGTGTAAGGTCTATACGTGGTAGAGGATAGGAGTCCTTTTTAGTGACATTATTGAGTTTGCGATAGTCTACGCAAAAGCGAAGGGACCCATCCTTCTTCCGAACTAGAACCACTGGAGAGCACCAAGGACTACTTGATGATTGCACCACTCGTTGAGCTTTCATGTTGTCCAATATGCGCTCAGCTTCTGCTCGGCGGGCTAAAGGCAGTTTTCTTGGAGGTTGTTTTATTGGATTAGTCCCTCCAGTGTCGATGTAATGCCGAGTAAGGGAACTCCACCCTTGCGTAGTTTTTGATTCAGCAAATACCGGACGGTTCCGAGAAACTAATAATTCTAACCTCTTCTCTTCGTTTCTCGACAAGCTGCTAGCGCTCCTCCTCATCATCTCATCTAGTTCGGGGGAAAACGACTGTATCTCGGCGGTCGCAGTTGTTACGGTACGGCATTTAAAGATGTCAATCTGGGGATCTAGCTGTACCAGGGCCGTATATCGTGAAACCCAAACATCCTTTACAGACTGGTTGGTCACACAGACAGTTATTGCTCCGTCCGTCACTTTGCACACAGACGGTGGTATGTACAGTGAATGCATTATTGAAACAGCAGCAGTTACTACGGTCTGCTTTTCGGGTGCAGAAGTGACGAGAGGAATCCAAAAATCGGATAGTGCGGGTACACAAACATCGGATGGGTTCGTCGCCACAAGGTGCTGGTCTAGTGTTCGGTTTAGCCGAATAACTTCTCCCTTGATCCGCAGGGTATCATCTTGTAAATTGATTGCACAAGAATACTGGCGCAGAAAGTCCATGCCTATTACACAGTCGTCGAAAATCGGGGCGATGTACATGCAATGTCGGATTGAGAACGATCCTATTTGCAAGTCCACTTTGAGAATCCCTTCTACTGGTGCGGTATCTCCAGTGACCGTCTGAATAAGAGCATGCGATGTGTCTATCGCCGGGCGGGTGGTCATCTTTTCCAGGACTCGGGGATGCAGGATCGATTGGGTGGCACCAGTATCCAGGATGCCAAGGCAATTGACGGCGTTAATTTTAATTTCTATGACGAGATTATTGGGGTTATTGGTACAGCGAATGAGAACGGGTAAAGGGGCATCTGTTTGGTCCACTAAGTCTGCCCCTTTCGACCTAGTGGGTTCTGGTTTCCCGCATCGTTGTGGTGATCGCAATCATTGTCGTCGATTTTTAAGTTGATTGCTCGAGGACCGAGCCGGGCTACTTCCACATCGAATAGTACAGCCTGACCCTCTCTGGCTAAGTTAGGATTTCGACGAAATTCACTGTGAGGTACGTAAGCAACATGATTAGTGTCATCTCGTCGAACGAATCCATACCCAGTCCTATGAATGAACTTTATCCTGCCTTTAACGCCTGATGCAAGTTTTGTCAGCGCGCCAGCGGAAGGTTTTGCTTGTTGTCTTGTATTGGGAGCCTTTGGATGTATTCGCTGCAGCTTGCGCTCCACTAAGCTGCGCGATCCTCGTTTTCCGATAATGCAGATGGACTGGAAGACTCGCTGTCCGATATGCGAACTTCCGCAACTCGAACCTGTCGTCGGCTTAATCGGGTAGCAACGCGGCTGGCTTCTGCTCTCACAGCTGTTGCTAGTGCTTTTTCCAACGTGTCCGGCGCCGAATCGCGCACCCTTTGTTGTAATTCAAGGTCGAAAATGCCGTCAATAAATTGTGCAAGAGCAATTCGGTTCCTAGCCTGTTCAGGACAGTCTGGAAAAGCAAGATAAACGAGGCGTTGAATGTCAGTTGCTAACTCGTTCAAGTAGTTTCCAGACATCTCTTGAAAAGGGACAAATACAAGCTGCCAATACATTAACCAATGTTATCGATGTTGAACTTATCAACGGTGGCAATCGTTACAAAGTTCAGGCTGCAAAAAGTGGAGGAAACATATATCTTTTCGTGCCTCTAACAGGTCGATCGGTTTGTCTTTCAACAAACACCTTAAAATCGGTAAAGATGTCCAGAACCTGCGATTTTTCATGTAGAAAATAGGCAAAAACCTTGTGACTATAGTCATCGATAAATGTCAAAAGATACTTAGCTCCGCCAATGGAACGTGTTTCCATTGGTCCAACAAGATCCGAATGAATAATTTCTAATAAATCTTCAGTCTCTGTAGTGCTTGGCTTGAAAGGTTTTCTCGTCTGCTTGCCCTTAGCACATACTTCACAATCAGTCACTATGTTTCTGTCGCTAAATTTCATCCCCGTCACTACGCCGTCTCTCATTTTCCTGAGGCTTTGAAAGTTGATGTGTCCAAATCTGCGATGCCAGATAAACGCTGAATTTTCTTCTTGTTTTGTCAATAAACAAGTATCGAAATTTTGAAATTTGTAGACACCGTCCTTCGGTTTGCAATTTGCGAATGGAGTATTTTTGTTGTCATGTACCGTGCACCCGTTACTATCGAAGACCACTTTGTTGCCTGCTTGTACCATGCGGTACACTGAAAGCAAGTTTGAGGTTAGGTCAGGCACATGCAAAACGTTGTCTACCCTCACTTCTCCCGATTTCAGTTTTAATTTCGTTTCACCGCTGCATCTTACATCCATTGTGGCATCGTTTGCTGTGAGTATTTTCGCTACCGGCGGAATTCTACAATTGGATAAAATACCTGCGTTCGGTGTCATGTGGCTTGATGCTCCACTGTCCACAAACCAGTCGTTCGAAGTACTTTTCACCATCGAATTTGCAACAAATGCTCGTTTAGCCGATTGTGAACCCATTTCCTTCGTATTTTGTGTACAGTTGGCGCTAATGTGATTTTTACCGCCACAAGAATAACATTTGATACCTTTCTTGAAATTTCTTTTCTGTGACTTCGGCTTCTTTTTCGAGAAGAATGCAGTATCTTTGCTCGACCCTGACGTTACCTGATGAATGTCCAGAAGTCGTAGTTTAACGTCATCTGCTGTTAAATTAGTTCCCTGTGCAGCAAGGGACATGATTAGTGGTCGATATTCCACCGTTAAGCCAGCTAATAAAATTGACTGATACCAAATATCATCAACGGTAAAACTGATACTTTGCAATTTGGATACAATTGAGGTTATGTTATCTACATAGTTTTGCATCGAGTCACAATTTTCTAACCTCACCGACATCAATTTTTCCAGAAGGCCAATACGACGCACTAGTCCATGGTCCTGATACATTGATTTTAATTTTAACCAAATTTCCATAGCTGTTGTGAAGGAACGAATGTGAACGAATAGAGATGACTCTATGCTCAAAACCAAAAAAGCCTTTGCCTTGCTTAAATTGCCCATGTCAGTTTCCACAGCCTTCTTTTCGTCAGCCTTGGAAGATACAATAGAGTTGAGAAGCGATTTCGATTCCAGAAAATTCTCCATTGCGAAACTCCAATCGTGGTAGTTCTCAGCTCCTCTAAGTTTCTCTATCAAAAAATCAGATCGTCCGCCCATTTTCTTTGTTTTTTTTTTTTTAGACTGCGCACACAGCTAATGTCCACAAAAAAAAATAATTTTTTTTTTTTTTTTTTATAAGAAAAAAAAAAGTAAAGAAAAATTTTAATAGCAACTAATGCTTAAAGAAAAAAAACGTGTCGCCCATAACCAAGGAATTTTGAAGGAATGGTAACACATTTGGCTTATACTAATCCCAATGTTTCTGATCCTATTACAGTAAAAGAAGCACTCTCAAGACAAGACGGCGAAAAATGGCAACAGGCTATATATGATGAGCTACAATCTCATTTTGAAAATGAAACTTGGACAGTTACCAATCTACCAAAGGGCCGAAAGGCCATCAAAACAAAGTGGGTATTCAAGACCAAAAAAGATGAAAATGGAAATGTTCTACGTCACAAAGCTCGTTTCGTTGCCAAGGGTTGTGCGCAGAAATACGGTTTAGATTACCACGAAACATTTTCCCCTGTCGTGCGTTACCCGACTATACGATTTTTAATCGCACTTGCTGCAAAAAATGGCCTTAAAATTGACCAAATGGACGCGGTCACAGCATTTCTGCAAGGGGATCTAAATGAGGAAATTTTCATTGAATTGCCGGAACAAGTCGCCGATGGGAAAACCAAGTTCGGGAAATTAAATCGTGCTATGTATGGCCTCAAACAGGCTGGACGTGAATGGAATCGTAAGTTAGTGGGAGCTCTAAAATCATTTGGCCTCTTACAGTCAAAACTCGATCCATGTGTCTTTTACAATCATACTTTGGACTTGATTGTAGCGATATATGTTGATGACATACTAATATTTTGGCGTGACCGAAAAGTCTTATCTAAAGTTAAATCATCATTGAATTCAACATTTAAGATGAAAGACATGGGACCGGCCAAATATTGTTTTGGAATTCATGTCAATCAAACCGATGAATACATTGAATTAGATCAATCAGAGTACATCAGCGAAATTCTTGACCGTTTCGGCATGGAGAACTGCAAGCCAATTTCAACTCCAAGTGACACTAACGTCAAATTGTCGAAACACATGGGTGTGACCGATGAAGTGAGCAGAGAACAACTGGATCAGATTCCCTATCAAGCTGTTGTTGGCTGTTTGCTGTACCTCACTCAAGGAACAAGACCTGATATAGCTTTTTCAGTAAACAATGTAAGTAGATTCAATTCTAATTTTCGTTTACCTCATTGGCAGGCCGTCAAAAGAATTCTGCGCTATTTGAAAGGGACGATTGGGCTAAAGTTGCGCTACACCAAGAATAGTCACAGTGGTCTCCTCGGTTACTGTGACGCCGACTATGCTTCTGATGTGGATAACCGCCGTTCATGCACGGGTTATTTGTTCAAGCTTTCACACGGAGCTATTTCATGGCACAGCAAACGTCAGTCGACTGTAGCCCAATCAACGACGGAAGCGGAATATTTGTCGATGTCAGCTGCAGTCAAGGAGGCAGCTTGGCTCAGACAATTTGCCCAGGAGCTCGACAAAAGTTTGGCCAATACAATCAAAATCAACTGCGACAACAAAGGCTCAATTGATCTAGCTGAATCGGACGGGTTTAGCTTTCGCACAAAACACATCGACGTGAGACATCATCATATCAGGGATATGATAAAGAAGAAATACGTCGAACTCAACTTCATTCCAACCGAGGAAATGTCTGCCGATAGCCTTACCAAAGCCGTTACTAAGGAGAAGCATATTTTTTGCGCTAAGGAGTTTGGATTGTGTTAAAATCTTTTAAAATGTTAACTCTATTGAATTATTTAAATGAATTAACTATTTAAAGACTTCCAACAAGTGAGGGTATTGTGTGAACGTGCCCTAAAAATCATACTATTGTTATCTCTTTTGTAATAGTTCTCTTTATCTCAACTCTATGTAATTTTATGACAGTTCAATAAATCATTATATCTTTTCGTGCCTCTAACAGATTCCTTGGATTTTTGCACACGTCCACGTAGTTCAGAATGTGCAGTAGACTGCTCATATTCGTTACCAAATCGCAGTGTCAGGGCTGCATCCAGGCGTAAGTAATCATCCCGAACATCTGGTTGCAGTGTCTCGAAAAAGGCCAATGCAGTACCACGGAGATACGGGTCAAGATAGAGTGCCTTAAGCTCGTTCATCCAACCATTGACCCTTGCTACCGTTTCGAAGTGCAAGCGATACGAGCGCCACGCAGTTTTGCCATCAAATTCACGCGGCTGTACTTTGATCCGCTGTGGCGAGGTAACAATTGTTGTTTGGCTGTGCCCTGCTGGCACAGCTTCCGAACTCACTTCAGCGGCCTCTCCCGTTAGACGGAGTACATTTGGGTTATTAGATGTCGCAAAAAAAACGTGTGCGTTTGATTGTTGGGTGCGTTCTCTTATATGGGTAGAGCTGGCCGGTGGTATTTCTGGTGTTGTGGACTCACACGTAGCATTTCTTGTGGGAACCGAGTAAGTAACTGTTGGCTGGGCATTAGCTTCGGTGACTTGACCTGTGGGAGTAGAGAGGTTAGCTAGAGCTTCCAATCGGGCATTAAATGATTCCTGTTGAGTAGCTTCCACTTGCGCTACTCGGGAGTTGATTTCGCTTAACGACTTCTGCAACCCAGTCATAATAATCGACTGTTCAGCAAACTTTTCTAAAATCTGCTGAAGCTTATCCCCAAGTTCTTCGGGCTCGGACATCTTTCAGTAGATTAATTTGCGCGATATGGTTTAAGACTCGATTATGATGTCGTTCGCGGTACCCCACATCTGACACCAATTGTTACAATTTGTGGAGGGAACCGCTTGCGCTAATTAAAATGAAAGACAACTTTTTGGAGGAAAGACAACTTCTTTATTGCGCGCGAGAAAATTGCGCTTTTCTTGCTTCACGTGGTCGTCACACTTCTTCTTCTATGACAGTCCTCTCGTTTTTTGACACTTCCATCTGCCCGTCGTATGTCGGCAATGTAGTTGGTTGATGTTTAAGGTCGTAACAATAAGTTAATAAAAAAAAAGGAAAAATAAATCAAATTCAAAATAATCGGACAGTCTTCTGCCAACGGTGGGAATGAGTCACTGAATCAATCAAGAGATGCATCACTGAAATTGATGGATCAATCTTATTTTATGACTCAGCTGATTGAACAAATTTATCCCATAAAATTAACTTACATTCGACTTTTACACACAGAAAATATTATTAATTATCAATTTATATTTATAACTAACAACAACTTTTGGTTCTTACCGTCAGTCATCATAACATAATCCATTTTCATCTCAGTTGCACTTACCTAAAAGACAAAAAAATACATAAAATTAGATCACTATAAATTTTGTTAACTCTTAAAAATATTTTTAAAGTGTAAAGGTGTAGGTAGGTATATAGAGAAACATAATTTAAATAAAAATATATTATAAGGAATGAGTAAAAAAAAACAGGATTTTCATCACAAAAATGATGCCCAAGAACATGATAATTACTCGTACAACGGGGAGAAACTGTTTTGCTAACAAAGGCATAGTAACAGGGTGTCCCATAATTCACGCAAAATTTAAATTTTGCGCCATTTAATAGTACCGTGGTGCCAACGGAAAAAAAGATAACAATGTGACAGCTGACATTTCGGGGTTAGTAAAAATGGAGCGCTATACGAAAGAACAACGTATTTTTATTGTTGAGCATGGCATTGTGGATGCTGATTTTTCGAACAAAATCATCTTCAGTGATGAAGCTCATATTCATCTTGATGGCTTTGTTAATCGTCAAAATTGTCGCATTTGGGGTTCAGAAAACCCACGAGTAATTGTTGAGAAACAAATGCATTTACATAGCAGTAAGTTTCGTGTCTTCAAAGCGGTTGCCGAGTCAACTCTGTTGTACGCGGCCCAGGTATGGGGCGGAAGGCGGTTTGAGGAAGTGGAAAAACAGAAATTAAAAGGATATTCCGTTTACCGCCGAACACCCCAAACTATGCCATAATGCTGGAGACTGGACTTGCTCCACCGGCTACAAAGGCGCTAAAACTACAGGTGGACTGAATTTTAAGAGTATTCAATACGCCCTTGGATAGGTTACCAAGAAAAGTTGCATTGGAAGCACTACTCTTCCTTTGGGATGTTCTTAAGGAGATTGTGAAAATTTAGCAAAAATGCATCTTTATCTCTCTCATTGCACCCATTTTGGGGAGCATATGCACTGACAATATTCCACACCTCTCCTTGTATTACTAGTTTGAGAGACATCGAACGGTCGTTGGACTTCGAAATGCTCGAAACGTTACCAAGTAGCTCTGCCGCAAGGATGATACCGATTTCGTTCCTAGCCTTTTCCGTTCCGTAGTAGAACATCTTGTAATATTTTGTCCTAACGTCCAAGACACGCGTCCGATTTCCGGTGTTTTGCCATTTCGTCTCTTGGACACACAAGATATCCACCCGCCTTGTAATCATCATCTCTTCCAGCTAGTAACTTCGACCGGTCATGCTTCCAACGTTCCAACTCGTGACCCTCAAATTTCGTCCAAACTGTTTCATTACTTTACTAGCCCCTGGAATCCGTATAGCTCTGACCCGAACATTTGTGCTCCGTCCAGGATTAGTACCATGCGCAGCAGTGGTAGTGCCTGGCGTGGTAGTGCCTGGCGTGGTAGTGCCTGGCGGGGTAGTGCCTTTCCTTTTAGCAAGTATTATGTACCATAATGATACGATGGTGTTTGTTGTTTGACACGTGTATGCTCCTGCTTTATTATTGTTTCTTTGATCTTTGTTCTATTACACCGGTGATCTCCAGTCGTGTCAACCCACGGACTCGCATGCACACTTGTGGGAGGATTTTTAAGGTAGTGTATGTTATGTGTCGCTGGGCTCACTTGGGTTTTATATTGCCGAGATCTGATTTGTCCCCTTAGTCGACTCTCACGACAAGCGTTATTTGTTGGGGGGCGCTGCAGTGATATTATTAACCCGTCCCTGCACGGGTATACGTACGCACATCTCATTCTTTTAAACATTCGATGAACCTAAAACTTTTTATAGATTATGTATCAGACACTAGATCAGCATGGTGCCATATAAACTTGCGACAGATACCCGCTTCAAATGATCGACCTATATTCTAAGAACTTATTCACAAGAGACTATAAAATTTTCATATAAAACGAAGCTCCACTTAATTATCAAAATCAACCTCCTCTAACCGCCTCCTGACGCCATTCTGACATAAAAAATCAAATCAATCGGAGGAACAAACCTAATAAAAACATAAACACATAAAAATACATGAAATTATAATAATAAAACCGTAACCAAACGAAAATGAATCGAAAAAATTTAAATAAAAATTACTACGCGCCCCTTAATCGGCCAGCAGCAAAACGAGCGGAAAATTAAGAAACCCTGAACGGACGACCAACAACGACGGCCGTCCATGGAGTAAAAATGAATCACAGGCCCATAAATAATTATCGGCTTCGAATGCGCGAGACGAGAAAAAATATTTCCGATATCTTTCGGATGCAACTGGAGGTGGAAGAGACGGTGCTGGTGGTGGTGGTGCTTGTAGGTACACTTACTCTGTGAGGTGAGGCTGAGGCTGATGAGTGTGCGTATATTACTCGCTCAACCTTTATACAATTTTAATTTTTTTTTTTTTTTTTATAAAATTTTTACTCAAGTCTTATCAGGGAAGACAATCGCTGACATTACTTAGCGTTATCAGTACCTCTTAACAAAATATAAAATGGAGCCGGAGCCTATTTTGCATGAGTGTGTACCGACAAAGTTGTCGCGGCGCCACCGCCGCCGTCGCAGAGTTCGTTGTCTGGTAGGCGCTGGCTGGTGGTGACTGTTGCGTATGCGCAAAGCGATTCCCGATTCCATTTGTGTGCTGGACAGCGAGATGATTTTCGTTTATTTTTATTTTTTATTTTTTTATCCAATTTTTTATATAAAATAAAATGATATGAGATGATTTGGTAGTCTTATAGTGGCGAGGGGCATACACTCAAAATAAAGCAATAAATGAGTTGTTGATATTTTTTTAATGGTTGACAAATGTTGGGGAAGTTCTTTTTTTTGTCAGTTTTGTGGTTATCAAGATACATATACATACGTCACAATTGCTCTTAAAAACTCAAAGATAATTGAAAAAGCAGGATTTCTCTTTCCGTTGATATCGAGAACGAGAACTTGAAACAAAACAATTTCGAGCTTAATACATTTTTGTGAAAATAAAAAGAAAAAGTTTCAGATAAGACTTATCCATATGCTTAAACCTTGATTTGATTCATGGTCTGGTCAGGTAGGTTGGAATACCTGTTCCGTTGAGGTGGAAGGAATTCCAAGTAATTAATCGGCATTTCAGATTGCCGAAACATAACGACGGGGAAATTGAATTTGAAATGAGTTTCCGGTTTAAATGGAGACTCAAAATGACTTTAGTTTGATAAGTGTAAATACGTCACAACAGAGAATACTTGGAAGTTAATAAGTCTATCAGTGGGGCGCAGATGCTTACAACTTACTTACTTACTTAGGTGGCGCTACAGTTCGGGGTGAACCTGGGCCTCAACCAACAAGCCTCTCCATTTAGCTCGGTCTTTAGCTAATTGCCTCCAGTTGCGCACTCCAAGTTGGTCGAGGTCCCCTTGAACTTGTGCGCGCCACCTACGGCGATGATTCCCTCTACTGCGTCGTCCCTCCGGGTTAGATTCGAAGACTCAGCGGGCCGGAGCGTTGGTGTCCATTCGCTCTACATGTCCTAGCCATCTCAGACGTCCAATACGCAGTTTTTCGACTAGGTCAATATCGCTGTACAGCTCGTATAGTTCGTGATTGAATCTTCTCCTCCAAAACCCGTCAACGCAAACGGGGCCGAAAATCTTACGAAGAATTTTTCTCTCGAAGCGACCAATGATATCTTCATATTCTTTTAATAAAGTCCATGTTTCAGCGCCGTAAAGCAGGACTAGGATGATCAAGGTCTTATATAGAGCCTCCTTAGTTGTTCCAGATAGGGCTTTACTGTTGAATTGCCTTATAAGCAAAAAAAAAAAAAAAGTGATTGGCAAGAGTTATTCTTCGATTGATTTCTGCGCTGATCTTGTTTGTAGAATTTATAGCAAAGCCAAGGTAGACAAAGTCCCTTACTACCTCGAAGTTATAGCTGCCCACTGTGACGTTTTGTTCAATTGGCTTTCCCTTCTTGTTGACAGCATGAACTTGGCTTTGCCCTCGTTTATCGCTAAACCCATTTTGGCCGCTTCCGCCTCAATGCTTGCAAAAGCACCGGTGACAGCCCGCTGAGATCTTCCGATAATGTCTATATCGTCGGCGTATGCAAGCAGTTGTACAGACTTGTAATAGATTGTGCCTCCGGTGTTGGCTTGTGAGTTCCGCACAATCCGTTCAAGTACAATATTGAAGAAGTCACATGACAGCGCGTCACCTTGTCTAAAGCCTTTTTTGACATCAAAGGTCTCGGTGAGGTCATTACCGACCTTGATGGAGCAGCGAGCGTTCTCCATCGTCAGCCTGCACAGACGGACAAGTTTGGCAGGGATGTCAAAACTAGACATGGCTCTATAAAGTTCTTCTCTATAGATGCTGTCATAGGCGGCCTTGTAATCGATAAAGAGGTGGTGAGTATCGATTTGGAATTCTTGGGTTTTCTCCAGGATCTGCCGAAGTGTGAAGATTTGATCGATGGTGGACTTTCCTGGCCTGAAACCGCACTGATAGGGTCCAATCAGGCTGTTGATAAAGGGTTTCAGGCGTTCACACAATATCGCAGAAAAGATCTTGTATGCGATGTTGAGGAGACTGATGCCTCTATAATTGGCGCAGTTGAGGGGGTCTCCTTTCTTGTGGATCGGGCAAACGATGCTGAGATTCCATTCATCAGGCATACACTCGTCTGACCAAATATTAGAAATGAGTTGGTGTATGCACTCTACCAATTCATCCCCAGCTGCCTTGAAAAGTTCGGCCGGTAAGCCGTCAGGTCCAGCAGCCTTGTTCGATTTTAGCTTGGATATTGCTATCCTCACTTCGTTTTGGTCAGGTGGACGGAAATTTTGACTATCATCGTCTATGTTGAATGGTTCATTCTGCCTGACAGCGGGATGTTGGTCTTCGTAGCCGTTATACAGTCTGCAGAAGTAGTTTTTCCATATTCTCAGCACCGACTGTGATTCTACTACGAGGTTTCCATTTTCATCTCTACAGGTTTCTGTACGGGTATTACTTCTCTGACACGTTCTTTTTACCTTTTGGTAAAACTTCCGTACATTGTTCCTGGAGTATACAAATACAAATATTTGGCGCAACAGCTCTTTAAAGTGCCAGGGCCTAGCTTCTCGCAACCACTCATGTTGTGTGCGTTATATTTTCCACACGAATGGAAGGGACCTACAGTTTACTGCCGAATCCGAACGGCGATTTGAGAAGGTTTTTTAGACAACAATACTCTCGGATGTTTGTCAGACGCTCGCGAGAGGTGGGACCGTGAAAAAACTTTTTGGTATTTTCTGGGATTCGAACTTGGAACCTCATGCGTAGTGATCCGACACACTAACCACTTACGCCACGGCGCCCACCTGGAGTATAGACTCTCGATATTCTCAAACGCGCGCTTCTCATGCTCTTTCTTCTTCTTTTGGAGAAGCCGATGTTCTTCCCGTCTCTTTTGCTCGTAGAGCTCAGGAGCAGCTCTCGTCTTCCTTTGCAGCGCCGCTTTGTACGCCTCTTGTTTTGCTGCATGCAGTCGCCGGCATTCTTCGTCAAACCAGGGGTTTCGCGGTGGTGGTCGAGCGAGACCCAACACATCAGTCGCGGCGTTTCTGATGGCATGTTGGCAGCGTTGCCACTGGTCTTCGGTACTTGATGCTGACGGCAAAGGGGTGATTGAGAGATTTCGGGATACGCGTTCAGCGAAGAGTCTGGCGGTCTCTTGCGATTGTAGCTTTTCGACGTTAAATTTTCTCACAGTGATTCTTCTTTGTTGCTCAGATTGGGATATCCGCATTCGTACCTTGGCTACAACAAGGTAATGATCCGAGTCTATGTTGGCCGCTCGGAAGGTCCGGATATCCAGAATACTGGAGGCATGCCTTGCGTCGATCGCAACATGATCAATTTGGTTGATCGTTACATGATCATTGGACCGCCATGTCTGCTTATGAATATCGAGATGAGGAAACCATGTGCTTGCTATGGTGACATTTCGCTCCACAGCGAAATCAATTAGCCTTAGTCCGTTATCAGACGTGGTGTCGTGTAGGCTATGCTTACCGACTGCCCTACCAAAGACGTCCTCCTTTCCTATTTTGGCGTTAAAATCGCCCAATACGATTCTAACGTCGTATTTAGGACATTGCTCGTATGTTTTGTCGAGGAGCTCGTAGAAACACTCTTTGGTGGCAGGGTCCTTTTCTTCTGTGGGGGGATGAACACATATTAGGCTTATGTTAACGAATTTAGCCTTTGTCCGGATAGTCATAATACGCTCGCTCACGTGTCGGAAGCTTAAGACTTCTTACCTAAGTCTGCCGCGTATGACAAATCCGCATCCGAATAAGCGTTGCCTGTTGCCTCTGTAGCAATCACAGTTTTTCATCCTCTTTTTGCCCGGCCCATCCCATCGCACTTCCTGGATGGCGGTAATATCTGCTTTATAGCAGTCTAGGGCCTCTGCTAGTTGTTCGGCTGCACGTGGTCTGTAAAGGGACAGAACATTCCACGTACAGATCCGAAGGTCGTTGTCCTTATTTCGTTTGCTGGGGTCGTCATTAGTTGAGTCATCCTTGTCCGAGGCTTTTGGTTGTTTCGGAACCATGCGGTTTTTACGTGGTAGGGAAGTTACCCCGACGGCACAACCCCCAACCTGGAGGGCCAGTTCCTTAATTATTCCCCAAGGACGAGGGGCCGGGTACACCGGTGCCAGTAGTCCACTACGGGAGTATGAGTGCTGCCGTTGGCCCATTAAGGGCTCCTCCGCCACCATCTCTATTCCAATGGTCCTGACCAACATTGGAAATTCCTTACCGACCTGTGATCCGATGCTTACAACTCGTCTAGTTAATATTCGAAGGAAGCCGGTTCTGATAAGACAGCAAGGAAAGAGAAGATTCAGACAATAGATAGGCAGATGGATAGGTAGATATAGTTGTTGTGAGGTGCAAGTGCACTGCGAACTTTAGCATACCCGTTGCGCCCCTTAAACTTAGGCTCTAGTCGATGATATGCTCGGTCTAGAGTAAATCCTCCAGTCCAGCTGCTGCCATCAACCGGAGTATCTTGAGTGGATCCAGCGAAGGTAGGTCCAGCGAAGGTAGATCCAATTTTGATAGGAGGTATGCACCTAAGTGATTTCTTCTTTTGTGGATCGGTGCTTCGCATTCATTAAAAAGGTGCGCTTATGTTTCTGCGAAGTCTCTGCAGAATCTGCAGTGTCCGTCTCCCTTTATTCCCAGTTTCCTAAGGTGCTCCTTGAGTCTGCAGTGAACCGTTAACATGCCCGCCATGATGCGAAGTCGATTCTTACTAACTCTTAGGCAGGTTTTGCTTCTTTTCTGATTGTATTTGCCCAGAAGTTCTTTTGCCTGGCTTAGATGGGGGATATCGTCCCAATGCTTGTCCCTTTTGTTCTCTTCCTCTTTCCTTAAGTCGTTCCTTATTTTGTGGGATCCTATCCCACAAAAGGGTTCTGGTCCAAGGAACGGCGTGTCTAATCCGTTTCTTGCTAGTTCATCAGCTGCTTCGTTTCCCTCTGCTCCTACGTGACCTGGTACCCAGTAGAGAGTTACTTTATTTGCCTCTCCCAGTTTGTTGATCCTGGTGCGGCATTCCCATACCAGATTGGATCTGATCTCGTGTGAGGTCAGTGCTTTGATAGCGGATTGGCTATCTGACAGTATTACGATGTAGTGCCCGCGATAATTCCTATCTAGGTTGAATTGCGCGCATCTTTCGTTCGCGTGAACTTTTGCTTGAAATATACTGGGGAATATTCCCAGAGATTCTGAGTATCTGGTCCTGGGCCCCCTACACCCCTGCCCCAGTGCCTGTAGATGTTTTCGATCCGTCCGTGTACCATTTAATTGTATGTTGTTTGAGTTGGTACTTATCGGACTTACTACTCCAATCCCTTTTGTTGCACAGCTTTGATTCGAATTTCTGTCAAAGCCGTATTTCTTGACCATATCGCCTCGGGCCAGTCCAGAAGTGGCACCGATTTAGACAGGGTCGTTGTTTGCGATGCATGTTCCTTTCTCAATGCTCTCTTTGCTTATCCTCAATATGGTCTCCTTGGCGATTCGCTGTAGCACTATGTGTAGCGGAGGTATACCTACGATAACCTCTAGGTGGCAGGCCACAATGGTGTCGTCGTCGTAGTCGTAATCGCATTCCTACGTCCTGTCAAAAGCTGAAATACACTCAAATGAATAAAAGTGAATAATAGTCGCTGTCGTGGACGTAGCCGTAGTCGTATAAAGTTAAACAATTTGTAATATTTGTCGCACGACAAGGCTGAAAAGTGTGCGCAAAGTTAAGTGACAGCAACTACGACTGCGACAACGACATCATTGTGGTCTACCAGTAGTGCTGCTGTGGGACAAGTCCACATAGCTCCTGTTATACATACGCAGGGCAGTCTTTGCACCTTGCTCAGGGATGTCCTCGCCCTAGTTAACCTTGCTCGGTTAACCCACAATAGATAGGTTACTTACTTACTTACGTCCTGTATCCCTTGTGGGTACTAGGGCCTCTACTACGCCCACGCGCCATCGTGTACGGTTTCTGGCAATGTGTCTGAGCTCTCCCCAACTCCTACCTAACTGCCGTGCCTCCTTCTCGACTATTCTGCGCCATGTTCTCCTCGGACCGCAAAGTCTTCTGCCATCCTGGGTTAAAGGGATCCATTGTATAGCATGGTTAGCTATGGAACTGCCACCCTTTCGGAACGTGTGACCAATCCACTGCCACTTCCGTCGTTGGATGGTTGTGCCTATTGGCTCCTGACCTGTTCTCTCGTAAAGGTGATCGTTAGAGATACGATTGGACCAGAAAATCCTTAAGATATTGCGCAGGCACCTATTAACGGACGTTTGCAGCTTTCTGGTGATTGTAGTGGTCACTCACAGCACGGATACAACGTTGGAGCGGAACAGTCTTAGCTTGGTGTTCAAACTGATTGTATTGCTTCGCCATATTTTGAATAACATTCTGAGCGCGGACTTTGCTTTGGTGACCCTCTTGGTTACGTCCAGTTCGGTTCCACCATCGGTCGAGACAATACTTCCAAGATACTGGAAATCCTCTACTCTCTCTACCGGTTGTCCCGCAGTGCATATTTGAGCCGATGAGCTTGTTCCAAAGCTGATAATTTTAGTTTTTGCCGTATTAATTTTCAAATCGACGACGCCTGCTTCCCACTCCACATCTGCTGTCATTTGGTGGAGGTCCATAATTCTGTGAGAGGGTAAGCATACATCGTCAGCGTAGTCAAGATGTTTCAGTTGGGATGTAAGAGCCAATCAAATTCCTCCGTTTCCTATCGACAAAGCTGCGTAAAGCACATCGCTAATCACCAATAGGAATAGTATTGGTGAAAGAATACAGCCTTGTCTTACCCCACTTTGGATCTCAAATTCCTCAGACAACCTTCCTCTGCGCAGAACGTGACATTTGGGGTCTTCATATGTAGCTTTGGTAACAGGAATTAGTTTAGCGGTAATACCTCTCCAAATAAACTCCCTGTTGACACTATCGAACGCCTTGTCAAAATCGATGAACAGCAGGTGAAGTGGCGATCGATATTCAATATGTTCGTAGGAGATCTGCGGGAACACCATCAAGTCCTACCGCCTTGTTGATTTTGAGTGCCTTGATCGCGGTAGTGATCTCATCATTACTGGGAGTCGTGGTGCGTATTCGGGCATTTCTCACCCCGGGCACCTCAGTCTGATTCGGGAGCATATCGCTAGCGAATAGCGGCCTTTAAACGGAAGCGCTTTACCACATCATTGAAGTATACGCACCGGAGTGTGGTAAAGAACGAGTGAAATACTACGCGCCAGGAACGTGGTACCAAAATTTGGTTACAAAGTCTTTCACTCGCGAGATTACGCGTTCTTGGAGCGTAGACTCCAGGAGTTTGTGTCTAATGGGCAATCGCGAGGGAAATACCACGAGAAACTGGAACGTGCTGGAGTGTACAACAGTTCAGCAGTTTTCGCTGGAACGTGCGGTAAAATTTACCATTTTTACTACCGGTGGCGCGCGCCATCGCTCGGTGCTGAGCACACGCGCATTCCGTTGCACAATTCGTGCCATTACACGTGCACTCTTTCGCGCGCGAAATCACGCATTCCACCTTTTCGCGCAGTAAAGAACGTACGTGTGGGGGAAGCTAATACGCGGTTCAAAACCGTAGCAAAACGCTCTTACCACGTCTTGAGCTGGTCCTCATCCGAAATGAGCAATGACCTGAACGTACTTCATTGACGGTAATAAACAAAATAAAATAATGTTCATGCTGGAACTTACGCCACGGCGCCCCCATTTGTTTATTTGCTGGAACTACTTTTAAAATGTAAAGATCGAAAAACTATTTTATGCAATTTTAAATCGAAAACATTCAACATTTCATAGGCAGATGCCATACTCTTAAAGAATTCAGATACACTCTAAATAGTTCTAACGTCTACGCTCAGGCATATGCAGATGATGTCGCCGTACTTTCTGTCGGGCCATGCCTGGCGACGGTCTGTGCTAACGCACAGGCGGCCTCGCAAATGATCGATGAATGGTGCACTAGGAGTAGGCTTTCAATGAATTCTCTTAAAACTGAGGTTGCTCTCTTTACGGGAAGGAGGATACTGACCGGTCTGACTCAGCCAGTGCTAAAAGGCGTCACTATCCGCATTTCCAATGAAGCCAAATATCTGGGAGTGATTTTAGATAAGACACTTCATTGGTCTAAACACGTCGAGTCGAAAACATCCAAGGCGCTCTCAGTCTTCTGGCAGTGTAAGGGTGCTTTTGGCAAGACATGGGAGTTGTCACCGAATAAGGTTCTCTGGATCTACATGGCTATGATAAGACCATTCCTCGCATATGCGTCGGTTGTTTGGTGGAAGGGGCCCTCGCGTAAATACGCGGCTGCCTTTTGCGTCAAACTCCGAAGAACAGCATGTTTCTGCTGCACGGGAACTTTTTCGAGTACGCCTCTTTGCTGAACTTGCCTCCCCTCGATACTTATATAATGGGTTGCACTATCAAAGCCATCCATCATCTTAGGCGGGGAGATTTTTGGTATACTCCACACTGGAATTTTGATGAACTTGCGCGAAACTTATCTCACGACTCCGGTCTTATAAATATGCTGTCTGACGCAATGACAGCAGAACTTCAGCTGATGCGTTCAAGGGTGTGGCGCTGGTGTCTTCGTGGAGGTAGACAATATTTGACTTTTTTTCTCGTCAAGCAAATATGCAACTGTTTTCTAAGTGGACATTTATGCAATCCTAATGGTAATGAACTATGTTGTGAAGAACAGGTGGAAGGGACGTAGCATTTGTGTCTGTAGTGACAGTCAGGCTGCGCTTAAGGCCTTGCTTAACCCTTTAACAACTTCCAAAATAATTCGTGAAACCAAAAACTCTTTGAACTCCGTCGCAAGGCTGAATTCTCTGTCTCTTATCTGGGTCCCAGGTGACACTGGGATCTTGGGGAACGAGATCTCTGATGAGATTGCTAGACAAGGCTCAAAGGAGGCTTTCTCAGGTCCCGAACACGCATTGGGTCTCCCTGCGTCCACTGTTTGGGCTTCCGTTGACGATTGGGTCTCTCACGAGCACAATTGTGTGTGGCATGACTCTCCAGGATGCAGGTTGACTAAACGCATGCTCCCAGACGTCTGTAAGAAATCAGCGGCATTCTTGCTGTCTCTCAGCAGAAAAGTTTGTAGACAATTTATTGGTGACTTGACAAGCCACGTTGCTTTCGCCAAGCACCTTAACGCGTTGCGCTTGAGTGACACTACAATCTGCGACGCTTGCGACGACACTGCGGAACATTATCTGTGTGAGTGTCCGGCCTTTGCTACCAGGTGGCAGATCCTCGGTGCTGATGTGGTGAGTGCTGGTACTGTAAGCACCTCATCACTAAAGTGCTTGGCTTTCTTAGAAAGACAAGGAAATTCCAATAAAATAAGTAAATCAGGGTTTGCTCTCTGGTAGTACAATGGACCAGCTGCGTCTGAGTGCTCCAGTCGAGCGTTTCCTATCACATAAAAAAAAAGAAGAGCGATGCATCTTTGAATTGAAGTAGTATAAGTTGTATTTGAGGTAAAGCGGATCTTTCAGAGCATCCGATACCATTATGTTTTTAAATAAGAATACCATTCAAATGTGCTTTGATTAACAGTGATCATACGAGAGGTCTAATTTTGAATGACTCGGGCACATAAGTTGGTCTCAATCTCACCAATGACGCGAACAACGTTGTCCTTAAGGTCGGCAATTGTTGCTGGCTTATTGGTATAGACCAGAGATTTAACGTAGCGTCAAGGACAAAGAAGTCCAAGGGCGTCAATCGCATGATCTTGACGGCCAATTAACGTCGATTCTTCATGAGATTACGCGACCCTGAAACTTTGCCTTTAATATCTCCAATATTTCGGTCGATGTGTGGCACGTCGCACCGTCCTGTTGAAACTACATCTCGCCAATACCCAAACGATCAATTTCCAGCCAAATAAACTCGGTTATCATGGCCCGGTATCACTCCTCTTTGACAGTCAGGTCAATAAGGTACGATTATGCCGTTCGCCCATAATCCACACCAAACACTGTGTCTTTCGGTATGCCCAGGCATTGGCATAATCTCTGTTGGATGTTCACTACTCCAAAATCGACAATTTTGTTTGTTCACGTAGCGATTCAGCCAAAAATGCACCTCGTCGCAGAAGATGATTTTTCGGCCAAAACTGGGACCGGTTTCCAACTGCTGCAGAGCCCAAGCAGCGATGCATGGAATGGTCAGTAAGATTCAGTTCTTGAACAATTTGAATTTTGTACGGATACAGGCCCAAGTGCTCTCGCAAAATTCAGTTGACCAAGTCAGTCAGATCAAGTTGAAGCGTACAAAAGGTCAAGCTCTTGAGAACGACGCGAAATTGAAACGTTTTGGTTCTCGCGCACACTCTGTGCCACCGCAGCAATATTTTCGGTCGACCGCGCCTTTCACTGACGCACTGAGACTGCTCAATCAATTTTTACGATATCGATGCGTTGTTGAATCGTATAGCGCTCCATGGTAAAATGGTGACTATGACAGAACACAATGGCAGCAAAATGACAGCAAAATATTTTCAAATAGGTATGTCCGCAGTCGGCTGTCAAAGTTCTATCATAGCTACTGAATAACCCTTACAGTATTTCCAATGTGTATAGGTTTTTTCTAAGTGGAATACCTCCAACTAACTACAATGCTTAGAGAGATACACGATTAAAAATCGCAAGAAAATCTGTGTCTGGCAGTATCTAAAAAGCGGTGAAACACACTGGAAAGCAAAGGTATTTTCAATACAGACAATGATGTCAGTATAATGATGAATCTCGTTTCATTTCCCCACACCACATCCTGCAGGATTCTGCGAAAAAATTACAATTTCATCAATCATTTGTTTACTGTTAATGTCAATTTCCAAAAGGGTGCGCTCTCACATTGTTTGCCCTCGCTCGACACTTAACAAATTGGCACCGCTTCAGGTGGCAAACAATAATTGAATCGATAATTAATAAACCAAACACAATCAAATATTTTTCGTTTATTAATAGAATCCGATGGAACAAAATCAGAGAAAAAAAAGGAGAGTGTCTGCTCGGACGTTGTTGTCATCATTGTGTCACCCCGTTGTCACATCCGTCGCATCGTCAGTGTCGGGGCTTTTGTCCTGTGCCATCTGAAATTGAAATTTCATCGCGAAATGCAGTCAAAACCAGCCCCGGTCACATTTAATGGATATTTAAGCGCACAGCGGGACTCATCCTCCATGTGCAGTCTTTGTTTTTTTGTTTTTTTACTCAACTCCACCCTCCTAGGGTATGCCGAATCAGCAACAGGATCAGTGTGGACAGCAGGAGCATCATAATTCCCATCATTATTGTTGGCGCATCAACAGCATCATCAACGTCGTCGTCAATGTACAGCTAGTGGACCGATGCTGATGATGATGGTTGCATGCTGCATGCACGCGAGGTTTCCTCACGACCTCCGCGTCCTTCCTTCTAAAAGAACGATTCCATAATTCGTTTTTTATTATTTTGCCGTTGTTCCCTTTGTTGGGGGATACTGTGCATCGTTTGGGTATGCAGTTCTTCTTTTTTTTATTTATTTCATCGCGAAAAATCATTTAAAAGTTTACAATACTATCGGCGCTTTTAAGTTCACACATCAGTGCATTCTCGGTTATAAAGTGCGAACGACACTATAAAAAAGAAATCAAGCGGTGGCGGTGGCAGTTGCATACTCTTGGAATGACCACTGCCGGCGATCCCCTGTAATTTTATGACCAACCAAGTATCTCCACATCAAGTCATATGTATTGTATGTATGCAGTCGATACTGTGGAGAGTTTGCATTCCGTGTGGGATGAGATTTTGATGAAATTGAATTCTCTGCATTTTTGAATACTAATTTTGGATTGAGTAACGTTTTGAAGCAGATTTAGAACTCTAAGCAGTTTTGCTTAACATACCTACCAATAGACTTGGTCATAGGCATGAAGGTGCATGGACACTCAAGAAGTCAAAAGTACTCGTACTTCTAATAAAACAAAGCGACTC
Source organism: Brachypalpus laphriformis (assembly GCA_945910035.1). Lineage (NCBI taxonomy): Eukaryota > Metazoa > Arthropoda > Insecta > Diptera > Syrphidae > Brachypalpus > Brachypalpus laphriformis. Next base: position 132,184,874 of record OX246755.1, read on the forward strand.
TTCTTCAAAGGTCCTCAAAAATCGTCCAGTGATTAGCGCTGCCACGCTGATGCGATTGCATCAGAAGAAGTCCATTTTGACTTGACCTTGCAAATGGCCTGATTGCTGTGTAGTTGAGAATTTAAATTGTAAAGGATGGAGCTTCTCATAAAAGTAGTATAAGGGGTTTCACATAACATAAACCTTTGTCGAAGCTTATGTGCCCTGTGCAACACTTCATAAAAAATCGAAAACAGAGTCAACAATTCACGACATAATTTAGAAATGACAAGCCCAAGCTCATCGACACGCTGGCTACAAAACCAGAAGTAGCTGCAAGCAAGTACGACAGCAGGACCACCTACAGAATCGGCAAAGTGCTGGCAGGTGATCGCAGTTCCATCGAACAGGTACTGACAAACCTAGACTGGGCTCCCCTGAGTATCATCATCGAGCAGTGCGTTGAATATCGACCGCCACTTCACCTGCTGCACACCAATTCTGAGAAGGCGTTCGATTGTGTCAACAGGGAGTTTATTTGGAATGCCTTGAGCCGGAGAAGTATTGCCGATAAATTAATTGCTTTTATCAAGGCTTCATACAATGGGTCTAAATGTCACATTTTGCACAGAGGAAGAAGGTAAGACAAGGCTGTATTCTTTTACCAATTCTATTCCTACTGGTTATTAGGGATGTGCTTCACACACCTTTGTCGACGGAAAACGGAGGTGTTCGATGTACTCTTACAGGATGTAAGAAATGAAACATTTTTTCTACGCTGACGATCTATGCTTACTTTCTCACAGAATTATAGTCCTCAACCAAATGACAGTAGACGTGGAGAGGGAGACAGGCGTCATCGGGTTGAAAATTAATACGACTTACTTACTCACTTAGTTAGATCCCTTAACCCCTCGGGGGGCATAGGGCGTCAACCACGACTGCGCGCCATCGTGTTCGAAGTTCTGCAACGCATTTTAGCCGCCTCCAATTCATTCATAAAGAGATCGATTCCTCTTCAACTGTTCTGCGCCACGTTTGCCTAGGGCGCCCTGCTATTCTGCCTGCCTGGGTGAGCGGATTCCACTCCATGGCGAATTTCGCAATGGAGTTGTCTTCGCGCCGTATGGTGTGTCCAATCTATTGCCCCATTCTTCTACGTATAGTAATGCTTATAGGTTCTCCGCCCGTTCTCAGATAAAGTTGTTCGTTGGAGATGCGGTTCGGCCAAAAAATCGTCAAGATGATTCTTAAGCATTTGTTTACGAAGACTTGCAGCTTGCGTGTGTTAATGGTGTCCACCTTCCAAGTACTACACCCATAAAGCAGCACTGATTCTACGTTGGAGCGGAACAGTCATAGCTTGGTTCTTAAGCTAATAACATTGCTTCTCCAGATTTTGGACAGCATTCCGAACGCAGCTTTAGCCTTCCCGATTCTGCTGCACACATCCAGTTCGGTGCCACCGCGATTAGCCGAGACGACACTTCCTAAATATAGAAAGTTATCAACTTTCTCGACTTCCTGTCCGGCAATGTAAAGTTGAGCGCGGTTGTTAGAAGAAGTGCTCAGGGCTTTTGTTTTGGCTGTGTTTATCCTTAGCCCCACTTTGTTTGCCCTAGCTTCTAGATTTTGGGCCATCAAATGAAGATCCATTATCCGATGTGAAAGTAGACAAACATCGTCAGCGTAATCTAGGTGTTTAAGGTAAGATGTCATCGTCCAACGAATTCCGTAATTAGCTTCCGTCAATGCTGCATAGCGTACATCGCTGATAACCACCAAGAACAATAGTGGGGACAGTATGCACCCTTCACGTACTCCACTTCCTCCGACACATTACCATTGTGCACGACGTGACACTTACCGCCCTCGTATGTAGCCTTTATAATAGTTATAAGTTTTTCTGGAATACCTCTCCTGCGCAAGACCAACCAGATAGCATCTCGATTCAAGCTGTCGAAAGCCTTCTCGAAGTCGATAAACAGTAAATGTAGCGGAGACCTATACTCAACGCATTGTTCGATTATGATCCGTAAGGTGTTTATAAGGTCGATGCAGGAGGATCCAGCGCGAAAGCCTGCCTGTTCGACATCGAGAGTTGAATCTAAATGTTCTTTAATTCGTTCTAGAATTATTCTAGCTACTAGCTGGCTGTACCCGCTTCGCTGGGTCTTTAAATGTGCGATTTCAAGTACATTTCTTTAGAGCACTCTCCGTTTTGTCATTAAAATAGTTCACCCGCTAATCCTTTATGAGGGTCGCGAAGGTAGGATAATTTGGTGCACTCTCCATCATTCTTGATCCTCCGCCGTCGACTCCAGATTAGGTTAGGTAGATGGGTGCCTTGTGACAAGGAGTCACTGCTCACTCAGATCAACAGTACGGGTCCATTGTGCCCGATCATTTAACCCTGGAAACGCTGTAAAGAAAATCCGCCGTTAGAACCACCCAGAAAGTGATATGAATCTCAGGAGGTCCGCTAGCTCAACACTACCCAAGTCCTCCAGCTCCGAGAAGAAGTAACTACCAAGAGTCCTCATTCTTCTGACGGATAGGGCAAGACAGTCACACAACAGGTGACGAACAGATTCAATTTCTTCTTCGTCCCTGCAACTTCTGCAATAGTCATTATGCAGCACACCGAGTCGTTCCGCGTGAACGCCAATGGCACAATGTCCGGTAATTATGCCAGAAATGACCCGTGCGTTATAACGACTAAGATTTACCAGAGAGGTTGATCTCTTCTTGCTGTAGGCCGGCCATAGCGCCCTGGCCGTAGCGCATGTTTCCAGATGAGCCCAGCGTCTGTTTGCTCGACCGGTGGCTTCATCCTCTATTTTTTTCCGCAAGGAGCTGATCGGGATTGCTACAGAGGGGATGGCCCGCGATAAGTGCAGCGCCGACCCTTTCCTAGCAAGCTCGTCAGCCCTTTCGTTACCTTCGATATCCATATGCCCTGGTACCCAGCAGAGGGTCACCGCATTGGCTCCGCATATCTCGTTTAAGAGTGATTTACAGGTTCTCACGAGCCTCGACCTAACTACGACAGAGTCCAGAGCCTTAACGGCTGCCTGCCAACGATATTACTCTCGCGTACAGTTTCCGCAGCCTGAATAATGGCTGCGATCTCGGCCTGGAAGACGCTGCAGTCATCGTTTATTCTAAAGGAGCGGTTTATTCCTAGGGCCTCACAATAAACTCCGGCTCCCGTGCCAACGTCCATCTTAGAACCGTCGGTATAGAGAGCCAACTCCTTTTTCTTCATGGTTCTACGATTCTTCTAGTATATTCTATCGTGAATTCTTGTAGTGAATCTCCTTTCGAATGCCAGCGTCGGATTCATGTGATAAGTTCCCGTCAATCCGCTGGTGATCCCCCATCGGGACAGAATGGAGGCATGGCCGTAAAGGCGTCGACTCCAACTTATCTGGAGAAATACCTAGACGGCTCCAAGAGAGATGTCGGACTTGAACCAACCATCTATGTATAGGCCTACGGAGGGGTGGCTAACTTGATGGTACGGCCATCATGTCACGTCTTGGAAACCAGCTGTGGACACGCTCTACGCGACGAAACCGCCAAAGCATAAATCCCTCCGTTCGAAAAAGTAGCTGCTCTACATTGAATGCCTCGCGTACTCTGGTGTTATGCAACACCGCAAAGAAACCTCTTTCAGCAGCTTGTATCCGCGACTGTAGGTGAGAGTTGGAACATATACAGAGTTAAAAACCGATAATTTAGCTTGAACACTATAGGTAAGTTCTTTATAACAGATTGACCAAACTCTCTCAAAATTGATCCAGCTTGACCATTTCTACAGAATAACTTGACATTGCCTTTTTCATCACTCGTGAATAAGATCCCGAGATACTTAAACTTATCCCCCTGCTTCATTGAGACTCTACAAATATGCAGATTGTACTGAATAGGCGTTATGGAAACAATCAATACTTCCGACAAAGGACTACAAACTTTTCGAGTGCGCACTGAAGTTCGGTTTAAGTGGACCCAAGGATGACTAAATCATCCGCAAAGAGAGGATGCCCAATCCTTAAGTCGCCCACTTTGCAATATTCTCTGCCACCGCTGCGCTGCAGCATCCAGTCCAGGGTATTGATTTACCGCTATTTACCCGAACATAGCTTCTATAATTTGTATATAAATACCGAATAGCCCTTATCATAGCCTAACACATGATTTCGCCAAATACACACAACAGGTGTATACAGGTTCAGCATGCTCCCAGGCCTTTTCAAGAATCATTCTGAAACAGTACAACTGGTCGGTCCTGCTTCTACCGGGACGAAAAACGCATTGCTCATCCCCTAAACTATCCTCAACCAATGCTCTGGCACGTGTCTCTAACACCTTAGCAAAGACTTTTCCAGGGATACTTAAAATAAATATATCCCTGTAGTTGGCGCAATCTTTTGTCCCCTTGTTTACAAAGAGGGACAATACTCCCATTTGCCAATCACCAGGTGTTTCACCGCATTCCTGTGAGAGTCATTGCAGTCACTGTTTACCAAAAGCCTTTAGCATTTCTGGCCGGATTTCATCCAAACCGGTAGATTCGCCAACCTTTAGCGATTTGACCGCCAAAATCTCGACCATGGGTCTATCATCTTCCTGATGACATGGCTTGTTCGGGATTGAGCAATTCTGAAAAGTGCTCGCTCCATCTTCATCACTCATTGGAAAGCAGTGTACCGTCTTTGGTTTTGATGCCTTTCACGATATTCAACTTTCTTCCTCTGATTCGGCGAACGGTCTACCAGAATATTTTATTTACAGATAGGCAGTCACGTTTCAATGAAATAGTTTATTACATTTGAAAAACACGTATAATTACCTGTAGTATTTCTTCAAAAACACCATTGCTATTATAGCAATTTTTAATACAATCTTCCCCGGGAAATGCAGATCATACATTGAAAACCGCATCCAACTCCCTTGAGTGGTTCTCGAGATCAGCGCAGTCGTTCACACTCCTTTTGTACGATGTAATATGTTTGATGAACATGAATATGCGTGCACTTTACTGGTGGGCCATTGATTGCAATGACCCACGCATATCTTTGATATCTTTATATCTCAAATAATTATATTTTTGCTTATTATTTCTATTATAAGAATCATAGAATAATGATTTGTACCTCAATCTCTTCAGTAGGAAATGTACTAATCGAGAAATTAAGTCATATTCAAATCAGTTTAGCCATTTCGTGGTCGTATGTGTGTAAAGCATAGGAGAATTATTTTTGTCAGTTAAAAAAACATATAAAATGGGTTTAAGAGCCCAATAACGGATTCAGGATACTAAAATTTATTCCTCTTCTTACGACAAATCGATTGATATATATAGTGTTGAGGTACCGTTACGTACTTACTCCCTATTCGCGGACAAACAGAAAAAATGCGCTCTCTTTTATAGATGTAGAGATTATTTTGGCTGCAGCTGGATGAACACATATACCTCTCCAGTTACCGCACTCCATCAAGTTACCCTTCTTTGGAAGCTTAATGATCATCCCCCTTTTCCACTCCTGTGGAAATTGTTCACTATCCCAAGCTCTTCGTATTAACGGATGCAGCAAATCTGCCGATGTATTTGGCGCCGCTTGAAGTAGCTCGGCAGGGATGCCATCAATACCCACCGCTTCGTTCTTCTTGAGGGACTTGATTGCTGTTATTATTTCAGCTTTACTGGGAGGTACGGTGCGAATTCGGGAATTTGTTGCTTCGAACTGCTCATTCGAATTCAAGATCATACCGCCATCGTCTAAGTGATTTAGCACTGTAGCAAAATATTCTCTCCATCTAGTGAGCTGATCCTAATCCGAAATCAGAAGGTTACCGTCTAGACTCTTCACTGGATGTTGTTTGGAGTTTCGACCACCAATGAGCTCCTTAGTGATGTTGTAAACAGTCCTACTGTCGCACCTGCTCGCTGCTTCTTCAGCCCTTGAGGCCAGTGAGTTGACATATTGACGTTTGTCACGTCTCACACTACACTGCACTTCTTTCTTCTTCGCACGGTATTGGGCTTCAAGCTCGGTTCTCTCTACTACTGAGGCCGCTGCAATCCGAGCCTTGATTGCTGTACGCTCATCGATCCGTCTCCAGGTGTTTGTAGAAAGCCATGTGCGGTGGTGTTTCTGCTTTTTCCCGACATACGTGCGTGCCCCAGTCGCAGAAGCATTTTTCACAGTACTCCAGTGGTCATCCATGTTCTATTGCAATATGCTGCTGATTGCTTCTGCTTCTAAGGCAAGATGGTCCCTGAACTGTTGGCGCACTTGGGGAACCTTGAGCCTGTCGATATTAAACCTGGTGATGTTAAGTAGGATTGAGCGGTTGCTCTTGACGGATGCAGTACGAAGGCGTAAATGAGCTATCATAGGATGATGATCTCGTTCTTGTCCGACGTCAGCTCCACGTCTGTTTCGGACGTCCAGGAGACAATTTCTAAAGCGGCGACTGATCGCAATGTGGTCGATCTGGTTGTATGTTCGTTGCCTATCAGTAGAGACCCAACTGATCCTATGGCAGGTGTTATGCTTAAACAGCGTACCTCCGATGACTAGGCGGTTGGTATTGCAGAAGTCCACACACCGCTCACCATTGTCATTACGGTCTCCCACGCCGTGAACTCCCATCACGTGCTTAAGCATGGTGTTGTCGCTACCCATCTTGGCATTGAGATCTCCCATCACCATTACGATGTCCCCATTAGGCGTTTGGTTGTAGGCGGCGCCTATGTGGCTATAAAAATCATTCTTTTCATCCTCAGTCGCGTCTAGAGTCGGAGCATAACACTGTATGATGGTAATTTTTCTAACTCTACTCTGGAACCTAGCTGTCAATATCCGGTTGCTATGGGGTTTCCAGGATATGAGGCTACTACGTGCTGCTGGAGTTAGCATGAGTCCTACGCCGGAACTCCGTACACTTCCAGCTAGTTTACCAGAGTAGAGCATGACAGTGCTTTTTGTTGGGGAAATGTATTCCCCAGCATCGTACCATCTTATCTCGCTCAGCCCTAAGATGTCGATTTTATACCGGGCGAATTCGCGCTCCAGTTGGAGGAATCTGGCGTTATAAGGCCCTTCCTTGAGTGAGTCCAGGAGGGTCTTAACGTTCCAGAATCCGATCGTTGTCCGTGTTCGATGGCCAAAGGTCGTCAACAAATTATCAGTCCTTATCCGAGGCGATAGTATCCATTTCGGAGCAATAGTTTGTTTTACGGTTGCGGCTCGCTGGGCCACAGACAAACCGACACTTATCCTGTTTTTTGGCACAGGAAGCTCGCCATTCGTCCTCTCCCGTTAGCAATTTCCGAAGAAATTCTCAGATGGCACCACGAGGAGGTGGGAGTAGGGCTTATTAACAAAGCTGCTAGGTTTTCGGCTGCGGTGGAGTCTTCTCGTTACTTAGCGGAGCAGCACCTATCGGGAGATGCTGCACCTACGAGGCCTTTGTTAGTCGTTTGCCATCCAAAACGCTCACCGATAGCCACCATGTAAAACTCTAGTGGGTCCCAGGACACAAAGGAATTCCAGGGAACGAGATGGCAGATGAACTGGCAAGAAAGGGATCAGAACAAAACCTGTCAATGGTCCAGAATTCAATTCTCCCTCCCCTAGAATTTGTTAAATAAAAAATAGCACTTGACTTCAAACGACAAGCAGACGAAAGATGGAGAGCACTTCCGTCGTACCGCGTCTCCAGAAGCATCTGGACAAAACACGACAAGGTGAAAACCAGTCTCATCCTCACTCAAAGTATACAAAACTTGGGGTTTCTCATAGGTAGCATTACCGGTCACGACCTATTGGTAGCCCACCGGAAGAGAATGCGGCTAAGTACAGATGAACTTTGCAGAGGCTGCGGCAACACAGACGCAGAAGAGGATACGGAACTCTTCCTATGCAAATGCCCTAGTCTCTGCAATACCAGAAAAGCGGCCCTCGGAGAGTACTTCTTCAATCATCCGGGCGATTTGTCTGATAAGCCACGAACCACCATCCTGAAATTCATAACTCTTTCAGGATGGTTTCGAGGAGGCCGCTCCAATACCGCAGAACTCTAGATACTTTGTTTCTTCTTTTTCGCCCCAGAGATTCCACGTCAGGGGAGCACTATGGATCTTTTTGTGACCATAGCTAACCCCCTTAACCTTACCTAACCTAAGGAAACTAGGTACTCGTATATCAAATGAAGACGTTTGCAGATTCTGAAATGAGTCAAGCGAGACTCCGACGCATCTTCTGGAATCTTGCCGGTATCGACCCACAAAAGACTGAATTACTTGGGCACGTTCCAAATATCAGAGGCGGATATGCCAACCATGGACCCACTTCTTATTCTCAGATTCATAAAAGAAACTGGTTTGCAGAGAGAGCTTTATGTGAAGGGGATAAGAAACCTCGCTCTACTAACACGTAGAACATTGTTCATATTTGTTACGGAATATGAGCTATATTCTACATGTTAGTAGAGCAGGGTGGGCGCCGTGGCGTAGGTGGTTAGTGTGTCGGATCACTACGCATGAGGTTCCAAGTTCGAATTCCAGAAAGCACCAAAAAAGTTTATCACGGTCCCACCTCTCGCGAGCGTCTGACAAAAATCCGAGAGGATTGTTGTCACGAAAAAGCTTCTCAAATCGCCGTTCGGATACGGCACTAAACTGTAGGTCCCTTCCATTCGTGTGAAAAATATAACGCACACAACATGAGTGGTTGCGAGAAGCTAAGCCCTGGCACTTAAAGAGCTGTTGCGCCAAATACGAGTACGACGACGAGTAGAGCAGGGTTTCCTAATCCCTTCGCATCTAAGATGAACTATTCTCGCCAAGGCAAAGCTAGAGTGCACGACCTTCAAACATAATTCCAAAGGAATTATAATGCGAGAACTCTGGCGAGGGAATAAACATCTCCAAGGTACTAGCACGAAACACATTAGACCACTAGGTCGCAGTGCAAGATCTGTCGGTAGATCTAGGTAGGTGTGGTGGTTCTTCTAAGAAAAGAGGAGAACCCAATTAGCACTAGGTGCCGTTTTGATACCACAAAACTCGTGTACCTGGATATAAAAGGTGTATTGGTGGAGAGTCTCTAGATCCAGCCTGTGGAGTTTAAAAAGATTATTAAATCTTTAAGGTTTCTCTCTGAGACTTCCTCAAGGGAAACGAAAAAGGGTTTTCGTAAAGCTCGTTGTCTGGCCCTAGCTAGTGCTGGACAGGCGCATAAAAAATGGATAAGAATTTCTTTCTCAGTTGCGACAGTATGTGTTGTGTGGGATACCTAGTTTAACTGCCTGGTCTCCTATAGGCCACTGACTCGTGGTAGTCACGCTACGCGTTCTTCTTAGTCGTTTTTGATTTGTTGTAGTTTGGCCATATCTTTCTAGATATGACACAGTTTGTTAGCCTAGTTCATCTGAGGTTGACTTCGGCAAGGAATTTTAAGGATATTTCTGCTTTGACTGCTCCAAGCGGGATCTAAACCGATTCCGCAAGAGAGCAGTGGAGGGCTGCGCCTTGCCTAGGCAGTTCATCCGCAAGTTCGTCTCCATAAACATTACTGTGCCCTGGAACCCAAATCAGGGTTCTAGCTGCGAAATAGACCTACGCACCAGTTGCTGATGTTTATTCAGCTTCAGTGAGGTGAGTTCCCAGAACGTAAGACAAAAAGAAGAATCATCTACACCGACTCTCTTTTCAGTCAATAGTCAAACACCAATTAGAACCGATTTAAATTATCTCCGACGCGCTGTTTAAATGTTAAGTCTTTTCCTCGTCAATCGATAGTTAAATACAATTAACATATCAAATCCACATTTTTTTAAGATAAACTTGCAAGCAACTCGCAATATTTCGCCAAACAAGAAAAATCACCACCTAATCGCATTTAAATAGTTTTAAAACCATTTTAGTGCCAACCGTCTAACGATTAAACGATAATAGTCAATTTTTTGCTTTTATAGATTTTTTTTCCACTCAGCTTGAAATCAAAACCCGTTTCAAATGCACAATTTACATTTTTGGTTGGTGAATAATTTTTGCGGTATCTATTGATTTCAAAAGAACTTATCTAATATCACAATAATTTATTTTACTAAAAAAAAAAATACAAAAAGCAGATAACGAAAAGGATTCGATACGATTTGGATATTAATTAGAATGGTATTTCGTTGTTTTGAGATTCAAAATACGATAGCAGAAGTGGGCACTCTGTTCCAGCAGTACTACGCTGCTGCTGCTGTTGCTGCTATCCGATGATGACAAATTTGTTTGGCTAAAAATAATCATAAATATGTATCTCGTATGGTTTTGCTTTTGTATCAGTAACAATATATTTATTGTCTAGTTTTTGGTGAACATTTATGCTAACTTATTGTTACTAATTAAATTGAATAGTTTTGAGTAGTTGAATTTATGTGAATAGAATTTCAATGAAATAATGGAAAAGGGAGTAGCTGACTTTGATTCCTGATTTAGAAATTGAATTTGAAGAGCTTTCGATGAGCTTTGGAAATAGATCAAGTTATAGCGACATCTACCTACAGGGGATATCCAAATCGTTTTGACCTTGGATAAGATAAGATCCGATGGAATATTGCCGAATCGATATCACGAGAGAAGTATTATGCATGTAATTGTGAAAGTTAGAATTTAGCTGATATTGGAATTTAATAAACAGTTGCAGAAAAAGAATTTCTTTGTATTGTTGATATTTAGGGGAGGACGGGATTAAAAGTAAAACCGGTGATTGTAACAACTCTAAAACAAGGAGTTAGGATGTAATTTAAGAGTCGCGTTAAAGAGAAAAATACTTCTCTACTCCAAGCAAACGTCCTGACAGCTTCATGTGTCCTTTGAACGTCGGTGAAGGAAGTTTTGGCAGTGGTCCGTAAAATCGACAGGTTTATAACTTTTTTAATTATTCTTTAGTTTAGTTTAGTTTATTTAAGAGAAATATTTTAACATGATAATACAAGATAATAAAATCTTATAATTTATCATCGAGGTAAGATTTACAAAGTTCAAATAATAACACGAGATAAAAAAAGATAGATAGATAGATTTTTTTTTTAATAATTTGCGCGTGCCAAAGGGATTATTAATACCTTTATACTGGTTCTCAGGGCACGGGCGGGTGGGAAAAAGGGGGAAAGAGACAGAGGAGATGCTGGTTAGCGTTGGCTTTAAATGTTTGAAGGTTGTAATGATTAGGAAATACAGAGGCTGGTAGTTCGTCCCTCGTGTTGTTCGGCTTATAAACGAATCCCTATATTTGACGGTACGTCCGAAGTTGGGCTTGAGGGTGAACGGATGGGCATTCGAAGCGTGACGCGTATTGCGGGTGAAGTTTTGAAGGGGAGGAATGCAACTGGCTATTTCGCTGGAGCATTTTTTTATAGAAAAAAAGCGATAAAAAAGAGAAAGACATGAGACATATCTACGATGTACAAGTGAAACTATGGAGTTCACAATGTCCCTATCACCTATCAGTTTTAACGCGCGGTTCCGTATCCTATCTAGAATGTGCAGAACGGTCTTGGGTGCACCAGGCCAGATGTGAGCGTTATATTGCAGCTTTGGGCGGATGAATGCCTTGTATATGGAGGCCAGATCAGACGGGGTAAAATATTTTTTGCACCGCTTAAGGTATCCTAGGCATTTTGCAGCATTTTTGGCGACCTCGAATATGTGATCGTTCCATCGAAGACGGTTATTGATGCACACACCGAGAATGACAAGCCTTTCGGATTCAGCGATGCAAGTACCATTCAAGGATAATGGTTGAGGGTCTTGATTTCGCTTGAGAAACAAAAGACAGCATTGTGTTTTAGATGCATTAAATTCCACTCTATTGATTAAACCCCATTTGGTTATGCTGTCCATGTTAGAATTTAATGTGCTTAACATACGTTGACGTTCCTCTTCTACGGCCGAAGAGCAGGGACGTGAGTTAGGGAACGAATATGGAAAACTGAGAGTACTGTAATCAGCGAAGGAATGGATTGGATTAGAAGTAGCATACAAGAGGTCATTTATAAAAATGAGAAAGAGAGTCGAAGGCAAAACGGAGCCCTGGGGAACACCAGCATTTATATAGTGAATTGCAGACTTGAAGCCGTCCAAGACAACCTGTATTGAACGGCCTGAAATGTAATTTTTAATCCATTGAAGAAGAGACTCATCGATGCCATATGCACGCATTTTCGACAAAAGAGCCTGATGCCATACTCTGTCAAATGCCTTAGAAATATCGAGCGCAACCATCTTTGTTTCGCCGAAGTGATGGAGAGATTGGTTCCTAAATTCCTATCTGCATTTGTACATATTTATGGACACGTATGTATGTGCATCAGGAAAGGTCTTAGACAAGGTGGTGCGCTATCATGCGATCTCTATACGAGGGCAAGGTGAAAAGTTCTCGGCCTGACAATGAAAGACTGCGGTTTTCCCTTGACTTCAACACACTTAGTATAGTGTTTCTCCAACATCAGTATTCCTTCTCGGAAGTGAGAGTCTGGAAGGCTGTGAAAATCTTCATCTACGGACCTCTAAACTTCTGCATTGGATGCGAAGCGCTTCCCAGAAACAAATTTCTTCAATTTTGGGAACAGATGGAAGTCCGAGGGTGCCAAATCAGGTGAATAGGGGGGATGGCCGAGCAAATCGTACCACAAATCCCGCAGTTTTCCCATCGCCAACGCACACTTGTGTACAGGTGCATTGTCCTGGTGAAAGATAATTCTTTTCTTCTTCATGCCAGGCCTCTCCTTGCGAATTTTGGCATCCAGCTGGTCAAGAAGGTTAGAGTAATATTCGCCTGTAATTGTTCTGCCTTTCTCAAGGTAATCAATTAACAGGACCCCTTTCGCATCCCAAAACACACTGGCCATGACCTTTCCGACAGATGCGATCGACTTCGCTTTCTTTGACGCTGAACCACCGGCTTCCACTCTCTGCTTCGACTGCTGTTTCGTTTCTGGCGTGTAGTGGTGGACCCATGTCTCATCCATGGTGACAAATTGCCGCACAACATCGGTCGGATCCCTATTGAATCGGTCCAAAGATTGCCGCGAAAATCGTTTGCGCATTTGCTTTTGATCGGTATTCAACAAATGCGGCACCCATCTTGCGCAGAGCTTTCGCATCCCTAAGTTTTTGTGCAAGATGTTTCGCACCCTCTCTCTCGATATACACACAGCCTCAGCTATCTCACTCACCTTCACTCGCCTATCTTCCAACATGCACTTTTTCTATGGTTTCGGGTGCGGTTGCGGTTTTTGGCCGTCCTTCACGTGGGTCATCTTCGACGGATGTGCGACCACGTTTAAATTCAGCTGCCCACTTTTTAATGATTGACATGGAAGGAGCAGAGTCCCTGTAAACTTTTGTCAACTTTGGATGAATTTCCTTAGGGGTTAACCGTTCCAAAACGAAGAATTTTATGACCGCACGATATTCAAGTTTATCCATTTTAACGAAAAACACGCAAGACGTCTACTGCAAAAATTCGTGTAAACAAACTACTTGAGAGAACAAGTTGAAACTTGTCATACGAACTAATGAGAAATGCACCCAGGCAGGAAACATACATGTTTGCTGATTGGAACGCTATCTCTGCGTCAGGCCGAGAACTTTTCACTTTGCCCTCGCAACATAGTACTTGAGAGAATTGTACGAACCTCACAAGCCAACACCGGAGGTACAATCTTTTACAAGTCTGTACAACTACTCGCTTATGCCGATGACATTGACATAATTGGAAGAACTCAGCGGGGCGTCAATGGGGCATTGACGAGTATTGAGACCGAGGCAGCAAAGATGGGTCTAGTGGTCAATGAAAGGAAAACAAAATACCATATATGCTGACTACAAAAAAGGACACCCAGCATCGGCGTCTTGAACAGAACGTCACAATAGACAGATACAATTTTGAGGTAGTAAAGGATTTTGTCTACCTAGGCTCTATGGTGAACTCCGCAAATGACATCAGTGGGGAGGGAATTGCTCTTCCCAATCGTTGTTTTTATGGGCTAAGAAGGCATTTGAGGCAGCAAAGCCCTATCTCGAACTAATAGGGTAACTTTTTATAAGACACTAATCATCCCAGTCCTGCTGTATGGCGCAGAGGCATGGGCTTTTTCAAAACCGGATGAGGATTCCCTTGGTTATTTTGAGAGAAAAGTTCTTCGAGCGTTCTTTGGTCCCGTCTGCATAGACGGTGAGTGGAGGAGAAGGTACAATGCCGAACTGTACGGCCTGTACAAGGACATCGACTTAGCCAGAAGAGTTCACATACAGCGACTAAGATGGCTGGGTCATTTGGAGCGGATGAACCCCAACGTTCCCGCTAAGAAAGTCTTCGAATCCACCCCAGATGAACGACGCAGTAGAGGACGACCTCGCGGTAGATGGCGTAAACAAGTGGAGGGGGACCTCAACCAACTTGGCGTGCGTAACTGGAAGCAGCTGGCTCGTAACCGTGCTGGCTGGAGAGGTTTGTTGGTTGAGGCTCAGGTTCACCCCGGACTGTAGTGCCATTTAAGTTAGTAAGTAAGTAAGTTTTAATTCCAATTCAATTTCAAAAGAAAACTAACAGACAGTAGACCCATTAGTTAGAGCGACATATTGATGACATCTTTGTACAACTGCCGGAAACCCACCGATTTTGTATGTTATTTTTTTTATGGTAAAGGGGGAGGAAGGGCAGAGAATGATCACCGGAGTACAGCGATCTAAAAAGATCTTTTGTCTTAATGTGACCTAAAAAGGTTTTGTATAAATACTCTCCAACCCGTGTTTATATTTAGAAACAATTCTGGTATCAAAGATCCAGCAATGCAATTAAGCTGAACCTCTAAAGGTCGGCGTGCAAGAATGAAAAAAAAACTGACTCAAAAACTTAACTAGAAACTGCATCTAGACACAATTACATCAAAAGCAATCAAAGTTTTCTGGGACTGCTCTGAACTCTTTGATAAAAAATAATTCACTGGACCTTACCATCGTCTAGGCCTAGGCCTAGCTTCTCGCAACCACTCGTGTTGTGTGCGTTATATTTTCGCACGAACAGAAGAGACCTAAAGTTTTTGTGCCGCATTGCAAGGACAATTTTTATGAAGCTTTCTCATGACAAAAATACTCTCGGATGTTTGTCTGTCAGACCCTATGAATGTCGAGCATAGCATTACCAATTGGCTCTGCAATATGCTCTGCACTAGAAACATTAACTCCACTATCGGAAACAGTTCAATAAGAAAATCCGTTACCAGGGGGACTCCCCAGAGAGGCGTTATCTCACCCCTCCTCTGGGTTCTAGTCATCGATGGGATACTTAAAGAACTAAGCAATACAGGCATAAGAGTCACTGCTTACGAGGATGATGTGGTGATTTTAGTTCAGGGCAAGTTCCTTAATACATTAAGTGAAATGATGAAATCAGCTCTTAATAGTCTCGAAAAATGGGCTAGATGGGCTTCAGTAGAAAATACAAGATACCACCCTTCAAACTGCCTAAGCTAGCAGGGGTGGAGCTTTCCCTTTCGAATCGCGCTAGATATCTTGGTGTAATGCTGGATAGGAAACTAAATTTGAAACTTTACATACAGGCACGAGTCCGCAAAGCATATAATGCTCTCTTCATCTGTAAGCGGAACGCGGGGAAAAATGGGGCCTGAAGCCCGCAATGATGCACTGGCTATCCCTTTCGAATCGCGCTAGATATCTTGGTGTAATGCTGGATAGGAAACTAAATTGGAAACTTAACATACAGGAACGAGTCCGCAAAGCATATAATGCTCTCTTCATCTGTAAGCGGAACGCGGGGAAAAAATGGGGCCTGAAGCCCGCAATGATGCACTGGCTATACATCATGGTAGTCAGACCCATCCTTACGTATGGGGCTCTTGTGTGGTGGAAGGCAACGAATACGAAAAACACACGCCTGCATTGCTATCACAGGTGCTCTATGCACAACACCTACGGCTGCACTCGAGATCTTCCTGTATCTCTTACCATTAGACCTACAAATCAAATTTCAAGCGGGCAAAAGTGCGCTTCGGCTCACTAACGTTGGTCTCTTCAGGACTAATAACATAGGACACAGCTCCATTCTCAAGGAATCTTTTCCCGGAATCCCTGACGAATCGGACGATATACTTGGCACCTTAGACTTCGACACACCATACGAAGTACTGTATCCTATTAGAGAGGACTGGCAAAGAAAGATATTCTCTGTCCATAACGAGATTGCAATATACATAGATAGTTCTAAGACCAGTGAGGGCACGGGGTCAGGTATTTACTCGAGAGATACGAACCTACAGGTGGCCCTAAGACTTCCGGACACATGCAGTGTGTTCCAAGCAGAGGTTCTAGCTGTACTTAAAGCTGCGGAATTACTTGAGATGGGGTCAATATCCGATAAGAATATCGCCATTTACTTTGACAGTCAGGCTGCTCTAAAGGCGCTAGAGTCTTACGTCACCAAATCTGAGATAATCTAAGATGGTCAAACTTAGATGGTCACAGGGTGTCTAAGGCCTTGTGGCCTGTGTTAGATCGCAGAAAATCTGGGGAGATAATTAAGTTAGATAGATCGAGGCTAAGAACAGCGATAGGAATACTCTCTGGCCACTGTCGCCTAAGGAGGCATGCCATGAGACTAGGGTTATCCGATACGGATGTTTGTAGGTACTGCGATGACCTACCTGTCTCAGAGGATATAACTCATATACTCTGTGAATGTAAAGGAATTGCCAGGATAAGGCTAAAGTACCTTGGTAGATACTTCTTCGATAACTTGGAGGAGGTGAGGTCCTTGAACCATAACAAGGATCTCTTCAAATTTTGTAGGGAGATTAGTTGCTTGGGGGAATGGGTTTAGGTCTTTTGCCGTGAAGGTTTCCTAGGGATCGCGATGGGCCCACTTTGGTGGCTACTGTTTTATGATAACCTCATAACCCTACCTAACCTAACCTAACCTAACCTTGTCTGTCAGACGTTCGCGAGCGGTGAGACCGTGAACAAAATTAGTTATCTGTTTTCGGAGATTCGAAATTCGAACCTCATACTAACCACTTGCGCCACGTCGCCCACGCACACCTTCGTTTACAGCGGCGATATTCTCTTCAGTAGTAGCACTCAATTGACGTGTTGGTGTCGTTTATATGTATTGTATTTTGTTGTTACAAAATCTACCAACAGTCTGGATGATTAAGTGAATCATAAAAATTACAAAGTCGTCTATCTGTTCCGTGAATCGACGACCGATTGTTACAGTAAATTTGGCTAATTTGGTAGCGTTGTTCAAGCGTGAGTCTATTCATGATGATTTGTCAGGCTGTACTGAACATAAATGCCAAAAAGAACAGACAGAATGACAGCACGGTTTGACATTTATCACTATCGTAAGTTCTATCTAGGCAAAAAAAGCACACTTTACTTGATATCAAGTAATTTGTCTGAAACAGTCAATGCCTCGAAAATCTCTAGAAGATACAGCCTGCGGGCAAGAATAATTTTGGACATCAAATATTAAAAAGAGTATGTCATGCTTGGAGGAGATAAGTCGTAAGAAAAACAACTTTTCCAGACTAAAAAAAAAGCCAGCAGCGACTGAGAATGAGTTCACAAATAACTTGGAACGCTATTTGATTAGATTGTATCTGAAGATAAATTAATAAGTAATGTAGAGCAAAAAACCATTGTTATTGAAATTGTTGCTTTTGTTTTGCACAACACTGTACATATAGTACATACAGAGTGTTACAAAATTATTAGGTCACTAAACAATGGAGCAAAATGGGAGCTTTTGCTGAACAAGTAAATGTATCCTTAGCATTTCCATACATGCGGATGAATAGTTAACAATATGAAGATGTTTTCAGATTTTTTTTTGTCGGAATAGGACTGCAGCACTCGGACTCAACTAGTCCATTGTTCGACCAAAGCGAACACTGGTGTGTCCACTTTTTTGGAATTTTTTTGTCTTTCTAAAAAAACCAAGGAAGCACTTTAGTGAGAGTAAGTGGTTAGTGTGTAGGATCACTATGCATGAGGTTCCAAGTTCAAATCCCGGAAAACACCAAAAAGTTTTTTCACGGTCACACCTCTCGCGATCGTTTGACAAACATCCGAGAGTATTGTTGTCACAAAAAAGCTTCTCAAATCGCCGTTGGGATTCGGCATTAAACTGTAGGTCCCTTCCATTCGTGTGAAAAATATAACGCACACAACATGAGTGGTTGCGAGAAGCTAGGCCCTGGCACTTTAAAGAGCTGTTGCGCCAAATATTTGTGTTTGTACTTTAGTGATGTGGAGCTTACAGTACCAGCACTCACCACATCAATACCGAGGTTTAGCCACCTGATACGAGTAAAGGCCGAACACTCGCAAAGATAATGTTCCGCAGTGTCGCCGCTTTCTCCACTAGCGTCGCAGATTGTAGTGTCACTTAAGTCTAACACGTTAAGGTGCTTGGCGAAAGTAAAGTGGCTTGTCAAGGCACCAATAAGTTGCCTGTAGTCTTTCTGCTGGAAAACAGCAAAAATGCCGCTGATTTCTTATAGACGTCCGGCAGCATTCATTTAGTCAACCTCATCGTGGAGAGTCATGCCACACACAATTGTGTTCGTGAGAGACCCAATCGTCAATGGAAGCCCTAACTCAGCACGGGTTCGGAACCTGAGAATGCCACCTCTGAGCCTTGTCTAGCAATCTCATCTGAGATCTCGTTTCCCAAGATCCCAGTGTGACCTGGGACTTAGATAAGAGACAGAGAATTTAGCCTTGTGACCGAATTCAATGAGTTTTTGATTCCACGAACTATTTTGGAAGTGGTTAAGAGGTTAAGCAAGGCCTTAAGCACAGCCTAGCTGTCACTACAGACATGTTTTCAGATAATTTTCTCCTATTTTTGGAGAGCCATCCTGACATAGAATTCGTCTAGTAGCAGCATAATGCAAGGACTTGTGTGACAAGTCGCAGTATATATGTATGTACTCTTCATGCTCTTCTGCCTTGAATCCCATCGAAAATCGATGGGGGGTTCGGAAAATGTATAAGGTGAGCTGAAAAAGGCTATTCCAGAGGCTTGACAAAATCTTCGTAGTAAATCACTACAAAACTTGGCAGAATTTTTGAATTAATTCAAAAAAAAAAAGAAAAACAAAGAAATTATTAACAAAATAGATCAACAAACCATTTTCATTGTTTCCAACACTGCGACCTTATAATTTTGAAACCCACTGTATAACCAACATGATAAGAAATATCCTCCAGCGGACAGCGTATGCAAGAATTGTCTTCGCCACTGCTTAGCTTCTGACAGCCTGTTCCAGAGCTGTGCAACAGAGCCACAGAAATTAAGTTTTCGAACCGAAAATTGCTACTTCAGTCAAATACTTAGCCAAACATTCCACAAAAGACACAGGAAACATACAACTAGTGGTGGCTACTAATCATTTTAATTAATGTCCCACGCTCACCCTTTGAAAGTATTTTCAAAACCAACAGCCAACCATTGCCACTTCCAACCGCCAAGTACTATACCTACTAAGTCCCGCCGATTCAACGCGTCAATATGGCCGCTCGAAAAAACTCTCCGACAATCGCTGAACGAATATCTTCAACTATCACCTTATCTCCGCCATAAAAAACTACGCCCATAAATGTGCAGATAAAAACCACGGATAATCAAAGAAAAAAGTTCCTATCTCGACTTCGACACTCATACACACAAGAGCACACCCGCCGCCGCCACCTCCTTCACCGTCGCCGTCATCGTCAACCACAAGAAGTATATTTCGCCCGCCAATCAAAACCAGAACAGATAAATCGATGCGAATTCCACTAAAAAGCGCGTTATCGCATTTTGCATGCAATTTCCATGAGGCACTCACCATCCGCCACACAAAAAGGGTCGACGACAAAATAGAACAAAAAAAGAACTTCGACAGCGACAGAAATGTCCTTAAAAAGCCATTTGCCGGCTGAGTGTAGGCGGTCCACACTGACACAACCCCATCTCGCGTGGCACACACACTGTCAAACAATAAATCATCGAAGGATACCCTAACAGCCAACGAAGAGTGCCACAAGAAGCACAAAAGATGCACAAAAGTGCAAGAAATGCATGCATGCACTTCATTTACTTGCCTTATCTACCCTAAACCACCATCAGCATCAGCACCACCACCACCACCATCATCGCTACCACTACCACTTTGTTGGGCAAGTGCCTAATGCACCCCACTCCCCCAACACACGTTCTTCGACGACTAGATGCAAACTGCATCCAAGGCATGTGCGAGAGATACAAAACACGAAGCTGCAACATGCAGCACCAGTACCTATACTCTCGTCGTCTCTCGGATGTATCTGCATCTCAAGTTCGAGCAAAGAAAAACCAACTAAACCACCACAGCAAAAAAAAAGGAAACGAATCGTTTAACCAGACAAAAAGCAACTTCCCAGGCTTGCATTAGTCGTGCATATCTCTCTGTGGCCCGAGGAGAGCTCCATCCAGCGTGTATCTTATAGATACAACGTGATGTACCCCCGGTGTCTTTTGCTCTTTCGCGCGCGCAGCAAACCAGTCGACGACGCCGTAATCAGTTGGAAACGTACGTTAACCGCACGGAGAAAATAAGTCGCTGATTGGCCTGGAATATTGGTATGGCGCCGCCCATATCTGGTTTTTATTCGAAACCAAAAAATAAAAAAAATAACAAACCTAAAGAGTTATCGTCATTTTATCTTCGCAAGAGTTGTGTCTCCCCCCACACATATGCATGTCAATGCCGCACGCCGCGCCACACATGGTTTATGTGCTGCTTTGCGGGGTCAGAGTGACAATAGAGCCCGCTGCTGTCAATAAAAGCCGACGGTTTTAGAAAAAAAAAAAAAAAACCTACGAGTACACTAAATAATTATGTGTACTTTTTACTGATAAGAAAAACTAAAACCTGGGGGAGTACTTTGATGAATCTGTTGACAGATGTCAAACGATTTGAATGTATTAAGGGTTTATCCAAATTTTACAACTGGCATAGGATTAGAAAGATATAACAAGTCTATTTGATTTTAGTTTCCCTTTTTAAGCAGATGCATAATAATTAAAATCACGAAAAGCCATTAAGGCTTGAAGGAATTTATGTAGGTATGGTTTGTGCATTGGATTAGGATGTGACATATAGCAAACGCTTCCTTTAGTATAGAAGCGTTAACGGAAATAATTAGGAGAGCTGCCCCGCAAAATGCTCTAACGAGAAGAAATGGCAGATTAAATAAACAAAAATGGTTTGACAATGAATGCATTAGGGCTAGGGATGCATCCTTTGCATTCCTTAGATTACTACGCACCAGCAATTCCACTTCATTTAAAGTCCTTTACGCGATGGCGAACAAATATTTTAAAAATCTTTGCTTTTCAAAAAAGCAAGAGTATGATCAACGAAACATAGATCTACTAAATGGAGCAAGGTCCTCAGCAGAGTTCTGGAAGGCTATGAAGATCGTCAATGGAAAGAGGAATACTATCAGCCTGGGATTGCAAGCAGATGAGCTGAAAGATCACTTCAAGAACCTTCTCAATGCAACAAAAACCTCGCCATCATTCCATTATGCAGCTCCTCTGATTGTTGATGAATTTTTAGATGCACCGATCACGGAAGATGAAGTCCTAATTGCTATTGAGAATGCTAAAAGGAACAAAGCCCCTGGAGAAGATCGTATTTCTTTCGAATTCTACAAGAATTGTACGTCAGAATTTCTAGCAGCACGTCGGAATTCGACCAAATATTTAAAACAGCGAATGTACCAGGTAGCTTTCGAAAATCGATAATATACCCGTTGCACAAGAAAGGCGACTACGAGGACCCAGCTAATTATCGGGGTATATCATTCTTAAACACATCGGCTAAGTTGTTTGCCGCAGTACTTTTCAACAGGCTCACTTTGTGGGTCGAAAATAAGGACATTTTGCATGAGTACCAGGCAGGGTTTAGGCGAAATTATTCAACCATCGATCAAGTATTCTCACTCATAAATATCGCAGAGGATTATAAGAAGAATCACAAAAAACTATATGCATTTTTCGTAGACTTTCGAGCCGCCTTTGATACTATAGCCCGCGATGCGCTTTTTTATAAGCTCTATAAGATTGGATTTTCAACAAAGGTAGTTAACGTTTTGAGGGCTATGTATGACAATAACGTGGCCTACGTCTGGGATGGGATCCACTTATCAGAGGAGTTTCAAACTTCAATGGGCGTTAAGCAAGGATGTGTCCTAAGTACATTGCTGTTCGTTCTATATGTTAACGACATAACAGAAGCTGTAAGAGGTTGAATAGATATAAATCGAACAAAGATCCCTGCTCTGTTATTTGCTGATGATATTGTCTTCTTCGCAGATACAGTGGACGGCATGCAACTCATGATAAATAGACTAGAAAGTTATTGTAACACCTGGAACTTGTCTGTTAACTTAACAAAGTCGAAGATGATGATCTTTAGAAGCGGAGGTGGCAGGTATTCGCGAGGAGAAAAGTGGTCATATCAGAGTGAGCAAATAGAAGTTGTCCGCGAATATAAGTACCTAGGTGTATTGATTGCATCCAACCTGAGCATGAGTAAGCATTTAAAATCCAAATTAGCGGAAGCTAAACGAGCAATTGGTTCTGTTTGGGGAAGTTGCATCAACAACAAAAACGTTACGCACACTGCGAAGCTAAAAGTATTCCGTGCAACTGCAACCGCCATTCTCCTTTACGGAGCACAAGTATGGGGATACTGTTCGTTTGAAGCTGTTGAAAAGTTCCTTCGCTACTTCATAAGGAGAATATTTAAGCTGCCGAGCAATTCACCCAACTACATGCTCCATCTTGAGACCGGTATAGCACCTCTGTTCTTGGATACACTCAAGCTCCACTTCGACTACGTGGTAAGAGTTATGGCAATGAAGGAGGAAAGAGTGCCGAAAATTGTGTTAACTCAGATGCTAACGACTAGGGGAAAGACCATTCAAGAATGGGAAAGGCTAGCAACGGATTGCGGGTTGGATTTATTGATTGCTCCCAACGAGCAGCCAGCATCAATGAAACAAAAGTTCAACATTCTGTTGCAGAAAACCGACCAAAAAATGTATGACAATTATGTCAGAGAAGCTAAGTCATCACAATATAGAGCATATTACAGCAGGCTAAATCACTTTCTGTGCCACAGAACATATTTCTTAGCAGACAAAAAGTCAGAAATGATGAGCATCATCTTTAAAATAAGAGGAGAACTCCTACCCCTTAACTATGTACCCCATCGTCCCGAACTTCCCTTACTGTGTAACCTATGCAATCGCAAAGAGCGAGAAGATGTGTATCACTTCCTTGCAGTATGTCCCATTCTAAAGGAATTTCGCATTAACTTTTTTGGAACACATTTACTTGAGCTGGAAGAAGCGATGAGCATACTAAACGGAGACAGAGGTTGGGATTTACTACATAGGTATACCGTAAATGCTCTACGTTATCGAAGCTGTATTCTTGAAGAAAACTTTTAAAATGCAAGCTATCATCGCAAATATTTTTTTAAATAATTTGAAATAGTAGAAAAGACAAAAAAATCATATGTGCTTTTATCTTATTTTATTCATTTATTTATTTTTTAATGTCAGTCTGGTAGACGGCCTTCAGCCAAACCAAATAGACTTGCTAACCTAAATACCAAAAATTTGTAAATATTTTTTTCTATGAAAAATAAATAGTCTAACTAACTAAACTACTAAACATATAGCAAACGTCAAAGTGACGTTAATTCTTAATACGAATGGAATTACTCTTTTAGGTGGGTTTCATGATAAGCAAGTAGAATTATAAGCTCCCCTAGACTAATCTTTAACAGGAGACGTCCTGTGTGCAGAAGCTTTAGACTGATTACAAGCACTTTGACAGATCGTGCGCTGGAGTAAGTTACTCGCTAAAAAAAAGTTCTTACATCTGCGACTCTCCAGAGTTATTCTTAGTATGAAACCTAAACATTTACATGGGTTTCTGCGTTAAGAGTGTCAAAGTTCCTCTTCCATTTTTTTTTTGAAATATCTAAAGCTATGATTGCATTGTTCGACAAAACGTCGAAGTCTTGACACGAACCGTTTAACTCTAAATCAGATCAGAGATCAGAGATAAATTGGCAAAATTCCAGAAAATATCATATTTCCTTTTCCTGTCAAACGATATTAAACACATTTGTGTCAAACAGCTTGTGAGACTACCTGACGCCTTCCTTCTTCCTTTTATCAGCGAGGCTATGATCCGAAAACAAGGGATCACAACCCTCCCACTTCAGCGCATTTCTACTGATCGGCCTGTGGGGTTCGCCTTGTGAGACTACCTGACGCCATGTTGGATTGTTTGACATTGCTCTCCAACTACGAGGTAAAAAGAGACTGTCTACCTTGGCTCTGCTATAAATTCCGAGAACGACATCAACGCAGAAATCACACAATCGCTGTTTTTTTTTTGGGCTAATTAGACAATTCAACAGTGAAGTCCTATCTCGAATACGTAAAGAGACTCTATATATAAGACGCTGATCATCCCAGTCCTGCTTTACGGCCGGTGCTGAAACATGGACTTTATTGAAGGCGGATGAAGACATCCCTGGCTACTTCGAGAGAAGAATTTTTCGTAGGATATTCAGTTCTGTTTGCGTTGACGAGTTTTGGAAGAGAAGATTCAATGCCTGGTAAAAAAAATCGCTTCAAAACATTAACTTTAATTTTCCATTTGTGAAAAAAGGCTTCTACTATGTTCAATGAATTTTGTAAACTTTGTAGAACATCAAAAGCCTGAATATGGAATGAGTACACAGCAGTGTCATCTGCAAACAATGCCAACTTCACATTAAGACTTTGTTCTATGATATCAGAAGTGAAAATATTAAAAACAATAGGCCCGAGCGCAGATCCTTGAGGTACACCAAACAGTATGCCTGCAAGGAGGATTTGACATTTCCAAGTATCTGTTTTGCAAGAAACTTTGAACTATTTTTTATAATAGGGATAGGGAACCTGACTTTAAATAGTTTATGAATTATATTATGCCAAATGGTGTCAAAAGAAAGCATTTTCAATATCTAAAGGAACTAATTCTGTAGATTTTTTGGAACTGAATCCGTTTATGAAATGGTTCTTTATGCGAAGTACTTGGTGGCTCGTTGAATTGCCTCTTCTGAAGCCATTGCTCGTTAGAATAGTGACATGTGATTCGATATGCAAAATAAGTTAACATTTCATTATTTTTTCAAGAATTTTTCCAACACAACTCAATAAACTTATTGGCCTATAATTAAAAGGGGTTTCTTCTGACTTCCCAGGCTTTGGTATTGCAATCACTTCCGCATTTTTCCAGGCACTTGGAAAGTAGCTAAGTGTAAGGCATGCATTAAATATAACTGTCATGTTTTTCAAACCTTTATTGGGTAAAGCTTTAAGAAGACTTTTAGATATCCTATCAAGCCCTACTAATTTTCTGCTTAATAGACTCCAAGCTTTTGACAGAAGTAATGTTGGCTAAGTAACTGCAGTCTATTTCGGTTGTTATTCTACTTAGTTCAGCAGTCGAATTTTCAACTTCTTGCACCGTTTCGGCATTGCTAAGGCTTACAGATATGAAATTATATCCCTTAAAGTTTTGGTCAAAAGGTTTACTTTCTCTGCCAGTGTGATATCCAAAGTATCTTCGTGTTAGAGTGGTGGAATAATGGAGTCATTTTTCCTAACTATTTTCGCTATTTTCCAAAAAGATTTCAAGTGAGCTTGATAACAAAGAATTCCAATTTTTGTTTCGAAATGCATTTACTTCGCACTGAATTTGAATACTGCGTAATTTAAATTCTTTTTTGTAAACATCTTGCCTATATATAATCCACTTTCTTCTTGCACAGTTACTAATTGGTATTAGGCGTTGAATGTAGAGGGGAAGAGGAGGTGTATGCCCAGGAGGAGCTACTGTTTTAGAAATGGATGCATCGGCCTCATTAAAAACTTTATAAAAGTTGCGATATGAGTATCAACTTGAGCGGAGTGAATGGTGTTAAGTAGCAAAAAGTTTTCGCGATTAATATTTCTCTAGACAACAGACCGGGACCTGTTCCATTTTGCTGCCAAATACCTATATTTTTCAACGAAATTATTACAGTAGTACACACAGGCAGATGGTCTGACCCGAGGGAATTTATTGTTACTGGTTAAGAAAACAAAGTGTAAGCGTTCGTAATAAACACGTCAAGGGCAGAAAGATTGGCAGAAGCAATACCAATTATAAATGTTGGTTCGGTTGGATAAAGCAGCCTAAGCAAGCTGTGAGTGGTTTGGTGTCTTGAATTAAAATCACCACCAATTAAGAATTTACTATTTTGCGGACACAATTTCAAAATGTCTCTTTGAAATCTGCTTTTCTTTTCATTATTACCCCTTCTACCAGGTAAGTAGGCAGAAAAATTTCGAAGAATCTTCCAAGCAAACTTCGATGTCTAACGCTTAAAACTAAAAGCTTTATTTGTTTATTTATAACAATTGCAACGCCACCACCTGGCATGGATTTTTTATTGTCTGGCAAAGTTCGACCAACGACACGTTCTTTATTTTAAAATTGTCGGGTGTCGTAATCGTACTACCAAGGTCTTCTATTAGCGCCAGTCCGTCAAATGGCTTAAACGTTTCTTCCAGGTTTAATAATAGGACAGATCGTCAAGAAATTGCCAAAGAAAGCCCTGACCAAGCTTCTGTATATTATAAATGCCGCGCTAAGATTATTATACGTTCCAAGACAATGGACAGTCGCCGAGGTTATAATGGTTCCAAAACCGGGAAAGCCTCTAAACGACAAAAAAACGTACAGACCAATATCGCTCCTGCTGATAGTATCTAAGGTATTTGAAAAGCTTTTGTTAAAGCGCCTACAACCGGTCATTGAAAAAAAAAAACGTTTGATTCCTGACCATCAATTCGGTTTCAGAACAAAGTATTCCACAATTGATCAGGTTTATAGAATAACAAATGAAATAGAGAAAACCTTAGAGGAGAAAAAGATATTTTCTAGCGCTTTTCTGGACGTCTTTCAAGCCTTTGATATGGTGTGGCATGAAGACTTGAAGTTTAAATTGAGACAAGTTCTTCCGGAACAATTTTATGAGATTTTAGAACACTACCTTGCGAACAGACTATTCCGTGTTAAACACAGATCGAAATATGGTATTCCGAATTTAAGGAAATCGCTACCGGAGTACCCCAAGGAAGTGTTCTTGGTCCGGTCTTGTTCTTACTTTACACTCGAGATATACCGCAAGATGAAGGTACTGTCGTACTGTTGTAGCTACGTTCGCGGACGATACGGCTATATTAACAACAGATAAATCAGTCGAATCATCAACTGTAAAGCTCCAACGAGCTTTGGACAAAATTTGCGAGTGGACAAAAATATGGCGCATTGCTCTCAATGAGACCAAATCAACTCATGTTAGCTTTACTTACAAAAAAAATTAACAAACTACCGATTTTCATTAACTCGGTACAATACCGTATGCAAATGAGGCAAAGTATCTAGGAATGACACTAGACGCGAAACTCAAATGGAAGTCGCACGTTAAAAAGAAACGCGACGAGCTTGAAAATATATTCAGACAAATGTATTGGATACTTGGAAGATATTCCAAAGCATATACATATAACAAACTGCTTCTATACAAGCAAGTGCTTGAACTAAACGCACCAATAGAGATATCCTACCATCTTTTCAAAACAAAGTGCTTAGTAAATACCCCATAGCATATCAGAAACAATGATATCCACAGAGACCTAGGAGTAACTACCGTCGATGATGAAATAACGAACTTTGCTCGGAAACTCTTTATTCGTCTACATGGTCATTGTAACAACATTGTACTCCAAATTCTGGACGAGACGAACCTTGTGCGCCGACTACAAAGAACGAAACCATTCGATTTAGTGCAATAAGGACCAGCCGCATTTAACGGAGGGTTTTAGCAGGTGTTTTTGCTGGAAAGCTAACTGCCCAACGCGAACATTTTTGAAACTAAAACTACTTGACAAGGGAACTTAGTCGTAGTAAACCAGTAGAAGGGAGGTGTTGTTTAGTGAGTAAAAATCTCACACTACTATGAGCACCGGGCACATAGGGTCTATGAAGATTTTTCACCTAAAAAAAAAAAAATCAAGCATTGTACAAATGCAAAAAATTAACTCGAAAAAGAAGTGATACGAGTATTATGGAGAAAATGGAAAAATTGCTCATGTATCGAAAACAACAACAAAAAAAAAGATTGGCAAATCAGTCAAATGATTATTCAAGAAAAGGCAAAGAGCATTTTTGAAAATCTTAAATTGGAGGATGTAGATAAAGCATCAAAAGATGAAATTTTCCTAGGAAGACGAGGTTGGTTTGAAAAATGTAAAAATCGACATAATTTCCATAACATCACGATTTGGGGCCCTGCATTACGATTGAACGGGAAACTACTGACTGCTCAAAACTTGGCTTGGGCCAGTAGCGCAACAATCAAGTTCGTGATGAAGTGCTTACTTTACCTCCTAGTGGTGGTTCCCGGGCAACTATACGTATAAACATTTATATGTGTAGGCTCAAATTGTAAGTACGGGTTGTCTAGGGCCTTGATTCTAGACTAGGTAACGTGGGCCAGCAACCTGCGTTACCGAATACTGCCCGGTACAGAAACCGACACTATGCCTCGGATAAGGAATGATCACATGTTGACGACTTTTGGCTATTTTACCCGGACGAAGATAGGTTTCTGGAATGTAGAGACGCTCCTCCACCCGGGAAGCGAAGGTCCTTACAATGCCAGATTCCTCCAATCGGAAAACGAATTCATGCGATATAAACTGGACATTTTGGGGTAAGTGAAGTAAGAAGGTTAGAAGCGGCCGAGTACCAGTCTCCAACGCGTAACACTGTACTACTCTATTCTGGAAGACCATCCGGAAGTCCGCGGGAATATGGAGTCGGACTTCTAACAAGAACAGCACGCAAGGGCCTGATTTCCTGGCAGCCTCATGGTGATAGGATTTTAACGGCCAGATTCCGGACTAGAGTACGACGCGTCACCATCATACAGTGTTACGCACCAACGAATAGTTCGTCTAAGGACGAAAAGAAGAGCTTCTACAACCTCTTAAGTGCCATCTTCAACACAACACCAAATGGCGACATTGTCATAGTGATGGGGAATTGAATGCCAAGGTAGGCAACGACAACGAATGGCTCAAACATGTAATCGGGAAGCATGGACCAGGCAACCGCAATTACAACGGCGAAAGGTTTGTGGATTTCTGCAATGCCAACCGCCTTGTGATAGGTGGCACCATGTTTGAGGACAAGACCTGCCACAAAGTCAGCTGGGTTTCCAATGACAAGCAAGCAACATCCAACCAAACTGACAATTTTGCCTTCAGCCGCCGCTTTAGAAGTAGTCTCCTGGACGTCCGAAACAGGCGAGGAGCAGATGTGGGGATGGTACCTGATCACCATCTTATGATAGCTACTCTCCAACTACGCACTGCTGCAGTTCGAAGATCCCACGACAACACAAGAATGCCCAGGCTCAACATCGATAGACTTAACGATCCCTCAGTGCGCCAACAATTAAGGGAGCACTTTTCGCAAGGTATGGAAGCAATCAGCAGCTCAATGCCCGCAACCATTCAAGATCATTGGTGTGCTGTGAAAAATGTTTTTACATCTGGTGCTGAAGGAATTGTCGGCCGATCGCAGGGAAGACATAGGGCGTGGCTTTCCGAGGATACCTGGAGACGGATCGACGAACGAAAACAGCTGAAAGCTCGCGTTGCAGCTACCCCAGCAGCAGGGAGAAGCGAGCTAGAGTTCCTATATCGCATGAAGATGAGAGAAGTTCAGCGTAGCGTGTGACGTGACAAGCGCAACTAATCAACGCGCTGGCTACAGAAGCGGAAGAAGCTGCACGGAGGGGCGATAGCAGGACCGTCTACAGAATCACGAAAGAGCTGACAGGTGGTCGCAGCTCCAGCCAATACCCAGTGAAAAACCTAGACGGCTCCTTGCTCATTTCGGATGAGGACCAGCTCAAGAGATGGAAAGAGCATTTTGCTACGGTTTTGAACCGTGTATTCGCTAGCGATATGCTCCCAAATCAGACTGAGATGCCCTAGGTGAGAAGTTCGCGAATACGCACCGTGACTCCCAGTAAAGATGAGATCATTACCATGATCAGGGCACTCAAATCCAACAAGGCGCTAGGACTTGACGGTATTCCAGCAGAGCTCTTACGAGCAGCGCCCACAATATCGGCTGAGCTTCTGCTTCCACTTATAGAGAGAGCTTGGGAAGCTGAGAGCTTTCCTAACGAGCGGAAAAAGGGAATGATCGTCAAGCTTCCTAAGAAAGGAAATTTAATGGAGTACAGAAATTGGAGGGGTATCTGTGTGCTGCCTGCTGTAGCTAAGATAATAGCTAAAATCACCCTGGAGCGAATCAAACAACATCTCGAAGACACACTCGATGCCGAACAAGCAGGTTTCCGCTCTGGATCCTCCTGTGCCGACCACATCAACACCCTGCGGATTATCATCGAACAGTGTGTTGAATATCGATCGCCGATGCACCTGTTGTTCATCGATTTTGAGAAGTCGTTCGATAGTGTCAACAGGGAGTTTATTTGGCAGGAGAAGTATTCCCGATAAACTAATTGCCATATGAAGGCTCCAAGTGTCACGTTCTGCACAGGGGGAGGTTGTCTGAGAAATTTGAGATCCAAAGTGGGGTAAGACAAGGCTGTATCCTTTCACCAATATTATTCCTATTGGTGATTAGCGATGTGCTTCATGCAGCTTTGTCGACGGGAAACGGAGGAATTCGATGGACTCTTACATCTCAACTGAAACATCTTGACTACGCTGACGATGTATGCTTACTCTCCCACAGAATTATGGACCTCCACCAAATGACAGCAGATGTGGAGAGGGAGGCAGGCGTCGTCGGGCTGAAAATTAATACGGCAAAAACTAAAATTATCAGCCTTGGAACAAACTCATCGGCTCAAATATGCATTGCTGGACAACCGGTAGAGAAAGTAGAGGATTTCCAGTATCTTGGGAGTATTGTCTCGGCCGATGCATCGCGATGGTGGAACCGAACTGGATATAGCCAACAGGATCGCCAAAGCAAAGTCCGCGTTCGGGATGTTGTCCAAAATATGGCGAAGTAATGCAATCAGTTTGAACACCAAGATAAGACTGTTCCGCTCCAATGTTGAATCCGTGCTGTTATATGGATGCAGCACGTGGAGAGTGACCACTACTATCACCAGAAAGCTGCAAACGTTTGTTAATAGGTGCCTGCGCAATATCTTAAGGATTTTCTGGCCCAATCGTATCTCTAACGAACTCCTTTACGAGAGAACGGGTCAGGAACCAATAGGCACAACCATCCAACGGCGGAAGTGGCAGTGGATTGGTCACACGTTCCGACTGGGTGACAGTTCCATAGCGAACCATGCTATGCAATGGAACCATCTAACTCAGGATGGCAGAAGACCTGGCGGTCCGAGGAGAACATGGCGCAGAACAGTCGAGAAGGAGGCACGGTAGTTAGGGAAAAGTTGGGGAGAACTCAGACACATTGCCAGAAACCGTACACGATGGCGCGTAGGCGTAGTAGAAGCCCTAGGACCCACAAGAGGATACAGGACATAAGTAAGTAATGCCTGAGCGGACCTTTATTTTAAACGACGAAAAGTCTGCATCAGGTTATAAGGTATCAAAAGAACTTCTGACTCTTCTACTTGTGCTAACGCTGCAGGGGATTTCAAGCTTAAGCCGCTTTTGGTGCTCCTATCTGAAAATTCAAGAGCCTACAAGGGATTGAACAAGAAAGATTTGCGAGTCACTTGGAAATCGAACAAAAAGGCTTGGATGACAAAAGCACTCTTTGAAGATTGGTTTAAGAATTACTTTTGCCCTCAAGTCAAAACCTACTAGGAAAAGAAAAAGCCTGCTTAGAGATCCTTGAGGACAAGGATAATACAGGGTGCGCCATCTTTTATGTCGGTATGTGAATATTGAATAACATAAAAAAAACCGATTTCCATATATGAGGTATTTTTATTTAATTTGATCCTTTACAATTTATTTGGACTAGTTTTTGAATACAACATCAATCAAGCGGGCGCCTCTATTGCCCAAAGCAAAATGTGCCCTTATTGCTGCGTTTTCCATCACTTTTGCGAGCATCTCGGACGATATAGTGATGATTTCGGCACGAATGTTTGCCTTGAGCTCGTCAATGGTCTGAGGCTTGCTGGCGGACACTTTGCTTTTCAAATAACCCCATAAAAAGAAATCCGGAGGGGTCAAATCTGGAGATCTGGGTGGCCAGTCAATGTCGCCATTTTTTAGCAGCACACGTCCAGGGAATTTTAGTTGCAGAAACTGCATTGTTTGATTTGCAGTATGGCATGGCGCACCGTCTTGTTGAAATCAGTAACCGTCTAGACCTTTTTCACACATTCGTGGGCAGACATAATGAGCCAACATCCACCGATATCTATTCCCATTGACTGTTTCGCCTTCTTTGAAGAAAAATTGTCCAATGATGGTTTTGGCGCAAACGCCGGCCCAAACAGTCACTTTTTGATCATGAAATGGTGTTTCATGGATCTTTTGTGGATTCTCCGTTCCCCAAATGTGGAAATTTTGCTTGTTAACGGCGCCAGAGAGTACGAAATAGGTCTCCTCGGTCATCAAAATTTGGTTCCAAAAATCAGGTTCAGTGTTAACCATTCGAGCGACTTGGCCATTTCGCTGTATTCCAAGCGACGTGGACGGTCTGTTGGCCATATTCTTTGAGTCAATTCCACTTTATACGGAAACAAATGCAAATCATCCTTCAAAATGCGCCGTAAGGTGTTTTCACAGGCGCCAAAATGCTGAGCGCGGTGACGATACGACACATGTGGGTTCTCGGCAACACTCTCTTTTACCGCTTCAATCAGTTCATTGGAACGTTCTGGGCGTTGATGACCGGCATGTCGACGATCTCCCACTGTCCCGTGCTCAATAAAATTCGACACCAAACGACGAATAGTGTTGTCAGACGGTGCTTGTTGGCCACGCTATATTCAACGATATGCACGTTAAGTTAACACAACTGAACGACTATTTTCAATGTGCAGCGTCATTATGTCGGCGCGTTGTTTCGGTGTGAAGCGATTTATGGTTAAAATTGTACTGAATTGACGTTCCAAAAACATGAACTCAAGTCAATCGGTTGATAAATGTCAAAATTATTGAATAAACGACATAAAAGATGGCGCACCCGTTACTCGTATGAGATACAAATAATCTGATATCGCGGACCAAAATAAGTATTTGGCGCAAGTTCCCCATTTTGCATACCCTAGCTTCTCGTAACCACTTGTATAGTGCGTTGAAAGAAGTCTGCAGATTCATGACCTGTCCGAAGGTCAGACCTGAGAAACTTTGCCATGCAATCCAAACCGTGAGCCTAAAGGATCAATAGTCTGACACACTAACCATTGACCCCCGGAAAACATCCAGTAAATGCCTATGAGTGCTAATATTCTGACAGATGTATCACTAAGTTTCAAAATCCCATGAGTTACGAGTATCTTTAAGAACATGACCACATCCAAACGAATGCACCAAAACAAACTAAAGAAACACCGCCAATCCACCAGTTGACAACTAAATCGACAAGAACACGATTTCAATTCACCGATACACGTTTCCTTACAACGACCAACACCACCTACAACAGCAAAACCATACCACCACCAGCAACTGGTGACCACTTCAACTAAGAAATCCATGCTGTAATTATTCGAATTACCATTAAAGTTCATTTGGGGGAATTCGATTCCAGCATACAACGACGACGACGACGACGACGATGATGACGATGGACTCCCTGGCCACAGCGGCAACGATGCCCCAAGCAGGACAGAATGTTACACTATGCTACTGGTTGCCACTAGAACTAATCCCCCACACTAAGAGAGGAGGCAGTGGGACAGCGGAACTGAATGAACATTCCTCCAACGTGTAACCGTGGTCAAATGTGTCGTGTTTGCATCACTTATCATTCTTTTGATTCTGTGGCCGGTCTGTCGGTCGGCTGGTATGTGTGTGTATTTGGAAAAGATTTCCTTTTTGGTTGAAGAAAACTCCAGCAGATGGAAACTGACTGATTTCGTTAGAAAAAGGAGTGCTACACCTCCTGGCTTACCCCTCGAAATTGATGAATTTAAATAGTCTATGATGCGGTGGATGCGATATCCACCACTGCTGCGCGCAGTGTAAATATGCATCCAACGATTAAGACCTTTTACGGTGGACGAGCTCTTTTCTTGTTTCTGTTTGTCCACCACTCCGATGAAGAAGAGTAACAAGAAGCAGTGGCCACTATCTGGTGTGGTGGCTAGTGATGAACAACCTGTTCAACTTCTCCTCGAATCGGTTTGGAGTGTTCCCATTCCCATTGGCGGAGCAGGACGACATTGCTGCATATTTCGCACAACAAATATCCGTTCTAGGATTTTTTTTTTTCTTTTTCTCCTCATCAGCTATTCCGTGCTCATAGCTTAATTTAAGAGCACAGAACAGCATCAGAGCCGGGACGGAAAGGCTATGACTATGAGTGATGGTGATTGCAAGACAACACGAATAAAGGACACTGTCCGGTCCGTTGGAAATCATTAATAACTCGCGCGCATTATGTCGTAATGCGAGGTCCACACAGCAGAGAAAAAAAAAAAAAAAAAAAAAACGAATTGTGCGACACAAAGGATGACTACGAGACGAAGAAGGAACATCCATAATCGGATTTTGTTAGAATGTTGCAATTCCTCATCGAGTCAATTTCCTGGCATTTGACAACGTTGCATGGCAACTGATTTTTGTTATCTGTATACATCATGAACGGAATCCTTTTTTTTTTTGTGGAATAAATCGCCTTTGCGCCGAGTCCCTTGTAATATTAATTATCGTGGAGAGTTCTTCTTTGCAGGGTGTGCGGGTGAGTTAACAGGTGACGTAGCTGCATAAGGTGATGTAAATCTGCAAGATACTGCTTGTATGAGAAAATTAAAAAAACAAGGGCAAGGAGTAGATTAGTTTCTGACACCAAGCCTTACAACCTTCTACTGGGCTGGTATTAGATTTGGAGTAAAAAACTGAAGTTGAAAAAGTATCTATACTCACAGTGTTTCCAAACGAAGAAGACGTGCTGCAGACTTTCAACTTGGTAAATCGCTGCGTTTGGAAGCCGAACTTTTGACTTCTTTTACATTTGATATTTGGGTGAAAAACTTTTTTGATGCGAAGCATTTAACATCTCGATATCTTTGCAACTAAGTTTGTTGACCCATTCACCCTCCTTGCTCACAGAGCAAATGCAGAGAGTACGGAGGGCCTGTATCGGGAGCTGGCGCCGGTTGTTGATGCAAATCAAGATATCCGGAGCTGCGACGACATAATATGAACAAGAGCGCAACCATCTTCAAAATACCCGCCAGCTCATGGCCAGCTTCCTGTGGAGGACGACAAAATTCTGCAAAGGTGATGGCAGTATTGTGAAGAACTTTTGAATAACAGTTTCCACGGCTATACTTTCCAAGAGTCGAAATACCCGGCATTAAGGTCGATTCACAGCTCAGCGACCTGCGAATGCGAATAAGCGAATATTCGCAAATTTTGACATTTCTTTCACAGCTACTTGTTTATCTGGTCGCGCCAATCCGCGAATTTCAGTTGTCATTCATTTTGTAACTAATTGCCTAAACGTGAAAAATGCATAAATACATAGTGCAGCTTTTATTCAGAAGGTAATTACTTACATTCTTTCGATAAATTCAACCACCATCTTACCCACCAAGAACAATACAAAAGAATTGTGAGGTTAAACTCTCGCGAATGTTTTGGTCGCGCGAATGTGGATTGCGTCCTACATGTGTGGAATGTGAATAAAAGTTGACAGTTCGCAAAAATCCTTCGCTTATTCGCGGAAAAATCAAAAATACAAATACAAATACAAATACTCTCAACAGCTTTTGAGCCAGATGAGAGGCCCTCTGAGCTCTGGAAAAAGATGGGAGACATCATCTCCAAATTTATGAGAGATGATCCAATACCGAATTTATGGAGGGAAAGTTACCTTCTCCCTGTGAAGCAGTGATAATTACCGTTCGATCAAGCTAATGTCACACACCATGAAGATCATTAGGCGAACATTAGGTGGGCGACTGCGAAAAATAATACGGCTATCTGTTGATCAGTGCTGGTTTGTCTCGGGTAAATGAACCACAGATGCAATCCAAAGTATAAGGATCATAATGAAAAACATCATGATTGCTTAAAGGATTTGCATAGGGTTTGGTTGACTTTGAAGAGGCAATCGACAGACAACCACGTGATCTGATATGAGTGACGCTA
Organism: Brachypalpus laphriformis; assembly: GCA_945910035.1. Taxonomy (NCBI): domain Eukaryota; kingdom Metazoa; phylum Arthropoda; class Insecta; order Diptera; family Syrphidae; genus Brachypalpus; species Brachypalpus laphriformis. The sequence continues at coordinate 132,221,397 of OX246755.1, forward strand.
AGACATGGCCCTCCAGGTTGGGGGTTGTGCCGTCGGGGTAACTTCCCTACCACGTAAAAAATCGATGGTTTCGAAACAACTAAAAGCCTCGGATAAGGATGACTCAACTAATGACGACCCCAGCAAACGAAATAAGGACAACGACCTTCGGATCTGTACGTGGGATGTTCTGTCCCTTTACAGACCACGTGCAGCCGAACAACTAGCAGAGGCCCTAGACTGCTATAAAGCAGATATTACCGCCATCCAGGAAGTGCGATGGGATGGGCCGGGCAAAAAGAGGATGAAAAACTGTGACATCTACTACGGTGATTGCTACAGAGGCAACAGGCAACGCTTATTCGGATGCGGATTTCTCACACACGGCAGACTTAGGCAATAAGTCTTAAGCTTCCGACACGTAAGCGAGCGTATTATGACTATCCGGATCAAGGCTAAATTCGCTAACATAAGCCTTATATGTGTTCATGCCCCCACGGAAGAAAAGGACCCTGCCACCAAAGAGTGTTTCTACGAGCTCCTCGACAAGACATATGAGCAATGTCCTAAATACGACGTTAAAATCGTATTGGGCGATTTTAACGCCAAAATAGGAAAGGAGGACGTCTTTGGTAGAGCAGTCGGTAAGCATAGCCTACACGACACCACGTCAGATAACGGACTAAGGCTAATTGATTTAGCTGTGGAGCGAAATGTCACCATAGCAAGCACATGGTTTCCTCATCTCGATATTCATAAGCAGACATGGCGGTCCAATGATCATGTAACGATCAACCAAATTGATCATATTGCGATCGACGCAAGGCATGCCTCCAGTATTCTGGATGTCCGGACCTTCCGAGCGGCCAACATAGACTCGGATCATTACCTTGTTGTAGCCAAGGTACGAATGTGGATATCCCAATCTGAGCAACAAAGAAGAATCACTGTGAGAAAATTTAACGTCGAAAAGCTACAATCGCAAGAGACTCAGACTCTTCGCTGAACGCGTATCCCGAAATCTATCAATCACCCCTATGCCGCCAGCATCAAGTACCGAAGACCAGTGGCAACGCTGCCAACATGACATCAGAAACACCGCGACTGATGTGCTGGGTCTCGCTCGCCCACCACCGCGAAATCCCTGGTTTGACGAAGAATGCCGGCGAGTGCATGCAGCAAAACAAGAGGCATACAAAGCGGCGCTGCAAAGGAAGACGAGAGCTGCTCGTGAGCTCTACGAGCAAAAGAGACGGGAAGAACATCGGCTTCTCCAAAAGAAGAAGAAAGAGCATGAGAAGCGCGCGTTTGAGAATATCGAGAGTTTATACTCCAGGAACAATGTACGGAAGTTTTACCAAAAGGTAAAAAGAACTTGTCAGAGAAGCAATACCCGTACAGAAACCTGTAGAGATGAAAATGGAAACCTCGTAGTAGAATCACAGTCGGTGCTGAGAATATGGAAAAACTACTTCTGCAGACTGTATAACGGCGACGAAGACCAACATCCCGCTGTCAGGCAGAATGAACCATTCAACATAGACGATGATAGTCAAAATTTCCGTCCACCTGACCAAAACGAAGTGAGGATAGCAATATCCAAGCTAAAATCCAACAAGTCTGCTGGACCTGACGGCCTACCGGCCGAACATTTCAAGGCGGCTGGTGATGAATTGGTAGAGTGCATACACCAACTTATCTCTAAGATTTGGTCAGACGAGTGTATGCGTGATGAATGGAACCTCAGCATCGTTTGCCCGATCCACAAGAAAGGAGACCCCCTCAACTGCGCCAATTATAGAGGCATCAGTCTCCTCAACATCGCATACATGATCTTTTCTGCGATATTGTGTGAACGCCTGAAACCTTTTATCAACAGCCTGATTGGACCCTATCAGTGCGGTTTCAGAACAGGAAAGTCCATCATCGATCAAATCTTCACACTGCGGCAGATCCTGGAGAACCCAAGAATTCCAAATCGATACTCACCACCTCTTTATCGATTTCAAGGCCGCCTATGACAGCATCTATAGAGAAGAGCTTTATAGAGCCATGTCTAGTTTTGACATCCCTACCAAACTTGTCCGTCTGTGCAGGCTGACGATGGAGAACGCTCGCTGCTCTATCAAGGTCGGTAATGGCCTCACCGAGACCTTTGATGTCAAAAAAGGTTTTAGACTAGGTAACAAGCTGTCATGTGACTTCTTTAATATTGTACTTGAACGGATTGTGCGGATTGTGTGGCTTGTGAACACCAGAGGCACAATCTATTACAAGTCTGTACAACTGGTTACATTTGCCGACGATATAGACATTATCGGAAGAACTCAGCGGGCTGTCACCGGTGCGTTTGCAAGCATTGAGGCGGATGTGGCCAAAATGGGTTTAGCGATAAACGAGAGCAAAACCAAGTATATGCTGTCAACAAGAAGGGAAAGCCAACACCGACGAATTGGATAAAACGTCACAGTCGGCAGCTATAACTTCGATGTAGTAAGGGACTTTGTCTACCTTGGCTCTGCTATAAATTCTACAAACAAGATCAGCACAGAAATCAATCGAAGAATAACTCTCGCCAATCGCTGTTTTTTTTTTTTGGGCTTATAAGGCAATTCAACATTAAAGCCCTATCTCGAACAACTAAGGAGACTCTGTATAAGACCCTGATCATCCCAGTCCTGCTTTACGGCGCTGAAACATGGAGTTTATTAAAAGAGGATGAAGATATCCTTGGTCGCTTCGAGAGAAAAAGTCTTCGTAAGATTTTCGGTCCCATTTGCGTTGACGGGTTTTGGAGGTGAGGATTCGATCACGAACTATACGAGCTGTACAGCGACATCGACCTAGTCGAAAAACTGCGTATTGGACGTCTGAGATGGCTAGGACATGTAGAGCGAATGGACACCAACGCTCCGGCCCGCAGAGTCTTCGAATCTAACCCCGGGGGATGACGCAGTAGAGAGAATCATCGCCGTAGGTGGCGCGCACAAGTTCAAGGGGACCTCGACCGACTTGGAGTGCGCAACTGGAAGCAATTAGCTAAAGACCGAGCTAAATGGAGAGGCTTGTTGGCTGAGGCCCAGGTACACCCCGAACTGTAGCGCCACCTAAGAAGGTAAGTAAGATAGACAATTCTTTGCAGCTTCTACCGCTTTATTATTGTGGTCTGTTGGAATACCTTCGGCCATCAAGTAATTACCGCTTACGGTGAATCGTTTTTAGATTGAAGACCCAAGTTCTACCACATTGCACGCTCTAGACCGGCTTAATGTCTAATCCTCATTAAGCCTTTTATCTAAGATAACACTTGCTGAAGTATTTGACTTTATTGGAATAATTTAGTACTTTTGAGTGAGATAGATCCATCAAGGGAAGTTCAACTTTCAAAGCAAAAGTAGACTAAGCCTAAGTTCGATCTTAGTTGTGAGTTTCAATATAACTCTAGGGACTCACCTATTAGAAGACTGCTCACTCTTCATTTGCAATAGAATGTGTTGTCTCCAAATAATTAGCAATTAACCTTAGAATGCTATTTAGTCTGAGAACTATCTTAATTTGCTTGGTAACGGATACAATCTCTTTACAGCGAACGTAAGTCCACAGAGGTGTATCTACTTTGAGTTTCTAAGCCTTACAATTCCGCCCAAGATACCTCATCACTTCTGTCCCTGTACATGAATTAACACTCCCCAATAACCATTAAAGTTCTTTTGCCAAATCAAAATCTCACCAACCAAGCATTCCCCATTCCCAATTTAAATGAGACGACGATTGCAAAACTTCACAACCGTTCGTGATTAATTTACTCCTTCGCTGAGATTCACAACACCAGATACGCCAAGGTACCACGGATACCTTTGCCAGCTGCCTAAAACAAAATACATTTTCTGAACAAAAATACATTTTCTAGGAGAATATCCCCGAAAATGGGAAAAAACACTCGAAAAAAAGTAGGTATCCCCGGTATCGCAGATCAACATAAGCTCATGCCTAACAATCCAAACCCCCAAAACCTGAACACACTTATCACCATCAATAATAGCGAAATTGTTTTCGGTGCAATTCGCACCTCATAAATCACGAATCGTGTCTAATTCCCATTATTCCGCGGCGCAGCACCAGCAGCAGCAGTATCTGCTAGAGTACCATTTCAGCACACCACTGCCGTCATCGTCGCCATCCTCATCATCACCATCATCATCGGCATCCACATCCACCGCAATGCGATAGAGGAGGTGAGTTTGTTTGTTACTAATCCGCGAACTATTTGTTCGACAATTGTCCGCTACAGCCTCCACCTTCTCCGGAGCACATCAGCAGCGTATCAGTGGTGTGGCAGGGTATACCTAGCATGGCTGCCTGGACGATATCTCACAGCGACACCGCGTAGAGCAAACTGTTTGGTTATGTTGAGTAAACTTCCATAACCCTTCCGCGGACGCACAGCGAACGACCGGCGGGAGGAGGGAAAGAGCGCACGTTTGGTCTTTGGGACCCCGGCATCAGCATCAGCACCAGTGCAACCCATAATCACCTGAGATCTTCTCAGAATGCATTGTTGTAGATACTCTGTCAGTAACCAGCCAGGTATCCCAGGGACAATATGAGAGAGTGGTGCACACTCGTCCAAGGTGTTAATTTTCGTAGCCTTAAATATTTTTGTTATTACTGCGAGCGTGTCGGTTCACAAGGGTCACAGTGTGAATGGTTTCTCCTTGTGCTCCTTGTGCTCTTGGAGCAACAATTTGTTGTGGCAAATCACCTGAACTGTGGGGTGCGGCGGTGGTGGCGGCAGCTTGAAATGTTGTGGGTTTCTCAATCGCAAGACGTCGGTCGTCGTCATCGCTGGCGATGGATAAACTTGGCGCAGAGCAGAAATGATTGGCACGAAGTCGAAGCGTATTTTATGGTGCGCTATCCCTCAAAGCGTGTCAGTCGAGCTCACGAGCTCATTCAGCAGTTTGGAGTTACATTTTAATTATGGTTACAGATTCGGAGACTCACTGGAGTGTGAAGTTGTGGAGATCTGATGGGCGCATGGGAATAACGTGGGTGATTACTTTCTAGAGGAAGCTATTATATAAATGTGCAAGTGCTTTGCTGTCACTTTGACAGCATAATCAAAATATTAATCAATCAAAGCTTCACAATTGCATCTTAACTATGCCAACATATTTGAGTCATTGATTTGTTAAATAATTGGCGAATGTCAATTTTTCCATTGACAGGTCGATGACATCTGTCAGTTCATGACAAACGGTTGCAGCAATAGAATGATAAATTTGTAGCTAACACATCTAGCGCTCGCTATCTGAGAAAGTAGTAGACATTTTAGGATAGGTTGGGAAGGGTGTCTTATAGGCTAGGTTAGGTAGATGGGTCCCTTGAGCAAAGGAAGTCACTGCTCACTTAGACCAACAGTTCGGGTCCATTGTGCCCAATCATTTAACCCTGGAAACGCTGTAAAGATAGTCCGCTGTTAGAACCACCCAGATAGTGATATGAATCTCAGGAGGTCCATCAGCACTATGTTACCTAAGTCCTCCAGCTCCGAGAAAAAGTAACTACCAAGAGCAGTTATTCTTCTAACGGATAGGGCAGGACAATGACAGCAGGTGGCGAACAGATTCAATTTCTATTTCGTCTTTGCAACACACCGAGTAGCTCAGCGTGAACGCCAATGGCACTATGGCCAGTAATTATGCCGGAAACGACCCGTGCTTTATAGCGACTAAGTTTTACCAGAGAGCCTGATCTCTTCTTGCTGAAGGCCGGCCATAGCGCCCTGGCCGTTGCGCATGCTTCCAACCCATGAACCCAGCGTCTGTTTGCTCTACCGGTGGCTTCATCTTTTATTTTCTTTCGTAAGGAATCGATTGGAAATACTACAAAAGGGAGGGCCGGCGATAAGTGTAGCGCCGACCCTTTCCTAGCAAGCTCGTCAGCTCTTTCGTTTTCTTCGATATTCACATGCCCTGGTATCCAGCAGAGGGTCACCGCATTGGCCGTTTAAGAGTGATTTGCAGGTTCTCACAAGCCTCGACCCAATTACAGCAGATTCCAGAGCCGTTCCTGTGGAGGTGGTCTTGGTAATACGGAAAAAAACGGTGTCTGATGGTTAGGTTAAGTTGTCTGTCCACACGAGAGTGCAGACACACTTAGACCAGTGAAAGATTTTGTGATACCATGAGTCCACCATTAGGCCAATCAGGGACTAACAAAACCAACCGGAGCTTTTGATAAAGCGATGGATGCACATGACGCCTAAGGACGCCAGATCGTCGAGTTCCTCACGGAAGGGGGACCCTAGATGTAGAATTTTTTTATGCGACAGGGCTGGACAAGTGCATATGAGGTGAAGGATGGTTTCTTCCTCGTCCCTACAGCTCCTGAAGAAGTCGTTGGAGAAGAGGCCAAGTCTCTTGGTATGTTGGTCTATAACACAGTGTCCAGTGAGAACACCGATAAAGCAGCTGATCTGTGGTGGCATTAGCTTGTTCAACTCGACACTACGTTTTTGGTCTAGCCTAGGCCAGATCTGTCTCGAAATGTGACACGTTGAGCCGTTTTCCCATCTGAGGTTGGTCTTGCTAAGTAAATGCTTACATGTAGGGAGGGGCATACAGAAGGTTTGCCTATCATGCAGAATCCTTAGAGTACTACCCTGTCTGGCGAGCTTGTCCACCCTGCAGTTTCCTGGAATGTCCCTGTGGCCTGCCACCCAGCATAGGTGAATGTTGAGTTGCTCTGTCATCTTCGTAAGAGACAAACGGAAATTTAAGACAGCCTTAGAAGTAATGGAGCACGAATGGAAGGATTGGCGCTTGACTGTCAGTGAAAATGCTAATATTCCTGACAGATAGTACATTACACTTCAGTCAGGACAGGGCTTGGCACCCAGCATAGGTGAATGTTGAGTTGCTCCGTCATCTTCGTAAGAGACAAAAGGAAATTTAAGACAGCTTTAGAAGTAATGGAGCACGATTGGAAGGATTGGCGCTTGACTGTCAGTGAAAATGCTAATATCTCTGACAGATAGTACATTACACTTCAGTCAGGACAGGGCTTCCTTAATCGCCATGATTTCCGCCTGAAAAACGCTACAATAATCAGGGAGGCGGAATGAGATGCTCAGGTTGAGCTTTTCGGAGAAAACACCACGACCCACCTTCGGTCTTGGAGTCATCTATAAAGAAGTGACCCGAACTGCCATCAACAGGGGGAGAGTTGCATCCCACTTAGGGATGCTGGTACGGAAGTTACGGTCAAATCTCAGTTTCGGTGGGGTATAGTTCGTATTTTCGTGGGTGAAGTTGAGAAGATCAAGGATCAAAGAGTGGTCAGTGTGATAACTAGACCACTGCAAGGAGGCTTTTAGACGGATGACCGCACAGGCTGCAATCTGTTTGCCGAAAATATCTAAGGGTAGCAGGTTGCACAAAATGTCCAGTGCTGCGGAGGGAGTGGTTCTGAGTACACCACTGATGCACATGCATGCAGATATTTGCACCTTAGCTAGTTGATTGAGGTGGACAACCCCATCAAGAGCAGGCCACCATACGATCACGCAATAAAGTGGTATAGGCCTGATAACAGATACGTGCAGCCAATGAGGGACTTAAGGTTTCATACCCCAGCTCCTACCTAAAGCCTTTTCACAGGAATAGAGAGCTACATTGGCTTTCCTGACGCATTCTAGTAGATTGGATTTCCAGTTCAATTTCCTGTCCAAAATAAGACCAAGGCATTATCCGTTACCAGTGAAGGTGGGACTGGTGCCATTTATCATAGGAGGGTCAATTAGGGGAGCTTTATATTCCCTCGTAAAGAGAACGAGTTCCGTTTTATAGGGATTAACCCGCAGTCAACATTTGGAGGCCCATCAAGTGAGCCGAAGGAGACCATATTAAAGGGTTTCCCTGACAGTGTCTGTGTGCTTACCGGAGGGTGTCTGATAGAACAACGCATTTCTACCCGGAGATTCTAAGGCCCGTTGTAAATCCCTTCCTTACTAAGGTTGCGAGAAAAACTTACCCTCTTGCCAGCTCGTGAAACAATTTATAACTCTCAATATATTTGACTTTCCTATCTCTGCTCGTTGTTCTTGTAAAGTGGAATATTAAAAAAGTAGATGTTGGATCGACTCCGTTTCTTAATCGTTTCCTACATATAATAGTAAGGAAAAAGCCTGCCTCGAAGTGGAATGCAGACGTCGTAAGAGACAAGCGAAGAAGAAGTGCACCCAGCTTCAAACAGAGAGTATGGTGAGCCTGTTTCGGGAGCTGGAGGAAATATTTTCCACGGCTGCTGATACAAACTAGGCTATCCAGGAGCTTCGGCAACACAATATAAACAAGGGTGCAACCATCTTAAAAATAGCTGCTCAAAGAAGGAGCAGCAGGGGGAGGATGCTCATGAGACTCTACTTCAAACTTCATTAACAATACTAAGTGCTGCTTCTTTTGGATGACGACGAAATTTTGCATAGGTGGCGACAGTATTGTGAGAACATTTGAATGAACAGTTTCCCCGACTATACTTTTCCAAAACCACTCCTAACGATGAAAGAGAATTTAGTGAGGCGGTCAAATACACAAAAAAAAAAAAAAAACAAAAAAAACTGATACCCTCTGGAAACAAATGGGAGCCATCTGTTTGGATATGTGGATGACCAAAACATGTACGAGGGAGCAAAGACAAAAGTAAGATACTCGCTGGAGTAACCAATCAAAGTCGGGGTGCCTCAGGGAAGCGTCTTAAGACCTTTGCTCTTTATTGCAGTCCTTGACTATCTATTGTTCTTGAAGATAGAGTGACGGAACTGAAAGTGCATCAGTTATTCTTTGCTGATGATGGTGCCATCATAAGTAAGGGTCATACGTCCCTTGCAACGAACACTTGACGTAGGTGGACAATTTTGGAGGGAAATGGGTACCGCATTATTCCAATAAGACTTGTGCTGCCAGTTCTCCGACTCACTCAGGACTATTTCAGATAATTATTTAAACTATTATCGCGTGTGGTCGAAATAAGACCGAGGGGAATTTAACTTACTTAAATGTTACATACGCACATGATTTTTTTTCTGCACATCTATGGCACAGTACCTTTCGAATGATATAAGTTTCATCCCCCTCCTTTGATAATAAATACTTTAAAAACGTACGATAAGTTTCGTGCTCACGTATTAATATACAGATGCTGAGTCCTACTACAAAATTGGTTGACGTCCAAACGCCTTTAAAATAGCTAAGCAATTTTTTTGGAATATACAAGCTATTACGTTTTATATAAACAAACCTCAAAAGCTTCGCATAGTATACTCAACAAGAAATCCCTAACCAAAAATATAGGTGAGTCGGCTGCTTATTTTCGAGAAAAAAAAAATAGATTTCCCCACATTGCAATGAGCAACGGCACTAAAATGCATAGAACACCACAAAAAAAAAAAAAAACAACACACCGCAATCAGTCTCTTTGCTCCCCAACGTCCCGCAACCTAAGAGGCGTATTACGGAGACTTCCCCGGAATCTCCTTCCAACCAGAAAAATATAGTCAATTGTAACGATGCTGTTAGAAATACGTCTGTGCATGAGCTTAAAGCATTAATCGAAGGTTCAATGGCAAACTTTCTGGAGGACAAGTTGAAAAATTTGCCGACCAGACTCGATATGGAAGGAATCACCTCCGAAATACAGGCACTGCAAAGAAGTAATTCGACACTGCAAGCTCAAGTACAACAGAAGAAAACTCCCTGCACAGTGTTGGAAAGTAAACTAGAGTTTTTGGAAAAGAAAACGAGTGAAAGGGAATGTTGTGGTACATATGCCGGCACAAATTGGTGTGGATGCAGGGACGAGAGCCAAGGAAATGGGCTTGGAGTTACTTTGTATGACGGATGCCGCTCTTGTGACGGATACACGGGTGCTGCGTTCTAATAACAACATTGAGAACGTCATTGTAAAACTGCGCGAAAGAGATGACGTGGGTCGCATATTGAATTCAGCACCGAAAATTCGAAGAACTGGTGTCTCTATACACAGAGATTACACTACAGCATCACGGGAAAGAAGGAGGCTTCTATTAAAACTAAAAACTGAAGTTGCTACTAAAAACAGAAACAAAAAAACTGAACTGCGTGGGCAAACACTGAAAGTTGGTGACAAGGAGTTTCACTACGACAGCAACAACAACTTGCGATGCGGAGGTGACAGCGGAATGCCAATTCTCCAGCAGATGATCAATGGCACCTCTCAGCTGACAGCGGTGAAAGGTTCATACATAACGGCTAATAAAGAGTTTAAGGCGCTTTGCGTAGCACAAAGGAGAATGCATTATGAATCAGAGGCTCGGAGACTAGTGTACTGTAACAATCCCTCAGAATTCTGAAAATTGGCTACAAAACTAAATGGTGGAAAATATGTCATAGCCAGGGAACCAAGTCCAACTGACCTTCAAGTTCATTTCGAAAAGCTTCTGAACCCATCTGGCAGTACGCTTAGTATGCAGTATGCTATGCCTGGGTTCCAAAACGAAACTTTGGATAGGCCAATTGTATTGCAGGACGTTGTTGAGGCGCTTAATGGTCTTAAGGATGGTAAAGCTGCTGGATCGGATGGGATACCAGCCGAGTTCTACAAATATGGTACAAATGAACTAAACACCAATCTTACCTACTTATTCAACAACATTTTCGAAAATGGCATAATACTGCAGCGCTTCAAAGAAGCCCTGATCTTCCCGATTCACAAAGAAGGTTGTATGACAGACCCAGGGAACCACCGAGGTATTTCCTTTCTAAATGCGACATACAGAATTTTTACAGCGATACTGCAAAGTCGATTAACTGCGTGGATAGGTACCAACAATCGGCTCAAGGAATATCAAGCAGGTTTCCGGCCAGGATATTCCACTGTCGATCACGTGTTTGTCTTAGATAGTATTGTGGAGTCCTTTCTCTTGAGGAATAAGAAACTATATGCATTCTTCGTTGACTTTAAGGCAGCTTTTGACTCAGTAAATCGAAATGCTTTATTCTACAAGCTTTTTGGCATGGGCATGTCACTAAAGTTTGGACGAGTAATTAAAAATTTGTACGTGGATACCAAGGCAGCTGTATGGAATGGTGAGGTCTTATCAGAATGGTTTTGTTTGGGATCCGGGGTAAGGCAGGGTTGTGCTCTCAGTCCAAGTCTATTTGCACTCTTCATTGAAGATATAGTTGATTTCTTACATGGAGCCGTTGAGTATGGAAGTGTGTTGATTAAAGCCCTCCTGTTTGCAGACGACGTAGTCCTTTTGGCGTACTCACCCGAATCTCTACAGCTTTCAGTAAACCGACTCTCTGAATACTATAAAATGCGGAATCTAGTGGTAAATTTGAGCAAGTAGCAAATAATGATTTTTAGAAGAGGTGGAGGCAGAAACTGCGCAAATGAAAAATGGCATTTCAATGGGGAAACTATCCAAGTGGTGAAAGAGTATAAGTATCTTGGAGTATATTTTACAAGAAATCTCAACATGGAAAGGCACCTTAAAGAGAAATTGTCGAAGTCGAAAATAGCCATCAACGTTGCCTGGAGAAAATGTTTCACCAACAAATATATAGCTCATATCAGCAAATATAAAGTTTTTGAATCAGTTTCGAAATCCGTTCTCTTCTACGCTGCACAGGTATGGGGAGGAAAACAATTTGAGACGGTGGAAAAACTACTCAGGTTTTATATAAAGAGAGCATTTCATCTTCCACCGAACACGCCAAACTACATGCTCATGTTGGAGACAGGCTTATCACCACTCTTCGTAAAAACCCTAAAACTACAGGTGGATTACGTACTTAAAGTACTAAGCATGCCGGACTATAGACTACCTAAGAAAGCGGCTTTACAATCTATACGAAATAAAACTGGCTGATACAAAGAGTGTCTGGGACTAGCTAGTGGATGTGGAATAGAGCTTAGTGTGGAGGATGCGAGGAGTTGGAAGCCAAAACTTTACCAATTGCTTGCGCATGTGGATGAGCAGATCAGAGAAAGATTTCTGGAAGAGGCAGCAGAGTCACTCCATAGAGCAGTCTACAGTCGGTTATGTCACAATTTGGAGCAGAATAATTACTTCCGGGATGAGTACAGCATAGAAGAAATAGCAACGATCCTAAAACTGCGTGGAGAGCTAATGAAACTGAATTACATACCCCACAGGTATGACCTACCACTAGTCTGCAGCATGTGCAATTTGTCAGAGAGAGAGGATACGTTTCATTTTCTTGGCAGGTGCCCAATTTTGGGGGAAACAAGGAGATCTGTGTTTGGAAATGATTTCATGTCAGAAAACCAAGTCCTGTAAATCCTCAATGAGATTGACGTCACAACACTAACCAGGTACTGCAAAATTGCTTTACAATATAGACAGAGTCTCGGATGAAAACTTCTGAAAAAAATTGTAAATGAAATAAGAAAAATAATGAATTAACTTATCACTGTGCTATTAGTCTACAATTAATTAATGTTTTACTTTTTGTCAACCAGGTAGACGGCAATGCCAATGCTAACTGATTTTTGTTTGATTTTGATTTTGTAAATATTTTAGTATAAATATAAAAATCTAATCTAATATACAGATGCTTCTGTAGTGCGAAAAGTTCAAATATCTGCGATTCATGATCAATAGCGAAGAGAGGCAGGTCACTGTGGATTCTATTTGGTCACTGATAGTTGGCAAGCATTTGTCTGAAATCAGAATGACTAAGTTATCCGCTTAAGATACCTCCTTCAGCAAAACTTTCAATCGTTTGCCCCTCGAAGATAGGTGCCCGGCCTACGCATGTACTACAGATGCTAGCATTCAAGATGCTGTGACGAACTTACTGACGAATAATCCGTAGAAATACGACATTTGAATATCCTACCAGGCAGCACAGAAAGGCTCACCACGTCCACCTAGCAAAAGCGAGAACATCTCCTAGAAAAATTCTTGTTGTTACAGAACAAGGAAACTATGGAAGTCATGGAATCAGCAGACATCTCCAGACATCTCAGGGAGCTGTTGCAGCGTAATAGGCTTGTGTTTCAAGTCCAGATATATGAATTTTTCTGAAGTAGCTGGCGGATATTGAAGAGAGCTCTAGGAAGCCGCATTTCGCTTTGTTAAACAGTTGACTTTCCATTAGCTTGTTCTGATGTATCTATTTGTCTCTGATAACTCACAGATGCTGTGCGTAGGCTCTAAAAGTATTTTTTTTTTAAAAATTAAAGAATCACATGCATGGGTGCTAAGCGAAAGCCGGATCATGAAGAGGTTATTAGATAAACTTGCCATTTAGGTCACTGAAAGGATGTAGTTCAGCACATCTATCAAACATTTTATAGAGACGTCGCTTTGAAAATTTCGTTAATAAGGTTTAATTTAACAACAGCCCGCTGGAAAGTGTTATACACAAAGTACTCCTTTACCCAAAATATGCATTTGTAGCTCCTGTCCGGCTTTTCGATAGTATGACTCCATCTCCTGAATTCAAGTACATATCTCCTACCGGGGCAACATCCAATTCAACCTCCGAACCATCGATCATTCCATCTCATTGCAGTCGAGTTCATGTCCACCCACCTCACGTAAATGCACTCGCCTAGTGATCTCTCACCAGAGCGGAGGAGAACCCACCCGCCTTCCTTTGCACCGCAAATTCCAATAAATATTAACCAATAACAACTGATCAATCAGCAAATAACATCCAGCCTAACACTTTCACACTGTAGCGGTGGCGGCGGCGATCCATATACATCCTCCCTGAAGATGCAGGAAATCATATCACGAATCAACTGCCGCCTTCCAAGCCACCCCCGTCGCCCCCCAGGGGCCACATCATTCCGCCGAACCAGCAAAAAAATCTGCGAAAAGAATCACAAAACGCAGATAAAACTAAGAAAATTCACAGGCAATTTGTAAATTCCTTAGAAAATATAAACAGATAACAAATTAGCAGTCAACGTCGTCGAGTCAGTAAGAACAACGACGACGTCGGCAGAGAAGGGTAACGCACAGCACCACACCACAAGGTTCATCTACCAGCAACGACGACGAAGGCGACGAGGACGACTTCGACTTCTGGCACACCACCACACCACTACACCACCAGCAAAAGATAAATAAAACCTAATAAATAAAATATCGAGGGGTTCTCCTCCTCCCTGGTGATGGTGGAGGAACTGCAACAAAACAAAGGACCAGATGAGCATCGCCACAATCAGGGAAAGAACTTACAAAAGAAACGATGCGACCGACGGGCCAACTCAAAAAGAAGAAGCGTAACAAAATAAAACGAGCAACGGACCCGCCGAATCCCGAATCCAGACTCTCCCCAAATCACGATGGCAGATTGTTCACTTGATTCGGGGAGTTCTTCTGCTTCGCCTCGTAGTAGTCGTTGTCGTTTTGCATTGTAACACTTTCACGGCTCGTTGAGTTCGAGATGAGTTTGTTGGTTGTTGGCTCTCGGCTGGCCGATACACACCGCACAGCACAGGGGTCTGTGTGCTCTAAGACCGCGCCAAGATTTAACTCACACGATAGTGAGCGAGTACTGTGCACGCGATTCTACCGAATAACAAAAAGGATACGAGAACTGAATCGAATCGCGCGCGATCTTTCCGAACTGAAAGAGAATAAACGAACTAACTACCTCACCTATGCATCACCACCACCATCATCATCATCATCATCATCAGCAGCAGCAGCAGCAGCATCATCATCATTCGCACCGGAGTTGGTTGCATTCTAGGAGCGCACTTCCACCACATCGGCCATCCAATCGGACTCCATCGAAGGAGTCTAAATCGAAAAATTAAACCCAAGAAGGAGGTACGAGTGGTGCGGCGGATCTCCTCGCTCCAGATTGAATTGGCTTTAATGAGAACAGCATGAGAGCAGATGGGTGAATGTTGAGGTTTTTATGGCAAACAAGCAAGCCTGGCAGATTGATTTATCAGCGTTGCAGAGCCCATCGTTTGTTTGACAGCGAAATCGCTGCTAAACCATCATAGGCTTTCAAATTGCCTGACCGTGGAGGCAGAAGTAATTAAATTAATTTAGTTCACGCTACTGTGAGGTAAAGAGGTAGGTATTCGGGGCAATCAAAGCGCTTCGATCCAGAGTGAGTCTTTCTTCATCAACAGTGAAACGGTACAGACTAGATTTTTTGAACAGCTTACCTAGTCTTTCGCATCCCAATTTGCAATTTTGCATGATAGATTCAAGGGACAATGAAAATCCTGCATCTCTCGCCCTCAGATGTCCCCCGGAAGTCCCATAATTTATTAAAGTTTCGTCTCGATTTCAACTGTCTAAGCAAGTATCAGATACTCTCTTATATCAGAAACGGCAGCTCCTGCTGCTGTCAGCCTTCTTGCGACAGCTGAGCGATTTTTGGGAGTATCGAATTGTACAAACAATCAACAAGTTCCGTGCTAACATGGACCTGACTAAACTGACTAAACTGACGACATGCAAAAAGAAGCTTAAGCGTCCAATAGTGGGGAGAGCCCCTAAAGCTCAACTTTGGAGAATCAGACTCATCGATTTCCATGAAGTCCCTGCATCTACAAATCCACAAAGCAAAATAGAAGCCACTTGATCGAACTACCACCAACGGGGCATGTCATGAATTGCAAGCATCGACATCGAAACCCCAATGTGGGAAGTCTTAATATTGAAACACACGTTGTCAGGAGGAATAAAAAGAAGCATTGGCAACATGAGATCTTGAAGATACAGAGAGCAGGCAGCAGAAAAGCGGTTCAGGAATTCTGTCAAAGGGTTCGATTTCCGAATTGACCTGCAAGAACAAAACCAGGAACACCTAAGTTCAAACGCAGTCGATGTGGAAAATTCGGGGAGACTACTTTCGCGGAGTGTTGAACGGCGATGAGAACCAAAATACCAACGTCAAGCAATCTGATAATCTTCACTTTGAAGCTGACGGATCGCCGGATCACTACTCTTGAATCGAACAAATCCGCTGACCGAGATGCTTCAAGAGCTGAAGAAGACCTAAGACTGGAGAAGATGACATGGTAGGAGGTACTCGTATGTAGCAGTTTATCATCACATATGGTAGGATCAAAGCATGCGTCATGGTTGGACCCTCAGCACTATTAATGCGATTTTTTTTTTTGCCTAGGGGGTAGTTGAAAAACGCTAATGCGTACGAAAAACAGTCCCGCTCTATTTCAAGAAGTGAGAAACTCCTGCTCACTAAAAACCACCTTTAACCCCTTTCAACCTGACACCATCCACTCCGGAACAGCTTAAGCATCACTTCAGAATGGTGTCGTTTTCTTTCCCCTCTAAGGACCGGCTTTTTCACATTTTTCTCCTGGTGCGGGTTTATAATATCTTGCCGGTAAGGCTTTCAATTTCGTAAACTTACTGAGGGTATGTTTACTTCCTCCTCTCATTTTTTCGATCTGAGTACCGTCTCAATGAATAAAGATATTTTATTCCACATGTCGATAATCGAGACCACCCTGTTTATGGCATTTTCTGGAGAAAAGCTGCCTATCTCCGACTCCAGGCTATTTTTTCTGCTAACCAGCTGTTACAGGTGATAAAGGTATGATACGCATCGTTTTTCAAAGAGTCTCCATATTGGCAAGCTGCGCTCCCTACTTTTTTCATCTTGTCACAGGTCGGTAAGGAATTTCCAATATTTGGTCAGGACATTGGAATAGAGATGGTGGCGGAGGAGCCCTTAATGGGCCAACGGCAGCGCTCATACTCCCGTAGTGGACTACTGGCACCGCTGTAACCGTCCACTCGTCCTAGGGGAATAATTAAGGAACTGGCCCTCCAGGTTGGGGGTTGTACCATCGGGTAACTTCCCTACCACGTAAAAAATCTATGGTTCCGAAACAAAAAAAAGCCTCTTATAAGGATGACTCAACTGATGACGACCGCAGCAAACGAAATAAGGACAACGACCTTCGGATATGTACGTGGAATGTTCTGTCCCTTTACAGACCACGTGCAGCCGAACAACTAGCAGAGGCCCTAGACTGCTATAAAGCAGATATTAGCGCCATCCAGGAAGTGCGATGGGATGGGCCGGGCAAAAAGAGGATGAAAAACTGTGACATCTACTACGGTGATTGCTACAGAGGCAACAGGCAACGCTTATTCGGATGCGGATTTGTCATACGCGGCAGACTTAGGCAAGAAGTCTTAAGCTTCCGACACGTAAGCGAGCGTATTATGACTATCCGGATCAAGGCTAAATTCGCTAACATAAGCCTAATATGTGGTCATGCCCCATGGAAGTAAAGGACCCTGCCACCAAAGAGTGTTTCTACGAGCTCCTTGACAAAACATACGAGCAATGTCCTAAATACGACGTTAAAATCATATTGGGCGATTTTAACGCCAAAATAGGAAAGGAGGACGTCTTTGGAAGGGCAGTCGGTAAGCATAGCCTACACGACACCACGTCTGATAACGGACTAAGGCTAATTGATTTCGCTGTGGAGCGAAATGTCACCATAGCAAGCACATGGTTTCCTCATCTCGATATTCGTAAGCAGACATGGTGGTCCAATGATCATGTAACGATCAACCAAGTTGATCATATTGCGATCGACGCAAGGCATGCCTCCAGTATTCTGGATATCCGGACCTTCCGAGCGGCCAACATAGACTCGGATCATTACCTTGTTGTAGCCAAGGTACGAATGCGGATATTCCAATCTGAACAACAAAGAAGAATCACTGTGAGAAAATTTAACGTCGAAAAGCTACAATCGCAAGAGACCGCCAGACTCTTCGCTGAACGTGTATCCCGAAATCTATCAATCACCCCTATGCCGCCAGCATCAAGTGCCGAAGACCAGTGACAACGTTGCCAATATGCCATCAGAAACGCCGCAACTGATGTGCTGGATCCCACCACCGCGAAATCCCGGGTTTAACGAAGAATGCCGGCGAGTGCATGCAGCAAAACAAGAGGCATACAAAGCGGCGCTGCAAAGGAAACCGAGAGCTGCTCCTGAGCTCTACGAGCAAAAGAGACGGGAAGAACATCGGCTTCTCCAAAAGAAGAAGAAAGAGCATGAGAAGCGCGCGTTTGAGAATATCGAGAGTTTATACTCCAGGAATAATGTACGGAAGTTTTACCAAAAGGTAAAAAGAACGTGTCAGAGAAGTAATACCCGTACAGAAACCTGTAGAGATGAAAATGGAAACCTCGAAGTAGAATCACAGTCGGTGCTGAGAATATGGAAAAACCACATCCCACTGTCACGCAGAATGAACCATCCAAATTTCCATCCACCTGACCAAAACGAAGTGCGGATAGCAATATCCAAGCTAAAAAAATCCAACAAGGCTACTGGACCTGACGGCTTACCGGCCGAACTTTTCAAGGCAGCTGCGGATGAATTGGTAGAGTGCATACACCAACTCATCTCTAAGATTTGGTCAGACGAATGTATCCCTGATGAATGGAACCTCAGCATCGTTTGCCCGATCCACAAGAAAGGAGACCCCCTCAACTGCGCCAATTATAGAGGCATCAATCTCCATACATAGATCTTTTCTGCGATATTGTGTGAACGCCTGAAACCTTTTTTCAACAGCCTGATCGGACCCTATCAGTGCAGTTTCGAGCCAGGAAAGTCCCCATCGATCAAATCTTCACACTTCGGCAGATCCTGGAGAAAACCCAAGAATTCCAAATCAATACTCATCACTTTATCGATTTCAAGGCCGTCTATGACAGCATCTATAGAGAAGAACTTTATAGAGCCATGTTTAGTTTTGACATCCCTGCCAAACTTGTCCGTCTGTGCAGACTGACGATGGAGAACCCTCGCTGCTCCATCAAGGTCGGTAATGACCTCACCGAGACCTTTGACGTCAAAAAGGTTTTAGACAAGGTGACGCGCTGTCATGTGACTTCTTTAATATTGTACTTGAACGGATTGTCCGGAACTCACAAGCCAACACCGGAGGCACAATCTATTAGAAGTCTGTACAACTGCTTGCATACGCCGATGATATAGACATTATCGGAAGAACTCAGCGGGCTGTCACCGGTGCGTTTGCAAGCATTGAGGCGGAAGCGGCCAAAATGGGTTTAGCGATAAACCAGGGCAAAACCAAGTATATGCTGTCAACAAGAAGGGAAAGCCAACACCGACAAATTGGACAAAACATCACAGTGGGCTGCTATAACTTCGAGGCAGTAAGGGACTTTGTCTACCTTGGCTCTGCTATAAACTCTACAAACAAGATCAGCGCAGAAATCAATCGAGAAACCAATCGCTGTTTTTTGGGCTTATAAGGCAATTCAACAGTAAAGCCCTATCTCGAACAACTAAGGAGACTGTATAAGACTCTGATCATCCCAGTCCTGCTTTACGGCGCTGAAACATGGACTCTATTAAAAGACCTAGTCAAAAAACTGCGTATTGGACGTCTGAGATGGCTAGGACATGTAGAACGAATGGACACCAACGCTGCGGCCCGCAGAGTCTTCGAATCTAATCCCGAGGGACGACGCAGTATAGGGAATTATCGCCGTAGGTGGCGCGCACAAGTTCAATGGGACCTCGATCAACTTGGAGTGCGCAACTGGAGGCAATTAGCTAAAGACAGAGCTAAATGGAGAAGCACAGGTTCACCCCGAACTGTAGCGCCACCTAAGTAAGTAAGTAAGTGGTGAGTAAATAAGAATTTTAAATTTCAAAATTCAACGGGGTCTGGAACTGCATAAATCTTAGCCAAATTGTTAAAATTTTACATTTGGGGAGCTTGAGGGTTAAGTGGACAATATTGTACAAAATGGCGGAAGTAAACGAGTAAGGCCGTGTGTCACTTGGTAGTTCGGTTTTTTAGTGCAAAATATTTTGACGTTTTCTTGGATGTTGAAGAAATAAAGTTTTGGTTTTTTGCTTCCGCCATTTTATGTACTATTTTCCACTATTTAGCCCCCAAACCGCCGCTACAAAAGTAAATATCAGGTTTTAGCCAACGTCTATTCTGACTTATCTAAGCTTCAGTCATTCACCACGTTAGTATCAAATCGTATGGACAATACATGAAAGGGCCTTAGGTGATTTCGGTCGGTCGGAGTAAGCTCCATTAGGACTAAGGTTTGGTCTAAACACGTCGAGTCGAAAACATCCAAGGCGGTCTCAGTATTCTGGCGCTCTATTCTCTGGATCTACATGGCTATGATAAGACCACTTCTCGCATATGCGCCGGTTGTTTGGTGGAAGGGGATCTCGCGTAAATATGTGGCTGCCTTTGCGTCAAACTCCAAAGAACGGCTAGTCTCGGCTGCGCGGGACCTCTGCTCTAGATGCCTTGCCGAACTTACCTCCCCTCGATACTTGTATCATGGGTTGCACTATCAAAGCCATCCATCGTCTTAGTTTTTGGTATACTCCACACTGGAATTCTGATGAACTTGCGCGACACTTATCTTACGACTCCGGTCTTATGGATATGCCGTCCGATGCAATGACACCAGAACTCCAGCTGATGCGCAAATTCAGAGCCGACTTTCCTCGTGTTCAGGACTGGCTTCGGGCAGAGTCTGAGCCGGGAATGGAATGTAGTCCTATTTTCACGGACGGGCCCAAAACCAGTCAAGGGTTCGGCGCTGGTGTCTTCGTTGAAGTCGACAAGATTAGACTTCTTTTCTCGTTAGGCAAATATGCGTCTGTTTTCCAGGCGGAAACTTATGCAATCCTAATGCCCATGAACTATGTTGTGAAGAACAGGTGGAAGGGCGTATCATTTTCGTCTATAGTGACAGTCAGGCTGCGCTTAAAGCCTTGCTTAACTCTTTAACCACTTCCAAAATAATTCGTGAAACCAAAAACTCTTTGAAAGCGGTCGCAAGACTGAATTCTCTGTCTCTTACCTGGGGCCCAGGTCACACTGGGATCTTGGAGAACGAGATCTCCGATGAGATTGCTAGACAACGCTCAGAGGAGGCTTTCTCAGGTCTCGAACCCGCGTTGGTCTCCCTGCGTCCTGGGTTAGGGCTTCCACTGACGATTGGGTCAATTGTGTGTGGCATGACTCTCCAGGATGCAGGTTGACTAAACGTATGCTCCCGGACGTCTGTAAGAAATCTGCGGTATTCTTGCTGTCTCTCAGCAGAAAAGTTTGTAGACAACTTATTGGCGTCTCGACAGGCCACTTCACTTTCGCCAAGCACCTTAACGTGCTGGGCTTAAGTGACACTACAATCTACGACGCTTGTGGAAAGAGCAACGACACTGCGGAACATTATCTCTGCGAATGTCCGGCCTTTGCTCGTATCAGGTGACAGATCCTCGGTACTGATGTGGTGAGTGTTGGTACTGTAAGCTCCTCATCACTGAAGTACTTGATTGGCTTTCTTCGAAAGTCAAGGAAATTCCAATAAAATGGGTAAATCAGGGTTTGCTCTCTGGTCGTACAATGGACCAGTTGCGTCTGAGTGCTCCAGTTGAGCGTTTCCTATCCCGACAAAAAAAAAGTAAAGGTCCCTAGAACTCTATGCTAATGAAATGGTTGAGAGCTTTCAATGCGGTTTACGACCTGTAAACGGCAGTCGTCTAAATCTTCACTGTTCGCGAAAAGCTGCAGAAGACTTAAAAAAATCAAGTTGACAATCCCGACCAGTTAACTGACTTCAAGCACGCGTTTGGTAGGGTATATTGGCGACATGTCATTTCTTGTTTTGGTATCGCTCATGGAGGACATCGATGGAAAATGTTCGTAGACCCGTCAAGGAAATGACATCACCGAGTACAGCAATACCACAAGAGCTATGCGAACAATTGGTAGAAGGAAGCGAGTAACTGGAGCGCATGTAAGACCTGAACAGCTGACGCTAAGAGTGGTGAATATTGAGGTTCGTGAAGCTCTTGAGTTGACGCCAAACGAACCGTTGCGCATTAGAGTATTACGAAAATGTATGTAGTTCCACCACAATCAAACAGTATGCAAGACATCTTCCACGAAACAATCGAACGCCAACGTCATGGTTAACCATTGATACTCGTATGTTAGGTCAGGACATAATTCAATACACAACTAGTCAATGACCATCGCCAGTAATCTTCATCGAGAAGAAATATGGAACATACATATGTTTCCGAACAGGACTCCTTATAATTTTTTTTTTTTTAATATGGCCACACGCCCGAATGGTGTGTAGGCACTACGACCAAAGAGATCTATCGTGCCAGAGGCCACTTTTTAGGTCAGTAGTACTTCCACTCTCCTTATGAAACTTATAGTTACGGCTGCGGAGGGGTTCCTTAAGTCTATTGGAGATATAATTTCTTTAAGGAAAAAACTTCTCGTAATTCTACACAGAGGTACGCACTTACATAGTATGTGTTCTGCGGTTTCGTCCTCTTCTAGGCAGAGGCGGCAGGTGATATCCTCCGTAATTCTTATTTTGTTAAGGTGGTAAAGTAGTTGATAGTGACCGGTAAAGAAGGTCAAAAGCCTTCTTATGTCGTTTCTGTCACATTTTAGGATATCAACTGCCTGTTTTTGGAAGCATTGGACAGCTCTTTTAGCTTGTCTGAGACCTTGGGAGTTATTCCAGTGGGAGATGCACATGTTGCGTTACCAGATGCTTAGGGGGTCAGTTTAAATGCGGAATCAGATATTCCGCAGAAAGGTTTAGGTCCAGTGAACAACTCAGAGCAGCCTTTCCTAGCTAACAGGTCTGCAGTTTCGTTGACGTCACCACCACAATTTTACTTTGTTATGTCGGGCCAAATTTTGTTAACTGCTCAAGCAGCTTAGAACTGATATTGAACTGATCAAGTGGGAGATCAGTGCCTTAAGCGCCGCTTGTTTGTCGGTATGTGGATTGAGGCACCTTTGATGCCTGAGTGCAAGTTTATGTTGGCACAAGTCTCAATAGCGTAAATCTCGACCTGGAAAACACTGGGACTCTTTTCAAGTGGTTTCGAAATTTTGTAATTGGGTCCATACACACCGGCGCCAACTTCTGAATCCATTTTTGATCCATCGGAATACCAGACGATTCCTTTTAGATCAAGCAACGGTCCGCCATTATTCCGTATATCACGGCTTGGTATCACAATCTCAAACCTAGAGTGATTTGCGCGTAAAGTCGGAAACTGTGTTGAGTATGTCTAGCTCGGCGAAGTCGGTTAATAGATCCATGAGATCCACATGATCCCATGCACTATTAACACACGACTTTCGAAGACTAACTGCACTGCGAATTGACACTTTTTGGATGAATATATGTAACGGAGTGAGTCCGATTATGGCTTCTATGGCTGTTGTGGGACAGGTATGCATACCTGTTGTATCGAAGCAAGCTAATCTTTGAAGTTTAGCGAGTTTGATGATAGCTGTGACGTTCTCGGTTCTCGCCCACCAGACAACTGACGCGTGTGTAAGTATGGGTCTTACAACCGTGGTATATGACCGTTGGGGGCAGACCCCAGGTTTTGCCACACATACGGCGACAGGACCACATGGCAGTAGTCGCCTTGGCAAATTTATGCTTAACATCGGCGTTCCAGTTAAGTTTCCTGTCCAGGACAACTCCTAGATATTTAACCTCATCGGAAAAATAAATGGTTGTGCCATTTAGAGTCACTGAGCCAATGTTCAGCATTCTTCTTCCTGTTAACGGTACAACGACTGCCTTGCTGAGGTTAATCGATAGGCCATCCCCAGCGCATCAGGCCGAGACTACAAGGAGTGCATTTTTTCCATGAGTTGACACATATTGTCATTATGTTTGTCTTTGATGATGATCATAGCATTATATGCATAGCCTATAGTTATGCAGCTATCGAGCATGGTCCTAACCCATCTGGTAGTAGGTTCGTCTATTCGCCTGTGTCTCATGGTACTAGTGATGGATTCATAACCAGTGTTATCAAAAGCACCTTCTATGTCAGGGAATGCACAAAGGGCGATTTCTCCTTGTAAGTTAGTTCAATTCTAACGTAGAACAATGACAACTGCTCCGTAAAAAGAACAGAGTGATGGTTAGCAGTGATGCTATCACAGTCTCCCTTCTAGAATGAACTGAACTAACAATGACACTGTGTTTTGGAAAATTGAATGCTAGGCATACCGTTTGGCTGGAGTTTACAGTAACCCAGACGATGTGAACCTAGATGATATGATGGTTCCTGCCAAAACTTTTGAAGAATTAGATATTTGCAACTGTTTACAATCTTGAAAGGTGTTTCCTGTAAATATACCTTCGTCAGTAACGATTTTGTCCAACGATGGTCTCCAACGCTCCATCGTTTTCTACAACGAGAAATTTTCCAAGACCGAAGTACATATATACTGGGTGAGGAGGACGAGTGTCTGTTAAAAACGTGGTACGACATGACATAATTTGGAACCGTTGGAAGTTTCTTTATTCCTATCTGCGGGACATTGTCGCCGATACCTGCAATTCATTTCCATTTTCTTAAATCTGTTCTCTACTGGATTGGACTACTTGAGCACTCAAAAATCCATTCATATCTGAACTTCCTTTATTTAAAGTCATCCAATAGTAATCTTGAGTAATCTTGAAATTATCGTATCAAACAGACGTCCAGACATTCGGTGCCATAAGTTTTAGAAACAAATGCACTCATAGAAGATTCCTATCACTCCACGCACGTAATCTGCGTTCCAAATCAATGAGTCACCCCGAAAGTGATCTCAAGTATACGAATATCTCATCAGAGATATTCAACTTCCCTTGCAGATAACTCAAGTGTGTAGGTCCGATTTTCAGTACAACATCAAAATGTAACCATAACCAGAAAGCAGAACGCCTTTTATTGCACTCCGAACATGCCATTACGATGATTGTGCTACCTGGCGACAACGATGTATGCACGTTAGGCACCATCAAGGACAGCTCATTCGGAAAGGATTCTATTTTCATTTCTTTTTTTTCTGGTTCCAGTTCAATGTGTGTGCATCATCAGCATCAGCAGCAACAGCAGCAGCACATCTATAATCACTACCACCACCAGCACTAGAACCAGCACCACCAGCACTTGCCAGACACTGAGATAATTTTGGAAGATTAGCTGAGTGCAGCACAGAGATAAGCGCTCCATTCCGCCTATCATAACGAAAACCAAATATCTTGACTTGTGGCTGTTTCTCGTATGTGCCTCTCTCTCACTGGGTCGCATCTTCCCCGCACACACATGTTCGTCCTGCAATGGGGATTGAGGGGGAGCTACTCTCTGATAAGCACCACTGTGACGGTGGAGCGCGCAGGGTAAGTGGTTGCCATGTGTAATCTTTCTGGCCAGGATGATGATGGAGGAGCAGAATCGCAAGGAAAAAAAATACAGAACGGCGCACAAAGATACAACCAGCGAAGGTGAACCGAAACAAACGAAATTATGGGCGAAAAAAAAAAATCACTTTATCTCGTTGCGAGTAGATGCATGCATGCATTTGCCACCATTACCATCTCGCAAGGAAGAACGTTCTGCACAAATACTCCGATAACATCCGCCATCAGGAGCAGCAGAAGCAACAGAATTACCACCAGCATGGCGATGGTGTTAGTGCCACAGCCACCGCCAGGCAATTGAAGGTGGATGAAATGTGTGTGGATTTGCAGCAATCTGTTAGGATTTCAGTCTTCTGATACAACATTGAAACCATCAGTGCTTCTAGGGGGGAGGAGTATATAATTAGGGACAGTTAGGCATTGTGAACGGGTACTGCAGGAAATTTTGCTTAATTCAATGAAAGACTCAAAAGCAAGCCAGTACTTGACGTGGTTGAGGTAGAGCTTCCGCACCGAAGGTACATGTCTACTGTAAGCATGCCTCTTGACAAATTTAAAACAGAAGTCTGCAGGGTAACTGCAGAGATTATAAACCACTTTAACTGCAATTCTGTCTTCAATTAACCACAATCATGTTTTCACTGTCAAACTGTCAAACGAAACGTGTCACTGTTTCAACACGTAGGTATTATCATGTAAGTAGGTCAACGCAAGCAGAAAACTTAGCGCTGCTGTAAAGCACACGTAGGTGCACTCTTCTTGGAGTATTCAAAAAGGTTGGACTTAATAGCTACTCCTATGCCTGGCGACTAATCCAAACTAAGTAAAACTAAAAGAACGATTTTTGAACTCAAAGGACGAACAACTACTTCGATAGATTAAAGCCTTCATTGGTTAGATCGTTGGAAGATCAAATCGCAGAATTTACAAAAGGTTTAGGGAGGCGTCTAACAGACACCACACATACAGATCAGACGCAATTTTCGATACCGGTCTAGTTCTCCTAGATCTCTGAAGATTTTTGGGATTAATAAACTTTTACCGAAGAATTTTTCCCACATGGTGATTCTACTCAGGCTAAAAGCTCAAACAAGGTTTTGAACAGTACAAGGCTGAGTTTTTCAAAGCGAATAATGGCAGCCTGTTGGCCATTTAGGAAGTTTTAAAATGCAAAGATAACTTGGTCTATGCCTGTCTAAAATAAACCGACTCACCTGGTATTGCCACGTTCAAAGAAGAGATCATTTGAACCCCGTTAAAAAGGCGATATAAATGAACGTTCCAAAGACATCGCAGGAGAGATAGGCTTATAAATGCCTGGAGCAACGACACTAGCATTTGATTGGCCTAAGTAACGAAGTGATCCAAAATCAAATAGGCGAACCCACAGGCGGATCAGTAGAAATGCGGTGAAGTGGGAGGGTTATGATCGCTTGTTTTCGGATCATATCCTCGCCGAAATAGGAAGAAGAAGAAGATAGGGGATGGTTGGTCGGTAGGTTGAGGTGGCGGTTCAAAAAGAAACCCAATTAGCGCTACTGTGCCATTTTGACACCACAAAACTCATGTACACCTGGTTGTTTGATGGAATATTCGGTTGAATAAGATGGATATGCTAGACTCAGCCTATCAAGTTTAGGTAAAGGATGAGGGCTCCAATCCTTTTCTCAGATATATCTCCCAGGTCGTCGAGGAAGGGTTTACCTAGGGTACGCTGTCTGGTTCTCGCTAGTGCCGGGCATCTGCAAAGAAAATGAAAAAGAGATTCTCTCTCATTAGCATCTCTGCAGTTACGGCAGAAGGTATTATGGGAGATGCCAAGCTTGGCTGCATGGTCTCCTATCAGCCAATGGCATGTACCGATTGCTACGATTCTGGCAATACTTGGCCTTGATCTGCTAAGTAGCTTATTTGATTTACGTAAGTTTGTTATAGCTGCCCCCAGATGAGGGTGATTTTTGATTGAGCGTCTAGTTTGTTTAGCTCTTCCTTGCATTACTCTAGCAGTTTTGAAGATGTGATAGCTGTAATCGATGGCTTTGATAGCAGCTTGGCTATCAGTGAAGATACCAAGATTGCGGTTGGGAGTTGGGAGGGAGTTGAGTATGCGGCAAGCCACACGAATCGCGAGAAGCTCCTCTTGAAAGACGCCGGCAAAATTCGTTAAGCGGAAAGACTTCGAGACATTTAGCTTGCCGACTCCGCAGTCCATTTTCGATCCGTATGTGTAGGTGGTTATGACAAAATCTTTTATAACCTTCCCACTTTTCCACTCAGCTCTGGTTAGGAAGGTTACTGAGAAGAGTTTGCTGAAGCTTAAAGTGGAGGGTTATGTAATCAGTCGGCATAGGGCATTGAATTGGACCAATGACATGAGATAACCATATTCGGAAATCGCTCGTGCAAAATCGTGACACCATCTATGTGGCACGGAGCGCCGTCCTGTTGAAACCACATGTCGTCGGTGTCCATATCATCCAATTCGGGCCAAAGGAAATTGGTTATCATCGACCGATAGCGCTCACCGTTGACGGTGATAACCTGGCCAACGTCGTTCTCAAAGAAGTATGGACCGATGATGCCGCCAGCCCAAAATACACACCAAACAGTGAGTTTCTCTGGATGCATTGCTACTTGGTGGATCTCGTGTAGATTGTTATCGTCCCAAATTCGACAATTTAGCTTGTTGACGAACCCATTCATCCAGAAATGGGCCTCGTCGCTGAATATGATTTTTCGACCGAAATTGGGGTCAACTTCCAACTGCTCGAGAGCCCAGTCAGCCCGCCGAACAAACGGCGGCGTTCACTATGGTCATTAACTTTGAGCTCCTGGGTCAGTTAAATTTTGTACGGGTGTAGGACCAATTCATAACGCAAAATTCGCCAAGTTGTGGTCTGCGAAAGGTCGAGTTCTTGTGCGCGGCGCGGAATTGACTGCCTTGGATTCTCCTGCACACTTTCACGGACAGCGGCGATATTTTCGGCAGATCTTATGTGTCGTTGACGTACGGGTATTGACGGATTGTTCACTGAACTGGTCGACTCGAATTTATCCACCACGTTGCGAATAGTCCTCCCGGAAGGACGATTATGGCGACCGTAAAATGGGCGAAGCGCGCGAAATGTTGCACATACAGAAGACCCACTTTAATAAAACAATTTAATCATTTGCTCATGTTGTTGAACGCTATAACTCTCCATGTTGATTTGGCAAGACAGACTTAATAAATGACAGCCAATTTGACAGATGTAGCTTCAATAATATGGCCGCAATCACCTGTCAAAGTTCGGTAATACCTATTGAAAAACCGTTTAGATTTGTTACGTATGATGAAAAATGGTTTCTCTATGATAAACGTCGACGATCTGCATAGGGTTTGACACTGATGCAGCACCAAGACATATGTCAAAGTCAAATCTTTATCAAAAGAAAATTAGTGGTCTGCAGCAGATGTTAATCACTATACCTTCCTAAAACCTAATAAAACAATAAATATAAAGAAGAGTTCCTTGAAACTGCAACATATGCATGAAAAATTGGTGGCTAAGCAGGCTGCGATGGTTAACAAACTAGGGTATACTGCTCCATGATGACGAGAGGTCACATACCCACCTCACCCAACTTATCATTTGTTAAAGCGTGTGGATCATTTTGATGCGGAGAAAACATATAGAGACGAAGCAGCTGTCATAAATGCCTTCGAAGTCTTCGTTGACTCCAGGAATCCTAGCCATTATGCCGAGAGACGCGACGCAAACTGAGTCACCGTGTAATACCAGACTTTCGGTAACATTTAGCGTCTGTGGGCACAGTCAGCTGAAGTACTAGTAAACTCTGAAATACAGACACCTACTGTAGCTGACTGACGAATGCTGCCAGACTCCTTACAGGAATTGCACATTATTAAAGTTAAGTTGTATGTACGTCCTGATAAAAACCAATAAATATATTTACTTACCGAACCAAATGTAAAATGTATATTTGTTTGAGTCACTTACCTGTAAAAGATAAAATTATAAAAAAAAAAATTATACATTGGCATTACAACATTCTTATTTTAATGATACATAAATGTACATATGTAGGTATACTCGCACATGTTTGCTTTAAAGAGGGAGTTCATTTCACTTTGTCAAAGATTCGTAAGCATGACAGTGGCAGCATTTCGTAAATAAATAATAGACTTCGTGAATGTTTTTTTAGAGCAGAAGGTACAATGACGAACTATATGGCCTGTACAGCGATATTGATCCAGCCAGAAGAGTACACATACAGCAACAAAGATGAGTTGAAGATGTAAAGCGGATAGACGCTCCGGTCCGAAAAACCCGTGTTAATACGCTCCAGAAGGACGACACAGTAGAGGAAGGTTTCACTCTAGGTGGCGGAACAAGTGGAAAGGGACCCCAACCAACTTGGCGGTTGCAGCTGGAGGCAGATGACTAATGTTTGAGTCGTCTGGAGAAGCTTGCTGGTTAAGGGGCAAGCCCAGCCTTATTTGTATGAGGGGTGCAATAAGTTTTGTTGCGGTTTGTGTTTGCGTGATCAAATACTCTTTCTTTCTTTTTTCTTGTCGGGAAAAACGCTCGACTGGAGCACTCAGACACAAGTGGTCCATTGTACGACCAAAGAGCAAACATCGATTTACCCATTTTAATGGAATTTCCTTGTCTTCCTAAGAAAGCGAAGCAAGCACTTCAGTGATGAGGAGCTTACAGTACCAGCACTTACCACATAAGTACCGAGGATCTGCCACCTGATACGAGCAAAGGTCGGACACTCACAGAGACAATTTTCCGCAGTGTCGTCGCTCTCTCCATGGGGGCCGCAGATTGCAGTGCAGCTCAAGCTCAGTACGTTAAAGTTCTTGGCAAAAGCAAAGTGGCCTGTCAAGATGCCAATAAGTTGTCTACAGTCTTTTTTGCTGAGAGACAGCAAGAATGCCGCTGATTTCTTACAGACTTCCGGGAGCATGCGTTTAGTCAACCTGCATCCTGGAGAGTCATGCCACACACAATTGTGCTCGTGAGAGACCCAATCGTCAATGGTAGCCCTAACCGAGGACCCAGGGAGACCCAACGCGGGTTCGGGACCTGAGAAAGCCTCCTCTGAGCCTTGTCTAGCAATCTCATCGGAGATCTCGTTCCCCAAGATCCCAGTGTGACCTGGGCCCCAGGTAAGAGACAGAGAATTCAGTCTTGCGACCGCGTTCAAAGAGTTTTTGGTTTCACGAATTATTTTGGAAGTGGTTAAAGGGCTAAGCAAAATCTTAAGCGCAGCCTGACTGTCACTATAGACGAAAATGCTACGGCCCTTCCACCTGTTCTTCCCAATATAGTCCATGGGCATTAGGATTGCATAAGTTTCCGTTTGGAAAACGTTTGGTAAGCAGTTTTCTTGAGCCCAGACAAAAATCCTTTGTATGTCTTCATTACATTGAACCGCCGCATCTTCCATTTGTCCAAGTGCAAAACTTAAGTAGATTTGAACATCGTCCGCAAACATGTGAAACTTGGAATATTTAATTACCTTAGGGAGATCATTTATAAAACCTGCAAAGAGCAAGGGACCCAAAATGGATCCTTGAGAAACACATGCCGAAGTTGCAATAAATTTAGACATTATGCTGTTAGCTAAGACTGCTTGTCTTCTTCCACATAGGTACGAATAAATTAAGTTAGCAGCTGATGAAGAAAAATTGTACAAAGTTAAAAGCTTAGAGACAAGTAGCTTATGATTAACCGTATCAAAGGCCTTGGAAAAATCGAAAAGTGTCAGAAAAGTAACTAAGCTTTTGTACGTATGATGATGTACATTGCAACTCGTACGTCATCCATTACTTTAAGCAATGCCGAAGTGCAGCTGTGGCATGGTCTGAAGCCAGATTGATGAGCGTTTAGCATCTGATTGCGCCGGAAGAAGACTGACATTTGGTTGTGGATAGACTTTTCCAAGACCTTTGAAAGGAAGGGCAAGATAGCAATAGGTCTATATTCAGCAGGCGAGTTAATTGTTGCTTTCTTTTTGAGAACTGCAAGTTTCCAAGCACATGAAAAGGTAGATCTCGTTGTGATATTATTAAACACGAAGGTAATGACTGGCAGAAGGTACGGCAGGATAATTTTTAAAAAAAGAGGATGTATTCCATCAATACCAACAGCTTTAAATTTTATTTTTAGTACTGCTTTTACAACATCAGTTTGCTCAAACCTGCAAAATTCAAAGGAGCCACTTTGCGGCACTTGAATGTGCTGGTGCAGTGCCACTGATGTTGTTTGTATCTCGGTGAGTTATTTATTTAGCTGGTTGGGATCGACTTCATCCATCTTGTGCTTACTTCGTTTCCCCACACTTAGTTCTCGCAAATTCTTCCAGAGTGTTTTAGTTGGAAGCCTATGATCGTAGTGCCTACCATAGTACGCTCGTTTTGCTTTGCTTTAATTTTAGCGTTAACAGAATTTCGTAATATCCGAAATGCTTCGTAGAACTCTGGGAGCTTAAACCGTTTCCACTTTTTGTAGGCCACATCACGATTATTCTTTAGCTCACGGATTTCTGGGGTAAACTACGTAATATAGTTACATTTAACTACCTTGGTTTTAAGTAAAACATGCCTGTAAGGAGTTTAACTATTGTATCTTGAAGATATTCGACTTGGGCGTTGACCGACGTTTCGCAATATACAGCCTGCCAGTTAACACTTTGAAGATCCTGCTCAAGTTGCTCCACGTTGATGTTCCTAAAGTCTCTAAAGGTATACGTCAACGGGTTTCTACAATTTGTGAGGTTAAATGTAGCAAAGATAAGGTCATGCCTGGTAAAAACAGGTGCGGATGCTTGACTGAAGAAAACGTCCTGAATATCACTTGTAAGAAATAAGTCTAAAAGAGTGCTGGAAGAACTAGTAAAGTGGGTTGGAATGTTCGAATTTCTAAATTGAGCGCTTGTATTGATTCGACAAATGATCGTGATCTCTCGCTATTCAAGATATTGCAATTGAAACTTCCACAAACAATAGTTTTTAAATATGACGATGAATAATTTTCTAGTATAGTATACAGTGGATATAAGTCAATATTATAAATATTATAATATACAAAAGATGCCACAGCATATTTGATGGCTTCAACTGTTACCACGGCTAATGCAATATACCAGCTGCGCCGAGTTTTCTGTCTTACATCCAGCTCAGCCTGGGTAAGCGGGCCAAGTTGCGACCTGGTGGTTATCTGATTGCCTGGAAAGTGAATCTTCAGCAGAAGAGTAAAAGTTTACGCTTTCGTCTCAATAAACTTGCCATCAGACTTTCTGAGTGACTCCGGTTTGGTCAGCTTGCCCCTTTTGAGGACCTTGACCAACCTGCTGAGTGTCTCGATCTTTTCATAAAAATCTCTATAAGAAGCACTTTTCGACAACCAAATAAGCTTCTTATAGTCTTTTGGTTTCGATCTAAAAAGATCCCAGTCACCCTCTAAATTTGTCTTGAGTGACCTATTTAAAAGTTTTCTGCATTATTTCCTAAGTTTCTGCAGGTGTGGGCTTCACCAGGGAACCGGCGTTCTGCAGGAGTTTTTTGTCATTAGACACGTCAGTTGAAAACAGTTGGTAAGGACGCTAGTCAAGTTTGGAACATCATCCTCAACCTTTCATTTCCTTCTGAGCTTAGTTGGAGATTTGACAGAACCTAAAGCGCACCCAGTTGGTTTTCCTGGAGATCATATACAATATTTGTGAAAACTCTCAGATGGCTAGATCGAACGATTTAAAACTACAAAGAGGCTTTTTAGCAGGCATGTCCCGTATCTAAACCTAACACAAAGGTCTCACCCCCATGGTGGACCAAAGACCTAGCCAGAATAAGAAGAGAAACAAGGAAACTCTTGAATCTGGCGAAATCAACGGGAGCTGACTCGGACTGGGAGCTATACAAAGCCAGTCAGAGGAACTTCAACACCGCAACGCAAAAAGCCAAAAGACAGTCGTGACTTCGATTTAGCGACGAGACAAAGGGTACACCAGAAATGGCTAGATTGAGGAAAATCCTCTCCAGAGAATCGAAAACTCTAGGTTCCATAAAAAACACCGAAGGAAACTTGTTGTTTGGAATCCGTTGAATTGCTTATTAAAACGCACTTCCCGGGGTGTACTACCGTACCATGTGGCAGTACTAATGACAGCAATCACAGCGAATCGGAACCCCCTGCGGATTTGGTAACAGAGGACAGAATAGAGTGGGCAATAAGATCGTTCTCCTCCTTTAAATCCCCAGGACTTGATGAGATTATACCTATCATGCTGCAAAAAACTGCACCAATTATTATCCCACTTCTCAAAAAGCTATTTGCCAGTAGTCTAAGGGTTCAAAGCTCGAAGCATACGCCTCGAGGGGTACCTCTCAAGGCGGGGTAATCTACCCACTGCTTTGGGTCATTGTTCTTAATGAGGTACTACAACAACTAAGGTACACTGGGGTCAGAACTACAGCGTACGCGGATGAAGTTGTGCTGCTTACTTACTTACTTAGGTGGCGCTACAGTTCGGGGTGAACCTGGACCTCAACCACCAAGCCTCTTCATTTAGCTCGGTCTTTAGCTCCAAGTTGGTCGAGGTCCCCTTGAACTTGTGCGCGCTAAGTACGGCGATGATTCCCTCCTTGTTGACAGCATGAACTTGGTTTTGCCCTCGTTTATCGCTAAACCCAGTTTGGCCGCTTCCGCCTCAATGCTTGCAAACGCATTGACACATTCGTCAAACCAGGGGTTTCGCGGTGGTGGGCGAGCGAGACCCAGCACATCAGTCGCGGTGTTTCTGATGGCATGTTGGCAACGGTGCCACTGGTCTTCGGCACTTGATGCTGGCGGCAGAGGGGTGATAGAGAGATTTCGGGATACGCGTTCAGCGAAGTCTGGGTCTGGCGGTTTTTTTTGGGATTGTAGCTTTTCGACGTTAAATTTTCTCACAGTGATTCTTCTTTGTTGCTGAGTTTGAGATATCCGCATTCGTATCTTGGCTACAACAAGGTAATGATCCGAGTCTATGTTGGCCGCTCGGAAGGTCCGGACATCCAGAATACTGGGGGCATGCCTTGCGTCGATCGCAATATGATCAATTTGGTTGATCGTTACATGATCATTGGACCGCCATGTCTGCTTATGAATATGGAGATGAGGAAACCATGTGCTTGCTATGGTGACATTTCGCTCCACAGCTAAATCAATTAGCCTTAGTCCGTTATCAGACGTGGTGGCGTGTAGGCTATGCTTACCGACTGCCCTACCAAAGACGTCCTCCTTTCCTATTTTGGCGTTAAAATCGCCCAATATGATTTGAACGTCGTATTTAGGACATTGCTCATATGTCTTGTCGAGGAGCTCGTAAAACACTCTTTGGTGGCAGGGTCCTTTTCTTCCGTGGGGGCATGAACACATATTAGGCTTATGATAGCGAATTTAGCCTTGATCCGGATAATACGCTCGCTAACGTGTCGGAAGCTTAAGACTTCTTGCCTAAGTCTGCCGCGTATGACAAATCCGCATCCGAATAAGCGTTGCCTGTTGCCTCTGTAGCAATCACCGTAGTAGATGTCACAGTTTTTCATCCTCTTTTTGCCCGGCCCATCCCATCGCACTTCCCGGATGGCGGTAATAACTGCTTTATAGCAGTCTAGGGTCTCGGCTAGTTGTTCGGCTGCACGAACATTGAAGACTCCTTAAATGTCCAGAAATGCAGCTATGGTGAACTCTTTATCTTTAAGTGATTTTTCGATTAAGTGAGCTGACAACATGATGTAGGGCAGTTCCCACACATTAACCCTTTGTGTATGCGTGCTGGGCTGAGGATAAGTCCCCCGGACGTATTCTACAGCGTATGTAAATGTCGAGCAATCTTTCACGTGTTTTCAGGATGAAAGAGGTAAGGCTTATGGGCCTAAAGTCCTTCGCGGTGTGACTAGCCTTGTCTCCGCCTTGGGTATAAAAACCACCTTTACCTCCCTCCATGTTCTTGGTATGTGACATTGTTTAGGACTACTAGCAAATAGCTCTTTGAGTACTAAGATAATTATCGGTGTAGTTTTTTGCAGCATTATCAGGATAATCCCACCAAGTCCTGGGGATTTAAAGGGATTCTATCCACACATTTGCCGGGGTGTACGACCGTTCCACGCAGCTGTATTAATAACAGATTGGTGTTTCTAGGCTTCGAATCATATAGTAAATTCCCTGGATAGGCGACCACTTTACAATCTTTTTTTGAATCGAAAATGTAATCTGTCAATTCAACTGTTTAAAAAAAAAAAATTTATGAAATTTCGCAAAACTTTTGACTAACACTGTACTGACTACATACTACCACAAACGCAGCACTCCATAATTAGTCACTTTCTCACATTCCCCTCTGCTGTTTTCCTAGTTCTCTCATAATTGCGTGTACCCCAACATGCTATTTCTAAATGAAAAATCATCCGCAACACAACAAAGTGACACGATTACAGCAGACAATAAATCTATCTAGATACTCATCCCATGCTCTGTGCGATTACGCGCCATTTCATCTGTATGTACCTTGTGGTGTAGGTAATGTACTAAACCACTAACTACACAGCAGCGTGTAGCACTTTAATGATGCTCCGCCTGCGCGCTAGCAACTCGTACTGTGACACTTGACAACCCCTAAAGCGATACTAACATAATGTGCGGCAAGGATAAGCGCCACCGCACAACTCAGCCATCACATGCCTGTGTGGGTCATTCAGTTTGTGCGAGTGTGTGTTATATAGTTGCTTGCGAAGCAACTCACTGCTCATTCTTATCTAAATGCCAGCCTTTCAGTCTCTATTTCCATTATGATACAAGAAGATACAACACAAAACGAACGAAACATAACATTCTGGGATGAGATAGAACAGAGGATGCAGGGGCAACGGAGCTAAGAGTTAAGAGCATATCATCTCTCTGCTGGCAGTGGAAGATGAATCCAAGCGCCGGCAATAATAATCGCAATAATAAAAGCAGAAAGGTAATAAAAAGAAACTTAAACAACCGAATAAAAGAAATCAATGAAAGGGAACGGATTGTGCTGTATGTTGGTGGTAGATATCACACTGGATTGGACAGTGTGATGTAATGTTTCGGGAAAGATGTAAAATTAATTTGTTTATAAAAGAAAGCTATGTAACTAATCTATGAGATTAGATGGAGAAAAGTGTAAGATTTACTTAAGAGCACGGAGACGACAGTGCAGACAATGAAAATTGTCATATCAAACTCTTGTCCTTGCCCATTCTAATAGAGAAAGTATCTATGGTGTATAAAGGAGACTTATCCCTACTGACTAAGAGCAAAAAGCCAATACAGCCGAACATCTTGCAGCTGATTTAGTAAATCTTGCTCCCACCTGCATGTGGTGTCATCTAGGAAAGTATAAGACTAGCTGCTCTCGCCAAGTAGCAGGCTAAGTTTTAATTTGATTGTGCACCAAGAGCCTGATCCTTAAAAGTAATGTTCAGCGTTTGATTTTAGCACAAGACCTAGCAAGGAATTAGTTGGGTCTCAGTGCATAAGCAGGGAACTTCATACCAGGTTGACTACTCGTACTTCGCTATTAATCAGGACTTGAGACGTCTAAAACAGGCTTGTGGCCAGCGTCGAAATAATACTCGACCACCACCTCACACGTCTTAGTTCGTATCCTTCGTATCCGTTCACGATTCACATCATTATATACAATTCCGACAACTTTCGGGACTGAGCAAATTGCTATCTCGTCAAAGGAGCTAAAGCCATCGTAAGCTCAATATAACCGAGTATAGTTGAGTGCTGAAAAGTTGGGCAAATCTGTTCTGCATTGCAACCGATTGGTGTACGAAACTTTGTCTGGTTACGTCAGACAAGAGCCCAAATTGCAAATTGCAGCTATATACAGTAGAGGGAGTTGGCCCCGAATTCAAATGTTGTATTAAGACTGGAACAGATGTGCAGCGACGCACGTGAAACAGACGTGCAGTAAATTTTTGACACTTTATCGCAATAGTTTGCTGCCATTCTCACTTACATGAAGCGTCGAATCACAATAGAAACATCTTGCAGCAATGCATGGGCGTACAGTAAACACGTGTCCTCTTACACGTGATGTCGCTTGGAAGAGATAAAGAGCATTCGTTATAATACTCGAAATCCAATAAGTTCAATGCGGTGTGCCACAAGGTTGCATTCTGTAGACACTATTATTCGTGGTCGGGTGAAGGATTAAATAGCCCCAGGGCTTAGCTTCTCGTAGCTGTTCTTGTTGTGCATAGTATATTTTTTACACAAACAAAAGGGACCTACAGTTATAAGACCCAATCCCGTTGTCTCGGTATGACGCATAATGGGGCAGAAATCCCTAAAAGTTGGCAACAAATAAAAAAAAATAAAAAAATTATATATGATGATTTGTAACTATTATTTTTGTATACTTGACTGTCCAATCCCCAACTATTTATTTACAAGAGCCTTTCACTATCTGCAGTTATTTTCAAATGTATAGATTATATGTATGAATATATTTTGGTCATGAAATGTGGGTAGTAACCGAAAGAATAAGATCGCGGATACAAGCTGCCGAAATGAGGTTCCCTCGCGGTGTTGCTAGAATAACTCGTAGGAATCGAGTGCCCAACACCACAGAACGCGAGGCGCTCAATGCTGAGCAGCTACTTCTCCGAACGGAGCGATCTATTCTTCGAAGGTTTGGTCATGTAGTGCGTATGCCCCCAGACCGACTTCACGGTAGGACTAGAAATAGATGGTTGGATCAAGTCCAAAAGCCGTCTAGGGATTCCTCTTGATGGGTTGGAGTCAATGGCGAAGAATCGAGAAGGATAGAGGGTCCACCTGAGCAGCCTACCCCCACGATCATCATGAAGGGAGTCATTTCCGGCCATCGAAAATGTATGTATGTATGTATGATATGTTTTGACTTAAAAAAAAAAAAAAACAATAAACATTTGACGCAACAGCTCTTTAAGTGCCAGGGCCTAGCTTCTCGCAACCACTCATGTCGTGTGCATTATATTTTTCACATGAATGGAAGGGACCTACGGTTTAGTGCCGTATCCGAAGGGCAATTTGTTTTAAGGAGGTTTCTCGAGACAATAATACTCTCGGATGTTTGTCAGACGTTCTCTAGAAGTGGGACCGTGAAAAAACATTTTGGTGTTTTCTGGGATTCGAACTTGGAACCTCACGGGCAGTGGTCCGACACACTAACCACTTACGCCACAGCACCCGCGATAGGAAGTATCCTAAATATTGACCCAGGATATAAGCTATCACTACGGAAAGTGTCGTCAAAATCTATGCAGTAGTACCCGCGTGATGCGTGCGCAAAAGAACAAGAACATTAAACCCTCTACAGATTTACTATATGTATGTATAGATTTATCGTTACCATCATCACACTCCGCTGAATATCTATGAGGCAGACCCGTTTACCGACGCTGATAGCTATTCTTCGCTTGATTGCTGCACTTGTGTAGTCTTCAAAAGTAATAACAGCGCCAAGGTAGACAAAGTCCCTTACTACCTCGAAGTTATAGCAGCCCACGGTGATGTTTTGTCCAATTTGTCGGTGTTGGCTTTCCCTTCTTGTTGACAGCATATACTTGGTTTTGCCCTCGTTTATCGCTAAACCCATTTTGGCCGCTTCCGCCTCAATGCTTGCAAACGCACCGGTGACAGCCCGCTGAGTTCTTCCGATAATATCTATATTGTCGGCGTATGCAAGCAGTTGTACAGACTTGTAATAGATTGTGCCTCCGGTGTTGGCTTGTGAGTTCCAGACAATCCGTTCAAGTACAATATTAAAGAAGTCACATGACAGCGCGTCACCTTGTCTAAAACCTTTTTGACGTCAAAGGTCTCGGTGAGGTCATTACCGACCTTGATGGAGCAGCGAGGGTTCTCCATCGCCATCCTGCACAGACGGACAAGTTTGGCAGGGATGTTAAAACTAGACATGGCTCTATAAAGCTCTTCTCTATAGATGCTGTCATAGGCGGCCTTGAAATCGATAAAGAGGTGGTGAGTATCGATTTGGAATTCTTGGGTTTTCTCCAGGATCTGCCGAAGTGTGAAGATTTGATCGATGGTGGACTTTCCTGGCCTGAAACCGCACTGATTGGGTCTAATCAGGCTGTTCATAAAAGGTTTCAGGCGTCCACACAATATCGCAGAAAAGATCTTGTATGCGATGTTGAGGAGACTGATGCCTCTATAATTGGCGCAGTTGAGGGGGTCTCCTTTCTTGTGGATCGGGCAAACGATGCTGAGGTTCCATTCATCAGGCATACACTCGTCTGACCAAATCTTAGAGATGAGTTGGTGTATGCACTCTACCAATTCATCCCCAGCTGCCTTGAAAAGTTCGGCCGGTAAGCCGTCAGGTCCAGCAGCCTTGTTGGATTTTAGCTTGGATATTGCTATCCTCACTTCGTTTTGGTCAGGTGGACGGAAATTTTGACTATCATCGTCTATGTTGAATGGTTCATTCTGCCTGACAGTGGGATGTTGGCCTTCGTCGCCGTTATACAGTCTGCAGAAGTAGTTTTTCCATATTCTCAGCACCGACTGTGATTCTACTTCGAGGTTTCCATTTTCATCTCTACAGGTTTCTGTAAGCGTATTGCTCCTCTGACACGTTCTTTTTACCTTTTGGTAAAACTTCCGTACATTGTTCCTGGAGTATAAACTCTCGATATTCTCAAATGCGCACTTCTCATGCTCTTTCTTCTTCTTTTGGAGAAGCCGATGTTCTTCCCGTCTCTTTTGCTCGTAGAGCTCACGAGCAGCTCTCGTTTTCCTTTGCAGCGCCGCTTTGTATGCCTCTTGTTTTGCTGCATGCACTAGCCGGCATTCTTCGTCAAACCAGGGGTTTCGCGGTGGTGGGCGAGCGAGACCCAGCACATCAGTCGCGGCGTTTCTGATGGCATCGTTGCCACTGGTCTTCGGCACTTGATGCTGGCGGCATAGGGGTTATTGAGAGATTTCTGGATACGCGTTCAGCGAAGAGTCTGGCGGTTTCTTGCGATTGTAGCTTTTCGACGTTAAATTTGTTCACAGTGATTCTTCTTTGCTGCTCAGATTGGGATATCCGCATTCGTACCTTGGCTACAACAAGGTAATGATCCGAGTCTATGTTGGCCGCTCGGAAGGTCCGGATATCCAGAATACTAGAGGCATGCCTTGCGTCGATCGCAATATGATCAACTTGGTTGATCGTAACATGATCATTGGACCACCATGTCTGCTTACGAATATCGAGATGAGGAAACCATGTGCTTACTATGGTGACATTTCGCTCCACAGCGAAATCAATTAGCCTTAGTCCGTTATCAGACGTGGTGTCGTGTAGGCTATGCTTACCGACTGCTCTACCGAAGACGTCCTCCTTTCCTATTTTGGCGTTAAAATCGCCCAATATGATTTTAACGTCGTATTTAGGGCATTGCTCATATGTCTTGTCGAGGAGCTCGTAGAAACATTCTTTGGTGGCAGGGTCCTTTTCTTCCGTGGGGGCATGAACACATATTAGGCTTATGTAAGCGAATTTAGCCTTGATCCGATAGTCATAATACGCTCGCTTACGTGTCGGAAGCTTAAGACTTCTTGCCTAAGTTTGCCGCGTATAACAAATCCACGTCCGAATAAACGTTGCATCTGTAGCAATCACCGTAGTAGATGTCACAGTTTTCCATCCTCTTTTTGCCCAGGCCATCCCATCGCACTTCCTGGATGGCGGTGATATCTGCTTTATAGCACTTTAGGGCATCGGCTAATTTTTCGGCTGCAGGTGATCTATTAAGGGTCCGAACATTCCACGTACAGATCCGCAGATCGTTGTCCTTATTTCTTTTGCTGGGGTCTTCATCAGTCGATTTGTCTTTATCCGAGGCTTATCGTTGTCTCGAACCAACGTTTTTTGTTTTTACATGGTAGTGAAGTTATCTCGACGGCAGAAACCCCAACCCGGGGGGCCAACCCCTAGGACATAGGACCGGGTACACCGGTGCCAGTAGTTTCCTACGGAAGTGTGAGCTCTGCCGTTAGCTCACTAAGGGGCTCCTCCGCCACCATCTCTATTCCAAGGTCCTGACTAAAATTGGAAATTCCTTACCGACCTGTGATCTGAATATGTCGAAGCAGCTCCCGCAAGGTGTTCACTATGTTTAACCTAACTTTTCCTATGAACAAATACAAATATTTGGCGCAACAGCTCTTTAAAGTGCCAGGGCCTAAGCTTCTCGCAACCACTCATGTTGTGTGCGTTATATTTTTCACACGAATGGAAGGGACCTACAGTTTAATGCCGAATCCGAACGGTGATT
The DNA here is from genome assembly GCA_945910035.1 of Brachypalpus laphriformis. NCBI lineage: Eukaryota > Metazoa > Arthropoda > Insecta > Diptera > Syrphidae > Brachypalpus > Brachypalpus laphriformis. The sequence continues at coordinate 132,263,046 of OX246755.1, forward strand.
TGAGAAGCTTTTTCGTGACAACAATACTCTCGGATGTTTGTCAGACGCTCGCGAGAGGTGGGACCGTGAAAAAACTTTTTGGTATTTTCTGGGATTCGAACTTGGAACCTCATGCGTAGTGATCCGACACACTAACCACTTACGCCACGGCGCCCACGGTTTCAATGGTTAAGAACCTCATTTTGGCCGCCACTTTTCTAGATTTAAGGGGAATATGTAATTTTAATGAGAAGGTTAGGGTGAATACGAATTCCACCTCTTTTGCTTGCATGAGATTTTCTTTCTGAAAAATCGAAAGTGGGCAAACTACTATGGGATTGGGTAAAAAAGAAAAAGTTCCACTTGGCATGCCTTACGAGTAGAGTGAAACATCACTGCAAATGTTAGTGATTTCTTTGTGCCTGTATACGAGTATATAAGCATTGGGGTTGCTACTTAACTTTTATTTTCCTCGCTTTAGGGGTTTACACTTGTATCGATCCCACAATTAACGAATGCGGTCAACCTATGAGGTGTGAGATATCAGACCGTCCGTATACGAGTATATGTTATATATATTTCATCTTTTTTATCAATTTGAATCTCAGAAATCCTTTCAGTTCTCGAATGAATTTACCATTTCTTCTCATAAAGTGTCAAAATGAAGCTGTCAACGATTCGAATGAAACGCTCATGGAAATGTTTCCTCTGACAGACAAGCCGCGCTCCATTTTAAATCGAAATGACCCCTTAAACTCAAATGCAAATGCATCCAACACTGCTGCTTCTCCTTTTTACCATAATTTCCGATTTCCCATGTTCGCCTACAACAGCAACAACAACAATAACAACCGCATGCCGGCCGGACGATTGCAGCTCGCGGTGGTCTTATTTTTTTCTTTTTAGTTGTGCCGCAGCGGCGCACGGCCGCCACACCAATTACATTATACAGCATATTATAGCGGTAGGCAATAACAACATTTAACGACTTAAAACACCCATCAACAGCTTGACCGACAAACGAGGAGTGAATTCCATGTTTGACCAAATAGCGCCGGCCGCCACCGTCGCCGCCGCCATTGCCGATGGTCGTCGTCGTCATGGTGGTGTTGGTGGTGGTGTTGAGGTGCCGCCAAAAGAAACGCGCACACAACCCCGACCAGAAATAAAAGGAATAAGAACGAGGACTGGTGAGAGGATGGTGAGGAAGTCAAGGGCAGAAGGAGACGTCCACGACGACGTCGACGACGACGACGACAACAACACACTGTTAATGATGTTACTTTGTGTGTCAATAAAATGTTTCATCACCAAAACCTGTGCATGGGTAAACAATCAGTGGTGTTGGTTTGTGCTGTGGAATGGCTCGGTGGTGACACTTGTCAGCAGGCGACAGAGACGACGTGTGTTGAAGGTGTAATAGTTGGCGATGGTAGGGGGAAAGGATTAGTGGTTTTTGGGGTTCCCATCGGCCCCTGGACAAAGGAAATGGAATAATTTCATTCAATAAAATGCGACACTTGGAATGGGTTAGTGCTGCGACATTCTAAGCTTAATGAGACAAATGTTTGGCCCTGCGGGCTAATTGGGCAATTAGTGTGCGGTATGACGTTAAATTGAGGCGATAGTTTATTGTATGGAGTCAGAAGAGATCGCATATTGATGTGGATCACCCAAAGAAATACTTACTCACCAAAAGATTGAATGCCATCTTTAGAAGTCGAGAAAAATCTGTGGTTGTTGAGAGCCTAAGAAACGAGTGAAAGCAAAACAAATTGTACGTCTGTTCGACATTGTGCCTGTAGCGCTCTTCTTTTTCTTTTCTTTTTTTAAGTGAGATTTGGTCGAGTGTAACAAAAATGCGAACGAAAGTGCGTGGCAAGGAAACACGGAAAAGTATAGCTCGAGTACCAACCAACCAAGGCTTTAATGTAAAAAGAGTGCGGAAGGAATTGTACCGCATCGACAAACGCTCGAATGCAACAAAAATGCGTACGGAAGTGTAAAGCATAGGCACATGCTCGAGTGTACCAAGACTGCGAAAGGAAATGTGTTACGAAATTCTGTAACAAAAGAACAGAAAAGACATACTCAAGTGAATTGGTTTAATTCACAGCTTCTAAATCGGTCGGACAGTTTGTATGCTGTACTGGTTGTTGTTTTTAGAAACCAAGCATACTCTCGAAAGTCTGATAATATAGCTCGGAAACGCCTCAGTCAATTTTTAAAACCTGAGATTTTAGTTAGTTTAGATGTATGATTATAATAAATGATAACAAGTTTCACTTTCAACCTCAACGGGCGCCAAATAAAGTAGCATCATCATCATGACTGTCAAAAGTATCAGCAACCCAATTAGGCAATATCAGTGCAGTTTTATACCAAAAAGTGTGTATACGGCCCCTCGTCCTACGGGTTGTAAAAAAGGATCTGGTCCTTCAGGTTGGGGGGCTGTGCGGTTAACTTCCCTACCACGTAGAAAACCTTCGTTTACGAAGCAATCAACAGCCTCAGATACGGATGATTTTACTGTTGACGACCCAAGCAAATGGTAGGTCCTTCTACAAACCAAGTGCAGCCGAACACCTCGCGGAGGCCCTACAGTGTTTCAAAGCAAACATTTCCGCCATCCAAGAAGTGCGATGGGATGGGACGGGCAAAAGTAGGATGAAAAACTGCGACACCTACTACGGCGACTGCTACAGACAACAAGGACAGCGTCTATTCGGGTGCGGATTTGTCATTGGAGCCAGATTTAGGCAAGAAGTCTTGAGTTTCCAGCATGTGAACGAGCACCTCATGACCATCCGTATCAAGGCTAAATTCGCCACATTAGCTTAATATGCGTTCACGCCCCTCACGAGAGGATAGACGACGCGACAAAGGATGACTTCTACCAGCTCTTGGACAAGACGTATGAGCAATGCCCTAGCCACGACGTTAAAATTATCCTAGGTGATTTTAACGCAAAGCCAGGAAGAGAGGACGTCTTTAGTAGTCGCAAATCACAGCCTGCACGACATCACATCCGACAACGGACTCAGGCTAGTGAACTTTGCGCCGAGACGAAACTTTGTCATAGCTAGTACGCGGTTCCCACATCTCAATATTCACAAGGGAACATGGCTCTTCTTTGATCGAAAAACTGTCAACTAAATCGATCAGTATTCTGGGTGTCCGGACTTTCCGAGGAGCCAACATGGACTCGGATCACTACCTAGTTGAAGCCAAGGTACGGATGCGGATATCCACAACGGAGCGAAATCAACGAAATACTGTGTGGAAATTTGACGTCGAAAAGCTACAATCGCAAGAGACAACCAGAGACTTTGCCGATCGAAATTCTTTTAATGTTAATCTATGTCCTATGCCGCCATCAGCAATTGCGGAAGACCAATGGCAGCGTTGCCAACAAGCCATCAGAGATACCGCCTCTGATGTACTGGGTTTCTCTCGGCCACCACAACGAAACCCCTGGTTTGATGAGGAATGCCGGCAAGCACATGCAGTGAACCAAGAGGCGTACAAAGCGGCACTGCATAGAAGGACTAGAGCTACTCGCGAGCTCTACGAGCGGAAGAGAAAATAGGAACATCGACTTCTTAGAAAGAAGAAAATGAATATGAGAAGCGCTTGATCGAGGAGATTGAGAGAATTTATTGTAGGAATGATGTTCGAAAATTTTACCAAAAGGTAAAAAGAACATGCCAGGGTTTCCAAGCCAGAACAGAAGCCTGCAGGGACGAAAATGGTAACATAGTAGTGGAATCGCAGTCGGTGCTGAGGATATAGAAGGAACACTTCTGCAGACTGTTAAACGGCGATGATGATCAATATTCCGCTATCAGGTAGAATGAGCCATTCAACAGTGACGATGACAGTCAAGATTCCCATCAACCCGATCAGAATGATGTAAGGATAGCGATCTTAACTTAAATCCAACAAAGCTGCTGGAGCCGACGGCCTTGCCGCTGAACTTTTCAAGGCAGGAGGAGATGAGTTGGTAAGGATCATGCACCAGCTCATCTGCAAAATCTGGTCGCACGAAAGTGTGCCCAATGAATGGAACCTCAGTATCATTTGCCTGATGCTGAAGAAATGAGACCCTCTGAACTGCGCCAACTACAGAGGTACAAGTCTCCTCAACATCGCATATAAGATCCTGTCGCTGTATTATGTGAACGCCTAAAACCGATCGCCAATAACCTGAGAGGTCCTTATCAGTGTGGTTTCAGGCCTGGAAAGTCACCACCATTGACCAAATATTCACACTTGGCAGATCTTGGAAAAAACCCATGAATATAAAATCGATACGCACCACCTCTTCATCGATTTCAAAGTTGCCTATGATAGCATGTATAGAGACGAGCTATACAAAGCCATGTCTAGTCTTGACATCCCTGCCAAGCTCGTTCGTTTGTGCAGAATGATGATGGAGAACTCTCGCTGCTCCATCAAAGTCGGTAAGAACATCACCGAACCGTTCGATGTCAGGAAAGGTCTTAGACAAGGTGACACTCTATCATGCGATCTCTTTAACATAGTACTTGTACGAAACTCACAAGGCAACACTGGAGGTAAAATCTTTTACAAGTCTGTACAACTACTCGCTTATGCCGATGACATTGACATAATCGGAAGAACTCAGAGGGCCGTCAATGGGGACATTTACGAGTATTGAGATCGAGGCAGCAAAGATGGGTAATACAAAAAAGAACACACATCATCGGCGTCTTGGATGGACCGCCACAATAGGCAGATATAATTTTGAGGTATTAAAGGATTTTGTCTACCTAGGCTCTATGGTGAACTCCGCAGATGACATCAGTAGGGAGATCACACGAAGAATTACTCTTGCCAATCGTTGTTTTTTTGGGCGAAAAGTAGCAAAGCCCTATCTCGAACTACTAAGGTAACTCTTTATAAGACATTAATCATCCCAGTCCTGCTGTATGGCGCAGAGGCATGGGCTTTGACAAAACCGGATGAGGATGCCCTTGGTTATTTGGAGAGAAAAGTTCTTCGAGCGATCTTTGGTCCCGTCTGCGCAGACGGCGAGTGGAAGAGAAGGTACAATGCCGAACTATACGGCCTAAATAAGGACATCGAGTTCACATACAGCGACTAATATGGCTGGGTCATTTAGAGTGGATGGAGCACAACTTTTCCGCCAAGAAAGTCTTTGGACGAACATACAGCGACTATTATGGCTGGGTCATTTAGAGTGGATGGAGCACAACTTTTCCGCCAAGAAAGTCTTTGGACGAACAAACACACTACCTACTGCACCACTGCCACCCCCTGATGTCTTCATATGCGCATGGTTTCGATTAGTAATGAGTCAGTCTGTACTTTGCGTTGGACGATTAAAACCTAAAGACTGTCTTTCTGACACCAAAGTGCAATTAAACTTTCTGATCTGATACAGATATAGATCGTTTCAATATGCCTGCCGTTTCGGAATAATTTAAGCATATGGAGGATGAGTCTATACGCGATGTGAGTGGAGAGCAAAACACTTCCCCTTCATGAACAGTTCCATGCCATACAGGTTTACCTGGCTGTCATAAGTTTGTTCGAGATAATTGCGAATAGTGCTGTATCTGCTCTTCTGGACGAATGATGGATGTGGCTTTCGCACAGAGGTCTTCTTATGTAGGTAAAGGAAATTCAAAAGTTTAAAATCCTCAGGTCACGCGAGGCAAGCATGCGTCTGTCTTTCTAGATACCTCAGCTGTATGTTGGGGAATGGGTGGAGGGGTCAGACCATCTGCTTCGGCATTGGCCGTCAGTCTGCACTTAATGCCTTTCTAAATAAATCGAGAGTGCAGGAGCTCTGAATAAGGTCGGAACGTTAAACTAAATCGACGGTCCCAGGTGACTATGGCATTGATTTTGAAAGACAATGCTCAGAGGAGAACTTTTTTTTTCAATTCAATTCAAGTTTTATTCATATTTAAAAATATTTACAATTATTGCATAGTTTTCCCGCAAAGCTTAAGGCTTATCTGCAGGAGGTTATTCTGGTGGAACATTAAGAACAAAATTGAGCTTCATTTTTAAGTATTTAGTAAAGAAATATATTTTTTTTTTCTAAGTTATTTTTAAAGATTTTAAGCAATTAGTTATGATTAGAAACAGAAAATGAAAAATTTTATTTTAATTTAAGTTTTAGTTTAACGAAAGAAAATGTTGTTTTATTTACAATAAAATGTTCTCCTTTGTTGACTGCTGATGTTGGTAAGACTTCTGGGTAGCTCGTTCAGAAGTCAGTTGAAGTTTTCCGTACACATTATAGATTTGAGGTATATGTAACATACGCTGCACTTGTCTTCTTGTATTGACATCGTGTTGCAAAGGACTTTGGAAACGGTTGTCATCATAATATTCCAGAACTACTGCCATCTTGAAGATATTTGAAACGCGAAGAATTTTAAAATCGTTGCTACTTATTACTTCCAAGGCTCTGCTCTGCAGTTTCTCCAGCTCTTCTATATGTGTCTTTGCTGCTCCACCCCATGCAAGAATGCCATACCGAAGCTGCGATTCTACCAGTGCATAGTACACTTGCTGCAATACCGGTTGTGGTGTGTACTTTTTTAAATAGAACAATGCAAATAAGGCGCTCTTCAACTTACAGCGCAGTTTGTTTATGTGAATGTCGCATCTAAAATTGCAGTCTATTGTGACCCCTAAGTACTTATAGGTGCTAACTTCTTCGATACATAACGCGGCTTTTGCGGTTGGACAGTCGTTGTTTTGATAAATGATGCCTATATTTACCGGTTGACAATGAGGTCCGCGTATATGCATCAATTTAGTTTTCGACGCATTTATGACGAGTCCGTTGTCGTGACACCATCTTACAGCTTTGTCGAATTCTGCCTGCATTATTTGTCTCGCGGTATCTACGGATCGATGTTTCACAACAATCGTTGTATCATCGGCGTATGCGAAGGGAACGATTTTTGTGAAGACTCGCAGCAGTTCGTTCGTGTAAATTATAAACAGTAGTGGACCTAGTTTTCAACCCTGTGGTACACCGTATTCTATTTTCTTCGGTTCACCGTAACTTCCAGAAATGTTGACTTGAAATTGTCGATTGGTGAGGTATTCTAACAGCCAGTTCGGCAGAGTTCGTCTCACTTCTACGCAGTTAACAGCTCCCAATAGCTTATGATGGTCTAATGTTCCGAACGCTTTACTAAAATCAATGAACATAACCAAGACATGATGATTTTTGTTGAGGCTCTCGTTGCCCACGTTCGCGAATTCGCCTAAAAGTTTGCTGGTGCTTTTATTTTTTTGAAACCCATATTGACTTGTTCCAATTATAGAATGCCGATCCACAAAAGTAGAAGGTAGAATCGAAATTGGCCTATAGTTCCGACATAACTTTTTATTCCTCCTTTGTAAATCGGACGAACAATAGCCGTCTTTAGTGTCTGTGGAATAGCACACTGCTCTAAACTGGTATTTATTATTTCCGCCAATATTGGTCCAAAAATGTTTGCATTTGCCTTTAATTCTACTGGTCTAATTCCATCAATACCTGGTGCCTTACTCGCATTTAGCCTGTGTAATATATTCACCATCTCAGTAACGCTTGTCTGCTGCAAGTATATCGAATTTGGCAAGTTGCAATTCACATGGTTCGAGGTAGCGGTTCCGCATCTGTGGATTATTTTCGTTGCTTCCGTATAGAGGTAGTCCGAAAACTCATTAATGACCCCATCAACGTTTCTGTCATCGAAATTCTTTAGAATTTGTTGGTCCAAAGACATCTTGTTTCTCCCAATTATTTCATTGACCAGATTCCAGGTCTTTCTCGGATCTCCTCTAGCTGTTGCAAATGTTCTTTTATAGTGACTGCTTTTACTTAGATGGATCTCTTTGTTGAGCTTATTACGGTACTGTTTATATTCTGCTTCATACGAGACTGTTATTTTTCCACCTTCTGTACAGCTGGTCGCGAATTTTACACTTTTCTTTAAGCTCAACCGTAATCCAAGGACGATGTGGCCTTTCCCTTTATAGCTACTACTAACTGTCGCGCGCTTGTAAATTGCCCGCATTTTTTCAACAAAGTTGCTGTACATTGCATCAACATTCTGTTCCAGAAGTACTGATTCCCAATTTGTGGCTTCTACCAATTCGTTTACGATATTATTCCGTATTCGCTCATTTTTACTTCCGCTAACATTATTTTCCGCATCTCTGAAAGTCCCATAGAAGGTAGGATATTGATCTGATGTACAAAACTCGATGATCCTCAAAAAAATTGCCTCAACAGGTATGCTTACGATGATTTGGTCAATCAATGTCGCGTTGCCGATTCGTATATCATGGCGAGTTGGCTCCTTTATTACATTGACTAGTCCCTTTGAAGACACCATCTCCGAAAAATCACCCACTACCTGCCTATTACTATCCAGAATGTTTAGGTTCATGTCACCCAGTACAATTACGTCAGCACTTCGTAACCTTTCTCGATCAATGATAAGTTCTAATTCGTCGATGAAACTTCTCTCGCTAAAACCCGGCGGCCTATAAATGGCTCTCATATATTTTTGTTTTTGATTTGGCTTTTCTGTGGTTATTATACATGTGCTTTCGAAAGACAATGTGTTAGTCGTTATTCTGTCATAACCGATAGAATTTTTTATAAGCACCTAAGCCTGTGTTGTGTCTTTTTGCGTCTTCAATCAAGGCCTCTATTTGTTTGGGTTACAATGCAGTGCAGTGCTTTCCCGACGTCTGTAAAAAACCTCCGGCATTCTTGCTGTCTCTCAGCAGACTGCAGAACATTTACTGTCTTTGGCTTAAGCGACAACGATACAACAATTCATTTATTATTGTCCTGACTTTTCGCGCATCAGATGACAATTTTTTAAGCTGATGTGGAGAGTGCAGATATTATAACCTCCTTCTACGATAGACGAAGAAATTCCATTAAGAGGGGGTTGACTCATGACCCCGTTCTTAGCCCATGCTAACCGCAACCACATGGCTGTCTACCGTTCTCTCGCTGACGACTATAAGTACATATCTTATTTCTACCGTGGTGGACTATCTCAGAGAGGATTTGTCTTGTTTACTACCCATCAAACTTGTTCGTACTTTGCACTCAAATTCATCAACAAATTACATTCCCAATCCTATTCTCATACATTGTACACGATCACACTTATCTCTAGTCTATGCGGTTCAGCGAGCATTTAACTCTCCCAAGAATCCAAAAAGCCAAATTTTTACCGATAAGATTCTCAAAATAGTCATCCATCAAATCGCAATCAACAAAAATATACATACTCTGGCATTGCAGATAAGCCAGCGGCAGATGTGTGCTTCTTTAAAGCCAAAGATACTTGCGATAGCGCACTCGGCATGCCATCCCACAGACAAAAACAAAAAAAAAATCTAAAAACGAATGTTGGGGAGAAATCGCATCGCACCGTCTATTTCAGATAAGCTGGCGAAGGCCAAGGGTTAAAGTGTCAAAACAAAGATTGGATCATGGCCATCGTAGATTATTTGATTTTGTCTTTTCCTCTTTGACTGGCATCAATAGGTTTGTTTCTTCGCAACTCTATACACAGCAAAACAGACATTCGCTATGCAGTAGGTAGGTAGGTGCTGTATACTTATAAACTCACAAAAAAACACGCCTATTGTTGCGATAAGAACAAAAGGAAACACCGCCCCATTCCCATTACTTAATCGAAACACTTAATGCAGTGCAAAGTGATAAATAACACGGAACATCCATAATTAAGTTCGAAAATTACAAATGTCCAACATTTCGTTGGCGAAAATTACTGGGAGGTGCACGCACGACGAAAGGCAACACCATCACCACGCTGGCCGCGAACCAACAGCAGCAGCCAACAGGAACATCAAAGAACATAAATTTCTACACAACAAGAACACACTCGTTGTTGCTCCTTGTGTCGGGTGTCGGCGTCGGGCGCTGCTGCCGGCCCGGGGGGCACAGTAATTAAAATGTAAATATCCCATTTCCCGGTCGCACCGCCACCACCAAACACTCCAGAAAATTGATTCGAGAGAGGCTCGCGTTTATTCGTTTTTAATTTCCCCCCAAAGTGTGTGTTGAACATATTCCCCACAGACAAACAGAGGAAAGGACGACAAGCGAGCACAAAAAAAAAAAAAAGGAAAAAACGACGACACCACACACAAAACAAACAAACGATCAAGCACCGGGGCGCATCGGACTAATGTTCGAAAATTTGAAATATGTTCTCGTCCGAGGAGGACACAGGTGCGGTAAGAAGGTACAAGATCCAGAGCAGAGGATGCATAGCACGCATGCGCAACAACTTGTTGTTTGCTGTCGTGTGTGCGCGCGTCAAATTCCTTCTTCTCTCGTCGTGAGTAGTGTGCGGAGTTGCGAACAAATTGAACATGGTCGAGTACGTGATTGTTGGCGAGGTTTCTGGTGTGCAGTGCTGCATGGCGTGTGTATTTTAATGACACAGCGTGATAATTATAGGGTATGATGTGTTTGGAGTTACTGCAATTTGAGATGAATAATTAGGTTGAACGTTCAAATTGCAATAACATGACAAGAAAGATGCTGCTTAGCTTCTTTTGAAGGACTCTTGAATTGGTGCTCTAAAACAGCTCTTTTTGAAGACTCAAGAAGGCTGTAAACGATATTTAGCACACCGGGGACCTGCATTATGATTGATCGGGAAACTACTGACTGCCCAAAACTTGGCTTGGGCCAGTAGCGCAACAATCAAGTTCGTGATGAAGTGCTTACTTTACCTCCTAGTGGTGGTCCCCGGGCAATTATACGTATAAACCCTTATACATGTAGTCTCAAATTGTAAGTGCGGGTTGTCTAGGGCCTTGATTCTAGACTAGGTAACGTGGGCCAGCAACCTGCGTTACTGAAAACCGACCGCTATGCCTCGGATAAGGAATGATCACATGTTGACGACTTTTGGCTATTGTACCCGGACAAAGATAGGTTTCTGGAATGTAAAGACGCTCCTCGAATCGAGAAGCGAAGGTCCTTATAATGCCAGATTCCTCCAATTGGACAAAGAATTCATGTGATAAAACCTGGACATTTTGGGGGTAAATGAAGTAAGATGGTTGGAAGCGAGCGAGTACCAGTCCCCAACGCGTAACACTGTACTACTCTATTGTGGAAAACCATCCAGAAGTCCGCGGGAATATGGAGTCGGACTACTGCTAACAACAACAGCACGCAAGGACCTAATTTCTTGGCAACCTCATGGTGATAAGATTTTGACGGCCAGATTCCGGACTAGAGTACGACGCGTCACCATCATACAATGTTACGCCCCAACGAATAGTTCGTCTGAGGACGAAAAGGAGAGCTTCTACAATCTCTTAAGCGCCGTCTTCAACACAACACCAAATGGAGACATTGTCATAGTGATGGGGGATTTGAATGCCAAGGTAGGCAACGACAACGAAGGGCTCAAGCACGTATTCGGGAAGCATATACTAGGCAACCGCAATGACAACGGCGAAAGGTTTGTGGATTTCTGCAATGCCAACCGCCTTGTGATAGGTGGCACCATGTTTGAGCACAAGACCTGCCACAAAGTCAGATGGGTTTCCATCGACCGGCAAGCAACCTCCAATCAAATTGACCATTTTGCTATCAGCCGCCGCTTTAGAAGTAGTCTGCTGGACGTCCGAAACAGGCGAGGGGCAGATGTGGGGATAGTACGTGATCACCATCTTATGATAGCTACTCTCCAACTATGCACTGCTGCAGTTCGAAGATCTCATGACAACACAAGAATGCCCAGGTTCAACATCGATCCCTCGGTGCGCCAACAATTAAGGGAGCACTTTTCTCAAGGTGTGGAAGAAATCAGCAGCAACCCGCAATGCCCGCAACCATCCAAGACCATTGGTGTGCTGTGAAAAATGTTTTTACACCTGGTGCTGAAAGAATTGTCGGTCGATCTCAGAGAAGACATAGGGCGTGGTTTTCCGAGGTTACCTGGAGACGGATTGACGAACGAAAACAGCTGAAAGCTCGCGTTGCAGCTACCCCAGCAGCAGGGAGAAGCGAGCTAGAGTCCCTATATCGTATGAAGATGAGAGAAGTTCAGCGTAGCGTGCGACGTGACAAGCGCAACTACATCAACGCGCTGGCTACAGAAGCAGAAGCTGCACGCTTAACAATATTCACTGCCGAAGCCGCCATTAAGAAAAAAAGTAACGTCCATGCGTCTTGCAATACGCTTGAGTAATGACTAGCTGCAGCTCAGGCTGCATGCCGATTGCTTGAGACTTGTTTATACTCAAGCTGCAAGCAAGCGTAGAACAAGCTGCAAATGACGAAAGCGTGCGTATGAAGCGCAGCTATGTGGACAGTAGGCCTAAATTTCTTGCGACTCTGGTGACGTATTTTGTAACAGCAATATTAGCAATCCTGTGGCATCCAACAGCGCTAGATCTAAAGGTTTTATGACGGCACCTATGTCGGTAAGGGATGGGAAGAATTCCTATTTGAGGAAATTTCACACCAGTAGCAGTTCCACCATTTCCTATGCTTCATGCAAGATCCTTTCAGACACGTCCTCTGTAAAAATACTAAGCGCAACTCTGTGGAGTTATAAGGAATAAAAGGGTAATCCTATGGACTGCCAGAACAACTCTGCGGATGGATGTAAAATGTCATTCAGGACAGATCAATTCGGGTTGTTTCCGACAAGTGTGCAATTAATGCTGGTATACCTCAAGGATCCATTCTTTCTCCAACACTATTTTTACTCCATATTAACGATCCTCTGGGATTAACAAACAATGAGATTTTAGTTTCGCCGATGACAGCATTCTAGTAGCATCTTGCTCAAACAACATGGCCGTTTTTTTTTTTTTTAATCGTTTATTTTTCCACTCATAACAACATGCCCGTGAGTGCCAATTCCTCAAATAGTCAGAGATGCGAACAGATTAATTAAAATCAATTTTCAGAGCAAAGAAGTACTTTACACCGCCACAGCTTCTTCTTTAATATAAGGCACAAGTAAAACGCTCAGCCAGCACTAACGTCCAATCTTCAATCGTGCGCAAGTGGCAGATTTATGCCGGTTTTACAGATACTACTATGGCACGGAAGATCTCAACAGAGTGATCCCCAGGAACTCGACATTTCAAAGTCCTACTAACAGCATTCTACCAAAATTACTTTTTTTACAGGGCAAGCAATCTTTGCAAATCTCTCCCAGGCGAAATCTTCTTCTTCCTTTCATCAGCGAGGCTATGATCCGAAAACAAGGGATCATAACCCTCCCACTTCACCGCATTTCTACTGATCCACCTGTGGGGTTCGCCTCTCCCAGGCGAAATATTTCCAAAAAACTATAATCTGCAACAATTTAACCGCAGAATTAGCAGCCATACCTATACGGGCATCTCGAGGCGTTCAGCGCTATGGAGTTGCCATTCCCGAGAGACTTACTTGCTTACTAAGCTGGCGCTACAGCTCGGGATGAACCTGGGCCTCAACCAACAAGCCTATCCATTTAGCTCGGTCTTTAGCTAATTGCCTCCAGTTGCGCACTCCAAGTTGATTGAGGTCCCCTTGAATTTCTGCGCGCCACCTATGGCGAGGATTCCTTCTACTGCGTCGTCTCTCTGGATTAGATTCGAAGACTCTCCAGGCCGAAGCGTTGGTGTCCATTCGCTCTACACGTCCTAGCCATCTCAGACGTCCAATATTTTTTGACTAGGTCGATGTCACTGTACAGCTCGTATAGTTCGTGATTGAATCTTCTCCCCCAAAACCCGTCAACGCAAACGGGAACGAATATCTTACGAAGATTTTTCTCTCGAAGCGACCAAGGATGTCTTCATCAGCTTTCAAAAAAACCCATGTTTTAGAACCGTAAAGCAGGACTGGGGTGATCAGCGTCTTATACAGAGTCTCCTTAGTTGGTCGAGATAGGACTTTACTGTTGAATTGCTTTATAAGCCCAAAAAAACAGCGATTGGCAAGAGTTATTCTTCGCTTGATTTCTGCGCTGATCTTGTTTTTAGAGTTTATAGCAGAGCCAAGGTAGACCCCTTACTACCTCGAAGTTATAGCGGCCCACTGTGACGTTCTGTCCAAATAGTCGACGTTGGCTGTCGCTTCTTGTTGACAGCATATACTTAATTTTACCCTCGTTTATCGCTAAACACATTTTGGCCGCTTCCGCCTCAATGCTTGCAAACGCATCGGTGACAGCCCGCTGAGTTCTTCCAATAATATCAATATCGTCGTCATATGCAAACAGTTGTTCAGACTTTCGATAGATTGTGAGTCTGGTGTTGGCTTGTGAGTTCCACATAATCCGTTCAAGTACAATATTAAAGAAGTCGCATGACAGCGCGTCACCTTGTCTAAAGCCTTTTTTAACATCAAAGGTCTCGGTGAGGTCATTACCGACATTGATGGAGAAGCGAGCGTTCTCCATAGTCAGCCTGCACAGACGAACAAGTTTGACAGTGATGTCAAAACTAGATATGGCTCTATAAAGGTCATCTCTATAGATGCTGTCGTAGGCGGCCTTGAAAATGATAAGATGTGGTGAGTATCGATTTGGAATTTTGGGTTTTGTCCAGGATCTGCCGAAGTGTGAAGATTTGATCGATGGTGGACTTTACTGGCATGAAACCGCACTGATAGGGGCCAATCAGGCTGTTGATAAAAGGTTTCAGGCGTTTACATAATATCTCAAAACAGATCGTGTATGCGATGTTAAGGAGACTGACGCTTCTATAATTGGTACAGTTGAGGAGGTCCCCTTTCTTCTGGATCGGGCAAACGATGTTGAGATTCTTAATAGAATCTACATTCATCTGACCAAATCTTAGAGATGAGTTGGTGTATGCTCTCTACCAGTTCGTCACCAGCTGCCTTAAAAAGTTCGGCCGGTAGGCCGTCAGGTCCAGCAGCCTTGTTGGATTTCAGCTGGAATATTGCTATCCCCACAGAAATTTTGACTATCACCGTATATGTTGGTTGTTTCTGCCTGACAGCGGGATGTTGGTCTTCGTCGCAGTTATACAGTCTGCAGAAGCAGTTTTTCCATATTCTCTGCACCGACTGTGAGAGTCTCCTGAGTTTGTAAAAAAAAAAAATCTTCTCGGCCTCGGAACTACCTAAACCACCCTCAGCCTTGTTCCCCCCAACTCCAAGCCCAAATGATATCGCCACTTTTTATGACACACTCTACACTCATACAGTACTCAATAAATGACTTCAACTTATTCAGCGAAAAGATATCGAAGCTTTATCTTCCCATAGGATTGCAATTAAGTCATTTGGGTCTGAAATAAGGCCAGCTAAGCTGTGAAAATCCCTGCAAACTATATCGCAACATACCTAGCCTTCCAAAGTTCTTATCAATAAATCAAAGTATTAACTTTTGTACGCAATAAGTAATACCCAGAGGCAAACTTGTGATCACTTCTTTAAAAAAAAAATACCTACTTATGTGGGCGGGCCAATCTCAAAGGCCAGCCACATTCGAAGGCTTAATCATGTGAATCGAAATCGTATACGTGATGGCTTGATACTTTTGCGCCTTGATATTTCCACCAGCGATTTTAATCGATTTGATGATAATCGAAATACCCCAGATCAATCAATCAAAATGTCTCCAAGACCACATGATGGGTGTTAAGGTAAAATTTCGATCGTACGAGTACGAGTGTCATGGGAAGGATGGTTCTGATGATTGGGTTGCACGGGGGCTTTTCGATGTAGTTCCCCTCTGCGCTCCGGCCTTAATTTTGTAGTTTCTATCAAATTTCCATTTGCTTGCTTGCGCTTATCTGGACAATGGCAATTAAAAGATTTTTTTCTCATTCGTCATAGATAAGCGAATGCGATAAATCGTTCGTTCGTTCGTTGTTCCAAGTCGTGTTGTTCTGTGATATTATTAGAACGTTCCAGCGGTAGTTTTTTTTTTTTCTTATACTGTTCTCGATCTAAAAATATGTAAGTACTCATAATTATGATAGCGCGCTAGGCTAAAGGAAAATCGATTGCTGAAGCTGAACATTTGAAATTAAATGACGATTAGTTTCGAATTTTAATTTGATACCCCTGATAAGATTCCTCATTCGAGTGGTAGCAATAAAATGTTTGAGGGGTGGATGTGTTTTTTTTTGTTTAGGTTTTGTTTGCTCGCATTGTGTTGCTCCATAAAAAAAAATAGGGGGAGGGAAACGATCTATTTATCTACGTAGGTATCACTTCTGGTATGTTTTGATT
The DNA here is from genome assembly GCA_945910035.1 of Brachypalpus laphriformis. Classification (NCBI taxonomy): domain Eukaryota; kingdom Metazoa; phylum Arthropoda; class Insecta; order Diptera; family Syrphidae; genus Brachypalpus; species Brachypalpus laphriformis. The sequence continues at coordinate 132,279,304 of OX246755.1, forward strand.
AAACATGATTCAGACATGAAAACAGAAATTGCTTCCTTATTTTAGATTGGAACACTTTAAAGTTCACTCGTTGTTATCGAAATCGAAAGTATTATACATACGATTGGATGTGTTATAGGCAGAGTTTCAAATTACTCATATTTCCTACTGAGGGGTTTTGAATAGCCAGCAAGAATGTGATTTTTTTAAGCGCAAAATCGGATGAAGATTTTCCACTTTTTAATTTTTTTTTTCTTTTCTCGCGGGGAAACACTTTTCAGAAAACAAGGAGCTAACAAGTTGAAGTATTGAGTTTAAATCGATACTCATCATTTCTTTATCGATTTCAAGGCCGCCTATGACAGCATCTATAGAGATGAGCTATATAGAGCCATGTCTAGTTTTGACATCTCTGTCAAACTTGTTCGTCTGTGCAGGATGACGATGGAGAACGCTCGCTGCTCCATCAAGGTCGGTAATGACCTTACCGAGAACTTTGATGTCAAAAAAGGTTTTAGACTAGGTGACGCGCTGTCATGTGACTTCTTTAATATTGTACTTGAACGGATTATGGGGCACTCACAAGCCAACACCAGAGGCACAATCTATCAAAAGCCCGTACAACTGTTTGCATACGCCGACGATATTGACATAATTGGAAGAACTCAGTGGGCTGTCACCGATGCGTTTGCAAGCATTGAAACAAAGGCGGCCAAAATGGAATTAGCGATAAACGAGGGCAAAACCAAGTATATGTTGCCAACGAAAAGGAACATTCAACATCGACGAATTGGACAGAACGTCACAGTGGACAGCTACAACTTCGAGGTAGTAAGGGATTTTCGTCTACCTTGACTCTGGTAGTAATTCTGACAATGATACCAGCACAGCAATCAAGCGAAGAATAATTCTTGGCAATCGCTGTTTCTTGAGCTTATAAAGCAATTCAACAGTAAAGTCCTATCTCGAACTAAGGAGGCTCTCTGTAACACCCTGATCATCTCAGCCCTGCTTTACGGTGCTGAAGCATGGACTTCATTGAAAGCGGGTAAAGATGTCCTTAAAGATATCCTTGGTTGTTTCGAGAGAAAAGTTTTTCGTAAGATATTCAGTCCCGTTTGCATTGAGGGGTTTTGGAGGAGAAGTAGTAGTACTAGTAGTAGTAGTAGTAGTAGTAGTATTGTGATTTTATTTTACTATAAAAAGAACTTAATAAATGTTTGTAATTTGACAAATTGCGACATTGGCATTTGCCGTCACCCAGAAAAGAGGGATTTAACTTTTATGATTGTGAGTGTGTTGTCCGTAGGCTGGGGTTTCGCTCGTCGGACCCAGGGGCTCCCAAAGAAACTCCCGAAACTTTGGGTAAAGAGGTAAATTATTTACTTAACACCGCAATGAATGTTCAGTTTAGCTGGCCTTAACAATATGGAGCTACTTAACAATGAATCGAGTCCTATATCAATATGTGCTCTTACGAGGCCCGGTGTAAGCTAACCTTAACAATTTTCTTCTACTTAACAAGAAGCGGATACCTACGTTTTGCTTGCTTTTTTACTTGCTAACTTACTGGCTCCTCTACTAACTACTGGTAAGCATCCGCTGGTGATGGACACTTGAGCAGCAACTGCTTGTGGCAGTCTCTTGGCAGCAACACCTTGTGGCGTTACTTAGGCAGCAACTGCTCGTGGCAGTCACTTGGCAGCAACAGCTCGGAGCCGTCACTTGGGCACCAACTGCTTGTGACAGTCACTTGGCAGCAACACCTTGCGGCGTCACTTAGGCAGCAACTGCTCCTAGCAGTCACTTGGCAGCAACGGCTTAGGGCCGTCACTTGGCAGCAACGGCTTAGGGCCGTCACTTGGCAGCAACGGCTTAAGGCCGTCACTTAGCAGCACTTGCTTAAGGTACTTAGCTTCCAAGAGCGCTGTAAACTCCTAGGACCACGGATCGGATCCTCCAATTCGAGGATTAAGTTCAGGACCGGCAATGGCTTATCCTTGAGGAGGATGAGCCCAAAAGCTTACGATCGGATCGGCTGTGGTCAGCAGCATGTCCGATTTATAAATTGTCCAAGTCCGGACACAAGCGATAAAAAATTCCTGTGGTATCACCACGTCGGAGAGTTGGCTCACAAGTACTCGAAATTGGTATTACACCACTGAGTGAGGAACTCTGTCGACCATATCTCCCAATCTCCGCCTTATGCAATTTTCTACAAAAAGCCAATGCGAATTATAAAAGTGGATGCAATTCACTTTTGCAAACCACTTGGTAAATGAGATTGAGAGAAGTGGTCATGTTCGCATGGCGTGATCATCGCCAGATGTTATTTCTTTGTACTGAACCAGCTATGGATAGTACCGGCCATAAAAGTGAACTACAGTGGAGGCGATAATAAATATAACGCTTCGTTACATGATTTATAATCTAATTGCAGTAGGTACATAAATTAATTTTAAGATGCAATTTCATTTAAAAGGTTTCATCTAATATTTGCTTGTGGTACTTTCCAGCAATGCTTAGGTAACTGTACAAAACTTTCCAGTCTTGACCATTTAAAATAGTTTTAATCTGGTTTTCGGTAACTCGTTTTCCGCCCAATGCGACCCGCTGTTTTGGTCGTTGAAATAGTTTTTCTCCACTAGGTTGTGTTGTAGAGCTCGATACGTATGCCGGGTTTGGCTTTCCTGTGCTTTGGCTTTAAAATTATCCCTGGTGGATAGCTCTATTCTTATGAGCAAGTCCTGTAAGGTTTTCCTCCACGTTGCTGTATTATCTTCCTCCAATAAGACATCATGTTCGCTGCATAATCTAATCCATTCCCTGAAGAACTACAGTTTACGATGAACAAGATGCTTTGCAACTATATGAGGTAAGCGTTGATTAGGTAGCGACATTGCTTTCAGGATATATAGAAAATGTAGTCTTAGTGTAAAAATATATAAGGGAGGCAATCCAGTCTCGAGGTGGATCATGTAGTTTGGGGAGTTTTCGGGTAGTCTGAAGATTCTTTTTACGAAATACCTCAACAGTTTTTCTACCTCCTCATATTGAAGGATTCCCCATACTTGAGCCGCGTAGCACATGATCGACCTCACCACCGCTTCGTAGATTTTATACTTTGTGCTCAGGGCAATATTCCTTTTGCAAAGTAAGCCCTTCCAATGGCAGTTTATTGCCCTTTTAGATTCTTTAAACTTCTCCTCCAAATGCTTTTTGAAAGTCAGTCGATAGGTTAAGATGACTCCAAGATATTTATAGTCTTTGACTATCTCAAGTTATTCACTCTGAAAAAAACACATTTCATCTCTCGCCAAGCAGCCGGTCCCATTTCGGAATACCATTATTTTTGACTTGTTGGTATTGACATTCAAGTTCCATAGACTGCAGTACAGCTGTAATTTGTTGATCATCATTTGCATCAATATTGGGGTTTCCGATAGGATGACGATGTCGTCTGCGTACATAAGAAGCTTTAGTCTAAGCCCGGCGAACTCGATTCCTCCTGGTAGAAACGTTGGTACGAGTAGATCATCTAGAAATAATGAAAACAGTAGGGGACTCATAAGGCAACCCTGCTTAACACCCGAGAGCGATTCAAACCAGTGAGACATATTTCTTCCATCCCAGACTGCTGTTCTATTGTTCTCGTAGAGACTTTGTATTACCTTAAGGACTTTTGTCGACACTCCCCGATTACTAAGCTTGTAGTAAAGCGATTTTCGGTCAATGGAGTCAAATGCTGCTTTGAATGCTGGAAGAGAAGATTCCATGAAGAACTATACGAGCTGTACAGTGGCATAGACCTAGTAAAAAAACTGCGTATTGGACGTTTGAGATAGCTAGGACATGTAGAGCGAATGGACACCAACGCTTCGGCCTGCAGAGGCTTTGTATCAAACCCCGAGGGACGACGTACTAGAGGGACTCCTCGCCATAGGTGGCGCGCACAAGTTCAAGGGGACCTCGACCAACTAGGAGTGTGCAACTGGAGGCAATTAGCTAAAGGCCGAGCTAAATGGAGAGGCTTGTTTGGTTGAGGCCCAGGTTCACCCCGAACTGTAGCGCCACCTAAGAAAGGTAAGTACGTTAGGTTAGGTTAGGTTGGGTTGAGTAGGGTTTTGAGGTTATCATAAGACACTAGGCACCAAGCTGGGCCCATCGCGATCCCTAGGGAACCTTAACGGCAAAAATACCTCAACCAATTCTCCCATACACTTGATTTCCCTACAGAATTTGAAGATGTCCTTATTATGGTTCCGGGACCCTACCTCTTCTAGGTTATCGAAAAAGTATCTTCCAATGTGCTTTAGCCTTGCTCTGGCAATGCCATAGCATTCACAGAGTATATGTGTTATATCCCCCGAAACATGTAGGTCATTGCAGTACCTGCAAACATTCATATTTGATAAACCCAGTCTCATAGCATGCTTCCTTGGAAGACAAAGGCCAGAGAGTAATCCTATCGCTGTTCTTAGCCCTGACCTTTCTAATTTTATGATCTCCCAGGTTTTCTGCGGTCTAACACAGGCCACAAGGCCTTAGACATCGTATGACCATCTATGTTGGTCCATCTTAGATTAGCTATGTTGATGATTCTATCCGGAATAATTCCCCTAGCCACACACCTTGGTGGTTTAATGTTACCGATTATGTCTCTATGCGGGAGCTCTGTTCCTCTTTTGGCCAGCTCGTCAGCCTTTTTATTGCCTTCTATATCGCAGTGTCCAGGTTCCCACCATAATCTAACACGGTTCTGCGTACATAATGCCTTAAGCATTGTGCGGCAATTTCTGTCGGTCTCAGATTTAGTGACACAAGACTCTAGCGCCTTTAGCGTAGCCTGACTGTCAATGAAGGTGGCGATATTCTTGTTGGATATTGATCCCATCTTAACTAGTTCAACAGCTAGAACCTCTGCTTGGAACGCACTGCATGTGCCCGGAAGTTTCAGGGCCACCTGTAGGTTAATATCTCTCGAATATATACCTGACCCTGTGCCCTCCCTGGTCTTAGAACCATCTGTGTATATTGCAATCTCGTTGTGGACAGATGACTGGACTGTCTTACTTTGCCAATCTAGCAGGATACATTACTTCGTACGCTGTGACGAAGTCCAATGTGCCAAGAATTTCGTCCGAGTTAGTACGTTGAAGCATGTAAAAAAGTGTTGTAGTGTGATGGATAGAGTGCTGTCATACATCCGATTGATATGTTCAAGCCGATGGAACCCTCTGAAATGTTTGGTTACGTCTACATATTGACTCAAACTATATTCTATATATCCAATACACTTTCTTCCAGAAAATGACCACTTATCTATTTAAACGAATCCAAAGAGTTTAAATTCGTTTCCTTTAACTTTTATAAGATACTTCAAATGATTTATTGACCTGAAGAGCATCAATACTGTCTTCCAAGTTAGAAGTTTTACACTTTCTATTGAGTAAACCCAGGGTCACCAAATTTACTTCAAGATTATGATTTTGGGACTATAACTGACTACTTGATGTTGACAATCAGTCTCTTCGATGATCCTTCGAGTTAGGAGAATTTGTTGGTTCTCTTAAATTATTTTTCTTTTCCTGACATGATAATCTATCTGACTTTACTTTTACGCCACATGGACTTTCGTCATTGCTTGGACTCTTTTTCAATAGTAGCTCTGGTAGGCTGATGCTCAATAATGGATCAAATGGACGACTTTTCTCGCAAGTGTTTGGGTTTGGCGGTGATGCTTGCAAGAGACTTTTTCGTTAAAGCATCCTGTGTAGTGTCTAACTGTCTACCAACGATCAAATTTTTCGAAGTTGTTTGCAATTTTATTTTGTCGGATAGAAGAGGTCTCATTTGACTACGAGTAAAGGCAAAGATTTTTTTTTAATCCGAATTTTAGAACACTCAGACTCGATATTGAGCTTGTTTTGAAACTTCACAAACTATACTTTTCCGGAAATACTAAGGAGGGTGAGCTGTTTCACAAAGTATTTTTTGAATTCAACAGGGTTTAAACACTTGACGCTGAACACTGTTAAATATACTCAAGCGTGGTGGGGAAGATCAAGCCCAATAGAATGTAAGCTTTATAGATTGTACGCGCAGAATTGGGACTTGGGACTCCACGGTATTTAGTACCTGTGAAGGACTGGGTTAATCTGCATGCCAAATGTAGACCAGGCAGTAGATTCCTCAATGTCGTATACATTTCCTTTTAATTTAGTCAAGGTACTTGAAACTTCGGAAACAGAAGGCAGGACTGTGAACTCAATTTGGTTTTGAGAACTTCAAATGATGATGGCATCAATATCAGAATTGAATTTGATTGCACTTGCCGTGCTTAATGCATAAGCAAAGCCGTCTGCGAAGAAGGAAGATATCATTGTATTAACATTCAGATCCCTGAAGACCACCAGCATTGGTAGAGATTAATTGATTAACCAGAAAAGAGGATTCAAGATTCGTAACTCGAAGCACAAAGTTGGTGCTCTCCAAATCGTTTTATATCCTGCTGATGTGCGGTGCGGCCAGTAGGACCAAAACCAGGAAAGTGGTTATGGCTCTTTTATTCTGTCTGCAAAAAAGGCGAAAAAACATTGGCATATCCATAGAATGGACAACCAGTCGCCAACTAAGAGAGTCCTTTAATCCTGGTTCAGACAGCGGGCACAATTAGAGAGAATTCGCTCAAGATTATATAAGGCGGAAGAATGCTATTATTATTCGCAAGCCCGAATAATCGATGCCAGGAATGCGCCTACGTACTAATCCACACCCTGCACACATCTACCACTCTCCCCGCGGGACTGCCGTAAGGTATTACTTCGCGGGGCTGGTTAGCAATTAATGCTATGCTTCTTGTATTGCCGCTTCAGCTCTCCTTGCTCTCTCAATTATTCGGAGCTCTTTTTGGACATTCGTTATAAGGGTACAAATTTCTAGCCAATTCTTCCCTGACCGCAGCATTTGTTCTATAAGTAATGGTGGACTTGGCAGGTTATTTCTCCATTCCGTAAAGCGATTGCAATGGAATATTGCATGCTCTGTATCTTTCTCCTGGTCTGGACAATGTGGACAGAGGGGTGAATTATCATGTCCAAATCAGTGTAAATATTTGCGATAGCCGCCGTAACCCGATAGGAACTGGGTAAGGCGGTAGTTGCAGTCCCCAAACACTCGCTTCGTCCAGACCTCAATGGTGGGGATCAGCTTGTAGGTTCATCTACCTTTTGTACTGTTATCCCACCTGACTTGCCACATAGCTAGTGATGTGGCCTTCTCCTCCGCCTTTATCCTCTTGACGATATCTGCTGACAATATCTCTTGATAACTCGAGGTTCTCCTTTCGTAGATTTTTACCATCTCATTTGCGAGGAAGTCGATGGGGATCATTCCTGCTTCGTCCCATATTGTTCGGAAACCACTGATTGTTCTTATCGCGCATAGCCTGTATGTTGACGATAGTTTTCTCTGTGTTTCTATCGTCGCTAACCCCGCCGCCCGAACCGGTGCAGCGTATAGGAGAACCGAGCTAACCACTCTGGATAGTAGAATCCGTCTAGTATATCCAGGGCCACCGATGTTTGGCAGTATTCGAGAAAAGCCTGCCTGCAGTAGTGAAGCCTTCTTGCTCGAGTATTCCACGTGTGTTTTAAAACTTAACCTGTTGTCGAGCATTACTCCTAAGTATTTAACTGCTTCCTTGGTTCTTATAGTCTGAGTTTCGACTTAAATATTCGCATATTCAACAGCGTTTCGACTTGTTATAAGAACAGCTTCAGTTTTGTGGTCTGCTAATTCTAAGCCGGCGGATCGTAGCCAGTCTTTAATTTTTCCGATTGCTTCGTTTGCCGCTGATTCTATTTCGTGGATGTGTTTAGCCACGGTGATAACGGCGATGTCGTCAGCGAACCCGGTTATCTTAACTCCTTGTGGAAGTGCTAGTCGCAGGACTCCGTCGTACATGATATTCCATAAGCTATTGGGGGTGGCAATGGTGTAGTGGTAATGTCGTCAACTGCCACGCTGATGGTTATGGTTCAAATCCTGATGTCAGCAAGTATTTATTTTTTTCCATGAAAATAGACTTCCCTCGAAGTATTATAGATGATCGCATTATAGGTTTAATCTGATTATGAAGGAAGAATAGGATGTTATCTTCAAAAAACTTGGCACAGGGCAGTCGAGGCCGTTAGTGAAAAGTTGGGTAGAGTTGTGGAACTTTCCTGAAAATCATGGAAACTAAAGCTAGGCAAACAATTGAAAGATCATGGATTAAGGCTTACATTATCGTTTATATTTTGCATGGCACATTCAACCCTTTTGCAAGTTTTCATGTCTTTCGAACTCAGTGAAAGATTTCTCCGAATTCAAAAGAAACACTCAATGAATCGCTAAAGGGCGTATCACTTCTGATATCGCTATCGATAACGACTTCAGCTATTCCATTCTCTCAACGCCCCTTTTTGGAAAAAAGAAAAATTAAAAATAAAATCTTATCACCCGCATACATTACCACACATTAGTCGACAAACTTTTATCAACTCTTTTGAGTAAGCAAAACATCCCATTAACATTCATGAGACGCAGAAAACTCATTCCAATCATACCAAACGGCATGAGGCGCAAAACCCGAAGAATTCCGTTCCAAAAAATCATGCACACCATCGCTGATTTGCTTATCGCCTCCACCGAACGTTCCCAGTTTGATCTTTGCCAGATCTCTTCTATACACACGGTCTCCCATTTCAGTATCAGTAGTCTCGGTCTGCAGTTGGGTACACCGCCTCCGATAGACCAAAGTCACAAAACCACAGTTTATGGCGAGCTCAGAACTCTTCAGAACCAGCGCGCGCAAGTGAACTTTAAAATTCCTTATCGATAGAGATGCCAACAATGATGATGATGATGATGGCGATGATGATGATGATGAATAAATAAATGAAAACAAAATAAAATTAAAATTTATTTTTAATTCGAGTCATCATCAAGATCATTGGCCACACTAACCAACATCGGCAGCCGCGCACACTAAATCGGAGGGGAAATCAGAATCATGCTGATAAAATTCAATTCAAAGGAGAAAACAAAATTATTTTCGAGTTGATACGATGCTTTTTGTTGTTGTTAGTGTTTCTGGAGTTTTATTTTGGTTTCTGGTCGACTAGAGATTAAGATTGCTGCTGTCGAGGCTGTGTGTGAGATGCTTTTCGAGTTTGGACGTGGATCAATGAGATTCAAAGATGCCTGCGACTAGATAACAAGACCTCTGATGATGAACTTCTACAGAAGATAAGCTGGAAGCAGATCGATAGAAGTGATTTCACTTCTCTTTTTCTAATTAAAAATGCGAAAACGTGGACACAGAATAATGGAAACTTCAATCTTGGAGCTTCGGATCTCCTTCTGGGTGTAATTTTTTTTTACGATAACTTATAGGTATCGTGATTCTCCATTGGAGATTTATGATTGATTGATTCCTGCAAGGTTAACCTAATGGAAAACGTAGGCCTCAGATTGTGGAGCAGAATTTGATAGCCTAGATCCGACCACTCAATTGAAAATATTCACAGAAAACTCTAGTTTAGGCCTGAATTCTGGGATTTCCGTAAGCCTTACTACCGCTTCCTCATATTAGTTCATCTAGATCAGGGTTTCCCAAAACCCTTACTATTGGGGGTTAAGCCAAAACTTCTCCAAGTGTCTGTGGGTCAAACTTAAGAAATGAATAAGGACTTATGGAACTGAAAGAAAACGTCTTGGTCTAATGATAGTGTTGGGCAAAGCCATATCATCTACTGATATCGGGTTGGATTTCAATCTCGAATTAAATTCGTCGGTAATCCATAAGTTATATGTTTGTTAACTAATGCAACTGCTATCCACTCACCGATAAACATGCAACAAATTTGTGGTTAACTTACCTGTAAAATAAATAAGAAAAAAATAGGAAATTAAAGGTTTGTTCAATTTCAAAATTCAAAACAAAAATATTTTAGAAATATGCGATTTTAAATATCTATCTGGGCGACATTTAATGAATCCCATTTAAATGGAGGCGTATCAAGAAAACTTCACAGTATTGTTGACGAACAGCTTAACAGTTCGCTAGCAAAACCTTTATGGGAAGTGTAGGAGTACTAATATTTCTTCTTCCTATTTCGGCGAGGTTATGATCCGAAAACAAGGGATCATAACCCTCCCACTTCAATGCATTGTTACTGATCCGCCTGTGGGGTTCGCCTGTTTTTTTTTTTTTTTTGTTTTTTTTTTCTTCGTGGGTAGGTGAAAATCTTCATGAGACACTATGAGACCGTGTACTCATAGTAGTGTCAGATTTCTACTGACTAAAAACACCCTTCCCTTCGTTTTGTTTACTACGACTAAGTTTGACCTTATCAAGTAGTTTAAGCTTCAGATTTATATTCGCGTGAGGCAGGTAGATTTCCAATAAAAGCACCTGCTGAAACCGTCATGACATGCGGCTTTTTGTCTTATAGCGCTAATTCGAACGGTTTCGTTCTTTGAAGTCGGCGCGTAAGATTTGTCACATCCAAAGTTTGGAGTATGGCACAGTTGCAATGGCCATGAAGACGAATACGAAGCTTGCGAGCGAAGTTTTTTATTTCGTCCTCCACGGTAGCTATCCCCAAGTCTCTGTGGATATCATTGTTTCTGATATACCAGGGAGCGTTCACGATTATTCTTATAATTTTATTTTGCAATGATTGTATGAGATTCCTATTGCTTGGTTTGGTACAACCCCAGAGTTGTATACCGTACGTCCACACGGGTTTAAGCACTTGCTTATACAGAAGCAGTTTGTTATATACGCTTAGTTTGGAATATCTTCCAATTAGCCAATACATTTCTCTAAGTCGATTTTCGACTTCGTCACGTTTCTTTTTAACGTGAGGTTTCCATTTAAGTTTTGCGTCTAGTGTCATTCCCAGATAATTAGCTTCGTTTGCATGCGGTATTTGTACCGAGTTAATGAAAACGGGAAGGTTGATTATTTTCTTGTAAGTGAAGTTAACATGCGTCGATTTGGTCTCGTTAAGAACAATGCGCCAAGTTTTTGTTCACTCACAGATTTTATCCAAGGCTCGTTGGAGTTTTATGGTTGCTGACTCGATTGAACTTTCCGTTGCCAGAATAGCCGTATCGTCCGCGAACGTAGCTACAATAGTGCCTTCAGTTTGAGGTATGTCCCGAGTGTATAGCAAGAATAAGATAGGCCCAAGGACACTTCCTTGCGGAACTCCGGCGGCGATTTCTTTAAAATCAGAATATTCAGTTCCGTGCTTAACACGAAAAAGTCTGTTTTTAAGGTACGATTCTAAGATCTTATTAAGTTGCTCCGGAAGGATTCGTCTTAGCTTATAATTCAATCCATCGTGCCAAACCCTGTCGAAGGCTTGAGATACGTCAAGAAAAGCGCTAGAACAAATCTTTTTCTCCTCAAGGGCTTTTTCAATTTCGTCGGTTATTCTATAAACCTGGTCTATTGTGGAATGCTTGATTCTGAACCCGAATTGGTGGTCAGGTATTAGGCGTCTCTCTTCAATGACCGGAAGAATCCGTTTCAGAAGGAGTTTTTCAAATACCTTCGATATTATTGGTAGTAGCGATATCGGTCTGTACGATTTTTTGTCATTTGGAGATTTCCCCGGTTTCGGAACCATTATGACTTCTGCGACTTTCCATTGATTTGGAACGTATAATAATCTAATGGAAGCATTTATTAAATAAAGCAATTTTAATAGTGCCTTTTTTGGTAATTCCTTGAGGATTTGTCCGGTTATTAAATCATAGCCAGGAGCTTTATTATTTTTTAGGTTTTTTATTGCCTGGCAAAGTTCTATAAGTGACACACTTTTTATTCTAAGGTTGTCAGATGTCGTAGTCGTACCGGTAAAATCGTCTACCAATGTTTCTCCATCAAATGGCTTAAAAGTCTCTTCTAAGTGCTCGGCAAATAGATCCGCTTTTTCTTTGTCACCTTTTGCCCATTCGTCGTTGTTTTTTCTTATCGGTGGCGAATGTATTTGGGGTTTTTTAATTCTTTTGACAGCTTTCCAGAGCGAGTAATTAGTGGTTTTCTCGGCGGTTAAACCTTCAAGATAAGCTGAAGTCTCTCGGTTTTTTAGGTCTTGGATCGCTTTTTCAAGCTTATTGCATAGGAAATTCGAGTGGGTTTTATGCTGGGGAGCGCGAGTTTGTTGCCATATTCTGCGTGCTCTCCTCTTTTCTCGAATAAGTTCTTTTATTTCCGGCGGATAATAAGCTTCATTGCATGGGACTTCTTTCCTCCTTAAAGGTGTATTTTTCCACGCGGCATTTTGTATTGATTCAATAAATTTGCCGAGCTCATCTTCTATTTCGAAGGGTGTTTTGAGCGATACATTTAAGACAATATTTTCTTCGCAATCAGTTCTAAAGTCGCGCCAGTTAGTTTTTTTGTTAGTTAATCTAGGCACAGCTTCTACTGTCATTAGTCGGTCACTTATTGTCAAGATTACCGGCGAGTGATCTGAGGAGAGATCAAAGCTTTCCTCTACTTTTGCAAAATTTGAAGATACTCCTTTCGCTACGAAGAAGTCTATTAGGTCCGGTGTTTTTGCTGTATCAGAGGGCCAATACGTCGGTTTCCCCGTCGAAAAGAAATCAACCCCGAATTGCATACCGGCTTCGTACAGAAGTCTGCCTTTCCGTGAATTGGATCTGGAACCCCAAAAGGTGTGTTTTGCGTTGAAATCGCCACCTATAATGAAATTCGGTCCAAGTGAGTCAAGGAGACGTACAAAGTCGTTACTTCGAAACGTGCATCGCGGAGGACAATAAATGGACGCGATGTTGAAATACGAGTGCCTATTCTTAACTCGAACTGAGCTTGTTTGCATTGTATCGATTTCAATCGTCGTATTTATGGAGTGCTCAATGCAGTCTTTAATGAATAAGGAGGATCCGCCTCTAGCTCTTCCGGAAGGGTGGTATGCGTGATAAGCACGATACCCTCTTATTTTTACTCCGGATTCCTTTGTCAAATGAGTTTCAGAGATCAAGCAAATGTCAATGTTGTCATTTCGTAAGAATACTTCTAATTCGGCGTTTTTTTGTAGAAGGCCGTTTGCGTTCCATGTTAAAATTTTTAGTATCTGATTCATATTCATATGGGAGTTCTTTTTTGGCGAGGTTTTAACTCGAGCTTGCTCAATTTATCAAATATGACTTTGTTTACCTTCGTTTGCTCCTCAAGTTTCGCAAGAATTATAGAGAAGACTTGGGAGACTGGGTCTACCGTAACACCGCTTTGCTTGGTTTCTAGCGACGTAGCTTGAGCATATGTTAGCGTCTCTGGAGATTGTGGCTTTTCCTTTGATTTTGCCGAAGGAACTTTACTTTGCTCGACTCTCGTCTTAAGTTTGACGTGTTTATTGACGGTCGTTACCCTTGGCTTAGCGATTTCACGACTATTTTTAACCGGTTCTGCGTTCTGGCGTTGAGTATTTTTAAATGTGTCTCGCCTTTTTTGAAGCTCTTTTGCAACTTCGCAACCTCGATAGTTCGCTGGGTGCTTTCCTTTGCAGTTAATGCAGGTAGCCGGGGCCTGCTTATTTAGGTCACACTTTTCTGAGAGATGGTTACCAGCACATTTTACGCATCTCGGCTCTTTTTGACAATACGACTGTGTGTGATTAAAGCCTTGACAGCGTTTACACTGAGGTATCGATCTCGTACTCGTACGCATAGGCTCAATCTTGACTACGATATTCAGAATAGTTTTAACGTTATAAATATCGTCTACATTTTCGCTCCTGTCAAAGGTAAGCATAAAGAGCGGAGGTCCATGCTTGACCACGATTTCCTGGCCTTGTTCCGTTTGTTGCTTCACCTTTTTGAGAATATTGACGGCATTAAGAATTTTTAAACCTTTAGCTTTGAGGTCGTTCATTACGTCATCTTTTGTGCACGAGGGGTGGAGACCCCTTGCTATAACACGCAGTGGTCTTTCTGACTTATTTTCATAAGTATACCACTGGATCTTTTCCGTGTTTAATTTTTGTGATATTGCTCGGTAGCCATCGGAGTCATCAACGTTAATTTTCCACGCATTGTTCCTGAGTGACGTTACCTTGAATTTCGATGTCGTCGTACCTTTAAGAAGGCAATGTAGCTTACTGTAGTCCGTTATGCCAACGACGTTTATTGCAGGCGGAGGACGTGCTTTAGCTTGAGTTTGTTTTGGCTTCGACTCATTTTGCTTGTCTTCTTTTCGCGGCTCGATTTCGGGCGAAGAGCCAGCTCTGCGTTTTTTGCTAGGTCTTTTCCTTAAGACGCAATTCGTTTCGCGTGCAAGCTCTTCTTCGTCCGTGTGATATTGTGGGTTAGCTGCGCGGGGAGGGGAATCTTCGCGTTCTTTTTGTAAAAGCGAGTTCTTTAGAAGCTTGTTTTCCTCTCTCAGCATGTCTACCTCTTTTTTGAGCTCTTGGTAGAGCCGATCCATTTCATCAAGCCTATTGCGAAGTTCGTTATTTTCCTTCTCAAAGCTTTTACATTTCTCTAAGTCCTGTTTCTTGTGCGCTTGCACTTCCGGCGGACTTTTTTTCCCGGAGACATTCGGTCTTGATGGTGGAGACCGAGGTACCCTTGAACTTTTTATAAAGGGATTTATCAATTGCAATAATTGGCTCTCCCCAGAATCCGTAGAGCCTACCTCCGAAGAGGGTGGATTTTCCAGTGAACCTGGACTGCCACCTGGGGTATTAAATCTTTTTGTTTTACTCATTGCATTTTTTTGTATACACTTTAAGCCCGGTATACGAAGGGTGGATTTTAGTAGCCTCTTACGACAGGCATGCCTACCTCGGGTATATTCTAACCCCTACCCGAAGGGTTCGCCTGTTTGACATCAGAAAATATCGGCAGGCCTCCCGATTTTGGATCACTTGGATCACTTTGGATCGTTAGTGAGGCAAATCAAATGCTGGTGTCCTTGCATGATCATGACGGAATCCAGGCGTTTATAGGCCGGCCTCCCCTGCCTCGCAATGTCTTTGGAACGTTCACTGATATTGCCTTTTTAAGCAGGTTCAAATGATCTCTTCTTTGAACGTGTCAATACCAACTGACTTACTTACTTATCTCCTTATATCCCCTTGTGGGTCCTAAGGCCTCTACTATGCCTACGCGCCATCGTGTACGGTTTCTGGCAATGTGTCTGAGCCGGTCGCGCTCTATTTTTCGTAAAATGGTTTTCTTGAGGTGAAGGCTTCCACGGATCTTCGAACTTCTTATTCTTATTCGATAAAGCTTTGTGACCCTTGCTGTCATGGGAAGCATCTTCATCTCAGCTGCCGTTAATTTACTTTGATACTTTTTGTACATTGTACAACATTGCGAATCGTATGTGAGCACTAAACGCACAACTGCGATGTAGAGTCTTCCTTTAAATTTAGGGGGAATTTTTCGGTCACAGAAGATAGCAGAGTTTTCCCGCCACTTCATCCACCCTACGCTTAGGCGATGATTGATGTCGTCATCACAGGTTACTTTGCTATTGATCATAAATATCCCAGATATTTTAACTTTTCGCACTTGGGAAGCACTGTTCCCTGTGGTTCAGAGAACGGGTAGCACAAGTACTCGGTTTTTTTTGGACTAATGCGGTACCAATTTCCCTCCGAAATGTCGACCCATACGTCAAGTGCTCGTTATAGGGAAGAAGGATTCCTACTTACCCCCTTCAGGTGGGGATTAGAATATACCCGAGGTAGGCATACCTGTCGTAAAAGGCAACTAAAATCCGCCCTCCGTATACCGAGCGTAGTGTATACACAAAAATACAATGAACAAAATTCCAGGTGGCAGCCCAGGTTCACTGAAAATCCACCCACTTCGAAGGTCGGCTATACGTATTCTGGGGAGAGCCATTTATTGAAACTAATAAATCCCTTGTCAAAAAGTACAAGGGTATCTCGATCTCCACCAGCAAGATCGAACGTCTCCGGAAAAATAAGTCCGCGGGAAGCGCAAGCGCATGAAAAACGGGACTCAGTGAAATTTAAAAGCATTGAGGAGGAAAACGACGTAGTCCGTACCAAACTTACCCATATGGAGCTACTCTATCTTGAGTTTAAGAAAGATGTACATTTACTCAGGCAAGAAAATAATGCCCTAAAAAACACGTATCTACAAAAAGGAAATACAGTTAGCTCACATCGCTCACCTAGTCGCGAATACCAGATGGATGAAGAAGAGCTAACACATGAAACGAACTGGATCGAAAAGAAACGACCTAGCAAAAAACGCAAAGCTGGTTCCTCACCAGCTGAGGCGGAAGTGGCCAAAATGGGTTTAGCGATAAACGATGGCAAAACCAAGTATATGCTGTCAACCAGAAGGGACAACCAACACCGACGAATGGGACAAAACGTCACCGTAGGCAGCTATAACTTCGAGGTAGTAAGGGACTTTGTCTACCTTGGATCTGCTATAAATTCTAAAAACAAGATCAGCGCAGAAATCAATCGAAGAATAACTCTTGCCAATCGCTGTTTTTTTGGGCTTATAAGACAATTCAACAGTAAAGCCCTATCTCGAACAACTAAGGAGACTCTGTATAATACTCTGATCATCCCAGTCCTGATTTACGGCGCTGAAACCTTGGTCCTCAAAAGAAAAATTCTTCGTAAGATTTTCGGTCCCGTTTGCGTTGACGGGTTTTGGAGGAGAAGATTCAATCACGAACTATACGAGCTGTACAGCGACATCGACCTAGTCAAAAAACTGCGTATTGGACGTCTGAAATGGCTAGGACATGTAGAGCGAATGGACTCCAACGCTCCGGCCCGCAAAGTCTTCGAATCTAACCCCGAGGGACGACGCAGTAGAGGGAATCATCACCGTAGGTGGCACGCACAAAATCAAGGGGACCTCGACCAACTTGGAGTGCGCAACTGGAGGCAATTAGCTAAAGGCCGAGCTAAATGGAGAGCCTTGTTGGTTGAGGCCCAGGTTCACCCCGAACTGTAGCGCCACCTAAGTAAGTAAGTGGTTCCTCACCGGAAGTCGAGCCACAAAAAGATGAAAAGAGCAAGGAGTTGCAAGAAAAGCCACAACAAATAAAATGACGTCTTCCGCCACCGATAAACGTCGTTGGGACTACGGACTATAATAAGTTGCATTGCCTCATTAAAGGAGCGCTGGCATCGAAGTTTAAGGTGACATCTCTCAGAAACAATACGTGGAAAATCAATGTCGATGATCCCGCCGGTTACTGAGCAGTGTCCCAAAAATTGAATGCCAAGAAGATTCAGTGGTATACTCGTACTTATGAAAATAAGTAAGACCACTGCGTGTTGTAGCAAGGGGACTCCATCCCTCGTGCACTAAAGAACATGTTATAAACGACCTTCAAGACAAAGGCTTTAAAATTCTTGATGCCGTCAATATTATCAAGAAGGAGAAGCAACAGTCGGAGGGAGATCAGGAAAAAGTGATAAAGCGTGGACTTCTACTATTCATGCTAAGTTTTGATAAAGAAGAAAATAAAGATGTAATACACATATGACATCAAGACACATATTTTAAACATTGTGGTAAAAACCTATGACAAGCTCTTATTCAAAATATAAATACGTCGTAAATAGTGCAATAAGAAATGCAACACTAACCGAACTCAAGGAAGAAATAAAGAAACTTAAACCATACGTTATATCCAGGAGCTTTCTTAGCCTGGATATGACCTAATCAAGGGAGAGGTTCTTAAAGCACTACCAAGAAAAGTTCTAATTAAGCTTCTATTCATTATAAACGTCGCGCTTAGACTAGCCAGTCGCCGAAGTCAAAATGGTTCTTAGGTCCGGAAAACTGCCGAATGAAAAAACGTCTTATAGACCGATTTCGTTTCTTCCAATTATATCCAAAGAGTTTGAGAGAATATTGATTAGACGAGTACAGCCGGTAATAGAAGAAAGGCATCTCATTCCGGATCATCAATTCGGGTTCAGAAGTAAGCATTCTACAGTTGAACAAGTACAACGAATAGCACATGTAATCGAAAAATCTCTTGAAGAAAAAATACTTTGTTCAAGCGTATTCCTTGACGTCTCTCAAGCCTTTGAAAAGGTCTGGCATGAAGGCTTAAAGTTTAAATTACGACAAGTTCTGCCAGAGCACCTATATAATATATTGAAGAACTACCTTACGAATAGATTATTCCGCGTCAAATGTGGAAACGAATATTCAGATTTTAAGGAAATGATGGCTGTGGTCCCGAAGGAAGATTTCTTGGTCCAACCAAAGTGATAAGAGGTATTGTTAACGCACCATGGTATATCAGAAATAGCGATATCCACAAAGACCTCGGCATTAAAACAATCGAAGATGAAATCAAAAACTACGCGAGAAAGCATAAAAGTCGACTAGAAAGTCACGTAAATATTACAGTCGTCCAAGTTTTGGATGGAATAAATTTACTACACCGTCTACAAAGCACCAAACCTTTAGACTTAGCGCGATAAGTAACTGCGTCTAAGCTTCGAAGGTTTTTTAGTGGGTAAGAATCCCACACTACTATGAGCACGCGTTGACGATGCTAATAGTGTCTTGCGGAAGATTTTCACCTACCCCCAAAAAAAAAAAAAAACTTATGAAGGGTCTATCGTCAGCAAAGAATAACTGATGTACCTTTGGGGTCCGTCACTTTACCTTCGAACAGATAGTCAAGGACTGCAATAAGGAGCAACGGACTTAAGACGGTTCCGTGGTGCCCCCGCCTTTGATTAGGAATTCTTCGGTTAATGAAGTGGGGCATCTTAATCTTGTCTTTACGCTTTCTTACATGTGCATGATCATTTGTACATATGTAGGTTTCTGGAACTGCTCGATGTCTGTCGAATGCTTTTCAAAGTCAACCAATACTTCTGCACCCAATGTCTCCCATCTTTTTCCAGAACTCAGAGTGCATCTCGTCTGCCCCAACCGTCGTTTTTTTAGAGCATTTGACCATCAAGAAATGAGCAGCTAAAATTAATGAGTTACCATAACTTTCTCTGATCGAAATTCTTCCCCTGACCTCCCATTTGAGAGACGAATATGGTAATATAGTATTAGAATTGAAGTCGGTGCTGAGGATATGGAAGGAACACTTCTGTAAACTGTTAAACGGCGCGTCGCCGCGACGATGATCAATATTCCGCTGTCAGGCAGAACGAGACATTTAACAGTGACGATGAAAGTCAAAATTCGCATCAACCCGGAGAGATAAGTTGGTAAGGAGCATACAGGACCTCTTCTGTAGAATTTGCTCGGACGAAAGTATACCCGATGAATGGAACCTCAGCAACGTTTGCTTGATCCTGAAGAAAGGAGATCACCGAACTGCGCCAACTACAGTCTTCTCAATATCGCATATAAGAACCTGTCTGGCGTATTATGTGAACGTCTACAACCGACCGCCAACAACTTGGAAGATCCTTATCAGTGCAGTTTCAGGCCGAGAAAATCCACCATTGACCAAATAATTACGCTACGGTAGATCTTGGAAAAGCCCATGAATATAGAACCAATACGCACCACCTCTTCATCGATTTCAAAGTTTCCTATGATAGCGTGTATAGAGACGAGTTATACAGAGCCATGTCTATTCTCGGCATCCCTGATAAGCTCGACCGTCTATGAAGGAGGATGATGGAGGATTCCACCAAAGTCTACAAGAACACCACCGAACAGTCGATGTCAGGAAAGGTTGACAAGGTGACGCGCTATAATGCGATCTCTTTAACATATTCGTAACACTTGAAAAAAGTGTACGAAACTCACTAGACAACACTGGAGCTACAATCTTTTACAAGCCTGTAGAACTACTCACTAATGCCGCCGATGACATTATCATTGTATAAGACACTAATCATTCCTGTCGTGCTCCAAAGGCATGGACTTAGACAAAATCGGATAAGAATGTCCTTGGAAACTCTGAGAGAAAAGTTCTCCGACTGTTACTTAGTCCCGTCTGCATAGACGGCGAGTGGAGGAGAAGGTACATGGTCTATGCTATGACATCGACTTAGCCAGAAGAGTTCGCATACAGCGACTAAGATGGCCGGGTTATGTAGAGGGAACGAAGTGTATATTTCCAGCCAGGAAAATCTTCAAATTCTCCCCGGAAAACGGCCTCGCGACAAGGTGGAATGAAAAAATGAATAGGGACCGCAACCAACTTGGCGTGTACAACTGGAGGCAGCTAGTTCGTAACCAGGCTGGCAGGAGAGGTGTTGGTTGAGGCCCGCCCCGGACTGTAGCTTTACCTGAGCAAGCAGTTTAACTGCTCGGTATATTTTCAATCTTCATACATATGTACAATCAAATTTCAGTAGAATGCCGCAAACTTCTTGGTTGCGACTTGGAAACTTTTCTAAAATATCAATCTTAAATCCTGCTCTTCAAATTTATTCACAAGCTGCTCTTTACTCTTACTCCGAAGCTGTAGGCCCTAGATGGGGACTGCAGTCTTGGTTGCAAGGCCAAATAAAAACTAAACTATTAAAATCTTTTCTTCCTTTTTTTTTTTCCTTGTCCAAACAGGTAAAATTTCGACGGGTGGCATGTATCAGTATAACCTCTCCCACTGCTAATTATACTTTACTTACATCCAATAAACATATTTGGCTTTCAACTGGCCATAAATTCGACTTAAGACTTCGGATATTGCGACAATGAAAGGAGCAGCATTTTGGACACGTTCTCTCCCCAACAATAGTTAACTTCAGCAAGGGCTTCAAGTACCTAATATCGGACAGGGAAACGTGGACACACTAAAAAAAAGAAACGAGGGAGTTGGTGCTTGTGTCTTCGCTTCGGACCTGGACTTACACCTATCCTTCATCCTACTGAACAAATGCAGTGTTTTCCAGGTCGAGGTTATTTGGCTTTTAATGAACCCGATACGGCATATAAAAACTGCAATCAAAACTCTCACGGTTTACTCAGTAAAATGCAAGACAGTACAAGGATGCAGTTTATCTCTTAATGAGATACACAAACAGTTGAACGTCATTCTGCATACCTGGCCATTGCTATATTCCGGGAAATCGAGCGGCTGATTACCTAGATAAGGCTCATACGATATGAACAACCATTCAAATCCCCGGGACCGGATGGTATTTTTCCGGCCCAGATTCAGATGGCCTTCAATATAGTATGGCAGTATCATCCCTGCATTCTAAAGGCTTGTCTTGAGCTCGGAACAACACCAACAACCTGGACCGAGGTAAGAGTGGTCTTTATACCTAAAGCAGGCAAGACATCGCACACCCTCCCAAAGGACCTTAGACCTATTAGTCTAACGTCCTTCCTTCTCAAGATTCTGGAAAGAATCCTGGACCTACACAACAAGGCCACTATTGATAGCACCCTACTATCCACGTCACAGCACGCCTACCAAAAAGGTAAGTCTGTCGAAACGGCTTTGCACTCCATCATCCACCCTATCGAGAAATCACTCTCAACCAAAGAGTTCACCCTAGTGTCATTTCTATACATAGAGGGAGCCTTCAACAACGTTGAAACAAATTCGATTACTAGTGCCTTACGTAGGCTCAACATCTGCGAACCCATCTGTTGTTTCATAGAACACATTCTAAAGAACAGGGTAATAGCAGCATCCTTCGGAAGTAGTACTGTCAAGCGACATGCACATCGAGGCACCCCTCAAGGGGGTGTACTGTCTCCACTATTGTGGAACTTGGTGCTCAACGAGGCCCTTCTAAAGATCGAAAAAACTGGATGCAATGTTATTGCCTATGCAGATGATGTCGCCATTCTAACAACAGGCAAATACCCGCAGACGCTGGCCGATGTCATGCAGTCTGCTCTCAATGAACTGCTCAGATGGACCGATAAATGCGGCCTCTCAGTTAACTCGACGAAGACCGAGCTGGTTCTATTCACAAGAAAACACAAGCTACCTGACTTCACTCCGCCCAAGATAAGGGGATCCACCCTCAAGCTTTCAAATAGTGCTAGCTATTTAGACCTAAAGCTTGACCGCAAGCTAATTTGGAAAGAGAATGCCGTCGAACGGGCCAGGAAATCGCTGGCCGCTCTATACATCTGCAAGAAAGCAGTAGGCTCCACCTGGGGCCTTAAACCAAGCATCATGCACTGGCTATACACGTCGGTCATTAAACCGATTCTCATGTACGGAGTATTGGTATGGTGGCCCGCCTTGGAGAAGAAATTCAACCTATCCATAATGGAAAAAACTCAGCGAGTTGCATGTCTCAGTATTACCGGTGCACTGAGAACTTCTCCCACAGCGGCGCTCCAAACTATGCTCCACCTGCTTCCGACTGACATCGTCAGTAAACAATTAGCTGTCAGCTCGGCAATAAGACTGAGAGGCTCCAGGCAGTGGAAGGAGCAACACACGGGACATGCCAATATACTTTCGATGCACCGTCATCTTCCCAATTCCACTGACCATCTGCCCACTGAATATGATTTTGACTAGGGCTACACGCACTCGATACTGGACAGAAGTGAGTGGACGCAACGCAATGTCCTTTACAACGAATCGCTGTCAATCTTCACGGATGGGTCCAAAACCAAAGACGGAGTCGGTGCCGGAATTTTCTCGGAAGATCTGGACATACACCTCTCCTTTAACTTTCCAGACTACTGCAGCGTTTTTCAAGCCGAAATCACCGCAGTTCGCAAAGCTGCTGACTGGCTGGCGGCCAGCAGACTATCAACACCTGATATTGTTATTTATGTCGACAGTCAGGCAGCCATCAAATCCCTCGCATCCAGCACTACGAGATCTAAGGCAATGAAAGACTGTCGCATATCTCTTAACGAGATAGCTGGTCAGTACAACCTCACCCTTTGCTGGGTACCAGGTCACTGTGACATACCGGGGAATTGTGCAGCCGACGAACTAGCACGACAAGGCTCCTCTGGTACAGATAGCATAAGCATCACCGACATCGAAGCGCCAGCGTTTTATGTTAAGTACCTTATTCAAATTGATGCCGAGAAAGTAGCCAATCATCGATGGCAACATCTAGACCAATGTCATACCGCCAGACAGCTCTGGCCGATACTCAATAAATCCAGGTCCATCGGACTCTTGAAGCACAAGAGAGGAACCCTCTCAAAAATAACAAATGTCCTCACTGGACACTGCGTCATAGGAAGACATGCCCAAAGATTAGGTATCCCTCATAATGACTTCTGCTGAAGCTGCAGAGATGAAGAGGAAGAAGAGACCATCACACATCTCCTGTGCGCCTGTCCTGCGCTCGCCAACATCAGGAAGGCCACTCTGGGAGAATACTTCTACAATGATCTTAATGATATCGGCAACGCCTGCACGGCTAAAATGCACGCCTTCATTCAACGAAGCAAATGGTTCCAAGAGTAAGAGGGTGATCCACCCGCCTTACACATCGGCAGTACAATGGACCTACTTTCTGGTCTAAGTACATCCTCATCGAGTGCCGATCCTAACCTAACCTAACCTAACCTACGATATGAACAACCCGACTAATGTCGAAAGAGTGAATAAAGCTAGTCATACGAATAGGTGGATGCATCTAAACTAATGCGATACTGCTGGGCATCTTCAGTCAACTCTAGATCTCAGCAGAAGTTAAGTCATGCGGCGATACCGTAGGACTTACTCATTTTATCACAAGACCTCAGAGATTGGGCATAATTTGCAATGACTTTTGCAGAAGCTGCAGAGGCGAGGGGGGGAAGGCGTGTAGATGGTTCCAGGAGTACAAGGGGATCGAAATCCCTGCTTTATAGGGGTATACAATGGACCTATATTAGTTTAGGTCTTCGAATCTAACCCAAAGGGACGACGCAGTAGGGTCTCCTACATAAAAAGTAAACTATAGTCTTTTCCACTTCGTCTCATTGCTTAGCACCTCTGAGCATGTTTGTCAAAGATACTTTAGTCTGTTAAGATCAAGATCAAGGGTTAGGCTTAGACGCACTCATCTACAGTTTGCTTCAGTCATGTAGCCGCCAAAGATCCCCTGCAGATCCTTCGATACTTTTACTTTCGACATAATTTTGGTTCAGTTCAATTAACCGTCAAATTGACAAGTGGACGAATGTGAAAAGTTTATTCTCCGACCTTTCTCTTTATAAATCAGATACGAATGACCGGTCTTAAAATTTGTGGGCAGAACAGTGCCGCGAAGCTGCAGCTGCTGCATCGCAGGAAAAAAAAATGCTCAAAAACTGATAAACCTACAGCAAGAAGAAGACAAAAAAAATATTTAAAAGCTTCAAAGTATCCAACGTATGCTTACGGCCAGGCAAACAGTGTTGCACACACAAAATCTCTCCTCAACTACATAACCACCAGCAATAGTCAGACAAACGGACGAACGGACAGTAGAAGGCTGACGATGATGACGCTGATGTGGATGATGATATCTCGCACGCCGCTGAATGCACAATGCGAACGAATGCTCTTGCTTCTGCTCCTCCTCGTTCTCCGCGCGCCCAGAGACACGGATGCGATATCAGCGATATGAGTTTTAAGGGAATTTATATGAGAGACCCGATAAATATCTTTGTTTGTGTGTTTGTCTGTCCGGACGGACAGTTTGTCTGCACGGCTGTTATCTTATGGAATTTTTCTGCTTAAAAATACAAAAGAAGAAGACAGAAGGAAACGAAACAGTAACACGGGCCATGTTGCCAATCACATGCAGGCGGGATTGATTGTGGAAATTCCGGTGAATGCGCATCGCCTGCTGCTGAGGTGGGCGGAAGGATGACTCACGTAATGAGTGACATTCCAGAGTGGATAACAGCAAGGAACAAGATATACGAGTACCCTCATGTATAGAGTGTGGACTATGAGTGTCATTTTTCTTTTGGCTAAAAGCATTTCGTAGATACAATGAAACGGATGACACTTCGAAGAAGCGATAAAATTATGCTCATGCAACAAATTGTTTAAAAGGATTTAGGAAGGCAGTGTGCGGCTTGATAACGCTACCAACTATGATTCGCTGAGTGGTCATCGTATATACAACCTGACTCCAATCGTTTGACACACAACAGCAAGATGCCGCAGCAGAGGGCCCGAAATGGCTGTAAAAGGTTTACATAACGCCCTAAAAGATAAGTAGGTACGGAAGACTCAATCTTAGGGGTATTAGCCAAGGAGCACGATTGTTAGACAGACACTACCAAGGAGGAAGGACCCAAGACATAACTAAAAGCAAGTTCATTCCACTAACTAACAAAACTATTCGAGGGATATGCGGTTAACAATCGCAGTTTCCTTCGCCTATTTAGGTTAGTTTCCCTTTGTAGTGTGGAACCTATACTTAAACGATTATATTGCGGTCGGTTCTGTTGTGAACCAGCCTGTGCTCTTCATGAAGCCCATCATGTTCCTTAGTGGGACTTGTATGAGATCCCCTAGTTCACCAAAAAGCCTGTTTCTCGAATGACGGAGGCGGCGCGGCGGTTTTGAAGAATTGTGCAATTGCATAGCAGGTGCTTGATGGTTTCTGTCTCTTCTATATCTTGACAGCTCCTGCAGTGGTCGAGTGTGTTGACGCCTAATCTATCAGCCATTACCCCTATCGCGCAGTGTCCTGTTAACGCACCTGTCAAGTTGCGAATCTCTTTTTTATTCATCGCCAAAAGGATTTTTGTTCTGTTTTCATCTACTGTCGGCCATAAGCTGCGAGATATGACACAGTCGCTTCTGGGGGCCATGCGGAGTTAATCAGTTCGCCTGCCCTTAGGTCTGTTTTCCTTTCGCCTATTTACGTAGTTCCAAAATCCGATTTAAATACTTTGCGTAATGACATATACTGCAGCAGTCTGGCGGCTAAAACCGCTGTAAGGCTGAGAAAAGGCCGGTTGTGGTCATCAAGCCTTTACGGCCATGCCTCCATTTTGTCCCGATGGGGAAGTAGTAATGGATTGACGGAAACCGATGACAATGAACCCGATGCTAGCATTTGAAAGGAGATTCACTACAAGAATTCCTGATAGAATATACTGGAACAACCGAAGAACCATTAAGGAAAAGGAGTTGGCGTTCTATACCGACGGCTCTAAGATGGACGTTAGCACGAAAGCCGGAGTTTACTGTGAAGCCGTAATAATAAACCACTCCCTTAGAATAAGCGACGACTGCAGCGTCTTTTAGGCCGAAGTCACAGCCATTATACAGGCTGCTGAAATTATACGTGAAAGCAATATCGTTGGTGTCTATTTATACAGCCAGGCAGCCGTTAAGGCTCTGGACTCTGCCGTAATTAGGTCGAGGCTTGTAAGAACCTGCAAATCGCTATTAAACGAGATATCTAGAGCCAATGCGGTGACCCTCTGCTGGGTACAATAACATATGGATATCGAAGGTAACGAAAGGGCTGACGAGCTTACTAGGTCGGCGCTGCACTTATCGTGGGCCATACCCTCTGTAGCAACCCCAATCAGTTTCTTGCGGAAAAAAATAGAGAATGAAGCCACCGATCGAGCAAACAGACGCTGGGTTCATCTGGAAACATGCGCAACGGCCAGGGCACTATGGCCAGCCCACAGCAAGAAGAGATCAACCTCTCTGGTAAAACTTAGTCGTTATAACGCACGGGTCATTTCCGGCATAATTACTGGATACTGTGTCATTGGCGTTCACGCGGAGCGACTCGGTGTGCTGCATAATGACTATTGCAGAAGTTGCAGGGACGAAGAAGAAATTGAATCTGTTCGTCACCTGTTGTGTGACTGTCCTGCCCTATCCGTGAGAAGAATGAGGACTCTTGGTAGTTACTTCTTCTCGGAGCTGGAGGACTTGGGTAGTGTTGAGCTAGCGGACCTCCTGAGATTCATATCACTTTCTGGGTGGTTCTAACGGCGGATTTTCTTTACAGCGTTTCCAGGGTTAAATGATTGGGCACAATGGACCCGTACTGTTGGTCTGAGTGAGCAGTGACTCTTTGTCACAAGGCACCCATCTACCTAACCTAACCTAACCTAAGTGAGCGGCCACTTCAACTTAACCTTACCTGACCTAACCCAAGTCAGGTATTTAATGAGCGATATTGGCTTAGATTATCGACATGACGTTGAATGGTTTAGCTGCTTCGTAAAAGGATTACCGGGAGTCCTTCACTTGACTAGATTTTGCGGAGAGCTGATAGGAAATAAGAGACTCTTGAAAATACATTCAGCCTTCGTGCTTAATTTGAAGTTTGAAACTATCTAATATCACAGCTAACAAAAACCTCCCCAACCACATAGTTCTAGTCCGATGACAAATCTACAAAAATACCGATCTACCAATAATAAAACCACAATCACTTCCCCACCTATGCGTATACATTACATTATTAGTACACATAACTGTAATACAGATAATAAAACGAAAAAACAATTCCAATTTCCACCGAAAAGCTACACACAACAAAAATTCAAATCAAATCAGATAAGGTTTTGGAAATTTTGTCGATACGCCCGCCACGACAAAGGGAACACAAACATGCGACAACGGTCGTGCCTCTCCAGATAATTACCCCACAAACTTGATTTATCACTCCCCAATGATAATTATTATGTGATTAACTGGTTTTTATTTACTTAATTGCAATTATCACTCGTTCAGCCGCGGCCGCAGACAACAACAAAATTCGACATTCACCTATCAATACGAACCGACATTGTCTGTTCAAGTCCAACTCCATAGCCACCTTTGCTGAACTACGAACTGAGGCGACTACTCTCCGCCAGAGTCCAACCGATCCGATGGGCCGGTGTTTATCAGTTAAGTGAAAGGAAAATTATTATTATTGCCACGGCGAGGCGCTCTTATCATACCTTTTGTTGAAATTAGCATCAATCATCCAACTGATAAGGCCCAAGAGTATACACCACCACCACACCACCAAAAGCTAAGAGCTTGCCCCCGGAGTAGGGATGACATTCCTCATTTCCATGTCTCGTCTTCGTGGGTCTCCCTCCCCGTCATTTCTATTTTTGTTTCAAGAATATGATAATTACAATTGCGCGGCGGTTATAAATTAATAATTTGAAATTTTAGAACACACACTCGGTGAGATGGCGATGGGGATGGGGATGCGAGGAGGCGAGTGTTATTTTCTGAGATATCTGGTGGTAATCAAAATCTGTGATGGGTTTTTGGGAATCTTGATGGCGCCAGTTTTGTTACTTCTTTTTCTTTATGAAATTGATACATCGCGTCCAATGGTTATTGACAGACCGAAGTGTCGTTAGCCATTTAGGAAAGAATTTAAATAATTTTTATTGCTTTGATTTGAGGAAGACGAAGACGATTCGTAGACCAATAATAATAAAATGATAGACGAGATAAATATGAATATTTCAGTATTGATTAGTTGTGTGGTTTAGAGTCGGATCAATTGACATTAGGCATGATGTTTGCATCGCGACATTTTCATTTATGTCATTTAGGTCATTTATGTATCTTTAAGGCTCAACACTACAAGAGCCAGAGATCTTAGTGCGATATTCTATCTTATATTGAAAAAAAAAAATAAGAAAAACACTACAATCAATACTTCAACTGTTAAAAAATGCACTAAGAAATTTAAAATGGAATCTAATGCGTCTGAATGAAGTTAAGCGATCTGGAGAAAACGATTTGAAATGTGGAAAGCAAAGCTCGATTGCAAATAGAATCGTAAGTATACATATCCAAAGTGAAGTTAGACAAAAGTCACCTAGCTGCAAATGTGATGGGGGATTTGAATGCCAAGGTAGGCAACGACAACGAAGGGCTCAAGCATGTAATCGGGAAGCATGGACTACGCAACCGCAATGACAAAAGCGGAAGGTTTGAGGATTTCTGCAACGAAGCCTTGTGATAGGTGGCACCATGTTTGAGCACAATACCTGCCACAAAGTCAGCTGGGTTTCCAACGGCAGGCAAGCAACCTCCAATCAAATTAACCATTTAACCATCAACCGGCGCTTTAGAAGTAGTCTCCTGGACGTCCGAAACGGGCGAGGGGCAGATGTGGGGATAGAACGAAATCACCATGTTATGATAGCTACTCTCCAACTATGCACTGCTGCAGTTCGAAGGTCCCACGACAACACAAGAATGCCCAGGTTCAATACCGATAGTCTAAGTGACTCCTCAATACGCCAAGAATTAAGGGAGCACCTTTCGCAAGGTGTGAAAGCAATCAGCAGCTCACTGCCCGCAACCATCCAAGGCCATTGGTGTGCTGTGAAAAATGTTTTTACATCTGGTGCTGAAAGAATTGTCGGTCGATCTCAGAGAAGAGATAGGGCGTGGCTTTCCGAGGATACCTGGAGACGGATTGACGCACGAAAACAGCTGAAGGCACGCGTTGCAGTTACTCCAGCAGCAGGGAGAAGCGAGCTAGAGTCCCTATATCGCATGAAGATGAGAGAAGTTCACGGCGTGACTACATCATCGCGCTGGCTACAGAAGCAGAAGAAGCTGCACGGAGGTGCGACATCAGGACCGTCCACAGAATCACCAAAGAGCTGACAGGTGGTCGCAGTTCCAGCCAACACCCAGTGAAAAGCCTAGACGGATCCTTGCTCATTTCGGATGGGGACTAGCTCAAGAGATAAAAACAAAAAAACAAATATTTGGCACAACAGCTCTTTTAAAGTATCAGGGATTAGCTTCTCGCAACCACTCATGTTGTGTGCGTTATATTTTTCACACGAATGGAAGGGACCTACAGTTTAATGCCGAATCGGAACAGCGGTTTGAGAAGCTTTTTCGTGACAACAATACTCTCGGATGTTTGTCAGACGCTCGCGAGAGGTGGGACCTTGAAAAAACTTGTTGGTATTTGATGGGATTCGAACTTGGAACCTCATGCGTAGTGATTCGACACACTAACCACTTACGCCACGGCGCCCGCTCAAGAGGTGGAGAGAGCATTTTGCTATGGTTTTGAACCGCGTATCGAACTCGAGGTGAGAAATGCCCAAATACGCATCACGACTCCCAGTAAGGATGAGATCATTACCGCGATCCAGGCACTCAAAACCAACAAGGCGATAGGACTTGACGGTATTCCAGCAGAGCTCTTACGAGCAGCACCAACAATATCGGATGAGCTTCTGCTTCCACTTATAGAGAGATCTTGGGAAGCTGACAGCTTTCCTAATGAGTGGAAACAGGGCATGATCGTCAAGCTTCCTAAGAAAGGAAATTTAATGGAGTGCGGAACAAGACACACTCGATGCCGAACAAACAGGTTTTCCCTCTGGATCCTCCTGTGTCGACCACGTCATCACCCTGCAGATTATTTTTTTTTTTTTTATAATTTGCGCGTGCCAAAGGGATTATTAATACCCTTATACTGGTTCTCAGGGCACGGTATGAACAATGCGCTGAATATCGATCGCCACTCCATCTGCTGTTCATCGATTTTGAGAAGGCGTTCGATAGTAGGAGACCAATAATAGGTCCATTGTGATACCACATGGATCATGGGAGAAATTTCCTCCCACCTACTCGTTAAACCATTTTGAGCTTCTTATGAAGCGTAGGAGGCCCTTGATATCTATATTTTTCATGTCACTTATGTCGTTGTAAAAGGGGGCCCCTAGGTGAAACTTCCTTCTATGGGAGAGAGCTGGGCAGGAACAAAGAAGGTGAGGAATAGTTTCTTCCTCTTCTTCATCCATGCAGCTCCTACAAAAGTCGTTCGCAAAAACGCCCAGCCTTGTAGCATGCTTGCCTATTAGAGAGTACCCAGTGATGGCACCTATTGTAGTATCGATATGCAAGGTTAGGTTAGCTTAGATTGGCTGTCTGCACCACGATGCAGACACACTTAGAGCAGTAAAGGTCCATTATGATGCCAAGGATCTACCATTAGACCACTCATGGACTAATAAAACCAACCGGAGCTTTTGATGTGGCATGCTTGCCTATTAGACCGTGTCCAGTGATGACACCTATTATAGCGCCGATATGCAATCTGTTGAGAGAAATGAAAAACTTAGGACGTTTTAGATCTAGCTTTGGCCAAATTTGTTTTGCCGCTAAACATGTGGATCCACTTGTCCACCTAAGGTTCGTACTCCAGCTTAAATGTAAGTTTGCAAATAGCGATTGGTATACCTAAGAAGCCTTTGTCCGGCAGGATGGGTATAGTTGTTCCTATTCTGGCGAGTTCATCGGCCTTACAATTCCCTGGAGTGCCCCTATGCCCCGGCACCCAACACAGGTGAATATTGAACTGCTCAGCCATCTCCACGAGAGACGAGCGGCAGTCTAGAGCTACTAAGGAATTTATAGAGGTCGATTCCATGGATTTGATTGCTGCTTGGCTGTCTGAAAAGATGCGAAAATTTTTGGCAGATATCACGTTTTTCTTAAGCCAAGGTAAGACTTCTTTGATCGCCAAAATTTCCGCCTGGAACACGCTACAATGATTTGGAAGACGGAAGGAGAGCTTAAAATTAAGCCTGTCAGAGAAACCACCTTGAGGGGTATTAGATGAAACAAAATGTCCAGTGCCGCAGAGGGGGTTGTACGTAGTGCTCCGCCTATACACAAATAAGCTGTGCACTGGACCTTACTTAGATAATCGCGATTTATAGCTTTTTCTAAGGCCGTCCACTAGACAATGACGCCGTATGTGAGTGTCGGTCTAATGACCGAGATGTAGAGCCAGTAAGTGATTTAGGGTTGTAAACCCCATCTATTTCTAATAGCTTTTTGCAAGAGAAAAGCGCTACTATAGCGCTACTAATCAAAACTGCTTACATCTGCCTTCTTCTGAAGCTTTGAAGAAGCGCTTCGAACTGATCTGGGCATAAGTGCTTACTTCTGCCTTCTCATAAAGCGCTGAAGCAGCGCTTGTCAGTAATCTGTCCGTAAGTGCTTACGTCTGCGGACATCATATAGTAAAAAGGAGAGGAAGGGGCATATAGTGAGTAGGCGCTTCGAGCTTCTTTGTATGCGCTTACTTCTGAAGCGCTTTTTTTCCCGCTGGAAATATCTTAAGGATTTTCTGGCCCAATCGTGTCTCTAACGAACACCTTTACGAGAGAACGGGTCAGGAAGCAATACGTACAACCATCTAACGACGGAATTGGCAGTGGATTGGTCACATGTTTCGAAAGGGCGACATTTCCATAGCGAACCATGCTATGCAATGGAACACCTTAACTCAGGATGGCAGAAGACCTGGCGGTCCGAGGAGAACATGGCGCAGAACAGTCCAGAAGGAGGCACGGCAGTTGGAGAAAAGTTGGGGAGAGCTCAGACACATTGCCAGAAACCGTACACGATGGCGCGTAGGGGTAATAGAGGATATAGAACCCAAAAGGGGATACAGGAATCGCTAATGCCAAGCTAAGCTCTATCTGTGCAGTCTAGGGTCGCAGTCAGGAGCAGAGTATCGAGGAAACGCTGTCGATTGAATTTAGTTTCAGAATGAGTATATATACATACATACATTTTCAATGGCCCGCTAATCCTTCATGAGGATCGTGGGGGTACGATGCTCAGGTGGACTCTCTTTCCTTCTCGATCCTCCGCCATTGACTCCAACTTATCAGGAGGAATCCCTAGACGCCTCCAAAAGAGATGCCGAACTTGGTCCAACCATCTATTTCTAGGCTTACCACGGGGTCGCCTACCTGATGGCACGGCAACCATGGCACGTCTTGGAAGACGGTCTGGGGGCATACACACTACGTGACCAAATCCTCGAAGCCTAGATCGTTCCGTTCGGAGATGTAGCTGCTCAACATTGAGCGCCTCGCGTACTCTGGTGTTGCGCATTCGATCCCTACGAGTTATTCCAGCAACACCACGAAGAAACCTCATTTCGGCAGCTTGTATCCACGATCTTATTCTTTCGGTCACCACCCGAATTTCATGACCATAGGTGAGAGTTGGAACATACACCGAGTTAAAAACCGATAACTTAGCTTGAACACTAAGTTCGGCCTTCCTTATAACAGATTGGCCAAGCTCTCTCAAAATTGATCCAGCCTGACCAATTCTATAGGATAACTCGGCATTGCTCCTCCCATCACTCGTGAATAAAACCCCGAGGTACTTAAACTTCTCCACCTGCTTCAGTGGGACTCCACTAACATGCAGAGTGCACTGAATGGGTTTTTTGGAAACGACCATTACTTCCGATTTTTTCACGTTGATCTTCATTCCAGCATCATCACAAACGGCTACAAACCTTTCGAGGGCGCGCTGAAGTTCGGTTTGAGAGGACCCAAGGATGACCAAATCATCCGCAAAGAGCAGATGACTAATCCTTAGGTCTCCCACTTTGAAACATTCCCCGCCACGGCTGCGCTGCAACATCCAATCCATATACACAATGAAGAGGAAAGGTGACAAAACGCCCCACTGGCGGAGTACAACGCCCACAGTGAAAGGTATTGATTTGACACCGTTTATCCGAACACAGCTTCTACAGTTTGTATATAAAGACTGAATCGCCCTTAACAGGGAACCAGCAATCCCATACTCCTGCAGAACACTCCAGAGTTTGCGTCGAGGAACCCTATCATATGCTTTTTCCAAATCCACAAAACAAGTGCAGACAGGTTTGGCATATTCCCATGCCTTCTCAAGAATGATTCTGAGAGTGAACAACTGGTCGGTTGTGCTTCTACCGGGACGAAAACCGGACTGCTCATCCCCCAAACTGTCCTCAACCACAGCTCTGGAACGCTTTTCTAGGACCTTAGCGAAGACTTTTCCAGGGAGACTTAAAAGAGATATACCCCTATAGTTGGCGCAATCTCTTTTGCCCCCTTTTTTAAAAAAGAGGGACAATCACCCACATTTGCCAATCACCAGGTGTTTCACCACATTCCCAAGCCACTCTAATAACACGCGAGAGCCATTGAACTCCCTCTTTACCGAAAGCCTTGAGCATTTCTGGCCGAATTTCATCCACACCAGCGGATTTGCCAACTTTTAGCGCTTTGATAGCCAAAGTTACTTCCTCTACCGTAGGACTACTTTCCGCCCTACTATCGACCATAGGTCTGTCATCTTCGGTGCCCTGTTCGGGATTGAGGAATTCTGAAAAGTGCTCGCTCCATCTGCGTAAGATGTCCTCCTCATTGGAAAAAAGTGTACCGTCTTTGGATTTGACTCCTTTAACGATATTCAACTTCTTTCCTCTGAGTCGGCGGACGGTCTGCCAGAACATCTTATTTGCAGATCTGTGGTCACGTTCCAATTTCTCGCCAAACTCCTTCCAAGACTGTTCTTTCGCTGTTTTCACAGCTAATTTGCAAGTTCTTCGCGCCTCAGTGTACCGATTTCGAGAATCGGAGTTCCCCAAGTGAATCCACACCTTAAAGGCTCTCTTCTTCTCTCTGATGGCTTCTTGAACTCCGGGCGTTTTAAACCAAGCAGTTCTTTTCTCACCACCAGCCGCCACACCAAGCCGCTTCACTCCACAAACATCTCCCGCAGAGGCAATAACCGCTGTAGAAAACAGTTGCCATTCTTCCTCTACATTTGATGGAACAGTTGGAATTCGTTCAAACCTCTCAGATATTTGCCGCGCAAATGTCTCCCGTATCTCATCGTCTTGTAACCTCTCCCATCGTATGCGTGTAACCATCCTTGGTTTACGCTTTGGTAGGGGAGGCACTCTCTCGCTAAGATACAATTTGCACAGCACTAAGTGATGATCAGTTGACAGTTCGGCCCCTCTCAATACGCGAGCATCACAAACCATTCTCTTCAGACACGATGGTACCACAAAGAAATCGATCAGCGACTTCTGCTGAAGACTCTGATGGTACCACGTGTATTTGTGAATGTCTTTGTGTGGAAAGATGGTGTTCATGATGGATAAGCCATTTTCAAAACAAAAATCCAACAACCTCTCTCCATTCGCGTTTTGATCAGGATCACCGTTCCTCCCAATCACACTCCCCCATGTCATAACATCTACACCCACATGAGCATTGAAAGGTCACCCATCAGGACAAAAGAATTCATATCTGCAACCTTTTCAAGGGCAACATCAACTTCATCTAAGAAAGCTGCGTACTCTGACAGAAGGTTCGGTGCATACACCTGCACCAATGCCAGAGTTGATCTTTCAAGCTTGAGCTTTAAGATCGCAACTCTCCCTCCTAATGGTATCCACTCCAATACTCTGTCTGTCAACCTGGGACTTGTGAGTATCCCCATTCCCGCCCGAGCAGACATTGAGGGTGCGACCTCAGACAGGAAGAGCTTCCACCCATTCAAAAGGTCCACAGTTTTAGAACCTCTCTGCTTTATTGAAGAAACGCCAACTATATCTAGTCGACTTTTAACAGCCTCCCCAACAAGCTCAAGGTCCTTCCCTGTGAGCGATGAGACGTTTCATGTGCCTATCCTAAGTGCCGATGCCGTTGTCGAAATTCAGAGAGTCCATCTGTGCCCCTATCGGTGCACAGCGCGCTCACCCCTTTACCCCCGTAATGATTCGCGAGACCATAAACAGGAAGCTTGTAGCCATTTCGGGTTTGACCCGGCCGGCTGCCGAGCGGGACAGGCCGACCACCAGACGCTCGCATACTGACATCCTTCAGGCCTGGCTCCAAAGGATGCCCTGGCTTACCAGACTTAACAATATCCGAGGCCGGTCGTTTTCTTCTTGTCATCATGGGGTGTGCGCTTTGTTAGCCGTGACTGGATTGTATGGATGGGAACAACTATTTAAGTTACCCCATCTGCACATCCCAGTCACGTTGCCCGCCCCCCACCACGAGGAGGTCACCTGCCAGTGGGGCATGAGTATGGAAGAGAAAATTGAGTTGCGAACTATATGAGCTGCACGAGCTACATGAAGGCGTTGACGTGATGGGGAAATACTTGTACTTATTCGGTGCTCCACCCACCCACAAAGAGTCGGCGATTCTAACCCAAAAGTACACAGGAAAGATAAACATACTCATCGATGGTGTGCGCAGGAAGGCAGCATGAACGGAAGGATATTACTGACTGGGGAGGTTTTTTAGTTGTGGCCTTTGTCCACTTTGCAAGCTAGCTCCAGTTAAAATAAAAGTAAAACGAGATTTCAACATTTAAATTGGCAAACTTATCATATTCACGGTTTTATCACCGTCGGCGCCATCCAGCCACATCATTGTCGAACTGTATAGCCCCTCTCCTTAAACGGACCTCGTTTCCTAATAAATCTGTTTCGCAAATAAAAATGCAAATATCTTCAATCAAAAACATGCCATAGAGTTCCCTAACACTTTTCAAATTCATGCCTAAGTGATAAACATCATTCTCGTTTTTTTTTAAATTTATTACTTCGCCTAATGATATGATGATCTGAACTCCAGCCATAAAGATAAACCATCAAATGCAAAATGAGCATCTATCTAGCCTAAACAGTTAATCCATTAGTCCGGCGAAAGCTTATCTTAAAATTTAATATGCTTGAATATTTTACCGCTCCCTTTCGACTAATTCAAAAAGCTTCGAGCCTAATAAGAGATTCCAGTAAGATCTATCCTACACCTACAGATACTGATCAAAAATGTATCTATATATCCACAAACGTCACCTTTTTAAAATGCAAATTAGTATTTGCAATTATATTCAAATCAAATCGAAAAAAAAACAATTAAAAGTCCACAAACTTGAAGTCAAAGTCGCTAATTGAAACCAGGGGCGCTCAAGTAAGCCTTATCAGTGCCTCAAAACCTGCACTACGCTCTGCTATCTCTCCAACTTATCTACAAACCAATAAATCTTAGTCAATCGCTGTCGATATCAGTAACCCAGCACAGGAAAGCAAAAAAAAAAAAAAAAGTCACGAAAAGAGAACGTTCCAACGAGTATTCGTATGTATCTCCGGGATTAGAAGTAAAAATTAAAAAATCTTCCAATCATCTTTGCGATTTCAAAACACACACTCACACCAGCCCGGCCACAAATGGATATTTTCGCGATAAAGATCTTACCAGATCCGGGCTTTCAAGTAGTGAGAAATCTGAGATTTCAGAGTCACCAAATCAGAACGGAGGTGGTAGAGGGGTACATTTATGCGAACCTTTCAAAGAACCAGTCCAAGTGTAACGTGTCGTGCCTTTGAATATTCATCTAGCCGGCCAGAGATACATAGATACTTTGTGTATGAGTTTGTTTTGTATTCGAAATCAAATCGATTATCGCTGATAATCAATTGGACTACGGAACAGCAACAATCACACACTATAGACCGGTGTTAGCACCAGCATCAGCAGCAGCTGAAGCTGAAGCACTTAAACGGCGAGATAAGCGATCTTTATTGCTCGGGTTGTTAATTTCCATTTGGTTGGCTAAAACTCAATTAAAATCGAAGCTATTTCGTTTGATTTGATTTGTATTGTGTGTTCACAACACTCATGGGGTGGGCGCGCTCAGAGGAGGAAAGCTACCAAGTCTGTGTGTACCTACGAAGTGATGAATTTGTTTTGTATCTCGTATCGCGCGCACTGCAACCGGTTGACCATGAAAATGAAAGTTGACCTTGCGCTTGCTGTTAAGACTTTTTTTTTATATTTATTATTTAATTAATTAAAGCTAATTTTTTTTTTCTCTCTTCTGACTGAATATTTCCGATTTTGTTGCACATAATGAATTTGAAAAGAATTAGGTAATTAATATTTATAGGATGCTTACGCTTAGATATTTATTTTTTTTAAATTAATCATAAATAGAAATAAATTTTAATCTTTGCAGGTCAGATTAATTAAAAGAAAAGTTGATCTGTTGATCTTAGAAATTTGCATTACTGATTGTCACCGAGGCAGCATTGGGGAAGCTCATGCACCTCACTGTAAAATGTTAAGGGGGGAGGCTTCATACAAGCTCATGACGGGAATAGCAAGAGCAAGTCCTGGTATGAGCTCAGAAAGAGCGATCAAAAATTAATTAAATTCTTCCAAAACCATTCGCCACCATGGTGGCCGAATGAATTAGCTAGCATAAGGAAAGTAACCAGACACCTTCTTAATATTCTAAAGAACAAAGCTAGAAGCGGACTAGGAACAATATAAGTCCAGTCAAAGGATCTTCAAAACTGAGACACAGGAAGCTAAACGCTATTCTTGGCAGCACTTCTATAATGAAATCAAGGGTACGACAGAATCTGCGAGACTGAAAATCCTATCCAGAGAATCAAAAACTCTAGAATTTCTAAAGGAACCCGACGGAAGGTGGACTGAATCCTGTGCAGAATCACATACTTACCTACTTACTTACTTAGATGGCGCTACAATCCGGGGTGGACCTGTGCCTCAATCAACAAACCTCTCCAGCCAGCGCGGTTACGAGCCAGCTGCCTCCAGTTGCGCACGCCAAGTTGGTTGAGGTCCCCCTCCACTTGTTTGCGCCACCTACCGCGAGGTCGTCCTCTACTGCGTCGTCCATCCGGATTGGATTCGAAGACTTTCTTAGCGGGAACGTTGGGCTCCATCCGCTCTAAATGACCCAGCCATCTTAGTCGCTGTATGTGAACTCTTCTGGCTAAGTCGATATCCTTGTACAGGCCGTACAGTTCGGCATTGTACCTTCTCCTCCACTCACCGTCTATGCAGATGGGACCAAAGATCGCTCGAAGAACTTTTCTCTCGAAATAACCAAGGGCATCCTTATACGGTTTTGTCAAAGCCCATGCCTCTGCGCCACACAGCAGGACTGGGATGATTAGAGTTTTATAAAGAGTTACCTTAGTAGTTCGAGATAGGGCTTTGCTACTCAATTGCTGTTTTAGCCCATAGAAACAACGATTGGCAAGAGTAATTCTTCGTGTGATCTCCCTACTGATGTCATTTGCGGAGTTCACCATAGAGCCTAGGTAGACAAAATCCTTTACTACCTCAAAATTGTATCTGTCTATTGTGGCGTTCTGTCCAAGGCGCCGATGTTGGGTGTACTTTTTTGTAGACAGCATATATTTTGTTTTACTTTCATTGACCGCTAGACCCATCTTTGCTGCCTCGTTCTCAATACTCGTAAATGCCCCATTGACGGCCCGCTGAGTTCTTCCGATTATGTCAATGTCATCGGCATAAGCGAGTAGTTGTACAGACTTGAAAAAGATTGTACCTCCGGTGTTGGCTTGTGAGTTTCGTACAATTCTCTCAAGTAATATGTTAAAGGATCACATGATAGCGCGTCACCTTGTCTAAGACCTTTCCTGACATCGAACGGTTCGGTGATGTTCTTACCGACTTTGATGGAGCAGCGAGAGTTCTCCATCGTCATTCTGCACAAACGGACGTGCTTGGCAAGGATACCAAGACTAGACATTGCTCTGTATACCTCGTCTCTATACACGCTATCATAGGCAACTTTGAAATCGATGAAGAGGTGATGCGTATCGATTTGATATTCAGGGGTTTTCTCCAAGATCTGCCGTAGTGTGAATATTTGGTCAATGGTGGACTTTCCCGGCCTGAAACCGCCTTCATAAGGACCTATCAGGTTGTTGACGATCGGTTTTAGGCGTTCACATAATACGGCAGACAGGATTTTATATGCGATGTTGAGGAGACTTATACCTCTGTAATTGGCGCAGTTCAGAGGGTCTCCTTTCTTCAGGATCGGGCAAATTATGCTGAGGTTCCATTCATCGGGCATACTTTCGTCCGACCAGATTTTACAGGTGAGCTGATGCATGCTCCTTACCAACTCATCTCCTCCTCCCTTGAAAAGTTCAGCGACAAGGCCATCGGCTCCAGCAGCTTTGTTGGATTTGAGTTTAGATATCGCTATCCTCACTTCATTTTGATCGGTTTGACGAGAATCTTGACTGTCATCGTCACTGTTGAATGGCTCATTCTGCCTGACAGCGGAATATTGGTCATCATCGCCGTTTAACAGTCTGCAGAAGTGTTCCTTCCATATCCTCAGCACCGACTGCGATTCTACTACTATGTTGCCATTTTCGTCCCTGCAGGCTTCTGTTCTGGCTTTGAAACTCTGGCGTGTTCTTTTTACCCTTTGATAAAATTTTCGAACATCATTCCTGCAACAAAGTCTCTCAATTTCCTCGATCGAGCGCTTCTCATGCTCTTTTTTCTTCTTTCTGAGAAGTCGATGTTCCTCTTTTCCCTTTTTGAATGTCGACACGTGGGAACCGCGTACTAGCTACGACAAAGTTTCGCCCCGCTGCAAGGTTGATTAGCCTGAGTCCGTTGCCGGATGTGATGTCGTGCAGGCTGTGCTTTCCGACCACGCTACTAAAGACGTCTTCTCTTCGTAGCTTTGCGTTAGAATCACCTAGGATAATTTTAACGTCGTGGCAAGGGCATTGCTCATACGTCTTGTCCAAGAGCTGGTAGAAGTACAAGAGCTGGTAGAATCACTTAGCTCCCTGCTAAAAGTGCACTTCTCGGGCTGTACGGCACATCCTGATAATAACATCGTAACCAACAGTAGCTTTGTAACGAAAACTCTGACGGATCTTATTACAAAGGAAAGAATTGGTCACTCTTTCCCTTTAAATTCCCAGGACCCAAGGAGATTATCCCGATCATGTTACAGAAAATAGTAACCACAATCATCCCGGTACTTAGAGAACTATACCTCAAAAGCCTCATTTGGGGGTATATACCTAGAGCATGGAAGAAGGTTAAAGGCAAGCCACACTACTGCGAAAGACTTTAGGCCAATAAGCCTTACCTCCTTTGTCCTAAAGACTTTTGAAAGACTAGCTGACATATGTATACGTAGCAAACTACGCCCAGGTGACCTATCACCAGCGTAGCACGCCTATATGAAAGGGAAAAGCATAGAGACAGCGCTGCACTGTGTAGTCGGCTCAATAGAAAAATGATTGAAATACAAAGAATATACACTAGCCGCTATCCTAGACGGAGCCTTTAACAAGGTTCATAGAACTCTTACGGACCTCAATATTCACAACTCACTGATAAAATGGATCGCCAATATGCTAGAGGAAAGACATATTAAAGTTGAACTCGGAGGAACAAAGCTTGAAGCCTATGCCTCAAGAGGCACCCCTTAAGGAGGGGTTATACACCCACTACTGTGGGTAATTTTCCTGAACGAAGTCCTTCTAAAACTCAGAAACAGCGGCGTCAAAACCATAGCCTATGCGAACGACGTTGTGCTACTGGCAGCAGGAAAATGTCTCCCAACCCTGAGCGAGCAAATTGAAGGGGCGTTGAAAACCATTGACTCCTAGATGGAGAGATGTAGACTAGCGGTTAATCCCCAGAAAACGGAGTTAGTACCGTTCACTAACAAAAGGACAATTCCACAATTCGTAACACCTTCCGTAAGGGGTATTCACCTAAGTATCTCCAATAGTGCGAGATACCTCGGCCTGGTGCTCGATAGGAAACTGAACTGGAGACTAAACATTAACGAAAGAGTGAAAAAAGCCACGATAGCTTTTTACTCGTCCAATAGAATAGTCGGGAAAACTTGGGGGGCGAACCCTGCTATCATCTCGTGATTGCGGCCTGGCTATCTGACAGGTATTTGTGATATCTTACTTACTTAGGTGGCGCTACAGTCCGGGTAGACCTGGACCTCAACCAACAAACCTCTCCAACCAGCCCGGTTATGAGCCAGCAGCCTTCAGTTGCGGACGCCAAGTTGGTTGAGGTTCCCTTCCACTTGTTTGCGCCTGTGTGAGGTCGTCCTCTACTGTGCCATTCATCCGAGATGGATTCGAAGATTTTCCTTCTTGAATGATGGGGTCCAGGCGAACCCCACAGGCGGATCAGTAGAAATGCAGTGAAGTGGGAGGGCTGTGATCCCTTGTTTTCGGATCATAGCCTCGCTGATAAAAGGAAGAAGAAGAAGAAGAAGAAGAATGATGGGGTCCATCCACTCTACATGACCCAGCCATCTTAGTGACTGAATGTGAACTTTTCTCGCTAAGTCAATGATCTTTTTTTTTTTGGAGGCGGTCCGATATCTCACAGCACGGTTGGGTTGGCCACCACCATTAAATTGTAGCATAGGTACATACCTTATTCACAAAACGGGCCAGCATGTGGCCTGAGTAAAAAGGATAATTCATCACATCACAACGATCTTTTTTAGCCCATATAGTTCGGTATTGTACCTTCTCCTCCACTCGCCGTCTATGCAGACCTTGTGATAGCTTCCCCTATATATTTCCTATATTCCCCTATATTTCCTTTAAACGTTAAATTGAGAGAATCTCTGCGTTTCTCGAAAACGTGGTTTGTGTGCTTTTCCCACAACAACAGCGAATAGAAGAACAAATGGAGAGGAGAACCGCGACGGAGGCGTTACCAATACCTCTCATCACAGAAACAGAAGTCTGCAAAAACATGAAGGACCAAAAGTAAAGCAATATTAGCCAAGGCTTGCTTACCACGCGAGAAATGGAGTTCGCTGCGTCATTGGGGGAACCTCCTTGCAGTGGTCCGGCTATCACATTGGCCACTCCTCGATCCTCGATCTTCTCAACTTCAACCTGAGCATCTCCTTCCGCCTCCTAGATCATTGTAGCGTTTTTCAGGCGGAAATCATGGCGATTAAGGAAGCCCTGTCCTGGCTGAAATGTAATGTATTATCTGTCAGGGATATTCGCATTTTTACTGACAGTCTAGCGGCAATCAAGACCCTGGAATCATACTCGTTCACTTCAAAGGCCGCCTTAAATTGTTTGTCTCTTACGAAGATGACAGAGTAGCCCAACATTCACCTACGCTGGGTGCCAGGCTACAGAGACATTTCGGGAAACTGCAGGGCGGACGAGCTCGCCAGACAGGGATGTTGCCTAATAAACTAGCCCTGGGTATGCCCCTCGCTACATGTAATCATCTTCTAAAGCTGGGCGCTATTAGCAAGACTTACACAATTGGGAGAGCGGCTCAACTTGTCATATCTCGAGACAGATCTGGCCTAAGCTGGACCAGAAACGTAGCGGCGAGTTGGTTAAGCTAAAGCGATCACAGATCAGCTGCGTTATCGATGTCCTCAATGTACACTGTCTTATAGGCCAACATGCCAAAAGACGTTCCAAAGACATCGCGTTGCAGGGGAGACAGGTCTATAAACGCCTGGATCACACAAAGGCAACGACACCAACATTTGATTGGCCCCAGTAACCCAGTGATCCAAAATCGGGAGGGCTGGCGATATTTTCCGAAGTCAAACCCCACAGGCGGATCAGTACAAATACAGTAAAGTGGGAGGGTTATGATCTCTTGTTTTCGGATCATGACCTCGCTGAAATAGGAAGAAGAAGAAGATGCCAACAGACTTGGCCTCTTTTCTAATGACTTCTGTAGGAATTGTAGGAATGAGTAGGAGGAGAAAACCATCTTTTACCTCCTATGTACATGACCAGCAGTAAAAAAAATGCTCCATCTACAGGCCCCTTTACTTGACGATCCCGGCGATTTGACGTCCTTAGGATGGTTTTAATTAGACCCTGAGTGGTCTAAT
This sequence comes from Brachypalpus laphriformis, assembly GCA_945910035.1. Lineage (NCBI taxonomy): Eukaryota > Metazoa > Arthropoda > Insecta > Diptera > Syrphidae > Brachypalpus > Brachypalpus laphriformis. Next base: position 132,322,745 of record OX246755.1, read on the forward strand.
AGTAGATCCATGGCATCGCAATGGATCCTAACCCACACCAGCTTTTGCACTTGTAGAAAACCAGCTTTCTAGGTAGGTAGGTAGAAGCGATTGTGTCAGCAAACCATGCCGACACTTAATTAGCGCAGAAGCGCCAGCCGGCTTAATACCACAACTCAAATTACCCATCGGATGTAAAAGGGCGTTAACTTCTAGGGAGAAGGAAAAGAAATAGGGGTAAGGATTATTCAAATCCACCCCGTTACATTGAGGAAACTGATAATATCCCCAATGCTAATCTCCGCTTGCTCTATTAGCTTGTCGGAAAAGGATTTACCTAAGGTGCACTGTCTGGCCTTGCCTAAAGCCGGACACTTGCAGAGGAAGTGTAAGATTGTTTCTATCTCGTCAGCAGTATTGCAGCTGCGACATTATGCATTAAATGTAATGCCTATTCTGGCCGCATGAACCCTGATGGGCCAGTGGCCAGTACTAACTCCAGAACTCTTGCGATATCTACAAGGTTTCTGTTTAGTAGATCTTGCGTTCTTTTCCGGGAGTATTTGGGCCACATCTGTCTGGAGATGACACAGTTCCGCACTCTCTGCCATCTGCTATCCGCCTTTAGCAGATAGTGCGCGAAGATGCCTCCCTTAAGGACCCCAACGGGACGTTCACCTCCTTTGCTGGGAAGCATCAAGGGCAGATCCCTGACTCGCGAGTTCATCAACTCGCTCATTCCCCTCAATGTTGCTGTGACCCGGAACCCAAAGGAGATAGATCCTTAACCGATGACCAAGCGAGGCGAGATCTTGTTTGCATTGTTCTACTAGCCTCGAGGATGTAGTGGCAGATACTATAGCCTTGATAGCCGCCTGGCTGTCAATGAGGATGGCAATGGTATTTAGGGGTGTAGAGGTTTGCTTAAGTAGGCGGCAGGTCTCACGTACAGCAAAAACTTCCGCCTGGAAGTCACTGCACGAATCAGGAAGCCGGTAAGACCTGGAAATATTGAGGAAACCAGAGACCATATCCCGCAGTCCATTTTTGAACCGTTGATAAAGATTGTTGTTTCGAACTCATTTGTCAGTACGCCAGTTTCCCATTCCGCCCTGGTTGGGAATCTGACCGTGACGTCATTTCTAAAGTTCACTGTGGGAGTTATATAGTCGGTCAGATTAGCTACCAGATCCTGCGGTAGCAGATTCAGGATACTGTTGTGACCATACGGATTGGTACACCAGCATCCTGTTTCCCATAGGTGCATAATGTGAAAATCGAGTGGTAAAAGGTGCAGAATAACGTTCAAGGCTTCGGTTGGACATGTCCTCATGGCACCCGTTGCGCCTATAGGCGCAGTTCTTTGTACCCCGTTGATAAGTTTGATGTTATAAGCTTTGCTTAACGCAGGCCACCAGACTAGAGATCCATAGAAAGAATGGGACGCACCACGGCAGTGTACATCCATAAGACCATCTTCGGGCGAAGTCCCCACTTCTTACCAAAGGTCTTGCTGCATGCATAGAAAGCCACACAGGCCTTCTTTACCCGTTGGACAATATTAAACTTCCAGCTTAGTTTTGGATCAAGTGCCACACCTAGGTACTTGGAACTGGATGATAGGGAGAATAGATGATTGTTTAGCCGTGGAAGCATAAACGTCGATATTTTGGTTTTAGTGGTAAAGAGCATCAGTTCAGTGTTGCTTGGGTTGACGCTGAGTCCACATCCAGTGGCCCATGAGCTAATCTTGCCCAAGGCACCTTCCATAATCACTGATTATGGATGTAAACATCCCCGATGCCAGTATTACCACGTCATCCGCATACGCGACAACCTTAACTCCATCCCTATCAAGTCTACACAACATTCATTTTATTGATGACCATAAGCCATAAAAGAGGAGACAAGACCCCGCCTAGAGGAGTTCCTCTAACAACAGATATGGTGGAGCTGCTGCTGCCTAGAGTCGATTAAATGATTCTCGTTTTTAGCATTGTCAGTATCCATTTGCTAAAAAACTCTTCCACACCCAGTTGGATCAGAGCTTCCTGAATCGATTCCGTACTGACGTTATTGAAGGCACCTTCAACGTCTAAGAAGGTAGCTAGAGTATATTGTTTGAAGTGGATTGTATTTTCTATTGTTCGCACAACTTCGTGGAGCGCCGTCTCTGTCGATCGCCCCTTAGAGTACGCATGTTGAGTTTTAGAGTATTTCGAATATGTGTATCTAAGATGCGTTCCAACGTCTTTAAAAGAAAAGAGGATAAGCTGATGGGTCTGAAATCCTTTGCGGATCCATGACCCAGCTTCCCAGCTTTCGGGATAAACACAACACGAACACGTCTCCAGCTCAGGGGAACGTGGTTTAGGAGAATACAGCTTCTGTAGATCGGCACTAGCCATGGGACCACCTGGTCCGATGTTTTTTGCAGCATAATCGGGAGAATGCCGTCAAGGCCAGCCGATTTATACCAGCTTTCTATGTTGAGCTTGGCATTTCTTTCAAGTTACCAGTACATTACCCTGCATTTTTGACGACTTCCATTTGAATTTCTGATCAAGTGTCATTCGAAGATATTTATGTAGCTTCGTTATGGATAGTTTCGTTAAGTTCGATGTCCATTCATTTACGTCGTCTTGCAACTGTTTAGCATTCTCTTCGATCCTATTACCTATGGCAGTGTCGTCGGCAAATATAGCTTATACGGTGTCTTCTACTTGCGCTATATCACGAGTATAGGTACATACAAATAATAGATCCAAAAGCGGACCAAGAACGCTTCCTTGAGGTACCCCACCCGGTCTTTCCTCACATTCCGAATATTCTTTTGCGCATTTTTCGTCTGAAACCTCTTGCTTGAGACTACTGCTTATATTGCACTATCTTTTCTGATTACGAATAGATAGCAATACCAAGCCCATTTGGTAGTTTCAAACCCAAAACGTCGATCGTGCTTAAAATGCAAAATAAAATTACTGTTTATCAAAATTTTACATTTGTAAGCATTTCATCATTTCATTGCCTTATGGTAATTACCACGAAATTACTGATAAGAGTAATAAAAGAAAAACCTCGCACAAAACAAGGTGGTCATCCTGTTCCACAGCGCGAGTTCAACACACACACACACAATCAATATGAACCCAGCAACTACAGGTAGACAACATGGCATAGATACGCAAGTTATGTGCATTCCATGGAACAAATAAAAACAATAAAATCCACCACATTGCTCAGCTGCTGTCGATAGATCTCAGATATCAGCGAGGAGAGAGTATCTGCGTGTGTTGTACTGGCGGAGAGGGAAAAATTACTCGCGCCCACCACCAAAATAGGTACGCTGTGTGTACATTATAAAATTCATGAATAAGAAACTGCAAAGAACAAAGAAAGGAGCTGAAGAGGAGAAGGAAGAAAAAAAAAAACAGTTTTTATCACCAGAAATCCAGGAAATGGCACGAGATAAGGACTCCTCAAGAGTTACAGCGCTCCTCAACTTTATTTCGCTCCATTCGCATTCGCCCGACTTGAGTTACTGTATATTATTTGTCATTCATCGCGGTTTTCGTTGACTGTGTGTTAGTGTATCTGCGGGTTACTCATTCTTTGCGTTTGTTTTGGTTGGAGTATGCAAAACGAATTGGTAGTAGCCATGACCACAACGCCACATGCTGGGGAGAAGAACATTTTCCTAATAGTACTCGTATGCTGGTTTGAGGAACCATGCTGGTAGGGAAGTCCGTTCCGATTCTCAAAGTCAAAATAAAAATAACCTAAAGGTTGAAAGGTAGCAATGTCAATTAACGCCGCCACTGTACGTCTGCCGACTGTGGGTAATTAACCTCAAACTGCATTGTGATGTCATTTTGGGATCGGCTCTTGGGTTATGGATTGCGACAGAGAATCGTCTCGTCAGGTAAATTGTTTTATGACTTGTTATTGCACCCTTGGCGACATTTAGTGTCTAATTTTGTTGACTGCGAGAGGTCGGACATTGTCACTTCCTGTACTTTTATGTGTGTGTAAGGAATAGTGCTGAAGAGACAATTGGCAGTGGGATATTAGATAGCGCTGCAGTAGAATTTCGAAGGCATATCTTGATAAAACAGCAGTGGCAAGGCTGACTAAATTTCCCTAGTTTATTCATGACAATCAATTTTTTTACTTTGAAACCAAAGCACAACTACGAGCAACACTTACACTTGAATTACGAATGAATTAGGTTGACTTAGATGCACTACGACCTAAAAGATCTATTGTGCCCCCTACTTATGTTAGCCGAGTCCATTCCCGAACAAAAACCTCTCGTTTAGTTCAGGACTAGACTTAGAAATGAGGGGTAAATTTGATGCGTCCCTAGAACGCTTACTTTAAAGGTCGATTCACAGCTCAGCGACCTGCGAATGCGAATGAGCGAATATTCGCAAATTTTGACATTTCATTCACAGCCGCTTTTTTTGTGGTCGCGGCAATCCGCGAATTTGAGTTGTCATTAATTTTATAACTAATTGCCTAAACGTAAAAATAAATAAATACATAGCGAAGCTTTCATTCAGAAGGTAATATCCTACATTCTTTCGATAAATTCAACCACGATCTTACCCACCAAGAACAAAGCAAAAGAATTGTGAGGTTAAACTCTCGCGAATGTTTTAGTCGCGGGAATGTGGATTGCGTCCTACATGTGTGGAATGTGAATAAAAGTTGACAGTTCGCAGAAATCATTCGCTTATTCGCGGAAAAATCGGCGAATTGTTAATTTCTTCGCAGAAACTAATTACAATTCAACTTTTTATATATTAATCGATAGATAAATTAAGCTCCGTTCTTTTGGAATAATAAAATTGCCCATGGCGTGCTTATAAATGTGCTAAAAACTGTTTGTTCGCAGATTGGGCATTCGCAATTCGCCGAGCTGTGAATGGACCTTTAAGTTATGATCCGAAGTCTCTTCAGTTTCATTGCAGAATATGCGCATCCCGGTGCCCCCTAAGTCTCCATGCAACGTTTAATGTCCCATGAGGAAGCTCGGAAGTTCATAGTCGGAATTTATTTTAGCTTAGGCCAATGCTGGTTTTAGATCTTTTTCTATTAAACTTACCTAGGAAAGCCTTCATCTTCATGGTAGTTGTGGTAGTTCCCTAAAAAGTTTGACTCTTTTTTTCTCTTCTTCTTTTCTGTAATCTTCTCGGATAATATGGCCGCTCATTTTGTAGAAGGAATCTGGGTTGCAGCTCCGTTCTTTGTCAGTTTACCGGCCTCGTCGTTACCCTCCAATCCAATGGGACCTAACGCCCACTTTAAGATAGTCTTGTCGTCCTTGCCCAGATTGTTGAGTTTGTCGAGACACTTCAATACCATTTCAGATGTGATCTCATATCAACTCCGCGCACTGATGGCAGCTCAGATATCTGAAATGATTGTATGCTGCAAAGCTTGACATTCGGTTCCGAATGTGTATACTCCAGCACCAATTCCTTCAGCTGATCTAGGACGGTTTGTATACCATTTCAAGGCGGGATTATTGACGGGATACATCTCAGATTAGCTGGTTCATTCAAGAAAAGGTGGTAAATTGAGGATTACCTCCATTAGTGCTGTTGGGACCTTGTTGCTTCTAACATACATACATATATACACATATGTACTTACAAGTACAGTAATAAGTGTCAGTAATTATCGAAGTTCTTTTTTGTCTGCTTAGTCTTCTTAGCCCAAGCCAGTGCGCCATTGATCGAGAAACTACTGACTGCTCAAAACTTGGCTTGGGCCAGTAGCGCAATACTCAAGTTCGTGATGAAAAGCTTGCTTTACCTCCTAGTGGTGGTCCCCGGACAACTATACGTATAAACATTTATACGTGTAAGCTAAAATTGCAAGTGCGAGTTATCTAGGGCCTTGATTCTAGACTAGATAACCTGAGCCAGCAACCTGCGATACTGAAAACCGATCGCTACAGAAACCGACACTATGCCTCGGATAAGGAATGATCACATGTTGACGACTTTTGGCTATTGTACCCGGACAAAGATAGGTTTCTGGAATGTAAAGACGCTTCTAGACTCGGGAAGCGAAGATCCTTACAATGACAGATTCCATCAATTTGAAAATGAATTCATGCGATATAAACTGGACATTTTGGGGGTAAGCGAAATAAGATGATTAGAGGCGGGCGAGTACCAGTTCCCAACGCGTAACACTGTACTAATCTATTCTGGAAGACCATCCGGAAGTCCGCGGGAATATGGAGTCCCACTACTGTTAACAACAACAGCACGCAAGGGCCTAATTTCCTGGCAGCCTCAGGGTGAAAGGATTTTGACAGCCAGATTCCGGACTAGAGTACGACGCCAAAAGGAGAGCTTCTACAATCTCTTAAGTGCCGTCTTCAACACAACACCAAATGGCGACATTGTCATAGTGATGGGGGATTTGAATGCCAAGGTAGGCAACGACAACGAGAGACTCAAACATGTAATCGGAAAGCATGGGCTAGGCGACCGCAATGAGAACGGCGAAAGGTTTGTGGATTTCTGCAATGCCAACCGCCTTATGATAGGTGGTACCATGTTTGAGCACAAGACCTGCCACAAAGTCAGCTGGGTTTCCAATGACAGGCAAGCAACCTCCAATCAAATTAACCATTTAACCATCAACCGGCGCTTTAGAAGTAGTCTCCTGGACGTCCGAAACGGGCGAGGGGCAGATGTGGGTATACTACGAGATCACCATCTTATGATAGCTACTCTTCAACTATGCACTGCTGTAGTTCGAAGATCCCACGACAACACAAGAATGCCCAGGTTCAATATCGATAGACTTAGTGATCCCTCATTGCGCCACAATTAAGGGAGCACCTACCGCAAGGTATGGAAGCAATCAGCAGCTCACTGCCCGCAACCATCCAAGACCATTGGTGTGCTGTGAAAAATGTTTTTACGTCTGGTGCTGTAGGAATTGTCGGTCGATCACAGGGAAGACATAGGGCGTGGTTTTCCGAGGATATCTGGAGACGGATTGGCGAACGAAAACAGCTGAAGGCTCGCGTTGCAGTTACTCCAGCAGCAGGGAGAAGCGAGCTAGAGTCCCTATATCGCATGAAGATGACAGAAGTTCACGACGTGACTACATCATCGCGCTGCCTACAGAAGCAGAAGAAGCTGCACGGAGGTGCGACAGCAGGACCGTCCACAGAATCACCAAAGAGCCGTCAGGTGGTCGCAGTTCCAGCCAACACCCAGTGTAAAGCCTAGACGGGTCCTTGCTCATTTCGCATGAGGATCAGCTCAAGAGATGGAAGGAGCATTTTGCTATGGTTTTGAACCGCGTATTCGCTAGCGATATGCTCCCAAATCAGACCGAGGTGCCTGAGGTGCGAAATGCCCGAATACGTACCACGACTCCCAGTAAGAATGAGATCACTACCACGATCAAGGCACTCAAAACCAACAAGGCGGTAGGACTTGACGGTATTCCAGCAGAGCTCTTACGAGCTGCGCCCACAATATCGGCTGAGCTTCTGCTTCCACTTATAGAGAGAGCATGGGAAGCTGAGAGCTTTCCAAACGAGTGGAAAAAGGGAATGATCATCAAGCTTCCTAAGAAAGGATTTAATGGTGTGCGGAAACTGGAGGGGTATCTGCGTGCTGCCTGCTGTAGCTACGATAATAGCTAAAATCATCCTGGAGCGAATCAAACAACATCTCTAAGACACACTCGATGCCGAACAAGCAGGTTTCCGCTCTGGATCCTCCTGTGCCGACCACATCAACACCCCGCGGATTATCATCGAACAGTTGAATACAATCGCCACTCCACCTGCTGTTCATCGATTTTGAGAAGACGTTCAATAGTATTAACAGGGAGTTAATTCGGTGTGCCTTACGCAGGAGAGGTATTCCAGATCAACCAATTGCTATTATCAAAGCTACATATGAAGGCTCCAAATGTCACGTTTTGCACAGGGGGAGGTTGTCTGAGGAATTTGAGATCCAAAGTGGGGTAAGACAAGGCTGTATTCTTTCACCAAAATTATTCCTATTCGTGATTAGCGATGTGCTTCTTGCAGCTTTGTCGACGGGAAACGGAGGAATTCAATAGACTCTTACATCCCAACTGAAACATCTTGACTACGCTGACGATATACATATGCTTACTCTCTCACAGAATTATGGACACCCACCAAATGGCAGCCGATGTGGAGAGAGAGGCAGGCGTCGTCGAGCTGAAAACTAATACGGCAAAAGCTAAAACTAACAGCCTTGGAAAAAAACTTATCGACTCAAATATGCATTGCTGGACAACCGGTAGAGAGAGTAGAGGATTTCCAGTATCTTGAGAATATTGTCTCGACCGATGGTGGAAACGAACTGGATATAACCAACAGGATCGCAGAAGCAATGCAATCAGTTTAACCCTTAACTACAGTCATGCATGTCTTTTGAAAAATCAAAAAAAATAAAATAAAAGTATTATACAATATATTTAATTTTTTTTATTAAACTTAAATTTTAAACAATAACAAAAGAAGTTTTAAAAAAATTAACCATAGGAACTTTCATTTTTAATTTAAATCTGCACTTTAATGATTCAGTCGCAATTTATGTATAGGCATTTAAAAATTGAGTGTGGGCCCATTGGACCCACGACTTTAGTTGAGGGTTAAACACCAAGTTAAGACTGTTCCGCTCCAACGTTGAATCCGTGCTGTTATATGGATACAGCACGTGAAGAGTGACCATCACTATCGCCAGAAAGCTGCAAACGTTCGTTAATAGGTGCCTGCGCAATATCTAGCCCAATCGTATCTCTAACGAACACCTTTACGAGAGTATGGGTCTGGAACCAATAGACACAACTATCCAACGACGGAAGTGGCAGTTGGTTGGTCACACGTTTCGAAAGGGTGAAAGTTCCATAGTGAGCCATGCTATGCACTGGAACCTTTTAACCCAGGATGGCAGAATACCTGCCGGTCCAGGGAGAACATGGTGCAGAACAGTCGAGAAGGACGCACTACAGTTAAGGAGAAGTTGGATAGAGCTGAGACACATTGGCAGAAACCTAGAGACCCAAGACCAACTAAGCGATCTTCTTCTTCTTCTCCTTCCAGACCAACAAAGCGATACGAGGCATAAATAAGTAAGAAGGATGCAATTCACCTTACGTCGTAACTAAGAAAGGCCTCAGGGGATCTAGCAAATAAATGACAGTGATGGTTCTATGACATCCGCATGACTAAATAAATATTCACCTCAAGTGATATTAAAACTCATAAAGCGGAAGACGATGCTGAATGTTCGCAGTGAATTAAGATATTGCTAAAAATTCTAGAATCTCAATTGAGTACCATTCGCAGTAATTAAAAGTTTCTAAGAACCCACGCAATAAGTTTAAAATCAAAATCTACGCACAAAAATCAGTTGATTCGTGAATTAAAAGTTCAGAATTGGTCTTTGTGGCTTGGTAAAGGAGAAGCTCAGCAGCAACAACAGTTCGCATTATCAATAAAGATATGCCTGGGCTTAGTAGGCGACAGAAGCCGACCAGATATGAATATCTAGCGCCACGAAACCATGAGAATAAACATACATAAATATGATCACCACCCTTATAGCATCATCGTTTTTTTTTATTTTGTACTGCGAAACCAACAAAACATTAAGTTGAAAGGCTTTCTGGATGATCTCTCAACTTAAAGATTCCAATTGGAGGCTCCTATGGTGTTCTACGACGGGCGTAATAACTAGTTCCGATTATTAGTCTGCCTGTTGTGCTAGTCGAATGATACATTAAAACCGCCGAAAGTCACACAAAACTTCATACTAAGCCAACTGTTTTCTAGCCTCAAAATTTGAGTAAAGTGTGAGTACTGTGCTCCTGATCTAGTTGGAGATTGAACTCTGTGCAATCCATCTATAAGGTAGACTTGTGCATTAACATTCCCTAAGACCACCTTATCTAAACTGTGGTTATATTGAAAAATATCCATTAAAAGTTCTCGAACTTCTAGAGTGAATACAGATTAGCACTCTGCTACTACTATTCCGCTTCAAAGTTCGTTCATTTGAAACGACTATCCAGAACTTGGTTCGCCCTAACTCTGAACCCGCCTAGATATCTGAAAGTGAAATCGCGTTGGCGTTTATTTTTCTTATTTTTTGTGTAATTTTTCAACTTGAAATTGTATATTTTTATCCACTTGGTGGTGACTTTGCATGGCGCAATATCCAGCGATAGCCGCGTATCAGTTCATTTAATTCGTCCCTCATACCTGCATATCTAGTGGTGAGTGCTTGTCGCTGTCGCATTGCATACCAGCAGCTTGATTCTCTAGAAAACCTCCCATTACGTACGTTCCCCTATCACTAATTAATTTCAATTATCGAAAGTTATGCTAATTACACACAGCGGAGTTAGACTCAAAGTAAATACACACGTAGGTCCACCAACTGAGTCACAAATTTAATAAAAAACGCGAGCCGTGCTCAGGGACTCACCTCACCTACCTGCGTAGCCTAATGTCAATGTTTCTTTCTTTGTTTCTTTGATGGATAAACATTGCCACTCAGATACACATGTGTACGAGTATATCTGTTTGTATGTCATTCCCGATAAGTAAACTTAGTTTTGACATTCTAAAAAAAAAAAAAAAAACAACATTTGCATGCGAAGCGAACATGTTACAAAGTTTAGGTACAATTCACGCCTTTGTGGGGCGTCATTGCGCGCGAAACGAAAGGAGACTCTACGGTGTGATTGTTAGTTTTTTTTCTTTTTTTTTTTTTATTCTTTTATCAAGGGAAAAATAACGTTATTTGATAAAGTTTCACTTGAGCATGGGTATTTGCCCGAGAGTTGGTTTGCTACGACATGCTACCAATTGGGAGCCAAATGGTGTAACAAACTCACAGAAGGCATAGTCGTCGAGTTGTTAAATGGATTTTTTTTCAAATAGAAGCGAAACTTTTCGATTTAAATTACTGTCAGAGGGAGTTCTTAAAAAAAGAAGCTTTTCCACGGATAGATGAATAAGTGTCAATACAAATTCATTCAACTTTGACTTAAGCTACGATTCCACTATATGACACATTGCCAAACGTTTGACCAGAAAAAAATGTATGTTTGACACTTTGCATCCAAATGCTTTATTAAACTGTTTGACACATCAAAACTAGACCAGATGTCTTCACACAGCTCAACACAGCACGCCTAACAGAAGGATAATTCCCGTCTCAGTGGAAACGGCAACGACTAGTCCTTATACCAAAGGGCGACAAACCACCTGAGCAATCATCGTCGTACAGGCCGTTGTGCATGCCAGATGTACTGGGGAAAGTGCTCGAGAAAATTATACCGACAAGACAAGAGCAATACACGGAAGGGGACTCGGGGCTTTGAAACCGACAGTTTGGATTTCAAAAGAAACGAAGCAACAACCATGCAATATACGTACAAGCTGTGTCCGATATAGTACGTGAGGCGGTTGCGGGAGAAAGATGGCTCAGAGGAAGAAAACAGTACTTGATGCCAAGACCGCGTTCAATTCAGCCGACTGGAGCTATATACTAAAAGCACTGAGTAAACTACAGGTACCAAACTACCTACTGCGGATAATTGTGAACTACTTCGAAGACAGAACACTTTAATATGACACAGAAGAGGGGCCAAAGACGTATTAAATCGCGAGAGGAGTTCCACAAGGGTCGGTCCTGGGACCAATTCTATTGAACATAATGTACGATGGCTTTCTTGGATCACAAAAGCCGAACGCAGTAGACATAATCGGTTATGCCGACGATATGGCAATTGTAATAGTGGCCAACAAATTAGAGGAAGTTGTGCAAAACCGCATTCAAACAATCCCATACGTGAAGCTATGGCTACAGACATCAGGTTTAGAGCTAGCGGTCCACAAAACCGAAGCCGTTCTCGATCAATTTCTTAGAGCGTTTCAGATCCAACTAGGGCCAAATCTGCTTAGTCGCTAGACATGTTGTACCACTTGTCCGCCTAAGATTTGTTCTTTCGATTGCATCCAGCTTGAATTTTAATTTACAAGTAGCGATTGGTATACCTAGATTATTCTTGTCTGGAAGGATGTGTACAGTTGTTCCTATTTTGGCGAGTTCATCAGCCTTACAATTCCCAGGAATATCCCTATGCCCCGGCACACAACAGAGGTGAATATTAAACTGCTACGTCATCTCTTTAAGAGATGAATGGCAGTCTAGGGCTACTACTGAATTTATACAGATTGAATCCAAGGATTTGATGCAGCTTGGCTATCTGAAAAGATACGGATGTCCTTGGCAGATATCATGTTTTCTTTAGCCAAGATAAGACCTCCTTAATCGCCATTATTTCCGCCTGGAACATGCTACAATGATTTGGTAGACGGAAGGAGAGCTTAAGATTAAGCCTGTCAGAACTAAGTACTAAGTATCTCAAGTTCAGCTCGGTATCTGGGCGTAATTCTAGATTTCAAACTAAACTGGAAAGAAAATATTGCCGAACGCGTTAAAAAAGCAAGCGCAGCTGTCTACTCCTGCAAAAAGGTATTCAGTAATACGTGGGGCTTCAAACCAGCTGTGGTGTGCTGAATATACACGGCGGTTGTAAGACCCATTCTCACATATGATTCACTAGTATGGTGGACGCCACTTGAGAAACAATACCAGCTTTCAGACCTCACCAAAATCCAGAGGGCGGCGTGCACCGTAGTCATGGGATCAATGAGAGCAACACCAGCAGCTGCAATGGAAACCATGCTTAGTTTCATTCCGCTTGACATATACTGCAGCAGTCTGGCGGCTAAAACCGCCTGTAAGACTAAGAGAAGGCCGATTGTGGTCATCGAGGCATTACGGCCATGCCTCCATTCTATCTCGATGGGGGGACCACCAGTGGATTGACAGGGACCGATCACATGAACTCGATGCTAGCATTTGAAAAGAGATTCACTACAAGAATTCCTGCCAGAATATACTGGAACAACCGAAGAACCATTAAGGAAAAGGCGTTGGCGTTCTATACCGACGGTTCTAAGATGGACGTTAGCACGGAAGCCGGAGTTTATTGTGAAGCCGTAATAATAAAATACTCCCTTAGAATAAGCGACGACTACAGCGTCTTTTAGGCCGAAGTCACAGCCATTATATAGGCTGCTGAAACTATACGTGAAAGCAATATCATTGGTAGAACGATCACTGTCTATATAGACAGCCAGGCAGCCGTTAAGGCTCTGGACTCTGCCATAATTAGGTCGAGGCTTGTGAAAACCTGCAAATCACTCTTAAAGGCGATATCTAGAGCCATTGCGGTGACCTCTGCTGGGTACCAGGGTATATGGATATCGAAGGTAACGAAAGGGCTACCGAGCTTGCTAGGAAAGGGTCGGCGCTGCACTTATCGCGGGCCCTCCCCTCTGTAGCAACCCCAATCAGTTTCTTGCGGAAAAAAATAGAGAATGAAGCCACAGGTCGAGCAAACAGACGTTCATCTGGAAACATGTGCAACGGCCAGGGCGCTATGGCCGGCCTACAGCAAGAAGAGATCAACCTCTCTGGTAAAACTTAGTCGTTATAACGTACGGGTCATTTCTGGCATAATTACTGGATATTGTGTCATTGGCGTTCACGCGGAGCGACTCGGTGTGCTGCATAACGACTATTGCAGAAGTTGCAGGGACGAAGAAGAAATTGAATCTATTCGTCACCTGTTGTGTGACTGTCCTGCCCTATCCGTCAGAAGAATGAGGACTCTTGGTAGTTACTTCTTCTCGGAGCTGGAGGACTTGGGTTGAGCTGACGGACCTCCTGAGATTCATATCACTTTCTGGGTGGTTCTAACAGCGGATTATCTTTACAGCGTTGCCAGGGTTAAATGATTGGGCACAAGGGACCCGTACTGTTGGTCTGAGTGAGCAGTGACTCTTTGTCACAAGGCACCCATCTACCTAACCTAACCTAAGCCTGTCAGAGAAAACACTTCCACCAACTCCGTCTTTAGTTTTTGAGTCGTCAGTATAGAAGTGGATCGACTCATCTTCTAAAAAAGCTTCTTCATTCCAGAGTGATCTGGAAGGGATGGTGACAAGGAAGTTCTTGTCAAAATTTAGACGTGGGATGGTTGGTTGGTTAGTTAGGATCGGCCCTTGATGAGGATGTACTTAGACCAGAAAGTAGGTCCATTGTACTGATGTCGAATTGAATTAAGTCGTGAATTTTAGCCGTGCAGGCATTGCCGAGATCATTAAGATCATTGTAGAAGTATTCACCCAGAGTGGCCTTCCTGATGTTGGCGAGCGCAGGACAGGCGCACAGGAGATGACTAATGGTCTCTTCTTCCTCTTCATCTCTGCAGCTTCTGCAGAAGTCATTATGAGGGATACCCAATCTTTGGGCATGTCTTCCTATGACGCAGTGTCCAGTGAGGACATTTGTTATTTTTGAGAGGGTTCCTCTCTTGTGCTTCAAGAGTCCGATGGACCTGGATTTATTGAGTGTCGGCCAGAGGGATGGTGTAGTCCGTGTTTTCTGGAGAGATTGTGAAGTTATTCAGAGTGGAGGCGTGGCCATTGGAGATGCTCTTAAGATATTACATCAAAAGAACGTTTCATCTCCCATCTAGCAGTCCGAAATATATGCTCTTGTTAGGAACCGGCATGTCTCCACTCTTTATCAAAACGTTGAAGCTCAAGTGGACTATATTTTAAAAGTGATGAATATGCCAAATGACCGGCTACCCAAGAAAACCGCCCTAAAGATAATAAGTAGTAGGACCAGCCGGAGGAGACTGGCGCTCCCTTATAACGGACTTCGAAGTTAGGGCTCTTCCATTCTCCGATCACTTCCCTATCATTGTCACGATAGGCCTGGAAAGGATCGGGAAGGTTCACATACAAGATTTGAATCTTCTTCCGCAACTCGCCTGGAAAGAGGAGACAGCGACCCTATATAGAAACAATCTCAACAGCCGCCTTTGTGAACAGAGTACCAACGCTGAATTAGATATGAACAGTCTGGAAGAAATAATTAAATCATCGATTCCGAGGCAAAGTCAAGTCGGCAATACTTATCGAAAACATATATGTAAATAAGAAACCCTGGTTCGATGGAGATTGCTTAAAATGGAGATTGCTTAAAGTGGAGGAAGCGCACATTCGCTTTTCTTCGACTATTCAGGAAATACGAGGAGTTATTTAAGGAGCTACACTATACAGAGTTAGATCTCACTATAAGTGACTATGCAAACTTAAAAAGTCGCAATATTTTGAAAGTGAGCCTAGTAAACTTTCGAATTGCAGGAACTCAGCAGTTTTCTGAAAATCAGCGAGAAAACTCAACGGTATCTCTCCAAAAATCAGCAATAAGCTCACGGTTCAGGTCTTAAAAAGTCACTTCGAAAATCTTCTTAATCCATCTAATGACACTAGTCATATCCAGTATGCGAAGCCACTTTATTTCAATGAAACATTAGATGCTACAATTTTGAATGAAGAAGTAAAAGAAGCTCTAAATCGATTCAAATATTCCAAAGCACCCGGGTACGATAGAATACCAGCAGAATTCTTCAAATACAGCTCAGATGAATTTTTAGTAGCATTAACCACTGTTTTTAACAATATATTTGAATCGGGTAGCGTGCCGGAAAGCTTCAAACAAGCCATTATTTTCCAATATTTAAGAAAGGCGACTCGTCAGACCCTGCCAATTACCGTGGAATATCCCTCTGAAATGTTTCTGCAAAAATCGTCACAAGTATTCTACAATGTCGTTTATCGCGATGGATTCAGGAAAACGCGCTCTTAGGAGGATTCGAAGCAGGTTTTCGACCTGGATATTCAACGGTAGATAATATCTTTGTGTTATATAATATAGCAGATAAATTCATAGAACGAAAGCAAAAGCTCTATGCTTTTTTTTATCGACTTCAGAGCTGCTTTTGATACCATAGACCGGCAAAAATTATTCTACAAGCTCTATCAATACGGAATATCTCATAAATTTGGAAAGATTATGGAAAATTTATACGATGGCACAAAAGCAGCAGTATGGATTGTAGATGGGTTGTCAGAATGGTTCGTCACAGAGGCAGGGGTTAGACAAGGTTGCAAAGCGACCCCGTCACTATTTGCCCTTTATATCGAAGACATCATCGGTTACCTTCCAGGGGGAATTTCATATGCAGACACCTGTATTAAGGCTCTCCTCTATGCTGATGATGTGGTCCTGTTAGCAAAGGCACCAGAGACCCTGCAACTCATGATTAACCGAGTTTATGATTATTGTGTACTGTGGAGTTTACAAATCAACCTGATGAAATCAAAAGTGAAGATTTTCAGAAAAGGCGGGGTAGACAGACAAGGGCGGAAAGGTGGACATTTAATCGCGATAGTATTGAAGTCGTAAAGCAATACAAATACATTGGAGCTATAATTTCCAGCAACTTAAGTATGGAACCGCATTTGGCTGAAAAACTTGGGCAGTCTAAAAGTGCGATAACCTCAGCATGGAAAAATTGCTTTCAAAACCGCAGCATACATCACAGCCTTAAATACAGGGTGGGCCAACTACAAGGTTCTTTTTAAAATTGCAATAAAATGAACAAAATGAAATTTTTTTCCATGTATTATGGCTTTATTAGTAAGAGCAAACATTCCCATTAATTATGGAACACAACTTTGTTCAAGTGGCTGCCTCGGCTAGCCTCGCAGTAGCGCATTCTATCATTCCAATTTTTCAAGACCTTGTTGATGGTTTCAGGCTATAGCTCACGGATTGCTTGGATGATATTGGCCTTAAGTGCTTGAATCGTTTCCGGATTGTTGGCATAACATCGGTCCTTCACGGTTCCCCATAAAAAGAAAGTCCAAAGGGGTCAAATCGCAGCTCCGAGGCGGCCAATTGACATGGCCAAGACGGCTGATAACACGATTTGGGAATTTGGTGCGTAAAAACCCAATTGTGGCATGGGCTGTGTGGCATGGCGCGCCATCCTGCATAAACCAGAGGTCGTCCAAATCCATGTCTTCAATTTCAGTAAAAAAAAAAAAAAAGTCCTTAACATGGCTCTGTAACGCTCACCGTTGACCGAAACGTTGTTCCCAGTCTCATTTTCGAAGAAAAATGGTCCAATGATGCCACCACTCCACAATCCGCACCAAACTGTCACTCTCTGTGGATGCATTGGCTTCTCGACAATAACGTGCGGGTTTTCCGAGCCCCAGATGCGGCAATTTTGTTTGTTAACGTAGCCGCCAAGATGAAAATGTGCCTCGCCAGAAAAGATGATTTTTCGCCCAAAATCTTTGTCCAATTCAAGCTGCTCTAAGGCCCAAACTGCGAAGCGATAACGAAGCGGATGGTCGTGCGCTTTCAATTGCTGAATCAACTGGACCTTGTAAGCGAATAATCCCAGATCTTTGTGCAGAATTCTCCTCAGGCTAGTGCGTGAAATGTTGAGCTGTTGAGATCGATGACGAGCTGATGTTCGTCTCGGCTACAGCAACCACATTCTCGTCTGTGCGCACCGTACGACGACGGGGACCATGAGTGTTGTCCACTAGTATACCAGTCTCACGAACTTTTTGCACAAACTTGCGTACAGCAGGCGCGGTGGCTGCTTCATTTCGGCCAAAACTTATTTTCAAAAGACGCACTGTTTGGGCTACACAGCACTCACTTTGGAAATAAGTTTTCAATATTTCCCAACGTTGTTCAAGCGTAAAGCGACTCATTTCGTTCCGCGGAGGTATGATACTGACTTTCTGTCAAGATTTCGAGCGGAAAACAGCTGTCAGTGTCAAAATAACCTATGATTTGAAAAGAAATCACTAGATGGCCCACCCGTTATACAGAATTTGAAGCGGTTTCAAAGTCAATACTCCTGTACGGGGCACAAGCATGGGGTCATAGGTGCTATGATACAATAGAAAAGTTACAGAGATTCTATCTACGGAAAACATTCCAATTACCTACAACTGCACCTAACTACATGCTGTTAATTGAAACAGGTCTCGCCCCGCTGTTCTTACAAACACTCAAACTGAACATTGACTATATTCTCAGCACACTCAGGATGGGAGAAGAGCGATTGCCAAGAAAGGTTGTTAAATACGCGGTACATACTCGAAGTCTATGAATTCAATAATGAAAATATTTACTGGGATTATCATAGACCGTTTGACGGATTGGGTGCGAGAAAATGATCTTCTAAGCGAATTCCAAGCGGGGTTCAGAAAAGGTTACTCCACAGTAGACAACATTTTCACATTGACAAGCATCGTCCGGTCATACCTTGATAAAGGCAAAAAAATGTATGCGTTCTTTGTTGATTTCAAGGCAGCCTTCGACGCTATTGACAGAAACGCGCTGTTCTACAAGCTGAGTAACTTAGGGGTATCTTCAAAGGTCCTAAGGGTCATACAAAGTCTTTATGAAGATAATAAAGCAGCTGTTCATATGTTTGTTTATTTGTAGCAGAAATGTTTACATAGATATATATTAAAATAAAAGTACATAGATGGGTAGTTATTTA
The DNA here is from genome assembly GCA_945910035.1 of Brachypalpus laphriformis. Classification (NCBI taxonomy): domain Eukaryota; kingdom Metazoa; phylum Arthropoda; class Insecta; order Diptera; family Syrphidae; genus Brachypalpus; species Brachypalpus laphriformis. Next base: position 132,341,270 of record OX246755.1, read on the forward strand.
CCTTTCTTATGAAAAACATATAGAATAAATGCAAGCAAAATAAATAGATAGATAAATAGTTGAAGGGAAAAGCTACTTAAAACCTTCATTCAAAAAATATCACAGTGGTTGAGTGTTGTATGTTGAACATACAAAGAAATTAAATTAGTTATAATAAATACAAATAAGTACATGAATAATACAAAGGTGAACAAATAACAAAGAATAATTAGCATGTATAATATATTAACAAAAAAAAAAAAATAATAATAATAAATAAATAAATAAATAAATAAGTAAATACATAAATAAATAACTAAATAAATAAATAAATATATAAATAAATAAGTGTATAAATAAATAAATAAATAATTAGATATATAAAAGATAAATAAATGAATATATAAATAAATAAATAAATAAATAAATAGATAAATAAATAATAAATAAATAAATAAAGATATTGATATATACATAAGTAAATAAATAAAAACAAATAAATAAATAGTAAAGTAAACGTAGGTTTATGTATGTGATTAAACTAATGTGAATAACAACAGTAATTATAAATACGTTAATCGTTTACAAGACTCACAATTAAGTTGCTGTCTGCAAACTCGCATGATATATGAAATTTAGTTTTTAAGTTAGTAATGCGATTTGAAACGAGTTCTATATTTGATATGTCGTGGAGAAGGCTGGTGGGAAAATGCCATGGCAGATTGAAGATCATTTTTAATAATTTATTTTGCAATCTTTGTAATTTTAAAATATGACTTTTTGCGCAACTTCCCCAAGCTGGGGCTGCATAAAACATTATAGCTTGAAAAACAACTTTGTATATGATAATTTTGTTCTCGTTACTTAACCTTGACTTTCGGTTTATAAAAGGGTACAGGATTTTAATCGTTTTATTCATTTTTTCGATTATATACTGAATGTGAGAGCCAAAAGTGAGTCTTCTATCTATGATCACCCCAAGATATTTAACTGAATTGCTCCATTCAATAGGAAGCCCATCTATATTTAAGTTGCGGCTCGGTAAAAAGCAAGCTTTTCTTTTCCTTGTGAAAAAGATAGCCTGTGATTTCTGAGCGTTAATTTTTATTTTCCATTTAATGAAATACTCTTTAAGCGTGTTTAAGGCGGATTGCAAATTGGTTTCAATCGCAAAACCAAAAGCATCGGACGAATAAACACATGTGTCATCCGCAAATATTGCAGAGTGACAGTTTGTTAAATGCGGGAAGTCAGATGTGTAAATATTATACAGGATGGGACCCAAAACCGATCCTTGGGGAACACCTGCAGGAATGCCATACTTGGTGGAGAGACTCATATTTAAATTGACTTGAAATGTTCTACGATCCAGAAAAGAGTCAATAATTTTTATGAGATACACGGGAAAGTCGTATTGTATCAACTTAAAGATCAATCCTTTATGCCAGACTGAATCGAAGGCCTTTTCGACATCCAAGAATACCATACCTGTACTTTGACCTACACTAAAGCGTTGTTTAATATGCTGCTTTATTCGCAAGACCTGGTGCGTTGTACTGTTTGGGATGGCCACAACCTGTCCAACTGGTTTAAGTCTCAAATGGGAGTGAAGCAAGGTTGCCTCATGAGTCCACTTCTATTTTCAATATTTCTGGATGATCTTGTGACCTTTTTAACAGGTGGAATTGTGTTCGACGGACTCCAAGTAAAGCTGCTTTTATACGCAGATGATATCGTCATTCTATCAGAAACTCCAATGATGTTGCAGATGATGATAAATAAGCTCCAAAACTACTGCAATTTATGGAACCTGAAAGTGAACACCGCTAAGCCCAAAGTAATGGTTTTTATAAACGGGTTTGGACGATACTCAAGGCAAGAAAGATGGACTTGGAAAAACCAGGAACTTGAAGTCGTTAAGGAGTATAGATATCTCGGAGTTTTAATTACATCTCAAGTATCCTTCAAGGCCCGCCTAGGAGAAAAACTAAAGGAGGCGAAAAAGGCAATAAATTGCAGTTGGCGGGGATTCCTTGGTAGGAAAAACGTTCCATCGAGCAGCAAATTTAAGGTTTCCGAAGCGGCTATGAGGTCAATCATGTGCTATGCTGCACAAGTTTGGGGTATATTCGAGTACGAAGAGGTTGAAAAAATTTTAAGATATTTCTTAAAAAAAATCTTTAGATTACCCGAAAACACACCGACACACATGTTGCACCTTGAAACTGGTTTATCTCCTCCTACATCTTTACATTAAGATTGCACTTTCTCTACATTCTGAAAGTAATGGAACTCCCAAACTACCGCCTTCCACACATCGTCGCAAAATATTTGGTACAGCGGAAGCTGCAATTCTTTAACGAGTGGCTTAGCGGCGAACATAGTATGCAGCTAACGCACTATAATGCCGAATCTTGGCGACGTTCTCTGAACCAGCTGTTATCCGTTATTGAAGAGTCTACCCGTGCAAAGTTTAGATTGAAAGCGCAACAAAGTGAGACCAGGTGTACGTATCCCTTACTCAACCATGATCTGGCTGCGAAAAATTATTTCCACGATCGGTTCAGTGTTGATGTAATCTCTATCATTTTTAGGGCGAGAGGCGAACTACTTCGGCTGAACTTCAGGCCTCATATAAGCAACGGGAATGAGGAATGCAGCCTATGCAACCTTCGAACAAAGGAAGACGTTTTTCATTTTATTGGAGCTTGCCCTATATTGAAAGAAATCAGACGAGCGTACTGGGGTAAAGAGGCGCTATCAATGGCTGAATTCATCAGAACTCTAGATGGTGAGGACTGGAACATCCTGGCTAGCTATTTTAAAGCTGCATTAAAATACCGGCAGCAAATAATAAACGAAGCATTTTAGATCACTACATTTGCATAAAACTTTAGTCTAATTCTCTCTTTTCTTCGGCTAACGGCAAAGTCTTTTATTGTAAATTATTGTAAAAAAATTGAATATGAAGTTTAAAAAAAAATAAATTCACTTTACTACTACTACTACTTTACTACTACTCGAAGTCTGTGGTATAAAGAGATGATAAATTTGGCGGAAAATTACAAGTACCATTTGGAATTGGACTGGAATGCGCGAAGTAGTTGGAAGTGTCACTTCTATGACTTTCTGTCGCAATTAGATACACAAATTCGGCAAAAATATATCGAGCAAGCGAGTGTGTCAACCTATAGGGAGATCTACAAAGAACTACAGCTGAACCTAGACTCTGTAAACTACTTTAACGACACGAATTTTAACGACAAGAATATAATCTTTCGTGCAAGGGGAGAGCTACTTCCACTGAACTTTAAACCGCATAGAGATGACCTTCCGGTTTTATGTTCATTGTGCAATATGTCACAGAGGGAGAACGTTATGCATTTCATAGGGATTTTCCCAATTTTTCGTGATATTAGGAGGCTCCACTTTGGGAAAGCCAGCTTGCTATCTGAAGACGTCAAGGCATTACTAAAGGTCCAATTGGAGAGCTCTTACATCATATTGCGAAACAAGTTTAGCTTACCGGAAAAGAATTATGGAGGAGAATTTTTAAATTTTAAAGTCAATCAAATGTAAAATTATGGTGTTAGTCTTTGGCAGACGGCTTTTAGCCATGTCACTTAAGATAGATTTAGTACTTTTATTGTTTTTGTAATGAATCTAAACTAAATGGAATTAATAAAATCTAATCTTATCTAATCTAATCTAGTAGGACCAGTTGGTATAGTGAGTGGAGGGATTTGGCCGAAAGATATGTGATAGAACTCAATCTAAGACAGAGGAGCATCCAAACTGGAAACCTACTCTCTATCAGCTAATTGCTAATTTGGATGAACAGCTGAGGGAGGGGGCGCCGTGGCATAAGTGGTTAGTGTGTCGGATCACTACGCATGAGGTTCCAAGTTCGAATCCCAGAAAACACCATAAAGTTTTTTTCACGGTCCCACCTCTCGCGAGCGTCTGACAAACATCCGAGAGTATTGTTGTCACGAAAAAGCTTCTCAAATCGCCGTTTGGATTCGGCACTAAACTCTAGGTCCCTTCCATTCGTGTGAAAAATATAACGCATACAACATGAGTGGTTGCGAAAAGCTAGGCTCTGGCACTTTAAAGAGTTGTTGCGCCAAATAATTGTTTTTTTTGTTAGCTGAGGGAAGATTTTATAAGGGAAGCTGAAGGATCACTGTACAGGTCAACTTACAGACGATTATGTCATAATCTGCACAATAGTAACTACTTTAGGGATGTATTGAAGAAATATCGATGATGTTCAAACTGCGTGGAGAACTACCGCATAGGGAAGGACTACCCATCATATGTAGTATATGTAACCTAGCAGAGAGAGAGGATGTTTTACATTTTATTGGAAAATGCTGATATGGGTGGCGCTAAGACATCGAGGGATTCCAGAAACCTATGTACAGATGATCATGAACATGTACGAAGGAGCAAAGACAAGAGTAAGATGCCCCGAAGAGTTTCCAATCAAAGTCGGGGTGCACCAGGAAAGCGTTTTAAGTCCTTTGCTCTTTATTACAGTCCTTGATTATCTGCTTGAAGGTAAAGTGATGGACCCCAAGGTACATCAGTTATTACTTGCTGACGATGGAGCCATCATAAGTGAGGATCCTAGATCCCTGCAACGAGCACTTGATGTGTGGGTGGACGCTCTGGAGGGAAATAGGTATCGCATTATTTCAAAAAAGACAGAGTACTTGTGCTGCCCTTTCTCTGATCCACTCGGGCATATTCCAGATATTTATTTGAATGAAACAGTGCTTCCCAAGTGCAAAAAGTTCAAATATCTAGGATCTATGATCAGTAGCAAAGCAACCTGTGAGGACGACATTAATCATTGCGTAAGCGTAGGGTGGATGATGTGGCGAGAAAATTCCGCTATCTTCTGTGACAGAGAAATGCCACCTAAGTTGAAAGGAAGGCTCTACACCGCAGCTGTGCGTCCAGCACTCACATACGGTTCACAATGTTGGACGATGTACAAAACGTATGAGAGTAAATTAACGGCAGCTGAGATGAAGATGCTTCGCATGACAGCAGGAGTGACAAAGCTTGATCGAATAAGAAATTCGAAGATCCGTGGAAGCCTTCACGTCGAGGAAACCATAGCACAAAAGATAGAGCGCGAACGGCACAGCTGGTATTGCCATGTTCAAAGAAGAGATCATTTGAACCCTGTTAAAAAGGCAATATCAATGAACGATCCAAAGATATCGCGAGGCAGGAGAGGCAGGCCTATAAACGCCTGGATCAGACAAATGCGACGACATCGGCATTTCATTGGCCTCAGTAACCGAGTGATCCAAAATCGGCAGGCCTGGCGATTTAGTGACCATTTAAAATATGTACTTGAGGAGTTTGTCCATAAAAAGGAAATTAAGAAAAACTCAAATCCTCCTTGGTATAACAAACGACTATCCAACTTAAAAAATTGGAAGATTAAAGCATATAAATTGTATAAGCGCAACAAAAATAATTAATTTTTTCATCTAAAATATTTGCAATCTCTTAAAGAGTTTGATTATCTTAATAAATTTCTATATAATAGCTATGTTCTGTCCGATGTTCTGGACCTTTATTAATAATAAACGAAAATCTATTGGCCTACCAAACTGTATGCAGTACCAGGAAGAGATATCCAGAGACACTGCCACCATTTGCAAATTTTTTGCGAATTACTTCAAATCCGTTTATTGTTCTTCCTCCCCAGCTATTTCTTCAAGATTTTTGTTCTCCAAATCAGGTTTCTCTAGGAAATTTGCAGTTAAGCCCTTCGGATGTTTTTTATGCTTTAACTGGCTTAGATATAAATAAGGGTGTAGGTCCAGATGGGGTCTCTCCTATATTTTTAAAAGAATGTGCAACATCACATGCATTACCTTTATGTATTATTTTTAATTTATCCTTAGAACTGGTAATTTTCTTAACGAGTGGAAAGTATCTTACTTATCACCTATTTTTAAGGCCGGATCCAAACGGGTAGTTTCTAACTATAGGTCTATATGCAAGCTATCAGCCATCCCCAAAGTGTTTGAAAAGATTGTATGTAATAAACTGAACTTCGCTGTCAAAGAAATGATATCGGACTCCCAGTATGGATTTGTTCAAGGCAGATCCACCGCCACTAACTTAGCAATTCTATGCGAGAAAGTAACAACGAATTTTGAACTCGGCTATAAAACTGATATTATTTTTACCGATTTTGCAAAGGCTTTTGACAGAGTTAATCATAGAGTGCTGATCGCAAAGTTGAAAAGTATTGTGTTTAACTCCTCTCTGTTAGACTGGATATCGTCATATCTTCAAGGCCGAATTCAATATGTTAAAATCGGTGGTAGTCTATTTTTGTAACATCAGGGGTTCCACAAGGAAGCCACATAGGGCCCTTGCTTTTTGTCCTTTTTGTCAACGATATTCCGTCCTATATTCGAAATTCCACGTGTCTTTTATTCGCCGATGACTTGAAAATATTTCACTCTATTCAAACTGTGGATGATTGCTTGCTTCTCCAAGAAGATCTTAATAGGCTAGCCAGTTGGTGTCAACATAGCCTCCTAGATTTAAATGTGTCTAAGTGCCAAAGCCTTACCTGTCTGAGATGCATAAGTCCAATATTTTTTAATTACCAAATTAACAATGTTGAGTTAGAAAAAGTAAGTTTTAATAAGGACCTTGGAGTCATATTGGACCCTCAACTTACTTTTAACTCTCATGTTGACTACATTGTGAGTAATGCATTTAGAATGCTAGGATTTATTAGGCGTAATACGAAAGAATTCTCTGATCCCTATGCACTGAAGGCTCTCTACTTCGCATTTGTAAGATCAGTATTAGATTATTGTAGTACAGTCTGGAATCCTTACTATCACAACCACTCCCACAGGATACAAAAATGCTTTACTAGGTATGTTTTTAAAATGCTAAGATGGAATATTGATACTCCACCCTACTTAACTAGATGCCTTCTTTTTAACATACTAACTCTTGAAGATAGACGAAAGTATTTTAGTATAATGTTTATAAGGGATATAAATAATTATCACATTAAAGTCCTTCTTTACTTGGGCGGATAAACTTTTATTTTCCTGCAAGAAATTTGCGTACTAGATTTCATATTCGTGGGCAGTTTCACAGAACAAATTATGGCAGTAATGAACCAATTGAGCGTTGTACTAACGAAGTAAATTTTGTCCTTGATCGCATTGATGTTTTTGAAATTTGTGCAAGGAATTCTTTTAAGAAACAACTAATGTCTGTTCTGTATCATAGCAATTAACTTATATTATAATCATAGTTTTAAGATGTCTAAAAAGGGTTTTGTAACTCAATTGACGAAATAAATAAATACATTTTATGAGGTCAAATAGGCGAACCCCACAGGCGGATCAGTAGAAATGCGGTGAAATAGAAGGGTTGTGATCCCTTGTTTTCGGATCATAACCTTGCTGATAAAAGGAAGAAGAAGAAGATTGGAAGATGCCCAACCCTGCGAGAAACCCGACGGCATTTCTTCGGGCACAATTTCTTATCGAATGATCAAGTTATCGGCTTTCTAAATGAATCAGACGTATCCAATTTGTACGAATTCTGTAAAATTGCATTAGCCTATCGTGAAAGAATTATGAACGGGAACTTCTAAGACCTTCTACCTACACACATAACTGCATTTATTACTTAAGAACAAATTTTTATAATTGAAATATTTCTTTATTTATTAGTAATCAATGATAGCAGTTGTCAATCGGCAGACGGCAATGCCATGCTAAATATTGGTTTTGTAGAGTATATAAGAAACAATTTTGTGAATAATAAAAATCTATCTAATCTAAATCCAAATCTAAAGAATCACTGATCCGCTACCACTTCGTCTTTGTAGCTATAGTCAGAACCGCATGAATGTGTAAGTAGAACTGTTCGTTTGACAAACGATTTAGCCACAATGTTTTTGGAGCATATATACGAGTAAGTTGTTTTTTTTTTTAAATTAGCGGTCGAATCGGCATATCCGTGAACGGATGAATGGTCACGTAATTTGTGGTGTGTTATTGGTAGATCTAGCAACAACATACATACAAAGTACGTGACGATATAGGTATGCGTTCACGGGTATGGCGATTCGACCCCAGTTGTCACTTTAGAGCTACTATAGCCCTATTACTGTCCAGCGTCATGAAGACAGCCTTAGAACCACAACCTGCGCACTTATTCTTCTTTTTGTTCCTTTTTCAGCGAGGTTATGATCCGAAAATAAGGGATCATAACCCTCCCACTTCACCGCATTTCTACTGATCCGCCTGTGGGGTTCGCCTAGTTGTCCTCAGAAATGTCGGCAGGCCTGCCAATTTTGGATCACTCAGTTACTGAGGCCAATGAAATGCCAATGTCGTCGCATTTGTGTGATCCAGGCGTTTATAGGCCTGCCTCGCGATGTCTTTGGAACGTTCATTCATATTGCCTGTTTAACAGGGTTCAAATGATCTCTTCTTTGAACATGGCAATACCAGCTGTGCCCGTCGCGCTCTATCTTTTGTACGATGGTTTCCTTGACGTGAAGGCTTCCACGGATCTTTGAACCTCTTATTCTTATTCCTGCGGACTTACCCAACTGACAAAAACCCTAGCAGCTTACTAAACGTGAGTATACCTACTCGTATTTGACAATAATTAACTTATTGGGAAAACCCCTGCACCCACGTTGCACAATCACAAATCCGAGGACAACAACCACCTACCCACAATCGGTTAACAAATTTTCGTCTCAAGGCAGACAATAATCAATTTTCAAAGCCTCATATCCGCACAGCGACACAGATATTCCCGAAAGAGATATCTTTCAAGACATCTCGAAAGCGTTTCTACGAATCGAAAACCCTTCGTACACCACAAAGACTCTATCGCAGCTCTCCACCAGTGTGTGTCGCCCGCTGAATTCAGCTTGTCGCCGAGCCAAAGCCTTTGTTATTGTATAGTGGAGAGCTGGAGCTAGAGAGAGAGAGAGAGAAAGAGAGAGGGACCTCCTCAACTTCAGGCACCACCACCGCACAACAAATGCGAAGAAACAACAAAAGCACTCGCAATTAGCATACTTGGTCGAGAGCTGGGCAGATTGTTATCAGTCAAGTTGTTGTCGCCTTTTCGTTTTCTACTAACCACCACCGCATTCCATCGTGTGACGGACGACGTGGTGTCGTGTAGTGTACCTACTCCCAAAAACGCCCGTCTGTGACTGACTGTCAAGCCTGTCAGACTGGGAGTGGCAGGCAGTCAGCTAGTGCTAACAGTTCTGGTCACCTTTCCCAATCTTTATGTGACTAAATATTTTGGAATTAATTTTTTGTTGTCTTTTCCCTCCCACCCCCCGGCCCGTTATAATTGCACATTTACTTTATGATCGTGTCTGTCTGATTGATATGACATCACGATTAATTGGAAATCACTTTTGTTTGGTCTCGAGAGGGATACAGATACAAATCTACGTACTTTTGAGTAATGGTTTCGGATTCGACTGCTTCCTTCTGGACATTATTGCCTCACTTCTCAGGATGGATTCCCCAGTCTACATGTAAATAAGTTTCTTCGATGGCGTCTCGTCTCGATCGAAAATCCTTCGTTTCCTTTTCCGGTTAAATCCACAGTTACAATGCCGGTTTGTAGAATTAAAAAAAAAAATAAAAAAACAAAAACAAACAGAACTTCTCACATACACTCAGCGATCAGCGGAAGGAAATCACTTTTACTCACGCACGCACCGGAAACACACAAAAGGAAATTCTATGAAATTTCCCATTTAAAGTGGGAAATTATCACTTGACAAGGAAACCGTTCGTTCATTCGTTCCTTTCACCAGATATATGATTTCTTTTTCAAATTAAACGACGAACGCGTAAAAATCCAAACTCAATCGCGCAACACGAAGTAATTAACACGACGAATTTCTCACGACTGCGGCATTTCCAACGAATCGAATTCAATGATAGCGATTGAGTGCAATTCATCGGCGGCTGTCGCACACACCAGGAATGTGTGGCATCATGGAACGGGAGAAACTTGAGTTTGACAGCTGCGCCGCGCCGCGAATTGAGTGAGTGCAGAGTGGAACGAAGTGGGAAGTGAAAACAAAAACAACCAACACGACGGGCGATTGTTGTGATAAGGATCAAAACAAAAAAGTTTTCGCTTTTTTTTCCACCCGACGGAAAATGGGAAATATCAATGAAATGCGAGAGTATTTCATAGTTTTGAGGGATAGTGACACTTGAACACTATGCGCGGCACTTGATTAGTTTGTTTTGGTTGGGAAATATCACAGAATTTCGGGAAGAATTCGCAGATTTTATTTTGTTATTTCCGCACAGACGGGCAAGACGACGGATGAAGAAAAAAAGTTTTCAAATGTCAGGCAAATGTCAGTGTGACGTTGTTCCTAGTTTCGGTGTTTCTTGGTGGAGAATGTAGTAGACGTACTACTCCTCATCGACCGGGAGATGATGGAAAGTTGATTAAATTTGAACTTTTGTATGGAAAAACCATTGAATTCACAAATTATCCGCAAAAGAATAAAGATTTCATTGCCATAAAGTTGTTTACACAATTTCAAATCACTTCCACAGCAGAAAATGTCTGACAGAGAAAGGGTTTGAATAGACACAGTTTGAGGATGGCCGTGGAATGGCATATGTTCCAATTGTACTAGACGGAATGAGGGCTATAGTCTTAGTTAGTTTCACAAGATGGCGCTGATATTATAATCGTTATTTTTGAATTTGTGATTCTTTTGACTAAAACTTAGTCACTAAAGAAAACCCTCGCAATGGGCAATAAATGTCTTCTCCTTCTTCTTCCTTTTATCAGCGAGGTTATGATCCGAAAATAAGGGATCATAACCCTCCCACTTCACCGCATTTCTACTGATCCTCCTGTGGGGTTCGCTTATTTGAGCTCAGAAAATGTCGGCAACCCTGCCAATTTTGGAGCACTCAGTTACTGGGGCTAATGAAATGCCGATGTTGTCGCATTTGTGTGATCCGGGTGTTTATAGGCCTATCTCTCCTGGCTCGTGATGTCCTTGGAACGTTCATTGATATTGCCATTCTAACAGGGTTCAAATGATCTCTTCTTTGAACGTGGCAATACCAGCTGAGCCAGTCGCGCTCTATTTTTCGTAAGATGGTTTCCTTGACGTGAAGGCTTCCATAGATCTTCGAACTTCTTATTCGACCAAGTTTGGTCACTCCTGCTGTCATGCGAAGCATCTTCATCTCAGCTGCCGTTAATTTACTCCCATACTTCTTGTACATCGTCCAACATTGTGAACCGTATTCCTTTCCCTCCTGAGTTGTTCAAAATAATTTTTTTTTTTTACAAATTTGGTGTTTTCTTATTCTTTAGTAATTCAGAAGCACACAAATATATGAAATTTTAATTTTTTTTCAACGATGTCCTGAGAAAAAAACAGTCACATTTGTGAGCTTCAGGAGTCTACCACCAAAAAGGGCCTCAGATTAAAAAATGAAACCAAAATTAAAAAAAAAGTATTTTTAATTTAATTTTATATTAATTTTTATAGTAAACTAGCGTTACCCCGTCCGCTTCGCTAGACGTTTCCTTTATTTGTTTGCTAAATTAGAAAACATTTCTTTTTTTCTTTCAAATAAATTTATTGTAAGGCTCTGTGATAAACAATGTTTTTGGTTTTTCCTTCATGTGCGAACACAAACAAATCAGCAGGTTTCCCTACACGTGAACAGGCTACATACAATTATCCATGTGAGAAACAATTGTTTTCTAAATTCACACCACACGCTTGCAAAGATTGTCCCTGGGCTTTATTGATGGTCATTGCAAAAGCCAGTCGCACTGGAAACTGCAAACGTTTGAATTCGAATGGCATGTCTGTTGGTATCATCTGTGTACGTGGAATTAAAACGTCTTCACCTTTGAATTTCCCATTTAAAATAGTGGCTCCAACTTTCAATTCCAATATGTGCAGTGGCAGGCCTGTTAAATCCAATGAATTTAAAAATTCTGTGGGATAGTTTACCACCTCTTCTTCATTCATAATGGTATCGACTGACTTGAATGTGAACACTTCTCCTGGTATCTCTTTTAAAATGGCCTCATTCATTTCTGTAACGTCTTTGATTTTTGCCGCCAATATATGTTGCTCTTTTGCTCAGCCAAACATGTGTCTTGTATTGTTGTACAATGTTTGGAAAAACTTTTCGCATCAATTCTTCTTTTGATTGAACTACATTGCAAAAATTGGTTGGTAACGTTATTAAGCCAGTTGCATTGCCTATCGGCATTTTTCCATTTCCAATTTTCAACAGCTGCTTTGAAAATTCACTGGCTGATGGATCATTGTGTAATTGAACACACACATTTGTGGTTAATGTGAGTGTTCTCACATATCTCCACAGACCGGATGACTTTAAACACGCATTTAGCTCATCAGCAGCGGTGGATCGAGGAATTACTGGCAAAGTTTGCCGGAAATCACCAGCTAGTAACATTAAGGCGCCACCAAAGAGCCATTGATTTCCTCTCATATCCTTCATTGTACGATTGAATGCCTCCAATGATCTCTTGTGGGCCATAGGACATTCATCCCACACGACAATTTCACACTGTTGCAACACTTTGGCCATTCCTGACGTTTTGGTAATATTACATGTTGGATTTTCGTTGAAGTTCATGTTCAAAGGCAACTTGAGCGCAGAATCTGCTGTTCTGCCGCCGTCCAACAATGTCGCCGCGATTCCAGATGCCACCAGGCGCATCTAAGAAATACGTTCCACCACTTTTGTCTGCCATTGCTCGCATCAAAATGTCGTAAACATCTTTTTGTTGTGCGTTTAACTTTGGGACATTTGTTAGAACAAATTGAGTTAAATTATTGCGATCAAAATCATGTTCACGCAGCAAATCTGGAACTGGCTTCCCTTGCTTGCGTCTTGCAAAAACTTTGGTCGATTTATTCCATGTGTAATAATGTGGGACTTCCCTGTATAATAATTGACTGGCAAATGTGTCACGTTGGCATAAAGCAAAAAAAGCAGTCAATGTAGTGACTGGTGGTGTAATTGCTCTTTGGAACGCAGTTTCACTTAACGTCGTATGTTTTGTATTTCGATGTTTTGTTAACAGAATTTATGCCATTCGTCTTGAATTACATATGTCCGTAGATACACATTTTGCATTTTCTTGAATGAAAAAGCCAATTGTTTATTTTTAAAAAAAGGGCCTATGTCCTTCTCATTGTTTTTCTGAATAGTTTAAAAGAAAAACCAAGCAAATTGGTTGAAAATTACGTGAGTTATACGTAAACGCACAAAATATTAACTTAGTTTTATATATATAGATAAGAAAAAACTGAAAAAACGGTTATGGCTATTAAATTTATTTATTTTTTTAATTTTTTGTGTGAAATTGTTTGAAGCAATTTGAATCCTTTGTCAGGCAAAGGTAAACTTCACATTTCTCACACTTTGTACGAGAGCGGCTAGGGCAATTGGTCAGACTGCACTTAAGAGGTGGTTTTAAAGTTTCCACAACTGGCCAGTGGTTAAAACCATCAAACCTCTTGTCTTGTTCTGGTAATGGCTGATTTTGTTTTCTCTTCTTTTCCAAGGGTTCGTCGTCTGGCTTTGAAACTTCTGGCTCATCTCTTTGCTTGCTGACCCCACTCAACAAATATTCTCCGACTTCCAGTCTGAGCTGTAACAAATCCTTTTTTTTCTTTTCTTTGCAGCTGGTTAAGTTTGCAGTCGAGAATATATTCCTGGTAGCTGTTAACAATACTCAAATCAAATAAGTGGAAAATTGATTTTACCGTCCATTTTCTGGTTTTCAATCACGTACGATAGCACTCAATTAGTTGATCGCAATTATCGACTCCTCCCATACTAGAATTGTATGATAAAACACTTGCTGGACAGGGAACATAAACTTTTGATTTTGCTACTTTATCCCAGTGTTTGACGGTATTACCTGGTTGACTCCCAGTTCGAGTCGATGCCATCAAGACAGCTTTATTGTCCTTCCATTTCAAGACACATAAAGAATTGTCATTTGAGCAAATTCTCCCCTTTCATCTTCGAGTCTTTTGTGAAAGAGTAATTGTTTAACCTGTTTTGTATTAGAGTTCCAGTGGCATAGATATCATTTTCTTTAAGCCTTTGAAGCAGCGGGAGCGTGGTAAAGTATCTGTCAAAGTACACGCAGGTATTCTTTGACAGTGTTTCTACCAATCGCAAGACTACAGCTGGATCAAGACCGAGACTTCTGTCCTTAAGAGGTGTTGTTCCACCCTGATAAATTTCGAAATCAAGGACCATTCCACAAGACGATGTAAGCATGAAGTTTTTAAGTCCAACTGGGCGCAGCTTATTTTTTACAAACTGACGCACTGCACATCGCCCCAAAAAGGGTAGCATCTGCTCGTCAATCAAAAATTCATTGAATTCCTGCTAATATCTAAACATCTTCCCCGGACACAGTTGAAAACAGGCTGCACTTTCCACAGCAGATTTGTGCTTTTTTCTTCCTCAGACACAGCATTCGCATCCACAAAATGGATGTTAACCCGAAGAGTGTAAAATCTGTCGCGAGGCATAACTTGTGCAATAAGGTCAAAGCGAAACCTTGTATTCCAATACATATGGATGCGTGGAAACTTAATTCAGCCAATAATTGCATGCATTCCAAAAAAAACAGACATCTCTTCGAACTAAGTCTTGAGTTCCCGACCAGTAGATGCCAAATAATATTACGACGTATGGACAACCGCTTTTTCAATTAAAGCTTTTTTTTTTTCCTCTTGTGCAACCCATGCCCGCGTGGCAACGACACTGCGACCTGAAAGATCTATTGTATCGGAGGGTTGGAGTTAACCTAACAGACGTACTACCTTCCTTATGAAAGTGAGTATGTCTCTAGTAGTGGAGCATTTCAGTTCCACTGAAGTGAGTATCTCCTTGTGGAAAATACGTTTCCTTAACCAGTGTAGTGCCGGGCATTCACAAAGAATGTGTTCGGATGATTCATCCTCCTCTAGGCATAGCCGACAGTCCTTCTCTTGGCACAGGTTCAACTTGTTAAGGTGGTATCTTAGGCCGCAATTGCCAGTTAGAAAGCTCACTAGCTTCCTAATGCTTTCCCTATCTAAGTTAAGGATTTCCTTATAGGAATAAGGCTTGATCAAGCGTTTGGATTGTCTTAAACCTGGCCCATTAGTCCAATGATCTAGACGAATTTTGTTCTCCCATTCGTTAATCAACGCTGTAGCTGTTGTCCAATTGACGCTACAATAAAGTTCAGGACCTATAAACGCAGATTCTGAGCCGGCCCTAGCAAGCTCATCTGCAGATTCGTTGCCCACAATTCCCTGGTGTCCAGGGACCCAACCGAGCATTACTCTGTTGTGTTTGGCAAGATCTTGTAAAGCATCGTAGCAGCATTTTACAGTTACGGAGTCCATTTGGTTGAGCGATAATGCCCTAAGTGCTGCCTGGCTATCTGAAAATATGTGAATCCTAGCGCACTTGATTCCGTTACGGAGATTGTGCCTGGCGCAGATCTTAATGGCATGAATTTCAGCCTGAAACACAGTGGGAGTCGTACCCATAAGTACCGAAATGTTTGTGCTGAGTCCAAAGACCCCGGCTCCAACTCCAGAATCCATTTTTAATCCGTCGGTGAACCAGACGAGACTTTTGGGGTCCAGTGTTGGAACACCATTGGACCAATTTCCGCGGTCCAATATTTCTACCTCGAATAACCTTCCGAAGCAATGTTGCCTGACCATAATATCCGGTATAGTACAAAACATGTCTCTTTTAGGGATCGAGTTGAGTATCTTTAGATGCCCCACTAGGTCACCTGGTTTATACTCATAATCTAGCTGCAGCTTGATGGCATATCTAGCAGCCATCTTCCTAATGAAGATTGGTAAGGGTGTTAGCCCGACAATAGCTTCAAGAGCTGTCGTGGGGCAGGTGCGCATCGCACCTGTAATGCCGAGACAGGCAGTTCTTTGCAACTTCTGCAACTTGTTTGCCGTTGTCTGCTGGAGGGTTTTTGGCCACCAGACGATAGCCGCATATGTGATAATGGGTCTTACCATCATTATGTACAACCAATGTATCATTTTAGGAAAGAGACCCCAAGTTCTGCCGTATAGGCGCTAACTAGCCCAAAGTGCTCTCGTAGCACGTTCTGTGGCGGACTTGATATGTGAATTCCAGTTAAGTCGTTTGTCAAGAATTACACCAAGGTATTTGACCTCGCTGTAATTAAGTATTACCAAGACCATCTCCGCAGGCATTAACACACGCAAGCTGCAAGTCTTCGTAAACAAATGCTTAAGAATCATCTTGAGGATTTTTTGGCCGAACCGCATCTCCAACGAACAACTTTATCTGAGAACGGGCCAAGAACCTATAAGCATTACTATACGAAGAAGAAAGTGGCAATGGATTGGACACACCCTACGGCGCCAAGACAACTCCATTGCGAAATACGCTATGCAGTGGAATCCGCTCACTCAGGCAGGCAGAATAGCGGGACGCCCTAGGCAAACGTGGCGCAGAACAGTTGAAGAGGAATCGAGCTCTTTAGGAATGAGTTGGAGGCAGCTCAAACGCGTTGCAGAACTCCGAACACGATGGCGCGCAGACGTGGTTGACGCCCTATGCCCCCCGAGGGGTTAACGGATATAACTAACTAACTCACTAACTATTTGACCTCGCTGGAATAAACTATTGTGGTGCCTTTGATTGTGATGGGTTCAAGGTTGACCTGTGTCTTCCTTGTAAACGGCACCAGAATGGTTTTACTAGGATTGATGGATAGTCCTTCTTTGTTACACCATTCTACAACTTGTAAGAGTGCACTTTGCATGACGTAAGAGATTGTCGTGCCGTGTTTACCTCTAATACAAACCGCCAAGTCATCAGCATAACCGACGGTGGTGTAGCCTGATCTGTGAAGATCTGCTAACAGGTTGTCGATGACTATTGACCATAACAGAGGGGAGAGAACTCTCCTTGAGGACAGCCTTTCGCTGCCGTTACAGACACCGACACTCCCACGGAGGAGGTAATGAATCGGCTTACCAGCATGGCCCTAATCCATTGGTTGGTCGATTCTTCGATACCTCTGCTACTAATCGCCCTTGTGATCGAGTCGTAACCAGTGTTATCGAATGCGCCCTTGATATCAAGAAATGCACACAAGGCTATATCCTTAGAGCTGAGTGTACCCTCTATCTTTTTGACGAGATAATGAAGGGCATCTACTGTGGATTTGCCTTTTCTGTATGCGTACTGATTCGAGTGCAGAGGGTTAGACACATCTAACCTGTCTCTGATGTGAATATCAATTAGTCTCTCCATTGTCTTGAGGACAAATGAAGTTAGACTTATAGGTCTATAGGATTTAGGCAGCTCGCTAGGCCTATTGCCTGGTTTGGGAATGAATACCACATTAACCTGTATCCAGGTGGGTGGTATGTATCCCCAATTGTAGCTAGCTCTAAATAAAGCTGTCAAACCCGTCAGGATGAGGTCGATTAACTTTTGTAGAAGTGCTGGAAAGAGACCATCACCGCCGGGAGCTTTAAAAGGTTTGAAGGTGCCCACTGCGCATTCAACTTTATCTGGACTAAATATTTTACCTGATAAACTGTTAACTCTACTTTCCACAAAAACCCTGTGGTCAAATGTGTTCGAGTACACATGAGATGTGTTTAGAGACGAACCTGGGAAATGTACCTGGAGCAGGGTTCTAAGTGTATCGTACGGTTTGTCGTGTAGGTTCCGTCATTCTTCTTCAATAACCCTACACAGTTGACTTGATCTTTAACAAGCGCTTTGTGGATTCGTGCCGCTGTTGGCATAGCGGCAATGGTTTCGCAGCATTTCCTCCAAGCAGCTCGTTTAGATCGTCTCAATTCTAGATTGTATTCTGTGAGAACAAACCTGTATTCGTCCCACCTTTTCGTTCGCTTTGCAGAGTTGAAGAGTTTTCTAACCTTCTTCCTAAGTTTCGCCAGTTGGTCATTCCACCAGGGCACTTTACGTTTGCTAACATTGGTTTTGGGGACGCAGCTGTCGTGGTAGGAACTAAGCAGCATATTGTTAAGCTGGTAAGCAGCTTCATCCAGGTCCTCTATGGACTCAATAGATGTAAGGAGCATATCTTTTCTTGAGAACATTAGTTCACGATAGCGATGCCAATCCGTATATTTGGTTATAACCAAGGGTTATATTTTCTTCGGCGAACCGCTTGCTGAGGGTAGCGGACGCGCCCTTAGCGTGATGCAGGTTCGCCTGTAGCACCTTGATCGTGCTCATCGATCTTCCTTTGAAGATCGAGCTTGCCGGAGTAGTTGAGCCTTTTTAGGGCCCTATCCTCTACGGCTAGCAGTCAGATTAGGATGACCATGAGGTCTGTTCCTAACCGACTCCTCATTCGCCCGAGCAACGTGCCCTCGGGCACCGCTGGTGGGTTTTGAAAGTCCGGCCACATTGCCGGTCGTGGGACGTCTAACTGCATTCGGTGTAGCAGTAACTCTAGCGGCGGAGCTTGTACAAGCAGTATGCCCAGAGGCACTGCTGGTGGAAGCGGGTGGTAAAGTGTTCGCCGCAGAAGCAGTTGTTGAGCCAACTGCGTCCACCTTCTTCGGGCTACCGTCACCAGGCTCTTGACCCTTTTCGGTGGTCTTCAGGATCAGTTTGACCTGGCCAAAGCGGTAGAACACCTTGTTTTTAAGCATGCTAAGCACCCTCATGGAGGTGTCGTCCATGGCTAGCACAAAGTGGAGGAGTGCACCTTCCTTTACCCTTTGAATGACCTTCCATGCAGTTGCCCGTAGGTCTTTGTTCTGTGCTTCCAGGGAAGCCAGAATTTTTGATGACGGGAGCTCGAGACTCTGTGGAAAGAATCCTCGGACAATGTGTGTCTTCGGGAAGGATCCCTCTTCCACCAGTGACACGTCCAATCAACTTTTGGCTCTTTTAGCCTCGAAGTTCGAGCGCATCCACTCGGCGGTAACATTGTCTGAGCAGACGAAGATTAGCCATCCCGCCTTGTGTTGTGAGCCTGAGAAACGGGGCCAAACGCCTTTGTTTTTCAGCTCAATCGAGATGTCGATGACGGCCTCTTGAATGCTGGTCAACTGCTCTGTTGATAGAGGTTAGTTCATCAAGTCAGCCGGGACAACACCTAACCTGAAAACACTTGCCACTTGACTAAAAGTGGGAACATCAGGTGTAGGCCCTGCCTTGGCTTTCTTGGCAGCAGGTGCTGGTGGGGTGTGATCCTCTGATCTGACCCGTTTTGCTTCTTTAGCAGGAGGGGCTTTAGCAAAAGCTAGGGCACTTTCCCTGGTATCACCTCTGCGAATTGCGAACTTGAACCGCCTTCTTTCAGCAGAGTTGAACCGAACGAAACCGTCCAGTTGTATCCGCAGCTCGTCTAACCTCTTCGCAATGGAGAAGCACCCAGATTCCTCTGTGACAACGCTACACGTATCGACGAGAGTGGATGTGTCAGAATCAGAGGCGGCGGTATCCCGCTTCTTCGGGATTGACACACTTGGAGGGCAAGGATTGGGCCCACTTGGCTCCGTCATCCATACCATCCGAAGATTTAGGTTGCTCGTCAGCAAGCCGAGTAGTTAAGGCCGAAGATGTAGTGGCCGTCGGAAGCTCTATAGCATCACGACTAAGTGCAGCTGTTTGCTCGTCAGCAGAAACAGAAGCTGGTGCGATTTGAGAAGCACGTGTCTCATAGTTTTTGTTTTTATAGGAAATTTTTGGACCCACGAGTACTCGAGAAAGGAATATCACCCATGCTAGAGCTCGATATACCATGGGAAGGCTGAATTGAAACCGAAGGTCGCCAAGGTATTCGGAGTCCGCATACTAGCGACTAAGCACTCTCTTAGCCATGCATCCCTCGGCCTATGCTGTTCCACCTTGGATTAGAGATTATTTTCCAGAGGTTTACTTCTCACGTCGCTCACTTTGGCCGAATACTTACAGTCGGTAATTCAAGCCGTGCATTTCAGGTAGGCGCAAAAGACTAAATTCAATTGAACAAAACATGGAATGTTAGGCCGGTTATACCGCTGTAGCATTCGTTGCCCGGTGGCCGCCCCGTGGAGGCAGTGTGTCTTCTTGTAACGGTTACTCAATAGGGATCGTCCAAAGACCCTGCCCTAAGAGCCGGAACCTGACCACCCAAATAAAGCTTTAGTGAAATATTTTGAAAAATATTCGTACGGCGATTTTACAGCCTAAAAAGTTGTAAAATATTAAAATCTATGCATAAAATATATTTTAATAAAATTTACCGGAATTTTATCTTGAAAATTCCTGTGGAATGGTTCATTTGGCCCAAACGGCCTTTTAATTCACTGGAAAATCCTTTTCCGGGAATTTAATGCAAACGAAGCTGACGTAGATGGTTCTTGACTTGAAACTTTTCCTTGCTGAGCCAGTGGATTCTCATCATCGGAATCAAAATCTGATTCCGCGTCCTCTTCTACACATTCGACTATAAATTCATCATTTTCATCAAAATCATCCATAGGCATTTCATCATCATTCATCAACATTTGTAAAATATCCTCCTCAGTAAAATGATTTCGAGCCATACTAAACCAAGCAAACGAAAAAAATTCAAATTTAACGGCTCAACAACTTTTTTTTTCAAGCACTGTCCAGAGCTGGAGCTCACAATTGTGAAAATCCAATCTAAGAGTGTCTGGTTGTACGTTCGATTGGAAAAATTATGAAATAACACTTCTTAATTATAAACTTATCTTTAAAGATTTGAAATCACTACAAAAAAACATAATAACCCTTTTTATTTAATTAATTTTAATTATTTTGTAACACCAGACATATGGGACGTGCGCAACACTTTTGACTGAAGCATTAACGCACACCATTACAGCGTAAGTATGCAATGGGGGCAACAAATGAATCGTCGTTAAACTCACAATTGTGTGAAAGAGGAGTAAACCAAATTATTTATTTGTAGTTAATTTAAGAGAAAAAATTCGAAAGCTCACAATTGTAAGCCCGTGTGTGAGCACTGGACGCACAACTGCGGTGTAGAGCCTTCCTTTCAACTTAGGTGGCATTTTTCTGTCACTGAAGATAGCGGAATTTTCTCGCTACTTCATCCTCTCTACGCTTATGCGATGATTGATGTCGTCATCACAGGTTGCTTTGCTATTGATCATAGATCCCAGGTATTTGAACTTTTCGCACTTGGGAAGCACTGTTCCATTCAAATAAATGTCTGGAATAGGCCTAACTGGATCAGAGAATGGGCAGCACAAGTACTCTGTCTTTTTTCAACTAATGCGATACCCATTTCCCTCCAGAGCGTCCACCCACACATCAAGTGCTCGTTGCAGGGATATAGGATCCTCACTTATGATGGCTCCATCGTCAGCAAAGAATAACTGATGTACCTTGGGGTCATTCACTTTACCTTCAAACAGATACTCAAGGACTGTAATAAAGAGCAAAGAACTTAAGACGCTTCCTTGGTGCACCCCGACTTTGATTGGGAACTCTTCGGTTACTCCAGTGGGGCATCTTACTCTTGTCTTTGCTCCTTCGTACATGTCCATGATCATCTGTACATAGGTTTCTGGAACCCCTCGATGTCTTAGCGCCACCCATATCAAATCTCGTGGTTGTCTGTCGAATGCCTTTTCAAAGTCCACCAATACAATACAATATGCAAATCCTTTAAGGAATCCATTGTGATCCTTATACTTTGGATTGAATCTGTGGTTGATTTACCCGAGACAAACCCGTACTGATCATCAGATAGCCGTAATATTTTTCGCAGTCGGACACCTAATTCCCGCTCAACGATCTTCATGGTGTCTGACATCAGCTTGATCGAACGGTAGTTATCACAGTTTCGCGTATACCCTTCCCTTTGTATACAGGGAGAAGGTAACTTTCCCTCCATTGATTCGGCATTGGGTCACCTCTCACAAATTTGGAGATGAGAATTCTGAGCCATCTGAACCCGATGTCTCCCATCTATTTCCAGAACTCAGAGGGCATCGCTTTTCGATTTTTGGAGTATTTGACCGCCTCACTAGCTTCTTCGACTGTAATGTCGGGTATTTCTTCACAGTTAGGGGTAGCTCTTGGAAATTATAGCCGGAGAAACTGTTCATTTAAAAGTTCTTCACAATATTGCCGCCACCTCTGAAAAAATGTTGTCGTTATCCACAGAAGCTGGCCATGAGCATTGTTAATGAACTTTAGCGAACGAATCTCCTGAGCATTCCTCCTTCTTTGGGCGGCTATTTTGAAGATGGTTGTGCTCTTGTTCATATTGTGTCTTCACAGCTCCTGTATAGCCTGGTTTGCATCAGCAACCGGGGAAGATATTCTCTTCAGCTCCCGATACAGGCCCTCCGTACTCTCTGCTTGAAGCTGGGCGCACGTCTTCTTCGCTTTTTTCTTGCAGCATCTGTATTCCATTTCAAGGCGAACTTTTTCGTCATTATTATTAGAGGGGCACTTTGACCAAGGTTTGAAGGCCGCTTTCTTCTCATTTATCAATTTCTTAGCTTCATCACTCCACCACCATGTTTCCTTGACATATTGATGGTGGCCTTTTGAAGCTCATAGCAGTGATTTGGCCTTCTTTAAGCAAGTTCGCTGTAGGGAATCCCACATATTTTGTGCTCTGCACTCTTCATCCTCAGCTTCGTTGATGGTATGAGAGAGGTAATTTTTCATTACGAAAACAAAAGCCTCGCATTTTTCTTTGTCCAGATTGCACCACTTGATTCTCTCAGAGACCCTTGTTTGTTTGCTTTTCTTCGGTGTTTTCATAAAAATTTCTGTTAGCAGGAGACGGTGTTGCCGAACGATTGCCTCTGCCAGGATCACTTTGCAATCTTTTACCCGAGGCTTCATCAAACTGGCTATCAAATGGTAGTCAATCTGGGTTTCATCTCCACCACTCCTGTAAGTGATCAGGTGTCGGCTTTGTTTGATGAACATGGTATTTAACACGATAAGACCATGTGATTTGCACATGCTTAGGATGCTTTCACCAGGAAGGTTCCTGGTGCCATATCCTAGTCCTCCATGGCAGTCTTCATAGTCTTCGTTTGACTTCCCGACATGTCCATTTAAATCTCATTCAACAAACAGAAGCTCTTCTTTGGGATCTTCTTAAGGAGATTGTGGAACTCTACCCAAAATGCATCTTTATCTCTCTAATTGCACCCATTTTGGGGTGCATATGCACTGACAATATTCCACACCTCTCCTTGTATTACTAGTTTGAGAGACATCAAACGGTCGCTGAACTTCGAAATGCTCAAGACGTTACCAAGTTGCTCTGCCGCGAGGATGATACCGATTCCGTTCTAGCCTTTTCCGTTCCGTAGTAGAACATCTTGTAATCTTTTGTTCTAACATCCAAGAAACGCGCCCGATTTCGGGTGTTTTTCCATTTCGTCTCTTGGACACACAAGATATCCACCCGCCTTCTATTCATCATCTTCCAGCTCGTAACTTCGTAACGCGATCCTCAAATTTCTTTCAAACTATTTCATTATTTTGCTAGCCCCCGGAATCCGTATAGCTCTGACCCGAATATTTCTGCTCAGTCCAGGATCAGTACCATGTACAGCAGTGGTAGTGCCTGTCGGGGTAGTGCCTTTCCTTTTTGCATGTATTACCATAATGATACAGTTTTGCAATATTACCATATTGCAATGGTGTTTGTTGTTTGACACGTGCATGCTCCTGTTTTAGTATTGTTTGATCTTTCTTTTATGGCACCGGTGATCTCCAGTCGTATCAACCGACGGACTCGCATGCACACTTGTGGGAGGGTTTTTAAGGTAGTATATGTCTCGCTAAGCTCACTTGGGTGTTATATTGTCTGGATCTGATTTGACCCCTTAGTCGCTTTTTACGACAAGCGCTAGTTGTTGGGGGGCGCTGCAATGATATTCTTAACCCATCCCTGTACGGGGAACTTGACTCACGTGTGCTTCACACTTTACTCCTATGTCATTAAGTTAAAACTTGTGTGGGAATTCCTATGCAAACTTAATGAATTGGGCAGAAACAATAAAGTTACGCTTTACTGGATACCCGGTCATGTCGGGATAAAAGGTAACGAAGCAGCAGACGCCTTGGCAAGACAAGGGGTTGCAGAACCCTTCATTAGACCTGAACCATTCTGTGGAGTGGGGAAACACGCCATACGCGAGAAATTCAGGAAAATGGAGAAACAAGACAGGGCAAGAACCTGGAGCAACACCACAGGCCTGGGGCAAGCTAAGAAACTACTGGGATGTTACAACCGGAAAAGATTCGAAGCCTGCATCTGCCTTAGCAAGAATAACCTACGGATTCTAACAGGCTTCCTAACGGGGCACTGCCAACTCAGGGAGCATCTACGTTAACTAGGTATAACAAACGAAGGCCTTTGCAGATTCTGCAACGAGTCATGTGGAACTACGGAACACCTTCTGGAGTCTTGTGGGGCACTGACCCACAAAAGATTGAAATACTTGGGCAATTACCAAGTATCAGAAGAGGATATGTCAACTATGGACCCACTTCTCATTCTCAGATTCTTAAAAGAAACTGGTCTGGAGAAAGAGCTCTAAGGTGAACTATTCTCGCCGAGGCAAAGTAAGAGCATATGACCTTCAAACACAATTCCGAATGAATTGCATTGCGAGGGGGACTCTAACGAGGGAACAAACCTCTCCAAGGAAATAGCAGGGGGCACAATAGACCATTAGGTCGTAGTGCAAAATAACCCTACACAAATAATAATAATAATGCAGCTAACAATCAATCGTCTTGAAAGGTACTGCGACACCTGGAATTTATCTACAAACTTGGAGAAAACTAAATTGCTTATATTCTGAAATGGAGGCGGACGTTACTCAAGAAGTGAGACTTGGACGTATAAAGGAGGAGGAATACAAGTTGTGAAAGAAAACAAATGCTTAGGAGTTTTGATTACAGCTAACCTATACTTTGAAAAGCATCTTAAAACCAAAATATGCTCAGTTTGGGGTAACTGTATTAATATTGTGTTAATAATAAGTGCATTCAAAACAGAAAATTATTCGTGCAACTGCGACGATCATTCTTCTATATGGAGCCCAAGTATAAGGTTACAGTCCATTCGATGCCGTAAAAAAGTTTTGTCGTTACTGTGTTAAACGAATTTCTAGACTGCCAAATTACACACCTAACTATATGACCCATCTAGAGATGGGAATCCCGCCCCTATACTTTGGAACGCTAAAATTGCATTTCAGCTATAAAGTAAAAGTTATGGATATAGAACAGGAGAGGTTACCGAGGGTAGTGCTTACGCATATGATCTCAATTAAAGGAAACTGCGGTGATCGAGGTCTCGCTATACTTGTGAATAAGACTCCGAGGTACTTAAACTTTACGGCCTGCTTTAGTGTGATTGCACTAACATGCACACTGCATTGAACGGGCGTTCTGGCAAAGACCATTACTTCCGATTTGTTCACGTTTAACCTCATTCCAGCATTATCACATGCACCCTTGGTGGAGTCCAATGCCCACAGTGAAAGGTATTGATTTTCCAGAACTTGCCTTCTGCAGTTTGTATATAAGGACTAAATTCCTTTAAAATGAATACCCCTGCAGAACACTCCAGAGTTTGCCTCGAACCCTATCATATGCTTTCTCCAAATCCTCAAAAGACAGGTTTAGTATACTCCCAAATGTTTGAATAATCCTGGCAGTTTTTTGTTACTTGTGTGGAGAACTCACATTTACAAGTCACGGATTTGATCAACAACAACAAGCCATGTCAATTGTAAATCCAGCTGTGTAAATAAAATATTTTTTTTTTTATTTATTCCGTTAGTCTGACTTATTATTATTACCTTGGAAATATAGATATAAGAGATATAAATTAATGATATTGATATCATAGCGATCGTTGAGTAAACAAAAATGTTATTAGCTTTTTATTGTCTCCTTTAAAATCATTGTTATTTTACGAAGTACTATTAAGAATACTTTGGTTTTTCTGTGTGTCATCAAAATGAAGCTTTGGTTCCTGATGTACATATGCTGTGAATCATGTGTCACTCTTTTAACTGGATGAGCGAAAGGAACACGTCATGTGAATTTTGCAATTCCAATGATATGAGCCGAACCAAGAGATCACACATCAGACTGTTATTTTTGCTTGACCGATATTAAATACTATAAATTAAATACTAAAAAATGGAAACACACAGTCAAGTGTCCGAACTTACCATCTGCAAGGAGATCAATCCCCCACAGTGAAGAAATGACTGTACCAGTACTTCCACTAGCAGATGTACGAAAAGCATAAAACCGCCTTGGTGGAAATCTGAACTAAACATGCAGAGAAAGACTAGACGTCGACTCTTCAATCGAGCAATTATACTTACTTGCTTACTTATGTCCTGCATCCCCTTGTGATCCTAGGGCCTCTACTACGACGCGCAATCGTGTACGGTTTCTGGCAATGTGTCTCAGCTATCCGCAACTTTTCCCCAACTGCCGTGCCTCCTTCTCGACTGTTCTGCGCCATGTTCTCCTCGGACCGCCAGGTCTTCTGCCATCCTGAGTTAAAGGGTTCCATTGCATAGTATGGTTCGCTATGGAACTGTGACCCTTTCGGAACATGTGCCCAATCCACTGCCACTTCCGCCGTTGGATAGTTGTGCCTATTGATTCCTGTCCCGATCTCTCATAAAGGTCTTCGTTAGAAATACGATTGGGCCAGACAATCCTTAAGATTTTGCGCGGGCACCTATTAACGGATGTTTGCAGCTTCCTGGTGATATTAGTGGTCACTCTCCACGTGCTGCATCCATATAGCAGCACGGATTCAACATTGGAGCGGAAGAGTCTCATTTTGGTGCTCAAACTGATTGCATTGCTTCGCCATATTTTGGATAACATCCCGAACGCGGACTTTGCTTTGGTGATCCTGTTGGCTATATCCAGTTCGGTTCCACCATCGGTCAAAAAAATACTCCCAAGATAGTGGAAATCCTCTACCTCTCTACTCTCTACCGATTGTCCTGCAATGCATATTTGAGCCGATGAGTTTGTTTCAAGGCTGATAATTTTCGTTTGTACCATATTAATTTTCAGCCAGACGACTCCTGCCTCCTTCTCCACATCTGCTGTCATTTGATGGAGGTCCATAATTCTGTTAGAGAGTAAGCATACATCGTCAGCGTAGTCAAGATGTGTCAGTTGGGATGTAAGAGTCCATCAAATTCCTCCGTTCCCCGTCGACAAAGCTGAACGAAGTACATCGCTAATCACCAATAGGAATAGTATTGGTTAAAGGATACAGCCTTGTCTTACCTCGCTTTGGATCTCAAATGCCTCAGATAACCTTCTTCTGTGCAAAACGGTTGGGTGTCAAATCGCCCAAAACCAAATCGCCCAAAATGCAAAAAACTAAAAAAATGTCAAAACACCCAAAAAAGTGATTTTGGGCGATTTTGTGTTTCGGCTATCTTAAGACGGATCTGTGTCATATCGCCCAACACCAAATCGCCCAAATCTGGAAAATGTTAAATCGCCCAAAAATGTTGGGCGACCAAGACAGATCGACCAAGAAATGAAATGTCAAATCACCCAAAGCAGAAATGGGCATTTCATCGCAATTTGAAAATACCGATACATAGGAAGGTCAAAAAAGACGACATAATTGAAAAAGGTTGAAAATTTATTTTCCGCAATTTTGGGCGCAGGGACATTAGGAAGCAAGGCTATTAATGAATTCTGACAAAACGCCCACTGTCTTGGGCGTTTTGTCATTTTTTAATTTTTGGGCGATGTGTCGTTGTGTCATATCGCCCATAATCTTTGGGCGATGTGACATTTTTTCGATTTGGGCGATTTGACACCCAACCGTGCAAACCATGACATTTGGACCCTTCATATGTAGCTTTGATAATAGCAAATAATTTATCGGGAATACCTCTCCTTCGTAAGACACGCCAAATAAATTCCCTGTTGACACTATCGAACGCGTTCTCAAAATCAATGAACAGCAGGTGCAGTGGCGATCGATATTCAACGCACTGTTCGAAAAAAATCCGCAGGGAGTTGATGTGGTTGACACAGGAGGATCCAGAGCAGAAACCTGCTTGTTCGGCATCGAGTACGTTTTCGAGATGTTGTTTGATTCGCTCTAAGATGATTTAAGCTATTATCCTAGCTACAGTAGGCAGCACACAGATACCCCTGCAATTTCCGCACTCCACTAAATTTCCTTTCTTAGGAAGTTTGACGATCATTCCGTTTTTCCACTCTCCCTGCTGCTGGAGTAATTGCAACACGAGCTTTCAGCTGTTTTCGTTCATCAATCCGTCTCCAGATAGAAAGCCACGCCCTATGTCTTCCCTGCGATCGACCGACAATTCTTTCAGCACCGGATGTAAAAGCATTTTTCACAGCACACCAATGGCCTTGGATGGTTGCGGGCATTGAGCTGTTGATTGCTTCCACACCTTGCGAAAAGTGATCCCTTAATTGTTGGCGCACTGAGGGATCACTAAGTCTATCGATATTGAATCTGGGCATTCTTGTGTTGTCGTGGGATCTTCGAACTACAGCAGTGCGTAGTTGGAGAGTAGCTATCATAGGATGGTGATCTCGTTCTATCCCCACATCTGCCCCTCGCCCGTTTCGGACGTCGTTCGGACGGCGATTGATGGAAAAATGGTCAATTTGATTGGAGGTTGCTTGCCTGTCATTTGAAACCCAGCTGACTTTGTGCTCAAACATGGTACCACCTATCATAACTCGGTTGGCATTGCAGAAATCCACAAACCTTTCGCCGTTGTAATTGCGGTTGCCTAGCCAATGCTTCCCGATTACATGTTTGAGCCTTTCATTGCCGTTGCCTACCTTGGCATTCAAATCCCCCATCACTATGACAGTGTCGCCAATTTGTGCTGTGTTGAAGACAGCGCTTAAGAGATTGTAGAAGCTCTTCTTTTCGTCCTCAGACGAGCCATTCGTTGGGGCATAACACTGTATGATGGTGACGCGTCGTACTCTAGTCCGGAATCTGGCCATCATAATCATATCACCATGAGACTGTCAGGACTCCATATTCCCGTGGATTTCCGGATGGTCTTCTAGAATAGAGTAGTACAGTGTTACGCGTTGGGAACTGGTACTCACCCGCTTTTAACCATCTTACTTCACTTACCCCCAAAATGTCCATTTTATATCGCATGAATTCATTTTCAAATTGAAGGAATCTGTCATTGTAAGGACCTTCGCTTTCCGAGTCGAGGAGCGTCTTTGCATTCCAGAAACCTATCTTTGTCCGGGTACAATAGCCAAAAGTCGTCAACATGTGATCATTCCTTATCCGAGGCATAGTGTCGGTTTCTGTAGCAGTCGGTTTTCAGTAACGCAGGTTTCTGGCCCACGATACCTAGTCTAGAATCAAGGCCCTAGATAACTCGCACTTGCAATTTTAGCCTACACGTATAAAGGTTTATGCGTATAGTTGCTCAGGGACCACCCCTCGGAGGTAAAGCAAGCACTTCATCACGAACTTGATTGTTGCGCTACTGGCCCAAGCCAAGTTTTGAGCAGTCAGTAGTTTTCCGATCAATCGCAATGCAGATCCCCAAATTTATTTAATTATAGAGCATAGCTAATCATGAAGTCAATTCTCGGTAGACGGCAATTTATGCCATGCTTATAAATTCGTAGAAATTATATAGCAGTTCCTCCGCAGTTAAGGATTTCAAATACTTCCGCCTCAGTTTTCGAATCACTGCCGAGAAAGGCTCTTTAAATCTCTTTAAGGATTGGACATTTCCCAATGAAATGAACGACATTTTCCCTCTCGGACAGATTACAAAGATTGCAATAAATACTCAAATCCTCGCGATGTGGGAAAAAGTTAAATTGTAGCAGCTCACCCCTCATTTTAAATAAAGCACAAATTACCTTTTAGCTATTATTGCTGTGGAAGTAGTTCCGTTCACATAAGTTGTGTTGCAGATGGCTGTAGATTGCTCTGTGAACAGGGGATATACAGTCCAATCTATACCCATCATCAACTTCCAAGATAAGATTGTAAAGCGCATCTCTGACATACCCTCCATTATTCTCTTCCAGTCAAAAGTCAAAATTAAGGCCACAATAGTCCGCAAGCTTCTTCAATTTTGCAAACCATAGATTGCTCCTCTGGATTATATATTTTGCTATGACTTTCGGCAATCTTTCGTTTGGCATATCAAAGATTTTCAGTAAATAATCCACGTGTAGCTTGAGGGTCTTAATAAAAAGTGGTGATAATCCTGATTCAATGGTAATCATGTAGTTACGTGTGGTTTTAGATAGCTGAAAACATCTTTTTATATAATACCTCAGCAGTTTTTCTACAGTTGCATACTTTTCATATCCCCACGTTTGCGCTGCGTACATCATCACTGATTCTGCCACTGATACGAAAACTTTGTATTTCACGCTGTATGATACAAGTTTGTTTGTCACTGATACGAAAACTTTGTATTTCACGCTGTATGATACAAGTTTGTTTGAGAAGCGTTTTTTTCAAGTTGCACTTATCGCACTTTAAGCTTTTATGAGTTTATCCCTAAGGTGGCTTTCCATATTCAGATTACTGGTTATCGTGACACCAAGGTATTTATAAGCTCTCACTACCTCGATCGGCTCTCTGTCGAAATACCATTTCTCCCTTCTCGATGATCTACCAGACCCTTTATTAAAGATCATCACTTTTGACTTGCTCAGATTCACTGTCAAATTCTACAACCGGCAGTACTTCTCAAATCGATTGGTCATAGGTTGCAATGCTTCGGGTGAATATGCAAAAATGATGACATCGTCAGCAAAGAGAAGGGCTTTAATCAAGGTTCCGGCAAATTCTATTCCGCCTGGTAGATAGTCTATCAAATCGTCGCTAAATAAGGCAAAAAGATGTGAACTTAGCGGGCATCCTCGTTTTACTCCCATATTTGTCTCAAACCATTCTGAAATTTCAGCTCCGTTCCATACGGCTGATCGATTGTCCTCATAGATACTCTCCGAAACTTTTCCAAATTTGGACGTCATTCCAGCGTTGTACAGTTTATAAAATAAAGCTCTTCTGTCAACTATATCGAAGGCTGCCTTGAAGTCGACAAAAAATACATATAGTTTCCTTTTGTGATCATGGAATGTCCAAGCGATACTCTGTAGGATAAAAATATTATCCATAGTTGAATATCTGCTTCGAAATCCGGCCTGCAATTCTTTGAGCTTCTTACTATGATTTATCCATTCGCAAAGCCCTTAATAGAGATGTAAACACCTTGTAGGAAGCGTTGAGAAAAGATATCCCACGATAATTGTTTGGATCTGTGATATTTCCTTTTTTGTGGATCGGGTACACAATGGCTTCTTTGAATTGTTGTGGTATATCACCAGTTTCCACAATTTGGTTCAATGCTGTTGTAAGTCCGTCGATTAACCCATCTGTACCATATTTGAAGAATTCTACGCCAATTCTATCGGCGCCAGGTACCTTCCCATCCTTAAGTTTGTTTATTATCCATCGTCCTTCTTCTTGCGTAAAAGAAGTATCTAATATCGAAGAATGCGTAGAGCTTTTTGCCTTTAATCAGAAATGATTTGGCAATACTGTTCAAAATAAATATTAGAGTAGAGTAAACTATTCGGAAACCCGCTTGTTATGTCTTTAGTAGATGATTGACTTCCACACATTTCGAAAGTCGACTCTGCAAGATTGTAGTAAAAATTGTATACGAATACGTTGCATGCAGAAACGTTTTCGTTAAACGAGTATGTACGTGCAATATTCATATTCATTATTTGATGTGGTATGTATTTATTTATCTATTTAGTTATATATTTATTGCAATGTGTATCTACTTATTTATTGCATTGCACCTATTGTATCTATTTTATCTATTTATGTATATCTTTTGCCATACGATAGTATGAACTGTTCTCTGAATTAACGCATCTACCTTGAAATATTTCAATAATCCGTCTATTTTTGGAAATAAATATTATAATCAGTCATGTTCCCTAATGTGCTGTCCAATGGACAATGTTGATTATTGAGTCAGGATGGCCGAGTGGTCTAAGGCGCTGCGTTCAGGTCGCAGTCTACTCTGTAGGCGTGGGTTCGAATCCCACTTCTGACAAAATTTTTTTTTTTTTTTTTAATATTTGAGTAGTAGTAGATACATTCTACGATAAATGCTTTGATTTTTCTCTCTAAGATATAGAACTGTTAGTTAAATAATTGCGAATATGTAAGATTTTAGATTTGTGCCATTGCACGGCGTAC
Source organism: Brachypalpus laphriformis (assembly GCA_945910035.1). Lineage (NCBI taxonomy): Eukaryota > Metazoa > Arthropoda > Insecta > Diptera > Syrphidae > Brachypalpus > Brachypalpus laphriformis. Next base: position 132,373,679 of record OX246755.1, read on the forward strand.
TCGTAAGTTGGCAACGAAGAGAAGAAGTTGGAAAGAGAGTCATTATAGGTATAGTCATTTGGTATCGAAATGCAAATGGTTTCCATTTGCTCTACGGTTGGTGTCTGAACTAGTCGACGAGAATTTGCTATAATTTTGACATTCGGTTATGATTTCTAGTATTTGGTTCGAGTATGCGTTGGTTGTTTTTGTGCAACCATATAATTTATAAACAAATGAAATGGTCAAATGCATGTATTAGTAATCAAGATAGATATTTATTTCGTACAATAATTTACATTAAGGTTTGTTACCACACATTTTACAATACAGGGATTTGATAATCTTATCTTTCCACTGAAATATTATTTATAATATCATATAAATTACAAAAACAAAAGGGAATAGTTAGAAGGAAAATACGATAAAAACCTTCCATAATTATAATAATAAATAAATAATAATAATTAAATAAAATAAAAATGTTAGTAAAACAAAAAATTTGTTAGTAAATATATAACTATATGTATTATATATTAAGGAATAAATAAATAAATAAATAAATGAACAAATAAATAAATACATAATCAAAATAAACAACTAATAAATAATTTAAGTAAATAATATATAAATATACCTATATATAAATAAATATTACAAAAATTATTAATAAATAAATAAATACATTAATAAACGAATAAATAAATAAACTATTAAATAAATACATAAATAGATAAATAAATAAAGCTATTGCGACCATAAGTAATATATAACAAAAGATAAATAAATAACACAAATTACAGGGTGTCCGCCGGGAACGTATACTACTTTGTTTTGCCGCCATTTTGGTAAACATTAGTCTTGACAGTTCATATTTGGCAGTCGTGAAGTAGACACGTGGCAAATTTATTATGGAAAAATATTCGATAAACCAACGTATTTTAATCGTTAAAACATTTTATCAAAATCAATCATCGATTACTGTGACGATGAGAAAGTTACGTGAAATTTTTGGGAGAAACAACGTGCCAACAAAACGCACTATTTATCGTGTAGTGAATGATTTCGAAGAAAGAGGGTCTGTAGATGATAGGCCCAAGCCCAAGTAACAGTCTGGTGTGCAATTTGGTCAGGAGGAATCATTGGACCTTACTTCTTTGAAAATGAAAACGCCGTAACGGTAACTGTGAATGGGGAGCGATATCGTGATATGATGGAAAACTTTTTAACGCCACAACTGCATGCTTTGGGCTTGATTAACATGTGGTATCAACAAGACGGTGCCACATCGCAAACAGCCAGGATTACAATGGAATTACTGCGAGACCTCTTTCCACAACAAGTTATTTCAAAAAATGGTGATGTTGATTGGCCTCCACGGTCGCCTGATTTGACTGCTCCTGACTTCTTTTTGTGGGGATATCTGAAAAGCAAGATTTATGCAAACAAACCAGAAACGCTTGAGCAACTCAAACAAAATATTCGTGATGAAATTAATGAAATACCGCGTGAAATGTGTGAGAATGTAATGAAAAATGTGCTCAAAAGGGCTCGCATTTGTGAGACTAGCAGAGGCGGACATTTACCTGATATTGTATTCCATACATAATTGCCGACATTAAATAAAACATTTATCAATATAAGATCCATTCTCTTTCATTTAATCAAAAATTATAAACAAACAAAGTAGTATACCTTCCCGGCGGACACCCTGTATATAAATATAGAAAGAAAAAAATAGATAAATAAATACATGAAAATAGTGAACACTTAAATTTTAACTGTTTGATTGAATTTAATTGGTACATAATTCGTTTTTAAGTGGATTTTCAGCAGAACTACACCGATCGACAAATTTAGATTTAAGCCTTTGAATTCTTTGATAAATCAGTTCAACATTCACTTTAATATGTAGGTCTAAGGTAGAGTGATGCCACGGTAGATTAAGCATCATTTTAAGATTTTATTTTGGCATATCTGTATTTTCTTTATGTGGCATTTTGCACAATCGCCCAAACTTGGCATCCATATAAAAGAATTGCCTGAAAAATAACTTTATAAATGATGACTTTGTTCTCAGTTGAAAGCAACGATTTTCTGTTGATGAATGGGTACAACATTTTTATAGCAACTCCAACTTTCTTAACCGTTCTATTAATATGGTAATTAAATGCTAATTTAGAGTCTAGATGAACCCCTAGGTATACGCAGGGCTCCCAAGCGATGCTTAATCCATTTATCTGTAATTGGGTGGAGAGTAGAAAGCACTTCTAGTGAAAAAGATAGCTTGCATTTCATCTTTGTTTAGTTTAATTTTCCACTTTGAATAATATTTTTGCAATACTTCCATCATTTTTCAGATCGCTCTCAATATTGGAAGCCAACTCATGTGATGAAAATATTGCAGTGTCATCAGCAAAAATAGCTGCATCACAATTTCGCAAATTGGGGAAATCGGAAATATAAATATTATATAAAATAGGACCTAGAACAGACCTTTGGTGGACACCTGAAAAGAAAGATATTAAGTCTGAGACACCACTATTGACATGAACTTTAAAACGACGACTAGCTAGAAAACTTTGGACTATTTTACAAATATAAGACGGAAAATTTAGGTTTATCATTTTGAAAATAAGGCCGTTGTGCCAAACAGTATCGAATGCTTATTCGATGTCTAATAGCACCATTCCAGTCGATTTACCTACGGAGCGACTAATTTTTACGTGGTTACAAATCCTAAGGACTTGATGCGAAGTATTATGATATTGCCTGAAGCCAAATTGCTCGTTCGGATATATATGGTATTGTTATCACAGATATGTTTGAGGAATTGTCCATTAAGAACTTTTTCATATATATTGCTGAGGCTACTCAGCAAACTTATCGGCCTATAACTTTCAGATGGCTTGCCAACTTTAAACACAGGAACAATTTTGGCTAATTTCCAAGCATCAGGAAAATACTCCATTTTCAGGCAGAGAATCAATCAAGATGCTCAACTATCCTCATTAGGAAAGTAATCACCATGTACCATCGGATATCTCATAACAATACAGTCTAGTTCAAATTCGATATGAAATTAAGCTACAGAAATTATAACAGAATATAAAAGAAAAAGTAGGTTTGACTAGTGATAAAAATAACGTACTGGTGCTCCTTTAGTTCAAACGTTAGTTGGAAAAGCAAGGCAAGAATAAGCATATTTTTAGGTGCGGTGCTCTTGCATTAGGTTTAGTTGCATACTCCATAGCTGGCATCCACTCTTATCGGAGAGAAGACAGTTTGTTTGCCCTCGTTTCGGTTTTTATTTAGTTAGTTAATTGACTATTTATTTCATAAAGAAAAGAGTGTTGTTCACAGTTTCAAAATCTTACTCTACATGGCTTAAAGCCGTGACATAAATAAATTCTCGGTAATTTCAACTATATATATAAATCAACATTCATTTTGTACTTTTTATTAGAAATTTTCATCTATAATACGTTTTCTGTAGCATAGCGCATTTATTACGTAGTTGTGCAATTGAATCGACTACTGTTTAAGATAGATAGATAGATAGATTAGATTATAATTTATTTTCCATAAAAAAGCTTGTACAAAATTATACAAAAATTATTGTCGCATGGCATTGCCATCTGCCTTGTTGATTTTTTTAAACAAACCACTTAACCACAAGTATAAATTCATCAGTGTTTTACTATATACCACCTTGATCAAAAAGTTCCCGGAATTTATTCAGAAAATTAAAAATACAAGTTTATTCATTCAAATCTATATTGTCCCCTTCAAAGTAATCCCCATCGACTGCAACACACTTATGCCAGCGCTTGACCCAATCTTCGAAACATTTTTTATATTCGGTTTTCAGTATGTCCATCAGTGCTTCCTGGGATTTTTCCATTACTTCCTCTCGGCTGCTGAAACGCGTTCCCCGTAATGGTTTTTTAACTCGATTGAACAGAAAGAAGTCACAGGGAGCCAAATCAGGTGAATTCGGTGGCTGTTGGATAGTATTTGTTGCATTTCTCCTCAAAAAATTACGAATAATGATGGCACTGTGCGACGGTGCGTTACCATGGTGCAAAATCCACGAGTTTTCTGCCCACAATTCTGGTCTCTTACGGCGAATTGCTTCACGCAAACGTCTCATAACGCCCAAATAATACTCTTTGTTTACTGTCTGGCCTTCTGGCAAAAATTCATGATGCACTACACCGTTGTAATCCATGAAAACCGTGAGCATTGCCTTCTTTTTTGACTGAAAACGACGTGGTTTTTTTGGTCTCGGCTCATTTGGTGAACGCCATTCACTTGCCTGATGTCTGGATTGCATGTCGTACTCATAAGCCCACGTCTCGTCTCCAGTAATGATCCTTTTGATGAATGTGGGATCGGATTCAGCCTCGCAAATCATGTCTTTTGCGACGTCAACACGGTCTCTTTTTTGCATGAAATTGAGGTCTTTTGGCACCAACTTTGCTGCTACACGACGGAAACCCAAATCATTAACCAAAATGTCTTGGACGGATCTATAGGCAATGTTCAAGTCCTCCGCTATCTCTCTGATGGTTAATTTGCGGTTATTGACCAACATTTCTTTTACTTTATCAATGCTTTCGTCGGTTTTCGATGTCGATGGCCTGCCACTGCGTTCATCATCTTCGATTGACTCACGACCACTTTTGAACCGCTCGTGCCACTGGTAAACGATCGTTTTCTTTCGAGAATCGTTGCCGAAACACTTTTCCAACATTTCCAACGTTCGCGCACCATTAAATCCGTTTTTTACGCAAAATTTAATACAAGTTCGTTGTTGCAAATTTAAATCCATTTCTAAAATTGTAAAAAAATCGCCAATACACACAGAGATAGATGTACTCTTGGCTACGTAACTTTTGCAAATGTCAAGCTATGACGCTAAGATTTAGAGGGAATATCAACAACAGATGTACCAACTTAACAGAGCTCAAATCGCAACGATGGGAGCGCCACACGGTTTTTATTCCGGGAACTTTTTGATCAAGGTCGTATATTGAGGAAAGTAACGGATTTTTTATTTAAAAGTTTCCACTCATACTTTGTTGTCAGTACGCTAGGGCAATTTTGCAGTACTGGTATAGTCCATTCACCTCAACTTCATTCAGTAGAGTTATCACATCATCCTCAGTCAGGACATTAACTCCAAATATATGCCTCCTTACTTCACTCAGGACCGGGCATCTGCCCTTAAAATGGAAAATGTCTTCCCTCTCCTCCAGACTACACATGTTGCATAAGATGGGTAGGTCCTCTCAGTGGGGTACGTAATTTAGCATCAAGAGTTCCGCTCGCAGCCTCAATATCGTCGCTATTTCCTCAATCCTGTAACTGTCACGAAAGTAATTGTTCTGTTCCAGATTATGATTGAGTCGACTGTATATTCCCCTATGTAGAGAGCCAGTGGCTTCCTCCAAATACCTTCTTCTAGCCATACCAATGAGGTCGTACAATTTATGCTTCCAATTCTCTAGGTCATCTTCGTTAAGTTCCATCCCGCATCCAGCAACCATTCTCTCTACCAACCGATTCTTGATTGGATAGCATTCAGAACTACCTTTCTCGCCAGACATGTGGTTGGCATGCTTAACGTTTTGAGGACGTAATCCACTTGCAGCTTAAATGTCTTAGTAAACAACGGGGATAACCCAGTTTGCAACATAAGCATGTATTTAGGTGTATTCGATGGGAGACGGAACCCTCTTTTTACATAGAATCTCAGGAGATTTTCCACGATGTCGTATTCCTTACCGCCCCATACTTGCGCCGCATATAAAATAATGGACTCGGAAAAAATCCTGGGATCGAATCGCGTCCTCCGTAAACGAGTAACTTATGAACGGAATGTGTGTATTTGGGATCGCGACTTCCCTGAACGTATGCACGTAAACGTAATTTCGCATCATCACTTCTGTTAACGAGTGTGTGAACATGCTCGTTCAATCAAAGTATCATTCGATTGATCGCCACCAATCGTAATTTGTGTGAGAGAAGAAATAAATAAATTTATGCAATAAATAATCAACAGAATGTAAGTTAAACCATAATAAATAAAGTGAAAAATATGAGTACACAACATTATGAACAAAACCACGCACAAAAAAAATAATAGGACTAACGTAAACACGAAAAACGCAACCTAAAAAGTTATTATGGCGGAATATATGAATAAGCACCCAAGTTTGGCAAAAAATTTACTTCCAAATATCTGGGGGGACTGTTTGTTAAAAAAGCTAAATATTACTGAACTACCAATTATGGACGCCAAATTTAGGTTATCGCAGACCAAACATTTCAGGCGAAGAAGAGATTGTCATTCAACAAAGCTGCAAAAACAAAACGGTGTCAGGAAAAGCCGCTTTCAGGAGAGGAGCTGCTAATAATAGAAGCAGCTGGATTGAAAGCAGCAGTTGAGGGGCTTCCAAATGTTAAGATGTTTGGAAGTTCCCAGAAGTTGCCTGAGATGGAAGACAGCAGTTCAATACCGCACACAAATACTGCTTTTGATGATTTGGTGGAAGAATCACTTCGTTTTAGATGAAAATTATTTTATTTTACCGAATTTCACTTCCAAATTGCATGTGTTTGAAGTTTAAGCTACTACAACTTCAACCCTTAATGTGGTACAACCGGCATGTCAAATTGGAAATTACGTTCCGTCTGCTTTCGTAGGACATAATCCCAACACATTCATTCGTATGACGTTTGACGGAATTATTCTTCGTACAATTACCGATCCGTTCATGGAGGACGCGATTCGACCCCTGTATTTTCTACTATGCGAAATATATCACTTGGAAAAACAATTCTTCCAAGCTATATTTAAAGCATTTTCGGATTTTAAAAGTTTTTCTTTGAGGTGATTTTCCATATTCATGTTCCCAGTGATGATAGATGATATGTTTCTAAAAGATATTTAAATTCCTTAACAATTTCAATTTCTTCTCCATTGTAGTGCCGCTTTTCATCGAAGGGATTTCGGCCTCCTCCTTTTTTGAAGATCATGATTTTGGTTTTGCTAAGATTGACTACTAGACTCCATAGTCTGGTGTACTCTTGCAGACGATTTATCATGAGTTGCAGGGCCTCCGTGGAATACACCAACAAAACAACATTGTCAGCAAACTGTTTAAGATGTTCATCATTTCTTCAGCCGTGAGTATATGTGCTCCAAATGAGCTGCAGCGAAATTCTTTGAGTATAGGGCATACAGCAATGAGGTGGAACGGGTCCTCTCTTTCTTTAAGGTTACAAAGATCACACAAAAGCGGCAGTTCCGAGCGATGCGATGTATAATTTAGGCTTAAGGGTTCACCTCTTATTTGAAATATTGTGCTTATCATATCAGTTGTACGAGTATAACTCGACAGAAAATAGTTCTATTTTGCAAATGATAGTTCAATTTGCTATAATAAGCACTAAGGGCTGAGTAAACTTATGGGCCGGTAGCTTGTAGAGAGATTCACATGATTACTGGGTCTTAAAATGAAAATCACTTTGGTCTTCTTCCAAGCTGCAGGAAAATATTGAAGCTTAATGCATCCATTAAAAATAAATACCAAGAATGCAATTCCAGAGATTGGCAATTGTTTAATGTAAAGGTTTTTTATATTGTCTAGCCCAGAAAACTTACGCACTTTAAGATGTGTAATCAAATTCTGCAGTTCTTCCCAAGTTACATACATATTAGCATGAATTATTGCTGGTGGTTGATTTAATCTAGAAATCACACTTTCAACTATATTCTGTCTCTCTCTGTCGCCCATTACGCTGGAAATCATATGATTTCTAGCGAAGGAGTAACCTTCTCGGAGTTTGTAGTCAAGGAAATACCTATATCATTGCCTAGATCTGTATTTCTTCTTCATTATTTTTACAATATTTCAAAATGGTTTGCTACATTTTTCAAAATTTTGAAGTTTGTGATTCCAACTTTTCTTGCGAAATTTGCAAATTTTCTCTTCAATAAGATTGTTTAGCATGTTCATGTTGTGAAGAAAAAATTGCAGTCGAAATCGTTGCCAATTTCTCTTGCAATAATTTCGTAATTAATTCATGCTAAGTTTCTTTCACGAAAGAAAAGGACCCTGCCACCAAAGATTGTTTCTCCGAGCTCCTCGACAAGACATATGAGCAATGTCCTAAATACGACCTTAAAATCGTATTGGGCGATTTTAACGCCAAAATAGGAAAGGAGGACGTCTTTGGTAGGGCAGTCGGTAAGCATAACCTACACGACACCACGTCTGATAACGGACTAAGGCTAATTAATTTCGTTGTGGAGCAAAATGTCGCCATAGCAAGCACATGGTTTTCTCATCTCAATATTCATAAGCAGACATGGCGGTCCAATGATCATGTAACGATCAACCAAGTTGATAATATTGCGATCGACGCAAGGCATGCCTCCAGTATTCTGGATGTTAGGACCTTACGAATGGCCAACATAGACTCGGATCATTACTTTGTTGTAGCCAAGGTACGAATGCGGATATCCCAATCTGTGCAACAAAGAAGTATCACTGTGAGAAAATTTAACGTCGAAAAGCTACAATCGCAAGAGACCGCCAGACTATTCGCTGAACGCGTATCCCGAAATCTCTCAATCACCCCTAAGCCGCCAGTAGCAAACCTTCCTTCCAGCAGACGAAAATCTTTTCCTGCAGTCCAGAAATGATCACAGAAATATACAGCATGTAACATTTCCGGAACTAAAATATGAAATTAAAACTAACGTAGCACCGGGCTACGATTTGATAACAAGACAAATACTTAAGGAGTTCCCGGACAAAGCTATGCGGAAACTATTACATTTAATTAATGCAGCACTTAGGCTAAAGTATGTCCCGATACAATGGAAGGTGGCAGAGGTAATTATGATTCTGAAACCAGATAAGTCGTCAAATGAAAAGAAATCGTATAGACCGATTTCGCTCCTACCCGTATTATTAAAGCTATTTGAAAAACTACTTTTGAAAAGACTCAAGCCAATAATAGAAGAAAGAAGTCTTGTACCTTCCCACCAATTTCGGTTTAGAGAGAAACACTCTACTGTACAACAAGTGCATAGAATTGTAAGTACAGTAGAAAAAGCACTTGAGAATAAAAAAGTCTGTTCAGCCATATTTCTAGACGTAGCACAATCGTTTGATAAAGTCTGGCATCGCGGACTAGAATTTAAACTGCAAAGGGATCTCCCCGAAGAGTTTTACTTAATTCTTAAATCTTATATCGCAGATCGTTACTTTCGAGTAAGATATGAGGATGAATACTCTCATTTAAAGAAAATATCTGCAGGAGTTCCACAAGGAAGTGTCTTGGGACCAATCCTTTATCTCCTATATACAAGAGACCTACCTCAGCAGGAAGAAGCTAGCTTGGCGACTTTTGCAGACAACACTGCAATTATGACTATTGGCGACAATGCTGTTGAAGCAGCGAACAAACTACAAAAGGCCATTAAATCTGTAAGTGATTGGACAAAAAAATGGAGAATAAAGCTTCATGAAACTAAATCTATCCATATTAACTTTACTAATAGAAGAATAAATACCATAATGTAAGAGTTAATATTGACGGAATAGAAATTCCGTACGCAAATACTGCGAAATATCTGGGTATAACACTTGACGCCAAACTCAGATGGAAGGAGCATGTCAAAAAGAAAAAAGAGGAGCTCAACATTAGACTCAGACAAATGCATTAGTTAATGGGAAGAAATTCCCAGCTATCAATTGAAAACAAATTGCTATTATACAAGCAAATTCTGAGACCCGTATGGACGTATGGGATACAACTTTGGGGTTGTACCAAAAAGACGAATCTAAGAATGATACAAACATTCCAAAACAAAGTACTAAGAGGCATCGTTAATGCACCTTGGTATATAAGAAATGACAACCTACACAAGGATCTAGACGTAGAGAATGTAAGTGAAATTGTTAAAAAATATGCTCTTAGGTACTACGAACAACTCCAAGACCATGTAAATCCTCAAATACAATACATGGTGGAAGAAATCAATAATACCATTGGGCGGCTTAAAAGATTAAGGCCGCGTGACTTAATTTTCTAACGAAAACTATAATAGAAAAAATATAAAACATGACTGTACTATATATACACACAGGTATACCTATAACCTATAAATGAACAAATTAAAGTAGATACACAAAAAATTAATTTCGGGGTCAGCTAATGAGCTTCACCCCTCCAAAACGTTAATTATACATTAGAGAAAAATTACTGGATGAGAGTTCCTCTCAGTTGTAATATTAGGAGGTGTTTTTTTTTCCAAACTGCAATCCAACACTGCAATCCACGGCTGAAAAGCCCCCCGGAAGACTGTATACCCTTGGTAGTATTGTCGGGAAATGGCAGAGGTGGTTTTAGTTAGGGTTAAAGTCCCACACTCTGGCTTTCGATGCTTCCCCCCTTCCTTAAAAAAAAAGTCGAAAACGGGCTCTGGGTCTAAGAATATTGATAGCTTATACTCCAGGAACAATGTAAGAAAGTGTCAGAGAAGCAATACCCGTACAGAAACTTTGTAGTAGAATCACAGTCGGTGCTGAGAATATGGAAAAACTACTTCTGCAGACTGTAAAACGGCGACGGAGACCAATATCCCGCTATCAGGCAGAATGAACCATTCAACATAGACGATGATAGTCATAATTTCTATCCACCTGACCAAAACGAAGTGAGGATAGTAATATCTAAGCTAAAATCCAACAAGGCTACTGGACTTAACAGCTTACCGACGAACTTTTCAAGGCAGGCAGTGATGAATTGATAGAGAGTATACACCAACTCATCTCTAAAATTTGGTCAGACGAGTGTATGCCTGATAAATGGAATCTCAACATCGTTTGCCCGATCCACAAGAAAGGGTGTCCTTTCAACTGCACCAATTATAGAGGCATCAGTCTCGATATTGTGTGAACGCCTGAAACCTTTTGGGCTTATAAGGCAATTCAACAGTAAAGCCCTATCTCGAACAACTAATGAGACTCTGTATAAGACTCTGATCATCCCAGTTCTGCTTTACGGCGCGGAAACATGGACTTTATTAAAAGAGGATGAAGATATTCTTGGTCGTTTGCGTTGACGGGATTTGGAGGAGAAGATTCAATCATGAACTATACGAGCTGTACAGTGACATTGACCTAGTCAAAAATCTGCGTATTGGACGTCTGAGATCGGCTAGGACATGTAGAGCGAATGGACACCAACGCTCCGGCCCGCAGAGTCTTCGAATCTAACCCGGAGGGACGACGCAGTAGGGTGCCGCGCACAAGTTCAAATGGACCTCGACCAGCTTGGGGTGCGCAACTAGAGGCAATTAGCTAAAGGCCGAGCTTAATGGAGAGGCTTGTTGGTTGAGGCCCAGGTTCACCCCGAACTGTAGCGCCACCTAAGCAAGTAAGTAAGTATGTGGTTTTGAAGTTTCACGTTAGTATCTAAATTGTTTGACTTTTTAGAAATAGAAAGATTATTAGCATTCTCAACCGTACGTGAAAATGATTAATAAGATCATCAATATGGGGACTAGTTGTAACCTCAGCAACATTAAGTTCATGGCCACTGAGACTATTTAGCACGTCGGTATCTTCCTCAGTTTGCAGTTTTAAAATCGAAGAAAGGGTCATTTCTATGTTCAGGGGTTAGAAGTATAGAACACAATACTGGCAGATGATCTGAATTTAAATCATTGATTGTCGCTGGTGTGATGCAAATACGTGGAATATTGGTCAAAAACAAATCAAGAGTCGAAGGATTAAATCCGCTGTTGGAGCATTTCAGCATCAGTTGGCGTATTAGGGTATATTATCTAATTGATGACTTGAGTACAGATCTGTTAAAATGTTACCACACGAATTAGCTCGCAGACAACTCCAGCTTCTATATCTGCAATTGAGGTCGCCACCTACTAAAAGTGTTCGATTTATGTAACGCCCAATTTGGTTTGCTAATTTCTTAAAGCGACGTCATTTTAGCGCTGCTAATCGAATTAAAATTAACAAAAATTAGTAATTCATTGTCAATAGCAGCGTCTTGTGTGCTCGAATTGGCGTCAATCACATCATCAAACAGACACCTACGTAGCATTGAAATCATTACTTACGAGTTAATTGAATAAAAAAATGCCAAGCTTATTTGACGAATTCGAATTAAAATGCACGACACATTTCGTGTGAAAATTGCTAAACAAATATTTTGTCCAACCGACAGACGTCAATGTTTAAGGCAATGCAAGCGCCAAATGCATGTCTACGTGACATTTCCTATGTTTTGCTTTGATTTAGAACTTTCATCTGTAATGGTGACATTTACTGGTTGCAGTAAATTTAATTTCTTTTTAACACTTCCACGGCGCATTTTTTTTTTTTTTGTAGATTACCATTTTAACAGTGGCTTGCTCTTTTGAATAATAAAAATGAGAAGAAAAAATGGACAGAACCACATTTCCCCATTAAAATTCACTCAGGAGTGCAAAAATCGTAATTAAGGAAATTAAACGCAAAAGAGGAAGGAATTCCTTTACCGCGTGTGCATAGAAGGATATTTTTATCCTGCCGCATATATTGTAAAGGACATATAACCAAAAAAGTAAACGCCCCTCCACACTGTGCTGGAGGTCCACCGCGCATAGATTTCCAAATGCTGACAGCTACGGAAATAAAGTCTCCGGTATAGAAAAAGGTTTTGCGTCCAACAGAAACTAATCCTGTGATATGTACATACGTATGTGTGAATGTATGTATTTTTTTTTTTAAGGAAGAGCATCCGTTTTGGTATTTATTTTAGAATAAATTCTAATATTGACATGGAATGGATGGTTGCGAATGAAACACAATTTTAAAATGGTAGCTTTACCTTTGCGAAAGGATGTGCGGAATGTGCACACCTTGGCAATAATTCTTAGGCATGGGCTTTGCAAAAAATGTGCTTTTCGCGACAATGGATGATTTTGCGGCAGGCTGTTTCTACATTTTTTTTAATTAGCACATTCCTTAGATAATGTCTCTTTTCATGCAAGTACATAGGTAATTGGACGATGTAAGTTGGAAATGTATAGAAAAGATGGGAACGAGTCATACTTTTAGACGCGGTGATTTTGAAATTGAAGTAATGGATTTCGTTGCATACTCTGTGGGCGACATTTTTACCTTTGTTTTTAAGGAGCCAACGTGGACTCGGATCACTACCTAGTTGTAGCCAAGGTATGAATGCGGATATCCACAACGGATCGAAATCAACGAAATACTGTGAGGAAATTTGACGTCGGGAGGCTACAATCGCAAGAGACCGCCAGTACCTTTGCCGATCAAGTTTCGGCGACAAAGCGCTGCTGCTTAGAAGGACTAGAGCTGCTTACGAGCTCTATGTGCGCAGGAGAAAAGACTAACATCGACATCTCAGAAAGAAGAAAAAGGAGCGTGAGAAGCGCTCGATCGAGAAGATTGAGAGACTTTATTGCAGGAATAATATTCGAAAATGTTACCAAAAGGTAAAAAGAACGTGCCAGGGTTTCAAAGCTAGAAAAGAAGCCTAATATAGTAGTAGAATCGCAGTAGGTGCGGAGGATATGGAAGGAACACTTCTGCGGACTGTTAAACGGCAACGACGACCAATGTTCCGCTGTCAGACAGAATGACCCATTCATCAGTGACGACGACAGTTAAGATTCCCGTCAACGCGATCAGTATGAAGTGAGGATAGCGATATCTAAACTTAAATCCAACAAAGCGGCTGGAGCCGACGGCCTTGCCGCTGAACTTTTCAAGGCAGGAGGAGATGAGTTGGTAAGGAGCATGTACCAGCTCATCTGTAAAATCTGGTCGGACGAAAGTATGCCCGATGAATGGAACGTCAGCATCGTTTGCCCGATCCTGAAGAAAGGAGACCCTCTGAACTGCGTCAATTACAGCGGTATAAGTCTCCTCAACATCGCATATAAGATCCTGTCTGCCGTATTATGTGAACGCCTAAAACCGATCATCAACAACCTGATAGGTCCTTATCGGTGCGGTTTCAGGCCGGGAAAGTCCACCATTGACCAAATATTCACACAACGGCAGATCTTGGAAAAGACCCATGAATATGAAATCGATACGCATCACCTCTTCATCGATTTCAAAGTTGCCTATGATAGCGTGTATAGGGACGAGTTATACAGAGCCATGTTTAGTCTTGGCATACCTGCCAAGCTCGTCCGTTTGTGCAGAATGACGATGGAGAACTCTCGCTGCTCCATCAAAGTCGGTAAAAACATCACCGAACCGTTCGATGTCAGGAAAGGTCTTAGATGCGATCATGCGATCTCTTTAACATAGTACTTGAGAGAATTGTACGAAACTCACAAGCCAACACCTGAGGTACAATCTTTTACAAGTCTATACAACTACTTGCTTACGCCGATGACATTGACATAATCGGGAGAACTCAGCGGGCCGTCAATGGAACATTTACGAGTATTGAGATCGAGGCAGCAAAGATGGGTCTAGCGGTCAATGAAAGCAAAACAAAATAAATGCTGTCTACAAAAAAGGACACTCAACACGGCGTCTTGGTCAGTACGCCACAATAGACAGATATAATTTTGAGGTAGTAAAGGATTTTGTCTGCCTAGGCTCTATGCTCAACTCCGCAAATGACATCAGTAGGGAGATCACACGAAGAATTACTCTTGCCAATCGTTGTTTCTATGGGCTAAAACGGCAATTGAGTAGCAAAGCCCTATCTCGAACTACTAAGGTAACTTTTTTATAAGACACTAATCATCCCCTTCGGGTAGGGGTTAGAATATACCCGAGGTAGGCATGCCTGTCGTAAGAGGCGACTAAAATCCACCCTTCGTATACCGGGCTTAAAGTGTATACAAAAAATGCAATGAGTAAAACGAAAAGATTTAATACCCCAGGTGGCAGTCCAGGTTCACTGGAAAATCCACCCTCTTCGGAGGTAGGCTCTACGGATTCTGGGGAGAGCCAATTATTGCAATTGATAAATCCCTTTATAAAAAGTTCAAGGGTACCTCGGTCTCCACCATCAAGACCGAATGTCTCCGGGAAAAAAAGTCCGCCGGAAGTGCAAGCGCACAAGAAACAGGACTTAGAGAAATGCAAAAGCTTTGAGAAGGAAAATAATGAACTTCGCAATAAGCTTAATGAAATGGATCGACTCTACCAAGAGCTTAAAAAAGAGGTAGACATACTGAGAGAGGAAAACAAGCTTCAAAAGAACTCGCTTTTACAAAAAGAACGCGAAGATTCCCCTCCCCGCGCAGCTAATCCACAATATCACACGGACGAAGAAGAGCTTGCACGCGAAACGAATTGCGTCTTAAAGAAAAGACCTAGCAAAAAACGCAGAGCCGGCTCTTCGCCCGAAATCGAGCCGCGAAAAGAAGACAAGCAAAATGAGTCGAAGCCAAAACAAACTCAAGCTAAAGCACGTCCTCCGCCTGCAATGAACGTCGTTGGCATAACGGACTACAGTAAGCTACATTGCCTTCTTAAAGGTACGACGACATCGAAATTCAAAGTAACGTCACTCAGGAACAATGCGTGGAAAATTAACGTTGATGACTCCGATGGGTACCGAGCAATATCACAAAAATTAAACACGGAATAGATCCAGTGGTATACTTATGAAAATAAGTCAGAAAGACCACTACGTGTTATAGCAAGGGGGCTCCACCCCTCGTGCACAAAAGACGACGTAATAAACGACCTCAAAGCTAAAGGTTTAAAAACTCTTAATGCCGTCAATATTCTCAAAAAGGTGAAGCAACAAACGGAACAAGGCCAGGAAATCATGGTCAAGCATGGACTTCCGCTCTTTATGCTTACCTTTGACAGGAGCGAAAATGTAGACGATATTTATAACGTTAAAACTATTCTGAATATCGTAGTCAAGATTGAGCCTATGCGTACGAGTACGAGATCGATACCTCAGTGTAAACGCTGTCAAGGCTTTAATCACACACAGTCGTATTGTCAAAAAGAGCCGAGATGCGTAAAATGTGCTGGTAACCATTTCTCGGCAAAGTGTGACCTAAATAAGCAGGCCCCGGCTACCTGCATTAACTGCAAAGGAAAGCACCCAGCGAACTATCGAGGATGCGAAGTGGCAAAAGAGCTTCAAAAAAGGCGAGACACATTTAAAAATACTCAACGCCAGAACGCAGAACCGGTTAAAAATAGTCGTGAAATTGCTAAGCCAAGGGTAACGACCGTCAATAAACACGTCAAAATTAAGACGAGAGTCGAGCAAAGTAAAGTTCCTTCGGCAAAATCAAAGAAAAAGCCACAATCTCCAGAGACGCTAACATATGCTCAAGCTGCGTCGCTAGAAAACAAGCAAAGCGGTGTTACGGTAGACCCAGTCTCCCAAGTCTTCTCTATAATTCTTGCGAAACTTGAGGAGCAAACGAAGGTAAACAAAGTCATATTTGATAAATTGAGCAAGCTCGAGTTAAAACCTCGCCAAAAAAGAACTCCCATATGAATATGAATCAGTTACTAAAAATTTTAACATGGAACGCAAACGGCCTTCTACAAAAAAACGCCGAATTAGAAGTATTCTTACGGAATGACAACATTGACATTTGCTTGATCTCTGAAACTCATTTGACAAAGGAATCCGGGGTAAAAATAAGAGGGTATCGTGCTTATCACGCATACCACCCTTCCGGAAGAGCTAGAGGCGGATCCTCCTTATTCATTAAAGACTGCATTGAGCACTCCATAAATACGACGATTGAAATCGATACAATGCAAACAAGTTCAGTTCGAGTTAAGAATAGGCACTCGTATTTCAACATCGCGTCCATTTATTGTCCTCCGCGATGCACGTTTAGAAGTAACGACTTTGTACGTCTCCTTGACTCACTTGGTCCGAATTTCATTATAGGTGGCGATTTCAACGCAAAACACACCTTTTGGGGTTCCAGATCCAATTCACGGAAAGGCAAACTTCTGTACGAAGCCGGTATGGAATTCGGGGTTGATTTCTTTTCGACGGGGAAACCGACGTATTGGCCCTCTGATACAGCAAAAACACCGGACCTAATAGACTTCTTCGTAGCAAAAGGAGTATCTTCAAATTTTGCGAAAGTAGAGGAAAGCTTTGATCTCTCCTCAGATCACTCGCTGGTAATCTTGACAATAAAAGACGTCAATGACAGTAGAAGGTGTGCCTAGATTAACTAACAAAAAAACTAACTGGCGCGACTTTAGAACTGATTGCGAAGAAAATATTGTCTTAAATGTATCGCTCAAAACACCCTTCGAAATAGAAGATGAACTCGGCAAATTTATTAAATCAATACACAATGCCGCGTGGAAAAATACACCTTTAAGGAGGAAAGAAGTCCCATGCAATGAAGCTTATTATCCGCCGGAAATAAAAGAACTTATTCGAGAAAAGAGGAGAGCACGCAAAATATGGCAACAAACTCCCGCTCCCCAGCATAAAACCCACTCGAATTTCCTATGCAATAAGCTGCAAACAAGCGATCCAAGACCTAAAAAACCGAGAGACTTCAGCTTATCTTGAAGGTTTAACCGCCGAAAAAACCACTAATTACTCGCTCTGGAAAGCTGTCAAAAGAATTAAAAAACCCCAAATACATTCGCCACCGATAAGAAAAAACAACGACGAATGGGCAAAAGGTGACAAAGAAAAAGCGGATCTATTTGCCGAGCACTTAAAAGAGACTTTTAAGCCATTTGATGGAGAAACATTGGTAGACGATTTTACCGGTACGACTACGACATCTGACAACCTTAGAATAAAAAGTGTGTCACTTATAGAACTTTGCCAGGCAATAAAATACCTGAAAAATAATAAAGCTCCTGGCTATGATTTAATAACCGGACAAATCCTCAAGGAATTACCAAAAAAGGCACTCTTAAAATTGCTTTATTTAATAAATGCTTCCATTAGATTATTATACGTTCCAAATCAATGGAAAGTCGCAGAAGTCATAATGGTTCCGAAACCGGGGAAATCTCCAAATGACAAAAAATCGTACAGACCGATATCGCTATTACCAATAATATCGAAGGTATTTGAAAAACTCCTTCTGAAACGGATTCTTCCGGTCATTGAAGAGAGACGCCTAATACCTGACCACCAATTCGAGTTCAGAATCAAGCATTCCACAATTGACCAGGTTTATAGAATAACCGACGAAATTGAAAAAGCCCTTGAGGAGAAAAAGATTTGTTCTAGCGCTTTTCTTGACGTATCTCAAGCCTTCGACAGGGTTTGGCACGATGGATTGAATTATAAGATAAGACGAATCCTTCCGGAGCAACTTCATAAGATCTTAGAATCATACCTTAAAAACAGACTTTTTCGTGTCAAGCACGGAACTGAATATTCTGATTTTAAATAAATCGCCGCCGGAGTTCCGCAAGGAAGTGTCCTTGGGCCTATCTTATTCTTGCTGTACACTCGGGACATACCACAAACTAAAGGCACTATTGTAGCTACGTTCGCGGACGATACGGCTATTCTGGCAACGGAAAGTTCAATCGAGTCAGCAACCATAAAACTCCAACGAGCCTTGGATAAAATCTGTGAGTGGACAAAAACCTGGCGCATTGTTCTTAACGAGACCAAATCGACGCATGTTAACTTCACCTACAAGAAAATAATCAACCTTCCCGTTTTCATTAACTCGGTACAAATACCGCATGCAAACGAAGCTAAATATCTGGGAATGACACTAGACGCGAAACTTAAATGGAAACCTCACGTTAAAAAGAAACGTGACGAAGTCGAAAATCGACTTAGACAAATGTATTGGCTAATTGGAAGATATTCCAAACTAAGCGTATATAACAAACTGCTTCTGTATAAGCAAGTACTTAAATCCGTGGGGACGTACGGTACACAACTCTGGGGTTGTACCAAACCAAGCAATAGGAATCTCATACAATCATTCCAAAATAAAATTATAAGAATAATCGTGAACGCTCCCTGGTATATCAGAAACAATGATATCCACAGAGACTTAGGGATAGCTACCGTGGAGGACGAAATAAAAAACTTCGCTCGCAAGCTTCGTATTCGTCTTCATGGCCATTGCAACAGTGCCATACTCCAAACTTTGGATGTGACAAATCTTACGCGCCGACTTCAAAGAACGAAACCGTTCGAATTAGCGCAATAAGACAAAAAGCCGCATGTCATGACGGTTTCAGCAGGTGCTTCTATTGAAAATCTACCTGCCTCACGCGAATATTCTCTTCTGAAGTCAGTAGAAATCTGACACTACTATGAGTACACGTTCTCATAGTGTCTCATGAAGATTTTCACCTACCCACGAAAAAAAAAAAAAAAAAAACTAAAAGATTTCGTAGAGACTATAATAAAGCTGACTTTGATGCAACGAACAATTACTTGGATTCGGTTTCATGCAATTATGTATATATTATCATCACTTGATTTGGATCTATGTATGACACTTTCTTTTCTATTTTAAATTCTATTATTAGTCGCTTTGTTCGAGTCAAAAAAAGCATTTTGCATGGACACCCGGTCTGGTTTAATAGGAGGCTTTTAAATCTTAAAAATAAAAAGAATAAGGCCTACAAGCGTTTAAGGAATGACAGATCTAATATAGAACTAAAATCTTGGTACCTACTTTGCCAAAAGTAATTTGATGTTCTAAACAAATTTTTGTACAGAGGTTACATATTATCGTGTGAAAATAAATTAAAATGGAATAGGAGATTTTTCTGGAACTTCATTTCCAAAAGAAATAATATTGGGTTACCAAATCTTATGTATTTTAATGACTCTTCATCTAATGATACTAAGGCGATTTGTGATTACTTTGCTGACTATTTTATTTCAGTTTATAGCAATTATGATGGAGTTGATTCTTTGTCGAATTTGGAATCTATGATAAACCTTGGTGACTTGCATTTTGATAGACTAGATATTGAAAAAGCTCTTGTTGACCTTAAGGGTGTAAAAAGTGAAGATCCTGATGGTATTTCTCCTATCTTACTTAAGAACTGTGTAACTTCTTTATCTTTCCTACTTCATCTTATCCTATCCAAATCAATCGCGTCTGGAAGTTTCTTAGATATTTGGAAAATATCTCACATTGTACCGATCCATAAATCCGGTCCTAAACAAAACGTTAGCAATTACCGTCCTATTTGCATGATCCCTTCCATTCCGAAACTGTTTGAAAAGTTAATTACAAATAAGATTTCTTCCTTAGTAAAGAATTTTATCTCTGTTCAACAGCATGGGTTTATTCCGGGCAGATCTACATGTACAAACTTGTCGATTTTCTGCAATTATGTTATAAAAAACTTCGAGATCGGCCTGCAAACTGATGTAGTTTTTACTGATATTGCAAAAGCATTCGATAGGGTTAGCCATAAAACATTAATAAGGAAACTGTCTTGCTTGGGTTTCCACTCAAATTTACTTGATTGGATTGAGTCTTATTTGAGTAATCGGATCCAATTTGTGAAAATGAATGGTACTCTGTCTAAACCTATTAATGTAACTTCGGGCGTCCCAAAAGGTAGCCCTTGGCCCGTTGTTATTCCTACTTTTTATTAATGATCTTCTGGACGTCATCAAGCATTCAGAATGTCTTTTGTTTGCTGATGATCTAAAGATATTTCGTGCAATTAAAACTAATAACGATTGTAATCTTTTGGGGGAAGACATTAATGCAGTGGACGAATGGCGTGTTGTTAACAATTTACCCCTGAATACTTCGAAGTGTCAATGCTTCACACTTTCTAGATCTTTTACTTCCATTTTGCATTGTTATTACATTAAAAACAGTCCACTTGATAGAGTGACCTCAAAAAAGGACCTGGGTATTTTGCTTGATCCTCGCCTAACTTTCAATGAACACATTGACTATATTGTCTATAAGGCTAATTCTCTGCTAGGTTTCCTTAAACGATACTCAAGAGATTTTACAGATCCCTACACACTGAAAACTCTTTTCATTTCTTTAGTTAGAACCCACTTGGAGTATTGCAGTATTATTTGGAATCCTTCTTACAATTTGCACTCCTATCGAATTGAAAGAGTACAGAAGAGTTTTACCAGATTTTTATTTTACAAACTAAATTGGCGAATCGAAACGCCTTCCTATAAAACCAGATTATTGTTATTTAACTTAAATACTTTAGAATGTCGTCGTAAATATTTTTGCGTTATGTTGGTCAGAGACTTAATTCATTATCAAATTCAGTGTCCTACCTTGCTACCTATGCTTGATTTTTATTCTCTTTCTCGAATGCTATGCGCACAGTTCCACTTCCGTGAAAGTATACACCGGACTAATTACGGTCAAAATGAACCAATTGCTCGTTGCATCACTGAAGTTAACTCTATATTAGCATCAATAAATATTTTCCTAAACTCAACATTTAAAAATAATCTACTACTAATCTTATCTGATAATGTTTGATTTCTAAGTTTCCTTTCTTATTTATTTAAATTAAAAAAATTGTATGAGTTTATTTTATGAAAGTTTGTTTTGTATCCAAAACACTCCATAGTTTTGTTATTTAGTCTGTAAGAGATTATTATACTCTGTTAGATAAAATAAAGAAAGAAAGAACTTAAATGCTTCACAAAAAGAATAAATCCACGAAATCAAAAAAAATGTTTTGACCTTATCGAAAATGTAGTAAAAAATTGACGCATCAGAAGTTAAATGGCATCTTCTTCTTCCTTTTTCTCTTTTTTCAGCGAGGCTTACTTACTTACTTGCTTAGATGGCGCTACAGTCCGGGCTGGACCTTGGCCTCAACCAACAAACCTCTCCAGCCAGCGCGGTTACGAGCCAGCTGCCTCCAGTTGCGCACGCCAAGTTGGTTGAGGTCCCCTCCACTTGTTTGCGCCACCTACCGCGAGGTCGTCCTCTACTGCGCCGTCCATCCGTGGTGGATTCGAAAACTTTCTTAGCGGGAACATTGGGCTCCATCCGCTCTAAGTGACCCAGCCATCTTAGTCGCTGTATGTGAACTCTTCTGGCTAAGTCGATGTCCTTGTACAGGCCGTATGTTCGGCATTGTACCTTCTTCTCCACTCACCGTCTATGCAGACGGGACCAAAGATCGCTCGAAGAACTTTTCTCTCGAAATAACCAAGGGAATCTTCATCCGGTTTTGTCAAAGCCCATGACTCTGCGCCATACAGCAGGACTGGGATAATTAATGTCTTATAAAGAGTTACCTTAGTAGTTCGAGATAGGGTTTTGCTACTCAATTGCCATTTTAGCCCATAGACACAACGATTGGCAAGAGTAATTTTCCGTGTGATCTCCGTACTGACGTCATTTGCGGAGCTGAGCATAGAGCCTAGGTAGACAAAATCCTTTACTACCTCAAAATTGTATCTGTCTTTTGTGGCGTTCTGTCTAAGACGCCGATGTTGGGTGTCCTATTTTGCAGACAGCATATATTTTGTTTTGCTTTCATTGACCGCTAGACCCATCTTTGCTGCCTCGTTCTCAATACTCGTAAATGCCCCATTGACGGCCCGCTGAGTTCTTTCAGCAGCGAGAGTTCTCCATCGTCATTCTGCACAAACGGACGAGCTTGGCAGGGATGCCAAGACTAGACATGGCTCTGTATAACTCGTCTCTATGCACGCTATCATAGGCAACTTTGAAATCGATGAAAAGATGGTGCGTATCGATTTTATATTCATGGGTTTTTTCCAAGATCTGCCGTAGTGTGAATATTTGGTCAATGGTGGACTTTCCAGGCCTGAAACCGCACTGGTAAGGACCTATCAGGTTGTTGACGATCGCCTTTAGGCGTTCACATAGTACGGCAGACAGGATATTATATGCGATGTTGAGGAGACTTATACCTCTGTAGTTGGCGCAGTTTAGAGGGTCTCCTTCTTCAGGATCGGGCAAACGATGCTGAGGTTCCATTCATCGGGCATACTTTCGTCTGATCAGATTTTATAGATGAGCTGGTGCATGCTCCTTACCAACTCATCTCCTCCTGCCTTGAAAAGTTCAGCGGCAAGGCCGTCGGCTCCAGCAGCTTTTTTGGATTTGAGTTTAGATATCGCTATCCTCACTTCATTCTGATCGGGTTGACGGGAATCTTGACTGCCATCGTCACTGTTGAATGGCTCATTCTGCCTGACAGCGGAATATTGATCATCATTGCCGTTTAACAGTCTGCAGAAGTGTTCCTTCCATATTCTCAGCACCGACTGCGATTCTGCTACTATGTTGCCATTTTCGTCCCTGCAGGCTTCTGTTCTGGCTTTGAAACCCTGGCATGTTCTTTTTACCTTTTGGTAAAATTTTTGAACATTATTCCTGCAATTAAGTCTCTCAATCTCCTCGATCGAGCGCTTCTCATGCTCTTTTTTCTTCTTTCTGAGAAGTCGATGTTCCTCTTTTCTCCTGCGCACGTAGAGCTCGTAAGCAGCTCTAGTCCTTCTATGCAGCGCCGCTTTGTACGCCTCTTGTTTTGCTGCATGTGCTTGCCGGCATTCCTCATCAAACCAGGGGTTTCGTTGTGGTGGCCGAGAGAAACCCAGTACATCAGAGGCGGCATCTCTGATGGCTTGTTGGCAACGCTGCAACTGGTCTTCCGCATTTGCTGCTGGCGGCATAGGACTTAGATTGAGTTTAGAAGAAACACGATCGGTAAAGGTTCTGGCGATCTCTTGCGATTGTAGCCGCCCGACGTCAAATTTCCTCACAGTATTTCGTTGATTTCGCTCCGTTCTGGATATCCGCATCCGTACCTTGGCTACAACTAGGTACTGATCCGAGTCCACGTTGGCTCCTCGGAAAGTCCGGACACCCAGAATACTGGAAGGGTGCCTTGCGTCGGTCGCAATGTGATCGATTTGCTTGACAGTTTTTCTATCAAAGGAGAGCCATGTTCCTTTGTGAATGTTGAGACGTGGGAACCGCGTACTAGCTACGACAAAGTTTCGCCCCGCTGCAAAGTCGATTAGCCTAAATCCGTTGCCGGATGTGATGTCATGCAGGCTTGCTTTCCGACCACGCTACTAAAGACATCCTCTCTTCCTAACTTTGCGTTAAAATCACCTAGGATAATTTTAACGTCGTGGCTAGGGCATTGCTCACACGTCTTGTCCAAGAGCTGGTAGAGTCGTCCTTTGTCGCGTCGTCCTTCTCCTCATGAGGGGCGTGAACGCATATTAAGCTAATGTTGGCAAATTTAGCCTTGATACGGATAGTCATAAGGCGCTCGGTCACATGCTGGAAACTCAAGACTTCTTGCCTAAGTCTGCCTCCAATAACAAATCCGCACCCGAATAGACGGTGTCCTTTTTGTCTGTAGCAATCGCCGTAGTAGATGTCGCAGTTTTACATACTCCTTTTGCCCGGCCCATCCCATCGCACCTCTTGGATGGCGATAATGTCTGCTTTGAGACATTCTAGGGCCTCCGCAAGTTGTTCGGCTGCACGTGATTTGTAGAGGGACCTAACATTCCATATGCAGACACGAAGATCGTTGTCCTTTCTACGTTTGGTTGGGTCGTCAACAGTAAGATCATCCGTATCCGAGCCTGTTGGTTGCTTCGTAACCAAAGGTTTTTTACGTGGTAGGGAAGTTAACCCGACGGCACAACCCCCAACCTGGAGGGCCAGATCCTTTTTTTTGTACCCCTAGGACAAGAGGCCGGATACACCGATGTCAGTAACCCACTTCGGGGATATGAGCGCTGCCGTTGGCCCATTAAGGGTTCATCCGCCACCATCTCTTTTTCAATACCCTGACGTAGTATTGAAAATCCTTACAAACCTCAGCTCCAAATATGTTGAAGTAGCTCTGGTAAGGTATCCGCTGGTCTGTAGACGTCACCGTTGATTCCATCGGGAGAATTCATCCGCCGCACGTCCTCCTTCTGAGGAGCTCTTGCTAGACTTCTGAGACGCATATTTCAGCCGATCAGGTCAACAAGAGATGCCTCGTCCGATTAAACATATGCGCGCTGAAGTTCACCCAGATGTGCTTACGCAGGTCTGAGTGTTCAGCTGCACATATGTCGTCAGACTCAGCATACGCTCATCGTTAGTTCACTATCAGATAGCTATCCAGCGGGCACCGCGAGGAGGTGATGATGCGATTTTGCCCACCTTTTCAGCGAGGCTATGATCCGAAAATAAGGGCTATGATCCGAAAATAAGGGATCACAACGCTCCCACTGCACCGCATTTCTAATGATCTGCCTGTGAGGTTCGCCTAAAAGCTAAATGGCGTAGTTAGAAGGCTTTGAACTGAGTCGTTAAAATTGAATGCATTTAATTTTTTTTTTCCCTTACATATTTCAAAGTCAAAACCTCTCGGCCTTTCCTTCTGTTCTCTAAAAATGTAAGAGCCGTTGCAGG
Organism: Brachypalpus laphriformis; assembly: GCA_945910035.1. Taxonomy (NCBI): domain Eukaryota; kingdom Metazoa; phylum Arthropoda; class Insecta; order Diptera; family Syrphidae; genus Brachypalpus; species Brachypalpus laphriformis. The sequence continues at coordinate 132,399,093 of OX246755.1, forward strand.
AACTTTGGAAAGATTTTTCTGTGCTTTATGTAGTTCAACATCTCTCACTCCCTTTAAAATTGAAATCCTACTATGTATTTCAGACCTTGATTATAAGTTCAATGTACCCATTTGCACCCCACACTGCGTGCCACATAAAGCCCAATCAAACAGCTGGTTAGTGCTTCGATTTATGGGGATTTTTGCACTAAGCTCACTTCTCCGTTTAGTGCTATATTTATATGGAAAATCCATTTATTTATTTGCAAACCAGTATCTTTTGTTCTCACTTCGACAAATTTTATTGAATGATGCAAACTTAATGACACATTGGCTCATCTTGTTATCACTGCACCCCAAATGGCCAGCTTATGATATCAAAATAAAAACAAAATAAATATTTTTAACTCTTTTGCGCCTTCATCGGCTTATTGTATCTCATTTCATTGCGAATGTGAATAATTTAAAATAAATTCACTCGCACATCGTGACTTTATTTTCATTTGCACAAATTATGGCCACACCATTGCTACGCTGCGGAGGAGGCGGGTCCCGCACAAGCCGGTGGATTTGATAGAAATTTTCCGCCGCCACATGCGTCAGTCTGATGTAAGAAGACCATCACCCATAAGCCCAGCATCATTGAACTTTGCATCACTTTAACACCTCCGCGCAAACCTCATGCGCTCAGAGATGAATCTGTGTTCAAACTACTTCTAACTGAAAAATATATGTTTATTTGACGGATATAAATAAACAGGTGGATTGGGGTGAACGGGGAGTCGTAGCTTCTACAGGCGGTTGGTAACAGCAACGCGCGGTTAATTAATTGGAAAATCGTGCTAAAGGCCTACTTAGAGTGGCCGACGGCGTGGATAGGTCACATGATGTTGTATTTGCTTGATGCTATTTGCAGAATATCTTTGTATCTTTTGGGACCGATCATGTGAACGAACCGTGCGAGAAGCCGTATTATCATTTCCACAAATATCCACACACATACCGAGTTTGCATTGCAATGAAGCAGCCGGCGGCGGGCGGCTGACGCGCCGTGCTACCGTGACGCCGGCGAATCGATTGGCAAGCTTATGAGAAGGGGCTCGGATAACTTCCGGTAGATGTGGCCAATAAATTGAAGGTGTACTCGTATTTTATTGAATAAACGTGAATAATTGTAGAAAAGATCGAATCGATTTCATTATTTTGCTGGACGCGAGAATAGAGTTCATTGGTGTCTAGAGGTGGCATAGCCTTGGGATGCTTTATATATATTTTCGATTACCTATTTATAAACATTTTCAGAAATGGGGGCAGAAAATTATCAGAAATACATATAGCCCCCAGCTAAGTGAAATTTGAGGAGAAGAAACGTAGGACTACGTCCTTTTAAGATGTAAGCCCAACGATGAAGTAAACATAAAGGTTTTAGGTTAAAATTAGAATCTGCCGTCTCAATGGAGGTTTTTGTCGCATTTTCCTCCAAATTTAAATTTATATTTCCTAATTTATTCCTCAGTTATATAAAAATAAAATAATGTTTCAGCAAAAAGGTATATAAAATATCATATCTCTGTACTAATGTAAAATGTGTGGGAACACCTTTGTACATATTTATATGCGAAATAAAGGTCTATCTATGTGTAAAATTAAAATGCGGATAGACAAAAAAGCTGCGATGCATGTTCATTTAAATTCTAAGCAGGTTATAGGTATATAGGAGCTTAACATCAACCTTTCACCTGTCACCTTTTTATAGCTTTTCTCTTATCAAAGTTTTCGGTGATGCTGCTACGTATCAAGCTAGCTAGGTGGAGCTGCGTACATTCTCCAACTTCCCTCTACGCAAATGGAAGACTTTGGTGAGGATGCTTTCATAGAAATCATTGCGATTGATCGGGAAACTACTGACTGTCTGTAATAGTTCGCAATGCAAAGCGAAACGCACGCTCCGTTAATTCCCTTATTACTTTTATTCACTTAAAACTATATGCTTAACAGGAGTGTTGATTGAATGGTGGAGGACGAACAACTTACTGACTCGTTTTTATTTTAGTAATATGCTTTTCCACATAACTGTGTAGTGTCTTGAGAGAACTTCAAGTACAGTGAGTCACGATCACTAAACTATCCAAAACTTGGTTTGGGCCAGTAGCGCAAAAGTCCATGATGATGTGCTTACTTTACCTACTAGTGGTGGTCCCCGGGCAACTATACGTATAAACCCTTATACGTGTAGGTTAAAATTGTAAGTGCGGGTTGTCCAGGGCTTTGATTCTGGGCTAGATAACGTGAGCCAGCAACCTGCGTTACTGAATATTGCCCGCTACAGAACTGACACTATGCCTCGGATAAAGACTCATCACATGTTGACGACTTTTGGCTATTGTACCCGGACAAATATAGGTTTCTGGAATGTAAAGACGCTCCTCGACTCGGGAAGCGAAGGCTCCTACAATGCCAGATTCATCCAATTGGAAAACAAAATTCATGCTATATAAACTGGACATTTTGGGGGTAAGTGAAGTAAGATAGTTAGAAGCGGGCGAGTACCAGTCCCCAACGGACAACATCTACTCTATTCTGGAAGACCATCGGAAGTCCGCGGGAATATGGAGTTGGACTACTGCTAACAAAAACAGCACGCAAGGGTGATAGGATTTTGACGGCCAGATTCCGGACTAGAGTACGACGCGTCACCATCATACAGTGTTATGCACCAACGAATAGTTCGTCTGAGGACGAAAAGGAGATCTTCTACAATCTCTCAAGTGTCGTCTTCAACACAGCACCAATTGGCGACATTGTTATAGTGATGGGGGATTTGAATGCCAAGGTAGACAATGACAACGAAGGGCTCAAACATGTAATCGGAAAGCAAGGGCTAGGCAGCTGCAATTACAACGGCGAAAGGTTTGTGGATTTTTGCGATGCCAATCGCCTTGTGATGGGTGGCACCATGTTTGAGCACAAGACCTGTCACAAAGTCAGCTGGGTTTCCAATGACAGGCAAGCAACCTCCAACCAAATTGACCATTTTGCCATCAGTCGCCGCTTCAGAAGAAATCTCCTGGACGTCCGAAATAGGCGAGGGGCAGATGTGGGGATAGTACGTGATCACCATCTTACGATAGCTACTCTCCAACTACGCACTGCTGCAGTTCGAAGATCCCACGACAACACAAGAATGCCCAGGTTCAACATCGATAGACTTGGTGATCCCTCAGTGCGCCAACAATTAAGGGAGAACTTTTCGCAAGGTGTGGAAGCAATCAGCAGCTCAATGCCCACAACCATCCAAGACCATTGATGTGCTGTCAAAAATGCTTTTACATCTGGTGCTGAAAGAATTGTCGGTCGATCGCAGGGAAGACATAGGGCTTGGCTATCCGAGGATATCTGAAGACGGATTGACGAACGAAAATAGGTCAAAGCTCGCGTTGCAGTTACTCCAGCAGCAGGGAGAAGCAAGCTAGTGTCCCTATATCGCATGAAGATGAGAGAAGTTCAGCGTAGCGTGCGACGTGACAAGCGCAACTACATCAACGCGTTGGCTACAAAAACAAACGAAGCTGCACGGGAGTGCGACAGCAGGACCGTCTACAGAATCACGTAAAAGCTTACAGGTGGTCGCAGCTCCAGCCAACACCCAGTGAAAAGCCTAGACGGCTTCTTGCTCATTTCGGATGAGAACCAGCTCAAGAGATGGAAAGATCATTTTGCTACGGTTTTGAGCCGTGTATTCGTTAGCGATATGCTCCCAGATCGGACTGAGATGCCCGAGGTGAGAACTTCCCGAATACGCACCACGACTCCCAGTAAAGATGAGATCATTACCGCGATCAGGGCACTCAAAACCAACAAGGCAGTAGGACTTGATGGTATTCCAGCAGAGCTCTTACGAGCAGCACCAACAATATCGGCTGAGCTTCTGCTTCCACTTATAGGGAGAGCTTGGGAAGCTGAGAGCTTTCCTGACGTGTGAAAAAAGGGAATGATCGTCAAACTTCCTCAGAAAGGAAATTTTATGTAGTGCGGAACCTGGAGGGGTATCTGCGTGCTGCCTGCTGTAGCTAAGATAATAGCTAAAATCATCCTGGAGCGAGTTAAACAACATCTCGAAAACACACTCGATGCCGAACAAGCAGGTTTCCGCTCTAGATCCTCCTGTGCCGACCACATCAACACCGTGCCGATTATCATCGAACAGTGCCTTGAATATCGATCGCCACTGCACCTGCTGTTCATCGATTTTGAGAAGGCGTTCGATAGTGTGAACAGGGAGTTTATTTGGCGTGCCTTACGCAGGAGAGGTATTCCCGATAAAGTAATTGCTATTATCAAAGCTACATATGAAGGCTCCAAATGTCACGTTCTGCGCAGGGGAAGGTTGTCTGAGGAATTGGAGATCCAAAGTGGGGTAAGACAAGGCTGTATCCTTTCACCAATATTATTCCTATTACTGATTAGTGATGTGCTCCGTGCAGCTTTGTCGATGGGAAACGGAGGAATTCGATGGACTCTTACATCTCAACTGAAACATCTTGACTACACTGACGATGTGTACTTACTTTCCCACAGAATTATGGACTTCCACCAGGCGTCGTCGGGCTAAACATGAATACGACAAAAACTAAAATTGGAACTAACTCATCGGCTCATATTTGAGCGTTGCTGGAAAATCGGTAGAGAGAGTAAAGGATTTTCAGTATCTTGGGAGTATTGTCTCGACCGATGGTGGAACCGAACTGGATATAGCCAACAGGATCGACTGGATAAAGCAAAGTCCGAGTTCGGGATGTTGTCCAAAATATGGCGAAGCAATGCAATCAGTTTAAGTACCAAAATAAGACTGTTCCGCTCCAACGTTGAATCCGTGCTGCCATATGGTTGCAGCACGTGGAGAGTGACAACTACTATCACCAGAAAGCTACAAATATTCGCTAATAGGTGCCTGCGCAATATCTTAAGGATTTTTTGGCCCAATCGTATCTCTTTACGAGAGAACGGGTCAGGAACCAATAGGCACAACCATCCAACGGCGGAAGTGCCAGTGGATTGGTCACACGTTCCGAAAGGGTGACAGTTCCATAGCGAACCATGCTATGCAATGGAGCCCTCTAACTCAGGATGGCAGATGACCTGGCGGTCCGAGGAGAACATGGCGCAGAACAGTCGAGAAGGACGCACGGCAGTTAGGGAAAAGTTGGGGAGAACTCAGACACATTGCCAGAAACTGTACACGATGGCGCGTATTCATAGTAGAGGCCTTAGGACCCACAAGGGGATATAGAACATAAGCTAAAGCTATCTTTTCCTATTTAGTGGATGCATCTATATATTTGGGCTTATTCGGTGTTATCAAAAGCTCCTTCAATGTCAAGGAAGTAGACCTAAACTCTTTCTTGTAGACATCATACACATAAAATAGTATTTAAAAAACGTATCTTTCTATGCAAAGTACCTTATTTCAGCCAATCAAACTTTGGAAGATTATAGCTTCGGTTTCAGTAATTTAGGACGTAAGTTATTCGACAGAAGAGGGGCTGCAAATCCTCGCTTTTGTTTTATAGACCAGCCAAAGGAGGGGTGTGGAATGTCCATTAAGGTTTCTAGTTCCGATTGTAGCAGTGTATGATCCATCCCAAAGTGTGATCAGCTGACTTTTGCCTTCATTTTCCTTCATGTAGTAGTGTTTCCATTACAAGCTGTTTCCGCATGTATATGGATACGATGGTCACATTTGATTTCAGAAATCTCATTAAGAAATAGTACCTACGTGACCACAGTCGGAGTCCAAACGTTCTACTCAAAGATATAAAAACATTCCAAGAATAACCAATAGATTTGCCACTCATTAACAGTTTTCTAAAACAAAAGTATACTGGGCATTTACCCCTAATCCGTATTCAAAGTGTTAAATTACTCTCTAACACCTTCATTCTGGTCGATAAATTTTACACAAATCCTATTTAAATATTCTTCTTGCTTGGATAGCTCCCACCTGGCTTTTCTAATGGGAATAGTGTACCAACTACAACCAAAAGGACATCCGTTAATCAATGAGGTCAATAAATTTCTACATTAAGCTTACTGGAGCTTGTAAAGCATTTCCTGCTGTATCTTCAGTTGTTTTGCATACTCGATATATTTCTTGGTTTTTTTTTTTTTTTTTTATTTGAGGCAGAGGAATGGAATTTGAGGTGTGAATTCAGGAAGTCATTCGTACGGAAGGATATTATCGGGCAGGATTTTAGGTAAAATTTTCAAATACCTTCTTGATAATGTTGCAACTAATCAGATTTGTAAAATTGAGGATAATTCAAGAAGTCTTGCCTTAAGCGTTAATAAGGAATCAAGGAGATAAGGATATACGCTCTTCGTTTCTAAATGGTAGCACTATACCTAGGAATGCATACTGTACAAAGCTCGTGACTCCACTTTTGTGATTCAACAGCTTTCAATTTAAGTCTCTGTGAGGCACGCCCTCCTAGCTCTACCTGTATACAGGTTAAAGCTTGCCCTCCATATGTGTCAATGGTCACAAGACATCATATCAGCCAATTGAGATGTAAATGGTACCTAATTGCCACGTCCCGTTGTTATGGCATGTTTGTACGATTAACATGTCTGGCCATACATTCGTCACGCAAACTTTAATTGACCAAAAAACCGGTCCGAAATGGGCGAGAAAGTGGAAGCATATGCCCCGCTCCCAATGACGTAGCCATCCAAATGATCAAAACAAACAACTCGATACAGTCTCGGTTGCCGTGAACAAATGAATCACAGTATTTGCCACTTGACGACGGAATTGAAATATAGCTGTCCCATCAAGCAAATGACGCTACAACGTAAGCTTGAAAGATTCGAGAACGTAAAACCATAGATACTCGTAGCTTCGAATACGTAATGGCACATTTTGTGGTTTACCTGAGCAGAGAAATGTAAATAAATTTTGCGAGTTTGAATTGGAAAATAGATATATTTTTTATGAGGTACGGAATTATGGTGTGCGGTGATTTTAACTTAGCTACCTGTGATTCATTAATATTTATGAACAGCTGCCCAGGGGGTTGAGTTTATGACTAAGTAAATATTTGGTAATGTTAGGTGCTTGGGAAAGGGATTTACTTTGAAGATTCTCTTGAATCATGAGCTGCAAATCCTAAGACATAAAGAATAGAGGGGAAGCACCATTTCCCAGTGTTAAAGCCTTTGGATAATCCAAAGTAAAGTATCCTGAAGTAGGTAGTAGAAATTGATGGCTATAATCCGACTTTATTAGGAAATGTTGAGATGATTAGAATATGTTCCCTCTTGAACAAATGCAGTGATTTCCCTTGGAAGTAGCTGGTTTGATGTTTGTGGTTTTACGCCGGATTTTTGCATTAATTTGGTACGTATAGTGACTCACACTCATACAAAGCGGGTCACTCTGTGTACCTTAACTGGCTCTTCTTACTATTTGTTCCATTTGATTTCTGGCGCTCAATGCTCAATGCTAAATCCTTTTCAGGCCGAATCGCAGTTTTTTCTTGTTTAAGGTTCGAGTTCTCAAAAGAACTTAATTTCCACAATCAAGCAATGGACAGTATTGACGATTGCCCCCCTCAATATTCACATGTACAGAATAGTTATGTAGTTTATAAAGACAGTCAGATTACAGTGTGAATTCTTTTGTGGAGATACTAACCACCTTTCTACAAGCTGCAGTTTGTTAATTCGGAAGTCATATACCTACAGATGTATGGTTGGTGAGAAGCAAGTGCACTGAAACCTATGGTAGATCCATTGTGCCCCGCAAACTATGGCTCTAGTCGATGGCGTGCTCAATTTAGAGCACTTTCTCCAGTCTAATTGCTTTGATGAATCGAAGTATCTAAAGTGGATCCAGCGAAGATAGATCCGTCTCTGATAGAAAATACTTACCTTTGCATTCGAGGTCCCTGTAGAATCTACAATGTCCATTCCCTTCTATTCCCAGCTTCTTAAGGTGCTCTTTGAGTATACAGTGACCCATAAGCATACCTGTCACAATACGAAGTCGATTTTGCAAGTTCTGTTTCTTTTATGGTTGTAATTCCGCAGAACTGGTTTGCTCTCTTTTTCCCTTATTTTGTATGGTGTTAACCCTCAGAAAGGTCGCAGCCCAAAGAACGGGATGTCTGAGCTGTATCTTGCTGGTTCATCGGCTGCTTCGGCATCCGATTAGAAGCATGAGAACATGTAAAACTTTTACGTAGCATCCAACTTTGATGCCAATCAGAGACAGCTGGTCATTTAACGGCTTGAAGTCAATAATCTGACGTCCTGCAAGAAATAGAGATAAACCAGATGTGGAAAGGATATACATTAGCTTATTATTGGAAAGCAAAGTGTTGAGAGACTGCATTTTTAAAGTTTGTAGCGTTTGGTATACCCTTGATGCGCAAGGGTAGCGAATTCCAAAATTTGACGGAGTGAACAAAGAACAACCGCGAGGAGTTTAGATAGTTATGCATAGGTAAAGTTATATTAGAAGTCCTGGGTTATTGTGGGAAATGTAGATTGTAGAATAGATATGATGGAGTTTTATTCTGAATTAATTTGTGTAAAAAAATTCAATTTGATGGCGTTGATATATTGTTGCAGAGTGCACCCTTGTAAGTTCCTGGAATGTTCGGAAATATGATCGTGCATGCAAGGCCCATATATATCGCACAGCGTCGGTAAGGGCTACTTGCATTTTGCGCTGAGATAAGGAGTCAAAACTGCAATACACTTCGACATAGGTAATAATTGGTATAACCAGAGTCCTTATAAGCCGCCGCTTAGTATCGGTTGGAGTAAAACTAGCTTACTTACTTACTTAGGTGGCGCTACAGTTCGGGGTGAACCTGGGCCTCAACCAACAAGCCTCTCCATTTAGCTCGGTCTTTAGCTAATTGCCTCCAGTTGCGCACTCCAAGTTGGTCGAGGTCCCCTTGAACTTGTGCGCGCCACCTACGGCGATGATTCCCTCTACTGCGTCGTCCCTCGGGGTTAAATTCGAAGACTCTGCGGGCCGGAGCGTTGGTGTCCATTCGCTCTACATCTCCTAGCCATCTCAGACGTCCAATACGCAGTTTTTTGACTAGGTCGATGTCGCTGTACAGCACGTATAGTTCGTGATTGAATCTTCTCTTCCAAAACCCGTCAACGCAGATGAGACCGAAAATCTTACGAAGAATTTTTCACTTGAAGCGACAAAGGATATCTTCATCCTCTTTTAATAAAGTCTATGTTTCAGCGCCGTAAAGCAGGACTGGGATGATCAAGGTCTTATATAGAGTCTCCTTAGTTGTTCGAGATAGGGCTTTACTGTTGAAATGCCTTATAAGTCCAAAAAAACAGCGATTGGCAAGAGTTATTCTTCGCTTGACTTCTGCGCTGATGTTGTTTGTAGAAGTTAAAGCAGAGCCAAGGTAGACAAAGTCCCTTACTACCTCGAAGTTATAGCTGCCCACTGTGACGTTTTGTCCAATTCGTCGGTGTTGGCTTCCCTTCTAGTTGACAGCATATACTTGGTTTTGCCCTCGTTTATCGCTAAACCCATTTTGGCCGCTTCCACCTCAGTGCTTGCAAACGCACCGGTGACAGCCCGCTGAGTTCTTCCGATAATGTCTATATCGCCGGCGTATGCAAGCAGATGTACAGACTTGTAATAGATTGTGCCTCCGGTGTTGGCTTGTAAGTTCCGCACAATCCGTTCAAGTACAATATAATAAAATAAAGAAGTCACATGACAGCGCGTCACCTTGTCTAAAACCTTTTTTGACATCAAAGGTCTCGGTGAGGTCATTACCGACCTTGATAAAGCACCGAGCGTTCTCCATCGTCAGCCTGCACAGACGGATAAGTTTGGCAGGGATGTCAAAACTAGACATGGCTCTATAAAGCTCTTCTCTATAGATGCTGTCATAGGCGACCTTGAAATCGATAAAGAGGTGGTGAGTATCGATTTGGAATTCCTGGGTTTTCTCCAGGATCTGCCGAAGTGTGAAGATTTGATCGATGGTGGACTTTCCCGGCCTGTAAACGCACTGATAGGGTCCAATCATGCTGTTGATAAAATGTTTCAGGCGTTCACGCAATATCGCAGAAAAGATCTTGTATGCGATGTTGAGGAGACTGATGCCTCTACAATTGGCGCAGTTAAGGGGGTCTCCTTTCTTGTGGATCGGACAAACGATGCTGAGGTTCCATTCATCAGGCATACACTCGTCTGACCAAATCTTAGAGATGAGTTGGTGTATGCACTCTACCAATTCATCCCCAGCTGCCTTGAAAAGTTCGGCCGGTAAGCCGTCAGGTCCAGCAGCCTTGTTGGATTTTAGTTTGGACATTGCTATCCTCACTTCGTTTTGGTCAGGTGGACGGAAATTTCGACTATCATCGTCTATGTTGAATGGTTCATTCTGCCTGACAGCGGGATGTTGATCTTCGTCGCCGTTATACAGTCTGCAGAAGTAGTTTTTCCATATTCTCAGCACCGACTGTGATTCTACTACGAGGTTTCCATTCTCATCTCTACAGGTTTCTGTACGGGTATTACTTCTCTGACACGTTCTTTTTACCTTTTGGTAAATCTTCCGTACATTGTTCCTGGAGTATAGACTCTCGATATTCTCAAACGCTCGCTTCTCATGCTCTTTCTTCTTCTTTTGGAGAAGCCGATGTTCTTCCCGTCTCTTTTGCTCGTAGAGCTCACGAGCAGCTCTCGTCTTCCTTTGCAGCGCCGCTTTGTATGCCTCTTGTTTTGCTGCATGCACTCGCCGGCATTTTTTGTCAAACCAGGGGTTTCGCGGTGGTGGGCGAGCGAGACCCAGCACATCAGTCGCGGCGTTTCTGATGGCATGTTGGCAGCGTTGCCACTGGTCTTCGGCACTTGATGCTGGCGGCATAGGGGTGATTAAGAGTTCTCGGGATACGCGTTCAGCGAAGAGTCTCTTCTCCTTAATCATCTCTTTTATTTCCGCCGGATAAGTTTGAATGTACTGGCCGGGGTTCTCTTTGGTTTGGGCGTATTCTTCCACGCGGCTTCCTGTAAGATTTCGACGAAGCGATCTACTTCAACTTCAAGTTCATAGGGCGTTTTTAGTGATACGCTTAGCTCAATAGTTGCTTCAATATCTTTTTTTAAAGCCATCCCAATTAGTTTTCTAAGCTTCGCTTATCGTCATAATGATTGGAGAATGATCAGAAGAGAGATCAAAACTTTCTTCAACTTTTTTACAGTTGCTAGATATTCCTTTAACAACAAAGAAATCGACAGATCTGTTATCTTATTTCTATCAGTCGGCCAATATGTTGGTTTACCCGTCGAGTGAAAATCACAACTGTATTGCATACCCGCATTATAAAGTTTTTTACCTTTCTGAGAGGCGTACCTTGAACCCCAGAGGGGGTGTTTCGCGTTGAAGTCACCACCAATAATAAAATATGGTTTAAGGAAGTCGAAGATGTTTGTGAAATCACTTTCTTCAAGTTTACATCGCAGTGGACAATATATAGACGAAATGTTGACAGCAAAATGTCTATTTCTAACGCGTACCGTGCTTACTTGCCTTGCTTCTGATTCAATCTTTATTTCTGCTGAGTGTTCGACAGATTCTTTTAAAAACAAAGATGATCCGCCTCTGGCTCTTTCCGATGGGTGAAAGGCGTGATACACGCTATATCCCCTTATCTTAATATTCGATTGCTTTGTCAGATGAGTTTCACAGACTAAGCATATGGTATATCAATATCTATTTCTCGTATAAATATTTCTAACTCGTCGAGTCTTTGTATGAGTCCGTTGGCGTTCCAAGTAAGAATTTTAAACGTTTCTTTCATATTCTGATTGAAGTGCGCGTGTTATGAATGTTGTTTTCTAATGCAACTAGTCTCTCGAAAATTAGTTTATGTGTTTTGCATTGCTCTTCAAGTTTCGCAAGAATTAGGGAAAAAACATTGGATACATGATCTTCTGAACTACCTCTATCACCGTTTTTGAATGTCGCAACTTGAGCAGGAGCATTTACATTAAAGTTTGGACGGTTTCTTGCTTTGATCTCCGGTAAGTTGTCGGTCGTGTACGTACCCTTAACTGTCTTCGCCGCTTGAGCATAAGACTGCAAGCCAATATTCGAAGATTTTGCTTCTGTCAACTTATCTCTACTACTTTTGGATTTTTTTTCATTAACCGATCTTAAGTCAATATTGACGGATTTTCTATCTTTCGCTGCTTTTTTTGTAGCTATTTTGGGCCTGTTCTTGATGGGTTTCATATTCGAGCGCATCGAATTTTTAAGCATATCGCGCCTTTTTGAAGCTCTTTCGCCACTTCGCAACCTCGATAGTTCGCAAGATGTTTTCCTTTGCAGTTTGTAGAGGTGGGTGCTTGTTCAGATGGCACTCTTCCGAGAGATGTTTACCAGCGCATTTAACGTATCGTGGCTCTTTCTGGCAGTAAGTCTGCGTATGATTGAAGCCTTGACAGCGCTTACACTGCGAGATCGATCTGGAGCTCTTACGCATAGGTTCGATTTTGACCACGATGTTTAGAATAGTCTTGATACCATATATAATATCTTTATTTTCGTCTTTATTAAAACTAAGCATGAATAGTGGAAGTCCGCGCTTTACCAATTTTTCCTGATCTCCCTCCGATTGTTGCTTCTCCTTCTTGATAATATTGACGGCATCAAGAATTTTAAAGCCTTTGTCTTGAAGGTCGTGCATTACATCTTCTTTAGTGCACGAGGGGTGGAGTCCCCCAGCAGTTCGGACGCAGTTGATCGGACGATTACCGATCAGTATCTAAAAAATTCAATTCCGAAAAGATTCAGTGGTATACTTATAAAGATAAGTTAGAAAGACCACTGGGTGTTGTAGCAAGGGGACTCCATAAAATAGAAATACAAATATTAGGCGCAACAGCTCTTTAAAGTGCAAGGGCCTAGCTTCTCGCAACCACTCATGTTGTGTGCGTTATATTTTTCACACGAATGGAAGGGACCTACAGTTTAATGCCGACTCCAAACGGCGATTTGGGAAGCTTTTTCGTGACAACAATACTCTCAGATGTTTGTCAGACGCTCGCAAGAGGTGGGACCGTGAAACATTTTTTTGGTGTTTTCTGGGATTCGAACTTGGAACCTCATGCGTAGTGATCCGACACCCTAACCACTTACGCCACGGCGCCCCAAAAATTTTAGTCCTTCTTCAAATTTGTAAGTTAAATAGTTTTCTGGTTTATTTTCTTAGTCTCTAAAGCTCTGCCTTTCACCCGTGAACTGGCGATCTGCAGGGGTTTCTTGACACTGTGCACGTAAATTCAAAACATCTAATTGTCGCTAGTCAGGCTTTAAATAGTAGCCTCCACCTTTGTCCCCCTCTAAGTCTAGTTAGTGTTTTGTGGTTGTTGAGGTTCACATTCTTGACCACAGCTTAGAGAATTTCTCTACAGCTATTGTGCTCTAAGTGCCCATATTGTTTCAACTAAATTGGCAGCCGTTTTATTCTTCTTACTTTTTTAAGCAAAATACCTACCAGCATAATCTTCTTCTTCTTCTTCCTTTTATCAGCGAGGCTATGATCCGAAAACAAGGGATCACAACCCTCCCACTTCACCGCATTTCTACTGATCCGCATGTGGGGTTCGCCTACCTACCTACCTACCTACCTGCATAATGTTTGCGCAATATGCATACAATACTCCAATTTGAAAGTCTAAATCTCCAGTTTTATTTAATGTTGTAACTGTTACCATTTCTATGAGTATTTATTTTCAGAAACCACAATCTTGTCACTTTGTTGCATTCATCCGCCTGCCTTAGACGAATATTTAATAAAACGACAGGTTTTCTTCGTTTGATGTTTCTACAAAAGTCACGTCCTTGTGCACAGCAGCCAATTTGCTTGAATGATGGCAGCAATGACGTGCCAAACCTCATCATTGACGTAATCAGCGATAATGTATAAGCTTATTGCCACGTTGGCATTTCCCTTAACATCCATCCAGGAAAACGAATGTTTGTACTCGTATCTCCCTGCAAATGCTCGACGCCCACATTCTCCCCCCGGTATTACATAATACAAATTCAATCAAGATACATCCACATTTCCTCTCAATCTCGTGAACTTTTCCATGGAATTCATGACTTCCCACACACGTCATCCGCAGCTGCTGCTGTTGCTGTTACTGTTGCTTTGTTGTCTGCAGGAGGGCCTTTGTTCAAACGAATGAACTGTTTTTTTTTTTTATTATGTGCGTGTATGCAAAGCCTAAATATAACCTCAATGTTTAAACCCTACAACCGAATCAAGGTCAGACGGCAGAAAAACAAAACAAAAAAAAAACCCAAGCTACTAAAACAGCTTAGCAACGCAAACAATAAACAATGCGATGTAGAGCTGGTGTAGCTTTTTAAACGCCCAATTCCACGCGAATAGTGTAGAAGACAATTCCAAATAAAAATACTACCAACAAATCACAGACATGCAGCGATAAAAATGTCTCACTCACTATGTAATACGCGCGACTTAAATATCTGCAAGCTACTCGCGTGTAGATACACACCACAAATCGCAGATACAAAACAGAAATGCAGGCGAAATACCAACGAAACAACGAACAGAAAAAGATACGAAAGTGTGTAACTGAAGCACCGGAAATACGGCTAAGTGAATCCTATTTTTCACGGGGGCGTATACGTAACCTTTTTTTTTTTTGCGCTGTGTACTAGAGTACTAGGTACATTTTCTCATTCAAAAGTGAACGTATATATAGCCGAGGGAGAGTGAGTGCAAAAAAGGTCAAAACGCGTTGGCTCATCGATTCTACCCACTTGCTCTGTGTATTCAGCAGGTTTGCCTGCCCTGTAAAACAATGACGTCATCCCCATTGTTTGCTCTATTCCGATGCTGTGGCATACACATGAGGCGGCGATGATGTCATAGCCGCCTGCACCCACCTTGGTGCTTCCATTGTTTCAATGCATGGAGGTGCGGTTGAGGTGCCAGTGCTGATAGAGTGTGTCTGGCCCATTAAAGTATGTGTCGCTAAAAATAGCTCTTCTCAAATATGTGTGGCATGTGTGATATGAGGGTTTATGTTGGTATTTATTTCTTTTCTTTTTTTTTCTCTCTCTTGTTTGCTTATGTTTGACCGTGCAACTTTTGCAAATTATAAACAATTGTTGCTCTTCATATTTTTGAATACGGCAATGTGTATATGTAGGTATGAGTGTATGTACCTATACATACACATGTTTGATAATTGATTTATTTTTGAATGGTATTTAGGTCACCCGGATTTGTTTGCCCTTATTCGTTTCGCTGATGTTCTCGTTTGAATGGCGGAGAAAATTTCCAGTATTGTTGGGAGTTGAATATCGAATTTGAAGGCGCGTACATACTTAAATACGTAAATATGAAGCTCCTGATACCTCAAATCCGAGCACAGCACATAGTTTGGATAAACCACAGGATCGATTATATTTTTATAGTATAAGCCGGAGAGAAAAACTTAACTCAATGAACCTATGTTTCCTGGAGTTAGTGTTTTATCAAATAAGTTTTTAAGGTTCTTCCGCTTTAAGCTATATTTCGGGTAAAGAAAAATACACGTGCCACAGCTTCATGGTACATTCCTTTTTTTTGCAAATGGAGTTTTATTATATCGGAACCTAGAAAATAGTTGCGCCCCGCAAGCAACTGACTCAGTTAAATTTAACTCCTCCGTGACACTCTTTTATCAATGGACGGCCTCATTCTTTATTTGTGGACTGATTCTACCTGTAAAGTCAAAATATTTTCGTAGGTATATAATGGTTCACAAGATAGATCCTAACAAGTCCGCGAACTATTTCGAGTTTACCCTGACAGGAGTATAGTTCATTCAGTATAACTTTTGATCAACTTACATGCATCTGGGAGCACTATTTGTTCAGAATTGCATTGTCCTGGTGAAAGATGATTTTTTTCTTCTTCAAGCCAGGCCCCTTCTCGCGAATTTTGGCATCCAGCTGGTGAAGAAGGTTGGAGTAATACTTACTTATTTACTTAGATGGCGCTACAGTCCGGGGTGGATCTGGGGCTTAACCAACAAACCTCTACAGCCAGCGCGGTTACGAGCCAGCTGCCTACAGTTGCGCACGCCAAGTTGATTGAGGTCCCCTCCACTTGTTTGCGCCACCTACCGCAAGGTCGCCCTCTACTGCGTCGTCCATCCGGGGTGGATTCGAAGACTTTCTTGGGGGAACGTTGGGCTCCATCCGCTCCAAATGACCAAGCCATCTTAGTCGCTGTATGTGAACTCTTCTGGCTAAGTCGATGTCCTTGTTCGGCATTGCACCTTCTCCTCCACTCACCGTCTATGCAGACAGGACCAAAGATTGCTCGAAGAACTTTTCTCTCGAAATAACCAAGCGCATCCTCATCCGGTTTTGTCAAAGCCCATGCCTCTTCGTCATACAGCAGGACTGGAGTGATTAGCGTCTTATAAAGTGTTACCTTAGTAGTTCGAGATAGGGCTTTGCTACTCAATTGCCGTTTTAGCCCATAGAAACAACGATTGGCAAGAGTAATTCTTCGTGTGATCTTCTCACTGATATCATTTGCGGAGTTCACCATAGAGCCTAGGTAGACAAAATCCTTTACTACCTCAAAATTGTATCTGTCTATTGTGGCGTTCTGTCTAAGACGCCGATGTTGGGTGTCCTATTTTGCAGACAGCATATATTTTGTTTTGCTTTCATTGACCGCTAGACCCATCTTTGCTGCCTCGTTCTCAATACTCGTAAATGCCCCATTGACGGCCCGCTGAGTTCTTCCGATTATGTCAATGTCATTGGCATATGCGAGTAGTTGCACAGACTGGTAAAAGATTGTACTTCCGGTGTTGGCTTGTGAGTTTCGTACAATTCGTTCAAGTACTATGTTAAAGAGATCGCATGATAGCGCGTCACCTTGTCTAAGACCTTTCCTGACATCGAATGGTTCGGTGATGTTTTTACCGACTTTAATGGAGCAGCGAGAGTTCTTCATCGTCATTCTGCACAAACGGACGAGCTTGGCAGGGATGCCAAGACTAGACATGGCTCTGTATAACTCGTCTCTATACACGCTATCATAGGCAACTTTGAAATCGATGAAAAGATGGTGCGTATCGATTTTATATTCATGGGTTTTTTCCAAGATCTGCCGTAGTGTGAATATTTGGTCAATGGTGGACTTTCCAGGCCTGAAAACGCACTGGTAAGGACCTATCAGGTTGTTGACGATCGCCTTTAGGTGTTCACATAGTACGGCAGACAGGATATTATATGCGATGTTGAGGAGACTTATACCTCTGTAGTTGGCGCAGTTTAGAGGGTCTCCTTCTTCAGGATCGGGCAAACGATGCTGAGGTTCCATTCATCGGGCATACTTTCGTCTGATCAGATTTTATAGATGAGCTGGTGCATGCTCCTTACCAACTCATCTCCTCCTGCCTTGAAAAGTTCAGCGGCAAGGCCGTCGGCTCCAGCAGCTTTGTTGGATTTGAGTTTAGATATCGCTATCCTCACTTCATTCTGATCGGGTTGACGGGAATCTTGACTGCCATCGTCACTGTTGAATGGCTCATCCTGCCTGACAGTGGAATATTGGTCATCATCGCCGTTTAACAGTCTGCAGAAGTGTTCCTTCCATATCCTCAGCATCGACTGCGATTCTACTACTATGTTGCCATTTTCGTCCCTGCAGGCTTCTGTTCTGGGTTTGAAACCCTGGCAAAATTCGACCTTTTGGTAAAATTTTCGAACATCATTCCTGCAATTAAGTCTCTCAATCTCCTCGATCGAGCGCTTTTCATGCTCCTTTTTCTTCTTTTTGAGAAGTCGATGTCCTGCGCATGTAGAGCTCGTAAGCAGCTCTAGTCCGTCTATGCAGCGCCGCTTTGTACGCCTCTTGTTTTGCTGCATGTGCTTGCCGGCATTCCTCATCAAACCAGGGGTTTCGTTGTGGTGGCCGAGAGAAACCCAGTACATCAGAGGCGGCATCTCTGATGGCTTGTTGGCAACGCTACCACTGGTCTTCCACATTTGCTGCTGGCGGCATAGGACTTAAATTGAGATTAGAAGAAACTCGATCGGCAAAGGTGCTGGCGGTCTCTTACGATTGTAGCCTCCGACGTCAAATTTCCTCACATTATTTCATTGATTTCGCTCCATTCTGGATATCCGCATCCGTACCTTGGCTACAACTAGGTAGTGATCCGAGTCCACGTTGGCTCCTCGGAAGGTCCGGACACCCAGAATACTGGAAGAGTGTCTTGCGTCGATCGCAATGTGATCGATTTGGTTGACAGTTTTTCGATCAAAGGAGAGCCATGTTCCTTTGTGAATGTCGAGACGTGGGAACCGCGTACTAGCTACGACAAAGTTTCGCCACGCCGCAAAGTCGATTAGCCTGAGTCCGTTGTCGGATGTGATGTCATGCAGGCTGTGCTTTCCGACCACGCTACTAAAGACGTCCTCTCTTCCTAGCTTTGCGTTAAAATCACCTAGGATAATTTTAACATCGTGGCTAGGGCATTGCTCATACGTCTTGTCCAAGAGCTGGTAGAATTCGTTCTCTTTCCCGAGTAGACGCTGTCCTTTTTGTCTGTGGCAATCGCCGTAGTAGATGTCGCAGTTCATACTCCTTTTACCCAGTCCATCCCATCGCACTTCTTGGATGGCGGTAATGCCTGCTTTGAGACACTCTAGGGCCTCCGCAAGTTGTTCGGCTGCACGTGGTTTGTAGAGCGACCTAGCATTGCACGTGCAGACACGAAGATCGTTGTCCTTTTTGCGTTTGCATGGGTCGTCAACAGTAAATTCATCCGTATCCGAGGCTGTTGGTTGCTTCGTAACCGAAGGTTTTTTACGTGGTAGGGAAGTTATCCCGACGGCACAACCCCCAACCTGGAGGACCAGATCCTTTTTTAGCAAACCCTAGGACGAGGGGCCGGATACACCGATGTCAGTAACCCACTTCGGGGATATGAGCGCTGCCGTTGGCCCATTAAGGGTTCATCCGCCACCATCTCTTTTTCAATACCCTGACGTAGTATTGAAAATCCTTACAGGCCTCAGCTTCAAATATGTCGAAGTAGCTTCGGTAAGGTATCCGCTGCTGTGTAGACGTCACCATTGATTCCATCGAGAGAATTCATCCGCCGCACGTCCTCCTTCTGAGAACCTCTTGCTAGACTTCTGAGATGCATATTTCAGCCGATCAGGTCAACAAGAGATGCCTCGTCCGGTTAAACATATACGCGCTGAAGTTCACCCAGATGTGCTTACGCAGGTCCGAGTGTTCAGCTGCACATATATCGTCAGACTCAGCATACGCTCATCGTTAGTTCACTATCAGATAGCTATCCAGCGGGCACCACGGGGAGGTGATGATGCGATTTTGCCCACCAGTTCGAACATACACCGAGTTAAGAACCGATAGCTTAGCTTGAATACTAAGTTCGGCCTTCCTTATAACAGATTGGCCAAGCTCTCTCAAAACTGATGCAGCCTGACCAATCCTATAGGATAATTCGGTATTGGTCTTCCCATCACTCGTGAATAAGACCCCGAGTACTTAAACTTATCCACCTGCTACAATGGAACTCCACTAACATGCAGAGTGCACTGAGTGGGTTTTTTGGAAACGACCATTACTTCTGACTTGTTCATGTTGATCTTCAATCCAGCATCATCACAAACGGCTACAAACCTTTTGACTGCATGGTGAAGTTCTGTTTGAGAGGACCCAAGGTTGACCAAATCTCCCACTTTGAAAAATTCTCCGCCATGGCTGCGCTGCAACATCCAGTCCATATATGATATATACTGAAGAGGAGAAGTGACAAAACGCACCATTGGCGGGGTTCGACACCCACAGTGAAAGGTATTGATTTAACACCGTTTATTCAAACACAGCTTCTACAGTTTGTATGTAAGGACTGAATCGCCCTTATCAGGGAACCATCGATCCCATACTCCTGCAGAACACTTCAGAGTTTGCCTCGAGGAACCCTACCATATCCTTTTTCCAAATCCACAAAACAAGTGTAGACAGATTTGGCATACTCCCAGGCCTTCTCAGGAACCATTCTGAGAGTAAATAATTGGTGGGTTGTGCTTCTACCGGGACGAAAACCGCACAGCCTGGGACCGAAAAAGGATAGATCAGATTTTTTTTTTTAAGTTAGAGTGGGAGGAAGGGAAGAGAATGACCCCCGGAGCACTGCGACTTCAAAAGATCTTTTATGCTATCCCCTGGTTGGCTGTTTGAGTAGTAGTTGTCAACTAACTGAAATCTAGTTCATTAATGAAGCTAAGGATAGTTCGAGCTGAGGAAGCCTTTGTTAAAGTACTTTAGCCTGAGTCTAGCTATGGCCAGGCAGTCACAGAGTATGTGATGGGCTGTTTCGGTGTCTTCAAGACAGAGACCGCACATTTCTGATTGAACACAGCCCATTTTCTTGAGATGGTAGTTGAGAGTTAGGAAGCCAGCCAGGATCTTAGCATTCTGTTTGCTCATTGATAGAATGTCTCTAGTTCTATTTTTTGATAAATTAATAAAATTCTTGAAATGCCTTAGGCCGGGTTGAGCATTCCAGTGAGAGAGCATTTGTTCGCGTTCCCAGCGGAGTAGCTCTTTTTTAATCTGGCTGGTGGGTAAACCGCTTAAGGGTTCAGGTCCAATGTAAGGAGATTGGGCACCTAGTCGGGCAAACTTATGAGCCGCTTCATTACCAGGGATGCCTTTGTGACCGGGGACCCACATTAATGTGATTTTATTGTGTGCAGTAAGCTGCAAGGGAGTCTGGGGACAATTCCAAACCAGCTTAGACTTATAGTCAAAGGACATGAGAGCTGCTTGGCTATCTGACATATTAATATATGATCTTCTGATGGTTCTTCTAATGCATTCTCTGGGGCAGAGCTCGATAGCACAGACCTCTGGTTGGAAGATAGAAGTGGATCGACCTAGTGGTGTAAAGAGTTTGTAGTTGGGAGCCAAAGATGCCAGCTCCTGCTCCATTTAACATTTTTTGAGTGCACCAGTTGATTTGAGGTGTTGATTGAGGGATTTGAGGAAAATTCCAGTAGCTGCGGTCAGGGGTGGTAACTGTGAAGGGGTGGTTGAGGTGGATTCTTCTGGCATGAAGTCTGAGATGCATACTGCTGGAGAAGTAAGTTGCGGAATTTTCTCAAAGATCTTCATATGACCAACTAATTCGGAATTTGCGTTATTGCATAAAATATGAAGCTTTGGAGCACTGGCAGTCTTCATAATATTTATGTGTAGGGGTGAAAAGTTAAAGAGAACTTAGCTGAACGTTATTATTGCATTTTCCGCAAAGGTATAAGAGAACTTCCAGCGCAACTGTTGATCAGGTAATAATATAATAATGATCAGGCACCCGTAATACCTACACAGGCTAGTCTTTGCACCTTCTGGAGTGCGGAGCGGTTGACGGTTTGATTAATTTTATCCCATCATACTAGCGAAGCATAGATTATTATTGGGATGATGATTGTTGTATAGGTCCAGTGGATCATTTTTGGATTTAATCCCCATTTTTTGACGAAAAACCTAGAACAGGCCCAGGAGGCTTTAGTCGCCTTCTCAGTGGTTCTGTCTATATGAGAATTCCAGTTTAATGTGTGGTCTAGAGTAATCCCAATGTATTTTGTTTCTTTTGAGAAATCAATTTGTATATTGTTTAGTAATAGTGCTTGAAAGCTTAAATTTCTCCTCTTGGTGAAATGTACGATTACGATTTTTGCTGGGTTAACCGTTAGACCTTCTGACTGTCACCAATTATTTACTTTCTTTAGGGCATGTTGCATTTGATCAGAAATGCTAGATTCGCACTTGCCCTTAGCTATTACGACTACGTCGTCAGCGTAAGCCTTGGGTAAGATATCCGGAACTAATGAGGTCATCTAGGATACTGTACACTACAATGGATCATGAAAGAGAGGATAGGACACCCTGTTAGGGACAACCCTTAGTAGTTCTAACGGTGATTGAGATTTGTCCAAGCTTGCAGTATTTAATTTACTACTGAGCATGGAGCATATCCATCTGAAACGATGTGTTATCGAAGGACACCACAGATGTCCAAGAAGGAGCATAAGGCTATTTCCTTCTTTGACAAGATTACTTCAATAGTGCTGATTAGATGGTGTAGGGCTGTGACCGTAGATTTACCAGATTGGTATGCAAATTGAAGATTATTTATGGGGTGTTCTATAAGTTCGGAACATAAGAAGTATGTGAAGATTTTTTTCATTGCCTTAAGAAACATAGAGGTGAGACTTATTGGAATAAAGGCCTTTGGGTATGATTGTGATCTGGCACCGGCCGGCTTAAGGAATATACACTGCATTAACTTTTCTCGACATTGATGGAATGTAGCTGAGTTCAAAGCTAGATGTGAAGATAGGCACTAACGATTCGATAAGAGTGTCGATTCCATGATGTAAGAGGGCAGACAAAATTCCATCTCCACTGGGAGCTTTGTAAGGCGTGGAGATGGCTCATCTTATAGAGTTAAGGGAGAAGATTTTCTTGACCATCATTCTGGAGTATCGGTTAGGTGGAAGTTGTATGACGTCATGCAACAGAGGGCCTTGATTCTAGACTAGGTAACGTGGGCCAGAAACCTGAGTTGCCGAACCCTGCGCGCTACAGATACCGACACTATGCCTCGGATAAGGAATGATCACATGTTGACGACTTTCGGCTATTGTACCCGGACAAAGATAGGTTTCTGGAATGTAAAGACGCTCCTCGACTCGGGAAGCGAAGGTTCTTACAATGACATATTCCTTCAATTGAAAAATGAATTCATGCAATATAGACTGCACATTTTGGGGGTAAGTAAAATCAGATGGTTAGAAGCGGGCGAGTTCCAGTCCCTAACGCGTAACACTGTACTAATCTATTCTGGAAGACCATCCGGAAGTCCCCGGGAATATGAAGTCGGACTACTGTTAACAACAGCAACACGCAAGGGCCTAATTTCTTGGCAGCCTTATGGTGATAGGATTATGATGGCCAGATTCCGGACTAGAGTACGACGCGTCAACATCATACAGTGTTATGCCCCAACGAATGGCTCGTCTGAGGACGAAAAGGAGAGATTCTACAATCTCTTAAGTACCGCCATCAACACTACACCAAATGGTGTCACATTTTCATAGTGATAGGGGATTTGAATGCCAAGGTAGGCAACGACAACGAAGGGCTCAAACATGTAATCGGGAAGCATAGACTAGGCAACCGCAATGACAACGGCGAAAGGTTTGTAGATTTTTGTAATGCCAACCGCCTTGTGATAGGTGGCACCATATTTGAGCACAAGACCTGCCACAAAGTCACCTGGATTTCCATTGACAGGCAAGCAATCTCCAAGCAAATTGACCATTTTGCCATCAGGCTGCTTTAGAAGTAGTCTTCTGGACGTCCGAAACAAGCGAGGGGTAGATGTGGGGATAGTACAAGATCACCATCTTATGATAGCTACTCTCCAACTATGCACTGCTGTAGTTCAAAGATCCCACGACAATACATAAATTCCCATGCTCAACATCAATAGACTTCGTAATCCCTCAGTGCGCCAACAATTAAGGGAGCATCTTTCACAAAGTATGCGCCGTGGGGTAAGTGGTTAATGTGTAGGACCACTACACGTGACGTTCCAAGTTCGAATCCCAGAAAACACCAAAAACTTTTTTCACGGTCCCACCTCTCGCGAACGTCTGACAAACATCCCAGAGTATTGTTGTCTCGAAAAAACTTCTCAAATCGAATTGCCCTTCGGATACGGCACTAAACTATAAGTCCCTGCAATTCGTGTGAGAATATAACGCACACAACATGAGTGGATGCGAGAAGCTAGACCTTGGCACTTAAAGAGCTGTTGCGCCAAATATTTACTTTTTAATTTCGCAAGGTCTGAAAGCAATCAGCAGCTCAATGCCCGCAACCATCCAAGACCATTGGTGTGCTGTGAAAAATGTTTTTACATCTGGTGCTGAAAAATTGTCGGTCGATCGTAGGGAAGACATAGGGCTTGACTATCCGAGGATATATGGAGACGGATTGACGAACGAAAGCAGTTGAAAGCTCGCGTTGCAGCTACTCCAGCAGCATGGACAAGCGAGCTAGAGTCCCTATATTGCATGAAGATGAGATAAGTTCAGCATAGCGTGGGACCGATGCGACAGGTACAACCACATCAATGCGCTGGCTACAGAAGCAGAAGAAGCTGCACGGAGGTGCGACAGCAGGATCGTCTACAGAATCACGAAAAAGCTGACAGGTGGTCGCAGCTCCAGCCAACACCCAGTGAAAAGCCTAGACGGCTCCTTGCTCATTTCGGATGAGGACCAGCCCAAAAGGTGGAAAAGTCATTTTGCTATGGCTTTGAACCGCGTATTCGCTAGCGAGATAATCCCAAATCAGACTGAGGTGCCGAAGTGAGAAATGCCCGAATACGCACCACGACTCCCAGTAAAGATGAGATCACTACCGCGGTCAAGGCACTCGAAACCAACAAGGCAGTAGGACTTGATGGTATTCCCGCAGAGCTCTTGCGAGCAGCGCCAACAACATCAACTGAGCTTCTACTTCCACTTATAGAGAGAGATTGGGAAGCTGAAAAATTTCTAACGAGTGGAAAAATGGAATGATCGTCAAGCTTCCTAAGAAAGGAAATTTAATGGAGTGCGGAAACTGGATGGGTATCTGCGTGCTGCCTGCTGTAGCTAAGATAATAGCTAAAATCATCCTGGAGCGAGTTAAACAACATCTCGAAGACACACTCGATGCCGAACAAGGAAGTTTTCGCTCTGGATCCTCCTGCGCCAACCACATCCACACCCTGGGGATTATTTTCAAACGGTGCGTTGAATATCGATCGCCAATCCACCTGCTGTTCATCGATTTCGAGAAGACGTTCGATAGTATTAACAGGGAGTTTATTTGGTGTGCCTTACGCAAGAGATAAATTAGTTGATATTATCAAAGCTACTTATGAAGGCTCCGAATGTCACGTTCTGCACAGAGGGATGTTATCTGAGGAATTTGAAATCCAAAGTGGAGTAAGGCAAGTCTGTATTCTTTCACCAATATTATTCCTATTGGTGATTAGCGATGTGCTTCTTGCAGCTTTATTGACGGGAAATGGAAGAATTCGATAGATTCTTGCATACCAACTGAAACATATTGACTACGCTGACGATGTATGCTTACTCTCCCACAGAATTGTGGACTTCCACCAAATGACAGCAGATGTGGAGAGAAAGGCAGGCGTCGTCGGGCTGAAGATTAATGCGACAAAAATAAAATCAGCCTTGAAACAAACTCATCGGCTCAAATATGCATTGCAGAACAACCGGTAGAGAGAGTAAAGGATTTCCAATATCTTGGGGGTATTGCTTCGACTGATGGTGGAACGGAACTGGTTATAGCCAGCAGAACCACCAAGGCAAAGTCTGAGTTCGCCAAAATATGGCGAAGCAATGCAATCAGTTTGAACACCAAGCTAAGAGTGTTCCTCTACACTGTTGAATCCGTGCTGTTATATGGATGCAGCACGTGGAGAGTGACCACTACTATCACCAGAAAGCTGCAAACATTCGTTAATAGGTGCCTCCGCAATATCTTAAAGATTCTCTGGCCCAATCGTATCTCTAACGAACAACTTTACGAGAAAACGGGTCAGGAACCAATAGGCACAACCATCTAACGACGGAAGTCACAGTGGATTGGTCACACGTTCTGAAAGGGTGACAGTTTCATAGCGAACCATTCTATGCAATGGAACCCTCTCAGGATGGCAGAAGACCTGGCAGTTCGAGGAAAACATGGCGCAGAACACTCGAGAAGGATGCACGGCATTTGGGGAATTGGGGGGATCTGAGACACATTGCCAGAAACCGTACACGATGGGCCGTGTGCGTAGTACAGTACAGGACATAAAATAAAATAAAATAAAAAATGCAACTGAGATGTCTGAGGGTCAGTGATTAGGGAGAAGAGATACACTCCTTCTTTAGGTTGCAGTTTTTATCACTGTATACAAATAGAGATCAATACTTCTTAAATATGACTTTCACTCCCTCTTATGTTTATATTTGTATCTGTAGATGAGAGATTTGTGTCCTTCACATATTCTACACAAATAACCTAAATTTCTATTTCAGATTTTAGTCAAAAATTACATACATATTGTATAATCAGACACAATGTAAACAAGTTTGGTAAAAAAATCTTGGAATTTGTGCTTACAAATGATTCAAACGACAACAACAAAATTGAGTTCAACCTAGACGTGCCCCTCCGATCGTATTTAACAGAAACAGTTTTTTTTTTTTTTTATTAATTCTGACGGGTTGTTTTTGTCTGATATTATATTATTTAATCTGTTATTCCGCAGACAAGGTCATGTCTACAATATCCAAAAAAATATAGAAAAATATACTAAGCTAACAAAAACATCAATTATCGTGTTGCCGGTAACACTCATCGCCCATTGTTGACAAAGGTTGCTCCGATTGTGTTTTATTTGCTGCTTAGTATTTATTGTTGACGCTTGTCTGTAGATATGACTAGACAGCAGGTTCTGATGGAGTATATTGTACAATGATAAAAATGTCAATGATCTACTATTTTTGGATGGAACTTAATTAAAAAGAAAATCGGGGCACTATTTCATAAAAGTTTGATAGAAATATGCATTTTTCAAATATATAAGCTTTAATCTTTTTTTTTTTGCTGAATTGTAACAATTCTACATTGAGATTTCTATAATTAGAAAAGTGTTAGATTAGGTTAGGTTAATTAGGAGCCCTGCATCACACTAAAATCAGTATAAATCTATTGTGTTTCCTGAACATTCTTTCGTTCAAAATAACTCTAAATACAAATTTCTGTAATTTATAACATATGGTATATATAGAGACCGCCCTGCACTCTCTCGTTGGTACTGTTGAGAAATCGCTTGCCAACAAAGAATTCTCGGTGGTGGCCTTCTTCGATAAAGAGGGGGGCTTTTAATAACATCTAACCGGAGGCCATAATAGAAGCCCTCAGTAAACTAGGCTAAGTCACTGGATCAACCAAATGCTGTTAAGCAGGGTGATAAATTCAGAACTTAGCTGCTGCAAATCAAGAAGATCAGTTCAACGCGGAACACCACAAGGAGGAGTATTATCTCCACAGTAATGGCTTCTTACCGCCAGGACATCCGGGCACAAACGGCCAAGGACGAAAGAGCCGACGTTGTTATGATCAGCGAGCCCTATAAATGTCCCGAACAGAACAATAACTGGATCTGTGATTAAGCAAAACAGGTGGCAATATGGGTATGTGGACCCCATGCCTTCCAAGAAACAAACGACTAAACAGAAGACTTCGTGCGTGCGAAAATAAATGGAATCCATATCTATAGCTGCTATGCAAGACCCAGCTTGACGACCAGCGAATATCAACTAATGCTGGACCATCTAACTGCGGATGCGCTCCAGAGAGCCCCAGTTGGTTATAGGAGGAGACTTCAACGCGAGGGCCACAGAATGGGGCAGCAGGCTCACCAACACCAGAGGACAGGCCTTATTGGAAACATTCGCTCCCCTAGCGATAGGCATTGCTAATAAGGGCCGGGCAAATACTTGCCAGAAGGCTGGAGTAGACTCCATCATTGACATCACCTTTGCGAGCAACTCCATCCTGAAAAACATAAAGTGGAGGGTCAGTGAGGAATATTCACACAGCGACTATCAGGTGATAATACTGGAAATAAAAGGGAAAAAACCAGTCCAGCTCCCAAAACTTACTGGCCCAGAATGGAACGACAGATCTTTCGATAAGGATGCATTCAAAGAGATGTTGAACGGTGATCAAACTCCAAGCGGAACAGCGGAGACCATCGCGCACCACCACACAGGCACCATCACCACAGCGTGCGACGCATCAATGCCTAGGAGAACAAACACCAGGAAGGCATCACCGTGATACTGGTGGAATGAGGAAGTAGGCGAACTTCGGGCGAAATGTTTACAAGCCCGGCGCAAAGTCCAACGATCAAGAAGGAGGACGGATTTCCAACAATGCCTGGACACCCTTAGACTGGCGAGACGTAACTTAAATAGAGCCATCAAGGAAAGCAAAACTGCATGTTTTAAACGTCTCTGTCAAGAAGCCGACATTAACCCATGGGGCTCGGCATACAGAATGGTGATGACGAAATTGAAGGGCTATATGACTCCTCAAATAACATGTCCGATAATGCTGAGATCCATTGTAGAGCACCTCTTCCCTCAAAGGCCTGCTTTCTATGTGCAATATTATACGAGAAGTCAATCCAGAAGATATTCATTTAACTACTCACGAGGAGCTGCAAAGAGCATGCAGCAAGATAGGTGACAACAAAACGCCGGGACTCGACGGCATCCCGAATAAGACAGTAAAGCCAGCTGTAAAAACAAGACTAGACCTCTTCATATCAACAATGCAGAAGTGCCTTGAAGAAGGAACCTTTCCCGAAAAATGGAAGATGCAGCATTTGGTCCTACTGCCAAAAGGAAAGAAGCCTCCAGGAGAACCATCATCCTATCGTCCAATAGGCCTATTGGACACCATGGGAAAGATCCTCGAGAAGATAATCTATAATAGATTACTCGCAGTAGCAGAAGAGAAAGGAGCCCTCTCAGATCACCAATTTGGCTTCTGAAGAGCACGATCTACTGTTGATGCCATAAGAGCGGTAGTTGATATCGCCAAAGGTGCCATCGAAGGCGAAAGATGGCTCTATGGCACAAAGGAGTATTGTGCAGTAGTAACGCTGGACGTTAAAAACGCATTTAACTCTGCGGACCGGTCGTTTATTAGAAGGTCACTTGCCAGGATGGATACGCCATATTACCTGCTACGGGTAGTGACGAACTACTTCAACAACAGGAAGCTGAGGTACAATACCGATGAAGGGGTAAAATACTACAACGTAACTGCGGGAGTTCCATGGGGATCGGTTTTAGGGCCACTATTGTGGAACATCATGTACGACGGAGTCCTACGATTAACGCTACCTGGGGGAGTAATGATAATTGGATTCGCCGATGACATTGCAGTCGTGAGAGTAGCTAAACAGATCCATGCAATAGAATCAGCTACAAATGAAGCAATTGCCTGGATAAAAGTATGGCTAATATCCGCCGGACTAGAATTACAAAGACAAATATTTGGCGCAACAGCTCTTTAAAGTGCCAGGGCCTAGCTTCTCGCAACCACTCATGTTGTGTGCGTTATATTTTTCACACGAATGGAAGGGACCTACAGTTTAATGCCGAATCGGAACAGCGGTTTGAGAAGCTTTTTCGTGACAACAATACTCTCGGATGTTTGTCAGACGCTCGCGAGAGGTGGGACCTTGAAAAAACTTGTTGGTATTTGATGGGATTCGAACTTGGAACCTCATGCGTAGTGATCCGACACGCTTACCAATTACGCCACGGCACCCACTACTAGACTAGAACTAGCTGACCATAAAACAGAAGATGTTCTTATAACCAGCCGGAAAACCGTCGAATTTGCCAACTTTCAGGTTGGTTACCAAACCATCAGGTCGAAAGAGGCGATTAAATACCTTGGAGTAATGCTGAACAACAAGCTACGGTTTAAAACGCATGTTGATTTTGTTACCAAAAAGCATCGCAAATGCAGGGAGCTCTCTCGCGTATCATGCCCAACATCGGTGGACCTGGATACGCTAGAAGGATTCTACTCTCTAGAGTTATCACCTCAGTTCTGTTATATGCCGCCCCAGTCTGGGCGGAGGCACTGAGGACGAAGGAGACCAAAAGGAGACTATCGTCATCATACAGACTCTGTGCGCTACGGACAATCAGCGGCTTTCGAACCATCTCTGACGAAGCTGCATTTGTCATAGCTGGAATGATCCCCATCGATATTCTCGCAGATGAAATGCTGAGGATATATAACAGAAGAGCATTGAGTTATCATGACGCCACTGGTATCAAGGTGATAAAAATTGAAGAAAGGGCAGCGTCAGCAGCTATGTGGCAAGCTCGTTGGGCTAATACAACAAAAGGCAGATGGACATAGAAACTTATACCGACAATCCAGGACTGGATAAGTCGAAAGCATGGAGACTGCAACTACCATCTAACGCAGTTCCTGTCTGGCCACGGTGGCTGCGGCAAATATCTACACCGATTTGGACACGACAACTCACCATTCTGCCCGGAATGCCCAGGTTAGTTACGGAGCACGCAGTGTTTTACTGCACACGTTTCATGGCATGGAGAATTACTCTGCCAAGTCCGTCATTACTTTACTTTACTAGGGCCTTGTACGCACTGCGACCTGTAAGATCTATTGTGCCAGCCCGGTGTTTAGCTGAGAACTTAGTTAAGACTCTTGATAAACCTCAACAAAGCTCAAGGCTCAATATTCCAGAAGTCAGAGGGACTCAATACAGCCCTTCCGATATGGAGAAGTCTTTTTCTTGCGGCCATGGGGCATTCACAAAGAAAATGTTCTGCCGTCTCTTTTTGCTCTCCACATAGCCGGCATTGGTCTGTATCTGCTACTCCTATCTTGTGCAGATGGTACCTGAGTGGGCAATGACCAGTCAAGTAGCCTGTTAAGGTTCTTAGGTCTGCTTTCCTAAGCTCGAGTAGCTTTTTAGCCTTGCAGCCGTTGAGATTAATGAACTTCTTTGCCTGTCTTTGGCCCTTGAGTTTGGCCCAGTACTCTGCATGATGATCATCTTCCCATTTCTTTATTTTTATGTTAACGCTACTCCGTGCGACTCCAAAATAGGGTTCAGGACCGACTAGTGAGCGACTAGCTCCTCTTCTCGCTAAGCAGTCCGCCCGTTCGTTGCCCTCGAAGCCTTCGTGTCCTGGTATCCAGGCCACAGTGACTATGCT
This sequence comes from Brachypalpus laphriformis, assembly GCA_945910035.1. Classification (NCBI taxonomy): domain Eukaryota; kingdom Metazoa; phylum Arthropoda; class Insecta; order Diptera; family Syrphidae; genus Brachypalpus; species Brachypalpus laphriformis. The sequence continues at coordinate 132,430,070 of OX246755.1, forward strand.
TTTCGATGTGAGATCTTCGAGTAGGTTTAGACAGTCCCATACAAGTTTTGATCCTACCGTGTACGATTTCAGAGCCATAAGTGCTGCCTGGCTGTCTGAGAGGATATAGATACGAGTACCCTCGACTCTTCTACGCAGATATTCTCGTACACAGAGCTCGATCGCATGGACTTCCGCCTGAAATATTGTTGGTGATTTCCCAAGCGCAGCCGCACGTTGGAACCTGGGTCCATAAACCCCTGCGCCAGTGCTACCATTTTCCAATTTGGAACCATCTGTGTAGCAAGTTTGAGAGTTTGGTAAGGCTACAAGTCCTTCATTCCTCCATGTGTGGCGGTCACCTATGACCACATTGAATTTCCTGGAGAACCGGTATTTCTTGATCATAGTATCTGGGATTTTGAGAATAGGGTCATTTTGAATATAACTTAGAATCTTCAAATGGCCTGTAAAGTTGCCGATTTTAAGGTCCGAGATCTTGGGTAGCCTGAGAGCACTCAGCATAGCTTCTTTTTGTGCTGCAAGGTGCAACGGTGTGAGGCTAAGCATTGCTCCCATTGCTGCCGTGGGGCACGTTCTCATTGCTCCTGTGATACTCAGACAGGTTAGACGATGTATTTTATTCAACTGTTCCTGAGTCTTGGCCTGTAAGGTTTTTGGCCACCAAGCCAACGATGCATAGATGACCATGGGTTTGATAACGGCGCTGTACGTCCAATATATTATCTTGGGTTTTAGCCCCCAAGTTTTACCATTTAGGCGCTGGCACATAAACATTGCTCTTGTCGCTTTCTCGGTAACCTTGTTCAGGTGTGAATTCCAGGTGAGCGTCTTGTCAAGTATAACACCTAGGTACTTCGCTTCCTTGGATATGTCGATTGGGACGTTTTCCAGTCTAATTTCTTTGAGAGTGTGGTTTCTTTTCCTGGAAAAGGGTACAAGTATAGTTTTTCCGGGGTTGATGGTAAGTCCCTTTGTCCTGCACCAATCGGAAGTTAAATTGAGGACACCTTGCATTAGTTAAGACATTATGTCCTCGAATTTGCCTCTGACGCTGATGACAATGTCGTCTGCGTATCCTTGTACTTTGTAACCCGATTTTTCAAGTAGCTCTAGGAGTTCGTCAATAACTAAGGTCCAGAGCAGGGGAGAGCGGACTCCTCCCTGCGGGCAACCTCTGGTAGCTGTTATAGTTTTATGCGAGCCTCCGCACTCGATTCTTATCTTTCTGCTGCATAGCATGGTTAGGATCCAGTTTATGATCAGAGGAGCGATATTTTTCCTGATCATAGCCTTTTTGATAGCATCATAGGAAGTGTTGTCGAATGCTCCCTGTATATCTATGAAGGCACATAGGGCTGTTTCTTTGGCAGCTAATGATTTTTCAATCAATAATGTTAAGCTATGAATGGCTGTTTTCGTAGATTTCCCAGGTTGATAAGCAAATTGGTTTGCATGCAGAGGGTCATGTATAAGGAACTTTTCCCTTATATGATGATCGACAATTTTCTCCATCGTTTTTAAGAGAAAGGAACTGAGACTAATGGGTCGAAAGGATTTAGGCGATTGCTCCGCCTGCTTTGCCGCCTTTGGAATGAAGACCACCTTAACCTCCTTCCAACTTTTTGGTATGTAGCCTAGTGTAAGGCTGGATCTGAAAATTCTTATAAGGGTAGGTATTAACAGGTTTGCTCCTTGTTGTAGTAGGCAGGGAAATATACCATCTATACCTGGTGATTTACATGGGCTAAAGGTAGATAGAGCCCATCTAATATGGTTGGCAGTAAAGATTTTGCCAAATAGGCTATAGTCTCGTGTAGAAGCAATGAGAATGTCGTTCCTCAGGTGTTCTGGAGAGACAGCACAAACGGATATACAGCCTGGAAAGTGGGTATCAAGTAAGGCTTGACAGGTTTCCTCCGGACTGCTGGTGAATTCCCCATCTGGTTTCTTTAGGGAGCCAAGATGCTTGGAGTGACTCTTGGCTAGGGCCTTTTGAAGGCGAGCCGCAGTGGGGAAGCTTTTGATACGTTCGCAGTGAGTTCTCCAAGATTCGCGTTTAGATTTTCTAAGTTCTTTGTTATAACTTGTTAGAGTTTCTTTGTAAAGGCACCAATCGCCATTGATTTTAGCTCTATTGAATAGCTTCCTAGTTTCACGCCTAAGTGACTCAAGACGCTTATTCCACCAGGGGGCGTCGCGGTTGGTCCTTTTCTGTGTTTCGGCACAACTGCCTTCATTAGCGACGGAAATGGTTTTTCGAAGGTGTTCTGCCTCGAATTCCAACTCTGAAATGGTATGTATAGGATTCGAAGCACGATTTAGTTCTGCCTCGAGGATAAACCGATATGAATCCCAATTAGTGTGTCTAGGGTTCCTGTAATTTAGCGTGTCACTCATGGAGATCCCTATATCGAATCTGATGTGGTTATGGTCCGACATAGAGACTTCATCAGACACGTGCCAGTTTGTGATGAAATTGTATATAAAAGGGCTTGCCAAAGTGAGATCTAGTACCTCTTGGCGGATTATGTTAGTAAAAGTATGAACGTTTCCCCTATTTACCACCACCATGTTGTTAGTACATACAAATTTGAAAAGCGATTCACCTCTTTTGTTGATGTCCGAACTGCCCCAGGCGGTGTGATGGGCGTTAGCGTCACAGCTGATAATCCAGGGTAGCTTTTTGGCACGGCAGTAAGCCATCAAGTACCCTATCTCGTTCGGCGGTGCTTCGGCTGTGTCCCCGGGAAGTAAGCGGAGGCGAAGACAACCTTCGTGGTTCCACTTGTTAGCGGCACTTCTGTCACTATCGCCACCAGGTCCCTAGTAATGAACTCTGTAATGGAAAATATATTATGAGTATTTTTAATTAAAATTACTGCCCTAGGATTACTCCACGAGTCAGAATAAATTAACTTACAGCTCTTCGTTGGGAGCCCTTTAATGGCTCCCTCGAGCACTAATGGCTCTTGCATCAGTGCTAAGTCAACATCTTCCTTGATGAACCGTCTATTCAGCACGGAAGATGCTGCCCTAGCATGGTGCAAGTTTATTTGAAGGCACCTGAAATGCCTTCTGATGAGTGGTGGAGGACTCATCTACCGTTTACGCCCCCTGTCCCGGTGGGCCGTTTTTCTGACCCTGCCGCTATTTAGTAGCGCAGCTTCCTCGGGGTTTCTTCTCTCCCACTTCCTTAACCTTCCAGAGGGAGGGATGTAGCGTCTTTTGCTATACCTAGGGGTGTAGTCTTGCTCTCGACGTGGTGTGTGTCTGGGTCTGAGGGGCGAGGGTGGACGTGGATGAGGGTTGCGCGGATGAGGGAAGCTTCGGTATCGCGCTTGAAGCTCTAGCTGATGTTCTTTCTGGCGGCCGTTTGTTTGCGGATACCACCTCAGCGCTGGTGCTGGGGCCCTGTGCGGCCTCTGCCCTGGTGTTGGAGACCCGTATGGCCTCAGCGCTGGTGCTGGGGCCCTGTATAGCCTCAGTGCCGCTGGTATTAGCTCTGCGCGTACAAGAGCTGGCAGGATTTTCTTTGACTATCGTGCCTGTCTGGTTTACGGTGGGTCTTGGGTGCTCTTTATGTTTACGGCGAAGTTGTACGGACCCGAAGCCGTAACTAAGTTCGCCTCCGATTTTCGAGAGGTGTGAGGCTGATGCCGGATCCAGAGCCACGGTGATCTCCACGACGGCTGCTCATTCGACTCTATTGAGCACTCTCCAGTCGTCCACTCTTAGCCCTTCGTTTTGGCCTTTTATTAGGCCCAACAAACGCTCGTTCGAGTCTTTGGCAGGAAAGTACCCGAAAAAAATTTCTGGACGCGGAACTTCTCCCTCGTCCACAGCTTTCAGCTGTGCATCTTTCCAGGGCTTCATTTTGGGTACTGTTGTCTTGAGCCAGTCCGCTGTTGCTCTATTTTTACAGCTGAAAAGAAGCCAGCCGGGTTTGAAAGTACAACCGAGGAACTGCGGTTTAGTAGAACTTTCCCTCTGCTGCAGGATGATGTCCAGTACCTTGTCCTGTACCCGTCTGAGCTGGTCTGTAGTCCAGATGGTGCCCGGGAAGTCTGGTGGTAAGACACCAATCTTGACGATGTCAACGGCGGCGTCCCTGTAGTTTTTTACAGGGCTTGATGGTCCGAGCCTAACTTTTGACGTGGTGGCTATCCTCTTCGCTGCGTTGTCTGGTGGTGTAGCGCTGTCACCTCTTGGACGTTTTGAGGGGGCTTCTTGCCTGTTTAGTGGAGTCTGCGCTAGCTCACGAGCTTTCTCCAGGCTGTGTCCTTTCCTCAGAAACTCTTTTAGTCTTTTGCGTTCAGCTCCAGATAGCTTGCCCCTTTCTGAAAAGAGACTTTTGACGCCTTCAATATGAGCATCAATCACCGTTGCGAGAGAGCCAGGTGATGCTAGGAGAGTCTCTTCATCCTCCGTATTTATGGTGTCAGTTGTGTCGATGGTACTTGAAGCCACGTCCTCTGCTATGACATCCATAAGTTCAGACTCCACAGTAGGACCAAGTGCCCTCTCTGTAGTGTCTGAGAGGCCTAAAGCGGCCCCGGTTTGCACGTTAAGAGGAGTGCATTCCTCATCGTTATTTTTAAAATGTTTATCCTTGGAATTTTATAATTGGGGTATAGGGGAAGGGTAGTTCACCCGCGGTAGAGCCCCATGCCACGGGAGGGCTAATTTAAACCAGATGTCACCTGGTTTCCGGAGTCCACCGTTATAAGACACACTTACGGAGTGCCATTCATCCCTTAGGCACGGTCGTTACACACCTGAGATTACGGGTTTTTTCAAGTTTTCCTCTTTAGATCCGCCATATTTCGTATTCAGCAGGGACACCTCGTGCAGGATGTGGTTCTTCACCACGTATGGACGGTCTTAGGAGATAGATTCATTTGGATGCCTCTATTCCTCTGGCTCCTTTGCCTGGAACCTTACCCCCAAGTCCGTCATTACTCCTCGACCATATGCTACGGTCGGAAGAGAATTGGATGGCAATATGTTCCTTCGTAACAACTCTACAAAAAGAGCTGCGGAGAATAGAAAAGCTAAGAAAAGCAGCTGAAACAGCGGAAGAAGCTGTCACAAGAAGCATAGCATAAATTGCTAACCAGCCCCACGAAGTAATACCTAACGGCAGTCCCGCGGGGAGAGTGGTGGAAGTGTGTAGGGTGTGTGTTTAGTACGTAGGCGTATTCCTGACATCGATTAATCAGGCTTGCGAATCGTGCATGCTAGTAGCACTCGGGCTATTAGTATCTATGAAGATTACACATCCCTGGCGCAATCCAAAAAAAAAACGCTAACGAAATACTCCTTACCTTAGAAAAGAAAGAATATAAAGTTATAGCTTATGTGAATGACATTGCTATAGCAATCACTGGTAAACATCCCACGACATTACGAGATCTCATGGAATCAGGCCTCACAAAATTAGTCAAGTGGACTGACACATGCCGACTTAATGTCAACCCGGCTTTAACGGAGCTAGTGCTACTTACAAAAACGCACAGAATTCCTGAGATCACACCACTTAGGCACGGCACGAGGCTTGAAATTCCGGCCAATGTCTTTGTCACAGATGTATGGACAAAGAAGAAGAGGAATCCCGCTTTCATTTGCTCTGTGGCTGTCCAGCACTATCCTCAGCTAGAAAACAAACCATTGGGAAATAATTTTTTGAGGAACTTACAGATATCGCCGACTCAGATATCAACAGCATTTGGAAATGAATCCAAAAATCAAAATGGAAGCAACCGGCTCACGTGGTAACATAATGGACCACAGTTGGTCTAAATGAATCCTAAAGATTAAAGGGGGATAGCCACCTAACCTAACCTAACATATAACATATATACCTATAAAAAGATGTGGAAACATTCTTAGAAATATATATAGGTCAGACAAAATCATAAGACAAGGACCATCTTCATACCATTAACATACTGCTAAATATGTTTAGTGTCTTAATTTATTGACTTTAATAACTGAGATTTCGACTTAACAAATTTAATTACCATCCTTTTGCTGTTCAGACGGGAACATATACTTTAGGTAAACAAAAAGTCTAAAATTGTAATCTTTCTTTGGTTTCTGTCCATTCATTGAATTTAATACACAATCACATGAACTTATTGACGTCAGTAAAGTCATAGCAGTCAGTGAAGTCATGGAAATTTTTGAATTTATTAAAATCATTGGAAACTTGAAGTCATTGAAATTTTCACAATTATTCAATTTAAGGCAATGTCGTGGAATGTAATTTTATTTTATTAGTTAGGTTACTTCAATGACAATAGTTTTATTTGCTTTTTTTTATTTATTTAATTGCCTTTTTTTAATCTTAACTTAAGCCTATTTTTTTAAGACAATCGCAAGATGTAAGTTGGAAATGATAGGTAGAGATAGGAAGATAGGTAGAGAAGCATTGAGATGCTTCTAAACTCTGGTGACAATAAGTTTTATTCCGCACTTCATGGGTGGCATCCGAACTGATGCCAATATACAGAAATTTGTCAGAACACTTATTTAATTGCTCTAGGTATTGTTCGGCTGCTGGAGAAATTGAATGGTTTTAAAGGTAATAAATGACCAGAATAGAATTTCAGCAATTTCATACGATTTGGTCAAAACATATGCAGGAAAGACCTCGCACGTGGAACCAATGGATCTCTGACCTATCAGTCTATCGTCCTCTCTGCTTAAAACTTTAGAAAGACTAATTGATATCCACCTTCGGCAAAGCATTAGCCCAGTTTTTCTCTCGCCGTTCCAGAATGCGCACTGCAAAGGCAAAACGGTTGAGACAGCCTTACTTTCGCCTGCGCGCATTATTGAAAAATCTTTGGGCATTAAAGAATACACCATGGTGGCTTTTCTTGACATTGAGGGACCATTTAACAATGTCAAATCAAAGGCAATTACCGACGCACTAGCAAATCTGAAAGTGGATACTTCGCTCGGAATGTGGATCAATCAATTGCTTACATGCAGTATTATTTACACACAGCTGGGCGGAGCAACGGCCAGAAGAATTGCCTGCTGCGGTACACCCCAAGGTGGAGTCTTGTCACCTCTTCTGTATAACCTGGTAGTAAATGAGATACTGGTGGACCTGGATACATCAGGCTGCAGAGTGATCGCTTATTCTGATGACGTTGCTATTGCTGCTTCTGGTAAGCTTCAGGGAAATCCTCCAATATGCTCTTCTTCGGCTCACCAGATGGGCCTCCAAATTTGGACCGGGGAACTCGTTCTCTTCACGAGGAAATATAAAGTCTCCCATAGACGCTCCTATGGTAAATTGCACCAGTCTTACCTACACTGATAAGAAGTAGTAGTAGTAGTAGTAGTAGTAATATGATTTTATTAATACTTCATTTTACTAGATTTACAATTTCACAAATTATAGCATTGGCTTTTGCCGTCAGCCAGAAAAAGAAAGGGTTTACTATCACCTAAATACATAAGTACTCGTAGTAATAAAATAAAAAAAAAATAAAAAAATAAATAAAACAATGTATATAAGCTTAATAGTTTCAATAGGAAAATTTTAGATCTTAGCTTAGTAGTTAATTAATTTCAATCAAATTTAAAATGCTTCATTAATAATTTGTTGACGATATCGCAGAGCGGACTTTACATAGCTATACAGAACCGCCCAGTCGTGGCCATTTAGTGGGTTTATGGTTTCGCTTGTAGATAGAGTGAATTTACTCCAATGAACTCTCCTTATCTCACCCAAAATGGGACAGATCCCAACAAGGTGCTGTACATTTTCTTTCTCCCTGAGATTGCATAAACTACACTCTGTGTTTCGCTCAGGGCCATGTGGGACATAGTTTAGATGCAAAAGCTCTCCCCTAACTTTGAAAATCCAAGAGATAGTATCTAGAGTGTAACGGTCATTGAAGTAGTTTTTTACTCCGAGGTCGTGCTGGAGTATACGATACATGTTTCTAGACTCACTTTGCTGCGCTCTGTCTGTAAACTTTTGGAAGCTAGTCTTTTCGAATTCGCCCAGAATAGTTTGAAAATAATTTTTCCAAGACTCCGCGCCTCCTTCTTCGAGCCTGAACAGTACATTGTATTGAAAAGCCAGCCTTGACCATTCCTCGAAGGACTGTAGTTTTCGCTGAAGAAGGTGCTTTGTAATCATATGGGGAAGTCGGTGACTTGGGAGTGACATTATTTTTTCCACGTGGCTGAAGTGCATGCTAAGGGTAAGTATGTATAATGGACGAATCCCAGTTTCTAGGTGTAACGTATAAGTAGGGGTATTTTCTGGTAATCTGAATATTTTTTTGATGAAGTACCTCAGCAGCTTCTCCACCTCTTCATACTGAAGAAATCCCCATATCTGAGCCGCATAACACATTATTGACCTCATTACCGCCTCAAAAAGTTTGTATTTTGCACTAGGGGCTACATTTTTCTTCCCCAAGATTACTCTCCAATTGCAGTTGATGGCAGTTTTGGCTTCCTTCAGTTTCTCTTGAAGATGTTTTCGAAACGATAGCTTTGGCGTGATGATGACTCCAAGGTACCTATATTCCTTTACTACCTCCAGTACTTCGCTTTCCCAGTTCCACTTTTCATCTCTTGCATACCTCCCTGTCCCGTTTCGAAACACCATTATTTTGGATTTGCTCGTATTAACTTTAAGATTCTACAAACAGCAATACCGCTGCAATCTGTGTATCATCATTTGCAACATGTGTGGGGTCTCCGCCAGTATAACGATGTCATCCGCATACAGGAGCATTTTGATGATCAGCCCGACGAACATGATCCTACCTGGTAAGTATGTTGTAAGGTCATCTAAAAAGAGCGAGAAAAGTAAAGGACTTAGTAGGCAGCTTTGCTTTACTCCCATTTTCGTCTGAAACCACGCGGATCCTTCATTTCCATCCCAGACTGAGGTCTTGTTTTCATCATAAAGGCTTTGGATTACTTTGAGCATCTTTGTTGACATTCCCAGGTCGCTCAGCTTGTAGAAGAGTACATTCATATCGATGGAGTCGAAAGCCGCCTTGAAATCCACGAAGAATGCATATAACTTCTTTCCCCTAGACAGATAAGATTTTACGATACTTGTTAATGAAATTATGTTGTCCACAGTTGAGTATTTCCTTCTGAAACCAGCTTGAAACTCCGAAAGCAGGTTGTTTTGCTGTATCCACTCTGTTAAACGATCAAGGATGACACCCGTGAATATTTTCATGACAGAGTTCATGAATGAAATGCCACGATAATTATTTGGGTCGTTAACATCCTCTTTCTTGAACAAGGGGAATATTATATTTTCTCGAAAACTGTCTGGCACTTCACCCGTAGTGAATATGAAATTATATGTTTCCGTAAGTTTTTCCATAAAATCTTCAGTGGCATATTTAAAAAATTCATATGGAACGCGATCATCCCCAGGCGCCTTGTTCAGGCTGCATCTATTCACTGATAATTCAAAATACCTGTGTCTTATTTTGGGTAGGAAATTGAACTGAAAAATCAATCTACTAGAACGCGTCAGGAAAGCCAATGTATCACTCTATTCCAGTAAAAATGCTATATTTAGGAGCTGAGGTATGAAACCTCACTCAACTAGCTAAGACGAAAAGATTTGCATGCATTTGCATCAGTGCTGCACTGAGAACTGCTCCCTCGCGGCACGTAGATATTTTCGGTAAACAGATTGCGGGCTGTACGGCCATCCCTCTAAAAGCTTCCTCTCAGTGGTCTACTCGTAGCTATCGCATTGGGCACTCCTCGATCCCTGATCTTCTCAACCTCACCCACGAAAACACAGACTACACCCCGCCGAAACTGAGATTTGACTTCCGTGCGACCATCCCTGAATGGGATGAATGGGACATCTCCCCCCTGTCGATGGTAGTTCGGTTCACTTCTTTATAGATGGCTCTAAGACCAAGAGTGGGGTGGGTTGTGATGTTTTCTTCGAAAAGCTTAATCTCAGCATCTCGTTTCGCCTCCCTGATCATTGTAGCGTTTTTCAGGTGAAAATCATGACGATTAAGGAAGCCCTGTCCTGGCTGAAGTGTAATGTTCTATCTGTCAGAGATATTAGCATTCTCACTGACAGCCAAGCGGCAATCAAGTCTCTGGAATCGTGCACTTTCACTTCAAAGGCCGCCTTAAACTGCCGTTTATCTCTTATGGGGATGACAGAGTAGTTGAACATTCACCTATGCTGGGTGCCAGGCCACAAGGACATTCCAGGAAACTGCAGGGCGGACGAGCTCGCCAGACAGGGTACTATTCTGAAGATTCTGCCTGATAGGAAAGCACTGGCCTAGGCTGTATCATAAACGTACTGCACTTGACACTGTCTTATAAGCCAACACGCCAAAAGACTTGCACTCTTCTCCAACGACTTCTGCGGAAGATGTAGAGAAGAGAAGGAGGAGGAAACCATCCTTCACCCCCTATGCACTTGTCCATCCCTGTCGCATAAAAGATTACTCCATCTAGGATTCCCCCTTCCTTGAAGACCTCGGCAATCTGGCAACCTTACATCCATCGCTTTATCAAAAGCTGCGATTGGTTTTGGTAGTCCCGGAGTGGTCTAATGGTTGATCCATGGTATCACAAAGGACCTTCACTGGTCTTAGACAACCAGCCTAACCTAAGCTAACCTAAGATTATTTCAAGCTTAAATTTGAATAGCGCGACGTCCTAGGTAAACGTGGCGCAGAACAGTCGAGGAGGAATCGAGCTCTTTAGCAATGAGTTGGAGGCAACTCAAAAGCGTACCGCGGGGAGAGTGGTTGTGTGTGTGTATGGTGTGTGTTTAGTACGTAGGCGTATTCCTGGAATCGATTACTCAGGTTTGCGAATCGTACATGCTAGTAGCACTCGGGCTATTAGTATCTATGAAGATAACACATCCTTGGCGCAACCTAAAAAAAACTCAAAAGCGTTGCAGAATTCTGAACAAGATGGCGCGCAGGCACGAAATAAACCGTATTTTGAACTCAGTTGAATATGGAAACTATAACCACAATACACAACGAACATTTTTCATTGATTTAGATCGTTTTATTTTCGTCGTGTGATGTACATATATGGATCATGTGTGATATTGAAATGCGGCTATTGGAAGCATTAGTATCAAACAATCGATGGCAAGAACCTTGGAGTAACAAAGTATCTCTGAACATATTTTAGCGCCACCTACGATTGAGATGGTGATTGTTATCTTCAGTTCGCTATATTCAATAATTGCTTTCTGACTAAATTATACTTAGTTTACACTCAGTTATTGTTCGGTTGTTATTTTAAGTGTCAAAGTAAAAGGGAGCTGAGTATGGATCAGTCAAAAAACGCTCCTATTGCGACATAGTAGCTGAATGTTGACTCATATACTGTGCAACGCGTGGAAACCTCTTGAAAGATAAAATTCTGCATTTATTAATATTTATTGATAACCTTGATAACCCGTTGTTTTTCACTAAGTCCCCTATGTCTATTAAAAACCAATCGTCACCCAAAAAATTATCTAACCTACATTCCCTTATCTTAGCTAGAAACAAAAACCCGAACATATTTCAAAACCCCATGCAAACATAAATCGCACTACGCTCCATCTATATTTTCTTTTCTTTTTTTTTCTTTTTTCTTTTAATTTCTTTTTATTATTATTTAGAAAAAAAGAAAAGGAAAACAAAAACCGTATATCAGCGGCATTACGCCAAAAAATTCTTTGATGGCAAGGCAATGGCAAGGCCGTTTTACGTCAGACACAAAGTGAATGAATCGAGATAAGATACAAGTACTAAGAAATTAAATACGATTTCAAAGGTTAAGTTTAGCTATGATAGGTATCTAATAAAAAGGGAAGAGAAAAACCCATCAAGAGGGATTTCAAAAGATTGCGATAATAGATCTAGATCGATCAGCTAGAACTAACAACTACTCGTCGAGTAATGTACCTCTCACGCATGTTATTTTTAAGTGTCCTTAACTATTTTTAAAGCACACCCCTTGGCCTATCTATCGCGAGCAGAAGATAATGCCTAATTAATTGAAGTAGATTTAGTTTCGAATGAAAACATTTTAATTTTGCGGATCATGGTATCACGCAATAGTTTTATTACCGCCGCCCTCTTAGAGTCACACTCTAATATTGTGAAAGTCGATAACATGTCTTTACCACCACCAACACTTGTATTTACCTATAACCACCACTGTTTGTACAACTTTAACAGCATTTGGTGAAATTATTCGACGTAGACGGTCTCTCTAGCGAGATAAGCTTCGACGGATTTGTTTACTATCTCTACACTTTACACGACTGAAAAAAAAAGTAAACAAAGTACGCGCTTTGGTTATGATAGGAAATAACCTAGCTTCCTGGATTTAACCAGTTATTGTTTTGATCATACGAAGATTTGAGATTATTACACACGGCCTTGGTCAATAGAGATGGTTACAGCACGAGACTCTATCGCACCATATACTAGCACAAATGCGCCCAAGATATGGAGTTAATTATAAATTTAACCTTTTGTAAGATTCACTCAGTATTTATTTATAGATTGAGAAACCTGAAGATGTAAGAACGCATTAAAACGGGCTGTGGAGAAAATATGACGAAATATACACGGCCTATGTCAACAGAAAATTCTTTAGGCGAAACGCCAACAATTATGGTTGATTAACCTACGCAGGTTGTTTTTTTCTCCTCAGCTTTTTTATTTTTTATTTAAGTATTTTAATGGATTATGCGTCACATACATACTAAGTGTATGTTGAACTAAAAAAAAAAGATAAAAATAAATTTCATGGTACACGCCGTACAGGCATGGCCGATTTTAGAGTGACGAGAAAGATATCTTTATTAAAATGTTTATCTTTTCGATTTTTGAAGAAAATATCAGGGATATCACATGCTTCGAAGATGTGAATTTGAATGATAAATTTTCAGATATGGCGAACGTCCACTGCTCAACAAAAATTCATAATCAGGACACGTTGCAATCTAAGTACCACATTCCAGAGAGTGTAATTTCGACGACATTCCAATTTTACTCGTATACAGCCTTATTAGCCGGTATACACCATTCTTACAATTATTTTAATTCTCGCTTGAAATATTTTTCAATTGATTACTGTTTATCTTAAGATGATTTGTTTTGGGATGGTCACAGCCAAATAATGTGAACACTGGATAAATCTGGTTATGTGCTAAACTTGCTACACGTTCGATGTTGTCTCTCACTCGATAATTGATATATTTTTGTGTATCTGTGTTACGTGAGTTGATATGTAAACAGTATCTCAGACAAGCAATTCAATTGGAAGTTTCCGGAATGTTTAAAGTAAATAAAGGGCGTGACTTGATATACAGTTACACAATTTTGTTGTATCTATACAAAAACATCGACTTAGGAGTTCACATTGATGGCTGGGCCATGTAGAGCGGATGGAGTCCAAGGTTCCAACTTCCAATCCGAAAAGTTTTTGAATGCACCTCGGATGGATAGCGTAGTAGAGGACGACATCGTGGTAGGTGGCGCAAACAAGTGGAAGGGGACCTAAACCAACTTGTCATGTGCAACTGATGCCAACTGGCTCGTAACCTGGCTGGCTTTGTTAGTTGATACCCAGGTCCACCCCGGACTGTAGCACCACCTAAGTAAGTAAGTATTCACATTATTCCTATGTGGACCATTTTAAAACATATATTTAGTTTACAATGCCTTATGGTAGACAAAGTGTCCAAAGCAATGAATAAGGCCTTCTCAAAATCTTTTCCGATCAGCGGACACAAAAATTATAGCAAACCACATTGGTGGAACGCGAGCATAGCAAAACTCCGAAATGATAGTAGGAAACAGTTCAACATAGCCAAGTCTTCACCATCCCCAGAAGACTGGGACACCTATAAGAACAGTCTCAGGGTATACAAAAGAGAGATAAAGAAAGCCCAACGAGAATCGTGGAGGTTATTCTGTAGCAATATAGAAAGGACAAATGATTCTAGTAGCCTGAGGAAAAGACTTTCTAAATTTCCTCACATAGCTTTATCCAGAAACCTAACGAAGACTGGACCATGGCCACTGAAGGAACACTTAATCTTCTCATGGACACTCATTTCCCGGGAAACTCTATAGATATAGACACATATTTATTATACCACTACTCAACCCTAGATATCTCGGTTGAAATAGTTAGCACCCACAAGATACAATAGGCTATTGACAGTTTCCTCCCATATAAGTCGCCATGACTGGGCATAATACCAATAGAACTACAAGAGGGGTATAATAATCCTAGCCCCCTGGCTCCACGAGATCATGGAAAAAAGTTATGGTGATCTTTGAACCGAAAGGCGGTAAGACCTCATACTACACTCCAAAAGATTTCAGACCTATTAGCCTCTCCTCTTTCCTTCTGAAAACTCTTGAAAGGCTAGTGGATAATTACCTATATATTCACTCAAAACTCAACGTACAAACCTTATCTAATTCCTAGCATGCTTATCGGAAAGGCTTTTCAGGGGAAACAGCTCTACACTCGCTAGTGGGACTCATTGAAAAATCTCTTGCCGTTAAAGAATACACATTGGTATCATTCCTTGACATAGAAGGAGCTTTCAATAACATCAATACAGTATCCATCATAAGAGCACTCGTAGACCTGGAAGTTGATTACTGCCTGCGAACCTGGATAGAACGAATGCCGAATAGCAGACAAATTCTGTCCGAGCTCGGGTACTATTCTACCAAGAGGTCAACGTACAGAGGCACACCGCAGGGAGCTGTTCTATCTCCGCTACTTTGGATATTAGTAGTGGATAAACTCACTTCATTAGAAAATAAAGGCTATAAAGTCTTTGCATATGCGAACGACATCGCCATAGCCATTTCAGGGAAATCCCCCAAACTCTAAGAGATCTAATGAACTCAGCGCTAAATATAATAGCAAAATGGACGGGCAGCGCTGGGCTTAACATAAGTTCGTCCAAAACTGAACTAGTACTATTTACTAGAAAATATAAAATCCCGATCATACTCGTAGGTCCACCTATGCTTAGAAACACGAAACTTAGCTTTACGGACAAAGCGAAATACTTAGGACTAACCCTTGATAGTAAACTCAACTGGAAACAGAACATTCTAGACCGAACCAAGAAAACAGAAATCACCATATACACCTGCAAAAAGGCTATGGGCCCTAAATGGGGTCTTCAACCAAAGATAGTCTACAGGTTATACCTGGCGGTGACCAGACCAATCCTGCTTTATGGCGTTGAGGTCTGGTGGCTTGCACTTGAGATGAAGTGCAACACCAACTCTATTGAACGAGTATAACGATTAGCATGTACGTGCATCACATATACTTACATAACACATACATATACAGTAAAAGCCTTTTAATTCGGAATTGTTTAATTCGGAAAACTCGTTTATTCGGAATAAATGAGAGTCGATTTTCAATTTTTTATGTAGAAATTAAATTAAATTAGCTAAAATTAAATAACGCAATGATTGAACACGTATAGGTAGCAAATAGATCTCAATATGTAGAAGTCATCAAAATGTCTATGGGGGGAGTCCCGGCAATTCGCATTTAGAAGTCGGGAAAAACCATAACAGTACAGTTTAAGTTGGCGATAAATGTAAATCGTAGTCCTTAAGCACAAAGTTGATACATATTTCTGCATAAATAAAAATAAATTATAATTCAGGTAAAAATGTCAATTAAACAATCAACAAGTAGAGGTTTACACAAATCAAAAAAAAAATACAAATATTTGGCGCAACATCTCTTTAAGTGCCAGGGCCTAGCTTCTCGCAACCACTCATGTTGTGTGCGTTATATTTTTCACACGAATGGAAGGGACCTACAGTTTAATGCCGAATCCGAACGGCGATTTGAGAAGCTTTTTCGTGACAATAATACTCTCGGATGTTTGTCAGACGCTCGCGAGAGGTGGGACCGTGAAAAAACTTGTTGGTATTTGATGGGATTCGAACTTGGAACCTCATGCGTAGTGATCCGACACACAAACCACTTACGCCACGGCACCCACATGATTCTTAGATCGCTTTGAATGTTTTCACATAGCGTTTCTTCAAATTTGCCTCTTAAGACAATGACTATATCGTCGGCTTAGCCTCGGCACGTAATGCCGGTATCTGTCAATTTGTGCAGTAGTTCATCTACTACTAGGCTCCACGTCAATGGTGATGATACCCCTCCTTGGGGACAGTATCTAGTGGTGCTTATTGTGATGGTATTTTGTCCCACCGCTATCTCACCAGTCCTAGTTCTTAGCATCTCACACATCCAATTGCTTGTGGTGTGATTTATTCCTTTTATTTCGAGACCCCTCCTAATTGCTTCATGGGAGGTATTGTCGAATGCTCCTTCGATGTCTAGAAATGCGCGTACTGCCATTCCCTTGCTCTCCAGTGTATCCTGAACCAAACTTGTCAACTGGTAGAGCGCAGTTTCAGTGGATCTTCCTGCTCTGTAGGCATGTGGATTGTGGTGGAGAGGTATTCTTTCCAGCACAGTCATTCTTAGGTGAGTATCTATGACCTTTTCTAGTGTCTTTAGCATGAATGAAGTCAGGCTGATGGGTCTAAAGGATTTTGGTGAAGTCTTTTTCCCACTTTTGGAATGAATATGGCCTTTGCCATTCTTCATATTCTTGGTGTATGCCCAAGTACAACGCTGCTTCTCAATAGTCCTAGGAGGTGTGGCATAATGATTTCCTGGCCTTGTTGTAGTAGGGCAGGGAATATTCCGTCCATTCCCGGTGCTTTAAACGGCTGGAAGGTTTTCAGAGTCCTACTTAGCCTTTTATTCGTGCAGATGACTTCTGTCATCGCCCAGTTCTCTCTCCTGGGCCTTTTATACCTTCCTAATATATCTGTTCAAACGGTAGTGCATGCGATCATATGAAAACACAAGCGTTTTCACTCAGCTGAGGCCTACCAACTCCTACTCTCAACCTCCACGCGGTGACAGCCGGGTGCCTAGTACCTTAATCCAAAAAATGGGTAACCAACCCCGTTTGGCGGATTCTTGGTGGCAGCAGATGAGAGAGGGGGGGAAGAGTGCTTTTCTCACTAGAGCACTTCTTCCTGTTCCAGGCGGCAGCGGACGAATTCCCTAGACGGAATCAACGGTGGCGTCTATAGTTCCAGTTAGGTTGAACTTAGTGAATACCTTGCGCGAGCTGCTTCGACGTATTCGGATCACAGGTTGGTAAGGAATTTCCAATGTTGGTCAGGACATTGGAATAGAGATGGTGGCGGAGGAGCCCTTAATGGGCCAAGGGCAGCGCTCATACTAGTCGACTACTGGCACCGGTGTACCCGGCCCCTCGTCCTAGGGGAATAATTAAGGAACTGGCCCTCCAGGTTGGGGGTTGTGCCGTCGGGGTAACTTCCCTACCACGTAAAAAACGCATGGTTCCGAAACATCCAAAAGCCTCGGATAAGGATGACTCAACTAATGACGACCCCAGCAAACGAAACAAGGACAACGACCTTCGGATCTGTACTTGGAATGTTTTGTCCCTTTACAGACCACGTGCAGCCGAACAACTAGCAGAGGCCCTAGACTGCTATAAAGCAGATATTACTGCCATCCAGGAAGTGCGATGGGATGGGCCGGGCAAAAAGAGGATGAAAAACTGTGACATCTACTACGGTGATTGCTACAGAGGCAACAGGCAACGCTTATTCGGATGCGGATTTGTCATACGCGGCAGACTTAGGCAAGAAGTCTTAAGCTTCCGACACGTGAGCGAGCGTATTATGACTATCCGGATCAAGGCTAAATTCGCTAACTTAAGCCTAATATGTGTTCATACCCCCACAGAAGAAAAGGACCCTGCCACCAAAGAGTGTTTCTACGAGCTCCTCGACAAAACATACGAGCAATGTCCTAAATACGACGTTAAGATCGTATTGGGCGATTTTAACGCCAAAATAGGAAAGGAGGACGTCTTTGGTAGGGCAGACGGTAAGCAAAGCCTACACGACACCACGTCTGATAACGGACTAAGGCTAATTGATTTAGCTGTGGAGCGAAATGTCACCATAGCAAGCACATGGTTTCCTCATCTCGATATTCATAAGCAGACATGGCGGTCCAATGATCATGTCACGATCAACCAAATTGATCATATTGCGATCGACGCAAGGCATGCCTCCAGTATTCTGGATGTCCGGACCTTCCGAGCGGCGAACATAGACTCGGATCATTACCTTTTCGTAGCCAAGGTACGAATGCGGATATCCCAATCTGAGCAACAAAGAAGAATTACTGTGAGAAAATTTAACGTCGAAAAGCTACAATTGCAAGAGACCGCCAGACTCTTCGCTGAACGCGTATCCCGAAATCTCTCAATCACCCTTTTGGCGCCAGCATCAAGTACCGAAGACCAGTGGCAACAGAAACGCCGCGACTGATGTGCTGGGTCTCGCTCGCCCACCACCGCGAAACCCCTGGTTTGACGAAAAATGCCAGCGAGTGCATGCAGCAAAACAAGAGGCATACAAAGCGGCGCTGCAAAGGAAGACGAGAGCTGCTCGTGAGCTCTACGAGCAAAAGAGACGGGAAGAACGTCGGCTTCTCCAAAAGAAGAAGAAAGAGCATGAGAAGCGCGCGTTTGAGAATATCGAGAGTCTATACTCCAGAAACAATGTACGGAAATTTTACCAAAAGGTAAAAAGAACGTGTCAGAGAAGTAATACCCGTACAGAAACCCGTAGAGATGAAAATGGAAACCTCGTAGTAGAATCATAGTCAGTGCTGAGAATATGGAAAAACCACTTCTGCAGACTGTATAACGGCGACGAAGACCAGCATCCCGCTGTCAGGCAGAATGAACCATTCAACATAGACGATGATAGTCAAAATTTCCATCCACCTGACCAAAACGAAGTGAGGATAGCAATATCCAAGCTAAAATCGAACAAGGCTTCTGGACCTGACGGCTTACCGGCCGAACTTTTCAAGACAGCTGGGGATGAATTGGTAGAGTGCATACACCAACTCATTTCTAATATTTGGTCAGATGAGTGTATGCCTGATGAATGGAATCTCAGCATCGTTTGCCCGATCCACAAGAAAGGAAACCCCCTCAACTGCGCCAATTATAGAGGCATCAGTCTCCTCAACATCGCATACAAGATCTTTTCTGCGATATTGTGTGAACGCCTGAAACCTTTTATGAACAGCCTGATTGGACCCTATCAGTGCGGTTTCAGGCCAGGAAAGTCCACCATCGATCAAATCTTCACACTTCGGCAGATCCTGGAGAAAACCCACGAATTCCAAATCGATACTCACCACCTCTTTATCGATTTCAAGGCCGCCTATGACAACATCTATAGAGAAGAACTTTATAGAGCCATGTCTAGTTTTGACATCCCTGCCAAACTTGTCCGCCTGTGCAGGATGACGATGCAAAACGCTCGCTGCTCCATCAAGGTCGGTAATGACCTCACCGAGACCTTTGATGTCAAAAAAGGCTTTAGACAAGGTGACGCGCTGTCATGTGACTTCTTCAATATTGTACTTGAACGGATTGTGCGGAACTCACAAGCCAACACCGGAGGCACAATCTATTACAAGTCTGTACAACTGCTTGCATACGCCGACGATATAGACATTATCGGAAGATCTCAGCGGGCTGTCACCGGTGCTTTTGCAAGCATTGAGACGGAAGCGGCCAAAATGGGTTTGGCGATAAACGAGGGCAAAACCAAGTATATGCTGTCAACTAGAAGGGAAAACCAACACCGACGAATTGGACAAAACGTCACCGTGGGCAGCTATAACTTCGAGGTAGTAAGGAACTTTGTCTACCATGGCTCTGCTATAAATTCTACTAACAAAATCAGTGCAGAAATCAATCGAAGAATAACTCTTGCCAATCGCTGTTTTTTTGGGCTTATAAGGCAATTCAACAGTAAAGCCCTATCTCGAACAACTAAGGAGACTCTATATAAGACCTTGATCATCCCAGTCCTGCTTTACGGCGCTGAAACATGGACTTTATTAAAAGAGGATGAAGATATCCTTGGTCGCTTCAAGAGAAAAATTCTTCGTAAGATTTTCGGTCCCATTTGCGTTGACGGGTTTTGGAGGAGAAGATTCAATCACGAACTTTACGAGCTGTACAGCGACATCGACCTAGTCAAAAAACTGCGTATTGGACGTCTGAGATGGCTAGGACATGTAGAGCGAATGGACACCAATGCTCCGGCCCGCAGAGTCTTTGAATCTAACCCCGAGGGACGACGCAGTAGAGGGAATCATCGCCGTAGGTGGCGCGCATAAGTTCACGGGGACCTCGACCAACTTGGAGTGCGCAACTGGAGGCAATTAGCTAAAGGCCGAGCTAAATGGAGAGGCTTGTTGGTTGAGGCCCAGGTTCACCCCGAACTGTAGCGTCACCTAAGTAAGTAAGTAAGTAAGTAATACATCTGTGCTGCTGTAGATTATCTACCCGGAAAGTGTGTTTCTAATAGTAGAAGGGCCCTCTACTCTTCGGTGTAGCTGTCATCTTGCTTTTTTAGTGAGCCTGGCGCGCCTGCTTTCTCCTTAGCCAGTGCTTTATGTAATCTAGCCGCTGCAGTGGCTGACGCTATGTTCTTACAGAATACTCTGAAGCTATTTCTTTCAGCTTTTCTGATTTCCAAGTTGTATCTTGTTAATTGCTCGGTGTATGTTTGCCAGTCTCCGTCACCCTTTGCTTTATTAAAGAGCTTGTGCACATTTGATCTTAGTTCGACTAGCGTTTTGTTCCACCAAGGAGTGTCCTTCGGATCCTTCTTACGGCTAATAGGGCAGCTGCTTTCTTATGCATCTTTAATAGCCCTGTTGACCACATCCACATTGTTTTCCAGTTCTAGGAAGTAACTCCTTTAAGTATGTAGGTAAGTAAGTGTATTATAATATATAGTCGTAGTTTATTTAACCGGTCCCTATTTACAAGATCGTTATAAGCTGGCGTACCTTATTTAGTTAATTTATTTTGCTGGACATTCTTCTAATCAGTCTACCCAATAAACATCTCTGTAGAATATATTATGATAATGTATCGCATAAAATATAATATTCGCTAGCATTTCTTTTGCCTTTTAATTAAAAGTGATAGATGTTGTCGAAACGACAAGATAATCAAGCAAACCAACTTAAAAAAAAATAAAAAATTCAAGCAATTTTCATAAATTTCATTCTGACAATGACCCATTTGCGCATCTAATGCTAAAATTAAGTCTGCAACACCAGAATAAATATTTATTTTCATATTTTTTTTCTTATTTTTTTTTAAATATCCAAAAGATAAAAGAAGATAAAAACAGAACTTAAATTTATCTCCAAACTATAAATAAATTCCTTTGGGAAAAACAATGGAAACATAGTCCACGTGAACGAAGCGTGCACAATGTCACTTGATTAGAAAATATTTACTCATATAAATCATTTTTTTTTTGTTCATTTTTAAATGAAACATCTTACGATTTCTAATTACGGGACAAATGACGATCAACTCGTTCGCAATAGATTGCGAGCATATCTATCTGCGCACACAAAGCCTTACGAGAGCAGATACTATATTTTGTTCCTTAATTATAATTTAATCTCCTCTCCTCAATGTGAGTGTCGTGTGAATATTTTCATTTTCGAATAAGTAATAAAATTGGCGGCAAAATAAAAAAATATATTATTTGAAAGAGCCCTGACATTGGATGCATGAGTTCAGATGCCTTGACTTCAATACAAATAAAAACACCTACTTCATACTTAAATATCTCGTAGATACTCACTTATAGTCGCATCTTCACGATACAAAGTTTGTTTCGTATTGACGTAACAAACATGAATAGATTTCCTAGAATAACTACAAATGGGGAATTCACTGGACTTTGTGAATGGAAAGATACAAGATACAAGAAACCCCCCTAAATCGTGTTCGTGTCTATCGAATGTTATTGGTAATCCACAGCGGTAGAGAGAATATTCAGTGTTGACCTTTATAACAACAATTATTTTGTTATTTTCTTTTTTATATGTAGATAACCCTGTGGTGAACTGGAGAATACTGTCGCTAATTTTAATTAATAGCCGCCCTGTTTTGTCTGGAGCGCGTTCATATGGCCTGTGATCTGGAGTCCAGAGGTTTATCAAATTATTGTTATGTTTTATGAGCTAATGAGTACATTTTACCAGAGCGCAACCAGTTCGTTGTAAATCTAAATATACTCTAGAGATACAAAGAGTTCGGTTATAAAATAAAAGAATGATTTTCTGAGCTTTGATTTCTTTTCTGTTGAATCATTAGATAAGACAGCTGTTTAGAAGTGAGTCATAACACATGACACAGCAGATATGGCATGACTCTGTGTGTATGTATGTACGTACAACTCAAGTGGCTAGTAAGAGGTAGATACTGCAATCAGGGATTCTTCAAAGGAACTTGAGCCAGTCTTATGAATCAATTAGCTCGGAATTACCTTTCTTACTTTAAATTTTTACTTAGTTAAATTCTTTCCTAGTGCAGCGTCTTGAGGAGACAAATTGAAGCCTCTGGTTCTCGGAGTGCCAATGTACATTTCATTGGAGTAACGATAGTTTACTTGCTCTCCAACATTTTGACATGTTCTATAGTATAAAGCAGACATAAGGCCTGTTGCGGAAAGTAGACCTAAGGCAGAATGAATCCGAAGAGCTAAATATTCATTTTCATAACATTAGTGTTTACTCTGTCTCTGGCCTAAGAATACTTTTGGGAGCAGGTTCAGCCAGGGTCCATAATGTATGCTCCCCAAAAAAAAACCAAAACCCTAAGAGCTCTTGAATGGACTCTATGAAGTCTAAATCTAAACTTTTCGATCGCATCTTTGCTACGTTCGTACGAAACACTACCTCTCGGCCAGTCAATGGAAGATGTCTTCCGGCAAAGTGACTTTGGATCAGCTTAGAACAAAGTCGCGGTGAAAGGATGCTCAGTTGCATCCTCCATCCCTCTCGATCCTCCGTCATTGACTCCAACTCATCAGGGGGAATCCCTAGACGGCTCCGAAAGTGATGTCGGACTTGATCCAACCAACTACTTCTAGGCCTACCGAGGGGTCGCCTACCTGGTGACATGTCAATCATGGCCCGTCTTGGAAGCCAATCTGGGGGCATACGCACTACGTGACCAAACCATCGAAGCATAGATCGTTCCGTTCGGAGAAGTAGCTGCTCAATATTGAGCGCTTCGCGTACTCTGGTGTTGCGCACCCGGTCCCTACGAGTTATTCCAGCAACACCGCGAAGGAACCTCATTTCGGCAGCTTGTACCCGCGTTCTTATTCTTTCGGTCACTACCAAAATTTCATGACCATAGGTGGGAGTTGGAACATACACTGAGTTAGAACCGATAGCTTAGGTTGAACACTAAGTTCGGCCTTCCTTATAACAGATTGACCAAGCTCTCTCAAAATTGATCCAACCTGGCCAATTCTAAAGGATAACTCGGCATTACTCTTTCCATCACTCGTGAATAAGACCCCCAGATACTTAAACGTATTCATCTGCTTCAGTGAGACTCCATTAACATGTAGAATTCACTGAATAGGCGTTCTGGAAACGACCATTACTTCCGATTTGTTCACGTTTACCTTCATTCCAGCATCATCACAAGCGGACACAAACCTTTCGAGTGCGTCCTGAAGTTCGGTTTGAGAGGACCACGGATGACCAAATCATCAGCAAATGACTCCTTAAGTCTCCTTTTTACAATTAGATTTGTTACACATTCTGGCTCCTGACACAACTTCTCTAACGTTAGCAAAACTCATGTAAAAGGGTTCACGATAAATCAAAAAACTCCACTGAATATTGCCGAGACCTATAGCCGAATTCGTCTGTACTCCTCATCCCAGATATTTGAACTTTTTGCACTTGAGAAGTACTTACTAAGGTGGCGCTATTGTTCCGGATGAACCTGAATCTCAACCAACAAGTCTCTCCATTTAGCTCGATCTTTAGCTAATTATCTCCAGTTGCGCACTTCAAGTTGGTTGAAGACGCTTGAGCTTGCGCACCACCTACGGTGAGCAGGCCCTTTACTGCATCATTCCTCTGGGTTGGATTCGAAGACTCTGCGGGCCGGAGCGTTGGTGTCCATTTGCTATAAATATCCTAGCCATCTCAAACATCTAATACGCCGTTTTTTGACTAGCTCGATGTCGCTGGACAGCTCATATAGTTCGTCATTGAATCTTCTCGGCTTGAGACTTTAGCTAATTCTAGCCAGAGAGATTCCGAGGAGACCAATGATCTGCATTTGGCTCCCCAACATGACCATTGAAAGCAGTAAACACATCAACTGTTTGAAATTCCATAATCCAACGGTTCCCATGGATGATTGGAAAGTCATCAAGGCTGAAGAACCATACAACAATACCCAGTCTTTCTTATTACTGATCACCGAAGAAAGTGCCGTCACCCTGTAAACTTCGCTTCGGTATAAGACATGCCAAGGTTAAAATCTTCAGATCAATAGGTCCGAGCGACGACTCAGATGAAGTCGACGATACCAACAGGCTGTTGGAGGACATGAGGATCGGGATCAACCTACGAATTACTTCAACAACATGAGACCATACCGATGCTGAAAGTCATTCAGATTAATCTGCGTCACTCGATTTGTGCTACAGATAATCTGATGGTCTTTCTGAAGGAGGAAGACATTGACATCAGCATTGTCCAAGAATCGTGGGTTAATGGCCCTAACATAAAAGGCCTAAACAAGAACCAATACAACCTTTTCTAAAACCGCAATAACATCAACCAAGGTAAGCCAAGAATCTACATTCTAGCTAAAAAACCAATTAAAGCCTTTATATGTCCAAATTTTAGCTCTTCTGATTTAACAGTTGTTAAAATAGAGAACGCGGGCAGGGCGCATCTCATAAAGGCATCCATATGTATGGCACACGACCGACAAGCACAGCCGGAGGAAGTCCATGACGTAACAATCGGCATCTCCGCTACAAGGACCAACCTGCTGATGGGCTGCGGCGCCAACGCCAGACATACGGTATGGGACAGCTCAGAGAACAATGAATGCGGTGAGTCTTTGTTTGATAATATTATTGAAAACAACCTTTCAGTCTACAATAAGAGTAACACCCTGACTTTTATCTCTCCGAGTACGAATAATTTTAACGATTGGGAGGACGTTATTGATGTCACACTCTACAGTAATAACGATGATATCAAAGTTGAAATATGGATAGTTTGAAATCTTTCTCAGACCATAACTGGATATCATTCGTTGTAGATCTCGAGATTGAGACTCCTTGTTTAATACGGTGTATAAAGCCTCGTGCCCAGTCAAATATAGCAAGAAAACATTCCCACCTTGGTGGAACGAAGAACTCTCACGTCTTAGAAAGTTGACGAGAGAGACCTTCAATATCTGCCAAAGCTGTAAAAACTGGTAGCCCTAGAAAATATAAACAATCTGTCAGAGTAGTTAAGAAACAGTCATGGATAGAATATTGCCAATCCATTGAAACCCTTAAGGACTCTGCAAGACTCAGTAAAATTCTATCGAAACAACACTCCAATCCATCCCTCCTTAGAAAGATGGATGGGGAATGAACTAAGTTTTCCCGGGTGCACAGATAATAGCGCAGAGCCTACAAACTCTCAGCGCAAGCAATCTAATGGCTGAGAAAACCTTATATCCTTTATTACAGAGGAAAAAATTTCCTGAGCCTTAAACAGCTTCACTCCTTATAAATTCCCGAACCTGGACGGCATTCTACCCATTATGATAGAGGTCGCAAGACCTAGCCATTCCATGGCTCACGTCGATTTTCGGGAGCTGTTTACTGAACAACCACGTACCCCCTTCACGGAGATCAGTGAGATTGGTTTTCATCCCAAAGGCAAGCAGATGCGTTCATGAAAACTTGAAAGATTTCAGACCACTCAGTCTAACTTCCTTTGTACTGAAGACTCTTGAGCGACTCCTAGACAACCACTTGCTAGGCAAAATAGAACCATCCCTCTCGCATACCTCAAAGGTAGAACAACAGAGACAGCTTTTCACGAGGTAGTGCGCACTATAGAAAACTCCATACATTAAAAAAAATACCATATACCCTAGCTACCCTTCTAAACATAGAAGGAGCCTTCAATAACGTACACACTGAAGAGAGTCCCTTACGGAGCTGGGAATAGAAAGCAATCTAAGTGAATGGATCGTCTCTATGCTTAGCACTAGAATTATTCAGGCAACACTAAGCAATAGCAATATAACCAAAATTGCCAGTAGGGGAACACCCCAGGGCGGTGTTATCTCACCTCTACTATGCCTGATAGTTATGAATAAAATCCTTTTAACATTAGACAGAGAAGGAATCAAGGTAGTCGGGTATGCAGACGATATGGTAAATACTAGTGTCAGGAAAGTTTCTCTCCGTCCTAAGCCAAATCACGGAAAATGCTCTGAGCAAACTAAGCGCTTGGGCTAAAAAGTGTGGTCTCGGTGTCAACTTGAGCAAAACTGATCTGATGCTCTTCACCAGTAAAACCAAAATACCTGACTTCACACTTCCTCGGCTCAATGACCAACCGCTCTCCTACCAGTCCAGGTATTTAGAAGTTATCATATATTCTAAACTTAACTGGAAGCTAAACATAGAACAACGAGTAAATAAGGCATGTATAGCTTTCTATGACTGTAGCAAAACCGTCGGGAAAAATGGGGACTGCAGCCAAAATTGACCTTATGGACGTACACAGCCGTGGTATGACCAATTCTCACGTATGGGTCAATAGTATGGTGGCCGGGTCGAAAAAAAGCTTATAATATAACCAAACTTAATAAGGTAAAAAGAACTGCATGCATAGGCACCTCAGGCGCTCTACGGTTAGCCCCGACTCTTCTACTTTTAGATCTACACATAATAAACATGACAGCACACAGTGCGGTCAGACTCAGGAAGTCTGGGTGCTGGATTATGAAACCCTATAGACATTTTTGTTTTTCCTCTTGTACAACCCATGCCCACGTGGCAACGACACTGCGACCTGAAATATCTATTGTATCGGAGGGTTGGAGTTAGTCTAACAGACGTACTACCTCCTTATGAAAGTGAGTATGTTTTTAGTAATGGAGCATTTCAGTTCCACTAAAGTAAGTATCTCCTTGTGGAGAATATGTTTCCTTAACCAGTGTAGTGCCGGGCATTCACAAAGAACGTGTTCAGATGTTTCATCCTCCTCTAAACAGAACCGACAGTCCTTCTCATGGCACAGGTTCATCTTGTTAAGTTGGTATCTCAGGCCGCAATGGCCAGTAAGAAAGCTCACAAGCTTCATTCCATTGCTTTCGCTATCTAAGTTAAGAATTTCCTTATAGGTGTAAGGCTTGATTAATCGTTTGGATTGTTTTAGACCTGGCCCATTAGTCCAGTGGTCTTGACGAAATTTGTTTTCCCATTCGTTAATCAGTGTTGTAGCTGTGGCACAATAAGATTCAGGACCTATGAATGCAGATTCTGAGCCAGCCCTAGCAAGCTCATCTGCAGATTCGTTGCCCACAATCCCTTGGTGTTCAGGGACCCAACCAAGTTTTATCCTGTTGTATTTGGCAAGGTCTTGTAATGCATCGTAGCAGCATTTCACGGTTCTGGAGTCCATTAGATTGGACGACAGTGCCATACGTGCTGTTTGGCTATCTGAGAAGATATGTGTTCTAGCGCCTTTGATCCCCTGGCGGAGATTGTGTCTGGCGCAGATCTCAATGGCATGAATTTCAGCCTGAAACACAGTGGGAGTCGTACCCATAGGTACCGAAATCTTTGTGTTGGGTCCAAAAACCCCAGCTCCAACTCCAGAATCCATTTTCGAACCGTCTCGTCGGTGAACCAGACCAGACTTCTAGGGTCCAGTGTTGGAGCACCATTGGACCAGTTTTCGCGGTTCAATATTTCAACCTCGAATAACCTACCAAAGCAGTGTTGCCGACCATAATATCTGGTAAAGTGTAGAACATGTCTCTTTTAGGGATTGAGTTGAGTATCTTTAAATTTCCCACAAGGTCACTTGGTTTATACTCGTGATCTAGCTGCAGCCTGATGGCATATCTAGCAGCCATCTTCCTAATGAAGATTGGTAAGGGTGTAAGCCCTACAATAACTTCCACCTGTAATGCCAAGACAGGCAGTTCTTTGCAACTTCTGCAACTTGTTTTCCGTTGTCTGCTGGAGAGTTTTTGGCCACCAGACGATGGCTGCATATGGCATGTGATAGTGGGTCTAACCATCATTATGTACAACCAATGTATCATCTTAGGAGAGAGCCCCCAAGTTCTGCCGAATAGGCGTTTACTGGCACACAGTGCTCTAGTAGCGCGCTCTGTGGCGGACTTGATATGTGAATTCCAGTTAAGTCGTTTGTCAAGAATTACACCAAGATATTTGACCTCGCTGGAATAAACTAGTGTGGTGCCTCTGATTGTAATAGGTTCAGGGTTGACCTGTGTCTTCCTTATAAACGGCACCAGAACGGTTTTACTAGGATTGATGGATAGTCCTTCTTTGTTACACCATTCTACAACTTGAGATATTCCACTTTGCATGACGTTGGAAATAGTCGTGCCGTGTTTACCTCTGATAAAAACCGCATAACCAACGGTTGTGTAGCCTGATCTATGAAGATCTACTAACAAGTTGTCGATGACAATTGACCATAACAAGGGGGAAAGAACTCCTCCTTGAGGACGGCCTTTGGCTGCAGTTATAGACACCGACACTCCCCCGGAGGAGGAGGTAATGAATCGACATACCAGCATGGCCCTGATCCATTGGTTGGTCGATTCTTCGATACCTCTGCTACTGATCGCCCTTGCGATCGAGTCGTAACCAGTGTTATCGAACTCGCCCTCGATGTCAAGAAATGCATACAAGGCTATGTCCCTTGAACTGAGCGTTCCCTCTATCTTTTTGACGAGATAGTGAAGGGCACCTACTGTAGATTTGCCTTCCCTGTATGCGTACTGATTCGAGTGCAGAGGGTTAGACAGATCTAACCGGTCTCTAATATGGATATCTATGAGTCTCTCCATTGTCTTAAGGACGAATGATGTTAGACTTATAGGTCTGTATAATTTAGGCAGCTCGCTACGCCTATTGCCCGGCTTGGGGATGGAAACCAGATTAACCTGCCTCTAGGTGGGTCATATGTATCCCCAATTATAGCTGGCTCTGAATAAAGCTGTCAACTCCGGCAGGATGAGGTCAATTCACTTTTGGAGAAGTGCTGGAAGCAGACCGTCACCGTCGGGCGCTTTAAAAGGTTTAAATGTGCCTACCGCCCATTCAACTTTCTCTGGACTAAATATTTTTCCCGATAAACTATTAACTCTACTTAACACTTTTCGAGTACACATGAGATGTGTTAAGAGACGAGCCTGGGAAATGTACCTGAAGTAAGGTTCTAAGTTCTAAGGGCGCCGTGGCGTAAGTGGTTAGTGTGTCGGATCACTGCGCGTGAGGTTCCAAGTTCGAATCCCAGAAAACACCAAAAACTTTTTTCACGGTCCCACCTCTCGCGAGCGTCTGACAAACATCCGAGAGTATTGTTGTCTCGAAAAAGCTTCTCAAAACAAATTGCTCTTCGGATACGGGACTAAACTGCAGGTCCCTTCCATTCGTGTGGAAAATATAACGCACACAACATGAGTGGTTGCCGAGAAGCTAGGCCATGGCACAAGAGCTGTTGCGCCAAATATTTATTTATTTAAGGTTCTAAGTGTATCCACACGGTCCGTCGTGTAGGTTCCGTCATTCTTCTTCAAAAACCCCACACAGTTGACATGATCATATACGAGCGATTTATGGATTCGTGCCCTATGGACATAGTAACATTTTAAACTCTCTGCCGAGAACTTGTTTTGCCCGCAACAGATTACATATTATCCAAATTGAATTTCACAAAACGCTTCGACGTTCAATTCCCCACAAGATCAGAATGGCAAAATGGGCAGGTGATTAAGGATTCGACGTAACAATCTGCACAGACGGTTCAAAGATGGACCGTGGAGTCGGTGCGGGTATGTTTTCCGAATCCTTAAACATCTCTAAATCATAAAGGCTTCCGGATTCTGTCCGTGTGTTTCAGGCAGAATTACTCGCCGTCCGGGAAGCTTGTCTTCAGATCAAAATATATAACGCCAAGGCAAAAGATCACTATCTTTATTGATAGCCAAGCAGCCATCAAAGCCATTGCATCGGTTACTACATCCTCCAAGCTGGTGCTTGAATGCCAAAATGAACTAGCTTCGCTAGATAGCCAACTCGAGGTAACGCTGGAGTCGAATCGCGTCCTCCGTTTACGGATACCTCATCACGTAATTTGTATGTGTGTTGTTGCTAGATCTACTGACACAAATTTGTATCTACCGATACAAATTACGTTACCAGTCATCCGTTGACGTATGACGCGATTCGACCCCTGATTGGGTTCCAGGGCACAGTTACGTTTATGGAAACGAACTTGCGGATGAACTGGCTAGGCAAGGCTCAGCCCTCGACAGCTCTCTTGAGAAATCCGTTCAGATTCCGCTTGGAGCAGTCAAAGCAGAAATGTCGTCAAAATTCCTTGCCCAAGCCAACCTCAGATGGACTAGGCTAATAAACTGTGTCATATCTAGAAAGATGTGGCCAAACTAGAACAAAGCAAAAACAACCGATTTCTTAAACAGAACGCGTAGGGACGTCGCCAGGATAACAGCAACCACCACGGGTCACTGGCCTATAGGAGACCATGCAGTCAAACTAGGTATCCCACACAACACACGCTGTCGCAGTTGCAATGTCGCAACTGAGAAAGAAACCCTTATTCCCTTTTTAAGCGCCTGTCCGGCACTATCTAATGCCAGACAACGATCTTTAGAAAAAACCCTTTTTCGATTCCCTTGAGGAAGTCTCAGAGAGAAACCTTAAGTATTGAATAATCTTTTTAAACTCCATAGGTTTGATCTGGAGACTCCCCACCAACACACTTTTTACATTCAGGTACACGAGTTTTGTGGTATCAAAACGGCACCTAGTGCTAATTGGATTATTTCATTTTCTTACAAGAACCACCACACCTACCTACTTACCTACATACATACTTTATGAAATAAAATTTAAGATCCAAATAAAAATAAAAAAAATAATATCATCTCTTTTTTAATTTAGAGAAAATGTTATAGTTAAATCAAATTGGGTTATTACTTTTGCGCCGCCTTGTACAAACGTCTTTCTGCATTCAAATTTGTTATGATGCAATCTTCAGACAGACTGTGTAATTTAATTTTTTTTTTTAATTACAGAACGCCTTACCGCCATTGGAGGTGAAATGGCTCTCAATGCAGCCATTTCCTAAGACTCTCTATACCAAGACTAGTTCGTAATTAAAACCTAAAATCAACCAAAAATGTTAGCACATCATCTTATAAAGTCACATGTGTGCATATCATGGTATCACATTGCCTTCAATTGGCAACTCTCGCAGCACTCACAACAAAAGACTTAATCACACGAAACAATTAAAATGTTTGCATCATCAACGCGGGCCCGTACTTACCCCGTTCACATTTAGGGGGTGTTGGTTCATTCTATCTATGTATTTCATCGAACTGCCACTATTTTGGTCGACAATTAATGAATGGCGGGTGGTTAAACACCTCAGCACGATACTGGTCTCTGACTCAGTGACGCTAGTTGCCACTCAGTGAGCATGAGCTCGGCGAGTGACCACTGAAGGAAGTTATTTACGTGGGCAATTGACTGCCCCTGCGCGCTCCACCCATAAGCACCCCAGCCTTAGATAAATATTTACAGCCGCGTCATGTGAGCACAAGCACACTAGACACAGAAATAAAGCTATACCACAGACGTGATTGGAGCTGCGCATATCTAAGAAGTGCGAAATGATATTGCAAAAGCCGGGCGCGCGAGTGTTTTCCCAGACTGATAAGGTGGATCTGTGCCCTTGTTGTCTGCCCCCACAAACAACCCCTCCCCATTATCACCTGTAATCAATTGGCACGAAGAGCAAATGTAAACGTAAAACGAATTCCACGAACCCAGGTAGACATTGGTGCCAGAGAGCAGTGGCTACTGTGATAGGGATTGGAGTTTGATCACATGAGCGCCGCGATAGTGTGTTCTCGAGGTATGTAGCAGCGATTTGGGAATACGGAACAGCGCTCGCTGATAGATACTCTCATTCTCGAATGAAAACAACAAATCTTTGGGTCCAAAGTTGTTCGCACAGCAGCGTTGCCCGCTCGCTTTGCTACAATCATTCTCTGGACGAAGATGGATTTCTCTATGGAACACGTTTTGTTTTCGTTGAAAGCCGTGATTTTTTTATTACTGGCACGCCCCTATCACGTTCGGCAAACGTGATCGGACATTATGAGCGAATGTGTGAGTGTGTGCATGTTGAGTGGGAAATTTATTCGCACAAGCCCACTATTTTATTTGTTGTTATGTCGTCGTAGCCGCCGTCGTAGTAGTCGCCGTTGGTTGTTTGTTTAATTAAATTGTAATTTTTATTTTTTATTTTTTATTTTTTTTTGTTATTAAGAAATGGGAAGATTATCTTTTGGGGTGGTGTACTGGGAGAAATTGTTCGAGTGAATTGCGCGGCAACCGGCGGAGTTGTTGACAATTTAATTAGAGAGTTTTATGGAACTTATCAAATAGACGAGTGGATGACTTTTGGGGGTAAATGGATTTGTAAAAAGTTTCGTGTCTTTTTAACACAGCTATATGTGTAAAAAGCCAATATTGGGTTGATATGTATAAGTTTTCCTAGCCTCGCTTAAAATCAAAAAATCCATGACAATGAAACTATAACAAATATATTGGCACTCTTGATCCTACCCGTTCGCCTACAGTTCATCCACGCTTCTGTACCACAGGAAATCGGCAACTTCGTACAATACACAACATTGGATCCATGAATACCTACAATCGACTCTGCTTTCTAATGCAAGCCTTGCAAGAACTGATCTCCCTTTTATTGATTTGCCAAAACTCCCAAGATAGGAACACTTTTGCTTGCATAGATTTCACTTCCGTAAAGCAGCACGCAAATGTGAATAAGGCTATGGCTATGTAGCAGGAGACTAATACTAACGCACACAGTGCATTGATAAAAGCGATGCGGATAAGATGATATCTGCTAAGCTATCTTCCGTGTTCCTGGATATAATGAAAGAGAATCCAGGTCCTTCTCCTAGATGTTGCGATGGCGGATGTCATCAGGGTAATGTTAAGCTGATCGCCTTCGAAGACCAAAGGTAATTTTTTTTTTTTTTACAAGTTTGTGGCCACGCCCATAAGGCGTGAGCACTGTAATCAGAAAGATCTATTGTGCCAGGGGCCAACTTTTAGGACGGCAGTACTTCTACTCTCCTTATGAAAGCGATAATTACGGCTGCGAAGGGGTTCTTTCTCCTAATTCTACACAGAGCTGCACACTCACATACGAGTAGTATATACGAGGGCAAGGTGAAAAGTTCTCGGCCTGACAATGAAAGACTGCGATTTTCAGTTTAAAAATGATTTTATTTTTCTACATAATCTCCCTTGACTTCAACACACTTAGTCCAGCGTTTCTCCAACATCAGTATTCCTTCTCGGAAGTGAGAGTCTGGAAGGCTGTGAAAATATTCATCTACGGCCCTCTCAACTTCTGCATTGGATGCGAAGCGCTTCCCAGAAACAAATTTCTTCAAGTTTGGGAACAGATGGAAGTCTGAGGGTGCCAAATCAGGTGAATAGGGGGGATGGCCGAGCAAATCGTACCCCAAATCCCGCAGTTTTCCCATCGCCAACGCACACTTGTGTACAGGTGCATTGTCCTGGTGAAAGATCATTTTTTTCTTCTTCAAGCCAGGCCTCTTCTCGCGAATTTTAGCATCCAGCTGGTCAAGAAGGTTGGAGTAATATTCGCCTGTAATTGTTCTGCCTTTCTCAAGGTAATCAATTAACAGGATCCCTTCACATCCCAAAACACACTGGTCATGACCTTTCCGACAAATGCGATCGACTTCGCTTTCTTGGGCGCTGAACCACCCACTGCTTCGACTGCTATTTCGTTTCTGGCGTGTAGTGGTGGACCCATGTCTCATCCATGGTAATAAATCGCCGCAGAAAATCGGTCGAATCCCTACTGAATCAGTCCAAAGATTGCCGCGAAAATCGTTTGTGAATTTGCTTTTGATCGGCATTCAGCAAATGCGGCACCCATCTTGCACAGAGCTTTCGCATCCCTAAGTTTTTGTGCAAGATGTTTCGCACCCTCTCTTCCGATATATACACAGCCTCAGCTATCTCACTCACCTTCACTCGTTTATCGTCCAAAACGATAACATGCACTTTTTCGATGGTTTCGGGTGTGGTTGCGGTTTTTGGCCGTCCTTCACGAGGGTCATCTTCGAGGGACGTGCGACCACGTTTAAATTCAGCTGCCCACTTTTGAACGGTTGACATGGAAGGAGCAGAGTTCCCATAAACTTTTTTCAACTTTGGACGAATTTCCTTAGGGGTTAACCCATCCAAAACGAAGAATTTTATGACCGCACGATATTCAAGTTTATCCATTTTAACGAAAAACACGCAAGACGTCTACTGCAAAAATTCGTGTAAACAAACTACTTGAGAGAACAAGTTGAAACTTGTCATACGAACTAATGAGAAGTGCACCCAGGCAGGAAACTTGATTTTTTGCTGATTGGAACGCTATCTCTGCGACAGGCCGATAACTTTTCACCTTCCCCTTGTATGTTCTGCGGTTTCGTCCTCTTCAAGGCAGGGGCGGCAGATGATATTGTCCGAGATTCTCATTTTATTGAGGTGGTAAAGTAATTGACAGTGACCGGTAAAGAAGCTCACAAACCGTCTTAAGTTGTTTCTGCTGTATTTAAGGATATCAACAGACTTCTTTTTTTTTTTGAAGGGTTGGAGGCTCTTTTAGCTTGTCTGAGACCTTGGGAGTTATTGCAGTGAGAAATGCATATGTTGCTTTCCCAACTGCTTAGGTTATATTTAAAATCAGATATTCCCCAAAATGATTCAGGTTCAGTGACCACCTCAGAGGAGCCTTTTCTGGCTAGCAGATCCGCAGTTTCGTTGACGTCACCTCCTAAATGACCCGGTACCCAGAACAATTTTACTTTATTGTACCGGCCATGTTTTGTAAGCTGTCGAAACAGTTTAGAACTGATCTCGAACTAATCAGTTGGGAGATCAGTGCTTTAAGCGCCGTGCCGCTTGGCTGTCGGTGAGTATGCGGATAGCGGTACCTTTGATACCTGAGTGCAAGTTTATATTAGCGCAAATCTCAATAACGTAAAGCCCGGCCTGGCCATACGACCTCTATAAACTTGCCATAGTCCAATTAGGGGTGGTATGCCCAGGTGCTAAGCTCGAGGTTGTGGCGAGGGAAGATACCCCTAGTAGACCAAAAACTCGCACTTGGATCCCAGCCGAACCCTCCAAGGCGGATAAATAAACAAATAAATAAATATTTGGCGCAACAGCTCATTAAGTGCCAGGGCCTAGCTTCTCGCAACCACTCATGTTGTGTGCGTTATATTTTTCACACGAATGGAAGGGACCTACAGTTGAGTGCCGTATCCGAACGGCGATTTGAGAACCTTTTTCGAGACAACAATACTCTCGGATGTTTGTCAGACGCTCGCGAGAGGTGGGACCGTAAAAAAACTTTTTGGTGTTTTGTAGGATTCGAGCTTGGAACCTCACGCGTAGTGATCCGACACACTAACCACTTACGCCACGGCGCCTACCAAGGCGGATACGACCCTTCAAATCCTCAAAGCTAGTAGTCCCAAACTTCCGACGCACAATTAGAAAGTCGCTAAGCTGGATGAGCCAAAAGGTCTTTACGGATATACCCTTGACAGTAATCATCAATAAAAAGTCTCTTGCTCCTTTGACGAAGACTGGAGGTGTTGTCTATTACGGTTTTGAAGCTATCACCATCCAGGTTTACTAAAAGGACGAAGAGTCTGATTTGGGCCAAAGGACAGGAAAGATATAGTATTGACCAGGAACCTTGGGTTGTGGACAACTTGATACGTGGACTCAATACTCAAAATTAGTACACCCTGCATGTGTGTGACGAATAGTATTTACATATTGTATTGGTTGACTTTGAAAAGGCATTCGACAGACAATCAGGAGATCTGATATAGGTGGCGCTAAGACATCGAGGGGTTCCAGAAACCGATGTACAGATGATCATGGACATGTACGAAAAAGCAAAGACAAGAGTAAGATGCCCTGCTGGAGTAACCACAGAGTTCCCAATTAAAGTCGGGGTGCACCAGGGAAGCGTCTTAAGTCCTTTGCTCTTTATTACAGTCCTTGACTATCCGCTTGAAAGTAATGTGACAGACTCCAAGGTACATCAATTATTCTTTACTGACAATGGAGCCAGCATAAGTGTGTAGACGAACTCTACAGGCGGATTAGTAGATATGCGGTGAAGTGGGAGGGTTGTGTTCCCTTATTTTCGGATCATAAACTCGCTGAAAAAGAAAGGAAGAAGAATGGAGCCTGCACAAGGGACGTAGGAGTCCCTGCAACGTGCACTGGATGTGTGGGTGGACGTTTGGAAGGGAAATTGGTATCACATTAGTTCAAAAAAGACAGAGTACTTGTGCTGTCCGTTCTCTGATCCACTCAGGCCTATTTCAGACATTCATTTGATTGGAACAGAGCTTCCCAAGTGCGAAATGTTCAAATATCTGGGATCTATGATCAATTGCAAAGCAACCTGTTATGACGACCATCAATAATCGCGTAAGTGTAGAAATAGCGAGTAGCGAGAAAACTCCGCTATCTTCTGTGACAGAAAAATGCCACCTAAGTTGAAAGGTACACCGCAGTTGTGTGTCCAGCGATCACATACGGTTCACAATGTTGGACGATGTACAAAACGTATGAGAGTAAATTAACGGCAGCTGAGATGAAGATGCTTCGCATGACAGCAGGAGTGACAAAGCTTGATCGAATAAGAAGTTCGAAGATCCGCGGAAGCCTTCACGTCAAGGAAACCATCTTACTAAAGATAGAGCGCGACCGGCTCAGTTTGTATTGCCACGTTCAAAGAAGAGATCATTTGAACCCTGTTAAAATTGCAATATCAATGCACGTTCCAAAGACATCACGAGCCAGGAGAGACAGGCCTATAAACGCCTGAATCATACAAATGCGACGACATCGGCATTTCATTGGCCTCAGTAACCGAGTGATCCAAAATAGGGAGACCTGCCGATATTTTCTGAAGTCAAATAAGCGAACCCCAGAGGCGGATCAGTAGAAATGCGGTGAAGTGGGATGGTTATGATCCCTTGTTTTCGGATCATAACCTCGCCGAAATAGGAAGAAGAAGTATGTGTGTGACGAAGGTAAACCCAGATTGTGTATACTGGTGAAAAGTAACCTAAAAGAAACCTTATATTGAATATACTTGGTCTAAGTGTGTTGGCTATTCTTAGCTGGCAGCCACTTCAACCTAACACTAACCTACATAGTGCAGGCATTGGAAAGGATAGGCAGAGAGAGAGAGAGAAAGATTGGTGTAGTGATTTGAAACGTAGATGTTAGGTTTCAGAAAAAAGTCTAGGGGCGGTGTCCAAATGACCGGGGAGATTTATTCTGTTATGTTGTCTTTGCTTCTGATTCATAGTATTTTTTTTTCCGGCCATCTGATGTCATAGGCATATCAATCATCCAATAGAACAAACAATTTTTCCAGCCATAATTGCTAGTTTTACCAGCTACTCGCCCAATTCAAGGTGCATTACGATAAACATTGCTCATCGCTTTATGATAGCCCGTGTATGCAGTTTGAAAAATGTACGACAATGTGAAGACAAAAACATGTTAAGCACTTCCACATAAGAATAAATTTAACAGATGTTGAAATGTGTGCGTATTCACATACGCCTGAAGAGAAATTGAAGAACGGAAACAATCAAAGCAATTTGCGGAAGATATGAGGATGAAAGAAGAGTTCTGTGTTGTGTGCAGCCTGACAAACGGAAAATATTAATGCTGTGACTAAATAAGCGAAGGATGAGAACGACACCTACAGCAGGACTCGAGGCCATTCTCAATCTGCTTCCGCTAGACATCTTTATGCAAGTATCGGCGGCTCTTAGTGCCGTAAGATTAAGCCAAACAGATAGCTGTATACCAAGTGCAATGGGTCACACCACGATCCTGCAGAGATATCTAGGCAGTGTATCTAATACAGACTACTTAACGCCTTACCTAGACTTCACAAGACCATTTT
The DNA here is from genome assembly GCA_945910035.1 of Brachypalpus laphriformis. Classification (NCBI taxonomy): domain Eukaryota; kingdom Metazoa; phylum Arthropoda; class Insecta; order Diptera; family Syrphidae; genus Brachypalpus; species Brachypalpus laphriformis. The sequence goes on from OX246755.1 coordinate 132,468,458, forward strand.
CTAGCACCTATCCGAGCAGGGAAGACTGGAAAAATGACAGAACGCCTAACGAGCGATCCTTAGCTGTATACACCGATGGATACAAAATGGAAATAGGTATAGGCGCAGGCATCTTCTCTGAAATGCTTGGTCTCTCCATGTCAGCTCGGCTTCCGAACTACAGTAGCGTTTTCCAGGCGGAGGTCCTGGCAGTTACAATAGCAGCTCGTGAGACTGCGATGAAGGCAATACCACGAGAGGATATCACCTTTTTCATCGACAGCCAGGCGGCGATAAAAGCAATATCTGCTATAGAAATAAAATCGAAGCTTGTGAAGTGTTTTAGAGAAGAGCTCAAGGTTCTTGGAACACAGCACGAGGTAAAGCTCTGCTGGGTCCCTGGTCATGAAGGCATACCAGGGAATGAGAAAGCTGATGAATTTGCTAGAGGAGGCTCAGCACTAAACTCGGACCAATCCGACCCCTCGGTGTACATCCCGCCTTGCGCCCTCAAGCTCGAAGCAGGAAACAAAGCCCTAACGGAGGCTAACAACAGGTGGACCTCTTTAGATACTTGTGTCACCACGGGAAGCTGTGGCCTGCATTTGACAGAGTAAGAACCAATAGACTCATACAGAGGCATAGAAAATCTCTCTCTGCTCTAATAGGAGTCATTACGGGGCATAATACCATGCGGTACCACATGAAAAAACTACATTGACTAACGAAGACCTTTGTAGAGGCTGCGGCGACGAGGAGGCTCAGGAGGACACCGCCCACTTTCTCTGTCATTGCCCAGGCCTCTATCATTTGAGAAATAAGCTCCTTGGACAACACTTCTTTGAGGATCTAGAAGAGTTGTCCAACAGACCAATAAATGACATCGCAAACTTCATCAAATCCTCTGGATGGTTTGTATCTCGGACACAGTAAGTACTAAATGCTTTCCTTAGGATATGTACAAAGACAATATTTTTCCACGAGGAAGGGATTCTCTATTCTATCCCCTTTCCGCCCATGGGTACCACAATGGGTCTATTTTGACCTGAGTGCGGTGTGGAGGTTTTCTATCCCCTACACCAGCCCACTTACCTAACCTAACCTAAATAATCGAAGGAGTTAATAAGGGATCGCAGCTTGAGCAAATAAAAGGTAAAGAGGTTCTCTGATATGAATGAGAGATATTCTAGAATCAAAAGGACTTATCCGATGATGTTTCTTCGCTTGCAACCCCTCCAGTAAATAATAAATTCTACTCACAATAGTCTGAAGAAAAAAGATAGAAAAGACATGTGTTTACTGTAGTGGTTTGAAACTTAGGTTATATTAAGTTTCAGTATATGCTTACTCCATGGGTGATGTCCAAGCTAATCGGAGAGTATTTCCTGTGATTTTTCCATTCGGTTCTAATTTCTAGTATTATTTTTATTTTATTTTTTTTTATTTTTTTGAGTATGTGTTGAGTTACGCTAAGGTGGTGTATCATCACATTATTTAATTTCTTTTACTGGAAAATATGAATTGATATGGTTCATACTTGAACCGACACTACCTCTTCATCAAACAATTGACTACACCAGGACCTTCAATTCAAGTTTATAGGGCAGGAAGCCCCATCAATTGAAATTTTGAAAGGAAATTTGAAAAGTAAATTATAGTTCCCTTAACAGTTTAGCAGCCCACAAAAGTTGTTTCTCTAGATTTTGAACAGATTTTATAGAATTCCAGAACTTTCCTTCGACTGTAATATGTCTGTATCGTTTGGACCTCCCGTTGCTATAGCTCTTTTTTCTGGCTTTTATCCGTCCTTCTCTGTTCGTAGATCTGACGAGCCGCAATAGACAGTACTTCCATGCAATGCCTCTCTATAGGCAGCCTTTGCAGCGGTAACCTGTGCGTGATCAGCCGCTCTGGTTTTATAAAGGTGGTAAGGGTAAAACCTAATTTAATGTTTCTCTTTTTAATTTTTACAGTTTTTTCGAAGACATAAGGGTGGTGAAGAGCTCCTACCAGGGATCCACAAGTGTAGGAAGAGCCAAACTCCAGACCAAAATCACTGGAACAAACCTCAATGGGCATCACGATGGGTTTACATAGACCTGAGGGTGATGAAGAAGAAATAACTTATTCATTAACTCACAAACCTAACCTAGTTGTGGTACTTTTTCTGTCTGTTTTTTTTTTTTTATTCAGCAGTAGGACTTTTAAAAACTCTAGGAACTACCAATAGGCAATGGTGTCGGCAAAAGTTGTGAGCGCCGTGGCGTCAGCGCTGCCACTTTTACTAAAAAGCTAGCAGATCTACTAGGTTTTCAGTCTTGCTACTACCTACTAGCTTTGTCCAAAAATCTACTAGCTTTTTACCTCATCTTCAAACTTCAATTTCATTAAATATTGAATTTACAATTCAATTGCTCGTTCATATATGGAGGTTTCTTTAAAACATTTTGAGTTATTTAGCACTACTTATAGGTGCCGGTTTACTATTGGTCGGGTGGCTCCATTTTCCACTGCGTAGTTATTAGTTTTTAGTTCATTGATTTGCATCAAGAAGATTTCTTTAAAGAAAATTAAGAATGAGGTCGTGGATTTTGTATTTTTTGAACTAACATCGCTTATGTTTAACCTTTATTGCCTTCCGCATAGCAGCGCTTAAGCTGAGCGAAAATGTTAAAATTTGAACATAACTAAAATCGATTTAAGAAATAGTATTTATACAAAGACTGCTGAAAATATTTTCCTTTGTAAATAACTTTTAAAAGGCAATCCAATTTTTGAACCATCGGATGAATTTGTTAATTTTGCTAGAAGATTTAAGCTTATTAATGGAAAACTCCACAAAGCATAATTTATATATTTTTGTTTATTGTTTATGTAGTGTCGTCACAAGGCCTTCTTCTTCTTCCTATTTCGGCGAGGTTATGATCTGAAAACAAGAGATCGTCACTCTCCTACTTCACTGCATTTCTTGTGGGGTTCGCCTCATTGACATCAGAAAATATCGGCAGGACTCCCGATTTTGGATCACGTGGTTACTGAGACCAATCAAATGCTGGTGTCGTTGCATTTGTGCGATCCAGGTGTTTATAGGCCTGGCTCTTCTGCCTCGCGATGTTTTTGGAACGTTCATTGATATTGCCTTTTTAACAGCGTTCAAATGGTCTCTTCTTTGAACGTGGAAATGCCAACTGAGCCGGTCGAGCTCTATTTTTCGTAAGATGGTCCTTTGACGGGAACTCTTCGGTTACTCCAGCGGGACATCCTACTATTGTCTTTGCTCCTTCGTACATAGCTATTATCATCTGTACAAAGTGTCGTCGCAAAGCCTAATTTATTTATTTTTGCTCATTGTTTATTTTTATTAATGGAGAGTTTAAAAGTCTAATTTATTTATTTTTGTTTGTTACTCATTACTTTTATTCTATTATGGTTAATGGTGCATCGTTCAATTCCTGATGTCAGCAAGCATTTATTTATTTCTTATGAAATATACAAAATATCAGTCCGATCAATTGCGAAAGCTTGTGTGAATACTACGGCGAAGGCATAACACTGGCAGTAGCTTGGTCATATGGCTAAAAAAATTGTTCGCTCTGTTGATAATCATTTGCTATAACATCGGTTATCGGGAAAAAAATACTGTGAATCAGAAGCAAAATACAAAAAATAATAATAATTAAAAGCCACCACCCCAAAATCTTTCTCTCTCTCTCTCTCTATCTATTCTTTCCAATGCCCGCAATGTGTGTAAACATGTTAAGGGTATTCATAACCCCTTGATATTCCCTGATTCCCTCAATATTTCCAGGTCTTACCGGCTTCCTGATTCGTGCAGTGTCTTCCAGGCGGAAGTTTTTGCTATACGTGAGGCCTGCCGCCTACTTAAGCAAACCTCTACACCCCCAAATACCATTGCCATCCTCATTGACAGCCAGGCGGCTATCAAGGCTATAGTATCTGCCACTACATCCTCAAGGCTAGAAGAACAGTGCAAAGAAGAACTCGCCTCGCTTGGTCACCGGCTAAGAATCTATCTCCTTTGGGTTCCAGGTCACAGCAACATTGAGGGGAATGAGCGAGCTGATGAGCTCGCGAGGCAAGGATCTGCCCATGATGCTTCCCTAGCAAAGGAGGTGAACGTCTCGTTGGGGGTTCTTAAGGGAGGCATCTTCGCTCACTATCTACTAAAGGCGGATAGTAGATGGCAGGGGGTGCGGAACTGTGTCATCTACAGGCAGATGTGGCCCAAATACTTCCAGAAAAGAACGCAAGATCTACTAAACAGAAACCGTGCAGATATCGCAAGAGTTCTGGAAGTTAGTACTGGCGACTGGCCCATCGGGGTTCATGCGGCCAGAATAGGCATTGCATTTAATGCACACTGTCTCAGCTGCAATACTGCTGATGAGATAGAAACAATCTTACACTTCCTCTGCAAGTGTCCGGCTTTAGGCAAGGCCAGACAGCGCACCTTAGGTAAACTCTTTTTCGACAACCTTATAGAGCTAGCGGAGATTAGCATTGGGGATATTATCAGTTCCAAGTTCGAATCCCAGAAAACACCAAAAAGTTTTTTCACGGTCCAACCTCTCGCGAACGTCTGACAAACATCCGCGAGTATTGTTGTCTCGAAAAAGTTTCTCAAAACAAATTACCCTTCGATACAGCACTAAACTTTAAGTGCCTTCCATTCGTGTGAAAAATATAACGCACACAACATGAGTGATTGCGAGAAGCTAGGCCCTGCCACTTAAAAGCTGTTGCGCCAAATATTTATTTATTTTATTTTGTCGGCAACAATTGCGATTGCATCCTCTGAAAGTTGGTTCGTTTCGTTCTATGCTGCAACCAGGTAATGATCAAAGCCAATGTTTGCTACTCTAATCGTATGCACTTTCAATAAACTGGAGGAATGTTCCTCATCGATCGCAACACGATCAATTTGGTTAGACGTTAATTTATCGAGTGTATTTGGAAATGTGGGAACTTCGTGCTGCAAACTACCTACCATATTTTTAAAAGTTTTTCAGTCTAAAGTCGTGCATGACACGCTCTTTGATGATCTTGCTGTCCAATTTTTACGTTTAAATCATCAAGTGTGATCTTTACGTCGTATCTCGGGAATTGTCTCGTAGGGTCGTTCTCGAAAAGTTTTTCGGTCATTGAATCATAGTTTGATGGGAGCGCCTTTTGCTCGACTGTGTTTCATCACTGTTGTTTTCTTTTTGTGGCCGGGAAGTGAAATCCATAGCAGGACTTGAGAGGAGATTTCTAGCTGGCCTTTCAAGGATGTCCTTTGCTTCCTCATCGAGTCGTATACCTAGCATCAAAAGGGTTTGCTGATAAAGTCTTAAATGAGTACATCAAGTGAAATGAGGTCTTCCGGTTAAGCGTTCATCATTCAAAACTACATACATTTACATTCGAACACTTCTAACATTATTTACACTTTTTTTCGATGTAAACAATAAAGAATAATCAGAATCACCAATCTAATTAAATATAGTTCCTATCGCTATAAATAGAAAATTCTACTTTATAAATGCAAACAAAGCAGTCATACGAACATCTGACCAATCATGACGCCGCAGAATGATCGTAGGTATTCTCTTTGTCACTCTATCAGCTCAACTCTGTAAGTTACAACAACAGAATCACTTTCCAATCATTTCATTACGTATACAATAAATTTCATTAGCCAGTCTAATTACGACACTACGAGACCACGTGCACAGCGCTATCTATGTAGCTCTATCTAGGATTTTCAAAAATTCCTACAACAACAGGCGGAGGTAGTCAAATAGGTGCCCTACTCCCACACACACTTCATACGATGCCATCTCATCTCATTGCGAAAAACTCCCCCGCTATCTCAAATTTCCTGCGGAAAATTTTCCATTTCCTTGCTCCCTTTTCTAATACCTACTCCTACGTGCGAAGACACCCACTACAGATTTTTACTTTTTTGGTCTTCTCTTCTCGTTTTGCAACACTCGACGCGACACTCATCGCATCTCCTCTTCTTCGTCGTCGTCGTCGTCGTAGTCGTCAACAATCGTGGTCATAACTCACGTACTCCGTCCAACAAAAACCAGAAAAAAAAAACAGAAATACCGGCCACCACCCCAACACCATACACACCCACAAATCCACCACAGCCAACAGCCTTGTGGAATATTTTCCCTACTTCGGTTTTTATTTTCATTCCCATCCACACTGGCGCGGCATTGTTGGTAGAGCGAAGCAGAAATGAGAAAATGCGCCAAAAACAACAACCACACACCGCGCCATTCGCTATCTACAACAACAACGTCCAAATTGACCCTTGAACAGTTGGCTCGAATCAGCTCGCTGTTCACGTGAACACTCAGCGATAAGCATGAGGTCAACGCGTGAACAGCAAACGGCGCCTTGACTTCTCATTGGCCACGATGAACGAGCCCCCAGTTTTTTTTTTTTTCTTTCTTACACAGATTTTATTATCCACTTACGAATGAGAGGAGAAGAGAAGAGAACGTAAAAGTGCAAAGTGCCAACAACAAACAGTAGTGTAGTTATGAATCAGTCGGAGTCGTTTGTAGGGGAGAGTGCTTCTTGGGAAACGCGAGCGGAGTTCGGAGGGTGTAATTGCGTTCAAATCGACTATGGCTTGCAACGTAATAGGTAAACACATTCAAAGAACATGACCAGCAGCCCACACACACAATGACGCACGACGGCTCGTCTGGATTCTGATCAACTGGTGAGCGCATGAACAGCAACCCAATTCCCATGATAAGTGTGCTAAAGGTTCTCATCATCGGTACCAGCAAAGCAACATAGTATAGAGTCTCGGTCGATGGATGGAATGTGTGGGGATAGAGAGAACGAGTGGGATGTATAGTGCGGGGATTTTCTTGGCGCGAGCTAAAAAATACAAAGAATTCTATAGGCGGGCAAGTGCTCAGTGCAAACGACAGGGTGCATGAGAGAAGATTTTGTTTGCAATAACTATTTAAAGGAAACCCAAATCCTAGAGCACTCAGACTCTCCGATCCATTGTACTACCAGGCAGGAACCTTTTTTGGTGCAGTGGTTGGAAAAACTTCGATGTTAATCGTTTTCCTTTTTATACACTGGTGGCTGATGTTTGCTGTTCCCTCCTGGGGCTTGAACTTGCACACATTGGTTAACGAGCAAACATACTAACCACTAGCCACACAGCCATACTATGCACATTACTTTTTACACCTACAATATTAACGGACGGGACATAGCGCTAGAAAGGATATGATATATCCTATCAAAATTTGAAGATCTGCTACTGGCAGCGCGAATAAGACCAAAACGGATTCGTGACTTAGAAGGCACTATAGTTCAACGTGGACCTGGGCCTTTCAATGGGATATGTCATAGTCACCGTCTTAAGTCCTTTATTTTTAATATAATCTTCTATCATCTGCTTGAAGGTAAAGTGGCGGACTCGAAAGTACATCAGTTATTATTGCAATATCGATGAACGTTCTAAGGATATCGCGAAAGAAAGGTCTGGATTACACAAATGGAGTGACACCGGCATTTGGTTTGCTTTAGTAACAAAGCGATTCACAGTCGGGAGGCCTTCCTCCTGAGGTCAACCAGGCGAACCCCACAGGCGAATCAGTAGAAATGCAGTGGAGTGGGAGGGTTATGATTCCTTGAATTCAGATCACAACCTCGTCGAAATAGGAAGAAGAAGTGCCATATTCAGCCCTTCATCTGAAGCCCTGAATGATTCCAAGCAAATCTTAGGCGCTGAATGAATAAAATTCGTTTATGCCGAAATAACCAGAGGTGCCTATTTCCATAAACAACCCTGGTGTGCATGTAATACGAGAGAAATTGGGAAGTTGAAGAATGAGGCGTCATGAAAGACGAACAAAAGATTCGGAGTAGGCATTAATTCTGACAAGATTGGTAATAGTATACCCACGTCCGTAAGATTGCCGAACACGTGCATCGAAATTCTAGTCGCAAAAGAAATTGTTCAAACGGCGACCTGTATATCACAGAATGATTTCCCCATTTATTTACGTAAGTAGATAGTGAAGCAACCTGATAAAGAACTTATATTAGTTACTGTCAAATCAGCAATTTTTGAAAACCCAGGGCGTATAAAACAACGCGACAAGTCTAAATTCACTTGTCGAGCTATGCCTGTCCGACAAGTACAAAATAGTTGTTTTACACAACGCAAACTCTTAAACTTGCCAGAAGAATTAATTTCTCTCGACTTGTCCGTATTTTTGGGCAACCCTTCATAAGTACTTAGGTGGCGCTACAGTCCGGGGTGGACCTGTGCTTTTACCAACAAACCTATTCAACCAGCTCGGTTACGAGTCAGCGGCCTTCAGTTGGTGGAGGTCCCTCTCCACTTGTTTGCGCCACCTACCGCGAGGTGGTACTCTACTTCGCCGTCCATCCTTGGGTGTTCTTTTTTGTAGAGAGTATGTATTTTGCTTTGCTTTCATTGACCGCTAAACCCATCTTTGCTGGCTCGATCTCAATACTCGCAAATGCAGCACTGATGTCCTGCTGAGTTCTTCCGATTATCTCAGTATCATCGGCGTAAACGAGTAGTTGTACAGACTTGTAAAAGATTGTACCTTCGATGTTGGCTTGTGAGTTTCGTAAAATTATTTCAAGTATTATGTTAAAGAGATCGCATGATAGCTCGTCACTTTGTGAAAGGCATTCCTGACATCCGTCTGGTGTTCGGTGGTGTTCTTTCCGACTTTGATGGTGGAGCAACGAGAGTTCTTCATCGTCACTCCGCACAAACGGATAAGCTTGGCAGAGATGCCGAGACTATACATGGCTCTGTATAACTCATCTCTATACCCGCTATCAAAGTCAACTTTGAAATCGATAAAAAGATGATGTGTACCGATTCTATATTCATCGGTTTTTTCCACGATCTGCCGTAGTGTGAATATTTGGTCAATGGTGGACTTTCCGGGCCTGAAACCGCACTGATAAGAACTTATCAGATAATTGGCGATCCGTTTTAGGCGTTCACATAATATGGCAAATAGGATCTTATATGCGATATTAAAAAGAATTATACTCCTGTAGTTGGCGTAGTTCAGGATCGGGCAAATGGTGCTGAGATTCCATTCATCGGTCCTCGATCAGATTTCGCAAATGAACTGGCGCATGCTCCTTATCAACTCATCTCTTCTTGCCGTGAAAAGTTGGGCGGCAAAGCCGTCGCCCCCAGCAGCTTTGTTGAAATTGAGTTTAGATATCGCTACTCTCCCTTCATTCTGATCGAGTTGACGGAAATCTTGACTATCGTCGTCACTGTTGAATAACTCATTCTACTGACATCGGAATATTGGTCATCGTCGGCGGTCAACAACCTGCACAAGTGTCCCTTCCATATTTTCAGCACTGACTGCAATTCTTCTACTATACTACCATTTTCACCCCTTTAGGGTTCTGTTCTGGTTTTGTTATTTTTACCTTTTGTTAAAAATTTCGAATATCATTCCTGCAATAAAGTCTCTCAATCTCTTCGATCGAGCGCTTCTCATACTCCTTTTTTATCTTTCTGTGAAGTCAATATTCCTCCTTTGTCCTCCGCTCGTTGAGCTCGCGAGCAGCTCTAGCTCTTCTATGCAGCGTCGCTTTGTACACCTCTTGTTTTGCTGCATGTGTCTGCCGGCATTCTTCATCAAAGCAGAGATTTCCTTGTGGTGGCCGAGATAAACCCAGTCCATTAGGGGCGGTATCTCTTATGGCCTATTGGCAACGCTGCCACTGGTCTTCCACATTTGTTGCTGACGGTATAGGATTTAGATGGAGATTGAGGCATCCAATCATTTTGAAAGAATTCCTGTATAGTAATATACAAAGCTTTTGGGCAACAGATTAAATTCGATTGCATTTACGGCCTGAGTATACTATCGAATGCGGCGACATTCTGTCATTTTGCTAATATCGTGGATGCCACCTATATATAGTAAGGTACTGTGAACCTGAACCGAACAAATGTAGAGCAATATAAAGATTTTGGTAAACAGTCAATGAAGAAATTTTATTTGTAGTGCACTGTAGTTTACTGATTATTCTTTCAGCAAGATAGTGTTTAGTTGACTGACATCAAAATTAATTCTTGGCTTTGGAACGTTTAGCCTATAACGGGGTTCACCGTTATCACTATCGCCGTCACTATCAAAATCAAAGTATTACATTTTGAACTAAATATTATTTTATTTTATATTGTGCTTTTCCAAATGGATTACATGAAAGTACACTTGCCAGCTAAGGTCAATATTCAAATCACCTGTCCTAAATGACCCACAGTTCACAGTTCAGTGTTTCTTTATACTTGTCGTGTTATGTTAAAGAATGAGGTTAGTTATAAAATATCCCGCTTGCCATCTTTCATCGTGACAGCTATCGAAGTGTTCACAGACTTGTCGTTTTTTTTTTACACAATTTTGTACAAGTTGCTGAATTTCACTTATACTAGAAGTACATGTCGCATTGTGTTATAGGTCCCAGAAGAACATTTTTTTTTTTTTTACAATAATCTGTTTACAAAAATCAATTAGTTTATCTATTTGTGTTATCCTGTAGAATTAGTCAGGCTGGATCAATTTTGAGAGAGCTTGGTTAGTCTGTTATAAGAAAGGCCGAACTTAGTGTTCAAGCTAATCTATCGGTTTTAAACTCGGTGTATGTTCCAACTCTCACCTGTGGTCATGAAATTTGCGTAGTGGCCGAAGGAATAAGATCGTTGATACAAATTGCCAAAATCAGGTTCTTCGTGGTGTTGCAGTACGCGAGGTGCAGTTGTTGAAAGTACGCGAGAGTACGCGAGAGATTCCTCCTGATGCGTTGGAGTCAATGGCGGAGGATCGAGAAGGATGGAGGGTCCACTTGAGCATCTTACCCCCGCGACCCTCATAAAGGATTAGCGGGCCATTGAAAGTGTATGTATGTATGTATCTATTTGTGTATTTCTCTATAATAGTCAAGCAGTCAGGCCATCATTGTGTTTGTACCGCACAGGTTTTGGTCTTCACTCCTTTTATCGTCGTCTGTTATTTTTTATGATTGTCGTTTTAGTTTTCACGTTGTTCGGACACCTATTAGAAAGTATCTATAGTATAAGTTTGTGCTGGTCCTCTAGAGTTCTATTGCAATTCAACACAAGAAGAACCCCAAACATTTTTATTTAAATTTCGATTTAGAAATCACCTCATGAACTAAAAGCAAAATCGTCGATAAACGACAACGGTAATCGAGGTGAAAATTTGAATTTTTTAAAATGGAATCCAAAATTCTCTAGTGCCGAGTGAGTGACTAGAGAGTGTGCGGTTTTTTTTTTTTTTTTCTAAAACTAAGGCCATGAAGCATCTACGCATGAAATTACTCAAAGCAGTGGCCCAGATAGCATAGTTTAAGGCCATCAAATTCGGGGGAATGTCCCATTTTCTCATCACCAATTTTCATTACAAATATTTATGGTAAACTAAGTTTCTCAATGTCAGTCGACCCTAAAATAGAACTCTTATAGGCAACATAATTTCAATTAGTTACACGACAACAAAAAATATTCCATTGACCATCAATTCGAATCGAAGGATAAAATATGTACGTCCTAATAAGCCTCCCGAATTCTAAAAAATTCATGTCGGAAAACAATTCCCTACACAAACGTCCTTGTATTAATTCCCATCCATTAATTTTCCACATCATCACAAAAACAACCTTCAATCCAATAAGAAGACACACCCTATACACAACAGAGTGTTTGCGCTCGCCCCTGTCTGCCTTTTCCGTTTTGAACACCAACCCTCTTTATCTACCCAGGCACACCACACACCAACCAAGCATACAAAATATCAAGGGGCATGGCACCGAAGCACGGGTGACGACACATTCAACACAACCACACACACACACACATTTGGACACATTTCATTATTTCTTCTTCGTCTTCTTCTTCTTCCTGAACACGGCACTCTCCCGAATTTGACTTCGACTGACTGACTCAACAAGCTAACAACACGAAATGCGAATCCGCAAAGCGTTTCATTCGTTTGTTGAATTCCAAACGCAAAGGTTGATTATTTCTAAAAGATACACACCGCCAGACCGTAGTTAACAAGTGGAAATAAAAAAGAAAATATATAAGAACAAGTGCTTATAAGAAAAAATTTAAATTAAGGAGGAAAAGAAAAAGTCCTCAGTGAAGTGAAATATATATTTTTTCAAATATATAAAACCAAAAAAGTGTAAAACTGTTACAATCCCTGAGATATTAACAAAAAAACAAAAAAGGAAATACTACCCAAAAAAAATGGATATCACAATTTTACCATCACCACCAGCAACACCGCCGTTATGTGAGTTCAAAAATGTAAGTTAAAAAATTAAAAAAAAATTTAGAACAGTAGTTAAATTGCAAACGGAATTTTGAAGTGAAAGTACTCGTAACAGTCAAAAAGTAAAAATTTTCAAAATATTTTTTTTTATGCTAAATCACAATTCCAAGTGTCAAGTGGAACATTATATTACAAAATTACATGTAAATATAAAAATAAAAGTAATAAATTACACCACCACCCAAATGGCCAGGCCAGAAAACTCCTCTCTAACCCACATCGTGTTCGCCCTCCCCCCTTTGAACAGTGTACCCAACACTATCGACCATAGTACAGAGTGGATAGCCATTCACTATCTCGCTTGCACTCGATGAATTTTTAAAAACAAACCACAACCATTTCGCTTACACTCGCAGTTCACTGAACGATCACGCAGTGCCCGTCCTGGTATCAGCTGGTGTTCACGTGAACACGGCATGGATTGTGGCTGACTGGCTGCTGACGCGATGGCATTCATCCGGCCTGGGGTATTACGTTTGACGCGTCTCACGTACTCAGCTAGTGATGAGAAAATGATTACAAACAAACACACTCTCGCATACATACGTGAGCGGAGGTCGCGTCGCGTGTATAGAGATAGAGAATGAAATGGATTGAAAAAGAAGAGGCAAAGACGATGAGAATGCGCACACCCACCCCCTTTTTTCGAGTCGATTTTATTTTCTTTAATCCGTGGGTTTTCTCATCGAGTGGAAAAACCCACCCGAATTTTAAAACCCTTCTCCCTTCTGCCCACCTTCGTTAAAGTGAAATGACATTTCGGTTTTCTTGTGGGTGGAAGAATATTCTCGCACCCTTTTCCCTTTCCCTTTACCTTTATGAGTGTGAGAGTGTGTGGAGCAACCTTGATAGCAGGGTGGAGAGAAAGATATTTTTGGATAATTCCAAGCCCTGTATACTAGTGCTATGACGTAGTTTCAAGTGCTCATTTGACATTTTATATGTTGCCTGCTTTTTCGGGAGAAGTAAAGGGGAGACCTGGTTGGTTGTACTTTAACTCCAGCACGTAGCCACAGGTATACATCGAATGACGTTGGAATAAAAAAAGTATCTATGAGGGGCGACCTCAATATGGTGTTTTTTTTTTTTCTCGGACTTTTGGGCTTTAAGACGCAAATAGTGTGACGTATGTAGAAATAGGTGGTTTTTTTTTCCGCCTACTTAATGACTTTTGATATGAGGGATTTCGGAACCATTTTTAATCTATTTCCTTATTTTTTTGTCGATACCGGGAGTAAACGAGTTGAAGGTTTCGGATGTTCGTTGACTTTTCACATTTTTCGAAGTTTTTCTTCGAACATATCCTTTTGATAGATGACAATGATGGCCATTGGGGGTTTTGGAATCTATTTTAAATTGTTTTTGTTTGCATTTTCCCTGATCATATCTCCACGAAATTTAGACCCTCCTTCTCTAATATGGTAATTTTATTGATGTCAATTACCTATGTACAGATTTTACATGGTTTTAAGTATTTCGAAATTGATTCGAATATGGTGTCTTGACAGATGTCGAGAAAGGCAGTTACTAGGTACTTCAGCCTTTTTTTTAAAAAAAAAAAAAAAGAAAACAAAAAAAAGCGGTACATATCCTGGAAAATACTGTCTTTCTACTCAACACTACATTTCCTTAAAAAATTCCCTCCACTCCCCTTTTGTTATCGAAATTCAAAAAATGCTTTTCTTTTGATCGCTATCAAAGACCTCCACGGCAACCACAAACTCAAAGAAAGAAAAAGAATCAAAATACAATTTGTATTACTCATTAATCTTTTTATTTCTGTTTTCTTCTATTTGTTTCCATTTTTTCTGATTGGAATGTCCATAAAAAAATCTTTTTTTCCCACTCTCTTGGGTGCAGTCTGCTACGGTGCCATGACTGATAAGTGGCTAAATATACGGAAAAAATACGTATATATAGCGCCAAAAGCGATAACAAATAAATAATAAATATTTATAGGACAAGTTCCTATTTTTTTATCAAGTATGTTGCTATATTTGTTTATTTAATTTTTTTTTTTTTTTCTACTCTAGACAAATTGCGAATTCATTTGAAATCAAATTAACTGATTTCGTATCTTCCACCACCCACTTGATGGTTCTATTGTTTCCTACTTTTTCTGTGTACTCAATTTTTCTTATCAATCATTTTGCGGTAGAATTGTATTTAATTTTATGATGTATTTATAAATTTCCAACGGAAACAGATTTATTTTCAAACAAATCAGTGCAAATGGCGAGTGCAACGGAAATGATTATGAAGTGTTGTCATATGAAGATCGTAGATCGTATGTATGTGGTACGTTCACAATTATGCGTGGTTGAAAAAGAAAAATGTTCTTTTATATAAATTTAAATTGCTATATGTATTTAATTTTTGTTTTTTATTCCGAAAATGAAAATTAGTATTTTTTAAAAGATTATTTGAAGATATTTTTTGATGGGAAAGATTTCGTTTGAATTTCATTTTTTTATTGACTAATCGATTCGAAGTAAAATGAATGATTCATTTAAGGCTTTTTAAATAGAATGTTACTCCATCTATTTAAGTGGAAGTAGAAAACTGTAGGTAAACAAGGCACTTGTTGAAAGTAAACACGTAAAATTGACCCATAAAACGGTTATAACAAGCTGCTACGGTTGACGGCGAGAATTTGTAGAGAAATTCGAATTAGGGTATGGTCATTCTAAAAGTAAAAATTAAGCATGCGCAGAGCTTATGTACGTAAGTTCCGAATAGGTACTACCAAATTTTATGAAAAAGTATTCTGTTCTAATTCCACGAATTTTATACAATGCTCGGGAGTGTTTTTTTTTCGAATAGAGTATTATTTAATACAATATGTACCTATAGGCGAACCGACTTGTTCAAAAAGTTTGAAATTCATGTTCGAATTTTCGAACGTCTTTTCATTTTCAAAGGAGTTCTTACAATATTGTTACTAATTCGTCTACTATATCCAATAACGGATTTTTTTTTTTTTTTTTTTTCGAATTTTCGATTTTTGACGTTTTATCGAAATCAGCTCTTCCGATTATTTAGCAAATAATTTCTAAAGACAAGTTGGGTATATTCACATTTTTGGATATAGAACCCACCTTCTTTCCGAAAATTTTTGCAGAAGGGTTGTCAAGCATTGAATCTAAAATTGGGTTTGAGGTTACGTAACGACTTTTAATCTTTCTAGATAGTCAGATCTTTAGTTTTACGATGCAAATAATCTAAAAAGCAAAAAATTTATGCTTACAGCAAGACCTCGACCATTTAATTCGTCAAAGTGTATATATATTTCATTTAACCTACAAAACACAAACGACAAACTCATGGACTCTACCTCGTTCGATGATTCGACTATTTAGTTATGAGCTGAGCATGTCCTCGATTTTCGTTGCCGCTTCTATTTGTCGATATTTCTGTCGATTTTCATGACTATTTTGACGAGTAGAAAACTTCTGCAAAAGCTTTTGAAGTTGGGAATACGAACGCTTCGATGAATAAAACAAAAAATCTCTAACACCAGAACATTTCTATCGTTTCCACTTAAAACTTTTCTTTTCTTAACGGTTAACGTATCATCTTCTTCTTCCTTGTATCAGCGAGGCCATGATCCGAAAACAAGGGATCATAACGCTCCCACTTTACGGCGGTTCACGTATCATGATCTGAAATAAAACAGCTTCATGTATAAATTAAGAAAAATTAAGAATTAAATTGAAGTTTAAGTATAGCATCGATGTCGTCTTAAGCAATTTCGAATTCGCCACTAAAAGCCATACACTGAAGGCCATAAAACTGCATCCACTCGCAATTTATATTTCAACCTCCAGAGTGACGCCCCACAAAACCTCGAGACACTCCCTAAAACATTTGTTTTTTTTTTTTTTTGTATTTCCATTCAATTATGCACGTCTGTTGGCGAAAAAAAAGATACAAAAATCTGGTTTCGTTGTGCCCCATTATCCACAAAATATCTGGTTTACTATCGTATATAGCCAGTTGACAGAAATACGCTCAATAGTATCGTAGAATTGCATCAGATTTTGTTTTCGTGCGAATGTTTAAATTTATCTCGGAGGGAGGTAGATATGTATATTTTTTTTTTAATTTTGTTTATTTTATTATATCGGCTGGGAAAGGCGGCTAATTTGCGATCATAAACTGGTTGATTTATCGTAATTTACTGATGCAAGACCAAAGCGCAGTTGCATTTGAACTTAAGTAGATACAAACATCGAGTTTCACATTTGGATATCAACAGAGTAGACAAATTGGCACCAATGTGAGACTGTTAGTCTATTTTTACACAGTTTCACATCTTAAGAGTATGTGGATAGGAAAATTCCGTTGCATAGTTTCAGGGTCATTTTTATTTTTTTTTTTATTCTTAATCTAAAGGGAATTCTAATTTGATTTTTATTTTTTTCTCTCCTTTTAGGCTGATCAAAAGCTCGATGATGAGTACCTGAAGGTTAAATTGGAGTCTCAAATGCTATCACAACAACAATCGGGTTTTGTAACCCCACAACCATCAGATAATGAGGACTCTGACTCTGATATGCCACCATGTAAGAAGCAGCGTCTAGACAAAGAACCAGCTAAATTCCAGTCGAAGGAATTCAGTGGAATTGTCCCCACTTTGGCGTTGACACCGCCACCCGAGGTGAATTTTGCAGATTTAAGCGGTTCACAGCCGCGTGCAAGTGTTATTATGCACGTCAGCCGCTCGGGTGTGTGTTCGTCCCTGGAGGACACCACGTCGACAGACTCAACTGCAAGCAACTCAGATCCTGAATATGATTCGGTGAATATCGTGCGGAGATTAAAATTCAAAATGGATCGTAATCCAACGGGCAATGATGTGCCAGCAGCGCCTACGGTTGTTACAAAATCTGAAGATTCCCAGAGCGTCGTCGAGAACAAGGAGCATCCAGTCCAATCCATGTCAATACCAGTACAACAACAGCAAGTCCCACAGTACAACATTCTACTGCCCTCACCAACGCCGCCCAAACAAAACCAGCAACAACAACAACAACAGCCACGATCACAATATCAAGTGATTGCGCCTAAAAGTATATACTTTGCCGCGCCAGGTCACACTACTCACCTGCTGCTGTTCAACCCGGCCAGCGGTATGTTGCAAAACTTCCAGCCTGCCACCCAAGTAAAACCACAGCAGCAACAACCAGCAGCTTCAGCGCCCGCAGCAGTACCCGAACGACGACGCGTCTATGAATGCCAGCACCCCAACTGTGGCAAGAACTACTTCAAGTCTAGTCACTTGAAAGCCCATCAGCGTGTGCATACCGGTGAGCGGCCATTCATCTGCAAGTGGGAGAACTGTGACAAACGTTTCTCCCGCTCCGACGAGCTATCCCGCCACAAGCGCACCCACACCGGCGAGAAGAAGTTCGTATGCGGCGTGTGCCAAAAGAAATTCATGCGCAGTGACCATTTGTCGAAGCACGTCAAGCGTCATGGCAAAGACAAATCATCCCTGCAACAGGGCAATGCAGCGTCAACAGCAGCAGCAGCCGCTGCAGCGGCAGCCAACAGTCAAATCATTCACCTGCGACCAATCATTCCAGCACCCGTTCATGTACAAATCTGCACGAACAGCAACAGCAGCAGCATCAGCACCAGCAGCAGTAGTAGCAATTGCAGTAGCGTCAGCGACTTTCGGACTGAATTCCAATTGATGCAGTAAGCTGTATGGCTCTCTATCACCCGGCATGCTCTGGGCGTCTCTCTCTCGTCTCTCTCTATCTCTCTTTCATTCCAATCAATTTGGGATTTTGTTGATCGTGCGCGATCGTCGTCGTGCAACGTGTTTGTGTTCCTTGAATTGGGCTTCACACGGCAGAAGAAATGGATTATTTTATTATTTTTCTCGTTTTTTCTTTGAATTTCTCTCGTATGTATGTATGTATCTGAATCCAATTCAGCACCGGGATTAAGAATCAAACAAAAAGAAAAGAAAGTAAAACAAAATCTTAAGATCTTTGTAAACTGTGATATTTAAGTTTTTTTTCGTATAAAACAAACTAATTTATTGAATTAAATGTATAAACAAAAAAATTATTATATCCTATGAATAAGAAAAAAACAAAATATAACTATGAATTAAAACAAAAGAAAGAAAAAACAAAACAAAAATACTTGAAATATACATATATTTTCAAAATATCTTACATGACGCGTTTTTATTTAAGAAAAAAAATTATAATGGTTTGGTTGCTTGTTGCTCTACTTTGTTGGCAAAATAGGATTTTCTTCTGGTTTTCATAAGTATCTTTTATACGTTAAATACAGCAACTATGGTAACCATATATCAGCATGTGATCGTGGTAAATGTGTTTAATTACTGAATGGTAGGTTCAAGTTTCCCAGCAATAAAATCAAATTCGCACCAATTTCCGTTGGCACTTTTCGCTTTTCGATTGTCGTTTTATTCGTAGCTACGACCTGCTGACCGTTGAACGTTATCAAGCAATATATTTGTCGATTACTATAACAACTCTTTCACATTGAGAGAGTTACATATATGTTAATGGACTCATGGAACATCTGAGGAATAAAACGACAATCGTCGAAAAGAGAAAAATGCCAACGGTAATCGGGTTAATTATATACATAATTTCCTAGAGTATTCGAAACAAAATACTAGAAACCAGAATTGAATGAAAAAGCCACAGCAAATTTTCCTAAACTAGTTCAGACACCACCCATGGAGAAAGCATGCACTGCAACACCTGGAGAACATTGACATACTATATATGGACTGCTAGTAGCCAACTTCGCGTTGTTTCCAACATTAGCGCTAGCTCTCTTTGTTCGGAGCGGAAAAATGGAAACTCAAACTTATTTGAAATTTCGTTGGACGCAGTTGGGTGTACAAAGGCAAGACATATTACATAAAAAATTGATTCGTAATAAATATACGAATATTGTGAAACTTATGGGGCAGTCAAATGCATATATAGCGATTTTTTATTCAAATTTAGTTGGTTCCATCTATCAGTAATTATTTGAACTAGCACATTTTGCTGGTGACATCTGTTGCAAACAATCACCCTGATTGTCGTTGGCGTTTGTCGCTATTCGACGATTGTCGTTTTATTCATAGCTACGACCTGCTGACCGTTAAACATTACTAAGCAATTTGTTTGTCGTGTAGAATACTATTACAACTCTTTCACAGTGAAAAAGTTATGAAAATGGATTCGTGCTACACATGAAGAATAAAACGACAACCGTCGAAAAGCGACAAACGCCTACGACAATCAGGGTGAATGCCTCAAAAGTTTGGATTTCAATCATTTTACTTAGCAAATCCAAACAAACCCAAGAGGTGTATCTACCATTCTATGGAGAAATTCAAGATGGTTGGCAATTTGTTTCCACATTTTTTCGCTCCGAACCAAGAGGGCTAGCTAAGTTGGCGTAATTTTTTGTTGGCAGAGATTGGATGGAACTGACAGTTCACTAGCAATCCATATATAGTCAGGGTTATCGTAAATAAATTTTCCCTCGGAATTTTTCGCTCGAACAAAAATGAAATACCTTCAAAATAAGGGAAAAACTTTATCAGGGAATAAATAGATATCGCGATTGCAATAATAATTCTCTTGAATTACCATTCATGATATTTATTTCTCTTCTGTTGTGAGTAAGGGTAGGACCACCAGTACCTTCCATCGCTACTACCAAGCCCTTCAACCAAGTGCTTAAGGCACACTTGGAGATCGCGGTTGTTGACCATAGCGATCCGGATGGCAGCATTACGGCGGATAAGTGGAGGAAGGTGGAGATTAAACTCGCCACCAATTGTCTCCAAATCCTACGTGACCATCCCAGCCCTGATGTTTCCTACAGGGATGGTGGCTGGCATCAAGGGCATGTCAAACTTATTGCCTGCGCTGACCAAAGATCGAAGGATCTCTATAAACTTGCTGTCTTCCTTCACAGTTGGAGGTCGTGGAAAAGGACCAGATTCCAAAGCGACCAAGAACTCGTGCTACCATTCCGGCTGAACCCTCTGATCCTAAAATTATCCTGGATATTCTAAAGGCAAATAACAGCACCCTTCCTACCCATAATTGGAAGATTGCCAAAGTGGACGAGCCGAGAGGAGACGTCAGAAGTGTGATCATTGTTATCAATGAAGAGTCTCTGGCCCCCTTGGCATCTTCTAAAGGAGTAGTCAATTATGGATTCAGCTCTATCACTTTGAAAGTCTACAAATGTGACGAGAAGGAGCTCGAGAAAGTACCTCCCAAGCAGGTTGCAGTCTCTTCTGCACCAGCTAAGAATACCTCTCCTTCCGAGCCCCTTCCCTCGCTCCCTTGCGTCGTTCCATCTTTTTCGGGGGTTGACTCCTCGTCGACAGACACCGAGATGGTTGACGCTCTTTTGAAACTGGACTTCTCTGGTCCTCCCTCTCCCTCTCCATCACTCCTGGACAGTGACCCATGTGGCCTCTCTCTCGAGGATGACCTTCTGTCATCAGATTCAGAGGAAGCCAATAATACCGTGGTAATGGTATCTATAGCGAGAAGTAGCCCCAATGCTGCGGATCCTTTAGATTAACCTGCATCACTCCATCACGGCTTCGGCCTCCCTTATTCTCCGGCTTGCAAATACGGGGAAGACTTAGTCTTGATCCAGGAACCATGGGTTGTTGGAAACCGGGTTTGTGGACTCAAGACTCCAAACTACAAATTAATCTACGCAAGAAAGGAAGGTAAACCGAGATCCTGTATCCTTGCGAAGACCCATCTAAACATCCTTTTACTCTCTATTTTCAGCAATCAAGACATAGTCGCTACCAACCTGGAATAGCGATCAAGAAATTACTGACTGGTATCGGCTTATTTAGGTCACGATCTTGTGGGCCCACTCCCCCCGGACATCTTGGGGAGCTTGATTGCTAAAGCAGAGAGCCGAAACACTAGTCTCATCATTGGCTGTGATGCGAATGCCCATCACTCAATCTGGGGCAGTTCCGACATAAATGAAAGAAGTGAGCAACTTTTTGATTTTATCCTTAGTACTAATCTCCTAATCTGTAACCGGGGGTCCAAGCCGACCTTCATTACTCGCAACCGACAAGAATTCCTGGACTTCACTCTTGTCTCCGATCACTTATATAACTTGGTTAAGGACTGGAGCGTCTCTGAAGAGCACTCTTTTTCAGACCACCGTTACCTCCAATTTAGTCTTGATGACTATCTGCCTGATCAGAAGGTTTTCAGAAATTACAAGAAAACCAACTGGTCCATTTATAGGAAACGTTTATTAACGCTTATTCCCTCCCACCTACCTACTGAACCTTCTTGCACAGAAGACCTTGACAATCTAGTCAACACCCTAACATTGGCACTAAATGGTGCCATGTCCGAGGCCTGCCCACTCCGCAAACCTCGAGGTAAAATGAAACCTCCCTGGTGGAATGCAAATATCAGTACTCTTAGGAAAGACAGTAGGCTCCTTTTTAATATTGCTAAAAGCCCCCGTGAGATGGCCGATTGGGACTCCTATAAACTGTCTCTCAGAACATACGAAATCTCACTGAGGAAGGAGTAACGACGTTCCTGGAGACTCTTCTGCGACAGCATTGAGAGTCTTCGGAAGCTTCGAGGTTGCGGAAAATCCTCTCTAAAAGCTCTTCTATACCCACTATACCCAGCTTACTTTTGCATCCGGATGGTCACTGGACCTCCTCTGCTGAGGAATCCATTGACATCTTACTGGATACTCACTTTCCTGGTAGCTCCCCTGTAGCTCCCCTGTTGCTTCATCGCAAGTGGGAAATCCCCCCCCCCCCCTCAACCTTGCAGCAACTCTTTAGTCTTGATAACTACAGAAAAGATCCGATGGGCCATGCGCAGCTTCAAACCCTTCAAGTCCCCAGGACCTGATGGTGTTAATTCAGCTGAAATTCAGCAATGCGAGGACATTGTGCTTCCATGGCTCAAAGTCATCTTGTCGGGCTGTCTAAATCTGGTCTATATTCCCAAACTTTGGACCTAGCTTGAAGTCATCTTCATACCTAAGGCAGGAAAGAGCTCGCACGTGGAACCAAAGGATCTCCTACCTATCAGCCTATCGTCCTTTCTGCTTAAAACTTTAAAAAGGTTAATTGATATCCATCTTCGGCAAAGTAATAGCCCAGCTCTGCTCTCGCCGTTCCAACATGCGTACTGCAAAGGCAAATCGGTTGAGACAGCCTTACATTCGCTTGTGCGCACCATCGAAAAATCATTGAGCATCAAAGAATACACCATGGTGGCTTTCCTTGATATTGAGGGAGCCTTAAACAATGTCAAACCAAAGGTGATTACCGACGCACTTGTAAATCTGAAAGTGGATACTTCGCTCGGAGTGTTGATCATTCAATTGCTTACATGCAGGAGCGGAGCGAGCGGAGCATCGGCCAGAAGAACTGCTCGCTGCGGTACACCTCAAGGTGGAGTCTTATCACCTCTTCTGTGGAACCTGGTAGTTAATGAACTACTGATGGATCTGGATACGTCAGGTTGTAGAGTGATCGCCTATGCTGATGACATTGCTATTGCTGCCTCCGGTAAACACCCGGACACTCTCAGGGATATCCTCCAATATACTCTCCTTCGGCTCACCAAATGGGCCTCCAAATGTGGACGGGGGGTTAACCCCCATAAAACGGAACTCGTTCTCTTCACGAGGAAATATAAAGTTCCGCTCATAGACCCTCCTATGATAATTGGCACCAGTCTCACCTTCTCTGAAAACGCAAAATATCTGAGTCTTATTTTGGATAGGAAATTAAACTGGAAGGCCAATCTACTAGAGCGCGTCAAGAAAGCTAATGTAGCTCTCTATTCCTGTAAAAAGGCTATAGGTAGGAACTGGGGTATTAAACCTCAAATCACTCATTGGCTATACGTGTCCGTTATCAGGCCTATACTACCATGTGGCGTGACCGTATGGTGGCCTGCTCTTGACAGGGCGGTCCACCTCACTCAACTAGCTAGGGTGCAAAGATCTGCATGCATCTGCATCAGTGGTGCACTGAGAACTACTCCCTCCGCGGCACTGGACATCTTGTTCAACCTGCTACCTTTAGATATTTTAGGCAAACAAATGGCTGCCAGTGCGGTCATCCGCCTGAAAGCCTCCTCTCAATGGACTAGCTATCGCTTAGGCCACTCCTCGATCCTTGATCTTCTCAACTTTAAACACGAAAACACGGACTACACCCCGCCGAAACTGGGATTTGACAGTAACTTCCGCACGAGCATCCCTAACCGGGATGTATGGTACACTTCCCCCCCTGTCGATGGTAGTTCGGTTCACTTCCTTACAGACGGATATAAGACGGAGGGTGGGGTGGGCTGTGGTGTTTCTCCGAACAGCTCAATCTGAGCATCTCTTTCCGCCTTCCTGATCATTGTAGCGTTTTCCAGACGGAAATCATAGCGATTAAGAAAGCCCTGTCCTGGCTGAAATGAAATGTATTATCTGTCAGGGATATTAGCATTTTCACTGACAGCCAAGCGGCAATCAAGTCCTTGGAATCGTTCTCCTTCACTTCAAAGGCTGCCTTAAACTGTCGTCTATCTCTTATGGAGATGACAGAGCAGTTCAACATTCACCTATGCTGGGTGCCGGGCCACAGAGACATTCCAGGTATCTGCAGGGCTGATGACCTCGCCAGACAGGGTACCACTCTAAGGATTTTGCTTGAAAGGCAAGCCCTGGGTATGCCCCTCGCTACATGTAAGTATCTACTAAAGCTGAACGCTATTAGCACGACCAACCTCATATGGGTAAACGGCTCAACGTGTCACATTTCGAGACAGATCTGGCATAAGCTGGATCAAAAACGTAGTGCCGATTTGATCAAGTTAAAGCGTACACAAATCAGATGCGTTGTCGGTGTTCTCACTGGACACTGTCTTATAGGCCAACACGCCAAAAGACTTGGTCTCTTCTCCAACGACTTCTGCAGAAGCCGTATGAACGAGGAGGAGGAGGAAACCATCCTTCACCTTCTATGCACATGTCCAGCCTTGTCGCATAAACGAATGCTCCATCTAGGGTCCCCCTGACCTAATGGTTTGATCCATTGTATCACAAAGGACCTTCACTGATCTAAGTGTGTCTGCACTCTCGTGTGGACAGCCAACCTAATCTAACCTAACCTAAGGGTAGGCAACTTCGGTGCAGGTGAGGAGGGCGGCGGCATGCTTGCGTAGTGCCGAAAAAACCATGTCTAAGAACTTATGCCTATACCCGAGATAAAGTATGGAAAAGAAACGCGAACTAAATCTAGACTAACCTAAACTATCCTAAAACTTAAAACCCCTAAACTACCTTAAAACTACCCTACCTTACCCTATCACGCAACTCTCCCTTTCCACGGTCTCTCTCCGGTAGAGGTTCGTCAAGAACCTGTGGTATGCCAGATGTTGTTGGCAAAGGTTGGCCAGCCCACCCTTTTTACGTCTTGCGACGCAAACCAAATGCTATCTCTCTGGCCGGATTTCTTTAAGAAATAGCCCCTCGAAGTGCCTCCCGATCACTGCTGTAAGTTTGTGTCAGTTCATGTCGCCAGCGTTCGTAACTGTCCCGTTAAGTCATTGTCCGTCTATAGAAGGACGGCAGGACCCGTCACCCATACATCACCAACAAAGAGGTACCCTACTCGATCATAGCTTTAGGATCACAAAAACTCACTAAATTTAACATCACTTTTGCTCTCTTTTATTGCATAAAATGTTAACTAAAAACTTTCTAATCTTAAGACTATAAAAAAAAATAAATACACTTAGGGCTACTCACGGTTTTTGGAATCACCCGTTGTCCTGCAGCACAAGGAAGGATCCTTGATTCCTTTTATTCTGGAAGTATCATCTTCATAGACGGCGAGTGGAGGACAAGGTACATTGTCGAACGGTCTATACAATGACATTGATGATGCTTTATGTAGGGCAAACGAAAGCGGAATATCTTCGAATCCACCCCAGACAGCGATGCAGTAGAGGACGCCCTCATGGCAAGTGGCGCAAACAAATGAAGAGGGACCACAACCAACTTGGCGTACGCAGCTGGAGGCAACTGGCTCGTAACTGGGCTGGATGAAAAGGTTTGTTGGTTGAGACACAGGTCCACCCCGAACTGTAGCGTCGCCTAATATCATTGCATATGAAAGCTTCATATACAATGGTAATATTCAACATCTTAGCAAGGCGAACCGGTATATATTTCAACTCCCTTGCTTGTATCGGGTTGGTGGCGATTCATCTCAATCCCTTTTGTATAAGAAAGAGTAGAAATATTGTTTGTGTGTCTAGGAAAGTTACCGTCACAGTTCTGCAATAGTTCTTGAATTAGTGTCTACGAAACTTTTTGAGAGTGTACAAGCCGGACCACATCTCAGCAGTTGTAGAGAAATGATTTCAAAGTTAGGGAGAGCTCAAAAGCCGCTTAGACTTTGGGAATGTTCTGAGTATGGGTATTTCTTATGACATCTTGAATGTCTAAGGGGTACACTATTATTTGTGCATAAATAAGTCCAATACAATTTTTTGCCACAAGGCTACAAACAGGTTATATTAAGTATTAATTAAGTATATATTGTTTAACATTAAGTATAAACCAAAAATGATTATTGGTGATCATCAAGTCGTCCATTTTTCATAGCATTTCATTCATATTTTAATAACCGATAGTATTTTGCAAACACACCTGACGGACTGACATCTCCCAAATGTTCAATAGATACGATAGGGAATAAAGCTTTGGCAGCTTAGCAATTCTCACAGTGAAGGCATATCGCACAGCTAAGAAGAATGAAGTACCCGAGTAATCAAAATCTTCAAGGGTACAAATTGGCGATGTAAATGGATATCCCTCTGCAAAGGCAAGCGAAGTTTTTAACACGGACCCCTTTAACCTTTCAAAGTTTTCTTACCTGGAATATTTACAAAAATTGGAGGCACACACGACAGCTTATCATCTTCTAAGCGGCATACCAATGAGGTGTTCTTATAGATTGGTACCAATGTATCTAGCGATACTGAAAATTTTCTGTCCAATAGTCCTATTTCACTTTTTAGAGCATATGGTATATCTTGTGGCGGTTTCTCGCCACAATGACACGTACGCCTGATAGGTTCGGGAGCTCTAATGTCTGAGTGATGCAAATAAGTTTTGTAAGTCTTATGCAGTACGTGGTTGGTCTTTGAGTTTCCAACAGCTGTAACAATACCCATTATCATGAGTCAATCCAATCTAATTTGTTCTTTCTTTAGTTTCTGTAGGTCTGTAAAAGGTTAAGTCGATTATGAAAACCATATGAGATCTATTATGAGTATATTACCTACATATTTGTCGAGATTCAACGTTATAACTAGGGCAATGTAATCCATCCCCGTCCGATCCAATTTAAACTCCTGTTGACTTAAGTTTGTAAAGTGTTTCTTTATTAACTTAACGGGCCGAGACAACAATTCTTGAATATTTACACACAAGTTTAATTGAACACACCGTTACATTAGTTATTGCAAATAATTCGTTTGACTGTAGTTTATAGCAAAGAACAGGGAGGACTTATGAGACACTAAAAAATAATTATAGGCACCTATCCCCTCTATTGTTGAAATACAGGGTGTCCCGAAAATTTAAATGCATTTAACATTTTGGTTCTTAATAAATGATTCACGCCCCCATGGCAGCTTGTGGTTTTTTTTTTTTGTTGCGCCAAGGTCTGTGGTAATTTTCCAAAGATATTAATAGCCCGGGCACGCTAGCACGATTCGCAAGCTCGAATAATCGATGCCAGGAATGCGCCTACGTACTAATTCACACCCTGCGCACTTCTACCACTCTCCCCACAGAACTGCCGTAAGGTATTACTTCGCGGGGCTGGTTAGCAATTAATGCTATGTTTCTTGTATTGCTGCTTCTGCTCTCCTTGCTTTCTCAATTATTCAGAGCTCGTTTTGCACATTCGTTATGAGTGTACAAATTTCCAGTCAATTCTTCTCTGACGCAGCATTTGGTCTACGAGTATAAGGAACGGTGGACTTGGCAGGTTATCTCTCCATTCCGTGAAGCGATTGCAATGGAATATTGCGTGCTGTCTGTATCTTCCTCCTGGTCTGGACAATGTGGACAGAGAGGAATTATCATGTCCAAATCTGTGTAAATATTTGCGATAGCCACTGTGACCCGATACGAACTGCGTAGTTGCAGTTCCCATACACTCGCTTGGTGCAGACCTCAATGGTGGGGATCAGCTTGTAGGCCCATCTACCTCTTGTACTGTTATCCCACCTGGCTTGCCACTAGCTAGTGATGTTGCGTTCTCCTCCTCCTTTATTCTCTTGACAATACCTGCTTCTTGATGACTCGAGGTTCTCCTTTCGTAGATCCTTACCATCTCATTCGCGAGGATCTCGATGGGGATCATTGCAGCTGCTTCATCCGATATTGTTCGGAAACCGCTGATTGTTCTTATCGCGCATAGCCTGTATGTTGACGATCGTTTCTCCGTGTTTCTATCGTCGCTAACACCAAACCGGTGCAAAATATAGAAGAACCGAGCTAACCACTCTGGATTGTAGAATCCGTCTAGTATATGCGGGTCCACCGATGTTTGGCAGTATTCGAGAAAGGGCTGCCTGCAATAGTGAAGCCTTCTTGCTCGAGTATTCCAGGTGCGTTTTAAAACTTAACCTGTTGCCGAGCATTACTCCTAAGTATTTGACTGCTTCCTTGGTTCTTATAGTCCGATTTTCAAATCGAATATTTGCATATTCAGCTGCTTTTCGACTTGTTATAAGAACGGCTTCAGTTTTGTGGTCTGCTAATTCTAATTCGTGGATGTGTTTAGCCACGGTGACTACGGCGATGTCGTCAGCGAACCCGATTATCTTAACTCCTTGTGGCAATGCTAGTCGCAGGACTCCGTCGTACATGATATTTCATAAGAGAGGGCCTAGTACCGATCCTTGCGGGACTCCTGCCGTAACGTTGTAGTACTTTTCCCCATCGTCGGTTTACTACCTCAACTTCCTGTTGGTGAAGTAGTTTGTAACTATTCTTAATAGGTAGTATGGAGTATCCATTCTGGCTAGTGGTCTCCTTATGAACGACCAATTTCCGAATTAAAGGCGTTTTTGATGTCCAGAGTCACTACTGCACAGTATTTCTTTGTCCACCCTCGCCATCCTTCTCCTTGGATCGCTCCAGTTGCTGTGTCAGCTACCGCTTTTATGACATCAACGGTAGAACGCGATTTTCTAAATCCGAACTGATGGTCTGACAGTGCTCCTTTCTCTTCTGCTATCATGAGCAGTCTTTTGTATATTATTCGTTCAAGTATCTTTCCTAAATTGTCGAGTAAACATATTGGGCGATATGACAATGGTTCTCCAGGTGGTAGCAGTACCAAATGTTGAAGACCTCCTCCTGGTGGGGGGCGGGCAACGTGACTGGAATGTGCGGATAGGGTTACTTAAATTCCGATCCATTCAATCCAGTTACGGCTAACCAAGCACACATCCCATGATGTCAAGAAGAAGAAGATTGGCCTCGGATATTGCCAAACCTGGTAAATCAAGGCATCCTTTGGAGCCAGGCCTGAAGGGTGTTAGTTTGCGAGCATCTGCTGGTCAGTCTCTCCCGCTCGTAAGCCCACCGGGCCAAACCCGAAATGGCTACGAGCTTCCTGTCAATGGACTCGCAAACCATTACGGGAGTCAAGGTGTGAGCGTGCTATGCATCGATAGGCGCACAGATGGATTCACCGATTTTTGAAAACGGCATCGACTTAGAATAGGCACATGAACCGTTTCATCGCGCACAGGACAGGACATTAAGCTTATTTTGGAGGATGTTAAAAGTATACTAGATATAGTTGACGTCTGTTCAACAAAGCACAGAGGTTCTAAAACTGTGGACCTTTCTGATGGGTGGAAGCTCTTTCTGTCAGAAGTCGCACCCTCAATGTCTACTCAGGTATTAATGGGGATACTCACAAGTCCTAGGTTGACAGGCAGAGTATTGGAGTGGAAACCATTAGGAGAGAGAGTTGCGATCTTAAAGCTCAAGCTTGAAATATCTACTCTGGCATTGGTGCCGGTACATATATGCACCGAATTTTCAGTCAGACTATGCAGCTTTCTTAGATAAAGTTGATGCTACCCTAGAAAAGGTTGCGGACATGGATTCTTTTGTCCTGGTGGGTGACGTCAACGCACGTGGGTGTAGATGTTATGACATAGGGGACGGGGGAATGTGATTGGGAGGAACGGTGCTCCTGATCATAACGCAAACGGGCAGAGTTAAAGAAGCCATCAGAGAGAAGAAAAGAGCCTTTAATGTGTGGATTCACTTGGGGAACACCGATTCTCGAAATCGGTACACTAAGGCTAGGAAGAGAGGACGTCTTTAGTAGCGTGGTCGGAAAGCACAGCCTGCACGACATCACATCCGACAACGGACTCAGGCTAATCGACTTTGCAGCGGGGCGAAACTTTGTCGTAGCTAGTACGCGGTTCCCACGTCTCGACATTCACAAAGGAACCTGGCTCTCCTTTGATCGACAAACTGTCAACCAAATCGATCACATTGCGATCGACGCAAGGCACTCTTCCAGTATTCTGGGTGTCCGGACTTTCCGAGGAGCCAACGTGGACTCGGATCACTGTCTAGTTGTAGCCAAGGTACGGATGCGGATATAAACAACGGAGCGAAATCAACGAAATGCTGTGAGGAAATTTGACGTCGAAAAGCTACAGTCGCAAGAGACCGCCAGAACCTTTGCCGATCGTGTTTCTTCTAATCTCAATCTAAGTCCTATGCCGCCAGCAGCAAATGCGGAAGACCAGTGGCAGCATTGCCAACAAGCCATCAGAGATGCCGCCTCTCATGTACTGGGTTTCTCTCGCCCACCACAACGAAACCCCTGGTTTGATGAGGAATGCCGGCAAGCACATGCAGCTAAACAAGAGGCGTACAAAGCGGCGCTGCATAGAAGGACTAGAGCTGCTTACGAGCTTTACGTGCGCAGGAGAAAAGAGGAACATCGACTTCTCAGAAAGAAGAAAAAAGAGCATGAAAAGCGCTCGATCGAGGAGATTGAGAGACTTTATTGCAGGAATAATGTTCGAAAATTTGACCAAAGGGTAAAAAGAACATGCCAGGGTTTCAAAGTCAGAACAGAAGCCTGCAGGGACGAAAATGGCAACATAGTAGTAGAATCGCAGTCGGTGCTGAGAATATGGAAGGAACACTTCTGCAGACTGTTAAACGGCGATGATGATCAATATTCCGCTGTCAGGCAGAATGAGCCATTCAACAGTGACGATGGCAGTCAAGATTCCCGTCAACCCGATCAGAATGAAGTGAGGATAGCGATATCTAAACTCAAATCCAACAAAGCTGCTGGAGCCGACGGCCTTGCCGCTGAACTTTTCAAGGCAGGAGGAGATGAGTTGGTAAGGAGCATGCACCAGCTCATCTGTAAAATCTGGTCGGACGAAAGTATGCCCGATGAATGGAACCTCAGCATCCGATCCTGAAGAAAGGAGACCCTCTGAACTGCGCCAACTACAGAGGTATAAGTCTCCTAAATATCGCATATAAGATCTTGCCTGCCGTACTATGTGAACGCCTAAAACCGATTGTCAACAACCTGATAGGTCCTTATCAGCGCGGTTTCATGCCTGAAAAGTTCACCATTGACCAAATATTCACACTACGGCAGATCTTGGAAAAAACCCCTGAATATAAAATCGATACGCACCATCTTTTCATCGATTCCAAACTTGCCTATGATAGCGTGTATAGAGACGAGTTATACAGAGCCATGTCTAGTCTTGGCATCCCTGCCAAGCTCGTCCGTTTGTGCAGAATGACGATGGAGAACTCTCGCTGCTCCATCAAAGTCGGTAAGAACATCACCGAACCATTCGATGTCAGGAAAGGTCTTAGACAAGGCGACGCGCTATCACGCGATCTCTTTAACATAGTACTTGAGAGAATTGTACGAAACTCACAAGCCAACCTCGGAGGTACAATCTTCTTCAAGTCTGTACAACTACTCGCTTATGCCGATGACATTGACATAATCGGAAGAACTCAGCGGGCAGTCAATGGGGCATTTACGAGTATTGAGAATGAGGCAGCAAAGATGGGTCTAGCGGTCAATGAAAGCAAAGCAAAATATATGTTGTCTACAAAAAAGGACACCCAAAGGACTCTTGGGCAGAACGCCACAATAGACTGATATAATTTTGAGGTAGTAAAGGATTTTGTCTACCTAGGCTCTATGGTCAGCTCCGCAAATGACATCAGTAGGGAGATCACACGGAGAATTACTCTTGCCAATCATTGTTTCTATGGGCTAAAACGGCAATTGAGTAGCAAAGCCCTATCTCGAACTACTAAGGTAACTCTTTATAAGACATTAATCATCCCAGTCCTGCTGTATGGCGCAGAGGCATGGGCTTTGACAAAATCGGATGAGGATGCCCTTGGTTATTTCGAGAGAAAAGTTCTTCGAGCGATCTTTGGTCCTGTCTGCATAGACGGTGAGTGGAGGAGAAGGTACAATGCCGAACTATACGGCCTGTACAAGGACATCGACTTAGCCAGAAGAGTTCACATACAGCGACTAAGATGGCTGCGCCATCTAACAACAACAGCAACAACACTGAGGCGCGAAGAACTTGCAAATTTACTGTGAAAACAGCGAGAGAACAGTCTTGGAAAGAGTTTGGCGGAAAATTGGAACGTGACCACATATCTGCACATAAGATGTTCTGGTAAACCATCCGCCGACTCAGAGGAAAAAAGTTGAATATCGTTGAAGGAGTTAAATCCAAAGACGGTACACTTCTTTCCATTGAGGAGGACATCTTACGCAGATGAAGAATTGCTCAATCCCGAATAGAATACCGAAGATGACAGACCTATGGTCTAGATTAGGGTGGAAAGTAGTCCTACGGTAGATGAAGTATCTTTGGCAATCAAATCGCTAAAAGTTGGCAAATCTGCTGGTGTGGGTGAAATCTGACCAGAAATGCCTAAGACTTTAGGTAAAGAGGGAGTGCAATGGCTCTCGCGTGTACTTAAAGTGGCTTGGGAATGCGGTGAAACACCTGGTGATTGGCAAATGGGAGTGATTGTCCCTCTTTTTAAATAAGGGGACAAAAGAGATTGCACCAACTACAGGGATATATCTCTTTTAAACATCCCTGGAAAAGTATACGCTAAGGTTCTACTAGAAACGCGTTCCAGAGCTTAGGTTGAGGATACAACCGACCAGTTATTCACTCTCAGAATTGTTCTTGAGAAGGCCTGGGAGTATGCTAAACATGTCTACACTTGTTTTATGTATTTGGAAAATGAATATGACAGGGTTCCTCGAGGCAAACTCTGGAGTGTTTTGCAGGAGTATGGAATTGATGGTTCCCTGTTAAGGGCACTTCAGTCTTTATATACGAACTGTAGAAACTATGTTCGGATAAACGGTGTTAAATAAATACCTTTCAGTGTGGGCGTTGGACCCCGTCAAGGGTGCGTTTTGTCACCTCTCCTCTTCGTTGTATATATGGATTGGATGTTGCAGCGCAGTCGTGGCGTGGAATGTTTCAAATTGGGAGACCTAAGGATTAGTCATCTGTTCTTTACGGATGATTTGGTCATGCTTGGATCCTCTCAAACCGAACTTCAGCGCACAATCGAAAGGTTTGTAGACGTTTGTGATGATGCTGGAATGAAGATCAACGTGAACAAATCGGAAGTAATGGTCGTTTCCAAAACACTCATTCAGTACACTCTGCATGTTAGTGGAGTCCCACTGAAGCAGGTGGATAAGTTTAAGTACCTCGGGATCTTATTCATGAGTGATGACAAGAGCAATGCTGAATTGTCCTGTAGAATTGGTCAGGTTGGATCAATTTTGAGAGAGCTTGGTCAATCTGTTATAAGGAAGGCTGAACTTAGTGTTCAAGCTAAGCTATCGATTTTTAACTCTCACCTATAGTTATGGAATTGAGGTAGTGACCGAAAGAATAAGATCGCGGTGTTGTTGGAATAACTCGTAGGGATTGAGTGCGCAACACCAGAGTACGCGAGACGCTCAATGTTGAGCAGCTACATCTCCGAACGGAACGATTTATGCTTCGACGCCATCAGGTAGGCGACTCCCCGGTACGCCTAGAAATAGATGGTTGGACCAAGTCCGACGTCTCTCCTGGAGCCGTCTAGGGATTCCTCCTGATGAGTTGGAGTGAATGGCGGAGGATCGAGAAGGGTGGAGGGTCCACCTGAGCATTCTACCCCCGCGACCCTCATGAAGGATTAGCGGTCCATTGAAAATGTATGTACGAATGCAATAGATTCGTCACTGATGCGAAATTTCAGCTCCAATGTTTGCTTTTATTGAGCTGATCTTGATCATTTTGGGAGTGCATGCTCGATATGTTTCCCCATGTTGTCTATCAAATTATTTCATATCAAAAGAACCTTCGCTATCCGCACAACATATGCACTGCATCCTGACTGCATCCTCACTTCAACCGCACTGCATGCTCACTGTATCCGCGCAGTGAAGACTCAGTGAGTATGCAGTGAGGATGCAATGCGGCTGCAGTGTTAATGCTTTGCGGCTACAATAGCGCTGCAGCGAGGGTACATTGCTAATACAGTACGGTTTCAATGAAGATGGAGTGAGGAACCAGTGAGAATGCAGTACGGGTGCAGTAAAGATTAAATGAGAATGCAGTGTGGATGCAGTGATGATGCACTGCTTGTGCATTGCACATACAACGTGGATGCGGTTCCGCTGCAATGAGTGATGGAGTGATGATGGAATGGATAGTTTGCTTCTGAAGCAAGTGATGTTAAATACAAAACTACCGAAAGTATGATACACGAATGTAAAACAATTTATTAACCACTAAACATAAACCGAACATTTATTACATATTGATAGGTTTCTTTTCTGATTGTAATCCACAACAGTGGATTGACTCCCTTACATTCCAAAAATCGCAGCCAAGTCGTTAACAGCGACAGCATTTGGGGAGCATGCCTGACGCACAGACATCTCCCAAGTGTCCAATAGATGCGATAGCGAATAACACTTTGGCAGCTTAGCTATTCTAGCAGTCAAAGCATTTTGCACGGCTAGCAAGAATGGCGTAGCCGAGTACTCCTGTTCGGTGAGCGAGCAATTTGGTGATGTGTATGGATATTCCTCTGAAAAGCAAACAGAAACGACTTTCGTATAAGTTTATCGAGGTGTTTATGACGAATCTCTTACCTGGAATATTTACACTAACTGGTGGCACACATGGCAATCGCTTATCATCTAAACAGCAAATCAGTTTGATAGTCTTGTTATTATTTTGTGCCGATGTGTCTAATGATACTTTGAACTTTTGATCCAAGCGTGCAATTTCACCTTGCAGTACATGTGGTATTTCTTGTCCTGGATCCTCGTACTGGAAGCGTCCTTTTTTCGCCGGCGGAGGGGCACTAATGTCAGTGCCGAAGAGCAGTTCCAGACTTGGTTTGAATGTTCTTTGCATTGTGTGGTTGGCAGTAGGACTTTGGAGCGTTGTATTTATGACATCAACAAGGGGATTTGAAGATTTCTAAACGGGAAAAGAAACATTATACTGCTGTGGGAAACTTTGTTTTTCAAATCGCTTACTCTTACCCCAAATTGTGAACCACAATAGGAGACAATGTCCATTTTTTCCAGAGCTATCTCGCACTTCATTAAAGTTTCTAGCGGTACCCTTTGTGATGGATTGCAGAGGATTTCCAATAGTTTACTCATTTTAGTTATTTTTTCAACATCTAGAAGGAAGAAGCGCATAAATTAGTAAAGAAGACACATAAGAAGATATAAGATCCAATTACCGTCATTTCCTATCTTTGCTACCATGCGCTTGAGGGGTTCAATGTATTTCGTCAACTGCTTGTACTTCTCACGATAGAGGATATCTTCTTGTGAATTGTATGGGCTGGTTGCGTTCACCTGTCCCGGAGTGTTCAATGGTGCATTTGGAGACTGACGAAGAG
The DNA here is from genome assembly GCA_945910035.1 of Brachypalpus laphriformis. Taxonomy (NCBI): domain Eukaryota; kingdom Metazoa; phylum Arthropoda; class Insecta; order Diptera; family Syrphidae; genus Brachypalpus; species Brachypalpus laphriformis. Next base: position 132,503,941 of record OX246755.1, read on the forward strand.
CTGAAAATGTAGAAAATGAATAAAAAATCATTTTCGAGAGTTCACTTAGAAGTCGCCACTTTACAGAGAGCTGGCTTCTTTTTTTTTAAACTCGTAATTTTACCTCTTTGATTGCTACTCATAAGATTAGACATTTGTGGACTTGAAGAAGGCACTAATGCTGGGCTGGGAATCATTTGGGGATTGGGCAACTGAGCCTGTTGTTGTTGTTGTTGTTGCTGCTGCTGCTGTTGTTGCGCTTGTTGTTGCTGTTGTGCTTGTTGCTGCTGTTGTTGTTGCTGCTGAGCCTGTTGCTGGGCAGCAGCCTGCTGCTGCTGTTGTAACTGTTGCTGCTGTGCTTGTTGCTGTTGTTGTTGAAGTTGTTGCTGGGTTTGCTGTGGAATTTGTTGACCCATACCAGCGGGTGAAGCCACAGTAGGACTTGGACTCTGACGCAAAAATTGCGTTTGTCCCACATTTCGATTGACTGGAAACATAGCGCCGCCCTGATTAATTGGCATGTTCTGCTTCTGTTGCATATTCGGCATGTTGATGATTTGGTTGATATTTCCTGTAAACGGTAAATGTTACTTACACACCCAAATGTTAGCTAAAACCTTATAACTTACCTCCTTGACCTGCATTTTGAGGCATTCCAACCTGTGGCCCAGCGTTCACACTATTCGGATGCATTTGCCCTTGCTGCGGCATATTCGACATATTTTGCCCGCCACTCATTTGATTGTGCATTCCCTGATTAACCGCTTGTGGTCCAACATTCATCGGCGTGTTATTGTTCATGCGAGTCATCATCTGATTCAATTGCGGATGGTTGAGACCAATCTGAAATTGTAGATTCATTCTCTCAACTTTTTAAGAGGGTTTCAGCGCCGATACTTACATTTAGCTGATTTTGATTCATTGTGTTCATTGGCATCTGGGGGACATTCATTGAGTTCATCTGTTGACCTTGCATGTTCGCATTGATCTGCATTTGATTACCACCCATTTGATTTATTTGGCCCGGCATTCCCATTTGACTGCCCATTTGTTGAGGCTGATTGCCCATTACATTCATGTTTAGATTAGAATTTACGTTGCCCATATTATTACCCATTTGCGGAACCATATTGCCCGGACCAACGCCACTGCCCTGTGGAACATTAGCGCCCATAGGTACGTTCATCTGACCGCGTATTCCTTGCATGTTCGGCATCTGTTGACCGGGACGTTGCTGGAATGAGAATAAGTTCTGTTAATTCATATCTACTACAAATGAGTGAAAGCAAGGACTTAGAGATGTATAGGATATTGAGGGAGACAAGCATTTAGTCTCAATAGCGGATACAACTGTCTGAAGCTACCGTTTATTTTCATAGACTTGTCGAACTAGCAACCCTAAATCATATTCAATTGGGATGGTATCTGCTAGTTGACCAGTCAAGTAAGTGAAAGCTGTGACTCAAAAACGATGTCATGGTTGAATACTAGCATCATTTTCCTCTTCAGAGATAGGCAGTTATGCAATAAATGTGTTTGCGCCCTTAAGAAATTTGGATCATGCAGTAATGTCAGCATAACATCCACCACCAACATCGCCTGATAATCCCCCGGAGCACCGATGTCAACGTTTCCGTTGAAGAAATCACCGAGGTAATTCCTCCCTTCTAATCCATAAATGGAAAGGAGGTCTACCTTTGATAGGTTTCGGAACACATGCAATAGAAATGTGAAATCAGCGTTGCGTTAGTTCATCGGTGGAAGTATGACAGACTTGTTCTTATAATACAGAAACGAACAGAAATTCGAAGAATCAACATTTTCACGTCCTACTTCGCAGGCCACTAGGGGAAACAACTATCATTTGATTAGGGCCTCTTCTCCGGTCTCTTCTTCTTGAATTCCTCAGACAAGCTTCGTCTATGCATACCGTGACATTTGGACCCATCTTATGCAGCCTTGATAATAGCTAATAATTCCCAAATAAGCTTCTGTTAACACTATCGAACTCCTTTTCAAAACCAATGAACAGCAGGTGAAAAGGCGATCGGTGTTAATCTGGCAATCGCGGGAACATCTTTCGGTGGAAATTCCATATTTCCAGAAACTTATAATGTCGATGCGCTAATCAAGGGTTCACCTCTCTTGAGATTTACCAGTTCAAGGATTCTGAGGCCACAGAAACCATGTTGATGTTGTTGTAGCAACTATGTTGATTCGTATGGTTCAAACGTTAAGGTGGTGTAGGTGGGTTGTCATCAGTAAGGTCAAGGCCCCAAAAATGCGGCAGCTTCGACTGGGTGAGTCCATAAGGATCTTGGTGTTAGTGTTGTGGAGTGCGATTGACAGCTGAACAAATGGGCGGTGTTATGTAGCCATGAGCCGCAGTCCGCCCATTGATCAATGATACTATCGCGTATGTGGTGCATATATTTATTCAGCATAGTGCTGCAGTGAACAAAAGTAAGTTTTGATTCCTGAGCTGAAGAATTAAAAGAGTTGAAGTGCTGTGCATCAACCTTCACACCAAGCTGTTTTGCCACCATTTGACTATTTCTGGCACTAAATACGCATTATCCCTACAAATTCCATCACTTACCTGGTTTAGAGTCTGTAATAGGTTCGAAGCAGCAACATTTACCCCGACAACAGCACCGGGAGGCATTTGATTCGGTTGTCCACTGCCCATTGGCATCATTTGGGCGTTTCTATTCCCCTGGCTTGCCAGAGTCTGTAGTGCATTGAGAGGATCCTGCATAACGTTAGCATTACCCATGTCAGCATTCGGAGGCTGTTGCGGTTTCCCTGCCGGACCACCTAAAAATAGAGATTCCTCAGTGAAACTAAGGATAATTCCACTTCGCCGCTTTACTCACGGTTGACCATCTCCTTGAAGTGCATGAACAGCTTGGCAACCAGTCCAAGGTATTCTTCTTTGGTGCGAGCCTTCTTATAGATGTGATTCTCCATGACGCCAGCGTTTTTCGACGGATCTGACCCGGAGTTCTGGAGCATCTCGTTACTGCAAAAAGGAAACCAACAAACAAAAGCAATTTTAGACGATTTGTCAACGCGCCGCCGTTTGATTTATTTACATTTTCCCGACGACACTTTGTCGGAACTTAGGACTTTGCCAATCATCTGCCATATTTCTCAATAATTTGTCGTCAAATTTATAAAATTTAAGTGCAGTCGGGAAGAAACACAAGCGAATTGAAAGATTTATCAACACAAAATGAATGTCAGAAGAGCTGCGGTAGTGCCATAAATAGGGAAGATTCTAATCACTTTTTAGTGCTGCCAAGCCGACGAACAGATAATATTCTGTATTCACTTTCATTACTCTAAAGACATAGGAATTTCTTTAATGACAGAAAGAGAGAGAAAGAAAAAGCAATAAAAAAAAATTAAAGCAATTCACTAATTACTTCTTAGTGTTACCTAGCCAACTAACACGTAACATTCGTACCGAATTGGTTGTACCGACATCAGCCCAACTGTTGCAGGCAGCATACACATTATACAAACTACGTTCGATTTACGAACCATCAACCATTTTTCAGTAATTTTAAACGTACACACCATATTATTTCCAAACAATCTGTGCATGCGACAGCGGTTGTACAAGACCATGCGACTATATGATATCTGTACAACGGTCGGTTGTGTGGATACACACGGTGCAATCGTATACAACACCAAGCTGTCAAACTGATGGTGCAACATTTGTATCGTCTATTTCCCACTTTAGAAATTATTATTCTAAAGAAAAGAAGATGAACCCTTCTCTCAGTCATTTATTTTTCTAGCTACTTAATTATGGGACCGATTTTGGCTTTTTTTTTTTTTTGTTGATAAAGCGTAGTAGATTTCATGTACCACATGACTTCGACAAGTAATCCGATGTAAGAGTTTCTATGTGTGAGTGCATTTTGAGAGCACTCCTTAATGAAACCCGGAACAGAAAATCACTCTCAGAACAGCACTATGAACAGACAATGGAACATGTTTGAGAGTGATTTTTCTGTTCGGAACACAAAAAGGGTACTCCTTGCCAATGGAAAACGACATAAATATCTGTCTGTTGTTGAAAAGTATAATGCCTCTCTCACAATGTAGCGTGAAAGCTAGGCGAGAGCGCAGCGAAAAAGCGGACGTTTCGTTCTCGCAATAAAATCGTGTGTTAATGCGCAATGAGTGCGTTGTGTCCTCGAGTTTTTAGTTGTATCTTGCGGTCTTGCCTCAAATTTTTTTTGATTTTCCGAAATTAGATCACAACCACCCCTATCGTGGAATCCGCCGGGGGAATTATTCACCGAAAAAAATATTTCGGCATAGTCAAATCCGCAAAGTGAACAGTTCCCCGTGTGGGTAATCTGAATCAGTTCCACTGTACCGTGGAAAACGTTCGAATCGAATTTTCCCCGAACAAAATAACATTTCTCATCCGCATCAAAATCACTGCCGATTTCTGGCTTGGCTGCTGCCTGTCGTCTTTTTTGTTTGCAAAAATGTAAGTGAAATTAAAAAATAAACAATTTCTGCTTACATATACATAAATTACAGAAAAAAAAAACTACAACTGGTTTATTAAGCCGACAATTTTTGATAAAACTCTGCAATATTGAACTTTATTAAAATCAGAAATAAATAAAAAATGTTTCTAAAAATATACATTTCATCCGGAAGTTCAATGAAATCATCCACTGTTGCTCTTAACCTCCGTCGTACTTTTATCTGAAAAGACTGCTCATCTTCTTCCTCTTCTGCTTCCTAAAGAGATCTATCGTGTCCATTTGTGTGTTTTATTTTTATTTTAGTCACTTCTTAAAGAAATTTTCCCTTTACAAAACGTACTCGTAACTCGTAACTACTAAATTTTTATTGAGAAATAAAAGACAGCTGTTTGACAATGAAACTACCTTTCCCCAATGCCTGTCGATAAGGAGACGTTCTCGGCGGATTCCACGATAGCAGTAGAAAGTGAAAGGGAATCGAATAGGTGAAGTGGAACTCAATTCCGACGGATTCCACGATAGGAGTGAACAAGTCGACGAGACTTGCGCTGTTGTGACGTGCTACACACATTCTCCATGTTCGAAATTGATTTGACAACTCACGCTAGACTTGCTCTCGCTTTATTGTGAACCAGGCATAACAATTGCAAAATTACTGCCCCGTCTTTTTCCATATGCAATTCAGAAATACCAACTAAAATAATTTTCTTCGTGTATAAAAACTGTCGAGAAATTTTTTTTAGTTCAAGCTTCTTTATTTTTATTATCTTTCAAACGCAAGGAAAAAACTAGAAGACTTTAACCCTTTCGCCCCGCAATTCGACTTTGCTCGTACATTTATGTACCATGCGGGGCGAAAGGGTTAAGGTGTCCTCAAACCAACGCAAATGTCTTCTTAATCCTCATGTGAATTGAGCTTATAAAATTGAATATTTTTTCACAAATTCAATTAATGTTCATCTGACCGCGTAATCCTTGCATGTTCGGCATCTGTTGACCGGGACGTTGCTGGAATGAGAATAAATTCTGTTAATTCATATCTACTACGAATGAGTGAAAACAAGGACTTAGGCCAAGTTTTTCAGTGCTGAGTTAACTCAGACGTAACTAACTCTGGATTAAAATTAATCTAGAGTTAACTCATGAAACAATTTTTCAGTGCAGGGGGCCAACTATGAACTTCGCCGCGAATCGCATTTTCATGCGAAATCGCAATTTGGCACTACGTAATTCGATGGCGAACTCTACCGCACTTTGCTCTAAAATGCGAACGCCATTCGATCGACTTCAAATGCGATAGACATTTTAATGGCGCAAGGATTGTTGGCGGTGAAATTTCAACTGAAAATGTAAATAAATGCAAAACAGCGAAAAAGAGTGATTTCTGATACTTTTATTGTATTTAGTGCAGAGAAACAAATACTTATTTAAGTAAGTATTTATGAAAACATTGCTTTAATTATCCACTGGTGTTTTAACAAATTTTTCAAGCAAAGTATATTCTTTCCATGACACTTTGACAGATGAATGGAAATGTTTGTGGAAATATGACGGCAAATATGGAAACCTTTTGGAAAGTCGATATTTCAAGCGATCGTTGTGCATAGTTGACATCATCGCCGCGAGCCGAACGGAATGAATCGCAAATTATGCGATTCGCGGCGAAGTGCATAGTTAGCCCCCAGGATTAATTTTGACTCCACGAGTGGTGGTTTAATTTGGTATCACTGTATGATTTATTGATTAGGGGGTTCACATTCTCAAATATGCTTGACAAGCATGGTTTGTTTGACTCGAATTTGAAAATGTGAACGCTCCATCAAACAGTCTGACAAGCACGTTGGATGGATATCAAAATATTTTGATATTTTGCTTGCTTGACACACATGTTTGAGAATATGAACGCATTCTTGTCAAACCAGGAGGAAAAATTATTCTAAAAAAAGTTGTCAACCTGTGCGCATCAAAGAAAAGAAAAAAAAAGAAAGAAAAAGAAAATTTTGGACGCTTTTTTAGCCATTCCTTAGTCCAAATACGTTTCCTCTTATTTTGTTGCCTTTTTTTCTTCTTGTTCTTCTTCTTCTAAAATTTGATCTATTACAAGAGCTGCAATCAAAACGTCCGTCATGGTTAAAATTCTAAAGAGAACTGATGTTTGACAGCCTGTTTGACAAATGTGAACGGAAAATGGCTTCAATCCATCAAACATCATCAAGCCATGCTTGTCAAGCATATTTGAGAATGTGAACCCCCCTATTCACATGTCAAAAAAGTATCGAAATCTATTGATTCTATACTGTTAAGTGGGAAAAATACGATACAACCGTGCTACCGACATCGGACCAACTGTTGTATGCAAGACAACAAATTATACAATCTGCATATGATTTACGTACAAGCAGACATTTTATTTAGTCATTTTACACATACACACTTTATAATTTTCTTACAATCTGTACATGCGACCATACGATATCGGTAAAACGGTCGACTGTGGATACACACGATACAATCATCGTATACAACACCAAAGCTGTCAACTGTTTGTACAACACTTCTCGGGGCTGAAATCGCCGAAGAAGGGTTAACTCGGAGTTAACTCAGGATTAAAATTGACTGAAAAACATGTTTCTGGGGTTAACTCTAGTTTAATCACGCAACTCGGGTGATCTCGTACTGAAAAACTGTGCCTTAGAGATGTATAGGATATTGCGGGGTAAAAAACAAACACTTAGTCTCAATAGCGAATACAACTGTCTGAAGCTACCGTTTATTTTAATAGACTTGTCGAACTAGCAAAAAAAGTGTTAAAAGTTGACCAAAAACTTAAATACATTAGAATATTAAATAAAAACATTTCTTACACTATTAAACAAAACAAAACAGATCATTTGTCTCATTTTATAAGGACAAATATTTATATATACTACGTACATATGTACCTACATAATACACACATTTTTATTTATTTTTTTTTAAATTGTGAAATTTTTGGTTGGATCTTGGGATGCAAAATTCTTTTCCACGGGTGACTCTCTTAAGTTTTTTAGCGTTAAAATGGTATCCAGTGAAGCTGAATTTTCTTCAGCCCATTGAATGGAAATGTTGAGTGCCTGAATTGCGGCTTCTGCTTTCGCCATCACCTTCGATGTCTTCGGCTTCCGAAGTGGTTTCTTGTCTTCTTCTTTTTTTGGCAATCCCATTGTTTATGTTCTCGGAACAGTCAGCGGAGGACAACTCTGCAAGTAGATCATTAATTGACGTCAATATTTCGCTTGTAATACAATATTCATAAACAACCATGTGTATACTAACTTCTGAAAAATAACTGTAAAATAACTGTCCAGACATAGCAAAGCAAACAAGAAGGAAGAGATGCAAATAGCGAACGAAATAGGAATTCATGATACAAAAGTTGCGTTTATCAAGTCACTTCTTTTTTTAAAGTTGCAATTACTGACTCAACAATGGTAAGATTGGTGTAGCTTTTATCAAGGAATTGCGCGTATCGAGGGATGCTTTTATTGAGGTCACACTGTACTATACAATCTTGATCATGGTTATCAAATGAGTTCACTGTTTGCTTTCTTTGTCTTACGCGTGTACTTGAATTTACCAAAACAGGTTCAGTGATAACTGTTAATAATACACTGAGTACACTGAGTGCAGTGAATAATCCGGGTGGAATGATTTATTGATTTCTAGCATCCATTGAGAGCAGTTTTATGAAAAAAGTGTACTTTATTAGGAAAGTTATTAGTTTTATTACAAAATGGAAGTAATTGATGTAAGTTAGAAAAATCTATCTTTTGAACATATTTTTAGATGTGTATATACAGTGGTGGCCATACAATTAGAAACAAGAAGTCTATTCGCTTTACATAAATCATAATTTTTTTTTCAAGTGCCACCGTATTTGGCAAGTACCATTTTTTATTGACGACTGGGATGTGTATTTCCTACACCTGTTTACATGAACTCGAGTAGTTGTAAAAACGTCGTAATTTATGGAAATTTATTTGTAGTCGAAATTTCTGCTGGACAGAAAATTAGAAACGACAAGAAAATTTATAAATTTATTTAAAATTGATCTTTGCTAGCTATGTGAGTTTATTGCTTTCATTCTATTTTCATTGATTTTACAATATTAATTGCTATACAGTGATAAAATAGTGCTCATCGTGCAGTGCCTCCAAAGGAAAAATAAGTCGATAGAATCCATAGCAGAACGATTTGGCTGTTCGAAGAAGATGGTTTTTGGTACAAAGTGTACGAAAATACTGGCAGCTTTAAAAACCCCAAACGAAAGCCGATAGGCCGAAAAGCGACTTCTAACGAAGAAAGGCTGATATGCCGAATAAGCAAAGCCGCTCCTTCCTTGACTTCTATCAAAATAAGGGAGATTGCTGCACCTCTAATCGGTCAAGGAATATCAGCTAGAACCATAAGGCGTCGACTTTTTGAACATGGTCTACGTGTATGCCTTGCACGAAAAAAACCACATGTGTCAAAAAAGAATCTGAAGGGGCGATTGAATTTTGCTAAGCTGCACAAAGATAAACCATTAGGATTTTGGAAAAAGATTCTTTGGAGTGATGATTCTAAATTCAATTTGTTTTGTTCGGATGGTACAGTTAATGTAAAACGTCATGAGAACAAAGAATTGGATCCAAAATACACTCTAAAGACCGTTAAGCATGGAGGGGGAAACATAATGGCTTGGGGTGCATTTTCTTGTCGTTGTGTCGGATACAAAAACTGATGTTTTGGATTAAACGGCCCAAAGTCCGGATCTGTATCCTATTGAAAACTTGTCGGCAGACGTCGAAAGAGGATTAAGAACCAAGAAATCAAAAAAATTCGGACGAGCCATTGCAAAACATTAAGGAAGTCTGGGAGGACATATAACCATCAAGACGCCGTCCCTTGGTCGAGAGTCTGCAAGAAAGATTGGTTGCCGTTATAGAAAAGGGTGGCTTTCCTACAAAATATTAATATTTACTTCATCTTATGTCTAGCTGTTTTAATGAAATATCAACTTTTATTTTTTGTTTCTAATTCTATGGCCAGGTAAAATTTGGGTGAAATTAATGTTTAGTTTTTCCTGCCTATATGACCACGTTTTTATTCTGACTAAATTATTAAAAACGTACTCTATTTCATTAACTTTTAATAAAACCACTTATCAATCTCAACAGATTTGCTTAACAAAAGTTATACACTTTTCGATAGTTGTAAAGTTGTTGTTCTAATTCTGTGGCCACCACTGTATGTATGTACGCATTTCAATTTTATGGTTCAACAAATGAAAAAAAAGTTAATAAAAATAATAAATAAGCATTTAAAAAAAATGTTTAGATGTTTAAAATGCTGTTAACTACTTCACCCGCTCGTTATCGTTTTTTCGTTTTCTGCGTTTTTCCGTTTTTTGTTCGTTTGCACTAAATGATATGAAAACGCGTTTTCGCTCGTTTTGCGAAAGTAGTTATTTTTTAACTAGTTATATTTTTTTAAATAACTTTCGTTTCGTTAACACAAAAACAACCCACCTCTACAGTGTACATTATGTTTATGAGTACTCGTTTGTGAATAGCCGTTTTTTATGAGTATACTGCACTAAATGTTTCGTTATCAATGGGTGAAATACTCACTTCGTAATCAAATATCATGTGATTCATTCATTTTACTTTTTAAGCCGTGAGTGCAGTAATGAAGTGTACTTGAAATACCTCTATTGTGCACCATCTTTCACACCAAGCTGTTTCGCCACTATTTGACTATTTCTGGCGTTAAATACACATTATCTCTAGAAATTTCATCACTTACTTCGTTTAGTCTGTAATAGATTCGAAGCAGCAACATTTACCCCGACAACAGCACCGGGAGGCATTTGATTCGGTTGGCCACTGCCCATTGGCATCATTTGGGCGTCCCCATTACCCTGGCTTGCCAGAGTCTGTAGTGCATTGAGAGGATCCTGCATAACGTTAGCATTACCCATGTCAGCATTCGGAGGCTGTTCCGGTTTCCCTGCCGGATCACCTACAAATAGAGAGATTCCTCAGTGAAACCAAGGATTTTTCTACTTTGCTGCTTTACTCACGGTTGACCGTCGCCTTGGAGCTCATGATCAGATCGCCCACCTCTCTCAGGTATTCTTCTTTGGTGCGAGCCTCCTCGTAGATGTTATTCTCTATGATGCCAGCGTCTTTCGACGGATTTGACCCGGAGCACTCAATTAATTTGGTACTGCAAAGAGCAAACCAATTTTAGACGATTTATCAATGGGCCCCGTTTGATTTACTTACAATTTCGCGACGACACATTGTCGGAACTTAGGACTTTGAAAACCATGTGTCAAAATTGATAATAAACTGAATTTAAGGAAGTCTGTAAATAAAATTCAAAAATTCTGTAGAATTCTGCATTTATCCTTGACGAAAATCTTTAGTAATCAAGATTTTTTTTTTTAACGTATAAAAAAGTGCTTAAAATGCAAATTTAGATACTATAAACCATAAACCTTTATTTGCATTAAACCTGCACATGGTTTGTTAACAATCTGAATCGCTTGAATCGATAATACTCGTAGATTCGGCCTAGTTTAAAAAACCATACATGTTTGTGTTAAACACCTTCCTGTGTACTTCGGAAAGTTGTATCTCATATACGAGTAGGCCGAAGTTAAAAGCGAACTTTTTGGAAACAACAATACTTACTTACTTAGGTGGCGCTACAGTTCGGGGTGAACCTGGGCCTCAACCAACAAGCCTCTCCATTTAGCTCGGTCTTTAGCTAATTACCTCCAGTTGCGCACTCCAAGTTGGTCGAGGTCCCCTTGAACTTGTGCGCGCCACCTACGGCGATAATTCCCTCTACTGCGTCGTCCCTCGGGGTTAGATTCGAAGACTCTGCGGGCCGGAGCGTTGGTGTCCATTCGCTCTACATGTCCTAGCCATCTCAGACGTCCAATACGCAGTTTTTTGACTAGGTCGATGTCGCTGTACAGCTCGTATAGTTCGTGATTGAATCTTCTCCTCCAAAACCCGTCAACGCAAACGGGACCGAAAATCTTACGAAGAATTTTTCTCTCGAAGCGACCAAGGATATCTTCATCCTCTTTTAATAAAGTCCATGTTTCAGCGCCGTAAAGCAGGACTGGGATGATCAAGGTCTTATATAGAGTCTTCTTAGTTGTTCGAGAAAGGGCTTTACTGTTGAATTGCCTTATAAGCCCAAAAAAACAGCGATTGGCAAGAGTTATTCTTCGATTGATTTCTGCACTGATTTTGTTTGCTGAATTTATAGCAGAGCCAAGGTAGACAAAGTCCCTTACTACCTCGAAGTTATAGCTGCCCACGGTGACGTTTTGTCCAATTCGTCGATGTTGGTTTTCCCTTCTAGTTGACAGCATATACTTGGTTTTGCCCTCGTTTATCGCCAAACCCATTTTGGCCGCTTCCGCCTCAATGCTTGCAAAAGCACCGGTGACAGCCCGCTGAGATCTTCCGATAATGTCTATATCGTCGGCGTATGCAAGCAACAAACAACAATCCTATTGAGTTTTTAACTCTAAGCTTGTACCTTAATTTAATTCAGGCTATGAGCCAAACACAATAAAGTTCTTTCGAATTCTGAGAGTAATGGGAAAGTTCCATCACCTTTTTTTTTTTTAAGCTAGATAGATAACTCTAAAAATCTTTTCCCTTTTTTAATTTTAAAGCACAATAAATTAGACAAATACAAGAAGCTAAATTACAAAGAAGTACACACAAATACAAATAACGGTTCAATCAGATGTCATCCATATGAAATAACGTAGAATGCATGGGGGTACATTTTAACGTCTTTATCCGCGTCTTACTATCACTGATGATCCATATAAATCAGAGGTTCTCAAACTTATTTCGTCTAACGCCCAGTTTGAGAATCAATTATTTTTCAGCGCCCCCAACATTTTTAACTTTATCACATCTTAAAAATCACAATGGCATTCATTACTTTAATTTAATTATAGCGTGCCATATCAGTCTTATCCTGTTTCTGAGTTCAAACTAGTGAGAGCAATTAAAAGGCAACTTTTTTTAAAGGGAAACTTTTATTCAAAGTAAAACAAACATATCAATTTAAATTTTAAAACTAATCTGATGTGAAGGATGAATCTGATGATTTTTAACAAGTTTGTTAATATCAGGTTCGTATTTACTTAAAAACAGCCGTAAGTCAACGGGTTCGGTAGCATGCAAACGATTTCTATTTTTAGTTAGCAGCATTGCCATAGCACTAAATCCACGTTCACATAAATATGACGATGGGAATGGTATTAAAAATCGTTGAACGATCCAGGGTACAATTGCGGGATTGGCTTTTGTAGCCAAAATTCTTGGTAGCCATTTTTTAATTTGATTTTTATTTCCTCGTTCGTTGTCAGTTCTATAAGTTCTTCTTCAAGCTGGGATGATACTGCTGTGTTGAAATTTAAAAAAGGACCCAATACCCAGTCTGGTATTTCCAATTTTAAAATGTCCTCGAATCGTTCTTTGAAATCACTGTGGAGGTTGTCGTTGTTGAAGGATACCACTGTTAAATTAGAAAAATCGTGAAACTCACGCCTGCCGATATTTTTCTTGTGTGGAGTTTGGCTACGAAAGCAGCAACGACATTTTTTGTTTTAATCAAGTTCAAGTCGTCACCTCGAAGTTGGAGATTTATATCATTAAACAAGTTATACAGGTCTGTCAAGTACACGATATCATTCTTTGATGTGAATGGGGTTGTTGCGCAATTCTGTGTCTTTGTTTTCCAAGAACTCTATCACAGAGTCAAACAGATTATAAAATCGAGTCAGACAGGTACCTCTTGATAGCCAACGCACTTCTGTGTGAAACAGCAATCGGTTGAAATCTTCATCATTAGCAACACAAAGTTGACTAAATCTGTGGCAATAAACTGAAGTAGTTTAAGTCGACTTAACTCAAAATTGAATTTAATACAGAAAAATGTTCCCAATTACATGAAGTTTTATTTTTAAATTTTTAATTGGCATATCTGCAAAGACTGCTGAGCTACGGCTATCAGAGTAGTGGCGCAATTCAATTTCTTACGATTTTCATATGAGCGAGAACTTTAATTTTATTTAATATATTCAGCACTGTATTGCCGTCTCTTCTTTTTTGCTTCCGACATAGTTTTGTTTTCACAAATACGTGAGTAAAGTATTAAACTTAAATACTTGCTAACGATTGCGCGCGAAAACGCTAATGAAAATAAAGGAAATATTACGTGCTTTTATATAGGATTAAAATACAGCACGCACCAACAGGAATAAGACAAACGTGCACAAACTCGTTTATCTCATTCGACAGAAATCATACTGAGCAAGTAAGAACAAGTATCGATGATCCAGCCGCTTGAAACAAAGCCATGATAAATTATTTATATTTATACAATGAAACAGGGCAGAAATAAGAACGAAATAATCGATGTAGTGTAGTAGGTAGGTTTTAATTTCGGTTTAAATTTTGAAATATTAGAAGAAAATTACAAATCAGTCATCGCCCCCCTAAACCACTTTAACACCCGTAATTTTCTCTGGGCCCCTGACCGCCCCCCTGTAGGCTTCCAGCGATCACTTTGAGAAAGACTGATACAAATTATGGGTTTGCATTCATCACAACAACAATACGAGATCTCGCATTTTATCAGCATACATTTTCGGGATCTAGAAATAAGTTCGCAATATTCCTCGCTAGATTACACTTTTGTCAACAATTATGAAAACTCATGTTGCCAGACTTCTTGCACCAAATATTACTTTGTGATTTCAATGTTTTCTTGCATTGGAATTATGCACATAAAAGCGCATTTGAACGCAAACACTTATACCAATTACTTCCTAATGATTTAAAAGTAATAATTATTGAGTGAAAAATACACCATTTTGAATATACCATATATATCGGGAAAACATAAAGTAAAACTCCGCGTGAAGCTTCAAGGAGGATTTTAGCTGTGCCATTCCAATGGAGAAGAGCAAAAAACAAATGTATGCACTTTTAAATAATTAATTACACTGAAGCCCCCCCCCGCAATGACGCGCAAAGGAGAACCTATAGAGACGAGACAGAAAAGAGGCGAACGGCATCCTGAGACCCATGAGAGATAAAAATTGTGTTCTTTCCTCACAGTGTACATTTCTTTAAAATTACGTTATCAAATAGGTATCTAACAAATTCAGAAGTGGGATACAATCTGCCCAAAGTGAACTAGATTCATAAACCCAATTGTGCTGTGCAGAAGTCTGGAAAAACAAAAAGATGCCACCCCTTGTGCGAAACAAACATAACGGGAACAGGGAGCCCAGACGAGACCAACGGTTAAGTTTAAAAACAAAGAATAAACGCTTGGCATTACAAAAATATTTCCCGAATTTTGTCGAAAATTTGTCGAAGGTAGACATTGAAACATTGTCCAAAATGCACAATGCGTTTTTTTTTTTTAAAGAAAACAAGCAGTAGTTCACGTGAGTACATAACAAATAAAATCATCAAGTTTTCAAGCTGGGACGATTCAAAACAAGACAATGCAAATTTGTGCATGCACGCGTTGAATGAATTTTTTGACGACGAACTGCAGCAGTTTGGAAGATTATTACAAATTAATGACGACGAGATGGAGGAGATAGAGGATAAAGTAATAACATCAATAAGCACTTTTTCGAAGCCGGATGTACCCAGGTCAGCAGTAGCACAGAAGAGTAAGTCAGTGAGCTCTAAACACTCAATCCGCAAGGAATTGTTGAGGCTGGAATTAAGGAAGAGACTTTTGGAGCTGGAGTTAAGCGATGAAGAATCTGATGGAGAGGCTAGCGAGTTTGCGAGCGCGTCACAAAATAATCAAGAAATTACATCTGAATGGGTTGCACGTAGTTCATCAAAGTCACCGGATGTTCCTAATCTACACAAAACGATGTCACAGCTGCTAGCACGGTAATCATCGAGTATGGAATTACCACGATTTGGAGGCAACGCTTTGGAATGGCTGACGTTCATAAGGGATTTTAATCAATCCACTTCGCGGTGCGGATTTTCATCTCAAGAAAACGTTGGAAGGATACGAAAAGCACCCTTCGGCCCAGCTTTTGAATCAGTACGCATGATGTTGATGACCAGTAAAGACCCCGAGGAAATTCTGGAGTTGCTACAAGATAATTTTGGCCGACCTGAAATGTTAGCCGACGACTGGCCAGATTTATACTTTATATACGAATGCTGTTCGAGGCATATACTCCAGTATTTTATGTGCGGACATGGACGTCAATAGTTGTTCTGGGTTATTACCAATATTGATTGATTAATTACCACCGTTTATCGCATTGCAGTGGGGGGCATACAATTTCCAAACCAACTCTGCGAAATTTTAGTGAATGGACCAAAACAATGAACACAACAGTGATGCAATTGAGTCATTCAGCAAACGTTAACATCTTCGGTCGCAGTGATCAACACCAAGAAAAGGAAAGTGTCAGTACAACGGCGAAGGAAAATATAAGTGGACCCCAGGCCGAGATGGTGAGTCTTCGGTGAGGAACAAAAGTGCACCACGAGCAGACGAAGCGAACCTAACACCCCGGAAACAAAGCCAACGACTTCCAGATCGCAACAAGGAAGGACAACCATTGTGCTTCAAATGTCGAAACTACGGACACGTCGCCAGGTACTGTCGAAACACTGCATTGGTTACTCAGCAGAATAATAACACCGTTTTGGATGCTCCTTTTAATAATTTCAGAAAGATGGTCGTTATCGATGGTAAACCTGCAGCTGCTTTAATAGATACCGGAAGTTGTAAAAATCTGATCCGAGGTGTAGCAAGAGACATCGTGATAAAAAAATATTTTCTGTTCATTAGTGGGCCTAAACCAAAGCAAGGTGGAATGCGATTCAGCGTTTGATACAAACATTTTAATCGACGGAAATAAATATGAACTGCAATTCGTTATTGTGCCAAAATCAGCAATAACCGATGACGTGATTCTAGGCCAAGACTTTTTAAATACGATCCGATGGAGTTTTAATGGCGAAAGTATTATCTTCGAGAACGGTGAGCAGTCTAACGAAACATCAGAAGCGGAGTTGATGCGGATTGAAGTTGAGCCGAGTGATGTGGAGATCAGGATCAATCCCAATGTTGGACCAGACCTTGTGAATAAAATCGAAAAGTTGGTGCGAGACGAATATCTAGATGATAATTTGACGGAGTTTTTGGACTTACCACACAAGATGAAGATTACATTAAGAGACGACATACATTTCATCAACGCCAAGACGACTATCATATACCGAACGAGAAGAATTGGCAAAAGTTATCGATGATCTACAACAGAGAGGAATTATAAGGCCTAGTCAATCTGAGTTCACAAGCCCAGTAGTGATCATACGGAAAAAGACTGGAGCTCAAGGGGCGATGTTCAAGAAGCAGGAGGCCATGAAGAGTCCACAGGCAGCGTCGGCAAAGGAGCCATCGCCGGAGAAGAAGCATAAAGCCCGTGAGCTGTTGATTTCAGAAACACCAGCAGAGATCAAGAGAACCAGCGACGGCGGTACAATTCGAAGAGATGTATCAAGAAATATAAAACTGGTGATCTGGTGGTCCTAAGACGGAATGGGTCAATCTAGGAAGCTTGAGGCGAAATATCTAGGCACGTACATAGTGACTAAAGAGCTTCCCAATGACCGCTATGTAATAGCAGATATTCCATAAGCAGTTTAAAGGGGTAATTGCAGTCGACCAAATGGAGAACTACAACGCATTGAACCCTGAATAGTCTACCTTATCAGACGACGAAGAGAGTGAGCCCGAGTTCCTTGGATTCGATGAAGAAGACTGTCAGCAAAGGGACGAGACTAATAGGCGCATCCCGTTGTTAGAAGACTTACAACGGTCAGGAGAGGCTGAATGATAGCAACAAACGAACAGAACTTACAGATACATTACAAACGGACAGAACCGACAGATACGCATTACACATACGAGAGCTGACAGATGACTCGCAAAGGAGAACCTACAGAGACGAGACAGAAAAGAGGCCAGCGGCCTCCTGAGACCCATGAGAGATAAAAATTGTGTTCTTTTCTCACAGTGTACATTTCTTTAATTTTACTTTATTAAATAAGTATCTAACACTATGTTCAATTGTTTTTAAGTTTCTTCTTAAAAACAAACTGAATAAAATATTTATTTTAAAATTGCTTGTCTTGAGACGCATCTCTATAGGTTAGGTTAGGTTAGGATCGGCCCTCGATGAGGATGTACTTAGACCAAGAAGTAGGTCCATTGTACTGCCGATGTGTAAGGCGGGTGGATCACCCTCTTACTCTTGGAACCATTTGCTTCGTTGAATGAAGTCGAGAATTTTAGCCGTGCAGGCGTCGCCGAGATCATTAAGATCATTGTAGAAGTATTCACCCAGAGTGGCCTTCCTGATGTTGGCGAGCGCAGGACAGGCGCACAGGAGATGACTGATGGTCTCTTCTTCCTCTTCATCTCTGCAGCTTCTGCAGAAGTCGTTGTGAGGGATACCTAATCTCTGGGCATGTCTTCCTATGACGCAGTGTCCGGTGAGGACATTTGTTATTTTTGAGAGGGTTCCTCTCTTGTGCTTCAGGAGTCCGATGGACCTGGATTTATTGAGTATCGGCCAGAGCTGTCTGGCGGTATGACATTGGTCTAGATGTTGCCATCGATGATTGGCTACTACGCATCTCTATATGTACGAACATATTTTCGTACAGTTTCTGGTGTCAACATAAGCGAATTCGACATACGCGGTGTTTTTTTTTTTTGGAACGCATCCCTCGCGTATGTGGTGGGATTGCTGTATTAAAAATAAAATGAAAGTTGTCCTGTAATAAGGGGCAAGCACAATTTCAGTACAAAATAACCCATATTTTGAAAGGTGTTAGATGTGGAAACTATAACCACGCCGCACAACGAATATTTTTCGTTGATGCAAACCGTTTTGTTTCTGCCGTGTTATCTATATATGTTTGGATCATGTGTGATAATAAAACGTGGCCAATTATCTTTATGAATAATCGGTAATAATAAAACGTGGCTTGGTTCTACAGAGAAAGTAATAGATTTGTAAAGGGAAAAACGAATATTTCTGTCTACTATTGTTTTACTGGTAAAAAAAATGTTACTGGATTTTAAAATGGCTGTATATTTTCGTTCGATTTCTGCATTTTTGTAGACAAGGTCAAAATTCTATACATCTACAGAAATTTATCAACAAAAAATGAATTACAATAGATTACGATTACGATTAAGGTTTTTATTTAGTGTTTTGTTCTATATACAAATTGACTTAGAACTAGACTTATAACTAATAAATTAAATGTTGGCTCAACAATAGGGGCCCAACGTATTTCAAATGATATCTGTATTAAAATTTTTTACAAAAATATTATTACTGTCTTACTTAATCTAATACATGTGTTTTATTAAATACAAAATATATTTATACTTGAATGAGTCTAAAAAAAATGAAAAAAGGGGGTTGTATCCGACTATCCTCGGTAGTGCTGGTTGTCTGCACGTTGGTAAAACGGTGTTTCCTCGTTGTAAATGATATCATTAAAACATCCATCGATGATCGCTCGTACGCTTAGGTAACGGTGGCTTGGCTCGATCTGTTGCTGGATGAATTCTTGGATCCCGTCATTTGGATGGTCAGCAAGGTTTTGCAGTATTTTACTTGATAGCTGCATCATATGCTCGTCGATTGCGCCCACACCAGCGCTCTCGTAGAGCATCTTCTTTGGATAGTACTTCAGTGTGACTGGATTTCGCCACAGTCCTGTACATATTCGAAGGACCTTCCTTTCGAAAACTTGGATCTTCTTCATCGTCGTTGGTGATATCGTGAACCAAATGGGACAGCAATATGTGATGACTGGTCGTATCAACTGCTTGTATATAAGGAGCTTGGTCGCTTTACTTAGACCATTTCGCCTTCGCAGCAGTGGGTGCACTAGGTGGAGTGCGAAGTTGGCTCTTCTTGAATTACAATAGAGCTGCGGTAGTGCCAATATATAGGGAAAATTCTAATCACTTTTCAGTGCTGCTAAGCCGACGAACAAGTAATATTCTTTAATCACTTCATCACTTTAACTGGCCGACCACAATGGTGAAGCTGAAGCTGAAGCTATAGGCCTGTAGCGCTGTCAAAAAATCGCGCACTGATGAAGCTGAGTACGAACGCAATGGTAAAGCACTGCACGGGTGTTTGTTGTTGGTAAACCAAATGCTTCGGAAATTTTTTTTTTCACACATTGGCTTTTTTTGTTATATTTTTATAGTGAGGATTACACGCATAGAATATTGTTTCTTTTTACTAGATCGATTAATTTTTCTGTTTACTTACATATGTGCCATATCTTTTTTTTCGTTTTGTATGGAAATGTCAAAAAAGAGCGCTGCAGTAAGGCTGAAGTTAACCACACTTCTACTTCAGCGGCAAGTAGTGTTCCTTAAACATCGATAGTAAATGAATATCGAAAATATCGATGGTTTTAAGAACTATCGCAAGTAACGAGCGCCGTGGCGTAAGTGGTTAGTGTGTCGGATAACTACGTATGAGGTTCCAAGTTCGAATCCCAGAAAATACCAAAAAAGTTTTTTCACGGTCCCACCTCTCGCGAGCGTCTGACAAACATCCGAGAGTATTGTTGTCATGAAAAAGTTTCTCAAATCGCCGTTCGGATTCGGCATTAAACCGTAGGTCCCTTCCATTCGTGTGAAAAATATAACGCACACAACATGAGTGGTTGCGAGAAGCTAGGCCCTGGCACTTTAAAGAGCTGTGCCGCCAAATATTTGTATTTGTAAGTAACAAAAATGAATGCATCGTTTTCCATTCACTTATGGTAAAGCGCTAAATACATTATTTTATTGTACTGAATCCACTCTCCTGCACAAAGTGCATGATGTAAACGGAAACAGAGCTTTCTGTTGATGATGGTTAAAGCATAAAGTCAGGAACAGGAAGGCTTAAGGAAATTGCACAAATGTTCCTTTTCATATCAGCCACGTCAGTTCCCTAAGAGAGGATCAGCCTTATTGTGAGTTTCACCCGAACAGCATTCCACGTGAAAAAATTCCCTTTTCACTTTTCCCCTATCATGAGTTTCGGGCGAACATTTTCTCATCTTCGAAAAATTCCCCTTATTGTGAGTTTTTATTTCGCGTGGAATAAATTTCCATTCCCAATTTCCGAAATTTCAGTGGACGAAATTGTATTGAATACAATTGAAATTGGGACACGTTCACCTGCTGCTCATATTTCTCAAATAGAAGAAATACCTCCTAATAGCAGTGACTAGCAAACGCCGAAAAAGAGGAAGGCAACTCCAAAGGATTGGAATTATCTCTTAAACTCCTTCGAATCGTTAGTTCTTCTTTTCTTTCTTCTTGACATAATATTTGTAGCGCTATAGAGTTAATTTTTATTTTTATTATATTACATATTTACTTTTTAATTTGTTTAATGTTACTTTTTGCACCCACATTTGTTTCTTAACTTCTTTATTTGCCTACTGTCAAAGCACCAGAATCTATGTTCGAAATGTCACAGCTGATTCGAAGTGAAATTTTGTTCACGTGAAATTCACAATAGCTAAAAAAAATCCGGGCGAACAAAAATTTCCACGTGAAATATTTTTCGGGTGAAACTCGCAATAAGGCTGGATATTCTCGAAAGCTGGCCAAATAATGAGTGAACGCCGCAACAGACTGAAGACGAAAGTATTAAATGAATTCTGATTTTCAAAGCAAACGACGTTATTTTTGGATAAAATTGAATTAATGTTTTCCTATCGACTATCGATGTTTATGGAACACTAGCGGCAAGCTTCAGCTTCAGCTTCATCATTGTGTTCGTGCAGTAAAGTCCTAAGAACTTCTTTAATGCCAGAGAGAAAGTAAAAAGCAATTGAAAAAAAAAAATGTAAGCAATTTACTAATCACTTGTTAGTGTTACCTAGCCAACTAACAGGTAATATTCGTACCGAATTGGTTGTACCGACATCAGACCTCTATCACAGATAATAAGTATACAGATGTCGCATGCCCATACAAAAATGTGAGCTAATTTTCTATACCAACCGACAACAACAAACCGACAAAAAGCTTTTGCTTAAAGCGCTATCAGATAAGCTTTTTTTCATGCTTGTTTGTTCATTTCATTTTTCCTTAACTTTCATTCTCACCCCACCAGGGGAATAGCGAAAGGATCGCCAATTTATTTTCTCATATCGTTTGTATTTCTTTTTTTCCATCAGTTCCATGCAGTTATGGTAAACGTAGGTAAAAATCCCTACATGTAGGTATTTTCAGCTCAAAAATGAACTCGTAGAGAAAAAGATTTTTAATATAAGCGGAAATGTAAGTACTTTCAACATTAAAAACTCCCGGCTGATTTTAATTAAGATTACCTATAAATAGTAAAAGAATATTCAAGGAAATTGGTTTTTTGAACCCTAAAATAGAGCAACCTATTAACTTCACGGAATTGGAAAGCTGTCTAAACAGAGTAAAGGGCAAAACTCAAGGACGTGATCGAATCTCCTACCCAATGCTGAGACAACTACCAACGTCAGGTAAAATTAGGCTTATCCAACTATACAATCCAATATTCAACAGCAGTGTTATACCACAAAATTGGAAAACCGCTTCTGTAATCCCAATACCCAAACCTAAGGAAGATAAGTTCGACTTTAGCGGTTACCGACCTATATCATTACTCCCATGTGCTTCAAAAGTATTGGAAAAAATAATTGCTAACCGTCTTCTCTGGTATACAGAAGCCAAAAGTTTAATTAGTAAAAATCAAGTTGCCTTTAAGCCTAAACGGGGTTGCATAGACGCACTCCTCCATAATGATTTTGTCATAACTAACGCCTTATCAGCTCGAAACCACGTTTCAATCCTTGCGTTAGACTTTGAAAAGGCATTTGACCGCATAGGTATACATCTTGTGCTAAACAAACTGAAAGAATGGGGAATCGGGCCAAAAATCTTCGGATACATAAAATCCTTTTTAACCAACAGAAAGTTCAAGTCCACCTTCCCCCTACACAATGGCATCCCCCAAGGATCCCCACTGTCAGTAATCTTATTCTCTATTGCTTTCAATGGAATTAGCGAAATCATAAGCTAGCACAAACTTTTAGATCACTGTGTTTACGCAGACGATGTCTACATCATGTGCAAAAACAATGATCTAAATCATGCGAAAGCGTTGTTTTCTCAATTACTGCAAGACATTTTAGAGTGGTCGAATTCTTCGGGAGCCAGTCTTCCCGTTGATAAATGCAAAACTCTTCATATTTGTAGAAAACGTTTTTGTCCAAAATTAGACCTCAGATTAAACAATATATCAATTGAATTTGTTAGTAATTTAAGTATACTAGGTTTACTATTTAACTGTAAATACAATTGGAAGCCACACTGTATAGAATTAAAAAAATCATTAGCTGCGAGGTGTAACATTATTAAATATTTAGCGTCAAAAAAAAAATGTGCAAATTATTAATGCTCTTTGTAAAATCACGAAAATGTTAAAAATTGACTATGGACTAAGTATCTGCGGCAAGTGCCCAAAATCTACAATAAACTTAATAAAGCCAGTTAATCATCAAGCTGCCACAAGAAGCATAAACACGTTCCCTACAACTCCAGTTCGAAACATACTGGTGGAGGCTGGACTCCTCTCAATAGAAGAACAGTATGCGGAAATGAAAACCAGACTGCTAGCAAAACTGATGTTTGCGACTGGTTCGATCATTGATGGCGATACCAGTGAAGCTATCAATTCAAAACGTAGTAAAAGGATCTCCTCAGCTATCGACAGTATTTTGGAAACATGCAAACAACTTGATATACCATTTAACCGGTTCCACAAATATGCAACCTCCCTGGTTTCTTGTGAGATCCTCCATCAACATGTCATTGTGCTCCCTCCAGAAGGGCAACACCAATGATCGCACATTCCAAGCAATGTTTCGTGAGATCTCCCTGGACTTGGCATTAAAAGGATGGGATTTTATCTTTACGGACGGTTCGAAGACTTCAAATAATACGGCTTTTGCGGTCACTTCTAGAAACGGATCCATTCTCAAACAAGGGCTTTTGCCCAGAATATCTTCAATTTTTACTGCGGAAGCATTAGCCATATTTGAAGCAGTTAAAATTGCAACGAATACTCGCGGCTATTGGATGGTATGCTCCGACAGCCTCTCAGTTTTGAGGGCAGTTATAAACCCCAACAATGACTCCACATTGATCACCTAATGAGAGTCCCTCGAAAACTAAAATTGATGTGGGTCCCAGGGCATGCTGGAATCCAAGGGAATGAACTGGCAGACAAAGCGGCTAATTCTGCTAGCGTCGCACCAACCTTCCACTTTCAAATCTACACCAAATATGATTTTGTAAGGACTATTAAATACAAACTACACGCCGAGCGTCAACATGATAACCAGCTATTTTTTGCGTCCAAAAGGATGATAACCAGCTTCGTACGTCTGCGACTAGGACACATAAGCCTAACACATCAACACCTTCTAAAAAAGGATAGTCCACCTAGCTGCCCTAAGTGCAATGCAAACTTAACCGTCGTACATATCCTAGGAGAGTGCTTCATTAATCCACTACAAAGGCAAGCAATATTTAAGAGCAAGCCTGCTCAGACGTACTTCAGAATCCCAATAATGAAAACATCACCAATATATACGAATTGTTAATAAATCTAAATATTAAGTTATAGAAAAAAAAAATTATAAATACTAATATTTGAATACAAAATCAAACATTTTACTGTTTAACATAGAGCCGAATACATACGCCGACGATATAGACATTATCGGAAGATCTCAGCGGGCTGTCACCGGTGCTTTTGCAAGCATTGAGGCGGAAGCGGCCAAAATGGGTTTGGCGATAAACGAGGGCAAAACCAAGTATATGCTGTCAACTAGAAGGGAAAACCAACACCGACGAATTGGACAAAACGTCACCGTGGGCAGCTATAACTTCGATGTAGTTAGGGACTTTGTCTACCTTGGCTCTGCTATAAACTCGAAAAACAAAATCAGTGCAGAAATCAATCGAAGAATAACTCTTGCCAATCGCTGTTTTTTGGGCTTATAAGGCAATTTAACAGTAAAGCCCTATCTCGAACAACTAAGGAGACTCTATATAAGACCTTGATCATCCCAGTCCTGCTTTACGGCGCTGAAACATGGACTTTATTAAAAGAGGATGAAGATATCCTTGGTCGCTTCGAGAGAAAAATCTAACCCCGCAGAGTCTTCGAATCTAACCCCGAGGGACGACGCAGTAGAGGGAATCATCGCCGTAGGTGGCGCGCACAAGTTCAAGGGGACCTCGACCAACTTGGAGTGCGCAACTGGAGGCAATTAGCTAAAGACCGAGCTAAATGGAGAGGCTTGTTGGTTGAGGCCCAGGTTCACCCCGAACTGTAGCGCCACCTAAGTAAGTAAGTATAGAGCCGAAATACTCTGCAGCTAGTGCTCTTAATATTGTATTAGCATTGTAATTGATTTCTTTGTTAATAAATAATAATAACATTACCCATGACGGCATTCGGAGGCTGCTGCTGTTTCCCTACAAGAGCACCTAAAAATAGAGAAATTCCTCAGTGAAACCAAGGATCATTCCACTCCGTCACTTTACTCACGGTTGATCATCTTCGTCAAGATCCTTAACGCCTTGGCAAGCTGTTCCAGGTAGTTTTCTGTTGTGTCATTCTCTATGTTGCAAACGCTTTTCGACGAATCTAACACGAAGGGCTGAATCACTTTGATACTGCAGAGGAAACCAACAAACAAAATCAATTTTAGGGGATTAGTCAACGGGCCCCGTTTGATTTACTTACATTTTCGCGACGAGATTTTGTCGGAACTTAGGACTTTGCCAATCATCTGTCATCACTGATGCCAATTCGAATTTCCGAGAGTCTGTAAATAAAATTCAAAAATTCTGTAGAATTCTGCATTTATCCTTGACGAAAATCTTTAGAAATCAAGATTTTTTTTAAGGCTTTTTCGCTCGTTTTGTGAAATTAGTTATTTTTTTTAAATAGTTATACCTATTTTTTTAATAACTGTTTCGTTTCGTTAACACAAAAAAAACGACCCACCTCTGCAGTGTACACTATGTTTATGAGTGCTCATTTGTGAATACCCGTTTGTAATGAGTATACTGCACTAAATGTTTCGTTATCAATGGGTGAAATATTCACTTGGTAATCAAATATCAAGTGATTCATTCATTTTACTTTTTAAGCCGTGAGTGCAGTAATGAAGTGTACTTGAAATACCTCTATTGTGCACCATCATTCACACCATGCTGTTTTGCCACTATTTGACTATTTCTGGCGTTAAATACACATTATCTCTAGAAATTTCATCACTTACCTCGTTTAGTCTGTAATAGATTCGAAGCAGCAACATTTACCCCGACAACAGAACCGGGAGGCATTTGATTCGGTTGGCCACTGCCCATTGGCATCATTTGGGCGTTCCTATTACCCTGGCTTGACAGAGTCTGTAGTGCATTGAGAGGATCCTGCATAACGTTAGCATTGTCCAAGTCAACATTCGGAGGCTGTTGCGGTTTCCCTGCCGGATCACCTAAAAATAGAGATTCCTCAGTGAAACCAAGGAAAATTCCACTTCGCCACTTACTCACAGATGATCTTCTCCCCTAACTTACTGTACATCTCGCAAACCCGTTTCAGGTATTCTTCTTTGGTGGCAGCCGTCTCGTAGACGTAGTTCTCCAATATACAAGCGTATTTCGACGGACCTAACCCGGAGGACTGAATGTATTCGGTACTGCAAAGGGGAAACCAACAAGCAAAATCAATTTTAGACGATTTGTCAACGGGCCCCGTTTCATTTACTTACATTTTCGCGACAACATTTTTTCGGGAATTAGGACTTTGCCAATCATCTGCCATATTTCTCGATAAATTGTCAAATATATAAAATTTAAGTATAGTTGGGAGAAACGCAACCAAATACATAAATTTGTCAACACAAAATCAATATTAATAGGGCTGCGGCAGTGCCAGTATATAGGGAAAGTTCTAATCACTTGTTAGTGCTGCCAAGCCAACGAGCAGGTAATATTCGTACCGAATTGGTTGTACCGAAATCAGCATACACATTAATGTCGTTTTCCATTGGTTTCACTCCCGATTTCACTCCTTTTTGATTCCAATGGAACATGTGAAATCGTCCTCTGCTTACTTCTGCGTGTGTTGGTGAATGTCTGATTTTTGGTTTACATTTTTTACAGACAAACACAGCAAAAAATGGCTTCTTTTCGCCCAATGGAAAAGGGAATTAGCAATCCCATCATGTTTTTATTAACATATTATCAATTTGTAATTTATATCTATGTAAAATTTGTTTCTATTAACTTGCCCCAACTGAGAAAATAAAATAAAAATAGGAATGCGTCTTGTACCATATGACTTTGACAAGTAGTCCGATGTAAGGGTTTATATGTGTAAGTGCATTTTGAAAGCACTCCCAAATGAAATCCAGAACAGAAAAACACTCCCGGAACAGCACTCCAAACAGCCAATGGAACATGGTTGGGAGTGCTTTTTCTGTGCAGAACACAAAAAGAGTACTCCTTTTGGCCCAATGGAAAACGACATAATATAATAGCCGCGTTTTGTTATCCTCGTGAGCTGAACTAGTTCATCTCGAAATAAAAAAACGCTCCTGGTTCACATGGAAATTTCAATTTCTCAAGTTGGTAGCAGCAGCTACACACTGACGTTTCATATGGACTGAAAGTGGCGGGCAGATGGCAATCGAAGTGAGAAAAGTGCTTAATATTTTTATATTTGTTTAATAATTAAGTATTTTCAGATACTTATGTCAGAAACTGAGGATACAACAAATAACTATGATTTACTTCTGCCATTCAGCAGAGCTGCCATGCTTTACATATAATTTTTTTTTGTGGAAAGCCATCTAGTGGTGAGATATGGATTTAGAATTTATGGTTCACGAAAATTGAACCAGCTCAAGTGCTGGTTCAGTTGTTGTTTTTGCATCCTGTGTAAAAATATGAACTGAACCAGTTAACGGGGAAAACAAAACGCAGCTAATATATACCTACATAATATATAATAACTTTATTAGTATTAATTTAATACTTTACAAAATCCATATTTACAATTTCTCCGTTTCGTTTATGATGTTCACGTATTCGACATCTTCAATTTAACGATTTCTTTAAACTATTTACGAAATAGTCGTTAAATCTCTTTGCAATTTCGGACTTATCTCTATACTCTTTACCTTCGAAGTATACATATTTTATTTCATTTCGTTGCTGTCCAATAACCATTTTTCTGACTGAACTCCACATCTACAAACTACGTTCGATTTACGAACCATCAACCATTTTTTCAGTAATTTTTAACGTACACACCATATTATTACCAAACAATCTGTGCATGTAGCAGCGGTTGTACAGTCAAGACCATGTGACTATACGATATCTGTACAACGGTCGGTTGTGTGGATACACACGATGCAATCGTATACAACACCAAGCTGCCAAACTGATGGTGCAACATTTGTATCGTCTATTTCCCACTTTAGAAATTATTACTCTAAAGAAAAAAAGATAAACCGTTCTCTCAGTCATTTATTTTTCTAACTACTTAATTACGGGACCGATTTTGGTTTTTTTTTTTTTGATAAAGCCTAGTACACTTCTTGTACCATATGACTTTGACAAGTAGTCCGATGTAAGAGTTTCTATTGTCGTTTTCCAATGGTTTCACTCCCGATTTCACTCCTTTTTGATTCCAATGGAACATGTGAAATCGTCCTCTACTCACTTCTGCGTGTGTTGGTGAATGCCCGATTTTTTGTTTACATTTTTTACAGACAACCACAGCAAAAAATGGCTTCATTTTGCCCAATGGAAAAGGATATTAGCAATCCCATCATGCTTTATTAACATATCATCAATTTGTTAATTATATCTATGTAAAACTTGTTTCTGTTAACTTGCCCCAACTGAGAAAATAAAATAAACAAAGGATTTACGTCTTGTACCATATGACTTTGACAAGTAGTCCGATGTAAGGGTTTATATGTGTGAGTGCATTTTGAAAGCACTCCCAAATGAAATCCGGAACAGAAAAAACACTCCCGGAACAGCACTCCAAACAGCCAATGGAACATGATTGGGAGTGCTTTTTCTGTGCAGAACACAAAAAGAGTACTCCTTTTGGCACAATGGAAAACGACATATGTGTGAGAGCACTCCTAAATGAAATCCGGAAATACTCTCAGAACAGCACTATGAACAGACAATGGAACATGTTTGAGAGAGATTTTTCTGTTCGAAACACAAAAAGAGTACTCCTTTTTGCTAATGGAAAACGACATAAATCTCTGTCTGTTGTCGAAAAGTATAATGCCTCTTTCACAATGTAGGGTGAAAGCTAGGCGAGAGCGCAGCGAAAAAGCGGACGTTTCGTTCTCGCAATAAAATCGTGTGTCAATGCGCAATGAGTGCGGTGTGTCCTCGAGTTTTTTAGTTGTATCTTACGGACTTGCCGTAAATTTTGGAAATTTTCGGATTTTCCGAAATTAGATCACAACCACCCCTATCGTGGAATCCGCCGGGGGAATTATTCACCGAAAAAAATATTTCGGCATAGTCAAATCCGCAAAGTGAACAGTTCCCCGTGTGGGTAATGTGAATCAGTTCCACTGTATCGTGGAAAACGTTCGAATCGGATTTTCCCCGAACAAAATGACATTTCTCATCCGCATCAAAATCACTGCCGATTTCTGGCTTGGCTGCTGCCTGTCGTCTTTTTTGTTTGCAAAAATGTAAGTAAAATTAAAAAATAAACAATTTCTGCTTACATATACATAAATTACAGAAAAAAAAAAAAACTACAACTGGTTTATTAAGCCGACAATTTTTGATAAAACTCTGCAATATTGAACTTTATTAAAATCAGAAATAAATAAAAAATGTTTCTAAAAACATACATTTCATCCGGAAGTTCAATGAAATCATCCACTGTTGCTCTTAACCTCCGTCATACTTTTATCTGAAAAGACTGCTCATCTTCTTCCTCTTCTGCTTCCTAAAGAGATCTATCGTGTCCATTTGTGTGTTTTATTTTTATTTTAGTTACTTCTTAAAGAAATTTTCCTTTTACAAAACGTACTCGTAACTCGTAACTACTAAATTTTTATTGAGAAATAAAAGACAGCTGTTTGACAATGAAACTACCTTTCCCCAATGCCTGTCGATAAGGAGACGTTCTCGGCGGATTCCACGATAGCAGTAGAAAGTGAAAGGGAATCGAATAGGTGAAGTGGAACTCAATTCCGACGGATTCCACGATAGGAGTGAACAAGTCGACGAGACTTGCGCTGTTGTGACGTGCTACACACATTTTCCATGTTCGAAATTGATTGGACAACTCACGCTAGACTTGCTCTCGCTTTATTGTGAACCAGGCATAACAATTGCAAAATTACTGCCCCGTCTTTTCCCATATGCAATTCAGAAATACCAACTAAAATAATTTTCTTCGTGTATAAAAACTGTCGAGTAATTTTTTTCAGTTCAAGCTTCTTTATTTTTATTATCTTTCAAACGCAAGGAAAAAACTAGAAGACTTTAACCCTTTCGCCCCGCAATTCGACTTTGCTGGTACATTTATGTACCATGCGGGGCGAAAGGGTTAAGGTGTCTTCAAACCAACGCAAATGTCTTCTTAATCCTCATGTGAATTGATCTTATAAAATTGAATATTTTTTCACAAATTCAATTAACGTTCATCTGACCGCGTAATCCTTGCATGTTCGGCATCTGTTGACCGGGACGTTGCTGGAATGAGAATAAATTCTGTTAATTCATATCTACTACGAATGAGTGAAAACAAGGACTTAGGCCAAGTTTTTCAGTGCTGAGTTAACGAACTCTGGATTAAAATTAATCTAGAGTTAACTCATGAAACAATTTTTCAGTGCAGGGGGCCAACTATGAACTTCGCCGCGAATCGCATTTTCATGCGAAATCGCAATTTGGCACTACGTAATTCGATGGCGAACACTATCGCACTTCGCTCTAAAATGCGAACGCCATTCGATCGACATTTTAATGGCGCAAGGGTTGTTGGCGGTGGATTTTCAACTGGAAATGTAAATAAATGAAAAACAGCGAAAAAGAGTGATTTCTGATACTTTTATTGTATTTAGTGCAGAGAAGGTTAGGTACCTAACCTTCCTAGGTACCTAGGTACCTAACCTAACCTAACCTAGTGCAGAGAAACAAATATTTATTTAAGTAAGTACTTATGAAAACATTGCTTTAATTATCCACTGGTGTTTTAACAAATTTTTCAAGCAAAGTATATTTATGGGGCTACCTTGCCCCAATACGAGTCTTACTGGGACTCGCAAGTAAAACACTGATTTTTAAAGTACACGTATTTTAATTTCACTTTATTAGTTAAAATCGTTAAATTACATACTCCGGTTTAAATACACATTCGCGGGGAACTCCCGTCTAACAAACTTTTCTTCCTTAACGCGTGCGCTCTGTTCTCCTCCACGAAATCCAATCTATCGTTTCGCTTCAAGATAACATTCCAGGGGTAATGACGAGTGGATGTGTTCAGTGGTGCTTGCGTGGGGCGATCTACCACTGACTCAGAGATGTCGCCACAGTACTCCCCTCCCAGTGAACCAAGTGAACGATGCATGGTGTTGTTTATATAACGTTTTGGAATACACACTTCACGCCCTACCCTAGTCTTCTTTCCTACTAAAATGACGTCAGTAGGTTCTGGTATAATTCTTACCTTCTTTTTATTTTTTACTCCCTTATTTTTACGTGTAGTTGATTTTGGCTCGGTGTTGGTTTCACCCGGATTGGGATCTTCGGTCTCTAGGAAGCAAGGTTTTAGCCGTCTTAAATTGATGTTTTGCTCCTTATTCTTAATTAATAGTGTAAAGTAGTTTTCGGATCTAGAAATAATTTTAAATGGCCCTTCATAGGGAGGTTGCCAAGGAGTTCTTACAGCATCCGTTCTAACGAATGCATGAGTGCATGTAGCTAAATCCTTAAATACAAAAATATTTTGTTTACAGTGCCTACTAGGTGGTGACGGGCTCAGTTTATGCATTTGGTCTCTAAGTTGACTGACGAATTCGTTAGGCGACGTAAAGTCACTGGTTGGGTTGACGAAATCTCCGGGTAGTCGGAGGTTATCTCCCTAGACCAATTCAGCAGAAGAAGCTCCAAAGTCTTCCCTAAGTGATGTTCTTAAACCCATCAAGACCGTAGGTAAGGTTTTTGTCCATTCTACGCGATCGTGGCATCGGATAGCTGTTTTAACGGTTCTATGCCACCTTTCGATGAACCCGTTAGCTTGGGGGTTATAAGGGTTAGAGCGTTTGGTTATAAAACCTAATAGTTTTGAAAGCTCCCTATACAATTCTGACTCAAATTGTTTTTCTTGGTCGGACACAATTGAAATGGGTACACCGAACCGGCTTATCCATCCACTATAGAGTGCGAAGGCGACTGAGCTTGCAGTCATATCAGCTAGAGGAATGGCTTCAGGCCAGCGTGTAAAACGATCAATAATCGTCAAGCAATAGCGTTGTCCCTCTGAAACTGTTAGTGGTCCTATCAGGTCAATGTGGATTTCCTCAAACCTATTTTTAACAGGAGGGAAATTCCCAACAGCATTCATAACATGGCGGGACACCTTGTTCCTTTGGCATGCTTCACACGATTGAGCCATTTTCCTAACATCGCGCTTAATATATTTCCAAATAAATTTTTGACTGATTGTTTTCACAGTGTTACGTACCCCTGGGTGTGACAGTCTATGAATGCTGTTAAAAATTTGTTTTCGAAAGGTTTGTGGTACATAAGGTCTCAATTTTCCTGTCGAAGTATCGCACCAGATTTTTGAGTCGGAATTAAGCACTGGATGTAACTTAAAATTCAAAGAACCACTCGTCATGAGATCGTTTAACTCAGCGTCGTCTTGTTGTTGTGCTAAAAGTGAAAAGTCAATATTTGAAGGTATGTTTATCTCTTCGATGCGCGATAAACAGTCGGCTACCTTGTTGTCACAACCAGACACGTGACGAATGTCTGTGGTGAATTGACCTATAAAGTCAAGGTGCCTAAATTGCCTTGGAGTTGCTTTTTCGGCTTTTTGCATAAAAGCGCATGTCAAGGGTTCGTGGTCTGTATAAAGTGTGAAAAACCTACCTCCCACTAAATAACGAAAGTGCTTTATAGCCGAATACGCTGCCAGAAGTTCCCTATCATAAGCGCTGTAACGGTTTTGTGTGTAAGTTAGTCTAACGGAGAAAAACGCAAGAGGTTGCCAGATGCCGTTAACACGTTGCTGAGCCGCAGCCCCAAGCGCACAATCGGAAGCGTCGACCATTAATGCTAGCTCAGCTGTGGCCGAAGGGTGCACTAACATGCATGCCTTTGCTAACTTCTCTTTCGATGCTTTGAACGCTTTGCTAGCCTCGACTGACCAAATAATTTTGGTTTTGTCTTTTTTCTTGACACCTTTCAGATAATCATTAAGCACTATTTGGTCTTCGGCTGCATGGGTAATGAACCTTCTATAAAAATTAATCATGCCCAGATATCGTCTTAAATCAGACTTTGTAATTGGTTGCTTAAACGCAAGAATGGTTTCAACCCTTTCCTTTAGTGGGTAAATGCCTTCAGCGGTTATTTTATGCCCCAAAAAGTTGACTTCTCTTTGCATAAAATTACATTTGTCAAGATTTATGGTAAGTCCATATTCTTTTAATCGCTGAAACACCATTTCGAGGTGGGAGATATGATCTTCTGGTGACTTTGATGCGATTAAAAAATCATCAATGTATATTTTGACGAAAGGCATATCGAAGAATATCGCATCTACAAACCTCTGGAGTGTTTGAGCTGCATTCCGCAAGCCGAAACACATTCGCAGCCACTCAAACAGACCAAAAGGAGTTTTTATTGCAGTCTTAGGAATATCCGATGGCTCTACAGGGATTTGGTGAAATGCCCTCGTTAAGTCCAGAGTAGAAAATATAGTGCAACCGTCAAGTTCTTGGGAGAAATCTTGTAGGAACGGAATTGGGTACTGATCTTCCACTGTTCGCGCATTTAGCCCGCGGAAGTCGCCGCATGGCCGAAAAGAGCCATCCTTCTTTTGCGCTAAGTGTAATGGACTTGACCATGGACTCTTTGATGGCCTTATGTATCCTAATTTAAGTAAATTATCGAACTCCTTTTTTGCAATAGCAAGTTTTTCAGGAGAAAGTCTTCTAGCTTTTGATGAGATAGGAGGCCCCTTAGTGACAATATGATGTGTTACATTATGTGAAATTGGCACAAACGCTGAGCTTTCATACGTTATTTCGCTATATTTGCGCAAAAGTTGGAACACTTTTGGATCGAGCTTAGCTTTTGATATAACGGTCAATGAAGATGATGGTACATTAACAGTTTTCGTTGTGGTAGACCGATTTTTTACTGGATCTATTAATCGACGTCCTTTGATATCGACTAAAAGCTCAAAATGATTTAAAAAATCAGCTCCAATAATAGGTCTCACAACATCTGCTATAGTGAAAGCCCAACTAAATTTTCGGCCGAGGCCCAGGCTTAAATTTAGGTTTTTTCTTCCAAAAGCTTTAACTTTCGTTTCATTAGCGGCGTATAAAGGGAGATTGATATAAAATTGGCGATCTGTTTGTGACGGTGGAACTACCGAAATGTCTGCTCCACTGTCAATAAGAAATTGCATTTTGGTGCACGGATCATGGACAAACAGGCGAAAACTTGGAATTTTGGCCAATATCACACGTCGCAGTATGTGAACGGCCCGCTAATTTCCCGAAAATTCCTTGAACTGGCAGCCATTGCCACCACACTTTCTAGCATTTGTTCCAAATTTAGCATGGAACCAACACAATGTAACGTTTTTCTTTACTGTATTCCTGCCTTGTTTAGTGTTGAATGAAGAAGATGCGGTATTGCTTCGCGTTGCGGATGGAGAACGTGAGCGCTTATCTAAAATTGAACGTTCCAATGCCCTCATTCTGTTAGACATTTCATTTATTTTGGTTTCTAACGCACTATCTGTTGTAGTTGCTGGACAACTCGAGCTTGTTGAGGGTCGTCCTACTGAGTAAACTGAGTGTGAATCAAGAGTGTCTACAATCTTGTCTGCCAAGAGAGCTAATTCATCAACGGATCCCGTTGAGCCTGCTAAAACCGCTTGAGCTTGTTGTGGAAGTCTACCTAGCCAAAGATTTTTTACAACATCGTCGTTAAGGCCAAATTCATTGGACATTCTCATCTGCCTCAAAAGCTGGCTTGGCTTCTGGTCGCCCAGTTCAAATCCCTTAAGTAATTTTTGTAACTGATGGGATTCGGATTCGGAAAGATTTCGAATTAATTTGTCACGAATTATAGAATACCGGTTAGAAGCTGGCGGATTTAAGACAATGTCGCTAACTAAATGCAAGATTTGCTCGTCGAGAGCCCCTACTACGTACGCGTATTTAGTATTCTCAGATGTGATGCCACTAGCTACGAACTGGGCTTCCAGATTGCTAAACCATAGCCTAGGGCTTGACCTCCAAAAAGCTGGGGGTTTTAAAGCGACTCTGTCAATCTGAACACTGCTATTTGTCGCCCTATTGCTGTTGGATGGTTTATTTACAGTATTGTCTATCTCCTCAGTCTCCACATCTTTCTACTCGTCATCCGAACTAGACATGTTTACTTTTGATTCGAGCGCACGGTTTTACAGATATTTATTTGAAATTTTGAAAAATTTTGATTAATTTAGAAAAACTGAATTTACAATGTAATACTTAAGTATTAGATTTCAAAAACAATTGTTTAATTTACTTTTTAAGGATGTTACTGAACTTAAATTTCGTTCCAGTCTTCTGAAACTACGTTGCTACGCAATACAAAATATTTTTGTTTTTGCTACTTCAAAAATAATATTTAATAAAATGTACTATATTCAAATGCAATAAAACGTTCATGCACTATACATTTACTTGACGATCTTGCTACTCGCTGTCACTGCACTTCTGTTACTGGATGCTCATCTCTAGTTTTCGGAATGACGATGGCAATACTTTGTTATTATACGTACGTGTGTTGCGTTGCACTCTGTTTGAGTGTTTCAATGTTTTTTCTTTTCTTTTTATAGATATATGTATATTGTTGTTATTGGGGATTTGATTTGGCCGCTATTACGATGGAGAACTGAATCTGTATTTTAAGTATATGGTGGCGACACGCTTCTGCGCGTGGGTACAGGTCGATGCAGTTTATCGACTGTACAATCGAGTATACCTATGTCGCACTTCAGTTCTGATGGGTGAAACGCTGCGTATTAAACTTTACGGGGTCACCAATTATGGGGCTACCTTGCCCCAATACGAGTCTTACTGGGACTCGCAAGTAAAACACTGATTTTTAAAGTACACGTATTTTAATTTCACTTTATTAGTTAAAATCGTTAAATTACATACTCCGGTTTAAATACACATTCGCGGGGAACTCCCGTCTAACAAACTTTTCTTCCTTAACGCGTGCGCTCTGTTCTCCTCCACGAAATCCAATCTATCGTTTCGCTTCAAGATAATATTCCAGGGGCCTCACTCTGTATTGCTACTCGAAAGTCAAATTTTTGCGAAAGTGCTTTGCGATTCGAATCTGATCCGGCACTCTGTAAGAAAACAGAATCGAATGGAAGTATTGCCAACGGGGGCTATGAAATGTGCGAATCTAGCTTCGAGTATCGAACGTTGAAATGTCACTTCGAAGCAAATTTCGTTCCAAAGAATTTTGTGTTTTATTTATATTTGGCGAAAAAAGTTAAATATATGTTATAGAAATGGAACTGGATGCTGTCGAATTGTGGTTCCATCAAGATAACACACAGGGAGAAAGAATAGAACGCAGGCGAATTAGAGATAGGTCGAATATAATGGAGCTAAGTGATAAAAGGTAGAATAAAAATATAGCAGTGGGTGGTTCTACCCGAAACTGAGAGTATTAAGTGGGAAATACACGATACAACCGTCGTACCGACATCGGCATACTGTTGTATGTAGCACACACATACAATTTGCATACGACTTACAACCATTTTATTCAGCCATTTTACACATACACCATACAATTTCCAAACAGTTTGTGTATGTTACAGCGGTTGCACAGTCAAGACCATCGGTACAACGGTCGGTTGTGTGAATGCACACGACACAATTATCGTATATAACACCAACGCTGTCAAACCGTTGGTACAACAGTTGTATCGTGTATTTCCCACTTTATTCATTCTATCCACTTATACCTTCAAGAGAAGTTAAGGTGGAACATTTACATTTGATTTTTGGTGGACCGCCGTCATGTTCTAAAACACGTTTTACTCAAGTAATTTCACAAAACTATTTTATGTATATCACTTTCATTGTATTTTAAGTTAAAAATAACATTTTATGTCATAAAATACTTACATTTTAAAAGAAACACAATTGCTTACCTCAACATCCGCAAACCAAATAGCAATAGAACAAAATGATGCGAATTCGAGTTACTTTGACATTTCGTTTAGCAATACAGAGTGCCAGATTTGCGATAAGAAATTGACATTGAAGTTGGCAACAAAAGTTTGTTCGATTGTCATAAATTTGGATTTGCGATTCGATTTACAGAGTGACAATTCTGCGAATTCGAATGATTTGACTTTAGAGTAGCAATACAGAGTCAGGCCCCAGGGGTGATGACGAGTGGATGTGTTCAGTGGTGCTTGCGTGGGGCGATCTACCACTGAATCAGAGATGTCGCCACATATTCTTTCCATGACACTTTGACAGATAAATGGAAATGTTTGTGGAAATATGACGGCAAATATGGAAACCTTTTGGAAAGTCGATATTCCAAGCGATCGTTGTGCATAGTTGACATCATCGCCGCGAGCCGAACGGAATGAAGTGCATAGTTAGCCCCCAGGATTAATTTTGACTCTACGAGTGGTGGTTTAATTTGGTATCACTGCATGATTTATTGATTCACATGTCAAAAAACTATCGAAATCTATCGATTCTATACTGTTAAGTGGGAAAAATACGATACAACCGTGGTACCGACATCGGACCAACTGTTGTATGCAAGACAACAAATTATACAATCTGCATATGATTTACTTACAAGCAGACATTTTATTCAGTCATTTTACACATACACACTTTATAATTTTCATACAATCTGTACATGCGACCATACGATATCGGTAAAACGGTCGACTGTGGATACACACGATACAATTATCGTATACAACACCAAAGCTGTCAACTGTTTGTACAACACTTCTTTGGGCTGAAATCGCCGAAGAAGGGTTAACTTGGAGTTAACTCAGGATTAAAATTGACTGAAAAACATGTTTCTGAGGTTAACTCTAGTTTAATCACGAAACTCGGGTGATCTCGTACTGAAAAACTGTGCCTTAGAGATGTATAGGATATTGCGGGGTAAAAAACAAACATTTAGTCTCAATAGCGAATACAACTGTCTGAAGCTACCTTTTATTTTAATAGACTTGTCGAACTAGCAAAAAAAGTGTTAAAAGTTGACCAAAAACTTGAATACATTAGAATATTAAATAAAAACATTTCTTACACTATTAAACAAAACAAAACAGATCATTTGTCTCATTTTATAAGGACAAATATTTATACATACTACGTACATACCTACATAATACACACATTTTTATTTATTTTTTTTAAATTGTGAAATTTTTGGTTGGATCTTTGGATGCAAAATTCTTTTCCACGGCTGACTCTCTTAAATTTTTCAGCGTTAAAATGGTATCCAGTGAAGCTGAATTTTCTTCAGCCCATTGAATGGAAATGCTGAGTGCCTGAATTGCGGCTTCTGCTTTAACTTTTGGCCATGGGGGTTGCTCAACTGCATTTTCGCCATCACCTTCGATGTATTCGGCTTCCGAATTGGTTTCTTGTCTTCTTCTTTTTTTGGCAATCCCATTGTTTATGTTCTCGGAACAGTCAGCGGAGGACAACTCTGCAAGTAGATCATTAATTGACGTCAATATTTCGCTTGTAATACAATACTCATAAACAAACATGTGTATACTAACTTCTGAAAAATAGCTGTAAAATAACTACCCAGACATAGCAAAGCAAACAAGAAGGAAGAGATGTAAATAGCGAACGAAATAAGAATTCATGATACAAAAGTTGCGTTTATCAAGTCACTTCTTTTTTTAAAGTTACAACTACTGAGTCATCAATGGTAAGATTGGTGTAGCTTTTATCAAGGACTTGCGCGTATCGAGGGTTGCTTTTATTGAGGTCACACTGTACTATACAATCTTGATCACCTGATATCAAATGAGTTCACTGTTTGCATTCTTTGTTTTACGCGGGTAATTGAATTTACGAAAACAGGTTCAGTGATAACTGTTAATAATACACTGAGTACACTGAGTGCAGTGAATAATCCGGGTGGAATGATTTATTGATTTCTAGCATCCATTGAGAGCAGTTTTATGAAAAAAGTGTACTTTATTAGGAAAGTTATTAGTTTTATTACAAAATGGAAGTAATTGATGTAAGTTAGAAAAATCTATCTTTTGAACATATTTTTAGATGTGTATATACAGTGGTGGCCATACAATTAGAAACAAGAAGTCTATTCGCTTTACATAAATCATAATTTTTTTTCCAAGTGCCACCGTATTTGGCAAGTACCATTTTTTATTGACGACTGGGATGTGTATTTCCTACACCTGTTTACATGAACTCGAGTAGTTGTAAAAACGTCGTAATTTATGGAAATTTATTTGTAGTCGAAATTTCTGCTGGACAGAAAATTAGAAACGACAAGAAAATTTATAAATTTATTTAAAATTGATCTTTGCTAGCTATGTGAGTTTATTGCTTTCATTCTATTTTCATTGATTTTACAATATTAATTGCTATACAGTGATAAAATAGTGCTCATCGTGCAGTGCCTCCAAAGGAAAAATAAGTCGATAGAATCCATAGCAGAACGATTTGGCTGTTCGAAGAAGATGGTTTTTGGTACAAAGTGTACGAAAATACTGGCAGCTTTAAAAACCCCAAACGAAAGCCGATAGGCCGAAAAGCGACTTCTAACGAAGAAAGGCTGATATGCCGAATAAGCAAAGCCGCTCCTTCCTTGACTTCTATCAAAATAAGGGAGATTGCTGCACCTCTAATCGGTCAAGGAATATCAGCTAGAACCATAAGGCGTCGACTTTTTGAACATGGTCTACGTGTACGCCTTGCACGAAAAAAACCACATGTGTCAAAAAAGAATCTGAAGGGGCGATTGAATTTTGCTAAGCTGCACAAAGACAAACCATTAGGATTTTGGAAAAAGATTCTTTGGTTGATGATTCTATTGTTTTGTTCAGATGGTAAAGTTAATGTAAAACGTCATGAGAACAAAGAATTGGATCCAAAATACAATCTAAAGACCGTTAAGCATGGAGGGGGAAACATAATGGTTTGGGGTGCATTTTCTTGTCGTTGTGTTGGCCCATTAGTGCGAATAAATGGGCGAATGGGTCAATACGTCTATAAGGGCATCATGCAAGATGTCATGGAACCTTATTCCTTTGCACACATGCCCATCAGTTATGTATTTCAGCATGATAACGATCCAGAGCATACATCACGGATTGTAAGGCAGTGGTTTGCGGATACAAAAACTGATGTTTCGGATTAACCGGCTCAAAGTCCGGATCTGTATCCTATAGAAAACTTGTGGGCAGACGTCGAAAGAGGATTAGAACCAAGAAATCAAAAAATTCGGACGAGCCATTGCAAAACATTAAGGAAGTCTGGGAGGACATACTACCATCAAGATGCTGTGCCTTGGTTGAGAGTCTGCAAGAAAGATTGGTTGCCGTTATAGAAAAGGGTGGCTTTCCTACAAAATATTAATATTTACTTCATCTTATGCCTAGCTGTTTTAATGAAATATCAACTTTTACTTTTTGTTTCTAATTCTATGGCCAGGTAAAATTTGGGTGAAATTAATGTTTAGTTTTTCCTGCCTATATGACCACGTTTTTATTCTGCCTAAATTATTAAAAACGTACTCTATTTCATGAACTTTTAATAAAACCACTTATCAATCTCAACAGATGATGATGATGATGATGCTAAGCAACAGTTATACATTTCTCGATGGTTGTAAAGTTGCTGTTTCTAATTCTGTGGGCACCACTGTATGTATTTTTTTTTTTTTTTTTTTTTTTTTTAAAGGAAACCCAAATCCCAGAGCACTCAGACTTCTCCGGTCCATTGTACTACCAGGCAGGAACCTTTCTTTGGTGCAGTGGTTGGAAAAACTTCGATGTAAATCGTTTTTCCTTTATACTTGGGTGGCCCATGATTGCTGTTCCCCGCTGGGGCTTGAACCTGCACACATCGGTTAACGAGCAAACACACTACCCACTGCACCATTGCCACCCACTGTATGTATGTACGCATTTTTATTTTTCATTTTTCACCCCCTTCGGGTAGGGGTTAGAATATACCCGAGGTAGGCATGCCTGTCGTAAGAGGCGACTAAAATCCACCCTCCGTATACCGAGTATGGCGTATACAAAATATGCAATGAACAAAACAAAAGATATAAATACCCCAGGTGGCAGTCCAGGTACACTGGAAAATCCACCCTCTTCGGAGGTCGGCTCTACGGATTCTGGGGAGAGCCATTTATTGCGTTCATCCGACCCTTTTAAAAAAGGTACCAGGGTAGTTAGATCTCCACCATCAAGATCTACAATAAAAACGTGCGGAACTAGAAGTCCG
This sequence comes from Brachypalpus laphriformis, assembly GCA_945910035.1. Lineage (NCBI taxonomy): Eukaryota > Metazoa > Arthropoda > Insecta > Diptera > Syrphidae > Brachypalpus > Brachypalpus laphriformis. The sequence goes on from OX246755.1 coordinate 132,545,453, forward strand.
GCGACATCGATAGTGTCAGCGCACGAACAACGGACTCCAACGAAAATTCAAAGCCTTACGGACGAAAATATGGAACTCCGGACCAGGCTTAGTAAAATGGAACTTCTCTGCGAAGAACTAAGAAAAGAATTAAATGTACTTAAAGCAGAAAATAAAGCATTTAAGGATATGAAAAAACCTCGTAATGCGTCTGCTGCGAGTTCAAACGTCCCCGATAACACTGATTATCAAACGGATGAAGAAGAACTAGCTCGGGAAACTAACTGGATTCTAAAAAAACGACCAGTTAAGAAACGAAAAGCTGGTTCTTCACCGGAAATGGTAACGAGGCAAGAAAACATGCAAAATGAGCGAAAAGATAACGAACAGCGTGACAAAATAAACACATGTGTCGAAGAAAATCCACGAACTAAGGTACGATCACCGCCGCCAATAAACGTAATCGGAATTGCAGATTATAATAAACTGCATTCTATTCTTAAACCTCTGTTGCTATCCGATTTTGAAGTAACATCGCTCAACAACAACAAATGGAAAGTAAACGTAAAAGACTCAGACAGTTACCGCTTAGTATCTAATAAACTGAATACTGAAAAAATTCAGTGGTATACTTACGAAAATAAATCTGAAAGACCGATACGAGTCGTAGCTAGAGGACTTCATGCCTCATGCTTAAAGGAAGATGTTGTTCACGATTTGAAGAGCAAAAACTTTAAAATTGTCGACGCGGTAAATTTAATTAAACGGGAAAAACAAAAATTGGAAGGCGAGGAAACGACGGTAAAGCGCGGGCTTCCTCTTTTTATGCTAACTTTTGATAAAGCTGAGAGTTTGGATAAGATTTACGAAATAAGAACAATTCTGAATGTCGTAGTCAAAATCGAACCCATGCGCAAGAATACAAGATTGATACCTCAGTGCAAACGATGCCAAGGATTCAATCATACGCAAACGTATTGTCGAAAAGAACCACGATGTGTGAAATGCGCCGGAAATCACCTCTCCCAAGTTTGTGGAGTAAACAAACAAACCTCTGCAACATGTGTTAATTGTAAGGGAAAGCACCCGGCAAATTATAGAGGCTGTGAAGTAGCTAAGGAGTTGCAAAAACGGAGAGATGCGTTCCTTAAGCCAGTAAATATAAAATCAAAATTGCAAACTAAACCAAAGCGTAAGATCGCGCCGGAGAAAGTAGGCAAACTAAAACTACCGGGTTCAGAGCACAAAAAGGTGAGGGAAAGATTGACAACAGAAAAGCCCTCGACCTCTGCTCTTAAAATAAACGGTACTGAAAAGCTAAGATTACAAAAGCCACCGGGTAATGATTCTCGGACAGCAGCAATGCAGTCTTATGCTCAGGCCGTGGCTTCCGAAAAACCAAAAAACCTTGAAATTTCGACCGACCCCTTTTCTCATGTTTTCTCAGTTATTCTCGCGAAACTTGAAGAACAAGGCAAAATAAATAAAATTATTCTCGATAGGCTGGTTAAGCTTGAAAATAATTCACAGAAAACGCGCACTTCAACTAGAACATGAATGACAAACGAATGTTGAAAATATGTACTTGGAATGCAAACGGACTTTTGCAAAAACTTGACGAATTAGAAATATTTATGCGCCAAAAAGATATTGATATTTGTTTGATTTCTGAAACCCACATCAAAAAGGAATCACATTTAAAAATAAAAGGCTATAATGATTACCACGCTTGTCACCCTTCGGGAAAAGCGAGAGGCGGATCTTCCTTGCTTATTAAAGACTGTATCGAGCAATCGGAAGACCTAAAGATAGAGCTTGAAACTTTGCAACTGTGCACGATTCGAGTTAAAAATAGTCAGCGCACTCTTAAAATTTCGTCTATCTACTGTCCACCGCGTTCCGCGCTTGAAAAAAGTAATTTTACTAACATGTTTGAATTGCTTAAACCTAATTTCATTATTGGCGGCGACTTTAATGCGAAACACACCTTCTGGGGCTCAAGATACAGTTCGAAAAAAGGTAGAATGCTCTATGGGGCAGGTATGGAGTACAATTGCGATTTCCATTCGACGGGTAAACCGACTTACTGGCCAACTGATACTTCAAAAATACCTGATCTGATAGATTTTTTCGTTGTGAAAGGAATATCTACCAACCACATAAAAGTCAAAGAGAGTTTTGATCTGTCGTCTGATCATTCCCCAATTATTTTGACTTTGAGCGAAAAACTAGTCTATAACCTAGAGCCAGCGAGATTAACTGGTAGAACAACTAACTGGGAAGGTTTTAAGAACGAAATTGAAGACAATGTTGAACTGAGCGTTCCACTTACGACACCCTATGAACTTGAGGTTGAAGTTGATCGCTTCGTCGAGATCGTACAGCTCGCTTCTTGGAATAATACTCCCATTCCAAGGAAAACGGGGGACAAATACGGCTTACGATATCCTCCGGAAATAAAGGAATTGGTCAAGGAAAAACGAAAAGCGCGTAAAAAATGACAACAGAGTCGTGCTCCGCAGCATAAAGCACTATTAAGGATTTTAAGAATCGTGCAATAGGCTCTTACCTTGAAAGTTTAACAGCGAAAAAAGATTCCAATTATTCACTTTGGAAAGCCATAAAAGGCACCAAAAGGCCCAAAGTCCCCGCGCCGCCAATTAAATTGAATCAAAATGAATGGGCAAGGGAAGATAAAGAAAAAGCGGACGTCTTTGCGGCCCACCTGGAAGAAACCTTTAAACCGTACGATAGTCAAGTGGTTTACGATAACGTCAATAGGCCGGATTTACCATCTGGCAATTTAACACTCACAAGTGCAACGCTTAGGGAACTCAAAAATGAGATCGAGATTCTAAAACCTAAGAAAGCTCCTGGTTATGATTTAATCACCGGAGAAATTCTCAAAGTTTTACCTAGAAAAGCTTTGATTAAGCTTCTTAATATTGTAAATGCTGCGCTCAGATTAAAACACGTTCCGAGCCAATGGAAAGTTGCGGAAGTAATAATGGTCTTAAAACCAGGAAAACCGCCAAATGAGGTAAAATCGTATAGACCAATTTCGCTTCTTCCAGTCATATCCAAAATTTTCGAGAGGATATTACTAAGGCGTGTCCAACCGGTTATAGACGAAAATAATCTTATCCCTGACCACCAGTTTGGGTTCAGAAGTAAGCATTCGACGATTGACCAGGTGCATAGAATTACTGACGTAATCGAGAAAGCATTTGAAGAAAAAAAGATTTGCTCAAGCGTATTTCTTGACGTCTCGCAAGCCTTTGATAAGGTGTGGCATGATGGCTTGAAATTCAAACTACGGCAAGTTCTCCCTGCGTGCTTATACGATATTCTAGTATCATATCTGGGGAATAGACTCTTCCGTGTTAGACATGGAAACGAATACTCGCAGCTCAAAGAAATTTCGGCCGGCGTACCACAAGGAAGCGTTCTTGGCCCGCTTCTCTATTTGCTATATACTCGTGATATACCGAAAGAAGATGGCACTATCCTAGCTACGTTTGCCGATGACACCGCTATCCTAGCAGTAGGTAAAACAATCGAAGAAACGACTGGAAAACTGCAAAACGCGCTAAATAAAGTAAATGAATGGACGAGGGACTGGCGGATTGCCCTCAACGAATCTAAATCTGTTCACGTGAATTTCACTTACAAGAAAACTAATAACTTGCCAATTTTCCTAAACTCGGCCCGAATACCATTTGCAAACGAGGCCAAATATCTGGGAATGACACTCGACGCAAGACTGAAATGGAATTCGCACGTAAAAATGAAACGTAAAGAACTCGAAATCAAATATAGCGAAATGTACTGGTTACTCGGAAAACATTCCCAGCTCGGTACTGAGAACAAACTGCTTTTATACAAGCAAGTGCTAAAGCCGGTGTGGACCTATGGTATACAACTTTGGGGTTGTACCAAGAAAACAAATGCCAATATTTTACAAACTTTTCAAAATAAAGTGCTAAGAGAGATTGTCCAAGCACCGTGGTATATTAGAAACGACGATATCCACAGGGATCTCGGAATTCCGACAATCGAAGCTGAAACTAGAAGCTTCGCGAGAAAGCATAAAAACCGACTAATCGGACATGTCAACAATACAGTCCTACAAATATTGGATGAGAGCAATTTATTGCGCCGACTACAAAGGACGAAACCGTTCGACTTGGCGAGATAATGATAAACCGCGTTTAGATTGCGGAACATGCAGGATCTTTCAGTGGAAAGTAACCTGCCAAACGTTTTTATTTCGTGAAAGAAAAATTGCTTGATAAGTTATTACTTAGTTGCGATATCTAACAAATTTATATCGAAGGGTGGTGTTTTTTTAGTCAGTAAGAATCTGACACTACTATGAGCACGCGCTTGCTATTCTCATAGTGTCTATGGAAGATTTTTCACCAACCCTCGGGAAAAAAAAAAAAAAAAAAAATTTATTTTAGGGTTCAACAAATGAAAATAAAAGTCAATAAAAATAGTAAATAAATAAATAAGCATTTAAAAAAAAATGTTTGATGTGTAAAATGCTGTCACTAGCTTAACTACTTCGCCCGCTCCTTATCGTTTGTTCGTTTTTAACCTTTTCTGCGTTTTTCGTTTAACTAGTTCACCCGCTCGTTATCGCTTTTTTTTTGTTTTATAAAGTTGTTATGTATTTGAATTGTTATTAACTTAAGCCCCCCTAAGTCTGTTTTCCTATTTTACATAATTCTTAATTACATACTTGTATAGCCCATAAATAGATTGTAAGATTATGAATTCTCTCTCTCTTACTGTGACCGGCACCCAATAAAGTGTTACCAAAAGATCGACTTCGGTTTAATCCAACAAAAGTGTTCTGCGTTTTTCGTTTAACTACTTCACCCACTCGTTGTCGTTTTTTCGTTTTCTGCGTTTTTCCGTCTTTTGTTCGTTTGCACTAAATAATATGAAAACGCTTTTTCGCTCGTTTTGCGAAAGTAGTTATTTTTTTAACCAGTTATATTTTTTTAAGTAACTGTTTCGTTTCGTTAACACAAAAAACGAAAACAACCCACCTCTACAGTGTACATTATGTTTATGAGTACTCGTTTGTGAATAGCCGTTTGTTATGAGTATACTGCACTAAATGTTTCCTTATCAATGGGTGAAATACTCACTTGGTAATCAAATATCATCTGATTCATTCATTTTACTTTTTAAGCTGTAAGTGCAGTAATGAAGTGTACTTGAAATAAAATGAATGTCTTGGAACTGGTTTCAAGCCATTCATCGCGGACTTCTATTGTGCACCAACCTTCACACCAAGCTGTTTCGCCACTATTTGACTATTTCTGGCGTTAAATACGCATTATTTCTAGAAATTCCATCACTTACCTCGTTTAGTCTGTAATCGATTCGAAGCAGCAACATTTACCCCGACAACAGCACTGGGAGGCATTTGATTCGGTTGGCCACTGCCCATTGGCATCATTTGGGCGTTCCTATTACCCTGGCTTAACAGAGGCTGTAGTTCATTGAGAGGATCCTGCATAACGTTAGCATTGTCCAAGTCAACATTCGGAGGCTGTTGCGGTTTCCCTGGCGGATCACCTAAAAATAGAGAGATTCCTCAGTGAAATCAAGGATCTTTCTAGTTTGCCGCTTTACTCACTCAGATTATCAACCAGTCCCAGGTATTCTTCTTTGGTGCGAACCAGCTTGTAGATGTTATTCTCCATGATGCCAGCGTCTTTCGACGCATTTGACCCGGAGCACTCAATTAATTTGGTACTGCAAAGAGCAAACCAATTTTAGACGATTTATCAACGGGCCCCGTTTGATTTACTTACATTTTCGCGACGACCTTTCGTCGGAACTTAGGACTTTGACAATCATCTGCCAAAAGTTGTGACAATTTCAATTTAGGAGAGTCTGTAAATAAAATTCAAAAATTCTGTAGAATTCTGCATTTATCCTTGGCGAAAATCTTTAGAAATCAAGATTTTTTTTTAACGTATAAAAAAGTGCTTAAAAGGCAAATTTAGATACTATAAACCATAAACCTTTTTTTGCATTAAACCTGCACATGCTTTATTAACAATCTGAATCGCTTCCTGTGTACTTCGGAAAGTTGTATCTCATATACGAGTAGGCCGAAGTTAAAAGCGAACTTTTTGGAAACAACAATCCCATTGAGTTTTTAACTGTAAGCTTGTACCTTAATTTAATTCAGGCTATGAGCCAAACACAATAAAGTTCTTTCGAATTCTGAGAGTAATGGGAAAGTTCCATCACCTTTTTTTTTTAAGTTAGATAGATAACTCTAAAAATCTTTTCCCTTTTTTAATTTTAAAGCACAACAAATTAGACAAATACAAGAAGCTAAATTACAAAGAAGTACACACAAATACAAATAACGGTTCAATTAGATGTCATCCATATGAAATAACGTAGAATGCATGGGGGTACATTTTAACGTCTTTATCCGCGTCTTACTATCACGGATGATCCATATAAATCAGAGGTTCTCAAACTTATTTCGTCTAACGCCCAGTTTGAGAATCAATTATTTTTCAGCGCCCCCAAAATTGTTAACTTTATCACATCTTAAAAATCACAATGGCATTCATTACTTTAATTTAATTATAGCGTGCCATATCAGTCTTATCCTGTTTCTGAGTTCAAACTAGTAGAGCAATTAAAAGGCAACTTTTTTTTAGGGAAACTTTTATTCAAAGTAAAACAAACATATCAATTTAAATTTTAAAACTAATCTGATGAATCTGATGATTTTTAACAAGTTTGTTAATATCAGGTTCGTATTTACTTAAAAACAGCCGTAAGTCAACGCGTTCGGTAGCATGCAAACGATTTCTATTATTAGTTAGCGGCATTGCCATAGCACTAAATCCACGTTCACATAAATATGACGATGGGAATGTGATCAAAAATCGTTGAACGATCGACCACAATCCAGGGTACAATTGCGGGATTGGCTTTTGTAGCCAAAATTCTTGGTAGCCGTTTTTTAATTCGATTTTTATTTCCTCGCTCTTTGTCAGTTCTATAAGTTCTTTTTCAAGTTGGGATGATACTGCTGTGTTGAAATTTGAAAAAGGATCCAACACCCAGTCTGGTATTTCCAATTTTAAAATGTCCTCGAATCGTTCTTTGAAATCACTGTGGAGGTTCTCCAAATGTGGGCAGTAAACAAACAAGTCGTCGTTGTTGAAGGATACCACTGATAAATTAGGAAAATTGTGAAACTCACGCCTGCCGATATTTTTCTTGTGTAAGAGCAGTTTGGCTACGAAAGCAGCAACGACATTTTTTTGTTTTAATCAAGTTCAAGTCGTCACCTCGAAGTTGGAGATTTATATCATTAAACAATTTATACAGGTCTGTCAAGTACGCGATATCATTCTTTGATGTGATGGGGTTGTTGCGCAACTCTGTGTATTTGTTTTCCAAGAACTCTATCACAGAGGCAAACAGATTATAAAATCGAGTCAGACAGGTACCTCTTGATAGCCAACGCACTTCTGTGTGAAACAGCAATCGGTTGAAATCTTCATCATTAGCAACACAAAGTTGACTAAATCTGTGGCAATAAACTGAAGTAGTTTAAGACGACTTAACTCAAAATTGAATTAAATACAGAAAAATGTTCCCAATTACATGAAGTTTTATTTTTAAATTTTTAATTGGCATATCTGCAAAGACTGCTGAGCTACGGCTGTCAGAGTAGTGGCGCAATTCAATTTCATACGATTTCCATATGAGCGACAACTTTAAATGAATCTCCTGAAAAAATCGTACAAATGGACTTAAGCTACTTCAACTTAATGACACAGAAATAATTTGTCATTTAAAGAGCTGTTTCGGATTTTATTGACTGCTTTGATGACATGTTGCAGTGATTGAAACAGCCGTTCACTTAAATTTCTAGCAACCAAATGTTTTCGATGAATGGCGCAATGTACAGCGAACATATTCTGGAATTTTATTTTTTAAGTACGCTATGAAACCTGGCGAAGATGGATTTGTGCTATTTTCAATAAATCCGTATTTAATATATTCAACACTTTTCATTGTTGTCTCTTCTTTTTTGCTTCCGACATGATTTTGTTTTCACAAATACGTGAGTAAAGTATTATGCTTAAATACTTGCTAACGATTGCGCGCGAAAACGCTAATGAAAATAAAGGAAATATTACGTGCTTTTATATAGGATTACTGGCTGAACACAATGCATGCCGCGGCAGCGCCGCGGTAGCGTAGTACGACCTGTCACAAAGTTAAAATATATGGGAACTCACTAGAGCGCCCACAATGAGGTAGCTGCGGCGTGGCGGTAGCAGTGGTGTAGTACGAAGTTGGTTTACTTTTACTGGCTGAACACAATGCATGCCGCGGCCGCGCCGCGGTAGCGTAGTACGTAGAGCTGTCAAATGGTGTGGCGCTGCACTCACAAAATTCGCCCACAATGGTGTAGCGCGTAGTAATGTCAAATAATGTCAGCTGATTAAAATTGTGTTTTTCTTTTTGAGTGTTATTGAGATTTGATTATTTTTGTGAGATTATTGTGCTATAATAATACAATAAAAATAATAAGAAATGGATAAATTTATTTTCCTTTCACTAGCAAAATAATTTTTTCCACGGCGTGCTCTTTCATTTTGACTGTAACGAATATTTCAAATTTATTGCGCTACTGCTGAACTCAGTTCAAGAATCCACCACGAAAACATCGTATAGAAAACCAAAACAGTCTTCAACAGTCGCCAATTTCTCTATCTGTCACTTGTGGCGCTGCACAAGTTAAAAGTAAACCAACTTCGTACTACACCACTGCTACCGCCACGCCGCAGCTACCTCATTGTGGGCGCTCTAGTGAGTTCCCATATATTTTAACTTTGTGACAGGTCGTACTACGCTACCGCGGCGCGGCCGCGGCATACATTGTGTTCAGCCAGTTAACTTGTGCAGCGCCACAAGTGACAGATAGAGAAATTGGCGACTGTTGAAGACTGTTTTGGTTTTCTATACGATGTTTTCGTGGTGGATTCTTGAACTGAGTTCAGCAGTAGCGCAATAAATTTGAAATATTCGTTACAGTCAAAATGGAAGAGCACGCCGTGGAAAAAATTATTTTGCTAGTGAAAGGAAAATAAATTTATCCATTTCTTGTTATTTTTATTGTATTATTATAGCACAATAATCTCACAAAAATAATCAAATCTCAATAACACTCAAAAAGAAAAACACAATTTTAATCAGCTGACATTATTTGACATTACTACGCGCTACACCATTGTGGGCGAATTTTGTGAGTGCAGCGCCACACCATTTGACAGCTCTACGTACTACGCTACCGCGGCGCGGCCGAGGCATGCATTGTGTTCAGCCAGTTAAAATACAGCACGCACCAACAGGAATAAGACAAACGTGCACAAACTCGTTTATCTCATTCGACAGAAATCATACTGAGCAAGTAAGAACAAGTATCGATGATCCAGCCGCTTGAAACAAAGCCATGATAAATTATTTATATTTATACAATGAAACAGGGCAGAAATAAGAACGAAATAATCGATGTAGTGTAGTAGGTAGGTTTTAATTTCGGTTTAAATTTGGAAATATTAGAAGAAAATTACAAATCAGCCATGGCCCCCTTAAACCACTTTAACACCCGTAATTTTCTCCGGGCCCTTGACCGCCCCCCTGTAGACTTCCAGCGCCTACTTTGAAAAAGACTGATATAAATCATGGGTTTGCATTCATCACAACAACAATACGAGAACTCGCATTTTATCAGCATACATTTTCGGGATCTAGAAATAAGTTCGCAATATTCCTCGCTAGATTACACTTTTGTCAACAATTGTGAAAACTCATGTTGCCAGACTTTACTTTATGATTTCTATGTTTTCTTGCATTGGAATTATGCACATAAAAGCGCATTTGAACGCAGACACTTATACCAATTACTTCCTAATGATTTAAAAGTAATAATTATTGAGTGAAAAATATACCATTTTGAATATACCATATATATCGGGAAAACATAAAGTAAAACTCCGCGTGAAGCTTCAAGTAGGATTTTAGCTGTGCCATTCCAATGGAGAAGAACAAAAAACAAATGTATGCACTTTTAATAATTAATTACACTGAACCCCCCAGACAAGGTCAAAATTCTATACATCTACAGAAATTTATCAACAAAAAATGAATGTCAATAGAGCTGCGGTAGTGCCAATATATAGGGAAAATTCTAATCACTTTTCAGTGCTGCTAAGCCGACGAACAAGTAATATTCTTTAATCACTTCATCACTTTAACTGGCCGACCACAATGGTGGAGCTGAAGCTATAGGCCTGTAGCGCTGTCAAAAAATCGCGCACTGATGAAGCTGAGTACGAACGCAATGGTAAAGCGCTGCACGGGTGTTTGTTGTTGGTAAACCAAATGCTTCGGACATTTTTTTTTTCACACATTGGCTTTTTTTGTTATATTTTTATAGTGAGGATTACACGCATAGAATATTGTTTCTTTTTACTAGATCGACTAATTTTTGTGTTTACTTATGTGCCACATCTTTTTTTTTTTTTGTTTTGTATGGAAATGTCGAAATTCGGCCAGAAATGCTCAAGGCTTTAGGTAAAGAGGGAGTGCAATGGCTCTCGCGTGGCCTGGGAATGCCGTGAAACACCTGGTGATTGGCAAATGGGGGTGATAGTTCCTCTTTTTAAAAAAGGGGACAAAAGAGATTGCGCCAACTACAGGGGTATATCTCTTTTAAGTCTCCCTGGAAAAGTCTTCGCTAAGGTGCTAGAAAAGCGTTCCAGAGCTGTGGTTGAGGACAGTTTGGGGGATGAGCAGTGCGGTTTTCGTCCCGGTAGAAGCATAACCGACCAGTTGTTCACTCTCAGAATGGTTCTTGAGAAAGCCTGGGAATATGCCAAACCTGTCTACACTTGTTTTGTGGATTTGGAAAAAGCATATGATAGGGTTCCTTGAGGCAAACTCTGGAGTGTTCTGCAGGAGTATGGGATTGATGGTTCCCTGTTAAGGGCGATTCAGTCTTTATATACAAACTGTAAAAGCTGTGTTCGGATAAACGGTGTTAAATCAATACCTTTCACTGTGGGCGTTGGACTCCGCCAGGGGTGCGTTTTGTCACCTCTCCTCTTCATTGTATATATGGATTGGATGTTGCAGCGCAGCCGTGGCGGGGAATGTTTCAAAGTGGGAGACCTAAGGATTAGTCATCTGCTCTTTGCGGATGATTTGGTCATCCTTGGGTCCTCTCAAACCGAACTTCAGCGCGCACTCGAAAGGTTTATAGCCGTTTGTGATGATGCTGGAATGAAGATCAACGTGAACAAATCGGAAGTAATGGTCGTTTCCAAAAAACCCATTCAGTGCACTCTGCATGTTAGTGGAGTCCCACTGAAGCAGGTGGAGAAGTTTAAGTACCTCGGGGTTTTATTCACGAGTGATGGGAGGAGCAATGCCGAGTTATCCTGTAGAATTGGTCAGGCTGGATCAATTTTGAGAGAGCTTGGCCAATCTGTTATAAGGAAGGCCGAACTTAGTATTCAAGCTAAGCTATCGGTTTTTAACTTGGTGTATGTTCCAACTCTCACCTATTTTTTTTTGTCGGGATAGGAAACACTCGACTGGAGCACTCAGACACAACTGGTCCATTGTACTGCCAGAGAGCAAACCCTGATTTACCCATTTTACTGGAATTTCCTTGACTTTCGAAGAAAGCCAAGCAAGCACTTCAGTGATGAGGAGCTTACAGTACCAGCACTCACCACATCCGCACCGAAGATCTGCCACCTGATACGAGCAAAGGCCGGACACTCAAAGAGATAATGTTCCGCGGTGTCGTCGCTCTCTCCACAAGCGTCGCAGATTGTAGTGTCACTTAAGCCTAACACGTTAAGGTGCTTTGCAAAAGCGAAGTGGCCTGTCAAGACGCCGATAAGTTGTCTACAGTCTTTTCTGCTGAGAGACAGCAAGAATGCCGCTGATTTCTTACAGACGTCCGGGAGCATGCGTTTAGTCAACCTGCAACCTGGAGAGTTATGCCACACGCAATTGTGCTCGTGAGAGACCCAATCGTCAATGGAAGCCCTAACCGAAGACGCTGGAAGACCCAACGCGGGTTCGGGACCTGAGAAACCCTCCTCTGAGCCTTGTCTAGCAATCTCATCGGAGATCTTGTTCCCCAAGATCCCAGTGTGACCTGGGACCCAGATAAGAGGCAGAGAATTCAGCCTTGCGACCGAGTTCAAAGAGTTTTTGGTTTCACGAACTATTTTGGAAGTGGTTAAAGGGTTAAGCAAGGCCTTAAGCGCAGCCTGACTGTCACTACAGACACAAATGCTACGTCCCTTCCACCTGTTCTTCACAACATAGTTCATGGCCATTAGGATTGCATAAGTTTCCGCTTGGAAAACAGACGCATATTTGCCTAACGAGAAGTGAAGTCTAATGTTGTCGACTTCCACGAAGACACCAGCGCCAGACCCTTGACTGGTTTTGGAACCGTCCGTGAAAATACGACTACATTCCATTCCCGGCTCAGACTCTGACCGAAGCCAGTCCTGGACACAAGGAAAGTCGACTCTGAATTTGCGCATCAGCTGGAGTTCTGGTGTCATTGCATCAGACGGCATATCCATAAGACAGGAGTCGTAAGATAAGTGTCGCGCAAGTTCATCAAAGTTCCAGTGTGGAGTATACCAAAAACCGCCTCGCCTAAGACGATGGATGGCTTTGATAGTGCAACCCATGATATAAGTATCAAGGGGAGGTAAGTTCAGCAAAGCGTCTAGAGCAGAGCCAGGTGTACTCGGGAAAGCTCCCGAGCATCCGAGTCACCTATGGTCATGAAATTTGGGTAGTGACCGAAAGAATAAGATCGCGGATACAAGCTGCCGAAATGAGGTTCCTTCGCGGTGTTGTTGGAATAACTCGTAGGGATCGAGTGCGCAACACCAGAGTACGCGAGGCGCTCAACGTTGAGCAGCTACTTCTCCGAACGGAACGATCTATGCTTCGATGGTTTGGTCACGTAGTGCGTATGCCCCCAGACCGGCTTCCAAGACGCGCCATGGTTGCCGTGCCATCAGGTAGACGACTTCGCGGAAGGCCCAGAAATAGATGGTTGGATCAAGTCCGACATCTCTCTTGGAGCCGCTTAGGGATTCTCCCTGATGAATTGGAGTCAATGGCGGAGGATCGAGAAGGATGGAGAGTCCACCTGAGCATCCTACCCCCGCGACCCTCATGAAGGATTAGCGGGCCATTGAAAATGAATGAATGAATGAATGAATGGAAATGTCAAAAAAGAACGCTGCAGTGAGGCTGAAGTTAACCACACTTCTACTTCAGCGGCAAGTAGTGTTCCTTAAACATCGATAGTAAATGCATATCGAAAATATCGATGGTTTTAAGAACTATCGCAAGTAACAAAAATGAATGCAAGGTTTTCCATTCACTTATGGTAAAGCGCTAAATACATTATTTTATTGTACTAAATCCACTCTCCTGCACAAAGTGCATGATGAAAACGGAAAAAGAGCTTTCTGTTGATGGTGGTTATGCCAGCCACAAAGTAAATAATAGAGGAATCCCCCATGATGTTATAAAATAGGTAAACCTACGCCAGTGAGTGACGCAAACGTTGACATAAAGCAATATTTGAAAAAGCCAGCCACTGAAAAAAATAAATGTCCAGCAAAATATTGGCAGAAGTCAGGAACAGGAAGGCTTAAGGAAATTGCACAAATGTTCCTTTTCATATCAGCCACGTCAGTTCCCTAAGAGAGGACATTCTCGAAAGCTGGCCAAATAATGAGTGAACGCCGCAACAGACTGAAGACGAAAGTATTAAATGAATTCCGATTTTCAAAGCAAACGACGTTATTTTTGGATAAAATTGAATTGATGTTTTCCCTTATAAAGATTTCCATACCACCATTAAAAATATCTAGTTTATAGTCATACATTTTAACAAGCGTTGTTTTTATTTCTTCAAGGAATACTATCGATAACTATCGATACTATCGGATGTTTTCCGCAAACTATCGTGAACTAACGCAAGTGCTGACTATCGATATTTATGGAACACTAGCGGCAAGCTTCAGCTTCAGCTTCATCATTGTGTTCGTGCAGTAAAGTCCTAAGAACTTCTTTAATGCCAGAGAGAAAGTAAAAAGCAATTGAAAAAAAAAAATGTAAGCAATTTACTAATCACTTGTTAGTGTTACCTAGCCAACTAACAGGTAATATTCGTACCGAATTGGTTGTACCGACATCAGACCTCTATCACAGATAATAAGTATACAGATGTCGCATGCCCATACAAAAATGTGAGCTAATTTTCTATACCAACCGACAACAACAAACCGACAAAAAGCTTTTGCTTAAAGCGCTATCAGATAAGCTTTTTTTCATGCTTGTTTGTTCATTTCATTTTTCCTTAACTTTCATTCTCACCCCACCAGGGGAATAGCGAAAGGATCGCCAATTTATTTTCTCATATCGTTTGTATTTCTTTTTTTCCATCAGTTCCATGCAGTTATGGTAAACGTAGGTAAAAATCCCTACATGTAGGTATTTTCAGCTCAAAAATGAACTCGTAGAGAAAAAGATTTTTAATATAAGCGGAAATGTAAGTACTTTCAACATTAAAAACTCCCGGCTGATTTTAATTAAGATTACTTATAAATAGTAAAAGAATATTCAAGGAAATTGGTTTTTTGAACCCTAAAATAGAGCAACCTATTAACTTCACGGAATTGGAAAGCTGTCTAAACAGAGTAAAGGGCAAAACTCAAGGACGTGATCGAATCTCCTACCCAATGCTGAGACAACTACCAACGTCAGGTAAAATTAGGCTTATCCAACTATACAATCCAATATTCAACAGCAGTGTTATACCACAAAATTGGAAAACCGCTTCTGTAATCCCAATACCCAAACCTAAGGAAGATAAGTTCGACTTTAGCGGTTACCGACCTATATCATTACTCCCATGTGCTTCAAAAGTATTGGAAAAAATAATTGCTAACCGTCTTCTCTGGTATACAGAAGCCAAAAGTTTAATTAGTAAAAATCAAGTTGCCTTTAAGCCTAAACGGGGTTGCATAGACGCACTCCTCCATAATGATTTTGTCATAACTAACGCCTTATCAGCTCGAAACCACGTTTCAATCCTTGCGTTAGACTTTGAAAAGGCATTTGACCGCATAGGTATACATCTTGTGCTAAACAAACTGAAAGAATGGGGAATCGGGCCAAAAATCTTCGGATACATAAAATCCTTTTTAACCAACAGAAAGTTCAAGTCCACCTTCCCCCTACACAATGGCATCCCCCAAGGATCCCCACTGTCAGTAATCTTATTCTCTATTGCTTTCAATGGAATTAGCGAAATCATAAGCTAGCACAAACTTTTAGATCACTGTGTTTACGCAGACGATGTCTACATCATGTGCAAACACAATGATCTAAATCATGCGAAAGCGTTGTTTTCTCAATTACTGCAAGACATTTTAGAGTGGTCGAATTCTTCGGGAGCCAGTCTTTCCGTTGATAAATGCAAAACTCTTCATATTTGTAGAAAACGTTTTTGTCCAAAATTAGACCTCAGATTAAACAATATATCAATTGAATTTGTTAGTAATTTAAGTATACTAGGTTTACTATTTAACTGTAAATACAATTGGAAGCCACACTATATAGAATTAAAAAAAATCATTAGCTGCGAGGTGTAACATTATTAAATATTTAGCGTCAAAAAAAAGTTGTGCAAATTATTAATGCTCTTTGTAAAATCACGAAAATGTTAAAAATTGACTATGGACTAAGTATCTGCGGCAAGTGCCCAAAATCTACAATAAACTTAATAAAGCCAGTTAATCATCAAGCTGCCACAAGAAGCATAAACACGTTCCCTACAACTCCAGTTCGAAACATACTGGTGGAGGCTGAACTCCTCTCAATAGAAGAACTGTATGCGGAAATCAAAACCAGACTGCTAGCAAAACTGATGTTTGCGACTGGTTCGATCATTGATGGCGATACCAGTGAAGCTATCAATTCAAAACGTCGTAAAAGGATCTCCTCAGCTATCGACAGTATTTTGGAAACATGCAAACAACTTGATATACCATTTAACCGGTTCCACAAATATGCAACCTCCCTGGTTTCTTGTGAGATCCTCCATCAACATGTCATTGTGCTCCCTCCAGAAGGGCAACACCAATGATCGCACATTCCAAGCAATGTTTCGTGAGATCTTCCTGGACTTGGCATTAAAAGGATGGGATTTTATCTTTACGGACGGTTCGAAGACTTCAAATAATACGACTTTTGCGGTCAATTCTAGAAACGGATCCATTCTCAAACAAGGGCTTTTGCCCAGAATATCTTCAATTTTTACTGCGGAAGCATTAGCCATATTTGAAGCAGTTAAAATTGCAACGAATACTCGCGGCTATTGGGTGGTATGCTCCGACAGCCTCTCAGTTTTGAGGGCAGTTATAAACCCCAACAATGACTCCACATTGATCACCTAATGAGAGTCCCTCGAAAACTAAAATTAATGTGGGTCCCAGGGCATGCTGGAATACAAGGGAATGAACTGGCAGACAAAGCGGCTAATTCTGCTAGCGTCGCACCAACCTTCCACTTTCAAATCTACACCAAATATGATTTTGTAAGGACTATTAAATACAAACTACACGCCGAGCGCCAACATGTCCTGCGACTAGGACACATAAGCCTAACACATCAACACCTTCTAAAAAAGGATAGTCCACCTAGCTGCCCTAAGTGCAATGCAAACTTAACCGTCGTACATATCCTAGGAGAGTGCTTCATTAATCCACTACAAAGGCAAGCAATATTTAAGAGCAAGCCTGCTACAGACGTACTTCAGAATCCCAATAATGAAAACATCACCAATATATACGAATTGTTAATAAATCTAAATATTAAGTTATAGAAAAAAAAAAATTATAAATACTAATATTTGAATACAAAATCAAACATTTTACTGTTTAACATAGAGCCGAAATACTCTGCAGCTAGTGCTCTTAATATTGTATTAGCATTGTAATTGATTTCTTTGTTAATAAATAATAATAACATTACCCATGTCGGCATTTGGAGGCTGCTGCTGTTTCCCTGCAAGACTACCTAAAAATAGAGAAAATCCTCAGTGAAACCAAGGATCATTCCACTCCGCCACTTTACTCACGGTTGATCATCTTCGACAAGAACCTTAACATCTTGGCAAGCTGTTCCAGATATTTTTCTTTTGTGTCAGCCTTCTTGTAGATGTCATTCTCTATGTTGCAAACGCTTTTCGACGGATCTAACACGAAGGGCTGAAGCACTTTGGTACTGCAGAGGAAACCAACAAACAAAATCAGTTTTAGACGATTTGTCAACGGGCCCCGTTTGATTTACTTACATTTTCGCGACGACATTTTGTCGTAACTTACGACTTTGCCAATCATCTGTTATCACTGATGCCAATTCGAATTTCCAAAAGTCTGTAAATAAAATTCAAAAACTCTGTAGAATTCTGCATTTATCCTTGACGAAAATCTTTAGAAATCAAGATTTTTTTTGACGCTTTTTCGCTCGTTTTGTGAAATTAGTTATTTTTTTAAATAGTTATATTTTTTTTAATAACTGTTTCGTTTCGTTAACACAAAAAATTAAAACGACCCACCTCTACAGTGTACACTATGTTTATGAGTGCTCATTTGTGAATACCCGTTTGTTATGAGTACACTGCACTAAATGTTTCGTTATCAATGGGTGAAATACTCACTTGGTAATCAAATATCATGTGATTCATTCATTTTACTTTTTAAGCCGTGAGTGCAGTAATGAAGTGTACTTGAAATACCTCTATTGTGCACCATCTTTCACACCAAGCTGTTTCGCCACTATTTGACTATTTCTGGCGTTAAATACACATTATCTCTAGAAATTTCATCACTTACCTCGTTTAGTCTGTAATAGATTCGAAGCAGCAACATTTACCCCGACAACAGCACCGGGAGGCATTTGATTCGGTTGGTCACTCCTCATTGGCATCATTTGGGCGTTCCTATTATCCTGGCTTGACAGAGTCTGTAGTGCATTGAGAGGATCCTGCATAACGTTAGCATTGTCCAAGTCAACATTCGGAGGCTGTTGGGGTTTCCCTGCCGGATCACCTAAAAATAGAGAAATTCCTCAGTGAAACCAAGGATCATTCCACTCCGCCACTTTACTCACGGTTGATCATCTTCGTCAAGAACCTTAACGCTTCGGCAAGCTGTTCCAGATATTTTTCTTTTGTGTCAACCTTCTTGTAGATGTCATTCTCTAGCATGCAAATGCTTATCCACGGATCTAACACGAAGGGCTGAAGCACTTTGGTACTGCAGAGGAAACCAACAAACAAAATCAGTTTTAGACGATTTGTCAACGGGCCCCGTTTGATTTACTTACATTTTCGCGACGACATTTTGTCGTAACTTACGACTTTGCCAATCATCTGTTATCACTGATGCCAATTCGAATTTCCAAAAGTCTGTAAATAAAATTCAAAAACTCTGTAGAATTCTGCATTTATCCTTGACGAAAATCTTTAGAAATCAAGATTTTTTTTGACGCTTTTTCGCTCGTTTTGTGAAATTAGTTATTTTTTTAAATAGTTATATTTTTTTTAATAACTGTTTCGTTTCGTTAACACAAAAAATTAAAACGACCCACCTCTACAGTGTACACTATGTTTATGAGTGCTCATTTGTGAATACCCGTTTGTTATGAGTACACTGCACTAAATGTTTCGTTATCAATGGGTGAAATACTCACTTGGTAATCAAATATCATGTGATTCATTCATTTTACTTTTTAAGCCGTGAGTGCAGTAATGAAGTGTACTTGAAATACCTCTATTGTGCACCATCTTTCACACCAAGCTGTTTCGCCACTATTTGACTATTTCTGGCGTTAAATACACATTATCTCTAGAAATTTCATCACTTACTTCGTTTAGTCTGTAATAGATTCGAAGCAGCAACATTTACCCCGACAACAGCACCGGGAGGCATTTGATTCGGTTGGTCACTGCCCATTGGCATCATTTGGGCGTTCCTATTACCCTGGCTTGACAGAGTCTGTAGTGCATTGAGAGGATCCTGCATAACGTTAGCATTGTCCAAGTCAACATTCGGAGGCTGTTGGGGATTCCCTGCCGGATCACCTAAAAATAGAGAAATTCCTCAGTGAAACCAATGATCATTCCACTCCGCCACTTTACTCACGGTTGATCATCTTCGTCAAGAACTTTAACGAGTTGGAAAGCCGTTCCACGTATTTTTTTTTTGTGTCAACCTTCTTATAGATGTCATTCTCTATCATGCAAACGCCTTTCGACGGATCTAACACGAAGAGCTGAAGCACTTTGGTACTGCAGAGGAAACCAACAAACAAAATCAGTTTTAGACGATTTGTCAACGGGGCCCGTTTGATTTACTTACATATTCGCGACGACATTTTGTCGGAACTTACGACTTGGCCAATCATCTGTTATCACTGATGCCAATTCGAATTTCTGAGAGTCTGTAAATAAAATTCAAAAATTCTGTAGAATTCTGCATTTATCCTTGACGAAAATCTTTAGAAATCAAGATTTTTTTTAACACTTTTTCGCTCGTTTTGTGAAATTAGTTATTTTTTTAAATAGTTATATTTTTTTTAATAACTGTTTCGTTTCGTTAACACAAAAAATTAAAACGACCCACCTCTACAGTGTACACTATGTTTATGAGTGCTCATTTGTGAATACCCATTTGTTATGAGCACACTGCACTAAATGTTTCGTTATCAATGGGTGAAATACTCACTTGGTAATCAAATATCATGTGATTCATTCATTTTACTTTTTAAGCCGTGAGTGCAGTAATGAAGTGTACTTGAAATACCTCTATTGTGCACCATCTTTCACACCAAGCTGTTTCGCCACTATTTGACTATTTCTGGCGTTAAATACATATTATCTCTAGAAATTTCATCACTTACCTCGTTTAGTCTGTAATAGATTCGAAGCAGCAACATTTACCCCGACAACAGCACCGGGAGGCATTTGATTCGGTTGGTCACTCCTCATTGGCATCATTTGGGCGTTCCTATTACCCTGGCTTGACAGAGTCTGTAGTGCATTGAGAGGATCCTGCATAACGTTAGCATTGTCCAAGTCAGCATTCGGAGGCTGTTGCGGTTTCCCTGCCGGATCACCTAAAAATAGAGAGATTCCTCAATGAAACCAAGAATAATTCCACTTCGCCACTTTACTCACAGGTGATCTTCTCCTTTAACTTCCTGAACATCTCGAAAACCAGGTCCAGGTATTCTTGTTTGGTGCCAGCCTTCTCATAGATGTGATTCTCCAACGTACAAGCGTATTTCGACGGACCTAACCCGGAGGCCTGAATGAATTCGGTACTGCAAAGGGGAAACCAACAAGCAAAATCAATTTTAGACGATTTGTCAACGGGCCCCGTTTCATTTACTTACATTTTCGCGACAACATTTTGTCGGGAATTAGGACTTTGCCAATCATCTGCCATATTTCTCGATAAATTGTCAAATTTATAAAATTTAAGTATAGTTGGGGAGAAACGCATCCAAATACATAAATTTGTCAACACAAAATCAATGTCAATAGAGCTGCGGTAGTGCCAGTATATAGGGAAAATTCTAATAACTTGTTAGTGCTGCCAAACCGACGAACAGGTATAATTCCTACCGAATTCGTTGTACCGAAATCACCATACATATTAATATAATATATGCCTACATAATATATTGTAGCATTGACTGCAGGATGGTTTGTGTACCAAAAACTAAAACACTGTATCTCAAACTGTAGCACGACATCTATTGCAAAACATGCTAGCAGTAAATATTCCAACCTGCTGTCCTTACGTTCCACAATTGTTCCACACAATATCTCAATATTCCATGATCCTCAATTCACCCGGAGAAACATCTAGGATGTTCTAGAACCCCTTGCGATTTCCTATAAATACCCATACCACAACCATCGTCGACACAGTTGTTTATAAGTGAATACAGCGATTACAAGAGATATTCGACCAGTTGTGAAAACAAGCGACATATTGAAAGTAAATCTGTAGCGACAGTGTAATTTGAAATACATAAAGAATAAAGTGATTGAATATTGTGTTAAAGTAAAGTTGGTGTTTGATAATAAATAAACGATTAAAATACACAAAGGACCGTTTTATTTAAACGAACCCTAGCAAGAATATTACATTGGTGTCAGAAAAGTGGAATAAAACAAATTTTGTGTATTGCTTATTGTGTAAGTGAAAAAAAAGAAATGGTTCGGAAATTGCTGGAAGATTTGTCATTTCCGCAACTAAAGGAAGTACTGAGCCAGCGGGAGCAACCTACGACTGGTACAAAAAGAGAATTGATTATTAAGCTGCGGAAAATAATGACGGATGAGGGTGCAGATCCTGAAACAGCTTTGTTTGACGTTGAAGAAGAACACGTAAGTACGGCGAGTGACATGTCGACTCTAATGAAATTACTTTCCGAAAAATTGGAGAAGCTAGACAATTCTTTAGACCAGCAAAAGAATTCTCTAGAAGCTAAGATCGACGAACAAAAGAATTCTCTAGAAGCTAAGATCGACGAATAAAAGAATTCTCAAAATGAAAAATTCGAGAAGCTAGAAAATTCCTTGACTGAACAAAAGAATTCTCTAGACGCCAAGTTCAATGAGCAAAAGAACTCTCTAGAGCAACAGCTATTTGATCAAAGGAGCGTTCTCGAAGGCAAATTCGATGAACAAAATAAAAGTTTGGAAACAAGATTTGGGACAATTGACGAGAAGATTGAAAATGTAGAAGCCAAAATAGAGACATTTGAAACAGCCGTTGAAGGACGACTCGAGAATGTTGAAACAAAATTCGAGAACGTTCAAACAAAAATCGAGACTATTGAAGGAAGATTCGAGAATTTGGCAAAGGAACTCGAACACGTGAAGAAACAGAAAGTTCGGGAGTATTCAACCGACTGCCCGAGAAGGAAAGAGATGCAGCCTCCCGTCTTCGATGGACAGACATCATGGCCGATATATAAGAGGCAGTTCGAAGCTGCGGCAATGACGAACAACTGGGACGACGAAGATAAGTCCATTGCCCTCACACTTGCGCTTAGAGGATCAGCTGCAGAGCTTCTGCAAACTATTCCCGACGATAAGCAACGCAACTATGATAGTCTGGTAAAAGCCATCGAGATGCGATTTGGGGACGACCATATGCAGCAAGTATATAGGGTCCAGTTGCGCAGAAGAGTTCAGGTGAGAGGAGAAACTCTCCAGCAATTGCAAGCGGATATCGAGCGACTGGCACATTTGTCCTATCCAAACGCCGGGGAGGAGATCATTAACGAGATGGCAACCGAAGCGTTTACCCATGCCATAGCTGATGCGAAACTACAAATGGCGGTAAGAATGGCTGCAAAGAAAACGCTCGCCGAAGCGTTGGCGTTTGCTCTGACAATGGAGGCCGCAGACCAGGCCTGTCAGGGAATCCACCGTGTGAGGGAAGTAGCCGCCATCGAATGCTCTTGCCAGAGGATGGACGTCGAAGACCGACACAACGCTCGCGGAGGACAAATTCGTTGCTGGAACTGCAACAAAATAGGACACCTACAACGGCAATGCAGAAATCCACCCAGACGCGGAAACTGTCCACATTGTTCGAATAGGCGACGCAACGAAGAACCATCCAACAGGGACAACATCCATCTTGTTGGCCAGGCTCCTCGAAACCAGGAGTCGGGAAACGCCTAAGAGCCGGCTTCGCGGGGCAGAAGTTGGCTATTGGAATCGACGCCCCCAAGTCCACCATCCAGGTCTCCCAAACCAAACGATGCAACAAGAGTCTAACAGTGGAAGCATTCATCGGCAAAAACAAGTGCGTGGCTACTATCGATACCGGCGCCACGGCTTCCATTGTAAGAAGATTCCCGGTCCGGAAGTCTTGGCTGCACAACACCAGCTGCTACTATCTTAGAACTGCGACAGGGGAAGCGGCGAAAGTATACGGAGAAGTTCGCCTCACGTTACAACTAGCAGGGCTGGCCTTTTCTCATGCGTTCCTGGTGGCCGACATATGTGATGAATGCATCATCGGAGTGGACTTAATGAAACAACATGACGTAATCATCGACATCGGGATGCAAGTTCTGCGGTACAGGAACGTAGAGATTCCGATGGTGTACGGGAACGAGAATGTAGCACATTTAAGGACAATACTCAGCAAGGACGAAGTCTTACCACCATCTTCCGAGACTATCATTTGGACAAAACTAGAGGGTGATCCTGGGAGCCACCGATTCTACCTATTGGAACCGGATTCAGGAAAGAATTCCCCAAACTACATCGTGGGAAAAGTGTTAGTGGAGCCAAAGAACAGCCTGGTCCCAGTAAGGCTCATGAACTTAAAGAGCCACAGCGTGAAACTAAAACAAGGGGAGGTTATTGGTAAATGTGCGCCGATATGTTCAGTTTCAACAATAACCGAAAAGGAATCTGCGAGGCCCGTTTCATCAGCCAGGTTGGCCGAAGTAAGGGACAGGAACTGGATCGGGATCAGCGTGCTATGGCAGAAAATCTAATCAGTGAGTACGCTGACATATTTGCCTCACAGGATGGAGAGTATGGCCGAACACATCTGGTGCAACATCGCATAGACACTGGGGATGCCAGACCAATTCGTCAGCCTGCCAGACGACTACCATTGGCAAAACAGACGGAGGTTGCGGATATGGTGTCAACGATGGAGAAGGAAGGGCTCATCGAAAGTTCTAAGAGTCCGTGGGCCTCACCTGTTGTACTAGTTAAGAAGAAAGACGGCAGCACTCGATTCTGCGTGGACTATCGCAGACTTAATGATGTCACCAAAAAGGATAGCTACCCTCTGCCACGGATCGATGACACATTGGACACACTCTCAGGAGCTCGATGATTTTCCACCCTTGATTTAAAGAGCGGTTACTGGCAGGTACAGATCGATCCAAAGGACCGAGAGAAAACTGCGTTCACTGCAGGAAATGGGCTGTGGCAATTTACAGTAATGCCATTTGGATTGTGCAACGCTCCGGCAACTTTTGAGCGCTTAATGGAACACGTCCTGCGTGGATTGACCTGGAAAACTTGCTTGGTGTATCTGGACCATGTGATCGTGATAGGAAAAACGTTCGAGGAACATCGCGATAACCTGAAGAATGTGCTAGAACGGCTTCGAAGCGCTCACCTGAAGCTGAACCCAAAAAAAATGTGACCTCTTCAGATCCGAAGTTAAGTACCTGGGCCACGTTATCTCATCAGAAGGAGTGCGAACAGATCCAGACAAGGTGGAAGCTGTGAAAAACTGGCCAGTCCCAAAAGACAAACACGAGCTCAGGAGCTTTTTGGGTCTCGCTACGTACTACCGACGATTCGTAAAGGACTTTGCCGGAATCGCGAAGAGCTTGCACCAGCTGACGGAAAAAGGAAAGCAATTCAAGTGGTCAGGTGAGTGCGACAAAAGCTTCAAGAACCTTAAGCAACAACTATGCGAAGCAACAACACTAGCATATCCCATTCCCGGAGAAATGTTCATCGTGGATGCAGATGCAAGTAACGTCGGTGTCGGAGCGGTTCTTTCGCAGGTACACAACGGCCAAGAAAAGGTAGTAGCGTACTTCAGCAAAGTGCTCTCCAAGCCGGAAAGGAACTACTGCGTGACCAGGCGAGAACTTCTGGCGCTGCTTCTGGCGACAAAACACTTCCATAAATACCTCTACGGCCAAAAGTTCCTTTTGCGCACAGACCACGCGGCTCTAAAATGGCTGCTGCAGTTCAAGAATCTAGCGGGCCAGGTGGCAAGATGGATTGAACGGTTGCAGATGTACGACTATTAAATACAGCATCGCAAAGGAAAACTTCATTCTAATGCGGATACCTTATCCCGGCGACCATGTAAGAGCGACTGCAAGCATTGTGTGCGCAGGAAGAGAAGAACCTTCTTTCCATCCAAAGTGTAAGAGCTGAGCCTATCGCCGGCTGGAGTGCAGAGGAAATCCGCAACGCTCAAAAAGAAGACCCAGATATCGAGCCGATATTAGCGTGGGAGGAGTTTATGGAGAAGCCAAATGGACGAGATATCTCGGACAGGAGCCCCACTCTCAAGGCATACTGGGCTCAGTGGGACTCTCTTCATGTGCAAGATGGTGTACTGAAAAAGAAATGGGAAAGGCCAGACGGGAAAGATTTCATAATGTAGCTTGTCTTGCCGCGATCAAAAGTACACGAGGTGCTACGGGAGATGCATGATGGAGCATCCGGAGGTCATTTGGGTGCAAACAAGACCCTGGAGAAGGTGCGAGAACGTTTCTATTGGCTCAGCGCAAGGGAAGATGTAGAGAGTTGGCGCCGAAAATGCGTCGTGTGTGCAGCCAGCAAGGGACCCAGAACGAAAACGCGAGGCAAGATGCACCAGTACAACGTGGGCGCACCCTTCGAGCGGATTGCCGCTGACATCGCTGGTCCACTTCCAGAAACCGACAGTGGTAACCGTTACATCCTAGTCGTCATGGACTACTTCAGCAAATGGCCGGAAGCGTTCGCCATCCCTAACCAGGAAGCGAAGACCATCGTGGAACAGATCGTCAACAACTGGGTGAGCAGGTTTGGCGTGCCCATGGAACTGCATTCTGACCAGGGACGAAACTTTGAATCGAAGATATTCCAAGAGGTATGTCAACAACTAGGAATCAAAAAATCAAAAAGACGAGAACTACCCCGCTTCATCCACAATCCGACGGGATGGTAGAGCGCTTCAACAGAACCTTAAACGAACATCTCTCCAAGGTCGTAGAAGACCACCAGCGCGATTGGGATCGACAAATTCCTCTCTTCTTGATGGCCTACCGAAATGCAGTGCACAGTACTACTGGACATACTCCATCCGAATTCTTGTTTGGTCGAGCAGTTCGGCTACCTAGTGAGGTGAAGTTTGGATCCCCTAACGATGAGCCCAAGAGTGAAGAGGACTACGTGGCAGCCCTCAGGGAAAGGATCCGAGACATACATCAGAGGACCAGGAGGAGGATAAGGATAGCGAGTGACCGCATGAAAACCAGGTACGACACAAAGGCAACAACGTCTAGCTTCCACGAGGGAGACCTAGTATGGTTGTACAACCCACACCGGCAAAAGGGGAGGTCACCTAAGCTGCAGCTAGACTGGGAGGGCCCTTATAAAGTGGTCACACGCATCAATGACGTCGTCTTCCGGATCCAGCGTGGAGTAAGAAGCAAGATGAAAATTGTCCACCTGGATCGTCTTCATCGTTACCATGGCAGTAATCCAGATGATCTTGTTCGGGACGAACAAGTTTAAGAGGGGGGCAGTGTAGCATTGACTGCAGGATGGTTTGTGTACCAAAAACTAAAACACTGTATCTCACACTGTAGCACGACATCTATTGCAAAACATGCTAGCAGTAAATATTCCAACCTGATGTGCTTACGTTCCACAATTGTTCCACACAATATCCCAATATTCCAGGATCCTCAATTCACCCGGAGAAACATATAGGATGTTCTAGAACACCTTGCGATTTCCTATAAATACCCATACCACAACCATCGTCGACACAGTTGTTTATAAGTGAATACAGCGATTACAAGAGATATTCGACCAGTTGTGAAAACAAGCGACATATTGAAAGTAAATCTGTAGCGACAGTGTAATTTGAAATACATAAAGAATAAAGTGATTGAATATTGTGTTAAAGTAAAGTTGGTGTTTGATAATAAATAAACGATTAAAATAGACAAAGGACCGTTTTATTTAAACGAACCCTAGCAAGAATATTACAATATTGTAGCATTGACTACAGGATGGTTTGTGTACCAAAAACTAAAACACTGTATCTCAAACTGTAGCACGACATCTATTGCAAAACATGCTAGCAGTAAATATTCCAACCTGATGTGCTTACGTTCCACAATTGTTCCACACAATATCCCAATATTCCATGATCCTCAATTCACCCGGAGAAACATCTAGCATGTTCTAGAACCCCTTGCGATTTCCTATAAATACCCATACCACAACCATCGTCGACACAGTTGTTGATAAGTGAATACAGCGATTACAAGAGGGAGATTAGACGTTGTAGCGACAGTTTAATTTGACAGTTGTCCCCGCTAACTTAAGCGGGTACACGCTATCATGTTGTTGTAATTAACATGTACATTTTTGAGTTAGCTGGTAAACGCGTACAGAAAAACGCACCTAACAACTTTATTAGTATTAATTTAATACTTTACAAAATCCATATCTACAATTTCTCCGTTTCCTTTATGCTGTTCACGTATTCGACATCTTCAATTTAACGATTTCTTTAAACTATTTACGAAATAGTCGTTAAATCTGTTTGCAATTTCGGACTCATCTCTATACTCTTTACCTTCGAAGCATACATACTTTATTTCATTTCGTTGCTGTCCAATAACCATTTTTCTGATTGAACTCCACATCTACAAACTACGTTCGATTTACGAACCATCAACCATTTTTTCAGTAATTTTAAACGTACACACCATATTATCTCCAAACAATCTATGCATGTAGCAGCGGTTGTACAGTCAAGACCATGCGACTATACGATATCTGTATAACGGTCGGTTGTGTGGATACACACGATACAATCGTATACAACACCAAGCTCCCAAACTGATGGTACAACATTTGTATCGTCTATTTCCCACTTTAGAAATTATTACTCTAAAGAAAAAAAGATAAACCGTTCTCTCAGTCATTTATTTATCTAACTACTTAGTTGCGGGACCGATTTTGGTTTTTTTTTTTTATTGATAAAGCCTAGTACACTTCTTGTACCATATGACTTTCACAAGTAGTTCGATGTAAGAGTTTCTATGTGTGAGAGCACTCCTAAATGAACAGACAATGGAACATGTTTGAGAGCGATTTTTCTGTTCGAAACACAAAAAGAGTATTCCTTTTTGCTAATGGAAAACGACATAAATCTCTGTCTGTTGTCGAAAAGTATAATGCCTCTTTCACAATGTAGGGTGAAAGCTAGGCGAGAGCGCAGCGAAAAAGCGGACGTTTCGTTCTCACAATAGAATCGTGCGCCAATGCGCAATGAGTGCGATGTGTCCTCGAGTTTTTTAGTTGTATCTTGCCGTCTTGCCGTCTTGCCACGATATTTTTTCGATTTTCCGAAATTAGATCACAACAAGCCGACGAGACTTGCGCTGTTGTGACGTGCTACATACATTTTCCCTGTTCAAAATTGATTGGACAACTCGCGCTAAACTTGCTCTCGCTTTATTGTGAACCAGGCATAACAATTGCAAAATTATTGCATTGTCTTTTTCCATATGACAAGAAATGTTGCCCTTCAAAAATACCAACTAAAAATAATTTTCTTCGTGTATAAAAACTGTCGAAAGTGTCTTCAGTTCAAGCTTCTTTATTTTGATTATCTGTCAAACACAAAAAAAAAATAGAAGGCTTTAAGGTGTCCCCAAACCAACGCAAATATCTGCTTAATCTTCATGTGGTTGATAGTATAAAATTGAATATTTTTCCACAAATGCAATTACTTACTTACTTAGGTGGCGCTACAGTTCGGGGTGAACCTGGGCCTCAACCAACAAGCCTCTTCATTTAGCTCGGTCTTTAGCTAATTGCCTTCAGTTGCGCACTCCAAGTTGGTCGAGGTCCCCTTGAACTTGTGCGCGCCACCTACGGCGATGATTCCCTCTACTGCGTCGTCCCTCGGGATTAGATTCGAAGACTCTGCGGGCCGGAGCGTTGGTGTCCATTCGCTCTACATGTCCTAGCCATCTCAGACGTCCAATACGCAGTTTTTTGACTAGGTCGATGTCGCTGTACAGCTCGTATAGTTCGTGATTGAATCTTCTCCTCCAAAACCCGTCAACGCAAACGGGACCGAAAATCTTACGAAAAATGTTTCTCTCGAAGCGACCAAGGATATCTTCATCCTCTTTTAATAAAGTCTATGTTTCAGCGCCGTAAAGCAGGACTGGGATGATCAAGGTCTTATATAGAGTCTCCTTAGTATTTCGAGATAGGGCTTTACTGTTGAATTGCCTTATAAGCCCAAAAAAACAGCGATTGGCAAGAGTTATTCTTCGATTGATTTCTGCACTGATTTTGTTTGCTGAATTTATAGCAGAGCCAAGGTAGACAAAGTCCCTTACTACGTCGAAGTTATAGCTGCCCACGGTGACGTTTTGTCCAATTCGTCGGTGTTGGTTTTCCCTTCTTGTTGACAGCATATACTTGGTTTTGCCCTCGTTTATCGCTAAACCCATTTTGGCCGCTTCCGCCTCAATGCTTGCAAACGCACCGGTGACAGCCCGCTGAGTTCTTCCGATCATGTCTATATCGTCGGCGTATGCAAGGAGTTGCACGGACTTGTAACAGATTGTGCCTCCGGTTTTGGCTTGTGAGTTCCGCACAATCCGTTCAAAAACAATATTAAAGAAGTTACATGATAGCGCATAACCTTGTCTAAAACCTTTTTGCCATCATAGGTCTCGGTGATGTCATTACCCACCTTGATGGAGCAGCGAGCGTTCTCCATCGTCAGCCTGCACAGATGGACAAGTTTGGCAGGGATGTTAAAACTAGACTTGGCTCTATAAAGCTCTTCTCTATAGATGCTGTCATAGGCGGCCTTGAAATCGATAAAGAGGTGGTGAGTATCGATTTGGAATTCTTGGGTTTTCTCCAGGATCTACCGAAGTGTGAAGATTTGATCGATGGTGGACTTTCCTGGCCTGAATCCGCACTGATAGGGTCCAATCAGGCTGTTGATGAAAGGTTTCAGGCGTTCACACAATATCGCAGAAAAGATCTTGTATGCGATGTTGAGGAGATTGATGGCTCTCATATTGGCGCAGTTGAGGGGGTCTCCTTTCTCGTGGATCGGGCAAACGATGCTGAGATTCCATTCATCAGGCATACACTCGTCTGACCAAATCTTAGAGATGAGTTGGTGTATGCACTCTACCAAATCATCACCAGCTGCCTTGAAAAGTTCGGCCGGTAAGCCGTCAGGTCCAGCAGCCTTATTGGATTTTAACTTGGATATTGCTATCCTCACTTCGTTTTGGTCAGGTGGACGGAAATAGTGACTATCATCGTCCATGTTGAATGGTTCATTCTGCCTGACAGCGGGATGTTGGTCTTCGTCGTCGTTATACAGTCTGCAGAAGTAGTTTTTCCATATTCTCAGCACCGACTGTGATTCTACTACGAGGTTTTTATTTTCATCTCTACAGGTTTCTGTACGGGTATTGCTTCTCCGTATACGTTCTTTTTACCTTTTGGTAAAACTTCCGTACATTGTTCCTGGAGTATAAAACCTCGATATTCTCAAACCGGGCTTCTCATGCTCTTTCTTCTTCTTTTGGAGAAGCCGATGTTCTTCTCGTCTCTTTTGCTCGTAGAGATCACGAGCAGCTTTCGTCTTCCTTTGCAGCGCCGCTTTGTATGCCTCTTGTCTTGCTGCATGCAATCGCCGACATTTTTCGTCAAACCAGAGGTTTCGCGGTGGTGGGCGAGCGAGACCCAGCACATCAGTCGGGAGTATGGGCGCTGCCGTTGGCCCATTAAGGGCTCCTCCGCTACCATCTCTGTTCCAATGTCCGGACCAACATTGGAAATTCCTTACCGACCTGTGATCCGAATACGTCGAAACAGCTCGCGCAAGGTATTCACTAAGTTCAACCTACTGTAACTATAGACGCCACAGTTGACTCCGTCTAGGGAATTCGTCCGCTGCCGCCTGGAACAATAAGAAGTGCTCTTGTGAGAATGCACTCTTCCCCTGAGCTGAGTTGGTAGGCCTCAGCTGAGTGAAAACGCTTGCGTTTTTATATGATCGCATGCACTACCATTTGACAACCTCACCTCACCCTTGGAGCACCTTAAAAACCATACACTTACACTTTCATACATATACATATACATCCAAGTAAGAATAGTTTGGAAGTAGTCTCATGGACGTCCGAAACAGGCGAGAGGCAGATGTGGGGATAGTACGAGATCACCATCTTATGGTAGCTACTCTCCAACTACGCACTTCTGCAGTTCGAAGATCACACAACAACACAAGAATGCCCAGCTTCAACATCGATAGTCTTAGTGATCCCTCAGTGCGCCAACAACTATGGGAGCACTTTTCGCAAGGTGTGCAAGCTCAATGCCCGCAACCATCTAAGATCATTGGTGTGGTGTGAAAAATGTTTTTACATCTAGTGCTGAAGGAATTGTCGGTTGATCGCAGGGAAGACATAGGGCGTGGCTTTACGAGGATAGCTGGCGACGGATTGACGAACGAAAACAGCTGAAAGCTCGCGTTGCAGCTACTCCAGCAGGAGGGAGAAGCGAGCTAGAGTCCCTATATCGCATGAAGATGAGAGAAGTTCAGCGTAGCGTGTGACGTGACAGGCGCAACTACATCAACGCGCTGGCCACAGAAGCAGAAGAAGCTTCACGGAGGTGTGACAGCAGGATCGTCTACAGAATCACCAAAGAGCTGACAGGTGGTCGCAGCTCCAGCCAACACCCAGTGAAAAGCCTAGACGGCTCCTTGCTAATTTAGGATGAGAACCAGCTCAAGAGATGGAAGATCATTTTGCTATGGTTTTGAACCGCGTATTCGCTAGCGATATGCTCCCAAATCAGACTGAGATGCAAGAGGTGAGAAGTTCCCGAATACGCACCACGACTCCCAGTAATGATGAGATCACTACCGCGATCAAAGCACTCAAAACCAACAAGGCGGTAGGACTTGATGGTATTCCAGCAGAGCTCTTACGAGCCAGCGGAGGCAGGCGTCGTCGGGCTGAAAATTGATACGGCAAAAACTAAAATTATCAGCCTTGGAACAAACTCATCGGCTCAAATATGCATTGCTGGACAACCGGTAGAGAGAGTAGAGGATTTCCAGTATCTTGGGAGTATTGCCTTGACCGATGGTGGAACCGAACAGGATCCCCAAAGCAAAGTCCGCGTTCGGTATGTTGTCCAAAATATGGCGAAGCAATGCAATCAGTTTGAACACCAAGAAAAGACTGTTCCGCTCCAACGTTGAATCCGTGCTGTTATATGCTTGCAGCACTTGGAGAGTGACCATTACTATCACCAGAAAGCTGCAAACGTTCGGTAATAGGTGCCTACGCAATATCTTAAGGATTTTCTGGGCCAATCGTATCTCTAATGAACACCTTTCCGAGAGAACGGGTCAGGAACCAATAGGCACAACCATCCAACGACGGAAGTGGCAGTGGATTGGTCACACGTTCCGAAAGGGTGACAGTTCTATAGCGAACCATGCTATGCAATGGAAACTTAACTCAGGATGGCAGGATTTTAGGTCAACATTTTTTTTTTTCCAGATTATTATTATTATTTTTTGTTATATCAATGCAACCGTATATAAATAAAAAAAAAGTTAAAATCACATTTTTTTGTGAACTCAAGAGAGATTTTGGGTTACACCTACGCCCTGGTATTAAGTTCTTCGAATAATTCTTTAATATTTTATTTATTTTTTTTTGATTATTATTGTATCTTTATTATTTAATTTTTTGTTTTTAACAAAATTGTGATTTATTTTATCTCGATTATCGCTTTAGTTACTAGGTATACTTTTAGATTTCTTCTTTTCTTTTAATTTTTGTAAATTAGATTTGAGTATAAACAACCTCATTTTCCCCTAAACTGATGTATCGTAAAATAAAATTGTAGATACTTTCTAAATGAAATTCTAATCTGGTATTTCTGTTAGATGGATTTTCTTAGTCCTGGCTTAATTTATACAGATGCCGGTAATTCCTTATCATGGAGGCGTGGTAAACTTTTGGTTGGTGGATGAGATGAATTTGCCTAAAGGGCTTGCTATCGATGGGCCGAATTAGGCGTCTTCACGAGTATCCGGTGATGTGAAGACCACGGAAACATGCCAATGACTTTTAGTCAGTGGTGTGTGTAGGTGGGTACACCAGGGGACTTACTACATCTTAACTTCCCCTCCCATTTTTGGAACTGTGCAGTATAGTCGGAACTAATGCTGTGAGAAGACATATCGGGCTTCATTAACTATCACTTCTACGTAGAAATATCATAACCCCGTTCATATCCACTACAACAAGAATATATTTGTACTTATACACTCAAAACGTATTATTTTATATTATTTGCACTTCCTTTATATTACCCTGGAATGTATCTGAGGAAGGAAGAGGCTTTATATCATTATCGGAAGTGTACCTCTTCCAGTTTACGCCAAACAGGCAACCTCCAAAACGAACCGAACTCTTTGAAAGCGCACACACTAATAAACTTTACACCGCCTCGATCTCGCAGTATTATGAATCAGGCATTACTGCCAAAACTCAATGCAATATCGCTGCTGTAGCGGTAGTAAGAGCAGTACCGCAGCTGTTGTACCACAATCATATCACATCCGCACCGCAACGGCACCGCTTCTCTTTTCTGCATGTTTTATTAAGCGTTAGAGGATCATATTGGCTATTAATTTTGTGGCCGCCGTGGCGCAAGTGGTCAGGGTGTCGGACCTCTGCGCGTGGTCCAAGTTCGAGTTTCAGAAAACGCCAAACAAGTTTTTTCACGGTTCCAACTCTCGCGAACGTCTGACAAACATCCGAGAATATTGTTGTCACGAGAAAGCTTCTCAAAACAAATTGCCCTTCGGATACGGCTCTAAACTGTAGGTCTCTTCTATTCGTGTAGGAAATATCACTCCCATGCACTTAAAGAGCTGTTGCGCCAATTATTTATTTATTTTTATATTCTTGCAATTGTTGGAAGCACGTAAATGCCTTTCCAATTTTCACACTCTGTTAGGTTACCTTTCTTTGAGAGCTTGACAAGCATTCCTTTCCTCCATTTTTCGAGGAAGGTTTCTCTGTTTCAAACCTCTACTAATGGAAGCAGTAGGTCGGCGAGAAAGCCGACAAGTCCGATCGCCTTGTTTGGTTTAAGTGCTGTAATCATAGAAAATTCTTAAAATTTGGGCGTCGGACAACTCCTTTTGATTCCAGGGCAAACCTTCGTTCACCATGCTGTTTAAAACAGCGGAAAAGTGTTTCCTCCATCTTAGTCCTCATCAGAAATCAGCAGAGGCCTGCCTAAACTCTTGATCGGGTATTGACGCAAGCTGTGATCACTTGTCAGCACTTTGAAGATTCTGTACACGGTTCTGCTGTCATATCTACATTCTGCTTCTTCGGCTTGTTCACCCACTGCGTTGATTGCATGTCTTTTGTCATGGCACACGCTACGCTAGATTTCTCTCACCTTCATGCGGTACAGGGACTCGATCTCGCTTCTATCTTCTGCAGCGGAGGCTGCAATTCGAACTATAAGTTGATTCCGCTCTTCGATCCATCTGCAGGTATCAGTAGATAACCACGTGACATGGCCTCTCCCCATGATCTTCAAACAAGACTTTCTGCTCTGGTAACGGGTATGTATTTCACAGTGCAAATTACATTTCGGCAGCATGACGCTACTGAGTACTTCTGTCCCTTGAATCGTATGGTCACATTAGTCTATCGGTGTCACACCTGGTTGTTCGACGCGAGTTACGTCAGCGCCGAACATTGCTCCATCAATCGGAAGTGCTAACGCCAGCATTTCCGGCATAGCACTTAGATTAAGATTAAGAGAAACTCGATCGGGAAAGACTCTGGCGGTCTCTTGCGATTGTAGCCGCCCGACGTCAAATTTCCTCACAGTATTTCGTTGATTTCGCTCCATTCTGGATATCCGCATCCGTACCTTGGCTACAACTATGTAGTGATCCGAGTCCACGTTGGCTTCTCGGAAAGTCCGGACACCCAGAATACTGGAAGAGTGCCTTGCGTCGATCGCAATGTGATCGATTTGGTTAACAGTTTTTCGATCAAAGGAGAGCCATGTTCCTTTGTGAATGTCGAGACGTGGAAACCGCGTACTAGCTTCGACAAAGTTTCGCCACGTCGCAAAGTCGACTAGCCTGAGTCCGTTGTCGGATGTGATGTCGTGCAGGCTGTGCTTTCCGACAATGCTACTAAAGACGTCCTGTCTTCCTAGCTTTGCGTTAAAATTACCTAGGATAATTTTAACGTCATGGCTAGGGCATTGCTCATACGTCTTGTCCAAGAGCTGGTAGAATCCATCCTTTGTCGCGTCGTCCTTCTCCTATATCTATTCTGTTACCCGAATCTAAAAATTCTGATTAACAAAGTAATGAACAATTGTGGAGTCTGCACTGCAGGAAAATATGACAGAGATCCGATTAGAAAGAAATTTGAATTTACAGAAACTCTAACAGATATTAATAACATAATCCATGTAGATGTTTACACAAACAGTAAACATAATTTCATTAACTTTATCGACAAATTCTCAAAACATGCCATTAGTTTACCCCTTGAAGATAGAAACCACAAGACTCTAATTGAAAAATTAAGACAATTCACTTCCATTTAAGGGAAAATGAAAAAACTTGTCTGTGATAATAACTTCAAAAGTAGCCGTATTTTATTATCACTCATGATCCATATGGATCATTGGTTTCTATGCAATACAACAACAATACGAGATCTTGCTTTCTATCAGGATCAATTTCGCGATATAGAAATTTTTTGTTTTTATTCCTTGGTAGGTTACACAACCACACTACAAGACACAAGGAAAATAATTAGTTGATCCAGATCCGGATCGTTTTATTTTCGTCTTGTGATCTATATGGATCTTGGGTGATAATAAAATACGGCTAGTATTAACATAAAGCAATTCTGAAGGCATGAGGGAATAGAAGTTAATTTTGTAAAACCAAACAACCATAGCGGTAACGGTGATATAGAGGACTTAATGGCACCCTCACTGAAGGAATCAGAGCATTAAATTTGGAAAATAAGGTATCAATCAAAGAACAGATCTTTAAAGCTGTAGAATATTAAAATATTTCTTATCATTTCACTATTCAAGCTAAACCTATAGAAGTACCAAATCGTATTATCGGTATTAAAATAATTAAAGACAGAATAAATAAGAGAAAAGCTAATGTGATAGGTAAGCTTAATTACCACGAAACTCGAAGGGAAGATTTTATAAAGAACTATGTTAGTTTAAGACATAAGGAACAACCAAAATTTAGGAAATACGCACTAGAAGGAGTACATGAAAAGAGCATTAAAGGACCATTTAAATTTTCAGATAATCCTGATATGGATGCTGGTCCCAGCAATACTTCCCGTAATTAAGTCCGTGATGGAAAAGATCGATACGGAATTAGGATTCGCCAAAATCAAAGTCGACGAAGTAGAGATAGTTAGTAAATTTGCTATTGTCTTACATATCATACATCCCCAAGAAATTCTCGACATCGTTTTAGATCTCGAGCATAATATAAATGACTTTAATTTTAAAAACAAAATTTTACTAACAAGTCAAATTTCTTCAATTAAAAACAAAGTATCAACACTTTTTCCCCATAGAAGTTAAAGATGTCTTGTTAACATTATAGGAAAAGGTCTAAAATGGCTCTTTGGTACCCTTGACGATGATGATAAGGTTCTTATTGAGGAGCAATCAAAAGAAAGAGAACAAAACAATCACAACACAACAACAATTAAGGCAATAAACCAACAAGTGAAAATTAACCAGAATTTTAACAGCTCTTTCACATTACTAAAAAATATTCTAGAATCAGATAGAAATAAAATCATCGAAGAGCTTAGTGAAATAAGAAACACTGCAAGATAGATAGTCGAACAGGAGCACTATTTAGAACAACAGCTAAGGATAAATATTGTAATATTCTTGCTGGGGTTCGTTTAAATAAAACTGTCTTTTGTGTATTTCACTGTTTATTTATTGTCAACTACTAACTTTACTTCAACGCAATATTCAATCGCTTTATTCTTTGTTTATTTCAAATTAAACTGTCGCTACAGATTTCGTTGCACGCAGTACCTGACGATGT
The DNA here is from genome assembly GCA_945910035.1 of Brachypalpus laphriformis. Taxonomy (NCBI): domain Eukaryota; kingdom Metazoa; phylum Arthropoda; class Insecta; order Diptera; family Syrphidae; genus Brachypalpus; species Brachypalpus laphriformis. Next base: position 132,582,583 of record OX246755.1, read on the forward strand.
ACTTGATACTACAATATGTTAAAAGAACAAATTGATCAGATACAGGATAATATTGCGTCAGCTAGATTAGGATTTATTGATCCAAATATATTAAGCAATGAGGAAATAAACGAATAAAAAATCGACATACAAAAGCTAAGTAACATAAGGACCGGCTTAGCCAGGTACGACAATGATACGATTGTCCTTGCAGTTAAAATCCCGACTAGTATTATAAAAACCGGCAAAAAATAAATAGTACCAATCGCAAATTCAAAAAATAAAAAAATTGAGGAAGATCAAGAATATATTGTAAGAATCAATAATGAAACATTTAAGTTCCAAAACGATGTAAATTTACTCCAACTAAAATTAAGCAAAAATTGCATAGTAAAAAAAAATTGTAAATTGACGAAGAGCCCAGATGAAGAAATCGTTGAAATGAGCAATGATTTTCTAATCGTAAATAATATAAAAAACAAATATTTCAGTAGTACTTGTGACGAGAGAAACCTTGTCCTCTCTGGCAATTATATTATAAAATTTATAAACTATACAGTAAGATTAGCAAATAAACAATTTAGCAATAATGTGTATAATTTTGTAGAACGATTTATTATACCTTATAATCAAATCATTACTATAAGTGAAGATACACTGCTCAATTTCGATAAAATTAAACTTAATTATGAAGACAACATAAAAGAAATAACTGAACTTAAAATTAATAAAGTTGTTTATTATAGCATAGGATTAAGCTCATTTGTAATTATTATAGGTCTTTATAACATTTGTAATATGCTTTATTAGAAAGGTTCAGCAGAATCTTAATACTAAGGAGGGAGGAGTTACGTCAGCGCCGAACATTGCCCCATCAATCGGAAGTGCTAATGCTAGCATTTCCGATCCGCAAAAAAGTTCAATGGTCGAGCATTGCAACATTGACCTAATTAAAGCAAAATATTGTAAATAAAAACAGGAAATGCTAAGGCTAGCATTTTCAATGCAGTCAATAGTTCAATGCTCGAACATTACAAATAATAGGAAATGCTGATTGGCGAAATTTTCGGTGGACAGCACTTCTTTGATTAGAATAGAGAATAGAGTAATAAAATACCACTCTTAAGAGTCGGACGGGAAACCGAAGTTTTTGTGTTTTATTATTCTGAAGTACAGGAAATAAGAAAAAAAGAATTCATCTGAGTGAATTCATGTAAGTCGCGCGGTGTTATTGCTTATAAGGACGTTGCTGGCTACACTCAGTTGGTGTTCTCGTTCAGTCAAATGTCGAATATCTAAGAGACAACTTCTAAAATGCCGACTAATAGCAATATAATAAATTTGATTGGAAGTTCCTTGCCGATCGGTAGATACCCAGCTGATTTTATGGCAGGTCTTATGTTCGTATAAGGTGCTCCTTATGATAAGGCGATTGGTGTTGCAGTAATGAACGAACCTTTCTCGGTTATCGCTGCAAACACGGATGCCATGGGTTCCGATGACATTTCGGAGGTTCATGTTATTGTTGCCTACCTTAGCATTGAGGGTACCCATCAAAATTACGATATCTCCATTGGATGTTGTATTTTGGGCAGCTTGTAACTGACTTGAATTGAGAAGTCATCCTTATGCGGTAAATTCGTGGGGGTCATTGTGACGTTTCTTACTCTTGTCCTGAATTTGGCTGTCAGTATTCTTTCGCTAAAAAGTTCCCAGGATATGAGGCGTTCGCGTGCATCTGGAGTTAAACGCAACCCTGCTCCAAGTTTTCGCGCACTTCCCGAAGTTTTTACCGAGTAATAGTGGTAGAGTAAGACAGTTTTACCTGTTGGCCACTTTGAACACATGTCCAGAATGTTGCGTTTTGCCAAATACGTGCATAACATACTACACTTCCACATCAGCCGATCTTCCTTCAGAATGTACTTTTCCTTCTTATGAACATTTCCCAGCTATCAACCTTCTTGTCATTTTCTTGGTTAAAGTTTCCTCTTAAAGAACACTTTTAAGTCTAGTCTTAGTTCAGTTATTTAAGTTCTCTTTTGCTAGCTTTAAGTTCAGCTTTCAGTTATTTGCTATTAAGATTAAATACAAAAATAGAAATTGGAAATCACCCGCTTCTATGCGATGCATCATAAAATTCAGCCCCAAAAGTCCACCTTTTGTTAGCAGTATTATAGAAACTAGTATCGCATGTGGTCGAAATTCAACCGAGGTGCTAAACAAACAGCGAGAGAAACAACGCTATGTATTGTATTTGTTTACATAACCTTTATTTTTTGTAATATTCTCCCGTGCAGGGAAGGCAAAGATATCTAAGCTCATACAGCCATGAACGTGATCAAAATGCTTTCATTTAATTGGTTAAAGGATTTTGTATGGGGAAACCATTTTTGTATATTCACAATCATTTTACCTGACTTAACTGTAGCATACCCACATGATTTTTTCTTTGCACATTTATGGCACAATACCTTTCGAATGACATAAGTTTCACCCCACTCCCTTTATAATAAATACTAAAAAAACGTGCAATAAATTTTGAACACAAGATTTTTTTAAGTTTTTATCTATCTTTGACTTATGACACTAATCTCCCCAACTCTTCTTTAAAGTGGGAAATACACGATACAACCATCTTACCGACTTGTGTTGTACCGACATCAGCCCAATTGCTGTATGCAGCACACACATTATACAATCTGCGTACGACTTACGTACAACCAGACATTTTATTCAGTAATTTTACCCATACACACTAACAGGCGTATTAATAAAAAATCGCTAACACACCGATAACTACTGAGTTAACTAATCAAACTTAAATTTACTGTCAATGTACACACCCAAATATTTTACTTCTTGAACACATTCAATGAGTTCACCATTTATTCTAATGTTTACACTAAAGTTATTTCTATTGACACACATACACTTAGTTTTTTGGACATTAATCTTAAGTTTATTTTTACACAGCCAATGATTCATTCTGTCCATTTCACTCTGTAGGATATTTTCACTACACTTACATCCCTTCCACTAAGGTCTATACGAGTACTATCTGCAAAAAGACATACTTTGTTATGAAGTAAGGGATCTCCGATGTCGTTTATATATAATACAACGAAAAGAGTAAAACACCAAGGACCGAACCTTGGGGTACGCCAACGCGTAAAAGCTTGAACATGTTTCTTTAATACGAACTTTCTGAGTTCTTCCATGTAAATAACTTTTAAACCACTTTAATTCTTTTACGCGAATACCATATTTATAGAGTTTACTCGCCAATATATCCCGATCTATGATTTCATATGCTCGCTTTAGGTCCAAAAACACTGCAATATTGCCCTTCTCATTTTCTTTTTCCCATTAATTTATTACCCAACAAATAGATGTTTCACATGAGTGTCTTCGCCTAAATCCGGACGCACAGAATATTATTTTCCTCCACAAAGTACACTTATTGCCTACAAACTATTGTCTCTAATATCTTTTCGTAGATAGGCAACATATTGTAGCATTGACTGCAGGATGGTTTGTGTACCAAAAACTGAAACACTGTATCTCAAACTGTAGCAACTATTGCAAAACATTCTAGCAGTAAATATTCCAACCTGATGTGCTTACGTTCCACAATTGTTCCACACAATATCCCAATATTCCATGATCCTCAATTCACCCGGAGAAACATCAAGTATGTTCTAGAACCCCTAGCGATTTCCTATAAATACCCATACCACAACCATCGTCGATAGAGTTGTTCATAAGTGAATACAGCGATTACAAGAGATATTCGACCAGTGGTGAAAGCAAGCGACATTGTGAAAATAAGTCTGTAGCGACCGTTTGATTTGAAGTAATAAATAAACGATTAAAATACACAAAAGACGGTTTTATTTAAAACGAACCCCAGCAAGAATACTACATTGGTGTCAGAAGTGGGATAGGCCGGACGGGAAAGATTTCATAATGCAGCTTGTCTTGCCGCGATCAAAAGTACACGAGGTGCTACGGGAGATGCATGATGGAGCATCCGGAGGTCATTTGGGTGCAAACAAGACCCTGGAGAAGGTGCGAGAACGTTTCTATTGGCTCAGCGCAAGGGTAGACGTAGAGAGTTGGTGCCGAAAATGCGTCGTGTGTGCCGCCAGCAAGGGACCCAGAACGAAAACGCGAGGCAAGATGCACCAGTACAACGTGGGCGCACCCTTTGAACGGATTGCCGCTGACATCGCTGGTCCATTTCCCGAAACCGACAATGGTAACCGTTACATCCTAGTCGTCATGGACTACTTCAGCAAATGGCCGGAAGCGTTCGCCATCCCTAACCAGGAAGCGAAGACCGTCGTGGAACAGATCGTCAACAACTGGGTGAGCAGATTCGGCGTGCCTATGGAACTGCATTCTGACCAGGGACGAAACTTCGAATCAAAGATATTCCAAGAGGTATGCCAACAACTAGGAGTTAAAAAGACGAGGACGACTCCGCTTCATCCGCAATCCGACGGGATGGTAGAGCGCTTCAACAGAACCTTAAACGAACATCTCTCCAAGGTCGTAGAAGACCACCAGCGCGATTGGGATCGACAAAGTCCTCTTTTCTTGATGGCCTACCGAAATGCAGTGCACAGTACTACTGGACATACTCCATCCGAAGTCTTGTTTGGTCGAGCAGTTCGGCTACCTAGTGAGGTGAAGTTTGGATCCCCTAACGATGAGCCCAAGAGTGAAGAGGATTACGTGGCAGACCTCAGGGAAAGGATCCGAGACATACATCAGAGGACCAGGACGAGGATAAGGGTAGCGAGTGACCGCATGAAAACCAGGTACGACACCAAGGCAACAACGTCCAGCTTCCACGAGGGAGACCTAGTATGGCTGTACAACCCACACCGGCAAAAGGGGAGGTCACCCAAGCTGCAGCAAGACTGGGAGGGCCCTTATAAAGTGGTCACACGCATCAATGACGTCGTCTTCCGGATCCAGCGTGGAGTAAGAGGCAAGATGAAAATTGTCCACCTGGATCGTCTTCATCGTTACCATGGCAGTAATCCAGATGATCTTGTTCGGGACGAATACCCATACCACAACCATCGTCGATAGAGTTGTTCATAAGTGAATACAGCGATTACAAGAGATATTCGACCAGTGGTGAAAGCAAGCGACATTGTGAAAATAAGTCTGTAGCGACCGTTTGATTTGAAGTAATAAATAAACGATTAAAATACACAAAAGACGGTTTTATTTAAAACGAACCCCAGCAAGAATACTACAATATATATAGGTCTTCACTCCTCTGGCGTGCTTGCATTAGTCACTTTTTCAACCGGTATGATGTGGGCGCCGTGGCGTAAGTGGTTAGTGTGTCGGATCACTACGCATGAGGTTCCAAGTTCGAATCCCAGAAAACACCAAAAAGTTTTTACACGGTCCCACCTCTCGCGAGCGTCTGACAAACATCCGAGACTAGTGTTGTCACGAAAAAGCTTCTCAAATCGCCGTTCGGATTCGGCATTAAACTGTAGGTCCCTTCCATTCGTGTGAAAATTATAACGCACACAACATGAGTGGTTGCGAGAAGCTAGGCCCTGGCACTTTAAAGAGCTGTTGCGCCAAATATTTGTATTTGTTTTTTTGATAAGACCCTCGGTAAGAAGCAACCCGAATCGAAGGAGCGAAGGGAGCAGATTCTGTATAGTGAAACTGCTTCCTCCGCTCTTGCGTTACGAATCGCAAGAGCTGGCAATGATCACAAGATGACCGACGCGGAGCGCAAACACTGCGAAGATCGTTTATGGGAGCTGGCTTCGGTAGCAAATGCCTGCATTTAAGTGGAGGGCTGTGCGTTAAAGAGCGAAACCTTCATGGTAAAGTGCTCCTCGCAGCAAACCCTTGAATGGCTAAGCAATGCAGTGCCGAAAATACCACCCTTGGGGACCACTTCCTTTGTGGTTCTCATGTCTATCAAGAGAAAGAGCGCCATTTGCTTTATCCCGGGGAAACTCAGGAAAACGGCGGACGTGCTGACGCGTCTCCGCACGCAGAATCCTGGCCTCGTCACGAGCGAATGGTTCGTCGACTCTCACGGCAGTGCAAGAATCGGGAAAATGTGGAAGGCTCTTCGCTTGTTGTGGGCTTAGATCTAGGCTCTGTGGAGGTCTTGAAGTCTAGGTATGACATGCATCCTTACCTGCATCTTGGAAGGATTCATTTCCGCTTAATTTCCAAATGAGTGCAAGTAATGGGCGAAAACCACCGACTATATCTATGATATTTTCGCAGATTAACCTGCATCACTAAAAGGCTGCTACCACTCTCTAAAGTATTGTAGTATCAAGTACATCGTCAGGTACTTTGTGCAACGACATCTATTGCCTACTAGTAGTAAATATTCCAACCTGATGTGCTTACGTTCCAACCTGGTGTGCTTACGTTCCACAATTGTTCCACACAATATCCCAATATTCCAGGATCCTCGATTCACCCGGAGAAACATCTAGCATGTTCTAGAACCCCTTACAATTTCCTATAAATACCCATACTACAACCACCGTGGGTACAGTTGTTTATAAGTGCATACAGCGATTACAAGAGGGAGATTCGAGCAGTGGTGAAAACAAGCGACGTATTGAAAGTAAATCTGTAGCGACAATTAAAATAAATTTTGTGTATTGCTTTTTGTGTAAGTGAAAAATAAAAATGGTTCGGAAATTGCTAGAAGATTTGTCATTAGTACAACTAAAGGAAGTACTGAGCCAGCGGAAGCAAGCTACGACTGGTACGAAAAGAGAATTGATTATTAAGTTGCGGAAAATAATGACGGGCGAGGGTACAGATCCTGAAACAGCTTTGTTTGACGTCGAAGAAGAACAAGTAAGTACGACGAATGATATGTCGGCCTTAATGAAACTGCTTTCCGAAAAGTTCGAGAAGATGGAAAATGACCAAAATGAAAAATTGGAGAAGCTGGATAATTCTTTGGTTAAACAATTTTAGAATTCTCTAGATGCCAAGCTCGATAAACAAAAGAATTCTGTAGAGCAACAGCTACTCGATCAAAGGAGCGTTCTCGAAAGCAAATTTGATGAACAAAATAGAAGTTTGGAAACAAGATTCGGGACAATCGACGAAAAAATTGGAAATGTAGAGACCAAAATTGAAACATTTGAAACAAAATTCGAGAATGTTCAAACAAAAATCGAGACTGTTGAAGGAAGATTCGAGAATTTGGCAAAGGAACTCGAATACGTGAAGAAACAGAAAGTTCGGGAGTATTCAACTGACTGCCCGAGAAGGAAAGAGATGCAGCCTCCCGTCTTCGATGGACAGACATCATGGCCAATATATAAGAGGCAGTTCGAAGCTGCGGCAATGACGAACAACTGGGACGATGAAGAGAGGTCCATTGCCCTCACGCTTGCGCTTAGAGGATCAGCTGCAGAGTTACTACAAACTATTCCCGAGGACAAACAACGCAACTATGACAGTCTGGTGAAAGCCATTGAGATGCGATTTGGGGACGACTACATGCAGCAAGTATATAGGGTCCAGTTGCGCAGAAGGTCCCAGATGAAGGGTGAGACACTCCAGCAGTTACAAGCAGACATCGAGCGGCTGGCACATTTGTCCTATCCAAACGCCGGTGAGGAGATCATTAACGAGATGGCAACCGAAGCGTTCACCCATGCCATAGCTGATGCGAAACTACAAATGGCGGTAAGAATGGCTGGAAAGAAAACGCTCGCCGAAGCTTTGGCGTTTGCTCTGACAATGGAGGCCGCAGACCAGGCCTGTCAGGGAATCCACCGTGTGAGGGAAGTAGCCGCCATCGAATGCTCTTGCCAGAGGATGGACGTCGAAGTCCGAAACAGCGCTCGCCGAGGACAAATTCGTTGCTGGAACTGCAACAAAAGAGGGCACCTACAACGGCAATGCAGAATTTTACCCAGCCACGGAAACTATCCACACTATGGTAATTGGCGACGTAATGAAATACCATCCAACAGGTATAACATCCATCCTGTTGGTCAGGCTTCCCGAAACCAGGAGTGGGGAGACCGCCTAAGAACCAGTTTCGCGGGGCGGAAGTCGGATGTCGGAGTCGACGCCCCCAATACCACCATCCAGGTTCCTCAAACCAAACTCCATTCTTATGCAGTTGCCTTATCCCGGCAACCATGCGAGATCGACGGCAAGCATTGTGTGCGACAGGAAGAGAAGAACCTTCCTTCCATCCAAAGGGTAAGAGCTGAGCCTATCGCCGGTTGGAGTACAGAAGAAATCCGCAACGTTCAAAAAGAAGACCCAGACATCGAGCAGATATTAGCGTGGAAGGAGTTTATGGAAAAGCCAAACGGACAAGATATCTCGGACAGGAGCCCCACTCTCACGGCATACTGGGCTCAGTGGGACTCACTTCATGTGCAAGATAGTGTGCTGAAAAGGAAATGGGAGAGGCCGGACGGGAAAGATTTCATAATGCAGCTTGTCTTGCCGCGATCAAAAGTTCAGGAGGTGCTGCGGGAGATGCATGATGGAGCATCCGGAGGTCATTTGGGTGCAAACAAGACGCTGAAGAAAGTGCGAAAACATTTCTATTGGCTCAGCGCAAGGGACGACGTAGAAAGTTGGTGCCGAAAATGCGTCGTGTGTGCCGCCAGCAAGGGACCCAGAACGAAAACGCGAGACGAGATGCAACAGTACAACGTGGGCGCACCCTTTGAACGGATTGCCGCTGACATCGCTGGTCCATTTCCAGAAACCGACAATGGTAACCGTTACATCCTAGTCGTCATGGACTACTTCAGCAAATGGCCGGAAGCGTTCGCCATCCCTAACCGTGCCCATGCAACTGCATTCTGACCAGGGACGAAACTTTGAATCGAAGATATTCCAAGAGGTATGTCAACAACTAGGAATCAAAAAATCAAAAAGACGAGAACTACCCCGCTTCATCCACAATCCGACGGGATGGTAGAGCGCTTCAACAGAACCTTAAACGAACATCTCTCCAAGGTCGTAGAAGACCACCAGCGCGATAGGGATCGACAAATTCCTCTCTTCTTGATGGCCTACCGAAATGCAGTGCACAGTACTACTGGACATACTCCATCCGAATTCTTGTTTAGTCGAGCAGTTCGGCTACCTAGTGAGGTGGAGTTTGGATCCCCTAACGATGAGCCCAAGAGTGAAGAGGACTACGTGGCAGACCTCAGGGAAAGGATCCGTACATCAGAGGACCAGGACGAGGATAAGGATAGCGAGTGACCGCATGAAAACCAGGTACGACACAAAGGCAACAACGTCCAGCTTCCACGAGGGAGACCTAGTATGGCTGTACAACCCACACCGGCAAAAGGGGAGGTCACCCAAGCTGCAGCAAGACTGGGAGGGCCCTTATAAAGTGGTCACACGTATCAATGACGTCGTCTCCCGGATCCAGCGTGGAGTAAGAAGCAAGATGAAAATTGTCCACCTGGATCGTCTTCATCGTTACCATGGCAGTAACCCAGATGATCTTGTTCGAGACGAACAAGTTTAAGAGGGGGGCAGTGTAGTATCAAGTACATCGTCAGGTACTTTGTGCAACGACATCTATTGCCTACTAGTAGTAAATATTCCAACCTGATGTGCTTACGTTCCAACCTGGTGTGCTTACGTTCCACAATTGTTCCACACAATATCCCAATATTCCAGGATCCTCGATTCACCCGGAGAAACATCTAGCATGTTCTAGAACCCCTTACAATTTCCTATAAATACCCATACCACAACCACCGTGGGTACAGTTGTTTATAAGTGCATACAGCGATTACAAGAGGGAGATTCGAGCAGTGGTGAAAACAAGCGACGTATTGAAAGTAAATCTGTAGCGACAATTAAAATAAAGTGATTGAATACTGAGTTGAAGTAAGTTAGTGTTTGATAATAAATAAAACAATTAAAATACACAAAAGACGGTTTTATTTAACCGAACCCTAGCAAGAATATTACAGTATTATACTTTCCGTGGTGCGTACAAAACCCCACATTACATCTATCCAGAAACCATATGTGCGGAACAAGCGCATATGTGGATTTGGAGGTGTTCGTGGAGTAACGGTGCTATGTGAAGAGCGATCTAAAAGTCCGAGAGCTTGTCTAATTGTGCCGAATTTCCTCTCAGTAAGCAATCTTGGACAATTTTGTGGTCAGGAAGTTGGAAAACCTTCGTCGTTGTGTCGGCTTATTTCCCTTATGATTCGGTAATGCCTCCACCACCGAAGGCAGTTGCCGAACTCATAAAGTATTGTGACACTCGGGAGATGGGACTAGCCATATGCTGCGATGCTAATGCTCAGAATACAGTCTAGGGCAGCAGCAAATGCCACATACGAGGAAACCATTTCCCAGACTTTTTACTATCATCTGGTATGGCAATAAACAATGTTGGCTCCTAGCCAACTTTTGTTACGGCAAGGAGGCGGAAGGTAATTGACTTGACTTTATCTAACAGGTACTTCAAGTCGATTACTAACTGGAGGGTACTGCCGGAAGTGTCCTTATCAGATCATAGATACATCGTTTTCCAAATCGAATGCGAAGCTTTAACTTTGCAGGAGAAGAGGAATCCGAGGAAAACCAACTGGATTCGATTAAGGAAAGCTAGCCAGATCTGTCAAAACTTCAACTAAACTCAGAACGAAACGAAAGGTTGAGGATGCTGTTCAAAACCTGACCAGTGTCCTTACCAACTGTTTTGAACTGGCGTGTCCAATGACAAAAAACTCCTGCAGAACGCCGGTTCCCTGGTGGAACCCGGAACTGCAGCGGCTTAGGAAAGAATCCAGAAAACTTCTGAGTAGGTCTCTAAAGACAAACTTAGAAAGCGACTGGGATCTCTTTAGATCGAAGCAAAGAGACTATAAGCAGTTAATTCGGTTGTCGAAAAGTGCTTGTTATAGAGATTTTGTGAAAAGATCGAGACAATCGGTGAAACCAGTAGGTTGGTTAAAGTCCTCAAAAGAGGTAAGCCGACCAAACCGGAGTCACTCAGACGGTCTGATGGGAAGTTTACTGAGGCGAAAGCGGAAACGTTTAGCCTTCTGCTGGAAACTCACTTTCCTGGCAATCGGATAATCACAGGTCGCAGCTTGGCCCGCTTACCCAGGCTGAGCTTGATCAGAAAACTAGGAGCAGCTGGTGTACTGCATCAGCCGTGGTAACAGTTGAGGCCGTCAAATATGCTGTGGCATCTTTTGATGGTTTCAAATTGCCTGGCACCGATGGAATATATCCAGCTATGCTGCAAGAGGGTATAGACCAGTTGCTGCCAACATTGAAAATAATTTTCACCGCTGTTCTGGCGCTGGCATATATTCCTAGACCTTGGCGGATAGTCAGAGTAGCTTCCATACCGAAAATTGGTAAGGAAGACTATTCGCTCCCCACGAGTTTCAGACTTATAAGTTTGATATCCTTCTTATTGATAAGTATGAAGAGACTGTTAGAATTTCATGTGCGCAAAGTTGCTTTGAAACTGCATCCACTATCGGAGATGCAGCATGCCTATCAGTGTGGGAAATCCTGTGAGACCGCACTTCAAAATTTAGTAGCCAGAATTGAATGCGCTCTTGATAGGAAAGAATACGCGATGGGTATCTTCATCGACATTGAGGGTGCTTTTGACAATGCGACTTTTGACTGCATGTGCGACTCGGCCAGACAACACGGGGTAGATGAAACATGGATTAAAGCAACGCTAATGAATAGAGCTTTGTTAGTGGATGCGGATTGTGGCCAATATGTTATAACAGGGGTAAACAGGGGCTGTCCGCAAGGAGGCGTTCTGTCTCCATTGTTATGGTGCATGGTGGTCGACTCTCTGTTGAACACTCTAAATAGTTCTAACGTCTACGCGCAGACATATGCGGATGTTGTCACCGTACTTTCTGTCGGACAATGCCTGGCGACGGTCTGTGCTAACGCGCAGGCGGCGCTAGACATGATCGATGAATGGTGCACTAGGAGTGGATCTTTGGATCTACATGGCTATGATAAGACCATTCCTCGCATATGCGTCGGTTGTTTGGTGGAAGGGGCTCTCGTGTAAATATGTGGTTGCCTTTTGCGCGAAACTCCAAAGAACGACTTGTCTCGGCTGCACGAGAGCTTTCCCAAGTACGCCTGGCTCTGCTCTAGACGATTTGCTGAACTTACCTCCCATTGATACTTATATCATGGGTTGCACTATCAAAGCCATCCATCGTCTTAGGCGGGGCGGTTTTTGGTATACTCCACACTGGAACTTTGATGAACTTGCGCGACACTTATCTTACGACTCCTGTCTTATGGATATGCCGTCTAATGCAATGACACCAGAACTCCAGCCGATGTGCAAATTCAGAGTCGACTTTGCTTGTGTCCAGGACTGGCTTCGGTCAGAGTTTGAGCCGGGAATGGAATGTAGTCGCATTTTCACGGATGGTTCCAAAACCAGTCAAGTGTCTGGCGCTGGGGTCTTCGTGGAAGTCGACAACATTAGATTTCACTTCTCGTTAGGCAAATATGCGTCTGATTTCCAAGCGGAAACTTATGCAATCCTAATGGCCATGAACTATGTTGTGAAGAACAGGTGGAAGGGCGTAGCATTTGTGTCTGTAGTGCCAGTCAGGCTGCACTTAAGGCCTTGCTTAACCCTTTAACCACTTCCAAAATAGTTTGTGAAGCCAAAAACTCTTTAAACTCGGTCAAAAGGCTGAATTCTCTGTCTCTTATCTGAGTCCCAGGTCATACTGGGATCTTGGGGAACGAGATCTCCGATGAGATTGCTAGAAAAGGTTCAGAGGAGGGTTTCTCAAGTCCCGAACCCGCGTTGGGTCTCCCAGCGTCCTCGGTTAGGGCTTCCATTGACGATTGGGTCTCTCACGAGCACAATTGTATGTGGCATGACTCTCCAGGATGCAGGTTGACTAAACGCATGCTCCCGGACGTCTGTAAGAAATCGGCGGCATTCGTGCGGTCTCTCAGCAGAAAAGACTGTAGACAACTTATTAGCGTCTTGACAGGCCAGTTTGCTTTTGCCAAGCACCTCAACGTGTTGGGCTTAAGTGACACTACAATCTGCGACGCTTGTGGAGAGAGCGACAACGCCGCGGAACATTATCTCTTATCTCGCCTTTGCTCATATCAGGTGGCAGATCTTTGGTGCGGATGTGGTGAGTGCTGATACTGTAAGCTCCTCATCACTGAAGTGCTTGCTTGGCTTCTTTCGAAAGTCAAGGAAATTCCAATAAACTGTGTAAATCAGGGTTTGCTCTCTGGCAGTACAATGGACCAGTTGCGTCTGAGTGCTCCAATCGAGTCTTTCCTATTCCGACAAAAAAAAAAGTTGATTTTAAGATCACAGGGAACATTTTTATTTTCCTTAAAAATTTATTGTTTTAACGTTTTCCATAGGCTTTTTTGGTCACCAGCCTTTTCGCTTATTTTATGTTCAATGTAAGCACTTTTTGTTCTACTACAAACACTGATATTTGTACGAGTTCCTAGCCAGTTTATATCTATCCCAATCCACTCTTAAATTAGTTATTACAGCTCTGTTATATAAAAGTTTACTTCTCGCCAATTCAATATTAAACCACTCCGCGTACTACGTACCTATTTTGATGGTTTTTGTCTGTTACAATAATGCGCATTTTATGGGGTCCTCTAATTTGTTCGTACAAGTATGTATGTACATATGTCTTCAACTGGGTTCCCTAGGATAAGATTATTAAGTTCGCTGATGAACCGATTTCTTTCTTATTTAATGATCTTAAGTTGATTGGGGCTTCGTGATATAAACTGATTCGTGAGGGGTCGTATGTACACAGTCTCATGACCCGATATCTTAAAATCTCTTCTTACTTTAACATCCGCACTTACAGTATAATCGCTCAGAACATAATCGATCAGTGTACTTGAAATAGCTACTATTCTCGTTGGTTCACTCACTAGTTATCTGAGACCAATATTAAGTACCAATTGCCTGATGTAGTTCAGTTCATAGTTATTTGTAGTCCTAAAATCTATATAGAAATCACCCGTTTTTAGTATATATTCATTATCATTCACGTTCCTCGGAACCCATTCATTCATAATATCACAAAAAACATTCAGTCTACTAACGGATGACCAGATAAGAGCGATAGAAAAAAAATTGAAATAAAACAACAACGGTGTAAGATATAAAATTGATTCTAACTTTATTTTGAAGCTACGAGTACATTCATACCATTATGTGTGAAATAGCACATCATTTAAATGGCTGCCTCGGCTTCGCTGGCAGTGCTCCAAGCGATCGTTACAATGTTTGATGATTCGGTCCAATATGTACGGCGTTATTCCGGGTCGAATGTTGGCCTCGAGCTCGTCCAAAGTGGTTGGCTTGGACTAAGGACTTTACGTAGCCCCAGAGAAAATAATCGAGTGGTGTCAAGTCGCATGATCGCGGCGGTCAATTGGTGAACGTTTGTCGTGAGATGATCCAGTCGTCAAATTTCTTCTTCACAACTTTGAGCGTTTCGTTGCTTGTATGGCATGGAGCGTCGTCTTGTTGGAACCACAGCTCGGATATATCGATGCACTGGAGCTCTGGCCACAGAAAGTCGGTTAACCTCTCTCTACACCTGACTATTGACGGTAACGGTGTCTCCTTCCTCATTATGAAAGAAATAAGGTCCTACGATGCCGCCATGTCATAAACCGGATGCATTGATGCTTGGTCGAACACTTGTGGATTGTGTTCGCTCCAATAACGGCAATTTGGCCTGTTGACATAGCCGCGGCGCCCAATTAGCGAACTCACGCCGTTGTCTATGGTCATTCGGCTTCAGTTCTTGCGTCGGCACAATCTTATATGGGCGTAGGCTCAAATTCAACGGCAAAATATGCGTTTCGGTTAGAAGTAGAAAGTCTAAATCAGTTTTTGCAACAAGATCTTCAATTAACTCGAAGTTGCCTGTTATACGTTAAATATTAAAGAGCACTCCACTTATGTAAGAAGGCGGAGTTGGAGTATAATGTTGTTTTAATTGCTAATATAAAACCCGATTACGCTTTACCTCCAGTTTTCTTAAGTTAACTGGGAAATTATAATCCATAGTTTTGTGTTTAGTATCCAAATTTATACCTAATCGTGTATTTGTCATTACATAGTCCGCGCAATAATTTTTTCCGGTTCATTCCAATTTTTACAGTCTTATGACTCATGATTAAAGCCTAAACATTTGTAGCACATTTTTATTCTTAATTCCGCGAAGGTCTTACATCTGTACCACTGAATTTTTACTTTATCTACGCCCATGGCTATGAAAGCTTTTAGAATCCAACACTGCATTCCAATATTCTATGTTCTTGTGACTCTTTTTGTTTACCACCTTTTTGATTTTGACATATCTGATCTCACTCTCACTCAATGAACTATTTTGTGCTTTTAAGAATTTTTTCCCATTTCGTCTTTGCTTATGCTTTCACTCGTACCTCTGATATACAATTTTGGTTTCTTAAATACCGGTACTTTTGCTTCATATGATTTACCAAGCTTTTTTCAACTGCACTTTTTACTATACATATGTCTTTCACCCTCACTCTCACATAATATTTCACCCACTCCGTTGTTTCTTGCCGCTATTTCACTGATTTTTAAATTCGATGGGTGAACATCCTTTTTCAAATCCTCTTTTGTTTTTTCTACACTTTGTTTAGATTTCGGTTTTAAGATAACTGGGTGAGACTTTTGTAGCTGACTTACATATGTTTCCGTTTTTCTTGTAGCTTGCACTTGGAATTGACATTTTCTCTTGCTTTGCAATACTTTCTTTATTTTGTTTTACCGATTTTAAGACTTCCTGCAGATTTTTATTAATAGTGGCGCAAAAATATTGTCACCATTTTATAAGTAGTTTATGTGCATACTAAGTAGTATCATATTAACTCTAAAACCAAGTCCTAACTTTTTACCTAATTATAAACACTTTTAACCTACCTGCAACTAGTTTCAGTTTTCGACACCTGTGCAAAACAAGAATTTCGAGATACTAGAAAATTCCTTGGCTCAACTGAGGACTAAAGGACAATTCGAAAACGTACAGGCTAAGATCGAGAATGTTAAAACAAAATTCGCGAATGTTCAAACAAAAATCGAGGCTGTTGAAGGAAGATTCGAGAATTTGGCAAAGGAACTCGAACACGTGAAGACACAGAAAGCTCGGGAGTATTCAACCGACTGCCCGAGAAGGAAACAGATGTAGCCTCCCGCCTTCGGTGGACAAACATCATGGGCGATATATAAGAGGCAGTTCGAAGCTGCGGCAATGGCGAACAACTGGGACGATGAAGAGAGGTCCATTGCCCTCACACTTGCGCTTAGAGGATCAGCTGCAGAGTTACTACAAACCATTTCCGAGGACAAACAACGCAACTACGACAGTCTGGTGAAAGCCATTGAGGTGCGATTTGGGGACGACCACATGCAGCAAGTATATAGGGTCCAGTTGCGCAGAAGGGACAAGATGAATGGTGAGACGCTCTGTCAGCGACGGCCTGTCAGCGAATCCACCGCGTAAGGCAAGTAGCCGCCATCGAATGCTCTTGCCAGAGGATGGACATCGAAGACCGAAACAACGCTCGCGCGAGGACAAATTCGTTGCTGGAACTGCAACAAAATAGGACACCTACAACGGCAATGCAGAAATCCACCCAGACGCGGAAACTGTCCACATTGTGCGAATAGGCGACGCAACGAAGGACCATCCAACAGGGACAACATCCATCCTGTTGGCCAGGCTTCTCGAAACCAGGAGTCGGGAAACGCCTAAGAGCCAGCTTCGCGGGGCAGAAGTTGGCTATTGGAATCGACGTCCCCAAGACCACCATTCAGGTCTCTCAAACCAAACGATGCAACAAGAGCCTAACAGTGGAAGCATTTATTGTCAAAAACAGGTGCGTGGCTACTATCGATACCGGCGCCACGGCTTCGGAAGTCATGGCTGCACAACACCAGCTGCTACTGCCTTAGTACTGTGACAGGGGGATCGGCGAAAGTATATGGAGAAGTTCGCCTCATGCTACAACTGGCATGGTTGGCCTTTTCCTATGCGTTCCTTGTTGCCGATGTATGTGACGAATGCAACGTCGGAGTGGACTTCATGAAAGAACATGACGTAATCATCGACATCAGGATGCAAGTTCTGCGGTACCGGAACGTAGAGATTATTATTATTATTATTATTATTATTATTATTAATTCTTTATTCCCAATTCACAAACTTAAATATACTTGAGCTAATCATACACAAATTCATTTAACAGTATTATAAAAGGGAATAGTTAGTGACATTCTTATTAAGAATAAAAATAGTGATGATATCACTTCAAAAAAGATATAATAATTCATTATTGTGGGGTGAACAGTATTTAGTTTACTTAGACTATTACAAAGAAGTTAATGGTGTACGGGAACGAGAATGCAGCACATACAAGGACGAAGTCTTACCACCATCTTCCGAGACTATCATTTGGACAAAACTAGAGAGTGATCCTGGGAGCCACCGATTCTATCGGTTGGAGCCAGATTTAGAAAGGAGGTCCCCAAACTACATCGTGGGAAATGTTTTAGTGGAGCCAAAGAACAGCCTGGTTCCAGTAAGGCTCATGAACTTAAAGAACTACAGCATCAAACTAAAACAAGGGAAGGCCATTGGTAAATGTGTTCAGATATGTTCAATCTCGACAATAACTGAAAAGGAATCTGCGAAGCCAGGTTGGCGGAAGTAAGGGACATGATCCTCAAGCACTGTGAACTAGATCAGAACCAGCGAGCCATGGCAGAAAATCTAATCGGTGAGTACGCTGATGTATTTGCCTCACAGGATGGAGAGTATGGACGAACACATCTAGTGCAACATCGCATAGACACTGGAGATGCCAGACCAATCCGCCAGCCTGCCAGACGACTACCATTGACAAAGCACACGGAGGCTGTGAAGATGGTGTCAACGATGGAGAAGGAAGGGCTCATCGAAAGTTCTAAGAGTCCGTGGGCCTCACCTGTCGTACTGGTCATGAAGAAAGACGGTAGCACTCGATTCTGCGTGGACTAATCACGTCATCAAAAAGGATAGCTACCCTCTGCCACGGATCAATGACACATTAGGTACACTCTCAGGAGCTCGATGGTTTTCCACCCTTGATTTGAAGAGCGGTTACTGGCAGGTACAGATCGATCCAAAGCACCGAGAGAAAACTGCGTTCACTGCAGGAAATGGGCTGCAGTTTACAGAAATCCATTCGGGTTGTGCAACGCTCCGGCAACTTTTGAGCGCCTAATGGAACACGTCCTGCGTGGATTGACCTGGAAAACTTGCTTGGTGTATCTGGACGTCGTGATCGTGATAGGAAAAACATTCGAGGAACATCGCGATAACCTGAAGAATGTGCTAGAACGGCTTTGAAGCGCTCACCTGAAGCTGAACCTAAAGAAATGTGACCTCTTCAGATCCGAAGTCAAGTAGCTGGGCCACGTTATATCATCAGAAGGAGTGCGAACCGATCCAGACAAGGTGGAGGCTGTGAAAAACTGGCCAGTTCCAAAAGACAAACACCAACTCATGAGCTTTCTGGGTCTCGCCACGTACTACCGCCGATTTGTGAAGGACTTTGCCGGAATCGCGAGGAGCTTGCACCAACTGACAGAAAAAGGAAGGCAATTCAAGTGGTCAGGTCAGTGTGACAAAAGCTTTAAAAATCTTAAGCAATAACTATGCGAAGCACCAACATTAGCATACCCCATTCCCGGAGAAATGTTTATCGTGGATGCAGATGCAAGTAACGTCGATGTCGGAGCGGTCCTTTCGCAGGTACACAACAGCCAAGAGAAGGTAGTAGCATACTTCAGCAAAGTGCTCTCCAAGCCGGAAAGGTACTACTGCGTGACGAGGCGAGAACTTCTGGCAACAAAACACTTCCATAAATATCTCTAGGGCCAAAGTTCCTTTTGCGCACAGACCACGGTGCTCTAAAATGGCTGCTGCAGTTCGAGAATCCGGAGAGCCAAGTCACAAGATGGATTGTACGACTGCAGATGTACTATTAGGAAATACAGCATCTTAAAGGGAAAATTCATTCTAATGCGGATGCCTTATCCCGGCGACCATGTAAGATCGACTGTAAGCATTGTGTGCGACAGAAAGAGAAGAGCCTTCTTTCCATCCAAAGGGTAAGAGCTGAGCCTATCGTCGGTTGGAGTGCAGAGGAAATCTGCAACGCTCAAAAAGAAGACCCGGACATCGAGCCGATATTAGAAGGAGTTTATGGAAAAGCCAAACGGACAGGATATCTCGGACAGGAGCCCCACTCTCAAGGCATACTGTGCTCAGTGGGACTCCCTTCATGTGCGAGATAGTGTACTGAAAAGGAAATGGGAAAGGCCGAACGGAAAAGATTTCATAATGCAGCTTATTTTGCCGCGATCAAAAGTACACGAGGTGCTACGGGAGATGCATGATGGAGCATCCGGAGGTCATTTGGGTGCAAACAAGACACTGGAGAAGATGCGACAACGCTTCTATTGGCTCAGCGCAAGGGAAGATGTAGAGAGTTAGTGCCGAAAATGCATCATATGTGCAGCCAGCAAGGGACCCAGAACGAAAACGCGAGGCAAGATGCACTAGTACAACGTGGGTGCACCCTTTGAATGGATTGCCGCTGACATCGCTGGCTGGTCCATTTCCGGAAACCGACAGTGGCAACCGTTAGGTCCTAGTTGTCATGGACTACTTCAGTAAATGACCGGAAGCATTCGCCATCCCTAACCAGGAAGCGAAGACCATCGTGGAACAGATCGTCAACAACTGGGTGAGCAGATTTGGCGTGCCTATGGAACTGCATTCTGACCAGGGACGAAACTTTGAATCGAAGATATTCCAAGAGGTATGTCAACAACTCGGAATTAAAAAGACGAGGACGACTCTGCTTCATCCACAATCCGACGGGATGATAGAGCGCTTCAACAGAACCTTAAACGAACATCTCTCCAAAGTCGTAGAAGACCACCAGCGCGATTGGGATCGACAAATTGCTCTCTTCTTGATGGCCTACCGAAATGCAGTGCACAGTACTACTGGACATACTTCATCCAAAGTCTTGTTTGGTCGAGCAGTTCGGCTAACTAGTGAAGTTTGGATCCCCTAATGATGAGCCCAAATGTGAAGAGGACTACGTGGCAGACCCCAGGGAAAGGATCCGAGACATACATCAGAGAACCAGGACGAGGATAAGGATAGCGAGTGACCGCATGAAAACCAAGTACGACACAAAGGCAACAACGTCCAGCTTTCATGAGGGAGACCTAGTTTAGTTACATAACCCACACCGGCAAAGGGGGAGGTCACCTAAACTGCAGCAAGAGTGGGAGGGCCCTTATAAAGTGGAAAGTAAATCTGTAGCGACAGTTTAAATTGAAATAAATAAAGAATAAAGTGATTTGAATATTGTGTTGAAGTACAGTTTGTAATTGATAATAAATAAAGAGTTGAAGTACATAAACGACAGTTTTATTTAAACAAACCCCAGCGAAAATAGTACAATATCCTCAGTAAACATTTTATGGCACTATCACGATGGTGCCACGATTTTTTAATGTTTTTTAATAGATCTCGACGCACTGAACAAAAAATAATAAGTACAAATTCTTGATATCTCCTTTAGTGTTCGAGATATCGGTCTTTGAAAATTGGCTTTTGACATTTATTTAAACTCCGCTTTTCGGAGGGGTTCAGTCGCTCACGCGGCTTCATCGCTCGGCTAAGGGCACGTCAGAAACTGGCAGGCAGGCGTCTGGGGCTAAGTCTAAGTATGTTATATCCCCTTTTTTGTAAAAGAGATCCATAAGAAAATATCGTCAATAGTTTTTTTTTATATGCTTCAAACCTGAAATGCTGAAAGGCTATTGAAAAATCAGTTGTCAAAAGTAAATTTTTAAAGTTCGATATCTCAAAACTAAGCGAGATATCAAAAATTTATACTTAGTATTTTTTGTTCAGTGCGTCGAGATCTATTAGAAACCCCAATCCCCCATTTTATTGAATACCGCGATGACAGAAAGTTCAAAGCCCATACTAAAAGATAATATGGGCTATCGTTACTTTTAAGTTTAGTACAGGGTTATAAAGATGATGTGGGTATTATATCGATTATAATAAAGATGACAAAAAAATTGGCTTTGGTACGTACTAAAATAATTTTAAAGGGCACTTAATCCGACAATAATTTAGTGCCATTATATATATATTTTTGTTCGATCTAACAGCATTCATATCGTACTCTTTTATTGTACTTTCGTGGAACATTCCTTCGCAAAATCCTCCACATAGTATTTTTATTTTTATTTTACCGAAATTTTCAGTGTATTTTTTACAATCGCCTGCCATATTGTCCACAATTTTAACACAATTTTTCCAAGAATTAAGAACTTTTACTAGAGAAATTTCTTCACACGTCTATATAATAGTACTGCCCTGATTATCCTGCCTGTCTTTGATTTTTCGCGAAAACAGCTAGTTGGTTAACCAAAAGTTAAAAAACGTCAGTTTAGTCTGAATTTTTTTTATTAATAAGGATTTGAACATATCCACTGCGTAAACCATGAGTTAGAGATAACTTATATTTATTAATACGTCTGTATACAATTTCCATACAATCTATGCATGTGACAGCAGTTGTACAGTCAAGACCATGTGACCATACGATATCGGTGCATCGGTCAGTTGTGTGGATACACACGATACAATTATCGTATACAACACCATAGCTGTCAAACCATTGGAGCAACAGTTGTATCGTTCCCACTTAAAACCCCACTGTTCCGCAGCGTTTTATTTACATAAAGAAATTTCAAATTTCATCCAAGACTTGGCATCACTGTCGACCACCTGTCACAACAAAACTCACCCTCAACAGTATTTTATTCCCCCCCCCCCCCAACCGAATGTCAAAATATATAACAAGTACGGCACCTTTGCACTACTCTCGCATTAAAATTCGACGACGAAAAGCGACAACGACAACGACGACGACGACAGCAGCATAGTCGCATAAACTTATCCACCACACACAGTCGTACTCAACAAAACGTCGTAGACCTTCTTTTCGTGTGTTGTTTTGCTGACACGTCTAGAATTTCTGAGTTCCTTTCGTACGTAAATTCGTCGTCCCCGTGTGAAACGAATTCCAATTCGCAATCGGTAAGTAAATATTCAAATCCACTAGTAAAGTACAAAACAGAAACCCCGATCCCCCATGCATTTTCATGGGAAAATATGTTTCTGTTTACACCAAGGGGAGCGCTGTCCAGTCCACTAGAAGAAATCGTATTTTTTTCTCTTCGATTGTGTGTCACACACACAAGTTGCTATGGTCACATCGCGGGGGGGCAGGCAGCGGCAGGCGCAGGGGCGCTAGCAATAATAATAATAAAATAATCGCGTACCACACAGATAAAGAGATAGTAGAGCTCATATGCCAACCAAAACAAATCCTCTAAAATTAGAACAAGCATTCGTTCCATGCTCGTGGTATCAGTGTTGTTTGGTTTGGCCTAAATTTTTGTTTAGTATTGGTTTTGCCGTTTTCTATTTTGTACTGTCTTTTGTCTATTCCTTGTGCGTCTTCGTTTAGATTTTGTCAGCAGTGTAGAGACGAACGTTTGCAGTCAGATGTTCGATTCGAGACGATAATGGATTCGAACTATGCAAGTGCAGGTGGCGGAGGAGGTGGTGTAGGGGTGGGAGGACCATCTGCGAGTGTCACGGGCAGATATAATGGGGTGAACTGCCAGAGGAGTGTCTCGTACAATGCATACGATCCATATGGTGGCAGTGGTGCGGGCGTCAGGATGTCTAGTGCTTATCCATATGATGCTGAGGCGGAGTTCAAGGAACGCACAGGCATGGGCAAGGTTAAAGCGTCAACGACGACGGCACATCATCTGCAAATGGCGGGAAATCTGTCTGCCAACAGTGTGAAGCAGTCGTACAACAACTGTTACGGAAGCTATAACCAGAACCCGGAAGGAGTTAATTATTACTCATACGCCTACGACCACCAACAGCAGCAGCAGCAACAACATCTTTACCCACAACAGCAGCAACAGCAGCAGTATCATCAGAGTCAGCTCCAGCAACAGTACAAATACAATGTGAGTACAAAGCAACAACAGAGCCATCATCATCTTCATCAGCAGCAACAGCAGCAGCAGCAGCAGAATCTTGCGATGAAAATGTCCCCGCCCGAGTATGGTTATGCGCCGTACCACCATCCGTACTACCACCCTCACTACCACCATCCACCCTCGTCACCACAGAAGGGCGGTGTCAGTGTAATGAAAAGCATACCAGATGCCAGCGCCATGCCATATGTTAACAGCAAACTGATGCATGGTGGTGCCCGAGCACCGCCTCAATACCCCTCGAACTATGCTTACCACCCAGCACACAGCTACCCGCAAGCAGGACACCATACATATCAAAGCCAAAGTGTCTGCGATGATAGCCGTTGGATATGGAATGGCAGTGAGTATCAGAGCAGCTGTCGCAGTGCATATCCATCTGTCACCGCTGCCGCTGCCTATGTGAATGGTTCGGCAGGAGTAAAGCAACAAACCGTCATGTGGCCCCCATCAATGCCGATGCAATATCAAAACTCAATGCCGACAGGATATTCTGCAGCCGCCACGGTTACAAACCAAAGTTGCTGCCCATCAATGCAAAGTGCAGCCGCTGCTGCCGCTGCCGCCGCATACTATCCGCAGCAGTACGTGAAGTATCCAATGCAGTCCCTACCATCGGCGGCGATGGAATACAATGGTAACAGCAGCCAAGATCTCTACAACAGCAGCAGCTCTCAAGGGAACTCCTCCGCAGCTGGTACCGCGAAAGTCTACACAGATCTCAATGTTCAACCGCAGCAAGTGGGGTATCAACCATCGTCGGTGTCATATCATCATCAGCAGCCGAACAGCGGCGACTATAGCGCGCCAACAACGCTCGACTACAACGCCAGGTACTTACAGGACCAACAAACCGAATCACCCTCATCATCATCTACCTCATCGACGTCCTCCTACAACCACCACTACTACCATCCGTATGCGCATCAGACATATTCCACAGCCGGACCGCAAGAGGAACTTTACGCCCAGCAACAAGTGGACACAAAAATCGGTATCACCACGAAGAGTCAGAGCCTGAGGGACTTCCTCACCTCGTGGAACGAAGACGAAGACGAATGCTCCGACCGGGCAATGAGTTCCACAGACGTTCCCTTCATGGATCAATTACACCTGGCCGCCGCCGCTGATCATTTCACTCAGGCGCAGGATAGCATGCAAAGCCCCATAGTCGAGAATCACCTACAATTCAAGGGATCATTCACATCCAGACCAAAGATCCACGTTGGAATCACCGTGGACAGTACTGTCGAATCGGATCAGTACATCAATTTGCCTGATATTATAATTGATATTGAAAAATCCAACAAGGATGTGGTTAACAGCCTTCCCGAAGATGTCTTAGTGGCGAAGATTGAAAAGGAAGAACCACTCATCATCAAAGAGGAGCAGAAAGAAGTAGAACAGCCAACAGAACCACCACTAGCAGTTCAACCAAACAAACTCAAAAGAAAACTTCGTCAAAAACTCCATCCGCGCTACAAGCGTCTAACACAACAACAGCAAAAGCTGCGTCTAATGCAGCAAAACCAAAGAAAATTGAAAGTTCGAAAGCTACATAAACTACGCCCAAAGATCCGTCGCGTTAAAAAACAATCCCGGGGCGAACGATTGCTATTCAATCCACAGTCTCTCAAGTGTCTCTGTGTTTCGTTAATAAATTCGGACAAATTTCGAAATCGAATTCTCGGGCCTAGTGAAATCGATAGTCTAATCAACCTTACCACCGACAGCGAGGTCAACATTGATGTAGCAGTAACATTGGCGGCGACCACTTCGGCAGCTACCACTTCATCCTCCTCAGTCATACCAAAGCTAAGTGACCTTTGTAAGAATGCCTTAAATAGTTCCTTTGATCGCGATGTATTAGTTATTAATTTAGACGAAATCTTAGATAGTGATAATTTATTTGTTGTTCAATGTGATATCAATGAGAATATATTAGAAAACTACGTAGACGTTCACCAACAACAGCAGCAAGAATACCCACAACAACAACAACCCGACGATGATCTAGTAGAAATATTAAATGATAATAATAATAATTATAACCTGGCTACAACAGTGACCACCACCATCAGCAGTAGTATTAATAGTAGCCATCGTCGTCGTGATATTATAGTAACTCCAACAATTGAAGAGTTAAAACTCCGCCGCAGTTGTTCTGTCACTGAGGTGAGTAATTTGCCGCTTGACAATGCAGTCGAGCATAACAATTTAAATTTAACAACTATCCAACCACCTCTCGTACATCCCTATCCCTCCTCATCAGCACCACCATCCCTACTTGACGATGGCGGCTCTAGCTCGTGCCCTGCAGCGCTATATGCTTCTCCACCGCCACCACCGCTGCCATCCTCTTCACCGTCGTTGATTGAGCAAAATTGCCCAACACAACAAATCACAGTTGGACACGAACAATTGCACGAAATGTTAATGTTGTCCGCCGCAATTGTACACGATGATGAAGATGATCGCCATCATCATCATCATCCAGTAAAACATGATAGTAGTACATCGATGGACGACGATGGTGAGCTGTTAATGCTAGCGTCGTCCGCAGTGGCTACACCATCTACCATCCATCATGAAGAGATTGTACCTGATAACTTGAAAAAATTTCAAAACGAAAAGTTTTTAAAGTATTTGCATGCGAAATACGTGCAGGGCAACTTATCGGAATTCTATCATGCGAATCGAATTATAAAGAAATATAAAAAGCGTATAATTAAGAAAATTTTGAATACTCTACGATGAGCTAGAGGATGGGAGGTAGGGTGGTGATGGTGATCGAGTGGTGTACTGTTAGTATTGGTTTCTTTGAAGTTTTGTTTTAAAACTTTTCTTATTTTTTTGTTCCTTGATTTTTTTTTTTTTGTGGAATACCTTTTGAACAAATTTGTTGAAGTCTATATCAGGGTAAAAGGTAATCGATTAGAGTTGGTTGGTAAAGGTTGGTTAAAGGTTCGCTTAGAAACTCAATTTATTTTTTCATGGTTTAATGAGTCATTTGCATCGGTTTTTCGGTTTTAATATTATTAAGAGTATTTTAATGTTTGTATTGTATTGTTTTCGTTTTCTTTTTCTCTCTATTGTTTTTGTTTAATTGTTGTCGGTCAATTTTTATCGTGAGAATCAATTGTATATATGTTTGTAATTTGTTGATTTTTTTTTGTTTTGGAAAGTGCATCGGACATTCAAGCTTTAGGTATTGGTTCCCATTATTCAGATCTTTATTGGTACATTTGTGTTAAGGGTAAGTTGTGACGAAAATTGTGTGTAGAAAGGTCAATGTTTAATTTTTTTAGAACAATGATTTATATTGTTTAAAGTATGCTACAGATTCTTGATTAAAAAGATTAAAAACGCCGAAAAGATAGAAAACAAATTCCGGTATACACCCTCAATTTTTTCCTTCCGCCTTTTCTTTCTGTGTGACGATGGATAGAAAAAAGCACATTTCTTTGCAAACTTTGTTTAAATTCTATAAAAAATTATATTTTTGTTCGGTTGACTGATCGAAAATTTAAACCCCGTTATCACTTTGTTCAATTATTTTGAAGTAAATATTGATGGTGTCCTTGATGCGATTGATTAGGGTGGTGTTCGGTGGTCGGTTTAAGTACTAACAATATCCATTTCAGTTTTCTAGTAATGAAATTACTTGATGCGATCATTCACTATCTAGAGTAATTTAAAACTTGGTCGAAGCAAATATTAGAAATCCGAGCCGAATGCAAAAAACATAGTAAGTTCTCCCCGACTAGCTAGGACACCATCCATTCCATGGAGCAACATATACTGAAACTTAATGTTATCTGAGTTTCAAACCACCTACACAAAAAAAAACTCTTCCTTATCTCTTCTCTTCCTTTACTTACGTTATTGCATTAAAAGAGTAACCCCAAATTAATAAACATTGCATAACAAGTAGTTAACCTGAACTAATGTATGTACATATATCCACTGGTTAATCAAAATTCCTATTATCAAGCACTTTCAGTTGGTATCTGACTTTTTTTTTTTGCTTTCATCGTACTCATTCTTTAGTGAATAAATGAAGCTTTTGTTGTGACTTCGATTGTAAAGGCTTTCTATTTGAATTATATTTCCCCTGCTTTCTACTGAAATTTGATTAAGGTTTTAGTCCAGATGTTAAGTCCATCAAATACAACTTGTACATTTGATTTCCTTGGGTAGGAGAAAATCTTCAAAAAGACACTATGAGGACCATCAGCGCGTGCTCAGAGTAGTGTGGGGATTTTTACCCACCAATAAACTTCTCTTCAAAACAATCTTATTTATTTTAAGACAACTACTCGTAAGCGCTCGACTTATCAAGGAGTTTTACTTACCGTTGCAAGTTACTGCTTGTTCCGCAGTTTAGACACGGCTTCCACCTCACGTCTTCCATTCGTAAAGAAAAACGTAATGCTACGTAACGACACTCTAACCCGAGGTGTAAGTTGAGATGAGCTGAACTTTTGCTTGGTTTGACAGCGAACAGCTGTGGACCAAAGTAACAAAATGTAAACAAACATTCAACGCGCTCTCGAGGTGGATGGGACGTAACAGGAGCAAAAAGGTCGGCGGTATTGTGTTTTAGGCATTAGTTCTTTGTAGACGGCGCAGTAAATTTTTGTGAATCAAAATTTGAAGGACTTATATACAGGAATACCTCGATTTACGCCTCGACTTACGTTGTCCGGTTTTCCACTTCCCAGGTTCGATTAACATCGTTACAATTTCGATTTACGTCGTTTCTTGAAACACAATTGTCTTACGAAATTCCCTCTTTACTTACTTACTTACTTATATCCTTTAACCCCTCGGGGGGCATAGGGCGTCAACCACGCCTGCGCGCCATCGTGTTCGAAGTTCTGCAATGCGTTTGAGCTGCCTCCAACTCATTCCTAAAGAGCTCGATTCCTCCTCAACTATACTGCGCCACGTTTGCCTAGGGCGTCTCGCTATTCTGCCTGCCTGGGTGAGCGGATTCTACTGCATGGTGTATTTCGCAATGGAGTTGTCTTCGCGCCGTAGGGTGTGTCCAATCCATTGCCACTTTCTTCTTCGTATAGTAATGCTTATAGGTTCTTGACCCGTTCTCAAATAAAGTTGTTCGTTAGAGATGCGGTTCGGCCAAAAAATCCTCAAGAGAATTCTTAAGCATTTGGCTACGAAGACTTGCAGCTTGCGTGTGTTAATGGTATCCACCTTCCAGGTACTGCACCCATAAAGCAGCACTGATTCTACGTTGGAGCGGAACAGTCGTAGCTTGGTTCTTAAGCTGAAAACATTGCTTCTCCAGATTTTGGACAGCATTCCGAACGCAGCTTTAGCCTTCCCGATGCTGCTGCACACATCCAGTTCGGTGCCACCGCGATTAGCCGAGACGACACTTCCTAAATATAGAAAGTTATCAATTTTCTCGACTTCCTGTCCGGCAATGCTAAGTTGAGCGCGGGTATTAGAAGTGCTCAGGGCTTTTGTTTTGGCTGTGTTTGTTTTTAGCCCCACTTTGTTTGCCTCAGCTTCTAGGTTTTGGGCCATCAAATGAAAATCCATTATCCGATGTGAAAGTAGACAAACATCGTCAGCGTAATCTAGGTGTTTAAAGTAAGATGTCATCGTCCAACGAATTCCATAATTAGCTTCCGTCAATGCTGCACAATGCCACCAAGAACAATAGTGGGGACAGTATGCACCCTTGATGTACTCCACTCTGGACTTCAAAATCGTGCGACACCTTACCATTGTGCACGACGTGACACTTGCCGTCCTCGTATGTAGCCTTGATAATAGCTATAAGTTTTTCTGGAATGCCTCTCCTGCGCAAGGCCAACCAGATAGCATCTCGATTCAATCTGTCGAAAGCCTTCTCGAAGTCGGTAAACAGTAAATGTAACGGAGACCTATACTCAACGCATTGTTCGATTATGATCCGTAAGGTGTTTATGTGGTCGATGTAGGAGGATCCAGCGCGAAAGCCTGCCTGTTCGACATCGAGAGTTGAATCTAAATGTTCTTTAATTCGTTCTAGAATTATTCTAGCTATTATTTTGGCTACAGCTGGAAGAACACATATACCTCTCCAGTTATCGCACTCCATCAAGTTACCCTTCTTTGGAAGCTTAATGATCATCCCCCTTTTCCACTCCTGGGGAAATTGTTCACTATCCCAAGCTCTCCTTATTAGCGGATGCAGCAAATCTGCCGATGTATTTGGCACCGCTTGAAATAGCTGCAATAGGGATGCAACCAATACCCACCGTTTTTTTCTTCTTGAGGGACTTGATTGCTGTTATTATTTCAGTTTTACTGGGAGGTACGAAATTTCCTCTTTCGTCATTCTTATTTAACCGAGATGCTCATCTCACCGATTTCGTGCACAATATCATTCGCAGTAAGTTTTTTTTCATTCCATATGGACTCGAGTGTTGGATAATTTTATTTTCGATTTACGTTGTTTCGCTTTACGTCGCATTTTCTCGGTCCCAAAAACGACGTAAATCGAGGTATGTATCCCTGTATACGTGACTTTTTAGTCGACGTTTATGCTTTTTCGCACAGTTTATGATTTCATCTTCAATTGTTTAATACCGAGACCTCTTAGATATCGTTGTTTCTCATATATCACGGTTCATTAACAATTCCTCTTAGCACTTTGCTTCCAAAGTTTTTAAAATATTAGTATTACTTATTGTGGTATAACCCCAAAGTTGTATACCATATGTCCACACCGACTTTTTTATTTGTTTGTATAAAAGCAGTTTGTTGTCTATATTAAGCGTTGGAAAGGATAGATAGAGAGAGAGAAAGATTTGGTGTAGTGGTTTGAAACTCAGATGTGTATGATTAAAAAAAAACTCCGCGTGTGGCGTCCAGATATCTGGGGAGATTTTTTTTTTACTTTTGTCTTGGGTTCTGATTCACAGTATTTTTTCCCGACCACCGATATCATAGGCATATCAATCATCGAATAGGGCAACCATTTTTACAGCCATATGACCAAGCTACTGCCAGTGTAATGTCTTCGCAGTAGTGTTCACACAAGCTTTCGCATTTGATCTGACTGGCTTCATATATTTCATAAGAAATAAATAAATGCTTGCTTACATCAGGATTTGAACTATGAACCAATAGCGTGGCAATTGATGAAGTAACCAATACCACTGCATCACTGCCACCCCCTCTCTTTACGTACGACTTCCACTTAAGTTAAATATCGAGTGTCATTCCAAGATACTTAGCATCATTTCCCTGTAAAAATGTTAAGCCGCATAAACCACTGAGATTCAAACACCTACTACACCAAATCAATCTCTCTCTCTCTGTCTATCCTTTCTAACGCCCCCACTTTGCAAAAACATACTAAGGTACGCATAACCCCTTGAGTGCGCGCAAATTATAAAAAAAAGCCTGTATCACAAAATACTGAGAAAATTTGAATTCCACATATTTAATCGCAATATAATTGAAAACATAACTTATAAAACAAATTACACCCAGTTTGACATGGTTCACGTTTAAGCCATCTTTTTAGTACTATTACGATAAAGATGTGTATGCTGAACCCGCATCTGTAAGCAAAACTTGTTTACCTCACATGCCTTCTAAGTTGCAACCCTTTTATGATCGTATATTATATTTACGAGGCGAACGCACGCGCACAGTTCGCACTCGCCTATAATAACTAACCAGGTTACAATAAAAATTCGATGCATTGCAGTGCTTCTGGAATTCAATTTCATCTGGCTGAAACTCCATGTCCGTAGGCAGTTAATCCACTACTGTTTTATTTATAGAAGCCCAAATATTGACAGCAATTCTACTTATAACGAGTTTGATGCGCTGTTAGATTCCATCTTAAGAATTGCATCCCTGTGTCCACGTTCTGAAATCGTCATTGAGGGCAATTTCAATGTCCACAATTCTAATTGACTTCGGCACTCTAGACGGACCCGAAGGATGGTGTGTTAAAATCTTTCCTAGGGTAAATAACCTCACCCAGCTTCTGAATGAGCCAACACGCGTTTCGAACATTACTGGTCATACCGCCAACACTCGAACTTGTTCTTGAGTTCCCATCCTAATAAATACACCGTAAATATATTACCGCCTCTAGGTCGTCAGAAAACTGGTCATATCTTTTCGTGCTCTGTTAGAATCCTTTGACGTCGTTATTCCCTGCACAAGAGCCACTTGTTCCGGTGCCATTAAAATGATAATCCCACTTCTAGCATCCAAATTCTTATCACGCCATTCTGCCAACTTCGCTGGATCAATTGCTTTTTCCGCTGTACCAACTGGTTTTTTCTCATCGCCTTTGACGAATTTCAGCAGACGATTTTTGTGGAGAACAACCTCGTGATGTTTTCACGTGACAAAATTGTTACCATTAAATAATTGCATTTTTCCTGATAGTGATGACATTTTAGACAAAAATATACTCAAATACTAAACCCTTTTGAAATTAAAATGGGTCCTGGGCCAATATTTTTTTGCCTAAGGGGTGGTGGAAAACGCTACTGCTCACGAGAAACAGGCCCGCTCTGTTTCAAGTAGTGTGGGACTTTCTACTCACTAAAAAAACACTTTAAACCCTTTTTCAACTTGACACCATCCACTCCGGAACCGCTTTTGCATTACATTACAGAGTGGTGTCGTTTTCTTTCCCCTTTCGGGCCGGCTTTTTCATATTTGTCTGTTACTTGCGGGTTAATTCTTTCTTGCCGGTCAGTCTTACATCAGGCTTACATAAATCTCATGAGGGTGATTATTATGTCTTCCTCTCTCGTTTTTGTTTTTTAAGTACCTACTTTTTCTATAAATGATCGTACTTGATTCCAGCTCTGGTCACTCATTGACACTATATTTTCCGGGGTGATGGCGCCGATAAGAGATTCTAGCGCCCCCCCTATGAGGACGGCTGGTTCCGACACCGTTCAGTACGAACTTGCAATCGGTAGTGCCGCGCGCCTTTGTACTGCGGCCATTTGCTTCCTGTATTTCTCTTGCCTTAGTGCGTCGGCCCATACAGGAGAATGGCGTGGGTGACTGTCATCAGGAGTTTTCTCTTGCTGGCTGTTGGGCCTCCAACGTTTGCCATTAATCTGCTTAGTGACATTGTGACCTTCGTAGCTCGTTCCGAAGCAGATCTTATTTGGTGCCAGAAAGTGAGCTTCGTGTTTAGGGCCATCCCTAGGTACTTCACGGCTTCCTTGCTGGTTATTACCTCAGACCCGACTTGGAAGTCGACAATAGTTGGAATCCTCTTCTTTGTCAAAATGACTATCTCCGTCTTTTCTGTGGCCAAACCTAAGTCATGTTCTTCCATCCAGAGGTGCACCCGCCTCATCACCTGGTTGAGTTTTCTTTGCGCGCGCGTAATCACCGCGGCGATATCATCTGCGTACCCTACCAGGAAGGTGTCTTCGGGCATTTCCATGCGAAGAATGCCGTCGTAGGAGATGTTCCAGAGATCGGGAACCCAGGATTGATCCTTGAGCTGCTCCAGCAGTAATCTCCTTTATTCGTGGTCCTTCTGTGGTGTTGTATAACAGCTTCCGGTCCATGAGATAGTCCTTCACCATCCGCAAGAGATATTCGGGAATATCAAAAATGCTTTCGAGGGCGTGCAGCATATCGCTGCATCTGGCTGAATTAAAGGCATTTCGCACATCCAGAGTTGCTAGCAATACGATTTTCCTTGAATAGTGGTTAAGGAACAAACTCCGAAAAGAGCAGTTTGGCTATACGAGAAACCCAATATGACCACTAATACAAATTTTCTAGGTATGAGAACTTGTATACCGCACAGGCTAAAAGCTACCAGACCTATGGAAAACGCGTTGTATGATTTGAGCTGTAAAGAAGCATTGTTGGGGATTCCCGACGTTTGCTAATATTTCTGTTTTTAGCCTCCGTGATGTTGCTTTCGGCAACCCTTACCTATTCAAATTTGCAACTTCGCGCTGAAAACATTCAGTGTCATTACTTCGTGGCAATTCGCTTCATTTCTTATTGAAAAAAGTATGAAAACTTACCCAATTTGGTTGAACTGCATTTTTGACTTTTATTTGGTTAGTTCCACCTGCAAATATATAGCACACTATTAAATTGAATAAAATCAGTCCAGAATATACCTAAAATACTGTTGAGCAAAAACTAATACGTACTTAACCCTAGAACCCTGCCCAGGGTACCTGTGCAGAGCACCCTATTTCTTTGAAAAATTCAAATATTTTTCTTGACGTGAAAATGTCTGTATAAGTACAGGGTGCCCAAGCACCCTGGGTAGGAACAATAGGGAAATTATGGCTAGGGTTTTAGGGTCAAATATGTTTAATTGTTCTAATATGAATTTTAAAATTGTGGGCTGGCCATGAAATCTCGTTCACAAAATCACGCCTACAGCTTCCCGCATCACAAAATCCTTCCGCACAGAATACCACAGCACAAAATTCTGTCGCACAGAATCTCGCGTAATATGATTGTGCATAAGAATCTGAAAGGACATCTAACATTTTATATACACAGTGAGGAATGTTATTCATGTGTGTGTGAGCAGAACGTTTACCCACCCTTAATTTCTCGTTATTTTCTGTGAATAGCAACACAATTGCTGGAGTGATTTCATTTATCAATTCCTTGAAATGAAGGACTAAAATATGTCCAAAAGTTGAACAAATTCAAATTCGAGGCGAATTAATCAGTACTTAAAACGATTTCACACTATAGGACATTCCTCGACACATACACCGGACGTCCTTCGGCCTCAAATGCGGGTGCTTATGGCGCCGCTTCGCGACGTGTTACCAAATCCGATCGGGCTTTTCTCCGATGTTCTGAAGGAAAGATAATGTGCTGATTCTTAAAATTTTGTGATTTTTCCGTGAGAGATTTTGTCCATCCTGGATTCTGTACAGCGGTAAAATATGGCGTTCCCTAAAATTGTAAGAATATCAACAGTCTTGCTGCAGTAAATAACCCAATTCGGCATACAAAACATTACTAAAAGCACTAACAGTTTGAAACTAATGACATTTAATTGTTTCTGAACAATTTGATTGGACCGTTAAACAAAATTAACACTGTAGCTACTGTTCGGAGTTTGCCGGAACGTTTTCAAATATTCCAAAGGTATAAAACCTTTTCTAGTTTTTTTCACAATAAAATACGATTCCAAAAGGTCCGAGAACTAAAAGACAATATTACACCCACTCCATATGCACTTCATACTTCTGTTGCCTTATAGTACAAAAAGAAGCAAAAGCTTTTCCGCTTCCCTTCCTGATTACTCGTATAGTAATTTAATCCATTTCACTTGTTCCACTGAAAACCACCTCCATTTTTGTGGGTAAAATGTCTCATTTCATTCTATAACTTCAAATAGAGAGAAAGTTGACTACCCTCCTAACTTTTCTTACACCTATTAGACTTCCGACCTCTTGATTACTTTTTTATTGAATGACATAACCTGTGTAAGACAACTTTTAATTTTATGCAGTTATTGAGAAATCATAGATTTCTAATAGCTCTACTTCCAAAAGTATTCATGCCACAAAAAATACCATAAAACACGTTTTTAAAGAGAGTTTCATCTTGTAGGTTTGAAGATTTTCTGTTGGCTGCCATTGCGTTTGATATCTGCGAAAAACTTAGGTACTTCGAAACCTTTTTCATAAATGGCGCCCAACGCATACCCGCGAAGTAGACAAATAAGTATACTCTTGACAAGCTTACATACAGTGGTGGCAAAAATAATAGGGACAAGACGATACAAAAATCAGTTTTTTTTATTTTCTATGAAATTTAAAAAAAGATCTTGTACCGTACAATAGTATTCATTTGTACATTAAAACATTATACCCCTTTCCGCGAATGCGATCTTCGTTTTAACAGAAAAACCGAATATATACATTAACCGTTTTTTGCTAACGCTGGAAAAAAATAATAGGGACAGTTGAAATATTTTCAATTTATTCTAATGTTACTTACATAATGTGCACTAAATCATTGTTTTTTTTTAATATTTAGTGGCCCCTCCGCTATTTTTGAGTACAGCGAGACATCTGCGTTGTATAGATTCGACAAGTGCTCTGTACGTTAGGATTGTAATAGTATTCCAAGTTTCTTGGACACAAATGAACACGGTTTTGGTCTTTGAAACTTCTTTTTTCAAGACCCCCGTAAAGATGTTCAATTGGGATGGGGTCAGTTGATTGTAAATACCAATTCATTAACTTAATGCCATTTCTTTGGGACCATGTTTTTACAAGCTTTGAAGAGTGCTTAGGGTTGTTATCTTGCTGGTATTCCCACCTAAGCGGTATGTTTTCCTCCGCTTATTGTAGCGTGGTATTCTGCATTATGTCCTTGTACACCACAGTGTTCGTAGTGTCTTTAACTCATAACAGAATTCAACGCCATACCACGAAAACAACCCCAAACGATGATGCTGTCACCAACATGTATCACTTTCTTCTTGGTGTATGTAGGACTAAGCTTATGGTTCTTAGGACGTCGCACATAAATGTTGCCATTAGACCCAAAAAGGTTTATCTTGGTTTCGCCTGATCATAAAATATTTTTCCAAAGCGGGCGGTGCAGATTCCATTCTGCAAAGTCTATCCTCTTTTTGATGTGTGCTGAGATGTGGAACTTTTCTTCTACCTACCTACCTTCTATGAGTCTACTTCTTACTGTCCGGCTACAGAATGGGCATTTAACTCTGTTCTTAAGTCCCTGGAAGACTTCTGGCCTCGGTTACTCGGTTGTAAAGAATTCCTGAATGTATTGAACGAAGGCATGGTCTTTGGTTGAAAAACTCGGTTATAACGAACAGCATTGGGGGTTAAAATTGTCAGAAAAGCTGCTAATTTTTTTTCAAGAATGGACCAAGTTCAACATTTATTTTTGTTTATTTTGCGATGATATTTTTTTTTTGTATTCGTGGTATTGGGTGCAAGTGATAAAAAGACGTACTGACGTACTACTGCTGCGGTTATAGCAAACAACGTATAGAATGACATGTACATATACCAAAATTGTGAGACTTTCCGGTAATGTTGTTGGAGGAATTATATTAAACTTTGTTTGGTTTGTCTGAAGGGGAAAAAAAACATGAATTTATAGTTCATATGTACACTTTACAATCGTGGCATTTAGCTAGAATTTTCTGTAGTGTGCGGCCAAAAGAAATTATTTCAATGCTGCTTTTCTAACATTTCTAGTTTAATTTCCTTTATTTTGAATCAGAGCGGTGCGGTGCTTATGCACATCTGTATCAGTGAGTCGTGTCTGTTTCAACGTTTTCGTAATACGAACGGGAGTCCTTAATTTGTTTCATTTTTAGCTCGGACGTCAACATATTGCAACTGCATTTTCATACATACTCGTAGTATTGAGCAAAACTAGGTTAAACTTGTCTTTCATAAAAGAAAGGCTTTCGACTTCGACAGCAAGATCGTCCCTGTCTCTATTACGGAAAATGAATATATTTAGTTGATATTAATAGTTAATAACTCGTCTCTGTTCTTTTTTATCTCCTAAACGATTCGCTTGGCCCTTTTGGAACAGTCCTTATACATAGGTCTCCACTTTTATCGTACGTCTAACGTTGTTTGCTCTGATCGCTGCTATGTTCTCAACACTTGTATATATTTTATTATTATTTAGCCTTACCTATGTTACCAGAGTTGTAGTGGACCAACTTAAATTTTAGCGTATAAACGAAATAACGCATAAAATTTCGAAAATGAAATATTTTTATTAGTTTTCTGCTCTTCTACTTATAAAATATTATTCATATAATTGTTTGCACATATTTATGTAACATATCGCTCAAATGCGTTTCACTTTCTCATTTAAAAAATCCTCCTTTTTTTCAGGATCTTGTTTCATTCTGAATTAAAAAAAAAGGATTTCTGTTAACTCAGATCGATTATATCGGTTCATTTACTAAGAGCCTTTAGTCATTCATCACTCATTATTCATTCATTACCTATTATGCACTTATCGCTCTTTATTTATTTATGCCTCATCATTCATTAATTTCAATATGTATATATTTTTGACCAACTTTGGGTAACTTTGGACTTTTCACAGTGGATCGATCATTGTGCAGGAATTGACGTACCTACTGATTCATTCGTTACTTGTAATCATGATTGGCGATTTAGAAAATAAAAGTTAAAAGTAACGAGTAAACAAAGGAAATTGTTTTTTTTTGTCTCAAATTCGACAGTGTTGTCACTGAATACATTTACCTGATTGCCAATGTTTATGCACATGAGAACTGTTTGTTTCACAAACAATAATAGTCATAGGTTCCTTAATCCTCAGTTATTACATCGGGCTTATAATAATACAAAACGGCCCCGCATTAACCTTGGTGGATATGACACTAGTTTTATATTATTTTTAGAACAAAAGTCTAGGTACATACTTCCATTGTCTTTACCATTTCAATGTAATCTCTGGTAAACCTGATAAAAATATGCACACACAGACCGAATTCCTTAGGAGCGTCTATGCCAGTCGAGTTTTATCTTGATCAAGTGAATGGCGAATGCAACCATCAATTCACTTATGGATCGTTCCGCATTGAACATCTAGTATTTAAATATTTTCTTTTTTTTCTAATCAAACAGAGTGTCCAATAACCAGCCCTGGGTAACATAACACATTTAATTTATTTACAATGACCATGGATTGCAATTTCCTTGACGCTATGCGGCGCTATCTGACAAAGCCCGCTCGTATATCTTCATAGATTAGGAAGACTATTGCCTTGGAAGAGTGAGATTGTTCACACGTTTCCTGTCTTAAATTTTGACACCATATTATCTCTTTAGTTGTTTATCTATTTAAATATATTGCCCGGAATTATCATGTTAGTTATATATGAAATTGGATTAAGGTATTTATCTAAGTGGAAATATTTCCAACTCATCATCGCACACTGTGGTGTAATTCAATTAGGGTGGCAATTAGTCTGGGTAGAGTCGTGGAGGGTCGGTTTCTCCGCCTGTTATCGTTTCGAAAATTGCAGGTAGTTTTTCATTTTGTTTTCGGTTGGTTCAGTATTAAAACAAATAGTGCGCTGTGCTCTTAATACCATATAAATCAAGCAATATATTTTTTTTTGTGAATGAAATCTTAAAGTTTGTTTATCTACTCTTAAAAATGTGACGAAAATTCGGATAAACATTTATAGATTCTATTTCATTTTTAAGTTTATTTCGCAACTTTAAAGGTTAAAAATGAAATGCAACAGCTGGCTTAGTTAATGAAGAATATGTACAGAACGCAACAGGCACTCGGTGTATAAAACAATTCAAACTGCACTGAGTAAAAAAGATGTTGGAATTGTGTATTGTGAACCTTCTGAGAATATATTGTTTCTTGTTTTTTCAAAAGTAATAGGGAACAAACTAAGCCACTGCTGCCGAAAAAAAAACTTTCTCTTCGCGGCTATCTGAGAGTTTGCATCTAAATCTGGTATTTCATACAAAATTGCTTGTTTTCTGCATCTCCTTGCTGCAGTTATAGGTATCTATCATACTATTTAGCCAGAAAACCTGCGATCTTCTTCTTCTTCTTCTTCTTCCTTTTATCAGCGAGGCTATGATCCGAAAACAAGGGATCACAACCCTCCCACTTCACCGCATTTCTACTGATCCGCATGTGGGGTTCGCCTATTTGACCTTAGAAAATATCGGCAGGCCTGCCGATTTTGGATCACTCGGTTACTGAGGCCAATGAAATGCCGATGTCGTCGCATTTGTCTGATCCAGGCGTTTATAGGCCTGCCTTTCCTACATCGCGATGTCTTTGGAACGTGCATTGATATTGCCTTTTTAACAGGGTTCAAATGATCTCTTCTTTGAACGTGGCAATACCAACTGAGCCGGTCGCGCTCTATTTTTTGTACGATGGTTTCCTTGATGTGAAAGCTTCCACGGATCTTCGAACTTCTTATTCTTATTCGATCAAGCTTTGTCACTCCTGCTGTCATGCGAAGCATCTTCATCTCAGCTGCCGTTAATTTACTCTCATACTTTTTGTACATCGTCCAACATTGTGAACCGTATGTGAGTGCTGGACGTACAACTGCGGTGTAGAGCCTTCCTTTCAACTTAGGGGGCATTTTTCTGTCACAGAAGATAGCGGAATTTTCTCGCCACTTCATCCACCCTACGCTTACACGATGATTGATGTCGTCATCACAAGTTGCTTTGCTATTGATCATAGATCCCAGATATTTGAACTTTTCGCACTTGGGAAGCACTGTTCCATTCAAATAAGTGTCTGGAATAGGCCTGAGTGGATCAGAGAACGGGCAGCACAAGTACTCTGTCTTTTTTGAACTAATGCGATACCCATTTCCCTCCAAAACGTCCACCCACACATCAAGTGGTCGTTGCAGGGATGTAGGATCCTCACTTATGATGGCTCCATCGTCAGCAAAGAATAACTGATGTACCTTGGGGTCCATCACTTTACCTTCAAGCAGATAATCAAGGACTGTAATAAAGAGCAAAGGACTTAAAACGCTTCCCTGGTGTACCCCGACTTTGATTGGGAACTCTTCGGTTACTCCAGCGGGGCATCTTACTTTTGTCTTTGCTCCTTCGTACATGTCCATAATCATCTGTACATAGGTTTCTGGAACCCCTCGATGTCTTAACGCCACCCATATCAGATCTCGTGGTTGTCTGTCGAATGCCTTTTCAAAGTACAGAAAACCTGCGATTTCTGAAAAAAATATGAACAAAAGTTTGGAGCTTTCTTGTGACACTGGAGACCACCTTCTAAGTTAACCGAATGGTAGCAGCTTGGTGTTTAAGTTGTTGGCAATGTTTCTTTAGATTTTTGATAGCATACCAAACGCGGCCTTTTGCGTTCCCGAATCTTGTACTATATCCACTTGTTGTCTAGCAATGTTTCACTTATAATGACGGTTATTAAGGCTGAAAATCTTAGTTGATTTTCTAACACAGAAACCTATTCTTTTGTGCGATAGCAGACAAACATCGTCAATGTAGGCGTCAGCAACCGCAGTATACAATGAACACCGCTTTGAATCTCAAATTATGTAACATTTTGCGTTTTTATAACTATCTGCCTAGAGCATGTCATACCAACTTTCTATTAGCCCTATACAAAATTTTACCAAGGTATTATAGATATAAGCTGGAACTGTATTCAACGCATCGAGTTGATAAAGATCACATCGATTACGGATGTTCATCCGTAATATTCAATATATATTCGCCGTAAAATCAATCACTATAATTGAAAACCAACTTACCTGTGTTGAAATTATCAAGAATCTGGATGTTTTTTTAATGTGTTTGAAAGAAGTATTAACAATTTTAGGCCGCATGCAAGCATTCCGGAAGTTGTCCTACTCTTTAAAATTATATTTCTTTGAAAGGTTGGTATTTCCTTTCTCCAATTGGGAGGGAGGGTCTCAGTTCGTGAAACATGAACATCTCTTGTTAAAAGCATCCGCATCGGCCATTACAGATTATTATGTTTGGAGCTACAATTTCTAACTCACCAAAATGCCAAATTTTTGTTATATTTCTATTGGCAGATGTTTTTCTTCCTCCTATTCTGTTCATAGAGCTATCGAGCTGCCCTTGTCATGTTATACACTTGCTGTCGTGTAATATTTGACTCCGAAGAAATTTGTAAGTCATAGGCGGCAATGATTGAATCCAAACCAAAGGCTTCTTCACCTAGCTTAGCTTCCATATCTCTGATAGTTACAATAAATGCATCTAAATAAGTTTTTGTACTTGTTAAGTTTGCGTCTGGGTTATCGGCAAATGGCTTACGATTTCTCACTGTTATTTCAGTTGGCTTTTGTTTTTATTATTGTACAAATGTAATAACATTGTGTAGGTCCAAGCTGGGTGTGCAAAGAGTGCATTTACATTCGGTGCTCTGACTTGTTCCAGCGTCCATATGATGGAGTTGATGCCAGTTTGGTTGCCTATAGAATAAGCATACATATAGCATTGCTCAATAGTTCATGTTTGTTAACTGATTTAGGAAAAATATCGTTGATATGCAGATAATAAACCTACTTAGATATCTAGTCCACCAATAATCTCAGGAAATTTGGAGCTTAATTTGCCGAACTGGAACCTTATCCAGTGATCGGAAAAGTTAGTTTTAGCAAGAGCAGCTCTGAAAGTGAATAAAGCACCTAATGTTATTGTCTCAGTACGCTTTGAGACTTTTCCCAAAGTTATGAAAATGCACAATGTCTTGGACTCCAATCAGGATTTGGAATGGAATGTTGTATATACTCTTAGTATACTTGTATTTGCCATTCTATCAATCCGATGATTCTGGCACATAGACCAAGCTGAATTTGAGCGATGGCAAATCAACATAACCGACTTTGAGGGCACCGGTCGTTTACGATTTATTGGCATAGACCTGCGACTTAAGGAAACCCCACAAGAAAAAGGCTAATAGGGTAAAATCGCACGATCTCGGTGGCCAGTTCATGTCGCCTCTGCGTGAGATAACCATGCCCTCAAATCGCCCGTGCAGAATGTCCATTGTGGCATCAGCTGTGTGGCACGGAGCGCCGTCCTGTTGGAACAACATGCCGTTCACATCCATATCATCCAATTTGGGCCAAAAGAAATTGGTTATCATCGATTGGTAGCGGTCTCCGTTGATGGTGATGGCAATGACATCGTCGTTTTCGAAGAAGTACGGACCGGTTGATGCTGCCGGCCCACAATCCACACCAAACATTGACTTTTTGCGGGTGCGTTGCCGTTGCCATTGGTGGACCTAGTGTAGATTGGCATCGTCTCATATCCGGCAATTTTGCTTGTTGACGTACCCATTCATCCAAAAATGGGCCTCGTCGCTGAAGAAAATTTGTTTGCTGAAATTGGGGTCCGCTTCCAACTGCTCCAGATCCCAGTCTTCTTTGGTCGTTTTCCTTCAGCTGCTGGTTCAGTTGGATTTTGTACGGGTGTAGGCTGAAGTTCCGGCGCAAAATTTGCCAGGTTGATGTCTGCGAAAGGCCGAGTATTTTGCGAGGCGCGGAATTGACTGCCTTGGGTTTTCCTGCACACTCTCACGAGCAGCGGCGATGTTTTCGACAGATCATGTGTTTCGTTGACGACCGGGTGTTGGCTGATTGTTTACTGAAGCGGTCGACTCGAATTTGGCTACCAAACCTTGAATAGTAGACTGGGAAGGACGACCATGTAAACCATAAAATGGGCGTTACGGGCCCATCGTTGCCACAGAACACACATTTTGATAATAAAGTTTTATCATTTGCACGTACTGCTCGACGCTGTAGCTTACCATGGTGATTTGTCTTTAGTGTCTGAAAAATAAAAAAAACAGACAAATTAAAAACATGGCTGCCATGAACAGTCAAAATCTGCCCGGCCCTATTGGAAAACCCTTTAGTAACTCAAGAGGGAACTGGTGTATATACAGTAAGTGGTATTGTGCACTGGTCATTGTTGATTGTTGTATTATTAATGTGTAAATTTTCAGAGCAGTTGTAACTTCTGAAGTCTTAGGAGACTCCAGTTTAATGTACGATAATAAAGAGCTAAGACACTGGGCAATGTTGTCTGAGAACGTACATATATAGATCCGGTCCTAACATATGTTCCACATACAAGCCATTGAACCATATAAGATGATATCTCTTTGTTCAGCTTTCATTCGGGTAAATTTTGGGTCTATCAGCACTCAATGATCAGCAAGCATCATTAACGCTCCCGTAAAGTGCTATTGGACGCAGCATTGCTAAAAACAGCGGGCTAATTAGTAGCATTTTATATAAAATAAATCGTATATTCTTCCCTCCTAACAGAGAAAGCAAGGTCATCAACGTGTAACACCACCCTGATGGAGGTCCAAAAAACGTTACTAGTTTATTGTGGCTCCAACAAGAACTAGCAAAAGAGACTTAGATCATTTCAATAGACTTCATCTAAGCTTTTAGAATCTAATATAAACTCTAACGTAGCTCTAGAAACCTCGTTATCGTATAATAGGTACCATTCTAAAACTGCATCGTTTACCACTTCAGTTCCCGCTTTAGTTACTATTCTTATCTCTTCGTTTGTTGAGATGGAAATGTTTAATCTTAATAGCGAGTCTACACATATCGTATCAGGATGTGCATATA
The DNA here is from genome assembly GCA_945910035.1 of Brachypalpus laphriformis. Taxonomy (NCBI): domain Eukaryota; kingdom Metazoa; phylum Arthropoda; class Insecta; order Diptera; family Syrphidae; genus Brachypalpus; species Brachypalpus laphriformis. Next base: position 132,626,004 of record OX246755.1, read on the forward strand.
GTCGGTAGCATCAAAGTTTTACTTTCCTTGTTCAGGGATTTTAACAATATTGGGAACTCCAAAAACAGAAACCCTCATAATTTTATTAATCCTTAAACCACCATAGTTCGGATAACAAATCCTTCCTTTTGTAGTAGAGACTTGTTTTTTTTTACCCTGAATTTCTGAAAATATAACCAACTTATAATATATTGTATAAATAATTGAATACTCGATATCCAAATAATTTCCAACGCAATTTCTCCAATCTGGTACCTCGTTTTTCCAATCTACTAATTGTCGAAACACGTTTTTACCATAACACACGGAAGCCATCCATTCCAATCCAATTTTAATCAACAGCTATTAAAATGTTTAATAAGTCGAACAAACTGTTTGTTATTTGTTCCTTTCCAAGTCATTTAGCATTCATATCTTGCAGACGGCTATTTTATGGTTATTAAAAACAAACAAATTAGTGGTCCATAAAATAAAGCGTCAGCGTTAAACATGAAATACAACGTATTAAGTAGTTCTCAATAAAAATCAGTTACTTCTTGAGTATCTAGACTGGAAGTGAGAATATTTTGAGTGTTCTATAGTCTATAGAATGTTCGAAAGAAGTTGTTTAACCTAATTACGTGTTTACACAAGCTGTTATTATTAATCGAATAAAGCAAATAATAATTGAATACTAGTTAACACCTCTAAGAATGTGTTATTTTTCATTAGACTTTAAAATGTACCTAAAACGCGAGGTGATGTTCATTTGTGTTGTATCTTTCCTGTGATTTGTGGTGACGATATTGTGATATACATCGTTCGAGTTAACATACTCGAACGACAGTTATCTTTTCGAGTTCTAGCTTTCTCTGAAGAAAGAATATATAAAGCTTCCTCGTGTGATTCGTTGTTCTCCGACGTAGATTCCTTGTAATAATTAACACAATTTTCAAAGAGATGTAAATCGGTAATCTCAATTTGAAACTCTCTCTAGAAATGGATTTAAGAAAATGAAATTCTTTTTAAGCGTCCTATTATCATATGCGAGTCAAACGTAGTGCGCGAATTGTAGTATTTAGCGAGTTATTCGCCGTTTGGTATTATGATTGACGCACTAGAAATGTAACGAGTTACGTAGATTGATCTTATTTGTTTGCTTTTTGTTTGTAAAGTTAGTCACTGACAGTTTTTAATCGTCTGATTTAGGCAAATGAAAGCTGTTCGATTTGCAGATTATAGTAATTGATCTATTTCGTCCAAATTTCAGTTCGGCTCGTGAATGGTAATAGGGTCCTAAATATGCCTAAATAGGCTAAATATCGTGATATTTGGCAAGGAGTCTCCTTGACAGTTTTGCCAGTTATTAACAAAAGAAATACAAGAAGGGTGACTGTTTCTGATAGTGTATACGTTTTTTTTTTTTGTTTTTACTGCTATTTCGATGTTGACTGTCGAAAGCGACAGCTGACATTGGCTGTCTCGACTCTATTTTATCCTGTTGACTTTCCAAACCGATTGTGCTATAGAACCTTCTTGTTACATTGGCATAAAAACTGGTTGACCAATCGGAAAATATCAAACTTCTCCCTCGCGATTCATGAAAACAAAATACAATTTTCTATATGTAAACCATGAAAATGAATTATTCTGTGGTCATCTTCTTCCTTTTATCAAGAAGATCATAATAAGTCTAAATAGATAGATTCGTCAACATGTTCCGACTAAAAATAATTCCAATAAACTTAACTTAACTCAACAAACTTTTTGGTTTGTATTGGCCTTTAGTTTAAATCCAGATGGAATGTTCACCTTGATTTAGCCGTAGTCGGCTGACTAAATATCACCTCGACTTTTAAGGCGATTGACCAATCAGGTAAGCGTATTTATTTATTCGAAAACAGCAGTACATTGGTCGCACTGTTCAAAAATGTATAGTCTATCAGACTATCTAGTGAAACAGAGACGAAGACTGCGCTCGAATTACATGTTTAATCTTGAGGTCTAAGAAAAAAAAAAATTCTAATTCCATTTGGGCAGAGGCCTCTTTATTCATCAGTCTTCATAGATAAAAGTTTTACAATGCCTGTTATACCAATTTACGTAACAAATTAAAAAATTAAGGTTACGTGGAAAAATGCAATATAATTGGTAAATTGGTAAATATGAACATGATCACCTATTTTAATGCATTTTGAGTAAAGGTTTCAATTAATGGGCACATTCAGGTTTCCAGATATCTGGATTTTGCGCGTTCGGTTGCCTCAGAAATCTATATGACATTAATCAGCTGACTCAGGCGAACTCAGAAGAAAAAATTTATATGGATTTCCACATAGGCGAATGTAAACAAAAGGCGTGTTTTGGTCAGATGTCGCTTCTTAGTGAAGTAAGATTTAGCACGGAGTACAACAACAAAAAGTGGCTGACAACCACTTTAGTTTTTTTCTCCAGTCAAAATTGAGTTGGGATATTTGAATTGGGATTTTCAATTTCAATTTTAGAGGGCGCTGAAAAAAGCTTTTTTCATTAAATTTAATTCAAGTTGAATGATTTAGTAGTAGCCGCGTTTTATTATCACGCATGATCCATATAGATCACACGACGAAAATAAAACGATCTGATCTGGATCAACGAACAATATTCGTTGCGTCTTGTGGTGTGGTTATATTTTCCACGTTTTACTCCCTTCAAAATATGACTTATTTCGTCCTGAAATTGTACTTGCCTCTTGCTGTATGCATCTCGGACAACATTTGTTTTTTCTGGCGTACAACTTATTATTATTTTCATTTAATAAATAGTTATTTTAAAGTACTTATTATTTTTTCCCCTTCTTTTTCATTAGAATTGCACAGCTGATTTCCTTAACGCGGAGTTGCCATGCCATTGATTTTCTTTTATGAAATTCAAAGAGAATGCGATCTTTTTTTTTATTTTATGTTTTCTCGATACTAATTCATTCAAAATGGTGTGTGTTCACTCAATTAGGAGTAATTGGGATAAGTATTTCCTTTCAGATATTTTGTATGTGCTTAATTCCAGTACAAAGAAAACGTAGAAATCATAGAATAATATTTGTAGTGCACAAAGTATTTCATATTCTAATCTGGTAAGAGGAAATTTGACAATTGTCGACAAAGTGACACCTAGCGAACAATAGTGCGAACTAATATCTAGATCAAGAAAATTGATCCTGATAGAAAGCAAGATCTCGTATTGTTGTTGTAGTGAATTCAAACCAATGAGCTCTTTGGATCATCTGTGATAATAAAACACGGCTAGTATTTCACAAATTTAAGCCCACTTTTTTCATAGTTTTCAATTCAATTGCAATTCAATCACCAATCTTTAAACAATAAAAAAGTTTTAAACCAGATTGACTGCGGATCCTCTTTTCGAAAATCTTTCACTTTGCTTTGCATAGTTCTCACCAAAACACTGCTAAAAACATCTGAATAAAAAATTCCCGCTTGCTGAAATTCTTTTAAATTTCGATAAAATCTTGGTGAATTTATCTATTCCGTATTATTTTGACCGTAATAACTTATTTTCCGGTTTAATTTTGCATTTCAAGTGTTGTATTTTCTCTTTAAAAATTGTGAGGGAAAACCTTGACACCGGCTGGCTGGCCAGAGAGATTTTGCATTCTGTGTAATCTGGCGTTCTTGAACACTCAGAATCTGGAAACCTGAATGTTACCAATTTGGTTCCGAAAATTGTTTAAATTAGAAAGAAATCATCAGGGATGAAAATAAAATATTCACATGTCAGAAGAATTAATCAAAATTTTCAGGTATGAGTGATAATACAGATACGATTTTTACCCAGTGTAGGTGTCTTGCTATTAAAAGAAAATGCCAGTCGACATCTTTTTTTTTGACAGCGATGTCTTGTTTTACGGTTGTTTTTAAGACTTGGATCATTGAATTTCTCCCTTTCACACTAATTTTGCTCTGAAATACTGCATCCTATTCATTTAACAAGCTGCCGAATTCATAGTTATGAAAACCCGCCTTTATTAATCACATTTTCAAAAATTTCACCCAGAAAACCATTTTTTAAATATTTTGGCAGATGATTTTGTTTTTATTCATTTTTTTCTTTTTAAATTCACAGCGAAGCAATAAAACAAAAGTTTATGGTTTTACGTACAGATAGTTCACTCAATATTTCAAGTTTGCGCCAACATATGTACCTATATAATAAACGGTTTTTCGGTTCGGGTAGATGTTAAAATTGAATAAAACAAGTTGTGTGTGAGATATCAAAGATTTTTTTTTTTGTTTTATTTGAAAGGCCCATCAATAACATTATGTGTAAAATATGACATCGTTCAAATGGGCCGGTTGGCGCGCAGCCGAGAGGTCCAATTTTATATGACTCTGGCGCATAGATCAGGGTGAATTTGAGCGATGGCACGGGTTATGTTGACTTGGCACCGGTCGTTTGCGGCTTATTGGCATAGACTTGTGACTTAAGGAAACCCCGCAAGAAAAAATCTAATGCGGTCAAATCGCACGATATCGGTGGCCAGTTCACGTCGCCTATGTGTGAGATAACCATGCCCTCAAATGGCTCGTGCCGAATTTCCATTGTGGCATCAGCTGAGCGCCGTCCTGTTGGCACCACATGTTGTTCACATCCATATCATCCAATTTGGGCTAAAAGAATTGGTTATCATCGATTGGTAGCGCTCTCCGTTGATGGTGAATGCAATGCCATTGTCGTTTTCGAAGAAGTACGGACCGATGATGCCGCCGGCCCACAATCCACTCCAAACAGTGACTTTCTGCGGATGCATTGCCGCTTGGTGGACCTCCCGCAATTTTGCTTGTTGACGTACCCGTTTATCCAAAAATGGGCTCGTCGCTGAAGATGATTTTTTTTTTAAATCGGGGTCCGCTTCCAACTGCTCCACATCCCAGTCAGCGAACACACGATGTTGTCGATGGTCGTGTTCCTTCAGCTTCTGGGTCAGTTGGATTTTGTACGGATGTAGGCCCAAGTCCCGACGCAAAATTCGCCAAGTTGATGTCTGTGAAAGGCCGAGTTCTTGTGCTCGGAGCGAAATTGACTGCCTCGGGTTCTCCTGCACACTCTCCAGACAGCGGCGATGTTTTCGGCAGATCTTGCGTTTCGTTGATGTACGGGTGTTCACTGAACCGGTCGACTTGAATTTGGCCACCAAAAGTTGAGAAGTAGACTGAGAAGGACGACCATGTAAACCGTAAAATGGGCGCAATGCAATGATAAAAAAGTTTTGTGATTTATACGTATTGCTCGACGTTGTAACTTGCCATGGTGATTAATCTTTAGTGTCTAAAAAATAAAAAAAACAGGAAAATTAACAACAGATAAAACAACATGGCCGCCATGAATAGTCAAAATCTACCCGTCCCTATTGAACAACCCTTTATATGGGGCAAATATGTTTGACCGTCGGAAATCATAGGTCCAACATTTTGGAGTAGAATGTGCCTTGAGCGAGTTCTGCTTTCTTATCTAATTCAGAATAGAAAATATGCCAGCAGAGCACGCTTTGTAGTGCAGAGGAGGACATATTTGTTTAATTTTCGCCTTCTTTTTTCTTTGATGGCTTCTTTCAACTGCTCTAGGATTGAAGCGTAGTGTTTTTCGGTTATGGAGACGCCTGTGTCTCTATAATCTATCAACAGGATCCCTTCTGAGTCCCAAAAACGGTCGCCATGATTTTTCCAGCAGACTGTGACACCTTAAACTTCTTGCGTGGTGGTGTGCCTTGTGCATAGAGTTTTGTTTGGACTCAGGCTCATAATGATGAACCCAAGTTTCGTCCCCAGTAACAATTCGACCTAATACTCCATCCTTGTCTTCACTACAGAGGTCGAAAAAACCCGCGAGAATTTACTCGATTTTTTCCATATTCTACACTTTCATTCCGATTGAGTTGCTTGGTCGACGATAGTTCAAAAACTAATGGCTGGATTAAAATAAAACTTACTGTTTGTACTAATTATGAGTGACTGAATTTGTTACGATACAGTAAACTACCCTCACTAATGAACTACATACCTACTCATTCCGCGAACTTAAAAATGTCCCTCCGTAGGATGCAACTCATAAATAATATATGAGATTCCCTTGTATCTACCCCGGTAGATACTGTTCGCGTAATTAAATTAAAGTTGCCGTTCATGTGAAGGTTAAACAGAAGAGTTGCTTATAAATGAGGCCATTTGTCTAATTGAGTGTGACTCCGAATCCCTTCCAGGGTAAAACGAAAATCGTAACAAAATTTTCATTTCGATTAAATCTGATTGCAAAATCCGTAATGCAATTTCCGCTACGACATATACTGTGATAGGGGAATCTATTATTGTTTATCAATTCATAGTTCACCTGGATAATGGGATACGTTGTGTCAGACGGGATACGCAAGTCAGACAGAAGAAAATGCAACGTGTACATATTCAAATATGCTTCTAAGCTACGTCGCACGCGCGTCTATTTTAAGTTGTATTATTTGTAAGGTTGATTTGGGTGTAACGTTCATGATGCTATTTCACTCCTTATTAATTATGATATATTATGGTATGTAATTACAAAAAAGCATGTGTTTGAGTATACCGCTGATAAGATGAAGGGTGAATGTGAATTTCTAGTTCTATTGTGCGGTGCAACACTACACAGCATATTCCCCTTGTGAAAAGTTGATGCTCTGTTTAGACCGAGATAAAATACATAGTCTGGATATAAATTCTGTTACACAAAACGCCATAAAAATCGGACGAAACATTTTGTATTAAAATTTGTTTCATTTATTAAACTGTAATATTGGTTATTAAAAAAAAAATTATGTCACTCGAAATTACTGCCTTTTACCCTAACACAAAAGTGGCCATTCGGCTATAGCGGCACGTACGGTTTCCATGGACATCTTTGACGCTGCTGCGATTAATGCTTTTTTGGGGATTTCCAAATTTCTGTGAGGAGTCTTGCAGGCCATGTTCTACATTTCTGACCACAAACAGTAATCCAGTGGACTCAGATCTGGACTTCCTGACGCCCAATCTTCTGCTGCTATAAAACCAGGAATATTGACTCTGAGCCACTCCTGCGTGGTTTTGACCTCGTGTGCCGGAGCAGAGTCCTGTTGAAAGATCAATCTCTCTCTATTGAAAAGCGTATTGGTTAAACCCTTCACAATACCCTCTCACACATCTTCTTGATAAACTCTTGCAGTCATTTTCACACTTTTGTCGCAGAAATGAAGGGATGTGACACCTTGTGAGAGATTCCCCACGAAAACATTAAGGAAACGGGATGATGGCCACGTTGCACCCTTGGAACAACTTTTTTCGCTTCCTTTGATGACGTAGCATATATTTTGTCATTTTGTTTGTAAAAAACTTTTTCCACGTTAAAAAAAATTCTCATCCCTAAACAGAATGTTTTCATGGCAATTTTTCGCGTGCCATTGCAAAAGCCGCTTGCATCTTTCGAGCCTAGTTTTCTTCAGTTGAGCAGTTAAAAGATGTCCCGTCGACTGACGATATGCTTTCATGTGCAGATCATCCTGAAGCAGCCTAGACATGGATCTGGCTGATATATGTTATTCCTTGGACATAATTTTCTGTTTCCGAAGGGGTCTTCTGCGAATTCGTTCACGCACTGCTTTTACTACCGCACTCGTACGGTCGCGCGGTTGACCACATCTTGGCTTGTCTTCTACTTCGGACGATTCACCGAAGTAACCAATAGCGCGTTAAACGAACATTTTCGATATCCCGCGTGGTTTTAACAATTCAAAAATCTGTCCAGCACTATTTCTCGCACTTATGTATGTAACGCCATTACCGCGATCCTATTTTCTTTAACGCCCCACTCCATGTTAATAAATCGAAAGCTTAAACCAAACTGACTTTTATTGTTTACTGAACAATGCATGAGATCTGAAAAAAATTAACTGTCTTGTTCCTAGCAGAAGTTTTAAACGATGAGCGCTGGAAATTGTGTAACAACTTATGGCAGGACTAGTTATATTGACTTATTTTATGTCGATTTTGAACATATCGGCTATACAGGTATAGTGTTGAACCCTACAATATAATTAGTAATTCACATGCACCCTGTAAACACGCATATATTCTTCTCATGCAGCGAGCAAAAACAACTAATTAATAATAATCGTTTTGCATAATGACTGATTATAGTATTCCATCCCATAAATCATTCACACTCGAATGCGATACGATTATTTTTTCTCTGCATCATTTTTTGTTACTGCTCTCAATAACAGCGGCACATTAAAACGCATTTTTTATTAACAAATTAATAAAGGGTCAATTGCACGTTGCACCAAAATCCAGCTTATAAACATTTTTCACCTTACAGACCTGTGTACCGAAACATCATATACGATTACCCAAGCGAACTATGTAGTGATAAACAAAAGTGTATTAACTTTTTCATTCTATGCAATAAAAATTAGTTTTTGATAACATCCACCATCTCACCCCAACCCTCTTCGCTATGCCAGGTATGAACTGCTAAGGAAAAAAAACGATTGACAACATTTTTTCTATGAGAACACACCCTCCCCGTTACACCTGTCCACTAAATGAACACACTCCAACATTCGGTGATAACATTCTGTGTGACGTCAGTTAACCTATGTTCTATCTCTACAGAACCTTCATATGATATCTCCACTATTCATGTGTCATTCTAACTGTGCACTTGAAATCTCTTCCAAAGAATAACCTTTACGAAAACATAAGAATCCAAAACGCAATACAAACGCTCCAACCGATTCAGTAGCACGGATTACTAATTGTTTTTAAGAAGTTACCTGTGTAGCCGGTTAAAATTAGGAAGCACATTCAGAATTTGAGAAAAACCGAAAACTGCGTCATGTATACTTCTAGAGGTAAATTTAAGTAACAAGTTTTGAAATTGCTAATTTGGGACTTTGAGTACCTCTAGAGTTCCAAAAAATTCGAACAGTAGCCACAGTAAGCTCAAAGACGTTGGCAACACGGGCTACAAACTACCTTTCATTCGATCGCATGCTCAAAGCTTCGCACAAGTGATGAAAGATTGACAAAATTAAAAATCGGGAATTTCTTTAGGATCTTGAAACAACTCAATACTCGTAAATTCAAAATAATCCCCAATTATCCTTAAAGCGACTAACAGATTCAAATTAATCCTCAATTATTGCCAAAGCAACCGAAATCATTAAACAAATGTGCACCAGATGTCGAGGATTGACTTCACGAAAATTCTGTATTATTTGTGTTGATCATTAGTCGACTCCTTGCATTAAAAATATTTGCAATTTCGTGTCGCCACTGAAAGCAGCAAAGTGTTTACTTTAAGTGTATTGCTCTCTGATCGTATCACTTGGCTAACATGAAAATATCGTGTACGAAGAATTACTTAAAAATTCTACTCTTTGTCTGCCTGCATGTTTCGTTGTTGTTATCTGTCAAAAGAATTGTGTCTCCAACTTAACAAAAAAAGAAAAAAAGTATATAAAATTTTTGAAAAATACATCTCGACGAGACGGTTAGATCAGACTACTGTTTGTCTATCTTGTTCGTACTGCACGAAACATTTTTTTCTCTTGAGCTGTCTGTTATAAGCCATTTACTGTTATATAACTCCGATAATCGACAGTTCATTAACACTGTTCTGTTGAAGTGCACTATTTGCTAATGCATTTTGTCCAGCTCGTATGAAGAAGAATTTTCCTCTTTCAAGATTTTGGAAACATGTTTAAGTTTGGTTTTCAATTAACACTCAGTTGATTCAGTTTAAATCACTTTTACAATGTCATAGTCTGGTTAAGTGTGACACGATTTGAACGTCACGATTATTCATTGGCGCATTAAATAATATCACGACTGCAAACAAGTATGGAATGCTTGGAATTATTTAAGAACGATTTTTCTTCTATATTACTGTTTTGTGTTATAAATTGTTTAGATACATATGTAAATACTCTGCCTACTTCTTTCCAAATAATAACGCTAAGTAAAGCTCTCAAATTCAAAATCTTAAGATCTGATTACAGCATTTGATCCAGCGTCCAGTGTTCATTTAGATTCAAAGTGTGACACAAGTTACAATGGCAACAGGTCAAACGTTTGCATAAAAAGTTTGTGAAAGTGTCAAGCATTGTGTGAACATTAATTCAGCATTAAGAATAATATATACATAGGTATATTGCTAGTTTAGGGTAGGTTAAGTGAAATGGGGCTGTGAAGTACATAATGCCATCAAACTAGATACTAGGATGGACCAATCGCATTTACAGAAAGGACAGAAAACTCCTTCCTCAAAATACTCGATTTTAATGCAACATTTTAAAATGTTGTTAGATGTACACTTACATGCAAAAAAAAAAGCCGCACTCAAGTAAAACAGAGACGTTGATCTGCTCTATTTACTATGGTGTTGAAAGGGTGGAGATATCTAATTTTTATTCATAAGAGGTAGGTCAATCTTACGTGGTTTATCCGGGGAAAAAAATCTTTAATAATTATAAGCCTTTAAGAATGAGATTCTAGGCTGTTTGATTTATTAATTTTTAACCTACAAGATAGATTTAAGATTACTTTGTTAGTTTTATGAGCGTACGAGTACTTTAGTTGTAAAAATTACAATAAGTAAGTTGTTTTACAATATCAATATGGCGTGTGGCCGCCTTTGGATTTTATAAGGGATTCAAGCCTGTTTGGCATTGAAACGTAAAGGCTGGTGATATAGCTGGTATCAACTTCTTCATACCAGATTTTTTCGATGTGGCTTCTTAATTCCTGCAAAATTTCTTGGCTTTTTATGTTACATACTTTTACACCCATTCGATGCGAAATTCGCTCAATGTGATTCATGTCCGGACTGTTTCCGGGCCAATGGAGTGAATTCATACCCAGTTCTTCTTTGCAACTTTGAACCTGGAAAAAGAACTGGATGAAATCAATAAAAAACACTATAAAGATCGATAAAATTACCAAAATAACAGCGGACAATTTATTGTTTACTTACGGTCTAAGCAAGATGTCAAAGTGCGGAATCGTCTTAAAAACAACACCCGTGTAGTACTGGCTCCCTTCCTCTATAGTGGGAACCACTCGGTTTTCTATAACCTCTTTGTGCTTTATAGCATTTATGAATCCATCCACTAGCAAAAAAGTTCCAATTCCACCGGCAGCTATGATCCCCCAAACCATGACACCCTTAGATCTCTTCAGACGAGCTGCAACACATTCGTCCTTCAAGCGTCCTCCAGGTTGACGTCGAACTGTGGTCTTTCCATCTGAAAATTTTAGCTTGAATTTGGACTCATCCGAGAAGATGAGCTTATGCCAGTCATCTCGGGTCCAATTCTGCCTTTCTCTTGCCCAGACGGCTTTCTTAATTCTTGGCGTAAAAAGTAGTTTTTTTGCCGTCCGGCAGGTTTAAGTAGGCAAACTTTTTAAAATGTTGTCACAGAGATGTCTATGCTGGTGGTTTCCACAATATCACTCCTTACTTGTGGTGCAGTAAAGATCCTCATCCTTGTCCCCTTTATATGGTGGTCGATTCTTAAGAGCCAATCATAAATGCATTAAATGTGCGTTAGCTAGTGTCATAATTGAACGAAAATTCAGCGCGTGCACTGTCAAAACCAAGCAGTACCCATAATTGCATTAAGCAAACGCGACCGTATCGTTTTGTCTGTCTCAGTTAAATTGTTTTTTTCCGAATAATGAAAAAGAAAAATGTTTACTTATTTTTATAAAACCTTAATAAAAACACAAAATTACCTCAGATATATAAAACTATTCCTCTTGTTGTTGGTGCTTCGTACGTAATGATGATGAATGAATGAATGAAACCGGGCATTACGTACAGACCCAAAAGTCGACGAAAATTTGACGAACCTGAGCAAAAAGTAATTATGAGTGCAATATACAAATTCAGAGTATTCGGCATCATTACGTACGGCACCGTACAAAGGGTTAATTCAATTATAGTTCAGCTTTAAGAGTAGAGCATCTTTTTCGACCGGTTCCACTTTTTTATAAACCTTTTTATCGTCGACTCGTTGAATCCTAATCTAGGAGAAAATTTCTCTCATCGATTTACTTTCCTCTTTAAAAGCAAGGATTTGACCCTTTTCAAATTTTGTTAACTGCCTCCTGTGCATCGCGCACTTCTCACTTCATAGTCAAAAAACGATAAAAAAAATCGGGACGACTTCGAAAACAAGGAAACCTAGGATTCTATTTTTTTTTTTTATTACTATTAACTACTATTAGGAATTCTAATTACTCGGTAATGAAAGGATTTTTCCCGTTTAATAAAAAAAAGGTAACAGAGCAGATTAAAATCAAAATTTTCTTTCTATTTTTTTACTGCAGTGTGGCTTTTTTTTTGCATGTTAGTGTATATACGAGTATTTAGGCAAAGCTTAATTGCTGTATGTGTTGGCGGTCTAAGCGTTTTTTTTTTTGTTGCACCTGTAGGGTAAATACCGACATACAGCTGCGAGCCAAAAAATAGCAGTGCACCTTAAGAAGTAGCATTAACCAAAAAAAAAAAATAATTACAAATTATTTTCTTGTAATATATGTATACATTAATTAATTTTTGATTTAATCAACTTAAACTAACATTAATTCATTGCGAAGAAAAAAACTTTGAAAAAAGCCGAGCAAAAAAATAGCAGTGCTGTTTCTTCACCAGCTATTAACGAAAAAAAAGTGAATTCGATTAAATTATTTCAAAGTGCTATTAAGCACATGCTAGTATTTGGTGACTTGGTCACTCTTGCTTATTACGGCTGCGCAATGCCGTTTCATGGAGTCAACAAGCCGCTGGCACCTTTCGGGTGGTATTGACCTCCAACACTGTTCAACTGCCGCCCAGAACTCGGTGTTATTTTTTGGCTTTTTGTTGTGAACTCTTTTTTTTTAAATCTGCCCATAAATTCTCAATAGGATTGAGATCGGGAGATTGAGCAGGCCACTCCATGACCTCAATTCCATTGTCTTGAAACCACTGCTTAGCTTTTCGGCTGGTGTGTTTCGGGTCGTTGTCCTGCTGGAAAACCCATTTTAGTGGCATTTCGTCCTCGGCATATGGCAGCATGATGTACTGCAGTATATCGACGTATGAGTGTTGGTCCATTATACCTTTAATCACCATAATATGAAAAGCATCCCTAAACCATGATACTTGATCCATCATGTTTTATGGTTTTTGTGGCAAATCTAGGATTGTATTCCGTATTAGGTGGACGTCTTACATACTCCCAAGATCCTTTTCCGCCATACAGAACAATTTTGCTCTCATCAGACCACATTATATTCCTCCACTTCTCAGGGGACCACGACAAATGCTCTCTTGCGAACTTCAACCTTTTTTTTATGTGAATTTTCTTGAGAAGTGGAACTTTACGTGGACTGCGAGCATTCAGGTTGTGTTCCCTTAGGCGACTTCTCACAGTGTGAACACCACATGGTAAGCTCAGCTCATCCATAATCTGAGTAGCTGTTGCAAAAGGATGAATTTTGGAGTACCTTACCACACGCTCTACCATTGTGGGATGCAGAATTTTCTTTCGGCTGCGAGTTTCAACCCTTTCCTCGTACTTGATAGCATTGCTTATCATTATAGCGGAGCATCCCAGGAGTTTTTCAATCTCTTTGTACATTTTGCCATTTTTTACAAGAGATTGAATAACCTCGCGCCTCTCTGGTGTGCAGTGTACTCCACGACCCACTTTTATAGGAAAAAATGAATCGGTTTCAGAATAAATTGATTAAAAACATGAAATAAAAGTTTTAACTTAGGTTAGGTTAGGTTAGGTTAGGTTGGCTGTCCACACGAGAGTGCAGACACACTTAGACCAGTGAAGGTCCTTGTGATATCATGGATCAAACCATTAGGCCACTCAGGGAATGGCTTTTAACTTACTTTTCTACAATTTAAATTAAAAATTTAAATTAAAACACAATTTTTATACGTAGAACTAATCAGCACTGCTATTATTTTGCTCCTATCAAAAAGTACCAGTTGACTAATAATTGACCTTTCAAAGCAGAAGTAAGGGCTTAACGTTATAATATGACATCACATGAAGGACTTCTTGTTGATGAGTATAGAATTACAGTAGAAGTCGGAAAAAAAAAATTTAGAATGAAAATATTAATTAAAATGTTGCTTATAAAGTGGCACTGCTATTATTTTGCTCGGCACTGTATATTATGGTCATGAAAAAATTCGAACTTCAATGGGTCTCTTAATTATGTCTGTTTGTGTCTGAACGCTCGACTGCAGCCCAAACGGCTGTGCCGATGTGCTTTAAATTTCATAACTATTGTCTATGTTATAAGGCTACGATTTGAAGTAGGCATTTTCATTATTACCCTTAAGTTAACGGTACTTTAACTAAGGCTGAATTTGCAAATAAACACCATACAATACGACCCGGACGTGCTCCTTATTTTTTTATTTTTCTTACGCTTATATTTTAAAACTATCATAGCTGACCACCTTTTGAATACAAATGCCCGGGTAGCTGGTAAAAACGTATGACCCTACTACTACTAACTTTGTACTTATGCAAGCTTCTAAAAATGTTGCCGATAACAAACTTTTTCACCTTCAACCTCTGACCTATCTTAATTCGTTATGGAGTTCTAAATGATCGCAATCTGCTACATTGCAAAAAAAAAAGAAGTTCAATCATACCATATAAGTTACAAATTTATAAGTATTGTCATCGATTTAATAACTTTCGAATGATTGATTAACATTAGGCCATAGAGAGAAGTCAAATCGTCTGTATTTCGTATTAGAAGAGACGACAGTCGTCAGAATCTGAATGTTTGCAGTGATGCTTGAACCTGCCTTACAATTTTTATTTGATCTTATCATCAAAGTCTTGGTAAACATTGCATCAAAAGGTCTGTTCAAAATGTAGCATGAATGAATATTCTTATAGCTGAATGATCCGATAAGGTTATTTACATTTACTCACTCCGCAAAAACATATAAATGGCGCCCGACGATAGCACTGAATCCTAGTTTATCTTAACATTTGTTGCTTTGTTTTGTAGCTGATTGCTTTCTGTGTTTTTTTTTTTTTTGTCATATACGAGTAACTCTCAAATCGTATGCTCATTTTGCTTTATTCATTATACAGCTTGTTTCTTATTTGTTTCTCAACGTTACCACCGAAAGTTTATGTTGTTTTGGAGAATTGATATTATCGATAACAGTATTTATGGTATTAAATATTTCTTTGAAAAAAACAAAAAAAAAAAATTGCTCAATTGCTCATTGGTATTAAAATCCCAAAGAATCTCTTAAATTCATTTAATATTTCTACCGCGTTACATTGTGGGTATAACTAAACTACGACTTCAAGTTTCTACAGAGTACCAAAGTGTTTAAAAATACAAAACATAATTCGACTTAAATCAAACATTTTCAGTTATGTTCATTAATTTATTTATTAAGTAATTTTTTTTTATATATTAACATTAACGCATTTTATTTTTTAGAAAAAATTTTACCAAAAATTGTAAACCAAAAAATATTTACATTTAAATGAAAAATCAGAAGAACTGTAAAATGTTCTCCTGAGGGGTGTTGTTAGACAAATCGTTTTCTTTTCCATTATATATTTTTTAGTTTTTATCTTAGACATATTGTTTGTTGTTAAGGTAAAAGTATTTATAGATGAATTAAATAAACAAACAACAAAAAAAAATACATACCACTTTTACATATTTTATAGCAAATAGTCTCATAGAAAATAATAGAAAAAAACAACTGAGTGTATTTTTATTTTGATTGCACCGAGTGTAATTAACCTAGATGTTGTTTTTTATCAGGCTGAATATTTTTTTTATTCCTAAGAACACTACATTAACAACAAATATCTCTATTCAATATGTTTAATATACAATATATATATATATATATATATATATATATATATATATAAAAAAACATTTATGTATACAAAAATATAAAAAACAAACACCTACACAATTGATATTTATACTAGAAAATATTACAAGCAAAAATGAATATTTTTAAATCAAAACTTAATGTGGATATTTGCTATTAAAAATAAATATATATAAAAAAAAAATAAACATATTTTACAAAATATTTATATATACATATGAGAATGTTTTAAATCGCATACAAAATATACATACATATAAATTTAGAAAAAAAAAAAACAAATCAAATGTTTGAGCATTTATATAAAAAGATGAAAATTAAAAAAAAATTAAAAATAAAAGACAAATTTTATTGTATACATTCCAAAATATAAATGGACCAAATCTGTTATTAACTTTTATTATTGTGTAATAATTAATGCTGAGTCAAATGATTTTGTGAAAATCTACATACATGTACTATATACCTATCAAATTGTACTAAATGTTGGAAGTGTTTATTGTTTACGTTTCGTTTTTATTTTGTTTAATTGTTTTAAATTTATTGTTATTACGCAAAGTGTAATAGAATATGTGTGCATATATTTACTGTTAGCGTAATGGATGTGGTTAAAAAGAGAAGAAACTAAAATAAAAAAAAATAAAAAGAATAAAAGACATGCAATGTATTTTTTAGTTAAGTTAAGGTTCATGTTTTAATGGTTTTTTTTTTTTTTTTGTTTTAATTTATAGAGTAATGTTCGTTTTGACTTAATCTCTAAGAAAGAAAATTTTATCGTTGTTGTGCAAAGTAAATTTAATTTATTATAATAATTTTAATATTTGTTTGTCTTTTTTTTCTGAATAAATGTTTCTGTCAATGTTATTAAAATCGCAAAATACATTTGGTTTCACTGCTATAATAAAGTAAATAGATGGAAAAGGTTAGTAGAAATTATGAAATAATGTCTGGTCTTTATTGCCCCACATATACATACATATGTTTGTAGGTATGACGCATGACAAATTTTTTTCATATATAAGACAACCAACGTATTTAACTGTCTATTCTTAGAGCGGATTCTAGATCGCCGAAACAAGCTGCCGAAACGAGGTTCATTCACGGTGTTGCTGGAATAACTCGTAGCGATCGAGTGTGCAATACCAAAGTACGCGAGGTGCTCAATGTTGAGAAGCTACTTCTCCGAAAGGAAGATCTATGCTTCGATGGTTAAGTCACGTAGTGCGTATGCTCCCAGACCGGTTTCCAAGACGTGCCATGATTGCCGTGCCATCAGGTAGGCGACTCCTCGGTAGGCCTAGAAATAGATGGTTGGATCAAGTCCGACTTGTCTCCTGGAGCCGTCTAGGGATTCCTCCTGATGAGTTGAAGTTAATAGCGGAGAATCGAGAACGATGGAGAGCCCACCTGAGCATCCTACTCCACGACCCTCATGAAGGATTAGCAGGCATTGAAAAAATGTATGTTATGTATGTATTCTTAGAACGATTTTTGAAATACATACATACAGGGTCATCCAACAAGAGGTGTCATTTTAAATTTCGCGTCATTTTTAAACTGTCAAAATTCAACTTTCATTGTGATGACTTTAGGAGGTTATTAAATATGGATCGATACACACTCGCACAACATATTGAAATAGTGAAAATTCACTACAAAAACGGTGAAAATATCGGGGAAACGTTTCGTAAAGTTCGTACTATCTTCAAGCGCCTTCTCGCACAGCTATAGTGAATTTGATTGATAAATTTGAACGTCTCGGACAGGTTAGTGATGTGAAGACTCCAACTCATGTTCGTTCGGCAAGCTCAGCAGGTCATTTTGCATACAAATCTTGGCCTACACGCTTATAAGGTCCAGTTGACACAAGAATTGAAGTCAGCAGACTACGCACAACGCCGTACTTTCGCTGATTGGGTGCTGGAAATGAATGAACAAGATCATGATTATTTGCACAAAATTATGCTGAGTGATGAGAATTATTTTCATTTGTCTGTGTACTTAAACAAAACTGTTGCATCTAGGGCTCTGAAAACCCAAGAGAAATAGTGGAACAACCTCTTCATCTGCAAAGAGTGACAGTTTGGTGCGGTTTTTGGGCTGGCGGTATCATTGGGCCATATTTTTTTCGAAAATGATGCTGGTGCTACCGTTTCTGTGAATGGATTGCGTTACCGAACGATGTTGACCGACTTTTTTTTGTCTGAAACTGATGCTATGGACGTGGACGACATTTATTTCCAGAAGGACGGCGTCCCATGCCACACAGCTGGTGAAGTAATGGCTCCATTGCGTGACAAATTTCGTGGACGGGTGATTTCTCGAAATGGTGACTTCAACTGGTCGCCGAGATGGTAGGATTTAACACGAGTATCACCACTTTTCATACAAATTTTGCGTTTTTCTATTGATTCAAAAGACGTATTCCCGATGTCAGTCGAATTATTTATATCATTAATTAGGTCTGTTCGCGTACTCTCGCAAAACAACGAATTTTTACGAAAAGTTACGAATTTTTACGAAAACATGTTTGAGTACTGAGAATTTTCGTAGTTTTTGACAGAAGAGAGCGCTCTCGAGAGAGTAAGAAATTTCCCCATGCTGCGAATTTTGGTGCAAGAAATTTCTGTGGGCTAGTTTGTGAAAACTGTCAAATCTATCAAATCGCTGTATATGCGAATTTTTGCTGGATTGTTCCTTCTCTTTCTTTCTTTCGTGTACAATTGGGTTTGAGGTTTGACGTTTAAAAACTGGGCAACTTTTGCGGGTCAACGCGTTCGTTTACTTTCGTAATTTTACCTATTTTTGAGAGAATTTTACCCCCACTCGCGAAAATTTGACAAACTGCTAATTTTGATGCAGAAAGTACGCGAACAGACCTATTGAAGAACAACCTATTTTGTGAGATAAACCATTGGACAAATATAAACATAGAGTTGCTACGCAAAATTCTTGGAAAGAAATTTTAATATATATTTATCCAGATTTTCAGATTCCGGATGAAAAAAAAGACATGAATATGGTAAGTAGAAAGAAATCTGCCTGTGCTGTCAAGCTACACCCCTCGCCAATGAAACCGTATATACGTGAAAAACTCAAGTAAGCGTCGTGTGAACGAGGCTGAACGATGACAGTCAAAATTCCCCTCAACCCGATCAGAATGAAGTGAGGATAGCGATATCTAAACTTAAATCCAGCAAAGCTGCTGAAGCCGAACTTTTCAAGGCAGGAGGAGATGAGTTAATAAAGAGCATCCACCAGCGACTAAGATGGTTAGGGCATGTAGAGCGGAAACAAGTATAGGGGCACCTAAACCAACTTAGCGTACGCAACTGGAGGCAGTTGACTCGTAACCGGGCTAGCTGGAGAGGTTTGTTGGTTGAGACTCAGATCCACTTACTGTAGCTTCACCTAAGTAAGTAAGTAAGCACTTAAGATATTAAAGTTATTAAAATATAATTTTAAGACCAATTCAAAACATCTCGCACAAACCATTCAAATATTGATGATGAAGAAAAAAAAACGATTTCCAGAATGCGGTGTCTTTATCTCCAACAATACTGGACAATTCGGCATTTACAGAAACACAAAATCAAAATGACTTGACCGATGTAACTCAGCAGGTCACTATTGCGACCTCTGTTTTACCTCCAAAACAAGTTAGTATGTTCTAAAAAAGAACGAATAAACTCTTAAACAAAAGTTGTTATATGTCTAGTCATGTAGAGGTTGAACCTCCCAAAACGAAAACTACTCGTCGCTATTTTGAAGTATTTGCTAATGACATTAACGGCCTTCCAATTAATCTTGAATCGCAGTGCTCCCGAGAAGTGAAGTATGCCTTTTTGAACTTGACCAAGAAATATCAGGAATTGCCTGATGAAGAGCAACAACAAAAATGTTAAAAAAATACTAATTTCATTCCTACGATCAATGATTTGTATTTTAATAAAACCATTTTTCCTTTTAATAGAACGCAATAAAACTTTTTAATTTAAAAACAAAATAAATACCACAAACCTCAAAGTAAAAAATAATTGTTGCTCTGGAGAAATAGGGGTTTTAAACCTACTTGTCACTGTAGCGTTTAGGCCCAACTCTATATCCTCCAGCAAAGAATAAAACATTTGTGGCGGCAAGCGTAGATATTTTTGATATAATGTTTCATCATTTGACAAATACGTGTGGAACAGGTTTTAAAATTTGACTTCCTGCTCACGGACCATTGTATTATGTCGTTACATATGAAATTGCTGATCTTCTTATCATTAGTAAAGTGACCGTTATGGCGTAAGGTTGCGAAGACAAATTGAAAATAAAGTTTTTTTTTAAAGAGTGCAGTTTGGCCTTTCTAACGGTATATTTACACAATTATAATAGTTAATTAATCATCACTACGCATGAGGTTCCAAGTTCGAATCCCAGAAAATACCAAAAAGTTTTTTCACGGTCCCACCTCTCGCGAGCGTCTGACAAACATCCGAGAGTATTGTTGTCACGAAAAAGCTTCTCAAATCGCCGTTCGGATTCGGCATTAAACTGTAGGTCCCTTCCATTCGTGTGAAAAATATAACGCACACAACATGAGTGGTTGCGAGAAGCTTAGGCCCTGGCACTTTAAAGAGCTGTTGCGCCAAATATTTGTATTTGTATAGTTAATTAAATTAACTTTTTTACTTACATAGAGATTGCTTTCCACAATACATTTAAGGGCAACTTAACTTTTTCAATTGAAAACGCAGCCGCAGCAACTCGGGAAATTAACGGTGCTTTTGGTTTAGCTACGTGTAGCGAGAGAACAGTTCGAAATTGCCTTGGCAAGTTCGACGAAGGTGATTTTTCGCCAATGATTTTTTATGCCAAGAGATAGACCAGAGGAGGTTATTGATAATGAAGAACTTGCAGCAGCTGTTGAAGAAAATCCTAGCTTTGTTGCAAAGTTCGAAGTCAACTGCAACCATGAGTCGTCATCTTTCAGCCATCACAAAGTTAAAAAAAACTAGAGCAATGGATGCCCACGTCTTAACACCAGCGAATATGCAACGACGTTTGGGGGTGGGAAAACCAACAGACACCGTGTGGATCCTTTCTTGCATCCTATCGTCACCTGCGACGAGATGTGGATCCTATACAATAATCGGAAGAAGTCGGGAGAATACGTAGACGTGAGTGAGCTTCCCAGGGGACTTGCCAAGACAGGCTTACACCCCAAAAAGGGAATGGTGACAGTATGGTTGACGAGTGAGGGAGTTGTCCATTATTCGTTTCTCAAACGCGGAGAAACAATCACGGCCAAGTCATATATAATGCACAACAAATTGCGCCAAAAACAGCCGTCACTGGTAAATAGGCATGGTCCCATACTGCTGCATGATAATGCAAGACCAACGCTCCTGAAGCTGGTGGACTTGGGATATAAAGCTTTGCTTCATCCGCCTTACTTACCAGACAGACCTTTTCCGAAATTTGGGCAATCACCTCCAAAATAGACAGCTCAATAGCCCAGATGCCATCAAATAGGACTTTGAGGACTTCTTGCTATAAAAGGATAAGAACTTTTTTAAAGGGGCATATTTGCTTTAATGGAACGTTGGAAAAGTACCACAGATGTAAATGGAGATTATTTTTTGGAATGCTTTGTTAATTTTTGAAATAACGTTGTTTAACGTTACGAAAACATATGCATACATGCATATTTAATAAGGTAAGCCGTTTTTTTATGCACAGAGTAGCTGGACTGATTACTAGCCCTTTATTTTACAGCTCAGAGTCCAAATTGTTATACAATATTAAGTTTTATTTGAAAATTAAAAAAAAAACATGCTTTTGTACATATGTAGGAGTATGTGCAGTCTGATACGTAAAGCATGAGTATAAATTGTGATGCTACAGGTCTGGAATGGATGTTGGGTAAATTTTTAATAGTACTAGCTGCGTTTGCTCGGCGATACTCGGGCGTTTGAGGGGTGAATGCAGGTGAATGGGGTTGAGACCACCACGGTATTGTATTTTCTTTGTGCTTAAGAATACTCATGTTAAATTTTGTGTAGATACGTTGAACTATTCTGAAGCCTCTATGGAACAAATTTTAAGTTTAACTCGGTCAACATGCTATTAAATGGCGCCCAACGGATTTTGCTATTTTTTTTTTTTTTTTTTGGAAACCACATCTTAAGGTCCATTCACAGCTCAGCGACAGCGATTTTAACATTTTATTCACAGCTGCTTTTTTTATTTGGTCGCAAAACAAAAGGTGAGGTTAAACTCTCGCGAATGTTTTGGCCGTGGGAATGTGGATTGCGTCCTACAAGTGTGAAGTGTGAATAAAAGTTGACAGTTCGCAGAAAGCATTCGCTTATTCGCGGAAAAATCGGTGAATTGTTAATTTCTTCGCAGAAAGTAATTACAATTCAACTTTTTTTATAAAATATTAATCGATAGATTAAGGTCCGTTCTTTTGGAATAGTAAAATTGCCAATGGTGTGCTTATAAATGTGCTAAAAATGGTTTGTTCGCAGTTCAGGCATTCGCAGGTCGCTGAGCTGTGAATGGACCTCAGCAATTACGTAAGGAATTACCTCAATGTAAATCTGGTATGCTGACAGCAATTTAGCAGTCAATTTTCTTATCATGTAGTCATACTTCTTCTAGTCATGTACGTAGTATATACTACGTTTTTTTTTCTTTATAATAGTTGTCTAAGATTTTCTTAATTTTTTGTAGAATCCACAACCAATTTAAGCCGGTTTTTCAGTTTTTAAAGGAAGGTGCACCCAGGGTAACGTTAATAGCTCAGGTCTTGTACAGTCTTTTTAGGTATGAACTCAGTGGTGCTTGGATAGTGGAAAAGTCAAAACACGCACAGCCTTCCGTGCACCTTGCATTTTGAAAATCAAGTCATACTCAGTAGTGTGGGAAAAGACAAAACACGAAATTATATTAAAGAGGTACTTGTGTATGCCATGGTATAGTAGTAATATATTCGGTTATTGAGTGGAAGATCTTTGGTTCAAGTTCCAGCCATAAATATTTAATTTTACAGTAATAATATTAAATGATGCGCAAGCACACGCCTTGCTAGAGTACACAAAACACGTACTCGGAAGATTACTAGAAATCAAGACCGAATGCGAAATGATAATGGATTCTGCCTAACTTAGTTCGGACACCACCCGTGGGGAGTACATACTGAAACCCATTACCACCTGCGTTTGAAACATACATTAAAAACACATCTTTCTTACGTCGTTAAATTACTAAGTTACATCCAAAGACTCATACTTTTAAGCGCTAATATTAAAAAAAATATACTAACGTTTTTATAAGCGGCAGCCGGTTTATTTTTTTTTCTATAAATTTGTAGATGAAAAGAAACTTCGCAAAGTACGGAAAATTATCTGTAAGTCTTGGTAAATTGAATTAACCGGTTATTAAAATGCTCTTTGTTACTCCATGTGCAAGATCAACTATCTGAAATTATACTGCAATTGGGAGGTGATTATGGTCATTTGTGTTTAATACAAGGTCGACTTCATTTTAGAAAAACGTTTCGACTCCTCATCAAGTAGTTAAATCCAACACCCAGCTTCGGAACGTCCAAAGAAGTCTCGGCTGGTTCTTCATCTATCTTCAAACCAAATAATGAGTAGCTTTCTTTTTTGTAATTGATTTATTATTACGAAAAAAATTACTAAATAAAATTATAATTCAAAAGTTACTCTTGAAAAATTATTTATTAAATTCTCCCCCCAGGTAGGCGTGTCCATCCGCGTTTCATTCGTATTTCTCGAATAATCTTTTCTTTAAGTCTGGCGGATAGGTCACATAGATATAGTGCTCATTATGTGCCAAATCATTTTGGATGTCTGTTGATGAGGGCGGCCGCATTATCGTCGCAGCATCAATCGTTGTCCCCGCCGAGGAGTACTTTCCACCGATAATTGTCGTATCACAGTCACCCATTGTTACAGCCGTCGAAGGAAGTCGAGTTGTGACTTCACGACGCTCGTAAATCTCCTGTTGCGGATGATGCGTCAAGTGATGTGCAACTGGTGGTGGAGGACCAGCAATATAACGTGGACTACTGTGGTGTTGAGGCGGATAGTGATGGTAGTCGTAGCGATGAACATTGTTGCTGATTGTCGTCTCTTCGGAGCTAAACATTTTAAAATCTCCTTAAGAAATTGTAAATGGAATGTAGTGGAATGGTTGAGATACTTACTCGAAAAGTATCCATATGATGTAGTAACAAAAACAAATACCCAGTGAGAGTACCATAACAAGTATAAGGATAAGTCCCCAGGGGAATGCTCTCGGTTCGAGTGGTCCATCCTCCCAGTACCGATCACAGGATAAGTACCAGCAAACAGCTTTGTTCATTTCATCTGCAATTAGATGAGGTAAGTCAGTAGGAGTAGTTAGAGAAGTTATTTTAACGTTATGCTTTGTAAGAAGAAATAAAGTTTATGACGAGAGAGTATTATGTTATCCTTAACACTGGTCAACAAACACAACAGATTAGGCACATTGATGATGTGGGGTCGAAAATCGAATTAGACAACTCTGTTGTTACAGGAAAGGTAGGAACATTTCACCCATATCCGGCGCCTGATACACGGCACAAATGCTGGATACAGGGCGATTTTTATGCCGGACAAATCTCAGCCTTATGCCGGATACATCAAAGTAAGCAGAACTAAATACAAGCTTTCACACTATTTATCCGACAGCGGATACACAGCGCCGTTCACAATATTTTCACACGTATCCGGTGCCGGATATACGACTTACTAAGTCGCAAAATAATATAAAAACGACTTTTGGGTGGAGTACAATTTATTTATAGTATTGTACTTCGACTAAATTAAGTTTGATTCTACGTGTAGATGACTTGAAAGCATAAATATTGGGCCAAGTGTGATTACCTGTTTATATCGCATGCCCCTCTCCAGTAAGTTTCACTAGCTCTTCATTTTCTCAGACTACAATAAATACAAAATATACTTGTATGAGCTTCCTAAGATAAAGAATTACCTCTTACCATACTTGTCGAGATGACTGTCGAGCTTGGAAATGTATTTAATGTCAATTGAATATCTTAATACTTGATAATAAAGTCAAGTAGATTATAGCCTTTCAAGTAACACGATGTCTCACTTGATGAGGTTCCAAATGTATTTCTTAACGCAATAGAGCTGAGATTATAATCGTATGTTTCACAATTTAAAGCTTTCATGATTTGCTATGGACCAATGATACCAATGTGTGATAAACCTACAAAGTCAGAAAAGAGTGGGGGTATCCATCAATTCAAGTTTCTTATGAGGTCCAGGGCTTCAAATCGTAAGAAACTCCTGAAAATTTATTCTATTTTCAGAAAAACGAAGAGATAGACAAACTTGCTCGAAAAGGGCCACGAGGCTTGAACATGTACTACTTAAATCACTTTTTTTTTTACTTCTCTTCACCCAATTTTAAGAATTTTGAGCCATTTTCTAAATTTAGTCTACACTCTGAATAAATTGTACTCTTGTACTCCATCCAAAACTCGTTTGAATATTATTTTGTAACATAATAGGCAAGTCGTATCCGATGGCGGTTAAATAGGGTGAAAGCTCCCATTTAGTTCTGTGTACTTCGATGCATCTGGCGCCGAGTATATGGCATCCAGTGTCGGATACAGCTGAGGTTTGTCCGGCATTAAAAACGACATGTATTTGTCATTTGTGTATCCGGTGCCGGATAAGTGTGAAAGCTCTCATTAAGTTCTGTACACTTTGAACCAGATACACGGCGTCGTGTATAGGCCATCGGATATGTGTGAAAACTACAACCGTGTATCCGGCGCCGGATATATGTGAAACAGGCCGTAGTATGAATATCAAATACGCAGTACTCCATACACAGATGGATTGCAAAACCTGTTGCGATATTTGTCTAAAGTAGTGGGTTTCTAATGAGTGGCATTCAAAGGGTACAAATTACATTCTAGTACCACGGCTGAAGATTTGGTTCTAATCCGTTTGGATATTAGCTACTTTGCCATACGTGAAGCTAAGATCTATAGGAGTATGGCTTTTAGAAGAAAAAGAGCTTCGAAATGTATTACTATGATCGGATTATTCTATCCCTTGTCATAGGGGTTTATCAAAGATAACGTCACCCAGCTAATTGTTAGGCCGTTGAGACCACTGCTTTACTAATAAAAATCCTAGCAACCACAAGTTTCTAATGTCTACTGTTGACGAACTTCACAAACGAAATAAGAACATTGACACGTGCAGCTAAGTAACCACTGGAGGCTTAGACTGCTATAAAGTAGATATTACGACCATCCAAGAAGTGTGATGTGACCAGAAGTACTAAAAACTGTGTTGTCCAATTGGGTGACTCATGTAAGAAACAGAAGCAACGCTTATATGTAAGATAAACTTAGACACAATCTGTTGAATCTTAAATAAGGAGGAAAACGTGGCTCACTTTATGAGAGTGCTTGCAGAACAATGAGTTATGTAAATATTTCCGGCGAAATGTTCTTGAAAGAAACGAGGTGCTGCTAATACTAAATGGGGAATCCGAGGACCAATGGAATACGCTATACAAATTTGTAAATGAGGCCTTCTGGTATAGAAAACGACTTATAGATGAATTCAACTATTAGTTGGATACATAAAATATTACAATATATTTTAGACATTATAACTTTAATTAAGTATAACATTCGCCAATAGACGATACGTCAAAGTTGTAATTTTATGTTGTTTCTTTAACAAAAATATATTATTATTGCAGCGTAATAGGCTTCGTCTTCTTCCTATTTCGGCGAAGTTATAATCTGAAAACAAGGGATCATAACCCTCCCACTTCACCGCATTTCTACTGATCTTGTGAGGTTCGCCTATTTGACCTCAGAAAATATCGGCAGGCCTCCCGATTTTGGATCACTCCGTTACTGAGGACAATGAAATGCCGATGTCGTCGCATGTGTGTGATCCAGACGTTTATAGGCCTGCCTCTCCTGCCTAGCGATGGAACGTACATTGATATTGCCTTTTTAACAGGGTTTAAATGATCTATTCTTTGAACGTGGCAATACCAGCTGAGTCGGTCGCGCTTTATTTTTCGTAAGGTGGTTTCGTTGACGTAAGGGCTTCCACGGATCTTCGAACTTCTTCTACAGTGTAATAGGCTACAGAATAACATTCGACTTTCCAAAAGGGGCGAACGCTGATCATGAAATCTATCAGCAGAGGGGAAAGGAGCTGAACCAACTTCTTCAAAACAGTGTGAGAAGCGCAAAGTTGAATCGATAGGGAGGTAGATATTACTTTAGGAATGATGTTCGAAAATATTAACAAAATATAAAAAGAATAAGTTAATGCTGCAATGCACGAATAAGAGCTTACAAAGACAAACAATCTAGTCGAAGAATCACAGCAGATTCGAGGGATTTGAAAAGAATAATTCTGCAGACCGTTAAGGAACAATGACTACTAACAGCCCACAGTCTTGCAGAATAAACAATTCATGAAGGTAACAATGGAAAATAAATGAAAAATGAAAGTCCAAGGAAGCTGCTGAATCAGGTTACCTAGCTGTCGAGCTCTTTAAAGATGAAAACTAATTCGTGAAATTTGATCGGGCAAAAGTAGGCCCCTTTGGCACAATAGATCTTATAGGTCTCATTTCTTACAAGACCCTAGTATAGTATATAGGGCCCATAATACATTCATATAAATTGGCATCCATTCTCTAAGCACCGCTTATAAAATCGCGACACACACCATCTTCTAATCGATTCCAAAACTGCCTAAAACTTCGATCTAAAATGCCTGGGGCTCCCTCAATTCCGAAACCAACAAAGGATTCGAATTTTCGTAAATATATTTAGAGTTTCGTAAACAAAATGCAATGGTAAAATGTTGTATAAATTGGAAGTGGTGGTCATATCCAGAAGTATTGAAGCAGTTGAAGAAGTTTAAGTACCTCAAGGTCTTATTCACGAGTGATGGAATGAGCAATGGTGAGTTATTCTGCAAGATTAGTCAGGCTGAATTAATTTTAAGAGAGCTTGATCGATCTTGGCTGGTCAAACGGTAGTGCATGCGATCATATGAAAACACAAGCGTTTTCACTCAGCTGAGGCCTACTAACTCCTACTCTCAACCTCCACGCGGTGACAGCCGGGTGCCTAGTACCTTAATCCAAGAAGTGGGTAACCAACCCCGTTTGGCGGATTCTTGGTGGCAGCAGATGAGAGAGGGGGGGAAGAGTGCTTTCTCACTAGAGCACTTCTTCCTGTTCCAGGCGGCAGCGGACGAATTCCCTAGACGGAGTCAACGGTGGCGTCTATAGTTTCAGTTACGTTGAACTTAGTCAACCTTGCGCGAGCTGCTTCGACGTATTCGGATCACAGGTCGGTAAGGAATTTCCAATGTTGGTCAGGACCTTAGAATCGAGATGGTGGCGGAAGAGCCCTTAATAGGCCAACGGCAGCGCTCATACTCACGTAGTGGACTACTGGCACCGGTGTACCCGGCCTCTCGTCCTAGGGAAATAATTAAGGAACTGGCCCTCCAGGTTGGGGATTGTGCCGTCGGGGTAATTTCCCTACCACGCAAAAAATCGATGGTTCCGAAACAACCAAAAGCCTCGGATAAGGATGACTCAACTAATGACGACCCCAGCAAACGAAATAAGGACAACGACCTTCGGATCTGTACGTGGAATGTTCTGTCCCTTTACAGACCACGTGCAGCCGAACAACTAGCAGAGGCCCTAGACTGTTATAAAGCAGATATTACCGCCATCCAGGAAGTGCGATGGGATGGGCCGGGCAAATACGGTGATTGCTACAGAGGCAACAGGCAACGCTTATTCGGATGCGGATTTGTCATACGCGGCAGACTTAGGCAAGAAGTCTTCCGACACGTTAGCGACTATCCGGATCAAGGCTAAATTCGCTAACATAAGCCTAATATGTGTTCATGCCCCCACGGAAGAAAAGGACCCTGCCACCAAAGAGTGTTTCTACGAGCTCCTCGACAAAACATACGAGCAATGTCATAAATACGACGTTAAAATCGTATTGGGCGATTTTAACGCCAAAATAGGAAAGGAGGACGTCTTTGGTAGGTCAGTCGGTAAGTATAGCCTACACGACACCACGTCTGATAACGGACTAAGGCTAATTGATTTCGCTGTGGAGCGAAATGTCACCATAGCAAGCACATGGTTTCCTCATCTCGATATTCATAAGCAGACATGGCGGTCTAATGATCATGTAACGATCAACCAAATTGATCATATTGCGATCGACGCAAGGCATGCCTCCAGTATTCTGGATGTCCGGACCTTCCGAGCGGCCAACATAGACTCGGATCATTACTTTGTTGTAGCCAAGGTACGAATACGGATATCCCAATCTAAGCAACAAAGAAGAATTACTGTGAGAAAATTTAACGTCGAAAAGCTACAATCGCAAGAGACCGCCAGACTCTTCGCTGAACGCGTATCCCGAAATCTCTCAATCACCCCTTTGCCGCCAGCATCAAGTACCGAAGACCAGTGGCAACGCTGCCAACATGCCATCAGAAACGCCGCGACTGATGTGCTGGGTCTCGCTCGCCCACCACCGCGAAACCCCTGGTTTGACGAAGAATGCCGGCGAGTGCATGTAGCAAAACAAGAAGCATATAAAGCGGCGCTGCAAAGGAAGACGAGAGCTGCTCGTGAGCTCTACGAGCAAAAGAGACGGGAAGAACATCGGCTTCTCCAAAAGAAGAAGAAAGAACATGAGAAGCGCGCGTTTGAGAATATCGAGAGCTTATACTCCAGGAACAATGTACGGAAGTTTTACCAAAAGGTAAAAAGAACGTGTCAGAGGAGCAATACCCGTACAGAAACCTGTAGAGATGAAAATGGAAACCTCGTAGTAGAATCACAGTCGATGCTGAGAATATGGAAAAACTACTTCTGCAGACTGTATAACGGCGACGAAGACCAACATCCCGCTGTCATGCAGAATGAACCATTCAACATAGACGATGATAATCAAAATTTCCGTCCACCTGACCAAAACGAAGTGAGGATAGCAATATCCAAGCTAAAATCGAACAAGGCTGCTGGACCTGACTTACCGGCCGAACTTTTCAAGGCAGCTGGTGATGAATTGGTAGAGTGCATACACCAACTCATTTCTAAGATTTGGTCAGACGAGTGTATACCTGATGAATGGAATCTCAACATCGTTTGCCCGATCCACAAGAAAGGAGACCCCCTCAACTGCGCCAATTATAGAGGCATCAGTCTCCTCAACATCGCATACAAGATCTTTTCTGTGATATTGTGTGAACGCCTGAAACATTTTATCAAGAGCCTGATTGGACCCTATCAGTGCGGTTTCAGGCCAGGAAAGTCCACCATCGATCAAATCTTCACACTTCGGCAGATCCTGGAGAAAACCCAAGAATTCCAAATCGATACTCACCACCTCTTTATCGATTTCAAGGCCGCCTATAGAGAAGAGCTTTATAGAACCATGTCTAGTTTTGACATCCCTGCCAAACTTGTCCGTCTGTGCAGGCTGACGATGGAGAACGCTAGCTGCTCCATCAAGGTCGGTAATGACCTCACCGAGACCTTTGATGTTAAAAAAGGTTTTAGATAAGGTGACGCGCTGTCATGTGACTTCTTCAATATTGTACTTGAACGGATTGTGCGGAACTCACAAGCCAACACCGGAGGCACAATCTATTACAAGTCTGTACAACTGCTTGCATTTGCCGACGATATAGATATTATCGGAAGATCTCAGCGGGCTGTCACCGGTGCTTTTGCAAGCACCAAAATGGGTTTGGCGATAAACGAGGGCAAAACCAAGTATATGCTGTCAACTAGAAGGGAAAACCAACATCGACGAATTGGACAAAACGTCACCGTGGGCAGCTATAACTTCGAGGTAGTAAGGGACTTTGTCTACCTTGGCTCTGCTATAAATTCTACTAACAAAATCAGTGCAGAAATCAATCGAAGAATAACTCTTGCCAATCGCTGTTTTTTTGGGCTTATAAGGCAATTCAACAGTAAAGCCCTATCTCGAACAACTAAGGAGACTCTATATAAGACCTTGATCATCCCAGTCCTGCTTTACGGCGCTGAAACATGGACTTTATTAAAAGAGGATGAAGATATCCTTGGTCGTTTCGAGAGAAAAATTCTTGGTAAGATTTTCGGTTCCGTTTGCGTTGACGGGTTTTGGATGAGAAGATTCAATCACGAACTATACGAGCTGTACAGCGACATCGACTTAGTCAAAAAACTGTGTATTGGACGTCTGAGATGACTAAGACATGTAGAGCGAATGGACACCATCGCTCCGGCCCGCAGAGTCTTCGAATCTAACCCCGAGGGACGACGCAGTAGAGGGAATCATCGCCTTAGGTGGCGCGCACAAGTTCAAGGGGACCTCGACCAACTTGGAGTGCGCAACTGGAGGCAACTAGCTAAAGACCGAGCTAAATGGAGAGGCTTGTTGGTTGAGGCCCAGGTTCACCCCGAACTGTAGCGCCACCTAAGTAAGTAAGTAAGTTGATCGATCTTTTATAAGCATGCTTAAGTTTTTCGGGTTTCACAGTCATATAAAAATATTGGTTTAGCTAAGCCAAGCATTTGAAGTGATTGTGAACAGTTTGTGGGCAATTAACTACTGTGAATGGATCGGAGATGTGAAATAGAAAAATGTCTTGTTAGTGATGCAAATAATTTGTTCTTATTTTCAATAAAAGAAGAGTGGAACATGTGTGATGACAAAAACGAAGTGCGAATTTTAGATTAATGAGCTTGGTGCTCATCCATAAAAATATAATTTGCTCCAAGACACAAAACGCGGAATGCTTCGACATCCGAAATCTTATGAAGAAATCAACTTTATCCCACCTATGAAAGTTGTCAACACGATGTTGAATATTTTTTCCCTTCTAACGTGAACCACAAAATTATCATATTCAGAATCACTAATATCTTCTTGGTTTGAATGTATTTCCATATTGAAATATAATTAATAGAAAATAATGTCATCCGAAGCATGAATAAAAAAAGAAAATATCGCGGACATTTAGCTGGTATCAAGCAATAGGTATTGCCAGAGAACATTTTTACGTGTCTATTTACATACGTTTAACCATAAAACACAAGGGGCGCAGGTCTTTAACGAGATTTATAAGTGAATTCCACTCAGGTATGCCTTGCTAATTTGCCTCCGTTGTAAGAGAGTAGATATTTATTGAGTAAAGCAATATTCCAACAAATAAAACAAAAAAATAAATTATTTTTCAGGGTTAAGTTCATGTCCATAAATAAAGTAGTTATACAATATTAAGGTAATGTGCTAATACTGGTAACATCGAATGATGAATTTTGCTCTGACAGTAGTTAAGCCAATAATTAAGCCACCAAAATCGGCGGCTTAAGTTATATCAACACTTAAGTGGAGTTTAGCTCTTAAGCCAGCACTGTGAAACACCAAGATGAGTTAAACCGAGCTTAGGCTCCAATTGAGGCTTAAGCTCTAACTGTGAAACCGGGTGTCGAAGACATAGTTCTTTTATTCGGATTTTGAGAGTTGCTCACCTATGGTCATGAAATATTGGTAGTGACCGAAAGAATAAGATACAAACTGCAAATTACGATTTTTTTGTGGTGTTACCAAAATAACTCGCAAGGATTGAGTAAGAAATACTAGAGTACAGGAAAAACTCAATGTTGAGCAGATACTTCCCGAACGGAGCGATGTGCTCGTATATTACACATAGTTCTAGTGTCCCCAAACTGGCTTCTGAAATAACTTGGTAGCAACAGGTAAGTGATATGGTTGGATCAAGTCCTGTGGATTCCGACTAATGAATTGGTTTCAGTGGCGTAGGTTTGAGCATCCTAACTCTGCGGAGCTCTAGAAGGATAAGCAGGTCATTGAAAATAATGATGATGGTAAAGAGCTGCCAAGGAAACTACATACTAAAAACTAGAAATTACTATACATAGTTGGTAGTTAGAGATTAAAGGTAGGATTCTGCTTACCTAAGCTCCGTTATAAAGTCGAGTAATCACCCTTACCCATATAATTCTGTTGTAATGCTCCAAAAAAAGCAAATAGACTATATTTTTAGACCCTAAGATCCTTGTCGTCCCAGTCTTGTACTGCGCAAAATCAAATACTATATATTATATTTGAAAAAAAAACACTGAAACAGAAGATTCAATGGTGAATTAGACGTGTTATAGGGCGACATCATTCTAGTCACAAAAGTGACTAGTGACTATTGCATATACGAGATACGTGCATATTAACACGAAGCTGAAATGATGAAAAATTGGCTGGAGACGATTTTGTTTAGGGCCTTGAACTATAGCGTCATCTAGAGTAACTAAGTCCTTGTACATCAAGAAGGATAATATTCTCAGCGAAACTTTTGATATCGAAGGGACTAAGAGCAAAACAAGACAAGGCTACATATGAAGAAATGATGTATACTTCGTTACTTAAAGTGGGGATTTGAATTTATGTAGTGAAGAAGTGACATCTTTCCCAATAGAAACTAAGATTCATTTTGGAGAGGGGTAGTCCAATATTTCGCAGCACGTTTGGGTTGACCACATCCATTAAATTGAGGTATACCTGAGTTGAAGCCAATATTTAATTAGATATTGCATTTTGGCGGTTGGAAGTTCGAAGATCCGTGGAAGCTTTCACGTCAAGGAAACCATATTACGAAAGATAGAGCACGACCGGCTCAGCTGGTATTGCCACATTCAAAGAAAAGATGTTAAAAAGGCAATATCAATGAACGTTCCAAAGACATCGGGAGGCAGAAGAGGCAGGCCTATAAGGGCCTGGATCACACAAATGCGACGTTATCGGCATTTCATTGGCCTCAGTAACCGAGTGATTCAAAATCGGGAGGCCTGCCGATATTTTCTGAGGTCAAATAGGCGAACCTCACAGGCGGCTCAGTAGAAATGCGGTGAAGTGGGAGGATTATGATCACTTGTTTTCGGATCATAACCTCGCCGAAATAGGAGGAAGAAGAAGATTGCATTTTGGCAGCGAGAAGAAGTCGAGGAGATT
The DNA here is from genome assembly GCA_945910035.1 of Brachypalpus laphriformis. Classification (NCBI taxonomy): domain Eukaryota; kingdom Metazoa; phylum Arthropoda; class Insecta; order Diptera; family Syrphidae; genus Brachypalpus; species Brachypalpus laphriformis. Next base: position 132,660,061 of record OX246755.1, read on the forward strand.
AGAGTATCGTGATCACAGAAACATGGTAAGAAAAAAATTTCACTCATAGTCCAACAAGTATGTAATCCCCGTGCAGGGACGGGTTAAGAATATCACTGCAGCGCCCCCCAACAACCAGCGCTTGTCGTAAAAGGCGACTAAGGGGGACAAATCAGATCTAGGCAATATAACACCCAAGTGAGCCTAGCGACACATATACTACCTTAAAAACACTCCCACAAGTGTGCATGCGAGTCCGTGGGTTGACACGACTGGAGATCACCGGTGTCATAAAAGAAAGATCAAACAATACTAAAACAGGAGCATGCACGTGTCAAACAAGAAACACCATCGCAATATGGTGCAAAAATTGTATTGCAAAACTGTATCATTATGATAATACTTGCAAAAAGGAAAGGCACTACCCCGCCAGGCACTACCACTGCTGTGCATGGTACTGATCCTGGACCGAGCAGAAATGTTCGGGTCAGAGCTATACGGATTCCGGGGGCTAGCATCATAATGAAACAGTTTGGACGCAATTTACGGGTCGCGAGTTGGAACGTTGGAAGCATGACCGGTCGAAGTTACGAGCTGGAAGAGATGATGAATAGAAGGCGGGTGGACATCTTGTGTGTCCAAGAGACGAAATGGAAAAACACCGGGAATCGGGCGCGTTTCTTGGACGTTAGGACAAAAGATTACAAAATGTTCTACTACGGAACGGAAAAGGCTAGGAACGGAATCGGTATCATCCTTGCGGCAGAGCTACTTGGAAACGTCTTGAGCATTTCGAAGTCCAGCGACCGTTTGATGTCTCTCAAACTAGTAATACAAGAAGAGGTGTGGAATATTGTCAGTGCATATGCTCCCCACGATGGGTACAATCAGAGAGATAAAGATGCATTTTGGCTAGATTTCCACAATCTCCTTAAGGACATCCCAAAGGAAGAATTTCTGTTTGTTGGAGGAGATTTGAATGAACATGTCGGGAAATCAAACGAAGACTATGAAGACTGCCATGGAGGACTAGGATATGGCACCAGGAACCTTCCTGGTGAAGACATCCTAAGCATGTGCAAATCACACGGTCTTATCGTGTTAAATACCATGTTCATTAAACAAAGCCGACACCTGATCACTTACAGGAGTGGTGGAGATGAAACTCAGATCGACTACCATTTGGTAGGCAGTTTCATGAAGCCTCGGGTAAAAGATTGCAAAGTGATCCTGGGAGAGGCAATCGCTCGACAACACCGTCTCCTGCTAACAGAAATTTTTATGAAAACACCAAAGAAAAGCAAACAAACAAGGGTCTCTGAGAAAATCAAGTGGTACAATCTGGACAAAGAAAAAGGCGAGGCTTTTGTTTTCGTAATGAAGAATTACCTCTCTCACACCATCAACGGAGCTGAGGATGAAGAGTGCAGAGCACAAAATATGTGGGATTCCCTACAGCGAACTTGCTTAAAGAAGGCCAAATCACTGCTAGGAGCTTCAAAAGGCCACCATCAACACGCCAAAGAAACATGGTGGTGGAGTGATGAAGCTAAGAAAGTGATAAATGAGAAGAAAGTGGCTTTCAAAGCTTGGTCAAAGTGCCCCTCTAATAATAGTGACGAAAAAGCTCGCCTCGAAATGGAATAATGCTGCAAGAAAAAAGCGAAGAAGAAGTGCGCTCAGCTTCAAGCAGAGAGTACGGAGGGCCTGTATCGGGAGCTGGAGAAAATATTTTCCCCGGTTGCTGATGCAAACCAGGCTATCCAGGAGCTGCGAAGACACAATATGAACAAGAGTGCAACTATCTTCAAAATAGCCGCCCAAAGAAGGAAGAATGCTCAGGAGATTCGTTCGCCAAAGTTCATTAGCAATGCTCATGGCCAGCTTCTTGTGGATGACGACAAAATTCTGCAGAGGTGGCGGCAGTATTGTGAAGAGCTTTTGAATGAACAGTTTCCCCGGCTATACTTTCCAAGAGCCACCCCTAACTGTGAAGAAATACCCGACATTACAGTCGAAGAAGTTAGTGAGGCGGTCAAATACTCCAAAAAACGAAAAGCGATTGGGCCAGACGAAATACCCTCTGAGTTCTGGAAAAAGATGGGAGATATCGGGTTCAGATGGTTCAGAATTCTCATCTCCAAATTCGTGAGAGGTGATCCAATGCCGAATGAATGGAGGGAAAGTTACCTTCTCCCTGTATACAAAGGGAGGGTGATACGCGAAACTGTGATAACTACCGTTCGATCAAGCTGATGTCACATACCATGAAGATCGTTGAGCGGGTATTAGGTGGCCGACTGCGAAAAATAATACGGCTATCTGATGATCAGTGCGGGTTTGTCTCGGGTAAATCAACCACAGATGCAATCCAAAGTATAAGGATCATAATGGAAAAACATCGTGATTCCTTAAGGGATTTGCATATTGTATTGGTTGACTTTGAAAAGGCATTCGACAGACAACCACGAGATCTGATATGGGTGGCGCTAAGACATCGAGGGGTTCCAGAAACATATGTACAGATGATCATGGACATGTACGAAGGAGCAAAGACAAGAGTAAGATGCCCCGCTGGAGTAACCGAAGAGTTCCCAATCAAAGTCGGGGTGCACCAGGGAAGCGTTTTAAGTCCTTCGCTCTTTATTACAGTCCTTGATTATCTGCTTGAAGGTAAAGTGATGGACCCCAAGGTACATCAGTTATTCTTTGCTGACGATGGAGCCATCATAAGTGAGGATCCTACATCCCTACAACGAGCACTTGATGTGTGGGTGGACGTTTTGGAGGGAAATGGGTATCACATTAGTTCAAAAAAGACAGAGTACTTGTGCTGCCCGTTCTCTGATCCATTCAAGCCTATTCCAGACATTTATTTGAATGGAACAGTGCTTCCCAAGTGCGAAAAGTTCAAATATCTGGGATCTATGATCAATAGCAAAGCAACTTGTGATGACGACATCAATCATCGTGTAAGCGTAGGGTGGATGAAGTGGCGAGAAAATTCCGCTATCTTCTGTGACAGAAAAATGCCCCCTAAGTTAAAAGGAAGGCTCTACACCGCAGTTGTACGTCCAGCACTCACATACGGTTCACAATGTTGGACGATGTACAAAAAGTATGAGAGTAAATTAACGGCAGCTGAGATGAAGATTCTTCGCATGACAGCAGGAGTGACCAAGCTTGATCGAATAAGAAGTTCGAAGATCCGTGGAAGCTTTCACATCAAGGAAACCATCGTACAAAAATTAGAGCGCGACCGGCTCAGCTGGTATTGCCACGTTCAAAGAAGAGATCATTTGAACCCTGTAAAAAAGGCAATATCTATGCACGTTCCAAAGACATCGCGATGTAGGAAAGGCAGGCCTATAAAGGCCTGGATCAGACAAATGCGACGACATCGGCATTTCATTGGCCTCAGTAACCGAGTGATCCAAAATCGGCAGGCCTGCCGATATTTTCTGAGGTCAAATAGGCGAACCCCACAGGCGGATCAGTAGAAATGCGGTGAAGTGGGAGGGCTGTGATCCCTTGTTTTCGGGTCATAGCCTCGCTGATAAAAGGAAGAAGAAGAAGTCCAACAAGTATGTAAGCTATGCTCTTTTTGCTACAGTACCAGGGACAAGTGGATTATTAAAACTTAATACTCATTCTAAGTAAAATCTTATAAATATTTTTTTTACCTTCCATTTCTTTGAACGCATGATCAGTCATTTGTAGCAATAGGCCTGCTATGCAACTCCTCACCAGGAATTCACATTTCGACTTTAGTTTATTGAGCTCCTCCGTGCGGCAGTTGGCCCTCACTTTTTGAATGTTTAGCGAGCTTCCGTTGTTGGTTTTGTTATTGGTCTCTTCGGATACATTCGATTGTACTACGGTATCAATTTTCATTGATGAATGGTTGGCGGATGATGATGATGATGGAGATTTTTTTGATTTATCTGAATTCTCATTGGGAATTTTCGCTGTAAATAAAAATCCACTTCAAGTTTTAGCACCTTATTTTAGCATGATCTTACTTTTAATAGGCTCCTTACTAATATCTTTAAATTTACTTTGGCTACTTTTATCCTGACACAATTGGCGATTTTGAACTTTAGAAGCTCTAGATGCCCCCAGTGCTGATGATCTAAAAAAAAAAAATAGAATTGTATCAGGGAAAAAGTCTTTGACAGATGTGAATATTTGTAATAAAAGTTGGCGAGGCATGGTTCTAACGAAAGTATGCGTTTGGTTTCCAACGATATTTTGTCACAACATAGTAGGATTATTCTTAAAAAGACTACATGTAGCAGACGTTGATTGTAGCTTTGAATACGTTTAAGTTTGAAGTTCTTTTTGTTCTGCATTAATCCCCTACACAAGATCCGATTTGGCCAAGTATCTTACATACCATATGTATGTACCTATACGAACCTGCTGAACCTGATCTTGTCAGTGGGTGTGTTCGGATTTCTAGGCAGTCGATTTTAGGAACAGCTGACTTGTTTCAAATTGTATTGGGTGCGTTCGGATTTCAAGTCTCTAGCTAGGCCTAACTAGGCAACTTCCTTTTTATTGGTCGATTGGTATACATGGCCAATAAAAGTTACCTAACAACTATGTATCCTTAACTAGGACCTTAGAAGTGTTTATATTATTTAAAGTATTTAAAAAAATAAATTGAGTTGTTACAGAACATGAAGATATGGCTCAGCCATCCGATCTAATTGGGGCATATGTACTTTTGTACATATGAGGCGGTTAAAGTCATAGTGGTGTAATCATACTTAACTAATGGTAAGAACTTGAGATTTGCTCTGCTGTAACTTACAACATATCGGCTGTTCCTTTAATCTATCAGACTTGTGCTACCATCTGTTGACGGAGTAGTGGAATTTTAGCTTACTTTATTATGCAAATTCATGCAATAGTTTGGTATGTGTAGGAACATTTCTGGACTTGCACCAACATTTTTGAGAAGTGACTTACACTACTATGACTTTAACCGCCTCATATGCAGGGGGTTTATAGTGACGATTTGTGCGACCTTCTATCTATATCTTCCATTAAAATAATTTAATTCGCACGTGATTGCATATTTAACTAAAAAAAATATATATAGTTACCTTAATGGAATTAAACTAAGGTAAGCAGCATTGGCCTTAGCCAAAGCTGAGCTTTGTCCTAAAGAATTACCCCAAACTTCAATGTCGGTGACAATATGAGTATCACCACCTGTAAGACTGGCCTCCTCTGATTGGAATACTTCGCAACGCATTATGTCACAGAAGTCGGCAAAACACACAGCATCTTCGGCCTGAAAAGAAAATGAAAATTTCAATATTTTCCAGCTATATTTTAATAATAGAAAAGGTATAAATTATTTATATGATGTGATCTATAAGGAGATAGACAGGGAAGGGGTAAGGATGTAAGGTGTAACTTTCACTATGATACTCTCCCTTGGACCCAGGTATCGGGAAAAGAGTAAAAACTAAAATCTAACCATAAACATGCAGGACAGGAGAATCATGTAATAAAGTCATAGTCGGTGGTATTAGTATAATTTTTCAAAAGTGAAAAGCAGAGGGGCGGCGATAGTGTAGTGGTAATGTCATCGATTACCACACTAATAGTTCATGGTTCAAATCCTGATGTCAGCAAGTATTTATTTATTTTTTCTGCTGAATACAAAGAGTCAGCCCGATCAATTGCAAAAGCTTATGTGGCAGCAGGTTGGTCACATGGCTGGAAAAATGGTTCGCTCTGTTGCATAATTAATATGCCTATTACACCAGGTGGCCGGAAAAAAAATACTGTGAATCAGGAGCAAAGACAAAATAATAAACCAAATCTCCCCAGTTAGCTGGACACCACCCCAGAGTTTTCTGAAACCTACTATCTATGTTTTAAACCACTACACCAATCTTTCTCTCGCTCTGTCCAATCCAAATGTAAAACATTATAAGGGTATTCATAACCCCTTCGAGTGTGCGCAAATTATAAAAAAAAAACTTAAAATCTTACATAACTGCGGCAATAATAGGGCCTCAATCTGCTAAATATCGCATATAAGATATTTAATGTATTTCTGATTGTCGAAAGCCTTTTGATCCATATGAGTGCGGTTTTAAGCCAGATCTTGTAGGAAACCCATGCATTTTTGATTGATAATCATACATACCTTACATGTTGTGCCTAGCTATACCAAAACGATGGATTGTCCACGTTCAATTAGATTTTCCATCATTATTCTTGAAAGGATTTTGCGAAACTAACAGGGCAACATAATTGCCATAATCTTTCAGAAGTGTGTACAACAACTCACACCAATGACCCTGACTGGTATGTATAGTCACCCTGACCAGAAAAGGCACGCGTTCGTTTTTGTGAATATTTTTTAGATAAACTTGAAAATAGAGTTTGGTTGCTTTGACAAAATTTTAACAGGAGATGAATCAAATATTTCTTCGTATGTCTAATTTATAAAACTACATTTTTTTCGATAAAAAAACGACTCTGGTTAGGAATTTTTTTCGTTTCAGTCAAAATTTGGTTTGACCGGATTTTGAAATTTTCTCCGGTCAAAATAAGGAAATTTTGGTCAGATTTGATCAGAATTCAGTCAAGGTACCATTCTGAATTGCACTGCTACTTTTTTCTGGCAGTAGTGATCAATGAAATTCGGCCAGCACATTATTCCCGGATCTAACGCCTTGTGATATCTGGTTGTTCTCAAAAGTAAAAATATTGAGAGGAAGGGTCTTCGTTTCAAATGAGGAGATAATAGGCGTGTTTTGGTGAGAATTATGCAAAGCAAAGTGAAAGCTTCTCAACAAAACGATTCACAGTCAATCTGGTTTATAGCTTATTTTATTATTTAAAGATCGGTGATTGAATTGAAATTCAAATGAAAAGTATGAAAAAGTTGTGCTTAAATTTGTGAAATACAACTGAATCATTCAACTTGAATCAAATTGAATAAAAAAAAACTCTTTTTCAACGCCTCCTGCAAATGATTGTTCCAAACTATACATCGCAAGTCTTTTTTGACTGGAGAAAAAAAGCTAAAGTGGTTGCCAGTCATTTTTGGTTGTTGTACTCCGTGCTAAATCTCCATTCACTGAGAAGCGATGTCTCACCAAAACATGCCTAAAAAAACAGTCATAATTCAAACTCTTCAAAAACACAATTTTGATTGGTGCTTTAGAAGGTGGCTCTACCATTTGAAAAAATGCATAGAGATGAAGAGTCGATATGTTGGAAAAATAAAAATTAATACAGATTAAAGATAATCAGTTAAAAAAAATAGTTTGTTTGTTTTTTCGTAACCAACTTATCGAATTTTTGTTGTCCCTTCGTAGTAATCCAGAGCACAGACAAGTGCTGTGTATAATCGTTTCTGAAAGGTGATTGGATAACACAATTAATCAAATGACGAACACTGGAAAAGGAATAACAAAAACGGTTATCGGGGTGAATATAAAAACTCAGGATGCTGTTGATGCTGCTTTTGCGAGTGTTAATGCAGAATCTGCAAAAACGGGTCTAACGGGGAGCAAAGATAAAAGGAAACACAATGTTATCAACAAGAAAGGACACCCACCATCGGCTGCATGGACAGAACGTTACGATAGAAAGACATTTAATTCAGTTAGAAGCTTTGTCTACAACGGTAGCACTATAAATTCGAGTAAGTAATTACATCAGTTGGGAAGTGTAGAGCGGATGAACTGCGACCACGAGTAGAAATTGTCCCATGTGAGTTTAAGTGCGCATCATAGCTCAAAAGCATGCTCTATAGGTGATGCTGCACTTACAGGAATTACTGCATCAAGTAGTTATTAAACGAAAAGAATCAAATTGAACCTTATAATGTATCTTTGTTCATATTACGCTTTTGTATATGCTTTCGAGTCCCAATTAGAATACAATCTCGAATCGTTATTAAATCACCAGATTTCGGATTTGAAACTTTTAATTTTAAGATGATTCTGGGATAATGTCGAAATAGAAAACGAGTGGGCTGAGCACCTGATGAGCTGATGAACTAGCAAAGAAACCCTTGTATTCCCTCCCCTTTGTAGATTCAGCAGTTGGGTTAGGTTAGGTTAGGTAGAATGGCTGGACCAAGCTAAAGCTAGGGCTCACATAGACCAATAAATAGGTACATTGTGGTACCAGTTATAAGTAGTCCGAAGCCTCCTGTATTCATAACCAAAACTCAAATGCAGATTTCAAGATCCGAAAGGTTGTCTAGAGTGTTATAAAAGTACTCGCCCAAAGTTTTCCTCCGCAACGTGAATAAAGCAAGACAGTTGCATATGAGATGTATTATCGAAACTCTCCTCATCTCTACAGCTTCTACAGACATCGTTGAAGGGAATACCCAGTCTTCTGTCATTTCTGCCTATCAGACAATGCCCCGTGAGGTCGCCGATTGTAAAACTAATGTTTTTCCTACCTATTGAAATTGATATCTCTCCACCTGACATTGGCAGATGGTACCGTTTAATGTTCAGTTGGAATATAATCACATCAATAGGAGCTGATGGAGCTTCGTTTTTTTTTCAGAGAAGTCTCGACTAGCAGCCTCTTTTGCTAGCTCATCCGCTTTACAGTTGCCTGGAATATTTCTATGGCCTAAGGCCGAACATGGGGATAGTTCGCATATATCTGCGATCTCGTTTAGAGACCTATGGCATTGCCTAACCAACTTCAACTTAACCATCTGTATACATATATCTCTTCCAGAGACGAATTTAGAATTATGTTAGATTCCCACTCGGTTCTACTTGGAATTATGGTTGGGTATTTTATGTCGAAATCATAATGTAATATGGTCCCATATAGTTCGTTGTACTAAGTATAGCATAGGTAACCAGAATTCTCGAGTGACGGGTATTCATTTGCGCTAACTGCTGAATACTGAGAATACTATGCCCAGTGATCCCTTTCCCTAGCTAAATTCAGTCGAAAGGAGCCAGAATATTAACTACATAATATGTACGATACATAATTCATATCTCTATCCAGATATTTTCAACCCAATCGCTTCTCTTTTCAGGTTCCCAGTGTTATCAATAATAACACAATGGACACATTTCTAGGCCAGAGTGAGTGTAACAACAGGACACCCATCTATCCAGCTTAGTCAGGTTTGATTAGAATCTCAGAATTCACCAGGAGTAGGATCTAAGTGACTTTTCATGGCAGGAGGAGATGTGTTGGTAAGGAGCATACACCAGCTTATCTGTAAAATCTGGTCGGACGAAAGTATGCCCGATGAATGGAACCTCAGCATCGTTTGCCCGATCCTGAAGAAAGAAGACCCTCTGAACTGCGCCAACTACAGAGGTATAAGTCTCCTCAACATCGCATATAAGATCCTGTCTGCCGTACTATGTGAACGCCTAAGACCGATCTTCAACAACCTGATAGGTCCTTATCAGTGCGGTTTCAGGCCTGAAAAGTCCAAAAACAAACAAACAAATATTTGGCGCAACAGCTCTTTAAAGTGCCAGGGCCTAGCTTCTCGCAAACACTCATGTTGTGTGCGTTATACTTTTCACACGAATGGAAGGGACCTACAGTTTAATGCCGAATCCGAACGGCGATTTGCGAAGCTTTTTTCGTGACAACAATACTCTCGGATGTTTGTCGGACGCTCGCGAGAGGTGGGACCGTGAAAAACTTTTTTGGTATTTTCTGGGATTCGAACTTGGAACCTCATGCGTAGTGATCCGACACACTAACCACTTACGCCACGGCACCCACTGAAAAGTCCACCATTGACCAAATATTCACGCTACGGCAGATCTTGGAAAAGACCCATGAATATAAAATCGATACGCATCACCTCTTCATCGATCTTCAAAGATTTACTAAGTATGATAGCGTGTGTAGGGACGAGTTATACAGAGTCATGTCTAGTTTTGGCTTCCCTGCCAAGCTCGTCCGTTTGTACAGAATGACGATGAAGAACTCTTGCTGCTCCATCAAAGTCAATAAGAACATCACCGAACCGTTCGATGTCAGGAAAGGTCTTAGACGAGGTGACGCGCTATCATGCGATCTCTTTAACATAGTACTTGAGAGAATTGTACGAAACTCACAAGCCAACACCGGAGGTACAATCTTTAACAAGTCTGTACAACTACTTGCTTATGCCGATGACATTGACATAATCGGAAAAACTCAGCGGGCAGTCAATGGGGCATTTACGAGTATTGAGATCGAGGCAGCAAAGATGGGTCTAGCGGTCAATGGAAGCAAAACAAAATATATGCTGTCTACAAAAAAGGACACTCAACATCGGCGTCTTGGACAGAACGCCACAATAGACAGATATAATTTTGAGGTAGTAAAGGATTTTGTCTACCTAGGCTCTATGGTGAAATTCGCAAATGACATCAGTAGGGTAATCACACGAAGAATTACTTTTGCCAATCGTTGCTTCTATGGGCTTAAACGGCAATTGAGTAGCAAAGCCCTATCTCGAACTACTAAGGTAACTCTTTATAAGACACTAGGTAGGTAGGTAAAGTGGCGGTCCAAAAAGAACCCAATTAGCGCTTAAAGTGCGCCGTTTTGTTACCACTGACTCGTGTCTACCTGTTGTAGTGGCTAGTTGAAAATGATATTAAATTTAAACCCAGCCCGTGAAGTTCAGAAAGAGGATTAGTTCTCCAATCCTCTTGTTCGCTATCTCTCTCAGATCCTCGAAGAAGGGTTTGCCAAGAGTTTGCTCTCTGATCCTCGCCAGGGCCGAACATCTGCAAAGGAAATGACATAGAGATTCTTTCTCATTAACATCCCTGCAGCTCCTACAAAAGGTGTTGTGGGGGATTCCAAGCTTGGCCGCATGGTCCCCAACTGGCCAGTGGCCTGTGATAATAGCTACGATTTTGGCAATAACTGGTCTTGGTCTGCCTAGTAACTCTTTTGACCTGGGTTTGTTGAAACTGGGCCACGTCTTCCTAGATATGACACAGCTTGTGAGGTTGTTCCACCTGCGATTGGCTAGCTGGAGGAAGTGGAGGTGAATATAGCCCTTAACGGCACCAAGCGGAATGTCGACTCTTTCTGCTAGAGAGCCGTTAAGGGCCGACCCTCGCGTGGCCAGCTCATCAGCACGCTCATTTCCCTCATGGTTGCTGTGCCCTGGGACCCAGATGAGAGTGATTCTCGAGTAAGTGCTTTGTTGGTTCAATTCAAACCGGCATTGCTCTACCAGTTTTGAAGAGATGCAGACTGCATCAATGGCCTTGATGGCAGCCTGGCTATCCGAAAAAATAGCGATGTTGGAAGGTTGTTTAGCAGGCGGCAGGCTTCTCGAATCGCAAGAAGCTCCGCTTGGAAAACGCTAGCAGAGTCTGGGAGACGGAAGGACCTTGATATATTCAGCTGGTCAGAGAAGATGCCTGCGCCGACTCCGCAGTCCATCTTCGAACCGTCCGTGTATATCCCTATATCATAGTTGCAGGTAACGCGTCCGTTCTTCCATTCTTCTCTGGAAGGGAATTTTGCTAAGAACGATTTTCCGAAGTTGAGTTTGGGTATCGTGTAGTCGGTAGAGGGCGCAACCAGTTCACTAGGAATCGTCTCCAGGACCTTGCCGTGACCATATGGCCTTGTAGTCCAGCATCCATATTCCCTGAGCCGGATTGCGCTGCATATAGCTGTGTCTATGATGTGTAGTTCGAGAGGGATCAGATGCAGGATCACACTGAGAGCATCTGTTGGACAAGACCTCATTGCTCCTGTGATACCCACGCACGCCAATCTCTGTACTTTTTTTTATTCTGTCGATATTGTACTTTTTGCTCAAAGCTGGCCACCAAACGATGGCGCCGTAAGTAAGAATTGGACGCACAACGGCTGTGTACATCCAAAGGGTCATCTTTGGCTGGAGTCCCCATTTCTTACCGAATGTTTTATTACAGGCATAGAAGGCTACGCTTGCCTTCTTAATTCGCTGTTCTATATTGAGTTTCCAACTAAGTTTCGGGTCTAGAACCGTGCCTAGGTATTTTGCACTGGAGCAAAGCGAGAGAGGCTGACCATCTAGTTTGGGGGGGGTGAATGCCGGTACCTTGGTTTTGGTGGTAAACAGCATCATTTCAGTCTTCTCCGGATTTACTCCGAGGCCACAGCTCGTAGCCCATGAGTGTACCTTATCCAGAGCCCTCTCCATGAGTTGACTTATCGTGGAGAGGAACTTTCCTAATACTAGTATAACCATATCATCCGCGTACGCAACCACCTTAAAACCCTCCCTATCAAGTCGCACCAAGATTTTATTGATTGCCATTAACCAGAGCAGGGGGCAGATGACTCCGCCTTGTGGGGTTATAAGACACTAATCATCCCAGTCCTGCTGTATGGCGCAGAGGCATGGGCTTTGACAAGACCGGATGAGGATGCCCTTGGTTATTTCGAGAGGAAAGTTCTTCGAGCGATCTTTGGTCCCGTCTGCATAGACGGTGAGTGGAGGAGAAGGTACAATGCCGAACTATATGGCCTGTACAAGGACATCAACTTACCCAGAAGAGTTCACATACAGCGACTAAGATGGCTGGGTCAGTTAGAGCGGATGGAGTCCAACGTTCCCGCTAAGAAAGTCTTCGAATCCACCCCGGATGGACGATGCAGTAGAGGACGGCCTCGCGGTAGGTGGCGCAAACAAGTGGAGGGGACTTCAACCAACTTAGCGTGCGCAACTGGTTTGATGGCACCCGGAAGCCTGGATTTCCTTATAAAATGTGTACTGGTTATAATATGGTGCAGGATGCATTATCAGCAAGTATAACGAAAGATGTACTCGTATGTACCATACATATACGTACATATGTTGTGAGCATCCACTTTGAATCGAGCGAATTGGGATAAGTACAAATTCGAGCTTTTGCTATAATCTTGAAAAGTGTGATATATATATGCCATTAAACAAAGTTACCTTACATACATACATATGTATGTATATGACCCCATTATTACCCTATAAACACCTGATTTATAGGTATATTGGTATCTTTCTTATTTGAAAAAAGAAAAATGTGCTCAATAGATTCTTTGTCTTAGGATACGTTAAGTGGCTTTAACAAGGACCTTCCTAAAGTCAAGCTAATAAATAGATAATACTCAATTCTTACCTCATTAAGGACGGATCTATGCCGCGTCTCAAAGTGTATATCCACATATCGTTCCTGATAGAAACTTTTGCCACACAACCGACACGTCCACTGTGTCGGTCGGTCACGTTTCTTCGCATCCTGTCGTGGTCCGAATACATCCCGGAATGGATGCAGTGGACACTCTAAAGGCAATTTAACCTAACAAATATATAAACTTCAAAGAATTGGATAAACACCAAGTAAAATTAAGCCTCACCTGATACTTTTCCAGGATTGGTGTCCATTTCGAGCGTATTATCTTACGCACTAGCCGACTGTTATCTTTCGAGCAAAGCAACTTTATCACATTCGAATGAGGCCATGGTATCAGCAATAAAACGTAAATTAGGGTTATCTAAAAGTATAAACAAAAGGCTTGACGTGGCAGGATTGTATGTTACAGTGTCAACTTTATTAAAAACATGCAATGTCGGCCTAAAGATTCGAGTTGTAATTTCATTTTAATAACACCTCTTAACCGTCCATTAATCAGACGAATTATTTATATCTTGAATGCACCCCCCTCTGCCTTCCAGCAAACCCGCCACCATCACCATATGACACAACTCAAAAAAATGTTTGTATGTCAAAATGTAATCCAATTCCCAGCACATTTTTAATGTCCGTTTTGAAAATCACATAAAGAGAGGGAGGCAGCAAGAAAACCGAATATTTTTGGGTCAATTTGTGAATTGAAAAATCAATACGAGAGCCTTTTGAGGCCTTTTTGGTCCCTGCGTTATTTCCTGCCATGTCTTTTGGTCCACATTCGAGTACTACTTACCTCAAAATTTAGAAATTTGGGCGACATTCATAATACAACTGGAGTACACTTATTTTCTTAAAAATCTTGCAATACCCGAAAAGTGTTCTTCTTTTTTCCAGGAACTATGCAGGAAAATATAATTGCGTTCCGTAAAAACGTGCACTCGAAAGTTTTATTTAAAAAACTGAAGGATATCTTTACTAAAAAATAAATAAATTTTTTGTGCTGATTAAAAACACGAGATATGAACACAGTATAAGAACAGTTTGGAGCGAAGAGGACTTTTTTCACACTCAACACCGGGGTTGGGAATGCATGCGGAGATTTGTCAAATTCAAAAGGGGTTGTGGGAAGGTCCTTAGGGGGCGGTGAGAAAGAGTATGGAAGAGAGAGAGAGATAGAGAGAGAGACAATCAGAAAATGTCCTTTTATCCTTGAGAGTTGTGATTTTTTATCGTTGAGAATATGTGAGGGAAATTTATTTGGGACAAACACTTCTTTGGTGGCGGTCTTAGGTGAAATTTACATTCCACGCCGGATGTCTATGGTAACCGGAAACGGATGAGAGCTTCTTTGATTTATTTTTAAAAAGCGGAAACTTGAAGCTGCTGCTTAAGATAAATATTTACTTTTGTTGTTAGAATTGGTCGGTTGTGCTTTTAAATACAGTGACTGTTGAGAAATAATTAACTACTTAACAAAATGTATATGACCTGAAGGTTTTTGGATTGAATTCAGATAGGCTTAAGTGCGCCTGATTTTCTGTAATATACGTCCGACTAGTCTTTGTTGGATGGACTCGGAGACATTATTCCCTGGTGATTATGAGTCTGATTTGTATTATATTACAGTGAGTCTATTTGTATTTGCGACAGCATAGTGCTCTAATCGTCAGAAATATACAGCTTAACCCGTGCTTTTTACACTCTCAGTATCACTATGCTGCTTTCGTTTCTCGTTGAATCCTAGGTTTAATTTGATTAATAACTTCCCGAAACCTGTAAACATTTCTATCAGCATCTTATTTATTTGTTCCAAAGTATAGTGAATGCTACTGGATTTCTGAAAACTATATACTAAAGTCCTTTGTAGAATTGCCTCCAGACGCATAGGATTTATTTCATTTTTATTAACTATCCCACGGTTTAAATTTATTTTATATACATATATACCACCTTGATCAAAAAGTTCCCGGAATTTATTCAGAAAATTAAAAATACAAGTTTATTCATCTAAATCTATATTGTCCCCTTCAAAGTAATCCCCATCGACTGCAACACACTTATGCCAGCGCTTGATCCAATCTTCGAAACATTTTTTTATATTCGGTTTTCGGTATGTCCATCAGTGCTTCCTGCGATTTTTCCATTACTTCCTCTCGGCTGCTGAAAGGCGTTCCCCGTAATGGTTTTTTAACTCGATTGAACAGAAAGAAGTCACAGGGAGCCAAATCAGGTGAATTCGGTGGCTGTTGGATGGTATTTGTTGCATTTCTCGTCAAAAAATTACGAATAATGATGGCACTGTGCGACGGTGCGTTATCATGATGCAAAATCCACAAGTTTTCTGCCCACAATTCTGGTCTGTTAAAAAATCGCCAACACACACAGAGATAGATGTACTCTTGGCTACGTAACTTTTGCAAATGTCAAGCTATGACGCTAAGATTTAGAGGGAATATCAACAACAGATGTACCAACTTAACAAAGAAAACATCGGAACGATGGGAGCGCCACACGGTTTTTATTCCGGGAACTTTTTGATCAGGGTGGTATCCCACGGTTTAGATTGAATTCCTTTCATGCCATGGTCAAATGACTTCATGACCTCCACCTTTATAAAATAAATTTGGCGCAACAGCTTATTAAGTGCCTAGGCCTAGCTAGTTTGCCAAATGTTCGCGAGAGGTGGGACTGTGAAAAACTTGTTGGTGTTTTCTGGGATCGAACATGGAATCTCACGCGCAGTGGTGCAACACACTAGCCACTGCGCCGCGGCGCCCACGACCTCCACATTTAAGGTTGTTATTCACCCTCCAGGTCTTGTTATATTTTCCTTCCTCTAAGCTTTAAGTTCAAGCTTCATATCTTTCGGTCAGGTTCCTGCGGTCGC
The DNA here is from genome assembly GCA_945910035.1 of Brachypalpus laphriformis. Classification (NCBI taxonomy): domain Eukaryota; kingdom Metazoa; phylum Arthropoda; class Insecta; order Diptera; family Syrphidae; genus Brachypalpus; species Brachypalpus laphriformis. The sequence continues at coordinate 132,676,078 of OX246755.1, forward strand.
CCTGGCTCAATAGCTACTGAGTGACAAGGAAGTGGTCATAGAGAAGACCAATATCCACAGACAAACATCATGTCATGAGGAAGCGTCTGAATTTATTTTTTCGAATACGACTTAAAAATGTAGATTTTCCTTTAAGGCTTGAATTAATTTTACTACGAAAAATCAGTTTCTTTGACTAGGAAAAACTGATATCTCTAGCGTCGGTAGCGCAAAATCCCGAATAAGTCATTATTTATAATATTAAGCGAACAAGTTTAGATCTTGGGAGATTTACTTCTAAATCGCATTTTTCTGCCCATCCACTTCGATAGTTTAAAGAGTTTTGTATAAATATACGCCTTTAAATTTGTTGTTTGCGACGGTTTTAATTCTGTTTTTATAACTTTGCTTGCCATCAACACATTCCTCGTGCTGTCTTCTAGTCTTGAAATGATAACGCAGCTTTTGAGCTTTTTTACTATCCAACCTTTAAAGTTTTAAAAGCACCTTTGATGCTAAGATAGGGACTAGATTGAGTCTATTGTTAGGACATGGGTTTTCATAGTGTGTTTTGTCATCTGATTAGCCGGACCATATTTTTATTGTCCTTCTTATCTAAACTGAAAGGAATTTTACGGTGATCCAATCAGATCCTTTCGCAAATACGTTCAAAATTCTCTTGAATAACTTGTTCTGAAATACATACAAATCAGTATTGGTACGAGTATTATGGTAGGACTAGAATTTTAACTTGTATCTGTGATCTCGTCCAGTCTTCCCTAGCTGGTCTATTGATCTTTCTCTGTGTGTGAAACCTAGAGCTTTTCGTCTGTAGCCCGTTTTCTACGTATTGTAATATTCTTGCTGGGGATCGTTTAAATAGAACCGTCTTTTGTGTATTTTAATCGTTTATTTATTATCAAACACTAACTTTACTACAACTCAGTATTCAATCACTTTATTTTAATTGTCGCTACAGATTTACTTTCAATACGTCGCTTTTTTTCACCACTGGTCGAATCTCCCTCTTGTAATCGCTGTATGCACTTATAACCAACCCATGGTGGTTGTGGTATGGGTATTTATAGGAAATTGCAAGGGGTTCTAGAACATGCTAGATGTTTCTCCGGGTGAATCGAGGATCCTGGAATATTGGGATATTGTGTGGAACAATTGTGGAACGTAAGCACACCAGGTTGTAAGCACATTAGGTTGGAATATTTACTACTAGTAGGCAATAGATGTCGTTCCTACAGTTTGAGATACAGTGTTTTAGTTTTTGGTACACAAACCATCCTGTAGTCAATGCTACACTGCCCCCCTCTTAAACTTGTTCGTCCCGAACAAGATCATCTGGATTACTGCCATGGTAATGATGAAGACGATCCAGGTGGACAATTTTCATCTTGCCTCTTACTCCACGCTGGATCCGGAAGACGACGTCATTGATGCGTGTGACCACTTTATAAGGGCCCTCCCAGTCTTGCTGCAGCTTAGGTGACCTCCCCTTTTGCCGGTGTGGGTTGTACAACCATACTAGGTCTCCCTCGTGGAAGCTAGACGTTGTTGCCTTTGTTCGCTATCCTTATCCTCGTCCTGGTCCTCTGATGTATGTCTCGGATCCTTTCCCTGAGGTCTGCCACGTAGTCCTCTTCACTCTTGGGCTCATCGTTAGGGGATCCAAACTTCACCTCACTAGGTAGCCGAACTGCTCGACCAAACAAGAATTCGGATGGAGTATGTCCAGTAGTACTGTGCACTGCATTTCGGTAGGCCATCAAGAAGAGAGGAATTTGTCGATCCCAATCGCGCTGGTGGTCTTCTACGACCTTGGAGAGATGTTCGTTTAAGGTTCTGTTGAAGCGCTCTACCATCCCGTCGGATTGCGGATGAAGCGGGGTAGTTCTCGTCTTTTTGATTTCTAGTTGTTGACATACCTCTTGGAATATCTTCGATTCAAAGTTTCGTCCCTGGTCAGAATGCAGTTCCATGGGCACGCCAAATCTGCTCACCCAGTTGTTGAGGATCTGTTCCACGATGGTCTTCGCTTCCTGGTTAGGGATGGCGAACGCTTCCAGCCATTTGCTGAAGTAGTCCATGACGACTAGGATGTAACGGTTACCACTGTCGGTTTCTGGAAATGGACCAGCGATGTCAGCGGCAATCCGCTCAAAGGGTGCGCCCACGTTGTACTGGTGCGTCTTGCCTCGCGTTTTCGTTCTGGGTCCCTTGCTGGCTGCACACACGACGCATTTTCGGCACCAACTCTGTACATCTTCCCTTGCGCTGAGCCAATAGAAACGTTCTCGCACCTTCTCCAGTGTCTTATTTGCACCCAAATGACCTCCGGATGCTCCATCATGCATCTCCCGTAGCACCTCGTGTACTTTTGATCGCGGCAAACAAGCTACATTATGATATCTTTCCCGTCTGGCCTTTCCCATTTCTATTTCAGTACACCATCTTGCACATGAAGAGAGTCCCACTGAGCCCAGTATGCCTTGAGAGTGGGGCTCCTGTCCAAGATATCTCGTCCATTTGGCTTCTCCATAAACTCCTCCCACGCTAATATCGGCTCGATGTCTGGGTCTTCTTTTTGAGCGTTGCGGATTTCCTCTGCACTCCAGCCGGCGATAGGCTCAGCTCTTACCCTTTGGATGGAAAGAAGGTTCTTCTCTTCCTGCCGCACACAATGCTTGCAGTCGATCTCGCATGGTTGCCGGGATAAGGCATCTGCATTTATGGTTTGGGGAACCTGGATGGTGGTATTGGGGGCGTCGACTCCGACATCCGACTTCCGCCCCGCGAATCTGGTTCTTGAGCGGTCTCCCCACTCCTGGTTTCGGGAAGCCTGACCAACAGGATGGATGTTATACCTGTTGGATGGTATTTCATTACGTCTCCAATTACCATAGTGTGGATAGTTTCCGTGGCTGGGTAGAATTCTGCATTGCCGTTGTAGGTGCCCTCTTTTGTTGCAGTTCCAGCAACGAATTTGTCCTCGGCGAGCGCTGTTTCGGACTTCGACGTCCATCCTCTGGCAAGAGCATTCGACGACGGCTACTTCCCTTACACGGTGGATTCCCTGACACGCCTGGTCTGCCGCCTCCATCATCAGAGCAAACGCCAAAGCTTCGGCGAGCGTTTTCCTTCCAGCCATTCTTACTACCCTTTGTAGTTTCGTATCGGCTATGGCATAGGTAAATGCTTCGATCGCCATATCGTTAATGATCTCCTCGCCGGCGTTTGGATAGGACAAATGTGCCAGCCGCTCGATGTCTGCTTGTAATTGCTGGAGCGTCTCACCCTTCATCTGGACCCTATACACTTGCTGCATGTGGTTGTCCCCGAATCGCATCTCAATGGCTTTCACCAGACTGTCGTAGCTACGTTGTTTCTCCTCGGGAATGGTTTGTAGTAGCTCTGCAGCTGATCCTCTAAGCGCAAGCGTGAGGGCAATGGACCTCTCTTCATCGTCCCAGTTGTTCATCATTGCCGCAGCTTCGAACTGCCTCTTATATATCGGCCATGATGTTTGACCATCGAAGACAGGAGGCTGCATCTCTTTTTTCCTCGGGCAGTCGGTTGAATACTCCCGAACTTTCTGTTTCTTCACGTGTTCGAGTTCCTTTGCTAAATTCTCGAATCTTCCTTCAACAGCCTCGATTTTTGTTTGAACATTCTCGAATTTTGTTTCAACGTTCTCGATCTTAGCCTGTACGTTTTCGAATTATCCTTCAATTGTTCCGAATTTAGCGTCTAGAGAATTCCTCTGTTCAGCCAAGGAATTTTCTAGTATCTCGAACTTCTTGTTTTGCTCATCCAGCTTAGCATCTAGAGAATTCTTTTGTTCAGCCAAGGAATTTTCTAGCTTCTCGAATTTTTCATTTTGAGAATTCTTTTGCTCATCAAACTTGGCGTCTAGAGAATTCTTTTGTTCATCGAAAGAATTATCTATCTTCTCGAATTTTTCAGATAGCAATTTCATTAAAGCCGACATGTCACTCGTCGTACTTACTTGTTCTTCTTCAACGTCAAACAAAGCTGTTTCAGGATCTGTACCCTCGTCCGTCATTATTTTCCGCAACTTAATGATCAATTCTCTCTTCGTACCAGTCGTAGGCTGATCCCGCTGGCTCAGTGCTTCCTTTAGTTGCACCAATGACAAATCTTCTAGCAATTTCCGAACCATTTCTTTTTACACTTACACAATAAGCAATACACAAAATTTGTTTTATTCCACTTTTCTGACACCAATGTAATATTCTTGCCGGGGTTCGTTTAAATAAAACCTTCTTTTGTGTATTTTAATCGTTTATTTATTATCAAACACCAACTTTACTTTAACACAATAGTCAATCACTTTATTCTTTATTTATTTCAAAATAAACGGTCGCTACAGATTTATTTTGACAATGTCGCTTGCTTTCACCACTGGTCGGATATCTCTTGTAATCGCTGTATTCACTTATAAACAACTGTGTCGACGTTGGTTGTGGTATGGGTATTTATAGGAAATTGTAAGGGGTTCTAGAACATGCTAGATGTTTCTCCGGGTGAATTGAGGATCATGGAATATTGGGATATTGTGTGGAACAATTGTGGAACGCAAGCACACCAGGTTGGAACGTAAGCACATCAGGTTGGAATATTTACTACTAGTAGGCAATAGATGTCGTTGCACAGTTTGAGATACAGTGTTTTAGTTTTTGGTACACAAACCATCCTGTAGTCAATGCTACAGTATTTTACAAATTTAAGCACAACTTTTTCATACTTTTTAATTCAATTTCAATTCAATCACCAATCTTCAAACAATAAAAAAAGTTATAAGCCAGATTGACTTGGGATCGTTTTGTGGAGAAGCTTTCACTTTGCTTTGCATAATTCTCACCAAAATGCACCCCACAAAATCGGCTCCCGAAAAAATATTCTTATTTGCATGCATTTAGACATTATATGGGAAATCAAAAGATAAGTTTTCTTGTTTCAGTACTCAGTTTATCAGTTTTCACAACCAAGTTCTAGGTTGTCCATATGCCTTATTATTGTTCCCGAACTTATATCGCAAACCAAAGTATTTGACGAATCGATGCTTTGTGTTATGGTTGGCGAACTAAAAAATTACAGAACAAATCAGCGAGCTACATGAAATTGATGAATTATGGTTTGCAAACTATTATTGAACTGACAGATTAAAGTAACGAGTAGTTTGTTCTCAGGGCTCACTTTTACCTTTATATTGTAGTATCAAGTACATCGTCAGGTACTTTGTGCAACGACATCTATTGCCTACTAGTAGTAAATATTCCAACCTGATGTGCTTACGTTCCAACCTGGTGTGCTTACGTTCCACAATTGTTCCACACAATATCCCAATATTCCAGGATCCTCGATTCACCCGGAGAAAAATCTAGCATGTTCTAGAACCCCTTACAATTTCCTATAAATACCCATACCACAACCACCGTGGATACAGTTGGTTATAAGTGCATACAGCGATTACAAGAGGGAGATTCGACCAGTGGTGAAAACAAGTGATGTATTGAAAGTAAATCTGTAGCGACAATTAAAATAAATAAAGAGTAAAGTGATTGAATACTGAGTTGAAGTAAAGTTAGTGTTTGATAATAAATAAACGATTAAAATACACAAAAGACGGTTTTATTTAAACGAACCCCAGCAAGAATATTACAATATTAACATAAAATAATGTAAATAGAGAGAAATTAAATTTCGATAGTGGTGTTATTTTAGGGATTTAATATGCGAACTTCATAGGCGGATCAGTAACAATGCGTTGAAGTGGGAGGGTTATGATCCCTTGTTTTCGGATCATAACCTCGCCGAAATAGGAAGAAGACTGTGCTCACTTTTTGTGTTAACCCACAAAGCAATAACAACACGAATACTGAGTAGAGTTTAGTCAGTAACCAAAAGTGAGTATAGCGACTGGCAATTTGATTTAAAGTGGCCTTATTAGCGAAATACGTGGTGATTGGCTGGCGACGCAATCCGTAAAAGCAGTACGCGAGCAGAATGAAAATAAGCCGCATCGTGATCGCAGGAGCCTTAAAAAAAAGTGTATTATGTGTGTGTATTGTGACTCGCAAGCAAGAGAATTTGTTTGGCCTCCTCGCCAGCCAGCCTTTCCGTGCTGTGTTTGGAAATGTTTTTTTTTTTATATAAATTTTGTTATTCAGCCTTATTGAGAGTTTCACCCGAACAGCATTTCACGCGAAAAAATTCCCTTTTCACTTTTCCCCTATCATGAGTTTCGGGCGAAAATTTGTTCATCTTCGAAAAATTCTCCTTATTGTGAGTTTTTGTTTCGCGTGGAATATGACGCTATTCGCATGGAAAATTTTCACTTGATTTTTGCATGCGAAAGAGATAAGAACAAAGCGGAAAATGTAAGTTTTTTTAAAGCAAAAAAGTGGAAATCAATTATACATAATTTTATTTCAGGAGCAAAACTCTAAATAAGCAACAAAGCGATATTTTGTTATACAAAATGACTGAAAATCCGGATATTGCTAGGGGATTTGTAAAAGAACATAGGGAGAAAGTGGCAGAGTTTTGGAGAAAACTTTGCTCAGAGCTAAACAGCGCGGGTCCACCAAGCAAAAGCGAAGCTGAATGGAAAAAAGTAAGAATTAAATGTTTTTTTTTTTAAATGCACACAATTAAAAAAAAATCTTTAGGTTTGGACAGATCAAAAACGATACGTACGTAAGAAAGCTGCGTTGAACAAAATGTACGAAAGAGGGACAGGAGGTGGACCGAACAAAACGCAAAAGTTCTCACCAACAGAAGAAGCCAATTGAAGAAGAAATTGGGACACGTTCACCTACTGCTGATATTTTCCAAATAGAAGAAATACCTCCTAATAGCAGTGACCAGCAAATGCCGAAAAAGAGGAAGGCAGTTAATATGACTACCAACGAAGTAGTCATGGAGGAGCTCGAGACTCAAAAAAAATTGTGCTCTGAAATAAGTAATGCCATATCTGTTATGAAAGAGCACAACGGAGAAACGTAGAATGGTATAAGAAAGTTGTGTCGTTCAATGGATCGCTTGGGTGATATCCAAAAGGATCAACTAAAAGAACAAAAGAGGCACAATGCTAAAATGGAGGAGTTTAGAAAGACTGAGCTCGAGAATAAAATTGAAAATGATAGGAAATTATTAGAGCTAGGAAAACGTAAAGTCGAAATAATGCAGCAAGGAGAATTTATCTACCCGGACGTTTAAGTGACTGTGATTTGTTTAACATATCTTTAGAAAAGGAACTGAATATGAAGCCAACGCTACTTATGTAACTTACCTGTGAAATAATTTTTAATTTAGATAGTAAGACGAAATCTGTGACTTTGAAATACTTTTAGCCTTAAGAAAAAAATAAATATATGTATATATATATATCATTTTATTTAGTTGTAAGAATGTACTGAGTTAAAAAAACCAAACCAAACCAAACATGTTTTAAAATGAAAAGTTAAGTTTTATGTTTTATAACGAACTTAACAAAATAAATCAAATTTTTATCTTAAATAATTTGTTTTTATTATAAATTTGAAATCATTTCTTTTTAAAAGGTATAGCAAAATTATAAAGAATTTGCAATATCCGTGCGATCCGTGCCAGCGTGGCTTTTAGTTAGATAACTTGGGTTATCTATAATTTGAACATTTAGTAATTCATTTAGCGGAATAGTTTCCTCATCAGTTATAGTTGCATCGATTATGTTGCTTTTATAATGAATGCATATATTATGCAGCGCTGAGCAAACATTTATAATTTTCACAGCTTTAGTTGGGCTGTAGTGCAACTCTCTTGCACGTAGTAAGCACCTCCATCTGTTTTTAAGCGCAACGTTCGTTCTCTCGATTATGTTTCTGCAACGTGTGTGAGCTTCGTTAAATTTTGCTTCTATTGAACCATTCTCAGGTGTTCTATATGGTGTAAGAAGCCACGGCTCTAAAGGGTAACCAGCATCTCCTGTAAGAGAATTAAAATCAAAATAACTTTTATTGCAAGTTTTCAAAAAGTACCTAATAACCAAATATTACTGCTATCATGCAAATGATCTTGCTCCATTTTTTATCTCAGTTCACTTACATTCCAAAAAAAGGAATCATGACATGCTCCGGGATGAGTAGCATTTACAAACCGAATCCTTAGTTTATTGTCACACACCTTAAAAATAATATGTTATTACTTTAAGGATATATCATTTATTTAGTTTGTAACTAACAAGTAAAACATTTAAACTACACTTTCCCTTTCTGTTATAGAACAGATGTTTATTTGTTGAAGGGGACACAATATTCACATGTGTTCCATCAATACAACCTATAACGCCAGGTAGCTTGTATTTGGTATAAAAATCATGAGCAATTCTTCGTTGTTCATCTTGCGTTGGCCAAGTTATCCATTGTACGCAAAGCACCTGTTCAAAAACTTCTAAAACTTGGGCAAGCACTTGGCTAAAAGACGATTATGCCAAACCAACTTCGTAGTCCTTGCCAACTCCCTTTTGGTATCCGCCCTCTGCAAAAAAAACGCAAACAAGCGGCCAGCTTTACAATTGGTGGTATTGCAAACTTTTGTTTTGCTGGGGACAAGGAGTTGGTGAGCACGTCCAGTAAATATTTAAATGCTGGCTTATTTAATCGGTAGTACTGTTAAAATCTGAAAAATAAATGTGTTAATAATTATTTGATCAATCATTAAAGAAGAATATAATCTTACAATGGTTCACGCAACTCCAAAGGATTGGAATTATCTCTTAAACTTCTTCGAATTGTTAGTTCTTCTTTTCTTCCTTCTTCTTGGCATAATATTTGTAGCGCTATAGAGTTCATTTTTATTTAAATTTTGTTGAATATTCACTTTTTCATTTGTTTTTGCATCCACATTTGTTTCTTAACTCTTTGTTTGCCTACTGTCAAAGCACCAGAATCTATGTTCGAAATGTCACAGCTGATTCGAAGTGAAATTTTGTTCACGTGAAATTCACAATAGCTAAAAAAAATCCGGGCGAACAAAAATTTCCACGTGAAATATTTTTCGGGCGAAACTCACAATAAGGCTGATTGATATTATTCGCCTGATAAAAGCAAATAAAAACTGGTCGCATCCCCAGAATTTTAGTTAGACTTGCAAATCGTAATAGAGCTGCCTTTCTATGAATTAAAGACTATGGGCTCTATTTTCATTCTCATGTCAAACGTGTTGCGTAACTTGGTATATATGGTGAGTTATGCGCCGCTTAGAATTGTGGTTCGTGAGTTAGAATCGACAGAATTAGCAAAAGATTGTTCTATTCGTTTGTAATTTAGGTAGACTCGCAAATTATAATAGGGCTCTATATCTTCCATTAGTTCTAGACATTGTTCCCATTAGGTCCATTCGCGTACACACTCTAAAGCACTTTCAGGTGCTGTAAGGTGCTCTAAAGCCCTCGAAGCGTATTCGCGTACTGATCGAACATGACAGATAAAGAGAAAAATTGATAAGTAACGAGTAGCGAGTATTTCCCTTCTGTGCTTGAATGTGCTCGAAGAATTTCTGCCGGCACGAATGGACAAACTGTCAAGCGCAATCAGTTGATTGAAATAGGAGGCGATTGTTTTTAATTCTATTTATGATGATGAAGTGAGGATGAAGTTTTTTGAAATTCTATACTACTCCGCCAGCGATGATTTTGTACCTATACTATTCTGTTTAAGGAAAAAATATGATTTTTTTGTTTTTTTCACGAGTTTATTTATTCTAATTTATTTTAATAACAGTTGGGTCGACGTGGCTCGAAAACAGCTCGATTTTCATTCGCGTCCTTTTGCTTAGATTTTCAGCTCTCTGAAAGTTTTTTTCTCATCATGTCATACTTGACAATTAATAAGTTATTTGTTCGGAAAGTACGCGAACGGATCTATTCTGTACTTCTTAATATTAGGTCCGTTCGCGTACTTTCCGACCCAAAACCTAATCAGTTGTCAAATATGACATGATGAAAGTAAAAACTCAGAGACCGGAAAATCTAATCAAAAGTACTCAATGAAAAGCAAGTCATTTCGAGCCAACTGTCATTAAAGAAAATTATAATGAACAAATTTAACTGGTGTGAGAGCCAACATATTCATATTAAGATAAAAAGAAATGTTTTGAGAGAACATTCACACATCACAACATTTTCTTAAAGACACTTTGCATCTGAAATGGAATAAAAAACTCTTCGACTCATTTAGCAATCAGCTGACTCCATTTGGCACTTTGTACGTGCGTGCCGGCAAAAATTCTTCGAGTACATTCAAGTACAGAGGGGAAATACTCGCTACTTCTCAATTTTTCTCTTAATCTGTCATGTTCGATCAATACCCGAATACACTTCGAGCACTGTAGAGCACTTGATTTTGTACGCGAATAGACCTATTATATATGAAACAAAGAGTGTCACGAAATTTTCTGTTGAGTATAGTTTGGTTTCCTTTTTTATTATTAAATCACCCGATAATTTTAAGAAGATACCTATCTAGTCTTATCCATACATTTGATATGATCAGAAATTGCAACTAGGGTCTACTTATTGAGATCTGCATCTTCTGCTGGAGATTGTGAATCGATAACACTACAGGAGGCTTTTGCAACTCGTTATGAAAATGAATGAAAAACAGATTGAAACAGTCACTATGTGGCTTAACACTGATTGCTAGTGCAATCTGTTTTTCGCTTTAGAAGACTTTTTTTGAATTTGAATCACAACACACGTGCGTATAAATAACCTTTCATTCAATTTATTAATGTCTACGACTTAAGCTATAAAATCTCGGCAATCTAAAGTCCATTGTATATTCGGTTAATCGAGGATTGTTCCAAAATATTTTTAATGGCTGCAAAGAGAAGTAAATGAATATCTCTCCACGGACACGCCCACAAATACGAACCTTCTTTATCACTTTCCTCCAGGTCTTTCTTTGGAAATTCGACATCAAACGTTATGTACAAGTTGCCGTGCAGGTTGTTGTTCTCATAGTTGGGCATGCCCTCGCCCTTCTTGCGAATGCGGGCACCGGGCCACGTGATCTTCTCGCGCGACACCGCCACTTTGTGGCCGTCCAAGTGCACGATATCAAGATTGAATCCAATCAGAGCGTCCTGCAGGGAACAGAATTATGTGGGAAATCAACTCAAAATAGACTTCTTACCTGTAGGCTGATGGTGACGTTGGTGTACAAATCGTCGCCCTTTCGCTGGAACATCGTATGTGGCATTTGCTGCACGACAATCACCAGATCGCCAGGCTCACCATCCAGATGAGGCTCGCCCTCGGCGACGAACCGTGTCTCCTGTCCATCGACCATACCCGGCTCAACCTCAATCTCCAGCGTCCGCTCCTCGTTGACCAACTTCACGTTGGGACACTCGTCGCAAACGGTCTGTTGGATCATCTGGAAGCGCCCCGGACCCATATTTCGGGTGACCATCTCCTGCCGGCAATTGCACTTCCTCGTGCCCGACGCCGGCTTAAGCACGGGCTTGTTGCGCACGATTTCCACGAAGTTGCCCGAGTAGAGCTCCTCGAGCGTGACGTACATGTTCATGACGATGTTTGCCCCGCGAGGCGTGTCATGCTGGTGCGAGTCGCCGTTACCGAAGTGGAAACCGAAATCACCAAAGAAACTGGCAAACGGATCAGAATTATCCATCATGCCGTCCTTCTTGAGGCACTCTTCTCCACATCGATCGTAGGTTTTCCGTTTGTCCGCGTCCGACAGCACCTCGTAGGCTGCGCCAAGATCCTGGAACTTTGTGGATGCATCCGGGTCATCCTTATTCTTGTCCGGGTGCAGCTCTTTGGCCAGTTTGCGGTACGCCTTCTTGATTTCGTTCGTCGAGGCCGACTTCTTCACGTTCAGGATCCGATAGAAGTCCCTGCCGGCCGCCGTGCTCAGGACGCAGAATACCAATTGTACAGCAACACAAAGGAGCACCGCACGCATGCTGAGGAGTTTTATTTATTAACTAGTTTAAACTGACTTATTACGAGGAGGATTTGGTAGAGAAAAAGGAAAAATGTTTACGCTATCAGTTTTGGTTCATCATGAAGAAGATTTGGATCGAATCTGTCTATGCGTGGTCTGCGCTGATTGGTTGGAATAGCTGTCAAAAGTGACACGATTGCCCAGTTGGGCAAGTGACACGAATGGGGTTTTCTGTACGTGTGTGTCAAAAGGTGGTTGGGCAATAGAAAAGGGAAATTTTCAGTCCTAATTAGAATTTAAACAGGATTGAGTCAGTATTCGAGATCTCGGAATTTTATTCATTTATTTTACAAACGAAAGAAGGCAAAAAAGTTCTAAAACGAAGTGATAAGGGTAGTTCAAAATATTGTGTTTATTATTGAGTTATCTTCGTCGGGTGTCGAATGCCCTTCTAAGGAATAATGAGTACAATTTTTTTATTTTTTGTTTAATTAACCTACGTCTAGGTAGCAATCCATTTTATGCAATTACGTGATTTCACATCGTAAGTTGGAAGGGATAGACACAGAGAGAAAGATTGTTGTAGTGGTCTGAAACTCAGGTGATATTAGGTTTCAGAAAAAACCTCGGGGGGTGGTGTCCAGATAACTGTGGAGAATTGTTTTGTTATTATGTCTTTGCTTCTGATTCACAAGATTTTTTCCTTATCACCAAGCAAAATAAACAATTTTTGTAGCCATTTGACCAATCTATTGTAAGCGTTATGCCTACGCAATAGTTTTGACGTACGGTTTCGCAATTGATCGTAAACTAGGGCCATGAACCCATGAACTATTAAGATGCCAATCGATGACGTAAACACTACAAGACTGATTACATTAACGGCCCGATCCGTTTCTTCCTGTTGTTTCCGGACGGTCAAATCCGTTTGATTTACACGGCTTCCGAAAAGGTGCATACAGAGAACGTACTCTTAACATATCGGGTAGAAGAAAGATAAGAAAATGAAAGACTTGTGAATTCAATACAACAAACAAGCTTAATTAAGTAATAAGAAAATACAATAAGAATGGTGAATTATCCAAGAAGACTTCGACTTTAGTAAACCGAAACTAAAATAGAAACACTTTTAGTGAGCATAAAGGTGTCCCAAACCAATACGATTATTCGCTGCCGCCGCGACGGCGACAATTTTATCGCGGTGCTTGCGAAAATGTACTCTCCATCAGACGAAGAAGCAGATCTTTTATTTCTTGCCATCGACATTTTATCCTTCCTGCTCTCAATTCTTTTCACAAACTTAATTAACCTCTAAGTATACGCCATATTCATTTGAACAGCGATAAACCCACGACAGTGACAAAACATTGCAAAATCGTTGCAGCTGAGCGGGCGGGCGCAGGAGCATTGGTGTGGGCACTCTCATATATCGCCATACAACTTAAGTGACAACAAGCACCGAGATTCATCGCCGTCGCGGCGACACTGAATGATCACGTCTGTTTGGGGAAATTATTATCCGTGAAATGATGAAAACTCCTAGAAATTGCGCACCACACCTTGTGGTTTTTATTTGCAAATCACTAAATAAAAAACTTTACAAGGATGTCACGAAAAACCTTCAACCCAAAAAATTGACAACATTTTAAAGATCACAAAGTTATACCAAATGGAAGATTTGAATTGTAGAATAAGATTGCTTTTATTCACAGATCAGACTAAATTTAATATACTTGGAACGGATGGGCTACTTAGCTCCTTCCGAGAAACAGTCCCAACAGTGAAGCTTATATGAGTTAAGGTCATGATATATCTAAATATATAGTTGTGTCATGGGTAAACTAATAGTTAGTGGCATTACTTGCCGGCCGAAGCAGACAAGCTGTGTTAAATTGAGGGATTTATTAATCTTAACAAATAAATAAACACTTCCGAAGAAAATTTCACAGACGTGCGCGCTTTGTGCTATTATTGTATCTTATTGTTTTTTTTTTGTATTATTGTGGTTGTGTATGTATTCAGTGCAAATACTTAGTTTGTGTGTAACTAACACTAAATTAAGAGCCTGTAGAAGCATTATGTATGCTTGGTCAGCTTCTGCACATAGCAGTTGCTTGCTTAAAGCGCTCCTCGACATAGATCTGATAGAGCAAGAAATCGAGTAAAAATAGTTTTCCTAAAGAAACGCTGCCATCTTTTCTTCCAAACCGTACGAGGAAACACATTATTATCCGAGCGCATTAGAGAGTTATCAGGTTTTATCTTTTATCACCCTTTGCATAAATGACTACAGTTCTGGTAAACAGATTTATGTCACTTATCTTTTTACGCCTGCTGGTGGTTCGATACCAAACTTAACCGAACGATCAACCGTTCTGTGTTAGAAAAAATAAACGTTCTGTTTTCGCATTGAAATTATGCACATAAAGGCGCATTTGAAAGCAAATACTTATCCCAATTACCTCCTAATGATTTAAAATGAACAACTATTGAGTGAATAGACACCATTTTGAATAAATTAATAATAGTCAAATATTAAGTCAAAACTTCTTCATATTTCGGCAAGGTTACGATCTGAACTCAAGAATTTATAATCCTTTCACTTCTTATATAAAGTGGGAAATACACGATACAACTGTTGTAGCAACGGTTTGACAGCTTTGGTGTTGTATACGAAACAAATGTTTTACTATATGCATTATAGCCAGAGGTAAATATAATTTCAGCACACAGTAAATTGTATTTTGAAAGGAGTAAATGTCAAACTATTACCAATTCACAAAACTAAAACTTTCCGTTAAGTGGGCATTACACGATACAACTGTCGTACTGACTTGTGTTGTACCGACATCGGCCGAACTGTTGTATGCAGCATATACATTACACAGTCTGCGTTCGATTTACATACAACCAGACATTTTATTCAGTCATTTTACACATACATACACACCATATAATTTCCATACAATCTGTGCATGTGACAGCGGTTGTACAGTCAATACCATGTGACCTAACGACATCGTAAAATTATCGTATAAACCATCAAAGCTGTCAAACCGTTGGTACAACAGTTGTATCGTGTATTTCCCACTTTAATCTATACTGATATTTTTTATTCGTGTCATCTATATAGATCATGAGTAATAAAAACCCGACTATTATATGTAATTTTGAAGTAATAGAAGGAGCAGATTAAAACCACTTTTCCACGCACTTTTGCGAGTCTTTGCTTTTGAATTTAATCGATAAAAAAATTAAGTTTTTACTTAATTGACTACAGATCATATTCACCGCGATTACGGTCGGAATTTCGCTTTTCGACGATTGTTGTTTTATTCATAGCTACGACCTGCTGACTGTTTAACGGTACTTAGGAATTTTTTTGTCGTGTAGAATACTATTAGAACTCTTCCACATTGAACTTCTTCTTCCTTTTTCACCGAGGTTATGATTCGAAAATAATTGATCATAACCCTCCCACTTCACTGCATTTCTACTGATCCGCTTGTGGAATTCACCTATTTGACCTCAGAAAATATTGGCAGGCCTGCTGCCGAATCTGGATCGCTCCGTTACTGAGGCCAATGAAATGCCGATGTCGTCGCATTCCAGGCGTTTATTGGCCTGCCTTTCCTACATCGCGATGTCTTTGGAACGTGCATTGATATTGCCTTTTTAACAGGGTTCAAATGATCTCTTCTTTGAACGTGGCAATACCAGCTGAGGCGGTCGCGCTCTATCTTTTTGTACGGTGGTTTCCTTGACGTGAAGGCTTCCACGGACCTTCGAACTTCTTCCACATTGAACAAGTTATGAAAATGGATTTGTGGTACATCTGAGGAATAAAAATAATCGCGGGGTATATATCTTCGGGCAGATCATTACCAAATTAACCAATGGATATAAAAATGTCGCACCTCATTGAACATCCTCGAATCAAATAGTGTAATCACTACCTAAATATTTGCGGCCTTTCTTTGTACTGCAAAAGAAAAGGAAATTTTCGCCAATCAACTGTCAAAGTACCTCAGCCGAGTTAAGGAGAAAAAAAAGAGGAAAAACTCAAGAAGACAAAAAAGAATAAAAAAAAAAGAAACGGGGCGCTTGCCTGTGCGTTGAAATATTTTCGCAATAAAAACGCAGATCATACACCACTAGAATTATCTCAATAAAGTCCAGACCCTCCCAGCAAGCTCTCCCGGCAATCCCCCGACGCGAGAGTTCCAATTCGATTTGCAATAGGATTTGGTCCTCGCCAAATGTGTTATGTTAATAGCGTTTCTGTCTGTTCTACTATTATTAAAAAATACTTTTAGTTTTTATTTCAAACAAGAAGAGCGTGCGAATACTAGTCCCCCACCCGACCAGCAAAGCACTGAGATGAGCAACTTTCTCACAAAATCCAGCGGCGGCGACTATCCGACGACGTCGTCGTCGTCGAATGTTATGTGAGTATAGGGGGCCGGCTCCTCCACCCTTTCTCGGGAGCTGATGTTTCTCTTAATTTACAGTGTATTCAAGTCCGGCGACAAACAGCACTGCTACGAGATCAACGATACGAATGTAACAATTGTTGGAAGTGCCGGCAGCCATGACCACGGCAGTTCCAAGGTGAAGTTAAAAAACATCGTGGACTACAAGTGGGAAACAAAGAACTACCCCGGCCACTTGATAGCCGTTCATATTGACGGAAAACACATAGCCTATGTTATAAATGGTAAGTCAAGGGGGTTGTCGGGCAGGACCCCATTGGGAAATGTTCGTAGTATCAAATTTATCTTAAAATCAGGCAAACGCATTAAATAACTTATTCGATATAAAAGGTGACCAAATGTACTCATTTCGAGAGCTCAGTACTCTTTTCCGGAGCTCTGCATGAGCACTTTCGTACTCATTTTTGTTGCAAAGTGTTCTTGTACTCCTTTAGCAAAATTACTTCTTCCGCATTATTAAATGGGTGGGTATGCAACTGTGATCCTGCCCACTGCCCCTTTCGTCGTTGCTGTTGCATTCCCTGATAATGGCCTTCGCTAGAAATAAGCTTGGACCTTCAACACTTTCCTTATGCACCATTCACAGTTGCATCCATATAACAGCCAGCGGTGCTACGTTGTGGGATATCCCTGATTTTCAAAGGAACATCACAAAAAACACAAAGGGGAAACAAGAAAACGACTTCGAAAACGGAGAAAATGAATGAATATATGGGTAGAATCATTTAATGAAAGATGAACTGTAACATAAATGGGTATTTGCTATTTAATGCCGGCATCCACAGGCTTCTTCTTAATGTTCCTCTCCGTTTCGGAGGTTGGTAATCATCGTTTTCATGGTCGTTTGTTACGCCTCTCAATATCGTTGGCATCAAACGGTTTAGCCACCCACGACGATTTGTTAGCCATGACAGTCTCTGCCCTCCTCTTCCTTCTGTCTTCCCTTGTTTTATTGCTTCTTCACTTAGAAGCTTCATTGTAAGCAAATTTTTATTATGTAAGTTAAACGTAACTTCAACCACCGGATCCGCATCGCTCGGCTGTGGTTCATTAAGGACGAAGAATTTGTAACCATTGGGTGAGGTCAGAATGTGAAGATTATCCTGCTCCACAGTGGGGTAGTTGTTCGCACGGGCGCGTTCGATGGCTTCCGTAGATTTCATTGCCCATTTCAAGTTCGGTGACAAAATGCAATGCCTCCGGCCCATAGCCCACCATAGTCTTGCTCCAGCGATTGTCATTGCACTGTGCATAGCATCCCTAAGTGAATTATTCGTGGCGCAACACATTCATTCCAAAAATGCTGCGATAGAAGAATACATTCTTCGCCCGATCACCGACTTTGAAGACGTAGTGCAGAGCCTGTCCTGGAATTGCCGACGTCATCTTTCGGATATGTATGCACCTCGTGTAAAATTCGAGGAAAAATTAATTAAAATTCGGTGTTCTTATCGGAATGTAAATGTTTAACTAAATGATTCGATTGTTTTAAATGTACTGAAGGGCAAGACATTCAGCATCAATAAGTGGAAATGACAGACATTTCATCTATGTCTTTTCTCCTTGATGATTGTTCATCTTATAAACAAATCTTAACAAAACAAGTTAGCAAAGTTGGTCTTTGTGGTTTGCTAATTGATCAATTAATCGATTTCCAAATAAAAACCAAAAACGTACCAAACTACGTTATTTCATTATCTTTTTCTTATTTCGGCGAGGTTCTGATCTGAACTCAAGGGATCATAACCCTCCCACTTCACTGCATTCTTTTCAACTTTTACATTTCCAAGTTGCCCCTCCACCTTACGGCATAACCCTTGTGTCATATGCGGACGACTACGATCCTCGCTTCGGGTCCAAACGTACCTGAGCTGTGCATGACCATAAACAACCACTTAGCTGTCGTAGAACAGTTCTTTAGCAGCCGCAATCTACAGCTATCAGTGGAAAAATCCACAGCCACACTGTTCACGTCCTGGAGCAAAGATAAAGAAACGTTGCTAACCACCTATAAAGCGATCGGTCGATCCATCATAAATTACGCCACTCCCATCTGGACCCCACAGCTGAGCAACTCAAACTGGCGGAATCTTCAAGCGTACCAAAACGCAGCCATGCGAGCTATCACCGGTTGCCACTTGATGGCACATGAGGACAACCTCCATGCGGAAACCAAAATGATGTCCATCAAAGAGCACAACACCATGCTTTCCCAACAGCTCCTCCTGGCCTGCCACCTACAAAAGCATCCCAACCACTCTCTAACAACGCTTCAGCACCCACCTCGGCATATCCGCAAAAACCTGACAACGTTCCAAAGAGATATCGACACCTACACTCAACTCCCGGACCTCGACCCCCAGCGCTACAAGGATGCCATCAAGAGCATTCACAGCGCAGCGGTAGCTAATGCAGTACGTAACCATCACCCGAATATTGTATTAGGGGTCGCCCTCCACCCGTAGCCAACGAGGAGCGTCACTTACCTTGCCAGACCAGGGCAACCATAGTCCAACTACGCTCGGGTTGGTGCCGACTACTTAATAGCTACCAATCACGTCTTAACCCCAGCATCGAAGACAGTTGCATTTATGTGGTCCAGCAATTTTTAGGCCTGCCTTTCTTTTGTGATATCTTTGGGACGTTCATTGATATTGTCTTCTTAACAGGGTTCAAATGATCTCTTCTTTATACATGACAATTCCAACTGAGCCGGTCGCATTCTATTTTTCGTGAGATGGTTTCTTTGACGTGAAGGCTTCCACGGATCTTCAAACTTCTTATTCGATCAAGCTTTGTTACTCCTGCTGTCATGCGAAGCATTTGCTTCTCAGCTGCCGCTAATTTACCCTCATACGCTTTGTACATTGTCCAACATTGTGAACCGTATGTGAGTGCTGGGCGCACAACTGCAGCGATGATTGATGTTCTCATTACAGGTTGCTTCGCTATTGATCGTAGATCCCAGATTTTTTAACTTTTCGCACTTGCATTGATTCGCTATTGGAGTTTAGAATCATAAGTTTGGCGATTAGAATCCTGAGCCATCTGAACCCGATGTCACCCATCTTTTCCGAAAACTGAGGCGGTATTTTGTTTGTCCTCCTTAACTTCTTCGACAGTAATGTCGGGTATTTCTTCGCAGTTAGTAGTGGCTCTTGGAAGGTGTAGTCACAATACTGTCGTCACCTATGCAGAATTTGGTCGTCATCTACAAGAAGCTGGCCCTAAGCATTGTTAATGAATTCATGAGCATTCCTTCTTCTTTGGGCAGCTATTTTGATGATGTAATTTCATTTTATTTATTTTATGTCCCTTTTTAGTTTAATATTAGTTTACACCTATAATATGACTCTCTTGAAGTATACATACTGTATATGTATAGTATATAGTATAACTGTCAACCTAATTTTAAAATGAAGAGAAGTGATAGAACAGAGGTATATTTTCAGGTGTTTGATTCTAATATCAGTCCGATCAATTGCGAAAGAAGCTGTGAACACTACTGCGAAGGCATAACACTGGCAGTTGCTCGGTTATATGGCTGGAAAAATTGTTCGCTCTGTTGATGATGATTTGCCTATGACATCGGTTATCGGGGAAAAAAAATACTGCGAATCAGAAGCAAAGAAAAAAAATAACAAAAAATCTCCCCGATTATCTGGACGCCACCCCCGGAGTTTCAAACCACTGCACCAAATCTTTCTCTTTCTCTCTATCTATCCTTTCCAACGCCCGCACTATGTGTAAACATGTTAAGGGTATTTATATCCCCTTGAGTGCGCGCAAATTATATATATATATATATATGTTAGATTTAACCAGTTGTGTTAGATTTAACACATGTACTAGACGAGAAGACGACTTTCTAGCATTCGTTTTCGATTCACAGTTTGATTATTCTAGATGGCGGTATTATTTAATTCAATTACTGAACAAAAAAAAAAAAAAAGTTATGATTGTTATTTGAACTGCATTACCACTCAGTAACCGCACCATGCCAAAATCAATTTTGAAATCATTTTATTGTGTTAATGTTAATCCTGCTATTATATTTCTTGAGTTTATAGCAAGTTACGATGCCATAGTTGTTTTTAATGTTATATAGAACTCCGTTATGGTTTTGTATGCAGCGTGTCCTCTGTTTGTTTATTTGTTGTAACTTTTGTTACCTTATAAAAAAAAGAACCTACAGCCCACTTAAGATTATCCTTTTCCATAAGATAAAGAAGGTCACACGAGTTTCAATGGAAACAAAAAAAAAACTGAAAAGTTGTGTTACACAAAATCGTAAGGAAATAAAAACATTAAAAGGGAAACATAATAGGGAAACATAATTTCTTTTCCATCCAAACAAAGAGAATTTGATGCGCGAAAATAAAAAAAATAACCTCTTTCTAGTGAACAACAAAATCTCTCGAACTGAGGGGATGGTGCGAGTTGTAAACGCAACCACCGGTCTGCGAGCACTAATTAAAGGAATGTCCGGCGAAGTATTGGACCTGCAATTTGCGCACATCGAGAACGAGAGGATACTAGCGTCGATTGACGCCAGTTCGTTGTATGTGCACAAAATCGATATGATTGGTGATACTTTGGTCTGCAATCTGGTGATCAAGATTGAAGACCCTTTGACGAATTACACCCCAAAGTATGACAAGATATCGTGGTGTCCATATGTGGACTGTTCGAGTGACGACGATGAGGATAGCAATCAGCTGATTGTATGGGCGAGAGGCAGTATTTACCAATGCTTTAATGTGAACACATTAAATATTAATTACGGGGTAAGTAGATAGGGTTAAATATATTCTTCAAGACGAATAAGGTACTATAAAATATTCAATCCATGATTCTGTTCTTTTTTCAAGTCATAAGTCATAAGTGTGA
This sequence comes from Brachypalpus laphriformis, assembly GCA_945910035.1. Classification (NCBI taxonomy): domain Eukaryota; kingdom Metazoa; phylum Arthropoda; class Insecta; order Diptera; family Syrphidae; genus Brachypalpus; species Brachypalpus laphriformis. The sequence continues at coordinate 132,697,427 of OX246755.1, forward strand.
TGTATTTCACATATTTCTCTAAATGTGTTGACTTTTTTTTTTTTTGCCTAGAGGGAAGTGGAAAAACGCTAATGCGCACGAGAAACAGTCCCGCTCTATTTCAAATAGAGTGAGGCTCCTAATCACTAAAAACCACCTTTAACCCCCTTTTCAACCTGACACCATCCACTCCGGAACCGCTTTAGCATTACTTCAAAGTGGTGTTGTTTTCATTCCCCTCTGGGGAGCGGCTTTTTCACACTTTTCTCCTGGTTCGGGTTTATAATATCTTGCCGGCTTTCATCATATTTCCTCCTCTCCCTATTTTTGATTTCAGTACCTTCTCAATGAATAAAGATATCGCGTCGCGCTCTATTTTTCGTAAGATGGTTTCTTTGACGTAAAGGCTTCCACGGATCTTCGAGCTTCTTATTCGATCAAGCTTTGTCACTCCTGCTGTCATGCGAAGCATCTTCATCTCAGCTTGCGTTAATTTACTCTCATACCTTTTGTACATTGTCTAACATTGTGAACCGTATGTGAGCGCTGGACGCACAACTGCGGTATAGAGCCTTCCTTTCAACTTAGGGGGCCTTTTTTGGCCATAGAAGATAGCGGAGTTTTCTCGCCACTTCAACCACCCTACGCTTACACGATGATTGATTTCGTCATCACAGGTTGCTTCGCTATTGATTATAGATTCCAGATATTTGAATTGTTCGCACTTGGGAAGCACTGCTCCATTCAAATAAGTGTCTGGAATAGGCCCGATTGGTTCAGAGAACGAACGAAAGATGTTATAACTTATATAAATAAATAAATAAAATAAATAAATAAATAAGTTGCTCGTTATATCCTCGAAAATTGTTGTTGTTGTATAAGATTTCAAATAAGAGCCGCCGTAAGTTGTGACCAATTCATTTCAACTTTCTCCTCCGAATTGTGTTGTGCATATACTTTCAACCCGTTCTCCGCTAAAGCTGTTCATTTGAGATACAATACGGTCAAAAAATGGTAAAGATGTTGCGCCGACATCTATTCTTGAAAGCTTACAGCTTGTAAGTCACAAAGAAGGGGTGACCCTCAGCCAGTTTGCTGACACCGCCCGCTGAGTCCATTGGTTGGGGGTCCGAGTTTGAAATACTCAGGACTTTTGTTTTCGTCGTATTTATCTGCATCCGTAATTTGTGTGCCTCAACCAATTGTAGATGTAAATCTATTACTCTGTTCAAGCAGACTTACATCGCCACCGTAATCCAGATTGACTATTTTATGAAGAAGCATCAAAGCATGCATGGGCTCCACAAAACATGCACCAACTTCAGTTATATGAATGCATAGTATATATATGTACATGTTGTGAACGTCCTTTAGCTATTAATATTCTAATCTTGACTAACCATTTTGTACGCAGCAGATTGGAAAATTCTGCCCTCCTGACGTTGCCACGGGCTATCTTAAGTTCTACGAACCCACTTTGGTTATTACGTGGGTGGCACTATCCCCGGATGGTACAACACTTGGAGTTGGCGGTGAGGATGGTATTATTAGATTTTATCAGGTAAATCGCTACATTTTCTATGCTAACACTCGTAAACGATTAAGATTCGGTCACAGGTATATTTCCATGAAAAAGAACCAAGATGCCTGCATCAATGGAAACCACACGACGGTAGACCAGTGTCTTCCTTTTTCTTCTTAGACAACTTAACCAAGACATCAGCGGAGTGAGTATAAATTACCAGAGTTCTAAGCATCTGTGTTTAATTTGATATATTTTTTCAGTTCGTATTGGAAGTATGCCCTAACCGGTGCCGATGACAATACAGAGTTTAAAATATGGGATTGCGGAACATGGGAGTGTCTCCAGACCATCACTCTGAAAACTAGTGAAGATAAAAAATTGAAATTCATCGCCGAAATTGATAGAACTTCGTCTTATTTAGTTATATCGAATTTAGATACTCGTGTCATGTATGTCCTGCAAATTATAACAGCGCCAAATGGTGCTCCATCGTTGGATCATACAAATAATGCAACAACCACCGGAGTAGTTTCAAATAATTCCAGTAACTCAGTAGATACCACAGATAATGATCAAGTGAAGAAGAAGATTGTTGGCGTGTATGTAAAGAGCGTCTCAGAGTTTCCGCTGTCGTCACCTATTCTAAGTTTCTCCATTGTGGATGCGGCTGTGCGCCGGTATAAATGTGCAAATGATAATTACTTGGTGGATGAAATGGATGACTACGACGAGGAGACGAATTCAATTTATTGTGTTGTCGTTCGAATGTTTATTGTCCAACCGAAGAGTGTACAAGAGTGCCACATACTGTATGAGCCCACAGTCGATGAGAATACCGACGTGAAGAGCAGCATTTCCAATGATAGTAGTACAAAAGAATTTACAGAAAATTTGAGCGAAAAATCAAATGATAAGGATGCAGATAATGTGAGTACCCAGGCGATTGCTGTGAACGAGAAGAAGGGTCCACTGGAGGCACTCTTTGAACGAGTAACGAATATGCAGCAAGCTAACTCTGACAATTCTGACTCCCCAAATCCATCGCCACAAATGTCCACCACCAGTAGCCATAAGAGCTTCACCCAGGTTAATCTGATGACACCAGATGCATTTAGCTCATCCACTGGTAAGTTAAATTTTTTGTACTATGTCAGTAAAATGTACGAGTATATGACAATAGAGCAATATCGACATAAGTTCTTTATTAGACTAGCTTTTCGTTAAATCGGCTTTAAGCATTTTTGGTTGATTGCCTGCAGGCCTACATTAAAGTGAGTCTAATTTTAATTCTGCACAGAAGCCTGGAGCTCTAACACCTTTACAGCTTTCCAGTTTTTAGAGACTATATTCATCGCAGTCTCCTTAAAGAATTTTTTTAAAGCATTTTTTGTATCCTCTTTGATTCAGTTTTATAAGTATTTACTGACTCCACAGGTCTTACCGCATACTTGCGGTATGATATTCTGTATTTCAGAAGATCCGCTGGCAGGCCAACAAAGTCGGCTGCTTTATTGTTTCTTTATCTTTTTATTGTTGTTTCAACCTTTTCTAAACTAAGAAAGAGTACTACTTCTGCATTGACTACCCTTGGATTTTCTTCTTGTCCAATTACTCGTTCTATCTATCTGCGAGGTGTTTCGACTTCCTTAAGCTGGAGTACCATTCTCCTCCTGCTTTAGTGTTTTGTTATCTAATTCGCGTTGACCCAATCACCATGGACTCTTTCTCGTATTGGTCTCGCTAACTCGTTACATACATAAATATTTGGGGCAACTGCCCATAAAGGGTCTAGGCCTAGCTTCTCGCAAACACTCGTGTTATGTGCGTTATATATTTTTCGCAGGAATTGAAGGGATCTACAGTTTTGTGCCGTATCCGAAGGGCAATTTTTTTGTTTTGTTTTTTTGAGAACCTTTACGTATATCATGACAACAATACTCTCGGATGTTTGTCAGACGTTCGCGAGAGGTGGGACCGTGAAAAAAACTGTTTGATATTTTCTTGGAATCGAACATTGAACCTTACTCGCTAACTCGTTGATGAGAGTGATATACTGAGTCATAAGTTACTCACTCACTAGACAGGTCAAGGCGTCTGACGCATCTTCTTGTTTGACAGTAGAGTTCTGAATGTAACTGCAAGAAAAAAGTGGTCAGAGTCGACGTTCGGCCGTCTGGATATATGCATATCCAAATTGTTGATTGGCTGGCTCTCTTCGCCTTGCATTTACGCGATTTGGTTTGCCATTCGAACATTAGGAATAAGCCGATTCATACGTAGATTTATAGATAAGAAAAGCGATTGCTTCTCTCGTTTTACAAGTCGCAAATCGGAATCCATTGTCTGGTTTCGTGTTATGATGGGTGCTGAGGTCTTTAATTAGCGGATGGATTTGTAAATCTGTCTTGCGACAACCTTACCGAAAGTCATTGCCCTTATTTCGTTTTCTGGTCATGTCAACATGGTTTCACATTTTCCGTTGATTAGATACTCTATCACTATAAAATGGATCAAATCCTAAAGCAATTTATTTTTCTTAATACTTTGCAATTACAGGAAAGAAAAGTCCTGAAATCGTAAGTTCTGAAGTTCTGAATACAATTCTTATGCTAGCAAGTGTCACAGGATCTAATCCATCGGCGAACAAACCTGACAACATGAACTTGTTGAATTTAGTTAATAATAAAATAATAGAAGATCAGGAGCAACAAAAAATGAAGCAATCCATAGAAACCCAGAAAAAGTTTATGGGTAAGTGAATTTAAAACTGTCTTTCTTTTTCTCATGATGACGATTACCTATATTCCTTCAGCAATTGAAAACAGCACCAACCGTAATAATGTAGAAAATTTAACCAGCGGAAATTCGAGCCCTAGCCGCGAAGTTCAAGAAATCATGTCTCTTCAGGACTATGATTGTCGAAAGAGCTCCTACAGTGGCGACGAGATAGATCAAGCCAAACCAGAGAATGGTGTGTCAACAAAAGCCCTCAATAAATTGTCAGAAAATCAAATAGGTAAATTCAATGCACATTCAATTGCAGTCTTAAATAATTGTTAAATCCTTCAGAGGCTGAGAAGAAGCCCCCGCCAAGCACTACAACCAACTGGCCAAAGGTGCCAGACGTACGCACAGTTACAAAGCATTCAACTGAACTTCAGAATTCCGAAAACCTCATAACACAACCAAACAACGACTTAAGTGATATAAACATGAAAATGGGTCAAATCTTAGGTAAGGTTTCTTAAACAACCACCGAGGCTCCTAGATTATCTGTCTACGTCTATTAAATAGATTTGGTCCAGAAGCAGTCACTTCAAATTAACACATTACAAAATGAAATCAACGAATTGAAGGCCGGCAATGCATACAGCACATACAAGGACATGAAGGACTTTTCATTCAAAGTCGAAATGCAATTATCCAAGTTAATGGAACAGTATTTGAAGCGCTACGAGAATGAGCACAAGAAAAAGCTTAATGTCTTTCTAGCTGGAAAGTAAGTAAACACGTAAATTCACTTTTGGAATGAATATATATGTCATTCGTCTCACCTCTAGGGAAACACAAAATCGTGAGCTCCGTGATACATTTGTGCAACTAATAAATCAATTCACCCTCACACGCCTGACAGAGGTTATCTCGAAGGTAATCAGCATTGAAATTCAGCGACAGATTATGCCAATGCTGGCAGCTAAAATCGATGGCCTGCAGCAACAAATTCAAATGGATGTAAGCAATAAGTTAGCCGCCTTTGACATGATGTTGAATGAGAATATAGCACATGTGTGCAAGAGTAAGGTATGTGTAAGCAGTACCTGCTAATGATTCCTTCACTTTATAAACCTTTGAATAATATTTTTTCAGAGCATCATCGATGCATTCGGAAAGTCTGTATTAGTAGGAGTCCAAGGTAGTCTGCAAGCGGCATTCATTGAATCCATGTCAAGTACGCTGATACCAGCCTACGAGAAGTCATCGCAAAATATGTTCAAACAATTGCACGAGGCTTTCTCCGTGGGTATTAAGGAGTGTGAGTGTTTTATAAATAAATTTAATCAAAACTATTTGTTTTTATTACTGATTTCTTTTACAGTTATGGAACAGTTCGATAACTACCTGTCACATCTACAACCAATGCAGGACTCCACTGAAGAGATTCTTAATAAATTCTCTGGATTTAGGCAACATTTGGATTCGATTCTTATAAAGCACAGAAACACTGTACAGGAGTCTATGCTGGACACAAAGAAGGACATTAAACACATGGAGATAACACTGACGAGGCAAATAGCCGAAGTCGTTAGGACTGAAGTAAGTTTACTGTCTATCGTGTTAAGAGTTGAAATTTCTTTGGTTCGGTATGGTTCGGTACAAATGGATTAACACTAGAAGACTTGTTTGATAAGTACCTAAGAATTATACTGGACAGATAATTGATATAAAATAATCACGAAGAAGAAGAAGTGTTTAAAAAAGCTAACTGAGGGCTCATGGTTCGCTTAGCAATCGTAGGTAAAAGGTAGGGATGCAGTGCCAATATTGTACGCTGAATGTACACCATGAGGGTAAGATGTAGGTGGCAAAGAGCCCGCCCAACAACGACGGTGAACGTAACACTTGTTGTTCCACTACTAGTAATTGGAGCAATCAATAATCGCAAAGGTAACATTAGGGAAAGCAATGCACAAAATGACTCGGAGACTGGGTCTCATTTCCCAAAGCGGCACCTTTGGTATAACTTCTCAGACATATTTCGCCAAAAACCTCACGGCGAAGTACGGCAATCCACGAATGGAATGGATTAGCGAATCTAGGACTAGGGGTATACAATCCAAGAATCAAACATTCCGAACAAATAGACAAGTTGTTCAGTATTTTAGAAACGGAGATTCATGCTATAGATCGTAACCGAGACATTGCGATTGTCATACAGCTGCTATTTGACTCTCAACACTTTTACTTATGTCCTGTATCTCCTTGTGTGATTTTAGGGTGTCTATTATGCATACGCGCCATTGTATACAGTTTCTGGCAATAAGTCTCAACTCTTAAGCTCTTCTCCGAACTCTTCTTCCAATTGATTCCTCTACGACTGTTCTGCACCACGTACTTCTCGCATGGTCAGGTCTTCTGCCATCCTGGACTAACGCGTTCCATCTCATTGCGTGATTTGCTATGGAACATATACTTTTTTTTTTTTGGATTGCATAAGCAATCCACTGCACTTTATGTTGTTAAATAGTTCTGGTGAAGATGTTCGTAGATATGTAGATATGTGCTTCACCCATATACTCGTAACATTACGGACTCAGCGTTAGAGCGGACAAGTCGTAGCTTGGTGTTCAAACTGATTGCATTATTTCACCATATTTTGGACAGCATACCTAACACTCACTTTGCTTTGCCGATTCGGCTGGCTGTCCTATTTGGTTCCACCGACCGAGAAATACTCCTAAGATATCCGAAGATAAGTTGTTGATGATGATGGTGATTATGATGATTATGATGATGATTACGATGATGATGATTTCAGCCCCCGGCGAACCCCACAGGCGGATCAGTAGAAATGCGGTGAAGTGGGAGGGTTGTGATCCCTTGTTTTCGGATCATAGCCTCGCTGATAATAGGAAGAAGAAGAAGAACATGATTTCAGCCCCCAGACGCCTCCCTCTCCACATCTGTTGTTGTAGCAGTTACATATTTGTGTTGTTGGGTTGCCGGTCAGTAGTTTCTAGGCCCAGGAGAAGAGCCACGTCGATGGGACGGTTCCACAGCGCTTCCGGTCGTAATGTGGTGGGTTTGGTCGGACAGTTGAAGAGGTGTTGTGTGTTGTGCAGACCGTTTGAACAGTCTGGACATCTGTCTTCGATTCTGGCGTCAAGACGTGATTGATAGCTATTAAGTAGTCGGCACCAACCCGAGCGTAGTTGGGCTAAGGTTGCCCTGGTCTGGCGAGGTAAGTGACGCTCTTCGTTGGCTATGGCGGAGGGCGACTACCTAATACAATATTCAGGTGATGGTTACGTACTGCATTAGCTACTGCCGCGCTGTGAATGCTCTTGATGACATCCTTGTAGTGCTGGGGGTCGAGGTCCGGGAATTGAGTGTAGGTGTCGATATCTCTTTGAAACGTTGTCAGGTTTTTGGGGATATGCCGAGGTGGGTGCTGAAGCGTTGTTAGAGAGTGGTTGGTGGTCCTCATGTGCCATAAAGTGGCAACCGGTGATAACTCGCATGGCTGCGTTTTGGAACGCTTGAAGATTCCGCCAGTCTGAGTTACTCAGCTGTGAGGTCCAGATGGGATCGGCGTAATTCATGATGGATCGACCGATCGCTTTATAGCTGGCTAGCAACGTTTCTTTATCTTTGCCCCAGGAACTGCCAGCAAGGGATTTAAGAACATTGTTGTGGGATCTGAGGCGACTGCGGATGTTTGATGCGTGTGCGGAGAAAGTTAGCATGCTGTCAAAGGTGACACCCACATCTGCCGTCATTTAGTGGAGGTTCATAATGCTGTGAGAGAGTAGGCATGAGTCATCAGCGTAGTCGAGATGTTTGAGTTGATATTAAGAGGTCATCGACTTTCTCCGCTCCAGTTGATAAAGCGAATCACATTGCTAATCAGTAATGGCTGGTGATGGCTACTAGAAAATGTTTTGCTCGGGCGCTCTATTATTAGACATTAGCTATTCTAGGCATGCTTCAGAGTCCCAATTTAATTTTATCTGTAGGTCCTTTTCATTATACACTGGAGCTCTTAATGGGAATACAAAGCAATTTCGGGTTTCGCACTTTTAAAGGTTGCTTCCAAACGATGTATAACGCGAAATATATAGCGATAATCAACAACGGGAATCGTCGATCCCGAGTTAAGTCCTGCCATCTCTCAAGACACAAATTTCTTACATCAGTTCTTGTCCTCATACATTCCCCAATTAACTCTCATCTTTGCTTTTATTTTTCAGGTACGAAAAGGATTCGAATCTCAAACGGCAGCACTACGGTCACAGACCACAACACCCGCTCCATCGATATATGACATCAAAGATCAAATCAAACTCCTCCTCACTACTGGCCAAATAAACAAAGCTTTTCATCAAGCTCTTCTCGCCAACGATTTAACTCTGGTCGAGTTTACACTCCAAAGGGCAGATCACAATGCAGTATTTCATCCTTGTTGCCTTGAGCAAAAGGTTTTGCTCTCACTCATACAACAAATTTCAGCAGACATGAGCAATCACAATGAAGTCAAACAGAAGTGAGTTTGGTCTCCTTTCAAATTCAAAGTCTAATCCCTCCTTTTCCCTTTTACAGCTATCTAGCCGATGCAATTCTAAGTATAAATCCAAGTGATCCAATCACCCGAGAACATGCGCCTAAAGTGATGCAAGAGCTCTACCGCAATTGCCAAGCGTTCCTGATGACACAAACCAAGAATCCACAATGCAGTAACGTTCGTATGCTAATGAAAGCCATTCAGGGACTAAGCGCAGATAAAATATACTGATAGCAGGATGCTTTAACAAAACTAATTCAAAAATGACAACCTTTTTATAAAAAAAGAACATTTTAATTTTACTTTTATTGTTTTTTGTTGTTAAGATCGACAAGAAATCAGTTTCCATAGAATTCGTAAATCGCGTTTTAAGTTGTAATTTTTTTTTTTATTTCCCTTTTTCTCACATGACCTATCCTCGTTTACTGTTTAATTAATGTGTTTTTTTTTTTAATTGTCAACTTGAAGTTTGGTTTCCAATATTTTTTTAAAAATTTTTGTGAACATAAGACGTATCGTCTACAAAAAAAAAAAAAAAACAAGAACATTTAAGCATTATGTCGTGCAAAATCAAAAAAAAAAAAAAGTTGCAAATAAAAGTTTTATATTTAAGCTAATTTAAGCGACAGGAAAAAAAGTTAAACTTTGTAAAATGTAAGAAAGAAAAGAAAATTGAAACGAAGAGAAAAATCTTTTTTTTTAGTTTGCGAAGCTTTTTTTTTGCCAAAGAAACTAAAGTTTGTATGTAACTGAGCTGTGATACTTTCAAGTCAAACAAAGAAATAATTTACTAGAACTATTAAGTACATACTTACCACCTAAGTAAATAAGGTGGCGCTACAGTTCGGGGTGAACCTAGGGCTCAATCAACAAGCCTCTCCATTTAGCTCGGCCTTTAGCTAATTGCCTCCAGTTGCACACTCGAAGTTGGTCGAGGTCCTTTGAACTTGTGCGCGCCACCTACGACGAGGAGGTCCTCTACTACGTCGTCTTGTTGTGCCCCAGTTTGTTCAACTTGTAAAGTCGTTGCACTATGTCGAAACAATATTGCTGTGCACTAATTTGCGGATATTGCCGTTAAATCAAATCCAATAGGGCACTTACTTACTTAGGTGGCGCTACAGTTCGGGGTGAACCTGGGCCTCAACGAGCAATCCTCTCCATTTAGCTCGGTCTTTAGCTAATTGCCTCCAGTTGCGCATTCCAAGTTGGTCAAGGTCCCCTTGAACTTGTGCGCGCCACCTACGGCGATGATTCCCTCTACTGCGTCGTCCCTCGGGGTTAGATTCGAAGACTGCGAGCCGGAGGGTTGGTGCCCATTCGCTCTACATTCTTGACTAGGTCGATGTCGCTGTACAGCTCGTATAGTTCGTGATTGAGTCTTCTTCTCCAAAAGCCGTCAACGCAAACGGGACCGAAAATCTGACGAAGAATTTTTCTCTCGAAGCGACCAAGGATATCTTCATTCTCTTTTAATAAGAGTCTCCTTAGTTGTTCGAGATAGGGCTTTACTGTTAAATTGCCTTATAAACCCAAAAAACTGCGATTGGCAAGAGTTATTCTTCGCTTGATTTCTGCGCTGATGTTGTTCTCAGAGTTTATAGTAGACCCAGGGTAGACAAAGTCCCTTACTACCTCGAAGTTATAGCTGCCCACTTTGACGTTTTGTCCAATTCGTGGGTGTTAGCTGTCCCTTCTTGTTGAGAGCATATACTTGGGTTTGCCCTCGTTTATCGTTAAACCCATTTTGGCCACTTCCACCTCAATGCTCGCAAACGCACCGGTGACAGCCTTCTGAATTCTTCCGATAATGCCTATCGTCGGCGTATGCAAGCAGTTGTACAGACTTGTGATAGATTGTGCCTCTGGTGTTGGCTTGTGAGCTCCACACAATCCGTTCAAGTAGAATATTAAAGAAGTCACATGACAGCGCGTCACCTCGTCTAAAATCTTTTTTGACATCAAAGGTCTCGGTGAGGTCATTACCGATGGAGCAGCGAGCGTTCTTCATCGTCATTCTGCACAGACGGACAAGTTTGGCAGGGATGACAAAACTAGATATTGCTCTATATAACTCTTCCCTATAGATGCTGTCATAGGCGGCCTTAAAATCGATAAAGAGATGGTGAGTATCGATTTGGACTTGGATTTTCTCCAGGATCTGTCGAAGTGTGAAGATTTGATCGATGGTCGACTTTCCTGGCCTGAAACCGTACTGATAGGGTCCAATCAGACTGTTAATACAAGGTTTCAGGTGTTCTCACAATGTCGCAGAAAAGATCTTGAGGAGTCTTGTGCCTTTATAATTGGCGCAGTTGAGAAGGTCAACTTTCTTGTGGATCGGGCAACGATGCCGAGATTCCATTCATCAGGCATACACTCGTCTGATCAATTCTTAGAGATCGAGTTAATGTATGCACTCTACCAATTCATCACCAGTTGCCTTGAAAAGTTGCGCCGGTAAGTCGTCAGGTCCTGCAGCCTTGTTGGATTTCAGTTTGGATATTGCTATCCTCACTTCGTTTTGGTCAGGTGGACAGAAATTTTGACTATCATCGTTTATGTTGAATGGTTCATTTGGCCTGACAACGGGTCTCCGTCGCCGTTATACAGTCTGCAGAAGTAGTTTTTCCATATTCTCCGCACCGACTGTGATTTTACTACAAGGTTTCCATTTTCACTCTCAGGTTTCTGTACGGGTATTGCTTCTCTGACACTTTCTTTTTACATTTTGGTAAAACTTCCGTACATTGTTCCTGGAGTATAAGCTCTCAATATTTTCGATCGCGCGCTTCTCATACTATTTCTTCTTCTTTTCGAGAAGCCGATTTTCTACCCGTCTCTTTTGCTCGTAGAGCGCACGAGAAGCTCTCGTCTTCCTTTGCAGTGCCGCTTTATATGCCTTTTGTTTTGCTGCATGCATTCGCCTGCATTGTTTGTCAAACCAGGGCTTTCGCCGTGGTGGGCGAGCGAGACCCAGCACATCAGTCGCGGTGTTTCTATGGCATGTTGGCAGCGTTGGCACTGGTTTTCGGCACTTGATGCTGGCGGCATAGGGGTGATTGAAAGATTTCGCTATACGCGTTCAGCGAAGACTCTATGAAGACTATGAACTACATACATATGTACACAAATAATAACCACTTAAATTTCGGTTAATTTTGACTACTTTCTATTATTGCTAGCGAATAGTTCTCATTCGCAAATACATATACAATTTCAGTAACTGATTTGGTGTGACGATTTCTGTCATTTTGTAAATCGCGTTTGTTTTGTCAGAAGGCGTTAGGCTTGTTCTCTGTTATGAAATCTATTTTGCAATTTAATATTATTGTTTTGCTATTCATAGCTTACTCACCCTTCCAATTTATTATCTTTTTCATTTTCTTTCTATAAAAGTTAAGATCATGTCTTTCATTAAATGTTACTGACTTATTTTTGAAAATACTATTCACTTTGGTTGGTGTAAGTACTGCCCCAAATTGTATGATATGGATCAACTTTCTCGATAAAACCATTCTCAAATGGCCCAATTGTGACGTTGACTATCTATCCGCTTGGTACATAGCAGAAAATGGAGAACAAATAACTTATAAACGTTTGTAAAGAAAAATAAATTTCATATGTATTTTTGTTTTTCATAGAAAAGATAACACAGCATAAGTAAGAAAATAAGCTTCAACTATCTACGCATTTCTAGTCTAAATGATCTAATAACAGGAAAGTTTCCTTAAGGCAATAACATCCACAACCTGAGGCACAAATATCGTGTTTCTGCAATGAAAAACCCGTAAAACAAACAAGATCAATATGAACGTATTTTAAAATACTCACTTCAAACCACTGCTGCATATGCTCTACATGTCCTCCATGACCGCAAGCCAAGCAGGCATTTGCCGCACCCTTAACTGGTAGACGGCACAGTGTACAAAACAAAACAAGCTTTTGACAAAGTGCACAAGCAGCAGTACGTTTGGTCTTATTGCATCCCGAACACTCGGTTACAAAGTCAACGTCATGCGTTGGAGGCTTCTGGTACATTGTGTGTTTCAGTATCTGAAAGCATATCTCATAAGCAAAGAGCAAATTTAAAAACATATTCAATCGTTCTAACCAAGGCTCTTTCGGTTAGCAGCTGCCAACCGAAGAGTACATCTCCATAGACATTCTTCAGACTATCAAACAACGGCATTTTGGACTTCCTCAACAGCGAACACGAATAGTTATCCGAGTTAATCACGTTTGAATCAACACAACCCACCGGATCGGACCAAGAATTACTGCGCATCTGCTTCGAAGGCATACACATTCGATTTGAAGAAGAGTGCTTATCTACAGGCAACACTGTGTGGTATGGCGAACCGGTTGGCGTTAAATTGATTTTGCTTCCAAAAAGTGGTGGTTCAGACTCTGGAGCGCACTTATGAAAAACACAACACAACATAACCGCAGTCTGTAAGTCTCCCTTGGTCGCGTAATGCGTTATCAAGGATTCCAAGAGGAACTTTTTGAATGGATCCTGAAGAAAAAGCATTTCACAGTTGGCCTCATTCGGTATATTTGGAGTGGCAATCATTTCGGCGAGTTTCCAAATTGGTGCCAAGTCCGAACGTCCATGGTTTTCGGCCACTTGTTTGTTATGTTGACAAGCACCGATAACGTCCGTCTTGCTGAGCTTGTACTCTTGTGCCATTTCCTTGCTGATGTTGAGAAGCTTGTGCGCGTCGTATATGTGTACCACGGCGTTTGTCGTAGCCTTTTGGAGACAACGATTTTTTGATTTTGCCAATCGTTCCTGTAGATAGAAAGAGGCGTTGCTCTCACGATGTGCATAGAGTACGGGTTGGGGACCCATAACATTGCCCAGCAGGCAGCCACCACTGATAGCGGACAGTGTGCGTGGAGTAACATTTTGATTGCGCAGTGTTAATCTTTTGTTGTTAAATGTTTGTGAAAATGTGACCAGCATTCCAGTGGCGTTGAATTTTGCGCCCGAGGTCCGAGGAAATGGAATACAGGCGTCATGGATTGCGCCACTAAGAGCACCTTCCAGACGTGGTGATTGCAGACGCATTTGAGACTTATCACTTCCTCCAATAGACTGTTAAGAGAGAGCGAGAGAATGGATACATATTTATCATATTCCTTATTTCATGTCTTACCTTTTTCAAAGCCGTAACCAACGCACGGACACACTGTTCTAGACAAGTTCGAGATTTTTTCACTCTCTGTAACGCATTCGTCTTCAGTACTTTCAGTAAAACCAAAGTTAGATTCTCAGAAACTGTTGTGCCTTGACAAAGTTGAAATTCTGGTGGATTATTTGGGCTTGGGTAGTCCATCGGAAAATTAACCTATTCGAACAAATAGTAATTGGAGACAGAAAAAAATGCTTAGAGGTAGAGGGATATTTACTCTTAGAACCACAACATGCCCGACAGCGGATACATTGAAAATTGCGTAACGTTTTATCGCGTCTAGAATATTCACTTCAACATGCGGAATATTTGTATTGTACAAAGAGAACTCATGATGTAGTGAACATGTTGGTTGATCGGTTAACGATCTAGCAATCGATTCACTCTTCACTGGCGAACGGGCAATCTGAAGGGCGTCCATTGCTTCAACTAAAGGCAAAGTATCTATACAAAGTCACATAATATGTACATGCAATAGGTGTTTTCCTACCTTCTTCTTCAACATCTGATGAATTCGGTTCACAGAGCTTCAACAAGGTATCATCTATCTTCCATACACGCAGTGTTCTATCGCGAGACCATGTTACTAGTTCCTTAATGAGAAAAATATACAAATTATAGTGGTGTCTGCGATCTCAGTCCCTATTCGTCATCTAGATTTCGCTTACAAATTTGTCGTATCAGAGAAATTATGGAATACCGATCGAGAAACTGTGTTGTACGGTAATCATTTTCAATCGATTTTCATAACTTTTTTGATACATACGAATTCTGATGCATTAGACAATGAAAAAACTTTTATAGTCTTACGACGGGATGAACACAAATGCAATCGTCAAAAAAAAACGACAATGGGAATCGTTGTGAATAACACCGGAATCAGTGTGAATACTTACAATTTCCGAGGAGTTCTCATGATTAGGTCGCCAATCAAAGTCCAATATTACATCAGTATGTCCAACAAATGAGCACACCGGATCCGTTTGCTTACTGTTACTCCAGAGCAATAAACTGTTTTCACCTCTGCCAAGGTGCGGTACAACAATGCTGACCAAACCATTTCCGACTGGCTGCAATAAAACATTGAATATTTGAACATTTTACTAGTTTTAACGAAGACTGGTGATTACGCTGCCTTACGGTATATCTAGCTCTCCAAACAGGTGACGATGTTGTTATAATTTTCTCCGCCCTTCTTGGATTATTAACATCAAAATATTTCACAGTACCATCCTGGCTAGCAGTAGCCAAGCAAGTTTCTCTCATATGACTCCAATTGATTCCATGGACTCTAGTGAGAAACAAGAAAAAAGTAATATTCAATCTTTTAGGCAGATCCAAATGTACCTATTTAAATGTGCCGTTATGTAATGCATGGGACAAGTTCCCTTTCTTATATCCCAAATTCGTAAGTCACCATCGTGTGCAGCCGCAAGTAGATCCCCTGAAACTCTATTGAATCCCACTTGTGTAGCGCCAGCTGAAAGGATATAAAAAACCTAAAATACTTGAAGTAAAAGACTATCATAAGACTTACACATGCAGACAGCACTCAGTGATAAAGAAGGTTTTCGAGCGTCTCGCAGATCCCAAATATGAGAGAACGTATCAATTGAACAGCTTACAAGTAAATTCGGATTCTTCGAGTGCCAGTCAATATCGGTAACCACACGAGTGTGACCACGTAATGAGTGGATCAGTTGTGGTTCAGCCGAACCCCAAGTAACCACTTCGATTAGTTGACTTGTCTGTGGAAAACAAAGTTATGCTTATCATAAAAAAAAAAACATTGTCAAGTGCGCGTCAAACCTCGAACCTTTGTGTTTTGTTTTTGTGTGTTTTTCTAAAGAATTGCAGAGTGCTTTTCAATGCCTGTCGATGAAGGTTTCAGAGAGGTCTGGTTCTAACTACCTACTTCCTATGAGAAACCTAGCTCAAGAACAAGTAAAGGCATTTTTATGTTATAGGTTTTCTTTCGAAATTTATCAAATTCCGTTTGGGTAAAATATGGAGGCACGTAGTTTTGAAAATCCTTTAGTTATGTTAGTTGTCTGTTTAATTTAAAAGTGTCTTAAAAGATTTTGATTTACTTTTCAGTTCAAAGTAATATGTTACCAGTCCACTTTAATAGCAAAATCGTATTGTATTAAATAGGAGCAAGATAAGTAGGTCTGCTTAAAAATAATTTAATGAATCTTTCTTGCTTAACTTAAAAACCACTTAACGGATTTGTATTCATTTTGTGTTAGTTAAAGTTAAAGGACATTAAAATGAATACGTCGTATCCTTCAAACTTCAGGATATAGCAATACAAAAGCTAGATAGAATTTTTAGAGGTTGTGTCTGACTCAATTATTGTGCTCTAGACTAGGTTTGGTTTTATAATCGACGCCAGATTCAAGCTCAAGCATGTAAGTTCATACAAATCTTAGAAATCCCCATGTGGCATATTCCGAAAGAATCGCCATTATCGAGGATAAATCCACAGAGGCACGACTATGTAGTGCGAATGCTATAAAACAACCAATCATCATAAAATTCAACAAAGGAAGTGGCAGTGATTGTTCATACTTTTTGAAAGAGTGACTGTTACATAGGTCCACAAGGGCCCACTCAGTGAAATGCTTACCCACTTGCTCACAATAACAAATGACTTGGCCAACTGCAATTTTTCGAGTTTAGACACGCCTGGTATTTACCTACCCCGGTTAATACCGTTGGTTAGGCTCGGATGGAGCATAGTCCACGTTCTGTGCTCTTTGATGATTTGCGATCTAGTCACCTGGACTAATTAGAAAAATGTTCTCTTATCTCTATGGTCGTTATTTTCGTCCACAGCACCACCTCGGCTCTTAACATCATAGCGAATCAGGGGTCGAATCGCGTCCTCCATTAACGGATCGTTAATTGTACGAAGAACAATTCCGTCAAATCTCATATGAATGAATGTATTGGGATTATGTCCTATCAAGGCACACGGAACGTAATTTCCAATTTGACATGACGGTTGTACCAGATTGAGTGTTGAAATTGTAATAGCTTAAACTTCAAACACATGCCATTTGGAAGTGAAGTTCGGTAAAATAAAATAATTTTCGTCTAAAACGAAGTGATCTGAACGAAGTGATTCTTCCACCAAATCATCAGAAGCAGTACTAGTGTGCGGTATTGAACTGCTGTCTTCCGGCTCACGCAACTTCTGGGAACTTTCAAACGTTTTAACATTTGGAAGCCCCTCAACTGCTGCTTCCAATCCAGTTGCTTCTATTATTAGCAGCCCCTCTCCTGAAAGCGGCTTTTCCTGGTACGGACCACCCACTGTTTTGTTTTTTGCAGCTTTGTTGAATGACAATTTCTTCTTTGCCTGAAATTTTTGGTCTGCGATAACTTAAATTTCGCGTCCTTAATTGGCGGTCAGCAATGTTTAGCTTTTGTAACAAACAGTCCTACATCTTTATGGATGTTGCTTTTCCTTGGCAGGTATTTGGAAGCAAATTTTTTGCCGAACTTGGGTGCTCATTCATATACTCCGCCATAATAACTTTTTGGGTTGTGTTTTTTGTGTTTACGTTAGTCCTACTTTTTTTTTTTGTGTAGTCATAGTTCATAATATTGCGTACTTATAGTTTTCACTTTATTTATAATCGTTTAACTTATATTTTTTTGATTATTTACTGCACAAATTTACTTATTTCTTCTCTGACACAAATTACGATTGGTGGCGATCAATCGAATGACACTTTGATTGGACGAGCATGTTCACACACTAGTTAACAGAAGTCATGATGCCAAATTACGTTTACGTGCATACGTTCAGGGAAGTGGCGATCCCAAATACAGACATTCCGTTCATAAGTTACTCGTTTACGGAGGACGCAATTCGGCCCCAGGTCAGCAATGGGTTGAACCAAAGACGGCCATGCCACAGAACAGTCGCGGTTGCCCTGGACCTGTCAAAAGCATTTGACACAGTGGAACACGCTACGATGCTCAACGACATTCAGGAGTCCACACTGCTTAACTCCTACAAACGTTGGTTAGCCAATTATCTATGCGCCCGACAAACCTACGTGGAATTCCGGAACACGAGATAGGAAAGTCAAACAAGGCGTACCACAGGGTGGTCTCCTGTCCCCCATCCTGTTCAACTTCTACATTTCCAAGTTGCCCCCTCCACCTTACGGCATAACGCTTGTGTCATATGCGGACGACTGTACGATCCTCGCCTCGGGTCCAAACGTACCTGAGCTGTGCATGACCATAAACAACTACTTAGCTGTCGTAGAACAGTTCTTTAGCAGCCGCAATCTACAGCTATCAGCGGAAAAATCCACTGCCACACTGTTCACGTCCTGGACAAAGGAAGTGAAGTTACAGCTCGATATAGTAGTCGCAGATCGACGCATACCCACAGTCACACAGCCAAAACTTTTGGGTGTCACCTTTGACAGCATGCTTACTTTCTCCGCACACGCATCAAACATCCGCAGCCGCCTCAGATCCCGCAACAATGTTCTAAAATCCCTTGCTGGCAGTTCCTGGGGCAAAGATAAAGAAACGTTGCTAGCGACCTATAAAGCGATCGATCGATCCATCATGAATCCAGACTGTTCGAACGGTCCGCACAACACACAACACCTCTTCAACTGTCCGGCTAAACCCACCACCTTACGACCGGAAGCGCTGTGGAACCGTCCCATCGACGTGGCTCTTTTCCTGGGCCTAGAAACCACTGACCGGCAACTCAACAACACAAATATGTAACTGCTACAACGACAACAACAGCAACAACAACAAGAGCCATATCTAGTTTTGACATCCCTGCCAAACTTGTTCATCTGTGCAGGATGACGATGGAGAACGCTCGCTGCTCCATTAAGGTCGGTAATGACCTCACCAAGACCTTTGATGTCAAAAAAGGTTTTAGACAAAGTGACGCGCTGTCATGTGACTTCTTTAATATTGTACTTGAACGGATTGTTCACAACAAGCCAACACCAGAGGCAAAATCTATCAAAAGTCCGTACAACTGCTTGCATACGCCGACGATATTGACATAATTGGAAGAACTAATCGGGCTGACACCGGTGCGTTTGCAAGCCTTGAGGGGCAAAACCAAGTGTATGCTGTCAACAAGAAGGGACAATCAGCACCGACAAATTTGACAGAACGTCACAGCGGGCGGCTACAACTTCAAGGTAGTAAAAGACTTCGTTTACCTTGGCTCTGCTATAAATTCTAAAAACAACATCAGCGCAGAAATCAAGCGAAGAATAACTCTTGCCAATCGCTGTTTTTTGGGCTTATAAGGCAGTTCAACAGTAAACCCCTATCTCGAACAACTAAGGAGAC
Organism: Brachypalpus laphriformis; assembly: GCA_945910035.1. Lineage (NCBI taxonomy): Eukaryota > Metazoa > Arthropoda > Insecta > Diptera > Syrphidae > Brachypalpus > Brachypalpus laphriformis. Next base: position 132,716,760 of record OX246755.1, read on the forward strand.
TCTGTATAAAACTCTGATCATCCCAGTCTTGCTTTACGGCGCTGAAGCATGGACTTTATTAAAAGAGGATGAAGATATCCTTGGTCGCTTCGAGAAAAAAATTCTTCGTAAGATATTCGATCCCGTTTGCGTTGACGGGTTTTGGAGGGGAAGATTCAATAACGAACAGCGTATTGAACGTCTGAGATGGCTAGGATATGTAGAGCGAATGGACACCAACGCTCCGGCCCGCAGAGTCTTCGAATCTAACACGGAGGGACGACGCAGTAGAGGACCTCCTCGCCGTAGGTGGAGCGCATAGGTTCAAAGAGACCTCGACCAACTTGGAGTGCTCAACTGGAGGTAATTAGCTAAAGACCGAGCTAAACGAGTAGGCTTGGTTGAGGCCCAGGTTCACCCTGGACTATAGCGCCACCTAAGTAAGTAAGTAAGGGAGGGGCCTCGCAAGATGTGATGTGGTTGGGTTTATAACATTTAAGAAAATCGAAGACACCTTTCCAATAGTAAGTCAAACGGGCAGAAAAACAAAAAACCTTGATAGGCTTTCAGCCTGAATGCAAATAGAGTCTCCGTAGGACTCCGTATGAGTTTCGCTGTTGTCGATTAACTGTTTTATGCAGTTAGTTTCTCTATGAATTCAAACATATTTTTCTCATTTTGTTCTATTACTTCAGTCTGTAGGAGTTCATATAGAGACCACACTTAGCTGTATCCAATCCATCACAAATGAACGATAATGCGAAGAAGTAATGTAGAGGCTTTAACGGCAACAAGACTAGTCTTCCTTCCTTATCCGATTGTTTTAAAAACTAAGGAATTTGAAACTTACCGCAATTGCGCAATACTCCTGCCTATTCGGGCAAATGGCAAACTCTGCTGACGAGACTTCATACTTCGAGTTCCTGTGGTACTTCCTTAATGTGCTGTCATCCTGGCCCAATCGTTGCAGTGCTAGATACCGCCTAAGCGAGTTTAATTCGTTTAATTACAATAATAGATAAAATTTAAATCACAAAACCAACCTTCCTGCCAGCAGAACCCATTGTCCTGAGTAGTCCACTGACATGGCAGTGGCCAGGGACTCCCGATGCTCGTAGGACTTACTGCTTTGACGAACAATAAAAGATTGCTCACGCATTGTATCCGACAGTGACATTCTTCAACTTGTGCTTAAATCTAATACAAAAGCCTAAAAAAATGGAAAAATAATTATTCACTGAACTTTGTTCTTATCAATTGGAAAACACGGCAAACTGTATTGTTGATAACACTACAGCACCATGTCCAAACAAAAACAGCTGTGATGATATGAACTGTCAAAGGGTAAAATTCGTATGTCACTGTAAATGCTGAGCCTGCGACTATGCAGTGGATTTTATATTCACCTTAACAAATCGTAACGTAAAACGTTGGAGTAAAGAATTCAAATGTCTTCTTATAACATCCACGCGTTATAATATTTTTGTTCGTCCGCAGTTTGAGTATGTATGCATCTAACATTTGGTCTCCAATGTATGTAGTACACATTAACCGGCACGATTACAATATCCGTGGCGCCACGATGTTTTGATGTTTTCTAATAGATCTAATCTAATAATCTAATAGACGCACTGAGCAAAAATAATAAGTAAAATTTTTTGATATCTCGCTTAGTTTTCGAGATACCGTGCTTTGAAAACTGACTTCGAGATCTATTAGAAAACATTAAAACTTCGTGGCGCCACGGATATCTTAATATCCCCCATTTACCATATTGAATAGGTACAGCGTAAGTTTGTCCGATTTACACTTCGCCATTTAAACTGGAATGACCCCACACGTCTTCGACCATATTGCGACCGCCTTCTTCTCTTAAATCTTCATTCTTTGGAGAAACGTAGGGAAGTATGTGATGTAGTATTTTTAAACCAACTGGTAAATGGTTTTATTGACTCGCCGTACGTTTTAAACGTAAGATGCTAAAACTCCAGAAATACCGAGATTTTCCGCGCGAATTTGCACCAAACGAACTACGGTTCTAATGAATCTCTTACGCGTATGGCGAAGGAAGTAAATAGTAACCGCGACAAATTTGATTATAACTATTGTAAATTAAATCTAAAACATAAATTATACGGGCGATACTAACTTCTTCATGTTGTAAGTGTTTAGTGTAATGTTTGACTTACGCGTAGCATATTAATTTTTAGTTGATACTTTTGTTTAGTATGCAAACTGCTTTTTATTTACTTGTGCAGTCTTCTTGTGTAATTTATAAATATACACAATACTAACAGCTAACACCACGCTAAATGATGACTGTGACAAGCTGGATATTACTTAGTAGCTGTTTTGTGTTGCTCTCAGTTCAAAGCAATATTCGTCACAAAATGCTTGCCTTTACGCAGTACTGATAGCGTTAAATATGATAGTAACAACCGGGATGGTTGAGAGACTTCTGAGAAGGAGCATAACTCATATCCTGTTTAAAACTATATTCAATAAAAAATTACGAGGTTTGTAATGCATTTTCTTATTATTTTATTATTAAACTTTATTAACATATACCAAATTATAATATTAATAGTACGAAGCTTAGTACTAGCTACCAGGGCTTTCGGCTATATCTTAAATCAACGAATAAGAGGGCTTACAGGGTAAACATTTTACAAATAAAAGCAGGATTTACAATTTCTTAACATTTGTTTCGGAGAGAAAAGAGTGTAGTTCAGTAATGTTGGAGTCGTGAAAAAGACTACGTGCTTTATCTTGGATAGTGTTGCATTCGTAGATAAGATGGTATGTAGTAAGTAGATTGGAGTTAAAGAGGTGACATATATGGGCTGCTCCTGATGATGAGGTGGCCATGTGTGAGTGAGTAATATGTGGCCAAGCCGGAGTCAAATAAAAGCTTTGATCATGCTTTTCTGGCAGTTCTTTGGACAGATAAAAGCTTTGACGTTTTGTAGTAGTTGATGTTAGAGATGAACTAAGTCGTGAATTTGCATTCGCAGTTGTAACTGTGAATGCGAATTCTTATTCACTGTGAATGCAAACTGCTACTGCAAACTGCTAATGCGAACTGCCAATGCGAATTCGTAATGGAGTAATATAGGTACACCTGTCCTGCTTGTCTGAGCCAGGCAAAATTAATTTTTTTTCCATAAGCGAATTTTCATTTTATGCTACAAGTGCCCCAAATCATTTTACAACTCCTAAATTCCTACCTGTGTACATATTTATGCACACGTATGTAATTACATATAGCTACTTATACCCTTCCATAAATTGCCACAAGGAGTTAAGATAATCGGGTTCGCTGGCGACATCGCCGTGGTCACCGTGGCTAAACACATCCACGAAATAGAATCAGCGACAAACGAAGCAATGGGAAAAATTAAAGACTAGCTAGGATCCGCCGGCTTAGAATTAGCAGACCACAAAACTGAAGCTGCTCTTATAACAAGTCGAAAAGCTGTTGAATATGTGAATATTCAAGTCGGAACTCAGACTACAAGAACCAAGGAAGCAGTTAAATACTTAGGAGTAATGCTCGACAACAGGTTAAGGTTTAAGACACACGTGAAATACTCGAGCAAGAAGGCTTTACTATTGCAGGCAGCCCTTTCTCGAATACTCCCAAACATCGGTGGCCCTGGATATGCTAGATGGATTCTACTATCCAGAGTAGTTAGCTCGGTTCTCCTATACGCTGCGCCGGTTTGGGCGGCGGCGTTAGCGACGATAGAAACACGGAGAAAACTATCGTCAACATACAGGCTATGTGCGATAAGAACAATTAGCGGTTTGGGAACAATATCGGACGAAGCAGCCTGTGTCTTAGCCGGAATGATCCCCATCGACATCCTCGCAAATGAGATGGTAAGGATCTACGGAAGGAGAACCTCGAGTCATCAAAAGGTATTGTCAGCAGATATCGTCAAGAGGATAAAGGCGGAGGAGAAGGCAACATCACTAGCTATGTGGTAAGTCAGGTGAACGAAGCGAGTGTTTGGGGACTGCAACTATCACCTTACGCAGTTCCTATCGGGTCACGGTGGCTATCGCAAATATTTACACAGATTTGGACATGATAACTCACCTCTCTGTCCACATTGTCCAGACCAGGAGGAAGATACAGAGCATGCAATATTTCATTGCAATCGCTTTACGGAATGGAGAAATAACCTGCCAAGTCCACCATTACTTATAGACCAAATGCTGCGGTCAGAGAAGAATTGGCTGGAAATTTGTACCCTTATAACGAATGTGCAAAAAGAGCTCCGAATAATTGAGAGAGCAAGAAGAGCTGAAGCAGCAATACAAGAAGCATAGCATTAATTGCTAACCAGCCCCGCGAAGTAATACCTTACGGCAGTCCCGCGGGGGGAGAGGTAGATGTGTGCAGGGTGTGGATTAGTACATAGGTGTATTCCTGGCATCGATTGTTTGAGCTTGCGAATCGTGCGTGCTAGTAGCCCGGGCTACTAGTATCTTTCGAAGATTACCACATCCCTTGGCGCAACCAAAAAAAAAAAAAAAACCTTCCATAAAAAAACTTACTCGCGTGGCTCCGATGAACTTAAGACAGAGTAAGATGCTTAATTTCAATGCGCTTCTTTAAATTCGTTGTACTGGTACTGGAGCTCTCGCCAACCAAATTTCCGAACCAGCTGCGACCGCAATAGCAGCAATAGGAACTTAGCAAGTATAACCCTGTGCTACTATAAAGCAACCATCCAAACTTTTCAAACCAGCTGCGACTGCAATAGCAGCTTAGCAAGTATTACCCCTGTACTGCTATATACCAAACAACCAAACTTACAAACTAGCTGCGACTGCAATAGCAGCAATACCATTTTTGAAGAAAAATAGCTCTACAGCCCCGCCGAACTAAAAATCAAAGAATAACTTTTTGAGCGTGCATCTGTCTTATAAATCTCACGAGAATTTTCGTAGCTGCAGATCCGGCAATTTTGCATATTTGCAAATCCGTCAAGATGAGAAAGGACTTCGTCACTAAAGATGATTTATTTCGCAAAAATGATGATTCACTTCGTACTGATCTCAAAATTAACCGACGAACTGTCGGCTTTAGCTGTTGGGTAAGTTGAATCTTGTACGAGTGAACTTGCAAATCCTTTACCATTATTCGTTGCATAGAGCTCCTTCAAATGTTCAATTGCTGAGAACGGTGCCGAATATATTATATTCTCAGCTAAACTTACACTACCTTGATAAACATCAGGCATCTATTACTGAACCAATTTCCTTGAATTTCTTTATTAAACGCAGAAGACAGGACTCATTTGGTACACTTCGCCTCCCGAAAATTGAACCAAGTTGGCGAATTGTTTCACCAAAAATTTCACTATCCTTATACATAATAAATTCTAACAATAATAATGCGTTGTTCTTTCGTATAGCGCTCCATATTGACTAATTGCAATATTTATATAATACTATATACTTATGCCAAAATTAAAATATTTTTTATTTTTAATATTTTTTATTAATCTTCTCTCAGGAAAGGTGAACCTATATTGCTGAAACAGGGTACCGATATGTGTGGAATTCGTTATCTGCAGTGGTTACTGAGTTAAGGGCAAGGAAATGAGACCATAAGGGCATCTTTACATACGTCTAAAATGTAAAAAGGCACTTATGCTGTTATGCCTTGTGGCCACAGATATAATACCTGTAAAAATAAAAACAGAGCTGCCAACCGTAAAATAAAAAAATACGGGATATTTTTAAATTAGATTTTAGATTTAGATTGATTTTATTTAAGTACTCATTATTATAGTTATATAATTACAAAAATTACAAAACTCAGTAAGCATGGGCTTGCCGTCTGCCCGATTAGCAATTTCTAATTCATTCAAGATATGTCATTCAATGATTTAATCTGTACATAAGCCTAACAAATACGAATATGGTTTTTTTGGTTTTAAAAGCTTTCATTTATTATCCTCTCGCGATACGCAAGTACTCTTTTACAGTACCGGAACAGTTTCGAAACATTAATTGCATCAAGGGGGTATAATGCTTGCTCCTCCGTCAATGTTGACAACATGCCTCCTCGTTTCTCTTAAAATTCATCACGGAAATAATTAAGCTGCAAGTTGTGATTTCAACAGTTGATATTTAAATCCGCCCTTCAATTTGGGTCAGCCTTTATAATGAGGGTGCACTTGTAGTCTTGTGTGAAAATACCACGAAACTGATTTTTTTTTAGACTCACATTTTAGTTGATAGCAATCTATTATTGTTTTCAAAAATTTGTTGCAAAATCAGGAGAAAAGGGAACTTCGTCGTTATATTTTACAGCACGACAATGCACCTGCTTACATTGCAGAAAAAATGAGCAATTTTCTGGCGCCCTCAGGGATCAATGAAATTTAGCCAGCCAAATTGAATACATATGCATACTATACTTAAGGTCTCCAAAAATCCCATGTACGTGCTATGGGTTTTTTCCGAGAAAAACTGACTTATTAAAATGCTAAGTGGTCCAAGCCAGAGAGGTTAATCCAATACGGTGGTGTCTGTCTATCCGTCTGTTAGAGTGTCATGCATTTGTAATTTTTGAGCCGTTTGACCTAGAGGACTGACATTTACAATATGGAGTTTGTAAGAGATATTGACAGCATATATTTGTTTTAGGACCGTTTTTGTGACTTACCATATGAGAGAATACATAAAGTTTGCTATACAGAAAAGCTTAAAGGCCATTACAAATATTCAGAAATATGCAGATAATATATTTCAGGAAAAGGCAACTTCACGCCAAGCTAAGATTAGGACTAAATTTCATAAAAATTCAATAATTACTCCATGCATTGCTCTATTGTGATCCGTAAGGTCTTTATGTGATCGATGCAGGAAGATCTAGAGCGAAGGCCTGACTGTTCGACGTCGAGAGTTGAATATAAATTTTTCTCAATGCGTTCTTATATGATTCTAGCTAATATCTTGGCTATGGCCGGAAGAACTCATATACCTCTCCATTTCACAAAATCCATCAGATTTCCTTTTCTCAAAAGCTCGATGGTCATCCCTCTTTTCCACTTCTGCGGAAATATCTCATTTTTCCAACTCTCATCACGTGCTTAAGTATAGTATTTTCGCTTTCTAGCCTGGCGTTGAAATCACCCATCGCCATCACAATGTCTCCTTTGTGCTTTTGGTTGTATTAAAGACGGAGCATAAATAGCTATAGAAATTCTCCTTATTCATTTTTATTCACATCTTTTATCGGAGCATAACACTGTATGATGGTAATTTTTCTTACTCTGCTCTGGAACTTAGCCGTCCATATCCGGTCACTGTGAAGTTTCCAGGCTATGAGGCTGCTTTGTCCTGCTGGAGTTAGCATCAGTCCAACGCAACGTCGTAGTCCAACGCACCAGAGTAGAGCATAGAATCTGGCGTTTTGAGCCCCTTCCTGGAGCGAATCTTGACGTTTTAGCAACAGTTCGTTGTCCGTGTACCATAGCTAAATGTCGTAAAAAAAATATAATATCTGTGGCAAAAAGGAATAACAACATAAGTGCCTTTACACATTCCAAAAAACGTATTTAAAGATGTCTTTATCGTCTCATTTCCCCCTAATTCAGTAACCGCTTCAGATAATTAATTCCAGACATATCGAGGCAATGTTTCAACGTTATACGTTCGCCTTTCCTGAGAGAATATTATATAAAAAATATTAAAAACAAAAAATATTTCAATAGCAATATTATGCTGCTATGCCTTGTTGCCACAGATATATATATATATTTTTTTTTTAGATAGATAGAGAGAGAAAGATTTGTATAGTGCTTTACAACTCAGATGTTATTTTAGAAAAATATTTACAGTATTTTATTCTCAACCTCCTCATGTCATAATGTATCAATCGCGAACAATTTTTAAAGCCATATGACCAACCTATTGCTAGGGTTATGCCTTCGCATAATAAGTTTTCACAAAAGCTTTCGCAATAAATCAAACTGACTTATATTTCACAAGAAACGAATAAATTACGAATTACGTTAAAAAAACGAATACGTGCTGACTTAAGCCATGAACCATTAGCATGATAATCGATGTTTTACTACTGCTGCATTTTGCTTAGTCTCGGTGGATCGACCGTTTATATTGCTTTTCTATTTGTGAAAAGAATTGCTCCCATCTACGATGAGTCATCATATCTTTGGCCAATTGGTCAGGATATTCAGTAAAAAAAATAAAAATATTTGTCGCAAGCAGCTCATAAAGGCCCAAGTGCCTAATCTTTTCACTCCCAATCGCGTTGTATTTTTTTGCATTTTTGTAAGGCTTAATGGCCTAACGCTCTCTAACCACATGATCGTATACACTTTAGTGTTTTCCATCTTGTTAAAGATTATATCTTCAGATCAGAACTTTTTGAAGTAGAAGTAGTCAATGGCTTATGCGTATCGGCCTCCTTCTTCAGTGAAAACAGAAGTAAGACGTCTTCTTGCCGTTTCTATCATCAATCGAAATCGGTCTAGAACTGTGACGATGTTAACTATTTTCATGTTTAATATGGCTGTCATGTTATACCTAGTGATAAAGGTTCTGACACTCTATTCTCTACTTAAATATTGTAGATGAACTCAAAAATATATATGTACATATGCAAGTATATGTGTTTATGTATCATAAGTATCTGTTTAATAATAATAATAATAGTGACTCATCTACGATGGTGTAAATCAAACGAAATTACAAATTGGACAACATACTAGCCTCCCAACTCTCTTATCTGCATACAAGCATCCGACTGTACATTACAGATGAGGTGATGCATGGTACATAATGTATCTCAAATTATTTCCGCCAGCTTTAAGCAATTTTAGCCGATATCGACAAACATTTTAATTTGTCGATATTCCTCCACCACTCAATTACAATTACTACAACTACAATTTCTATGGCAGCATTGTTGTCGCTACTACCCTTAACCTCCTTATTGGCATGGCTTAACAAAACAACAGATCCAAACGCTCCAATTGGCACAGATGACAAAGTTCATTAAAACTTCTCACAGCTGCAGCACAATGGACCGTTTATCTCACATATCTCTCAGCATCCTTGCTGAGGCGCAAACGCAGGATATGAGGACATTTGAGAGTTCCTTTTTGTTACGACTTTCTGTATGTCAAAACAAAATTTCGATGCTCTCAGGGTGGAGGATGGCAGTGATTTAGTGCGTTTTTGTTTTTAACTCCTGACATTCGTTAGTTAAAATTGTTGTTAAATAATAAAACCCGAAAAAGTGTGTTGCATGTGTAAAAATGTTGCGGTAATATTTCCGAAAACAGTGTGTTTTCAAGTCAAGAGTGTGGTTTGAGTAAAATTTGCGGAATAGCTGAAAGAAAGTATCCCCAGTTCCGGAGATGAATTATGAGTAAGTCACACTCAGTGTACACATATTTTTACACTTGAGTTCGTGTAATTTATGGAAATCAAATTCGTCTGAGGATAGTCGAATGGGCTTTACTTGCTCTTTTTTGAGTTTTTCTTAATTACATTTGAAGGGGCGTTCATCTCGTGACGTGACTACACAATGGATGGTGTCGATAGTCGATAGTCGATATTTATGCAATTTTCAGTTCAATATATTTTTATGATGTTGGCAGCAAGGTTGTGAGTTAAAAATAGAATGGGAAGAGTTGGGAGGAAAACGTATACCTGGCGCTAGGACTAAAGATTACTCTTTTGTTTAAGTATTCATATGAGGTAATCGTTGATTTTGAAAATACTTCTGGGCATGCAACAGACAGTTCAATATTTTAATTGATTGCGCACTTCTTTTACTAGTGTTGTTTATATCAAACTTTTTTCTTCTTGGAAAGTCGCTATGCATGGACCCAATTGCTGTCATGCTTCAATCGAATAGAAAGAAACACATTTATATTTGGTATAAGTAACTGATAGGGGCTTAGCTTTTCACGTGGGTGTTTTTTTTTTTTTTTTAACCGCTCAATAGTCCTTATTTATAGTATAAGGATAGAGTAATTGCCTCTAGAGGTAAGGGAAGGGTTCTTTCCCACTACTCTGGGTTCTTGTTGTAAATAAAGTTTTATTGAAAGTTAAATATATAATAGTGGGATTAAAGTTGTAGTATTGGTAGATAATGTGCGCTGCTAGCAACGTTGCCTTTCAAAAGTGAGCTTGCTCTCAATCCACTGTCAACTTCGATGATACTGTTCAAGATGCGATTTACTGCCGGAACACAATGTGCGTACCTGTAGTAGTAGTACGTAGTAGTTGTACGAGCTGCTAAATTCTGTAGAGCTACACTCGCGAAATTCGCCCACAATGGTGTAGAGCGTAGTAATGTCAAATAAAGCCAGCTGATTGAAATTCGGTTTTTCTTTTTGAGTGATATTGCAATGATTTTCCATTCGAATTGGAATTTTTTAAATATTTTTGTAAAGCGTATGGCACAAATTCCGTAAAATGTCTCTTCCTTTCACCAGCTCAATCAATTTTTTCACGTCGTGGCAGTAACGAATATTTCAAATTCGTTGCAATGCGGCTGAAGTCAGTTCAAGAATCCACCACAAAAACATCGTATAAAAAAAAAAAAACCGTTTCTTCAACAGTCGTCAATTTCTCTGTCTGTGGTACTGTCAAACTTCTAGCGCTACAAAAGTTTAAGGCAAGTCAACTCGTACTCTATAGAGCTACTGCTACGTGCTACTACTACAGCTACACATTGTGTTCGCAGGATTGTGTTTGGGTGTCTTCTACTTTTGACAGCTCGTACTACTACCACTGCTACTGCTACTGCTACACCATTGTGTTCAGCCAAAAAAACTTCATCATCAAAATAGGACTAGGTATAAACGGAAATCTAAGCTGGGGATAAAATTCAAAGGAAAAATCAAGATAAGTTATACTCTCTACACTTGCAATAAGTTATTTGATAAAATCTGGGTATGTTCCCAGAATCATCGCTTGACTTAACGCATTGGAAGCCTAGTAAAAGAGGACATGCTCAAATTTTGCAAAGATATGTGAGTACGTAGATAGACTTCCGCAGACCTCGCATTACTTCAGTCAATTAGTCTTACAGACTACAGCAGTATTTCCAAAGACAGGCTCTGGCCATAACAATAGCCGCTCGGGAAACTGCAATGAATTATAAGAAACTTACTAGCAACTAGAAATTCCACTGCTCTGATTGGTGCAAGCATATCAGTATAAATTTTCCTTCCAAACAAGTGTAAAATTTGCTGACTGAGATTTAAGTGCAAGTGAGTAAAGTCAAAATCAGCTAACTACTGAATTAATTTAGTTGGCTTCGTGTTCTTTGCGGTATTGTACTTGCTAAAAAAAAAATGAAACTATTAGTTTAATTTTAATATGATATTATAAATAGGAAATTGAGGATATTGATAATTCATTCTTAGCTTGGACGTTCGAATACTTAAACAAAAATGCTCCGGTGAGTGCCTAAATTTTAGAACCCGATCATGCTTAATATTAACCGAAGTATTACTCTTTCTCTTGATAGTGTGGTATCGTTGTAAGATCTGCAAATGTTCTCACTTTTACAGTGCTGTATTTCTAGCTAGAAGGTGTTTCTTAAGGTTACACTGCCTTGTAAGAAATATGTTAGCATAGTTAAATTGAATTTATAAATGTTGTATCTTAAAAGTTTTGCTTCTACCTGGTACTCAGGATAACATAGTCTATGTTGCCTCCATCCGAAGGTATAAACGGCATTTTTTTCCATATATACTGCGCTACAAATTAAGTTCATTGACTTAATTTCCAATAAGTTGCTTTCAAGACATACCCATGCCCAAATCTGTTCCATTCTACCTATACAGTTCGTTGGCGGATTTCAGCTTACTAAATTTTGTTTCCACCTTGGGGTATTATTATTGATATTGATATATGTAAGTGCCTCATTCATTGTTTATTGATACCACTTTTTTTGTCATAACAGGAGGAAATACCTACTTGACACACATTATGTTACCAGCAAACGCGACTACTATCACTATCATCACCACAATGCACCAAAGAATCGGGCGCAACTTAAGAAACTAATAGCTATATTCGCGTTTATCTGCTTCTTTTCATATGTGTTCATCGATTTTAACCTCAAGACGAAAATCAATCGACTGAAAGATCGCTTCGATTTCTCACCGAAGGTCGAAGCCCAACCGGAGAACATTAGCCAGGCGTACTTCGTCGATACGCCTGGTTGTCGAATGCCAAGCTTTAACATAGTCGACGATACCGTTCTACAATACATGTTTCGTATTCCAAAATTCACTTGCAATAAAGCACTCACACGAACCATAGGCAACGAAGGCATTACCTTTAATGTCCAGAAGGGCGAGTTTCAGGAACTATTCAATATAAGCGATCCGGACAAGATATCCTGCTACTACCAGGAGTTTAAGCGGAAGACTGATACAAAAAATGACTATGCTCAGCATAGATACGAGTTGAATTTAAAGCCTAACGAAGTGACAAGAATCGTTGGGGCTGAGTACATTAAAGTGGTTTGTCAACACAACGAGACCAAGCCGTTTTATAAGGACTTTCACTTTTTTGCCGTTCCAAAAGGAGGTGAAGAGCAAACGCCTACAAGGACTGTGATTGACGTCCATAGTTATGAACGTGATGAAAGTACGAGAAGCCATCGAACAAGCTCAAGTCCCCGTTCGAATACAAGTCGAAAGGTCTCTGTCATGATAATAGGAATCGATAGTGTATCGAGATTGAACTTCCTAAGACAAATGAACCGTACTGCGGGAATGGTTAGAGACAATCTAAATTCCGTTGAACTTATAGGCTACAATAAAGTCGGCGACAATACGTATCCGAATTTAGTGCCGGCATTGAGTGGGTTAGATGAAAATGAGCTGAATTTGGCTTGTCTTTCTCCGATTCATGGGAGAAATGCCAGCTACGACAACTGTCCGTTCGTTTGGAAACGGTACAAGGAGGCCGGCTATAAGACAGTCTTTGCCGAAGACGTAGCAAGCTTGGGACTTTTTAATTACTTCCGAACCGGTTTTACGGAACAGCCAACCGATTATTATCTCCGACCGGTGCTAATTGAAATGGAAAAGTACATCGCTTACAAGAAAAAGGGCAATATGCGCTTGTGCTTGGGTGGCCGGCGTGCAGTTGACGTCGTGTTAGAGTTCATTAGGAAACTTATCCCCTTTTTTAAGCGGGACATGTTTTTCTCGTTCTTTTGGATGGCATCATTGACACATGACTTCTTTAATATGCCCTGCTTATTAGACGAGGACATTGCGGAGCTTTTTGACACCCTTCGCCTATCAGGGGTACTAGATCGCACAATAGTCTTTTTGATGAGTGATCACGGCCTACGGTGGGGGTCATTTCGAAAAACCTATCAAGGAATGATGGAGGAACGTCAACCCCTGTTAGTGAGTATCTTTCCAGATTGGTTTGCTCGCCAATACCCTGAAGCTGTAGCGAATCTGCGAGACAACGCGAAGAAATTGACAACACATTACGACTTGCACGCGACCTTTGTCGATCTACTTGATTTATCGACTCTGGAATCTAACCGATTACAAGTACGAGCAGCGGAGCTACAAGAATCTGACACAATACCACGAGGCATTAGTTTGTTCCTCCCGGTGCCAATTACAAGGACCTGTGAAAATGCAGGCGTCGCTTCGCATTGGTGTACATGTCATCAGAAAGAGACATTACCTACAAATGATGCTCGGGTGCAGCGAGCGGCGCGATACATCGTCAAACTGATCAACGACAAACTACGTGCCTATCCACAGTGTCGAATGCTTTATCTTAATTCCATTGCAGAGGCTATGATCGGGGCATCAAATCAAAAGATTTTGAAGGAGGTCACCACGGATTATTTAATCGATATTACAGTTCGAGTACAGACCAAACCGGGTCTTGGCGAATTCGAGTCGACCGTCCGAATGTCTTCGGACACAACACACTTGACGGGGACCATCAGTCGCATCAACATGTATGGCAGCCAGAGTTACTGTATAGATGACTACACGTTGAAGATGTTTTGCTATTGTCACAGATAAAGTGCATACTACATAGGTGATAAGAGACTTTAGTGTTGTTGGATTCTAAGATTAGTATGTCGAACGTACATAAGTGTGCCAATTTTAGTGTTCGGATATCTTAAGATCATTTAGCTTAAAAAATTGTCAAAAGTGAACTTATTGGCTTAGTTGGCTCGAATACTTTTATTTTGATGTCGTTTAAGGCAATTGTTTGAGGATTCAAACTTCAACCCTTCCTTTTTAGTTAGGACATAGGTACACACTTACAGGCTTGATTTTTCTTAGAATATTTTTTGATTCTACATTTGGTTGATGGGATTAACACGACTACGTTGCTTTCATATTCAGCTGATTATGAAAACTTTAACTACTTATTTAAATTTTGTTTTAATAATAATTTAAACCAAGGGGATATGAACCTTTAACATGTTTTTACACAGTGCTGGCGTTGGAAAGGACCTTGAGTGCACTTTTATGAGTGCTCTCATGAGTACTTTCAGCTCAGTGCTCTAATGGCAACACCCTAGATCGATAACGTGATTTCTGCTTAAAGGATGGAAGGAAACCGGCGCGTGGCGTTTGATTCTTGGATCAAAAGCTTAATTCAGTGTATGCGCTTTTACAAAAGTATTGATATGCTCAAATTGTTTGACTCAGTCATCCTCCGATTAATAAGAATAGCCGTGTTTTGATGAGAATTATGCAAAGCAAAGCGAAAGCTTCTCAACAAAACTATCCCCAGTCAATCTGGTTTAAAAATTTTTTTATTGTTAGGAGATTGGTGATTGAATTAAAAGTGAATTGAAAAGTATGGAAAAGTTGTGCTTAAATTGGTGAAATACTACTGAATTATTTAACTTGAATCAAATTGAATGAAAAGCTATTTTCAGCACCCTCTGAAATTGAGTGACTCAAACTAAACATCCCAACTCAGTTTTGACTCGAGAAAAAAGCTAAAGTAGTTTCCAGTAATTTTTTGTTGTTGTACTCCGTGCTAAATCTTACTTCACTGAGAAGCAACGTCTCACCAAAACACGCCTAATATTACATCGTAGTCTACATACAGTGCAGAGTATTGGACGTGTTTCTTAGGATTCTCTTGTTGGACTTCGTTCAACGTTGTTTAGTTGGCAAAGTATTGTACTTTCCCTGAATGTTAGTTTCAGATAAATCTGCTATCGAGAATCTTTCATATATACTATATTTTCCGCCCCATTTCCGATAAGCTCCTTTGTGATTATCTCCAAAACATTCTTCGAGCCATTCAACCAACATTCTTCGAGCCATTCAGCCAACATTCTTTCTCTCCTACGTCGTCCTTCCGATATTGATTTGAAGACTCTCCTTGTCACCTTGTCGTCTTACTCGACGAATTAGAATCCTATCACGTCGATGTCACTGTCCATTTTTTTATAAGGAATTTTCTTGCACAAGTTAATTTTTAGAATTTGCTTAGGTGGATTTATGCAGACATAGCTATTTGTCTATAACATGGGCTGTCGGGCTATCGCAGTCTACTATTGAATAGACGTTTGTTAGTTCATTGTGAGGTCCTGACTCTATCTGCGGCTTTTGTAAAGCGCTGTAAGTGAAATGTTCGTCCAAATATGCATCAAAGTATGTATGTACGAGTATATAATTTCTTCCGACAAATTAACTGCTTCTTTGAGAAATTTTCAAGAGCAAGCCATTTTCAAGTGTATTTTACACAATAATAGTACTCCTACTAACGGAAACATGATAGAAATTGTTTACTTTCTTTTTATTTGTAATACTTGTTTTTTTAGCTTACGCATGAATAGAAGAAAAATCGGCTCCATATTTTTGTATGTGTGTATCTCTATGCCAACTAAAGTCTAGTAAAATTTTGTAACGATAATTCGAAAACACAGTTATTAAACTCTGTGCTAACGTTAAAATTATTTGTTTTATAAAACTTCTTTAAACAGTTTTATTCCTATTAATTTGGAATTGCTACACTTTCTAATCCTCTTAAAGAACAAACTTTACCACGCATTCATATAAACCACATTATTTAAAATGACCAATTCTATGTAAACTGTTTTTAAACATTATTCTTAGTTAAATAAGAAAAACAAAAAATGTTATTTAAAATAAAGAAATTAGTTAAATGTAAATATCCATATTTATAGTCTATAGTATATTTTGTGTGTTTTCTATTATAGACTTTATTGACTTTAAACTCTTTTTAGAAATGTGATATTGTTTTAGTGAAAAAAAAAAAATCTATATCTTCACTTAGTATATTTTTAGTTGAATAATATAAATAAAATAATTTTATTGAAATCGTAAAACGGTTCTGTGTTTCTATAAAAAAAAAAGAAAATATAAGTGAATAACAAAAGTTTTAGAGTATTTAAATGTGTGTTAGAAACAAATACTAACTAAGATCTACAAATAACGAAGTAACCAAAGTTAACCAACAAATTAATAAATAAAGAACACGTTTGTTAACTTTTTTTAGTAACTGATAAATTAAAAATAATATAAAGTTTATTTTTCAAGTTCGCTCCAAATAAACATATAGAGAACAAGATATTTGCAATTTTTGTTAACCAATATTATTAAGAATCAGAAAAAAAGCATTATACAATAATTACCATGTAATCAAAATTAATTATTAAGAGGTATTTATAAAAAATTAAATAATAATAAAAATTTAGTAAATAACGTGTAAGTTTATGCTGTGTTACTTTGAAATGAATTTAATTTAGTCAGAGAGAAGGTGTGTACGGAAAGCGGTTAATTGCAATAAAAAAGACACCAGAGGGTAAATGATTCTGAAATACAACGCCTATCTAGCTTCTCCTACTCTCACATTCACAGGATGAACCCAAGTGCCTCGACTGGAAATTGTGGTAAGAGAAAAATAAATAAATAAAATAAATTTTTGGCGCAACAGCTCTTTAAGTGCCAGGGCCTAGCTTCTCGCAACAACTCATGTTGTGTGCGTTATATTTTTCACACGAATGGAAGGGACCTACAGTTTAGTGCCGTATCCGAAGAGCAATTTGGTTTGATAAGCTTTGTCGAGACAACAATACTCTCGGATGTTTGTCAGA
This sequence comes from Brachypalpus laphriformis, assembly GCA_945910035.1. NCBI lineage: Eukaryota > Metazoa > Arthropoda > Insecta > Diptera > Syrphidae > Brachypalpus > Brachypalpus laphriformis. Next base: position 132,733,882 of record OX246755.1, read on the forward strand.
CGTTCGCGAGAGGTGAGACCGTGAAAAAAGCTTTTTGGTGTTTTCTGGGATTCGAACTTGGAACCTCACGCGCAGTGGTCTAACACACTAACCACTTACGCCACGGCGCCCCGGTGGTAAGAGAGTCTACCTTATATTCAAACGTCAGCCGAATAGTTCTCCTGATTGAACTAATGGTGGCACATACACTACCGAGAAGATTGAATTACTGAACCGATATGTTATACCTACCTCGAGATATTTGATACTCAGGTCTGTATGAAACTTCAAGACTTAGTCAGGGTCTTTGATGAAGGGAAATTTAGCAGTGTAAGCCCTATTCGATTAAATGGAGTACTGGTATGGTGGCCCGCCCTGGAGAAAAAGTCCAACCTATCCATAATGGAAAAAACTCAACGAGTAGCATGTCTCAGCATTACCGGTAAACTGAGAACTTCTCCCACAGCGACGCTCCAAACCATGCTCCACCTACTTCCGATTGACATCGTCAGTAAATAATTGGCTATAAGCTCAGCAATAAGACTGAGAAGCTCCAAGCAGTGGAAAGAGCAAGACACGGGGCATGCAAAAATACTTTCGATGCACCCCCCACTTCCACTGACCACCTGCTCACTGAATTTAACTTTAACAGGGGTACATGCATTCAATACCAGACAGAAATGAGTTCACGCAACGCAATGTCCTATACAACGAATCGCTGTCAATTTTCACGAACGGGTCGAAAACCAAGGACGGAGTTGGTGCCGGAATATTTTCAGAAGACCTAGACAAACACCTCTCTTTTAACCTTCCAAATCATTGCAGGGTTTTTCAAGCCGAAGTTACCGCTGTTCGTCAAGCCGCTGACTGGCTAGCGGCTAATACACTATCAACATCGGGTGTTGTTATCTACGTCGATAGTCAAGCAGCCATCAAATCCCTCGCATCCAGCACTACGAGATCTAAGGCAGTGAACGACTGCCGCATATCTCTTAACGAGATAGCTGGTCAGTACAACATCACCCCTTGCTGAGTACCAGGTCACTGTGACATACCAGGGGATTGTGCAGCTGACGAACTGGGCTCAACAACAAGGCTCATCTGGTGCAAACAGCATAAGCATTATCGGCATCGAAGCCCCAACGTCTTATGTTAAGTACCTTATTCAAACCGACGCCGAAAAAGTGTCCAATCTCCGATGGCAACATCTAGACCAATGCAACACCGCCAGACAACTTTGGCCAACATTTAACAAATCTAGGTCCATCGGGCTCTTGAACCACAAGATGGCCAAAATAGCAAACATTCTCACCAGACACTGCGTCATAGGAAGACATGCCCAAAGACTAGGTATCCCCTACAACGATTTTTGCAGAAACTGTAGGGATGAAGAGGAGGAAGAGACCATAAGTCACTTCGAGCTCACTCAAGCCAACTTGACATTGGAGTATCTACTGAAAAACGAAAATATTTGCACTCTTTGCCTGTTCGGAAATCTCTCTCTGAAGGCGCTTGTAGACTTATATCTCGAAAAATAGATAAGGCCGACCCAACATGTGTATCAATATAAAAAGAATAAAACCTTCTGCAATATATGTTATGTACATATGTGAATGCCATAAAATCGGTGTGACCCCTTTTTGTAATTCATTTCCAAAATTTCAATTCCTCAAAATCCCGGGATTGGAGAAACAACCTGGGATTATATTCCATACATTTGAAAGTTGACGACCCCCGAGTTTTGTACAACAGAGTTCAGAGTTTAAAAAAAATACATTTTACTTTAAAAACCGTTTTATTTCATAAATCTTATGTTTGAACAGATTTCTTGATAACTTCTTTGACATGGCTTGGAATTTTAACCCTTCTCCGCTTTGGTTTGATGCCACTGCTTTCTATCTGATTCATGGGTTCTTTGGTTCCTGTCGAGGGGCGGCTCTTTTTCTTTTTACACGACAGTGGATTTGGATTCTTAGGACCTTTCCTCCTTTTGAGTTTATTCGTATCTTCGTCTGGTAAGGCGATTCCATGCGCCATCTTGAGGCTAACAATCTGTTTTTCCGCATTCTGCGGCAACAGATCGTTGCTCTTTTTATGCACAAACTTCTTGGACGCATCTGAAGGACCCTCCAGCACAGGAGTGGCTTTATGAAGGTACAACAATGCGCGTCCGGGAACTTTGCGCAGATTCGCCTGCAGGCTCCTGTCCTGTGTGGCAATGATATAGCGACTTGACTTGGTCTGGAAAGAGTATTATACAAATCTAAAGAGTTATACTAACAACGTTGGACACTTACCATAGATTTGATGCAGTCAGCAGCAGAGATAGGCTTCCCTTCGTGTCCGCACTTGTGGACGTAGAACCTTTTCACGATCATAGTGGCACCAGACAGTGGCCCGCCAAGACTTTCTGCCTCCAGAATGATGCATTGTGTGGTGAGGAGTTTCAATTCGGATTGAAAGTATCTCTTCAGTTGTTCCTCGATGATCACTTTGTTCTGAAAGTAAATAAAATCAATGCTGGTTCCTCTAAAATAGAATTCTAAGCACCTGTAGAGCGGCCTGGCAGAATGTTGCGTCGATGAGCACTTGGTAGGGTTCATGATAGTTGAAATTTGTTGTGAAAAATGTTAAAATCTTTTGCGATTTCTTAAATCTATTTATTTTCATCTCTGGCCTTGTTTTTGCAAGCAACAAATGTAAATAATTCCTGAAGCACGCATGTGATAAATTTTAGTGGTGACAGCTCAGAATGTGTAATTGTGACCTAAACCTTATGCAGTGCTGCTAGTCCCTCTCTTCTCTAGTGTGAAATTTTATTCACACCAACCAACATTTTAACGTTTCGCCAAATTTCACATTTGCTTGATGATTCGGAAACATTAATTTTACTGTACTTTCGAATAGTTTCTAAAAAGTAGCAGCCCATTGGCACAACCAATCCTTTCTTGATAACTAAATACTGATTAGGTTAGCCTAGGTTAGGTTGAAGTGACTGATTAGCATTGACATATTATATATGAACTGCTAGCTAAATGTCGGTTCCGTACAATATTTGCCCAAAAAATAATGCCAGCATAACTAGCCATCTTGGTTCAAAGCGAAAAAATGTGGGAACAAAATTCCAACCATCTTGAATTTCTTTTTAAAATGGAAGAGACACCTCTTGAATTTGTGTGCATTTATTTACTTAGTGAAACGGTTTAAATCAAATTGTTCGCAACAAATTTCATCTCGAAAATGTATTAGTTCAAATAATTAATGATAGATAGATAGCCAAAGAAATTTGAATAAAATATTCCAAATTGTAACCGATTATACAACACTTCATTTTTTGATTTTAAATCTCTTTAATTAATCGCAATAAAATAAAGCAGTGTTTTTGCACATCCAACTGCATCCAACGAAATCTCAAAAAAGTGTTAAGTGGGAAATACACGATACAACTGTTGTACCAACGGTTTGACAGGTATGGTGTTGTATACGATAATTGTATCGTGTGTATCCACACACGCAACCGTTGTACCGATATCTCTGGTCGCATGATCTTGACTATAGAACCACTGTCACATAAACAAATTGTATGGAAATTATATGGTGTGTATGTGTAAAATCACTGAATAAAATGTCTGGTTTTACGTAAATACTGCCCAGATTGTATAATGTGTGTGCTGCATATAACAGTTGGGCCCATGCTGGTACAGCACAAGTTGGTACGACGGTTGAATCGTGTATTTCCCACTTTAGTTTCCAATTTTTTCCACTTTGAACCACGAGGGATAGTTATGTTGGTACCAACGCGAAGTTGGCTACAAGCAGTCCATATATGATATGTCAATGCTGATTAGAGTGTATATAATCCCGGGAAATGGCAATTTTCCTTTACTAAAAGCTACACACGATGAACAGATTGAATAGGATCGGGTGCTATAGAGATAAGAAATGCTTTACCATTTCGAATATGCCAGAAAGCATGACTTAAATAATATAAAATATAAATGTTCTATCTATTTCCTATTGAAATCAGATGAATTCTGCTTGGCGCCTTTTATTTCTTTTAATCCGAATAAAACGATTTTTTACTACGTGAGCTCATATTGTAAACTTAGCTGATAGGTTCGTTCAGCGTCCCATAAAAAAAACAGGAATAAAAAGTGCTTGGTAGAGAATTTAGTCAAGGAGGGACCACGTTAATTGGGGTAGAGTTAGAGAGAGCTGTGATATATTGCTTTGCTTTTATATATTACTAGCTGGCCCGTGCTCGCCTTGCTTCGCCTGACTCGTACATTCAAATCGCACTCAAATATAATACACGATTGCACGAATACGACTAACGTCTCTGCACTTCTACATCTGCGCTGACTACTCGTAGGTAGTGTGTACACACATATGGTAAATGTACAATACATAATGTAGAACCAAAACAAATACACACTGGCAACACTTTTACGATTGAGCAGACACAAATTCGTTCGGCTCAAGCTCAAGATTTTTTTTACCAATCGAAAATAAAACAGACGATTAATTGATTGAATGGAAAACTACATAAATTTTGCTACATACAACTTGTTTAACCGAAATTTTATTTCGGTTCACGAAGACGGATGTGAAATTCTCAAAGCAAGAACGAAAAGAAAATACGAAATTTCATTTTTAGTTTAGTCTGCTTTGCACGATGAGTTTTTAGGTCATGACTCTTTTCTCTATTCCATTTTGAACTATCATTCTGTAAGGCTCACGCTATTACACGTTGACTCTTTTTCATGTCTCTAATTTGACAACTCTCCTTTAGTTTCTCTTTCATTGTGATTTATTTAGAGCTCTCTAGACAAACATTTTTAACATTTGGCTATGTAATGTATGAATAACAGTATCAGTATGTATAGAGAAATAGTTCTTCAGTTGCTAAACATGAATAAGGATATTTGGTGACATTTAATTTAATTTATTCTGTACTTTCCAAGTCTACGCTCTACAGGCAGCGAATAGAAATGAAGTAAAATAGAAAAATAACGAACAAGGAAAGGAAGAAACGTCCAAAAAGGCAACGAAATTCCACCCACGACTCTCCGGGTTGCTGTTTTTCGATCTCTTCTTTTTGCTCTTTTGCACTTGTGAGGTTTCAAAAAGAGTCATGACTTACCGTGTAATAGCTGACTTGGGGCGATGGCACCTGAACTACTTGCTCCTGCTTTCTGTCATTGTTGTTTTTTGTTCCACATAGTTTTGTTAGTTTTTTTTGTTTATGTGTTGTTTTGTTGTGTGTTGCATCAAACGAAGTAAATTGAGCGTATACATATCGAGTTAAACCGAGTCTAATCAAGTTGCGAACTGATTCAATATCTATTTTGAACCCGTATTCGGTAGCGTTCTAGTTTCTTATGTGACGGTGGTATCATTTTGTTATAAACCAAATTAGTCAACCCGGTTTGCAACTCGGTTGCTTAAATTCCAACTCGGTTTGAGAAATTTTCGATTTGGTACATCACTAGTACATACAGAGTGTTTTTTGGACGCTCTGGATCTGGCAGCATTACTCTCTGAAACTACCCTATCGACACCACACTGATACGTATACGTCAAAAAATCGGTAATTCGCAGCTGACGGACAATTTACTAAATTCGCGAGTTTATTTTGGAAATTTTATACATTATAGTTTGTTTCTTTAGGATTTCCTTAAAAATTGAAAACATATCTCAACGCGATGCCACAAAACCGTCGAAAAATACCCTTTAGTGGCAAGAAGAAGAGAGATCAGATTCAAGTGAAGCGGCAACTCAAAGGTTTGCCCGAATAGCCACCTTTCAACGGACTATGTGCCCCAATTTGATGTATTTTTTCACAACAGGCTCACAACAAAAGCTGTTGAAGACCGCTTATGACTCGTACGACGATGACGAAACCACCGAGGACACTGAGACGGTGCAGGAGGTGAATGCACAGCCATCGTCTCGAAGCCGTAACAAGAACGTCAATCGATACAACCTGAAGTTCTACCACGAGACTGAGAAGGAACTAAAGGAAATGATGCAGGAGCTGTTCAAGCCACTCGAGCATGCCAGTTCCAAGGATCGGGAAGTCGATGATAGTTACTTTAAGAACTACGACTTCCCCATTCGACCCGAGTGGAGCTATCAGATGTCGAAGGAGACTCTGGACATGAATGAGAACTGCTACTTTCGGGTAAGGTGGTGGTAATACCAAATGCTTTTAATCGAAAGCTCTTGTTTTAGAAATACGTAGAAGCCTTGCGTAAGAATCACACGGACGAGGATGACCGATTGAGCTTGTTCGAGCTGAATTTAGAAACCTGGCGGCAGTTGTGGCGCGTTCTAGAGATGTCCGATGTGCTACTGATCATTGTTGACATTAGATATGCGGTATGAGCGGGGATATGTATGGAATTTTTTTGATTATTACTTGCTGTTTGCAGACGCTCATGTTTCCTCCGTTTCTGTACAAGTACATCGTGGACATTCTGAAGAAGCACGCTATTCTCGTGCTGAACAAGGTCGACCTGGTATCGCCGGAAGTAATTGTCGCGTGGAGGAGCTATTTTGAGAATGCGTATCCGGGAATAACAGTAGTACTGTTTGCTTCGTACCCTGCCAAGACACTTAAAGGTAAACGAGTGTAATATTTTAGAAACACATGGATTTCTAATCCGATAACCCTTTAGTTTGAGAGGCGTGTCGTTTGCCAAACTTGTAAGACTGTAACTTGATTTTTTTGTAAGATTAACTTACGTCTAGGGCTTCAACTTTTTTAATCCATTTGCACGACGTAAGTTGGAAATGAAGAGAAGAAATAGGAAAGCGTTATTTTTAGTGTAGTAGTTGGAAACTGAGTATATATTAGGTTTCAGTAAATTTTTTGTGGGCACCGTGGCGCAGTGGTTAATGTGTCGGACCACTGCGCGTGAGGTTTAAAGTTAGAATCCCAGAAAGCCATAATAAGTTTCTCTACGGTCCCACCTCTCGCGAAAGTTTGAAAAGCATCCGAGAGTATTGTTGTCATGAGAAAGTTTCTCGAAAAAAAAATAAAAAATCGCCTATCAGATACGGCAGTAAATTGTAGGTCCCTTCCATTCATGTGAAAAATATAACGTACACAATACGAGTGGGTGCGAGAAGCTAGACCTAGACCATTCATGGGCTGTTGCACCAAATATGTGTGTATGTATGTAGTACATTCATCGCTCACACTTAAAATACTAAAGACATAGGGGCGTAAATTCTTAGTCGGAGGGCGTACCTACCTGTCGACTTTTTCTTATTCATAGTCGTCTAAAAATGCATTTTTAGCTTGGAAGTTCGCTCTTAGCTTTTGGTGGATCTAGCAGAGGTGATTGGACTCCTAATGGTACTTTTAAAATAGGCTGGATTGGCGATGATGGTTGAACTGACAGTGGCAATGTATTGGGGCAGGCGCTGTTTCGCCTTTGAGTTGCTGCTGCTTACTTTGCTGACATTTTCATTATGATCCATTGCTGAGTCAGATTATCGACATTCCTGTTCCTGTGTATCCAACAGCCAGCATACTTCTTTTACTGCATCCCAACTTGTCTTCTTCCTTCGAATCATTTAAATGTTGTTGCTTTTGTCCTCCGTATTATCTAGAATGCTGTTCCAATGCCACAATATTTCTTTCTGTGTTACTTCCCAGTTCAAGCCTCTCTGCCTTGTTTGATCTTAAACAAATGCAAATAAATTATTTATTATCTTAAATTTAGAATAGTTTCATTACCTTGGCCTCCTTGTCATTTATATGTAAAATTTGACTGTTCATTCTTTTCATTTAAAAAAAATAAATAAAAAACTACTAGCGGCATGTTGCATAGTGTATGAATGAGGAAAAATAACAAATCCACTTCCGTGGTCGTACAGTCGTAAGAGTACTTTATGATCTTAACATTCACAAATCTAACATCTCACCAATTGTTTTAAAAAGGTGTTCTTCCACGCTGGCAAGATGTCCTTTCCAAGATGGAACACATGGAAACGGTGATTAATCGTCAGCTTATGAAATATCTTGAATCTCGAAAACTTCTTAATGGCCGGCAGTACGGTTTAGAAGCCACAGATCCCCTGATGATCTAATGGTTAATTTCACCGAAAAGTGAGATTGTGAAGTGAGTTCTACATAACTTTTGAGAATCTACGATTGCACATGATATTTCTAAGACATTGGATACAGAGTTTGGTTTTAAGCTCTCAATGCGTTCATTGCATGGACTAGAAATTGGTTTCCTTTCTTAGTTTGCATTATTTTGTCTTTTTCGCTTCGAACTTTTTGCTATAACACAATGGAAAAACTGGTGGTTTTGTTAACAGTTAATGGTATCTTTATTCCACTTCAGGTTCTACAAAGGGCCGTATGGCACATAAGCGCAGTATTGAAGGAGTTCACAATATCTACAAGGAATGTTACAAAATAGCTGAATCAAATGTCGATCTCTCCAGTTGGGAGCAAAAAATCCTCGAAGACATGCGAGAGGATTTTTGTTATGAAGACGAACGTTTCGGAGCACATGATAGCGTTCATTCTGACCCTACAACAACTGACTTTGATTTTGAAAAACATGTCATGTTCAAAGATGGTATACTTACCATCGGTTGTGTTGGCTTCCCCAATGTGGGTAAATCCTCATTTATTAATGCCATGAAGGGCAAAAAAGTGGTTAGTGTAAGTCGAACCCCAGGTCACACCAAGCATTTTCAAACGATCTTCCTCACCAACAAAGTACGCTTGTGTGACTGTCCTGGTCTAGTTTTTCCGTCCTCCACACCAAAATACCTACAAGTCCTACTCGGCAGTTATCCTATCGCCCAGCTAAAGCAGATTTATCCCGTAAAGTTTTTGGCAGAGAATGTCAATCTACCGGAACTGCTTAAATTGAAACTTCCCGAGGACTATGACGAGTGGTCATCGGTGGCGATATGTGAAGCTTGGGCCCAAAAGCGTGGCTATTTCACAGCTAAGGCGGCGCGACCAGATCGCTATCGTGCTGGGAATGAATTACTGCGTATGTGCTTAGGTGGACAGATTATTTTGGAGTTTTACCCCCCAAATTTTATTTCGGAGAGAGGTATGAATTTTAAATTTACTGCCACCACTGGAACATATTTGAATCGTATTAATTTATAGCAAATTGGCAGCAACATCCAGATATTGATGAAGTTAAAAAGTATCAAGGTGACAAGGAACTGAACGAAGAGACGTTGAGTGTACACTCTTCGGATAAATGCAGTGATGGTAAGTTACCTTTCATATGACTTTTAGATACTCTTCTAAGCACAAAAATAAAACAGCAGGTGAAGACAGTGATAATGAGAGCAGTTCCGAAGACGGTATGAATGCAGATGAAGATACAGGTTCGGGCACAACCTCCAAACAGCGGAGCAATCCATTTTCTGTGCTAGAAGACGACTAAATTAAACACAAAAGCCAAAAAATGTGTTGTGTCACTCTTCATTCCAAATAATTTATTTATCCTTTTATTTTTCATTATTGAACATTAAAAGAGAGAATTCACACTTACTCGTAAGAGAATACACTAGTTTCATTAGTCATCATCGTGATCATCATCCATGTTGCACTCATCTTCAAAATCTATAGCTTCGTCATGGGAAAGCAGTATTTTGATCGCACTGGGAAATAAAAAAATGCTTAATCGAAAAACCAGGAGGTGTGTGCAACTTCTTGCAAACTTACTTGATCAAATGTTCATCCTTGCTGTTAAAAACAATAGGAGAGGGGTAAAGAGCTTTCTTTTGCAAAAGTAGTCGTAGCAAGTTTCTGAGTTTAATTATTAGCTCGTTTGTGGTTTCATCACTTTTAAAGCTAGAAGAGACAAAACGTATATTATCATATAACGCGTATACGCATTAAGGCAATTAAACACAACAAAAAAAACTTGTTAAAGGTCAGGTAAGAAACAACCCCACACAATTCAATACTAAAAAAAACAATGAGTTGGTGAGGTGACCTTCGTTGAGAAAATGATCTACTGAAATCAACGATGACGACATATGTATACTTCACAACATTTTCATCCATATACATATGGGTTATCGACAGTAAACGATCGCATTACGGACCTCATTTATCGGAAAGTGTCGACAGCGCGGACAAGGACTTGCTTCAGACTCAATCACCCTAATTCTTCAACTCGTATACGACAGTCGTATTCGACCATGGTCGCATTTAAGTATGACAAAGTCGTATTTTTTGTTCGTAAAATACGACTTAAGTAATAACTAAATGCGACCATAGTCGGATTCGACTGTGGTATACGAGTTGAAGAATTTGGCCCAATATTTCGGTGATGAGTAGAGCAGCCCATTCCCTCTAAACCGGATCACAACTTGTAATCCAAAGGGTTGAGGTCTGGACTACCAGCTTGCCAATCATCCGGTAATATGAAGTCGGGTACATTTTTTTGGTTGTTCCATCGTAGCCCACTCCCCACCATACCATTACATTTGCGGGGTGGTGGCCTCTTTCAACCCTTGGAATAAGTTCTGAAGCTTCTTTTGATGTCCGAGCATACACTCGATCATTTTGCTTATAAAAAGTTTCTTCGACGGTAAACATTTTCTCGTGAAGAGAATTTATCTGTGAGCATTTTTAGCGTACCGCCTTAAGGGAGTTTTCGATTTTTGCTTAGGTTTTTGCTTCAATGCGACTTTTAGAAGGTGCCCAGTGTGTCTTCGTAGGCACTAAGTCCCAAGTCTTCTTTGATGAAGCGAGACATAGATTTTTGCGAAATGTTCATTGCTCACGACAAGATCTTCTGCTTTTTAAATGGTTTGCGTCTGATTTGAGCCTGCGCGGCTTTGATGGCTCCCAGAGTCCTCACAGTGCGTGGACGGCCGGATCTTTGACGGTTATGTACTCCACCAGTATCCTCGATTAATTTAATAGTACGATAAACAAAACAGCGAGTGATTCCAACCGGTCGCAAGGTTCGAGAGATATCACCTTTTACCATATTACACTTGTATAAGCAGGTCACAACGACATGATTGTCGATGTCATCCCATTCCATGATTGTAAACGACTAAAATCAAAAATCTTTTCCTCGACAAAGAAGCATAAAAGCAACGGGTTAAATAACGGTTAACATGAAAGGAGTGCAACAAATACTTTATTTAAAATGGTTGCAATAAAAATTGTATCAATATTTATGACTAGACTATGTATTCTATATATATATTACCGGGGCAATGAAAACGTGCCCGACGTGCAGAAAGAAGCTTTGATAAGTGGGCTCCGTGGCGTAAGTGGTTAGTGTGTCGGATCACTACGCATGATGTTCCAAGTTCGAATCCCAGAAAACACCACAAAGTTTTTTCACGGTCTCACCTCTCGAAAGCGTCGGACAAACATCCCAGAGTATTGTTGTCACGAAAAAGCTTCTCAAATCGCCGTTCGGATTCGGCACTAAACTGTAGGTCTCTTCTATTCGTGTGAAAAATATAACGCACACAACATGAGTGGTTGCGAGAAGCTAGGCCCTGGCACTTAAAGAGCTGTTGCACCAAATACTTATTTATTTATTTATTTAAGTGCTCTTAGGCTACCCCAGATACAAAAACTGAAATCCGGCGATTTCACAGACCATCTGAGCATTCTTGAAAACGTCCAAAACAACTCAATCTTCAAGATTCCAGATACGATGCTCAAGAGACTTCGGTTCTCAAGGAAATTCGAAGCGGTTATTATTGACCGTCAAGAATGGAGAAACAAAGGTCTCAAGACACCACCCAACGCACAACTCTGGTACACAGATGGCTCCAAATTGGAAAATGGCAGTACCGGAGCCGGGGTCTATGGTCCCAACATACAGCGTGCGGCAGCGTTTGGTAAATCATCTACCATCTTCCAAGCAGAAGTCCATGCGATAGAACTATGTATTCGGGAATGCCTGCAGAAAAACACTACCGGAACCCGCATCTTTATTCAGACAGCCAGGCAGCGCTAAGGGGCCTTAATTCCTATACGGTAGGGTTAGAGCTCCTGTGGGACTGTCTCGACCTTCGTGATAACCTCGCATCCACAAATCAGGTAACCGTAGCATGGATTCCTGAACACGAAGATTTTGAGGGGAACGAACGAGCAGACTGGGCGCCCACTCATCGGCCCTGAACCCTACTTCGGGGTACCACCCAGCGATATCAACTCGACAGTAACAAAATGGGAAGCTAAAGGACTCGCCGAACACTTCTTCTTCTTAAGGTTCCTCTCCGGTCCGGAGGTTGGAAATCATCGCCGAACACTGGGCCAACCAAAAAGGTTCATAAACTCCAACAGAAATAGAACCAGCAAGCTACTTGAACTAAGCAAAGACGATTTGTATGGTTTACAGAACAGTGGTTTCCTTAGTTGATGTAAGCTGCCAGGATATATCAACTGAACGACAAAACTAATAGCACACCCTTTGCAGTTGAGCTGGACTTAATGAGGCAGCTGGAACTAACACCTATAATTGCTTCATTAAGTCCCTACCGTTTGATACAGTTCTAAGTGAAAACACACTACTCTTGCGATTCATACCTGTTCTAATTTATATTGCTTTTCTTTTTTTGCCGAGACTGTATCGCAAGTTTTTTTTTCCTTAAAATTGTTAAGCTGGCCTCTCCTCTGATTTATAATCAGTATCAGAGTTCTCACCTACCTAACTAGTATTATTTATTGTCCTTTCAAAAATGCATATTTCGAGCAAACTTTTGAAGCCTCATCACAAAACAAATACCCCGACAATCCAGAAAACCATATCACACTATTAACTTGTTTTTAAAATTTACATTTTCAAACGTGCATGACATACGAGTATAACATAAATGTCAGACATTTAATCTATACCCGAGCCTTGATTCAAGTCGGCGTATAATACCTTTGGAATTACTTACAAAAAGAAATCCGCTACTGATAAAAAATGAGTTCCATTTTTATCAACATCACAATTAATTCCATCTCCAAAAATAATCAATGCCATTGGAAAGATCATCGTTGTATCCATTAAATAAACTTCAGAGGTTTTCTGCTTAAGAAAATAGGCAAAGTAACTGAAAGGCGACAAATCGTCAAGCTGTTTTCTTATCACGCTAAAAATGCACAAAACTCACTGTGAATCAAATGATCGCTCGGTGAAATTTACAGACGATGGATGGAACTTAACTCTGCGATCTGTGGGCGTCCACATGCTATGAATCGGTTGAACACGGTTTTTGATTTGCCTTACTTTCCTAGGAAATAGAAATTAAAGTTTAAGGCGGTTGAGCCTTAAATATTGTTATCTGCAAACAAACTTTAAATGCGCCATATTTGGATATAGTCCAGCCGCAATAACTGCTCGAAGTAATGTCGTATTCTTGGAATTCACATTCGACAACTCCTCGCATGGATTGACTGACTCTATAAATCTATGCAACTTGTTAAGAAAAAGTGATCTTTGAATGTTAAATCAACTCACGTACCTCGCACCTTCAAGTAGTTCACAAAATTGCCGTTTCATTCTCTCCAATTGTGCAAGGGTGGATTGAGAGACAAAATTTTGATAGCAAAAATTTCTCTTATTGTGCTCATGTGTACGGCGATATTTATTAATTACATTCATTACCATCAGATGATCGCTCTTAGTGTCGTTGGATAGGCGTTTCTTTGCCGCATCTACAAGTTGTTCTTTTCCTGTAGAAATTAAAAGAAATTTATAAGAACGTCTCTAAGTGTTTGCTATTACAAACCTAAAGGTCTATAGAATGGATCCTTAAATGCAATAGCTGATGCAACTGAGGTGATTGGATCCAAACAACGAAATAATGCTCCCATGAGAATCATTTTTCCCATTTGCGGATCGATTGGTAATCGTGCTAAATGCAAACCAAGTGGAGTGATGACTTCATATTCATCCAAAGCGTTAATTCTATAAAATAGATCCAATGAAAGTATTGCATAGTTAATGAGCAAAATCTTCTTACCTTTTGAGCAATTGGATTCCATTTTCTATTGCTCTCTCCTCGGGACAGTCCAAGAGAGTTCTCATAAAACTCGCAACATCATTAATATGCAGAAGTTTAAGGTTAAGTAGGACACCCTCCAGTCTTGAACGAATAATCTCAGGGGTTGGAACGGGATCCATTAGACGTTCACGAGCTCTAAAATATGTCAGATTATTGTCATCTGTGAAGTGTATAAAGCGACAGAGGTAATTCGCCGAGAGGTTCGACTTGAGTCGAACGTTCGATTCGCTAACCATAATAGGGGTGTTAGAGTCAAAAATCATAATGAAATACTCTCTAAACAGTTCTTACTAGCTTGAAATCGTCCCGACCACCCCAACAGAGATCTACTCAGCCTCATCACACCTCCGAAGCATATTTGATCCGATATTCGTACATACCGTGAAGAGGTAAATAGGTTTATAACACATATACCACTAGATCAAACGTGCTATAAATTGGCACTGAATTCAATCCATCAGAATGCAGTCAGAACCGCGATTGATAGCCGCCAGATTAACATCGTGCCAGGCGGCTGTCCACCACCGATACATCAAAGTGAACATATCCCCAGACGTACCAGATCCACACTTGCCCAACTTCGATCCGAATGGAGCTCTATGCTGAACAATTACATGCACCGCATACGCGACAGCATCATTAATCAATGCCCGGACTGCGGCTCGTCACCACACAACACCGTTCATTTGGTCAGCTGTCGGTCGTACTCCACAGCACTAACATCAAGATCCTTATACACACCTAGTCGAAGCTGCTGCATTTCTTGGCCTCGACCACACCGATGACAACCCACCCATAACACCTCAACGTTTGAACACATACGAATCAACGTAGTTGCTACAACAACAAAGTATAACGGAGGAAATCAGAGAGCTGGTGGGCTGTTTCTTCGGCAATTTATGCCTCAAGTATCATATAAATATGAATGACAAGCATAAAATCTCAGAACACATATTACGCGTGTGAGAAAATAAGATGAAAACTTTTATGATTTAGAGATGTCCCCATAGGTCTTTACTTTCATCAAGACCATAGATCTCTGTTTGGAGTCAGACAAAAAAAAAAATTAAAAATCACCAACGATATGACGGAAGTTTAAATTTCTCTAAACATTTATCGAAATAAGGAAATAAAGTAAGCAGACACAGCAAAGTAGCTGGCATACCTGGTGTACAAATTGTAGCAAATTCCTGGCTGCACTCTTCCCGCCCTACCGCGTCGTTGATGTGCATTCGCTAGAGTAATCCATGTTTCTGCTAGCGTCTGCATATTTTGTTCCACATCGTAGTCATTGCATTTCATCTTGCCCGAGTTGATCACATACACGACATCATCAATAGTAACCGAACTCTCTGCTATGTTCGTTGAGAGAATAATCTTTCGCACACCCCGAGGCGGAGGCAAAAATACGCTCTTCTGATCCACTGTTGGCATCGTCGAATGTAGAGTATAGATGGTATAACTATTCCCACGGAAGTGTTTCGATTGCAACAAAGCCGTATTGAGCTTAGAGATTTTGTCGTAACCAGGTAGGAATACCAAAATAGCACCCGGTGGCTTCGTTTCGCAGATATAAAATATTAAGTCTTCCATCAGAGTGATATTTATATCTTCTGAAGTTGGATTGCGAATAGACTCAAGAACGTGCGAAGCATAGTCATGCCTTATGTTGCGGGCATACGGTTCTATCATGGATTGGAATTCAAATACTTTTTGGTCCATTTTCTGAAATGAGTGATTCTTATTAGCTTATCCGTAAAGCCGATGAATATAAGAGATAACTCACCAGGGGTCTACCGTGACGAGTAGTTGGTCTAGCGGGTTCAAAATTTCGGAAGCCTGTTTCTTGAAGAACATCCTCCAGGTATTTAACTTCAACATCAAACAAGGTACCACGTATTTCGATTGTATGACATCCATTGAAGTATTGTTGAAAATGACTTTGGGATACTGTTGCACTCATGAGAATCACTTTTAAATCACCCCTATAAGGAAGAATCTTCAAAAGAGAGTTAGAAGTGGTACCGCAAAGGGTAAATTGATCATCAAACCTTCTTCAAAAGACCCATTAACATGTCAGTCTCGACGCTTCTTTCGTGGATCTCGTCAAGTATTATATGAGTTAGTCCATAGAGTAGAGGATCCGATTCCATGCGTCGCAAGAGGGTTCCTGTTGTGCAGTACAGTATTGAACCATTAGGACGGGGACTCACTCTGTAAAGTTGCAACTATATAAGTATGTATGTATATATATATTTAAATATTAATTTTCGAAAAATTTAGTTATTAGACGGAAGGAGCACTTTGCCACCATTCTAAGTGGAGAGATGACCCAAAATTAGTACAAACTGTCTGTTGTTCAGATCAGCATTACACTTATCTGTAAGGAAGAAATAATAGTCTCGGATCATCATCGAACAATGCGTCGAGTATAAGTCTCCGCTACACCTTTTATTCATTTATATGATATAGGCTTTCCGATAGGCGAACCCCACAGGCGGATCAGTAGAAATTCGGTGAAGTGGGAGGGTTATGATCTCTTATTTTCGGATCATAGCCTCGCTGATAAAAGGAAGAAGAAGAAGAAGGCTTTCCGATAGGTTAGGTAAGGTGGCTGACAAGACAGTCAGGACACACTTAAACCATTTAGGTCCATTGTGATACCACATGTTGATTCTATCAGAGGAATCACCAGGTACTCGGGAACCTTTACCTTTCTCAGGAGAGTTATGGCTAAGAATTGCTGTGCCTGTAGTGGCTAAGTAGGGTGATTGACTCAATGAACCCTAAATTCAAGGTGGACCGGGAAGGTAGAGTGTGGAAACGACTATAGCGGTGATTGATTTAATCGAACCCCATGTACTGTTGTGCAAATTGTACTGGCTGGTAGTGGGGGCTGGGTGACCGTGAAGGTGTAGGGATGCATAAGAGTATTAGAGTGACTGGTTCAATCGAATTCTTGGTACTACTATGCATTTGGTGTTGACTAGGTCGAGTGACTGATTTAATCGAACCCTTCATACCTAGGTGGACCGTGGATGTAGTGGGGTACATAAGAGTAAATAAGGTGACTTATTCAATAGAACATTTGTACTATTATGCAGTCGAACTATGTATGTGTAATGTGGTAATAGGTTTGGCTAGGTAGGGTGACTGAATCAATCGAACCCTTAGTACCTAGGTGCACAGTAAGGTAGTAGGGTGCATAATAGTAGTCGAGATGATTGACTCAATCAATCCCTGTTACTGATATGCAGTCGTGGTACTGTGTTTACCAGCGTTAGTCTGGTATGGTTTGAGAGGGTCATCTGTCGTCAATGGGAGGTGGCTGCTGTATTACAATCCTCTTGTGGGTAGATGGTGACCAATACGGCGTGGGGTGGGGATGGTGACTGATTCAATCAAGCCTATTGCTATGCTACAGGTGACTCCCCGCATGATTTACTTTCCGTTGTAAGGATGGGGCGAAGTGTAAGCTGTTGTGTCAGCTAAGCCAGTTAGATTTTGATATAAATCTATATAAATTTACAATGTCTATGTTAGACAGATCGCTTAGATCTTCAAAGAAGTATTCACCTAGTAGTCTCTTTCTCAGAGCAGCTAGCTGGGCATGTGTCAAGGAGATGAATGTTGTTTTCCTCTTCTTCGTCATTTCTGCAACTTCTGCAGAAATCATTTTCTTTCCGATAGTATACACAGAAAATATATATGATGTGCCTTCCGCAGGATACTCAGTTGAAGCATTTTGATCTTCGACTTATGAGCTAGTTGTAGATCAAATTTAAACCATTTAATCTAAAATGGAATCTATGTTTCAGTTATGCATTATATTATGGGCAAATCGAATTGAAAGTAGTCTGGGAATAAAAGCGTCGTAACATCGTTTTTGTTGGCAAGCGTACATTATCAACAATTATAAGCAGAATCGTTGTACAACTGTGCTGAAGTCAAAAAACCGAACTGAAAGGGTGAAAACAATTAAGACGCTAAGACAAAAAACTGTACGGCCGGCTATGCAGTAAAATCCACTTAATTAAGTGCGAATAATGGAGTCATCCTCGCTAAACTTTGCGCAGGACAATCGGAAAGAAAACGCGACAACTAGGGAATAAGTTTGTTGTACACGATGTTGCGTACGCTTGATAGATACCCCAAGGGACACATAACCTAAGTAGAAACATAGAGTTTGTTCGGCTAAAGAGTCGTGGAAGTTAGAGAAAAGCTGAAAAGAATTGTAATACATTGTCTGGAACCGACGACAACATCCTGTAGGGGTGGTGAATGCCCTAAGAACTACAAGGGAACAAATGACCTTAAGAGACGAAGTTAAAAACATTAAGAACCGCGTGGATCGGTGGAAGTGTCGAGGGCGGGTTCAAATTTTGTGCAGCTTACCCCTGTAATCTTATCTGGTAACCAACAGACTTGCCCAGATTTTCGTTTCTTTCATACGCAACTCGCTCTGCCACTGTGATGGCCGATATTCTCCGCGGCTGTGAGCAAACAATTTGGCACATCGAACCCATATTCGTTGCGATATAATGATCCAGGATAAATTGTGGAATTTGTGTGGTTTTTCCGCACCCAGTGCTCCCCACAACAAGGATTATCTGATTCCTATGGATGGCCTCAAGGATGGTTTCTTTTTGGTGAGTTGCCGGTAGATTACTTCTTGATTTTAAGCGCTGGCAGTACTCTTTTGTGCTAATTTGATCCTCCAACTCATGTTGAAGCTTTTGGTTGAAAGCAGGATTATTATTGGGTTTCAAATCATCACGTTTACTTTGGACAAACTCATGGAAATCGTTTTTAAGCAAGTCTTTGAAGCGCTGCTTGAACTCATCCGAGACTTCTGTGTCATCTGACTCGGCGTGATATTTCTGTAGCAGTTTGTTGATCTCGGTGACCGTGCGTTGGGATAAGCTAATCGATGGACCCTACGTACAAATATTACCGCTAGTTTGGTTAAATAAACGCTGAAACTAATATTTACGTGATCGACGCGCTTTTCTACTGAGTTGTTCTTTATCTGTCGATTTCTGTAGAACAAACCGATATCACGGCCTTTAAGTCCTGCTGGGTGACGAGGATTATTTCTGTTCGAATTCATTCCGGGTAAAAATATAAAATTCGCTTTATAATATTAAATTTGGGCAAATTTTTACAAGAAACAGAACTTTCTGTTCTTCAATTTGTTTTCCCAAATGTCGCGAGAAATACCAAATGCTGACAGCTGTGAAACTGAATGGGCCTGAATGGCGGAAATGCTCTGCTAGTCACAATGAAACGTTAATTTTTTATGTAATGTAGCAAATTGGCTAAATTTTGAGTTTACTTCTATGAGTAGGTGACTGACTGGCTAATTATCCGTGTTTGATAAGGAGGACATCCGCAAGAGAGCTATCACTCTCCCGTTAAATAGAAGTTTTATTGGACTCGATTTCTCATTCGTTTTCCAATATAGAGAACATTTCTCTACAAAAAGACTACTCTTTTGTGGTGGTCCTTGGCCGAACACACCTATTAATATGTAATATTGCACAATATAGAGGAGACAAAGCGAAAGAAATAATTGCCCTATTTCGAACAGAATAAGAAATCAGAGCTTTTCGCTTTTAATTAGAAAATTGTTCGACTGAAAATGCCCTGTTTTGGTTAGATGTTAAGTGGGAAATACACCAAACAATCGTCGTACCGACTTGTGTTGTACCAACATCGGCCCAACTGTTGTACGTAGCACACGCATTATACAATCTGCATACGATTTACATACAACCAGACATTTTATTCAGTCTTTTTACACATACACACCATATAATTTCCATACAATCGGTGCATGTGTACAGTCAAAACCATGCGATCATACGATACCGGTACGACGGTCGGTTGTGTGGATACACACGATACAATTATCGTACACAACGTAAAAGCTGTCAAACCGTTGGTACAACAGTTGTATCTTGCATTTCCAACTTTACGACGCATTCCACACACGATAATTTTGCACCTACCCCTGGATGGCTATTCTTGACATTTCTGTAAACAAATATTTCCGCGCGGAAAGCCACATAATATTTCGGAACATGAGTTCGATATCACTCGGAAATAAATTCCACGTACCTATACTGCCGACCATTGACATACTATATATGGACTGCTAGTAAAATGCCAGTTCCATACAATCTCTGCCCAAAAAATGGCGCCTACATAACTAGCCCTCTTGGTTCGAAACAGAAAAATGTGGAAACAAAATGCCAACCTTCTTGAACTTCTTCATAGAATGGTGGAGACCCTCTTGGGTTTGTACTGATTTGATAACTAAAACGGTTGAAATTCAAATCGTTGAGGTATTGTTTGCAGCAGATGTCACCCCGAAAATGTGCTAGTTCAAAAAATTACCGATAGCTGGAACTAACAAAATTTAAAAAAAAAATCGTTATAAATTGCACAATATCCATATACTTATTACGAATCAGTTTTTTATGTAATTCGTCAATGAAAACACTGTCTTTGCACACCCAACTGCATCCAACAAAATTTCAAGCAAGTGTGAGTTCTAATTTTTTCCGCTCCAAACCAAGAGAGCAAGCGCTAATGTTGGAACCAACGCGTAGTTCACTACTAGCAGTCCATATATAGTATGTCAATGGTTGTATTCCTGAGTAGACAACAGTTGTAAAATCATCGCTACATTTCCATGAACGGATCCCTACTTTTGTCGGTGCCATCTATTTGATAGCGGCACTCAATTGTTTCCATTTTTAAGTTTTCACCTCTACGTCGATTAGTCAAGCACAAAATTGCCGCGGAAAAACAAGTTGAGTAAAAGTAGCGTACAAATTATTCGGTACATAAAATGGCGACTGCTCAGTCAACATGTTGAGTGAGCGGTGCCATTCAGTTGAAAAATTACAACTGTTGTGTACACGTAAATGCAGCCAATGCTGCCCACAATTGGTAAGTGATGTGACAGCTTTCCACAGGTGCTGTAAATTTTCTTTTTTTTCTGATATGGACGTATTTGTTATGTTTTTTTAAAGGACCGAAAAAGTGGTCGATCCGGTACGAAATCTCCGATTTCTCAAAATTCTCAATTTCCTCACAATACTTCTCAGATGAGCTCTGTTACTTGCTAAGCTCCCATCTATTGTGAATGAGTGGTGAGTATAAAATTTTGACACTGACATTTTACATGACATAAAACCCCACACATAGCACGAAAGAGCAGAAAGAGAGAGAAAAAACGTCCAAACGAACGAAAACGGAACAAGAAAATTACGCTGAGTGTTTTCAATGTTTTTTTCGAAATTTCTATAAATGAACGATTATCCTTCGAATATTTTGAAATATTTTGCGCACAATTAAATCGCACAACACCGATACACCAGTGAACGTGCAAATTCGCCGGAAAATCCCCCGCAGACGATTGAAAAAGTCGACTCGCAGTATCAACAAGTGGTTCCATCAGTTGATATAGTTGCTGCGCTGTGAGCCGAGCGCTTTACCTTGTAGTATAATCGTCTATGACGTAAACCGCGGGCAAGGTAATAACTCATAGTACTTCCACAAATCTAGTGTTTGACCAAAAAAAAAAAAAAAAAAATTGGACAAAACGATTAAATCATCTCCCCAAGTGGTCGTGGGCTGACCAAGAGTGTTGCAATTGATTGAGCCGCTTCTCGCCTTCGTCTCGTACAAAACAATGGGCGTGGGGTGATTTACAAAATGTAAACAAAAACCCGTTTCCCCATTTTGTTCGTTTCTTCCTATTTTTCATCCCGCGACGGGATAGTGCGCACAGTAGTCTACCTGGCATCTGGAGTTTGGGTGCTTACAATGTACCCCCATGTGCTGGGGCCGTCATCGTGCGTTGTTGGCTTGTGTTTTAGTTCCTTTTGAGATCGAAAATCTTCAAATATCCTGTAATCCCTTGTAAATAATGAAAAACTTTAATTTTAGAATGTCTAAGCACGATAAGAACAAGTCTGGCGGCATCCTGGAAAGCTGGTTTGGTCGGCCGAAGACAAAAGGCAGTGGCTACAGTACACCATCAGGGCGGCCAACCTCAACAGACGGCGATGCGCCCGAACTACAGGATCTGGAGAAGATGATTCGCAGTCTTACCGAATCCGAGGTGGAGACAAAGTTCATGGAAATTTTAGAAGACATGAACATACCCAAGGACAAGCGTGAGCCCCTGTTGTCGAAGCCCATCCTGGACCGGAGAAAAATGATTTATATGCATTTGAAAGGTGAGATCATTGGATTCTTTATTCATGATGACAATGAGTATTAACACAATTTTCGAGTTTCATGTGATAAGATACAGGCAAACAGTTGGAAAGATAATACAAAGATACAGTCGATCAAAAAAGTCTGCGTACACCATTTACCTTCGGAGGAAAAATACCAATAATTTTATCATTATTCATTTATTACTGAGCAAAACTTGTAACTAAAGCTCGGGAAGTAGCTTCACAGATCTAAGAAACAAATCAAAGTTGAATAGTCTTACGAGCTATGACTATATGTTTGTGAGCTCATTGCTAGAGAAGATAGATATGTAGCTTAGGTTACAAAGATGTTTGCCATTCCACTTTTGTTTTGTTTTTTACTCCCAATAGGATCTTCTTCTTCTTCTTCATTTTAATCAGCGAGGTTATGATCCGAAAGCAAGGGATTACAACTCTCGCACTTCACCGCATTTCTACCGATCTGCCTGTGGGGATCGATTGGTATATTACACAAATATTGTTTACTGTTCATTAAATGCATGCATACCTCTATATTGTCTTGTGTATACAGCCGCTAGATAAGCCGCTTTGGCACGACGGTAGAGCAAGCTGTTTTCCTCAGAAGCTGCTCAGAACCTTCTCAGGGTTTATCGAAGCGAGGCAAGGAAAGGTAGAACAGAACCAGACAATAGCACAAATTTGAGTGGGAAAGTACAGCCTTGTGTTCAATGAGCCAGAAAATGTTGTGAAGTGTTCCTCATTTTTAGCATTAAAAAAGTATATACCTATATACATACATAACTACACTTCACATCAAGAGAATTATCAAAACTGAGCTTAGCTAACAAAGATGCTGATGTGAATATCATTAAATTCTTTTACCTAAAGTTTAGGGGAAGTACAGCCAAAATCGAATGCAAACTAAGCATACCAGCATTACACTTGACAAATGTGTTCTGCCTTTGAAGTAGGTGCAAACAATCGTGTTCGGAATGGGCTGGAACAAGGTTATTAAGCACTTTTGGATAAACTTTTTCATTGAACTCATAAACTTGTAATTTCCTGTGCTAAACTATTATGAATTATTAGAAACAGTGTTACTTACTTACTTAGGTGGCGCTACAGTCCGGGGTGTACCTGGGACTCAACCAACAAACCTCTCCAGCCAGCACGGTTACGAGCCAGCTGTCTCGAGCTGCGCATGCCAAGGTGGTTGAGGTCCCCACTTGTTTAGGCCACCTACAGCGAGTTCGTCCTCTACTGCGCCGTCCATCCGAGGTGTATTCGAAGACTTTCTTGGCGGGAACGTTGAGCTCCATCAGTTTTAAATGATCCACCCATCTTAGTCGCTGTATGTGAACTCTTTTTTATCTTCTTTTAGAAACAGTGTTACTGAACAAAAATCTGTTTTAAACTTAAAATCTGCAAGTTTATGTTCATCAATATGCCCACATGTATGCTCTCATAACATTCAGAAGTGATGCGCCTACTATACACGATAGCTCAATACCATTGAGTATTCAGTGCTTACAAGTTCATGTCGAGGATATCACGTATCAATTTTCGCTTATGAATCACTACTGCCATTAATGCATGGGGCTTTTTTTTGTCATTAGTATTTGCATTTACCATCAAAAGGGCACATGGATTGTCGCTTGGAAATTGTACCATATATGTCCTTATGTACGTATGTGTTCTCACACGGTTAGCTTACTGTCGGACTAAGTCATTCGCTATTCTTCTGATATTTTATTAAACTTAGGCGTGACCAACTTATTGCACCAAATGGGTGGGGTTTGGTTTGGCAAGAAGTTGTAAGCATGCATACATACAAACATGTACATTTAACTTTTTTTTTTTATAAATTAAGGGCTGAAGCATAAACAACTGAGCTTCAAGAACCACAACACCAAAATCTTTCTCTCTCTCTCTCTATCCATCCTTTCCAACGCCCGCACTGTGTGTAAGCATGTTAAAGGTATTCATAAAAAAAAGGACAACACAAATCCTAGAGCACTCAGACTCTCCGGTTCTTTGTACTACTAGGCAGGAATTTTTCTTTGATGCAGCGATTTTCCTTTTTATACTTGGGTGGCTGATGATTGTTGTTCCCCGCTTGGGCTTGAACTTGCACACATCGGTTAACTAGCAAACACACTATCCACTGCATAATTGCCACCCCATACATACATTATGTACATGCATCGTACAGAAAATCTTTTGAATCCATAAAATTGCTTTAAATTCAGTTTTGAGTTGTTTGTTTCTTTAAGCAAGTAGCACCACCGTTTGTGCACTGAAGCAACCGGTTGTGATTCCCAGTAGCTATATATTAAATAGCTGGTAAAAGTCCTTGTAGGTACACATTACATAATTTATATTTGCTGCTCAATATTTGGTAGTAGAGTCCTGCTGGGTTACGTTCCCGTTTAAGCTATTTACGTATGAGGTCTTTCTTTCTTGTGATACCGTATTTCAGAATTTTTCTCTCTCTTATTTAAGTCAAAGGTGATCAATTGGATGTAAATCCGGTCAATATTATTGATTTTGTAATTGTCTGGGGCTCTATTCATTCCTTGGCAGACTGAGATTTATTCAATTTCAATTTTTATTAATTCCATGAATTAAGCTATTACATATTTTGACCTGCGATGCCTTGTGACTGAAACAAAAACGTATTACAGATACGCGAATCTGATTACATTTGACTGTGCAAAATATCAACTAGCCTGACACCATAACGTCGCCACCATCATATATTCAGTTGCATGGCAAATCCAAAATGATCTGTACCAAATTGTTAATTTCCTTTGATCTAGATGGAAATGTTGTACATGTGGCCTTGTGTCTTATCCAAATGCTACTTCGCAAACGTGTGTCTTTAGATGCGGCTTCGTGGTGAAACTTGTATCTAAGGCTAATTATTTCCTCTAAGAATATTTCAGTCAGTTAATCACGTATTGCTCATTTAGCACATCATTTGAGATTTTAGATCACTTAGTCATTGATATTTTAAAGATATTTCTTAATACATATTAATGGTTCAAAGTTCATTCAATAACTCATCTCTAAATTCATTTGGGAATGTGGACGTACGCATACTTTTTTGATTGACTGTACGAACATATGAATCACGCCTAAGCGAAAATTCGTTCTTCGCCTTTTTTGTGCGCTTCTTAAAGTATTAGCGCGCTTTGATTTGTTATGCTTTTTTATACAAGTGTTTTAATATTATTTATAGAACCGGGGAAAGTGTGACATTTACACCCACCACGGTCGCGCTGGTTAGGTGAAAGAAATAAAAAGAATAACAGTTTCTGTATGCATCGTCGGCTTCCAGATGGTGTTTATCTGAACATGTAATTGCTACGCGATGACATTGAATTTTGGTTTTGTTTTCATTCGTTTTTTTTTTTTTTCTACTAAGAAATGAGATCGCGAACGTTATGAAACAAGTTTTTTTTTTCTGTACTGATAAAATGTGGCTTTGTTTAGCTATCATAGTTGTCGATATGATATACAGTATCTAGTGTGAGGAGAACTTAATGGGTATTTTAAAGCATGACATCGTTGCCTTCATATAGGAATTTGATTTGTTATTAGTTTGTTTATTACTTACGCCTACAGTCAGGTCTGGGGAAGTCAAAAATCTAATTTGCGAAAGTATTTCCGATGGTGATGACATGGTTGAGTCAATGGTGCACTTGCAGTTTCACTTTGAATATAATTTTTTTATGACATGTATTTATTTGACGTAAACACGTCATTCCTAGAGTTTATGCATAGATGTCTGCATTTTCTGATATAATATTCTGAAACACGCCACTGTTAGACAAGTAGAAGACCTTGATCGATAGTTAAACAATGTTTTGTTATGGACCTCGTCATGCATCCATATGATTCCATTTTATCGTTTTAAGCACAAGTTTCTGTAGACACTTGCCGACGTTCTGCATATTGTTCTCAAAACCCTGATTTACCCATTTTATTAGAATTTTCTTGTCTTTCTAACCCCTAGTCTCCACTGGCGATAATTCATCGCAAGAAATATGACAAGCAACCGAAAATGAAATGAATTATTTCAAGAAATTTGCGGTCTCCATTGGAAATTTCAATTGCTTGATATATTTCTTGCAATGAATTATTGCCAGTGGAGATTAGGGGTAAGATAACCAAGCAAGAGTTTCAGTGATGAGGAGCTTAGAGTACCAGCCACATCAGCACCGAATATCTGCCACCTGATACGAGCAAAGGCAGAGAAAATCTTTCGCAGTATCTTCGCCCTCTCCACAAGCGACGCAGGCAATAGTGTCACTTAATCCTAGCACATTAAGATACTTTGCGAAAGCGAAGTGACCTGCCAAGACGCCAATAAGTTGTCTGCAGTCTTTTGTGCTGAGCTGATACAGACGTTCGGGAGCATCCGTTTAGTCAACCTGCATCCTGGAGGGTCAAACCACTAACAATTGTGTTCGTGAGATATCTAATCATCAATGGAAGTCCTAACGGAGGACGTAAGAAGACCTAACACAGGTTCGGATCCTGAGAAATTCTCTGACCTGCGACCCAGACAAGAATTAGATAATTTAGCCTTGCGACCGAACTCACAAGATTTTATTTTGGAAGTGGTTAAAGGCTTGAGGAAGGCTGTCACTACAGACGCGAATATGTCGGCTCTTCCACCTATTCCTTAAAAAATAGGTTATGGTCATTAGGAAAACAGATGCATATACGACCCCTAACGAGTAGTGTTGTCTTGTCGTCTTCCACGAAGACACCATCATCAGATCCTTGATTAGTTTTGTGCTTCAGTGCGGGTTATACCAAAAACTACCCCACCTAAAACGATGGATTGCTTTGATAGTACAGCCTATTACAAAATTGTCAATAGGAGTTCAGTTCAACAATGCATCTGGAGCAGAGCCAGATGTACTTGAGAAAGCTCGCATGCAGCCAAAAATCTGATCTGATTGCTGCCTGACTGATGATGCAGATTGTAATATCAGTTCGTGATTCATCGACAATCAAATACAGTGTGGTGAATACCAGCGAGCATCAACTTTCTCATTTGTTTTTGAGACATCTGTTAAGGTGGATATTGAATCGTGTATAAGATGTATTGGGGTTTCCATGTTTCCCCGTCCTGCATTCGGTGATCGAAGCACGGGTTAATTGGTGAGTGGAGACGTTCTCTGCTTGGTAAATGGTAGTTGCTAAATATCAACATTTGTTTGAGAAGTAGTTTATTGGCCACAACAGCGTTGTTACTTTGGTTTTAAGAATACATGGTTTGTAATGCTTGGTCCATCGATTTGTATGAGTATTATTGTGAATTTCTTGCGTGAGAGTAGATGCAGGACCGTTTCTAAATTACCTTTACATAGCAAGGCATGCTGAGCCTTTTATGCGTAAGTCTTAAATTCTTTTGAGAGCTGTTAGGAGGAGGTTAGACTTATGTGAGACTGTACCTGATTTCCCAGGTACTCAGAGCATTTTGACCTTAGTCTATGGTTGAGGTATGGTTCTCAGCGACAGGCAGCCATTCACCCCGCCCAAAAAGCGGTGAATAATTTTGTAAGTTCTGTGAAACTGCTTAGGAAAGATACAATTCAAACCTTAAATGGCTCGAAGCTACAGACTGCCCATCTGAGAATATTTATGGACAAACAGAGTAATGCAAAACAGGGATAGGCTCATAGCTGCGTGCGTGGGTGTCACACACGAATTCAAGGAATCTTCCGCTTCCGACCCTTCTAATGGGCTTTAGAGAAAACATCTGCATCATTTTATGGTACTGTCTGTCAATCGTCTTACAGAAATTGCCACAGGAGATACGTTAAACTTTCTCATTCTATAGAGTGTCAAGCTTATGTCTTGTTGATTTCTCAGTCCGTGGTCAGCTTTTCTGCTTTTACAGCGAAGAGTAGCGATGTCGGGATACCACCGAGTTTGGCACCTACTATTTTTTTTTTTGACGTCAGGTCAGTATTCGGAGAACGCTAAGTTTAAGCTCTTCTATCTAAAGTAATCATAAAAATCCATCATCCAAAAATCCATACTCACTCTCGTTTTTTTTCTTTTAGGAAAAAACTCCCTGGAGCACCGTTCAAATTCACGTTTCGAAAAGCCCAACGATTACATCGAATACCTCCAAAATGGAGAACACGCGGAAAACAAGATCTACCAATGTGTTGAAAGTCTGCGTGTTGCTCTCACCAGCAACCCCATCAGTTGGATCAAGGAATTTGGTGAGAATGGCATCAATGAAATAGTAAATCTCCTACGACGATGCAAAAAAGAGCGCAACTTTGATCGCATCGAATTCGAATGTATCCGCTGCCTAAAAGCAATCATGAATAACACATGGGGTTTAAATCTCGTCCTCACACCCGAACAGCACACTGTCGTCCTTCTACTAGCACAAAGTCTCGATCCCCGAAAGCCGAATACAATGTGTGAAGCTATCAAACTTTTGGCCAGTTTCTGTCTCGTCTCAGAACGAAATGGCTATGAAAAGGTTCTACGTGCCATAACCTCAGCCGCTTCAACGACGTACAAGAGTAGCGAACGCTTTCGACCAATTGTCGATGGGCTGTTCGTCCAAGAGAAGAATGACACGAAGCGAGACCTGGCGTGTCACAGTTTAATTTTTATAAATACTATCACGAATACACCGAGCGACATGAACTTCCGATTGCACTTGCGATGTGAGATCATGCGAATGGGACTGTACGAGAAGCTTAACGAATTCACCGAAATCGTAAATACCAGCAATAATGATGATCTGAAGAAGCACTATAAGATATTCAATGAAATCCGTGAGGATGACTTTGAAGAGTTCAATCAGCGATTCGACAACGTTCGCTTTGATATGGACGACGTTAATGACTGTTTCGATGTACTTAAGAATCTGGTGGTGGACACATCGTCCGAGCAATACTTTCTATCAATTCTGCAGCATTTGCTGTTCATCCGGGATGACTACTACTTCCGACCGGCCTACTATCAGCTGATAGAAGAGTGCACATCACAAATTGTCTTCCACAAGGGTTATTGCGATCCGAACTTCGACAATCGTAATTTTAACATTGATACGTCGGTTCTGCTGGACGATATAGTCGAGAAGGCGAAAGCAAAGGAAATGAAACAAACGGAGGAGTATGAGAAGAAAATCGATGAGCTTGAGATTGCCAAGCAAGAAGCCGAGGCGAAAGCTGCACATCTGGAGGACGTAATAAAATTAATGGAAACCACAGGAGGGGTTATGGGTTCTCCCAGTAAACTACCGAAAGTGAATATACCGATGCCACCACCATTGCCAGGAGTAGGCGGCGGTCCGCCTCCACCGCCACCAATGCCAGGGGCACCTCGGGGTGGTCCACCGCCACCACCACCGCCGCCAATGCCCGGGATGGGTGGTGGACCAAGGCCTCCCCCACCGCCTCCAATGCCAGGAATGGGTGGTCCACCACCACCTCCGATGCCTGGTATGATGGGAGGTCCGCGCGGTCCACCCCCGCCACCCTTCATGATGATACCGGCACCGAACGTTCTCCCCTATGGCTTGAAGCCAAAGAAGAAATGGGAAATCAAGAACCCAATGAAGCGTGCCAATTGGAAGCCAATTGTTCCCCAGAAGATGTCCGAAAAGGCCTTCTGGGTAAAGTGCCAAGAGGATTCGTTGGCTTCCGATGACTTCCTCACGGAACTCTCAGTTAGGTTCTCTTCGAAACCGGTCAAAAAAGATAATAAGGATTCTGTGGACAAGCCCACAACGCTCACCAAGAAGAACATCGATCTGAAAGTTTTGGATGGCAAGGCTGCTCAAAATATTGCCATTCTCTTGGGTGGTTCGCTCAAGCATCTATCCTATGAGCAAATCAAAATCTGCCTCCTGCGCTGTGATACGGACATTTTGTCTTCTAATATTCTCCAGCAGTTGATTCAGTACATGCCTCCACCGGAGCAGCTGAAGCGGTTACAAGAAATCAAAACAAAGGGTGAACCTCTCTCAGGAGTGGAGCAATTCGCCGCAACAATTGGAGAGGTTAAACGCCTGGGACCTCGTCTACATAGTTTGAATTTCAAACTCACCTACGCCGACATGATCCAGGACATCAAACCAGACATCGTGGCGGGTACAGCTGCTTGCGACGAAGTGCGTACGAGTAAAAAGTTCGCAAAAATTCTCGAACTCATTCTCCTCCTTGGTAATTATATGAACTCCGGTACAAAGAACGAGCAAGCTTTCGGCTTTGAATTCTCTTACCTAACGAAGTTGTCTAACACCAAGGACGCAGACAACAAGCAAACTCTGTTACATTACCTCGCCTCGCTAGTGGAGAAGAAATTCCCCGACGCCTTGAACTTCTACAATGACCTCTCGCACGTAGACAAGGCATCCCGGGTCAATCTCGACAACATTCAGAAGGCAATGCGCCAAATGAACGCCGCAGTGAAAAACCTCGAGGCTGACCTTAACAACAATAAAGTCCCCCAATGCGACGATGATAAGTTCGTCGAGGTGATGGGTAAATTCGCGGGCGACTGTCGGAAGCAAGTCGATGTGCTGGGTAAAATGCAAGTCCAAATGGAGAAACTGTTCAAGGAGCTGAGCGAATACTATTCTTTCGATCCGAACAAGTACACCATGGAGGAGTTTTTCACAGACATAAAAACTTTTAAGGATGCCTTTATGCAAGCGCATCAAGAGAACGTGCGAATACGTGAAGAAGAGGAGAAGAAGCGACGGATGCAAGAAGCCCGCGAACAGTCACAGCGTGATCTGCTCGAGCGGCAACAGCGTAAACTCGCTCTCGTCGACATGGATGCGGCACAGACTCAAGAAGGTGTCATGGACAGCTTGTTGGAAGCCCTGCAGACAGGCTCAGCATTCGGTAACCGTGATCAGCGGCAAAAGCGACGACAGAGGCCGGCCGCTGGAGCGGAACGAAGAGCACAGTTGAGTAGAAGTCGCTCAAGAACAAGGATGGTGCCCGGCGCTTTGGTTACGAGGGAGATGTTATCAAATGAAACACTGCTTGGGTCGGCCTGAAAACCCCGAGACTAAATAGGAAGCTTAAGTCTGTACATAATTTGATAAATATCTTTACCTATACTTATACATACATATTTTAAATATGATACTATTTTTTTATACGAATTATAAATCGAAAAAAAAAAAAAACTGGGAGAGAAGAGACAGAATGCACACGGTGTACAGTAAATGTTACATCAACCAGTAGCTCCCACACAACCCATAACCCCTGCGCAATCATACCCTTGACGAAGGAAGTAGACTAGTATGCCTCTCCTTTCCGTAAATAATTTGAAATTAAATAAATTAACTTAATCAATGGATCAGATATACGTCATGCATCGAATGAGTCTCCATTAGTGTGACCTGTCGACAATTTTTTTTTTTTAATAAAAGTTGTAAAAAGAATGAAACATTTCATAATGATTTTATAAATTAATTTTTATTTTATTCATTTTAATTCTGTTTTTATATTTGTGTGTAAATATTTAACGAAATTTTTTAAGAAAAAGTTATATAAAATAAAAAGAAATCCGTTCTAGAAGACCATGTAAAAGAAACATAAAAAAAAATATTTTTTATATTGTTTATAAGTTTGAATTAAGAGAAGGAATAAAATTCCATTTGAAAGAAGAATTATTCGGAGATTTTTTTTTTTATAAATTTCAGTTAACATATTCTGTGGAAAACTCTGATTGAAGTTTATCCCGAAACCCTCTAATGACATTTTAATACATACTGGAATTATGTATTTACTTGATTCTAAATAATGTTCTTAGTATAAAGAAGAACATAATACACTCATAGCTCGCTATACCGCCGCTCTTTATACGGCCGTTTTTATGGCTTTGTTTCCGTTTTACGACCAATATTTTCGTTATAACGGGTTAAAAAAAATTAAAAGCACAATCACCCTGATTGTCGTTGGCTTTTGTCGCTTTTCGCCGATTGTCTACATGGAAAAGAAAAATTTAAGCAATCAAGTCTTGCTTATTTTGGATAATGCTGCAGGGCATCCGGTTAATTTAGGTGAGCTGTCTGAAAAGGTAAGAGTTTAGTATCTTCCCAAAAACACAACGGCACTTATTCAGCCTATGGATCAGGGTGCAATAGCCACTTTTAATGTGTACTAGCATGTGGTCGAAATTCGACCGAGGGGAAATAAGCAAACAGCAAAAGAAATAACGCTATGTATTTGTTTACATAACTTTTTTTTTATATTCTCCCGTGCAGTGACGGCAAAAAGATTTAAGCTCATACAGCAATGAACGTAACCAAAATGATTTCATTTATTTGGTTAAAGCGTTTTTAATGGGGAAATCATGTTCACTTTATTTTACCTAACTTAACGGCAACATACGTATATGATTTTTTTTTCTGCACATCTGTGGCACAGTACCTTTCGAATGATTTAAGTTTTATCCCCATCTTTCTATAATAAATACTAAAAAAATGTACGATAAATTTTGTGTACGTATTAATTTGTACGTGTACAGATTATTTGGGCAACACTTTTCAACAGCTTGTTAATGAAAAGGATGGAAGATCCTCTATTAAGCAATTTTGGAAGACCTTCAACATCAACGATGCCGTTTACAACATAAGTAAGTCTTGGAATGAATTAAAATCAACAACGTTGAATCATGTTTGGAAGAAACTATAGCCGGAGTGCATTACCGATGGCCAATCTGATGCTGATCCTGGAGTGGAATCATCTAAGGTGATAGTTGATAGTCACACTTTTGATAGTCAAAGTTGATGATCACACTTTTTGTTAGCTCTTCGTAAAACGATCGCAAAGAATTATTTAAAACTTGGTAGCACAGCTTTTGAAATGTTATTTCCTTTTCAGTGCTATCGCCGGTCTCAGCTGCTTGTGCCAATTTCTTCTGATTTGTGCACACAGAAAATGTAAACAAAATAGATCTAGCTTAAAACATGTATGTAAAATAATTAATTGACATATTTAGACAAATTTAAAGAACAAAATAAATCATAGTAGGCCTTCCGCATTATCAATGAAAAAGCAATTGGCGATTCTATTTCATTTTATATAAAACTACCCGAATATGGCGACGTACTATAATGCTCTTAACATTAACAAGCTGTCACACAAAACTTACTTACTTAGATGGCGCTACAGTCCGGGGTGGACCTGGGCCTCAACCAACAAAGCTCTCCAGCCAGCACGGTTACGAACCAGCTGCCTCCAGTTGCGCAAGCCAAGTTGGTTGAGGTCCCCCTCCACTTGTTTGCGCCACCTACCGCGAGGTCGTTCTCTACTGCATCGTCCGTCCGGGGTGGATTCGAAGACTTTCTTAGCGGGAAGGTTGGGCTCCATCCGCTCTACATGACCCAGCCATCTTAGTCGCTGTATGTGAACTCTTCTGGCTAAGTCGATGTCCTTGTACAGGCCGTATAGTTGTACCTTCTCCTTCACTCACCGTCTATGCAGACGGGACCAAAGATCGCTCGAAGAACTTTTCTCCCGAAATAACCAAGGGCATCCTCATCCGGTTTTGTCAAAGCCCATGCCTCTGCGCCATACAGCAGGACTGTGATGATTAATGTCTTATAAAGAGTTACCTTAGTAGTTCGAGATAGGGCTTTGCTACTCAATTGCCGTTTTAGCCCATAGAAACAACGATTGGCAAGAGTAATTCTCCGTGTGATCTCCCTACTGATGTCATTTGCGGAGCTGACCATAGAGCCTAGGTAGACAAAATCCTTTACTACCTCAAAATTGTATCTGTCTATTGTGGCGTTCTGTCCAAGACGTCGGCTGTCACACAAAAACTATGGTAAAAATGTGATGATCACGTTGATGGTCACCTTAGAGAGAGCAAAAGGGATGATTGTGAACGTCAACAATCAACTATCACCTTAAAGGATTCCACTCCTGTTATCCCTGAAATTGAACGCAAATCTGGTAATAGAAATTTTATTTGAGAATTTTGAAGAGCAGGATGTCACCAGTCTTCTTAACGTTGATAGATCTCCGTTTTCAAATGAAGAGTTGAAAGATGCAGTTAGGATCAGATCAAGAGTCAGATGAAGAGCCTTCCTTTGTATGAAGCACTGCATCATTTCGAAGAGGGATTGGAAATTTTAAACCAAAACGATCTCAACGAAAAATGCAGTGCTAAAATTTCAAGAGCTGTTAACGAAGCCATTAACTACAATACTATAAAGAAATTAATAAACAATTAAAAAATAAAGCGAAACAACCAACGCTGGAACGATTTTTTAAACCCCCACCCGCTCGTGTAGATAACAGTTTTTTTTTTTAAGATTTGGAACCAATCTAATGGATTTTGTATAAAACAAAAAAAAAAAAGACTCGTTATACGGCATTTCACTTTACGGCCTAATTTTGTGGAACGTATCTAGGCCGTAAGCCGAGGTATAAGTATATTTGTAAAAAAAATAACGGTGAGCATAAAAGTCGGTTGGGCTTCATGTCACGTACTTGTATCTTTGGCATAACTTGATATAGGGAGCTGATATTTTCAGGATGTTCAGGTGAATTCTGCATCTCTCCGTCATCCATTCCAACTTATCAAGAGGAACCCGCAGACGGATAAAGGACTTGATCTAACCGCCTATGACAGCATTCATCGTATTGAACTTTACCAAACCGTCTAAACTTATCCAGATACTCGCATGTCGCGTAACACCGGAAAACAGGCGATGCTCTGTGTAACTGGGAAACAGTTCTTCCGAACTTTATTTTATTCATTTTAATTCTGTTTTTATATTATATTATGTTAATTAAATGTCATTTTTCATTCGAGCAGAAATTTTTGTCGAGCTGATGTTGCAAAATGTAAGTACAATTGTTTTTTATTTTTTTTATTTGCAAAACTATTGCTTATTTTGTAATATAACATACATATATGTACATCGTAGGACTCAATCTAAGATTAGCCGCGGCTAGTTTGAGACAATCGTAAGGCTGCTTGAAACAAAGCCCGATATCGCGATGGGCCTTACGACAAACAAACAGCACTGTGTTTCTTTCTGGAAAGATGCTGCTGTTACATTGAACTTTATTTTGTGAATTTCTTATTGGACAAATATATACAATGCCATATTTGTTTGTTTAGTTCTTTTTCTACGATAAAAAAGGAGAACTTTGACAGCTGAATCGTTGCATAGCTAATTTCGAAAATGAAATTCACTAAATGTGTTCATTCGATAATGAACACCTCTCACTCGAGACGCGGAATATGAAAAGTTTATTCGAGTGAAATTTATTACTCGAGTGAATCGAGGGAGACGTGGAATAGGCATGATCTGTTTTTATATTTATGTGACGAACCAATACCACCACCAAGTATCGAAGAAGTTAGCGCAGCCATCAGAAAACTGAAAAACAATAAAGCCGCTGGCTCTGATGGTCTGCCAGCTGAACTATTAAATACGGAGGTGATGTCTTGGTAAGGTGCATGCATCAAGTCATCAGAAAAGTATGGATGAAGGAAAGCATGCCCGACGACTGGAGTATCAGTTCTATATGCCCCATTTTCAGAAAAGGCGATCCTATGTCTTATAAGACCTATCGAGGTATATCGCAGCTAAATGTCCCATGTAAGATCCTATCCAACGTATTATGTGAACGACTAAAACTTTTCTGCAACACACCAATCGGCACGTACCAGCGTGGCTTCCGGCCCGACAGATCGACAACAGGCCAAATTTTCACACTAAATCAGCTCGAAAAAACCAACGAATATCAAGGCGAAACTCACCACCTTTTTATCGACTTTAAAGCCGCTTATGACAGCATTCATCGTATTGAACTCTACCAAGCGATGGCCCAAGGGATACCGTCCAAACTTATCCAGTCTTGAAGTAAATAAGGACAAGACTAAGTACATTTGTCAATAAATAAAATATCATCTGCTCAAAACTTTGGACAAAACGCCACTGTTGATGACTACAACATCGAAGCAGTTAAGGAGCTTGCCTACCTTGGAGTAAACATAAACCCCACAAATGACACCTTCGTGGAGATTGGACGAGGAATAACCCTGAGAACACGCTACTACTTCGGTGTGGCAAAACATACATAAATAATTCGGTCCTCTTTTACCCTAAGGTGTCGAGGTGTTCTTGGCGTTTCACTCCTTTTTACCTTCTCGTGAAGTTTCTCCACTGGGTCTTGTCTCTTGCTATTTGTTTAGCCGAATGCCAGCTTTCAACAACTTCTTTCAGGATTTGTTCGGCAGTAGTGTTCCATGTGGTCTTGTGTCTTCCTCTTTTGTTTTTTCCTTCCGGTCTTGTTTTCTCACTTGTCAGTTCTCTTCCATACAAACTAGGTGTCCAAACCATCTCATCGCTTTGACATGCAGTTCCTTTCTAATATCTTCGTTTCTTTTCTTGCTTATTTTCCTGGCTCCTTTGACTCTCCTGGGGTATTTCATCTCCATACCTTGTACTTGTTTTTCTTGTCTTTCTGTGAGTATCCAGTTTTCAGCACTGGTAAGTACATACATCGAGTTGAAAATTGATATTTTAGTTTTTTGTGTGATTTCTTTGTGTTATAAAAACTTTCTTCTCAATACTGTATCACCCCTATCGTGGAATCCGCCGAAATTGAGTTTCACTTCACCTATTCGATTCCTTTTCACTCTCTACTGCTATCGCGGAATCCGCCGAGAGTGTCTCTTTATCGACAGGCATTGGGGAAAGGTAGTTTCACTGTCAAACAGCTGTCTTTTATTTATCAATAAAAATTTGTGTAGCTATATTCGTTTCGTAAAAGGAAGATTTCTTTAAAAAGTGATTAAAATAAAAATAAAGCGCACAAATGGACAGGATAGCTGTTTTTGGAAGTACAAGAGGAAGAAGATGAGCGGTCTTCCCAGAGAAGAGTACGACAGAGGTTAAGAGCAACAGTGGATGATTTCATGGAACTTCCATATGAAATGTATGTTTCCAGAAACAATATTTTTTATTTATTTCTGATTTTAATAAAGTTCAATATTGCATAGGTTTATCAAAAGTTATAATAGTTTTTTTTTCTGTAATTTATATGTAAACAAAAATTGTTTGATTTTTTAATTTCACTTACATTTTTGCATACAAAGAAGACGACGTGCAGCAGCCAAGCCAGAAATCCGCAATGATTTTGGTGCGGGTGAGAAATGTCATTTTGTTCGGGAAAAATCCGATTCGATCGTTTTTCACGATACAGTGGAGCTGATTCACATTACACACACGGGGAACTGTTCACTTTGCGGATTTTACGATGCCGAAATATTTTTTCCGGTGAATAATTCCCCCCGGCGGATTCCACGATAGGGGTGATAGTCTATTTGCCATCCACAGTTACTCTTGCTACTCCTGTTTCATTTCCGATCACCACCACCTTTCGATTTTCGACATCGAGCTTTAGTTTCTGCGTTGCTAATGTATCGTTTCGTACCTTCACACATGTGAACATGTCCTTACGACGTTAAATGTTTTTTGTAGATGCTTCTGATGGCTCGCACAAATCCTTCCCTCAACCCTTTCCTCCTGAGGCTCTCCCAGATTTTTCCTCTGCTTAACGAGTGGCAAAACAACTAGGTTCACAACTCCTAACTTGACGGACCAAATTAATGCTGTATAGAACGCTTTTCTTACCGGTCTTGCTTTATGACGTCGAGTGCTGGACGATAAGTAAGAAAGCTGAGCAATTATTGAACTCTTTCGAGAGAAAAATACTTCGTCGGATATTGTCCCGTGTGCTAGGAGGGCGAATGGTGGAAGAGATTTGATCGCGAACTATGAGCTGTACCAAGATGTGGATGTAGTCCAAAAAGCTAAGATACCTCGATTACATTGGCTCGGCCAAATCGAGCGAATGGATAACCACGCTCCAGCCAAGAGAATCTTTGAATCTCAGCCCACAGGTTCGAGACGGCGAAAAAGACCGAGACCTACGGTATAAAGACCAAGCTCTCGCGGATGCCACATGGACATGTAGAGCGAATGGACACCAACGCTCCGACTCGCAGAGTCTTCGAATCTAACCCGGAGGGACGATGCAGTAGAGGTCCTCCTCGCAATAGGTGACGCGCACAAGTTCAAGGGGACCTCGACCAACTTAGAGTGCGCAACTGGAGGCAATTAGCTAAAGACCGAGAAGCTTGTTGGTTGAGGCCCAGGCTCACCCGAACTGTAGCGCCACCTAAGTAAGTAAAGTCGTGGATGCCAGAAAACTTTGTCTTCACAACTGGAAGCAGCGTGCCCGGGACCGCTGAGGATGGAAGGCAGCTGCGTCTCAGGCAGAGACTCTTCAAGGCTCGGGAGCCCTGTAAGTAAGTAGTAGATGCATACATACTTACCAGACTTTGGCATGATATATTGAGGCGAAAACTGTCACATATGGGTCCCAACGCCATCAACAGATGCTAGACTTAAATAAACATAATGTATGTTCCATCACCCTTAACGGATACTTCAAAACAATCGGCAGATGCTCCAACAGCATCAACAGATTCACAAGCTTTATTAATACAGTTTTGTGTAAATTAATCTAAACATATTATATTTTTCTTAATTAGAATGACAAATAGGGTAATTTGTTGTGATAGGATTCTTGTATTTGTCCAAATTATAGGTATACATATACTTAAGTGGGAAATGCACTATAGAACTGTTGTACCAACGGTTTGACAGCTTTGGTGTTGTATACGATAATTGTATCATGTGTATGAACACAACCGATCATTGTAAAGATATCGTATGGTCGCATGGTCTCGACTGTACAACCGCTGTCACATGGAATGATTGTATGGAAATTATATGGTGTGTATTTGTAAAATGACTGAATAAAATATCTGGTTCTACGTAAATCGTACGCAGATTGTGTAATGTGTATGCAGCTTGCATACAACAGTTGGATCGATGTCGGCACAACACAAGTCAGTACGACGCCGACGGTCGTATCGTGTATTTCTCACTTCAAACTGGAACATAAATTAGTCCTGAGAAAAACAAAGTTAGCCTAGGTTTCCGAAATATTTTTGAATTTAAATTTTTAAAAAGTCTAAGGAAAAAGGAATCAGAGATTTGTGTAAACAAAAATTAAACTGCTGACAAGTTTTTTGCTGTTTATTGTTTAGAAGTGTTTACTAATGTATATCTCCGTAGAAATCCGTAGTAAAGTAATTCTACGGTGCATACGTCTTCCAGAGGTTGGAGGAAAGCAAGGAAACTCCTGACTGATGATACGAAAAACAAGAAAAGGGCTTGGGCTTGAAAATATAAAAAATGGGCAGCGGATGAGTGGAAAAAGGTGTCATCCGTGCGATAAGCAGATTAGCCATTTCTGGAACAACAGATTTAACAGAGTTGGCAGCCTCGTTGGAAAGTCCTAAGAATTGTTCAAAAGTTAGCTATGTAGTACTTCTGTTTGATCTCTTTAAATTTTAGTCTCATGATTACAATAACGATATTTTCGACGGTACGAGTCGACTATGAGGAACATAATTCGGTGAAGTTTCGGAAGAATGATGAATGAACAAGATGCGACGGCTCATACTGAAGAATGGTGAAAGTTTCGCTGCTTCTCGACAAATGACTTGGTTTTTTCCGAAATCGATTCTTCTTCAACGTGTCAATTTCGCATGGATACGCTGCACACTGCTGAAACTTGAGGGGGTCTACTTTCTATATATCTTGAATTTATTGGATTCGCCGGATGGTGTAAGGTCTACTCACATCCCACCAATTTTACAACTGGCTGCCACATTAAACCTACTTGGTGGTGGGGGATATTACTGACAAGTTGAAGCCGATTGGGTTGCACCAATGGGCCAGAGCACTGTCTCAGAAGTAACTAGGAAAGTTGGAATCCATATTATGCCCACTTTTATTTAAGTTTGTCCCTAAACAGTCAAACAAAGAATTTTTTTTTTGAGAAGTACGAAGTGTATGATTTTGCCAATTCAGGGTGTTCCTCCATGTATTTAGCTAGCTTTCCCATCTGCGTTTTGTTAGCTTGAAGATGAAGGATTAAATCAATTTGTAATTAGTACATACATTTATTATGCTCAATTTATGTACTTACATTTTATAAATTTTGAAAATTTCCTCGAACGCAATTTGAAAATGTACTCATAAATACAATCTGACGATTTAATAAGGAGCTTTTTACGTCAGTTTATTAGGCTTGACAACATAAAAAAAAAAAATTGGTTCGCGTTGCCAATGCTAAAGAAAAATTTGTTGATCGTTTTACAAAGAGCAAGGAGCAGTTGATAATCAAAAACGACAATCAACAAAGCGACTACCAACTATCAACTTAGCCGATTCCACCCCTGGTTTTGTTGCACTGAAGTGCTACAAACGATCTGAAGGTTTGTAGACAATACTACAATACAATACAATCGTTGTTGCTGCTTGCAGCCGATGCCCTCCACTTCCTCGACATCTCAGTCGAGAGAACGAATTTGGTACTTTTGTTGAAGGTATAGTTGGTTGTTTTATTCTCGCAACAGTTTCTCTTATTCCAGCCATTGTAGGAGTAGTTGTCTCTTCATTCTCGCAGACGTCGCTGACACTGATGACATTGCGTCTTCATCTATAGGATTTCCTATGCAGTTGGTAGCGCTCTATCTTGCTTTTGGCTGGGACCTAGTGGTGAGAAACTACTGCACTTCAATTCCTGATTGGCAATAGAAGCATCGACACCTACACACGCGAAATGATGCCAAAGATCGCAATTATAACACCGGACCTTCTCATCTGTATCTGCTTCGGTACAGTCTTGGCAATTATGATTGTTGGCGAGTGAATTCTTTGGCGGCGATATTCTCGGGTTAACTTCCCTACCACGTAAAAAACCTTCTGTTACGAAGCAGCTTCGGATACGGATAACTTAACTGTTGACGACCCCTGCAAAAGTAAAAAGGACAACGATCTTCGTGTCTGTACATGATATGTTAGGTCACTCTGCAAACCTTGTGCAGTCGAACAACTTGCGGAGGCCCTAGACTACTGCAAAGCGATTCCCACGTCTTGATATTCGCAAGGGGAGATGTCTCTCTTTTGATAGAAAAACTTTCAACCAAATCGATCATATTGCAATCGACGCAACGCACTCTTCAAGTATTCTGGGTGTCCGAAGTTTCCGAGGAGCCAACGTGGACTCGGATCACTACCTAGTTGTAGTCAAGGACGGATACGGATATCCAGAATGGAGAGAAATTAACGAAATACTGTGAGGAAGTTTGACGTCGGATAGCTACAATCACAAGAGAACGCCAGAGGGAAGAGAAAAGCAGAAAGAGGAGCATAAGAAGTGCTTGCTCGAGGAGATTGAGGGACTTTATTCCAGAAATGATGTTCGAAAATGTTACCAAAAGGTAAAAAGAACATACCAGGGTTTCAAAGCCAGAACATAAACCTACAAGGAAGAAGGTGGTAATATAGTAAGAAGTAGAATCGCAGTCGGTGGTTACCATTATAAAACGTTGGTTTATAATAGATGTATGTAGTTTAGGTTAGGTTAGAGTAGCTGTTGGTGTGGTACAGGCACGCTTAATCAAAGAAGGTCCATTGAGATACAATTGGATATATGTATGACTAGCTAAGCCTAAACGGTAGAAGATGTTTCTAACGTCACTATTTGCCAGGTGTTAGAATGTTTCTGATTCGGCTTGGGCTAGATATTCTTGCAGGCTTGACATGTTCTATTCTCCCATCTGCGAATGCCTTTGCTGTTTGCATACAGCTTGAATACATTAGAATTCTATACTTTATAGGTCTGAAATACGATAATTTGAATTAAGTCTGCTCCCGTACGCAAGTCCTTCTGTAACCCTTTACAATTCATTGTCACGCCCATTCAGATATCCAAACAAAAACATATCTCTTAAAACATAGCACAAAACTCAGCAGAGACAAACCACCACAGTGTCCTCTAATAAAATTCAAAACAGCATGAAACAAACAGCCCACCGCAGTGGCAGCTATGAATCAAACAATTCGGCATGAAAGCGCTCAATGAATA
This sequence comes from Brachypalpus laphriformis, assembly GCA_945910035.1. Taxonomy (NCBI): domain Eukaryota; kingdom Metazoa; phylum Arthropoda; class Insecta; order Diptera; family Syrphidae; genus Brachypalpus; species Brachypalpus laphriformis. The sequence continues at coordinate 132,776,162 of OX246755.1, forward strand.
TTTTATTATTTTCAAATAATCAAATCCATCAACAGTGAGTAGGTGAGAACAAAAACGGTACACAAAAGGACACAATATCTTGTTTACCAACACAATCAGACTCGGTCCCGAAACCGAAGGCCTCTGAACGGAGCCGCCACTATTTCAGTAATTAGAGAGAGGATTAGCAAGCAAAGACTACCATAAAAGGCACAAGGACAATAAACAACCAGCGCTACATTCACCACGTGCAAGGTCAAGTTTAAGGCTATCTAAAGAAATACTCATTCGAACCTATACGCGAAAACCCATTTTCGCGGAAAATTTCACGAAAAAAAAAACCCAAAACACGAAAGATACTCGTACCCTTGTACGCATTAGATGACTGTGTGTCGTCTGCCAAAAGGACTTGGCGGTCTATATTCTAACAAGCAATTTTTACGCGACAGGTAAAAAAATTACTCGTTATTTCTAAATCCTGTTCCAAGGTCATGTGGCTGACTCAGACTGATCAAACAGAGCCGTCAAATAATTACATCGACGAGTACAAGAGCCCGACTATGTCCCTTTTGTTTTACGAATGCAAATGGGAACAATATGCGCTGAACAATGCCTATTTTATAACGTGTGTACATTTTTTTTTTATATTTTGTATGCAACTAGGCTTCAAGACCTTAAATATGAATCATAAAATCAAAGACAATTGTAAAAAGATACAACGTTTGGGCACTGTGTTGAGCAAATCGGATTAATCAGGGACTTGGAGGGATGAGCCGAATGCAAATTCAGCTAAATTTCGAGGTAAGGGTATTTTGCAAAAAATTAAATGCAAAAGATCAAATAAGCCGACAAGGGGAATTTTATGAGGCGCAAAGGTTTTACGATCACCTAGTAAATAATAAAATGTTGGGCAAAACATCACGACTTATCTTGCAAAAATTTAAACGGGCCTCCTTCTTGCATTTACTAGGTAAATGGGATAATAGAACAATTCAATTGTATGCTTTAGTTAAGTGTCATCAATTGTTTGAGAGAATTTCAAATATACATATCTTCAGATAGTTACTGATTAGTAATCAAGTTCTTGCACTGAGTTTCATCGGCGTAGGTGAGTCATTGTAGACATTTAAGCCTTCTGTGTTGTACTATGAGTTTCACATAGTGGTGGGTGGGTTAGCAGTGACCGCCGATGACGTGTACTAAGCCCAGAGAAAATTCAAATTGCACTGCCACAGTGATGGATGGATCACATGTATACTGCTGAAGCCATTTACTTCTTACTTTGAAAGAGTTTAACTCAGCCCTGCAGGCTTGCTGAAATCATTTAGATCGTTGAAGATACGAGTATATTCGTCTAGTGTAGCCTTATAACGTTCGGCAGCTCAGGAGACATACATAGGAAATGTGTTCTTCTTCTTCATCTCTGCAGCTCTTGCAGAAATCATTATAGTAAATGCACTGTCTTTGTGCATGCTTACCACTGGCACTAGGTCTGTTTCGGAAGTAAGATGGCGTTTTCTTTGATCTGGTCTAATTGTGTCCAACGACGGTTCACCGTGCTCATTGCGTTTGTGTGGGTGAGGTACTTGCCAAATGGAATAGGCACTGAAATGTCTGGTCAAGTCTATGCTGTTTATACCAGAATATTTCTTTGGATGTCACAGTGACATGCCCTCAGTAAATTATGAGGTTGTACTGTTCAGCTATCACGTGAAACGCGGCAGTCTTTTATTGTTTTGGATTTTATCGTGCTGGATGCGAGGGATTTGAGAGGTGAATGTCGATGTACTTACTTACTTCTTTACTTATTTAATGGGTTCCTGACCCCTGACACAGCACCTTCCTTCCTATCCTCGTTGAACGTAGACGCAGTTTTATGACGTCATTACTTACTTGGTCTTTAAACTGGAGGTTCGGTGGTTTTATTTGTCTCAAACCTGGGGGCTGTGATGCGAAGATTCTCTTGGCTGGAGCATTGTTGTCCATTCGCTCAATGTGTCCGAGCCAATGTAGTCGATGTATCTTAGCTTTTTGGACTATGTCCACATCTTGGTACAGTTCACAGTTCGCGTTTAAATCTCCTCCTCCATTCGCCCTCCTCACGCACGGGACTTAATACGTTATTCCATTCCCATTCTTCAGCTGCCTTGACGTGGCGGAACGGCTTAAGAGTCAATGACCCTAAGGGTCCGAAAGGACCCCGGGTGAGACATCGAACTAAATGCTGAGGACGTCTTGACTGTGACGCAAAACCTGTTGACAGTATGATGGAAGAAACATTTACGGTATCTACTCAAGGTGGTACTCGTGAAAACGATAATCCAACCGTGGTCTTTTTGATTACGGCCGGGACGAGGATTCTAGAGGTTCCAACCACCATACTTTTACTCCCCGCCTCTGGCGTTGAATCAGAAGTAGTAGCGACGCTTGTTTCAAAAGACTCCTGCAGCTCTGTCTCTGACTCGTTTGGTAGACTGGGCTGGAATGGCAAAGAAAGTGGCGGAAAGGCTTCGGCTGGAACGTCTAATCTCTGTGTCAATAGAAGGGTAGCTGATCGAAGTTGTCTCGGTGACGGTTTGACTTGGGAAACCAATAAGGCTGAACGAGCTCCTGAGGCGGCGCATTCCGATGGGCTCCTGACTAAGAGTCAACTGAAAAGGAGAAGAAGCAAGGCGGCGATGGCGCGGTGCAAAGATGCTGCAGAGTCAGCTGAAGGCGCAAGCGCCGAAAGCAGTCATCCTTCAGTAGCGACAGGAAAGAGCCTAGAACGGCAGAAAGTACTCCAACTGACGAAAACCTTCGTCGTTGCGTCGACTTACTTCCCTTATGATTCGGTAATGCCTCCACCACCGAAGGCGGTTGCCGAACTCATAAAGTACTGTGACACTCGGGAGATGGGACTAGTCATGTGTTGCGACGCGAATGCTCAGAATACAGTCTGGCGCAGCAGCAAATGTAACATACGAGGAAACCATCTCCTACACTTTATACTATCGTCTGGCATGGTAATTAACAATGTTGTGGCTCCCAGCCACGGCAAGGAGGCAGGAGGTAATTGATTTGACTTCATCTAATAGGTATTTCAAGTCAATTACTAACTGGAGGGTACTGCCGGAGGTGTCGTTGTCAGACCATAGATACATCGCTTTCCAAATCGAATGCGAGGCCATTACTTTGCAGGAGAGGAGGAATCCGAGGAAAACCAACTGGGTGCGGTTTAGGGAAGAGCTAGACAGATCTGTCAAAACTCCAACTAAACTCAGAACGAAACGAAAGGTTGAGGATGCTGTTCAAAACCTGACTAGTGTCCTTACCAGCTGTTTTGAACTGTTTCGACTTAAGAAAGAATCCAGAAAACTTCTAAATAGGTCACTCAAGACAAATTTAGAAGGTGACTGGGATCTTTTTGGATCGAAGCAAAAATACTATAAGAAGTTAATTCGGTTGTCGAAAAGTGCTTCTTATAGAGACTTTTGTGGAAAGATCGAGACACTCGGTGAAACCAGCAGGTTGGTTAAGGTTCTCAAAAGGGGCAAGCCGACCAAACCGGAGAGTCACTGAGAAAGTCTGATGGCAAGTTTACTGAGACGAAAGCGGAAACTTTTAGTCTTCTGCTGGAGACTCACTTTCCTGGCAATCAGATAACCACTAGGTCGGAGCTTGGTCCGCTTACCCAGGCTGAGCTTGATCTAAGTCAGAAATCTCAGCGCAGCTGGTATCAGCCGTGGTAACAGATGAGGCCATCAAATATGCTGTGGCATCTTTTGATGGTTTCAAATCGCCTGGCACCGATGGAATATATCCAGCTATGCTGCAACAGGGTATAGATCAGCTATTGCCAACCCTGAAAAGAATTTTCGCCGCTGGCTTGGCGCTGGCATATATTCGTACACCTTGGCGGACAGTCAGAGTAGCTTGCATACCGAAAATTGGTAAGGAAGACTATTCGCTCCCCAAGAGTTTCAGACCTATAAGTTTGACATCCTTCTTACTGAAAAGTATGGAGAGACTGGTAGAATTTCACGTGCGCAAAGTTGCTTTGAGGCTGCATCCACTATTGGAGATGCAGCATGCCTATCAGCGTGGGAAATCCTGCGACACCGCAGTTCAAAATTTAGTGGCCAGAATTGAATGCGCGCTTGATAGGAAGGAATACGCGATGGGTATCTTCATCGACATTGAGGGTGCTTTTGACAATGCGACTTTTGACTGCATGTGCGACTCTGCCAGACAACACGGGGTAGATGAAACATTAGTGTTGTGGATTAAAGCAATGCTAATGAATAGAACTTTGGTAGTGGATGCGGATTGTGGCCAATATGTTATGACAGGGGTAAACAGGGGCTGTCCGCAAGGTGGCGTTCTGTCTCCATCGTTATGGTGCATGGTGGTCGACTCTCTGTTGAACACTCTAAATAGTTCTAACGTCTACGCTCAGGCATATGCGGATGATGTCGCCGTACTTTTTGTCGGGCCATGCCTGGCGACGCGCAGGCGCCGCTGGACATGATCGATGAATGGTGTACTAGGAGTGGGCTTTCGGTGAATCTTCTTATAACTGAGGTTGTTCTTTTTACGAGAAGGAGGATTTTGACCGGTCTGACTCAGCCAGTGCTAAAGGGCGTTACCATTCGCATTTCCAATGAAGCCAAATATCTGGGAGTGATTTTAGATAAGAAACTTCATTGGTCTAAACACGTCGATTTGAAAACATCCAAGGCGCTCTCAGTCTTCTGTCAGTGTAAGGGTGCTTTTGTCACCGAAAAAGGTTCTCTGGATCTACACGGCTATGATAAGACCATTCCTCGCATATGCGTCGGTTGTTTGGTGGAAGGGGCTTTCGCGTAAATATATAGTTGCTTTTTGCGCGAAACTTCAAAGAACGGCTAGTATCGGCTGCACGGGAGCTTTCCCGAGTACGACTGGCTCTGCTCTGGACGCTTTGCTGAACTTACCTCCCATCGATACTTATATCATGGGTTGCACTATCAAAGCTATCCATCATCTTAGGCGGGGCGGTTTTTGGTACACTCAACACTGGAATTTTGTTGAACTTGTGCGACACTTATCTTACGACTCCTGTCTTATGGATATGCCGTCTGATGCAATGACACCAGAACTCCAGCTGATGCGCAAATTCAGAGTCGACTTTACTTGTGTCCAGGACTGGCTTCGGCCAGAGTCTGAGCCGGGAATGGAATGTAGTTGTATTTTCACGGATGGTTCCAAAACCAGTCAAGGGTCTGGCGCTGGTACCGAGCTAAATGGAGAGGCTTGTTGGTTGAGGCCCAGGTTCACCCCGAACTGTAGCGCCACCTAAGTAAGTAAGTAAGTCTGGCGCTGATGTCTTCGTGGAAGTCGACAACATTAAACTTCACTTCTCGTTAGGCAAATATGCGTCTGTTTTCCAAGCGGAAACTTATGCAATCCTAATGGCCATGAACTATGTTGTGAAGAACAGGTGGAAGGGACGTAGCATTTGTGTCTGTAGTGACAGTCAGGCTGCGCTTAAGGCCTTGCTTAACCCTTTAACCACTTCCAAAATAGTTCGGGAAACCAAAAAACTCTTTGAACTCGGTCGCAAGGCTGAATTCTCTGTCTCTTATCTGGGTCCCAGGTCACACTGGGATCTTGGGGAACGAGATCTCCGATGAGATTGCTAGACAAGGCTCAAAGGAGGGTTTCTCGGGTCCCGAACCCGCGTGGGGTCTCCCTGCGTCCTCGGTTAGGGCTTCCATTGACGATTGGGTCTCTCACGAGCACAATTGTGTGTGGCATGACTCTCCGGGATGCAGGTTGACTAAACGCATGCTCCTGGACGTCTGTTAGAAATCAGCGGCATTCTTGCTGTCTCTCAGCAGAAAAGACTGTAGACAACTTATTGGCGTCTTGACAGGCCATTTTGCTTTTGCCAACCACCTTAACGTGTTGGGCTTAAGTGACACTACAATCTGCGACGCTTGTGGAGAGAGCGACGACACCGCGGAACATTATCTCTGTGAGTGTCCGGCCTTTGTTCGTATCAGGTGGCAGATCCTCGGTGCGGATGTGGTGAGTGCTTGTACTATAAGCTCCTCATCACTGAAGTGCTCACTTGGCTTTCTTAGAAAGTCAAGGAAATTCCAATAAAATGGGTAAATCAGGGTTTGTTCTCTGGTAGTACAATGGACCAGTTGCGTCTGTGAGCTCCAGTTGAGCGTTTCCTATCCCGAAAAAAAAAAAAATTATAATAATACGTTATCCGACGAAGTATTTTTCCCTCGAAAGAGTTCAATATTAACTCAGCTTTCTTACTTATCGTCCAGCAACCGGCGACATATGGCAGATTAGCGCCATATGGTAAGATTAGCGTTCTGTAGAGCATTAATATAGTTCGTCGAGTTAGGAGTTTTGAGCCCAGTTGTTTTTCTAAACCGAAGTAGCAGGGGTTTCCTAGGGGTATTCTTCGTCAAATCCCCACGAAGGTGTCGTTTGTGGGATTAATATTTACTCCGAGGTAAGCGAACTCCTTGACCACTTCGAAGTTAAGGTCATCAACAGTGGCATTCTATCCTACTTTGCGGATAGATAGATTTTTGTTTCTTGATAACATTATACTTGGTTTGTCCTCATTTACGTATACTTCAAGACCTCTGAAAAGACACAGGCACCGAATTCATCCTTCGATTTGGATTCATCCGTGAAAATTGAAAGCGATTCATTGTTGGTATCGAGTATCTGTAGCCAAAATTAAGATCTAGTTTATGGGATAGGTGGTCGGTGACGATGGATTGATAGGACACTGGTATGTTCAGTATACTGTTCTCTCCATGTTGTTGCTTTTTTTTGAGTCTACCATTCTTAATACTGAGCTGGTAGTCAGTTATTTGCCGACAATGTTGATTGGGAAAAGGTGCAATGTGGTTTGAAGCGCCACTATAGGAGAGGTGTGCACTAGTAATGCTGAGACATGCTACTTGTTAAGTTTTTTTTCTTTTTTTTTTTTCACTCATATCAGGTTTTAATTTTTCCTCAAAGTGGGTTTAACACACTAGTATGCCATTCGTGAGGATTAGTCTAATTCACATAATACCCTAAAGAATTGAAAAAAAAAAAAAAACTACTTTGATGGAGCAACATACTCGAACGTTATTGTGCGCACCTCAAAGGTGGACGAATTCGATGCGATGCGTGTATCTTGTTTTATATTTTTGAATTTAAAATTTAAAGAACATGACGTTGTCAGGAGAAAAATTGTTGAGCACATTTTGGAATCATAATATTGCATAATTTTTCATAACATAACAAATAACATTATATAACATAACAATGTTGTATAGGGATTGTAGATTTGTTACTAACGACTCTAGTGACTGCTAACTGAGAAAGTAGTAGATATTCTAGTACATATTTTCGTTAAATCACTAATCTCTTTATGATTTGTGCTCAATCAATGGGTTATGAATACCCTTTAAGCACAGACAATAAATTATAATAGATTTATTGTCTGTGCTTTAAGTGTTTTACACTGTAGGGGCTTTGGAAAGGATAGACAGGGAGAGAGAGGTAGAGAAAGATTGCTGTAGTATAGTTTGAAACTCAGATGTTTGGTTTCAGTAAAACTCCAGATAACTGCGAATAATTTTTTTTTGTATTTTGTCTTTGCTTCTAAATTAAAAGTATTTTTTTCCCGACCACCTGGTGTCACAGGCAGATCAATCATACAACAGAAAGAACAATTTCTCCAGTTATGTGACTAACCTATTGCCAGTGTTATGCCTTCGCAATAGTGTTGACATAAGTTTTCGCAATTGATCGAACTGACTATTTATACATTTCATGAAATAAATAAAAATAAATAAATAAATACTTGCTGCCATCAGGATTTGAACCATGAACCATTAGCGTGGCAACCGATAACTTTAGCACTACACCATAGCCACCCACATTAAGCAACCGCTTTAGTTGGACATTCTCCATTATTAAAAAAAAAAAAAAAAAAAACCTTCACGTATGTGATGGAATTATAATATTTCTCATTTAATATTTCTAACTTGCAATTTGTTTACCCCACAAAAGCATCTATTCGAACGGACCTTATTTTTTACTTGCCAATGGGTCATTAATTCCTCCTTTATTTGAATTAATTCGCGGTAAGTAAAATTGTTTGAAAGTGTGACTGTAGGGCTTCCTTAGTTTTTATTTGTTTTCTTTCCTACGGAATCGTCTACGTCCCGCTTGACCGTAACTTCATCTTCTTTCCAGAGCCCTTGTTCCCATACCCATACGCAAGGTAAAACGTGTCAAGCGGCATCTGTCAAAGTGTTGCGTGCATTTGTCATCAACGCTCTTGATAAAAATGGAGAGAAAAAAAGAACAACAAATAATACCAACTTTATAATTGCGTTTGGGATTGGGAGTGCGAAGGACAGGGAACACAATTCTGTGTTTGTGTGTCCCAATGTGTTATCATGCCGTGGTTTATATGAGATGCAATAAATTTATTATTTGTCTATAGTATAACGGGTTATAAAATATGGCTAGGAGACTTTCGTCAACGAGAGTCGAGGCCTTTTGTGGTTCATTTTTATTTTGTCTTTTTTTTTTCATATAATTTTGCTAATAACGCGTTTTCATGTCCCAATAATTTTTCGGGCTAGGTATGGTGGTACTTTTTGACAGCCCTACCTCCATTAGACTGCTATTCGCGTTATTTTCTCTTTATCTCTTTCTTTCTTTTAATTGTAATACACAGGCATAGAAATTAAAATTGTTTAAACAATTACTCGAGAGATTTTTTTTATTGTCCCGCAATCTTTTATTATTACTTTTCCTATTTTTGTGGTTAATTGTCGTAAGGTACTGTGAAGGAATTTTTGAAAGTCATATAAAAGTCATTTAAATTGGATTGCGGTAATAATTGTATGTTTACACGCGTATTAGAACATGAATTGGCACTAAAGATGTCATTGCGAGGCGTACACATCTCCACATGGGCTTGCGGATGAATAGGAAGGGGGCGATATTTTATGCCGTGTTTAATTTAGAGAATGGTTAAATATACTTTGTTGGCTGTCATTAAGCTTTGGGAAATTTCGCAATTCATTTGTTTAACTTTTTTTTTGTTTACAAGTTCTTAATGGAATTTGAGTTCATTTTGATTTAAAGTCTAAAGGGTGGATGATATTATATTATTAGATAATGCTGTGGTACTTGTTGGATGAGTTTCTTTTATGTGTAGAACTCTACTACAATACATGCATATATAAACTGTTAACCCGTGTTTTAACTGAGATTACAATTTAGACGGTGGTGAGCAAATGAAAATTCTGCACGTAAGAATTTAACCGACTCTGGAGCTACATGAACTTTAACCCACTGTGTAACATCTAATGTTTATCTATTTTGGTAGCGAGGGTTGAGAGAGAATATCAGACATACTGGTGGAAGCAAAAGAGTAATGAATATTCTCTTACCAAATTTGAATACCATATAACTAACATTTAAAATGTAGATCCTGGCCAAAACTTTGACTTATAGCCTTAGTTTGAAAACTACATAGTCTTACGAAAACGTAAAAGTGATAAAAGCTGAAACAATTTTATTTAAAAAATATAAGTATGATGGAAAAATCGAGGTAAAGCTTCGAGATAGAGCTAAGATTGTATCGAATCAAGCTGAACTGACAGAATGTTTAAAGGCACTCGGGAAAACTAACATAAAAATACATTTTTGTTTGACGCAACTTTGAAGTATAATTTTATTGTTTTATTGTCACTAAATAGTATACATTTATGAATAAAATTTTTTTAGAAAATATTTCGAAATGGCGGAAATACAAGCTGTTCCGTGCCGGGATGGCGGACAATATGTCTCGAGAACTAAACCGATTTTAATTAAATTTACACCATATCTTCTTTATTATTATCTATGATGTAGCGTACGTTTTATTTAATTTTTTAAGATAACATTTTGAAATTAAAAACAAATTTAAGGTTAACAAATTAAAAAAATCGGACGAGGCTTCCAATCGGAAAAAAACATACGCTACTTCATAAATACTCGTAATAGTATAAAGAAGATGTATGAAGATATTTAATTAAAATCGGTTGAGTAGTTCTCAAGATATAGTGTCCACCAGTTCAAATAATTTGTTTCGAGAAAAGCGCAAAAGAAAATAAAGAGCTGCAACCACCTGATACAGGTCTATTCAAATATCTATTTGAACTAGAATATTTAGTCTATGATAGACTTTCCGCAACAAGCCGCACTAATATAGACCAATTCATTTCTTGACAAATGTCTTAAAGGCATTCATATGTATGTCATGTTCATGTCTCTTCGTCGGATGTTAACGTCTGGAATGAACTGTCTAGTATCAGAACTTTGGCCATTATCGCAATTAAACAGTCCAAGTGGTCTTTTACAATTTTTGGAGTCGAATGTAACTCAACTACGCTCTCTTTCATCATACTTCAAAGCTTTTGGTGGGGCTTTGTCGTTTTGCCATTCTCTTCGGATTTCGACGTCAACTCACGCTAGTCAAAATTCTGCACGAATGCCAAAATGCATACGGAATAAATGAACCATCTCTTGTTACTACTTCAAAGTGGTTTCGAAGATTCCAAACTGGCCATTTTTCTATGGAGGATGAATCTCGTGAAGGTCGGCCCAAATCATCGACCGACGATACAAACGTGGCCCTGGTGAAGGCTAAAATTGACGAAGATGCCAGGATGACACAGGAGATGATAGCGGATGAACTGGGCTTGAATGCCATGGCTGTGTCACGAATTTTAAATTATCACCTGAAATATTCGAAGAAGTCAGCTCGATAGATTCCAAAAATTTTGAATGGAGATCAAAAAGAAGCTCGTGCTTGGTTTGCTTAATATATCCTGGGTAAATTTAAAAATGGAGAGTCAAGCTGCTTCAGTAAGATCGTTATAGGCGATGAATCTTGGTTTTACAAGTACGACCCGGAAACCAAACAGCAGTCCATGGTATGGAGCCCAGAAGATGCAAATCCTCCAGTAAAGGCCAAACAACAAAAGTCAGCGACAAAAGTTATGATGTCGATGTACTTCACCAGGGCGAAAATGGTCAGACAGTTACTGCTAGTTGGTATACTGAAACTTGCTTACCACAAGTTTTCCAAAATAGGGATCGAGCGATCGACTCGTAGGGATCGAGTGCGTAACACCAGAGTACGGGAGGAGCTCAATGATGAGCAGTTACTTCTCCGAAAGGAACGATCTATGCTTCGATGGTTTGGTCACGTAGTGTAGTACATATGCCCCCAGACACGCTTCCAAGACGTGCCATGATTGCATGATTGATCAGATAGGTGACTCCCCGGTAGGCCTAGAAATAGATCGTTGGACCAAGTCCGACATCTCTCCTGGAGCCGTCTTGGGCTTCCTCCTGATGAGTTGGAGGAGACAATGGCGGGGGATTGAGAAGGATGGAGCATCGACCTAAGCATCCTACCCCCGCGACCCTCATGAAGGATTAGCGGCCATTGAAAATGTATGTATGTATGTATACAAATTGCACCAATATTTTCAATTTCACCATTATTAGTCAGTATCCCGCAATTTCGACTTCAAAAAATAGATTTACGGTCTTCCATAGTGCAATTTAAATAGCATTTTGCTTTAGTTGTAAACTTTGTTTTGCAATAGTTTTACGTTTTTTGTTTCAAATTCTTATGACGTTTTTAATTGGAAGCCCTGGAAATTTGAAAATATGATTTATAAAAATTGATGAGCAGAGTTAAAAAAAAATAATTAGGATTATCTTTTAATGCAACGAAATTTATTTTAAAAGCAAAGGCGTTCTCTTGCTTTCTGGATTTACAAGATCATACACAATATTTTAGTGAATTTATGATAAATCTTCCGGTAAGTCCTGATACATAGAAAACACAAAAGGAGAATTTCTATTCTTCAATGAAGAATCCCATAAATGTCATAGTTTATGAGAGTGCAGATATTACTTTTTAGAAAAAAAAAAATGTTTTACGTGTGTTCTGAAAGATTGGAATAACAAGAACAGATTTGTCTTAAAGCATTGAGATCAATACCACAAATAATACAGTAATTACTGAAATGACTTGTATACGAACACATTGGTCATAAAAGAATGATTGATTGTGCATTCGATAATACTAAAGTTATGACTCATATTTTGTTAGATCTTTCTTTCACCTATGGGAGAAAAATCCAGGTCAAAACCACATTTCTTAATTGTGCAATTGCCGTGCGCCTCACATTTTTAGGATGGATCACTTGTCTTCGGTCTTCTTACGAGCCATTGCATTTCGGCGGAGTATGGTTACATTCGCTTCTCAATAGACCCATCTGCTAATTCCTGACTTATTCTCATGAATCTATTCGTTTAAGTAAAGAATGTGCCATATGAATACGCTAAGTGAACCCCCTAACTTTACCCTCAGCAACGGGGAATCTCTTATATTTTTCCAATAATTGCAAATAGCAATGTTGATAGTGAACGAACTAATCACTACTCGGCATAAACAATACATACCATATTCGTTCAAAAGCCTAGATTCTAACAGCTATTCCAGGTGCGTAATGTTAAACCCCACCAAAAACATATTCATACATGTAAAAAAACAGGCCAACTCTCGTTAGGATTGTGTGTTTTGTTGTTCGAAAAAAAAAACCTAAAATGTAGAAATTAGGCTAAGGCCGACAAACTCACAAGCTGGTTAGGTAATACTCGTACGACTTCTAAAATTGAGTTGCTTAATGAATGGGTCAAACATTCGAAAGGCGAAAAGAACACTCAATTATTTCATTCTCAGAAAACGCGTACTTCAACTAGAATATGAATAACAAACGAATGTTAAAAATATGTACTATGCAAACGGACTTTTGCAAAAGCTCGGCGAATTGGAAATATTCATGCGTGAAAACAATATTGATATTTGCTTGACTTCTGAAACCCACGTAAAAAAGGAATCGCATTTAAAAATAAAAGGCTATAATGATTACCACGCTTGTCACCCTTCGAGAAAAGCGAGAGGCGAATCATCCGAGGACCTAAAGATAGAGCTTGAAATTTTGCAACTGTGCACGATTCGAGTTAAAAATAGTCAGCGTACTCTTAAAATCTCATCTATCTACTGTCCACCGCGTTCCGCGCTTGAAAAATCTGATTTTACTAACTTGTTTGAATCGCTGAAACCTAATTTTATCATCAGCGGCGACTTTAATGCGAAACATACGTTCTGGGGCTCAAGATTCAACTCGAGAAAAGGTAGAATGCTCTATGGGGCAGGTATGGAGTACAGTTGTGTTTTCCATTCGACGGGTAAACCGACTTCCTGGCCAACTGATACTTCGAAAATACCTGACCTGATCGATTGTTTCATTGTGAAAGAAATATTTACCAACCACATTAAAGTTAAAGAGAGCTTTGATCTGTCGTCTGATCATTCCCCAGTTATTTTGACATTAAGCGAAAAACTAATCTATAACCTAGAGCCAGCGAGATTAACTGGTAGAACAACTAATTGGGAATGCTTTAGGAACGAAATTAAAGATATACGTAATGTTGAACTGAGCATTCCACTTACGACACCCTATGAACTTGAGGTTGAAGTTGATCGCTTCGTTGAGATCGTACAGCTCGCCTCTTGGAATAACACTCCCAATCCAAGGAAAACGCTGGACAGGTACGGTTTACGATATCCTCCGGAAATAAAAGAATTGGTCAAGGAAAAAAGAAAAGCGCGTAAAAAATGCCAACAGAGTCGTGCTCCGCAACGTAAAGCACACTTGAATTGTCTGTGCAATTCGTTGAAGAAGAATATTAAAGATTTTAAGAATTGTGCAATAGACTCTTATCTTAAAAGTTTAACAGCGAAAAAAGATTCCAATTATTCACTTTGGAAAGCTGTAAAAGGCACCAAAAGGCCCTCAACGGCGGATTGCCCTCAACGAATCTAGATCTGTTCACGTGAATTTCACTTACAAGAAAACTAATGACTTGCCAATTTTCCTAAACTCAGCCCGAATACCCCTTGCAAACGAGGCCAAATACCTGGGAATGACACTCGACGCAAGGCTGAAATGGAATTCGCACATGAAAATGAAACGTAAAGAACTCGAAATCAAATATAGAGAAATGTACTGGTTACTCGGAAAACATTCCTAGCTCAGTACTGAGAACAAACTGCTTTTATACAAGCCAGTGCTAAAGCCGGTGTGGACCTACGGTATACAACTTTGGGGTTGTACCAAGAAAACAAATGCAAATATTTTACAAGCTTTTCAAAATAAAGTGCTAAGAGAAATTGTCCAAGCGCCGTGGTATAGTAGAAACGACGATATCCACAAGGATCTCGGAATTCCGACAATCGAAGCTGAAACTAGAAGCTTCGCGAGAAAGCGCAGAAACCGACTAATCGGACATGTCAACAATACAGTCCTACAAAGCGAGATTGGCGAGATAATGATTAACCGCGTCTAGATTGCGGAATATGCAGGATCCTTCAGTGGAAAGTAACCTGCCAAACGTTTTTATTTCGTGATAGAAAAATTGCTTGCTATTCTCATAGTGTCTATGGAAGATACCTACCCTCGAAAAAAAAAAAAAAAAATTATTTCATGACCTATGTAGTCAGGTTCATTGTATTAAATTTTATGTTTTGTAGAAGTTTCGTGTGGTTACGTTGTATAATTTAGGTCCAGTTACGCGTTTTGTGTCTCTTAATGGTATGTGTGCTTATAGCGGGTTTCGATCTTTTGGGTGCGTCTGGCAAGGACTTGGCGATAAGTCAAATTTCTTGGACTTATGTAGTTATGTTCATGGTGCTCTGTTCTGTATTTTAGAGAGACTGGAGGTGCAGTTGTATGTTTTGGGTGGATGAATGAGACATTTCGTATCGGATTTTGATCCCTTGAATAAGGCAAATATTGGGCATCAAGGCAACATATTAACGTAGGATTCATTTGGTTACCTCTCGCGTCCAAAATTAACTGCAGGCTCTGGTCTAACAGTTTTCTTTTATTTGCATATTTAGAATGAAATTTAATTGTTACCTTTATTTAATATTAAAAATGTATAATTAATAAATCAAAATTTCACCTTTTATCAGCTATTTTCTTTCGATTATCATTATAATATATAAATAAAAATAAAATATATAAAAAATGATATATTACAGTAAGTTATGACCACCATAACCAATTAACCTAAAAAAATATTTTGTTCAGTTAGTATGTTCTAGACGCAACACAGTGCGTCGGCCGGATTGACATCTACTTCTATACCTATTTTTCTAATAATATGTAGTAAAATACAGGTAATAGTCTTTTTTTACTTTGTTATTCGGCGTCCCTAAATATGTTCAGTTAGAATTTGTTTCTTCTATCAAAGCATTATTTTACAGAATCCGTACAGAATGTGTCGTTTTTTTGTTAAAATATGCACGCAAAACACTTTTTTTTTTAAGATGAAGCACAGCTCCACAAAGTGCATTATGTCCTCTCTCTGGGAGAGATTACACATGGAGCAGAGTACTGGTTGGTCGATTTTGCCTTCTTCTTCCTTTTTTCAGCGAGGTTATGATCCGAAAGTAAGGGATCAAAACCCTCTAACTTCAACGCATTTCTACTGATCCACCTTTGGGGTTCGCCTGTTGGTAGATCTTGCATATGAGAGATAAATCTAGTAGCCCTACTCTTGCTCTGAATATGGTTGATATATTATTATTATTATTATTATTATATTATTATTATTATTATTATTACTATTATTATTATTAATGATATTAATATTCTTCATTGCAATTCATTAAAATAAAACATTTTGATTGGCAAAAGGATCTATAAGCATGGCATAAATTGCCGTCTGTCGAGA
This sequence comes from Brachypalpus laphriformis, assembly GCA_945910035.1. Lineage (NCBI taxonomy): Eukaryota > Metazoa > Arthropoda > Insecta > Diptera > Syrphidae > Brachypalpus > Brachypalpus laphriformis. Next base: position 132,792,011 of record OX246755.1, read on the forward strand.
ATTGAAATTAAATAAATAGTGGATTACATAATATATAAATAATAAAACTTACAAGTTTGATTAATTACGATATTTCATTAATAAATATAGTTACTAGCATTTATTTATTTATTTATTTATTTCAATGAGTTTGGTTAACACAGTAAGATACATTATCTTATAAAATAGTGCTAAACTTTAATATCAAAAACAAAAATTATGAAAGCTACATGAGCTGTATGATCATAAAGGTAAAATTCAAATAATAAAATTAGCAAAAATAAAAATAGAAAATGCATATACTTATGTATACAAAAAAAATATATATTTTATATATATAAAGGAGTAAGAAAGAAAGAAAGAATAATTATCAAACAACAGAACTATGTCAATTATTATTGAATTAAAAGGAAGTAAGGTAACTAGGTATTATAGGAAAGAAGTGCTTCTAATTTGCTTCTAAGTCTTGTTGTGCTATCTATCCTTCTTATTTCGCGTGGCAAAGAGTTCCACAACCGAATATACAAGAAACTGACGTTCCGAAGTCAAACAAGAACACCGAGGAGGAATTAACTGAGCAGATCTGTTTGAAGAAGTAAATCTAAATCTAAACTTTTCGCAAAGATATGTAGGTTAATAACACATCATCATCATAAAATGTCCGAAAAGAGATTCGATGTACGAAACTTAAGAAGTTGGTTAAATGTCATATTCTTCAGATATTTAGGATAATTTGACACACGAGCAAAACGTCGCAGTCCAAAAACATATCGCACTATGCTGTTAAATGCGATATTAAGTTTGCTTTTGGAAGCATATCTACAATTGTAAAATACTTCACAACCATAGGTTAAAATGGGCACAGCGAGTGCTTTTGCGAGCAAACATCGAGTTTTAATTGGCGTGAAGGATTGTGTGGCCCACAATGTGCGAAGTATACCATATGTCTTTCCAACAGCTAACTTGATATGGTTGTCCCAGGTCAAATTCCTATTGAAGGTTATGCCAAGGTTTTTAGCAGTTTCTACGTACTTAATTATGTCGCTATTAAGAAAGATGGAGGGAAAGTAAGAAAGATCTAAGGGCTTTTTCAATATAACCAAGCAACTAGATTTCTCGGGATTTAGCAATAAACCGTTATGGTTTGACCAGCGTACTATATCTGCAAGATCTCCATTGATATAGGTAGCACCGTGCTCGATTAAGCCCAACGGACAACTCAAAACGAGTTGGACATCATCAGCGTACATATTAATCGAACAGTGCTTAACGAGAGTTGGAAGCTTATTAGGGAGAAAAGGAGAGGTCCCAAGATAGATCCCTGCGGTACACCACTGGCTAAAGAAAGAAAATCAGATAAACTGTGATTAATATCAGCTGCTTGCGTTCTTTCAGTTAAATAAGACGATATTGGTTTTACGGCACATGGCGAGAAATTGTAAAATAAAGAAAGCTTATCACATAAAATAGAATGGTCTACCATATCAAATGCCTTAGAGAAATCTAGTAGAACCAAGAAGGACACCATACCTTCGTCAAGAGCCTGCCGTATGTCTTCAGTAACTCCTAAGACAGCAGTAGTACAGCTGTGCTACTGTCGAAAGTCAGATTGTCTGGGGGACAGAAGATTATACCTAGAGAGATGTTGATTTACTTGCTTTTGCAAAACCTTTTCAAGTACCTTTGATAAAAAGGGAATAATGGAGATAGGTCTGAACACGTCACCCTTCGATATTTTGGGAACGGGTATAACCTTAGCCGACTTCCACTAGTACAGGTAAGATTATTTTTAAGAAAGATGGATGTATATTATCAAGTCCAACAGCCTTAGATTTGATGTCAAGTATACATTCGAGCACATAAGCGGAGCTTACTGAGGTAAAACAGAAAACAGGACAGCTAGAAGAAGAGGCAAGATTTACATATACATTTATGAAACTGTTGCGATAGTTATAGGCATGACTACAGTAAGATGCGAGTCGTTTCCAACCGTATGAACCATTTAGAGCTTGCTTAGCTTTCTCAAGTGCGAAACAATTGCTGGAGAAATATAATCGGCGTATCTCCTGCAGTATGAGGCATACTGCTAAGAAGTGGTAAATATCGATTTTTCATTTTAATTTTATTTTTTTTTAAATCGACCAATTTTTTCTGATCTCCCACCGACTGTTGCTTCTCCTTTTTGATAATATTGACAGCATCAAGAATTTTAAAGCCTTTGTCTTGAAGGTCGTGCATTACATCTTCTTTAGTGCACGAGGGGTGGAGCCCCCTTGCTACAACACGCAGTGGTATTTCTAACTTATTTTCATAATTATACCACTGAATCTTTTCGGCATTCAAATTTTGGGATACTGATCGGTAACCGTCGGTATCATCGACATTGATTTTCGACGTATTGTTTCGCAGAGATGTCACCTTAAACTTCGATGCCACAGTTCCTTTAAGGAGGCAATGCAACTTATTGTAGTCCGTAATTCCAACGACGCTTATCGGTGGCGGAGGACATAATTTTTTTTTTTGTTGTTGCTTTTCTTGCAACTGCTTGCGCTTTTCATCTTTTTGTGGCTCGACTTCCGGTGAGGAACCAGCTTTGCGTTTTTTGCTAGGCGTTTCTTTTCGATCCAATTCGTTTCGCGTGTTAGCTCTTCTTCATTCGTCTGGTATTCGTGACTAACTGAGCGATGTTGACTAACTGTACTTTCTTTTTGTAGATACGTGTTATTTAGAGCATTATTTTCTTGTCTGAGTAAATCTACCTCTTTCTTAAGCTCACGATAGAGTAGCTCCATTTCGGTAAGCTTGATACGGGTTACATCGTTTTCCTCCTCAATGCTTTTTGATTTCGTTGAGTCCCGTTTTTCACGCGCTTGCGCTTCCGGCGGAATTCTTTTTCCAGAGACATTCGATCTTGTTGGAAAAAGGGATTTTTGGGAAGGGATTTATTAGGTGCAATAAATGGCTCTCCCCAGAATCCGTAGAGCCAACCTCCGAAGAGGGTGGATTTTCCAGTGAACTTGGGCTGCCACCTGGGGCATTAGATCGCTCTGTTTTGTTCATTGCATTTTTGTGTATACACTACTCGGTATACGGAGGGTGGATTTTAGTCGCCTCTTACGACAGGCATGCCTACCTCGGGTATATTCTAACCCCCTACCCGAAGGGGGTATCTGAATAGCTATTAGTTGCCTGCAAAAGAGATATAAGTTGATATATTCACTAGGCTAAGCCCTGGCACTTTAAAGAGCTGTTGCGCCAAATATTTGTATTTGTATATTCACTGTACTGTGATAAACAGGGTTAGGATTTTGTTGATATAAAAAAGTAAAAAAAGGCAAAACAAAACACTTAAAAAGGCAAAAAAAAGGCATTTATTAAAAAATAAGAAAAGGAAAGTAAATGCACATTTAGTTATAGTAGCATTGAACTACCAAAAGCTTTTTGAAATTTTCTGGTAATAATCTTCTCTGGTTGTTTCTTAGAAGTGCCTTTAATGAGCTAAATGACCTTTCTACTTCAGCTGAAACGAGTGGAGCCCATTTAAAGCTTTCAACATTATTAACATCAATATTTTCTGGAAGTTTGCAATCCAAGTCGCCGTTCATTACAGAATTTATCTGCTCAATAGTTTTCAGTCCCGTATTTGCATTGAAAACGGCAGTAGACTTCTTCAGGACTTCCTTTGCAATCGGTCCTTTTGCTTTTTTCAAGTTTTGCTGAATGTTCTTTAAAACCGGCAACACTTCGCCAATTGATGTTCCTTGATCAGAATAATGCTAGTTAAAAATATAAGTACAGACTCTCAAAAATACCTGTTTTTTTGTAAGTCTTCGAAAATTCGTTTTTTGTGTCGACTAAAAGCCTAAAATTGACTTTGATGTACGCCAGCTGCGCTTGTAGTGCTTCATCTTCAATCAATTCCTTTGCAAACACAACACATCTTGCATCGTCTTCAAGAACGCTGACGATTTTTTTAATCCGAGCAAAATAATCCGCATAATATGTATTGTATACATACAAGAAATATGTAATAGAGTTATATACAGTAATGTCTGCGGTCACATACAAGTGCAAACCGTCTGTGGTCATGTACATATTTCCGTGTTGACTCTCCCCACAGACTAGACGTTTTAAATTTTAATGCGTCTAGGAATTTAGGTATGCGTATTACGTAGTGTAAGTAGGAAGCAAACAGATATACATACATGCAAACGGGCATTTTTCTACAATTTTTTTAGCGAACAAACTTTGAGAAAAAAGCAAAATAGGCAAAAAAGGCAGAAAAAGGCAAGAACGGCAAAAAAAGGCAAAAAAGGCAATAATGATATAAAAAGGCAAAAAAAGGCAAAATAAAATACATATATTTGGAATCAGGAGGACATGAAACGTGTTTGTGTAAAGTCGATACGTCGTGAATATCTAAAATAGCTTTTATTTGCTGCTGACTGTAGTTCAAGTGGCTGTACATTTCTCTGTGTGCTGACGACCTCACCTGTTCTATATAGTCATGATGGCTACATTCGTCCACTCTTTGTATTAAACCGTACATTTTTTTTTCGAAGGTAGGCGAAAATCTTCAATAAGACACTATGAGGGTCGCTAGCGCCACTAAAATTCCCTTCAAAACAAACTTGTTTTTATTTTTACTACAACTAAGTATTCGACTTATCAAGTAGTTTTCATTTCACGAAATAATGACGTTTTGCAGGTACCTTCCCATTAGAAGTTCCTGCTAGCTCAGCAGTTTAGACGCGGTTACTTATCGCGCTAAGTCTAAAAGTTTGGTTCTTTGTAGACGGCGTAATAAATTTCTTTCATCCGAAACTTGGAGGACTGTAATATTCACGTGACTTTCTAGTCGACTTTTATGCTTTCTCGCGTAGTTTTTATTTCATCTTCGATTGGTTTAATACCAAGATCTCAGTGGATATCGCTATTTCTGATACATATACCATGGCGCATTAACAATACCTCTTAGCACTTTGTTTTCAAAAGTTTGTAAAGTTTTAATGTTACTTATTTTGTCACAACCCCAGAGTTGTATACCATATATCTACACTGGCTTTAGCACTTGCTTATATAAAACCAATTTATTCTCTATATTAAGCTTGGAATGTTTTCGAAGTAACCAATACATTTCCCTGAATTTATTATCTATTCGCCCAATCTTTGTCTTAGACCGTATAATTGTTTTTTTCTATCTTTGTTGCATTATCCGTTGCGATTTCTAGAGTCGTTCTTCAATATTTTACAGCTCGATCCATTCTTGAAACCATAGGGGCGAACATAGCTAAGCGTTTATGGATTCTACAGTATTCCATTGATATTACCTTTAAAGTAAAACATGTAATTTGGGGTGCTATTATGATTGCCGGAAAAGGCTTTTAGGAAAAAACGCAGTAGTTTTCCACCGTATCATACTACCTATAGCCCCACTCCTGCGCTGTATAGCATAACATTTTGAGCTTCTTCTTCTTCTTCTTCCTTTTATCAGCGAGGCTATGATCCGAAAACAAGGGATCACAGCCCTCCCACTTCACTGCATTTCTACTGATCCGCCTGTGGGGTTCGCCTATTTGACCTCAGAAAATATCGGCAGGCCTGCCGATTTTGGATCACTCGGTTACTGAGGCCAATGAAATGCCGATGTCGTCGCATTTGTCTGATCCAGGCGTTTATAGGCCTGCCTTTCCTACATCGCGATGTCTTTGGAACGTGCATAGATATTGCCTTTTTAACAGGGTTCAAATGATCTCTTCTTTGAACGTGGCAATACCAGCTGAGCCGGTCGCGCTCTAATTTGTGTACGATGGTTTCCTTGATGTGAAAGCTTCCACGGATCTTCGAACTTCTTATTCGATCAAGCTTGGTCACTCCTGCTGCCATCTTCATCTCAGCTGCCGTTAATTTACTCTCATACTTTTTGTACATCGTCCAACATTGTGAACCGTATGTGAGCGCTGGACGTACAACTGCGGTGTAGAGCCTTCCTTTCAACTTAGGGGGCATTTTTCTGTCACAGAAGATAGCGGAATTTTCTCGCCACTTCATCCACCCTACGCTTACACGATGATTGATGTCGTCATCACAAGTTGCTTTGCTATTGATCATAGATCCCAGATATTTGAACTTTTCGCACTTGGGAAGCACTGTTCCATTCAAATAAATGTCTGGAATAGGCCTGAGTGGATCAGAGAACGGGCAGCACAAGTACTCTGTCTTTTTTGAACTAATGCGATACCCATTTCCCTCCAAAACGTCCACCCACACATCAAGTGCTCGTTGCAGGGATGTAGGATCCTCACTTATGATGGCTCCATCGTCAGCAAAGAATAACTGATGTACCTTGGGGTCCATCACTTTACCTTCAAGCAGATAATCAAGGACTGTAATAAAGAGCAAAGGACTTAAAACGCTTCCCTGGTGTACCCCGACTTTGATTGGGAACTCTTCGGTTACTCCAGCGGGGCATCTTACTTTTGTCTTTGCTCCTTCGTACATGTCCATAATCATCTGTACATAGGTTTCTGGAACCCCTCGATGTCTTAACGCCACCCATATCAGATCTCGTGGTTGTCTGTCGAATGCCTTTTCAAAGTCAACCAATACAATATGCAAATCCCTTAAGGAATCACGATGTTTTTCCATTATGATCCTTATACTTTGGATTGCATCTGTGGTTGATTTACCCGAGACAAACCCGCACTGATCATCAGATAGCCGTATTATTTTTCGCAGTCGGCCACCTAATACCCGCTCAACGATCTTCATGGTGTGTGACATCAGCTTGATCGAACGGTAGTTATCACAGTTTCGCGTATCACCCTTCCCTTTGTATACAGGGAGAAGGTAACTTTCCCTCCATTCATTCGGCATTGGATCACCTCTCACGAATTTGGAGATGAGAATTCTGAGCCATCTGAACCCGATATCTCCTATCTTTTTCCAGAACTCAGAGGGTATTTCGTCTGGCCCAATCGCTTTTCGTTTTTTGGAGTATTTGACCGCCTCACTAACTTCTTCGACTGTAATGTCGGGTATTTCTTCACAGTTAGGGGTGGCTCTTGGAAAGTATAGCCGGGGAAACTGTTCATTCAAAAGCTCTTCACAATACTGCCGCCACCTCTGCAGAATTTTGTCGTCATCCACAAGAAGCTGGCCATGAGCATTGCTAATGAACTTTGGCGAACGAATCTCCTGAGCATTCTTCCTTCTTTGGGCGGCTATTTTGAAGATAGTGGCACTCTTGTTCATATTGTGTCTTCGCAGCTTCTGGATAGCCTGGTTTGCATCAGCAACCGGGGAAAATATTTTCTCCAGCTCCCGATACAGGCCCTCCGTACTCTCTGCTTGAAGCTGAGCGCACTTCTTCTTCGCTTTTTTCTTGCAGCATCTGTATTCCATTTCGAGGCGAGCTTTTTCGTCACTATTATTAGAGGGGCACTTTGACCAAGCTTTGAAAGCCGCTTTCTTCTCATTTATCACTTTCTTAGCTTCATCACTCCACCACCATGTTTCTTTGGCGTGTTGATGGTGGCCTTTTGAAGCTCCTAGCAGTGATTTGGCCTTCTTTAAGCAAGTTCGCTGTAGGGAATCCCACATATTTTGTGCTCTGCACTCTTCATCCTCAGCTCCGTTGATGGTGTGAGAGAGGTAATTCTTCATTACGAAAACAAAAGCCTCGCCTTTTTCTTTGTCCAGATTGTACCACTTGATTTTCTCAGAGACCCTTGTTTATTTGCTTTTCTTTGGTGTTTTCATAAAAATTTCTGTTAGCAGGAGACGGTGTTGTCGAGCGATTGCCTCTCCCAGGATCACTTTGCAATCTTTTACCCGAGGCTTCATGAAACTGCCTACCAAATGGTAGTCAATCTGAGTTTCATCTCCACCACTGCTGTAAGTGATCAGGTGTCGGCTTTGTTTGATGAACATGGTATTTAACACGATAAGACCGTGTGATTTGCACATGCTTAGGATGTCTTCACCAGGAAGGTACCTGGTGCCATATCCTAGTCCTCCATGGCAGTCTTCATAGTCTTCGTTTGATTTCCCGACATGTCCATTCAAATCTCCTCCAACAAACAGAAATTCTTCCTTTGGGATGTCCTTAAGGAGATTGTGGAAATCTAGCCAAAATGCATCTTTATCTCTCTGATTGTACCCATCGTGGGCAGCATATGCACTGACAATATTCCACACCTCTCCTTGTATTACTAGTTTGAGAGACATCAAACGGTCGCTGGACTTCGAAATGCTCAAGACGTTTCCAAATAGCACTGCCGCAAGGATGATACCGATTCCGTTCCCAGCCTTTTCCGTTCCATAGTAGAACATCTTGTAATCTTTTGTCCTAACGTCCAAGAAACGCGCCCGATTCCCGGTGTCTTTCCATTTCGTCTCTTGGACACACAAGATCTCCACCCGCCTTCTATTCATCATCTCTTCCAGCTCGTAACTTCGACCGGTCATGCTTCCAACGTTCCAACTCGCGACCCTTAAATTGCGTCCAAACTGTTTCATTATTTTGCTAGCCCCCGGAATCCGTATAGCTCTGACCCGAACATTTCTGCTCGGTCCAGGATCAGTACCATGCACAGCAGTGGTAGTGCCTGGCGGGGTAGTGCCTTTCCTTTTTGCAAGTATTATCATAATGATACAGTTTTGCAATACAATTTTTGCACCATATTGCGATGGTGTTTGTTGTTTGACACGTGCATGCTCCTGTTTTAGTATTGTTTGATCTTTCTTTTATGAAACCGGTGATCTCCAGTCGTGTCAACCCACGGACTCGCATGCACACTTGTGGGAGGGTTTTTATGGTAGTATATGTGTCGCTAGGCTCACTTGGGTGTTATATTGCCTAGATCTGATTTGTCCCCTTAGTTGCCTTTTACGACAAGCGCTAGTTGTTGGGGGGCGCTGCAGTGATATTCTTAACCCGTCCCTGCACGGGCAGCTCCTGCGCTGTATAGCATAACATTTTGAGCTGTTGCAAAAAATACTTTATATTCAACATCCGCTTCTGCATACGGCGTACATCATATTCATTGCCATTTTCGAATCGATTAATTTCTCTTGCAGATGTTTTTCCACATTTAAATTGCTGGTAATAAAGAAACTCAACTATACTGGTAATGCATATGATTTTGATAGGAGTACAATTATAGATGATTACAGGTTTACGTATAGTACTAAACACGCATATAGCACTTATTTAAGACGTTTCTTGTCGCAAAATCGTGCGAAGATCGTGGAAGATTTCGAGACCCCATAATCTTGAACTGAACACATATACGGAGATGAGGATCTGGGCCCCTCCACAGGTTATGTCCTTGAGGATCAGCTCTTCTAATTTCTAGTAGTTATCCAGTTAAAGAAAACAATGTCATAGTGAAATTTGTAATTTATGCTTTCGTATGACAGATATAATTTCGGGTGCTTGGGAGAGGTGAAACCAGGAAAAAACTTGAACGTCACATTCATTCGTCGGACGCGCTAATCCGGGTCTAGTCACAGTAACCATAGAACTTTGATACAGCTGTAAAACACACCAACTGGTAGTTGCATAAATATGTATGTACATAGGTATTCTAATCATTGTTCAATGAAGAACGAATGGTACTAAGTCTCTCAGAATCATTTGAAACAGAAAATTACAGCCTTGTGTTCAACGACCCAAAACATATAATTTTCACACTTTTCACAAACGTGTTTTACCTCTTTTCTTTCTTTTTGGGGGTGTGATGCTGTAGTGGTAGCATCATCGATTGCCATGCTAATGGTTCATAGTTCAAATCCTGATGTCAGCAAGCATTTATTTATTTCGCTAGAAATATTTAAATAGTTGGATCAATTTCGAAGGCTTATGTCAACACTATCGCGAAGACATAACACTGGCAGTATGTTGGTCATATGGCTGCAAAAATTGTTCGCACTGTTGAATAATTGATATACTTATCTATGACATCGGCGGTCGGAAAAAAAAAATACTGTAAATCAGAAGTAAAGACAAAATAGCAAAAAAAATCTCCGCAGTTATCTGCACACCACCACCGGAGTTTTTCTAAAACCTAGTATCTGAGCTTCAAACCAAACTTCTCTCTCTCGCTGCCTAGCACTTCCAAGGCCCGCGCTGTGTAAAATATTTTAAGAGCAATACACTCGTATTTGCGTTCTAGATTCTCGCGCACAAAAATGAAAAGTTACACAATTACCGTTTCTTAACATTAGTATCTATTATTTTTTTTTTTTTTTTGCAGAAATCTAAATCATGTAAGTGCACAAACGAGTATATACATACATATGTATGTACATTCAATATGTGTACACGCAGGTACCTTTATGGATATGTATTGTACGACAGTAAAAGTGAGTGAATAATAGCTATGTATGTATACATAACTACCTAGATGCAATTTCGTCAATATTGTATTAATTTTCCTAAAACCTGTATGTGTAACTAAGGATATTCTACTGTAATCCAATCTGTTGGTAATTTATCAAGAACTAATAATTAAAGTTATTTATAAGAATAGGTATTCAATACATTATTAAAAATATGTTAACTAAAATTACGAGTGTGTCTAAAATTATTTTCAATTTAAAACGTTGACAAGCAAATCTGAACTTTCAATGTCTATATTCACAACAAACAGGCATCGAATTTCATAGAGGCTACCGACCGCCTATAAATGCGGACATAAGGATTTTAATTTATTATTTTTTTGCTTGAGCCATTCAACACGAAAACCCAAAGTTGACAGACAGTCTTTGACCATCCGAGATGTTTTTATGGAATCAAGTTACAAATTTTCAAAAGCTTTTTGTTCTTTAATAAAACTCCTGAATTAGCATTTAAATGAAATATTGCATTAAAGTTGTTAAAAATAAGGGAACATATTTTTCTTCTATTGCCTTTATAATTCTCCTTATTCTATTTTATTGGCTTAATTTATCTCATCGGGAATACTTTTGATTGAAATTAAATTCAGTCAACTTAGACACAATCTAAATATAAAAATAAATATAGTCTGCATAAACCTTCTTAAATATTTTTCAGTCCTTTTAAACCTTCTTTTGAAATAATCAAACCTCAGGCTCACCTAATGAACGAAACCAAAAAAATGGTAGACGTCACTTAATCGATATTTTAATTATCAATTTCCAAGAAATGGGGGCTGCCCAAAGGCATCCGAGCAGCCATTAGTTACTTCAATTAATTACAGTGGTACGACAGAGATGTCAGCCGTCAAAAGAAATGCAAGAAAGGGAGAAAAACCCGAACCAGAATAGCCCATAAAAAACCATCTAATCCAGGTAAATATTGAATAAAAAAATCTCACTGTAACTTTATTACCTGTCACGACATATCTACATCTCTTTCTGACTGCCAAGCAAATAAAAAAAATAAAAAACAAACAGTACACTGCAACCAACCCCTATACAAAGGGGCGTGGCCAACACACCCTCTTCGCAGAAATAATCATGCATACTCGCTCTGTCAAACATTGGAATTGATAAACAAACGAAACGTAAAAGCCATTTTGGTTTTCATTCTCCCTCTACACTTCCGTGAAATTGTTCATAATCTTTCTCTTTTGCACCTCCGGCTTGTTTAATTTTATTTTCAATCCCGCGCACACGAACACGACAATTAAACGAACAACAGCAAAGTGGAACAGCGGTAGTTGAGAGTCTGGCGTTAATCAGTTGCAGGCGAAGAAGTAGTGTGAACGGTTATCGGTTATACGGATTCTCACCGCGAGAGATCAAATTTATTGTTTTTACGCGTTTTTTTTGTGTTTTTTGTGTTTCATAAAAAAAAAGTCATTGAGCTTAAGAACAATTATAAATTTTACAATACAATATCAACCATCAATGAGCGAAAGGTTATACAAGTGAAATTAAAATATACAATACGTCACGCTTTTGATTTTAACAAGTAATTAGTTTTGACAGTGACAGTTATGTAAGGATATATTTAAAAACTGTCTCCATGCGGTGCATTTGGAAACAAAATAAATTCAATTCAATTATTCTACGAAGTGAAATTTGTGTAATCCGTGTCATTATCATTGAATTTAATTTCTCATACTTAAAAATCAAAACAATACCTTTCCTCGTCCAGACGTCAAAATTGATCTAAAATCCAGCATGGTTTCCTACTATAACTCACTGTCATATTCTCAAAAGCATAGTGCCGCGAATTTGCCATATCCCGCCGGTCAACCATGGGCATGGCAATCGAACTATCACCCGCCGCCTAATCATCAATTCCTGGGAGATGTGGACTCCCCACATTCGGTTGGCCATCATCCAATACAATACTATAATCATATGTTTGGCAATCATCCATCGACAGATTGGCATTCCGCGGAAAATTTTCAAAATGCCACCCAATCGCACTTGTTGCAACAGCAACACCATCAACAACAGCAACAACATCAACAACATCAGCAGCATCAGCATCAGTCTGGTGCAACGCAGCTTAACGATTCAGCCAGTAGTGCTGGGGAACCACAAATTGCCGATGGATTGCCTTCGCCACCGATTACAGTTTCTGGCAGTGAGATCTCTAGTCCTGGTGCACCGGCATCCTCGTCATCGCCACATGCTAATTTGAGCTCAAACAGCAACAACAACAACAACACTACCGTCAACAATAACACCAGCAGCAACAGCAACAATACAACGGTAAACAACAGCACCAACAGATCCTCGCCGGTTAAGAGTCCCTATTATGATTGGATGAAAAAGCAGTCGTATTCGGCGCAACCAACACCAGGTTAGTAAAAGTTAAAATACATATTATATTTATTTTTTGTTAATCCCAAAAGTTTTTTTTTTTATTTTGACACTTAAATTGTATTGACAGCTAGTGGAATGTCAAATTTAGTCTTTGTAGCATTGACATTTCCTTGAAGCGGATTTTTTGATTTGTTTATTTTTACAAGACTAGACTTAAACGACTAGGTATTTCAGGGCTTTGAAAAAGGGTTTAGCTTTTGGGTAGAAACTAACTAAACGTCAAGAAAAAAAGGAAAAGGTTTAAACAAAACGACTTACTGCATAGAATGTGTATTTGAGAGGCTGACAAAAAGGTCTATTTTCGTACTTTTTGTATTAAAACTTGAAATATGTAGAATTTCATAATTTGAAGGCGAACCCCACAGGCGGATCAGTAGAAATGCGGTGAAGTGGGAGGGTTGTGATCCCTTATTTTCGGATCATAACCTCGCTGATAAAAGAAAGAAGAAGAAGAAGAAGAGAGTCAGAATTCCAGTCAGAGTTTTCTAACCATATACCTAATTTTGGTTAACATCGATTTTGGCTTTGTTATAATACAAAAATGAGCAACAAGATGAGACTAAAAACTTCTTTTCGCATAATTACTTGACCTTTTCTATCTGCCGTTTTCTTCTAAAAAAGTATTTAGACTTTAATGAATCTTTAAAAAAAAAAACTTCTAAAAATGAGACGTGCATCGATGTTTCAAAAATGATTCACATTTGACTGATTACGCCCAAAGAAATGTTCATACAATCTCTCGCTTAAGAATAGGTATGAGGTTTTGGGTAATTTTTCAAAATAATTAACACCGCAATCTTGCAAAAAGATATCAATATATCAGTGAAAAAGGTTTCGTATGCCTACCTTCATTTTATATGACAGTTTCAAAATGTCGGTGCTCTGTAATAAAAGCGATAACCTCATAAAAATGATCTAGGCATAGGCTTGGCATCGCTTACACTGCTAATGTCAAAGCTAATTGGTGCAAATGTCGCCGAATTGTGGTCATGGTTGGACTTAATTTGAGATAAGTGGTCGACTTTTTCAAGGCTTTCTTTCAGCAGTTCTACAAATTTATTAGTTATTATTATAGAAGCGTTGAGGTTTCAATATCAGAATCTATTTAACCTAATATGGTACTCTACTCTACTCTATTTCATCTAGTTAAATGAATTGTAGAACTGAAATGTTTTTTTTGTTCTTGCCTAAAGAGAGTGCATATTGTAAATTAATGTATTAAAATCGTACACCAAGAAATAAATTGCTAGAGGCGCACTAAGAACAATCCAACAGCGGCTCTAGACATTCTTTTGCACCTTCCTCCTCTGGATATCTACAGCAAATAAGTGGCAGCGTGTGCAGCTACTCCCATAAAGGCCATATCTCAATGGTCCAGTCTAAGTACAGGACTATCCTCTATTCTCAATAATCTTGAATTCCTTTCACAAGACACCGACCATGTACTTCCACAACTTCTGTTTGATAAAATCTTTGAAACGCACATCCCTTCCGACTTGAATGGGAGGGGGAGCAAGGGACACAAGAGGGGTCTATTTTCTATTACGCAGATAGATACAAAACAAAATCGGGAGTGGGGGAGGTGTCTTCTCCCAGTAATCTTCCCTAATCACTGTAGTGTCTTCCAGGCGGAGATCATGGCAGTAAAAGAAGTCTTTTGGTGGCTGAAGTACCAGGCGAGATATTACCATTTTTACGGACGGTCAAGCTGAGATCAAGTCCCTGGAATCTGTCACCTTCAACTCAAAAACAACCCTAAATTGTCGCTTTTCTCCTAATGAGATGGCCAAACACCTAATCTGGGTGCCGGGGCACAGGGACATTCCAGGGAACTGCTCCACCGACGAACTCCCCAAGCAGGGCACTTGTTTATCGATTTGTTCGATTGAGGCGAATCTCGTCATGCCTCTCGCTACAGTGAAAGTGTTATTTAAACTCAACTCTATTACCGCGACCAACCGTAGGTAGGCTAGTGGCACTACGTGCCACATTACTAGACAGGTCTGGCCTGAACTGGATCAGAAACGCTCCAACTGCCTTATCGGGCTGAAAAGGTCGCTAATCGTAGGTGTCATTACAGGGCACTGCATCATCGGTAGGCATGCCATCAGGCTAGGTATCTTAGCAAATGACTTCTGTAGAAGTTGCATGGACGTGGAGGAGGAGGAAACTATACTACACCTTCTCTGTACGTGCCAGGCTCTTCACTCCCAGAAGACTACGCTTACGAACCTACCTCTTCGACAATTTAGACGAGCTAGCTAACGTCAGCATCGGCAGCCTCCAGCGATTCATAACATGCTCCAGCTGGTCCCAGGGGTAGTTCTCTCTGGAGATGATAAATCCATGTGGTACCACAATGGGCCTAGTCTGGCCTAAGTGAGCCTGCATTCTGCAGCCTGCCACCTTAACCTAACCTAACCTAAGGTCCAACGAATTCTAGGCAGAGTATCCTACAGGCGGATATGACCGGCTCGGATGACTTTGTCGGGATAAATTTTATAAATGTATGATGCCGTATACAAGTCTTCACCTTAAGACTATTTTCATTGGCTTAAAAAATGCCCAGGCAGACTGGGGCATAAAGCTACAGACGTGTAGCTCTTATAGAAGCCTGAAGGGTAAATTGTTAGGACAGCAGTACTTCTACTCTCCTTATGAAAGCGATAATTACAGCTGCAGATGAGTTCTTTTATTCTGTTGAAGATATGATCTCCTTAAGTAAAAAACTTCTTCTAATTCTACACAGAGTTGCACACTCATATAGTATGTGTTATGCGGTTTCGTCCTCTTCTAGACAGAGGCCGCAGGTGAATCCTCCGAGATTCTCATTTTGTTGAGGTGGTATTTCAATTGCCAGTGACCGTTAAGGAAGCCCACAAGCCTTCTTATATCGTTTCTGCTATATTTGAGGATATCAACTGCCTTTTTTTTAGAAGGGTTGGACAGGTCTATGAGCTTGTCTGAGACCTTGGGTGTTATTGCAGTGAGAAATGCACATGTTGCGTTCCCAACTGTTTAGTTGCAGTTTCGGGTCCAATGAACAACTCATAGGAACCTTTTCTGACTAGCAGATCTGCAGTTTCGTTGCTGTCAACGCCTACATGGTCCGGTACCGACCACAATTTTACTTTATTGTCTTAGGCCGAGTTTTGTAAACTGTCGAAGCAGCTTAGAACTAATTTTGAACCGGCGAGTCGGCGAGTATGTAAAAGGTGGCACCTTTGATGCCTGAGTGTAGGTTTATGCTTGCGGAAGTCTCAATGGCGTAAAGCTCAGCCTGAAAAACACTTAGACTTTTTCCAAGTGGTTTCGAAACTTTGTGTCTCATGAATCCATTTTTGATCCATCGGTATACCGCTTGGGATCTCAATCTTAAACGTTCTACCGAAGTGGAGTGATTTTGGGATATAAAGTCAGAAACCGTGCTAAGCATATCAAGCTCGGGAATGTCGGTTAATAAATCCATGAGATCCGCGTGATCATATGTACTGTTTTCGTCCGACATTCGAAGACTAACTAAACTGCGAATTGCGAGTTTCTTAACGAATATATGCAGCGGGGTGAGAGATTATAGCCTCTATGGCTACAGTGTACCTGTAATTCCGAGACATGATTATCTTTAAAGTTTATTGAGTTTGTTGGTGGTCATGATTTCGTTTGTTTTTGTCCACCAGATGATGGAAATAAGATATGTATTATCAAGGACTCCACGCATCTTGTCTTTTTTCCACTGCCCTGTTATTCCATATTGAATATTTTTAAATGATTACTGCCCGTCAATGCAACATGCTAGAGAGGCCCACACTAGCTCAAAATGTCCATATTTGCATTGTTCTTACTTTTCCAACACAATACGATACAAGCGGATTTCGCTTTAGGGCACTTATACGCTTTCATAATTCACGCAAAAACTACTTACGGATGTTTAAAAAAATTGATTTTAGATAAAGCTTTTAGCTATTACAGAGAAGAAGACTTCGCCCAAGACTTTCATAATAACAATATGGAATATAGCGGAAACTGTTGATGGAGCTTCTTTGTGGTAACTTAAAAAATTGCAAAACCAGGCAATGAAGTTTCCGCCATTTCGAAAATTTAATGTGCCAAATTATATATTGTTAGCTCATCAAAATTGTATGGATAGCTTATAGCTTACGAACTACAATACATATTGTATTGTCTTACAACGCCTTTAAGTTGCATGCTCAAGTAAGTGTCCTGATATATCAAATTAAAAAACAAATACAAATATTTGGCGCAACAGCTCTTTAAAGTGCCAGGGCCTAGCTTCTCGCAACCACTCATGTTGTGTGCGTTATATTTTTCACACGAATGGAAGGGACCTACAGTTTTAATGCCGAATCCGAACGGCGATTTGAGAAGCTTTTTCGTGACAACAATACTCTCGGATGTTTGTCAGACGCTCGCGAGAGGTGGGACCGTGAAAAAACTTTTTGGTGTTTTCTGGGATTCGAACTTGGAACCTCATGCGTAGTGATCCGACACACTAACCACTTACGCCATGGCGCCCACATATATACATACCATATATCAAATTACGTTGGAAAGAAAATGTCAGTCAGAAGGAAAAAGAAATAAGGCATCGGATTTAATTTTTGGCCATCATATTTTCCAGGTTCTAACATTGGCAGAAAATATAAGAAAGGGTCCTATGCACTCGATGGACGATGGACGCAAAATAGCAACAAACCTCAAAATAAATCCCAAATCGTTTCAGTTTAGATTGGTATTTCAAATATTATGAAATCTGTTGGTAAAGGCACTCCGCAAGTTGGTGTTCTATCCCATCTTCTTTGGAATTTCGTGGTCAGTGAACTATTGATAATCCTGGAAGACAAGGGATGCACGGTGATCGCTTATGCAGAAGATTTTATTAAAACCATCTAGGGAAAATGCAAAACAGAAGCGGTCGATATTTACCAACAGAATGAAAATATAGAGCGTGCGATCTCATCCATAAATTGGGTGATTTACCCAGACCTAAATTATGATTTAGTATATAACTATTTTAATGACACTTTCAGTACACGAGTGATATCCCTAATCTGCAGAGCAAGGAGCGATATGCTTAATTTAAATGGTTCGACATTCAAAAAATCCTTTACAAGCCTCTGTACCGTACGCAATTTACATTCAAAGGAAGACAGTTTTCATCTTCTATCAGTTTGTCCTATATACAAAGAGCTCAGAGTTATCCATTTCGGTAAAATATCATTAACCATGGAGCAGACAAAGAAGATAATAAACGGCGGAAAGTGGGAATCTTTATATACATAAGTACCTTGAAGCCGCATTGGCCTATAGAAGAAACATTATCTCTGAATTTCTCTAAACTAGATCCAAACACATTAAATATGATGGTTATGTTCCTAAATAAGCACGAGTATAAAAATATATTGAAGATATTCATTTTATTCCGAGTCAATCAGACAGACGGCAATGCCACAGTCTAATTCTTTTATTTTATTGTACACTTAAAAAAAAAAAAAATGTTTAACGTAATATTCGAACTTGAATAATGATTAATATAATAAACTTGAACTTGAACCGTCTAGGGAAAACTCCTCAATACCCAAAAAAAAACTCATACAAAACGCTTTAAAGAAGTTAACTAGATGGGCGGATCGGTATGATTTGGGTGTAAACCGCGAACTAGTACTTTTAGCCAAGAAATACAAAATTACGCTCATCAAACCTCCTCTTAATGGTACAAGCTTAAATTTCTCTGACAGAGTAAAATATTTGGGCCTTAATTTGAATAGGAAATTAAGATGGAACCCTAACACCCAAGAAACCTACAGTAGTACTTTTCTCTAGCAAAAAAGCTATCGGGAAAAGATGGGATTTGAAACCTCGCATAATTCACTGTCTCAACATCTTGGTCATTAAACCGATACTCACGTACGGGGTGATTGTCTGGTGAACAGCCTTAGAAAAAGCAATAAACCGCGATAATCTAGGTAAAGTCCAACGATTAGCTTGTTTGTGCATAAGCGAAACACTGCATACAATTCCCCCTGCAGCACTGGACATTCTGTTTCATCTGATACCCCTCAAAATCTTTACCAGGCAATTGACTGTTAGTGCAGCTGTTCGCCTTAAAGCAACGTCAGTGGTCATGAAACGAATTTGGCCACGCCTCCATTCTCAATAAATTCAAAATCTCTATCGAAAACATCAACTACGAGTACAATATTCCTCGCCTTAACTGTGACAAAAACTTCCATGTCACCATTCCTTACAGTTCATTCTTGGAGAAAGAAGTATTCCTAGAAGATGAAAAGTCGATTCATTTCTACGCCGACGGCTCAAAAACCAAGAACGGGGTTGGTGGAGGTATTTTCTCTGACAGGTTTAATTTCAACCTCCTTCCGTCTTCCAAATCATTGTAGCGTGTTCCAGGCGGAAATAATGACGATTGAAGAAGTCCTATGTTGGCTAAAAAAAGTGATATCTGCCATAGATATACGCATCTTTTCAGATAACCGAACAGTGATTAAATTCTTGGAATCGATCACTATAAATTCATTAGTATTCATTAGTCTCTCACAGAAATGGAGGAGTAATTCAATATTTACTTGTGGTGGTTGCCAATCGGCATCCGAATAGTCGGTTCCTATTCCCCAGAATAGGAACAACTACAACCATCCTTCGATATAAAGATATACAGATTGCTATTTGCAAACTTAAATTTTAGGTGGATAAGTGGAACAACATGTCTAGCGACAAAACAGATCTGTCCCAAGCTGGATCTAAGACGCTCTAAGCATTTGATTTCTCGCAACAGATTGCTTATTGGCGATACAGAAGGTGTTATCACTGGGCACTGTCTAATAGATAAGCATGCAACAAGGCTTGGCGTATATTCAAACGATTTTTGCAGAAGCTTTATGGGCAAAGAGGAAGAAACTATTCCTCACCTTCTTTCTACGTGCCCAGCTCTCCCCCACAAAGGAAAGCTTCATTTAGGAAATGGACCTATTTCTGGTCTAAGTGTGTTGGCGTAAACTGGCAGCCACTTCAATCTAACCCAGCCTATTTCGAATATCTAGATCAAAACCTAATTCGACTGGGATTTCATAATTCCTGGGGTTTCTTTTGTCCATCTGTTTTGAAGCTGTATGCAGTAATCTATGTTTTTCTAAGCCTGGTGTTGACCAGTGCTTGAAACAGCGAATTTTTACGAAAACCTGTTCGAGCACGGAGAATTTTCGTAGTTTTGCACAGAAGAGAGCGCTTTCGAGAGAGTAAGAAATTTCCCCATGCTGCGAATTTCAGCCCAAAATATTTCTTTGGGCAGATTTGTGAAATTTGTCAAATCTGTAAATTGTTGTATATGGTATGTCGTTATCTGTTGGCTTGTTCCTCCTCCTTCTTTCTTTGGCGTACAATTGGGTTTGAGGTTTGACGTTTAAAAAGTGGGCAACTTTTGTGGTTCAACCCGTTCGTTTACTTTTTCATAATATTACCTCTCTGAGACAATTTTACGCCCATTCGTTGACATTTGACAAACTGCGAGTTTTAGTGCAGAAAGTACGCGAACAGACCTATTGCTTCCAGCTACTACTCCTTGTTACCCTTTTCCAAATTAACTTAGGCTGATTCTACTTGTCCTGACTGTTCAGTATATTAGCTTCTAAGTTGTCACGTGTTGGACATAAGCTCTCTTCGATGGTGCCCCTAGTTATTGCGCTTGTCCAATATTGCTTTGGGTTTTTCATATTGCTTTCCTTTTTAAAAAAATAAAATTATATAAATATTTGGCGCAACAGCTCTTTAAGTCCCAGGGCCTAGCTTCTCGCAACCACTCATGTTGTGTGCGTTATATTCTTCACACGAATGAAAGGGACCTACAGTTTAGTGCCGTATCCGAAGGGCGATTTGAGACGCTTTTTTGTGACAACAATACTCTCGGATGTTTGTCAGACGCTCGCGAGAGGTGAGACCGTGAAAAACCTTTTTTGGTGTTTTCTGGGATTCGAACTTGGAACCTCATGCGTAGTGATCTGACACCTACGCCACGACGCTCACTTCTTTTTTTTCAGTTGTGCTATTTGGTAACAGACTATCTTAAAGATTTGTTCTTAAGAGTTTATTTCTCACTCGGTCTTGCTATATCTGCAGTTCACCTGAGCAGTCACCATTCGTTTCCGCTGACTATTTTTAGTTTTACATTGCTGAGCTGACTTTGTTAGATTTTCCCTTCGAAGTTTAAGGGTATTATTCGATAGCACATTCCGCCTGACACCGGTTTCCACTTTATACATCCAACGTTTTCAGAAACTGTGCCATTTTTGCTGATGACAAAACTGAAATATTTACAAGGGAACATTTCGAAAGATCGTTTAATTATTTGCAATCATATTTCTTCATTGTCGTGAAGAAATTTGTTGAATGCCCATACTTTCTCAGGAACATATTCTTATAGATATTTTTACATGGGGGTTTGGAGTGCGAGTTTCGATGTCTAATTGTATTTTCGGAATCAGCATACAAATATAGATCCCAGTGCAGCACAAATAGCTGTAAGTAACCAAGCCCTAGGTCCTGCCTGTGCTGGTTAATTATAATTTTAAAGAGGTATGCTTGTTTCCGAGATGGTTGTTAGCTTGTGACTGGTATTTAAGTCCTTAAGGTTGAATATTGATTTTAACTTTTACCAGATCGTTCTAGAACTATACAGGTACGTTGTGTTTAGTTTGGATTCATATGAATCGAGTGATGTCCTATACGCGAAATAACCGTACATTGTCAAAACTATCTAAGAACATAGCAATACTATTTGCGCTAGGAAGAATGAACCATCTCCATAGAAGGTTATCATGAAATGTCAAATTTTGACTAAACGTCTAACACGAACTAAATCTGTTCCATAAAATTCTACATAATCCTTTTATCATTTCAACTGTTTTTTTTTTTGTTTCGTTTTTCACCTTTCAATGTCTTTAAAAACTTTTATTGCAGCACACGTTTAAACAAGCTTTCAATTTAACCGAAAAGATTAAAAACCGGTTGCTTCACTTTTATCCGTGACACATTTTATAGCAACGCAAAATCACTGACAACATTTTAAAAGGATTTTATTTTTATGGATTCCAACAAAACAAGAGGAGACCCCTAACAAACTTCACCCACAAACTATGGTGTCCATCAAACAGTACCTCAATTAAAGGTGTCAAAATTGTTGGGATGGTCGTTTCATTTTTTTTTTGTGTATTCTTATTCTTACCTACCTAAAGGGTATGGGTACGTAGAACCCAATACGAGGAGTTGTCAATAAATCAAATAGGAGTCAAAATATATAAAAAAAAATAAGAAAAAGACACACATAGACATGTTAAAAGAAAACTGGAGACTAATCAATGTCAGTTGATTTTGATTCATAAATCAATCAGGAGATGGTTCATCGATGCAGTCACCATCACACTGTATGTGAGCCGGAGGGAAATATGTTGGGAATTTTATGTCTTCATATTGGACATTATTTGTCTCCCGAAAGAATTTTTAACTTTAAAATGATTTCTCACATCAATTAGCATCTCCAAGGCTCAGCGCTCACATCTTAGTCTCGGTGCAGTACGGTTGTGTTAACTGAAGCACTGCACCACCAGCAGCAGAAGTTATTTGTCGTGTGTCTCCCTGTGTTTTCAAATGTTTGCCTTCGGATTGAGATTGTTATGGGGATGGAAGAGAAGAATTGATGCGCCACAGACAGAGGTTTCCCCCAATTAGGGAGTCATTCCAAATGTTTAGAATTCCTATTTAATTTACGAAAAGGGTTTAATGTTGTGGTATTTAATTGAAAATTATCGACTAAGGTGTGTTTAACAATTTGATTCAATTAATTGTGAGACAAGGAAGTGAGGAATTTGACGGCATTTATCAGAACAAAGGATTGGCTTGGACATTCCATTGTTACTCATTTGAAAACTGTTTGTTTTCCTGCAATGTTAAGGTACTGGGAGTATAAGTAAGATTTTAGAAGCTGGGCGATTGCATTTTTTTTTTTTTTTTGATTAGAGAGGCAGCGCCTTAAAATGCTAATTAGCGTTGCCAGCATTGGTGTCATGTAAGGTTGGATAGGGTTAATAGGGCTGCGAAGACCACTACACTATTGTCACGTCACCTCATCTACGTTTCCATAGAAAAGCATGCCTAAGAACTAGATATTCTTTGAAATTCATTCAACATTGTACATGGGTCATGTTATAAGCGACGCAGATATCTCTGTAGCACCATTTATATACCCTATATCCTTTAGACCAGTGTGATATTTGGGTATGGTGTCAATTAATCGTAACTTTAAAGTTCGGTATATGTATACCATCTGACTCATAAGTCGGACTAAGACATCAGCACTAACAGGGCTATGGTGGTTATTGGGGACGTGTTAGACGAAATCAAAAATCATATTCAGCTGTCAAAATAATGGGAACAAATAAAACATATCAGGGTTCTAAGGTATTAATGCTCGCAACGTTTTCAGCAATCGAACCCTACACGTGGTAGACTTCAACAATGTCAATCTACTGACAGCAGGTTCTGAACATTGCTAAAGACATGTGTCATGCTGACTTAATATCGAATGCGTTTAAAAAGAAAGTGTTAATTCCATTTTCTGTGGCGGGCTTATTTTGTCTGCTTTAACGCTAATGTCAAAATCTTTAACGCTTAACGTGAATTTTAGTCTCGAATGGGTTTGTCTGGCTGTCTGCTTTCTGATTTGATAAAATTTAGAAATTGTACATTTTTAGGTACGTACATATATTGGATACTGACATTAAATAATTGACGCTCCAGTGAAAGCTTTTTACTGATTAACGCTGTACCAACGTTGTACTGCTATTGCTTTGATTGGTTTTTTGATAGTTAATATCAATCTTATAGTTCATTTTGTAAAAGTCATTATCTATATTTATAAACTGCAGCTGTCAATTTGTGGTTTAGTGGAATTAATTTTGAAGTTTGTTTAGAATTTTTTTAGGAATACCCAACATCAAAGAAATTAACGTTTTGTCAATAAAAGTGACTAAGGAAATGCAATTTTGTTACCGTGACTTTATTTAATGGTTGTAACGGCTGTAGTAATGAGGTTGATAAGCATTTTTATTTATATCTGTCATAACTGACTTAAAACTGTGTTTAGAACTTTATTATTTCGTGTGAACTTTTCTGCACACCCCCGTTCTCTCTGTTAATCTATTTTTATCATGTACATACCTTTTCAAAACTACTCACTACCTTGACAAATATCAGAAACAAAAAAAAACCACCGACCAAAATTGGATTTTCCTAGCTTTCATAATCTGCCTTTATGAACTCACGTATCACAATCATTTTATTAAGCCAACGCGTCAGCGTCAAACATCACAACAACGAAAATATTCACCTACCTTTCTATCTGGTAATTAATCGAATGCCATTTTGGTGAACGCCTTAATCTATATCTACACAAGCACCTCTTCCTGCGCACATTGACTTCCCTTGTACGACACCCACCCCCAACATTCAGTTACGAGTATGTACAAAATGTTTTTATTTACGTTCTACAACTACAACCCTCGCTACATCGAACCGAAAATCATTTTCATTCGAATACGAACGACATTTATTCGTATCTCGTCTGTTAGTTCTGTTACATTTCGTCTATAGACTAACCCTCCATGTAGACTGTTCCTTCATAAAGGTGTGGCAATTAGAATTGGTTTAGATTAGATTAGTCGATTTAATAAGAAAATAGAAATGAAATGGCTATGTGTTCCATTATCTCGCCATTAATTACAATGATATCAATAAAAAGTCATTGGAACTAATAAACAAATAAAAGCCTCCAATAAAACAATCATCGGCGACAATGGCGTTGCTGCTTCACGTATACATAATTCTTTTTCTCTCTTCTGCAATCAAAATTAATATTACAGATCATAGTATTTAATAAAATCGAAGCACAAAACCCCAACTTGCATGTAACAGTAATAATAATGGCCCCAAAAATAAGCTTAGAAAAGCACACTAAAACACCATTTTGACAGTTGGAAGCCCCACACATTTACATTAAACCTGTCAAACGATTTGACACATTAAGATTTAATATGTCATCAATCGAAAATGTATAAAATTATAGTGTAAATCATTTTTCCTGGTAGTAAAAAAATGTATTTGTTCAGGATCGTGGTGGTGGTTGGCAGTGTGATAAGACTAGCTTTATCGTTAAATTCACCTCATTTCGATCTGCCCATAGAGCCATTGAATTAATGCGCACATTCTCTAAAAATGGACGACTAGCGGATGTGTGATAACCATACGCTAGTATACGTAATTTAGGGGGAATAAGGGTATGTGGAGTTAGTCTTGAAATGAATTTCTCTGTTCAAAAGTTGTCAGCCGAATTAAGTGACGTTTGACAGCATTTCGATTATGGATTTCCCCACGACGACGACGACGACGCGACGATAAAACTTCTCCTGATAGTGGTGGAATGGTAAAACTGAACAAGTCGATCTTATTTATCAATAAATTAATTTATTTGGCACGTGAAATACACACCGTTAATAGAGGAGAGGGCGCATAAAGATAGATTGTTTGATTGCCGAAGAAATCATGGCTCATAATGCTTACAAAATTGAAGTAGCTGGCCATATAAAACAAAGTAGCAATAATAATAATAATAACAATATTGTTAAACTGTAAAAAAGGAAATATACAATACGGCGATGTGATTTGTCTCCATCACCGCCGGCACCGGTTATTGCAAATAATAAATATAAAACAATTAAGCAATTGTAGTGTAATAAATTCACAAATTTAATGTCAACTATTAGGCTGTCAAAATATACAATATACATTATTTATATTTTTGTGATTTTATTGATGGGCATTAAATTAATTAGGATTACCTCAAACAAGTTGGATTTTTTCCTTCTCTCATTTTATTGCCAAATTTTCCCCCACACTTATGGGTAAATTTTTTTCTTTTTAACATTTTGATTAAAATTTTTAAAAAAACCCATTCAGCAAAGATAAGGAATGCCACAAAATTTATTTGCGTGTGCACACACTGTGACTTTAGTATTCTTCGTACCGTGTGTCGCCAGAGGAGTTGGTTGGTGTTTTCTTATGAGACTAGTGTAATCGCTGGTTAAACACCACAAACAGGCAAACTCATGATCTCTTAGGTGATAATTGTTTGTTTTAGCCTAATGTTTGAGGGGATTTTATACTTTTCATTTTTTACTTTTTTTTTTCATCTTTTTTTCGTCTTGGGGTCTTTTGTTTTGTCAAGTAATGGCTTAAGATGGGATCTCTGAAGATATCTAATTTTGGTGAAATTCTAGTATTTGCTGGGTAAACATTTTGAATCTTTCACTTGAGAGTGTATCAACGGGGATAATGTTTCAGATTAGGTATAATATGACTAGACTTGCAATGGTGCAATAAATAGAGATTTTTGATTGTTATGGAGGGATTTAAAAGGAATTTGGTGACGTTTTGAAGTTACTTTGAAGTGATTTGCAAGAATACTTAAACAGCCAGCTAAAAGATTGACAAGTTTAAAATTTAATTTGAGTGCCAATTTGACTCAAACTGATAGTAAAATTCTGAATTAAGTTGAACGAGTCCAAATGCCATTATCTGGTCAACAGTATTACTTGACCTACTCGTAACACATTTATAAAATAGCAATTGTCAGAAAAGCGCTTAAGTTAGGCAATCAGTTTATGGTTTTTTCTAATGCATTTTATTTTAAATATTATAACTTTTTCATTTTTGTGATGAATTTTGACTCAAATGTCATTTAAATTGTTTGAGATAACTTGTGCTGTTGATTTGGTCAACAATGTTCGATTTGTCTGCGTAGGCATTTTCCTTAAATAATTGGGTCCTGGGTAAGTGTATCCCATTGAATGGCGGGGAACAATCTAGTGCCACTGGATTGTCAATCATTCTTACCTCGTCATTCTTATATGAGTGGTGTTTTTGGGGTTGCTATTAAGCCAGCATCAGAATACAATACAAATACAAATACAAATATTTGGCGCAACAGCTCTTTAAAGTGCCAGGGCCTAGCTTCTCACAACCACTTATGTTGTGTGCGTTATATTTTTCACACGAATGGAAGGGACCTACAGTTTAATGTCGAATCCGAACGGCGATTTGAGAAGCTTTTTCGTGACAACAATACTCTCGGATGTTTGACAGACGCTCGCGAGAGGTGGGACCGTGAAAAAACTTTTTGGTGTTTTCTGGGATTCGAACTTGGAACTTCATGCGTAGTGATCCAACACACTAACCACTTACGCCACGGCGCTCAGAATACCCCCAATACATTTCACAGACAAAGACTAACGAATGTTTACAACTTTTTTGTAACGTTGGTGATCACTTTCTAAGTGTTGTAGCCATAAAAGGGTTCCTACATTCTGCTTGATCTGAAATGTTGTAGGTTGGGGTCTAAACACTGATTTTACTAGTTTTCCAGATCATTTACAGTTCCTTACCATCCCCAGTCTAAGGAATTCTTCCAATTTCTTCAGCTTCATAAAATTCTGTTAAACCTCCACAAGAATTTCTCGATTTGTGCAGGAAATGGGTGCGTTTTTTAGTGGTGTACGAATTTACTTACTTACTTTACTTAATCCGATCCTCTTTTATCATTAGGATGTTGTGGTCTCGTCTATGTTTTAACTCGATATTTTCTTCTGAAACTTCCTCCAAGTACTTCTGTCTCTGGCTAGGTAATAGTAGTACATAGTAGTACTTTATTTAAAAAAAAAAATACAGAATATAAGTTTGAATACAAAATAGTACAATTTAAGCAAAGGCTCTACCGTCTGCCGTAGATAGACAACAATTTAATTCATGAATACATTTACAAACATAAGATGAGAAATAAAACATCAATTTATATAGCTACTTTTTTTTTTTTGTTTAATCAAAAATTTTCTTCAATGATTCTTTTTCTATAATTATATGCAGTGGAACAAAATGCTATTAGGGCACACCAGTCGTTACCATTTAAAAGAGTTTCTAAACATTCTGCACCCCAATGTGTTCGTCTGATGTCTTTCAGAATCGGGCAGTTACCTACGAAGTGAGCGGTGTCTTCTACTTCTCCTGTATTGCATAACCCACATCTTAATGGAAGATCGATGCGATGAGGCATACAATTCAACTTTAGAAGTTCTTCTCTTGTTCGCAGAATTAAAGAAATTTTGTGGACATTAAGGTTGGACTTCAGGTAGTTAATGGTCATGTGCTAAGTTTCTATATAATATATTAGACGCGAGCTTGCATTTTTGGCTGAATTAATGGAGCCGCGTTTTATCGCTAGTCGACATCAGATATAAATTTATAAAGAGCACTTGTGCATTCTGGGAAATTACAATAGATTCGCTCATTCTTAAATTAATATTGTGCTTGAAAGCAGTATTCTCTTTGTAAAATTCTGACTTGGTTCTTAAAACTTTTTTCGCAAGAATCTTATTGAGTCGTCTATCGTCATCTCCGCTCAAGTGATTATAAAAAATGTTGATATTCCTCTCCCTATATGCAGTATGTAGTTAGGTGTGTTCGACGGTAAATGTAGTAGCTTTTTCAGAAAAAATCTAAGCAATTTTTAGACTTCATCATACAACCTGTATCCCCAGACTTGCGCTCCATAGGCCATTACTGAACGCATTACAGCTTCAAATGTTTTCACTTTTGCTAGTCAGGGTTTTCGTGAATAAATTTTCCCTCGGAATTTTTCTTCCGAACAAAAATTAGATATCTTAAAAAAAGAGGAAATAATTCGCCGGAAAAGAAATAGGTATCATGAATGACAATTCAGGAGAAACTTCAACGCATTCACCATATTTAATTTTTACCCAATGAATTTGTTCCCTATTTTTGAAGAGACTTAAGTTTTGTTCGGAGAAAAATGTCGATGGATAAATAATTCCCGATAACCCTGAGTATGTGAACTTTGGGGTTAGAAATAAGGTCCCTCCACGTTGAACTTAAAGTTTTCCTCGCTTCTACAAGCTAGAGTTCAAGGTGATGTTTCATGGAAAGGTTATGGCGTAGAGTTATACCCAAGTACTTGTAGGACCTCACTACTTCTAAATTTTCACCACCGTATGTCCATCGTTCGTTTCTCGAGAAGCGGCCTGTACCTTTACGAAATAATATAATACTTTGCTTTTAGAAGTATAAGTATATTTCCAGGCAGTTGGCATGGCAATATCTTTCAGTTTTGTTCATCTTAAGTTGCAATGAACTTGGTTATTCTGCAAGAATTACAATGTCGTCTGCATAAAGCAGTGCCCTTACTAATAGCTGATCTATACATATGCCTGCTGGTAGTATGTTTAATATATCATCCACAAAAAGTGCGAAAAGAAGAGGGCTTAGAAGACATCCCTGCCTTACTCCCATTTTCACCTCAAACCATTCCGACAATTTTTTACTGTCCCATATCGCTGTTTTATTATTTTTGTAAAACTCTGGCTAGGTACTTGGCCGAGTACCAATTTTCTATGAATTCACATTAGAAGCAAAACAAAATTTCATTGGCAATCAAAGCCCATACCATCCCCATTGAAGAGCTTCGTTGGATACATTTTTTGGACACATGAACGTGCAACATCACGAAATACGACATTTCACTATTGTAATATTCTAAAACGGCTACTAGTATTAGATCGGACACCGGTTTTTCGTTTTCGAACTTTATGCTGGCAGATAGATTTCACGTAAATTCCAGAGTCGCCTTTTAAGTTTTGAGCACTTTGACGATCACTGCGTTAATCTCATTCTGGCCGGATAAGTGTTTTATGGTATCTTCTGAAATATTACCCTGGGTTTGGGGCACACCTCTGTTATGAGTTATACAGATGGGTGATACACGGTTCTACTATCAAATCTAATTGCTGCTTTCTTAACTTGTTCAGGCAATAGGTAGAACGTAAAGAAGAGACAGTTGCTAGTAATGGAACCATGAAATTTCTGTAAAGTATCATCTTTCGCAAGTAATCGTATGAAGGAATGACTGCACATTAAAATATGCTACTTTTTCCTGTAACATAGTTTAGGGGTAGATAATGGCCAGCTACTTCAATTTTGTAAGCACTGTTGAAGTGCTTTCACATGGATTGAAATGGTCGAAAGTAGATACTGGAATCGCCTTCGATTTTCTTATTCCTTGATTGAGATCGACTATACATATGGTATGTGTTCATGTAAACCATATGCTCGCACAGAAAAAGAAAAAAAAATATTGGAAAGTTGGCCATTTTTACTCTTTTTATTCGAAATGTGGTTACTTAAGTACCTATGTTTGTTCCATTTCCTACTCATTGAATGAACTCCAATAGTTAATTTAAAACAATTTTAAGGTGCAGAAGAACATGAATGAACTTTAACATTAGTAAACATTTCTCTTAGCGTGATAATAATAAAAATTAATAACCATACTTTGACAGTTTTCCGGTACTTACTGCGTATTCCTTGCTGCGAGGTCGGAAATGGTGTAAAATTAATGGCGCCAGTCAGTTTGGATTAACGATATTTTTTTTTACCACAATCAGAGTATTTCTGCAAGGTAATAATTTTTCTAAGGATAATATCGAAAGTAACTTTCTCAATCGATAACCGAAAGGTGCTTACATATGTACATGCGAACGTTTGCTTGAGCATCCCTGAAGTTGGGTCTTAAGCATGTAATTTCTATGAATCCTGTAATCTTAGCAAGAAGGCAATGCATTTTTCTCCTCTGCTGCATTTAGTAGCAGCTCTTCGGTTAGAACAAGAGTTCCTACGAGAGAATAGTCGGCTTAGCATAGAGAAATCCTTATAAGTATTTCCCTCGATCACTGAATCGACTTCAGTTTTAGTTGAAGCTTACGAACGACGTTTTTGCCTACAACACATGTCTTCATTAGATCTATTGTGATGAATGTTTTTCACACTGGAACTCAGCAACGGAGTTCTCAAACCGATTGCAGTAAGAATACTAATTTTACATTAATTTATTTCTGTCATTATTTCATAGTATACGCATTAATAATTAACTCACAGAAAATATAAATTGTCTGCTAATTATCTGCCGTTCGCCGCGGATATGTGAACCGGTTCAAGCTGAATACGGAAAGTTGTACCTGTAATTCTTAATCCTTATCTACTAGATTTCTCCGGAATCAACTGAACCGAACCAAATTAAATCGACTGATAACATTCAAATAAATTGGAAAATACATTATCGATAAGCAAAGTTCAGTTTGGCTTTGTTAGAATGAATATGGATAGTCTCATGCTTATAAAGTGCTTCGAATTGTGTTTTTTAAACATTAACTTACGTCTAACCTTAACCTCGTAGGTTGGCATAAGTTGGAAATGAAGAGAAATGATAGGAAAGCGATTGTAGGATTCAGCACATATTTCCTACATGGGAGATGTTCGCACTAGTCGGGAAGAATTTGCTATCATTTTTGTATTCAGTTCTGATTTCTAGTACCTATTTGTTTCGACTACATTTTGAGTTCGCGTACTTTCCGAGCCAAAAATTAATCAGTTGTCAAATATGACATGATGAGGGTGAAAACTCTCAGAGAGCGGAAAGTCTAAGCAAAGTAGTCGAGTGAAAAGCGAGGCATTTCGAGCCAATTGTCAGTAAAAAATTGTAAAGAACAAATTAAACTCGTGTGAAAACCAACAGATTCATATTAAGTTAAAAAGAAATGTTTTGGGAGGACATCCATACATCACAGCATTTCTTCAAATTACTTTGCATCCATTTTTTTATGTCTTTTGATTATTTAAAATGGAATTAAAAACTCCAGCTTATTCCACTTGGCAGTTGCACGTTCGTATCGGGGAAATACTTGCTACTCGTTACTCGTACTTCTCAATTTTTCTCTTTATCTGACATGTTCGCTCAATACCCGAATACACTCCGAGCTTTTTAGAGCACTTTAAAGCGCTTTAGATTGTGTACGCGAATAGACCTTTTATTACTAGAAAACTTAAATGGATATGGTTGGTATTTCAGTCGACAACCTACCACCTACCAACCGAACACTCTAGCTCTTCAGTTGCGAATCGAAATGTAATGTCCAAAAATCCTAAATCTGTAAAATATACCTTGCTTGGTAAGTCATATCGATTTTAGTCCTTTTTAGAACAGTAAAGCAGCCAGTGCAATAACCAGATAACTCCACTTTTTTAAATGTTGAGAAAACTAAAAAAAAAAACGCCTTGAAAATAGGAAAAGAAAATATTTGCAAATTATGAATGTATTTTGGAAAGAATATATGAAAAAACATCTTTCTAGTTTTAAAGCATATCAAAAACTATAGTTTTTAAGTAAAAAAATATTTTTGTTTTTGCACCGTTTTTGCACTGTTGGGACGCTAAATTATTTTAGAAGTTCATATTCGCCGGAAGAACATACTTTTTTGCCAAAGTAATCACATCCTCATATTTTTTGGGATTGAGGGGAAGATTGTTTGGATATAATATTATTGGCTTAAGAGGTCAAGAGGTGGGCGCCGTGGCGTAAGTGGTTAGTGTGTCGGATTACTACGCATGAGGTTCCAAGTTCGAATCCCAGAAAACACCAAAAAGTTTTTTCACGGTCCCACCTCTCGCGAGCGTCTGACAAACATCCGAGAGTATTGTTGTCATGAAAAAGCTTCTCAAATCGCCGTTCGGAGTCGGCATTAAACTGTAGGTCCCTTCCATTCGGGTGAAAAATATAACGCACACAACATGACTGGTTGCGAGAAGCTACGCCCTGGCACTTTAAAGAGCTGTTGCGCCAAATATTTGTATTTGTAAGAGGTCACCTTGCAGGTTTGCTTTTGCTTCAATATCAGGTGTCGTTAATGGCCCATGGTGACTAATAGAAGCTGAAATGCTTGCAATATTTGCATTTTTTTTATAATAAAATCTTCGGTACTTTAAAATGGTTCATTTGATTCTGTCTTTGTCTTTGTTGGTCACCGTTTTTTTTACAACATGGAGCCAAACTAGTTTTGTAATCCAATATATCCTGATTGCTTTTAAACTATACTTTTTGGAACATTTTGCCACTAAATTTTGCCAATCTTTCGGTAGATAAAAGTATTCTACTCATCGTTTCTGTTTTCCAATCACGCCAAAAGAGCGATCGCATTGCAAATAACTATATCCCGATTCCGGCAAGTGATGTTCCACAAGGCTTATATTTGTGTGTTTTACACAAGCATATAAATATTGGACGAAAGTGTTGTTTTTATTTTGAGCACCGTAGTTATTGGAAACTAAGTATAGCTTGGTAACAGTTTCACTCAAAAAGTTTTTAATAAAATGTTGCAAAAAGCTGATGACTTCATTTGGACCTTCATACGTGTACATGTGGCTTCTCTTAGTACTACATTGAAAAATACAGAAATTAAAGACCCATCACTCGATGGTATTAAAGGAAGTGGTAAATTTAGTTGGAAATCAAAAGTTATGCACTTAACTGTTAAGTCTTGCAAGTACAAAGAGATTTTTTCGCGTAGATCACCATAAAACGCTTTAGCCTTCTTTTCGTGAAGTTCTTTCGCAGTCTTGAGTGCATATCGTTCTTCCTCAAAATCAGCTGCTGCCATTTTGTTTTCATGACTATCGCACATCTGGCAAGTATCTAATCTAGGTGATCTAAAAGAAAGCTACTCTGTAAAAATCGTATTTAACTTTTGGCTATGGGTTACTATTTTGTTTACTCCTTAGTGCAAAAACGCCAGGCTCATACTTTGACAAATAAAGATTATACATTTTTTTTTTACATGTAAGTCGGAAGATATGTAAGTACTTCGATTCTTTATGTTGGCTGTAGTGTGAAGATCGGTTTGGAAAACTTTTTATATGGCTGTCAATATTTTGGACAACCTTTTCTGGTATCTTGTTAACCTGGTTGATGTGACGACCTCTCACGTCAGAGGGTGTTGTTATATTCTTGGTTAAAAACTTGAGAATCATTCGATTCTATTTTTGTCAACTCCATGAACTGAACAAAATGGTTTTTTATACTCTTCTACTTTAAATGTTATGCCTCGTATAAAATATTTATTAAGGCGAACCCCACAGGCGGATCATTTCGCTGATAAAAGGAAGAAGAAGAAGAAGAAGTATAACATATTTATTATGATATTTCCTCACCTTATTTCCACTCGCAGATCAACGGCTTTGAACTGTATTTTGCCTTATCAATCCATACAAATATGCATCTTGTTTTTCTTTGATTCCCAGCGCATTAAACTCTGTAAAAACCTTCGCAAATAGATCTTGACGTCAAGCATCAAAACATTTTTTCTTGCAACTGCTCGGCTGACCCATTGTTTTTCCTGTAGCCATTTGTTTACTTCTTGCCTTCTTCTCACTTTCACTCATTTTCACTGTCTAAGTTTGGGCACTATTCTTGCACTAAGAAATCACAGCACCAACTGTTGCATTTCAATAAAATAAAATATATACGAGTAGCTTGCAAGCCTACTATGATCTCGAAAGTGCGTTTACTTTTATTCTGTCTATAAACAATTTTTCACGTGCGGAGCAAAAGCAAGGTAACTCCAGGAGTTGTCTTGTTCTTGTTTTTAAGTCAAGGATAACTCCAAAATTGAGTTTATTTACCTTAGCGTCAACGTAGACGTATTTTTGTTACACCGAACGATGCAGAATTTTTTATTTTTCATTTCTGCATTAAAAAAACATATTTCGCAAAGAAGTGGAGTTATATGGTTATTGCATTGGGTGCTTCGTTATGATTTTCATGTACAATCAAAACAAACTAGTCGCACATACAGTTTCATATTTTACGTTCGGAATTCCACATTGATTATTTGCGTACTCACTTAACTCAGTCAAATCCGATCCCATACCTAAAAAAAAAAAACTTTTTAAAATATTTTAAATATTTCAATTTTCATTTTAGTTACAAGCCCGTAGCTTGGTAACGTGCACACATCTTAACACAATTTTTAGCTTTGGTCCTAGCCTGATCTCTGGGGCTCTATTTCATGAAACCACTGTAGTAAACTTGTAACCACAATTGTAAATAAAATATGAAGTTGTATCATTGTGTTAAGTTTTTTTTAACTTGTTGTGCGGCAAATATGATTTATGAATGCTGCACCTACTTCAATTTACTCGTACAAGTCTTAAACTACAATCGCGTAACTACAATTCTAGAATTACAAGTATAGAAGTGTCATGCATTATTCAAGCATTCTATTTAGTTAGGTACAGAGAAATCGATTTTATTGGTTACTATAATTAAGGAGTATCTTTTTGCACAAGTACTCTTATGAAACAGAAACGTTCGCCGGAGTTGTAAATTCAATTGTAATTATTGGCTTTTGTAGTGGACCAGAAAACTACTCATAATTTACAACTTACAAGTGAATTCACAAATTATTATTAGTGTTACAATGTCATAGAATAGACCCCAGTGATTTGTGGAAAACCTGTGGCGCACTGAATTTGCCTCGACGTAGACCAGATAAAATGTTGGAGAATGTGGTGCTAAAATAACATCTTTCATTTGTCAACATTTTTATTAATAATAATTTTCTCTTTAAATTCTTGTCGATTTAGTCGTGCAATAATAATCCACCACGGAATAAAAATTTAACTTGTTTTTGCAGCATGTGAAAAGGATTGGTTTCAAACTGGAATTGCGCCATAAAATGATACATACATGTGCACATATGCATCTTCGCGTGTTTGGACTATGAATCGTAATGTTTAAATTCACGCAATAGTTCCTAGATCCCAACGTTATGTTGCAATTTATACAATTAAGACAGTAAATTAAAAAAAAAAAAACCTACAACCATGAAATTTTTATTCAACGAATAGTGAACATTTTTAATCCAGATTAACGTGAATTAATTTGGACAAAGCCTGCAGGTTAGAAAACGTAATCGAAAAAGTCTTGGGCCTTAGCTTCTGCTTCACTGTTGTACATTGTATTCTGATCAGCCGTTAATGGACGAGTTCAGTCAGTGTACTATTTATTCAAAAATTGTTTAAAGGTCTGATGAATATGCTTTCTAAGACCCAAGATAGGGTAACCACTTTCCAAGTGAAATAACATATCCAGATTTCAAACGCCAATATTTAACTGACTTCGAAGCTGGGTACAGATTAAAATGATGCTTAAATTAACACACGGCCATCAGCCCTGGAATTCTATTAGAAACATTATACAGTGAAAGTGTTGACAAGGGCATTTTCGAAATTGATTTCCAAACAACTTTTAATCCTTTTTTATACAATGTTTAGTTCTTCTTTTGTTTTATCCTCCTTTTAGTTGTTTTTGGTATCTTAAAATTCTCAAATATTATATAACACAACATATTACAATTTTGTATTTTTTTTTTGTGAACAATTTAGGACCCATAGACGATGATATTTGCACCTCAGCACCATGTTTACAAGATTTCACCACAATTTTGGAGGCAAGCGGTAGGCACAATGTAAAGATTACTTAGCTTTTTTTCTTCTCTTCTTAAAGAAAAAAGAAAAAAAAAACTCAATTAGAACTTGACATGTTTTTTGGCGGTTTCACATATATTTTTATTTCTGTTTTTGGTCTTTTGCACGATACCAATTAAATGGCCGAAGAGAAAAACATTTTATTCCATGCTATTTTCTTCCTTTTTCCATTTTTTATTATTTTTTATTACTCTCTGGCTTTTGCATGAAATTAGCTTTTAGCTTGGGTCTTGTTGGGGCATTGCGTGTTTGGTTGGTTATTTATGATTTCTTTCAGCCTGGTCTCGCCACCCTCCATTTGGAAGGAAAATAATTATGGCAAAACTTTTTGTAGTTTCCGACATTGCATGTCTGTTTTGAGGTTATAATTTCTTTTCTTTTTCTACCTCGTTCTGCCCTCTTTTGCTTTTTTTAATCTAGAAAAATAAACCAACCAATGATGGTTGGAATTTCTAGTTTTGAATTTTCTTTTAGCCACACGCGATCAGATTGATATCTCTGACATGTGGAGTGGCCATTTTGGTTGGTTTTTTTTTTTTCTTTTTCAACTTTGTGTGTTGTGTTTTATGACACTTATTTTATATGTGTGTATTAGAAATATGAGCCTTATGTTTAATTGGTAGAAAATGCGCATATAAACATAAAATTCCATTTAGCAAATGACATAAAAATAATCCATGCAAGGGAATGGCTGCATTATAGATCAAAGATAAACTGGCACGCCCATCTGACAGATGTCAAAATTAAAACAAATGTCAACCTGATTCATTTAAGGCAAAGACTATGCCCCCAGTGGGACAATTTCTATAAAAGAATAAAATTAAGCACTGCAAAATAAAGAAATAAACCTTAAATCGCAAATAAAAATCACATTTATGACGTCATTTGTCCCTAATATTTACGATATAACAACACCACATACGTGCGATTTTATGATATAACAAGACGGCAGCAGCGCACACATGCCAAAAGTTTGCTTGTCCCCGAATTGTTGTGCCCCAGAAAAGAAACTATTCTCCTTCCAAGAAGAAGTCAAAGTCAAACAGCAAGGAGCAACAACAACTAGAAACAAATTGTTGAGTGCGAAAAAGCATCCCTGGAGTGCAATTTTCGAAATTACGACTTCTGATTTAGGGGTAGTTATACACATGTTTATCTGCTTGGGATGAGGATGTTTTTTTTTGTCTGTCTAGAGTCCCAAAGGATCACCTCTGACTCACTCCCTGCTCAAGGAAGAACAGACATTTTCACGTGCTGCTACTGGCACTTAAAGCGCCCACCAAGTCTGACAGAAGAGTATCTCTTTAAATCAGCATAGCCATGAAGTCTCAATTATACAACTGTATCGTGTTTTGAATTGCGGATGAGCGGAGAAAGCAGGACGAGTTTCATGGTGAAAAATGTTTCCCAGGACACTTAACGTGCACTCGTACTGTATGAGGATGACAGAAGAAAAGTAGGTAGAAGGAGTGAAGGTGAGGATTTGTTCTGTGTGGGATCATCACCACCAAGTCAGCGGGATGTCGCTTTAAAGCATTAAGTGGCAAATTATCCTTTTTTGCGGCATTTTTCAAGCATTATGGTTTTTGTTTGAAAATGACAGACTGAGTGCAACATTATGTCAACAAGGACTTCACCCACAAACCGGCAAAGAGATGATAATAAATGGTGACAGCGACATTGTCATTTGTCCCAGGGGAATTTCGGTGTTGAACGGTTATGATTTCTTTTAATTTGTGGGCTTGTTTGTTGTGGTTCCCTTGTTTCAGGAAGAGAGGTTGTATTTTTTTCTTTATTGTTATTACATCTGGCGTTAATTTTAATTGGTTTCGTTGTGGTGTGTCGATGGATCTTTGTTTCTTTGCTTTCCGGTTGGTTTAAAGTTGGAAAATTGGAAAATTGTTTTACCGTCGGCAAATCATATTTTACAGCAAAGTTTACTGTCTTAACGTAAACTTAACTTTTGACAGGTACTTTTCAGCTCAAAGTTTGGCGTTTCGAGAAAAAAGAAAACACACTGCATATCGGTTATATTTTTGACATCTAACGTCTAATTATGACATCAGCTGTATAGTGTCTGAGTGGTGTATCTTTAATATGACAGATGAAATTGTGACTAAAAGATTGTACGACGGTTTGGCATTTCTATACAGACTTTTAATTGTACACGTGTACACAAGTCCATAACATCCCAACATATGTATGTATCGTTTATACATATGTGTTCCCACGAAAAGTTTTTAGATGGCTTAATCTGGCAAAAAAAAAGACTGCTCCGATGGGCTCAGTACATAAGATATAGAATTTAGGTTAGGTTAGATTAATTGAATTTATTTCAGTAGCCATCAGGTTAACAACTAAATAACATTTTTCAATTTCATATAGGTAGTATAAAAAAAAAAAAAAAAAAATCGAGTTAAAAGTTTTCATTTGTTATTCCATCACGATATGCTAAGGCTGCCTTGCAAAAACGATATAGGTTGGATACATTCGATTCATTGACTACATTCGTGGACTGTTACGATGTCCTTACTGAGGAAGTGTCTCCTAGTTTCCTTCAAAATTGGGCAACTGCCAACAAAATGCAGAACGCCCCCCCTTTCCCCAAGGTTGCATACGTTGGGGTGTCAATGGTGTAGTGGTAACGTCGTCAATTGCCACGCTAATGGTTCATGTTTCAAATCCTGATGTCAGTAAGCATTTATTTATTTTTCATGAAATATAATATCATATGTATATAAATTCAATCCGATCAATTGTGAAAGCTTGTGTGAACACTACTTCAAAGGCATAACACTGGCAGTAGCTTGTTCATATGGCTGGAAAAATGTTCGCTTTGTTGGATGATTGATTTGCCTATTACATCGGTGGTCGTGAATCAGAAGCAAAGGCAAAAAGTAACAAAAATTTCCCCGGTTATTTGGACGCCACCCCCGGAGATTCTCTGAAGCATAAACAAGTAAGCTTTACACCACTACACCAAATCTTTCTCTTTCTCTTTCTCTCTATCTATCTATCCTTTCCAACCCCTTGAGTGCGGGTAAATTATAAAAAAAAATGTTGCATAATATAGAAAGATCCTCACGATGCGGTATGTAATTCAGGTGAAGGAGGTCCCCTCGTAGTTTTAGCATCATAGATATCTCATCCAGGCTGTGGTCATCCCGAAAATAGTTTTTCAGCCGAAGGTTGTAACATAAATGGCTGTAGATCGTCCTATGCAGGGATCCCATCAGCTCCTCTAAGAATCGCTCTCTGTACTTTATGTCCACCGTTGAGATTGATTGATAAAGTACAGCTTTCCAGGTGCCAAAATCTGAGCTATTTAGATATATGGTAAATCAATACCGCAAAAGTTCGCTAGTTCCAAGCACACCGCGTACCAGCTGTCCCTATTACGAATTGCTTGAAGAGCCACTTTCTTAAGCAAGCGTACGTTGTTTATAATGAGGACTTCGCAGATGTAGTCAACTCTTAATTTGAGTGTTTTGATAAACAGTGGAGACAATCCCGTTTCCAACATAATCATGTAGTTGGGGATGCTAGCTGATTGCCGAAATACTCGTTTGACATAGTAACTCAACAACTTTTCGACTGCTTCATAGTGTCTGCAACCCCCATAAAACAAAATGGCTCCAGATGATGCTTCAAAAAGTGTGTACTTGCTACTGTGCGCAATGTTTTTTTTGGCAAAACATCGTTTCCATGTTGCGCTGATAGAGCATTTAGCCTTAAGATATACACATACATACATTTTCAATGGCCCGCTAATCCTTCATGAGGGTCGCGGGGGTAGGTTGCTCAGGTGGACTTTCCATCCTTCTCGATCCTCTGCCATTGACTCCAATTCATCAGGAGGAATCCCTAGACGGCTCCAGGATAGATGTCGGACTTGGTCCAACCATCTATTTCTAGGCCTACCGCGGGGTCGGCCACCATGGCACGTCTAGGAAGCCGGTCTGGGGGCATACGCACTACGTGACCAAACCATCGAAGCATAGATCGTTCCGTTCGGAGAAGTAGCTGCTCAACATTGAGTGCCTCGCGTGCTCTGGTGTTGCGCACTCGATCCCTACGAGTTATTCCAGCAACACCGCGAAGGAACCTCATTTCGGCAGCTTGTATCCACGATCTTATTCTTTCGGTCAATACCCAAATTTCATGACCATAGGTGAGAGTTGGAACATACACCGAGTTAAAAACCGATAGCTTAGCTTAAACACTAAGTTCGGCCTTCCTTATAACAGATTGACCAAGCTCTCTCAAAATTGATCCAGCCTGACCAATTCTACAGGATAACTCGGCACTGCTCTTCCCATCACTCGTGAATAAGACCCCGAGATACTTAAACGTATCCACTTGCTTCAGTGGAACTCCACTAACATGCAGAGTGCACTGAATGGGTTTTTTTAGAAACGACCATGACTTCTGACTTGTTCACGTTGATCTTCATTCCAGCATCATCACAAACGGCTACAAACCTTTCGAGTGCGTACTGAAGTTCGGTTTGAGAGGACCCAAGGATGACTAAATCATCCGCAAAGAGCAGATGACTAATCCTTAGGTCTCCCACTTTGAAACATTCCCCGCCCCGACTGCGCTGCAACATCCAATCCATATATACAATGAAGAGGAGAGGTGACAAAACGCACCCCTTGCGGAGTCCAACGCCTACAGTGAATGGTATTGATTTAACACCGTTTATCCGAACACAGCTTCTACAGTTTGTATATAAAGACTGAATCGCCCTTAACAAGGAACCATCAATCCCATACTCCTGCAGAACACTCTAGAGTTTGCCTCGAGGAACCCTATCATAAGATATTTAAGATATTTCTCCTTCAAATTTCTTTCTTAAATTTTTAGTGAAGTAAAAAAAAGAATTAAAAAATTAATATTTGGCGCAACAGCTCTTTAAGTGGCTGGGCCTAGCTTCTTGCAACCACTTGTGTTGTGTGCGTTATATTTTTCTTCGAAGGGCAATTTATAAAAGCTTTTCGTGGCAACAATACTCTCGTATGTTTGTCAGACGTTCGTGAGAGGTGGAACCGTGAAAAAGTTGTTGGTGTTTTCTGAGATTCGAACTTGGAACCTCACGCGCAGTGGTCCGACACAGTAACCACTTGCTCCACGGCGCATATGTGTTTTTATGATTTATTAAAAAATGGTTTTTATCTTCACTAATATTTCCGGAACCACTTTGCAAGTTTTTTTCCATCCTCGTGTAAATTTCTTCATTGTATCTCATCCATTATAAGATAGTGGTGGTGGTACGAACTAGATAAAAAAAAAGTTTTTCGTCTCGTAACGATGTAACGTTTTTTTTTTATGAAACGCAGTTTGAATACTAACTTCATTTATCTCAGTTTGCACGTTTAAAGCAAATGAGCAAATCAAACTAAGAATCAATAACTACTTCATCCGTTCGTTATTCGTTTTGCATTTAATGTTTAACGAAACGAAATAACTAGTTCACCCACTCGTTATTTGGTTTCCCATTTAACGTTAATATTTAACGAAATGAAAAAATCGGATAAAACGAATAATGAGCTGGTGAAGTAGTTATTTCGTTTCGTTAAAAGGAAAAACGAATAACGAGCGGGTGAAATAGTTATGTATGGGCAAGAAGTGGAATCATGCATGGCAAAAATAAAAACAAAAACGTTTTCGTTTGGCCAAAGAAAAAGTTGGCTTTATTTTAAACTGAAAACAAACAGTTTTATTCGTCTGCATGAAACGACGATGTTACTTTTGTAACTAGTTTTTAAACTATGTAATTATATCTTTTTAAATAACAGTTTTGTTTTAATAACAGAAATAATCGAAACGACCCACCTCTATTATAAGATGTCCATGATTTCAGTCCCGAATGCCCATTAAAAATATTTTTATTCTTGACATTTAACTCTAACATTTTGACGGTTATAGTATGAAGACATGACACAGAAAGCTCCATAAACTTTAGAAGTCCAACAGAATCGTTAAGATAATATAAACTATCTGTTGAATAAAGAACAAAATCGTACACTTCATGAACTGTACATTTTGACGCATATTTACCCTCATATAACGCAACGATTTTCCAAGTTTGCCACCTCAATACTCTCGTATTGTTAGATAGATAAGATCACATTAAAACACTTGATAGTTTATTTAAAATCAAAACTCACACTGACACATCGAAAAGTCAAAGGAAAAAAAGTGCAAAGTGCAAACAGCAGAAAACACTTGAAATGTGACAGCAACACACCGTAATCGCGTTCAATTTATTGCCATTTCAATGATTATCGTTAACATTTTTATTGCTTGCAAAAATAAAGAAAATCCTCCATAAATGCAAGCATAAGCCCTCTATTCCTTTGTCGGTGCACTTGGAGTCAGTTAAGTGATCTTCTTTGGGGGATTTTCGCAAAAAATATGGGGCGGTGCTGCCATTTTTTTATATTTCCTTAAAACTTTTCGTTAGAAACGTGAACCTAATTTTAATGCACCGATTGTTGTTGACAGTTCAGTGTACAGCGAGAATATGTGTTATCTCTTCAATGCACTTATATTAATATTGAAAACGCTGCACATTTGTTGATTCTTATATCAAGTGGGATTAGAGTTTAGTTTAGGGCGGTGCTTTGATCTGACTTTAAGTCAATTCGATACATCATTGTCATTGAATAGATGGAAATCGATCATCGTATGGTGTGCAGTTTTGTCAGCGGTTGTCAGGTTAATAGGAGTTTTTTTTTTTTTGAGGTAGCGTCATTACGTCTAACGCCGACTTCACAAATTTGTTTAGAGTTTCATACCAGGGAATTTGATGGATGGCGTATAGAGAAACACGGCGCGCTTTGCGTTGGGACAATACATACTGCGAGGCGTTTTCCCCCAAATGTCAATGTTGGTACTGCAACGCACATTTTAAAATAGCGTAAGAAAGTTATAATTCCCATCCCAAAATTTGGAAATTCACAGCAAAAAGGAGAAAGAACGGTTTGTACGGTTTTTATAAGTTCTTAAGATGTTATTAAATTTTTAATTTTTGCCAGTGTTCAGAATGATAAGAAGCTCAAAACTTTTATATGTTCAATATTTTTTTTTGTACTGGCCATGATTACATAAATAGTGCGTTCGGTTCCTAAACGAACGTTTTTATTTCCATCTCTGAAACGTCTGTCATATGATTGTCATGGAAAGCTTTTTCATACTGCCAGCAAGGCCAGACAAAAGTACTATATGACTGTCCTTTCAACTTGTCAAATATGTATCTACTCATTAACATCTTTTCAAGTAGTTTGGCTTCAAACTCTTTTGTAGGATATTGTTTTCTAACTGTTCAGCATCATACATCCTTCTCCCCTCCTTTTCACTTATTTTACAATAAAAACACCCATTTCTTTTCATTGCCGCTTACGTGACTGATGCTTTGACCGTAGTCAATGAGAGATAAGTGGCACCTATCTTCTTAGAGTTGACACTTGTCTCTAAAGACTAATATTTATTAGCTTAAAGACCTTTTTGCATCATACCACATTTAATTAAAACCTAAAGATTCAAATAACGATTCAAATCTATTTCTTATGTGAGTCATCATTTAAGTAGAACACTTGTTATATGTATTTAAATCTTAAGTGTCAAATGTAATGTTTGCAAAATTCACTGTCACGTTTTAAATTTTTATTCAAAGCGGGTATGACTTATTTTGTCAAATCTTTCAAAATCTGCATAGATTCGATTAATGTGTGTGTCGATGAGCTGATTTTAAAGTGGCTTGTCCCGAAGTATCGGTTAGCTAAGTTGATGTATCGATTAATTGGCGTAACACGTTGGATTAATTCTAATAGTTTTCATCTTACTAAGCAAGTCAGCGCTGTTAATTGGGATATGACATCACAGCAAACTATCTAAATCTATCAAATGATTCAGTCACTCACCATTCTATAAACTATCAAAATATATATCCAAACGAAGGTAGAATTACAAACAAATGATTATCGTCGAAATCTGACCATCTAATTTTTCTTGACAATCATTAGCCTTCTTGTCATATATCTTACATACTTTGATATGAATAATTGCAAAATTCATTGCACTGATTTTGACTGAGTGACTGACTGACACAATAAAAATAAAATAATTTCACACCCTCAACTTGTGCCAGTTTACCCCTTTACGGGGTGTAATAAAAGAACACCGTATACGATAAGCTTTTTTTTTAATTGTTTAACACTATTATTTGCCAAATGACATACAAAATTTATGTACCCAGATAAAACCACCTAAGGAGGTTACGTCGTTCTATGAAAGTTTAAGTAAGAAGAGCACCTAATTTCTCTTCCCGCGCGTTCTTTTATATTTTCTTTTTGAAAATTAAATCGTCTTATCAAGATATCGTCTGTGGTCGGAGTCGTCTCGGTTGTTCTCCTTATATGT
Organism: Brachypalpus laphriformis; assembly: GCA_945910035.1. Taxonomy (NCBI): domain Eukaryota; kingdom Metazoa; phylum Arthropoda; class Insecta; order Diptera; family Syrphidae; genus Brachypalpus; species Brachypalpus laphriformis. The sequence continues at coordinate 132,836,744 of OX246755.1, forward strand.
GTACATTGTAAATTATTTATTTAGTGTTAAAAACATTGTAAAACACTAATCATATTTGAATTTCCACCACAAGACGTGGGCAAGAGAAAAAAAAACTCCTTTTGGTTGTTGGGCGAGCTATACCGCACACAGAATGCAAACACAACTCATGCCAGAACGTAAGGATGAGGGTGAGAAGTTGTATATTTTTATCATGGTTTGACGTATTTATTTACTTCCCGAAATCCATCTCTCGGCTGATAACGCTCGCGAGAAACCCGCATGTCATCTAATCCACTCACACGTATAGGTATGTATATACCTTACACCCACAATACAGTCTAATAGATTGTAAATATTTCAAGATTTTCATTTTGTTTCTGTAACTAGGATGATCTATTTGATTAACCTCTATTACAAAGATTGCAAAAAATAGGCCTGCACTTATTCTATACTTACTTTAGATACATATAGGGTCAGATACATTTAACTGATAAAAATAAGGAGGAAATGACATTCACTGACATTGATTTGACTGTTGACAGATGACTGACGAATTGCGCAGTAAATTTTGTTGGAGATTTTGATCTTTTACCGACGATTTTATAATCTTTTCCATTGTGATTTTCGCCAAATATTTGCACATTCTTAATCATTTATTTTTATTTTTGTGTTTGTAAGATCCAATTAATGCTTGATGATGAGAGATATTTGTTCCGTGTCGTCATGTTGAGGTGTTGTCAACTGTCAGTTTCTACAGATGAGCTGACATATTTGGGGTGTGTTGTACTCCAATGCGCCATAAATTCTTCAGTGACGCAAGTATCTACTTTTTCTTGATTCAACTTAATTACACAATAGAGCGAATTGTTGTGATGTGTTTATCATAATGAAAAGACAAGAAAGAAAACATTTTTACAAAAACAAAATTATGTAATGTTTAAGAACAACGAACTGAGAAACACCGATCTCGAACTTTCAGTCATTTTAGATCACTGATGGATCAAATATAAAGATTGGAATTGGCTTTAAAATTTACTATTCAAATTTAGTCCAAAATGCAGCACTATCTTTTGATTGGAAGTACACACTACATATAATACATATAAAGATACATTCGTCAGAACAGCCAACAGATCGTTATTTTTGAAACTAGCCCAATGATCAACCCAGGTTTTAGGGCCGCCTCTAGATGTGTCGCAAAAACAAGCTTTATATTCTTTCTTGATCGGATCACTACGCATGAGGTTCCAAGTTCGAATCCCAGAAAACACCAAAAAGTTTTTTCACGGTCCCACCTCTCGCGAGCGTCTGACAAACATCCGAGAGTATTGTTGTCACGAGAAAGCTTCTCAAATTGCCGCTCGTAGTCGGCATTAAAACTGTAGGTCCCTTCCATTCGTGTGAAAAATATAACGCACACAACATGAGTGGTTGCGAGAAGCTAGGCCCTGGCACTTTAAAGAGCTGTTGCGCCAAATATTTGTATTTGTTTTTATTTGTATTCTTTCTTGAAATGTTTTTGAAAAACATACCTTTGTGTTTTTTGACAAATGCAAGAAAATGTGATTTAATCTCGAAAAATATAAGGTTCTTTCTTTTTCACCGTGTCTTTTCTATTCTTGCGAAAATATTTAGAATTGTTCACTTAAAGTGTGCTCATATCCACTTAACAATGAAATCAAAAGGTCTACTTTGTCACAGATATGCATGCTGCATAAAATCTTCTATCCATCTGTCGCCTGTGGCGATTTCTCGGACTTCTGATAATGGGTCTAATGTCCTCTATTATTAGAGACTGCGCTACTTGAATATGGTAAAATATAATAATTAAGGCACGAGTTTTGACTGAAAGCTTACTCTAACTCATCAATTCAATAAAGAGACAATTCATCAGTATATCATGGGAATCCAAAGTAACTGACAAAATGAAATAACTGCTGAGGTATCCTAGAGTTAACTTACAGACCTTGGGGTGGATTTTTAAAAAAAAATTTTTGACGAGTACTTATGCAGGCGATAAGAGTTCTGTGCAGGTAATATTAAGGGTGTTGTTCTACCATTATTACATTAATCTGAAAGCGCTATTGCGAATCAAGCTTTCCTTACTTAATGAAATCTGCTTCATAATAGCTGCCTACTGCTTTATATTTTCTTTTAATTGCGTGATTTTGCATAATTTGATATATTTATTGCATGCATCAATTTTCTGTAAGTAAAAAGTCTACATCATTCTTTTCTTCTACTTTCAGGTAAGACTCGCACGAAAGATAAATATCGTGTAGTTTACACCGACTTTCAGCGCTTAGAACTCGAGAAGGAATACTGCACCTCCCGCTACATTACCATCCGTCGCAAGACCGAACTTGCCCAGTCTCTCCAACTCTCCGAGCGACAAGTAAAAATCTGGTTCCAAAATCGTCGTGCTAAGGAACGTAAACAAAATAAAAAGCGTGATGATCCCATGTCTTCGGTGGCCCAACACTCTGATCTTGTTAGCTACATGGATACCAAGCCAAAGATCGAGCCTGGTCTTCATCATCTTCAACATTCACTGCACCCAATGACCTCGATGGCAATGAACATGCCGATGAGCCTACACCATCATCACTCTGTACTACACCACGGTCATCATCCGCTGGCGGTTCCACCACCACCACAGCACCTCCACCAGACGCACTCGCAAATGTCAGCAGCAGCCGCCGCCTCTGTCGGAGCGCTGCCAATGTGACAAGCTTAAAAGGATAAAACCAAATTTCTGAATAAAGTCTCTGCACACAATCACCTTTAGCCTGTCTTAGTCACAGTTCACATGAGATTCTGTGTGATGTATGTATGCACAGATTTGGTTTTTTCCCCACTAGCATGTTGCTACTAAGCCAGCATTCCCGTTTATTTTAAATTATTGAATAACGTGTATTATAATGTAATTCTTAAATTATTTTATTGAAAAGAAATCTTTTTTTTGTTTTTTTGTTTTAATAAGAATGATAAATGAAAGTGATTTTGCGCAGCATTCGTTTAAAACTGTGTTTTGTATAATTTAAAATATATGTAAATGTACCAACTAAGTAATTGTCATTCAAAAACAGCCGTCCCAAGTAAACACTTAAAAATATTTATGTAAAGAAAATAAAAAAGCAGACAAACAATATAATGTAATGTGCAATCCTTAAACGTTAATGAAAAAAATATAGATGAAGAAAGGAAATTTTAAAATTTAGGTGTAACATTTGCCGAACGTGCAAATATACCGATGTACTTAGAAAATAAAATATATTCTTATGTATAAATCAAATTATGTAAATTTTTTTGCTTCGATTTAAAAAAGAAACGAAAGAAATTATTTAAAGTTAAGTTTATATTTATGCAAATTGGAAGCAAAAAAATGTAAATATTTTAGCTATGTATGTATTTCCCTCTAGACCCTTTGTGTATATCAATTTTTGTTTATAATTTTATTACACTGTAATAAATTTTTCGCCTACTTATCCATAGTTAAATATTTTTTACGCCTTACGATGTAAATTTAATTATAGATAGTTTTATTTGTCATTTAAAAATTTGTTTGTTTTTATTTTCCGCCGTACAGATTACATTTTAAAACGAAAATGTACACAAGAAATAGTAAATAATACGACCAGTTTGTGAATTTAAATCTTGCGTTGATCTGCAAATTATGTTCTTATAGTATTTTTATCTACTTAATTCAATAAAAAATAAATTGATAATTATTATTATGATTGGAACTAAAAATGTGTTTTTTTTTATTAATTCAGCGTTGGTTAACAACAATTGATTTATGCATTTCCGTTGAAAGGGCTTGATGACAAATCGATGGTATTTCTGGATCGTTATTCGTTATTGTTATATTAACAAATGTGAGATCATAATATTGAATTGTTGACAGTTTTCTTTGGACACCCACACTTTGTCCGGCAGTTGTTTTAAAGTTAAACCCACGCTTTGAGGAATGTTCGCGATAGTATTCGAGGCGTATGTTGATTTTTAAAATTAACATGTTATTGATTTTTGTTTGATTTATTAAGGTTTTTCTTTTTGCAATTAATTTACTTTGTAATAAAAATTTGGAGGATCACGTAATGGTTTAATAGGTAATCTAGATTAAATCTGTGACGCTAGTGATCACTTAGCATTCGATATCACATGGTGTTTATTAATTTTCGATGGTAAAGTGTGATATATTAATTAATATGTATTGAAAAACTGATATGTATATCTAATTAGCCTGTTTTATTGTAGAGCAGGCAAATGCGTCATCACAGAAAAAATAAGCGATCATGTCTTAAGTGCTAACACCACGCAGCTTGGAAACAACAATCGATTATAATAACAATTAAAATAGTTTACTTTTCAGATTTACAGCAAGATATACGAGTATACTCGTATATATTTTGAATCGATGTCTTAAGAAATCTCGAAAATTGTAATGAATTCGATAGTGGGAAGAACCCAAGTTGGTCTTCTGTTTATTCAACAACAAACTCATTTCACTCTGTTAAAACGATCGGAAAATCGCTTTACCGTAAAAGTTCACTCTAGCTGTCTTACTGAAAATTGAATTATCTTCTAATAATGTTCAAGTGAAAGCAACCCGTACCGGGTTGTTCAATAAGTTTTGTCGTTCGATAAGGAAAACTAGATTTTATGGTTTGTAATACTTTTTATTATTCAATATAATCTCCCGGCACCCATTGTGCACACAGCTTTCTGAAACCCAAAATTTCAACCAAAATATTAATCACACTGCCTAATGAGATACCTAGGGCTTTTACTAAATCTCTCTGGCTTAATAGACGATCTTCCAAAACCATATCCTGTATTTTTGCTACGATTTTTGTTGTTGATGCACTTTTTGGACGTACTTCACGTGGATCGTCGTCGAGATTTGTACGACCACGTTTAATTCCAGCAACCCATCTTTTTACTGTTCTAATCGAAGGTGAAGAGTCCTTGTATACTTTCAACAACCGTTCATGCATTTTTTTTTTCTGCTACTCCTCCCAAAAATACGAATTTTTAATCCACGATATTCAATTTTTTCCATTGTAAAAGAACACTATGACACATCAATGAGCTAACAGATCTACATGAAACTTGACACGTGTTCACAAAAAAGTTTTACCGTTTTTAGAAAAATAAAACGACAAACGTAATAGCGCCATTTTTTATCGAACGACAAAACTTATTGATCAACTTGGTATAAGACATGACAATAGACCATCTGAACATGTGTAGCTCCAAGATAGTGTTCATTTTCGCGAACAGACGTTGGAGCATCTGAATCTAATGGAGTACAAATACTAAGCCCAAAGAATACATATTTCTTGGAAGCATAGACTGAAGTTGACATTTAAAGAAAATATCTCTAAATGAATAAATAAAATCGTCAATACCATTCTATGCATGCAATAGAGTTTGTGGTAAGAAATGGGAGTCGCCCCTACTCGTATTTATCGAATATGCACTGACATTGTGAATTGCATACTCTCCTTAGGAGTAAACAAGATATCGATATTCACGAATCATTCGAAAAAAAGCGTATTCATAGCTTGCTTGTTAGAAACAGTAATTGGTCGGATACCAAAAACCAACTAAACAATTACGAGCTATTATTTTTGTTGGTTCGACCAACAATTGCAAAATAAAAAACACAGCTTCTGGATTTTATGGGTTAAACGACCTTAAAATATCATTTTTTCTGTTCTGTTGTAATTTATTTTGCATTATGTAAAGGCCCACGGGTGCTGTCTCCTTGGTGACTTTCAGAAAAAAGACCCGCCATCATGCAAACTGATTTTACCGCGTTTTAAGTTTTTTGCCCATCTTCACCATTTTTGGCAAGCCCAACTAGATCGGTGCTTACAAGTCATGACTCCCTTAAACTTTATAATTTTAAGCAATGAAGCACTTCTCCTTCTTCTTTCTATTCCGGCGAGGTTATAATCCGCAAACAAGGAATCATAACTCTACCATTTTACCACATTTCTACTGATCCGCCTGTGGGGTTCGCCTATTTGACGTCAGAAAATATCAGCGGGCCACCCGATTTTGGATCACTTGGTTACTGAGGCCAATCAAATGCTGGTGTCGTAGCATATGTGTGATCCAGGCGTTCATAGGCTTGCCTCACCTGTTTCGCGGTGTCTTTGGAACGGTCATTGACACTACCTTTTAAACAACGTTCAAATGATCTCTTCTTTGAACGTGATAATACGAACTGAGCCGGTCGCACTCTATTTTTCGTAAGATGGTTGCTCTGACGTGAAGGCTTCCATGGATCTTCAGACTTCTAATTCGATCAAGCTTTGTCACTCCTGCTGTCATGCGAAGCACCTTCATCACAGCTGCTGTTAATTTACACTCATACTTTTTGTACATCGTTGAACATTGTGAACAACTGCGATGTAGAGCCTTCCCTTCAACTTAGGGTAACTTTTCGGTCACAGAAGATAGCACAGTTTTCTCGCGACTTCATCCACCCTACGCTTACGCGATGATTGATGTCGTCATCACAGGTTGCTTTGCTATTGATCATAGATCCCAGATATTTGAACTTTTCGCACTTGAGAAGCACTGTTCCATTGAAATAAATGTCTGGAATAGACCTGAGTATATCAGAGAACGGGCAGCAGAAGTACTCTGTCTTTTTTGAACTAATGCGATACCGATTCCCCTCTAAACCCACACATTAAGTGCTCGTTGCAGGGATATAGGATCCTCACTTATGATGGCTGCATCGTCAGCAAAGAATAATTGATATACCTTGCGGTCCGTCACTTTACCTTCAAGCAGATAGTCAAGCTGACATGGAGATACCAAGCGGTTCAAAGAAGATGCCTGCGCATACATCTATTTCCATTTTGCATTCATCTGGGTACACAGCTATGAATCGCTCGTACGGGGTTCTGTCGTTTTTCCATTGTTCCCAGCTCGCAGCCTAGAAATGGACTCGTGAAGTCTAGGTAAGGCGTTGTGTATCTGGACTAAATACATTGCCTAGATATTTCTGCAGGATTGTCGTATGACCCATTGCATATGGTCTCCAGCTATCTGTGTGGCTTAATTTTACGGCACTAGTAGCCGCCGATGATTGTATAAAGATGTCTAGCGGAATCAGGCCAAGAATGGCCTCGAGTCCTGCTGTGGGTGTCGTTGTCTATTTAAGTCCTTAGTTTTCGTCAGTCAGTGCTGCCCGAAGTTCATCGTTGTTGACTACTAAGAAAAACATTGGTGATGGTATACGGCCATGTCATACCCCACTTTACCTACCGTCAGTCAGTGCTGGACAAAGAACATGATTAATGACCGCTAAGAATAGTGGTGACAGTACACAACCCTGTTGTACTCCACTTTTGTCTTCAAAGTCTTCTAATAACTTAGCATTGTGTAGAACATAATATTTACTGCCCTCATAATTATAATTGCTGTAAGCTTTTCAGGTATTCCTCTTCCACGCAAGGCCAACCAAATAATATTATGTCTAATTTATTTATGAGTTAATAAAGTCAGAATAAGAATAATATTTGGACTCAAGCTCTCGAAAGCTCCGTCGAAAGGAGATGTAGCCGAGACCTGTATTCAACGCACTATGATGATCTTCAAGGTCTATGCAGGAGAATTTGAAGCAAAAGCCTGCATGTTCGCAATCGAAAGTTGAGCTCTTACCCTCGTTCACACGACTCTTATTCGATCCTATATTTCACGTACATATGTATATGGGACATTGCATTGCACACGACACCTTTTTCCATTCGATTTTTCACGTATACATCTTGACTCTACAAGACCGGTGCACAACTACCAAAGCACCGACTACTTAACGAATTCGAGAAAAAACTTTATTTGTGTGAAAGACACAATATAAACATAAGCGCCACGTATTCGATAAAATGAATGCGAGATTTCTCGAATCGTAGTGACAAGTACGGGAAAATAAATATGAGAATTTCTCGCATAAACTCCGTCTGAACAACTTCATACAATACTCACTGCCACTGCTATATTGGAGAAAATCACGACTCTATATATTCTATAAATACTATATGTTATATACTATATTCTTTTATTTCGACTCAAACTATCCTAGTTCTTATCATGGCTACGGTTTGAATATACGGATATGTTACGTATCGACTCCAAAATCGTACCGCGATAATGGATGGTACATCCGTTTTTGTACACTGTCTAAAATTCTGGTTTTGGTGCAATTTTTTCCTTTGTACGAGAATTTCGGAAATCGTACAAAAACGGATATACTGTCCTAGGACTGTACAATTTCGGGTTCGGTAAGTAACATATAGTTGTATGTATACTCCGAGTGCATGAAGCAGTTCCTACCGCTTTATTTTCCTTGAGCAATCTGATCCCGGTTACTACATAAATCTGTGCTGCTAGGAGGTCCGCGACGTAATCAAGAATTTATTGCTTTGAAAAGCTCATTTGAATTTGGGAACGTAACGTTAGTGTGTAAGAGATTTAGACACTCAGTAATGCAGTTAACGGTCCAACTTGCTTTTTCCTCGCGCGATACTGGGCTTCAGGCATGGATCTCTCTACTGCTGATGATGCTGCGATCCGGACTTTGAGTGCAAAATAGTCGTCAATCCAGATTCAGGAGTCTGCCAATATTTATGCGCTGTGGCAATGGTTCTGTAGGCGGGATATACAAACTTTTCTGCGCAATCAGTACCTACCAAATTCCAGTTATGAAACCAGTGAACGCTTAAATGGTGTATGGTAGTCTATGATTTATACGTACAACAATTCACCGACAAGACAAAAGTTCATTAAGTAGGTACCTATATACCAACAAAAAACGCCTAAAATGTTCATCGTCGTAGCGTGCTTCGTTTCCAGTATTTGGTAAAATATTCAATATTCCGTCGGCATATTATAATTTTTTATTCGAAAAATATCTCTTTCTAAAAGCAAATGGCAGTTACTCATTCCTTCTGCAGACTAAACGACGGCACAATTTCTCCCAATGCTTGTTTTCCCACTCCAAAGGGGTCATGCACTCTGTGGAAAAATTTCCTCATAGACCCTCTGACGCTGCTCTATTCATTTCTGATGAGTTAACTTCAAAGCGTCTAGCCGTACTTGCACAGTTAAAGTGCATTCCCTTCTATTTGAATTGACTAAGGATTTGTTGTCTCCATGCGTACGTTACTTTCAGACCACATGGTGATAACAACAAATTGTTGTGTTTACTCCTGGATTACTGAATGTAAACAGAGTCCTAAGAGATTACGCGGTCAGACCATCGCCCTCCACTCTCACTTTAAACACCTTGATCCCACCTCTCCGACGCAATGTGCCACACGAACACTATTCCTCCATCATCCATCATCAAATCAGTCCCAAGTGGGTTCCGAACTTCAACAAAGTAAGTAACTTGTTCCCCAAGTTGTATATAGGTGTACAATATCCGTCTGTCTGTCGTGAGCCATCCACAAATGTTGTGGGCTTAAAATGCCGATTTCGTGAGATTTATGATCGGTTTAGTGATGAACTTAGTTTGTGATTTGATTTCGTTATATGGGCGCACATTTATTTGTTTAAATATAAAAAAAAGGCAGAAAAAAAGTGAAACCATTGGACGCAACTCCATTGGTATTTTTATTAAAATATTGCTGTCAACAAATGATAAACCCCAAACACAATTAAGCATTTATTGTGAATGTAAAACGAAAATTAGAATACAATTCAATCGGTTTGTACATTTATGGCCGCCATTCAAGTCTTTCAAGTTGGATAAAGTACGCAATAAAGTTTTCGGTATTGAGAGCAGTTTGGCGTTAGTCGTTACAATTAGTCACAATCACAATAAACGAAGAATGATGATCCTCATAAAATTGAGCAGTTTATGATGGAGTAAGGTTGTACTTTAAAGTGTGCCATAGTATTTGGATTCGTCAAGTCTAATCGATTAAGTTCGACAACGCAGATTAATTGGCATCACTTAAGTGGTTTTACTGATTCGCATTCTTTTATAGCCCTTGAATAGTTGTGTTTGTGTTTACGGAGTACGAGTATGAGAGGGTTTATGAGATTTTTGCATGGATGCAATCTTGGGTATCGCTTTTGTCATATTTCAGCAACGACTCCGATTTGGGATGATTTGTGTTTCGCTCCGACCGGCGGTACCCACAACGCATGGAGGAAAATAAGAGCAATTTCTAAAATGAAATATCTTAAGTTCACCGGTGTACCACAGGGATCTGTCCTGGGTACTGATGTGGAGTGCTATATCAAATTGCATCTTATGACTTCCACTGAGACAACGCTTGTAGGTTTTACTGGCGATATTACCGTTGGATTGTTTCGGAGCAGATTGGTTCGGTAGTGGATTTGGTTGGTTGATCTGACCCTACGTAGGCTGTTCGATGAGTCTGTGACTTTGAAATGAAATACTTGTTTTTTTTTTTTCTCAAAATTGAATTTATTTATCAACGTAGTCTTCTTACAGTGCGATGTACATTTCCCAACGGTATTCCAACTTTTTCAACCCTTCCAAAATATACGATTTCTCGAAACCTGCAAAATAGGCATTTGTTGCATCGATAATTTTTTCGTTCGATGAAAATCTTTTCCGCCGAGCCATTTCTTCATATTAGGAAACAAGAAATAATCGCACGGAGCTAAATCTGAAGAATAGGGTGTATGAGGAAGCAGTTCATATCGCAATTCAGCTAATTTTTCTGTTGCTACTGCGGACGAATGAGCCGGTGCATTATGAATGATGAAACAGCACTTTTTCTTCTTCAAATGGGCCGTTTTTGCATCAATTCTTCATTAAATTTATCTAGTAAATTGGCATAGTACTGTCCGGTGATCGTTTTTCTCTTTCTCAAATAGTCAATGAAGAATTCCAGTGGGAATTCCAGAAAACCGTTGCCATGACTTTTCCGACCGACGGAACCGTTTTTGCCTTTTTTGAAGCACGTTCGCCTGCAGAAGTCCACTGTTTTGATTGTTCCTTCATTTCTGGCATACCATATAGTGGTGTATCCAGGATTCATCAACTGTTACGAAACGCCGTAAAAATTCACTTGAATTGCGCTTGAATAGTCCCAAAATCTGTTTTGAAATCTTCACCCGAATCCGTTTTTGGACCACCGTCAGCAAACGCGGCACCCATTTTGCCGATCATTTTTTCATGCCCAAATGATCATGCAGGATTCGAGTGATGGTATCATTTGAAATTGCTACAATCTCAGCTGTCTCACGAACCTTAACCCGACGATCGTCCAACACAATATCGTGTATTTTGTTGGCAATTTCTTCCGTGACGTCATTGAAACATGGACGTCTTGGACGCTCAGCATCTTTTGTGCTAGTACGACCGTAATGAAATTTAGTGAACCACTTGTCTACCATTCCATGCGAGGGAGCAGAGTCTCCATAAAATTGTTTAAGTCTGTCTTCAGTCTCTTTAATGGTTTTACCGCGCAAAAACACGAAACACGCTTTACTAAAACACGAAACTCACTTTTTTCCATTTTGGTCAAATCTCACAAACCAAAGTTCTTTCGATCACTGTAAAAAGCTAAGTGTTTGACAGATCTATTTGATTTTTTTTGTCTATGCCGAGAAAGAAACAAAGATGTCAGAACCCCCCTTTAAAACCCGTCAACGCAAACAGGACCGAATACCTTATGAAGAATTTTTCTCTCTAAACGACCAAGGATATCTTCATCCGTTTTTAATAAAGTCCATGTTTCAGTGCCGTAACGCAGGACTGGAATGATCAGGGCCTTTTATAGAGTCTTCTTAATTGCTCCAAATTGAATTGCCTTATTATCCCCAAAAAAAACGTCGATTGGCAAGAGTTATTCTTCGTGTGATTTCTGCGCTGGTGTCGTTTTCAGAATTGTAATAATAGCAGAGCCAAGGTAGACAAAGTCCCTTACTACCTCGAAGATATAGCTGCCCACTGTGACCTTCTGTCCAATTCATCGGTGTTGATTATCCATTCTTGTTGACAGCATATTCTTAGTTTTGCCCTCGCGTATCTTTTTCTTCTTCCTATTTCGGTAAGGTTATGATCCGTGGCGTAAGTGGTTAGTGTGTCGGATCACTACGTATGAGGTTCCAAGTTCGAATCCCAGAAAACACCAAAAAGTTTTTCCACGGTCCCACCTCTCGCGAGCGTCTGACAAACATCCGAGAGTATTGTTGTCACGAAAAAGCTTCTCAAATCGCCGTTCGGATTCGGCACTAAACCGTAGGTCCCTTCCATTCGTGTGAAAAATATAACGCACACAACATGAGCGGTTGTGAGAAGCTAGGCCCTGGCACTTAAAGAGCTGTTGCGCCAAATATTTTTTTTTTTTTTTTTATGATCCGAAAACAAGGGATCATAACCCTCCCACTTCACCGCATATCTACTGATCCTCCTGTGGAGTTCGCCTATTCGACATCAGAAAATGTCGGCAGGCCTCCCTATTTTGGATCACTCGGTTACTGAGGCCAATCAAATGTTGATGTCGTTGCATTTGTGTGATCCAGACGTTTACACGCCTGCATCTCCTGCCTCGCGATGCCTTTGGAACGTTCATTGATATTGCCTTTTTAACCATTGATATTGCCTTTCAAATGATCTCTTTTTTGAACGTGGCAATACCACGTTCTATGGCAATACCACGTTCTATTGCGATCTATTTTTCATAAGATGGTTTCCTTGACTTGAAGGCTTCTACAGATCTTCGAACTTCTTATTCAAGCTTTGTTACACCTGCTGTCATGCGAAGTAACTTCATCTCAGCTGCCGTTAATTTACTCTCATGATTTTTGTACATTGTCCAACATTGTGAACCATATGTGAGCGCTGGACGCACAAATGCGGTGTAGAGCTTTTTTTTCAAATTAAGGGGAATTTTTCGGTCACAGAAGATAGTGGCGTTTTCTCTCCACTTCATCCATCCTACGCTTACGCGATGATTGATGTCATCACAGTTGCTTTGCTATTGACCATAGATCGCAGTTATTTTAATTTTCCGCACTTAGGAAGCACTGTTCCATTCAATTAAATGTCTGGAATAGGCTTGAATATATCAGAGAACGGGCGGCACAAGTACTCTGTCTTTTTTGAACTAATGCGATACCAATTTCCCTCCAAAACGTCCACCCACACATCAAATGCCCGTTGCAGGGATATAGGATCCTCACCTATGATGGCTCCATCGTCAGCAAAGAATAATTGATGTACCTTGGGGTCCATCACTTTACCTTCAAGCAGATAGTCAAGGATTGTAATGAAGAGCAAAGGACTTAAGACACTTCCCTGGTGCACCCGACTTTGAATGGGAACTCTTCGGTAACTCCATCGGGGCACCTTACTCTTGTCTTTGCTCTTTTGAACATGTCCACGATCATCTGGGTTTATCGCTAAACCCATTTTGACCGCTTCTGCTTCAATGCTTGCGAATGCACCGGTGACAGCCAGCTGAGTTGTAGAGACTTTTGATAGATTGTGCCTCTGGTGTTGGCTTATGAGTTCCGCACAATCCGTTTAAGTACAATATTAAAGAAATCACATGATATCACTTGTCCACAACCTTTTTGACATCAAAGGTCTCGGTGAGATCATTATCGACCTTAATGGAGCAGCGAGCGTTTTCCATCATCGTCCTAGACAAACGGAGAAGTTTGGAAAATTTGTCAAAACTAAACATGGCTCTATATAGCTCTTCTCTATAGATGCTGTCATAGGCGGCCTTGAAATCGATAAAGAGGTGGTGAGTATCGATTTGGAATTCTTGGGTTTTCTCCAGGATCTGCCGAAGTGTGAAGATTTGATCGATGGTGGACTTTCCTGGCCTGAAACCGCACTGATAGGGTCCAATCAGGCTGTTGATAAAAGGTTTCAGGCGTTCACACAATATCGCAGAAAAGATCTTGTATGCGATGTTGAGGAGACTGATGCCTCTATAATTGACGCAGTTGAGGGGGTCTCCTTTCTTGTGGATCGGACAAACGATGCTGAGATTCCATTTAATAGGCAACACTCGTCTGACCAAATCTTACAGATGAGTTGAAGTATGCTCTCTAACAATTCATCTCCAGCTGCCTTGAAATGTTCGACCGCTACGCCATCAGGTCTCGCACCCTTATTCGATTTTACTTCGATTTTACTTCAGTTTGGTCATGTGGACGGAATTTTCGACTGGTTCTAGTTCTTGCGTAGATCGCAATGATCAAATTGGTTGATCATTACATGATCATTGAACCACCATGTCTGGTTGTGAATATTGACATGAGAAAACCACGTACTTGTTATAGTGACGTAGTTAGGTTCAGTATAATCTGGCAAACCATTATAAATAGACTTACGCTTGAACAACGCTATCATCGGTCATCGATTGGCGTAACATATAGGTGCGTACTGAAGAGATTATTGTCGCTGTAAGCAAGAAGATCCAAGTTTATCGGTCACTATGTAGACAATTTTGCATCAAGGTCTTGGCCTACACCCGTATAATATCCAGCCGGTGCTGGACCATCATTTACGTCATTCTTTCGCTGATTGCACTCTAGAGCAGTTGCAAACTGACCCGTTGTATTATCACAACATTATGTTCATCGATGAGTCTCATTTTTAGCTTAACGAACTTGTTGAATCCTCTCTTATACAATGAGACCAATCCAAAAAGAAATATTAATATTATTGAAAGGGTACAAACAATCTTTCTTTGCGTTGATGATGCTAATATCCAGGAAAATGTTTGATACAATGTGCATCAGGTGTTTACTTTGTGCTTCGTTCGACCGCGAGAATTTGTCTGTGGATTCACGTAAACTATAGATTACAATAGATTAGGTCAAGTTGAAGGGGGTAGCTGCACCGAATGGGTGCAGTCTGTACTCGGATCTCAAAAGAATCATGCTCCTCTGACGTAGAATTTTCTGGCTAAAGCACTGAAAAGATAGAAGAAGAAACAAAGTGACTAGAACAAAGTAGTTGAAGCGGCCTTCTTGAAACCACCCTGAAGAAGTGATGAATTTCAGGATGGCGGTCGGTGGCTTTTCAGACAGGTCGACTAGATGATTGAAGAAATATTCTCCGAGGGCAGTCTTTCTGGTAATGCAGAGACTAGAGCTTTTGCATTGGAAGTGGTCCGTATCCTGTTCTTAACCCTCAGTTACGATTTTTCAGAAAAAGAGAATTCCGAGTATTTTTGGTGAAATAGAGTGGGATGGAGTCGTTAAGTGCGCAACAAGCACAATACATAATCTACGGCCAAGTGAAAGGAGGTGGGCTTTGGGTTGTTAAGGATCCCATACGTTGCTAA
Organism: Brachypalpus laphriformis; assembly: GCA_945910035.1. Taxonomy (NCBI): domain Eukaryota; kingdom Metazoa; phylum Arthropoda; class Insecta; order Diptera; family Syrphidae; genus Brachypalpus; species Brachypalpus laphriformis. Next base: position 132,852,040 of record OX246755.1, read on the forward strand.
ATCTGGGCGTTTTTTCGTCTTTCGAGAGCTTCTTCTTCTTCCTCCTTCTTTTTGTACTTACCCATTTCTGCAGTCGGCTGTCCTTGGTTATAAAAATCAGAGTTGTTTCAATACTCGGTTAATCTCAATTCATGTACTCAGTGACTGTGGGCTTAAAGGTGGCAGTGGTGCAGTGGGTATTGTGTTTGCTCGTTAACCGACGCGTGAAGGTTAAAGCCCCGACGGGTAATAGCAATAATCAGCCATCCGAGTATAAAAGGAACACTACGCCGAAGAAAGGTAGTACAAAAAATGAATAAAACTTTAGGCAGCCTCTGCATATCCTAGTTTTCGGAAGTGTCAGTGCATATTCCACAACTTGGTCATCTTCTTGCCTTATTACATGACCATGCAAAGCATCCCGTCCTTTATTCTCTTTTGTACTAATTTGTGATAAGTCATCTCTTCGTGGTTCGCCCAGTTGGTCATCTGTCAACTTTTGGTCTTATTCCATCGATACATCTTTTTCCTTTTCAGTTTCATTTGAATAGTTTTGCTATTTATACTATACACTCCAACTATACCATCTACATCCCTTTGTATCATAATTTTATTTCTTATTCGGTGTTAAGTACATAACTTCCCTTACATGTTTTTCCTCATCTTTTCGAGTATATCAGTCTAATAAATACTTGATGTAGCAACCGACCCATGATAACTTATCTAAAAAAAAATTGTAAAAATGTAATTCTCCGCAGTAAAAATATGTCGAATTATATGTTTGTTTTCTACTAGATTTTTCATTTTAAATCTCTAAGTATTATTTTCAGATTACGAGTTAATCTAAGTAGTCCAATAAAATAGTCGTGTCACCACTCAATCAATGAAAACCTTAACGCTTTTCATTGGACGAAATACAAGTACGAACTCTAGAAAAATGATGCAATAAATAAAAAACTTGGCGCCGACTTTATCGCATTTGAAGGTGTAGTAAAATGAAACTAACATATTATACACCTAATAATAGAAATACCACAGACAAACTGTTTTTTTTTCAGATAATACCCACTTAAATTTCTTCTTTTTTTTCTTAGGGTGTCTCTCCTGTAGTCGCGAGTTAGCGGTCCTCATAAGCTGGATTGCTGACAGTCCAAACCAGTCTTGCAGATTTTGTTCTTTGTCTTACTGCTGATCTTCTACTTTCTATTTTTCCTTGCAGAATTACTTGCAGTAATTGATATTTTTCGTTTCGCATAATATGTCCCAGATATTACAACTTTCGCTTTTTAATTGTGTTTAGAAGTTCAACAGAAAACTTCAACATTAGATATTCGTTCAGTCGATGACATTTTCAGAATCCTTAGGAAGAGCCACATTTCGAAAGCTTCCAACCTTTTTGTTATTGGTTTCCTTAAGGTCCATGTGTCTGCTCCATACAGAAGCGTAGACCAGACGTAGCATTTGATTAGCCTTCTTTCAGTTGAAGATCGCTACCACATACCTAGTACTTTTTTTAGCTGGCAGAACTATGCTCGCACTTGTTCTATTCTACACTTTATCTCTTCGGACGAGTTTGCTTTGAAGTTGAATTGAGTTGCCAAGTATTTTCTCCACACGCTTTAGTTTGGTGTCTCCGAATTTTAGTTCTGCGTTGCTGACATTCCCCTTTGATACCACCATGAACTTTGTCTTTGAGATGTTTATTTTGAGTCCACATTCATTGCTGACTCTATTTAGTTTGTTAGCCATCGAGTTTAAATGTTTTTCATTTTTTGCAATAATTATGAAGTCATCAGCATATCTTAGATTGTTGATTTTTGATCCGTTAGCCGCAATTCCTCCCTCTATTTCTTCAAAGGCTTCCTTACAAATTTTCTCTGCATACATGTTTAAAATGGGGGGCGATAAAATACATCCTTGTCTTACTACTCTGACAATATCAATTTCTTGGGATTCTTTCCCCTCCACGGTTATAGACATATAGGATTCGATGATATTTAAGTCTCTGCCGTCGATTCCTTTGTTTCTTAGTATATCTAACAGTTTCGTATATCTCACTTTATCGAACGCTTTTTCGTAATCTATAAAACTACGAAGCGACCAAGGATATCTTCATCCTCTTTTAATAAAGTCCATGTTTCAGCGCCGTAAAGCAAGAGTGGGATGATCAGAGTCTTATACAGAGTCTCCTTAGTTGAAACTGACTGTCGCTTATGTCTTCTTCTAGTTTTTTGTATATTCTGTTATGTATTATTAACTTTAGCATATGGCTAATTAAACAGATTGTCCTGTGGTCTTCGTATTTGGAAGCATTATTCTTTTTGGGCAGCGCTATGAAGGATGATTTCAGTCAATCTTTTGGAATGTCTCCAGTTTGGTATATTTTATTAAACAGATCTACTATCACAGATATATTCTTTTCCTCTATTAGCTTTATAAGGTCGTTTGGCATTTCATCGGCTCCAGTTGCTTTCCTGTCTTTTGAGTTTTATATGGCTTTGATAATTTCGTCTTTAAGTATCACCGGGCCTGACATTTCTATTATCTATTGTCGTCATATTTCCGATCATAAGTCTCGATTTCCCTACATTGTTCTGACCAGAATATGTTCTTTGCATCTATATCTGTCTTGGTTCTGTTTGGCTCTTCTTTGTTCTTCCATCAGGTGTAGGATCTCGTTCGTCATCTAACCCTTCCTCTTTACTTAAGATGACTTTTTCCCGTCATTGTAATTGCCTGTTTTATTTTCTCCCATTTATTTTCTGCGCTCATATCATTACTAGTGTGCTCTTTGATCTGTTGCAATTTTTCATTCATGACTCTGGAGATCCTGTTTTTGGTTTCATGTTTTCTTAGTAACTTGAGATCCATTTTCCTCGCTTGAATCCCCTTTCTTATTTTTCTTAGCCTTATTTTTATGGTTACTACTACTGGGTTGTGGTTCGAATTAATGTCAGCAGCTGGGTACGTTTTAACTGAACTCACTTCGTTTCTAAATCTTTTGTTGATGATGATGTAATCTACAATATTTAATTTCTCACTCCTCTGCCATTTGTATTGTGTCCTGATGAAGTCCATGTGTAAAGCCTTCTATTTGTTAAATTGAACCACGTGTTCATCACTGCTAGTTTCTTTAAGTGACAGTATTCTAATCGTTTTTTCCGCCTGTCATTTCTCACCCCTAGTCCGAATTCGCCAAATGTGTTTTCGACTCTGCCTCTACCTATTTTAGCATTGAAATCTCCCAGTAGAATATTGATCTCTTCCTTTTTCGTCAGTGCAAAGGCTTGATCAATTTCCATATAGAACTCGTCGTTATGGTCGGTCGTCGGGGCGTAAACTTGTATGAGGTTAATTTTTGATTTTTTATTCTTCATTTTCAATATCATTACTCGATTGGATAATCTTACTATTCCAGTTATTAGGTTTTTTAATTCGGTTTCAATTATGATTCCTACTCCATATCTGTGCTGGCCTTCTTCCGAGCACGCATAATATAATGTGACATTTTCTCTTGTTAGATCTCCGTTTCCTTTCCATTGAACATCACTCACGCCTTCTTCGTCTTCCTATTTCGGTGAGGTTATGATCCGAAAACAAGGGATCATAACCCAACCACTTCACTGCATTTCTACTGATCCACCTGTAGGGTTCGCCTATTTGACAACAGAAAATGTCGGCAGGCCTCCCGATTTTGGATCACTTGGTGAATGAGGCCAATCAAATACTAGTGTCGTTGCGTTTGTATAATCTAGGCGTTTATAGGCCTGCCTCGCGATATCTTTGGAACGTGCATTGATATTGCCTTTTAACAGCGCTCAAATGATCTCTTCTTTGAACGTGGCAATACCAGCTGAGCCGGTCGCGATCTATTTTTCGTAATAAGGTTTCCTTGACGTGAAGACTTCCACGGTTCTCGAACTTCTTATTCGATCAAGCTTTGTCACTCCTGTTGTCATGTGAAGCACCTTCATCTCAGCTGCCGTTAATTTACACTCATACTTTTTTTACATTGTCCAACATTGTAAACCGTATGTGAGCGCCGGACACACAGCTACAGTGTAGAGCCTTCCCTTCAACTTAGGGGAAATTTTTCGGTCACAGAAGATAGCGGAGTTTTCTCTCCACTTCATCCACTCTACGCTTACGCGATGATTGATGTCGTCATCACAGGTTGCTTTGTTATTGATCATAGATCACAGATACATGAACTTTTCGCACTTGGGAAGCACTGTTCCATTCAAATAAATGTCTGGACTAGGAGTGGATGGAGAGAACGGGCAGCACAAGTACTCTGTCTTTTTTGAACTAATGCGATACCCATTTCCCTCCTGAACGTCCTCCCACACATCAAGTGCTCGTTGTAGGGTTTTCACTTATGATGGCTCCAAAGTCAGCAAAGAATAATTGATGTACCTTGGCGTCCGTCACTTCACCTTCAAGCAGATATTCAAGGACTGTAATAAAGAGCAAAGGATTTAAGACGCGTCCCTGGTGCACCCCGACTTTCATTGGAAACTTTTCGGTTACTCCAGCGGGACATCTTACTCTTGTATTTGCTCTTTCGTACATGTCCATGATCATCTGTAGGTATACATAGGTTTCTGGAGCCCCTCGATGTCTCAGCGCCCATATCAGATCTCGTGGTTGTCTGTCGAATGCGTTTTCAAAGTCAACCAATACAATATGCAAATCCTTTAAGGAATCACTATGTTTTTCCATTACGATTATTATACTTTGGATTGCATCTGTGGTTGATTTACTCGCGACAAACCCGGAGAGAGCCGTGTTATTTTTCGCAGTCGGCCACTTAATACCCACGATCTTCATGGTGTGTGACATCAGTTTGATTGAATGATAATTATCACAGTTTCGCGTATCACCCTTCCCTTTATATACAGGGAGAAAGTATCTTTCCCTCCATTGATTCGGCATTGGATCACCTCTCATAAATTTGGAGATGATAATTCTAAGCTATCTGAACCCGATGGCTTCCATGTTTTTGCAGAACTCAGAGGGCGTCTCGTCTGGCCCAACCGCTTTTCGTTTTTTGGAGTATATGACCGCCTCACTAACTCCTTCGACTGTAATGTCGGGTATTTTCTCACAGTTAGGGGTGGCTCTTGGGAAGTATAGCCGAGGGAAACTGTTCATTCAAGAGTCGTTCACAATACTGCCTCTGCATAATTTTGTCGTCATCCACAAGAAGCTGGCCATGAGCATTGTTAATGAACTTTGACGAATAAATCTCCTGATTATTCCTCCTTTTTTGGGCGACTATTTTGAAGATGGTTGCGCTTCTGTTCATACTGTGTCGTCGCAGCACCTGGATAGCCTGGTTTGCATCAGTAACCGGGGAAGATATTTTCTCCAGCTCCCGATACAGGCTGGGCGCACTTCTTATTCGCTTTTTTCTTGCAACATCCGTACTCCAATTCGAGGCGAGCTTTTTCGTTTTTATTATTAGGGGGTACTTTGACCAAGCTTTGAAAGCAGCTTGTTTTCGAATTGCCATAACATGTGCAAAACCAAGTTAATGTTGAAGCCGTTATTGAAATTAGTATTTGAGATACCTTTCTCATTCACTCAATGTATCTCAAATACCAATTTCGTTGTGTTAACATCATTGTAAGCATTTTTAAGTGGAGAGGTGTTTTTGAACCGGATTCTAACCGGAGATGGAAAACGGGTTCTTTGTAATAACATTAAACGTCGCACCAATGGCTTAATCCAGACGACTGAACATCACAATATCCCAGAGGTGGACAGGATTTCATCCGCTCAAGGTATTACTGTGTTTATGGTGAGATGCTGATGAATAATCCACTTTGAGCTGTTGCCTTATAATCAGACTATCACAGCAGAAGTCTACTGTCAAAAGCTGTGCAGATTAAAGTCGGCACTAGAGCAGAAACGGTCAGGTCTGATTAATCGAAGAGGATGTCTTTGCCATCGGGATAACTCTCGCCCTCATGCAGCTTAGACCACGTGCACGCAGTTACAGTAGTTCGGTTGGGAATAAATAATACCGACCTCCTTGTTCTTTAGATTTAGCACCTTCAGATTACGACTTGTTCTGAAATTTGCAACACTTCCTTGATTGAAACAATATAAGGTCTTGAAATGATGTCCGAGAGCCTCTTGTGGTAATTTTTTCGTCAAAGCCAAGAAATTTGTTTAGTGGCGGTTTTATTGACGGTTGCCTGAGAGGTGGAGAGAAGGAAATTAAGTACGTTGACGACTTAATGTTTGTACTTGGGGCAACGTATTTAACATTAAACAGTCACTCGAAAACTGCGCAAAACTTATGTTATAATCTGATAAGTTGTTGCAAACTTATGTATATTATTTTATTATACAAGCTAAATATAGTAATATACCTATATATAATATAATTATAATAATAATATAATAAGCATACCTACTATTTTACATTATTTCTTGTTTAATTTACATTTTCAAATCATTTGCATTTTACTATTTTGCTACAAATTATTTATTTGTACGTATTCAACTTTTATTATTGTGTAGAGTAAATAATTGCAATCACAAGTAATTAAAAACCACAGTAGAACTAGGAAAACTAATTGATAAATCAGAGAGTTGTAATGGTTGATAATTGTTTATTATTATTCTTAAATGATTAATTAAGTTATAGTTAATTAATACTGAGCAATCAATGCAATGATACATTGTGTCCGGTAACAAAACCCCATGCCCCAGAACTTAATGGTACATATACAAAATTGTATACTCGTATGTAATTCCTACGGTCAAGATCAAAGTGTAATACTCGTACTGCCTGATTTCGCTGTATGTATGTATTGATTTTAGTCGACTTTCGTTTCAGTCTTTTTAGAGATTCTTGTGTTTTATATACCTGTGATCTCCCACATTACTCACATCATACTACTATACTGGTATGTACTCGTATGTAGTTATTTGTCTTCCCTCAGTGAAATTCTTTTACCATTTTCCGCGCGTCGCATCAGTTTCGTTCATTTTCAATTCATGCAGTCGTGCACCAATCGCCTGCAATAGTTATTCTTACGTCTTACTTATAAGCAAATATCTCAGGGTGTTGAGTTCTACCAATTGGAATAGAGTGTCCCACCCAGTATTTTTTATGAAAATATTAAGACTCTTCTTGAGTGCTTGTCTGTTAGAAACCAGTATACAAAATACATTGGTTCATGAAAGGAAATTCGTACAGCTGCTGCAGATGATTGGCTACAACGACGTTTGTTATGTTACCCTAGGTTAGATTGGTTAGGTGTGGAGTGGCTGTACATTGAAACAGCCTACTCTTTGATCTCCATGGATGCCAAGAACCCGAAAATAGAAAATAAAAGTTCCTGGGATTAGTCCTTTTGTCAATCCGCCTCCCCAAATCCCGATTTCTGTATGAATTTTAGAATAGATTTTGGTGGCTTTGTAAACAGTTTGCCCACATTTTTGAAGACAATTTTCCAAAGATCATCTTTCTGATTTTACTAAGGCTTGGATAGATTTGATTTATTATTTACATAACCTTAAAAAAATGTTTGCAATGAAGATAGATAGATAGATATTTCTTTTTTCCCTTTTATAGTATTGTACAATATACAATATTTTTTGGGTTCTACACAGCTTGCACAGAGATATGATAACTCAAATTTTATCTTACTACTGAAAAGTATTGTTTAGAGATAAAATACAGATTTGTAACAATAAAACTACATTGAAGGAAAAACTATAAGAAAAAACCTTCACATAATTTTAGAGTTTGGGTTGTGAGTTAGAATACTATGCATTCTTGTCACAATCATAGAAAAACTGAACATAAAGATATATAAAGTAACAATTTTTTAAAAACAAATTAACAAGAATAAATTAACAGAAAGGCAACTTTTTAAATAATTACATGAATGTACAATATTATGTTAATTAGAAAAAACCCTTGAAGTTGAAATAATTAAGCTATTACATAGGATAAATAAATAAATAAATTAATTAATTAATAAATAAATAAATAAATAAATGAATAAATATATATATATATATATATATATATATATAAGTAAGTATATACGCAAAAATATAGGTGCACAAATAAATAAATAATATGATGTTTACAATGAAGTTTCATTTTCAAATAAAATCAATAAGAACGTGACTTTTTCGTCAGCCCGATTGACATTTTTTTTTTATATTCCCATTTTTAAAAATAGTTTGTTTTTAAAAGTTATACATACACACATATACATTTTCATTAGCCTGCAAATCATTCATAAGGGTCGTGGGGGTAGGATGCTCAGGTGGACTCTGCATCTTTCTCCATGCTCCAGGAGAGATATCGGACTTGATCCAACCATCTGTTTCTAGGCCTACCCAGGGGTTTTGCGCACTACGAGTTATTCCAGCAACACCGCGAAGGAACCTCATTTCGGCATCTGGTATCCCCGATCTTATTCTTCCGGGCCTTCTGAATTTCATGTTTTGTCGCCCCTCCATTTACTTTTATGACTGCTTGCAATCTACTAGGCATCGAAAGAATGAGATTTTGGGTAACATCCGGTGTTATTTCAGACCGAGCATTCGGTAAAGCGAAATGTGCTGGATACCGTTAAGGTCTGGTCATTGGGGGTGGATGTAACTGTTTAGGCACACGGTACAGGAGCCATTCCTTAACTATTCTTGCCGTGTGCTTTGGTTCATTGTATATTCCCAGTCTCAGACTAATGATCACATATGGAGCGATAGCGTGGGCAAATCGAACTAGTCTAGTCACAACGAGGAAAACACTCACTAAAGTGCAAAGACTTGTGTGCCTCTGTATCACAGGGGCAATGAGAACATGTCCACTGCAGCCATGGAAGTACTCCTAGACCTAACTTCGCTTCATCTCGTTGTGGAGCAAAATGTAAAGCGGACGATCCTAAGGATGACAAAAGCCGGTATTGGAAGAGAGAAATGCATTAGTTGATTCCCAGGGACGACAGTATCAGCAAATTTAACTTTGGGAAAAACTTTGGGCAACCACACAATAAAGTGGTATACAGGCGGTTCGAGAACTGAGAAAGGCACAGGGGCAGGCGTGTTTGGGCCAAACGCGAAGCACTCAGAACCCATGGGCAAGAGTACCAACATCTTTCAAGCTGAAATATGTGCTATAGATAGATGTATTCAACTCAACCTTAAAAGAAGATACAGCGATTACGACATAGCAAAACTGTCAGACTATCAAAGCACTTGACTCCTATGGCATTAAGTCGAAACTTGTGTGTGAATGCTTACAAAAACTTAATGAATTGAGTAGAAGCAACAAAGTAATGCTCTGCTGGATAGCCGGTCATGTCGGGATAAAGGGTAATGAAGCAGCAGACTCCTTGGCAAGACAAATAGCTGCAGAACCCTTCATTGGACATAAACCATTTTGCGGAATGGGGGAACATACCATACGAGAAGAATTAAACAAATTTGAGAAAGAAGGCAGTGCAAGAACCTGGAATAGCACTACAGGTCTGAGATAGCTAAGAAACTACTGGGATTTTACAACCGGAAAAGATTCAAGGCCTGCATCTGCCTTACCAAGATCAACCTACGAATCCTAACAGGTTTCCTAATGGGGCACTGCAAACTCAGGGAACATTTACGGAAACTAAGTACAACAGATGAAGGCCTTGCAGATTCTGCAATGACTCAAGCGAAATACCGGAACTTCTTCTGGAATCTTGTGGGCTACTGACTTACAAAAGATTTAAATACTTGGGCAAGTACCAAATATCAGATGAGGATATGCCAACCATGTACTCACTTCTCATTCTCCAAAAACAAACTGATTTGGATAGAGAGCTTTAAGGTATTTTCGCCAAGGCAAAGTAAGAGTGTATGACCTTCAAACAAAATTCCGAAGAAATTATAATGTGAGGGGAACTCTAGTGAGGAAATAAACCTCTCCAAGGTACTAGCAGGGGGCACAATAGACCATTAGGTCACAGTGCAAGATGCAAATAATAAATAATAATAAATTCGCGCTCGAGAAAGTGACCCAAAATTGGGCAGATTCTGTTTGCCGCACTTCGTCAAGAACCCGCGGTGGTCATATTTTTTTTTTTTTTTTTTTATAATTTTGCGCGCAATCAAAGGGTTATGAATACCTTTTACATGTTTACACACAGTGCGGGTGTTGGAAAGTATGGATAGAGAGAGAGAGAGAGACCGATTGTTGCTGTAGTGGTTCTTGAAGCTCAGTTGTTTGCTTCAGAAATTCTCCGGGGGTGGCATCCAGATAACTGGGGAGATTTTTGCTATTTTTGTCTTTTGCTTCTGATTCACAGTACTTTTTTCGCTATAAGCCTATAACCGATGTCAAGGGCAAATCACCATCAACAGAGCGAACAAATTTTCCTGTTCGGAGCACTTCTTAAACGCTTCAGAAGAAGGCAGATGTAAGCAGTTTCGATTAGATTGGATAATTTTAAATTTATTTATTTATTGTATAAGAAAATATAATTAAAAGTTAAAAAAAAAAAAAACAGTTTTCATTAGAACATCATGTGGGCGCCGTGGCGTAAGTGGTTAGTGTGTCGGATCACTACGCATGAGGTTCCAAGTTCGAATCCCAGAAAACACCAAAAAAGTTTTTTCACGGTCCCACCTCTCGCGAGCGTCTGACAAACATCCGAGAGTATTGTTGTCACGAAAAAGCTTCTCAAATCGCCGTTCGGACTCGGCATTAAACTGTAGGTCCCTTCCATTCGTGTAAAAAATATAACGCACACAACATGAGAGCTAGGCCCTGGCACTTTAAAGAGCTGTTGCGCCAAGTATTTGTATTTGTATTAGAACATCGTTGATCTATTCAGATCAATTTTTCACAAAAATCACTTCAAGAATGAGCTCATATCGGCGGAACGTAATTCATAAAGAACAAATATTACGAGCTACTGTCTAGACAATTGTCGGGCTACGCCATATGAAAATGCTTTCTATGAGCTTCTAAAGGAATCGCTTCGTAAGCATTCAATACAAAGTGCTTACAAGCATCTACCTCCGGTTATGAAAAGTAAGTGCTTACACACTGCATCCTCTGGGAGCGCTTACTATTTTTCCCGCTGGGTATGAAGAGTAAGCGCTTACACACTACATCTTCTGGAAGCGCTTACTATTTTTCCCGCTGGGTAGATACTCGTACATATGTATGTATTCGAATAAAAAGTCGCCACAGGACCTACTGGAGGCTTTTGCAGCGTTAGGTATCGTACTCGCAAACACGGGAAATAAACTTACGAGTACTTTCTGCAGAGGAAACATAGGTTCGATTGTTGATATCACCTATGTCACCAGCTGTCTGACGAAGAAAATAACATGGGAAGTGAGTGACCGGTACACACACAGCAATCATCAAGCAATTATATGCAAGACCCATACAGAGAGACCAAGCTTAAGGGGTTATACGCAGTTAGAAATTTAAAAAAAATCGATTTTTTTATTGCATTTTCGGAATGTATGTATATCTATATATTTGAGTATATTCTCTGAAAATTGCAAATCGATCTGGCAAATATTCTTGGAAATACACGCAGATTTGTAAGGACGTCCCGGAGCGTGTGTGACGTCTTTTGAAACTTTGAACTCGTTTTTCTCAAAACGGTGTTTTTAAAGTCAATGAGCACGATTTCTCGAAAACGCCACAACCAATCGGTCTGAAATTTTAACACAACCTTCTCAGATATACTCTTCAGGGATTGATCGAAGGAATAAGATCCACAAATTATTTCGATTTTTTAAACAATTTAACGAACAAACTGGTCGAAAATCGGAATTTTTTGTTTTTGGAGCCGCCATTTGTCAAAAATCAAAATTTCGACTATTCCTTCGGTCAATCCCTAGATTTATCTATCCACTAATAGAATCTTTTTAGTTTTTCTTTTATTTTAAATAATCCAAACCGGAGATATTGTGCTCACCGCCAGACACCTTTTTTGGAGGACCTCAAGGAGATCGTCTACAGGAGCACTGTAACTCAATATTTTTAAAAATGAAACAGGGATATATAGCTAAAAGTTACCACTACATGTGTTAATACTTCTTGTATTTGTCAAATAAAATTCCTTTTCAGAAAAAAATCGTAAATAAACAACTTTTTTTGGCCTTACTTACTTACTTAGGTGGCGCTACAGTTCGGGGCGATGATTCCCTCTACTGCGTCGTCCCTCGGGATTAGATTCGAAGACTCTGCGGGCCGGAGCGTTGGTGTCCATTCGCTCTACATGTCCTAGCCATCTCAGACGTCCAATACGCAGTTTTTTGACTAGGTCGATGTCGCTGTACAGCTCGTATAGTTCGTGATTGAATCTTCTCCTCCAAAACCCGTCAACGCAAACGGGACCGAAAATCTTACGAAGAATTTTCTCTCGAAGCGACCAAGGATATCTTCATCCTCTTTTAATAAAATCCATGTTTCAGCGCCGTAAAGCAGGACTGGGATGATCAAGGTCTTATATAGAGTCTCCTCAGTTGTTCGAGATAGGGCTTTACTGTTGAATTGCCTTATAAGCCCAAAAAAAAAACAGCGATTGGCAAGAGTTATTCTTCGATTGATTTCTGCACTGATTTTGTTTGTAGAATTTATAGCAGAGCCAAGGTAGACAAACCCATTTTGGCCGCTTCCGCCTCAATGCTTGCAAAAGCACCGGTGACAGCCCGCTGAGATCTTCCGATAATGTCTATATCGTCGGCGTATGCAAGCAGTTGTACAGACTTGTAATAGATTGTGCCTCCGGTATTGCCTTGTGAGTTCCGCACAATCCGTTCAAGTACAATATTGAAGAAGTCACATGACAGCGCGTCACCTTGTCTAAAACCTTTTTTGACATCAAAGGTCTCGGTGAGGTCATTACCGACCTTGATGGAGCAGCGAGCGTTCTCCATCGTCAGCCTGCACAGGCGGACAAGTTTGGCAGGGATGTCAAAACTAGACATGGCTCTATAAAGCTCTTCCCTATAGATGCTGTCATAGGCGGCCTTGAAATCGATAAAGAGGTGGTGAGTATCGATTTGGAATTCTTGGGTTTTCTCCAGGATCTGCCGAAGTGTGAAGATTTGATCGATGGTGGACTTTCCTGGCCTGAAACCGCACTGATAGGGTCCAATCAGGCTGTTGATAAAAGGTTTCAGGCGTTCACACAATATCGCAGAAAAGATCTTGTATGCGATGTTGAGGAGACTGATGCCTCTATAATTGGCGCAGTTGAGGGGGTCTCCTTTCTTGTGGATCGGGCAAACGATGCTGAGATTCCATTCATCAGGCATACACTCATCTGACCAAATATTAGAAATGAGTTGGTGTATGCACTCTACCAATTCATCCCCAGCTGCCTTGAAAAGTTCGGCCGGTAAGCCGTCAGGTCCAGCAGCCTTGTTCGATTTTAGCTTGGATATTGCTATCCTCACTTCGTTTTGGTCAGGTGGACGGAAATTTTGATTATCATCGTCTATGTTGAATGGTTCATTGTGCCTGACAGCGGGATGTTGGTCTTCGTCGCCGTTATACAGTCTGCAGAAGTAGTTTTTCCATATTCTCAGCACCGACAGTGATTCTACTACGAGGTTTCCATTTTCATCTCTACAGGTTTCTGTACGGGTATTACTTCTCTGACACGTTCTTTTTACCTTTTGGTAAAACTTCCGTACATTGTTCCTGGAGTATAGACTCTAGATATTCTCAAACGCGCGCTTCTCATGCTCTTTCTTCTTCTTTTGGAGAAGCCGATGTTCTTCCCGTCTCTTTTGCTCGTAAAGCTCACGAGCAGCTCTCGTCTTCCTTTGCAGCGCCGCTTTGTATGCCTCTTGTTTTGCTGCATGCACTCGCCGGCATTCTTCGTCAAACCAGGGGTTTCGCGGTGGTGGTCGAGCGAGACCCAGCACATCAGTCGCGGCGTTTCTGATGGCATGTTGGCAGCGTTGCCACTGGTCTTCGGTACTTGATGCTGGCGGAAAAGGGGTGATTGAGAGATTTCGGGATACGCGTTCACCGAAGAGTCTGGCGGTCTCTTGCGATTGTAGATTTTCGACGTTAAATTTTCTCACAGTAATTCTTCGTTGTTGCTCAGATTGGGATATCCGCATTCGTACCTTGGCTACAACAAGGTAATGATCCGAGTCTATGTTGGCCGCTCGGAAGGTCCGGACATCCAGAATACTGGAGGCATTCCTTGCGTCGATCGCAATATGATCAATTTGGTTGATCGTTACATGATCATTGGACCGCCATGTCTGCTTATGAATGTCGAGATTAGGAAACCATGTGCTTGCTATGGTGACATTTCGCCCCACAGCGAAATCAATTAGCCTTAGTCCGTTATCAGACGTGGTGTCGTGTAGGCTATGCTTACCGACTGCCCTACCAAAGACGTCCGCCTTTCCTATTTTGGCGTTAAAAACGCCCAATACGATTTTAACGTCGTATTTAGGACATTGCTCGTATGTTTTGTCGAGGAGCTCGTAGAAACACTCTTTGGTGGCAGGGTCCTTTTCTTCTGTGGGGGCATGAGCACATATTAGGCTTATGTTAGCGAATTTAGCCTTGATCCGGATAGTCATAATACGCTCGCTCACGTGTCGGAAGCTTAAGACTTCTTGCCTAAGTCTGCCGCGTATGACAAATCCGCATCCGAATAAGCGTTGCCTGTTGCCTCTGTAGCAATCACCGTAGTAGATGTCACAGTTTTTCATCCTCTTTTTGCCCGGCCCATCCCATCGCACTTCCTGGATGGCGGTAATATCTGCTTTATAGCAGTCTAGGGCCTCTACTAGTTGTTCGGCTGCACGTGGTCTGTAAAGGGACAGAACATTCCACGTACAAATCCGAAAGTCGTTGTCCTTATTTCGTTTGCTGGGGTCGTCATCAGTTGAGTCATCCTTATCCGAGGCTTTTGGTTTTTTCGGAATCATGCGTTGTTTACGTGGTAGGGAAGTTACCCCGACGGCCTTGCAACTGCATATAACCCCTTAAGTAGACCATCTATAAATCTAATACAAAAACGGGGATGGAAGCCAAGCTCTTTTGATAGAAAATTATTCTATTCCATTTTCCAGGCCTGCTAACAACAAAGTCGCACAAGCCGTAAGTCAAATAACAAGTGCTTGCGATGCCACCATGATAAAGAAAACAAGAAATAGTCACCGCCCTCCAGTCTACTGGCGGAGCGAGCAAATAGCCGAACGGCGTAGCAAATGTCATCGAGCGAGGAGACTATGCACACGCTCCAGAACAACAACTAACTGCACCGTCTTTCATGAACAATACAAGGCAACACGGAAAGATCTTAAAATGGCCATCCAACAATGTAAAAAAAATATGTTTTCTGGAGTTATGCAGCGAAGCAGGTAAAAATCGCTGGGGCTTGGTTAACATAGTAGTAATGAAAAGCAGCCGATTTCCACGTGCCCTAAATTTCTGCATATGATCATCACAGGACTGTTTCCAGAATATCCGGAAGTGCACTACGGGGAGGAGGAAACTACAGAGCCACTGAATACATCGCTAGTTACTGCAAATGAATTGTTCAACATATGCAAGAAATTTGGAGATAAGAAGTCACCAGGTCCTGACGGCATTCCAAATATAGCTCTCAAAACGGCATTCAAAGCGTGTCCAGATATGTTCGTAGAAATGTACAATGCGTGCTTGAAAGAAGGAGTTTTTCCAAAACAGTGGAAAAGGCTGAGCCTGGTACTACTCCCAAAAGCTGATAAGACTCCAGAAGAACCTTCATCATATCATCCACTATGTATGCTAGACACAACAGGAAAAGTTCTGGAACGAATCATCTGCAACAGATTGGAAACAGCGATAGAAACTGCAGGCGGGCTTTCGGAACACCAATATGGCTTCCGGAAGGCAAGCTCAACAGTAGATGCAATCAGCTTAGTGGTTGAAACTGCACAAAAATCGATAGAAGGCAAGAGGTGGAAAGGGGGTTTCAAGAAATATTGCTTAGTGATAACCCTGGATATCAAAAATGCATTCAAAACTGCAAACTGGAGCCATATACTAGAGGCACTCAGAAATTTACGAGTTCCAGTGTATCTCATAAAAATCGTGACGAATTACTTCAAGCGCAGTCTTAACCTACGGCACAGACAACAGACCAAAAGAATACAAGATCATTGGCAGAGTATCACAGGGGTCAGTGCTAGGTCCCTTACTCTGGAACGTCATGTACGACGGGATCTTGCGTCTTTCAATACCCAAGAAAATAAAAATTATCGGCTTTGCGGATGACATTGCAATCGTTGTAACTGGCAAACTACTGGAAGAGGTGGAGCAGATAAGCAACTCTACAATTAGGACCGTACTGAACTCGCTGAGTTCGGCTGGTTTCACGCTTGCAGAACATAAAAGGGAAGCGGTTCTTATAAGCAGCAGGAAAAAGAAGGAAATGATAAATATTACTGTAGGTAGCCACACAATAACATCGAATAAAATACCTTATACACTAGATACGAGGCTATCCTTCAATGAACACCTCAACAGCGTGTCTCACAAAGCAGCGAATGCCAGCGCTGCTCTCGCACGAATCGTGCCTAATACAGGAGGCCCTAGACGCACTCAAAGACTACTTTTGGCCAGAGTAATAGCATCTACGTCTAATCCTCTACGCCGGCCGCAACAATTTGGGCGAGAGCCATGACGACTAAAACAAACAGAAGTAAGATTGCCTCAGTGTACAGAATATGTACAGTAAGAGTATGCTGCGCATACCGTACTACCGCCAGCGATGCAGCCTGTGTGATAGCAAAAATGCCGCCAATAGACATCCTGGCAGAAGAGCAGTGACGACAATATGAATTGAAACGCTCAGAACGAGAGCAAACTGCTCCAACCGGCGAAACCCAACAGATCTCACGAAGGATACAGAGTATAGGATATTGGCAAGAACGCTGGAACGCATCTGAAAAGGGTAGGTGGACGCATGTGCTCATACCTCAGGTCAAACCATTGATAGAAAGACGGCATGGTGAAGCAGGGTTTCACTAAACCCAGTTGCTGACAGGTCATGGATGCTTCCGTTTATACCTACATAAATACTAGCATGATGACAGCTCCTACTGTCCACGATCTGCTGACTGCATTGAAAATGTCGAACATGTGTTTTTTTGATGCCCACGATTTCTAGACGAGAGAGAAACACTGAGGCAGAAATTAGGCGTGCCACTAACCCCCGAAAACACAGTTGGTGAAGAGCTTGGGATGCAGTGTCTGAAATTGCTAAAACTATCATGAGCAAATTAAGAATATTGGAACGTGAAAGAAACGAGTCCAACAGGACTAACACGAATACAAATCACAACTAAGTCATACACCCCATGACATGCCAAGTAGGCGCCAAAAAAAAATAAAAATCTGAAAAGTCGCCAGAAATCGCTAAAATGTCGGTAAAGATCTGAAAAATCCGCTAGATCTATCGCAAACAAATCGCTAAAATGGCAAGACTGATTCGAAGGTGATTATTATTGTTTACTATTTACTACATGGGTGGGTTCAAAAATGATTTCTTTTATTCAGTGCATGAAACCAAAAGCATTCAATTTATGTATCGAGGAAAAATTCTGAATTTAAATAAGTAATTCCCTGAAAACAGTTAAACAGACTCGCGGGTACTTTCAATGAGTACCTACTAGACGCCTACTTAGCACAAAAAATAAAATGACTGCAGAAGAACCAATTAAAAAGTAAATTAGATGTCTACATAATGTACGTCCAATAATAACAAAAAACTCGTTCAAGTTCTGCTGTCATTCTAGTGATGTTCTTCCTTCGATGAGATGTGAAAAGACATTAAAACTTTTCCCATTTTATGGTCCTTATATTTCATTATACTTCTAGTTCTACTTTATTATTGTTTCTTTCCTGATTAACTTAAGTAGACCAGCCTCATAGGCCAGAATACTGATTATAAATGTTAATTCCTTTTTATCGTTTTATGTCCTCCTCGCAACGTTTAATTCATAAATATTAATAAAAGCACAACGCACCGCATACTTACTATACGAATACACGAAATGAAAACTACAACATTACATAAGGGAATGGAGATGTGAAAAATTGCGCCACCATTTTACTTTGCTCCTACTTGCCTAGTCCTAATCCCTGCCTGCATGCACCCTCATCCACTGTGCATTTGTTAATTAAGAATTGTTTTTCCCCCCACACATATCTACACATTTTTTTTCCTTACTTACCTTTTCGGCGCGCGGCAGGAAATACTCTCTCTTCGTGCTACAACCAGTATCTAGATAGTCATATATCTTTCTTGCAGATGGTCATCTAACACCAAACACACACACTGACGACTTTTTTTTTTACGATACACATCAAAATAGAAAAAAAGGATGACCAGCAGGCTGGCACGAAGGCAACAAAAGGCGACGGCCAATTAAAGAAAATTTTCAAATACCATTGAGGCCTCCCTCAGCCCATTGGTGGACGAACGAATGCTGAGGCATTCATCCATCCAAAAATGGGCATTCATGGATGAGTATCTAAGAAAAATAAAAGCAACACAAAAGAAGATGAAGAAGATGGTCGGTTGGCATCCAATTGGTTCTCGTCGCTGGACGAGTCGATCAACCATGTTATAGGCATTGTCGGTCACAACTGTGAAAAGATACTCGTACAAATTTTCTTTTTATTTTCTTGTTATTCAGACATATCTCCATAAAAGCATACAATAAAAAGAAATCGAAACGAAGGAGGTTGAGAGGAGACGACGATGACGACGACTACAACGGATCAGAGGACAGTCAGCCATTTATGATGTTACCATAAAAGATGCCCCTGAGGTGAGGCTCCATTGAGGCAGAGAAGAGCGCGGGAGCCGAACCAGCAACAACTGGCTCAGATGCTGCCACTAACAGCAGCAGCAGCAGGTTGATCATACACTTTAGTTTTATTCAAAAGGATTTCTCTACTTCCCTTCATCTTTTTGTTCTTTTATTCAAGGGTAATAAATGAATAAACATTTTTTTTTTATATTTTCTCGCTTTTTATTCAGCGGCAACGAAAGGAATTCCGAAACTGGACACTAATAGAGATATACGTAGATACTTTTTTCCAGTTTGGTTTAAGGCAAAAAAAAAAACGACACATTTCGTAATGCATTATCACTGGGCGAGATAAAGAAAAGACAGTAACAGCAGCTAAGGGTGTGGGGGAGAGTCATAAATGAAGATGATGGATCTCACATGGATCGATGGCAACGAGATTCAATTAAGTCAATTTCGGATCATAAAAGTCAAAGTTAGCAGATGAAAATTAAGGTAACACAAGACGAGTGATTTTGACCAGATATTTATGCATTTATTAGAGTTTGGTTTCGTTATGGATACTCCGATAGATCGTTATAAATTATGCATTAACTGATTGGTGATAGGAAAAAGGTTAGGTTAAGCCAGATAGAGATAGCAAATTCACAGAATTGGACAGTTTTTCTATTTTGTCATTTATGGGTGCCGATTGATAGAGGCGGCGCCTATTGATTTTAGTTTTTCGTAGACAATACCTTTTTAAAGTTTCTAATTAAGAAGTTTCCCAAAGATTGGTTTATGACAAATCAAAGATATAAAATCTTGAAACAGGGAAAGCGAATTAGGATGGTTGTTGGCAGATAAGTGATGGAAATTGAAGTAGAAAATATAAGAAAGAATTCGAGTTTAGTTTAGGCGATGTCGTGTCCGGCTCGTTTGGAATTCCCACTCAAAAGAGTATCAATAAACAAAGAAATTTTGTCTTGGCTACAAAAATACCACTTGGAAAGGTAAATAAGACCCACACATCCACTGCTGCAACAGTGGTAAACGCGTCCAGTGATGGTCAATTTATAAAGTTCAATATTTCATAAATTTGTTTTTATTGTGGAACAAAGATTTGTGAACAAGCACAGAAACAGAGCCGATTACATAAGTACAGTGCTGAGACCAGTGCCTTTGATAGAAGATTCACTGTCAGAGCAAAGAAACAAATCGACCGTGAATGCCGAAAAGTTGGTGATGGTCCCCTACACTTATAATGCCAAAATGGATTACAGAATTGATAACGTGATGAAATAAATGGCGCGACTAGGTCGCACGCACTTTCCGGGTACGCCTGGCTCTGCTCTAGATGCTTTGCTGAACTTACCTCCCCTTGATACTTATATGATGGGCTGCACTATCAAAGCCATTCATCATCTTAAACGGGGTGGTTTTTGGTATACTCCACACTGGAATTTTGATGGTCTTGTGGGGTACTTATCTTACGACTCCAGACTTATGAATATGCCGTCTGACGTAATGATACCAGAACTTTGGTTGATGCGCAAGTTCAGAGTCGACTTTCCTATTCAGGACTGGCTTCGGCTAGAGTCCGAGCCAGGAATGGAATGCAGTCGTATTTTCATGGACGGTTCCAAAACCGTCATTCAATAACATTCGACTTCTTTTCTCATTATGCAAATATGCATCTGTTTTACAAGCGGAAACTTATGCCATCCTAATGGCCATGAACTATGTTGTGAAGAACAGGTAGAAGAGACGTAGTATTTGTGTCTGTACGGACAGTCAGGCTTTAACCACTTCCACAATAGTTCGTGAAACCAAAAACTCTTTGAACTCGGTCGCAAGGCTGAATTCTCTGTCTCTTATCCGGGTCCCAGGTCACACTGGGATGTTGGGGAACGAGATCTCCGATGAGATTGCTAGACAAGGGTCAGAGGAGGCTTTCTCTGGTTCCGAACACGCGTTGGGCCTGCGTCCTCGGTTAGGGCTTCCATTGACGATTGGGTCTCTCACGAACACAATTGTGTGTGGCATGACCCTCCAGGATATAGGTTGACTAAACGAATGCCCCCGGACGTCTGTAAGAAATCAGCGGCATTCTTGCTGTCTCTCAGAAGAAAAGACTGTAGACAACTTATTGGCGTCTTGACAGGTCACTTTGCTTTCGCCAAGCACCTTAACATGCTGGGCTTGAGTGAGACTATAATTTGCGATGCTTGTGAAGAGGGCGACGACACCGCGAGGCATTATCTCTGTGAGTGTCCAGCCTCTGCTCGTATCAGCTGGCAGATCCTCGTTGCTGATGTGGTGAGTGCTGGTACTGTAAACTCCTCATCACTGAAGTGGTTGCTTGGCTTTCTTAGAAAGACAAGAAAGTTCCAATAAAATGGTTAAATCAGGGTTTGCTCTCTGGTAGTACAATGGACCAGTTGCGTCTGAGTACTGCAGTCGAGCGTTTCCTGTCCTGAAAAAAAAAAAAACCTAAGTTGCAAATGCTTCGAATGTAACATTTTCCCGAAAGCACATAGTTTGAAAACCTTCTGAAACCTGGTATGCCATATCCATGCATATGACAAATATTGCGGCTGATAGATTGCCCAGAAAAGACAGTTTTCGTTTTAGTAATTTTTGTCAAAAATTTGGTGTACAATCTTTTGTAAAATATTTCAAGGAACTCAAAATTAAATTTAAGCAAAATCGTTTAAGTTGCTGTCGTGAAAATCGACTTTTATCAAAATCGGCCTTAAGTAAGATACCATTCATTTTAAGGTTAAGGTTAAGGAAACAAATCAGTTCAGCCGTTTAGGCTGCAGACGAGCTGTAATTCGCTCAAGAGCATATTGTGACTAACTGAAAAGGAAGCTTCAACAGGGACTTCCCTTCGGAAGCTTTGTAAATCAGTAAGTAACGTTTTCACTTCATAGCCTTCAAATATTTGACATTTTTAAATTAAAAAATTAGATAAATTCAACTAAAATGATTTTCGGCATTTCCAAACTTATTGACAAATTCATTGACAAATGTTTGGGCCTTACATGTTTAGAGCCTGCTTATGAAGCCATGATTGCACTCATTAGTACAAGGAATGAAACATCTTTACAGATGCTGCGGCGTATTTTTTGGATATCCTGGACAACTTTCTGTATTCTATATTCGCTTGCTATTGTAAGTATGATATACATATGTATACACACACATAATTTTATTAATTTTATTTGGATAATATTTTGTTTCTATTTGTGTATTCAGATTCATATGCGCCCTTCTTCCGTTGTGCACTCTTCAAAAAGGTATAATTAAAGGCCCAATTAAATTTGAAAATATCTATCTTTACATACCTCAGACGATCACACCCTTTTCGAAAAAAAAAAAAAATGTATGATTCAACCCACTTTATGGTTACTATGTTTCTAATAGACTTGAATAATTAAAAAAAAAAAAGACCAAACATTTAGCTCCACAAGCTTCTTGGAGAGCTTTTGTCATCTTTGGGATTCTGACCGATTTCAGGAAGTAAACGTTGGGTAGGCAACTTGCCTAAATTCAGCAGTCTTCTGGTACCGATAAGATTCACGAAATAACAGCTCCTGGACAATAACAATGAATGTAGTTTCTTAACACCCCCGATTGCAGAAGCACTTTTGCGGGCTACTTTAGTGGCCAAGTGTTTTCTAAGTACTTTTCCACCGGTAGATCTACGGGTCGTTTGTGTTATACTTTTGTGTTTTACACTTACTTCACTTTGAACATAATATGTTCGAAAAGACAACACCCGTACATTCGACACCACCAGAGGCCTTAGACAAGACGAATCACTGTCATGTAGCTTTTTAAAGCTTACACTTGAGAAGATAGTCAGCCCAATCACTCTTTTTTTCACTCTTCTCTACTCTCCTATTCTGTATAATATGCCAGCGGGAAATTTTTCCTTTTTCACTTTCCTCCTATCCTAAACGAAGTTCAAAAAAGGGAAAAGAAATCCGCACAAGGAAAGTACAATAGGTATCACAAACGTTTAAAAATTAGCGGAATACAATCACATTTCTCAAAATTTGTTCTCCAACAATCCAAGCGAGAAATTAAATGAAAATGAACATTGGAGCAATAGAATATACTCCTTGCAAGATGAGTTTAGCGGTCAATGAAAGCAAAAAAAGGACACCCAACATCGGCGTCTTGGACAGAAAGCCACAATAGAAGATATAATGTTGAGGTAGTAAAGAACATCAGTGGGGAGATCAAACGAAGAATTATTCTTGCTTAATTCTTCTTAACAAAGCCCTATCTCGAACTACCAAGGTAACTCTTTATAAGACACCAATCATCCCAGTCCTGTTGTATGGCGCAGAGGTATGGGCTTTGTCAAAATCGGATGAGAATGCCCTTGGTTATTTTGAGAGAAAAGTTCTTCGAGCGATCTTTGGTCTCGTCTGCATAGACGGTGAGTGGAGGAGTAGGTACAATGCCGAACTATACGGCCTATATAAGGACATCGACTTAGTCAGAAGAGTTCATTTACAGCGACTAAAATGGCTGGGTCATTTAGAGCGGATGGAGCCCAACGTCCCCGCCAAGAAAGTCTTCGAATCCACCCCGGATGGACGACGCAGTAGAGGACGATCTCGCAGTAGATGGCACAAACAAGTGGAGGGGACCTCAACCAATTTGGCGTGCGCAACTGGAGGCAGCTGGCTCGTAACCGTGCTGGCTGAAGAGGTTTGTTGGTTGAGGCCCAGGTCCATCCCGGGCTGTAGCGCCACCTAAGTAAGTAAGTAATTAATTTTAAATGTTAAGGACAAAAACTGTCAACAAGGAGCAAGAGAAGATTTTGATAAATTTTATAGAAGCTCATCGCGTCATTGCGTGCGGGTTTCATAGAGGAAGCAAGGAAGAAGTAATATGCTTTTGGAAGAGGGCAGAAGTACAGGGTGACGCACCAATTGTGCTACAATAGGAAATTCAAATAACTTTTTTTTTAATCAATGTACTACATTTATTTTTTTTTATTGTATAGAAAATTCAATTTTATTTTATATAACTAATTGTTTTTGATGATGATAGACCGTAAATGACCTCCATGCTCATCCACGCATATGCGACACCTGATCAGAAAATTATTCATTGCGGCCTGAAGGGTAGAAGTCGGGATCGCCTCAATTATTATTTTAATGGACTGCTTCAATTCAGTCAAATTCCTTGGTCTCGTTTTGTACACCTCTGCTTGACAAAATCCCATAAAAAAAAGTCTGATGCAGTCAGGTCAGATGACTTTGGGGGCCAGCGGAAAGTGGAGTTTCTGGATATTAATTTGTTTGGGAATTTTCCAAATGCTGTTGAAACGGATACGTCTTCGGCGCAGTTCTGGGTAAAAAAAACTCCTTCAACATCTTTAAATAACGGTCACCATTGACAGTAACTGTTACACCGTTTTCTTCAAAGAAGTATGGCCCCACAATGCACCTTGATGAAACTGCGCATCACACAGTGACTCGTTCTGGGTGCAGTTCCGTCTCATGTAGTATTTCTGGATTAGATTCACTCCACATACGGCAAATTTGGTTGTTAACATTGCCGTTTAGATCAAAATGGGCCTCATCAGACATAAACAAGCAATTCATCAAGCTGTTGTCTTCTTCGGCCATTTCAATCATTTTCTGGCAAAATTCCAAGCGAATAGGCAAATCCAGAGGGTTTAACTTGCTTGTAATTTGGACTTTGTACGGAAACAAGTTTAAGTCATCATGAATTATCCGTTGTAATGACCGTCTGCTAACTCCAATTTGCGCCGATAAGTTTCGAGTCGAAAAATATTTACCAGCTTCATAATGGTCCATATACTCGGGGGAGTGCCGCCAAACTCCCGCCTAAATTCCCTTTGGACGGAAATGAAGGACTGCAAAGCATGGTACCGCGCACTATCCAAATCCTCTTTTCGGTATCCCAAGCATTCATTTTAATAAATCTAAATAGTAACCTGCCAAATAAAAACGTTTGGCCTATGCTCTTTCAACCAAAAAGGAAAATTTGTAGGAGATAAAGAAAATGTGGACATTCCGCATCTCCTTGTTAACAAAATTGCTAAAAGATGCAGTAAAAAACCTAAGGTAACAATTTACTTTTTATTCTTTTGACAAAATTCGCAATAATTCTCCTAAACAGTTAATTTCGAAACTCGAGAAATTCGTTCTTCCGGATTCGAAGTGAAAATTATTTCCCCGTTGATTCAGAATAGGAGGATTTAATTCTCGAGAAAAATAAAATTCTTGAGGAAAAACTCCCGCTAATATTCATAATTGGGCTGAGTATGAAAATCTCAGGTCTATACATTGGGAACTATCCTCTACAAGAAAGTGCAATTTCTCCTATGCGGAAGATATTTTCATCTTAGGTAGAAAAAAGTGAGCAGACAATGGCGCCCTCAAATCAGAAGTGGCTCAGATGTGTACTATTTTAAACAAGAATAAGAAGAATACACATACAAGTTACATATGTAACATACCTACAAATATATGCTGTCAACAGTGACGTATTGGCCAAAAGATCAAGATGGATAACTATAACTTTCAAGTAGTCAAGGAGTTAATCTACAATACATAATTTCAACTATTAATTCTGCCAATAGCCGTGTTTTCGTGAGAACTATACAAAGCAAAGTGAAAGGTTCTCAACAAGACGATCTCCGGACAATCAGGCTAAAAACTTTTTTTCATTGTTTGAAGATTGGTGATTGAATTGAAATTGAATTGATAAGTATGAACAAGTTGTGATTAAATTTGTGAAATACTACTGAATCATTCAACTTGAATGAAAAATCTCTTTTCAGTGCCCTCTGAAATTGAGTAGCGCAAACTAAACATCCCAACTCAGTTTTGACTGAAGATAAAAGATAAAGTGGTTGTCAGTCATTTTTTCTTATTGTACTCCGTGCTAAATCTTACTTCACTGAGAAGCGACGTTTCACCAAAGCGCACCTTATGATGGCGTTTGCAAGTGAAAGGAGATCTCAAGCAATTTGGAACGCGAAACTTAAGACAGATGGCAAAGGATTATTTTGGATAGAGAGGCTTGTAAGTTGATGCCTGGATTCACCTGTCATTTATGACGCGAAATACACAGGGTGGTTAACTTAATGTCAAGCTGACACAAACAATGTTCAAATGGCTAGCATTCAGTAGCAAATTTGAGTCTTTTCCATATTATTTTTAAAACTAACCAAACCCGACCCAAAAGTTTTATGGGAAAAATGCTATGGGATTTGGGTTAAGAATAGAAATATGACTTTTTCTATTATGCTGCTCTAGTCCTTTCCTTCGTAGAATGAAGAAGTGGGCACTAGTTAAAAGAGCATTCGACTTATTTTCACCTAAGATGCCTGGAACGCAACGCTTTCATTTGACTTTTTAAATCTAAAAAACAAAATCTTCTTTCAACATTTCTAAATTTATTGTCAAATTCGTGGACTTAAAATAAATCAATGGTTGCACTTGCCAGAAGGGAGGATGATTCCTTTTCACAGGTGCTGCCGAATATTTTCTGGGCATTCTGGACAGGTTTCTGTATTCTATATGCCCTTGCTGTTTTTAGTATATGTAAATTTCTTCACAAATATTAGAATACTTTTCAGTAATATATAATATCTTTCTTATTGTTATTTTATCCAGGGTCATATGCGTTCTTTATAACTCACAAACAGTTCAAAAAAGTTCAATTGAGGGTAAGAAAAAGTCTTAAAGCATCTATATTTATAGGCCCAGGAACAAAGTCATTTTCAAAAACAACATTTTAAGGTTCAGTAGCAAAATCCATTTGGTGGTTAAAAAAAAAATGCATTTCTACAAACTTAAATAAAAGAATAAAAATCATACTTGTATTTATATAAGTGGTACATACGAAAGAACGAATATATAGAAATTGCGAACCTGGCTTGGAGATTTCATCTAGTTTTTTGATGTTCCAAGAAATTACGGACTGATTGGTCTCAAATGCTGATAATAGTAGGAATGTAGAGCCTTTTGACGCTATATAGTTCAGAGTACGAGTTAGTTAGGCACTGGCAGTTCCAAAGGCGAGAAAATTCGAATACTCCATGGTATTATCTAAAATAATAGTTTGGTAAAGATTTCTTTCGGATTGACTTTTAATTAATTTAATTAAATGCCCATAGGGATCAACAATATCTGAAGAAAACTTCACTGTTTCGCTTTGCAACTCTTAAATGTTATTGAGCATTAGTCCCCAGACTTTGGAACGTTTGCCAAAGTTGCACTTGCAATTTCTCAAACTTTGTTTTGACTACGCCAATCTCTCTGCTGTAGCAGCACCTGCCAGCTTATAATGATGCGGTTGACAGATCTGTTTTTAATATTACTACTTACACTGAGTTTACAAACAAACTACCATTCGTGTAGGGGAAAGAATATACCCGAGGTAGGCATGCCTGTCCTAAAAGGCGACTAAAATCCAAGCCCCGTATGCCGAGTGTACGTATAGTGTACACAAAACATGCAATGAACAAAACGAAAAGGTGGCAGTCCAGCTTTACTGGAAAATCCACCCTTAAGAAAGAGATAGACTTATTAAAAGAAGAAAATAAGGCCCTAAAGAACACACATATCCAGAAAGAACGCGAATGTACTCCAGCACGCTTAGCTAGTCGGGAATATCACACCGACGAAGAAGAGCTAGCACGCGAAACGTGTCGGGTCCCAAGGAAAAGACCTAGTTAGAAACGGAGAACCAGTTTATCGCCCGAAGGCCAGCCCCTAAAAGAAGAAGAGCACAAAGAACCACAAGAAAAGCAACTTCGAGCTTCGAGAAATGAATACTCGGAGCTCAAAGAAATTTCGGCCGGCGTGCAGCAAAGAAGCGTTCTTGGGCCGCTTCTTTGTCTGTTATATACTCGTGATATACCCAAGAAGCGTTCTTGGGCCGCTTCTTTGTCTGTTATACACTCGTGATATACCGAAAGAAGATCGTACTATCCTTGCTACGTTTGCCGATGACACCGCTATCCTAGCTGTAGGTCAATCGAAGAAACGACTACACAACTGCAAAGCACACTGAATAAAGTAATTGAATGGAAGTAATGAAGTAAAGTAATTGAGGGACTGGCGGATCGCTCTCAACGAATCTAAATCGGTTCACGTGAATTTCTCTTATAGGAAAACGAATAACTTGCCAATTTTTCTAAACTTGGCCCGAATACCTTTTGCAAACGAGACCAAATACCTAGGAATGACACTCGACGCAAGGCTGAAATGGAATCCGCACGTGAAAATGAAACGTAAAGAACTCGAAATTAAATATAGAGAAATGGACTGGTTACTCGGAAAACATTCCCAGCTCAGTACTGAGAACAAACTGCTTTTATACAAGCAAATTCTAAAGCCGGTGTGGACCTACGGTATACAACTTTGGGGTTACTTACTTACTTACTTAGTTGGCGCTACGGTCCGGGGTGGACCTGGGCCTCAACCAACAAACCTCTCCAGCTAGCACGGTTACGAGCCAGCTGCCTCCAGTTGCGCACGCCAAGTTGGTTGAGGTCCCCCTCCACTTGTTTGCGCCACCTACCGCGAGGTTGTTTGCCGTTTTAGCCCATAGAAACAACGATTGGCAAGAGTAATTCTTCGTGTGATCTCCCTACTGATGTCATTTGCGGAGTTCACCATAGAGCCTAGGTAGACAAAATCCTTTACTACCTCAAAATTATATCTGTCTATTGTGGCGTTCTGTCCAAGACGCCGATGTTGGGTGTCCTTTTTTGTAGACAGCATATATTTTGTTTTGCTTTCATTGACCGCTAGACCCATCTTTGCTGCCTCGATCTCAATACTCGTAAATGCCCCATTGACTGCCCGCTGAGTTCTTCCGATTATGTCAATGTCATCGGCATAAGCGAGTAGTTGTACAGACTTGTAAAAGATTGTACATCCGGTGTTGGCTTGTGAGTTTCGTACAATTCTCTCAAGTACTATGTTAAAGAGATCGCATGATAGCGCGTCACATTGTCTAAGACCTTTCCTGACATCGAACGGTTCGGTGATGTTCTTACCGACTTTGATGGAACAGCGAGAGTTCTCCATCGTCATTCTGCACAAACGGACGAGCTTGGCAGGGATGTTAAGACTAGACATGGCTCTGTATAACTCGTCTCTATACACGCTATCATAGGCAACTTTTAAATCGATGAAAAGGTGGTGCGTATGTATCGATTTTATATTCATGAGTTTTTTTCAAGATCTGCAGTAGTGTGAATATTTGGTCAATGGTGGACTTTCCCGGCCTGAAACCGCACTGATAAGGACCTATCAGGTTGTTGACGATCGGTTTTAGGCGTTCACATAATACGGCAGACAGGATCTTATATGCGATGTTGAGGAGACTTATACCTCTGTAATTGGCGCAGTTCAGAGGGTCTCCTTTCTTCAGGATCGGGCAAACGATGCTGAGGTTCCATTCATCGGGCATACTTTCGTCCGACCAGATTTTATAGATGAGCTGGTGCATGCTCCTTACCAACTCATCTCCTCCTGCCTTGAAAAGTTCAGCGGCAAGGCCGTCGGCTCCAGCAGCTTTGTTGTCATCGTCACTGTTGAATGGCTCATTCTGCCTGACAGCGGAATATTGGTCATCATCGCCGTTTAACAGTCTGCAGAAGTGTTCCTTCCATATTCTCAGCACCGACTGCGATTCTACTACGATGTTACCATTTTCGTCCCTGCAGGCTTCTGTTCTGGCTTTGAAACCCTGGCATATTCTTTTTACCCTTTGGTAAAATTTTCGAACATCAATCCTGCAATAAAGTCTCGCAATCTCCTCGATCGAGCGTTTCTCATGCTCCTTTTTTTTCTTTCTGAGAAGTCGATGTTCCTCTTTTCTCCTGCGCACGTAGAGCTCGTAAGCAGCTCTAGTCCTTCTATGCAGCGCCGCTTTGTACGCCTCTTGTTTTGCTGCATGTACAGCCCGGCATTCCTCATCAAACCAGGGGTTTCGTTGTGGTGGCCGAGAGAAACCCAGTACATCAGAGGCGGCATCTCTGATGGCTTGTTGGCAATGCTGCCACTGGTCTTCCGCATTGGCTCCTCGGAATGTCCGGACACCCAGAATATTGGAAGAGTGTCTTGCGTCGATCGCAATGTGATCGATTTGGTTGACCGTTTTTCGATCAAAGGAAAGCCTTGTTCCTTTGTGAATGTCGAGACGTGGGAACCACGTACTAACTACGACAAAGTTTCGCCCCGCTGCAAAGTCGATTAGCTTGAGTCCGTTGTCGGATGTGATGTCGTGCAGGCTGTGCTTTCCGACCACGCTACTAAAGACGTCCTCCCTTCCCAACTTTGCGTTAAAATCACCAAGGATAATTTTAACGTCGTGGCTAGGGCATTGCTCATACGTCTTGTTCAAGAGCTGGTAGAAGTCATCCTTTGTCGCGTCGTCCTTCTCCTCATGAGGGGCATGAACGCATATTAAGCTAATGTTGGCAAATTTAGCCTTGATACGGATAGTCATAAGGCGCTCGTTCACATGCCGGAAACTCAAGACTTCTTGCCTAAGTCTGCCTCCAATGACAAATCTGCACCCGAATAGACGCTGTCCTTTTTGTCTGTAGCAATCGCAGTAGTAGATGTCGCAGTTTTTCATACTCCTTTTGCCCGGCCCATTCCATCGCTCTTTTTGGATGGCGGTAATGTCTGCTTTGAGACACTCTAGGGCCTCCACAAGTTGTTCGGCTGCATGTGGTTTGTACAGGGACCTAACATTCCACGTGCAGACACGAAGATCGTTGTCCTTTTTACGTTTGCTTGGGTCGTCAACAGTAAATTCATCCGTATCCGAGGCTGTTGGTTGCTTCGTAACCGAAGGT
The DNA here is from genome assembly GCA_945910035.1 of Brachypalpus laphriformis. Taxonomy (NCBI): domain Eukaryota; kingdom Metazoa; phylum Arthropoda; class Insecta; order Diptera; family Syrphidae; genus Brachypalpus; species Brachypalpus laphriformis. Next base: position 132,882,689 of record OX246755.1, read on the forward strand.
TTTTTACGTGGTAGGGAAGTTAAAGCGACGGCACAACCCCCAACCTGGAGGACCAGATCCTTTTTTAACAGCCCCTAGGACGAGGGGCTGGATACACCGATGTCAGTAACCCACTTCGGGGATATGAGCGCTGCCGTTGGCCCATTAAGGGTTCATCCGCCACCATCTCTTTTTCAATACCCTGACGTAGTATTGAAAATCCTTACAGACCTCAGTTTCAAATATGTCGAAGTAGCTTCGGTAAGGTATCCGCTGCTCTGTAGACGTCACCATTGATTCCATCGGGAGAATTCATCCTCCGCACGTCCTCCTTCTGAGGACCTCTTGCTAGACTTCTGAGACGCATATTTCAGCCGATCAGGTCAACAAGAGATGCCTCGTCCGGTTAAACATATGCGCGCTGAAGTTCACCCAGATGTGCTTACGCAGGTCCGAGTGTTCAGCTACACATATATCGTCAGACTCAGCATATGCTCATCGTTAGTTCACTATCAGATAGCTATCCAGCGGGCACCACGGGGAGGTGATGATGCGATTTTGCCCACTACTTTGGGGTTATACCAAGAAAACAAATGCCAATATTTTACATACTATTCAAAAGTGTGCTAAGTGCTAAAGTGCTAAGAGAAATTGTCCAAGCACCTATTATTCCTACAACATAGGATTCATTCGGTTACCTCTCATGTCAAAAATGAACTGCGGGCTCTTAGTCTATAGGGAAAACTCTTTCATTACACTTGCGAACAGCCACGTCAAAAATTGTGCAATCTCATGCACTAAACGCGTAAAACCTTGCAAAACTTTGTACACCGATCTTGTAAAACTTTGTATTATCATACTTTATGGAGCCTCATTGCTTCTTCCATCAAGGACGTGAAATTTGAAGCAACAAAATACTCCTGCTATATCTCCATAAGAGGTTCATAAAGTAAACTTGGCGAATAGACAGCTCAAAGTGATGTGACACCCCGTTAATCGAATGGACACTTAGTTGTTATTGGATATGAAATGGGGCGTCTTTAGCTTACTAGGGATCATAACTCGTAACATATTTGTTGTGAGCGGATCAGTAGAAATGCGGTGAAGTGGGGGGGCTATGATCCCTTATTTTCGGATCATAACCTCGCTGATAAAAGGAAGAAGAAGAAGAAGAAAAGGTGAGCCTCACAATTCTCTCCGTCTATCTGTCATCTGTATATCGCACCACAACCTAAATATCTAGACCTATTTACTTCAAGCTTTATACCTTTGACCTATGGGTTCATGTATCATGTTCTGAGGGAATTCGAAATTTTCATTCTACATATCCCCAAAATTGACGGTACAAAAAGTGATTTCCTTCAAATATTGTATTTTCGTTTGTGTACTATCGGATGACATACCAAATTCATCCGATTCTAAAATTGACTATTACGTTATAACTCAGCTACTGGTGATAAATAAGAGTATATACGTTACGTATTATGCATACAGTCGTGCTCTTTATTTTCATAGTTGCTGTGTAGCATGATGGGAGTGCGCTCTATCTCTCGTTAGCGAGGTACTCCAGTAAAATAATTAAGATCGGGCTCAGCGCGAATTGAAACACCTACGCTAGTCGTGACTAACTTTTACTAGCTTTGATTTGATACTGTGGATAAGATGGGTTTGGTGTTAAAAGTATCCAATATTTGCTCTGATTCTTAATAATCGCGCCATAAAGCAAGAGTGGTAAGATGAGCGTTTAATAGAGCATTAATTTGGTCCGTCGAATTAGGAGTTTTGAACCCAGTTGTTTTGCCAAACCGAAGTAGTAGCGTTTTGGATAAGTTTTGACGGTATCCCGAATTTGGCCATCGCTTGGTAGAATTCAAGACGATGAATCCTGTCATAAGCGGCTTTAAAAGCGGTGAAAAGGTAGTAATATCCACTTGATATTCGTTGGTCTTTTCCAGGATTTTGTTGCAGAAAGGTTTTAGATGTTCACACAATACGTGGGATAGGATCTTATACGCGACATTGACCAGGTATATGCCTCGATAGTTCTTACAAGACATAGAATCGCCTTTTTTGAAGATGGGGCATATAGAACTCATACTCCAGTCGCCGGACATGCTTACCTAAATCCATAATTGGGTGATGACTTGATGCATCCGCCCAACCAATACACCACCTCCGTATTTAAAAAGATCAGCCGGGAGCCAGCGGCTTTGTTGTTCTTCAGTTTTCGAATGGCTGCACCAACTTCTTCAATACTGGGTAGTGGTATTGGTTCATCATTGACTGGAAGCGGGTTATCCTCTTTTTCTATCACTCTCTCTGTTTGCTGCCCGTTAAGCAACTGCTGGAAATGTTGCTTAAACACATCAATAATGCCCTGCGTTTCGGTGACTAGGTTGCTTTCGCTGTTATGAAGAGCCTGGAGTGGTATCCTCTAAAGTGATAGTTGATAGTCACACTTGTAACAGTCAAAATTGATGATCGCACTTTTTTAGCTCTCCGTAAAACGATCGCAAAGTCACACAAAAACGATGGCAAAAAGGTGATGATCACGCTGATGGTCACCTTAGAGAGAGCAAAAGGGATGATTGTGATCGTCAACAATCGACTATCACCTTAGAGGATTCCACCCCTGTGTTCCAAACATAATTTGGACGGAATTTTCTTCTTTTCTCTTCTTTCTCTCCTCTCTCGCTGCTCATGTCTTGCGCTGCAGCGCTTTCTTATCCGCATCTTCTGTCAGCCTTTTCCGTTGAACGCACTCATCATCATACCAAGGGGCCCTTTTTGGTGGTAAATAGCTGATAGCCAAGGGTAGTCATGGACACCACCTTGATAATGTGGCAGTATTCGGTACACTGGTTGTTTGCGTTTGTGATTGGTGAATGCCCTGCGAAAAGTTTCTCGGACAGGTGCTCTTTGTAGGTTCTGGCTCATTCTGGCGTACTAAGGCGCCCAACGTTAAACTTCTTTTTCTAGGCGGCTTGCAGCTTCTTCTCGTTTGACAGTCTGGCTCTGAATCTAGCTGCAACAAGAAAATAGTCAGAGTCGACGCTGGCCCCTCGGGAAGTGCGCACATCTAAGATGTTATACGCGTGCATTGGGTCGATTAGCATGTGGTCGATTTGGTTGCGTGTTCTACTATATTTTTTGCATACCTGATCCTATCCATTATAATTCCTGAATCGCAATAATATCTGCCTTGTACTGCGTGAGGACAGATTCAAGTTTTTGGGCGGCACCCGGGGTGTATAAAGATTGTACATTTCAGGTACATACCCGTAAATCGTAGTCCATGGACGCTCTGGGTCGATTGACCAATTGAGGGTGATTATTCTTGTTATCTGAAGCTGGTGTCTCTCTCATAACTAGCTTTTTTTACGTGGTAAAGCAGTTACCCCGATGGCACAACCCCCAGCCGAGAGGGGGCAGATCCATGAGTTTTAGGCCCTTGGACGAGGGGTCGAGAACCGACATCAGTATTCCGCTTCCGGGATATGAGCGCTGCCGTTGGCTCATTTAGAGTTCATCCGCCACAATGTCTACTCCATAACCCTGATGAAGTTATAGAAATCCTTACAGATCTGAGCTTCGAATATGTCGAAGTAGCTTGAGCAAGGTATCTGTCAAAACCGTCTATGCATTCCGCCGTCGATTTCGTCGAGAGAATTCTTCGCACGTCCTTTCACCTTCTGAGGGCTCTTATTAGACATCTTAGATATACTTTGGCAAGAGATGCCTCATCCGGTCCCACAAGTATGCTTAAGTTCACCCATCCGTACTCGCGCGGCTCCGAGTGTTCAGCTACACATGTATAGACGGAGTTGACATACGCTCATCGTTAGTTCACTAGTAGGGGCATCGTGTGGAGGTGATGATGCGTCATTGTGCCTTCCCATGGTCTATCTGTCCCTTATATGAAAATTGAATTGTTAGAGATAATGGGGCATTATTTCTTTTGCTGGAGTTTGTACTTTCAAAACTATGTCTGGAGAATATAGACATGGCAGCAGACATATTGTGTAAATGTGAAAACCGAAAAAGATGGATGACGGGAAACCAATGATAGATGCAATTATTAAATTGACGAGCTTAAAAGAAAAATATGAAACTCTGACACTAGTAACATGCAGACAGATAAACAAATAAAAAGTCATTTTGTAGATTTCAATGCTGATCTGAATTTTGTAAACTTGTAGGCCCCCTCTCTTTATTTTTTCCAATCATGTGTTAATATCAACATATTTCCTGTGCGATAAGGTATGGAAAAAAAACTTATAAAATGATTTAATTTTGTTTATCTGACTAAAAATTTAAAACAAATTAACGCATTTTGCAAAACGTCCCTCGCGTGAGCTAGATCGATTAGACCTATCGTATATGACCGCACGAAGCAATAAAATTAAACAAACACTATTGTTTGCTATATTTCTTTAAAATGTAACAAATAAAATTTTATTAGTTTATCAGCAACTTTCAAGTTCATTTTAAATGACTAAATTTTGGTTTCGGTTTTATTTTTGGCAATTAGCACATTATGTCTGTTACACGCTCTCATTCGAACTATATCCAAATGAGAATTAGAGAAATCCACAACTTTTATTTTATTTTTAATTGATGAATGCGTGTAGCTAATTATTGTTTCATGATTTGGCACTTATAGCAATTATGACTTTTGCGGTCGCTAATGCAACGCAACATCATCATGTGCATTCAAGTGAGAAAAGTGTAGCTCACGCGCTCGAATTAGACTGGTTAATTTGGAGCGAACCAAGTTTTCCATGGACATTGTTTTTTTTCGAATTTTTGTTGGACTAACTTTTATTTGCAGTTGCGGTATTATGAAACTAATGTAATTTCATGCACTGCTTTTTGAATCAGGTATTTTTGATCGACGTTCCGCTATAGTATTTTAAGCCTTACTTCGTGTCAGCACGTCCATTGAGTTTAGGTCGAGGATTCAGTAACAAATTCCCCCATTTACAATTGTACAACATCCTTCATGTGTGTCAGATCAATGAACGCGTAGAGCCTTAAAAGTATTTTGCGAATAAAACGGCCGAATTCCTATCATGTGAGCACACACATTGCACGGGGATAGAGGATGGATTCGGTAATACATTTCTGCTTAACAGTACTGTAAATATAACTATGAAGGGAATTTAAGACGAGCGGCTATACATCTGGGTTGAAAACAATAATGTCTTGAACGCTGTACCATTCCGGCTTCAGGAAGCAATACTCGACAGTAGATAATATTTATAATTTGGTAGCAATTGTTCATCTTAAGTTGGCTGAAAGAAAAAAAGTGTACGAATTAAATTAAGGTTCAAGGAAATCTCTAGTCGACAAGCATTGTACAATGGGTGTGGTTACTAAATTTACTAAACTAAAAGAGGGTATCTATAACAACACACAACAGTATGAACGGGCAAAGGCTCTCAGAATACTATGAGACACAGTCTGATGTTAAACATTGTTGCTGATTGTCATCACTTTTATTTAAAATCTATATAAATGATTTGCATGATTATACATGTGCTCTACAGAAACCTATAGAGGTGAAGAAGGAAACCTCGTAGTAGAACTACAGCTGGTGTTGAGAATGTGGAAAAAACACTTTTGCAGACGGTATAACATCCACAATAAAAGAGATCTGCTCAACTCCGCCAATTTTAGATGCATTTCTGCGATATTGTATGAACGCCTGAAACCTATGACCGCATCTATAGGGCAGAGCTATATAGAGCAATGTCTAGTTTCAACATGCCTCCCAAACTTGTCCGTCTGTGCAGAATGAAGATGAAGAACTCTCGCTGCTCCATCAAGGTCGGTAGTGACCATACCGAGACCTTTTATGTCAAAAAAGGATTAAGACAAGGTAATGCTTCTTTAATATCGTACTTGAACGAATTGTGCGAAACTCACAAGCCAACACCAGAAGCACAATCTATCAAAAGTCCGTACAACTGCTGGCATACGCTGACGATATTGAACTAAATAATTGGAAGAACTCAGCCTGTCACCGGTTTATTTGCAATCATTGAAGCAGAAGCGGTTAAAATAGGTTTAGGGATAAATGGGGGCAAAACCAAGTATATGCTGTATACTGTAATCAACACCGATGAATTGAACAGAACGCAACAGTGGACAGCTATAACTTCGAGATAGTAAGGAACTTTGCCTGCCTTCTATGCAGCGCCGCTTTGTACGCCTCTTGTTTTGCTGCATGTGCTTGTCGACATTCCTCATCAAAGTTTCGTTGTGGTGGCCGAGAGAAACCCAGTACATCAGAGACAGCATCTCTGATGGCTTGTTGGCAACGCTGCCACTGGTCTTCCGCATTTGCTGCTGGCGGCATAGGACTTAGATTAAGATTAAAAGAGACTCGATCGGCAAAGGCTCCGGAGGTCTCTTACGATTGTAGCAGCCCGACGTCAAATTTCCTCACAGTATTTCGTTGATTTCGCTTCGTTCCGGATATCCGCATCCGTACCTTAGCTTCAACTAGGTAGCGATCCGACTCCTTGTTGGCTCCTCGTAAAGTCCGGACACACAAAATATTGGAAGAGTGCCTTTCATCGACCGCAATGTGATCGATTTACAGTTTTTCGATCAAAGGAGAGCCATGTACCCTTGTGAATGTCGAGAAGTGGGAACCGCGTACTAGTTACGACAAAGTTTCGTCCCACCGCAAAGTCGACTAGCCTAAATCCGTTGTCGGATGTGATGTCGTGCAGGCTGTGTTTTCCGACCACGCTACTAAAGACGTCCTCTCTTTCTAGCTTTGTGTTAAAATCACCTAGGACAATTTTAACGTCGTGAGTAGGTCATTGCTCATACGTCTTGTCCAAGAGCTGGTAGAAATCATCATTTGTTGCGTCGTCCATCTTCTCATGAGGGGCGTGAGCGCATATTAGCGCTCGTTCACATGCCGGAAACTCAAGACTTCTTGCCTCAGTCTGCCTCCAATGACAAATCCGCACCCGAATAGACGCTGTCCTAGATGTCCCAGTTTTTCACTCTACTTTTGCCCGGCCCATCCCATCGCACTTCTCGGGTGGCGGTAATGTCTGTTTTGAAATATTCTAGGGCCTCTGCAATTTGTTCGGCTGCACGTGGTTTGTAGAGGGATCTTACATTCCACGTACAGACACGAAGATCGTTGTCCTTTTTACGTTTGCTTGGGTCGTCAACAGTAAAGTCATCAGTAAAGTATCCGAGGTTGTTGGTTGCTTCGTAACCAAAGGTTTTTTACGTGGTAGGGAAGTTAACCCGACGGCACAACCCCCAACCTGTAGGACCTTTAGGAGGAGATTTAGATTAGAAAGATTTTATTTATACCACAGTTTGTTACATCAATTTAAAGTTTACAAAAATCAAAGGCATGGCCTATGACGTCTGCCAGATTGATGGCATTGTTAACAATTAATATACCTATTGTGCCTTTAAGATAATAAATTTACATACATAATTACTTTATAACAGTGATATACCCAATTTTTTTTTTATTTGTAAACATTTAGATTTATTAGAAGTTTTAGTTTAGTATTCGGTCCCTATATATGCTATTGCTGTTTTATACAATAGTATGGATAAAGCTTGTGGATATGAACCTCATCAAGGAGTTCAAACACCCGATCGTCTAGTAAGGAATTATCTCCAAGGATTTGTCGTCTTATATCTCGTAGGGTATGACACCTGCCCGTGAAATGAATAACATCTTCCCTCTCTGCAACGTTACATATACCACATAAAATTAGGAGGTCGTTCCGATGAGGTACGTAGTTTAAGGGAAGAAGTTCTCCTCGCAGGCTCACCATCATAGATATTTTGTGAGTACTCAGCTCATCTTGATAGTAATTATTCTTAGGTTGCTATAAATCGATCTGTGTAGAGACCCCGAAGCATTCTCTAAAAATCCGTTTCTACATCGTTCGCCCACTTTTTCTATTAGAAGGTATAAGGCAGCTTTCCAGCTTGTAATATCTGCTTCCCTGTAGTTTAGAACCAATCCACATTTTTGCGCTAACTCCAGCCATTCACCATACCACCTGCTCCTATTAGATATAGTTTTAAGGGCTGCGATCTTGGGAAGTCTCTCATTTGTCATGTTTAGTACTTCGAGGATATAATCCACTTGCAATTTTAATGTTTTAATAAAAACGAGAGGCTGACCCGTTTCCAACTTATCATGCAGTTGGGAGTATTAGCAGGAAGGTGAAATGACCTTTTAATGTAATATCGTAAGAGTCTTTCCACAGTTTCATATTTTTTATGTCCCCATACTTGCGCAGCATATAGCAAAATAGTTTCGGAGGCAGCTTCGAATATTCTATACTTGCTACTGTGGGTTATATTCTTATTGATGAAACATCTTTTCCACGTTATATTTACTGCGGTTTTGGCTTTATCACATTATCTTCCAGATGCTTCTCCATGCTTGAATTGCTCGTAAAATAAACTTCGAGGTACTTGTAGTCCTTAAGTACCTCAATGATTTCGCCATTATAGGTCCACCTCTCGTTCAAGCAAATTCTATTTCCCCTTTTCTTGAAAATCATCACGTTCGAATTTTCCAAGTTGACTAAAAGACCCCACCCCATAGACTGCAGTAATTGTATAGCCGATTAATCATCGGCTGCAAGGCTTCTGATTGAGTACCCCAGCAAATTCAATGCCTCCTGGCAGGGAGTCCACTAAGTCTTCTATAAATAGTGCAAAAAAGAGCGGACTGTGAAAATCGACTTCAATGTGCACCCTTGTCGTACTCCTGATCTTGCTTGGAAGCACTCGGACTTTCCCCTTCCATTCCAAATCGACACCTGTGTATCTTCATAAAGGTTCTGGATGACTCTTCCGAACTTCCGCGACAATCCCATGCCAAACAGCTTGTAAATTAAAGCTCTGCGGTCTATTGTATCAAAGGCTGCTTTAAAGTCGACGTAGAATACCTAGACTATTTTAATTAAAGCGTCCTTAAACTGGTGTCTTATATTCCCATTATCCATCACAGTATTAAACAAGCGGATAAGTCTGTGACAGAGCTCATTAGTCTCATACTTATAGAACTCTACCGGTATTCCATTAGATCCTACCGCTTTGCCATCTTTCAACCTATTTAAAGCCATGATCACTTCTGGATATGTTATTCTCGAGTCTAATAGTTCATCTTCAAAGTCCAGTGTGGCATATTGGAACACGCTACTACTAACCATAGGATTCAGCAACTCGTTAAATTGTGTAAACAAGACAGTAGGACTAAGCTTTTGATTGATTTTGAATTTTTTACCATTAAGTTTTGCCGCTAGTCTCCAGAAATTTGATGAACTTCGATAATTAGCTAACTTTAAAGCTTCTGATTCGTAGTAAGCCTTCTTCTTTCTTCTACATAGGGCTTTCAATTGGCTACTAGCTTCAATATAAAGAAGTTTAAAAACAAAACCATTATTGGCTTCGCGGAAAGATTTCAACCATGCAAACGACAACTTCTTTGCCTTTTTACATTCTACATCGAACCATGGTTCCACACATTTTTTTTCTATTACTTCTGTTGTTCCTAGGGGCGGGATACGATTCTTATAACTTCCACAATTGTGTCAAGATCAAATTCATGCACCCTTCTCAATACTACGTAAAGTTGTCTTTTATGTATAATTGAAAACTCTATATCTGTGTCCTCAAGCAATAACCGCTAAAGTCGATTTTCACAGTTTCTCAGAAAACAAGTTTGAAGTTCCCTTTTCCCAAAAACTTATGGGATTTTGCTATATCGGTCCTGTTTCTTTGCTTACAACTCGGTAACTACTGCAGAAAAAATACATGGCATAAACTTCGAATATTGGCATCCTTAAGTCAATTCCGTCATAACTTGCGGTTATCGCTTGAGGCCACAGATATAAGACCTTAATCCCAGATCTACTTTACGGCACTGAAACATGAACTTGGATATTGAAGGCGGATGAAGATATCCTTGGTCGCTTCGAGAGAGAAATTATTGTTAAGATGTTTGGTCCCGTTTGCGTTGACGGGTTTTAGAGCAGTTCAATGACGAACTATACGAGCTGTAGAGCGACATCGACTTAGTCAAAAAACTGCGCATTGGGTGTTTGAGATGGCAAGGATATCTAAAGCGAATGGACACCAACGCTCCGACCCGCAGAGTCTACGAATCTAACCCAGAGGGACGACGCAGTAAAGGGCCTCCTCACTGTTGGTTGCGCGCACAAGTTCAAGGGGACCTCAAACAACTTGGAGTGCGTAACTGAAGGCAATTACCTAAAGACCGAGCTAAATAGAGAGGCCTGTTGGTTGAGGCCCAGATTCAACACGAACTCTAAAGCCACTTAGGTAAGTAAGTAAGTTAAAAGGGATTGTGTATTTAGTCATCTGTCATAAAAACCTCGAGTTCTTAGACAAAATCAATAATATACGAGTATATTATTCGGCGTAATAATCATAAAAACTAAATCTAACACTAGTTTGGTAAGCATACACACATCTCAATAAAACAATAATTAAATAATTGTTGTTTTCTGATTTCAACTATCGTTGTTGTTTATATAAAATAGAATCCAATAAAATAAAATAAAACAATGATCCCAATTTAAATAACTTTTTAATTCCTTAATTTCAGGATTGTCGTTTGGATCAACAGTTTTTAAGCGAACGATTTTATAGTCAAATTAATTTATTGATCACCGTAAAACCTTAAGATTTCATATTGTGTGTAGGTAATACGATACCACCTCCACACACCATACAATACATAAAACTTACGCAAACTAGGTGTGGACAAATATATTTTATATTTGAAATTTACTTTTATGCTTTTATTGCATTATACTCGTAAATTAACAAAATTGTGCGAATTTATATTTCCTATTTGCTTTAAAAACATATGAAAATGATTTAGCGATGTTCCTAGGCGGCGACTATTGTTTTAAAGGCAATAAACTTGTCTCATTGTTTTTGTAATTAATTTGTTAGTGTCTTTTTGAAAAAGTTATTTTGTAGCCAGACGCTAATCAGTGTGTACCATATTAAGTAAACGTGTAGAATTTTTAAGATTTTTTCATAGGATGTTGAAACATAGGAATGCAGAATAAATATTTTTAATTTTTAATCGAGATTAAGATGAACAACAGGGTAAACAGGGGCTGTCCGCAAGGTGGCGTGCTGTCTCCATTGTTATGGTGCATGGTGGTCGTCTCTCTGTTGAACACTCTAAATAGTTCTAACGTTTACGGTCAGGCATATGCGGATGATGTCGCCGTACTTTCTGTCGGGCCATGCCTGGCGACGGTCTGTGCTAACGCGCAGGCGGCGCTGGACATGATGGATGAATGGTGTACTAGGAGTGGGCTTTCGGTGAATCCTCTTAAAACTGAGGTTGTTCTTTTTACGAGAAGGAGGATTTTGACCGGTCTGACTCAGCCAGTGCTAAAAGGCGTCACCATTCGCATTTCCAATGAAGCCAAATACCTGGTACACTCCACACTGGAATTTTGTTGAACTTGTGCGACACTTATCTTACGACTCCTGTCTTATGGATATGCCGTCTGATGCAATGACACCAGAACTCCAGCTGATGCGCAAATTCAGAGTCGACTTACCTTGTGTCCAGGACTGGCTTCGGTCAGAATCTGAGCCGGGAATGGAATGTAGTCGCATTTTCACGGATGGTTCCAAAACCAGTCAAGGGTCTGGCGCTGGGGTCTTCGTGGAAGTCGACAACATTAGACTCGTTAGGCAAATATGCGTCTGTTTTCCAAGCGGAAACTTATGCAATCCATTAGGATGAACTATGTTGTGAAGAACAGGTGGAAGAGACGTAGCATTTGTGTCTGTAGTGACAGTCAGGCTGCGCTTAAGGCCTTGCTTAACCCTTTAACCACTTCCAAAATAGTTCGTGAAACCAAAAACTCTTGGAACTCGGTCGCAGGGCTGAATTCTCTGTCTCTTATCTGGGTCACAGGTCACACTGGGATCTTGGGGAACGAGATCTCCGATGAGATTGCTAGACAAGGCTCAGAGGAGGCTTTCTCAGGTCCCGAACCCGCGTTGGGTCTTCCAGCGCCCTCGGTTAGGGCTTCCATTGACGATTGGGTCTCTCACGAGCACAATTGTGTGTGGCATGTCTCTCCAGGTTGCAGGTTGACTAAACGCATGCTCCCGGACGTCTGTAAGAAATCAGCGGCATTCTTGCTGTCTCTCAGCAGAAAAGACTGTAGACAACTTATCGGCGTCTTGACAGGCCACTTCGCTTTTGCCAAGCACCTTAACGTGCTAGGCCTAAGTGACACTACAATCTGCGACGCTTGTGGAGAGAGCGACGACACCGCGGAACATTATCTCTGTGAGTATCCGGCCTTTGCTCGTATCAGGTGGCAGATCTTCGGTGCGGATGTGGTGAGTTGGTACGGTAAACTCCTCATCACTGAAGTGCCTGCTTGGCTTTCTTAGAAAGTCAAGAAAATTCCAATAAAATGGGTAAATCAGGGTTTGCTCTCTGGGAGTACAATGGACCAGTTGCGTCTGAGTGCTCCAGTCGAGTGTTTCCTATCCCGACGAAAAAAAAAAAAAAAGATGAACAACAATTTCATGTCGTCGCAGGTAGAGTTTCCAGAGTCTATCAATAGTATACATTAGCATAGGAACGATTCGACTCAGGATGCTATCCGATCAAAGCCACTAGAGTACTTATGGTGTGGAGGAACATCTCAGGTAAAACCTGCGGTTGCAACCTAGCCTCAGAAGTGGTTGTATATGATGATAATTAGACCCATCATTACATACGGTGCAGTGAGATAGATCAGCAGAACAAGGCACGACAAGGACATTCCTAGGCGAAGTGCAGCAAGTAGCTTGAGTCTATATAACAGGAGCCACCAGAACCTGTTCCACAGCAGCACTAGAGGTGATTGTAGGGATTGCTAGAAAAGATCGCAAAGGAGACCATATTAAAAATAATCAAAGAGGGCGTCGTTAAAGGAAAATACAACGCAACCAAAAGGCGATAAATCCTAACCAAATCGGTGCTGCTTCTGGACTGGTCCAGAGATGATATGGTCAAGAAATTCTGCTTTGAAAGAAAATTTGACTCAAAGCTGAGCATTAAATGTGTTACTCAGAATCTATGGGAATTTCCCCAGCATATTCTAAGAAGAAGTTCACGCAATTGAAAGATGCGCGCACTTCAACCTAGACAGGAATACCACGGGCAAGACATCGCAATACTGTCAGATTGCCCAGCCGCAATCAAGGTGCTGAGCTCACACGAGATCAAATCCATTCTGGTTTGGAAGATCAACGAAATGGGACAGGCTAATAAAGTAACTCTTTACTGGAGGGGAAAGAAGCAGCTGATGCACTAGCAAGAAACAGCTAAGACACCTCGTTCCTTGGACCGGGATAGAATTACACAAAATACGGAAAGAACTGAGGAAAGAAGAAGAGAGCAAATGGGTCAAGAATTGGGATGATATCTTCCAACTGAGACGGGCGAAAAAACTTCTGGCAAGCTTTTATTTCTTACCTTGCTGCGAAGTCGCACTTTCTTTAAACAAGCTCTTTTATCTATTGTGTTCCACATACTCGTACATATGTGGTGGAAACTCGGGATGTCCACCCACGATGCCTAGAAGCCAGTTTTTTTTTTTTGTGCGTTGGAAGGTGTGAATCTTTCAAAGACGAAACTGAGCCCGTACTCAGTAACAGTGTGGGATTTTCACCCACTAAACCCACCTCCCCTCCTACCCTTGGTCCTCGCGGCACTGCCGTCAAACATTTCATCGCGAAGGGGCCTTCAGTGTTGCTCCTGTCTTTGTTGTTCTTTCATGATGGGAGCCACAGTTTCACTTACTGCTTCCCAAGCTTCTTGCGTGCTCAGCATCTGTCTGCTGTTAAGTCCACACCCAGTCTGTTCGCCAGCAAGTTATGATCTTCGTGATATCTTGCACAGTGGAACATGATGTTTTCCGCATCCTCGACTGCTTCTATGGACGTTGGGTAATAAGGGTTATCTTCAAGTCCAAATCTGTGGAGGTAGGCTTTGAAACATCCACGACCAATAATCATTTGCGTCAGGTAGAAGTTCAGCTCTTCGTGCTTCCTATTTATCGAAGGGTCTATATTGAGGATCAATCTCTGCGTCCATCTGCCTTTGTCAGTAAAGTTCCATCTCTCTTGTCATTCTTCGAGGCTTGTTCTTGGTGGTACTTCAGTGTCACTTCGACTCGTCGCTGTTGACACCATTGTCCTGCTGGCACGATATTTCTTTTCTTTTCTATTGGTCTATTGGCATCATTCCAGCCACTACGCATGCCACGTCGTAGAAGGTATTTCGAAAGGCATTGGTTCTGTAGACCGCCTCCGTCTTTTTTCTGTATGATTTCGTCTTCATGGCACCTGCCCATATTTGGGAGCCGTAAAGCATCATCGACGTCGCAACTCTAAGCTAAGAGCAGTATCTTCTTCTGTTAAGATCCTCCAATATTTGGCATGATCCTTGTCAGGACAGCCGTTGTTCTTGCTGCCTTCTCATTGCGTGTTGCAGATGTTGCTTAAAAGTTAACCTTGCATCTATAGTAACGCCAAGGTACTTCAGCTCTGGTTTCGAAACTACAATGTAGTCACCCGCAGTTACTCTTATAGTCTCCATAACTCGTCTGCTGCTGATGAGCACTACTTCGGTCTTTTCCTCTGCTAGTTTTAGGTCGATGTTTACTAGCCAGTCCTGTACTATCCCGATAACTTCATTACATTCGTGCTCCAACTCTTCAAGAAATTTGGTCACTACAACGATCGCTATGTCGTTAGCGAAGCTAATTATTTTCGAGGTCTAGAAACATGTAGCACTTGGGGAACGATGTGCAAACAAAAGAGCTGGGACCTTGGGCGTATTAGCTATATCTTTGTTCGAAATAAACTGTCGGGCGTAAGGTAAGTACATACATATATTGATATTTTCTATGCCACATTGGCCGACCAACCGTAACCAGTGCCGAAAAAGTATATAAAGTCTCATCCGGTATACGCATAATAGAAAATAATGACTAATGTTGCTACATAACAAATAACTTGCAGCTATACAGGCATAAGAAGGGATGAAAGTAAAACCCTCCGCATTTCATTTAATAATCCCTGAAATTTATCATCCTCCAAAAAGATTACCTAAATTTGTGACAAAATAACAAAGCAAAAAACTTTTATTACTTATTTTGAATCCTTTCAAGAATACATCCTGTATTTTACCGTTATAAAAAAAATTGTTGGGTTATTTGCATTCGCGAATTTTAATACTAATTTCCGTGTAATTGAATTTTACAAAGAAGTCACAGGAAAAGGAGGGCAATCCAAAACATGACCCAAAAATATTGCAATATCCCTGGGTATAAGGATTCGACGTGTATAGTTAACCCCGCGCCTAATCCCTCTGTAATATATGCGCTACCTGGCACAATTAACGCGTCGAAGTAATTGTCTCACTCTTTAATTGTAATCTCATTACCTAACTGCCTGCAAGGATACACCACCACTATCACAGTAAATGATATGCAAAGCAATATTTACTTTGAACTGTACCGGTCCTTGATGCACACATGTCCCACGCAAAGGAATTCGTGGAAAATGCAGGAAAATAACAGAAGGACTCAGGCCATTTGTGTTTCTGAACACAGTCAATTACAAGAGGATCTTCTACTATTAGAGATGCTACTCCTGTCGAGAGTACTGAAAAGGATACAAAAATATTTTGACGGTTCGTGTCGAGATAGAAGTTGAAGCGAGAACTGCATGAAATGCACTTTAGTGCGATGATTCAATGTATCGATTGGGAATGTTCATATCTTTTTGAATGCTGATGTATCTACATTTACTTTTTTGAAATCTTTTCACACTTATATGTTAAAATTTTGGTTTCTGTAATTTCTTTTACTTTTTTTTTTTTTTTTGTGGAAAATGAGAAGCGGTATCGACGGATATCACGGGGTATCTGGGGTATGCGGCACTTTGTTTTGACCTCGCATTTTGCTCGCTTGGCTGGATTGCAATTTTATTGATATCCCTCCAGCGAACGTGTCATGAGATACGTGTGTGTGCACATTAAACATGTATAAGAAAGTGGTATGAATGATAACAATTGTTTGTGCCAACAAAATTTTGACAAAGTGCACTTTCAATGGCAAATTCTAGGAATTGGCCGGTTACAAGTGGTTGACCGCTATCGCAGTGGTGAATTTTCTTTTGATGTATGAAACTAAAGCTGGAAGATAATTAGGCAATCAAGCGAATGTTTTATATCATGTTTTATATTATACGTAGGTCAACGTAATTATAATTCGGTTCCACGGGACATATTTAATGTATTTATCTCGTTACTTTCATTGAAGCAAAGAACCTACTGATAGTATCTTAATGAGACTTCAAAGTGTGCTGATTTTTTGTAAATACAAATATAAATAGTTGAACCATGTCCATCCGTCCATCTGTCTGTATGTCACCTTTATTTATGGGCTTTGAGAGGGCGAAGCTGATATGCAAACTTTTCGCAAAATGTCCTTTTTATTTTTATTTTTTTTAAATCATATAAAGCAGTATCAATTTAATTATGCAGATATTAATATCTTATATAATCTGTCCATTAAAATATAGAACTAGGCCCATTTTTTGGAGCGAAGTCTCTGAAAAGTCTAAGAGTAGAATTTTTTCTTTCTTTTTTAATTTGAAATCCGCCTAGAAACTCTCAATTTGTATAAACTACTCTTTTTCAATATTTTTACTAGAAATCGTGAAAAGCTAAGAACATATGTATATCAGTCATACAAAGTACGTCCATATTTTTAGGGAGTTTTCTTTAAAACACGCACACAAAATTCCATTTAATTTCTGAAATTATGTTTAGGTTTCTAATTTTTATTTGACAATGTTACGCCCACTCATTTAGGAATTGGTTAAGAGATTTTGCTGTTCCAGTGGTGTGGTTTTCTGAATTCTTACCACAACAACACTCATTGCAGCGGAAATGATGATCACTTTCGAGAGGACTTGCCTGCATTCTTGCTGCTCTTCTTTAAGTCCAAATTAAGTTGAGTTTTTGATCAGAGAATTTCAGCATACCGAGCTGAATCCAAATTGGCGTTGACATAAGAACAGTGCTATATATAATTTAATAGTTTTTCTATGGAAATTGAATTCAACTGATAGATAAAGGACAACCGCATTCGACTTGAAGAGTAAATGGAAGACCTCCGAAAGGCACCTGTCACTGTTTTTAATTGGACTTATCACTCTGTGTTTTGAACCCAGAGAGCAATACTTTCAGGAATTCGATGGATTCTTACATCTCAACTGATCCTCCTGTGTCGACCACATCAACTCCCTGTGGATTATCATCTTACTTACTTAGGTGGCGCTACAGTTCGGGGTGAACCTGGGCCTCAACCAACAAGCATTTAGCTCGGTCTTTAGCTAATTGCATCCAGTTGCGCACTCCAAGTTGGTCGAGGTCCCCTTGAACTTGTGCGCGCCACCTACGGCGATGATTCCCTCTACTGCGTCGTCCCTCGGGATTAGATTCGAAGACTCTGCGGGCCGGAGCGTTAGTGTCCATTCGCTCTACATGTCCTAGCCATCTCAGACGTCCAATACGCAGTTTTTTGACTAGGTCGATGTCGCTGTACAGCTCGTATAGTTCGTGATTGAATCTTCTCCTCCAAAACCCGTCAACGCAAACGGGACCGAAAATCTTACGAAGAATTTTTCTCTCGAAGCGACCAAGGATATCTTCATCCTCCTTTAATAAAGTCCATGTTTCAGCGCCGTAAAGCAGGACTGGGATGATCAAGGTCTTATATAGAGTCTCCTTAGTTGTTCGAGATAGGGCTTTACTGTTGAATTGCCTTATAAGCCCAAAAAAACAGCGATTGGCAAGAGTTATTCTTCGATTGATTTCTGCACTAATTTTGTTAGTAGAATTTATAGCAGAGCCAAGGTAGACAAAGTCCCTTACTACCTCGAAGTTATAGCTGCCCACGGTGACGTTTTGTCCAATTCGTCGGTGTTGGTTTTCCCTTCTAGTTGACAGCATATACTTGGTTTTGCCCTCGTTTATCGCCAAACCCATTTTGGCCGCTTCCGCCTCAATGCTTGCAAAAGCACCGGTGACAGCCCGCTGAGATCTTTCGATAATGTCTATATCGTCGGCGTATGCAAGCAGTTGTACAGACTTGTAATAGATTGTGCCTCCGGTGTTGGCTTGTGAGTTCCGCACAATTCGTTCAAGTACAATATTGAAGAAGTCACATGACAGCGCGTCACCTTGTCTAAAACCTTTTTTGACATCAAAGGTCTCGGTGAGGTCATTACCGACCTTGATGGAGCAGCGAGCGTTCTCCATCGTCAGCCTGCATAGACGGACAAGTTTGGCAGGGATGTCAAAACTAGACATGGCTCTATAAAGCTCTTCTCTATAGATGCTGTCATAGGCGGCCTTGAAATCGATAAAGAGGTGGTGAGTATCGATTTGGAATTCTTGGGTTTTCTCCAGGATCTGCCGAAATGTGAAGATTTAATCGATGGTGGACTTTCCTGGCCTGAAACCGCACTGATAGGGTCCAATCAGGCTGTTGATAAAAGGTTTCAGGCGTTCACACAATATCGCAGAAAAGATCTTGTATGCGATGTTGAGGAGACTGATGCCTCTATAATTGACGCAGTTGAGGGGGTATCCTTTCTTGTGGATCGGGCAAACGATGCTGAGATTCCATTCATCAGGCATACACTCATCTGACCAAATATTAGAAATGAGTTGGTGTATGCACTCTACCAATTCATCCCCTGCTGCCTTGAAGAGTTCGGCCGGTAAGCCGTCAGGTCCAGCAGCCTTGTTCGATTTTAGCTTGGATATTGCTATCCTCACTTCGTTTTGGTCAGGTGGACGGAAATTTTGACTATCATCGTCTATGTTGAATGGTTCATTCTGCCTGACAGCGGGATGTTGGTCTTCGTCGCCGTTATACAGTCTGCAGAAGTAGTTTTTCCATATTCTCAGCACCGACTGTGATTCTACTACGAGGTTTCCATTTTCATCTCTACAGGTTTCTGTACGGGTATTACTTCTCTGACACGTTCTTTTTACCTTTTGGTAAAACTTTCGTACATTGTTCCTGGAGTATAGACTCTCGATATTCTCAAACGCGCGCTTCTCATGCTCTTTCTTCTTCTTTTGGAGAAGCCGATGTTCTTCCCGGCTCTTTTGCTCGTAGAGCTCACGAGCAGCTCTCGTCTTCCTTTGCAGCGCCGCTTTGTATGCCTCTTGTTTTGCTGCATGCACTCGCCGGCATTCTTCGTCAAACCAGGGATTTCGCGGTGGTGGTCGAGCGAGACCCAGCACATCAGTCGCGGCGTTTCTGATCGCATGTTGGCAGCGTTGCCACTGGTCTTCAGTACTTGATGCTGGCGGCAAAGGGGAGATTGAGAGATTTCGGGATACGCGTCCAGCGAAGAGTCTGGCGGTCTCTTGCGATTGTAGGTTTTCGACGTTAAATTTTCTCACAGTAATTCTTCTTTGTTGCTCAGATTGGGATATCCGCATTCGTACCTTGGCTACAACAAGGTAATGATCCGAGTCTATGTTGGCCGCTCGGAAGGTCCGGACATCCAGAATACTGGAGGCATGCCTTGCGTCGATCGCAATATGATCAATTTGGTTGATCGTGACATGATCATTGGACCGCCATGTCTGCTTATGAATATCGAGATGAGGAAACCATGTGCTTGCTATGGTGACATTTCGCTCCACAGCGAAATCAATTAGCCTTAGTCCGTTATCAGACGTGGTGTCGTGTAGGCTATGCTTACCGACTGCCCTACCAAAGACGTCCTTACTTACTTACTTACTTACTTAGGTGGCGCTACAGTTCGGGGTGAACCTGGGCCTCAACCAACAAGCCTCTCCATTTAGCTCGGTCTTTAGCTAATTGCCTCCAGTTGCGCACTCCAAGTTGGTCGAGGTCCCCTTGAACTTGTGCGCGCCACCTACGGCGATGATTCTCTCTACTGCGTCGTCCCTCCGGGTTAGATTCGAAGACTCTGCGGGCCGGAGACGTCCGCCTTTCCTATTTTGGCGTTAAAATCGCCCAATACGATTTTAACGTCGTATTTAGGACATTGCTCGTATGTTTTGTCGAGGAGCTCGTAGAAACACTCTTTGGTGGCAGGGTCCTTTTCTTCTGTGGGGGCATGAACACATATTAGGCTTATGTTAGCGAATTTAGCCTTGATCCGGATAGTCATAATACGCTCGCTCACGTGTCGGAAGCTTAAGACTTCTTGCCTAAGTCTGCCGCGTATGACAAATCCGCATCCGAATAAGCGTTGTCTGTTGCCTCTGTAGCAATCACCGTAGTAGATGTCACAGTTTTTCATCCTCTTTTTGCCCGGCCCATCCCATCGCACTTCCTGGATGGCGGTAATATCTGCTTTATAGCAGTCTAGGGCCTCTGCTAGTTGTTCGGCTGCACGTGGTCTGTAAAGGGACAGAACATTCCACGTACATATCCGGGTACACCGGTGCCAGTAGTCCACTACGGGAGTATGAGCGCTGCCGTTGGCCCATTAAGGGCTCCTCCGCCACCATCTCTATTCCAATGTCCTGACCAACATTGGAAATTCCTTACCGACCTGTGATCCGAATACGTCGAAGCAGCTCGCGCAAGGTATTCACTAAGTTCAACCTAACTGGAACTATAGACGCCACCGTTGACTCCGTCTAGGGAATTCGTCCGCTGCCGCCTGGAACAGGAAGAAGTGCTCTAGTGAGAAAAGCACTCTTCCCCCCCTCTCTCATCTGCTGCCACCAAGAATCCGCCAAACGGGGTTGGTTACCCATTTCTTGGATTAAGGTACTAGGCACCCGGCTGTCACCGCGTGGAGGTTGAGAGTAGGAGTTGGTAGGTCTCAGCTGAGTGAAAACGCTTGTGATCGCATGCACTACCGTGGATTATCATCGAACAGTGCATTAAATAACGATCGCCACTCCACCTGCTGTTCATCGATTTTGAGAAGGCGTTCGATAATGTCAACAGGAAGTTTATTTGGCGTGCCTTAAGCAGGAGAGCTATTCCCGATAAACTAATTGCTATTATCAAAGCTACATATGAAGGCTCCAAATGTCACGTTCTGCACAGAGGAAGGTTGTCTGAGGAATTTGAGATCCAAAGTGGAGTAAGGCAAGGCTGTATTCTTACACCAATATGATTCCTATTGGTGATTAGCGATGTGCTTCATGCAGCTTTGTCGACGGGAAATGGAGGAATTAGATGGACTCTTACATCTGAACTGAAACATCTTGACTACGCTGACGATGTATGTTTACTTTCTCACAGAATTGTGGACCTCCACCAAATGACAGCAGATGTGAAGAGGGAAGCAGGTGTCGTCGGGCTGAAAATTAATACGCCAAAAACTAAAATTATCAGCCTTGGAACAAACTTATCGGCTCATATATGCATTGCTGGACAACCGGCAGAGAGAATAGAGGATTTCCAATATCTTGGGAGTATTGTCTCGACCGATGGTGGAACCGAACTGGATATAGCCAACATGATCGCCAAAGCAAAGTCCGCTTTCGGAATGTTGTCCAAAATATGGCGAAGCGATACAATCAGTTTCAACAACAAGCTAAGACTGTTTCGCTCCAGTGTTGAATCCGTGCTGATGTATGGATGCAGCACGTGGAGAGTGATCACTACTATCACCAAAAGCTGCAAACGTTCGTTAATAGGTGCCTGCGCAATATCTTAAGGATTTTCTGGCCCAATCGTATCTCTAATGAACACCTTTACGAGAAAACGGGTCAGGAACCAAAAGGCACAACCATTCAACGACGGAAGTGACAGTGGATTGGTCACACGTTCCGAAAGAGTGACTGTTCCATAGCGAACCATGCTATGCAATAGAACCCTTTAACTCAGGATGGCAGAAGACCTGGCGGTTCGAGGAGAACATGGCGCAGAACAGTAGAGAAGCAGGCACGGCAGTTGGTGAAAAGTTGGGGAGAACTCAGACACATTGCCAGAAACCGTACACGATGGCGCGCAGGCGTAGTAGAGGCCCTAGGACCCAAGGGGATGCAGGACATAAGTAAAGTAAAGTATCAGATTCCTGTCGAGCAATTCATATAACGGTACCTATTTTACTTATTTCAAAAAATTCGAAAAGTGTCTATTTCTTGTCTAATTCTTCGTTTATTCCTTTCCTGTATCAATAAACATTGAATAACCAGTAGTTATAGCCTTAACCTAGCTTCATCCATGTAGAGACATCCAAAGAAAGTGAAAATGGAATAAATTTCTTTTACGAGTACAATCTATTATTCACAGTTTTAGATTGTTTAAATCTTAAATGCGGACAAAATAACGAATAATAATCGATTCTAATGGATTCTTAATTTCCATTTGAAACGAGCAAACAAACTCTAAATTATGATGAGCATTTTATTTTTCTTATTGACTTTTTTATTACAGTCGTTATAATTTCAGTATTTTCAATGTGTGAAAGGTGAATGGCATTTAAATGTCCTAACAGCCAATATCGGCATTTACCATTATTTTGTACATATGAAACATGTAAAGGCGATGTTACACCGCCACTAATTAAGTATCAAAAATCTCAACCACCTATTGGAAATGTATCTTAGGACTATAGCAGGCTCTGCAGTAAGGCAAGAAGACTGGTGAGATGAGCATCTCGGCAATTAAGATCATCAGAGGTATCTGTCGTAGTGAAAACAAATGTAAGTGTGTATCTACTAGTCGTCAATTAGAATACATAAATTGGACCAACAGAGCAACAAAGTACCGACATTTTGTACCTTAAACACCACATTTCTGTGTTCAAACCAATTAGCATTGCTTTTGTTTAGTAATAAAACTTCTCCCACTGTAACGATAGCTTTTGGTTATCAAACTCATGGTACCGTTGGGTTTTTATTCAAACATATAATTAGAGCCTATGAAAGTAAAACCACACACCAAGTAGGCCCCCGGCCCGTAAAGGGAGTCTCAATCAAGGCAAGCAACAGCTTGTAGCTCTCATCCATGGTGAATGAATGCAGTGCACTATCGAAAAAGTTCTTGACGTAAGTCCGTAAATTAATTAATTAATTAAACTTTGCATCCGCGCGGTGCGAGGTGGCCGTACATGGAGCATTTACTAATTAGCACATTAGCAGTTAACTTAAGACAGCAAACAAAACACTCTTCAAAGCATTTTTCCATCTGTATGAATGGAATTCTGAGTGCGCTACCGCTCTCCAGGTCGAGTTGATGAAGCTTTTAAATTCAATTAGTCGGGCCGTACTAATGGAGTCAATTCGAAAATAGCTCTACTTTTGGGAAGGGAAACAGATTGTGGGCGACCAAAGTGAGTCAGCCGAAGAATCATGATCGCGAAATTAGGAAACAAATTAGGCAGCAGACACAAAGAGACAAGCTTTGTTGTTTGTTTCGATGTTGATGGTTAATTAGATGAGAAGAAAAGGCGTAGATGTGCATCGCAGGAGGTATACATACATATGTAGGTGGGACTTCTGGTCAACGCAGTATATGTAGGATGTCGGGTTTCACTTGGAACGGCGCAATAGCTGCATATAAGTGAGTCTTGATGCTTGGATAGACCAAACAGACATACATAAGTAGAATTATTACAATTCCCTTAGTGATTTTCATTGTAAGCCTAAGAGTAAAAGAGTGGCTTCTATAGCCACATAACATAACATCTATCCAGGAACCATATATGCGGAATAAGCGCATATGGGCTTTTGGAGGTGTTCGTGGAATAACGGTGCTATGTGACGAGCGATCTGAAAGACCGAGAACTTGTCTAATTGTGTCGAATTTCCTCTCAGTAAGCAAGCTTGGACAATTTTGTGGACAGGACTTAGTTGCTGCAGCTGTAAGCTATGAAACAAACGGATTCGGTAATGCCTCCACCACCGAAGGCGGTTGTCGAACTCATAAAGTATTGTGACACTCGGGAGATGGGACTAGTCATATGTTGCGATGCTAATGCTCAGAATAGAGTCTGGGGCAGCAGCAAATGCAACATGCGAGGAAACCATTTCCTAGACTTTTTACTATCATCTGGTATGGTAATAAACAATGTTGGCTCCCAGCCAACTTTTGTTACGGCAAGGAGGCAGGAGGTAATAGGTACTTCAACTCGATTACTAACTGGAGGGTACTGCCGGAAGTGTCCTTATCAGACCATAGATACATCGTTTTTCAAATCGAATGCGAAGCTATAACTTTGCTGGAGAGGAGGAATCCGAGGAAAACCAACTGGGTGCAGTTTAGGGAAGAGCTAGACAGATCTGTCAAAACTCCAACTAAACTCGGAACGAAACGAAAGGTTGAGGATGCTGTTCAAAACCTGACTAGCGTCCTTACCAGCTGTTTTGAACTGACGTGCCCATTGACAAAAACCCCCTGCAGAACGCCAGTTCCCTGGTGGGGTCCAGAACTGCAGCGACTTAAGAAAGAATCCAGAAGTCAATCCGGAGTCAATCAGACGGTCTGATGGCAAGTTTACTGAGACGAAAGCGGAAACTTTTGGCCTTCTGCTGGAGACTCACTTTCCTGGCAATCAGATAATCACTAGGTCGCAGTTTGGCCCACTTACCCAGGCTGAGCTTGATCTAAGTCAGAAAATTCGGCACAGGTGGTATACTGCATCAGCCGTGGTAACAGTTGAGGCCATCAAACATGCTGTGGCATTTTTTGATGGTTTCAAATCGCCTGGCACTGATGGAATATGTCCAGCTATGCTGCAACAGGATATAGATCAATTGCTGCCAACACTGAAAAGAATTTTTTACGAATATATGCCGTTTGGCGCTGGCATATATTCGTACACCTGGGCGGACAGTCAGAGCAGCTTCCATACCGAAAATTCGTAAGGAAGACTATTCGCTCCCCAAGAGTGTCAGACCTATAAGTTTTACATCTACCTGGGAATGACACTCGACGCAAGGCTGAAATGGAATTCGCACGTGAAATGAAACGTAAAGAACTCGACATCAAATGTAGAGAAATGTACTGGTTACTCGGAAAACATTCCCAGCTCAGTACTGAGAACAAACTGCTTTTATACAAGCAAGTGCTAAAGCCGGTGTGGACCTACGGTATACAACTTTGGGGTTGTACCAAGAAAACAAATGCAAATATTTTACAAGCTTTTCAAAATAAAGTGCTAAGAGAAATTGTCCAAGCACCGTGGTATAGTAGAAACGACGATATCCACAGGGATCTCGGAATTCCGACAATCGAAGCTGAAACTAGAAGCTTCGCGAGAAAGCATAAAAACCGACTAATCGGACATGTCAACAATACAGTCCTACAAATTTTGGATGAGAGCAATTCCCGAGGGTAGGTGAAAAATCTTCCATAGACACTATAAGAATAGCAAGCGCGTGCTCATAGTAGTGTCAAATTCTTACTGACTAAAAAAAACACCACCCTTCGATATAAATTTGTTAGATATCGCAACTAAGTATTAACTTATCAAGCAATTTTTCCATCATGAAATAAAAACGTTTGGCAGGTTTCTTTCCACTGAAAGATCCTGCATATTCCGCCATCTAGACGCGGTTAATCATTATCTCGCCAAGTCGAAGGGTTTCGTCCTTTGTAGTCGGCGCAATAAATTGCTCTCATCCAAAGTTTGTAGGACTGTATTGTTGACATGTCCGATTAGTCGGTTTCTATGTTTTCTCGCGAAGCTTCTAGTTTCAGCTTTGATTGTCGGAACTCCGAGATCCCTGTGGATATCGTCGTTTCTAGTATACCACGGTGCTTGGACAATTTCTCTTAGCACTTTATTTTGAAAAGCTTGTAAAATATTTGCATTTGTTTTCTTGGTACAACCCCAAAGTTGTATACCGTAGGTCCACACCGGCTTTAGCACTTACTTGTATAAAAGCAGTTTTTTCTCAGTACTGAGCTGGGAATGTTTTCCGAGTAACCAGTACATTTCTCTATATTTGATTTCGAGTTCTTTTCGTTTCATTTTCACGTGCGAATTCCATTTCAGTCTTACTTACTTTACTTATGTCCTGTATCCCCTTGTGGGTCCTAGGGCCTCTACTACGCCTACACGCCATCGTGTACGGTTTCTGGCAATGTGTCTGAGTTCTCCCCAACTTTTCCCTAACTGCCGTGCCTCCTTCTCGACTGTTCTGCGCCATGTTTTCCGCGGACCGTCAGGTCTTCTGCCATCCTGAGTTAGAGGGTTCCATTGCATAGCATGGTTCGCTATGGAGCTGTCACCCTTTCGGAACGTGTGACCAATCCACTGCCACTTCCGTCGTTGGTTAGTTGTGCCTATTGGTTCCTGACCCGTTCTCTCGTAAAGGTGTTCGTTAGAGATACGATTGGGCCAGAAAATCCGTAAGATATTGCGCAGACACCTATTAACGAACGTTTGCAGCTTTCTGGTGATAGTAGTGGTCACTCTCCACGTGCTGCAACCATATAACAGCACGGATTCAACGTTGGAGCCGAACAGTCTTATTTTGGTGCTCAAACTGATGGCATTGCTTCGCCATATTTTGGACAACATCCCGAACGCGGACTTTGCTTTGGCGATCCTGTTGGTTATATCCAGTTCGGTTCCACCATCGGTCGAGACAATACTCTCAAGATACTGAAAATCCTCTACTCTCTCTACCGGTTGTCCAGCAATACATATTTGAGCCGATGAGTTAGTTCTAAGGTTAGTTCAGTCTTGCGTCGAGTGTCATTCCCAGGTATTTGGCTTCGTTTGCAAAGGGTATTCGGGCCGAGTTTAAGGAAATTGGCAAGTCATTAGTTTTCTTGTAAGTGAAATTCACGTGAACAGACTTAGATTCGTTGAGGGCGATCCGCCAGTCCCCCGTCCATTCATTTACATTATTCAGTGCGTTTTGCAGTTTTGCAGTCGTTTCTTCGATTGTTTTACCTACTGCTAGGATAGCAGTGTCATCGGCAAACGTAGCAAGGATAGTGCCATCTTCATTCGGTATATCACGAGTATATAGCAAATAGAGAAGCGGCCCAAGAACGCTTCCTTGCGGTACGCCGGCCGAAATTTCTTTGAGCTCGGAGTATTCGACTCCATGTCTAACACGAAAGATTCTATTCCCGAAATATGATTCTAGAATATCGAATAAGCATACAGGGAGAACTTGTCGTAGTTTGAATTTCAAGCCATCATGCCACACCTTATCAAAGGCTTGCGAGACGTCAAGAAATACGCTTGAGCAAATCTTTTTTTCTTCAAATGCTTTCTCGATTACGTCAGTAATTCTATGCACCTGGTCAATCGTCGAATGCTTGCTTCTGAACCCAAACTGGTGGTCAGGGATAAGATTATTTTCTTCTATAACCGGTTGGAGACGCCTTAATAATATCCTCTCGAAAATTTTGATATGATTGGAAGAAGCGAAATTGGTCTATACGATTTTACCTCATTTGGCGGTTTTCCTGGTTTTAAAACCATTATGACTTCCGCAACTTTCCATTGGCTCGGCACGTGTTTTAATCTAAGTGCAGCATTTACAATATGGAGAAGCTTAATCAATGCTTTTCTAGGTAAAACTTTGAGAATTTCTCCGGTAATCAAATCATAACCAGGAGATTTCTTAGGTTTTAGATTCTCGATCTCATGTTTGAGTTCCCTTAGCGTTGCACTTGTGAGCGTCAAATCGTCAGATGGTAAATCCAGCCTATTGCGGTTATCGTAAACCACTTGACCATCGTACGGTTTAAATGTTTCTTCCAGGTGGGCCGCAAAGACGTCCGCTTTTTCTTTATTTTCCCTCGCCCATTCATTTTGATTTAATTTGATTGGCGGCGCGGGGACTTTGGGCCTTTTGGTGCCTTTTACAGCTTTCCAAAGTGAATAATTGGAATCTTTTTTCGCTGTTAAATTTTCAAGGTAAGAGGCTATTGCACGATTCTTAAAATCCTTAATAGTCTCCTTCAACAAATTCCACAGACGATTCAAGTGTGCTTTATGTTGCGGAGCACGACTCTGTTGCCATTTTTTACGCGCTTTTCTTTTTTCGTTGACCAATTCTTTTATTTCCGGAGGATATCGCAAACCGTATCTGTCCGGCGTTTTCCTTGGATTAGGAGTATTATTCCAAGAGGCGAGCTGGGAATTCCTGCGAGACAGCACTTCAAAATCTAGTGGCCAGAATTGAATGCGCGCTTGATAGGAAGGAATACGCGATGGGTATCGTCATCGACATTGAGCGTGCTTTTGAGAATGCGACTTTTGACTGCATGTGCGACTCGGCCAGACAACACGGGGTAGATGAAACATTAATGTTGTGGATTAAAGCAATGCTTATGAATAGAAGCATTCGGGAAGCGAAGGTCCTTACAATGCCATATTCCTCCAATTGGAAAAATAATTCATGCGTTATAAACTGCACATTTTGGGGGTAAGTGAAGTAAGATGGTTAGAAGTGGGCGAGTACCAGTCCCCAACGCGTAACACTGTACTACTCTATTCTGGAAGACCATCCGGAAGTCCGCGGGAATATGGAGTCGGATTACTGCTAACAACAATAACACGCAAGGACCTAATTTCCTGGTAGCCTCATGGTGGTATAATTTTGACGGCCAGAGTACGACGCGGACTAGAGTACGAAGCGTCACCATCATACAGTGTTACGCCCCAACGAATAGTTCGTCTGAGGACGAAAAGGAGAGCTTTTACAATCTCTTAAGTGCCGTCTTCAACACAACACCAAATGAAGACATTGTCATAGTGATGGGGGATTTGAATGCCAAGGTAGGCAACAGGGCTCAAACATGTAATCGGGAAGCATGGCAACCACAATGACAACGGCGAAAGGTTTGTGGATTTCTGCAATGCCAATCGCCTTGTGATAGGTAGCACCATGTTTGAGCACAAGACCTGCCACAAAGTCAGCTGGGTTTCCAACGACAGGCAAGCAACCTCCAACCAAATTGACCATTTTGCCATCAGCCGCCGCTCTAGAAGTAGTCTCCTGGACGTCCGAAATAGGCGAGGGGCAGATGTGGGGATAGTACGTGATCACCATCTTATGATAGCTACTCTCCAACTACGTACTGCTGCAGTTCGAAGATCCTACTATAACACAAGAATGCCCAACAGGGGGTTTAACATCGATAGACTTAATGATCCCTCAGTGCGCCAACAATTAAGGGAACACTTTTCGCAAGGTATGGAAGCAATCAGCAGCTCAATGCCCGCAACCATCCAAGACTATTGGTGTGCTGTGAAAAATGTTTTTACATCTGGTGCTGAAAGAATTGTCGGTCGATCGCAGGGAAGACATAGGGCGTGGCTTTCCGAGGATACCTGGAGACGGATTAACTAACGAAAACAGCTGAAAGCTCGCGTTGCAGCAACCCCAGCAGCAGGGAGAAGCGAGCTAGAGTGCCTATATGGCATGAAGATGAGAGAAGTTCAGCGTAGCGTACGACATGACAGGCGCAACTACATCAACGCGCTGGCTACAGAAGCAGAAGAAGCTGCACGGAGGTGCGACAGTAGGATCTTTTACAGAATCACCAAAGAGCTGACAGGTGGTCGCAGCTCCAGCCAACACCCAGTAAAAAACCTAGACGGCTCCTTGCTCATTTCGGATGAGGACCAGCTCAAGAGATGGAAAGAGCATTTTGCTATGGTTTTGAACCGTGTATTCGCTAGCGATATGCTCCCAAATCAGACTGAGATGCCCGAGGTGAGAAGTTCCTGAATATGCACCACGACTCCCAGTAAAGATGAGATCATTACCGCGATTAAGGCACTCAAAACCAACAAGGCGGGTTGCAATGGCTCAGGATGGCAGAAGACCTGACGGTCCAAGGAGAACATGGCGCAGACCAGTCAAGAAGGAGGAAGTTCGGGAAAAGTTGGGGAGAGCTCAGACACATTACCAGAAACCGTACACGGTGGCGCGCAGGCGTAGTAGAGGCCCTAGGACCCACTAGGGGATACAGGACATAAGTAAGTAAAGTAAGTTATCTTATTCTGTATATTTTTTTAAGTTTACTTTTGTATTAAAAATAAACAACTCTAACTCTCAACCATCAATTTTAAATTCCAAAATTGTCTGCTTCTGAACTAGTGAACCGCAGTGTATATATCTACGTCATATCATTGTCGTTCTATTAGGAAAAAATATATTTGTATATTTCACCACACACACACTCAATGAATTCAAACGACTTGTGAGAAACCATCTCCGTCCAATTGCTTCCTAAATAGGAATTTCCTATTTGATTTCTTTTTTTATTCCTTGTACCTATACATTCTTTAATTTGTCTCTTAAACAACTTTTTTTTTGTTAATTTAGTTGTCTTTTTCCTTTAATCTTGTAATATAGGTTTTTTGTTTTGTTTTATATTGTAATTTAAACTATTTCCTTTCCACGTTAATCTACTCTGTGCATTTTTTTTTACTATCTACATAATGAGGTATATTTAAACTTTGTACTTACTAATGTGTGAATAAATGAAACATTTTTATATCAACTGTGACATTGGTGATCGTGCACAAACGCTTCCTCAAAATGGCTGTGCCCACAGAACTGATAGCGATATCTTATATGGATGCACCTGCAGAACCGACAGTGACATTTGTGGCCAAATGCAAACGTTTTTTCAAAATGGCTGCACACAACTGACCGTGACACCTACATATGTCGATTTTGGTACTAACACTATCCAATATGTCAGTTTTATTTAGCCTACGCCGGTGGGCGCTGTGCGTGAAGTTCCATACTCGAATCCCAGAAAACACCAAACGTTTTTTCACGGCCCCACCTCTCACGAACATTTGATGAACATCTGAGAGTATTGTTGTCACGAGAAAGCTTCTCAAAAACAAATTGCCGTTCGGATACAGCACTAAACCGTAGGTAACTTAGTTAATATAACGAAGACGAATTGAAGATGCAGAGACGTATAAATCCAGAATTAAGTGGATACCATCAACATTATTTCGTCGTTTGACTAAGTACTAGAGGGTGGGCGCCGTGGCGTAAGTGGTTAGTGTGTCGGATCACCACGCATGAGGTTCTAAGTTCGAATCCCAGAAAACACCAAAAAGTTTTTTCACGGTCCCACAAGCGTCTGACAATCCGGGAGTATTGTTGTCACGAAAAAGCTTCTCAAATCGCCGTTCGGATTCGGAATTAAATTGTAGGTCCCTTCCATTCGTGTGAAAAATATAACGCACACAACATGAGTGGTTGTGAGAAGCTAGGCCCTGGCACTTTAAAGAGCTGTTGCGCCAAATATTTGTATTTGTAAGTACTAGAGGTGTGAAATGAGATGGAGTTTTCAGTTCAAATTCCGTTGTGATAAATTTGTATGTAAGCTTTTGTTTTGTTCAAATAGCGTACCAGACTAATATTTATTTTTTTTTTGCAAAATGTCTGCATCCGGTTCGTTAAAAGCAGTTCGTCAAGTCAAGACAAAAACCACATCCACATGACATTTCATCTTTCATTATAAAGCACCACCAACTTCAAGCCGTAAAAGTTGTTTGTCATCCGTCAGCGGCAGTGAATTGTTGAAATAAATTTCTCTTGCTATTTTCTCCGATTTATTTAATAAAAAAATAGCAAAATGGTAAGTAAATCCGTCAGTTGAGATTCCCCTTGCATGTTAACATATTATATACCCTTCTAGCAATCAGTTAAAGTACCACCGACGCAGCATTCCGTTCTGAAGGCATCGCCAACTGTGTCTGGCCCGTCTGATGCCAATTGTCTCATGCAAATCGCACATATCCATCGTTTGAAGGATTCGGAGGCGAATTACGACAAACACCGATTGGATTTGTCCATGCGGATGCTAAGGAACCGCGAGGGATTGCATGCTCCGCTGAAACTGGGAATGGAGTTGCATGCCGCTCGTCAGATTGGTAGGTTGCCATTCCTACAGTCGAGGTAAGAAATAAGTGGATGGTGGTGTGGCGCTTTTCTTTGACAAAGGAATCCTTTATTTGCAGCAACATCATGGAAGACGTGCTCCTAGGACGTGACGAAATGATTGAATTCAGTGACTTCCTCGGTGTTCCGGAGAACAACGAGTTAATGCGGCAACCACATGCCGTTGTCGAGAAGGCTTTAGGGATTTTGTAATCTTTTTCTTTAAATGTTTGAATATGTTTATTAAATATGAGGTGATTTTCAAATGAGATCAGGTTTATACATTCAGAGGGGACTGGGTTGCATGGTGTTATCGAAGAAAGCTGCTACAATATTACACACGGTTGCGATCCCGATTAGCTGCTGCTCTTTTTACGTAAGCTACGAGTAGAGGATAAAGCTTTACGTATCCCAACCGCTCAGACAAAGCGGTTCAATGCACTTGAAACCATCTTTCTGCAGCCCTTTTTACTTATATTGAGAAGAAACTTTGCAGTGCTTTAGTCAAGCAATTTCACAGAACACTAAAAGTTTTGCCAGCATCCAAACTAGACACGCTCATTGTATACACAATGTATTAATGTGAGTCAATTTAGGATAGGATTTATGCAAAACACACCAAGTCTGGGCGCCGTGACTAGTGGTTAGTGTGTCGGACCACTGGACGTGAGGTTCCATGTTCGAATCCCAGAACGTTTGACAAACATCCGAGAGTACTGTCGTCACAAGAAAGTTTCTCTAAACAAATTACCCTTCGGATACGGCACTAAACAGAAGGTCCCTTCCATTCGTGTGAAAAATGTAATGCACACAGCATGAGTGGTTGCGAGAAGCTGGGCCCAGACACTTGAAGAGCTGTTGCGGCAAATATTTATTTTATTTATTAACACCAAGTCTGATCATTCTTTTACAAGCTCGTCATTACCTACTATTCCTTTATGATCCCCCATCCATTCCATTTGGAAAGTTTGTTTTGTCTATTCTTACATTCTAGAACAATCTTTATATGTGATTTGTGGAAGTCTTGAGTGCAGCCTGGATGCCACTTCAGATGCTTCTTTTACACTTTTATCTATACAAAGCTATCTCTCATCAATTATCCAGTTCGTAACAACGACTATGGCAAACTGTCGAAATCCTGAAGAAGTTCATTAGGACTTTCTAGTTTGATAAGCACTACTGCACTATCGATAAGCTTGCCTAAGTCCTGTCTCCCCTTATGGGTCTTAGAGAATCTGACACTCCTACACACCTTAGTTTTTGGTTCCTGGTGATGTGCCTCAGTTCTCTCTAGCTGAGCACTCGCTATATGTTTCTGAGACAACAATAAAAGCTTGCAGCTTGCTTGTGACAACGGTGTTCGCCTTTCAAGTATAACACCCATAAAGTGTACTAACTCCACGTTTGGCTTGAACGAAAAACACAGACCTTGTTTAAGCTTGGTTGCACTGCTTTTCTAGATTCTCGAGAGCATACCAAAAGCGGCCTTGACTTTCCCGTTTTTGTTGGATACATCCAATTCAGTACCAACCCTCTCCGAGGAGGCAAAATAATACCCAGGTATTGATCTGTTGATCAACAATGCTTACTTGCGCTATTGAGACGTTACTAAAGCTGATAATTTTAGTTTTGATGGTCATTTGGTGCATGTCCAATATCCGATGCGATAGTAGACAAATAAGAAGCAAATAAAAGATAGGATATAAGACTATTGGATTACACCGACAAAGCACTGTGAAGCATATTACTGATAACCACTGGAAATTGGATACTTTTCCTGCTCGAGGACATACCAAATATACTCCCTATTCGCACTATAGAACGTTTCGAAGTCAATAAGAAGCAGGTGTAGCGGAGACCTGTTGTCCACGCATTGTTCGAGAATGATCCGTAGTGTTGATGTGGTCAACGCAGGATGACCCGGATCGGAAACCAGCTTATTCACTGTCAAGCGCTCAGATATTACATCAATCAGAATTTTGCAAGCTCTGCAGTAAACGTAGTCTGTATGCCTTTCAAAGGATCATCCGGTCATATTTTATACTTATGTACTTACTTAAAGGGGTTCCGATGCTTGAAGTCTCTGCTTGAGACACGGCTGTCTTCCATCCTCTGCGGTTCCGGGCAAGCTGCTTTCAGTTGTGAATACCAAGTTTTTGGCATCCGCGACAGCTTGGTCTTTATACCGGCGGTTCGGCCTTTTTTTGTCGTCTCGAACCTGGGGGTTGAGATTCAAAGATTCTCTTGGCTGGAGCGTTGTTGTCCATTCGCTCGATGTGGCCGAGCCAATGTAGTCGACGTGTCTTGGCATTTCGGACTACATCCACATCATGGTACAACTTATAAATTTCGCGGTTGTATCTTCTCCTCTATTCGCCCTCGTCGCATATGGGACCTAATATTCATGCTCGCTTAAAGGTAACCAATATTTGCTCTGCTGTCTTACTTATCGTCCAGCACTCGGCGCCATATCAGCGGTTTGCTAAGGTTATTCTTCGTCCGATCTCCACGAAGGTGTCATTTGTGGGATTTATGTTTACTGATTTACTACCTCGAAGTTGTAGTCATCAACAGTGACGTTCTGCCCAAGGTTTTAAGCAGATAATTTTTGTTTGTTGACAACATGTACTTAGTCTTGTCCTCATTTACTTCAAGACCTACTCGTTTCAATTGCTTTCAATACGCGCTTGCCGGGATCTTCCGATGATGTCAATATCGTCCGCGTGTCCCAGCAGTTGGATGGATTTGTCAAAGATAGTGACTTGCGTGCTTACAACTGCCCTACGCACTATCTGCTCCAGCACAATATTGAAGAAGTCACATGAGAGCGCATCTACTTGCCGGAACCTGGTGCATGTTTGGAAGAGTTCAGAAGAGCTGTTTCCAAGTTGCACAGAGCATCGCGTTTTCCAGCGTTACGCGACACATCTGGCTAAGTTTTGACGGTATACCGAATTGAGCCATAGCTTGGTAGAGTTCAAGACGATGAATGTTGTCATAAGCGGCTTGATATTCGTTGGTATTTTCGGTCTATTGTCGATCTGCCGTGCCGAAAGCCACACTGGTACGTGCTGATTAGTGTATTGCGTTGGATAGGATCTTATATGTGACATTTCATTTGTCATATCTTATAGATGTTTTAATTCATACTCATCTTTAGGCCGTCTAATGCAGCTTGAAACCGTTCAGCTGTTGTGCGGTCAGAAAATTAGTAGTCAAGGCACGATTAGGTTATCGGTATTAGAAAATTGGCTTTCGTAGTTATGTAACAGCGACGACAAATGATTTTTTTGGCCAAGAGTATTTGAATACTAATATGTACCCAACGCAGTACCTTAGGGACTTCGAATGCGCCAGCTAAGGCTGGGGTCCCCAATAATATTGAGCATCAAAAATCACAGCCAATGTTGTTGGAACGGAAAACAGAAAGAAGAATGGAATGCCTATCCCCATTACTACAAAACAAGAGATCCTTAAATCAAAACAGTTTTTTTATCCACATAACTGTTTTAAGAATATAATCAAGGCTTGTATTCGACATGGGTAGCTCTCCTCTACGCCACCCCTGCGAATCCAACAAGTCACTTTCCACACACGATCTAATGTCATTTTCCATTGGTTTCACTCCCGATTTCACTCCTTTTTGATTCCAATGGAACATGTGAACATGCCTTCCGTTTACTTCTGCGTGTGTTGGTGAATGTCTGATTTTTTGTTTACATTTTTCACAAAAAAACAAAGCAAAAAATGGCTTCTTTTTGCCCAATGGAAAATGACACAAGCAATTCCATCATGTTTTTATTAATATATTATCAATTTGTTAATTATATCTATGTAAATTTTGTCTCTAATAACTTGCTCCAACCGACAAAATAAAATAAACAAAAGAATGCATCTTGTACTATATGACTTTAACAAGTAGTCCGATGTAAGGGTTTATATGTGTTAGTGCATTTTGAGAGCACTCCCAAATGAAATCCGGAACAACACTCCAAACAGCCAATGGAACATAATTGGGAGTGCTTTTTCTGTGCGGAACACAAAAAGAGTACTCCTTTTGGCCTAATGGAAAACGACATAATATACTATACTATACAACAAGCTCTTATTGAAAATATAAATACGTCGTATATAGACAATAGCGTAATAAGAAATGCAACGCTTACCGAACTTAAGGAAGAAATAAAGAAACTTAAACCTAAGAAAGCTCCTGGATACGACCTAATTACGGGAGAGGTTCTTAAAGCACTACCAAGAAAAGCTCTAATTAAGCTTCTGTTCATTATAAACGCCGCGATTAGACTAGAATATGTTCCCAGTCAATGGAAAGTCGCCGAAGTTATAATGGTCCTTAAGCCTGGAAAACCGCCGAATGAAAAAACCTCTTATAGACCGATTTCGCTTCTTCCAATTATATCCAAAGTGTTCGAGAGAATATTGGTTAGGCGAATACAGCCGGTTATAGAAGAAGGGCATCTCATCCCTGATCATCAATTCGGATTTAGAATTAAGCATTCTACAGTTGAACAAGTACATCGAATAACACATGTAATCGAAAAATCACTTGAAGAAAAAAAGATTTGTTCAAGCGTATTCCTTGACGTTTCTCAAGCCTTTGACAAGGTCTGGCATGAAGGCTTAAAGTTTAAATTACGACAAGTTCTGCCAGAGCACCTATATAATATTTTGAAGAACTACCTTACGAATAGGCTATTCCGCGTCAAATGTGGAAACGAATATTCTGATTTTAAGGAAATAATGGCTGGGGTGCCGCAAGAAAGCGTTCTTGGTCCAGTCTTATATCTATTATACACTCGTGATATACCGCAAGTAGAAGGCACTGAGCTAGCTACATTTGCCGACGACACTGCTATCTTGACAGTAGGTAAAACGGTCGAAGATACTACAGGAAAACTGCAAGAAGCTTTGAATAGAGTAAATGAATGGACAAAGATTTGGCGAATCGCACCCAACGAGACCAAATCTGTTCATGTAAATTTTACTTATAAAAAAATAAATAATTTGCCGATCTTTTCAAACTCGGTTCAAATCCCGTTTGCAAACGAGGTTAAGTATCTTGGAATGACACTTGATACAAAGCTGAAATGGAAAACGCACGTTAAGAAAAAACGCAAAGAACTAGATAACAAATATCGAGAAATGTATTGGTTACTTGGAAAATATTCCAAGCTTAATATATATAACAAACTGCTTTTATATAAGCAAGTGCTAAAGCCTGTATGGACATATGGTATACAACTCTGGAGTTGTACCAAAATAAGTAATATTAAAATTTTACAAACTTTTGAAAACAAAGTGCTAAGAGGTATTGTAAATGCGCCATGGTATATCAGAAATAGCGATATCCACAGAGACTTTGGCATTAAAACAATCGAAGATGAAATTCAAACCTACGCGAGAAAGCATAGAAGTCGACTAGAAAGTCACGTAAATATTACAGTCCTCCAACTTTTGGAAGAAAGAAATTTACTGCGCCGTCTACAAAGAACCAAACCTTTAGACCTAGCGCGATAAGTAACCGCGTCTAAACTGCGGAGCTGGCAGGAACTTCCAATGGGAAGGTACCTGCAAAACGTCATTATTTCGCGAAATGAAAACTACTTGATAAGTCGAATACTTAGTTGTAGTAAAAATAAAAACAAGTCTGTTTTGAAGGGAGGTTTTTTAGTGGGTAAGAATCCCACACTACTATGAGCACGCGCTGTCGATCCTCATAGTGTCTTGTTGAAGATTTTCACCTACCCTCGGAAAAAAAAAAAAAAAATAATAATAATAATAATATACTGTAGCATCCACAGAAAGTACTTTTCGCACTGCATTATCAACGAGCATGGTGTAGCAACACGAATGCCATCTGTCAAAACCGCCATTATGCACATCAGTTTGTTCCGCACTTCACATTCCACAATTCACCCCTAGTGACATCTAGTATGTTCGGAAATGCTCTAGAGATTCTTGTATTTAGTATAAATACACCAACCACCAGCAGAGAAGAGATAATCGATAGAGGTGAAAATAGCGATGAACAAGTGCGATTACTGTGAGATTAATATTTGAAAACTTGTGTTGAAAATAAATGATATTGTGATTAAAAGTGAATTTGTAGAGACAGTTTAAGTTGAGATTAATAAAGAATAAAGTGATTTGGTTATTTTGAAGTATGTATAACGAAGTGAAGTTGATGAAAGTAAACAGCTTAAATACACAGAAGATGGTTTTATTATTACGAGCCCTAGCAGAATATTACAATGAATGCAACACCACTCAGCACAAAATATATTTCCCCATATTAATACACCCTGAATAACCAGTAGTTAGCCTTGATTAAGGTATATCCACAGGTACGTTTAGTCGAAATTCATTTAGTAAGCATTTTCAGAGGTTATCTGACGTTTATAATTTACTTTTAACAAAATTACAGCCGTACTAATAATAAATCGCTAGCATACCGATAACCAATGAGTTAACTAACTCGTAGTTAGCGAAATTATCATTAGTTAAATTTTCTTATCAATAACAATGTTTCTCCATGCAATAGCTGTCTGACGTTTTAATTATATCTAGAATTTGCAAATGGCAATAACTGTCCTTAATTGTTTAAAAAAAAACACAAAATCTACTACATTCTCCTGAAACGTCAAAATAATTAGTTGCGTATGGTATAGCGTATACTGCCAACATAAATTGGCAGTACACGTCTTATGGGGAAGCTTTTTCAAAATCAGTAGCGCGCCATATTTTTGCACCATACTAAATTGAAAGAAACCCCCCATAAAAAGTGTTTACCCGCCAGTGAATTTCCATATGAGTGTGCACTGAGTGGCTGTGGCCTGTGGCTGCTGCTATTCAACCCCCATTAAATTGATGTGCATTCAGAGTTACCAGTGTCCGTTTGGTAACTCGTTCAGTTTTTTTTTCCTTGGGTTTCTGTTAAGGAGCTTTTGGTTTAAGAGCTTTGAAAAAAGTTCTTAATGATAAGTGTTATCGTGGAGATCTTGTTTTGATCTTTCGCATTTCTTTTAATGTGTGGAAAATACGTTAAAATGCAGTTAGAAAATTGTAAGCCGTTTTCTTTAAGGAAAAAGTTTATTTGCGTAGGTTTTCGTAGCGCGCAGTTAGTTTTTTGATGTTACGTGTATTTTTCTAAATTTAGATTGTGATACTAATGTTTTTTTTTATTTTTGTTTGTGTTTTTATTTAAAAGGGATAAGGCCTAATGGGAATACCCTTCACAAACGCGCCTTTTATCTTACCTCTTGGTGGTGTGGAAAAAGATAAATTTGTTTTATTTTTTATAAATAAAAGAAATTAAATGAACATTTTTGTCTAAAAAAAGGACGATAACCCTACATAATATTCTTTCGATTTTTGCTAATGTGAAATGCTTACTACGGAAACCCTGTAAGAGCTTTTGTTAGAATAGCATCTTACGGAAAACAAAAGAGTGCGAATGAGAGAAAAACATCCCATTCTTCCCTGTACTGCCAATTTATATTGGACAGAGTATAGCGATTATGATATCAGTGTGATTACAATGGAAGCAATACAAAATAAACGAAAATGAACACAATGACACAAATCGAACAAAGAAAAAAAGTACCGTTGGATATCCATAATGAATTCGTAAGTAAATACACAGATCGGGTTGAAATTTTCTGGTATAAGTTCGAATTTCGCTTATAAATGACCGAAAGATCGAGTTTGATAGATGAGGAAAACAAGGGAAAGAAATTTTCCGTTATGACATCTAAAGGCAAAGGTGGGATGTTTTTTCTCTACGAAGAACAGGTATAGACATAAAATTAAGCTTATCTCAAAAGCATATCTCAGCTTGGCATACCTAGTTTCACGCACGAAGTAAATTCATAACTCAATCCTCTTTCGATTCTATTCAACACCGATCTCACAATTGAGTAACAGCCCCCCTCTTCTATCGCCGTCTAGATCTTATTTGACAATACATATTGATTAACTTTACCATGTTACTCTTTAAGAATCTATATTTTTTCTTGAAGTCATACTCAATAAGTTCTATCATCGGGTAAAAACGTTGGCTATATATTTTGTTTCGTCTTACTGGTGTTGAGTCGTTTTCAAAGGCACTTAGCATATTTAAACGATGTAAGAAATTGTTAAAATGTTAAGCCATTTTTTGTGTATCTTCTTTGCGGCAATTTTACACACACGCACCATTTTGCAAAGTTATCAACTCGTTCACTCGCGAAATCGGCGAGTTAGTTAACTACAAGTTAATAAACTTAATAAAATATAAGGATTGGAACATATCTACTGCGTATACCATGAGTGGCTTATCCCATCCAAATATTATTTTTATTAATAAGAAAATTTAACTGACGGATAATTTCTCTAACTACGAGTTAGTTACCATACGTGTTATTCGTGTGGGGATTGTCTTTTCCCCAACTCCAACCTACCTGACCCACTCTCATTTCCCTTTGAATCCAGGTTTATATAGGGCACGCCTGGGTCGCACGGACTTGCAACCTACAAGGTACCTTTTGTTGGTAATGTAATATTCTTGCTTGGGCTTCGTTTAAATAAAACTGTCTTGTGTATTTTAACTGTTTATTTATTATCAATTACAAACTTTACTTCAACACAATATTCAAATAACTTCATTCAAATCAAACGGTCTCTACAGCTTTCGTTCAATCACAATGCCGCTTTTTCACTACTGGTCGAGTCTCTCTTTTAATCGCTATATTCACTTTATTAACAATTGTGTCGACGGTGGTTGTGGTATGTGTATTTATACAAAATGCAAGAGTTCTAGAACATGCTAGATGTCACTAGGGGTAGTGAATTGATGATTGTGAATGATTGGAACATTATGTGGTAATTGTAGAACATTGGCACATCCGGTTTGGTGGGAGTATTTGCCGCTAGCAGATTTGGGGAATAGATAGCGTCGCTTACAGTTTGGAACACAGTGTTTAAGTTTGGAACACAAACCATGCAGTACTTTGAGTCGATGCTACACTGCCCCCCTCTTAAACTTGTTCGTTCCTAACAAGATCATCTGGATTACTGCCATGATAACGATGAAGACGATCCAGGTGGACAATTTTCATCTTGCCTCTTACTCCACGCTGGATTCGAAGACGACGTCATTGATGCCTGTGACCACTTTATAAGGGCCCTCACAGTCTTGCTCCAGCTTAGGTGACCTCCCCTTTTGCTGGCGTGGTTGTACAACCATACTAGGTCTCCCTCATGGAAGCTGGATGTTGTTGCCTTTGTGTCATACCTGGTTTTCATCCGGTCACTCGCTATCCTTAAACTAGTCCTAGTCCTCTGATGCATGTCTCGGATCCTTTCCCTGAGGTCTGCTACGTAGTCCTCTTCACATTTGGGCTCATCGTTAGGCGATCCAAACTTCACCTCACTAGGTAGCTGGACTGCTCGACCAAACAAGACTTCAGATGGAGTATGTCCAGTAGTACTGTGCACTGCATATCGGTAGGCCATCAGGAAAAGGGGAATTTGTCGATCCCAATCGCGCTGGTGGATTTCTACAACCTTGGAGAGGTGTTCGTTTAAGGTTCTGTTGAAGCGCTCTACCATCCCGTCGGATTGTGGATGAAGCGGAGTCGTCCTCGTCTTTTTGATTCCTAGTTGTTGACATACGTCTTGGAATATCTTCGATTCAAAGTTTCGTCCCTGGTCAGAATGCAGCTCCATAGGTTCGCCGAATCTGCTCACTCAGTTGTTGACGATCTGTTCTACGATGGTCTTCGCTTCCTGGTTAGGGATGGCGAACGCTTCCAGCCACGTGCTGAAGTTGTCCATGACAAGTAGGATGTAACGGTTGCCATTGTTGGTTTCCGGAAATGGACCAGCGATGTCAGCGGCGATCCGTTCAAAGAGTGCGCCCACGTTGTACTGGTGAATCTTTCCTCGCGTTTTCGTTCTGGGCCCCTTGCTGGCTGCACACACGACGCATTTTCGGCACCAACTCTCTACGTCTTCCCTTGCGCTGATCCAATAGAAACGTTCTCGCACCTTCTCCAGCATCTTGTTTGCACCCAAATGACCTCCGGGTGCTCCATCATGCATCTCCCTTAGCACCTCGTGTACTTTTGACCGTGGCAAGAAAAGCTGCATTATGAAATCTTTCCCGTCCGGCCTTTCCCATTTCCTTTTCAGCACACCATCTTGCACATGAAGGCATTGCCGTTGTAGGTGTCCTATGTGTTCCAGCAACGAATTTGTCCTCGGCGAGCGTTGTTTCGGACTTCGACGTCCATCCTCTGGCAAGAGCATTCGACGGCGACTACTTCCCTCACGCGGTGGATTCCCTGACAGACCTTGTCTGCCGCCTCCATCATCAGAGCAAACGCCAAAGCTTCGGCGACCGTTTTCTTTCCAGCCATTCTTACTGCCATTTGTAGTTTCGTATCAGCTATGGTAAATGCTTCGGTCGCCATATCGTTAATGATATGGTACTGCTCACCGGCGTTTGGATAGGACAAGTGTGCCAGCCGCTCGATGTCTACTTGTAACTGCTGGAGCGTCTCACCCGTCATCTGGACCCTTCTGCGCAACTGGACCCTATATACTTGCTGCATGTGGTTGTCCCCAAATCGCATCTCAATGGCTTTCACCAGACTGTCGTAGTTGCGTTGTTCGTCCTCGGGAATGGTTTGTAGTAGCTCTGCAGCTGATCCTCTAAGCGCAAGCGTAAGGGCAATGGACTTCTCTTCGTCATCCCAGTTGTTCGTCATTGCCGCAGCTTCGAACTGCCTCTTATGTATCGCCCATGATGTCTGTCCATCGATGACGGCAGTCGGTTGAATACTCCCGAACTTTCTGTTTCTTCACGTGTTCGAGTTCCTTTGCCAAATTCTCGAATCTTCTTTCAACAGCCCCGATTTTTGTTTGAACATTCTCGAATTTTGTTTCAACATTCTCGACTTTTCGTTCAACGGCTGTTTCAAATGTTTCAATTTTGGTCTCTACATTTTCAATTTTCTCATCAATTGTCCCAAATCTTGTTTCCAAACTTTTATTTTGTTCGCCGAATTCGCCTTCGAGGACACTCCTTTGATCGAATAGCTGCTGCTCTAGAGAGTTCTTTTGTTCATCGAACTTGGCGTCTAGGGAATTCTTTTGTTCATCGATCTTAGCTTCTAAAGAATTCTTTTGCTCATCGAGCTTGGCATCCAGAGAATTCTCAAATTGTTTATTCTGTTCATCGAGCTTGGCGTCTAAAGAATTGTCCAGCTTCTCGAATTTTTCGGAAAGTAGTTTCATTAGAGTCCACTCTATGCCGTTCGTCGTACTTACCTGTTCTTCTTCAACGTCAAGCAAAGTTTTATCAGGATTTGCACCTTCGT
The DNA here is from genome assembly GCA_945910035.1 of Brachypalpus laphriformis. Lineage (NCBI taxonomy): Eukaryota > Metazoa > Arthropoda > Insecta > Diptera > Syrphidae > Brachypalpus > Brachypalpus laphriformis. The sequence continues at coordinate 132,926,021 of OX246755.1, forward strand.
CTGTCATTATTTTCCGCAACTTTGTAATCAAATCAGCCGTGGGTTGATCCCGCTGGCTCAGTACTTCCTTTAGATGCACCAATGACAAACCTTCTAGCAATTTCCAAACCTTTTTTTTCACTTACACAATAAGCAATACACACAATTGATTTATCCCACTACTGACCCCAATGTAATATTCTTGCTTGGAGTTCGTTTAAATAAAACTGTTTTTGTCTATTTTAACTGTTTATTTATTAGCAATTACAAACTTTATTTTAACACAATACTCAAATCCCCTTATTCTTTATTTATTTCAAATTAAACTGTCTCTACAGATTTACTTTCAATCACAATGTCGCTTATTTTCACCACTGGTCGAGTCTCTCTTTTAATCGCTGCATTCACCTTATTAACAACTGTACCGACTGTGTTTGTGGTCGGTATATTTATACAAAATACAAGAAGTTCTAGAACATGCTAGATGTCGCTAAGGGTGAATTGATGTCTGCGGCGAATTGGTGGAATATGGAGTGAACATTGGCTTGCTAGCAGGTTTGGAGAACAGGTGGCGTTGCTTACAGTTTGGTACACAAACCACACAGTGCAGTGGTACTTTAAGTCGATGCTACAATATATGCAATTTTTTTTTTTTAATTGGCCTCAATTCCGAATTTGCCACGGGATATATAACCTACAGACCCCAGGTATGAAGTTCGACGTAGTGCGGTTCAGTCTTTTTGATTAAAATATCGAGTTTTTCATGACATGGATGGCTAGTGGTCAACTTCACATCTCACAGCGGAAAAAATGGGAAGTATATATACAGGAACATACTTTATTTGTACTGGGGTCATAAAAAGCAAACAGTAGAATTACTATAATCGTACAAGTATGACTTTTTCTGTCACTTTTTTTAATAGCAAGTGAGGCATTGCAGTGCATTGCAGATTTATTTTTAGCTGTGCTGTTTTATTATTTAATCGATTTCAATTGGAAAATGAGTGCACCAAAAGAATGGTCAAAGGCATACGTAATACAGCACCGTGAGAACATTATTTCACATTTATTTTCAAAATCAAAGAAGTTCGTCGCATCCTATGAACGGAATGTAAGATTGAAATTTCTTTCTTTTTTTTTGAATCGAATAATAAATAATAATTAAAGCCTGATCCACCGGTGATGAATCTACTTATGGCCTGGGAATACGGGCGAATTTGGTTAAAAGAACGAGATGAGTTCGTTGCAAAACGCAATCTACGGAATACGCCGAAAAGAATTTCGAATAACTTTAAATGGTGGTTAAAACAGCGATCCAAGAAAATTCCTAAAACTGGTTGTAGTCCCAAGTAATGCAATAAAGTATAATTGGCTCAATGGCAGGATAAAAAATCGATTTAATATAATATATAAACCATTGTGTTAGTATTCAATTTCTATCAAAGTGACTGATTAGGTTGGCTATTTAGCTGGCAAGTGGTTGTCAGCACATTTTTCGTCGTAGCGGAAGATTTCATACAAATTACGATATGGCTTTCACAGATTCGGTCGTATTGAAAATGTTGATATGAATCTACGAACGAGCGGAATCGATCGTACCCATTTTGGAATTCGTAACGCAGCTTCTGCTCTGCTGAATTCTATGATAGCGAGGGGTATGTATCCATCTGCATCATCTGTACGCGTCCGGTCGCATTATATCCCTATTTGGACCTTAAATTTTGAAGACACCATTTTGTTACAAAAATTCACTTTTTTATGTACATATAAATCTATTTTTTTTATATACAAGTTTAATTACACAAAGCCAAAGAATTAAATAGATTTTCTCGGTTACATCCCGCTCGCGTGGTTGTTATCGATGAACTGTTCATATTTTCGTTTTTCTTAATGCTTTTATAAGGATTTCCGGAGGGGTCGGGCCAAACTTAGTTTTTGTGACCTGGACGTTCAAGTGTGTGTGTGACAATTTGATGTGACTATTTTTAGACTGGGGTTCTTTTCTTTCGGAGAAAACCATGTAAGGGCTTGAGTGATGGGGAGCTTATGATATCATGACTGACCACATCAGAACCGATGATCTGCCATCTGATACGAACAAAGGCAGGACAATCACATGCGAAAAGTTCCGCAGTATCGACGCTCTCTCCACAAGCGTCGAAAACTGTAGTGTGACTTAAGCTCAGCACACTAAGATGCTTAGCAAAAGAATGGTGCCCTTTCAGACCGCCAATAAGTTGTCTGTAGTCGTTTCTACTGAGAGACAAGTAAAATGCAGTGGAGAAACCCAATTGTCAATATACATACGTACTGTGTACATTTTCAATGGGCCGCTAATCCTTCATGAGGGTCGCTGGGGTAGAATGCTCGATCCTCCGCCATTGACTCCAACTCATCAGAAGGAACTCCTAGACGGCTCCAGGAGAAATATCGGATCCAAACATCTATTTCTAGGCCTACCGAGTGGTCGCTTATCTGATGGCACGGCAATCATGGCACGTCTTAGAAGCCGATCTGGGGTCATACGCACTGTGTGACCAAACCATCGAATGATAGATCGTTTCGTTCGGAGAAGTAGTTGCTCAACATTGAGCACCTCGCGTACTCGGTCCCTACGAATTATTCCAGCATCACCGCGAAGGAACCTCATTTCGGCAGCTTGCATCCGCGATCTTATTCTCTCGGTCACTACCCGAATTTTATGACCATACGTGAGAGTTGGAACATACACCGAGTTAAAAACCGATAATTTAGCTTGAACACTACGTTCGGCTTTCCTTATAACAGATTGACCAAGCTCTCTCAAAATTGATCCAGCCTGACCAATTCTAAAGGATAACTCAGCATTGCTCTTCCCATTACTCGTGAATAAGACCCTGAAGTACTTAAACTTATCCACCTTCTTCAATGGGACTCCACTAACATACGTGCATTCTGGAAACAACCATTACTTTCAATTTGTTCACGTTTACCTTCATTCCAGCATCATCACAAACGGATACAAAAGAATACGAGCGCAGAAGTTTTGGAGGACCCAAGGATGACCAAATCATACGCAAAAAGCAATTTTTTTTTTTTTTTTTTTTTTTTTTTTTTTTTTTTTTTTTCGTGGGTAGGTGAAAATCTTCATGAGACACTATGAGACCGTGTACTCATAGTAGTGTCAGATTTCTACTGACTAAAAACACCCTTCCCTTCGTTTTGTTTACTACGACTAAGTTTGACCTTATCAAGTAGTTTAAGCTTCAGATTTATATTCGCGTGAGGCAGGTAGATTTCCAATAAAAGCACCTGCTGAAACCGTCATGACATGCCGCTTTTTGTCTTATAGCGCTAATTCGAACGGTTTCGTTCTTTGAAGTCGGCGCGTAAGATTTGTCACATCCAAAGTTTGGAGTATGGCACAGTTGCAATGGCCATGAAGACGAATACGAAGCTTGCGAGCGAAGTTTTTTATTTCGTCCTCCACGGTAGCTATCCCTAAGTCTCTGTGGATATCATTGTTTCTGATATACCAGGGAGCGTTCACGATTATTCTTATAATTTTATTTTGCAATGATTGTATGAGATTCCTATTGCTTGGTTTGGTACAACCCCAGAGTTGTATACCGTACGTCCACACGGGTTTAAGCACTTGCTTATACAGAAGCAGTTTGTTATATACGCTTAGTTTGGAATATCTTCCAATTAGCCAATACATTTCTCTAAGTCGATTTTCGACTTCGTCACGTTTCTTTTTAACGTGAGGTTTCCATTTAAGTTTCGCGTCTAGTGTCATTCCCAGATATTTAGCTTCGTTTGCATGCGGTATTTGTACCGAGTTAATGAAAACGGGAAGGTTGATTATTTTCTTGTAAGTGAAGTTAACATGCGTCGATTTGGTCTCGTTAAGAACAATGCGCCAAGTTTTTGTCCACTCACAGATTTTATCCAAGGCTCGTTGGAGTTTTATGGTTGCTGACTCGATTGAACTTTCCGTTGCCAAAATAGCCGTATCGTCCGCGAACGTAGCTACAATAGTGCCTTCAGTTTGAGGTATGTCCCGAGTGTACAGCAAGAATAAGATAGGCCCAAGGACACTTCCTTGCGGAACTCCGGCGGCGATTTCTTTAAAATCAGAATATTCAGTTCCGTGCTTAACACGAAAAAGTCTGTTTTTAAGGTACGATTCTAAGATCTTATGAAGTTGCTCCGGAAGGATTCGTCTTAGCTTATAATTCAATCCATCGTGCCAAACCCTGTCGAAGGCTTGAGATACGTCAAGAAAAGCGCTAGAACAAATCTTTTTCTCCTCAAGGGCTTTTTCAATTTCGTCGGTTATTCTATAAACCTGGTCAATTGTGGAATGCTTGATTCTGAACCCGAATTGGTGGTCAGGTATTAGGCGTCTCTCTTCAATGACCGGAAGAATCCGTTTCAGAAGGAGTTTTTCAAATACCTTCGATATTATTGGTAGTAGCGATATCGGTCTGTACGATTTTTTGTCATTTGGAGATTTTCCCGGTTTCGGAACCATTATGACTTCTGCGACTTTCCATTGATTTGGAACGTATAATAATCTAATGGAAGCATTTATTAAATAAAGCAATTTTAATAGTGCCTTTTTTGGTAATTCCTTGAGGATTTGTCCGGTTATTAAATCATAGCCAGGAGCTTTATTGTTCTTCAGGTTTTTTATTGCCTGGCAAAGTTCTATAAGTGACACACTTTTTATTCTAAGGTTGTCAGATGTCGTAGTCGTACCGGTAAAATCGTCTACCAATGTTTCTCCATCAAATGGCTTAAAAGTTTCTTCTAAGTGCTCGGCAAATAGATCCGCTTTTTCTTTGTCACCTTTTGCCCATTCGTCGTTGTTTTTTCTTATCGGTGGCGAATGTATTTGCGGTTTTTTAATTCTTTTGACAGCTTTCCAGAGCGAGTAATTAGTAGTTTTTTCGGCGGTTAAACCTTCAAGATAAGCTGAAGTCTCTCGGTTTTTTAGGTCTTGGATCGCTTTTTTAAGCTTATTGCATAAGAAATTCGAGTGGGTTTTATGCTGGGGAGCGCGAGTTTGTTGCCATATTTTGCGTGCTCTCCTCTTTTCTCGAATAAGTTCTTTTATTTCCGGCGGATAATAAGCTTCATTGCATGGGACTTCTTTCCTCCTTAAAGGTGTATTTTTCCACGCGGCATTTTGTATTGATTCAATAAATTTGCCGAGCTCATCTTCTATTTCGAAGGGTGTTTTGAGCGATACATTTAAGACAATATTTTCTTCGCAATCAGTTCTAAAGTCGCGCCAGTTAGTTTTTTTGTTAGTTAATCTAGGCACAGCTTCTACTGTCATTAGTCGGTCACTTATTGTCAAGATTACCGACGAGTGATCTGAGGAGAGATCAAAGCTTTCCTCTACTTTCGCAAAATTTGAAGATACTCCTTTCGCTACGAAGAAGTCTATTAGGTCCGGTGTTTTTGCTGTATCAGAGGGCCAATACGTCGGTTTCCCCGTCGAAAAGAAATCAACCCCGAATTGCATACCGGCTTCGTACAGAAGTCTGCCTTTCCGTGAATTGGATCTGGAACCCCAAAAGGTGTGTTTTGCGTTGAAATCGCCACCTATAATGAAATTCGGTCCAAGTGAGTCAAGGAGACGTACAAAGTCGTTACTTCGAAACGTGCATCGCGGAGGACAATAAATGGACGCGATGTTGAAATATGTGTGCCTATTCTTAACTCGAACTGAGCTTGTTTGCATTGTATCGATTTCAATCGTCGTATTTATGGAGTGCTCAATGCAGTCTTTAATGAATAAGGAGGATCCGCCTCTAGCTCTTCCGGAAGGGTGGTATGCGTGATAAGCACGATACCCTCTTATTTTTACTCCGGATTCCTTTGTCAAATGAGTTTCAGAGATCAAGCAAATGTCAATGTTGTCATTCCGTAAGAATACTTCTAATTCGGCGTTTTTTTGTAGAAGGCCGTTTGCGTTCCATGTTAAAATTTTTAGTAACTGATTCATATTCATATGGGAGTTCTTTTCTGGCGAGGTTTTAACTCGAGCTTGCTCAATTTATCAAATATGACTTTGTTTACCTTCGTTTGCTCCTCAAGTTTCGCAAGAATTATAGAGAAGACTTGGGAGACTGGGTCTACCGTAACACCGCTTTGCTTGGTTTCTAGCGACGCAGCTTGAGCATATGTTAGCGTCTCTGGAGATTGTGGCTTTTCCTTTGATTTTGCCGAAGGAACTTTACTTTGCTCGACTCTCGTCTTAAGTTTGACGTGTTTATTGACGGTCGTTACCCTTGGCTTAGCGATTTCACGACTATTTTTAACCGGTTCTGCGTTCTGGCGTTGAATATTTTTAAATGTGTCTCGCCTTTTTTGAAGCTCTTTTGCCACTTCGCAACCTCGATAGTTCGCTGGGTGCTTTCCTTTGCAGTTAATGCAGGTAGCCGGGGCCTGCTTATTTAGGTCACACTTTTCTGAGAGATGGTTACCAGCACATTTTACGCATCTCGGCTCTTTTTGACAATACGACTGTGTGTGATTAAAGCCTTGACAGCGTTTACACTGAGGTATCGATCTCGTACTCGTACGCATAGGCTCAATCTTGACTACGATATTCAGAATAGTTTTAACGTTATAAATATCGTCTACATTTTCGCTCCTGTCAAAGGTAAGCATAAAGAGCGGAAGTCCATGCTTGACCATGATTTCCTGGCCTTGTTCCGTTTGTTGCTTCACCTTTTTGAGAATATTGACGGCATTAAGAATTTTCAAACCTTTAGCTTTGAGGTCGTTCATTACGTCGTCTTTTGTGCAAGAGGGGTGGAGACCCCTTGCTATAACACGCAGTGGTCTTTCTGACTTATTTTCATAAGTATACCACTGGATTTTTTCCGTGTTTAATTTTTGTGATATTGCTCGGTAGCCATCGGAGTCATCAACGTTAATTTTCCACCCATTGTTCCTGAGTGACGTTACCTTGAATTTCGATGTCGTCGTACCTTTAAGAAGGCAATGTAGCTTACTGTAGTCCGTTATGCCAACGACGTTTATTGCAGGCGGAGGACGTGCTTTAGCTTGAGTTTGTTTTGGCTTCGGCTCATTTTGCTTGTCTTCTTTTCGCGGCTCGATTTCGGGCGAAGAGCCGGCTCTGCGTTTTTTGCTAGGTCTTTTCTTTAAGACGCAATTCGTTTCGCGTGCAAGCTCTTCTTCGTCCGTGTGATATTGTGGATTAGCTGCGCGGGGAGGGGAATCTTCGCGTTCTTTTTGTAAAAGCGAGTTCTTTAGAAGCTTGTTTTCCTCTCTCAGCATGTCTACCTCTTTTTTGAGCTCTTGGTAGAGCCGATCCATTTCATCAAGCCTATTGCGAAGTTCATTATTTTCCTTCTCAAAGCTTTTACATTTCTCTAAGTCCTGTTTCTTGTGCGCTTGCACTTCCGGCGGACTTTTTTTCCCGGAGACATTCAGTCTTGATGGTGGAGACCGAGGTACCCTTGAACTTTTTATAAAGGGATTTATCAATTGCAATAATTGGCTCTCCCCAGAATCCGTAGAGCCTACCTCCGAAGAGGGTGGATTTTCCAGTGAACCTGGACTGCCACCTGGGGTATTAAATCTTTTCGTTTTACTCATTGCATTTTTTTGTATACACTTTAAGCCCGGTATACGAAGGGTGGATTTTAGTCGCCTCTTACGACAGGCATGCCTACCTCGGGTATATTCTAACCCCTACCCGAAGGGGGTTTGCAAAAAGCAAATGACTAATCCTTAAGTCTCCCACATTGAAATATTCTACGCCACGGCTGCGCTGCAACATCCAGTCCATATAACTATACTGTAGCATCGACTCAAAATAATGCATGGTTTGTGTACCAAACTTAAACACTGTGTTCCAAACTGTAAGCAACGCCATCTATTCGTCAAACCTGCGAGCGGCAAATATCCCCACCAAACCTTGTGTGCCAAGGTTCCAATTATTCCACGATCATTAATTCATCCCGAGCGACATCTAGCATGTTCTAGAACTTCTGGTATTTTATATAAATACACATACCACAACCACCGACAGTACAGTTGTTAATAAAGTGAATACAGCGATTAAAAGAGAGACTCGACCAGTGGTGAAAATAAGCGACATTGTGATTGAAAGAAATCTGTAGAGACCGTTTGATTTGAATTAAATAAAAAATAAAGTGATTTGAATATTGTGCTGAAGTAAAGTTTGTAATTGATAATAAATAAACAGTTAAAATACCTAAAAGACAGTTTTATTTAAACGAACTCCAAGCAAGAATATTACATTGGCGTCAGTAAAGTAGAATAAAACAAATTTTGTATATTGCTTATTGTTTAAGTGAAAAAAAAAAAAGGTTCGGTAATTGCTAGAAGATTTGTCATTGGTGCAACTAATGGAAGTACTGAACCAGCGGGAGCAACCTACGACTAGCAAGAAAAGAGAATTGATTATAAAGTTGCGAAAAATAATGACCGACAGATCAAACAGCTTTGTTTGACGTCGAAGAAGAACAAGTAAGTACGACGAATGACATGTCGGCCTTAATGAAACTGCTTTCCGAAAAGTTCGAAAAGTTGCAGAATGACCAAAATGAAAAATTCGAGAAGCTAGACAATTCTCTAGATGCCAAGCTCGATGAACAGAATAAACAATTTGAGAATTCTCTATATGTTAAGCTCATCATGGCCGATATATAAGAGGCAGTTCGAAGCTGCAGCAATGACGAACAACTGGGACGATGAAGAGAAGTCCATTGCCCTTACGCTTGCGCTTAGAGGATCAGCTGCAGAGCTACTACAAACCATTCCCGAGGACAAACAACGCAACTACGACAGTCTGGTCAAAGCCATTGAGATCTGATTCGGGGAGGACCACATGCAGCAAGTATATAGGGTCCATTTGCGCAGAAGGGTCCAGATGAAGGGTGAGACGCTCCAGCAATTACAAGCAGATATCGAGCGGATGGCACTTTTCTCCTATCCAAACGCCGGTGAGGAGATCATTAACGAGATGGCGACCGAAGCATTTACCCATGCCATAGCTGATACGAAACTACAAATGGCGGTAAGAATGGCCGGAAAGAAAACGCTCGCCGAAACTTTGGCGTTTGTTCTAACAATGGAGGCGGCAGACCAGGCCTGTCAGGGAATCCACCGCGTGAGGGAAGTAGCCGCCATCGAATGCTCTTGCCAGAGGATGGACGTCGAAGACCGAAACAACGCTCGCGGAGGACAAATTCGTTGCTGGAACTGCAACAAAATAGGGCACCTACAACGGCAATGCAGAAATCCACCCAGACGCGGAAACTGTCCACATTGTGCGAATAGGCGACGCAACGAAAAACAATGCAAAAGGGACAACATCCACCTTGTTGGCCAGGCTCCTCGAAACCAGGAGTCGGGAAACGCCTAAGAGCCAGATGTTGGCTATTGGAATCGACGCCCCCAAGACCACCACCCAGGTCTCTCAAACCAAACGATGCACCAAGAGCCTAACAGTGGAAGCATTCATCGACAAAAACAAGTGCGTGGCTACCGTCAACACCGGCACCACGGCTTCCATTATAAGACGAGATCTCGTCCGGAAGTCATGGCTGCACAACGCCAGCTGTTACTGTCTTAGCACTGCGACAGGGTTTTAGAAAGAGATTCCCCAAACTACATCGTGGGAAAAGTTTTAGTGGAGCCGAAGAATAACCTGGTCCCAGTAAGACTCATGAATTTAAAGAGAGAGAAACTAAAAGAAGGGGAGGTTAATGATAAATGTGCACCGATATGTTCAATTTCAACAATAACCGAAAAGGAATCTGCGAGGCCCGTTTCATCAGTTTCTATTATTATAGTTACTTAAAAAAAAGGGTGCGTATGTGACACGGACGACAAATAAAAACAATTAAAAATTACTTGGGTCTCCTGTTATGGAATAGCAAAGATCAATGCCATACTACAGCGACATCGACCTAGTCAAAAACTGGGTATTGGACGTCTGAGATGGCTAGGACATGTAGAGCGAATGGACACCAACGCTCCGGCCCGCAGAGTCTTCGAATCTAACCCCGAGGGACTACGCAGTAGAGGGAATCATCGCCGTAGGTGGCGCGCACAAGTTCAAGGGGACCTCGACCAACTTGGAGTGCGCAATTGGAGGCAATTAGCTAAAGACCGAGCTAAATGGAGAGGCTTGCTGGTTGAGGCCCAGGTTCACCCTGAACTGTAGCGCCACCTAAGTAAGTAAGTAATGCCATACTTGTAGTAGATAAACTATTCTAACAATAATTCAGCAACGATACCATCCGAATTGCACCACTTTGGCTAATATCTCCTGGGTCTCAGACTAGCGAAGTAATAAAGTAGTGATCATCAGCAATAGAAAGCAAATGGAGACCATCACAGTTACAGCTTTAAAATACCTTGGAGTGATAATAGATACAAAGCTTAATTTTAAACAACACCTGGAATACTGCTTCGTCTTTGAAAAATTTTCCACCTCCCAATGTAGAAAGTACAAATAATCACGCAATTATGATTTTTCCGTCAGTTTTTATCAATAATTCCTAACGTTAGTAAGTAACGTTTTGTATTACAGGTTTATTTTTAGCCATGCCATTTAAACAATATTAAATCGATTTCAATTGGAAAATGAGTGCGCCAAAAGAATGGTCAAAAGCATACGTAATCTTGCAACGTGAAAACCTTATTTCACATGTATTTTCAAAATCGAAGAAGTTCATTGTTTCCTATGAACGGAATGTAAGATTGATGTTTCTCTTTTCTATTTGATTATTTTATTAACTAGTAAGTAATAATAATTATAGAACGAACCAACTATAATGAGTCTTCTCATGGCCTGGGAATACGGCCGAATTTGGCTAAAAGAACGAGACGCTTTCGTTGCAATACGTGATCTCAAGAAAAAACCGAAGAGAATTTCGAATAGCTTCAAATGGTGGCTGAAAAAGCGAGCCAAGAAATCTGTTAAAGCTAGTTGTAGCCTCAAGTAATGCAATAAAGTATAATTGGCTCAGCAGCAGGAGTCGAAATCGATTGAAATGTAAACGTTCTTTTATCATTTAATTTAATATTCTTTAAAAGCTATGTAAGCTATAGTTATATGAAAGTGACTGGTTAGGTCGAGTTACTCGTATTAGATTTGCTTTGGAAGGTAGACGCATCGACTTTTTCAAACAGCTCTAATAAACACAGGGTGTTAATTCATTGGCCAAGCTTGAAAAACTTGTGTATCTCAATTTTGAAGTGAAACTTCTTTAGCGAGACTAGTGAATCGGAATGACCTCGACACAAAAACCAAACATGAATCGATCAATCACGCTCGTCCGATCACCAAAATCAAGCAGCGTCGGACGCGGTTTGTTATTAGAATACCGCGTGCTGTTAGCATTTAAATCGTTTTGTAATTTGATGTATGTAAGTAGGTAGAAGCGGCTGTAACAGCAAACTGCTGGTGCCTACTTTTAATACCACAACTCACGTGACCTTAAGAAAGTTGATTACCTCTCAACTACCGGCACCCAGAGGAGAGTGATTCTGAATCGATAACCCAGCGAGGCGAGTTCCTCTTTGTACTGTTCCGTCAATTTGGAAGATGACGTCAATTTCTGATACGTTCGTGGCCTATTTAACAACAAATTCAAATAATTATGGAAGAAAGAGAGAAAATATGATCCACCGTCGAATAATATTTTCTAAAACCTGCTTGGAGGTCAGTAAGTATGCTGTTTTCATTAACTTTCAAGTCTGGCCATAAGTATACCGCAGAATATTTTGGCTAAAACATTCATTGATGAAATTCCCCGGTGGTTTTCCAGTGCGCCCTTCTTGTGTAAGGGGAATATTACCGACTTTTTAAAGGAAGATGGAACATCGGCACTTGAGAGGATTTTATTATACCGTAACCTCATTTTATTTATGAGAACTATAGGTGCATTTTTGAAGAACTCGTATGGTATACCGTCTTCCCCTGGAGTTGATAATTAATGGTTCAGCATATGTAAATGCTAGGTTGGATTTATTATGAAGAAGATGTTTAAAGTATATGGCCAAATCCTCAGCCGAAATTCCTGCGGCTATTACAAAATGAGAACCATTTATCTCTTTTGCTATCCTCCAGAAATCTTTTGAGCTTTTAGTTATGCCTAACCTGTAAGCTTGGGTGTTTTCAAAAATAGTTTTTTTTGGTACGACATAAACTTTTATAACGTGTATTGGATTCAGTATACCAATTCCAAAGCAAGGAGAGCAAACGATTTTTTTCGTGCCACCATGCATTCGCCGTCAAACCACTTCTACTAAAAGGGCTTACGACTATGCGTTATTTTCTTCTCCAACGATTTTCTTACACATGCTACTAATTGGCTTGTGAATGTTTCAACTGCCTCCATATTTATATTCATTCATGAAAGCAAATCGTTTAAAGTACGCTGGTAGTTATGAATGTTCTCTTTCTTCCACTTAAGTCTTGGAAGAAGGTTTAGATTCCTCTGGTGCATTCAATGTTCACTTGACCATTTCACAACTATTGGCAAATGATCAGAAAATGTTTTGGTTTGCACTTACATTTTTTTTTATTAACGATATCCACTCATTATTTAAAGCGCAGTAGTCAATTACAGACTTGCCTTGTCCTCCGATGAATGTGTAGTGGCCTTCGATGTCGCCTTCAGTGCAACCATTTAAGACAATACTGTCATAGAGTTGGAACATCTCTAGTAGCTGTGTACCGCGTTGATTACAAACATTATCTTTTGATGATCTACTGGTATGAAATATATGACCGTTGTTTATTTGGTTAGAGGTAATAACGTGCATAGTGCTGATTCTCGCGTTAAAATCCCCAATGAACAATACACTCTCTGAGTGCTGAGTCTCTCAAAATCTTCGCTCCAACTATTGCAATTTATATAGAAAGGAACTATGTACATGTTATTATTTTCGTATAGATGCTTTACCACTGTAGTTCCTTGATATTCGACAAAAGCAAAGTATTTTAAAAGAGATGTTTTGATTCCGAAGAGACACCCACCGCTTGCACGACCTTTTATAGATGTTTTAACTGTTGCAGTCCAAACAAGTTTAAACCCATTAAAATAAAATTATCTTTGATTACGTGCGTTTCAAACAAAAAGAATATTTCAAAGGATTTGACATAATTAAAAAATTCAGCAAATAAAAGTTTGTTTCTCAACCCTGACACGTTATATGCTAAAATACTATTGAAAACTAAATTATTTGAACTGACGGCATTTACATCTCAATCTTTCATTAATTTTGTTCTATACTATAGTTATTTATAAAGGATTTTTTTTTTTATTCGAAAAAAATGGTAAGGGGACTTAAAGAAAATTACGTAAGCAATCACCGGGCCAAAAAATGTGTAATGTGTAAAAATGTGTAAAGGATGTATGTATGTACAATGTACATATATAACATATGTGTGCATAAATATGTACAAATGTAAGAATTTAGGAGTTGTAACATGATGCATTTGCACCATAAAATGAAATTGCGCTTATGGAAAAACATTTAATTTTGTCTGACTCAGACAAAATAGCCGGACAGGTGTACTTATATGACCCCATTTTTTCATTCCGAACAAAAATTAGGTATATCCAAAAATAGGGGAAAACATCATTGGGGAGAAATTAAGTACCGCGATTGCGTTGAAAATGCTCCTGAACTGTCATTCATGATACCTATTTATTTCCCCCGGAACTATTTCCTCTTTTTTTAAGATACCTAATTTTAGTTTGGGGGAAAATTCCGAGGGAAAATTTATTTACGATAACCCTGATAACTTTCTTGAAATTCAAGTCTTGCTCCCATCATTCTCCGAGCACTTCGATTTTGCTATTCCGGTCTTGTTTCTTTGCTTACAACTCGGTAACCACTGCAGATAGAAAAACAAAAACTTTATGACACATACAGGGTGCGCCATCTTTTATGTCGGTATGTGAATATTGAATAACTATTTAAAAAAAACCGATTTCCTAATATGAGGTATTTTTATTTAATTTTGTCCTTTTCCTTTTACAAAATTTCCTTTACAATATTTGGACTACTTTTTGAATACAACATCAATCAAGTGGCCGCCTCTATTGACCAAAGCAAAATGTGCCCTTTTTGCTGCGTTTTCCATCACTTTTTCGAGCATCTCGGGCGGTATAGCAATATTTCGGCACGAATGTTTGCCTTGAGCTCGTCCGGATGGGCTAAATCTGGAGATCTGGGTGGGCAGTCAATGTCGCCATTTTTTGACAGCACACGTCCAGCGACTGTTTGGCCGTATTCCAAGCGAAGAAGGCGGTCTGTCGGCAATATTCTTTGAATCAATTGCACTTTATACGGAAACAAATGTAAATCATCTTTCAAAATGGGCCGCAAGGTGGTTCCACTGGCGCCAAAATGCTGAGCACGGTGACGATACGACACATGTGGGTTCATTGGAACGTCTTGGGCGTTGATAAACGGCATGTCGACGATCTTCCACTGTCCCGTGCTCAACAAGATTCGACACCAAACGACGAATAGTGTTGTCAGACGGTGCTTGTTGGCCACAATATTTTCGACGATATGCTCGTTGAGTTAACACAACTGAATGTACAACGTCACTATTTCAGCGCGTTGTTTCGGTGTGCAGCGATTCATGGTTAAAATTATACTGAATTGACGTTTCAAAAACATATCTACTCAAGTCAATCGGTTGATAAATGTCAAAGTTATTCAATGTTTACATACCGAAAAGATGGCGCACCCGTTACTTCAAATGTTGGTTTATCTTCTGGCATCCCTTAGTCAATTCTGTTTAAACTCGATTTAAATGGGTATCGTTTGAGTCCATTATTATTCGCTGCTTGATTAAAATTAAAACAACTTTTTTTATTTTGCACTTAAAAAGCGAATATATTTTGAGCTTAAATATTTTATATTTAAATCTTCGTTTGTTTAACTATTCAACATCCAATAGTTTGCTTAGGCAGGATTCTTTTTAAGCGATAATAGAGATTCCAAATACATAGTTCGTTATTTCTTAAAAATTAACAAAAAAAAAAAAAAACGTTTTTATAAAATGCTTTCCTCTCCTTCTCTACTTCGCTTTCTTTCTCTATTTCCCTCTGATCTTGATGAATTAAATGTGTTTCGCAATAAAAAAAAATATATATATTAAAAAAATACAAATACAGGACGGAAAAATAAACACAAAACTTAAATATAAAACACTATCAACAACTAACATGAGTTTTAATACATATTTAATATGTACCTACATATATTGATTTTTTTTTGTATATTAAAAAAAATTGGTTTAAATTTATTTTATTTTTTTCTCTAAATAAACAAGAACACATTAATACAACTCAATTGCATCGAAACAATTAGTAACTTTAACAAAAGACATCATCTAAAAAAAAAAAAATTAAATTAAATTTGCAATCGACTTTATCGAAATAAGACGACATTACCGTTGTATTTGTACATTACAATTACTATAGTTTCACTTTTTGTAGATTTTAACTAAATAAAATAAGACACTTAATTTCCACTGCCGCTGGTTGTTTTTTTCGTTTTTTTTTTTTCATTTTTTGTCTATCGCGTTTATTCGAAGAAGAGTAGTTCATTTGCGCAATTGATACTATCTAATAAATCCAATTAACTGGCACCCATTGGTGTTCATGACTCATTTGATCGAGAGTCTCTACAACTTGTCTAAAGGTCTCATCGAAATCTTCATTGACGATGACCATATCAAAGTACTTTTCATATTTGCGTTGAACGAAAGAACTTTCCTCTACAGTGGCAATTAGGTCGTCATCCTAGAAAATATGTGGGAAATAGAAATGTTAGGAGAGGCAGATTAAATTTAAATTATATCGACTTACTTCATAGAGCGATGCTAATGATTCCAAAGTGCGAGCTCGCCTCGAACTGTATCGAATGGAACTTTGACGGTCAAACTGGATGGAAAGAAAGAAGTAAAGTAAATTAGTGTGATTCATACAACGACAATGAAATGCAATTATAATATAGTCGAAATGATAAGACTTGAATACTAATGATAGACTCGTACATGTTTGGGAAATTGTAACCGCAGTAATTTTATTTATAACTAGTGAAAGCATTGTTGACCTATGTAGATTATTCATCCTTTTAGAAGAAACATTTTTCCAATTGACCGCTTGGCAACAAGTTCGTGCTTTTTAAAGCTACACAGATTTGGAGATCCATTCCTCCAGAAGCAAAGACTGAAAATTTCATAGTAAGCTCAATGATAAGAAATTTGTTTTGCAGTGGAAGCTAAGTAACGTACACATATGTTCGTAAACTTTGGTACGTGATGCCAGATACTTTCACTCACAAAGCAGCGAGAGCAAATAACTCTTTCTCAAATGTTTATAAATTGTAGAAAACGATGAAACATTTAATAGACATACGAGTAAAAGATAATACCACTAATTACCTGGAGCATGCATTTAAACGTTAGTTGCCATGGCTTAGTGGTTAGTACGTCGGTCTACTGAGCATGATGATCAAGGTTTAAAGCCGAGTAAACACTAAAAAGTGACGTCGCCATCATCTTGAACATCTCAATAGTCTTTGATCGAGTATCTCTATCTAGACTCAATTTCAATACGAGGAAAACCTTTTTCGGGAAAGAATTCTGCCACAATTTCAAATGCAGACATCGTGCATCTTCTTGGTGCTACACTCAAATGTGGTGTAACATCGGCGCAGCTCCTTGTTCTATACAAAATACAGGTTAGACATGCGCTGAAGTTTTTGTCTACATCTACTCGACAGCATCCAAGGACAGCACTTACATCCATGTCTCATCGAAGACGGGCGGTAGACTAATGCCTATATTACACATATTACCATAGTAGGAAGAATGCAGCGGAACGATTCTTAGAAATGCGACACTTGGACGTCCTTAAACGCTGGTCACCATAGCATACAGCTTTCGTATTCATCAGCCAACCAAAATCTATCTACCAAAATTTCTTTTGTTGCAAGACAAGTCATCTTTGCACACTCTCAGGAGACATACGTACACACTTTCAGAATTCTACAACCATCTCGGCCAGCTGTTTAAGCATAGTAAAGGCGTTTGCCCTTCTTGAGAGAAGTTTATATAGGAAAGACCAAAAGAACATAAAATGGTCGGAAATATGGTATTTCCTGATTACTAATCTAAGTAACCCTATGATTTATGGCTGCAAATTGTTACATAGATAGATCTTCACATAATCTCATGACTCAGTACATGAAAAAGTATAAAAAGCAAACACTTACAGTTAAATTTTTGTTTGAGCCCGTTGCCCTTCGTTCGTTGTAGATCTGCTTCAACTGGTCCATACCGGGTGCAGCGATAAATATAACAAATGGCATCAACTCTTGACTACTGTGTAAGATTTTCAGTGCATTTGGAGCACAATCGAGAACGCACATTTTGCCTAAAATAAACAAGTTAAAAACAAAGTCCAAATCCTGAAAATATGTCCCTCAACCCACCAGCTTTAATAACGTCCTTGATGGACTGCAAATGTGTGCCGTATAAATTTCCATTGTGCTCTCCATACTCAAGAAAATTATTCTGCTTGATTTCTTCTTCCATTTCTTCTCTATCAAGGAACCAATAGGTGAGACCATTCTCTTCCAATGCTCTTTTGGGACGGGATGTATCTAGAAAGGATTATTAGCTATTGCCTACTTTTGAAATAATACCATTATTTACGAGGTATAACGGCACCGAAACGATCTAAATCACTATTGATTAAGCGATTCTTTAACGTACGACGGCCAACACCTTGAACTCCGATTAGAACAAGCGTTTTCCTACGAAACGGTGGCATTCGAGTGACTTCTTCGTACAACATCAGATCGGCCTTATCGAATTCACAATTCGCTACAGACCGGTACATAGTCTTGCGCTTTCTTTTTGAGATCTGAAAAAAAGAACCTGTATTTTGGGTACCAAACAGGACAGGGTAAAGCATACCCTAGTTCCACAAATTCCAATTTTGTGCACGTAGTCTGCCTCAGGGGCCACAAATGCCTTCCGCCGTTCTTCTAGATCTTGTGATGGAATCAGACCAATTTGTTCGGTACCAACAGTGATGTTCTTGGCCTGCCACCAGTTTGGATCTTTAACATTTATAATCTGTTTAGAGAGGAGCAGAATTAGAGGAAAGGCTTGTACTCAGCATATTATCCTACTTGTAGAATATCGCCCTGTTTGAAGGCAAGACCGATCTCCTTGCATGGCAACAGAGAGTCCTCCGATGGATTATAGGTGAACAAAGCTCGCATGTAGCACTAAACAAATATAAATAAAAAAATTCAAATCATACCCTTATTCAGAGTACGTGTGTCTAGCTTTGATTCTTTCCTGTGTTTTTGTGAATTTTTCCTTTCTACTTACTTTGACTTGAGTAAGATCATCTTTAGAACAAGTAAATGATATAATTACATACTCATGCCACATTTATTTAAAAAAAAAAAAAATTGCAAAAAGAATTTCGAATAATAAAAAAAAAAAAACACAAACAAAAATCAAATTTAAAAAAGCCCGACTTATTTACAACACCACTTACCGTGAGTTTCTTCCCTGGCTCAAGATTTGTTCCATTTTTTACCTGTCCACCGGCCATAGCCAGTCGTGCTGACTTCATTTCCTCCTCAACATTCGGGCCCACTTTCATGGTGAGATTTTCTTTTGCTCGGGAGACCTCTACTTGTAGTTCCTCGGGTGAGTGAACTGGTACACCATTTACTTCGAGGATAACATCACCGGGATGTAATAGTCCTTGCTTGTCAATAACACCACCGGCTAGAATACGTGCAACTACTAGTTGTTTATGTTCATCGATTTCTACGGTCAGGCCCAGCGGCTGGTTGAGGTTTCGCCGCAAGCCGACCATTTTAATTGTCTCCACAGGCATATCGCTATTTAATATATCGGGTGGGAAGAGATATCCGCCTTTTCGATTTTCTTCTTTATGTATTCGATTTTTAAACAGTTCACCTATTTCATCATGGGCGCGGATCAATGCCTGCAAGAGTAAGAGCAACATAAACATCTAAGTCTCTAAGTGCAAAGCTCAACTTACCTTAAAATGAGGCTGGGAGACTAGTTTTGCTAATTCACGGGCGTCTCTACCTCGATTCGTTGAATACTTGCGGATTATTTCGTCGAGAATTGCCTTATTATTGAGATGAACGGGGCGAAGGATTTCAACTTCCTGAGGTATACTAGAATTTAACTAAACAACAATAAGCTGATGTTAAATAAATCTACGTCAAAAAAGAAGTATTTAATATGGTTATTAGATGAGTAGCTGGAAGGATTTCTAGCTTTTTAAGGAGCACGCGATGGCTAGGAGTTAGATTAAAGTATGTTATACCTTCTCAAATACTTGAGGGAAATGCTTCGACATTAAACGTTGAAACATTATGCTGGCTAAAAATGTTTAAGAATAATTAGAGATCGGTAATGGAAGACAGATATAAAAATAAGCTACAATGCAAATGAACACACATATTTGGCGCAACAGCTCTTTAAGTGCCAGGGCCTAGTAACCACTCATGTTGGGTGCGTTATATTTTTCACACAAATAAAAGGGACCTACAAGTTTAGTGCCGTATCCGAAGTGCAACTCGTTTTGAGATGCTTTCTCGAGACAACAATACTATCGGATGTTTGTCAGACGTTCGCGAGAGGCGAGACCGTAAAAAAAAATGGTTGGTGTTTTCTGGGATTCGAACTTGGAACCTCACGCGCAGTAATCCGACACACTAACCACTTACGCCACACATGCCAGGCCTATTGGGAATCTGCATTTAACGAACCGAAACTTGGAACAACACATCAGAGTTCCAAGCAATACCATGTGCAGAGTGTGAACAAAAATACAAATATTTGGCGCAACAGCTCTTTAAAGTGCCAGGGCCTAGTTTCTCGCAACCACTCATGTTGTATGCGTTATATTTTTCAAACGAATGGAAGGGACCTACAGTTTTAATGCCGAATCCGAACGGCGATTTGAGAAGCTTTTTCGTGACAACAATGCTCTCGGATGTTTGTCAGACGCTCGCGAGAGATGGGACCGTGAAAAAACTTGTTGGTGTTTTCTGGGAGAGTGTGAACGCTTCTTTGTTGTTCTCGAAGGAGGATCAGTTCAGACTACGAAAGCTGATTTCACTAGGATCTTAACACGTTCGCTGCCACCATACACAGTTTTTTCCTCACCAGGCACACACACTTGGCACGTTTTTTTTTAAGTATATTTAAGTTTTAATAAACAGTGTTGTGTTTTCTTGTTTTATTTTATGTTTTCGTCGTTTTTTAATTTTGCTTCCAACTCAGTATCCTCCTGCATCGTGCACATAAACACATTGCGGACCTCCGTCATGTGGAGCACATGAACAACGTGTTCATTAGCGCGCGCAGTTGGAAGGGAACCTCAGTCAATTCAATGTGTAAAAGTCTAGACTCTAGGCAGTGAACAAAGGATCGAACTAGATGGAGAGACTTGTTTTGGGGGCAGCTAAGATGCAAAAAAACAAGCAAATTTAAGGCGAAGGGTGCGAACATTTTGAGGAATGCCGTAGAATATTGAACTGTAAAAGTTATTTTCGCCTTTTTAGGTTGTTAAGGAAGAAGACCACATTAAACTACAGTTAGTTATATCTGAGATATTGCAACACGGCCAATCCATTATGACATGCACTCCATTTACAAAAGACTTAACAACTCTCAAAATTAACAAACTAATAACATATCTAAACTTATAATTATATTCATATTCAGAGAACGTACATCTTGTGCAATGACAAAACTTCGAATCAGTATCTAATGCCGCATCCTTCTTCGTACTAGGAAAAATGAAACCACCTCCTCTGGGAAAATATTTCTTTACTGGTAGAGTATAGTTTCAGGAGTTGATTTAAAAGTTTACCCTTTAACAATGCTATCGCTCGACGTAATTTTAAAAGAAGCAAAAACAGTTAGTTACGTATAGATGTAATAAAAAATAATAACAATAAAAACGATTCCAGGTTTCATGTCTCTTCCTATCTTTGTCAATTTATTCGTTCCTAGTCATTCATTCCCACACCGATTAAGTTGACAGGACTGATTCACGTTAGACACAATGCTTTCTGGCAAGTGGGTACCCACAACACTTACATAAATGCAAGGATCAAATAGAAACAATTTTGTTCGTTAGGTCAGCCATAGTCCTCGGGCGTTAAAAAGGGTAAATTTACGACTAAATTGACAACACGGGTAGGTTAGGTTAGGTTAGGTTGGCTATCCGCACGAAAGTACAGACACACTTAGACCAGTGAAGGTCCTTTGTGATACCATGGATCAACCATTAGGCCGCTCAAGGACTAACAAAACCAACCGGAGCTTTTGATAAAGCTATGGATGGACATGACGTCTAAGGACGCCAGATCGCCGAGGTCTTCTCCTTCTAGATGGAGCATTCTTTTATGCGACAGGGCTAGACAAGTGGATAGGAGGTGAAGGATGGTTTCCTCATCCTCCTCCTCGTCCCTACAGCTTCTGCAGAAGTCGTTGGAGAAGAGGCCAAGTCTTTTGACGTATTGGCCTATAAGAGAGTGTACAGTAAGAACACTGACAACGCTTTAGCTTCACCAACTCGGCACTACGTTTATGGTCCAGCCTAGGCCAGATTTGTCTCGAAATGTGACACGTTGAGCCATACGGATAGAAAGTAAACATTTTAGATCTTATAACTGTGAAATAAAAGTTGTTGTTGTACCTATAACGGGCATTGTTTCTTCTGGTATTCAACTGCGCATAAACGGTTTTTATCATTCCCGAACCCTTACTCTGGTACTTCAGTAAAAGATCAGCGGTCAAATGGAGATCTAAACACAAATTTTAATTAATAGCAACAAACGCGGACTTGCACACACTTGGCTAATCGACCGTAAACATAAAAGTAGGTACGCTAAGAAATAAATGGGAGCTTGAATGCACATAGCAATATGAAATGTATTTAGGTACTGTATAAAATTGAAGGCTGTACATATAATAGGAAGGTTAGCTGCACACATTTAACTTAATATTTGGCGCAACAGCTCTTTAAGTGCTGCACACATTTGGTGCATTTAATTAAAAATGCACCTGCTTTGTTAACTAATCGGAAAAGTATCTGAGCGTTCGCCAAATCTTTTCTGAATTAATTTTATTCAGCTATAGAATAGATTCGTATATGCAGATGTAAAATCGAATAGATAAAGAATAAATTTGCTTTGACGCATTCATTGCATATAAAGAGATCCGTTTAAAATCTTTCTATATACGTGTCGAAATGTATCCAAATCCGGATGAAAATGAGTTAATTACAGTTCAGCCATTCAAGTGCTGCGCATAGTAGGGTGGTTTATATCAATTAAAAAAACATATCTCCTCAGACTTTTTCCAACTTTAAAAAAAATAATAATAATAATATAAGGCTGATGTATCGACATTAATATAAAATTTAACAACCATATTATTAAAAAATCGTTAACACACCGATAACCAATGAGTTATCTAACTCGTAGTTAACGAGATTATCTATTAGTTAATTTTTCTTATAAATAAAAATGTTTTCTCCGTGGAATAGCTGTCTGACGTTTTAGTTATATCTACTGCATTCTATTGAAACGTCATAATAATTGCCAGGTTATGCAGAACGGCTAGGACTACAATGATAGTTTTTACATTCTCCAAAGAAATTTGGCCTTCTAAACACCAAAGGTTCGTTTAACCGTATTTGGAGTAGCAGTATGAGCAATATTGTAGCGTTCCTCTGCAGGATTTCTGGGATTTAAAACGGGCACGGGGATTTTAGACGGCTCCAGGAGGGATGTCGGACTTGATCCAAGCATCTATTTCTATGCCTACCTAGGGGTTGCTAACCTGATGGCATGGCAATGATCACGCGTCTTGGAAGCCGTTTGGAGACATACGCACTACGTGACCAAACCATCGAAGCATATGTACTTATAGATCGTTCCGTTCGGAGAAGTAGGTGCTCAACATTAAGCGCCTCGCGTACTGGACCTGAACCATTCTGCGGAATGGGGGAACATACCTTAGGCGAAGAATTCAGAAAAATGGAGAAAGAAGACAGGGCAAGAACCTGGAATAACAGGTCTGATACAGGCTAAGGAACTTTTGGGATGTTACAACCGGAAAAGATTCAAGGCCTGCATCTGCCTTACCAATAACAACCTGCGAATCCTAACAGGATTCCTAACGGGGCATTACAAACTCAGGGAGCATTTACGGAAACTAAGTACAACCGATGAAGGCCTTTGCAGATTCTGCAATGAGTCAAGCGAGACTCCGGAACTTCTTTTAAAATCTTGCGGGGCACTGACTCACAAAAAACTGAAACACTTGGGCAAGTACCAAATATCAGATAAGGATATGCCAACCATGGACCCACTTCGCATTCTCAGATTCCGAAAAGAAATTGGTTTGGAGAGAGAGCTCTAAGGTGAACTATTCTCGCCAAGGCAAAATCAATTCTGAAGGAATTATAATGCGAGGGCAACTCAGCGGGGAAATAAACCTCTCCAAGGTACTAGCAGGGGGCACAATAGACCATTAGGTCATTAATAAATAATAATAAATTCGTGCTTGAGAAAGTGACACAAAATTAGACAGATTCTGTCTGCCGCGCTTCGTCAAGAACAGCCGCGGTGGCCATATACCCAAAATCATCTTCCAAGAGATGAAATATTTATTTATGAAATAATATTTATTTATTTATAGATACATACCATATATGTATAATATGTATTCGGGTAAAAAGTCGCCACAGGCGAGCTCGCGCCCAACTGGAGGGTTTTGCAGCGCTAGATACGGGATTCTGCAAAGGAAACATAGGTTCGATTGTTGATATTACCTATGTCACCAGCTACTTGACGAAAAAAAATAACATGGGAAGTGAGTGACCGGTATACACACAGCGATCATCCAGCAATTATATGCAAGTCTCATACAGAGAGACCAAGATTAAGTAGACCACCTATAAATGCAATACAAAAACGGGGATGGAAGTCTAGCTCTTTTGATAGAGAATTATTCTATTCCATTTTCCCCAGAGGCACAGAACTGACGGAGCGTGCTAACAACAAAGTCGCATAAGCCATAAGTCAAATAACAAGTGCTTGCGATGTCACCATGATAAAGAAAACAAGAAATAGTCACCGCCCTCCAGTCTACTGGTGGAGCGAGGAAATAGCCGAACTGCGTAGCAAATTTCATCGAGCGAGGAGATTATACACACGCCAGAACAACAACTAACTGCACCGTCTTTCATAAACAATACAAGGCAGCACGGAAAGAGCTTAAAATGGCCATCCAACAAAGTAAAAAAAGATGTTTTCTGGAGTTATGCAGCGAAGCAGGTAAAAATCCATGGGGCTTGGCTAACAAAGTATTAATGAAAAGCTCAGGAGATGGCACCCGATTTCCACGTGCCGCAAATTCCTGCATGTGGTATGATCATCACAGGACTGTTTCCAGAATATCCAGAAACGCACTACGGAGAGGAGGAAACTACAGAGCTACTGAATACGAGTATATCCGCAGTTACTGCAAATGAATTTATCAACCTATGCAACAAATTTGGGGATAAGAAGTCACCAGGTCCTGACGGCATCCCAAATATAGCTCTCAAAACGGCATTCAAAGCATGCCCAGATAGATATGTTCGTAGAAATGTAGAATGCGTGTTTGAAAGAAGGAGTTTTTCCAGAACAATGGAAAAGACAGAGCCTGGTACTACTCTCAAAAGCTGATAAGCCTTCAGAAGAACCTTCATCATATCGCCCGCGATGTATGCTAGACACAACAGGAAAAGTTCTGGAACGAATCATCTGCAACAGATTGGAAACATTGATAGAAACTGCAGGCGGGCTTTCGGAACACCAATATGGCTCTCGGAAGGCAAGCTCAATAGTAGATGCAATCAGCTTAGTGGTTGAAACTGCACAAAAATCGAGAGAAGACAACAGGTGGATAGGGGGTTCCAACAAATATTGCTTACTGATAACCCTGGATATCAAAAATGCATTCACACTTGCAAACTGGAGCCATATACTAGAGGCACTCGGAAATTTACGAGTCCCAGCGTATCTCATAAAAATCGTGACGAATTACTTCAAGCGCAGAGTCTTAACCTACGGCACAGACAACGGACGCAAAGAAAACAAGATCACTGGCAGACTACCACAGGGGTCAGTGCTAGGTCCCTTACTCTGGAACGTCATGTACGATGGGATCTTGCGTCTTCCAATACCTGAGGAAACAAAAATGATCGGTTTTGCGGATGACATTGCAATCGTTCTAATTGGCAAACTACTGACAGAGGTGGAGCAGATAAGCCACTCTACAACTAGGACCGTGCGGAACTGTGTGAGTTCGGCTGGTTTAACGCTTCCAGAACTTAAAACGGAAGGGGTTCTTATAAGCAGCAGGAAGGAGAAAATGATAAATTTTACTGTGGGTAGCCACACAATAACACCGAAGACCCACATAAAATACCTTGGATTCATACTAGATACGAGGCTATCCTTCAAGGAACACCTCAAGAGAATTTATTTTTTAACGTAGTCTCCTTTCAGTGCGATGCACTTTTCCCAACGATATTCCACCTTTTTCACCCAAATCAAATATGATCTCTCAAACCTTGCAAAATAGGCACTTGTTGCATCGATAATTTCTGCATTCGATGAAAATCTTTTTCCGCTGAACCATTTCTTCATATGTATTAGGAACAGCGTGGCCGCTATGCGAATTTAGTCGCAATTTTACCCTTTTTCGACGCAATGAGACTATGATCCGACTTTTTAAAAACCACCTCTTTTTGACTCTTTTTATTTTTTTAAGTTTTCGAGACTTTTTCGTATAAAAAATATTTTTTCAACAAAAATTCCATTTAGTTGCTCATCACCAGTGATAGGATTTTGCTAACTTTGCCTCTTTTTTTTGCTTAATCGGAAGATAGTATCAACTTTACACAAACACGTTTCATGTTCTCCTGATTCCAAATATATTTATTTTATTTTGCCTTTTTTTGCATTTTTATATCATTATTGCCTTTTTTGCCTTTTTTTCCGTTGTTGCTTTTTTCTGCCTTTTTTGCCTATTTTGCTTTTTTCTCAAAGTTTGTTCGCTAAAAAAATTGAAGAAAATGCGCGTTTGCATGCATGTATATCTGTGCAAACAAGCTTCTTACTCACACTACGTAATACGTATACCTGAATTCCTAGACGCGTTAAAATTTAAAACGTCTAGTCCGTGGGGAGAGTCAACATGCAAATATGTACATGACCACAGACGGTTTGCACTTGTATGTGACCGCAGACGTTACTGTGTATAACTCTATTACATATTTCTTGTTTGTATGCAATACATAATATGCGGATTATTTTGCTAGGATTAAAAAAATCGTCAGCGTTCTTGAAGACGATGCAAGCTGTGTTGTGTTTGCAAAGGAATTGATTGAAGATGAATCAGTACAAGCGCAGCTGGCGTACATCAAAGTCAATTTTATGTTTTTAGTCGACCAAAAAAAACGAATTTTCGAAGACTTACAAAAAACAGGTATTTTCGAGAGTGTGCACTTATAATTTGAACTAGCATTATTCTGATCAAGGAACATCAATTGGCGAAGTGTTGCCGGTTTTAAAGAACATTCAGCAAAACTCGAAAAAAGCAAAAGGCCCGATTGCAAAGGAAGTTTACTGCCGTTTTCAATGCAAATACGGGACTAAAAACTATTGAGCAGATAAAGTCTGTAATGAACGGCGACTTGGATTCCAAACTTCCACAAAATATTGATGTTAATAATGTTGAAAGCTTTAAATGGGCTCCACTCGTTTCAGCTGAAGTAGAAAGGTCATTTAGCTGTCTAAAGGCGCTTCTAAGAAAGAACCGGAGAAGATTATTACCAGAAATTTCAAAAAGCTCTTGGTAGTTCAATGTACTATAACTAAATGTGCATTTACTTTCCTTTTCTTATTTTTTAATAAATGCCTTTTTTTTGCCTTTTTAAGTGTTTTGTTTTGCCTTTTTTTACTTTTTTATGTCAACAAAATCCTAACCCTGCTCATCACAATCGATCACAACAAAATTGTACTGACTTAATTTAATTTTATTGTTTTTGTATAATTTAATGCGTTCTTTCTTTTTTTTCCTGAATTATTATTTATTTATGTTATTGTTTTGTTTTGTGAAATATAAGCTTTATGGTAGTTTCTAAGTTTCATTTCAATGGATATGTGGTTCTAACCAGAGAGCTGCAACAAGTAGCTCGTTGAGCCACTCGAAGCATTCACTGCCTTCAACTACATTCACATTAATTCCAAGCAATGATTAGCTACCCTCACACTTTATTGCCTCCATAATATACGAGTATGTCCTGAAAATTCTACACTTATTCAATACGAGCTACTTCAAACAATTCGAAGGCTCGTGAATCACTTATACATTTGTTAATACTCTGATTGAGTGAATCTTTGGGTGCGAGCCTACTTCGCATTCAAACATTCATAAGTGTCGATTCATACTTGCTTGTTTTCTTTGTGCGGGAGAATGTGGACGGCTCGTGTTTTAGCGAATGATTCACAACAACAGTGAGTGAGTGGATTCATGCAGTTCTTTGGTTCTAACATCGTTACAGTTTTAAATTTTTTTTTTTTTTTTTTGTGAGTTTTTTTTGTCCCGTGACCCTTTTTTGCTACTTTTTCAAATTTTTCAGAGCCAACCCTGATTAGGAAACAAGAAATAATCGCACGGAGCCAAATCTGAAGAACAGGGTGGATGAGAAAGCAGCATATCGCAATTCAGCTAATTTTGCTGTTGCTACTGCGGACGAATGAGCCGGAGCATTATCGTGAAGAAACAGCACTTTTTCTTCTTCAAATGGGCCGTTTTTTCATCAATTCCGCATTCAATTTATCTATTAGGTGCGCAACTAAGTTCTCGCTGTTTGTCAATAGATGGCTCCAGCAGTAAGTAGTGGTCGATTTTGACATATCCAAAACGTCATGAATCGAGCTTAGACATATGGTAAACAAACAGTTTTGACACATTAGTGATTTTGTTTTGGCGTCATATACTTTTGCTTGTGTGAAAATGTCTGATTTTGTGCCAAATAATCGTCATTTGCGGGAAGTGTTGATTTTCTTCTTTCATTCGAAGAAAACGGCGGCTGAAGCGTGTCGAGAGCTCCAAAAAGTTTACGGAGATGCTGCTCTAAGTGAAACAACGTGCCGTGATTGGTTCGGTCGCTTCAAAGACGGTGATTCCGATGTTGACGACCGTCCGCGTGAAGGAAGGCCAAAATCCTTCGAAGACCCTGAATTGGAGGCATTGCTCGATGAGGATCCGTGCCAAACGCAAGAACAGCTTGCTTCAGCATTAGGAGTTACCCGCCAAGCCATTTCCATGCGTTGGGAATGATTCAAAAACAAGGAACTTAGGTTCCTTATGATTTGAAGCCAAGGGACGCTCGGCCTCATGTTGCCAAACCCGTTAAAACCTACCTGAAAACGCTCAAATGGGAAGACCTACCCCACCCGCCATATTCCCCAGATATTGCGCCGTCCGATTATTACTTGTTCCGTTCGATGGCACATGGTCTGGCTGATCAGCAGTTCGGCTCATACGAAGACATCAAAAAATGACTTGATTCGTGGATAGCCTCAAAAGATGAACACTTTTACCGTAACGGTATTCGAGCTCTGCCAGAAAGATGGGAAAAAGTTGTAGCTAGCGATGGGCAATACATTGAATGATTCATTTGTAACCATTTTTTCACAATAAAGTTGCATTTTCATAAAAAAAAAAAAACAGCGAAAACTTAGTCGCGCACCTAATAATAAATTGGCATAGTACTGCCCGGTGATCGTTTTTCCCTTTTCCAAATAGTCAATGAAGATTACGCCGTGGGAATTCCAAAAAACCGTAGCCATGACTTTTCTGGCCGACGGAACCGTTTTTGCCTTTTTGGATCACGTTCGCCTGCAGAAGTCCACTGTTTTGATCCAGCATTCATCAACTGTTATGAAATTCCGTAAAAATTCGCTTGAATTGCGCTTGAAGTGTCCCAAACTCTGTTTTGAAATCTTCACCCGAATCCGTTTTTGGTCCACCGTTAGCAAACGTGGCACCCATCTTGCCGATCATTTTTTCATGCCCAAATGGTCATACAGGATTCGAATGACGGTATCATTTGAAATTGCTACAATCTCAGCTATCTCACGAACCTTGAACCGACGATCGTCCAACACAATATCGTGGATTTTGGTGACCATTTCTTCCGTTGTGACGTCATTTGGGCGTCCTGGGCGCTCAGCGTATTTTGTGCTGGTACGACCGCAATGAAATTTAATGAACCACTTGTGTACAATTCCATGCGAGGGAGCAGTCCCCATTTCCGCGCAAAAAGTAGTGCTTTATTAAAACACGAAACTCACTTTTTTCCATTTTGGCCAAATCTCACAAACTAAAGTTCTTTCGATCACCGTAAAAAGCTAAGTGTTTGACAGATCTATTTGCACTATTTTGCGAAGTTATCAACTCGTTAACTCGAGAAATTGGCGTGTTAGTTAACCACAAATTTTATTAATAAGGATTTGAACGTATCCACTGGTGAAAATCCAGAAGAAATATTGTCAAAACGCAATTGTTTTTTTTTTTAACTTGAATTCCTGCACAGCAGAAATTCGACAAAATACCAATGTCCTTTTTATTTCTTAAAGCTAATAATAATGGTTTAATTTGAGGGTAAGATTGACAAGGATATTGGTAGTTAACTATAAAAATTAAACTTCCATATCGAAAAACAGAACAACAAGTTGGATATGCAGCAAAATGTTTTTTTATGGTACAGATAAATTTCTGCTGTGGTGTATAAAATGCTACGAAAAGCACGACCATTATTGAACGCCGTTCTTTATGGAGTGAACAAATTGATTGCCACTCAAGTCTGTTCCTTATCCCCTGCTCCAATGTAAGATGAACAGAGAGAGTCAATGAGCTGAAGCCTGCATAGAAATCTTCATCACTCGGTGAAAGGTGAAAGGATTCGAATGTACAAGATGAAACCACATGTTTAACGACTAATTTCACCCAACGGATTCTATTTTCTGCTTGTCACACTATTAAGTGCCTGAAGTTAATTTAAAATTTGTAAAAAAAAAAACTGTTAACCAAGGAATGTTGCTTTTCCACTCATGGACCATTGGCAAAAAAAAAGAGTAAGCAATAAACTTCTTAGCATTCTCTTATTTACCATAGCATAATCGCAGTCATAAAAAATTGTCTTTACCGTGTCGTAAAACTTTTGACCTGCGGTGTAATAAAACGTGAACGACACAAGTAAACCTTCTCAAAAAAATAAACATGTTTTGGTAATTAAGTGCAATTTGTTACCACATTCAGGCATAAGACACTACCTACGTTTGGCATTGAAATTGTATTCCCTATTCACTAATAATATCTAATTGCACTTAAACTCAATTTAAGAACGATAAATTTATCAAAATAGCCTTCAACTTCGTTAGACGCGCTACACAGCCCTCCGCACTATTACTCACTGCGGTAGTTCACTGAAGTAGGTATTACTCATCCCCATACCAATAACAAACAAATTGCAAGTAAACTATAATTTAATTCGTCAGAGTACAAGCAAACAGAAAATAATCACATTTCCTTTTTTTTTTTTCATTGTTTTACTAATGAGATTTCCATTTTATATGCACGCATGCGAATATAGAACTTTCAACTGATTTCATTTCCACTGCAAAAGAAGCCAAAGAAAGTGCCTGCAAATGCACTCCAGAGAAGGTGGTAGGTCATTGGCCTCATTTAAGGTAAAAAAAAGAAAACATTTTGTTTTTGTAAAGGTAACACAAAACCACCTTTTGAATCTGAGAACGTGTCGTAATGTTGATACACAATCCGTATTAATAAAGTAAACTACTCGTACGTCTAGATACTTTTACTGAATTCACTTGAATTTCAAAACACTTACACGAGTATCAAGTTAACACAATTCCGCTTTATTTGTTGAGGGAAAATTAATATTTTTCACAAAAGAATTTCTAAATAACGCCCAAACAAGTAAATAGCTCGTAAACAGCACAAAAGGTTTTCGAACGAAATTGCCTTTGATTTCTGAGCCACTCCCAAAAATAAAAAATAAAAAAACCAAACTGAGTTACACAACGTTCCACTGGTTAGCTTGGAACGACTAAGCTTCGCGTTGTTTTCTTAGCGGAGACAAACAATAGACGTATTGTTGGAGTCGTATCACCAAGGTAGTACACAAAATTGAAAACGTATTTCGAATATCGATTAACACCTGGACGACTCCACGGCAAAGGTATTTCACACAAGGTATAATTCAATTAATAAAAATAATGCACTCGGAACGAGACGAGAAACTTGAAACTTCAATGCGCACTTCGAGTCGTGATAACTGCAAGGTTCAAAACTGGAATTGAGACTGCGAAAGCTTGAGTGGGGCCTCACCTCAGTAACCAGATTTAGTCGGTTTGCTGCTAGCCCTCTTTCGTTAAAAATGAACAAGAAAAAGTAGTTGGAAAATGTATCTTCAAGATTCGAAGTTCGAATTTGAATCGCTAGAGAGTGACATCACTCACCTCCACGGCACACAGCTAACTGTGCTAACAGACAAAACCTGTATTGCTGAAGAGCAGCAACTAGTACGAATAGTAAACACAGACACGACCACAACTAGCCAAAGACGGTTGAAATGAAATGGAAACACGAAGGCAGAGAGACTGACTCCGTCATTAATCGGTTTCGTAACTAAATGTATCTGAATGTTGTTTTGTCGGCCCTCTCCACCCGCTCTTTCGTTTGTGTCCGCGAATGGTCGTGCGTGGTCATTTGGTAAGAGCTTCGTGACTAGGGTTACCGATCTGACACAAACTATGCAAATGAATTAAATTTTGTTTGGAATGAGGGGGGATTGGAAGTCATACGAATTGATATTGTCAAGAAACACGAACAAAAGTAAAAGCATTTTGACAGATTTGACTATTAGATTTGGTTTGAATTAGTGCATTGTTTTGTTATAATGTTCTGAAAATAACAACACAATTAACTTTAATAAGTGAATTGTGTCGAGATTTGGTTCAATGAGTGCTGCACATATGGCCGCTCCTTGTAATAGCTATTAACTTGGCTTCACTTAGAAATTTAAGAACCACTATTAGGCTTTCGAGTATAGATGGGAGGCCTCTCTGAGATCTAGTAAGCTTTAACAAAGGATACGCACGGCGGTAATTTCAAATAATCTTTGATGAGTACCTTGTGATGTCAGGTACTGGTGATGCCGTTGTATTAATTTTTAATTACAATAGTAACATATAAATAAGGACCACTGAATCATACAGAGTTACCCTCTGATGAAATCAGATACCAAAGATAGAAAGAATAACTATTTCAGCCGCCTAAGAGCCATAATATCAACATAGTCGTCTTAATGGGGGGATTTCAATGCTAAGGTAGGCACCAGCAACTGCCTTTTAAACATGTACATGAAATAAGCACTGGGCCGATGTCGGAATGGTAAGCAATCACAATGTTATACTATAGGTAGTAGACTATATTCGTCTTTTCGAATATTCTAAACGAGCGAGATAGGCTTTCGGCAGATACATAAAAATGGATGTGTCAAAAGAATATTTTACCTAAAGCTCAAATAGCAGTAGTCTCAGCAGCAGAGAAACTTCAGCTGGAGTCCTAAGACCACATGAAGAAAAAAAAAGAAAACAGTGTAGTGTAAGGCGTTACAAACATAACAGCACGACAAGCTGAAGACCAAAAACAAATAGATAAGATAGTAAGACGGTTTGCATAATCGCAAAAAAATAACTGGTGTAAACTCTAAGCAACACTCAATGAAAAGAGCACAGATAATGGAAGGTGGATTTCGCCACGATTTTTACAAATATAGACGAAAGAATAACTACCCCGAAGTCCAATGAGTTTTTAAAAGCAAAATTCTCCTAAGGAATGAACATGGGGTTTCATGGCATTCCTGTTGAGGTTTTCAAACAGATCCAAATGTATTGGCTAAATTTCCTTAAATCTAATTATTTCCTAAATATTCTCTTAAGAAAAGGTAGGTTAATAGAGTACGGTAATTGAACAGGTATGTATCTGTGTCCTTGTTGCGGTTTCCATAATAATAACTTCAACGTTGTGAATCGTTATTTTATGCGGCATGCCTTGCGCGGGAGAAATATCCCCCAAAAATTAAAGCTATTGCTAAGCTTGCCTACGATGATGTTAAATGGTACTTCTTGTAAAACGATAGAAAGAAGTTACCAAAGAAAGACAGCTTTCTTTACTTTTAAGTATCATCTCAGCGGCTAGTGGCGCCAGAATCGAAGTGACCAGGAGATCGGGAAAGACAAAGCTGCGTTAGGAATGCTGTTCAAAAAATGGAAGAGCAATCTTTTCAAAGCTGCACTTTTCCATTTCGATGAAACTTTGTTCTTTGCTCACATTTTTAAATATTAGCATTTTTGAGTTTTGACCTTTTTGGTCTTGACTTTTTGAGAATAGATCATTTTGTGAACCTCTATCTCACGAAAGATTTGAAATCGTTGTACAACTAGCACCATCTCCGGAAACAAATACTAATTGTAAACAACGATGGTGAACTTATATACTTTAAGTAACTATTTGCATTTAAATCATATGAATAACGATTGAGTTATCGTGGCAACCCTGTCTTTTCAACCCAAGCTTTAATTCGTATCGGGAAAATCGGCGGGATGTGAGTTCGTGCATGAAAAGCGAAGCGAAAAAAAGCAGCAAACAAAGCAACACGAAGATAGAGAGCGGCTTGTGATTGAATTTTTATGAGAACAGGTTTTTCGAATATTAACTATTTTTGGATATGTACACGTCACACCTAAAACAGGTAACAAACCCACAACCAGGAGAGCACATTCTACAGGTAAGGTAAGCCTCTCACGCTCTCTCTTTCTATAGTTGTTGGCTTTATGTGATGTAGAGCACTGGAGTAGAAGCAGATTGTTTACATTTTCGACTTTACACGCACAGTAGATAGTAAATACTTGTAGACGACGCTTGTAGATCACATTTACCTCGACCTTTGTGTTGGCACTTGGGCTTTAGGCACAGTTAAGTACTGTGAATTGCGTTCATTCACATATTTTCTCCTTTTTTTAGGGGTGGATGAGTTGGGTTAAATAAACTCGAGATTGAATTCAAACGCTAAAGCCAGCTATGCGGAACGATATACCATACATACTCGTAAAAGGAAACTGGTAAACAATTGCTGGTAGTTAGTTGCAAGACGTTACAATTGAATGCAGCCATTGCTGCTTTGTGGTTTAAAGATCCAATGTCTATTAAGTAAAAGATTAATGAGTCCAACGCGTGTCTGGACATAATAGCTTGAAGAAAACGCTCTGCCAGCTTCTGTTAACTGTGACACGAATACATGCAAAATACATACATACGTATATATATGTCCATATATCAGACCTACTCTATTCTTATTTTGTGAAGAGAACACTGATATGCATCAACTAGATAATCTTCACAGATTTAAGAAGTTTGCACTCATAAATGCAAAACTGATAGAATCCATAGAATAAACTATTATTTAGCTCGTCTAACATCAATTCGCTCTCAAAACAGTCTGGACTATTACCAGGATGACTGTGGTTCAATTGTCTAAACACCAACCATTCAAAGCAAACTACCTCGGGTTTTAATGCAAATCGTTTTTATTCTTAACCCTTTCCGAATTAATTGGGGCGTAGCTAATACTTTTTTAAGGATATGGAGTTGTCAGTCTTGACGTAAATATGAAGTGATATCAATTTCATCTTTCACCGCATGAAAGACAAGTAGCAACAAAATACTCAGAAATATCTTAAATCAGCGACAATGGAATCAATGGACATTTCAGTGTCAACTGGGGTAGTTTTCCAAAAACCCTACGTTATTACTCATTCCAAGATGATTTCACATCGATAAAGCAGCAGCATAGGGGTTTTCCCGGATTTACTCATCATCCCTGCATTTCACTACTTAAATTGCATCAACTACTATAGAAGTTAGTAGCCTTAATGGTGGTAATTCACTCCTTAACAATGTTGTCAGCAAAGCATTGTCAGACCATTGTCATAGCGGCATCTAACAACGAAATTGCCAGGCATCTACCAATCGTGTGAAAACCCTCTTGTACCGATTTTTAGAACATCGACAGACTAAATGGAAATTGTCAGATGTACGAAGCTTATGACATCTGACAATGGCATTATTGCAAGATGTTTTTGATGCCAATTCAGTGAAATATTTGGTGCAGGAAAATAACTTCACGGGAATTTACTTCACATGGAAATTAACTTCACCTCAAGTGGCAAATAGATGCACTTTTATGATGTAAAGTTATATCTCACTCAAATTGGAAAATAATTTAACCAAAAATTTTGTGAAATTATTTCTCACTTGTGACTTTAGTCTTAAATTCACAATGCATAAACAGTGGAATATGTATGGGACATGTTGCCCCTCTGCAACCCCCTGCTCTGGGTCACTGTTGGACTTGGAGTAGGTGCGAGGTTGGGTGTATGCAAGGTTTCATTCACCCCAACTCTTCAACTCGTATACGACAGTCGAATACGACCATAGTCGCATTTAGTTATTACAAAGTCCGTACTTTACGAACACACTCGTACGAAATTTTTGACAGGAGTCGTATGCATCGCAACGCATACGAGTGTCGTATTTTTCCGCTATTACGGAGAATTCAACTGGTCGTTTGATGGTCGTATTTGCGTGGTATTTTACTCGCACTCAAAATTGGCTACGACTCGCCTTCAATATGAAGCGAAATAGAAAAAAAAATGTAAGTACATGTATTTTTACTCAAAATATCTGAATTTGTTTTTTTGTGTGCTTTTATTGTAGGAAAGTCACGAATCTTAGCCAATTTGTAAGGGTGGTTTCTGCTATGCCAACAACACGGGGTGTTTAAAAGCGGTCCCCCATCTAAGTACTAACCGCGCCCGTCGTTGCTTGATATCGGTGATGGGAGGAGAGCTGATGCTAAGCATGTTATGGTCGTTGGCGTAATTATAACACACAACAAATTTCTCCAAATTTCTGCCAAATTCTCAACCGGCACCACTTCATCCTCTTCTTAATCGAAAAAGAAGTTATCAAGTTGATATTTTTGATTTATTTTGTTCACCAAAAACTTTATTTTACTTTAAAATACACCGCCAAACTCATATGTTTACATTTTCGTTTCATTCTCTCTGATGGTTTGGCATTTGCATAACTACGATGATACGCGTTGGTTTTTTTGAGTTGTCGTATGCATCGCATACGAATCGAGGAATAGGAATTTTATTTTGATACGACTTTAAATACGACTGGGCATTCGACTTGAAGAATTGGGGTGATTAAATCCATACGAAACATGAAGAATCCATGCGCGAAAAATTGCGATGCAATTGTGGCTCCTCAGCACGCAATTCGACGAGCAGTTTCGGGCTCGTCTTCGCTGCTTTCCAATGCGTACACGGACAAGATTGTCGCAAGTGCCTCTTTTCGTCCCATTCTGATTTATATTTTTAAAATTTTCAAACCTTCCAATTCAATGCAGCACGAAAGAAAAAGTTCGGAGTCTTACAACCTTTGACAACGGATCTGCCGATTTTTGAGGGCAAACAACCGTGTGAACTGACAATTTTTAATCAAACGACGTTGTCAGAAAAAGCATTGTCGGACCAGCCGTCTGACAATGGAATTGTCAGAAATTGAGACAAAATCTGACAACCGTGTGAACTGACAATGTAACGTTGGAAGATAAGCTGTCATTGTCAGATCATAGCTAGCTAATTGTCGCACATTGGTAGACCTGACAGAATTGTAAGATCTGACAATCGTCTGAACGCAGCTTTAGTTAATATGTAGACATCACTTCTATTATCGTAAACGGATAAAGTCTCTTTTTAGAAATTAATACTGTCACTCTTAAAGAAGGAGAACTCGTACAAAATGATCAGCAAAAAAAGAATTGGGTGCAATGCCACATTACGTGTACTGCCACACGTAAACATTTTTTATTTAAGAGAATTTTAAAAATTGGGTCCGCCAATTTTATCTATATGTCTGTCTGTATTCGTATAGCCTAGACGACTGGACGGATTTATAGTC
Source organism: Brachypalpus laphriformis (assembly GCA_945910035.1). Classification (NCBI taxonomy): domain Eukaryota; kingdom Metazoa; phylum Arthropoda; class Insecta; order Diptera; family Syrphidae; genus Brachypalpus; species Brachypalpus laphriformis. The sequence continues at coordinate 132,963,291 of OX246755.1, forward strand.
TGGGGTTTGTGGGGTCACAATTCCTGGCGAAATCGGAAATTTCATTCAAACCTCAAAACTAATGGTACTTTACTTAAGGACGATTTAAGAACAAAATAGATTTTTTGTCACTCTTAAAGAAGGAGAACTCGTACAAAATGATCAGCAAAAAAAAGAATTGGGTGCAATGCCACATTACGTGTACTGCCACACGTAAACATTTTTTATTTAAGAGAATTTTAAAAATTGGGTCCGCCAATTTTATCTATATGTCTGTCTGTATTCGTATAGCCTAGACGACTGGACGGATTTATAGTCTGGGGTTTGTGGGGTCACAATTCCTGGCGAAATCGGAAATTTCATTCAAACCTCAAAACTAATGGTACTTTACTTAAGGACGATTTAAGAACAAAATAGATTTTCTGAAAGCGTCTCTAATGATATTATTTAAACTTCTTTCTTCAGCTAGTACTGCCACACGTAAACATTTTTCATTTAAGAGAATTTTAAAAATTGGGTCCGCCAATTTTATCTATATGTCTGTCTGTATTCGTATAGCCTAGACGACTGGACGGATTTATAGTCTGGGGTTTGTGGGGTCACATTTCCTGGCGAAATCGGAAATTTCATTCAAACCTCAAAACTAATGGTACTTTACTTAAGGACGATTTAAGAACAAAATAGATTTTCTGAAAGCGTCTCTAATGATATTATTTAAACTTCTTATTTCAGCTAGTTTTGGCTATAAGATGGCATACTCCTTTTTTTGTAGAAAATGCGTGTAACAGTAATTTACTGATTTCTAAAAGTCGGCTCTTTCAAAGCTTTTCAATTCAATTTTGTTTATTTAGCAATACCATATTTAGCTATTCTAATAAAAAATAATTACACAAATAAATAAATAAAATAAAATAAAAACATACTCTAATCAAACTTAATTTTTACATATGTGATAATATTTTTCTTAAACCTTATTATCTGAGTCTCTAGCTTCAATGCAACAGGTAGTTCATTAAACATTTTAAAACCGTTATAAAAAACTGTATTTTATGTTTTTTCAAGTCGATTTTGAGATTTAAAACAAAAAAAAAATTGGACTTCAACGATGTTTGTAGAATTTTAAATCTGAATCGACTGAACAGCATAGGATATGAAAGTACAAGTACTTGCGTTTCAGTAGTGCACCTTTTTTTTTGTTTTTATGTTTTGTCATGGCAACGGAAAAATGGAGCGTCATCCAGCGAAAAACTAAAGCAGGCTTTGTATACTGCTGCTAGTAGTTTTAAGAAGCAAGGCAATATTAGCTTTACATTTTAGAAGAGTTTACAAATTTTATGAACTCGCGGCAAGACATATCAGCAGCTAAATAACTACACAGAGTATCATCCCGGTGGAAGCAGATGATCACTTCTCTGTCCACAATTCAGCTCGTATAGTGGTATGTACCCGAGAAAATCTTTTTTGCCTACTACCCAGCAATATATTGCTCCCATTTCTGTACCAAATGTGCTCTAGATTTATACACTTATTGTGAATGTACGTAAAACACTGACAAAGATGTAAAAAAATCAATAACAATACTTACAATTTAAAAGCACGTCACATGTTTCAAGCAGCCTAAGAGCCTTAATTGGTATAGAGCGTATAGAGTCAAGAAATCGAATCTGCCTCACCAGTTATTACAAACTTATTTAACAATCTTTCATGTTGATAATATTATTCTTCCGCACATTAATGGCAAAAAAAACTGCTCAACAATTACCTTTCAAACACAAAATTTTACTTTCTTCGAAACACTTTCACGCTTAAAAATACTATTGCACAAGACTCATTCGATTGTCGTTTTCGCTTTGCTACTCTCGTCATTAAAATTGAATTCCATTGTAAGTCATCAGAAAGAACTTTGAATCGACTCTACTCTACAGGGGACTGACTGTATGGCACAATAGAATTATGAAAAAGTCGATTACCAAAGCAAGCAGAGTCTCACAGCTACGCCTTCCCCTTCATCATCGTTAAGGCAATTTCGCTTAATTGCTATTTAGGATTATTGTAGTATATAAAGGTCAGAACAGTTAATTCGGAAGGAATCTTGACTCATTTAATTAAGTTCTCTGATTCGAGCAGTGATCTTTAGGACCGATGGGTCAATCAGTTGATCAACATTTCCAGTGTTGTGTGGGGTAAGTGATGTTTAATTATCACGGAATTGATGTTTCTGTGTCATTTTACTTCATGGTAATTTAGGGCTGTTGGTAACAACTGGGGTGGGATATACATATGGTATTTCTTTATGAATTTGTAGAAGTAGTAAATTGAATTTAGACACCACTTAGATTTTATTAAAAATTGAAATCTAGGTGAGTGGGTCGAAGCACAAGTGGCCTTGATGGTGACGAATTGATCAAAATCTAGCTCACTTAAGGAACTGTTCTATTTTTTAAACATAATATAACATATTTGGCGCAACAGCCCAAAAAGTGCTTAGTCCCCAGACACTCGTGTTGTGTGCGTTATATTTTACACACGAATGGAAGGGACCTACAGTTTTGTGCCGTATCCGAAGTGCAATTTTTATTTTGTTTTTGAGAAGCATGACAACAATACTCTCGGATGTTTAGTAAACGTTCGCGAGAGGTGGGACCGTGAAAAAAACGTTTTGGTGTTTTCTAGGATTCGAACATTGAACCTCACGCGCAGTAGTCCGACACAGTAACCACTGCGCCACGGCGCCCAAGTTCTATTTTTTGCAATAGTTAAATTTGCCTATAGCCCCAAATTCATTACTTCAAAAAAGAAAAATATAAAAATACAATATGAAACCATACATAAAGATTAACAATATAGTGGTCGGATATTTTGACACACGTGCGGCATCTTTTCAAGCCAATAAAAATCTTATGACAGGTCTATTTCTCTTTGTAATATTATCCGCGAAAAACCAAAAACATACTGCCTATACAAAAATAAAATATTACGTATTAGAACTAGAGCAATGATTTTATTTTTATTTTTATTTGACTGTATTTCGTGTTGACACAAAATTAAAATTATACCGGCTTAACTGCATGAAAATAAATTAATTTAGAAAATAAAGTCCGAGTGATAGGCTTGACTTTTCGCTTCCCGAGCTAAAATATATGTATATTCGCGTCAAGACCTACATAGGTAGTATGTACGTAGGAACATTGTATTTTTCACCTCTCTAGTTAAAAAGTTAGGCGAGGGGGTAATCCGAATCCCTTTCAATAAAAGCTTGAAAAAATAGTATGACTAGAAAGCCAATTAAATTTCTTATTCAGTGCTAACTCTTCAAAAATATTTTTAATAAGAAAAAAAGGAAAAAAAAAAAATGATATGAACATTTTATTGGTATTCACTTTTCGGTGCAATTTTCTTATTTTGCACTTCTGCTATGGTGTTTTGCTATGAAGAGTGAACGCTCTGTAGCTGTAGGTTGGTTGGTTGGTTAGGATCGTCCCTCGATGAAGATGCAATTAGACCAGAAGTAGGTCCATCGTACTGCCGACTTGTAAGGTGGGTTGGTCACCCTCTTACTCTGGGAACCATTTACTTTGTTGTATGAAAGCGTTAATTTTAGCCGTGCAGGCGTTGCTGAAAACACTAAGATCATGGAAAAAGTATTCACCTAGGGTGGCATTCCTAATGTTGGCAGGACAAGCGCATAGAAGGGACTGATGGTCTCTTCGTCCTCTTTATCCCTATAGCTTCTGCAAAAATCGTTGTAGGGGATGCCTAGTCTTTGGCCATGTCTTCCTATGATGTTGATGATGAAAACGTTTGCTATTTTGGAAAAAGTACCTATCTTGTGTTTCAAGAACCCGATGGATCTAGATTTGTTAGGTGTTGGCCATAGTTGCCTGGCGGTATTGCATTGGTCTAGATGTTGCTATCGGAGATTGGCCACTTTCTACGCGTCGGTTTGAATAAGGTACTTAACGTAAGACGTTGGCGCTTCGATGCCGATAATGCTTATGCTCTTTGCACCAGACGAGCCTTGTCGGGCCAGTTCATCAGCTGCACAATTCCCTGGTATGTCACAGTAGCTTGGTACCCAGCAAAGGGTGAGGTTGTACCGACCAGCTATCTCGTTAAGAGATACGCGGCAGTCTTTCACGGCCTCAGATCTCGTAGCGGTGCATGCGAGGGATTTGGTGGCTACTTGACTATCGACGTAGATAGCAATATCCGATGTTGATAGTGTATTGTATTAGCCGCTAGCCAGTCACTGTACCTGTAAGCAATTAAGCTACGATTATTTATTTTCGCTAGCAAATGAGGACCAGTTAAGCCGTTTGACCACGTGTCAAATCCAAACTATGTCATATACCTACACTACTAAACCGCAAATGGTCAATCGATTGCATAAAAAAGACTTGACCCCAATTGCTAGCGAAAATGGTCAAACGTTTGACGTTACGTGTAGTCGCAGTTCTAGTAGTCAGTGCTAGTTTTGAATATATTATATTTTGCGACAAAATTTTAGTAAAATAATAGAAAAATATATTTTAAAAATAATTAAGATTCAGAGAAATAATAATTAAGACTGATTCTAGTATTTCAAATTTTATTTCACACATCCAACGGATTTTGATAAAATGTGTAGGTCTAAAATTTATCAAAATATGATCGATTTATATTTTTTATATTCGGTGCCCTTATATCTTCAGCTTCATTTGATACGAGTATGCCACATGATGGGGGACAATATTTGCCTTCCTTTGAATAATGTGCAAAAAAAAAATGTTCCATCATTTTTCGCGTCCTCCGATAAAATATATTTAAAACAAAAACTCGATGTCTCAAAGGTGGTGTGGATTCTTAACTATTTCATTTTTACCTCTCCAGCAAGGAACAGTACGTATAAGTTGGAGTTCATTCGACAAAGAATCCCTCTATCTAGAGGTGGAGTTGAATTACAAGAGAGTAATATTGACCGAAATCATTTTGCATTAATAAGGTTTATTTACTGGAAATAAATAAATAATTTCTATGCTGGTTCGTGTTTAGAATTATCAAAAAGTAAACGGCTTTAAGAATTCTTCAACGCTAAGGCTGAATTAGATTTAGAATAGTAAGTTCTTTCAGTATCTTCCAGAACTTGAGTGCTTTAGCCAATGACTTCCAATGGAGATGTATCTACTGTATTTACAAAGCCTACATTCATGTTTACCACTTTAATATTTTAATTTCTGCGATCACTGACCTAATAATAGCGACTCCAAAGCTGTAAATTTTCAGTTGGTGATAAATGTAATTTTGCAAATACAGTGGGTATAGAAAAGAATTCAGGAAAATAGAGTTGACAAGCATTCTAAACTTTAAATTCCCCTATAAACTTTTAATATAACATAAAAAGTGTCAATCAATAAAATACATGTCAAGGTAATACGTATTTAGATAATCTGCTGCGAATAGATGTTTTTCTATTTTTGGTTTTTAAACTTTCATAATTAGCGACTCGAATCTTATTCATACAAAACGAGTTTTCTGCTAATATATGATTATTGTTGTCTAACACATTGTATTAATCTTCAAACAACAAAAAGGAAAACAAAATTTATTTACTATACCCAATTACACCTGCTAACTAGTACTAGATATGTCAAAGGTCATACAGCACAGCCATGCAAATTGTTTGAATTAAGTTATGCAATTTATGATTACATCCCATCCAATTGTTTAGTCCCAAATGAACTTAATTAAACTTCATAATAACAATCACGTTTCTACGTTGAGTTACCACAATCAATGGTATAATGCACAACACCGCAAAATACTTGCACTTACAGGTGTACGGAAGGAAGAGAACTCGTGCTAGGAGTTAATGAATGCATGTGCAGGAAACTAAATTTGCAATGAAGTGCACGCATGCAACGTGTTTTGACTATACTAGCACCGTGCTGGATAGTTCCATGAATATTAAGAGTTAGCCACAATACGAATGTATGGAGTAGATAGAAAAAAAATGGATAGTAGTTATAGACCATACACAATCAATTTGGAATACTACAAAGCAAGATGAATGATTCACAAAAAAAAAAAAAAACAGGGCCCTATAAATCAACATTGGAAAGGATCGAGGTAATGAGTACGTGTGGAATATAAGGAGCTCTTAAAATGCTTGGCTAACAGTAAAGCAGTGGACCAGTAAAGGGAGAATCGAAAATTTCTAATCTAACATAACAGCTCAGAAGACGATGTGAGTTAAATAAGGTATTCTGAGTACATTCACAACGGGAACCAGGATTGGGATTGTACCAACCTACTTTTTTTTATATTAACTTATTCGTACGTCTTTCAATGCAACTGGGAAATTGTACGGCGAAAGTTGGAAATGAAGAGAAGAGATAGGAAAGGTGCATATTTTAAGGTGTAGTGGCTTTAAATTTCATTGCATACTCCGTGAGTGATGTCTGGACTGGTCGGTAAGGCATTCATTTTTGCATTCGTTTTTAATTCACAGTATTTTCTCATGCATTTGTTAGATAACTTAAATAGCCGCATTATTTAATTTCAATACTGAGAAAATAGAATGGTTACGGCTGGTACTTGAACCGACAACCAATCAGAAAATAACTGAACACATAACCACTACACCATGCCACCCATATTTTTGTTATAAAAATTAATTAAACGTGCCTCTTTAGCAGGGACCATTTAGCCATTATAGAACATTTAAAAAAAATGTACGCCACTTGACATACTTGGTGCAATTTTTGGGTCGTATCGCGTCTTCCATAAATGGATCGGCAATTGTACGATGAAAAATAAGTCATATGAACGGATGTATTAGATTAGGATACCCGTGTGAGACGGCCTTAAATTGGATGATAGAAAACTGGAAAAGCCAAATGGATGAACGGAAAGTGATTGTAGCAGTGTTTCTGGATTTCAAGACAGCTTTTGAGACGGTGGACCGAGAAATTCTAATATAAAACTGATTAGGTACGGAGTCAATGGCAATGAACTGGAATAGTTTGACTCATATCTAAACAGCCGCACCCCAGGGTTCATTATTGGTTGTTTTTCTATTACAATATATAAATGATATTAACGCAGTAGTGAAATATAGCAAATTGTGTATATTCGCATACGATGTGCTTCTATTTATCAGTGGAAGTAATTCAGGAGAATACATCCGAAAAAATAAACGAGGACCTGAAATCAGTGAGCAAGTGGCTAAAAGTGAATAAGCTGATGTTAAACATAAAAAAAAAACAAATTACATGTGCATGAGCAGGCTTGCAAATGAATTCAAATATCTTGGTGTAGTAATTGATGATCATATGAATTTAAGAGCAAATATTGATAATGTAAGAAAGTGTCCAAGAAAATATATTTCCTTAGCAGAATTTGACAAAAAAATATCTACTATTACAGCGATAAGAATATACATACAAAACCGATGATAAGACCAATATTGTTCAACAATACTATATCTACAACGGAAGGAGATTTAACAAGCCTACAAGGGCTCTAAAATAAAACCATGAGAATAATTCTCAAGTGCGCAAGACTAAGCCACATAAAGAATACGCTGGAAAGGCTTAAATGGCTAAGTATAAGGCAGCAAATCAACCTAAACGTGTTAGTGTTCGTTTTTAAAATGAATAACGAAATGCTGCCTAACTATATTTTTGACAATTTAAGGTAAGTATATAAGTGAAAGTCAGCCGTATAACCTTAGGGTGGTCAAAATCTTCGATTAGAACTGAAATATCCGCGCGTGCTCAAAATACTTTAGTGTTCAAATGTTTGAAACTGTTTAATTGTCTCGCGAATGAAATAAATAACAAACAATTTGAAGAAATTTAAAGAAGAAGTAGGGAAATTTTTAAAATCGGAGAAGCTAAATGGAATATATTGCCAAGTTTATGCACCGATAACTTGCTAACGCGCTCAGTCCATTTTCCTTACCACACAAAGCTTATGAACCAATTCAATTACTTTTTAAAACTCATTTTTATTTACAAATTTATTTATCGATTAAAGGAAGATTTCCAATATGTTTTTTTGAAACGCAACTTCAATGCCCAACTGCCCTCTGCGGTACCTCCTGTGTTGCAATTAGCAGCGACTCTTTCGCTTTTAGCAAGTGGAGGGTATCAAAATTCCATCGGCAGTGACTACCTAATTGGGATGTGTCAAAACAGCGTTTCGAAACTAGTTTCCAACGTGGTTCAAGAAATAGAAGACAAATTATGTCCTCTTCATATTTTACTTATGAAAATTTTTGCCAAACTCGGGTGCTCGTTCATATATGTACTTCGCATAAAAACTTTTTGGGTTGCGTTTATTTTGTTTACGTTATTCCTAAAAAAATGTTTGTGTATTTACATATGTTCATAATATTATGGCGGCACCCGGCGGCGTGCGTTGCTGCGCCTAACAGAAGAAAAAAAAACTGTCAGGCGGACGTCTGGGGGCTAAGTCTATTAGAGAACAGTTTTGTACCGGGCAACAGTGGGTAAATAGTCCAACCTTAAATATATATATCAAATTTGTTTTAGTACTCAAGTACTGTAATACTAAAGTAGTGGGTAGACTGCTGGACCGAGGGTACCCGGCGGCGCACAGTGGTCAAAAATCTGTAACTTTCAAACTAATTGAGATTTTTTCATAATTATTTTTTTATTTGAAACGTCATTTTAGTATGTATTGTCATATAATTTTTAATTTTTAAAAAATGTTTCATTTTTATTTTAAAAACAATCTTAATTAAAATATTATATTGTACATAAAAAGAAAACAGAATTATTATTTAAAAAAAAACATAAGCATCTGTTATTCAAAATTTTCTTGAATGCCTTCAAGCCATTTATCTTCAATTTCACTTTTTTGTTGTAATTTTCTCAATGTAGATATTAAGGGATCTGATAATACCAGCATCATTCGATATAAATCTTCATTTGTCCTCTTTCTTAAAATTTTGCAGGTGTTGTTTAACCGATACTTTCGATATATGTAGCTCATGATTGGCTTCTTGAGCCTCTTCTGAAAGTTCTCCAATTGGAAAAATATGGGAACTCGTATTCTCCATGACAAAGCATTTTGTGTACAGTTGGTGTTATATACTTTTGTGCATAATGTGTTTTGAGCATTGTTAATGTCGCCTTAGCGTAGTTTCCAAACTTCCGCGCGTTTAACTTGAAACCGCTATTAATTAAATTTAAAATATTTCTGAACCTACATACTATTTCAAACTTTAATATTTAGTATTTGCGCAGTTGTTTCGAAACACTCAAAAAATCGTCTTGCCGTGTTTCCGTCATTAGTATTTCCGAAGTCTTATTTTGGTGTATCTACAATTAATCCCATTTTTTCCCAAAACTCTGTCTGAATTCTTTTTTTTTTTTTTTTTCCTTTTGCTCCATTTCTTTTAATTGCGCGTTTTTAGCTTTTTCAAAATTAATAACTTTTTTCATATGCTAAGTTTAATAGAAATTCCATTAGACGAATTCTTGCATGCAAATGTGATATACTGAACTCAGCATTATTTTCAACTCCAATGATTTCACTCTTATTAAATTCTTTCATAGTTTTGCTACATATGACACACCTCATGCTTGATGTCGTACCGGATGCATGCTGAGCCACTTTTCCGTCTATCATTGTAAAAAAAAGTTCATGCTTAATTCTGATTTCCTTACCATATTTATTTAGAATTGTTTCTTTTAAGGTTCCCTGGTCTCGTCTTATTCTTCTTCTGCTGCTTCTTCTTATTCTCAGTTCTTCCCGTATTTTGTGTGGTAGTATCCCACAAAAAGTTTCCGGTCTCAGGAACGGGGTGTCTAAGCCGTTTCTTGCTAGTGCATCAGCTGCTTAGTTGCCCTCCGCTCTTATATGTCCTGGTACACAATAGATAGTTACTTTATTAGCCTGCCCCAGTCTGTTGATCTTAGTGAGACACTCCCAAACCAGTCTGGATGTGATCTCGTGTGAGCTCAATGCCTTGATTGCCGCTTGGCTATCTGGCAGTATTACGATGTCCTGTCCGCGATATTTGTTGTCGAGGTTGGATTGGGATCTGGTCGGTATATTTGGGTTCTGGGGCCGTACACTCATGCCCCGATGCCTGTACATGTTTTCGATCCATCCATGTACCATTTAATAGTAGGTATGTTGTTTGAATTGGTATTTATCGGACTCACTGCTCCAATTCATTTTATTGCTCAGCTTTGAGTCGCTTCGTAACGGAGCACTATTAGCTCAAGAAATACCTAAGGAAACTAGATATAGCAGAAAAAGGACTTTGTGAGACTCCGAAACAGATTCTGGGGTCTTGTGGGCATTGACCTATAAATTAATGAAATTCGGGGCAAGTACGAAATATTAGATGAGGACTATTTTAGTTCACAAGAAAAATGGATGAGAATTAAGAAGTAATAAACTGGTCTGTATTGTATCGGCTATTACCTTTCCTTTTTATTACTCATCTCATCAAAAATCTATTCGCTGGTCCAAAATATAAAGCGAACTAAATATGTAAATTAACACCCAGAAGATTGACTACCCCTCAGACATGACTTCTTCACATAACCGTGGATCCCAGTTCACTCAACTTCCCATGAACCGCATTGCCCGTGGACCTGAACGTAATGCACAGCAACTCCCAGAAAATACCGAACCAGTTGCAGTCACCTGAACCCACAGTTGCCAAGCTGTCAACTCAGCGTCTGCTCCCTACCTCCAGCACATTGTTTGTTTCACTTAATAGATAGGTACTTGTAATTTGTAGATTAAGTTTTGAGTTTGAATAAGAAAATTGGAGAAGGGCGGTCATCCGTCTTAAAAAAAATTTTTTTCAATCACACCGCATAATCCATAACTTGCAGTATTATGGGCATTGAAATCTTCTGCATCAAGAGAAATGTAACTGTTGTAGCCCCCATACGAATTATCAATATAAAAACGATGACTGGCAAGTCAGACATTCGAAATTGTTGTATACTACGGAGAGGGAATCCTACAATAAGAGCCGAAGATTATTTCCATAACATTCTCCGAAGCTACAAAGTAATCGCATATTTAAATAACTGGTGACTCTTACACCTATGGATTTTCTCTGTATAATTGGGTCAAAATAAAAACCGCAAAGCAGATAACACATTATAGCGATGCTCGCAAAACCGTCTAGTTAATTCATACCACTATTCCCCTTCACTGAAACCCAATCAAGGTGAACTCGCCTCTAACTGTAATGCAGAAGAACAAACATTGCAAATACACAAACCAACCCTCCCTCAAGTAACTCCACATGAATGCCTTCAGCTTATCTGCTAAAATATCCGTGGAAAACCCACTCATTCCATTACCTACATATTCTATTGAAATTCGATTCCATAGCAGTCCAAGTGGCGACCACATGTTTTACATCATCATCGTTGTCCACGACATGAGTAGGTAACACGAAACGTACTACCTCCCTTCCTACCCAGTCATTACAGTGAAAAATATATAGGTACATTAAGTCATAGCAGTTATAGCTCCGTGCAATGAACTCTCCACCCCCACATCACTGACACACTAATAACCTAATTACCTGAACTACCACCTCCAGCTGTTAACAACCCATTCATTTGAACAATAAGATCCCTATCTAGCGCTGAGGCCCCAATGAAACAATACAAAACCACTACAACCATCAATAGAACTTACCGTGTCCTTGCGTGGTGTCGCAGGATTACTCAGCAGCAAACCTTTTAAGAATATTTCGTCCGTCTCCGAGAAGTCCGCACTGAAATCTGCGCAGTGTCTGTAGCCATCTGGAAATACACACCAGAAAAGAGTCGGAAAAAAATGTGTTACTGGCATCGCACAGTGGGGCAAATACCCCTAAAGCTGATATAAAATCAAAATAAGAAATCAAGGTTACTAATTAACTTTTCTGCAATTTTTGTTATCTACTGTATAGACTTAAAAAAATAATAATTAGGAAGCAAACAAACCCAATATGTTCCTTACCCGATTGCAAAAGGTAAAGCACTTAATTTAGTTACGTTCTTTGTGAAATTGTTTAAGGTTTTTTATTACGTAGGGATTTTACATTACATTATACCATATCCCACCGGATGATATGCAGTTCAGAGCATAGAGATACAGTACACTCTCGATTTTTGCAACTAATGAAAACACGACCCTGGGGTACATATGTATGTACATATTTCATAAAAAAAAATTATTTATAAGAAATCAGATGCAGGTAAATAAATAAATCACCATTGCAAGCAGTTTCATTAACTCGTGATATGCAAACATCTAAACAGTATTCGTCTGATGGCAATGAGTGTAAAAAGTACCAATTTACAATTTTTTTTTAAATATCTCGGCTCCTAAGGCTAAAGCATTTTTTTAAATTAAAATTCAAACGATTCTGCATGGAATGGATGAATTATAAAAGTGATTAAATTGAACTAAAGAGATATAAATTGACGTTAAAGATCTAGAAAGTCAGATTCGTTTTTAGATACATTTTAAAAAAGTATGATTATTTTGCAACTATAAAGGATAAAAAAGGGAGCATTCAAAGGACTAAAGAACGGGTTTTGAACATATAATTTATATTGATTTTAATTCTTATTTTTTACAGAAAATACAGCCAAAAAATTCAAAAATGCATAGTACGCATTGGTTTTTTCAACTTTACATAACTTGCAAGTGCAACAGCACCGTTATCATTAGTCGCTTTTCAGCGATAATAAATAAATAAAGCTCCAAACGCCGAAGGAAGACAAACGACAATGGTAACCGGATGGACATATGCGACAATTATTGAAAAATTATAACATTTATATTTGGCAACGACATTTTTACTTTCTAGTAAAAATGTTAAAAAACATTTTTTTTTTTTTAACTGGGCGTGCTTGAGCGTGGATTTCAAAAGTTTTTACATTATTACATTTATTGTATAAAATTATTACGCCAACTTTGAAGTTCTTCTACCCCACTGTACGCAGTCATATACAGAAAAGTAAGGAAAGGAGTGCTTGGTCTTTGTTTTTAATTTTTTTTGCGATTGGACATGCAAAGGCAAATGAAAAGAAAGAACAGCGAGCCTATAAATCAATTTGGACATAACAGAGAACAACTAAAAAAGCGACGGATTGCATGGAATTTTGGAAATTTCAAATCTTCCCGTGTCATCATCATCACCATCGATGAACTGAAGAATCTGTGATGGGCGTGAAGTGCGAGAAAGAATATCTATGGACCTGACCCCATAATTGATTACATAAAGTTCAAAGCAATTAAAAAATACAAACCGTTGTCTGTCGCCTCGTCGTCGTCACCGAGATTGACTTTATTTATGCTGGACAGTAGCTCGACTTTGTCTTGACGCTCCTTTCTGGTTAGACGGACCATAACTGGACACACGCACAAACTACTGGCGCACGAGGAATATGTTGGGGACTCTAATGCAGACTTTAACACGTTTATGTAATTTTGACTAAAAACTTGGATGGGAATTGTTCTTTGAGACTTTCACTGGGATTACAGATATTTACGTTTAGAGCGACACTATCTAGAGACTCTCGAACGCATTTGTTGCACACATCTACGCCCTGTATCCGCGAGAAGAACACTGAAAGAAAATCCCCATACAAAGAAGAAAAACCTAAAAAGAAACAGAAGGAAGGTGTTTTTATTTATTTTTGTTGGTGTTTCTTTTGTGCTGCAGTTGAGACGGGAACCAATTAGAACAATTATGTGGTGTTAGCGCAAGGGCAAAGTGTTATACGGTTAAAAGGAAAAAGAAACCGGTTCTGAAAATGTCAACTTGGATGAACTGTGAAGAAGATCTGTTCGCTTAGTGAATTTTTATTTTATGTTTACACCAAAAATGAATCCAAGATTTAGCGGGAAAAGATTTAGACTTGTGTGAGGTGGTTTGCTGTCACAAGTTACATAGCGAATTCAAAGATTCGATTCGAATTAAGTACCATGATTGGAATGAAATGTGATTTGCTTTACCTAATCACAGCAATTTTTGTGATCGAGTTAAGATTTTCCTTGCAAACCGATAGAGAAAGAAGAGAGAGAAATGAAAGAAATTTCTCGTTGTGACGCCAGATAGCGAAAATGGTTTTATTTTCTGCAAGAAGAGTAGGTACAATACCGGAACGAATTTCCCGTGCTTATTACTTCACAATTCGCATGCTTTGTTTCCCTACTTTTTGTTAGACATGTTATTGCCTTTTTGCCTATTACTTTACCATTTGCATGCATCGTTTCCTTTTTTTTTTTGTTTTTATTTTGTCATTCCTGTGTTGTCATGAAAATAAACAGCCCAATCATGAATAAAAATTCAGCGAGAATTTTTTCACTTTCCTCTACTTTCCTATTCTGAATAATATGACAGCAGGGAAATTTTCCCTTTTCAGTTTCCTCCTATCCTGAACAAACTTCGAAAAAGGGAAAGGAAAGGAAAGGGAAAGAAAAGAGGGCGACCTCGCGATAGGTGGCGCAAACAAGTGAAGGTGGTCCTCAACCAACTTAGCATGCTCAACTGGAGGCATCTGGCTTGTAGCCGGGCTGTTTGGAGAAGTTAATTGATTGAGGCCCAGGCCAAGGCCCACGCGCCACCTAAGTAAGTAAGTAATTAATTTCAAATTTAAAGGACGAAAACTGTCAACAAGGAGCAAGCGAAAACTTTAATAAATTTTATGGAAGCTCGTCGTGTCGTTGCGTGCGGGTTTCAAAGAGTAAGCAAGGAAGAAGTGATACGCTTTTGGAAGAGGGCAGAAGCAGAACTCAACTTAGCAGAGCCGCCACCAAAATCTATTTGCGAGTGGAAAAACGGGTGGGCCGATAAAAAAATATGTACGCCAGAAAGCAGCCATAAATTCTAAAAATAAAACCGACACCGGCGGTGGGCCAAATGCTGACTACAACTTTTCCAAACGTTTGGCTTATGCTCTTTCAACCAAAAAGGAAAATTGGTAGAAGATAAAGAAAATGTGGATGTTCCCGCATCTCCTTGTTAACAAAATTGCTAAAAGATGCAGTAAAAAAAACTTAAGCTAACAATCTACTTTTTATTCTTTTGACAGAATTCGTAAAATTACACTTAATTCTCCTAAACACCTAATTTCGAAACTCGCCGAAGTTCGTTCTTCCGGATTCGAAGTGAAAATTATTTTCCCGTTGATTCACAATAGGATTTAATTCTCGAGAAAAATAAAATTCTCGGGGAAAAATTACCCAGGGAATATTCATAATTGGACTGAAAATTGTGGGTAATGATAGATAGCCTTTTATACGTAAATTCAAGCACAAAACAAGAAGAAATGTTAAACTTAATCCTCTCTACTGGCACCGGCCCCGTGTCTTACGGGTATAACATAAGAAACTGGCGCTCCAGGTTGGGTAAACCTACACAGACAGGTGTAGGTGTTCGCTGAGCGAATGAAACGGCTCATTACGTACGGAGCCAAAAGTGAACGAAAACTTGATGAAACTGAGCAAAATGTAATTATGTGTGCAATGTACAAATTCAGAGTATTAGCATCATTACGTACGGCAGCGTTAAAAGGGTTAATTAAATTCAATCGCCGTAGTAGATGTTAGAGTTTTTCATCCTCTTTTTGCCCGACCCATCCACTATATCTGCTTTATAGCAGTCTAGAGCCTCTGCCAATTATTCGGCTGCACGTGGTTTATTAAGGGTCCGAACATTCGACGTACAGATCCGAAGGTCGTTGTCCTTATTTCGTTTGCTGGGGTCGTCATCAGTTGAATTGCCCTTATCCGAGGCTTGTGGTTGCTGCTGAACGGATGTTACCTCGACGGCAAAACCCCCAACCTGGAGGGTAAAATACAAATGGAATAGTGTTAGAAAAAAGCCCCAGATTTACCCCAGATGTGTTCTCCCTCTATCCCCTCCATCGATAAAAAAAAACATAAATCTGGGGAAAAACCCATAAAATGGCAACTCTGTGTCCGTCGAACATGCTTATTGAAATTGTGTGCTGAATTTCACAAAAGGTTTGTTGGATTCTATGCGAGAATATATTGAATCCTATCATGCAATGCACTTTCACTTGACGTTAGTATTGCAGAATCCGTCGGGAAGGTTTCCTCACGACGAGAATGTCGAGTAGGAAGTGTCGCTCGTAAATCAGCTTTTTTGTGAAAGCAGTGATATTTGTGTTCTTGGTTCAAATATATTTAAAAAAAAAAAAAAAAACAAATTAAAAAGTGTTCCAAAGAATAATGATTTTTTATTTGATGACGAAAAACTATCGTCAGCGGAAAAAAAAAAAACTTCACTAGCTCATATATTTAAGAATAGTTCATAGTTTTAGTTCATTATATAAATATCGTTTCAAATAATTTTTGTGAGCAGCTAAACAGAAAAAAGGAAAAAATAAATAAATAAATAAACATGTGGACGACGTATTAAATTGTTCGGGATCCTTTTTCAGACAACCTTTATTCCTCTTTTTATCTGCTTCCTTCCTTGGGGGTGGTGATAACCCTTATAATTTTTGTTGAAAAATGTTCCATAATCACTCTAACAATTTCTGGTGGCCTTTTGTAACATTGATATATGTATGTGCTTATTATATACTCTAACATCTCAATTTTGCATCACGCAAAAACTACTTCACCGATTTAAATAAAACTTTGGCGTTGTATACCTTAGAAGTTTGGTCCTTATCACCAATTTGAATTATCACGAAGAATATAAAAAAAATGAAGACATTACAGACGTTTGAAAAGTTAAGAAAAATTTTTCTTGACTACTTAAGGTATATAAATTTCTAGCTATATACGTAGAGATCATCAGCTAGTATTAAAATAATATCCAAATAGTCCCGCACCACAAACAATCAAATCCAAATGAATTTGCTGCGAATGTCAAATTGATGGGGATATTCGATCCGCTCGTCTTCCACGATCCAGTGAAACTCATGTGAGTAGTTCACTTCAGCAGATTCCTTTTAGTGAAACGACGGATTCTATGAGAGGACTGATTAAATTACGAGACTTACCATATGTGTTCAATTTTGTATGATAAAGCCTTTACTGAAAATTGAATTAAGTCCAGGTCTTATATCCTGTAGAAACATTGCATTGGATTTATTATAGAGATTATAATGTCGCCTTCCATTGGTTTCACTGCCGATTTCATTCCTTTTTCATTTCAATTGAATACATAAAATCGTCTTCTGCTTAGTTGTGCGCGTATTGGTGAAAAATTTAATTTCTTACGTATCTTTTTTACAAACAAATAAAACAAAAAATCGCTCTTTTTGTCCAATAGAAGAGACATAAGCAATTCCACCATTCCATTTCCATTTTTATAATTATATTATCAATTATTATTTATATCTACAGAAATGAAACTGCTTTTCACCAACTTCCCTCAAATGAGAAAATAAAATCAACGAAAGAAGCGACCGGTATTCATCGACCAATCTTAAACTAAGAGCTTCATAAACCTATTCAACAACCAATATTAGTGCAGATTTATTTGCGCTCATAAGGCTTATGAGTGGTCCGAACCACTCTTAAGTTAAGAGAGCTCATAACTTAGGAATTTCGAAAATTTTCGAAATCAGCTGTGAACTGTCACTCAGACCAAACATAGGATAGACTGCATTAGCGTAATGCAAAAGAAGAAATGCTGGGAGCAGTTAACCGACGAATTTAATGCCTCCAGCATTTCCGTCAAAAGATCTGCCAACCAAATAAAAAATAAAATGTACCTTGATTAATTGTGATTAAAATCAGGAAAATGAATGAATGAAATGTCAGTAAATACCGGCCTATATGTGTGAGTGTATTTTGAGAACACTTCTAACTAAAATCCCGAACAAAAAATACTCCCAGAACAGCACTCTGAACAGCCAATGGAACATGTTTGGAGTGCTTTTTCTGTTCCGAACACAAAAAGAGTACTTCTTTTTGACAATGGAAAACGATATAATTATTATATATATACTTCATAGTGAAAAATGTTTATATTAGATATTTCTGAATCTTAAATGCAGTTAACCAGTATTTAATCGGCATTTCCGATTCACGAAAATAAAATCGAAATATTGGAAGCAATAATGGCAAGCACGAAAACCAAAGCCTTTTTATTTCGTACAGGGGTGGAATCGGCTAAGGTGATTTGTGATAAGTGATAGTGATATTTTTAGTTTTTGCTCCATGTAAGCTGAGTCGTTTTGATAATCACATTTTAGTGATCATTTTCTTGTGACAGCTGAAGAGGTAATGTAAGTGTGAATAATTTCTAATTTGCATAAAACCGCAATCATTTCGTTGATTCTTATCATGTTGTTTAGATTTTTAAAAAATGTTCGACTTTCAAAACAAACATTTTTGTAAGTTTTGAGTGTGCTTGACTTGCCAGCTGGAAAAAGGGCCGAATTCCTAAATGCAGTACTGCCTGCATTGTGCATTTGCCTTTGCGCATTCCACCCATTCTTCAGCTAGCCTGAACTTAAAACCTTCTTTGAGTTGGTGGCTACTAACGACAAGTTATCTCTGAATGAGTGGCGCCAATGGGATAAAGCACCATAGCTAAAATCATGGCTAAAGTCATAAAAACAATGTAGCTAAAATGATAGCCCTAGCATATAAAGTACCAACCATCTCAAACCACCGAACAATTTCTCGCCGGAAAATACAAAACACCTGAATAAATGAAATTGAAATTGAATTTCTTTACCTTAGTTTAGGCAGGTCAGTGAACAATGCCAGCATTTTAATGTTTTGAAAAGTCAATTGCTGCCAGCTCCTCGAACATTTTTTGTGGTCCCTATACACAGAGCAACCATTTATTTCTGATCGGCTTTAATTAGCACAAATCACACTATCACTTTACCCAATTCCACCCCAGAACCCACTCTCGTATAAATAGGTAATTTTATAGATTTCGGACGAAAAACATTTTCGAAGGAAAAATATATTTAACTTAAAACAAACGCACCCAAAAATACACCTCTGCCACCTCTGCAAAACAAAGTGAACAGTCCGCGCAAATACCCCTTCGCAAAGAACGTCAAAAAGTATTAATTTATTTTTTGTGATCATTAAGCGCGTTTGCCTGCTAAACTTATCTCTGCCCAACGCTTAAGAAAACGCAGAACAAAGAATATAAAAAAAAAAGATGTCCGATCCAGTTCAGAAGTTGTTTGTCAAATCCTTCATAGGCTACCTGAAGCAGCAAGCCGAGGGCCAGTTGCTTGCCCCTGACGCATTAGAGAGCCTCGAGGTCGCCGTGCAATGCTTGCAAGCCGCCTTCGACCTGGGCGACGATGAGGAGCTGCCGCCACAGCCCGCTGCCGGCGCAAGTGACGCGACTGCCACGGCATCCGCTCCGCCAACAGAAAACGACATCGATCTGTTCGAAATGTTCCAGTCGCTGTTCATCGAACGGAACCCCAAGTCCCTGGAGATCGCCGAGCAGATCAAGAACGAGGGCAACCGTCTGATGAAGGAGGGCAAGTACCACGAAGCGCTGATCCAATACAACCGGGCGCTCACATTCGACCCCAAGAACCCGATATTCTATTGCAACCGAGCGGCGGCCTGCATCCGCCTGGGCGAGAACGAACGTGCAGTCAGGGACTGCAAATCGGCGCTGGTCTTTAACCCAAACTACGGCAAGGCCTATGGGCGCATGGGCATCGCGTACTCCAACCTGGGCAAGTTTGACGACGCGCAGGCTGCCTACACCAAGGCGATTGAGTTGGAGCCCGACAATCAAGACTACCGGACGAATCTAGAGGTTGCCAAAAGCCAGAGAACCACTGGCCTGCCTGGAGGATTAAACTTGGCACCACAGCTGTCGGAGGCTATCACTGCAGTCCTCTCTAATCCGGCATACAGGGAGCTTCTCGCCGACTGGTCCGTCCAGAGGAATGATCCACGGCTGCTGAACATATTCGAATCTATGCGCGGCGGACCAGATGGTGGACTCGACGCTGACAGCCTGGCGCAACTCTTCCAAACCGTTGCCACGGGATTCGCCAACATTCCCGGAAACCAGCCCGGCGGCACAGACGATCCCAGCAGACAGCCACCCCAGTCTTAAGCGGGGACCAGCCATCACTGCTTACTCCGTTTAGGGAAGGTCTAAAGATTGAATTAAGAAAGCATGTCGTCGTCAAGTCGTGTCAACTATTCTGTTAACACAGTAATTACACTAAAGGAGTGGTTATACATATTTAAAATTGATTACCCCTATGATTTTCATCTGTATGCATGTACACACTGTTTCTAATCTGCGTTTAGTCTTATATACAAATAAATACATAACATATATTATACATAACGATACTCAACGTAACCGTGTTTTCATTTGAGGCAGGAAGTCTTCGTTATATCTGCATGGCTATTAAAATACAAATATCGTTTTTATATAATATTTTCCACGTCTTCGTGCAGTGACCCGTATACGAAAGGTGGAGCGTCTATTTCATGGACATCCTGTTGAATGTCCTCCTTCAGTTGGTTATTTGAGAATCCCCGAAATGGATAACTGGCATTGGTGTATCTGACCCCTTGTCCTAGGGCTTTTAAAGACAGTCGCAAAAGCAAGCCGGTTACCAGACAACCAATCCGGAAGTGCTCGTAGAATATTCGAACCCATTACAAGTCGAGTGTAGACGAATAATCAATAGAGACTATAAAATGGTATAACACAGTCGTTATTGCCATCCAAAAAGTGCAATGACATGGCTCAGCCAGGAAGGGGATGAAAAACTGTGACATCTATTCCGAGAATTTGTCATCAAAGGCAGACGCAGGCAAGATAGATAGATTTCCTTCGGATTACAATCTTAAACTTCTGCCTCAGCACTCACACCTCCATTGAAGAAAGATACCACGGTACCATAGAAAGCTCATTTTAGCTACTCGAGAGTTTGTCCTGTTATCCCCTTGCGGGTCCTAGGACCGCACCTACACCTGCGCGCCATCGTGTACGGTTTCTGGCGATTTCTCCCTAACCGCCGTGCCTCCTTCTCGACTGTTCTACGACGTGTTCTCGAACCGCCGGGTATTCTGCCATCCTGGGCTAATGGGTTCCATTGCATAGAATCGCTAGCTATGAAACTGTCACCGTTTCGGAATATGTGATCAAATCACTGCCACTTTCGTCGTTGAATGGTGCCTATTAATTCCTGATTTGTTTTCTGGTAAAGTTGTTCGTCAGAGATACAGTTGGCTTAGAAAATTCGTAACATATTGCGCAGGCACTTGTTAACGAACGTTTGCAGCTTTTCCGAGATAGTAATGGTCACTCTCCACGTTCTGCATCCATATAACAGTTCAAATTCATCGTTGGAGCCGAACAGTCTTAACTTGGTGTTCAAACTGATTGCATTGCTTCGCCATATCCTGAACGTGAACTTCGCTTTAGCGATCTTGTTGGCTATATCCAGTTCGATTCCACCATCAGTCGAGACACTGGAAATCTTCTACTCTCTACCGGTTCTCCAGCCGGTTTGTTTTTTGCTGAAATGCAATAATAGAGTTCTACTCCCTTTCAGCTGTACTCTAGATTTTGTTATTCTGACTAGAAGCCTTCGGGTGTAACTTGTCCAGTCAATATTTGGCATGAACCTCGGGGTGCAGTTGTTGCCTTGACTTGCGGTGGAAAATAGTTCCGAGCTTCATAGGAATAAGCTGTTAGTGAAATTTGAGATTCAACGCGGTGCGCTGCATCGAAGGTGTCTGGTAGTTTAAGGAGGCAAAGCAGTTAGGGAGAAAATGGAGAGAGCTGAGGCACATGCTTAGTAGTGTTTAGACGTTAGAAAACTATCTCAGATACCTCGAATACGCTGATGATGTTTGGCCCCCGAATACTCTACAGCTCTATCGGTGGCTTTTCTATAACCGCTGGCTCCATATTTACAATCTGCTGGGTGTGCTTTCGGGGAAGCTTATTTAAATGATAAGGCAATAGTGTTTCAAGTGTTTAGTTTCAATCTCTTTGCCTTTTCAGCTCCATGTGCTTTATTTGTTTGTATCTCTTGAGCTATGTCTCTCTCTACCGCTATGTCGTCTACGATAACAGTAAGCACCAATTATTCTTTCCGTGCGATTTCTTGTTTTCTGTTACTGAATCAGCGAAGAGGTAATGTCGACCGGAAATTCATTCTACCTTCGTTCACAACCGTGATTTCCTAGGATTTCCTTTTATGTTGTACCTGGATTTTTTTCATGTTCCTTCATTTTTTATAACGCTGACTAGAGACTTATAGCATGATCAACTTAGCTGGTCAGGGCAGCAATGAGGGAAATTAATTTGAAGACTCCTGCCCCAAAATTTCGCCGGAGTTTCACATGCTCCTTCGGCTCCTAATCAGTTCTGCTAAGTGTGCTCTATTCTTTAGAGTATAGGACGACACATGAACTCGCTTTTAAAAACTAAACAAATCTGTATTTGCTTACATTCGACTAAACCTAAAAATACACACTAAAACGATACACCGACAATATTGTATATTATGATCAGACTTTTAGTCAAGTGGCAGTTGCACCCACATCAAATATAGACCGACAACTGTTTGTGCACTGTGCTCCGGCATAGTGGACAAAATGTAGCAATATATACGGCACACTCCTCGCACATACAGAGATGTTTACAGGGCAGCAGCAGGACACACTTGGGACGATCACGACAGACAACACAGCAATTCAATTCATTACTTTTGTTCAGCACTGAGGTAGAGTTTGTTGGTGACTTTCGATGAACTCCTCGGTCAATGGTGTGCATGCGTGTAGGAGGTTGCGCTGATTGAAGAACAAAAAGAAATCGAAAAACTCGCACGATCCACTGAAATAAGATCAAAGATTATCTGTTAGACGCTCATTTATATACCAGGAAAAAATCAACCTAAACCTCAGAAAAAATAATGTATAGCTAATTGTTTAGAAATATGTAGACGCAGAGAAGTGGAAGAAGTCAAACAAACTGAGTTTATGTGAGGGGGGAAACTCTGTCCGCTGAAATCATCTTGTCGTCACTTTGTGATTCGAACTTTGTTTAGTTACAAAGACTATACTGTGACCTTTGTTGTAGTCCAATGAGCTTTAATTATTTAGATCTCAGCACACGTTTAATCCTCACTGTATTTTATTATTAGGCATCGTACTGGTCCCCACAACATCTACTGTTCATCGACTTTGAGAAGGCTTTCAACAGCTTGATTTGAGATGCCATCAGGTTAGCCTTGCGCAGGAGAGGAATGCCAGAAAAACGTATACAGGGTTATCGTGAATAAAATTTCCCTCAGAATTTTTCCTCCGAACAAAAATTAGGTATCTTCAAAAAAAAGGAAATAATTCCGCGGAAAAGAAGTAGGTATCATGGATGATAATTCAGGAGACTTTTCAACGCAATCGCGATATTTAATTTTTTCCCGATGAATTTTTTCCCTATTTTTGAAGATACCTTAGTTTTGGTCGGGGGAAAATTAGAATAGCTAAATATTGCTAAATAAACAAAATTGAATTGAATTGAATTGAATTGAAAAATTCCGAGGGGAAATTTATTCACGATAACCCTGATAGCTATTACAAAGCCCACATATTAGCAGGGGTAAGTGCACAATGGTAGAGTGTCGGAGGACTTTGAAGTCCAAAGCGAAGTACGACAGGATCATCTTAGCATTGCCGGACAGCCGGTCGAGAAAGTTGACCATTTACTACAACATCGAACTGTATGTGGGCATCAGAATCGGGAAAGTAAAAACTGCATTCGGTATGCTATTAAAAATCTAGAGAAGCAATGCTTTCAGAACGTGGTGAGAGACCTCCTCGTGGTGGGGGGCGAGCAACGTGACTGGGATGTGCAGATGGGGTAACTTAAATAGTTATTCCCATCCATACAATCCAGTCACAGCTAACAAAGCGCACACACCATGATGACAAAGCGACGTAAACGGACCTCGGATATTGCCAAGCCTGGTGAACCAGGGCATCCTTTGGAGCCAGGCCTGAAGGTTGTCAGTATGCGAGCGTCTGGCGGTCGGCCTGTCACGCTCGGCAGCCGCCGGGGTATAACCCAAAATGGCTACGAGCTTTCTATCATTGGTCTCGCTAACCATTACGGGTGTCAAGGGGTGGACGCGCTATGCACCGATAGGGGCACAGATTAATTCGACTTAGGATAGGCACATGGAACGCCTCATCGCTCACAGGGAAGGACCTTGAACTTGTTGGGGAATGGGGAGGCTGTTAAAAGTCGACTTGATATAGTTGGCGTCTCTTCAACAAAGCAGAGAGGCTCTAAGACTGTGGACCTTTGGATGGGTGGAACCTCTTCCTTTCAGGAGTCGCACTCAATGTCTGCTCAGGCGGGAGTGGGGATACTCTCAAGTCCCAGATTGACAGACAGAGTATTGGAGTGGATACCATTAGGAGAGAGAGTTGCGATATTAAAGCTCAAGCTTGAAAGACCTACTCTGGCATTGGTGCAGGTGTATGCACAGAACATTCCGCCATAGTATGCAGCTTTCCTAGATGAAGTTGATGCTGCCCTTGAAAAGGTTGCGAATATGGATTTTTTTGTCCTGATGGGTGACTTCAATGCTCACGTGGGTGTAGACGTTATGTCATGGGGGGAGTGTGATTGGGAGGAACGGTGATCCTGACCAAAACGCGAATGGAGAGAAGTTTTTGGATTTTTGCTGTGAAAATGGCTTATCCATCATGAATACTATCTTTCCGCACAAAGCCATTCACAAATACACATGGTACCGTCAGAGTCTTTAGCAGAAGTCGCTGATAGATTTCTTTGTTGTACCATTGTGTCTGAAGAGAATGGTTTGTGATGTTCGCGTATATAGAGGGGCCGAACTATCAACTGATCATCACTTTGTGCTGTGCAAATTGTATCTTAGCAATAGAGTGTCTCCCCTGCCAAAGCGCATACCAAGGATGGTTACACGCATACGATGGGAGAGGTAACTGAACGATGAGATACGGGAGACATTTGCGCGGCAAATATCTAAAAGGTTGGAACGAATTCCAAATGTTCCATCAATCGTAGAGGAAGAATGGCAACTGTTTTCAACAGCGGTTATTGCCACTGCGAGCGATGTATGTGGAGTGAAGCGGCTTGGTGTGGCGGCTGGTGGTGAGAAAAGAACGGCTTGGTTTAAAACGCCCGGAATTCAAGAAGCCATCAGAGAAAAGAAGAGAGCCTTTAAGGTGTGGATTCACTTGGGGAAATCCGATTCTCGAAATGGGTACACTGAGACGCGAAGAACTTGCAAATTAGCTGTGAAAACAGCGAAAGAACAATCTTTCACTGTGGTCGTTGGACTTCGCCAAGGGTGCGTTTTGTCACCTCTCCTCTTCATTGTATATGTAGACTGGATGTTACAGCGCAGCCTTGGTGGAGAATTTTTCAAAGTGGGAGATTTAAGGATTGGTCATTTGCACTTTGCGGATGATTTCGTCATCCTTGGGTCCTCTCAAACTGAACTTTAACGCACACTCGAAAGGTTTGCATCCGTTTGTGATGACGCTGAAATGAAGGTAAACGTGAACAAATCGAAAATAATGGTCGTTTCCAGAACGCCAATTCAGTGTACTCTGCAAGTTAGTGTAGTCCCACTGAAGCAGGTGGATAAGTTTAAGTACCTCAGGGTCTTTTTTACGAGTGTGGAAAGAGCAATGCCTGAGTTATTCTGTAGAATTGGCCAGGCTGGATCAATTTTGAGAGAGCTTGGTCAATCTGTTATAAGGTAGGCCGAACTTAGTGTTTAAGCTAAGATCCCTGGAATGTAGGGATCGAGTGCACAACACCACAGTACGCGAGGCGCTCAGTGTTGAGCAGCTACTTCTCCGAACGGAACGATCTATGCTTCGACGGCTTGGTCACGTAGTGCGGCATACGCAGATCGGCTTTCAAGACGTGCCATGGTTGCCGTGCCATCAGGTATGCGACCCCTCGAAAGGCCTAGAAGTAAATGATTGGATCAAGTCCGATATCTCTCCTGGAGCCGTCTAGGCTAGTTAGAGTCAATGGCGGAGGATCGAGAAGGATGGAGAGTCCAACTGAGCATCCTACCCCCGCGACCCTCATGAAGGATTAGCGGCATTGAAAATGTATGTATGTACATCTGCAGTCAATTCTCCACTGTGCGGAACACATATTTTTGGATTAGTCGCGTTTTTCAGCGCAGAGCGACAGACTCAGAAGGAAAATACAACTGATGCCTACTTCATATGATTGTGGATTATATGATATCATCGCTGGAGATCTAGGATGTAGATAGAAATAAGTCAACAATATTAATGAATGAACTACGAAGAAAAGAACGCCAGCTTGCCGCGAAGGAAAGGTAAAGACGGGAGGAGGTAGAAGAAGAATCAACGTATGCTGAACCCCACTTCACGATAATTAAAGTCCTGCGGGGATTTCGCGGACTGGTGTGAAATGGAATGTGGTTTTATTGTGTGGAAAACCCAGAGTATTACTGGGTACGGGATGTTTCGTTTTCGAAAGATTCCCATCTCCCATTGCAAAAAATAAAATCCTTTGCTTCGAAGCATGTGCTTTTCCTATGACCATTTGATTCAAAACTTATACTTTATTTTTGTTCATAAGACTGAAACATCATTTAAACTTTCTAGGTTTAACGTGGCAGAAGTTATAACAGACAGATAAACCGTTATTAATCCATGTGATCTTATAAGCCCGAAACACAAAAAAAAACGAGAAAGCTAGGTGGGCGCTATTTAGAAAATTTAAGATGACTACAACTTTAAAACGTGCCGCGACTGCCAATTACATCACTCAGATTCGCACTCTGCATAGAAAAAATACTTTCAGCCATACTTTATTTTTTTCGAGATGAAAACCTAACATTCTCGAGCTTTTAAGATCGTCACAACTTACCCTTATTGTTGTTCGGACGATTCCGACTGTCCAGCGTCTGGTAGCTCTGTAGATGCGCCTCCTGTTCCTTAAAGCTAAGAATACTATAACTACAGCTATTGTGTATCTAAACAGCTCGTCAACAACGTTTTGTGCTAAGGCCAGCGCTAGTTTCCAGGTCCCATCGATTCCGAATACTATAAGGTCCCCCACGTAGATGACCGCTTCCAGCAGAGTTTTTGGGATGATTGTTACCAGGAACCAAACAGAGTCGGCGATCAGCAGAAGCCCACCGCGAATAGCCCCGAAGAAGTTCACCACATACCTGCCCACAGCGGAAGCCAGGAGCCTCGAGTGTAGCTTCCCATTCGTGAAGAACCTTCCCATTTCAGCAGCAAACATCGAGAAACCCTCCAGCACCCCGCCCACACCGCGATTCGCTGAGCTCTCGATGTACGTAAACATATCGTTCACGCTCGTATGCAGCTCGCGAACGAATAGCCATAGTTCCTCTAGAACTACGACGATTCCTTGAAAGAAAGCACCGATCCAGACACAGATTTGACTCAGAAGGATGTATATAGCCTTCCCAATGAGGTAGCTGACGACTAGCACGTAATGTGCGGCACTCGATACGAGGTTGAAGATCTCAAGAACTGGATTCAGAATCGCAAGCATCTTTGGCTATTTTACCTACGAAAGGAGAGATTTATGAGAGAATTTTCTGGGAAATAAGAATATTCTTTTCACACTTTTTGGCATTTTATTGTATTCTTTAGGATTTATTTAGGCAAAGCATCGTTTTATTTAATTTTTAAATCAAATGTTGTTTCGTGTTTATGTTTTGGTGGTAATTGGAGGTTAGGTTTTCAAACTGTGGGATATGTCAATCGGAAACTTGTTTTACCAGCGTTATCGAAACGGAACTTGGTTAATGGTAGCATCTAATAAGAGTAGCAGTCAGTGTGGCCAGACACACCAAACAAATTTAAAACAAAATTGGCATACAAATTTTTCCCGGCAATAGATAAAGATAATTTTTTGCTAGGATTGTGCTGGCAAGTACGTTGCAATTAATCGCATTCTAAATAATTCTCTCCAGAAGTCTACACAAGGCTTTGCAAATTATTTTTTCTGGTGGTTTGCTTGGTATTTTAAAAATTAGCAAAAACTAGTTCTGTTCTTTCCACGATCTTCAAATATGCAACGAAATATTTGTGAAAAGACCGCAAAAAAATGATTACGGAGTCGTTATTATGTTAATTTGACTTACATATTTGTCAAACTTGAAGTGTTAATGGATTTGCGAAGACTGTAAAAGTAAATACGGAAAATAGACGCAGCGTGTAATTGCAAATATCGAAATCAAATCATGCACAAAGATTTCCCCAGTTATTTGGACGCCATCCCAGAGTTTCTCTGAAGCATAAACAACGGAGCTTCAAACCACTACACCAAATCTTTCTCTATCTATTCCTTCAAATGCCCGCACTGTGTATAAATATGTCAAGGGTATTCATAACCACTTGAGTGCGCGAATATTATAAAAAAAATAACTATTGCAGTAATTGATGAGGAGTCAACTTCACCTCTTTCGGTTAATTGTCGAGTTGAAATAATAGCACCCACATGCACACAACTAATTGTGACAGCTATGGAGCAGGAGCGTTTACTCAAAATAGCTGCTCTCACACAATGGACAGTGTCATATATATGCGTGGTTTGTTGTACAAGCAAGCGAACTTTTTCCTCGGTGTCCAAATATCCGGCGAAATATTTGGGGAAAGAGAATGAACAGATAAACTGTGGAGGCATTTACATGACTTATATGCACGTTATATTACAAAGGATAAAATAAGCAATAAAATGATTGTACCCTGTTAATTTGTAATGCCAATGATGAATTAGTGTGTGAGGGCAACAGCACCGTCACATGTTTTGCTAAAGGAATTCTGATATTTTCTGATTGCATTTTTAACTGGAAGCTGTTCTTCTTTTCCATCAGATAGGTCAGTTTCCAAACTTTTAAATGCTTGATTTACATTTTTGAATACGAACGGGGTTGACTAGATTCATCTGGGCACCTAAAGTGGAGTCGAGTTGAGTCAACCCCGGTAACTCAAATCGCATTTATATCTTGGTTAAGTAATCGAATTAAAAAATGTACTTTGCTTCTGTTATTTTCTTATTTCAAGGGTGTGTGCCGAGCAATTAGGATCCATTCTTTTAAGTGGAAAATAGACTACACAACCGTCGTACCGACTTGTGTTGTACCGACATCGACTCATTTGTTGTATGCAGCACACACATTATTCAATCTGCGTACGATTTACATACAACCAGACATTTTACACATACACACCATATAATTTCCCTACAATCGGTGTATGTGACAACTGTATTACAGTCGAGACCATGCGACCATGTGAGATCGGTACAATGGTCGTTTGTGTGGGTACATACGATACAATTATCGTATACAACACCAAAGCTGTCAAACTGATGGTACAACCGTTGTATCGTGTATTTCCCATTTTAGGCTATTCTTATGGCCTTTCTTTGTTTGCTTACTTTGTATTTATGTTGTATTTATTGTGCAAAATATTTCTTAAATTTTGCTACAAGATGAAGGTATCCTTTAGAAGCATTAATTGTTAAGATAAATTAGAAAAAATTTATTGCTTACGTCACATAATATTAAAAGCAAAATTAAACAAAAAGAAAAAGAGAAATAGAAAAAATATATAAAATCGATGATTAAATTGGTAGGTAGTAAGACTGTGATATTATAAATTTATAAATAAATAAGAAGTTTCCTCTGAAATACGGCAATGGAATTGATTGTCTGCAATTCATGTGGAAGACGGTTCCACAAACGAATTGCAGAAACAAAAAAAGAACGTTCTCCGATAGAATGTGTAAATAATGGCACAATTAATTTTATACCCCTCACTGATCGAGCAAAAGTAATCTTTTCATGTAGATAAGCAGGACACTTAAAGTGAATAATTTTAAAATGTTTTAGAATATTACGATAGCTACAATAAACACCCAGATTTAAAACCAAAACAGAAGACCTCAAAGAAAACACACTTCAAAACCTAGGGATATTATATATAAAATGGACACAGCCATTGAAAGCAACATTTATTTCATTTTTATATTCATAATCAAGACAATGGTACACAGTACAATTAAATATCAAAAAAGGCATTATTAATGTGTTGATTAATCGTGTTTTAAGACTCTGTTGCATTAAGCTAGAAGAATGCCTTAAGCATCGTAGCCCGAAGTACACTTTCCTAATTGTATCTGCAGTTGCATTACAGCAAGTAAGTGTACAATTGGTAGTGTACCCAAGGTATTTCACAACATCAACCACAGGAGAAATAGCTTCAGTGAGTGCTGAAAAATGTATTTTGTTTTATTTTTTACTGTTGCGGTGATGCAATAGGCGTTCGCACATCGAGCGTGCTCTGAGCGGAGCGTGCTCAGAGCGCTCTGATTTGTTTATGAAACGCACTTGAGCACTCTGATGTCATTTGATTAGTAATTATAGGTTGAGCTGTCAAAATATGAAAGTTGACTATCAGTAAACCCTAAAATAAAGTTTATGCATGAATAGATTATCTATTCATAGTTATTTTTTATGTTATATTTACCTTCTGCACCAGAACAACAAATTTCGCCAGCCATTTCAATTTTTGAATTTTTTTTTTCCTTGTCCTCTCTGAAAAATAGCTGTGCTAAGAATTTTGCTCTGAATGATCGGTCAATTTATTCTGAGCTCATAGAGTGCGCTTTGAGCTTACTCTGTGTAGTGGGTTGACGGCGCTCTGTTGGCCATCTTGATGTCAAATTAACTTAATGCCAGTGCACAATTTTAAATATTTCAAAATTTATTTTATTTTTAAAACTGGAAAAAATGGAAAACAATAGTAATTTATAAAGCACGAGTTGCTTGGTTGAAATTCTCAGACGACTGAATTCAATTTTAGAAGTTGTTTCACATTGAAATTTTGAGGTGTTCTGTCAAACGCCACAATATTCTCCCTCCAGTAATGCAGTTGCAATTACGGTTGTACTGACCGAATGCGAGGCAGATGTCGTTTACTGACGTACTGTGGGCATGTTTGATGTGTATTTGGGTAACGTTGGCCGCACTGAGCATGTTGGAGGAGTGCTGTGCGGCGTTGTTAGAGCGGGAGCGTGCGGGACCTGGTTTGTCGTGCTGAAAGCTGCTGGGCTTAGTTGGCCGTATCGGAACGTGCTTAGCGTGGCTGGACCGTGTTAGAGCGTGCTGAGCCACGCTGACTGTGCTGGGAGCAGGAACGTACTGGGTATCGTTGGCCGTCCTAGTTGCGTAAGCGTGCTTGACCTCGTTGGCTACGCTATAGCATATTTGGGCCATGTTGGAGCATGCTGGGCCTAGTTGGTCGTGCTGCAGCATGTTGAGCCCTGCTCTAGCGTGAGCGTGCCTGCCTTCGTTGGCCGGGCTGAAGTTGAAGCGCTCTGTGCCTTGCTGTAGCGTGTTGGGCTTAGTTGGCCGCGTTGGAGCGTATTTGGGCCTAGTTGGCCATTCTGCAGCATGTTGAGCCCTGCTAGAGCGTGAGCGTGCTTGGCCTCGTTGGCCGTGCTGCCTCTAAAGGCGTCGTTTCCAGCGATTCCTAGCCCTGAACGCGTCGGTCCAGGCGTAGCTTGTTTCAGCGGTTGCTGACCCTCCAGGCGTCCGTCCAGACGTGGTTGGCTCAGCGGTTGCTGGGCTTGTAGGCGTCGTTCCAGCATCGCTCGGTTCCAGCGGTTGGTGGTTGACGTGGTCGGCTCAGCGGTTGACGGGCTTGCAGGCGTCGGTCCAGACTCTGTTTGTTCAGCTCTTGCTAGCTCTGCAGCTGTTGGTGTTGGTCTGACAGGTCGCTTCATCGGTCGCTGACTCCACCGGCGTTAGTCCAGTTGTGATTGAGTCTGCAGGTGTTGATGTTGATCCGGCAGTTTCTAGTTCTGTAGTGGTTTGTCACAGCACCAAAAATTTGTAGTACACTGGCATCATGTCGTTGTCACCAAGAATGTAGTTGGACAACGGCGCTCTGTTCGCCGTCTTGCTATCAAATTAACTAAATGCCAGTGCACAATTTCAAATATTTCAAAATTAAATTTATTTTTAAAACTCGAAAAATGGAAAACAGTAGTAATTTATAAAGCACGAGCTGCTTTGTTGAAATTCTCAGACGATTGAAATCAATTTTGGAAGTTGTTTTACATTGAAATTTTGAGGTGTTCTGTCAAACGCCACATCTGAACGAAAAAAGAAAAACCTAATGTGTGTTTGCCACTTCAACTGCTTTCCAACTCATTTTCGGCTGAAATACTGTGTGCTGATATAAGGACATCGAAATCTTAACTCGGCTCAGCGGTTGGTGGGCTTGCACGCGTCGGTCCAGACTCAGTCGGTTCAGCTCTTGCTAGCTCTGCAGCTGTTAGTGTTGGCCTGAGAGGTCGCTTTATCGGTCGCTGACTCCACCGGCGTTGGTCCAGTCGTGATTGAGTCTGCAGGTGTTGATGTTGGTCCGGCAGTTTCTGGTTCTGTAGTGGTTTGTCACAGCACCGAAAATTTGTTGCGCACTGGCATCATGTCGGGGTCACCAAAATGTAGCGGGTCGACGGCACTCTGTTCGCCGTCTTGCTATCAAATTAACAAAATGCCAGCGCACGATTTTAAATATTTCAAAATTAAATTAATTTTTAAAACTCGAAGAAATGGAAAACAATAGTAATTTATAAAGCACGAATTGCTTGGTTGAAATTCTCAGACGACTGGATTCAATTTTAGAAGTTATTTCACATTGAAATTTTGAGGTGTTATGTCAAGCGCCCCATCTGAACGAGAAAAGAAAAACCAATTCAGAGTTCTGATGTATCTGAGCTAAAAAAGAAATACGATTTTCTTCTGACAACTCAGTCTCTGCTCTGAACGAAAAAAGAAAAGCCTATAATATGTATTTGCCACTTCAACTGCTTTCCAATTAATTTTCTGCTAAAATGCTGTGTGCTGATATAAGAACATCGAAATCTTAACTCGGCTTCGACTCTGCATAGCATAGCAAAATAGACAATTTGTAGGTAACATGGTAAATAGGCTGAATGTACTCATTATATCGCTATCCAACCCAACACCTTTCACACTACATCCGTAAGCAAACTTGCTAAATATAAAAAAAAACAAGTTTCCTTTCGAACCAAAAAGAGACAACCATACCCACGCACCCACACACCGCATCCAAATCAACGGAAGCCACCATTGGATGAAAAAAATTTGTCGACAATTTTCAGCTCGCATCGCATTCGCATTTTTCATTTCGTTCGGCAAATATATTCGAGTATTCGTACGCGCATAATTAATTATTATTTTCACATTGAAAATCTACGGCTATTATCTACGATAATTGATATTCAGTTACAAGTCTACCAAGAAACCGAGCCCACACCACACCATGGATAACATCGAACACCTATACAAGTGCTATGACATCTTGTCGGAGGCTGGTGACAAAATCAAAGAGGTGAGCGCCTTTCTCGTCACTTTCCCCAATGGAAGAATAAATAATCCTCATTTCAGCATGAAAACGAATACAAGGACATCCTGAAGGCGGTTAAGGGAACCTCGAAGGAGAAGCGCCTGGCGTCTCAATTTATCGGGAAGTTCTTCAAGCATTTCCCCGACCTAACCGACTCGGCCATAGACGCACAGCTTGACCTTTGCGAAGATGACGATATGCAGGTAGGTTGTCACGAAGAATTAGTTGTTTGGGGAGCAGTTTTGCAATATAATTCCTTTGGTGTAGATTCGTCGTCAAGCAATCAAAGATTTGCCGAAACTGTGCCAGGATACAGTGGGAATCACACCGAAGATAGGCGACACTCTCGCACAGTTGCTGATTCTCGATGATCCGCTAGAGTTGCAGACAGTAAACGCATCGTTGCAGACCATTTTGAAGGTAAGTCTTGTACCTGTACAGGTTTTGAGAGATCCTAAAGTGTCTTTCCTCACAGACCGACGCTAAGGGAGCTCTACAAGGAATCTTTACACAAATCGTGTCAGGCGATGAAACCACACGAGAGAAATGCTTCAAGTTTATCGCTACAAAGCTGTTCTCGATGGGATCGACCGTAGTCACAAAGGAAGTGGAGGAGTATCTGATCGAGGAGATCAAAAAGATTTTACAGGTGAGTGGTTTGGGAATTGCTGTATCTCGGTTTTTATTTTGCATTTGTCGCTAATGGTTGCGGGGATAAGGATGAGTATCGCAAGCAGTCAGACACAACGGTCCATTGCACCAAAAAACCTCTTGTAGTGAAACGTTGTCACACTAGTCAGGTAAATAGATTGAATTGCACCCATTTCCATGGTATCGAGGCTCAAGGTGCACAGTTTCAGTAGTGAGAAGCCGACAGAGGAAGAAGTGCTCATTGTATCGTCGTTTCGAATCAAGACAACCGTGAAGGGTCCCATATTGGCCAAGTGATGACTCAACATTCTGTCCTGTGAGTGTATTTTGAAACCCTAATATGCCTCAGCATGTAGGGTCGGGTCTTCTTGTTAAGGTTCCTTCCCGTTTAGGAAGTTGGAAACCATTTTCATCTTCTGTTTGTTCTTCACTTATCTGATTTTTTATTTTTTGGTATTCAGCGGTTCAGGTTGCATATTGCTAGCCAGTCTGTTTCCCATTTGCTTCTTTTCTCTAAATTCCCTTGTAAGGTGATGTGAAGCAAGTGGTATTTTGTTCTTTAGTACAATTTTTGCTCTTTAATTTGATATATCTGCTCTCTTCTGCATCTTATTCTTCTCATTTGTCATTCTGTCCACACACGAGATACGCAGTATTCTTGTATATATACACATTCCGAAGTCTTCCTTAAAAAAAAAAAAAAATATTTGGCGCAACAGCTCTTTAAAGTGCCAGGGCCTAGCTTCTCGCAACCACTAATGCTGTGTGCGTTATATTTTTCACACGAATGGAAGGTACCTACAGTTTAGTGCCGTATCTGAACGGCGATTTGAGAAGCTTTTTCGTGACAACAATACTCTCGGATGTTTGTCAGATGCTCGCGAGAGATGGGACTGTGAAAAAACTTTTTGGTGTTTTCTGGGATTCGAGCTTGGAACCTCATGCGTAGTGATTCGACACTCTAACCACTTACGCCACGGCGCCCCTTCCTCGTGAAAAGCAGAAAATAAATCGTCTTTTGCGCATCCTAAAGAAAGCTTTTAGTACTTACTGTGCCCGAGATACAAACCATCCAGAGGATTTAATGAAGTTTACGATGTCATTTATCGGCCTGTTGGACAACTCTTCTAAATCCTTAAAGAAGTGTTGTCTAAGGAACTTATTTCTCAAATGATAAAGGCCTGGGCATTAGCAAAGAAAGTAGGTGGTGTCTTTTTGAACCTCCTTATCACCACAGCCTCAGCAAAGGTCTTCGTTCGTCACACGTAGCTTTTTCATGTGGTACCGCATTGTGTTATGCCCCGTAATGACTCCTATTCGAGTAGATATGAGGCTAAGGGTTCTGTCGAATGCAGGCCATAGCTTCCTCGTGGTGACACAAGTATCTAAAGAGGTTCACCTGTTGTTTGCCTCCGTTAGGGCTTTGTTTCCTGCTTCGAGTTTGAGTGTGCAAGGTGGGATGTACACTGAGGGGTCGGATTGGTCCGAGTTAAGTGCTGAGCCTCCTCTAGCCAGTTCGTCGGCTTTCTCAATCCCTGGTATGCTTTCATGAACAGGGAACCAGCAGAGCTTTACCTCGTGCTGTGTTCCAAGAACCTTGAGCTCTTCTCTACAACAAGTTTCACAAGCTTCGATTTTATGTCTATAACAGATATTGCTTTTATCGCTGCTTGGCTTTCGATAAAAAAGGTGATATCCTTCCGTGATATTGCCCTCATCGCAGTCTCACGGGCTGCTATTCTCACTGCCGGACATAGCACTTTGTATGTCCAAGTTGATTTCACTATTACAT
Organism: Brachypalpus laphriformis; assembly: GCA_945910035.1. Lineage (NCBI taxonomy): Eukaryota > Metazoa > Arthropoda > Insecta > Diptera > Syrphidae > Brachypalpus > Brachypalpus laphriformis. The sequence continues at coordinate 132,999,160 of OX246755.1, forward strand.
ATGACCTTTATCTTGCAAAATGTTGATCTAATGCAGTCGAATCAATGGAGGGAAAGTTACCTTTTCCTTGTATACAAAGGGAAGGGAGATACGCGAAACTGTGATAACTACCCTTCGATCAAGCTGATGTCACACAGCATGAAGATCGTTGAGCGGGTATTAGGTTGCGGACTGCGAAAAATAATACGGATATCTGATGATCAGTGCGGGTTTGTCGCGGGTAAATCAACCACAGATGCAATCCAAAGTATAAGGATCATAATGGAAAAACATCGTCATTCCCTAAAGGATTTGCATATTGTATTGGTTGACTTTGAAAAGGCAAGGGTGGCGCTAAGACATCGAGGGGTTCTAGAAACCTATGTACAGATGATCATGGACATAGATTAGATTAGATTAGATTAGATTAGATTAGAAGAGTTCCCAATCAAAGTCGGAGTGCACCAGGGAAGCGTCTTAAGTCCTTTGCTCTTTATTACAGTCCTTGACTATCTGCTTGAACGTAAAGTGATGGACGCTAAGGTACATCAATTATTCTTTGCTGACGATGGAGCCATCATAAGTGATGATCCTACATCCCTGCAACGAGCACTTGATGTGTGGGTGAACGTTTTCGAGGGAAATGGGTATCGCATTAGTTCAAAAAAGACAGAGTACTTGTGCTGCACGTTCTCTGTTCCACTCAGGCCTATTCCAGACATTTATTTGAATTTAACAGTGCTTCCCAAGTGCGAAAAGTTCAAATATCTGGGATCTATGATCAATAGCAAAGCAACCTGTGATGACGACATCAATCATCGCGTAAGCGTAGGGTGGATGAAGTGGCAAGAAAACTCCGCTATCATCTGTGACCAAAAAATGCCCCCTTAGTTGAAAGGAGGGCTCTACACCGCAGATGTGCGTCCAGCGCTCACATACGGTTCACAATGTTGGACGATGTACGTACAAGAAGTATGATTTTCAATTTCGGTCCGGTCAAGTGGTTTATGTAATTCGCCATTATTCAAGGCGAGACTATCAGACAGTCAGGCTGCGCTTAAGGCCTTGCTTAACCCTCTAACCACTTCCAAAATAGTTTGTGAAACCAAAAACTCTTTGAACTCGGAAGGCTGAATTCCTTGTCTCTTATCTGGGTCCCATGTCACACTATGATTCTGGTATACGAGATTCCCGATGAGATTGCTAGACAAGGCTAAGAGGGGACTTTCTCATGACCCGAACACGCGTTGGGTCTCTCTGCGTCCTCGGTTCAAATATCTGGGATCTATGATCAATAGCAAAGCAACCTGTGATGACGACATCAATCATCGCGTAAGCGTAGGGTGGATGAAGTGGCAAGAAAACTCGCTATCTTCTGTGACCAAAAAATGCCCCCTTAGTTGAAAGGAGGGCTCTACACCGCAGTTGTGCGTCCAGCGCTCACATACGGTTCACAATGTTGGACGATGTACGTACAAGAAGTATGAGAGTGTGAATTAACGGCAACTGAGATGACAGCAGGAGTGACAAAGCTTGATCGAATAAGAAGTTTGAAGATGCGTGGAAGCCATCTTACGAAAGATAAAGTACGACCGGCTCAGCAGGTATTGCCAAGTTTAAAGAAGAGATCATTTGAACCCTGTTAAAAAGGCAATATCAATGAACGTTCCAAAGACATCGCGAGGCAGGAGTAGACATCGGCATTTCATTGACCTCAGTAAACGACTGATCCAAAATCGGGAGGCCTGCCGATATTTTCTGAGGTCGAATAGGCGAACCCCACAGGCGGATCAATAAAAATGCGGTGAAGTGGGAGGATTATGATCCCTTGTTTTCGGATCATAACCCCGCCGAAATAGGAAGAAGAAGGAAGCTCCCATTAGGATGTTATTCATATTGCGTTACCTAGGGGACACCACATGGAGGCATATTTTTAGCTCGTGCTTTCTGCTGTCTTGCATTCAGGGGTGCCAGCACGTAACTTGATACAATCGAGGATTGTTGATCGACGTTCACCTCGAAACAAATGTTTCTTAGCAGCACGTAATTGAAACGAGTTTTATTGTGATTTATACTTAAAAATTTCACTATAATGAAATTCAATTCAATTCACTATTCAAAACTATAATGTGAAGTGTCAAACGGGTATTTTTTAATCCAAAATTCGTAAATCATATTCCAAGTCCAAATAAAAAATGATATTCTTTGAGTCGGAAAGTGAGGATGACGAAGGAGCTTCCAGGCCGGCGCGCTCTATAATTTTTTCCTGCAGTTCATCGATGCTTTTTTGCATGAAGGGGCCTCCACCCGTGCCCTTTAAGTGTTTTTGTTTCCTTGGGCAGTTTTAAGTACCCCTTTTGCTAAGTCTTGCTGACCATTCATAAAAATTGTCAAAATCTCAATCTGTTTTTTGTTAATGGACATATTTTGTTTACGTTCCATTTTTTTTTTCTAATAAAATTCCCGCGACGATAACTATTTTCTGTCGACTGATTTTTTTGTTTCAATCGTCATATTCAACATTGTGAGCTACCAAATCTGACGATACAATCGAGGACAGTCGATTGAACCAAAATATGTGCTGGCAACTGTCGATTGTATCGAAAAAACTCGATTGTATCAAGTTACGTGCTGGCACCCCAGTATGTAGGGTGCGATTGAGAATTTATTTCAGTACCTATCTTATTGTTGGTTTTATGTACTCGTCCACTTGTCTGCATATTTTTACTGGTACTGAGCTAAGTTTATAAAACCGAATACTCTTCAACTATTTACTTGTCAGCAATTTAATTTTTAGAAAGTTACAGTCTTTCCTATTTCGATATATCATTGAAATGCAGCCTTTTTACAAGCAATAATGGTATAATTTACTCCATCAATTCAGGATGTTAGCGCCGAAGAATTCCATTTGTGCATGAATATCTTGGGGTCGACAAAACTTGGTTCAACCATCACAGGACACACAGAGCTAGTGAATCTAGCAACGGAACAAGCAGAATTAGGAGCCGATATCGACGCCATTACAATCGAAGATGAAATCGTTGAACGATTCATTCAATGTGCAACGCATGCTATGCCATATTTTTCCGTAAGTCACATTGATTGTCTTCGTATCTGAAAAACTTTAATTATAAATCGATTCTTCTCCCTTTTAGTCACAAATCAAATCGACACAATTCGTTGTTTTCGTATGCGATAAATTGCTACCATTGAGCACTTGGAATATGATTGCAACAGCTGTACAACAGGATCAAGTCCAATTACGTCTTCTTAAAGTCTTTGCTGAAATGTGCGCGTACTGCGATACATTGGAGAATGCATCAGCCCGGATTGATGCCGTGTATACCGTTTTACGTGTAAGTGCTTTAAAATTGATGAATTTTATTCAGTACGTCTAATACGGTGTTTCTTGTTATTAGGAATACATGCCATTACCTTCATTGACCGATGATGATCTAGTCACCCCGCCCTCATTTCAATTCTCGCATGCCGAATGTCTTTTATATGCCCTGCATATGTTGGGCAAAAAGAATCCCGATGGATTGGCTTTTGTAAATGATCCGGAGAAATTGAAAGACTTCAGATCAAGACTACAATACTTGGCACGAGGAACTCAAGGGTAAGTCTTTTCTCTCAATAAAATCGAAACCATTTTTCATTTAAATTTGTCTTTATACAGATACATCAAGAAATTGGAAGAATCAGTCAAGGGAAAGCCATCAGAGGAACTGAAATCAGAAGAACATCAATTGAAACTAACCGCTTTGAAAACAACATCAAATATCAGCGCTCTGATTCGTGATCTCTTCCATTCACCGCCAAGTTTCAAGACAGACATTCAGCTCTCATGGGTTACAAGGAAAAATGTAAGTGCAAACAAAAATATAATAATGAATAGTTTGACTCTATCGAGCCTTCTATGTGGTGTTCAAAGTAGTGGGAAGTTGTTATACTTCGATTTCGGTCCGGTCAAGTGGTTTATGTAATTCACCATCATTCAAGGCGAGACTATCAGTCAGGCTGCGCTTAAGGCCTTGCTTAACACTCTAACCACTTCCAAAATAGTTTGTGAAACCAAAAACTCTTTTAACTCGGTCGGAAGGCTGAATTCTTTGTCTCTTATCTGGGTCCCATGTCACACTATGATTCTGGAATACGAGATCTCCCGATGAGATTGCTAGTCAAGGCTAAGAGGGGACTTTCTCATGACCTGAACACGCGTTGGGTCTCCCTGCGTCCTCGGTTAGGGCTTCCATTGATGATTAGGTCTCTCACGAACACAATTGTGTGTAGCATGACTCCAGGGTGTAGGTTGACTAAATGAATGCTCCCGGACGTCTGTAAGAAATCAGAGGCATTCTTGCTTCTCAGGAGAAAAGACTGCAGGCAACTTATTGGCGTCTTGACAGGCCACTTCACTTTCGCCAAGCATCTTAACGTGTTGGGCTTAAGTGACACTACAATCTGCGACGCTTGTGGAAAGAGCGACGACACCGCGGAACATTATCTCTGCGAGTGTCCGGGCGTTGCTCGTATCAGGTGGCAGATCCTTGGTGCTGGTACTGTAAGCTCCTCATCACTGAAGTGCTTGCTTGGCTTTCATGCAGCTTCTACAAAAGTCGTTCGCAAAAAGCACAGTCTATTAGACAGTGCCCAGTGATGACACCTATTGTAGCGCCGATATGCAATCTGTTGAGAGAAATCAAATTCTTAGAAAGTTTTAGATCCAGTTGTGGCCAAATCCGTTTTGTCGCTAGACATGTAGGTCCACTTGTCCATCTAAGATTTATTCTCTCGATAGCGTCCAGCTTAAGTTTGAGTCTGCAAGTAGCGACCTAAGGTGCCTTTGTCCGGCAGGATGTTGTTGTTCCTATTCTGACGACTTCAATTCCTGGAATATCCCTATGCCCCGGCACCCAACACAGGTGAATATTGATCTGCTAAGCCATCTGCGTGAGAGACGATCGCCAGTCTAGGGCTACTAAAGAATTTATAGAGGTCGATACCAGGGATTTGATTGCTGCTTGGCTGTCTGAAAAGATGTGGATATCTCTAACAGATATCACATTTTTCTTAAGCCAAGATAAGATTTCTTTAATCGCCATTATTTCCGACAATTTTGGAAGACGGAAGGAGAGCTTAAGATTAAGCTTGTCAAAGAAAACACCTGCACCAACTCCGTCTTTGGTTTTCGACCCGTCAGTGTAGAAGTGAATCGATACATCTTCTAAAAATGCATCACCCTCCCAGAGTGATCTAGAAGGGATGACGAGAATTCAGAATGGAATCGTGGCGAAATTCTTTTCTTGACAACTGTTGGGTAGCTTCAAGGTGAACGGCTGCATTCGCTGCCATTATATCGAGGGGTATCAGATGAAACATGATGTCCAGTGCCGCAGAGGGAGTTATACGTAGTGCTCCGCTTATGCACAGACAAGCTGTACGCTGCATCTTACTTAGATAATCGCGATTTATAGATTTTTCTAAGGGTGCCATGTCAAGTTTCCTAGCATATACGATTGCTGTCTTCCTTGTTGTCTCGAACCTTGTCTTAAGACCCTCTCAGTAGAAGCGTTTTCATCCGAGCCAGCGTATTCGTCAAGTCTAAATGCAGCTCATAGAGTTCCAGGTGTAGGTATATTCTCCTCAATTCGCCCACTTCTATAGTAGAACTGCAACGTGCGACTATATCAATATCGTTCAATCAAGCAGCTGTACACAGACTGTTAAAACAGACAACCAAATGTACTTAATTTGCTATTTTTAGTACTATTAGCTTAGTGCAAGCAAATATGTTAATCAATTTTCCTTTCCAGAACAAACTCAGTTCAAAACGTCACGCGCCCATAACATTCGACGGCAAAAATGAAAATGGAAATGCAGATGACAAGAAATCGCGATCAAGCTCCGACCAGAAGGTATACGTTCCACCTTCAGGAAAATATTCAGCAAAAGTCCAGAACTACGGCACCAACCGACCAAGGGCACGCAACGGATCAGGCGGCGGGGGTGGCTACCGGAATAGTAATCGTCGTGGATACAAAAAGTACTAAATATCATCAGATGTGTACGTGTGTGCAGCTTAGGGAGAGGAAGAACAAAAAATAGAGAAAAAGAGAACACTAAACAAAGATAGAGCAAAAGAGAAGAGGCTTTCCATTATTTTCAATGGGATCGGAAGCTGTGCTCTTGTAATAAATATGCATGCACCTATGTGTAACTCTAATCAAGCCTACATGGACGTAAAAACAATGAATTAAGCGTAATACAAAGTGTAAAGCAAATCACGAACAAAAGCAAAAGAAAACAAATCAAAGGTAAGATACAAATTCTATTTACTAACTTTTTGACTCTCTTTTTCAGCCACATCGCGTATTCACTGGAACCAACTAGCACTGAGTCCTTTAATCTTTACTTCTTCTCCTTAAAAAAAAAAAACAAAACATAACAAAAATCATTCTCCAGCAGATACTTTGAAAGTATTTACTTTTTTTTTTGTTTTAATAATTAAATTATGATTTTTTATTCTCTTGCAATAATAATGAAGTTAGTACTAGACGTAGGGGATCTAGAGAGGAGATTTTATTTCATTTTGAATTATATGAAATATTTGTTTTCTATATACTACATATAGTAGGAAGTACATGAATATTTAAAAAATAAAAAATAAAACTTATTTATCCAAAAGTGTGCTCATTTTTGGTGAGGGGTTTTATTTTTTAGACATTTTTTTCTTACTTAATTCGAGGTGTACAGAGAATCATTACACCACGAGTGTAGTCTTTTTTTTTTGTAGACGCAGTGAATTATATAATATGTAAATTAATACTCGATTGAGATTTGATTGAAATAAACGTCGTTAAGTGACACAAAAGATTAAGTGCATGTTTTAATTTTTTTTTATATTTTTTCAGCTTCGATAAATCTAAGGGTGGCTTCGAGTTTCTAAAATCCTAGAGACAGTCAAAATTACGTGAATTGATTTTGAGTTCATATTTGAACTCGTCATTCTCTATATTCTCGATTACTGTTCGCTAGTCCAACTAAAAATCATGCGAAAGTCACTTATGACTATCATGCTATCATGCTTTGCGAATCGATTCGCTTAAAGGATGAACATTTTGCGAATAAAAATGTTAGGTGATAGAATTGGCCAAATCATAAGTTTTAATCACACGTGACTCGTGAATTTAATCTGTAGATTTTTAGTTCGCAAAGCATGATATAGGCGGAATTCCTAAACGTCAAAATAATGCGCATCGTGAATGCATGCATCACTGCCGTTGTGATCGTTATGCGATGCTTTGACGATGCGTTGTAATCTTTGACGTTTTGGAACGATATGAATTAAAACAAAAACTGTTATAAAAAAAAAAATGATCTGGTAGTTTTTAGTAAATTTTACAAAATTTAGTATGCAATAAATAATTTAAAACAATAATTTCTTACGAATTTGAAGAGAACGCTTCCATTTTGGCGAAATAAAAAACAATAAAATGTCAAATGACATTTGCATCACATCAGTTCACGATGCGCTGTTTGGTTTTGTTTGCGCAGTAGATACATTCACGATTCATTAACGCGTTTTGGAACGGTATACATTGCATCACTGCAACCTATTGACGTTTAGGAACGCTTAACTTCGCAGTACAGCGGCAGTACTGCATTTAGGATTTCAGCCATAGTTAAGCAAAGTACTCCTAGTTTTCGCTCAGAAAAGGCATCAGGCAATCGCCTCGCTTGCTGGTGGGTGTAAAATAGATTCCCCCAACAAAGGACTGAAACAAGAGTGCTGTTCCATGGGGAGTAATGTAATGGATAATGTGTTCAATACTTTGAAACCTTTGCTAAATATCGTCGATTGATTTTGGCTATGGCATTGTGTAACTCAATCGATAGAGAAACAGGTTATTGTGAATGAAAATGTGAATATTGTGAATACATCGTACTTTGACAGTTGTTTATGGTGGTTGTTTATTAGTGGCTATTGTTTTCGTAAATATTTATTTGTATTTAAAGTAATTTTAAGAAGTGAATTCAATTGAGTTGTGAATACAATAAAACTTTCTTCCACTTTGCGATTTTGTAGGCATGGGTCGTGCCAAACCAGTGTGGGCAACGAGTATTGTCTTGACCTGCCACAAACCGCCTTGTCTTTAGTGCTTAAAGAAGTATTTCAAGTGCCAGAAAATTACATTTGTCCTAAACAGATCAAATTTAATTATTCAGAAAGTGAAGCACGTCGGCAAGAATACATTTTTTTGAAAAAATCGGGTTACCAGGTGTAATAGGCTTACACAAACTAGCTTCGCGATATCAGGATTTGTTTCCATAAATGAAACCAGAAGCTCGAATTTTTCTTTGTAACCTGATTTGAATTCATATTATTAGTTTTTTTTTTTTACATAATTTCTATTAAAATTTTAATTACATTTCACACGCGCAAAACTTTCACTTTTTCCCAACAGAAATCATCGACCAGAAGCTTGTGATCGACTACAAACGACTGTCAAATCGACAAATATCAATCGCAATCACAATTCACAATGCCAAAATTTGCAATCGATCAATTATCGACATTCACAATAGGGGCCTATAACTTCGGAGTTAGAAGATATAAAAGGGAACTGTGGAAATCTTCTGTCAGTACTGTGACAATCACAGTATTATTAGCCGTATTTTATTATCACCCAAGATCCATATAGATCACACGACGAAAATAAAACGATCCGGATCTGGATCAACGAATTATTTTCCTTGTGTCTTGTAGTGTGGTTGTGTAACCTACCAAGGAATAAAAAAAAAAAAATTCTAGATCACGAAATTGATCCTGATAAAAAGCAAGATCTCGTATTGTTGTTATATTGCATAAAAACCTATGATCCATATGGACCATGAATGATAATAAAATACGGCTATTGTATCCACAGAATCAGAAATGGAAAAAATAAAGCTGAAGAAATGATGTGGTTCTTCTTATTCTTTCTTTTATGAGCGAGGTTATGATCCGAAAATAAGGTATCACAGCCCTCCCACTTCACCGCATTTCTACTGATCCGCCTGTGGGGTTCGCCTAATGACGTCACATTGCTTATCGTACTCTACTTGTAAAATTCTTTCATTTGATACCTATGTACGTTGACATACTATATATGGACTGCTAGTAGCCAACTTCGCGTTGGTTCCAGCATTACCGCTAGTTCTCTTGGTTCGGAGCGGAAAAAAATGGAAACTCACACTTGTTTGAAATTTCGTTGGATGCAGTTGGGTGAACAAAGACAGTGTTTTCATTGACATATTACATACAAAATTGATTCGTAATAAATATACGAATATTGTGCAGCTTATGGGGCAGTCACATGCATATATAACGATTTTTTATTTAAATTTTGTTGGTTTCATCTCAGTAATCATTTGAACTAGCATATTTTGCAGGTGACATCTGTTGCAAACAATGCCTCAATAATTTGAATTTCAACCGTTTTACTTAGCAAATCCAAACAAAGCCAAGAGGTGTCTCTACCATTCTATGAAGAAATTCAAGATGGTTGGCAATTTGTTTCCACATTTTTCCGCTCCGAACCAAGAGGACTAGTTATGTTGATGTCATTTTTTAGGCAGAGATTGTATGGAACTGACATTTCACTAGCAGTCCATATATAGTATGTCAATGCCTAAGTATATCAAGGGGGTTGTGAAGAAAAATGTAATCCGACATTTTTGGGCGTCCGCCATTTTGGATTTAGAACGATAAATGGTATATTATATTGCATTGTCACCGGACTTATATACGTGTGCAAAATTCCAAAGCTCTATTACAATTGAAGTACAGTACACTCACGGTAACGTGAACTAATTAAAATATAAACCGTTCACGATATTTAAAAATGTACATACGTTATCGAAAATAATTTTTTAAAGTAAAATAACGATTATTTGTGACAGCTTATATGTATTGAACACATTTGAATTAAAAATGGATTACAAAAAGTTTTTCAACTGCAAAAACAACTTCGCGCACGAAAAATTACTTGAAAAATGGAAATTCTTAGTAGTGATGGGTATAATCGAATGATTTAAAGAATCGAGACATTAGTACTCGAGTGATCCGTATAATCGAATGATCATTCGAGATATGAGATGTGTATCCGTGTAAAACAGTACTCGATCTATTCGCTTTGCTACTACCCGCCTTTAAAATGAATCGAGTACTAATTTACTCGGATACATATCTCACACCTCGGTTCTTGGAGAGTGTGTTCTCATATGCATATAGCACTCATATCTCGAATGACCATTGGATTATATAATACTACACTGTAGTTACACGAATTCGAGAACTGAGAGTGAGAACTGGACATGAGACATGAGAGATAAGATACCAATTTTTGTTTTGTGTTTATCCTTTGCGCTCGTTCTCGGTTCTCGCTGCTTTCGTATATCAAATCATTCGAATGATTTCTGACGATGATTATAATCGATTATATCATTCGAATGTGCCCATCACTGATTCTTAGGGATAGCATAACGCATTTATGTCAATGTATTGTAAACCATTGGCTTAACAGTTACTGGCTGAACACAATGCATGCCGCTGCGGCGTGGCGGGAGCGTAGTACGTAGAGCTGTCAAATGGTGTGGCGCTACACTCACAAAATTCGCCCACAATGGTGTAGCGCGTAGTAATGTCAAATAATGCCAGCTGATTAAAATTGTGTTTTTCTTTTTGAGTGTTACTGAGATTTGATTATTTTTGTGAGATTATTATGCTATAATAATACAATAAAAATAATAAGAAATAGATAAATTTATTTTCCTTTCACTGGCAAAAAAAAATTTTCCACGGCGTGCTCTTCCATTTTGACTGTAACGAATATTTCAAATTTATTGCGCTACTGCTGAACTCAGTTCAAGAATCCACCACGAAAACATCGTATAGAAAACCAAAACAGTCTTCAACAGTCGCCAATTTCTCTATCTGTCATTTGTGGCGCTGCACAAGTTAAAAGTAAACCAACTTCGTACTACACCACTGCTACCGCCACGCCGCAGCTACCTCATTGTGGGCGCTCTACTGAGTTCCCATATATTTTAACTTTGTGACAGATCGTACTACGCTACCGCGGCGCGGCCGCGGCATGCATTGTGTTCAGCCAGTTACACTTACCCTTTTTTCTCGTTAGGACATGTTCATTTGTGATAAAATTTACATTCGCAGTCAACAGGAGCAACTGTTCACGCTATCGAAAGGTTCGAATTCATTTTACTGGATAGCTAATGTAAAAATATGTGTGTTCATGTTATTGGATAGTTCACGTTATCGTATAGTCACGTCACCGCGAGTGTACTGTAGTCTAAATTTTGATTGCAAGATTTGTAACATACAGACAGACAGACAATAAAGTAAGTTAAATTAAAGCTTTTACAAATCAAAAAAACCACAAATAAAAGCACAAGAACCTATTGCTTGTTGAAAATACACATACATACATAAGGAACTGTCATTAAAAAACATCATAAATAGTGGTTGCATGTGGAATACATGCGACAGAACGAATTCGTGCGATCTTACTTACTTACTTAGGTGGCGCTACAGTTCGGGGTGAACCTGGGCCTCAACCAACAAGCCTCTCCATTTAGCTCGGTCTTTAGCTAATTGCCTCCAGTTGCGCACTCCAAGTTGGTCGAGGTCCTCTTGAACTTGTGCGCGCCACCTACGGCGATAATTCCCTCTACTGCGTCATCCCTCGGGGTTAGATTCGAAGACTCTGCGGGCCGGAGCGTTGGTGTCCATTCGCTCTACATGTCCTAGCCATCTCAGACGTCCAATACGCAGTTTTTTGACTAGGTCGATGTCGCTGTACAGCTCGTATAGTTCGTGATTGAATCTTCTCCTCCAAAACCCGTCAACGCAAACGGGACCGAAAATCTTACGAATAATTTTTCTCTCGAAGCGACCAAGGATATCTTCATCCTCTTTTAATAAAGTCCATGTTTCAGCGCCGTAAAGCAGGACTGGGATGATCAAGGTCTTATATAGAGTCTCCTTAGTTGTTCGAGAGAGGGCTTTACTGTTGAATTGCCTTATAAGCCCAAAAAAACAGCGATTCGCAAGAGTTATTCTTCGATTGATTTCTGCGCTGATTTTGTTTGCTGAATTTATAGCAGAGCCAAGGTAGACAAAGTCCCTTACTACCTCGAAGTTATAGCTGCCCACGGTGACGTTTTGTCCAATTCGTCGATGTTGGTTTTCCCTTCTAGTTGACAGCATATACTTGGTTTTGCCCTCGTTTATCGCCAAACCTATTTTGGCCGCTTCCGCCTCAATGCTTGCAAAAGCACCGGTGACAGCCCGCTGAGATCTTCCGATAATGTCTATATCGTCGGCGTATGCAAGCAGTTGTACAGACTTGTAATAGATTGTGCCTCCGGTGTTGGCTTGTGAGTTCCGCACAATCCGTTCAAGTACAATATTGAAGAAGTCACATGACAGCGCGTCACCTTGTCTAAAGCCTTTTTTGACATCAAAGGTCTCGGTGAGGTCATTACCGACCTTGATGGAGCAGCGAGCGTTCTCCATCGTCAGCCTGCACAGACGGACAAGTTTGGCAGGGATGTCAAAACTAGACATGGCTCTATAAAGCTCTTCTCTATAGATGCTGTCATAGGCGGCCTTGAAATCGATAAAGAGGTGGTGAGTATCGATTTGGAATTCTTGGGTTTTCTCCAGGATCTGCCGAAGTGTGAAGATTTGATCGATGGTGGACTTTCCTGGCCTGAAACCGCACTGATAGGGTCCAATCAGGCTGTTGATAAAAGGTTTCAGGCGTTCACACAATATCGCAGAAAAGATCTTGTATGCGATGTTGAGGAGACTGATGCCTCTATAATTGGCGCAGTTGAGGGGGTCTCCTTTCTTGTGGATCGGGCAAACGATGCTGAGATTCCATTCATCAGGCATACACTCCTCTGACCAAATATTAGAAATGAGTTGGTGTATGCACTCTACCAATTCATCCCCAGCTGCCTTGAAAAGTTCGGCCGGTAAGCCGTCAGGTCCAGCAGCCTTGTTCGATTTTAGCTTGGATATTGCTATCCTCACTTCGTTTTTGTCAGGTGGACGGAAATTTTGACTATCATCGTCCATGTTGAATGGTTCATTCTGCCTGACAGCGGGATATTGGTCTTCGTCGCCGTTATACAGTCTGCAGAAGTAGTTTTTCCATATTCTCAGCACCGACTGTGATTCTACTACGAGGTTTTCATTCTCATCTCTACAGGTTTCTGTACGGGTATTACTTCTCTGACACGTTCTTTTTACCTTTTGGTAAAACTTCCGTACATTGTTCCTGGAGTATAGACTCTCGATATTCTCAAACGCGCGCTTCTCATGCTCTTTCTTCTTCTTTTGGAGAAGCCGATGTTCTTCCGGTCTCTTTTGCTCGTAGAGCTCACGAGCAGCTCTCGTCTTCCTTTGCAGCGTCGCTTTGTATGCCTCTTGTTTTGCTGCATGCACTCGCCGGCATTCTTCGTCAAACCAGGGGTTTCGCGGTGGTGGGCGAGCGAGACCCAGCACATCAGTCGCGGCGTTTCTGATGGCATGTTGGCAGCGTTGCCACTGGTCTTCGGTACTTGATGCTGGCGGCAAAGGGGTGATTGAGAGATTTCGGGATACGCGTTCAGCGAAGAGTCTGGCGGTCTCTTGCGATTGTAGCTTTTCGACGTTAAATTTTCTCACAGTAATTCTTCTTTGTTGCTCAGATTGGGATATCCGCATTCGTACCTTGGCTACAACAAGGCATTGATCCGAGTCTATGTTGGCCGCTCGAAAGGTCCGGACATCCAGAATACTGGAGGCATGCCTTGCGTCGATCGCAATATGATCAATTTGGTTGATCGTGACATGATCATTGGACCGCCATGTCTGCTTATGAATATCTAGATGAGGAAACCATGTGCTTGCTATGGTGACATTTCGCTCCACAGCGAAATCAATTAGCCTTAGTCCGTTATCAGACGTGGTATCGTGTAGGCTATGCTTACCGACTGCTCTACCGAAGACGTCCTCCTTTCCTATTTTGGCGTTAAAATCGCCCAATATGATCTTAACGTCGTATTTAGGACATTGCTCGTATGTTTTGTCGAGGAGCTCGTAGAAACACTCTTTGGAGGCAGGGTCCTTTTCTTCTGTGGGGGCATGAACACATATTAGGCTTATGTTAGCGAATTTAGCCTTGATCCGGATAGTCATAATACGCTCGCTCACGTGTCGGAAGCTTAAGACTTCTTGCCTAAGTCTGCCGCGTATGACAAATCCGCATCCGAATAAGCGTTGCCTGTTGCCTCTGTAGCAATCACCGTAGTAGATGTCACAGTTTTTCATCCTCTTTTTGCCCGGCCCATCCCATCGCACTTCCTGGATGGCTAGTTGTTCGGCTGCACGTGGTCTGTAAAGGGACAGAACATTCCACGTGCAGATCCGAAGGTCGTTGTCCTTATTTCGTTTGCTGGGGTCGTCATTAGTTGAGTCATCCTTATCCGAGGCTTTTGGTTGTTTCGGAACCATGCGTTTTTTACGTGGTAGGGAAGTTACCCCGACGGCATAACCCCCAACCTGGAGGGCCAGTTCCTTAATTATTCCCCTAGGACGAGGGGCCGGGTACACCGGTGCCAGTAGTCAACTACGGGAGTATGAGCGCTGCCGTTGGCCCATTAAGGGCTCCTCCGCCACCATCTCTATTCCAATGTCCTGACCAACATTGGAAATTCCTTACCGACCTGTGATCCGAATACGTCGAAGCAGCTCGCGCAAGGTATTCACTAAGTTCAACCTAACTGGAACTATAGACGCCACCGTTGACTCCGCCTAGGGAATTCGTCCGCTGCCGCCTGGAACAGGAAGAAGTGCTCTAGTGAGAAAAGCACTCTTCCCCCCCTCTCTCATCTGCTGCCACCAAGAATCCGCCAAACGGGGTTGGTTACCCATTTCTTGGATTAAGGTACTAGGCAATTCGTGCGGTCGCGTGTACATATTTTGCATGCAGCCAACCGACGAAATGTCGCATGTTGTCGCAAATCACTAATAGTAGTGGCTGTGATCAAGGCCGTAGCCAGAGAAATATTTCGTGGGGGGATATGATATTTGAAGGCGTAGCAAAATCGCATCATCACCTCCCTGTGGTGCCCGCTGGATAGCTATCTGATAGTGAACTAACGATGAGCGTATGCTGAGTCTGACGATATATGTGTAGCCGAACACTCAGACCTGCGTAAGCACATCTGTGTGAACTTCAGCGCGCATATGTTTAACCAGACGAGGCATCTCTTGTTGATCTGATTGGCTGAAATATGCGCCTCAGAAGTCTAACAAGAGGTCGTCAGAAGGAGGACGTGCGGCGGATGAATTCTCCTGATGGAATCAACAGTGACCTCTACAGACCAGCGGATACCTTACCGGAACTACTTCGACATATTTGGAGCTGAGGTCTGTAAGGATTTTCAATACTACGTCAGGGTATTGAAAAAGAGATGGTGGCGGATGAACCCTTAATGGGCCAACGGCAGCGCTCATATCCCCGAAGTGGGTGACTGACATCGGTGTATCCGGCCTCTCGTTCTAGGGGTTGCTAAAAAAGGATCTGGTCCTCCAGGTTGAGGGTTGTACCGTCGGGTTAACTGCCACGAAAAAAACCTTCGGTTACGAAGCAACCAACAGCCTCGGATACAGTTGAATTAACTGTTGACGATCCAAGCAAACCTAAAAAGAACTACGCGAAACTTTGTCGTAGCTAGTACGCGGTTCCCACGTCTCGGCATTCACAAAGGAACATGGCTCTCCTTTGATTGAAAAACTGTCAACCAAATCGATCACATTGCGATCGACGCAAGGCACTCTTCCAGTATTCTGGGTGTCCGGACTTTCCGAGGAGCCAACGTGGACTCGGATCACTATCTAGTTGTAGCCAAGGTACGGATGCGGATATCCAGAACGGAGTGAAATCAACGAAATACTGTGAGGAAATTTGACGTCGGGCGGCTACAATCGCAAGAGACCGCCAGAACCTTTGCCGATCGAGTTTCTCTTAATCTCTTCTAAGTCCTATGCCGCCAAGAGCAAATGCGGAAGACCAGTGGCAGCGTTGCCAACAAGCTATCAGAGATGCCGACTCTGATGTACTGGGTTTCTCTCGGCCACCACAACGAAACCCCTGGTTTGATAAGGAATGCCGGCAAGCACATGCAGCTAAACAAGAGGCGTACAAGATGGCGCTGCATAGAAGGACCAGAGCTGCTTACGAGCTCTACGTGCGCAGGAGAAAAGAGGAACATCGACTTTTCAGAGAGAAGAAAAAAGAGCATGAGAAACGCTATATCAATGATGTTCGAAAATTTTACCAAAAAGGTAAAAAGAACATGCCAGAGTTTCAAAGCCAGAACAGAAGCCTCCAGGGACGAAAATGGCAACATAGTAGTAGAATCGCAGTCGGTGCTGAGGATATGGAAGGAACATTTCTGCAGACTGTTAAACGGCGACGATGACCAATATTCCACTTTCAGGCAGAATGAGCCATTCAACAGTGACGATGGCAGTCAAGATTCCGGTCAATCCAATCAGAATGAAGTGAGGATAGCGATATCTAAACTTAAATCCAACAAAGCTGCTGGAGCTGACGATCTTGCCGCTGAACTTTTCAAGGCAGGAGGAGATGAGTTGGTAAGGAGCATGCACCAGCTCATCTGTAAAATCTGGTCGGACGAAAGTATGCCCGATGAATGCAACCTCAGCATCGTTTTCCCGATCCTGAAGAAAGGAGACCCTCTAAATTGCGCCAATTACAGAGGTATAAGTCTCCTCTACATCGCATATAAGATCCTGTCTGCCGTATTATGTGAACGCCTAAAACCAATCGTCAACAACCTGATAGGTCCTTATCAGTGCGGTTTCAGGCCGGGAAAGTCCACCATTGACCAAATATTCACACTACGACATATCTTGGAAAAGACCCATGAATATAAAATCGATACGCACCACGTGTTCATCGATTTCAAAGTTGCCTATGATAGCGTGCTTAGAGACGAGTTATACAGAGCCATGTCTAGTCTTGGCATCCATGCCAAGCTCATCCGTTTGTGCAGAATGACGTTGGAGAACTCTCGCTGCTCCATCAAAGTCGGTAAGAACATTACCGAACCGTTCGATGTCGGGAAAGGTATTAGATAATGTGACGCGCTATCATGCGATCTCTTTAACATAGTACTTGAGAGATTTGTACGAAACTCACAAGCCAACACCGGGGTACAATCTTTTACAAGTCTGTACAACTACTCGCTTATGCCGATGACATTGACATAGTCGGAAGAACGGCGCGTAGGTACTTTTAATTGAAAAAAGTCAATGCTATAGCTTGATTTGATTTGAATCTTTTTGCTTTTAGGTAAATGGGAAATTACTGCACTGTTGCCGAATTGGCTCATTTTTGTTTGGATTGGCATTTTGCTAGAAGTTCTTGGCACAAAATCGTGTTACCTACTTATTGCTCTGTTTTTTTGTTTTAAAAAAAACTGCACTTATTAAGAATTTCGGGGGGGGATCAAACCCCTGTGATCCCCCCCCCCCCCTAGTTACGGCCTTGGCTGTGATTGCTCAATGGTACAAATGCTCAGGGAAGGTAAATACAATTTCTTGAGATTACGATTGCTATATAGTCCGGGGTAGTTATATACGATGGTGGATCAATAACTACCCGTGTTCGAAGACAGGTGGCGTTGCTGAGAAAAGTTCGTACTGCCATTGTGAACTACCATCTTTCAAACAACGCCATACCAAATTTAAGATTGATTCATATGTAGGTTAGTTTTGCCTTGACAGCCATTTGAATTAAACGTTATTAGTGTTTTTCGATACGATGAAAAAAGAACAATATCGATCCGTAATTCGTTTTTTATTTTTGAATGGAAAAACATGCGAAAAGATAAAATCAAAGTTGGATGCTGTCTATGGGGACCCTTCACCATCTATGACAACCCTGAGATATTGGGTCAACGAATTTAAGCGTGGCCGTACATCTGTTTTTGATGAGGAGCGCGCCGGCCGCCTGGCAGATATGGTTACTGAGGAAATCGTTGAAAAGGTCAATGATGTGATTCTCGCTGATTGGCGAACGAAAGTGCGCGATGTAGCAGAGACTGTAAGGGTGTCGGACGGAATGGCATTCAATATTTTACATGATAAGTTAGGAATAAAAAACACCATCGGCCCGATGCGTGCCGCGATTGCTCACGAATTCGGCTAACAATTTCAAAGCAGCACCCACTACGGTAGGTTATTGTACCGATTTGATAAGAAATTGAAAGAGGATAGGTGCTATTTGGCAAAGAAAAAAGTGCTGTTTCACCATGACAACGCATCAGCTCACTTTTCCGAAATAGTTGCGGCAAAATTCCAGAATTGCGCTACGAATTATTGCCGCATCCACCATATTCGCCCGACTTAGCTCCCTGTGACTTCTTTCTGTTCCCTTACCTGAAAACGTGGCTCATGGGAAAAACATTCAGCTCAGACGAGGAGGCCATCGTCGAGACAGAAGCTTATTTCGAAGAGTTTGACAACTCGTATTTTTTAGAGGGTTTAAAGAAATGGAATGGACGTTGGGAACAGTGTACTGCTCTGAAAGGAGATTATGCTGAAAAAAAAAAAAAAAAAAAATTGTGAAAAGTTTGCGTCTTCATTGTTAACACGGCTACTTATTAATCCACCCTCGTATATACCAACAAAGCAACCTTTCCCCATCCATGGATGGATGGTAAACGACTAACAAATGCCTCGTAGGACCAGCATCTCCCGATTGGTGTTGGTCCGCTAAACAACGAGAAAGAGCCACTGCAGCCGAACAACTTGCAGTTCTGTTAGTAAGTCCTACTTCCACCTCCTCGTGGTGCCATCTGGGAATTTCTCTGGAAATTGGGAACGGAAGAGGACAAATGGCGAGCCTCCTGCGCCACAAAACAGGATAAGTGTCAGTTGGTCTGTGGCCCAGCGAGCCGCAACCGTAAAAAAAAAAGTAATTCCTCCAAAATTTACGCCTCGGATATGGACGGAAGATTTGATGACGACCTTTGGCTATCGAACACGGACAAAGATCGGATTCTGGAACGTTAAGACCCTCCTGGACTCACTCAAGGAAGGGCCTTATAACGCCAGATTCCTCCAATTAGAGCGCAAATTCGCACGGTATAAAATAGATATCTTAGGGCTCAGCGAGATGGTTCGATGCTGGGGAATACATCTCCTCAAAAAAAAGCACTATCATGCTCTACTCTGGTAAATCAGCTGGAAGTTCACGGACGTCCGGAGTAGGACTGGTGCTTACTCCAGCAGCATGAGGAAACCTTATATCTTGGATACCTTACAGTGACCGGATATTGACAGTAGAGTAAGAAAAATTACCGTCATACAGTGCTATGCTCCGACTCAAGACGCGATTGAGGATGGAAAGGATGATTTTTATAGCCACTTAGGCGCCGTCTAGAACCAAACGCCTAATGGGGACATCGTAATGGTGATGGGGGATCTCAATGCCAAGGTAGGTAGCTACAACACTATACTTAAGCCCGTGATGGGAGTTCACGCCCTTGGAGACCGTAATGATAACGGTGAGCGGTGTGTGGACTTCTGCAATACCAACCGCTGAGTCATTAGAGGTACGCTGTTTAAGCATAACACCTGCCGCAAGATCAGTTGGGTCTCTACTAACAGGCAGCGAACACACATTGCGATCAGCCGTCGCTTTAGAAATTGTCTCCTGGACGTCTGAAACAGACGTAGAGCTGATATCCGACAAGAACGAGATCACCATCTCATCTTCTTCTTCCTTTTATCAGCGAGGCTATGATCCGAAAACAAGGGATCACAGCCCTCCCACTTCACTGCATTTCTACTGATCCGCCTGTGGGGTTCGCCTATTTGACCTCAGAAAATATCGGCAGGCCTGCCGATTTTGGATCACTTGGTTACTGAGGCCAATGAAATGCCGATGTCGTCGCATTTGTCTGATCCAGGCGTTTATAGGCCTGCCTTTCCTACATCGCGATGTCTTTGGAACGTGTATAGATATTGCCTTTTTAACAGGGTTCAAATGATCTCTTCTTTGAACGTGGCAATACCAGCTGAGCCGGTCGCGCTCTAATTTGTGTACGATGGTTTCCTTGATGTGAAAGCTTCCACGGATCTTCGAACTTCTTATTCGATCAAGCTTGATCACTCCTGCTGTCATGCGAAGCATCTTCATCTCAGCTGCCGTTAATTTACTCTCATACTTTTTGTACATCGTCCAACATTGTGAACTGTATGTGAGCGCTGGACGTACAACTGCGGTGTAGAGCCTTCCTTTCAACTTAGGGGGCATTTTTTTGTCACAGAAGATAGCGGAATTTTCTCGCCACTTCATCCACCCTACGCTTACACGATGATTGATGTCGTCATCACAAGTTGCTTTGCTATTGATCATAGATCCCAGATATTTGAACTTTTCGCACTTGGGAAGCACTGTTCCATTCAAATAAATGTCTGGAATAGGCCTGAGTGGATCAGAGAACGGGCAGCACAAGTACTCTGTCTTTTTTGAACTAATGCGATACCCATTTCCCTCCAAAACGTCCACCCACACATCAAGTGCTCGTTGCAGGGATGTAGGATCCTCACTTATGATGGCTCCATCGTCAGCAAAGAATAACTGATGTACCTTGGGGTCCATCACTTTACCTTCAAGCAGATAATCAAGGACTGTAATAAAGAGCAAAGGACTTAAAACGCTTCCCTGGTGCACCCCGACTTTGATTGGGAACTCTTCGGTTACTCCAGCGGGACATCTTACTCTTGTCTTTGCTCTTTCGTACATGTCCATGATCATCTGTACATAGGTTTCTGGAACCCCTCGATGTCTTAGCGCCACCCATATCAGATCTGGTGGTTGTCTGTCGAATGCCTTTTCAAAGTCAACCAATACAATATGCAAATCCCTTAAGGAATCACGATGTTTTTCCATTATGATCCTTATACTTTGGATTGCATCTGTGGTTGATTTACCCGAGACAAACCCGCACTGATCATCAGATAGCCGTATTATTTTTCGCAGTCGGCCACCTAATACCCGCTCAACGATCTTCATGGTGTGTGACATCAGCTTGATCGAACGGTAGTTTTCACAGTTTCGCGTATCACCCTTCTCTTTGTATACAGGGAGGAGGTAACTTTCCCTCCATTGATTCGGCATTGGATCACCTCTCACGAATTTGGAGATAAGAATTCTGAGCCATCTGAACCCGATATCTCCCATCTTTTTCCAGAACTCAGAGGATATTTCGTCTGGCCCAACCGCTTTTCGTTTTTTGGAGTATTTGACCGCCTCACTAACTTCTTCGACTGTAATGTCGGCTATTTCTTCACAGTTAGGGGTGGCTCTTGGAAAGTATAGCCGGGGAAACTGTTCATTTAAAAGCTCTTCACAATACTGTCGCCACCTCTGCAGAATTTTGTCGTCATCCACAAGAAGCTGGCCATGAGCATTGCTAATGAACTTTGGCGAACGAATCTCCTGAGCATTCTTCCTTCTTTGGGCGGCTATTTTGAAGATAGTGGCACTCTTGTTCATATTGTGTCTTCGCAGCTCCTGGATAGCCTGGTTTGCATCAGCAACCGGGGAAAATATTTTCTCCAGCTCCCGATACAGGCCCTCCGTACTCTCTGCTTGAAGCTGGGTGCACTTCTTCTTCGCTTTTTTCTTGCAGCATCTGTATTCCATTTCGAGGCGAGCTTTTTCGTCATTATTATTAGAGGGGCACTTTCACCAAGCTTTGAAAGCCGCTTTCTTCTCATTTATCAGCATCTTGGCTTCATCACTCCACCACCATGTTTCTTTGGCGTGTTGATGGTGGCCTTTTGAAGCTCCTAGCAGTGATTTGGCCTTCTTTAAGCAAGTTCGCTGTAGGGAATCCCACATATTTTGTGCTCTGCACTCTTCATCCTCAGCTCCGTTGATGGTGTGAGAGAGGTAATTTTTTATTACGAAAACAAAAGCTTCGCCTTTTTCTTTGTCCAGATTGTACCACTTGATTTTCTCAGAGACCCTTGTTTGTTTGCTTTTCTTCTGTGTTTTCATAAAAATTTCTGTTAGCAGGAGACGGTGTTGCCGAGCGATTGCCTCTCCCAGGATCACTTTGCAATCTTTTACCCGGGGCTTCATGAAACTGCCTACCAAATGGTAGTCAATCTGAGTTTCATCTCCACCACTGCTGTAAGTGATCAGGTGTCGGCTTTGTTTGATGAACATGGTATTTAACACGATAAGACCGTGTGATTTGCACATGCTTAGGATGTCTTCACCAGGAAGGTTCCTGGTGCCATATCCTAGTCCTCCATGCCAGTCTTCATAGTCTTCGTTTGATTTCCCGACATGTCCATTCAAATCTCCTCCAACAAATAGAAATTCTTCCTTTGGGATGTTCTTAAGGAGATTGTGGAAATCTAGCCAAAATGCATCTTTATTTCTCTGATTGTACCCATCGTGGGGAGCATATGCACTGACAATATTCCACACCTCTCCTTGTATTACTAGTTTGAGAGACATCAAACGGTCGCTGGACTTCGAAATGCTCAAGACGTCACCATCTCATGTTAGCTCATATACGCCTTCGTACTGCATCCGTCAATAGCAACCGCTCAAACTTACTTAACATCACCAGGTTTAATATCAACAGGCTCAAGGTTCCCCAAGTGCGCCAACAGTTCAGGGACCACCTTGCCTTAGAAGCAGAAGCAATCAGCAGCACAATGCAGGAGAGCACGGATGACCACGGGAATGCTGTGAAAAATGCTTTTACTGGGGCACGCACCTATTTCGGTAAAAGGCAGAAAAACCAACGCACATGGCTATCTGCAGACACCTGGAGACGGATCGATGAGCGTACAGCAATCAAGACTCGGATTGCAGCAGCCTCAGCAGTAGAGAGAATTGAGCTAGAAGCCCAATACCGTGCGAAGAAGAAAGAAGTGCAGCGTAGTTTGAAACGTGACAAACGTCAGAACATCAACTCACTGGCTTCAAGGGCTGAAGAAGCAGCGAGCAGGTGCGTCAGCAGGACTGTTTATAGCATCACTTAGGGGATCTCTGGTGGTCGGAGCTCCAAACAATACCCAGTAAAGAGCCTAGATGGTAACCTTCTGATCTCGGATGAGGACCAGCTCACTAGATTGAGAGAACATTTTGCTACAGTGCTAAATGACTTGCGGTTAGATCTCGAATTGACGGAATGCGGGAACTGGAGAGCTATTTACATTCTTCGAGCCGTAGCGAAAATAACAGCTAGAATAATTCTGGAACGAATCAAAGAGCATTTAGATTTAACTCTCGACGTCGAACAGGCAGTCTTACGTGTTGGATCCTCCTGCATCGACCACATAAACACCTCACGGATCATAATCGAACAATACGTTGAGTTCAGGTCTCCGCTACATTTGCTATTTATCGACTTCGAGAAGGCTTTCCACAGCCTGAATCTAGATGCTATCTGGTTGGCTTTGTGCAGGAGAGGCATCCCAAAAAAACTTATAGCGATTATCAAGGCTACATACGAGGGCGGTAAGTGTAACGTCTTACACAATGGTAAGGTATTGGAGGATTTTGAAGTCCAAAGTGGAGTACGTCAAGGGTGAATACTGTCGCCAATATTCTTCTTGGTGATTATTAGCGATGTACTCCGATGCATTGACGGAAGGTAACTATGGAATTCGTTGGACTATGACATCTTACCTTAAACGCTGACGATGTTTGTCTACTTTCACATCGGATACTGAATCTACATTTGATGGCCCAAAATCTAGAAGCTGAGGCAAACAAAGTGGAGCTAAAAAGAAACATAGCCAAAACAAAAGCCCTGAGCACTTCTAATACCCGCGCTCAACTTCACATTGCCGGACAGGAAGTCGAGAAAGTTGATAACTTTTTAGATTTAGGAAGTGTCGTCTCGGCTAATCGCGGTGGCACCGAACTGGATATGTGCAGCAGAATCGGGAAGGCTAAAGCTGCGTTCGGAATGCTATCCAAAATCTGGAGAAGTAATGTTATCAACTTAAGAACCAAGCTGCGACTGTTCCGCTCCAGCGTAGAATCGGTGCTGCTTTATGGGTGCAGTACTTGAAAGGTAGATACCACTATCACACGCAAGCTGCAAACCTTCGTAAACAGGTATCTAAGAATCATCTTAAGGATCTTTTAGCCCAATCGTCTGTCTAATGAGCAACTCTGTCAGAGTTAAAAAAAAAGAAGAAAAATGGGCCAAAAACGTAGGGGTACTACTATACGGAGGAAAAAGTGTAGCAGTAGATCATTGCGAAATACGACATGCAGTGGAATCCGCTCACCCAGCCAGGTAGAACAGCGAGACGCCTTAGGCAAACGTAGCGCAAAACAGTTGAAGAGGAATCGAACTCTTTAGGAATGAGTTGGAGGCGGCTTAAACGCGTTGCAGAACACCGAATAAGATAGCGAGCAGGCGTTGTTGACGCCGTTGGTGATGGGTGAATTAAGTTGCAAACTTCGTGTTTTTGTCACTAGCAAATATATAAATTATGTGAGCCATTGCGGTTGGATCACAATACAGTAGGTCCGTTCGCGTACTTTTTGCACTAAAATTCGTAGATTGTTGAATTTCAAAGAGTGGGTGTAAAATTCTCTCAGAGAAAGGTAATATTACGAAAAAGTAAACGAACGCCTTGAACCAGAAAAGTTGCCCAATTTTCAAACGTCAAATCTCAAATCCATTTGTACGCTAAAGAAAGAAAGAGAAGGAACAAGCCTACAAAAAATTGCGTATACAGAGATTTGACAGATTTCACAAATCTGCCCAAAGAAATAAGGTCTGTTCGCGTACCCTCCCAAAACAGCGAATTTTTACGAAAAGTTACGAATTTTCACGAGAGCCTGTTCGAGTACTGATAATTTTCGTAGTTTTTGACAGAAGAGAGCGCTCTCGAGAGAGTAAGAAATTTCCCCATGCTATGAATTTTAGTGCAAGAAATTTCTAGGTCTGTTCGCGTACTTTCTACACCAAAATTCGCAGTTTGTCAAATTTCCACGAGTGGGGGTGAAATTCTCAGAGAGAGGTAAAATTACGAAAAAGTAGACGAACGCGTTGAACCTCAAAAGTTGCCCACTTTTTAAACGTCAAATCTCAAACTCAATTGTACGCGAAAGAAAAAAAGAGAAGGAACAATCCAACAAAAAATCACATATACAGCGATTTGACAAATTTGACAGTTTTCACAAACTAACCCACAGAAATTTCTTCCACTAAAATTCGCAGCATGGGGAAATTTCTTACTCTCTCAAGAGCGCTCTCTTCTATCAAAAACTAAGAAAATTCATAGTACTCGAACAGGTTTTCGTAAAAATTCGTAACTTTTCGTAAAAATTCGCAGTTGTGGGAGGGTTCGCGAACAGACTTTCTGTGGGCTAGTTTGTGAAAACTGTCAAATCTGGCAAATCTCTGTATGTGATTTTTTGATCGTTCCTTCTCTTTCTATCTTTAGCGTACAATTGGGATTGAGGTTTGACGTTTAAAAAATATGCAACTTTTGTGGTTTAACGCGTTCGTTTCCTTTTTCGTAATTTTACCTCTCTCTGAGAGAATTTTACCCTCACTCATGGAAATTTGACAAACTGCGAATTTTAGTGCACAAAGTACGCGAACAGACCTATATATTGCATTAAACTTTGCAGCATGAGTAAATTTCTTACTCCTTCGAGAGCGCTCTCTTCTGTGAAAAACTACGAAAATTCTCCGTACTCGAACAGGTTTTCGTAAAAATTCGCTGTTCTGGAAGGGTACGCGAACGGACCTAGTATATCCGAATGCATGTCTTGGGTTATATATTTGTCATTAGATTTCGATAATATCTAGATTACCTTGGAATGAGATTTTGTCTGAAAATTTATAACTTTCCATTAATAGAAAAAGAAAAAACTTCATTTAACTGGAATCCAAAATCAATATATATTTATTTGTCTTTAGAAAAGAATACACAACAAATTCAATAGGAAACAAAATACATAACATTATATTCTCTTCATTAAATTTAATTTGTTTTTGTTTTGTTTGTATCTTAATATTTAAATAAAATTTACACTAAACACGATTAAAATTTTATAAATATAAATTTAAAATTAACATAAGTACAAAGGATTTATAAAAAAAGGAAAGAAAACTATAACATATTTCACATTTTGTATACAACAAGAGTTAAGAAAAATTGAATTGAAAATTCAACATCAAACATAAGAATTACACATTATTTGATACTAAATTTAAATTTATTCTTAATACATATGTAAATATCATAATTATGAATTTAATTAAAATCTAAAGGATTTCGTTGGATATTCTATTATGTATGCTGATTTTGCTTTGTTTTTAGTTTTTTCCTTTTTTTTTGGGAGCACACCAGAATTTGCACTTTAATTTGTTTGTATTCTTAAAATCTTACTTGTATCCTAATTGTATAACAATAAATATAATTAAATATTCTATAGATACAAAGGATAGACCGATACAATTTGAAATACAGCGATTATGTTTTTTTTTTTTCGAGGGGTAAAAGGAGTGCATCTTAAAGAAATACATTGCTATTATTTTATTTATTGGTTTAATATAAAGTTAAATAGGATGTGATTGGATTGCTTTTTTTTCTTATTAATTGCATAGAAAAATTAAAAATAGGATGGATTAGGGCTAGTTACACAACAAAAAAGAAAATAAGTTATGCATAAAGTTACAATTTATATAATATATTATTTTTTTATTGGAAAATACAATAATTTAAGAAGCATACGTATAATTTTATTTATATTCTCGAATTGTATGTATTTGTATCCTTTTCACATTCAATAAAAAAAAGGAAACATTTAAAAAAATGGATATTTTTAATTCAAAAGGAAACAATTATCTGTGCAAAATAGTATAATGTGGTATTCACAACATTGACAACGCACATAAATATCTTTCAAGTTGCTGTTTATTTGTTAATTTTAATAATTATTTTTACTAAAACGTTATAAATGAAGTATTAAAATGATGGCTTATTAAAAGGACCGATTTGAATACGATATGTTTTAGTTTAGAAGTTCTCCCTTTTCTTTTTGATAAATCTTTTTAAAAAAATGGTAAAGTTTAAAAAAGAAACATACATAAATAATGTTTAGTGCTACGATTATTGTAATGTAACGTTAAGGCGTAGGTGTGTATAGTTTTATTTAAATTTGTTTTATATATTTAATAAATGGGTTTTAAAGGCGACCATTTAGTTAAGGAGATTTTTTTTTGTAGTTTTAATAAATCTATAAATATATATATATATTTATATATTATCATCAAATAGTATTTGTATATCTTTCTATAAATAATAGTAAATATTTTTTTTTTGTATAATGCGTCTTTTTTTTCCAATTTAAAATAGATTCAATATAGTCCTATCTACTAATATTTTATTTTTTATCATGCAAAATAAAAAATAAAATTGAATTTTCTTATAAAATTTTGGATTTAAAAATAAAAATAATAAGAGCAAAATTTGGTAGAAATATGCAAATATTTTTTTTTTAAAAGGTTTTAAAAAACATTAAAATTAAGGCTATGCCTTTTTTAGTTGTCTGTTACTATTTTTAATAGTTTCATCTTATCTTTGTTTTTGTTTCTATCACAATTCATTTCATACAACCTATGTCCTGTTGAAAAATTCGCTCCAACAATAAAGAAAACAAAACAATTTAAGAAACAAAACACTTAAATTAAAAAAAACTTAACAAACAAATTAATAATAAAA
The DNA here is from genome assembly GCA_945910035.1 of Brachypalpus laphriformis. NCBI lineage: Eukaryota > Metazoa > Arthropoda > Insecta > Diptera > Syrphidae > Brachypalpus > Brachypalpus laphriformis. Next base: position 133,027,013 of record OX246755.1, read on the forward strand.
TAGAATTAAAAAAGTTTGAGTTTATAATGGCCGCAGATGGAAAAATTTTGAGATCTAAATTTGGTTAAGCTATATATAGTATATATATTTTTTTAAATCATATAATTATACAATTTAAATAATTTTTTATTTTAAGAAACCGCTAATATATAACCAATTAAATTATGACAATAAACTGGCAGTATAACATTGTATGATCACAAAAAATATAATTAACAAAAAATAAAATATGTATGGATTTATAAAAAAAAAAGAAAATTAAAACTAAAACGACTAGAATTTTATATTTAAAGCTAAGGTTTATTCTTTCCTTTAAAGATCTTAGCAAATTAATTAATTATAAAAAGAAATACCTCCCACTGACCAATTTTCAAATAAGATAGATTCTAAATGCATAATAATCAATAAGCACCTTTCAGCGAAAAAAAAAGCAGGGGAAAGAGATTCAGGACAATGAAAAAAAGAAGAAAAAGAAAGAAAGAAATAATTACAAAACCTCACGATATAACTTACAAATCATGAAATAAAACTGTGCTTTATTGCTGTTTCTCTTTTCTGTTTTTAAGTAAAATATTTATTAAATCAATTTTATGGTATTGGACAAATTGTCCAATTTACCTGACAAATTCCTGATTGACCGGTGGGTAGTCACTTGTAAAGTAGGCTCGCAGACAAGTCACGAAGGTGCGACGACGATGTTGATGATGGTTGTGTGTGTGTGACGACGATTTTCCAATTTTCGAATGAATTTTTAAATTAATCCTTTCGATACGCGTTGCTTTATTGTAGACTCTGATAAGATAAGTGCACTGATTTGACACATAAAGTGTGATGAAATTTCCATGCAGGAGGGGATAAGAAGGTCCTGTTGTTTGAAAACATACTCGTATCATTGTGGGGGGGGGGTGAGTAAGTGGATAGGCACAGGTGCGTATACTCGTATCTGTTTCAAACGTTGAGGTATGAAACTATATACATAGCTATGCCGATGTGCGCCGGGGAAATGTCGAAGTGCAATTGATTATTATGGGTTTTTAGGAGTATTGCTTAGTTTGTTGGATGATTGTATGCAATGAAGGAGCTATTTGTTCAATTTGTTTCAAGTTGAGAGCTTTTGCGCTTCACCTATTCAGAGAGGCACTGACTGTAGGTGTATGTATATATATATATATTTTGATATATATTTACACCTAAGATAATAAAGAGGAGACATAGAAAAAAAAATATATGTATGTATATATAGAAATTCGGACGATATCTACTCTATTGGTGGTGTTCAAACTAAACGGGGATGATTATTGTTAATTTTTGGGGAAATTTTTGAGTTAAGACTTTTTCAGAAAAACTGAGGAGCAATAATACGACATGGCAGCCTTTGTCATCAGAGTTCAAAAAACGCGAAAGACTAACCGAAAGTTGAAAAGAGATGTTGAAAGTCCAGTGAGCATGGTCATTGAGTGGATATGATCTAATACAATCGAGAGGACTTTATTCACAGAAGTTTGAAGGAACAAATTATGGAAGAGCGGAACAAATTTAAGCAATTTAATGGGCCTCAAAGATCCAGCTAAGTGTGGATTAGAATCTAATAATATCCACCCACGTTCTAGGCGACATAATCTAAATTCATGAACTTAAAGCAATTCACGTGTTTGTGTGACGATGCTTTTTCATGTACCTACCTCCATACATACAAAGAGGTAGAGGAAGATTAATTGAGTGCATTTCCTGCTCGAAGGGCCAATTAAATGCTTTTTAATCTGAACCGTCACCTGAAAAATAAAGCCCATAAGTGGCTTATGGAGGACGATGAATAAATAATACACTATATCGAAAGTCCTATACTATCAAATCTGTTGTGAAACTCCCTTGCCAGAAATCAAATTGAGTTGGCCCTTTGTGGTATATGCCAAGCTACTGAATCGACTTATACTAAACTGTATCCAATTGTTGTTCTTGGGCAACATTTTTAAAAAAACCGTGTGATGAATAGGAGACTCCTATTTAATGAGTTTGTATGACGTACTCATTTTAGATTACCACCTCGAATAACATTTTATATTGCATCAATTCAGACGCTATATTCTCCTCAAAAGCTCTGTGCATGCATCTACTTTCGACGTTGTATCCAGCATTTAATCGCTCATACTTAATTTCAGCCTCCCTCAAACTTTCCTCAAAGTTGAAACATTGTTTTTTAAGTTATAGCAAAGGGGTTACAGTGGCTTAAATTTGACTATTTAATTTTGTAAAATACATAATTTATAGCTTTTCAATATAAACTGAAAATAAGTAAACGTAAACGCAAAGAAGTAAAGAACAAAACACCAACATAAATAATCAAAAGATAATTTTAAGAAGAAAATTAAACAGTAAATTAAAAATTAGCTGAGCACAGTTTTATTTCGTAAATCACATTCTACACAGTTTTTAAAAAAACCATCCATTCTTCCTAAAGCCTACCACTATACATTCCACAGTCAGACATGGTCGTTAATATATTTTTTAATTTAATATATATTTTTTTAAATTTAAAAGGGATAAATAAAAATATCGACAAATACATTATACATATATTTATAAAGTTATATAATGTAAAAGAAATAATAGTTATGAAGAAAAACAGGAAAACAAACAATTAGAAATAATTGACAGCTTTTAAAAAGTATAAATTTTTTTTATATTAAATATATGTATGTATGTATATCTTTATGCAGGTCTCTGGTATTTCTTAAATTTTTTTTACTTAAATTCTATTGTACACGTTTTTTTTTTAAGCTTTTTTCATTTTAATGTTTTATACTCAAATTGAACTTAATCACTGGTTTGTCTCTTGATAAAAATTAAAACATATAGTATATTCAATAAAATGTATAAATTTGCATATTCTATGTAGTGTAATAAAATATATAATATATATATTATGACATCTATATAATGTATTTAAATCTAAAATGGTAAACTTGCCACAAACATATTCTCTATAAGTGCAGGGGCAGGTACTAGATCCTCTAGCTTCAGGTAGAATATCCTTTGTAGTCCTTGAACGCTGAGGGAGCGCAACTCGGGCAGTTTACCCAGCAGTCGGCTAAAGTAGTGCGGTTTCTTTTGGGCTTCGGCATTATAAGTGACATGATCGCGCAAGCTGCCGATAATTTTCATCTGCAGTTGTTCGACTTTCTTCGGTTCGCGGAGGCCATGACGTTCTGAAAGTAAAAAAAAAATGCAAAGTTCGAGTGAACTATATAAATTGTTGATAAAGTTTGTATATCTTACCTGTTATTAGCGTGAGAGCACACAAGCAGGCAAATGCGGAAATGTCAATTTCCAAGCTATGTAGACTCTTGCTAAAGTCAAGAATACCATTTAGCCAATCGCCAAACGATCGCTGACACTGAGTCCGATGGAGAACAACGCCACTGCAGAAGGTCATCTTAGTATCATCGACGCGAGCTCGGTATGATAGCCGCAGGACGAAAAGTTCTAGGGATGCCGATTGGAAGAGTAGCTCCTGATCCTCGGCACAGAGATCTGAGTAACCGGGAATTTTGTCAGCAAATTGCTTGATCACATCCACCGATGTCGTCAGCAGGGTATAGAATTGTTGCACTTTTTCAGCTTCTCCAATCACAGGTTCATTGAGCACTGGTTCCTTGTACTGAGTGTAGTCCAGACACGAGGGATCCGGTGTTGTGTCCACATGACCTCGCACTAGGGCAGTTATTAGTGAGACAGGTGGACTCGGTGGTGATTCTTGTGGTGACTTTGGTTTGGACGGTAGTCGACCACGTCTGCCTTTTAGGGAATCGGTTCTTACGACTTCTTTGACCATGCCTACGGCTAGACATTTTTGGAATCTACAGAACTGACATCGATTGCGTCGTCGCTTGTCCACTGGGCAGGCTTTGTCCGCTAGGCAGACATATTTTGAACCCTTTTGTACGGTGCGTTTGAAGAATCCCTTACAACCTTCACAGGTACGAACGCCATAGTGTTGACAGGCAGCTGTATCACCACAAACTGCACATAATTGAGACGTTGTTGGATGCATTATGCGGCTACTGAGCACTTCATTGCTGGAGTTACTGCTATTTTGGCAGCTGGGCGAACTGGACGCTGAACTGGGTGCACTGGCCATCGCCTTGAGAATACCCATTTTCGGAAGTTTCGGACTGTGACTACTCGCTGGGGAATCAGATCGCTGCATGGGGAGGGAGGCACGTCGTAGTGGTGCCGCCGATGCTTGTAGTTCAGAGATGGTGGGAAATGTTGGAAGTGAATAGCGTTCATGGGTGGAGGTGTAGCCCTGGAATAAAGAAAATGGATTCTTCTTTAAATATGTTTCCTAGATTGTGGAGTAATAGATAAATGTCACTGAACAATTCATTAAAAGCAAGAGTTTTGTGTTTTTAGTAGGTTCATTTCAAAATGATAACCAACTCGATTACAGCTAGTTTTCTTTTCAAAAAAACAGAGAATGTTGATCGTGTTTTGAGGAAAAACAATTCACGTAAATTAAGCTAAAAGTAGTATATATAAAACTGAAATATATGAGGTTGAAATAAAGAGATCTTACAGAAAAGAGTAATTTTGAGCACAAAAATCTGTAGTGGAGTGAAAGATTGATTCGAAAACTGGTCTAATCATGAAAATATCGACAAATAATCTATAATACAATCAAGAAAAGATCGCCCCCTTGCAACCAAAAACGATATAGACGCGGAACTAACACATACTGCGAATAGTAAACCTATCGCATTGTAGATTGAGAAAGTATTCAAAAATGATTCCTAAGTATTGCTTGCCTTGATGCTTTAAGCTGCTGAACTACTGGAGCTGAAACCGGTATTCGGTAGAATATCGCTATTCATATCGATAGTCAGGCCGCGCTTAAAGCTCTAGAATCAAATGTCATCAAATCTAGATTAGTCGAAAGGTACGGCACAATGCTTAAGGCATTATGTGCACAGAACCGTTTATGTTGGGTGTCTGGACACTGCGGTATAGAACATGGGACATCTAAGGCCGTGCTTGAATAGAAAGAAAACCAGGGGAATTCTCAAACTATACAGGTTAAGAAAGCTAAGAATAGTCATATGTATCCAGTCTGGGCACTCCTTTCTTATAAAGCGGGCTCATAGGCTAAGACTCACAGACTCGGATACCTGTAAATATTGCAATCATTTATTCATCATATGCTTCAAACATTTTTTTTTATTCTATCGAATCTAATCAGCCGTTGAATAGATTTCATTTCAGAACAATGTAATATTGTGTGAACGTACTGTTAAAACTTGTAATCGTCAAGGAACTTGCAAATTGTAATGGAGCATATCCGCTTGAGCAAAGCGTATCTATTTATTTATTTATTTTTATTTATTTATTATATATTATATAATCGCTGTACATGTAAGAGTACACTTAAAATGAGTACAGATAGGAAAAGGCAAACTTTTAAGTATACAAAACCTACCTCTCTATCTACCTCTGGAAACTATAACCGAATAAATCTAACATTAGAAAAAGGACCGCATAACCAGTGATTATACATTCAGTTGTCAACTACTAAGCTAACTATTATTCACCTAGCTATTGAGAAGCTTTCTGGTCTCTGCCTAGATATTGTGCTTCCCATATTTTGAGAAAGTTTATAATGCAAGGTTATGGTGAATACAAAGCGAGATTAGTAACAGGAACATACTGCAGCGGTGGCCTTAAATAGGAAGCTATATTAATAATAAGCGACGTTCGTGCCCAAACGTTTGCAGTTTTATATAATGCAATAATTAAAAAAAATTCATAGAAGCAAGGGGAAGTGCTTATAACCCAGATATCGTTTGCCAGATACAAATATACTTAACAAAGACAAACTAAGCAGCTCTCTTACTCGTAGGATGTAGTAAAAGTCATCAATAGAATTCTCCATAAACAGCAGAATAATGAAATCGGACTTGTAAAGGACATGAACAAATGTTTCAGCTCAGAGCCATCATACTTTGCAGCTTAAATTTAAGTAGGTTCGCATCTCCCTATAAAATCTCTTAATATAAGAATCAATAGATTCAAAGAAATAAAAAAATGAATGGAGGTAGGGTAAGGGTTTTACCTATCAACTGACTACTTATGGCGAAAAGCAGAAATAGAAGATTGAAATCAAACCTTCAACCTTTAAATAAGGGTAAGAAAAAGAACGGTAACACCTTGGGTACCACCTCGGCACCAGTAGTGCTACTCATGGTTATGTCGGAAGGTGTTCTTGTTTTCTTCTGAGCGGTACAATAGCGATGGGAAGCAGCAAGCTTCACTATGTAGCCAACTCAGACTTTTGTGGTCGAATATCTAAATTTGCACTAGCTATAAGCAGCACATGTATAGTACAAGCGTCTATCTTGTTATTAAATACTTCTAAGTAAATGCATTTCTAAATGACGAATACCAAGCCGGAATATATAAGACCTCGGTAAAATTATCAAACTTTTTCCGTTGAGGTGTGTATATCCTAAAATTGAAGAGCACCTCAGTAGCAACTTATGTGTTGCAGATGTACAACGATGTACCTCAACCAAATAGTCCCTAATCTTGGAATGAAAACGCGAAAGCTATGAAAACGCTAAAAACAATAACACGCATCTCAAACAGCGAAAGTCTAAAAAGGTTAGGGACTATCTGGTTGAGGTACATCGTTGTACATCTGCTACTCACAAGGAGCCACACGACCAACATGAACGTAGACTAAGATTGTTTTTTATAAGTCTCATAATATTCTGTATTTATAATTTTTATTTTGTAAAATATCGAGCCTAAAGCATTAAAGACCCTACGAGGTATTAATCTCTCAAATGTTTTTTTTCTCATACTTTGCGTACCGGCTTTCCTCCGCCTCACAATGCTACTGCCACCAAAGGAAGATACTTGGTTTTCTAACAATATTTTGCAAAATGCTGTCAAGCCTTTAAAAAAAGTACTTGTGGTGCCCGACGGCCACTTGATTAATTAAAAAGTTCGGACATGTACCAGCAACCTTTCGCTATTCCAAGGAACATTATTAAATACTTATACATTATATTCCTTTACTTGGTTTGACACACGGTTAACTGTAGCACTAAGGGGAGTGGTGGCAATGCTGTAGTGGTAACGTCGTCAATTGCCACGCTAATAGTTCATGGTTCAAATCCTGACGTCAGCAAGCGTTTATTTATTTCTCTTGATTTCACAAGAGCGCAAGCTTGTGTGAACACTACTGCAAAGGGTTAACACTGGCAGTAGCCGGAAAAATTGATTGATTTGATTGATTTGCCTATGATGTCGGTAATCGCGAAGCAAAGGCAAACAATAACAAAAATGTCCCCAGTTATCTGGACGCTACCCCGGAGTTTCTCTAAAGCATTAACAACTGAACTTCAAACCACTACACCAAATCTTTCTCTCTCTCTATCTGCCCTTTCCAACGCCCGCAAGTGTAAAAACATGTTAAGTGTATTCATAGCCCCTTGAGTGTGCGCAAATTATAAAAAAAAGTAATAAGTGGTTTGATTTCTTTCTTCTTCTTCTTCTTTCGTTTTTATCAGCGAGGTTATGATCCGAAAACAAGGGATCACAACCCTCCCACTTCACCGCATTTCTACTGATCCGCCTGTGGGGTTCGTGGTTTGATTTCTTTGTCAGTTAAAGTCCATGTCGTTTCAATTTGTAGAAATAAAGGTAAGGTACGATTATAACTGAAAATACCTTTATAGCAAGCATTCAGAATGTTTAGAAAATAAAAACTGTCAAAGCTCGTAAATTCATCTTGAAGCTTTATACAAGTATAAAGGGTAATTCAGTAGCTATAATAGAATTTTGACAGCCGACTGCAGCCATATTTGAAAATAGTTTGCTGTCATTGTGTTCTGTCATAAGGCGTGTTTTGGTGAGAATTATGCAAAGCAAAGTAAAAGTTTCTCAACAAAACTATCCACAGTCAATCTGGTTAAAAAGTTTTTTTTTTAATATTTGAAAGTGGTGCACCTGCTCCCTATCAGCCTCTGAAATACTGACAAAATCGTTTCAGCGCCCTCTGTTACGTACGATTAACAGTCATAGTGAGCATCCTTCCGAGCTCACCATTTGGCGAATTATGAAAAATTTCGAGGAAAGTGGTTGGGTGGCTGATCAAGCGTTACTAGTGCGTCAACGAAACGCGCTGCAGTGGCACAAACTGTGCGCGAGAACCAAAACGTCCCAATTTCGCGTCGTTCTCAAGAACTTAACCAACGCTTCAACTTGGACCTGTATCTGTACAAAATTTGAAATGTTCGAAAACCAAGCTTACTGTTTGATGTGGACTATGGGCCAACGGCATAGTTGGACCTTCTCTTTTCAAATGTGAGCATGGGCGGGCGCTTACTGTTAACGGGGAGCGGTACCGGAGCATGATAACCGAGTTTGTTTGGCCGAAAATTGATCGCTTGGGTATTAGCGACATGTGGTTTTAACAGGACGGTGCAACATGACATACATGGAACGAAATACCGCAGATATTGAAGGTGAAGTCTCCAGGCCGCGTAATCTCACGAAGAGGCGAGGACAATTGCGATTTGACGCCTTAAGACTTATTTCTTTGTGGTTGCGTTAAATCTCTGGTCTATGCCAATAAGCCAGAAACAATTGCTGACCTTGAGGACAACGTTGTTCGCGTCATCGGCAAGATTGAGGCCAACTTATGTGCCCAAGTCATATAAAATTCGACCTCACGGATGACCGCCGTCAAGCGCACCGTGGGGGCTATTTGAACGAACATATTTCTAAAACATAATAGGTCCATTCACGTACACAATCTAAAGCGCTTTACTGTGTTTTAATGTGCTCTAAAGTGCTCGAAGTGTTTTCGCGTACTAAGCAAACATGACACAAAAAGAGAAAAATTTATAAGTAACGAGTAGCGAGTACCTCTGTACTTAAATCTGGTCGAAGAATTTCTGCCAGCATGAACGTAAAAACTGCCAAGTGGAATCAGCTGATTGTCAAATAAGTTAAAGAGTTTTTGATTCAATTTCAAAAAGTCAATAGACATACAAAATATACGCAAAGTATCTTGAAGAAAATGCTGTGAATGGTCTCCCAAAACATTTCTTTTTAACTTAATATGAATCTGTTGGTTTTCACACGAATTTGATTTGTTCATTATAATGAACATAAGATTTTTTTAATGACAGTTGGCTCGACATGACTCGAAATGGCTCGCTTTTCATTCGCGTGCTTTTGCTTAGAATTTTCGCTCTCTGAGAGTTTTTACTCTCATCATGTCTTATTTGACAATTGATTGGTTTTTAGCTCGGAAAGTACGCGAACGGACCTATTGGTATCGAATGCTCCTTAACTTGAAATAAACAGATGTGTTATACCTCAAATACAAGTTGTTTTACTTAAATTCAAAGATATGGTACATCGTGCTTCATGAATGACCCTTAATTTGAAAAGAACAAATGTCATCCTTCATGTGGGCTCGTGTAAGAACATCCATACTGCCCTTTTATCATCGCCTTTACCAGTATAGACAGTTTTGTCTAATCTGAATGCTAGATATTTTTGGTTTTGACATTTAAGACCCAGTTGCGTTCATTTTAACTTAAAAACAATGATCCAGTATGCTACTAATTATGATAAACAGCATGATAGTTAGAATATTTTGAACCGAAATATGCCGACGGTTGTATCAAAATAGAAAATATTTCTATCTAAGAATGTCGATATTAACATAAAAACCTCAAATTCTTTTACGTTAGTTCTTACATATTTCAATTGTAACTATAATTACAATATAACTATAAGTACAATATATATATACAATATCAAACTGAACTGTTAAGGCTCGGAAAGTTACATTTCTCAATTTTTTTTAAATACACGTCAAAGTGAAGTATTAAATGCGCTGACGTTACGTGAAGAAACTGTCATACGGCAGAATAGTCCAATCGAAATAAAACGGCACCCGAGTTACATAATTAATTGACATCTCAAATACTGTCAAAGTCAGAAAGTCACACTAATGCCAAAGTGAAGCGTTGAATTGGGATGAAGAAAGCTGTGTTATGGTAAAACTTCTCACTCACCTGCTGTGTTGTTGGCTGCTGATGGTATTGATGATAGAACCCCTCGGGATATCCTGGCTGCTGTTGTTGCTGTTGTTGTTGTTGTTGCTGCTGTTGCTGTTGTGCACTATACTCATATGCACTCAACTGATGCTGAATATTCGCCGCATTAGCAAAGTGTCCATGATAATACGCTGAGATCGATGATGCTACTATTCCTACAGGATTGTGCGTTTGTTGTTGTTGTGAATGTTGCTGATGTTGCTGCGACTGCGGTTGCTGCTGTTGATGATGATGCTGGTGGTGATGCGATGTAGGATGTGATGCAGCGGTCGTAATGTTGAAGCAGTCCTCATCCATTTTAAGACTCAGATTGGGCATTTGATTGTACTTTAGCGAGTAGGTTTCCTGAAAACTAGGCAGTGAGCTACCACATGTAAGTTGTGCTGCTGGTGGTGGCGTTGACAATAATGCTAGTGGCTCCAAGCTCTCACTAGCCTGTAGTGCAGCTTGACGCTCCTCTAGACTGTGTAATGCGATCGCAGGATCACTGCTTGAACGAAGCGTTAGCAAGCCAATCTCTTGTGGTGTTGTTCGGTCAAAGCACAACGGATCTGGCGATAGAGCTTGTTGTTCAGGAATCGATGACAATCGCTTCTCACGCACGGGACACGTCAATTTCGCGATATTTTCAATCGAACTCGAAATATCCTCTCCTCCACTACCGATGAGTGTTTCACTTGAGGACGAATGATGCGGCTGCTGGTGCTGTAGCCCTTGTAGATGTGGACTCCCGCCAAAGCCGCCTAAAGCCTCAGAATTAGCCTGGGTATCGACACACGATGACAATAACGAGTTGTTTGAATCCGCCGGAAAGAATAGATCGGAAAGCTGATTAAATGTCGAGTCGATCAGTTGTCCTTCCGTAGGCTGGTGATGGTGGTGGTGATCACTCGGCGACAAATGCGATTGTTGCGAAGAAAAATTATCGAAGGGAGAGAGAGAACTAAAAGAGCTCTGTAACGATAAGACAAAAGTTAACGAATGAAAGACAATTGAATTGGCGGTTCGACTGCTGAAAAATTAAACAAGCGATTCCATCAAGGGAGGTGTGTGTGAATCAAAACATGCGCCGGAAATGAACCAATCCAGAGGCGCTATTACTAGAAGTCACTCGATTGCTACTAACTAACCCTTGTACGTGTACCATCATCACACGAAATGGTATTGCATGCAGCAACCCCAAAAAGTTAAAAAAACGAGTGAGTTAGGAACCCATCCCTTGTGTTCAGAATGCCCACGGGTATTCTTCAGTGTGTTTCTAGATTCAAGAAGTTAGTCACGGTTCTTCAATGAATGAGCTACAAGCTGCTAATGGTACAAAGATTAATGTCCCAAATCAACAAGGCAGATGCTTTCGAGCGCTGATTTGCCGTAAAAAATCAATTTGTGTGGTCTATGCAAATGCAATTAGTGTGCGATTATTAGCAGCGATAAGTCGGAGATGCACTCCAATAAGATGATAGTTGTTTCAAGATACATAGATTCAAACATATGGTTGACAACAATTTATGGGTACTGTTTGAAGATATTTTCGGATTTCGAGCGTTTATTGATTGCCATTTGAACGCATGTCGTTGTTTTTCTTTTTTTTAATTCTTTTTGCCTTCTCTCCTCTATTATTTAAGGTGAATTAGAAATGCTGACGTAAAGTGTGTTTGACGTAAATTACGTGTTTGATTGAGTGGAAACGATGTACATACCCATGCTGCATGTTGTTCAAATGTAGAATATAATTCTCGAGGAACTGTTTTAAGGTGGATGTTTTCAAGTTAGAAGTACTTTCCATCGCGTGGGGGCTTATATAATGGTGGGGAGATATTTATTTTTAAGTGGTCGAAGAACGCCATCTAGGGACGCAGGTTATATTGCTTAGAATTTTTAACTTGAACCGCTATTTGTTCATGTTCTTAGTGGAAGTTTTTTGTCAGAAAGATTAGCAGCATGCATACAGAAGGAGGGTCGATAGGACTTAAGTTTGAGCGTATTAAATATATATTGGACCTGAGGTTCTCAGTGTTCAGACTGATTGTAGCCTCAGAAGTGGAACTTTATTTTTCAAAAATTACTGCAGATAATAAGAAATGATGAAATAGCTGCCAAAAGTATCACGAAATTCATTCTAGACAAAAAATTGGCGTCTTTAGAACAAAAACATCTCTAGATACATATCTACGTAATGAAAGATGAAATTTTATATTGAATCTTCTGGGATCCTAAAGCAGTACATGTGTAAAAAAATATGCTAAATTCTTTCTATAAACTTTTAAAAATACATATTTGCACTATGCAGATCAGATGTTTATAAACAAAATCGAGAGATATTGGTTTATCTGCAAATCGTTCTTTATGTCATATAGGATCACGCCCAGTTCTTTGGGGACGTTTCTTAAGAAGTTAAAAATAATTTAACTTTTCAAACAGTGCTTGATAGTGATCTTATTTCGAAGATTTTATGAGAATTCGTACATTTTTGTTAGAAATTCTGACAAAAAGTGGGCGTTTAAAAAAAAAAACCAAGATGTCCTAAGAACCGCTTTGTAATGAAATCTCTAAGAAATATTACCTGTGAAAAAAGATGACCACCACCAGGACTCTCAGTAGAATCAATCTAAAATGTAGGACATCCAATTCGCAGAATAGATACCGTACGAACCGTACAAGATAGCTTCAGTGATATGTATTTAAATGAAGAAGTAGTTCAAGTATTGAATGGATAATCATTCGTGAATCCCAAACTAATTATTCTTTTTTTTTTTTGCAAAATATGACAGACACTATCACAAACTATGAAAACGATTTAAGAAATTTTTTCAGAGAAAATGTATATAAAGTCTTAATGGGTGCAGCCCTCACCTTTTGGTTTTTGAAGAGAAAGAGAGTTTCTTGGAATAAAAGAAACTTATTGCAGAAAAAATAGTTTATGAAATAAACAGATCACAGCCACAGCTTTTGAAAGTACACATCGAATCGACCTACGACTCTGGTTATAGTCAGAGACATCCTGTGGTTACATCTTCAGAATTAAGCAGTCAAATATATCTCTGGAAGATGGTGTCGGCAAAATTAGCAGGGGACTACTATTGGAACATCACTTCTCAAAAATATCTCTGGAGGATATCCCATAAAGACTGAAGAACATCTTCGGGGGCATTGAGTATTGTTTGAAGACATCATCTAAGGACAATACGGACAGATATTTTCTGTTTTAATCTCAGGGAGACATAATTATAAAACATCTTTTGAAATCTCTCCCTGGAAATCTGTCATTCTTCGGAGACATCTCTTGAAGACATCACAATCTCGGCATTATCTCTGGAGGATATCCAGTAGCAACATCAATGTTTCGCAACGTCTATGAAATATGCTACTATTCACAACACTTTTCAAGGCAATCGATCAATCGTCCTTAGAAGGTTCATGCAAACATTGCACATAATCCAAACGAATCTTATAGTCAGTCAGATCATCTAGGATACTAAGAAATTGAAAAGGGCTGATTTTATAAGAATTCAAGTAAGTACAACGATCAACATCTCACAATTCCATTCGCAAATCCCTACTCCAAGACCTAATTTTACAGCTATTTACAATTTCAGATCCCTTAAGGAATAAAATAAAAAGAAATATTAAATCAATTCCATGTTCTTACATTTGGTTGCAAAAGTAACATGCTTGATGAGGCTATGACTCTTGAACTAATTCTATCGCTTGTTGGCGATTCGACTTTTGTTTTACTTGGTTGTACTTCCTCAGTATTTTCCTCTGGAGGGAAGCGTGACAGTAAGGTGGTGTCTAATAACCTGGAAGCACCTGTAATAGAAAAAATTAAATTGTTATTAAATTATTCTATTTGGATGGTCATGCTTAAGAAAAAACAAACAAAACAATGTAGCAAGCAGAAACAACCAAGCAAAGGATTAGTGAAAGCATAATTATCATGTTCCTTAGGGAGTCGTTAAAATCACTGGCATTTACAAGTGGAAAATAATAATAAAAAACAAATTTAAACTGTTATTTGACATTTACACATTTTTCACGGCACATATGTCTGCATAATGAGTTTTTACATTTTGATACCTACATGGCTAAGAACGAATAGAATATGTTTGCATTGGCACCCTCATTTGTAATGAGTTTGTTGCTTAATATAATAACTAATGGGTGGGCCATGAGTCCCAATGGAATTCAAAAATTTAATAGCACTTTCGTTTGTATACATTTTTTAAGTTTTATTTTCCAGATTGTATGAATAATATTTGGAGAAAAAATAATAGTGAAACTTATAACTGAAAAAAGAACCACAATAATAGCATTTTATTATTTAAATCGCCGATCAATTAGTTTAACTCAAAGAGCATATCATTGCTATTTTTACGGCTCTCGCAAGGTAGTCGCTTAGTTGATCGTCCAAGTCCAACATCCAATCAGCAGCTTTGATTACACCCTGTTAGATGCATGTACTAGATGGTGTGGCATTACATCTAAGAGGATCCTTGGGCCCCATTTCTTCGAAAATGTAGATGAAAGTGCAGTCACGGTTATTGAGGAGCGCTTGCACACTACTGTTGAAAATTGGCTTGAAATATGGTTTTAGCAGAATGAAACTACTGCTCATACTACTCGAGCCTCAGTGGCATTCTTAGGGCAAATGTCTGAAGAGAATTTCCAAAAATTCAGAAACTAATAAGCCTTTAAACTCCATGGTGACTTATAGCTCACCCTGTACAAGTTAAGAACGTCTTAGTATGAGGCTAGCAGATCAATTGATTCCTTGTTGTTTTAGCATGAGAGCACCTTCTTATTACGAGAACCGAGATATCTTAATCGGGTGGTCAAACGGAAAAATAAAGTTCTCACTTAGTCTAGGCCTTTCAACTCCTAGTCTCCACCTTCACGTTGGTGACCGCTGAGTGCCTAGTACCTTGACCGGAGATGCGGTACCCAGACAAGGGAGGGGGGAAGAGTGCTTCCTCACTAGAGCACTTCTTCAGACGGTTGCGGATGAATTCCGTATATGGAGTCAACGGTATCTACAGTTCTAGTCAGGTTTAACTTAGTGAATACCTTGCGCGAACTGCTTTCAAATTTCGGATCAGAGGTCGGTAAGGAATTTCTAAGGCTAGTCAGGCCCTTGGAATATAGATGGTAGTGGGCTAACGGCAGCGCTCATATGTCGGTAGTGGACTGTTGGCATCGGTGTACCCGGCCCCGCGTCCTAGGGGTATAACATAACGAGCTGGCGCTAGAGGCGATGCTGTTGGGTTACCTTTACAATTAATATAACCCCCTGTCGACTAGCTAGTGAGTGACTTCATACATAGGATACGTCACATTTTAAAGGAATACCACAACTTAAGTTCATTAAGTACAATGAACTCATAGAACACTTTTTGTGTGTTCCTCGGAGACATTTCTTAGAGACATCGGTGCACATAAAAGGAACACATCTAGCTGTCTCAACATCGTCTATCATCACTATCGGCTTAAGAAATAAATAAGGTCTTTTCATTTAAAACTTTTCAATCATCTACAATACAAAGCTAATACATTCAGTCAGCAATTTATCGTTATTTATGCGAAAGATACTTTTGTATCTTTTTTCCTACACCATTACATAATCAATTACTTCGCATCCTTTTTGGTTTTCTATTTAAATTCTCTAATCAACTAACAATCAACGAATTAATCCTCAATATACTCCTCCAAACATAGTCAAACATACATACATATACACACATATATTCGTGTAATGCGCCCCTAATTCGAGAGGATCTCTTCCTCGTGTCAGCGGGAGATGATCTCGCGTCTTCTCCCATTAATTGGAATTGGAAAATTCAAGCCAATAAAACAAATTTGGAATTTATTATAATGAATCGAAATTGTTCATGTGCACAGAATGATGATCATCTTCATTTGGTTGCCTTCTTCCTTTTCTTCTTGTGGATACTTCTTCTTCGCAGCACAAATCAAATTACATAAGTTCAACGAAGAAGGTGGTTTTATTTTATTTTATTTTATTCCCCCATGATGATGATGATGATGCGGCTGGCTCTGGCTCACAGGCACACAACACTATTATCGACCGTTGGTTTGGGGCTATAAGCCAAATTTGTATATATAGATGGGCAACTTATAGCATCTATTTGCATCGAGATTCATGTGAACCACATGGCTTAGAGAAGTATGTATGTAAGGTACCTCTGCCTAATCCAACTTCAAACGAGTGCCTAGACGATGATGTCAAAGGAGTTTGGGTCGTCTCGGGTCGGCCTTTGGTAAGATCTAGGTGGATATGTACGCGCACAGCGCATGCTGCCCACGTTTAAGTTGCATCTAATTTCGAGGAAGAAGCCTTGGGTCGAAACTTTCACTCTCCTTAGAGGAGCTAAAGCAGAACAACAGCATCACAGCACCACAGCAAGAGGATTATTCCATTCGTTGGAGAGGCTATCTGGGAATCATCTCAATTCAACGTCATTTTAATTTCGTTTTCTATCATCGAATGGACTGTTGTTGTTGTTCGTCATGCCCGATGATGTTTGGTTGTCTGTTGGTTGTCTATCTTTCAAAGAGTCATTGGCAGCTTCAATGAAATGTTGATTCAGTGAAGAAGAGAAGACAAATATTTGGATATCTATGCTAATGAGGTGAATTACTGTTTACAGTCAGGGTGGCATTAATTGATCCTTTATGCCTTAGGGAATACATATGTACATACATATATGGGAGTTAGTTTTAGTTCGTATTACATCAATGCACTTCATGCAGTGGGCGTATGCAATGAGAACAAGGATTCCTTCAGTTAGGAGTTATTTTTCATTCAGATTAATTCGTTTCATTTTATTTCTATGGTTTTACGCTAAGTGGCAACAAGTATTTATGTATTTGTCAGAAATAATATCAAATTGTAAATATTCCCGTTGTATCAGAGAATACACTTGCTTATGTATGGACTTGGTGCGCCACCTAACGAGCAAATGGCATTCCGATTTATTTTAAGACATTTGTGAGATTACAAGCAATATATTTACGAGTATAATTTGTCACTGGATTTGCCTAAAGTAAGCAAGGGACGTTCATTCACTTTATGAGAAATTTGAAGACCAAATTCAGTTGATTCTAAGGACATTAGTTAGTTTTAGTTTATTTGGTAATAGGTTTTTTGCGTGAACAGGAAAGCTACAAAGAGTGCAGTGGACTAAGGCAAAGGCATGTTTTTTTTAGTTTCTTTTCTCTCCATGGATCGTATCTCAGCTAAATGCGGTTCCATTTCTGCATTTAGATGACAGCATTTCCTTTCAACTAAGGTTAGGTGAAATAAGGTATGTATTTTACTCCATAGTAGTTGGATATTTAAAACAACCTCGAGTAAAGATTCGAAGAATCCATCCATAAATTTAAGTCCTACTAACGATTCACACAAGTGAAGTTCAAAATGAGGCAAGGCATACGTTTTTACCTACTAATATGTTCCATAAGTCCTAGGTAAGTAAATTTATTTTTTTTTTTTAGGCCGGATAAATACTTTTATAGATAAGATTTATAGTTGCTGGTAGCCTGAAGTACTTGGAAGTACAATATTTAACCACGCGCAATGCAGTACGACTAAAGCATGATCAACTTGAATTTCATTACTCCATGGATTGTGTCGCAACTAATTGAAAAGAATTCTTATATTGTTTCGATTTTTCTGACTTCTACTATATTTTCCATGGGGGTGGGTTCTACTACTAAAGGCGGTACCCTCTTGGCGTTGCTGTATTTTTAGTGAAATTTGTAGTTTAGGATTATTCTATGCCGATTTATAAATTTGGCTAGTGTCGGTACGGTATCGTTCTCTTTTTCATTAGAAGAGTTGGATGAATATTAATTGTGGTATAGTATAGATAGCGGATCATATGTAAACAGATGTATCTGTTGCCAATATGTTGGCAACCAATTAGTTATGATGCGATTAGCCTAGGTCAACCTTTTCTAGAGATATTCTATGCATTTTAGAGCCTTAAACTTGCATGTTTTTATGAAGTCCAGAGTTTATTTAATGGCACTACATCCTTTAATATCCGAATAGGCTAAAAAATAGGCTTTGCGGTGTAATCATTTATCAATCATTGTTGGTAACATCTCTTCGCATTCAGCTTCAAAATATTTTGGGCCTTTACTTCGAGTGAATCGGTTTATCAGTTTGTTTTATTATTTTTTTGAGTTGATTTCTATGTAAGTTCAAGAGTTTCATGGAGTATCATGAAGTGGTATTAGATCGGCTCTAAGGATCTCGATTAGGTTGCGAAAAATTACTGACTTTCAGTTCTGCACTTGTTAACCAATATTTTACACCTCAAATTCTATTTCATTGATTTACTTTGGTCTTTGCAAACTGTGATTACCCTACATGCTACCATCAAACTTAACCTTAACAAGCTTCCACTTAACATTTCAAAACAACCAATTTTCATCATAATAACCAATTCAATTTGCCACACTCAAAATGGCCACACACATACACCACTGTTTTGTGACTAATAACACTAATTTGTCCATTTTGACAAATTCGAAATTGCCCTGCACGCCGGCGCAAAATTACAAAATATTTAATGAAACAAACGTCCACACGGGTCTGTAACCTTACACATCCATCCATCCGCCTACAACTACTCCATCTCGAATCGGGCACTGGCTTCCACAGTCTGGCCCATTCACATCGATTCACTGGATCGAATGTCTTAATTAGATAGCCTGGGCAGAGCCTGTATGTATATAGTGTATCAGCTTATCTTCCGTACATCATCACCACGACCAAGCAACCCATCATCATCGTTATTATTATCATCACCGGGCCTCTTCGGGCAAATTAGGCGAATAATCGAAATAAATTGCTTTTTTGTGTGCGCGAGGGTATCAATTGACTGAGTTGAGTTCGCGCGCAGTCGCAGTGTCAGTTCGCCATGGTAATGGTGGTGGTGGTTGCTTGATGAATCAACTTATACGACAGCATGTGGAGATTCCCTGGCGCATGTTAACGTGCTGCTAACGTGACTTGGAACTCGGACGTGGATATAGTTGTAGTGGTAGATGCACAAGAAATAAACTATTTTGTGTCCGTCTTGTTGAAACGACATGACTTCACCCAGAGTTGCGGCTTAGAGACCTAGTCCAGGTCTTCCTTGTACCTACTTCCTCCCATGGTTCTTTTTTCAGTTTTATGTTCGTTTATTTAATTTTATTTTTATAGTTTTTCTGTGCTATTGCATAACCAGCAAATCGGCCAAAATCGGAATTTACACAGACTCACCGGCATAGGTATGTATGTTAGTTATACACCGATCGCGTTGTGCATGCGCTTATAGTGCAGCAGATCATGTTGCATGTGCAGAAAAAGGTTCCAGTCTATTGAGAGTTGTTGGCTAGCTGGCTGGCTGGCTTAATCTCTCCGTCTTTCTTCAGTATAGATGGTATAGGTAGGTATTCCATGTCTGTCTGTGTCCAGTCCATCCACGTCCAACGATAGTTACTTGACAATCAATGGAAAAGGAAACAAGATGAGCGCGTGTTTTACTCATTTCTATGGCTGGCGCGTCTTCTATATGACCATGCCATACCATGGCTGGCATACCATCGCGACGGTGGTGAAGACCGAAACCTACAACCAACAGCTAGGTGTGCAACTCAATAAACTTAGCAATGGAATGAGAGACACTCTTACGTAATCAACTCCCCATCATTACACACCTTTATAAATTATTTGTTTCAAAATTATTGCATAGGTGGGGGGATGCTGTACCGTACTGTGTACCGTCGGTATGCCATTTTTATAAGGAATTACAAATATTAATCGTTTTATTCGATTTTTTTTTGTGATTTTTCATGTTGTGTGGTGCAATACAGAGTGCAAAATCGATGTTTATTCGGGAGGTGCGATCACTGACTTTACAGACAGAGATGCTGCGATACATTGTGTTGTTTAACACTCTGGCTGTCGCGCGTGTGCCTGTTTGGATGAAATATGAAATATGTACGGATTTGTGTGTTAATCTATGATAAAGTGAATAATTTGAGGTCTTTATAGCTTCGATGGCTATGTTGACATGCTATCAGAAAAATGCATGGGCATTTCCGCGGCTATTTTATTTATTCATGAAAGGAAGTGATTTTTTGGTGGTGGAATTTTCAAGGTAAATCAGATCGATTTTATGGCTTTGATTGTAGATATCACATGTAATGGTTATCAATTTGTCTATCAGTTAAGAATCTACTGAAGCTCAGTGATGTAGACTCTAACTCAAAGGAGTGAAACTTTCGGTGGCGATCTAATGCGACTGTGCAAGATGGTTTCTTAGTTCAGCTATATAAACATCTTCTAAACATACCTCCGTTTGAGTGTCATAAATATAATGAAGAAATTACTAAATATCTGTATATAATCCATCAAGTGTGAAGTAATGAAATGGTTAGAAAATTGACGAAATTTACGAGGCAACGACGATACTTCCGTAATGAGGTTAAATGAATTGCCCCATGTACAGTGGTAGTGCCTTGGCGGTTTATAGGTGTCACTAATTGTGTATGTTATTGGAAAGTTAATTTGTATAATATTTACAAAGCAGTTAGATGAAAGATGTTGTAAGGTCCCATACCTCCTGATTCGCCAATAATTGTATGTAATTTCACTGCTAAAGGATCGACTTCATAGGTTTTCTGGACAAGGGACATTGCTTCAACTTGTTCGACATATTTGCGGATTTACCTTATGCCAACTATTTAAACAGCATTATCCCAGATGGAAGTGATTGTCAATAGCTTATCGACAAGAATAAACTGCTCCTTAAGCATCGCTTGTTCTCAAGCAATCAAACTATTTTATATATGAGCACATTCAAATGACTCTTAATAAAATCCAAGAAAACCCCAGAAATTTTTACTTTCGGAATTAGTTAAGAACGGCCTTTCTTTGCTTCACTGGTTAGGGGCCCTTAGTGGATCCACTGGAAGTAAAAAGCCTGGCACGAGGCTGCTCCCTCATCACCACCCATGAACCCTTTGTGATTTCAGCAGAGATTACTCCCTAAATTACACGTAGAACATCCCACTTTCCAAGCCCAACGAAACTGGGCTAAACAAATCAAAATATACCTGCATCAAAAAAATTGGGCTGTTGATCGCTTACCAACGTTGGACAAGACTGCTCAAGATATACTTAGGAGCTGTCAGCTTTTTCATGGAAAAGGGGTTTCTTATAAACTTAGTATATATAGCAGTGCATATGATTTGGTTTTTTGGCATTCTATGCACGCTTAGGAAAGAGATGACGGTATCCAGTTGATTATCACGGAAAAGAGATCTATAAATGGGAACACAAACTTCGTCTAATCCAGGACTTAGATAATCCAAAAGACTAATTAAGGCTTTTTTTTAAGTGTAGAGTGGATGGAAAAGAGGGTTCTCTTGGAACCCAAGCAAAGTACTTCGATCTACAGAGTGATATTTTGTACTAACCCCTGAGGGAAAGCATGTTGCGATGGAGTCCCAGCTGAAATTAAGTTCTCGAATGAAGCTTAAGATGGTTTGGGCTGAGGAAGACATTATATTAGATGGGGTGATGAATCCTTTATGAACATTTTCTTTGTCTGCAACGAGGGATGGCGGGACATTCATACATGATGTGCTGAGCAGTTTCAGTGTCCTCAAGACATAGTCTGCAAGTGTCAGATTGACTATTGCCAATTTTCTTGACGTGGTATTTGAGAGAGCAATGACCAGTAAGGAAGTCTGTTAAAAGCTTTGTATTATGTTGGTTCATTGCTAGAATTTCTTTCGATCTTTTACTGGAGAGATCAATAAATCTCTCTGCGTGTCTAAGACCTGTTTGTGAGTCCCAGTATGAGGGCTTTTCGTGCGGTTCCCAACGATTTAGCTCCATTTTGATTTAGCTTAAACGTAGGCCGCAAAAGGTTTCCGGAGCCATGAATTTGAGTTTGGAACCAGATTTGGCTAGTTCATCAGCAGTCTTATTGCCGGCGATGCCTTTGTGACCAGGGACCCAAGTGAGTGAGAGGATGTTGTGTGCAGCAAGCTGCTTGAGGGTGGTGAGACAGTTCCAAACTAATATAGACCCGAAGCGGAAAGATTTGAGAGCTTTTAGAGCTGCTTGGCATGATGATGATGATGCACCCTCTGGCGCATAGCTCTATAGCATAGACCTCTGCTTGGAAGATAGAGGTGTTTTGACCTAGTGGTACAGCAGATTTAAAATTGGGTCCACAAATTCCTGCACCCACACCATCTGCCATTTTTCAACCATCGGTGTACCAGTTGATTTGTCGATCCTTATGAGGGAACTGGGAGTTTTCCCAATAGGTTCGATTTAGAATGTTGGTTTTGAAGAGATGATTCAGGTTTATTTTTCTTTGCACGAAGTCAGATACACATACTGCTGGTGAGGTAAGAAGCGGAATTTTGTTCAGAATCTTCATGTGCTCTATTAAATCAGAGTCCTTCACATTATTGAGGAGATGAAGCTTTAGAGTGGTGGCGGCAGCAGTCTTTTTTACTTTTATGTTTGAAGGTGGGAGGTCCAGTAGGGCTTCCAGTGTCGCTGTCGGGCATTTGCGCATCGCACCCGTGATACCTAAGCAGGCGAGTCTTTGTACTTTTTGAATGGCAGTTCGAGCATGGACGTGTTCGCTTCATTCCTACCATATTAGTTAGGCATATGTTATAATGGGAATGACGATGGTAAGGTAGGTCCAGTGAATCATTTTGGGTTTGGACTACATTTTTCTTGCCAAAGAGTCTAGTACAGGCTCAAAAGGCTTTAGTCGCCTTAGATGTAATTTTATCTAGATTAAGGCTTACTTCCGATGGGAAACTGAACTGGAGACCGAACATTAACGATAAGAGTCAAGAAAGCCACGATAGCTTTTCATTCGTATAACAGAATATCCTATTGATGTAAATGGCTATAGTAAGGCCCATGAAGCTATGTTTTACTACCTCAAATTTAAGGCGCAGAAAGTACTTACATATGTATGTATGCATGGGCAGATGATCGATTTGGCCGTTGCTAGTGATCTGTTCTACTGATGTGTGCTTTTTGTTGCCTTTTATCTTATAAACTTCATAGGTCAATGCAGTTGGATGTCACAAGACAATGTTTTATTAAAAAAAAAAAAATACAAACAAATTCATTTAAGTACATTCACTAAGTATTATCATTGCACAATAGTGTTTCCATTTATTGTTAAATCAGATTACTATATTCCCTCTAAATCGCAATACCGGCATTAGACAACTCTAATTTATGCCCCAAAGTGGGTAAGAAGATTCAGATAAAACGCCTTCACGCCAGACAGTCCTTCAATCAGATATACAAAAACCATATCTTATTTCGACAACGAAAATAAATGTCACCCTTTCGCTATCATCGAACCGTCATTTGTTTATTCCACCCTCCATCCCGGAAGCATTACCAGCCCAACATCGATCCACAAATCCCTCCAATCAAAAGGGAAAGTCCAATCGATATTTCGAGTCGATAAATCGAAAGAACTACTTGTAGCAAATAAAACCACCACAAATGTAGATGTTATCGTCTAAGCAAATAATTACTACCAACGATCATTACGTCAGGACCATTTTGTCTCTCTGACGCTACCCATTCCAGCTCTATGTGATATTAATCATCACCTCTATTTACACCAAGCAGATGAGCAGCAGCACCTACAAACCCTCACTCGGACTACATATTATGCACAAATGAAATAAATTAAACACCATTTTAAATATTATTTAACCACAGCACTGCACTGCACTGATTGAATGATAAAGCCAGTGAAGAGCTCGATTGTAGGTGCCATGGCAAATAGGTTTTACGTTGAAACGGCACCTAGCGTGTGTTTTGTGGGATCGTTCGCGTTTGCGCGCGCGCGCTTAGACGCCGAAGACGACCAGCCACCAACCGACGATGAAACCGATCTCGATCTGTGATTAAAACCGAAGGTGAAGCCGGGTTCATGGGATAAACATGCAGTTTAAATGCGAGCTTCATGCCACATTAGGTGCCACAATAGAGCACCACCACCATCACACCCGTCTTTAGTGCTGTGTACCGTGACTTCCACTTTGTTTTTGGGATATTAATGAACTGCAGGTTTATGTACTAGATACTTGAGCGCAATACAATCGATTTTTAAAGCCGCGGATTGTTGTTGTGTGTAGATATACAAGAAATCCAATGCTAATTAAATTGATTGTGCGGGATAAATGTGTATTCTGTTTCGGTGTAACATCCAATTTTTCCTCCGAGGCAAATGAGACACGAGAATCGATTGGGAATCGGTTTGTCTCTGCGAATTAGTTACACGCAAAGCGCAATGTTTAACTATCTCCTGGTTTCTACATTTTTTTTTAAAAGACTTTTGCCTGAGATATGTTGAAGATGTTAATTGTTTTGCGGCGACTATGTACAAGCAAAATGTGGAACATGAAAAACGTAACAACGACAAATCGTGCTTTATTGGATTGTAAATATGAAATATCATGTTGCAGGAAATGTTACAGGCATTTATTGACCATGGCGACATATGAATTAAACAAAAAAGCAGAGATAGCAGTAATTAACTCTGATTTCCGATGGATTCAAGGTGCACCTTGCCTTTGATATACTCATATGCGTCTGTGTGTTTGTATATTAAAATCCTGGTTGCATTTGTGTCTGTTTTGATTCCAATCACATATAAAGGTGCCTTGCAGTGGCTTATTGTTCAAGAGGTAGAACTAGTACCAGAATCTGCACTCATCGGATCAAATATACTATTCGCTACATCAGTAAAGGAATTACATGCCAATGACATCAGATGGTCAATAAAAAATAAAAAAAATAAAAAAAATACCATGAATCAAAAGGAAAGATAAAAATAACAAAAATCTCCACAGTAATCTGGACGCCACCCCCGAAGTTTTTCTAAAACATATCATCTGAGTTCCAAACCACTACACCAATATTTCTCTCTAAAACTCGTTTAGCTATCTCTGGCAAGCACATAACTAGATGTAAAAGCCTCTCTATACTCTTTATAAGAGCTTATTATCTCCGATCCTCACAGAATTGAAGCTCTCCCAATACCAACCTTGTTTTTGGAGTCAACCCACAATACATTTTGCGTCTTACTTTGGATATGAGTCTTAGCTAAGAGTAAAGAGTCTTTCTTGAATTTCATGGAAGAAAAAGAAGAAAGAAACATCGGTAAGAACTACAGTATGCAACCTTACATTCCGCACTAGCTGTGTGCATCCGTTGTCCAAGTCAAAACTAATACAAGTATATGGTGGGACATTTGTAACCTTTATAGCAATCATATTGCTTGGGCAATTACGGTGCTTTTTATCTCTTCGACTGGACTGGATTATACATTTTTTTTCCTCACCTGCCACCCCTGGACATTTTCAGGAGAAAGACTACGATAACATCTATCCCTGTAACTACACTTTTATGTCCCATTTAACTTTATAACACTTTATAATACATATGTACATAAGCCAGAATCTTTTGAATTTCGTTATATTTAAGGAAATAAAACAGCTACAGAAAAGGAACGCAGGGATGTTATTTTTTCTTAGGTTTGTGTCAAGGATGTAAGAGCGGTTTGCTGATCTTCAACTAGCTTATAGGATGAGGTTAACTTAACTTATATAATAAAATGATAACTAGATTTGGGAATGGGCAGGTATGACGCAGAAACTAAATTTTAGATGTTAACAAGACTTTGGCATTTTATACCTTAGGATATTGGTCCCTATCTCCAATAAGAATTATCACGATACTCCTTAAGGGGATTAAGATATTAAAAGTAATAAACAGAGAGATAAAAAAAGAAGCAGACAAAACCAGGCATTATAAAATTATACATTCGGAAAGTTTGAGAATTACTGATTTTTTGCATACTTTTGGATGCAGTATAAAAAAAATAAACGCATTAATTTCCTGTTGGTTGAGGCTCAGACTCACCCCAAACTGTAGCGCCTTCTAAGTAAGTAAATTGTTTATTTCCTTGCCTGCCTATAGGCGCAAATTTATAGCTATGGTATGCACATGTGTATTTGGATGCAGTCCTTCTGTTAGCTAAATACATACATATGCGCCGGTTAAAGTCATGGTGGTATAAGTCATTTCTCAAAAATATTGGTGATCCAGAAATGAATACTACATATGTCAAACTGTTGCATGAAAATGTGAAGTAAATTAAAGTGTTACTGCTTCAACAACAGATGGTAACACAAACTTGATAGATAAAGGAAAAGCTGATATATGTTGATGAAAGTTACATCCGTGCAAATCTTAAGTTCTTAAGCTAAATATGACTTACACCACCATGACTTTAACCGCCTCACATAAAGTTATTGTGGACCACGCAGACAAAGTTGCGGGTATCTGCTAGTATGTAATAAATCACAGCATTCTTGATGTAAGACTAGATACCTCGATCTATTTGATCAGCAGTACCGTGTGACAGACCACAAGCTACTTGAAAATGCAGCACTAAATAGGCTTCCAGCTAGTTGTTGGCAATTAATTAAAGTGCTAACGTACATACATACGTTGGCACCTTACAAAGTAAGACCCTTGAGCTTTAATTAATTAGAAGTCAATTTGCCCAACTCATACATGATTCATTAATTTATATAGGTTTCACATTCATAACTCTTTAGCGCCATTTAATGGATACATATAACGGTCATTTTTATGTCCAAACACCATTCAAGATGGTAACACGATAAATACTATATTTATAATAAATAATGCAAATTAAGTAAATACTCGTACAACTATAATGCAATTGCAGTTAACGCTAAGATCAATTAGATATCGCCAATAATTAAATTGTCTCTTGCACAATTAAGATAGATGTCCCAATGTATCTACAAATGTATGTATGTATGTACACATGGACCAAAAAATAAATATTAAATTCGCGTGATTTCTCACTTGAGTAATAAATTAAACGATTTACGAGATGCGCATCGAAAACGGATATAACTACTATTATTAGACGACAAAACAAGTTCTGTTTCTTTAGTGGATTTTGACCAACTTTAGTCGTAGGTAGGATGCCGGTGTATAAGTGCTTGTTTGTGTGTCGCAAACAAGAAAAACCAATTTCAATAAATCTGCAATCGATAAACGCAAGAAGCAGCACCCAACAGCAGCAGTCTAGCGGGCAGAGATCATCTTGCGTCGAAATTCACAAAAAAAATAGCGCAATCATTGGCCAAAATTGCATAAATTTAACCGAAACTATCGCATAATAGATTTTAGATTTTAGAATCACATAAACTGTAGATAGATGTTAGTGGACTTTTTTTTTTGAATATCTAAGTGGTGCATAATTAACCGGCATTTTTCAAGGAGAACATGCAAGCTATTCCTTCTTCTTACATAACAAGACACCCCAGAGGTGTGCTAGAAAGGAGTTTGCCAGCCACCGCTACTGCACTAAATTAGATTCATTAATGAAGATGTTTTACAGAGTGATATACAATAATGTATCCATGTATAATGTATGTATCTTAAAAAAAAAAAAAAAATTAAATCTCACGATTGGTAGCATTCAGGCTACAGCAGAGCATCGTCGCGATGTAAATTCGTTAAATTCGTCACGTAAACGGCGCGCAGAATGCTGCAATTGGGAACTTTAGTGTCTGACTTTTGGCCCCATGGTGTGTTAGGTACAACAACGACAATCGGTCGGTCGGTTGAGATATACAAAATAAGACGAAACAGCCTGTCTGTGCTTGTTAGCACGAAATATGCTAGTAGCTATATTGCAGGAGCGTCTCCTCTATGCTTTGATGTTTGTCCGTGCTGTGTGTGCTGTAATAGTTAAAGGAAGCCAGAGGAGCTGGGGCTAAATGGTGGCATATGGATGGCTAATGATGCAAAATACCGCGCCGCGCCGCTCAAATGAAGAAGATGATATTTAGTGCTCTTCTACTGGCGGTTTTCTTAATTGGCAGGTTATTGAAAGCGTGCGTTATTGTTGAATACCTTCAGTGGGAACTGTTTGCGAGTTTGAATAGAGTATTGGCTTGAATGGGTATATTGAGAAATTGAAAGCTAAGTACGGTGATGATATTTGGTAGAAATTCTCAGAGTGCTGTTCATTCTGTACGACCTTGAGGTCAAATTAGGTTACAGAATAGAATAGTAATAAATATTTCACTGACCAAATTTCGAAGGGAGTGTGATTTAGTTTTAGATTCACTTGTACTATATTTTAGAAAATAGGCAATAAGATTGTACTACAAATATGCACATAAATGAAATATATGCAAAGAAATATTAGCCTTATAGAAAAAAGCAAGCAGTTGTCCAGGATTAGTTCACGCTCCAACCATAGAGCAAATGTAGACAATCAATACCGAGGTTTCAAACCATTATACAAAAGATCTTCCATGTTAGCCTTGACCAGTGTTCCCAGATTTTCTAAATGATTTTCTTTTTTTTTGCTTTTTACATTGCTTCCTCTTTTTTCAATATATTTAACCCCAAATATTCCCCCTTTTGAACAAGGGAAAAACACATGTTATTGGAAAGAAATACGAAAAAAAAACATTAAAAATGTTTCTAGTGCGTAGAAATAAATAAATATTTGGCGCAACAGCTCTTTAAGTGCCTGGGCCTAGCTTCTCTCAGCCACTCATGCTGTGCGCGTTATATTTCGCACATGAATGGAAGGGATCTACAGTTTAGTGCCCTATCCGAAGGGCAATTTGTTTTTGAGAAGCTTTCTCGTGACAACAATACTCTTGGATGTTTGTCAGACGTTCGCGAGAGGTGGGACCGCGAAACAACTTTTGGTGTTTTCTGGGATTCTAACTTGGAACCTCACGCGCAGTGGTCTGACAAATTAACCATTTGCGCTATGGCGCATAATACTAATAGTAATAGCAGTTCGTAATTATATTTACGTTGTTCGGTAAAAAAAACATTCGTTGAAAAAGTGAGCACAGCAAACGCTTATGGTATGCATGATGCCGACTTATTATTATAAGATTTTGCGATTTCTAAAATAATGTTCTAGTTTCTCCTTTTCTCCTTTTTCCACTCAAAAAGCGCCACAAAAGGCGGTAGCGATCTAAGTCCATTAAGGAAAAATGATGCTTAAGACCGCGTATCAATTGGTGGTTTAATTTTAGTTAGTGCCAAAATTTTGGCACTATCGTATTGTGCAAATGTTCATAGTTTATTTAACATCCCGGAAAATGTCACAAATTCACCTGATTGGCTAAAATCTGAGCAACAATTGATTTATTTAAGTTCTATGAAGTCTGCATTTATGTATTATATTCATAAAAGAAATGTTTTAGTTTTTTCTTCGAAAAATGGGATAAAGAAGGATATACTCTAGTAAAATAATCAAGTGTTCTTGTTGCATAGCCCCAGATATGTCACCGAAAAAGTTTTATATTAACTTCTTAAAATATTGCGTTTACGATTGACTTCGGATTTAAGATATTTTCGGATAATATTTCTTATGGCTTTGAGCAGAGACTGTCTGCCTGCTTCATCCGTTTGGAGAATGTATTCAAACACCGTCCCCCAAGGATGTTGTCTTTGGTGAATTATATCGTTTAGACGTTTTTAAATGCTCGATCAATTTTTAAGAAATTTTACAATATCTTTAAGAAATATTTTTTCAAACAGTCATCATAGTCATGCTGAACTGTCTTCTAAGGCTTACTTGAAAAGTATTATAAAAGTGGAAGCAATGACATTCTCATTTGCAGTCTTGAAAGTTACGTTTGCGATCTATTTTTTTCGTTAACATTTTTATTTCTTAAAAAAATAGTGTCTGTTAATGGTCTTCAAGCTACGAGTCCTCCATTTTTTTGTTTTTTTTTATAATTTGCGCGCACTCAAAGGGTTATGAATACTTTTAACATGTTAACACACGGTGCGGGCATTGGAAAGGATAGATAGAGAGAGAGAAAGATTTTTAGTGTAGTGGTTCTTGAAGCTCAATTGTTTATGCTTCAGAGACGTCCAGATAACTGGGGAGATTTTTTGTTATTTTTTGTCTTTGCTTCTGATTCACAGTACTTTTTTCCCGATAACCGATGTCAAGGGCAAATCCCCATCAACAGAGCGAACAATTTTTCCAGCAGCATGACCAAGCTACTTCCAGTGTTATGCCTTCGCAGTAGTGTTCACGCAAGCTTTCGCAAATGGTCGGACTGACTTTATATATTTCATGAGAAATAAATAAATGCTTGCTAACATCAGGATTTGAACCATGAACCTTTAGCGTGGCAATTGACGACGTTATCACTACACATTTGCCCAGTACCAGGGCACCT
Source organism: Brachypalpus laphriformis (assembly GCA_945910035.1). Lineage (NCBI taxonomy): Eukaryota > Metazoa > Arthropoda > Insecta > Diptera > Syrphidae > Brachypalpus > Brachypalpus laphriformis. The sequence continues at coordinate 133,057,498 of OX246755.1, forward strand.
AGATTTTCATTAGAACCACGATGAGTTCCAGGAAATATGGCAATCCCAAACAGAGCAATCTTTCTTCTGAAGGAATTCTTCTGAGCAATCCTTCGTCTGAGACCATATTTGCCTAATTGCAGATGATAGTGCTGATTGCATTCAGCTTGAGCAATATCTTACGATCAGCGAGGGGAATGTCTATACTCGTCTAAATTTTGTCAATTTCTGGTCGACCTATCTGGAATATTCCTATCACCAGCCACAGCTTCCTTATTGCGTTATTGCAGTTCCGGCCGTGATTTAATATTTCAAAGATCAACGCTTTCATTATCACTACTATCTTCTCCTAAATTATATCGATTAGCACTGGAATTTTGCAAAATGATGACGAAATGTAGGAGACAAACAGCTAGGTATAGGTTGGATAGGATATTATATGCCATATTTATCTTGGAATTGCCTCGGTAGACTTTGTAAAATAAAGGACCGCATTTCTTGAAGACGGGGCCTGTGAAGCTGAGACTTCAGTCGTCCTTCATAAAACCGTAGATGGTTTGTTGCATACACCGATGCCAAGGCATCACTTCTGTATTTGAAAAGCCTCGCAGGTGGAATTTTAAAATGCAATAAAAAATAGGAAGGCTAAACAAAAAAAAAAGTTTGCCGACGAATAGTTAAAAAAAAAAAAAAAAATACGGAGAACCCATAAGGATATCTGCTCAAGACTGTTTGATTTATAAGTAAACTTCTCGTTAGTTTCTAGTAATAAACTTTCGATTTCAATTCAATAAAAGACTGTGATAAAGAAACACCGCATTGGCCACGGCTATAAAAATCTGCAATAAATCTTCAAAGATCCATCCCCATTTTCCCACTAAAGAGCAATTTTCATTCATTCGAATCCCATCAACCTGGCAAAACTCTCGCCCATAAAATCCAACAGCAAATAGTCAAATCGTAAAATTTCCCGAATTAGTATCCAAGAAGACGTACAAAAAACCACACAAGGAAGCTATTTACAGTCTGTGTTTCTCTCTCTCTCGATCGATTGATGATCGTCTTGGATATTCGGGAGTTCACAAGAAGAAGAAGAAGTACTCATTGTTCATTCAAGATCTGCATCTGCATCTGCTTCTTGGAGTCGGTCTAACTACCACCAGATCACATAATCATTGCGATAACATCATACACTCGAGGAGCAGAGAGTCGTTGCGCATCTACCAACAGTCCGATGTTATATTTTATATGCATCACTTTAATCAGCAATATAGAGGAACAAAGGCCAAAAGGGTATACGCTAGCTGGATGCTGGCTGGCCCCTGGATCATCTGCTGATGCACCGCAGCCGAAAGTGGAATCTCCAAACCCAACTGACATGTTTTGATGTAATTTTTATGATTTATGTTTAATTATACGAGCATTGTAGCAACATTAGCGGTGGACATGCATCATCCAAGCAGCATTGCTTCGTACCTGATGCTGAGCCTTTTACCAGTAGCTATACCTCTTAGCCGAAAAAATACTCATAAATTTAAATTCTTTCATATTGTGTGCAATGGTTCGGTTTAAGCCGTACATACCATACCACTGAATGCAGATACATTAAGGCGAGAAGAAATGGAAATTCAGTTTCAAAAAATGCATAGGCATCCGAAATAGGAAGCTCTATGATGTCGCTGTCTTAGTTGTTGTTGTCGTCGTCGTCTTCGTCGTGGTGAAGTAACATCTCACAGTGGGGTCGGAATATATCAAAGAATTCCAAGAAAAGATTCCCTATTTGTATTTCGGTATCTATCTGTGTGTGTGTTTATGATATTTGGCGGAACATTTATTTCAATTGTACAAATTGTCGGAATGTTTTGCATTTGTTGTGTCGACTGCAAGCATATTTATGATGCATTCTTGGTTATCCCCAAAAAAAAAAGAAACTGATTGTGTGTTGTAACACAAAATCGGTGCAGGAAAACATAAATCATTTTGCTCAGATACATAAACTTCGCATTACGGCTTTCGCAATGGTTACGCATGAACTAATCCTTTAATCGTGGAATAATCAACAAAAAGGGATTGCTAATGGATGCATCTGTAAAGAGAGATATGGATACAGGAGCGCCACCATGACCAATTACACCATAAAAGGCTCGAGTAGTGGGAAATTTCAGATTTACGCTTTATAGGAATGGTATATTGACCTAATTGGACACATGGAGCGTTTTTGGCATGATGAGGATGCCATATGTGGGTAGTGGTGGTATCTTTAGAAACAACTTAAGAAAAAAAAAATGCTCATACCGAAGATACCAAGAAGGGATATTTTGAGCAGTTCAGGCAACGGTCCTAAATATTCAAAAACAAAAAAAAAAAAAAACAGGGCACCAAAAACCAGTGGGACCATACCCGGCGCTATTAACTATCGGGTAGAGTGCTAACAACAATGTTTTGCATTTGCAACAGCTCAACCAATGGTACGGCTTTGAATATGCAAAGGGTTCTGAATGAGATTGCTTTCAAAGTTTCTTTACTTCCCGTAACTCCACTTCAGTTCTTGCCAGATGGTTAGAAGATTTTTGATGAAAATGGATATGGCAGTCTTGACAGGGTTGATGCTTAAGCCCACCAATATGCATAGAGAGTCTGCATGAGTAAACTCAGTAAAGTACAAATGCTGGCGGGAAATGGCACCATGAAGACAGTGAAGACATACTAAAATTCCTCAGAATCTGCCACCGGACTCGTTTCAGAAAGATTCTGCAGTAAAGGGACTTGCAGACTTAATGAATTCACACCACATATAGAAACGATACAGAACGAAGGGAGGAGATTTAATTCTAAATGCCTCACAAAAATATCATGAGTATCCCGATACTATTTCCTAGCAGGACACATTCGCAGTTGAATAAGGTTAAAAGTGATTATGCAATCGGGTATAGAACTGATGAGTTCAGGTACAGGAGTAGGCTTCTACCCAGAGGCACTGATAAAACGGGAGTCCTTGAGATAACACATGGAGAAATACTTAAAAGCGGCAAGGTTTCTACAAGGGAGAAACCTACTTATATTGAAAACATCAAACACCTATCTCCGTAGATAGTGTAGCTGCTCTGAAAACTATGGAGTCGAACGAACATTCAAGTACATAGTCAAATGCTAGATTTTCGGACTTAGTAATATATACAAAACGAAACAGCAGACGAATTGATGAGACTGACGTCAGCTTTAACACCAATGCAGCTGAAACCGATGAGATAATTGTGCAGTACAATTTATAATAGGTGGAAAACGAGGCTAATCTTTGTGACTGTCCAGGAACGACTGCTTTGGATTTTGTACACTATGGCTGAAGCTCTGATACTGCTTCTAGACAGACCCTCTATTTGAATATTAATTGCTCTTTCGTATTTTGTTATAGATACGAGTAGATGTAGGTGAATTCACCGGCACGCATAGACCCCTAAATCCTTCTACGACATATTCTATGATAAATATTGAAAACAGGACGAACTGTCTAACATCCACATTCATCACATTGATACTTATCGTCTAAGCTTTCCCACACATCCACTAAGCGAATAACTCCACCTTATTAGCCCGCTTTCAAACAATGTTAATTGGAATTTTTCTAAAACATCCCCGCCACCTAAATTGAAACCAACATTTTGCACATTTCCCAATGTCTTCCTAATTCACCGTGATTACCGAGAAATTGGCTCTCCCAAACCGTCAATGCATCCACAGCACTCATTATCTCTCACAGAGATGACAATAAATACACGTCTAATAGATGCACGACACCATAAATTCCCCCGCAATTAAGTATAGCGCAAAACTGCATCTCACACCCAGCGCACCACCACCAAGTACCTCACCTTCTTGAAATGGAAAATTGAGTGAAAAAAACGCGATCACCTCTCAAACGGAATTCTGTGGCGGATTGGCAATCTTCTCCTACGTGCGCGCACTGGCGCACTCTCCTCCTCTTCCCAGAAGTTGGATGTGTGAAAAATTACAATAAATTAGTAAATAATCCTAGTTCCCACACGATTCGGACACAATATGCTCTCTGTGCTGAAGCCCTCTAACCATGGGCCTGGCTTGGCATTGTATTCGCAGAAGGTATGCATGGGATGGGGCACATCTTTTCCACCGAAATCGAATGAGAATCAAATTATTTTACATAATTTACTCTCGTGCAACGTGAAAATAGTATCTGTGCCGCCACCGAACTGTTACTCGATTAATCTTTTCCCAAAAATGGTGAAGTGGCTAGAGACAGGATTGGAGCAGCAATCGCTGCCGCACACCGAAATGGCGTGAAGAATGTGCAGCGAAAAATTCTATAAATCAATGCGATTGTTCGGAGATGATGTTGCCAAAGAGTCAGAAAGAAAAAAAGAAAAAAAAAAAAAAAATCGGAAAACCAAAATCCAAATTGTGACGAATAAATTGGAAACTTTAGAGATACTTTAATGGGGAGAGACAGATAACATACTCGTATACACACAATGAGCAGCAGTCACGTTGAGGGCGAAGCCTTCACCAAAGTGCCTTGAGAGAGTTAGTTTCGAGCTGAACTTTAATTGAGTTGAATTTGGGTGTGGGTTCCATTCATACATTCCGTGGTAGGAAATTTAGACGGATTTGGCAGAACCTCTGGAGTTGAATGTGGGACAGTGGACAACATCAAGGTTGTCGGTGTTGGTGCTCTGTAAGGTGAGAGGGTAGTCTTAGAAGCTCCTCGCCAATAATGGCACATCTAGAAAAGTGACTAAATAGTACTCATCATAAGCACTATTACTGTAAATAGTCTAGTTTCTAGATTTTAGTTTCACAGAGTTCTCTGATAAGTTACTGCAGTTTTTTCCCACCTAAAACTTATCTAAAAATGGTTATGCGAACAGTACCCTGTCGACTAATTTCGGGGAAACTCTTTTTATCTTTACAACTCATCCAGCTTCTGCAACGTGAAAGTATTGGCCATTTTGGCAAGAATATTTGGCACATTCATCCTATTTAAGGAAAATTGCAATTCATACCGAAGGAAGCAAGATGTAGATGAACTGAATCCGAAACAGATACTGGCTGAAATCCACTCGAAAAATACTAGGATTGATTTGGTTCAAAATGCATTTCAATTATTCTAAATTCTTCTTCCACAAGTCATACCCCGCTTCTAAGTTCAAATAAAAAATATATACGAGTATTGAGCACAAACAGCTCAACCTAGGCCAAAGAGTCCAAGGACTTTTTTCGGAAAGTTTTCTCATGACAGTTCGTGATATGTGGGACCTTCAAAAAAACTAGTTAGTTGATTATACCACTCAGTACTTCTTCTTCCTATTTACTCTGACACCGTCCTCTACTTCTCAATCAATAACTCTACCATCCACCAGTGCTAAGCAGAATTGCACGACAAGCTTCACTTTGGTGATAACGATGTCTCAAAAATCGCTTACAGGTAAGCCTGTGTAAAGAAGACAAATGGATCAATTAAATGACTTCTAAAAGATCCTTTAAGATATATGCTTAGACCGCAGTCTTAAGCGTTCATTGGCCGGTGTTTCCAGATAGACATTTTGTTCCAAATATGATCCTGATTAAACATTTATACAAAAGATGGATCAACAAAAGGTTAAACTAATGAAATACACAATGAGATTAAGGCCTGGTGCACATCGGTACGATGCTTAAGAGTGCATTGAGCAAGCCGATTTTGTTTGGAGCATCTTTAACAGACAAAAAATCATGGAGTCCGAGTTCCAAAAAATACGAGCAAGCTTTTGATTAAATTTGTCAATTTAGTGAGTAAATGAATAAACATAATTTATCGCGTGTGAGTCAAATTCGTTGACTTTAGCACGGTCTTCTGTATTTGTAACTCTAAACTAAGTAGCTGGCTGCATGAATTGAAAACCCAGCGGACCATAACCTATGAATTAAGCTAAAAACCTAAAGCATTTTTTGTACTAATGATCTGCGGAAAGTGCTCAGGATTGCATACGCACATTGTCCTTTAACGCGTATCTTTGAAAACTTCATTGGTACGTAAGAGCATGTTTTCCGGTGACAGTGTTGAAGATATACTATGAATCTTGGCATGCAGATGCAGCAACTGGATAAGATGGAAGAGCATTTCAAAAGCAATAAAGGGAAGCTTGCAAAGAAAAAAAAAAATGCTTGTTTTTGATTCCGATCTGTGAAGCCAGTACATATATATTTAAGAAGTCGGCGTTCTAAGAGTGCGAAAGCGATCAGAGTTGCAGAAAATTAAATAATTCAGCATGTAATTCGTTTGAGTTTTCCAAGTTTTCATGACTTAAATTTTTTTTCAGAAACCAAATCACAATTTTTTGTGACACATGAGTGACAATGGAAAGCTTGAAGTCAAAAGAATACAAACTCCTTTGCACTTATTGAAGCCACTTTACAATCATTTGCACTCATTGAAGTGAGTGAAGTCTTCGAAATCATTGAAGCCCTAAAAGTCATTAGTACATACCGAATTGTGCTAAATACAAATATTTGGCGCAACAGCTCTTTAAAGTGCCAGGGCCTAGCTTCTCGCAACCACTCATGCTGTGTGCGTTATATTTTTCACACGAATGGAAGGGACCTACAGTTTAATGCCGAGTCCGAACGGCGATTTGAGAAGCTTTTTCGTGACAACAATACTCTCGGATGTTTGTCAATCGCTCGCGAGAGGTGGGACCGTGAAAAAACTTTTTGGTGTTTTCTGGGATTCGAACTTGGAACCTCATGCGTAGTGATCCGACACACTAACCGCTTACGCCACGGCTCCCACAATTGTGCTGTCTTTGTGAAATAACTAATAAAGTTGATGAAATGAAATGCTTTCAGTTTCAGTTCATAAGCTTCAATTACTTTAATGATTTCCCTGACTTCAATGAATGCAAAGGAATAAAAAAATTAGTGCATTATTTTGATTTAGTAACTTTTTTTTATATTGAAGCCTCAATTTTACAATCCTGGTAAAGGTAAGCGAATTCTTAATCCGATTTCTCATCAAACAAACCCCAGGCAAAGCACCGGAAGTCTTTAATAAACTCCTGTTAGTTATCTTTAGTTGGATCTTAATAATTCGACAAGCCTTAATAAAAAGTGCTGTGTAAAATTCCTTTGGAGCTTCTCTAATAAATATAAATGCAACTGATGACCCATATGCCACTCACGCTATAAAATAAATCTTAGATTCGATTAGAATACACCCTCGACAACTGCATTCCATTGCTTATACTTCTCAATATAGCGCTTTAGGGCACCAATACTTCAACCAATCCCACATAGAGTCAAAGTAACACCTCCAATTGCCATTTCTCATTAACAGCCACCAATGTCCGACTGAGAAGTGCAATTTCGAGATGAAACTATCGCACCTACTAGTTCACCCATATTTTCTGAAATGGAAATCACCAACAACAACAACGCCTGAAACTATAGGGAACCATGCCAATCTGGGTGTACATGTAAGCCCGCAACGAGGAGACACTACAAGAAAGAGGAGGCTCAGGGACTCAAAAAAAAAAAACCAAAGCCCAAAGCACCGGTGTCTGTACTTTGTGCGCGCTCCAGCATTAATGTGGCTTATGGGTGCGTTCTGTGAACTCCACGATTATTATTAGCTCGGCATGCACCCAATCTCTCAGCCTTGTTGTCGATTTTTTTTTTTATCTTACCTCCTTCTTTTGGTGTCTATGGCTTCACCGAACCCCGTCTTCAAAGCCGGGTTCATTCTGTTTCTTCTTCTGTTGTGTTTCAGAGTGTCTCTGTGTCGTTTTTGGCTCTCAAAGATGGTTACAGTTCAGATGATGGTGCTTGGTATGCACCACCTCGATCTCTGTCTTGTTTTATGTACCTGCTGCTCCGTTGGATTAACAAAAAAATAATAAAAAAAATAGCGAAACACAAATAATAGTAATAAAGTCGAAGAAGTCAGGTCGGAGTCTTTGATTGTAACATGGATTACCTTTTGGGGGGCTTGAATTCCCACTTTAGGAACATAGTGCACATCAAGCTGGGGCCAGAGAGATATTGATTAGCTAAAGATGCTCGGAAAGAGAGACAGGCTAAAACGAGGGTGAGGTATTCCTCCATACGACACAATGGCATACTAACGACAACACAACGACATCGACTTACTGACTTTAAGAAGAAGGCATGCCACCAGACACTAGGTATGTGACTTGAATTAGCATTGTTGAGACTCCTCGGTTTATTGTGAATTCTTTAGTGAATTTGGGTCTTTCGCGTTTGGGGGAGCGACAGAGCATACAAGGGTCACCTGCTGTAATGCCGCGGTGCGCTTGCCACATAATGAGGTGGGTTCTGTAGTCTGTCTTCTTGTTGGACAGAGTCAATTTGAAACCCAACCATAGTTACTCGAAAACAAATGACGTCCGTGTCATTATCGAAAAAAAGGAAGGGGGCGGGAAAAATGATTATGAATTCATAATTCATTTTCACAGGTACAGGAGAGCACAATCGCAAGTACAAGTGCATGTTGCTAAGAGTGAAGTTATGTTGCCTAATGTTGCTAAGTGCATCTATCATGTCTGTCGAGGATCACTTTCGATTTTGTTTTTCGTTTGTAACAAAAAAAAAGGAGGGGAAAAAAAATCGAGAAGGAGGTTTGCCCATTTAATTGGCTTTTGAATTAATGGTATTAAAAGGGATTTGCATAAGTTAATGGTGGTTGACTTTTCCCATAGAGATGATTGGTTTCACTGTTACATAATGGATTCGAGGTGATGATCCTGATGATTGAGAAGAGATACATTCGGTCCAAAATTGGTCACAGACAACATTCATCTTCTATTCGGAGCGCTTGTCGTTTATAAGAAGAGCTACTTTGCCTTTTTTTCCTGTTGCATGGAGTGCATGGGAATGCGAGGTGACATGGAACGTGTGGTTTTCATGTTTTAATGCGGCTTATATGGACAGTGAGCATCTTTATTTTCATCGTGATAAATAGAGATATTTGCTGTGGAATGTAATTAATGCATGGGGCTTTTATAGACCATGATTATGGGGTTCTAGTATGCAGGTTTAGTAGATGAGATCACTCGTAAGAGGTAATACATGCAATTATTAGAAATCTTGCTAAATTAAAAGGAAAGTGAATAAGATATTGACTGAGCAACAGTCTCCTTTGCCATTTGTAGCACCATCATGGTCACCCAGCTGTCTGCGTGAAGAAGTCAATGACAATATATTCCAAATAAGTGGTGTCTCATTGGTATCAGATGGTTACTGTTACGAGCTGAGAGTCATCTATTAATATCAGAGATCTGTCGTGAAAGAAGACAGGTAATTTCCTGGATATCAAAGGTCGGGATCAATCAAGGTGCTTGTACTGTTGTCATCTAAGGATTTAGGAAAGTTCTGAATTTCTTAGAGGATGGCATTAAGGATAAGAGTATAATTGAGCAGAAGACTTTATGTTGCCTTAAATTACCACAGAGTTCTGCATAATGTAAAATCAGGACAGGATGGTGGACGAAATAGCTACCTTCTTGGATGGATCGATGATGGATGGCAGAGCTGCTGGCTATCTATTCAAAAGAACTAAGTGTGGTCTGTCATTTGTGTTTGGGGACGAAACTGCGCTGTACCACTTTAAAACGGTCAGGGGGTAATATCCTAGTAGCACTGAAAAATCAGGCAAGGATCAACTATGAAGAAGGCATAACCATATTTCTTTAAATAAGTGTTTCCTTTTGCTCTCATTGAATGAGTTGGAACGTTGTAAACTTCTCAAATGGAAACTGTGTCGTATTAGGCTAACAAAAAGTAAGAAATATACTATGCAACCACTACAAAGCTGTTGGTGTGGAGTGTTTCGAGCGCAAAATGTGAATGCAGAGATGTATAATACGCCTGTGATTGAGGGGTTCAATTTGGAACTTCAATTTGAGTTGTGTGTCTTTTATTTTACTATACGAGGTACAGATAATAAATAAAAAGTTGTGCTCAAATACCAGTCAATTCTGTGTAACTATAATAAATACATAATGTATGTGACCTACGTGAAGTAGACAACTTCGAGTTGTCCAACGTCATCCAGTGCTAGAAAAAAAAATAAAAAATTAAGAGGTATTTTTGTGCTCTCCCGTGGGTCGTAACTGCGAGGTGCTACTAATGTTTTTTAAGTGATGGGGTATTTATACCTGTTGTATGCGTCATTTGTATTATTTTAATTCAATTCCTGGCAAATACAGTCAGTATAAGGCAACGGTATTTGAAGTAACTAGAAAGCTTCACAAGTATATCACATATAAATTTTTAATTGGGGTTACGTATCGTAAAATATTAAAATTCTGAAAATTCTTTGTGAAGCTATGGCATTAATTGATATCGTCAACTAACGATTGGCTACGTGGTCAACGATAAGACTGAAAGGTTTGAAGCAATGGAGATAGCAATACACAGGTCACGCCAAAGTGCTTACGATGCATTGCCATCTTCCCAAAGTCACTGACCATCTGTCGACTGAACACAGTTTCAGGATGGGTTACAGACACTCAATACCGAACAGAACTGAGTGAGCACAATGCGATGTCCTATACAACAAATCGCTGTCAATTTTTACAGACAGGTCACAAACTAAGGACGGAGTCTTCTCAGGAGACCTGGATATCCACCTCTCTTTTAACCGTCTAAGCCACTGCAGCGTTTTCAAGCCGAAATTATCACTGTTCGCCAAGCCGCTGGCTGTTTAGCGGTTAATATAGTATCAATATCGGATATTACCATATACATCGTCAGGCAGCCATCAAATCCCTCGCATTCAGCATTGCGAGGCAATGATAGACTGCCGCGTATCTCTTAACTAGATAGCTGGACACTACAACATCACCTTTTGTTGGGTACCCAGTCACTGTGACATACGTCTTCATAGCCAGGTTAACTTTTAAGCAACATTTGCAACATGTAGTTGAGAAGGACACAAGAACAACGGCTGCGCTGGCAAGGATGATGCCAAATATTGGAGGACCTAAATAGAAGAAGATACTGCTCTTAGCAAGAGTTGCGGCGTTGATGATGTTTTACAGCTCCAAAAAATAGGCAGGTCCCATGAAGACGAAATCGTACAGAAGGAAAACGGAGGCGGTCTACAGAATTGATGCCTTGAGGAGAGTACGCAGCGCCTTTCGAACAACCTCCTAAGGTGCGACATGCGTAGTGGCTGGAATGGTGTCAATAGACCTACTCGTTAAAGAAGCTGAACGAAAATATCGTGCCAGCAGGACAATGGTGCCAACAGCGACGAATCGACCACTAAGAACAAGTCGCGAAGAATGGCAAGAGAGATGGAACTTTTCTGACAAAGGCAGATGGATCAATAGCAAGCATGGAGAGCTAAGAGCTAAGGCCAATGAACTTGTCAGAATAGGAACAATTATACCCATCTTGCCCGATAAAGGCACCTTAGGTATACCAATCACTACACGCAAACTTAAATTTAAGCTGGATGCTGTCGAGAGTAAAAAATCTTAGGTGGACAAGTGGATCAACATGTCTAGCGACAAAACAGATTTGGGCGTTATATTTTTCACACGAATGGAAGGAACCTTCAGTTTAATACCAAATCCGAACGGCGATTTGGGAAGCTTTTTCGTGACAACAATACTCTCGGATGTTTGTCAGACGCTCGCGAGAAGTGGGACCGTGAAAAAACTTTTTGGTATTTTCTGGGATTTGAACATGGAACCTCATGCGTAGTGATCCGACACACTTACCACTTACGCCACGGCTCCCGCAAGCTTTACTTAGGAGCCCCCAATTACAACGATTTAGGCGACCTGATAGATATTGATATTTAGAGCTTCCTAAGTTCCATAAGAAGCTCAAGATGGTTTGAGCGAGTGGATAGAGAGATTTTCTCCCATGATTCACGTTGTATCAAAACGGACCTTTTATTGGCCTAAGTATATGGGCGATTCTTAACTGGTAGCCACTACAACCTAACCTAACCTAACCTATCGAGAGCTAAACTTCTACCTGACGCAAATGCTTACTGCTCATGGATGTTTCAAAGCCTATTTGGATACGAAGACAACCCTTATTGCTCAACGTGCACAGAAGCAGCCGAGGATGCAGAACACATCATGTTCCACTGTGCACCTTATCACGAAGAACGTAACTTGCTGGCGAACAGACTGGGTGTGGACTTAATATCAGGGAATATCACCAGACAGATGCTGAGTACACTAGAAGCTTGGGAAGCAGTAAGTGAAACTGTGGCTACCATATGAAAGAACAACGAAGACAGGAGCGACAGCGAAACGTGGCTCAGGCGGCTGCCAATACGGACGAGCCGAGTATGTAAGGCTGAAACCCCCCTTGCAATGAAATGCTTGACGGTAGTGCCGCGAGAACCAGGGGTAGGGGGGAGGTGGGTTTAATGGGTGAAAATCACACACTGCTACTGAGTACGGGCTCAATTTCGTCTTTGAAAGATTCCCACTTTCCAACGCAAAAAAAAAAAAAAAACGTTTTCACCAGATACTGTGCTATACGAAGGCACGCCCAGAGATAAGGTACCTTGTATAATGATTTCTGCAGAAGTTGTAGGGATGAAGAGGAAGTAGAGACCATTAGTCACTTTCTACCACGTATGCTGCTCTCACCAATACAGGAAGGCTGCATTGGGTGAATACCTTTTCAACGATCTAAATGATCCCGGCAATGCCTGCATGGCTAAAATTAACTCTTTCATACAGAGAAGTAGATGGTTCAAAAAGTAAGAGACTTTACATATCGGAAGTACAATGGACTTATTTCTTCTCTAAGTGCATCCTCATCGAGGGCCGTTACTAACCAACCAAGCAACCATGTCCTTAATTGGCAAGATATGTTCTATTTGCAGTGATTATATATAGTGAAATTTATTTTTAAATTGATATTCAAACTAAAATTGAATGTTCATCAGCAATGATTTTAAGTTGGAAATATTATTTGTACATTTTGTCCTCACTCCCAAACTACTAAGATAAATCTAACAATAAAAGTAGAACGTGCCCATAGTTAACCTTAATATTTTTAAAACGACATTTATCTGCTCCAAAAGCCAACCAATTAATTTCATCAATTAGGTTCATAAAATTCTTCTTAGAAAGAAGAAGTTTGATGCCTCTTAACCTCCTCTTATGCTAATAATCTTCACATTAAAGAATACATTTTTATATAACCACAAACGAATAAAGTAAAAATTCGCACTGCAACCGCATATTCAATAAAACCATATGATTAATTTACCATAAAACTGATCTTCACCACTCTTATCTCGACTAAAATACATAATCTCTGCTCACGTAGCTCACAACTCACCCAAAACACATCAGATAGCATTTTATATGCGTGATGCAAAAAAATATATAGTCATGTTAGCCAAAAAGCGAAAAATCTTGTTCCATCTACCGAAGGCCATCTTTGACCAGAACAGCAACCAGCAAGCGCACAAAACATCGCGCAGTCGCAACAGTCACCGTCGCAACATCATCTCCTCGCAAGAGCGACAAGACCAGTTCGCTTTGAATAATTTAAGAATTATAATTCAAAAAATAAAAAATATAAAAATAAAATCTACATTATGTGTGTGTGGAAAAGTACAACGAAAATCTTCAAAAAACATCCATAAAACTTGTTGTGATGAGTCTCGCCTGCGGATAGGTGGATGTTCTTACGTGCAACCGTGTGGACAACTTAGACAGATGGGTTACAAATCAAAATGTGTGGGTACATGTTGCAAATTGATTTGTTAAAGGAAAACTGATGACGATGTTTAGGTATCCAATAGATACGTAATAAAAATCAAAGAAGTTGTAGCAAACATTTTTTTTTTTTAAATTAATATTGGCGAAGGAATTTCAAGCTGGTGCTGGTGCTGTTGCAAGTGATTTATGATCAGCACGGTGGTACCTCGTAAAGTGTTGCTGATGGGATTAGCTAGTCTCTTCGGTGGTGGTGGTCAGTGTGCCTTTCCAGCATTTTCGGTTAATCAACAATCTTGTATTTGGCATCACACAACCTAAAGGGGAGGGAAAAACCAACACTAAGAGTAAACAAATTGTATTGCACAATGAAATGTTTTTTTTTTTTTAAGCAAAAATAATAAACTTTCGTTGATTGTGGTTCCCTGTAGTACTAATGCTGTATGAAGCTGCTGTTTGCAACTGCATACGATTGTTATTGGTCAGCATGCGGTTACTCCATCACCCACGAGAATCGAGTAAGGGATATAGAGGGAAAAAAAAAGATTAATAATAATAATTATTTAAATTAAACTTTACCCATTAATTAGGCGGTGGAGATGAGGATGGATATGGAAACAAGGCTCACTCTTAGTGCAATCTCATAGTGAACACAAGAGATATACAACGTGTCTAGCAAGAAAAAACAGTTTTCTTTCGAAGAATATGAACATTCTGACCACGTGATAATCTATGCGGCTTATTCATCCAATATTCGCAAAGTTCACACATTCAGAGAGGCCAACGTCCGCTCTTTCCACTTTCTTATTGCAGCCAAATTTAGAGCTAGGCTATTCAATTGTTAGAAGCAAGAATTGCACAGAAGAAGGCGAACCCCACCAGCAGATCAGTAGAAATGAGGTGAAGTGGGAGGTCTATGATTGCTTGTTTCCGGATCATAACATCGCCGAAATAGGAAGAAGAAGAAGAAGAAGAAGAAGAAGAATTGCACAGAAGAGGGAATTCACCATTGGACATCTTGGCATGTTTGTAGATGCCAGCGCCTAAAGAGTGTTTTGATTGTGCACCCACAAATGCCAATAACTAGTGGACCAGTATCGGACCATCATCAACGATGTAACAGATACCACCAGCTACACCGAGGTAGAACCGGTGGGTGTGAAAATGAACCAAATAGCTAGCGGTGCGAGAGATACGAGTAAGTATGAAGTCAGAGTAAGGAAGTCGACTTTCCTTGTGTTTAGAACTGGCTTCGGTCAGAGTCTGAGCTGGGAATGGAATGTAGTCGTATTTTCACGGACGGTTCCAAAATCAGTCAAGGGTTTCTTATCTCGTCTGTGTGTCTGTTTTCCAAGCGGAAACTTATGCAATCCTAATGGCCATGAACTATGTTGTAAAAAACAGGTGGAACGGCCTAAGCAATTGTGTCCGTAGTGACAGTTAGGCTGCGCTTAAGGCCTTGCTTAACCCTTTAACCACTTCCAAAATAGTTCGTGAAACCAAAAACTCTTTGAATTCGGTCACAAGGCTGAATTCTCTGTCTTTTAACTGGATCCCAGGTCATACTGGGATCTTTGGGAACAAGATCTCTGATGAGATTGCTAAACAAGGCTCAGAGGAGGCTTTTCCAGTTCCCGAACCAGCGTTGGGTATCTCTGCGTCCTCGGTTAGGGCTTCTATTGATGATTGGGTCTCTTATGAGCACAATTGTGTGTGGCATGACTCTCCAGGATGCAGGTTGGCTAAACGAGTGCTCCCGGACGTCTGTAAGAAATCAGTGACATTCTTGCTGTCTCTCAGCAGAAAAGACTGTAGACAACTTATTGGCGTCTTGAAAGTCCACTTTGCTTTTGCCAAGCACCTTAAAAAAAAAAATAAATATTTGGCGCAACAGCTCTTTAAGTGCCAGGGCCTAGCTTCTCGCAACCACTCATGTTGTGTGCGTTATATTTTTTACACGGTTGGAAGGGACCTACAGTTTAGTGCCGAATCCGAACGGCGATTTGAGAAGCTTTTTCGTGACAGCAATACTCTCGGATGTTTGTCAGACGCTCGCGAGAGGTGGGACTGTGAAAAAACTTTTTGGTGTTTTCTGAGATTCGAACTTGGAACCTCATGTGTAGTGATCCGACACACTAACCACTTACGCCACGGTGCCAAGCACCTTAACGTGCTGGGATTAAGTGACACTACAATCTGCGACGCTTCTGGAGAGAGCAACGACGCCGCGGAAGATTATCTCTGTGAGTGTCCGGCCTTTGCTCGTATCAGGTGGTAGATCGTCAGTACTGATGTGGTGAGTGCTGGTACTGTAAGCTCCTCATCACTGAAGTGCTTGCTTGGCTTTCTTAGAAAGACAACGAAATTCCAATAAAATGGGAAAATCAGGGTTTGCTCTCTGGTAGCACAATGAGCCAGTTGTGTATGAGTGCTCCAGTTGAGCGTTTCCTATCCCGACAAAAAAAAAAAAAAAAGAAGGACGGTGGAGATAGAAATCTACCCAGTCTACCAGCTCAAGAAAGGGGAAGAGTCTCAAGCGAATGTAGTCCGATAAATTGAAACTGCCTTTAAATCCGTAAAACAGGCTCTCCTAAGCAGTGAAGGAAACCTAATCACCGAAATGCAGGTGATTGTAGATGTGCTTAGGTAGCACTAAATGAGCTTCAGCTGAAGAAGATAGAGAAAGAAATTTCGATTCCATTGAATATAGAAGTAACACCCTTTCTGCTTCAAAATAAGTTGGCAAGTCACGTAAGTCCGTGAAACGAACTTCAGGTCGCGACTAAGCTCTACACTTTAAAATGAATCCAGAAGTATGCGGTGCATTGTGCAGTTTGAGAACAGCTTATCTGAACTATTCCAACCATGCACTGAATTTATTCAATCTCGTGGTCCAGCAGATTGTGTGCAGGGAATAAGCTGTTGAAGCAGCGTGCAGGGCAAGTGAGGAGTGTAGAAAGCGATGACTCAGGCAGAAACCCTTCGCAGGGGGTGTTCGATAAGTAAGTAAATTCATTCCACTAAACAACTTTTCGACTTTTCATTTATTGTTTCATACGATCTTTGCAAATACTCTTCATTTTCTTGGAGGCTTCTTCTATAAGCCTGTCACAGTGCTGAGTGAAAAGTTACAAAGCATTTTGGTGGAATGAAACCATGAGTGGAATTTATTCTAATATAATATATTATTTACCTATTACCCCATTTAAAGAAGAATTAAATTAAAAGACTTACAGAGTGCAAAGTGAAAAGTTGCTCGAAAAATCAAAATCGAATTATATTTCGAACCCTCCTCTCTCCTCGGCAAACACCACCATTATAAGGACTGAACACCGGTATAACTACATATGTGAATAGTAGACCTCACTTTTTTTTAATGAAAACATGGAAGCCCCACTGTATTCATTGAAATTATGCAAATGGGATACAATAATGAATATTCTTCTTCCACCACCATTATACATTGGCAACAATGTTGTTATCCAGTGATTAAGTGTAAATAGCTAAATAATTTTCCATCTTTTTGCGTTGACCGTCAACAAAGCCAAACTTATATGTCTTTCTTCTGAGGACAAAGTCTTATTCTCCCTCACTTCCCCCACCCACTACCACTACTTCTTAACCACATCTTGAATTTCAAGTGAATTGTTGCAATGAAGTTGTTGGCACACAAAAAATGTATCTTTCATTCTGTTAATCTTTTTATTGCTTAGGATTTTTTTCTTTTTAATCTGTTAAGGTGTCGTGCGGCGTGGACATTAATCGCATATAACGGGATACATTTGTAAGAGAAAAAAATGCAAAGACAAGACACAGATATAAAAATGAAAATAAAAGTTGCTCGTTCAGTTTATCAGATGCAAAAGAAGATACTGCGGCCGGTTCGTGGATTACCCACCGACCGACCGACGTTTCATACTATAAAGAGATGTTGGCCGTGATGTTATGGAAGATTTGAAGAATCGGATGGACGACGACGACGCTGCCGACCGCCGCGGGCGTTGTAAAGAGCCAGTTGCAAATTTGTAATTAGCTAGGTATTTTAATTCGATGACTATTACACTAATAGATGCAAACTACTTGACATGCACTAAAGTACGTGTATTTGATTTGCATTTGGAGTGGCTGTTCGCGCACGGATGTGCAGAGAGTTGTGAAATATGTATACTCTCAGGCTAAATACATAAATAGTTCTAATCAAAATCGAAAGGTTTTCGGAAAGGAGGAAAATTATAGTGGGTAGGTTCCTTTCCGCGGGCGGCGATTTCAATTACAAGTTTTGTCTTACAGTAGCATGTAAGGTGTCTTCAGTTTGGAATGCAAGAGTTGTGTAATCAGATAGTTTACCAATAAAAGCATTAATGATTACGCCGTAAAACGATGTGATGAGTGTTCGATTTTATGGTAGTTCCTGAACTAAGTATAAGTTGATAAATTAAAGTTTATAGCGAAGCAAACATCATGCATATTCTGATGACATAAAACGTCAGATGACAGGACGAGCAGTGAAAATTGCAGAGATTTATGTCTTAATCTTGCAAGATTTCAAGTATTGATATTCAAATTCACATATCACTAAATTTTAAATCTGTTTAGAGCACTTAGAGCTTTCTAATTCCTAAAAAGTGTTCGTTGTGCGCCATCTTGGAAAAACGGAAACGATAGTTGAAGCCATCTTTGGCTAATATTTTAACATTTTGTCGAAGAATTTCGCATATTATTTGTTCTTTCTGAAATTTCATATTTTCTTGGTGTTATGCACAAATATGTTTTGGTAGGATAACAATAATATTCTGTGATTCTTCCACAGTCTCACTTCTCATCTTCAGCTGATATCATGCTAGTGGACATTTTACAATATCATTTTCAAAGATTCGCAATGCCAATTTCTGATGCACCCTGATTTGCATATTAAATCTACTTGTTAAGCCCCAGACGATTTCAACTTGAGTAAGTATCTCGTTTATGTTATTATCATCAGTTTGATGCGATTAGTATCTTTCGTTCAAGCAGACGTTCACGCAATAGAAAGATGCGCCAATTTCAACCACGACAGGCAATATCGTCGGCAAGACATAGCAATACGGCCAGATAACCAGGCCGCAATTAAGGTACTAAACTTATAAAAGATCGAATCAAAACTGGGATGGGAGTGCCTTACGAAAATCAGCAGATTGGGCCAAGTCAATAAATTAACCCTTCACTGGGTACCAGGACATGTAAGAGTAGATGGAAATGAGACAGCCGATGCACTAGCAAGAAATGGCTTTGGACCAGAACCATTCTGGGGCTTAAAACCGCACAAAATACAGGAAGAATTGAAAAGAGGAGAACAAAGCAAATTTACCAAGCATTGGGACGATCTTACTCAACTGACACAGGCCAAAGAACTTTGGAAACAAACTCGAAAAGAAGCATTCTGACAGGCATGCATATGGGTCTTTATAGACTCAAGGAGCAACTCAGGTAACTGGGTGGAAAAGAGAAGGGACAATGCAGAATCCGCATTGACTTTGCAGATATACCAGTACTCCTTTTCATGGAATATGAAGCACTAATTCATAAAAGAAGACATCATCTGGGAGAGATCTACCTTCGCTGAATCCACTTCAGATACTCCGTTTTTCCAAAGCATTTGGACTAGAGGAGCCGCTCTAACTCCAGGATCCCATCGAGTAGAACCTAGCTATGGTGGGGCACAATAGATCTATTTAGGTCGCAATCTACTCATAGTTGCACCGCACATACATACATAAGAACACATACATCTGCAACAAACCGTCTCTGGCGAAAGCAAAGAGTTGTCGTTTGCGGTTTGGCAATTGGTAAGTGATTGGTAGGTGAGATAGTTCCCTACTTCTGAAATCTGTTTAGAACTTACAGTCTGAACTACGAAAACCAAAGTATGGCATTCCATTAGTACAATGGACCAGTTGTGTCTGAGTGCTCCAGTCGAGCGTTTCCCATCCCGATAAAAAAAAAAAAAAAAAAAAAAAAAAAAAAAAAAAATGGCTTTCCATTTCTAGAGGTTTTCCCTGACAAACTTCTTGTCTTTTTCACATTCCTTCTTCTTCGCCAAGCCTCAAGCTCAATTAATAATAATCAACAAAAAAAAAAAAAAAAAACAACTTTAAATTTCTTCACGTCAACAAAACCATGTTGCAACATGATTTGGGGTCATGTTTATCTGTCAAAAGACTTCATACTAGACATCATCTTCCAACCATTAATCCATCTTAGCTGCAAACCACACAAGAACCCAAAACTGATTCCACGCATTAATTAAGAGACGCAAAGTCTCGCAAAAAATAAAATAAATTGCTGCGTCACCTTTATTTGGCGGGTAATTATCTTGTTCGACTCAATTCGGTAATGAGCGCCACTAAACCCCTCCGATTAATTAAGGCACAAGTAGAAAAAAAGTAGTCCCATAGAGATTGCAGCCACACCATAATTACACCCAACCATAAACGAATTCAATCGATGTGCATTGCACAGGTGAATGATTGACTGATTTATAGGAAGATCATTGGCATCAAAAAGATGATGCTGAACCAAATATGTATCTACTATATGGTATGGTAGTCGCGCAACATTGTCCACACTCAGTCTCTACGGGATACCCATCAAAGACCAGCTGTACTGGTTAATTTCTTGCAGAAAAAAAAAATTAAATTCACACTTTCAAGGATGATCTGGGCGGCTTGGTTGGTCCAGCATTTGATGAAAATCTCTATCTGTAGATATGAACACAGTTTTTCTCTAGCTTATCTTTTTTTGCAGACAGTCCGAAGTGATCAATCAACGCCGGCGCGGTTTCGGATGGTAGTCGGGACAAAAATGGTGACAGCAAACAGAAGCTTTACTACTCGCTACCACCGCGGTGTTATTTAATATTTTTTCTTGTATGTATTTGTATCTATTGGTAATTTTTTCAATGTTTGCACTGTTAACAGTGCTAATTTCGAATCTTTTTGTTTCAACAATTTGTTAGGCTTCTCCTTGTGTGGAGAGGTTTAGTTTGCCTTTACTTTTTTTTTTGCGAGCGAATATGATTGATTGAACGGTCGGACATCCTTTAGGTGTAAATTGGGGTATAATTGATGGACAATGAGTGGCGCGGTAATACTTGTAAAATCACTGTTAAATACTCGTAAAACCGCTTTTTTGTGCACCTTTGGAAGCATCGTGTGGCTTTAATAGATTTGAAGGTCGGGGGAGAATGCTTAAGTGATGAATAAACGTACAATGGCTTCTGACTTATAGGAATTTCGATTCGAGTTCAGCGTAATGTGCAGGAATTGCATGTGGATTGAATTCACATAACATATACTCGTAGTAAGGGGGTATTGTCCATATCAACTTTAACAAAACAGCTATGGCAAAAATCAAAAAGAATACAAGACCGACAGTAATTCTAAAAATTCTTTTATCAACAGCCTGATTGGCCCCCATGAAAGTCCACCATCGATCAAATTTTCACACTTCGGCAGATCCTGGAGAAAATCCAAGAAGTCCAAAACGATACTCATTATCTCTTTATCGATTTCAAGGCCGCCTATGACACCATCTATAGAGAAAAGCTTTATAGAGCCAAGTCTAGTTTTTACATCCCTGCCAAACTTCTTCGTCTATTCAGGATGACGACGGAGAATGCTCACTGCTCCATCAAGGTCGGTA
This sequence comes from Brachypalpus laphriformis, assembly GCA_945910035.1. Lineage (NCBI taxonomy): Eukaryota > Metazoa > Arthropoda > Insecta > Diptera > Syrphidae > Brachypalpus > Brachypalpus laphriformis. The sequence continues at coordinate 133,078,887 of OX246755.1, forward strand.
ATGACCTCACCGAGACCTTTGATGCCGAAAAAGGTTTTAGACAATGTGACGCGCTGTCATGTGACTTCTTTAATATTGTACTTGAACGGATTGTGCGAAACTCACAAGCCAACACCAGAAGTACAACTGCTTGCATATGCCGACGATATTGACATAATTCAAGAACTCAGTGGGCTGTCACCGATGCGTTTGCAAGCATTGAAGCAGAAACGGCCAAAATGGGTTTAGCGATAAACGAGGATAAAGCCAAGTATATGCTGTCAACAAGAAGGGACAGCCAACACCGATGAATTGGACAGAACGTCACAGTGGGCAGTTATAGCTTCGAGGTGGTAAGGGACTTTGTCTACCTTGGCTCTGCTATAAACTCGAAAAACAAGATCAGCGCAGAAATCAAGCGAAGAATAACTCTTGGCAATCGCTGTTTTTTTTTGGCGTATAAGGCAATTCAAAGTCCTGCTTTATGGCGCTGAAACATGGACTTTATTAAAGGAGGACGAATATATCCTTGGTGTCTTCGAGAGAAAAATTCTTCCTTAGATTTTCGGTCCCATTTGCGTTGACGGGTTTTGGAGGAGAAGATTCAATCACGAACTATACGAGATGTACAGCGACATCGACTTAGTCAAAAAACTGCGCATTGAACGTCTGAGATGACTAGAACATGTAGAGCGAATGGACACCAACGCTCCGGCTCGCAGAGTCTTCAAATCTATCCCGGAGGGACGACGCAGTAGAGGACCTTCTCACCGTAGGTGGCGCGCACAAGTCCAAGGGGACCTCGACCAACTTGGAGTGTGCAACTGGAGTTAATTAGCTAAAGACCGAGCTAAATGGAGAGGCTTGTTGCTTGAGCGTCACCTAAGTAGGTAAGTAAGGTTGAGGCCCAGGTTCACCCCGAACTTAGCGTAACATGAATTTTTATGTTAGTTTGACAGCGAAAACAAAAAAAAAAATATTATAGAGCTCAATATGCCTCTTAAAAGAAAAGACTTCGGAATAACGAATAGAAGGCCTCTGTTTACATTTAAAAGCACACAATGGGTTTTTCCCCAGTGGTATGTATTACTGAGTTAAAATCAGACCCAGAAATTTGAATGGAAGCATCGGATTTAATTCAGGAAAATCATATGTTGCGTCGCTTTTATTGTGAAGAAATCCTTGATGTTATGAAAACTTTGGGATTTTTAAAACGTTATTACTTCGTTAGGAAAAATGTACAAATAGATATCTAGAACATAAGCAATAAGACATTTTTCTGAATATTTCCATAAAAAAACGGGTTTAATCGAAAAAATCCATTTATTCCCCTAAAGAATTTTCTCAAATTTGTTCGTCTCCACATCTCCACATAGAACCAGATACGCTGCGAAACCCGCAAACCTTTCTCCAAAAAATGTCACTAGTCTAGATTCAAACCTTATCTTGATGCTAAAATATTTACAAAGTCAACGGAACTTACATAATGTTATTACACTCGTCAGGAATCAAAGCCTACCTACCCACTTTGTATCATTTAAATAAAGCTCCCATTCATCTAAGCCTACTTACGTCAGAGATTCGTAAAAATAGTTTCCCCTAAATTTGCCAAAAATACAATACCGGTCCAATAAACCGGCACAACACTAAGGTGTAACCCAAAAACCACACATTAGGAACTCGGTTAAAAACCACACAAACTTTGGTAAGACTTAAACACGAAAGCGACTCAAAACGAGAATTTCTATAAAATCCAGTTCTGTAGAACAAAATCCAGACGCATTTTCAGTACATCAACGATGAGATGTGCTAATTAATTCGCCGCCAATAATTAATTCGCATGAAATTAATTCACCTCGACTATGGTCTCCGGCATTAGAGAGGCACACAGAGAGATAGAGATGTGGTAGCAGGTAGCATCGGTATTAGCATCACCGGTAATCGCACACTACCCGATCAGATTGGCGCGGAGAAAAAATGTACGACAAGCTGCTGAAGATGGCGTTGATTGCGATGAGATGAGATGATGATCGGCATCTCTGGTGTTGGTCAGCAGTGCACTGCACAAAGGAGCATCTTTGTCGCCGTTGTTGGAACCGGCCGGCGGTCAGTCGTTGTGTCGGTGATGAGGCGAACGGCGCGGCGCCGATGGAAGCGTGAAATTAAAGCACCGTTGCTGCTACGACCTTGGGCAAGTCAGAGTTTGGCAGAGTGTGTGCCGTCGATGTATCTGTGTGTATCTGTGTATAATTATGTCAAGCGGACATAAATGCAAATCGATGCCAGATAAATGTATAAATTATCGGATTTATTTTATAAACAATTTTTTTTTTACTTTTTTTTCGCGGTTGGAATTTTTTTTTTTTTTTTTTTGCTTTTGCAGGCAACAACAACGGCAGTCATCTTGAGATACATCTTCGTTGGATCGCATGTATTCTTGAGGAGTGAGAGTAAGCACTCATCGTGATTAGCTAATCAAATACCTCGACCAGGTATGGTCATCACAGCCATTCTTGGCTGAATGGTTGTCTGGAACCAGCTTCTGGAGGAGATTCTGTGTGATAGAGATTCTCATACGGAGCGTGGACCGGTTATTTCACTTTTACTATCTACAGATTGTAACAAGTGTAGTCCGGGTACATCAACTTATTTTTTGTGTGTGAGATTCTTTATTTCTGCGGGTTTGGATGTATTTTTTGCTTCTCTTGGTTTTTATGGCGACAGCGACGGACGGTGCAAACTGACCGGCAACGCGTCTTTGGTGTGTGCTCATCATCATCACAGCGCGGCAACATCAACATCATTTCTTTTCACCTGCAAGGTTATCGAGGAGTGTGTTATTATGGAAGTGTGGTGTGTTGTGCTGTGATAGGTGGCATCATAGACAGATAGAGAGATGGTGCGGGGTTAGAGATTAGTTGATTTATATTTATGATCGAATGCATGGAATTACCGTTTTTAGCATTAGTGCTTCGTTTTTTTTTGCTATTTTTTATTGGATCTATGCATTTACATCCGGATTGACATGATTCTGGAATTTTGCACTTTGAAGTATGCAAATAGAGTGATGGAATTATAATTGGAATGATATATTATTCGAGGCTATGTACATACATATATTTAAATTTATAAGATTAGGTCAGTGGTTTTATGGCGAGAAAGGTAGTAATTCATTGTGGGAGATGACATGTCATGAAATTTATGGCTCAGAGATGACAAATTGTAATATAGATAAAATTAAAAGGATTAGGTATGCCTTGTTGCGGTTTTGTAGTACAGGGTTTGCATCGAAAAGTTGTGTAATCATTTTAAAAGTACTTCCCGGTTTTTATGCAATGCAAGCATGGTGAATAACAAAAGAGCTCAACTTGTAGAAGGTACTATGTGTGATTTCACCAACGTAATGCTGCAATCTTGTTTTAGGTCAAAAATTATGACACATAAAGCGGTGTTTGTAATGTGAAAAGATTGGCGCCCAACATGGGGCTCTGACTTTTTTATCCATTCCCCTTTTATTAACTGCCTAGTAGTATGTACATATATATGTATGCATTTGAACATGAAGTGAAAGGAGTAACTAAATTTTGCTGCAGTGATTTTTCTATAGGAACCGATAATAAGTGTTTATTATTCCTAATGACTTGAATATTTTTTAGTCGAACCGTAGATATTTATACAATATATATATATAGTAGGAAGAACAGACAATTTTGAAAAATTTCGATGAACACATTGAAATACGTTAAGGCAAAATGCTAGAAATTGTTGCTTTTTCTGAATATTATTAATGAAGTAAATTCAGGCAAGAACCTTGCTCTTAATTATTAGATGTCTCAAACAAGGTTACATTAGAATCTCTACAGTGGTTCAGGAGATATGGATAAAGAAAAATATAGCCTCACAAGTGGTCACGTACTTCAAGTCACAAAAACACATTTAGAACTTTTCTGTGAGCACTACGGTACATGTGTCTGTTTTAGAATCCATTTCTTCCTCGTCATTATCGCCACAGATACAAATGTAGTATCCTTTACTTCAGTTTCTCATCTTGTAGATTGCGATATAAAACATGAAAAACAATAACTCCAACTTTACACCGATAAAATAGACTCGAGCTCCTTCTATAAACTTGTGGTCTGGTAAACTATTACAGGGCCTTGCAAAATAGGGTATATGGGAAATAATTATCCCATCCATTAGTATTGTGCATGCTACATTTTTTTACCTGCAGTTAAGCTTAACCGTAACTGCTAAATCAAGAAATTCCCTTTTTGGACGTTTTAAGACGTTCACGAGAATTGGTATGGCAGAAGAACTTCCTGGTTTGATTCATTAACCTCCCGTTTGGTAATTTAAAGCCACTCAGCCAGCACATGAAAGATTTTGGTGCATTTTAGTTCCATTTCAAGTTGGATATTGTAGCTAATGCTTTCGGCATCTAAGTCTGTATAGGATTAAATAAAATCTTAGGAGAGATACTGTGATACTACCTTTCTATTAAGAGATAATGTAAGATTTTTCTTTATTTGACACAAGCCACCAAGATCTCACTAGCATCTACTATACTACAGGATAAGTGACCTAATCTGCACCATTTCAACACTGCTTAGCACATTATACAGTGAAATAGACATATAATCTCTCAAGAAAGGTTATAAACGTTGGTGTGGATTAGATACATACTCGTACGCTACAGCTCGATCGATAGGCTAGTCTACGACAAGTAGAGATCTATCAATCTACTAAAATTTGTCCGCAAGGAAATCCGAACTGCTGTTGGCGTCCTGAATGGAGACATTGATTATTGCAGAAGCTGCACCGACGAAGAGGAAATATAACCTATTCGTAACATGCTGTTCGATTGTCTTGCACTGACCCTTAAAAGAAGCATTCCTCTTGGCAGTTACTCATTTTCAAAGCAAGATGGGCCACGAAACATTGAGCCAAACAAACTTCTGAGAATCACATTTTTATCTGGGTGGTATACCTACAGTTAGCGGTCGAAGAAAAAATGTTAAGTTCTCAGGGTTAATTGAAAAAATTGGGCACAATGGACAAATATGTGGTCTAAGTGAGCCGTCAACAACGAAACCGATTTAACTAAGCAAAAGAAGTTAGCGCAACCATCAGAAAACTAAAAAACAACAAACCCGCTGGCTCTGATGGCCTCCCAGTTGAACTTTTTAAATACGGAGGCGATATTTTGGTAGGGTGCATCACCAAGTCACCTGCCAAGTATGGAAAGAGGCAAGCATGCCCGACGACTGGAGTATCAGCTCTATATGATGCTCCATCTTCAAAAAAGGCGGTCCTATGTATTGCAAGAACTATCGGGGCATATCTCTGCTAAATTTCGCATATAAGATCCTATCCAATGTATTGTGTGAACGTCTAAAACCTTTCTGCAACACATTAATCGGCACGCACCAGTGTGGCTTCCGGCCCGGCAGATCGACAATAGACAAATTTCACATTAAAGCAAATCCTGGAAAAGACCAACGAATATCAAGTCGAAACTTACCACCTTTTCATCGTCTTTACAGCATTCATTGCCTTGAACTCTACCAAGCGATGGCCCAATTTGGGATACCGTCAAAACTTATCCAGATGTGTCGCGTAAAGCTCGAAACCACGCGATGCTCTGTGCAACTTGAAAACAGGTCTTCTGAACTTTTCCAAGCATGCACCGCGTTCCAGCATGGAGATGCGCTGTCATGTGACTTCTTCAATATTGTGCAGGAGCAGATAGTGCGTAGGGCAGGTGGAAACACAGAAGGCATTATCTTTCACAAATCCATCCAACTGCTGGGATACGTAGACGATATTGACATCATCGGAAGATCCCGCCAAGCCGTTGTAGAGGCATTTACGGCAATTGAAGAGCAGGCAAAACGAGTAGGACTTGAAGTAAATGAGGACAAGACTAAGTGCATGTTGTCAACAAACAAAAAATTATCTGCTCTGAGGTATTTAATGAGTTTACCTACCTCGGAGCAAACATAAATCCCACAAATGACACCTTCCACGAGAAATGTTGGTCTTCATAACTGGAAGCAGCGTGCCCGGGATCGCAGAGGATGAAAGGTAGCCGTGTCTCAGGCAGAAACTCTTCAAGGGTAGGGAGCCCATTAAATAAGAAAGTTAACTAACCAAACCCTTATATGTAACTGAGGAGTCTGCTAGGAAGAAATATGGAATTAAAAAAGGCTCATTTGAAGAGAACTCGACTGTTTATGATAGCTAAAGTACTTCTGAAGAAATACAACCGTAAGACAAGTACAACAGTATAGGTATAGCATTTTAGGATTCTTCTGAACAAAGACTGTCACTAAGAAGCAACCACGTCATACATTAAGATGACATTCAGAGCATATCACTCTATTTTCTGTGAATGGTCGTATCCAATAGATGGCCTTCCCTCACAAAAAATTGTATAGATTCGTGTCTTTGCTATAAAAATAAAACGATGTTCGTCTATGCTAATGAATTGGAGGTTACGGCTTGAATTGTTTGTGAGGTTGCTATATCATTATACACAGATCAGGATCGCTAGTTCGGAGAATTAATAAATTACAATAATTGTTGATCGGCAGGGATGTTACATTATAAAAGTTAAATATATAAATCAAGTTATTGGAATTATATTTGACGTGGTTATTGAAAAAACTACTTAATTTAAATGCATGTATCAGGGTCATATACTTTCTCAATAAATAAAGCAATACTGACATTTGCGTCAGAAACATTACTTTGATATTTATCACTATCATCTTTAATTCTACTTACCAACTTTGAAATTTAATTTAATAAGCGTAAACCAATCTTTTTCGGAACACTTAACACTCGAATCGCATCAAAGACGGCAGATATCTTTTGATGTTTCTTAGAAATAGAATTCCTAGAATTACCGGACCAAAGAAAAAAATTCGCATGCAACTGCTAATCTACTAAAGAAAACCAATAATTTCTTACATTTCCAGCTTATGCATAACTTCGATCTTCAGCTTGTTCTAAATCAAAACAACGACAGTTAAGGCAACAAAAACGAAAACCAGAAACTTAATTATATCAGTTAAGAATTAAATATGTATCTTTCCATTTTATTCTACAAATACGAATGAATGTAAGAGATTTCTTAACACATTCCGCCAATTAAAAACTCGATCAACCTTGTGCGAGAGAGCAGAGCTTCCAATGAGTGTCAATCTAGTGCTTTATAGGAAGTGAATATTGTTTCGCATCAACACTGCGAAGTTATACTTATATTTAGCAACATGTATCTAAAAATAAGCGATGCCTCGATTTCGATTAAAAAATATCCAAACTGGTTTCTGAGAAAGAAATGCTGAATAGAGACGTCCTTGCGAATAAAGAAATATTTTCTCTTTCCCTAATCGATACTTATAGATACTTCTGTATCCACTTGTCTGTTTTTTTTTTTTTTTGGCGATGACATGAAAAATTTTACTCGTTAACAGGTAAATCAAGCATTTGCAACATTCACTACTGACGCAAATTAATCGAATATGCATAGGAGGGAGGAGAAGATGAATTCATATGCAAATATATCCTTCAACCAGTTGCGGTAAATTACTGGATTTTATTAAGAGGAGACTTATGTTGCATACATATGGTAGTCGAGAATAGAGTTTTGTGGGGTCCATTAAGCTCAGAGTTAATGGAAAATTGTTATATCTTTATTATGAAATTTTTTTGTCGGTTTAATGTTTAATGGATGAGCATCAAAGTGGCTCGCAAATTATACTTTACAAAGTTGTGTGCATTTTCCAAGTGCTGTGTTTGAATATTAATGAATTTATTTTCATAGCGACAATGTAAGTCGATTTTGCTAACTTCTGTCTGAGCTAAGTAGAAGGGCAAACTTTTAAGCATACCGTCTCGATGAGAACAGAAGCAGGGTTTATGTGGATGGCTTTTGATTTGACAGAAGATGATCACAGCAACAAGTCATTAGCCTGATGCTAATGATCGATCTTCTAATTATAACTTCCAAGGAGGCCAGGGACTATCTCAAAAGAGTTATCCATGATCTGAATTGCAATTCCGGTCTACTATTTTATTATATTTCAGCTAAAACTACTAACGTCAAATATTACATTCACCTACCGGATTTTGAGCAAGTTCTGTCATTAGAAGATGGTCGTTAGAAAGGGTATTTTATTATGAAAAAAACTGCATAAGCGTGTTGCATGTTAGATATTCATGGTATATTTCACCATGTCGGCTTGATAGTTCGAAACGAAAGGCAACACATAAGTTTAGCAGTCCAGTCATTTTGAAGTGAATAAGAGAGGTGTTCAAAACCATTTCATGCAAGGGACTAGCAGGGTATAACAAACGGCCTTTAACAATCACCTCAATTCAATGTCACAGTTCACGCATTAAGAAATAATCTTCTACACAAATAGAAGATTCTAAACTGCAGTCTAACGTATGCGAAGTTTTGACTTTTAAAATACAGGGTGCTACATTTTCCATATGGTATTCTTTTCAGAGAAATTTTAAAAATTTCACCAAGCTATCTATTCAGGGTATTGAGAAGGTACGCAAACATTTATAAGATTTAACAAAATTCTCTTTGGAACACGCTGTATTTGAAAAATTTAAAAATTGGCCGAAGTAATAAGTTTGGAAAGCTTTAGCTTTCGTTGTCATCTCGTAGCTTCCTGACAGTGCTGGATTGTACATCCAGGGTTGGCAAGATAAAAACTTAAAAGGAAAATCATAGTTGGTTGCTTTGTGTTACTTTTTCTGTAAAATGTGTGGTTTTGAAAAAAAAAATGCCAAAAACCATACTTTGGCTGCCATTTCCTAAAATGTTGACTTTTTGATAAAAATGAAGACTCCATTGATCCAAGACATCATTGAAAAATCGCTCGGAATACGTGGGTGCCGTGGCGCAGTGGTTAGTCTGTCGGACTACTGCGCGTTAAGTTCAATGTTCGAATATCAGAAAACACCAAAAAGTTTTTTCACGGTTCCACCTCTTGCGAACGTCTGACAAACATCCGAGAGTATTTACTGTCACGAGAAAGCTTCTCAAAAAACAAAAAATGTCCATCGGATGCGGCACTAAATTGTAGGTACCTTCCATTTGAGTGGAAAATACTTGTATAACGCACACAACACGAGTGATTGCGAGAAACTAGACCTAGGCACTTAATGAGCTGTTACGCCAAATTTTTATATTATATTATATAAAAGGAGGGACAAAAGTAATGTCATAATGTGAATGTGCCATAATTTTTGCAAATGGCGGCAAATGTCATTGTGCTTTGATATTTATGTTGTAGACAGATAGAGAATTAGTGGACAAGAAACAATGGAACAATATACACCTGAAGAACGCGGAATTATTGTTACTGCTTATTTGACCAGTTTCCAGTCTATTGTTTTAACGCAGCGCGAATTTCGTCTCCTTTTCCTCGTCGTCCTGCACCATGTGCGTGAATAATTAAGCGTTAAGCTGAGCATTTCGTGGTGCAAGCTGGGTCCACTAGAGACTGTTTGGTGCGCCATTTGCAGTGAAAAAGTGATTGTCGCCTATTTATTTGAGGACGCCGACGGCACCGCCGTAACAGTAGCTAGTGAGCGCTTCAGACAGATGTTAAACGAGTTTTTTTTTTTTGCCGTAAGCTGTTGAATTAGGTCCAGCATTGTTGGTTCCAACAGGATGGAGCAACCCCTCACGCCAATTTCCGGGCCGTGTGATCCCCCATTTCGGCGATTTGAACTGGTCGGTCGGATAGCCAGATCTGACGGCGCCAGACTTCTTTCTTTAGGGCTATTTGAAATCTCGCATTTACTACAACAAACCACAAACCTTGCTAGTCTTGAAAGATAAAATTGAAGAAGAAATCGCCAATTTGGAGCCAGATTTTTCGCGAGCAACAATTCAAAATGCCGTAAAACGAGCACAAATTTGCGTCTCCTCAAGAGGTGGTCATTTGACCGATATCATTTTTTCAACTTAATGCCATCAATTTTTACACCTTTAAGTAAACTTTTCGTGAAAACAGAGCCCAATTTTGTTCATTTCTAACAAAATGGCAGGCAATTCACATTATGACTTTACTTTTGCCCCACCTTGTGCATGCACAAAATACTCTATACAGAAGGACGAGACATTTCTTTTTTATCCATAATGTCATCGAATATTCCTTTAAATGCCCACAAGTTTTTAATATTAACTCAAAGTTATATCACGCTCATTGAACAATCCTGTATTTCATAATTTTGGACTCATTCTGCGGGAAGGAAAGAAGAGAAAAAAATGAACTTAAAAAATACGTTACCCAACTAATCTAGCACAGGTCTTTCTTCCTTTTAATAATAAAAAAAAACTTTCAAAACGCCTCTGTATTCTCTCTCTATTACAATTGTCTAAACCAATGACGTCAAATACAAACGTCAGCCAAATCAAGTCCGAAAAAAAGAAGAATGCCTAGTCTAGTAAACCAACAAAAGGACCCGAAGCTAAATGGCGTGGGATTTTAAAATCTTATTATAAAAATAATTCATTTATTTTTCTCGGAAAAAGCAGTTCTATTCGCAGAAGAATATGGTATGATAAGTATATAATTGTATGAAGAAGGTGGATGAGAAGAGAAACGTCAACACTGTGGTGTTTCCCGTTCAAATAGGATGAGATACGGATATTGGCAGCTTACAGATTTCAAAGCGCCATATATAGGAAACTAACATGGGACGTGACATACCTTTGGAAACATGTCTGATTTTTAAACTTTACGAATAAAATAATTAATAAGACGTTACTTACAAATGCTGACTACAGCATTAAAATTACACAATATCTTTCTAATTAGACTTTTGTTATTGGGTACAGTGTAGGTATGTTGGATGAAAGTATCGTTTGCAAAGCTGTTGTTTGAAATGTTCGCAAATTGCTGAGTATTTGGAAAACCTCTAATTCAAATAAGAGACTATGTTGAATCATGTTTTTAGAAGAGTTTGTATGAAGTTTGAAGTTGTAGCTGTCAGAAGGATATTAAATATCAAGTGAGCAGCATGAGGATACACGGCATTACATGGTGAGTAATGTTGATAAAGAAGTAGAAGGTTGTGTTCAAATGCCAGTTACTACTATTTATATACAATATACATGTTCATAAAATATATGTGAGTTGGTAAATTAGGTCGTATGCTACAATTGAGAAAATGAAAATATATTATTGTGCCTCCTCCCTTTCTTCTTAGTCTTTCTTTTTGAAACAATGGGAAGATTTTATATGTTAAGTGCAACATTTTTACTGCATCATGTATGAGCAATACAATGCTGATGACGCAAATGCTATATTTTAGACGTTTTCGCTAATTCAAAAAGGTGGAATCAGCAATGCAAGGCTGTGGAATTACACAAATTTAGTCAGGCAGTAACTCAAAAACTGACCAATTCTTGGGACGAAAAAAAGCTTGAGAATATTCGGTGGGCTATCCGATAAGTAAAGGGATGAAAAATGTTACTATGTACTTTCAATATCAGTGGAGCAAATTCCCGCAGGAAGAAGTGAAAGTGGAAGTTTGTTTTCAACGAAATGCTCGATACCACCTGTGGACATGTATATGACGATTCTAGACTTTACTCATTATTCACATATTAAAGGACTTTTACGAATCATTAATTGGATGTTCACAGCGATGAGAGGTCTAATGCTCTCATGTTCTATGGGACTCTTATCTCGTAGAGGAAGAATACATCTAAACAAACTCAACCAAGTCCCAAGGCTATGGGAACTATGAGAACAGGCAGCAATAGACATCCAGATTTAACTCTTATCTAAATACTACTTGATCAAGTGATCGCTTCAATGCGTGCAGAATATAATTTCTTTTACAGAGAAATAAAATATAAAAAAATAAAATATATTCACAACTGGCCCATTACATTGAAGAGCTTTCTCCGATGTTTGTTACACTTTTGGTGTTTTTAGCGATTCGAAACGCTTAACCTCACCTTCAGTAGTGCGAAACATTGACACCTGATCTGCGGCGATACCACTGTAATATGTACTAAAATACAAACCAACAAAAAAACAGACTCTCAATAGAGGAATCTAAAGTGTCTTGACTTCAAACGGATTAAAAGAAATCAACCGAACATACATCCGATGTACCTGAAAACCTGCTAAACTTCTTACTATATTCCCACAATTTTTCTTCCGATTATAAACTGATGCAACGCCAAGCCACCGCTAACCGCAGCTCATAAAAGATACTCGTCGTGCACCACTCCCGATAACTTTCATTTTAATCAAAACCCGGATAGAAGACCGATATTTTCTCAGACTAAAGGATGTGTCTACCATAGCCTCTTGTCGTCATAGGAATCAAATAAATTTTTAATTATCCATCGAACAATAAATTAAATTTATGGCGTAACAACATCACTTATTTCCCACACCCACTCTCACCTCCGAGTAAGAGGTATGTACGTGCTTCATCAACTAAGCGCACTTTCGGCTTTACAACCCCACAGCAACTGACTACCGGAAAGTGGAAATTCATTTTACTCAATTGAGAGAAGGAGGATGATGTGTGATCAAAGCCACTTCAACCCCCAGCCCCAATAAATTGTCAATAATTGAATACTCAATAGTTTCCCTTCAATTGGAGTCCATCAGACCGTACGTCTGAGTTCGTCACTGATTCAATTGCCTTGTAATATTAAAATAATAATCAACCCACCACCCCAAATGCGAAATACACATGTTCGGTTATCCGCCGACGTTTGATAAGGGTGAGTAGAAAAAGATGATACACACATGTACGTGCGTACATATGTATGTGAATGTGTGAGGTAATCAATAAACTTTTTCCAAATGACGTCATGAACATTGGTGGGTTACTGGTAATGTATACTTAAATTTCTTTTGTGTTTCCCTCCATCTCTCTTTCTCCGTGCTTACTACTCTTTTACCACTTCACACAACAGAGCAGCAGCTTTGTGTATGGTGGTCGTTTCTTTTATTTTTGTGTTGTGTTTCTATGGCTCAAGGTCGTTTGGACACTATACTATACCATTGTGGATGTATGTTGCTGATGGATGGGTGGAATGAGAACGAGAGACACATATACACAGAGAAAGAGTGAGGTAGTGTATCAGCTATCTATCACACGCGACAAGCTCGCACCAATTTAACCACCCACTCCACCGTATTGGGGTATACCACATTTTCCGCCCGACGATTACTTCATATTTTAGTCGTGATGTCGTTGTCGTTGTGTTAATTTGTATACCGTTATTCTTATATGGAAGTGTAACACACTGTGGTAGGTTATGTCGAGCAGTTTGATATGGCATTGCCAGATGCAAGCGTTTTTATGATTTCCTTTAAAGAGAAGAAGTTGTATTAAATTTTTTATATCAGTGAATGCAATAACTGACTTTGCTTAACGAAATTTTGTATCTAGAATAATTAAATTACTGTCAATTCTTTAGATAAGTGGAAATAGTCTTTTGTTGTACAGAAATTTGATACCAGCAATTTAGATTATATTGAAACGCAGATATGCAGATTGAATCTTTTTTTTTAATATGGAATAACTTTAAGGAATATAAAGAGGTACTTATCACTAAGCCAATAACCTTCTTACCAATGAACAGCACTTTAAACAGATTGCGATAAGTTTATAAGTAATTTCTGAAAGTTAAAATACCTACTTATCAATTGCTGTTGCCTTAAGATCTCGGTTTGTTCAGTTTTTAAAGAAAAGTGATAAATTTTGATGTCAGATTTTGTATTGTTTTTTTTTTTTTTTCTTAAATGCCTCCCCTAAAACGGATCGTATAGTACGCTAACCCTTCATAAAGAAGATGTGTAGTCATAAATAATATGACATACAAAGATAATTTACAGATTAGCATAAAGAAATAATTTTTGTCCATGTAGCACCACACTGTGCATTGATCTTATTGAACATTGTAAATGTTTGCATTCAACTGTCTTAAAAATCACTCGTGTTGTGTGCGTTTTATATTTTACACGAATGGATGGACCTACAGTTTAGTGCCGTATCCAAAGGGCAATTTGTTTTGAAAAGCATTCTCGTGACAACAATACTCTCGGATGTTTGTCAGACGTTCGCGAGAGGTGGAACTGTGAAAAAACTTGTCGGTGTTTTCTATAATTCGAACATTGAGCTTCACGCGCAGTGGTCAGACACACTAACCACTGCGCCATGGCGCCCTTTTAGGAGAGTATTTTTAGGTGAACGTAAAGTCCTTGGAAGAATCCTTCAGAGGATTTGTATAATATTATTATATTCTCTTCGCAATTCATTATGGGTTAAATGAAGTATCGCAAGGAGAAAATCACACCTTCAGAATGAAATTTAATTAAATGACTGGCTGTTCATACATATACATATGCATACATATATTGCTCTTTATTCAATAAGATTAAAAGAGTTTTTATACCCATTTTTCTTTATTTAGCATTCATCTTTATAAAGTTTTCTATACGCGTTTAAGATCAAGAAATACATAAGCTTTTAACTGGGTCAACACTTGAATGCTGAGAAAACTGGGTAGATATATCAATTAAATAATCTGAACAAATTTAAAGAACTCGAAAGAAGCATGCAATCAAATTTTGTCAAAAGAATGAAGCTCGTGCCATCTTTATTCAATGGAAAGTCGCAGAAGTCATAATGGTTCCGAAACCGGGAAAATCTCCAAATGACAAAAAATCGTACAGACCGATATCGCTACTACCAATAATATCGAAGGTATTTGAAAAACTCCTTCTGAAACGGATTCTTCCGGTCATTGAAGAGAGACGCCTAATACCTGACCACCAATTCGGGTTCAGAATCAAGCATTCCACAATTGACCAGGTTTATAGAATAACCGACGAAATTGAAAAAGCCCTTGAGGAGAAAAAGATTTGTTCTAGCGCTTTTCTTGACGTATCTCAAGCCTTCGACAGGGTTTGGCACGATGGATTGAATTATAAGCTAAGACGAATCCTTCCGGAGCAACTTCATAAGATCTTAGAATCGTACCTTAAAAACAGACTTTTTCGTGTTAAGCACGGAACTGAATATTCTGATTTTAAAGAAATCGCCGCCGGAGTTCCGCAAGGAAGTGTCCTTGGGCCTATCTTATTCTTGCTGTACACTCGGGACATACCTCAAACTGAAGGCACTATTGTAGCTACGTTCGCGGACGATACGGCTATTTTGGCAACGGAAAGTTCAATCGAGTCAGCAACCATAAAACTCCAACGAGCCTTGGATAAAATCTGTGAGTGGACAAAAACTTGGCGCATTGTTCTTAACGAGACCAAATCGACGCATGTTAACTTCACTTACAAGAAAATAATCAACCTTCCCGTTTTCATTAACTCGGTACAAATACCGCATGCAAACGAAGCTAAATATCTGGGAATGACACTAGACGCGAAACTTAAATGGAAACCTCACGTTAAAAAGAAACGTGACGAAGTCGAAAATCGACTTAGAGAAATGTATTGGCTAATTGGAAGATATTCCAAACTAAGCGTATATAACAAACTGCTTCTGTATAAGCAAGTGCTTAAACCCGTGTGGACGTACGGTATACAACTCTGGGGTTGTACCAAACCAAGCAATAGGAATCTCATACAATCATTGCAAAATAAAATTATAAGAATAATCGTGAACGCTCCCTGGTATATCAGAAACAATGATATCCACAGAGACTTAGGGATAGCTACCGTGGAGGACGAAATAAAAAACTTCGCTCGCAAGCTTCGTATTCGTCTTCATGGCCATTGCAACTGTGGCATACTCCAAACTTTGGATGTGACAAATCTTACGCGCCGACTTCAAAGAACGAAACCGTTCGAATTAGCGCTATAAGACAAAAAGCCGCATGTCATGACGGTTTCAGCAGGTGCTTTTATTGAAAATCTACCTGCCTCACGCGAATATAAATCTGAAGCTTAAACTACTTGATAAGGTCAAACTTAGTCGTAGTAAACAAAACGAAGGGAAGGGTGTTTTTAGTCAGTAGAAATCTGACACTACTATGAGTACACGGTCTCATAGTGTCTCATGAAGATTTTCACCTACCCACGAAAAAAAAAAAAAAAAAAAAAAAAAAAAAAAAAAAAAAAAAAAAAATCTTTATTCGTTTAATTGGCACCTAACGAGGGTTGGATAAAATTTAACTTCTGCAATAACTCTGCTCCCCTAAGTTCTGTATCCAAAAGGGATTTCTTTTGATATTTTCCCACGTCACGATGTCTTCTACTTTAAAATAGAATTGAAGCCCTCTCACCGATTCAATTAGATTTCTCATTGAGAAGCCTAATTATAGTCCTTCTCTGATGTACACTTCTCTGGCAACTCTCTACATGCGTCACTGTCATAAGACAATTCATTTCCCTACACGACATTTCCTCAATTTTTATGTCTTTTTGCTCCAAAGTGCCAACAAATCACACATTCTATTCCATCACTACCCCCTCTCTTGCCAACCCAGTCATGACAATACGACAGGAATCCCAAATAATGAATAAAAAACAAAAAAAAAAAAAACGCTCTACTGAATGAAAGGACCCTTCCACGTGCGTTACTGTGATGATTACAAGGTTTTCCTTTTTATGATTTAAATATGAATTCATCCCTATCATACACGTATCCTACGCACGCGCATCCTCACATACACATCAATCGATTGGCATGGTTTTGACGTCACTAGGTTAGTGCGAGGTTATCGATCCTGGGGATATACACAACAAAGAGCGCATGGAATGGATTTAAATTTTCACTCGCTATACACGGAAGGCCGACTAGCAGCGACAATGTGTAAAGGAATTCATCTTCATCACATCGGAGAAGGGAAGGTGAGCCCACGTGAAACCACGTCATCGTTGTAATCGTTTGCCAATGCGCGAGTGGGTGTTGGGTGGTATATGTGGGACTATACCCATCGATTAAGGGATGAAGTACAGAGGTTTTCCTTTCTGATGGAATTTCCTTTCCCTTTTCGGTGTTGCTTTGTCGACAAACCGTCGTCGTCGTTGACGTCCTGCGTCAGATGAATGAAAATTCTTCATTCGCACTCTCACTACCGTGTGTTGGCTTACATCGTCATCGTTGTTGTTAGAGTTTATCAGTTTGTCAGAATTTATCTGTTTATTTTTATCTTAATTAAGGTGCTTAGGGGTTTTTACTTTCTTTCCTCTGTCGGTCGTGTATTTTGGGAGTAATTGATTCGCTCATCGTTTTGCGCAATGAGTGTGTATATTTTTGGCATCACTGACCCTACTCGATGGTGATGGTGTGTAGGCCTTATCGACGTCATCGTTGTCATAGGTTCCCATGGTGCTGGCGTCAGAGAAAGGGTTTGCTATTTGAAAATAAACCTCAACCCCAATAATTATAAACAATCTGATCAATGTGCAATACGCGCGCGAGCCCCCGTCACCATCATCATCAACATCGGCGGGACAGTCATGTGAGATCCGCTTATAGCCCACCAGTGATACTAATTTCCTTCTCATGAATCTATAACCGCGTCGTGGTCTAAATTTAATCGTATCTAGCGGTGCAGCGCGCACTCGAAACAATTCGATCAGAGGAGAACTGCACTTTTGGCTAAATTTATACACGGGACCGATGCGCCGCCGATGTCGATGTGCTAGCAATTATTTTGCTCCGCAATCAATTCCGCATATCAAGGATTGCTGGCGAATAAGCTGTGGGGTTGAAAGGCTGACCGCTATAGCCCGCATATGAGGATTCTTTTGATTTTTTGCTTAAATTAGACTCCTTTACCAGCGGGGGGGTATTTTTAATCGTTCGACAATTTTATACATGCATGTGCAGTCTTTGCTGGGATAGTCTTTTGCTATTGCATATCACGGAGGGCGGCGGCTTTGGTGAGGCAAAAGTATTTGTTGATTCCTTTGCGCGGTAGCTATAAATAAGAAATATAAAAGTCTCGTGCCAATTCGGATAAACAAGTACGGTGATGAGGTATTTAATTGGTGTCGCCACATAAAAACAACAAGACAACCAAACTAGATGGCGGAGGTCTAATAAAAGTTTGCCTTTCGTTCTATTTTTCGGGAACTGAATATTATTTTTTCTGTATATTGACAGAAAATAAAAATTATATATTTTCATAGTGATGACTATTTAAAGAAAGATGTCACAAATTGAACAAATTTTTTCTACAGGATGATTGGGTTTTGACAGAACTGAAGTCGTTAGCTTACGAACACTTCCATGGATGAGACTACTTACTAGAAGAATGACAGTTCGAACAGAATGGCATTACTTTGACACTGACATGGAATATTCACGAAGTGAGCTGTATTTCTGACAGAAGAATAATCAAGCGAAATGAAGTATGCTAGCTTTCTTACTGTGGGTATGTTTGTGATAAGTATTGGCAAATGCTGTCAAACCTTCTAACATAAAGCTGGAAGAGGCAGCTACTATTGTAAGTTTGTGCTTTAATCGTCAAATACTGAAAGAAAGAGAAGATAGCCCATTGCTAGATAATATTTTAAAGGGCTTCGTCAATCATGCCTATAATGTTTCAAACGAAAATACGTATACTAGTGCAGTGGAGGTTGAACTAGAAAGGAAGACAATTTTATCGGATGTTTTTCGAAATTTACTGTGGAAATAGTAACGACTCTCAATAGTAGCGCAGGGCTCGATTGTTGGACGAAAATTATATTTTATCGACATAAATCAAATTAGAACGCATAGATTAGCTAGAGTGCCGAAATAATACCTAGACTGCTTCCATGACCAATACGGAATAGTAGATCAACGGTTACATTATCATTGTCGTCATCACATCAGTGCCAAAAAACAAAATCTATTTTGATATGTAACAAACACTGTAGTTATGCGGGAAAAGGATTAGAAAACCAAGGATCTGTAAAAATAGTGTATCCTCTTCTGGGAACTAGATCAGTATTACTTTCCGGTCATGTATCTAATAAGATCTAAAGGATTTCCAAAATACCACAATTTTTCTATCCTGATCAAGGACTTCCTCAGAAGCTGCAAAAGTGCATCGGAAAAGGAATCGAAGCAATTTTAATAGAGTACCTTTAGTAGAGTTTTTATCTTTTAGGCTAAGGCTATATAGCTAGTTATCCATATGTAGGTAGAAGGAATCCACTCCTGCCTCTCCAGATCTAATGCAATTGACATTTTTTTTTCCTCTTGTACCACCTATGCTTACGTGGCAACGACACTGCGTCCTGAAAGATCTATTATATTGGAGGGTTGGAGTTAATCTAACAGACGTACTACGTCCCTTATGAAAGTGAGTATGTCTTTAGTAGTGGAGCATTTCAGTTCCACTGAAGTGAATATCTCCTTGTGGAGAATACGTTTCCTTAACCAGTGTAGTGCCGCGCATTCACAAAGAATGTGTTCGGATGTTTCATCCTCCTCTAAACATAACCGACAGTCCTTTTCTTGCCACAGGTTCATCTTGTTAAGGTGGTATCTCAGGACGCAATAGCCAGTAAGAAAGCTCACAAGCTTCTTAATGCTTTCCCTATCTAAGTTAAGGATTTCCTTATAAGAGTACGGCTTGGTTAATCGTTTGGATTGTCTAAGACCTGGCCCATTGGTCCAGTGGTCGAGACGAAGTTTGTTTTCCCATTCGTTAATCAGCGTTGTAGCTGTTGCCCGGTTGACGCCACAATAAGATTTAGGTGCTATGAACGCTGATTCTGAGCCAGCCCTAGCAAGCTCATCTGCAGATTCGTTGCCCATAATCCCTTGGTGTCCAGGGACCCAACCGAGTTTGACCCTGTTGTATTTGGCAAGGTCTTGTAATGCATCGTAGCAGCATTTCACAGTTCTAGAGTCCATTAGGTTGGACGATAGTGCCATAAGTGCTGCTTCGCTATCTGAGAAGATATGTATTCTAGCGCCTTTGATCCCCTTGCGGAGATTGTGTCTGGCGCAGATCTCAATGGCATGGATTTCAGTCTGAAACACAGTGGGAGTCGTACCCCTAGGTACCGAAATCTTTGTGTTTGGGTCCAAAGACCCCAGCTCCAACTCCAGAATCCATTTTCGAACCGTCGGTGAAACAGGTCAGACTTCTAGATTCCAGTGTTGGAGCACCATTGGACCGATTTTCGCGGTCCAATATTTTCATTAAGCTACCACTGATTTTTTGGGATTTTCTATGACATTCAAATAATATTGAATATGCGTATCAACAGCAACGAATCAATTTCTCCACTTGGGTTGAAAGCTCTTAGAAACCTTAGTCTAAAAAGCAATTAGGAAACACGACTTGCAGAAGTCGTATTGATTACATAAATCAAACATAAGTCTAAACGAAGATTTATGTATAACTATGAAAATGTGTACATTTGGAAAGAATTCTAGAAGAAAATGACTGGCAGACCAAAGTAGGCACCTACTATTAAGCACTTTATCTTAAAAAAAAAAATCTACCTGCTATTCATTTCGTCATGTAAAAAACCCTCAAAAGTGTATTGCCTGATTGTCAGTGATTCATAGTTTCGAATTGATGCCACTTTCAATGTCACCCAACATCCAAAACCAGTTTCTTTCGTTACTCGTTAAAAACAGATAAGACTAAGAATCTCCATACAATATACGTTTCAATTCGGCTAAAAGATTCCAATTACCGCCACAGCCAAACCAATAAGATACCATCCCAACCCAACAACCACAACTGACAATTAATCAAAATCAATAAATTTTGTGAAAATCTTGTGTGATTAATCGACTCTTTCATTGCGCCATTGTGTGTGAGATGATGGTGTGATGGCCCTGCACTATCCCACACACACATCTGGTCTGATGGTAATAAGTACTCTCCTCATGTGCGCGCTGCAGTAGCGCATGCACCTAGATACTTTTTCATTTGTTTGGTTTCAAAATTACATAACCACCTTGTCGGCCAAAATACATAGTATGAGAGAGGCAAGCACGAACAACTCGCCTAATTATCTTCAATATTCTGTTTGTATCTATAAATACGATTTATTAATCAATTCGAAAATGTAAATTTAACCAGGAAGAAGCCACCACAAATGACCACCAATGTGACATAAAAGTCGCAGCAAAAATATCGCTAAATAAAGCGGAAGATGCTGAAAACGAAGACGAAGATGATGAGAAAGAAAATTCATCACGATGGTTATTATTATTTTCGGATTCTGCATTCTGACGTCGTCATATCGCCATCTCGCCATAATATGCCAACCACCACCACTACCTCATACCTCTGCCAAGTGCAATTGCAAATATGACAGATGCAACGCGATAGATACAGATACAGCAAGTCGATGCTGTTGTAGCGCACCAGTACCAGCAGCAGATATATCCCGCGTTTCATGTGCATTGCGCCGCGGATGCAGCAGGAGCTGGCAGGGGCTTGGATACGCGCGCTTGGGCTTTCGTCATCTTTGGCACTCGCCAGACACTTTGCCCGAGTTATTACGTTCAAGTTCATATGACTATCGGTCGGGGTTGGCTTTGTTTTCCTTCTGTTTTTTTCTCGTTTATGGATGGTCTTGCTCTTGCACCTCTCTTGGCCCAGTTTATTGTGTACGAGTATATCCTAATTCCTCATACTCATTTCTTGCGCTACCCACCGCCGGCCGCCGATGGTGGGGTCTTCTCTTACGTCAAAGACGTGTCGTGTTTTTGTTATATTTTTGCGCTCGCCTTTTGCTTTCTTTCTGGAACCATTTCTGCGATGGTGGTGTTTCACTATTAAATACCCCGTAGGTGTGTGTGAGAATTGCACGTTTGTTTTAATTATATTCAGGTTTTTATTTTTGTTATTTTTGTAAAGAATGAGTTATGAACAGGATACAACTAAGGGGTTAGGTTTTGTTTATTTTTATTTTTTATTTTTTGTTTTGGATGGTAATCTGTTTATAATTCCCATGGGGAAGGATACTTAATTGGGTGGAAGAAAGTTGGTTTAGTTTGGACGAACTTACCCTAGAATGGTGACGAAGGGAAATGAAAAAAAATGAAAAGGACCGCATGTTAACTAGCCGACAGTTGGCAGTGATTGGAATATCATTTTGAACCTAAAAATGGGTTAGTCTGCCAAATGGAATTAGTCTGTTAGACAGTCAAGACTGAGAGGGTTGGTTTCTGATTGTTCGTTTCTTTCATACACTTTTTTTTGTTCATGACTGTTTAATATTTTCTTTAATTTCATAGCATTCTTTGGCAATTACCCCTTATAACCGCGTTAAAATATTTTTACAGAAAGGCAGTGCCCCTTTGAACATTAGCTATTTTGTAATTCTTTTCTCAAAAATTTAGCGCCCTAGTTCGGCCTATAAAAAAAAGCATATACAGGCGAACCACTACCGCCGTGTTACAGGTATTTATCGCAATCCTAAGAATGAAAGGGTGTGTCGGACCACTGCGCGTGAGGTTCCATGTTTGAATTCCAGAAAACCCCAAAAATATTCTTCACGGTCCCACCTTACGCGAACGTCTGACAAACATCCGAGAGTATTGTTGTCGCGAGAAAGCTTCTGAAATATTCGAAAATGATTTCAAGCATATGGCTACTGCTGCTGTTATTAACGAGGTGCATTCTGGACGCCAAATTTTGAGTCACCTTTTCGAATAATGTAGGTATGTCACGAATAACATGAACAATGGCTGCTTTCAAGGCGTTAATTGTTGCTGGTTTATCAGCATAAACCAGTGCCTGCAGGTACCAGACAGGAAATAATCGAGAGGTGTGAAGTCGCATAATCTAGAACGCCAGTCGACAGGTCCATTTCTCGAAATCAACATGTCGCCAAATTGTGATTTCAATAAGTCGATGGTTTTGGTCGCCGTATGGCACGTAGCACCATCCTGCTAATGTCATCCACATTTTCTAAAAGAAATATATAAATCTTCGCGAACTTCATTTTTGAAGAAATTAACTTTCAACCACCTTTAAAAAATGTCTACGTTTCAGAGACGAATGGAAATCCCGACGATTTTTGTATCGGTATCTATTTAATTAGATAGTCAAATTGCTTGGTCTCTTACTACTGTAGATAACCACTTCTTTGGTTGATTCAAAGCTAGAATGATCTTAGTGCGAACGACTTTCATATACACTAAGCTTCAATGAACAATATGACCCTTTCATCAACTTAGTATGGCACTCAAAGAAGTTATGATGCCTCGTACATTATAGCACATCAGGCCGATTCGTCTATGTATTCAGAGACTCTTTGATTGAAACATCGGGCGGTCATCTTCTGAATTTTAGATAGCATACTGCGACATGGTGCAATAAAGGACTACTGTACAATTTTTCATCTGTGCAGTTGGGTTTTTGCTGGCAGGACTTAAGCTCCTCACGAGTTCTACAAAGGTGCAGTATAGTTATATACTGTCTAAACGAAGTAGTTTGAACTCAAAATGCTACATTGTGTGTGAAAGAAACATCTCACATATCGCCAGGCACTATCGTTTGAGAGACTAAATTAGACCACTGCGATTAATCGGCTCGAATCCACGCCTCTCTTCCAACAACCAATGTCACCTTCAACACTCTCACGGACAGAAAACGTTGACATCTAGAAAAATATTACTTTATTAAGATAATCGAACTTAATCTAGAGAGACTACCAAGATTAGTAATGTCTGAAATCCTTACAACTAAAAGTAACCTGGTGCAGAAATGGGAGCAAATAGCATATAAATGTGGTTTGGTTTGAATGAATTCTAGGGCCGGGCATCTGAAAAGAAAGTGAAAAAGAGATTCTCTCTCGTTAGCATCTCTGCAGCTACGCAGAAAGTATTATGGGAGGTGCCAAGATTGGCTACATGGTCTCTTATCGGCGATTGGCCTGTACCGATGGCTACAATTCTAGCAATATCTGGTTTTCATCTGCTAAGTAGCTCATTTAATTTATGTTTGATATAGTTGGGCCATGTCTTTCTTGATATAGCGCAGCTAGAAAGCGATTTCCACCCTTGATTAGCTAGCTTTAAGAAGTAATTGTGAATATTACCCTTGAAGACTCCCAGCGGAATATTGACTCTTTCTGCTAGACAGTCATTAAGGGCTGACTCTTGCCTGGCCAGATCATCCGCTCGCTCATTTCCCTCGAAGTTACTGTATCCAGGGAAGCAGATGAGGGTGATTTTTGATTGAGCGCCTAGTCTTTTTAGCTCTTCCTGGCATTGATCTAACAGTTTTGAAGATGTGATAGCTGAGTTAATGGCTTCGATAGCAGCTTGTCTATCAGTGAAAATAGCAAGCTCGCCGTTGAGAGTTGGGAGGGCATTCAGTATGCAGCAAGCCTCATGAATGACGAGAAGCTCCGCTTGAAAGACGCTGGCGAAATTCGGTAAGGGGAAAGACTTCGAGACATTTAAAAGATGCCAGGTCACCCTCCCTCTCCAGTCGCGCCAAGATTTTGTTCATGACCATCAGCCATAAAAGGGGGATATATCGGCTCCTTGAGGAGTACCTCTAATTACAATTTTAGTTACCAAGTGTCGACTGAATAATTTGCGTTCTTAGCATGAATGCTAGCCATTTACTAATGTGTCCCCCTATGCCTAGTTCTGCAAGAGATTCTTGAATAGCTTCAGTGTGAATATTGTGAAATGCTCCCTCAGTATCTAAGTAGGTAGCAAGAGTGTATTCTTTGTAATGAAGTGATTTTTCAACTGTACGCACAACCTCATGAAGGGCCGTCTCTTTGGAACTTCTTTTGAGGTACGGATGTTGAGAGTTGGACATTTGTGATCGTTGGAGATTTTCAAGGATGTGAATATCCAGAATACGTTCAGTTTAAACTTATCTATTACACGCAATGTACAACCTTCATCCCTGAAATATTATTATACTTCAAAACCATAATAGAAAACATGGGCATTGTATTGCATAACAACTTTGTCAACGGAGCAACAAGTACATAATGTTTTGTAATAAACTGAAATGCAATTTGAATGATAACACGTATTTCGTAGACCATAGCAAAGTGCAAGAGGTGCTGCTTAACTCGCTTAATATGTGTAGTTTCTGTAATCTGGGAATAAGGGAAGAGATTATGACCTGTTGTTAATGAGATTCAGTTGAGATTATTTGAATCGCAAATACTGGAGTTAGAAAAGGTCATCAAGATCCTGAATAATAAGAAAGGTAGAGTATGCCCCCTCTACCACTATATTATAAATGCACTACGCTACAGAAATCAAATCATTAAAGAAGTTCTAATCCACTTATAAACCTATATATTTTGACTCAATAAACATATATGTCAATCTGGTAGACAGTCATAGGCCAAACTTAAACAGACTTGTAATATTTTTATACATTTGATTTATAATGAAATAAAAGCCGCCATTATCTATCTTTCTCTCTGCACTTTCTGTGCCTTTATATTACTTACAGATTTGTGACCAACATAAATTCCTTAAGCATCATAACCAATTAATCATCAGGCAAAGAAGGATATACATATATGTACGGTATGTATCGATACAAAGTCCTGCCACTAAAATTACTGTAAACTAGAGCGCAATATTTTCTGCTCACTTTATTCGAAAATAAATAAAGCTATTCACAAACTAAGCACATATTCCCAAAGCCACACATAAATAATTGTTAATAAATCAAAATAAATTACGTCTAACTAAATACTTGATATAAATATTTTGTAATTGAATCTGTATTGCACGATATAAATTTATTTTTTTTTTATTTTATTACCAATCCAATAAATGCCGCTTAAATGAGTTGAACCTCCTTGGTAGCATATTTAAATGTTTTAGTGTACCATAAAGATAGATAACCCCTCATAAAGTAAACTGGTGATTCTTTCACAGATACATACATGTTAGTTCGCAAAAAAACTAAAACAAAAAATAGGGACCAACTAAATTTAACCACCATCACCACCCAAACGCCCACACCAAACCAAGAAAAATGAAACCAACAACCATCCCCCAAAAAAAGAAAATTTTCTTCAAATACATACACTTAATGTCCTGTTGATTTAACTCATCATCATTATTACGACCATTATCATCTTCATTATCATCAACAACATCATGATCATCGTTTTCGCACTTAAATAACCGGCTCTGATTGATTACACTGTAACTATTTATAAAACTACCACATCCACCATTATTATGATTATTCGCCGCCTTATAATCCACCAATGGCACAAAGTGTTCATAACTGTTTAGTGTTATATTAGCCACTGTTGTTGTAGTACAATTTCCTAGACCAAAATCGTTCTTTTCAAAAGTTATAGTATCATCTAGAAAGCTAGAACTAACCGCTGTTAGATTACTACTATCATTATTATTATTATCCTCGTGTTCATTTACATTTGTTGTTGTTGTAACACTTAACTCATCACTAGATTGTGGTTCTTGCTTAACAATAATTAACGAGGCAAGACGATTTCGCATTTCGCACAAAAAACACAAATATACCAGATCCTTTAAAACAAGAGATACATATATGTAGATAGATACGAATAGTGTGCAAACACAGGAAGAGAATTTCAAAAACGAAATTACATAATGTACTCGTATGAGTATGTGCAGCAAGGAATAATCCTTTGATAAATGAAAAAGAAAAACTCAAAAAACAGCGAATAACACATTATTTTTTTTTTTCTTTTCACAAGCACAGTAAGGACATAGCAAAATTAAGTTAAAAAAAAAATAAAAAAAAAAACAAACTATAGTGTTTTTAACTGAGAATATGTATATTTTGAGAAAAAACACCTAATAAACACCTGTGGAAGGTTCTGAAACCCTCTGGTGCGGGTTTGTTTGATCCTCCAGCACGACTGTGGGTTTCACTTTGAAAAAGTTTTTTTTTCTATCTTTTTGTAAATGTAGAATGGGGGTAGGTTATATCCTTGGCACTAGACACACTAAGAAATGTTTGAATTTATTTTACTTCCTCGTAGAGTCCTTTCTTTTTGAACGAACGATTGAAGGATTAGATAGACGATAAAACGCGATATTTGCCATTAAAATTTACGAAGGATATTTCGACACTGACACACGCGAAACACACACGAATGCAGAAGAGCGAAGAAAGAAAAAAAATATTACGTATACGTCACAGTGCACTTGGATTTTGAAATACTTTTCTTTAGATTCTTTATGATTTTTAGATTTTTTATTTTTAATTCAACCGGTACACTTGAATAGATAGAATGGATTCTCACTGAATTTCACTGAAATATTTTTAAGGGAATATTTCCTGTAACGGTTGTTGTTTTCTAATCCTTGTATAGCTTCCTTTGCTTGCGAATATATTTTATTCGTTAACAATGCGGCGTCTGTGACGCGACTGAACTTATCTTTACGGTTTCACGCGACTATATTGTGTTTGCGATACATTGGATTATTTTTTGTATCTACACATGTATAATGAATGTATCTATATATCTGAAGACCAAGCGAGATGCTAACAGTACACCACAGAGCACACAGACACGACGACTATGACTATGACACACACAATGGTGGTGAATGACGGTATAGCGATGATGGCTTCAATAATCGGGGGCTGCATTGGATATAGCGCGCGCAACCCCTCTTGGTGTATCTATGTGTGCGAGTTTTTGGTGCTTTTCAATGGTTACGTCATTAAAGCCTCACTCTCCTTTTAGTATCTAACGGAGGAGAAAATCAATGACGTCTTCGATTGAGAGTCGGCGCACAATATTGTGGGCCAATTCTTCTTCTGTTGGGGCCGACACTCTGTAGGTGTATTCGTGCTAGCGGCTGTTGCTATTATTATGCCATAAGCCACCACCAAGAAGTAGAAAAAAATAAATCGCTTGCGTCATAGAAAAGCTCCGCAAAAATATAGAGAGAATGAAAAAACCGGTAAAAATATTTCTCACCATCTGTGTGTTGTACACGTCGTCTATGTGTTATGGGGGGCTTAGAATTGTGAGACTACTCTTCCTTTCGATTGTTTTTCCCACAATGCTTTTTCGAATTTTCTTCTTCTTCTTCTGTTTCGTTGTTGTGTTTTGTGTTTTTTGTTAGTTACAAACAATTGAGCGACTTGACCTCCCCACGGCGGCATACGGGGCACTCCTATATTCTTCTGGCTTCGCGTCGTCGTGCGATTTTCTTATACACACCCGCCTTCTCCTCGTGTGTTATAGATGCAATTTTGTGCAGTCTATAACGGTGTGGCGGCACCTTTTCTAGTCGACGTTTATATTTGAAAAAAAAAAATCTAATTTTTGTATAGCATGTATTTTGTTGTGCAGTTTTTACCGATGAATTGGGGTGAGGAGGCCAGGCTTTGAGATGCACATTTTGGAGCTGCATAATGGTTGATTATGTTTTTTTTTTTTTTTGGTGGGTTAAGCGCCGCGTGTTAGCCTACAGGTGAGAAACACACGATGATGGTGATGGTGAGGTAGAAAAAGCTTGGTTTCGTAGCGTTTTGTGGGCACAGGTACCTAACTCATGAGAGAAATCATCGATTCGTTGTTCGAGTGAATGTTGTGGGTGTGGGATGGGATTGTATATGCATTTTTGGTGGGTATTTTGCATTTTTTTTTATTTATTTATTTTTTATCCGGAAGAACGAGGGTTATGTTATTCTAAGCTTAACTCTAGTCTGGACTGCAGGTGAATGCATGTACAAGTCTGACAGAGCCTAAGAATACGTGGGATTATTACTAGAACTCCTCACTTACGATTCATGTAGATACGCTTAAAAATAATTACGGGTGTGTGTTTATTGTTAGAACTGAATTTCCTTTACGTGAATTGATGACGATAAAAATGGTTACGTATACGACGGGCGTGATTTTTTGTTGGTGAATACATATATATATTTTTTGTTTGCTTCTGTTTATGACGAATGTATCTAGGACGTATGGAAATTATTAGAAGTGATATATTTACGATTTTCCATGATAAGACAGTAATTTATAAAATTGGAATATTTCCTTGTGTTGTTTCTCGGAGGAAGAAAGGAATATTAGGTTTATAACTTTGTGTGTGGTTCTAAGAAAGATGAGTCAGTAGCTACTTAAGTGGGTGGGTAGGATGAGTGTGTTTATGTATGGGGGCGGACTGTTTTTCTTTTTCATATGAGATGCATACTGGGTAAAAAGAAAGTGATTTATAAAGTTAAAAGGGCAGATATGTATGCATATGTTAAGTAAAGGGAACAAGAATTGAGAGGGAGGATTTTTTAATTAGATATGCAAATAGTAATAACATATCCTTAAAGGGTTTTTTATTCTAACTATGGTGGTAAAGTGCTTTAAAAATATAAAATGTAAAATGTTTTGCATAGTCTTCAACGCTCACAAGCAGCATATTGTTTTAGAAGGATTCCTACCTTCCAAATTTGTTCCACGCATTGTTTCGGAATGGTTTAGCTGCATCAAGTCAAGTGAGAAAATGGTAAGCTTTAGTTAGATTGCTTCCCAAGTCTTTATATTGCAATTTTTACGATCTAATTAATAATTATGATATATTTTTTTTTATATGAAACGTTTGTTGTTGAAGAAGAATTATATATCAACCGTTTCAAAATTTGTAATTTTATATGGATCCCAGCAGTAAAGGAGAGAGCAGATCTGCGAATTTGTTTCGGAAGATGAAGTCAATTTACTAAAAATCGTCATTGATACAACCAAATATATAATCATACCTTCATATATTAACTACAATCATTGGGAGAGCGATTTTAGTATACTAATGATTTTTTAGAAAGCAATAATACTGAGAATATAATGATAATTGGTGACTTAAATGCAAGAATCGAGAAAGAAGAAGGCAGAAAAAATATAGGAAAGTGAGAGTATCCAAGGATGGGACCTTCAACTTAAAGGAATGAAACTATTGGAATCTTGTGACGCTCATGGTTTAAGCATTATGAATGGGGTGTGCGATTCCGATAAAGCCGGGTAATATATTTTCGGGGGGAAGCAGGGTTGGGCAGTTATTTACTACAGTGTAGCAAGAGAGGAATGGATTGCTTTAATAGCCGATTTTGATCTCCCTTTAACGGTCATATTGAACTCAGCCCAAATAACCCAAGAAGAAACGAGGAAACTTCAGCTACCTCCAACGCTGCTATGGAAGAACGCCAAAGGAATGGAGTTCAGAATGAATCTTGAGCGCAATATGCAAACAGGAAGAGAATTGCGTATTGGAGATATCGTATATCTAATCAATTCATCATATCCGGCATATACAGGGTTTTCCATTAAGCGTTTGATATCTTTAAATTTGAATAAAACAAACTGTGAGTGAGATATCATTAACAAATTTTAATTATTTAGAAGCCCTATGTATCCCATTATGTATGGAATATAACATCATTCAAATGTTCGCCGCGGCTTCGCTGGGTGGTGCGCATCCGAAACGACAAATTTTCCATAACTCTGGCGCATAAATCAGGCTAAATTGGACCAATGGCATGGTTGGTTGGTTGGTTTAGTATCGGCCGTCGATGAGGATGTACTTAGACCAAAGAGTAGGTCCACTGTACTACCGATGTGTAAGGCGAGTGGGTCACCCTCTTACTCTTGCAACCATTTGCTTCGTTGAATGAAGGCGTGAATTTTAGCCGTGCAGGCGTTGCCGAGATCATTAAGATCATTGTAGAAGTATTCACTAAGAGTTGTCTTCGTGATGTTGGCGAGCGCAGGACAGGCGTACAGGAGATGACTGATGGTCTCTTTTTCCTCTTCATCTCTGCAGCTTCTACAGAAGTCATTATGAGGGATACCTAATCTTTGGGCATGTCTTTCTATGACGCAGTGTCCAGCGAGGACATTTGTTATTTTTGAGAGGATTCCTCTCTTGTGCTTCAAGAGTCCGATAGACCTGGATTTACTGAGTATCGGCCAGAGCTGTCTGGCGGTATAACATTGGTCTAGATGTTGCCATCGATGATTGGCTACTTTCTCGGCATCAATTTGAATAAGGTACTTAACATAAGACGCTGGTGCTTCGATGTCGGTGATGCTTATGCTATCTGTACCAGAGGAGCCTTGTCGTGCTAGTTCGTCGGCTGCACAATTCCCCGGTATGTCACAGTGACCTGGTACCCATCAAAGGGTGAGGTTGTACTGACCAGCTATCTCATTAAGAGATATGCGACCGTCTTTCACTGCCTTAGATCTCGTAGTGCTGGATGCGAGGGATTTGATGGCTGCCTGACTGTCGACATAAATAACAATATCAGGTGTTGATAATGTGCTAGCCGCCAGCCAGTCAGCAGCTTTGCGAACTGTGGTGATTTTGGCTTGAAAAACGCTGCAGTAGTCTGGAAGGTTAAAGGAGAGAGAGTTAAATTCCGGCACCGACTCCGTCCTTGGTTTTGGACCCATCCGTAAAAATTGACAGCGATTCGTTGTTAAGGACATTGCGTTGCGTCCACTCACTTCTGTCCGGTATCGAGTGCGTGTAGCCCTTGTTAAAATCATATTCAGTGGCAGATGGTCAGTGGAATCGGGAAGATGACCGTGCATCGAAAGTATATTGGCGTGTCCCGTGTGTTGCTCCTTCCACTGCTTGAAGCCTCTCAGTCTTATTGCCGAGCTGACAGCCAAGTGTTTACTGATGATGTCAATCGGAAGCAGGTGGAGCATGGTTTGGAGCGCCGCTGTGGGAGAAGTTCTCAGTGCACCCGTAATTCTGAGACATGCAACTCGCTGAGTTTTTTCCATCATGGATAGGTTGGATTTCTTCTCCAAGGCGGACCACCATACCAATACTCCATACACGAGAATCGGTTTTATGACCGATGTACATAGCCAGTGCATGATGCTTGGTTTAAGGCCCCAGGTGGAGCCTACTGCTTTCTTGCAGATGTATAGGGCGGCCAGCGATTTCCTGGCCCGTTCGACGACATTCTCTTTCCAAAAATAAGCTTGCGGTCAAGCTTTAGGCCTACATAGCTAGCACTATTTGAAAGCTTGAGGGTGGGTCCCCTTATCTTGGGCGGAGTAAAGTCAGGGAGCTTGTGTTTTCTTGTGAATAGAACTAGCTCGGTCTTCGTCGGGTTTACGGAGAGGCCGCATTTATTGGTCCATCTGAGCAGTTCATTAAGAGCAGACTGCATGACATCGGCCGTCTGCGGGTATTTGCCTGTTATTAGACATCGTCTGCATAGGCAATAACATTGCATCCAGTTTTTTTCGATCCTTAGAAGGCCCTCGTTTTGTTTCAACGTTGTTGAAGGCTCCCTCTATGTCTAGAAATGACACTAGGGTCAACTCTTTGATTGAGAGTGAT
This sequence comes from Brachypalpus laphriformis, assembly GCA_945910035.1. NCBI lineage: Eukaryota > Metazoa > Arthropoda > Insecta > Diptera > Syrphidae > Brachypalpus > Brachypalpus laphriformis. The sequence goes on from OX246755.1 coordinate 133,111,149, forward strand.
TTTTCGATATGGTGGATGATGGAGTGCAAAGCCGTTTCGACAGATTTACCTTTTTGGTAGGCGTGCTGTGACGTAGATAGTAAGGTGCTATCAATAGTGGCCTTGATGTGCAGGTCCAGGATTCAATCCAGGACCAATGGCATTGATTATGTTGACTTTCAGAGCAGTGGTGATTTGTGGTGTATTGGCATAGACCTGTGACTTAAGAAAGCCCCACAAGAAGAAGTCTAACGGGATCAAATAGCACGATCTCGGTGGCTAATTCACATGGCCTCCGCGTGAGATAACCATGTTCGGAAATCGCTCGTGCAGAATGTCCATCGTGACATCAGCTGTGTGGCACGAAGCGCCGTCCTGTTGAAGTCACATGTCGTCGGTGTCCATCCAATTCGGGCCAAAAGAAATTGGTTATCATCGACCGATAGCGCTCGCCGTTGACGGTGATGGCCTGGCCAACGTCGTTCTTACGGATGATGCCACCAGCCCAAAATTTACACCAAATGTTGCACGAACAGAAGGCCCACTTTCATAAATCAATTTAATCATTTGCACATGTTGTTGAACGCTATAGCTCTCCACGTTGATTTGGCAAGACAGACTAAATACATGACAGCCAATTTGACAGATGTAGCTTCAACAATATGGCCAGAATCACCTGTCAAAGTCCGAAAATCCCTATTGGAAAACCCTTTAGACACCTACATACAATCAATAGGAAAAATAAGGAGAACCATTTCTCCTTTCTCTTTCTTTCTTGATGAGAAATGTGAAGCAACACGAAAAGGAACCTTTGGATGACTTAAAGCTTTTCGAAAGTACAACAATTCCTTTTTTTTTAAATGTATATATCGAAACGAATACCTTATACACAAAACTATGTAAAGGAAAAAAAAGTAAGTTCTATGAAACAGAGGCATTAAAACTCACGCATCGTAGAGACTCGAAGGAATTTTGGATGGTGATAAAGGCCTTAAACGGAAAGAAGCTTTAAATTAGTTTTGAGCTCACTACTGATTCATTACAAGCTTACTTTCAGAAACTTTTGAATTCAGCTAATATTACGCCGCCTGTGCAGGCGTACACTAATGATATATTAAATACTCCTTTTACGCAAGAAAAAGTACGATGGATAATCAAAAAACTTAAGGATGGAAATGCACCTGACGCAGATAAAATTGGTGTGGAATTCTTCAAATATGGTACAGATGAGATAATCGGCGAACTTACAACTTACAATGGACTTAATAGGTCCGTTCGCGTACTTTCCGAGCCAAAAGCGATTGAGTTGTAAAATATTATATAAAAAAAAATATAAATATTTGGCACAACACCTCTTTAAAGTGCCATGGCCTAGCTTCTCGCAACCACTCATGTTGTGTGCGTTATATTTTTCGCACGAATGGAAGGGACCTACAGTTTAATGCCGTATCCGAACGGCGATTTGAGAAGCTTTTTCGTGACAACAATACTCTCGGATGTTTGTCAGATGCTCGCGAGAGGTGGGACCCGGAAAAAACTTTTGGTGTTTTCTGGAATTTGAACTTGGAACCTCATGCGTAGCGATCCGACACACGAACCACTTATGTCACTTACTTACTTACTTAGGTGGCACTACAGTTTGGGGTGAACCTGGGCCTCAACCAACAATCCTCTTGGCAAGAGTTATTCTTCGCTTGATTTCTGCGCTGATCTTGTTTTTCGAGTTTATAGCAGAGCCAAGGTAGACAAAGTCCCTTACTACCTCGAAGTTATAGCTGCCCACTGTGACGTTCTGTCCAATTCGTCGATGTTGGTTTTCCCTTCTTGTTGACAGCAAATACTTGGTTTTGCCCTCGTTTATCGCTAAACCTATTTTGGCCACTTCCGCCTCAACGCTTGCAAACGCACCGCTGACAGCCCGCTGAGTTCTTCCAATAATGTCTATATCGTCGGCGTATGCAAGCAGTTGTACAGACTTGTAATAGATTGTGCCTCCGGTGTTGGCTTGTGAGTTCCGCACAATTCGTTCAAGTACAATATTAAAGAAGTCACATGACAGCGCGTCACCTTGCCTAAGACCTGTTTGACATCAAAGGTCTCGGTGAAGTCATTATCGACCTTGATGGAGCAGCGAGCGTTCTCCATCGTCATTTTGCACAGACGAACAAGTTTGGCAGGGATGTCAAAACTAGACATGGCTCTATAAAGCACTTCTCTATAGATGCTGTCATAGGCGGCCTTGAAATCAAAGAGATGGTGAGCATCGATTTGGACTTCTTGGAGTTTCTCCAGGATCTGCCGAAGTGTGAAGATTTGATCGATTTTGGACTTTCCTGGCCTGAAACCGCACTGATAGGCTCTAATCAGGCTGTTGATAAAAGGTTTCAGGCGTTCACACAATATCGCAGAAAAGATCTTGTATGCGATGTTGAGGAGACTGATGCCTCTATAATTAGCGCAGTTGAGGGGATCTCCTTTCTTGGGAATCGGTCAAACGATGCTGAGATTCCATTCATCAGGCATACAGTCGTCTGACCAAATTTTAGAGATGAGTTGGTGTATTCACTCTACCAATTCATCAGCAGCTTCCTTGAAGACTTCGGCCGATAAGCCGTCAGGTCCAGCAGCCTTGTTGGATTTTAGCTTGGATATTGCTATCCTCACTTCGTTTTGGTCAGGTGGGTCGAAATTTTGACTATCATCGTCTATGCTGAATGGTTTATTCTGCCTGAAAGCGGGATGTTGGTCTTCGTCGCCGTTATACAGTCCGCGGAAGTAGTTTTTCCATATTCTCACCGACTGTGATTCTACTACGACGTTTCCATTTTCATCTCTACAGGTTTCTGTACGAGTATTACTTCTCTGACACGTTCTTTTTACCTTTTGATAAAACTTCCGTACATTGTTCCTGGAGTATAAACTCTCGATATTCTCAAATGCGGGCTTCTCATGCTCTTTCTTCTTCTTTTGGAAAAGCCGATGTTCTTCCCGTCTCTTTTGCTCGTAGAGCTCACGAGCAGCTCTCGTCTTTCTTTATAGCGCCGCTTTGTATGCCCCTTGTTTTCCTACATGTACTCGCCGGCATTCTTCGTCAAACCAGGGGTTTCGCGGTGGTGGGCGAGCGAGACCCAGCAGATCATTCGCGTTATTTCTGATGGCATGTTGGCAGTGTTGCCACTGGTCTTCGGCACTTGATGCTACCGGCATAGGGGTGATTGAAAGATTTCAGGATACGCATTCAGCGAAGACCTTTCAATACCCATCACTTTTTAAATGTGTACTCTTCTGTTGCTCCCCGACTATACAATTTATTGCCGTTTGATAAAATAATATATGAATACTCAGTGAAGTTAACATAGAATAACTTTCCTAAGCATAAGGCATACTTTACAATAATATTTACTTACAATAATGCTTAATATTTATGGATGAAAATTAAATAATAATGAATCAGTCAAAAATCAATCAATATTGATAGCATTTTTGCATTATTTTAGAAAGAACTTATGAACTTTTAGGATTGGCATGAGTACACCATAATATTCCCCTTAAAATGACCCTAAGCTAAATGCCCATTTATTGCTTCTTGCAATCTCTCTTCAAAGTACTTAAGAAAACAAAGAGTTATTATTTATATTACTAAAACAAAAAAAAGGAGTACGACCAGTTTGGTTTTAATTATTAAACAGTATTGGTTTATTAAACATATTTCACAGATGAATCCAATTTCCGCATCCTTTTTTTTTTTTTTTTCATACATGCTTATACTCGTAGCTACGTGCAATAAGCTGGATTTCGATATCTTCACAACCAATGAGATATAATGTAATTAATGTTTCGCCACACATCCCAAAGAAAGTCCTCCAAATCAAAAAAAAAAAAAAAATCAAATCACATCGACAATTACAAACGCAGCTATCGTTCTTCTTTGCTTAATAACAACTTTTTTCTAACGAAATGTCTTCAATACGATTAAATAATTAAAATAGCCATATTTTCAGAACTATAGTACATCCACATATAATACTAGATGTACCCGCGGCTGTATTGCTAACCGCATTCCATTGTATATTTCTCAGCTTTAGGTAAACAATCTACAATCTCGTATGTCTTCTATTTTTGGCGACCAAATTAAATTCATTGAAATCGGTGCAGCGATTCTGACGTAATTTTGATTAGTAACGAAATTCCTGATATTGTATTTAGATGTGGCTTACTTGCTCGTATATTACTTACTCGTTTTGTCACATGCTTGTTTTGTCCACTGCTACATAGATTGAACACAATTAAAGAAGAAGTAAAGTCCTCTCTTGAACAACAAAGGTAACCCTGTGCAAGATCCTAATCATTCCAATCTTGCTATATGGTGCAGAGGCAAATGTTTATCTATATACCTAAACTGATTTTCTCTCTGATGCCAGAAAAATTATCTCGAACTTAATGTAAGCAATGTAAACGCCTAAAAGAATCAAACCTATGGAGAAGACGCCACCACAGACGGTCATCCCATCAAGGGAACACTACGAAGACGGGGGGCTAATAACCCGCATAGTATTTCAGTTTTCACTGACGGGTCCAAATCAAACAAAGGAGTGGGTTCTGGTATCTACTCAGCAGAACCTGATATTGCAATATCACTAAGGCTTCCGAACTTCAGCAGTGTGTTCCAGCAGAAGACCTAGCGATAGCAGAGGCGGCACGGGAACTATCCACGAAACTTGTTACTAGGAAAGAGATTGATATTTACATAGATAGTCAAGCTGCTATAAAGGCCATCTTATCCGTGGTTATGATCTTAATATGCTTCTCCAAAGCAATGATGGCAATGGTGTAGTGGTATCGTCATCGATTGCGACGCTAATGATTTCATGGTTTTAATCCTGATTTCAGCAAGCATTTACTTATTTCTCAGGAAATATGAATATGAAGAGTCAGGCCGATCAATTACAAAAGCTTGTATCTCAACACTATTGCAAAGGCATAACACTGGTAGTAAGTTGATCATACGGGTGGAAAAATTGTTCGTTCTGTTTGGTGATTCACATGCGTATGACATCAGATGGTCAGAAAAAAAAAATACTGTGAATCAGAAGCAAGGACAAAATAGCAAAACAAATCTCCCCAATTATCTAGACACCACCCCCGGAGTTTTACTAAAACCTAATATCTGAGTTTCAACGCTCTACACCAATTTTGATTCTTCTGTCTATCCTTTCCAATACCCGCAATGTGCAAACCATTTTAAGGGTATTAATAGCCCCTTGAGTGCGCGCAAATTATAAAAAAGGAGACAAATAAGTTACCAAATTTCCACACGGTCAACTAACAAGACTTTGTGCTGCTGCTGAAAATCTCCTTGGTCGGGCTATACAGCGACTGTGACGTAGTCTGTAAGATCTGCATCCAGTGTCTAAGAAGCCAACTGCCAGCTTAAAAGGTTATGATACGGCAGGACATATTCAAAATGTATTCAATAAAAATATTTATATGTCATCGATATATATCTAATAACGCCGCCGATCCTTAGTTCAATTTAAATATTTTGAACAAAAGGGCGGCATTTTAAATCCGTTTACACCGCGAAATATTTATCTTTCGCTTTACACGCTTCACCCACTTGAAATGCTCAAAACATCCTGTGTAAATCGTAAAAAAAAATGATATTCCATATCACGGAACACTGGTGTAAACACCGACATTATCGCACAATATTTATGCGTTGTTATATTTGTTTGCGTACGTTCAAGGGAAACAATCACAAATAATACGTAAGTGACCCACCAAGCAACCGCCGACAACGACAGCCCTCACATCGCAACACATACGTCATCCATTGCTCTTACATGATAAATACAATATCCGAAGTGCGTTTCACAATATTTTTTTGTTTCCTCTTCCTGCCACCCCTAATAAAATATTTGGTAAATACACTTATATCATATGTCGAACAACTAATAAAAATGAACTATTAATAAATACAAACACTCTTTACGGAGAATCCGAAAGGATGCCCATGCTCCTGCGAGGATATATAGGTAAGTTACGTACTCCTACGAGCTGCAAAGTGGGCGCTATATCGAATCAATCGATCGAAAGAATCTCAAAACAGAAAATTGTTTGCTCCTTCTTGGCTATCTGTGCTGAATTCTCAAAGGACACGCCAATAGTGCCCACGTAGCGCCAACTATTTATGCGAATATAATAACAAATTGCGAGTTTTTTTTTGACAGAAATTAGGTTCCTGACTTGTGACTGTCCGCCCGCTTGAAGTTCTGTCAGAAGGACTAAAACCATCGCGCGAATATTTTGATTGAAATATTGACAGCTGTAGGAATCCTGACGCATCCATCCAAGTCGCAGGTCAAAGACACAATGTACGTGCATTAGGTAATTCTGTTCATGCCGGTGCCGATGATGATGATGATGATGTTGTTGATGATAAAACGATGACGTTATCAACTCCATTATATGGGTAGCAACTTAGGGTGGGTCAGCTCCATAGGTACACACAGCTCCATCACTACCCACCCACGTCGTCGATTACATATCCAGCGCAAGTATGGTGCCATCGATCGGAATTTCGATAGTATATACACAACGGGGGAATTCCTCTTGTTTTTTGTTTTCTTTCCTCCTATAAGTGAGTGTATGTCCTTGGAGGGAAAATGCCGACATGATAACACGCAAAGCAGGAAAGGAAAATACAGCGCACAATTCAACGGGGAAGGCGGAGGGTTAGAAGAAAACCAAGCTAACAAAAGGGAGGTGAAACAGAGAGGGCAGAAATGGAAAGCGCACACATAAAAAGCACACCACAGCTGCGACCTTAACCCTCACCGTTAGCAGTGACTTTATTCAAGGATATAAACATGAGGAAAGCAGCCTTAAACAAATAGAAAATCCCATGTATGTGGTATGGGGCGTCCTGCTTTCCTCTCGTATTCCACACCATCCATTGCTCTCTACAAGCAGCTGTGTTAAGTTTTTAAAATAGATTCGCTATAAATTACAATACACAAGAGGGTGGCGCTGCGGATAGAGGGAAGTTTTGCTGGTTGGTTGGGTAATAATGGTATCAAAATTTATGTTTGTTCAGAAATAAATTCCTCTTTTGTCAACCTACTCGTTCCACTATACAGTGCAGTGCCGCAATTGATTGCCCGCTAATCTATTAATAAAACTACTCAACTGTTCTGGGTGTTCGCGGGGCAGAACGGGGGAAAGGAAGAAAGTCCACAGGTTTATTTTCTTAAAGCAAACCCCATGCACGGATGATACTATGCAATTTTGAATTTAAATACATGTTAAAAATTTAGAGGAGTTTTTTTTTAGAGGTTTTAATACGTGGATTAGAATAAGATTGCTAAAAGTCGCTAGCTTTAGTTTATAAAAAGCTGAGTCTCCTCTTTAGATAGATAGATAGAATGATCTTTATTTCGCATATGAATATGTACAAAGGATATGATATTATATATACCTTTCTACTGAGACATTATTTTATTTTTGTTTAACTGTCTGGACTCTGACAAATTCCTTGAAATCCGAGTCACTGGACTCACATCTTCTATGGTTGAACAAAAATCTGCGCATCTACAAACTTTTGTTTTTGAGTATCGCAGGGGTTCAGCCATCCAATATTTATAGAAACTGCAGCGGTGCAAACTGCAGTAGTATATCTGCTAAGCTACGGCGCCAAATGGGGAAACTAAAGCATCATCGCTCTAGTCTCCTGCTATAGTATTTCTGGGGCTTAAGTCACTATTTTGAACAGGTTCTGAGGGACATATGGCTGCAAAAACTGACGTATAGTCTTACCTTAGTTGTCTCTAAAAATAAGAAAATTATGTTACAGAAATACCAACAGCAAAGGCAAGCCACCTGACTTCGAATTGCGACGTCATCCAAAATGCATCTATTCATACATACATACATACATTTTCAATGGCCCGCTAATCCTTCATGAGGGTCGCTGGGGTAGAATGCTCAGGTGGACCCTCGATCCTTCTCGATCCTCCGCCATTGACTCCAACTCATCAGGAGAAATCCCTAGATGGCTCCAGGAGAGATGTCGGACTTGATCCAACTATCTATTTCTAGGCCTACCGAGGAGTCGCATACCTGATGGCATGGCAAGAACGCGTCTGGGGGCATACGCACTACGTCACTAAGCCATTGAAGCATAGACCGATCCGTTCGGAAAAGTAGCTGCTCAACATTGCGCTAATCGCGTACTTTGGTATTGCGCACTCGATCCCTACGAATTATTCCAGCAACACACCGAAGGAACTTCATTTCGGCAGCTTGTATCCGCGATCTTATTCTTTCAGTCACTACCCAAATTTCATGCCCATAGGTGAGAGTTGGAACATACACTGATTTAAAAACCCATAGCTTAGCTTGACCACTATGTTTCCTTATAACAGACTGACCAAGCTCTCTCAAAATTGATCCATCCTCACCAATTCCACAGAATAACTCGCCATTGCTCTTCCCATCACTCATGAATAAGACCCTGAGGTACCTAAACTTATCCACCTGCTTCAGTGGGACTTCACTAACATGCAGAGTGCACTGAATGGGTGTTTTGGAAAGGACCATTACTTCCGATTTGTTCACGTTTACCTTCATCCCAGCATCATCACAAATGGCTACAAACCTTTCAAGTGCGCGCTGAAGTTCGGTTTGAGAGAACCCAAGGGTGACCAAATCATCCGCAAAGAGCAAATGACTAATCCTTAAGTCTCCCACTTTGAAACATTCTCCGCCACGGCTGCGCTGCAACATCCAGTCCATATATGCATTGAAGAGGAGAGGTGACTAAACACACCCTTGGTGGAGTCCAACAGTGAAAGATATTGATTTAACACCGTTTATCCGAACACAGCTTCTACAGTTTGTAAATAAAGAGTGAATCGCCCTTAACAGGGAACCATCAATCCCATACTCCTGCAGAACACTCCAGAGTTTGCTCTAAGGAATACTATCATATGCTTTTTCCAAATACACAAAGCAAGTGTAGACAGGTTTAGCATACTTCCAGGCTTTCTTAAAAACCATTCTGAGAGTGAATAACTGGTCGGTTCTGCTTCTACCGGGACGAAAACCGCATTGCTCATCTCCCAAATTATCCTAAACAGCAGCTCTGGAACGCGTTTCTAGTACCTTAGCGAAGACTTTTCCAGGGAGACTTAAAAGAGATATACCCCTGTAGTTGGCGCAATATCCCCTTTTTAAAAAGGAGGGACAATCATCCCCATTTGCCAATCACCAGGTGTATCACCGCATTTTCAGGTCACTTTAATGACACGCGAGAGCCATTGCCCTCACTCCTTACCTTAAGCCCTTCAACATTTCTGAACGGATTTCATCCACACCAGCAGATTTACCAACTTTAACGATTTGATCGCCAAAGTTACTTCTCGACCATGGGTCTGTCATCTTCGGTGCCCTGTTCGGGATTGAGCAATTCTGCAAAGTGCTCGCTCCATCTGCCTAAGATGTCCTCCTCTTTGGAAAGAATTGTAACATCTTTGGATTTGACTCCTTCAACGATATTCAACCTTCTTCTCTGAGTCGGCGGACTGTTTGCCAGAACATCTTATTTGCAGATCTGTAGTCACGTTCCAATTTTTCACAAAACTCCTTCCAAAACTCTTCTTTCGTTATTTTCACAGCTAATTTGCAAGTTCTTTGCACCTCAGTATACCAATTTCGAGAATCGGAGCTCCCCAAGTGAATCCACACCTCAAAGACTCTCTTCTTCTCTCTAATGGCTTCTTCAACTCCGGGCGTTTTAAACCAAGCAGTTCTTTTCTAACCACCAGCCGCCAAATCAAGCCGCTTCACTCCACAAACATCTCCCGCTGTTGAAAACAGTTGCCATTCTTCCTCTACATTTGATGGAACAGTTGGAATTCGTTCAAACCTTTCAGATATTTGCCGCTCAAATGTCTCCCGTATCTCATCGTTCAGTAACCACTCCCATCGTAGGCATACATCACTGAGATGCAACTTGCATAGCACTAAGTTTAGATCAGTTGACAGTTCGGCCCCACTCAATACGCAAACATTACAAACCATTCTCTTCAGACACGATGGTACCACAAGGAAATCTATCAGCGACTTCTGCTGAAGACTCTGATGGTACCATGTGTATTTCTGAATGGCTTTGTGCGGAAAGATAGTATTCATGGTGGATTAGCCATTTTCACAGCAGAAATCCAACAACGTCTCTCCATTCGTATTTTGGTCAGGATCACCGTTCCTCCCAATCACACTCCCCCATGTCATAACATCTACACCCACGTGAGCATTGAAGTCATCCATCAGGATAAAAAAAAAATCATATCCGCAACCTTTTCAAGGGCAGCATCAACTTCATCTAAGAAGGCCACGTACTGACTACCTGTACCAATGCCAGAGTAGATCTTTCAAGCCGAAACAATTTAGTCATGTTCTTCCTCTTTGTGGGGATTAAACTTTGAGTTAGGCAAATTAAATTTCACTCATGGGCTTTGAGAGTCCAAGGCAGTGCAAGTGGAAACAAATTTTTAATTAGCCCACAGACATGCCTACTTTTTCAAAAACAATTTTTAAAAATTTGCCCACACACCCAATTGTTGTAAGGTGCGCCTCTTTTAAATATTTTCACTAAAAGTCGTGAAAAGTTGTCTTAAGAACATGCGTATGCATATAAAACATAGGACTATACCCTGTTTTCTTCAAAAATCCAAATTTCATGTAATTTCTAAGAAATTGACGAAATTGCGTTTAGGTACTTACTAACTTAGGTGGCGCTACAGTTCTGGGTGAACCTGGGCCGAGCCTCTCCTCGGTCTTTAGCGAATTCACTCCAGTTGCGCACTCCAAGTTGATCGAGGTCACCTTGAACTTGTTCGCGCTAACTAGGGCGAGAAGGCCCTCTACTGCGTCGTCCCTCTGGGCTAGATTCGAAGAATCTGCGGGCCGGAGTGTTGGTGACCATCCGCTCTACATGTCCTAGTCATCTCAAACGTCCAATACGCAGTTTTTTTTACTTAGTCGATGTCACTGTAAAGCTCGTATAGTTCGTCATTGAATCTTCTCCTCCAAAACCCGTCAACGCAAACGGGACCGAATATCTTACGAAGAATTTTTATCTCGATGCGACCAAGGATATCTTCATCCTCTTTTAATAAAGTCCATGTTTCAGCGCCGTAAAGCAGGATTGAAATGATTAGAGTCTTATACAGAGTCTCTTTACTGTTAAATTGCCTTATTAGTCATTGTTTCCGAGCGTACTTGATGAGTGCTTTGTCCATCACACGCCCTTCATTAGCTAACCTAACCTATCACAGCGCCGAGATCTTTAATGCATCTTTTGTTTTATTGTGTTACCCTCCACCTTGACTAAACACTGCTCCCGTCTTGTGTTATACTAAAGCTAAACTTTTTCATTCTAGCCATTGTATGACAGATGCGATGGTGTCGTTTATATTCATAACTAGATCGTCTAACTGTTCCGCCGTAACCACTAGCGCTATGTCGTTGGCGAAATCTATGATATCTACTTCCATAAAAGTGGTCCCTTGGAACCCAAGATATTACGAAGTACTCCTTCATAATAAAAAAAAACAGCGATTGGCAAGAGTTATTCTTCGATTGATTTCTACACTGGTATTGTTGTAAAAGTTGATAGCAGAGCCAAGGTAGACAAAGTCCCTTACTACCTCGAAGTTATAACTGCCCACTTTGACATTCTGTCCAATTCGTCGGTGTTGATTATCTCTTCTTGTTGACAGCATATACTTGGTTTTGTCCTCGTTTAACGCTAAACCCATTTTGGCCGCTTTTGCTTCAATGCTTCGTAGGTTTGGTCACGTAATGCGTATGCCCCTAAACCGGCTTCCAAGACATGCCATGATTGCCGTGCCATTAGGTAAGCTACTCCCCGGTAGGCCTAGAAATAGATGGTTGGACCAAGTCTGACATCTCTCCTTGACCCGTCTAGAGGTTTCCTCCCGATGAGTTGGAGTCGATGGCGGAGGATCGAGAAGGATGGAGAGTCCACCTGAGCATCCTACCCCCGCGACCGTCGTGAAGGATTAGTGGGCCATTGAAAATGTACTTGCATAAGCACCGGTGACAACACGCTGAATTCTTCCAATATCGTCGGCGTATGCAAGCAGTTGTATAGGCTTTTGATAGATTGTGCCTCTGGTGTTGGCTTGTGAGTTCCGTACAATTATTTCAAGTACAATAATAAAGAAGTCACATAACAGCGTTTAAAACCTTTTTTGACATCAAAGGTCTCGGTGAGGTCATTACCGAGCTTGATTGAGAAGCGAGCGTTCTCCATCGTCATTTTGCACAGACGAATAAGTTTGGCAGGGATGTCGAAACTGGAAATACCTCTATAGGTGGCCGATAAAGAAATCGAAAGGAATCGATAAATGAAATCGATAAAGAGATGATGAGCATCAATTCGGAATTCTTCGGTTCCCTCCAGGATCTGCCGAAGTGTGACGATTTGATCGATGATGGACTTTCCTGGCCTGAAACCGCATTGATAGGGTCCAATCAGGCTGTTGATAAAAGTTTTCAGGCGTTCGCACAACATCGCAGAAAAGGTCTTGTATGCTATGTTGAGGAGACTGATGCCTCTATAATTGGCGCAGTTAAGGAGGCAAACGATGCTGCGATTCCATTCATCAGGCATACATTCGTCTGTCCAAATCTTAGAGATGGGTTGGTGTATGCTCTCTACTTATTCATCGCCAGCTGCCTTAAAAAGTTTAGCCGATAAGCTATCAGGTCCAGCAGCCTTGTTGGATTTCAGCTTGGATATTGCTATCCTCATATCGCTTTGGTCAGGTTGACGAAAATGTTGGCAATCATCGTCTATGTGTTGGGCGCCGTGGCGTAAGTGATTAGTGTGTCAGACCACTGCGTGTGAGGTTCCAAGTTCGAATCCCAGAAAACACCAGGAATCTTTTTCACGGTCCCACCTCTCGAGAACGTCTGACAAACATTCGAGAGTATTGTTGTCTTGAAAAAGCTTCTCGAACCAAATTCCCCTTCGGATACGGCACTAAACTCTTGGCGTCTACTTTTCGTGTGAAATATATAATATAACGCACATAACATGAGTGGTTGCGAGAAGCTAGGCCCTGGCACTTAAAGAGCTGTTGCGCCAAATATTGTGTTGAATGGTTCATTCTGCCCGACAGCGGGATGTTGGTCTTCATCGCCGTTATTTATTTATTTATTTATTTAATCTACGGTATGTATACATCAACAGATTATATTAATGGATTAACAATGCGCAGAAGTAGTTTTTTTCCATATTCTCAGCGCCGACTGTGATTGCATTTATTTTCGGATCATAACCTCGCTGATAAAAAGGAAGAAGAAGAACATATCAGTAACTAGAAATCCACTACCAGGTCTAACGATAGAGAGCTCACTTTGCGACTTCGTCAATCTACTGCTTCCTAGTCAGATTATCAAGTCAATGCTGAATGTAACATCTGCTAGAAGATCAGTTAGTAGAGGCACCCCAGAAGGCGACAGGCGTCTCATCTCCTCTTCTTTGGAATTTGATGGTTAATGAACAACTGATAATCCTTGAAGGTAAGGGATGCACGGCTATCAATTAGGCATGTTGAGGCAGTTCGGTATGGTTCGGATGGTTTAGACATATTTGGGTCTTATTTTGTATAGCAAATTAAGCTGGAAGCTCAACATTCAGTAGTACTTTTTTCTTGCAAAATGCTATTAAGAATAAGCGAGGTTTGCAATCGCGTATAACTCACTGACTATACGTCTCAGTTATAAGACGAATACTCACATATGTGATGTGATTATCTGGTGGACTGCCTTAGACGAAGCCTTAAGCCGCTAAAATCTAAGCAAAGCCCAATGATCAGCTTATTCGAGCATAAGCGGAGCGCTTCGAACGACACACTCTCCAGCACCAGCACCGATACCCTTGACAGAAAAGTTACACCTAGTGCCACCGCTCAACTTAAAACAATCTTGCAGTAGTCCAGTAAGGAATTTGGCCACGCATTCATTCCGAACAATTTCAAAATCTATAACAGAATCATGGACTATACCATACGCAGGCTAAATTTTGACAAGAACTTCCTACATACTATTCATTCCAGGTCATTCTGGAAAGATGATGTATTTCTAGAAGATAAGACGATACGGTTCACAGCAATGGTTCTAAAACTAACGACGGACGGGGTAGGTGGGAGTATTTTCTCTGATAGGCTTAATCTTAGTGTCTCTTTTTGCCACATCATTGTAGCGTATTCTAGGCGGAAATAATGATATCCACATTTTTTCAGATAGCCAAGCAGCAACCAAGTCCTTGGAATCATTTTATCTAAACTCAGTAGCATCTCTAGATTGCCGAATGTCTCTTATAGAGATGGTAGACCAGTTACATATTCATCTTTGTTGAGTGCCGGGCATAGCGAAATTCATTAGCTGGATATGGAATAGCAATTCAAAAATACCCATCCAATAAATGTACTTTAGGTATAACAATCACTACATGGAATTTTAAATTTAAAGCTGAATGCTATAAAGAGAACAAATCTTACGTGGACAAGTAGTACAATGTGTCAAGTGGAAAAACAGATTTGGCCAACGCTAGATCTGAAATGCTCTAAAAATTTGGTATCTCAAAAACAAAGCATATAAGCGCTCCAATAGGTGTCATCAACATTACCTGGACTATCATCATTGGACCCCGTTTAATTGGCAACAAGACTTAAAGGATTTCTGAAGAAGCTGTGTGGGCGAAGAAGGGAAGGAGACTATGCTTGCCGAGTGGCAATGATGCAGTAAATAGTGTTTTTGCTCATTAACCTATGTGTACAAAAAAACGTTCAGATGCCAGCGGCCAATAGCAATCATCACCCATCCAATTATAAAAAGAACAAAGAATAACATCGACATTTTTCCAACGACTGCACCAAAGAAAGGTTCCTGCCTGGTAGTACAATAGACCGGAGAGTCTGAGTACTCTCAGATTTGGGTTTCTATAAAAAAAATTCTAGGCCTTCTCTCTAACTATCCAGCTCTCTCCCTCAAAAGAACGTCACTTAGGCGCTTTCTACTACGACAATCTAGGCGATCGGATAAATACTGATATTAGAAACCTCCTCCGCTTTACCAAAGCTCCAATTTGTTCAACGAGTAGGTAAGCGAAATTCCTTTCCAAGATCCATGTGGTATCACAATAGACCTGTCATTGGTCTAAGTGTGTTGGTTTTAGCTGGAAGGCACTTCAACCTGATCTAACCCTAATAATGAAGCGACACTAATTTGAAGATCATTGAAGCTTATGACTGAAGTTGACATGCTGTTATTTCCTGTAGCTCCTCTCATATTCCAGGACGAATTCGAATATGCAAATTCTTAACAGCAACTATGTCACAATCTTGTAAGTTACAGCTGAAAAGAACTAACAATCATGACTATACTCCCAATTTGACCTCAAACTCTCTCCTTCTAAAGAATTAGTTCACCTACAAGGTGATTCATGATTTATGTATCTTCTTCGAGTCTAAAAAAAATCTCTCGTCGGTTTGCGCTGAAATATTTTGCAAAAACTTACGAGACCTGCATCAATATGATCAGTGTTTGTCGTAACATATAAGCGAATTAAATTGAATTCACCACGACTTCAATAACGACTTTGTGCTCAGAGGCCTGCAGATACATACTTATTCTCTAGTTAAAATTAGAAGACGACAATATCTCCTTTAAAGAGGTACAAGTACACAAGTAAGTATGTAGACGACGAACATAGTTACAGAAACTTAACAATTAGCAATCAAACGGACGGTGCTGGCCTCCAGCATTGCAAACTCTAAAAATAGTGCTCTTCGAGTAATAAACGAATAATTCTCAGCAAAACGAATTGTTTTTGATTGGATTGGTCGTCGAAGGCTCTGACGAATCGCTTGTGGAATTGACTATAAAAAAAATTTTTGTTTTGCACTTGAATCATCCTGCAGAAACTGATTTTTATTGAATAAAATTCCAATACTTTCAATCTACCCACAGATGGTTGAGATATAATTTTATCCGCACACCTGAGTTGAAGGAGGTCTATGCCTCCCCTCGCTGTCGATTTCAAAGCCCCATCATCACCAATGCATGGGGGGTAGCTCATTCTCCTGCCTCTGCCAGTCATCTGCCTACTACTTGAAAACGAAACCGGAAGCAATGCGCAACTGCAGAAACAATGACGCCATCGTTAATATCGTCGATTAAAATCCGGAGGGGTGAGAGTCTTCCCTTATAAAATTTTCAAATCACTAACTATGACGTCATTGATTTGGGGTGACATATAAGCGTGGGCACCAGCACACACAAATAACATCAAAAGCTCCCTCCTCAACCTCATACTCTCTTTCAACCCCCTCAATCGCTAAATGGGGATACCACCGTAGTGCGCATGCGTTAAAGCTACCCCTAGCGAGAGAAAAAAAAAATTCTAGAAATACTACAGCAGCTGAATGAATGAATGAATGAATGAGTCGTACCCCCAACCGAACGCCAGCAACAGGAGGCGGGAGCATTTGTGTTTTCCGGCAGATGGCAATCAGGCGTTCGGGGGTGGCGGTGCAGAGGGCGGGTGTTTGAATTGTATCCAAGTTTAGCACGTGTCGCAATGACGTCAATGCCGCCGAGGTATATTTTCTCGATGCAGCGCAACAAAGACGTCATAGAGAAAGAGTCGACAATATTGGAGACGTATTTCGTTTACATTTTATTTTCTACCCCTCGTTCTGGATGAATGGGGATGTGCGTGGAGCGAGGAAATATATTCATTACATCACAACTCAGTTGGTTTTTGAATTTAGAGTGGTGTGGGTCTTTTAGTGTTCACCCCTGTGTGTGCTGTATTTAGAGATGTCACTCTAATTTTGTAGTAAAGCGCGTTTTTACCACAAAAAGATACAAAGATACTTTGTATGTTCAAGCAGGCATGTGTGTGGACATTATTTTGTCCTTAATGACGGACGGCCATGAAATTTTGTTTATGTTGTTATATTTGGATGGGCGTTGAGGAGTGAATTTAATCGGCACGGCAGCAATTCGTTTAATGTGTTACTCCTGTTTCCAAGGGGTTGGTGGCGCAGGCCAGATGGAAGAACTAGGTCTATTTCTCGCTTTGGTGTGTTTAGTTTTACTGCTTGTTTATGGAAATTATGCAAGCTTACATGGATTTAGTTTGCAGTGATTCCGTTGATGGATTTTTGTGGCACCTGTGTATAGGTGGGAGTCGTTTAATTGACCGTAACCTAGAGATATGTACATGGGGTATTGTATTTAAAATTGAGGTAGGTATATACTTTGGGTGGACTTTTGAGAATAATATTTACTCGTATTTACTAAGTATGTATCAGACTTGTAGATTGAAACTTAGAATAATAATAAACAGGCGATGGCATTCGTATGGCAACATTGGGCTAATTAGTATTTATTACTCTGCGCGCAACTGAAGTCAGAAGGGCCCAAGTAGATCCTTGATTGTATGACCATCATATCATAGATGGTGAAGAACAAGAAGCGGGCATTCTAGAGAGATAGAGATAAAATGATAGAGATTTATTCCAGAAGTAGTGTGTACTAATCATTGCAGTTTCTATTTGTGATTCGAATGCTATTTCTCCACTATTTCGTGGCCTAGACGTTCTCTGATGCATAGTGACTTGAGCTTTAATTTACCTTTAATGGAATTGTCTGCCACTCCTCCGCATGATGATGTCTGCTGATGCCTATAGGTTCCTGGTCTGAACGCTGAGAAAGCTGTTTACTAGAGGTACAATTGGGCGAACAAATTATTAAGCTGAAGCTTAGGCAACTATTTATGGAAGTTTGCAGCTTGCGAGTAAGAATGGTTGTCTCCTTACGTGTACTACACCCATACAGGAGTTCTGATTCGACGTTGGAGCGGAACAGTTGCAGCTTGGTTCTTGTGATTAAAACATTGCTTCTCCAGATTTTTGATAGCACACCGAACACACCCTTCGGTTTTCCGATTCTGCTGCACACATCTAGTTCGATGACACCACGGTAGGCCGAGACCGCACTTCGTTCTCGAACGCTAGAACAAGTGTCCGAAAAGTGCAGCTAAACAATAAGGAAAGTGAGGGCGTGGCTACAGGCATCATGTCTGGAACTAGTAGATCACAAGACAGAAGCAGCGCTCATAAGTAGCAGAACAAAGGTAGAACGCCTCACTATACAAGTCGGTAAGCAAACCATCGAGTCGTGTCCACACATCAAGTACCTGGGAGTGCTGCTGGACCACAGGCTAAACTTCAAAAAGCACCTGAAGTACGCAGCCGAGAGAGCCCCCAGGGCAGTAGCGGTACTGTCAAGATTAATGACAATGCCAAACATTGGAGGACCCAGGCAGCCAATTAGAAGCCTACTAGCAACGGTAAGCAAGTCGATCCTTATTTACGCGTCCCCCCATATGGGCATAAGCAACGTACCAGATAACGTACATGAGACGAATGAACTGCGGACGGTATCGGCGGAGGCAATTAGCTTAATCTCCAGTCGAATGCCAATAGATTTGGAAATAAAAAAGTCCGCAGCAACCAGCGAGGCTATACAAGCAGAATGGCAACACAGGTGGAACACCACACCCAAAGGAAGATGGACCCATATGCTGATCCTCAACGTAGAGGAATGGATCAGCAGAAACACGGAGAAGTAAACTTCTGCATGACACAGTTCCTATCAGGGCACGAATGATTTCGGGAATATCTCTGCAAATACAAACATATGGATGATCCATACTGCCTGCACTTTGAAGGCAAAATCTAGAGCGCGGAAAATGTTTTGATGAAATGCCGGATGTATAAGACGACCAAAAACTGGTGGCCAAGTGACTGCGAGGGGACTAATAACATTCATACTGACGACGAATGAAGCCTGGAACACAGCGAACGAAATCATCACCAGCATGATGCAACAACTTCGTTTTGGGGAACGAGCAGCAGCCAGAAATGAGGATCCTACAAACACTGGAAGGTAGACTTAGTTACTAAAACACGCCCACTTATGCAATGTAACACAAGTGACAAGCTCAGAAACACAATGACATATGAACACACGCAGTAACAGAAATTGGACAGAAATTAGACAGAAATTGGAATGTGCAAATTGAGCTGCTGCAAAGCATAAGAAGCAGTAATAGCTCATGCAAGATGAATAGCATCACATGCTAACCAGCCCCGCGGGGAGAGTGGTAGAAGTGCGCAGGGTGTAGATTAGTACGTAGGCGCATTCCTAGAATCGATTATTCGGGTTTGCGAATAGTGCATGCTAGCAGCTTTCTTCTCCCACTCAAGGCTAGACAGATAGTATCTCGATTCAAGTTGTTTCTCTAAGTCGAGAACAGTAGATGTAGTGGATCGATGCCTGTCTGCTCGACAGGGTTGAATCTAAATGCTTTTTTATTCGGTCCATTTCTAGGAATCTGCAATGTGCACGTCCCATTTGCAAAAATAATTTCTAAACTGTCGGCTAATTGCAATATGGTCAATTTGGTTGGATGCTCGCTGTCTGTCAGTTGAAATCCAACTGATATTGTGGCAGGACATTGCAGAAGCCCACAAACCATCATGTGCTTAAGCCCAAAAGTCGTCGCTTCCTACCATAGCATTGAAGTCCCTCATCACTATTAGGATATCTCCTTTAAGCCTTAGGTTGCATACTTAGGTACGCAAAATACCAAGAACTAGAACCTTTCATGTTTTCAAAGTTTAGCTCTAACCTTTTAAGGAACTGAGCAAAATAATTGCCCACTCAACTGCCATTGAAGAGGTGTGGGTGATATCAGACTCACTTTCAAGAACCACTGGGTGCAATCTCATGTGAAGTTGATTTCAATTTAATACAGATACTGGTGGATCATGGGGCATGTATATTGTAATATCATCTTCGACGCAATATAGTGCCATCTATGAGAGAGTAAGAATCTGTATGCTAGCAGGCATGGACGTAATTTTTAATTGTAACCGAAATAACTTGTTAGTTGTCGGTAAATAAAAAGTTTAATCACATAGAGGATAGTTTATCACATATAAGTAGGTACATACTCGTTTGTGGAAATGAGGGCATTTCACATTGAAAGCATCGCATCTGGGGGCGCCGTGGCGTAAATGGTTAGTTTGTCGGACCACTGCGCATGAGGTTCCAAGTGCGAATCCCAGAAAACACCAAAAGTTTTTTCACGGTCCTACCTCTCGCGAACGTCTGACAAACATCCGAGAGTATTGTTGTCACGAAAAAGTTTCTCAAATCGCCGTTCGGATACGGCACTAAACTGTAGGTCCCTTCCATTCGTGTGAAAAACATAACGCACACATCATGAGTGGTTGCGAGAAGCTGGTCCATGGCACTTTAAAGAGCTGTTGCGCCCTATATTTATTTATTTATTTATTATCGCATCTGGAATTTTGCATTAATGCTAACATTAAGCTCCCGACCTAGAGAAACAGTGGTATTTGGGTTGCAAAAATCGAAATTCCGTTAAGCAAATTAGACGATTTAAGCGTACCACACAAGCACTTACTTTTGACTGAACTAACTTAATACGAGCTTGACATAGACCATGGATTAGTTTAGATTGCATTTGACTTTGTAGTATGAAGCCAGACAATAACTGCAGATTATCTTGACTATGGATTTTCCAACCCACGCAGACGGGACCAACATCGCAGACAGGCAATATAATGGAACATTAAAGCTTAAGCAATTAATATTTAACGATGTTGTAAGGCAACTTATGACTTGTGCAACTTGTAATTAAAGAGAAGTTATTTAAATACACACATGGGCATATACATGTGTTTATTTGCTCAACAGGAAGATGGCTTAATAGGTGACAGAATATGCAGACGACCATGTAATTATGGTATGAGCACAATAAGGGCTTCGTGCTTAAAAATCTCTCTTCATTATCTCTCAGTACGTTAGGGTTTAACTTGGACTGCTAAAAAGGTTGACTCTGCAAATTGGAGCACAGCTCTTCAGGCAAAGGAGATTACCATGGTGCTGCAATTTTGAGATAACAGTACTTTTATATGAAGTCAAACTGTTGATGAAGTGGGAAATAAGCTCGAAACCATTTGACAAATTTATCTGATTTGTTTGACATGATATGAAAAGTTGCCTTTTTATTAGAAAATGTATCAAATAGGAAAATTTAGCATTTGAACACAAAGTGTGAATATTTAAACTGAACTTTGTACAATATTTTCTTTATCAAGCCTTTGACACTGTATCATACTGTGGAATGCATTTTTAGTGTGTCAGCGCAAGGATTCTTACCAATATCTAGCTTGTTTGCTGAATTCCATAAAGTAAATGAGCATCTACACAAAAAGTTTATTGTAGGTTAAGATGAATACAAGCATTCCCTCAATAATTATACAGGAAATTCGTTTCTGAACTCCGTGTTGAAAATTTTCGCAGGCGTAATTTTAGAACACTTAACAGAATGAATACGACGAAATAATTTACTTAGCCAGTATAAAGCAGGTTTCATGAAAGGTCATTCGACAGTGGACAATATATTAGCGCTAACAAGCATTGCCCAGACATACCTTGACAATGGGAAAAAAGTCTTCTTTGTTGACTTCAATGCGGCATTTGACTCTATCGACCGGAACGCTTTATTCTACTTCTTTCTTCCTATTTCGGTGAGATTATGATCCGATAATAAGGGATCATAACCCTCCCACTTCACCGCATTTCTACTGATCCGCCTGCGGGGTTCGCCTATTTGACCTAACTCGGCTACTGAGGCCAATGAAATGTCGACGTCGTCGCATTTGTGTGATCCAGGTGTTTATAGGCCTGCCTCCCCTGCCTCGCGATGTCTTTGGAACGTTCATTGATATTGCCTTTTTAATAGGGTTCTTTGAACGAGACGATACCAACTGAGCCGATCGAGCTCTACCTTTTGAAGGATGGTCTGCTTGATGTGAAGGCTTCCACGGATCTTCGAATTTCTTATTCGATGAAGCCTTTTCACCCCTGCTGTCATGCGAAGCATCGTCATCTCAGCTGCCTTTAATTATCTTTCATACATTTTGTACATCGTCCGACATTGTGAACCGTGTGTGAGCGCTGGACGCACAACTGCGGTGTAGAGACTTCCTTTCAACTTAGTGGGCATTTTTTGGTCACAGAAGATAGCAGAGTTTTCTCGCCACTTCATCCACCCTACGCTAATGCGATGATTATTCTTCTTCTTCTTCTTCTTCTTCCTTTTATCAGCGAGGTTATGATCTTAAAACAAGGGATCACAACCCTCCCACTTCACCGCATTTCTACTGATCCGCCTGTGGGGTTCGCCTACGCTAATGCGATGATTGATGTCGTAATCACAGGTTGCTTTGCTATTGATCATAGATCCCAGATATTTGAACTTTTCGCAATTGGGAAACACTGTTCCATTCAAATAAATGTCTAGAATAGGCCTGAGTGGATCAGAGAACGGGCAGCATAAGTACTCTGTCGTTTTTCAACTAATGCGATACCCATTTCCCTCCAAAACGTTCACCCACACATCAAGTGCTCGTCGCAAGGATGTAGGATCCTTTCTTTTTTTCTGTTTGTTTATTTGTCCACTTATACACTATTACATATTTTATTGTTTAAATAAACTAAAAACTACAGCACTAATTATAACTTAAGGTATCTGACCTGAAGGGTTCTCAATACTTACACTATGATTTATATACTATACTTAGTATATTTGCATTATTTTTTATTTTATTTTATTTCTTTTTGGCGTATTTTTATTTTTTTGCTTTAAGGGGAAATGTGGAAAAACCTTGTACAAATTTTTATTATTTTTATTCAATTAAACTAGAGGGAAAAACAAATAAAACTAACTTATCCTATGTTAAACCTAACCTAACCTAACTTAGCCTAACTTAACTTACGGCAGAACTGGGCCCTGATATGCGATCTCCAGCCCGTCTATACAAAGGACAGGATGTAGGATCCTCACTTATGATGGCTCCTTGTCAGCAAAGAATAACTGATGTACCTTGTGGTCCGTCACTTTACCTTCAAGCAGAAGGTGCTTCGCTGGTGCACCCCGACTTTGATTGGGAACTCTTCGGTTACTCCATCGGGGCATCTTACTCTTGTCTTTGCTCCTTCGTACATGTCTATGATCATCTGTACATAGATTTCTGGAACCCCTCGATGTCTTAGTGCCATCCTTATCAGATCCCATGGTTGTCTGTCGAATGCCTTTTCAAAGTCAAGCAATACAAATTGCAAATCCTTTAAGAATCATGATGTTTTTCCATTATGATCCTTATACTTTGGATTGCATCTGTGGTTAATTTACCCGAGACAATCCCGCACTGATCGTCAGATAGCCGTATTTTTTTTTCGCAGTCAGCCACCTAATACCCGCTCAACGATCTTCATAGTGTGTGGCATCAGCTTGATCGAACGGTAGTTATCACAGTTTCGTGTATCACCCTTCCCTTTGTATACAGGGAGAAGGTAACTTTTCCTCCATTGTTTCGGCATTGGATCACCTCTCATAAATTTGAAGATGAGAATTCTGATCCATCTGAACCCGATGTCTCCCATATTTTCCTAGAACTCAGAGGGCATCTCGTCTGGCGCATCCGCTTTTCGTTTTTGGAGTATTTGACCGCCTCACTAACTTCTTCGACTGTAATGTTGAGTATTTCTCCACAGTTAAGGGTGGCTCTTGGAAGTATAGCCCGGAGAGACTGTTCACTCAAAATTTCTTCACAATACTGCCACCACCTCTGCAGAATTTTGTCGTCATCCACAAGAAGCTGGCCATGAGCATTGTTAATGAACTTTAGCGAACGAATCTCCTGAAGATGGTCGCGCTCCTGTTCATATTGTATTATCGTAGCTCCTGGATAGCCTGGTTTGCAATTGCAACAGGGGAAGATATTTTCTCCAATTCCCGATACAGGCCCTCCTTACTCTCTACTTGAAGCTGGGCGCACTTATTCTTCGCCTTTTTCTGCAACACCTGCATCCCACTTCGAGGCAAGCTTTTTCGCCTCTATTATTAGAGGGGCACTTTGACCAAGCTTTAAAAGCCTCTTTCTTCTCATTTATCACTTCACCACCATGTTTCTCTGGCATGTTGATGATGGTCTTTTGAAGCTCCTAGCAGTGATTTTGCCTTCTTTAAGCAAGTTCGCTGTAGGGAATCCCTCATAGTTTGTGATCTGCACTCTTCCTTCTCAGCTCCGATGATGGTGTGAGAGAGGTAATTTTTCATCACGAAAACCAAAGCCTCGCTTTTTCCTTTGTCCAGATTGTACAACTTGATTTTCTCAGGAATCCTTGTTTGTTTGCTTTTCTTTGGTGTCTTCATAAAAAATTCTGTTAGCAGGGGACGGTGTTGCTTGGCGATCGCCTCTCCGAGGATCACTTTGCAACCTTTTACCCGAGGCTCATAAAACTGGTTACCAAATGGTAGTAAATCTGGGTTTCACTTCCACTACTGAATGCTTTATTCTACAAGCTGAGCAATTTAGGCATTGCAACAAAAATGCTGAAGTTTATCCAAAGTTTGTACCACGAAACCATGACTGCAGTTTGGGGCGAGGAAGAATTGCCTAGCTGGTTCCAGTCAAAGATGGGAGTAAAACAGGGCTGCCTTTTGAGTCCACTCCTGTGCTCGATCTTCTTGGATGATCTTGTGGAATTTTTCCCGGGAGGGATTCTGTTCAACAGAATCATCATCAAACTTCTTCTATATGCTGATGGCATAGTCATATTGGCGGAAACTGCAAACATGTTGCAAATGATGATAAACCGGCTACAACTGTACTGTCAATTGTGGAATCTCAAGGTGAATACAAACAAATCAAGAATGGAAAAGGCAAATGAAGAAAAATGGACCTGGGAGAATGAAGAATTCGAAAAGGTGAAGGAGTATAAATATCTCGGGCTGATTATTACTCCGCAACTGTCATTCAAGAAACATCTTCAAGGAAAACTCAAGGATGCAAAACTAGCAACAAATTGTAATTAGTAGGCTATACTGAGTAAAAAGAACATTGTCACAAGTGCAAAGTATAAACTCTTTGAAGCTGTTATGAGGTCCATTATGTGTTATGCGGCGCAAGCTTGGGGAATCTTGCAGTACGAAGAAGTAGAGAACCTACTGCGATACTTCATCAATAAATTTTTCAGATTACCTGAAAATACGCCAAACTATATGATACATCTGGAAACTGGTCTACCACCATTATATATGTTTACCCTGAAAATGCACATCGCCTACATAAGGTACATTGCGGCCCAGCCAAGTCAACGGCTTCCGAATGTTGTGGTTGCACACTTGCAACATCGAAAACTACAATTCTTTAAGAAATGGTCCAGACTGGGAAACCAGCACAATGTTCTAGTAATAGAGGAAGACACTTCGACCTGGGAGAGCACTCATCAAGCGTTATTCAGTAAGATTCAAAAATCCATCTTCTCGAAATATACAGAGAAGTTTCAAGAAAGTATTACAAGGCATTCGTACCGGGTATTGCAACATAATCTTTGTAAAAAAAACTATTTCTACGAGCGGTGTAGCCTAGAAGCATTTTTTCTGGGGCATACGCACTACGTGACCAAACCATCGAAGCATAGATCGATCCGTTCGGAGAAGTAGCTGCTCAACATTGAGCGCCTCGCGTACTCTGGTGTTGCGCACTCAATCCCTACGAATTATTCCAGCAACAGCGGAATTCCAGCGGAGTCCAACGCCCACAGTGAAAGATATTAATTTAACACAGTTTATCTGAACACATCGCCCTTAACAGGGCACTATCAATCCCATACTCCTGCAGAACACTCCAGAGTTTGCCTCAAGGAATCCTATCATATGTCTTTTCCAATTCCATAAAGCAAGTGTAGACAGCTTAAGCATACTCCCAGGCTTTCTCAGAAACCATTCTGAGAGTGAATAACTGGTCGGTTCTGCTTCTACCGGGACAAAAACCGCATTGCTCTTCACCCTAACTATCCTATACCATATACGCTCTGGGACGCGTTTCTAGTACCTTAGCGAAGACTTTTCCAGGGAGACTTGAAAGAGATATACCCCTGTAGTTGGCGCAATCTCTTTTGTCCCCTTTTTTTTAAGAAGAGGAACAATCACCCCCATTTGCCAACCACCAGGTGTTTCACCACATTCCCAGGCGACTTTAATGACACGCGAGAGCCATTGCACTCCCTCTTTACCTAAAGCATTGAGCATTTCTGGTCGGATTTCATCCACACCAGCAGATTTACCAACTTTTAGCGATTTGATCGCCAAAGTTACTTCTCGACCATGGGTCTGTCATCTTCGGTCCTCTGTTCGGGATTGAGCAATTCTGAAAAGTGCTCGCTCCATCTGCGTAAGATGTTCTCCTCATTGGAAAGAATTGTACCATCTTTGGAGTTGACTCCTTCAACGATATTCAACTTTCTTCCTCTGAGTCGGCGGACGGTTTGCCAGAACATCTTATTTGCAGATCTGTGGTCACGTTCCAATTTTTCACAAAACTCCTTCCAAGACTCTTCTTTCACTGTTTTCACAGCTAATTTTCAAGCTCTTCGCACCTCAGTATACCAATTTCGAGAATCGGAATTCCCCATGTGAATCTACACCTCAAAGGCTTTCTTCTTCTCTCTGATGGCTTCTTGAACTCCAGGCGTTTTAAACCAAACTGTTTTTTTCTCACCACCCGCAGCCACGCTTTACTCCACAAACATCTCCCGCAGAGGCAATAACCGCTGTTAAAAACAGTTGCCATTTTTCCTCTAAATTTGATGGAACAGTTGGAATTCGTTCAAATCTCTGTAGCTCAAATGTCTTCCGTAGCCTCTCCCATCGTATGCGTGTAACCATCCTTGGTTTGCGCTTTGGTAAGGGAGGTACTCTCGCGCTAAGATACAATTTTCATAGCACTAAATGATGATCAGTTGACAGCTCGGCCCCTCTCAATACGCGAACATCACAAACCATTCTCTTCAGACACCATGGTACACACAAATAAATCTATCAGCGACTTTTGCTGAAGACTCTGATGGTACCACGTGTGGAAAGATTGTGTTCATGATGGATAAAACATTTTCACAACAAACATCCAACAACTTCTCCCCGTTCGCGTTTTGATCAGGATCACCGTTCCTCCCAATCACAGTCCCCATGTCATAACATCTACACCCACGTGAGCATTGAAGTCACCCATTAGGACAAAAGAATCCACATCCGCAACCTTTTCAAGGGTAGCATCAACTTCATCTAAGAAAGCTGCATACTGACTACCTGCACCAATGCCAGAGTAGATCTTTCAAACTTGAGCTTTAAGATCACAACTCTCCCTCCTAATGGTATCCACTTCAATAATCTGTCTGTCAACCTGGGACTTGTGGGTATCCCCACTCCCGCCCGAGCAGACATTGAGAGTGCGACTCCTGACAGAAAAAGCTTCCAGCCATCCGAATGGTCCACAGTTTTATAACCTCTCTGCTTTGTTGAAGAGACGCCAACTATATCTTGTCGACTTCTAACAGCCTCCCCAACAAGCTCAAGGTGCTTCCCTGTAAGCTATGAGACGTTCCATGTGCCTATCCTAAGCCAATGCCGTTGTCAAAATTTAGAGAATTTATCTGTGCCCCTATCGGTGTATAGTTTACCAGGTTTGGCAATATCCGAGGCCCGTTACTGTCGTCCTGTCATCATGGGGTGTGCGCTTTGTTAGCCGTGACTGGATTGTATGGATGGGACTAACTATTTCAGTTACCCCATCTGTACATCCCAGTCACGCTGCTCGCCCCCCCACCACGAGGAAGTCAGCTGCCAGGGGGGCAAAGTTCAAATATTTTTTTATTTTTTTTTTCACATTTTAAATATGGTCCTTACTGTCGTTGCAACATGCATGCATACATACATATATATGTACATATTTGGCACAACAGCCCATGAAGGGCCTAGGCCTAGCTTCTCGCAAACTCTCGTGTCGGCGCGCTATATTTTTCGCACGAATGTTTTGTGCCGTATCCGAAGGGCAATTTTTACTTTGTTCTTGAGAGGCTTTTTCGTGACAGCAATACTCGTACTCTTGGATGTTTGTCAAACGTTCGCGAGAGGTGGGACCGTGAAAATTTGTTTCGGTATTTTATGGAATCCGAACATTGAATCTCACGCACAGTAGTCCGACGCACTAACCACTCTCGATGTTACAGAGGCTTAGTTCTTTATCCTAGATTACATGGCCTTTTAAATAATTTTAGATCTGAAAATGGTGACATAAAAAATATTTTTTTTACACTGCATCTGGTGCAGAGCTTTCAAATATGTGGCTTATTCATTTGGTTTATTGACTTCTGGATTTAAAAAAGCTTTCAATCAAAGGATAGTCCTTAATAAATCGTTCACTTTTTAAATTAATGGTGGTACGGTTGAGTAAGTTTTTGTGGAAAGCCTCTGAACTACCTCATTGACGGGTCTGTATGCAAGGCACTAGCTTACGAGCAAACTTCTATTCAATAGAAAATTCGTGAGTAAAACTCTGCACGAGGTAATGAAAGTAACTTAAATCAGCGATGAGACCTTCGCCAGTGAAGAGATCTCATAACACACAAAGCCTACACTATTCACTTAGAATTATTCTTCATTCTCTCAACGGTAGCAGGTGGACAATGGAATTCTAAGGCCATCATCATAGAACACAAATCGAAAAATTCCACTTTAACCTATGGAATTTCTATTCACCCCCCTGGCTCTGTCCACCACCCCGCACAGAACAATGATTCCAACACCTTGTTCCACGACAAGACAAGACAATCATTTGTCTGCCGATACAACAGTCGTCGGCTTTAAAAGCTCACCCGCCACCGTCTGTCATGAGCTCTCATGTTCGCCAATGTTTCATCATAACTTGGTATAAATTGCAATTTATAAAGCTTCAATTTCACGGTTTGTTGTCCCCTGGTGTGCGCCCGGCGCGCCAGCGCACTGGAAACACCAGTTTCATGAGATACAAAGTTACAGAACCTTTGTATGTAGTACAGGTTCACCACACATCGCTTCCCAGCGACAGATGATGCTTTCAGCACGTTTTACCATCATCGCCAGCGACCGATTCGAATCGCTCAATATTAAGTTTCAGTTCTGGGAATTCTTTTGTCCGCGGCCGGCGCTCCACCAGAAGTGGTCAAGTTCTGTGCCGAACTCCATTTCGCAACACGACAATCTTCTTTAGTAGCTATGAGCGGTGGCGCGGCGTGGCTGGATTACCTCTGCCTCTCCTTGTACCGATTCACATGATCGTTTCGGAAATCGTTAATCTAAACCATCTATTAAACGAGATACCTATTAACTATTATTTAAGCTTGCCGAAGAAAAAGAAGAGGATGTGTAGCTAGCTAAGCGTCTTCTTCGTGCATCGTGTTCTGATGAAGCGGCGCGCACTCTAATTTGGCGCTGTCTGTCAAAGAGGCGCTGAAAGGCTTAAAATGCGAAGACGACGACGACATGGATTGACGTCTAAAACACATCGTTTTCGTATCGTTATTTAACTTAATTGTACAGATCGTGACAACTTATTTAAGAAAAATCTCCTCGACGACGTAAGTAAGGAATATATATATGTGTGACGCTTCGCTTGGAAAATTATTATTAATAAAAAATTGTTTTTCTATTTTTTTGGGTTCGGTCTTGGTTGGTGTCGTGGTATCTGTCGTCGATGTTGTTGCGCTGGTTATAGCTTGGCTACAGGTTATGGGTTTGGTTAATGGATAGTAAGGAGGCAGTGAAGTGGTGTAATTGCAATGAGAGACAAGACAGCCGGCAGCGCTGGAGTATAGGTAAGTCACCCCTTACGTCGTTGGAGGCGGGCAAATTGCTTATTATTATTATTATGAAGCAAATGCCGGTAATGTGCTCGTAATATCATTTTTTTTTTTTCTTTTTTTAAGTATTTTTCAATGGAAGATGTTGAAGCTCAGTTGAAAAGCAGGCGCGGCTGGAAATAGGCTCCAGCCAGATAGGTGTTAGGGCGCTGAGACGCAATGTAAGCTAGTTTGCAATCTATCAGACTGAGTGCCAATAGAAAAGCACTACTTACACCTCTTTTCATTGAAATCACTGA
Source organism: Brachypalpus laphriformis (assembly GCA_945910035.1). Classification (NCBI taxonomy): domain Eukaryota; kingdom Metazoa; phylum Arthropoda; class Insecta; order Diptera; family Syrphidae; genus Brachypalpus; species Brachypalpus laphriformis. Next base: position 133,141,307 of record OX246755.1, read on the forward strand.
GTATGAAGACTCTTGGCGCCATTTATCTCTAGGTAGTCCCCAATTTTTATGTTTTCTTTTGATAAAAGCCATTCTAAGCTAACAAAACTTAAACGAACGTTGCTTGTAAAATTTAATTGAAAGCAAGGTTGGGGTACATATATTATTTTTTTTATCAATTTGTTGTGCTTCTTATGGTAGTGTCCGCTTCACTGTAAGTTAGCCTCCCCTCGTGTCTGCTCTCTCAAAACTATTTCTGCAGTTCTTCCGCCAGTATATCAATGGAGAACATTCCTCTGATAATGCAGGCTGTGTGGTCCGGGGTTGTGCGGAAAGCGCTACTCACTCTTAGTGCACATAGTTGATTTACTGCTATGATTCTTCTTTTGTATGAAGTCACTTCCATAGCTCCGGCCTAAACTGGTGATCCGTATAGGACTACGGATGTGACTACTTTAGCTAAGATTAGTCTTCGGCTGTATCTTGTCACTCTTATATTCGACATAATTCGCGCAATGGCGGCATCTACGCAAGAGGATTTGTTGCTTACATACTCCAGATGTTTTTTTTTAAATGTAAGCCTTGAGTCACCCATAACGCCAAGATATTTGATAGCTGGTTTGGATACTATCTCATGCCCACCTACTGTGAGCGTGATGATTTCCAGTTGCTTTCTACTAGTAATAAGTACCGCTTCCGTTTTGTGTTCTGCTAGCATGAGGCCGACTGATGTTAGCCACCGTCGAACAACTGAGATGGTTTCGTTGCTAATTTGAACAACTTCTTCTAATTGTTTTGCAGTTACAACTATAGCGATGTTGTCCGCAAATCCCACGATGTTGGTATTTCAAGACGAAGGACTCCATCGTACATGAAGTTCCATAGTGTTGGTCCCAGGACCGAACCCTGATGGACTCCTCCAGTGACTGCGTATTCTTACACACCATCCTCTGTTTCATAGAGAAGCATTCTTTGCCGGAAATACTTTCTCAAAATATCCCTGATGCTAGTAGATATGCTCCTACTTCGAAGCGCTTGAATGATTTGTTTCCAGCTCGCGATGTTGAACGCATTCTTAAGGTTCAGTGTTATCGCGCAACAGTACTGCTTTGCGCCTCTTCTCCATCGTCTTCCTTCTATGGCTTTTCGCTGTATCAACCACTTCCTTAATGGCATCAACAGTCGAGCGTGCCTTTCAAAATCCGTACTGATATGCTGATAGTCCACCTGCTTCTTCAATCGCTACTTCCAACCTGTTACCTATGATTCGCTTAAGCACTTTTCCCTTCGTGTCCAACATACAGAGCGGACGGTAGGCTGATGGACCTTTTTCGGATTTACCTCCCTTGGGCAGTAGCACGAGCCTCTGCTTCTTCCATTGATCAGAAAAGACTACCTCACTCAGGCAGGCTATATAAACGTCCACAAACAAGTCCATTCTGGTTTTAATTGCCACTTTCAGAGTTACATTTGGAGTCCTCTCCGGTCCAGGGGGTTTTTCATTCCCAAACCTGTTGCACGCGTCTAGAATTTCTTGTGCAGTTATCCTAGGAGTTTGGTGAGCTGCTGTAGGCGACTCGTCCTCCAATGGAATTTCCGGTAGTCTTGGAAACAGGCCTTTGACTATTTGCTCTAATACATCTGGGCATGTGGGGTATGGGGCTCGAAAAACTTTCAGCTTTTTCATCACCACTTGGTACGCTCTTCGCCAGAGGTGTATCTATAAAAATATACATGCGTATGCATGATTTAACAATTAATGCTCTTAGCCAAGTCTAGCCCATGATCAAAAATGTTAACCCCCAATTAAGAGCCCCATATGGTAGGATATAGTCTTACATGTGCATCAGCGGGCTATCACCGGTACGTTTGCAAATATTGAAGTAGAAGCGGCAAAAATGAGTTTAGCGATAAACGAAGATAAAACCAAATATAAGCTGTCAACAAGAAGGGACAATCAACACTGCCGAATTGTACAGAACGTCACAATGGGCAGCTAAAACTTCGCGGTAGTAAGGGACTGTGTCTACCTTGGCTCTGCTATCAATTCTGATGACGATATCAGCGCAGAAATCAAGGGCAGAATAATTCTTGCCAATCGCTGGTTTTTGGGCTAAAAAGGTAATTCAAGAGTAAAGCCCTATCTCGAACCACTAAGGAGACTCTGTATAACACCCTGATCATCCCAATCTTACTTTACGGCGCTGAAACATGGACTTTATGGAAAGCGGATGGTGATATCCTTGGGCGCTTCGAGAGAAAAATTCTTCGCAATGATATTCGGTCCCATTTGCATTAACGGGTTTTGGAAGAAAAGATTCAATGACGAACTATACGAGCTATACAAAGCCATGCACGAAATAATGCCTTTGAGCCAATATATTGCCAAGAGATTATTTGAACCCTGCTAAAAAGGCAATATCGATTAACGTTCCAAAGACTTCGCGAGGCAGGAAAGGCAGGCCTATAAACGCCTGGATCACACAAATGCGACGACATCGGCATTTCTTTGGCCTCAGTAACCGAGTGATTAAAAATCGGGAGGCCTGCCCAGGCGATAGGTGTATGGTAGTTTCTCTTCTTCTTCTTCTTCTTCTTCTTCTTCTTCTTCTTCTTCTTCTTCTTCTTCTTGGCCAAGCCTAGTCGACGTACTTGGCTTTTTGGACTACATCCACATCTTGGTACAACCCCTTAGCGTTACTTACTTACTTATGTCCTGTATCCCCTTGTGGGTGTGGGTCATATGCGCCGTCGTGTACATTTTCTGGCAATGTGGTAGTTTAAATATTGAATACTTTGGTAAATTCCGATTGACTCCACGTTTTGTTAAAATCGATTATGTCTAACTGAGACAGAACACTTTTTACGAAAGAGATCATTAGCAAATGTAAACCGTTTGTCTACGCCTATCTATTGTGGCGTTCTGTCCCGCTGATTTCTTCCGTCTATGTCAATGTCATTGGCGTAAGCGAGTAGTTGTACAGACTGTTCTTTCCGACTTTGATGGAGCAGCGAGAGTTCTCCATTGTCATCCTGCACAAACGGAAAAGCTTGGCAGGGATGGCGAGACTAGACATGTCTCTGTATGACTCATATCTATACACGCTATCATAGGCAACTTTGAAATCAATGAAAAGATGATGCGTGTTGACTTTATATTCATGGGTTTTTTTTTTCCAAAATCTGCCGTAGTGTGAATATTTGGTCAATAGTGGATTTTCCGGACCTGAAACCGCACTAATAAGGTTTAATACGTCCATAAAATACAGGAGACAAGATCTTATATGCGATATTGAGGAGATTTACACCTCTGTAGTGGGCGCAGTTCAGAGGGTCTTCTTTCTTCAAGATCGGACAAATGGTGCTAAGGTTCTTTTCATCGGGCATATTTTCGTCCGACCAACTCATCTCGTCCTGCTTTGTTCGGCAGCAAGGCCGTCAGCTCCAGCAGCTTTGTTGGATTCAAGTTTAGATATCGCTACCCTCACTTCATTCTAATCAGTTTGACAGGAATCTCAACTATTATCGACACTGTTGAATGGCTTATTCTCCCTGACAGCAGGATATTGGTCATTTTCGCCGTTTAACAGTCTATAGAAGTGTTCCTTCCATATCCTCAGCACCGACTGCGATTCTACCACTATATTTCCCTTTTCGTGCCTGCAGGCTTCTGTTCTGCCTTTGAAACGCTGGCATTTTCTTTTTACCTTTTGGTAAAATTTTCGAACATCATTCCTGCAATAAAGTCTCTCAATCTCATCGATCGAGCGCTTCTCATGCTCCTTTTTCGTTCCTCTTTTCTCCTCCGATTGAGATTAAAAGAGACTCAATCGACAAAGGCTCTAGCGGTCTCTTGCGATTGCAGCCGTCCGACGTCAAACTTCCTCACAGTATTTCGTTGAGTTTGCTCTGTTGTGGATATCCGCATCCGTACCTTGGCTACAACTAGGTAGTGATCCGAGTCCAAGTTGGCTCCTCGGAAAGTCCGAACACACAGAATACTGGAAGAGTGCCTTGGGTCGATCGTAATGAGATCGATTTGGCTGGCAGTTTTTCGATCAAAAGAGAGCCATGTACCCTTGTGAATATCAAGACGTGGGAACCGCGTACTAGCTACGAGAAAGTTTCGTTCCGCCGTAAAGTCGACTAGCCTGAATCCGTTGTCGGATGTAGTGTCATGCAGGCTGTGCTTTCCGACCGCGCTACCAAAGATGTACTTTTTTCCTAGCGTTGGGTTAAAATCACCATGTACAATTTTAACGTCGTGGCTAGGGCATTGCTCATACGTTTTGTCCAAGAGCTGGTCATCGCGTCGTCCATCTTCTTGTGTTAGGCTAATGTGGTGAATTTAGCCTTGATACGGATAGTCGTGAGGCGCTCGTTCACATCCCGGAAACTCAAGACTTCTTGCCTAAGTTTGTCTCTCATAGCAAATCCGAACCCGAATAGACGCAGTCCTTGTTATCTGTAGCAATCGCTGTAGTAGATATCACAGTTTTTCATCCCGCTTTTGCTCGGCCCATCCCATCGCACATCTTGGATGGTGGTAATGCCTGCTTTGCAGCAGTCTATGGCCTCTGCAAGTTGTTCGGCTGCACGTGGTTTGTAGAGGGACCTACTCGTAACATTCCACGTGCAGACACGAAGATCGGTGTCCTTTTTACGTTTGCAAGAGTCATCAACAATAAAATCATCCGTATCCGAGGCTGTTGCTTCGCAAGTAGTGTTTTTTACGTGGTAGTGAAGTTAACACGAAGTCGAAGCAGCTCAAGTAAGATATCCGCTGCCCTGTAGACGTCACCCTTGATACCATCGAGAGAATTCGTCCGCCACACGTCCTCCTTCTGATGAGCTCCTGCTAGAATTCTGAGGCGCATAATGCAGTCAATCGGGTCAAGAACAGATGCCTTGTCCGATTAAACGTTTATGTGCTGAAGTTCACCCAGATATGCTTATGCTGGTCCGAGTGTTAAACTGCACATATATTGTCAGACTCAGAGGTGATGATGCTCCACCTGGAGAACCATCGTCATATCGCCCAATATGTTTACTCGACACTCTAGGAAAGATACTTGAACGAATAATATACAACAGACTGCTCGTGCTAGCAGCAGAGAATGGAGCACTGTCAGACCATCAGTTCGGATTTAGAAAATCGCGTTCTACCGTTGATGCCATAAAAGCGGTAGTTGACACAGCAGCTGAAGCGATCCAAGGAGAAAGATTGCGATTGGCCTAGCTTCTCACAACCACTCATGTTGTGTGCGTTATATTTTTCACACGAATGGAAGGGACCTACAGTTTAATGCCGAATCCAAACGGCGATTTGAGAAACTTTTTCGTGACAACAATACTCTCGGATGTTTGTCAGACAATCGCGAGAGGTAGGACCGTGAAAAAACTTTTTGGTATTTTCTGGGATTCGAACTTGGAACCTCATACGTAGTGATCCGACACACTAACCACTTACGCCACGGCGCCCACAGAATGGATAATCCGCACTACCTATTGAGGATAATTACAATCTACTTCACCAACAGGAAGTTGCGGTACCAAACCGACGAGGGGGTAAAGCACTACAAAGTTGCGGCAGGAGTCCCGCAAGGATCGGTATTAGGCCCTCTCTTATGGAATATCATATACGACGGAGACCTGTGACTACCATTGCAACAAGGAGTTAAGATAATCGGCCTCGTTGACGATAACGCCGTAATCACCGTGGCTAAACACATCCACGAAATAGAATCAGCAACAAACGAAGCAATCGAAAAAATTAAAGACTGGCTAGGATCCGCCGGCTTAGAATTCACAGACCAGAAAATTGAGGCTGTTCTTATAACAAGTCGAAAAGATGCTGAATATGCGAATATTCTAGTTGGAAATCAGACTATAAGAACGAAGGAAGTAATCAAATACTTAGGAGTAATGCTCGACAACAGATTAAGGTTTAAAACGCACGTGGCTCTAGAACAAGCGAGTTATGTGGACTGCAACTACCACCTTACGCAGTTCCTATCGGGTTACGGCGGCTATAGCAAATATTTACACAGATATGGACATGATAACTCACCTCTCTGTCCACATTGTCCAGACCAGAAGGAAGATACAGAGCACGCAATATTCCATTGCAATCGCTTCATAGAATAGAGAAATAACCTGCCAAGTCCACCATTCTTTATAGACTATGTTTCGATCAGAGGAGAATTAGCTGGAAATTTGTACATTCATAACAAATTTGCAAAAAGAGCTCTGAATAATTGAGAGAGCAAGGAGACCAGAAGCAACAATACAAGAAGCATTGCATTATTTGCTTACCAGCCCCGCGAAGTAATACCTTGTCCCGCGGGGAGAGTGGTAGAAGTGTGCAGGGTGTGGATTAGTACATAAGAGCAATCCTGGCATCGATTATTCGGGCTTGCGAATCGTGCAAATTCTGCGAACGCTTACTACGTTCGCCCAATACAGTTTATACTCCTATTCCGACCCTGTGCGGGAGTATCCCCCACGTATATTTCTCAGTTATATGCACCTCCTTGGGATTGTCAAAACTTTTACTTGTAAGCTTACCAAAAGATCGAGGAGCAAAAAGAAAGAGAAGAGAATGGGGAGCATGAATAGATCGCGATCCGATAGATGCTCCGCAGAGATATCGGATTTCAGTTTGAAATGAGGAATTTTTTGCACATCAACAGGTCTTCACCAAGATTACAGGTCGCTCGTCGCTCTAGAGCTGGGATAGTACTCTAATAGTGGGAGGTGGTGGTAGTAGTGATTCTGTCGTCGTCGTCGTCGACATCGTCTTCACTTTTGTTTGGCTCAGATTTAGTTGTTTGCTTTTGGGGCATTGTGCCATTGTTGGCCTAGTGGTGGCTCCCTCCCCCCTGAAGATCTAAAGAAAACAATTCAAACAATTTAGGCGTGATGGTATCGCCTCCAATTCGCGTCCTTCGCGACGACGATGTCGACGTAGACGATGACGACGACCACGCTCTGAACTAAGTTTGCATGAGTGAAATGAATTACAATGCAATTTTCGTGTATCTAATTCTTTGTGGATTGTGGATTAAAGATATTCGTCCATCGGAACTGGGTGAAGGGAGCGCGCACCGTTGTGTACAGAGGATGTTGTTATATAACTTTATTTATTTTTTATTGAATTATTTCTTAGATTGAGGCGTACGGATTAAAACAAAGGAGCTGCAGAAATATGGGCGCAACGTAGATGTATAACTGAAAATGAAAGTACGTGGAGGTATTGAGTGCTGACTCTCCCTGTAACAGGTGATTCCGATATGCAAGCGAACACCGGGGGAGAAAAATTCTATTGATTTGGAATTTCGGTGGTTATTTGATACGGGAGAGGCATCATCATCGGTTGCCTTGAGCATCTTGAGGAATCTGAATGCTACCAACCTTTGAAAATGTAATTTATTGAACTATCTATACATGAGTATGTATCTATCTACTCGCTTTAGAGAATAAGGTGAATTTTGTGACAGCCATATTGCCCTGGCGGCGCAAACGATAGTAGACAAATTATGTATCATTGGAAAGGTGTCAACCGAAATTTTTTTTTTTTTTTTTTCTTGTAGATTTAGAGACTTAGCGCGTCAGGGCGCAGCACTTTGGACCATACAATATTATGACTCCAACCCAAAACAAAAAAAGGAAAAAAGATTATTGATGGTTACATATCAGCACTCGTGCCCGTTATTGGACAAACAGCAGAGTTCTTGAGAATGGCAGTTTTGAAAAGAAATCCTTTAAATAGACATCAACATGCCTATCAGAGTGGTATACCATGCAAACTACCTTTCAGGACATTTTATATAGGATCGAGAACGAGCTAGACGGGGGAAGTTATACTCTTGGATTGTTTGTCGATATAGATGGTGCCTTTAGCAATGCTACCTCTGATTTCATTTGCAACTCTACCAGAGAGCAGATGCTGTCCCTTAGGCTGCTGAGAGTAAATAAGGTCATAGAGCAACAGCTGCGATTGAGAGAGGCTGCCCGCAAGGTGGAGTTCTTTCGCCTTTACTTTCATGCAGATTCGCTTCTTGCGGAAATACAAAATTTGGAATTTCACATCCAATCATATGATGACGATGTTTGTGTTTGGCCCCTCGAAGTAATACTACTAATAGTAGTAGTGTGCAGGATGTGGATTAGTGCGAAGGCGCACTCCTGGCATCATTTATTCGGGCTTGCGAATCGTGCATGTAAGCAGCCCGGGCACTAGTATCTTTAGAAGATTACCACACCCTTTGGCGCATCAAAAAAAAGGTTAGAAGGCTAAGTTGAAGAGTGGAACTCGCCAACTTGCCACTGACGTTAAACATATACGAGTAATCTTAGGTTTTTTTTTTTTTTTTGGAGCACGGCGACCTAGAAATTGTTAATGGTTAATTGGTTTTAAATTTATCAACTAGCTGAACTCAAGTTCATTAATGAAGCTAAGAATAATTCGAGCTGAAGAAGAGGTGACGTCAGAAGGTGATGTAACGCCTTTATTAAAGTGCTTTAGCCTAAGTCTGGCTATGGCCGGGCAATCACAGAGTATGTTATGGGCTGTTTCGGTGTCTTCAAGACAGAGACGATACGTATCCGATTGAACACGGCCCATTTTCTTGAGATGGTAGTTGAGAGAGCAATGTCCAGTTAGGAAGTCAGTAAGGATCTTAGCATTCTGTTTGCTCATTGATAGAATGTCTCTAGTTCTATTTTTTGAGAAGTGAATAAATTTCTTGGAATGCCTTAGGCCGGGTTGAGCATTTCAGTGAGAGAGCATTTGTTCGCGTTCCCAGCGGAGTAGCTCTATTTTAATCTGGCTGATGGGTAAACCGCAGAAGGGTTCATGTCCAATATAAGGTGATTGGGCACCTAGTCTGGCAAAGCTTATCAACCGCTTCATTACCAGGGATACCTTTGTGACCGGGGACCTACATTAGTGTGATATTATTGTGTGCAGCAAGCTGAAAAAGGCGCCTGGAGACAATTCCAAACCAGCTTAGACTTATAGTCAAAGGACGTAAGAGCCTTGAGTGCTGCTTGGCTATCTGACATTATATTAATATGTGATCTTCGGAGATTTCGTCTAATGCATTCTCTGGCACAGAGCTCGATGGCATAGACCTCTGCTTGGAAGATAGTAGTGGATTGACCTAGTGGTGTAAAGAGTTTGTAGTTGGGGCCAAAGATACCAGCTCCAACCCCGTTTTACATGTTTGAACCATCAGTGTACCAATTGATTTGAGATCTTGATTGGGGGATTTGAGGATAGTCCCATTAGCTGCGGTCAGGTATGTTTACTGTGAAGGGGTGGATTCTTTTGGGCATGAAGTCTGAGATGTGGCCATCTAATTCGGAATTTGTATTGTTGCATAAAAGGTGAAGCTTTAGAGCACTGGCAGCTGCAATTTTCATAATATTTATGTGTAGGGGTGGAAGGTTTTAGAGAACTTCCAGCGCAGCTGTTGGGCAGGTGCGCATTGCGGGCGTAACACCTACACATGCTAGTCTCTGAACCTTCTGGAGGGCGGAGCGGGTAACGGTTTGATTAACTTTATCCCACCATACGATGATTGTGGTATAGGTCCATTGGATCATTTGGACCTAGAGCAGGCCCAGAAGGCCTTCTTTGTTGCCTTCTCAGTGGTTGTGTTTATATGAGGTTTCCAATTTAATTTGTGGTCTAGAGTAATCCCAAGATATTTTGTTTCTTTTGATAACTCAATTTGAGTATTGTTTAATGATAGTGCTTGAAGGCTTAAGTTTCTCCTCCTGGTAAAAGGAATGATTACGGTTTTTGCTGGGTTAACCTGGGTTCTGCTGGTTTCTGACTGGCACCAGTTATTTACTTTATTTAGGGCATGTTGCATTTGTTCAGAAATGCTGGATTCATCCTTACCCTTAGCTATAATGACTACGACGTCAGCGTAGCCCTGGGTGAGAAGTCCAGAACTATTGAGGTCATTTATGATACTTTCCACTACAATGGACCATAAAAGAGGAGATAGGACACCCCCTTGGGGACAACCCTTAGTAGTTCTAACGGGATTGAGATTTGTCCAAGCTTGGCAGTGATAAGTCTGCTTCTGAGCATAGAGCATATCCATTTGGTAGTTTGTGCGTCAATGCCTTTGACATCAGCAGCAGACTTAATTGATTGAAACAATGTGTTATCGAAGGCGCCAGAAATGTCCAGGAAGGAACATAAGGCTATTTTCTTCTTTGACAAAGTTTCTTCAATAGTACTGACTAGATGGTGAAGGGCTGTGACCGTAGATTTACCAGATTGATATGCAAATTGAAGATTATTTAGGGGGTGTTCTATAAGGGCGGAATTTCTTATGTGAAGATCAAAGATTTTTTCCATTACCTTAAGAAACACAGAGGTGAGACTGATTGGCCTAAAGGCCTTTGGGTCTGATTGTGATCTGGCGCCGGCTTTAGGAAACTTTTGATGGGATGTAGCTAAGTTGATAGCTGGATCTGGAGATGGGCACTAAGGATTCAATGAGAGTGTCCATTCCATGATGTAAGAGGGCGGGGAAAATTCCATCTCCACCGTGAGCTTTGTAAGGTTTTTGCGTGGAGATGGCCGATCTTATGGAATCGAAGATGAAGATTCTCTTGGCTATAGTCCAAGTGCGCCGATTAGGAGGGAGTGGCATGTCTTCATGCAGAAGAGATGTGTGAGGGTCAGTAATTAGTGAGTCAGGGAAGTTGGTCTGCAGAAGAAGACCTAATGTTTCGTAGTATCCCTGTGTAAAACTGCCGTCAGGTTTTTGTAGGAGACCAATACCGTTGCTGTGGTTCTTGGATAGGGTTTTCTGGGCCCTAACAGCTGAAGGGAGATCATTTATGCTTTCATAGAAAGATCTCCATGTATGCCTTTTTGATCTCCTAATAGCAGAATTGTAAGTTGTGAGGGCTATCTTGTATTCGCTCCATGAGTTGGTGGCTTTGGCTTTATTAAATAGCCTTCTAACCTTTTTTGTGAGGGTGTCGAGCTCATTGTTTCACCATGGTACATCGCGGAAGTTAGTTCTGCTTTTGGGATAGCAGCTGGCTTCATATGCGGAGGTGATCTAAGAGCTAAGTTTTGAGGTTTTTTCTTCAGGAGAATGAGAAGAGTCTATATTTGAACAGGAAGGAATAAATTCGCCCCTAAGGATTTCTACATAGAAATTCCAATTGGTGCGTTTGGGAGACCTGCTAGGGGTGATTGGGTCACGAGTAGTTTCGATGTCAAACCTAATGTGCATATGGTCAGACAACGAGAGCTCCTTAGAGACATGCCAATTGGTAATGAGATCGGACATAGAGGAACTGGATAGGGTAACATCCAGAACCTCTTGTCTGATGGAGTTGACAAAAGTAGGTTCATTTCCTCTATTTAAAATATCAATATTTAAGCCAATAAGGAAGTTAAGAAGGCACTCACCGCTTTTGTTGATATTGCAACTGCCCCGTGTGTTAGGCATTCGCGTCGCAGCCTAACACGATCTGCTGTCCAGTCTTCTTACCGTATCTAAACAGTTTGGCGACTTCGTCAGGTGGAGCTGGAGTTTGGTCGTCAGCAAAGTATCCTGAGACGATGATGATGGATTGGCGTCCTCTGCTGGTAGTTATATCTATTGAATGGCAGAGTCTTTGCCTATGGATTGCTTTGTTCGAAGAGTAACTTTTCCGAAACGAAAGTCTATGTTGAAATGTAGGCTTTTCAGGCAAGTCATGGATTTGTGGTCTATGGAGAGGGTCAATATGGCAAAGTTGCCCTTGTCCTCATGTTTTAAGACCCGCCACTCAGAACCGAGAAGATCTGAATTTTGAGCATAAACAGCCCTCAGGATCTTCTCGTTTCCGAATGAAGGGTTTGCTGGAAAGTGTTTCACTAAAATTTGTTCCCGAGGAATGTTATCCTCATCAAGAGCTTTCAGTGAGGCACCCTTCCATGGAGTGAAACTAGGGACAATGCCTTTGACCCATTCTGCCGTAGACCGGTCTTACAATTTAGGACTAGCCATCCTGGACGGAAAGATGTACCGCGGAATTTGGGTTTCACTTTCTCGTCCGCGAGGCTGATAATGCGCTCAAAGATGTAGTCTTGGATGGAAGTCATTTGCTCGTTGTTAAGCAGGGTTTCTGGAAAGTTGGAGTCGATAATCCTTATCTTGAAAACTTCCAGAGCTTGCTTAAAGGTGGTAAGTGGCACTATAGGAGCAGGCTTGGTAGATGTGGGAGCCACATCTGTTGCTTTTGCATGGAGTGCAGTTTTTGTCTTTTTTGGCTCCGAAGCCAGAGGAGAATAATTAGAGCGGTTTCTTTTGTGGCCGCAGGGGATTTTGGCTTTCTCTCTGGCTTCCTCAGGAGATACGCCTTTGGAGAGGAGCCATTTCAAATGTTTGCTACCCTCTCCGCTAATTCGTTCTAGTGCAGTTTTCAAGGTGGAGGGCTGAGGATCAGCCAACAGAGGTGGGGTGATTTCGAGTAGACGGGCCGCTTCTTCAATTGGACCGATAGCTAGATCGTCCTCTCCGCGCTAGCAATTGAGGAGAGGTCTTCTGGGAGACGAATGTCCATTGGTGTGGATGCGTTTAGAGCAGCATCTTGCTCTTGGTTTTTTTTTTAGGCTAGGTTAGGTTAGGTTGGCTGCCTGCACGAGAGTGCAGACACACTTAGACCAGTAAAGGTTCTTTGTGATACCATGGATCAACCATTAGGCCACTCCCTGAGTAACTAACAAAACCAACCGGAGCTTTTGATAAAGCGATATGACGTCTAAGGACGCCAGATCGCCGAGGACTTCAAGGAAGGTGGACTCTAGATGGAGTATTCTTTTATGCGACAGGGCTAGACAAGTGCATAGGAGGTGAAGGATGATTTCCTCCTCCTCCTCGTCCCTACAGATTCTGCAGAAGCCGTTGGAGAAGTGGCCAAGTCTTTTAGCGTGTTGGCTTATAAGATAGTGTCCAGTGAGAACACGGACAACGCAGTTCTTTTTACCTCGAGGTTTGCGAAGTGGACAGGCCGCAGACATTGCACCATTGAGTGCCGATGTAGGGTGTTGACCAAACTGTCAAGATCCTCAGAGCTACTACGTTCAGTAGATAGGTGGAAAGGAATCAGCGTTAATAAACGTTTCCTATAAAGAGACCAGTTGGTTTTTTATAATTTCTAAAAACCTTCTGATCAGGCAGATGGTCGTCAAGACTAGATTGGAGGTAACGATGGTCGGAAAAAGAGTGCTCTTCAGAGACTCTCCAGTCCCTAACCAAGTTATATAAGTGATCGGAGATAAGGGTGATGTCGTTGATTGCGAGTAATGAAGGTCGGTTTGGGGTCCCGGTAACAGATTAGGAGATTAGTACTAAGGATAAAACCAAAAAGTTGCTCACCTCTTTCATTTATGTCGGACTGTCCCAGATTGAGTGATGGGCATTCGCATCACAGCCAATGATGAGGCTAGTATTAAGGCTCTCCGCTTTAGCAATCAAGCTCCCCAAGATGTCCGGAGGGAGTGGGCCCATATGATCGTGACTTTAATATGCCGATACCAACCAGTAACTTCTTGACCGCAATTCCAGGTTGGTAGCGACTATGTCTTGATTGCTGAAATTAGAGAGTAAACGGATGTTTAGACGGGTTTTCCCAAGGATACAAGATCTCGATTTACCTTCCTTCCTTGCGTAGATTAATTTGTAGCTTGGAGTCTTGAGGCCACAAACCCGGTTTCTAACAACCCATGGTTCCTGGATCAAAACTAGGTCTTCCCCGTTTTTGTTGATTCAGAGAATATGGGACGCCGAAGCCGTGATAGAGTGATGCAGGTTAATCTGAAGGAGCCGCAGCATTGGAGCTACTTCTCTGTACAGATACCATTATCATGTTATTGTTGGCTTCCCCTGAGTCTGGGCGCCGTGGCGTAAGTGGTTAGTGTGTCGGATCACTGCGCATGAGGTTCCAAGTTCGAATCCCAGAAAATACCAAAAAGTTTTTTCACTGTCCCACCTCCCGCGAGCGTCTGACAAACATCCGAGAGTATTGTTGTCACGAAAAAGCTTCTCAAATCGCCGTTCGGATTCGGCATTAAACTGTAGGTGAAAAATAGAACGCACACAACGTGAGTGGTTGCGAGAAGCTAGGCCATTGCACTTTAAAGAGCTGTTGCGCCAAATATTTGTATTTGTTTTGAGTCTGATGACAAGAGGTCATCCACGAGAGAGAGGCCACTAGCATACCCCCAGGAGAGATGGTAAGGGAGAAGGAGGACCAGGAAAGTCTAGTTTTAAAAGAGCGTCAATCATCTCCGTCTCCGTCTCCGTCCACGAGGTGTCGACCCCCAAGAGAGTTGGAGCGGAACAAGATAGCGGGGGAAGGGGCTCGGAAGGAGAGATATTCTTAGCTGGTGCAGAAGATACGACACCCTGCTTGGTACTTTCTTGGGCTTCTTCTCAGCGCATTTATATACTTTTAGGGTGATGGAGCTGAATCCATGATTAACTACCCCTTTAGAAGATGCCAAGGTGGCCAGAGACTCCTCTTCTTCTTCTTCTTCTTCTTCTTCTTCTTCTTCTTCTTCTTCTTCTTCTTCTTCTTCTTCTTCTTCTTCTTCTTCATTTTTATCAGCGAGGTTATTATCCGAAAACAAGGGATCACAACCCTCCCACTTCACCGCATTTCTACTGATCCGCCTGTGGAGTTCGGCCAGAGACTCTTCATTGATAACAATGGTTGGCACTTCGGATATCTCCTCTTGACTCGTCCACTTTGGTAATCTTCCACTTATGGGTAGGAAGGGAGCTGTTGTTTTCCTTGAGAATATTCAGGATTATCTTAGGATCAGAGGATTCAGCTGGAATGGTTCTAGGTCGGTTTGGATCTGGTCTTTTTCCACGACCTCCAACTGTGCACCTTTAGTAGAGATCCTTTGATCTCCGGTCTGTGCAGGCAATTAATTTTACATGCCCATGATGCCAGCCACCATCCCTGCAGGAAACATCAGGGCCGGGATCGTCACGTAGGATTGGGGGACAATTGGTGGCGAGTTTAATCTCCGCCTTCCTCAATTTGTCCGCCGTAATCCTGCCATCCGGGTCGATGTGATCAACGACCGCGATCTCCAAGTGTGCCTCAAGTACTTGGTTAAACAGCTTGGTAATAACGATGGAAGGTACTACCTTTTTGGCTAGGGTGGGAGACTCATCCTGAGACCTATGTGGCGTGTGGACGATATGTCCTTGTTCGATGAGTCAGGGGGAGCTGGACACGTTTGAGTGTCCAGCTTAGAGAAGACTTATTCTTCTGAATCCTATCCTGCTCAGGAATATCCTGAATGCGGCGAATTAGCTTATAAGCTAGCCGGCGATCTTGGCAGGAGGTTTTGGAGGGAGCGACATTCCGCTAGCTCGAGGTCGAGCAGTCCGTCCGTCGCCCTGAAAGGGATTTGAGAACGGGATGTGGATCCTTCGAGGTGGAGGGAACAGCGTGATGTAAGCTCGAGATCGAGCAGCTAGCTGCCCGGAAGGTGCAGAGGTGATTTGGGGGTTACCCCCTCGTGTCTCATGGCCTGGATTTCCCCTAGGACCAGGTACTGATACCAATGTCCTAGCTGCCGGCGTTCCACGTGATCAGAAATCCTGGAAGCGACCACTTGCTCGCAACTGCTCGCAAAGCTAGTGCTAGGCCTCAAGGCCAATGCGCTAGCAGGGATTGCTTTAGCAAAGCAAACCTTTTTTTTTTTTTTATTTTTTTTTTATATTTTTCTTAGTTTGGTTTTTATGTTTATATTTTTGTTTGGAACCACGAATAGCGGAGAATGGAAGGTCGACCTGCACAGAGATCTTGCATTGTGCAAGCAAGGCAAGCTAATCCGGAGGTCGCCAGGTATCCGGATACTCCATTAGCGACTGGGCTATTATTTAAAGTGGGCCCCAGCCAGGCTGATTATCGGCACGGGTCGTATTATACTTTGATCCGACCCACCGGAGAGGGTAGAGGAAAGGATAAGATATGATTGGGAGGGATTGGGATGACTACATCTTGGCTTCTTGCCTCATCTGGGAAGTAATACCCGAGAGTCATTGACCTTTACTAGACCCCTGCACCACGGCGAGGTGTGTAGTCAAGTAGGGGACACGTAATCTTAGAATTGGCTGAATTGGCGCATACACGTTGATTTGAAATCGACTCGAGGTCTTCGAATTTTCTGGCAGCGTCGAAGAGCTTTCGGTACAACAGGGAGTCTGAGACCTTCTAAGGTAAACTGGCTGTACACACTCGTAGCTCTGATAAGACCAATTTCTACCTAGGACTTTGATTAAATCTGCCTGTTCTATACTTAACAGACTAAGGAAGAAATTTTCCTTGGAGTTACTGGCGCTATGCGCAGTACTTCTGGCCATGCTCTTAACGCGCTGCTCAACTTGTCCACTCAGAAAAAATATACCTGAGAGCCCCACAAATCACTAACAAACTAAGTAAGCTTTTCAAATGGAATAGGGTTTATCTTATTTGGGTGCCGGGCCATAGTGGAATCGTAGGCAATAATCTTTCTGATGTGCTTGCGAAATAGAATTCAAAGACTCTAAGTTCAGAACTGATATTGGGTGTTAGTTTGACAAAAATCCTGCACTGGATCTTTGTGAAAGGGCCTGACAGAATCACTACCAAGTCACTTCTCAATCTGAGTAAAAGGGACTACAGGACTATGGTTAGGATAATCACAGTACAACGTAAGTACGGTGGATCACTTGATCCATTACCTTTACCTTACCTTTGAAATTTTCACCGATCTCGTACTTAGAATTATCCAAGCACCATATGTTTCAATGAATTCAAATCCATTATTTCACTATCAAATTGCATTATTGCACAAACACCATCAGTAGCTGCTTTGACAAATCTTTACGTCGATCTTGAGTGCTGTCATTCAATACAATCAATTACGTTTTTCGAGTACCTAACAATTTTGCTAACAAAAAGTGAAAGAAGCCTTAGAACAACAAGCAAATAGTGTATCTCTGAGTTTTGAACTCGTTTTACCTCCATGATCGTGCTGCTGTAACTTACAATCGGAAATAGTGCATGTGGTCAACAACATTGACGCATTCTTTTCTAACATCAAACAAGATGCCAGCGAATCAATGTCAGCCGATGGAACTGCATTAGACAAGATCATGATCTTGTTCATAGAGTTGTATAATTAAATTGAGAAACGGATTCACTTTTTCTTATTATAATTGGTAAAGAGGAGCATTACGTATGCACTTATGTTTGTATCGACACATTTGGTTTGCGTTTAGGAGATGTATTAGATAAAATTAAATTAGATATACGGCAAAATTCCCTAGCTGGTAAAGTTAAGTATTTTTCAAAAAGTTTGGTGATTATGGCAGAAAGTGGAGACAAGTTTCGTCTCTCTCAAAGAATTGCCTATAGATAGGCAATCGTGTAAGAGATACCTACAATGCTATAGCAGTTTGCAAAAGGAACTCAAATATAAAATCTAAGTTTATAATGTGAGTTTTTGTGAATCCTTGTATATGGCCTTGTCTGCCAGAAGTTTCTTTTTTAGCTGCGGATTAGGGTCTTCCTTTCTTCTTTATGTCCTGTCAGCCCACGTGGGGCAAAGTCGCCTGCGCGCCATCATATATCGAGTTCTGCAACACGCTTCAACTCTCTTCAACTCATCTCCAAAGTTGTCGATTCTTTCTCAACTGCTCTGTGCCAAATACTCGTATAACTTGCCCCACTATTCTACCTAATTGAGTAAGTAGATTGCACTGCATGACATGTTTGACAACAACATTTTCTTTGCACCGCGAGGTGCAATGTAATCCACTGCCATTTCCTTCGTCGTTTAGTGATGTCAATAGGTTCTTGGCTTGTTCTCCTATAAAGCTGTTGATTTGGTATGCGATTAGGTCCGAAAATCCTAAAGATGATGCGAAGACAATCTGTTCACAAAAGATTACAGCTTACGAATGGCAACAAGGCACATCTGCTCCCATATATGATTACCTGCCATTGGTGCGGAACAGTAGCAGCTTAGTTTTGGCGTTAATATCATTACCTTACAGAGTTTTCATAGTATTGGTAACACAGCTTCTGCTTTGCTAGTTCTGTTGTCTATGTCAAGTTCGGTGGTACTTTTTATGGAGACAATACTTCGTAGATAAAGAAAGTTGGCAACTTTTTCGCACAACTGTTCAGCAATGTGTACTTAAACAGTGGTATTTCCAAGGCTTTTCCTTCGACTGTGCTTATCTACAGCTTTTCTGTTTCCAAACCTGCGAACCATTTGATGTAGATCCATTATTCTGTGTGAGAGCAAATAAACGTTGTCAACGTAGTCTAGGTGCTGAAAATAAGATCCGCTGTATGCCGCTGTTATCACAGCTTATGTGGATGACGTGGTTATTTTAGCCCAGGACAAATTCTTGGACACATTAAGTGAAATGATGGAATCAGCTCTAAACAGTCTCGGAAAATGGGCTAAATCGGTGTACTCGTCAGCAGGAAATACAAGACACCACCCTTTGAACTGCCTAAGCTAGCAGGGGTGGAGCTTTCCCTTTCAGATCGCTCTCTTACTTACTTACTTAGGTGACGCTCAACCAACAAGCCTCTCCATTTAGCTCGGTCTTTAGCTAATTGCCTCCAACTGCGCACTCCAAGTTGGTCGAGGTCCCTTTGAACTTGTGCGCCCCACCTACAGCGAGGAGCTCCACTACTGCGTCGTCCCTCAGGGTTAGATTCGAAGACTCTAAGCGTTGCGTTGGTGTTGGTGGGCCGGAGCGTTGGTGTCCATTCGCTCTACATGTCCTAGTCATCTCAGACATCCAATACGCAGTTTTTTGACTAGGTTTATGTCGCTGTACAGGTCGTATAGTTCGTCATTGAATTTTCTCCTCCAAAGCCCGTCAACTTAAACTGGACCGAAAATCTTACGAACAATTTTTTTCTCGAAGCGACCAAGGATATCTTCATCCACTTTTAATAAAGTCCATGTTTCAGCGCCGTAAAGCAGGACTGGGATGATCAGAGTCTTATACAGAGTCTCCTTAGTTGTTCGAGATCGCGCTCGATATTTTGGTATAATGCTAGATAGGAAATTAAACTGAAAATTTAATATACAGGAAAGAGTTCGCAAAGCTTATAATGCTCTCTTCATCTGTAAAAGGATGGCGGGGAAAAAATGGGACCTGAAGCCTGCAATGATGCACTGGCTATATATTTTGATAGTCAGACCCATTCTTACGTATGGGACATACGGAATATCTCGACCATGGTACAAACAACAGCCGGCATTGCCATTACGGGTGCTTTACGCACAACGCCTACGGCTGCACTTGAGATCTTTCTGTATCTCTTACCATTAGACCTATAAATCAAATCTCAAGCGGACAACAGTACGCTTCGGCTTACTAACGTTGGTCTCTTCAAGACCAGTAATGGGGCATAGCTCCATTCTTAAAGAATCATTTCCCGATATCTCTGACGAATCGGACGATATCCTTGGCACATTAGACTTTGTCACACGATACGAAGTAATGTATCCTGTATCCACAGCGAGATTGCAATATACACAGATGGTTCTAAAACCAGAGAGGGCACAGGGTCGGGTATATACTTGAGAGATATTAACCTACAGTTGGCCCTGAGACTTCCGGACACATGCAATATGTTCCAAGCAGAGGTTCAGCTGTACTTAAAGCTGCGGAATTACTTGAGATGAGATGAATATCCAACAAAAATATCGCAATCTTCATTGACAGTCAGGCTACGCTAAAGGCGCTAGAGTCTTGTGTCACTAAATCTGAGATCGTCAGGAATTGCCGCACAATGCTTAAGGCATTATGTACGCAGTACCGTGTCAGATTATGTTGGGTACCTGGACACTTCAATGAAAACGCTGACGCGCTGGCCAAAAGAGGAGCAGAGCTCCCGCATAAGGACATAGTCGGTAGCATCAAATCCCCAAGGTGTGTGGCTAGGGGAATTATTCGGGGTAGAATTATCAACATAGCTAATTTAAAATGATCCAAATTAGATAGTCATAAGGTGTCCAAGGCCTTGTGGCCTGTGTTAGACCGCAGGAAATCTGGGGAGATAATAAAACTAGAAAGATCAGGGCTAAGAACAGTGATAGGAATACTGTCTGGCCATTGTCTTCTAAGAAACATGCTATGAGACTGAGTTTATCAAGTTCGGATGTTTGTAGGTACTGCAATGACCTACATTTTTTTTTTTTTTTTTTTTTTTTTTTCGTGGGTAGGTGAAAATCTTCATGAGACACTATGAGACCGTGTACTCATAGTAGTGTCAGATTTCTACTGACTAAAAACACCCTTCCCTTCGTTTTGTTTACTACGACTAAGTTTGACCTTATCAAGTAGTTTAAGCTTCAGATTTATATTCGCGTGAGGCAGGTAGATTTTCAATAAAAGCACCTGCTGAAACCGTCATGACATGCGGCTTTTTGTCTTATAGCGCTAATTCGAACGGTTTCGTTCTTTGAAGTCGGCGCGTAAGATTTGTCACATCCAAAGTTTGGAGTATGGCACAGTTGCAATGGCCATGAAGACGAATACGAAGCTTGCGAGCGAAGTTTTTTATTTCGTCCTCCACGGTAGCTATCCCTAAGTCTCTGTGGATATCATTGTTTCTGATATACCAGGGAGCGTTCACGATTATTCTTATAATTTTATTTTGCAATGATTGTATGAGATTCCTATTGCTTGGTTTGGTACAACCCCAGAGTTGTATACCGTACGTCCACACGGGTTTAAGCACTTGCTTATACAGAAGCAGTTTGTTATATACGCTTAGTTTGGAATATCTTCCAATTAGCCAATACATTTCTCTAAGTCGATTTTCGACTTCGTCACGTTTCTTTTTAACGTGAGGTTTCCATTTAAGTTTCGCGTCTAGTGTCATTCCCAGATATTTAGCTTCGTTTGCATGCGGTATTTGTACCGAGTTAATGAAAACGGGAAGGTTGATTATTTTCTTGTAAGTGAAGTTAACATGCGTCGATTTGGTCTCGTTAAGAACAATGCGCCAAGTTTTTGTCCACTCACAGATTTTATCCAAGGCTCGTTGGAGTTTTATGGTTGCTGACTCGATTGAACTTTCCGTTGCCAAAATAGCCGTATCGTCCGCGAACGTAGCTACAATAGTGCCTTCAGTTTGAAGTATGTCCCGAGTGTACAGCAAGAATAAGATAGGCCCAAGGACACTTCCTTGCGGAACTCCGGCGGCGATTTCTTTAAAATCAGAATATTCAGTTCCGTGCTTAACACGAAAAAGTCTGTTTTTAAGGTACGATTCTAAGATCTTATGAAGTTGCTCCGGAAGGATTCGTCTTAGCTTATAATTCAATCCATCGTGCCAAACCCTGTCGAAGGCTTGAGATACGTCAAGAAAAGCGCTAGAACAAATCTTTTTCTCCTCAAGGGCTTTTTCAATTTCGTCGGTTATTCTATAAACCTGGTCAATTGTGGAATGCTTGATTCTGAACCCGAATTGGTGGTCAGGTATTAGGCGTCTCTCTTCAATGACCGGAAGAATCCGTTTCAGAAGGAGTTTTTCAAATACCTTCGATATTATTGGTAGTAGCGATATCGGTCTGTACGATTTTTTGTCATTTGGAGATTTTCCCGGTTTCGGAACCATTATGACTTCTGCGACTTTCCATTGATTTGGAACGTATAATAATCTAATGGAAGCATTTATTAAATAAAGCAATTTTAATAGTGCCTTTTTTGGTAATTCCTTGAGGATTTGTCCGGTTATTAAATCATAGCCAGGAGCTTTATTGTTCTTCAGGTTTTTTATTGCCTGGCAAAGTTCTATAAATGACACACTTTTTATTCTAAGGTTGTCAGATGTCGTAGTCGTACCGGTAAAATCGTCTACCAATGTTTCTCCATCAAATGGCTTAAAAGTCTCTTCTAAGTGCTCGGCAAATAGATCCGCTTTTCCTTTGTCACCTTTTGCCCATTCGTCGTTGTTTTTTCTTATCGGTGGCGAATGTATTTGGGGTTTTTTAATTCTTTTGACAGCTTTCCAGAGCGAGTAATTAGTGGTTTTTTCGGTGGTTAAGCCTTCAAGATAAGCTGAAGTCTCTCGGTTTTTTAGGTCTTGGATCGCTTTTTTAAGCTTATTGCATAAGAAATTCGAGTGGGTTTTATGCTGGGGAGCGCGAGTTTGTTGCCATATTTTGCGTGCTCTCCTCTTTTCTCGAATAAGTTCTTTTATTTCCGGCGGATAATAAGCTTCATTGCATGGCATGACATGACCTACATGTCTCGGAGCATATAACACATATATAGGTACTCTGTGAATGCCAAGGCATTGCCAGAACAAGTCTAAAGCACCTTGGAAAATACTTCTTTGATAACCTAGAATAGGTAAGGTCCCGAAACCATAATAAGGACATCTTCAAATTCTGTAGAGAAATTAAGCGAATGGGAGAATTGGTTTAGGTATTTTTGCCGTGAAGGTTCCATAGGGATCGCGATGGGCCCACCTTAGTGCCTAGTGTCTTATGATAACCTCATAACCCTACTCAATCTAACCTAACTGCTGTTATTCGTCGTCAAGGCTGCGTTGAGATCATTGCTGATTACAAGCAGAAAGCGATGAAAGAACACAGCCTTGTCGCACCCCACTTTCGATTTCAAAGTCACTAGACACCTTGCAGTTATGCAAGGCGTGACATTTAGCACCCTCATAGGTTAACTTGATAAAAGCTTCTACTGCGTAAAGCACACCAGATGAACTCCCAATTTACACCGTCGTAAGATTTCTAAATGACAAATGTAGTGGCCATCTATACTCGACGCACCGTTCTACAAAAATGCACGAAATATCTATGTGGTCTATGTAGGAGGATCGTGAGCGAAAACCTGTCTGTTCGACATCGAGAGTGGAATCAAGATGTTCTTTCATAGCGAATATTTTGGAAACCGCTTGGAGAACCCAAACACCTCACCAGTTCTAGCAGTCTTCTTCTTCCTGCAGCGAGTATTGGGTGAGAGCGTGACACATGTTAATTTTCTTTAGTCCGCAAAAATCGCTCTTCTCGAAACAAGTGTTCAACCTTCCAACCCTTTGTGCATTTAAAAAAATTGGTTCATGAAGTCGGGAGTTATTTCTTATTTTTTCTTTAACAACTAAACCATTGATGTCGTGGGCGAATAGCCAAATAAAACAAGATATAATCGCCTGTTTTGGTTTTGAAAAGACATTCCTTGTTATTTCTGGGGGACTACTAAAAGAGTAAGAGATCTCATGACTGAACTCATAAAATACAGAAAAGAGTTCAAGCAATATTGGAATACAATCGAGATCACCTCACTTTTCCACTTTCCACGTTTCTTCTATAGCAAACGGATCTCTCTTGGCAAGTGGTAATTACCATTACCAATTCAATATGCAATCCATCGTTCTAAAAACCTCCACCGTAAATGTCAACTCTCCATAACTGGATATTCTAGGAGTGCTGTCTGACAACTCAAAAGGGACGTACACACAATCTAATTGAAGTTACCATATTCATGCGACCATAGATTTGCTCCACTTTTAACACGAACGCAACATCTTTAACAAATCATTAGAACTGGAACACATACTTCAAAGAATAAATTAGATCTACCATCGACAGACAACCACATCTAAGACGAAGAACAAAAAAAAAAAAAACCAAGATAAACTCCTGCGCACCTGATTTACAGCTCCGATGGTGAGTTTTTGAATACCGAAAGTCAAGCCATGCATCATCTCGGCCACCGGAGCGCACAAAGAGCGCTCGCATCAAAATGGCCATCTTATCATTAGAATGCAACTAACTGGCTAACTAAACAGTACCAATCGTCACCATTGATCACAGATCGATTAAGCCAGATCGTGATTGAGGGTACTTTAGCTCAGTTATTGCCGCCACCGATCAAGACGACCGACGACATAATTGATTAATTTATGACGCGGCACTATGCTGCCAAGCGAATAAAGATCACCTACAGTCTCAGTCTCTAGTCGGCCAGCCAATTAGTCACAGTAAAGGTTGCCTCTGTTCAAAGTGTAGCACAGCACTTCGTTCGTTCGCTTGGCGGTGCCACGTTGCCACGTTGCCACGTCATCCAATCGGAAACCAATTAGACAAAAAATTTAGTCCCCGAGGTTAGGAGCAAATCTGTTTAAGGAAGTCACAAGGCCTGCCATTACGAAGTAACCATTGCCATTGTCCCAGCATCACAATTGACATGTTAGCCACTGAGCTTGCTCCAGATGCGCGCTGCACTTGGCTTTGGTGTTAGTCACCGCATTTGTATGGATTGCGTTTTGCGATCCGTCTAATTGTCCACTTAGGAATGACTGCATGGTGTTTGGCACCTCTTCTCCAGCAGTTGGTCTCACAGTCGGTGTTTGGAATTCCGAACGCGTGGTAATTAAAATTTCAAATTCTTTTGAGCGGTGGTTGGCATGCGGCTTCCTTAAATCATATCGACGAGCTGCCGTGTGCTTAGCGAATTTATGTTGCAGGAAGTGTTGACCATTAATCACTCAACATAAACAACGTAATTATTAAATTGATAAATAATTCAGAACAAATGTAATTTGTTGCTGAATTCAATATGGCTCATAATGTGACAGCTTTCTTGAGCCTTGATGCATTTAATTAGACCTTGGGCGGATAATGACAGCCTGAGGAAGTAGGAAACATGAGAAGCTGATTGTTTTGAAGTCTCCAATGCTATGATACATGATGATTGTTGGCTTCAATTAGCGGTAACAGGTTTTGAAAGTTAATTTTTTTTTTTTTTGTTAAAATTCAACGAAATTTACATTTCGAAGAAGTACCAAGTTATACAGCGATCTGGGAGATCC
Organism: Brachypalpus laphriformis; assembly: GCA_945910035.1. NCBI lineage: Eukaryota > Metazoa > Arthropoda > Insecta > Diptera > Syrphidae > Brachypalpus > Brachypalpus laphriformis. Next base: position 133,166,186 of record OX246755.1, read on the forward strand.
CTCTTGAACCTCCCTTGGCAGTGTTGACAAGTTTCCGTTTGGTAATTCAGTGAGAATGCCTGATAGGAACTTTGTACATATCAAGTTCGCGGTTTGAAAATTTTGAAATATTTTTGTGGAACTCCCCGACATCGGTCACTAGCTTTAGGAGATTTATTGACAAGTCCCCTAATTTCCAAGAACCCAAGGAAGGCATGCAGCAGGAGTGCACGCAGCAAAACAAGAGGCATATAAAACGGCGCTCCAAAGGCAGACGAGAGCTGCTCTTGAGCTCTACGAGCAAAAGAGACGGGAAGAACATCGGCTTCTCCAAAAAAAGAAGAAAGAGCATGAGAAGCGTGCAGTCAAGAATATCGAGAGCTTATACTCCAGGAACAATGTACGGAAGTTTTACCAAAAGGTAAAAAGGAAGTGCCAGAGAAGCAATACTCGTACAGAAATCTGTAGAGATTAGAATCGCATTCTGTGCTGAGAATATGGAAAAACTACTTGTGCAGACTGTATAACGGCGACGAAGACCAACATTCCGCTGTCAGGCAGAATGAACCATTCAGCATAGACGACGATAGTCAAAATTTCCATCTACCTGACCAAAAATGAAGTGAGTATAGCAATATTCAAGCTGAAATCCAGCAAGGCTACTGGACCTGACGTGATGAATTTGTAGAGCGCATACACCAACTAATCTCTAAGATTTGGTTAGACGAGTGTGTGCCTGATGACCACCATAGAGCCTATGTAGACATAGTCCTTTACTACCTCAAAATTATATCTGTCTGTTGTGGCTTTCTGTCCAAGACGCCGATGTTGGGTGTCCTGTCTTGTGGACAGCTTTCATTGACCGCTAAACCTATCTTCGCTTCCTCTGAGTTCTTCTAACTATGTCAATGTCATCGGGGTAAGCGAGTAGTTGTACAGACTTGTAAAAGATTTCACCTTCGGTATTAGCGAACGGTTCGGTGACTTTGACTTCGGTTCTTACCGACTTTGATGTAGCTGTGAGAGTTCTTCATCCTCATCATGCATAGACGGACGAGCTTGGCAGGGATGTCGAGACTAGACATGGCTCCGTATAACTCGTCTTTATACACTCTATCACAATTAACTTTGAAATCGATGAAGAGGTGATGCGTATTGATTTTATATTCCTGGGTTATTTCTAAGATCTGCCGTAGTGTAAATATTTGGTTAATAGTGGGCTTTCCCGGCCTGAAACCGCACTGATAAGAACCTACCAGGTTGTTGACGACCGGTTTTAGACATTTACATAATACGGTTGAGAGGACTTATAGATATACAGTTGACACAGTTCAGAGGGTTTCCTTTCTTTAGGACCGGGCAAACGATGCATCACTGACGTGATGAATTTGTAGAGCGCATACACCAACTAATCTCTAAGATTTGGTTAGACGAGTGTGTGCCTGATGAATTAAGTCTCAGCATCGTTTGCCCGATCCAAAAGAAAGGAGACCCCCTCAACTGCGCCAATTATAGAGGTACCAGTCTCCTCAACATCGCATACAAGATCTTTCCTGCGATATTGTGTGAACACCTAAAACCCTTTATCAACACACTGATTGGACCCTATCAATACGATTTTGGGCCAGGAAAGTCCACCATCGATCAAATCTTCACACTTCGGCAAACCCGGAGAAAACCCAAGAGGTCCAAATCGATACTCATCATCTCTTTATTCATTTCAAGGCCACCTATGACAGCATCTATAGAGAAGAGCTTTATAGAGCCATGTCTAGTTTTGATATCCCTGCCAAACTTGTTCGTCTGTGCAGGATGGCGCTGGAGAACGCACGCTGCTCCATCAAGGTCGGTAATGACCTCACCGAGACCTTTGATGGCAAAAAAGGTTTTAGACAAGGTGACGCATTGTCATGTGACTTCTTTAATATTGTACTTGAACGAATTGTGCGGAACTCACAAGCCAACACCAGAGGCACAATCTATCAAAAGTCCGTGCAACTATTTGCATACGCCGACGATATTGATATAATTGGAAGAACTCAGTGAGCTGTTACCAATGCGTTTGCAAGCATTGAGGCAAAAGCGGCCAAAATATGTATAGCGATAAACAAGGGCAAAACCAAGTATATGGTGTCAACAAGAAGGGAAAACCAACATCGACGAATTGGACAAAACGTCACAGTAGGCAGCTATAGCTTTGAGGTAGTAAGGGACTTTGTTTACCTTGGCTTTGCTATAAACTCGAAAAACAAGATCAGAGCAGAAATCAAGCGAAGAATAACTCTTGCCAATCGCTGTTTTTTTGGGCTTATAAGGTAATTCAACAGTAAAGCTCTATCTCGAACTACTAAGGAGACTCTGTATAAAACTCTAATCATCCCTGTCTTGCTTTACGGCGCTGAAACATGGACTTTATTAAGAGAAGATGAAGATATCTTTGGTCGCTTCGAAAGAAAAAATCTTCGTAAGATATTCGGTCCCGTTTGCGTTGACGGGTTTTGGAGGAGAAAATTCAATAACGAACTATACGAGCTGAACAGCGACATCAACTCAAAAAACTGCGTATTGGACGTCTAAGATGGCTAGGACATGTAGAGCGAATGGACACCAACGGAGGACGACGCAGTAGAGGACCTCCTCGCTGTAGGTGGCGCGCACAAGATCAAAGGGGCCTCGACCAACTTGGAGTGCGCAACTGGATGCAATTAGCTAAAGACCGAGCTAAATGGAGAGGATCGGTTAAGGCCCAGGTTCACCCCCAACTGTAGCGCCACCTAAGTAAGTAAGTAAGGAAGACATGTTTTAATGTAATCATTAAGTAATGTAAGGAATTGAAACAAGAGCTTAGGCTTATCATGGAAATTTAAGACCTTCAATGCTTCTTGGCTGTGAAATGTTGCACTTTCAGGTATATGGGTACAGTTTGATTGGAAAATGAAAGCGAAGGAGACAAGAGGGTGAACTAATCTGAAATCCAAAATAGAATATACGTATTCGGCAACCATTCGTACTGTGCATACATTTTTCACATGCAAAATCTGCAGCTTTAGGCCGTTACCGAAGGTGGGGATTTGAAAGCTTCTCATGATAGCAATGCTCTCGAATATTTATAAATCATTTGGGAGAGGTTGCTATCTAAAAAAAAAATTGTACTTGGGGCTCGAACTTTGCATCTCACGCTTAGTAGTCTGACGCAGTAACCACTGAACTACGGCGCCAACTTATTTGATATTGGAACTATAAATTCCAACACCTATGCACGTCTATCTCGATTTTAGAAACATATTTATGCCTGGGGTGATTGAAATCTGTTGTTTTGGGTATGAAGTTCGTAATACGTATCGTAAAGCTGACGGTCGTGAGGTCAAGTCCAGGATTCTAGTATTCACCTGACTTCAAGTTGACTAAGAAACGAAGCTTTGTAGCACTTGATTTCGCCCTTGAGCGTTGGACATGAGGGTATGGCACCCTTGATGTCGACAAAAGTATGCCATTGCAGTACATTTTAGGCAGAGGTCTGCTCAACTAATAGTTGAAACAACAAGCTCCCAGATGCTTATTGAGATAAGTATTCCCACTATCTTTGCCTAGATATATAATATCCTTTGGAAATAGAATCCAAATCCCGTTTTATTTTCCCAACTCTCTTTTAAAATCAATATATTGGACCTATGACCAGCTCAATCTATCGTTCCCACCTTGTAGTTTCTGTAATGAATAAGTTGCACATTCAGAAATACTTCAAACTTCTATTCAGCCATCGATGGAAGATGCAACGAACGGACTATCTGAACCATGGTTGGAACTCAATAGACATTGTATCATTCGAAAACATTTTAAAAATTTATTTAGGTCAACAATAGATTTGAAAATGATTAAAATTGTTTTTCGGCTGAACATGCATCTACGCTGCGGCCATTTGGTCAATATATATTCCATATATAATTATTATATGCAAAACGACACATCATCACCTTCACCCGGTGCCCCCTGGATAGCTACCTAGTAGTGAACTAACGGTGAGCGATGCCAAATCCATCTATACATTTGTAGATGAACACTCAGAGCTGCGCGGGCAAGGGTGGGTGAACTTTAGCACATTTGTGTGACCGGATGAGGCATCTCTTGTTGACCAAAATGTATCTCAGATGTCTAACAAGAGCCTTCAGAAGGAGGAAGGATGGCGGAATAATTCTCCCGACGGAATCCATAGACAGTTTTGACAGACACGATACTCGAGCTACTTCGACATATTTGAAGCTCAGGTTTGTAAGAATTTCCAAGGTTATGGAATAGAGACGGTGGAGGATGAACCCTAAATGGGCCAACGGCAGCGCTCATATCCCTGAAGCCGAATTCTGATGTCGGTTCCCAAACCAGCCCCTCGTTCAAAGGGATAAAGCTGATGGATCTTGCCCCTAGGTTGGGGGTTGTGCCGTCGGGGTAACTTCCTTACCATGTAAAAAAGCTCAATTAGCAAATCGACCCGGAACGTCCACGGACTACGATTTACGGGTATACACCTCGATTGTGCAATCTCTGTACACCCCAGATGCCGCCCAAAAACTTGAATCTGACCTCACGCCGTACAAGGCAGATATTACTGCGATTCACGAGATACGATGGATAGGATCAGGAATGTAAAAAAAGACCTAGTTGCGACATTTATTACAGCTCTAGCAAAAGACTGCACAGACTGGCATGTAGATTCGTTGTGGGAAATCGATTTCGATCAAGGGCTATCGATTTCAAGCTTATAAATGATCGCCTTGCTGTAATCCGCATCAGAGCAACATTCTATAATATCAGACTGATATGTGCACCCACCCTTATCGAAGATGCTAAACACCCTGTCAAGCAGGAATTCTATGACCTCCTAGACGGTGCCTACGGAGTCTGTCCGGAGTATGACGTAAAAATTGTACTCGGAGACTTCAATGCGAACATCGGTAAGGAAACCATCTTTGGCGGACCAGTCTATAAGCACAGCCTCCACGATATGACAACAGATAACGGTTTCGGACTAATTGTTTTTGTAGTAGCTCGCAACACAGTGATAAGTAGTAGTAGGTTTCCGAAACTAAGAATCCGCACAGCAACATGGCTTTCCTTCGATGGTAGACCACGCAAACAAATGGACCACATGATAATCGACGCAAGGCATGCTACCAACATCTTGGATGTGCGCACTTTCCGAGGGGCCAACGTCGATTCTGACCATTTTCTTGTTGCAGCTAAATTCAGAGCCAGACTGTCCAACGAGAAGAAGCTGCAAGCCGCCCCGAAGAAGAAGATTAACATTGGACGCGTTAGTACGCCAGAAGGAGCCAGAGTCTACAAAAAGGACCTGTCCGAGAAACTCTCTGCAGTGCATTCACCAACCAGAAACACAAACAATCAGTGGACCGAATACCACAACATTATCAAGGAGGTAGCCGTGTCCACATTTGGCTACCAGTCACCACCAAAAAAGAGCCCTTGGTATGATCATGAGTGCGCTCAGCGAAAGAAGGTCACATATGCGAGGAGGGCATATGGATGAGAAGATACAACCGCGAACTCTATGAGTTGTACCAGTATGTGGATGTAGTCCAAAAGTCCAGGATACGTTGACTACATTGGCTCGGCCACATCGAGCGAATTGACAACAATGTCCTAGCCAAGAGAATCTTTGAATCTCAGCCCCCAGGTTCGAGACGGCGAAAAAGACTGAGACTTCCTTTCAACTTAGGGGGCATTTTTCGGTCACAGAAGATAGCAGAGTTTTCTCGCCACTTAATCCAGCCTACGCTTACGCGATGATTAATGTCGTCATCACAGCTTGCTTTGCTATTGATCATAGATCGCAAATATTTGAACTTTTCGCACTTGGCAAGCAGTGTTCCATTCAAATAAATGTCTGGAATAGGCCTGAGTGGATCAGAGAACGAACAGCACAAGTACTCTGTCTTTTTTTGAGCTAATGCGATACCCATTTCCCTCCTAAACGTCCACCCACACATCAAGTGCTCATTGCAGGGATGTAGAATCCTCACTTATGATGGCTCCATCGTCAGCAAAGAATAACTGATGTACCTTGCGGTCCGTCACTTTACCTTCAAGCAGATAATCAAGGACTGTTATAAACTTTGATTGGGAACTCTTCCATTATTTCAGCGGGGCATCTTACTCTTGTCTTTACTCCTTCGCGCATATCCATGATATCATGTGCATAGGTTTCTAAAACCCCTCGAAGTCTTAGCGCCACCCATATCAGATCTCGTGGCTGTCTGTCGAATACCTTTTCAAAGTCAAGCAATACAATATGCAAATCCTTTAAGGAATCACAATGTTTTTTCATTATGATCCTTATACTTTGGATTGCATCTGTGGTTGATTTGACCCGCAACAAACCCGCACTGATCATCAGATAGCCGTATTATTTTTCGCAGTCGGCCACTTATTACCCGTTCAACGATCTTCATGGTGTGTGACATCAGCTTGTTCGAACAACATTGGATCACCTCTCTTAAATTTGGAGATGAGAATTCTGTGCCATCTGAACTCGATGTCTCACATCTTTTTTCAGAACTCAGAGGGCATCTCGTCTGGCTCAACCGCTTTTCGTTTTTTGGAGTATTTGACCGCCTCACTAACTTCTTCGACTGTAATGTTGAGTATTTCTCCACAGTTAGGGATGGCTCTTGGAAAGTATAGCCCAGGGAAACTGTTCATTTAAGACTTCTTCACAATACTGCCGCCACCTCTGCAGAATTTTGTCGTCGTCCGCAAGAAGCTGGCCATTAGCATTGTTAATGAACTTTGGCGAACGAATCTCCTGATCATTCCTCGTTCTTTGGGCTGCTATTTTGAAAATGGTTGCGCTCTTGCTCATATTGTGTCGTCGCAGCTCGTAGATAGCCTGGTTTGCATCTGAAACAGGCGAAGATATTTTCTCCAGCTCCCGATACAGGCCCTCCGTATTCTCTGCTTGAAGCTGGGCGCACTTCTTCTTAGCTTTTTTCTTGCAACATCTGTATTCCATTTCCAAGCGAGCTTTTTCGTTTCTATTATTAGACGAAAACAAAAGCCTCGCCTTTTTCTTTGTCCAGATTGTACCAGTTGATTTTCTCAGGGACCCTTGTTTGTTTGCCTTTCTTTGGTGTTTTCATATAAATTTCTGTTAGCAGGAGACGGTGTTGCCGAGCGATCACCTCTCCCAGGATCACTTTGCAACCTTTTATCCGAGGCTTCGTGAAACTGGCTACCAAATGGTAGTCAATCTGGGTTTCATGTCCAGGTGGTCTGGTGTCAGCTTTGTTTGATGAACATGCTTAGGATGTCTTCACCAGGAAGCTACCTGGTGCCGTATCCCAGTCCTCTATGGCAGTCTTCATAGTCTTTGTTTGACTTCCCGACATGTACATTCACATCTCCTCCAACAAACAGAAACTCTTCCTTTGGGATGTTTTTAAGGAGATTGTGGAAATCTAGCCAAAATGCATTTTTATCCCTCTAATCGCACAAAAATTGGGGAGCATATGCACTGGCAATATTCCACACCTCTTCTTGTATTACTAGTTTGAGAGACATCAAACGGTCGCTGAACTTCGAAATGCTCAAAACGTTACCAAATAGCTCTGCCCCAAGGATGATACCGATTCCGTTCCCAGCCTTTTCCATTCCGTAGTAGAACATCTTGTAATCTTTTATCCTAACGTATAGCTCTGACCCGAACATTTCTGCTCGGTCCAGGATCAGTACCATGCGCGCAGCCTGGCGGGGTAGTGCCTTTCCTTTTATCAAGGAAAGGCATTCAATATTATTGCGATGGTGTTTGTCATTTGACACGTACATGATCCTATTTTATTATTGTTTGTTTGATCTTTCTTCTATGACACCGGTGATCTCCAGTCGCGTCAACACACGGACTCACATGCACACTTGTGGGAGAGTATTTAGAGTATTTAAGGTAGTGCATGCATCGCTGGGATCACTTGGGTGTTATATTGCCTAGATCTGATTTATCCCCTTACTATACTATACTAGGGCCTTGTACGCACTGCACCCATGAGATCTATTGTGCCAGCCCGGTGTTAAGCTGAGAATTTGGTTAAGGCTCTTCATAAACCTCAACAAAGCTCCAGGCTCTATGTTCCAGAAGTCAGAGGGACTCAATAAAGCCCTCCCGAGATGGAGAAATCTTTTTCTTGCGGCCATATGGCATTCACAAAGAATATGTTCTGCGGTCTCTTTTTGCTCTCCACATAGCCGGCATTCATCTGTATCTGCTACTCCTATCTTGTGCAGGTGGTAACTGAGTAGGCAACGACCAGTGAAGTAGCCTGTTAAGGTTCTTAAGTCTGCTTTCCAAAGCTCCAGTAGCTTTTTAGCCTTACAACGGTTGAGATAAATGAACTTCTTTGCCCGTCTTAAGCCCTGAGTTTCGCCCAGTACTCTGTATGATGATCATCCTCCCATTTCATTATTTTAATGTTTGCACTACTAGTGGGCGACTAGTGCCTCTTCTCGCTAAGCAGTTCACCCGTTCGTTGCCCTCGAAGCCTTCGTGTCCAGGTATACAGGCCAAAGTGACGGTGTTTTTCGGTGGGAGATCTTCGAGTAAGTTTAGACAGACCCATATAAGTTTTGATCCTACCGTATACGATTTCAGCGCCATAAGTGCGCTGTCGAGTACCCTCGACTCTTCTACGCAGACATTCTCGTACACAGAGCTCGATTGCATGGACTTCTGCCTGAAATATTGTTGCTGATTTCCCAAGTGCTGCCGCACGTTGGAACCTGGATCCATAAAACCCTGCGCCAGTGCTACCATTTTCCAATTTGGAACCATCTGTGTACCAAGTTTGAGAGTTTGGAAAAACTACAATTCCTTCATTCCTCCATGTGTGGCGGTCACCTATGACCACATTGAATTTCCTGGAGAACCGGCATTTCTTGGACATAGTATCTGGGATTTTGAGAATAGGGTCATTTTGAATATAACCTAGAATCTTTAAGTGGCCCGTAAAGTTGCCGATTTTAAGGTCCGAAATCCTGGGCAGCCTAAGAGCACTCAGCATAGCTTCTTTCTGTACTGCAAGGTGCAACGGTGTGAGGCTAAGCATTGCTCCCATTGCTGCCGTGGGGCACGTTCTCATTGCTTCTGTGATACCCAGACAGGCTTGATGATGTAATTTATTCAACTGTTCCTGAGTCTTGGCCTGTAAGGTTTTTGGCCACCAAGCCAACGATGCATAGGTGACCATGGGTTTGATAATGGCGCTGTACGTCCAATATATTGTTACGTTTTTGGGTAACTGCTTGGACTTCGTTGAGGGATGGCGAGAAGAATTTACGATTCGGTACAATAAAAAAAAGAACACGATGTTAGAGAACAACTTTATTGGCGGTCAACAACCGGAAAAAGCAAAAGGAATATCACAGTTGTCGGTTCTGTCGAGAAACTCATCATTTTCAACTGAATTGATTTATCAAGAAGCAGAACACACTTATTTGGAAAGCAAGAACTCGAAAATGATACCCGAGAAGAAGAGAGAGGTGCAAAATTTGATTCGGTCATACTTGGTCGAGAAAGTTACAACCACTGCAGTCACCTTCACTGGCGGTTATAAAGAGATCTTAGAGTACTTCTTGGAGACTGAAAAGGAAAAACGGGTCCAGAAGAATATATGGGTTTAAAAAAAATGGCACTACAATACATACAATGCGTGAAATAATCAATTCATTTATTAGCAAACAATATTAAGGACATTATTTCGGCTCACTCTGCATACAAGCAAAAAAAAAATTTAGTAGTTCAGGTTAACTACCTTATCACGAAGGGGATGGGATAAATTACTTAAGCGGTTCTTACAGCAATTAGCGAGTACTCCTATAGCACTATCCATTCACAGTCTTGCTGTAGGTAGATAATCAGGTGGCTGCAAACTGTAAACATCAGGTTCACTTATGTACAAACGTAGTGTATATGAATCTAAAATAGTTCCTATAGCTGGCAAAATCAGTGTGCCCTAATGTTTAAGGCCGATTCCACATTATCTACTGATCCATAGTAGTCCATTTTCCGTAAAAGACAAGCCTAAAGCGTTATTTGATTGCTCTGAATACTTGACCCACTTACTTCCTAACCCCAAGCAGTACATAACAGCCTTAGCAATTAAAGAACCACTAAGATTCCCTTTCTATAAACTATTCAGCCATAATTTAAGTGCCTTAATCAATTTCATTCTAAACAAGAAAATTAGCTGCACCTCTGCAATGATTCTCGCATTATCTATTGTTACGATCTGCAAAAGCCTCAAGCCTGAGTTATTTATGGACATGTTATTCGAGAAAAGAAGCACCACTGCCAACAAGCGTAGTCCCCATCACCCACAACCTCTGCACCTGGTCAAACACGGATCCATTCTCAAGTCCACAAAAAAAAATAAGAAATAAAAAAAGTTCTCTACCGAGCTATCTACTTCAAGAACCAGAAGCCGCTCACTTGCTCACCTTACACCTTGACATGCCTCTGATGATCCGGAGCATGTTGCATGCCTCAAACTTGCCTCAAGCCCCCGCTGCGCCTAAACCTAGGACTATTGAGAAATACCTACTTGCAACCAATGTGAGACAATTAAATGAGATGTGCACCTAATAACATTTTGTATCTTCGATGTTGTCGTAGTCGTCGTCGTCGTCGACGTCGAAGAAGATCGATGGCCGAGAATACATGCAACATCTCGGACTCTAACCAAAGAGGAGAAGATTATCTCTAGCCGAGAATATCTCATTCTTTAAGGTCTAAGTTTATGATTTAATTTAGTATGAAACAGGTCCGACAGGAGGATGGAGGAGGCATATGCAATTGATTCCTATGGATTGCCGGCTACGTGGTCGATGTGAATCGTGCGCGCGAGAATTACAAATTTAAATGTCGACTCCAATTGAGATGATTCCACCGGCGGGGGTATCTACTACTCGCCGTTGTTTGACGCCGCGCGTCGTTAATGATGTTCACCTGTGGATTTATTTTCGATTAATTTATGCAGTTGGAACATAAACTGTGTATAACAGTTTTATGTGTGTTTTGCTTGTCGTGCTCTGATTGATGTTTCGTTAATTGAAGGGTGAAACACCAATTGCCAATTAGAGTCAAGTTCGACAAATTGTGGGGCAGTAAAATTCATATTTTCGAACAAATGCTGTATTTTTGCAGTAATTTGAAAAATAGGCTTTAAACATTCGTAGACAGTGCAGTTGTCAACAATATTGAATTTTACGGGCCATTAATACCCTCGTCAATGTTATGATTTGAGCGAAGGGGCTGTTGGTTGGCCTAATGATGTGTAAATCATGGGCATAAAATCGATCCTGCACGATTGGGTAATATGCACCTTTTCATCGCCTTCTGAAGGCCGAACAGCAGATTTCCCACTTTCTAAGTGAAAAAGTGCTTGATGTTCTGCATATTAAGCAAGCTTGGCTTTATTATTAGTATTATACCTTCAGTTTGGGCTCGGGTTAAAGTGGTCTTCATAATAAAATTAGCGAAAACGTTTCAAACACTTCCAAAAGATCTGACGCCAATAACCCTAACCCTTTTCCTAAAACCTCTCGAGAGAATTTCGGATTTTTGTATCAAAGGCTCTGCAGATAGCATCAAACTAGCTAAATCACGGGTGCCGTGGCGCAGTGGTTATTGTGTCGGACCACCGCACTGGACGTGAGGTTCCATGTTCGAATCCCAGAAAACACCAAAAAGTTTTTTCATGGTCCCACCTCTCGCGAACGTCTGACAAGCTGTAACGAGAGAGATTCTCAAAAAAAACTATAAGTCCCTTCCTAGTCTAAAAACCCAAAAACTAACCATCCGATTAAGCTGAAACTTACACAATATGTTTGTTATGAAGTGAGAAGTGAGAAGCTACATTCATGCCATTATGTGTGGAATAGCACATCATTTAAATGGCCACCTCGGCTTCGCTGGCAGTGCTTCAAGCCAATTTTTGATGTCTCCGTCCAATACATACGGCGTTATTCTGGCAATAGCATCTCGAATGTTGGCCTCGAGCTCATCCAAAGTGATTGGCTTGTTAGCGTAGACTAAGGACTTGACGTACTTACTTACTTAGATGGCGCTACGGTCCGGGGTGGACCTGGGCCTCAACCAACAAACCTCTCCAGCCAGCACGGTTACGAGCCAGCTGCCTCCAGTTGCGCACGACAAGTTCCTTGAGGTCCCCCTCCACTTGCTTGCACCACCTACCACGAGGTCGTTCTCTACTGCACGCGCCGTCCATCCGGTGTGGATTCGAAGACTTTCTTGGCGGGAAAGTTGGGCTTCACCCGCTCTACATGAGCCAGCCATCTTGTCGCTGAATGTGAACTTTTCTGGCTAAGTCGATGTCCTTGTACAGGCCGTATAGGTCGGCATTGTACCTTCTCCTCCACTCACCGTCTATGCAGACGGGATCAAAGATCGCTCGAAGAACTTTTCTCTCGAAATAACCAAGGGCATCCTCATCCGGTTTTGTCAAAGCCCATGCCTCTGCGCCATACAGCAGGACTGGGATGATTAGAGTCTTATAAAGAGTTACCTTAGTAGTTCGAGATAGGGCTTTGCTACTCAATTGCCGTTTTAGCCCATAGAAACAACGATTGGCAAGAGTAATTCTTTATGTGATCTCCCTACTGATGTCATTTGCGGAGTTCACCATAGAGCCTAGGTAGACAAAATCCTTTACTACCTCAAAATTATATCTGTCTATTGTGGCGTTCTGTCCAAGCCGCCGATGTTGGGTGTCCTTTTTTGTAGGCAGCATATATTTTGTTTTGCTTTCATTGGCCGCTAGACCCATCTTTGCTGCCTCAATCTCAATACTCGTAAATGCCTCATTGACTGCCCGCAGAGTTCTTCCGATTATGTCAATGTCATCGGCATAAGCGAGTAGTTATCCAGACTTGTAAAAGATTGTACCCCCGGACTTGGCTTGTGAGTTTCGTACAATTCTCTCAAGTACTATGTTAAAGAGATCGCATGATAGCGCGTCACCTTGTCTAAGACCTTTCCTGACATCGAATGGTTCGGTGATGTTCTTACCGACTTTAATGGAGCAGCGAGAGTTCTCCATCGTCATTCTGCAATCTGCACATTCCGCATCCGTACCTTGGCTACAACTAGGTAGTGATCCGAGTCCACGTTGGCTCCTCGGAAAGCCCGGACACCCAGAATACTGGAAGAGTGCCTTGCGTCGATCACAATGTGATCGATTTGGTTGACCGTTTTTCGATCAAAGGAGAGCCATGTTCCTTTGTGAATGTCGAGACGTGGGAACCGCGTACTAGCTACGACAAAGTTTCGCCCCGCTGCAAAGTCGATTAGCTTGAGTCCGTTGTCGGATGTGATGTCGTGCAGGCTGTGCCTTCCGACCACGCTACTAAAGACGTCCTCTCTTCCCAGCTTTGCGATAAAATCACCAAGGATAATTTTAACGTCGTGGCTAGGGCATTGCTCATACGTCTTGTCCAAGAGCTGGTAGAAGTCATCCTTTATCGCGTCGTCCTTCTCCTCATGAGGGGCGAGAACGCATATTAGGCTAATGTTGGCAAATTCAGCGTTGATACGGATAGTCATAAGGCGCTCGTTCACATGCCGGAAACTCAAGACTTCTTGCCTAAGTCTGCCTCCAATGACAAATCCGCACCCGAATAGACGCTGTCCTTTTTGTCTGTAGCAATCGCCGTAGTAGATGTCGCAGTTTTTCATACTCCTTTTGCCCGGCCCATCCCATCGCACTTCTTGGATGGCGGTAATGTCTGCTTTGAGACACTCTAGGGCCTCCGCAAGTTGTTCGGCTGCACGTGGTTTGTAGAGGTACCTAACATTCCACGTTCAGACACGAAGATCGTTGTCCTTTTTACGTTTGCTTGGGTCGTCCAGCTAGGCCCTGGCACTTTAAAGAGCTGCTGCGCCAAATATTTTTTTTTTTTTTTTTTGGGTCGTCAACAGTAAATTCATCCGTATCCGAGGCTGTTAGTTGCTTCGTAACCGAAGGTTTTTTACGTGGTAGGGAAGTTAACCCCCCCAACCTGGAGGACCAGATCCTTTTTTAGCAACCCCTAGGACGAGGGGCCGGATACACCGATGTCAGTAACCCACTTCGGGGATATGAGCGCTGCCGTTGGCCCATTAATGGTTCATCCGCCACCATCTCTTTTTCAATACCCTGACGTAGTATTGAAAATCCTTACAGACCTCAGCTTCAAATATGTCGAAGTAGCTCCGGTAAGGTATCCGCTTGTCTGTAGACGTCACCGTTGATTCCATCGGTGCCGCACGTCCTCCTTCTGAGGACCTCTTATTATACTTCTGAGACGCATATTTTAGCCGATCAGGTCAACAAGAGATGCCTCGTCCGGTTAAACATATGCGCGCTGAAGTTCACCCAGATGTGCTTACGCAGGTCCGAGTGTTCAGCTACACATATATCGTCAGACTCAGCATACGCTCATCGTTAGTTCACTATCAGATAGCTATCCAGCGGGCACCACGGGGAGGTGATGATGCGATTTTGCCCACCCCTCTAGTACTATAGATAGTGTAAAACTGCCGCTTATCTCTTCACGGCATAGCTAAACAGTTTAACGTCATTCTTTGCTTGGTCCGTGGCCATTGCGATATTCAGGAAAATTGTGCGACTGATTAGCTAGACAGGACTCATTCGAACTGCTGCGATACTCTTTGGCCAACTCTAGATCCCAGTAGAACTGAAGTTCTGCCGCGACACCGCAGATACAGCATATCTTAACTCTCAATTGTTATCACCGGACACCGTGTTCTCGGCAGAAATTAACAGAGGTGATTGTGATTGCTATATAGTATAACAGCTCAGCTGCTTTGTGTTTAGAGGTCTCAATTGTGATTTTTATTTCTCAGTATAGGTACGAGTACCAACTAAATCGCAACGGAATCGACACTTGTCTTTGTATACACATGTGTGGGCACATAGGTATGTAGGATTTTAGAGAGAGATCTGTGGTATAGCGTTCTGTAACGTGCGTTTACTTACATTCTTGCCCGCCTTCATCTTTGCTTACATTTGTGGTGTTTATGTTCCATTGTTTGATTGCTTATTAATTGATTGTTACTTCCAATTCATTTGTTTTATATTGAACTGTGATCTTAAGAGTGATTAAATCACTACGCGTATTCATTGTTCTTTTCTTAAATTGCTCTCTGTGATCACTGCTTACTCAAAATCATTCCTCAGCCAGCCTTGTAAGGACTTGCAAATTCGAATTGTAGAGCTACTCTCTACAATTATTATAAATTAATCATTTTACTTCTAATTTTGCGCTACACTGTTTTTGTACTTCTATGCACTTGTACCCACGGCCATATTTACAAAAATTAACCTGTGTCTTTCACAAACTATCTAATCGGAATTGAGAGTGAAATATAGGCACATACAATGTACTGTAAGGAAGGCAAGACAAAAAATTTTAGATTAAGGTCGCAAGCATAAGATTGCCCTATCCAGAGACCTATGAATCAAATAGCTTACTGTGCTGTACACCCAACCCACCACTTTCCTCACTAAGGAATGCAAATCCATCAAACTGCATACTAAAAATATAACCCTGAATAATTATCCACCCATTCATCAATGGTAAAAGAGAAAAATTTAAAAGGGTTGCGACTTGCGCCTCTCCATACCCCACGCACACTATTGCCCATAAAACACCTGAAGGGTTTCATCTTTTCACCCATTGACCGAACGCGGCACACTAGTTGTGAAAAACCGTTGACGGGAAATAGTGCTGTCGCAGTGATCCGTCGCGATGCAAGACAACAGTCGCCACTGTGAAACGGACTATTCTGATTGTGCGGACGACGATGACGTAAATTTAATTAAGGACCCCAATTTGGATAAAGGATAACTGTTTTTACCACAGGAACCATTTGATCTCGATGAGTTCCTGCCAGCAATTGGAGAGTTTGGAAAGTATCAGAAGCTTCTGGTCTTTGGAATATGTTTGCCAGCTTGTATCCCCTGTGGATTTTGTGCCTTTAATCAGCTATTCATGTCCGACGCTCCAGACGATTATTGGTGTAAAGTTCCAGAATTGTTGGATCTTCCGTTGGAGCATAGGAAGTTTCTGGCAATACCACAGATTATGGTAAGAAAATTGATGAGGAATGGATTCCAATTTAATTTGCAATAAGAAGCCATATTCGCGTAATTTCACAGACAATATCGATTGTGATTGTGATGAGTGTGTGTTGTTGGCTTATTGGGATTTTGTTATTCCCATGGATTTGTTGCTGTAGTAATTGGGGGCACCTACAGAGGATTTTTTTCCGAGACTTTGAGCTCTTGTAATTGTAGCGGTGTATAACTTTCATAATTCGAAAGATAAGATAACTGGGAAAATTCTAAGAGATATTTCTCACCTTTTGGAAGTTGCAGCCTACATTCACCATAAGTTCCTCTTCCGCATTGGAGGATAAGCATAATAATAATGCTAATAATAACTGCCGCCTTAGATCTATAAAACTCTTAGAGCACTGAGTTTGCCATACAGAAATCAATTCGCCAGTTTCACTCTTTCTCTGAAAGAGTGGAAAAATATAACTTCAGAAGAATAACACAAGCTAATCAGCTCGAAACCTAGTACTTATTTACTATATCTACCTATATACACTTTTATTTCATTCAACTTATTGCTTTTTGAAGATATTAAACATTTTAAAGGGTACCTGATTCTTTTGGTCAAGTCTGTACATTGTATAGCTAGTATTGTTATTAGAACCTTATGGACCTGCCAATGAATCTTCGATAAAAATGTAAGTCTAGCTGCTCAACATTAAGCGCCTTGTGTACTCTGGTGTTGCGCACTCGATTTTTACGAGTTATTCCAGCAACACTGCGAAGGAACCTCATTTCGGCAACTTGTATCCGCGATCTTATTCTTTCGGTCACTACCCGAATTTCATGACCATTGGTGAGAGTTGGAACATAAACCAAGTTAAAAACTTCAACACTAAGCTCAGCTTATCCTTATAACAGATTGACCAAGCTCTCTCGAAATTGATCCAGCCTGACCAATTCTACAGGATGACACGGCATTGCTCTTTCCATCACTCGTGAATAAGACCCCGAAGGTACTTAGACTTACCCACCAACTTCAGTGGGACTCCACTAACATCCAAAGTAACCTGGACGCCACCCCCGGAGAATAGCTGAAGCACAAGCAACTGAGCTTCAAGAACCACTACACCAAAATCTTTCTCTCTCTCTCTCTATCCATCCTTCCAGCGCCCGCACTGTGTGTAAACATGTTAAAGGTATTCATAACCCGTTGAGGGCCCGCAAATTAGAAAAAAACAAAATTCACTGAATCGATATTTTAAAAACGATTTGTTCACGTTGATCTTCATTTCAGCATCATCAACTGCGCACTGAAGTTCGGTTTGAGAGGACAGGTTTAGCATACTCCCATGCCTTCTCAAGAACCATTCTGAGAGTGAATAACTGGTCGGTTGTGCTTCTACCGGGACGAAAACCGGCATTCCCAGGTCACTTTAAAGGCACTCGAGAGCCATTGCACTCCCTCTTTACCTAAAGCCTTGATCATTTCTTGTCGGATTTCATCCACACCAACACATTTGCCAACTTTTAGCGATTTGATCGCCAAAGTTACTTCCTCTACCGTAGGACTACTTTCCGTCCTACTCTCGACCATGGGTCTCTCGTCTTTGGTGCCCTGTTCGAGATTGAGCAATTCTGAAAAGTGTTCACTCCATCTGCGTAATATGTCCTCCTCATTGGAAAGAAGTGTACCGTCGACTCCTTCAACGATATTCAACTTTCTTCATTTGAGTCGGCGGACGGTCTGCCAGAACATTTTGAAAATTTGAATGCGAAACAATCATCCATTACTTGCATAACTGAGATAAATTAAGCTCTTCACACTTATCAAATTTATGTAAAATTTTAAATTACTGCACTCTAAATTACAACAAAATGGCGCGTGCTCCACGTACAGAGCTTTGTTTCATTTTGACAGGTGGTATTATTGTTATATTAGTACTGTTGTAATAACAAAGGCTTACTTCATAAACAAATATTCGGAAAAAAATAATACAAAATTCAACAGTTTGAAATGCGAGCGAAACTACTTTGTGGGACCCATGTGACCATGTAGTTTTGAGTATCAATTACTGAATTTTCTAGAAATCTGACAACATTCTACAAGGATTCCAACGATTGTTTATACTTACTTACTTAGGTGGCGCTACAGTCCGGGGTGGACCTGGGCCTCAACCAACAGACCTCGCCAGCCAGCACGGTTACGAGCCAGCTGCCTCCAGTTGCGCACGCCAGGTTGGTTGAGGTCCCCCTCCACTTGTTTGCGCCACCTGCCACGAAGTCGGCCTCTACTGCGCGCGCCATCCATCCGGTGTGGATTCGAAGACTTTCTTGGCGGGAAAGTTGGGCTCCACCCGCTCTACATGACCCAGCCATCTTAGTCGCTGTATGTGAATTCTTCTGGCTAAGTAGATGTCCTTATATACGCCGTATAGTTCGGCATTGTACCTTCTCCTCCACTCACCGTCTATGCAGACGGGACCAAAGATCGCTCGAAAAACTTTTCTCTCAAAATAACCAAGGGCATCCTCATCCGGTTTTGTCAAAGCCCATGCCTCTGCGCCATACAGCAGGACTGGGATGATTAGTGTCTTATAAAGAGTTACCTTAGTAGTTCGAGATAGGGCGTTGCTACTCAATTGCCGTTTTAGCCCATAGAAACAACGATTATCAAGAGTAATTCTTCGTGTGATGTCCCTACTGATGTCATTTGCGGAGTTCACCATAGAGACAAAATCCTTTACTACCTCAAAAACGATTGTTTATGCTCATATCCAAAAATGCTGATGCCAAAAATATTGGAACTAAAAATACTGAAATTTCCTTAACTCCAGGTTAATTACATTAATTACTGAGCCATCCTGCATTTTTACAAAGAATGTCGGAATTGTAACACCAAACTATGGGTTTGCATTACGCATCACCTGCAGCGAACTAATTCCCGTTTATTCAAAATCAAAATTTACCAAAAATTCTGCTGCAAGCATAGAACGCAATTAACACTTTCTTTATTCTTTCATTTGAGTTATCCCTCCAACTCAGTTTACGGTCAAGTATGCATCCTAGATACCGTGCTTTATCCGAGACTTAGAGTGGGGTGTCACCGAGTCGTAGGGGTCCGATAGCTGGAATTATTCTTTTGTCTTTCCTCTCTTGCTGCCCTTGTTTTGCGCTGCAACGTTTGTTTGTGTATATCTTCTGGCACTCATCATCATTACAAGGGCTAATTCTCAATGGTGGCACGTAGCCCACCGTGGTCTCGGCTACCTCTTTGATGATAGTGCGATATTAGATCCACTGGTTATTGGCGTTCGTGGTTGGTGAATACATTGCAAAAAGTTTCTCAGTCAGGCGCTCTTTGTAGGCTCAGGCTACTTCGAGCTAAGGCGTCCAATATTCATTTTTTTACTTCTGGGCAATTAGCAGCTTTTTCTCGTTGGACAGTCGAGCTCTGAATTTGGATGCAACAAGAAAATGGTCAGATTCGACGTTGGCTCCTCTCACATGAGCTGTACAGCGTCTTCGATTGTAACTTCATGGTGGTATGCTATGGCGTTTAGCGATTGAATGCGTTTATCTATCAGTGTTTTGGAAACTTAGTAGAGTAGAGGTCTGTGCA
Organism: Brachypalpus laphriformis; assembly: GCA_945910035.1. NCBI lineage: Eukaryota > Metazoa > Arthropoda > Insecta > Diptera > Syrphidae > Brachypalpus > Brachypalpus laphriformis. The sequence continues at coordinate 133,185,923 of OX246755.1, forward strand.
TGCTTTAGAGCAGATTAGAGCATTATTTTAGAGCAGATTGTATCTTCTCACACATTTTTCATACAACGTATCATTATCCACTCAGCAAAAAAACGGGTTCTGGAACGATGGACATGACATTCAGCATGACGTACTATTTCGTAAGATGTCAGAGCAATGATTTGCTTATGATGCCCATGGGTAATAAACGTATGAACCCTGTCATCATGTTTGGTAGAATATACGGAGCGTATTTCTCTGAGAAGGTTAAATGGGAAAATGCAAATGAACATCTTCGGAATTTTTCTAATTTTTAATTTCTACAATGACGGCTCTAGCTCTACTTGTCGGACTGGCTGGTTTTTGGACAATGGGAGCAAATTTTCATACGTTCTACGTAAAATGGCAACTGAAGTTTCTGCGATACTCGGAGTTGCTAATTAGATAATTGGTGAGAGATGTTGTGGTATTGTAGAAGTATCAACATCTGTAGTGATACTTAGGCGCTTGGGACTCCCACAAATTACTCAAAGATTGCTCTAGAATATGACAACAGACTTAACAAGCTTTCCTAATGGAATAAAGTTTGCCTTATTTGGGTACCATCTCATAGCGGAATTGTAAGCAATGAAATCTCTGACGCACTTGCGAAAGACGGCCCAGAGACACTTCCTATACGAACCGATAATTGATGTTAGTTTGGCATAAATCCTGTACTGGATCAACTATCTATAATGATATATGGTCTAGTTTGGAACTACCCAGTATTTTGTGAAAGGGTCAAATACAATAAAAGCACTATGAAACTCATTCTCAATCTGATTAGGAAGGACTGCAGAACTATGTATGGGCTATTCACAGGACACAATACTCGTACATGTGGTCATCACATAATTAACTTGAGAATCATTGCAGACCATATGTCATCATTCTGATAGCATAAGCCATTAGTGCATTGAATAGGAAAATGGTTGATCTATAACAGACCGAACATGGACCATTGCATCCACAATAATGAAGAAAATACATACCTTCTATTTCCTCCTAGGCAGCTTAGGGAATTATTTTCCACCCAAATCTTAAAATTATATAATATCTATGCGTTCACCGAGAGCATTCTTGAAAATATCTTGCTCATCAAAATCCTACTAATTCTTATCACCTAATATTCTAATCACATTTCTAGGAAGACGGAGTGAACGCATTTAGTAAATGCACCCGCTACGCAGTGAATTGGTATGATGTGCTAAAAAATTCGAACATAAGCAGCTTAGCTCCAGATCCTTCGTGGCCAGTCGAGAAGTGCCTCGAAGGCTGGGAATATAATATGACAACAGTCAACTCGTCCATTGTTATAGATGTACGTTATGAATCGCATTCACCTAGCATGCCCATATATTCGTATACTTGCTAGAGGCATACTTATCTACTATCCTATTACCCTGTACCACCAGCTTATTCAGCTCATTACAAAAGTCACCATCATGAGAAACATTTCATTCCCAACTAGCAGCGGATATGTACATCTCCTTTAGTTCGATCTAGTGTGCGAGCAAGACATTTATCCCACAATTGGCCTGGCCGCACTAAACACTGGTGGACCAGTTGGAGTCTATCTGTTTGGTTTGCTAAATGACAGAGCTGGTCGAAGGTTGTCCTATTTTACGTGTCTCGGCACAATGCTGTTAGGCAGCTTGATAACATCGCTCAGCACCGACTTCTGGATGTGGGCCTTTAGTCGAGTGATAGTTGGACTCACCATTCCAGCTGTGTATCAGATTCCATTCATCATATGTGAGTAACGAATTGAGAAGAGCTAAGTCAGATGAGGTTGTTCTGTGGTTTTGTTTATTTTCTCTTTTTTTGCAGCCCTTGAGCTAGTCGGACCGAACTATAGATCGTTTGTCACGGTCATGACATGCACTTTCTACACATGCGGCATTATGATGTTGGCCGGTGTGACATACATGATCAGGGACTGGGTGCAGTTGTCATACTACACATCTATGCCATTTCTGGTGTACTTCCTATATTTGTTTGTTATGCCGGAGTCCCCTCGTTGGCTGCTAATGCGCGGCCGGTTGGAGGAAGCATTGACCATACTCAAGGAAATGGCGCGAGTTAATGAAAAACAATTTCCACAGGCATTCAAGACGAAGTTGGAAACAAGGATACTACGCGAGAAGTCGAAAACGAAAAAGAAACAAGTAAATGTGGGAGTCTTCGATCTTTGCAAGTAAGTCGGGCCTTAAGACTCTTCTAAACTAACTATAGAACTCTCTTCTAGGACTCCAAATATGCGGTTGAAAACAATTCTAATAACGCTAAGTTGGTTTGCCAATGAAACTGTGTATTTGGGCCTCAGCTATTACGGACCATCTCTAGGAAGTAATCAGTATCTCAGCTTCTTGCTCTCAGCTGTGGTAGAGATTCCAAGCTATCTGTGCTGTTGGGTTCTAATGGATAAGTGGGGTCGACGATGGCCTCTGAGCTTATCCATGATTTTGGGTGGAGTTTTTTGTGTCTTTACAGTCCTCGTACCTGATGATGCTGTCACCGAGACCTTAGTGCTCTTCCTTATCTCTAAGGCACTGCTGTCAGCTTCCTTTCTTATAATCTATCCATTTGCCGGAGAGCTGTATCCAACTCAGGTGCGTGGTATCGGTATCGGTGCTTCTAGCTATATAGGAGGATTGGGACTCATTGTCATTCCATTTGTTACCTATCTGGTAAGACTTTCTTAAACCAAATAAAAGTTTAAGTAACCTTTTTTTTTTAACTGCTAGGGTAAGGAAAACCTCAAGTTACCCCTCGTAATCATGGGTTTCGTATCGATGTTAGGAGGATTGACTGGCTTACGGCTACCCGAAACCCTTCATCATCGTCTTCCGCAGACTCTTGAAGAGGGCGAGGAGTTCGGCAAGGATTGGACGATGCATGACTGTTTGCATTGCCTACCACAGAAGTGGGTGCGTCCAGTATAGAAGTTGTTGCGTTAAAACTAAAACCGTTATTTATTTAGAGCACCGTCATCGGAAAACGCGTCATACGAAAATCTAGACATCACGTCGAATGCCTCTGATGCTGCACTCCAGTTGAATGATCCCGATATGAGAGATACACCGGGTCGTTCAACCGACATTGGACTATCGGAGCGCACACCTCTAGACTATAGCCGACCAAGGAGACCTTCTATGAAGCGACTTGTACGCCAAATGAGTGTGATGGATACACAAAAAATGCGCGATGGTAGTATTCAGTTAACCTATTGGTTTTAGATAGTCAACTTCGATCGAAATAAATAGATGAAGACGGTTCTCTTCGTTAAGTGTTTGATGTGTCAGTATTTATTGAATATTATGTACTTTTTGTTCATTGTAAAAAGGTAGAAATATATTTTTTAAACTATACTACTGTTTATGTTCAACTTTACGCATTAACACTTTTCATGAGAAGTTTCAACGATTTGAAAAATTTCTTGGTGTTCAGTGGTGCCAACAGTTAAAGAAAAAGACTGGACCTACACTCACGGACAGTGGGCGCCGTGGCGCAGTAGTTCGTGTGTCGGACTACTGCGCGTGAGGTTCAATGTTCGAATCCCAGAAACACCAACAAGTTTTTTCACTGTCCCACCGCTCGCGAACGTTTGACAAACATTCGAGAGTATTGTTGTCGCGAAAAAGCTTCTCAAAAACAAAAATAAAAATTGGCCTTCGGATACAGTACAAAACGGTAGGTTCCTTTCATTCGTGTCAACAAATATAACGCACACAACACGAATGGTTGCGAGAAGCTAGGCATATGCCCTTCATGGGCTGTTGCGCCAAATATGTATGCATGTATGTACGTTTATGAGCATAGTACCGCAGAGAAGAGTTCCGTAGAGGTAAGCTAAATGAGATAAAATGAAGTTAATAGGGGGGGAGTGAAGATTGATTCATCACAAGCACTCAAATACAAAGCTGTCCATTGTTTTTAAAACCCCAGTAAGAAAAGCACCTAGTAAGAATTCTGCTTGCTCTTAATGAAGCTCAACGACGAGGACATCCTCAACAAAGTGCAAAAATTAGCCTGCATATGCATAACAGGAGCCATGCGAACCTGTCCCACAGCAGCACCAGAAGTGATCCTGGGTATACCTTCGCTACACATAGTGCTAGAGCGAATCGCCAAGGAGACCATATTGAGAATCAGCAAAGAGGGCACCGGGAAAGGAACATGCATCACAAACAAAGAGCGAGTAACCCTATCCAAATCGGTGCCGCTTCTGAACTGGCCCAGAGATGATTTGGTCAAGAAATGCTGATTTGAAAGGAAATTCGACTTAAAGCTGAGCAACAAAAGAGACTGAAGCAGCGAAACCAATAAATACCAATTCAAACAACACGCAATTAAATGGTACACAGAGGGATCGAAAACATCGTATCGTATCGTATCATATTTGTGAGTGACCATTTTGCGAATGCTAATGATTTGACTTTAGAGTAGCAATACAGAGTAAGGCCCCACTTCTTTATTCTGAAAATGTTTCGCTCATGAAATTCTAAGTCTATTTAACTTGTACAGGATGAGGCAGAAGGAACTCCCCCAATTGGGATGTTAATATAACAAAAAGCAAACGAGATATCAAAGAGATAGGCTGAATTCCTTAATGCAGTACTGCCGAAGAACTGCGAAGTCAAGCGTTCCTAAACGTCAATAGGTTGCTGTGATGCAATGTATACCGTTCCAAAACGCAACGTGAATGTATCTACTGCGCAAACAAAAGCAAACAGCGCATCATGAACTGATGTGATGCAAATGTCATATGCCGTTTTACTGTTTTTTATTTCGCCAAAATGGAAGCGCCGGCTGAATTCCTAAACGTCAAATTAATGCGCATCATGAATGCATCACTGCCGTTGTGATGCGATGTTATGATGCTTTCGTTATGCGATGCTTTGACGATGCATTGCAATCTTTGACGTTTTGGAACGATATGAATTAAAACAAAAAGTATTATCAAAAAAAAAAAAAATAAAAATTGGCAGCTTTTAGTAAATTTTACAAAATTTAGTATGTAATAAATAATTTAAAACAATAATATTTCTTACGAATCTGGAGAGGACGCTTCCATTTTAGCGAAATAAAAAACAATAAAATGTCAGATGACATTTGCATCACATCAGTTCATGATGCGCTGTTTGCTTTTGTTTGCGCAGTAGATACATTCACGATCAGAGTTGTAAAAGAATTAAATCTTTGGAGAATGTAATTCAATAGAATTCATAAATTCTGATTTTGAATTCATGACTTCATTTTTGCACTTGGACTTCAAAAATTAAATCACCATTCATTTTGAGAAGTCTTTGATTGCGGCAATCATTTGGACCAATCAAAGATTTGAAGTCACTGGAATGAAATCTTTGTGACTGCACCACATTCTCTGAAGTCACATTGAAGTCACTTGCATTCCCTTCAAGTCATCGGCATTCAATTGAAATCTTTAAGACTACACTATTTCTTTAAGACTTCACACTAGTTTCATTGAAGTCTTTAAGACTTCACAGTAATTTTATTAAAGTCTTTGAGACTTCACACTAATTTATTGAAGTCTTTGAGACTTCACTACATTTTGTGAAGTAAAAAGCGACTATGATAAATTTAATATGTACATACAGTCATCCACAAAAGTCTGCGTACAGCGACGAAACTTTGGAAAACAGAGGCGTTGTGGCCAAATAGTCAATAATATATCTTTCAAATTGCAATATTTCAGTAAAAGAGCATTAAACCCATTCATTTTGAACAATATTTTCATATTTTTTTTTATTTTCTTAAGAAACAATTAACAAAAACAAAAAAAAGTCATTAAATACATTCCACAAAAGTTTGCGTACAGCACTGAAATAAAATGGAAAACATTAGTTCAATTGAATAAAAAGTAATTATTTCTTTTTACTTTTATGGTTAATATTTTGTCGGATATCCCTTCTTCTTAATTACCTCCTTCTAACGGTTTTGCATAGAAGAAACTAGTTTTTCTGTACACGAACTAGTAATATTTCTCCATTCTGCTAGTAAGGCTTCCTTAAGTTGCATTTTATTCCGAATCTCACGTGTTCGGATCCTGCGTTCTAATTCATCCCACAGGTGCTCAACGGCTTGAGGTCTGGACTCTGCGGGGGCGTTCGCAGCATGTGGGGAACGTGGAACAAACGCCACATACGCATATTATGGGCCGTATGTTTTGGGTCATTATCTTGCTGGAAGTAAAAATCATTCGAGACTCCCAGTATTACAGCACTGTCTCTTAAATTTCTTTTGAGGATATCAATGTAGTTGAACTGGTCCATGATTCCTTCGATTATTTCCAACTTTCCGACCCCCGATGCAGACATACAGCCCCATACCATCAAACCTCCACCTCCATGTTTCACTGTCTTGACGGTATACTTGGGATTTAGTGCATTGTTTTGACGTCGCCAGACTCTCAAGCGGCCATCCGAACCAAAAATGTTATATTTTGACTCGTCCGAAAATATAACCTTGCGCCAGAAGTCTGCAGATTTGTTCACGTATTCCTTTGCGAATATGAGACGTTTCTGACGGTTAATTTTATTCACCAAAGTTTTTTTTTTCTGGGTGTGCACGACTTAAATCCCATATCGACGATGACCCTTCGTACTGTTTCTGCATGAACTGTGGTGTTATTGTAAATTTCGAGATGCGAACTTATGTTTTGAGCGCTTATGAAGGGCTCCTGCTCCAAAATCCGCTTAATCGCCCGCTTATCCCTCAGAGTTACCTTCGGTGGTCTCCCAGATCTTGGCTTTGACTCAATTTCACCTTCATCCCTAAAGCGACTTATTGTTCTCTGGATCGTTGACCGGGGTCTTGAAGTTATTTCAGATATTTGAGACTACGACTTTTGCTGCTGTATGTATAAATTCAAAATCAAATGCCTTTCAGACACACTTAATTCTTTTTTTTTCCATTTTCTGAATTAATTTTAACCGAATTTCAAAGAAAACTATTCTCTCTACAAGCACTACAAGCAGACAACCACGCAACTTATTCATATCCTGCAAAAAGAAATGTCCCGTTACTTAAACGGAATTCTGGGAAGGAAAATCTGTAGCTGTACGCAAACTTTTGTGGAATGAATTTAATGACTTTTTTTTGTTTTTGTTAACTTTTTCTTAAGAAAGTAAAAAAAAAAAATATAAATATTGTTCAAAATGAATGGGTTTAATGCTCTTTACTGAAATATTGCAATTTGAAAGATATATTATTTACTATTTAGACACAACGCCTCTGTTTTCCAAAGTTTCATCGCTGTACGCAGACTTTTGTGGATAACTGTATGTATAACAAAACGTAAATTTTCTTTTATTATTTTTGGATCATAAATAACAAAAATTAAATAAAATATTTCATTAGAACACTTCTCGCTTTCGTTTTCATGGCTTTCAATGTATGTATTCCAAATACCTGAAAATGTTAAATCATATCACACTATAGCAATAAGTATATGAGTTCACTGGATCTCACCTTTTTTCCCAAAAATTATTAAACCAAATCATTTAATTTGTTAACCTTAAATATCCACAATTTCTCGAAATTGAAGTCTGAAAGCGCTCCACGTCGAGGGATGTTAATTAACCCAGCAAATGAAAATAGCCTTTCTACTGCCGCTGACGAAGATAGGGGTGTATTATATTTGAAGAAGGCTCTCTTCAGCGTTGGGTACAGATTTAACACTTCAATCGATGTGGAGGGCTGTGCAAGATATGCAAAGAATTCATTTTCTGCAGAAGCATTCAAATTATTAGATGTTTCTAATAACTGATCTGGAATATTACGTAAAATGAATTTTCTTCGTATACATATTTGTAGTTTGTGTAGTTCTCTAGTTCTTACCTGTAGTAGAAAAATCAAAAAATGAGATTTCAGGCGATTCTTCGATTCTTAACCAAAGAACTTATTTCCTGTATTTTGGTGTCATTCAAAGAAGGATTTGACGCTACCACTTCAGTTTTACTGACGGATAGAGGACAGAAGCAGCAATTGCTTCGTCCGAATCTCGCGTCAAGTGGAAATACTGCTGAAATCTTTTCACTAACGCATCTTCTACTTCTACAATGGTTTCCAATGGAAGGATCGTTAAAGGGCTATTCATTTGCATCTTACTATATTTTGTCCTCATGGTTGCCAAAGTAGGTAATAAGTAGCCATAAAAAATTCCTTTTTCTCTTTGGAGAAAATCTAGCGCTTCCGAAATTGGTCTCAACAAATGTATAAAATGCTCAAGATAATCAAAGTCGAGTTCGAAAAATGTTTGGACCTCTAATTTTCTGCATAGCTCATTTATCTTCTCCTTATGTGCAAGTAAATCTTTGATGGAATCATACAATGAGTTCCATCTTGTCACAATGGATATTTCAGTTGACAGCCCAACACTGAAACTATTTGTTCCGAAGTCTTGGGGTTATTGACCTTAGTCCATAGGCTTGAGAATTTTTGCATTATCTTAAAAAAATGTATAGATATAGCCTTATGGTATAAAAAAAATACTACTTACATTAACATGTTTGCTATAATTTGAAGAATTTTCCCACAAAATATGCGTAAAATCGGTTGAAGCAAGTAAATTTAGCGGCAATGAATTTTCAAATAGTTCATTCCTCAACTCTGCTGTTTCCATTTCACTTTCATCAGAGCTATCACCACTTATAGTATTTTTACCAAGATGCTTGGTGATACCAAATTCTCTAAATGCTTTCAGGAAATTAGAGCCATTATCAGTTACTGTTGCCATAACATTATTGCAGATTATGTCATTAATACGACAATACGTACATATGTGATCCTAAAAAGCGCTTACATGCAAGAGCAACTGACTTTCCGTTGAAGGAATCATCTATCCAATGGCATGCATATCCAAAAAAGCTACGATGTTTTGTAGACCATAAATCGGCAGTTGTGCAAAAATGCTTGTTGCTTGAGATAATACTTTTCAATTTATTAATCATAGACTTATAAGTGTCATCTACAACCTTCACAGCAGTTGGTCGACTCATTACTTTTAACTCGACATTTGTAGCATTGGCAAATCGTAAGAGCTTTCTGAAGAATTCATCTTCTACAATTGCCATCCGCAGCATGTTATCTGCAATAAATCGAACTGTTAGATCTTGTAATTGATGCTGTTTAGACTTCGTTGTTTTGTTGGATGCGACCTTAGCTTGCACATAATCCTGATATGGTTTAGGATGTTTTAATTTTAAATGTCGAATGAAGTTCCAGGTACCTTGCGTTGATCCTTGTAACTTGATTTGGCAAGAACAACACTCGACTAAAACGCCATTTCGCTTTCGCTGGAATTCAGTTGCGTTTAACTATAGAAAAGTAAGGTATGCACCACTATTGGCGGAGGAGTGTGTAGAATTACATGCATCTAACACAAATTTTGAAATGTTTTTAGAAATCTTAACAAAATTAATCTGGGCTCAATTTCGAACACCTACACGAGTACTACGCAAATGACATAGCGGGTGCGCCATCTTTTATGTTGGTATGAAAACATTGAATAACTCTGTCATTTATCAGCCGATTGACTTGAGTAGGCATGTTTTTAAAACGTCAATTCAGTATTAGTAATAGTATTCAATTTTAACCATGAATAGCTTCACACCGAAACAGCGCGCCAAAATAGTGACGCTGTACATTGAAAATAGTCGTTCAATTGTGTTAAGGGGTTATACGCAGTTAGAAATTTTAAAAAATCAATTTATTTTTTATTGCATTTTCGGAATATAGATATATTTGAGTATATTCTCTGAAAATTTCAAATCGATCCGGCAATTATTTTTGGAAATACAAGCACATTTGTAAGGACATTCCAGAGCGTGTGTGAACGTCTTTTGAAAGTTTGAAGGCGTTTTTCTCAAAACGGTGTTTTCAAAGTCGGTGAGTACGATTTCTCAAAAACGGCTCAACCAATCAGTCTGAAATTTTAACACAACCTTCTCAGATATATTCTTCAGAGATTGATCGAAGAAATGAGATTTCTGAAAATTATTTATATACTTTTAAACAATTTAACGACAAAATTTTAGTCGAAAATATGAATTTTTTCTTTTTGAGACGCCATTTTGTTAAAAATCAAAATTTCGACCGTGCCGAAATCATCGCTATACCGCCCGAGATGCTCGAAAAAGTGATGTAAAACGTATTCAGAAACTAGTTCAAATAAATTTTAAAGGACCAAATTAAATAAAAAATACCTCATATATGGAAATCGTTTTTTTAAGTTATTCAATATTCACATACCGACATAAAAGATGGCGCGCCCTGTATGTATGTATTGATGCGATTGCAGTCAAAATTTCTCAAAATCAGAAAATCATGGACAATATTTTTCAAATCTTTGCCAGGCGATTTTGTCAAAAAAAATTTTTTTTTATAAATATGGAGCCCTCCTAAAATTCTCTTTGATTTCGTATAATAACAAACAATTTAATGCACAACACCTGCACAACACTTTGACAAAATGTCCGGATAATATAACGCTGCCCATGCGATCATCTTCTGCCGGTTGAACCAATTTAGAGGTCGATGGTAGTGAAGCTTGTGTCTCACTGGAGTTTTTTATTTCGGCAGATAAAATTGATGATCTTGACCCACGTCTTTTCCGTTTGTTGTTAAGCAAGAGCATCATCAACATCTGGATCAGATGTTGATGATGCGATGTCAAAAAATCAATATTTGCAAAAGTTCGGTAGAGCATAATTGACGTGCTCCACACTCCTCCGTTTTGTTTCTTATTTGAAAATTTTCTTTAGACTCTTACCTAAACAACTGTACCATTTCCAGCTGCGTCATCCTACGACCCTGTGTATGAGTTCAATAAAACCGTTGAAAAGTTTGTTCTGACAAGTGTGTCATTATATGGAGATCTCACCATGCCTCCCGCCGAAGCTATTTTATTTCTTCCTCATTCGGCCCCTTGTTCATAGGAAGATTTTTGATCAGCATATGTTTCCTATAGGGATCCGCAGTTAAAATGATGTTTTGGCACCACTGTGCGCCGTGGAGATTGCTGAATCAAAGCCCTGACAGCGGCCACATTTTCCGCTTCTGTTGAAGTACGAGGTCGTCCAGGAGAGTTCTTTTTTAATGCAGAGCCTCTTTCTCCTAAGTTTGACACCCAAAGGTGTATTACTGTTTTGTCAGGAACGAAAGCACGTCGACCGAGTGCGAAGTGTATGCAAAAAGCACACTGCGCTGCAGTCGGCGACTCGCCATTTTTAATGAATTCTTCGACAACAAACGCACGGTGTACTCCCATCCAAACCATTATGACAACTGAAAATCGCACGATTGCCGCTGTTTATCGCCACCTCTCGCCCTTTGCTACCCCCCACCCTAACCTTATCTATGTTCTCTTTAACTCGGGGTAGTTCTTTCTGCCCCACCCTGTATGACTGACGCTTACCGAAATAGTGTAAGTGACGGTGAATTCATAGTCGTTTTCTTCCTTGAGAATACGCTTTTAGGCTCTGAACCAAAAGTAAAAACAAGGATGTGTTCCTTTGTGTAAAATATATTTTCAGATCTTCATAAAAAAATATTGCTTTTAATCCTAATTAAAAAAATAGTAACATTAAACCTAAATTGCATATTTCATCCTAAAATATAACTTACATACAAAATGGCAATTCAGTCAAAACAGGCCCCATTCCCATAGTCGTATCAACCAATTTCTATACTCTAAGACGTTCCAAATGACAAATTTTATATTTATATATTAAATATTATACCGAATAGCATGCCAATTTAGATGACTATGGAAATGGAAGAGTCAGCGTTCATACTTACACTCGGTATCTAGCAATGGAAACCTAGCATCAATTCAAAAATAAAACAAATACACCGTTTTTAGTTCGCCATTCAAAAAAATTTTATTCACACATCAAAATTCGTACAAACTATCAGTCATACAAAATGTTTTATTATTTTATTTTTTATCCCAAATAGTGATTAAGGAATATACAGTGTTTTTTTAACTCCGCTTGCTTGTTTTCAAAGAAAAAAAAAAAGTTAATTCAGAGAAGTTCATTGTCTTTTTTTTTTCTTTTTTTCCTTGAAAAGCAAAACACTTCCTTAAGTTTATGTGTTTTTTTGTTTATGATTAATTTATTTCATAGTTTTTTAATGTTGTGTGCTTATTTTGAATTTTTTTATGACCATATATGCCTGGCGCTCTCAGACAGAATACATTCACTCCCTCACACACACATAATATACGCGCGCGCGCAGAGAAAGCATGATATAAACATGCGCACACACATACATACACACAAAACAATTTGTTTTGTTTTGTTTTTAAATCGTAAATACATACTAGAGTTTTGAAAAAGTTCCTTGCATTGTTCTTTTTTTTTTTGTTTATTTATTACAAAATATTGGATATCCTAATAATAGTTGTTTTTTATTTTTATTTTATTTTAGTAAATTGTAAAAAAGAAAAAAATGTTTTACTTATTCTTTTAGTTAACTTTAAACTTATGTAGCAAGAAACTTTCTCGTAATCACAGACACATTTCATTTTTAACAATCGTACTTTTTTTTTTCTCATTTTTTTTTTATTTAACATTTACATTTAGCTATTAAATTGAAATTAGAATAAAAAATGTTTTGTATTTTCTTTTTCAATTTCAATAAAATAGTTAAAAACAAATGAAGTTGTTTCTATTTTAATTAATTCTAAATAAGTAATTCTAAATTCGTTCACAACGACTTCTTTCGCTCACAGAATTTGGTCACACTTGGAATGATACCACAGCTACTTAAATTAAAGAGTTTTTTTTTTGTTTTTTAATTCTTTCAAACACAATCCCATAAAACACCTGTAAAAAATTTTGAAAATTCATATGAGTATCATTTTTGTGTTGTAAATGGTAATTTTAGGTTTTTTTTTTCTTTAAGAGAATGTAAAAGAAAAGAATTGATGAAATATGTAATCAGTAGATACTTACATTTACACCATTATATCACACGGTCTGTCGGTTGTGTTGTCCACGTCGTTATAGTTATTATCTTCAACATCGTTATCGTCGGTTATCGTTATCATCATCATAAAATTCATCCTCATTTTATCATCTCATAACAAACACACCCCTTGACTCGGAAACAAAATTCATAGAGATACAATGTAAAAAAAAAAAGCATACACTCTTCATTAACTACGGCCTTCTTAAATCATAATATTGAACAAAAACGCAAAAAAAAACAATAGTTAAATCTAAGATATGAAAAATGATAGTGATAGCATCGTCACGGTGAATCTGGAGGGGGGCACTTTAGTGTGTCTGTCTACGGTGGAGGTACTATCAAAATCTATTCAAATCTTCAACTTTGGTTCTGTTTTAGTAGTCGTATCCTGTACTGCATCTGACATTCGAAATTATAGCAACCATACAGAGAGTAAGACCCTGAAGAGGTGCATTACTTCCTCCTCTCATAGCAACCTTTTTACTTGGATCTATACATCAATTGCGATCTCGTGATTTAGATAAATCTTGAGTTTATTGTCATATGGAAACTCAAAAAAGCAATTCTATCCGACCGTGTGGCACTGTTAAAAAGAAATCGCATCTCGAACTACAAACTGTTAGATAATCGTTTACAAATGAGCCATGCTGACCATAATGGGATCGATACACCTGCTTGGAGTGACAACAAATTTAACTTTTCAGTGAAAAATATAATGTCCTCTGTAAGACAAAACCAGGTCTGAAAACAATACAGTACGCTCGAACGTACTTTTATTGTTGTTGGCAAAGAAGGTTCTAAATTCTGCCGGTGTTTCTCAAGCGAATTATTTCTGATTTCTGTTATATTATTTCATTTCATTCGCCTTTGGCTATTTTATTCAGGAACAGGAAGCATATCAGACATACAACGCTGTGCATTCCAGCCTCCTGGTTCATAAAAATATACGCACCGTTCAGGTCAGATGAATCTTGGAGGCAAAGCTCGATTAGGTTGGTGTTAAATGATGATGTCCTACGGAGCGATTTTGAAGAGGATCCACGTCTCATTACCGTAGAGATAGATAGCTGAAATATGTTAATTACATATCATAATCTATACTGTAAAAGGTCATATGTCTGGATTTATAATTTTTGTAGCAGGCCAAAAATAAAACCGATTAAAGCTTTTGATTTTTCTTCTTCTCCCTATTTCGGCGAGGTTATGATCCGAAAACAATGTATCATAACCCTCCCACTTCACCGCATTTCTACTGATCCGCCTGTGTGGTTCGCCTTTGATTTGTAAGTTTCAAAATGATACCTTTATGCTTTATAGTTAGAGAATTGAGTTGAAGACGTTTCTCATGCTTTAAAATTGGTAAGATTTTCGCAAAACTGGGACATGCGACCTTTTGATGCTTCAAGTGGTTAATTTTTCACATACGAGCTTTTGCAGTATAGACGACGATATGCCAGCGAAAGAACCATTTAAAGAAAGTTGGATTTGTATATATGTGGTCGGATTCGGATTTGGGCACGCAACTGGATTTCTACTGCTTACTTCTCGATCGGCTGTAACTAATACGACTGTTTTTAGATTAGTATATATGGGACTGGTGACGAGAAATGGACAATATTGTAAGAAAAATGGCACACTGTTGCCCAGACCAGGCCAGCGCATGAACAAATAAAAACAAATATTGTGCATCTGGTAGGACTGTAGCAGCAGTCTATACTCCATTCTGCACTCCAGGGCAACACCACACATCAAATTGAGGACAAAACAGAAACTCCAGACCACTCTCTCTTGTCCTTGCAGAATTGCCTGTAGTGGGAAATATTCCCCATCATATTCAGTCGTCAGTGGGCTACTTCCTGTCCTTTTTTTACTTTCTTTAAGAATTACTAAGTGGATGGTTCGATGTCATTGGACCTGGTGGACAATAGACATCTATTAAGACTGAATGTCGTGGAAGACTTAGATAGGTACTTCAATATTTACCCAAAAAAGAAAGACCTTGCCAACTTAACACGTTCGCGCACGGTGACGTGTATACACGTTTTTTTTCCATTGCTGCAATGGTACATGACACCCATAAACTTCATTTTAAAAAAATCCCTTTTGCATCAAAACGTGTATACACGCCTTAGATCAAGTAGAGTTTTAAAGAAATACAAATTTCGGTCTTCTTTTTTTATGTCCTGATACAGTTTCAAATACGACTCTTAAAACAGAACCCAATTCTACTACAATACATACCTCACATGAACAAATAAAAAAAAAAAAGATCTTAAACGGCTAAGAAATTTTGTCATCTATGACTTTGTATCGTTTTGTTTATTATATTTTTTTTTTTTCCTTCTTATTGTATTTTACTTTGTATATGTGTTCGTTTTGTATTTGTATTTTACCTAAGTGGTATTAATCATAAGCGTACTCGTATTAATTTTACTGGAATATATAAATACGTAAAAAAAAAAAAAAAATTAAATTTCTTTCCGTTTCGTTAAGAGTTATTTTGTATGAAAATGTTTAACAGTTTTATTTTAAGTCAGAATCAATTCCGTTTAAAATCTTTTATGTATTCCCGTTTTTTTTTTTTTTTTTTTAAATTTCACAAACTACACCCATACCTACTTTCTACACTAGTTTCAGTTTTCTACATTCACAGCACTTATTCCTTTTGTTTTCTATTTAAACAATTTCTAACATTATTTTTTTTTTTTTTGTTTTGAACATTCATAAATAGCAATCAACGTTTCAATGAAATGAAAGAAAAAAATTCTCACGCACTTAAGATGGTAATAAAATACTAACAAATACAATCGAGAGAAATACAAATAAAAAAAAAATACAACATCCACAGGCACTCTCAGGCAAATGTAAATGCATATCACGAACAATCATTCATTTAATGAATTAGAGGACATTTTTGCTTACTGTTAAGCATTATCGCAGACATAATCATAGGAGATTCACACTTCATTCATAGATTCATACATTGATAGATGGATTTGAAAGATAATCATCACACAAAAACATGGGGTTTCAAACCAGCTCAAATTTTATCACCGCGATTTCCGTTCTCGTGTGTCAATTTGTCGTAATTTTGTGGTTCAGGTTTCTAACACTGTATTCTTTTTAGTTAGCAAGACGAATGTTATACCAATCATCATTTAATTAAAAAAAAACGAGAACGGGAATAAAGAAGGCAGAAGAATTAAAAAAAGATGGAAACTAATTACAATTATCAAAGTGCGCCGTGTGAGTGTCTTTACCGTATGTAACAAACAACAGCAGGATGCGGAGTAAATTAACAAGAGAAGATGGGAATTACAATCGTCGAAAAGCGACAAACGGCAATGACAATCAGGGTGACTGAATTATTGAACTGATTTTGCATATAGCTTGAAGTACTTTAAAAAGCTTACATATGTGAATGTGTGTATACATTTTTGTCCGCTTCTCCTATACGTATACTTTCTTTTTTTTTAATTTTTTGAAGGGTTAGACGAAAGAGTTCATATCTAAACTCATTATTTGAACTGCTGAGGCTTGGCACTCTTCGACTAACAAGCAAACACATATCCACTGCACTAGTGACACCCTACGGATTGCACAGCTGTTTCTTCTGTATATTTGCCGTATAATCCTCAAGTGCCACCGAACATCAATTTTCTAGTCTTTCAAGAATAGTAATACAGTTTAGGTTCAAAGTTTGATATTTTAAGATGTGAGCACCAACATTGTTGGTTCCACTTGAATTTGTTTCATGTAAACAATTAACTTCTTGAAAGCTTTTCAATTTGACTACCATTGCAGGGCAGACGAATTGGACGACGATGCAGGCATACGCTAATGCGTGACGGAGCTTGAAAATAACATTTGCGACTCTTCCTGTTGGAAGAACCCACCGATTTGTTGCATTTCAACAATTTGCGCAGAAACCAACAAACAGTCACGATCCCAAAGGGAATAAAACTTTTTCAAAGATAGATTTATCTCGAGGAATGACAAATTCCATAGAAATGAAGTTTATGTGATTATTACGCAAAAAACGGCTACTAATAGGGGAATTCACACAGTCGTGCATGTTTTACTCCATCGATACATCTTTGTATTGCAAAGAATACGTCGGCGCAGAAATTCGATTTATTTTTTGAAACTGGAGAAAGGAAGGCAGTGGGAGCCACATTAATGAACGAAGCAGACCAATGCTGGTGAATAAGGCAAAGCCACTCACAAATCATACGAAACGTTGGCGTGCCGAGTTTACACGAACTTACATTAGCTGAAGTTTTCTATAAGTCTCATTTCTAGACTGAAGTCATGAAAGTAAAAATCAATTAATTTAAGCTGTCTGCTGATTAGATGCGCTAAAAGTTACGACGATTTCCTATAAAGCTACGTGTGTTGCTGTTCGCATGATACGGTCGAGAGATAAAATAATATCCAAGAAAGTGGTGCTTTAAAAAAATAACAGACTCGATGAAACAATTAAAAAAAATACCGATTGACGCATAGATTAATCTCCAATGCCGACGAAGGGATAAAACATAGGTATGCTGGTTCGGACATGATAGACCGCCCAAGCTATGGAGACCGAATTCAAGTAGATGATAAGAGTGCTAGAAAAGACTTCAAGAGAAACTCATTTCAAGATAATATACTCACTTCAGCATACGGAAGAAAACGGGCATCTCTTATCATCAACTTAGAAAAAAACTAAGCTGGGGAAACTAAATTAAAGGCGCAGAGCAGCTAAATACCACTTTGCGCCAGTCATAAGCCTCTCACTAGAAAATGCTTGATTCATGAGGAGAATGTGTTACCTACCCATGGTTTTATACCATCCAACATATCGTTCTTCAGGATTTTCAGGAGGTCTCCACTTTTCCTCGGCCACACTGATAATGCTTTTGCGATTTGAAAATTTGAGCAGGTTCTATCCCCAGTGCCACACAACTCACATCTTAAAGGTCATGAGCAATGATTCAGAAAAAAAAAAATACTTATTCTATTAAAACATTCATTCAGACAAGCATACTCACTACTCCTCAAACATACCCACACACATTCATACAAAAAATACATTCACGCACTCATCACAGACACACTCATAAATATGCATACAAAAATTGTAAAGAATCAGTCTCACATTCATATATTAGTTTTGTAAACCACATTTAATTCATTTTTTTTCTCATGAAAATGATAAGAATTTCTTGTATTTCTTTTCTTTTTTAATGGAAGCAGAATATATAAGAAAAATCAATAGCAGAACCTCAAACACACTATAAGAATGAAAAATTAAGAAATCCAGTCGTTCAAAAGAATGTTGTTTCAGAGTGAAATTTTGAGAAAACACACGGCACTCATCATCATCTCAGGGAAAACAAATGAAAAAATTCGGACGATAATAACATTCACACAAAAGGTGTTAATATTAATTATTATTTTCTTAAAACTTTGCTTAAATATTTATCTATGATTTATATAATTTGTTTGTTCTTCGTTCTTTTCTCTACATGTTATTGTTTGTTTTTTAATTTTTAATGAAAATAAAAAAAAAAAAAAAGCTTTTAAAGCTTTATGATATTATTTACGGTTTTTGTTTTCGTTTTAAAGGGACAGTTTAAATTACACGTTGTTCTTTATATATAGTTTTTGATATTTTTTTTTTTAGTTAATTAAGAGCGAAAATTAATCATTTTCTCTGTTTTATAGTTTGAAGTGTTTTTTTTAAGTAGAAATCTTTAAGAGCATTTGTAAATACTTGCAACATTTGCAGAATGAAAAGAACAAAATATATATAAAAAAAAATTAAACAATAATTACTATAAGTATGTATGTATATAAAAAAAAAAGATAATAATCGTCGATCTTATGACGAAAGGGATGTTGCACAATAAATCTAAATATAATAGTTTTTTTTTATTCATAACTAAAAGATCAAACCAGCTTTTATCCTTTTGTAAATAGTTTTTCTGATGTTTCGTAGAAATTAAACAGTGTGTTTGAGAGATGCATGTAGTGAGGTTTATAATGCATCCAATCTTTTTTTCTTAGATTTTGTTTTTCGTTTTAGTTTTTTAAATAAATATCAGAAGAAATCTGAAAGGGAAATAATATTTTTTTTTGTTTTTAAGAAAATATGTATTAGTCTTTATATGAAGTCAACTTGATGTTTATGATTGAGTTTGTTTGATAAGGCTAGTTACATGCATTCAAGTAGACCGAATTGAGTGGTGACTAATTTTTTAAAAGATAAAATGAATTTGGACGATTTCAGACCATGAAACCGTGTGGAATTAAACTCTTAACTAAAGAGCCTAGGTCGCATAATCTTGATAAAATAAATCTTGGTAAATAATTTTACCAAGAACCACACCTAACTGTGAAGAAATACCCGACATTACAACGAAGAAGTTAGTGAGGCGGTCAAATACTCAAAAAAAAAAAACGAAAAGCGGTGGGGCCAGATGAGACGCCCTCTGAGTTCTGGAACAAGATGGGAGACATCGGGTTCAGATGTCTCAGAATTCTCATCTCCAAATTTATGAGAGGTGATCCGATGTCGAATCAATGGAGGGAAATCTACCTTCTCCCTGTATACAAAAGGAAGGGTGATACGCGAAACTGTGATAACTACCGTTCGATCAAACCGATGTCACACACCATGAAGATCGTTGAGCGGGTATTAGGTGGCCGACTGCGAAAAAGAATACGGCTATCTGATGATCAGTGCGGGTTTGTCGCGGTAAATCAACCACAGATGCAATCCGAAGTAAATATAAAGATCATAATGGAAGAACATCGTGATTCCCTTAAAGGATTTGCATGCGGAATTTGCTACGGTTTTGAACCGTGTATTTGCTAGCGATATGCTCCCAAATCAGACTAAGGTGCCTGAGGTGAGAAATGCCCGAATACGCACCACGACTCCCAGTAATGATGAGATCACTATCGCGATCAAGGCACTCAAATCCAACAAGGCGGTAGGACTTGACGGTATTCCAGCAGAGCTCTTACGAGCAGCGCCAACAACATAGGCTGAGCTTCTGCTTTCACTTATAGACAGCTTGGGAAGCCGAAAGCTTTTCTTACGATTGGAAAAGGGGAATGATCGTCAAGCTTCCTAAGAAAGGAAATTTAATGAAGTGCGGAAACTGGAAGGGTATCTGCGTGCTGCCTGCTGTAGCTAATATAATAGCTTAAATCATCTTGGAGCGAATCAAACAACATCTCGAAGCCACACTCGATGCCGAACAAGCAGGTTTCCGCTCTGGATCCTCCTGTGCGGACCACATCAACACTCTGAGGATTATTATCGAACAGTGTGTTGAATATCGATCGCAACTGCACCTGCTGTTCATCGATTTTGAGAAGGCGTTCGATAGTGTCAACAGGGAGTGTATTTGGCGTGCCTTACGCAGAAGAGGTATTCCCGATAAATTAATTGCTATTATCAAAGATAAATATGAAGGCTTCAAATGTCACGTTCTGCACAGGGGAAGCTTGTCTGAGGAATTTGAGATCCAAAGTGGGGTAAGACAAGGCTGTATCCTTTCCCCAATATTATTCCTATTGGTGATTAGCGATGTGCTTCGTGCAGCTTTGTCGACAGGAAACAGAGGAATTCGATGGACTCTTACATCTCAACTGAAACATCTTGACTACGCTGACGATGTATGCTTACTCTCCCACAGAGTTATGGACCTCCACCAAATAACAGCAGATGTGGAGAGGGGCAGGTGTCGTCGGTCTGAAAATGAATACGCCAAAAACTAAAATTATCAGCGTTGGAACAAACTCATCGGCTCAAATATGCATTGCTGGACAACCGGTAGAGAGTAGAGGATTTCCAGTATCTTGGGAGTATTGTCTCGGCCGATGCATCGCGATGGTCGAACCGAACTGGATATAGCCAACAGGATCGCCAAAGCGAGTTCCGCGTTTTTCCAAAATATGACGAAGCAATGCAATCAGTTTGAACACCAAGCTAAGACTGTTCCGCTCCAATGTTATATGGATGCAGCACGTGGAGAGTGACCACTACTATCACCAGGAAACTGCAAACTTTCGTTAATAGGTGCCTTCGCAATATCTTAAGGATTTGCTGGCACAATAGTATCTCTAACGAACACCTTTACGAGAGAGCGGGTCAGGAACCAATAGGCATAACCATCCAATGACGGCAGTGGCAATGGTCACACGTTCCGAAAGGGTGACAGTTCCATAGCTAACCATGCTATGCAATGGAACCCTTTAACTCAGGATGACAGAAGACCTAGAGAACATGGCGCAGAACAGTCGAGAAGGAGACACGGCAGTTGGAGAAAAGTTGGGGAGAGCTGAGACACATTGCCAGAAATGGCGCGTAGGCGTAGTAGAGGCCCTAGGACCCAAAAGGGAGTACAGGACACAAGTAAATAAAGTATTGTGTAAAGGATTTGCATATTGTGTTGGTTGACTTTGAAAAGGCATTCGACAGACAACCACGAAATCTGATATGGATGGCGCTAAGACATCGAGGGGTTTCAGAAACCTATGTACAGATGATCTTGGATTTGTACGAAGGAGTAAAATGTCCTGCTGGAGTAATCGAAGAGTTCCCAATCAAAGTCGGGGTATCGCATTAGTTATAAAAAAAAAAAAAAAAAAACAGAGTACTTGGCCCGTTCTCTTTGCGGAAAGTTAAAAAAAAAAAAACGAAAACTCCGCTATCTTCTGCGCGCGAAAAATGTCCCCTAAGTAGGAAGGCTACACCGCAGTTGTGCCATTGCTAAAAAATTTTAAACTTTCGCTTGCCAATGGAGTATTTCCTGAAAGTTGGAAAACCTAAGATTTTATGGCAAGAACGTAAAGAATGATAAGAACCCAGAGCAGTGGATACATACTAGTATATTAACATATCGCCTACCTATGAACAGATATTGGAGGTCATAGTTTGTGTAGAAAAAAACTTATTTGTGTGGAACAATGAGGATCCATTCCGACATGGACGTTCTTGTAAAACTTTAAGTGGGCTCATAAATGAATGGAAAAAAAGATTTAATAAGACAATTTGGCGATTTTCTTTTGAATTTTCAACGACCATTTGAAATCGTAGATAGGGTAATTTTGGCGCAAAAACTTTTAAAATATAGCGTTCGAGGGACAGAACTTGATTGGTTTATAAGCAACTTGTCGAATAGTAAGCAGAGTTAAAATATAAACCCACAAGAAATACCTACCAGCATATCTCAAGGCTATGCAGCATATCTCAAGGCTATGCAGCATATCTCAAGGCTATGCACCATATCTCAAGGCTATGCAGCATATCTCAAGGCTATGCAGCATATCTCAAGGTGCAGATGATACGCTCATATACATCAGTTGCAGCCACATCCATACACTAGAGACTTTCCTTTAAAGAAATATAAATTTGATGTTTAAAAATAAATTAAAACTTAATGAATCAAAAACTAAATGTATGTGTATTAACAGCGAAGTTTTAAGTATTTTGCAGTAAATGGTACAAGATTAGAAAGTATTAAAGAAATTAAATATTTGGATGTTCATATGTATTGCCAATAAACTAAAGTTCGAATGCCATGTATCAATATCATGTGTGAAAGTAAGGAAAATGATAGGTTTTCTTAGAAGAATTTGAAAGTGTATTTCAAAGGCTTGTGCAGCGACTATACGTAATACAATTAAACGACCCCATTTTAATTACTGTTCATCTATAATGTATATGTATGTTTACCGATAAAGACCAAAGAAAGCTGTAAATTCTACAAAACAGAGCGGTGAGGATTATTTTGAAATGTAACAGATACACCGCAATATGATACGTGTTAGATGCGTTTGTGTGATTAAGTAAGTGTCACTCAACGATTAAAATTGCATGTCTTGGTAATGATTTTGAAAATTAAACAAAATATATACCTCAAATAACTGCAGAACAAAGTAAACTATATAACTATTGAGAGATATGAACTAACAAACACTGGCGACTTTCGGTTATGGCTATTTAGAAGAATAAGCACGCAATATTTTATATACTTCCTAGAGATGTAAAACTTTTCTCAAATCTAAATATATTTAATTCAATAGCAACATAGTAACTAATAAAAGCAGTAGCCGTAACAAATAGAAAATTTATATCCCTCTAAAATTGTTCGCATATAATAAAACATAGTTAATATCGCATAGCATACATATTCTTCAGTATCATAAGCGGCTGTGCATCAGAAAAATGGTCATGCAATGGTACAATATTACGTCAATAAAATCGATGCAGCAAACAAATGATGAGCCTAGTTTTACGAAGGAAATGATGTTTCAAAATAAAACTTTAGAAAGCATGCTCTCCGCACCGATATACAGAAAAGAGTAGATTTAAGTTTTTAAACGACACTTGCACAAACTGCTTAGTCCGTAGAAAATAGAGAGAATAATATGAGAAGCGAAATCCATTGATATAGAACAGCCCCTTCACACTGTATCGAAGAGACAGGCGAAGCTATTATCGTCACACTTTACGAAGTTGATATTTTACATACACGTTCTACGAATGAAACAAATTCTCAGCACGTCATGCCATGATACCAGCCTCACCTATAAGATAAAGCTAATCATCATTCACTGAAGTGTTGGTTTTTTTGTTTGAATGCTGGTTGACTGCCGCAAGGGACCTTTTTTAAACAAAGAAAACCAGCGGACTAGTCAGGTTTCCATAAAAAAAAATATCACAAACATCAAGTTGACTGCGTTCAATGATCAAAATACACTAGTATAAAATACAAAACAAAAGTCCTACTCACCAATAAACATACAACGATTACTCGGCCACCTGGATGTCGCGCAGTTTCTTAATTTCTTTGGTGGCCCAACTGCAGAGCGATTTTGTGCGTGACGCCTTGCAGCGTTTGCCATCGGCAAGGAATTGATTGATGGTCATATCCTCAAGCATAGGATACAATTGTGGTCCAAACGCTGTACACAGATCTCCAATCAAACCGGCAGAAATCGCAACAATGGAATCGGACATATCGCCCTCTTGTGCGATGGCTTTGATAAACGCTATTATGTGAGCGATGTGCGATTCCATGTGGCGTACTTCGGGATTCGGTTTTTGTTCGGCGCCCTTTAAGCCCTGCAAGATACCAGTGTACGCTTCGAGCACGCTCTCACGTAGCTCACTCAAATACTCGAGCATGTCGTAGCTGTTTTGGTCGACTTGTACGCGGGAGGCATGCAACAGCATTTCCAATACAACGGGTAGATATTTCACAAACTCTGTGCCGATGCTTAGGGCCATGTCACCGAAAACTGAGAGGATTTGTGGCTTGACGGAACGATGTAATGAGGGTTGGCTTAGGTTATCGCAAAGCGTTGCCATAATCTCGTCACAGAAGGGGATAACGTGAGCTTTCAGAGCGCGACAAATGTCACCCGTAAGACCGACGGCTGCACAACAAACCTGATATTCCTGGTAGTTCTTCAGGCCCATGAACAAGTACGGCTTGAAGGCATCCATATACTTGATGAATTTCAGACCCAACAGCTCAGCCAGCGTGGAGACCGCGATGAAAGCATCTTCTTGTACACCACCAACCTTGCTAGAGGCAGAGCTGAACATTGTCAAAATTGCCGTCATAATGGCATCGGAGATCTTGGGAGCATCTTCTTCGCGAACTTTTCGCAACACCGACTGCAGAGTTGCACACAGCAGGGATTGTATATCGTTGAATTGATTGCGGTCATTGTGATTGGACAGATGTGCTTCCATCTGGAGAACTTGGTTCAGTCGATCCAATATAACGATGGTCGTTTTCTGTACGATCAAGTAACAATCAACGGGCGAGTTCTTGATCATGTCCATGAGAGCTTCATACGCAGCTGCGCGCAAGTTCGCCTGTGCACCGTCCTGTCGATCTGTAGTCTCCAACAACTGAGTGATGATATACTCAAAGTATGGCGACAAACAGTACGTTTGTGGGGTCTCTCCATCGGCTGTTTCGGCTGCTTCGTAAGCCGCATCCGAAAGACCAATGAAGGCCCAGCAAACATTGGCTGCAACTCGTGGCTCTGCCTTGAGACCCTTAATAAAGCATTCCAGGAGGGTGTTCAAGTACGTCTTATTGATAGCCGCTTCAGGAATTATCTGTGAAAGAAGAAAAACCACGTCAGCTTGGAAATTCAAACAGTCAAATAATTACTTACGTCACAAATCCTCCCAAAGGTCCATGCGGTGGTATCCCTCACGATTACGCTCGAGTCGTACATCAATCGAATAAGCGTTGGCATAGCCTGTTCCACCAACGTCTTCAAGGTGTTCGTCTCGACACCACTCAATATCGAGCCGAATGTCATTACAGCGGCATCACGCAACCTCCAGTTTGGTGATTCAATGTTGTCCTTAATGAATGGCAGCACATGAGGAACAATCTCATCCTCACAGCATGTCGCGAGTAGCATCAAGCAAACGCTGGCTGCTTTTGATGGACTCCAACTGTCCTCGTCGTCGCATTCATCCTGCTTTGTCAATTTCTCCATCAGCACTGGCGTCAAATACTGCAACGCACCGCGAGCGTAATGCTTCGATGAGCGCGTTGGTGTTCGGCCAGCATCAATAGCTTCTTGACTCTCTATCGCCAAGTCGACTTCTTCGTCGCAAACGTTCGACCAGAACTCAATGCCTTGCAATGCGATCTGATCGTGTTCGGATTTCATAGCCTCCAGGGTGATCGGGAAGAGCGCTTGGCCCATGTACGGCTCCATGTACTGATAGTAGAGCGAGAGAATCTTCACTAAACATTGTAGGGCAGCAACACAGATTTGTGTGTCTTGCGATTGTGTGGCTTCGCACACTACTTCCATGATGAAATTACGCTCCGTATCCTTTTCAAAGTTTGCCTTCGTGAACTCCAGCGAATTCAAGAGTGCTGTAGTGGCGGCCAAACGAACGTGATTGCTCGGTTCCTGTTTGCGCATTCCATGGATGATAGCGGTGAGAATCTGATTGGCCTGATGTTCGAGCACTCCAGGGCGGATGTCTTGACAGATGTAACCTATGTGGGAAGATGGGATACACTTAGTTTACGGCCACGATTATATTCCTCTAACTATGCACTTACCAATTGCCTCAAGAGCTGCTTCGCGGTCCATTTCGTTTGATCCCTCGGTGACAACTTTACTGACTAAAGTGCTGATAAGTATACCCCATCGGCCATTTGCAAGTTCAGTTACGGCAACATAAGCAACACATTGCGCCGCACATGATGGTCGCGTATTCTCCGTGCCCAAGGAACCCAGAATCTATTTAAGAATAAATGTGTTTCGGTTAATAGGACAGCACTGGATTTTTCTTTTTTAACAAGGCACTTACATTCTTTTTAATATATTCACGGATTTCCTCAGGGAATTGAAGCCATCGCTCTTGGTACTGCACATTGATGGCCTCGTCTTTGCTAGTAAGATGATTCTTCAGCTGCAGACCCGCTGCCATACGTGCTACTGCACTATTGCTGACTGTAGCGAGAATGTCTGACAGCGCCTTGAGGAATTCGGGAAGATTTGTTTCGGCCGCCTGCTCCAGGAAATTTTTCGCCGAAAGCAGTTCATTTTTGTCTAAAAATAGAGTCGCAAATTTTTGGTTAGTAAAAGTGAGAAATGGAGCGAACTAGAACATGTAACTAAAATCGATTTCGAAGATGAGCTTGCTCCGCCGCAATAATCACAGCATGATCAGAGCTTTACAAATTACCGTTGCAAAGCAAGGAGAACCCATGGAAAGGGAAAGAAGGTATAGTTGTGTGGTTCAATAAAAACGCGTTTCATTAAACAAACAAAAACTATTTATTAAACTTCTTAATAATAAAATGAAGTGCATACTTCATTAATTCAAAACTTAATTTAATTTTATGCTACCCGACCACTCGCTTCGGCGGTTGAATTTTGTCTCCCGTCAAAAATCTCATTTCTCCCTAATTCCTCCTGACAAACCTTTCCTATCCCTTTCTAGCGCGACTGGCGGCATCTATGTGAGAACCTCTACAAAGGCTCGTCGCATATGAAGAAGAAAGGTTACATAGTCCGTATATAACCAACACTCCCCCTAGAACAGTCTTAAATTCCATCGCAGACGAAATATTCAGTTTTGTGGCAAGTATAGTAGAAAGGGATAATAAGGAATCATGCGATTCAGTCAGTACGGGTTCTGTGAATTTGAGGCTATATGAACAAGATTAGGTTATATTACGCTGTTCATGTAGATGCACAGAAGATATTACAGCTTCACAATAGGATCTCTATGGGTTGATTGTTCGTGGCATGTGAGACCTGAAATGTGAAAAAAATCGTATACCATATATACGACAATGTGTCCAAATCCTTGAAGAAATGTTCCCCATGGGCCACCTCTCTGATCCTAATAAGGTTGTTGCATGGAAATTGCACAGCTTTGGCAGTTTGAGACAGTGATGGATTTTAAGAAGTTCCATGAATGTCAGAACTGTGTGGGTCTTCTCTTTAGGGAAAGCACTCATGTGCTTCGGGACCAAACAAAGCGTAGTTTATTTTTAGGTAGGACTTAATCTCATGGCCAGTACACATGTGGCATATGAATGCCGATATCTTTCTTTAGTAGTGTCAGCGCGGATAATTTTTTGGGAAGCTTTCTGCTTGGAACATATTGCCGTGGTTTAGAAGCCTTGTGAACCAGACAATGGCGGATCCATCCAACTGGATTTGTTCTCGAACCATCTTTGAAGAGAGGCATGTTACTCGAATTTGTTACCCTACTGTCCGTCCAACCCAACCTTCTATTGAATTTTACAGATAATCAATTTCCGTTTCTAATTTCGCCCATCTAGTGGTGGTCCTTTTTCAGAAGTTGAATTGTTATATATATTAATACCTACCTCGCTTTTCGCATCTTTTTTTTGTGTCTGATTGCGCTGGAACCTATTCTTGCTAATCATTGAATTTCCGTCGTGTGACCTGTCCAGTTACCCAGTATAGGTATTTTCTTTGTGAAATTTGCCCGATTCCGCATATTTTTGGCCGGTTGAAATAATGGGCAAACATTATTCTGTTATTCAACTCAGCTCTGATTCGAGTTAAATTGTGTTTGGAAAAAAGATCCATAGTAGTAGATATAGTACTCTACCTAACGTGTATCTGGTACCATTTCAGCTCTAAGCTATTACGACTCGTTCTAAGCAGTCCGAGAGAGACGGATCTAAGTTTAGGGAGTCAAGAGCTTATCTTATAACTTCTACTTCAACACGATTGAAGGCTCCTTTCAATGTCTACGAAGGCTGATTTACTGTCACTACTTTCAAGCAGGTCTTTCTCCCTTTGTTTAGGTTAGATAGACACCGACAATTTTAATTCCACTAAGCGGCTATGATCATGACTAGATTTGAAAAGGCCAAACTGGCTTCTTAGACTAACTAACGTCACAATCTTGTAGTGCAGTATAAGAAGACATACCGTGCTATGACTTCTGCGAGACCTACGGAGATGAGGAAGACGAGGAAACATAGATCACTTACTCGCCAATACATGAAAAGTTTCATTAACTACCTTTTAAAGATCTTGTAGATTTGTTAGCAGCGATTGAACGACTAAAAGCTAAAATTTCAGAAGTAGGTGGTTGGACTATGAGCTGCGCATCACTTCGTCCGAGATACATGTTTACATGTTCATCACAGTGAGGAAAACGTTCGTAATTATACCAATGTAACATTTGTCTAAGAACTAATTTATTTCTTACATTAAGAATATTACTGTTAGTTTACTACATATCAGGCATATGATTTTGAAGAAAGAGAAGGTCTTTGACAAAGAAAAGCCAAGAACAATCCATCAATTCGTGTTGGAGAGACATTGCAAAGTCTTTGCTTATATTAGCCGCGTTTTGTTTTCCCCATGAACTGGTTCAGTTCATATTTTTACACAGGATGCAAAAAAAACAATTGAACCACCACCGAGCTTCTAATAACGGGTGGGCCATCTAGTGATTTCTTTTTAAATCATAGGTTATTTTGACACTGACAGCTGTTTCCCGCTCGAAATCTTGACAGAAAGTCAGTATCATACCTCCGCGGAACGAAATGCTTTACGTTTGAACATTGGGAAATATTGAAAACTTATTTCTGAGTGCTGTGTAGCCCAAACAGTGCGTTTTTTTGAAAAGAAGTTTTGGCCGAAATGAAGCACCCACCGCGCCTGCTGTACGCAAGTTTGTGCAAAAAGTTCGTGAGACTGGTATGCTAGTGGACAACACTCATGCTCCCCGTCGTCGTACGGTGCGCACAGACGAGAATGTGGCTGCTGTAGCCGAGAGTGTGAGACTCAATTCACGAACATCAACTCGTCATCGATCTCAACAGCTCAACATTTCACGCACTAGCGTGAGGAGAATTCTGCACAAAGATCTGGGATTATTCGCTTACAAGGTCCAATTGATTCAGCAATTGAAAGCGCACGACCATCCGCTTCGTTATCGCTTCGCAGTTTGGGCCTTAGAGCAGCGGCGGCTACGTTAACAAACAAAATTGCCGCATCTGGGGCTCGGAAAACCCGCACGTTGTTGTCGAGAAGCCAATGCATCCACAGAGAGTGACAGTTTGGTGTGGATTGTGGAGTGGTGGCATCATTGGACCATTTTTCTTCGAAAATGAGGCTGGGAACAACGGTTCGGTCAACGGTGGGCGTGACAGAGAGCCATGTTAACGACTTTTTTTTTTTTACTGAAATTGAAGATATGGATTTGGACGACCTCTGGTTCATGCAGGATGGCGCGCCATGCCACACAGCCCATGCCACAATCGGTCTTTTGCGCACCAAATTCCCAAATCGTGTTATCAGCCGTCTTGGCGATGCCAATTTGCCGCCTCGGAGCTGCGATTTGACCCCTTTGGACTTTTTTTGTGGGGAACCGTGAAGGACCGATGTTATGCCAACAATCCGGAAACGATTCAAGCACTTAAGGCTAATCATCCAAGCAATCCGTGAGCTACAACCCGAAACCATCAACAAGGTCTTGGAAAATTGGAGTGATAGAATGCGTTACTGCGAGGCCAGCGGAGGCAGCCACTTGAACGACGTTGCGTTCCATAATTAATGGGAATGTTTGCTCTTACTAATAAAGCCATAATACATGGAAAAATTTCATTTTGTTCATTTTATTGCATTTTTAAAAAGAAACTTGTAGTTGGCCCACCCTGTGTAGCAACAACGACAAGAAACAAAAAGGATGTAGGTATGTATGATAAATCGAATTCCAATTTCTTTGTGTTCCTTTAGGGCGCAATATTTGAAATAAATAAATACAACGCGTCGCAATTATAATTCAGATCTCAATAATAAACATACATATTATTGAAATCACCTTCAATAGTTGCTATATTAAGTATTTTACAGAGACAATTACACTCAGTATGATTTATTATTCTTTTTTATTGCTTCTATTACAGACTAAATATTCTAAGATACATGCGGGGAATCACCGACTATTTTACATTTTTAATTCATTAGACATACATATGTAAATACTCCAACTAATCGCTGTCATCATTTCATTAGAAATGAGCACTACGAGTAGATAGACTCATTTCACTAAAAATATTTTTGAAGTAATTTAATTATAAAATTGTTTTTTATAGCTGATGAGAAATACCTTTCGAGGTATTTAAAACACATGTTCTAAAACTTGTGTTGATAGAAAAAAGGAAGAAACAACTAGTTTAATTTGTTTCTTTTTGGGAAAAGAACGAGATGACATGCTAAGTATAAAAAGCCTCTATACTCGCAGCTTTACATTTTGACGAGAATCAGCAGAAATTTCCTTTATCAATATTACTCAACGATTAGTTTGATGTTGCCTCCCAATGTCTTTGGAACGCTCATTGATTTTGACTTTTTAACAAGGTTCAAATGATCTCTTCTTTGAACGTGGCAATACAAGCTGATCCGGTCGCGCTCTCTTTCGTAAGATAGTTTCCTTGACGTGAAGGCTTCCACGGATCTTCGAACCTTTTATTCGATCACGCTTTGGCACTCCTGCTGTCATGGGAGGCATCTTCATCTCAGCTGTCGTTAATTTACTCTCATACTTTTTGTGAACCGGACGCACAACTTAGGGGGAATTTTTCGGTCACAGAAGATAGCAGAGTTTTATCGCTACTTCATCCACCCTACGCTTACACGATGATTGATATCGTCACCGCAGGTTGCTTTGCTATTGATCATAGATACAAGATATTTGAACTTTTCGGACTTGGGAAGCACTGTTCCAATCAAATAAATGTCTGGAATAGACCTGAGTAGATCAGAGAACGGGCAGCACAAGTACTCTGTCTTTTTTTAACTAATGCGATACCCATTTCCCTCCAAAACGTCCTCCCACACATCAAGTGCTCATTGCAGGGATGTAGGATCCTTAATTATGATGGCTCAATCGTCAGCAAAGAATAATTGATGATGAAACGAAAATTAAAATTCTTTGAAAAAAAAAATGTCAAACGGAATTTTGAATTGTGAAAACACGTTTAAGAATGGATTTGTAGCAATTGTAGTTGGGATAATTGTGTTTCAAGAAGAGCATGAAGAAGAGGAAAATGCAAAAGAACATTTAAGGGATAATTTCAATCCATTGAATTTACAAGAATTATTTTTATTTTGTTCCTTTTTTATAATTTGAGCGCGCTAGGGATTATTAATACCCTTATACTGGTTCTAAAGTCACGGGCGGGAGGAGAGGGAGGAAAGAGAGCATTGGCTTTAAATGTTTGAAGGTTGTAATGATTAGGAAATACAGAGGTTAGTAGATCATTGCACAAAGATGTTGTTCGGCTTATAAACGAATCCCTATATTTGATAGTACTTTAAGTTTTAGCGCGTGGTTCTGTACCCTATCTAGAATGTACGAACGTTCTTAGGTGCACGTTCCCAAATGTAGGCGTTATATTCCAGCTTTGGGCGGATGAATGCATTGTAGATGGAGGCCAGATCAGAAAGAGTAAAATATTTCTTGCACCGTTTAAGGAATCCTAGGCAGTTTGCAGCATTTTTGGTGACCTCGACTGTGTGATCGTGCCATAAAAGATGGTTATTGATGGACATACCGAGAATGGAAGCCTATCGGATTCAGTGATGCAAGTACCGCTCAAGGATAGTAGTTGAGGATTTTGGTTTCGCTTGAGAGACAAAACACAGCATTGGGTTTTGGATGTTGTAATTGTAAGTAAACTCAGGCTTCCGTTTCAGAAATTTGAATGAAAAAATACCTTTCAGGCTTATTCAGCTTTACAGACTAAACCAACATTTATTTCAATACGTCCTTGGTGAAGTTGAGACTGTTCTACCTCCAACAGCAAGTACTTACTTACTTAGTCTAATTGAAGTTAGTCTCTTGCCTCCGTTTCGTTCGCCGAGGGTGGTTATCAACTTGGGGTTCGAAATTCATTTAGCAAAGTTGTAAAGGAATTTTTAATTAAAGCAGAAAACTGTCTCTGACTCAAATGGACATCAATTAAACAATCTTAACCCTGAGGAAAAACGAAAGTGCAAGTTAGAAATTTTCACAAAACCAGGCTGAAGTGATTGGGTGTGTGGATGGAACGCATGCTAAAATAGTACAACCAGCAGATAGAATAAGAGATTCAAACAATTAATAATTTAACAAAATATAGCATGCATTATGTAATTTATGTAATATGATTATCTTTTTCTTTAGAACTACTTTGTAATCGGACCAAACCTTGTTAGAAAATATTAATTATTTCCGAATTAATTACCACAAAATGAACATACAATAAGTGTATTCACGCTTCGTTGTTTCTGGTCTGTGTATCGTGTACACTGGCTGTCATTTTGTTACACTTTTACACTTTAACAATGCTCCAAACCTATTGTTGCGCAGAGAGGAAAAGTGTAGCATTGAATTTTTGACAGCTGGTTGTTGTCGTTTGGTTCTCACAATTCACAAAATCTTTTTAAATGAAAAGAATTGGGCGAAGAACGTGTGGTGATAAATAGTAAGCGCCGACCGGAAAAGGTATTGTGTATTTATAGGTCTGTTCGCGTACTTTCTTCTTCTTCTTCCTTTTATCAGCGAGGCTATGATCCGAAAACAAGGGATCACAGCCCTCCCACTTCACCGCATTTCTACTGATCCGCCTGTGGGGTTCGCCTATTTGACCTCAGAAAATATCGGCAGGCCTGCCGATTTTGGATCACTCGGTTACTGAGGCCAATGAAACGCCGATGTCGACGCATTTGTCTGATCCAGGCGTTTATAGGCCTGCCTTTCCTACATCGCGATGTCTTTGGAACGTGCATAGATATTGCCTTTTTAACAGGGTTCAAATGATCTCTTCTTTGAACGTGGCAATACCAGCTGAGCCGGTCGCGCTCTAATTTTTGTACGATGGTTTCCTTGATGTGAAAGCTTCCACGGATCTTCGAACTTCTTATTCGATCAAGCATGGTCACTCCTGCTGTCATGCGAAGCATCTTCATCTCAGCTGCCGTTAATTTACTCTCATACTTTTTGTACATCGTCCAACATTGTGAACCGTATGTGAGCGCTGGACGCACAACTGCGGTGTAGAGCCTTCCTTTCAACTTAGTGGGCATTTTTCTGTCACAGAAGATAGCGGAATTTTCTCGCCACTTCATCCACCCTACGCTTACACGATGATTGATGTCGTCATCACAAGTTGCTTTGCTATTGATCATAGATCCCAGATATTTTAAATTTTCGCACTTGGGAAGCACTGTTCCATTCAAATAAATGTCTGGAATAGGCCTGAGTGGATCAGAGAACGGGCAGCACAAGTACTCTGTCTGTTCGCGTACTTTCTGCATCAAAATTAGTAGTTTGTCAAATTGCTATGAGTGGGGGTAAAACTCTCTCAGAGGAAAAAATAAACGAACGCGTTGAACCACAAAAGTTGCCCACTTTTTAAACGTCAAACCGCAAACCCAAATGTACGCGATAGAAAGTAAGAGAAGGGACAATCCAACAAAAAATCGAATATACAGCGATTTGACAGATTTGACAGTTTTCACAAACTAGCCCACAGAAATTTCTTGCACTAAAAATCGCAGCATGGGGAAATTTCTTACTCACTCGAGAGCGGTCTCTTTTGTCAAAAACTACGAAAATTCTCAGTACTCGAACAGGTTTTCGTAAAAATTCGTAACTTTTCGGGAGGGTACGCGAACAGACCTTATCTTAGCAAATTGTGATTTTAAAAACTAAAATCAGTTGATTTTGACATAACCTTCAGTGTTGCTACAATAACGAAAGAGCGCGTTCATTCTTTGGTGTAAACAAAATACACTTATACACTTTTACCGAAACCAGATACAACGAAGCGAAGAATACCCCTAATACTTTTTTACACCCAGTTACATTTTTACTTGGTGGTCCCAAGCCATTTAGTTCTGTTGCTAAACTTTCCCACAGATCATTTATGTATATCCACTACTCTATTTTGGGTTTTTACGTATCCTCTACCAATATAAAAATTTGTTTCCATAAATTCTACTAAAGTGGCAAACTGCAAAGTATTAGTGTTTTCCCCTAAATTTCTCGAACAAAATTATTAATTTCTATCTTGTAAAACTTACATTTTCTATTTTGCGGATTCAATTTCGTCAACAAATCACCAAAATGAAAACGTCAAAATGCTTGCGTTTTACAATTTTTTCAGCACACCCTCGATTCGTTCGAAATAAAAAAATGCGGAATTCATCACACCGAAAATTTCAAAACGGTACGAATTCATATCCAAACGATATTCATCACAGGGGTATATATTACAAAAATGTTCACGGAAACAATACTCACCCAATAGGTATAGATGTAGTAGGAATATACTTCTTATTCATTAAATATTTATAAATACCAATGATAGTATTTCTTTCATGCAAGGATTGCATAAGTTCGATCCAACAATATGCAAATGATAAATGCAAAACCCATAAATTTATTAGTTCTAATATTCAAGTTTATGCCTTCAGATTATGAGAAAAAAACACGTGTTTGCCCTCAATTGCGCTAAATATTGTTTTGACTTTAATAATTTTTTATATCACACTTATTAATGTGATAACTGCTCTATTTGATTGTATAAATACCTGAATATGCCAATTAAAACAAATAATTAGCGCGATAGTAATCACCACGTATAGTTTTCTTAGCAACTATTCTTTTATTCTCACTCGGATACTGTGAAGGGTGTTCTGCATTAAGTGTGAGCGTTTATAGATAACAAGAAAAACAATCGCTTCATTTTTTTTTTTAAATACGAGTAATTATGAAAGAATCAAGACTTAAGCTTGCAGTTCTTCGAATTGCTGAACGATTCTGAATGTATTTTCATTTTCTGTGCAACATACTGAAGTAACTATTGTCCTTTCTTTGGCGACTTCCACGCAATTATCTTTTCACTCATAGTCGGTTTTTGAACTCAATTTAGCGTTGATTACTATGCTAAATCAGTGCTAAACTTTTGCGTGAAATTCGATAGTATCATAATCTAAAATTGTTTCGGTATGTTTATTACCTCTCACTAGTGAAAGGAAATCTCCGCTGATATATTGTTCGTACGTTATTCAAATTATGCGTTTTCTCCTTTCAAATACCCCTCCCAAGCAATGAAAACCTTAATACTTTAAAAAAAAAAAAAAACTAGAATTCATTTCAACATTTAATGAGAAGTTTGTCATCTGAGGTACACATTGACGTCGCTCAAAGTCCCTAATGGGGGGAGAATCGCATCCACAATCTAAAACTGACGCTTAAGCATTAGAAGAAAACCAACACCAACACACACACCGCTCTAATGCGGTTTTTGGTGCTAAAAATATGCAGCCTTTGAGTGACTGCTTAAATTGGCAATTTGCTTATAACCCAGCAAATCATTCAACGAGTGCATTCTTCCAGATGAATACCAAGCGAATATTTTTGAGTGCATATCTGTACGTGTTGGAACATTAAGTTGTAGTTAGAGTTGTGAATACACATTTAAACTAACCAATCACGGTCAGCTTACCAATTCTATGGAAACATACATACATACATATGTATGCACATATCTAAATATGTAGATACATATACATATGTACCTATGTAGGTAATTAGATGTTAGAGGACACCCGACTACTATACACGTGGCGCCAATATTTTACAACAGATTTTTGTAAATCTTGATTAGAAATCCGACGCTGTTGGCGACCATGCTTTACGAAGAGGCCTATATTGAAAACATGCACATACATACGTACTCTTGTACTTTTGCTGAGAATATACATGTGTTTCGCTCTGTGGTTTATATTAAAGCTCACAACTTGAAAATCCACATCAACTACGAAGGATCTTCGATGTTACATGCTTCGAATACGTGTATGTTTTCAATATAATGTACGTATACTTTTTCTAAAATTTACGCGCACTCAAGGGGTTATGAATACCCTTTAAATGTATTAACATTGTGCAGGCGTACTAAAGGATAGAGCGAGAGAGATTGGTGTAGTGATTTAAAACTCTGATGTTGTTTCAGAAAAAACCCGGTGGTGGCGTCCAGGTAACTGGGGAGCTATTTGTTATTTTTTTGTCTTTGCTTCTGATTCACAGTATTTTTTTCCAACCGCCTGATGTCTTACGCATATCAACCATCCAACAGAGCGAGACATTTTTCCAGCCGTGCGACCAACCTATTGCCAGTGTTATGCCTTCGCAAGTGTTCATAAAAGTACAAGGTTTCGCTATAGATCGGGCTGACTTTATATATTTCATGAGAAATAAATAAATGCTTGCTGACATCAGGGTTTGAACCATGAACCATTACCGTGGCAATCGATGACGTTTACCACTACACAACCGCCACCCCCAAACATTTAACTCTTTATCGAGTTTTTACTCTTCAGTACTCGTACATACTCAACATGGCAGCTTGATTCTCTCGCTGATACTTCTACATACATATGTTAGCTTAATGAGTGTACACACACTGTATGAATATGTATGTACTCTGATCTTTATAGATAAATGACATACCAGTGCTTAACTTATCAAAATAGGGCATGCGCTACTCTTTGAGCGTCCGTCCGTGTACCTAGTTTCTTAGTTAAAGGATAAAACAATATCATATATCATATCATATCTTACAACACCTCCCATGATCAGGAGAAGGAGCTTAAAATAAAGAAGTAAACCATACCACTAGTAAGAGGATGTGCGAGCATAAACAGAGGTGTGAACGAACACCATCATAATAAGCACCACTAGGGGTTAACAACAAGGAGGAGTTCTCTCTCCACTAATGTGGAGCCTAGTCGTAGATGATCTACTGTGAAAACTGACGGATGTCGTCATTAACTACCAAAGATACGCCGATGATATTGTCATTATTATAATATATTATAATAATTTAAAGGGGATTAAGTAAAACCGACCAAAACCACAGTGGTACGCTTCACTACAAAAAAAAAAAAAAAGAAGAAAATGCAACACTTGTAACCGATCCTACTGGAAGCAATCAGAGTTGACTCGCAAAAGCAGGTAAAGTACCATATCTCTTGGTATAACTCTAGATAGCAATGTTCTTTGTAAGGAACACGTAGAGGATGTGGTAACAAAGGCCACTGGAGCATTGATGATGATGTTGGGAATATACTCCGGTTTCACTGAGGTGGATTTTCACAATAAAAGTTAGACCTATCATAACAAACGGTGTGGCGTGGGTCAACAGAACAAGCCTAAGCACATCTAACACATCCCTGAATATAGTGCAGAGATTAACCTGCATGTTTATAACAGGAGCCAAGTCAATAAAGTAACCCTTTGCTGGGTACCAGGGCATGTAGGAGCGGAGGGAAATGAGGCAGCCAAGGCACTAGCAATAAACGGTTCGGAAACCCAGTTTTTCGGACCAGAACCATTCTGCGGGTTAGGACCGCACAAAATACGGGAAGAATTGAAAAGAGAAGAGAGCAAGCATTGGGATGATATTTCCCAACTGATGCAGATCCAAAGTGGGGTAAGACAAGGCTGCATTCTTTCACCAATTCTATTCCTATTGGTGATTGGATTAGCGATGTGATTCGTTTAGCTTTGTCGAGGAATTCGATGAAACTGAAACATTTTGACTACGCTGACGATTTATGCTTTCTCTCTAAAAGAATTATGGATCTCCACCACATGACAGCAGATGTGGAGAAGAAGGCAGGCGTCGTCGAGCGGAATGAATACGGCATAAACTAAAATTATCAGCCTTGGAACAAACTCAACGGCTCAAATATGCATTGCTGGACAACCGGTAGAGAGAGTAGAGGATTTCCAGTATCTTGGGAGTATTGTCTCGACCGATGCATCGCGATGGTGGAACCGAACTGGATATAGCCAACAGGATCACCAAAGCGAATTACGCGTTCGGGATGTTATCCAAAATATGGCGAAGCAATGCAATTAGTTTGAACGCCAAGCTAAAACTGTTCCGTTCCAACGTTGAAACCATGATGTTATATGGATGCAGCACGTAGAGAGTGACCATTAATATCACTAGAAAGCTGCAAACGTTCGTTAACAGGTACCTGCGCAACACCTTAAGGATTTTCTGACCCAACCGTACCTCTAACGAACCGTATCTCCAACAAGCAAAACCATCCATCGACGGAAGTGGCAGTAGATTGGTCACACGATCCGAAAAGATAACAGTTCCATAGTTAACCATACTATGCAATGGAACCCTTTAACTCAGGGGGCTAACTATTCACTTCGCCGCGAAGCGGAATCGCATTTCTGAGCAATTCGCTGGCGAACACTATTGCACTTCGCTCTACTACATTCGCGCAAAGATGTAAATGCGAACGCCATTCGATCGACTTTAAATGCGATAGATATTTTGATGGCGCAAGGGCTGTTGGCGGTGAATTTTCAACTGAAAATGTAAATAAATGAAAAACAGCGAAAAAGAGTGATTTCTGATACTTTTATTGCATTTAGGGCAGAAAAACAAATATTTATTGGTCCACTGGTTTTAGCAAAATTTTCAAAGAAAGAATATTCTTCCATGACACTTTGGACAGATGAATGGAAATGTTTGTGGAAATATGACGGGAAATATGGAAATCTTTTGGAAAGTCGATATTCCTGATCGTTGTGCATAGTTGACATCATCGCCGCGAGGCGAACGGAATGAATCGCAAATTATGCGATTCGCGTCGAAGTGTATAGTTAGCCCCCAGGATAGCAAAATACCTGGCGGGCCGAAGAGAATATGGCGCGGATCCGTCGTAAAGTTGGGGAATAGTTGGGGAGAGCTGAGGCACATTGCTAGAAACCCAACACGGTGGCGCGAAGGCGTCGTAGAGCCCCTATGACACAACGGGGGATACAGGACATAAGTTAAGTAAGTAACTGACATAGGCGAAAGAACTTATAGGAAACTACAACCAAAAAAGAAGACATGCCTAAGGGTTAAGAAATACCAGATTCACATTCTGACAAGCATGTATGGGAATCAAAGTAGCACCAGCACTGCTTCTCATGGAATATGAATCACTAGTTTATAACCCTGAGAGTGTATATTTCAAGAGATGGATCTACCTTTGCTGGCTCCACTTCAGATATGTACTCCGATTCACCAAAGCGATTTCGTTGGAAGAGGCGCTCTAACTCGAGTATTCTATCGACTAAAGCTTGTAGGGTACTTCTTCTTCTTATTTCGGCGAAGTTATGATCCGAAAACAAGGGAACATAACCCTCCCACTTCACTGATTTCTACTGATCCGCCTGTGTGGTTCGCCTATTTGACCTCAGAAAATATCGACAGCACTCCCGAATTTGAATCACACGGTCCCTGAGGCCAATGAAATGCCAATGTCGCATTTGTGTGATCTAGGTGTTGTCTTTGGAACGTTCATTGATATTGCCTTTTTAACCGGGTTCAAATGATCTCTTCTTTGAACGTGGCAAGACTCGGGACCTTCAAATTTCGTCCAAACTGTTTCATTACTTTGCTAGCGCCCGGAATCCGTATAGCTCTGACCCGAACATTTCTGCTCGGTCCAGGATCAGTATCATGCGCAGCAGTGGCAGTGCCTGGCGGGGTAATCCTTTCCTTTTAGCAAATATGTGTTTGTTGTCTGACACGTGTATTCAAATAAAAAATTATTGTTTGTTTGATCTTTCTTGTGTCAACCCACAGACTCGCATGCACACCATCTGTTCTAAATGTTTTGTTTTTTTTTTTAGTGGAAAAATACCATGCAGACCCTGATGAAAGCATGTGATTTTGACTAGTAGTTTCTTTCTTCGTGGAGGCTGTAGTTTTATTGAAGAAAAAAATCTCTGCGGAGGAATCGGAGGAAAATCAGAAGAGCTCCGTAAGTGGAACACATATATCACTTAAATTTGTTTTTTTTTAAGAATGAAAGCAAAACGTCAGACGCACAGCCTCTGCCGCTTACTCACTTTCTATTTCACTACCATTTCAGACCTTACCTTTCTATACGTTTTCTATCGTTTCTATATTCAGCAATTTTCGAAGAAACTCATGAGAAGTACGTTCTTCTTGTCGGGTATTTATCAATACCGGTGCACTTTTCCAAAAGCGGTCCTTGTGATACATTTCTCTCGACCTGTGGAACAAATCTCAGCATTCTATCAGCAAAAGCATGCACGAGTTACATAGCAGAATCTAAAGATCAATAGAATTCGCCCATATAAGGCAGTCGAGAACGTGATTAGTCTGTAAGTGTCATCTAAGGCAGTTGACTCATTGCGGAATTTCAATTAAAAAATGCTTTTACATAACGATTGATAAGATTTCAGTCGGAGACTCTGACGGTATGTAATAGGAAGCGCAAATTCGGCCGATGTCGGCGCCCGACTTTGATTGGCATTCCGAATTTTCACTTGCACACCCTTTTTTGTGGACAATGATAGAAAATTTCTTTAAATCAGTCGTTGACCTTAGTTAACCTATTAGTTTGAGTTCCATAATAGCACGGGGTTCACCATCAACTCGATGGCGGTGGCCATTGCAAACTTTTCCCTCAACACCATCGCCACACGACAAAGCAGTGTCGAAGGTGGTGCCGATTGGCGAAGATGGTGGCGGTGGTGGAGGTGGAGGCGACCCTGACTAGAAATGTCATTGTTGTGCAAACGGGGAGGACGGCGGAAGGATAGATTGCTATGGGGAATGGGAGTTTGCAATTTTTTTCTATTTTCATCGGGGGAGATTTTTCTCGACTAATATATATTTTTTTAAGTCAAAAAAGGAAAAACTTACCGGGCGAGACAGTCTTCTCCAAGATCTGTATGAGTTGCAGGTTCACTTGCATATTCATCTTGCGTGTGTGTAGTTAGTTTTGTGGCGTCCAAATGGCTAATTATTAGAAATTTTAGGTTCGATTGTTGGTTCTCTCGGGTAAGAGGTGATATTGCGCTGCGTTTTGTGATCCCTTTGCGTTTGGTGCGTCGATTTTTGATGGACTTTTAGTGGTTTTTCTTTTGTGAGGACCGGCTATACTACTTCCACATGGAAGCTACAGAGAAAAAATTCGAAGCAAATTTGATGATCGCCTTTTAACGTCTATTTCTGTGATTGGGGCAAATTTCCATGCAGTCGGTTGTTGCGGTCAGAGATGGTGTTGGAATTCTGTTTGCAGATGGCAGGGTTCAGGGATATTTTGAGAGTTCTGCGAATTATGTGGCGTTCAGATCGAAATCTTACGCAATCAATTTATAATCTCCTCACAGAGCCCGCATAGAAAAATAATATAATATAATAACTATTTATTTTTACGTACGCGTATGAAAAAACGAAAACCCAGGGGAAATATTTTACTTTAGCGGAAATGTCGAAATGTGCAAATTTATTTTCTCAGTCCGATAGAATAGATTACGCTGAGCTCAAAAATGTAAAAGAAAATTGCGCTCGCTTTGCAATAAGGCAAACCCGTCATCATGCTTACCATTTTTTTCTTTGGTGAGTCGGACACTTGATAAATTTATTTTGATTTTAACTTTGATTGTAATGGACCGATTTTGATGAGATTATTTTTTATTAATTAATGTACTCTTCTGTCTATGCAACGATTTCACAATTGTAAAATGTAGAGGTGATATATTCGAGATATTAGTACCATTCTGAATGGCTTTTTTTTAAATATTGGTGGCGGGTTAAGTCTTTCTAAAAGCAAACGCCAATTCTTTTTTTATCTTTTAAGGTCGGCTTAAGCTGTTCTATCTGGAGAAAAGCAATTACAATTTTCTACATTTACAGTTCAGTAAAATCTAACCAAGCCTTACTTACTTACTAAGGTGGCGCTACAGTTCGGGGTGAACCTGGGCCTCAACCAACAAGCCTCTCCATTTAGCTCGGTCTTTAGCTAATTGCCTCAAGTTGCGCACTCCAAGTTGGTCGAGGTCCCCTTGAACTTGTGCGCGCCACCTACAGCGATGATTCCCTCTAATGCGTCGTCCCTCGAGATTAGATTCGAAGACTCTGCGGGCCGGAGCGTTGGTGTCCATTCGCTCTACATGTCCTAGCCATCTCAAACGAGACTAGGTCGATGTCGTTGTACAGCTCGTATAATTCGTTATTGAATCTTTTCCTCCAAAACCCATCAACGCGAAAGGGACCGAATATCTTACGAAGAATTTTTCTCTCAAAGCGACCAAGGATATCTTCATCCTCTTTTTAAAAAGTCCATATTTTAGCGCCGTAAAGCAGGACTGGAATGATCGGAGTCTTATACAGAGTCTCCTTAGTTGTTCGAGATAGTGCCTTACTGTTGAATTGCCCTATAAGCTCAAAGAAAAAAAACAGCGATTGGCAAGAGTTATTCTTCACTTGATTTCTGCGTTGATCTTGTTTTTATAGTTTATAGCAGAGCCAAGACAGACAAAGTCCCTTACTACTTAGTTATAGCTGCCCACTGTGGCGTTCTTTCCAATTCGTCAGTGTTGATTTGTCCCTTCCCTCTCTCACGCATAAAGGAGAAAGACGAAAACAAAAAAAAAAAAAACCCATAACATAAATCCAACCCTGATATATACAATAACTATTGCCACGTTAACATGATCGGATTGAGTTGGAACAGGATTAAGTTTCAGTCCTCGTTTTGGAATAGAATTAAGAGAGGATTAAGTTTGACACTTCTTCCTCTGTACGTAAATTCAGGAATGCCAAACTATTTACCCTTATCTGCCATTTTATTTTCATGCCCCACAGTAGTGGCAAATTGATAAAAACAAAAGGGAACCAATGCATGCCGATGGTAAAGTAGCAAGCAAAGGCAAGCAAAAGGCCGTAAATGTTGAACAAATGTTGTCAGACGTTCGCGAGAGGTGGGACCGTGGAACAACTTTTTGGTGTTTTCTGCGATTCGAACTTGGAACCTCACGCGCAGTATTCCGACACACTAACCACTTACGCCACGACGTAAGGACTTAAGATAAGTTAGGTAATCTAAGACTATTAGCGTTTCTTAAAGCAAATGGTTGGACGTCACTAACATATATTATATAATC
The DNA here is from genome assembly GCA_945910035.1 of Brachypalpus laphriformis. NCBI lineage: Eukaryota > Metazoa > Arthropoda > Insecta > Diptera > Syrphidae > Brachypalpus > Brachypalpus laphriformis. The sequence continues at coordinate 133,229,475 of OX246755.1, forward strand.
ACTTAAATAAATAGGCAACAGATTGAATTTAATTTTGTAGACAAATATTAACACATTGTACAACATTCTTTGATTAATGTTCATCCATGAAAGCTTACTTAGCATCTCTCTACTTGAAGTGAACTTACTACGCATTAAAAGAATTCTTATTCCTTTATTTTGTAACTTTTCTAATTTGTACACCATTTAATTATTTGAAATAAAAGGATACTTGAACAACGGCAGTAACAAAAGACATTTCTCTGAATCTTTAAAAAAATATCAAACTTCTTTGCTACTCTGCATATAAACGTAGTGTCGCGGCTAGCGACAGGAAAGGACAGCGAATTTAACGATTCACACAAAACTAAAATGGTTGAGTGTGTATGAACGTTTATTTCTATAAATTGGTGGATATGATTGACAAAGGATTCATATTACATATATGTTCAGATACGCACCGCAGTTTTACTCCCTTCGTTCTTTGTTGGCTGACAAATGACGAATGCGCCAAATTTAAGAGTTTCGCGCCTAAGGAGAAAGTAAAGTGTAAAACAAGTAAGTGTTAAACAAAGAAGGAAGAAGTAAGGCTGCGTTTATATTAGGTTTGCTTACACTGGTCGTTCTGCAACACCCCCGCCCCCGTGGAACGGTCCGGATTCACTAATATTGAAGTCCAGTACGGCTAGCTTTGACGCAGGGCGTCTCATCAGTCCTTTAGATGTACGGACATAGGCACTTCGCACTTCTCCATCGGCTCCTGGATACACATTTTCAATCCGACTTCGGCACCACTGCCTCCGTGGTACGTTCACATCGCAGACAAACACCAAGTCCCCCTTTGTTATTGATCTTGACCTTTGACACCACTTGGCTCGGTGTGTAAAAGTTGGCAAGTACTCGGCTACCCGTCGTTTCCAAAAAACGATCCCTCAGCTGTCAGGCTATTCGCCATTGTTTTCTCAGGTGGCATAGTTTCTGCAGTGGCTCATTTACACTCGGCGTCTGTGCTGTATTTGCTGAACCCAGCAGGAAGTGGTTCCGCGTGAGCGGCTCTTCTTGATCGGGCTCGACCGGTAAATGTGTAAATGGGCGAGAGTTTACTACATTTTCGGCTTCTATTACGAGGCACTGCAGAGTATGCTCGTGTGGGGACACTTCTTTGAGAGTATGGAGAAGCACTCGCTTTGTACCATTCGCTCCCACACTCCTCCCTCCGATGGATTAGCTGGGCAGTTGAACACCCACTTAACTCCCTTGGTGGCCAGCTCGTCTTGCACGCGGTCTCAGTCAAACACTTCAGAGAATCGTTTTCCTTCCTGCTTAGTGCCGACGAAATTAAAAGCGTGGGACATTAAATTTGATTACATCTAATAGCTTTGACCGCCATCTTCAGGAGAACTTCATCAGGCAATGACTCATCCCATCGTATATCATGTCGCCATACTTCTCGCATCAGCAACTTGGCAGCAATATTGAAATAGTTCAAGAACCCCAACGGATCGAAAACTGACATTATGACGCTTAGCTCTTTCTCCGTTGATGACGTATTTATCGACGTGGTGGAACTGTAACTAGTACATGAAATTGTCACTGGCTGGTTGCCAGAACATTCCGAGTATTTTCTCGGCCTCCAGACTACCCTTAGCACTCACTAACACAGCAACATAATTACCTTGCAAAGTATTTAGAACTTCTGGCGAATTCAGGGTGAAGTTCCTTAGTTCGAAACCGGTATCCTTATGGATCTCCTTTATCTGCAGCGATATTATTTGGTGGAACATCTCCTTGATGTCCCCACACACGGCGACGGGTCCTTCACGAAAGTGGAATAATACTGATGGCAATGGTAAGTATTGTTGAGGTTCTTTCATAAGGTATGAGTTAAGTGATGTCCCTTTCGCCTCGGCTGCGGCGTCAAATACAAGGCGTAATTTGGATAGCTTACTAGGGTTCACTACTCCGAAATGTGGCAGATACCATGTTTTCGGACAAACTATGGCGGCTTCTGCTGGCTTCAGTTTGCGGGGGTAATTCTTATTGATGTAACAATTGACGATGGAACTATAGGCGGCGGCGAAGTTCTCATCACGCTTCATTTTGCGTTCTATTCCAACGAGGCGTTTCACTGCCACTGTACAGACGTGTGTCTGCACAAACATGCTTTCTCCACACACTACGCAAACGGTTTGTCAGACATCAGTTTTAAATCGTTTTTGAGTGCGCAATGATCGATACAGCTTGTGTGGCTATTATTCTCGCCTTGGACATCAAAAAAAAAAAAAAAAAATGAAAGAAAGCAAAAAATTTGGTGCAAAGGGTGGTATACAAAAAGAAGTATCCTTGGGCACGCAAAATTTGTATTTTTTTTTTTTTTTTTTTTTTTCCGAGGGTAGGTGAAAATCTTCAACAAGACACTATGAGGATTGACAGCGCGTGCTCATAGTAGTGTGGGATTCTTACCAACAAAAAAAACCTCCCTTCAGAACAGACTTGTTTTTATTTTTACTACAACTAAGTATTCGACTTATCAAGTAGTTTTCGTTTCGCGAAATAATGACGTTTTGCAGGTACCTTCCCATTAGAAGTTCCTGCTAGCTCCGCAGTTTAGACGCGGTTACTTAACGCGCTAAGTCTAAAGGTTTGATTCTTTGTAGACGGCGAAGTAAATTTCTTTCATCCAAAACTTAGAGGACTGTTATATTAGCGTGACTTTCTAGTCGACTTTTATGCTTTCTCGCGTGGTTTTTGATTTCGTCTTCGATTGTTTTAATGCTAAGATCTCTGTGGATATCGCTATTTCTGATATACCATGGCGCATTAACAATACCCCTTAGCACTTTGTTCTCAAAAGTTTGTAAAATTTTATTGCTACTTATTTTGGTACAACCCCAGAGTTGTATACCATATGTCCATACAGGCTTTAGTACCTGCTTGGAATATTTTCCAGGTAACCAATACATTTCTCGACATTTATTATCTAATTCTTTGCGTTTTTTCTTTACGTGCGTTTTCCATTTCAGCTTTGTATCAAGTGTCATTCCAAGATACTTAGCCTCGTTTGCAAACGGAATTTGAATCGAATTTGAAAAGATCGGCAAATTATTTATTTTCTTATAAGTAAAATTTACATGAACAGATTTGGTCTCGTTGAGTGCGATTTGCCAAATCTTTGTCCATTCATTTACTCTATTCAAGGCTTCTTGCAGTTTTTCTGTAGTATCTTCGACCGTTTTACCTACTGTCAAGATAGCAGTGTCGTCGGCAAATGTAGCTAGCTCAGTGCCTTCTACTTGCGGTATATCACGAGTGTATAATAGATATAAGACTGGACCAAGAACGCTTCCTTGCGGCACCCCAGCCATTATTTCCTTAAAATCTGAATATTCGTTTCCACATTTGACGCGGAATAGCCTATTCGTAAGGTAGTTCTTCAAAATATTATATAGGTGCTCTGGCAGAACTTGTCGTAATTTAAACTTTAAGCCTTCGTGCCAGACCTTGTCAAAGGCTTGAGAAACGTCAAGGAATACGCTTGAACAAATCTTTTTTTCTTCAAGTGATTTTTCGATTACATGTGTTATTCGATGTACTTGTTCAACTGTAGAATGCTTACTTCTAAATCCGAATTGATGATCAGGGATGAGATGCCCTTCTTCTATAACCGGCTGTATTCGCCTAACCAATATTCTCTCGAACACTTTGGATATAATTGGAAGAAGCGAAATCGGTCTATAAGAGGTTTTTTCATTCGGCGGTTTTCCAGGCTTAAGGACCATTATAACTTCGGCGACTTTCCATTGACTGGGAACATATTCTAGTCTAATCGCGGCGTTTATAATGAACAGAAGCTTAATTAGAGCTTTTCTTTGTAGTGCTTTAAGAACCTCTCCCGTAATTAGGTCGTATCCAGGAGCTTTCTTAGGTTTAAGTTTCTTTATTTCTTCCTTAAGTTCGGTAAGTGTTGCATTTCTTATTACGCTATTGTCGTTATATACGACGTATTTATATTTTCAATAAGAGCTTGTCCATCAAACGCTTTGAAAGTTTCTTCCAGGTGGGCGGCAAAAACTTGCGCTTTCTCTTTATCATGCCTGGCCCATTCGTCTTGATTTTTCCTAATTGACACGGCTTGAATTTGAGGTTTTTTAATACCTTTTATAGCCTTCCAAAGCGAATAGTTGGAATCTTTTTCTGCCGTTAAGCTTTCTAGGTAAGTTTGTATTTCATTATTCTTAAGGTCTTTAATAGATCTTTTTAGTGAGTTGCACAAACGGTTAAGATGTGCTTTATGTTGCGGAGCCCGAGTTTGTTGCCATCTTTTACGCGCTTTTCTCTTCTCCTTAATCATCTCTTTTATTTCCTGCGGATAAGTTTGAATGTAACTGGCCGGGGTTCTCTTTGGTTTGGGAGTATTCTTCCACGCGGCATCCTGTAAGATTTCGACGAAACGATCTACTTCAACTTCAAGTTCATAGGGCGTTTTAAGTGATACACTCAGCTCAATATTTGCTTCAATATCTTTTTTAAAGCCATCCCAATTAGTTTTCGCGCCAGTTAATCTGACCGGTCCTACTTTTTTAATCAAAGCATCGCTTATCGTCATAATGATTGGAGAATGATCAGAGGAGAGATCAAAGCTTTCTTCAACTTTTATACTGTTGCCAGATATTCCTTTAACAACAAAGAAATCAATCAGATCTGGTATCTTACTTCTATCAGTTGGCCAATATGTTGGTTTACCCGTCGAGTAAAAATCACAACTGAATTGCATACCCGCATTATAAAGCTTTCTACCTTTCTGAGAGGCGTACCTTGAGCCCCAGAAGGGGTGTATCGCGTTGAAGTCACCACCAATAATAAAATTGGGTTTAAGGAAGTTGAAGATGTTTGTGAAATCACTTTCTTCAAGTTTACATCTCAGTGGACAATATATAGACGAAATGTTGAAAGCAAAATGTCTATTTCTAACGCGTACCGTGCTTACTTGCATTGCTTCTAATTCAATCTTTATTTCCGCTGAGTGTTCGATAATTTCTTTTAAACGCTAAATTATTAAAGGAATTGGAAAACACATCAACTACTGACTTTAATAATTTTGTACAGATGGACAGCGCAATTTTAACAGAATTACTACAAAAAGTAACTCCAATTATTGTTAAAAAAAACAATGTTGCTGAGAGAACCTATTTCTCCAAACGAGCAACTTTCATTAACATTGCGTTTCCTTGCAAGCGGGGAAACTTGTGAAGGTTTAAAATTTTTATCTGCAATTGCTCCACAAACAAAAGGAAAAATTGTAATAGAAACTTGCGAGGCCATTATTTCAGTTTTGAAAGGAAACATAAAGGTATGTTTGGATTCCGCTTTTATTAATATTGTGTTTTTGTTTACATTTCAATGTTATGTGAAAAGTCATCAAAAAGTTCCTGAATGTTTTTATATGTTCGCGTACTATTTGAGTTCAAAGGCTGCGGCATTGGTAATGGAGAAGATACAGAGGAGTCACTCCAATAAGAAGTCCAAGATATGTTCGAAGGTTCTAGTAGTCTTTGAACTCCACAGACGACTTTTTCATTTAGTTTGCCAGGGTACCCAGCAAATAAAATATCCGAAATAAGTTTTCTTCCAAAAATTTTCTGTTGTTGGCTAGAAATTTCCGAATATTGTGTTGCCCATCCTTTGGCTAGTGATGTTGCATCGTTACTGCTCTCCTTTAAATGATCACAAGCTAGCTTTATTAATTTGTCCTCTTCATTAGAAAATCGCTTCCTTTTGGATGTCCTTGGTCTCGGACTTTCATTAACCTGAAATGATACGTTGAAGACACTAATAATGTCAAAATAAGCAATCCTGATTGGTATTCCGAAGCACACCATTTGGATAACATTCGACAACGAAGCAAAATGTATAAGAACAAACTTTTGTAATTATTTTAATTCTGAAGGCGCAGTTCCTTGGCAAAACAAAATGTATTAAAATGTTACTAATAAATAATTTTATGATGTAATATACATTATGTGTACTAAGTTTTTACTTACCTCTTTTAAATTATCGTTTTCACTTTCATCCATTGTTGATGTTCCTTGTGTGGTATCCACTTGGCTATCAAGAAAGTAAAGCAAATCAAAACATCAAGGTGAAGATTGAAAAATATCATCTGCTCCTGCTCCAGATTTCTCGCTTTTCTTTTGTTTTCTATAGTCCCGCCGGTAGCTGGTTCTAAAATTATTAATTTTCCGCACAACACAATCCCGGTCAGCGTTTGGATAAATTTCTTTGAGTTTTTGCACAAGTTTTTTCCTATTCATCTGCTTTTAACACGCGATTAGAATATTCGGCATTTTTCACGCACCACAACACCGGTAAACTTTTATAAATTTTGAGGAATTCAACCCAAAATTGCCTCAGCTTGTTTATTCATCTTGCTTCTTTCAATTTTTACGCCGGTCTGTGAGAATTCGCCACACACTACACAAACATGTTTGCACAGACAAAGAAATTTTCAAAATATTTTGTATTTACGCAGACCGTCGTTGCAAACAGACGACATGGATACACACTAAACAGACAGTCTGTACAGACATGGTGTGCAACAACAAAATATATATGCCAGCAGCGACAGTTTGTGTAGTGTATGGGCCCTATAAAGCGAAAGTAAGTGTAAAACAAGTAAGTGTCAAACAAGGAAGGAAGAAGTAAGGATGTTCTTACATTAGGGTTGTTTACACTGGTCGTTCTGCAACACGTAGTATAAAATACAATTGGGTATAAAGAGGGAAATACACGGTACAACTGTTGTACCAAAGGTTTGACAGCTTTGGTATTGCATACGATAATTGCATCGTGTGTATCCCCACAACCACCGGTTGTACCGTTATTGTAAAGTCGCATGGTCTTGGCTGTGCAATCGTTGTTACGTGCACAGATTGTACGGAAAATATATGGTGTGTATGTGTGTATAGTTGTTCGTAAATCGTACGCAGATTGTATAATGTGTGTGCTGCATTCAACATTTCGGCCGATGTCGGTACAACACAAGTGGGCACGACGATTGTATCGTGTATTTCCCAATTATCACTTTTTTTTTTTTTTTAGAGGTTTTATTAGTTCGTAAACTCTTAACTTTAATTACAATAATATATTTCAAATAAAATTGTTTTTTAATAAGTAATTTACTCTAGTTTTAAATAAATTTAAATTTGTTAAATTCTTAATTGCACTTGGAAGTCGGTTGAATAATTGAAGACCTTTGTACAGCAAATTGTTTTGGGTAGCCGCTCTTCTGTATAGGGGTAGCCGAAAGTCACCAAGGTTCCGTCACCAACTATACCTGTTGTTTGTTATATACATAACATTGTTTTGCAGATATTCAGGATACATGTTTTGCTTTATTTTAAAAATCATGACTAGAGCATTGAGCTTTAACCGCTGGGAAACACTTAGCCATCGTAAGGATTGAAGCATGACTAATATAGGAGTTTGGCGATCACACTTTAAAATGATTCTCATAGCCCTGTTTTGGAGAATTTGAAGTTTGTCTTGGTATTCGAGGGAACACATGTATATGGTCGATGAGCAATAGTTAAAATGTGGAAGAACAATAGTATTATATATGGTTTGAGCACAATTCGTTGATATATATTTCCTAATTCTGCCGAGAAAGCCTACCTTTTTTGATATTTTCGCACATAAACTTTCTAAAAGGTAATCAAACTTAAGTTTACTGTCAATGTACACACCCAAATATTTAACTTCTTGAACACATTCAATGAGTTCACCATTTATTCTAACGTTTACACTAAAGTTGTTTCTATTGACACACATACACTTAGTTTTTTGGACATTAATCTTAAGTTTATTTTTACACAGCCAATTATTCATTCTGTCAATTTCACCCTGTAGGATATTTTCACTAACACTTACGTCCTTTCCACAAAGGTATATAAGAGTATCATCAGCAAAAAGGCATACTTTGGAATGAAGTAAGGAGTCTCCGATGTCGTTTATATACAACAAAAAGAGTAAAACACCAAAAACCGAACCTGGGGCACGCCAACGGGAATTAGTTGCGGGCTTGAACATGTTTCTTTAATACGCACTTTCTGAGTTCTTCCACTTAAATAACTTTTAAACCACTCTAATTCCTTTCCACGAATACCATATTTATAGAGTTTACTCGCCAATATATCCCGATCTATGGTTTCAAATGCTCGCTTTAGGTCCAAAAACACTGCCAATACAATATTGCCCTTCTCATTTTCTTTTTTCCATTCATTTATTACCCAACTAATAGATGTCTCACATGAGTGTCCCCGCCTAACCCGGATTGTTCTACGCACATAATTTTCTTTTCTTCCACAAAGCACACTAATTGCCTACAAACTATTGTTTCCAATATCTTTTCGTAGATAGGCAACATATTTATAGGTCTCCACTCCTCTGGTGTGCTCGCATTATTCACTTTTTCAACCGGTATGATATCCGCGATCTTCCAACTTTCAGGGAATATTCCATTTCGCAGCGATAAATTAATTATTTTTAGAAGAAGAGGTAGAATTTCATCTTTACAGTCCAGTATTAAATTGCGATTCAAACCATAGCAATCACTTTTTGTATTAATTGATTTAACTATCTCTAAAAGTTCATTTATATCAATTTCACAAAATTTAAATCTACTTTCACACAAGGGAATATTGTCAGAATATTGAACATATGGGATACTATTATTTATGTCTCTAACACTGGTAATGAAAAAGGTATTTAACGCATTCGCTATTTCTAAATCAGTCTTTAAAGTAATACCGTTAACTTTAAGATCACAGGGAACATTTTTATATTCCTTAAAAATTTGTTGTTTTAACGCTTTCCACAGGCCTTTTTGGTCACCAGCCTTTTCACTGATTTTACGTTCAATGTAAGCACTTTTCGTTCTAATACACTGGTATTTGTATGAGTTCCTAGCCAATTTGTATCTATTCCAATCCACTCTTAAATTAGTTAATACAGCTCTGTTATATAAACTTACTTTTTCCCGTTTACTTCTCGCCAATTCAATATTAAACCACTCAGCGCACTTCTTACCTATTGTGATGGTTTTTGTCTGTGACAATAATGCACATTTTATGGCATCCTCTAACTTGTTCGCACAAGTATGTATGTCTTCAACCTCGTTCAATAGGATGTGATTATTAAGTTCGCTGATGAACCTATTTCTGTCATATTTAATGATCTTAAATTGATTGGGTCTTCGTGATATAAATTGATTTGTGAAAAGTCGTATATACACAGTCTCATGATCCGATATCTTAAAATCTCTTCTTACTTTAACATCCGCACTTACAGTATAATCACTGAGAACATAATCTATCAGCGTACTTGAAGTAGCTGCTATTCTCGTTGGTTCATTTACTAGTTGTCTTAGACCAATATTAAGTAGGAATTGCCTGATGTAGTTCAGTTCATAGTTATTTGTATTACTAAAATCTATATTGAAATTACCCGTTACTAGTACATATTCATTATCATTCACATTTCTCGGAACCCATTCATTCATAATATCACAAAAATCATTCACTCTAATAGTTCTGGCTCTATATAGTGTTATTATATTCCATACTTCCTGTTTATATGTTATTTTTACCAATGAGATCCAGATTTGTTTTCTTCGCACTAAGGTATTTTTTTGTGTTGATCTAAGACTTTCTTTTACATATACAGTCACCCCACCCGTATGTCTAGAGCTACTTAAACAATCATACTTCCTGTAACCAGGTAAACTCACTTCACACTCTTCTATATTACTTGTTAAATGCGTTTCGGTTAGTAGTACAAAGTCTAGGTCAGTTTTTGCAACAAGATCTTCAATTAACTCACTTCCGTGGGATTTCGAAATAATTTCTTCGAAAAAGTGGTTTTTAGTTTGGTGGCAATGCAAAACATAATTATAATGATTCCACAATCGAACAACCCAATGAATCATCGCGCAAAACAAAACATAAATATTCCGCCACTGAATGCATCCACTCCCATTTGGAACGTCGTCTGTACTGTAGAAACAAGAAAAAAAAAACTTTGAACAAAAACTCGAGGTGGTGACGTTCCTGTCATGTCGATCATAGAATTTTGTACAAAAGTCCGCAATTTGTTTACACGTATCTAGTGAAAATCATCTAAACTGCACCCCCATCTGTACATTTGATCAGCCGCATTGCGAAAATAATTCGCAACTCTCCAACTCGCAGTGGTAACCCGTGTTTTTCGATTTTTTTCTCCGCAAAATGACACCAAAATGGAATTCGTCGTCGTATTCCATTTTGTTGACAGCCCTCGTCCTCCAGCTCATCGGATTTAGTCATCAATTCTACTTGCCCGGACTGGCTCCGGTCAACTATTGCCGGAAATCGGAATCCTCTGGCCCCTGCAAGGTAAGAAGGATCTCATTCTCATCTCGTGTCCGTTCCATCTCCATCCGACTTCTACTAGATCAAGTGCCAGCGCATAAATTCAGCGAACATTTTTCTATTTGCGTTGTCGAGTGGAGCAATCAATCAAGTGGCACTGCCACCCGAATGTAACTTATTTTTGGAGTAAGCTCGTGTGCCGCTTTAGATAGAGGCGAATGCCCTCAGGAAGTACTTTATCGCGCACAGAGAGCCTGTGGCTGAGTTTATTTGCATAAATCTTTCAGCCAGGGCTTTGGTTTTGAGGGGCGACAGCTATACACTAGCCAAGTGGTTTCTGGTTTCAATTTGGCTTCGCTTCGCAGGCTGGTCGTAAAGTGGAGTTGTTACTGTCAAGTTGTTATCATACGTTGGCTCTGTTATCAGCAAGTAACGCTTTATTCGTTTATTTGCCGGTAATGCATGTTAACGGAGCGTTTACAATGTTTGGGAGAAGCCACTATCTACATTAGTTTCTTATCCGAAACACGATCGGGGAATCGAATATTGCTAACTGTTGGTAGTCTATCTTAAAATAGCTTTCCAAGTTCTAAACTTTGTAAGTTCACCCAATCAATGCTTTAGATCAGCGTTTTGAATAGCGTTCCTCTGGACGTTGGTGCTCCGTGGGATAAGATTCGCCGACAAAACGTGTGCCATTAAAGTGCGACTGTTGCATTGACAGCATAGCTTGTAATCGGGAACTTGCATACTATATCGATTGTACACGTATTCAGTTTGGATCCATGAAAAACGTTAGCACTATTCCCAGTGCTAAGGTAATTATAGTCCTAACTTAGGTGTGTGATGTTTTTTATTGTGAGGAGCAACATATTTTTACTATATTGGGCAAAACAAAAGCACCACCATGTGCTAGTTGTTCGCACGTGCTTTAACTAATTATGCTGGCTTAACTCAATTTGTCTGTGTTTTGAGGAATTTTTAATTGGATGTTTGCAACATTACTGAGCTTATATCTAATATGATTGCGGCATACGTCCATGCTGCCAAATACAAACCAATTGTTTTGGCGCTAAACAAAGTATATGTGGGCAAACATTCTGCTTTTTCAGAGTTTAGTATGATCTCGATATACCCTTACTAGTTCTGTTACAAGCTCAAAACGTTATACAAATTAGACATCAAAGCATTTTGGGTTAGTATTTATAAAATGAATTTCCTTAAATTTCGCAGTTATAACGGTGAATGCGATTTATTATTCACTGTGAATGTAAACTGCTAATTCAAATTCGCAATGGAGTTATATAGGTACACCTGTCCGGCCAATTTGCAGAAAAAATTACATTTTCTTCCATAAGCGAATTTTCATTTTATGGTGCAAATGCGCCAAATCATTTTACAACTCCTAAGTTCCTACCTTTGTACATATTTATGCACACATATGTATGTACATACATATAAAAAACTTATTCGCACATCTGGCTTCGATGAACTTGCTGAAACTAAAGACACAGTAGGATGCTTAATTTCAATACGCTTCTTTAAATTCGTAGTACTGGAACTCCCGCTAGGAAATCGCATTCGCAGTGCAATAGCAGCAATAACAACTTAGCAATTATAACCCTTACTATTATATACCAACCAACCAAACTTTCAAACCAGCTGCGACTGCAAAAGCATTAATAGCAGCAATAGCAACTTAGCAAGTGTAAACCCTGTGCTGCTATATATCAACCAACCAAACTTTCAAACCAGCTGCGACTGCGATCTTATGAATTGGTTTGGTGCCTGTTAGCGTATCATAAAAAGCTTCGCGCACACAATGGCACATGTTCGAAAAGAAAATTGGATGAGACGTCCAACAGATAACGTGCTAAAAGGGTAGTTAAGTATTATAATTTTGTAATACCTCTTTTTCTTCACGTTTTTCATATGAGACAAACACACACTTGTATGTAGTGCATGAAAAATGAAATTGTGACTCGTATAGAAGCCAGTCAAATTATCATTAGCAATTCATTAGCAATAGCAGTTTATTTTTAAGATATTAACAGGTTGCGATTTTTTGCCCATCTCTAATAGATTTAGTTTCATGAAGCTTTATTCTCCATTTTTTTGTCCAATTACTGAATGGCCTTTTGTAATTTGTTCGCTGTTTCATTAGCATTGTCGCCAATAGTCATAATTGCGGTGTCGTCGGCGAAGGTAGCCAAGCTAGCTTCTTCCTGCTGAGGTAGGTCTCTGGTAGATAGGAGATAAATGATAAAGACACTTCCTTGTGGAACTCCTGCAGATATTTTCTTTAAATTAGAGCATTCATCTTCATATTTTACTCGAAAGTAACGATTTGCGATATAAGATTTTAGAATCAAATAGAACTCTTTGGGGAGATCCCTTTGTAGTTTAAACTCTAGTTCTCCATGCCAGACTTTATCAAACGCTTGTGCTACGTCTAGAAAGATGGCTGAACAGACTTTTTTGTTCTCAAGTGCTTTTTCTACTGTACTCGCAATTCTATGCACTTTTGGTAGTGTATAGTGTTTTTCTCTAAACTCAAATTGGTGGGAAGGTACAAGATTTCTTTCTTCTATTATTGGCTTGAGTTTCTTCAAATAGCTTTGATATTACGGGTAGGAGCGAAATCAATCTATACGATTTATTTTCATTTGGCGACTTATTTGGTTTCAGAATTATGATTACTTCTGCCACCTTCCATTGCATCGGAACATACTTTAGTCTAAGTGCTGCTATAACGATACCACTTTTAAAGCTCTCCAAAGTTTGGTATTTTCTCTAAATTTTGGTATTTTCTCCAAATTTTCTTGTAGGCCACTGATCATAAAGAATAATCCAAAGAACTCAAATCGGGGCTTACTGAGAGCCAATTTTCGGATGCAATAAAAGCGAGAATATTGATTTTAAGCCACTGCTGAGTTGTTTTGTCTTTATGTTCTGGAGCAGAGTCTTGTTGGAAAGCCCATCTTACTTCATTAAAAAAGATATTCGTCAAGCCTTTAATGACGTTTTCTAGGATATCTTGGTACACCTTTTCCACACTTTTGATTAATTTTTCACAAAAATGGTGCGCAGTAACTTCTTGATAGGATACTCCCACCAAACCATTACCGAAGCTGGGTGAAGGCCTCGCTGAACCCTAGGAAATGTATTTTTTGTTTCTTTAGATGTCCTTGCATACATTTTAGCGTTTTGCTTATAAAAAAAAAACTTCCTCGACGGTGAAAATCTTTTGGCCGGTGTCCGCGTGCCAGTGCAAGAGTCGCTTGCATCTTTGAAGCCTAATTTGCTTTAAATTAGGCGTTAATGGATTTCCAACTAACCGACGAAATGCATTCTTCTTCTTTACCAGCGAGGTTATGATCCGAAAATAAGGGATCATAACCCTCCCACTTCACCGCATTTCTACTGTTCCGCATGTGGGGTTCGACTATTTGACCTCAGAAAATATCGGCAGCCCTGCCGATTTTGGATCACTCGGTTACTGAGGCCAATGAAATGCTGATGTCGTCGTATTTGTCTGATCCAGGCGTTTATAGGCCTGCCTTTCCTAACATCGCGATGTCTGGATGTCATGAAATGCTTTCATGTTAAGATAATTCTCAATGTGCCTTGACATTGATCTGGTGGATATATCCAACTCACGCGGCATAATTTTCTGTTTTCCAAGGGGATTCTTGGTATTCGCTCGCATATAGCTTTTACAACCGCACTTCTACGGGCACTGCGTGATATCTATTGCGTTTTGTAGTATGCGCTCTGAAGAATAGTTAACGGTACTATTCCTAATGTTATATTCATACAGTTTGCCATGGAAGTTTTGTAACAGAATTTATGGGAGGGCAGCTACATATGTATGTACTCGTACACACAAGTAACACTGTCAAGCTTTACTTAACTCGGTTATTGTTTTCTTATTGATTTTTAACAATGGAAATTTATTGTAAAATATCTACTGGAGATTCCTAGATCAAATAAAATTACAATTTCCGATGTGAAATTGCATCGTTGCGCATTGGTAAGAGTGCCGGACTAGTGCGTGTGAAGTTCAATGTTCGAATCCCAGAAAACACCAAACGTTTTGTTTTCATGGTCCCACCTCTCCCAAACGTCCGAGAGTATTGTCATGAGAAAGCTTCTCAAAAACAAAATGAAAATGACCTCTTGGATACGGCACAAAACTGTAGGTCCCTTCCATTCGAGCGAAAAATATGGGGTGTTACGCCAAATATGTATGTATGTGAGGTGAGGATAGTAATATCCAAACTTTAGTCGAATAAAGCAGCTGGAGCAAATGGCTCAACCGTCAAACTCCTTAAAGCAGCGGAAGATGACATTGTAAGGAGCACTCATCAACTCATCTGTAAAATATGATCGAAGGAATATATGCCCGATGGGTGGAACGTCAGCATCGTTTGCCCGAATGGGGCCACCAAATTGCACCAAGTACAAAGGCATGAGTCTCCTCAACATCGCTTACAAGCAGATCTAGGAAAGAATCCAAAAACACCAAATCGATACCCACCACTTTTTAATCGATTTTAAAGCCGCCTATGCTAAAGATATATACTATAGAGCCATGTCTAGTTTTGACGTCCCTGCTAAACTGTTATGCTGCTCCATCAAGGTCGGTTATAATGTTAAGAATGCCTTCGATGTTAAAAAAGGGTTAAGACAAGGCTACGTACTGCCATGTGACTTTTTCAACATCGTACTTGAAAGTACCGTGTGCAACTCACAAGCCAACATATGGTAAGTGGCACAATGTTTCAAAAGTTTGTATAATTATTCGCTTACGCCTGTACAGCGACATTGACCTAGCCAGAAGAGTACGCATACGGCGACTGAGATACCGTGGACATTTAGACACCAACACTCCGGCCCGAAAAGTCTTCAAGTCCACTCTGGAAGGACGCGGCAGTGGAGAACGACCTCCTTAGGTAGCGTAAACAAGTGAAAAAGAAGCTCACCTAACTTGAGGGGCTTGTTGGTTGATGTCCAGGTCCACTCCAGACTGTAGCGCCATCTAGTAACTAAATATTAGTCACACCAATATTACTCAAAATAATTTGTTTGCAAAAGAACAGCTGACAGGACGCAGCTTTGTACCGATGGACAAATGCTTACCTCTAGTAGAAAACAAGATGGGTTTTATTTTTGTAAACTGTAGTTAAAATCATTTTAGAAAAAATTTCAATCTGCTTTTTTGCAGACCAGACTGAATAATCCAGGTTTTGTAACTCTTCTCCTAATAGTTCTTTCTGTAAGATGCTGCAGTGTAATGTTTTGATCAATGAGTCTACTTTCCGTGAAGTTTTTTGCAACCACATTAGAAGTCCTACTCCTCAACCCATTCTTTTTTTTTATTAAGCATTAGACAGATTTCTCTATAATTCTAACCTTTATAATTCGAAAACCTCTATAAATAGAAGTACTGCCTAAGTACCATGAGAAAATCTATATTAATCGAAGAAAACCTATTCAGTTTGTCTTCTTCGTTAATTCGAACTTATTCTTGTGCAACATAACTTGAAAATCTCTCTAATTCGAACTTCATGGCTTTTTTACCTCTGTAATTCGAAGTAAAGTCTATTTGTTTCTACTCAACTGTTCGCTGAAGTGCGTATGTAACGAAAACCAGCGTCCTGTGTATTCATTGAAGCATTCTAAACGAATTTTTAGAGAGGACAGATGTCGACGATGACGTTTTTTCAGCTTTAATTACGATCGAAAACGTCCTGGACCGAGCTCGTTTGCAGTCGCTAACTCAGAAGAAAATTACAGATTTATAAAAAAAATATAATTTTTTAACCATGAGGAGCATTACAAAATGTAAACATACAGTATAAATAAAATTCAGTTTTGTAAATTTTTATTTCTCTGAAACCCCTCCATAATTCAAAAACCTCTGTAATTCGGTTTTTCCCTGGTCCGATGAAATTCGAATTATCAAGAGTTTACTGTATTAGAAATAAATAAATTTCCCGATTAAATTGTGAAATAAATTAATCCCTTCTAATAGATTTAAGAGTTTCACATCTTTTTAAAATGGTGAACGAAAGGAGTCCGTTTTCTAAGATATCTACTAGCACAGGCACATCTTGCGCATGCAAAACTAGAAACCGCTGACTGTACAGTGCTGTGAAAAATTATAGA
Source organism: Brachypalpus laphriformis (assembly GCA_945910035.1). Lineage (NCBI taxonomy): Eukaryota > Metazoa > Arthropoda > Insecta > Diptera > Syrphidae > Brachypalpus > Brachypalpus laphriformis. The sequence continues at coordinate 133,246,028 of OX246755.1, forward strand.
CACAAACCCAAATTTTTATTTTTATTGGAATGGGTAATAAACATTTATTTATTTCTGGTTTTGTCCCAAAATATTGCCAAACGATACCAATTCAGGGAAAACTCTTTAATGGTACAATTCCTTTTTTTAAAAAAAACTCAATTTTGACATGTGAAAAAGTATAAACTCAGGCCTTTATTCGAAGGCACGCTTAGATGTAAAGCGTAGCTCGGTGTGATTACTATTCTTAAAAAAACAATGCAAACGTCCTGCATTGATAATAAACTGTTTTAAAGTGACTTCAATTAACAGACATTGAAAAAAACAAAGAATAGTCGATTTAAAAAACAGTGGATTGACGCAGAGAGAAATTATCACTGAAACAAATCGGTAAAGAATCGAGTCGAGATCAGTGCTGTCGTTTTTCAATTTCAAAGAGGAGCCCATTTGAAGATTTTTGGGAGCCATTTCTGAAAGAGGAGCCACCGAAAAAGTACCAAATATTTCGTGTAACGATTATATTAGTAAGGTTTCCAAACAAATCCAGTCGTAACCGTAAACTAAAAATTAAAATTGTTTTGTAAACTAAATGTATCTTTATTTAAAAATATTATCTTCATAATGACTTGCATTAGCAAAATAAACATACAAGGTGTTGCTCTCGGTCACCACAACGAAACCCCTTGGTTTGAAGAGGGATGCCGGCAAGCACATACAGCAAAACAAGGGGCGTGCAGGGCGGCGTTGCATAAAAGGACTAGAGCTGCTCTACAAGCGGGGAGAAAAGAGGAACATTGACTTCTCAGAAGGAAGAAAAAGGAGCATGAGAAGCGCCCGATCGAGGAGATTGATAGACTTTATTGCAGGAATGATGTTCGAAAATGTTACCAAAACGTAAAAAGAAAAAGGCTGGTTGGAGAGGTCTGTTGTTTGAGACCCAGGTCCACCCCAGACTGTAGCGCCACCTAAAAAGATGTACTTCTAAGTTTTTACTCTTCATGTAATGTACTTCATTACGACTAAGATAAAGAAGAGGTCTTAGAACTAAATAAAAACAAAATTAAATATAAAGTTTTAGCAAAATAAAATAAAAATTTCAAATCATTTTTCCAACTCGTATAAGTAAAACAAATTCATTTTTATTGGAAAAAAATTAATCGAACTCTCTTCCAAAAAAGTGACATCGTCTGAGAATTCCACTAAGTGGTGAAAACGCGAAAAGGATTAGGGAAGCGCAATTTTCTGTAAATTTAACGTTAAAATTTGGGGAGCCGTTTTGATTTATGGGGAGGCTAGTGCTCAGCAAAGGAGCCAAAAGCTACTAAAGGAGCCCTTCCGACAGCGCTGGTCGGGATTGAAAATTACGGAACAAATAAGCGATCTAAGAGACCAACAAAAATTAAACAGTAAAACGAGCCGTTTCTACATTTTAATCAATTCAATCTGGACGGGTCCCGCGGCCTAAGTACTATTGGCATGATCTCAGGTAAGAAAGAAAAATCATGCGACACAGGCCTTTAAAAAGAAGTGGAGTTATGGTGTGCAGCTTTCATCGGGAATCTGAAAAGAGAAATTGTTTTTTTTTTTCAAGAAGTTGTAAGAAGAGTCGGAGGGAACAACTTCGTTCCCTAATAACGCTGACTGTGTACAAACACAATGAATTTATTAGCAAGAAAAACATCAAAACAGTTAATAAAACAAATCGGTGGTACCCTAACGAACTGAAAGCTTTGAAAGTTAAACAAATTGAAAAATATGAATTGGCTTAACACTACAACAGCAACGAGAACTGGAATAAGTACAAAAGAATAAGGAACTATAAACTTACCATCCGAAGCGCAAAAAATCGTTACATAAAGAACAGAATAAGGCATGCAAATGGACAGAAAGAGATATGGAGTACAATCAAAAAATGGTTATTGGACAGCAACAAAATGAAATAAAACATGTATACTTCGATGGTAAAGAGTATAGAGATGGGTCCGAAATTGTAAACAAATTTAACGACTATTTTGTAAATAGTATAAATCAAAACGTTAAATCAATTGAAGATGTTGAATACGTGAACAGTATAAACGAAACGGAGAGCAAGTTTAAATTCTGTGAATTAACTCTACATGAACTTGAAAAATTTTGTAAAAAACTGAGAAAAAGCAGACTTCGAAAAAATAAGCCCAAAAGTAATAACAGATAATTGGAATATTTTAGGACAGACATTGCATGTATGATAATAAATAAATCCATCTCTATGAGCGAATTCCCAAGCTCATGGAAGGATTCGATTGAAAAAATGATTGAGATGGTGGAAAAACAACAAATTGTAAAATATCTTGAAACCAACAATATCTTATCGATGTATCAATCTGGGTATACAAAAAATTATTCCTGTGAGGCAGCGGTTAACTACATATGAAACGAATGGAAGAGCACCGGAAAGAAAAATAAAATAATAGCATTTCAAACGTGCTTTTGAAACAATCAACAAAGAAAAACTTTTGAGAAAATTGTATAAGTGCGGGATACAGGGTAAAGAGCTTGAATGGTTCAGATCATTTTTGACAAATAGAGTACAATGGACTAAGGTAAATAATAGAGTGTAAGATTTCTTTAATGTTGAACAAGGAGTGCTGCAAGGCTCAATTCTAGGGGCACTTTTATTTATAATATACATCAACGACATGCCAATAACAATAAAGTTTTGAAAGATTCTTTTATACGCCGATGATACGTTGATTTATGCTGAGGGAAGGGACGCTGCAAAATTAAGTTTGATATATGTCGATGAATACTATGGTTAAAAGTGAACAAATTGAAATTGAACGAGAATAAAACGAAATAAATGGAAATAAATCAAAAGAGCGAAACATCGATATTAACGGTAAACAAATTGAAAACGTAAACAGTATCAAATATCTGGGAATGATCATCGACAAGGAGTTTAATATGCATGAGCATGTCGACTACATATGCAAGAAAATGGCTAGAAAATATATATTTTTTTTTTAAAGGATCAGAAAAGAAATGGATGATATGATGGTTTATAACACCATAGTGAAACCTCAATTTGAGTTTCACGGAATAATATACCGGAAAGCACTTCAAACAATCTTTAAACGCCGAATGTTAAATTTTATAAGAAGTAATGAGCAAAGTGTTTTTTATTTGAATAAATTATTATGTAAAAATTACGAAATAAAAGTCATGAGTTTATACTTTTTCTCAGGTCAAAATTGAGTTAAATGTTACCATTCCTATTAAAAAATTAATTACACCATTAAAGGGTTTCCCTGAATGTGAATATGGCAATATTTTGGAACAAAACCAATAATGAATGTTTATTACTCATTTCAAGAAAAATGAAAATTTGGATTTGATTCTATAATTTTTCACAGCACTGTATATAAAGCTAAACGTACTTATGGTCAAATTATCAGACAACAAAACAGAATTCAACATTTTGCTTAATGATACTAGTGAAATTAATATGTGAACAACGTGAAAAGAAATAATAAAAATATAAAAAAATGCGGAGTGAAATATGCTAATTTATGGCATGTCGTCGTAGTGAATACAAAACTATATAAGAATTGTTAAGTGACTGTTGCAAAGTTTATCATATGCCAAGTGACGAGAGGTGTCGCCACACCATTTCCACGTGTTTTGTGCATTGGTCCAGTGTTAATGACCAAACCAGTTTATAAGCAATACATTGGCCTCTCTTCGTCACTAAAAGTGTACGAAATAATTGAATTGTCATCCAATGGTTTATGAATCATATTCATAATGAGATAGCATCATAGGATCAAGCATTACTGAGTCGTATGTAGTCCAACTTCTAGCAAACAAATTCAATTTGACTGCTCCAATCGAGGCAAAACACTCATTAAATGATTTGCGATTTCAAATACTGGACTCTTACGTAGTTGTTATCAATCATTTACTCTGTTATCAGAAAAAACACATTTTTATTCGTTAATTTATTGTTATTACTGAGATATATTAGTTAACCCAGTGTTTCTAATATTTGGAGGACTATAATACATTGGTTTCTTATCCGATCGCCAACTGTTGTGTATAACCATTTTATCTAAAAATAGACTCCAAAGTTCTAATGCTCTTTTGTAAACTTTTGAAGAGTATTAGACAATGCATGAGGGTCAGATCGCTTTTATTTGATTACTAGCTGAATTACCTGGCTTCGCACGGCAGAAAGTATAACGATTGTACATTACCAGACGTTGCTACAATTGGAAAATCGATGAAAATTGATTTTGATAATTGTAGAATTGAATACCTACATATTTGCTTAAGTACGTTCTTTCGAGTTTTTTGTACAATTACTGAAAAAAGTGTATTTTTCTAAAAGTGGCTGTGCCAGTCGGCGGAAATGAAGATAGTAATTTTTCTCATATTTTGAATTGTGTGGTCGAAAAAAAGGAAGAATCCATTAAATTCGGCAATTTCGCGGGATATCGAAATGAAGAAAAAAAAAAAAGGATGATAAAAGGATATCAAATATAATCAAATTTATGTCGGATATTTAAATTTTATTCGTCAATAATACTTATACGCTTATACCAACCAATCAACCAACATTGTTACAACTTTATTGTCATCGTCTTCGACGTCAATTGCACTCGCATTGGCATCACTTTTCTTCTTCTTCCTTTTATCAGCTAGGTTATGATCCAAGGAGGGATCACAACCCTCCCACTTCACCGCATTTCTACTGATCCGCCTGTGGGGTTCGCCTTGGCATCACTTTTGGTGGAATATTTCTCCTTTTTAGCAATTTGGAGGATTAAATCTGGCGTAGTTTTCAAAAAGTGGTAGAATTGCATTTCACCGTGAGAATCGCTTTCAATGTGTCGACTCTCGCGAACATTTGCGTTGAAGATGGATTTTCCTTTCGGTTTCGACATTCGTTTTTCTTTAGATTAACGAAACACTAATGCGAAAAAGTTCACTAAAACTGACGTGCAGCAAATTAAAAAAAAGTGACGCGCATATGAATGATAGTAGTAATGTGTTTGGTTTAAGGCTGAACTAATAAAAGAATGGTTTCGTACGACCACTTCCGAATACAAAGAATTTCTATTGTGCGACCATAATAGCTTTTTGTTTCGATTCGTTAAGTTTCGTTCACTTTTGATCACTTACGAAAGACTGAATCCATTCTTCTTTTTATACGAAAATTTGACAGTTGCACAGCTGTGAATGGCTATGAACCACACAATTGCTTCCGAACACATACGCCTATTATGGGCTACTTTTGCTATTGACAGTACTGAAAGAAACTTATGCAGAATTATGACATTAGCTTTCGATTGCTTCCGATTATTATATTATAATTCAACCTTTACTCGTTCGCTGTGAACGAGTACAATATCCGCCTGCTGTCATCGTTCAGTCTAATGTTCGCCACATATATAATTCAAAATATTATATACGTTAGGAATTTTGTATGAAAAAAAGGATTTAGAAAATTTTCGCGGGATAGGTTTTTAGGAGCTGAAAAAAGGTAATATCCCGCGAAAAAATGGGATAGATGGCAACTTTAATTAGAATCGAAGTAAAACTGTAGATCTGTATAAAAGGCAAACATGCAAACATTCTTCTTTCTTCTTCTTCCTTTTATCAGCGAGGTTATGATCCGAAAATAAGGGATCATAACCCACCCACTTCACCGCATTTCTACTGATCCGCCTGTGGGGTTCGCCTATTTGACCTCAGAAAATATCGGCAGGCTTGTCGATTTTGGATCACTCGGTTACTGAGGCCAATGAAATGCCGATGTCGTCGCATTTGTCTGATCCAGGCGTTTATAGGCCTGCCTTTCCTACATCGCGATGTCTTTGGAACGTGCATTGATATTGCCTTTTTAACAGGGTTCAAATGATCTCTTCTTTGAACGTGGCAATACCAGCTGAGCCGGTCGCGCTCTATTTTTTGTACGATGGTTTCCTTGATGTGAAAGCATTCTTCTTTATATATATATTTCCTAAAAAGAGAATTGCCACTAAATGCGAAGACCACAGGACAATCAGTTTAATGAGTCATATGCTTCGTCAGGCACACAAAAATGTCAGTTTTTTTTTTTTTTTTTTTTTTTTCTATCACCTTTCTACCGTAACCAAGTAAATGGGTTGAAACTTACGGGCGGTAGAGGAAAACATACGTATTTTGCCACTTAGTCTTATATACCTATATATAGATACATAACAGGATTTCTAGAAAACTATAAGAAGATATTAGCAATACCCTATTTTGTTTTAGAGAAGGACTCGGAAAGCGCGAGGTTCTCTTCGCAAAGAAGAAAGAAGCATGGAGGTAAACCAAGATCTGTATATATGTATGTTTCATAGATTATGAAAAAGCCTTCGATAAAGTCTGACGGAAAGTTATTAGAAATGCTAAGAAACAAAGGAATCGACGGTAGAGACTTGAACATCATTGAATCTCTTTATTATAACCAAAAAGCATATATTAAAGTGGATGTAGTAGAATCACAGAAAATTGAAATTCTAATTCGCCCACCTTATTTAATTTGTACTCCAAGCAAATTTTTAAATAAGCTTTTGAGAACGAAGAAGGAGGATTTGCGTTTAACGGGGTGAAAATACACAACATAACATAAGATATTGACGACTCAATAATGATTGCGAAAAATGAAGGGGAATTAAACGTGATGGCTAATAAATTAAAAAGAGTGAGCAATGAATATGGACTCAATGCAGACAAAGGTAACAATGGAGATCTAAAAATCGAAGACACTAAAGTAAATCGTGTGAATAGTATTAAATATTTGCGAACACAATTCAACTGTAAAGCAACATCAGCCGAGTAGATAAAATGCAGAATTGAGCAAGGCCGAGCAGCGTTCTGTCAGATGAAAAATGTACTATGTGGCAGCGACCTTCAGTTGTCTTTGAAGAAAGGCTAATCAAGTGCTACGTTTGGCTTTTGTATAGAGCAGAGACTTGGACATTAAGCAAGGCAATAATAAAAAGACTGGAAGCATTTGAAATGTGGCTTTTGCGAAGAGTTCTATAAATATAATGGACCGAGAGAATCTCCAATATAGAAGTTCTAAGAAGGATGAATGCAAAAGGGAACTCCTGAACACTATAAAAAGACGAAAGCTGGAATATTTGGGACATTTGATTAGAAATGAGAAGTATCAGCTGCTGCAGGTAATTCTTCAAGAAATAGACGAAGGAAGAGAACAGTAGGCGGACAAAGGATATCATGGATGAAGAATTTACAAGTCTGGTTCGGTCTTTCAGTAATCCAAATAATCAGGAACGGAAGCTCAAGCGAAGGTAGGATGATAAACAACCTCCCAAGAGGAGAGAGACCGTAGGAAGAAGATATATAAAATATTACCTCAAATGAACATGTAAGCAGTTGCGATTCATGGGAAATTTCTTTCAATCGTAAGCATAAGTAAACCTTGCTAGTTAAGTGCGCCAATTGTGTTGAAACGTAAATTACTAATAAAGACAAAACGAGAGTGCTTCAGGCTAGTGTACGGACTTTGTGTACAACTACCGTCTTAGCGACTCCTGGGGTAGATCTAGGTAAATCACTTTCCAGCGACTTTTTCGTTTGATATTATCGGCTTCTAGCACTACAGCATACATTATTATTAAATCTCCAATAAGACCAGACAAAATTGAAATGGGCAAGAGAGAAACGAAGTTATATAAAATTTAAACGAAATCGCTAAACCGTTTAAAAAAAACCCTAAGTAAAGTACCGTTAATTTTGACCCCACAGATCCCGGATGTGACTGATTGTGTTTGATTTAAACCCGTCCACCCATTCAGACTACAGTCAACTACAGAGGGACAGACAAAAAGATAGAATTGGGAAATCCAATTCTTTTTTTTAGTTCTTCTATAACAGTAATACCAAGATTAATCGAGATTTTGAGATTGATTTATTGGTGCAAGTAAGAAATGTACGACTTCTTGGGTTGATTTCAAATCGGCATCGCTTCGTATATTTAGTAATTTTGAACAAAAAAGTTTGTTTGTGTCAAAGATATGCTCGAATTGTTATTAATGGGTCGGTATCTTATCAGCGAGCGTTTTCAAAGTTTGAGGGCAGTAACTACCTACATTGATTTCTTATCCAAAATACATTCAGAGAATCGAATATCGCCATGTGTCACATACACCACAGCAGTGTATCTACAACGTTGTAATTTCACTAATCAATGTATTATATGATTCTACACGAAACGCTGGGGTTTCGTGAGATAAGACTGCATAACTTGTACACTACATTACAAATAGTTACAACTGTTCAAATAAGTTGAATGAAAATGAAAAAAACTTCTATCAGAGCATAGACGCCTTGACCCAAAAAGTCATAACGCGGTAGACTGACATTGTAATCTGCTTCTATTATACTTTATTGTTGTGTTCAATCTGCTTCTTTTGCCATAGGCCATTTCACTACGCTATGATGTTGCATCTGGATTACAATGCCAGGTTTTAAGTTTAGTGGTGGAACTTTTAATTGCGGGTAATATTTAGCTGTGCTTATCAACATTGCAGACATGCAATTATATGGCATGTCGTGATTGCGCAAAAAAGGGTATTATCGAAGTCTCTTTTAATGTCTCCTAGTCTATTGCATTTGCCAACTGGTAGAATGCGTCTTTTGTGGATTACCCGGAAATGCCACGTGCGCTAGGGTGAGGTGGGAGATTTGTGGGGTACACACGAATAAGAGTACTCACTTTTAGACGAAGAATTCTTACTTGTTGTACTAAGTACACGTATGTCGACACTATTTTTTGGTCTTTATAAGCCGAGGAATTTTTAAACGCTCTTATTTTACCAAGAGCCTTGAAATATTTTCGCCTGCAGTCTATCTTCATTTGCTCCCGCGACTAAATTAAATTGGGAGACGCTTTTTTAGCTCTGTGACTTTATGCCACAAAAAAATAATCAACCAAAACAGCAAATTGCAGCAGCCTCCCACAGCTGGCAACGAACATGTCTACAAGCAGCTACATTTGATATTTTGCTTCCGTGTAATACCAAATTAGACAAAACGAGTCCAAAGTAGATTTCCTTTTTGTAAACAATATGCAGCAGTAAAAAATAAAAAAAAACAAATTAGACACACGAATGGGTACTATGTAGTATGTTGAATGTAATTGCCGGAAAGTGAATGCAAACGTGTACACTGTCTAAAATGGATCGTATTCCAATCATGTGTGAAACTAACATTCGTGTTATCGTCTCAATTTATAGCGCACTACTTCAGATTGTGACCGTAGGCATATGACAGCATGTATTTTTGATTGATAACGGTCATTCGATTGTTTGCACTCACTTAATTGAATCACCGCTTAAATGGATTAAAATGAAAATAAACAATCTCCGTAGTGTTTTTAAAAGCCGTGAAGATCTACTACTACACAAGTATTGCGTGCATTCGTTAGATGATAAATGAAAACGTACATAATACTTTCTTACTGTACATAGCGCTACAGTCCAGAGTGGACTGTGTCTCTACCAGCAATACTCCCCAGCTTCCTTAAACTATTCAGCTGCCTTCAGCTACGCACATCAAGTTGGTGGTGGTTCCTTTTTTACTACTCGTGTCATCTTACTTGAATTCTTCTTCTGCTGCCTTGACCCTTCGGGTGAAATAAAAATAAGCTTTTACGGTTTTTCTGCTTGATGCGAATCTTACTATCCCACTTTGGCGCAACAGCTATTTAAGTGTCAGGGCCTAGCTTCTCGCAACCACTCATGTTGTGTGCGTTATATTTTCACACGAGTGGAAGGGACCTACAGTTTAGTGCCGTATCCGAACGGCGATTTGAGAAGCTTTTTCGTGACAACAATACTCTCGGATGTTTGTCAGACGCTCGCGAGAGGTGGGACCGTGAAAAAACTTTTTGGTGTTTTCTGGGATTCGAACTTGGAACCTCTTGCGCAGTGATCCGGCACACTAAGCACTTACGCCACGGCGCCCACGAACTTGTCTTGATCTCTATACTCGATATTATTTTTAGAATTTACAACATTTCTTAGGTAGTCCTTAACTACCTTAAAGTTGTAGCTGTACATTGTCATGGTCTGTCGCATGTATCTCTCATGTGTCCAAATATGTGGTAAACCCTCGACACTCGCCACTTTTACAGCGCGTCGCCCTGTTTTAGAATTTTGTTGATATTAAAGGCATCGATGATCTTCTTCTTCCTTTTATCAGCGAGGTTATGATCCGAAAATAAGGGATCATAACCCTCCCACTTCACTGCATTTCTACTGATCCGCCTGTGGGGTTCGCCTGATATTGCGCATCGATGTACTGGCTTTAATGATGTAGCATGGATTTTCATCTTCATCCATTGCAGTTGAACTAGGGTGCATGTTCTTTTTACCTCTCTGTCTCTCTCTCTTGCGTTAAACCTGCTTATGCAGGCTGGTTGTATGTCGCATTTACTTGCCGGTACTGTTCAAACGTTAACTTGACAGATTCAAGTGCACACTATCTTCAATGTCACTGATTGGCACTTGTGACTTGAGTCCTAGTTTTTAGTGTAGCCTTCCTGATATTCCGAGTATATTATTCATGATATCCGTTAATGTATGTAGCTTGCCTGTAACTGGACGGAGTCGACATTTGTCAAACTATTGGATGCGTGGCTTAGAACACCACCAATATTAAGACTAAAATTTACATCTTGACTTTAAGAGTTTTTAGAGCCTAGGGGTTATTTTCAGGGTTCGCTTATATACTCGTATCTAAAGTTATTAGTTAGTAGGTAAGGTATCACAGGTTTTATCCTCTTTCTGACCAAGCCTTCCTGATTACATAATTCGTCAACCGATATGTTATACTACTTTTTCCTATTTCGCGAGGTTATGATCCGAAAACAAGAGATCATAGCCCTCTCACTTCACTGCATTTCTACTGATCTGCCTGTGGGGTTCGCCTACCTACCGAAATGCTATACATGGGTTACAAAGTTTTTAAGTTAAAGTAGATGTATACTTAATGATAAATCGTTGACTCATAATAATGTTTCCATAAGGTTTCGTTATCAAGTTCGTGCAAATATGTTTTTAACAAAGATATTTCTCAACGACCGGAAGTATGGAAAAAATTCACTCTGACCTATTTTAATGAGAATACATAATATGTTAGTTTGAATTATTATAACTTGCGTACGTTTTTCGAACAGGGTTCCCCTTTGCCTGTAACTTAGTTCCAAATAAACTTATTTTTCTCAATGTGCTCCGAAGCGTACGCTGCAAAAGAAGTGAAATGATAGATAGAGCCCTGCTACACTTCCTACAAATGTATGTACATAGGTATGCAATGCTTCTACGTATTAATGTGTCCAGTTTACAACTAAACTAAATTAGCATAGATTAGGTAGGCTACTTATCATTAGGAGTTTTTTCAATAGTTTTTTTTAAAGATAAAGTTTGCGATTATTGTACTCGTAAGGTTGACACTACAGGCGATAGATCCGTTTTCTGGTTAAAAAAAAAAAAAAAAGTAAATAACGCAGAAATCGAAAAATTTCATAACGACCAAATAACGACACATCGTCCAAAACTGAAAGAAGAAATGGTAACAACAAAACACAAATGAAATGACTTATCGCCCAAAATTATTGCGCAATATCACACCCAAATCTTAAAAATGCAATATCGCTCAAATATTGCAAAATGAGAATTGTTACCTATTCCACATCATCAACGGAGTTAAGGATGAAGAGTGCAGAGCACAAAATATGTGGGATCCCCTACAGCGAACTTGCTGAAAGAAGGCCAAATCACTGCTAGGAGCTTCAAAAGCCCACCACCAACACGCCAAAGAAACATGGTGGTGGAGTGATGAAGCTATGGAAGTGATGAATGAGAAAAGCGGCTTTCAAAGCTTGGTCAAAGTACCCCTCTAATAATAGAGACGAAAAAGCTCGCCTCGAAATGGAATACAGATATTGCAAGAAAAAGCGAAGAAGAAGTGCCTCCAGCTTCAAGCAGAGAGTACGAAGAGCCTGTATCGGGAGCTGGAGAAAATATCATGTCTTTCCCCGTTGCTGATGCAAACCTGGCTATCCAGGAGCTGCGACGACACAATATGAACAAGAGCGCAACCATCTTCAAAATAGCAGCCCAAAGAACGAGGAATGATCAGGAGATTCGTTCGCCAAAGTTCATTAACAATGCTCATGGCCAGTTTCTTTTGGATGACGAAAAATATTCTGCTGAGGTGGCGGCAGTATTGTGAACAACTTTTGAATGGACAGTTTCCCCGGCTATACTTTCCAAGAGCCACCCTTAACTGTGAAGAAATACCCGAAGAAGTAAGTGAGGCGGTCAAATAACTAAAAAAACGAAAAGCGGTTGGGCCAGACGAGATGCCCTCTGAGTTCTGGAAAAAGATGGAAGACATCGGGTTCAGATGGCTCAGAATTCTTATCTCCAAATTTATGTGAGGCGATCCAATGCCGAATCAATGGAGGGAAAGCTACCTTCTCTCTGTATACAAAGGGAAGAGTGATACGCGAAATTGTGATAACTACCGTTCAATCAAGCTGATGTTACACGCCATGAAGATCGTTGAGCGAGTATTAGGTGGCCGACTGCGAAAAATAATACGGCTATCCGATGATCAGTGCGGGTTTGTCTCGGGTAAATCAACCACAGATGCAATCCAAAGTATAAGGTTCATAATGGAAAAACATCGTGATTCCTTAAAGGATTTGCATATTGTATTGGTTGACTTTGAAAAGGCATTCGACAGACAACCACGAGATCTGATATGGGTGGCGCTAAGACATCGATGGGTTCCAGAAACCTATGTACAGCTGATCATGGACATGTACGAAGGAGCAAAGACAAGAGTAAGATGCCCCGCTGGAGTAACCGAAGAGCTCCCAAACAAAGTCGGGGGGTACTAGGGAAGCGTATTAAGTCCTTTGCTCTTTATTACCGTCCTTGGCTATTTGCTTGAAGGTAAATTGACGGACTCCGACGTACATCAATTATTCTTTGCTGACGATGGAGCCATCATAAGTGAAGATCCTACATCCCCGCAACGAGCACTAGATGTGTGGGTGGACGTTTTGGAGGGAATGGGTATCGCATTAGTTAAAAAAAGACAGAGTACATGTGCTGCCCGTTCTCTGATCCACTCAGGCCTATTCCAGACATTTATTTGAATGGAACAGTGCTTCCCAAGTGCGAAAAGTTCAAATAACTGGGATCTATGATCAATAGCAAAGCTACCTGTGATGACGACATCAATCATCGCGCAAGCTTAGGGTGGATGAAGTGACAGGAAAACTTTGCTATCTTCTGTGACCGAAAAATGTCCCCTAAGTTGAAAAGAACGCTCTACACCGAAGTTGTGCGTCGAGCGCTCACATACGGTTCAGAATGTTGGACGATGTACAAAAAGTATGAGAGTAAATTAACGGCAGCTGAGATGAAGATGCTTCGCATGACAGCAGGAGTGACAAAGCTTGATCGAATAAGAAGTTCGAAGATCCGTGGAAGACTTCACGTCAAGGAAACCATCTTACGAGAGATAGAGCGCGACCGGCTCAGCTGGTATTGCCATGTTCAAAGAAGAGATCATTTGAACCCCAAGCACGAAAAATTTTGTGAAGTATTTCCCAACATTATGAAATACACGAATCCTTGGGCTTCAAGACCTAACGGCATTCTGGCGATACAGTTACATCAGGACGAAGTGTGTTCTGTTAATTCTTCGTCTTCGTCGCACATCCCACATATGTTATCTTTTGCTATGGCCATAGCCATTAGATGTTTTTTTTTTACCCCGATCCATGACCAGTTAAGAATTTTGTGATTAATTGTCTAAAGCACACGAGATGCCTGAAGTTGTCTGTTGATTCTATTTTTGAATAACTGTATATAGAGAGTGGTCCGACACGCTAACCACTGCAGCTCGGTAGACATACTCGTAAGGTGCTGTCGTCAGGAAAAAAAAGAAACTTATGTTTAGTTAACTCCTGCAGGTCATTAATGTGGAAAAGAAATAAAGTAGGAGATAGAATAAATCTTTAAGATACTGCAGCTTTACAGTAAATGTATAGACGGATACACCATGGACCACAACACGAATCAATCTGGCCATCCGCAGGGTTGTTGTGGTAGTCAATATTGAAGTAGTTTCCTTAAAAAAATAAATAAATAATAAATAATTATTTAAGTGACAGGGCCTAGCTTCTCGCAACCACTCATGTTGGGTGCGTTATATTTTTCTGGGATTCGAACTTGAACCTCTTGCGCAGTGATTCGACACATTAACCACTTACGCCACGGCGCCCAGTAGAAGTAGTTTCCCTAGAATTTGTGTCATCTGCAGTGATGAGATGAGAGGATACGCTTGGGGATTGCGAAAAGACTGCCTTGAGAAAGTTCAGCTTTTCTTCATTCTAATTGTCAATTTATTTGATTTTTTTTTAATTTTCAGTCTGAAGTTGTTCTTTATGTGAACCGATTGAACACAGAAGAATCAGTTATCCCCTATGAATACCATCACTTTGACTTTTGTACCATTGATGAACGAAACTCTCCGGTAGAGAATCTTGGACAAGTTGTTTTCGGAGAGAGAATACGCCCTGGGCCGTATAAAATTGAGTTCCTGAAGGATTTACAATGCGAAAAGGTACGATTTTTGATTGTGTAATAGTACAACTAACTACTAACCAATATTTTTGAACATTTCAGGTTTGCACAAAATCATACACAGGTGGCGATCCGGGTAGTGATCGCCGCATGATGGTCCTGAAGAAGGGCATGAGCCTCAACTACCAACACCATTGGATTGTGGACAACATGCCGGTTACATGGTGCTATCCACTGGAGAATGACAAACAATACTGCAGTACAGGTTTCCCAATGGGTTGTCTCGTCAGACATCTGGCCGAGGGCGATGAAAGTTGTCCTATCAATCCGAGCTACAATAAACCAGGCATCTACTATCCCTTCAACCATGTTGATTTGACAATAACCTATCACAGTGGTGCCACTGAAGAGTGGGGTGTTGGTTTCGGTGCCAATGGTGGACGAATTATATCAGTAAAAGTTGTGCCCAGTTCGATAAATCACAAGAATCCCGATAGTCCCGATTGCAGTGTGCGCGATCCAATTGAAATTCCAGCCAATACCTTGCCACGTGATGCAAAATTGCAAATCACCTACACGTATTCTGTTAAGTTCGTTCTGAACAACACAGTGAAATGGTCATCGCGTTGGGATTATATTTTGGAATCGATGCCACATACTAACATTCAGTGGTTCAGTATATTAAATTCGCTGGTGATTGTTCTGTTCCTTTCGGGAATGGTGGCTATGATTATGCTGCGAACCCTGCATAAGGATATAGCACGGTACAATCAAATGGAAAGTGGTGAGGATGCACAGGAAGAATTCGGATGGAAACTGGTCCATGGTGATGTATTTCGACCACCGCGTAAGGGTATGCTTTTGTCTGTGTTCCTGGGATCTGGCGTACAAGTTACATGCATGACGTTGATAACGTTGGCTTTTGCGTGCTTGGGATTCTTATCGCCTGCCAATCGTGGTGCTCTGATGACGTGTGCCATGGTTTTGTACGTGTCACTGGGAACTCCTGCTGGATATGTATCAGCAAGGATCTATAAGAGCTTTGGTGGTATTAAATGGAAGAGCAATGTTATGCTGACGTCAATTGTGTGCCCAGGGTGAGTGTTTACTATTTTTATTTTTAACCAACCAATGTACAGTTGATTCATGAATCGTAATATTTCCTTGAATATTTTAAATTTGCCTCTAAGCGATTCTCCTATATCTAAATTTCGAAAGTCGACAAGACAATATGAAAAGTAGGCGACCGTCAGCAGCTCTAATATCTTCCACGGCGGTACCTCTTACTACGTGGTTACCGTTCTTCTCATTTGCAGTTGCCAGTTGCTGTAGGGCCTTTGAAGTCGGTGGTAATTATGGTTCCGTTTCTTGGTCATCTCGGTCTCTATACTGATTTGTAGACGTTCTTCGCTGAGACATTATTAAGTATATTCGCTCGATGAATTCTCCTCCATTCATCCTCGTCGCAAACAGAACTTCTCGTATAAAGATGTTTTCTTCCGAAAAACTTCAATATCTATTCTGCTTTCCTGTTCATCATCGAATACTCTATATATAGCAGAATGAAACTTTCACTTTCTGTAGAGCATCATTAATTTTGTAGCTGTTTTCTATGGTCAGTCCTTGTCGAATCTCAACTAAAATTTCTTTCGACTTTCCAAAATGATCAATTTACCACGGCTCGCTACAAAGCCTTATGTATTCTAAATCGTAATACATTTGGAAAAACTTGAGGTGAACAGAAGGGTGACGACGCATGCACCATTCAGTCCTCGGAGTGGGTGGTGCTCAAAATCTGAGCACAACTACTGAGCCCATTAAGTTACGTATATAATGTATAAACGCAACGTTTTGTGCTCTGCACGGCAACACTATATCGCATAAACTCAAGCATTAAAAGCCATAACGAGAGAGTTGATTAACTAAATTTAAGTTCGACTATGATATGCAAAAAACCCCAACGATCGAAAAAAATTCAATGAAAAACATTTTCTTTCATTCCAGAGTCGTATTTTGCTTGTTCTTCGTAATGAATCTCGTTCTCTGGGGCGAAGGGAGTTCAGGCGCAGTACCATTCAGTACCTTGGTTGCTCTTCTGGCACTATGGTTTGGTGTCTCCGTCCCATTGACATTCGTTGGAGCATACTTTGGATTCAGAAAACGTGTAAGTACAATCATACCATACCCAGCGGATCATATCTTCAGATGCTTTCTCTTGCAGGCTTTGGAACATCCAGTTCGAACGAATCAAATACCACGACAAATCCCCGATCAATCAATCTATACACAACCAATCCCAGGCATCATCATGGGCGGTGTTCTTCCATTTGGCTGCATTTTCATTCAGTTGTTCTTTATCCTCAACTCTATTTGGTCCAATCAAATGTATTACATGTTCGGATTTCTCTTCCTTGTATTCCTTATCCTGGTGATCACCTGCTCAGAGACAACCATCCTTCTCTGCTATTTCCATCTATGTGCGGAGGACTACCATTGGTGGTGGCGCTCCTTCTTAACATCAGGTTTCACCGCTGCCTATCTATTCATCTATTGCTGTCATTATTTCGCTACAAAACTCTCAATCAAAGATGGAGCTTCGACATTTTTGTATTTTGGCTACACCGCCATCATGGTATTCCTGTTCTTCCTGCTAACAGGAACAATTGGATTCTTTGCGTGCTTCTGGTTTATCCGCAAAATTTACAGTGTGGTTAAGGTTGACTAAACCGGGGGCTAAAAAAGAGTCCGCCCGAACGCGCAATAAGTTAAAATAATTCTAAAGCAAAATAATAATACAAAAATATATATACATAGATGTATTTTTCTTACGTTAAACAAGTTAAAATGAAGTTTAAATTTAAAGCAAGCGAGGACGGACCCAATCATTGGTCATGAGAGTATCTAAATACGTATATATATTTTTTTTTCTTGTTTTATTATTTAAATTATAAATTCCTTGTATTAAATATAATTTAACATGATATTTTTGTGTAATATATTCAGAATGTGAAAGAGAAAGAAATTTTAAACAATTTTTATTACAAATAATTAATAAAAACAAAAAACACAATCACACACACACACACAACTCGTAAACGACTTTTGTTTCATATTATTGAAGAGAGATTCTTTAAAAAAAATATAAAACAAATTCATTGATCTACAATGTAGGATAGACAAAAAGAATTTATTCTAGTATCTGTAGATGTAGTGGAGAAGTGAGCTGAGCACAGTGTAAGTGTTCGTCTTTTTTTTTTTTGTGGTAATTTTAAAAATTACCAAAAGTAATACAAGTGAGAATAATATTAATAAAAACAAAACAGTCTGTCTGCGAGATCAGATGTATTTCTTAAAAAAGAAAGCTTATTTAAAAATAATAAAAATAATTTTTCTTTTCTATTACTGGATATGTATTACCGTGTATGTAATATGTGAATATGTTTCATTTTAAGTAATAAATAAGTCAAAAAACAAAATAAAAATTATGATACTTAAAATTGAAAAGCGCATTATATTATTTTGAATTGATTACTACGGGGTTTATATTCTTCTATCTCGTGACTTCAACTAAAATTCTATTGAATTTGAGCACTTTTTGTTAAGGTTCGACCTGTAGATATTCCATTCCACCAAGCAATCAATTTCACCTAAACGAGAATTTAACAAGTTCTGTGAACAACATGAACGGCCTGCTTAGCAGTGGTCTTGACTTAATAGCAGGTACAGCATAGACCTTGCACCCCAATCGCTGAGTTTAGTACAACTTTTGCTAGAGTTTAGCAGTCTCACGTAAAAGACATTTGTTTTGAGCACATCTGTTCAGCCATTGGACACTATACTCGGCACAGGCTAAGATCCGGAAGTGCAACATTGATACCTGATGTGAATTTTCGGCATGGTGTGATTCGGAACATTATCCAATAATGAAAATGCAACTGGACCGCACAAACTACCACCCGTAGCTCTAAAACTGTGAATCAGAACTAATATATATTCTCTGAAGCATTCAATCGATATTCAATAAAGAAAATTACATAGATCTGATCAAGTTGTGGTCGATATTGCTCCGGTACCATAAACACTGGAGTGGAATCCTCTAAGGTGATAGTTGATTGTTGACGATCACAATCATCCCTTTTGCTCTCTCTAAGGTGACCATCAGCGTGATCATCACCTTTTTGCGATCGTTTTTGTGTGACTGCGATCATTTTACGGAGAGCTAACAAAGTGTGATCATCAGTTTTGACTGTCAAAAATGTGACTATCAACTATCACCTTAGAGGATTCCACTCCTGTTCTTAGTGGTCTATCCTGCCACCACCGAATCTATCGCAACTGCACATCAATGATTTGCTAGAGTTGACGAATAACAAGATGCTCTTGCTCGAGGAACTTACTCACTAATGAACATTTGCAGACAGCCTTGCAGTGGTTCTGAAAAAGCCAAGGAAACTAGGCATCCTTTTGGCGTCACCGAAGTTAGTGGGGAATCTTATTAAGAGCCGAGAAAGAAATTACTTCAAATCAGCGTATCTTTTTTCACTATGCAAAGCGATTAGTAAGGTTCCATCTGTTAAGTATAAGGTTGGCGATGGTGTAGTGGTAATGTCATTGATTGCCATAGTAATGGTTCATGGACAAATTCCTAATGTCAGGAAACATTTATTTTCGTTATTTTTCGTTAAATAGTCAGTCCGATCAATTGCGAAAGTTTATGCCAACACTACCGTGAATACATAACATTGGCATTAGGTTGGTCATATGGCTGGAGAAATTGTTCATACTGTTTGATGTGAATGACATCAGCTAGTCAGGGGAAAAGCTCTTTCGACAGATCCTAACCAAAGCAGCAGCCCGTTTCATTCCCGCAGGCAGAATCCCTAAACTTAGGCCTAACTTTCCAGCCGAGGCAGCCCAGCTCACCAACGAACGCGACCTGTTACGTCCTGCTAATCCCAGAATTGATCATCTCAACCGGGAGATTCACCACCTAGTCAACCAACATCGACGGACAAAATGGCTAGAATACTTGCAGACCTGCAACAAAGGCCCCAAGAAGCTCTGGGCTACCATCAAGGAGCTTTCCAATTCCACCAGACGCAGGGACCTAACAACAATCACCTTCAACGCTTCACAGTTTAATGATCCAAGGAAATGTTCCTCATCCTTCTGTCGCCAATTCATCGGACACCCGACAAACTGCAACAAGATTAAACGTGCCATCCTCAGGAAACTTCACTGCCTTACTCCAGATACCACTCCTTGCTCTCGAATACCGTCCGAAGTCGAATCTGCCATCCGCAAAGCTAAACCCTCTAAAGCCATTGAACCGGATGGAATCTCAATGATTATGCTCAAGCACCTGAGGACTATAGGAATCTATTACCTTACCCAGCTGCTTAATTTTTCGCTTCAATCATTGGGTATTCCTGACCCCTGGAAGGGGGGCAGAGTCATACCGATTCTTAAACCAGGCAAGCCAGCAGACCAAGGTACTTCATATCGCCCGATACCTCTTCTCTCTCCAGTTGCGAAAATACTCGAAGCTTTGATACTACCCAAGCTTCATTCTGAATTTCAGCTAGCCGACCACCAACACGGCTTCCGCAAACTGCGAAGTACAACAACAGCCCTTTCCGAGATCACAATACACATCACACAAAGTCTTAACCAACAACGACTGTCCTAGTTGCACTGGATTTATTAAAGGCGTTTGATACTGTTGACCTAGGAATTTTACCTCGAGACATCATAGACTCACAACTCTCAAACTCCACTAAACGATGTCTTGCCAACTACCTAAATGACCGACAGTCCTTCGTTGAATTCGGTAACTGTGAATCGCAATTTAGGTAAGTCAAGCAAGGGGTACCTCAAGGAGGAATCATTTCTCCGATCCTTTTTAACTACTACCTGGCGAAACTCTCCACACCACCACCCGGAGTCAAACTGGTATCGTATGCCGACGACTGCACCATTCTCGCCTCAGGAAAGGACATCCGCTCAATCTGCCGTAACATCAATGCCTACCTTTATGAATCGGAAGACTTTTTTGTCAGTCGCAATCTCAAACTGTCCCCAGAAAAATCCTCATCCACCCTATTCACCACCTGGACCAAAGAGGTAAACCTACAATTCGATATTGTGATACATGGCAGGGCGATCCCGACAACGAACCATCCAAAGATTCTTGGAGTCACATTATTGATAACCTACTGACTTTCTATAGTCATTCAAGAAATGTCAGTGAACGAGTCATTCTAGGAATAAGGTCTTAAAATCCCTGGCCGGTAGCACATGGGGGAAAGACAAAGAAACTCTCCTCACCACATATTAAGCAATCGGAAGATCGGTTCTCAACTATGCGGCACCAATCTGAACCCCACGCCTCAGTGATCCTCAATGGCATAAACTCCAAGCAAGCCAGAATGCTGGAGTGGAATCCTCTAAGGTGATAGTTGATAGTCACACTTTTGACAGTCAAAATTGATGATCACACTTTGTTAGCTCTCCGTAAAACGATCGCAAAGTCACACAAAAACGATCGCAAAAAAGGTGATGGTCACCTTAGAGAGAGCAAAAGGGATGATTGTGATCGTCAACAATCAACTATCACCTTAGAGGATTCCACTCCTGCTCTACGCATTATCACAGGCTGTCACCGTATGTCCCATGAAGATCACCTTGCATTAGGAAACAAAGTTGCTCAAAGTCAAAGAGCATAACGAACTTCTATCGAAACAGTTCCTACTGGCTTGCAACAACACCGCCCATTTGTTCAGCTGTCCGTCGCATCCCACAACACTTACACCAAGATCCTTATGGACTCACCCAGTCGAAGCTGCCGCTTTCTTGGGCCTCGACCTTACTGGTGACAACCCACCTACAACACCTTAACGTTTGAACCAACGAATCAACATAGTTGCTACAACAACAACATCAGCTAGTCGAGATAAATATACTGTGAATTATAACCAACGACAAAACAAGAAAACAATGCTCTCCAGTTATTTGGATACACCCTCATATTTTTTTTTTCTGAAAGCTGAGTCTGAAACCACTACACCAATCTTTTCCTTTCCCTTTGCCTATCCTTTACAACTTACGGAGTTTAGAGTCTTCGAATCGAACGCAGAGAAACGATGCACTAGAGGGCTTCCTCTCCATAGGTGCAGCGCAAAAGTTCAAGGGGACCTCAACCAACTTGGAGTGCTCAACTGGAGGCAACTAGCTAGAGACCGAGCTAAATGGAGAGGATTGTTGGTTGAAGCCCGGTTTCCCCCGAACTGTAGCGCCACTTAAGTTAGTAAATTACGTAGTGCAATCATGTTCTTTTTTATTATTTGCGTGCACTCAATTATACCCTTAACACGTTTTTACACAGTGCGGGCGTTGGAAAGATAGATGGAGAAAGAGAGAGAATTGCATTCAAAAGATTGCTCACTAAGTTAATATGAAAAAAAAAGCCCCAAAGCGTTCTCTACGTCCACTCGACAGCACACTTGGAAAAGGAATTTACATAACAGCAGACGGCGCATTAACATTCTGTCAGCCTGTTCTAAAGATGTTGGATGTTCCGAAGAAGTCAACGGCTCTGGAGAACTTGCAATATAGACATTTTTAAAACGCTTTACGGTGAAGCAAATAAAGAATTTAAGCACATCTGCTATGCAAAAAAATTGGCTTATGATGAGGAAATTTTTGAAGTAGTCAACAAATCAATGTCATTTGCTGACTTCTGGAAAGCAGTAAAGTATGTCAATGGTCATTCCAAAAGCATTGCTAAATCACTACATGCTCCTCAACTTCGTGAGCACTTCTATGCTCTCTTCAATATAATTCAACTGTCTCCAACCTTTCAATATGCAGCGCCACTTACCATCGATGAATTCCTAGATGCTCCATTTGATTTGAAAGAAGTTAACCTCGTTATTGAAGCAGCCAAGTTAAATAAGGCACCCGGAGACGACAGGATCCCCTTCGAATTTTATAAAAACTGAAACTTCTGAATTTCTCTCGGCGTTAACAAATGAGTTTAATCGAATATTCGAAACAGGCGATGTCCCAAGTTCGTTTAAAAAATCGGTAGTATTTCCGCTTCATAAAAAGGGTGCTTTAGATGACCCAGGAAACTACAGAGGAATATCTTTTCTTAACACATCGGCGAAATTGTTCGGCGCTTTATTGTATAGAAGACGTGCTATATGGGTGGAGAATACCAACATATTGAAAGAGTTTCAAGCTGGTTTCTGAAAGCAATATTTGACGATTGATCAAATCTTTACATTCATCAATATAGCTGAAATCTTCAAAAATAAGAATAAAAAACTGTACACCTTCTTCGTGGATTACCGCGCTGCTTTCGATTCCATTCCGCATGAAACTTTGTTTTACAAGCTCAGCATGCTTGGAATTTCAAGTAAAATTATTAATATTTTGAGATCGTTGTACGAAAACAACTTAGCTTATGTGTGGGATGGCGAACTTATCTCTGATGAGTTTACAACATCTATAGGTGCGAAACAAGGGTGCATCCTGAGTGCACTTCTTTTTATACTCTACATCAATGATATTACTGACTCAGTAGGGGGAGGAATTGTGATTGGTGGTATGAATATCCCTGCACTCATGTACGCTGATGATATAGTCTTTCTTGCCGAAACAGTCGATGGAATGCAGCTTATGATTAATAGGTTGGCAAGTTACTGTGAAGCCTGGAATCTTGCCGTCAATTTAACGAAATCGAAAATGATGGTCATAAGAAGAGGAGGTGGCAGATACTCACGTAGTGAAAAGTGGAGTTTTCAAGGAGTCTATCAGGGTTATCGTAAATAAAATTTTCCATCGGAGTTTTTCCCCCCGAACAAAAATTAGTTATCTTCAAAAATAGAGAACAAATTAATCAGGAAAAAATTAAATATCGCGATTGCGTTGAAAATTTTCCTGAATTGTCATTCACGATACCTATTTCTTTTCCGCGCAATTATTTCCTCTTTTTTGAACATATCTAATTTTTGTTCGGGGGAAAAATTCCGAGGGAAAATTTATTTACGATAACCCTGTATATAGAGATTGTACGAGAGTATAAATATTTAGGAATTCTTATCACAGCAAATCTTAGTTTGACTAAGCACCTTCAAAATAAGCTATCAGAAGCTAAAAGAGCAATCTCTTCTGTATGGAATCGCTGCATTGATAACAGAAACATTTCACATAATGCGAAGCAAATGATATTTCGGACAACTGCTGCTGCTGTACTGTTATATGGGGCTCAAGTGTGGGGACACAGCACTTTTGAGGCTCCAGAAAAATTTATCCGCTATTTTTTGAAAATAATTTTCAGACTGCCAAACAGTACTCCCAACTACATGCTTCACTTGGAATGTGGAGTGCCACCCTTATATCTAGATTCTTTAAAACTGCATTTCGATTATGTCATTAAAATTATGATGTTGAAAAATGAAAGACTTACAAAGCTTATTTTGTCGCAAATGTTGTTGTATAGAGGAGGCTTCGTTAAAGAGTGGGACCATTTGGCATCCGCCTGCTGTTTAAATATAACAATCGACCCTGAGGAACACCCAGCATCTGCAAGGACGAAGTTTAATGAGTTGCTATTAGCAACTGGACAGAGGATGTATGCTCAATTTATAAATGAGGCTAAACAATCTCAATATAGAATGATCTACAGTAAATTAGCCTACAATCTTCAGGAAAACACGTATCTCCTTAACTCATATAAAATAGATATGATTAGCACGATTTTCAAATTAAGGGGTGAACTAAGTTAAGGTGTACTTCATTTCTCATCGACCGGATCTGTCAATCTTGTGTGACCTTTGCAATCTTAGGGAGAGAGAGAATGTCATTCATTTTATTGCACCCAGTCCTATCCGCAAAGAATTTCGATTCAGATACTTTGGATCTTACCATCTTGGCGAAGACAAAGCAATGGGTATACTAAATGGGGTAAAAGGTTGGGATCTACTCTATAATACCGCTGTAAGTGCACTTCGATACCGGAAATGAATTATAGATGGCGACTTTTAAGACACTTGCTTTTATTTGGTATAATAGATACACGTAATAAACAAATACCTTTAATGTAGTGAACAATTAATGTCAATCTGGTAGACGGCCTAAGGCCAAATCATACACTTAAGTATTCTAATTTGCATTGCAACTTTATATATATTGTACATTTTACGAAATTAATTATTCTTGTATAGACATTTTTATAATGAAATAAAAGTTTTTTTTTAAACTAAACCAATGCGTCTTAACTCCAACCAACTCTTTACTAATTGCCGACTGTAAGGGAAACTACCAACTGTTCAAAACTTGGAGTGCAGCTGTAGCGCAATAGCCAAGTTCGTATTCCTGTGCTTACCTCTTTGGTGTAGCCCCACACTGGGCTGGAATTGCTCTAATTAGCAGCATAATATTAGAGGTGTGTTTCTTAAACCTAGCCGGCCAGTAGTTGCTAGTAAAGTCAAATTTTACACATAAAACAAATACAAACACCGGCTAGCTACTACTCTTGATTTAATCCCCAGCCAAAAAGTGACTGGCTGGGAATTTTGTGATGCCGTATGTTATGTTCGTATAAAATCGGCTGGCAAATCGTTTAAATGAATGACTGGCTGGCTAGGTTTAAAAAAAAACACTACTATTATGAACTAGCTTGGGAACGATATTAATGCCTATTTTCGGGGGCACAGTGATGTTCCGAAAAAAAAAACGTTTTTAGGCGCACAATAAGAATGCAGAATAACTTGCCATACATACATACATTTTCAATGCTGCTTATCCTTAATGAGGGTCGCGGGGGTAGGATGCTCAGTTGGACTCTCCATCCTTCTCGATTCTCCGCCATTGACTGCAACTCATTGTGGAAGACGACTGATTTTGTTTTCGATATCCTCCATGATTTATTTCTAAATCTACTTGATGCAAACTCACTTTGCAAACAAGCCTATAAAAAAAAACCAAAGAAGCTTATTTTGAGAAAAAAAAATAATAAAAAAATCAGCCTAGGCTTGGGTTTTTTTAGTTTGGATTTGGAGATAGAGGAATTTGG
Organism: Brachypalpus laphriformis; assembly: GCA_945910035.1. Taxonomy (NCBI): domain Eukaryota; kingdom Metazoa; phylum Arthropoda; class Insecta; order Diptera; family Syrphidae; genus Brachypalpus; species Brachypalpus laphriformis. Next base: position 133,271,726 of record OX246755.1, read on the forward strand.
CAGAGAGGAAAAATATAAGAAAAATAAAAAAAGAAAAGAAAATTTTAAATTTAAAAGTGAATAAAAGGGAATCATTTTTCGAAGAAAAAAAAGAACAATCTAGAAAAAAAAGGATATACAAATCTAAAAGTGAATAGATGGGAATACATTCCCCAAAATAAAGAACCATCGCGAAAAAATATATATAATATATGTATATCTATTAAAGAGACGGTAAAATAGGAAGTGAACATTGAGAAAAAAATGCCAGTGTTACCCACCAATACCCGGACGAGCCCCTACTACAAGATGCAGTGATAGCAAATAGTTTCATCTTAGTTTTAGTGTTAACCAAGTAGTTACTAACGTTTGTTTGTTGTTTTTTTGTGTTTTTTTTTAATTTCTTTTTAATGTTTCTAAATTTTGATTTAGGGGTTGGTTCTAACCGGACCAATATATAATATATATTTTAAAATAACCATTCGTAGTTTAGTAGGGAATGCTGTCATTCTTCATCATCGACAGCGCTGCCGAACAAAGGATGAACTGGTAAGTTTTACTTAGTATTATTTTTTTTCCTTGCAAATTATTTTTTTCATATTGGTTTGGTTTGGTCACTTATACCCGAAGATTATTTTTCCTTTAAATGAATAAGATTTTTTTAATGAATAAAATATTTGCCAAAATGACCAGTTTAAGTTGTTATTGTAATAACTTGTTTCCATGCCAGTGACCGGAGAGAAAAGTGTTGCAATGAGGTGTTAGTGTTTAAATCTTAGTCAACAATGGGGTTACATACCAAATAACACTCTCTATGTAACCATTGGTTGGGCGGGTTGAGAAGGCATCGGTGAGGGAGAACAACATCTTAATTTCTCTCAGGAAATGTAAACACTGTTGAACTCTAGCAATGTTTTTTTTTTAAGAAAAAGGAAAAGAAAACCATATTTAAATAGTTTTGATTTCGGGTTTTATTATAAATTTTTTTTTAGTTTCTCCGCACGCATGAAATTATTTTTATGTAAAGGTTCAAACTGTTGGTGGGCGCAAAGAAACCCCCCCGATCCGACGAGCTAAGCTAGCTAGTCCTTGCGAAATATCGTACCGTTACATCATCATAGACAGCCCATTCTTTCCCTTTATTCCATAACTGTTTTCTTAAGACTTTAAAGAATAGTCAGTTCTGAGTAATGGATAACATAAAAATAAGCGTTTGAGGATGAGTTATGCGCCTTCGAAATAGCTGCAATGGGTACCACCCATTTTCAATTTCAAGAAAAAGCTCTTTATGGATGCTTTGTATTTTATTTATGTGAATAAAATAACATTACATATAGATTAAAATACAATAATAATGTTTGTAAACAACATTCAAACATTTTGTTCTTTTCATAATATATGTTTTCATTTTTTTGTTTTGTTTTATCATTAAAGAATAAAATTGTAAAACAGTCTATATTCTGTTTTTTTACGTTTTCATAATTTTTTTTGTGATTTTTGTTTTTGTTTTAATTGTGTTAAATTATAAATAATTTGTTTTTCGTTTAAAATTTTGGAGACTTGTTTAAAAATGTTTTCTATTTTATTATTAGAGTTCAAAAATTCTGAAAATAAAATATTTTAAATGTTTTCTTTTTTTTTTCGTATGTCGTTTCTTCTCAACAATGGAGCAACCTCCTTCGATTTCGAACTTGCAAAAATTGTATGCTACATTCTTAGTTTGCTATTTTCTTTTTGTTAATAAATTGTTTATTGTTCGTAAACCTACCACACTCACTCACGGTCTTTACTTTTTTTTTTTAATTGAATCTATTTTTATATTTTATCATGTATTTTCATTTCTAAATTAAAAAAAAAATTGGTTTGATTTTTTTTTAAAAAAGATTTCATACATATACACAATAATTCTTAACCAATGAATGATATTAAGTTTCCTTTTAAAACATTTAGAATTAAACAAGATTTTAATTCGCTAAGTTGTTTTTTTTTTCTAATGAATTAAATATATATATCTTTTTTTATTAAGTACACATGCCAGTGAGAGGAAAACATGTAGGTAAATATTATAATGTTCCACAGGTATGTAAACTTTTTTTCTAAAAAAAAAACTGTTTTACTTCATTTCAAAGACAAGACAATAACTTTGGTTGCCAACGTATATGAATCTAATTCATCTATTCTCTAAGCCGAGTCAATTTAAAGTCCTACGAAAGGAAAGTTGCATTTTCTTCAAGTAGTTTGATTGTAAAATATCACGTAGGGCATTCGGGAGTCGAAGATATTGCACGAGTTGGTGAAAACTGACAAAAACTTTTTTTTCGCTAAATTAGTCAATATGAATTTATATTTGACTGATTTAAGAGGTGTTAGTTCCTATAATGGTCAGATTCACTGAAATTTTTGTTCAACTCGCGAGTAGTATTAGGACCCCAATAACATCCCATGTGATCTGTAAGAGAAAAATTTCTTTCACCCACAAATTACTTTCGGTACGTTAACCAATTTAATGCAAGTGTTGGGGAACGCCATGTTTGACCGATCGATGTAGAAAATCTCACATGAAAAATCTCACAGACTGAACGTCGAAAAATCTCGTGGCGGAATTGGTAACACGCCCTGAGCACCAGCATGTGAGGCCGAAAGCTATCCGGTGTATGAGTGATTGTTTCCTATGAAACAAACTAACAGAAAGTACTGATTTCCAATTTGATAAATGCAACTGAGCACCGAGTGGAATAAAGAGACTCGACTTGTAAAATAGGAGCGATAGTGTGCTAAATTTGTAACGATGAAATGCACCCTTCGATTGTTTTTGATTGAATATCAATTGTCATGGATAATCGCTATCGGAGAAGAATTTAACGTTGTGCAGTAAGTTAAATGGCTTCAACTGAACTTTAATCGATTAAAATTGAAATTCATGGCAAACTGTCTTAAGTTAAAACTACGTATAGGTCTCCAATCCTAGATACCGCGTTTATTCACCCCGTTTCCCGTTGGCGTTTTTCGCTTTTCGACGATTGTCGAATGCTATAAAAAAATTTATATCTACGAATTTCTTATCGTTAACCATTACTAAGAAATTTTTTTGTGGTGTAGAATACTATTACAACTCTTTCGCAATGAAAAAGTTATGAAAATGTATTCGTTGTATATCTGAGAAATCAAACGACGATCGTCGAAAAGCGAAAAACGCCAACGGTAATCGGGGTGATTATTTAATACATACAATTTTGTTTTCTAATTAAAAATTTAAGAAACAAACATCCACGATGACAGTTGAAGACTTTCAAATGATTTTTACTCAAATCAAAATATAAACCCGTATTCTGGTATTCGAGTTGTCTTTATTTTTGCATTTAATTCACAAATGACCAACGAATTTTTGATTGAATTTGCTTACTCTTGATAAATTAATCGGCAACCTGGTGCATATATTATAAATGGTGCTCAGCGTGGACTCAGCTCATGTATTGATGGGTTTAGGAAATAGTTAGGCTAAGCAACAATGAAGGTCGCTCTGAAAAAAACACTCTGGCACAAAAAATTCGAAAGTTTTTTTGCGCGTTTAAGGGAAAGTAAAAACGGTCACAATTTCACAATCGTTAACAAATTACTCAATTTCATTTACAACTAGCCTTTTTTTAAAGAAATATGCTTTAGATTGAGTGGAAAACAGAAGATAGATCCTTATTCTCTAAGTCATGTCATCCACCGACCCTGAGATTTATTTCTTAGCTATCTATGAAAATTTTCTTCAGCATATTAACAGACAGCTCGCAAAAACTGTTTCGGGTTTTAGTTAGGTGACATAACTTAGGGAATGCGAGTTATTCCTTATAGGGGGTGAAAACTACTAATAAAATATACGGCTATATTAATTTGAAAAATTTCCGACGCAGTTGCTAAAATATAAATTGTTTTTTCTAATAAATAATTCAATTTAATTTCAATGTCTGTTTGTGATATTCCATAATTATATATAACATACTTTCTACGATTTACAGAAAAAAATGAATACATGTATACATATTTCAAAAGTGAGTAGATATCACAAAAAAACTAGATTCTAGAGAAGAAAAAATATACACTACCGGTCACTTGATTACCCTCATTTAAAATTTCGACATAAATCATAATGAAGCGGTAATATTTCTTCGGGTCCATTTTTAAAACTTTCAATTTCACTTTTTCTCTGCTACCTGATGACAAACTTTAAGAAATTGCATGAAGCAAAAAGGAAACTCCCCATTTTCGGTTTTTTGCCGACTTTAACAGTGACACTTGGATTACCCTCACCAGTAAAAATAAAAGAATAAACAAATGTTTTTAATAATTTTTTTTTATTATTAAAATTTTGTAAGTCCTTCGTTTTTGCATACAACTTATTTTTATTTTTTTTAAAGATCGATATAATTTTTTTTAAATAATTTAATGGAATTTCCTCAGCGTCTTCAATGGTTTTAATAAGTCGTTCTCTATTTTCGAATTGCCTTCCTTCTGCGTAAACTTTTCGCGACAGCCATTCCCAAACATTTTCAAATAAATTTAGATCGGGAGATAGAGGTAGCCAATTCAAAACATCCACATTGTTGGTTGTGAATTACAGTTTTACACGTGCTGTTGTGTGGATGGCTGCGTTGTCCTGCTGGAAAATTCCCCGTTGCCACTCGAACATTTCGTGGAAATTCATTATCTGCAATTCAAGAAGATCGACGTAATCCGCTGAGTTCTGCCGACTATTGCGCCATGAAATGAAATTGCAGCCCATAAAATGACGACGTGACAGGAACAACTCCAAATTCCTCAAATCATAAAAGTACAAATCCATCAGGGGCATTCAAATTAAATTTTTTCTCGACGAAAAAAATGACGGCTTCCAATTCTTCCTTCCAGTTAAAATGAGTTCCAATCGACGATAATTATTTTTTTCAAGTTTTTGCCATCGGAGATGTGGACACTATTCAATCACTCTATGAACTTTCCGGACACTGGCTAAAGATCCAACTTTCGAATTTGAAGCTTCGCATAAAATGGACCTACGTTGTCGTTTTGCTGTCTCCTTGGGGTTTTCCCATCATTTTCTGGATCCTTTAGAAAATTGTTAACCGTCCAAGGATCTCGACCAATTTCTTTAACAATTTCTTGGTTGGAATAATTTTTTTGCCTGAATTGCAAGAAATTTGCCATTTTCTAAATTACTTGTGTTTTACCTCGACTCATCTTCTTTAGAATGCAACAGAAACACAAACGATTTTAATAAACCAAAAGTAGCAAACAAAAATAGAACACAATTTTATTAACTTTAAAGGACCATGCACTTTGAATGTTGTAAAAAACTTATGAGGGTAATCAGGTGCCTCTGTTAAAGTAGGCAAAAAACCGAAAGTGGGAAGTTTCCTTTTTGTTTCATCAAATTCTTTTAAGTTTGTCATCAGGCAGCAAAAAACAAGTGAAAATGAAAGTTTTAAAAATTAATCCGAAGAAATATTAAATGAGGGTAATCAAGTGACGGGTAGTGTACATTAACATCTACGATTAATTAGAAAATATATCATGTATATATGTATGTTTATTATATTTTTAATTTTTTTTATAAAAATATCAACCAAACTTCTGATTCTTTTTTTTTATTATTTAATTCCTTTTTGGCCAAAAAAATATTTAAAAAAAAACTACATCATACTTTTTTATTGAATTGATTGAGCATTAAACTAACAAGACTAATAAACACGAATATGTAATTGCATTTTGTTTTCTTCTCTAAGAATATTTAAAAAAAAAAAAAAAAAAACTAAATGAAATTATGTAAAAACAATGTAGATGATATTGATGTACTTTTCGATCTTCAAACAGAGTTTCATCAAATATGTAACACAACTGTTCTAATCTTACCAATACACTTATTTGATCATTCTCGAAAGCTTTTTCTAATAAACACCCGAGTTTCATGTCTTAATACAAAAAATTCAACTACTATACATAGGTAATCAACGAAATACTTGTAGTTGTTTTGATTTGAAATGTAGGCAACTGATAGTTATATTTTTTTATTTAAGAGTACAATCAAACTACACTTCTGTAATAGTGTCTTTAACCCTACTTCCTAGTACTAGGAGTTACTCTTAAATTTGTCCGGATACAGCCCGCAATAAAAAAACAGCTTCATTACTCTCTCGAGGCATATAAGTAATGTTTCGTCAGTAACCTTAACCAAGTTGTTTAAAATCGAAAGCGCTGAGTTTCCAATTTACAGTAAGTTCAACAACAGAGCTATGTATATGTTAAATTTGGTAGGTAATAAACTTACATGCTTGGTTAGTTCAGAGTCCGTCAACGCAGCACATCTCATGGCAGACACGAGAAATGTGGCAATGATTTAGTAAACCATTTAAAACCTAACGAAGCGACTAATAGGCTAGTATAAGACGATACTTCCGTGACTGCATATGTTGATAACGAATAAATCACGACGCATATTGAGCTCTTCGAATGAAAGATTATTGGTCAAATATTTGATCCTGTGTGCGAAGTGGGCGACTGAAGAAGATTCTACTAGGAACTCTACCAGCTGTATGAAATGAGCAAGTAATAACATAAAAAATAATAATTAAGGTAAGTCGCCTATATTGGCTTGGCTACACCTCGCCAACAGATGAGGCATTGAACCACCTTAAAAAAAGCAAGTAATCGCAAATACCACGAAGCTTATTCTCTCTACGGTGTGTCAGAGAGAAATTATTTAAAAAGGTCGAGAGCCCGATATGTAAAAAAATAATCATAACTCTTCTGGTGTCTTTGCTGTGCGTTGTATTCGTGGTAAAGTTCATATAAGTTTGGGGTTGAAACCGATGACATAATCTACTGAATTCTTACACACGATTGCCGCTAAAGGATTTACTCTTCCAGCCTGAAGGTTGTGTATCAGAGTAAGTGCTTGCAGTATAAAGAAACACAACACTAAGTCCACACATTTAGTAGTTTTTAAATAAGGATCTGAACAAAGGATATACTGTTGAGACTGCCGTCATAAAGCGCCCATAATCCAGATGTACCCGAATCGAGATCTAGTCTTTTACTTTATAAGAACAAAACCGAAATAATCATGCCGATTATTGAATCCGGCGGATTGATTGCGAAGGGATCTCATTCCATCCGCACCTATTCCCCATCATTGAAAACTTCGGCTAGCAAGTGAACGAATGTGGGTAAGGAAGTGACAGAAAGTAAGCACTATTGAAACCGCAAACGATTCGCACTCCATACAAAGTCAGACGTTTTCAAAACGCATCAAAATAGCTACGGATTACGGCAATAGTTGGTAATTTTTCTCTTCGAAATGATGAAAAGCAATAAAAAGTGTGTTTTAATATACATATTAAGATAGATAGATAGATACGTATCTGAATTTAGGTTTGGGCGGACTACAAGTCATCTTTACGAAAAAAATTGGCCCATAATAACGTGAGTTGAAAGCTACAGGTGTTGGGGAAAACAACAAAGTTTATTTCACTCCTTTGGAGTAATGTAATTAAACTCATGTGCTTGAAGGACTGCACGGAGAGTTTGTTTGAGACAAAGAGTTATGCTACACCAATAAAAACCATTGCCTCTACCTGTAGTATGCCACAAGATATGGATATGTATCTTGAAAGTGAAATGAACTTGCTAACTGAAACATCTGATGACAAAAGAAATACGTCCGTAGGCTTAGGTACCGTCGAGAAAAAAATCAAATGTGTGAAAAAATATCCGAACTGCTTTTAACTGTTAGAGTAGAATCTGGGGAAACAAATTCTTGCTTGAAAAAAAGTCCAACGGTCAATAGATCGACTGAGTGACTACCAAAGAAAAGAGAATGCAATCCATCAGCCACGGCTAGAAGAAATAAAAAGGCACAATGAACGCGTGGAACAATTGACAGTAGAAAAAAATTAATTAAAAAGAGATGTCCTTTAACTTGAGTTAATGATTTTTCAATATATTTCGCCTGTTTTGAATATTTGTTGAGGAATATTTTCATTTGACAGAAAAAGGGCTAAATTCGAAGTCGTTAATAATGTGCTTTTGCGGACCGATAATGTAGTTCATCCGGCGGTTTCTATAATGGGATCACACAGGGAAAGTGAATAGGTGCGGATCGGATGAGATCCCTCCGCAATCAATCCGCCGGATTCAATAATTGGCATGAATATTCGATTTTGAAAAATACAAGCATAGCATACTTTAACTTTGAATGTGTGGAATGATGATCTATGTATGAGTATGTAACGGTTTTCTATTTACTTTAGGTAGCTTATAACCCTTATACTTTTGTTTCCTCTATTTATTTTGCATTAATAAAACTAGTGAAGTTGACTTTATTTTACAACATTCCTTGGAGAGTGGAATTATTTGAAATTAGCTTATTAAAACCGTTTGACACTTGTCCTATGCTTGTCTTTTTTACAACACACCGAAACCACCTAAAACACTCACTTCGCGATTCCGGCCATCAGTTTACTTCTAAATCGTTTTTTCACAACTTTGCCTATGCGATAGAGATATAATATTTATATTCTAACAAAGTAAATATATAATCATTTGAAGATATATATCGTTGAAAAACGACAACGGAAATCGGGGTGATTTTCCAAACATCGAACCACATCATCAATATTATGTCTTTTTGTATCAAACAAATAAAATAAATCTACTATAGTGATAATAAAAAAAGATAAAACAAATCCTATACTGAATTAACTTTCTGAGAATTATATTAAAACAAACCAAAAATAAATTTTAACATCCTAGATATATTGTGGGAAAAATTTACATATACCATCCATCATTTTTGAAACACATTTAGAAAGAAAATTTTACAAATAGAAGTATGTATAGAAGAAAATGCGATTCGAAATTCGATTGACGAAAAATATTAATTAATTCTTTGATATAATTTAATAAACTTTCTTGAGTGAATCTCAGATAATTAACCATTTATTTGTTTTTGTTTTTTTTTTCAATAATTTTTTTTTCTAAAACACCATTGTTTGTTGCATTGAAACACTTAAAAATTGTGGAAGGACACACACACACACATATAAATAAAATTGGAATACTTTTTCCCTTGCTTTTTGTTTGCGCTTTGCTTTTCTTTCATGCTTTTTGTTTTTGTTTTTTATTGTTGCTGTTTTGATATATCTTTTATTATATATATATGTATATATATATGTGTGTATATTTCTTTTAAGTAAATCACATTATTCTCTCAATAATTAGTACACATTTAATAAATTGAAACAGGTAAATTTATAACAATTATATGAGATATATAAATGTATTTCTAAATAAAACGAACTTTTTTTTTTTTTTTTTTCAAAAATTCAGAAAATACTCGTATGCTTGCGAATTAATATTTTGTTTTAACATTTAAAGAATAAAAACAAAACTTGTTTTTGCCAGCTTTTGACTTTTGTTTGCTATTTGTTTTGTATCTCACGTGTTTACTTGGCTCTCCTTTGACTGATGAAAAGGATAATAAATACATAAAGTTTATCGGTTTAAGCTAATTTCTGTTGTACGTAAAACGATAGCAGTATTTGATGTTTTTTTGTTCTTAAATACAATAAAAAAAAAATTCCGTAAGAATAAAATTAAAGAAAGGAAATAAAAAATAAAAAATAAAAAAATTTGGAATTGAAGAAATTGCGGGTAAAATTAAAATGTCTACACGGCTTGATCCGGCAGTTGTTCTTTAAATTTAAGGGTTTCTTCGAAAATTAACGTTTTTAGTGTTTCACGTGGAAGATCATCGAGTTCCATGCCGATGCGGAATGGTTCATCGGCAACGGGCTGGAAAAACAAACGATGCATTTGATAAGTTTCTACAGTCACTGGGTATAGTAGCGGAAATACTCACCTCATCACCAGGATCGTAGTATTGCTCCAAGTAGGGATGTGCGAGCGCTTCTTCCACTGTTATTCTATTGTGGGGATTAAATGTAAGCATCTTGCCTAAGAGATCTAGCGCTAGCTGGTCGGCGTTATGGAACAACCGTGACCAGGGTACTTTTGGCTTGAATGGCAATGATTCCAAGTAATTACGAGCCTGAAAGTAAACATAAAAATGATAGTACTAAGAAGAAGAATATCATTATATCGAGCATCTTTGGAGAAATAAAATAGGGCAGGGGTGGTCTTGTTGATATTCTGATATCTGTAATTTCATCGAATTGGGTAAAAATACTTTCAGGATACATACTAAGTATTAAATAGTAGAGATGGGCTATGTCGTGAATTTGCATTCAGAGTTATAACTGTGAATGCGATTTCTTATTCACTGTGAATGTAAACTGCTACTGTAAACTGCTAATGGGGATTCGCAATGGAGTTATATTGTATGATTCTTATTGCGAAAATGTGCTATTGTTGTGCAAAAATTAAACATCCGCAAACGTGAAATGGCTTGGTTTTTAATTGTTCACGTTTTCGCGATATATCAGTCAATAAATAACGATAACAGTTTTGTAATCAGTAAATGTAGGTCTAGATATACCTGTCTGGCAATTTTGTCTAAGTCAGACCTTATACCTATGTATATATTTATGCACACATATGTATATACGAGTATGCACATATATACATACATATATCCTTTCATTTAAAAAAAACAAAATTTAGTCGCATATAAGACACAGTAGAATGCTTAATTAGAATATGCTTTTTTAAATTCGTTGTACTGGTTCTGTAAAATAATTTCGACCGGCACAAATTACATTTCGCGAATATTTTGTCCACTTATATAAACAAAAATTCCGAATAAAGCTTATTCCAAATCGATATTTGCAACGCAAAAGCAGCAACTGCAAGTATAACCCCTGTATAACCCCTATAACCAATCAACCAAACTAACAAACCAGCTACGAGTGCGATAGCAGCAATAGCAACAAAGCAAGTTAATCCCTGTTCTGCTATATAGCAATCAACCAAACTTACAAACGAGTTGCGACTGCAATAGCAACAATAGCAGCCATACCAGCATAGCAAGTATAACCCCTGTGCTGCTATATAGCCGTCAACCAAACTTACAAACGAGTTGCGACTGCGATAGCAGCAATACCAACGTAGCAAGTATAGCCCTGTGCTGCTATATAGCAATCAACCAAACTTACAGCCCAGCTGCGACTGCGATAGCAGCAAGTATAGCCGGCGGTGCTATATACTAGCCAACCAAACAAACTTACAAGCAAGCTCCGACTGCGATAGCAACAATAGCAACGCAAGTAAAATCTGTGTTGCTACAATATATACCAACCAACCAAACTTTCGAACCAGAAACGACTGCGATATGCAACCATATGAGTTGGTTTGGTGCTTGTTGGCGTATCATAAAAAGCTTCGCACACACAATGGCACATGTTCGAAAAGAAAATTGGATGGAGACGTTCAGCAGATAACGTGCAAAAAGGGTAGTCTAGTTTTATAATTTTATTATGGCTCTTCTTTAAGTTCTTCGCATGAGACAAACAGACATTTGTGTGTAATGTATGAAAAATGAAATTGTGACTCGCGAATAGAAGCCAGACAAATTATCATTAGCAATAGCAGTTTATTTATAAATTATTAACAGGTTGCGAATGCGAATTTTCATTAGCAGTGAATGATTAGCAGGTTGCGAGTTTTTGCTCATCTCTATTAAATAGTAAATAACTAAATGTCTTCACTGAAGCAGCTACAGGAATCTGTTAAACGCTAGATTCATCCCACAACTATTGCGATTCAGACTTTTGACTCTTGGTTCATAAGCCCCATACGAGGACAATGGAGCCTAGATATAAAGGGCGTTATTACTTAGATGGACCTTACGGTGTACACACCTCTGTAATAGTTAATCTTCTCTTACGCGGTGTTTGCAGAAATCCGAGACTTTGGGCTCGTGTAATTGAAGCGGTGTAACTGTCAAATCGAGCTTTCATTCTGTCCCCTATTTCCGATATTTATGTTATCTAAAATCTAACTAATCATCATGAATAGACTCACACTTGAACAACGCTACCAAACAAAAATATAGCGGTGCACACAGTCACCGACTTCGGCGGATTTCCACTGTGTGTAAGTACACCACTTTTTCAAAACCCATTATCAAAAGTAAAACATATTTTTCTCTCTCACTCCGTCTATAGAATTCGGTTCTTACTTCTTTCGCGAGTGATAGTTTTCCCGCTTAAACCCCCGGCCCCAAGGCCGGGAAATACAGTGGTGGCAAAAATAATAGGGACAAGACCACTCAAAAAACATTTTTTTATTTTCTATGATATTTCTTTAATTAAGAAAAGTAAACCAAAGTTAAAATGATAACTTTCTTAGTCGACAGAGTGTCTATCAGAACTCAACAACTAGCATGGACATAGGCATAGTGGGCGCCGTGGAGCAGTGGTTATTGTGTCGGACCACTGCGCGTGAGGTCCCATGTTCGAATCCCACTTCTCGCAAACGTCTGACAAACATCAGAGAGAATTAAAAAATAAATAAATACTAAATAAATAAAAATAATAATAAAATGGCACAATTGCCTGTGCCTAGCTTCTTGCAACCACTCGTGTTGTGTGCGTCATATTTTTTCACACGAATGGAAGGGACCTACAGTTTAGTGCCGTATCCGAAGGGCAATTTGTTTTTGAGAAGCTTTCTCGTAACAACAATACTCTTCTTCTTTTAGCTTCCTATTTATTGATTCACGATCACTCATGAATGCCAGTGGATGGGGCTGCATGCGAGAGTGCGCATTCATGCGCGATGGAATTCAAACATTTTTGAATTCCACATTCATGCGTGATAGTGGATGGCGATGAATGTCATTCTTTTCTCATTGCATTTTTTCTCTTGCATTTGACCGTGGACGTGTGCGTATCGAAATGGCAGTGAACGAGGACCAACTCGGTGAATGTTTGAAGATCGATTCTAAGATAATTTCTATAATCGCGAGGCTATCTCTACTTCCTTTAAAAGGTTTTCATGAGTAAACTTTTGCCTTTTGAATAACCAACCCTTAGTCCAATATTTATGTTTACGTTGTCCCTTTTTTTGCGATTTTTTGCCACTCAAAATCTTGTAAATAACAATTAATGCCAAAGCTTCACTCGTTTTGAAGACAGAATCGCCGTTCGTCTTAACCCCTGGTCTCCACTGGCAATAATTCATTGCAGAAATATTTCATGCAATCGAAATTTCCAATGGAGACCGCAAATTTCTGCTCTCATTTCTTGCCATCTCTGTGGAAATAAACCCTGAAATAAATTTGACAGGGAGTGTCAATTTGAGTTTTACTACGAAGAAAACATGGCTGATTGGTGCTTGACATGAAGTCTGAAATAAATATGTCTCGTGGAGACTCGGTGCCAAGCAAGAATTGGTCGTTGCTTGCTCTTACGTGATATGGTTGAAAATTAAATTTCTTGACATAATTTGCCCACCGTATAAAAAAATCAAAATTTCTAACATGATGTCTGACATAATGTTTGAAATAAATATGTCTCGTGGAGACTCGGTGTAAGAACCTTCTATTTCCGGTCTGGAAGCGTGAGTGATAGTGGATGGTGAGGAAAAAATAAATAAAAAAAACTCATCACTCCGGGAATGACATTTATGAGTGATCGTGGATGGCCAGCTTAAGACTAGCTGGCTCGTGCTCACCTTGCTCGCCTGCCTGCCTGGCACATTTAAATTGCACTCAAATAGAATACACGATTACACGAATACGACTCACGTCTCTGCACTTCTACATCTACGCTGACTACTCGTAGGTAGTGTGTACACACATAAATGTACAATACATAATGTAGAACCAAAACAAGCACTGACAAAACTTTTACGCTTGAGCAGACACAAATTCATTCGACTTAAGCTCAAGCACGTATGTACAGAAAAAAGAGAAATAATTCGTTCTTGCTCTCTTAAAAAATTACGAATAGGCCTCGTAAGAAAACTAAAAGAAGAAAACACCACTGAGATTGATTTGAAAATCTTGGTCAATTAAGAAATAAAAAAAAAAAAAGGAATTTTGCAAAGATGTTATTAATATTGCTCAGCTTTTAGAGCATGTAGAAATATAACTTTGGACTTAAAAGATGCGTATTTAGAGCTCTAAAAACTGAACGTAGTTTCATTGAAATAGAAGAAGGAAAAGTTTACTTTTTTGCGTTAAAAGACTAATTATTGAATTTCTTGGTCTTTTACAATCAAAATCAAATATTTTTGTACGCACAACCTGCTCCGTATAAAAACCTAATTAACAAAAAAAAAAAAAATTATCAAAATCCATTCAGTCGTTTGGTGTGTAGGACCTTGCAAAGAAATATTCACTTTCTTTTATATTATTAGGATAATTGGAAGTATCGATCTTAGCCGAGCATTTTGAACAACTGCTTAACCCGCCATACACGAGAAGTCAACTACATTATGCGCTACCTTACCAGAGAGTGGATGTACTGGATTGCAAAATTACGTCGCAAGAAGTCTGCACAGTTATACATCGATGCAACTTAAATAAAGCCCCAGGAGAGGAACGCATACAGTACAAATTCTTCAAGTACGCTACGAATGAATTCATAGAAAAACTTACGGTTGCTTACAATTTCATTTTCGAGGTGGGCGAAGTGCCGCCCAGCTTTAAGAGAAATATAATCTTCCCACTGTTCAAAAAAGGAGATCGCAGTGATCCGAGTAACTATAGGGGCATAACCATCCTGAACTCTATAATGAAAATCTTCACCGGAATCATCTTGGATCGGCTGTCCGCATGGGTGCAGGCAAACGAACTACTCAGTGAGTATCAAGCGGGATTCAGAAAGAACTACTCCACAGTGGATAATATCTTCACTCTGACCAGTATGGCTAAGACTTATCTCGACAAGGGCAAAAAACTATACGCGTTCTTCGTAGACTTCAAGGCAGCTTTCGACTCCATTGCCAGAAAATCGCTGTTCTATAAACTTAGTAATCTGGGAGTGTCAACGAAAGTACTTAAGGTTATACAAAGTCTTTACGATCAAAACAGAACTGCAGTATGGGATGGTCACAACGTGTCAAACTGGTTTGATTCGCGAATGGGCGTTAAACAAGGATGCCTCATGAGTCCCCTACTCTTCTCTCTGTTTTTGGACGACTCTTGCCTGGCGGAATTGAGTTTGACGGGGTAAAAGTAAAACTTCTTATGTTAGCGGATGACATAGTCATTCTATCGGAAACGCCAACCATGATGCAAAACATGGTCAACAAATTAGAACAATACTGCAGTTTGTGGGACTTACAAGTGAACACAAATAAATCAAAAATGATGGTCTTTCGGAATAGTTTTGGGCGATTCGCAAGGATTGAAAGATGGACTTGGCAAAGCGAAGAATTAGAAAATGTAAAGGAGTACAAGTACCTCGGGGTCATAGTAACACCGCGAATGACTTTCAAAAAACACCTGCAAGAAAAATTAAAAGAGGCAAAAAGAGCAATCAACTGTAGTTGGAGAGGCATACTCTGTAAAAAAAATATTGCTTTAAGCACAAAATATAAAATCTTTGAAGCAGTAGCGAGGTCGATCGTGCTATGCAGCCCAAGTGTGGGGCATCTACCAATATGAAGAAGTTGAAAAGTTGTTGAGGTACTTCATTAAAAAAATATTTAGATTGCCAGAAAACACCCCAAACTATATGCTCCACCTGGAAACCGGACTGCCCCCATTATATATCTATACACTACGACTGCACTTTTTGTACATTGTAAAAGTAATGTCCCTTCCGAGCCAACGTCTGCCACACATCGTCGCAATGCATCATATACGCCGTAAACTACAATTTTTCAATGAATGGTCTAGATTGTGCAACGAACATGATGTCGAACTAACACCCTACAATGAAACAACATAGAAAACGACTTTAAAGGAACTGCTAGCGAAGATTGATTTATCCACCCGTGCCGCGTTTAGAGTAAAAGCCCAGCAAAGCCTAACTAGACATTCGTATTGTACGCTACAATACGACCTAGGTGAAAAAAAAATTGCTTTCACGATCAAAACACCATATACACAATATCGATGATATTCAAGACCAGAGGGGGGCTTTTGCAGTTAAATTACAGGCCGCATATAACCATCCGGAACGAGGAGGCAGAATGTTCTTTGTGCAATCTACGAGCTATCGAAGACGTACATCACCTAGTCGGAATATGTCCAATACTGAGGGGGATTAGAAGAGCACATTGGGGAAAACATAGTTTATCAACAAGCGAAATCATTTCAATCCTAAATGGCCAAAATTGGAATACACTGTCTAGCTACTTAAAGTTATCATTGAAATATCGACAGCAAATAGTAGATGAATCATTTTAAATCACATTTGTACATGCATTAAAAAAAGTAAAATTAACTATTTATCACATTTTCTATGATACCCTGCTATGAATTGTAAATCTCTTCTATCCGGCTGACGGCAAATGCCAATGCTGTATTTTGTGAATTTTGTAATTATTATTTTTTTCTTATTATCCAATAAAATCACAATTATTACTTATTATTAGGGATCTACCATAGTTGCATTACTGACATCTGTGTGTAATTATCTAGTTATAACTACATATGTATATGACTTAAAACTATACTATAAAGCAACAACACGAAACAGTATGCTTCATTTTATTTTGCGAGCTGCAAGAGAACTCAGCAACACATAAAAGCTGAACCAAACAATTCCGCTTGGAAAACTAATAACAAAAGTCTGTTGCTTTGGTACATAGGTACATACTCTCTCTCTGGGAAAAGGCATACGTGGGTTAAGAAATAAAACTAATGGGCAATACGATTCCTGTAATAAGCGCAAGATCTGCAGAGTGGAGATCACTCAATCATTGAACTCCTCAAAATCCACAGGTTCCTTTTACCGACATAGAAGCGAGAGCAATGAATAGCGATTGTAATTTTTAATCACGCAATACCCATTACCCAAACTTAGAGACTTATCTAAGTGCTTTTAAGTGTCTATGTACTGTGGAACTGAAAGAAATGAACTTCTCGGCTAATTATTTAACGGATGCTAATGGGTTTCCTTCCAGGGTGTTACGCAGTGCATCATTATCCAGTCCAACTGGAACCGGCCCAATATTTCGCAAACCATCTTTGAGTCTGGCTTTCACTTATGACCTGTCTGCCATAGACTTCAAACAATTCACGTGAAACTTCCGCTGCATTATGATTTTTATGACATTCCCAAAGCAAAACTTGGCGAATATGCTCCTTGGTCACTTCCATTTCAAGGGTTAATAACTCACACAATATTCGGTCTATTCGGTTCAAATTCTAAACATCGAATGAAGAAAAGCTATATATCAAATACTAAAAATAGAAAAAGACCCATGGAAAAATCTTATTTACTAGACTAAATTTGATTGTATTGAAAATTCGTATTATTTATGGGATGACCCGATTCTTACACATAAGTGGGTACATACCTTGTCATTGATAATACATTCCAAATCCTCTTGTGATGGTGATCCTAAGACACCAAGAATATGATTTAATTGATCAAGATAGTGTTTGCCAGGGAATATTGGTCGATTACTCAGCATTTCGGCCAATATACAGCCAACTGACCACATATCAATTGATTTCGTATAACCCTATAACAGTTTCATAAATTGTAAGCAAACATATGAATAATAATGTTTGTATTTGAAACTTACTTTTGAATTTAGCATAATTTCTGGTGCCCTATACCATCGTGTAGCAACATATTCCGTTAAGAACCCTGTATGATCATGCTCTGGATCAGCCACACGTGCCAAACCGAAATCACAAATCTAAATTAAGAATAAATTTCATATAATCGTGAAAAGAAATAAATTATCAAAGAATTTTTACCTTCAGATCGCACGTTGTGTTTAGCAGCAGATTGCTGGGTTTCAAATCCCGATGTAAGACATTTGCCGAATGGATATATTTTAAGCCACGTAGAATTTGGTACAGAAAATAACATATGTGATCATTACTTAGCCTCTGTTGAATAAAAAATAAATTAAGTTTTAATATGAGATTTTTGTAAATGAAAATATATAATACATTAAATTTGTTTGCAACAATAATGAGTTAGTTTAGACTTGGGAATATGAAGAACAGAATAGTTTTCTGATAAGCAATCGTTTTTGGCAAAATCAGAGTGAAGTTCTAAATAACCATCGTTGTGTCATGTAGATGCGAAGAACAACCAACCTCGTAATCTGTCTGGCCTTAATACCAGAGCTATTTATTCTCAATCCACCCCATAATCGCCAGATCGCCGAGGTCTTCGAGGAAGGGGGACCCTAGATGAAGTATTCTTTTATGCGACAGGGCTGGACAAGTGCATAGAAGGTGAAGGATGGTTTCCTCCTCGTCGTCGTCCCTTCAGCTCCTGAAGAAGCCGTTGGAAATGATGTCGTCTTTTGGGATGTTGGCTAAGGGACAGTGTCCAGTGAGAACACCGACAACGCAGCTGATCTGTGATCGCTTAAGTCTAACCACCTCGGCACTACGGTTTTGGTCCAGCCTAGGCCAGATTTGTCTCTCATTGTATACATATGTATGTATGTATGTATGCTTTGTGTAGAATTGAATGGGTTACAATATTTGACATATGATTAACTCTCGAGGTCACACGTTCTGGAAATAACGCGGTGGTCACAGAGAATCATAATGACCCCGGCTATGTTTAAACTACTGCCGCGTCCGAACGACTCATAAAAATTCAGGATATTAATTTGAACACTTTAGAATGAGGATGGAAACATTTTTTTATCGAATTTTCAAAATGAAAAAAAAAAAAAAATCATCATCGACCGCCAATAACGTATAGTAATTTTGACTTAAAGTTGCGCTTGGGGTCATTTTGACCCCCAGAGACCTCGAAGTGTTAAGGTCGGCTTCACTCAAAACTGAGTTTAACATAACGCTGCGTTCTAAGGCTGATAGTCTTGTTCTAGCTTATTTAATTTATTTTAGAAGAATCTCTAGCTGAGAAATACCAATATCTCATTTTTCATGATCCCAGTGAAGTTCACTCCAAATTGCCGAGACAAGTCTCCTGACAATCGGCTAAATTTTATAACAAAGATTCGGTTATCCATTCTATTTCCATACCGTTCGCCCGATGTGATCGAGCCAATAAAACCCAAGTATCTTGCCTAGACTACATCCGCACCTTGGTACAGCTCATAGAATTTGCAGTCATATCTTATCCTCCATACGCTCTAAGTCCACACAAATCTATCTGACGATGTATTTTCTTACGAGTGAGCTCAATATTTGGCAAAGTGGTTTCCTTAAGTCATTTTTTCTCAGATTTCCACGATGGTGTCGTTTGAGGAATTTACGTTTACTCCGAGGTAAGTGAAGTCGTTAAACAAAGACAAAGAGGCTCATACCCTTAAGAAAATAAACCCCTTAGGCTATATACAGTTGTGAACATAAAAATAGCAGTGCTTAGGTACCAAAATTGTAAATACATTTTATTTGAAATCCTGAACTTGACCATTCGCTTAATGTATGGAATCATTCAGCGCTAAGCTATAGCTATGTTGAAAGGAGTAGAATGTATGTGGTTCCCCTCTTTTAGACACATTACGGTCATTTTTGTTGTTCAATGTTACTTTTTCATCGAACATAAAAATAGCAGTCTGTAGATCTTGCATTACAGAAATATCGAAATCAACAATATTTTCTCTCTAAGCGATATAAAAAGTAAGTTTTAACTTAAGAGTAAGCGGAAAAAATAAATATAAATCATTTTTTTCTTTTCTACGATCATAAGTGGGTCGGTACCGTACCGGTACCGGTGAACAACGAAAGTTGATAGTAAAACTGAAGGAGGAAGGGAAAACATACGCAGAAATTCCAAAAATTTTTTCATGTTCTGCGAAAATGGTATCCAATGCAATTAAGTATGTCGAAAAACCAGAAAACAGAGGTCCGAAAAGGAAAACAACCACTCAGAAAGATCGAAAAGTTGTTCGGATGTCTAAGATGGAACCATCAAAATCGGCTGTCCAGATAAGAAAAGAAATGGATATTCCTGTAAGTGGTATGACAGTGCGTAGAAGATTACTGGAAGCCATTTTGGCTGCTCGCAGTCCAAGGAAAAAGCCATTGCTCACAAAAAAGCACAGAGATAGACGGGTCGAATTTGCCAAAAACTTTGTCAGTTGGCCAGATCACAAATGTCGGAAGATGAGTCCAAAGTTGTTCTGTATGGAGGCGTTGGTTCTCGCCAATATGTAAGACGTCCGCCGAATACAGAACTACAGCCGAAATACACGACAAAAAGTGTTAAGCACGGTGGTTCCAAGATCATGGTGTGGGGACGTTTCTCCTACTATGGAGTTGGTCCGATCCACAAGATTGATGGCATAATGGATCAAAATGTTTACGTTGATATCTTAGAAAACATTATGTTGCCTTACATCTTGCGAAGAAATGCCACTGAAATGGGTCTTCCAGCAGGATAATGACCCAAAGCATACGAGTTGAAAGGCAAAAGAATGGTTTCGGGTTAATAGGATTCAGGTCATGGACTGGCCAGCACAGTCTCCTGACCTGAATCCCATTGAAAATCTTTCGATGGATGTAAAGAAGGTTGTGTACAAATCAAAACTGACCAACAACTTACAGCTCTGGGACGTTGTAAGAAATGCGTGGTACGCAATACCCAGACAACGGTGCCAGCGGTTGGTCGATTCGATGCCGCGACGGTGGCAGGCCGTAATTGACAAATCTGGTAGTGCCACAAAATGTTAATATTACCTTAAGTTTTTGATGAATTATCACTTCCATTTTTTCGGTAAATAAATGTAAAAATTAAAGTCCTTAGCATCTACTGCTATTTTTATGTTCACTTCTTTTTACTACTTTTGATAATACTTTTTTTATTTTATTTTCTTTTCCGTAATGTTATGTTATTAGACTATTTTTCCTCAAACAACAAAGCAATCTGGCTACTGAGCAATATGAATTTATAAAAAAGTAAATGATTCTATAAATATATAAGTTTTTCTAAAGTTTGTTTGATTACTGCTATTTTTATGTTCGCAACTGTACGTACTTGATTTTGATGAGAGAATATTTTCATGCAAAGCGATACGCTCTCATGCATTGGAAAAGATAACGCAAATTAGTAAAAGTAATTGTCTACGTAGACGACATTGATATTATCAGCAGACTGAAGTGAGCATTCACTTAACCTATGGCTAGTATCGATTCAAAAATGCGCAAAGTAATATAAAGCAATGTAAGGGTTTGCTGAAATTCTGTGCAGCATCCGGATGCCGATGAGACATCTTTCAACAATTTATTGCTGTTTACCCTATGCAAATCGGTTGTTGTTAGCGCACCTAACTCATAAGATTTACTTACGTCACGTTGATTAAAAATGATTTACCAAGTATGGGTATGAGTGATATATATAAATTGTAAGTCCTTAGTCAGTGATATAAATTTAAAAAAAAACGTAAACTCAAATATTATTGAAAACTTTTTTGATGAATCCCCTATTCTGCAAACAAGCTATCTTATACAATACAATCATCTATTAGACTTTCCATTAGGAACTAGAGTTTCCCAGAAATTGGTCAATTACATCGCTTGTAAATAATAAATATCAGTTCGCTGTGCCTCGCAGAAAACGTACGTAAACATTTTCAGCATCCTATTGGAGACAATAATAAAGCAATTTTCAACGCAAAATAAATAAATAATAAAAAATGTACAAAAAAGAACAAAGCAACAACAATAACCAATTTAAAAAAAAAAAACATTTTCCTCGTGAATCACAACCATTGAACCATGCATAGCGCACGCTGTCCTCTCGACTGTCCCACCCCGCTCCAACCGCTTTTAACATTCGAAAATCAGTGTGATGTCATATTTTAATTTAGTAATTATTAACAAAACAGAAAAAATCATATTTTCCCAACGCGATGACGAGCGAAACGATACAGTGATAACAGCAAAACTGATGCATAATATGTATCTGTATCTATTGCCTATACCTGATACGGTGGAACGGAGTGCGTAGATAGCAGATTCTGATAAGTAAAAATGCTCACTGATGTTGTTTACATTGTGACAAGAACCTCCAATCTTAACTAGGTAGGAGTGATTTCGCAGAGGTGGGTTGTTGTTTATTTTAAAACCCCATGGCGCTCTATTCTTATATAGATAAGGCCCTCAGAGGCAAATGATTATTTTCTCAGGTATTTCAACGATAAGATTACCGCGAAAATATTCCTTGCCAAATGTAAATACAATGAAATATGATTGGGTGTGCAGAAAAAAATAGGACGAATACAGGTAGGTAAATGGAAAATTAAAAATAAATTATAAATACAGACAAAAGGGTTTCGAAAAAGGTGATGGACAAGGGCATGCTTACAACGTTTCAGCTGTAAAATTCCAAAGTTTTCCCATGGAAAAAAAAAATGCTTTACTCTTTATTTCATCGAGCTGTAACTTCTGTTAAACTAATACATATTCATGTTGCGCGTTTCGTCACACTGATGACGGTAACAATTGCAGGCAGGAGGGGGAAGTAGTCCATTTGTTTTTATGCGCTAGTGAAACGGAACTGAGTGAAGAGCAATTTCCAATATACTCGTAGTAGCCCTTACAGTGGTGGAAAATACACAGCACACATATGTATCACATATCAAAAATTTTGAGTAGGGATTGGTCGGAAAACTAGAATTGATTTGAGACAATAACTAAGACAACAACTAAGCTCGTAACATAGTGCTAGCTTTACCTCCTCATGATGGCATGTCTATTAGCTTAATACTAGACTAGAAAGGAAAGTACGTTCAAACTAGGTACCATTTCTCGGAATTCCCGGGTTCGCATTGCACCCCTCGTAAAGAAGAAGCAAATACCTTTTTCACCTTTTGTATTTGTGGTGGAGGCCTGACAATTGGAAAAAGGCGCATAGAAGGATCGAAGATTCAGTGCGGAGTTTGATAGGACTGTTGTTCAGACAGCGAAGTGAAGCGCAAAGAAAGCGACTGGGCAGACTCACTACAAACTTTATATTTGGGGTCTGTGGGCTTATATCCTGAGACGAAATCGAAATGTTCATTCTGACCCCAAAATTAACGGCACGATTTTGAAGAATTGCAATTTTCTTGAAAACGGCTCTAATTTTACGGTTCAAACTTCATATTTAGGCTAGTTTAGACGTTTGCTATTACGTTGTACGTAGTTTTAGAATAACAAATATTTTGTTATTTTCAAAAATCAAAACTTAAAAAAAAAAAAAAAAATTATTTAAAACATATAGGTATATACAGTGACGAGCAAAAGTGGACAAATGTTTTCACTTATTTGAAAAAGTTGATTAAAACTTAGCGTTGTAAACAGAGACGTAATCATTTTTATTTTTTATTTTGTGTATTGAACGAACATTTGTTTTCTTTAATTAAATTAAAAAAAAATATTACATTATACAGAAAATAAAAAGATAAATGAATTTTTCGACTTGGCCAATTCTGCCGTTTCAGGATAGAGTTTTTTTTTTTAATACGAGTATTTAGTCCATAAGCCTTCTCTTTTTATTACTTGCAAACAACCCCTTGGCATACTCTCTACCAAATTGTGAAGAAATTGTTCGGGAATTCGGCTCCATTCCAGCTTAATTCGATCCCAAAGCTCATCAGGGGCCTTATTTTGTACTGCTTTCGGATTCGGATTGCCATACGAAAATGTAATCCGATTCTAAAATGAATGGGTATTTTGTATGGTTCTCGGATTGCTTTCTCCTTAAAATAGAACATTTTAGACAACTTTTTCAAATACATGAAAACATTTGTCCAATTTTGCTCGTCACTGTATGTAGATGGAAGCTCGACTTGCTGTAGCCAATCTGGTTGATAACTTATGTTACTGTCTATTTTTTTATGTTAATAAGTGCAATTTTTTTCTTATCGTGGTGATTTGTTTATATGTATTTTGACATTTTATTTTAATTATCAATTACATATTTTATCAGTGCCAAAAAAAGAAAAAACGCTGCTAACTAAATAAAAATAATATAATATAGTTATTCTAGGAAAAGGTGTTGTTTTTTTTTTTTTGTTCGCTACTGTAATATTTTACCCTTTTTATCTTCGCTTCTCTATTGCTAGGGCCAGTAACCCAGCCAAGTTTGTCTATCGCCTGATGGTAACCAATGAATTTCACAATTTCAGGACTGACTTTGACTTGATAAGATTGGATTCTATTGATTTCAAAGTCGATTGGCTGTCGTAGACATAGCTACTCGTATGTACGAGTTCATACATATGTAGGTATATTCAATGGAAAGAATTATTGATATCCCTTATCTTGCATCCTTTTATTTTGGTTGAAGACAATGTATGACCACTAATCTTTTTTTTTTACTTCCAGTCTTCTCTGTTGGTGAATAACATGCTGGGGTCGAATCGCGTCCTCCGTCAACGAATGAGTGGTGACGTAATTTGTATTGCGTTGTTGGTAGATCTAGCAACAACATACATACATACCAATTACGTGACGATTAATCCGTTCACGGAGGACGCGATTTGACCCCTGATATATATACGTATCGATCCTGAAGTCATAATCCGATGTTGCTCTGATGCTTTCAAAGTTGCATTTTATAATTTATTTATGAGTTGATAATGTCATAAAAATAACTAACTACAATACTTCCACTTCCAGTGAATTTTCTCAGCCCGAGTACAGATCTCTTAAAAAATTCATTTTACCACATTCACCGCAATGACCTGAAAAAGCCTTAGCTGCTCAAACGCTCTCTTGCGTTATAATCTAATATTCCATTATGAAAGCCCATAAAGCAGAGTTAATCCATTATTAGTGCGTAACTTAATCGACATTTGAACAAATTACAAAATGTTCTCCTAGGGACAAATAGCTTACAGGAATAAAGAAATGTCTTAATTGGTTCTCATACTCGTTAGCATCAAAATGAAACAGTTAATCAGTTGAATTGATTAAAGGGAAGAACAAACACAAACAATATTAAAGGGGAAACCTAGGACAACACCCAGGAAAATTCAAATTGCACCAATGCAAGCCTCATCATCTGCGCAAAAGCGTTTCTAAATTTGCAATTTAAAACACAAAACCTAAATTAACTTAATATCTAACTGTTGTGTGTATATACAAAGAAGCTTCACCATAACCAAACCCAATTACCAATATCTAAAAATAGAACCAGCAATCACTTACCTGAGTTTTGAGTAGTTTATATAGATCAGTCTCCATTAAACACTGTACAATATATACATCTTTCATTTGTTCTATACTATCTACCCGCAGGATGTCTCGTATATCGATTATCTGTAACGAAAAAAACAAAACAAACATTTTTCTTAGAAAGATCCACCCCAGGAGGCTGGACCGATGGAAGTGTGTGTATGGTTTTCGCCTCCATCACTCGGTTTTGGTTAACTTACATTCTCATGCCTAAAACGTGTTAAAATCTTTATCTCTCGCAATGTCCTCTGACAATAGGTTTGATGTTCGAATGGGGAGATTTTTTTAATTGCCACCTTGGTGTTTGTCAAAGTGTCCAGAGCAGATCTAATTAAATGAACATCTGACCTTTATTAGTATCTACAGAGAGAATAGAAAAAAAATTGAGCGAGATACTTACACCACCATTCCGTATGCTCCTTCGCCAATGTACGCCAGATCCTTATATCGAGGGCCGACTTCAAACACTTGACCTCTAATCACTTCGGCGTTTGGATTTGATGTTGCGGCAACACCATTGTTGTTTGTGCTGTTAGCCGCCGCCGCTGCTGCTGTCGCACATGCTTCTGCCATGATAGTGTTTGCTGTTTTTTGTTTTTTTTTTGCTCTTGATTCTTTCTTTAGACTAAGTGCAGTTGCACTCGATTTGGTTTGGGGAATAGAGGGGTGTGATGGATTGAGATGTGAATAGGTGAAAAGCACACGATAAGCGCACAACACACTATCTAGAAGCACACGATAAAATTCTTAGCGGAGCACCAACAGGTCCTGTGTGTCGTGTGGGGCGCGTCTCTCGTTTCACTTTCTTCTTTCGAATATTTTGTATATCTACAGAGACGAATAGTCAGAGAGAACGAGAGAGAGTATGCGAGAGGGGGTGGGTGGTGAGTAGTCGATGGCACCTTTGATTTCTTTTTTTTTTTTTGCTTCAATCGTCTTCTGTGCGTTTTCTTCCTCACTGCGTTTAATTATTCCCACACCGTGTAAGTGTACTTGGAGGTAAAAGAAAAGACAAAAGGCGGAAACTGATGAGACACGGACGACGAGAAAAGCAACAGCAAAAATTTATAATAATATGACTCGGTACGAAAATATCTCGCTGTGGAAGGATGATATTATTTTTTTTTTGCTTCTTCGTTTCTTTTGTGGTTGGTGGTGGATTTTTTGTTGTTTGCTTTTCTCTTTTTGTATTATCTTTCACCTCTTTACTCTCTTACGCACGCACAGAATTTTGTGTTGTGTTCTTTTATTTTTGCGTGTGTTCTCTTCTGTTTTTAAGGTGTAACTAGAAATTTTGTTGGTAGATACATTCCTCGCCGGCGCTGTCACTTCAGTCTTTGTTCTGTGGAGTAAAGAATTGACCCCCCAAATAATAGGAGTGAATTAAGTGTTGCTGAGTTCTAGTGATATTATAAATTATTTAATATTTTGTTAATGTTGAATAATATTCCAGCATCTGACGTTTGAAAGGCTATTTAGATTTGAATCTGCAACCACCCCTATCACCAACGTCCATACATACCCCAGTAAATATTCGGATGGTTTGCGATAGGATAAAGATGACTCACCTGTCACTTTCGACATCGGTAATAAGGTTGGTAGCCGTATCAGACGTAGAGATAAAGTCCTGAGAATATAGGCAGTTCAAGGAACCATCATCTTCAAGGATCGCAGAAAATTAACTGCTCCTTCACTCCAGTCGCTTCCCAAAACAGTTTCGTTAAGGATCCGAAGATAAAGACAATGAAATCGGTTTTCGTCTTATGGCTTTAAAGTGAAGAGATTAAAGACAGACGCTAACTAAATTCAAAAGTGTACCGATGGAATCAGCTAGTCAATCAACAGCAACGCCATACAAGAGGATGAAGCGGGAGAAGAAGAGGCAGATTCCCGACAAATTCCGTAGATAGCGACTACTAATCACCCAGATTGTCGTTGGCGTTTGTCGCTTTTCGACGATTGTCGTTTTATTCTTCAGATTTAGCACTAATCCATTTTTATAACTTTTTTTTACTGTGAAAGAGTTGTAATAGTATTCTACACGACAAACAAGTATTGCTTAGTAATGTTTAACGGTGAGCATGTCGTAGCTATGAATAAAACGACAAACGCCAATGATAATCAGGGTGAATATTATAGATTATTGGGATGATTGAGTCATTTTAAGCACGTGGCTCTAGTCATTGAGTACCTAGTGAGCAGAGGTTAGTCAGACACAATTGAGTAATTTTGTTTTATTATGGAGCGATCTGATTCAAGAAAGGAAATGAAAATAGACTTGAGCTACGGAAAAGAGAGCAGAGTAGGCAGTGCAGGGGCTTTACAATTTGTGTCTGTCTGTATGGCGGCAAAGAGTCATTAGAGCCAACTCATTAGAACATTTCTTGGAATGGTTTCTTGGGCGGCCTACGCTTTTCCACTCGTGACGTTGGTGAAAGGGTGTTTTCTTTGCAGGAAGGTATTTATTGCATTAAAGTGGCCAGAACATGTGACTGTGAGCATATTAACAATCACGAGTATCCTTGTCATAGAATTTGCATTCTTTTGTAACCTCCTCCCAAAGAGTAGAAATGGAAAGTCTAATAAATGGTTGTGATGCACCTACGATAATTGTAGATCAGAGACCTGTGAATGGTAGAGATATCGAACCATTAGAGAAATTGAGATTTTAATATCTCACGGTCTGGTCATAACCTGAAGAGGTTTTTTATATACTCATATCTGTACGCGCAAACAGCCAAAAACCTACTATCCACTACGCTGAGGAGAAACTTATATGCAAGGAAGGTCATTAACAATGCTGTGAGCGAGGTGCAAGTTAGAGCATGGTATAATTACAAGGGGAAAAGGAAAGTTCTAAGGAGTGAGCGAATTAGTGTATTTATTTTTTTTATAATTTGCGCGCACTCTAGGGGTTATGAATACCCCTAGAGTACACACTGCGTGCGCTAGAAAGAAAGGATAGATAGAAAGAGAAAAAGAATGATTTGATGTAGTGGTTTGTAGCTCAGTTGTTTATGCTTCAGAGAAACTCCGGGGGTGGCGTCGAGATAATTGGGGAAATTTTTGTTTTAGCTTCTGATTCACAGTATTTTTTTCGCGATTACCGACGTCATAGGCAAATCAATCATCCAACAGAGCGAACAACTTTTCGAGCCATATGACCAACCTAATGCCAGTGTTATGCACTCGCAGTAGTGTTCGCACAAGCTTTAGCAATTGATTTTCCCTCGGAATTTTCCCCCGAACAAAATTTAGGCATCTTCAAAAGTAGGGAAATTCAGAGAGAAAATTTATTCACGGTAACCCTGTATATATTTCACGAGAAATAAATACATAAATGCTTGCTGACATCAGGATTTGAATCATGAACCATTAGCGGCGTGGCAATTGACGTCACCATACACCACTACACCATACCCACCCCCTAATGAATCTAAATAGAAATGTATTAGAGGTGGGTCGTTTTGGTTATTTCAGTTAATGAAACGAAACAGTTATTTAAAAAAAGATAACTAGTTTAAGAACTAGTTACAAAAATAACGTTTTCATTTTATGCAGACGAATGAAACTGTTTATTTTCAGTGTAAAATAAAGCCAACTTTTCCTTTGGCCAAATGAATAATTACTTCACCCGATCATACACAAAATCCAAAATATGCAACAATAACTACTTCACTCGTTCGTTATTCGTTTTGCCGTTTAACGTTAAAGTAGTTTTATCGTTTCATTAAACGTTAAACGAAGAAACCAATAACGAACGGGTGAAGTAGTTATTGAATGTATTTAGGGGTGGACAAAGTCATTCGATTTTCTCTTTTATGCGTGATTCACGTGTGCGCAACTGAATGATCGGTTCACATGCACATGTTGGATGGCAGGAACCTTTTTTGGTACAGGGGTTGGAAAAACTTCGTTTGTTAATCGTTTCCCTTTTTATACACGGGTGGCTGATGATTACTGTTCTCCACTGGTGCTTGAACATACCGAGGTTTGACTGTATGTATGTATATATGCATGTACCTACTCGTATTGAGATATAACTTTTGTGTCACTACAAAAAAGCGACAAAAAAAAGTTACAATCACCAGAAAGGGATCGTGTGATACTTTACACATATTTTATCATATGCCTTCCAGCCCAGCCCAGGTGGCATACAGATGGATTGCCGTTTCTCAATCGGCTAATGGTGCCTATCATTACTTTACATGTATGCTTCATAGGGTTCGCCTTTTTTGTCTAAGTTAAAGGCGTCCTATTGGATACGATGGTGTCTTTTCAATTATTCGTCGCATTTCTGTTCTCTCTTTGGAAATCCGCATCGGCACAATTAGTTATGTATGTAGATTATCACGTTACTATGGATATCACTGCTATAATGATTGTGCAGTCTTTTTGGAACGGAAACCAAGGTGTCTCAGAGAGCTTTTGACTGTTCGCCAAATGTTTCAAAAATCTATTCTCGAATTTATTTACTTAAATGAAAATGTAGGTCTGGATTTATGATAAAAAACTAAGCACTTCAAATTCGATTTCTGGAGATATGTGTTCGCCAGAATTAGCATGAAAAGGTGGGCGCACTAACAAAGCAGTGGTCAGCTGCAGAATTTCTTGGTCCCAAGGTATTTGCCAAAAGGAATGGTCAGGCGCTTGATTGAGAAACTTGTCAGTGTTGAACACCCAGAAACGCTGATGAATAGAATATAATTGAATAGTACATACACGAAAGGGTAAACAAGCTAAAATGACAATAAGAATGCCGTGAGGCTCTATAAAAAGTGAAGTTCTAAACATGCAGTTAGAAGTAACGACGCTTACAGGGCAAGATGATTACAGGTATCAACTTATAAAGATTCGTTCTTCAGAGGATTACACTTGGACGTAGTAGTGACGGCAGATAAAGAGATATGTATCATCATGTATCATCTGTTCATAATCTCATCTGTTTGTACATTTTTACTACAATTTATGTAGTAAAACTTTTCTTCATTTGTAATATTTTGTTTATTTACAAACAGAAAGTTGTAATAACGTGGAGACAGAGAATAAATAATGCTTGACAGATATTTCTATTTTCTCATACTCACCCACAAGGTCATTACCTCGACTCTAGACAAGCGTTTTGCGCGCTCAAGAGATCACACCGAACGCTTCAATAACAGTTTTGTTATTTTTTTTTTACTGCCTTACATAAGTAAACCGTATATAGGTCACCTATATTTTTACAGAGCCTAGTGTAATAACCGAAATTCAAGTATCGAAATAAAGTCACGCAGCATTAAGAACTATCGAATATGTACTATGAAAACTGTTCAACTAAGACAGTCTTAGTTTAAGAAGAAAGAGATTGTTTCTTGCAAGTGATTTACGTCAAAAGAAAATGTTTACCAGCCGCTTTTTGCAGTCACGGCTATGTGCGACCTAGGTATTATCATTTTTCGCTGATGAGACATCACTGCTTAACGACACAGTGTCTCCACTATGCGGCGGTTACTTGTTGGCCTTCACAGATAAGTATAGGGTTTGTATATTTTATGAGTGAAAAGCAGTTGAAGATTAGATTAGGGTAGAAAAAGATACGTGATTATACATTTACTAGATTATTTGACAATACGATCCAAAAGCAGTATGTGTCTGAAAATGTAAATAAGAACGAAACACTGGTAGGTATTGTGTTGAAAACAATTCGTCATCAAATTCATAAAACTAACATAGGTAGGTAATTTGTCGTAAATAATTGCTGGCATTACGTAAATATGACGCAAAAAGTGGTACCTATAAGTCAATTGCAAATGTATGAATTGCTTGGATTTCATCATGTAGTTCATGGTTTTAATATATCAAAAGCAGGTAACTAACTAACAGTGATTATCTTGTTTATGAATAGTACACGGCGTCTTTGAGACTCATTTTAACATGCAGAGCGATGGTCTGACGAAAGAGAATGACTAAAATGCAGTGTTTTGGGATAACTCGATTTCTAAGATCGACACCTACATACATCAGCATTAAAGGCAATGCTAAATCCCCCTCTATTTCCACTGCAGTAGCAGATCTGTGAGGCTTAGGGAAGCGGGGTTGTGGCTTATGAGGTCCTAGAGCGTAACTGTTCCCATAAGAGCCACAATCTGTCTGACATCTGTCATGATACGTATCCCTATTTTTTGAATCAGTTCTATTACGAGGGCTGTTCGATAACTCAGTAACTCTGATGCACAGATCTGACGCTCGGATAGAGGATTTTTTTCTGAAATCTTTGTCTTTCTCGGCATAGACCGAAAAAAGTCAAATAGATCTGTCAAACACCTAGCTTTTTACAGTGATCGAAAGAACTTCGGTTTTTGTAATTTGGCCAAAATGTAAAAAAGTGAGTTTCGAGTTTTAATTAAGCACTACTTTTTGCGCGGCAAGATCATTAAAGAGACTGAAGACAGACTAAAAAATATTACGGTGGACCAAAAACAGATTCGGGTGAAGATTTCAAAACGGAGTTTGGGACTCTTCAACCGCAATTCAAGTGAATTTTTACGGCGTTTCGTAACAGTTGATGAATCCTGGATACACCACAATACGCCAGAAATGAAGGAACAATCAAAACAGTGGACTTCTGCAGGCGAACGTGCTCCAAAAAAGGCAAAAACGGTCCCGTCGGCCGGAAAAGTCATGGCATCGGTTCGGATTTTCACAGCATAAATCTTTATTGAATATTTGAAAAAGGGAAAAACGATCACCGGACAGTACTATGGCAATTTATTAGATACATTTAATGCAGAATTGATGGAAAAACGGCCCATTTGAAGAAGAAAAAAGGGCTCTTTCATCACGATAATGCACCGACTCATTCGTCCGCAGTAGCAACAGCAAAATTAGCTGAATTGCGATATATGAACTGCTTTCTCATCCACCCTATTCTAAAGATGTGGCTCCGCGCGATTATTTCTTGTTTCCTAATATGAAGAAATGATTTGGCGGAAAAAGATTTTCATCGAATGAAGAAATTATCGATGCAACAAATGCCTATTTTGCAGGGTTTGAGTAATCATATTCTTTAGAAGTATTCAAAAAGTTGTAATATCGCTGGGAATAGTGCATCGTTAAAATATAAATTCAATTTTGAAAAAAAAAATATTTTATTTCAAAGTCACTGACTTATCGAACAGCCTACGTAAAGTGGAGTTGTGTAGCTAAAAGTTATTCCTTAGATATATGAAATTATGGTTTTACGAAGATAACGCCCTTTAAATGGGCGTAGCCCTATGTCTTATGTGAGTGTATTATAGAAGAGGGCAATGCTGACATTTTATGCCAAAACAAGTTTTAATGATGAAGGTGGTATGTACATATATGAAATATTATCTTCCTAACTCAAAATTTGGGCTAGTCAGATTTTTAAAAATTACGATTTTATCTGACTAAAAATTCATGTAACAGTACTTTCTTGTACTGGGTCATCCTATATGCAATGTCAATAGTGAGACAGTATTTTTGAAATGAAAGACGGGAAGCCAGACCGATAAACTTTTATCGTGAGTATTGAAAATTTAGGAATACGATTGGAACAAGTAGACGAAATTAGCTTTGTTCAATGAAGATGTTCTATAATATTCGGAACAGAAAATTACAGGTTTTTTTTCTAAAAGTGTTCGTGTTTTGTTCAATAACTCTGTTTCGATTATCCTATCCACACCTTTTCTAACAACATTCACACATAAGTTTCGATAGAACTTCGATAACTCGAATCTCAAGGGAGAGGAGGCAGATTCCCCTAAATTTGCCACCATATCTTTTGAACCTGCTTCAGAGTAGCATTTTTTTTAAACAAGTACTTCATAACAGCACAATGGTCGATTTTTTCCGTCTTTTTTTTTATTTAAATTATTTTACTGTACCTCACTTAAGACGTATATGAACTGAGCTAAATACAACACAGGAATGCAATTCTTGAGTCGCTCTCAGAATGCTGGGTAATAAAGGGGGGAAGTACCAATTCAGAGAAAAAACTATTTCTATGTAGGCCTTGAACTCTTCAATCTATTTCCGTACTTAATTTCTTCCCTTTTTTTATTGTTTTTTTCCTTATAACTTCGGTTCTTATGGACCGATTTTCTAAGGGAAACGGGATGCTGGTGCAACAATCCGTATGGTCACAGAATTTGCTACCGCAGAATCTGGTAGCTAATCTGACCGACTATATAACTCCCACAGTGAACTTTAGAAATGACATCACGGTCAGATTCCCAACCAGGGCGGAATGAGAAACTGGCGTACTGATAAATGAGTTCGAATCAACAATTTTTACCGACGGTTCAAAATTGGACTGCGGGGTAGGGGGCGGGGATATTCTCTGATTCCCTGAATATTTCCAGGCCGTACCGGCTTCCTGATTCGTGCAGTGTCCTTCAGGCGGAAGTTTTTGCTGTACGTGAGGCCTGCCGCATACTTAAGCAAACCTCTACACCCGTAAATACCATTGCCATCCTCATTGACAGCCAGGCGGCTATCAAGGCTATAGTATCTGCCACTACATCCTCAAGGCTAGTAGAACAGTGCAAAAAAGAACTCGCCTCGCTTGGTCACCGGCTAAGGATCTGTTCTCTTTGGGTTGCGGGTCACAGCAACATTGAGGGGAATGAGCCAGCTGATGAACTCGCGAGGCAAGGATATGCCCGTGATGCTTCCCTAGCAAAGGAGGTGAACGTCCCGTTGGTAGTCCTTAAGGGAGGCATCTTTGCGCACTATCTGCTAAAGGCGGATAGTAGATGGCAGGGGGTGCGGAACTGTGTCATCTCCAGGTAGATGTGGCCTAAATACTCCCGGAAAAGAATGCAAGATCTACTAAACAGAAACCGTGCAGATATCGCAAGAATTCTGGCAGTTAGTACTGGCCACTGGCCCATCGGGGTTCATGCAGCCAGAACAGGCCGCACACTGTCGCATCTGCAATACTGCTGACGAGATAGAAACAATCTTACACTTCCTCTGCAAGTGTCCGGCTTTAGGCAAGGCCAGACAGCGCACCTTAGGTAAACTCTTTTTGACAACCTTATAGAGCTAGCGGAGATTAGCATTTGGGATATTATCAGCTTCCTCAATGTAACGGGGTGGATTTGAATAATCCTTACCCCCTTTTTTCTTCTTCTTTTCCCTAGTAGTTAACGTCCGTGTTACATCCGTTAGGTTGAGTTGCGGTAATAAAACGGCGCTTCTACGATAATTAAGTGTCGGCATGGTTTGCTGACACAATCACTTCTACCTACCTACCTATGGACCGATTTTAATTTTTTTTTTTTTTTGTCAATGTACATGTGACGAATTTATAATTACTAGTATCACGTATGGTCGAAATTCGACAGAGGAGAAATAAACAAACATGATTTTTCTTTTCTGCACATCTATAGCACAGTACCTTTCGAATGACATATTTTTCATCCCTCTCCTTTTAAAATAAATACGAAAAAAACGTACGATAAATTTCGTGTTCACGTATTAATATACAGTGGACTCCCCCTAAGTCGAATTTTCACGGGATACCATGATTTGTTCGAGTTAGGGGGAGTTTCGACTTAGAGGGAGTTTGACTTAGAGGATGTATTTGTATGGAAAATTGAGGGGAGAGAGACTTTGACTTAGGGAGAGTCCACTGTATAAGATTACATTCTTGGGCGACATATCCAAAGTATTAGAACCATTCCAAATATCTTTAGGGGCTGAAAAGCGAGCGCAAACATTTATTTGCACTTACTATGAGCTCAATTTAAGCTATTCTCTTGGACTAAACAAAAGTTGAGCTTTACTATTGCATTTCTGCAGAAGACTACATAGCACGACTTTGGCATCGCCTAGCGGAACACTACCATTGCAGAAGACTACATAGCACGACTTTGGCATCGCCTAGCGGAACACTACCATTGCCGAGACGATTAAGGCGTTGTGTTCACCGTTCTCACTGATCAAGGTTCGAATCGTGTTTTTATGGTATTATAGATTATTTTTCATTTTTATTTCCCAATTAATTATTATATTCACAAATCAGCTGTACCAATCATTCTTACTGACGGAATATTAAAACCACATCCGAGCGTTGTCAAAAAAAAAAAAAAAAACTTTAGCGAATCTGAAGACACAAACCTAAACCTACGTTCACACTGAGATATTTTTCTAGTATACCGTATACGAGATTTCCTCGAATACAATAGTGGCAGTGAGTATTGTATGAAGTTGTTCACATGGAGCTTATGCGAAAAAATCTCGTTTTCGAGAAATTTATTTTCCCGTACTTGTCACTACGATTCGAGAAATCTCGCATTAATTTTATCAAACGCCAACGGACCGATTGTGTCGTTCACACGAATAATGTTTTCTCTCGAATTCGTTAAGTACATAGTTGGTGCTTTGGTAGTTATGCGCCGGTCTTGTAGAGCCAAGATGAATATGCGAAAACGTCGTGTGAAATGCTGCCTCGTATTCGATAAATCCCGTATACTTGAAATGTCGAATCGAATAAACGTCGTGTGAACGAGGCCTAATAGGTCTGTTTCCGTACTTTCTGCACTAAAATTCGCAGCTTGTCACAATTTAAGAACTGGGTGTAAGAATTTCTCAAAAAACAAATTCACAAAAAAATACGGGAACAGGTTGAGCATAAAAAAATGTCCACTTTTTAAACGTCAGAAATAAATGGTGTTTTTTTTTTAAACTAGGGGGCTATCTATGCACTTCGCCGCGAAGCTCATTTTGATACTATAGGCGTTTTTCTTTTTTCGTTCAGAGCAGAGCTCTGAACAGAGCTCGAGCGCAT
Source organism: Brachypalpus laphriformis (assembly GCA_945910035.1). Taxonomy (NCBI): domain Eukaryota; kingdom Metazoa; phylum Arthropoda; class Insecta; order Diptera; family Syrphidae; genus Brachypalpus; species Brachypalpus laphriformis. Next base: position 133,307,782 of record OX246755.1, read on the forward strand.
CGATCGCGCTCTGAGCGTGCTCAGAGCGTTCAGATTTGTTTATGAAACACACTTAAGCACTCTGAGTCATTTGATTAGTAATTAGAGCTTGAGCTGTCAAAATATGAATGAAATATCTATTGATAGTTATTTTTTATGTTTTATTTACTTTCTGCACCAGAACAACAAATTTCGTCCGCAATTTCAATTGCTTTGGAATTTTTTTTTTTGTCCTCTGCTGTCATTCATTCATTCATTTTCAATGGCCCGCTAATCCTTCATGAGGGTCGCGGGGGTAGGATGCTCAGGTGGACTCTCCATCCTTCTCGATCCTCCGCCATTGACTCCAATTCATCAGGGAGAATCCCTAAGCGGCTCCAAGAGAGATGTCGGACTTGATCCAACCATCTATTTCTGGGCCTTCCGCGAAGTCGTCTACCTGATGGTACGGCAACCATGGCGCGTCTTGGAAGCCGGTCTGGGGACATACGCACTACGTGACCAAACCATCGAAGCATAGATCGTTCCGTTCGGAGAAGTAGCTGCTCAACGTTGAGCGCCTCGCGTACTCTGGTGTTGCGCACTCGATCCCTACGAGTTATTCCAACAACACCGCGAAGGAACCTCATTTCGGCAGCTTGTATCCGCGATCTTATTCTTTCGGTCACTACCCAAATTTCATGACCATAGGTGAGAGTTGGAACATACACCAAGTTAAAAACCGATAGCTTAGCTTGAATACTAAGTTCGGCCTTCCTTATAACAGATTGGCCAAGCTCTCTCAAAATTGATCCAGCCTGACCAATTCTACAGGATAACTCGGCATTGCTCCTCCCATCACTCGTGAATAAAACCCCGAGGTACTTAAACTTCTCCACCTGCTTCAGTGGGACTCCACTAACATGCAGAGTGCACTGAATGGGTTTTTTGGAAACGACCATTACTTCCGATTTGTTCACGTTGATCTTCATTCCAGCATCATCACAAACGGCTACAAACCTTTCGAGTGCGCGCTGAAGTTCGGTTTGAGAGGACCCAAGGATGACCAAATCATCCGCAAAGAGCAGATGACTAATCCTTAGGTCTCCCACTTTGAAACATTCTCCGCCACGGCTGCGCTGCAACATCCAATCCATATATACAATGAAGAGGAGAGGTGACAAAACGCACCCCTGGCGGAGTCCAACGCCCACAGTGAAAGGTATTGATTTAATACCGTTTATCCGAACACAGCTTTTACAGTTTGTATATAAAGACTGAATCGCCCTTAACAGGGAACCATCAATCCCATACTCCTGCAGAACACTCCAGAGTTTGCCTCGAGGAACCCTATCATATGCTTTTTCCAAATCCACAAAACAAGTGTAGACAGGTTTGGCATATTCCCAGGCTTTCTCAAGAACCATTCTGAGAGTGAACAACTGGTCGGTTGTGCTTCTACCGGGACGAAAACCGCACTGCTCATCCCCCAAACTGTCCTCAACCACAGCTCTGGAACGCTTTTCCTCTGCTGTCAAACATGAAAAATAGCTGTGCTCAGGATTTTGCTCTGAACGCTCGGTCAATTAATCCAGAGCTCATAGAGTGCGCTCTGAGCATGCTCTGAACGAAAAAAGAAAAACGAATTCAGAGCTCTGATGTGTCTGAGCTAAAAAAGAAACACGAATTTTTGTTTGACAGTTCAGGCTCTGCTCTGAACTAAAAAAGAAAAACGCCTTATGCAACTCGCTGGCGAACACTTACCCCGTTTATATGCAGAGTCGAAACTGGTTCCAAACCGGTTCCAAACACATATAAACGCAGTTCGAGTCCGAATGGGTTCGACTCGACTCGACTCAGCCAACAGAGCTGGGTCGAGTCCGAAATATGCATTTATAACCGGGGTCGAGTGGTTGAACTGACATGTTGTCTCTGTGTGTGTGTGATCTTTTTTTTTTTTCGGGGTGGGAAATCGCTTTGTTTTAATTGAGTTCATGGTTAGCTGCGGGTAAGGTTGTGTGTTCAGTTATTTCAAATTTATTAAATGCAAAAACTAGAACTAAACAGAACACTAACACAATCCAAACCAGAGTGTCTGCTATACTCATCTGTCAGTTCGACCACATTTGGAATTTTCAACCATTCGACTTGGTGTGTAGAAATACTCAGATCGAAATCTGGACTCGAACCTGACTCGACTCTGCATATAAACGGGGTAGCTATCGCACTTCGCTGTACTACATTCGCGCAACTATGTAAATGTGAACGCCATTTGACCGACTTCAAATGCGATAGATATTTTAATGGCGCAAGGGTTGTTGGCTGTGGATTTTCAACTGAAAATGTAAATAAATGAAAAACAGCGAAAAAGAGTGATTTCTGATACTTTTATTGTATTTAGGGCAGAAAAACAAATATTTATTGATGTAAGCACTTGTGAAAGCATTGTTCTAATTATCCACTGGTGTTTTAGCGAATTTTTCAAACAAATTATATTCTTTCCATGACACTTTGACAAATGAATGGAAATGTTTGTGGAAATATGACGGCAAATATGGAAATCTTTTGGAAAGTCGATATTTCAAGCGATCGTTGTACATAGTTGACATCATCGCCGCGAGGCGAACGAAATGAATCGCAAATTATGCACGGCGAAGTGCATAGTTAGCCCCCAGTACTAACTTTGATTTTAAACAAAACACATGAAATTTTATTAAATAGCCATTTATTTGTGTTCAATCGAGAGAATACATTCTGCAATTCATTTTTAAACACAACTTCGGGCATGTGCCCACCACGGCTGGATCTGATGAATGTCATTCGAGAGACAAAGTTTTCGATCACTTTTTCAAGCATTTGTGCCCGTTAAAACAGTGGACAGTCATCGGCTGATCTTCAAACCGTAAAGACCTCTTATTAGCTTGCGCTCTCGCTTGTGACATTATCAATCTCTTTTCTCAAACGTCATTTATTGATTTCCTTTCTCTTTCTCTCTGCTTTCTTTGAAACGCGAGTGAGTGAGTGAGTGTGACAAAACCACATAACCTGTAATGGCCACAAGGCCATGTGCGCCTTCGGGCAACATGTTTAGATCTTTAGACCCCGATCCACCTGATATCCAAAAGAAAAAAAGAAAGAAAAGTCCTTCCCCGATTTCTAGTGAAAACATTATTTTCCCTACCCCTAACACGCCCAACAATCCAAAGTTTATATTAATCTCTTCCACAGACCAAACCAAACCTCTTTCTTCACTCAACATATTCCTGGTTAAAAAAGCAATAGACAATATTAGTTCCTCCTACGAACAAATTTCACAGCTACGCGATGGTAGTATACTAATCCTCGTTAAATCTCCAAAGGTAGCGGACCTGTTCTTGACCAAAAAAACGCTATCAAATCTCTGCCCAATTTCTGTCAAACTGCACCCCCACCTTAACTCCTGTAAAGGCATAGTCTATGCACCTTATTTAATAAATGTCCCTGAGGAAGAAATCGTTAAGGAAATGAGATCACAAGGTGTGATCGACGTATATAAGTTTAAAAAAAATGAAAAAGACAACATAAGAACAACTGGCCTCATGCTATTTACCTTCGATCTTTTCCACCCCCCCAACTCACTCAACATTGGGTGGTACAATGTGAAAGTGTCGGAGTACTTCCCCAACCCAATGCGATGCCGTACCTGCCAACGCTTGGGCCACACGACTAAGCGGTGTCAAAATTCACCAACATGTGAGTCTTGCAATTTACCCCCTCACGCCCCTGAAAAATGCATGCGCACATCATGTGCAAATTGTACAGAAGAACATCCTTCCTCTTCCAAAACATGCCCACGATACTTACAGGCTAAAGAAATACTTAAGATTAAAACCACGAACAAATGCAGCATGACAGAAGCACGTAAAATTTACAAAATACAAAATCCCTTTACCATCAATTCTGCTAATTATGCAAATGCAGTCAAAAATAATACACAGCAAACATCATCTGAAACCTCTTCCAATTCCATCCCAATAAGCCAAACACCTCCAGCCACAACAACACATAAAGAATCTACAAACAAGGCAAAATCCGCTATTACAAATAACCGCGAAATTCCGTCTATCCCACCCACTTTCAACCAAACAAACACAGTTCTAGCCACAAGTACACCAAAGTCACCTACAAATAAATCTCCTATTAGTTCCAAATACAACAACAATAACAACCTTACAAACACTTTTGCAAACCCTAAGCTCTCAGCCAATGACTCACATAACCCAATAAACTCACAAGCAGACAGCACATATAACCCCTTGCAAGATTATCCCTCCCGAAGTGAAATCCCACCACCTTCGTCCACAGACAACACTCAAGAACTCACAAACTCACCCATATCAAGATTCACACGATCACTTATAAACAAAAACCAATACTACTTAAATTCAACTCAAAACGATGATGATGCAATGCAATAAAACCATACATGAAAACACAAACGGCCCTGTTGATCAGACTTCGAACTGCTCCGGTTCCTCAATCCGGCTTGGTCCGCAGTCTGACCAACAGGGCCCACCTAATCAACCTAGACTACCCTACAACCTCAACAACCAGCAACCAAATCCACACAATTTTAGCAAACGCTTTTCCAGGTCCAAAACCAATTATAACTCAAACTCTACCGATTCAATTACAAGCGATTTTTCTCAATATACCTCAGCATATATTGTCAATAAATCACCCCCCTCAAGAAACCTGTTTCAAACCCTTCAATGGAATATTAAAGGCTTTGTAAACAACTATGATGAGTTGAACTTACTAATCAAACAATATTTACCAGATGTTATCGCACTCCAAGAAACTCACTACACTTCTGGATCAAAACCTATCACCCCCAAATCTTACATAGGTTATTTTCACAACCACCCACATTTTACCACATCTAAACAAGGCATTGCAATCCTAATAAAAAAAAACATACCTCACTACAAACTCAATGTATCTTCTAACATTTTGACTTTGGCCATACAAATAAACACCTGTTTTAAATTTACAGTTATCTGTGTATACATAGCCCCTAATCAGTTATACACCATATCTGATCTCGAAAACATTCTTGCACAAGTCCCAACACCGGTTTTAATCGTTGGTGATATAAACGCTTGGAGTACGCTTTGGGGCTCTGCTGCCAGCAACCGCAACGGCGTCATATGGGGGGACTTCATACTGAAAAACAGCCTTTTTGTACTAAACAACGGCTCCCCCACTCATTTTTCAACCCACAACACATTTACACATGTTGATCTGTCATGCTGTTCCAATGCCATGTATACCAAAACGTCTTGGCACATAATAGAAGACCTACATAACAGCGATCACTTCCCAATCATCACTTCCATCAAGAAGAGGGCAACAAACTCTGAAACTCCTCCTATCCCTAAATTTAAAATTGATCACGCAAACTGGGAGAAATTTCAATCGTGTGTTTCTAACAAACTATCAAAAAGAGCCCCCTCTTCCAATATAAACAAAGAAGCGGCGATCCTATTAAAAGCTTCTCGTGAAGCCGCCAACATGTGTATCCCCTCGACGGCCCCTTTCATCACGAAGCGTAACGTGCCCTGGTGGAGTTCTAAATTGAAACTCTTAAGGGACTCAAAAGTCAAAGCTTGGCGGTTTTTTAAAAAACACCCGACGCAATGCAACCTCATAGCTTACAAAAAAAGCAATAGTATTTTCCGCAGGGCAATGAAAGCAAGTAAAACCAAATGCCTCTACGACTTCACCTCGGCAATAAACCCAAATTCATCCTCAGCAAAAATTTGGCACAGCATTCGCTGCCTTACTAGTGATCCTCCTCTTAGTCACATTAGCTGCTTAGAAACATCGGATGGTATTATATCCTCTCCATCAGACATTGCTTCCTTCTTTGCCCATACGTGGTCAAAACATTCCAAGGACGAAAAGTTTTCCAATGCGTTTAATATGAATAAAAGTAACAGCCTTCTAATAACAATTGATCCAAACAACAGCTGCAATGCTGCGAAGCTTATCGAAGGACCTATATCAAGACTGGAATTCGACTGTTGTCTAAACAAACTGAAAGGGAAAACGCCAGGTAGAGACCGCATTTCCTACCCAATTTTAAAAAACATCCCAGAAGAATTCAAGAACAGACTAATAAAGCTTTACAATAATATCCTTCTCACAGGAGTTGTTCCCCAATATTGGAAGACCGCAACGATAATTCCCATTCCTAAACCAAAGAAAGAAAGAAAATCCATAGAAGGTTTTCGACCTATTTCTCTCATTCCCTGCATATCTAAAATCTTAGAAAAAATAATAGCAAAACGAATCTTTTGGTTTATCGAATCCGAAAAACTCGTAAGCGCTAAACAAACTGCCTTCAAGCCAAACAGGGGAACAATTGACAGTCTGCTACACATTGACACTTATATCTCTAATGCGTTGTCAGCCAGAAACCACACAACCATCCTTTCACTCGACTTCGAGAAAGCCTTCGATAGAGTAGGAATCCATCTCATACTCAACAAACTCAAACAATGGCGAATAGGACCAAGGATTTTTAATTATGTGAAATCCTTTTTGTCAAACAGAAAATTCTGTGTGCGCGCTAACAACCAGTTCTCCCCCACACTTCCATTATATAATGGGATTCCTCAAGGTTCGCCACTCTCCGTGGTCCTATTTATCATTGCATTCGAAGAGCTCAGCCAAACAATCTCCAAACAAAAGTCCTTAGACCACTGTATATACGCCGACGATGTACATATCATGTGCAAACAAAATGACAACAACAAAACGCGAGACATTTTCTACAAGGTTATTGAAGACATTATGGCTTGGTCAACCATCTCAGGAGCGAAGCTCTCTTTAGAAAAGTGCAAAGTTCTTCATATTTGTAGAAAACAGCATTGTCCACAAATTAATATTAATATCAACAATATGCTCATTGATAATGTAAATGAACTAAAAATCCTAGGACTAAGTTTTAGCAATAAGTATAAATGGAAACTACACTGTAACAATTTAAAAAAGAGCCTAGCTGCAACTACTAACATAGTAAGTTATCTAGCCAGTAAGAAACTAAATGTGCATGTAAATACACTCTGTAGAATAACAAAAGCCATAGTTATAAGCAAAATAATGTACGGCCTAGAAATTTATGGCAATTGCCCGAAAAGTACACTTAATATTATAAAACCGTATTACCACCAGGCAGCAAGAAGAAGCATAGGAGCCTTCCAAACCACACCTATACTCAATATACTAGCTGAGGCTGGATTTCCCACTCTCGAAGAAATGGCTTATGAACAATCTTTGAAACTACTTCCCAAACTAGTTTATTCTACAAATTCAATTATTGATGAAATCATAGACAACGCCATACGATCTAAAAAGAAGAAGAGGACACCTTCAGCAATTTCCACTGCGCTAAGCAAGTCTGAGGAGCTGGAAGTTCACATATCCAAAAGATTAAAAAATCCTATCCTTTCCTTCCCTCCATGGAAAATCCAACCATCCTCCTTCGTTACGACACTCGCCAGATACAATAAAACGCGAACATCAGGAAAGATATTCCAAGCACTGTTCAACGAAGTTACAAATAATCTAAAATCAGAAGGCTGGCAACTTATCTTCACGGATGGCTCCAAAACACAAGAAGCAACATCTTTTTCTATTGTCTACGAACACGGGGAAATAATAAAACACGGACTTCTACCAGACTGTGCCTCCAACTTTACAGCCGAAGCCCTCGCTGTACTTGAAGCAGCCAAAACCATAATCCATCTACGTGGTAAATATGTCATATGCTCTGATAGTCTTTCAACAATACAAGCTGTTGCCAATCCAAACCATAATCACCAACTGGCAAACCGAATAAGAGACATTATGATTAAACACCAATCAAAAATTAAAATTATGTGGGTCCCAAGCCACATAGGGATTTCGGGCAATGAACGTGCTGATACCACAGCAAAGGAATGTGTACGCGCGCCACTCTACCTTTTCAATACATACACTAAAGCAGACCTCCAACGCCTAATCAACACCCTCATCAAAAGAAACCGCCTCCGAAACTGGCAAAACCACAAACATCATTACACCAACATTAATAAGGACCGATCACCTGTAATGTATCCAGGCACCAACTGTAAACAAATGTACATAAACTATACACGCTTACGATTAGGTCACACCGCCCTTACCCATGTACATCTCCTACAAAAAGAACCACCACCCATTTGTACTGAATGCAATTGTGTAATCGACATCCTCCACACCCTCGGCCAAAAACTTTGTCCAATTTCCTTCTCCCTCAACCCCATCCCTACCAGCAATCAAACAATATATGAATTTCTAAACGACATCAACTTAGAGAACATAAAAGGAATGAACAAACTACTTCTTGAAGCAAATATTTTAGTATAGATAGTCTAACACCTTAGAGCCGTAAGCCGTTGTAGCTAGTGCTCATCCAATCTCTGTTAACATGTAAATTTTAAATTTATCCGTTAATAAATAATAATAATAATAATAATAAAACAGTGGATCCAATGCCAATTGATTTTGGGCCCATTCACCGAAATTTCGACGCAAACGATGGTTATTCGGCTGCAATTCTTGTACGAGCTGGATCTTGTAAGTCTTCAAACCAAGATCTTGCGGAAAATTTTCCATAAAGTAGACGGACAAAGACCAACCTGTTGTGAACGACGTCGAATCGATAAATTTGGATCTTCTTCAACACTCTCCTGAACGGATGCAGTATTCTCTTCAGTACGCACTCTTCTTATGAAGTACCTGTTTAAAAGAATGCTACTCCGAAGCAGGTTCAAAAGATATGGTGGCAATTTTAGAGGAATCTGCCTCCTCTCCCTTGAGATTCGAGTTATCGAAGTTCTAACGAAACTTAGGTGCGAACGTTGTTAGAAAAATTGTTGATGAAGATAATCGCGTCTCGGTGCTACTGCATCTTGCAAAAAAAAAAAAAAAAAACGGTCAACAATACGGCGAATAGCGGTCTCAGATGACCGATTATATCGGGTGTAATATGGTACAAGTGCTCTATATGTTGTTAGCGCACAAAAGGCGAAATAAGTTAGGCGAACAAAATTTCTAAAATTTGGTAACATTGTTGAAGCGTGTATGTCATCACGTTAAAATCGCAAAAACTACTAAATTAAAACGACACTGACAGTTTGCAATCTGACAATTGGTTTGACAGATATAACAATCTGAAGTTAGTACAGGCTGTGTGGTCGAAATTCGACCGAGGAGAAATTAACAAACAGCGGAAGAAACAACGCTGTGTATTTGCTAGCATAACTTTTTTTTTTTTTTTTGTAATATTCTCCCGTGTAGGGAAAGCAAAGGGATCTAAGCTCATACAGCTATGAACGTGATCAAAATGCTTTCATTTAATTGGTAAAACCGTTTTGCATGGGGAAATCATGTTTGTATGTTCACTTTATTTTACCTGAGTTAACGGTAACATACGGATATGATTTTTTTTTTCTGCACACCTATGGTACAGTACTTTTCGAATGACATACGTCTTTTTCCCCTACTTTGATAACAAATACTAAAAAAACGTACGCTTTCATGTTCACGTATTAATATATATGATTTAAAAGTTTTGTATATATTGAAATGCATTAGGGGAACATTCAATTTGACAGATTTCACAAATCTGCCCAAGGAAATTTCTTGGGCTAAAATTCGCAGCATGGGGAAATACTTTTTCGTGAGCTACCTCTTCTACGAAAATTTGGCGTACAGGAACAGCGATTTGACCATTCCTTATCAAATTTTATAGAAATTCGCAGTACGGGAACAGACCTAATATCCTTTGTTATTCCGGAACACATTATATTTAAAACTTTGGTAGTCACAAATTCAAATCTGCGGTTTAAAATATCCAATAGATTCAGGGGATTTGAAAGGGCAGGACTACGATTTCCGTGGCGCCACTTATTGTAAATGCAGTAAAATGAATAAAATAAACCTTCCGCTAAGGTTAAGTTCTAACAGGAGCCTATATCTTAACAGTATTTGGGTGGACACTATGGAATATTCTTCGATTCATACACCGGACGGCCTTCGGCCTCACATGCAGGTGCTAAGGGCGCCGTTACGCGGCTTGTAACCACTCACCGAGAACTGGCGAACGTCCACGACGTTGATTCTGAATAGTGCTAAAAGAGGAACTTAATTAATCAAATATGTTCATCAATTCAAATTATAATGTCAAAAAATAGTCGAATATAAAATTTTAAAAATTCGATATCTCGAAAACTAAGAGAGATATTGAAAAGTTTTATTTTAATTGTTCAGGGTGTCGAGATCTATCAGAAAATAAATTGAACAAACGCCACGGATATCGCAGTATCTACACCCTTTAAAAGACTTTTGCTTTTTCAACGGACAACCAATCACTTAATAATCAAACCACTACAATATGCCACCCACCTAGCAGATATGAAAATACCTTGAGCAGCATATCTCTAGCACCTCTCCATGCACGAATAATGCACCCTGGTTTCTTCCTCTTTCCATTTTTCATCACGGAAAGCAATCACTTGGCCTTTAGGTACAAACTGTTAGGCAACTCTTGCGCAACAGTGTACTTGAAATATCAATATCAAAACGTATCGAGCTAATAAATTCGTAATCATTATCAACATTAACGCCCCCACCAGATATACGGTATAATAGTACTCACCAGGTATTAGATCTTCTGCATGTGTTCTGTTAAAGTGACAACACTGTTTCTTCCTCGCCGCAATAAGGGAAGCTGTAAACCAAAAAAAAAAAAGAAAAGCAAAAAATTCCTGCTCTTCGGTCTTCTTCTCCGGGAAAGGAGTTGCTCAGTCGGTGGAGTTGAGGTTTGTTGCTTTTTTTTTGGTAGGACGGTGGTGGAACACCACGGCAAGTACTGATAAAGGAGATGGCGCAGGAAGATTGTGCGAGGAGAGCAGCAGAACAGAATTTTAATTTTAAATTTGATCCAATGGGCGGATTCGCCTAGCACAGCACAAGTGTTGCATGCAAAGAGGAATGCGGATTTTTTTCACTTCCTTCCGATTTCCTGTGCTGCGGATTTTTTTTTTCGAATTTTGTTCTTACAATACGAAAGAAGCACTTTCCACACAAGATCACTCGGTACAGCACCAAATAGACCTACACAGACGTTGTCGCCGATGAGTAAAAGAATTCCGACGAACGATTTCTTGGAAAGCAATGCCCGTCGATGATGACTGCGACCGCCGCGGGAGACGGTGATAATCGTTTTATCTCTTCGACTTGCGACTCGGACTTGAATTCGGGGGTTTTTGGCTTTTCACACGCACAACACAGGGGCACTTTGCGGTAGGGTACTGGGCGAGTGAGCGCTTCGTATTTCGCCTTGCGGATTGAACTTGTGATTTGACTGAGAAAAAGAAGAGGATGTTTAAAAAAATCAATCACTACATCGCAATATGTCAACCAACTCAACAACTTGCTAAACTCGTTCACACAGCGTTCCGGTTCGCTGGGGTTCCTTGAAGTAGACAGCGGACAAGGGTGGACAGCAACTGCGTCAAGTTTTTTTTTTGAGTTGAAAGGAACCGAATGAGAAAAGAAAGGGGAGTGGGAGATATTTTTGTCGATAAAATGTCGTCGGGGTGTACGGGTGTGTTCGTATAGTAACTAAATCGAATTAGTTATCTTAAGGACTGCCTACATTTTATATACTAAAGAACGGAATAATCACCCCGATTACGTTGGTGTTTTTAGCTCTTCGACGATTGTCTTTTTATTCCTCAGATGTACCACGAACCCATTTTCATAACTTTTTCAATGTGAACGAGTTATAATAGTATTCTACAAGACAAAACAAATTACTTAGCATCATTGAACGGTCAGCAGGTCGTAGCTATGAATAAAGCGACAAAGATCGTAAAGCGAAAAACGCCAACGGAATTTGCCTATAAGGTACACTCTCGATTTTTGCAACTAATGAAAACATGACCGCGGCCAAACGCAGCATTTGACTAATGTTATTTTGATGTTTAAATTGATTTCCCTGCTATATAATGCATTCTTAATTTTCCAGAAGACTGTCCTCGCTTGCTCTATCCTACAGTGTATTTCTTTACTAGAATCTGTATTTGTATTAATCAGCGTTCTTAAGCATTTAATGTTGTTAACTCTTTCAGGCCGGTAATTATCAAGCGCTCTTAAATCCATTTTAATTTTATGAAGCTCTCAGTATTAAGTTATTGGTGCGTATTCACCAAGCACTAATAGGTTTGTGCCCGTGCTAATTCGAATATGCGAAAAATTAATTTTCGGATTTCCAAACGCGTTCTAAAATGAGTTTCCGAACTTTCTTTCGAACTGGGAGAAATGCCAATGAAAAAGAAAACATTGTATTTGCCTGATTTTAGTCAGAATTAATCACGGCACATTTTATTTTTTATTTGGTTGGCAGTTCTTTTGACGGAAATGCTGGAGGCATTAAATTCGTCGGCATTTCTTCTTTTGCATTTCGCCAATGCAGCTTGTCCTTTGTTTGGTCTAAGTGACGGTTCACAGCTGATTTCGAAAATTTTTATGAGCACTCATAACTTAAGAGTGGGTGGGACCACTCATAAGTCTTATGAGCGCTAATAAATCTGCACTATTATTGGTTGGCGAATAGGTTTATGAAGCTCTTAGTTTAAGATTGGTCGGTGAATATCGGCCTCAATGTTTTTGTTTACTCCTAATTCAAAGTTCTGCAATTGCTGTTTCTTACTTAGAACTATAAACTTTGTTTGGTGGTGTTTATTCGCAGTTGTTGCTTATATAATTTAGTCTGTTCATCATGCTAATCAATTCGTTTATGTTGCTTGCTATTATGACAACATCATTTACGTATCTTATGTTGCTTATGTTGAACCCATTTACTTTTATTCCTCTGTCGTTTTCTGTGATTGCTTCTTTGAATATATGTTCTGAGTACATGTTGAAAAGCGAAGGTGATAAGGTACATCCTTGTCTTACTCCTCTTCGAATCGCTACTCGATCGGACTCTTCTTCTTCTATCGTTATTTTTGTTGACCCCAGTATAGATTTTCAATCACTCTTCTGTCATTCATATCTATATGTTTTCTGTCGAGAATTTCTACCCTTTTGCTGTGTTGAACCGTGTCAAATGCGTTTGCATAATCTACGAAGTATGCAAAAACGTCTTTCTTCATCTCTAAACTACGTTGTTTTTTTTATTTCTGGATTCCGTTAACACTTTCATGACTTCTTCTTTCATGATCTCTGGTCCCTCGGTTCCGTAACGGGATTGTAGTTGGTCTCTTTCATCCCGAAAAAGTTATTCGATGTATTCTTTCCATCGGGCTAGTTTAAATGTTTAAATGTTTATTCTTTATTTATAGTCCTACACAGTAAGATACAATATCTTTTAAGCTAGTCTGAGCTTCAGTATTGCGATACTATTTGTATATTTACATTTCTGTTACTAAGTGACAATTCAGCTGTATCTCAGTAATAAATGAAAAAAGAAAAAATACAATACAAATAAAATAACATAAATAACATAGTCTGTCTTTCGTACTTAGTAGTGTCTTTCCTTCCTATCTTTTAGCACACCGAATTGTTTTTGCCTTCCAGTACTAGATATTTCCTTTAGTTTTGTGTGTAGATTAAAGTTATCATAATTTCCATCATGTCTTTCTAGTTCCTCATATTATTGTTGCAGGTATCTATTCTTGGCTTCTCTAATTTTATTTCTTATCAATCTGTTTATTTTCTTGTATCTATTTTAGCTTGACTTTTTTTTCTCCTTCTTCCATTAGTATTAGTATTATATCTGTCATTCACTCATTTCTTGGTCGTTGATCTCTGTTGCTTAAATGTCTTTTACCTGCCTCCAGTAAGATATCCCTAATAACCCTCCATTTAGGATTGATATTCTCTTCTTCGATTTGGAGAAAATTCAGATGCAGTTTAAGTTTAAAAAAAAAAATTTTAAATTTTGGTTTGCAGTTTTTTTTTTTTTTAGCTAAAGATCGTTTAGCAACAGCTTTATCGCGCATTTTTTTGCAGTTGCATCATTCCTTTAATAGTGAGGTAATTTTGTTCTGCCACTGCAAGCATGTTGTGAAGCATTTGATTGCGTCTTCTAATTTTAGTTTTGGCTGTGTATCAATAATATTCATTTCCACACTATCAACAGAAACTTCTTTCTCTTCTCGGGCTTCATCGTTTTGCAGATTTTCGGGTATTCATTCAGAGATGTTATCACTGCCAAAGTTCTCGTCTGGAAACATCTGGTTAAACATTGTTGAGATGTCAGATGTTTCTGACAAAATTTGGTCCCGAATACAAAGCAAAGGAAAGTTGCGAAAATCGAGAACTTTTTTTGGACTTGTTGCAAGAATCGAAAAAAAATGAATCCATTACGTGTGCTGCAAATATCGAGGTTTGCAAAAATCGGGTTTGCGAAAATCGAGAGTGCGCTGTATACATTTTTCTTATTATTCGCGTGTCCTCACACCAGTGTTCAAAGATTTTATAAATAAATTTCCCCCTTTTTGTTGAATTTTGCCTCTGAAAAAAATTCAGTCTATTTTCCGCGCAATATTCCTCTTCTTTGACAAGGGAAAAACAGGTATTATTGGAAAAAAAATGTTTGATTAAAAAAAATGCAGGCAATTCGAATTGATCTACTTCTTTTTTTATAATTTGCGCGCACTCAAGGGGTATACCCGAAATGCACCGCGGTAATTTTTATTTTTTGATCAGTGCTCTAGATTGCCGATCGTCTCTTGCGGAGATGCCTGAGCAGTTCAATATTCACCTGAGTTAGTTGCCGGGGCATAGGGACATTCCAGGGAATTGTAAGGCCGATGAACTCCCCAGAATAGGAACGATTACATCCATCCTGCAGGATAAAGGCACCTTAGGTATACCAATCGCTACTCGCAAAATCCCAAATTTAAGCTGGATGCTGTCGAGAGTACAAATCTTAGGTGGACAAGTGGATCAAAAAGTCTAACGAGAAAACAGATTTGGCCGAAGCTGGATCTAAAACGTTCTAAGAATTTGATTTCTTTCAACAGATTGCATATCGGCATTAGAATAGGTGTCATCATTGGACACTGGCAAGCATGCAAGCATGCTACAAGGCTGGGCCTTTTTCCAAATGACTTTTTTAGAAGCTAAATGGATGAAGAAGGGGAAGGAACTATACCTCACCTTCTTTGTGTCTGCCCGGCTCTCTCCCGTAGAAGGAAGATTAACTTAGGAGCCCACTATTAAAACGATTTAGGCGGCCTGATAGATATTGATATTAAGAGCCTCCTAGGCTTCATAAGAAGCTCAAAATGATTTTAGCGAGTAGGTAGGGAGATTTTCTCCCATGATCCACGTGGTATCACAACGAACCTATTATCGATCTAAGTGTGTTGGCAATTCTCAGTTGGCAGACACTTCAACCCAACCTAACCTAACCTTTTGTTCAGTGCATTGAAATCTGTTAGAAAACATAAAAAAATTGTAGCGCCACGGATATCGTAGTATCCCCTTTTGCCTGAAAATGATGCCAATATGTTCAAAATTCAATGAAATCTATACAGCAAACCCATTTTGCAGCCATTGATACATTCGACTTTTCTGGGGAAGAATGTTCTGTCATTCAAATGTCAGAAAAGTGGACTAAATAAAAGTGTAAATTTTTATAAAATTTAACGAAAAATAGTCAAAACCTGTTCCCGTGCGTCAAAATGTTGTTGTTCTTCATAAAAGAGAAGGTAGCACATTTCTCATATTTGCAAATTTTAGTCCAAGAAATTCCTTTCGCCATCTTTATGAGATCTGTCAAATTTGAAGTGTGTGATTATGTATTTTATCGGTTCGCAAGAATGGAAACAATGGAGAAAAGCCCCGAAAAATTGTCCGTAGAATGTTCCCTAATACATTTCGTATACAATATCTTCATTATTTAACTTATTCATTCATATAAATTATCACTATTAATTTGTTTCTCACATATGTTTCTGACATTTAAAACTAGGGCTTTTTTTTTGCTCAACTTGTTCCTTTACTTTTTCGTAAACTCATCTCATTCGGAGAGATTATTACCCCCACTCTTTAAAATGTGATAAGTTGGGAACTTTGGCACAGAAAGTATGAGAACAGAGCTATTATCGCACAAACTCTTGGATAAATTCTGTGTGAAAATGTCCAATTTACGAAATTATGTTTTCGTTTATTATTAAGTTTGAACTCTCTGATCTATGTATTTTCTCGTTTTTCTCCTAAGTTTTGGCACATGATCTATTTTTTTATTAATCGATTCCTGTACTTCCCCCTTCAGGTTTTTGACATAGAACATTTTTGAAGCGAAAATTTCTTATTCAGCGGTATCGAAAAAAAAAGTAAGGCAACACGCTACAATTCGAGGAATGAACACTATTACACATTTCAATCTATTTCTAGGTTTAAGCAGATATCCACTGATATCGTGTCTTTAGCGCCAGTATTTATGTTGGTGTTTGACTGATTTTCATAAAGCAGGAAATGAGGAATTAAACTGTTAACCTCAAAAGTTCGAACTGATTCTAATCGCATCACTTTCTTCCCTTAGTGTACTTTTGCATCCAGTGTATGGAAATGGTACACGGCAACACAATGAACGCAAGGCTCTGTTCAAAGAGGTCGTATTTTTGTACTGTACCTTAAGAGAGCTATCGTTCTGGTAACCTTACCTTCCAATAGCTTTACTCTGAACTGTACGTTCGAGGTTTTAGTCTGAACTTACATAACAATAGTTTTACTCTGAACTGTACGCTGAAGGTTGTAGTCTGAACTATACGTTTATTACTCCAGTTTAATTAAATACAGTATTGTACGAGTCATTACAATTGATTTTTGTTTTTCTTTATCTCTCTATAAGTGGATTTGATGCTATACACGATGTGTTGTCAAGGAACAATAGCATATGCAAGTGCACAAAGGGCATACAAATTGTGATCTTCCTCTAACTTAGAACTCGTTGCAAAACATAAACTGAAAAATGTTGTTATTTCTGGTAGCTATGGGCAATCTACCTTATGCGTTTCCTGAAAATTGCTCGTTACCTGATTCACTTCATTAACATGCTATGTTTTCTCGTATAGAATTTGACTAGTTGGTAATAATTAAAATGTGCTCAGTGGGGAAACAATTAATATTGACGTGTTAACAAGGGACCACAGATTGAGATCTGTTTGTCTAACAGCGGAATATTGATCTGTAGAAATAATTTCTCCATACCCCTACCAGCGATCGAGATACTACTACCAAATCTCTACGCTTGCCATTCCACAGATTCAGAACTTGCATCTTTTTAAGTATAAATGCTAAGCACTGGTGCTTCAGAATGCGATACTGGTGTTAAAAAAGACAAGCATGAATACTTTTAAAATAACTGTGCATTTAATTTATTCCTACCGTTTTATACCTAATAAATCAAATAACTGCAATGAAAGTACTAAATAAATGTCCATGAAGTGTTCAAAATAATGACAAATACTTATCTTGTACTTGTATGCGGCCCAAATATTTAAGGGGTAGCTACTGATAGTAACCCTCTAAATAACAAAACTCCACCAAGCAAGATTTGGTGTGGGTACTTGAAATATTTCAAGTCTGTCTGAACTCTTTAAATTCATATGTGTTTTACCAACTTCCTTTTGATAAACTTTTACCAACATCACCTACTTCATCGGTGGGTTGTAGAGTTTGGTCAGTTCTTCTACGCACTGCTGCTCGGATCTTCAATTGTTTCCCTTTTTTATGCGCTTTCTGCCATTCGTTATCGAATATGAATTTGTGGTGGCTGCGATTAAAATACAAGCTCAAAGGCGGAATCTCTGATAGAATTTTTAGAGTATTAAGGGACACTGGATCGGCAAAGGCGCTGATGGTTTCTTGCGATTACTACCGGTGGACGCCATAGTCTACCGTATACATTATCCCGCATAGTACCTTAGTGTTGGTGCGAAATTATCTATGTAAAGCGTGTTTTTTTGTTTAGATAGAAATTCTGGCAGGAATAACTGTCAAATCAAGCTGTCATTAGACTAGCTGTTTTTGACATTTATATTCAGCATAGTTTGAAATATCATGAATAGACTCACGCTATCAAATTATCTTAATTCACTTTGAAATTAGTCGTCTATTTGCGAAACTTATAGACCACTTCGTGATTCCTATGGTGCACATAATCGTCCATTAAGCAATGTGCGTACAGAAGAGAATTTAGCCGCTGCAAATAAAGGTCTCAAGAAGACCCAAATTTTTTAATTCGTCGTCGCTCGCAGAAATTGGGATTGTCCACCTAGTACGTGGAAAATTCGGCATACAAAATTAGCTGGTACAGGAATTAAATACACGAGACCATTATTTGCGTCGTTCTTTCGCTAATAGGGCCTTGGAGGAATTGCAAGCTGACCCGGTGTTTTAACGCAAAATTGTGTTCAGTGCTGAAGCTCATTTTTGGCTTACGGAGTTGGCAATAAGTAAAAGTGTCATGTACGGATAGGGACCTATGTAAACTAGACCATACCCAAATCTGAACAATGCCGCGTGTAGTGGGGTCTCTAAGATGGACCTTTTTATGCTTATAAAGGGCCGAAGCTTGCTTTAAGGTCAATGGAGATCATAACCGGACCATGATCATTAAACAATTCTTTGAAATATACAAGATGCCATTGATCTAGCCGAGATGTGGTTCGCCCATTTCTTTATAAGGAGTCGGCCCTCCTTCTCCTGGGGCGCCAGGAAAACCTGTCCTAGGTTGTCACGTCTACTAGGTTGCTTTCTCTTATGTTTTTCTTGATAGTGCCCAACCAAGCCGATTGTGGTTTTGCTCTTGTTCGTCTATGTTTAATGCTGTGTGTTTGATGTGATCTCTTTCTCTCCTCATTAAGTAGCCATACCGTGCCAGTTTTCTTTCAGTTTTTCGTATATCGGTGTCATTTTCTAGACTACCCCTTATACGTCACATTGTTTGCCTATCTTAACATTTTCATTCAAGCGATCCAAACCATCCACTTACTGAAATCACAATTTGGTGATAAGTTTATTTGGAAAAATGGACCTGTTAATTGGGATCCAACATCGTGTGATTTGACACCTCTCAATTATTTCCTGAGGGGATGCATTAAGTCATTGGCTTGTGCTGATAAAACACCAACAATTGACGTCTCGGAAGCCAACATTGTCCATGTAATCCATGACATATATGTATGCGAAACCATTTTCAAATATTTATGCCATGAATCGATTTTGCAAATAAAAAAAATCCTTGATTAAAAGTTGTTTGTTTGTTGCTTAAATGAAAAGTTTAAGAAAACAAAATTTATGGAAACAAAAAAAAAAATTTAATTATGATACCATATATGTATGTAAATGTTGTGATGGCAGATTTTCATTTATCAGATAGAGTTTTCCATTGACTCGCGTAAAGGTCCAGAATCCAACTTCTTAACCGAAGTCCAACATTAACTTTATGAAACTGAGTAATTTAGTCTTAAGGAAATTGTCTATTAAGTTGCACCGCCTTTTACACCTCGAAATAAAATTGCAACTTAATCCTTGTTGGGGCAAAATACTTTGTTTCTGGCAATTTTATTTTCCCAGTAGTAAGACCAATAAATACCACCAACTTAAGAGAGTTCACATAAAACCTCTCACAGCCAACTTTAT
Organism: Brachypalpus laphriformis; assembly: GCA_945910035.1. Taxonomy (NCBI): domain Eukaryota; kingdom Metazoa; phylum Arthropoda; class Insecta; order Diptera; family Syrphidae; genus Brachypalpus; species Brachypalpus laphriformis. The sequence goes on from OX246755.1 coordinate 133,327,474, forward strand.
TTGAAAACTTTTGCAAAATTATTCTTCACGTACGTTCTTTCATCCTGCTCTATCCCATCCTTCACTAGAACGAACCAACCGCTAAATGTTTCTTTCACGTTTCACATCTGTCGACAAGTGGCAAAATGTTCGTATACATACTTTTTTTCTCACGAAAAATAAAGTCCTTGCAGGGAATGAATTCTATCGTAATGGGATTCCGAATTCTATTTCTATCGTAGCCTTGTAGACGTTTCCTGACGGCCGCAAAACTTTTGAAAAAAAAAAAAAAAACAAACAAACAACTAAACTACTAAAGTTGGAAAGTTGTCGTAAGGTTTCTGTGGTTGTACTGAACTGTGCATCGATATAATTGAACAAAATTATATCGAATTACCACAAAGAACTGATAATGAAATTTCGGGTCAGCAATAAGTTAAAAGTGTTCTCTGGTTGCAAATGTTCTGAGTGGATTAATGCTACGGACGCACGAGCAAAATATTTTGTTTGTATCTGGAAAGAATTGTCGGTCTACGTGACAAAAGCAATGCTTATACCAAATTTTCGGAGAAACAGTGAAATCAAGCTGAGTTCCCTGAATCTGAACTTCATTATAGCTCTCCTCTTCTAATAACCCCCTTATTCTAACATTCTTTCACTCCATCAGGCTCAGATTCAACGTCTGATTAAACAATTAAACATGAACAGACAATTAAGTTATTTAAGTTTTCCTTCAAGCGAATTTGAATTTTACATTCGTTACCACGAGTGTGAAGACCTCGGGCTTAAAGCAAACACTTACACTGAAATTGATGCTTAATCCCTAACAGTTACCGTTATGAATTCAAAGGCCTTCTTGCCAAGGCTGTTATGCTTAAATAGAATAACAAGATTATGAGGATGTCAGAATTATCCTTTGGATGTGATTGAAATGAAACACCAATACCATGAGCATATCCCATTTATTTCCATACAATTATTCTTTGTACACGCGTTGTCATTGAAATCTACTCAGACTGAATCTAGGCAACAAATAAAAGAGGTTATTAAGAAGCTTATATCTGCTAATTCAAATAAAATATGTAGAATTAATAAGGCTGAGCATTTTCTTTCATACACTTCATCAATATGCAATGATTGTAATTTATACATAGGTAGGCATCTGCAATATGTATGTATTGTGCATATTATGTACATAAGTAACTAGTATTTATGCCCAACAGTGGCGTGTTTGTAGCTTTTCATAGTATTTTCGTTTCTTATAAGAAAATAATAATATTAATTACTGCATATAGATACATATATCTGCGGGGTGCCTTCTATGGGAAATGCTTAGGCTGATTGTCCAAGAAATCAGAAACTTCTTTGTTTCCCTGAAATTGTGTTTAATGAGTACATTTGTAAACTTGACCTAGGACGCAGAGCTTTCGACGTCTCAGTCGAATTCATTGAATTGAAGGATTTCATTTTGAAGAAGACTCTATAAAAGTCGTTGGTTCATTTTTTGACTGTTAGATAGAGTACTTTCACCTAAGTTACAAGTACTACCTACGTAAAACGTGAAGTAGTCAAAAAGAAAAAAAAAATAACTTTTTTGGCCATACGTCTATAGCAATCAGAAAGATTTTGCCAATGGTTACTTTCGCAAAATGTTGATGTGGTATTAAGTTATAGTTAAGCATTTTTTTCCTGGCAGATGGAATAGTGAAAGAAAGAACATTTCAGCGGAATCGTTTAGCTCCTTTTTGTGTCAGCTGCTAAAAAAAAAAATTAATAATCGATGTATTCATCTGGTAATTCATAAACCAAAATTCAACTCTAAATTAACGATGATTTTATACCGCATAGCACAGATTTCTCCTTACCCCTATAGGCCTACTAACACAGCGCAGCAAAATCAGCAAGTTAAATGTGAGTACTACTTTGTTATTTTCCTTTTTGTGTACATTTTGCTTTGCAATTCTCGGAGCCGCTTGCCAGTGCTGAGAGTGGATGGACAACAGCATATGGACGGACGGGTATCTGCTTCCAGTGTGTAGTAAGGTAAGTCTTTTTTAGAATCAATTGCTATTCATTACAACATTTTTTTTTTCCATAGGGTAGCTGCAACAACTTTCTATGGCTAAGTGCCCAGTATTTACCTATCCATCTATTCGTACATACATGTTATAAAATGATAAGTAGGGACGCTTCTCGGCACGTATCACGTAAAAACTAACTGACCGATTTTAATACAACTTTGTCATTCGATACCTTAGAAGCTGGGTCCTTATTTCCATTTAGAATTTTGACGATAAGGAGACTAAGATATTAAAATAAATAAACACGACGCGGTTCAACCGCAGATATTTTATATTTATATTTATATTTTGTATATATTTTATATTTTGTGCTTAGACAGTCGGCAGTTATCACGTGGTTACGCAGGAGAGTAAATTAACGGCAGCTGAGATGAAGATACTTCGCATGACAGCAGGAGTGACAAAGCTTGATCGAATAAGAAGTTCGAAGATCCGTGGAAGGACGTCAAAGAAACCATTTTACGAAAAATAGAGCGCGACCAGCTCAGCTGATATTGCCACGTTCAAAAAAGAGATCATTTGAACCCTGTTAAAAAGGCAATACCAATGAACGTTCCAAAGACACCGCGAGGTAGAAAAGGCAGGCCTATAAACGTCTAGTTCACACAAATGCAACGATATTGGCATTTCATTGGCCCCAGGAATCGAGTGATCTAAAATCGTGAGGCCTGCCTATATTTTTTGAGGTCAAATAGGCGAACCCCACAGGCTGATCAGTAGAAATGCGGTGAAGTGGAAGCGTTATGATCCCTTATTTTCGGGTCATAACCTCCCCAAAATAGGAAGAAGAATGCAGGAAAGGCTCGAGGTTTAACTTTGTATTCGTGAAGCATTCTGATGTAGGCTATTCAAAGTTCCTCTAGAAATTAATTTGTCTCATTTATTAGATACTGTGGGCGCCGTGGCGTAAGTGGTTAGTGTGTCGGATCACTACGCATGAGGTTCCAAGTTCGAATCCCAGAAAACACCAAAAAGTTTTTTTCACGGTCCCACCCCTCGCGAGCGTCTGACAAACATCCGAGAGTACTGTTGTCACGAAAAAGCTTCTCAAATCGCCGTTCTGATACGGCACTAAACTATAGGTCTCTTTCATTCGTGTGAAAAATATCACGCACACAACATGAGTGGTTGAGAGAAGCTAGGCCCTGGCACTCAAAGATCTGTTGCGCCAAATATTTATTTTTTATTTTTTTTTTTATTAGACATTTGTAGGTTATGCTATCCCCTCCTGGTGTTTTGTTTAATTTTACCTCTCTGAGCATATCTGTGGTCACAAGACAAAACAACTTATGTTGATTTTCACAGATTCATATATCTAATTTAATCAACACAGAACGATTTATCCAAATTTTAATCTTTGACTAGGTTGGGTGAATAAAGCATATAATTTATTGCTTGATCTGGGTTGAGAAGTATGCTATAATACGTTCTTAATTCAGAAGCATCTATCTGGGTACATGTTTGCTGACCCTGATGATTTTGTAGCTCTTTTGCTAAACATCACCAGTTCTTGCTGTCTTTAATCGTATTAATTTTGATGTTTATTTCTTGGTAGTATAAATTTATACTTTTTCTACACATCCCTTTGTATTTATGTTACGCTCCCAAATGGTTTAGTTTTTTGTCTTGATTTCTCGCTTTCGGAATAAATTTCATATTTGAAGAATTTTTTCCTTGCTGCCTAATACTTGGAATCATACAATTTATGTTTGGATGAAGTTGATTAATTTTATTCTGCCAATTTGCACAACAGCTGATTTTTTAAAAATATCTCTAATCAATATTATCTTCTCGTAGTTTAATATTTATAGATTATTATAGTTTATTCTGATCTGCTAATTTGCCTTTCTTGTTTTTTTCCGTTTTAGCCTTGGCAAAAAATTATTAAAGCTGGGCTCAGTGACAACGGTGCTATGTCTTAAGTACAGTTTTATTGGTAGGAGATTGGACCTTTTTGCTCTCCTACATTGCATTTTTCAACACATGTCGAGAATTCTTCTCCACAAATATCATTCACCAATTCTTTTATGGTGCTGATAAACTAAGGTTATCTTCTACATTTCCTTTTGCTTTTCCATTTCGAATGATTAGTCAGTCCATTGTTGGAATTCTAAAAACGCCTTTCCCTTTGCTCTGACAGTGGTGGCCTTTGAACTACGGATTTCGAATGCCCCGGCAAAATCGGAAATACATATTATGTTGTCTACATCCTGCTGTAATTATTCCAGCTTAACAATCATGTCTCCTATAACTATTCGACTTAAGACGTTGTTTTGACTCATAAAACTTTTAAAAGTTTCTAGATTATTTCGATTATTTTATTTATTATATCAGTGCCCTGCCATTTTTTTTATTATTTTTATACTGTCCACTCCTTCATAGTTCATATATTCGTATATAATTGAAAAAAATGTTTGTAAAAGACTAGTTTTTCATGCCATGTACATTATATCATACGATTCTAAAATATATTAATTCATGCTTTACGATGTTTTCATTTTTACTGAAATCTAAAAATAAATTGCACTTAGTTGGTTTACGCCGACAGACGTTGTTTAGTTTTTTTTTGATTCATTCAAACTGCAATTTAATGATTTGGTTTTACCGTTAAACAGAGTTTCAAGGAGTTCAACTCCTCTCAATTTCTCACATTCCAGCTCAATCTGTTTAGTCTATATACAATTTTTACCACCGATTCTCATCCTTTCGTTGAGAATGCTTATTCTGTGCTTTTAACTTTTCCCTAAAATGCTTCTTCTCAGTTGTAGCATTGCTTTTTGAATCACCTGTTTGTTTTTTTTTTTTAATTAAGGTCTCCTTGAGCTAAGTGGGCGCCGTGGCGCAAGTGGTTATTGTCTTGGACCACTGCGCTTTAGGTTCCAAGCTCGAATCCCAGAAAATACCAAAGGTTTTTTTTTTACGGTCCCACCTCTTGCGAACGTCTGACAAACATCCGAGAGTGTTGTTGTCACAAGAAAGCATCTAAAAACAAATTACCCTTCGGATACGCCACTAAACTATATGCCTCTTCCATTCATATGAAAAATATAACGCACACAACACGAGTGGTTGCAAGAAGCTAGGCCCAGGCACTTAAAGAGCTGTTGCACCAAATATTTATTTATTTATTTTACATTTTTTGATGTTTAACCTTTTCGTCAAGAAGAGAAGTCATATTTTGTATCGTGCCAATTAAATTCTCTATTTATTTCTTATTATCTTTTCGTCGACTTTGGTAGTTTTGTTGCAAGCGATTCTTGAGGTGTCAAAACAGTATAGGTTGTCTACTAACTTTTTTGATTAAATGTACAAAATCACGTAAAGGAGAAAGAAAAAATTAATAAAACAAAATTAAGTTTGAGTGGTTTTATTTTTTTCAGTGGTTTAATTTAACAATTTTTATTGCCAATTTTCAAGAAAACTAATAAATTTCTTTTCAGTACCCTACAGACTTTAAGGTGCTGTCCGTTTTTTCTTTTTCGTACTATGGTTTTTGTCATGTTTTTTTTTTTTTTTTGGGACGAAAATCTCAGATATTCTCCCATTTCTCAGAATTCTCAAATGTTTTTCGCTTCAATTTTATGCATTTTTTCGGGTTTGGCTGAGAAGATTTGGTAGCACTAGTGACTGTTCTGTTGGGAGTTCGCTGCATACCCATAGTCGTGGGTTTAAGCTTGGACACAAACCGCTTTAAACTATTTTGGGTTTATTCTAGTGATAATGTAGGGCTGCGTTGTTCCTAAAAGTATGCAACTATTGCCATATTAAATTTTGACGAGATGTTACGGCTGAAATGATTCTCTTCAAATCAAATTGCATATTTGTATTTGCTGATCCATATGGTAAGAGGTAGCGCTTCCGATTTTTGGTTGAAAACTTGTACAAGTAGTAGCATTTTACTTAATGAACGGTTTTCAAAAGCCGATTTTACTCAAAATAAATATTAACCAATTTTCAATATGCATTTGTTTTTTAAAGAAAATAAATTTACCTACATTTAAAATGCGCAAAAGTAAGAAAAGGGACCATACATCCAAGTACATGCGACCCAGTTGTGCACCTTATTTATGTTTAGCCGGTTCCTTATTGAGTTTTATTTTTCGTTGCTTGTAGTATTCACATCATAAATCATAGAAAAATGATGTTTGCATACGAATGGTATGTAGAAATATGAATGCAAACAAAACCAAACGGTGCACTTCAAATATTTTTAAGAACTTCGCTGGGCGTCCCTAGTTCGCACGTTCATATTTACATTTAGTCATTTTGTCACTGATAGTTCAGTTTAACAATTTAATATTCCCTTTGCAAACATTCTCTTTGCACCTTACGAGTAAGTCATAAACGTCTTCTCCATAATCTAAAAATGTTTTACTCCGTACGTATACATACCGCATTCACTTTCTTGCACCTCATGATGCATCTTAAATAAAAAGAAATCTTAATCCATGCTCTTAATCCTTGCTGTATACTTGGTTTTCGTATTATGAATGCGCAAGTTAATAACATCAACAACTCCTCGAAGGTAACACAAATCCTTTGGAACAAACTTTGTTGGGAAAATGTTGGTCACGTTTTTTGGGGTACACATACGGGGTATGCTCTAGCCAACCCTATAGGATTACCATAGTATTAAATTCTTTGTACACCTATGGAATTCATGTGAAAGTGGGAGATTGCTTGACATACTTTCTAGAGAAATATACATTCTTTGAAACGACGTATGTCAGAAGTGAGTTTGGAAAATAGTTTGCACCGCTTTCATGGTGTCAGTTTTTCTCCGGTTAGGAGATTTGAAATTGTTGTCTTTTTGTACATCCTTTCCATACAATTTCCCAAGGAGTAGAGCATATCCGATATACAAGAAAAAGTTTAAAAAAAGATTTAATCCAAAAGGGATAATTCCTCCGTCACAGCCCTTTGTGATTGATTCGCTCATAGATCCTCGCAATTTCTCATAAGTGAAGCTACGTTTACTGCTGCCGTATAGGCTGTCGTTGCAGTTATACAATTTGACTCGCTCTGATATCTTGTCAAGAGAGTTGTTTGGACATTAAAGGTAGTCTTGATCAAAGATGGCCACTAGAAATATAATATGTTACTGGGAGTCACCGTCGATCCAAAGCTCAGCCGGAATCTGATTACAACAACTTACTTACTTACTTACTTAGATGGCGCTACAATTCGGGGTGAACCTGGGCCGCAACCAAGCCTCTCCATTTAGCTCGGTCTTTAGCTAATTGCCTTCAGTTGCGCACCCCATGTTGGTCGAGGTCCCTTTGAACTTGTGCGCGCCACTTACGGCGAGGAGGTTCTTTACTGCGTCGTCCGTTGGGGTTAGATTCGAAGACTCTGCGGGCCGGAGCACTGGTGTCTATTCGCTCTACATGTTCTAGCCATCTCAGATGTCCAATATGCAGTTTTTTTTGACTAGGTCGATGTCGCTGTACTGCTCGTATAGTTCGCGATTGAAACTTCTCCTCCAAAACCAGTCAACGCAAACGGGACCGAAAATCTTACGAAGAATTTTTCTCTCAAAGCGACCAAGGATATCTTCATCCTATTTTAATAAAGTCCATGTTTCAGCGCTGTAAAGCAGGACTGGGATGATCAGAGTCTTATACAGAGAATTGTATGAGACTCTTATCATCTTGCCTTATGGACCCAAAAAAACAGCGATTGGCAAGAGTTATTCGTCGCCTGATTTCTGCGCTGATCTTATTTTTCGAGTTTATAGCATATAGCAGTGATTACAATAACGAGCTTTAAAATTATGTGAATTCCTAAGCCAGCCGTAGAACATTTGGTAAATATAAACGATTAAGACGATGGTGGCTGTATTGTGTCCTAGAAAGTTCCGTTTGGTAGCCTTCCAGGTAAAGTTATTGCCACTGGAAAATCAGATACTCTAACATACTGTACTTACTTATGTCACGTATTCCCTTGTGGGTCCTAGGGCCTCTACTACGCCTACGCGCCATCGTGTACGGTTTCTGGCAATGTGTCTGAGTTCTCCCTACCCAACTGCCGCGCCTCCTTCTCGACTGTTTTGCGTCATATTCTCTTCGGACAGCAAGGTCTTCTACTACCTTAATTTAAAGCGTTCCATTGCATAGCATGGTTCGCTATGGAACTGTCACCCTTTCGGAACGTGTGACCAATCCACTGCCACTTCCGCCGTTGAATGGTTGTGCCTATTGTTTCCGGACTTGTTCTCTTGTAAAGGTGTTCATTAGAGATATGATTGGGCCAGAAAATCCTTAAGATATTACGCAGGCACCTAATACCGAACGTTTGCAGCTTTCTGGTGATAGTAGTGGTCACTCTCCACGTGCTGCATCTATATAACAGCACGGATTCAACGTTGGATCTTGGTGTCCAAACTGATTGCATTGCTTCACCATATTTTGGACAACATCCCGAATGCGGACTTTGCTTTGGCGATCCTGTTGGCTATATCCAGTTCGGTTCCACCATCAGTCGAGACAATACTCACAAGATACTGGAAATCCTCTACTCTCTCTACCGGTTGTCTAGCAATGCATATTTGAGGCGATGAGTTTGTTCCAAGGCATTTTCATTTTCACCCCAACGACGCCTGCCTCCCTCTCCACATCTGCTGTCATTTGGTGGAGGTCCATAATTCTGTGGGAGAGTAAGCATACATCGTCAGCGTCGTCAAGTTTCAGTTGAGATGTAAGAGTCCATCGAATTCCTCCGTTTCCCGTCGACAAAGCTGCACGAAGCACATTGCTAATCACCAATAGGAATAATATTGGTGAAAGGATACAGCCTTGTCTTACTCCACTGTGGATCTCAAATTCCTCAGACAACCTTCCTCTCGTACGTAAAAAAAAATAAATATTTGGCGCAACAGCTCTTCTCGCAACCACTCATGTTGTGTGCGTTATATTTTTCACACGAATGGAAGCGACCTACAGTTTAGTGCCGTATCCGAAGGGCAGTTTGGTTTAAGAAGATTTTTCGAGACAACAATACTCTCGGATGTTTGTCAGACGTTCGCGAGAAAAACTTTTGGTGTTTTCTGGATTCGAACTTGGAACCTCACGCGCAGTGGTCCGACACACTAACCACTTACGCCACGGCGCCCACCTCTCCTGCGTAAGGCACGCCAAATAAACTCCCTGTTGACATTATCGAACGTCTTCTCAAAATCGATGAACAGCAGGTAGAGTGGCGATCGATATTAAACGCACTGTTTGTTGATAATCCGCAGGGTGTTGATGTGGTCGGCACAGGAGGATCCAGAGCGGAAACCTGCTTGTTCGGCATCGAGTGTGTCTTCGAGATGTTATTTGATTCGCTCAAGGATGATTTTAGCTATTATCTTAGCTACAGCAGGCAGCACGTAGATACCCCTCCAGTTTCTGCACTCCATTAAATTTCCTTTCTTAGGAAGCTTGACCATCATTCCCTTTTTCCACTCGTTAGCTCTCAGCTTCCCAAGCTCTCCCTATAAGTGGAAGCAGAAGCTTAGTTGATGTTGTTGGCGCTGCTCGTAAGAGCTCTGCTGGAATACCGTCAAGTCCTACCGCCTTGTTGGTTTTGAGTACCTTGATCCCGGTAGTGATCTCAACATTACTGGGAGTCGTGGTGCGTATTCGGGAACATCTCACCTCGGGCATCTCAGTCCGATTTGGGAGCATATCGCTAGCGAATACGCGGTTCAAAATCCTAGCAAAATGCTCCTTCCATCTCTTGAGCTGGTCTTCATCCGAAATGAGCAAGGAGCTGTTTAGGCTTTTCACTGGGTACTAGCTGGGGCTGCGACCACCTGTCAGCTACGCTGAACTTCTCTCATCTTCATGCGATATAGGGACTCTAGGTCGCTTCTACCTGCTGCTGGAGCAGCAAGGCATTGCAGAAATCCACAGACCTTTCGCCGTATTCATTGCGGTTGCCTATTCCATGCTTCCCGATTACATGTTTGAGCCCTTCGTTGTCGTTGCCTACCTTGGCATTCAAATCCCCCATCACTATGACAATGTCTCCATTTGGTGTTGTGTTGAAGACTGCACTTAAGAGATTGTAAAAGCTCCCCTTTTCGTTCTCAGACGAACTATTCGTTGCGGCATAACACTGTATGATGGTGACGCGTCGTACTCTAGTCCGGAACCTGGCCGTCATAATCCTATCATCATGAGGCTGCCAGGAAAATAGGCCCTTGCGTGCTGTTGTTGTTAACAGTCTTATACGGATGGTCTTCCAGAATAGAGAAGTACAGTGGGGACTGGTATTCGTCCGCTTCTAACCATCTTATTTCATTTACCCCTAAAATGTCCAGATGATATCGCATGAATTCATTTTCCAATTGAAGGAATCTGGCATTGTAAGGACCTTCGCCCCGAGTCGAGGAGCGTCTTTACATTCCAGAAACCTATCTTTGTCCGGGTACAATAACCAAAAGTCGTCAACATGTAATCATTTCTTATCCGAGGCATAGTGTTGATTTCTGTAGCGAGCTCGTTTCAGTAACGCAGGTTGCTGGCCCACGTTACCTAGTCTAGAATAAAGGCCCTAGGCAACTTGCACTTGCAATTTTAGACTACACGTATAAGGGTTTATACGTATAGTTGCCCGGGGACCACCATTAGGAGGTAAAGGAAGCACTTCATCACGAACTTGATTATTGCGCTACTGGCCCAAGCCCAGTTTTGAGCAGTCAGTAGTTTCCCGATCAATCGCAATACAGGTCCCCAAATATTCTAACATACAAATCAATCATTAAAATTTTCATTGATATGTAGTGCATATGTTTATGGTTCAAGCAACAGCAAGTTCCGAAAAATATTTCGGAAAACCAGGGGTGTTTAGCGAAAAATCCCCGTCTCGACGACAATAAGTATAGAAAATAAAAAAAACGTTACGAGAATTACAATTTTGCAAAATTACTATTGACCTCAGTAACCGAGTGATCCAAAATCGGCAGGCCTGCCGATATTTTCTGAGGTCAAATAGGCGAACCCCACAGGCGGATCACTAGAAATGCGGTGAAGTGGGAGGGTTGTGATCCCTTATTTTCGGATCATAATCTCGCTGAAAAAAAGAAAGAAGAAGACTAATAACGTCAACCTCATAGTTGACAAGGGGGCAGATGTAAGTGTTCAAAAAATAAAATCCAAATGGAATCAGTTTACGGACTTGGTGAAACTCTAGGAGTAAGCCAGGGCGAATTATAATTTCCTTGTGAGTTCCAAATCGTTAACCAAAATGATTAAATTCATGCTGACAGACTCCTTGGTAATAATTTTTTAAGCAGAAGGCCATACAAATTATTACGTTTTCCTGTAACAAATTACAACTCTTCCGAGTTTGCAATGATGAAAAGGAAACAGCATTCCTTAATTTTGCGATCGATACAAGTGTATCGCACGGTGTATCCCCTAAAGCACGGAAAACAAAAGTTAAGAAGCAACCCGAAAATGCTTACAAAACCAAACCAGTAATCAAACACCAGTCAAAGATACGAGTATAGGTACTTGCTGAGGCCGGGTTCCCATCAATAGGAGAGCTTTACTTTGAAATCATTGCGAAACTCAATGTCAAGCTATATTTTCAAAAAGGATCGGTAATAGACTAGGATACGAATAAAGCCATTACTGTCATATGCAACAGGAGAATTCCTTCCGCAATACACAGAATCCTAGAATCCGGTCACAAACTAAGTTTAATAGAGCAGCCAAATTCACATCAACTTAGCAACCATGGTCACTCCATAAGGACTCAGTAATTCTCAACCTATAAGGTTGCTACTCGTATTTACAAAACAATTCTTCTTCTTTCTATATCGCCGAGATTTTGATCTGAGAACAAGGAATCATAACCCTCCCACTTCACTGCAAATCTACTGATCCGCCTGTGGGGTTCGCCGTTTTGATTTCAGAAAATATTAGCAGGCCCTCTCGATTTTCTCAAATTATCTTTTGCTAAGTTCAGGTTTTCATTAAGTTTTTCTTAATCATGATCTCGAATCTGTACTCAGTGGTTATATTATTTGTTGTCCCTTTATTCTTCTTTCACTGTCTCTTTACTGTATTTAAGAGCAGATCTGACTACCTGACGGAAGGGGTACTATAGTGTTTCCACTCTTCGTTTTCCTTTTCTGTTATACGTATACCTGTTTGAAGGGCATGTGTGTGCTCTGGTGGGGAATTGAGTTTACACATGGGCCATTACACACTGGTGCAATTTCACCCCGGGGTAACCCCGGGGTTTCCCTTACTCTAATTACACACTAGATGAATAATGCGGGGTAAAATTCTGTATACATGAATCGATTTTCATTGTAGTGGTACGACATACTCATTTTTTTGCATCTCGAAATTGAGAAGTTATGTGTGTATTAGTTTTACCCCGATGCTCAACCGCTTCAATACTGGATGAAGATTTCACCCCGTTTCTTACTTCACACTTCATCTCCCTCTTCTATAAAGTCGATTTAACCCCGGGGTAATTGCACCAGTGTGTAATGGCCCATTTTCAGTATTATAGATCGTTTCAACTGAGTATGCAGTAAGTTCGCGCATGTTTTCTCTTTTCCAGGAATTCCACACAAAACAGAAGAAAAATCGTATATATCTTCACTTTTATGTTTACTGCGTGAGTTCTCAACACAGACTGATCAATTTCTTGAATACGTGTTGAATATGTGTTTAATGTATAGAGAAAATGAGAAGCCACCGTTGCCAAATGTGAAAAATGTTAAAAATGAGTGTAAAGAGAATGTGCGGAGTATGCATTCATTATTTTTTTTACTGAAGTGGGTAATGACAATTTGACCGAAGAATGGTTAGCTCTCAATTATTGTGTTAAGGAGAAGAAAGAATGTTTTGCTAATATGAATTTGGCTTGAAAATATGGGTATGGGAAATTTGAAAAAATTAAAGCATGTATTTTTTTAATTAAATATGTATATTTATTTAATAGATGTTTTTTTTTTAATGTAATAGCACTAATTATGAACATTGTCGCGTTTTTATATACGCAAAGATTAGTTAGAAAATATTATTTTTACCTAACCCATATACACACATACATAAAAAAGGGGATATTTCAGCTTAATTACTTTCTGCAATAATTGGGTAAAACTTAAAAAAGGGTTAATTTTATTATCCATACATTTATTGCAGGATGTAAATAAATTCAGTCAAATAGATAACGCGCAGGAAAATCCCACGCTTGGCGATTGAGTGCTGTAGGTAAAAATCGGTATGATAAAACATCAATGAAAATGGAGGAAGTTCAACCGATTTGTAAACATCATTTTCCAGGCAGCAAGGCGTGGCAAATATTTCCATGCTCTCTCTGCGCAGTTTTCCAATTGCATAGTGATTTGAAACGAACTATAGGTGTGTTTTGGTGAGAATTATGCAAAGTAGAGTAAAAGCTTCTCCATAAAACGATTCTTAGTCAATCTGGAAAAAAACTTTTTTAATTGTTTGAAGATTGGTGATTGAATTGAAATTGAAGTAAAAAGTATGAAAAAGTTGTGCTTAAATGTATGAAATACTACTGAATCATTCCAGTTGAACGAAATAGCTTTTCTCAGGGAAAAAGCTCTTCCCATCCATCCCAACTCATGTTCGACTGAGAAGAAAAGTTAAAGTGGTTCCAAGTCACTTTGTGTTGTTGTACTCCGTATTAAATTTTACTTCACTGAGAAGCGAGGTTTCACCAAAACGCACCCATTGTATGCAACTGGCAATTTTAAAGCGAGTATAAGATCGTCTAATGGGCTTAGAAGAAAATACTTTTTGTTTTAAAAGTAGCAGGCGGGCGGAACAAGGCGAGCATGGGTCAGCTAGTAATAAAAAAAATGCTCAAAGGAGAAAGGAAACGAGAAAGCTAATTTTCAATCTTAAGCACAAAACGAATATCCCTATCTATACTTTGAACCTTAGAACGTCTCTCGATCCATATATGTATGTATTGTTTTACAAATACGTCATGAATATAATGATATATTCAGCTTTACAGGCAACAATATGTTAATTATTTAAGTATACCGTATACCACTTAAATAATGAACAATATCACAACTGTTAAAGATCTGGCTCCTTTTAATTCCAAAATGTACAATACAATAATTCCAATGTGTACAATACCTGAATCATAAAAACCCATTATTAATAGATAAATAAGCTCCGAGTAAGAGCCCATGAAACTGGTTCAGATGGCCTAAAATGATGAGAAATCGTAGTCGATTTCAGGAAATTGAATGAAAAGATAGTCGGCGAGGCACTTTCCTCACACAGAATAGACGATATTTGGCATCAACTTGGTTGCTTGAGAAATTTTTCTGTCTTTTACCTGCGAAGCGGATATCACCAGGTACCGGGTGTCCGCCGGGAAGGTATACTACTTTGTTTGTTTATAATTTTTGATTAAATGAAAGAGAATGGATCTTATATTGATAAATGTTTTATTTAATGTCGGCAATTATGTATGGAATACAATATCAGGTAAATGTCCGCCTCTGCTAGTCTCACAAATGCGAGCCCTTTTGAGCACATTTTTCATTACATTCTCACACATTTCACGCGGTATTTCATTAATTTCATCACGAATATTTTGTTTGAGTTGCTCAAGCGTTTCTGGTTTGTTTGCATAAACCTTGCTTTTCAGATATCCCCACAAAAAGAAGTCAGGAGCAGTCAAATCAGGCGACCGTGGAGGCCAATCAACATCACCATTTTTTGAAATAACTTGTTGTGGAAAGAGGTCTCGCAGTAATTCCATTGTAATCCTGGCTGTATGCGATGTGGCACCGTCTTGTTGATACCACATGTTAATCAAGCCCAAAGCATGCAGTTGTGGCGTTAAAAAGTTTTCAATCATATCACGATATCGCTCCCCATTCACAGTTACCGTTACGCCGTTTTCATTTTCAAAGAAGTAAGGTCCAATGATTCCTCCTGACCAAATTGCACACCAGACTGTTACTTTTAATGGATGCAAAGGTGACTGATGAATAATTTGAGGGTTTTCCATTGCCCAGAACCGACTATTCTGTTTATTCACATATCCATTCAAATGAAAATGTGCCTCGTCACTCAATATGAATTTTTCATGAAAATCGGGGTTGTCATGGGCTAGCTGTAACATCGTATTGGCATATGTACGGTGGCGTAAATGGTCTTCTTGAAGAAGCTCTTGTGTCAACTGAATCTTAAATGGAAACAAATGCAAATCCTTGTGCAAAATTGTGGCCAAAGTTGTTCTTTGAAGACCAAGCTCCTGAGCACGGCGTCGAATTGAGGTTGATGGATTGTTTTGAACACTTCCTTGAACAGCAGTAATGTTTTCAGCCGATCTTGCAGTACGTTGTGGCCCATGCTTGGGCCTATCACCTACAGACCCTCTTTCTTCGAAATCGTTCACTACACGATAAATAGTGCGTTTTGTTGGCACGTTGTTTCTCCCAAAAATTTCACGTAACTTTCTCATCGTCACAGTAATCGATGATTGATTTTGATAAAATGTTTTAACGATTAAAACACGTTGGTTTATCGAATATTTTTCCATAATAAATTTGCCACGTGTCTACTTCACGACTGCCAAATATGAACTGTCAAGACTAATGTTTACCAAAATGGCGGCAAAACAAAGTAGTATACGTTCCCGGCGGACACCCTGTACTTGTTTCGCCAGAAGATCGTAAAAACCGTACCTTTAGCACAGTTTATGGGGCACTATAATTTCTGAAGAAATTCATGCACATAATGCCTGCCAAAAATTTCTCTCTTCAGGATGATTTAAATCTTATCGACCTGCCACATGTCGGAAGTACTCAACCTTTAAGGGATGGCAACGGTAAAAGGATGTTTGCTTGTTACCGGATGTGTGCAGGATCGCAGCGGGGAACAAGACCTATCAGTCACACGATCATAAAAGGAAAACGACAAACATGAACGTTTTTCCAACCACTGGACCAAAGAAATGCTTTGCCTGGTACCAAAAAGAAATGTAAGTTTTCTTTTGTAAAAAAAAAAAAAAAAAAATACCCAATATGCCATAGTACTACTACGTAAACCTTGTTCTAATCGGCTGTCATAGACTCTATTCCATATGCATTATTTAGGGGTATCTGCGTGCTGCCTGCTGTAGTTAAGATAATAGCTAAAATCATACTTGAGCGAATCAAACAACATCTCGAAGACACACTCGATGCCGAACAAGCAGGTTTCCGCTCTGGATCCTCCTGTGCCAACCACATCAATACCCTGCGGATTATCATCGAACAGTGTGTTGAATATCGATCGCCACTGCACCTGCTGTTCATCGATTTTGAGAAGGCGTTCGATAATGTCATCAGGGAGTTTATTTGGCGTGCCTTACGCAGGAGAGGCATTCCCGATAAACTAATTGCTATTATCAAAGCTACATATGAAGGCTCCAAATGTCACGTTCTGCACAGGGGAAGGTTGTCTGAGGAATTTGAGATCCAAAGTGGGGTAAGACAAGGCTGTATCCTTTCACCAATATCATTCCTATTGGTGATTAGCGATGTGCTTCATGCAGCTTTGTCGACGGGAAACGGAGGAATTTGATGGACTCTTATATCTCAACTGAAACATCTTGACTACATCGACCACGTTTTTTATTTCTTCTTCATTACATTTTTTTCGCACTTCCAAATTTTTCCAAATAAAAAAAAAATATGGAGATGGACATACATCTCCATATTTTTTTACACATTTTATTCCTGTTCCTTTTTCTTTCTCACAATTTCCAATGGAAATAATACTGTAATATTCTTGCTGGGGCTCGTTTAAATAAAACCGTATTTTGTGTATTTTAACCGTTTATTACTAATACAATATTCAATCACTTTATTCTTTATTTATTTCAATTTAAACTGTCGCTACCGATTTACTTTCACAATGTCGCTTGTTTATACCACTGGTCCAATCTCTCTTGTAATCGCTGTATTCACTTATAAACAACTGTGTCCACGGTGGTTGTGGTATGTGTATTTATATAAAATACAAGACCTTCTAGAATATACTAGATGTCACTCGGGATGAATTGGCGATCCTGGAATAATTGGGATATTGTGTGGAACAATTGTGTAATGTAAGCACATCGGGTGGGAATATTTACTGCTAGCAGGTTTTGGCAATAGATGTCGTTGCTTACCCAAACCACGCAGTACCTGACGATGTACTTTATACTACAATACATAAACAGAATCATAGAACGTTCTTCTGTTCTCTGACGACACAGTACACATACTATTACAAAAATTAAGAACACAATAGGAATATAAGTTGTTTGCCTTTCGTTTATGAAAATTGTGCTGATTGCAATAATTTCACACTGCACACGGAGATTCGAATCGAACCAGTTAAATTTCAAATCTACCATTCTTTTTTAAAATCTACCAGTCTTTTTTTTTTCTAAATCTACCACACTTTTAAATTCTTAAGTCCCAACACTGATTATCAGCCTTGGAACAAACTCATCGGCTCAAATATGCATTGCTGGACAACCGGTAGAGAGAGTAGAGGATTTTCAGTATCTTGGGAGTATTGTCTCGACCGATGGTGGAACCGAACTGGATATAGCCAACAGGATCGCCAAAGCAAAGTCCGCGTTCGGAATGTTGTCCAAAATATGGCGAAGCAATGCAATCAGTTTGAGCACCAAAATAAGACTGTTCCGCTCCAACGTTGAATCCGTGCTGCTATATGGTTGCAGCACGTGGAGAGTGACCACTACTATCACCAGAAAGCTGCAAACGTTCGTTAATAGGTGTCTGCGCAATATCTTAAGGATTTGCTGGCCCAATCGTATCTCTAACGAACACCTTTACAAGAGAACAGGTCAGGAACCAATAGGCACAACTATCCAACGGCGGAAGTGGCAGTGGATTGGTCACACATTCCGAAAGGGTGACAGCTCCATAGCGAACCATACTATGCAATAGAACCCTCTAACTCAGGATGGCAGAAGACCTGGCGGTCCGAGGGGAACATGGCGCAGAACAGTCGAGAAGGAGGCACGGCAGTTAGGGAAACGTTGGGGAGAACTCAGACACATTGCCAGAAACCGTACACGATGGCGCGTAGGCGTAGTAGAGGCCCTAGGACCCACAAGGGGATGCAGGACATAAGTAAGTAAGTATGCATTATTTAGGCTTTTTATTATTTCAGGCTTTTAGGTTATCTGGTAGCCTTCTCAATGTACAGTCCAAATGAGGGAGCATGCAAAGCTAGTTGAATGAGGTAGATGTTCAAGATCCTTTTGTGACCTCTGGGTTTTTTAAATTAAGTAAATTGTAGATAATCGAACCTCGCAAAATATTTCAAATTTCAAACACAATTTTTTTTTTCTGACGAATTTTTTTTTTCTTTGCCTAGGGGGTAGTGGAAAAACGCTAATGCGTACGAGAAACAGTCCCGCTCTGTTTCAAGTAGCGTGAGACGCCTACTCACTAAAAAACCACCTTCAACCTGACACAATCCAGGAAACCGGAACCGCTTAAGCATTACTTCAGAGTGATATCGATTTCTTTCCCCTCTGGGGACCGCCTTTTTCACATTTTTCTCCTGGTGCGGGTTTATAAGATGAGGCCGGTAAGGCTTTCATCCATTTGGTAGACTTACTGATTGTATATTTACTTCCTCCTCTCTCTTTTTCGATCTGAGTACTGTCTCAATGAATAAAGATATTTCATTCCATATGTCGATACTCGAGACCATTTTGTTTATGACATTCTCTGGAGAAAAGTTGAATCTTTGATTCCAGGCTATTTTTTTCTACTGCCCACCTATTTTAGGTAAAAAAACGGTGTGATACGCATCGTCTTCCAAAGAGTCTCCGTATTGGCAGGCTGCTCTCCCTACTTTTCTCATATTGTGCAGGTATCGGTTGAAGTAACCATGTCCGGTAAGGAACTGGGTGATATAACAATCCACTTCACCGTGCTCCCGCTCTGTCCCTGCAGCAACGTCTGTGATCAACCGGTAGTTCCACCTTCCCCTCGTTTCGGCGTTCCATCTGTTTTGCCACTTTGCTTCGAGAGTTGCTTCGCTTCTGTAGCTGCTGTTGCCATGTCTTCTTCCGCCTTCTTATCGTGGACGTACTTCCTTGCTGCTGCTAGGAGGTCAATGGACATCACTCCTGTGACTACTAGGGCTGCTGTTCGGTATGAACACGTTATCCGATGGGCTCCTGTACGTTGCATCGTGGTGACTTTCTTCTTGTATATCTCCTTTTTGAGCGCGTTAGCCCAGATCTCGGAGCCATACAAGAGTATTGAGTGCGTAACCGACATCAGGAGTCTTCTTTTACTTGCCGTGGGACCTCCTATGCTCGCCATCAGTCTACTAAGCAATAGGCATGTTTTCGTGGCTCTTTCGGATGCGGACTTAATTTGTTCCCAGAACGTGAGCTTCGTATCTATCCTAATTCCTAGATATTTTACTGCTTTCTTAGTGTATATGACTTCCGGACCCAGCTGGAGCTAGATTATTGTGGGTATCCACTTCCCCATCAGCAGGACTATCTCGGTTTTCTCCACTGCTAAGCTTAGGGAGTGGTCCTCCATCCATGTGTGCACCCGTCTCATGACCTGATTTAGTCTTCTCTTAGCGTCGGAGGTGCCCCGTGCGGTGATCACTGCAGCTATGTCGTCTGCATAGCCGACCAGAAAAGTGTTTTCGGACATCTTCATACGAAGAATTCCATCGTAGGAGATGTTCCATAAATCCCTGCGCCGCTACGGCCGTTATTTCTTTCCTGTGGGGTCCTTCTGTGGTGTCATAAATTAGCTCTCTGTCGCTAAGGCAGTCCCTTATTACCCGTCGAAGATACTGTGGTACCCGAAAGTTTATTTCCAGGGCGTTCAGCATGTCGCACTATCTGACCGAATTGAAGGCATTCCTCACGACGAGAGTTGCCAACACAACAACTTGGGCAGCTCTAACAACCTCTTTCACAGCACCTATTGTAGAATGACCTTTTCAAAATCCATGTTGCCTTTCAGATAGGTCACCTGCTCTCTCCACCGGTACAGAGAGTCGAGGCTTCAGCATTCTATCGAGGAGTTTTCCTACTGTGTCCAGCATTCACATTCTACACTGACGGGTCAAAAACCAAAGACGGAGTTGGTGCATGTGTGTTCTCTGACAGGCTTAATCTTAAGCTCTCCTTCCGTCTTCCAAATCATTGTAACGTGTTCCAGGTGGAAATAATGGCGATTAAAGAAGTCTTATCTTGGCTTAAGAAAAACGTGATATTTGTTAGAGATATCCGCATCTTTTCAGACAGCCAAGCAGCAATCAAATCCTTGGAATCGACCTCTATAAATTCCTTAGTAGCTCTAGACTCTTGTGGAGATGGCTGAGCAGTTCAATATTCACCTGTGTTGGGTGCCGGGGCATAGGGACATTTCAGGGAATTGTAAGGCAGATGAATTGGAACAACTATACCAATCCTGCCGGATAAAGGCACCTTAGGTGTACCAATCGCTACTTGCAAACTTAAATTAAAGCTGGATGCTGTCGAGAGTACAAATCTTAGGTGGACGAATGGATCAACATGTCTAGCGACAAAACATATTTGACAGAATCTGGATCTAAAACGCTCTAAGAATTTGATTTCTCTCAACAGATTGCATATCGGCGCTATAATAGGTGTCATCACTGGACACTGTCTAATAGGCAAGCATGCTACAAAGCCAGGCCTCTTTGCGAACGACTTTTGTAGAAGCTGCATGGATAAAGAAGAGGAAGGAACTATTGCTCACCTTCTTTGTTTCTGCCCAGCTCTCTCCCATACAAGGAAGCTTCACTTAGTTGCCCCCTATTACAACGATTTAGGCAACCTGATAGATATTGATACTAAGAGCCTCCTATGCTTCATAAGAAGCTCAAAATGGTTTTAACGAGTACGTAGAGAAATTGTCTCCCATTATCCACGTGGTATCACAATGGACCTATTATTGGTCCAAGGGTGTTGGCGATTCTTAGCTGCCAGCCACTTAAACCTAACCTAAACTAACTAGCATACTCAGGGGACTGTACGCTGACGGGGAGTCTGGATCCCTTTTCCCTTTGCTAATCAGCACTAGCCGCTATTTTCCAGACTTTGGGAAAGACTCCGTGTTCTAAGCATCTGTTGTATATGTCTAGTAACAGTTTACACTTCCGCTGAATACCATCAGGTCCGGGAGCCTTCTTGTCTCGCATGGCCCTTGTGGCTTGAAGTAGCTCTTCTTCGCCGAATAGCGGCGCCCTGCTCCCTAAGAGGGTGAGTTGGATAAAGTGTGCTGATGAATAGCTACATATATAATGGCGTTATTTTAAGCCCAATAGAACTTTGAATTAAAAAAAAAAGGAAACAACAAATTACCATTTAAACAGAATTTTCCTTATTGGAAAGATATTTCATGGCATTAATATTTGAAGATGATTTCGGGCATATGACTACTGTGGCTGTTTTCGACGAAGCGTAATCTGTCCGTCCAGTTGTGGGTCCCTTTTTAGAGCTTCTAAGGCATCAATTGTTCCTAGCTTATCAACGTAAATAAGTGACACATAGCCACTCAGGGAATAATTGATAAGTGTAATCGCACGAACTTGGAGTCATTTCTCGAAATCAACTTATCACTGAATTTCGATTTCAATAACTCGATGGTTTTGGTCGGCGTATGCATGTAGCGCTATTCTGTAGAAACCACATCTCATCCGGATCGATGTCATTGACATTTTCAAAGAAATATTCATTGATCATTACCCGGTTACGATCTCCGTTGACCGTAACTTGAGTTCCCTCCTCATTTTTAAAGAAAAAAGATCTCACGATGCCACCAAGCGTGGAAAACGCATGAACCGTTCATTTTTCTGGATGTAATGGGTCTTTTATGGATTGATCTCAATCCACAAAGCTGTAATTTTCCTTGCTTGTATAAAATATTTTTTTAAATCCTTTTTTTTTTCAAAATGACTCGGCTTTAGGTGCTTGTAAATATGCAGATCTATTCGTGAATGTCTTACAAGCATTCGAGAGCACCACTGTCATGAACCCCCTTCTATTCGTGGGAACAAATTTCCCCTATCAACACAAATGGTTGCGATAAGCTATTGCTATCCCTGTTCCTATTTTTATATTAAACCTTTCTATGCACCTATATTGCAAAACATAAACCATTTGTACGTACTCGTACATACGAATGAATAAATCCTTGTTACGACAGCTGGCAATTGTTGCATTTTGCAATAATTAACGGGTCGCGGAAGTATGCATGATTACTTTCAGTTGTACTCAACCTAACGATAAGCTGTCACTAGTCAAATAGTGCGAAAATCCCCCCGGGATACATAAGCGGGTGGTTACAAGCAAATCTGCTGGAACCATTTGGTTGAGTGAATTTTTTATTTCGTTCTCATAGGGGTGGAGAAAATGCTGTTATTTTCTATATTAAAACCCCTTTGACATGGACTGCAGTTCCCTTGGGTACGCAGAAAGTTCGACTTCAACAGATGTGTCTTGTAAATATTAAAATTTATGAATTTTTGGATTGACCTATTTGTGGGTGGGAATACTGAATTTTATTTATTTATCGATTTATCCGATTGAGCTTTTGAAATCAACATCAAATAGTTATATGGTTCAAAGCCTTTAAGCTTTTGACAAATGTTGTCTTGAACATGAATGTTTTATGTCACAGACTTTAGTTATAAATTATTACGAAGAAGATTTATGTCGTCACCTCTGAAACATACACTCAGTGCTTGCGACAGAATGTCACTGTCGATAGCTATAGTTTAAGAACCTTTACTTCTTGATCGTAATAGTACCTTAAGCCAGTCTAGAGTTTATGATCTTATGTTTTATTTAGCCAAGACTACAACCGAATGAAGATTAAACTATTTTCTGAGACACACATTTTTTTTGGTAATATCGACATAAGCTAATAATGAAGAGAAGAGACAGGAGAAACAGGTTTTTCGGTTTAGTGGTTTGAAACTTGTGTGTGTTAGATTGTACATATATCGAAATGGTTGGTGTCCGAAATAATTGGTAATGATTGTTGCAAATTTTTGTATCTGTTTTTCTGAGTGTGTTTGTATTTTTGGATCGATTGTGGTCCCATCAATGTTTACGCTTAGGATTTGAAGAAAGATATCATCCCCGCAATGACACTAAACCGTAGCCACCTACTTGAATCGCACTTCGCCTTCTGACTCTCTTAAATGGCATTTGACGTTCTTAGTGGATTCCCTTATAAAAGTACATAGTTCTTCTAAGTGGTATTTTGCGGTATAATTGAACGCGAACGGTATTTGAGCCGAGTTTAGATATACATCAGGCAATCTATCTACTTTTTTGCAGGTAAAGTTGACGTGAGTAGATTTGCTTTCGTTCAGCACAATACGCCAAGAATTTGTCCAAGCGTGGCCTTTATTGATAGCATGTTGAAGCTTTCCGGTTGCTGCTTCAATGGTATCGTCCGTTGTCAATATCGCAGTATCGTCCGCAAACGTGGCGACGACGCAGTTTCTTTCCTGCGGAATATTACGCGTGTAGAGTACATGTCGATTTGGGCCAAGGACACTTCCTTACGGGACTCCGGCTGCAATCTCCTTGAAGTCAGAGTAATCATTTCCGTGCTTAACACGAAAGAGTCTTTCAGTGAAATACGATTTTAATATTAGAAAGAGTTGTTATACTCCAAGCCTTTGTGCCAAACCTTATCGAAAGCTTGTGAGACGCCAAGAAATACACCACAACAAATCTTTTTTTCTTCGAAAGCTTTCTCAATCACGTCAGTCAGTTATTTTGTGGACTTGGTCGATTGTAGAAGGTTTGATTCTAAATCCAACCTGATGGTCAGGAATGAGATGTCTTTCATCGATTAAGGAGAATAGTGAAAAACTGTGTAACAAAGTCGAAAAAATGAGTGAAGTCATGGTAAGAGAGCTTAAAAATAACGAAAAGAGCACGGTGAAGAGCTGAAAACAATAAAAAAATCGAGAACCAAAATAAAGGAATACAAAAGAATTTGAATAGTGTACAAAGTATAAACAATAACAAAGATCAGGTGTTAAACGAAATAAAAAAAGTACGTTTTGGTGAAGGTAAACTTTCTTATGTGGATTCTTTGAAAACGGAACCTCCGGTTGTGGTTAACCCAAAGACTGTCCAAGAAAACAACAAAAGTAAAGATGAAATTAAGGAAAATATCGATCCAGCGGCTTTATCGGTTAAGGTTAAGAGCATGGTTAAAAAAAGAGATGGTGTTGTTATTATAAACTGTAAGGACAATGAATCAAGGAAAGTGATCGAAAAAGAACTACAGGAAAAAATGGGATCAAACTATGAGGTTAATACTCCTGAATTAAAAAACCTTAATTTGATAGTGTGCGGTATCCGTTCGGAGTGGGTAAAGGAGGATATGGAAAAGGCTATTTCTAACCAAAACAAGATTGATTATGTCAAATGTGTGAAACTCTTTAGTGTAACAAAAGGAAATAATAGAAGATTTAAGGCAATTATCGAGTTTAAAAGCAGTGACCACAAGATATTAATTGAAAAAGGCAAAATTAATATTGGATGGGATAGATGCGCCGCATACGAGTATGATTATATTCCAGTGAAGCGATGCTACAAGTGCTGGGGTTTTAACCATGAAGCGAAAAAGTGTACTAATGAAATAGTGTGTGCTAAATGTGGGAATAACCATAAAATCAGGAGTTGTGATAGTGGAGTAATGAAGTGTAATAATTGCGATAAAATTAACAAAAATTTAGGTCTTAATTTGTGTGTGGACCATGATTGTAGAAGTAACTCGTGTGAAGTGCTTAAAACGAAAATTGAAACCGAGAAATCGAGAATTGATCGATAGCCACTAGCGCCACCATCAATAGTGTATTTAAATATTCGGAGTTTAATAAAAACAACTTCGATGAACTACAAAGCATAGTTTGTGATAATGATTTTGACATTATAGTACTTACCGAAACTCGTGTTACGAGCAAAATAGACAACAGTGAAATTGTCTTAAATAATTATCATAGTCCAGTAAGATGTAATACTCATTCTAGTCATACCGGTGGTGTAATTATTTATGTTAAAAGATACATACAAATTTTAGAAAAAAATAACCTTGATAAAAACAATGAAATATGGTATTCAAACTGTCTCTTATGTCTTCACGGCTATACCTTCTCGTTAGTTGGCATCTATATATCCCCAAGTTCGTCCGCCAGAACGTTCTGTCTAGAATTTGCTAGTTATCTAGAGCAACTGTGTGACTGGAAAACAGACTTATTGATCGTAGGTGATTTAAGTGACTTAAGTTGGCTGTCCTCAGCTGACACTTATAGGAAGGAAATATACAAAACAATCACGGATAATGCTTGCTACCAATTGGTAAGTGAACCTACACGAATTACTAACAGCTCAAGAACGTTATTGGATTATGTGGTGTCAAATAATAAGTGCATAAATGTTCTAATAAACAAAAAATTGAAGATAACTGACCATGAAACAATCATAATTGAATTGAAAAATAAACACAAATTTAGAAACAATCCCCAATCTATTACGGCACTCAAATATGAAAGAAATTCGTTTCACAGTGCATTATCAAATAGTGAAATTTCGTTGGTAAAAAATATAGACAATGCTAATTCAGCAGCCGACTTTTTCGTCAACATCCTTACTAACACAACCGCAAAGTTTTTAGTACAAAAAAGTAAGATACATATTGAAAACGTTTGGTTTACCAGCTACTTAAAAAATTTAAAAAGACAAAAAATTAGAAAGCGTTCAAAGGCTATTATGATTAATCGCGATGAAGACTGGAATGAATATTCACTTTCTAGGAATAAATACAAAAGGGAAATAGTGAAGTGCAAGCGCGGTTTCATTAAAAGTAAGGCTGACAATGCGAGCAATCAGAAAGGAATGAGGCGAAGCTTAAAAAAGTACATTTTAAGATCAGAAGAAAGTGTTATAACTGCTATAGAAATTAGTGATGGGACATATAGTAATAACAACGTTTTTGCTCGAAAATTTAATGTTTTTTTGTGAATAGTGTATAAACAACTCCATCCCCTTGAAGCCCTTTGTAAATCTCGTAAATCCTACTCGATCAATATTTGTCTACCGTCGTGTGACCTTAAAAGACCTACGTGATGCCATAGTGCAAATAAAAAATAAAAGAGACTACACTTACATGAACCCTAAAATATACCTAGATAATTTCGAAGTAATTGGCCAAGTGGTACAGTCAATAATAAATAAGTCCATTCTGAGTGGTGTTTTCCCCGACTCTTGATAGTCTATTGTTAGTCCCATAGCTAAAGTGCAAAACTAAAAAAAGTGTGAAGATTATCGACCTGTGAATGCCCTCCCCTTATATGAAAAAGTTTTTGAAAAAATTGTGTACAAGCAGTTGGAAGAATACATTGAAGCAAATGAACTAATAATTGAATGTCAGTCCGGTTTTCGAAAAGCACACTCTTGTGAAAGCGCTCTGAATCTTGTCCTAACGATTTGGAAAGAGCATATCGGTAAACAAAAATGTGTGTATAGTGTTTTTTTTAGATCTTAAACGGGCCTTTGAGACAATAGACCGAATCAGGAGTCCGAATGGTTCAGATCATATCCCACGAATAGAACCCAACGTGTAAAAGTGAACAATCATTTATCGGATCCCATCGAAGTACAACTCGGAGCCCCTCTAGGATAAATTTTGGGGGTACTTCTGTTCATTATATACATAAATGACATGAAACGTGTGCTAAAATACTCCCAACTAATGCTGTTTACGGACGATGCCCTTATGTTTATTGACGGTGATGATGCAAAAGAGTGTCACAGAAATCATGTCAACATGATTTGGACAACATATACGAATGGCTCTGTTATAACAAATTGAAACTAAACACAAACAAAACCAAGTGTATGATTTTAAATGATAGAACTAATTTTTCAATGAACTTGAGTATAGATAATAATTTTTTGGAAAGAGTTGATGAAATAAAGTATTTAGGTATTGTTATTGACTCCATACTAACTTTTGAAAACCATGTAGATTACCTCTGTAAGAAAATTGCCAAGAAAGTAGGTTTTATGACAAGAATACGTAGAGACATAACAACCCTTACTGCAATTAGAATTCGTAATGTAGTTATCAAGCCACATTTTGAATACTGCTCAACAGTATTTTTCTTATGCAATGAAGATATGTTTAACAGGCTGCAACTAATACAAAATAGAGCTATGCGAAGAATATTAGAGTCTAATCGATTCACCGCTATTAATACATAGTATACTACTACTAAGATTTATACAATATGTTAGAGAAATCCAGCCTTATGCCCTAAGAAATATGAATGATTTAAGATTACCAAATTACTTAACAGCAAGAGCACAAAACTCGTTAGCGTACAAAGGATTTAAGCTACCAACTACCTATTCTACGACCTATTGATGTAAAAAATGAAACTAACTTGAGATTATTTAAACGAAGTGCAATCGACTATGTAAAGTAAAAATTTTAGATATATATTTTGTTTTTTCTTCTTTCTTTTTTATTCTTTTTACTTTACTGCAACTATATTTCGTAGTGTTTAAAAAATATGTGAATTTAATATAATAGCTACAAATAATGCTAAATAAATGATATCAATCAATCAATCAATCAATTACGGGTTATAGACGTTCTGTGACTAGTTTTTCGAATATTTTTGGGATAACCGGCAATAGGGAATAAGAAGTTCGAAGATCCGTGGAAGCTTTCACATCAAGGAAACCATTGTACAAAAAATAGAGCGCGACCGGCTTAGCTGGTATTGCCACGTTCAAAGAAGAGATCATTTGAACCCTGCTAAAAAGGCAATATCAATGCACGTTCCAAAGACATCGCGATGTAGGAAAGGCAGGCCTATAAACGCCTGGATCAGACAAATGCGACGACAGCGGCATTTCATTGGCATCAGTAATCGAGTGATCCAAAATCGGCAGGCCTGCCGATATTTTCTGAGGCGAACCCCACAGGCGGATCAGTAGAAATGCGGTGAAGTGGGAGAGTTATGATCCTTTATTTTCGGATCATAACCTCGCTGATAAAAGGAAGAAGAAGAACCGGCAATAGGGAAATAGGCCGATATGATTTCTTCTTATTCAGAGGTTTGCCTGGTTTTGGGACCATTATAATCTCGGCGACTTTCCATTGTCTCAGAACGTAGAGCAATCTGAACGAAGCGTTGATCAAATAGAGCAGTTTGATAAGAGCTTTATTCGGCACGAAGGGGTTAAAAATACGCTGTACTGGTCTCAACCAAGTCGTGGTAGCTTCACAGGTCTCTATATAATTGTTATGTCACCTGTATTCAGATTGACATTTATGCTGTTTTGACATCAGCACAAGTACCACTTGCTTAGCGGTGTGGACTATTGTATGCAGATATCTCTCAAACATCCACTGTTGCCTATTCGGTTGATGTGACCGATGCGTAGGTTAGATCTTTGGATTACACTTACATCTCGACCAAGGTCAGAGAGTTCGCAGTTGAAACTTTTCTTCCTTCGTCCTTTTCCTCGCACTCGGGACGACGGAGTAATTTTTTCTGAAAAGAGAATAATATCTACTATACTTATCGTTCAGAACTTAGAGCCACATAATGCTACATTTTCTTATGTATGTATGTTATGCAAATAAACGCTTTTATTGATTTATATACACTAATAAAATCATTGCAATATTCATGACAAGCCGTATAAATTTACCACGTCACTGAGCACTCTTATGTCTAATTATTTATTATAGCTTCCACCTTCAGTAATGATGTGTACACCCCACCCTTGACGTCGTTTTGAATGATGTTGAGTGCAATAAACTGTATGTATTTATAACTTCACACATTTTATCTATTGAAAATGAGTGGGAAACTTGTCTGACAAGTTATGAAATTAATTTCGTTCATGTCCTTGTAAATATCCCATATTTTGTGGGAACAGAAAATTAACCACCTTTATAGACAGACTAATCTACCGAAATGAG
The DNA here is from genome assembly GCA_945910035.1 of Brachypalpus laphriformis. Lineage (NCBI taxonomy): Eukaryota > Metazoa > Arthropoda > Insecta > Diptera > Syrphidae > Brachypalpus > Brachypalpus laphriformis. The sequence goes on from OX246755.1 coordinate 133,356,574, forward strand.
TTCGTACGAGTATATTGTTATCCTTTTTAATTTGCACGAACAATGATTTTTTGAGTAGGGACATGTCTTTGTCAAGCACATTAACTTGTCATTCTGTGAAATTGAGTCTACCTTGAATGGCTGAGGTTCTTTTCTTTTCAATGGGTTATGAATCTACACGTGTGCTGCAATATAATGAAATTTTCATTTTGTTAATGTGGTTGAAGTGAATTTCATTGTCAATATCAAGTTCACAAATTACACAATGCGTGATGCTATATGGTCCTCATACCACTTATCTCCTTTATTGACATTGACAAAGGAATTTGATTTATAGGGCGAATCGTTAACTGAAAAGCGCGTAATAAATTCAACTACGTTCGCTAGAGCTCATAAATATTTATCCAACCATATTTCTGTAAATTTTCTGTATTTACAGGCAAGTTGATAGTTCAAAATTATTTTTATTCAAGTTGTGGTACTCAGCATTGGTTAAAAAAATATTTAACTCAAAATACATGTATTAGAGAGACATATGCTGTCCTGGACTTTTGGTAAACTGTTTTTTCATACATACGAGTATATAAGTATATACATCATTGTGATATATTTTTGATGTTCGAGATAGCATTTAGTGACTTATTTTCTCCATTTTATAACACCTTTATCATCATTCTTCAGCAGCCTTTGATAAGTCTTAATAATAATAACGCTTAGTCCATGTTATTCTGGATACAACGACTGACATGTCACTAAAAGCTTCAGTGAATGGGATGAATAATTGTTGCGAAAAGACTTATAGATACTGGAAGGATCCATATATGTGTACACACATGTACTAATATTCCAAGTATGTCCACGGAAGTATAAATTTTGATAAAGTTTGCCAATCAGCCGTTGAAAAATCAAATGGAAGAATTACTAGCAAAATATAAAGAAATCGATGTAAACGCCAATGTTGAAGAATGCTTGGAAAAATTTTCATAAAATTTACTATTATTGAATACGCCACTATCTGTAATTCGTCCATTTGCTCCACACTCAACCACAATAAACGCATAGTCTACATTATAATGGTTTCAAAATCGGAAAAGCCTCCAAACAACAAAAAATCGTACAAAATCGTAATCGCTCCTGCCGAGTATCTAAGGTATTTGAAAAGCTTTTATTAAAGAACCTACAACCGGTCATTGAAGAAAGACGTTTGATTCCTGACCATCAATTCGGCTTCAGAATAAAGCATTCCACTATTGATCGGGTTAATAGAATAATAAATGAAATAAAGAAATCCTTAGGGAAAAAAACGATATGTTCTAGCGCTTTTCTGGACGTCTCCCAAGTCTTCGACAGGCTATGGCAAGAGGGCTTGAAGCTTAAGTCAAGACAAGTTCTCCCGGAACAATTATATGAGATTTTGGAAGCCTACCTTGCAAACAGTCTATTCCGTATTAAACACTGATCGGAGTACTCCGAATTTACGAAAATCGCTGCCGGAGTACCGCAAGGAAGTGTTCTTGGTCCGGTCTTGTTTTTACTCTACACTGGAGATATACCCCAAGAAGAAGGCACTATTGCAGCTACGTTTGTGGGCGATACGGCTATATATATTAACAACAGATAAATCGGTCGAGTCAGCAAGTTTAAGGCTCCAACGAGCTTTGGACAAAGTTTGCGAGTGGACAAAGATTTGGCGCATTTCTCTCAATGAGACCAAATCAACTCATGTTAACTTTACTTACAAAAAAATGAACAACCTATGAACCTACCCATTTTCATTAACTCGGTATAAATACCGTATTTAAAAAAAAAGAAAAAGGAAACCCAAATCTCAGAGCACTCAGACTCTCCGGTCCATTGTACTACCAGGCAAGAACTTTTCTTTGATGTTGTGGTTGGAAAAACTTCGCTGTTTTGATTCTCCTTTATACTCGGGTGACTTATGATTGTTGTTTCTCGCTGGGACTTGAACCTGCATAAATACCGCATGCAAATGAGGCAAAGTATCTAGGAATGACACAAAACATGAAACTCAAACGGAAGTCGCACGTTAAAAAGAAACATGACGAACTTGAAAATAGACCCAGACATATGTACTGGCTACTTGGAATACATTACAAATTAAGCATATAAATATAACAAACTGCTTTTATAGAAGCAAGTGCGGAAACTTGTTTGGCATACTATACAACTCGGGGATTGTACTAAACGAAGCAATAGAGATATCCTACAATCTTTTCAAAACAAAATGCTAAGAGTCATATTAAAGGCCCCGTGGTATATCAGAAACAATGATATCCACAGAGACTTAGGAGTAACTACCGTTGATGACGAAATAACGAATTTTGCTCGAAAACTCCGTATTCGTCTTCAAGGTTATTGCAACAACGTTATACTATATAACTATATATTATACTCCAAATTGTGCGCCGACTACAAAGAACAAAACTTGTAATTATAATAGTAAGATCCTGATACTAGTGGCTTTTGAATGTCTACATGTTTTCTATCATCGCCTCTAGGCAATTTTAAAAATTCCTTTTCCTTTAAAATTCGTTGGCAATAGCCACACATCTTCTGTTAGAAGGATAAACTAAAAAAAAGTAAAAAAAAAAAAAAAAATGGAGTAATTTTTTTTTACTTGTATGCAGTCTTTCAAAGCTTTAACTATTGCCGAACAAATCTCCATTATAATATAACTCAAGCTTTATGGAGAAATAGCCGTGAAAAGTTTCATATCCTCACCCGCCTCACCACTTGCCAAAAAACGAAGCGTTGTAGATAGTATTCATTTGTACATATTGCATTTCGTATACGTATAATCGTGTCTTTTTTTTCAATATGTGGCTTAACAATTTCCAAAACTTCTTTATAAACATACGCGTCCATTCTTAAAAAGCTTTTGAAGTCAACGTGGCAGTTTCTTTGAGTACTTTTAAAAATCACTCAACCAATCTTTTACCCAAACTCTTTTCCCTTTAACAACATTTAACATTTCTTTCTCTTCTGAAAGCTCTTCTATTATTATAATCGTCAATAAAATTTTAGTTGCAACCATTTTTACTCTGCACGATTACATTTCAATGGAAAAGAGAGAACAATTAAAATTTGAAGACTGATCGTTGCGTCTGTAGAGAAATTATTACAACCAGTCTTTCAACCAGTTGGCTGATTAGTCGCTCGTCTATAGATGGCTTAAGTGATCGACGAGCCTTCGAATGGTTTCAAGTAGTTTTTATTGAATAAGTGCGTCGTCCCTCGGGGTTAGATTCGAAGACCCTGCGGGCCGGAGCGTTGGTGTCCATTCGCTCTACATGTCCTAGCCATCGCAGAGGTCAAAAACGTAGTTTTTTGACTAGGTCGATGTCAGCTCGTATAGTTCGTGGTTGAATCTTCTCCTCCAAAATCTGTCAACGCAAACGGGACCGAAAATCTTACGAAGAATTTTTCTCTCGAAGCGACCAAGGATATCTTCATCCTCTTTTAATAAACTCCATGTTTCCGCACCGTAAAGCAAGGCAGGGATGATCAGAGTCTTATACAGAGTTTCCTTAGTTGTTCGAGATAGGGTTTTACTGTTGAAATGCCTTATAAGCCCAAAAAACAGCGATTGGCAAGAGTTATTTTATTCGTCGCTTGATTTCTGTGCTGATCTTGTTTTTCGAGTTTATTTATTTATTTATTTATTCGTCTTAAAGCGTACAAACTTTTTCTAGACAACCTTCAATGCACAAGTATTTAAGAATTAATAGCAATTTAATGGAATATAATATTTACAAAATGTAGTATTAAAAAAAAAAATAAAAAGTAAAAGTAAGATACAAAATACAAAATTTAAAAAAAAAACATTAAAGTTTAAATAGAATTCAAAATAGCACTTTTACAACGCATTCTGCTCATATTGAAATTTATTAAATTTTCGTATTTGTTGTAGTGAACGCAAGCCGTAGTTATAGGGTCATTCTGACCATAATTAGTACAATGTCTAGAAACATAAGAGAAACTCTCTTGTCTAGGTCGTAGTTTGCGAGATGGTGCATAAACATTAAACATTGAAAGTAAACGCGGACAATCGATGTGTGCAGATAAGACATCATGAGCAAAAAGTACAGAGTAATAAATTCTTCTTTTACTAAGCGGTTTCAAATCAATTAGAACACATCTAGCTTCGTATGTAGGCATTTCACCATTCCACAACATCTTTCGAAGAGCAAATTTCGTAAACCGTTTATGAATTTTCTCAATACGAGTTTCAGTATTGCAGTTGTAAGGATTCCAAACTACGCAGCAGTATTCTAGTACAGAACGTATTAATGAAATATAAAGGGACTTAAGAGTATATGGGCCCTAAAAGGCCTTAGAGTTACGAAACAGAAAGCCTAACATACGGATAGCTTTACAAATAACGTAATCAAAATGCAAGGAGAAAGTAAGCTCATCATCAAAAACAACGCCTAAATCTTTCTGACTAGAAGCTCTATTCAGTAAGGAATTCTGAATCCTATACTCGTAGACAACAGGCGATTTAATGCGTTTGAAAGATGTAACCGAACATTTATCAATGTTAAAGAATAAGCCGTTTAAATAATACCATTCACTTAGACGGTTGATATCATTTTGAATGCCCAAGACATCAGAAACGGATCTCACTGACCACCCCAGATGGTGGGTTCGTCCCTTTAAAAGAAAAGAAAAGAAAGAGTATTTTTTGAAAGAACTTTCAAATACCTCAAAGAGCACGATGAGGACCTTTTATACTGTGGGTGCGATAAATTCCAAAGAATTTCCTTTTCGCGTATAATCTCCACAAATTTTTCGACTTCCATTTTGCGCAAACAATAACTTTTTTCTACAAAAACATAAACGTCAAATTTGCATCGCTGCTTGAAGTTGAGCAGAATTGAACTTCACGACGCACATTGTGTTGCTGCTTACGGCTTCCCATACATTTAATATTTTCACAGCTCAGACTTATTGGGCGCCGTGGCGTAAGTGGTTAGTGTGTCGGATCACTACGCATGAGGTTCCAAGTTCGAATCCCAGAAAACACCAAAAAGTTTTTTCACGGTCCCACCTCTCGCGAGCGTCTGACAAACATCCGAGGGTATTGTTGTCATGAAAAAGCTTCTCAAATCGCCGTTCGGATCCGGCACTAAACTGTAGGTCCCTTCCATTCGTGTGAAAAATATAACGCACACAACATGAGTGGTTGCGAGAAGCTAGGCCCTGGCACTTAAGGAGCTGTTGCGCCAAATATTTTTTTTTAGACTCAGATGCAGATGCACCATTCTGTTCACCTCTTAATTGAAAAGAACAAGTTAAGAGGCGCATATTTTATGATCACCATCGACCATTTCTTGATTCACAAATTCCTAACTTAACCCAACATCAATATTCCAAATCCAATCTTCAATATTGTGAAACTTCCCACACTACACTCCAATACCATGTTATCTATACATGTGATACAATTTGTAAAGTTACTCATGCCCATATTTACATCGTTCTTCCACCATCAACGCTTTTCAATTTCGACAACAAACTTTATGTCGTATCGTCATCTAGACCCAATATCGAGCCAATGCCAGCATGCCAAAACTGATCAAAAGAATATTTAACAATTCCGTTATGGGGAACTCGTATACGTGGCTCATAAACAGTCAAGCAACGAGGCATACTCTCGACTTACTCAATTTATATATTTGCTACTCTCCACCCGTAGTAAAGAGCAAATAATCCATAATCTACAATATGTTACATTGGTTAGAGGAGTAACAAGTGCCACTTCAACTCCACCGATTCACCAGAGTGTTCTACCATGACGAAGACTTTCTTCTATAACCAGAGTGGTACCAAAGCAGGTCGCCTTTAACATTTTTGCCCAAAACCTTAGGTTAGGTTAGGTTAGGTTGAAGTGGCTGCCAGCTAAGAATCACCAACACACTTAGACCAATAATAGGTCCATTGTTATACCACATGGAACATGGGAGAAATTTCTCCTACCTACTCATTAAACCATTCTGAGCTTCTTATGAAGCGTAGGAGGCTTTTTATATCGATGGTTTTCAGGTCGCCTATGTCGTTGTAATAGGGGGCTACTAGGTGAAGCTTCCTTCTATGGGAGAGAGCTGGGCAGTAACAAAGAAGGTGAGGAATAGTTTCTTCTTCCTCTTCATTTATGCAGCTTCTACAAAACTCGTTCGCAAAAACGCCTAGCCTTGTGGCATGGTTGCGTATTAGACAGTGTTCAGTGATGACACCTATTAAAGCGCCTATATGCAATCTGTTGAGAGAAATCAAATTCTTAGAACGTTTTAGATCCAGCTTCGACCAAATTTGTTTTGTCGCTAGACATGTGGGTCCACTTGTCCACCTAAGGTTCGTACTCTCGATAGCATCCAGCTTAAATTTGAGTTTGCAGGTATCGATTGGTATACCTAAGGAGCCTTTGTCCGGCAGGATGGGTATAGTTGTTCCTATTCTGGCGAGTTCATCGGCCTTACAATTCCCTGGAATGTCCCTATGCCCCGGCACCCGGCACAGGTGAATATTGAACTACTCAGCCATCTCCACGAGAGACGAGCGGCAGTCTAGAGCTACTAAGGAATTTATAGATTCCAGGGATTTGATTGCTGCTTGGCTGTCTGAAAAGATGCGGATATTTTTAGCAGATATCACGTTTTTCTTAAGCCAAGACAAGACTTCTTTAATCGCCATTATTTCCGCCTGGAACACGCTACAATGATTTGGAAGACGGAAGGAGAGCTTAAGATTAAGCCTGTTAGAGAAAACACCTCCACCAACCCCGTCCTTAGATTTTAAGCCGTTAGTGTAGAAGTGGATTGACCCATCTTCTAAAAATGTATCATAATTCCAGAGTGATCTGGAGGGGATGGTGACGAGAAAGTTCTTGTCAAAATTTAGACGTGGGATGGTGTAGTCCGTGTTTTCGGGAGAGATTTTGAGTTTATTCAAAATGGAAGCATGGCCAAAGTCTCTTCTTGACCACTGTTGGGTAGCTTCGACTTGCTTGCTAAATATATCGAGGGGTACCAGATGAAACAAAATGTCCAGTGCCGCAGAGGGGGTTGTACGTAGTGCTCCGCCTATGCACAGACAAGCTGTGCGCTGGACCTTACTTAGATAATCGCGATTTACAGCTTTTTCTAAGGCCGTCCACCAGACAATGACCCCGTTTGTGAGTATCGGTCTAATGACCGAGATGTAGAGCCAGTGAGTGATTTGGGGTTCTACACCCGATCAATTTCCAATATCTTTTTTGCAAGAGAAAAGTGCTACTGTAGCTTTCTTTGCACTTTCTTCAATATCCACCAATGCGGCTTCTTCTTGCCCCTGGGTTGTATCAAGGGGCATGAATAAGTCATCGCTATATTTAAGGCGAGGTTAAGTCCTCAACGATGCGATCTTGGGGGTTGCAGGGGGGATTAAGGTGAACTAAGGTAACTAAGTTGCTTAAAGTTGACCTGTACTTGAGCCCATCAGTTTTGCGGTAGTTCCTAAGAACTGGAGGGCTAATAGAATCTATGTGTAGCGAGAATTGAAGATACCTGTGATCCGAGAAAGTTGGTTCGCCTGACACCTTCCAATTCTTGATGCGGTGGACGATGCTATCGGAGGCAAGGGTGATGTCCAATACTTCTTTCCTGTTTCTGATGACGAAAGTGGGATCGTTACCTATGTTGCATAAAATAAGGTTTGCACTTAGAATAAAATGAAAAAGTAGCTCACCTCTTTTGTTGATATCGGAACTGCCCCATACAGTATGGTGAGCGTTAGCATCACATCCAATAATGAGACCAGTCTTTTGCCTCCCTGCATCCGCGATCAGTCTTTCCAGGCTATCCCCAAAAAGAGAGTACATATTGTCGTGGGCGAGATACGCCGACACCAAAAAGTAGGAGCCACTAGGTGTATCTATTTTATGCTGCGGTTGTATCTCGATCGCTGTAATTAGGGAGTAAAGTTACATTTAGGTTACTTTTTACCAGTATACACGCTCTGGGTTTACCTTCGTCGCGCACATACAGGGTGTAGTAATTAAGAGTCTTGAGTCCACGTATCGAATTGTCCACAACCCAAGGTTCCTAGACCAAGACGATATCTTCTCTGTCTTTTGAAACACGGAGAAGAAGGCCGGCAGAAGCCGTAATGTAGTGGTGGAGGTTAATCTGAACTAACTGCAGCATTAGCGCTACAATCAGGCAGAGTAACCTCCACCACTGTGGTATTCAGGGCCTCCAAGTCTGAGAACGATTTCAACAATTCGTCCTCACTCAAAAGCAATGGATGTGGTATATCAAAATGTTCATCCGTCTCCATGTCAGACAATTTGTCTTCATCGACAAAAGACGGATTGATAGGGAGCGACGCTTGAGAGTGATCACTGTCCAAGGAAGGGAAAGTGATAGACTTGGGTTCGTTAATGGCAGGAGTGGGGTCCGAGGGATGAGGGGTCAATTTACCCAAATCAAACTCTTCGTCCTTTTTGTAGACCTTGATGGAAATAGGGTCGAAGCCGTAGTAGACGACACCACCAGTCTTCGACAGAGGAGCAAGAGATTCCTTATTGATGACAATAAGTGCACGTCCAGCTAAGCGACTTTCCAGTTGTGCGTCGGAAGTTCAGAATTGCTGACTTGCTGGATTCGAAGGATCGTATCCGGGTTGGAGGGTTTGGCTGGGATCCAGGTGCGAGTTCTCGGTCTACTCGGGATATCATCCCTCGCAACAACCTCGAGCTTAGCACCTGGCCATACCTCCCCTAATTTGCCTATAGCAAGTTTATATAGGTCGTATGACCTCTGATCTTTGCATGCGATTAGTTTAACATGGCCCTGGTGCCATCCGCCATCGCAGCATCTAGGGGGAGGACCTGGATTCTCCTTCATTATAGCCAGGAACACTGAAAGTATCCGTGCAGGAACCAACTTCCATTTGTCAGCGGCGATTGATCCGTCCGCATCGCTTTTGTCTGTGACCGCCAGCGCTAATTTGTCCTTGAGGACATCGCTGTAGGACTTCGATATAACGTTAGATGGCCTGGAAGAGGTACTGGTTCTTTTTACCTTGGCTCTTTTCGGCTCCGACACGGAGTCCTCCAACGATCGCTGCCGCTTTGACGTGGAGTCGCAGCTAGTCCCAGCTTTGTCTTCGCTGGCGATCGTTTTAGCCCATTCTACACGGCCGTTTGGATGGCAAACGACTAACAAAGGCCTCGTAGGGGCAGCATCTCCCGATAGGTGCTGGTCCGCTAAGTAACGAGTAGGAGCCACTGCAGCCGAAAACCTAGCAGCTCTGTTAGTAAGCCCTACTCCCACCTCCTCGTGGTGCCATCTGGGAATTTCTTCGGAAATTGCTAACGGGAGAGGACGAATGGCGAGCTTCCTGCGCCAAAAAACAGGATAAGTGTCGGTTGGTCTGTGGCCCAGCGAGCCGCAACCGTAAAACAAACTATTGCTCCGAAACGGAAACACACGCCTCGGATACGGACTGATCATTTGTTGACGACCTTTGGCTATCGGACACGGACAACGATCGGATTCTGGAACGTTAAGACCCTCCTGGACTCACTCAAGGAAGGGCCTTATAACGCCAGATTCCTCCAATTGGAGCGCGAATTCGCACGGTATAAAATCGACATCTTAGGGCTGAGCGAGAAAAGATGGTACGATGCTGGGGAATACATCTCCCCAACAAAATTGAGCGCCGTACTACCGTCCGGTTTGAAAGGAGAACCGGTCTTTTTAAAGTTTTTTAATTGTTCCCTAACGGAACGAGGGTGAGTATTAGTACCCTGGGTTTCCATGCGGCTATTGGTAGTAGTCGGACCATGTGAAGCCACAGTCTTCCCACTAGCCAGCTCTTCAGGGACTTTACCGGTAGACAGCTTGAGTGCCGTGCTACCGTCCGGTTTAAAAGGGGGACCAGTCTTAGTTGTTTTTTTGTTTTGTTTTATTTTTTGAGTTCATATTTATTCCCACGAGTAGCGGAGAAAGGGATGTCAGTCCGTGCAGAGATCCGCAATACACAGATAAGGCTAGCTAATCCGGAGGTCGCCAGGTATCCGAATACTCCGGTCGCGACTGAGCTATTTTTGGGATGGGCTCCCAGCAAGGTTGATCCTCGGCACTGGTCGTATGACACCTTGATCCAACCCACCGGAGGGGAGAAGGGGAAAGGAAGGATGAGAAAAGAAGGGCTGGGGGCGACTTCATCTTGGTTACAAATCTCATCTAGGGAATAAATCCCAAGAGTCTTTGACATCTACTAGGCCCTTACATCACGACGAGGTGTGCAGTCACGTGAGGGAGCCCAAAACCTTGCTGCCCTTGAAATTCTGAGTTCGATCTGGAATTTTTAAGAGTACCATCTCTAATGGAGTGTTTCGCTTAGAAAATACCCCATGTATCCCTGCTTCCTGTTGGGAAGCCCCAATAATTTTTTTTTTATGATCTGCGCACACTCAAGGGGCTATGAATACTCTTAATACGAGTATGTGTTTTTTACATAGTGCGAGTGTTGGAAAGGATAGAAAGAGAGAGAGTGAGAGAGAGAGAGAGATTTGGTGTCGTGGTTTTAAATTAAAAAAAAACAAATCTATGTTTACCGAATAAATATACTTTAATTTATATTGTAAATAGACCTGAGCACCCCCATTCTAAATCATGTGGGACCAATGGAGCCAAGGTTGTCCATTCATTGGTTTCAGTATTATACTCTTCGACTATATCTGTGAAATCAAAACCATCATGTCCTTTGCAAGCTATAAGTCGATTATTTAAACCTGCACACTTAATACAGCTCTGTCCCAGTCTCAACGAACTTATCTCCGTCCAAGTATTTGTCGAAGGATGATAGCGTTCAACTGTTCTACTCACTCCTCCATTATATTCACCTCCCACTGCATACAAATATCCGTCAACTCCAGCAAAGCCAAAACCTACTGATTTTTCGTTCTTAAATTTTTTTTGGGCCCACTGATTGATATCCGGATTATAACATGCCATGGCAGACTCGTATTCCCCAACGACGTATAAAAGTCTGTCAAGTACTGCTACTTGAACGCTGGTAAACTGTGTAAGCAAAGGCGCCACTTCTTCCCATTTACCTGTATCAAAATCATATTTCTCCACCGATCGTGAACAGCTTCCAATAACATATAAATCTCCATCCAATTCAGCCATTACAGGTAGACTACGCGTGCATCCCATGGGAGGCAAGTCAGTCCATTCCTTTGTTTGAAAGTCGTAACATTCAACGGTATTTGTTATGCTACCTCCAATATAACCTCCAGCTATGATCAGTTTCCCATTTATGGCAATCGATCCATAACTCTTTTTATTCATCGGTGGACGAGGCAGATCTGTGATTGACCATGTATTCAAATCTCGATCAAATATTTGCACTTTCAGGTCATCCGAGTATTTTCCACTTGCAAAAGCAAGTTTTTTATCTGTGTTCCTCGGCTTAACACTCGCTGTGGGGTATCCACTTCGACTTGCAAGTGATAAGTGCCATTCAAGCCAACTACAGATTAGCTCGTAGCACTCCATCGTTTTGCAAACAGAATGCCGGTTCATGATGATGAATTTTGGTTTCAATGAAGTGAATCGAACGTTTGACAAAATATCTACAATCATTGGCTCACGATTGTCCTTGTCATACTCAACCCACGCCACCAGACTGAGAAACACCTTTTCTTCTGAGGATATGCGAAGCTGGTCACTGGAAATTAAATCAATCAAATGCTCTTTACTTAAATCGAAGAACTCCTTTTCTTTGCACACGGTTTCGAAGTGTCTAAGTGCAAATGCGGTTGCTTTCTTACAGAGTGCGGTAGCATTGCATCGTTCTGCAAAAAATGCAATGCCTAAGCAGTTGCCGTCATCGAGTCGTTTACCCATGAAATCAGAGCACACGCTTAGCAAGTTGCACATTTGAAAGCGGTCTGCTGCTTTCAGTACACTTTCAACGGTTACATTGCCAAGCTCTATCGAAGCTGTATACATGAATTCTACGATCTGTGCCAGGACTTTTCCTTCGATTTCCTTAAGTATGATTTCATCAGCTTTAGCTTCCTTCATTCCACTTCGGAACATTCCTTGAAAATACTCGCTAGAATCGGAGAGCACACTCTTATGGGCGTGTACTTTTATGCTATCCATTGCAGCGATCAGCACTACGTCGAATGATTCTTTTTTCTTGTAGAATGATCGCATTTCGTCGGAAACTATCCTTTCTTGTTCAGCACATTTTAAGGTTTCGGTGTTGTCGGACTCAGAGAAAATTAGTGACGAATTTTGGTTGTGAAATGCCATGACGATAATTCTACAAGGCAAAGTTATTACAAGTAACGACATTCAATTGTACACGTAATGAAAAAATTCCTACCACTTATCTGCAAGTATTTATCGTAAATTCTAAATGGAATTGATGATTCACTTCGCTCGTAGTGTAACAGCACAAATGATAATAGGAACACTGATGAAATAATGCAGAGGCAGAGATAATATATATAGGTATACCTTATCTCTGGCAGCAGTCATGTGTTCCTGATAATATTCTATCGAAAAGTACTGATTGTTAACGAGGGCGTTCAGCAACAGTTGTGCGGCGAACCCCACCTTTTTGTTATCAAAAAGTATCTATTTATAGAAATAACTTCATAGTGGGTGAGTTCAGTGAATGAGTTCATTGAATGAGTTTAGTGAATATTTGGAACAAAAAATTTAAGGTTTTGCTAGTAAAGAGAACATTTTTTCGTTCTGTTCAATGACCCTGTTTCACACTATTTCCCACATTTCTTTCTGCATCTCAGAAAGAACACCCATTTTACCACCATTTCGATTCGATTTTGTGAAGCTAAACTGAAGTAAATTTGAAACCAGAATTTACTTATGTAAAGCATTGGCCACAAAAAAACTGTGGCTCATGAACTATCAATTCAATTCAATAAAAAAAAAAAAAAAACAATATGGTATGTCTTTCGTACCGGAATTCATTTTGCTGAACAGCTGACGCAATATGGAAAAAACCATTCCACTGAAACATTCTGGTTTTTGAAGTGAAACTTTTTTAGCGAGACTAGTGAATTAGAAAGACATGAAATGGTCAACCAGCCGGACGAGCCGGACATTTGCATAGGAGATGAAAAAGGTCTACTTCTCCTCCTCGTTTAGGCAGCTTCTGCAGAAGCCATTGAAAAAGGGGCCTAGCCTTTTGCCATGTTGACAAATCAGACAGTTTTTTTTTTCTATTCGACTTCACCATTCAGTCTTTATGTGAAAGCTGTAGAAGCTGTGTTCGGATAAACGGTGTTAAATCAATACCTTTCACTGTGGGCGTTTTGTCACCTCTCCTCTTCATTGTATAAAGGGTGACCAGATAGCAATGATACTTTTTCCAATTGTTATGTTTCAGCAGCTGTCAAAGTTACCAATGACATCCAGCTATCAAAATACTCAGTAAGGTTTGCCATTTCATCATGCATCGTTTCACGCTTGCCGAACGTGCGGAAATTATTAAAAAATATTAGGTTTTTTAAAGCCACCGCACCAAAGGTTCCTGCCTTGGTAGTACAATGTACCAGAGAGTCTGAGTGCTCTGGGATTTGGGTTTCCTTTTTGTATAAAAAAAAAAAAAAATGCCGTGAGTTCGTTAATTGGGCGCTGGAAATGTTGGCCGGAGATCCGGATTTTGGCCAAAAAATCCCAGACGAGGCCCATTTTTGGCTCAGCGGCTATGTCAACAGGCAAAATTGCCGTTATTGGAGCAAACACTATCCACAAATGTTCGACCAAGCATCAATGCATCCACAAAGATTGACTGTTTTGTGCGGTTTATGGCAGGAGGAACGAGACACCGTTACCGTCAATGGTCACATGTATAGAGCGATGTTAACCGGTTTTCTGTGGCCAGAGCTGTATCCGAGCTGTGGTTCCAACAAGACGGTGCTCCATGCCATATAAGCGACGAAACGCTCAAAGTTGTGAAGGAGAAATTTGGCGACTAGGTCACCTCACGGTGAGCGTTCATTAATTGCCCGCCGCTATCAGGCGATTTGACACCATCCGATTATTTTCTCTGGGGCTACGTCAAGTCCGTAGTCTACGCCAAGCCAACCACTTTGGATGAGCTCGAGGCCAACATTCGAGACGTTATTGCCAGAATAACGCGTACGTATTGGACCGAGTCAGCGAAAATTGGACCGACCGCTTGAAGCACTGCTAGCGAAGCCAGGCATTAATGTAGCTTCAAAATAAAGCCAGAATCAATTTTATCTCACACCGTTGTTGTTTTATTTAAATTTTTTTTCCTCTCGTTCTTATCTGGTCACCCTGTATATGGACTGAATGTTGCAGCGCTGCCGTGGTGGAGAATGTTTTAAAGTGGGTGTTCTTTTGTTAAAGATACATATGTTTAATAAAAGTGTACGTTGTACATGAAGTAAAGAATGAAACTCAAATCTATGTCTTTTACGTTCTAAAATGCACGTCTGTGCCGTTTGAGATTTATTGCGGGAATAATTTATATAGCCAAAAACTAAACTGACATTAGTAGTTACAGCAAATTACAATGAAAGAAATATGCAAACAATACCCCATGGTAGAGTTCAGTATTACTAAGTGTAATTGGTATAAATTATCGAAACATTTACGTTACGTTAACATTTATATTATTCAATTCTTATAATTCATTATTTATATTATTTATATTATTCGAATAAAAAGGTTAATTTTTAAATGATGAACATTCTCCGCGCCGTGAACTCTGTTCGCAGTGTGCATTCAGTGCATTCAACCATTTCGACTTCTTTCGAGTCTCGCTTCAAGGTCTTGTTTTATTTCACTTTCACTGGAAAGTGGTTGGCGGCTGTGCAATGATGTCATCACATTGTTGTTTTTGCTCCAGTCAATTTGTTATTTACCCTGTTGTGCTGTGCGGTGGTTGTCGGATATTTGCGGATAGTGTGTATACATGAGTTGTTGTTGTTATGCTTACGACAGCCATAGAAACAAAAAAAGTCAAATGGGATTCCCTTCGCGTATGTATCGACTTCTTTACCTTTTGTGATGTGTGCCTAGTGATAAACTTAGTAATTTGGTGATAAGTGAAAAGTATAATAAGTGTTTTTGTTTTTGATTATATATATATATATGTATATATATATATATATATATATATATATATGTATATATTTGACGCAACAGTTCTTTAAGTGCCAGGTACCTATAGTTTAGTGCCGTTTTGTTTGTTTTTGATTATTGTGAGAAAAAACTGTAAAAGTGCATTGATACGAAATGTAACGGTAACGGTAGTTGTTGTGCATTCAAGAGATTATAATGTCACGTCGGTGAATGATCTCTGATGGACAGAAGTGTAAGTGTATGTGTGGTAATCAGCTGCCAGCGTTGGTTGTAGTAATTGCGGATATTTTTTTTTTATTATAATTTGTTTTGTTATTATTTGTTATTATTCATAACGTCGGATTTCTTTGTGTTTATTTTCCTAACGAAAAAATGGATTATGTTATGTTGTTTGTGGTCATGTTAATTCTTGTTTTGATGTTGGCTGATTTCATTTTATGTTATTATATAGGTATATATATAGGTATAACTAATGTAAAGTCTTATATGTAATAGTTTTATTATGAATTTTATGGTATATGAATAAATGTATATAAGAAATTGGTTTTACTTTTATTTGTATGGGTTTATAAGTTCTTCCTTGCCTTTTATACCTACTGAATGATATTTGCCGTCGGCACTTACTCGGCTTCATTTGCCGTCGGCAATTTGGTAATTGGCAATGGACAAATTTTAGATATTGAGCGTTTTAGTTCGCCCGTTGGTGTTTTTAACGTGTCTACCATTGTTAGGTTGTCTGCTCCTGGGTGTTTACATATGATCCGTCCAAGCTTCCATTTTGCTGGTGGTAAACGAACATCTTTAAGAAGCACTAAATCTCCTACGTTTGATTCGGTCTTAACGTTAAGCCATTTTGGTCTCTGCTGCAACCGTGATAAATATTCGGTGCTCCACTGATGCGAAAAAGTTTGGTATAGCTTCTGGATCCTCTGCCAACGATCTAGATGATATAAGTTTGTTTCCAACTGGTCGGGTTGAGGAATCATGTTGAGAGGTTGCCCTATCAGAAAATGTGCTGGCGTTAGAATTAAAAAGTCGTCGGTGTTTTCTGAAATTGGACATAACGGTCGGGAGTTTAAACACGCTTCGACTTGTGTTAACAGGGTGCTAAACTTTTCCTAAGTCAATAACTCGGATGCCACTCGTTTCAAGTGGTACCTAATGGATTTTACTCCCGCCTCCGAAGTGCGGAGATGCTGGTGGGATGAAATGCCATTTCGTACCTTCCGTCGCTAGAGACTCTGCTACTTCCTTGAAGTCAGTTTGCGCCGCTTGTAAGGCTTTCTGCAACTCGCGATTAGCTCCAACAAAGGTGGTTCCGTTGTCACTATAGAAATTGGAACATATACCTCTTCGCACTGTAAATCTTCTGTAAGCCGCCTTGAATGCCTGCGTAGTCATATCACTGACCAATTCGATGTGAATCGCTTTGGTAGCCAGGCAGACGAAGATCGCTATGTAGGCCTTGAACTGTTTCGCTCCTCGTCCTTTCCACGCTTTCACATCTATCGGGCCGGTATATTCCAGCCCGGTGTTTATAAAAGGGTGCGAGATCGTAACTCTAGGCACGGGTAAATTTCCCATTTGTTGATTTGCTGTCTTCGCCCGGTACCTAAAACAAATAACACAATGGTGTATGATATGTTTAATATAATTTTTAATTTTTAAAATCCAAAATCGATTACGCAGGAACCCTATCATTTGGGGTAATCCGCCGTGCAACGTTCTATCATGAGCGTTCTGAATTACTAGTTTGGCGTAATGGCCTTTTGGATCCAGGATTATTGGATATTTCTGATCAAACGTCAAGCCAGACTTGTGAAGACGGCCACTAACCCGCATGATTCCATTCGAATCCAGGAATCGAGACAGTGAATTTAGACCTTTTGCCTTCTGTCCCGCTTGCAATCTCGCGATTTCATCGGAAAAGGATTCTGCTTGTGATGCCTTGATCGCGAGGAGTGATGCTGAATGGATTTCTTCCGGAGATATAAGATCTTTCAACCGCTCTTGAGGTAATTTTCGTAAATTTGATATAAATCTTATACAGAAGGCTATAATTTTGAAAAGTTTAGTTAGATTAGAGTATTTGTTTATTATTGGATTGATTGATTGATTTCGTTCTCCAGCTTGGTCACGTTGAAAGAAATCTGGGCCCTTCTACCAAAGATCATTCCCTTCCAATGCTGACGGTAAAACACCCCAAGAGGCCAAACCGGCTGGGTTTATCTTCGTTGGTATGTGGTTCCATCTGACACCTTTCGACAGTCGTTGGATTTCTGCGACACGATTGCTGACAAATGTTGCCCATTTGGTGGGTGGAGCAGCAATCCAGGCCAAGGTAATGGTTGAGTCTGTCCAAGCGAATCGTTTGATACTCGTGATTTTTAAGGTTTGCATTACAAACTCCATTAGCGTGGCTAAAATGACAGCGTCACAAAGTTCCAAGCGTGGCAAAGTGATTGTCTTCAATGGAGCAACTTTTCTTTTAGACATCGGTAAAGACATCCTGATGTTTTCTTTGTGATCCAAGACACGAATGCATATGGCGCACCATAAAAGCCATGTATCTCCACTCCCTTCTTCGAACTGTGTAAATGAGTCCACCGTGGTATCTTCAGTTCTGGAATAAATTTCAACTCTTGTCGAAATGTTAGCCATTCACGTTTGACTTCCGGAGGTATTGGTTTGTCTCAGTCTGAACCATCACGTCACAACTCCTGCATTATTATTTTAGCCTTGACAACGCACGGCGAGATCCATCTTAGGGGATCAAACAATTTAGCTATCGTTGATAGAATTGTCCTCTTAGAATCGTCGCATGTCGAAACGAAAAGACGTCTTCTGCATGAAACCATTGAATGCCCAAGGCTCGAACAGGTTCTGATGTGTCAAATGGTACTGCAAATGTACCTTCACGTTGATCTGCTGGAAGGTGTTGAAGGATCGCCTCACTATTGCTGGTCCACTTCCGTAGGTTTAAACCTGCTGAATTAAGTAAATCTCTTACTTCATTTATTTTTTCCTTAGCTTCGTCTATGGACTCAGCTCCTGAAATGAGATCATCTACATACATTTCATGTCTTACCATATCAGCAGCTATCGGATGTTTGGTTTCTTCCTCTGTTGCCAGTTTCAGAAGGGTGCGTATGGCTAGCCATGGTGCCGATGTTGTACCAAAGGTGACCGTTTTCAACCGGTATGCCCTTATTTTCTCTGTTGGAGAATCACGCCAGAAGATTAGCTGATAATAGGAGTCATTCCGTTCAACTCTTATTTGCCGATACATCTTTTCGACATCAGATGTGAAGGTAAATTTGTTTGCTCGCCATTGTATGATAATTGCTAAAATATCATTTAAAATTTTAGGTCCTGCTAAAAGGTGATCGTTCAGGGAAGTACCATCCATTGTTTTGGCAGTAGCGTCAAATGCCACTCGCAATTTCGTAGTCGTGCTTGCCTCTTTGAAAACCGCATGATGCGGTACAAAGTAGTGATAATGAATTTTCAGGACTGGGTTTCGACCTCCTCCATGTGTCCTAGCTGTAAATACATACTCCTTTATACACTTTGCATATTCAGCAAATAAAGCTGGGTTAAGATGGAGCCGTTTCTCCAAGTGAAAGAACCTACGAAAGGCACATTGCTTCGAGGGTCCAAGCGCAGGATTCTTCCCTTCCTTAAATGGTAATGAAACCACATATCGCCCGTCTGTGCGACGAGTTTTCCTTACAAACTGTTCCTCACAATATTGATCTTTAACAGTTTGTGAGTTCTGAAACGGTGTTTCCTCGATCTCCCAAAAATTTTGGAGATGAGTACCAAGACCCGCGTACTCAAATTTACCTGTACGAAACTTCGTACTTTACTTCTACCCATGAGTATCCAGCCGAGCAGTCGGTGACGCAAATTCCTTTCCTCGGGCAATCCCAGGTAACATCAGATCGCAATAAACGTCGCTTCCTATTAATAAATCTATATTTGCAGGCTTGTTGTACAAGGGGTCAGCCAGACGTAGACCTCTGATGTGTTTCCAGTCGCGCATGTTGAGTTCGAAAGCCGGAAGACGGCCCGTGAGGGATCTAAGAATCAGAGCGCGTGCGTTGATCTTGAAGTTGGAATGCAATGATCCGATGGAGATGTCGACAAAGCTGTGGCAAGATCCACTCTGGACCCTCCCCAAACCCGCTCAACAAAAGTTCGAGTTCTTTTCAGCTGAAGCAACTAGGCAGCTGACTCAGTGATGAAAGTTGATTCAGACCCTGTATCAAGTAAAGCACGCAAATTATAAGTCTGACCATATGCTGATTTGACCTTCACTATCGCAGTTGCTAACAACACCTGAGATTTGTTTGCGTTCTGCATATGGCAAGTGTTCAACGTATTGTTTAAATTCTGGTTACTGTTATTGAACGGTTCTATGTAAGGATTTAGTACACTATTTATATGAGGTTGTATGTTGTTAAACTCAGGTTGAGATATGGATTGAGAGGGTTGTGTGGAAGTTAAAGTGTTATTATTTTGAGTATTTGGGTTTTGTTGGTATTTCTTATGAAATTTGTTTCGATTTTCAGAAATCTGTGGTCATATGTGGGGGGCTTGAGCGTTAGGTCTATTGTCTAAATGCAGAAGCGTATGGTGTGGTTTCTGACAAATGCGACACCGTCTAACATCATGGCACGGTATTCCAGATACAGCTCCTGTATGCAGACAAACACTTTGGATGCTTCTTCCAAGGGTGCCGCTTCCAACGAGGTAATTGCTTCTTTATTAACTTCCCTAGCTGTCTTGAAATTGTCTTCTAATATCTGTATTCTCCCCGACAGGTAGTTTTTGGTGTGTTGACTCGGGCTACGCTTAGCATAATTGGAAGCATCCCTCCCCAATTGAGCAAGAATGTTCTTAAGCTTGCCCTCCTATTGAGCCATGCTAAAAACTTTCCTTCGTTATCACCGAGAAAAATAAAAAATAAAGGTACAGTAATACACCGACCTACGCTACCCCGTTTTACGCGAATTCGGAGATACGCGGTTTTTCTTTTTGATCATCGCGCGCATCAGCGTGTTCGGTTTACGACAAGTTCGAACGTGTTCCGTGTGGAGTAACAATTTCAATTCCAGCCTCAGATCCTGAACAAATCGATGGTATAATAGAAGAAGTGATCGATATTGCCAAACAATTAAATTTAGAGGTGGATGCTGATGACGTCCAAGAATTGCTGGATTCACACAATCAAGAGCTAACAATTGACTAGCTTATAGAAATGGGTGAGCATGATCAAGACATTGAATAAACTGATTCGTTAGACCCAGTTGAATCGGAAAATCAAATGACGATTTCAAACTTAACAGAAGGGCTCAGTACAATTGAAAATGGGTTACAAATTTTAGAAAAAATAGATTCTAATGAAGAGCGCGTGTCTACTACAAAACGGGAAATAAAAAAGTTACTGGCAAACTACTAGGAAATTTTACGTGAGAAGAAGAAAAACTTAACTCGTCAGGCGACATTGTTAGAATATATGAAGCCTTCGACATCAAAATAATTTTGATTTACGTTGTTTTATTCCTACTAATGTAAATTGTTTTAATTATCTAACATTTTATTAAACATGTTTCTTCTAAATTATTGTTTTCTTTAGACGCTGGTCCCGATTACACAAACTTTATACGTATTTATATGCAAGGTTGAACCCCGACTTACGCGAATTCGACTTACACGGCTATCTCTCGGTCCCACCTATCGCGTAAGTCCGGGGTATTACTGCAATTTCCAAGAATAAAAAAAAGTAAAATCAGATTAATGTTTTAAAATTCTAAAATGTTCCTTTTAGATGACCGTTAGTCAAATAGAGGTCTATATCCCGTTGGGAAAAATCCAGTTATTGCAGTACCAAGATCCGCGAACACAAAAACCGTTCTCTAGAACCGTATTTCCATATGTCTTCGGTATTTACGGGTTTGTACACCTTTGTAAATTTCGCGCCGCGAAAACCGTTTAGCACTTTACCCGGACACTAAAAAAAACTTACTGTCCAAAGTTTAATATGTTCTAGTTTTAAGAAATATATGTTCACACGCCTTTGGTTTTTGTAAGAAAAAAAAGTAAAAAGAATTTAAATGCCTGTTCACAAGGCTCCGAAGGACCAAATGTTCTTTCGTTAAAAGATACGTTTAATAAAAGTGTACGTTGTACATGAAGTAAAGAATAAAACTCAAATCTATGTCTATTACGTTATAAAATGCACGTCTGTGCCGTTTGAGATTTATTGCGGGAATAATTTATATAGCCAAAAAGTAAACTGACATTAGTAGTTACGGCAAATTATAATGATAGATATGTGTAAACAATACCCCATGTTAGAGTTCAGTATTACTAAGTGTAATTGGTATAAATTATCGAAACATTTACGTTACGTTAACATTTACATTATTCAATTCTTGTAATTCATTATTTATATTATTTATATTATTCGAATAAAAAGGTTATTTTTTAAATGATGAACAGTGGGAGACTAAAGAATTAGTCATCTGCTCTTTACGGATGATTTAGTCAACCTTGGGTCCTCTCAAACCGAACTTCAGCGCGCACTCGAAAGGTTTGTAGCCGTTTGTGATGGTGTTGGAATGAAGACCAACGTGAACAAATCGGAAGTAATGGTCGTTTCCAAAATACCCATTCAGTGCACTCTACATGTTAGTGGAGCCTCACTGAAGGTGGATAAGTTTAAGTACCTCGGGGTCTTATTCACGAGTGATCGGAAGAGCAATGCCAAGTTATCCTGTGGAATTGCGCAGGCTGGATCAATTTTGAGAAAGCTTGGTCACTCTGTTATAAGGAAGACCGAACTTAGTGTTCAAGCTAAGTTATCGGTTCCTAAATCGGTGTATGTTCCAACTCCCACCTATTTGGATAGTGACCGAAAGAATAAGATCGCGGATACAAGCTGCCAAAATGAGGTTCCTTCTAGGTGTTGCTGGAATAGCAATAGCGATCGTAGAGATCGAGTGCACAACACCAGATTAGACAAGGCCTTCAATGTTGAGGAGCTAATTCTCCGAACGGCCCCCCAGGCCGGCTTCCAAGACGTGCCATGATTGCTGTACTGTCAGGTATGCGATTCCCCGGTAGGCCTAGAAATAGATAGTTGGATCAAGTTCGACATCTCTCCTGGAGCCGCCTAGGGATTCCTCCTGAAGAGTTGGAGTCAATGGCGGAGGATCGAGAAGGATGGAGGGTCTACCTGAGCATCTTACCCCCGCGACCCTCATGAAGGATTAGCGGGCGATTGGAGATGTATGTATGTTATGTATGTTTTGTGATCACCAACTTATGATAACTTACATTAGCCTTCGTACTGCATTTGTCCGAAATGGTCGTACCAATATGTTTCGCATTCCCAGCTACAATGTCGACGGACTTAGGGATCGTGCAGTGCGCAAACAATTTAGGGACAATCTCACCGAAGGAATCGAAACGATTAGAAGCGTAGCTCAAACGAACATAGATGAGCAATGGAGACCTATGAAATACGTTTTTGCAGCTGGAGCAGACCGGTATAAAGCAGAAACACCACAGTACATGGTACACAGCAGCAGAGAAAATTGAGCTAGAATTTCAATACCACATGAAGAGGGAGGAAGTACAGCTTAGTGTGAGGCGACATGGGTGGAATCGCGTAAACGTCCTTGCCTCAGAAGCTAAGGAATCAGCAAATAGATGCGATGGAAGGACCATTTATACATAATATCACGGACGAACTCGTCGGTGGGTAGAGTTCCAAACAACACCCTAGCAAGAGTTTGGACGGTTTCTTGCTGACCTCGGATGAGGATCAGCTACGAAGGTGGAATGGGCATTCCGGATCGGTCCTAAGCCGTGTAGATGGTGGCTAAAATACCCGAATACGAATTAGTCCTCCCAGTAACTCGGAGATCATAGCCGCGGTCAAAGCACTCAAGAAAAATAAAGCGGTGGAAATCGATGGCATTCTTGCATGCTTTCTTCACACAATTATAAGAACAGAGTGAGAAAGCGAAAACTTCCCACCAGAGTGGGAATAGAGAAAGCTTTTACAGAAAGGAAGGAAATTTAACGGAGTGCGGAAAATGAAGAGGTATTTGCATTCTTCCGACAGTTTCCAGGGTAATAATAATAATAACAATATTTGGCGCAACAGCTCTTTAAGTGCCAGGGCCAGGGCAACCACTCATATTATGTGTGTTATATTTTTCACACGAATGGAAGGGATCTAGAGATTAGTGCAGTACTCGAAGGGCAATTTGATTTCAGAAGCTTTCTCGAGACAACAATACTCTTGAATGTTTGTTAAACGCTCGCGAGAGGTGAGACCGTGAAAAAACTTGTTGGTGTTTTCTGGGATTCGAACATGGAACCTCACGCCACGACGCCCACCAGGATAATAGCTAAAGTTATACTGGATTGAATCAAACAACATCTTGATTCCACTCCTGATGTCAAACAAGAAGGTTTCCACTCGGGATACTCCTGCATCGACCATGACATTGTGGATCATTATAGAGCAGTGCGTCAAGTTCAGGTCTCCTCTTCATCTGCTATTTATCGACTTTGAGAGAGCCTTCGGCCGTGTGAATTGGGAATTCATCTAGTGTGACCTATACAGAGGAGGTATCTCTGAGAAACTCATAGCTTTTTTAAGGCAGCGTATG
Source organism: Brachypalpus laphriformis (assembly GCA_945910035.1). Taxonomy (NCBI): domain Eukaryota; kingdom Metazoa; phylum Arthropoda; class Insecta; order Diptera; family Syrphidae; genus Brachypalpus; species Brachypalpus laphriformis. The sequence goes on from OX246755.1 coordinate 133,380,407, forward strand.
AGGGTACTAAGTGTCACATGTCGATAACGGAAAGTTTTCTGAAGTCCAAAGTGAATCCCTGAAGCACAAACAACTGAGCTTCAAGAAAATCTTTCTCTCTATTTCTATCCTTTCCAACGCCCACACTGTGTGTAAGCATGTTAAAGGTATTCATAACCCTTTGAGTGCGCGCAAATTATATATATATAAAAAAAAAAAAATTGAGGTGCGACAAAGCTGCATATTTTCTCCACTGTTATTTTTGGTCGTAATCAGTGATGTTCTTCGTGCAGCTCTGATAGTAAATAATAGCTTATGCCGCTATTGGGCAATGACATGTTTCCTTAAATATTTCCCTACGCTGACGACATTTTTTTGCTCTCGCATAGAATTATGGATCTGCACCAAATGGTCCATAACACGGCCAAGACAAAACCAGTCAGCCTTTCAAGTTCCACCACTCAAGTAAACATTGCAACGACAGCAGGTCGAGAAAGTTGATATCTATCTATATTTGGGATCTATCTATATTTGTCTGTAGTGACATTCAGGCTGCGCTTAAGGCGTTGTTTAACCCTTTAACCACTTCCAAAACAGTTCGTTAGATCTTTGAACTCAGTCGCAAGGCTGAATTCTCCGTCTCTTATCTGGGTCCTAGGTTACACTGGCATCTTGGGGGACGATATCTCCGATGAGATTGCTAGATAAGGCTTTCTCAGGTCCCGAACCCGCGTTGGGTCTACCTCCCTTCTCGGTGAGGGCTTCCATTGACGATTGGGTCTTTCACGAACACAATTGTGTGCGGCATGACTCTCCAGGATGCAGGTTGACTAAACGTATGCTCCCGGACGTGTGTAAGAAATCAGCGGCACTCTTGCTGTCTCTCAGCAGAAAAGACTGTAGACAACTTATTGGCATCTTGACAGGCCACTGTGATTTTGGCAAGCACCTTAACGTGCTGGGCTTAAGTGGCACTACAATCTGGGACGCTTGTGTAGAGAGCGACGACACCGCGGCACATTATTTCTGTGAGTGTCCTTTGCTCGTATCATGTGGCAGATTCTCGGTGCTGATGTGGTGAGTGCTGGTACCGTAACTGAAGTGTTTGCTTCGCTTTCTCAGAAAGATAAGGAAATTCCAATAAAATGCTTAAATTAGGGTTTGCTCCCTGGTAGTACAATGGACCAGTTGCATCTGAGTGCTCCAGCCTGCGTTTCCTATCCCGACAAAAAAAAAAAATTATATATTTGGGAAGTAGTCTTAACCGTTGGGAAGTACGAGTATATCTGCATTATCTACAGGTTATAAAAATGTTGAGTACTACCTGAAGAAGATGGGTTTTCGGGACGTGACATCTGTGAACTATGCCTGGAGGAAGTTGAGACGGTAGCACATATATTGTGTTAATGCCCGGCAGTAGCCAACAGAAGATGGGATGTATTGGGGCTCCACTGGGTGAGAAGCCCAGAAGATGAACCAGATTTCCGTTAAACAGATGCTAGCGTTGATACGAGGGATCAAAGCCAGAGAAGAACTGTGGAAATATTCAGTGAGTCTCTCCGACTAAGTAGGCGCCGTGGCGTAAGTGGTTAGTGTGTCGGATCACTACGCATGAGGTTCCAAGTTCGAATCTCAGAAAACACCAAAAAGTTTTTTTCACGGTCCCATCTCTCGCGAGCGTCTGACAAACTTCCGAGAGTATTGTTGTCACGAAAAAGCTTCTCAAATCGCCGTTCGGACTCGGCATTAAACTGTAGGTCCCTTCCATTCGTGTGAAAAATATAACGCACACAACACGAGTGGTTGCAAGAAGCTAGGCCCTGGCACTTTAAAGAGCTGTTGCGCCAAATATTTATTTTTATTCTCCGACTAAGATGGATCATGGTAGAGACCACAAGGGACTCAACACGGTGGTCTGATTCGAAAATCTCGAATTATTATATACGAGTATATACATATAAAGTCTCGGCTGACGGTGGCACTGAACTCAAAGGAGACAGCAGAATTGGGAAAGCCAAAGTTGCGTTCGGCATGCTATCAAAAATCTGGAAGAGTAATGTTTATAGCACCAAGACCAAGCTGCGACTGTTCTACTCTGATGTTGAGTTAGTACTACTATATGGAGAATCAACACCATTGTCATTCGTAAGCTGCAGACTTTCGTAAATAGATGACTACTCATCATTCGTAGAATTTTAGGACCTAATCGCATCTCAGATGAACACTTCCATCACAATTTGATGAAGGAAATGGCAATGGATTGGTCACCTTGCAGTGCGAAGAAAATTCGGCTGCCAAATATGTCATGCAATGGAATCCCGTTACTCAATCTAAGGATTGCTCTAGGCATAAGTGGCACAAAACGGTTGATAAGGAATCTAGATATTTGGGAATGAGTTGGAGACAGTTGAAGCGCGTTACAGAAGTCCGAATATGATGGCGCGGAGATGTTGTTGACGTCCTATGCTTCTCGAGGGATTACAGAACTTGAATAAGAAAATGCGAAATTTAATGGGATACTTAGCCCAACACTTACTCGTACTTAGCCCACTCGCAGCGGCAGAGTTTCTCGGTGTTGTTTCCATATACATACTATGTATTGTATAACATTTTACGAAATGGTATTTTCAAACACCAACTTGACGGCAGGAATTCATCGTTCCGGTTTTGATTGTAAGATTGATTTCCACACGCGTAGATAATATGTATCAGAAATAAAATTTATCTAAAATTATCCTCAAATAAAAGACACACATGCGTAAAATTTATTTCGAGCAAATGAGTTTGCATAATGGAGTGCAGAATGGTTAATTTTGCGTAAAATTAAATTTCTTATTTAGTAAGAAAAAATAAGGCAGATAAAATTTGGTTTCTTATGCAATATCTCGTGCGTGATAATTCGACAATATAATGTATTCGATGGAAAAACGAAATATCTTTACCAGATTTTTCTTCACACTTTGCCATAAGCTATTATCCTAGCACTCAAGTCGATTGATTTTGAATAACCTACGTATGGGCAGGAATTAAAATGTTTTTTCTGTTTGAATTTATTTTTACGTGGAGGACTTTTTGAAAGCATGGTTTGAGAAATTGGAAAAATAAAGGTGAAAGCTAATTTTGATTATTCCTTTGATTTGTAACCCACAAGTTGGTTGGTAAGCTAAGCATTAACTAACCTTGTTGTAAAGCGATAAATACATAAGCAAACTACACACAAACCACACTTTTAAATATTCGAGAAACAAATTTGATGGAAGAATAGCATAGAAGGCAATGGTATCGAGAAAAACCCCAAAAAGGGTGTTAAGCCTAACGAATCCGAATTCGTCCTGGCAAAGTATTTTTTTTTTCCAACTCCCACTGAGATGATAAAAAGAAATAGATACTGTGAATATGTCTGTTTACTTGGGCACTAATACTTTCCTTTATCATGTTTCGAAATGGCTATACGCTTGTTGACACACTTAATACTTTTCTGGGAATGTTTGGTTTGGTTGTTATTTCCGTTTGGAACTTTTCGGTTTCCTCGTAGGTATTCCTACCACTTATTGCAGTTATTTTGGGACCGAACTTTATTTTATCCTTTGTCATAGTCTTCAATTGTGTTGAATTGATGATGGTGGTATGAATAGAAAGTATCTAGCAGATGAAAAACTTGTCCGATGACGACAGTGTCGTTGGTGACTAAGGAATATATGTATGTATGTAGATACAAATATAATGTACGATAGAACTTCGCACGTGACATTTTGTAGCCAACCATTTGCCTTATTCCCATTTTAATTAAGATCTGTATCAGTCAATTACTTGATTTGGGTAATTTTGAGGAATTGGAGGTAGATATAGGTTGATATAGGGCAAATAATGGTGAAATGACAATTGTTTCGGTCTTCGGGCATAAACGGACTAAAAGAGGTCCATTTAGTTGTCACTGAGTGGAGCGGGTGTGATGAATTTAGTCAAACATTGTTATATCAATATGGAGCAGGGGTTTCGATCCATATTCATTTGTCTTCATAGCCTCAGAACAACGTACAGAAATGATCTGCAGCTTTAAATTTTGGCAAACAAATATCCGAACCATTAACACTGACTTCATTCAAACCTGTAAAACCGTTCTGACGTTATTTTGGTTAGTAGCTACGTTTCTAATATCGCATATATGTAGATATTATTTCGCGATATTGTATCGAGGTGATACGAAGGTAAGATTAAAATCCATTTATTGGTTTTTACTAGTGATGGGCATAATCGAATGATTTAAAGAATCGAGACATTAGTACTTGAGTGATCTGTATAATCGAATGATCATTCGAGATATGAGTGCTATATGCATATAAGAACACACACCCCAAGTGATTGAATACACAAACAAAGTCTTTTATTCCACTTATATCACGATTCGAGATATGAGATGTGTATCCGAGTAAAATAGTACTTGATTCATTCGCCTTCAAAATGAGTCGAGTACTATTTTACTCGGATACACATCTCATGTCTGGATTCTTGGAGAGTGTGTTCTAATACGCATATATCACTCATATCTCGAATGATCATTCGATTATATAATGTTATCCTGTAGTTACACGAATTCTAGAACTGAGAGTGAGAATTGAGACATGGGATATATTGTACCTAAGACAGGAGTTTTTGCTTTGTGTTTACCCTTTGCGATCGTTATCGGTCCTCGCTGCTTCAACAGAAGTGTGTAGGTATACCAAATCATTCGAATGATTTCAGACAATGTCTCCAGATATTTACCTTTTGCGGTCGTTCTCGGTTCTTGCTGCTTCGACAGAAGTATGCAGGTATATTTAATCATTCGAATCATTTCAGACGATGTCTCGAGATATCTCGCGATATTGGAAGAATCGATTATGATCGATTATATCATTCGAATGTACCCATTGTGGACAACCAACATAAGCTTACAGTTTTTTTTAATGCGTAACTTTTTATATAAGAAACTTCAATCAATTCAATTAGATGTCAAAAAACATATGTATCGTATTTACTGTTAAATTAAGTCCCCTAAGGTGCGGTTTCACATCAGTGCAAAATTAAATCACGAGTATTGCGGTGAAAACGTCTCATTTAAATCCTGTAATCTTTTACACAAAATTCGACTCAATTTTTGATGAAAACATAAGACTAGGCCATCATTTTAATGGATGGCCTGATTCTGACAGATTCGATATCATAGGAGGCGAACATCGTCTGTATTTTCTAAAGGTACGATGTGTCGTAATACATCAATTACCGGGGCGGAATGAAACCTGAGGTCAACTGTTCGTTAGATTACATCGTTTATGGTAGTTTCTGTCGTCATTATCTCAAAAATAATTAAGTCTCCACACTGCTGATGAGGTGACAAGGAGTGAATAGTTTAGTGTGCTTCCTTTATAAAGAACTTCGTCAGAGCAGTTTATTGCAAAATCCCTGGAAATTAATTAAGGAGTAGTTAATTTGTTTGTGCACAGCTCAAAGAAGTTGCCTGTTTTGTACTCATTTCATTCGAAAGGGGGTTTCTGCTCTAATTCTTCATTTAACAACTCTGCACTAATTAAATCAACGAATAGTTTTTCTTTGCCTTTAATGAGCCAGACATGGTAGTTAGAGAACCTTTTAAAGAAGAGAATTTGGTTTCTGATTTTTAATTTAACTTATTTTAATTTCCAGATTAGAGGAAATATTATAATGACGTCAACAGGACAATTAGCATTTAGAACTTGTTGATGCTATATAGTTATATGAGTCCTGGAGGTAGACAGTGACGTTTTAAGTAAATATTTAAGGTCTGAGCTTAATTTCGTAGAAAACTAGCAGCAACTTAAAACCACACCAATTTAATTCACTTTGCCCACCCTAAAGTCGGGTAGATGTAAATATACAATCTTCAAGCTATACAAACAATTTTGAAGAAATTTCTCTACAAAGTTTTATCTCGGAAAATTTGCATAAACAACAAGAATTCTTCTTCTACAACTTGGCACTTATCTGGCCAAACACATGAACTTGTCGGAGTGTGTAAATAACTCTATATATTAACGCTATAAGCTTGAAATTCAAAACATCCCCTTCTGTCGTCATGAAACAGTAGGTACACACTCGTATAACATCCCAGACAAAGTCAATTAGTAAAATCTAATTGAATAGTTAGATTTTCGATATGATACTCGTACTTCGGTCTGACAGTGAACATTTATCTTGGGAATTCCTTTGGATCTAGATGTTTCTGTTTCGGAGTCCTCTGCGCTTGGTAAATATGGGACTCTGCCATATGGCATTCGATTCTCTGGTGCTGGTAAACTAATCAAGAGTTTCATGTTTCACATTAGCTTTCGGCAAGAAAATCAATTCACCACACATGCATAGAGTGTAACGAGATTTACGTAAATCCTCGGGAAAATCTCTTGTGTCGTACCTAAGAGTTAAGGGTTCGATACAATGCTATGCAGAGGAACAGAGATTGAATTGTGTTTGAGAAGGAGTAAGGGGCTTATCTGATGATACCTCAGATAATTTTCAATGAAGCAGGATATGAGTTATTCCGAAGAGAATGGTAAACCCTTAAAGATCCCAATTAGTTTGGTATATATCTGGAGCTGATTTAATTAAATTAACTTTCTAAACACTATAATCTTCATGGACCAATCTGTTCTAACTTATGTTGCATATGCCACGGAATGTCCATGTCGATACCTGTACAAGAAATCCTTTCCTTTTATTACAGATGAGTTTCTAGGAAGAAGTTTTATTGCACAAGTTTAAACCTAGCTTTATTGGAAACCAGACTTTATAGAAGATGTCATAGCTGCACCATAAACCAGTCTGTCAGCAAGCTGCCATAAAATGATTTACCGTCCCGTATAACCATTGGCACCTTCACGACATGTAGACAACTCATTATGACAAACGACCAATCATTCAATTACTCAGTTAATATGTGAAGAGGCTATTACACCGTGATATGCTTACCAGCCGTTAATACATTCAGCTTGTCTAGCCTAACCGGTGGACGTTTAACGATTTATGTGCATTCATTTGATATAATGGTGTTACGACAGAATTAGGTGTGGCATAAGACGCCCTTTTATTGATGGCGTAACCTAATCATGAGTACCTGTCAGCAAAGTTGCAGACTTAATCCGTTAACAACAGATAGGCCTTTACAATATGAGAATGCAGTAATTGGTTTATGAATAGACCCCGGTAATTTGTTATTGAAATTGCGGCATATGTAAAGTTAAGTAGTGAGTTTGGCGAATGCGGGATACGCCACACTCTGGTCAATATAGACCCAGTGTGCTGTGCACTGCACGCGAATTGAGCATCTTGTCCAAAGAGCAAACGAGAGGAATCTGGTAGGGCAAATTCACATTCCCGGCCTGAAAATGAATTAAAAATAAACTGCGAACGGTTTAAACGTGGACAAGAAATACTTTTTTCACATCACATTTCTGTATTCGCAACGAACGATACACAGCTTACATTGCTCAGTGTGTAGCAACGAACGATGAACGAAAATGTACACGACAATCGATACGCAGCTAGTACTGCTCAGTGCATAGCAATGAATGATGAACAAAAATGTACACAACAAACGCTACACAGCTAGCATTGCTAGTAATACCTAACGGCAGTCCCGCGGGGAGAGTGGTTGAAGTGTGTAGGGTGTGTGTTTAGTACGTAGGCGTATTCCTGAAATCGATTACTCAGGTTTGCGAATCGTGCATGCTAGTAGCACTCGGGCTATTAGTATCTATGAAGATTACACATCCATGGCGCAACCTAAAAAAAAAAAAAAAAACAGCTAGCTTTGCTCAGTGCAGAGCAACGAACGAAGAATGAAAATGAACACAACAAACGATACACAGAGGAATCTGGTAGGCAAAATTCACATTCGCAGCCTGTGAAGGAATTAAAAATAAACTGTGAATGGTTAAAACGTGAACAAGGAATTCTTTTTTCATATCACATTACTGTATTCGCAACGAACGATACACAGCTAACATTGCTCAGCGTAGAGCAACGAACGATGAACGAAAATGTACACAACACACGCTATACAGCTAGCATTGCTCAGTGCAGAACAACGAACGATGGACAAAAATGTGCATACACTGAATGCTAGTGTGAATAAGGGAGGAATTCTTTGCGGGGCTTATAAGGCAATTCAACAGAAACCCCTATCTCGAACAACTAAGGAGACTCTGTATAAGACTCATTTCATGCTTTACGGCGCTGAAATATGCACTTCATTAAAAGAGATGACGATATCCTTGGTCACTTCGAGAGAAAAATTCATCATAAGATATTCGGTCCCGTTTGCGTTGATGGGTTTTGGAGGAGAAGATTCAATCACGAACTATAGGAGCTGTACAGCGACATCGACCTAGTCAAAAAACTGCGTATTGGACGTCTGAGATGGCTAGGACATGTAGAGCGAATGGGCACCAAGTCTTAAAATCTAACCACGAGGGACGACGAGGTATAGAACCACCTCGCCGTAGGTGGCACGCACAGGTCGAAGGGGACCTCGACCAACTTGAAGTGTGCAACTGGATGCAATTAGCTGTAGACCGAGCTAAATGGAGAGTCTTGTTGGTTGAGGCCCAGGTTCACCCCGAACTGTAGCGCCACCTAAGTAAGTAAGTAGGTAAGTAAGTAAGTAAGTAAGTAAGTAAGTAAGTAAGTATATGGAAATCAAGCATCCTTTGGTGTCATTAGTTTCTGGGGTAAGATCTTTTTTTAATAGTTTGCGTGCACTCAAGAGATTATAAATACTCTTTAAATGTTGATAAATAGTGCGGGCGTTGGAAAGGAAAGATAGAGAGAGAGCAAGATTTGGTGCTGTGGTTTGAGACTCAGTTGTTTAAGTTTTAGTGGCATCCAAATAGCTGGGAAAGTTAGGTTAGGTTTGGTTGTAGGGGCTGCCAGCTAAGAATCGCCAACATACTTAGACCAATAATAGGTCCATTGTGACACCACGTGGATAATGGGAGAAAGTTTCTCTCTTACTACTCGTTAAACCTTTTTCAGCTTCTTATGAAGCGTAGAAGGCTCCTAATTGTACTATTAGCGGGCTGCTAGGTGAAGCTTCCTTCCACGGGAGCGAGAGCTGAGCAGAAACAAAGAAGGTGAGGAATAGTTTCTTCCTTTTCTTTATCCATGAAATTTCTACAAAAGTCGTTCGCAAAAAGGTAGGCATTGTAGTGCCAATATGCAATCTGTTGAGAGAAATCAAATTCTAACGACGTTTTAGATCCAGCTTTGGCCAAATCTCTTTCGTCGTTAGACATGTTGATGCACTTGTCTACCTAAGATTTGTACTCTGGACAGAATCCAGCTTAAATTTGAGTTTGCGAATAGCGATTGGTATACCTAAGGTGCCCTTTTCCGACAGGATGGGTATAGTTGCTCCTATTCTCACGAGTTCATCGGCCTTACAATCCCCTGACCCCGGCACCCAGCACAGGTGATTATAGAACTGCTCAGCCATCTCCGCAAGAGACGACCTGGGGAAATTTTTGTTATTGTTATCTTTGCTTCTGATTCACTATATTTTTTTTACGACTATCGATTTTTCTTATTATTGGGTTAAAACTGAAACTAATTTATAATTTAATTATGGTATTTTGATTTTCTTCCCAAAGCATTTTTTCTTCGTGAACAAATTTACTGCCATATATTCACAGGTTGTAGATATTCACAGTGAAAAAAAATCACATTCACTGTTATAGCTGTGGACATAAATTCACGATTTAGCCCAACTCTAGAATCTGGTGGTGTACCTGTCTAGTCAGGAAACTGCAGACCCGCTGCAGCAGGCAAAACAAATCTGCCAGAGCCTACTGCCAGGGGCGACGAATTGTGCAGGTGATTCCGTACGTTAAGTAAATAGTGGTATCAACGGAACTAGAATTATGGTAGTTCAGTTAAAATACAGTACTGATGTTTGCCGAATTCTAAAGGCAGTTCAAGTTACAAGTTCCTCTGTTCCGCAAGAAAGGTTGTAATGTTATTAAAATTAAAATTCTTCAAAAAACGAACTTCAGTATATTACCTAAATTTAGACAAATACGTTGGTGTGAACGTATTATATTTTATTCTTCTCATTTTTTGTGCACCTGAAGTTAAGTATCAGTTTTAGTTTAAGAATGCCATTCATTGCAATTGGTGAGACTAAACACACCTTTTCTCTCTTTTGCTTGTGGCTCTCTTCAAAACGTAGACTTACTTCACTGTAGAGATTTTTATCTCGTAGAAATATATCGTGCGATTTTTACTCTCGTCATTCTGTATTGAACACAAGTTCTCAGCAAAAATATTGCGTTTCGCTCTCTCACGCCTTTTAGAAGCGCTCTATCAACTTTTGATTCTGTAACATGCCCCAACAATTGCAAGGAGAGTCAACTGGCAACATTTTCAGTTGCAAACTATTAGCCACGTTGGGCGGTTGGATGCACTCGCTTGCTGGCTCGTTTGTTAAACATGCCGGCTCACATGTGCGTCACATCGTGTGGTTGTGGGGTTTCTTCTTTAGGGGATATCAATTGCCTGCCATAAAGCTGTCAATCGTAAAGTATAGTTATTAGTGTGTACTTAACGTCTAAGACATTTTAATTTCTGGCAACATTTGTGACCAATGGTGGGAACCAAGTTAAGTATGGGATTGTTTGTAGTTTCCACCCCCTGTGTATCGCAGATGTATTTGTTTACATACTACCGAATATAAATAAGAGCTAATCATTAAATCTGGTAATAAAGTCTTATTGTGGAATGTAAATAATAAGCATATGTACAAGTGTTCACAAATAAAGCAATCCGAATACGACTTGTTAAAGTGGACAGAATTGAAAGGAAAAATGAACTGTATACAAGGTGAAACACACACAATTATCAACTGTTAAATGCTATCAAGATGAGTGAATCGTGGGGTCAAATTACCCCATCTGTGAATGGATGACTTGTTGCATAAGTTGTTTTATTTTTTATCGCTCTTACATATTTATGTATGTGTAACTATCTTAAGACCAATTCCTAAGTATTGCTCCAGATCATGTTACCGTTACCATTTGTTGGAAGCGTATCTAGTTGATACTCTGGATTTCCCATTTCCCAACCAGCAGTAGCCCAAAATTTGTCTTCTTCTGCTAGGTAATATAATCTAATTTTTTTTTTTATGAAGCAATGACAGTCATTGGTATACAATATGTGCCGCCGTCTACTTCTTCCTACCATGCTTGCTTCTTCCTTCTACTTCTGAACTTCATTAGAGCACTTCACTTAAGAAATGGACAAATATAATAATATGGCAAAGCCGCGGCTACAGATTTTTCTTGTTCTTCTTCCTATTTCAACGAGATTATGATCAAGGATCATAACCCATCCACTTCACTGCATTTCTATTAATCCGCCAGTTAGGCCTCCGAAAATATCAACAGGCCTCCCGAATTTGGATCTCTTCATTACTGAGACAAACCAAATACTGGTGTCGTAACATTTGTGTGATCCAGGAGTTTCTAAGTATGACTCTCTTTCGCGATATTTCTGAAACGTTAATTGGTATGCCCTATTTAACGAGGTTCAAAAGATCACTTTTTTGAACATGACAGCACCAGCTGAGGCGATTGCCCTTTATTTTTCGTGAGATGGTTTCTTTGACGTGAAGGTTTCCACGGATCTTCGAGCTTCTTATTCGATTAAACTTTGTCACTCCTGCTGTCAAACGAAGCATCTTAATTTCAGCTCCCGTCAATTTATTCTCATGGTTTTTGTATAGGTACATAGTCCAACATCGTGAACCATATGTGAGCATTGGATGCACAACTGTGATGTAGAGCCTTCCTTTCAACTTAGGAGGGGTTTTTCTGTCACAGAAGATAGCGGAGTTTTCTCGTCAATTCATCCACCCTACACTTACGCGGTGATTAATGTCGTCACCACAGGTTCCTTTGCTATTGATCATAGATCCTACATATTTGAATTTTTCGCACTTGGGAAGCACTGTCCCATTCAAATAAATGTCTGGAATAGGCCTGAGTGGATCAGAGAACGGTCAGCACTAGTACTCTGCCTTTTTTGAACTAATGCGATACCCATTTCCTTCCAAAGCGTCCACCCACACATCAAGTGCTCGTTGCAGGGACTTAGGATCCTCACTTATGATAGCTCCATCGTCAGCAAAAATAATTGATGCACCTTGGAGACCGTCACTTTAACTTCAAGCAGATAGTCTTCCCGGGACATCTTACTCTTGTCTTTGCTCTTTCGTACATATCCATGATCATCTGCACCTAGGATTCTGGAATGTCTCTATGTCTTAGCGCCATCCATATCAGATTTCGTGGTTGTCTGTCGAATGCCCTTTCAAAGCCAACCAATACAATATGTATGCAAATCCTAAAGGAATGCTTATACTTTGGATTGCATCTGTGGTTGATTTACCCTCGACAAATCCGCAGTGATCATCAGATGGCCGTATTATTTTTCGCAGTTGGTCACCTAATACCCGCTCAACGATCTTCATGGTGTGTGACATCAGCTTGATTGAACGGTAGTTACCATAGTTTCAAGAATCACTCTTCCCTTTGTACACAGATAGAAGGTAACTTTCCCTCCATTGATTGGGCATTGGACCACCTCTCATAAATATGGAGATGAGAATTCTGAGCCATCTGAACCCGATGTCTCCTATCTTTTTCCAGAACTCAGAAGGCATCTCATCTGGCCCAACCGCTTTACGTTTTTGGAACATTTGACCGCCTCACTAACTTCTTCGACTGTAATGTCGGATATTTCTTCACAGTTAGGGGTAGCTCTTGAAAAGTATTGTCAGGCTAACCGTTCACAATACTGCCTATGCTGAATTTTGTCGTCATCCGGAGAATAGCTGAAGCATAAACAACTGAGCTTCAAGAACCAGTACACCAAACTCTTTCTCTCTCTCTATCCATCCTTTCCAACGCCCGCACTGTGTGTAAACATGTTAAAGGTATTCATAACCCTTTGAGTGCGTGCAAATTATAAAAAAAAAATAAAAAATCCACAAGAAGCTGGCCATCAGCATTGTTAATGAACTTTGGCGAACAAATCTCCTGAGCATTCCTCCTTCTTTATGCGGCTATTTTAAGATGGTTGCGGTCTTGTATTGTATCGTCGCAGCTCCTGGATAGCCTGATTTGCATCAGCATCCGGGGAAGATATTTTTTTCAGCTCCCGATACAGGCCTTCCGTATTCTCTGCTTGAAGCTGGGTGCACTTCTTCTTCGCTTTTTTCTTATAACATCTGTATTCATCACTCCACCACCATATTTCTTCGGCGTTTTGTTGATGGACTTTTAAAAATTTTTGTTAGCAGGAGACGGTGTTGCTTGGCGATCGCCTTTCCCAGGAGTACTTGCAATCTTTTACCCGAGGCTTTATGAAACTGGCTACCAGATGGAAGTCAATCTGGTTTCCATCTCCACCACTGCTGTAAGTGATCAGGTGCCGACTTTGTTTGATGAACATGGTATTTAACACGATAAGACCGTGTGATTTGCACGTGCTTAGGATGTCTTCAAGGTTCCTTGTGCTGTATCCCAGTTCTCCGTGGCAGTTTTCACAGTCTTTGTTTGACTTCCCGACATATCCTTTCAAAGCTCCTTCGACAAACAGAAACTCTTTCTTTGGGATGTTCTTTAGGAGATTGTGAAAATCTAGCCAAAATGCATTTTTTCCCCTTTGATCGCACTCACTACGGGGAGCATATGCATTGATTCCACATTCCCTCCCTCCTTCCTTCCCTCCTTGTATTACTAGTTTGAAAGACATCAAACGATCGCTGGACTTCGAAATGAAGAAGATGTTACCAAGTAGCTCTGCCGCAAGGCTGATACCGATTCCGTTCCTGCATGTTTTTTTTTCTTGTAAGCTTTTGTCCTAACGTCCAAGAAACGCACCCGATTTCCGGTGTTTTGCCACTTCGTTTTTTGCACACACAAGATGTCCACCCGCCTTCTACGCATCATATCTTCCAGCTCGTAACTTCGACCGGTCAAACTTCCAACATTCCAACTCGCGACCCCTATCCTTCGTCTAAACTGTTTCATTGCTTTGCTAGCCCCCGGAATCCGTATAGCTATGATCCGAACATTTCTGCTCGGTCCAGGATCAGTGCCTGGCGGGGTAGTGCCCTTCCTTTTTACAGTTTTGCAATATAATTGCGATGGTGTTTGACACGTGTGTGCTCCTGTTTCATTGCTGTTTGATCTTTCTTTTATGACACCGGTGATCTCCAGTCATCTCAACCCACGGACTCGCATGCCAACTTGTGGGAACGTTTTTAAGGTTTTGTATGTGTCGCTGGACTCATTTGAGTATTATATTGCCTAATCTGATTTGTCCCCTTAGTCGACTTTTATGGCAAGTGCTATTTGTTGGGGGGCGCTCCAGTGATATTCTTAGCCCGTCCCTGCACGGGTTACATGGGTTGAGAAGCACTGTTCTATTCTTATAAATATCTGGGATAGGTCTGAGTGGATCAGAGAATGGGCAGCATAAGTAGTCGATCTATTTTGAACTAATGTGGTACGCATTTTTCTCCAAAAATGTCGTCAAGTGCTCATTTCAGGGACGTTGGGTCCTTTATTATCATGGCTCTATTGTCACCAAGGAATAACTGATGTACCTTGGGGTCCATAACTTAATCTTTGAGCAGATAGTCGAATACTGCAATAAAGATCAAAGGACTTACTTACTTTCTTAGGTGGCACTACAGTTCGGGGTGAACCTGGGCCTGAACCAACAAGCCTCTCCATTTAGCTCGGTCTTTAGCCAATTGCCTCCAGTTGCGCACTCCAAGTTGGTCGAGGTCCCATTAAACTTGTGCGCGCCACCTACGGCGATGATTCCCTCTACAGCGTCGTCCCTCGGGGTTAGATTCGACGACTCTAAGGACTTAAAAGGCTCCCAAAAGATATGTAAAGTATATTACTGATGGACGTTTACTAGATGTTTTGGTCTATGTTTTGTAATTGATCATACTTTCTTGTACGTTCACTGTGGTCTCGAATCAAAATGAATGCTCTCCTTCAAAAATGTCCGAGGTGAATTGAGCTTAAGTTTTCTCAATAAAAAATAACCTAAATCGATTTCCATGGGTCAGCACCAAAGATCTCTTTAGGTCGTTCCATCGCCAAAAAAAAAAAAAACCTAAATCACAATCCGAATGCACTTTCTCTTTCGATATCATTCCTGATTCCAAAATTTAGTGTAGAATTTATTTCAAATAAATAAAACCCACGCTAATGGCATTTCACTTTATTTCATCCCCTTTATAGCCACCATGTAAGCAATGTCTACCCGTACGAAATACCAGGCTCTAGTCTACATAAACTTACACTGATGTACGACAAATTCCCCAATTTGTCGAATTATATAGGTATTCCCATCATTTAAAATATCAGCATAAAAGTCGAAACTAAGTGGAAAAAGATATGCTGTGCTCAATAGCCCTCTCCTCCGTTCGTCGTAATTCAATATGAAATCGATATGGCAACACAGCAGAATGGCTCCCATTAATTCGCTTAAAATGAGTTTCATGAGTTTTTATTCTTATTCACAACCTAACCATAACAGAGGATCGATTCGTGTACAAGTATATTGGCATTTTTATGTAATTTATGCTTGTTCCATTGGACTTGTGAAGTAGTAAGTTTCTAAGATAAGTTGAACAGTACAGGAAGTAATAAATGTACGAGTTTCTACACGCGTATGAATGTATTTGCCTGCAGGGTAATGCACGAAATGCTTTTTTCTTTTTAACTTTCGAAGGTATTTTCAGGGATAATTATAGGCTCGAGAATGTGGATAGGAGTCTTTAGCTCTCGTAACCAGTAACCATCTATGATTAGCGGCAGGAAAGTAAGAGAAGCTGCGGGGGTGACAGTGCTGCTGTGGGTAGTGTGTTTGCTCGATAACCGATCTGTGTAGGTTCAAGCCTCAGCGGGGAACAGCAATCATCAGCGACCCGAATATAAAGGAAAAACGAATTACATCGAAGTTTTTCCAACCACTGCACCAAAGAAAGGTTCCTGCCTTGTAGTACAATGGACTAGAGAAGTCTGAGTGCTCTGGGATTTGGGTCTCCTTTTTTTACAAAAAAAAAAAAAAAAAAATAAAATAAAAGAGAAGCCGCAATAAAAGTCGGAAGTCTCGTAATCGCCTCGCCACCGACCGTAGAACTCACCTAGACTAAATGAGGTCAATTGTGCTAAGACGTGAGGCAGTTATTTACGTTGATTTTTGAATTAATCTTCGGATGCTGTTGATATCCGTATTGGCAATATCTGTAAGCACCTCAAAGAAGTATTTTGCAAGAGTTTCTTTTCTAGCTGAGGATAGTGCTGGGCAGCCACATAGCAAGCGAATGTGTGGCACATACATCTTTTCATCCATACAGTTGCAACAGAATTCCAAGCCTTCCGGCGTGCCTGAAGGTAGAGAAGACTCAATCTATCACGCTTTATGCTGCGCTTATCTGCGGCAATATACTAAGACATCGAGGGGTTCCAGAAGCCTATGTACAGGTGATCATGGACATGTACGAAGGAGCAAAGACAAGAGTAAGATGCCCCGCTGGAGTAACCGAAGAGTTCCGAATCAAAGTCGGGGTGCACCAGGGAAGCGTTTTAAGTCCTTTGCTCTTTATTACAGTCCTTGATTATCTGCTTGAAGGTAAAGTGATGGACCCTAAGGTACATCAGTTATTCTTTGCAGACGATGGAGCCATCATAAGTGAGGATCCTACATCCCTGCAACGAGCACTTGATGTGTGGGTGGACGTTTTGGAGGGAAATGGATAACGCATTAGTTCAAAAAAGACAGAGTACTTGTGCTGCCCGTTCTCTGATCCACTCAGGCCTATTCCAGACATTTATTTGAATGGGACAGTGCTTCCCAAGTGCGAAAAGTTCAAATATCTGGGATCTATGATCAATAGCAAAGCAACTTGTGATGACGACATCAATCATCGCGTAAGCGTAGGGTGGATGAAGTGGCGAGAAAACTCCGCTATCTTCTGTGACAGAAAAACCCCGCTAAGTTGAAAGGAAAGCTCTACACCGCAGTTGTGCATCCAGCGCTCACATACGGTTCACAATGTTGGACGATGTACAAAAAGTATGAGAGTAAATTAACGGCAGCTGAGATGAAGATGCTTCGCATAACAGCAGGAGTGACAAAGCTTGATCGAATAAGAAGTTCGAAGATCCGTGGAAGCTTTCACATCAAGGAAACCATCGTACAAAAAATAGACGCGACCGGCTCAGCTGGTATTGCCACGTTCAAAGAAGAGATCATTTGAACCCTGTTAAAAAGGCAATATCTATGCACGTTCCAAAGACATCGCGATGTAGGAAAGGCAGGCCTATAAACGCCTGGATCAGACAAATGCGACGACATCGGCATTTCATTGGCCTCAGTAACCGAGTGATCCAAAATCGGCAGGCCTGCCGATACTTTCTGAGGTCAAATCGGCGAACCCGACAGGCGGATCAGTAGAAATGCAGTGAAGTGGGAGGTTTGTGATCCCTTGTTTTCGGATCATAACCTCGCTGATAAAAGGAAGAAGAAGAAGATCTGCGGCAATATACTTAAAGTTAAATCACATGGAAGAAAAAGGAACTCTGTATGCCGGTTTTTAATTGCTTATGAGCAGGAATTTAATTCGCAAAGGCGGTTATTAGACTTTGGGAACACAACAGTATGAACTTTTTTTTGAAAAAGCCATGAAATGCTTGGCCACATTATTAAGCTCACTATACCAATTAAGAGCGTTAAAACGTTCGTTAAGCATATATTTTAATAGTCAGTGCTAAACTTGTAAGTAAATTTAAGTTAAAAAAAATATTTTTTTTTTACTTTTTTTTATTTTTGTTTTAAGGAAGGTGGAAAGCAGCCGGGGTTTTCAGCCATGGATTCCATAGTATGGGAAAACATCCCAAACAGAAAACACCTCCTATTATCATATTACAACTGAGAGGAAGTATCATCCAGTAATTTTTCTCTTATATATCATTAACGTTTTGGAGGGCGAATCTCATTAGCTCGCCCCGAAAATAATGTTGTACCTAAATGTACTTAACATTTTATTTCTATTTTATGATATACATGTGTAGGTATGTATATATATGGTATTTTATATTTATATCTAGTTTTTCGTTAAGAAATTAAGTCGTACGGCTTTAATCTCTTAAGCCGCCAATGGTATTATTGTTTTCTTCCACCATGTAATCTATTTGAGGATTTACATGGACTTGGAGTTGTTGGTAGTGCTAAAAGCATATTTTTTTTAAACTATTTCACTAACATTCTCTACTCTCTAGATCCCTGTGTAGGTTGCCATTTCCTATAGACCAAGGAGCAATAACGATGCGCCTTAGTACTTTGTTTTGGAATGTTTGTCTCATTCTTAGATTTGTCTTTTTGGCACAACCCCAAAGCTGTATCCCATACGTCCATACAGGTCTCAGAACTTGCTTGTATAAAATCAGTTTGTTGCCAATTGATAGCTGGGAAGTCCTTACCATCAACCAATGCATTTAGGTTAGGTTAGGTTAGGTAGGGTTATGTTGTTATCATAAAACACTAGGCACCAAAGTGGGCCCATCGCGATCCCTAGGGAACCCTCACGGCAGAAGACCTAAACCAATTCTCCCAAGCAATTAATCTCCCTACAGAATCTGAAAAGATCCTTGTTATGGTTTAGGGACCTCACCTCTTCAAGGTTATCAAAGAAGTATCTACCAAGGTGCTTTAGCCTTGTCCTGACAATTCCTTGACATTCACAGAGTGTATGAGTTATATAGGTCGTCGACATGTAGGTCGTCGCAATACCTACAAACATCTGTATCGGATAACCCTAGTCTCATGGCATGCCTCCTTAGGAGACAGTGGCCAGAGAGTATTCCTATCACTGTTCTTAGCCTCGATCTATCTAACTTGATTATCTTCCTAGATTTTCTGCGATCTAACACAGGCCACATGGCCTTAGACACCCTGTGACCATCTAAGTTTGACCATCTTAGGTTAGCCGTGTCAATGATTTTATCCCGAATAATTCCCTTAGCCACGCACCTTGGTGGCTTAACACTACCAATTATATCGCTACGTGGGAGCCCCGCTCCTCTTTTAGCCAGCGCATCGGCTTGCTCGTTGCCTTCGATATCGCAGTGTCCAGGTACCCAACATAATCTGACTCGGTTCTGTGTACATAATGCCCTAAGCATTGTGCGGCAATTCCTGATTATCTCAGATTTGGTAACGTAAGACTCTAGCGCCTTTAGCGCAGCCTGACTGTCAATGTAGATGGTGATATTCTTATCGGATATTGATCCCATCTCAAGTAAATCCGCAGCTTTAAGTACAGCTAGAACCTCTGCTTGGAACACACTGCATGTGTCCGGAAGTCTCAGGGCCACCTGAAGGTTCATATCTCTTGAGTAAATACCTGACTCCGTGTCCTCATTGGTCTTAGAACCATCTGTGTATATTGCAATCTCGTTATGGACAGAGACTGTCTTCCCTCGCCAGTCCTCTCTAACTGGATACAGTACTTCGTATGGTGTGTCGAAGTCTAAGGTGCCAAGTATATCGACCGATTCGTCAGGGATTCCGGGAAAAGATTCCTTGAGAATGGAGCTGTGTCCTATGTTATTAGTCCTGAAGAGACCAACGTTAGTGAGCCGATGCGCACTGTTGCCCGCTACCAATGCATTTGTCTGAGTCCAATATTTAGCTCCTTTTTTCTTTTTGACATTCTCGTTTCATCTCAGCTTTGCGTCAAGTGTTATACCCAAATACTTAGCAGTATCTGCGAACGGAACTTCTTTTCCACGAATATTAACTCTTACAGTATTTATTCTTCTGTTAGTAAAGTTAATATGGGTAGATTTAGTTTCATAAGGCTCTATTCTCCATTTTTGTCCAATCACTTACAGAATTAATGGTCTTTTGTAATTTATTCGCTGCTGCATTAACATTGTCGCCAACAGTCATAATTGCGGTGCCGTCCGCGAAAGTAGCCCAGCTAGCTTCTTCCTGCTGAGGTGGGTCTTAAGACACTTCCTTGTGGAACTCCTGCAGATATTTCCTTTAAATTAGAATATTCATCTTCATATCTTACTCGAAAGTAATGATCTTCAATATAAGACTTTAGAATCAAGTAGAACTCTTCGGGGAGAACCCTTTGCAGTTTGGACTTTAGTCCTCGATGCCAGACTTTATCAAACGCTTGTGCTAAGTCTAGAAGCATGGCTGAACAGACTTTTTTTTTGTTCTCAAGTGCTTTTTCTACTGTACTCGCAATTCTATGCACTTGTTGCACAGTAGAGTGTTTTTCTCTAAACCCAAATTGGTGTGAAGGTACAAGATTTCTTTCTTCTATTATTGACTTAAGTCTTTTCAAAAGCAGTTTTTCAAATAGCTTTGATATTACGGGTAGGAGCGAAATCGGTCTATGCGATTTCTTCTCATTGGCAACTTATTTGGTTTCAGAATCATGATTACTTCTGCCACCTTCCATTGCATCGGAACATACTTTAACCAGAGTGCTGCCTTAATTAAATCTAATAGCTTACGTATAGCTTTATTCGGGAACTCCATAAGTCCTGTTATCAAATCGGTGCTTTTATGTAACGGTGCATTTATGTTACTTTTGATTTCACATTTTAGTTCTTGTAATGTTACATGCTGTATGTTCCTGTGGTTATTTCTGGCCTGCAGAAATAGGTTTTCGTCTACAGTTTGTCTAGGAAATGGCTGGAAGGTATCTTGCAGGTGATCTTCGAAGAGGTTAGCCTTTTCTTTGGCATTTCTTGCCCAAGACCCGTTTTCTTGTATAATGGGCAGTGCTTGTTTTTCTGATTTTTAAGGATTTGACAGCTTTCCATAGCGAATATTCTGTATCCTTCTGGGCTGATAGATTATTCAAGTATCTGCCAATTGATTCGTTCTTTACAATTTTTAGAAGCCTCTTGAGTTCATTGCACAATGCGCTAAGAATCTTTTTATTCTCAGGTGTTTGGTTTCTTTGCCAAGTTTTACGCGCTCTACGTTTTTGCCTGATTAATTCTTTAACTGCATATGGGTAGTTTATGTCTGCGTTCCTCTTTTTTTTTTTGGTAAAGATGGGTGATTATCTATGCTGCTTGCTGGATATTTGTATTAAATAGCTCAATTTCTTCTTCTAGTTGAAAAAAGGTTTTTATCGGGACTTGTAGGTTTATGCTATCTTTTAATTTATGTCTGAATAGGAGCTAGCTTGTTCTATGATTTATAAGACGTGGTCAACTTTCAGTTTTCAGTATATTAACACTAATGGCCATAAAAACATGAGAATTATCTGACGACAGATCATCTTTATTTTCTACATAAATGTAGCTATCAGATATTCCCTTTCCTACATAGAAGCCTATTAGGTTTGGGATTTTATTGGGATTTACTATCGCGGCTAAAGTACATACATACATACATACATTTTCAATGGCCCGCTATTCCTATCCTCCATCCTTCTCAATCCTCCGCTATTGACTCCAACTCATCAAGGAGAGATGTCGGACTTGATTCAAGCATTTATTTCTAGGTCTACTCGGGAGTCGCCTACCTGATGGCACAGCAATCATGACACGTCTTAGAAACCGGTCTGGGGGCATACGCACTACGTGGCCGCCAAACCATAGAAGTATAGATCGTTCTGTTTGGAGAAGTAGCTGCTCAATATTGAGCTAATTTTATGACCATAGGTGAGAGTTGGAACATACACAGAGTTTAAAATCGATAATTTAGCTTGAACACTAAAAACTTCGCCAAACAGAACGCGATCCAGTAACGCGGGAAGATCGCGCTGTTGCTCGCCGCGGTCTGTGATGTCAAACATGTCAAACATAAAGCGGGCAGTTTTCAGCGATCCAATTATTAAAGTGATTTTCTCCAGAAAACATCGGTAGCTGTACAGTAAAAATGAGTAGTAGTTCTGAGGAAGATCAAATGCTTCTTCTTCTTGCTCTTGCATCAAAGAAGAGAAGAAAGTGGGTCCATGAAATAAATAAAAAGGGGAAGGATTATGGTGAATTCCATCGTCTTTGTAAGGAACTCAATTTATTTGAAGACCGTTTCTTCAATTCTTTTCGTATGCCTCGAGAGCAGTTTGAGATGATACCCAAACTCATCGTACCGAAGATCTTTGTATCATAAAGAAACTCATTTGGGCGTACCAAATCTATTAATTTCTCCACCTCATCCGTCATTATTTCTGTTTTCACGCCGCGATCTTGGTAAAATTTACAACCAGATCTCGACTGGATCGCGTCGCTGGTTCGCATTCTGTTTGGGGACCTGCATTGCGATTGATCGGGAAACTACTGACTGCCCAAAACTTGGCTTGGGCCAGTAGCGCAACAATCAAGTTCGTGATGAAGTGCTTACTTTACCTCCTAGTGGTGGTCCCCGGGCAACTATACGTATAAACCCTTATACGTATAGGCCAAAATTGTAAGTGCGGGTTGTCTGGGGCCTTGATTCTAGGCTAGGTAACGTGGGCCAGCAACCTGCGTTACTGAAACCAGCTGCCTACACAAACCGACACTATGCCTCGGATAAGGAATGATCACATGTTGACGACTTTTGGCTATTGTACCCGGACAAAGATAGGTTTCTGGAATGTAAAGACGCTCCTCGACTCGGGAAGAGAAGGTCCTTATAATGCCAGGTTCCTCCAACTGGAAAATGAATTCATGCGATATAAACTGGGCATTTTAGGTGTAAGTGAAGTAAGATGGTTAGAAGCGGGGGAGTACCAGTCTCCAACGCGTAACACTGGAAGACCATCCGGAAGTCCGCGGGAATATGGAGTCGGACTACTGCTAACAACAACAGCTCGCAAGGGCCTGATTTCCTGGCAGCCTCATGGGGATAGGATTTTGACGGCCAGATTCCGGACTAGAGTACGACGCGTCATCATACAGTGTTACGCCCCAACGAATAGTTCGTCTGAGGACGAAAAGGAGAGCTTCTACAATCTCTTAAGCGTTGCTTCAACACAACACCAAATGGGGATATTGTCATAGTGATGGGGGATTTGAATGCCAAGGTAGGCAGCGACAACGAAGGGCTCAAGCATGTAATCGGGAAGCATGGACTAGGCAACCGCAATGACAACGGCGAAAGGTTTGTAGATTTCTGCAATGCCAACCGCCTTGTGATAGGTGGCACCATGTTTGAGCACAAGACCTGCCAGAAAGTCAGCTGGGTTTCCAATGACAGGCAAGCAACCTCCAACCAAATTGACCATTTTGCTATCAGCCGCCGCTTTAGAAGTAGTTTCCTTGACCTCCGAAACAGGCGAGGGGCAGATGTGGGGATAGTGCGTGATCACCATCTTATGATAGCTACTCTCCAACTACGCACTGCTGCAGTTCGAAGATCCCACAACAACACAAGAATGCCCAGGTTCAACATCGATAGACTTAGTGATCCCTCAGTGCGCCAACAATTAAGGGAGCACTTTTCGCAAGGTGTGGAAGCAATCAGCAGCTCAATGCCCGCAACCATCCAAGACCATTGGTGTGCTGTGAAAAATGTTTTTACATCTGGTGCTGAAAGAATTGTCGGTCGATCGCAGGGAAGACATAGGGCGTGGCTTTCTGAGGATACCTGGAGACGGATTGACGAACGAAAATAGCTGAAAGCTCGTGTTGCAGCTACCCCAGCAGCAGGGAGAAGCGAGCTAGAGTCCCTATATCGCATGAAGATGAGAGAAGTTCAGCGTAGCGTACGACGTGACAAGCGCAACTACATCAACGCGCTGGCTACAGAAGTAGAAGTAGCTGCACGGAGGTGCGACAGCAGGACTGTCTACAGAATCACGAAAGAGCTGACAGGTGGTCGCAGCTGCAGCCAACACCCAGTGAAAAGCCTAGACGGCTCCTTGCTCATTTCGGATGAGGACCAGCTCAAGAGATGGAAAGAGCATTTTGCTACGGTTTTGAACCGTGTATTCGCTAGCGATATGCTCCCAAATCAGACTGAGATGCCCAAAGTGAGAATTTCCCGAATACGCACCACGACTCCCAGTAAAGATGAGATCATTGCCGCGATCAAGGTACTCATAACCAACAAGGCGGTAGGACTTGACGGTATTCCAGCAGAGCTCTTACGAGCAGCGCCAACAACATCGGCTGAGCTTCTGCTTCCACTTATAGATAGAGCTTGGGAAGCTGAGAGCTTTCCTAACGAGTGGAAAAAGGGAATGATCGTCAAGCTTCCTAAGAAAGGAAATTTAATGGAGTGCGGAAACTGGAGGGGTATCTGCGTGCTGCCTGCTGTAGCTAAGATATTAGCTAAAATCATCCTTGAGCGAATCGAACAACATCTCGAAGACACACTCGATGCCGAACAAGCAGGTTTCCGCTTTGGATCCTCCTGTGCCGACCACATCAACACCCTGCGGATTATCATCGAACAGTGTGTTGAATATCGATCGCCACTGCACCTGCTGTTCATCGATTTTGAGAAGACGTTCGATAGTGTCAAAAGGGAGGCGTGCCTTACGCCGGAGAGGCATTCCCGATAAACTAATTGCTATTATCAAAGCTACATATGAATGCTCCAAATGTCACGTTCTGCACAGGGGAAGGTTGTCTTAAGAATTTGAGATCCAAAGTGGGGTAAGACAAGGCTGTATCCTTTCACCAATATTATTCCTATTGGTGATTAGCGATGTGCTTCATGCAGCTTTGTCGACGGGAAACGGAGGAATTCGATGGACTCTTACATCTCAACTGAAACATCTTGACTACGCAGACGATCTATGCTTACTCTCCCACAGAATTATGGACCTCCACCAAATGACAGCAGGTGTCGTCGGGCTGAAAATTAGTACGACAAAAACTAAAATTATCAGCCTTGGAACTAACTCATCGGCTCAAATATGCATTGCTGGACAACCGGTAGAGAGAGTAAAGGATTTCCAGTATCTTGGGAGTATTGTCTCGACCGATGGTGGAACCGAACTGGATATAGCCAACAGGATCGCCAAAGCAAAGTCCGCGTTCGGAATGTTGTCCAAAATATGGCGAAGCAATGCAATCAGTTTGAGCACCAAAATAAGACTGTTCCGCTCCAACGTTGAATCCGTGCTGCTATATGGTTGCAGCACGTGGAGAGTGACCACTACTATCACCAGAAAGCTGCAAACGTTCGTTAATAGGTGTCTGCGCAATATCTTAAGGATTTTCTGGCCCAATCGTATCTCTAACGAACACCTTTACGAGAGAACGGGTCAGGAACCAATAGGCACAACTATCCAACGGCGGAAGTGGCAGTGGTTGGTCACACGTTCCGAAAGGGTGACAGCTCCATAGCGAACCATGCTATGCAATGGAACCCTCTAACTCAGGATGGCAGAAGACCTGGCGGTCCGAGGAGAACATGGCGCAGAACAGTCGAGAAGGAGGCACGGCAGTTAGGGAAAAGTTGGGGAGAACTCAGACATATTGCCAGAAACCGTACACGATGGCGCGTAGGCGTAGTAGAGGCCCTAGGACCCACAAGGGGATACAGGACTTCTTCTTCCTTTTATCAGCGAGGTTATGATCCGAAAACTAGGGATCACAACCCTCCCACTTCACCGCATTTCTACTGATCCGCCTGTGGGGTTCGCCTGTTTGACCTCAGAAAATATCGGCAGGCCTGCCGATTTTGGATCACTCGGTTACTGAGGCCAATGAAATGCCGATGTCGTCGCATTTGTCTGATCCAGGCGTTTATAGGCCTGCCTTTCCTACATCGCGATGTCTTTGGAACGTGCATAGATATTGCCTTTTTTACAGGGTTCAAATGATCTCTTCTTTGAACGTGGCAATACAAGCTGAGCCGGTCGCGCTCTAATTTTCGTACAATGGTTTCCTTGATGTGAAAGCTTCCACGGATCTTCGAACTTCTTATTCGATCAAGCTTGGTCACTCCTGCTGTCATGCGAAGCATCTTCATCTCAGCTGCCGTTAATTTACTCTCATACTTTTTGTACATCGTCCAACATTGTGAACCGTATGTGAGCGCTGGACGTACAACTGCGGTGTAGAGCCTTCCTTTCAACTTAGGGGGCATTTTTCTGTCACAGAAGATAGCGGAATTTTCTCGCCACTTCATCCACCCTACGCTTACACGATGATTGATGTCGTCATCACAAGTTGCTTTGCTATTGATCATAGATCCCAGATATTTGAACTTTTCGCACTTGGGAAGCACTGTTCCATTCAAATAAATGTCTGGAATAGGCCTGAGTGGATCAGAGAACGGGCAGCACAAGTACTCTGTCTTTTTTGAACTAATGCGATACCCATTTCCCTCCAAAACGTCCACCCACACATCAAGTGCTCGTTGCAGGGATGTAGGATCCTCACTTATGATGGCTCCATCGTCAGCAAAGAATAACTGATGTACCTTGAGGTCCATCACTTTACCTTCAAGCAGATAATCAAGGACTGTAATAAAGAGCAAAGGACTTAAAACGCTTCCCTGGTGCACCCCGACTTTGATTCGGAACTCTTCGGTTACTCCAGCGGGGCATCTTACTTTTGTCTTTGCTCCTTCGTACATGTCCATGATCATCTGTACATAGGTTTCTGGAACCCCTCGATGTCTTAGCGCCACCCATATCAGATCTCGTGGTTGTCTGTCGAATGCCTTTTCAAAGTCAACCAATACAATATGCAAATCCCTTAAGGAATCACGATGTTTTTCCATTATGATCCTTATACTTTGGATTGCATCTGTGGTTGATTTACCCGAGACAAACCCGCACTGATCATCAGATAGCCGTATTATTTTTCGCAGTCGGCCACCTAATACCCGCTCAACGATCTTCATGGTGTGTGACATCAGCTTGATCGAACGGTAGTTATCACAGTTTCGCGTATCACCCTTCCCTTTGTATACAGGGAGAAGGTAACTTTCCCTCCATTCATTCGGCATTGGATCACCTCTCACGAATTTGGAGATGAGAATTCTGAGCCATCTGAACCCGATGTCTCCTATCTTTTTCCAGAACTCAGAAGGCATCTCATCTGGCCCAACCGCTTTACGTTTTTGGAACATTTGACCGCCTCACTAACTTCTTCGACTGTAATGTCGGATATTTCTTCACAGTTAGGGGTAGCTCTTGAAAAGTATTGTCAGGCTAACCGTTCACAATACTGCCTATGCTGAATTTTGTCGTCATCCGGAGAATAGCTGAAGCATAAACAACTGAGCTTCAAGAACCAGTACACCAAACTCTTTCTCTCTCTCTATCCATCCTTTCCAACGCCCGCACTGTGTGTAAACATGTTAAAGGTATTCATAACCCTTTGAGTGCGTGCAAATTATAAAAAAAAAATAAAAAATCCACAAGAAGGTGGCCATCAGCATTGTTAATGAACTTTGGCGAACAAATCTCCTGAGCATTCCTCCTTCTTTATGCGGCTATTTTAAGATGGTTGCGGTCTTGTATTGTATCGTCGCAGCTCCTGGATAGCCTGATTTGCATCAGCAACCGGGGAAAATATTTTATCCAGCTCCCGATACAGGCCCTCCGTACTCTCTGCTTGAAGCTGAGCGCACTTCTTCTTCGCTTTTTTTTTGCAGCATCTGTATTCCATTTCGAGGCGAGCTTTTTCGTCACTATTATTAGAGGGGCACTTTGACCAAGCTTTGAAAGCCGCTTTCTTCTCATTTATCACTTTCTTAGCTTCATCACTCCACCACCATGTTTCTTTGGCGTGTTGATGGTGGCCTTTTGAAGCTCCTAGCAGTGATTTGGCCTTCTTTAAGCAAGTTCGCTGTAGGGAATCCCACATATTTTGTGCTCTGCACTCTTCATCCTCAGCTCCGTTGATGGTGTGAGAGAGGTAATTTTTCATTCCGAAAACAAAAGCATCGCATTTTTCTTTGTCCAGATTGTAC
This sequence comes from Brachypalpus laphriformis, assembly GCA_945910035.1. Taxonomy (NCBI): domain Eukaryota; kingdom Metazoa; phylum Arthropoda; class Insecta; order Diptera; family Syrphidae; genus Brachypalpus; species Brachypalpus laphriformis. The sequence continues at coordinate 133,408,376 of OX246755.1, forward strand.
CACTTGATTTTCTCAGAGACCCCTGTTTGTTTGCTTTTCTTTGGTGTTTTCATAAAAATTTCTGTTAGCAGGAGACGGTGTTGACGAGCGATTGTCTCTCCCAGGATCACTTTGCAATCTTTTACCCGAGGCTTCATGAAACTGCCTACCAAATGGTAGTCAATCTGAGTTTCATCTCCACCACTGCTGTAAGTGATCAGGTGTCGGCTTTGTTTGATGAACATGGTATTTAACACGATAAGACCGTGTGATTTGCACATGCTTAGGATGTCTTCACCAGGAAGGTTCCTGGTGCCATATCCTAGTCCTCCATGGCAGTCTTCATAGTCTTCGTTTGATTTCCCGACATGTCCATTCAAATCTCCTCCCACAAACAGAAATTCTTCCTTTGGGATGTTCTTAAGGAGATTGTGGAAATCTAGCCAAAATGCATCCTTATCTATCTGATTGCACCCATTGTGGGGAGCATATGCACTGACAATATTCCACACCTCTCCTTGTATTACTAGTTTCAGAGACATCAAACGGTCGCTGGACTTCGAAATGCTCAAGACGTTTCCAAGTAGCTCTGCCGCAAGGATGATACCGATTCCGTTCCTAGCCTTTTCCGTTCCGTAGTAGAACATCTATGAAGATTCCCGGTGTTTTTCCATTTCGTCTCTTGGACACACAAGATGTCCACCCGCCTTCTATTCATCATCTCTTCCAGCTCGTAACTTCGACCGGTCATGCTTCCAACGTTCCAACTCGCGACCCTTAAATTGCGTCCAAACTGTTTCATTATGTTGCTAGCCCCCGGAATCCGTATAGCTCTGACCCGAACATTTCTGCTCGGTCCAGGATCAGTACCATGCACAGCAGTGGTAGTGCCTGGCGGGGTAGTGCCTTTCCTTTTTGCAAGTATTATCATAATGATACAGTTTTGCAATACAATTTTTGCACCATATTGCGATGGTGTTTGTTGTTTGACACGTGCATGCTCCTGTTTTAGTATTGTTTGATCTTTCTTTTATGACACCGGTGATCTCCAGTCGTGTCAACCCACGGACTCGCATGCACACTTGTGGGAGGGTTTTTATGGTAGTATATGTGTCGCTAGGCTCACTTGGGTGTTATATTGCCTAGATCTGATTTGTCCCCTTAGTCGCCTTTTACGACAAGTGCTAGTTGTTGGGGGGCGCTGCAGTGATATTCTTAACCCGTCCCTGCACGGGGCCCACAAGGGGATACAGGACATAAAGAAGTAAGTATTCTGTTTGAACAAAATGATTTAAGTCTACGCAGTACAGCGATCACGGTGATCAGAATAACTGCATCGCGTCGCTGGATCGCGTTCTGTTTGGCGAAGCCGGCCTTCCTTATAACAGATTGACCAACTTCTCTCAAAATTGATCCAGCCTGACCAATTCTATAGGATAACTCGGCATTGCTCTTCCCATCACTCGTGAATAAGACCCCGAGGTAATTAAACTTATACACCTGCTTCAGTGGAACTCCACTAATATGCAGAGTGCACAGAATGGGTATTTTGGAAACGATCATTATTTCCGATTTGTTCACGTTGATCTTCATTCCAGCATCATCACAAACGGCTACAAACCTTTCGCATGCGTGCTGAAGTTCGGTTTGAGAACGGTTAAAGTATGCCAACAAATGTTCAAACATGCAGTTTACCGCACTTTCAACCGTTTTGGCGAGAACTTCGGGCAATAAGTGCTTGCACTCTTGTCGGATATTGTCTTTGAGAGCTTCCAGAGTCTGGGGCTTGTTCTCATAGATCCGTGATTTCAAAAAACTTCAAAGGAAGACGTCTGTAGCGGTCAAATCGGGTGATCTTGCCGGCCAGTGAAAATCGCCAAAACGAGAAATTAGGCGACCCAGAAACGCATGTTTCAAAATGTCCATTGTCGCGCCAGCTGTGTCTGGTGCGGGTGCACCATCTTATTGGAACCACATGTGCTCCAGTCTCTTTACATCAATTTGCGGCAATAAAAACTCGTTGATCATGGTTCTCTATCGCTCACAAGTCACAGTAACCGTATTATCCACAGCGTTCTCGAAAAAATGAGGCCCAGTGATTCCTCCCTCGTAAATGGCGCACCATGAAGCGACTTTGAGTGGATGTAATTGCTCTTTGTGAATGCTACGCAGATTCTCAGTGCCCCAGAATTGTAAATTCTGTTTGTATACGTTTCCGTTTAGGTGGAAATGAGCCACGTCGCTCATGATGAATTTCGACCGAAAATCGTCCACTGCGTTGTTGAGGTTCAGGAGAGCGTGAGCGTAGTTTAAACGCGATTGGCGGTCTGCAGGCAGCAGCTGATGGACTGTCTACACTTTGTAAGGGAACATCTTCAACTTTTTCACTAAAATGCGATGCAGAGACGAACGTGTAATGGCCAATTGAGTGGCACGTTGTCTGGTGCAAGTTGACGGCTTATCCGCGACATCTTCACCCACAGTGGCGACATTCTCTTCGGAACAAGCACCACGAGGCCTCAGGCGCCTTTTCTGTCACGTGTTGTTGGAGTCTCTTCGAGGCAAGCGGCTAAATGCCTTAGTGTTGGACCAGTTGGCGTAGGATGGGCGGGAAATCTGCGCCGAAATCACCGACGAATTATTCTGTAGACAAATAGTCACGATATTTGACTACCGCGCGATCTTGAGGAGTATAGTATTCTGTGGGTTATCAACGTGCATTCTGCATCTGTTTACGTCACAAATATCAAAACAAAACTGACAGTTGCCGCCATTTGCAAAAGTTATAGCATCTTCTGATAGGATGTTATATTTTGGGCCACCTTGTAATCTCTGGTATACATAGAAATTATACAATAGATCTGAAGAATGCTGAACCAGTAGGAAAAAATCGCATTCAAATGCGTTAGGTAGATTTCGAGATTTTATTTCACATACATAAATACATCAAATCAAACTTGCCTTTTATAAAAGTAAAGGAAAAGGATGTCCGGCCTGCATGTTTATGTAGGTGCCATGAATTACTGCAGCCAGAATCACCCAGAATGTACCAAAGTGAAGTGAATTAGTGAAATCAATCAGATAGTAGTGAAAGTGAGTGTGAATATTCATGTGAACATTATTTTACTATCGGCTACCAACAACGGCGTGAAGTTGGATGCATATTTCGCATAGATTTCTTAATTTTTGACAACGAATGTTTCAAAATAGTGCTGCTTATATGAATACGAACGTATTTCGCATTTGTGTACATCTGTACTCGAATATATGTGTGTGCGTCCGATTTGATTGTATATGCTCTATATCTACACTGATATGACATGTGCACCCGGTCAGCTTATAGTTGGAAAGAGAGACCTCATACTTCATAAAATTCTCGATATCTTAATTAAAAGCAAAGAATTTCAATTCAGATTATTTCGAAAATTTATCAGCGATATGCTAAGTTAGTTCATGCAGCTTAAGGTATGATAACGTTTTTTCAGATAGAGTTTTGAAACCGCGCCCTCATACCTTATTCACATCTATGAGCTCATCTACCTCGAGTCGTATATACTTATGTACATTAAACTCCGCACTCTAGAGTACGTGTGAGGAGAAATGTAATTTTCAGCCATTGTATTTGGTGCTCTTGGACATCCGCATACCTCAAAGCAGTTTTTCCTCATTTTCTTTACCATATATGTACGTAGCTACTCTATTGGCTTATGTCCCTACTCTATGTTGTCATGTTATTACACTCAATTTTACGGCGAACACTTTTAAAAACATTTTAAGCAACCTTTAGCTCATTTTTAACAAATTAACAACTTTCCCAACTATTAAGCCTTTGGTCTAATAGGAACATTCGTCTCCCCTACGATTAACTTTGCGCTGAATGTTGGTCCAGAAAACTAGGTCAGCTACAATATTCTCTGCATGTTATATATGGTACTAGAACACTTTAAGGGAGATTAACTTTGCAACACTAAGTCAGAAAAAATAATGAATGCCAAGCTAGTCGTACAAAGTTAATATGTTGCTGTTACTCTTGTTATTTTTTGCATCGCTATGCAGAGGCTTATAAGAAAGGAAAACAGGAAACTCTTTCATAGAAAAGCTCCCCTCAGTCAAAGTAAGTTCTTTCTTCCATGTTAAGGTTGCTTAACTATAATAATAAGTCGAAAGCGAGTGTATGATGCTAGAAAGTTATGGTCACGAAAATGTATTACACAAAGTAACACCAGAAGGATGTAGCAGGATATGTGTTGTTGGGCTGATATGATTGGTTAATTTGGAAAAAAAACTTTTTCAATTACGAAGAGGAAGAAGAAATGTGTTGCTTCCTTCCTGTTTTACTAACCAGTGTTTGTTACTTTTCCCGGCAAGTAATATCGACGCACTGTAACTTCACTTTCATTTAGTAACGTAAAGAGGTAAATTATCGAATTCATTTCGCTTTTTTTATAATTTGGCCGCACTCGACGGACTTAAAATGTCTTACACATTGCGGGCGTTGGAAACCATAGGCAGAGAGAGAGATAGTAAGATTGGTCTAGAGGTTAGAATCTTAGATATTAGGCTTCAAAAAAACTCCGGGGGTGGTGTCCAGATAACTGGGGAGATTTGGTTTATTATTATGTCTTTTCTTCTGATTCACAGTATTTTTTCCCTACCAGAGAGCGATATTTGCAGCCAGAGAAATTCTTCAGCCACATGTCCGATCTACTGCCAGTGCTATGCCTTTATTGTAGTGTTGACATAAACTTTCACATTTGATGGGAGTGACCTTTTCAAATATTTCATGAGAAATATTTATATATATGCTTGCTGACATCAGTATTTTAACTATGAACCATTAGCGTGACAATCGATGACGTTACCACTACACCATAGGGCCCCTTAGAAAATAATACCTCAAAAAGCCAAACGTTTTTTCTCCAATCCCCACCAGGGGTACAAGCTGTTGGTTAGAAATGATATAACCTACTTTTAACTTACTTACTTACTTAGGTGGGGCAACAGTTCGGGGTGAACCTGGGCCTAAACCAACAAGCCTCTACATTTAGCTCGATCTTTAGCTAATTGCCCCCAGTTGCGCACTCCAAATTGGTCGAAGTTCCCTTCAACTTGTGCGCGCCACCTACGGCGAGGAGGTCCTCTACTGCGTCGTTCCTCCGGGTTAGATTCGAAGACTCTGTGGGCCGGAGTATTGGTGTCCATTTGCTCTAGACTTCCAATACGCAGTTTTTTGACTAGGTGGATGACGCTGTACAGCTCGTACAGATTTTGAATTTTCCTTCAAAACTCATCAACGCAAACGGGATCGAATATCTTACGAAGAAAAGCGACCAAGGGTCTTATACAGAGTATCCTTAGTTGTTCGAGATAAGGCTTTACTGTTGAATATACAGATGTATAAGTCTCCTCAATATCGCATATAAGATCCTGTCTGCCGTATTATGTGAACGCCTAAAACCGATCGTCAACAACCTGACGGGTCCTTATCAGTGCGGTTTCAGGCCGGGAAAGTCCACAATTGACCAAATATTCACACTACGGCAGATCTTGGAAAAAACCCATGAATATAAAATCGATGCGCACCACCTCTTCATTGATTTCAAAGTTGCCTATGATGGCGTGTATAGAGACGTGTTATGCAGAGCCGTGTCTAGTCTTGGCATCCATTCCAAGCTCGTCCATTTGTGCAGAATTACGATGGAGAACTCTCGCTGCTCCATCAAAGTCGGTAAGAACATCACCGAACCGTTCGATGTCAGGAAAGGTCTTAGACAGCGAGCGAGACCCAGCACACCAGTCGCGGCGTTTCTGATGGCATGTTGGCAGCGTTGCCAACATAGGGGTGATTGAGAGATTTCGGGATACGCGTTCAGCGAAGAGTCTGGCTGTCTCTTCCGATTGTAGCTTTTCGACGTGAACAGTGATTCTTCTTTGTTGCTCCATTTGGGATATCCTCATTCATTCCTTGGCTACAACAAGGTAATGATCCGAGTCTATGTTGGCCGCTCGGAATGTCCGGACATCTAGAATACTGGAGGTATGCCTTGCGTCGATCGCGATATGATCAACTTGGTTGATCGTTACATGATCATTGGACCGCCATGTCTGCTTATAAATATTGAGATGGGCAAACCATGTGCTTGCTATGGTGACATTTCGCTCCACAGCGAAATCAATTAGCCTTAGTCCGTTATCAGACGCGGTGTCGTGTAGACTATGTTTATCGACTGCCCTACCAAAGACGTCCTCCTTTCCTGTTTTGGCGTTAAAATCGCCCAATACGATTTTAACGTCGTATTTAGGACATTGCTCGTATGTTTTGTCGAGGAGCTCGTAGAAACACTCTTTGGTGGCAGGGTCCTTTTCTTCCGTGGGGGTATGAACACATATTGGGCTTATGTTAGCAAATTTAGCCTTGATCCGGATAATCATAATACGCTCGCTCACGTGTCGGTAGGTTAAGACTTCTTGCCTAAGTCTGCCGCGTATAATCCGCATTCGAATAAGCGTTGTCTGTTGCCTCTGTAGCAATCACCGTAGTAGATGTCACAGTTTTTCATCCTCTTTTTCTCTGGCCCATCCCATCGCACTTCCTGGTTGGTGGTTATATCTGCTTTATAGCAGCCTAGGGCTCTGCTAATTGATCGCCTGCACGTGGTCTGTAAAGGGACAGAACATTCCATGTACAGATCCCATGGTCGTTGTCCTTATTTCGTTTGCTGGGGTCGTCATTAGTTGAGTCATCCTTGTCCGACGCTTTTGATTGTTTCGAAACCATTCGGTTTTTTTACGTGGTAGGGAAGCTATACCGACGCCACAACCTCCAACCTGGAGGGTCAGTTCCTTTAGTTATACCTTTAGGATAAGGGGCCGGGTACACCTGTGCTACTAGTCTACTGCGGGAGTATGAGCGCTGCCGTTGGCCCATTTAGGACTCCTCCGCTACCACCTCTACACCAAGGCCCTAACCAACATTGGAAATTTCTTACCGACCTGTGATCCGAATACGTCGAAACAGCTAGTACAAGGTATTCACTAAGTTCAACCCAACTGGAACTATAGGTGTCACCGTTGACTCCGTCTAGAGAATTCGTCCGCTGCCGCCTGGAACAAGAAGAAGTTCTCTAGTGAGAAAGCACTCTTCCCCTCTCTCTTATCTGCTGCCACCAAAAATCTTCCAAACGGGGTTAGTTACTCATTTCTTGGATTAATCTACTAGGCACCCAGCTGCCACCGCGTGGAGGTTGAGAGTAGGAGTTGGAAGGCTCCAGCTAAGTGAAGCCGCTTATGTTTTCATATAATCGCATGCACTACCGTTTGACCGTCCAAAGAATCGGTCTGGCAATGCTTTAAAACTGCGCTTTGAGTCCAAAAAAATATACGAAAGACATTATGCATCTGCAATGCAAATCAATTTTGAAGCTCGTAAAGAGTACTGCAAAAACCATTTCCTTTAAGTTCTCATCAGTATTGGTTTCGCACCAAAATATCAAACTTCATTACCTCAGTTCTAAATACTAAATTTATACACATTCTGAAGCACTATTTAATTTTCTGAGAATCAGGATACCGCCTGAATGCACTTACCGTAGATTCAGCTGGTATCCTGATTCACTTGCTAATATCGTACACATTCTGAGTCTGCTTGCTTGCATCATAATTATTCCAAGTGCACCAGTTCCAAAATTGTGCACTCTATATAAATTTGCTTATTTTTGCAACCGTAAGTGATGAAAAAAAAAACGGAATTTATTTTCCATTTAGTTGAATGAAATTTACATAAAATAGTACCTGTCATCGTTGGATCTGTGATGAGTTGCAAACAGTGAAAATGAATTTTATACCACATAAGGAAAACACAGTGGTAATAATTAAAAAAACAAATCCGTCCACCGAGGTAATGCATGCAGCACCATGTATCTGTAGATACACATGTAGACGTTTCGCTGGATAGTTTAGATTCTTTGCATTATTTTGGTCGGTACAGTAACCTAGATATATCGATGATGGATGCAACGCACAAGCGATGTATGTATTATATTATAAGCACAATCAACAATTTCACCGATTTTTTTTCAATTTAATATATGTACGGGTATACATAGGTATATGTATTCATCGATGTGGTATCTGTTTTTTTAAATATCAGTTTCAGTTTATATTAAAAATTAAACAGATTCACCCAGAGGACTTAGTTTACACGCTCTCTGGCATACGTGACCTAATCAAATAAACTTGAATACCCTTTACTTCCTAAAGGGCTTAGGTTGCGTCACTAATGCAACTTTCAAAACATTGCCGAATCTAATGGTTTGGTTGTTCCCCTTTCCCATCGAACAATTGTACTTCAATTGAATAGAAACGAACATTTGCTGCACAATCTACTATCGACCGGATGTGCACCAGCAATAACAAATTATACTTCATAGATAGAAAATAGCAATTTCGGTTTTTAAATCTAATCAATACGCTTTTCACTTGACACTTTTTCTACAAAAGCACTGAAAATGTCATGCTTCGAACAATCTTGGGGGTGGTAGTGAGGTGGAAGAATTTTTATTTTGTGATTCATAGTTTAATTCCTTTCTCACTAGTAGATAAAAGTTTGAATTGCTGGAAAAAATGTTCTTAAAAAAAGAACAATGATAAACATTGATTGCTTGTCATAAAAATACCCCATCGGGATCAACCCCGAACAAAGGACATCATTAACCAGCTGATAAAGTCCCCCTTTGAACCGAGATCAAAAATAGTCTCGGGTACCCCGCTTCGTTAAATTTATCAAAAAAAATCACTTTGTCATGACACGTGCTTTGGTTTTGTACAGTTTTCAAAGTGAAATAAACTTTGTTTGTGGCTAAAAGGAAAGAGGGAGAAAAAGTACGGCGAATTTTAACATAACATACTCTCTGTGGAGAGGTAATTAAATCTTTGCATGGTTGAGATACCGGTAGCTTTTCTGAAGACAAACTGAGAATTAAACTGTATATGCAGTACAAAAGTTTTTCATACTTACAGGGGAGAACATTTTTCACTCTAACGGGTCTACAAAATTCATCGTAACATTACGCTATTCACGCGATAAATACTTTTTTCTTCTCCCTTTTATCAGCGAGGTTATGATCCGAAAACAAGGGATCATAACCCTCCCACTTCACTGCATTTCTACTGATCCGCCTGTGGGTTTCGTCTATTTGACCTCAGAAAATATCGGCAGGCCTGACAATTTTGGATCACTCGGTTACTGAGGCCAATGCAATGGCGATGTCGTCGCATTTGTCTGATCCAGGCGTTTATAGTATTTTTTGCACGATGCTTTCCTTAATGTGAAAGCTTCCACGGATCTTCGAACTTCTTATTCGATCAAGCTTTGTCACTCCTGCTGTCATGCGAAGCATCTTCATCTCAGCTGCCCTTAATTTGCTCTCATACTTTTTGTACATCGTCCAACATTGTGAACCGTATGTGAGCGCTGGACGCACAACTGCGGTGTAGAGCCTTCCCTTCAACTTAAGTGGCATTTTTCTGTCACAGAAGATAGCGGAATTTTCTCGCCACTTCATCCACCCTACGCTTACGCGATGATTGATGTCGTCGTCATAAGTTGCTTTGCTATTGATCATAGATCCCAGATATTTGAACTTTTCGCACTTGGGAAGAACTGTTCCATTCAAATAAATGTCTGGAATAGGCCTGAGTGCATCAGAGAACGGGCAGCACAAGTACTCTGTCTTCTTTGAAGTAATGCGATACCCATTTCCCTCCAGAGCGTCCACCCACACATCAAGTGCTCGTTGCAGTGATATAGGATCCTCACTTATGATGGCTCCATCGTCAGCAAAGAATAACTGATGTACCTTGGGGTCCATCACTTTACCTTCAAGCAGATAATCAAGGACTGTAATAAAGAGCAAAGGACTTAAGACGCTTCCCTCGTGCACCCCGACTTTGATTGGGAACTCTTCGGTTACTCCAGCGGGGCATCTTACTCTTTGCACATTCGTACATGTTCATGATCATCTGTATATATGTTTCTGGAACCCATCAATGTCTTAGCGCCACCCATATCAGATCCCGTGGTTATCTGTCGAATACCTTTTCAAAGTCAACCAATACCATATGCAAATACGATGTTTTTCCATTATGATCCTTATACTTTGGATTGCATCTGTGATTGATTTACCCGAGACAAACCCGCACTTATCATCAGATAGCCGTATTATTTTTCGCAGTCGGCCACCTAATACCCGCTCAACGATCTTCATGGTGTGTGACATCAGCTTGATCGAACGGTAGCTATCACAGTTTCGCGTATCACCCTTCCCTTTGTATACAGGGAGAAGGTAACTTCCCTCCATCGATTGGGCATTGGATCACCTCTCACAAATTTGGAGATGAGAATTCTGACCCATCTGAACCCGATGTCTCCCATCTTTTTTTTAAAACTCAGAGGGCATCTCGTCTGGCCCAACCGCTTTTCGTTTTTTTGAGTATTTGACCGCCTCACTAACTTCTTCGACTGTAATGTCGGGTATTTCTTCACAGTTAGTGGTGGCTCTTGGAATGTATAGCCGGGGAAACTGTTCATTTAAAAGTTCTTCACAATACTGCCGCCACCTCTGCAGAATTTTATCGTCATCCACAAAAAGCTGGCCATGAGCATTGTTAATGAAGTTTGGCGAACGAATCTCCTGAGCATTCCTCCTTCTTTGGGCGGCTATTTTGAAGATGGTTGCGCTCTTGTTCATATTGTGTCTTCGCCTGGTTTGCATCAGCAACCGGGGACGATATTTTCTCCAGCTCTCGTTACAGGCCCTCCGTACTCTCTGCTTGAAGCTGGGCGCACTTCTTCTTCGCTTTTTTCTTGCAACATCTGTATTCCATTTCGAGGCGAACTTTTTCGTCACTATTATTAGAGGGGCACTTTGACCAAGCTTTGAAATTTATCATCTTCTTAGCTTCATCACTCCACCACCATGTTTCTTTGGCGTGTTGATGTTGGCCTTTTGAAGCTCCTAGCAGTGATTTGGCCTTCTTTAAGCAAGTTCGCTGTAGGGAATCCCACATATTTTGTGCTCTGCGCTCTTCATCCTCAGCTCCGTTGATGGTGTGAGAGAGGTTTTTTTTCATCACGAAAACAAAAGCTTCGCCTTTTTTTGTCCAGATTGTGCCATTTGATTTTCTCAGAGACCCTTGTTTGTTTGCTTTTCTTCGGTGTTTCATAAAAATTTCTGTTGGAAGGTACCCGGGGCTTCATGAAACTACCTACCAAATGGTAGTCAATCTGAGTTTCATCTCCACCACTGCTGAAAGTGATCAGGTGTCGGCTTTGTTTGATGAACATGGTATTTAACATGATAAGACCGTGTGATTTGTCATGCTTAGGATGTCTTCACCGGGAAGGTTCCTGGTGCCGTATCTTAGTCCTCCATGGCATCCTTCATAGTCCTTGTTTGACTTCGCGATATATCCATTCAAATCCTCTCCAACAAACAGAAACTCTTCCTTTGGGATGTTCTTAAGGAAATTGCGAAAATCTACCCAAAATACATCTTCATGTCGCTGATTGCACCCATTTTGGGAAGCATATGGTATGCACTGACAATATTCCACACCTCTCCTTGTATTACTAGTTTGAGAGACATCAAACGGTCGCTGGACTTCGAAATGCTCAAGACGTTACCAAGTAGCTCTGTCGCAAGGATGATACCGATTCCGTTCTTAGCCTTTTCCGTTCCGTAGTAGAACATCTTGTTATCTTTTGTCCTAATTTCCGGTGTTTTTCCATTTCGTCTCTTGGACACACAAGATATCCACCCGCCTTCTATTCATTATCTCTTCCAGCTCGTAACTTCGACCGGTCATGCTTCCAACGTTCCAACTCGCGACCCTTAAATTTCTTCCAAACTGTTTCATTATTTTGCTAGCCCTCGAAATCCGAATAGCTCTGACCCGAACATTTCTGCTCGGTCCAGGATCAGTACCATGCACAGCAGTGGTAGTGCCTTTCCTTTTAGCATCACTACTCTATCGAGTGACTAGTTCTACAACAAGCTTTTGATACAAGGACTATCTCGGCTTTAGAAGAGTCCATAACAGCGATATCTATTGAGACAGAAAATTGTTTGTGTGCCTGGGTGCACTTCTTATTAGTTCGTATGACAAGTTTCAACTTGTTCTCTGAAGTAGTTTGTTTACACGAATTTTTGCAGTAGACGCCTTGCGTGTTTTTCGTTAAAATGGCTAAATTTGAATATCGTGCGGTCATAAAATTCTTCGTTTTGGATGGGTTAACCCCTAAGGAAATTCATCGAAAGTTGACAAAAGTTTACGGGGACTCTGCTCCTTCCATGTCAATCGTTAAAAAGTGGACAGCTGAATTCAAGCGTGGTCGCACATCCCTCGAAGATGACCCACGTGAAGGACGGCCAAAAACCGCAACCACACCCGAAACCATCGGAAAAGTGCATGATGTCGAGTTGGACGATAGGCGAGTGAAGGTGAGTGAGATAGCTAAGGCTGTGTGTATATCGGAAGAGAGGGTGCGAAACATCTTGCACAAAAACTTAGGGATGCGAAAGCTCTGCGCAAGATGGGTGCCGCATTTGCCGAATGCCGATCAAAAGCAAATAAAAAAAAAACAAATAGGTATTTGGCGGAACAGCTCTTTAAAGTGCCAGGGCCTAGCTTCTCGCAACCACTCATGTTGTGTGCATTATATTTTTCACACGAATGGAAGGGACCTACAGTTTAATGCCGAATAAAAAGCAAATGCGCAAACGATTTTCGCGGCAATCTTTGGACCGATTCAATAGGGATCCGACCGATTTTGTGCGGCGATTTGTCACCATGGATGAGACATGGGTCCACCACTACACGCCGGAAACGAAACAGCAGTCGAAGCAGTGGGTGGAAGCCGGTGGCTCAGCGCCAAAGAAAGGGAAGTCGATCGCATCTGCCGGAAAGGTCATGGCCAGTGTTTTTTGGGATGCGAAAGGGATCTTGTTAATTGATTACCCTGAGAAAGGCAGAACAACTACAGGCGAAAATTACTCCAACCTTCTTGACCAGCTGGATGCCAAAATTCGCGAGAAGAGGCCTGGCTTGAAGAAGAAAAAAAACATCTTTCACCAGGACAATGCACCTGTACACAAGTGTGCGTCGGCGATGGGAAAACTGCGAGATTTTGGATACGATTTGCTCGACCATCCCCCCTATTCACCTGCTTTGGCACCCTCAGACTTCCGTCTGTTCTCAAACTTGAAGAAATTTGTTTCTGGGAAGCGCTTCGCATCCAATGCAGACGTTGAGAGGGCCGTAGATGAATATTTTCACAGTCTTCCAGACTCCCACTTCCGAGAAGAAATACTGATGTTGGAGAAACGCTGGACGCTCCCTGATTGGGATAACATCATTTGCAACCATGTCTCTAAAAAACCCTTAACATTCTGTGCCACTGAATTCATTTGCAACCACCGGCTGTAAGCAGAATTTTTCGCGGGAAACCGAGGCTCAACGGTATCAAATGATCCAACAAACTATTCCCGGTAAACACTGCCCGTTCTAAGCACGGATAATTGTAAGGCTTAGAAGTACATGTAAATAGGTACATTATGAATTAATGCAATCGATATATTGCAATTCTGCTCTGAATTTCGGCTCAAAGTGATGTCGATGGAAACGTAAAAGCTGCTTCTTAGCAAAGAAGGACGTCTTAACACCATCCACTGGCTTTGAAACCTTTTTCGGGTCTAGCAAAAAGCTCCTCCGAAAACTATGCAAAGAATATATCACTGGTCAAATTTAACGAAACATGGTGAAACTCAGTAGGACAGAGCTGTTCTAAAATTTCTCTTAATAAGGTTTAAACAGTCTGAGAGTCTTGATAGGAACAACATGTGGCCACTTCAATTAATTGCATCAATACTAAGAAACCAAGAAATGTTGTTCTTATCGTTACTATTGATTTCCAACCTTAATCATGTAATTGCATTGAAAGAGTCAGATTCTTATGCGTAATTTACTATTTAAGCAGAGAGATTGAAAAGGCATTCGACAGACAACCACGAGATCTGATATGGGTAGCGCTAAGACATCGAGGGGTTCCAGAAATCTATGTACAGATGATCGTGGACATGTACGAAGGAGTAAACACAAGGGTAAGATGTCCGTGAGTAGGTCAATACTCCTGTATACGCCCCCAATATGGGCATCCGCGACGCATCGTAAGTCATATATTAGAACGATGAACTCGGCGCATAGAATCGCTTCTCTAAGGAGATTCTGCGCCTTTAGGACTGTATCAGCGGATGCGATAAGCCTAATATCAGGCCGAATGCCTATCGATCTAGACGCGAAGAAGAATGGCAACATAGGTGGAACATCACAACCAAACGGCGATGGACATACAAATTGATCCCCAAAGTTGATGAATGGATTAGCAGAAAGTACGGAGAGGTAAACTACTACCTAATACAATTTCTATCGGGGCACGGATGCTTCCGGGAGTATCTCTACAAGTACAAGCACGCGAACGATCCATTCTGCCAGCACTGCGAATGAAAAGTGCAGAGCGCGGAGCATGTACTGACGGAATGCCAAAATTACATCAGGGCCAGGAACATCCTAGAAAGAGTGACCCCAAGAAGCCTGACCTCATTTATGTTGGCGAGCAGCGAAGGCTGGGAGACTGCAAATGAAGTAACGACGAGTATGATGCAGCAACTGCGTGTAGAGGAACGAGCAACGAGAAACGCGAGAAACGAAGATCCTGCCAGCTCGGGCAGCTAAAAAGAAATCACGAAATGTCAAACCTGCCCCTGCGAAGGAATGCCTTCACTGGCGGTGCCGCAGGGGAACAACAGGACAGAGAAACCGGAAGGGTTTTTTTTTAGCACGTAACCATGCAAGAGCATGGAGTCGGGCATAACTCGTAGCAGGGGCTACAAGAATCTATACATAATGTTTACCCCTACCCGCGCATAAAAAAAAAGAAAAAAAGGGTAAGTTGTCCCACTGGAAGTTGTCCATTCGTGTGAAAAATATAACGCACACAACCTGATTGGTTGCGAGAAGCTAGGCCCTGGCACTTTAAAGAGCTGTTGCGCCAAATATTTGTATTTTTATTTTTTTTTGTCCCACTGGAGTAATCGAAGAGTTCCTAATCAAAGTCGGGGTGCACCAGGGAAGAGTCTTAAGTCCTTTGCTCTTTATTGCAGTCCTTGACTATCTGATTAAGGGTAATGTGACGGACCCCAATGTACACCAATTATTCTTTGCTGACGATAGAACCATCATAAGTGAGGATCCTACATCCCTGCAACGAGCAGTTGATGTGTGAGTGGACGTTTTGTAGGGAAATGGGTATCGCATTAGTTAAAAAAATGCAGTTATGTGTGTGGGTTATGTTCTCTGGTTTTCGGATCAAACCTCGCCGAAATAGGAACAGGAAGAAGATTGAACATTTTCACGAAACCAAAATTTATCTAATAGCTATGGGTGGAAGTAAAAAAGTTTAGAATGCGGATTTATTGCTAGAAATTTTAATATCTGCAGTCCATACGCTCAATCGAAGACTGAAAAATTTATCAAAAATGAAATTTATGACCTCCTGGACATATGCACTATATCTACTTATACATTTGGATACTTTTGTCCCAAAACCGTCAAGTGCAACTTCTTCGATATATCAATTGAAAGCACTGGGTGTTTCAAAATTATGCTCTTCACACTTATGTAAGAATTCGTCCTTTAAAATTTTTTATGATTCCGTGTGGCCCTCCTTTATTTCAGTGGTTTTAAAGATCAAAATTCTTATAAACAAAAGTCAGTAATCATCGTTGCCATTTCGAGGAATATGGAAGGTAACCAGTAAAAACATTATATACACACGCCGAACCATCTTAACCAAAGCAGCCACTAGCGAAGGCAAAGACTATATTCTAAGCACATCCGCAACTGCCGAGGATGAGAAGGCTGGTATCTGATCGGAATAACTGACGACAATTACTATAAAACGAAAACTTGCTACTGTCAGGTGTACTATGGTGCCTAAGACAATTCTGGTGGTGCATCTTCTTTAACATTTGTCTTGCGATGATATGATCAGCACTTTAATTACGCTTACATTCGCTAAGCACCATACAATGAAAGTAAAAGTTCAGATTCATGACGTTGCCGAGAGATGGTCTGATGACATTTGCAGACGGGAAGATAAATGATTAATGAATGCAGTCTGAGCGATTGCAAAGACTAATCACTGCCTGCTAAGCGTCAGGAAGAATTTGTGTCCATACCATGTATGGAGTGAAAGAAATGAATGATGGATCATTAGTCTTTTATTGAATAATTTATTTAACTTCGGAAAATATTAGCGGAAATATGCATATGTTGCAATTGGTATGGGAAACATTTTGGAATAGCTTTTACCATAACCAAGAAACAACCAGCATAAAACAACTTTAATTGATGAACGCCAGTTCTGCGAACTATAAATGTATTTCACTTAGAAAACCATGCAAAACAATCGGTCAATCAATTCTCCAAATGAATGATAAATTGGCATCCCTATTTTCCGACAACTAATTCGTTAGCATATCACGAAATCATCTCAATCCCAAAATCAATACAATTGCTAATGAACTTTTCTAGTTCCGACATGAAACACGATAGCGTAATTCGATCGACACCCGGTCTGCCAATTTGTATTCAAATATGGAAAATTAATTGAAATTCATACTCGCACTGCCAGTGCAATAGTCCATTGTCAATAGTCTAATGCAATGCAGATGTGCATGAAATACTCCAGCTCCGCAGGAAGTGGACGTATCTGTCGTAATAAGGAATAATGTCATAAGACGACTTATGTCCAAATTATGCTAATCAGCCTGCAAAGTTTCCTCTTTACAGTTCATTGTCTGTTTCCGAGTTAGGGACAATGAAATAATATTACTCAAATACTGCACTTGTTTTATATAGAAACAATAATGGAATTTTTTTTTTTTTAAAATTGGAAGAACCTTTCAAATGAAATCATGGATGTGACAGCGGTGCCAGTGGGAATATTTTACGTGACACAACCACGACCAGTTCTCACTGATTAAATTTCAATTGATGGGTACGTTCTTTGCAAAAATTGTTAGGTACTTGTCGCAGGATATAGCTATGTACAAAAGGCAAATCGTCGCTACAATACAGAACTAGTCTAAGTCACAATTTTAAAAATTTTCAGGAGAGCGATTTTGAAACTTGAAAATGTTTTTACTCCTAAACTATTTTATGAAACACCTTGGCGTAAAAAACATATACAGTGGACTCCCCCTAAGTCGAATTTTCACGGGATACCATAATTTGTTCGAGTTAGAGGGAGTTTCGACTTAGATGGAGTTTGACTTAGAGGATGCTTTTGTGTGGAAAATTGAGGGGAATGCTAAAATATGACGAAAAAATTCGAGTTAGAGAGAAATTCGACTTAGGGAGAGTTCGACTTAGGGAGAGTCCACTGTATATTAATTTTTTGTGCTGGATTTCAGCGGCACTATATTTTTTAAGAAGCATTATTATTTTAGTTGATTTTTGGACATAGGATTAATGTGCATATATATTTTGATTGCAGAACAAGCCTATCTCATCAAAGTGGACATAGGATTAACTATTTCAACATTTTTTCTTATTGACGATGGACATAGGATTTAGGATAAAATATACAAAAAAGTTAAATATGGTAAATAAATACAAAATCTTTATTGCTTTAAACAATTTTATTTTTAATAAATCAGTGTGTAGGTAGCGATAAATTGTTGTAAATACATATTATGTAGGTATGTTCAGTCTAAACAATTAATGTTTTGAACACGAAAAAAATTAACAGTCAACATTCTTGAAAAAAAAAGAAAGAAAAATAACAAAATAATGCATTTATTCTTTGCATTGAAAAGAATTATTATGAGTAACTTTGACTTTTAAGTAACTATCATTTTAAAAATTATCAGGTCACAGTGTTCATCATCAGGTCATAATGATATTTGTTTAAAAAATACAAAAATTAAAATCTTTTCATAAAAAATTAATAAAAAAATTCAGTCACATTTTCTTTTAAAAAAAAAAAGTTAAAAAATATATATTTGATTAGAAGTTATTGAGAGTCGTTGATCTCCATCTCTAGGACATCTTGAGATGTGGACCCTTCTTTAAGATGCTCGTAGAATGGATGATATATTTCAGGAATAACTTTTTCCCGGCAAAGATGCATAAGATTCTTATGCTTTAATTTTTGTATTGGAATTTGCCTGTTTCTTAGCTGCACAAGGTTGTAGGTGTCTAAATTTTGGAGAGTTCCTCTTTTTTTTTTCTCCATTGTGTTGATAATTTTCGTTTCACCATCAAATGCATAATTAAACTTTATTAAATTGGGAGTTTCTGAGAATGTTTGAACCACTTTAACATTGCTCCATTTAACGTCTTTTCCTTCTTCGTCTTTTTTTCAGTTTTTGGTTGTATCTGTAACCATTTTTTTTAAGTCAAAAATGTCGCTCGCATACATTTCTTCGACTATATATGGCTTAGTCTTGCAAGCAGTCCGCGCAACATTGTACCACTGATCTGGACAGTAGATTGGAATATTTTTGGCGGCTCTTTCGACGACACTATGCATTGAGTCACCCTCGTTTTGTGTGTGGCCAGGTTCTAGAAAACTGTGTCTGATTTCTACCTTGAATTTAGCTGTGCAATGCTGGTACAAGCAAAACAAGTATGGGTTTCGATTTTGTCCACTGCATTTGTCGGAATAAAAACTAAAACCTTTTTTCCCTTCAGCAACTTTGGTTTTTATGAAAGAGAACACACAGCTACCTATTTCACAAGCCCCTCTCGATGCTATAGCTTCATGCCACATAAAACAAAAACCTTGACGGGAGCCAATGTCATACACGGTCAGATTATAAGTAGACAGCTTGCGCCTGTAATACAATTGGTAGATTTCAGCTTTTGGGGATATTAGTGTTTTTTGCAGGTCAAAAGCAGCAACGCAGAAATCAGGAGAGCTTTCAGATCGGAGTTTGTCATTGGTTTTTTCGTTTCTTGCCAGTTCTTTAGCCTTAATGTGATTCGCCATAATTTCTTTCATGTTATCCTTTTCTTGGCCATACGACTTTTTAAATTTGTTGCACAGATCACATTGGTCTTTTTTCGGTACATGAAACGACAAATTAAACTCGGTTAAAAAAACCTGTCGATACACGGCGAAGGATGGCCTTCGAGTGATGTTCTCATTTTCTTTGTACATTTCATACAATCTTTTTATGTTCAGTCCAGGTGCTAGATACTCTCTTTGTGTGTTGGACCTTCAGTAATGGCTTTCTACTCTTTGAATGCTATTAGTATGTCCTCGAACTGAGTTTTTTACGGAACTTGGAAGAAGAGAATTCATATTTGTGCGCCCACGATTATCGTCCTCTACTACAGTGATTCCTTTTTTATAAGATTTATTTTGGGACACCCTTACATAGCAACCAACAGATGTACCTACTTCCTTGAGCTCTTCTATAATAGTTATACCTAGTTCAATCAGAATCTCGAGTTATTGGCCTTTCCATGAAACTTATACTTGCCCTTTTAGGTGCATGTTAAAAAAACGTGTCCTACCAAACGCTTCTGACTAGTGTTTAGTGTGACACCGTAAAGGGTACGTACAAGGTGGCGCGAAAATTAATCAAACTATAGGAAGATGATAATTTTTGCAAATGGAGTCGTACGTCAATCATATTTGTCATTTGTGAACTAGGCAGCTGCAGTATACAAACAGACAAGCAATGGAGCGCTATACTCCGCAAATAAATATAAATTATAAATTAAATTAAAGCTATTGTAAAACAAAAAGATGAATAAAAACATGAAAAACAATAACCCATCTTACGTAAAAAATTATGCTGATTCCACCACTTCTACACTACTCATTCATCAAAATATACGTAGTATGAGAGCAAATTTTAATTCTTTTTTAGGCCATTTAAATGCTCACAATCTCACTGCAGATTTTGTTGTTTTAACTGAAATATGGTTGTACGACTATGAACTATCCAACTATAATATTCCCGGTTATGAACCCTACTCCAACTGCAATAATTCGTGTAGCTCAGGTGGTGTCGTAGTATATATTAAAAAGGATTACGAATGCGAAGTAATTAAAATTAGTCTTATTAGTGCCGACATTTTAAAAATTAGTTGTTATATATGTGGAGAAAAATTTACCATACTGTGTGTTTATCGTCTCCATGAAAAGAACTTGAATGAGAATGTTTTTATTGAACAATTGAACCTTATTCTTAAAGATATAAAGACAGCAAACTTATTGATTGTAGGAGATATAGATATAGATATCTTGAAAAGTAATGCAGATTCCGATAATTACTTAGTATTAATGTCATCTTTTGGCTTGGAATCTCTAATCATGGAGCCAACTCGTATCACTAATAAAGCACAGACGTGTATCGATCATATTTTTGTAAGAGTGACCTCTCATTTTAGACATAAATTATCTGGTGATATATTAGATTATAAAATTACTGATCATTGCATGACTAATTTAAATATAGAAAGCATTCAATTAGATAATTATGATAAATATGCACCTTTTAGGGAACCTACTAAAATTGATCATAATAAGCTAGTGGATTGTTTGCTTTTTGAATTCTGGGAGCCTGTTTATGAAGAAAGTAATCCCTCAAAGGCTTACGATATTTTCATCAGTAATTGTTAAAACTCATATTGACGGCTATACAGGTTCTGTTAAACAAAAAAATTCAAAACTAAAACGCATAAGGCCGTGGATAAATAGAGAATTACTAATTAAAATAGCTAAAAAAAACTCAATTAGAAAAAAATGCAAACGCCATCCCTGCATTCAAAAATTAAAAAAGTATTACCTACAAATAAATGAAGAGGTCAAGAAATACGTCAAACTTAGTCGTGATAAGTATTATATTGATAAGTTTCAGAATTGTAAAGGCAATGTAAAAGAAGAATGGAGAGTTGTGAATAATATCCTTAACAATCAAAAGGATAAAGACAAAGTCTTTAAAATTGAAGTGGAAGGTGCGATAAGTACTAACCCAACGGACATTGCCAACAATTTTAATAAATTCTTTGTGTCTGTCGCTGCTAAATCGAAACCCTGTCCTCCACAATACGATTGTAGTTGCAATATATATGCAGATGTAGTTGAAGACAGATCTGTAAGCAATAGTTTTGTTTTCAAACCTTTCACTCCATTTGAAATTCACAAATGTATAATGTCTCTGGATAAAAAATATTCCAGTACTTCTGATAAAATAACTAACTGTCTTTTAAAACGTATTTCACTGTATATTGTTGATGTATTGTGTCATTTATTTAATTTAAGTGTTAATTGTGGTATTTTTCCGTCATCGCTAAAAAGTGCTGAAGTTATTCCTGTGTTCAAAAAAGGGAATCGAATTTCAATGACCCAATATAGACCTATCTCTATACTCCCAACGTTCTGCAAACTATTTGAGAAACTAATCAAAGTACGCGTAGTATCATTTTTGAAGAAAACTTATTTCTTTAGTGATCAACAATTCGGCTTTCGTGAGGGTAGATCTACTGAAGATGCCATTCTCAAATTATGTAGTGAAATCTATGATAGCTTCAATAATAATAACACCAGTCTTGTTCTCTTCATTGATATGACAAAAGCTTTCGATATGGTCAATCATGATATACTGCTAAATAAATTATACAAATCTGGAATGAGAGGCGCAATACACAATTGGTTTTCATCTTACTTGACAGATAGAAATCAACGAGTAAAACTTGACGGAATCTACAGCAATGAGTTAAAAACGACTATTGGTGTACCTCAAGGATCAGTTCTTGGGCCAATATTATTTTTTATTTATATCAACTCGTTATTCTATCAAAACTTCAATGGTCGAATTACTGCTTTTGCTGATGATATGGCATTTACATATGCAAACAACAGCCTATTTGATTCAGCGACAAAATTGCATATGGATCTTTATATATTGCGACAGTGGTTCGCTTAGCATGAGCTACTTATAAGCGAAAAAACAAAGCTAATGATATGTAATTTGAAAGGTCCCTGTCCACTTGATTGTAATGTTATGTTTCACTAAACTTCTTCTTCGAAATCGTCCATATGTGTTCATGCGTGTGACAAAAAAATCTTTTGCGAAGATTCAGCGTGTAATTTCAATTGTTTCAAAATAGAAGGTGTTGAGAGATACAAGTATCTAGGGGTTATGATAGATAAAAATTTAACTTGGAAAGCACACGTAGAAGATTTAAAAAATTATATGTTATGTGTTACTCGTAAAATGTATCTTTTAAAACCACATTGTTCAAAGAAAATGTTACTAATGCTTTACTATGGACTTGTACACTCTAAGTTACAATATGGTATTGTAAGTTGGGGTGGAACCTACAATACCACGATCGAGATATTAAATATTGTCCAAAAATATCTTATGAGGATTATACTTAAAGTAAATAGATTAGCCAACAGTTGGCCACTATTTCTAAGCCTACGTGTTCTACCAATGAGACATCTCTATATCTATAAGGTTCTCAAAGTTTTTTTTCATGCGAAGTGGTTACAGTGCTACTCTTAGAAGCTCAAATACACACGGACTAAGAATTAATAGTATGGCTTTCGTAAACATTCCTTTAGCTAATAAAACCCATTTCTGGAAATTTTATACTACGGCAGCACCAAGGCCTTTTAACAAACTACCTATTGAATTACGATTAATAACTCGACCCAAAAAATATTTTTAGTATGGATAGTTTTGCAGTCAAAATTTTTTTAAACAATTCTCTGTGATTTGTAAATTATATTTGTAACGTACCTAATGTAGTCCATTTTCATCATTATTTTTGTTATACCTGAAATTTTCTTTTAATGTTATTGTTAAATTTACCCCACATAAAACACGAAATATAATATATTGTAATAATTCAATTGAAGGATCATTCGCCTCTAGTCACTTAAGTACTATAGAATGAGGCCTATTTATTCGTTTGAAATTGTTAGTAATTTCCGTGCATGTAACTTAAATATATTGTGAAAAAACTTTTGTAAATTATTTATACTAGCATTTGAAAAACCGAATACCTTCACTCAAAATCTTTTTTTTTTTTATTTATAAATATTTGGCGCAACAGCTCTTTAAAGTGCCAGGGCTTAGCTTCTCGCAACCACTCATGTTGTGTGCGTTATATTTTTCACACGAATGGAAGGGACCTACAGTTTAATGCCGACTCCGAACGGCGATTTGAGAAGCTTTTTAGTGACAATTATACTCTCGGATGTTTGTCAGACTCTCGCGAGAGGTGGGACCGTGAAAAAACTTTTTGGTGTTTTCTGAGATTCGAACTTGGAACCTCATGCGTAGTGATCCGACACACTAACCACTTACGCCACAGCGCTTTTTATTTAGTAAAAAAGTAATTCAAAAACATAATTGGATGATTAATTTTGCGCCACCTTGTATAATAGCAAAGTATTGCTAAGGATACGTACACTGAAATGGAAAAGAGATAAAACTTTATTTTTAAATGAATACAAGATATAAGGAAAGATAAGTATGCAAAAGTAAAATAGGACAACGCCTTAATTTATTTCTCTTTCGGATTTAAAACAAAAATTGAACAAATAGGACATTTAAACATTAATCTAGACAAAAGGGCATATCATACTTCTTTAGGCAAACTGCTATTAAAAGTAGGGCACGTGGCAACCTTTGTCATACGTGACTGTGCAGTCACGAATTTATAATTCCACCTTTGTACACAATAGATACCTATGAAATAATAAAATACGATAAGGGGATCTTTCAAACTGGCAAAAGGAATGCTTGTTTCTGTGGTGTGCGCTGCACTCGTGCTCTCGTTTAAATGGAAGATTATGTCGAAATGCTGGGAGTAGGCAGAGCTGTTGTGAGGGGAAACACTAATTCCCGAAGCGATATCACACGTAATGGTGGTGGCTGTCTGCAAATTGGAATTAATTTTTGAAATATAATTCAATGGTATCGGGAAGGTACAATATAAATTTCACATAGGTTAACGAACTCTAGTTGGCGAAAATGCAAAAAATTTGATTCTCTATGCTAACTATGTAGGTATTAATACAATATAATGTAATACACATATAGAAATAAAGTAGATACATACGTACATACATTTTCAATGGCCCGCTAAAACTTCATGAGGGTCGCGGGGGTAGGATGCTCAGGTGGACCCTCCATCCTTCTCGATCCTCCGCCATCGACACCAACTCATCAGGAGGAATCCCTAGGCGGCTCTAGGAGAGATGTCGGACTTGGTCCAACCATCTATTTCTAGGCCTACCGCGGGGTCGCCTACCTGATGCCACGGCCACCATGGCACGTCTTGGAAGCCGGTCTGGGGCATACGCACTACGTGACCAAACCATCGAAGCATAGATCGTTCCGTTCGGAGAAGTAGCTGCTCAACATTGAGCGCCTCGCGTACTCTGGTGTTGCTCACTCGATCCCTACGAGTTATTCCAGCAACACCGCGAAGAAACCTCATTTCGGCAGCTTGTACCCGCGATTTTATTCTTTCGGTCACTACCCAAATTTCATGACGATAGGTGAGAGTTGAAACATACACCGAGTTAAAAACCGATAGCTTAGCTTGAATACTAAGTTCAGCCTTCCTTACAACAGATTGGCCAAGCTCTCTCAAAATTGATCTAGCCTGACCAATTCTACAGGATAACTCGGCATTGCTCTTCCCATCACTCGTGAATAAGACCCGGAGGTACTTAAACTTATCCACCTGCTTCAGTGGAACTCCACTAACATGCAGAGTGCACTGAATGGGTGTTTTTTTGAAAACAACCATTACTTCTGACTTGTTCACGTTGATCCTCATTCCAGCATCATCACAAACGGCTACAAACCTTTCGAGTGCGCGCTGAAGTTCGGTTTGAGAGGACCCAAGGATGACCAAATCATCCGGAAAGAGCAGATGACTAATCCTTAGGTCTCCCACTTCGAAACATTCCCCGCCACGGCTGCGCTGCAACATCCAATCCATATATACAATGAAGAGGAGAGGTGACAAAACGCACCCCTGGCGGAGTCCAACGCCCACAGTGAAGGGTATTGATTTAACACCGTTTATCCGAACACAGCTTCTACAGTTTGTATATAAAGACTGAATCGGTCTTAACAGAGAACCATCAATCCCATACTCCTGCAGAACACTCCAGAGTTTGCCTCGAGGAACCCTATCATATGCTTTTTCCAAATCTACAAAACAAGTGTACACAGGTTTAGCATACTCCCAAGCCTTCTCAAGAACCATTCTGAGAGTGAACAACTGGTCGGTTGTGCTTCTATCGGGACGAAAACCGCACTGCTCATCCCCTAAACTGTCCTCAACCACAGCTCTGGAATGCGTTTCTAGCACCTTAGCGAAGACTTTTCCAGGGAGACTTAAAAGAGGTATACCCCTATAGTTGGCGCAACCTCTTTTGTCCCCTTTATAAAAAGAGGAACCATCACCCCCATTTGCCAATAACCAGGTGTTTCACCGGATTCCCAGACCACTTTAATGACACGCGAGAGCCATTGCACTCCCTCTTTACCTCAAGCTTTGAGCATTTCTGGCCGGATTTCATCCACACCAGCAGATTTGCCAACCTTTAGCACTTTGATCACCAAAGTTACTTCCTCTACCGTACGACTACTTTCCGCCCAACTCTCGACAATAGGTCTGTCATCTTCGGTGCCCTGTTCGGGATTGAGCAATTCTGAAAAGTGCTCGCTTCATCTGCGTAAGATGTCCTTCTCATTGGAAAGAAGTGTACCGTCTTTGGATTTAACTCCTTCAACGATATTCAACTTTTTTCCTCTGAGTCGGCGGACGGCCTGCCAGAACATCTTATTTGCAGATCTGTGGTCACGTTCCAATTTTTCGCCAAACTCCTTCACAGACTGTTCTTTCGCTGTTTTCACAGCTAATTTACAAGTTCTTCGCGCTTCAGTGTACCGATTTCGAGAATCGGAGTTCCCTAAGTGAATCCACACCTTAAAGGCTCTCTTCTTTTCCCTGATGGCTTCTTGAACTCCGGGCGTTTTAAACAAAGCAGTTCTTTTTTCACCACCAGTCGCCACACCAAGCCGCTTCACTCCACAAACATCTCCCGCAGAGGCAATAACCGCTGTTGCAAACAGTTGCCATTCTTCCTCTACATTTGATGGAACAGTTGGAATTCGTTCATACCTTTCTGATATTTGCCGCGCAAATGTCTCCCGTATCTCATCGTCCTGTAACCTCTCCCATCATATGCGTGTAACCATCATTGGTTTACGCTTTGGTAGGGGAGGTACTCTTTCGCTAAGATACAATTTACACAGCACTAAGTGATGATCAGTTGACAGTTCGGCCCCTCTCAATACGCGAACATCACAAACCATTCTCTTCAGACACGATGGTACCACAAAGAAATCGATCAGCGACTTCTGCTGAAGACTCTGACGGTACCATGTGTATTTGTGAATGTCTTTGTGTGGAAAGATGGTGGTTATGATGGATAAGCCATTTTCACAACAAAAATCCAACAACTTCTCTCCATTCGCGGTTTGATCAGGATCACCGTTCCTCCCAATCACACTCCCCAACCAACCTTTTCAAGGGCAACATCAACTTCATCTAAGAAAGCTGTAGATTTGGTGCATACACCTGCACCAATGCCAGAGTTGATCTTTCAAGCTTCAGCTTTAAGATCTTAACTCTCCCTCCTAATGGTATCCACTCCAATACTCTGCCTGTCAACCTGGGATATGTGAGTATCCCCACTCCCACCGGAGCAGACATTGAGGGTGCGACTCCTGACAGGAAGAGCTTCCACCCATCCAAATGGTCCACAGTTTTAGAACCTCTCTCCTTTGTTGAAGAGACGCCAACTATATCTAGTCGACTTTTAACGGCCTCCCAAACAAGCTCAATGTTCTTTCCTGTGAGCGATGAGAGACGTTTCATGTGCCTATCCTAAGTCGATGCCGTTGTCGAAATTCAGAGAGTCCATCTGTGCCCCTATCGGTGCACAGCGCGCTCACCCCTTGAGCCCCGTAATGGTTCGCGAGACCATTGACAGGAGGCTTGCAGCCATTTCGGGTTTGACCCGGCCGGCTGCCGAGCCGGACAGGCCGACCACCAGACGCTCGCATACTGACACCCTTCAGGCCTGGCTCCAAAGATGCCCTGGCTTACCAGGCTTGGCAATATCCGAGGCCGGCCGTTTCCTTCTTATCATCATGGGGTGTGCGTAACTGGATTGCATGGATAGGAATAACTATTTAAGTTACCACATCTGTACATCCCAGTCACGTTGCCTGCCCCCCAACACGAGCAGGTCAGCTGCCAGGGGGGCAGCAATAAAGTAGTTTTGCAAAATTTGAATGGCTTTAAAACGTTCATCACATAAGGAAGAGCAATTATTTGATCCTTCGATAGAAAATCGCGGCCAAATATATTTGTTCTCGTTTCTCGAATGATTGGACATCTGTCGACGAAGTGAAAAACATGCTATCGGTTTGCCATCTTACGTAAGATGCAAGTTATCTGCAAGCCATCACAGTGCGGTTTAAAATTAAGACCAGTTCTCCTCGCAGCCGGAAACATTGGCTGTATTGTTTACTTGGACAGTTACAATTTTATAATATACATATTTCATATCTTAATCTAATCATTTTTACGTCTCAATCTCTATTAAGCAAGGTTTGCAAACTTATGGAGGTAATTATTGACTGAATTTAACATGAATACACTGCAGAGTGAACATTTCACCACCATAACGCTTCACTAATTTCGACTTAATTACGGAGCAACTGATGAGTGTTCCATACAAGTCTGAATGTCTTTTCTTGGAAGTAATACTAAAGATAGCGCTCAAGAAGCCTCCATGATTTATAAATGTCGTGTTTCTTTTTATAAGATTCTGGAGCCTCTGTCCTCTTCCGTCCTCAAGGCATATGCAAAGTTACCAGTAGATATGTTCTACGGACGAAAGCCACGGTATAGTACTAAGAATGTGTCTAACATCGCCTATCTATCTATAGTGCGGCATTAGTTGGCTATTATACATGTATTATATTATACTTCCAGGTCGATTGGAGCTAGCAAGAGTATAGTTTCGAGAGTCTTAGTGGGAACTGTTTTAATTACAGTAAAAGCTCGCTAGGATGAACGAATTAAAAACCAGGCCGAGTCATCTTTTCGAAAGCGTTTAAAACGTTCATCTTTTCGAGGTATTTCTTATATGAAATTTTTGCGTCAGGAGAGGTGTAATAACGAAGCTTAATATAGCTTAACGAAAGCATAATAAGAAATATTTATTTATAAATGAACAATAATTTATTGAGAAAAAAAAAAACAAAGTAAAATAAAAATTAAATTCATAGTACATAATAAGTTACGACTTGATAACGGCGCAAGTGGTCGAGGAATTGCCGAAAAAAGCTCTTATCAAATTGCTCTATTTGATCAACGTTTCGCTATACGTTCTGAGACAATGGAAAGTCGCGGAGATTATAATGTTCCCGAAACCAGGCAAACCTCTGAGTGAAAATAAATCATATCGGCCTATTTCCCTATTGCCGGTTATCTCAAAAATATTCGAAAAACTACTTTCAAAACGTCTACAAGCCCTAATCGATGAAAGACGTCTCATTCCTGACCATCAGTTTGGATTTAGAATCAAACATAATAAAAAAGAAAACAACTGTCAGGCAGGCGCCTGGGGCAACATCTGTCTGGCAGGCGCCTGGACCACCAACTGTCAGGCAGGCACCTGAGGCTAAGTCTATTAGAGAACAGTTTTGTGCCGGCAAATAGTGGGTAAGTGGTGCAAACGTAAATATATATATAAGAAAAAAATGAGTAGTAAAGTACTAATATTAAAGTAGTCAGTAAACTGCTGGACCGATGGTACCTGTCGTGCTTTGCTGCGATGCGACTAACAAAAGAGCATTTTTTTAGTACTAAAGTACTATAATACTAAAGTTGCCGACCGATTTTAACCAAACTTCATAGGAATACTCTAATAGCAGCCAATACTAAAGATCGCCTGAAAATTTGAGCTCAATCAGTTAAGTGGTTTCGGAGTCCATAGCATACAAACATAGGTACACACATTTTTTCTAAAGGAAAAAAGCACTTTCAGTTTTTCCGACTTTTCCGGGGAACTTTTCCAATTTTTCTTTCCGTAAAAACCTTATTCAGACTATTACGAACATTTTGAAAGTAAAATAAGCTAAGTCGCTCTAGCCGTTCTCAAGTGATGCGATGACCAACGAACAGCATTTCATTTTTATTTATACATATTTATAAGATTAGTATTTTTTTTATTGGTAAGCGGATGGGGAATCTTGCATAGGTAATGCGTTCCAAGTTATGAGGTAGTGTCAGATTCTTACTGACCAAACCTTATCTTCGCCAGCTCGAACTCTCAACCCGCGGGACTACCGTCAGGGATTACTTAGCGGGGTGGGTTTTCTGCATTTCACGGCCGTTATTGTTTGTGTTTGCACCATTTTTCTCTGGCTTTTCGCCTGTCATATGGCTGTAAAAATATGTCGGTCTGCTGGATGATGGACATACGTATGCCCTTAACATCGGTGGTCGAGAAAAAAATACTGTTAATCAGACAGAAAGACAAAAATAATAAAGAAAATCTCCCGTGTTATCTGCACGCCGCCCCCAGAGTTTTTTTTTAAACATATCATCTGAGTTTCAAACCACTGCATCAATCTTTCTCTCTATCTATCTATCCTTTTGCATTATCTAAGAAACTTTTAAAGGGTATTCATAAGCGCCTTTTCCTTCCGAGGTCAAACACCACTCATGAAGTATGCAATTACACCCAATGTCATTTGAGTTGCACAACCACTTCATCTAAAAATATTCCTGTTTGTTACTTCTTCTCCTCAAAATTGGTAACCAATGTTCGAGCAATAAAAGTTTGACATTTCTCACGTTAAAAATGACCTTTGTCTGCTTTGCGCCTCCGAAATACTCATTTGAATTGTTTCGTTCCACATTTTTTTATTTGCAAAAAAATCATGGAATTGTAAATATATCAAACTTTTTTTGAGCCACCCTTTACAAACATACATTTTCTGTTTTGTTTTCGCTACCATAGTTTGTTCCGAATTTAGCTCGTGAGTTTCAGTTTTATTTTCTGTCTACAGTATGGCATTGTTATTCAAATGTCTGATGTAGCTGGATGCTGCAATCTTTTGCTGTTGCAGCATTTGTCTTCTGTCGATTTGCAGTTTTATACGTCTGCACCGGCAGATGTTCATGCCTATTACTTTGGTGCCACTACTTTTCTTTCAGTAAAGGTACAAGTATCTGTTGCAGTTGAATGCATTCATTTCGGTTGCTTTCTTCAGCATGAGTAGCTACTGCCTGTTACCGCTTTGTGAGTTGCAATTGCACTCTATACGATCAAAGTCTGTTGTCCCATTTGAGTCCGTAATGTTACCGAACAAGATGAAGGAGAAGTTATCATATAGCAATGGGGACTACAATTCCATTGAATATCATGATAAAGTGAATGAATGGAGCTGTAAACTATTTCCATGAGTATGCCTAGAAAAAAATTAGGTTCCTTGTGATTGTTAGTAATGATCTTAAAATGTTTAGGTTTTTGTTTTCATTTACTTGTGTATTGTGTTATTCCCTATGGCTTAAGTGGTGCCATTCAGTTTGATAACCCTTACCACCTAAAAATGGCACAGAGAAATAAGATAGCAGTCCTGTTCCGATGAATAGACGTACTCTTTTGCTAAGAAATATGCTTGATTTGCATTCAGTGCAATGAGGACATTGCCATTCGTATTGTGCATGTTACGTATATATTTCTCGCTTGATTGAAAGGGATCTTTTATTTTGTTCCATATCCGAAGGGAGAAGCTTTTCACGGTAAATACTCTCGTATGGGTGGATATTTGTCAAACGCTCGTGAGAGTTTAAACCTCAAAACACGTTTTCGTATTCTCTAGAATTCAAAATTTAAACCTCTTGCACAGTAGTCTAACACATTAACCACTAATATTGGGGACCGTGATAAATCGGAAATGGGTATATTTTCTTAATTTTTCCAAGTTGAAGGTTCGGTGTGAAAAGACGTACTAAATACGTGCAAATCCCACGTTTTAAGTATTCTAAATACTTTATTACTTCGTGGCGTAAGAGGTTAGTGTGTCGGATCACTACGCATGAGGTTCCAAGTTCGAATCCCAGAAAACACCAAAAAGTTTTTTCACGGTCCCACCTCTCGCGAGCGTCTGACAAACATCCGAGTGTATTGTTGTCACGAAAAAGCTTCTCAAATCGCCGTTCGGATTCGGCACTAAACTGTAGGCCCCTTCCATTCGTGTTAAAAATATAACGCACACAACACGAGTGGTTGCGAGAAGCTAGGCCCTGCCACTTAAAGAGCTGTTGCGCCAAATATTTATTTATTTTTTTATACTTTATTTGCTAAGCAAGAATGGCACTCCATTATCTATTGTAGTGGAAGACAAGAAACTCAGATAGATTGCCGTTTAAGCTTCAATAAATTAAATGGCTAGTACGAAATGCAAAGTGATCCTAGGCGAATCGTTAGTGAGTAAACATCATCTTTTCCTAACAGAGATATTCACTGCAGTGGTAGAAAGGATAAACTGCCACAATTTATATAAAGAAAGGGGACAACTTTATGCGGTAGATGTTCTGAAATGCCATGAGCCTTGTGGAAGAACTTAGCGAACAAGAAATCTTGATTGAGCATGGATAGTGCTAAGGTCTCAAAAATTAGCTTAGACGTGCATTAGAATTGTTACCAAGCCCAAAATTGTACCGTCCTAGGTTGGTACAGTCGTTTTGCACAATGTCCAAAATGCTCATTGCAAAAGTTTTTGACATTGTACAAAAACAGCTGTACCATCCTAGGATGGTAAACAGATAGACATTACTATTTTTCCTGCCAGATGGAGTTATCATTCCGAAATACGATACAATTTAATAATTAGAATCGATCCGAAATAATCAGGGAAATTGTAATAACGATATCGCACATCGAGTGAGTGTGACAAGAAAGCTCCGAAGTCCGTAATGACCGAAAAAGGTCACTTAAACTTTAAGGTTTACTTTATACGACAGTCGTGCATCTGACTTGAATATATGCAGCGCAATGTTGGACGATGTATGGAATATATAAATGAAATATGGAAGCGACACAGCGTGAGTATCAAAACTAGACCTGTTCAGAGGTACGAGTATGCCCGGAATCGTCCAAGTAAAGAAGCTATCAGTTTGTATCAGTTGCACGCATCAGTTTGTATTGCCATATACAAAGGAGATTATTAAAAAAGCAATAGCGATTCAAGTTTCAGCCGAAAATCGAATAAGTGGTAGAAGAAAAAATAATTGAATCCCTTAAATGCAAAACCAACAATAAGCTCTCAGTCTCGGTGATGAAGTGATCCAAAATAGAGCAGCCAACTAAACCAACCTTTCAAGTGGCGTATCAGCAAAGCAGGATCGCGGACCTTTTACAATTGACTTCTTTCGGTATATGCAGCTAATATGCTTTTGGTGGAGTTGACGTGTGATTCTATTTTGTTGCACCGATATGCAACTTAATTTCGTGCCTTCTAAAAGTAGTCCGATATTGTGTACCCTCAGTCTAAAAAAGTGTGGTTGGGAATATTGATTCATCGCTTGATTTTCGCTCTGGTGTCATTGCTCGAGTTTATGCCGCAGCAAAGGTAGACAAACTCCTTAAATCCTTAAAGCCGCAACTGCCTGTCATGATATTTTGTCTATGGTGATTGCCCAATTTTGCTGATAGCATGTATGTATTTCGTTCTGCCCTCGTTCACCGCTTAATCTATATTTACCGCTTCATCCCTAAAATTCACGAACGTCAAAGCCGTCCACGTAAGCGAGTAAATGCATAGATTTTTCAAAAGATTGTACTTTCAAGTATTGTCCAAACCCTTCTTCACATCGAATGTATTGGCAAAGCACCTGGAAGAAACATTTCTACCTCTTCCCAGACAAACAGCAGACGAAAATACAAAAGTTGTCCAAAAGATCGATATGGTAGCTCTACAACATGTAACCTTGAATGAACTCAAAGAAGTTATTAGAAAAGACATCAAAGCAGGAAAAGCACCACGATATGATTTAATTACAGGTCAAATAATAAAGGAATTGCCTGAAAAAGCTATAAAAAAAACTGCTTCATATACTCAATGCAGCTCTTCGATTGCATTTTGTACTGAGGCAATGGAAGATAGCGGAAGTTATCATGATTCCTAAACCAGGTAAACCGCCAAACGACAAGAAATCATATCGACCCATATCCCTACTTCCTACAATCTCTAAAATATTTGAAAAAATCTTATTAAGAAGACTCCAACCTATTATAGCTGCAAGAAACTGATCCCCCCCATATCAATTTGGATTTAGGAGCAAACACTCAACTATCGAACAAGTACACCGGATAACAAACACGATGGAAACTGCGTTGCAACAGAAAAAATATGCTCTGCCATATTCCTGAATACTGCGCAGGCATTTAACAAGGTGTGGCACCAGGGGCTTTTAAGCAAACTGCAAAGCCTCTTACCAACACAATTCTATCTTATACTCAAGTCGTATTTATCTGAGAGACAATTTCGTAGAAAATATGAAACCGAGTATTCTCAATTACGTGAAATAAAAGCAGGGGTTCCCCAAGGCAGTATTTTGGGCCCAATTTTATGCTTGCTATATACGAGCGATCTCCCAACACCTCCCGGAGCAAGTATAGCTACTTTTACGGACGATACGGCAATCCTAACGATCGGTAGAAGCTCCGTAGAGGCAGCTGAAAAACTCAAAGAAGCTACAAATCAAATAGTCGAGTGGACAAAAAAATGGAGGATCAAACTCAATGAATCTAAATCGAGTCATATAAACTTCACAAACTTAAGAATTGATCTTAATCCCATATTCATTAACTCAAATAGAGTTCCGTATGGTAATACCGCCAAGTATCTTGGTATGACTCTAGATGCGAAACTCAAATGGAAAGAACACGTCAAGGAAAAAAGAGATGAGCTGAACCTAAAATTTAGAAAAATGTATAGGTAGGTTAATTGGGAAGAGGTCAGAGTTATCAGTTCTCAACAAACTGCTGCTATAGCTTGAAGTTCTCAAACCAATTTGGACGTACGGCATTCTACTTTGGGGCTGTACAAAGAAAAGTAATATTGTTCCCATACAAAGATTCCAAAACAAAGCACGACGTTGTATACTAAATGCGCCATGGTACGTACGAAACGTAGACATTCACAAAGACCTGAATCTAAAAACAGTACAACAAGAGACAGTAGAAATTGCAACGAAACATTTTCAACGTAACGTCAGCATCAAAATAGCGAAATTCAACAAATGTTAAGTACACCCGCTGAGCCGAGAAGACTACAAAGAACAACTCCAATGGACAACTTAATGTTATAAATGTTATCTAAATTACACAATATTTTATGTATTAAATTAATCGAGAATTGTAAATGTTTTGGAATCATGAAATGTAAATTACTAGATGTCATATGTATCTCAGTCGTAATAAAAAAAAAGAAAGAATGCATTGGTAGGATTATTACCAGCCTTGACCTTGGAGTGTATGTTCTCCAACGTCATCCTGCATAGGCGGACAAGCCTGGTAGGGATGTCAAAACTAGACATGGATACCGTTACATAGCTCATCTGTGTAGATACTGGCATAGATGACTTTAAGACCGATAAAAAGGTCGTGGATATCGAATTGGTATTCCTGTTTTTTTCCAAGGTTTGCCGTAGCGTGAATATTTGGTCGATGGTGAACTTTTCTGGTCTAGAACCGCACGGATATGCATTATTGACGAATGGCTGTAATCGTTCACATTTGCGGATCTGCATAGCAATTGATCGGGAAACTACTGACTGCTCAAAATTTGGCTTGGGCCAGTAGCTCAATAATCAAGTTCGTGATGAAGTGCTTGCTTTACCTCCTAGTGGTGGTCCCCGGGAAACTATACATATAAACCCCTATACGTGTAGGCTTAAATTGCAAATGCGGGTTGTCTGGGACCTTGATTCTAGACTAGGTAACGTGCGCCATCAACCTGCGTTATCGAACATTTTCCCCCTACAGAAATCTACACTATGCTTCGGATAAGGAATGATCACACGTTGACGACTTTTGGCTGTTGTACTATTATACAAAAAAATACAAATATTTGGCGCAACAGCTCTTTAAAGTGCCAGGACCTAGCTTCTCGCAACCACTCATGTTGTGTGCGTTATATTTTTCACACGAATATATTGTACTATTGCACCCGGACAAAGATACATAGTAATGGGGGAGTTAAATGCCAAAGTAGGCAACGCGGAAGCGCCCAAGCATCTAATCGGGAAGCATGGACTAGCAACCGAAATGACAACGGTGAAAGGTTTGTGGATGTCTGCAATGCCTACCACCTTGTGATAGGTGGCACCATGTTTGAGCACAAGACCTGCCACAAAGTCGCTGGGTTTCCAACGATAGGCAAGCAACCTCCAACCAAATTGATCATTTTGCCATCAGCCGCCGCTTTAGAAGTAGTCTCCTGGATGTCCGAAACAGGCGAGGAGCATATGTGGGGATAGTACGTGATTACCATCTTATGATAGCTACTCTCCAACTACGCACTGCTGCAGTTCGAAGATCCCACGACAACACAAGAATACCCAGGTTCAACATTGATAGACTAAGTGATCCCTCAGTGCGCCAACAGTTATGTGAGCACCTTTCGCATCTTGTGGAAGCAATCAGCTGCTCACAGCCAGCAACCATCCAAGACCATTAGTGTGCTGTGAAAAATGTTTTTACATCTGGTGCTGAAAGAATCGTCGGTCCATCGCAGGGAAGACATAGGGCGTGGCTTTCCGAAGATACCTGGAGACGGATTAACGAACGAAAACAGCTGAACCTGCTGTAGCTAAGATAATAGCTAAAATAAACCTAGAGCGAATCAAACAAAATATTGAAGACACACTCGATGCCGAACAAGCAGGTTTCCGCTCTGGATCCTCCTGTGTCGACCACATCAACACCCTGCCGATTATCATCGAACGGTGCGTTGAATATCGATCGCCACTTCACCTGCTGTTCATCGACTTTGAGAAGGCGTTCGATAGTGTCAACAGGGAGCTTATCTGGCGTGCCTTACGCAGAAGAGGTTTTCCTGAGAGGGAGGCAGGCGTCGTCGGGCTGAAAATTAATACGGCAAAAACTAAAATTATCAACCTTGGAACCAACTCATCGACTCAAATATGCATTGCTGGACAACCGGTAGAGAGAGTATGGGATTGTCAGTATCTTGGGAGTATTGTCTCGACCGGTGGTGGAACCGAACTGGATGTAGCTAACAGGATCGCCAAAGCAAAGTCCACGTTCAGGATGTTGTCCAAAATATGGCGAGGCAATGCAATCAGTTTGAACACCAAGCTAAGACTGTTGCGCTCCAACGTTGAATCCGTGCTATTATATGGATGCAGCACGTGGAGAGTGACCACTACTATCACCAGAAAGCTTCAAACGTTCGTTAATACGTGCCTGTGCAATATGTTAAGAATTTTCTGGCCCAATCGTATCTCTAACGAACCATCCAACGATGGAAGTGGCAATGAATTGGTCACACGTTCCGAAAGGGTGACAGTTCCATAGCGAACCATGCTATGCAATGGAGCTCTTTAGCTCAGCACGGCAGAAGACCTGGCGGTCCGAGGAGAACATGGCGCAGAATAGCCGAGAAGGGGGCACGGCAGTTGGGGAGAGCTAAGGCATATTGCCAGAAACCGTACACGATGACGCGTAGGCGTAGTAGAGGCCCTAGGATCGACAAGGGGATGCAGGACAAAAAAAAATCTTGTAGGCGTTGTGCCTATGTAATTGATGGAATTTAGAATGTTCCTTTTTTGAGAATCGGTTAAATTATGCCACTCATCGGGGGCCGTATTTTAGAGATGGGTTGGTGTATGGTCTTTACCAAGTTATCTCCCACTACTTTAAAGAGTTCGACAGCTAGGTCAGCCGTCTGCAGCAGATTTATTAAATTTAAGTTTAGATATCGCTATCTTCACCTTGTTAAGATTGGATGGACGCAAGTATTGTTCATGATCGTCTAGATTGAACGCTTGATAGTGAAATGTTGGTCATAGTTGCCATTGAAGAGTTTTGAAAAGTGCTTCTTCCATATCATCAGCATCTACTGAGATTCTACTACTAGATGCCTGTTTCTCTTCATGTAGGCTTTAAAGCCTTGGACCATTGCGGAAACGAAGTCGCTGCTAAAATGAAATTGCTTCGCGGTGTTGCTAGAATAACTCGTAGGGATCGAGTGCACAAAACCAGAGCACACAAGATGCTCAGCATTGAGCAGCTCTTTTTCTGAACGGGACGATCGGCTTCCAAGCGACCCCTTGGTAGGCCTAGAAATATATGGTTGGATCAATTCCGACATCCTTCCTGGAGCCGTTTAGAGATTCCTCCTGATGAGTTGGAGTCAATGGCGGAGGTTCGAGAAGGATGGATTAGCGGGCCATTGAAAATTTAAAAATAAAAAAGAAGGCATTAAAATTTTCGCCTATGCTCCAAGTTAATGTATGTACAAGCAAAGTTGAGACGTGAAGTCTAGCAGCTGGAAAAATCATCATTTAAAAAAAAAAGAAAAAAAAAAGAAAGAAGGCCACTCTCGTTGAGTCCGCCAAGCGATGCTGTACACACATTACTTATTAACATATTTTATATTTTTACTTAACTTGAATTTATAAAAGAAACTTAAACTAATTCTGATTAATTTTCATTCTCTATTTACATGTATATACACTATCTTATTTTTTTTGCATGTTTGCGTTTTTTTTTTTGGGATTGTTCATTATTAGAGTATTGTATAATATTCATATAAGGTTTTTTTTTGTAGCAGTATTTCCCTACAAGATCTTCCGGTAAGGGGATCAGAGAATTTAGAGTTACTTTGTTCGAATCCAATTTCTAAGACACTCATACATGGTGAAGAGCCATATCCTGCACGAGGTGTCCATGCTGTTAACATAATCCCAGGTGTGTAACTACCATGCCTATGGGATGAATGGCACTTCGTTAATGTGTCTTCTAATGGTGGGCTCCAGATACTTAGGCACCTCTGGTTTAAACCTAAGTTCTCTATAGTGGCTTGTGGGGCTCTGTCATCGGTGGTCCTCCTTTTCCTAGCGTCAGAACAACATTTCTATCATAAACAAAAAACAAAAAGAGAATGATGCTGCTCTAATAGCATCCACTTCCATGGATATCGATCTATTAGAAGATCTATCTGCAGTCCCTAACACTGACGAGGACGATACTCTTATCGGTCCATTGGAGGAAGCGGTTCTACTTCAAGATGCCGACCCAACCTCTTCGGTTAATATATTGCCATCGGCGGATCTACATTACACAGAGCGATTTCTGGGAGATGCCTCGGGATCTGTACACAGAATAATATACAGTCGATTATGTCACAACCTGCAGTTTAAGAACTATTTCCGGGATGAACTTAGCGTGAATGAGATATCTATGATTTTTAAACTTCGGGGTGAACTTCTCCATCTTAACCCTTGGTTACTACTCAAAATAAATTTTACACGGTGACTATTCAAGGGTCCCATAAAACAATGTATATTTTGTTAACAGATAGAAATATTCAATTAAAACACACTATTTATGAAAAATGATATATTTAATAATGAAAGGACACACATTTACTTATTTCTGACCAGTTTGGACATACAATTATTGAGCAAGTATTGCATATTGGAATTTTGCAAGATGAGCAAACACTGTTCGTTTTGCGATTTTTTTTATAGGGGCAAATGCTGCAGCGCTTTCTTTTGGATGCAACATTAGACACAGCTGGAACAGATCTTTCAGGCATCGGCAGTTTGAATACCCTTGATGTTATCATACGCAATTGCCGGGGTATCTTTTCATTGTAAATTCGCTGTCGAACATAGGGTAGGCATAACTCTATGCCAAGCCTGCGAAGGTAGTTAGGTCGATTTTCTGCCCTTCCACTGACTGCATTATATATAACTTTACTATTTACGTCTGTGATATTTACCATTGCATTAAATAACACCATCGGCCACCGTCGAGTAGCCCTGGCAACCGAGAAGTTGGCACACTTTTGGTCGAAGGCATCAACCCCAACTTTAGTCTCATTGTAAAACGTGATCTTCGCAGGCTAATTGTCTTGATCAGGAACAATCTCACTATCACGATGCATGCTAGAAATGAGAACCACAGCTTTGGATTTTTTGGGAACATTTGATGTTATTGTTATTTTAGCTGTAAAGCCAAACAACGAAGATTCTACTTCTCTTGTTTTATGGGGTAAAAATTCTCTTGGGATCTCTCTCTTGTTTGACTTCATAGTCCCTACATATATTTTCGGGACCACAGCTCATCGACTACTTCAATGGAGGAGAACCAATTGTCGCCAGTGATATTCCGATTAGATCCTTCAACTGGAGGTACCAAGCGAAGTACAACTTGAGTTGGTAAAAGCTTGTCATTTTTAGCTCTAGGTCGGTCAGATGTTTTGCCACAGTAAACTTCGGCGTTTACCATGTAGTGGGTTTTGGCATCAGTCAATATCACTATCTTCAGGCCGTATTTGGCAGGTTTTTTTGGCATATACATGCGAAAAGCACATCGCCCCCTAAAAGGTGCTAGTATCTCATCTACAGTAAGTGTTGCTCCAGGAGAATAGTTATTTTGGCAATGACTTATCCATTGAAAGAAAATGTCAGATATAGCTGTTAACTTGTTATCTTTCGCCCTTTCTCTTCTAGTATTAGCATCATCGAATCTCAAGCAAGACATCAAAAATCTAAAGCTGCAGAGAGTAATTGTACAACGAAAAATGTCATGTGCAGTACCATCTGATGCCCAAAGTGAAGATAAATTTTCATGATTCGATTTTAATAACCCCGCCAAATAAAGCAATCTTATAAATGCTCGTAGTTCAGTAATAGTTGTTAAATTTATAAACGTTGGTCTTCATATAGTGCGAGATAAATGAGCGCGTTTAAAAATTTTGTACTTTAGTTGAACCTGTTCAATCTTGGCATTTGTGTGTAGAACGATAGTCTCAAGTATGTGTTCGTCGATGAAGAGATCAAATACATCTGCAACTGATGTCTCTGGGCCTAAAGTGATTGCTGGTCCTTTGGGTTTTCCCTCTGATATAGATATAATATTGTGAGCTGGAGTTCGACTTTGAGCTGGAGGTTGTTTAGCCCAACGCAAACAGTTATTTTTTCCAAAGTAATAGTTAGACCGCTGCGCTGTAGAAGACTCAGGTGGATCTGGGGTCGGGAAAATCCCTCCGTCTCCCTCCTCTTCAATATCAGTTGAACTGTCGTGATCACTAAATATTTCTTCATTGCTTAAATCGTTCATCGATCACTGCAGTCAGCATCATTAGGATACGTAAAAAAGCGTTTTCTCTGTTATCCGCAGTAAAATGTAAAGAAGAAGAAGCAGAAGTAGAATGACCAGGTGTTGTGTCAATATCCTCCTCATCCAAATCATCATCATCAAGCAAATCATTCTCAATCTCTCCATCCGTATGCATATTTCTACCACCCATACCTGCGGCAAACAAAAAGCCAAAATCAAAAAAAAAAAAAAAACAGCAAAAAAAAACGACAAAAACCTTTGCTATGATAGCATATCAAAACCTCTTAAAATAATATATATTTTACACCAAAGAAAAGGTTTGAAAATAGAACCAATAGT
The DNA here is from genome assembly GCA_945910035.1 of Brachypalpus laphriformis. Lineage (NCBI taxonomy): Eukaryota > Metazoa > Arthropoda > Insecta > Diptera > Syrphidae > Brachypalpus > Brachypalpus laphriformis. The sequence goes on from OX246755.1 coordinate 133,449,267, forward strand.
TTTCACTTACCGACGTCGTTGCCATGCAAGGGTCAACTTGACCCTGTCACTGCTGTTATGGCCCGAAATAAGCACAGAGCGGCTAAACACAACTACTACGCACAAGTGCGAGAACAATACTGAGAATATGAGGGCGGGGGACCAGGGTTGTCTAAGAGTAATTGTTCGAAAATTTAGTTTCAAAAGTTAACAGGGTCATATAGACCCATGAGTAGTAACCAACGGTTAACTACGAGTACATCCCGATGAACTTCCTGTTTTATGCTGCTAATGCAACTTGGAGGAAAGGGAGGATATTTTGAACTTTGTTGGCAGGTATCTAATCCTGAAAGAAATAAGGGGGCGTTTCTTCGGCAGTGATACTCTTGCAGATACCGAAACCATGGCCCTGCTTAATGAGGTAAAAGTTTCCAAGCTCTGAGACTTGAATTAGGTTACCGTGAAAGGATAATTGATGAAAACCTTTAAGTTTATTTATCTTGTTATTTTGTATGATTCTCTTAACAAATCCTTTACTGCAAACTCTCAAAAAAATAATTGTAATAATTGTTAACCAGGCAGACACGGCATTGTTATGTTTTTTGATTTTCTTGTTAAAAATATGTATAAACTGAGAATTGAAGTAAATAAAATCTAATCTAATTTAAATCTAAATCTATTGCCGACCAAATCAACTGACTTGCGCGAACGACTCTAGTTCTTACTTACTTACTTAGATGGCGCTACGGTCCGGGGTGGACCTGGGCCTCAACCAACAAACCTCTCCAGCCAGCACGGTTACGAGCCAGCTGCCTCCAGTTGCGCACACCAAGTTGGTTGAGGTCCCCCTCCACTTGTTTGCGCCACCTACCGCGAGGTCGTCTTCTACTGCGTCGTCCGTCCGGGGTGGATTCGAAAACTTTCTTAGCGGGAAGGTTGGGCTCCATCCGCTCTAAATGACCCAGCCATCTTAGTCGCTGTATGTGAACTCTTCTGGCTAAGTCGATGTCCTTGTACAGGCCGTATAGTTCGGCATTGTACCTTCTCCTCCACTCACCGTCTATGCAGACGGGACCAAAGATCGCTCGAAGAACTTTTCTCTCGAAATAACCAAGGGCATCCTCATCCGGTTTTGTCAAAGCCAATGCCTTTGCGCCATACAGCAAGACTGGGATGATTAATGTCTTATAAAGAGTTACCTTAGTAGTTCGAGATAGGGCTTTGCTACTCAATTGCCGTTTTAGCCCATAGAAACAACGATTGGCAAGAGTAATTCTTCGTGTGATCTCTCCACTGATGTCATTTGCGGAGCTGACCATAGAGCCTAGGTAGACAAAATCCTTTACTACCTCAGAATTGTATCTGTCTATTGTGGCGTTCTGCCCAAGACGCCGATGTTGGGTGTCCTTTTTTGTAGACAGCATATATTTTGTTTTGCTTTCATTGACCGCTAGACCCATCTTTGCTGCCTCGATCTCAATACTCGTAAATGCCCCATTGACGGCCCGCTGAGTTCTTCCGATTATGTCAATGTCATCGGCATAAGCGAGTAGTTGTACAGACTTGAAGAAGATTGTACCTCCGGGGTTGGCTTGTGAGTTTCGTACAATTCTCTCAAGTATTATGTTAAAGAGATCGCATGATAGCGCGTCGCCTTGTCTAAGACCTTTCCTGACATCGAACGGTTCGGTGATGTTCTTACCGACTTTGATGGAGCAGCGAGAGTTCTCCATCGTCATTCTGCACAAACGGACGAGCTTGGCAGGGATGCCAAGACTAGACATGGCTCTGTATATCTCGTCTCTATACACGCTATCATAGGCAACTTTGAAATCGATGAAAAGGTGGTGCGTATCGATTTTATATTCATGGGTTTTTTCCAAGATCTGCCGTAGTGTGAATATTTGGTCAATGGTGAACATTCCAGGCCTGAAACCGCACTGATAAGGACCTATCAGGTTGTTGACGATCGGTTTTAGGCGTTCACATAGTACGGCAGACAGGATCTTATATGCGATATTTAGGAGACTTATACCTCTGTAGTTGGCGCAGTTCAGAGGGTCTCCTTTCTTCAGGATTGGGCAAACGATGCTGAGGTTCCATTCATCGGGCATACTTTCGTCCGACCAGATTTTACAGATGAGCTGGTACATGCTCCTTACCAACTCATCTCCTCCTGCCTTGAAAAGTTCAGCGGCAAGGCCGTCGGCTCCAGCAGCTTTGTTGGATTTGAGTTTAGATATCGCTATCCTCACTTCATTCTGATCGGGTTGACGGGAATTTTGACTGCCATCGTCACTGTTGAATGGCTCATTCTGCCTGACAGCGGAATATTGATCATCATCGCCGTTTAACAGTCTGCAGAAGTGTTCCTTCCATATCCTCAGCACCGACTGCGATTCTTCTACTATGTTGCCATTTTCGTCCCTGCAGGCTTCTGTTCTGGCTTTGAAACCCTGGCATGTTCTTTTTACCCTTTGGTAACATTTTCGAACATTATTCCTGCAATAAAGTCTCTCAATCTCCTCGGTCGAGCGCTTCTCATGCTCTTTTTTCTTCTTTCTGAGAAGTCGATGTTCCTCTTTTCTCCTGCGCACGTAGAGCTCGTAAGCAGCTCTAGTCCTTCTATGCAGTGCCGCTTTGTACGCCTCTTGTTTTGCTGCATGTGCTTGCCGGCATTCCTCATCAAACCAGCGGTTTCGTTGTGGTGGGCGAGAGAAACCCAGTACATCAGAGGCGGCATCTCTGATGGCTTTTTGGCAACGCTGCCACTGGTCTTCCGCATTTGCTGCTGGCGGCATAGGACTTAGATTGATATTAGAAGAAACACGATCGGCAAAGGTTCTGGCGGTCTCTTGCGATTGTAGCTTTTCGACGTCAAATTTCCTCACAGCATTTCGTTGATTTCGCTCCGTTGTGGATATCCGCATCCGTACCTTGGCTACAACTAGGTAGTGATCCGAGTCCACGTTGGCTCCTCGGAAAGTCCGGACACCCAGAATACTGGAAGAGTGCCTTGCGTCGATCGCAATGTGATCGATTTGGTTGACGATTTTTCGATCAAAGGAGAGCTATGTTCCTTTGTGAATATCGAGACGTGGGAACCGCGTACTAGCTGCGACAAAGTTTCGCCCCGCTGCAAAGTCGATTAGCCTGAGTCCGTTGCCGGATGTGTTGTTGTGCGGGCTGTGCTTTCCGACCACGCTACTAAAGACTTCCTCTCTTCCTAGCTTTGCGTTAAAGTCGCCTAGGATAATTTTAACGTCGTGGCTAGGGCATTGCTCATACGTCTTGACCAAGAGCTGGTAGAAGTCATCCTTTGTCGCGTCGTCCTTCTCCTCGTGAGGGGCGTGAACGCATATTAGGCTAATGTTGGCAAATTTAGCCTTGATACGGATAGTCATGAGGCGCTCGTTCACATGCCGGAAACTCAAGACTTCTTGCCTAAGTCTGCCTCCAATGACAAATCTGCACCCGAATAGACGCTGTCCCTTCTGTCTGTAGCAATCGCCGTAGTAGATGTCGCAGTTTTTCATACTCCTTTTGCCCGGCCCATCCCATCGCACTTCTTGGATGGCGGTAATGTCTGCTTTGAGACTCTCTAGCGCCTCCGCAAGTTGTTCGGCTGCACGTGGTTTGTAGAGGGACCTAACATTCCATGTGCATACACGAAGATCGTTGTCCTTTTTACGTTTGCATGGGTCGTCAACAGTAAGATCATCCGTATCCGAGGCTGTTGGTTGCTTCGTAACCAAAGGTTTTTTACGTGGTAGGGAAGTTAACCCGACGGCACAACCCCCAACCTGGAGGGCCAGATCCTCTTTTTTTGTACCCCTAGGACAAGGGGCCGGATACACCGATGTCAGTAACCCACTTCGGGGATATGAGCGCCGATGCATATTTCAGCCGATCAGGTCAACAAGAGATGCCTCTCCTGGTTAGACATATGCGCGCTGAAGTTCACCCAGATGTGCTTACGCAGGTCTAAGTGTTCAGCTGCACATATATCGTCAGACTCAGCATACGCTCATCGTTAGTTCACTATCAGATAGCTATCCAGCGGGCACCGCGTGAAGGTGATGATGCGATTTTGCCCACGACTCTAGTCCAAAGCGGTATAAATGGCTACTCGACAAGAGTGTCCCTGTTGAAGGGGCCAAAACCATGGCCAAGATCCCCCGTGGGCGCCAAAAAAGAAATCGCTCTGATCTCCCCATTCCATCCACTGAGACAAAAAAAAAATAAATTGGCTTCTCCCTCACTGATGTTTTATAACGTGGCCTCCACGTCCAAAAAACACCTCTCTCACAGCCTCAAAACACCTACAAGCAGACCCTAGGGAATTTCAAGGTTGGAATATTAGCCTCCAATATTCCAGATACCCTGATCAATGACGAGCAAATGACTGCCATACAAAATGTCATTTCCGACCAAATCCTCAACCTGGCGGAAGATTCTGTAAAACCAAAATTCCGTGGGTCACTATTCCGTCCAGGATGGCTCAGGGTAGTTTCCTGTTGACCCGTCATTCGAAAGCGAGACGATCCTTAAGGCGATCGGTGCTCAAAATGCTACCCCACCCTACCTCCCTTGTCGCTCTCCCTTAACCCATCTCCCTCATCTTCAATCTCTTTGATCCACCTCAACTACCAGCAGCTTAGTCTAAACAACGGTTAAGGAACTTGGGTCTATAATAGACACTCTTACTTCTGTGGAACCGTCTAGGTCCCCTATAAGAGTTTTTAACAGACTTCCTTACTGGTCATTGCTTTCTCAAATTAATCAATCTAGCACTTGTATACTACGTGTTGAGGACACTGAAACTGCTGAGCACATCATGTGTGAATGTCCCACCATCGCTCGCAGCAAACAAAAAATGTTTCATAAAGGGTTTATCTCTTCCTCAGACCAAACCATCTTAAGTTTCCTTCGAGAACTTGATTTTAGCTAGGACACCATCGCAACATGCTTCCCTAAGAGGTTAGTACAAAAGATCATTCTGTAGGTCGAAGTACGTTCTTGGGTTCGCACCCCCTTTCATACACATATTATAGTTAGGTATATAATATGTATGTGGGCGCCGTGGCGTAAGTGGTTAGTGTGCCGGATCACTACGCATGAGGTTCCAAGTTCGAATCCCAGAAAACACCAACAAGTTTTTTCACGGTCCCACCTCTCGCGAGCGTCTGACAAACATCCGAGAGTATTGTTGTCACGAAAAAGCTTTTCAAATTGCCGTTCGGACTCGGCACTAAACTGTAGGTCCCTTCCATTCGTGTGAAAAATATAACGCACACAACATGAGTGGTTGCGAGAAGCTTAGGCCCCGGCACTCAAAGAGCTGTTAAAATTTTTTTTTTGTTTATATAATATGTATATGTACAAAGTATTGTAAATGTCTTCTTCTTCTTTTCTTCCTATTTCGGCGAGGTTATGATCCGAAAACAAGGGATCAAAGCCCTCCCACTTCACCGCATTTCATATTTGACCTAAGAAAATATCGGCAGGCCTCTCGATTTTGGATTTTGCCGATGTCTTCGGATTTGTATGATCCAGGCGCTTGTAGGCCTGCCTCGCAATATCTTTGGAACGTTCATTGATATTGCCTTTTAACAGTGTTCAAATGATCTCTTCTTTAAATGTGGCAATACCAACCGAGCGCGACCGGCTCTATCTTTCGTAAGATGGTTTCCTAGACGTAAATTTCGAATTTCTTATTCGATCAAGCTTTGTTACTCCTGCTGTCATGCTAAGCATCTTCATCTCAGCTGCCGTTAATTTACTCTCATACTTTTTGTACATTGTCCAACATTGTGAACCGTATGTGAGCACTGGACGCACAACTGCGGTGTAGAGCCTTCCTTTGAATTTAGGGTGCATTTTTCGATCACATAAGATAGCGGAGTTTTCTCGCCACTTCATCCACCCTATGCTTACGCGATGATTGATTTCGTCATCACAAGTTCCTCTGCTATTGATCATAAATCCCAGATATTTGAACTTTTTGCACTTGGGAAGCACTTCGGAAGCAATCTACAAAGTATTGCAGATGTTAAGTTTTTAGTTTAGTTTTTTATAAGACACTGTATTTATTGTAATAATTAATATCTATTAAGCTACTAATAAAAACTAAATTGAATTGAATTGAATACATTTTCAGGCAAGAAAATGCAGATTGTCCCTCTTCCTGAAACCATTTGGCAAGGATATATACAAATTTACCTGCGCCAGTTGTCCCTCATCATTTTAAAGTGAAAATTGAATTTGTATTCTTAATGTTCTGAAGCAGCACTCAAAATCCTCATTTAAATTGCTGGTGGTGTACCTATGATAAATACTTAAATATCATTTATCCAGAAATTTAGATTTCAGTTATCCCCTGATGGAGTATTTTGATGGATGAGTAAAGTAACACAATGATTTATTTTTCACCCTGAATAAGGCATGCATGAAGAAAAGTCGTAGTAGACTACTTTCTATCTTGGGTTCCATGTAAATTTCAAGATTTTATCCAACCCGAACTGCTGTATTGTAAATATCTTTGAATACTTTTATGCAAATACTAGAGATTTACTTGTTATTTGGATTTAAATCTAAAACGTTTGTGAATCGTATTTTCTTATTTCTATTCAAAAAGTTGGGTTGAAGGGGGTATGCCATACCCGGTATGGTATACTTCCGCAAAATTGCGCCCAACACATTTTTAATGGCTTGGGTCGTTTAGGAATGATTTTTCTAAGGGGATTTTGGTTTAAATGCGTCACATGTTTTTAGCTTGAGCCGAGATAAGTGGAAGTTCATCTGAATCCGTTTTTCTTTTCTTTTTGAATAAATTTGTGGTGACATTTAAGCGTTGGAATAGGTTTGTAAGATTTCTTATGAACTTCGGCTGTACTGAATCTATTCAAAAAATCTCTCATCCAGTTGAATGAAGAAGGGTTTATAAGTCATTGAATAATCTCTAGAACTGTAATTATTTAGTCAATTCTAGGCAAAAGTCCTTCTCTAACCAAATCTGTTGATAAAGGAATACCTCAGTAGGGTCCTACTTCGCATTTCCTACGGCTAATTGTAACTAACAACTTTCTGTAAAGACTTGCAAGAGAAGAGTGGTCACGTATGAGGATGAACTCGTATCGGTGATGTTTTTTTACATGATTTGTGAAATCTTGAAAACTACAAGAGACTACTAGCTACGAAATGTGCTTCTACATCTTCATATAAACATTTTGCCGTGCAGCATAGTCAGTCTCAGAGAATCTGTGTGTTGGCTTCAGAAGCCCTTCGGCCATAGTAATATTTTACATTCCTAACCAGGGTATCTTACAACGACTCTGCCCGGCAGACAATTTTACGGTAGGCCTCTGGTCCAGGGATGATTGGGAGAGAGGTGAATTGTTAGAGAATCTTTACCGACGCACGGTGGTGAATAGCATAAGATCAGTTTTGCTCGAGTTGAAACCAAGACCAGGAAGGAAACATTCCGGACATTAATATCACATAATATCGTCCGCATATTCGACTACCTTAATTCTTTCTTTGTCGAAACTTAGAAGGGTTTTATTAATGACTATGAGCCATAGTAGAGGTGAAATAACACCGCCCTGTGGTGTTCCCCTACTGGCAAATTTGATTATATTGCTGTTTCTTAGTGTTGCCTGAACAATTCTAGTGTTAAGTACAGAAATAACCCAATGATTTAGATATTTTTCTATCCCCAGCTCCGTGAGGGACTCCAGAATTCCTTCAGTGTATACGTTATTAAAAGCTCCTTCTATTTGCAGAAATGTAGCTAAAGTGTATTCTTAGTAGTGTATGGAATTTTCTATTGTTCGTACTACTTCGGGAAGAGTTGGCTTTCTTCTATCGTACTTTGCAGATGGTCATCTAGAACGCGCGCGAGAGTCTGCAGTACAAAGGAAGTCAGACTGATAGATCTGAAATCTTTTGCGTTTTCATAAAAACCTCTCTCACTCATCTCCAAGACTGGGGTATGTGTTTATTTAATATACAGCTTCCGAAAATTGGTGTGCGACATAGGATTGATACGTCTTGCAATTTTTGTAGCATGATGGACAAAATGCCGTCAAGGCCCGGAGATTTATAAGGTGCAAAACTGTTTACGGCCCATGAAATTTTTTCCATGGTAATAATGGATGTGAAATTTTCCCAGGCTCCAGATTGCAGGCGTTGAGAGCTGATAAGCTGTGTTCCGATGTCCTTGCATCCGGAAAAATGGGTGTTTGTTCAAAATTCTAAAGATCCTTATGTTAACTCAATCCATTCTCCATTTGGCTTTCTCAGAAGACATGGGCTAGAATGTTCCTTTAGTAGTATTTTACTGAGTCTAGCAGAATCTTTAAGGGTCTCAATAGATCGGCAGTATTCTATTCAGAACTGTTTCCTAGCCACTCTGATCGACTTTTTGTATTTTTTAAGGCAGTCTCTAAAAGGCTGCCAGTATTTATACCTATAACAGATATTTTAGGCCTCACTGGTCAGTTTCTTGAGGCTAGAGAGTTCTTAGTTCCACCAAGGAGGAAGCCTTTTTCTTTTGTTGTTGTATTTGACTGGACCCGAGACATTATACCCTATGTCAATAGCTTTTTCGAAAGTCTTTACTTTTGTGCCTAGTTCTGAAGAATAGGTGATTTTATGAAGCTTTGCCTTAATGACTTGGCTGAGTTTTATCCAATAAATTTTTTTTGGGATTTCTGAAAGATGTGGGAGTCTCGATCTCGAGATCTACATTATGGTTCGAGAAGGACTTAAGGTTGGATACTCTCCAGCTTTCAACCTTCATACTATCGCTGTTATTGGAGAGTGATGATTTTAGGTAATTTTCAATAATGTAACCGAACAAAGATTCACCGCGTTCATTGTTTTCCGAGCTGCACTATAGCGCACGGCTGGCATTGGCATCGTAGCCCATCAGCAGTTTTGTCTTTTCTTGAAGATGGCGCTCATCAGTTAATGGACTTCTTCCGCCGGTGCTTGCCGATCGTGTGCCATGTAAACGGATGCGATTAAAAGGTCCGCGCTACCTACGTTCTCTATTGGTACAACAGTTACATCAGATGAGTTAAAATTTTGAATTAAAAGAGCTTTAATATGATTTTGCAGTGGTTATCGCTTAGATCCCTTTACAAGGGTCCATTAACCCAAGGTTCTTGGACTATGCTGACATTAATGTTCTCCTTTTTGAGAAAAACCATCAGACTATCTGTAGAACTTATCGAGTGCTTGGCATGTCTGATGCCAAAGCGGAGTTTGTATCCGATCTTCTCTATGGAGACTGCGCTGTTCTCCGTTATGAGAAGGAGGAAGGATAGAGTGCGCCTTGATGAGTTTCTAGTCATCCATGGGAGCTGCAGGGTTGTGGAGCTTAATACAGGTGATAAGCTTATCACTGTTAATGTTTGGGAGCTAAATGCGGATTCTCGGTCTCCTCGGGATCTTTCTGGCCAGTATCATCTTGCTCAAGACGTCCTGTGCGTCACGGACCTTCTGAACGCTGCCATTTAGGAGTTCCTTGGAGAAGGCGTCCTTGCACTTGATGACCTTGTACTTTCTTATGACTTCAGATGAGTCGAAGCAGGGGAGCGGTCCTCCTTGGTTGTTCATTAAACGGTCCACGACCATGTCGGATAGTTTGGTCTTTATAGCCACTGCTTTGCCGCTGGTAGAGAGCTCGTCTACAACTGCGAATTGTAGGTCGTCTCTTACAACCTCGCTGACAGTTCGTGAACTCTGGGGTACAGAGGTCAGGGGGTCTGAGTTTAAAGCTAGCTTGGCGAATTTGCTCCTTTGGGAATCAGGATTGATTACCTCATGGGAGCGGTTTCGCTTTCGCTTTTTTGTGGTTCTGCTGATATTTTGTTTAATCAGACAGGATCCTTGCGGAAGCGGTACCGGCCTCTTCGTTCTTGGTAATCTTACCCAGAATGAAGATGGCTTTTTGGTACGCACTTTTCCTCCAGTTGCTGGATGCCTTGCGGGTGTTTGCTGCTTGCTTTTGGACATACGGTCATGTATCCTGCGCTACAGGCGTAGAGGATGTAGATGGTTTGGGGAGCGTTTTCTCGCTCTCCACAATTTTCTTCTGACTAAAGGCGAGCAGTTCATCTTCCGATGAAGTGCCCGGGAGTTCATTTTTTGTTGTATTTTTTTCTTTGTTATTTTTATTAATTTTTGGGCTTTGGTCCCACGAGTAAGACGGAAAATGGGTCGGTCCCAACAGAGGCATTATGTCGGGATAAGGCCAAATACGACAGACCTCGCCAGTGCGTCTGAAGCAGGTCGTTAGAAGCTGGTTTAACCCATATCCTTGCATTCTTGGACACTGTTTCATGCGTTAAAGCTCTCAATCCATCACTAAAATCAGGCACCTTGATCCGACGGGGTTAAACTATTGAAGAGTTAAAAGTCCTGAACAATGCTACTTGGCCTAAATAACCTCATCTTAACATCGTAAACGACTACTGTGGTAGTTATTACTGGCTGACACCCTCGTGGAGGGTTAGGATGAAGATTTTCGCCTTGCCTACTACAAGCTTACTACCTCGGTTAAATATGAAAGCCTTTTATGTTTGATTTAAGAAGGAAGTATTCATTGGTTTGTTAGTGTTATTACTCCTAATGTGGTATGTATGGTATGTTAACTGAGATTTATTCCCACATTCCCACAAGGGTAGTCGGTGGGAATGATACGCATATGTTTCGAAGAATAAATCTGATAGTAATGATGGCACGCATACGGGATAGCACAATGGATGTCATTGGCATTTATGATTAATGTGCTTCACTGGAGTTTTCGTTTTCTGGTCTGATGAGCTGATAAAGATATATAAATATGTTCACGGTTGAATCTCCCCAAAAGGATAAAAACCAATCCCTTTGGGTGAAATTTCCCATAACGAAAATTATTTAAGTTCCATAAAGGGTATCATAGAGCAGGCCATAATATTGATTACCATGCCACAGAAAACATTTTTTAATGTGAATAACTTTGGTAAAGTAGCCAGAAAGCAATTAAGAGTTGGAAAATTAAAATAACAATAATTTCGAATGCAAACTAGGCAAGTATTTGTCTATAGAGACAAAAAGAGGCTTCCCATGTTTTTCACGTTCGAAGATCAGACGAATGGAACCTGCATATATGTACATAGAATCTATTAGATTTTGTTAAGTCAGTGTAGTAGAAAATGATATTGATATACAAAATTAATGTTATAAAGTACTTTGGAGCACTGTGGGAGATTTTAATACTTTTCTCGAACTTTCATTATGCTCCAGTAGAGCGCTTGCAAAAAATTGCACTGTATTAAATGCTTGCACAAATGAATGAATTCAAATTGGTTTTATAATAGCATCCACTTTGCTAAATGGATTAGATTTGCGGCTTCATGTAGTAGAATAGTAGATTTTAAAAATGATCCTCAAATGTTATAGATCTATTACATATGCATCAGGACGGCAACTCTGTGTATATGCAACTAGGGTTACAGTAGTTGAATAGCAGATTTTAAAAGTGATCCTTAAATGTAGTAGATCTACGGTAATTTTGTCTATATATCGCTAGTGTCATAAGATATCAGCATTCGAAAGAATTCAAGAACTCATTGTGAAAAAAAGAAACAGCAGATTACCGAAACTGCGAAAGGTGGTCCTAAATGCCTCAGATTCTTCAAAAGATGTTCGAGTTTTTTCACTCCTACAGACTGGGCTACGATGTAAAAAGCTTACATTCGTTCGAAATCATCCATTATCAATCTTTTCGCACCCGAATTGTTTCATTTAAACATCGCCGAAGTGTTGGATACTTAGCGCCCCTCTATCGCGAATTTCACCGTAAGTGCTCGTTTCTTTATCTTTGTATTATATTTAACAAGTATTATTGTATTAACATTTTTTCACCATCCAAATGTCTTAGAAAGCCCATGTAACATACTTTGTTGACAATCATACAAATAAATGAGCTTTATAGATGGGTCCCACCCGTTCATCCGTTCAATCGCAATACACTTGTACTAGGGTCTGCACATGGCGTGGCAAAATTGCCTCCTCACCTCCTCGTGGTGCCCGCTGGATAGCTATCTGATAGTTAACTAACGACGAGCGTATGCTGAGTCTGACGATATATGTGTAGCTGAACACTCAGACCTGCGTAAGCACATCTGAGTGAACTTCAGCGCGCATATGTTTAACCGGACGAGGCATCTCTTGTTGACCTGATTGGCTGAAATATGCGTCTCAGAAGTCTAGCAAGAGCTCCTTAGAAGAAGGACGTGCGGCGGATGAATTCTCTCGATGGAATCAACGGTGACGTCTACAGTCCAGCGGATACCTTACCGGAGCTACTTCAACATATTTGGAGCTGAGGTTTGTAAGGATTTTCAATACTATGTCAGGGTATTGAAAAAGAGATGGTGGCGGATGAACCCTTAACGGACCACCGGCAGCGCTCATATCCCCGAAGTGGGTTACTGGCATCGGTGTATCCGGCCTCTTGTCCTAGGGGTACACAAAAAAGGATCTGGTCCTCCAGGTTGGGGGTTGTGCCGTCGGGTGAACTCCCCACCACGTAAAAAACTTTTGGTTACGAAGCAACTAATAGCCTCGGATACGGATGATGACGGACTGTTGACGACCCAAGCAAACGTAAAAAGGACAACGATCTTCGTGTCTGCACGTGGAATGTTAGGTCCCTCTACATACCACGCGCAGCCGAACAACTTGCGGAGGCCCTGGAGTCTTTTAAAGCAGACATTACCGCCATCCAATCCGATCCTAAAGAAAGGAGCAATTTTCTTAAAATAGGTTTAATGCGAAAAAACAATGGAAAATAGTAAAGGAAATATTAGGTAAAGGTTCTAGTGATAGTGGTCTTAAATCGTTTAAGCTTGCTGATAGTTACACTACGTCCGATGAATTAGAGATCAGTAACGGTCTTAATACTTTTTTTTTTTAAATATAGCAAAATCATTTGCTAAATCAATTTTAAAACAATCAAAACTAGTTCCAAAAGGTTTCGTAGATGAATCTCTGTTAGACACTCAAATAGTGTCATTCTTTTCCTTTGGTAGAGTAGATGAAGCTGAGGTGGCAAATGTTATATCCCATCTAATACCAAAGCATTCATGTGGGTCTTATGCTATAAGCAACTTGGTTGTAAAAAGAATTCGTAGTTTAATAATTAGTGCACAAACCCATCTGATTAATGGAAGTTTTGAAGTCGTAATTTTTCCTGAGTGTCTTAAAACGTCTATCAATGTACCCATATACATATAAAAAAGGTGATAGAACTGATCCTAATAACTATAGGCCGATATTCTTGCCCTCGGTTTTCTCAAAAATTGTCCAGAAAATAATTACCAATAGAATGCTTAAGTTTATTGAAAAATACAAGCTACTCAGCGCATCTCAATTTGGTTTTCGGAAAGGGAAATCAACAGAAGATGCAATAATGCCCTTTTTAGGCAGTTGATAAAAATAAAAAGATAGCTGGTATGTTCTTGGACTTAACTAAAGCAATTGACCTGGTTAATCATAAAATTCTATTAAATAGAGCTGTGGACTTAGAAATAATATACTAAGTTGGTTTTCATCCTATCTCTGTAACAGAGAGCAGCATGTTCGTGTAAATGCAACTATGAGCAATCCCTTCCCCTGTACGGCAGCTGGTGTCCCACAGGGATCTGTACTCGGCCCTCTGCTCTTTAAAATGTATATTAACTCTATTTTTCAGTTGCCCTTAAATGGTAAAATTGTTGCTTTTGCTGATGACTTGGCTCTTTCTTATGCTGCTCCCAGTGCAAATGACAGATGAATATGGACTTATCCTTGATGAATGACTGGTTTAGGTATCATCAAATGATCCTTAGCACTAAGTCAAAAGTGATGTTATTTTCTCTGCCTAACCAGTTTCTTATTAATGGAGTTGTACTCCACGATTCTAATTGCAAGAACATAAACAGCAATAACAGCTGCATATTTTTAGAATCTGTTACAGAATTTAAATACTTAGGTGTAAATCTGGATAGCAAATTAAGCTGGAAGCCACACATAGCAATAGTGAAAAGGATTGTATACATGGGTTTAAATCAAATTTACCACTTACGTAAACTTGTACCGTCAACTCTGTTGGTCGCGATATATTATGCATTAGTCAATTCTCGTTTGGAGTATGGTATTTCCTGTTGGGGTAGTGCATTTATAAGTAACTTACAACCGCTCATAACAGCTCAAAAGAATACAATGAGGACAATGCTGTTCAAATCAAGATGGGAGCCCTCGCTTCCCCTATTCCAATCTACCAATATATTGCCACTTCAATATCTTTATGTATTCAAAGTATTGAGATTATTCTATGTTCGAGGTGGTTATACTCTTACAATTAGAAATGAAGTGTATTCACTACGTTCTTCAACTGACGTCATAGTTCCTAGAGTTAGGACGGAACATTGCAGACGGTTTGCCGCCAACATAGCTCCCTTTATTTACAACAGGCTGCCTGCTGATATACGCAATCTAATAGAATGCAAATCCAAATTCCTTAGTTCTTTGAGAAACTGGTTACTCTCCCGATCTGATGTAGGGGCATTAATGCAAGTAGTAATATAGTGCTTATTCATTACTATCTCACATTTTTCATATCTACCGACTTCTTTTCTCAAAAATGCCTCTCTCCTCTTAGTGCGGCTCCCTACTTTTGTAAAATACACTTGCCATTGTGATGTTTAAAAATCATAACTCCTGGTTTAAAACCGCATATAAATAATAAAATGAATATTGTAAATTAAAAACTGAAAACCTGTTAACCTGTATATCCCTAATGAATAAATTAAATTACACTGTCTGTCTAAGGAAACCCTCTGAATAGCGCCAACTACAGAGGTATAAGTTTCCTAAACATCGCATATAAGATCATGTCTGCCGTATTATGCGAACGCCTAAAACCGATCGTCAACAACCTGATAGGTCCTTATCAGTGCGGTTTTAGGCCGGGAAAGTCCACCATTGACCAAATATTCACACTACGGCAAATCTTGGAAAAACCCATGAATATAAAATCAATAGGCACCACCTCTTCATCGATTTCAAAGTTGCCTATGATAGCGTGTATAGAGATTAGTTATACAGAGCCATGTGCCATGCCAAGCTCTTCCGTTTGTGCAGAATAACGATGGAGAACTCTCGCTGCTCCATCAAAGTCGGTAAGAACATCACCAAACCGTTCGATGTCAGGAAGGGTCTTAGACAAGGTGACGCGCTATCATGCGATCTCTTTAACACAGTACTTCAGAGAATTGTACGAAACTCACAAGCCAACACCGGAGGTATAATCTTTTACAAGTCTGTATAACTACTCGCTTATGCCGATGACATTGACATAATCGGAAGAACTCAGCGGGCAGTCAATGGTGCATTTACTAGTATTGCAGAGCGGTCAATGAAAGCAAAACAAAATATATGCTGTCTACAAAAAAGGACACCCAACATCGGCGTCTTGGACAGAACGCCACAATAGACAGATATAATTTTGAGGTAGTAAAGGATTTTGTCTACTTAGGCTCTATGGTGAACTCCGCAAATGACATCAGCAGGGAGATCACATGAAGAACTACTCTTGCCAATCGTAGTTTCTATGGGTTAAAACGGCAATTGAGAAGCAAAGCCATATCTCGAACTACTAAGGTAACTCTTTACAAGACACTAATCATCCCAGTCTTGCTGTATGGCGCAGAGGCATGGGCTTTGATAAAACCGGCTGAGGATGCCCTTGGTTATTTTCAGAGAAAAGTTCTCCGAGCGATCTTTGGTCCCGTCTACATAGACGGTGAGTGGAGGAGAAGGTACAATGTCGAACTATACGGCCTGTACAAGGACATCGACTTAGCAAGAAGAGTACACATACAGCGACTAAGATGGGTGGGTCATTTAGAGCGCATGGAGCCCAACGTTCCCGCTAAGAAAGTCTTCGAATGCACCCCGGATGGACCTCGCAGTAGGTGGCGCAAATAAGTGGAGGGGACCTCAACCAACTTGGCGTGTGCAACTGGAGGCAGCTGGCTCGTAATCGTGCTGGCTGGAGCGGTTTGTTGGCTTAGGCCCAGGTCCACCCCGGACTCTAGCGCCATCTAAGTAAGTAAGTAAGTAAGTAAGCATCTGCACATGACTAAGCCTTAGAAATTGGCTTCGGTCGCACAAATAACTTCAGTAGATCGTTCTTTAGTTGGACAACAGGAATGTGGAGCAGCTTGCTTGTTCAGAAATTCTACTTTACTTCTTCCCTATACCTTTTCCTTTCTCTCCATCACTGGGATTCCGACGCTTTTAAAATCTCTTAAGAACAAAAAAATTGAGTGGATTCATCGAAGGGAGATCCATCTCTAGAAAACGATATCGCTCATTTACTTGAAGACTGTCATAACTCAAAAAAAGCGATTTTGCATAAAATGCATTTAAAGTTTTCAATTGACTACCACCTTGCAGGAAAAAGAAGACATCTTTTAATTCTAACGCGGAGAGTATACAAGATACTAATCTGAAATTTTTACACAATATGAAGCATGATAAAACGAATAATTCTGCATCGTTAACTGAAAAACAGCGTTTTTTGAGTTATGACAGTCTTCAAGTAAATGAGCGATATGTTCGTATGTAGCGTCTTCATTGCATTTCATAAAGAGATGCGTTGGCGTTACTTTAAAGTCCCTATAGACGCAGAAATGTCCATTCTTTTTTATGCCCAGTTTTTCGAAATGTTCCTTAAGTCTGCAGTGACTCGTTAACATGCCTTTCAAGATCGGAAGTCAATTCTTGCCTTTAGCAGGTTCTGTTTCTGGTCTGGTTGCAGTATCTCAGACGATCTTTGAATTATTTCAGTTGGGAGATACCATTCCAATGCTTGCGCATTTCCTCTCCTATTCTTTTCTTATTTTTCCCGTATTTTGAGCGGTCGTCACCCAAGGCAATGTTCTGGTCCAAAGAACGGGGTTTTCAAACCATTTCCTGCTAGTGCACCATCTGCTTCTTTTCCCTCCAGCCCTACATGACATGACACACAGGAGAGAGTTACCTTATTAGCCTGGTCTAGTCTATGTCCTAAGTTCCAACGTTACATTGAAATTCGCTTACAGAACGTAAGTACATACCATATATCATAACTAAAAACTTCACTAAGCGCATGCGCGGGCGTCGTGGCAAGTATGTCAGACCCCTGCGCGTGAGGTTCGAATTCCAGAAAACACCAAATGTTTTTTTTTCACGGTCCCCATGAACGTTTGACAAATATTCGAGAGTATTACAATAATGCAAAGGCTTCTCAAAAAAAAAAAAAAATTGGGCTTCGGATACGGCACAGAATTGTAGATCGCTTCCATGCATGCGAAAATATTTTCTTCTTCTTTTTCTTCTTCATATTTCGGCGAGGTTGTGATCTAAAAATAAGGCATCATAACTTTCCCCCTTCACTGTATTTCTACTGATCCGCCTGTGGGGTTCGCCTGTTTGACCGCAGTTAAAATCTGCACGCTTCCCGACTTTGGATCACTTCGTTACTAAGGCAAACCAAATGCTTGCGTCGTTACATTTGTTTGATCCAGGTGTTTATAGCCCTGCCTTTCTTTCGCGATGTCTTTAGAATGCTCATTGATATTGCCTTTTTAACGGGTTTCAAATGACACCTTCTTTGAAAGTGGCAATATCAGTTGAGCCAGTCACGCTCTATTTATCGTGAGATGGTTTTGGATGGCTTTTCATAAGCTTGGAGATGAGAATTCTGAGCCATTTGAACCCCATGTTCAGAATGATGTCATCATTACCAATTCCAAGGACATTGCTGATAAATTTAATGATTATTTTGCCTCTGTTGGTACTAAAGTTGTGTCAGATAATTGTTCTGGACATTCTAATTGCGACTGCTTAGCTTATGAGAAGTCATCCTCTCAGAGCTTTTTTTTTGTTCCCATCACGTCTTTTGAGCTGTACAAAATTATTAAGTCTCTTAAGAATTCGAATTCTGACACAACTGAGTGCTTTTCAAATAACTTCTTTAAGAAAATTGCTCTGAACATCTGTGATATTTTATCTTATTTATATAATAATAGCATTTTAAAAGGTGTTTTTCCTGACAAGTTAAAACAAGCCGAAGTGATACCTCTATTTAAGAAAGGTGATAAAACTTCAATTAATAACTACAGGCCAATTTCTTTACTTCCTGTATTTACAAAAATTTTCGAAAAAGCTGTAAAAAATAGAATGGTTAAGTTTTTAGAAAAAAACAAGTTTTTTAATGAGGGTCAATTTGGCTTTCGTTCCGGTTTCTCTACTGAGGGAGCCCTCCTGAATTTCTGTTCAAATACATACAATGGTTTCAATAACAGAAATTTAACTGCGGCTCTCTTCGTTGATATAACCAAAGCTTTTGATACCATTGATCATAAACTACTTTTGGACAAGCTGTACAAATGTGGTTTTAAAGGAGTAATGTATACCTGGCTATGTTCTTATTTGTCTAACAGAGTGCAAAGGGTCAAAATTAATGGTCAACTAAGCTCTAGTAGTTTTATCTCTGTAGGAGTTCCCCAAGGTTCTGTGCTTGGTCCTATACTTTTTTTAGTTTTCATCAACTCGCTTCTTTCACAAAAATATCGCAGCAAAGTAATTGCGTTCGCTGACGATATGGCTTGTGCTTTTCAAAGTGATTCTGCTCTAAATCTTTCCGCTGATATTAATCATGACCTGGAAGTCTTAAGCCATTGGTTTAAAATGCATAAAATGGCTACAAGCGATAAAACCAAGATTATGTTTTTTAGTCCAAGTGGTAAGGAAGCTGACTTTGGACCATTCACTGTTCACTGTGCACTGTTTAACTTGTTCGTGAATGATATTCCGGCTGTTTTAAAATTTTCGGAGTGTCTGATGTTTGCGGATGATGTGAAATTATATACATCCGTATCTTCAATCCACGACTGTATCAGTTTCCAAAAGGATATTGAACTTTTTCTAAAGTGGTGCAAACTCAACCATCTAGAGCTCAATATTTTAAAGTGTAAAATCTTTAGTGCTCACCGAAAATTGGTGCCTGTGACTTTCACCTATAAGTTTGGCAACGAACCCCTCTCAAAAGTCAGTGAGGTAAAAGATCTTGGTGTTATTTTTGACTCCAAACTAACTTTTTCGGCTCATATTGATTTTGTTGTATCCAAAGCGAGTTCTATGTTAGGTTTTCTAAAAAGAACTTCAGCAGTTTTCAAAGACGTGTATACTCTAAAAACGATTTTTATGTCATTAGTGTTGCCAATCTTAGAATACTGTTGCGTCATTTGGTTTCCATTTTATAAGAACTCTGTCATAAGGATAGAGAAAATTCAGAGAAGATTCACGCGTTTTGCTTTGCGAATTCTAAGATGGCCCGACGGAATGCCTGACTATTTTTCAAGATGTGCGCTAATAGACTTAAAAACCCTAGAAAGCCGCAGACAAACTCAATGCGTTATTTTTATAAAAGATATCTTAAGTGGCAATGTTAAATCAGCCGAGTTACTTGCGCTAGTTTCCTTGTATATTCCAGAAAGGAACATAAGAAACAGGTATCAATTATTTCATGTTCACAATCATCGGACTAATTATGGTCTAAACGAGCCAATAACTCGTTCAGCAATACTCTATAATTCTGTTTGCAATGAGGTCGATCTAGCAATGAGAAGAGATAGTTTTAAAAAAATTGTTCAAAATTTATTTAATTTTTTAAGTTGAGCGAATTATGTAATGTAAATTTAGTCGAACTTAATTAATGTTTGTAATCAACAGATTGTTAAATCCATTGATGAATAAATGAATAAATTAAAGAGAAATTAAATTAAAGAGAAAAATTTAAACATTCTAAAGATATCTGCTACTCGGAAGTAGAGGCACAGACATTTTTTGAGTCACGTTTGTGCTCTGCCAAATGTTTTAATATTGAGAGTGTTAAATCCTTTAAGTATCTTGATGTTTTGCTGGACTGGAAGATGAGCTGGTCGGCCCATTCCGATGCCCTTAAGAAGTATCTTATGGCTGTCACTAGGCAGATTTACATTCTAAATTCATATTGCTCTCGCGATCTTCTTAGGTGTATCTATTATGGCTTAGTTCAATCTAAGCTTGAATATGGCATAGTTTCCTGGGGTGGTGCGTATTACAACAAGTTGTACCCGCTCCTTATTTCTCAAAAGCACGTTATTCGTATAATTTGTAATAGAAGTCGTCATACTAGTAGTTTAATGCTCTTCAGAAGTCTTAAGCTCGATTTCTTCACATGAGTACTAAGCTGCCTTAATACCCGGTCTAGCTAGACCAGGTACTAGCTCTGATACTCGGTACCAACGAAAAGATAGTACTTGTACATTTCTTCACATCACTAATACTGGATCTAAGTTCGGCAAGCGGTACTAGCAGCTAATACGTCTAAAAACTGGTCTAATACTGATTTTGACACTATTTTGGCATTTGTCGGCCGTTAGACAATTATTTCGAATTATATTCGTATTTTATTCATTAGTGAAGTTTTTTTTTTAATATTTGTGTTGCTTTACTGTTGTGAATGATTTGAGTATGTTGTTTTTTTTTTTGATTGCGCCAGGGATGTGTAATCTTCATAGAGACTAATAGCCCGAGTGCTACTAGCATGCACGATTCACAAACCTGAGTAATCGATGCCAGGAATACGCCTACGTACTAAACACACACCCTACACACTTCAACCACTCTCCCCGCGTGACTGCAGTTAGGTATTACTTCGCGGGGCTGGTTAGCAATTTATGCTATGCTTCTTGTGTCAGCTTCTTCCGCTGCTTCAGCTGCTCTTCTTAGCTTTTCTATTCTCCGCAGCTCTTTTTGTAGAGTTGTTACGAAGGAACATATTGCCATCCAATTCTCTTCCGACCGTAACATATGGTCGAGGAGTAATGACGAACTTGGCAGAGTAATTCTCCATGCCGTGAAACATGTGCAGTAAAACACTGCGTGCTCCGTATCTTCATCTTCACCTGCGCATTCCGGGCAGGATGGTGAGTTGTCATGTCCAAAACGGTGTAGATATTTGCGGTAGCCACCGTGGCCAGACAGGAACTGCGTTAGATGATAGTTGCAGTCTCCATGCTTTCGACTTATCCAGTCTTGGATTGTCGGTATAAGTTTATATGTCCATCTGCCTTTTGTTGTATTAACCCAACGAGCTTGCCACATAGCTGCTGACGCTGCCCTTTCTTCAATTTTTATCACCTTGATACCAGTGGCGTCGTGATGACTCAATGCTCTTCTGTTATATATCCTCAGCATTTCATGCGCGAGAATATCGATGGGGACCATTCTAGCTATGACAAATGCAGCTTCGTCAGAGATGGTTCGAAAGCCGCTGATTTTCCGTAGCGCACAGTCTGTATGATGACGATAGTCTCCTTTTGGTCTCCTTTGTCTTCAGTGCCTCCGCTCAGACTGGGGCGGCATATAACAGAACTGAGGTGATAGAGAGTAGAATCCTTCTAGCGTATCCAGGTCCACCGATATTAGGCATGATACGCGAGAGAGCTCCCTGCATTTGCGATGCTTTTTTGATAACAAAATCAACATGCGTTTTCAACCGTAGCTTGTTGTCCAGCATTACTCCAAGGTATTTAACCGCCTCTTTCGACCTGATGGTTTGGTTACCAACCTGAAAGTTGGCAAATTCGACAGTTTTCCGGCTGGTTATAAAAACAGCTTCTGTTTTATGGTCAGCTAGTTCTAGTCCGGCGGATATTAGCCAATCTTTTATCCGGGCAATTGCTTCATTTGTAGCTGATTTTACTGCATGGATCTGTTTAGCTACTGTCACGATTGCAATGTCGTCGGCGAATCCAATTATCGTTACTCCCCCAGGTAGCGCTAATCGTAGGACTCCGTCGTACATGATGTTCCACAATAGTGGCTCTAAAACCGATCCCTGTGGAACTCCCGCAGTTACGTTGTAGTATTTTACCCCTTCATCGGTATTGTACCTCAGCTTCCTCTTGTTGAAGTAGTTCGTCACTATCCGTAGCAGGTAAAATGGCGTATCCATCCTGGCAAGTGACCTTCTAATAAACGACCAGTCCCCAGAGTTAAATGCGTTCTTAACGTCCAGCGTTACTACTGCACAATACTCCTTTGTGCCATAGAGCCATCTTTCGCCTTCGATGGCACCTTTGGCGATATCAACTACCGCTCTTATGGCACCAACAGTAGATCGTGCTCTTCTGAAGCCAAATTGGTGATCTGAGAGGGCTCCTTTCTCTTCTGCTACCGCGAGTAATCTATTATAGATTATCTTCTCGAGGATCTTTCCCATGGTGTTCAATAGGCATATTGGACGATAGGATGATGGTTCTCCTGGAGGCTTCTTTCCTTTGGCAGTAGGAGCAAATGCTGCGTCTTCCATTTTTCGGGAAAGGTTCCTTCTTCAAGGCACTTCTGCATTGTTGATATGAAGAGGTCTGGTCTTTTTTTTACAGCTGCCTTTACTGCCTTATTCGGGATGCCGTCTGGTCCCGGCGCCTTGTTGTTGTTGCTGCATGCCCTTTGCAGCTCCTCGTGAGTAATTAAAGGAATATCTTCTGGATTGACTTCTCGTATAATATTGCACATAGTAGCAGGCCTTTGAGGGAAGAGGTGCTCTACTATGGATCTCAGCATTATCGGACATGTTATTTGAGGAGTCCTATAGCCCTTCAATTTCGTCATCACCATTCTGTTTGCCGAGCCCCATGGGTTAATGTTGGCTTCTTGACAGAGACGTTTAAAACATGCAGTTTTGTTTTCCCTGATGCTTCTATTTAAGCTACGTCTCGCCAGTCTAAGGGTGTCCAGGCACTGTTGGAAATCCGCCACCTTCTTGATCGTTGGACTTTGAGCCGGGCTTGTAGACATGAGTATGCTGGTAGGTATGCGGTATCATGTGGAAGAGTGTGTGATTGGTTATTTTTTTCTTTACTTTATGTTTGGTACCAATGAAGAATGAAGAAACAAGAATTAAAAAACGATAGCGATGAAGCGAAAAGTTCACATCGTCCCAAGTATTTATTGTACTCCGTTGTGGCATATGGTAGATACGGCGCTCAAATCGACGAACTTCCACCCCTTCTTCATCGTTCTCGTACTCGATATCGTCCTCGAAATCATGAAACAAACTATCCCCACCAAAAATCAAATCCATTTTCCAGAAAATAGAATAAAAAATTAAATGAAACCAAAATAGAACACACGTGTATGTATTTACTTTTTTCATAACGACAGCCAAGAAAACATCAAAATAGAGAACTATCTCTAGTGATAAATAATTGAAATTGGCCTAATCCTGGTATTAACGACGCTAGACTGCCGATTTTGAGGGTCCAGCTAATACCGAGTACCAACTAATACTCGGTACCAAATTGACATTAGTACTTTGTGAAGAAATGACTTGATACCGATTTGAGTACTACCAACTGGTCTAATACTGATTTCGGGAGCTAAGCTAATACCGAGTACCAGCTAATACTCGGTACCAAATCGGCGTTAGTACTTTGTGAAGAAATGACTTGATACCGATTTGAGTACCAACTTTTGCTCTAATACCGGTACTAGCGCTAGTACTCGGTGAAGGAATCGGGCGTTAAAGTTCTACCTCTGAAACATCTTTATTGTTATAAAGTTTTAAAGTTATTCTTCGTGAGATCAGGCTATCTTTTAAACAGGTGCTCTTCTAGCTATCGTCTCAGAATAAATAATCTAAATCTCGCTTTAGTACCTTCTCACAGTCTGCAAATTTTCTTTAATTTCTTTACGTTTTTAATAAGTTACCCTATCATATTAGAAGCTTAAGAAATAAATCCACTTTCCTCAAAAAAGTAAAATTATGGCTTTTAGACCTCAACTATAAGGAGATTTGTGATCTACTTGGTGTAATTGTTTAAATTGTTTTATTCTTTTTTTTTTCTTAAAAATTGGCACTAAATCTTGTTATGATCCCATTACATTCTGTACTAAATCTTTTATTGTTATTATAGTGTTGTTATTATTGCTGCTTTCACCTCTAGTTCCTTTAGAACCATAGATTGCAGCTACTTTATTAATTCTAAGTTAATTTTGTTAAATTTTGTTACATCTAGTTTATTGTTCTGTATTCTGAATTAATATTGAAATAAATTGAAATTGAAAATTGAAAAAAAAATTGAAATTGAAGTATTTGACCACCTCCCTTACTTCTTCTACTGTAATGTCTGGTATTTCTATATAGTTAGAGGTGGCTCTTGAAAAGTATAGCCGGGGAAACTGCCCATTCAAAAGTCATTCACAATACTGCAAAAAAAAAAAAAATGTTTGGCGCAACAGCTCTTTAAAGTGCCAGGGCCTAGCTTCTCGCAACCACTCATGTTGTGCGCGTTATATTTTTCCACACAAATGGAAGGGACCTACAGTTTAATGCCGAATCCGAACGGCGATTTGAGAAGCTTTTTCATGACAAAAATACTCTCGGATGTTTGTCAGACGCTCGCGAGAGGTGGGACCGTGAAAAAACTTTTTGGTGTATTTTGGGAATCGAACTTGGAACCTCATGCGTAGTGATCCGACACACTAACTACTTACGCCACGGCGCCCACAAGAACTCACAATACTGCCGCCACTTCTGCAGAATTTTGTCGTCAACCACAAGAAGCTGGCCATGAGCATTGTCAATGACCTTTGGCGAACGAATCTCCTGAGCATTCTTCCTTCTTTGGGCGGATACTTTGAAGATGGTTGCGCTCTTGTTCATGTTGTGTCGTCGCATCTTCTGGATAGCCTGATTTGCCTCGGCAATCGGGGAAGATATTTCCTCCAGCTCCCGATACAGGCCCTTCCTACTCTCTGCTTGAAGCTGGGCGCACTTCTTTTCGCTTTTTCTTGCAACATCTGTATTCCACTTGGAGCCACTATTCTTCGTCTCTATTATCAGAGAAGCACTTTGACTAAGCTTTGAAAGCCGCTTTCTTCTTTTTTTACTAATTCTTTAGCTTCATGCGAAAAATATAACGCACGCAATACGAATCGTTGCGAGAAGATATGCCGACGCCCTTCATGTACTGTCGCGCCAAATATGTACGTATGTAAACACATACGCAGCAGAAATGCCATTTACTTTAATCATTCGAATTTATGAACTCCTTCCTCGACCTTGGTCGTATGCGGAAGTAATACAATGTCACTGTGTCGCCATTAACGTTATTACGTTTGACTTACACTGCCCCATCAATTTCTCTGGTCATCTGACGAACGTGTTTTTACCTCAACTCACATATCCATTAGCCAATCCACCCCGGGCGTAGGTTGTTGTTGATTACTGGAATTAGTTCCTCGTCTTGATGTCAAGGCTCATAAAAGATATCACTGTCTGGGTTGATCTTACATGATTTACGAAAGTACTCGTAAATCACTTAGCGGACTTGGGAGTTTTTTCTTATATCTATTTATGCGTCATGTTTTATAGCTTGGGAACCTTGTTATTTCTATACTTTCAGTTGATCGAAAAATTTAATTAAACATTCAAAGATTCTATAGATAACAATGCTCTTAAATATGGAGGAAATAAAGGACGAAAATAATTATTTTTTATTTGTACCGACATATACATATGTATGTAAGTATCTAACAAAGGCACGTGATGTGCAGGGTGGACCAACTACAAGTTTCTTTTTAAAAATGAAATAAAATAAACAAAATGAAATTTTTTCTATGCATTATGGCTTTATTAGTAAGAGAAAATATTTCCATTAATTGCGGAATACAACGTCGTTTAAGTGGCTGCCTCGGCTGGCCTCGCAGTAGCGCATTCTATCACTCCAATTTTCCAAGACTTTGTTCATGGTTTCGGGCTGTAGTTCACGGATCGCTTGGATGATATTGGCCTTAAGTGGTTGAATCGTTTCCGGATTGTTGGAATAATATCAGTCTTTCACGGTTCCCCACAAAAAAACGTCCAAACGGGTCAAATCGCAGCTCCGAGGCGGCCAATTGACATCGCCAAGACGCCTGATAACACGATTTGGGAATTTGGTGCGCAAAATACCGATTGTGGCATGGGCTGTGTGGCATGGCGCGCCATCCTGCATGAGCCAGAGGTTCAATTTCAGTAAAAAAAAAAGTCGTTAACATGGCTCTGTAACGCCCACCGTTGACCCAGCCTCATTTTCGAAGAAAAATGGTCCAATGATGCCACCACTCCACAATCCGCCTCAAACTGTCACTCTGTTTGCACAAACTTGCGTACAGCAGGCGCGGTGGGTGCTTCATTTCGGCCAAAACTTCTTTTCAAAAAACGCACTGTTTGGGCTACACAGCACTCACTTTGGAAATAAGTTTTCAATATTTCCAAATGTTGTTCAATCGTAAAGCGAGTCATTTCGTTCCGCGGAGGTATGATACTGACTTTCTGTTAAGATTTTCAGCGGGAAACAGCTATCAGACAAGAGTGTTTTGGTTGAAAGAGTACGGATGTCCTTTAAGAGCTCGGAAAGCTTAATTTTTTGAACAATTCTTCGGGCTGATGTGTTTGCATTATTTCGTGCATAGGTACCAGTGGCAAATATTTTAGATAGTTATCAAAGCAACAACCAAAGAATTTCCTTGAAAATGCGGAGATACGGTCGTACCTTCTTTTATTATATATATTGTATAACGAGCAATATTATTAATAACCACATTAAGGTTCCTGCTGCTACAGTAGTCAACATTACAAAAGATTTCACAATCATATAACAAGATCGGTAAAAGCAAAGATATTGCAATTAATCTGCATTTCGTTGGTGTATAAGATTGAGTAACCCACAAATGATGTAGAACACCGTATACATTTCCGATTGTGGTGTTTATGTGATCGGACCATGTAAGACTTGGATTAAAAGTCAGCCCTAGGTTTCTGGCCGTGTTAACATACTATATTCAATTGAAGACTGCCCAAGTTTTATTGATGGAAAGAAATACGTGTCCTTTTTGCATTAAGAAATACGTATTTGAAGGTTTCTTTTGTATTACAACGTCTTAGATTTTGCGGGGTTTAAATGAAGTTTGTTTTCCTATGACCATAATAGAATGCAATCAAGATCGTAATTAATATTCGATATGCCATGAGCTGCAGAGTGAAGAGGGCAACTAGTAAATAACTGAGCGTTGTCAGCATACATGTGCACTGAACAGTGCCTTACAAGACTCGGAAGTTCATTAACATAAAGAGTGAATAGTATAGGACCGGGAATGGAGCCTTGTGGAATACCATTATTCACATAAAGAAAACTAGACGCTCGACTGTTTACAACATCAGACTGAGACCTTTCAATCAAGTAAGAATAAATAAGATTCGTTGATTGAACAGAAAACTCCAATATTATTTTTTTTTTTTTACATAGAATGGAGTGATTTACGGTGTCAAAGGCTTTGCAGAAGTACAGCAGAGTTAAGAATGTGACATGTTTTTTGTCTAAAGACTTTCGTATTTCATCTACTAGATATAATAATGCTGTCTTACAACTATGGTTAGAGCGAAAGCCAGACTGCTTAGTATTTAATAGGTTGCTTATTGTTAGGTATTTTTTAATCTGCACTAATAAAGCATTCTCAAAAACTTTAGATAAAAATGGGAGGATTGCGATTAGTCTATATTCTGTTGCGTTGCCAGTTTGCTTCTCGGAATGGGAATAATTTTCGCTTTCTTTCATTGGATTGGGAAGGTAGAAGTTGTAAGGATTGTATAGAATATGTGTGTAATGAAAGGTAGTATTACAGGAAGAACCATATTTACAAACTTCGTATGAATTTCATCAGACCCGATGGCGTGAGAACTTATTAAAAGTATCACTTCTACAACATCCACATCTAAAACTCTGCTAAAACTAAGTTCATTTTCATTAGAATTATGGTTTTAAAAATCCAAATACGAGTTTATGGTTCCCTTGTTTTCGGATCATAACCTCGCTGATAAAAGGAAGAAGAAGAAGATTTCCAAAATCAAGAGACATGTATAACAGATCGTGTTTTGAAAAGCCTGGGGCAGAACGTTGATTATAAAGTTTAACCTTACTAAGATCGCTTATGAGAAATACATCTAAATGTGTATTGGAGTCAGTGGAAAAGTGAGTTGGTATGGTCGAGTTTACTGGGATCAGATTCAAAGCTTTCATACTATTTTAAAGGTTACACATGTGTTTAGATCAAGCAGATTGCAGTTAAGATCATCACCAAGAATAATACTTGTGGTGTAGCAAGTCATCTGCTCAAGAATATTAACGAGGGTAGCTGTGGATAAATGTTTGTTTGGTATATATGCTGCACCTATTAAAATATTTTCATTAGCGCATTGTATGTTAATGAAGATGTATTGAAGTGGACATTCTACATCCGATCTACATACGAATTTGCAATTTATCTCCTTGGGGACATAAATGGTAGCGCCACAACCCATGCGATCATTAGTATCGCAACGAAATAACTTAAAGCAATCGAGACCATATACCGTGCCACAAATTTCGGGACAAAACCAAGTTTCAGATACGCAAACAACATCAACCCTAACGCTAGGGTTAACAAACAAATGGCGAAACTCATCAATTTACTCAGTGCAAATTGTCAACCTCTTTAAGAAGGTGTAGTGCCTAAATATGTTTACATTCTCACTCTAGAATAACATTTTGATAGAAAACCTATTTTTACTTCCTACTTCAGAATCAAATATTCGATATTTTTTTTCCCAGGGTAGGTGAAAAATCTTCCATAGACACTATGAGAATAGCAAGCGAGTGCTCATAGTAGTGTCAGATACTTACTGACTGAAAAAACACCTCCTTTCGATATAAATTTGTTAGATATCGCAACTAAGTATAACTTATCAAGCAATTTTTCTATCACGAAATAAGGGGTGGCAATGGTGTAGTGGTAAGATCGTCAATTGCCACGCTAATGGTTCATGGTTCAAATCCTGATGTCAGCAAGTATTTATTTATTTCTCATGAAATATATAAAGTCAGTCCGATCATTTGCAAAAGCTTCTGTGAACACTACTGCGAAGGCATAACACTGGCAGTAGCTTGGTCATGTGGCTGGAAAAATTGTTCGCTCTGTTGATGATGATTTGCCCTTGACATCGATTATCGGGAAAAAAGTACTGTGAATCAGAAGCAATGACAATAATAACAAAGAAATGTCCCCAGTTATCTGGACGCCACCCCCGGAGAATAGCTGAAGCATAAACAACTGAGCTTCAAAAACCACTACACCAACATCTTTCTCTCTCTCTCTCTATCCATCCTTTCCAAAACGCCCGCACTGTGTGTAAACATGTTAAAGGTATTCATAACCCTTTGAGTGCGCGCAAATTATAAAAAAAAAAAAAAATAAATAAAAACGTTTGACAGGTTACTTTCCACTGAAAGATCCTGCATGTTCCGCAATCTAGACGCTGTTAATCATTATCTCGTCAAGTCGAAAGGTTTCGTCCTTTGAAGTCGGCGCAATAAATTGCTCTCATCCAAAATTTGTAGGACTGTATTATTGACATGTCGGATTAGTCGGTTTCTATGCTTTCTCGCGAAGCTTCTAGTTTCGGCTTCGATTGTCGGAATTGCGAGATCCCTGTGGATATCGTCGTTTCTAATATATTGTACCACGGTGCTTGGACAATTTCTCTTAGCACTTTATTTTGAAAAGTTTGTAAAATATTTGCATTTGTTTTCTTGGTACAACCCCAAAGTTGTATGCCGTAGGTCCACATCGGCTTTACTAGTTGCTTGTATAAAAGCAGTTTGTTCTCAATACTGAGCTGGGAATGATTTCCGGCTAACCAGTACAATTCCTTATATTTTATTTCGAGTTCTTTACGTTTCATTTTCACGTACGAATTCAATTTCAGCCTTGCGTCTAGTGTCATTCCCAGGTATTTGGCCTCGTTTGCAAAAGGTATTCGGGCCGAGTTTAGGAAAATTGACAAGTCATTAGTTTTCTTGTAACTGAAATTCACGTGAATAGATTTAGATTCGTTGAGGGTGATCTGCCAGTCCCTCGTCCATTCATTTACATTATTCAGCGCGTTTTGCAGTTTTTCAGTCGTTTCTTCGATTGTTTTGCCTACGGCTAGGATAGCGGTGTCATCGGCAAACGTAGCTAGGATAGTGCTATCTTCGTTCAGTATATCACGAGTATATAGCAAATAGAGAAGCGGCCCAAGAACGCTTCCTTGCGTACGCCGGCCGAAGTTTCTTTGAGCTCGGAGTATTCGACTCCATGTCTAACACGAAAGATTCTAGAATGTTGTATAAGCATACAGGGAAAACTTGTCGTAGTTTGCCTTTCAAGCCATCATGCCACACCTTATCAAAGGCTTGCGAGACGTCAAGAAATACGCTTGAACAAATCTTTTTTTCTTCACGTGCCTTCTCGATAACGTCAGTAATTCTATGCACCTGATCAATCGTCGAATGCTTACTTCTGAACCCAAACTGGTGGATAAGATTATTTTCTTCTATAACCGGTTGGAGACGCCTTAATAATATCCTCTCGAAAATGTTCGATATGATTTGAAGAAGCGAAATTGGTCTATACGATTTTACTTCATTTGGCGGTTTTCCTAGTTTTAAAACCATTATGACTTCCGCAACTTTCCATTGGCTCGGCACGTGTTTTAATCTGAGTGCAGCATTTACAATATGGCGAAGCTTAATCAATGCTTTTCTAGGTAAAACTTTGAGAATTTCTCCGGTAATCAAATCATAACCAGGAGATTTCTTAGGTTTTAGATTCTCGATTTCATATTTAAGTTCCCTTAGCGTTGCACTTGTGAGTGCTAAATCGTCAGATGGTAAATTCGGCTTATTTATGTTGTCGTAAACCACTTGACAATCGTACGGTTTAAAGGTTTCTTCCAGGTGGGCCGCAAAGACGTCCACTTATTCTTTATCTTCCCTCGCCCATTCATTTTGATTTAATTTGATTGGCGGCGCGGGGATTTTGGGCTTTTTGTTACCTTTTACAGCTTTCCAAAGTGAATAATTGGAATCTTTTTTCGGTGTTAAACTTTCAAGGTGAGAGCGTATTGCACGATTCTTAAAATCCTTAATAGTCTTCTTGAACGAATTGCACAGACGATTCAAGTGTGCCTTATGTTGCGGAGCAAGACTCTGTTGCCATTTCTTACGCGCTTTTCTTTTTTCCTTAACCAATTCTTTTATTTCCGGAGGATATCGTAAACCGTATCTATCCGGCGTTTTCCTTGGATTGGGCGCATTATTCCAAGAGGCGAGCTGTACGATCTCAACGAAGCGATCAACTTCAACATCAAGTTTATAGGGTGTCGTAAGTGGAACGCTCAGTTCAACATGATCTTCAATTTCGTTCCTAAAACCTTCCCAGTTAGTTGTTCGACCAGTTAATCTCGCTGGCTCTAGGTTATAGACTAGTTTTTCGGTCAATGTCAAAATAACTGTGGAATGAGCAGACGACAGATCAAAGCTCTCTTTAACTTGTATGTGGTTGGTAGATATTCCTTTAACAACGAAAAAATCGATCAGGTCAGGTATTTTCGAAGTATCAGTTGGCCAGTAAGTCGGTTTGCCCGTCGAATGGAAATCACAACTGTACTCCATACCTGCCCCATAGAGCATTCTACTTTTTTCGAGCCGTATCTTGAGCCTCAGGACGTGTGTTTTGCATTAAAAACGCCGCCCATTATGAAACTAGGTTTCAGCGATTCATACAAGTTAGTAAAATCACTTTTCTCAAGCGCGAATTATAAACTCCTCGATCTCCACTTTTATACTTATAAACTACTTATAAACTTTTATTTTACTCTAAGGATTTAAACACAATTTTAATTACAAATTCATTAACAAAATTTAAATATAAATAACTCTGTATGCACACTGCTTCACGATCGAGTTGAGAGTGACGCTTAGCTGAACTGCCGCCTTCGATGCAGATCGATCTCACCAAAAACTTGAGTTTGCCAAACGGTTGCAGAGAGCATACGTACAAGCTTAGCATAGCAATTGCATGATAGCCAACTGGCTCTCCGTAAGGTGATAACGATGATGAGGTTGATCATGTTGCTATGCAGATCGCTCTGAATGAAAAACACTTGTGTTTGCCAAATGGATCCAAAGAGCATAGCTTGGCATAGCAACTGCATGGTAACCAACTGGCTCTGCATAAGTTGATAATGATGATGATGATGATGATGAGGTTGATCATGATGATGATGGTGACGATGTTGCTAGGTAACTCGCGGAACGCAGTGGACAGTAGATAGATGAGATTTTAAGAGTGCGCTGACTATTTTTAACTCGAATTGTGCACAGCTGCGAAGTTTCAAGTTCTATCTTTAGGTCTTCGGATTGTTCGATGTAGTCTTTAATAAACAAGGATGATCCCCCTCTCGCTTTTCCCGAAGGGTGGCAAGCGTGGTAATCATTATAGCCTTTTATATTTAAATGCGATTCGTTTTTTACGTAGGTTTTAGAAATTAAGCAAATATCAATATCTTTTTCATGCATAAATATTTCCAGTTCGTCAAGCTTTTGCAAAAGTCCGTTTGCATTCCATGTACATATTTTTAACATTCGTTTGTCATTCATATTCTAGTTAAAGTACGCGTTTTCCGTGAATTATTGTCAAGCTTAACCAGCCCATCGAGAATAATTTTATTTATTTTGGTTTGTTCTTCAAATTTCTCGAGAATAATTGAGAAAACATGAGAGACAGAGTCCGTCGAAATTTCAACGCTCTTTGGTTTTTCGGATGCCGCAGCCTGAGCGTAAGTCTGCACTCCTGATGTCCGAGGGTCATTACCCGGTGGCTTTTCCAATGGTAACTTTTCAGTACCGTTTCTTTTAAGAACAGAGGTCGAGCAATTCTCTGTTGTCACTTTTTCCCTCACCTTTTTGCGCTCTGAACCCGGTAGTTTCAGTTTGTCTACTGTCTTCTGTCCGATCTTACGCTTTGGCTTAGTTTGCAATTTTGATTTTATATTAAGGGGCTTAAGGAGCGCATCTCTCCGTTTTTGCAACTCCTTAGCTACTTCACAGCCTCTATAATTTGCCGGGTGCTTTGCCTTACAATTAGCACACGTTGCAGAGGTTTGTTTGTTTACTTCACAAACTTGGGAGGGGTGATTTCCGGCCCTTATCACACATCGCGGTTCTTTTCGGGAATACGAGTACGTTTGCGTATTATTGAATCCTTGGCATCGTTTGCACTGAGGTGTCAACCTTGTATTCTTGCGCATGGGTTCGATTTTGACTACGACATTCAGAATTGTTCTTATTTCGTAAATCTTATCTAAACTCTCAGTTTTATCAAAGGTTAGCATAAAAAGAGGAAGCCCGCGCTTTACCGTCGGTCGTTTCCTCGCTTTCCAATTTTTGTTTTTCCCATTTAATTAAATTTACCGCATTGACGATTTTAAAGTTTTTGTTCTTCAAATTGTGAATAACATCTTCCTTTAAGCATGAGGCATGAAGACCCTTAGCTACGACTTGTATCGGTCTTTCAGATTTATTTTCGCAAGTATACCACTGAATATTTCCAGTATTCAGTTTATTAGATACTAAGCGGTAACTGTCTGAGTCCTTCACGTTTACTTTCCATTTGTTGTTGTTGATAATAATTGGTTTGGTAAACAATTGAATTGTGAGTGAGTAGGTGCGCGTACACTGATGATGAGGTGTATCTGGAATTTCTCAATTTAATTGTTCAATGCCCATTTCGTTGGAAAATTAGGGAAGAAAGATATAAAAGCGTCATTTCGTGCATCTTATTATTTATTTCTATAGTAGTACGTATCCTTAGATATGCTTTCGTATACTTACATCCATCAGTAGTAATGGCTTTCCAAGTTGATTTCCAAATATTTCGTGAAAAAAAAGTTATTCAATGTACTATAAAATCATGCCTCCACGATAAAGTCATTATTTTCTATTTTGCATGCTAAAAGCACCCATAGTTAAGCGAATAATATTGATTCATAGTATGTAAATTTTTCGCCTTATAAATACTGTATCTATACAATTTTTCTCTTACCTACTTCCATTAACTTCCCGAAATGTGATGATATACATGTCAAAGTTTCAATGATGTAGAAAATACCAAGGAACGCCTTCAGATGACCTTAAGAAACTGGTATCAAATTTGAATGACCTCCAAGACATACTTACGCATTCATGAAGTTGGCACTCGACTGGAAAACAAACCAACTCATTCCGACTACAAGAACTTTGAATTCTGGGAATGGCTATTTTTATTGAAGAAATTCATGAGACCCTTCTCAGAAAAAAGCCATTGATTATGCGAATAATTCGAAGACCACCTTTCACAAAATCGCCTCTGTGATTTATGATACCACTGACCGCCGATGATTTGTTTATTTTTATTTTTTAAGTAAAGGGAGAATGAGATGCCAGTTAATGAATTGAACAGAAGACTATAACTTTGAAACAACTGTTTGCGGCTCCTTCAGCTTCTGAAAATCATCATGTGGGCATAATTATATTGTCTTCATCTTCACTTCAATTTTATAGCTTTCGAATATAAGAATGACTGAGATATTCCGGCGCTTCCATTGTATAGGAATACCATTTATTGTAAATGTAATTATTCGAATTTATTTTCTCCGCAAAGGACATTGCTTACATACTGAAGTAATTACAGTGCCATTCTGCGGTCGTTAATGTTATTACATTTGATTTACGTAGTCCCATTCTCCATTTAATCACAGGAACGTGTTTTCAGCAAATCACATTACATACGCAGGCATGGTTTGTTTTTTATTGGATGTATTATCGTCACGGGACAAGGACAAAGAGGTATAAGCCTCCCAAGAGTATGGTATATTTTTTCAGATGACATTAAGACTACTATTAGTGCTTACCGGAATGACAATGTCTTCTCTGAATAGCATCAAATAAACTGGAACACCAAAACTGAGTAAAGAAGTTAGTCATAAACAGGCCCAGGGGCCTCACAAACTTTGTTGTTGTAGAGTACATAAAATATAATTAATTTCTACATGCTATAACGATCCGGAATGCTTCAAAAGGATGTTTTTTTTTCTAAGATGAATTTTACGATAGTCAGAACTGTCGAACTGCGCTATCATCCGCCGGCTCTTTTTAACCTTTATGTTCAGTTTCGTTTCGCAAATCATGATCAATAGACTCATACTAAAGCCGGTGTGGACCTACGGTATACAACTTTGGGGTTGTACCAAGAAAACTAATGCCAATATTTTACAAACTTTTCAAAATAAAGTGCTAAGAGAAATTGTCCAAGCACCGTGGTATATTAGAAACGACGATATCCACAGGGATCTCGGAATTCCAAAAATCGAAGCTGAAATTAGAAGCTTCGCGAGAAAATATAGAAACCGACTAATCGGACATGTCAACAATACAGTCCTACAAATTTTAGATGAGAGCAATTTATTGCGCCGACTACAAAGGACGAAACCCCTCGACTTGGCGAGATAATGATAAACCGCGTCTAGATTGCGGAACATGCAGGATCTTTCAGCGGAAAGTAACCTGCCAAACGTTTTTATTTCGTGATAGAAAAATTGCTTGAAAAGTTATTACTTAGTTGCGATATCTAACAAATTTATATCGAAGGGTGGTGTTTTTTAGTCAGTAAGAATCTGACACTACTATGAGCACGCGCTTGCTATTCTCATAGTGTCTATGGAAGATTTTTCACCAACCCTCGACAAAAAAAAAAAAAAAATAGACTCATACTTGAATACTGTAACCAATTTATTCAGATTTACTTTGAAAATCGGTCGTCGATTCGCGAAACTTATAGATGACTGATTTTTATGGCGCACATAATCGCTCATATAAATACTCGTAAGCTATCCGTCGAACTGTGGATAGATTTCATACTACATACTCTCCAAATGACACATCAAAGCGTACTGAAGAGAATTTCGACGCTGCACGCCAAAGAAGATCCAAATACTCACATATCAACTCTTTGTTGGTCGCAGGGATCACGTTTCTGTTTGTCCACTACATGGAAAATGATGTGCAAAAATCTTGAATGGTAACAAAATGGACTAACAAAGGCTTTGTATGGGCAGCATCTCCCGATAGGTGTTGGTCCACTAAGGAACAAGAAAGAGCCACTGCAGCCGAAAACCTAGCAGTTCTGTTAGTAAGTCCTACTCCCACCTCCTCGTGGTGCCATCTGTGAATTTCTTCGGAAATTGCTAACGGGAGAGCACGAATGGCGAGCTTCCTGCGCCAAAAAAATAGGATAAGTCGTGTCGGTTGACCTGTGGCCCGGCGAGCCGCAACCGCAAAAAAAAAAAAAACGAATTGCTCCGAAACGGAAATCAACGCCTCGGATACGGACGGATAATTCGATGACGACCTTTGGTTATCGAACACGGACAACGATCGGATTCTGGGACGTTAACACCCTCCTGGGGGTGTTAACACTCAAGGAAGGGCCTTATAACGCCAGAGACCTCCAATTGGAGCGCAAATGCACATGGTATAAAATAGACATCTTAGGGCTGAGCGAGATAAGATGGTACGATGCTGGGGAATATATCTCGCCAACAAAAACCACTGTCATGCTCTACTCTGGTAAGCCAGCTGGAAGCGCACGGAGTTCCGGAGTAGGACTCATGCTCACTCCAGCAGCACGTAGTAGCCTCATATCCCGGAAACCCCATAGTGACCGGATATTGACAGCTAGGTTCCAGAAAAATTACCATAATGCAGTATTATGCTCCCCCTCTAGACGCGACTGAGGATGAAATGGATGATTTTTATAGCCACTTAGGCGCCGTCTTCAACTAAACGCCTAATGGGGACACCAATAAAAAAAACAGACTTGATCGATTTTCATGTAATGAAAGGAATGTCATACATAAATGTCGAATGCAAATCATGTATAGAGCCCTCTACTGATTATTCCCGGAAATAATTGTCTGGACAAGAAAGCTGTAGAACCCAGTCCCTCTTTGTAAACTTCACAACAAAAATACGGACAGGAAATTCTATCAAAGCATTATAAGACCAGCACTTAGCATAAAACTACCGCTAAAGACTGATAATCAAACGGTAGTGCATGCGATCATATGAAAACACAAGCGTTTTCACTCAGCTGAGGCCTACCAACGGCAGCACTCATACTCCCGTAGTGGACTATTGGCACCGGTGTACCCGGCCCCTCGTCCTAGGGTAATAATTAAGGAACTGGCCCTCCAGGTTGGGGGTTGTGCCGTCGGGGTAACTTCCCTACCACGTAAAAAACTACTGGTTCCGAAACAACTAAAAGCCTCGGATAAGGATGACTCAACTAATGACGACCCCAGCAAACGAAATAAGGACAACGACCTTCGGATCTGTACGTGGAATGTTCTGTCCCTTTACAGACCACGTGCAGCCGAACAACTAGCAGAGGCCCTAGACTGCTATAAAGCAGATATTACCGCCATCCAGGAAGTGCGATGGGATGGGCCGGGCAAAAAGAGGATGAAAAACTGTGACATCTACTACGGTGATTGCTACAGAGGCAACAGACAACGCTTATTCGGATGCGGATTTGTCATACGCGGTAGACTTAGGCAAGAAGTCTTAAGCTTCCGACACGTTAGCGAGCGTATTATGACTATCCGGATCAAGGCTAAATTCGCTAACATAAGCCTTATATGTGTTCATGCCCCCACGGAAGAAAAGGACCCTGCCACCAAAGAGTGTTTCTACGAGCTCCTCGACAAAACATACGAGCAGTGTCCTAAATACGACGTTAAAATCGTATTGGGCGATTTTAACGCCAAAATAGGAAAGGAGGACGTCTTTGGTAGGGCAGTTGGTAAGCATAGCCCACACGACACCACGTCTGATAACGGACTAAGGCTAATTGATTTCGCCGTGGAGCGAAATGTCACCATAGCAAGCACATGGTTTCCTCATCTTGATATTCATAAGCAGACATGGCGGTCTAATGATCATGTAACGATCAACCAAATTGATCATATTGCGATCGACGCAAGGCATGTCTCCAGTATTCTGGATGTCCGAACCTTCCGAGTGGCCAGCATAGACTCGGATCATTACCTGTTGTAGCCAAGGTACGAATGCGGATATCCCAATCTGAGCAACAAAGAAGAATTACTGTGAGAAAATTTAACGTCAAAAAGCTACAATCGCAAGAGACCGCCAGACTCTTCGCTGAACGCGTATCCCAAAATCTCTCAATCACCCCTTTGCCACCAGCATCAAGTACCGAAGACTAGTGGCAACGCTGCCAACATGCCATCAGAAACGCCGCGACTGATGTGCTAGGTCTCGCTCGCCCACCACCGCGAAACCCCTGGTTTGACGAAGAATACCGGCGAGTGCATGCAGCAAAACAAGAGGCATATAAAGCGGCGCTGCAAAGGAAGACGAGAGCTGCTCGTGAGCTCTACGAGCAAAAGAGATGGGAAGAACATCGGCTTCTCCGAAAGAAGAAGAAAGAGCATGAGAAGCGCGCGTTTGAGAATATCGAGAGTTTATACTCCAGGAACAATGTACGGAAGTTTTACCAAAAGGTAAAAAGAACGTGTCAGAGAAGTAATACCCGTACAGAAACCTGTAGAGATGAAAATGGAAACCTCGTAGTAGAATCACAGTCGGTGCTGAGAATATGGAAAAACTACTTCCGCAGACTGTATAACGGCGACGAAGACCAACATCCCGCTGTCAGGCAGAATGAACCATTCAACATAGACGATGATAGTCAAAATTTCCATCCACCTGACCAAAACGAAGTGAGGATAGCAATATCCAAGCTAAAATCCAACAAGGCTGCTGGACCTGACGGCTTACCGGCCGAACTCTTCAAGGCAGCAGGGGATGAATTGGTAGAGTGCATACACCAACTCATTTCTAATATTTGGTCAGACGAGTGTATGCCTGACGAATGGAATCTCAGCATCGTTTGCCCGAAACACAGAAAGGAGACCCCCTCAATTGCGCCAACTATAGAGGCATCAGTCTCCTCAACATTGCATACAAGATCTTTTCTGCGATATTGTGTGAACGCCTGAAACCTTTTATCAACAGCCTGATTGGAACCTATCAGTGCGGTTTCAGGCCAGGAAAGTCCACCATCGATCAAATCTTCACACTTCGGCAGATCCTGGAGAAAACCCAAGAATTCCAAATCGATACTCACCACCTCTTTATCGATTTCAAGGCCGCCTATGACAGCATCTATAGAGAAGAGCTTTATAGAGCCATGTCTAGTTTTGACATCCCTGCCAAACTTGTCCATCTGTGAAGGCTGACGATGGATAACGCTCGCTGCTCCATCAAGGTCGGTAATGACCTCACCGAGACCTTTGATGTCAAAAAAGGCTTTAGACAAGGTGACGCGCTGTCATGTGACTTCTTCAATATTATACTTGAACGGATTATGCGGAACTCACAAGCCAACACCGGAGGCACAATCTATTACAAGTCTGTACAACTACTTGCATACGCCGACGATATCGACATCATCGGAAGAACTTAGCGGGCTGTCACCGGTGCCTTTGCAAGCATTGAAGCGGAAGCGGCCAAAATGGGTTTAGCGATAAACGAGGGCAAAACTAAGTATATTCTGTCAACAAGAAGGGAAAACCAACACCGACGAATTGGACAAAACGTCACCGTGGGCAGCTATAACTTCGAGGTAGTAAGGGACTTTGTCTACCTTGGCTCTGCTATAAATTCAGCAAACAAAATTAGTGCAGAAATCAATCGAAGAATAACTCTTGCCAATCGCTGTTTTTTTGGGCTTATAAGGCAATTCAACAGTAAAGCCCTATCTCGAAAAACTAAGGAGACTCTGTATAAGACCTTGATCATCCCAGTCCTGCTTTACGGCGCTGAAACATGGACTTTATTAAAAGAGGATGAAGATATCCTTGGTCGCTTCGAGAGAAAAATTCTTCGTAAGATTTTCGGTCCCGTTTGCGTTGACGGGTTTTGGAGGAGAAGATTCAATCACGAACTATACGA
This sequence comes from Brachypalpus laphriformis, assembly GCA_945910035.1. Taxonomy (NCBI): domain Eukaryota; kingdom Metazoa; phylum Arthropoda; class Insecta; order Diptera; family Syrphidae; genus Brachypalpus; species Brachypalpus laphriformis. The sequence continues at coordinate 133,489,292 of OX246755.1, forward strand.
GCTGTACAGCGACATCGACCTAGTCAAAAAACTGCGTATTGGACGCCTGAGATGGCTAGGACATGTAAAGCGAATGGACACCAACGCTCCGGCCCGCAGAGTCTTCGAATCTAATCCCGAGGGACGACGCAGTAGAGGGAATCATCGCCGTAGGTGGCGCGCAAAAGTTCAAGGGGACCTCGACCAACTTGGAGTGCGCAACTGGAGGCAATTAGCCAAAGACCGAGCTAAATGGAGATGCTTGTTGGTTGAGGCCCAGGTTCACCCCGAACTGTAGCGCCACCTAAGTAAGTAAGTAAGTAAAGACTGATAATGACACGAATATCGAATATCTTATATGTTAATACGTGAGCATGAACTTTATCGTACGTTGTTTTAGTACTTATTATAAAAGGAGGGGGATGAAACTTATGTCATTCAAAAGGTACTGTGCCATAGATGTGCAGAAAAGCAAAAACTCCTGTGCCTATGTTTTTATTTTATAATTTGCGCGTACTCAAGGTGTTTTTAACATGTTTTTACACAGTGCGGGCGATGGAAACGTAAGACAGAGCGAGAGAGAGAGAACGATTTTGGTGTAGTGGTTTGGTGCTAAGTTGTTTACGCTTCAGAGAAACTCATTACCCTTAAGTTAGGTAAAATAAAGTGAACATACGCACATAATTTCCCCATACAAATCGCTTTAATCAATTAAATGAAAGCATTTTAAACACGTTCCTGGCTGTATGAGTTTAGATTCCTTTGTCTTCCCTGCACGGGAGAATATTATAAAAAAAGGGTTATGTAAACAAATACATAGCGTTGTTTCTTTATTTTCCCTCCGTCGAATTTCGACCACACGATATACTTTTAATAAATGTGTGCTACAAGTCGTGTGGAAGTCAACAACTCTTCACTGCTATGCGGATAAAAATGACAGATGCCCTTAACACATTAAGGCCTATTTATTGGAAAAACGTTAGGCTAGGAAACGTTGCCAGCAAACGAGGTTTTATGGAGATACAGTCCATCTAAATAAACTTACAAAGGAGTTGAAAATGTTGACTTACGAGGACCGAAATCTCTGTAAAAAAATCATATATCCAGAACTTGGATTACACTTCTGCAACCCAGTATTTCATTTCATCCGCCCATAAAAAAACTGATAACACTTGGCCCAGAAATGATGTTGATAAAGTCGAAATTTTACTAAACACCTGTCTGAAGCTTTTACCGCCAATCCCAGCGAAAGTCCTAATGTGTTTGAAAAAGCAGTCAATGAAACTATAAACGAAAGAGATCAAGTCGAACTGTCGATAGAAACATTTGCAGTAAACGAGATAAAAGCAGCAATAAAATATTTAGAGCTGTGGAAGGCACCAGGAAATTTTTTTTATTTTTTTTTCCATAGACACTATGAGAATAGCAAGCGCGTGCTCATAGTAGTGTCAGATTCTTACTGACTAAAAAAACACCACCCTTCGATATAAATTTGTTAGATATCGCAACTAAGTAATAACCAGGGTTAGGATTTTGTTGACATAAAAAAGTAAAAAAAGGCAAAACAAAACATTTAAAACGGCAAAAAAAGGCATTTATTAAAAAATAAGAAAAGGAAAGTAAATGCACATTTAGTTATAGTACATTTAACTACCAAGAGCTTTTTGAAATTTCTGGTAATAATCTTCTCCGGTTCTTTCTTAGAAGCGCCTTCAGACAGCTAAATGACCTTTCTACTTCAGCTGAAACGAGTGGAGCCCATTTAAAGCTTTCAACATTATTACCATCAATATTTTCTGGAAGTTTCGAATCCAAGTCGCCGTTCATTGCAGAATTTATCTGCTCAATAGTTTTCAGTCCCGTATTTGCATTGAAAATGGCAGTAAACTTCTTCAGGACTTCCTTTGCAATCGGGCCTTTTGCTTTTTTCAAGGTTTGCTGAATATTCTTTAAAACAGGCAACACTTCGCCAATTGATGTTCCTTGATCAGAATAATGCTAGTTCAAATTATAAGTACAGACTCTCAAAAATACCTGCCTTTTGTAAGTCTTCGAAAATTCGTTTTTTTTGGGTCGACTAAAAACCTAAAATTGATTTTGATGTACGCCAGCTGCGCTTGTACTGCTTCATCTTCAATCAATTAATTTGCAAACACAACACAGCTTGCATCGTCTTCAAGAACGCTGGCGATTTTTTTAATCCGAGCAAAATAATCCGCATATTATGTATTGCACACAAACAAGAAATATGTAGTAGAGTTATACATATATATATAACGTCTGCGGTCACATACAAGTGCAAACCGTCTGTGGTCATGTACATATTTCCATGCTGACTCTCCCCACGGACTAGACGTTTTAAATTTTAACGCGTCTAGGAATTTAGGTATGCGTATTACGTAGTGTGAGTAAGAAGCATGTTTGCACAGATATACATGCATGCAAACGCGCATTTTCTACAATTTTTTTAGCGAACAAACTTTGAGAAAAAAGCAAAATAGGCAAAAAAGGCAGAAAAAGGCAACAACGGCGAAAAAAGGCAAAAAAAGGCAAAATAAAATACATATATTTGGAATCAGTAGGACATGAAACGTGTTTGTGTAAAGTCGATACTATCTTCCGATTAAGCAAAAAAAAGAGGCAAAGTTAGCAAAATCCTATCCCTGGTAATAACTTATCAAGCAATTTTTCTATCACGAAATAAAAACGTTTGGCAGGTTACTTTCCACCGAAAGATCCTGCATGTTCCGCAATCTAGACGCGGTTAATCATTATCTCGTCAAGTCGAAAGGTTTCGTCCTTTGCAGTCGGCGCAATAAATTGCTCTCATCTAAAATTTGTAGGACTGTATTGTTGACATGTCCGATTAGTCGGTTTCTATATTTTCTCGCGAAGCTTCTAATTTCAGCTTCGATTGTCGGAATTCCGAGATCGCTGTGGATATCGTCGTTTCTACTATACCACGGTGCTTGGACAATTTCTCTTAGCACTTTATTTCGAAAAGTTTGTAAAATATTGGCATTTACTTTCTTGGTATAACCCCAAAGTTGTATACCGTAGGTCCACACCGGCTACGGTATACAACTGTGTACCAGGATATGATATCATCACTAGAAAAGAAACACTATAAAAACTTCCAGAAGTGGGTTTCAGATTCTTAACCCACTTATTTAATGCTGTGTTGTGGAGAGGGTACTTTTCTCCTCAAAGGAAAGTAGCACAAATCAGCATGATCCTTAAATCTGGTAAAAGTCTTGCAGATGTAAAATCCGTTCCCCCCATAAGTCCTCTTTCAGTAGTCTCAAAAGCATTTGAGATCCTATTTCTACTAGTTTTTCCCGAATTTGCCAATTTTCCGGAGAACTTTTCCAATTTTTCTTTCCGTGAAAACCTTACTCGGACTATTACGAACATTTAAAAAGAAAGAAAGTGCCAAATCAGTTCAGTCGTTCTCAAGTGATGCGCTTACCAAAGAACAGCATTTAATTTTTTATTTACGAGTATATAGATTATAGATTTTTCGAGGTCCCACCTCTCGCGAGCGTCTGACAAACATCCGAGAGTATTGTTGTTACGAAAAAGCTTCTCAAATTGCCCTTGAAGAGATGCATAGGGTATACCTTAGACGTCCCTCGAACCGGCAAGAGGTAAAAAGGATTAAGGAGGAGGAAAGGGCAGCATCAGCAACGCTGTGGCAACCAGGTGGGACAGCTCTACCAAAGGCAGGTGGACCCACAAGCTCATTCCCACTATAAAATCATGCACAAAGAGAGCGAGGGGGAACTGTAACTACCACCTCACACAGTTCCTGTCCGGACACGGTGGCTACCGGAAATACCTCCATAGATTTGGACACGATAGTTCGCCCCTGTGTCCAATATATCCAAACGAAGAGGAGGACGCGGAGCATGCAGTGTTCTACTGCAGACGCTTTGCAGAAGACAGAGCAAACCTACCAAGTCCAGAAAATCTTGTAAGTCACATGAGACGACCAGAGGGCGAGTGGATGGAGATCTGCTCATTCATAGTATGTGTGCAGAATGCGCTGCGAAGAGCAGAAGCCCTAAGAAGAGGCCAAGAGGCGGCCTCGGAGACTAGAGCATAATTGCTAACCAGCCTCGCGAAGAAATACCTAACGGCAGTACCGCGGGGAGAGTGGTTGAAGTGTGTAGGGTGTGTGTTTAGTACATAGGCGTATTCCTGGAATCGATTACTCAGGTTTGCGAATCGTGCATGCTAGTAGCACTCGGGCTATTACTATCTATGAAGATTATACATCCTTGGCGCAACCTAAAAAAAAAAAACAAAAGCACTGTGGTACATGGGCATATGGCAGCACAGTGGTAGATCGGTGAATAGCAGCCTTTTCCGGGGTTGAATTTTTCTGATGGCCATTCCAGAGTACGAGCCATCGAGGAGAAGACCCACCACATGAGCAAAAGAAGAAGAGAAAAAGCGTATGTATTTTAAGAATTTATTTTTGTATAAGCAAATGTACCTATAATGTATTGTTAATAGGTATTTAAGTATTTTTTCCTGTTTTGTCACAATAAATTGGAATACAGGAGGAGCGACATTTTTCTTTTGCCACTGGCGCCAACAAGCGTATTATTCCTGACCACCAGTTCGGTTTCTGGCAGAAACATAGCACGGTAGAGCAAATTCATCGCCTACTTGAACATATAAACACGGCATTCGACAAAAATAACTATTGCGCACCAGCCTTCTTAGATATATCACAAGCATTCGGCATGGTATGACACGAAGGACTGCTTTATAATTAAAAAAAACTCATTCCCATGGACTTCTGTTTATTCATCAAATCCTATCTTGAAGAACGCTTTTTCTTTGTTTAGCAAGGTGAAGAAATGACAGAACTTTACACCCCTGTAAGAAGCGGATATTTAACAAGCGGAAATTAATTGGCCTGCAATTAAGAAAATTTCACTGGTAGCTGGGAAGAAATTCGAAACTGGCCTTAGAAAATAAACTCCTTATAAGAGTATATAAAATCGTACTCAAACCAGAATGGTCCTACAGTATACAACTGTGTGGAATCGCTGCAAACTCAAACTTAGAAATTCTGCAACGATAGCAAAACAAGGTGCTTCGTATGATTACTAGCCCTCCTTGGTTTGTAATAAATGCACAACTACATACTTACTTACTTAGGTGGCGCTACAGTTCGGGGTGAACCTGGGACTCAATCAACAAGCTTCTCCATTTAGCTCGGTCTTTAGCTAATTGCCTCCAGTTGCGCCCTCCAAGTTGGTCGAGGTCCCCTTGAACTTGTGCGCGCCACTTACGGCGATAATTCCCTCTACTGCGTCGTCCCTCGGGGTTAGATTCGAAGATTCTGCGGGCCGGAGCGTTGGTGTCCATTCGCTTTACATGTCCTAGCCATCTCAGACATCCAATACGCAGTTTTTTGACTAGGTCGATGTCGCTGTACAGCTCGTATAGTTCGTGATTTAATCTTCTTTTCAAAAACCCGTCAACGCAAACGGAACCGAAAATCTTACGAAGAATTTTTCTCTCGAAGCGACCAAGGATATCTTCATCCTCTTTTAATAAAGTCCATGTTTCAGCGCCGTAAAGCAGGACTGGGATGATCAGGGTCTTATACAGAGTCTCCTTAGTTTTTCGAGATAGGGCTTTGCTGTTGAATTGCCTTATTAGCCCAAAAAAACAGCGATTGGCAAGAGTTATTCTTCGCTTGATTTCAGCGCTGGTGTCGTTTACAGAATTTGGAGCAGACCCAAGGTAGACAAAGTCCCCTACTAGCTCGAAGTTGTAGCTGCCTACTGTGACGTTCTGTCCAATTCATCGGTATTAATTGTCCCTTTTTGCTGACAGAATATACTTAGTTTTGTCCTCGTTTATCGCTAAACCCGTTTTGGCCGCTTTTGTTTTAATGCTTGCAAACGTACAGGTGATAGTCTGATAAAATCATCCAATAATACCGATATCGTCTGCGTATACAAGCAGTTCCATGGAATTTTGATAGATTATGCCTCTGGTGTTGGCCTGTGAGTTCCGCACAATCCGTTCAAGTATAATATTAAATATACGTAAGTCACATGACAGCGCGTCACTTTATCTAAAAACGTTTTTTTCACATCAAAGGTCTCTGCGAGATCATTACTGATCTGGAGCAGCGAGCATCCTCCATCATCATCCTGCACAGACAGACACGTTTGGTACGCTTGTCAAAACTAGACATGGCTCTATATAACTCTTCTTTATAGTTGCTGTCATAGGCGGCCTTGAAATCGGCAAAGAGATGATGAGTATCGATTTGGACTTCTTGGGTTTCTTCTAGAATTTGCCGAAATGTAAAGATTTGATCGATGGTGGACTTCCCTGACCTGAATCCGCACTAAAAGGGACCAATCACGCTGTTGATAAAAGGTTTCAGCTATTCACGCAGCATCTTGTAAGCGATGTTGAGAAGACTGATGTCTCTATAATTGGAGCAGTTCAGGGGGTTTCCTTTCTTGCGGATCAGGCAAATGATGCTGAGATTCCATTCATCAGGCATACACTCGTCTGACCAAATCTTAGAGATGAGTTGGTGTATGCTCTTTACCAATTCAGCAACAGCTGCCTTGAAAAGTTCGGCCGGTAAGCCGTCAGGTCCAGCAGCCTTATTAGATTTCTGATTGGATATTGCTATCCTCACTTCGCTTTCCATATTCGCAGCCCCGACTGTGATTCTTCTACGACTTTTCCATTTTCACCTCTACAGGTTTCTGTACGGGTTTTGCTTCTCTGACACGTTATTTTTACCTTTTGGTAATACTTTCGTACAATATCCTGGAGTATAAGCTCTCAATATTCTCGATCGAGCGCTTCTCATGCTTTTTCTTCTTCTGAAGAAGAAGCCGATGTTCTTCCCGTCGCTTTTGCTCGTAGAGTTACGAGCATTTTATACTTTAAAATTGTTTAAGCGAGAAAGCCAATTATGTATAAATACTCGTATATAATAAAAACAATAGTAAGAATCATTTTACATTTATAGCAACAAAAATCAACAAGCAATAAGGAGCTAATGAAAGCTTTAAAAGTCCTTACAAGGACTATAATTAAAGCACTAAAGTGATCCAAATTGATTTTAGAATTTGATTTGAAATGTATTTTCCTGAGAAAAATTGTCCTTCATACTATTACCATATAATTTACGTTTTTGTTTTGTTTTGTTTTCCAAAAAAAAAAGCATAGCAACCACCGAATTTTAAACAAGAAAGCTACCTATTGGATGTGAACATCTTCCTTAAATCCACTTCAGAACAGAAGATATTTAAACATCGTTTCTGCAGTCTTACAGCAAATAGTCGACCTTTTATTCCTAAACTTGCTCGAGGTTATTTGAGTTTCTGCTTTAGTTATCCAATATTTTCTTTATTCATGTCCATTATTTTACCTTTAGGAACTTAAAAGGGATAGATAAAAGTGAGTAATGTATTTACCTATAAAGTATATTACATAGCTGTTGGTAGGGTAGCGTAGTAAATCCATCCAAAATAGGTTGTGAAGTAGAGTTTAAATAGGATTTGGATGAATTGATAAATGGTTTGCATCACCAACCAACTTTTTTCTTCCGTGATGAGAATGAGGTGATGAAGAACTCTTCGGCGGTCTTTTATCTATTGAATTGGAATTACGGCCAAGGTTTTAATGTGATTTATTATTGTACTTTAAAACTTTCTGTTTAAAAAAGATTGAATATACGAGTATGTATGTGTATCTAAGATAAGTTTCTCCTGTTGCTGCATTCCTATTGAATATGAAGAATAATTTCTTCACACTTGTTGGATGTACGACGGTAAAGGCTGAGTAATGCCCTTGAAAATTGAACTCCATATTTGAGACTTGTTGAGAGATTGGACCCTCATGCAGTTCATAGAACAGACCAGGGTTTCACTGAACATTTTACTGGACATTTGCCGAGGGTTGGTATTTGCTAGTAATAAATGCTAACCCTATTGTTCTAAACTAGTAGACTTTGACATTAATGTCAATTTATGAATACTTTTTTCATTATACTTCTACCTATACTTTTCACATATCTTTTGTCACTTAATCTAATAAAACGTGTTTGCTCACAACTTTTATCTAAACCTTCCTTTTATATTAAATACCAAAGTATTTCTACAGGTTATGGGATCTAATTTGCTTTTCAAAAGAAAAAAATATTTTACCGATTACAATGGATTGAATTTAATAACATTACATTTTCATTCTGCGTGCGAATCGGCCTAAATTAATGGATCTACATGTATAGACAAATTGATCAGCAGAGAGAAATATGCAAGGTGGAAATTCGCTGTGAAGGCATACTTACAGCACGAAGATCTATGGGAAACTATTGAACGCAACGAAAACGTCGAAGAAGAGCGACAGCTGAGTGAAAGCGGCTCATCCGGCGTGAAAACAGTTTTGGATAAAAAAGGGACATGAAAGCCAAGTCAAAATGAATTCTTTTGATTGATCCGGCCAATTTTGTAGACATTCAAGAAGCATCGATTGCAAAAGAAGAGTGTAAAAATCTCCAGACGGCTTTTGATGACTCCGGGCTAGAAAGAAAGGTTGGGTTACTGCGAAACTTGATTACGGCAACTTTGGAAAGATGTGCTAATGCAGAGGAATATGTGAACAGGATAATGTCGGTGGCACACAAGCTTAGGAACATCGGCCTTATAGTAGGTGATGAATGGCTTGGTACATTTTTACTCGCTGGCCTACCCGTTACGCACAAGCCAATGATTATGGCTATGGAAAGCTGTGGTATGACTATCACTTAGTGAAAACAAAGATACTCCAGGATGTCAAAGCATCAGATTCAAGTGCGTTTTATGTGAAATATGACATTTAACAGCAGGCAAAAGCCAGCAGTGTTCCTTAAATTTGTGAAAGTTAACCCAGCTAACTTAAGGGGATGGCATGAAATATAAGCAAGGTTTTATATTGTGATGAGCGCTCAACTGATAACTGAATATACATATGTCTCCCGCAGCTGTCAAGAGCCGGATATTTTAAAGAAAAAGGTATGTAAGCTCTTACGTTTGTGGTTGAGTGCTTGGGATGAACTAACCTTCATCTTTCTGATTAATTTAATTTCCATTTAAAGTGCTTATGTGGGCACTGCCAAAGAACAAAGCAAGGAAAGCAAAGGAGGTCTAATAATTCCGTATTTGCCCTTTCTATCTATTTGGTTTAGATTTGGTGCAGCAGGCGAACATTTAAATATTGCCTTGATATATTTTTTTATTTGCAGGTGACATAGAGTTTTTGATAAGTAAATGAAGTTCTCTTTGCAATCCATATTAAAGCTGAATTTATCAACATTAGCCTAGTACGTGCTCACGTCCACATAGGAGAGAATGATGATGAAACTAAATAAAGCTTCTACTAGCTTCTGGGATACATGTACAAGGAGCTTCCTAGGCACCACGTTCTAAACTACCGTGACGATTTTAACGCAAATCTATTGTAGAAATCTACAAACATTTCAACAGCGTGTCGTAGTCATTTCGGCTAGATGTTCCGAATCTCTGTTAGAAGTAACTTTGTTAATCTTTTCCATCAAGGCACTGTCGCTAAGGCCAGGCTTGGTTCGATCTGTTTATACTTACAGATTCGAGAAAAATTAACTGCATTACGCGGTACGAGAAGTTTTAGATTACTCTTTCGTCAATGTCTTTATAGGGCTTACAGAGAGGCTGGTTCGTTTCATCAGAAAGTACAAGATACCAGCCGGAGTGAAGCTGTTCCTTGCAGACCACGTAAAGCATTTCAGCACTATTCTGGACGAAAATGGGGATCTTAACATACGAGTATCTGTACTCCTGGAGGCAGGAATGAGAAAGGCAGAATAAGAAAACCATACTGCAAATATTAGTGGTGGTATAAGGACGGGCGGTATTGCCTTTACCGGTTCTCTACGCCCACATTAGAGCTAGATGAGTTTTTGCATCTTCTGCCGCTTGATTTACATACAAAACTTCAAGTTGGAAACAGTACGCTACGGCTCATTGTTCTTCAAGAACAGCAGTGTTAGGTACTGCTTTATTCTTATGAAGTTTATTACGGATCATTTATATAAATCAGATACCATCCATAGGAAATAATATATTTCGACAGATATTTTATCGCAATTCTTGGTCAGGTGATACGGAACTCTAAGAGCACCAGATCTAAGCCTTCTGTGGGCCATATCCTAACCTGCGCTGACTAACACAAAATAAAAGTCCAAAGTCCAAGATACCAGCCGACGGATCTTACTTGATACCCAAATCGATGTACTCCTGGATACCGAAAATAAAGTTGCCGGTTGATGAGACGTTATGACGCAGCAGCTAGTATTCACGTACTTTGAGGTCACGTTCCAAGATCTCCTTGGCTTTGGTGCCACGCGCTATACAGGATAGCGATTTTCTCATTACACTTGATGCCAAACAAACTCCTGCTGTCAAATGTTCCAACACCTTAGTGGCACGAGTTAGCCTATCACCAGATTTACCCACAAAAATGTTCACTCGTATATCCCGCATCGCGCTCTTTGCAGGATCCTTCTTAACCTTTTTAGGGGGTTCCTTCTTCTCAACGGTGGGTGACATAGCGAAATTCGGGAAATCAATATCTTACTCAAGGCGCTACAATCCCCTGTCATCGAATCTTAAGTAGTCAGAAATCACCGCACAAAGCTTAAAATATTATGTGTGCAGAGCTGAGTCAGATTATACCTGGTCAGTACCTGTACATAGTGGTATAGAGGGACAACATAGCTAACATAGCATGCGCTGTCACCATATAACGTAGTAGCAAAGGAGAATGTTTAAAAAAAAAGCTCTGTGCCAGAGAACGCATTAGAACAAACCTCCGAAGATCACATATTAATATAATGTCAGATAGCCAAGCAACACTCAAGGATCACGTCCTTTGACTATAAGTCTAAGCTGGTTTGGAACTATTTCCAGACTCTCTTGTGGACACAAAGGCATCCGTGGTAACGAAGCGGCTGATGAGCTTGCCAGACTAGGTGCCTAATCTCATTACATTGGACCTGAACTCTTCTAAGGTTTGCCTACTACCTAGAATAAAATTCAGCTATTTCGTTGGGAACGTGAAATGCTCTCACATTGGAATGCACAACCTGGCCTAAGGCTCCACGAAATTTATTAATTTCTCAAAAAATAACTAGAGACATTCTATCAATGAGCAAACAGAATGCTAAGATCCTGACTGACTTCCTAACTGAACACTGCTCTCCCAACTACCATCTCAAGAAAATGCCCGGCCATAGCCAGACTGAGGCTAAAGCACTTTAACAAAGGTGTCACATCACCTTCTGATGTCACCTCTTCCTCAGCTCGAACTATCCTTAGCTTCATTAATGAACTAGATTTCAGATAGTTGAACTAGGTTACGTCGTAGGTGGGCGCCGTGGCGTAAGTGGTTAGTGTGTCGGATCACTACGCATGAGGTTCCAAGTTCGAATCCCAGAAAATACCAAAAAGTTTTTTCACGGTCCCACCTCTCCCGAGCGTTTGACAAACATCCGAGAGTATTGTTGTCTCGAAAAAGCTTCTCAAATCGCCGGATTCGGCTTTAAACTGTAGGTCCCTTCCATTCGTGTGAAAAATATAACGCACACAACATGAGTGGTTGCGAGAAGCTATTCCCTGGCACTTTAAAGAGCTGTTGCGCCAAATATTTGTTTTGTTGTTTGAACTAGGTTACTATTCAAACAACCAACCAGCGGATTGCACAAAAGATCATTTTAGGTCGCAGTGCTCCGGGGGTCATTCTCTGTCCTTCCTCCCCCTCTACTTAAAAAAAAAAAAAATCATAAGAACGACTTGGTTTAAGATGGGTAAGTATAATAAGATCGAAGGCCCTTTGGTCGACAATAGATCTTCGGACAACTTGGAACATTTTTAAACTAGGAAGATCACAATTAGGAACAGCGTCGTTGCCTTTTGAGAAACCAAGCCATGAGACTATGACACAGGGTATTACACATGTTTTATGTGTGTGTCTAGAAACTGCACGTATCCGAAGGAAATACTTTGGCAGTTGATTTTTCAATGACTTGGTAGCACCATAATGCTTAAATTTTGCTGGGACTGTTTTAGGTTTCTGTACCCATTATAAAAATTCTAATTTATCTAACCCAGCCTAACCTTTCCAATCTCCACTGACGAATGGACTATGGGATAGCTATCTTGAAAGGGAACCAAGTACATTTGATCTTGGCAAGTCAAATTATCTCCTTATATAGCTTAGATCGGACTTTTATCCTCTAGAGTGAGTGAGAAGTTAGGAGTTGCATATCAGCAAAGAATGGATTCTCGAAATTTTGTATAAGCTTTATTATTATATATTATATTTAAACATGAACAAAATTTGTGCGCGAGTTACGTATTAGAAATAAAATGCGAGTATTTTTTTTTTTTATATTTTGCGCGCACTCAAAGGGTTATGAATACCTTTAACATGTTTACTCATAGTGCGGGTGTTGGAAAGGATGGATAGAGAGAGAGAGAGAGAGAGAGAGAGAGAGAGAGAGAGAGAGAGAGAGAGAGAGAGAGAGAGAGAGAGAGAGAGAGAGAGAGAGAGAGAGAGAGAGAGAGAGAGAGAGAGAGAGATTTTGGTGTAGTGGTTCTTGAAGCTCAGTTGTTTATGCTTCAGCTATTCTCCGGGGGTGGCGTCCAGATAACTGGGGAGATTTTTTGTTATTATTGTCTGCTTCTGATTCACAGTACTTTTTTCCAGATAACCGATGTCAAGGGCGAATTATCATTAACAGAGCGAACAATTTTTCCAGCCACATGACCAAGCTACTGCCAGTGTTATGCCTTCGCAGTAGTGTTCACACAAGCTTTTGAAAATTATCGGACTGACTTTATATATTTCACGAGAAATAAATAAATGCTTGCTGACATCAGGATTTGAACCATGAACCATTAGCGTGGCAATTGACGACGTTACCACTACACCATTGCCACCCCAAATGGAATGGTCAACATTACGAAAATTTATTGACTCAGGCACGTGAAGTGATCGTGCGGAAGCGACGTGGGAAACTCAGGTACGGAGCTTTGGTTTTGTAGGATAATGCACCTGTTCATACGACGCGAGCAGGGTTGTCGCTGGAAAATTTGAAAAAGTCGAAAAAAAGAGTCACGGAGTAAAAAAAAGTCACAACAAAAACAAATAATGTAAAAATTGTAACGACGTTAGAACCAGAGAACTGCATGAATCCACTCATTTGCAGTTGTAAATCATTCGCTAAAACACGAGCGAAGGAAGACAAGCAACTATGAATCGACACTCATGAATATTTGAATGTGTAGTAGGGTCGCACTCAAAGTATTCACTCAATCAGAGCATTCACAAATCTGATTCACGAGCCTTCGAATGGTTTCAAGTAGCTGGTATTGAATAAGTGTAAAATTAACAGGATACATATTATGGAGGCAATAAAGTGTGATGGTAGCTAATCCTTTCTTGGAACGAACGCGAATGTGTGTGAAGGCAGTGAATGTTTCGAGTGGCTTATAAGACGAGCTATTTTCTGCAGTTCTCCATATATCCATTGATATGATAAACTTATAAACTAACATAAAAAGTTTGTATTCGACAAAACAATACAAAAACATAAATAAATACAATAATTCAAAAAAAAAAGAATGCATTAGATTATACAAAAAAAAATAAATTAAATTAAATTAAAACAGTACGATTTTCTTGTGAAAGAACTAAATGGAATTCTTGTTGGAAAAATATTTTTTATTCGAAAATGTTTCAAAAGTCTCAAAATAAAATAAAAAGGATCAATTAGAGGTTTTTTTTTTTAAGCCGGATCATAGAGTCTTTTTGCGTCAAAAAAGGGTCAAATTGCGATTAAAGTCGCATAGCGGCAACGCTGTGCGCGAGTTTCGAGACAGTCATTAAAATAGATCGGTTTTTCAACGATAAACCACCCACCCTAACCCTATGGCCCCGAGCGATTTTTTTCTTCATCTCAATTTGAAAAGCAGCTACATGGCCAGATATTTGCAGATGAGAACGAAATCAAGGCGGACGTAGAAAGCCATTTTGAACGCAAAGAAAAATAATATTTTTTCGGTGGTATTAAGGCACTGTATGCCCGATTGAGAATTACAATTTTTTAATCGAATCTCTTCTTTCACTTAACGCCTTAGGGCGCGAATTTATCATCCGCCCCTCGTTTATATTTATTTGGGGCGACAGCTCATGAAGTGCCTAGGCCTAGTTTCGCACAACCACTCGTGTTGAGTGCGTTATATTTTACGAATTTTTTATATGTTACGAAAGGAAGGCGCCTACAGTTTTGTGCCGTACGCGAAGGGCAATTTTTATTTTTCTTTTTGAGAAGCTTTCTCGTGATGACAATACTCTCGAATGTTTTTTCAGCCGTTCGCGAGAGGTGGCACCGTAAAAAAACTTGTTGATGTTTTCTGGGATTCGAAGATAGAACCCCCCGCACAGTGGTCCGACACACTTTTCACTGCGCCACGGTGCTCAAATTAAAATGTCATTTGTTTTATATTCATTTTGTTCCTTAAAATCTAAGGAACAAGAAGCTTACGTTAACGAAACAAAACGAAAATTTGCATTTTGAGGCAAATCGAAAATAAACTACGAAAAAGGTAATCATGTGTAAGCATATTCAGAATCCAAACCAACGTAGAATGGAATAGTCTCTTAAACAGGGAAGTGTAATTTACCCATATGCATTCATGTGAAAGTGAATACATTCCTTATTGCAACTTTGTTCCTATCAAAGTCAGAAGAAGAAATGTTAGATGGCATGAAAATAAGTCATGATATGAATCTGCATTCGAAGGAGAAGAATTCCGGCCAAATGATTCTTTCAGTGATTTTCAAAATTTATTGCTATCTATGGTAACCGAGAAATTTCATTAAGTTATGACTCCTGTAGAACAAACAGTCCTTAAAGATTTCCCTAAAACCCTACCTACCCTTTCGAATGAAATGAAGTCAGGCAAAATGCATATCTTTTACTCCATTGCCACATAAGTTCAAAGAGCCAAATATCAAGATGACTTAAGACTAAAATTTATTTGACATTTTTTTTTCCTTTTTTGGGTACGAAGGGAAGTATCCGCAGATGGGTTCCACCACCTCTGGTTTGTGTGATTTAATAGCTGAACGCGGAACTAACTATAAAGAAGAAGGAACTGGAATTTATTACATGAAAATTAAGCTTTGTTTCATTTAATAATAGTCCTAGAAAGTTTTAACTTAAAGGATGTTGTACAAATGAAGTTAATAGCGGAACACAAAATATGTTGTTTGTAGAGTTTAAGGTGAAGCACAAGTAGTTTATAAACTTATTTTTGAATAGCGAAATTATTTATTACTTGAAAATATACGTAGTTTACAGTACGGCGAGCAAAAGGATGGGAGACTCTAATAATTGAAATAAAAAGTTTGCATTTAGTGTACTTCATTCAGTTTGTGTTTGCTTAAGTGAATCAAATCACAAAATGGCCTATATACCAGAAAATCTTCGAATTTTTTGACTCGAAAGATGCTGCATTAAAAAAAAAAACAGTTTTCAAAAGGCGGTGAGCATAAGTGGAAATGAACCTTTAAAAATGGACACCCAAACTCACCTGCGAGACTATTGACATGAAGTTCATAGCTATTTTGGATTGTACCCGGCCAGCTGGCGAGCGGAAAGAGCCGACGACGAGACTCACGTACTGAGACCAGCGTTGCCACTTTTGCTACATATGTAGCAAAACTGCTACATTTTGAAGTTCCATGCTACATACTACATCTTTCCTCATTATGCTACATTTCTCCGGACTGCCTAATAATTATTAATTGTTTTTTTTTGCTTTTAACTCATATTATTAACTTTCATAAAAGTCGATTTCAGAATTATGTTAAGTTCAGATACTGTGGAATTAATTTTACTGGCTAAGGCGCTATTGAAAGGTGTGGCAATATTTGAGCCCTTGAGTTTTAAGTTTGGAGATACATAAAATGGCTTGTCAAACGGTAGTGCATGCGATCATATGAAAACACAAGCGTTTTCACTCAGCTGAGGCCTACCAACTCCTACTCTCAACCTCCACGCGGTGACAGCCGGGTGCCTAGTACCTTAATCCAAGAAATGGGTAACCAACCCCGTTTGGCGGATTCTTGGTGGCAGCAGATGAGAGAGGGGGGGAAGAGTGCTTTTCTCACTAGAGCACTTCTTCCTGTTCCAGGCGGCAGCGGACGAATTCCCTAGACGGAGTCAACGGTGGCGTCTATAGTTCCAGTTAGGTTGAACTTAGTGAATACCTTGCGCGAGCTGCTTCGACGTATTCGGATCACAGGTCGGTAAGGAATTTCCAATGTTGGTCAGGACATTGGAATAGAGATGGTGGCGGAGGAGCCCTTAATGGGCCAACGGCAGCGCTCATACTTCCGTAGTGGACTACTGGCACCGGTGTACCCGGCCCCTCGTCCTAGGGGAATAATTAAGGAACTGGCCCTCCAGGTTGGGGGTTGTGCCGTCGGGGTAACTTCCCTACCACGTAAAAAACGCATGGTTCCGAAACAACCAAAAGCCTCGGATAAGGATGACCCAACTAATGACGACCCCAGCAAACGAAATAAGGACAACGACCTTCGGATCTGTACGTGGAACGTTCTGTCCCTTTACAGACCACGTGCAGCCGAACAACTAGCAGAGGCCCTAGACTGCTATAAAGCAGATATTACCGCCATCCAGGAAGTGCGATGGGATGGGCCAGGCAAAAAGAAGATGAAAAACTGTGACATCTACTACGGTGATTGCTACAGAGGCAACAGGCAACGCTTATTCGGATGCGGATTTGTCATACGCGGCAGACTTAGGCAAGAAGTCTTAAGCTTCCGACACGTGAGCGAGCGTATTATGACTATCCGGATCAAGGCTAAATTCGCTAACATAAGCCTAATATGTGTTCATGCCCCCACAGAAGAAAAGGACCCTGCCTCCAAAGAGTGTTTCTACGAGCTCCTCGACAAAACATACGAGCAATGTCCTAAATACGACGTTAAGATCGTATTGGGCGATTTTAACGCCAAAATAGGAAAGGAGGACGTCTTCGGTAGAGCAGTCGGTAAGCATAGCCTACACGACACCACGTCTGATAACGGACTAAGGCTAATTGATTTCGCTGTGGAGCGAAATGTCACCATAGCAAGCACATGGTTTCCTCATCTCGACATTCATAAGCAGACATGGCGGTCCAATGATCATGTCACGATCAACCAAATTGATCATATTGCGATCGACGCAAGGCATGCCTCCAGTATTCTGGATGTCCGGGCCTTCCGAGCGGCCAACATAGACTCGGATCATTACCTTGTTGTAGCCAAGGTACGAATGCGGATATCCCAATCTGAGCAACAAAGAAGAATCACTGTGAGAAAATTTAACGTCGAAAAGCTACAATCGCAAGAGACCGCCAGACTCTTCGCTGAACGCGTATCCCGAAATCTCTCAATCACCCCTTTGCCGCCAGCATCAAGTACCGAAGACCAGTGGCAACGCTGCCAACATGCCATCAGAAACGCCGCGACTGATGTGCTAGGTTTCGCTCGACCACCACCGCGAAACCCCTGGTTTGACGAAGAATGCCGGCGAGTGCATGCAGCAAAACAAGAGGCATACAAAGCGGCGCTGCAAAGGAAGACGAGAGCTGCTCGTGAGCTCTATGAGCAAAAGAGACGGGAAGAACATCGGCTTCTCCAAAAGAAGAAGAAAGAGCATGAGAAGCGCGCGTTTGAGAATATCGAGAGTCTATACTCCAGGAACAATGTACGGAAGTTTTACCAAAAGGTAAAAAGAACGTGTCAGAGAAGTAATACCCGTACAGAAACCTGTAGAGATGAGAATGGAAACC
This sequence comes from Brachypalpus laphriformis, assembly GCA_945910035.1. Classification (NCBI taxonomy): domain Eukaryota; kingdom Metazoa; phylum Arthropoda; class Insecta; order Diptera; family Syrphidae; genus Brachypalpus; species Brachypalpus laphriformis. Next base: position 133,507,210 of record OX246755.1, read on the forward strand.
TTGTAGTAGAATCACAGTCGGTGCTGAGAATATGGAAAAACTACTTCTGCAGACTGTATAACGGCGACGAAGACCAACATCCCGCTGTCAGGCAGAATGAACCATTCAACATGGACGATGATAGTCAAAATTTCCGTCCACCTGACCAAAACGAAGTGAGGATAGCAATATCCAAGCTAAAATCGAACAAGGCTGCTGGACCTGACGGTTTACCGGCCGAACTTTTCAAGGCAGCTGGGGATGAATTGGTAGAGTGCATACACCAACTCATTTCTAATATTTGGTCAGAGGAGTGTATGCCTGATGAATGGAATCTCAGCATCGTTTGCCCGATCCACAAGAAAGGAGACCCCCTCAACTGCGCCAATTATAGAGGCATCAGTCTCCTCAACATCGCGTACAAGATCTTTTCTGCGATATTGTGTGAACGCCTGAAACCTTTTATCAACAGCCTGATTGGACCCTATCAGTGCGGTTTCAGGCCAGGAAAGTCCACCATCGATCAAATCTTCACACTTCGGCAGATCCTGGAGAAAACCCAAGAATTCCAAATCGATACTCACCACCTCTTTATCGATTTCAAGGCCGCCTATGACAGCATCTATAGAGAAGAGCTTTATAGAGCCATGTCTAGTTTTGACATCCCTGCCAAACTTGTCCGCCTGTGCAGGCTGACGATGGAGAACGCTCGCTGCTCCATCAAGGTCGGTAATGACCTCACCGAGACCTTTGATGTCAAAAAAGGCTTTAGACAAGGTGACGCGCTGTCATGTGACTTCTTCAATATTGTACTTGAACGGATTGTGCGGAACTCACAAGCCAACACCGGAGGCACAATCTATTACAAGTCTGTACAACTGCTTGCATACGCCGACGATATAGACATTATCGGAAGATCTCAGCGGGCTGTCACCGGTGCTTTTGCAAGCATTGAGGCGGAAGCGGCCAAAATGGGTTTGGCGATAAACGAAGGCAAAACCAAGTATATGCTGTCAACTAGAAGGGATAACCAACATCGACGAATTGGACAAAACGTCACCGTGGGCAGCTATAACTTCGAGGTAGTAAGGGACTTTGTCTACCTTGGCTCTGCTATAAATTCAGCAAACAAAATCAGCGCAGAAATCAATCGAAGAATAACTCTTGCCAATCGCTGTTTTTTTGGGCTTATAAGGCAATTCAACAGTAAAGCCCTCTCTCGAGCAACTAAGGAGACTCTATATAAGACCTTGATCATCCCATCCTTTATTAAAAGAGGATGAAGATATCCTTGGTCGCTTCGAGAGAAAAATTCTTCGTAAGATTTTCGGTCCCGTTTGCGTTGACGGGTTTTGGAGGAGAAGATTCAATCACGAACTATACGAGCTGTACAGCGACATCGACCTAGTCAAAAAACTGCGTATTGGACGTCTGAGATGGCTAGGACATGTAGAGCGAATGGACACCAACGCTCCGGCCCGCAGAGTCTTCGAATCTAACCCCGAGGGACGGCGCAGTAGAGGGAATTATCGCCGTAGGTGGCGCGCACAAGTTCAAGGGGACCTCGACCAACTTGGAGTGCGCAACTGGAGGCAATTAGCTAAAGACCGAGCTAAATGGAGAGGCTTGTTGGTTGAGGCCCAGGTTCACCCCGAACTGTAGCGCCACCTAAGTAAGTAAGTAAGATACATAAAATAAATTAAAAAATCAGTAACAATTTCTGCTCCCCTTAAGAAGTATTTCTCATTTTGCTTACTATACGAGATACTGTGCAGTGTGCAATGTGTTAACACTGTTAAGTTTTTATTTATTTATTTAATCTTTTTTCCAATGAATTCCTATAAGTTTGTTTAATTTTATGAATGCTTTATCAATTAATTTATTACTTTTTCTTCTATGTCTAAGTCGTTGAAATTAATGAATATTTTTGACAAACAACTTGCAGCCAGTGCGGCCATTCGTCTGAAAGCCTCCTTTCAGTGGTCCAATTATCACATTGACCACTCCTCGATCCTTGATCTTTTCAACTTCACCCACGATAACACGGACCACACCCCACCGAAACTGAGATTCGACCGAAACTTCCGTACGAACATCCCTGAACGGGATGAATAGGACGACTCTCCGAAGAAAGTCTCTCTGAGACCGAAGGTGGGGTGGGTTGTCATTGCAGCATTTATCAGGAGGAAATCATGGAGATAAGGAAGCCATAGTTCTGGTTTATGTGTAATGCATCATCTGTCAGGCAATCAAGTCCCTGGAATCGTGCTCCATCACTTCAAAGGTCGCCCTAAACTGCCGTTTATCTCTTACGGAGATGACCGAGCAGTTCAACATTCACCGATGCTGGGAGGCAGGCAACATGGACATTCCAGGAAACTGCAGGATGGTCGGGCTCGACAGACAGGTTACAACTCTAAGGATTTTGCCTGATAGGCAAGCCTTAGGTATGCCCCTCGCTGCATGAAGGCATCTACTAAAGCTGAAAGCTATTAGCAGGACCAACCACAGATTGGTAAACGGCTCAACGTGTCATATTTCGAGACAGATTTGGTCTAAGCTGGACCAGAAACGCAGTGCCTAGTTGGTCAAGCTAAAGCCATCACAGATTAGGTGCGTTGTCGATGTCCTCACTGGTCACTGTCTTATAGGCCAACATGCCAAAAGACTTGGCCTCTTCTCAACGACTTCTGCAGGAGCTGTAGGGACTGGAAGGAGGAGGAAACCATACATCGCCTCCTATGCACTTGTCTATGCCTGTCGCATAAAAGAATGCTCCATCTAGGAGCCCCCTTCCTTGAAGACCTCGGCTATCTGGTCTCACGCGTCATGAGTATCCTCGCCTTATCAAACGCTCCGGTTGGTTTTGTTAGTCCATGGTAACACAAAGGACCTTTACTGGATAGCCAATCTAACCTCATCTGACTTTAGTTGTTGAATAAGTATTTTTGTTATGTTCTATAATATTTTTTATTGTTAAAACTGAATGCTGTAAGTTATAACGCAAAAATAAAGAAAATTAACAAAAATTCCTATTTTGCTACATTTTCTTTGAAAATGCTACACTTTTCTAGTCAGTACGCTACATTTACTTTGGAAGAAGTGGCAACGCTGACTGATACCCTTCAGGCCTGACTCCAAAGGGTTCTCTGGTTTACCAGGCTCGGCAATATACGAAACCGTCTTTCGTCGCTTTGTCGTCTTGAGGCTTACGCTTTGCTACCCATGTTTGGACGGAACCAAGGAGACCAATTATTTATATTATTTGTGTAGAATTATCTTGCACTGCGACCTTATGGTCTATTGTGCCCGCTGCTAATATCTTGGAGGGGTTTATTCCCTCATTAGAGTATCCCTCGTATTATAATTTCTTCGGAATTACGAATATCTTTGAGGATCATACACTTTTACTTGCCTTGGTGAGAATAGTTCACCCTAGAGCTCCCTCGCCAATCCTGTTTCTCTGAGGAATATAAGAATGGGAAGTGGGTCCATGGCAAACATATCTTCATCTAATATTTGGCACTTGCGCAAATTTTTCAGTCTTTTGTGGGTCAGGGCCCTACAAGGCTCCACAAGAGGTTCCGAAGTCTAGTTGGACTCATTGCAGAATTTGCAAAAGCCTTCATTGGTTATTCCTAATATCCTTAAATGCTCCCTGAGTTTGTAATGTCTCGTTAGGAAGCCTCTTACGATGTGTAGGTTTTTCTTGTTAAGCCGATGCATGCTTCAAATCTTTTCTGGTTATAGCATCCGTTCAGGTCCAATGAACTGTTCTGCTGCTCCTTGTCTTGCCCAAGCGTCTGCTTCTTCGTTATCTGTTATCCCTACATGACCGAGTATCCAGGAGAGGGTTACTTTATTATTTCTACTTAGTTCATTAAGTGGGTGTAGGCATTCCCACTTAAGAATCGACTTAATGACATAGGAGTCATGTTCCTTAATACCTACTTGACTATGTCACAATGTGTCGTTACTACTGTATCTTTTTTCGAGATTGAGTTGGACACATCTGTCTATAGCACAAGTACTTCGCATTCTTTCGAACTGATGTATTTCTCCCTTATAATCCCTCCTTTTGCCATCTTTAGGATCGTCCGCTTTACATTTTGCTCAATTACGAGGTGAAGCGTAGTTAGCTATAAAAGTTTCTCTATGGCCGTAGTTGGACATATTCTCATAGCCCCAGTGATACAGAGGCAAGTCAGTTGTGCTTACACTAGTTCGATTTGTCTACGCTATCGCCCCATATGTGATAATTGGTCTCACAATGGCAATATACATCCATCTTATAGAATGCTCGGGTTAAATCCTCAAAACTTATCTCCTCTGTGTGATTTTTCCACATGAGTTTACTGTCTAGGTATAGTCCTAGATACTTCATTTCTTTGACTGGTGTTAATAACGTGCCCGACATTCGGATTGGCTACAGTTCAAGTTTACTTTTCTTCGTGAATGGTACTATTGTGATTTTAGCCGGGTTTATATTCAGCTCAGCCATGCAGCACCATTCTTAAGTTACTATTAGAACCCTTTGTATGATATCACATATAATTACTTTACTTAGGTGGCGCTACAGTTCGGGGTGAACCTGGGCCTGAACCAATAAGCCTATCCATTTAGCTCGGTCTTTAACTAATTCCCTCCAGTTGCACACTCAAAGTTGGTCGAGGTCCCCTTAAACTTGATTCCTAGGACATGAGAGTGGATGAACACCAACTTTCAATGTTTGTACTCTCACTTTCCATTTTTAAGATACTATCTTTGTAAGAATAAAAACTGAACAAACTAAGAAATCAATTATTGAAATGTTTCCATTGTTTTTCGCAAGTTGCTAGTAACAGTATGTAGTACTGTTATAAGAAAAACTAAAGCAAGATAACAGAACAAAAAACCGGTTTGACTGGTTATATGTACATATGTACTTACTTGTTCCGTGCTTTTCGGAGAATTTAAATTCTCTAAGCTTATCTAAAAAAAACAATATGTTAGGTGGGACATATGTCCATAATTCCTAGAATGGACATCTATAACGCTTCAGAGAGGGAGTTTTTCCCGATTAGTGGAAGAAATAGAGGCCCGTGCTACTACCCAAGGGAGATCCATCAGCTTACGGCCCGCTCTGTATGTTGGACACAACGGGAAAAGTTCTGGAGCGCATAGTCAGTAACAGAAGAAGCCAGTGAAGAAGCTGGTGGACTATCAGAACATCAGTATGGATTTCGAAAGGCACACTCGACTGTTGATGCCATTAAGGTAGCGGTTGACATAGCGCAAAGGGCCATAGTAGGAAGACGATGGAGAAGAGGCGCAAATCAGTACTGTTGCGTCATAACACTGGACGTTAAGAACACTTTCAACACCACGAGTTCGAAACACATCCTGGAAGCGCTGCGAAATATGAGAGTTCCAATTTACATCTGGGAAATTGTGAAGAACTATTTCCGAGAGAAAGTACCACAGGGTTCGGTCCTGGGACCGATGGTTTGGAGATGACGTTTTTGATGCCACCAGTCGATATACTATCGCAAGAACTACAGATAAAGTTTCTAAACAATAGGTAGGAGGGACGGCTATCCCACACGGATGCGGACACAATAGAAAGAAACACAAGTCTGAGGGAGTGGCAGTAGCGCTGGAGCCTTTCGTCTAAGCGCCAATCGACTTACCGTCTTATCCCAATAAATGAAACTTGGATAAACCGCAGACATGGTGATATTAACTTTTACATAACACAACTACTTACGGGACATGATTGCTTCCGGTCATATCTATACCGCTTTAAGAATGATGACTCCCCCAACTGCCCATCATGCAGTCATACTCCCGAAGATATAGAGCATGAATTGTTTTACTGTCCAGGTTTCCAGCTACAAGAGAAGCAGTGCAAAGAGTACTCGAAGAAACACCAACTCCTGAGAATGTGTTATAGAACATCACATGCTAGATTCCGAAAATAAGTGGAACGTAGTGAGCTCGTATTCCAAGGATATATGCCAAGAGTTGGGGCGACTAGAGCGAGAAATGAGAGAGAGCGAGGAAAACAAAGAAAGTAACATCGTGAACGAGTGTAGACACGCAGGTAACGCAGGTATACCATATACCAAAATATATGCCTACGCAAACGAAAAGGCAGACGGACATACACACATACATGCGAACACAACAACAACACACAAATGTTTAACCGAGATACGGAACGACGAAATGTCAAACCTGCTCCTGCGAAGGAATGCTTTGACTGGCGGTGCCGCAGTGGAGCAACAGGACAGAGAAATAGGAGGATTTTTTTTTGCACGTAACTATGCAGGAGCATGGAGTCGTGTATAACTCGTAACACTGGCTACAAGTATCCATAAAGGATTTTTACCCCTACCTGCGCACCAAAAAAATAGAATAAATAAAAAGTAAGTCCATAATTCGATATGGGACTCATGTCCCACTCAAGTGGGACGTAGCTCCTGAAAAAAAAGTCAGACTTATATCCCGGGGACTTATGTCCCTGCGCTAGAACGAGTACCCTTTTTTTATGTGTATAACGTTTTGATGCGATCGCTCGCCATAGATCACGATCACTGGCAAATTGAGTAGTGGAGAGCGCTGCGCCTGGTGTGAAAGGAGAACTACTGGCTTACTATTACTCCCGCATGGATTTTCGGCGCTGATCAAAGCGCTGCCTACTGATCAGTTGGTGTCCGTGTAATTGGGGTTATTCAGGAATGCTGAAACTCTCCGGGATTTCCAGATTATGCTTACGATACGACCGATCAAGGCACATGGACTTCCAGGCGAGAAGGAATAGCGCTAACCTCTTCTCGTCGTACTGCCCTTGTGCAATATTAGGTTAGGGGATATACATACGTATCCTACAAGCGTGGAGTACATATACTTGTTGTATGTATATGCAACGTCACTTGTTCTATTTTTATCCGGCCGTATCGTAGTTTATTCCTATAGAAATAATTAAAATTTAACACAAAACAATTAACTAATATACTTAGTACTAGCCTTGCAAATATATGTACATGTGGACAAAACGTGGTTTTGTCGAGAAAAGGCTTCACGAAGAGGGCTAGGCACCCTTGGCTGCTCGAAAGGAAATTGAGAGAGAAAGGCTTAGAACTGCTACTGGTGGTATATAATGAAAAATGTGTCACTGTATCGCGTTCAGTGATAGACTAAGATCAATTGTTCCGAATTTGGGTGTGACGTTATTAGAAAGAAGTTCGAAATACATCACAATGAAGAACACTTCTTCTTCCACTGCCCCACAGCAGCAAGGTTGACTGAACTAATGATGCGCCAACTCGAGTTGATAAACCGGGTCAAACCGAGTTACAGCTAAACCGAGTCAAACCGAGTTACATTAATATGGAACCGATGGAACGAACCGAATAATTTAAAACCAAAACCGCATTCAACCGAGTTGAACACACGACTCGGTTTAAGTTGATTACTAACACATGAATGTACTCGTATATAGAGTTGAGTTGGTAAACAGTCTATTGTATTTGTATAAACCGAGTTGCACTGCCCGATTCCTCGGTTTCGGTTGGGTTTTTCATGAGACGGTGGCACCTGAACTGCTTGCTCCTGTTTTCTCTCTTTGTGGGTTTTCTTTACATAGTTGTGTGTTTTGGTGTGTGTTGCATCGAACCAAGTGTTGAGCGTATATGTATATAGCGAATTCAACCGAGTTGCAAACTGAATTAATATCTATTTTGAATTCGTATTCGGTTCCGTTTTCGTTTCTTATGTGACTGAGTTAGCCAACTTGGTTTGCCCTTTGTCGATCATTTCATGATGCTAATATTCAGGTTCCTTATTCATCAAAATGCATGTTACTCGGGATACAATCTCGCAAGTGTAATTCTCCGCTTAATCTCTCCACTTACGTCACTTACGGAGTTCACCATAGAGTCTAGGTAGACAATGTCCTTTACTACTTCACAATTGCATCTGTCTATTGCGGCATTCTGTCCAAGACGCCGATGTTGGGTGTCGTTTTTTATAGACATCCAATATAATTTGTTTTGCTTTCATAGACCGCTAAGTCCATCTTCACTGCCTCTGCCTTAACACTCGCATATGCCCCACTGACTTCTTCCAACTATGGCAATGTCATCGGCGTAAGCTCGTAAATGTACAGATTTCTAAAAGATTGTACCTCCGGTGTTGGCTTGTGAGTTTCGGACAATTCTTTCAAGTATTATGTTAAAGAGATCGCACAATAGCGCTTCACATTGTCTAAGACTTTTCCTGAAATCGAACGGTTTGGTGGTATTCTTTCCAACTTTAATGAAGCAGCGAGAGTTCTCTATCATCATCCTGCATAAACGGACAAGCTTGGCAGGGATGCCGAGACTAGACATGATTCTGTCTAATTCGTCTCTATAAGCGCTATCATAGTCAACATTAAATTCGATAAAAAGATTGCGCATTATCTTTTAATTTATATTTATGGGTTTTTTCCAAGATCTGCCATAGTGTAAATATTTGGTCAATGATGGACGTTCCTGCCCTGAAACCGCACTGATAAGGATCTATTAGATTATTGACGATCGGTTTTCGGCATTCCCATAACATGGCAGACAGGATCTTACCTCTCTGCTTGATCTCTCTTAAGGCAAATATGCGTCTATTTTGCCAGCAGAAATTTATCCATGTAAATGTAGTGGCCAGGACTACATTGTATGAGATAGGTTGACAGGTTGTAGTATTTAGATTTGGAGTTATAGTTAAGCGACGCTTAAGGTCTTATTCAATCCTTTAACCACTTCCAAAATAGTTCGTGAATGTAAAAACTCTCTGAATTCGGTTGCATGGGTGCGCACGAACCTGCAATTCGTCTTCCTGAATCGTCGGTTAGGGCACAATGGTGTGCGGTATGACTCTCCAGGATGCACTCTGACTAACAGATGCTATCGAGCCGAAATCAGCAGTATTCTTTCCGCAAAAAATATTGAATGGCAAAAACAACTCGGATTAAATAAGTAAGTAATCATTTTTGAGCTTGAAAAAGTTGTTATTAAACCAATATTAGAGTGAGCATCGTGGCGCAGTGATTAATGTGTCGGACCACTGCGCGTAAGTTTCCATGTTCCAATCCCAGAAAGCACCAACAAGTTTTTTCACGGTTCCATATCTCGCGAACGTCTGACAGATATCCGAGAGTATTTGTTGTCACAAGAAAGCTTCTCGAAAACAAAAAAGGCCCTTCGAATATGGCATAAAACTGTATGTCCCTCCCATTCGTGCGAAAAATATAACGCACACAACACGAGTGGTTGGGAAAAGCTAGGCCTAGGCACTTAATGACCTGTTGCGCCAAATTTATATATTATAAGTCTATTGACTATTCTAGAAGTATATTCCTAGAAGTATATTTTTTCAAATACATATTATTAATTTATACGTACTTATTAGACTATTTCCAATTCATAAAGCCCAAATGCCTCTATGTTTTTTTTGCCTTGCTGTATTTAGATGTGTCCACCAGACGTACTAAAGAACAGTCTCGATTCAGTATTACGAGACTATTCGAGAGGTGAATCCAGATTAATTTGATACACTATTGCGTTGAAATTTATACTACAGTCCTTCTCACCCGAAAACTTATTCTTTCTACTTCTCACTGTAATACGAGTACTTCCAACATTCTCCTCAATCTTCTATTGCGTTTCGAAAATAGTTCTAATACAAAAACACCTGCACTCATTCCAGTCAATATGAATAGTAATTGAAATGCCCCCACTAAGTTTTGTAACGTCATACTCGCAGGACCTATCTTATTCATCTCTTTCTTCTGAATCTGATCCCTTAGTGCGGGCAAATGCATTTCTAAATATCCATGTGCAATCATCTGTTGCAGTCGGTTATTAAATTCCGTGGTCAGATAGGAGAATTTGCCCAAATAAAGGCAGACATATTGGAAGAAAATGGGGTCCTGGATAATGAAATATTCCTGATCATTTGAGAATCCATTTACTTGTATGTACTTCAGAATATATTCATCGAAATCAAAAAATGCATAATTTCTTTCAAGTCGATCAAAATATGTAAACGATTCCGTGTTAGATCCACTAAACGTGATCGTCTTATTCCTTAACTCCGGTATAAGAGCTAGGTATGGATGAACCAAAAGTGAATCAACAAATGTATAGTCCTGAGAAATTGCTTCGTCAAGGCTATTAGGTGAAGCAGGACTTGGGCTATTGTGGATAAAGGTAAAAATCAAACCTGCATAGGAGTTACTTAAAACCATAATGCTCAACAGCCATGATATGGAGCACAATCGTGTGCTATGCTCAGAGAAAGAACGAAAATGTTTGGAAATTCGCATCCGTAAAAGCTGACTAATCGATTTTCCTACAAAAAGTATCAAAAGGGCAATCCAAGTATACCAGTCGAAGGGGAACATTAAAATCTCCACCGAGCTATATGCTTTAGGTCGTTTAAAGGCGATACTCAAATGAGTTAGGGAAAATGGTGTAGTTGCGGCCATTAATGCGTTCTTTCTTTTATTGGAAAATGCCATTATGAAATCTCCTAGTCCATACTTTAACTGAAAAACAAATGTTAGTTAGTTTTTTTCTGATGACATCTGAAAATATTTGTTCTCACCATCTTAAGGCCTCCGGTCGGAGTTAAATTTGAATCGATATCACCTCTGGCTTCTGGAGACAATACAAATTCCAATGAAAAGTTCATATCTCTAGCAAGGTTCTGAACAGTATTCTCATCAAATCTAATGAGTCGCTTCTCATTCATTACAGAATGTAGATCGTCCTCTAGTAATATTAATTTTACAGGACACTGCCATAAATTACTTGTTTTGGCTGTAAAGGTCGGTTTGTTCAGCTCAAAGCTTGTGTTTCCAAAACGGTTGTGAACTCAAGGGGTCACGTCCCTACAACTCTTCTCATTGAATGGGAAATAGGTATACATTGTGACAACTCCAATTTGCTCCTCGATGAAGACATTTACGTTAACAATTGAATTTTTCAAACAAAAATTAAAGATATGTTCCATGAGTCAGTTGGGATCTGCCACGTCACTTGGCAGCACAATAATGTAGTACTGCCTTTCACCTGAGAAGTCGTCATCATATTGTCGTTGGCGTGCGATTGTAAGTCTGGGAATAGATATATTAGATCAAACAGTTGTACAACACTAAAAAACCGATTTGTATTGGATTGCATTTTTATTGAAAAACAAAACTAACTTTAAGGATTTCAACGAATCAATAAAATAGAATCGGGCTTGAATGTTGTATGCCTTGCTTTCATCCGCATTTAGATGAATTGCAATTTTTTCGTTTGATTTACTGAACCTTTCGACGGTATCCATAAATTCTTTTCGAGAATATTCCGATTCTGCTTCTATATGAATTGCGATATTGGTAACAAAATCTAATCTGGGATCACATGTTATCAAAGCTAGGCATTCTGCCAAACTATTTTTGAGTACAAACGACTCTGACAGGACTTTTGCCAAATTAGACTTTTCCAACCTTTCGCCCGAACTTGAAACTATAAAATGAACACCCAGACTTTTAAAAATGATCCCATTTCTCAGGGTTTTAGAATCCAACTGGAGTTGGTGTCAGTTAGTGCCATGGCCAACTATTGTGAAATAGGTTTCAATGACAAATCAATTTTCATTTAATTTACGAAAATTATAACCTTTTAGCGTATGATGTATGTTATTAGGTGGATGTGCAAAGGCCATGGCTTTCGTGTTACACCATGTTTCTATCATAAAAGTGAATATTTAAATTTTTTTCTGTCGATTATTTTTTTTATATAGCTACATTAATGCAGTTTAGATTTTTGTAATGTAAATCTTGTGAAATCTATGTATAATGAGTATATGTTGGGGATTCTAATGTAATATTCTGCTGGGGTTCGGTTAAATAAAACTGTTTTTGTGTATTTCAACAGTTTATTTATTAGTGATTACCAACTTTACTTGAACACAATATTCAAATCACTTTATTCTTTACTTATTTCAAATAAAACTGTCTACAAATTTATTTTCAATCACAATGTCTCTTATTTTCACCACTGGTCGAGTCTCTCTGTTAATCGCTGTATTCGCCTTATTAACAACTGTACTGTCTGTGATTGTGGTCGGTGTATTTATACAAAATACAAGAAGTTCTAGATCTATGCTAGATGTTGCTAGGGGTGAATTGATGACTGCGGCAAATTGGTGAAATATGGAGTGAACATTGGCACGCAGAAGGTTTGGCGAATAGGCGGCGTTGCTTATCGGTTGTACTTTAAGTCGACGCTACACTAATGAACAAATTGGCGTCAACAATTTTAAATTTACTTTACACTTCTCTGGTTTCATACTCGTACAAGTAAAATAAGTTAAATCTGAAAGTCAGAGTTGCTATATTTTACATTCTTTTGTAACAGAGGGCCAACGTTTTTTTTTTTTTTTAATGCTAACTTTTTTACTTACTAACCAGAATAGAGATGTGTGATTTTCTTGCATGTTTATATATTCGGGATAATAAAATACAATAGGTATATACATAAGTAAATTGATTTATTTTACAACTTCTCGAGTTTCTAATATCTTTTCCACAAATGGATGCATTGAAAGCCAATCAGTACTTGTGGGCCTTACAATTTTCCTTCTCAAATTGTTCTCAATAATTTCAATATTGCTTCTGAGCTCTATTTCGGAACTGCGCTTCTTCTTCTTTTTCCTTTTCCTTATTTCAGAGGTTATGATCCGAAAATAAGGGATCACAACCCTCGCACCTCACCGCATTTCTACTGATCCGCCTGTGGGGTTCGCCTATTTGACTTCAGAATATATCGGCAGGCCTGCCGATTTTGGATCACTCGGTTACTCAGACCAATGAAATGCCGATGTCGGCAATGTCTTTGGAACGTGCATTGATATTGCCTTTTTAACAGGTTTCAAATGATCTCTTCTCTGAACGTGCCAATACCAGTTGGGATCGTCGCGCTCTATCTTTTGTACGATGGTCTCTTTGAAGTGATAGCTTCCACGGATCTTCGAATTTCTTATTCGATCAAGCTTTGTTACTCCTGCTGTCATGCAAAGCATCTTCATCTCAGCTGCCGCTAATTTACTCTCATACTTTTAGTACGTCATTCAACATTGTGAACCGTATGTGAGCGCTGGATGCACAACTGCGGTGTAGAGCCCTCCTCTCAACTTAGGTGGCATTTTTCTGTCACAGAAGATAGCGGAATTTTTTCGCCACTTCATCCACCCTACGCTTACACGATGATTGATGTCGTCATCACCGGTTGCTTTCCTATTAATCACAGTTCCCAGATATTTAAACTTTTCGCACTTGGGAAGCACTGTTCCATTCAAATAAATGTCTGGAACAGGCCTGAGTGGATCAGAGAACGGACAGCACAAGTACTCTGTCTTTTTTGAACTAATGCGATACCCATTTCCCTCCAAAATGTCCACCCACACATCAAGTGCTCGTTGCAGGGATGTAGGATCCTCACTTATGATGGCTCCATCGTCAGCAAAGATTAACTGATGTATCTTGGGGTCCGTCACTTTACCTTTAAGCAGATAATCAAGGACTGTAATAAAGAGCAAAGGACTTAAAACGCTTCCCTGGTGCACCCCGACTTTGATTGGGAACTCTTCGGTTACTCCAGCGGGGCATCTTACTTTTGTCTTTGCTCCTTTGTACATGTCCATGATCATCTGTACATAGGTTTCTGGAACCCCTCGATGTCTTAGCGCCACCCATATCAGATCGCGAGGTTGTCTGTCGAATGCCTTTTCAAAGTCAACCAATACAATATGCAAATCGCTTAAGGAATCACGATGTTTTTCCATTATGATCCTTATACTTTGGATTGCATCTGTGGTTGATTTACCAGAGACAAACCCGCACTGATCATCAGATAGCCGTATTATTTTTCGCAGTCGGCCACCTAATACCCGCTCAAAGATCTTCATGGTGTGTGACATCAGCTTGATCGAACGGTAGTTATCACAGTTTCGCGTATCACCCTTCCCTTTGTATACAGGGAGAAGGTAACTTTCCCTCCATTGATTCGGCATTGGGTCACCTCTCACGGATTTGGAGATGAGAATTGAATTCTGAGCCATCTGAACCCGATGTCTCCCATCTTTTTCCAGAACTCAGAGGTTATCTCGTCTGGCCCAACCGCTTTTCGTTTTTTTTTAGTATTTCACCGTCTCACTAACTTCTTCGACTGCAATGTTGGGCATTTCTTCACAGTTAGTGGTGGCTCTTGGAAAGTAAAACCGGGGAAACTGTTCATTCAAAAGCTCTTCACAATACTGCCGCCACCTCTGCAGAATTTTGTCCACAAGAAGCTGACCGTGAGCATTGTTCATGAACTTTGGCGAACTAATCTCCTGAGCATTCCTCCTTCTTTGGGTGGTTATTTTTAAGATGATTGAGCTCTTATTCATATTGTATCGTCGCAGCTCCTGGATATCCTGATTTGCATCAGCAACCGGGGAAGACATTTTTTTCAACTCCCAATACAGGCCTTCCGTACTCTCTGCTTGAAGCTGGGCGCACTTCTTCTTCGCTTTTTTCTTATTACATTTGTATTCCACTTCGAGGTGAGCAGTTTTACCTCCATTATTAGAGAGGCACTTTGACCAAGCCTTGAAAGCCGCTTTCTTCTCATTTATCACCTTCTTAGCTTTATCACTCCACCACCATGTTTCTTTGGCGTGTTGATGGTGGCCTTTTGAAGCTCCTAGCAGTGATTTGGCCTTCTTTAAGCAAGTTCGCTATAGGGAATCCCACATATCTTGTGCTCTGCACTCTTCATCCTCAGCTCCGTTGATGGTGTGAGAGGGGTAATTTTTCATTACGAAAACAAAAGCTTCGCCTTTTTCTTTGTCCAGATTGTACCACTTGATTTTCTCAGAGTCCCTTGTTTGTTTGCTTTTCTTTGGTGTTTCATAAAAATATCTGTTAGCAGGAGACGGTGCTGCCGAGCGATCGCCTCTCCCAGTATAACTTTGCAATCTTTTAGCCGAGGCTTCATGAAACTGGCTACCAAATGCTAGTCAATCTGAGTTTCATCTCCACCACTGCTGAAAGTGATCAGGTGTCGCCTTTGTTTGATGAACATGGTATTTAACATGATAAGACCACGTGATTTGATGCTTAGGATGTCTTCACCAGGAAGGTTCCTGGTGCCGTATCCTAGTCCTCCATGGCAGCCTTCCATGTTTGACTTCGCGACATGTCCATTCAATTCTTCTCCAACGAACAGAAACTCGTCCTTTGGGATGTTCTTAAATAGATTATGGAAATCTACCCGAAATCCATCTCCCATTGGGGAGCATATACACTTACAATATTCCACACCTCTCCTTGTATTACTAGTTCGAGAAACATCAAACGGTCGCTGGACTTCGAAATGCTCAAGACGTTACCAAGTAGCTCTGCCGCAAGGATGATACCGATTTCGTTCCTAGCTTTTTCCGTCCTGTAGTAGAACATCTTATAATCTTTGTCCTAACGTCCAAGAAACGTGCTTGTTAGATATTGGAGTTAATCCAAAGATTCCTGAATAAAACCCAATTCTTCTTCTTCTTACTACCGTGGCTCAAGGGCAAATAAATACATTGGCCCCAAATTCTTTCAGAATATTTCTCAATAGAGCAAGTAAATACATTGGCCCCAAATAGTTCGAAATATTTCCTAATAAGCAAATAAATACACTATCACAATTAATTCCCCTACTTAACGCAATAATGCAAACGGCAGCTTTGACCCACAGAAGGTATTGCCGGATACTTGTGGTGGGGCATTTCAAAATTAAAGTCAGTTCTTTGTCAACCCGAACTCCAGAAAGATTCATAAAATATAATAGGTGATTGTATGTGATTCTTACGACACAACTTGAAAAAGAACCACAGGGAAAATTAACGAAAAGAACTTGAAGAAAAACGAGAAGTTCTAGAACGATGAACGATTTATTTTATTCTAATATTTTTCCAATAGGTGTCTGCGATATAAATTACGAAAAGAAAAGTTTATTTTTAAACAGGTTGATGAAACAAGAAACAAGTAACTATTAACAATTAAACAAAAACATTGTGGCAAATTACGTTATGTTGGGCACATTCGACCAACAAAAGAAACTGATATTATGTGCATGCAAGTAATCTTAAACAGTGACAATAGAAACAGTCGATAATAAAGATATTTTAAAAAGTCACCGGAAACATTATTTTTATTATATTATATTTCCGGCGTTTTTTCATCTCGTCTCTTGGACAAACAAGATATCCACCCACCTTCTATTCATCATCTCTTCCAGCTCGTCACTTCGACCGGCCATGATTCCAACGTTCCAACTTGCGACCCTCAAATTTCGTCGTTTCTTTCGGAACTGCACCATTGAGAATATAAACGGGTTTGATCAACAAAATTTATACTCACGTATTTCCTATCAGAAAATAATATTTGCTAAAGATCAACTAGAAATTATAGTTGAGCAACCAAAGAATAAACTACATTTTTTTACGTGCACCTATAACTATAGGCCACCTTAAAGGTAAAGGTACATAAAACAGTCGAAACCGCAATACACCAAGTAGTCACGATCGTGAGGAGTATGCGTTTGAACATAGGGAGTTACTCATAAGCAGGGATAGGATTTTGCTAACTTTGCCTCTTTTTTTTGCTTAATCGGAAGATAGTATTGACTTTACACAAACACGTTTCATGTCCTCCTGATCCCAAATATATGTATTTTATTTTGCCTTTTTTTGCCTTTTTTTTGCCGTTGTTGCCTTTTTTAGGCTTTTTTGCCTATTTTGCTTTTTTCTCAAAGTTTGTTCGTTAAAAAAATTGTAGAAAAATGTGCGTTTGCATGTATGTATATCTGTGCAAACATGCGTCTTACTCACACTACGTTATACGCATACCTAAATTTAAAACGTCTAGTCCGTGGGGAGAGTCAACATGGAAATATGTACATGACCACAGACGGTTTGCACTTGTATGTGACCGCAGACGTTACTGTGTATAACTCTATTACATATTTCTTGTTTGTATACAATACATAATAGAAAAGAGCGCGACCGGCTCAGCTGGTATTGCCACGTTCAAAGAAGAGATCACTTGAACCCTGTTAAAAAGGCAATATCTATGCACGTTCCAAAGACATCGCGATGTAGGAAAGGCAGGCCTTTAAACGCCTGGATCAGACAAATGGGACAACATCGGCATTTCATTGGCTTCAGTAACCGAGTGATCCAAAATCGGCAGGCCTGCCGATATTTTCTGAGGTCAAATAGGCTAACCCCACAGGCGGATTAGTATTAATTCGGTTAAATGGGAGGGTTATGATCCCTTGTTTTCGGATCATAACCTCGCTGATGAAAGGAAGAAGAAGAAGAAGACATAATATGCGGATTATTTTGCTCGGATTAAAAAAATCGTCAGCGTTCTTGAAGACGATGGAAGCTGTGTTGTGTTTGCAAAGGAATTGATTGAAGATGAAGCAGTAAAAGCGCAGCTGGCGTACATCAAAGTCAATTTTCGATTTTTAGTCGACCCAAAAAAAAAACGAATTTTCGAAGACAGGTGTTTTTGAGAGCCTGTACTTATAATTTTAACTAGTATTATTCTGATCAAGGAACATCGATTGGCGAAGTGTTGCCGGTTTAAAGAACATTCAGCAAAACTTGAAAAAAGCAAAAGGGCCGATTGCAAAGGAACTCCTGAAAAAGTTTACTGCCGTTTTCAATGCAAATACGGGACTGAAAACTATTGAGCAGATAAATTCTATAATGAAGGGCGACTTGGATTCGAAACTTCCAGAAAATATTGATGTTAATAATGTTGAAAGCTTTAAATTGGCTCCACTCGTTTCAGCTGAAGTAGAAAGGTCATTTAGCTCTCTAAAGCCGTTTCTAAGAAAGAACCGGAGAATATTATTACCAGAAATTTCAAAAAGCTCTTGGCAGTTCAATGCTACTGTAACTAAATGTGCATTTACTTTCCTTTTCTTATTTTTTAATAAATGCCTTTTTTTTGCCTTTTTAAGTGTTTTGTTTTGCCTTTTTTTACTTTTTTATGTCAACAAAATCCTAACCCTGCTCATAAGCGTCTTTTTAGACACCGAAGGGGATTCCAATAACATTAAAACCAGGAAAATTGTTGATGCCCTCTCGATGTACCGTACAAACAAAACAATAAATACTTTGCTAGAACATATGCTACAACACCGCATCACCACAGCGTCACAGATAGACGAAACAAGCGGGCGAACGGTCGTAATGGATAATCTTCTGAAAGCACTAGTGACAGCCTGTGCAAAATGTGTAGCGTGTGCTGTTTCGATAAAAGGGAAACACTTAAATATAATAATGAAAAAAATCCCACTAACGGCTATAAAAAAATAAAATCAATGGGAAGATACGACAGGACATTATCAAACACTGAATGAATCAGACATATGGTATTTAAAATAGTCAGATCTCTAATAAAGGAGCCAAACACCAACATGCCACAAAGATCCTAGGCAAGATTGATGGTGGTACTAACTAGTAATGGGCATAGTCGAATGATTTAGAAAATCGAGACATCGATACGAGTGCTATCTTCATATGAGAACACACTCCCCAAGTTGTTGAATACACAAACAAAGTTCTGGATTCCACTCATATAATTATTCGAGATATGAGATGTGTATCCGAGTAAAATAGTACTTGATTCATACGTTTTTCTACTAAATAAATAAATAAAATAAATATTTGGCGCAACAGCTCTTAAAGTGCCAGGGCCTAGCTTCTCGCAACCACTCATGTTGTGTACGCTACATTTTTCACACGAATGGAAGGGACCTACAGTTTACTCCTGTATCCGAAGGGCGATTTGAGAAGCTTTTTCGTGACAATAATACTCTCGGATGTTTGTCAGACGCTCGCGAGAGGTGGGACCGTGAAAAAACTTTTTGGTGTTTTCTGGGATTCGAACTTGGAACCTCATGCGTAGTGATCCGACACACTAACCACTTACGCCACAGGGCCCACTTCGCTTTGCTACTACCCACCTTTAAAATGAATCAAGTACTATTTTACTCTTACCATATACTCATTTCATATCTCGACTCTTGAGGATTGTGTTCTCATATGCATATTTTACTCATATCTCAAATGATCATTCGATTGTATAATGCTACCCTGTTACGCGAATGCAGAATTGAGACATGAGACATGAGAGATAAGACATGAGTTTTTGTTTTGTGTTTACCCTTTGCGATCGTTCTCGGTACTCGGTGCTTCGACAGAAATATGCAGGTATACCAAATCACACGAATGATTTCAGATGATGTCTCGAGATATTTACCCTTCCATTTGCGGTTGTTCTCAGTTCTAGCTGCTTCGACAGAAGTATTATAAGGTATGTAGGTATACCAAATCACCCGAATGATTTCAGAAAATGTCTCGAGATATTTACACTTTGCGCTCGTTTTCGGTTCTCGTTGCTTCGACAGAAGTATGTAGATATAGTAAATCATTCGAATGATTTCAGACGATTTCTCGGGATATCTCCAGATATTGGAAGAATCGATTATAATCGACTATATCATTCGAATGCGCCCATCACAAGTACTAAATACAAAACACGTCACCCTTTACAAACCTTTTTTTAGACTAGGGCCGATAGAGAAAACAATCTGTTCCAACTGCCAGGAGGGGGAGAATGAAGATGTAGAGCACTTCCCTGCTAATGCCCCTCAAGAGCATGGTTGAGTCTCAACGGTAACCGATCTGATACAATTCAGGCAAAAAGGAATCTGTGATATACTGGAATTTGCCAGGCGAACAAAACCTCTTCCCGATCACTATATAATAGTGATCCCAACTCCCAAACAACTCTTCGACATGCACACCCACACAACAGAACAAATCCGAACAGACAAAAAAAAAGGGCGGGGGGGGGGGGGGGGGGAACACAATGGGCTCACTAAGTGAAGAGCATGGGCTCACCCTCTATAACCAACCATCCAATCATAACGACCAAGTATTGGTTTCCTTAAAATTTTGAAAAATATTATAGATATTTCAAATATTTCCAAATTTCCTTGATTTCCTTGAGTACGTTCTTACGATTTAAATAAAACTTTCATATTTAAATCAGCAAATCCGTATGTCACTACATGGCGCACCTGATTTTTGTTAAATAATTCATGTTACAAACATTGGCTGGTTTTCGAATTAGTTATTTCTCGGCCGGTACTATTTTCCGCCTATCTGTCAGCCGGTGTTTTCAGAAAATTATATGTGTATGTCTTATTTACTTATAAAACGACAGTGATGACATTTTTGTGGAAAACCTCTAGTAATCTGGAAAAGATCATGGATATGTAAACCGACTTTTTTAAAATATATACAACTTGCTGGCATCCGGCGTGCGTTGCTGCGCCTAACAAAAAAAAAAAAAACAACTGTTAGGCAGGCGCCTGGGGTTAAGTCTGTATGTTTTTGTAATTTTTTTTTACCTATCACCTTTGTACCGTAATTATCTACATTAAAAAAAAAAAAAAAAAACGGTAGAGGGACACAAACGCATTTTGCCACTTAGATTTATACATATATAAGATTCTCCAAATTTTTTAAGTCTTCATGATGAAATCTAAGGTGCCTTAGCTGAATTGAAGGTAAGCTCTAAGCGGATATTTTCGGATTCTATCTAAAAGTGTTTAAAAAATGGTGTAGGTCTCTTGGGAGCTAAATTCAGAGCCAGACTGTATAACGAGAAGAAGCTGCGAGTTGCTCAGAAGAAAAAGCTAAACGTTGGACGCCTTAGAACACCAGAAGGAGCCAGAGCCTACAAAGAGCACATGTCCGCGAAACTCTCTACAGTGCAGTCACAAACAACAAACACAAGCAACGAGTAGACCGAATACCGCAGCATTATCAAGGAGGTTGGCTCGACTACCCTTGGCTACCACCCACCACCAGAAAGGAAGCCTTTACATAATGATTAGTGCGTTTAACGGAAGAGCAGCGAGAGAGGAGCACTGGATCAGAACAAGGTAAGAGAAGAAAAGTCTGCATGAAAACAAAAAGGACCACGCAGCTTACCAGCTCAAGGGTATCGAAGAGCCTCGCGAGCGTAACATCATCCGGAATTTTTACCGAAAAGCCAAGCAGTTGGCAGCTGGCTTCGAATCCGGAACACAGGCTCTTCGTAACAGCGAATGCAACCTTCTCACCAAAACGTAGGAAATTATTGATGTGTTTAAGCAACACTTCTAGCAGTTACTTAACGGGCAGCAAACAGAGAGAGCAATAGGGCAAGAAGAGAGCCGACTTCCAGTCAATGAAGAACCAATCCCACCACCCAGTATTGAAGAAGTTAACGCAGTCATCAGGAAACAGAAAAAAAAGCCACTGCCTCAGATGGCCTCCCACATGAACTTTTTAAATATGGAAGTGATGTCTTGGTAGAGCGCATGCAGCAAGTCATCAGCCAAGTATGGATGAAGGAAAGCATACCCGACGACTGGAGTATCAGCTTACTTACTTACTTACTTAGTAAGAGTATCAACTCCATATGCCCTATCTTCAGAAAAGGTGATCCTATGTCTTGTAAGAAGTATCGAGGAATATCTTTGCTTAATGTCGCATATAAGATATTGTCGCACATATTGTGTGAATGTCCAAATCTTTAATGCACCACACTAATCGGCACATACCAGTATGGCTTCCGGCACGCAAATCGAAAATAGACCAAATTTGCACACCAAAGCAAATCTTGGAAAAGTCCAACGAATATCAAGTCGAAACTCACCATCTTTTCATCGACTTTAAAGCCGCTTATGATAGTATTCATCGTCTTGAACTCTACCAAGCGATGGGATGATTCACGATACCATCAAAACTTATCCAGATGTGCCGCGTAACGCTGGAAATACGCGATGCCCTGCGCATCGGAAACAGCTCTTCCAAACATGCATCGGATTCCGGCAAGAAGATACGTTGTCATGTGACTTCGTCAATATTATGTTGAAGCAGACAGTGCGTAGGGCAGGTGTAAACACGGAAGGCACTATCTTCCATAAATCCATCCAACTGCTGGAATACCCGGAAGATATTGACATCATCGGAAGATCACGGCAAGCCGTTGCAAAGACATTTGCGGCAGTTGAAGAGCAGGGGAAACGAGTAGGTCTTGAAGTAAATGAGGATAAGGCTAAGTACATTTTGTCAACAAACAAGAATTTATCTGTTCGTACTTACTTCGAGGTAGTCAAGGAGGAAACCGCTGCTATTTCGGTTTGGGAAAACAACTGGGTTCAGAACTCCGAGTTCGATGGACCAAATTAATGCTCTATAGAACGCTCATCTTACAAGTTTTGCTTCATGGCGCCAAGTGGTGGACGATAAGTAAGAAAGAAGAGCAAATATTGGGTTACTCTAAACGAAAAACACTTCATCGGATATTTGGTCCCATATGCGAGGAGGGCGAAGGGAGGAGAATATACAACTGCGAACTCTATGAGTTGTATCAGGATGTGAATGTAGTCCAAAAAGCTAAGACACGTCGACTATATTGGCTCGGCCACATCGAGCGAATGGGCAACAACGCTCCAGCCAAGAGAATCTTTGAATCGCAGCCCCCAAGTTCGAGAGGGCAAAAAAGACCCAACCGTCGGTATATAAATCCAAGCTGTCGCGGATGCCAGAAAACTTGGTCTTCACAACTGAAAGCAGCATGCGTGGAAGGCAACCGTGTCTCAGGCAGAGACTTTCCAAGGGTCGGGAGCCCTTTAGGTAAGTAAGTAAGTTAAAATGTTTTACACAGTGTATGCACTGGAATGGTTTGAAACTCTCATATTAAGTTACAGAAAGTTCCGGGGCTGGTGTCTAGGTAACTGGAGAGATTTGATTTGCTATTTGTCATATTTGATGTCATATACATATTGAACAAAATTTAGGTGTACCTTTGAAAGCGAAGGAAAACATTGTATTTTCTGGAAAATATTATGTGTGTTGAATTGCAATTCAAGCAACGTATTAACGAAACTTATTTTTTTCCCTGAATTTTGTGGAATCACATGCAATTTTTTATTTCGATGAAAAATTCCTCAGAAAATTTTGTTTTGAATGTGAATTTCAAAAATCGCATTGATTTCAATAGACGGTGACACTTTCCGTAGTGTTACACTCCCAGAGCTAACGAACGCTGTAACATTGAAAGACAAAAATTTTAGTACCGGAGTGTGATTCGATAGCACGGGGTATTAAATAATTTTTGTGCACGAAATTGTCTGCTCCTAACAGACAGGTTTTCAAAATTCATATCTAAACTGCATTTGTGTAATTTCGATGCCTCTTGCAAATTTCGATATTTATTTGTTAAATCTGAAATATATAGGACCCTAAACCTGCCAGTTACATATGTATGTACATTCCAAGGATCCCGTCACCGGAAAAAAAAAATTAAAATTTGATTGAAATTGAATATATAGAATAAAGCTGCACGGATACTATTACCTCTAACCATGAAAATACGGTAATTGTCGTTTAACTTACATACATGCAATAGTTTACGTCATTGCAAGTAATTTCACAGCTATACTCGTAGTTTTTAAAATGATTTTTAGTTGAATTCTATAACCCTTAGCTATGGCATCGTTTTGGACAATTTGGCTGTTCGTACTTGCAGCTTCAATTTCAAGCTTAAGTTTGCAAAATTCCTATTTAACACGAGTACTATCAGAGCCAGCTCAAGACGGAGATAATTTGGCAAAATGTCTTCTATTAACTATTCGTGATTCAAATTTAAATTTCATAGTTAATATCGCTATTCGAATAGAGGCAGAGTCGACATATTCCAGACAAAATTTCATGAATATAGTTGGAAGCTTCAGTGCATCTAATGACAGAGTTGCTATATATCTAGATTCGGATGGAAGTATCTATGACATTCATGTCTGGTTCTATTTCATTGATTCGTTAAAGTCATTAAAGTAAGTATTGTAAAGGTTAAGAAAGCTACTAACAATTAGAAGGTTCGGTTTGTAAGCTGTCTTCTGAGAATTTTTATTTCATTTAGACTTTTAATCACACGCCCACGAAAACAGGATGAGGATATTTTAGCTGAAAGACAGTACTACATGATAGTGCTTCCAGCTTTTATGCCGAATCCAGAAAAACTTTTGGATCAGATCTTTCAGTTCTGTTGGAAAACTTTAATTCTAAATGTAAATGTCCTAGTGGAAGACAAAAATGGGGTCGTAACAATGTACACTTACTATCCATTCACTGCGAAAAACTGTAGAAACACCATGACAACAATTCACAATCGCTTTGTGAATGGAAGTTTCGAAATGAATAAGCCAACATTTCCATCCAAATCAAGCAATTTTTGGAAGTGTCCTATAAGTGCAATTCTATCGCTAGTCCACCCATCCGCTGTATTGATCAAAGATCAAATTTCGGGAGTTGACGTGCACTTCTTTAAGATACTAGCTGATGTTATGAACTTTACATTGGACTTCGTAATATCTACAAAAGGGAGAGGTGTGATTAATTCGAAATCCAACGCAACTGGAGGCTTAAAAATGGTGCGATCAACATACAACAACAGTCACATACAGCAACAGTCACTGATAGCGCATTATTTATTTATTTTCAGTTAGAGGAAGAACAGGGGGACTTTCTGTTATCAATTAGCGCACAAAAGACGAGCACTTTTTTTACGGCCACGCATTCATTTCACACCCTTAGTTCGTACGTCCTTGTTAAACGGCCTAACGCATATGGTACCTTGGAGATATTATTCTTTCCATTTGATTGGTACACCTGGATCACCCTTTTGGTACTGATTGTAGGAAAATGGATAATAGAACTCATATGGAGAAGGATTCTAAGCGATTTAGTATCACTCAGTGAACTCTGCACTCGATTGTGTATAACAACATGGCTCTTGAGCATTTTGATTCTAAGTAGTTCTTATGAAGGCTCGATTTTTAACTTCCTTCACAATAAACCAAACAGAGCTCCACCCAGCAACCTTTATGAAGCAGTCGATCAGGACTATAAGTTTATAGTTTCACAATTCTTTCACGACCTCTATTATCAGATACCGGAGTTAAGAAATCGAATGATAACGTCTAAAGTCAAATCTTTGGAAATGCTGAATTTGTTTGATAAATTTGAAGGAAAGTATGCCGTATTTACTCTGGATGAGATTTTGCTTATATATATCGATCCTCCAAGATATCAGGAATATTTCCTTGTTCGGGAGCCCGTTTTGGTTAACTTTATATGCATTTATTCGCGCAAGTCCTCATATCTGACCGTGGAGTTTAACAGGCGTCTGGGACAGATGATTACACATGGACACCTTCTAAGCGTATTTCGAATGAATGTTATGAAGGAGCTGTTTCAAAAGAAGACTATTGCAAAGGGGGGGGCCTGAGGTTATGTCGTTGCAGCACTTAAAGGGGACATTTCAACTACTGCTGATGTCGATTGCTATAAATGTATGTGTTTTCGTGATTGAATTAATTTCCAACTTTAGTCGAAGGTTGAGGATGATATTGGAAGTTTTTCAATGAGAACACAAAATGTCACTTGGTTTTATCATACAAATAGCATACTACTCGTAATTTTGCTTGAGGCGTTTGCACTATATATTTATTAAGTAACGTTCATGAAATTTTTTTTTTTTGCAAACGACTTATCTATCTGAAACGAGGAAATCTGATTTAAGACAAAAGAATAAAAAAAATATTTTCGGAACTTGTGTGAGCTCCTCTGCTGGAAGCATCCTTACCGGTATTGTTATGCGAGCACAAGAACTGACAGAAGAGGGTATTTGTTGAAAAGAAGGAATAACTATATTTGAATAATTAAATTTGGCAATGTCCTCATTGGAAGTTGTACACATAGTCTTAAAGTTGAATTCTCTTAATAAATCTTACTGCGCTTTCTATCTTCTGGAGTTTAGTCGTTTTATTCAAGTATTTGCAACAATGTTGTTATCTCTAAAGATTCCAGCATGAGTAGACAGAAATTAACTGCTACGGACAAAGTCCCTGGTGAGAAGCGTTCAATGGTCATTCACCGAATCGAACCTGAGTGCTGTAGAGTTTGGTCTTCCTCGTTTTTAAAAAATAGTTTTATATTTAGTAGGCGCCATGGAACAACGGTGAGTGTGTCGGAATATTGCGCGTGAGTTTCAATGTTCGAATCATAAAGAACGTCGAAAACTTTTCTCACTGCCCGATTTCTTGTGAGCGTTTAACAAAAATCGGAGAGTATTTTTGTCATGAGAAAAGTTTTCAAAAAATAAGAATTTTTTATTTGAAGTCGAGAAAATCACTCTA
This sequence comes from Brachypalpus laphriformis, assembly GCA_945910035.1. Taxonomy (NCBI): domain Eukaryota; kingdom Metazoa; phylum Arthropoda; class Insecta; order Diptera; family Syrphidae; genus Brachypalpus; species Brachypalpus laphriformis. The sequence continues at coordinate 133,533,555 of OX246755.1, forward strand.
GCAAAATATGATTTTATCATGTTCTACAATTGCCATACTTTTGGGCGCAACATTTTGGGTAAATTTTCATTTAAAAAGCGGCATTTGCCTTGCAAAACTGTTTGTGGTGACGATTTCGTCTTGCCTAAAAATGGCTTGCAATTAATCGATCAGCAGTAAAAGATTTTTGGTATTTGGTGTAATGTTTCGAGTTAAACAAGCCAACTCTTCCTTCTTCAATATATAATTTGTGGCAGTGTTCTGCTGTGTATCATTATCATTAATTCATTACTATTATATTAAGACGAAACATTCAAACATGGTCGCGTTTATCTCATCAAATACAGACCCGATTAATGTGAAATAAATTTTATGTTATAATATTTTCTATATAAAATAAATCCAGTTAGACTATTTTTTTTGTTTGAATGTTTTTTGTTTGCAAGAAAATTAAAAATTGTTACTTTTCTTATACTTATTTTATTGACGTTGACCCACATATTCAATCCTAACTCTAAATCAGTTTAAAAAAAATTGCAAAAGCAAAAATTGTGGCGTAAAATCAACATGCTTCAAATTTTAAGTCTTTCATCTTTTCTTAACCCTTAAGCTGCCATGGTCCAAATTGTATTTTGCTTTAAAATGCCACCATACAAAAAATCCACCCCGAGAATTCTCGTGGTTGGCATTGAGACAGAAAAATCTAGGCCCGAGAATTTTCGGGTCTGGCATTAAAGGCTAAACTTCAAACACGAGAATACTCGGGCTTGGCAGTTAAAGGGTTAACTATGCCTTCTTCTTCTTCCTTTTATCAGCGAGGCTATGATCCGAAACAAGGGATCACAACCCTCCCACTTTACTGCATTTCTACTGATCCGCCTGTGGGGTTCGCCTATTTGACCTCAGAAAATATCGGCAGGCCTCCCGATTTTGGATCACTCGGTTACTGAGGCCAATGAAATGCCGATGTCGTCCCATTTGTCTGATCCAGGCGTTTATAGGCCTGCTTTTCCTATATCGCGATGTCTTTGGAACGTGCATTGATATTGCCTTTATAAGCGGGTTCAAATGATCTCCCAGGCCTCCCGATTTTGGATCACTCGGTTACTGAGGCCAATGAAATGCCGATGTCGTCGCATTTGTCTGATCCAGGCGTTTATAGGCCTGCCTTTCCTACATCGCGATGTCTTTGGAACGTGCATTGATATTGCCTTTATAAGCGGGTTCAAATGATCTCTTCTTTGAACGTGGCAATACCAACTGAGCCGGTCGCGCTCTATTTTCTGTACGATGGTTTCCTTGATGTGAAAGCTTCCACGGATCTTCGAACTTCTTATTCGATCAAGCTTTGTCACTCCTTTCAACTTAGGGGACATTTTTCTGTCACAGAAGCTAGCGGAATTTCCTCGCCACTTCATCCACCCTACGCTTACGCGATGATTGATGTCGTCATCACGGGTTGCTTTGCTATTGATCATAGATCCTAGATATTTGAACGTTGCGCATTTGGGAAGCACTGTTCCATTCAAATAAATGTCTGGAACAGGCCTGAGTGCATCAGAGAACGCACAAGTACTGCACAAGTACTCTCTCTTTTTGAACTAATGCGATACCCATTTCCCTCCAAAATGTCCACCCACACATCAAGTGCTCGTTGCAGCGATGTAGGACCCTCACTTATCATGGCTCCATCGCCAGCAAAGAATAACTGATGTACCTTGGGGTCCATCGCTTTACCTTCAAGCAGATAATCAAGGACTGTAATAAAGAGCAAAGGACTAAGAACGCTTCCCTGGTGCACCGCGACTTTGACTGTGAGCTCTTCGGTTACTCCAGCGGGGCATCTTACTCCTGTCATTGCTCCTTCGTACATATCCATGATCATCTGTATATAGGTTTCTGGAATCCCTCGATGTCTTAGCGCCACCCATATCAGATCTCGATGTTGTCTGTCGAATGCCTTTTCAAAGTCCACCAATACAATATGCAAAGCCCTTAAGGAATCATGATGTTTTTCCATTATGATCCTTATACTTTGGATTGCACCTGTGGTTGATTTTCCCGCGCCAAACCCGCACTGATCATCAGATAGCAGTATTATTTTTCGCAGTCGGCCACCTAATACCCGCTCAACGATCTTCATGGTGTGTGACATCAGCTTGATCGAACGGTATTTATCACAGTTTCGCGCATCACCCTTCCCTTTGTATACAGGGTGAAGGTAACTTTCCCTTCATTGGTTCGGCATTGGGTCACTTCTCACAAATTTCGAGATGCGAATTCTGAGTCATCTGAACCCGATGTCTCCCATCTTTTTCCAGAGCTCAGAGGGCACCTCGTCTGGCCCAACCGCTTTTCGTTTTTTGGAGTATTTCATCGCCTCACTAACTTCTTCGACTGTAATGTCGGGTATTTCTTCACAGTTAGGGGTGGGTTTTGGAAAGTATTGCCGGGGAAACTGTTCGTTCAAAAGTTCTTCACAATACTGCCGCCACCTGTGCAGAATTTTGTCGTCATCCACAAGAAGCTGACCATGAGCATTGCTAATGAACTTTGGCGAACTAATCTCCTGAGCATTCCTCCTTCTTTGGGCGGCTATTTTGAAGATGATTGCGCTCTTGTTTTTTTTTTTTTTTTTTTTTTTTTTTAATATTTTTATTAGTTTATAAAAAAACTTTTTTAACAAATGTATACATATTATGAAAATAATTATTATTATATTACATATACATTTTTAAAATAAATTATTATACTAAATCACTCTTTAAAAGGCTTATCACTCTCGCCTTAAAAATATAAAAATTTGTTTCACGCTTTAAATTGACTGGAAGACTATTGAATAACTGCAGTCCTCTGTAGAGAATGTTGTTTTGGGTACTTGCTCTTCTATATAAGGGTAGACGAAAGTCATCTGCGTTCCTAAGGTTATACCTAGCGCTGGTTATGTAGCTCACATTTCGCTGTAAATACTCTGGAAATAGGTTATTTTTAACTTTAAATACAATTTTTAACGCGTTCAATTTTAGTCTTTGTGAAACACTTAGCCACTTTAAAGTATTTAACATTTGTCGAACTGGAGCTCTGTAGTTGCACTTCAATATAGTTCGCATTGCTCTATTTTGTAGTACTTGAAGTCTATTGTGTTGTTCGTTATTGCACATATAAATAATTGAAGAACAGTAATTAAAATGGGGAAGGATAATAGTGTTGTATATTGTTATTGCACAGCTCAATGAAATATTTCTTCGGACCCTTCTGAGGAAACCAATTATTTTTGAAATTTTTGCGCCAAGTTTGGCTATATGCTCCGTGAATTTAAGATCGCAATCCATAATCACACCAAGATACTTTATTTCGCGCACACATTCTATACGTTCAGTATTTATTGCTAAGTTTATGTCCCAACCGCTATTATTCACACACATGCATTTAGTTTTGTTTACATTTAGTTTTAGTTTATTCATACACAACCAATTATTGAGGACATTTAACTCGTTTTGCATTATACACTCACACATATTTTGATCCTTACCAACAAGGTATATTAAGGTATCATCCGCAAAGAGAGATACTTGGACTTGGGATAGTGATTGTCCAATATCATTAATATAAATTAAGAAAAGTAATACACCTAATTTTGATCCTTGAGGGACGCCAAGTTCAACATTAATTGTTTTCGAAAATGTTTCTTTTATTTTTGTTTTTTGAGATCTTCCCGACAAGTAGCTTTGAAATAATTTGTATTCATTTCCGCGGATACCATACTTGTACAGCTTTTTTAGTAAAATATTTCTATCTATAGTCTCAAAAGCGCGTTTAAGGTCTAGAAAAACCGCAATGACAAAGTTACCTTTCTCAATCTCCTTTTTCCACTCATTTATAAGATAACAAACAGACGTTTCGCACGAATATCCTTTCCTAAAACCGGATTGATGATCACACAAGATGTTTTCACGATCAAAGTATTGCGTTAATTGTTTATATATGATATCTTCGAGGATTTTTTCATACGTTGGTAGCATGTTTATGGGTCTCCAGTCCTCTGGATTTATTGGATTACTAACTTTTTCTATGGGAATAACTATAGATTCCTTCCAACTTTCTGGAAAGATACCGTTTTTAAGAGACAGATTTATAATTTTTAAAAGGTGGGGGAGGATTTCACTCGGACACTCTAGAATAATATTACAGTTTAAACCGAAACAGTCTCTTTTTTTATTCATTGATTTAATTGTATTATGAAGTGCATAAAGACCTATTTGTACAAATTTAAATTCTGATGCGAATGTTGGTATATTAGCCCAATATGGGACATCAGGAATCGCATCATGAATCTCAACAACACTATCTATAAATGATTTATTTAATGCATTTGAGATTTCCGTTCCATTTGAAAGCACTGTATTATTGATTTTAAGTTCACTAATTTCATTTTTATCTTTTTTAAAAATAAGGTTTTTTAACGTTTTCCATAAATCTTTCTGATTACCGGCATTTTCGTTAATACGCCTTTCAACGTAAAAACTTTTTGCTTTGACACAACTAAATTTGTATATGTTTCTAGCAATTTTATACCTATTCCAATCTTCTCTCGTATTTAGATATGTAGCCCGGTTGTATAGGATTATCTTATTCTGCTTTGTTCATTTTGTGCCTTCGCAGCTCCTGGATAGCCTGGTTTGCAACAGCAACCGGGAAAGATATTTTCTCCAGCTCCCGATACTGCCCCTCCGTAATCTCTGCTTGAAGCTGGGCGCACTTCTTCTTCTATTTCGAGGCGAACTTTTTCGTCTCTATTATTAGAGGGCACTTTGACCAAGCTTTGAAAGCCGCTTTCTTCTCATTTATTATCTTCTTAGCTTCATCACTCCACCACCATGTTTCTTTGGCGTGTTGATAGTGGCCTTTTGAAGCTCCTAGCAGTGATTTGGCCTTCTTTAAGCAAGTTCGCTGTAGGGAATCCCACATATTTTGTGCCCTGCATTCTTCATCCTCAGCTCCGTTGATGATGTGAGGGAGGTAATTTTTCATTACGAAAACAAAAGCCTCGCCTTTTTCTTTGTCCAGATTGTACCACTTGCTTTTCTTCGGTGTTTTTATAAAAATTTCTGTTAGCAGGAGACGGTGTTGCCGAGCGATTGCCTCTCCCAGGATCACTTTGCAATCTTTTACCCGAGGTCTCATGAAACTGGCTACCAAATGCTAGTCAATCTGAGTTTCATCTCCACTACTGCTGTAAGTGATCAGGTGTCGGCTTTGTTTGATGAACATGGTATTTAACACGATAAGACCGTGTGATTTTTACATGCTTAGGATGTCTTCACCAGGAAGGTTCCTGGTGCCATATCCTAGTCCTCCATGGCAATCTTCGTTTGACTTCCCGACATATCCATTCAAATCTCCTCTAACAAACAGAAACTCTTCCTTTGGGATGTTCTTAAGAAGATTGTGGAAATCTACCCAAAATGCATCTTTTTCTCTCTGATTGCACCCATTTTGTGGAGCATATCCACTGACAATATTCCACACCTCTCCTTGTGTTACTAGTTTGAGAGACATCAACCGGTCGCTGGACTTCGAAATGCTCAAGACGTTACCAAGTAGCTCTGCCGCAAGGATGCTACCGATTCCGTTCTTAGCCTTTTCCGTTCCGTAGTAGAATATCTTATAATCTTTTGTCCTAACGTCCAAGAAACGCGCCCGGTTTCCGGTGTTTTTCCATTTCGTCTCTTGGATACACAAGACATCCACCCGCCTTCTATTCATCCTCTCTTCCAGCTCGTTACTTCGACCGAAATTTCTTCCAAACTGTTTCATTATTTTGCAAGCCCCCGGAATCCGTATAGCTCTGACCCGAACATTTCTGCTCGGTCCAGGATCAGTACCATGCACAGCAGTGGTAGTGCCATTCCTTTTTGCAAGTATTACCATAATGATACAGTTTTGCAATATTACCATATTGCGATGGTGTTTGTTGTTTGACACGTGCATGCTCCTGTTTTAGTATTGTTTGATCTTTCTTCTATGATACCGGTAATCTCCAGTCGTGTCAACCCATGGACTCGCATGCACACTTGTGGGAGAGTTTTTAAGGTAGTATTGCCTAGATCTGATTTGTCCCCTTAGTCGCCTTTTACGACAAGCGCTAGTTGTTATGGGGCGCTGCAGTGATATTCTTAACCCGTTCTTGCACGGGGAACTGTAAAAAACTATATTATTCAATCAGCTTTGATATTTTTTATTTATGTTTCGAATTCGTTTTCAAAGGTGCACCACTTTTGCGGCTTAATACGTTTCAGTATTATTGTTCTTCTGCAATTTGTCTCTGTGGTGATCTAAGAATTAGTAAAAGAAGCTTAGACGACACGGCTTGACTGTACTCGACGTATTTATTATAATGACTGACTATTCTATATGACAGTAACAATTAATATACTTAAGCTAACATGTATGTGTGTGTATGTGTGATTATATGTATGAGCTATGTTAACTTGTACAATTGCAACATGTTTTCCTTTTTTTTTTTAACTATTTATTTAACTATTTTTGAATTCATAATCATATTTAGATAAAGGTTATAACTATAGATAAAGATTTTATAATTAAATATACATTATGTAATAAGATTATGATACTATCTTATAACTAAATATATGTATATAATAGAAGAATATATAAATCCATGTATTTAAATATATATAAAAATATTCGTAATTAATGAATAATTATTAATAGTTTAATCAATACACTACGAGTAATCTAGTAATCTGATGGGTGTAAATCTTTGTGGGGGCTTTACCAATCTGCCAAATTTCGTTCTGACTGCATCACCTGAACTTAGATTACTATCCACGATATGATTTTCCTTTAACGTATCTGTTACTAAATTTGTTTGATGAGTTTCTTCATTATCATTGGATATTGGTATTTTAAGTATGTGTTCCCGACTTCTCCGATAGTTATTACCAGAAACGTCTTCAATCACATACGACCGCGGTTCTTTACATTGATTTATTACTGTACCTGGCATCCAACTTGAATGAAGATCTTTTTTGTAATAAACGTTCTCATTACAATTTACAGGCGCCAAGTCCTTAGTATTTTTGTCATAGTTTTGTTTCATTTTCTGGACATATTTTTTAACCATCTGAGCATGTAGGTTTCGATCTATTTTGATTGGATACAAATTGTTTTTAATGCTTGGAAGTTTTGCTCGCAATTTCCGCGACATCAACAGTTCTGCAGGCGAATGAAAATTAGCTTTAGCGGTGGAGCGATACTATAGCAAAGCGATGTATGGATCAGAATTCGTTTTAGCACATTTAATCAAAAGTGACTTGATTGTCTTAATGGACCTTTCGGCTAAGCCATTTGACCTCGGAAGATATGGGCTATAGGTACAATGCTCAATGTCCCATTCTTTACAAAATTGTTCAAATACTTGAGCATTAAACGGAGGTCCATTATCAGAAATGAGCTTTTCCGGTATGCCACGACGCGCGAAAATTGATTTAAAAGCTCTTATAACTTCCTGACTGGTCGAATTTTTATTTAGAGGAGCAACTTCAATATAAGTTGAGTAGTAATCGACTACTAGAAGGTAAACATTTTTTTGAAAATAAAAAATATCGGCACCTAGTTTATTCCAAGGTAGATCTGTTTTTTCATGAGGCATTAAAGGTAACTTTTGGTTTGATTGTCTAGTTTGTATACACACATCGCAGTTAATGACTGTGTTGTAGATGTCGTTTTTTATTCTTGGCCAATAAACAAGACCTCGAGCCATCCTACTACATGCCTCAATTCCCAGGTGACCCTCGTGTATTATACTGATCACTTCACGTCTAAGTTTAACCGGAATGATTATGCTATTACTCTTAAAGAGCAGTCCATTAGCGAAATGAATTTCATCCTTAACTGCAAAATAAGGTCTTGCTATTGGATCCACTTTTTTAGCGACATCGGGCCATCCTTCTTTGCAATAGAAAATAACTTTTTGCAACGCTCATCCGTCAATGTTTCTTTTATAAGAAGTTCTCTCTTCGTGTCTGAAACTGACAGCGACCCTGATAAAAGATTCACGTGTAGTTGTAGTGCGTTATCTATTTCAGTGAACTTCTCAGAAGCTAATGCAGCTCTTGACAGAGTATCTGCGACTACGAGTAGCTTGCCAGGCTTAAACACCAACTTAAAGTTGTATGTTTGCAACCTAAGCATAATACGCTGTAACCTGGTAGGGACTTTATAAAGTGGTTTGTCTTTGAGACTGATTAACGGTTTGTGATCAGTTTCCACTATTACCTGTTGACCGTAAATGTATTGGTGAAATTTGACGCATCCAAATAGGATTGCTATGCTAGGATTTCTATCTGAGCGTATGACTTTTGTGAATCTGTGAAAGTGGCGGACGCACAGGCAATTGGTTTGTTATTTTGGTAGATGACAGCTCCCATCGCATCCTTGGACGCATCGACTGACAGAACTACAGGTTGATTTAAATCATAATAGGCTAGAACAGGTGCATATGAAATTAAGTTTTTAAGATTTTGAAACTCTACCTCGTGATTTTCGGTCCACAACCAAGTCGAATCGTTTCTCAAAAGCTGCCTTAAATTGCTCGTTTCAATAGACAAGCCTTTCATAAAAGACCCTATATAGTTAACCATGCCTAAGAACCTTTGATGGTCTTGAACTGACTTTGGTGTTGCCATTTTGCAAATAGCTTCAACTTTATTACGGTCAGGGCTCACACCGTTTTCAGAGAATATGTGTCCAAAGAATTTTATTTGTGGAACGCAAAACTCCGATTTAAGTTGGTTAAACCTCAAACCGATTTCTCTAGCCCACTCCAAAACTTGTTTTAGTATTTCATTGTGCTTTTGCAATGTTTTTGCATAAATGAGAAAATCATCAATGTGAATAATCCCACCCTCAATATCACCAAATAACTTGTTGATAAGAGCATGAAACATTTCAGAGGCTGCATTAATGCCAAATGGTAAACGTAAAAACCTATAGCGCCCAAATGGCGTAATGAAAGTACACAACATCGATGATTCATCTGACAATGGAACTGCCCAAAACCCTGACTTCGCGTCCAATGAAGAGAAATATTTCGCATGCAATAATTTGGACTTAATATCTTCGATTGTTAGAAATTGAAAATGTGGCCGGTATATTGCTTTATTCAAGTTTTTTGGATCTAGGCATAGTCTTAATTCGCTATTGGGTTTTGTCACGATCGGATTAACCCATTCAGTAGGCTCAAATACAGGCACTATAATTTTTGACTTAACTAACCTTTCAAGTTCCTTTTTCAGTGGTGCATGCAGTTTGAATGGAACACGCCTGGCGTATTCAACAGTTGGTACAACCTCCGACTTAAGATGAAATGAACATTTTTCGTTTAGACAGCCAATACCTTGAAAAACATCAGAATATCCTTTTAAAATGTACTGATCATTAATATTATTTTGACTAAAAATGGTATTCACTTGTTTTAATAAGTTTAGTTGGACACAGGTGCGCAGACCAAATGCCGTTTGACAATTCAAGTCGATGACATGAAAAGTAATTATTCTGACCACGTTATTTAAAATACTAGTATCTTGCTCACCCCTTTCACTACGAGCTTTTCGCCACTAAATGTCAAAATATTTTCCTTAGATTTTTCTAATTTGTCTGGTGTAAACCCAAGTTCTCCAAATTTTTTATATGATACTTACTTACTTATGTCCTTTAACCCCTCGGGGGGCATAGGGCGTCAACCACGCCTGCGCGCCATCGTGTTCGGAGTTCTGCAACGCGTTTGAGCTGCCTCCAACTCATTCCTAAAGAGCTCGATTCCTCCTCAACTGTTCTGCGCCACGTTTGCCTAGGGCGTCCCGCTATTCTGCCTGCCTGGGTGAGCGGATTCCACTGCATAGCGTATTTCGCAATGGAGTTGTCTTCGCGCCGTAGGGTGTGTCCAATCCATTGCCACTTTCTTCTTCGTATAGTAATGCTTATAGGTTCTTGGCCCGTTCTCAGATAAAGCTGTTCGTTGGAGATGCGGTTCGGCCAAAAAATCCTCAAGATGATTCTTAAGCATTTGTTTACGAAGACTTGCAGCTTGCGTGTGTTAATGGTGTCCACCTTCCAGGTACTGCACCCATAAAGCAGCACTGATTCTACGTTGGAGCGGAACAGTCGTAGCTTGGTTCTTAAGCTAATAACATTGCTTCTCCAGATTTTGGACAGCATTCCGAACGCAGCTTTAGCCTTCCCGATTCTGCTGCACACATCCAGTTCGGTGCCACCGCGATTAGCCGAGACGACACTTCCTAAATATAGAAAGTTATCAACTTTCTCGACTTGCTTTCCGGCAATGTTAAGTTGAGCGCGGGTATTGGAAGTACTCAGGGCTTTTGTTTTGGCTGTGTTTATTTTTAGCCCCACTTTGTTTACCTCAGCTTCTAGATTTTGGGCCATCAAATGAAGATCCATTATCCGATGTGAAAGTAGACAAACATCGTCAGCGTAATCTAGGTGTTTAAGGTAAGATGTCATAGTCCAACGAATTCCAGAATTAGCTTCCGTCAATGCTGCACGGAGTACATCGCTGATAACCACCAAGAACAATAGTGGGGACAGTATGCACCCTTGACGTACTCCACTTTGGACTTCAAAGTCCTCCGACACCTTACCATTGTGCACGACGTGACACTTGCCGCCCTCATATGTAGCCTTGATAATAGCTATAAGCTTTTCTGGAATGCCTCTCCTGCGCAAAGCCAGCCAGATAGCATCTCGATTCAAGCTGTCGAAAGCCTTCTCGAAGTCGATAAACAGTAAATGTAGCGGAGACCTATACTCAACGCATTGTTCGATTATGATCCGTAAGGTGTTTATGTGGTCGATGCAGGAGGATCCAGCGCGAAAGCCTGCCTGTTCGACATCGAGAGTTGAATCTAAATTATCTTTAATTCGTTCTAGAATTATTCTAGCTATTATTTTGGCTACAGCTGGAAGAACACATATACCTCTCCAGTTACCGCACTCCATCAAGTTACCCTTCTTTGGAAGCTTAATGATCATCCCCCTTTTCCACTCCTGTGGAAATTGTTCACTATCCCAAGCTCTCCGTATTAGCGGATGCAGCAAATCTGCCGATGTATTTGGCGCCGCTTGAAATAGCTCGGCAGGGATACCATCAATACCCACCGCTTTGTTTTTCTTGAGGGACTTGATTGCTGTTATTATTTCAGCTTTACTGGGAGGTACGGTGCGAATTCGGGAATTTGTTGCTTCGAACTGCTCATTCGAATTCAAGATCATACCGCCGTCGTCTAAGTAAGTCTGATAGTATACTATATTAGCTTGCGCCCCGGTATCTAACTGCACTTTGACGTTAACATGATTTATAACTACACTACAATACCAACTACTATCCATGTTATGACACTCGTTGTCCGCTATCAAGGTACCAATGAACAAGTCTTCACAAGATGACGGGTTGTCGCACTCTTCTTTCTCCACCTGTAGTTGAACTGCGTTGACTTTCTTGCTGGACTTACACATCTGTGCAAAGTGGTTCGGCTTTTTACACTTTCTGCATATGATTCCCATTGCTGGACATTTGATGCGATGGCGTTGTCCACATCTCCCACACGTACCTGCTCTGCTTGTGCTGTCTTTTTTCGCGTGTTCTCTGCCCGTTTGATTTCCGTTGTTCGCATGCATATAATTTCGGTTTCTTAAAGATATATTGGTTTTTAACGCTCCAATAAAATGATCGTATAGTTTGGTAACGGCAACGTCCAACTGTCTGGTTTGTGCTCTTGACGTTTCTAGCAATTTCGGTACTTCAATGGCCTTCTTTAATGTAAGGTCCTCTTCAGTTAGGAGTCGTTCTTTTACGTAACTCAAAGAGTCATGTAATCCGCAAAAGAAAATGTCTCGGACGAGTGAATCTTTTAGAGTACCAAATTCACAATTTGCGCTTAAAATCTTTAGGGCTGTCGCAAACTCTTCTATGGACTCATTGGCAAGTTGACGACGGGTGAAAAATACATGCCGCTCCATCGAAATATTAGTTTTCGGCACAAAATGGAGATCGAACTTTTTATTTAACGTGTCATTCGTTATCTGATCGATGTCTTCGTTGAACGAGTTGAAAATGTCCAGACTGTGTGGTCCCATATGGTGAAGTAGCAGTGCTGTCTTACGCGTTTCTTCTTGCCCTTCTAATCCACTGGCTCGCATGTGAATTTCAAATTGGGTTTTCCAATTTTTCCATGAGGTCGCTAGGTTAGATGCTTGGAAATTCATTGTCTGCATGTTAAATCCACTAACTATATTTTGTGCACGGACTTTTTTATCGACGTTTGTATTTTTATTTTTTTTACTTGCTTCGTTATTTGTCTCTGTCATTATATTAACTTTTTTGGTTTTCTTAAACTTTTTATTTATTTATTTTTTGACTGTGGTTCACATCTGACACCATGTGGTGATTTAAGAATTAGTAAAAGAAGCTTAGACGACACGGCTTGACTGTACTCGACGTATTTATGATAATGACTGACTATTCTATATGACAGTAACAATTAATATACTTAAGCTAACATGTATGTGTGTGTATGTGTAATTATATGTATGAGCTATGTTAACTTGTACAATTGCAACAGTCTACTTATCTTCAACATTTTAACTTTTTCCATTTTTGGTCTAAAAAGTAAGAAAACAGACTTAAAGTTAAAGTAAAGTTTTCATCATGCATTATACTGCCTACGCCACTCTGTTAATAATTTATTCTAAATCCATTAAAACATTCTAAAATGTGGACAAACTCAAGGATCAGAAACATTTCATCTAACAAAATGGAGAAATATTGCAATGTTTCTGTAGCTGTACATGCATACATGTATGTACATATGTACGCGTACGAGTATATCGCTAAATCTCTTAATTGCACAAAGTTTTGATAGCACATACATTTCCTAATTAATAACATTTAAAATGTCTTAGATTTGGTACTGAAATGAGGTCACACACTAAAGTTCAAAATATAATCATGCTAGAGCGCGCCCATATACTCACAGACACACTATTGATTAATTGCTTATAGCATTGCTCAGCTTCAAGACAACACAGAAGGATGAATTACACCTTAAATGACACAACGGTGCATTCTCTAAATTCACAAATTTTTTTATTTTTTTAAATCCGATAAGCCATTAGTGTAATGAACTTTTAGCGACGGAAAATTCGATCTCAAGCCCGTTTAGTTTAGTTTATTTTATTTTGTAACAATCTTACACATTAAGAACAATTTGCTTATAAGCTTGTGCAAGTAATATTAATAATTTAATTTATTTTAGTTCAAGTATTGAAAAATATAGTTATACGAAGCAAAGTTTACTCAAAAACCAATTCGTGTAATTTTAATTATTATTATTATTATTATTTTTATTTTTTTTACTTACAATTTAGTTAGGTTCAGTGTCCATGTATTCTAAAAGGGAAGCTTTCAAATGCTTTGCGTTTCTAATTCTTCTCAAATCACTTACGAGTAGGAGGGAGTTGTAGAGTCGAGTGATGTAAACAAAGAAATGTCTTTCAGATGCCAGACAAGAGTGTTTTGGTTGAATGAGCACGGATGTCGTTTGAGAGTTCGGAAACTTAGTTTTTTTGTATTTGGGCTGATGTGTTTGCATTATTTCGTGCATAGATATCAGTGTTAAATATTTATGTAGTTATCAAAGGAACAACCAAAGAATTTCCTTGAAAATGTGGAGATATGGTCGTACCTTCTTTTATTATATAGATTGTAGATTATTGAAGAGGTGGGATTACGTCACCTTATCACTGTGGGCACATTGAGCATATTGTGATTTTCTCTGATCTTAAAGCTCACCCAATATACCCGATTTGGTGATGAACTCTACTAAGCTTTTGAGTGAGCTTGCCGATAGGTCTTCTGCTTCAAGGTAGAATTTACCTAAATAACGATGACGTGTTCTGATTAGACAGTTAGAGTGACATAAGATATGCTCTGCTGATTCTTACTCTTCGTTGCACGTACTGCAGATGCTGTCTTGTGCTATTCTATTCTATTATATTATTATATATATAACGAGCAATATTATTAAAAACCACATTAAGTTTCCTGCTACTACATTAGTCAACATTACGAAAGATTTCATAACCATATAATAAGATCGATAAAGGTAAAGATTTTGCAAGGATTAATCTGCATTTCATATGTGTATAAGATTGAGTAATCCATAAATGAAGTAGAACACCGATTGTGGCATATTTAATCTAACTGTCCAACCGTTTAGACGTGTTTTCATTTTCTCCTGCTTCGTGAGTCAATATTTCCGCCAAATCACTCTAAACCGCTTTTTCGCCAACTAAATATTTAGTGCATTTCCCCAAGTGTGGCCCGGTTTTGCAATTCATTCAATTAAGTGACCTTCTGTCTGTATTCAAGTGCGTTACCCCAAGTGCTGACATTCGCCCCACTTTCATCTGACTTTGATAAAAGTGTTCCCATTCAATTTTTGCATAGATCTGCAGTAATTGTCGTACTCTGTGTTACTGTGCCACCAATTCCATTCACCCCATTTTCGCTGACGCGCTTGTTCACCCTATAATTCGCCATGTCTTGCGGTATCATCAACTGCCCAATCACTGACAACAATGCTGACTGGGTTTCTTGTAAAGAAATCTGCGGAAAATCTTTCCATGCCATTTGTGTCGGTCTCAACAAAAGAAATACGGTATATGTAAAAGCATTTTCTGACAACCTCCGTTTCTTTTGTGATGAGTGCAAGAATATCTCACTCTCGCACGTTCTCCTTGCGATAAAGTGCCTTAGTGACTCAAATGACTCCCACCAAAAAAAATTGTCTAAAAAGATTATGGGTAAACTCTCCAACTTAGAAAGCAGAGTTAGATGTGTTGACGATTTAGGAAACTCGGTTCTGAACTCAACCGAGCAAATCAAATCCAAACTCTGTAACATTGAAAAAAAAATTGCTGGTCTGACGGAGTTGTTTCTAGCCAGTCCCACGAAGCAAGAATCCACCATGCACCACCTCAACAAAGTGTTAAGTGATCTCAAAGCAAATTATACCTCGCAGATCAGTTCTTACGACAAATTGTGCGAATTTGTTAACTTCCTGCGGGAAGACTTTGACATCTTCTTCCAATCATCAAGCAAGCATTCATCTCCCAGGCAACCTGATCCAATGCTCGACATAATTTTCGATCGAATCAATGGTGTCGGCGACGCTCAACCATTGTGAATGGAATTGAATCGGTATGCCACAAAATCGACGACCTACCTATCCATACCCAACATAACCCAAAGGTCCACTATAACACATCAATTTTGGATGAATTATTGGATGCCGATGTCGACTCAGGCTAACCTCCACCTTCCCTTCTACTGCCGACGGACGAATCATCAAAATCTCTCGCTGCCCCTACTTTCCAAGAGTCTGAAACCCCTTCCGTCGCTGCCCCCCGGAAACTTATCAAACATTTTGAAACAACCTGGATACCTTCTGAGTGGCAGCGTAGGCTGGATAAATTAAGTCCTGACAACCTCCAGGTTACCACCTTCCTCATCAAAGGTAGCCCTCATAATGCTGATGTCTCGTGGATTACGAATTTGTTTTTAAAGAAATACGCTATCACCATCTCCCGTTGCAAACTGATCCTGCCTTCTCATCACAGAAGTCATCGGAACTTTAAATTCGACCTCCCGGCTAGATACGAATGGCTATTCTGAAACCCTGCTAGTATAAATTGCAACCTCGGAAAGATGCGTATCTGCAAATGGACGGCCAAGTCTACTAACATAGATAAGTTAATTAATAATAGACTTAGTAATAACAACACCCATAGAAATAAGTTAATTAATAATAAGTTGTACCCACTCACTCCCCAATCTTCGTATAACAAATCTACCATTTCAATCAATGGAACTACCACCCACCAAAAATCCAGCAGTTCTCAATATACCCACCACAAATCCATCAATACTCACATCTCCCGTCGCTTAACAAGTCTAAACCCGACTCAAATTGGTCTTTGAAAATGGGCATCCTCCCTAACTTCAACTTTAAAACGGCAACCGTACAGTCAAGTACCCCAATAGAACTTCAACTAACCGCGTCTCTTTCAATCTGTCACCTGATTCCTGTCCTCCTCCAAGCCTTAGCAGTTCTTCTAACAACACTCACCCCACCGTTAATTACCCGAATTTCACCCACTCCCACACTCTCAATCCTTCCTCGTTAACCACCCCCAGTTGTACCTCTGCCCATACTTCGTCCACGGTCTCTCTTAACAATTCCATCTCGGCCAATTTGCCATCTACTGCATCTCCCCCCACTTTCGATCCAATGCTTCCTCCCAACGTCAAACTCACGTCTAAATTAATAGACCCAACGTCAACAATCAATGACCTCGATGGCCGCTATATTATGTCAAGATTGCGCGATAACCGGCTTTTTGAAAATGTTCGCCTTTACCTAGGGTATTTACATTGCAAGCCTGACTCCGTCTGCATTGACGGAAAAACAAAGACTAATGGCATGGTCTTGATCCAAGAAGAAGGCCTCCCAACTGACCCTATAGCCCTGAAGAATATCTATACACGTTTTCATATTTGTTCCAAACGTCTCTCGTATCTCCAAAAAAACTCACAGCGATCATAATAAATATTTTCGCCCTAACTCCATCACAGTCGATCCATCTCACTCCAGTGAAATTTCCCCAAAGCTCCTTTCCCTCTACCATCAGAATGTCAGCGGACTTCGCACCAAAACCTCGATGGTGCACCTGAAATCACAATCACTTCCATACGACATTTTGCCCTAACTAAAACCAACCTTTGGCCCAATGTTCTTAACTTAACTTATTCACTTCTGACTTTGTAGTCTTTCGCGCTGACGGCCAGAAACATGAAGACCTCTCTTTCGGCTGCGGTGTTCTTTTAGCCATACATAATCGTCTTGATGCAACAATCGTCAAATTCTCAAATTCCACTTCCTTTGGATTCGTATCTGGTAAAATATCTGTATCCAAACGGAGTGTATATATTGTTTGCTGTTATATTCGCCCTTCTCAACCCGTCCAAGCATACCAGCTGGCCGTTGATACAGTTGACTCTCTGTTAGATATCGCTGATTCTGATGACGATTTTATAATTGTTGGCGACTTCAACTTTCCCTTCCTACTCAATAGCATAAATTTCAGCCTCTTTCTAAACATTAACACCCCCATTGATATCGCTCCCGTATCCGCAGCAATCTTTGACTGTCTTCTCCAATCTGTCCCTTATCTGCCTCGAAAAAACTGCTCTTCATCACCTCCTTGGTATAATAAGGAATTGCGTACTCTTCTCAATGTCAGAAACAAATTATGGAAAACTTACCTGATATCCAAATCTGCCTCAGATTACGCATATTACCAGCAAGCTTACTCCCGCTTTTCCATCCTCTGCGAATACCTCTATCTCGAATACCTCGATAGAATGCAATTCAGTCTAATCACTGATCCTAGGCGCTTTTACCAATTTATCAACGTCAAAAGAAAGTCCGGCGGCTTCCTTCCACTCTAAAATTACTTAATACTTTATCTGCTGACCCTAAAGTAATCGCCAACCTCTTTGCAACCTTTACCAGCCAATCGTATAGTGACCATGTACACGAACCGGACCTAGATTTGTTCCCCCCTGTCAGCCCCTTACAAATCTTTTTCGTCTCTCACTCTCTCAAGCCGTTTTCCCAAAATTATGGAAGGACTCTTTTATATTCCCTATCCATAAAAAAGGCAGTAAAAACGACATTTCTAACTATAGACCCATAGCCAAACTTTCCTCTATCCCTAAGCTCTTCGAAAGCATTGTCTACAACTCACTGTATTTCCACTGCAAATCAATTTTATCCCCACAACAGCACGGTTCCTTAAAAAGTAGGTCCACAACGACTAACCTGACCGAATTCGTTTCCAAAACACTACAAGCATTAGAGAAAGGTAATGAAGTGGATGCCATTATCACCGACTTCAGCAAGGCCTTTGAACTTACGATAGGGATAACTGCCGAACTGAGATGTTATTCTGTTTCTCTTCTTAAAATTTATATTCAGCATAGTCTGGTGAATCATTATAGCTAGAATAACGTTTGAACAATGCTAGGCACTAAATTATACAAATGTACTTTGAAAATCGGTCGTCGATTTGCGAAACTTGTAGACGACTTCGCGATTTTTATGGCGTACACAATCGTCCATTTGAGCAAGGCATACGTCTAACTATGGAAAGATTTCGTACCACATTTTGTCTAAATTATGCAATAACACCCAAACGTCAAACGAATGTACAAATTGAAGAGAATATTGTCGCTGCAAATGAAGCGTGCAAGAAGACCCAGATTTATTGATTCATCGTCAGTCGCAGCAATTGAGGATCGGTTCATCCAATATGTGAATAACTTTACCCAATGACCTTGGCCTACATCCAACATAATCGGCTGTCTACCCGCGGAATAGCAAAGTGCAAGCAGTGCAATCCAGTTGAATGCGCATCCGCTGTGTTGATCAACTTAGAATCTACGTGCGAGTTAGGCAATGAGTCTCCGTGGGAAATGCAATTGAGTAATTTTAGATTTAAGATCTGAAATATGTAAAATATGTATGTCAGCATTTTAAGGTTTAGAGATAATGTTGTAAAAAAACAATTAAGCCTTCAAATTGTGACCGACAAACAGAGCAGTTGGCTCTCGAAAATAAATTAAGTATTTTTATAAAGTAACCTGTAGTTTAATTTGAACCAGTTGTGGGAGGTTCCTAATTGTATTTTTTTACTTGAACCTGAAAGGACATTGTTAGCTTCCATGTATAATTGTGTTTAGATTTATGAATCGTTTTTGGCTTAACGGGCTTCTTAATAAGCAAAATTGTTGAATATGGAATAAGATGGCTTAAAAAGACCCCACATACAGAATCAACCCTTTGGCATGAAATGGACGTTATTTCTTCAAAAATAAAGCCAGAGCTCGAGAGCTCAAAAATAATGACAACTTTAACTCTGTATTTATCTTTTTCCCAAATTATTTTTGCTAATCACATACACTTAAAAAATATTGAATGAACAAACGTGAAATGTGTCACCCTACTTTTTGCGATATATTAAAATAAAATTTTTGTTTTAAAACTTAGTCCCCAAGGACAGTGTGTCCACAATCGATAAACCCTGTTGTAGGTACAGGGTGTCATGAAGGTTACGATAAAATTTTTCAAGTAAATATGTAACTATTAAATGAAGCAATGTATCTGCTTTTTATACTATAGATTAGATTACTGTCCTGTTTCCGATAGGAATTTGTATAAATGTACTTTTTTAAATAAATGTTTAAAATCTAAAAGGTTTTGGTTTTTAGTTTCGTCCGTCAATAGTTCTCAAAACAAACTCATAGAAATGGGTACGCAGCTTCTGTAATAGTACTCATTCATAAGGTTCTGTGGCTCCCATTTGTCCTTACAATGCCAGATTCCTTCAATTGGAAAAATAGTTCATGCGATATAGACTGGTCATTTTGGGGGTAAGTGAAATGAAATGGTTAGAAGCGCGCGAGTACCAGTCCCCAACGCGTAACACTATACTACTCTATTCTGGAAGACCATCCGGAAGTAACAACAACAGCACGCAAGTGCCTAATTTCCTGGCAGCCTCATGGTGATAGGATTATGACGGCCAGATTCCGGACTAGAGTACGACGCGTCACCATCATACAGTGTTACGCCCCAAAGAATAGTTCTACTGAAGACGAAAAGGAGAGCTTCTACAATCTCTTAAGTGCCGTCTTCAACACAATACCAAATGGAGACATTGCCATAGTGATGGGGGATTTGAATACCAAGGTAGGCAACGAGAACGAAGGACTCAAACATGTAATCGGGAAGCATCGACCTGGCAACCGCAATGACAACTACTCACGCTGCAGCTACCCCAGCAGCAGGGAGAAGCGAGCTAGAGTCCCTATATCGCATGAAGATGAGAGAAGTTCAGCGTAGCGTGCGGCGTGGCAAGCGCAACTACATCAACGCGCTGGCTACAGAAGCAGAAGGAGCTGCACGGAGGTGCGACAGCAGGACCTCCTACAGAATCACCAAAGAGCTGACAGGTGGTCGCAGCTGCAGCCAACACCCAGTGAAAAGCCTAGACGACTCCTTGCTCATTTCGGGTGACGACCAGCTTAAGAGATGGAAAGAGCATTTCGCTATGGTTTTGGACCGTGTATCCGCTAGCGATATGCTCCCAAATCAAACTGAGATGCGCGAGGCGAGAAGTTCCCGAATACGCACCACGACTCCCAGTAATGAGTCCGCGTAAATTTCCACAGAACGAACTACGGTTCTAACGAACCTCTTACGCGTATGGCGAAGGAAGTAAATAGTAACCGCGACAAATTTGATTACAACCATAGTAAATTATATATAAAACATAAATTATACGAACGATACTAGTTTCTTTGTTGAAAGTGTTTAGTGTGATTTTGACTTATGCGTAGCATATTCATTTTTAGTTCATACTTTTGTTTAGTATGCATTCTGCTTTTTGTTTACTTGTCCAGTCTTTTTGTGTAAGGTGTTAGGCTTTATAAATATTCGCAATACTAACAACTAACACCACGCTAAATGATGACTGTGACAAGATGGATATTACTTAGTAGCTGTTTTGAGTTTTTCTCTTTCAGTTCAAAGTAATATTCGTCACAAATGCTTGCCCTTAAGCAGTACTGATAGCGTTTAAAATATTACTACCGCCCTCAAAACCAACAAGGCGGTAGGACTTGACGGTATTCCAGCAGAGCTCTTACGAGTAGCGCCAACAACATCGGCTGAGCTTTTGCTTCCACTTATAGAGAGAGCTTGGGAAGCTGACAGATTTAATGACGAGTGGAAAAGAGAATGATCTTCGAGCTTCCTAAGAAACGAAATGTAATGGATTGCGGAAACTGGAGGGGTATCTGCGTGCTGCCTGCTGTAGCTAAGATGATAGCTAAAATCATCATTGAGCGAATCAAACAACATCTCGAAGACACACTCGATGCCGAACAAGCAGGTTTCCGCTCTGGATCCTCCTGTGCCGACCACATCAACACCCTGCGGATTATCATTGAACAGTGCGTTGAATATCGATCGTCACTGCACCTCCTGTTCATCGATTTTGAGAAGGCGTTCGATAGTGTCAACAGGGAGTTAATTTGGCGTGCGTTACGCCGGAGAGGCATTCCCGATAAATTAATTACTATTATCAAAGTTACATATGAAAGCTCCAAATGTCACGCTCTGCACAGGGGGGAGGTTGTCTGAGGAATTTGAGATCCAAAGTGGGGTAAGACAAGGCTCTATCCTTTCACCAATATTATTCCTATTGGTGATTAGCGATGTGCTTCGTGCAGCTTCGGAATTCGATGGACTCTTACATCTGAACTGAAACATCTTGACTACGCTGACGATGTATGCTTACTCTCCCACAGAATTATGGACCTCCACCAAATGACAGCAGATGTGGAGATGGAGGCAGGCGTCGTTGGGAATTAATACGGCAGAAACAAAAATTATCAGTCTTGGAACAAACTCATCGGCTCAAATATGCATTACTGGACCACCGGTAGAGAAAGTAGAGGATTTCCAGTATCTTGGGAGAATTGTCTCGACCGATGGTGGAACTGAACTGGATATATCAAACAGGATCGCCAAAGCAAAGTCCGCGTTCGGAATGTTACCCAAAATATTGCGAAGCAATGCAATCAGTTTGAACACCAAGATAAGACTGTTCCGCTCCAACGTTGACCGCTTCTATCACCAGAAAGCTGCAAACGTTCGGTAGTAGGTGCCTGCGCAATATCTTAAGGATTTTCTGGCCCAATCGTATCTCTAACGAACACCTTTACGAGAGAACGGGTCAGGAATCAATAGGCACAACCATCTAACGACGGAAGTGGCAGTGGATTGGTCACACGTTCCGTAAGGGTGACAGTTCCATAGCGAACCATGCTATGCAATGGAACCCTTTAACTCAGGATGGCAGAAGACCTGGGGGTCCAAGGAAAACATGGCGCAGAACAGTCGAGAAGGAGGCACGGCCGTTGGGGAAAAGTTGGGGAGAATTCATACACATTGCCAGAAACCATACACGATGGCGCGTAGGCCTAGTAGAGCCCCTAGGACCCACAAGGGGATACAGGACATAGGTAAGTAAGTGGCTCCCAGGCCCATAAGCAAAAATTAGTTTTTATTTCCCCGGTGCGAAGATAAGACCCAAGCAAGTAATCAGCTAAATTTGATTAAAGCTGGAAAATGTTTCTATCGACTTCTAAAAGGATTAGAAATGTCTAGGATTCATTGCGGATAAAACGCTTACGTGCGCAGTTAGAAAAAGTTACCAACAAGGCCACTAGGGTGATTTCGATTTTCCTGTGCTTACGTCTATACAGCAGAAATTGGAGACTAAAGCCCAAGATTACACACTGGTCCTACAAGGCAATCATTAAACCTATGATCGCCTAAGCAGCAATGTCATGGTGGCCAAAAGACTCCATCAGGCTTGTGTGGATCTGGATATCACAGGACAATGAAAACTTGCCCTTCAAATTCAAGGGCACAAAAAGAGTCCACAAGGAATGCTCCTAGACCTTAGATATTGGATATTGGAAATTAAAGCTGGTAACTTCATGAGCCCTCTGAGGAAATTAAATAGTCTACGTACCGCACTGTTTCTTAAAATCACAGAAACAATGTTTAAAAGATTTCTTTTCTTCAAAAACCAAACAAATCATATGTGACCACCAAATTTTGGAAAAGGAAGTACTCGTGATGTCACAACTGTGGTACACGGACTGTTAAAAGCCGGAAAATGGCTGCACTAGCGCTGGTGGCTTTGGGCCCAGGTTTCAAAGGGCGGGTTCATCTATGTGTACGTGACTGCCTGAAGACTGCGTGGATACCGGGCTACGAAGGTTTCGAGGGGAACGTTAGAGCAGGTTGTCTAGTTAAAAGCGGTGCAAGTGGTCTAATTATCGGTCCCGAACCATACTTTAGTTTATAGCTGAAATAGGCGAAAAAGTTCCTTAACCCCAAAGACAATAAGTTGAAAAAGTTTTTAAGAATATACTAAAGAAGAAATGGTGATCTTAACTGGCTGTCTGACAGGACATTTCCCTCTTAACTACTATTATCGACCATCAGTCTTAAATCTTTCGTAAGCAGCCTAATTGATCCCAATCAGAGAAATTTTGGGCTAGAATCGATCAAATTTCATACTTCGACAGATCCTGGAGAGAGTTCACGAAATTTACATTGATACTCACTCTCTCCTTATACATTTTACGGCCATTTATGAGAGATATATAGAAAAGAACTATAAAGATGCCTGTCCAGTTTTGGCATCCCTGCCAAACCCGTTCGTCTGTTTCAGTAAAATCTTCGATGTCAATAAAGGATACTGATCGGGATTATATAAAAACAATTTCAAACAAGACCCGAGCTACCACGTTATAAAATATTTTTATTGGATCTAACAAAAGTGTAATCTCGTCAAGATAATGATTACCGCGAGCAAAGATGTTAGCTCCGTGGTGGTTGCTATCAAAAGGGGAAGAGTAACCGATTTACCATCGACTCACTGCCAAAGATCACAGATTTTGAGTGAACGAAAGTCCCGCTTTGATCCGCTAGCTTTTGCACTGCAATATGCGTGGGCTGTGGAAATTGTGCTAGTAAATTTTTTTTTTTTTTTTGGTTGCGCCTGGAGGTGCAGGAATCTTCAAAAGATACCAATGGTCCGTACCATTGGTTATGCCCGATTCATATATCTGACAATGCCATCAGTGCTAGTCAGTATATGCCTACGGGCTAAACCTCACCCCCTCAGAGAGGCACTATGAGAACCGGCTGCGCGTACTCATAGTAGTAGAAAATTCGTTCCTCTCATTTTTTCATTTTTGTGATGACTACGACTAAGTTGCCTTAACGAGTAGTTTACGCTTCTGTAGTGTTAATCGCGTTAGGTAGGTAGCTTTCCAGTGAAGGCACCTACTAATACCCTCATTACATGCGGTTTTTCCTTACGGCGCTAGGTCGAAAGGTCTTGTTCTTTGTAGTCGGTGCTCAAGGTTTGTCACGTCCATAGTACGGATTATTTCATTATTGCAGTGAACATGAAGACGGGTACGAAGTTTGCGAGCAATGTTTGTTACTTCGTCCCTCACGGTAGCAATTCCTAGATCTCTGTGAATATCACTATTTCTTATATACCAAGGAGCATTCACGATTGGTCTTAGTATTTTATTTTGAAATGCTTGCAGTAGAGCCATATTGCTTGGTTTGGTACAACCCCAAAGTTGTATACCATATGTCCAAGACGGTTTTAGGACTTGCTTATACAGAAGCAGTTTGTTGTATACGCTTAACTTCGAGTATCTTCCGAGTAGCCAATACATTTCTCTAAATCTGATTTCGAGCTCTTCGCGCTTCTTTTTAACGTGTGGTTTCCACTTAAGTTTTGCGTCTAGGGTCATTCCTAAATATTTTGCCTCGTTTGCGTACGGTATTTGTACCGAGTTAATGAATATAGGTAAGTTGTTTATCTTTCTTAACGTAAAATTGACATGCGTTGATTTTGTCTCATTGAGGACTATTCGCCAGGTTTTTGTCCATTCGCATACATTGTTCAAAGCTCGTTGGAGTTTTCCCGTTGATGATTCGACTGACTCATCCGTTACGAGGATAGCCGTGTCGTCTGCGAACGTTGCTACAACGGTCCCTTCATCTTGTGGTATATCTCTTGTGTAGAGCAGGAACAGGATTGGACCGAGAACACTTCCTTGTGGAACACCGGCGTAGATATCTTTGAAATCCGAATATTCACTCCCGTGTCTAACACGGAAAAGTCTGTTTTCAAGATAAGATTCCAATATTCTGTACAACTTTTCCGGTAAGATTACCCTTAGCTTATACCTTAGGCCTTCGTGCCATACCCTGTCGAAGGCTTGCGATACGTCGAGAAAAGCGCTAGAGCATATTTTTTTCCCTTCTAGAGCTTTTTCAATCTCGTTCGTTATTCGATACACCTGATCGATTGTGGAATGTTTGACCCGAAACCCGAATTGATGATCCGGGATCAAGTGTCTTTCTTCAATTGGTGGTTGGAATCGTTTCAGCAGAAGTTTCTCGAAGACCTTAGATATTATTGGCAGAAGTGAAATGGATCTATATGATTTCTTGTCATTTGCACATTTCTCCGGTTTCGGAACCATAATAACTTCGGCGACTTTCCATTGCCTTGGAACATATAATAGTCTTAAGGAAGCATTTATAATGTAGAGCAACTTAACCAGCACTTTTTTCGGTAGTTCTTTCAAAATTTCGCCAGTGATTAAATCATATCCCGGAGCCTTGTTATTTTTAAATTTTTTTATTGTCATTCGAAGTTCGGACAGGGATACGGTTTTTACTCTAGAGTTGTCGGGTGCCATATTATCATTCGGATCTTCGATCAACGGTTGTCCATCGATCGGCTTGAACGTTTCCTCTAAGTGATCGGCAAATAATTCTGCTTTCTCTTTGTCTTCTTTTGCCCATTCCCCGTTAGCTTTCCTAATTGGCGGCGAGTGCATTACAGGTTTCCTTATGGACTTCAAAGCTTTCCATAGAGAGTAGTTTGAATACTTAACCTGGACTGCCACCTGGGGTACTGTATCTATTTGTTGTACTCATTGCATATTATGTATACATTTTATCCCCGGTATACGAAGGGTGGATTTTAGTCGCCTCTTACGACAGGCATGCCTACCTCGGGTATATTCTGGCCCCTACCCGGAGGGTAGTAAATTTACAAGTGTACATACATAGTATAGAAATATCATAGAAAATAATTAACTGAACATCTTTGCTCTTTGTAACAACCAATATAGAAAAGCTATGTAAGGTAAGCTATACAATGTTTGTTTATACATTATATTTATGATCAATGGCAAGATTAAGTTATATTGGTATTAATTCATTTCTAAACAGATACTGTCTGTAACTTCGTTAACTTTATACTTGAGTGTATTGTGCGAAATTCACAAGCCAACACCAGATGAGCAATCTATCAAAATCCTGTACAACAAATTGCGTTCTCCGATAATATTGGCAAAATTGTAAGAATTCAGGAAGCTATCAAGCAATTTCTGTCAACGAGAAGGGACACCGAATACCAAAGAATTGGACAGAATGACACAGTGAGCAGCTATGACTTCGAGGTTGTAAGAGACTTTGTCTACATTAGGTTCCATGTTACTTCCGAAAACGAAATCTTCGCATAATTCAAACGAAGAATAATTATTTCCAATCGCTGTTTCTTTGGACCATCAGGGTAATTTAGTAGTCTGGTTTTTCTCCGAACAACAAAGGAAACTCTATGCAAGACCCTAATTATCAAAGCCTTCCTTTTTGGTGCTGAAATATGGACTTTATCAAATGCAGATGAAGACATCTTCGGTCCTTTCGAAAGAAAAATTCTTCACAAGATATTGGGTCGATTTTGCGTTGAAGGGTTTGCAGGAGGAGATTCAATGACGAGTTATAAATGGAAAGATTTGCTTGATTGAAACCTGAGTTCAACCGCGAAAAATAGACAAAATCGAGAACTCGAAAATTTGGTTGAAAATATTTCCATACGCTTTTTCAAAATCTTAGCGAAATCTTTTTCATGCAAGACACAAAACTTGATTTCTTTTATTTCTTAATATCTATGTGCACAATGGCGGCATATTGTCGGCAAATCGTAAACACTACTGGGTTGGCGTTACGTATAAATGTACGTATATACAGAGCTGATACCCTTTCACTAAGAAAAGTTGTAGGGCTATAGACGAAGCAGACCACCTACTAACTTTCATGAAGCGGTTCCTCAGGCCCATTAATTTGTCGATTCACCTTATTCGCATAGCTTCCTAAGTAAAATATCGAAAGTTATTTACAAAATGATCTCATTTGAAGGCTCGACACACTAAAGGCTATGGCGCGGCGCCCATATTATCCATAGCATAACATTGGTTTAATTTTAATACACGACATTAGCTTCTAATAATGAACAGCTTCATATAACCCCCGGTATGGGAATTGTTAAACCCATCGTTTTTGTTTAATTTTTCTCATTTTTGTTATCAGAAATGATAAATCCTGCCACTTTACTCCAAATTATCATTTTGAGTATAACTACCGCGCCATTAAGTTAAACAATCCCACTTTGCTTCAGATTTTTGGGCCGGATACTCCTTTTTCTGTACACCCTCTGTCATGCGATCACACGTTTGTGGTTGACGTGCAGTTAATAATGTAATAGTTTTCCCACTGCACGCAGAGTAAATCCTTATATGACACTAGGGGCTAGGCGCGAGAAAGAGTTTAACCATGCCCTTTGGGATATATGAAATAAAAATACTTTTTCGACGCAATGTCGACTTAGCAACATGGGGTTATGGTGCAGAAAGGATAATTTATGTAGGTACGAGTACGTATGGAATTATGTCGCCCAAATTTGCATAGCGTAAGACATTATTTTAGGAGTTCATATTAAAGCCTAACTTCAGACTGGATGGAAATTTGTTCACTAGGCTTTTAGAATCCCCAGCAGTATACTTAATCATACCATCTTTTTCGGCCGCAAAAAGCAACATTTTTTGCAATTCGGCAATTTCGCGGGATATCGAAAAAAAAGGATAACAGAAATAACAAATTTCTTAGCACAAATTCATATTTTTTTGTTACAGGCCCATCTCTGTTTTACCCATTAAGTCAAAAGTATTAGAAAAAGTTCTTCTGAAAAGATTAATCCCTTTTATAACTGGCGGAAATATGATTCCAATACATCAAATTGGTTTCAGAGATAGACACTCTACCATAGAACAGGTACACCGAGTTACCGACGTCATCGAGAAAGCTTTGGAGGAAAAAATGATATGCTCAGCTGTGTTTTTGGATGTATCAAAGGATTTTGATAAATTTTGGCACAAAGGCCTTCTCAAAAACTGAAATTACTTTTTCCCAAAGAATATACAGAAGTACTAAAATCGTACCTTCCAAACAGATATTTTAGAATTAAACAAGGTAGGTCTTATAAAAAAAAAAAAAAATATTTGGCGCAACATGTCTTTAAGTGCCAGGGCCTAGCTTCTCGCAACCACTCATGTTGTGTGCGTTATATTTTTAACACGAATGAAAGGGACCTACAGTTTGGTGCCGTATCCGAACGGCGATTTGAGAAGCTTTTTCGTGACAACAATACTCTCGGATGTTTTTCAGACGCTCGCGAGAGGTGGGACCGTGAAAAAACTTTTTGGTGTTTTCTGGGATTCGAACTTGGAACCTCATGCGTAGTGATCCGACACACTAACCACTTACGTCACGGCTCCCATAAGGTCCTATTCTCAATTAAAATAAATAGGAGCTGTGGTTCCACAAGGGAGTATTCTAGGCCCAGTGTTATACCTTTTATTTACTTATGACTTACCAATTCCTTCAAATTGCACAATAGCTACGTTTGCTGATGATACAGCTATACTTGAAGTTGCAAAAAACGAAAGCGAATCAACTAAATCTCTTCAAACTGCTGTATACGACAATAAGTTGCAAAGCCTCCTTAAAGGAATAATAACATTAAAGTATAAGGTTACGTCTTTGAGGGATAATGCGAGGAAAGTCAACGGCGATGACTACAATTACTACCGAGCTGTGTCCCAAAAGCTAAATACCGAACAAATCCAGTGGTATACTTTCGAAATCAAGTCAGAAAGGCCACATCGTGTCGTTGCAAGGGGACTCCACCCCTCATGCACCAAAGAAGAGGTTATGACTGACCTTCAAGCCAAAGGCTTTAAAATTCTTGATGCCGTTAATATCATCAAGAAGGAGAAGCAACAAACGGAAATAGATAAAGACGTCTTGGTAAGGCGTGGACTTTTGCTTTTTATGCTTACCTTCGATAAGTCGCATAATATCGACTATATCTACCGAATTAGAGCAATACTAAATATCATGGTCAAAATCGAGCCTATGCGTAGAAATTTAAGGATGATTCCGCAGTGCAAACGTTGCCAAGGATTTAACCAAACGCAAATGTATTGCAAAAAAGAACCGCGATGTGTGAAATGCGCCGGAAATCACCTCTCCCAAGTCTGTGGAGTAAATAAACAAACCACTGCAACATGTGCTAACTGTAAGGGAAAGCACCCGGCAAATTATAGAGGCTGTGAACTAGCTAAGGAGTTGCAAAAAACGGAGAGATATGCTCCAGAAGCCCCTTGCAAAATCTAAACTGCAAACTAAGCCAAAGCATAAGAATGCACAGGAGAAAGTAGGCAAACTAAAACTACCGGGTTCAGAGCGCAAAAAGGTGAGGGAAAGAGTGAAAACAGAAAAGTCCTCGACCTCTGTTCTTAAAAGAATCTTTACTGAAAAGTTAACGTCGAAAAAGCCGCCAGGTAATGACCCTCGGACAGCAGGAGTGCAGACTTACGCTCAGGCCGCGGCATCCGAAAAACCAAAAAATCTTGAAATTTCAACGGACCCTGTCTCTCATGTTTTGTCGGTTATTCTCGAGAAATTTGAAGAACAGAGCAAAATAAATAAAATTATTCTCGATAGGCTGGTTAAGCTTGAAAATAATTCTCAGAAAACGCGTACTTCAACTAGAATATCAATGACAAACGAATGTTAAAAATATGTACTTGGAATGCAAATGAACTTTTGCAAAAACTCGACGAATTGGAAATATTTATGCGTGAAAAAGATATTGATATTTGCTTGACTTCTGAAACCCACGTAAAAAAGGAATCGCATTTAAAAATAAAAGGCTATAATGATTACCACGCTTGTCACCCTTCGGGAAAATCGAGAGGCGGATCATCGTTATTTATTAAAGACTGCATCGAACAATCCGAAGACCTAAAGATAGAACTTGAAACTTTGCAACTGTGCACGATTCGAGTTAAAAATAGTCAGCGTACTCTTAAAATCTCATCTATCTACTGTCCACCGCGTTCCGCGCTTGAAAAATCTGATTTTACTAACTTGTTTGAATCGCTGAAACCTTATTTTATCATCGGCGGCGACTTTAAAGCGAAATATACGTTCTGGGACTCAAGATACAGCTCAAAAAAAGGTAGAATGCTCTATGGAGCAGGTATGGAGTACAGTTGTGATTTCCATTCGACGGGTAAACCAACTTACTGGCCAACTGATACTTCGAAAATACCTGACCTGATAGATTTTTTCGTTGTTAAAGGAATATCTACCAACCACATAAAAGTCGAAGACAGCTTTGATCCGTCGTCTGATCATTCCCCGGTTATTTTAACAATCAGCGAAAAACTAGTCTATAACCTAGAGCCAGCGAGATTAACTGGTCGAACAACTAACTGGGAAGGCTTTAGGAACGAAATTGAAGATAATGTTGAACTAAGCGTTCCACTTACGACACCCTATGAACTTGATGTTGAAGTTGATCGCTTCGTTAAGATCGTACAGCTTGCCTCTTGGAATAATACGCCCAATCCAAAAAAAACGCCGGACAAATACGATTTACGATATCCTCCGGAAATAAAGGAATTGGTCAAGGAAAAAAGAAAAGCGCGTAAAAAAATGGCAACAGAGTCTTGCTCCGCAACATAAAGCAGACTTGAATCGTCTGTGCATGTTGTTGTGCAATAGATTCTTACCTTGAAAGTTTAACAGCGAAAAAGAATTCCAATTATTCACTTTGGAAAGCTGTAAAAGGCACCAAAAGGCCCAAAGTCCCCTCGCCGCCAATCAAATTAAATCGAAATGAATGGTCGAGGGAAGATAAAGAAAAATCGGACGTCTTTGCGGCCCACCTGGAAGAAAACTTTAAACCGTACGATAGTCAAGTGGTTTACGATAGCCGCAATAGGCTGGATTTACCATCTGACGATTTGACGCTCATAAGTGCAACGCCAAGTGAACTCAAACATGAGATCGAGATTCTAAAACCTACGAAATCTCCTGGTTATGATTTAATTACCGGAGAAATTCTCAAAGTTTTACCTTAAAATGCATTGATTAAGCTTCTCCATATTGTAAATGCTGCACTTAGATTAAAACACGTGCCGAGCCAATGGAAAGTTGCGGAAGTCATAATGGGTTTAAAACCAGGAAAACCGCCAAATGAAGTAAAATCGTATAGACCAATTTCGCTTCTTCCAATCGTATCGAACATTTTCGAGAGGATATTATTAAGGCGTCTCCAACCGGTTATAGAAGAAAATAATCTTATCCTTAACCACCAGTTTGAGTTGAGAAGCAAACATTCGACGATTGACTAGGTGCATAGAATTACTGACGTAATCGAGAAAGCATTTGAAGAAAAAAAGATTTGCTCAAGCGTATTTCTTGACGTCTCACAAGCCTTGGATAATGTGTGGCATGATGGCTTGAAATTCAAACTATGACAAGTTCTCTCTGTATGCTTATTCGATATTCTAGAATCATATCTCGGGAATAGAATCTTTCGTGTTAGACATGGAGTCGAATACTCCAAGCTCAAAGAAATTTCGGCCGGCGTACAGCAAGGAAGCGTTCTTGGGCCGCTTCTCTATTTGCTATGTACTCGCGATATACCGAACGAAGATAGCACTATCCTTGCTACGTTTGCCGATGACATCGCTATCCTAGCAGTAGGTAAAACAATCGAAGAAACGACTGCAAAACGCACTGAATAATGTAAATGAATGGACGAGGGACTGGCGGATCGCCCTCAACGAATCTAAATCTGTTCACGTGAATTTCACTTACAAGAAAACTAATGACTTGCCAATTTTCCTAAACGAGGCCAAATACCTGGGAATGACACTCGACGCAAGACTGAAATGGAATTCGCACGTGAAAATGAAACGTAAAGAACTCGAAATCAAATATAGAGAAATGTACTGGTTACTCGGAAAACATTCCCAGCTCAGTACTGAGAACAAACTGCTTTTATACAAGCAAGTGCTAAAGCCAGTGTGGACCCACGGTAAACAACTTTGGGGTTGTACCAAGAAAGCAAATGCAAATATTTTACAAGCTTTTCAAAGTAAAGTGCTAAGAGAAATTGTCCAAGCACCGTGGTATAGTAGAAACGACGATATCCACAGGGATCTCGGAATTCCGACAATCAAAGCTGAAACTAGAAGCTTCGCGAGAAAGCATAGAAACCGACTATTCGGACATGTCAACAATACAGTCCTACAAATTTTGAATGAGAGCAATTTATTGCGTCGACTACAAAGGACGAAACCTTTCGACTTGGCGAGATAATGATTAACCGCGTCTAGATTGCGGAACACCCAGGATCTTTCATTGGAAAGAAACCTGCCAAACGTTTTTATTTCATGATAGAAAAATTGCTTGATACGTTAATACTTAGTTGCGATATATAACAAATTTGTATCGAAGGGTGGTGTTTTTTTAGTCAGTAAGAATCTGACACTATTATGAGCACGCGCTTGCTATTCTCATAGTGTCTATGAAAGATTCTTCACCTACCCTCGGACAAAAAAAGAGATATGTTATGACGCGAGGTCAAAAGGTTTTGTCCTTTGAGGACGACGAATTGAATTGTTCGCCTCAAGTAGTTGAGTGATAGTACGGTTACAATGGCCGTGAACACGATCTTTGTGTTTACGCGCAAATTTTGTTATCTCTTCGACGACGCTGGGAATTCCCAGATCCCGATGAATATCTTCGTTACATACATACCACTGTGCGTTAACGATCGTTCTAAGAACTTTATTTTCAAAAGTTTGTATGATGTTTCTATTGCTTTTCTTGGTACAACCCCATAGTTGTATACCATACGTCCACACAGGCTTTAGCACTTGCTTATAGATAAGCAGTTTGTTATGTAGGCTCAACTTCGAATATTTTCCGAGTAGCCAGTACATTTGTCGGTATTTGTTTTGAAGTTCCTCGCGTTACTTTTTCACGTGCGATTTCCATTTGAGCTTGACATCTAGAGTCATTCCTAGATATTTTGCTTCGTTTGCGTAAGGTATTTGAGCCGAGTTTAGATATACAGGCAATCTATCCACTTTTTCGTACGTAAAATTGACGTGAGTAGATTTGCTTTCATTCAGCACAATACGCCAAGAATTCCGTCCAAGCGTGGACTTTATTAATAGCATGTTGAAGCTTTCCGGTTGCTGCTTCATCGCCCGTTGTCAATATTGCCCGTTGTCAATATCGCCGTGCCGTCCGCAAATGTGGCGACGACACAGTTTCTTTCGTCCGGGATGTCACGCGTGTAGAGGACATATAGAAGTGGGCCAAGGACACTTCCTTGCGAGACTCCGGCCGCAATCTCCTTGAAGTCAGAGTAATCATTTCCGTTCTTAACACGAAAGAGTCTCTCGGTGAGGTACGATAGTAAGATTAAAAAGAGTTGCCGTGGCAGTAGTCGTTGCAATTTATATTCCAAGCCTTCGTGCCAAAACCTTATCGAAAGCTTGTGAGACGTCAAAAAATACGCCACAACAAATTTTTTTTTTCTTCCAGAGCTTTCTCAATCACGTTAGTTATTTTGTGGACTTGGTCAATTGAAGAATGTTTCATTCTAAATCCAAACTTTCGTCGATTACGGGCTGTAGACGTTTCGAAAGTAGTTTTTCAAATATTTTTGAGATAACCGGCAATATGGAAATAGGCCGATATGATTTCTTCTCATTTAGCGGTTTGCTTGGTTTCGGGACCATTATAATCTCGGCGACTTTCCGTTGTCTCGGAACATAGAGCAATCTGAACGTAGCGCTGATCAAATAGAGCAGTTTGATAATAGCTTTATTCGGCAATTCCTTGACTACCTGCGCCGTTATCAAGCGGTAACCCTCACTTCCCTCAGTTCAATCAATGCAACTTTTTTTACTTCAAAGTTGTCAGATGTCGTGACTGAAGAGTCGGGCGTTAACGAAGGGCCGTCGAACGGCTTAAACGTTTCTTCTAAGTGCAAAGCAAAAAGTTCTGCCTTTTCTTTGTCGCTCTTGGCCCAGTTTCCATCGTTTTTCCGAATTGGTGGCGCTTGCATTTGAGGTTTCTCTTTCACCGGAGAAATTTTCAAAGTAGGTCGCTATCTTTTTGCTTTTAAATTCGTGAATACTATCTCTGGGTCGATTCCATAGTCGGTGAAGGACTGTTTTATGCTGCGGTGCACGAGTGATTTGCCATTTCTTTCGTGCTTTTCGTTTCTCTCTCACCAGTTCGATGATTTCTCCGGGATACTTTTAGTTGCGGTTGATCTTATAGCTTCTAGAAGGAGTGCTTTTCCACGTTTTCGTTTCCACGAAACCATCAACTTCGTCCTCTAGTTCACAAGGTGTTTTAAGTGAAACATTTAAGGCGATATTTGTTTCGCAATCATTTCTAAAGCTCTCCCAGTTTGTTCTATTGCTAGTAAGTCTTGGAGGTCCCTTTTTTTTGATCAGCGCTTCTCCAAGTAATAAAATTACCGGCGAGTGGTCAGAAGAGAGACCAAAACATTCTTTGGTTGTAATAAACTTCTCGTAAATGCCTTTTGTAACAAAAAAATCGATAAGATCGGGAATTTTTCCTGAATCCGTTGGCCAATAAATAGGTCGGTTTTCCAGACGAATAAAAACAACAACCGAATTCATTTGCCACTTCGTACAAAATTTTTCCTTTAGAAGATGTACATCTTGAACCCCAGAATGTGTGCTTCGTATTGAAATCTCCACCAATAAGAAAATTTGAACCAAGGGCATTGAAGACACGAAAGTAGTCGTTTTTTTCTAGTGGGCACCGCGGCGGACAGTAAACAGATGCTATATTGTAACTCAGGTGCTTATTTTTAACCCTTATCGCGCACAACTGAAGTTTTTCCAGCTCTATGCTTATATCGACCGAATTTTCGATGTTAGTTTTAATGAATAAGGACGAACCGCCCCGCGCTCTATCAGAAGGATGATAGGCGTGATAGGCAGCGTAGCCTCTTATCTTTATTTGCGATTCCCTTGTTAGATGGGTTTCGGAGATCAAACATATGTCGATATTTTTTTGGAAAGATTTGGGTAAGAGTCCGTTTGCATTCCATAGCCATACAAAAGCTTTCGACGTTACTGAGAAGTTCGAGAATCCGTTTGTTAATTTCACATTATTCCTCGAACTTAGCGTGGTTGCAGTTCAGAATTTCATTCAATGGATCAGAGGGTGGTCCGTCGTTTCATTTGGTTGCTTTGACTGCAGCCTGAGAATACGTCAGACGTACGGGGTTCGCTGACTTATCCGAGGTTATTTTTCATTCAGCCTTTTTATTGGACGTACGATTAACCGGCTTAGAAGGCTGATTGACTGTTTCAAGAGCTTAATTTTATAATTATAATAATTTAATTTTTCTTTTAAGGGAAACAACGAGAAAACCCCTCATTTAACACAAAAAAAAAAAGTTCAATAAAATGGTATGAATTAGTTGCAACATTACATAATATGCTACATACAAAGTAAACATAATTATTATAGTTAATTATAATAAATAACAAAAACAGAATAAATAAATCACAAATTAGGTAAGTTAGCTACAAATTAGGGTATATTATACAAATAAATATATAAATAGCATAAATAAATAAATTAATAATTAAGTAAATTAATAATTTAGTAAATAAATAATTTAGTAAATATTAATAGTTAAGTAAATAAATAAATTAATTAAATAAAATAAACAAATAAATAAATAAACAAATAAATTAATAAGCAAATAAATAAATAAACCAAAAAAATAAATAAACAATTAAATAAGTAAATAAGTAATATAATAAATTAACAAATGGTTACAGAGTAACACTTTTACAAATAATGATTAATTAATTAGAATTAAATAAATTAACATATAATATAAACGAATTAATTAATATATAAATAAATAAAATTAACAAGAAAATATGTAGCTTAAGAACTAGGTAAATAAATTATAAAAAGATACAGGTACAAATAAACATGTGGAAATCAGTTTAATGTATGGTAAGTAATTTTCAATTCTTGAATAAGGGGGTTATTGGAGAGGTCACATCTGATCAAAAACGTTCCGATAAGTCTGCGAATTCTGTCGGAGATCAATTCAACATTGGCTCTGTTATGCAAATCGGAGGTGAAATAATGCTAGGGGAGGTTTAGCATCATTTTTAATAATTTATTCTGCTGTATTTACAATTTTTTAATATGGCAGTCTGCACTTTTGCCCCACACTTAGCAGCCATATAGTAAAATTGCTTGGAGTATGGCTTTGCATATCACTATTTTGTTCTCGTTTGCCAATAAAGAATTTATATTTATGAACGGATATAACATCTTGATAGCCATACTTATTTTATGTAATGTCCTTGCAGTGTGCTCTTTAAATGTTAGTTTTTTATCGAGATAAACTCCTAAATACTTAACAAATGGCTCTCAATCAACCTGATGGCGGTAGGAAGCAAATCTTTCTTTTTCTTGAGAAAACGATAGCTTGAATCTTTTCCGCATTTACTTTTATTTTCCATTTGTTGTTATAATTTATTAATATTTCTGCCGCATTTTGAAGATTCGTCTCAATGTTGAGACCGAATTCATGTGACGAATATATTGCAGTATTATAGGCATATACAGCAATTTCGTATTTCGGTATGTATGGGATATCTGATGTGTACAAGTTGTACAAGATCGGCCCAAGAAGTGAGCCTTGGGGAACACCTGCGACAATATTTAATAAATTGGACGGACTATCACTGATATATGGTACACTCTGCAACAACGACTTGATTATCATTATCTTGTGTAAATGTTGTTGAATTGATTAATAAATATGAAAATATCAAATATGAACAAAATGGGTATCGCATTATTCCAAAAAAGACCGAGTACTTGTGCTGCCTGTTCTCTGATCCACTAAGTCCAATTCCGGACATTTATTTAAATAGGACATTGATTCCCACATGTGAAATATTTGGGATCTATGATCAATAGCGAAGCAGCCTACGCTGACGACATCAATCATCGCGTAAGTGCAGGGTGGATGAAGTGGCACGAAAACTTCGCTATCTCTGTGACAGAAAAATACCTCCTCAGATAAAAGGCTGCACGCCTCAGTTGTGCGTCCAGCAGTCACATACGGTTCACAATGCTGAACAATGTACAAAACGTATGAGGGTTAATTAACAGCAGCTGAGATAAAGATGCTTCACATGACAGCAGGGTTGACAAAGTTTGTTCGAATAAGAAGTTTGAAGATCCGCGCACATCACATCACAAAATATTCACCTCAAGCGAATAGATCGCAACCGCCCCCACTGTTATTACCATGTTTACTGAAGATATTATTTAAAACCTTTTCGCAAACGAAAGACAGACTTAAAATCTCCTGGATCATACAAATGCAACGACACTTGCATTTGGTTTGCTTCTGAAAGGAAGTGATCTAAAATCGGAAGACCTGCCGATATTTTCTCTAGTCAAATATGCGAACCCCACAGGCGGATAAGTACACACGAGGTGAAAAGGGAGGGTTATGATATCTTGAGTTCAGACCATAACCTCGGCAAAATAGGAAGAAGTACATTGAAAGGGATTATCAAAAAGAAATCCAAATTGATTATGCAGCAAAAACCACAAAATCTACAATGATTTATCTGCGGATGAAAAATGTAAAATTGAAATTCAATCCGAAAGTGTTTCAAAGTACAGTGAAAATCAAAGTCAAAAATTGGCTGACGGCAAATGCCCATGCTATATTTTATGAATTTGTATCTATAGATTCTTTCTTTCACTGTACAATAAAGTCACACATTTAATGCAATCTAATAAAAATAATCAGTGGAAAACATTCACATTGCCGACAGGAGAATGATTCACTTCAGCGGATTTACCGACACCGACCTTCGAATCCTCTCACCGTCAGATTCTATGATAGGGATAATTACACCATTAGCATCCTAAGACTTGGGCTGTTAAAAATTGCACTGTGTTCGTTTTCCTTTTTTTTTGCGCACGAACTCAAATTTGATTATATTAATTATTAGCAAAACCATCACAGGGCGGTAAATTATACGTTATACGTATAATATATCAGAAAAGGCTTTATAGGATGGTTTGTGCCGATAATTATTTTATAAATTGATGTAGTAAATTGTTCGCTTATTTTCTTTATAACCTTTAGCTTTGCTCAGTAAGTTCAGTTGAGTTGGTTTAGTTTAGTTGACATCTATTGGAGGACATACTTACTCGTACACCAGTTGAATTTTGTTACCCTCTACGATGGGACGACTTTGGAAGGTCTGGGTCTTCATACTGGCAATCACGTATTCGGGCAATAGCTTCAAAAATATTTATTTTACGAATGTTTTATCAGAGTCATTCACACTCGAAAATAATTTAGCAGAATGCTTGCTGTTAATCACTCGTCACCCAAGTGTGAGTTTCATGGTTACTATTGGGGTTCGAGTGAAAACAGAGTCGACATATTCCAAACGAGAGTTTATGAATACTGTGGGAATGTTTGGTGCGTTTAATGACAAGGTTGCCATTGATCTGAATTCCGATGAAAGTGGATCTTACAACATACATGGCTGGTTCTATTTTATTGATTCGTTGAAATCGTTGGAGTAAGTTTTATAAATGTTTGTATGTCAGTCTAATACTTGTAGATATATACTGCTAGGGATATTAAGAATGTGTTCAGACACGACTACATCTTACAGCTTTTGAAACCTAAAATCTGCTATTTTTTTAGACTTCTGATCAAGGACCAACGAGAGCAGGATAACGATATTTCAGCTGAGCGGCAGTACTACTTTATAATACTGTCGGGGAATATGCCAAATACGAATCTAATTCTAAGGGAAATATTTAGTTTATGCTGGAACAATTCTATTATAAATGTTAATGTTCTGGTCGATGGCAAATACGGAGTCATTACGCTGTATACTTATTTTCCATTCACTGAGAATAGCTGTGCAGACAGCATGCCAGTTATTTATAATCGCTTTCTAAATGGTAGTTTTGAATCGAATAAACCAATTTTTCCAAACAAAGCCAGTGACCTTAAGAAGTGTCATTTAAGATGTATTATATATCATACTCCACCTTTTGTCACAGTGAATCAGGATTTATTATCAGGCACAGACATTAATATTTTTGAGACCCTGGCTAAAGTTATGAATTTCTCATTGGAAATTGTTATATCGCCAGAGAATAAAGGTCAAGTCTTTTCGAATGAGAACTCAACCGGAAATATTAAAATGGTGAGTTTAGAGTTTTGCAAGTTACATAGAAGTACATATGTACCTAATTTGTTTGTGTTTAGTTAAAGGATGGTCTAGGGGATCTGCTCGCAGACGTTTGCACCGAAATGAGTGACACATTTTTTGCGGTAACTACTGCATTCCTCTTCTGCAATATGCAAATCGTCGTTAAACGCCCTAAAGCGTACAGTGCCTTGGAGAGCTTATGTTTTTCTTTCGAATGGAATACATGGATCGCACTGTTGATCCTGTTAATAGGAAAATGGATAGCGCAAATAATATGGAGACGGACAACAAACAGCTTTGGTGCTTCCAGTGTAAACTGCACGCGATTATGTACAATATCATGGGTCTTTAGCACTTTCATTCTAAGCAGTTCCTATGAAGGATCAATTTTTAAGTTCCTTCTTAACAGGCCTACGAGATCCCCACCTCATAATCTGGATGAAGTTGTTAATCAAGGATATGAGTTTATTGTTTCGCCTGATTTTCACGATTTTCTAGTTCAAATACCGGAACTAAGGAATAAAATGATAAAGGTGGGCACATATGACTTGGAAGCATTTCAATTTTTCGATCAAATTAAGGGAAAATATGCATATACTATTTGGAAACAATTTTTCGGTTCTTATGTCGCTCCCGGAAGATACAAGGATTACTATATTATCGAAAAGCCCATTTTCTTATCTACTGTCTGCCTTTATTTGAGGAAATTTTCATACCTGACCGCAGAATTTAATTTACGACTAGAACAGATGTTGGCACATGGACATGTTCGTAAGATCTACGAAATCGATTTGTCCTCACAAACCGACCAGTTGCGGAAGAAGAAAATAATTGATAGAACACCAGAGAACATGTCGTTGGAGAAGTTAATTGGAGCATTTCAATTGCTGCTAATGTTGCTGGCTGCAAGTGCATGTGTTTTTATAATGGAAAAACTTTCGGAACATAATTGGAGTTCAAGGACGATAATAGAGGTTTTTCATTAAGAAAGAGAATTTCTTTCCATTGCTGGGAAACATATTTTGTTATTAACACCATTTGTGATTATATATCGAATAAATATAAAAATAACATTTAATCGGATTAATATCAATGTTTAAGTGTAGTGCTTCCAATTTCTAGTAAAAATAGGAAAAAAAAAAAACATTTTTTGAAAAGTGCTAATGTCCGTGGACGGGTTTCAATTATTTCTAAGCTTGCATTGCTCCGGTCTCTCGGAAGTCCATTTGTGAAAATGAATTCTCCTAGCTCGAAATTTAAGGCCAAAAAGAGATAACATTCGGACGGACAAAGTCTAATGGGGACGGCTGTTTGTACTGATCTTATACAGTTGAATCCCTCTAAGTTGATGATCCTCTAACTCAAATATCTGTGACAAAAATTATCCTGCTTGAAGAAATTGGGAAGGGACCTCAAGAGAAAAAAGTAAAGGAAAATTAAAAGATTTTGACATTCCCAGCAGTACGCATTCATCGATATGGGTTGAAAGAGACCAATCAATGCTTCGGCATGGTTGTGCTATTACCTATACAGTATTAGTGGTCAGATAAAGCGGAACAAGGTGTGTGAATTTAAAATAGTTAACGAGACTGTTTTTATTGTTTGGCAATAATTTACCAGTTTGTGGTTCAAATTCTTATTTCAAGGCCTTAGGATTCAAACTGGACGAAATTCTCAATGTCGATGACATGTTCGCTGACATTTGGCTTTTAAAGCGGAAAAATGTTTTTGAAGCGAGCACAGTAAGGAATAAATGATATGCCTTTTGGGATCTAACATGGCTTCGGAAAGAGCAAAAATCCTTTTGCGCACTTCAAGTTAGTCGAGGTCGCCTTGAACTTGTGCGCGCCACCTACGGCGAGGAGGTCCTCTACTGCGTCGTCCTTCCGGATTAGATTCGAAGACCCTGCGGACCGGAGCGTTGGTTTCCATTCTAGCCATCTCAGACGTCCAATACGCAGTTTTTTGACTAGGTCGATGCCGCTGTACAGCTCGTATAGTTCGTAAATGATTGAATCTTCTCCCCCAAAGCCCATCAACGCAAACGGGACCGAAAATCCTACGAAGAATTTTTCTCTCGAAGCGACCGAGGATATCTTCATCCTCTTTTAATAAAGTCCATGTTTCAGCACCGTAAAGCAGGACTGGGATGATCAAGGTCTTATACAGAGTTTCCTTAGTTGTTCAAGATAGGGCTATGCTGTTGAGTTGCCTTATAAGCCCAAAAAACAGCGATCCGCAAGAGTTATTCTTTGCTTAATTTCTGCGCTGGTATCATTGTCAGATTTAATATCAGAGCCAAGTTAGACAAAGTCCCTTACTACCTCGAAGTAATAGCTGTCCACTGTGACGTTCTGTCCAATTCGACGGTGTTGATTGTCCCTTCTTGTTGACAGCATATACCTGTTTTTGCCATCGTTTATCGCTTAACCCATTTTGGCCGCTTCTACTTCAATGCTTGCAAACGCATCAGTGACAGCCCGCTGAGTTCTTGCAGTTATGTCAATATCGTCGGCGTATGCAAGCAGTTGTACGGGCGTTTGATATATTGTGCCCCTCTGGTGTTGGCTTGTGAGTTCCGTACAATCCGTTCTAGTACAATATTAAAGAAGTCACATGACAGCGCATCACTTTGTCTAAAACCTTTTTTGACATCAAAGGTCTCGGTGAGGTCATTACCGACCTTGATGGAGCAGCGAGCGTTCTCCATCGTCATCCTGCAAACACGAACAAGTTTAGCAGGGATGTCAGAATTAGACATGGTTCTATAAAGGTCTTTTCTATAGATGCTGACGTAGGCGGCCTTGAAACCGATAAAGAGATGATGAGTTTCGATTTGGACTTCTTGGGTTTTCTCCAGGATCTGCCGAAATGTGAAGATTTGATCGATGGTGGACTTTCCTGGCCTGAAATTGCACTGATAGGGCCAATCAGGCTGTTGATAAAAGGTTTCAGGGGTTCATACATAGGAAACATCTTGGGAGAGGTTTCGTGTCGGGAGTGCACCCCGCGTTCGTGAGCAATATTTGAAGAGTGGTGAATCACTGGTTCGAGCACGCTTTTTGCACTCACTTTAATATTTGACGATAAAGCGATCTGGTCGTGGGTGCAAAGGTTTAGACAACAAGGAGCGATTGTCCATAGAACTCCTCTGGAACCATTAACGTCAGTAGCGACGTCAAAACATGTGGCTCAAGTTCGAGATAAAATTTCGCGGAATCAGCGTAAATCGATAAGGAAGATTGCAGCCGATACTGGAATTAAAAATCAACAGTGCGCGTTATTTTGAAAAAGAAATAAAAGTTCCACCCATAAAAGATGCAAATCGAGCAGGTTCATTACGAGAGAGACTATCTTCTGGGAAAAACCTATTCAAGCACATTGCTGGAACCTTTTCGAACAGGAAGAACGGTACGCTTTCCTCTCGAGAATTTCAGAATGTAAGCTCACGGCTGCAAGAATGCTTTGCAGGAAACGGTCGTCATTTAGACAATATCTATACACGAGTATATAAAACTCAATGTACCTATATTTGTGTCTATGCTATGGAGTCTAGAACCACCGAACCGAGTGAGCTCAAATTT
The DNA here is from genome assembly GCA_945910035.1 of Brachypalpus laphriformis. Classification (NCBI taxonomy): domain Eukaryota; kingdom Metazoa; phylum Arthropoda; class Insecta; order Diptera; family Syrphidae; genus Brachypalpus; species Brachypalpus laphriformis. Next base: position 133,576,449 of record OX246755.1, read on the forward strand.
GCAGGCAATCTTCTATATTCGACCGAGTGTTTCTGTGAAGTTTGGTCGAAATCGGTCTAGGAGTATGCCCACAACTGCATTTTGAGCGATATAAACACATTTTGAGAGAGACAGGCACAGCAACGTACATCGGGTACCCGCTAGTTGTCTTTTAAAATAAAATCTGTATTGTTAAACTCAGATTTATAAAAATAAATACTAAGGTATGAATTGTATTTATTTCCTCTTCTTCGTCCCTTTTCCAGCGAGGTTATGATCCGAAAATAGGAGATCATAACCCTCCCACTTCACCGCATTTCTACTGATCTGTCTGTGGGGTTCGCCTATTTGACTTCAGGTTTTGGATCACTCGGTTACTGAAGCCAATGAAATGCCGATGTCTTTGCATTTGTCTGATCCATGCGTTTATAGGCCTGCCTTTCCTACATCGCAATGTCCTTGGAACGTGCATTGATATTGCCTTTTTAACAGAGGTCAAATGCTCTTCTTTAAACTTGGCAATACCAGCTGAGTCGGTCTCGCTTTATCTTTTGTACGATGGTTTCCTCGACGTGAAGCCTACCACGGATCTTCGAACTTCTTATTCGATCAAGCTTTGTCACTCCTGCTGTCATGCGAAGCATCTTCATCTCAGCTGCCGTTAATTTATTCTTATACTTTTTGTACATCGTCCAACATTGTGAACCGTATGTGAGCGCTGGACGCACAACTACGGTGTAAAGCCTTCCCTTCAACGTAGGTGGCGTTTTTCTGTCACAGAAGATAGCGGCTTTTTCTCGCCACTTCATCCGCCCTACGCTTACGCGATGATTGATGTTTTCATCACAGGTTGCTTTGCTATTAATCATAGATCCCAGATATTTGAACTTTTCGCACTTGGGAAGCACTGTCACATTCAAATAAATGTCTGGAATAGACCTGAGTGGATCAGAGGACGAGCAGCACAAGTACTCTGTCTTTATTGAACTAATGCGATAACCATTTCCCTCCAAAACGTCCACCCACACATCAAGTGCTCGTTGCAGGGATGTAGGATCCTCACTTGTGATGGCTCCATCGTTAGCAAGGAATAACTGATGTACCTTGGGGTCCATCACTTTACCTTCAAGCAGATAACCAAAGACTCTAATAAAGAGCAAAGGACTAAAAACGCTTCCCTAGTGCACCCCGATTTTGATTCGGTTACTCCAGCGGCTCCTTCGCACATGTTCATGATCATCTGTACACAGGTTTCTGGGACCCGTCGACGTCTTAGCGCCACCCATATCAGATCTCGTGGTTGTCTGTCGAATGCCTTTTCAAAGTCAACACCAATACAATATGCAAATCCTTTAAGGAATCATGATGTTTTTCCATTACGGTCCTTGTACTTAAGATTACATCTGTGGTTCATTTACCCGCGACAAAACCCGCACTGATCATCAGATAGCCGTATTATTTTTTGCAGTTGACCACCTAATACCCGCTCAACGATCTTCATGGTGTGTGACATCAGCTTGATCGAACGGTAGTTATCACAGTTTCGCGTATCACTCTTCCCTTTGTATACAGGGAGAAGGTAGCTTTTTCTCCATTGATTGGGCAATGGATCACCTCTCACAACTTTGGAAATGAGAATTCTGAGCCATCTGAACCCGACGTCTCCCATCTTTTGCAGAACTCTTTTCGTTTTTTAGAGTATTTGACCACCTTACTAACTTCTTCGACTGTAATGTCGGGTATTCTTCACAGTTAGGGGTGGCTCTTGAAAAGCATAGCCAGGGAAACAGTTCATTCAAAAGTTCATTACAATACTGCCGCCACCTCTGCTCAATTTTGTCGTCATCCACAAGAAGCTGGCCATGAGCATTGTTAATGAACTTTGGCGAACGAATCTCCTGAGCATTCCTCCTTTTTTGGGCGGCTATTTTGAAGATGGTTGCGCTCTTGTTCATATTGTGTCATCGCAGCTCCTGGATAGCCTGGTTTGCATTAGCAACCGAGGATGATATTTTCTCCAGCTCCCGCTACAGGCCCTCCGTACTCTCTGCTTGAAGCTGGGCGCACTTTTTCTTCGATTTTTTCTTTCAACATCTATATTCTATTTCGAGGCGAGCTTTTCGTCTCTATTATTAGAGGGGCACTTTCACCAAGCTTTGAAAGCCGCTTTCTTCTCATTTATCACCTTCTTAGCTTCATCACTCCACCACCATGTTTCTTTGGCGTGTCGATAGCGGCCTTTTAAAGCTCCCAGCAGTGATTTGACCTTCTTTAAGCAAGTTCGCTGTAGGGAATCCCACATATTTTGTGCTCTGCACTCTTTATCCTCAGCTCCGTTGATGGTGTGAGAGAGGTAATTTTTTATCACGAGAACAAAAGCCTCGCTTTTTTCCTTGGTCAGATTGTACCATTTGATTTTCTCAGAGACCCTTGTTTGTTCGCTTTTCTTCTGTGTCTTCATAAAAATTTCTGTTGGCAGGAGATGGTATTATTGAGCGATCGCGTCTCCCAGGATCACTTGCAATCTTTTACCCGAGGCTTCATGAAACTGGCTACCAAATGGTAGTCAATCTGGATTTCATCTCCACTACTGCTGAGAGTGATCAAGTGTCGGCTTTGTTTGATGAACATGGTATTTAATACGATAAAGCCGTGTGATTTGCACATGCTTAGGATGTCTTCACCAGGAAGGTTCCTTGGGGCGTATCCTAGTCCTCCATGGCAATCTTCATAGTCTTCATTTGACTTCCCGACATGTCCATTCAAATCTTCTCCAATAAACAGAAACTCTTCCTTAGGGATGTTCTTAAATAGATTGTGGAAATCTACCCAAAATGCATTTTTATCTCTCTGAGCACCCATTTTGGAGAGCATATGCACTGACAATATTCCACACCTCTCCTTGTATTACTAGTTCGAGAGACATCAAACGGTCGCTGGTTTTCGAAATGCTCAAGACGTTACCAAGTAGCTCTGCCGCAAGGATAATTTATTTTTATTTAATTTTAAACTTAAAAATTTTCCGCTAGACACCCTTTGCTAAGAGCAATTTTGAATGCTCCATAGTATATCAGGAACAATTATATACTCAGAGACTTAGAGATAGCAAAATTTGTTAGTAAACTTCATATTCGTTTTCAAGGTCATCGCAACAATATCATACTCCAATTCTGGGCGCACCGAACCTAGTTCGCCGGTTACAAGGAACAAAATCGTTAGAACTATTGCAATAAGGAGCAGCCGCATGTAATGATGGTATCAGCAGGTGCTATTTTGAAAACCTACCTGCCAAATGCGAATATGTTTTAAAAGTAAACATTTTAAATATTAAGATGATAATATGTACACGATAAACTAAGTTGTAGTCATCTAAAAATTAGGGAATGTTTTTTAGCGAGGAAGAATCTCACACTATTATGACACTAAGTTATAGTGTCTATGAAGATTTTTCACCTACGCACAAAAAAATAAAATCTTTTATAATAGTAGATTTGATGATTTTGATGTACAATAACACATATGCAGAATAAAATTTGTGTAATGATTATTGTTTTCAGAAATAAGAATTAATTTCTTTTCAATTTTTCTGAATTATTGACCTAATGTGATAACTCACACCTGTTGCTATCATTGTAAGTATGAAAAAAGATTGTATTGCTATACTTTGGCTAATCTCTAAAGATTAAGCCCTTGCAACTAAGCTATTGAGCAAAGTATTGTTGCAAACGTGCAGGGACCGACGTCGAATCTGACCTGAGGATGAGAGGAAAATAAAAATTCGAACACTGGTTTTTGATGGTTTCCGAGAGGGTTTGATATTTTCTTTATTTGAAAGAACTAGTGTTAACAATTTGTTTCCAGATGCTCCTTGCTCCGAGCTCCATGACCTCATGGCCTCAAAGCAGCGGCTACAGTCTCTATCGTCATCATTCTGGAAAATTCCGCATGTCCACCATCTTGACTAAATTTGCCACGCCTATCCTACCTCCTACGTACATTTGGCAGCAAAACGATTATATTTTCCGACTTCCTCGCAATTCTCCCTTCGATTTGATATGTGATACCTATGTCCTCAAAGATTTTTTTTTTAATGTGAGAGGGGTGAAAAGGCAGATAATGACCCTCGAAGCACTGCGGCCTAAAATATGTTTTGTGCTCTCCCTTGGTTTGTTGTTTGAGAATTAGTTTTCAGCTAGCTGAAATCTAGATCAGAAATGAAGCTTAGGATAGTTCGAGTTGAGGAAGAGGTGACATCAGAAGGTGAGGTGAAGCTTTTGTTAAAGTGCTTTAGCCTTAGTCGGGCTATGGCTGAGCAATCACAGAGTATGTGATGGGCTGTTTCGGTGTCTTCAAGACAGAGACGGACAATTCTTTTGAGATGGTAATTGAGAGATCAGTGTCCAGTAAGGAAGTCAGTTAAGATCATAGCATTCTGTTTGCTCATTGATACTCGTAGAATGCCTCTGGTTAATTTTTTGAGAAATTAATAAATTTCTTAGAATGCGTGAGGCCAGGTTGTGCATTCCAATATGAGAGCATTTGTCCTTGTTACCAGCTAGATGGTAGGTAAACCGCAGAAGGGTTGAGGTCCAACTTAAGGAGATTTGGCACCTAGTCTGGCAAGCTCATCAGCCGCTTCATTACCAGGAATGCATTTATGTCCAGGGACCCACATACTCGTAAATGCGATTTTGTTGTGTGCAGCGAGCTGCAAAAGAGTTTGGAGACCGTTGCAAACCAGTTAGACTCAAAGTCAAAGGACGTGAGATCTTTGCTGTGCTGTTTGGCTATCTGACATTATATTAATATGTGATCTTCGGAGGTTTTTTCTATTGCATTCACTGGCAAAGAGCTCGATAGCATAGACCTCTGCTTGGAAGATAGTAGTGGATTGACCTAGTGGTGTAAAGAGTTTTTAGTTGGGACTAAATAGCATATACCAGCTCAAGCCCCATTTGATATTTTGGAACCGTCAGTGTACCAGTTGACTGGAGGTGTTGCTCGAGGGATTTGAAGATAATCCCAATAGCTGCGGTCAGGGATGGTAACTGTGAATGGTGGTTGAGGTAGATTCTTCTTAGCATGGACTTTGAAATGAGTACTGCTGAAGAAGATAGTAGCGGCATTTTCTCAAGTATCTTCATACTAGCGAAGCATAGGCTATTATCGGGATGATATTTGTGGTATAGGTCCAGGGGATCATTTTTCGATTTAATTCCCATTTTTTGCGAAAAGCCTAGAACCGGCCCAGAATACTTTAGTCGCCTTTTCGGTGGTTCTATCTATATTAGGTTTCCAGTTTAATTTGTGGTCTAGAGTAATACCAAGATATTTTGATTTTTTTGAGAAGTCTATGTGTATATTGTTTGGTTATACTGCTTGGAGGCTTAAATTTCTCCTCCTGGTGAATGGTATGATTACGGTTTTTGCTGGGCTTACAAGCTAATTTGCGCGCACTCTAAGGGTTACAAATACCTTTAACATGTTTACACACAGTGCGGGCGTAAGAAAGGATAGATAGAGAGAGAGAGAGAGAGAAAGATTTTTGGTGTAGAAGCTCAGTTGTGTGTCTTGAAGCTCAGTTGTTTATGCTTCAGAGATTCTCCGGGGTTGGCGTCCAGATAACTGGGGAGATTTTTGTGTTATTTTTGTCTTTTCTTCTGATTCACAGTCCTTTTTTTTCCGATAACCAATGTCAAGGGCAAATCATCATCAACAGAGCGAACAATTTTTCCAGCCACATGACGAAGCTACTGCCAGTGTTATATACCTTCGCAGTAGTGTTCACACAAGCTTTCGCAAATGATCGAACTGACTTTATATATTTTATGAGAAATGGCACCATTAATTTACTTTATTTAGGGCATGTTGTATTTGTTCAGAAATGCTGGATTTACCTTTGCCTCTATTATGACTACATCATCTGCTTAGCCTTGAATAAGAAATCCGGAACTATTGAGGTCGTTTAGGATAGAGGGGATAGGATTCCTCCATGAGGACTGCTTACAATAGTTCTAACGGAGATTGAGATTTCTCCAAGCTTGACAGTAATTATGTGCTACTGAGCATGGAGTATATTCATTTGGTAGTTCGCGGGTCAAAGCCTTTAGCATCAGCAGCAGACTTAATTGATTGAAACGATGTGTTATCGAAGGCGCCAGAGATGGCCAGGAAGGAGCATAAGGCGATTTCTTTCTTTGACAAAGTTTCTTCAATAGTGCTAACTAAATTGTGTAGGGTTGAGACCGTAGATTTACCAGATTGATATGCAAATTGGAGATTATTTAGGGGTGTTCCATAAGACCGGAACTTTTTATGTGAAGATCAATGATTCCCCAAAGACTTTAAAAGGTGTAATCAGACTGCCATGGGAGCAGCTGTCAAAAACAATTGTTGGAAGAATTTCATCGACAAATATCGCCGTCAAATTCACTTGTGGTACGAGATTGGTGATCCTCCTGGCAAATATGTGACAATTTTGTGGTTCACCGGAGACTGCGTTTTCTGTTTGGGAGCCCTTTTTATTCCAGCGACAACCCATGACATCTCGCCCAGCTACCTGTTGCAGGCTAGTGCATGCAGTAACGGCCGTTCCAGATCCTCGCTCGTCATCTGTGACACCCTGGTAAAGTATTGAGAAGGCGAAAAGTACCAAAATTGAATTTCAAAAAGTGGTTCGACGTTAAATTTTCCATAAGATTAGAATGGCAAGATGGACATGAATCTATACAGACGGTTCAAAAATGGGCTGTAGAGCCGGTGCGGGTGTGTTTTCTGAATCATTGATAGCTAAGCTGCCATCAAAGCCATTGTCTCGGTCATACATTCTTCAAGCTGTTGCTTGGATGCCTAAATGAGGTAGCCTCGCTAGATGGCCAATTCAAGGTAACCCTGATTTAGGCTCCAGGGCACAGTAACGTTTATGGAAACGAACTTGCAGATGAACTGGCTATGCAAGGTTCAGCTCAGCCACAGCTCAGTCGCGCAATCAATTTAGATTCCGCTTGAAACCATCAAATCAGAAATCTCTTCAAAATTCCTTGCTAAAGCCAACCTCAGATGGACTAGGCTCACAAACTGTTTCACATCTAGAAAGATGTGGGCAAACTACAAAAAAAAACAAAACAACCGACTTCCTGAACAGAACGCGTAAGGACATCGCCAGAATAACAGCGATAACCACGGGTCACTGGCCTATAGGAGCCCATGCAGTTAAATTAGGTATCCCATACAACACACACTGTTGCCGTTGCAATGTCGCAACTGAAAAACCTTATCCACGTTTTGTGCGTCTATGTGGTGCTAGCTAGGACTAGACAACGAGCTTTAGGAAAACCCTTTTACAGTTCCCCTAAGGAAGTCTTAGAGAAAAACCTTAAAGATTTAATAATCTGCTTAAACTCCATAGTTTGGATCACCACCACACCAACACATCTTCACATCCAGGTTACATCAGTTTGTGGTATCAAAACGGTGCTAATCGGGCTATGTTTTTAAGAAGAACCACCACACACACCTACCTTGAGCATGACGGGGCTTGCTTAATCATCAAAACCTTCGGCTGAGATTTTAGTGATTTCACCACCACCACCACCCACCTACTTCCGAGTTTAGATCATCTATGTACATAGAAGAAATAACTATCTTAACATAGTTTGTTAAACACATAGGTAAATGTGTAGTGTTCTTATTTCTGGAAGTTTTGTAATAAATTTAGATTAATTTCAAATATTCATTCCGTAAACTGGTCCCTACGGATAATATTATCCTATCACCAAACGATAAAACACTGCAATTTGAATATATTTCTTTCCAAATTAATTGGGTCACTGAAACCTATTTCACAACTATAGTGATTACAAAATTTATTGACATAAATTTCAGTCAAATTTTATAACCCTTAGCAATGGGACGACTTTGGGAAACTCTGTTGTTTGTACTTGTGAATACAAGTTCGGGCCGAAGCTTAGAAAACTCCTACCTTACAAAAGTATTACCTGAATCGGCCCCATACGAAAATAAATTGACAGACTGCCTACTACAGATCATTCGAGACCCAGAGTTCGATTTTATGGTTAACCTTTAGATGCATAATGTTCCATATGTGGCACATACTGATCTCCGATTAATATTTTAGCTTGGAGACATTATATCGGTACAAATGCATAACGTGCCATATCAGGTACATTCCATGGACGCATTATATGTGCAGTTATTTATTTTCTTTTAAAAATATTCATAGAATTGATATATGTGTAACGGTTGAATAGATATCTTTTTATTAGTGCGAATCACTTGAGTGAACGTCGTCTAATGTGGTTATTTTGTATAGTTAACCATAAAAAAAATATTTACAGTAAGTTTATAGTTTACTGAATCAGTGAATAAACATATAATAAGTCACGGTAAGTTTTTCATCAGTTTTTAGGCGATTGTTTGTTTGTGCCATATATAGCACATTATGCATTCATGCATACACATATTTATTTTGTTTCTACGAGTAGATGTCAGATACTCCAAAGGAAGCCTTCACATCAAGGAAACCATCGTACAAAAAATAGAGCGCGACCGGCTCAATTGGTATTGTCACGTTCAAAGAAGAGATCAGTTGAACCCTGTAAAAAAGGCAATATCAATGCACGTTCCAAAGACATCGCGATGTATCAAAGGCAGGCCTATAAACGCCTGGATCACACAAATGCGACGACATCGGCATTTCATTGGCCTCAGTAACCGAGTGATACAAAATCGGAAGTCAAATAGGCGAATCCCACAGGCCGATCAGTAGAAATGCGGTGAAGTGGGAGGGTGGTGATCCCTTATTTTCGGATCATAACCTCGCTGATAAAAGGAAGAAGAAGAAGAAGAAGAAGATACTCCAAAGGCTCATTGCAGCAGGAAAATTTCGGATGAAGAAATCTCCAATTTGTTATCTAATATTTTTAGCAACAGTGAGGATGAGCTGGAAAGTGATGAAGACGAATTGAATGATGAATTGTTGAAGAATCTCCTTGGAAACGAAAATGTACTGGCCTTCTGATACTGCTCCTTCAGATGATTTAGACTCTAGCGGAGGAAAGATTATGAGGGGACCAGCTGCACCCATACCATCAACAGATGTGAGACAGGATGGAGTCAACCATATGCCGGTTTGGAGAAGTGACCGTCAGAGGTGTAAGTTCCCATCATGCAAATTGAAATTTTCTTTAACATCCCACAAATGTGGCGTCGCACTATGTTTGAACAAAGACAATAATTGTTTTCAAAAATTTCATGAAAAGTAGATGTTTCTATTATATTTATACTACGAAAAAATTAAATTTGAGTTATTAACAACATTACAACTTTTGCAAATCAACTTGGTTCTAGTTCTAATTTTTTGGTGGCTAAATGCATGATGTGTCATATTTGGCACAAACTATATTTTAGCAAATTATTAACATACAATTTGACAAAACTAATAATTATTGATGAGGAAGTCTTTCTAGAGCCATTACTTAGTCAGGATAATTTTGAATCCAAATTTGGAAAAATAATGCATCTAAGGGCTAACATTGGAATTCGTATAAAAGTCGAATCTACAATTTTCCGACGAGATTTCATAAGCACCATAGAAAGGTTTAGCGCATTGAATAATGTGGTAACAATTGATCTGTATTCGGGTGAAAATAAGTTTTATAACATACATCTTCGGTTCTATTTTATTGATTCCTTTATATCGTTAGAGTAAGTACTTAGCACCATAGATGATTGCAACCTTTTTCGATTGTGTTGAAGAGTCGAAATTTATAATAAGCATATATTTTTAGACTTTTAATCAACGACCAACGAAGGGTGGATAACGATCTTTCAGCAGAGAGGCAGTATTACCTCATTGTACTGCCAATTAATATGCCTAAATCAGATCGTTTCCTAAAGCGTATCATGCAGTTATTCTGGGAGAACTCCATAGTAAACGTAAACGTTCTCATCGTGGATGGATATGGAGTGGTTAACCTATATACTTATTTTCCATTTAGTGAAAAAAGTTGTAGAAATCGAAAGCCCAAAATTCACAACCGATTCAAAGACGGACACTTTGAACAGAATAAGCCAACTTTTCCGAACAAAGTCAATAATTTAAAGCAGTGTCCTGTGAGAATGATCTCGACATATAACCGACCATATTTGGTACATGAACAAGACCGACTCTATGGACTGGAAGTGAATAACGTGGCGATTCTAGCTGACAATATAAACTTTTCATTAGAAAATGTAATATCCACAAACGGTCCGGGGGATGGAATCCTTAGTATGGTGCGTCTAGGATTTTGTAAGAAAGTTTAAATTTAATAAAATTCCTTTACTTTCAGTTATCGAATGGGCTAGGAGACTTCACGACAGGACTGTGCACCAAACCTAGGCACGAACATTTCGGAGCAACTAATGCAATTAGTTTCTATAATGCGCGCTTAGTAATTAAACGGCTTAATGAATACGGTTCTTTGGAGATTTTGCTATTTCCGTTCGACTGGTATACATGGATATCTCTTTTAATACTTTTTGTAGGGAAACCGATTAGCCAACTGTTGTGGCGGAAGATAATGAATTACCTTGCTTCTCACAGTGAGAATCATACGCGATTGATCCTTGTATCATGGCTGTTCAACATTTTGATTATAAGCAGCTCTTACGAAGGCTCGATTTTTAAATGGCTGCACCATCGACCAGCCAGAGCTCCACCAAAAAGTATTGACGAAGCTATTGACCAGGGCTATACATTTGTAGCCTCGTTTGAAGGGTGTAAATATTTCAGCAAAATACCGGAACTAAGCAACAAAATGATCCCGTTTGGCAATTCTGAATTGGAAGCATTTGAGTTTTTCGACAAACTTGTGGGAAAATATGGTTGCATCGCTTTGGAGGAACAGCTTCTATCATGCGCGGGCTCCAAAAACCACCAGGAATACATAATGGTCAACGATCCCATTTTATTCACGAAGGTTTGCATTTATTTTCCAAAATTCTCATACCTCATCATGGAGTTTAACAAGCGACTGCAACGCATGATGGCGCATGGACATATTTTGAAAAATTGCGTAATGCCTGTGTCTTCAGTGAAAGATAAATTAAGAAAGCCGAAATCGGTTCATAGAGAGCCCAAAGGCATGAAGTTTCAAGAGCTAATGGGAGCGTTTCAATTACTTCTCATATTGGTTGGTGTAAGTCTATGTGCATTTATAATGGAATTATTCTCGTGCCACAGTCAAAGAATGAGAAGAATAATGGAAGTATTTCATTGAGTCCATAAAGAAGATAATACTAGTCAAATCTATTATGGTCGCGTGTAGATGCTCTATGCACATTCTTTATCCTTGGTGTGTATTAAAAACATATTTAAGATTCTTTCTGTTAAAATGTGATATTCATCAGCATTCTCTAAAGAAATCTGTTAGTCATTGTTTTGTGAGTCACTGCACTTTATACTCTCTTTTTATATACATATTGAAACTAACTGAAGTTAAACGTTATAGCTGAATTGTCAAACTTGAAACATGTATAACATCTTTACTTAAATAAATCTATTTTATTATTCGATGTTCAGCCTGCAATTGAGTCGTTTCTCTTCATACCTTCAACGTCGTAATTGTGTATTTTAATTAAGGCCTTGATGCTGTTAATAAAAAAAAATTCAATTCAAATAAATATAGCAAAATATATCCTTGTCAAAAATATCCTTAAACAAAATAATTAGAATTTTATTATTTTTTGAAATGAAACTTCTTCTAGTGAATCGGAATGACATCGACACAAAACTGAAACGTGAAACGATCAGCCACACTCGGTCGAGCATCGAAATCTATCAGCATCAGGCATGATTAGTACTTAGATGCTGGACTACTTGGGAACACCGAGTGTTCTTGACATTTTATTTTTGTTTGTTTTTTAAGTTGATTTACATACTCTACACAGATTTTACAAAAAGCTTTTGATAGAGGACATCACACTTCATTTCTAGCTAATTGTAAGCTTAAATCATTGGGTTTCAATCTTCAGCGCGAAGGTGGTTTTCTAATTATTTAAGTAATAGAAGAGAATTGGTAAACATCGAACGTTTTACATCTTGCGTAATAGAAGTAACCTCTGGCATCCCACAAGGTAGTCATCTCGGTCATCATCTGGAAATTGTTGTTTGAATTGTAAGTTCGAATGTGTTTTTGCATATGCGTGAGAGCGATGAGTAGATGCATAAGTGAAAGATGGATGAGTAGCGCATGTCCATAAGTCAACTACCATTTAGGTCGGAGTCGATTACTACGTTGACATGTTGGGTTGAATGCATATTCAATTCTGCTCGAGTACCATATAAAAGCAGATCGGATTGATATTGAATTGACTCCATCCGATCACAAAGTTTCTGGGATCGAGTTGAGATTTTGTATACAAACGGGTCGAGTTTGACTGATAGAGAAAGAAGAGAGAGTAGGGAAAGAAAAGGAAAACTTCACGTACATGGAAAGGAGTGTCAAACTCAATCCTCTTTCGTTTCGAAAGCGTCTCAGTGACACCAGTACAGAAATCAAGTTTTTGTTTTTGCCGAGAGCAGGTGAAAAATCTTCTAAGGGCACCATAAGGCCCGACCGCGCGTATGAAGTTAAAAGAAATGTAGCACTTAAGGCAGGTTAAATTCCAATGAAAGTTCCCGCCTTTTTCACGACCGGCATATACTATGAGGCGAGGTCAAAAGGTTTTGTTCTTTGCAGACGACGAATTGAATTATTCGCGTCAAGTAGTTGCGTGACGGTACGGTTACAATGGCCATGAACACAATATTTGTGTTTACGCGCAAATGTTGTTATCTCTTCGACGACGCTGGGAATTCCTAGATCTCGAAGAATATCTTCGTTACATACATACCACGGTACGTTGACGATCATTCTAAGAACTTTAATTTCAAAAGTTTGTATGATGTTTCTATTAATTTTCTTGGTACAACCCCATAGTTTTATACCACACGTCCACACAGGCTTTAGTACTTGCTTGTAGATAAGCAGTTTGTTATGCAGGCTCAGCTTCGAATGTTTTCCGAGTAGCCAGTACATTTGTCGGTATTTATTTCCGAGCTCATCGCGTTTCTTTTTACGCGCGACTTCCATTTAAGCTTAACATCAGGAGTCATTCCTAGATATTTTGCTTCGTTTGCGTATGGTATTTGAGCCAATTTAAGCTCTACGGGTAATATATCCACTCTTTTATAGGTAAAGTTGACGTGAGTAGATTTACTTTCGTTCAGCACAATACGCCAAGAATTCGTCCCAGCGTGGACTTTATTAATAGCATGTTTCAGCTTTCCAGTTGCTTCTTCAATAGTTTCGCCCGTGGTCAATATCGCCGTATCGTCCGCAAACGTGGCAACGACACAGTTTTTTTCCTGCGGGATATCACGCGTGTAGAGTACATATAGAAGCGGGACAAGGAAACTTGTGGAACTCCGGCCGCAATCTCCTTGAAGTCGGAGTAATCATTTCCATGCTTAACACGAAAGAGTCTCTCGGTGAGGTAGGATCGTAGGATTAAAAAGATTTGCCGTGGCAGTAGTCGTTGCAATCTATACTCCAAGCCTTCGTGCCAAAACCTTATCGAAAGCTTGTGAGACGTCAAGAAATACACCACAACAAATCTTTTCTTCTTCCAGAGCTCAATCACGGCAGTTCTTTTGTGGACTTGGTCGGTTGTAGAATGTTTGATTCTAAATCCAAACTGTTGGTCAGGAATGAGACGTTTTTCGTCGATTACGGGCTGTAGACGTTTGGAAAGTAGTTTTTCAAATATTTTTGAGATAACCGGCAATAGGGAAATAGGCCGATATGATTTGTTTTCATTTAGCGGTTTGCCTGGTTTCGGGACCATTATAATCTCTGCGACTTTCTATTGTCTCGGAACGTAGAGCAATCTGAACGAAGCGTTGATCAAATAGAACAGTTTGATAATAGCTTTATTCGGCAATTCCTTGACTACCTGCGCCGTTATCAATCCGTAACCCGGAGCTTTTTTCATCTTTAGATTTTTAATCACTTCCCTCAGTTCAATCAATGCAACTTTTTTTACTTTAAAGTTGTCAGCTGTCGTGACTGGGGAGTCGGACGTTAACGAAGGGCCGTCGAACGGCTTAAACGTTTCTTCTAAGTGCAAAGGAAAAAGTTCTGCCTTTTCTTTGTCGCTCTTGGCCCATTTTCTATGGTTTTTCCGAATTGGTGGTGCTTGCATTTGAGGTTTCCCGATGCCTTTTAACGCTTTCCAAAGCGAATAATTTGAATCTCCTTTACCGGAGAGAATTTCAAGGGAGGTCGCTATCTTTTTGCTTTTAAATTCGTGAATACTATCTCTGGGTCGATTGCATAGTCGGTTAAGGACTGTTTTATGCTGCGGTGCACGAGTGATTTGCCATTTCTTTCGTGCTTTTCGTTTCTCCCACACCAGTTCAATGATTTCGCTGGGATACTTTTCGTTGCGATTGATCTTATAGCTTTTGGAAGGAGTGTTTCTCCATGCCGCTCTTTCGATTGTTTCCACGAAAGAATTAACTTCGTCCTCTAGTTCACAATGTGTTTTAAGTGATACATTTAAGGCGATATTTGTTTCGCAATCATTTCTAAAGCCCTCCCAGTTTGTTCTATTGCTAGTAAGTCTTGGAGGCACTTGTTTCTTGATCAGCGCTTCTCCAAGTAATAAAATTACCGGCGAGTGGTCAGAAGAGAGATCAAAACATTCTTTGACTGTAATGAGCTTCTCGTAAATGCCTTTTGTAACAGAAATCAATTGAAGATGAAATCTTGCCAATCGCTGTTTTTTGGGCTAATAAGGCAATTCGATAGTAAAGCCCTACTTCGAACAACTAAGGAGACTCAACATAAGACCCTTAACATCCCAGTCCTGCTTTTCGGCGCTGAAACACGGACTTTATCGAAAGCGGATGATGATACCCTTAATGGCTTCAGGGGAAAATTCTTCGTAAGATATTCCGTCCCGTTTGCGTTGACGGATTTTCAAGAAGAATATTCAATGATGAACTATAATGCTTTTACTTACTTCTTCGCAACTATCATGACATATAATTTACTATTTTCCACCCCTGCTGGTATTAGTTGGCTTCGTAGTTGATATATTTAATGCATGTAAATTGGATGATATAAATCTGAGTTAAAAAACTTTCTAGTCATTTAGAGGGACGAAAATGAAAAAAAGTAAAATGAAAAAGTACTTGCAACTAAAAAAAAAAAATACTTATATATGTATTTAGCGCAACAGCCCATTAATGGATGAGACTTACATTTAAACTTATTTGCTAGTCCCAGTATGTATGAGTGTTTTTCATGTTGTTCCCAACGATTATGCTCTATCTTAATTAGGTTGATAGGTAAACCACAAAGGGGTACAGTGCCTATGAATTTGGATTGGGACCCGGATCTGGCTAGATGATCAGCAATCTCATTGCCAGCGATGCGTTTTTGACCATGGACACAGGTGAATGAAAGAGTGTTGTGTACAGCAAGCAGCATGAGGGTAAGGAGACGGTTCTTGAAGACTTAAGCATAACTTTTACTTGAGAAGTACTTGGAAACCTTGATAATGTACTGGGCGGTATTGCAATACACAGTAAATGCACTTAGAATAGAGTACTTTAAAAATACTTGCATTTCATTACCAAATATGTTCTCCAAGTGCAAGTACAAGGTAAGGCATAATTGAGTGGTACTAGTACTTAGAAGTTTAGAGGTCTGAAATCATTAACTCCATTAAAGTAAAATTCAATTGGTAGACGAACTCGACTGTTGGTATGGATCAATTATATGTAGGAGTATTATATATTTTTTATTGAGGATATCTCCATTATTCATTTATTCAATTTATCTATGGGACAGGGCATAAAGTTCATTTTTCAAAAAGATGGCATGCTAGTTGCCAGATTTTAAAGTACATGTTGCTGGATTATTTACTTCCATTCTGACATTCAGGTATAAACTTAACATCAAATTATTGACTACTCCTTCCTCCGTATTAATACAAAGGTCTGGTCACATTTTCACTTTGCGCTAACATGGCGCATTGATTTCGATGTTCATCGCTTTATTTTGAAATAGTTCTAAGAATGCATTCTATAAGATCCAATTTGCTTAAGTTTACAGTGGGGCAGCTATGTTTCAGATGAGCTTTCATTTCGCTTGTATCATAGCCGAGTCACACAAAATGATTACCTTTAACTCATGTTTATCCAACCGTATTTTTGTATCCAAAACTCACACCACAGAAAATCATTCAATGACCTCTATAAACAACTAAAAGCTCAATCGAACTCCCATTGCTCTAAAACTACCGCCAAACAAAAGTATTCAATCGCACACAATATCAAAGTGCAAACCAAATTCGCTAAGGCATTAGAAACAAATGAATTCAGTTTCCTAAAACCGATATCAAATGGAATTTTAGTTCTTTGCTTTACAAAATTGCAATTCAATATTCGACAGGATTCACCGATACTTTTTCTTTATCAAAAAAGTAGAAATCTACCCTTTGTAGTATCTAACGATTTAGGAACTTTCCCTTTGTATCTAGTGAATATATTTTAGCAATGGCACATGAACAAAAATTAAATGTCCATGCAATAACTTCCCTAGAACAAGGAAAATGCAAAATAAAAGAAATAGGGATATAAAACTATTTATATTTTTGCATAAAAATTGTACCTGCTTTATAGATTCATAGAATACATTCGTCTAAGCGTATAGTATTTTATTTTTTAATGTATTTTTCAATTCTTTCGCCACATGTCTAAAATTAACGTGAGGTACGGTTTTACATCATGAGCATAATTTTCTGTTTTAGACTTCTTTAATATATGTGCATACTAATATGTTCCACATACGCCTTCGTAACGTAATGTATTTTTATTTACTCAAGCAGTTTAGTGACTTCAGAAATTACAGAAAAGAAAGATTCATACAAGCAGGGGAAGTTTTTTCAAAAACCACCCACTACATAAAAAAATAAAAAAAGACTGTTAGCAAGCCATCACAGTAATTCTTCACAATCACAGAAGAAATACTGCGAGAAAATTTAACGTCGATAAGCTACAATCGGAAGAGACCGCCAGGGTCTCCGCTGAACGCGTATCTCAAAATCTCTCGATCGTTCCTATGCCGTCAGCATCAAGTGCTGAAGACCAGTGGCAACATTCCCACCATGCTATCAGAAACGCCGCAGCTGATGTGCTAGGTTTCGCCCGACCAACACCCCGAAACCCCTGGTTTGACAAAAAATGCTGGCGAGTGCATGCAGCAAAACAAGCGGCACATAAAGCGGCTCTGCAAAGGAAGAAGAGAGCTGCTCGTGAGCTCTAGGAGCAAAAGAGACGCGAAGAACATAGGGTTTCCCAAAAGAAGGAGAAGACCATGAGAAGCACGCGATCGAGAATATTGAGAGCTTGTACTTCAGGACTCCACATTTGCTGATGACACTGCAATCCTAGCGCTCGGAAAGAATAATGTAGAATCAACGTAGAAACTGCAATCAGTTGTGAACCAAATTTGGAATTGGATAATAAAATGGCGAATGAAGCTTAATGAAAGCAAACCAGTTCAAATAAACTTTAGTAATAGAAGAATAAATCATATCACGGTAGCTATCAGCCAAAAAGTACTGCCGCACGTGAATAAAGCAAAATATTTTGGAATGACACTGGATGCTAAGCTAAGATTGAAAGAACAAGTGAAAAAGAAAAAATAACGAATTGGAAATAAAACACAAAAAATATATCAGTCGATATGAAAGATTCGCCCCCGTCAATTTATAATAAGCTCACATTATATAAGAAATCATTGAACCCAATATGGAAATATGGAATTCAATTATAGGGATAAGGAATATCGTTAATGCACCATAGTACATTAAGAATAATGACCTCCACAGGAGTTTCGGAGTGGAAAGTGTCACAGATGAAATTAGGAAAAATTCGCAACGCACGAAGGCTTCAACAGAACACAAGCACTGAGGTAGTACGACTTATAGACAACATAAACATACGAGTGTCGGGGCGCTGAGTGTGAATCTATCCCCTAATGTAGTGGGTGGATTAAATCCCACTTGTGTTTTATGCCCTTATTCATATGCATAAGAACATACTAAAATACCACCCGTCGAGAGACGCCGATGGGCGGAACTCTCGTAGCAAAAATAACGACCATAGACATCAGAGAAAAATTGATAAATAGTCCAGGCGACTAGATCGCAATATCATCGAAGAGCACAGAGCGTGGACGGTGCTCCACTTGACCCAAACCAACAGTCTCGGGATAGATAAATGCCCAACATCAAGCGTGTCTAAACTGAAAAAAAAAAAAAAATACTCCAGGAACAATGTAGGGAAGTTTTACCAAAAGGTAAAAATAACGTGCCAGAGAAGCAATACCCGTACAGAAACCTGTAGAGATGAAAATAGAAACCCCGTACTAGAATCACAGTCGGTGCTGAGAATATGGAAAAACTACTTCTGCAGACTGTATAACGGCGACGAAGACCAACATCCCGCTGTCAGGCAGAATAAACAATTCAACATATAGTATATGATGAAAGTCATATTTTCCATCCAGCTGACCAAAACGGAGGGAGGATAGCAATATCCCAGCTGATGTCCAACGAGGCTGCTGGACCTGATGGCTTACCGGCCGAACTTTTCAAGGCAGCTAGTGTTGAATTGGTAGAGAGCATATACCAACTCATCTTTAAGATTTGGTCGGATGAGTGTATGTCTGATGAATGGAATCATTTGTCTGATCCACAAGGGAGGAGACCCCCTCAACTTCGCCAATTATAGAGGCATCAGTCTCCTCAACGTTGCATCTCAGCTCATTTCTGCGATATTGTGTGAACGCCTGAAACCTTTCATGAACAACTTGATTGCCCTCTTTCAGTGCGGTTTCAGGCCAGGAGAAGGAAGTCTACTATCGACCAAATCGTCACACTTCGGCAGATCCTGGAGAAAACCGAAGAAGTCAAAGTCGATACTCATCATCTCTTTATCGATTTCAAGGCACCCTATGACAGCATCTATAGAAAAAAACAATATAGACAAGTGTAAAGTTTTGACATCCCTCCCAAACTTGACGGTCTGTGCAGGCTGACGATGGAAAACGCTTGCTGCTCCATCAATGTCAGTAATGACCTCACCGAGACCCTTGATGTCAAAAAAAGTTTAAGACAAGGTGACGCGCTGTCATGTCACTCCTGTATTTAAATGCATTTTGCGGAACTCACAAGCCAACACCAGATGTACAATCTATCAAAAGTCCGTACACCTGCTTGCATACGCTGGCCGAGATATTGATATTATTGAAAGAACTCAGCTAGCTGTTACCGATGCGTTTGTAAGCATTGAAACAAAAACGTTCAAAATGGGTTTAGCGATAAACGAGGGCAAAACGAAGTATATGCTGTCAACAAGAAGCGACAATCAACACAGATTAAGTGGACAGAACATCACAGTGGACGGGTTTGACTACTTCCAGGGAGTAAGGTAGCTCTGCTATTAAATCTGACAATGATACCAGCGCAGAAATCAAGCGAAGAAAAACTTGCTGTTTTTGGGCTAATAAGGCAATTCAACAGGGGTACTCTGTATAAGACCCTGATCATCCCAGTCCAGTTTTACGGCGCTGAAACATGGACTTTGTTAAGAACGGATGAAGTTATCCTTGGTCTCTTTTCTTCGTAAGATATTCGGTCCCATTTGCGTTGACGAGTTTTGGAGGAGAAGATTCAATAACGAACTATACGAGCTGTACAGAGACATCTTACTTACTTACTTAGGTGGCGCTACAGTTCGGGGTGAACCTGGGCCCCAACCAACAAGCCTCTCCATTTAGCTCGGTCTTTAGCTAGTTGCCTCCAGTTGCGCACTCCAAGTTGGTCGAGGTCCCCCTTGAACTTGTGCGCGCCACCTACGGCTAGGAGGTCCTCTACTGCGTCGTCCCTCGGGGTTAGATTCGAAGACTCTGCGGGCCGGAGCGTTGGTGTCCATTCGCTCTACACGTCCTAGCCATCTCAGACGTCCAATACCCAGTTTATTGACTAGGCGCTGTAAGGCAGGACTGGGATGATCAGGGTCTTATATAAAGTCTCCTTAGCTGTTCGAGATAGGGCTTTACTGTTGAATTGCATTATAAGCCCAAAAAACAGCGATTGGCAAGAGTTATTCTTCGACTGATTTCTGCACTGATTTTGTTTGTTGAATTTATAGCAGAGCCAAGGTAGACAAAGTCCCTTACTACCTCGAAGTTAAAGCTGCCCACGGTGACGTTTTGTCCAATTCGTCGGTGTTGGTTTTCCCTTCTTATTGACAGCATATATGTACTTGGTTTTGCCCTCGTTTATCGCTAAACCCTTTTTGGCCGCTTCCACCTCAATGCTTGCAAACGCACTGGTGACAGCCCGCTGAGTTCTTCCGATAATGTCTATATCGTCGGCGTGTGCAAGCAGTTGTACAGACTTGTAATAGATTGTGCCCCCGGTGTTGGCTTGTGAGTTCCGCGCAATCCGTTCAAGTATAATATTCAAGAAGTCACATGACAGCGCGTCACCTTGTCTAAAGCCTTTTTTGACATCAAAGGTCTCAGTGAGGTCATTACCGACTTTGATGGAGCAGCGAGTGTTCTCCATCATCAGCCTGCACAGACGGACAAGTTTGGCAGGGATGTCAAAACTAGACATGGCTCTATAAAGCTCTTCTCTATAGATGCTGTCATAGGTGGCCTTGAAATCGATAAAGAGGTGGTGAGTATCGATTTGGAACTCTTAAGTTTTCTCCAGGATCTGCCGAAGTGTGAAGATTTGATCGATGGTGGACTTTCTTGGCCTGAAACCGCACTGATAGGGTCCAATCAGGCTATTGATAAAAGGTTTCAGGCGTTCACACAATATCGCAGAAAAGCTCTTGTATGCGATGTTGAGGAGACTGATGCCTCTATAATTGGCGCAGTTGAGGGGGTCTCCTTTCTTGTGGATCGGCCAAACGATGCTGAGATTCCATTCATCAGGCATACACTCGTCTGACCAAATATTAGAAATGAGTTGGTGTATGCACTCTACCAATTCATCCCCTGCTGCCTTGAAGAGTTCGGCCGGTAAGCCGTCAGGTCCAGCAGCCTTGTTGGATTTTAGCTTGGATATTGCTATCCTCACGTCATTTTGGTCAGGTGGACGGACATTTTGACTATCATCGTCTATGTTGAATGGTTCATTCTGCCTGACAGCGGGATGTTGGTCTTCGTCGCCGTTATACAGTCTGCAGAAGTAGTTTTTCCATATTCTCAGCACCGACTGTGATTCTACTACGAGGTTTCCATTTTCATCTCTACAGGTTTCTGTACGGGTATTACTTCTCTGACACGTTCTTTTTACCTTTTGGTAAAACTTCCGTATATTGTTCCTGGAGTATAAACTCTCGATATTCTCAAACGCGCGCTTCTCATGCTCTTTATTCTTCTTTTGGAGAAGCCGATGTTCTTCCCGTCTCTTTTGCTCGTAGAGCTCACGAGCAGCTCTCGCCTTCCTTTGCAGCACCGCTTTGTATGCCTCTTGCTTTGCTGCATGCACTCGCCGTCATTCTTCGTCAAACCAGGGGTTTCGCGATGGTGGGCGAACGAGACCCAGCACATCAGTCGCGGCGTTTCTGATGGCATGTTGGCAGCGGCGTTGCCACTGGTCTTCGGTACTTGATGCTGGCGGCAAAGGGGTGATTGAGAGATTTCGGGATACGCGTTCAGCGAAGAGTCTGGCGGTCTCTTACCATTGTAGCTTTTCGATGTTAAATTTTCTCACAGTAATTCTTCTTTGTTGCTCAGATTGGGATATCCGCATTCGTACCTTGGCTACAACAAGGTAATGATCCGAGTCTATGTTGGCCGCTCGGAAGGTTCGGACATCCAGAATACTGGAGGCATGCCTTGCGTCGATCGCAATATGATCAATTTGGTTGATCGTGACATGATCATTGGACCGCCATGTCTGCTTATGAATATCGAGATGAGGAAACCATGTGCTTGCTATGGTGACATTTCGCTCCACAGCGAAATCAATTAGCCTTAGTCCGTTATCAGACGTGGTGTCGTGTAGGCTATGCTTACCGACTGCCCTACCAAAGACGTCCTCCTTTCCTGTTTTGGAGTTAAAATCGCCCAATACGATTTTAACGTCGTATTTAGGACATTGCTCGTATGTTTTGTCGAGGAGCTCGTAGAAACACTCTTTGGTGGCAGGGTCCTTTTCTTCCGTGGGGGCATGAACACATATTAGGCTTATGTAAGCGAGTTTAGCCTTGATCCGGATAGTCGTGATACGCTCGCTAACGTGTCGGAAGCTTAAGAGTTCTTGACTAAGTCTGCCGCGTATGACAAATCCGCATCCGAATAAGAGTTGTCTGTTGCCTCTGTAGCAATTACCGTAGTAGATGTCACAGTTTTTCATCCTCTTTTTGCCCGGCCCATCCCATCGCACTTCCTGGATGGCGGTAATATCTGCTTTATAGCAGTCTAGGGCCTCTCCTAGTTGTTCGGGTGCACGTGGTCTGTAAAGGGACAGAACATTCCACGTACAGATCCGAAAGTCGTTATCCTTATTTCGTTTGCTGGGGTCGTCATCAGTTGAGTCATCCTTATCCGAGGCTTTTGGTTGTTTCGGAACCATGAGTTTTTTTTACGTGGTAGGGAAGTTACCCCGACGGCACAACCTCTAACCTGGAGGGCCAGTTCCTTAATTATTCCCCTAGGACGAATGGCCGGGTACACCGGTGCCAGTGGTCCACTACGGGATTATGAGCGTACAGCGACATCGTCTTAGTCAAAAAACTGCGTATTGGACATCTGGGATGGCTAGGACATGTAGAGCGAATAGACACCAACGCCCCGGCCCGCAGAATCTTCGAATCTAACCTCGATTGATGACGCAGTAGAGGACCTCCTAGCCGTAGGTGGCGTGCACAAGAGGACCTCGACCAACTTGGAGTGCTCAACTGGAGGCCATTAGCTAAAGACCGAGCTAAATGGAAAGGATTGTTGATTGAGGGCCAGGTTCACCTCGAACTGTAGCGCCACCTAAGTAAGTAAGTAGGTTAGCAAGCCCTATAAAGTCTACAAAATTAAAACCTTGTACACTAACAAAAAATATCGCGAAGTAATGCCTGCAGTATCTAACTCGCAGTTTTAAAAATGTAGAGTGTGCCATCGAGTGTTTGGTAAATCCCTTCGACTCAATTTTTCAACGACCCTGTTTCATTTCCTGTACTTTCGACAGACCTCGCGTTTTCCAGAAATATGAAAATTTGCTCTCTTGCTTTCTGGTTTGATCTCGTTTTGATTTTGGTTATTGGAAGCATAAGGTGATAGTGGTCGCCGTTGCGCGCATGAGGTTCAATGTTCGAATCCCAAAAAGACCAACCGTTTTTTTCACGGTCCGACCTCTCGTGAACGTTTAACCTATTTTGGTCTTCCTGACTATGTCGAAAGCTTTAAGGCGATGTTACTTCGACGATACAAGTTGGTTATAAGAGTAGAAAGAAAACATCCCATCCCTGGTCATTAGCTTGCTTTCAGAAGCAAAAATTCTATAATTGACAGTGAGTGAAAATCTTACATAACTATGGGCATGTGTTGCCCCCGCACTAGCATCGAAAAAAACAATAAAGAGAAATTCCAGAATAATATTTAATGACAACTAAGAACAATAAGGTGCAATAAGTATTCACATTAAGAAATGGGTTTAATTCGGTTTCTGATAGTTTTAACATTATTTTTTATATTTTATATAGACAACTTTTTTAATTGGCACTAAATGCTTATTATAATTACTATGATCCAGAACAAGAATACTTCGTTTAAAAAATTCTGAATGGAAGATACAAATTTAGCTAAGATTTTACTGACAGCACGTTAAGAAGAAAAGACGAAAGGTCATTGAAGTGGTAACACACTAAAGGGTTATAAATATCTCTGTCATGTCCAGCCACCGCTTCATATAATTTGTACAATACCTTTTACGTATTCCTGAAAACGATTAAATGTTTTGCAAATTATATATATATCCAGGTTTGCAGCGAATACAAAAACGCGAGTATAATTATGCATGTAAATCGCATTGGCATCAACGTCAAGTGGAAATCATCGATTTATAAATTCCACGAATCCTCAACAATAACTAGTAATTGGAAACGTACATGTAGTCCATTTAACAAAAGTAAAGCCACTGATTTTCAATGGATTAATATATGGTTTGGTCATCTACTTTAAGTAATTTAAGCCTCCTGTCAAAAATATTAAGCAGAAGCATGCTTTTACGTAATATTAATACTTGAACTATATGTATATGTATAGCTGTGGATAAAAGTATCCAGTTTGACAATATTTGTAATTTGCTGGAAAGTGTATGGTGGCTTTTTATAAAGGCTATATCAAGATGAAGGATTACACGTTCTATTACAAGCAAATATAGCTCACTTTTTCAGCCTTAGTTAAGACCTTAAAAGCCTTTTGTGTATTCGTCGAGGAAGTAATATGCTCCGAAATGAGTAATAGATTTGCGTCTGAAAACTTAAAACCATTGCATCTAGGAGTATGAAGGTCGATGATGCTGTGTAACTGGTAGACTTCCCCATCATATCATAATGTCCTCAACATTTTTTATAACGAGCAACGCTCGTACATAAAGCATCCTTACGTTGTGAATGGGTTAAACTTTCATAGTTTTAAAAAAAATAAAAGCCTTTGCAATGAAACACACTTAACAATAATTTCTTCTCTTTTTTGTCGTTAAGTATAAATTAAAGCTCTCATTAATTTTTATCTACAATAACCGTAGCAAGACCCACAAGAGGCACTGGCACTGCTTGTATTCCAAAACCACATAAATTATCCAGGCATTCATAACAAAGGACTCACATTGCATAAATATGCCCGACGCAACATTTTTCCAAGGAAATATAAATTCTTTCCACATACAGCGCTTACACATTCCGCACCCAGAAGTCGGGAGCACGAGATCTCTGCATCACTATTATAAAAGCCAAGCACACGAGATGCAGAAGCTATAAGAGAAATGAGAATGTGGTAGGGTTTATTGCGAAAAACATTTGCAAAATATTACTCTGTTGGTATGTATCGCTTTACATATTTTCCACGAGTAACGTGGGAGAATGTATAATATATATTTTATTTGTTTATTATTGCACCAAAAAAGATTTTAGAATTTATGCTATACTAGAAGTTGGAATGATGAATTACTGGTAACTAGTAAGTTGTGACATGTTAAGGAAATCAATGTAAATTATTGATGTTACTTTGAATTTGTTTAACTTTGTAATGACATCGGTTAATGGTCTAAGGACATTCAAATTGAAGAGTGGATTTTCATTTACTCAGGTTGGCGGCTCTGCGGAGAATTATTTTTTTTACTAAGCAGATCTTATATATTAATACGTGAACATAAAAAAACGCACGATACGTTTTTTTTTGTATTCATTATAAAGGTCCAAGGTTTGCAGCCGGCTCTGCTTCAAGTTCCTTTTAAAAGGCTCAATTGGAAACCTAACGTGATACGGCAGTACAGGCGAAGACTGAATAACGCCAAGAGCACATATAGTATTTGTATGCGTATTTTTTTTTTACACAATACACATATCATGTAATACACAGATTACGTGGTTCGACACATTTGTACCACGTACTATATATGCAGCTATTATGTCGTACTTTTCAATGACGTCACGGGTACATTAGTTTATAATTTTTATATTCCTCCTGATGTTAGCTTAACATCCCCAGGGATCCGTACGAGAGCACACACAAATACGCACACAATGCCCAACCCATCAAGCAGGTATAACAGAAAAGCAAACCGAAGAATAAAAAAACACGAAGATTACTATCCTCCTTTACAAAATTAACTAAATTCAAAATCTTTTTAACCCTAGAAAGATAATCATATTTTTTATGACGTAAAAGATAATCATACGTCTCAGAGACGTATGGCACTTTTTTAATGTATTAATGGAAACCCATGAGCTTTTTATAAAATATTAATGTTTTATTTATTAATGAAATTCATATTAAGAGAAATGAAGTTATGGTTCAGTAAAAATAAAAATTAATTTAAACAATAAAAACAAGAAACTTAAACTCCATTGCCAAAGGATATTACATTTTTTTGCGCGCTATACGTCTGGCAGACGTAGATTATCTTTCTAGGGTTAAAAATACTGATTTTGGTTAGTTGGTTTTTTGGTTGGCGGATCATGATTTTTTAAGTAGACTCCAAGCAATGCAACTGCGATAAGCCCGACCACTTTCATGCAGCAGTTTTTTAGTACAATTTTATTATATTTTTGATTAGATCTCAGCTTCTGAAAGCCGGATCATAATGAAACATACACTCTAGGCCTGTTTTGGTGAGACGTCGCACTGTGGGTAAAAATCGTCGATTTGGTGGTCAAAAATCAATTTTTCTATGTTTCAAAAATACTTCAGTTTAATTTTTTGTCAGTACAGAAATAGTCACACGCAAGAAATATACTTTTTTTTTTCGTCTAAAAATGTTCAGGTGAAGAGTAATTAAAACTCAAAAAATATAAATGGATTTATGGTGCACTTTGTTGCATAAGTTTAAGTTCCGGATTTTCAAAAACAATGTTGTGTAAAGTTATTGCACTTATTACGTTCACTATTTCTACACCTTTTTATGTTATTATGCGCAAAAACAACTAAAAAAAATTAAGGGGACTAGTATCGTTTGAAATTTTAAAGCCAATTGAGCTCTAACGCAATTTCGAAAGTTTCATCAGAGCGAGAAAAAAATTCACACCATTTTACAACCTTAATGTTATTACGGAATTAAAATAGAACATGTTATCTTGCAAAATTCAAAAAACCGTATCCGGGTGCGTCCACTACTACGTGTTATAAAAAAAAACTGTTTACATGGCGACTTTTTTCTTTGCAAGATTTACCTTCGAGTATACATGTACCTCTGATGTAGTACAGCTAACAAGTGTGTTTGCATTTTGCATCCTGCACTAACAAAAGACCTACATATATTCTCTTCACGTTATCAGTTATTCCGTTACACTTAGCGATAGAATGTAAATCATGACAAAAATGATTTAAAGTTAATAGAAACTATTGTTAAGCACAATATCAGTTTAAACAGTTCGTGTAATTATAATGTGGACCTACAAGTTTCTTTTTTAGTGTTTGTGTGAAGACCCGAAGGTGAATGTTAAAGATTTAAAAAAGAAAGTGGTCGGCAAAATAGACTTTCAAGAACATTTGTTAGGCATAAGTTTAGATGGGATAATCAACCAAATAATGAGAAAATATCTATCTTGTGCATTCAGCAAAAAGAATTTTATTATAAAATATTCCAAGTGGCTGGAAAATTCTTTTGGGCTAAGAAGCCTTTCTGAGGAAAAGGTAATTACAAGAGGACGACCAAAAAAGCTTTATGAAGAAAGCTCCAACAGGACTAAAAGACGAAGAAGAAATGAATTTGAAGCAAATTGTTCAACATCTTTAATGTCAGATGAAATGTACACATATAATTTGAGAAAAAATCACCGACAAAAAAATGCAGAAATCGTGGATGTTGTATAGAGAGCAACTTCTTCTTCCTTTTCTCAGCGAGGTTATGATCCGAAAACAAGGGATCATAACCCTCCCACTTCACCGCATTTCTACTGATTCGCCTGTGGGGTTCGCCTATTTGACCTCAGAAAATATCGGCAGGCCTGCCGATTTTGGATCACTCGGTGACTGAGGCCAATGAAATGGCGATGTCGTCGGATTTGTCTGATCCCGGCGCTTAAAGGCCTGCCTTTCCTACATCGCGATGTCTTTGGAACGTGCATTGATATTGCCTTCTTAGAACGTGGCAATACCAGCTGAGCCGGTCGCGTTCTATTTTTTGTACGATGGTTTCCTTGATGTGAAAGATTCCATGGATCTTCGAACTTCTTATTCGATCAAGCTACAGAGAGCAACTAAAGAAGAAAATGTTAAAATCCATGATACTATATTTTTAAATGAAGCTAATAGCACAAGTTTTTCAGCAAAAGAAGCATTAACAATATTTTTGGTCTTAGGACTTTCAAAAGATAAATATTTAACATTAAAAACACACCTGCACAAAAAAAAAGTTGATGTTCTTCCCCTTATCCGTCAATAAGTCGGGTGAAAAAGACGCAATGACTTCTTACTGGAATAATACCGAAACTTCTTCTGAATCAAGCCTTCTAGACCTTCTAGATCACATTGCAAATAGAATTTTGCAAACGATAAGTGCAGATAGAATAGCTTGGAGTACCTCTTCCACTTTCGTTCTTAATACAAAATATGGATTTGATGGTTCTTCTGGCCAATTTGAATATAAGCAACGTTTTTTTTCGGAAAACACAACGTAACTTTCCGATAGTAATTTATTTATTACATCTCTAGTAGCATTAAGATTACAGAACTATTCTCAAAATATGAGTGAAATTAATAATAACAACAATTTCGGATATATGGAAGAATCCTAAGCCATCATCAACTTATTTCTCTCGACCTATTGGATTTAAATATATAAAAGGAGATTGAGAAGAAATGCAAAATGACGATAGAAAGTTAAAAGAAGAAATTAAAATATTAAAAGAAACAATTCTAAATAAATATGGTAAGGAAATCAGAACTAAGCATGAACTTTTTTTTTACAATGATAGACGGAAAAGTGGATCAGCATGCATCCGGTACGACATCAAGCATGAGGTGTGTCATACGAGTATGTAGCAAAACTATGAAAGAATTTAATAAGAGTGAAATCATTGGAGTTGAAAATAATGCTGAGTTTGGTATATCACCTTTGCATGCAAGAATTCGTTTCTATTAAATTTAGCATATGAAAAAGTTATTAATTTTGAAAAGCTAAAAGCGCGAAATTAAAAGAAATCAAACAAAACGAAAAAAAAGAATTCAGACAGAATTTCGGGAAAAAATGGGATTAATTGTAGATACAAGAAAACAAGGCCTCGGAAATACTAATGACGGAAACAGGGCAAGACAATTTTTTGAGAGTTTCGAAACAACTGCGGAAATACGAAATATTAAAGTTGAAATAGTATGTAGGTTTAGAAATATTTTAAATTATTAGCGGTTTCAAGTTAAACGCGCAGAAGTTTGGAAACTACACTAAGGATACATTAACAATGCTCAAAACACATTATGCACAAAAGTATATAACACCAACTGTACACAAAATTCTTTGTCATGAAGAATATATAATTGGTTCCCATATTTTCCCAATTGTAGAACTTTCAGAAGAGGCTCAAGAAGCCAATCATAAGCTATGTCGAAGGTACCGGTTAAACAACGCCAGCAAAATTTCAAGAAAGAGGACAAATGAAGCTGTATATCGAATGATGCTGGTATCATCAGACCACTTAATATCTACGAGGGCAAAGTGAAAAGTTCTCTGCCTGACGCAGAGATATCGTTCCAATCAGCTAAAATTTATATTTCCTGCCTGGGTGCACTTCTCATTAGTACGTATGACAAGTTTCAACTTGTTCTCTCAAATAGTTTGCTTACAAAAATGTTTCCAGTAGACGTCTTGCGTGTGTTTCGTTAAAATGGATAAACTTGAATATCGTGCGGTCATAAAATTTTTCGTTTTGGATGGATTAACCCCTAAGAAAATTCATCCAAAGTTAACAAAAGTTTAAGGGGACTCTGCTCCTTCCATGTCAACCTTTAAAAAGTGGGTAGCTGAATTTAAACGTGGTCGCACGTCCCTCGAAGATGACCCACGTGAAGGACAGCCAAAAACCGCAACCACACCCGAAACTATCGAAAAAGTGCATGATATCGTGTGTGACAATAGGTGAGTGAAGGTGAGTGAGTTAGCTGAAGCTGTATGTATATGGAAAGAGAGGGTGTGAAACATCTTGCACAAAAACTTAGGGATGCGAAAGCTCTGCGCAAGATGGGTGCCGCATTTGCGGTTTCGGGGCAATCTTTGGACCGATTCAATAGGTCGCCGATTTTTGTGCGCCGATTTGTCACCATGGATGAGACATGGGTCCACCACTACACGCCAGAAACGAAACAGCAGTCGAAGCAGTGGGTGGAAGCCGGTGGTCCAGCGCCAAAGAAAGCGAAGTTGATCGCATTTGCCGGAAAAGTAATGGCCAGTGTGTTTTGGGATGCGAAAGGTATCCTGTTAATTGATTACCTTGAGAAAGGCAGAACAATTACAGGTGAATATTACTCCAACCTTTTTGACCAGCTGGATGCCAAAATTCGCCTGGCTTGAAGAAGAAAAAAATCATCTTTCACCAGGAGAATGCACCTGTACACAAGTGTGCGTTGGCGATGGGAAAACTGCGAGATTTGAGGTACGATTTGCTCGGCTATCCCCCCTATTCGCCTGATTTGGCACCCTCAGACTTCCATCTGTTCCCAAACTTGAAGAAGTTGAGAGGGCCGTAGATGAATATTTTCACAGCCTTGCAGACTCTCACTTCCGACAAGGAATACTGATGTTGAAGAAACGCTGGACTAAGTGTGTTGAAGTTAAGGGATGTTGAAAAATAAAATCATTTTTTAACTGAAAATCGCAGTCCTTCATTGTCAGGCCGAGAGCTTTTCACCTTGTACATTGAGAAAATTACAACAAAAAAGTGAAATTGAAGATAAATGGCCCGACGACATTCAAGAAATTTTTGAATAACAGATGATTATGCTTTTTTTAAATAATAATTTTGTTTTCTCTTTATGTATTTTAATTTAGATTGCTTTAAAAAAAAAAAAAACATGTTTTAAAAATTAAAAATTTTATAACAATAAATACTAAAATGAGGTTTCAAATAAAAAAAAAGGATTATGAAAAAAATCTCAATTAGTTTGAAAGTTACAGATTTTTGATCACCAAATCGACGATTTTTGCCCACTGTGCGTCGCTTCTCAGTGAAGTAACATTTAGCACGGAGTACAACAACAAATAATGACTGGCAACCACTTTAGCTTTTTTCTCCAGTCAAAACTGAGTTGGAATATTTAGTTTGCGCAACTCAATTTCAGAGGGCGCTGAAAAGCGCATTTTCATTCCATTTGATTCAAGTTGAATAATTCAGTAGGTACGTAGATAGATATTTTTATTTCATTCAGAATTACAGTATGTTATCGCATAATTTATAATGTTCAGAGTACAGAGATATGATTTACATGAGTATATCTTTCTACTGAAAAAGTATTATACATTTTTTTAAATAAATTTTTAGCAAAATGGTCATTCTTGAGGAAACAACGATAAAAAACCTCAAATTATAAAAAAAATAAAAAAAATTTATGTATGCAAATATAAATATAATATAAAGATATAGATATAATAATAATATATATAACAACTTAAGTCGAGTTAAAAAAAAAATTGAGTTAAGAATGCCAGAAGATGCTCTACTATTCTTACTTTATGCTACCAATTGTTTACTTTTTTATCTATTGTTGTTACCGAGTTATGGGCAAAGAAACAAAACTATAACACCAAAATCCCATAAGTTTTCGGGAAAAACGAAAACTTAAAACTCGTTTTCTGAGAATCTGTGAAAATCGACATAAGTTGTTTTGTCTTGTGGTCACAGATAAAAATTTGTCATGAATTAACAAAATTAATAAATAATAAAAATAATAGTATTTCAAAAATGTAAGCACAACTTTTTCATACTTTTCAATTCAATTACAATTCAATCACCAATCTTTAAGCAATAAAAAAAAGTTTTAAACCAGCTTCACTGGGGATCGCTTTGTTAAGAAAACTTTGCTTTGCATAATTCTCATCAAAATACGTCAATAGTTATAAAAAGATCTGGGAGATCATGTTTTCAGACATACAAGGACATTCATACATACGTCATTGCATCTTAAGTTTTTCAATGCACCCAGTGAATATATGATATACAAATACTTGAACATACAAAATGGGAACAGGAATGGGAGGAAGTGAGCATACGAGAGCCGCGGAGTGATGATGAAAAAAAAAAACAGAGTAGCAACCTCGTCATTGCGACTGAAGCGAAGTCATCGATGTAAACAAAAGAAAATAATGAATGTTCTTAAAATAGTTATAATAAATTCACAATCTCTCCCGAAAACACGGACTACACCAGCCCACGAAAAATGTTGACAAGAACTTCATTGTCACCGTCCCTTCCAGATCACTCTAGAATGAAGAGGCTTTTTTAGAAGACGAGTCGATCCATTTACATACTGACGGCTCAAAAACTACAGACGGAGTTGGTGGAGGTGTTTTCTCTGACAAGCTTAATCTTAAGCTCTCGCTCTCTCTACTAAATCATTGTAGCGTCTTCCAGGTGGAAATAATGGTGATTAAGGAGGTATTATTTTGGCTAAAGAAAACCGTGATATCCGCCAAGGACATCCGTATCTTTTCAGATAGCCAAGCTGCAATCAAATCCTTGGAATCGATCTCTATAAATTCAGTAAAAGCCCTAGACTGCCATTCGTCTCTTAAGGAGATTGCGGAGCAGTTTGATATTCACCTCTGTTGGGGGCCAGGTCATAGGGATATTCCGGGGAATTGTAAGGCTGATGAACCTATCAGAATAGGAACAACTGTACTCACCCTTCCAGACAACGATAATCTAGGTATACCAATCGCTACTTGTAAATTTAAATTCAAGCTGGATGTAATCGAAAGAACAAATCTTATGTGGGCAAGTGGTACAACTGGGCGCCGTGGCGTAAGTGGTTAGTGTGTCCGATCACTACGCATGAGGTTCCAAGTTCGAATCCCAGAAAACACCAAAAAGATTTTTCACGGTCCCACCTCTCGCGAGCGTCTGACAAACATCCGAGAGTATTGTTGTCACGAAGAAGCTTCTCAAATCGCCATTCGGATTCGGCATTAAACTGTAGGTCCCTTCCATTCGTGTGAAAAAATATAACGCACACGACATGAGTGGTTGCGAGAAGCTTTGCCCTGGCACTTTAAAGCGCTGTTACGCCAAATATTTGTAAGTGGTACAACATGTCTGGCGAAAAAGCAGATTTAGCCCAAGTTGGATCTGAAACGCTCTAAGAAATTGATCTCTCTCAATCGATTGTGTATTAGCCCTATTATAGGTGTAATTACAGAACACTGCCTAAGAGGCAAGCACACAACAAGGCTTGGCGTATGTTCAAATAATTTTTGCAGAAGCTGCATGGAAGAAGAAGAGGAAGAAATCATTCCTCGCCTACTTTGTGCGTGTTCAGCTCTCTCCCATAGAAGAAGCTCCCCTAGGAGCTTTCTATTTTAACGATTTAGGTGATCTGATAGATCTAGATATCAGGAGCCTCCTTCGCTTCATTAGAAGCTCTAATTGGTTCTAACGATTAGGCTAGAATTACATGATCCTTCGTGGTACCACAATGGATCTTCCTTGGTCTATGTGTGTTGGCGTAAGCTGGCAGTCACTTCAACCTAACCCAACCTAACCTAAAATAGTTATTTATTTATTTCTCAGCATGTAGGTATAATTAAGGAAAGATTAGGGGCTTCGAATTTGCGTAGTCATATTGACTTCACGCCAGAATTCTTGTTGTGGCAAATTTCTTAATTGATTTAAAGTGAATATGTGGGTCAAGCTCAATAAAATAAGTATGCAAAAATAAAAATTTTTAATTGTCTTGTAAGCAGAAAATATAAAAAAAAAATTGCCTAACTGGATTTCGCGCAAATAAAGAATGTTGTAGAATTCATTTCACGTTAATTGGTTCTGTATTTGCTGAGATTACCACGGCCAACATTTTCTAATGTTAACATAATAATAAAAAAGTAATGATTATTAATAAAATATGCACGGGTGATAAGATGCGAATCTGTAACTAAAATTCTTAATGCCAGAAGCATATACGCAGAAATTTGCATGCAGCGTAAATAGAATACACATAGTAAAGTGAACAATGGCACATGTATTTGATGCATGTAGAGTAGATCTGCATGATGAACGAAACGGGATGGAACAGACACAAGAACAAAAAAAAAATCTCTTCGGCTGTAGTTACCGGCCAATGCGATGTAATGGCTGCACATGAATGTATTTTACTGCATACGGGAATTACGCACATATGTTTCCGACATAAAGCCGTTGGCTAGAATGTCGATCTATAATATACGTACATATAGGTACACTTTTGTTCAAAGTTAACGTTTGACCTAGTCATTCTGAAGAAACAAGCGTAGAACTTCTAAAACTTCTGAGCGGAGGTCAAGTCTAATTAGTTTTTTTTTTGCTTTTGCTTGTTTCTCGTTACTTGCAGTGGATAAGGAGACAATCCCCATAAGCAAGCAAGTAAGCACCGAATGTGCTCAAGCTTGAGGGATGACCGATTCCTGAAGGTAAATTGACTAAGAAAATGGGCTACAATAACCAAAGAGCTCAAATGTTTAATAGGAGAAGTAAGAACTATCTGTCGGCATCTTTGAGAGTTCCGTCTGATAAGCAGAAGACCAGCGACTTGTCCACTACTTACCAGACAACACCGAGTAGCCGGACGTTAGCTTGCAAATGAACATGTTCGTTGAACATTTTGTTGTCCAATTGTTGGATCATCTATTACTTACGTAGATGGCGCACAAAGTTTCTTGAAATCCACTTCCACTTGTATTTTGTATTTGTATTTGTATTTTGTATTGTATTTATTAAAAACATAATGACAACATACTACAAGATTAAAGTATCTTTTCGAAGTATTAATATCTTAAATTACATAATTAAAAATTTCACCTCATAAATAAATTAAATAAAAAGACAATATAAGCTTATTTAATGGATTAAGAATAGGCAAATAATTAAAGTTTAAAAATAAAGGATAAAGTTAAGTAGAGATTGTCAGATTGTGAGATGGTTGTCAGATAGATAGATAAAAAGCTTTTTCCTGAATTCGGTAAAAGAGTTGATTACCTGCAATTCCACAGACGAATTGCAGAGACAAGAAAGGAGTGTTCTCCAATGCAATGCGCAAATCGTGGAACAATTAGTTTCAAACCCCTAGTAGAACAGGCGAAAGTTAGCATATCATATAGGTAGGATGATCTTGAATAACTTCAGACTGTTACGAAAATGACAATACACTTCCCAACTCAACCCAAAAACACATAACTTTAAATAGGAAACACTACAATATCTGGAAATGTTATAAATAAAATGGATACAATCATTAAATGCAACATTTATTTTGCGTTTACACTCGTAATCTGGACAGGAATACACAGAACAGTTAAACATAAGAAATGGCATTAACAAAGTTTTAACTAATCGTGTCTTGAGATTTATCTGCAATAAGTTGACAGAGTTTCTTAAGGAACGCAACCCAGCGTAGACCTTCCTAATAGTATTTGAAGTTGCATCGCAACAGGAAAGCGTAGTGTTGATATAATATCCAAAACATTTCACAACATCGACGATAGGGATTAAGTCTCCATTAAGAATGATAGGCGAGAAGCCAGTAGGGTGGAAATTTCTCCTAGAGCATATCATGCTAATAGTTTTAGCAGTATTAAGTTTAAGTTTGTTGATCTTGGACCATTTAGAAATATTTTCAAGATCCTCATTTACTCTGGCAATACAATCTTCACGAAGTCCAACTGGACGAGAAAAGTAAACTAAGCCGTCGTCAGCGTACATATGGGTTTTGCAATTTTTAACTACGATAAGGAGGTCATTATTAAAAAGGGAGAATAACAGTGGTCCCATTACAGAACCTTGAGGAACACCTACATTAGTGACATAATGATCAGAAACTCCCAATTCCGTGACCACAAGTTGAATGCGATTGTAGAGATACGTCTGAATTTACTTTACAGAAGATGGTGAAAAATTGAATTTTTTTTGTAGTTTAGAGAGTAGTATTAAGTGGCGATGCAGTCAAATGCTTTTGAGAAGTCCAGTAAAACTATAATGCCAATTTCATCAGCATCCAAAGCCATACGTAGATCACTGGTAACTTTGAGAGCAGCTGATTCACAGCTGTACTCACTACGAAAACCAGACTTCCACTTCGACAGTAAGTTGTTAACATTTAAATAACGTTGAATTTGATTAGCAAGTATTTTTTCAAAGGCTTTGGACAAAAAACAAAGAATACTAATAGGTCTGAAGTCGGAAGGGTTTTTGGGGTTAGTTTTTTTCTGGACAGGGATAATATTAGCATATTTCCATTGCAGAGGACATTGACAGCTGTATAAACAATAATTGAAATAATTGAAATTAATATGTCGTATGTAGGGAAGTAGTTGAGGAAGAAGTAACTTAAGAAATCTGGGCGATATACCATCTGGTCCTGTAGCATTTGATTTCACCGAAAGAATTGCTTTAAGTACATCGTCCTTTTCAACACAATCAAAAGCAAAAGATCGATTTCCAGGGAAGAAAGATGAGTTTTGATCAGAAATCTCAACTATTGAATTGGAGGAATCTGGGTTCGCGCCACATAAGGTGGGGCCTTCCTACTATGCCGCGCCGTCCATTGGTATCGTTAGTGTCCATTCGCTCTGAATGTCCAAGCCAGCACTTAAAGAGCTGTTGCGCCAAATATTTTTATTTTTTTTTTTGTCATCATTTGAAAGTTAATGCACCACATCCACCTCCGCTCAGAATAAGATGATGTCATCCAACAGCACTCCAGAGCAAAACATATTTCATCTTCTGACCTCATCCCAATCTATTTTTACACCCAAGCCACGACTCTTCAGAAACTACTCTATTTTTAAACCCAAGTCACGAATATTCAGAATCAATGCCCATATATGGACATACTCGTAAGTCCAGCACTTAAGCCATTGGCGATAACAGCTAGGAAAGGAACGGCATGAATCAACAAAGTTTTTTCGTCACTCCTTATTATTCAAACCTCGCGAGCAGTCCCATTAGTCGTATTCAATTTTAAGATATCATATTTTTAAGTTGAATTTAATAAAGTTTTTTTATTAAAAAAACAGACGTTGTTAGCTTAATTTGATGTTTCCATAGTCTATTAGTTAATATTACGATGTCGGCAGCACACATTAAGGTTCTAATGACACCCCCGTTTAGGGAACTTAAAACATCTACACGACTTTTATGTCTACATGCAGCATAAAAAGGATTGTATTAATAGTACATCCTCGTTGTAGACCCATGATGATTGAGAACTTTTTAGACATTGCTGATCTATTCCATACTGCTGAGGTTATGACTATATAATGAATTCAAGGGTCTTGAGTAGTTTACAGGAAATTCCTGGAATCATACTTTGTAGAATAGAGAATGTCTTTCATGGTCAAGAAATAAGAGCAGGTCTTTTAACCCTCTGTGCGGGAGAAATCGATAATTGTGTTTAAAATATATATTTGGGCTACTGTGAAATATTCTTGGCGATGCTGCCATCGAAAGATTTCGTTCACTCCACCTGTTTCCATAGGGCTCTTGCTAGACCTTTGACATCCATCTTTCGGCCAATCAAATCAACCAGAGATACTTCGTCCAGTATGATACACCCGTTTGTAAAGTTCACCCACACATATGTACTTGATGTATAGTCAGACGCGGAGCCACAGGGCCGTGATCGTGCGATTTTGTTCACTCACTTCTAAATTCAACCTTAACGTCTTCTCTACTACCTATATAATATAATCTGCTACAAGTTTTGCTTACGTTCCTATGAATTTATTCGCCGTACTGCTAAGCAATTTAAAGCACCCCTATCCATTCAATTTATTTCGGTCAACACACCTTTTTTGTGTAGAATTTTATCACAGTGCTATAAATTTCTAAATTTCCAAACACATCTGCTAAAATACAAATTTTCACCACCCGCCCAGAGGGACTCGAACCCATGTTAAAGCACTCGAAACATGCAAAATGTTTCAGCACCTCTCACATCCGTAACGAAGTCCTAATACGAAGGCGATGACTCGTACTGACACTGAAGTTTCTCTCAAATCACCCATTTATGCGGCCTGAGGGTCTGTTCGAATTCCTATTATTTTGCGAATAGCAGTTTTCCATCACATTGAGTTCGAGCAAGCAATCATTCGAACAGATTTCCACGAGTGGTTAAACTTGAAAAATGCAATAAACTGTTGGTTGAAGTGCATGCAATATGTACATATACAGTGTGTCCTGTTTCTACTCGCGTGTCATTTTGTTATGTATTTTCTTTTTATACGATTTTACTAAAACAAAATCCACCGGTGGGTATCTAAATCTTGTGTATTAAATTATACAGTGTCTGAGTATAATGCAGATGTTTATAGTGTCTGCAAATGAGTTCTAATAACATAGAATCCTTATTAAATTGAGACGCAGTATGATGCAGCAGATGTGCACAAGTGCATAAGGATAATTTCAATTATGAAATTTCATTTCCTTCCTGATTGTGTAACAGAATGACTTTTTAAATTGTCTTTGCAAATGCAAGCAGCAGGATGACGGGATTACAAAAAAAAAAGGAGTAGCCAGCTAAACTATGCAATGGAATATGGCACTTTGGTACACAAATAGAGAGTATCGTCTTACAAATACATAAAAGCAATAAAGTCAAAGAGAAATCACGTCCTTGTAGGAGAGCTGAAAAGCATAGTCGGAAATTTAATAGCTATATAGTAAGCGCTGTTGACATCATACGCTCCACTTAGAAAAGCAGGACATAAGCAGAAAAAGCAAATAAAAGAACATCTGCGAAATAGGAATGGAGAAACTTATATTGGACATATTTACTTTGAGTAAGGAGAAATCCTGAAATGATTTTTTTTATTTTTTATAATATACATCCACTGCTAGCTGTGGTACCCAAATTCACACAGATAAAACAGAAAGAAACAACTCCTTTTGTAAGCTATTTGTAACAGATAGATGCATGCTGCCGCAGTCTGTTTTGTTGATCATTTTATTCTTTCATGTATAAGTTTGATAGTTACTTAATGGTTCAGGTTAAGTTAGGCTAGGTACGTAGGTTGGTGTAGCGGATAGAAATCCTCTACACCACACTCAGGTCAATACAGACCCACTGTGATACCAATAGGGGGGAAAGAAGATAGAAAAGAATGAATCCCTTCCTCATGAAAAAAGAAAATGAACGTCTTTTGTACATAGCCTAGTGCTTACTGTGCCCGAGATACAAAGAATCCAGAGGATTTAATGAAGTTTGCGAAGTCGTTATCAGTCTGTTGGATAATTCTTCTAAATCCTTAAGGAAGTATTGTCCAAGGAACAAATAGTAGAGGCCTAAGCAGTGGCAAAGAAAGTGCCTAGTGTCCTCCTTAACCTCCTCGCCACCACAGCCCCTACAAAGGTCTTCTGTCTATGCGTAGGCATATTTTTTTCTTTTATAATTTGAGCGCTTTCAAAGGGTTATGAATACCGTTAATATGTTTACACACAATGCGGGTGTTGGAAAGGCATATGTGGGTAATGTTGCTGTACTTTCTGTCGGGCCATGCCTGGTGACGGTCTGTGCTAACGCTCAGGCGGCGCTAGACACGATCGATGAATGGTACACTAGGAGTGCGCTTTTGGTGAATCCTCTTAAAACTTAGGTTGATCTTTTTACGAGAAGGAGGATTCTGACCGATCCGACTCAGTCAGTGCTAAAAGGCGTCACTATCTGCATTTCAAACGTAGCCAAATATCTAAAAGTGATTTTAGATAAGAAACTTCATTGGTCTAAACACGAAGTCGAAAATATCCAAGGCGCTCTCAGTTATCTGGCAGTGAGGCTTGATATGGCAAGATATGGGGCTTGTCACCGAATAAGATCTGGATATTCAGGGCTTTGATAAGACCATTCCTCGCATATGCGTCGGTTGTTTGATGGAAGGGGTTCTCGCATAAATATGTGGCTGCCTTTTGTGCCAAACTCCAAAGAGCGGCTTGTCTCGGCTGCAGGGGTCCCTGCTCTACATGCTTGCTGAACTTATCTCCCCTTGATACTTATATAATTGGCTCCACTATCAAAGCCATCCATCGTCTTAGGCGGGGT
Source organism: Brachypalpus laphriformis (assembly GCA_945910035.1). Lineage (NCBI taxonomy): Eukaryota > Metazoa > Arthropoda > Insecta > Diptera > Syrphidae > Brachypalpus > Brachypalpus laphriformis. The sequence continues at coordinate 133,616,495 of OX246755.1, forward strand.
GGTTTTTGGTATACTCCACACTGGAATTTCGATGGGTTTGCGCGACAATTACGAGTATCTTACGGCTCCGATCTTATGGATATGCCGCCTGATGCAATGACACCACAACTTCAGCTGATGCGCAAATCCAGAGTCGACTTTCCTTATATTCAGGACTGGCTTTGGCCAGAGTCTCAACCAGGAATGGAATGCAGTCGTATTTCACGGACGGTTCCAAAACCAGTCAAGGGTCTGATGCTAGTGGTTGGGTTTCAAATCGCCCAAAACCAAATCGCCCAAATCGGAAAAATGTCACATCGCCCAAAAATGATGGGCGATATGACACAACGACACATCGCTCAAAAATTAAAAAAATGACAAAACGCCCAAGAAAGTGGGCGTTTTGTCAGAATTCATTAATAGCCTTGCTTCCGATCGCCCAAAACCAAATCGCCCAAAATGCGAAAAAATGCCGAAAAATGTCAAATCGCCCAAAAATCTTTTTGGGTGATTTAACATTTTTAATTTTAGGGTGTTTAGCATAATGTCAAATGACCCAAAAATATAAGATTTTGGGCGGATTGACATTTTCGTTAAATTGGGTTTAAGACTGCATTCAAAACGAATTGTAACAATTACTTTAGCGGTCACAGCGCTTTCACGTCGCGTCCGCGCGCGAACGACGGCCGGACGCGGCGCGATGCGGCGCGGTTACCGTTTCGCGTAGCGTCGCGTTGCGCCACGCAACCACGCGCGGTCCCCCCTCCCCCCCCACCGAGGGATTTTGTCCCCCCGTAACTTTAAGTGTGAGCCTAACAAAGCAATCAGAGCGATTGACGTCGTAAGTAAGGCTCAATGCAGCTTACATTTTTTGGCAATACATCCAATTCTTCAATCCTCCGTCAGTTGCGTGGCGTTGTGGGGTACACACATGCGTGAGCTTTCTCTTAAAGTTAGTCGAAATCTGTTTTCAAGTATTTTTAAATCGCAAAAATGTCGTGTGGAATCTGCCAATCTAGAGTGGAAAGAACTGACTTAAAAGTTGAGTGTCGCGATTGCGGAATTATTTTTCATGGAAATTGCGCCAAACGTCGTCGTCGTCGCATTTGTCTGATCCAGGCGTTTATAGGCCTGCCTTTCCTACATCGCGATGTCTTTGGAACGTGCATGAATATTGCCTTTTTAACAGGGTTCAAATGATCTCTCCTTTGAACGTGGCAATACCAACTGAGCCGGTCACGCTCTATTTTTTGTACGATGGTTTCCTTGATGTGAAAGCTTCCACGGATCTTCGAACTTCTTATTCGATCAAGCTTGGTCACTCCTGCTGTCATGCGAAGCATCTTCATCTCAGCTGCCGTTAATTTACTCTCATACTTTTTGTACATCGTCCAACATTGTGAACCGTATGTGAGCGCTGGACGTACAACTGCGGTGTAGAGCCTTCCTTTCAACTTAGGGGGCATTTTTCTGTCACAGAAGATAGCGGAATTTTCTCGCCACTTCATCCACCCTACGCTTACACGATGATTGATGTCGTCATCACAAGTTGCTTTGCTATTGATCATAGATCCCAGATATTTGAACTTTTCGCACTTGGGAAGCACTGTTCCATTCAAATAAATGTCTGGAATAGGCCTGAGTGGATCAGAATACGGGCAGCACAAGTACTCTGTCTTTTTTGAACTAATGCGATACCCATTTCCCTCCAAAACGTCCACCCACACATCAAGTGCTCGTTGCAGGGATGTAGGATCCTCACTTATGATGGCTCCATCGTCAGCAAAGAATAACTGATGTACCTTGGGGTCCATCACTTTACCTTCAAGCAGATAATCAAGGACTGTAATAAAGAGCAAAGGACTTAAAACGCTTCCCTGGTGTACCCCGACTTTGATTGGGAACTCTTCGGTTACTCCAGCGGGGCATCTTACTTTTGTCTTTGCTCCTTCGTACATGTCCATAATCATCTGTACATAGGTTTCTGGAACCCCTCGATGTCTTAGCGCCACCCATATCAGATCTCGAGGTTGTCTGTCGAATGCCTTTTCAAAGTCAACCAATACAATATGCAAATCCCTTAAGGAATCACGATGTTTTTCCATTATGATCCTTATACTTTGGATTGCATCTGTGGTTGATTTACCCGAGACAAACCCGCACTGATCATCAGATAGCCGTATTATTTTTCGCAGTCGGCCACCTAATACCCGCTCAACGATCTTCATGGTGTGTGACATCAGCTTGATCGAACGGTAGTTATCACAGTTTCGCGTATCACCCTTCCCTTTGTATATAGGGAGAAGGTAACTTTCCCTCCATTCATTCGGCATTGGATCACCTCTCACGAATTTGGAGATGAGAATTCTGAGCCATCTGAACCCGATATCTCCCATCTTTTTCCAGAACTCAGAGGGCATCTCGTCTGGTCTAACCGCTTTTCGTTTTTTGGAGTATTTGACCGCCTCACTAACTTCTTCGACTGTAATGTCGGATATTTCTTCACAGTTAGGGGTGGCTCTTGGAAAGTATAGCCGGGGAAACTGTTCATTCCAAAGCTCTCCCCGGCTATACTTTCCAAGAAAGAGGGTGATCATTTCATTAAAATAACTTGTATTGCAGATCTTAATAAACTATGAGTACATTTAATAATATAAACAACAATGTAAACAATCCTTCCTCCCATAATGATTTTACTCTATGTGATAATGTAATTGATGTTCCTATTGTAGAAGAATCTTTTTGTATTCATCAAAACATCCGCAGCGTACGAAAAAATTTTGATAATTGGTTGATACACATTGCATCTCTAGTAAAGTTGCCTCTAGTGATAGTTGTGAGTGAAATCTGGGTGTATGAAAACGAATTAACTTCATATAGTATTAACGGTTATTCCTTGTATGGAAATTGTAATGAAACATATTCTGCCGGTGGAGTAGCAGTGTATGTAAGGTGTGATCTTGTGTGTGATTGTTCCATTCTTGATTCAACCAGTGCTGATATTCTGCGCTTAAACATTTTATTTAAAAATTATTGGTACACTTTTTTATGTATTTATCGTTTGCATTATGTAAGCAAAAATGTCTTCATCGTAAGTAAATAACCTGATAGTGTTAGGAGATGTAAACGTTAATCTTTTAGATGATTCTGATAAAGAAACCGAGAGTTATATGCTTCTTATGGCTTCATATGGACTAAAAAGTGTAATAAATCAACCAACCCGTGTAACAGATACAAGTGCTAGTTGTGTTGACCATATTTTCATACGTTTTCACAAAAACAATAAAAATATGTTTAGAAGTGAAGTGCACGACTATAAAATAACTGATCACCATTTATGTGCTTTGAATATTTGTGGAAATAATTCTGATTTTCAACCAAGAATAATTTAAGATAAATTTCAAATGGATTTTAATATGCTTCGCGAAAAATTAAGGTATGAGTTTTGGGAAGAAGTCTATTTTGAAAGCGATCCTTCTGAGGCTTATAAACTATTTATTTTAATTTTCAATAACCACATCAGAAACTCTTGCAATGTATTGTCAAATGATAGGTATAGAAAACAGTTTTTGAAACCTTGGATGACACCTTGTTTATTAAGACAAATACATCGGAAGAAAATCGTTGCAAAAAAATGTAAAAAATATCCAGATAATAGGGCTTTAAAAAAATATTACATAAAATTATGCAAAAGATTAAAAAAAAATGGTAAGTGATGCGCGCGACACTTACTATACCAACCGTTTGGATCGATTCAGGGGAAATATAAAGAAGGAATGGGAAGTGGTAAATGACATACTAGGAAAGCATACAAGCAGGCAAGTTCAGAATATACTTATAAACAATTCTATTACATCTGATCCCCATACCATAGCGAATAATATCAATGATTTTTTTGTGAACATTTCGGATACCTTAAAACCTTCAGATCCAACTCACGGTTGTTGCAACTGCAACCTATCTTTAAATTTAAAAGAAGAAACAATGCTAGTAAATAGTTTTTGCTTTGAACCAATCATTCCTGGGGAAGTTTTTAAAATAATTATGGGCTTAAAAAATAGTAATTCTTCCGCCAGTGATGGCATTTCTGGGACTCTTTTGAAAAAAATAGCATGGGAAATCGTAGATGTTTTGAGTTTCCTTTTTAATTTAAGTATAAATAGCGGAAAGTTTCCAAAACAATTAAAGTGTGCAGAAGTTATCCCTCTTTTCAAAAAAGGTAATAGACAAAATATAAATGATTACAGACCTATCTCGCTGCTTCCCACCTTTTCAAAGATTTTTGAAAAATTAGTTAAATCGCGAATGCTATCCTTTTTAGAGAAGCAACATTTTTTCTCTGTGGATCAATTTGGATTCAGATCTGGTAAGTCTACAGAAGATGCTATACTCAAGGTGTGCTGTGATTTATATGGTGGACTTGAAAAAAATCAATCGACTATGGCCCTTTTCATCGACATGACGAAAGCATTCGACATGGTTGACCATCAATTGCTCTTAAGCAAGCTTTATAAAGCAGGATTCAGGGGATCTATCTATGACTGGTTCCAGTCGTATTTAATAGATAGAGAACAAAAAGTTTTAGTAAATGGAAGCCTTAGTACTTCACTTAAATTGAATAATGGAGTTCCACAAGGATCTGTGCTGGGTCCAACTTTGTTTCTTATATATATTAATTCTCTATTCTACCAAAATTTCCACGGTAAGCGCATAGCATTTGCTGATGATATAGCATTTACATATACTGGGCTAACATCTTTTGATTGCATAGTTAAAATAAATGAGGACTTACAATTGCTTAGGATCTGGTTTGCACTCCACAATTGGACGATTTGGTTTTGGGCGATTTGGTTTTGGGCGATTTGACACCCAACCGGTGCTAGTGTCTTTTCGGAAGTCCACAACATCAGACTTATTTCCTCGTTAGGCAAATATGCGTCTGTTTTCCAAGCGGTTACTTATGCAAACCTAATGATCATGAACTTGTTGTTGTTGTTGATCATGTTGTGAAGAGCAGGTGGAAGAGCCGTAGTATTTATGTCTGTAGTGACAGTCAGGCTGCGCTTAAGTCTTTGCTTAATCCTCTAACTACTTCCAAAATAATTCGTGAAACCAAAAACTTCTCTTATCTGGGTCCCAGGTCATACTGGGATATTGAAGAACGAGATCTCCGGAGAGAGCAACGACACCGCGAAACATTATCTCTGTGAGTGTCCGGCCTTTGCTCGTATTAGGTGACAGATCCTCGGTTCTGATGTGGTGAGCGCTGATACTGTAAACTTCTCATCGCTGAAGTGCTTGCTTGGCTTTATTAAAAAGACAAGGAAATTCCAATAAAATTGGTAAATCAGGGTTTGTTCTCTAGTAGTAAAATAGCCCAGGTGCGTTTGCGTGCATCGAGCGTTTTCTGTACCAACAAAAAAAAAATCTTTGTTCGTCACACGTAACTTTTTCATGTGGTATCGCAGTGTGTTATGCCCCGTAATAACTTCTATGAGAGTAGAAAGGAATTTGTTATCCCTTCGCATAAGTCTATTGGTTCTTGTTCTGTCAAATGTAGGTCATAGCTTCCTCGTGGTGATACAGGTATCTGGAGAGGTCCACTTGTTCTTTGCATCCGTTAGAGCTTAATTCCACGTTTCGGGTTTGAGTGTGCAATGCGGGATGCACACTAAGGGGTCGATTGGTCCAAGTTTACTGCTAAGCCTTCTCATTCCCTTTCTTAGTCGCTTCATGTCCCAATAAAGCTCCACCTTGTGGTATCTCTAACGAACACCTTTACGAGAGAACGGGTCAGGAACCAATAGGCACAACCATCCAATGGCGGAAGTGGCAGTGGATTGGTCACACATTCCGAAAGGGTGACAGTTCCATAGCAAACCATGCTATGCAATGGAACCCTCTAACTCAGGATGGCAGTTCTTCTGCCGCGGTCCGAGGAGAACATGGCGCAGAACAGTCGAGAAGGAGGCACGGCAGTTAGGGAAAAGTTGGGGAGAACTCAGACACATTGCCAGAAACCATACACAATGGCGCGTAGGCGTAGTAGAGGCCCTAGGACCCACAAGGGGATACAGGACATAAGTAAGTCCACCTTGTGTTGTGCTCCAAGAACTTTGAGCTATTCTCTGCAACACTTTCTAAGCTTCGATTTTATTTCTGTAGCAGATACTGCTTTTATCGCTGCCTGGCTGTCGATGGAAAGGTGATATCCCCCCTTGGTATTGCCCTCATCACAGTCTCACGGCTGCTATTGTCACTGCTATGGCCTCTGCTAAAAACCCTGCTATAGTTCGGAAGTCGAGCTGACAAGGAGACACCAAGTAGTTCAGAGAAGATGCCTGCGCTTACACCTAAACCATGGTTTTCAAAGCTCTGTGCACACATTTTTTCCGACTCACTTTGCTTTTATTATTACTGTCCACCTCGCTTTTCATTAAGTGTGATGATATATTGAATTCCGGAGTCCATCTTGGGAAAACGTCACCATCTTAGTTTCATCGCCATATTGGAAGTCTCCCCGTTCGTAGGGTGACAAATACTTAAATTATCAATGTTCCACTGATTCCCCAAGCGCAATTTTAGGGAATTTCGAAACATGTTTTGAACATATCCACCGAGTTTCTGTTATTTTTATTGCATGGCTTTGTACTACAATACTTTAGTATGATACTTTATGAGGAATTTCTTTATAATATTACGTACTTGAAAAAAATTATAAGAAACTTCCTTGTCGAGAGTTAGTTAAGTTAAGGACTGTATTTTAGTCTCACTGTGACACTGTGGCACAATAGTTAGTTAGTTAGTTATCTTTATTTGGCTTAATACAGCCATTCAGGACACTATTTACATTGATACATTCGTTTTTTAATATATATATATATATGGACTAATAGTACTTTTTCTTTATAATAAGTTTGGAAACAGTATAAGGATAAGAAAGGAAAAACAAATTTACAATTGAAAATTAGCAAACAAAAATCAAAAATTAGCTCTAGTGAAATCAATAATTTTTCTTTTGAAAATATAATAATTCGATTCTGCTTTCAAATACGTAGGCAGCCTGTTGAAAGCTTGAAATCCCATGTACGAAATTGATCGCTGGCCTCTGGTTGTTCTTGCTCTTCGTATTCTTAAATCACCTGTACTTCTCAAGCTATACGACGAGCCATCGGATATTTCCACGTTTTCGAGAAGGTAGTTTGGGCACGTTTCGTTCACCTTACTCCAGGTTGAACAGTAGTGCGAAATTCTTTCTCATTAAACTTAACCTCCGCTAGCTCAGACACTCGCCCCGCGGAACCACCGCAAGAGATTATTTTGTGAGTATATCCCTTGTTAAACGTTTGACTTTTTATGGTACTGTGGAATCAAACTTCGAATGATACTTTAGCTCACACTAGAACCAATACAAAATATATCAATTTATTAATCAATACAAATTAGAGACAAGGCTTAAACTATCTTTTACTTCTATGCAACCGTAAATGATCCAATATAATATTTTCCACACTAACCGTTTGACCTGGATAGAAAGCATCGATTCCCCCTAAAATTGTTCCCCTGTGGCGTATTTGTTGGCTTCGTGCCCTGCACTTCTCACATATACTGATGTGGGAGATACTACTGTAGAAAAGGTTAACTATGGGTGGAATGAATAGCCTCCATCTGAAAGTGTGCAACCTTATGCTGCTCCTTTTCATTACCTTTCATTCTTTGGTTCAAATAACGTTTTTGGAAAAAATCCATTACAGGTGGATGGGATGTTTAAAGAGAAAATTGCTAAAATTTTTCGCACATGCATGTGTGTATGTACACACACAAAGGTGTTATGAGAAATGGGGTAAAGAATATTGGTAATGAAGAACACAGGAAATACTCTGCTTAAGTTGACTTTTAAGTGAGGGTTGATTGCATTAAACGCGAAAGTGTTCACTTTAATGCCAAAAAAATTGATGGAATGCCTGTGTGTCTCATGACAGTTCGTTACAGATAGATACTTGCAACAATTTTCATTAAAAAGATTGATGTATGTGCTGATAGAGTCCTTAATACAAATTTAACCACTTTGTTGAGTTTCGTTTTTCAAGGAGTGTGCTGAAAATCGATTATAATGAAATGAAACAAAAATTTTTGCATTTTCGATTCCATAATCTATTTTAAATTTACTTTCAGCTACATACTCGTATGATATGATATTATGAGAAATCAGCTATTTCAGGGTAATCGGTCTACCTTGGAGGTAGGAGGACAATGTTATAAGAACTCAATCATTTAAAAAATAATTTTGCTAGTCCTAGCTCTGCGAGCGACTACATACATCACTGCGGATTTCGTCCTTCTTGTTAAAGACATATTTAAGAAAAAATGTTACCTTAACCCTAGTCAATCAGATTTTGTGTAAGGCAATAGCTACCCTACTGCAATGGTGAACATATTTAAAGGGTTTGACAAGAGCTACGAATTAATATTTTCACTTTGGGAGCTGTACGGTAAAATTGGTAAACAGCTTTCTCCAATAAAAATAAATAATTTGCGTTAACAGCCCATAAAGGGCCTAGGGTCTTCCTTCTCGCAATAATTCGTGTTGTGTGCGTTATATCTTTCACACAAATAGAAGGTACCTACAGTTTTATGCCATATCCGAAGGCAAATTTAATGTAATACTTTTTTGAGAAGCTTTCACATGACAATACCCTCGGCGAGAGATGCGATCATAAAAAATCTGCTGGGGGTTTTATGAGATTTGAACATTGAACCTGACGCGCAGTGGTACAACATACTAAATACTGCACCGCAGTGCCCACTTGGAATAGGTTTTAATATTGTATGTACGAGTACGTAATACCCGTATAAAATAATTGTAATAAGTGGACGGACGATTTTTCGAGAATGTTTAGCTTCTTAAATTCGGAAAACAACACATTATGTTAACGGGAGACTTACTTACTTACTTAAATGGCGCTACAGTTCGGGGTGAACCTGGGGCTCAGCTAAGAACCCTCTCTATTTAGCTCGGTCTTTAGCTAATTGCCTCCAGTTGCGCACTCCAAGTTGGTCGAGGTCCCCTCGATCTTGTGAGCGTCGTCCCTCCGGGGTAGATTTGAAGACTTTGCGCACCGGAGCGTTGGTTTCCATTCGCTCTACATGTCCTAGCCATCTCAGACATCCAATACGCAGTTTTGTGACCATTCCGCTGTACAGCTTTTATAGTTCGTTATTGAACCGAATATCTTACGAAGAATTTTTCTCTCGAAGCGAACATGGATGTCTTCATCCGCTTTTAATAAAGTCCATGTTTCAGCGCCGTAGAGCAGGACTGGGATGATCAGAGTCTTTTACAGAGTCTCCTTAGTTGTTCGAGATAGGGCTTTACTGTTGAATTGCCTTTTAAGTCAAAAAAAAAAACAGTGATTGGCAAGAGTTATTCTTCGTTTGATTTCTGCGCTGATGCTATTTTTTGAGTTTATAGCAGAGCCAAGTTAGACAAAGTCCCTTACTACCTCGAAGCTATAGCTGCCCACTGTGACGTTCTGTCCAATTCCTCGGTGTTGATTGTCCCTTCTTGTTGACAGTATATACTTGGTTTTGACCCCGTTTATCGCTAAACCCATTTTGGCCGCTTTCGCCTCAATGCTTGCAAACGCATCGGTGACAGCCCGCTGAGTTCTTCCAATAATGTCAATATCGTCGGCGTATGCAAGCAGTTGTACGGACTTGTGATAGATTGTGCCTCCGGTGTTGGTTTGTGAGTTCCGCACAATCCGTTCAAGTACAATATTAAAGAAGTCGCATGACAGCGCGTCACTTTGTCTAAATCCGTTTTTGACATAAAAGGTCTCCGTGAGGTCATTACCGACCTTGATGGAGCAGCGAGCGTTCTCCATCGTCATCCTGTACAGAGGAACAAGTTTGGCAGGGATGTCAAAACTAGACATGGCTCTATAAAGCTCTTCTCTATAGATATGGTTAAGTACCTGACGGTTTCAGACGGTATATAATTTTACCCATATTTAAAAAGGCAGATCACAGTGACCCAAGCAACGAAAGAGCCATATCGTTTCTGAACTTACGTACTTACTTACTTACTTAGGTGGCGCTAAAGACCTGGGTGGACCTCGGCCTTAACCAACAAACCTCTCCAGCCAGCACAGTTACGAACCAGCTGCTTCCAGTCGCGCACGCCAAGTTGGTTGAGAACCCCTCCACTTGTTTGCGCCGTCTATCGCGAGGTCGTTCTCTACTACCCCGTCCATCCGGGCTGGTTTCGAAGAAGACTTTCTTGGCGGGAACGTTGGGCTCTATCCGCTTTAAATGACCCAGCCATCTTAGTCGCTGTACGTGAACTCTTCTAGCTAAGTCGATGTACTTATATAGGCCGTATAGTTCGACATTGAACTTCGAAGAACTTTTCTCTCGAAATAACCAAGGGCAACCTCATCCGGTTTTGTCAAAGCCTTAGTTACCTTAGTAGTTCGAGATAGGGCTTTGTTACTAAATTGCCTTCTTAGCCCATAGAAACAACGATTGGCAAGAGTAATTCTTCGTTTGGTCTCCCCACTAATGTCATTTGCGGAGCTCAGCATATAGCCTAGGTAGACAAAGCCCTTTACTTCCTCAAAATTTTATCTTGTTGTGGTGTTCTGTTCAAGATGCCGATGCTGGGTGTCCTTTTTTGTAGACAGCACATATTTTGTTTTGCTTTCGTTGACTACTAAAACCATCTTTGCTTCCCACTCGCAAATACTCGCAAATACCCCGTTGAAGGGTATTTCTGGTAAATATTTACTTGGTAATGAAAATATTTACGGGCATCATCGTAGAACGGTTGACAGCTTGTGTAAACGCAAATGACCTAATCAGCGAGTTCCAAGCTGGGTTCAGGAAGAACTGCTCCACGGTAGACAATATGCTCTCAAGTATTCCTAGGTTTTATCTGGATAAGGGTTGAAAACTATACGCGTTTTTAGTGGACTATAAAGCGGCGTCTGACTCCATAAATAGAAAGTCCCTTTTCTATAAATTAAGTAACCTTGTCGTGTCCAAAAGTTCTTAAAATCATACAAAGACTTTACGAGAAAAATAGGACTTCAGTATGGAATGGAAAAGATGTTTGAAATGAGCTTGAGTCACGGATGGATGTTAAGCAGGATTGTCTAATGAACCCCCTACTCTTTTTGATATTTCTGGATGACCTGCCAACTTTCCTGCCGGGAGGAATTGAGTTTGCCAGGATTAAAATAAAGCTTCTTGTTCTAATGTACGCTGATAACATGTAATTTTGTCCAAAATACCAAGGATGATGGAAATCATGATTAACAAATTGCAGTCCATGGATGATTAACCGTTTGTACGAGTACTGTACAATGTGGAGCCTAATTATAAACCTGGAAAAATCAAAGGTGATGATGTGTAGCAACGAGAAATGGTTTTTGAACGGCGAACAGATTGAGACCGTCAAAAAGTATAACTACCTGGGTATGCTTTTCACGCAAAACTTAAGCATGGAAGAACACCTGAAATGTAAGCTACAAAAGGCCAAAACCATGATAAATACAACTTGGAGCAAATGTTTTGCCAACAAATGCATAGTACATAGCAGTAAGTTTCGTGTTTTTGAAGCGGTTGCCGAGTCAACTATGTTGTACGCGGCCCAGGTATGGGGCGAAAGGCGGTTTGTGAAAGTGGAAATGCTATTGAGGTTTTATATTAAAAGGATATTCCGTTTACCACCTTACACCCCAAACTATGCCATAATGCTAGAGACTGGACTTTCTCAACTGGCTACAAAGACGCTGAAACTGCAGGTGGACTATATTTTAAAGGTATTCAATATGCCTTTGGAAAGATTACCAAGAAAAGTTGCACTGGAAGCACTACGATGCAATAATGGTTGGTACAGAAATTGGAACGAACTAGCGCACGAGTGTGGAATAAGCTTGGATTTGGATGAAGCAAGCACGGAGTCATGGAAGCCAAAGCTATACCAGTTGTTAGCAGCATTAGATGTTAACTTCAGACAACAATTTGAAAAAGAAGCATTAGAGTCACTGCATCGATCTATTTATAGGCAGTTGGATCATAATTCGGGAGACCGAAACTACTTTCACGATGGTAATAGCTGCGAAGAAATATCACTTATGCTTAAACTGCGAGCTGAACTACTTCCACTAAATTATCAACCGCATAGAGAAGATCTACCGGTCTTGTGTAATATATGTAACATGGCGGAGAAGGAGGATATATTTCATTTCGTGGGAAGATGTCCTACGCTCCGGGAAATTAGACGGAATTGTTTGGAATAGATGAAATTTCCCATAAAGAAATCATAAGTAAGCTCAACGAACCGCAGACGTATCTCCTGGTAGCGCACTGTAAAATAGCCCTAGCCTATCGGCGAAGAATAATAACAGAAAGTTTCTAATTTTGAAGAATAACGCTTTTCGTTTATTAAATTGCAATCCATAAAGTAGCAATGGTTTTTAAAAAAAATTTTCAATCGGCAGACGGCTTATTGCCATGTTTTCTTGATTTTTCGATCTTTGTAAAGAATCGTAAATAATTAGTGAATTAATAAAATCTAAATCTAATCAGTCCATGGAACCTTCAAGTGAACACCAAAAGGTTCAAAGTAATGGGTTTCCGAAATAGATTCGGTTGCTAGCTAAGGTGCGAAAAATGGATTTGGCTGCATGAAGAACTTGAGAAGGTAAAATAGTACAAGTACCTCGCAGTCACTATAACACCTTGGCTGGATTTAAATAAAGAAACATCTACAAGAAATGCTAAATGAGACATAAAGAGCAATAAATTGTAATTGGAAAAGCACACCATATCAAGCTAAATATATGCGGTCCATGAGGGTGTAATTAAGTCGAAAATGTCATACGCTGCTCAAGTTTGGGGTATTTGTCAGTATGAAGAGGTGGAAAAACTCCTTACATATTTTTTTTTATAATTTGCGCGCACTCAATGGGCTATGAATACCCTTAACATGTTTTTATACAGTGCGGGTTATGGAAAGGCGAGACAGAGTGAGAGAGAAAAATTGTTGGTGTAGTGTTTTGAAGCTAAGTTGTTTATGCTTTAGATAAACTGTCAGAAAATTCTCCAAACTACATGATATAGGTACCTGGAAACCTGACTGCCACCATAGTACAGTTTTACTTTAAGATTACATTTTCTGTACATTTTATAAGTAATATCATTACCAAGTCAACGTCTTCCACATATAGTTGCGATGCACCAAAGATGCTGTAAGTTACAAGTCTTCTATGAAAGGATTAGATTATGTAGCGAACATGATATCCCTTCAATTGATAAAGATCGAGATAACCATTCATGCGACTTTTAGAACGAAAACCCTACAAGGCCAATCTCGGTATATCTATCTAGTGTCTATTGACGACCTTGAGGAGAATAATTACTTCCTTCTTTGTATAATTTTACATTGTATTACATATGTATTTATATTTGCCTGCGAAGCCAACCTGGCTTATCTGCAGGATATTAATTCAACAGTACGTTTTATTTTGACATCTAGTGATCTTTTTTTCGCATTTAATGCTAGTTAATATAAATGAATGGTGAATATATGTATGTACTCATAATTACAAAAAATGATCATGAAAAAGAAAAGAAAAAGTAATAAAAAAGAGATAAGAAAGGAGACAATTTGATACCAAATATTAAACTTTTTTCATGCTTATTAAAGCTTTATCTAAGGAATGATATTTCAAATTAAGGTTAAGTTATTGTTTCCATAAAATGTTGTTTTAATCTACTTTTTCTCAAATTTATTTCAACTATGTTTTTGAGATTCTGAGGCAGGTTATTTAAAATGCTCGGCACGGTATACATCAGACGTCTCTTCCCATAGACATTGTTAAAACTTGGAATTTGGTACAGGCCTTCCGCTCGTCTTCTTGTATTGAACTGATGGCTAATTGGTATCCGGAAGCGAAGATCATCATAGTATTCTAATGCGGCTGTCATGTCAAAAATCTTCTTTACATTTAGGACCTTTATTCTATTTCTTGCTGATTGCCTTGTTGATATTAGTTTTAAAGCTCTATCTTGGATGCGTTGTAATTTATCAATGTGCGTTTGCGCTGCTCCTCCCCATGGCAGTATACCATACCTCAGCCTTGATTCGACAAGAGCGTGGTAAACTTGTTTGCGTACACAGGTTGTTGATTTGTGATGCAGACATGCAAGTGCATGTGTGGTAATGTGTGGTAATGTGTGGTTCCCAGAGGAAATGGTCATCAATCGTTACACCAAGGTACTTGTACGTATCGACTGTCTCAATAACTTCACAACGGCTTAAATCTGTGCAATTGAAGGTTTTTATTGTAACTCTGATGCCGGAAACTGCGGGCTACGAATATGCATCAGCTCCGTTTTTGATCCGTTGATCACAAGGCCATTATCGTGACACCATTTCTCAATTTCGTTGAATTCTGCTTGCATCATTTTCGTTGCTTCTTCTACTGTTTTGTCACATACAACAATCGCCGTATCATCTGCATATGCGAACGGAACGCTATTCTGGAGACACTTAAGCATCTCGTTTGTATACAGTATAAATAGCAGGGGTCCGAGATTTGAACCTTGAGGTACTCCATATTGCATTTTATTTATACTGCTCAGTGAATCTTTTATTCTTACTCGAAATGTTCTCTCCCTAAGATAATGTCTCACCCAATCTGCAAGTTTTCCTCTAATTCCAATTTTTTCTAACCGATCTACAAGTCTGTTGTGGTTAAGAGTATCGAAAGCCTTACTGAAGTCCAGGAACAATACCAGTACATGATGAATTTTACTTAGGTTGCTGTTAACAAGATCCGCAAAATCGCCAAGAAGTTGATTCGTACTTTTCCCTTTTTGAAATCCGTATTGAGTTTTGCTTATAATATTGCGTTTTTCGATGAAATTCCATATTCTATCTGCTACTATCTGTTCCAATATCTTTTCTGTAGCTGGTAATATAGCTATTGGGCGATAATTTACAATCTGGTTTTTGGCACTTCCTTTGTGGATTGGTCGGAGAATTGCTTCTTTAAGTTTGCTCAGGACTGTCGACGTCTCAA
Source organism: Brachypalpus laphriformis (assembly GCA_945910035.1). Classification (NCBI taxonomy): domain Eukaryota; kingdom Metazoa; phylum Arthropoda; class Insecta; order Diptera; family Syrphidae; genus Brachypalpus; species Brachypalpus laphriformis. Next base: position 133,631,566 of record OX246755.1, read on the forward strand.
AACTAAGGTTAATCAATTTTGGAGCAAAGACTTCTGCATTTGATTTCAGATCGATTGCTCTAAACCCATCTGATTCAGGAGCCTTCTGTGTATTTAAGCGCTGTAACAGATTCATCACCTCCGTACAATTTGTATCAGCTACATAAATAGAGTCACGCAGTATGGCACTATGATGACTGGATGCTATGGTGCTACATCCATGAATGATAGATGCAGCTTGTAGCGAAAAGAAATTAGCAAAATCGTCTGCTAGCACAACAGTGCTCTTGTTTTTCGGGAAGCTTCGTACAATAATTTGGTCTAGTGTTGGCTTTTTTCTTCCTAATACCTCGTTGATTAAGACCCATGTTTTTTTCGGATCGTACTTTGCTTGTTCAAACTTCAGTTTGTAAAATTCACCTTTACATTTACAGATCTCTTTATTGACCTGGTTACGCAGTTGATTGTATTCTGTCCTGTATGTTGAGTTGGTCCTATTATTTTTCCACCGTCGGTAAAGTCTGTCTCTATATTTGCACCTTTCTACTATCTCTCTCGTAATCCACGCAGCGTTGTTCCGGCGAGGTTTTTCCTTGCAAACGACTGTTGATTTTTTGTATATCTCGTCCATTTTTTTAGCAAGACTATTATAAACAGTGTTTCAGCATCTGTTTTTTCTAATACTGGGGTCCAATCCGTATTTTTAACTAATTGGCTCACTTGCCTAGTTCTTATGGAAGAGTGCAAAGGTGCACCATTTTCAGTCAAACATTCATTATAGACTCCATACAGAGTGCTGTAGTGGTCAGATATGTCACTTTCTACAACAGCCGAGAATATCTTTTGCTGTGATACGTTCACCAATATGTGATCTATAAGTGTACTACTTCCCGTATTAAGATCGATTCGTGTGGCTCCTTTGATTACGTTGTATAATCCACTTGACGCCAGCATTTCTTGATAGTTGAGAACAAAATTCTTCGAACTATCTTTAATATTTATATTTATATCTCCCATGACAACAAGATCACTATTCGCTTCTCTTAGGTTTACTATCTTCACAAACTCTTCTACAAACTCATTTTCTCTATTCTTTGGCGGTCTATATATTCCACTAATTATTTTATCTTTTGAGTTTTGAGAAATCTTTACTGAAAGGTTTTCATAGGATACAGTATCAACATTCATTCTTTCATATTGTTTGTGATTTCTAATAAACATTGCTATACCTCCTCCTCTCTTTGCTTCTCTATTCATAAATTCGGAATTGAATCCATCGAGAAAGTATACACTGTTTTCTTCTACCTTGATATTAATTTCAACTAAGACAATTACATTAATATACTGCAAAATTTGATTTTTAGGGCTTCTGTAATTGAACTTCAGGCCACACATAACCGATCCTAAAGCGGATGCGGAATGCACTTTATGCAATCAACGAGCTACTGAAGACGTCCAACACTTGATATGAGTATGTCCAATATCCAATATTAAGAGCAATAAGAAGAGTACGATCATTATCTTTCATGCTATCAGCAAATGAAGTCATTGCTATATGAAATAGCAAAGTTGGAGCTAGCTAGTTAAAGTCATCCTTAAAATGTCGACAGCAAAATTTATATGAATCCTTTTAAATAGCATAAACATTTTTAAATCTATTTTTGAGCTTAATCTCAAAATAAACAGATCAACATCAGCATACACACGCACATACTTATTACATGGTTATAAATAATATGTAAATTACTTTTCGATTGCTTTCACCTTGTTACACATGTTCAAATAAGAAAATGCCATCCTTTAAGCTCGCTTCAATCCAAATCATTTGCCACTAAACGATTATTCAAATATGTTATGTACGAGTACGTAAATATTCATTTTTCACCACTATTTTGTCTGCTTAACCTTAGCAGATATTATTTGAACATGCTTTTTAATATTAAGTTATGTATTGAGCAAATAGTCCTTCCTTTCGAATGTATTTAAAAACAAGAAGCTGAAACATATGTTTCGACATAAATACCTCATTTCTATTCCACAATATCTCTGAACCCTTTTATACATAAACATACTCCCATATCCATAATATGGATATGCATATTAGCATAAAAGGGTAAGCCAGCACGTGTTGCAATCCCCTTTAAAGTACCGTCGACTTTACGCACTGAAATATGCTTTAAATAAGTCTCATGTTAACCATAAATATGGTTGAAGCAATGTGATGGCGATGATTGAAGGAAAAAGAAATGATTGCACTTGAAAAATATTCTTTTCTTTATTTATAAGAGTATGCGTAGACTTTAGAAATTTGTTTTAAACAACCTCAGAGCTAGGCAATCAATTGCTTGTTCAGCCTGTCTACTGAACACCCTAACCCAGTCAACGTGAATAAGCGTTTAGGCGGCTCCAACTATAGAAAGCTATGTGCATACCTATAGACTGTATTCAATAGGTTGCAAATTGTTTGTAACTTTGTCATTTTTTTTTATTTGAACTGATATTTACAATTGACTTAATAAAAAAAATTTCCTTACATACGAAGGTGTACCGAAAAGTTTCCGACCTAACAAAGATACAAAACATTTTTTCTTCAAAAGCTAAGGGAACAAAAAGAAGTCGCTTGGGCCTAAATCTAGTAAGTAAGGTGGGTGGTCAAGCAGTTTAAACCGTAATTCGTGGATTTTTGCTATGGCAACCGCCGAGGTGTGAGACGGCGCAAAATGCTAAGAGTCGTGGCAAAATTCAAATTTCCGATGTGCTAATTCGAAAAAAAGGTTTCTAAAAGGAAAATAAACAGATCTTCAAACACAAGCAAAACTTGTTTGATTGGATGAGCCGTTTGCTTTTTAGAGCTCTTCAAAGTCGGACTTTGATCTTCGGTAAAATAAAAATAAAAATAATATGATGTCTCATGTTTCTCCGTACAAATTTTATATATGGTATTCATCAAGCAATATACTTTTCTTTAATTGCAGTTCGTTTGTGTGTTTCTTTAAGTAAATGAATGTATTAAAAAAAAAGAAAGGAAAATGTCGCTTAGTATTTTTAATAAACTTTGTATTATAACATATTTTTAAGTACATTTTTTAATTTTTTATAGAGCTGCAAAGAAAAGTTAACTAAGGCAGGGAAAAAAAATAACAGGATCTTAGACCTCAGCTATTTGTTAAACGTTGTTCAAAATTGCAGATGCCAGATATTGCCGATTTACGAAATAAAGGGATTTGTTTAAAACAAAACCCACGTAAATTGCATACTTGGATTTACAGTAGCGAGCACGAAAAGTACATTACATGCAAGAATCAGGTGCATGGAATTTATTTTGAAACTTGCATATACATTTCGAGAAGAGGGAGAGGATTTTGATGAATCTATTGGAATCAAGGAGGCAGAACAAAGAAGAAAACAAGAGATCCAAAAGCATATTCGCGATGATATTGGGCTGAATGTGGACAGGCCAAAGCAGGGATTTGGAAATATCAATGATAGAAATACTTCGAGAAGATTTTATCATAAATCAGAGGCAACAGCTCGTATAGCTGGGGTCAATGGAGAGGAAGTAACGAGGCTTGAAGTCATACTTAACCCTAGAACACTAAACCTCGCCTGTGAGGCCGCTCAAAACTTGTTTTTTGCATTTAAAAGGTGCAAAATACAATTTTTTATTATTAAAATTTTAAATAAATTAAGAAGACGTTTTTTTCTGTTTAAAGGAAAGTCTAAAAAGGACATCTAAATACTTTTTAATTGTGAAAACAGTTTTTTTTAATGATTTATCGCGCTTTTTCTTCAAAGTAGCCTCACAGGCAAGTGTTAGTGTCTAAGGAAAAAAAAAAGCTTAAAAAAAGCTTCTAGGGTTAATGTTTTGAATTGCAGGGAAAAGGTTAACACTGTCAACTTTGGGGAGAATGCCAAGAAAACAGCAGAGATATTAAAGCAAAAATAATAAAAAAAAAGCAACCTACTCTTGATAAAATGCTGGCTCATAGGCAAAATATAATCGAGTATCAATCGTTACCACTTGGAGAATTGTTAGAAGAAGCTCAGGAATCCAAAAATAAAGATTACAGGAAGTATAGATATCAAAATACGTGCAAGTTTTCAGGGATACGGCAGAATGAAGACCTTTTCAACATGCTTGCAGCTTCATCGGACCCACTCATTTCTTCGTTAAGGCATGTTAGAACCGAAAAAGATCTCAAAGATACAAAGTACTGTCTAGAAATGATAAGTTTATTATACATTACCCAAGATGTTGATGAAGGTTTCCAAGAAATCTGATTTTTTTTTTTATCTGTTTGCCTTTTCCTCCACTGCTTGACTAGAAATGAATCACTGAAATATTTTATTATGCAATCTGATGTGGCACAAAAAAATATAAAAAAGAATAAAAAAAAATTCTTTTGATACACCTAAAAAAAACATTTAAAAAATGGTAAACGAACCATTTTTTCACCTCTGTTTTGCTCGGATTAGCTTTTAGACACTTTATTATTACTTCAATCATAACCTTTTGAATATTTTAAAAGTAAAATATTATGTTTATCCCCTAAGTCTTATTTCGACAGAAGATTCTGGAACACACCGTAAAGCATTTTTCTCAAAATTTACGATGAAATTCGTGAATCTTTGGGAATTTCCTTCAAGCAGAAAAAAACTACCATGATATCTTTGTTCGTTTAAGAGTTATGATTTCTGAAAGCAAAAATGTCAAGAGGCGGCGCATTGCCTTGGCGAAACCAAATTTGTTTCCCTGCAAATGTGGCCGTTTTTCCGCAAATACTGCATTCAGCTTGTTAACTAATGATGAGTATGCTCCTGTAATGGTTTTTCCTTTTTGAAGATAATTGATTAAGGCGCTGTTTTTCAGTGCGAGATCATCCGAGTTTCGGGATTAAACTAGAGTTAATCTCAGTGACATGTTTTTCAGTCAATTTTAATCTTGAGCTTAAGCGGCATATACACAGGTCAAAATGGCATCAAGCATGTAAGAGTGTATTAGTGAAAATGACACACGTATGGGTTGTGTGAATGCTTGAAACAAAATCCAAATTTTTAGATTTTTGCTCAATCATGTATCCAGCATTGATGTAATGTGTATGGGTGATTGACTGATTGATCATGCATATGCTCAATGTCGCGTCTACAGCGACGATGCAACAGATAGCGGATAGCGGAAAAAGTTTTTATTTTTTCCAAGATGGGTGTTTTTATAATTTTGGGTGTGATCATTTCAAGAAGTTGATCATATGCCTCCTCGTTCATGCGGAGAACATTACTAAAATGATTTGGCGAACTTAATTTGAGGTCATTGAAAAGATTTTCATGTGAAAACTCATTTCGTTTTTTCAGCAGTTTTCAAAACTTTTTATTTTTCTTCTTCAACGCTAACGCTAGTCCCACAGCGATGCAGCAATCATCAAATGTTTACCGCTTTAATCTTAGCAGAAACCGCATGAGCTTTCAGCTCAACATTTACGTAAAAATGAATGATTGAAGATTCATGCTTGATGTGTGTATATGCAAAGTCGAAAAGAATTTACTAACACACTCTCAAATGCTTGATGAGTTTTTGACATGTGTATATGTCGCTTAACTCCGAGTTAACCCTACAAATTTGGTGAGTTAACCCTGGATTAAATGAGCAAATGTTTTTGACAGATGTCGAAATAGCAAGCGAAGAAGTCAAGTTTGTTTCTAGTTGTGTGAACATTTTATTAAATCGGTAAAGAAAATGAATACGTTTTCGCTATATTCAGATTCTGATTCAGATGTCTGCGAAGCAGAATTGTTCGAAATATTAAGTTTAACTGTTTTGTGAAGAAAAAGACTTCTAAGATTGCGACCAAATTATTTTGATTTGTTTGGAGAAGATGATTTTTATGACCGATTTCGCATTGTCAATTGCGGTTACAGAGGATGAGAGGATGCTGCCTTCAGACCTCCTTCTGTACAGAATACACTGCACTTTTCCTCAGCAAAATTTACTTTTGACACCTTTTTTAAATTTTTGTACTTCGTATTATTATTATTAATTATCACCCATTCTGTTGGTTGTGTAGGAAAAATTCAATTTCTTTTGAGGAAAAACTGGAGCTTCTTTTACTCATTGTGTTTTTATTATTAACAACCGGTCTTATAGTATAGAATCGATAGATTTCGATAGTTTTTTGACCGCTGAATCGATAAATCATGCAGTGATACCAAATTAAACCACCACTCATGGAGTCAAAATTAATCCTGCACTGAAAAACTGCTTCAGATTAATTTTAATCCACAGTTAGTTAACTCTGGCTCAACTCAGAGTATTTTTATTTCTGGGGCTTCATCTACAGTAATTAATCGGCGCCAAAACTCTGATTTACTGCGCCTAAACTGCGCAACAGAGCGTTGGAAATGTTCATTCGAACACGTGTTTAGTCTAACGTGAGCAAACGCGGCAGCCAACGCGCGGTCAGCTTTCTCATGCCAAAATCTTGATTCAATATGTGACAAACACGTTCTTTGGATATATTCATAACCTCTGTCTTCTCTCTTACTTTAATTCGGTGCTTGTCTAGCACCATTTAGTGAACTTGAGCGATGTTATCGTCAGTGGTTGCAGTTTTTGGACGCCCCGAACGTTCATCGTCTCCCAAGCTGGTACGGTCACGTTTAAATTCAGATGACCAAAATTTCACGGTGGTAAATGATGATGTAGAGTCCTCGTATACAGCGTCCAACTCGTCTTTGATTTGCGTAGGCGTATTGCCCTTCATAAACAAATGTTTAATAACAGCTCGAAACTCGATTCTTTCAATTTTCACAAAAAAACACTTACATCGACTCAATCAAACGATTGTCTAACAAAAACTGCGCGTCCAAAATGGCTGACATTTCGGTGAGTATCTTTCAAAAGATGCGCAAATACATGTTGACGTTGGAAACTTTTGTAGCCACCCTCGTAGACTATGGCTATTAAATATAAAGTGTTGGCTCAACAACAGGGCCCCAACGATATATGTAACATGGCTTTTCTTATAAATATATTACATACATTTTTGGTGGATATTAACTTTGCTGCGTTTATAGTTTTCACCTAGGGTTGTTCAAATACCGGTGTCGCTGTTTTTTTTTTCCTTGTGGATGTTAAGGCGTCAGCTGGGGGATGATGTGTTGCGCCTGGTTAGGTGTAGAAGAGAATTTCTTCCTCGTCTTCAGTGTTTGGAATTCGTTTTTCATTAGCCAGTGCCATTACATTCAGGAAAAGATGCTCAGTAATCTGTTGCTGTTGTGCTAAGTCTGACATTAGTGAGTTAGGGTTGTCCGTGACTTTACTAAGCAGCTTCTTGGACAAATGAACCAAGTACCTATCTAAGGGTACTATCTGTGCTTCTTTGTAGAGTGTCTTGCTGCTAACGTATTTCCGCCTTTGTCGGTCAAAGTTGAGACCGGAGGATATCTTCATTATTTTATTTTAGTTTTTTCACAACGTTTTCTATATGACGAACCAGATGGGGAAGCAGTTTGCCACAACTGGTCTAATAAGCTGCTTGTACAGCAGTAGCTTAGTCTTTTGGCTTTCACATAAATAGGTAGACGCGATGGAATGCAAAACTTGCACGCTTCAGCATTATCGCTGAATGGTGGTTGAACTTCAGTGTGTCCGACTCCCAGGTATCTCGCTTCGTTGGTGTCTGTCAGTTCTGTCAGTCTGCCGTTCAGCAATCTAATCTTTATATTGCGGCAGTTGGTGGCTGACCTATTTCTTTCTTCCCCTAATGGGTCTCCTAAAGCACAGGAGCTCCGTCTTCGCTCGGTTAATGTGGATTCTCCATTTCTGGCAGACATAGGTGATTTTGCGAATGTGAGCTTCCACTATACGTGGCGCTATTATTGGTGACATGGAGCTGGCATATGCCAGCGAATTATCGGCAAAAAGGCAACAGTTGGCGTTATTTGCTAATTGCGACTGGTCGGGTGTATAAATCTTGAAGAGAATCGGTCCCAGTCTGGACCCTTGAGCGACGTCTGAAATCCACCTGCTTGATTTTGTGAATGAGTCCCTCAATCCATACTGTGTCGAAGGCTTTCTTGAGGTCTCTGCAAATTGTTCTCACTCATGCCGCTCTTTTATATCCAGAATTGTACCGATCGACCTTCTTGAATTCTTTATTTGCTTATTCTTACTCTGGTTCAATTCTGTTTATGGAAAGACTTCGTGTTACATTACAACGGCAGTGATCTTATGTGTAGTACATGTGAACAATAGCATGGAAAAAAAGTGCTTTGTAGGTATTTAACAAATATGACTTTACTTCTCTGACACGTTCTTTTTACGTACATTGTTCCTGGAGTACAAGCTCTCAATATTCTCGAACGCGCGCTTCTCATGCTCTTTCTTCTTCTTTTGGAGAAGCCGATGTTCTTCCCATCTCGTGTGCTCGTAGAACTCACGAGCAGCTCTCGTTTTCCTTTGCAGCGCCGCTTTATATGCCTCTTGTTTTGCTGCATGCACTCGCCTCGCCGGCATTCTTCGTCAAAGCAGGACTTTGGCGGTCCTGGTCGAGCGAAACCCAGCGTATCAGTCGCAGAGCTTCTGATGGCATGATGGCAGCATTGCCAATGGTTTTCAGCACTTGATGCTGGCGGCATAGGGGTGATTGCGAGATTTCGGGATACGCCTTCAGCGAAGACTCTGGAGGTCTCTTGCGATTGTAGCTTTTCGACGTTAAATTTTCTCACAGTGATTTTTCTTTGTTGCTCAGTTCGGGATATCCGCATTCGTAACCTGGCTACAACAAGGTTATGCTCCGAGTCTGTGTTAGTCGCTCGGAAGGTTCCGAAATCCAGAATACTGGAGGGATATCTTGCGTCGATAGCAATACGATCAGGTTGGTTGATCGTTGTATGATCATTGACAGATTTAACGTCGTACTTAGGACATTACTCGTATAAATAATATTTGGTGGCAGGGTCCTTTTGTTCCATGATGGCATGAGCACATGTCATTCTTATGTTAGGGAATTTAGTCTTGATCCGGATTGTCATAATACCCCCATGTCATGCCCCTGTAGCAATCACCGTAGTAGGTGTCACAGTTTTTCATCCTCTTTTTGCCTGGCCCATCCCATCGCACTTCCTGGATGGCGGTTATATCTGCTTTATAGCAGTCTAGGGTCTCTGCTAATTGTTCGGCTGCACGTGGTCTGTAAAGGGACATAACATTACACGCACAGATCCGAAGGTCCTTATCCGAGGCTTTTGATTGTTTCGGAACCATTCATTTTTTTTACGTGGTAGGGAAGTTAATCCGACGGCATAACCCCCAACCTGGAGGGCCAGTTCCTTTTGTTATACCCCTAGGACGAGGGGCTGGGTACACCGGTGCCAGTAGCCCACTACGAGAGTATACGCTCTGCCGTTGGCCCATTAAGGCTCCTCCACCACCATCTCTATTCCAAGGCCCTGACTGACATTGGAAATTGTGATCCAAATACGTCGAAGGCGCTCGCGCAAGATTTTTACTAAGTTCAACCTAACTGGAACTGTAGACGCCACCGTTGACTCCATATAGGGAATTCGTCCGCTGCTACCTGGAACAAGAAGAAGTGCTCTAGTGAAAAAGCACTTTCCCCTCTCGTCTGCTGCTGCCAGAAAGTCTCCAAACGGGATATTTAATGGTTGCTTTGGATTTTGTCTTGTGTCCTCCTAGTCTAGGAGTAATGGTCTCTCTAAGTTTTCTGCTACTAGCTAGCTCCATACTTTTGTATATTTAGCTAAATGCTTTAAATTCCAATTTATTCCAGCCACAGTCGAATAATGAAGATAGTCCCTTACTTCATCCAGTAGTAGAAAATCGGACGACTTTATCTTTTTCCTGTGTATTTTAGCCAGAAATACTGTCGTGGCTGATATTCTATAGCACTGGGCATTCGAGTAACTCTGTAACTTATGGTACTCCCCCTGGCATCGGTTACTGCTCTTTGTCAAATAATAGAGTTATGTACCTCATGTATTTTGGTGCCCTCATGTTGCGTAGTGTATTTTTAATTCCCATTCACCATTTTATCAGGCGAACCCCACAGGCGGATCAGTAGAAATGCGGTGAAGTGGGAGGGTTATGATCCCTTATTTTCAGATCATAACCTCGCTGATAACAGGAAGAAGAAGAAGAAGATTCGCTGAGGGATTTTTGAACTCTAGATGGCGGAGCAACTATGTCTAACGTTTCCTCTCTATCGGTTTTTTTTTTACTGTGTGTTACACTATTCGTGTTCTAGTAGATGCACTACTACATCCAGTCTGATGTAGATGATGCGCTCCAGAACGTCTTCGACCGCCGCCTTAGGAGCCTTATTAGGGCTGCCTTCCGGTGATTTTTCCATTCCCAAATCCATTACAAGCTATGAAAAATATATGCGTCTATTTGAAAATTTTACAAATAAATATGTCCCTTTTTCTTGCATTTTCCTATTCCGCCATACAAAGTTCAGTAGGAAGTCGTCCAATAATTTCACGCTTTAGTATTAAAATCTTAAGTGGCATAGTGGTAAACGGACTTAACTACCCATACATTCAGTCAGTAGCACTTTAATTCGTATGCAACTGATTTGTTTTACAGTCCTTGAGATGTCGTAACGAGCTTTGATTTGCATAAAAGAAATTGAAAGAACATTCGTTAGACGATTTAGAACTTGTGTAATTTCTTAATTAAAACTTGAATTTCATTATGTAATTTTCTTCTTGGAAGCACTTAAAATCTACAGAGGCGAATATTGAGGGTATGGAATGCTGTAGAGGTTTTGGCTGATAGTTTTAATTCGCGGAATAAATTAAGACATTTTCAATGTTTTAAAAGCCATCTATGGCGTGTTTTGTAGTAGTTCTCTGGAGGGTGGTGATGATATATCGATCACGTCATCGATTGCCACAGCTCATGGTTCATGATTCATTACATTTATTTTTTTCTCGTGATATATATGGTTGGTTGGATCAATTGCGAAATCTTATGTCAACACTACTGCGAAGGCATAACATAGGTTCATTATATGGTTAGTACAATTTTTCTTACTGTGTGGTGGAAAAGTACTATGAATTATAAGCGAGAACGCAACAACAAAGCTATTCTCCTCAGTAATCTAAATACTATCCTCGGAGTTTTTATGAAACCTAATATAACCAAGTGCAAGTGTATTCTTACTGTGCGTTCGAAACCATACCACCATTCTTTCTTTCTCTGACTACATTTTCCAAATTACGTCGTGCAATCATGCAATTACATTCAAGGGATTGCTCCCTAGGCGTAAGTAAATATTGAGAAAATATGCAAGTAATGAAATCCAACTGCTATAGGTGTAGTCGACAAGCTCTATTTGCAGAAGCAAGTGTGGATTGAGGATTCTACCTATAGCATTGTAAAAAAATAATTCGTGCAAAATTTAATCTCAATAGTTCCCATGAAAGCTTTAAAGTTCTAATAAATACTGCTTAATCCTCATGGATTCAAAATTAATTTAATCATCCGCTGAATACGAATTCTCTCTTTTATTGGTAGCAAGAACCCACCAGAGGTGTGTACAATCCTTACTACATCGGGCGCACTCGGGAGTTTAAAATTTGCAATTGCTTCCTCAGGTAACACTATTGCCCAGCTTTCTATTTGCAATTCACATTAATTAGTTATTATTCAGCTATTCCTGTGGGTATAATATATCAAATGTCAGATAGGTTCTAACAGTTTTCAATTAAAATGTATGCAAATAGTACGGATTAGATTTGCAGAGCATTAATTATGAATTCACTGTCTAATATACAAATAATTATAATTGCATCTATTCTATTAAAATTTATTTTCCTCCGAAGAGATTATAAATATTTTGAATTGCGTGCACGTGTAGTACATATTTAATCCGCACATTCGGAAATGGAGATCATTGAGTACACTCAACCAATGTCACTACTTTCTGATTGGACTGATATACTATTGTATAATTGGTTTTCCTAAGAAGGGGATAATAATTCAGTCTAGCAGAGTTGCCATTGTAAGAGTAAATTCACAATTTGCGAATTTTTCGACTGCATTGAGACTCAAAAAAAAAAAGTTTGAATTTGAGATTTTTGTGACCTTTTGGTCCAAAAATTTTATTTATTTCTTATTTCTGTTTGTCGAACTTACATATTTACATAGTGTGCGTGCTTAATAAAGACTAAATAATTAAGTACATCAAAAGGAAAATGTAAAAGATAAAAAAATGGGTGGCTTAAAAAAGTCAAATTAAAGCCTTGCTACATTCTGTGTTAAGTTTTATCCAGTGGCAGTGTGTATGAAAAGTGTATGCAATCGACCAGGATTACGAATGGACAAACATCTTATGTGTCGAAAACAAATATCCTTTCTGTTTTGAGCTGACTATAGTTAGAACATCGGCTTATATCGCACACGATTTTATGACGGTATTATTAAAAGCACAAATGAATGTGGAGAAATAGTGAAGACATCGTATAAAGTATACGATTCATTACCAAAAGTCGAAGTGAGTTGATCGGTACACTGTTGTTGGTTTAATCCACGTCGAAAGTTATAAAAAATTATCGCACGAAAAAGTTCACGGTTTAGTTCCATTTTTTGACCACGATGTATATTTCAAGTACCTGTACACAACACAAATACCAAAAAATTCAGAGTACAATTACTATTAAAAATGTTAAACTTTACGATGACAATGTCAGAATTGACATATTCACACTGGTGTTGCCATATCTCAAAACTTAGTCGTACGTAGCAACCCTCGTACCTACCATCAGAGCTTTCGTTTAATAGGATATGGAAGGTATTTGATCAAAGTTATCAGTTCAACCTTGCTATTTTTGGATGATTTTCAACACATGTTTATACCTTGGATAGGAGCTTTAATCCTTCATCAGATGTTTGCTCGGCCAGCTAAATTAACTTTTGAAAATTGAACAAGTGGATGAAAATAATGTTGAATTGATGACTAAATTAAGAATCCATAAGCCATTTTTCGACCTTTTAAGAGAAGAATGGAGTGATTTGCTGACAATATCATTTGATTGCCAGAAAAATATGACACTGCCTAAATTTTGGATCAAGCAGTGTATTATAGTCGGCAGATATATTTGCATCTTTCCTTGGCTAAGAAAATGTGTTCTTATATCATTGGACTGAAAACAACAGACTCGAAGGCTGCAGTGTGAAACACACCGTCACGGCATAAGAACGATTCGTCTCGTTGCTGAATGACTCTAATAACTTACTAACGAAACATTTTGGGGATAAATGAACTGAATTCGCTTAAATTTTACAAAGACATTTTAGAAATGAATCATACTCACGAGGAAAAAGATATGGAAGGGGATCCTGTCTGTGAATTTCTCACCATCAGGCCCAAGTAGCGATGCATGGGCCTCACTCGTACACTACCCTGACTAAACAGTCCCGCAGTTTCTATTTAGAAACACATTTGAGTAAGAATACAATCAATGCTCCACAGATCAATATTATAAGAGAGGTCAGTGTTGTAGACATTCCACTAATTACTCTGCAGAAGCTGATTAAGGAGTGCGACAAAATAGGCAACACCATGGCGCCAAGACCCGCGGCATACCGAATACGGGAGTAACGGCGGCTTTAAAAAGGAAGCCAGACCTCTTCATAACGACGATGCAGAAGTGCCTCGATGAAGGAACGTTTGCCGAAAAGTGGAAAATGCAACATTTGGTCCTGCTACTAAAAAGAAGAAGGAAAACCATTGTCCTATCGCCTAATGAGCTGATTGGATACCATGGGAAATATCCTCGAGAAGATAATCTACAACAGATAACTCGAAGTGGCAAACGAGAAAGGAGCCCTGTCAGACCACCAATTTGGCTTCAGAAAAATGCAATCTGCTGTTAATGTCATAAGAGCGGTAGTTGATATCACAAAAGGTGCCATCGAAGGGAAAAGATAGCTCTACGGTACAAAGGAGTATTGTGCAGTAATAACACTGGACGTTAAAAACGCGTTTTACTCGGCGAACTGGTTGTTCATTAGAAGATCATTCGCCAGGATGGATACACCATATTACTTACTGCGTATAGTGGCAAACAATTTGAATAACAGCGAGTTGAGATACAACACAGATGAAGGGGTAACATACTATAACGTCACTTAACGCCAATGTCTCAGGGATCGGCCTTAGGACCGTTATTGTGGGTCATCATGCCCGGTGGGGTGATGGTAATTGGATTCGCCGATGACATTGCCGTTGTGACAGTAGCTAAACAGATTCGTGCAGTTGAATCCACTAAAAACGTAGCAATTGTCCGGATAAAGGATTGGCTAGCTGCTGCTGGACTAGAACTAGTCGACCATAAAACAGAAGCTGTCCTTATAGCCAGTCGCAAAAATGTAGACTTCGCCAACTTCCAGGTTGATAACTAAATAATCAGATCCAAAGAACCGGTTAGATACCTTCGGGTAATGCTGGACAACAAACTGCAGCTCAAAATACACGTGGAGTATTTAACCAAGAAATCATCGCGAAAGCAGGGAGCTCTCTCGCGCATACTGCCTAATATTGGTGGACCTGGATACGTAAAAAGGATCCTGCTTTCCAGAGTAGTCACATCAGTTTTGTTATATGCTGCCCCAGTCTGTGCGCAGCCATTAACTACGAAGGAGACCAAAAGGAGACTATCGTCAACATACAGACTTCGCGGGCTATGGACAACTAGCGGCTTTCGCACCACCTTAGATGAAGCTACCTTTGTTATAGCTGGAACGGTTCCCATCGACATTCTTGCAGATAAAATGTTGAGGATATATAACAGAAGAGTTTTACGGCAACACAATGCCAATGAAATCAAGATGATCAAAACTGAACAAAAAGCAACGTCAACAGTTATGTGGTAAGCTCGTTGGGATAACGCAACGAAAGGCAGATGGACACACAAGCTTATAACGGCAATCCAGGACTGGATAATTCGTAAACATGGAAACTGCGACTACAACCTTACGCAGTTCTTGTCTGACGATGGTGATTACTGCAAGTATTTCCACGGGTCTGGACACGACAGCTCCCCAATTTGTCCCGAATGCCCAAACGAAAATGAAGATACGGAGCACGCAGTATTTTATTGCCCACGCTTAATGGCATTGAGATCTTCTCTGCTCAGACCGATGCTAATCTTCGATCACATATTGCAGTCGGAGGAGATTTGGGCGGACTATGTGTTTTTATAACAATTGTACAAAATGAGCTACGAAGAATAGAAAGGCCAAGACGAGCAACAGAAGCAGCGGAAGCAGCTGACATAATAAGCATAGCATAAGTTGCTAACCAGCCCCGAGAAGTAATACCTAACGGCAGTCGCGTGGGGAGATCGGTAGAAGTGTACAGGGTGTGAGTAAGTACGTAGGAGCATTCCTGCCATCGATTATTCGGGCTTGCGAATCGTGCATGCTAGTAGACCGGGTTACTACCAAAACAAAAAAACAAAAAAAAAAAAATTAATTTTGATTCAACCAGTCTCAGTATATGTATTTTAAAAACAGTTTAGCACTAAACCGGCAGACTTGTCAATAAAGATCACGCCCTACTACTAGAACTCAGACACATTGCCAGAAACCGTACACGATGGCGCGTAGGCGTAGTAGAGGCCCTAGGACCCACAAGGGGATACAGGACATAAGTAAGTAAGTACGCCCTACTACCTGAGACTTGAGTTCGGAAATAAAATCATATAACGAGTATACGATGGAAACATACGAGCAATGTCATAAATGCGACGTTAAAACCGTATTGGACGATTTCAACACCAAAATAGGAAAGGAGGACGGCTTTGGTAGGGCAGTAGGTAAACATAGCCTACACCACACAACGTCTGATAACGGACTAAGGCTAATTGATTTCGCTGTGGAGCGAAACGCCACTGTTGCAAGCACATGGTTTTCTCTTCTCAATATTTAACATGGCGGTCCAATGTTCATGTAACGATCAACCAGACGATTTTTATTTCCTGAGAGACAGTTTATAGGAGTCCCAATCGGCCGCCTCATGGGAGCTTTTAGCAATATTAAAAAGGAGCCTACTGTCTTTCCTAAGAGTACTGAGATCTGCAGTCCACCAGGGAGGTTTCATTTTACCTCGAGGTTTGCGGAGTGGGCAGACCTCGGTCATGGCACCATTTAGTGTCGATGTAAGGGTGTTGACTAGATTGTCAAGGTCTTCAGTGC
Source organism: Brachypalpus laphriformis (assembly GCA_945910035.1). Taxonomy (NCBI): domain Eukaryota; kingdom Metazoa; phylum Arthropoda; class Insecta; order Diptera; family Syrphidae; genus Brachypalpus; species Brachypalpus laphriformis. Next base: position 133,647,764 of record OX246755.1, read on the forward strand.
AAGAAGGTTCAGTAGGCAGGTGGGAGCGAATAAGCGTTAATAAACATTTCCTATAAAGGGACCAGTTAGCTTTCCTCTAATTTCTAAAAATCTTCTGATCAGGCAGATAGTCATCAAGACCAAACTGGAGGTAACGGTGGTCTGAAAAAGAGTGCTCTTCAGAGACTCTCCAGTCCTTAACCAAGTTACATAAGTGATCGGAGACAAGAGGGACTTCTTGTCGGTTGCGAGTAATGACGGTCGGTTTGGACCCCCGGTTACAGATTAGGAGATTAGTACTAAGGATAAAGTCAAAAAGTTGCTCACATCTTTCATTTATGTCGGAACTGCCCCAGATTGAGAGATGGGCATTCGCATCACAGCCAATGATGAGACTAGTGTTTCGGCTCTCTGCAATCAAGCTCCCCAAGATGTCCGGGGGGAGTGGGCCCACAAGATCGTGACCTAAATAAGCCGATACCAGCCAGTAATTTCTTGATCGCAATTTCAGGTCTATGTCTTGATTGCCGAAATTAGAGAGTAAAAGGATGTTTAGATGGGTCTTCGTAAGGATACAGGATCTCGGTTTACCTTGCTTTCTTGCGTAGATTAATTTGTAGTTTGGAGTCTTAAGTCCACAAACCCGGTTTCCAACAACCCATGGTTCCTGGATCAAGACTAAGTCTTCCCCGTATTTGCTGAGCCGGGGAATAAGGGAGGCCGAAACCGTGATGGAGTGATGCAGGTTAATCTGAAGGATCCGCAGCATTGGGGCTACTTCTCGCTACAGATACCATTACCACGGTATTATTGGCTTCCTCTGAATCTGATGACAGAAGGTCATCCTCGAGAGAGGAGCCACAAAGGTCACTGTCATTGGTCATTTCAAGAAAAAAATTCTTCGTCAAGTATTCGGTGCCATTTACGTTGACGGGTTTTGGATGAGAAGATATGGCTAGGACATGTGGAGTGGATGGACACCAACGCAACGGCCCGCAGAGTCTTCGAATCTAACCCGGAGGGAGAGCACAGCAGAGAGCCTCCTCGCCGTAGGTGACACGCACAAGTTCAAGGGGACCTCGGCCAACTTGGAGTGCACAACTGGAGGCAATTAGCTTGGGGCAATTAGACTGTAGCGCCATTTAAGTAAAAAGGAAGATACACTTCCGATGAAATTGCCGTGTATTTTACCATTTTGGACGTAAACTACTGGGTAATCAATTTTTTAAGGTTATAGAGGAAGTAGGGAGCAAAATATGCAAATTTAATAAAAAATTCGGGTTTTTTGTAGAACGAGTATGGGAGTTGTTACACTCACAATGGATCTGTAAAAGTATATAATGAAGAGTCGTTTGCATAAGCGTACTTACGTGTTTATTTACGGGTGCGTGCATAATTGCATAAATTATATTGAACTCAAAATTAGCATATACGTAATACCCATTTTTAATACTCTTGTTAAAAAATCGTGTCAATACTGAAACTGATTCGTTTAAATCTTAATTAACAGGTAATTATTTGTTTGAATTGTTTACATCATTATTTAAAATATAAAAATAATAAATTTTAATTTCACAAGAGGAAACGCAATTAATTTTTTTATACCAACTGTTTGGAAATCGGTTTCGTGAAATAAATTTCAATTTTTCAATTGGTTTTAATTGGCATCGTGATTGCATATCATGTATTGGTTAAATAAATAGCACTACCAATCAACTGCGAATGTTGACGTTCATATATGTTTCGACACCTAATTGGTAAACATTAATTTGGCAGATGTGGGCCAAATGTAATGTGATAGTGGCGTTGTGGGTATATTTGTAAATATTGTACATTTAACGAGAAACAAAGCTACAACGCTAGCTCAGCTCGGAGTCCTACACATCAAAATGAATTAATAAATTTGTTCTTTAATATAAAGCGGATGCTATACAAAACTTGAGAATCCTTGTGGAAAAGTCGTAAGAGAGTAAAAAGGACCTACACTTTGTTTTCTTGGACCTTGGAAAAGCTTTTCATAGGCTGCCGAGGAACATCATTTGGCAAGCTCTTATGCATCATCCCAGAGCAGTATATCGAACTCATCAAGTTTATGTATGCACTGCAGACACTACCGCCCAGTAAGAAGTATCTGCGGTATCTCAGAAAAATTTCAGTTAAAAGTCGGAGTGCACCAAGGGTCAGCCTTAAGTCCATTGATATTTACTGCAACGCTTAATTATTTGACGGCAGATATGCAGGATGAAAGACACTGGACAAGCATGTACGCAGATGATACAGTGCTGGAAGCCGAATCGATAGAATCTCTCCAATCGAAAATAGACAGCTGGGCGTAAAAACTGCAAGATAAGGGACTTCGTATAAGTAGAAGTAAAACGGATTATAATGCTTCTCCCCTTTTCGAATCCCTCCGCGATAGGTCCTATAAATACCATAACGATCAGAGGGATGACAATGGTGTAGTGGTAACGTCATCGATTGCCACGCTAATGGTTCATGGTTCAATTCCTGATGTCAGCAAGCATTTAATTATTTCTCATGATATATTATATATGAAGTTAGTCCGATCAATTACGAAAGCTTGTGTGAACACTACTGCGAAAGCATAATACTGGCGGTAGCTTGGTCATATGGCTGGAAATGTTGTGAGCTCTGTAAATGATGATACGCGTATGACATCGGTTATCGGGAAAAAAATACTGTGAACCAGAAGCAAAAGACAAAAAATAACAAAAATCTCCCGAGTTATCTGGACGCCACCGCAGGAGTTTCTCTGAAGGATAACTAACTGAGCTTCAAAAACCACTACACAAAAATCTTTCTCTCTCTCTCTATCTATCATTTCCAATGCCCGCACTGTGTGTAAATATGTTAAGAGTGTTCATAACCTCTTGAGTGTGTGCAAAATTATAAAAAAAGTCACCCCGATATCAACTACTACCACCTTTAAATACCTCGGCTCCGTGATTTCATCTGACGGAAAAATCGATGAGGATGTGCAAAACCGCATAAGTTCAGGATAGATGAAATGGTGATCCGTAACTGCGGTCCTATGTGACAAAAAAATCCCACCAAAGCTTAAGGGCAAAATTTATAAGTCCTCGGTGAGGCCTGCACTCTTGTATGACACAGAATGCTGGGCTTCAAATAAAATGCACGAACAAAACTACATGTTGCGGAAAAGAGGATGCTGCGTTGGGTATCGGGAGTGATAAAAACTGGCAAAATCCGAAACCAACATGTCAGATGCACCCTAAAAGTAGCCGACATACGCGAGAAGCTTACAGAAAAGAGGCTCAGATGGTATGGTCATTTAATGAGTAGAGACGATGAGCGTAGGGTAAAAAAAAGCTCTCAACATCGAAGTTCAAGGGAAAAAGTGCGTCTGGGTCGTCTGACCAGCAGCTTCCTGGTTTGGAACAATTAACAGGGAAACGCAAGCCGCAAGAATCGACGAAACGACAACCCAAGATATATGCACTTGGCGCCTCAGGAGGGCCGACCGCAAGTAATTTGGGATTCAACGGTCAAGTAAAAGAAAAAGAAGAGTTCTTAAATACCATAAGGGTGAAGTCTGCAGATTTGAAGGATGCCGCCGGAAGACAAGCCAAGGCTTTTGCTATCAGCTGTAATCTCACTCAGCTTGAGATTACAGCTGAGTTTTGAAATGTATTTGCCATTCTATAGAGCCATAAAATTACGTCATAAAAGTAGGTGCACCTTACTACTGGCACTCCACTACTAAGCACTCCACTATTTCTATGGTCCACCTAGGTACGGGTTTGATTGGAACAGTCACCCTACCTAGTCAACACCTTATGCACAGCAGTACTTAAAGTTTGATTGAAGCAGTCACGGGTATGCATCACCACACCTACACGGTTTACTCAGGCCTTCCAATACAACTTACAAAACAGTACAGGGGGTTCGATTGAGTCAGTCACCCCCAATACTTGCCGGCATACACCGTCTTAGGGTTGATTGAGTCAGTCACCCTCTTTAGCCACTTCAGGCATAGATATTCTCACCCACCACCCTCCTGAGAAAGGTTAAGGTTCCCCCGGTAACCGGTGATTCTCCGGTTCCAACTCTATGTAGTATCACAATGGCCCCATGTGGTCTAAGTGTGTCTTGGCCCTGTCAGGACAGCCACCTTACCTAACCTAACCTAACCTACTACTGGCACATTACATGTACATACTTCAATAATAGGGCAAAAGGATCACCATCAAATGATTTGGAATTACAAAATGTCTATCTGGGATAAGCTACGAAACTTTTATGCAGCCTGTCTATGGACAGGCATATGCTTTAAGAGTACCGATGTCAATGAATGTGCAGAAGCCGTCACTGAAGTAATTATTCTCGGAATGGAGCTATATATTCTTCATTATACTAAAACATCATCTCCTAGCAAACGATGGTTCAACGGAGGTTGTGAGCGAACTGTCGCCTCAATAAATGGAGCATATAGCCAGTGGCAATTTAAGCCGATAGAACAGAGGAGAACTTACTTCGTGAGCTTGCAAACTAGATGCAATCTAATGATTGAGACAGCAAAAAGAAAATATACATTTTTTTTCCCCGAGGGTAGGTGAAAAATCTTCCATAGACACTATGGGAATAGCAAGCGCGTGCTCATCGTAGTGTCAGATTCTTACTGGCTAAAACACCACCACCCTTCGATATAAATTTGTTAGATATCGCAACTACGAATAAGTATTAACTTATCAAGCAATTTTTCTATCATGAAATAAAAACGTTTGGCAGGTTTCTTTCGACTGAAAGATCCTGTATGTTCCGCAATCTAGACGCGGTTAATCCTTATCTCGCCAAGTCGAAAGGTTTCGTCCTTTGTAGTCGGCGTAATACATTGCTCTCTTCCAAAATTGGTAGGACTGTATTGTTGACATGTCCCATTAGTGGGTTCCTATGCTTTCTCGCGATGCTTCTAGTTTCAGGTTCGATAGTCGGAATTCCGAGATCCCTGTGGATATCGTCGTTTCTACCATTTCTCTTAGCACTTTATTTTGAAAAGTTTGTATAATATTGGTATTTGTTTTCTTGGTACAACCACAAATATGTATACCATAGGTCCACACCGGCTTTAGCACTTGCTTGTATTAAAGCAGTTTGTTATCAGTACTGAGCTGGGATGATTTCCGAGTCCATTTCTCTATATTTGAATTCGAGTTCTTTTCGTTTCATTTTTACGTGCGAATTCCATTTCAGCCTTGCGTCGAGTGTCATTCCCAGGTATTTCACCTCATTTGCAAAAGGTATTCGGGCTGAGTTTAGAAAGATTGGCAAGTCATTAATTTCCTTATAAGTGAAATTCACGTGAACAGATTTAGATTCGTTGAGGGCGATCCGCCAGTCCCTCGTCCATTCACTTACATTATTCAGTGCGTTTTGCAGTCGTTTCTTCGATTGTTTTACCTACTGCTAGGATAGCGGTGTCATCGGCAAACGTAGCAAGGATAGCGCCATCTTCGTTCGGTTTATCACGAGTATATAACAAATAGAGAAGCGGCCCAAGAGCGCTTCCTTGCAGTACGCCGGAATTTCTTTGAGCTTGGAGTATTCGACTCCATGTCTAACACGAAAGAGTCTATTTCCAAGATATGATTCTGGAATATCGTATATGCATACAGGGAGAACTTGTCGTAATTTGCGTTTCAAGCCATCATGCCACACCTTTTCAAAGGCTTGCGAGACGTCAAGAAATACGCTTAAGCAAGTCTTTTTTTCTTCAAGTGCTTTCTCGATTACATCAGTAATTCTATGCACTTGGTCAATCGTCGAATGCTTACTTCTGAACCCAAACTAGTGGTCAGGGATACGATTATTTTCTCCTATAACCGGTTGGAGACGCCTTAGTACTCATAATACCCTCTCGATATCCTTTGGATATGACTGGAAGAAGCGAAATTGGTCTATACGATTTGACCTCATTTGGTGGTGTTCCTGGTTTTAAAACCATTATGTCTTCCACAACATTCCATTGGGTCGGCACGTGTTTTAATCTAAACGCAGCATTTACAATATGGAGAAGCTTAATCAATGCTTTTCTAGGTACATGTTTGAGAATTTCTCCAGTAATCAAATCATAACCTGGAGATTTCTTAGGTTTTAGATTATCGATCTCATGTGTGACTTCCCTTAGCGTTGCAGTTGTGAGCGTCAAATCATCAGATGGTAAATCCAGCCTATTGATGTTGTCGTAAACCACTTGACCATCGTATGGTTTAAATGTTTCTTCCAGATGGGCCACAAAGACGACCGCTTTTTCTTTATCTTCCCTTGCCCATTCATTTGGATTTAATTTGATTGGCGGCGCGAGGACTTTGGACCTTTTGTTGCCCTTTACAGCTTTCCAAAGTGAATAATTGGAATCCTTTTTCGCTGTTAAACTTTCAAGGTAAGAGCCTATTGCACGATTCTTAAAATCCTTAATAGTCTTCTTCAACAAATTGCACAGACGATTTAAATGTGCCTTATGCTGCGGAGCACGACTCTGTTGCCATTTTTTACGCCATTTTTATACTGAGACAGTCACCAATATCACAGCGGATCACGTCCATTCTGCCCCATGGTAAGTGGTAAGCAACAACTTCTGTTTTTCTTCTTTTCTTCCTTTAGTAAAAGAAAACTAGCTAGGATCACTAGCCACAGCAACCAAAGACAAGCTGATCTTTTTGGAAACATGCTTTCAGGCAATTCGATTCTAGATCTGGTGCAAGTACTCGTAGATTCATCAGTTATAACGGCTATGCAAGCGATGCGTGAAGTAAAGTTCAAGCCTCGAGTGATTTGGCGAATCCTTAAAAATCTAGACTGCAAAAAACCCACCGGGCCAGACGAAATACCAACCATAGTCCTCAGAAGCTGTGCACTAGAACTAGCACCGATTCTTTGTAAACTTTTCTCTTTATCTTAGTTACAGAAAATGTTCCCATTGTGCTGGCAAACTGCCCGCATCCAACTGATTCCCAAAAAAAAGGAAGAAATTTCTTCCACAAAACTACCGCCTCGTAACCCTGCTATTTATGCATTCTAAAGTTATGAAAAAGACCATAAATTCCAATATTATCACATATCTTATATAGAGGGTTTGGTATAATAAGTGACCGACTGTATTGTTTTCGTATATGCCGTTCAACAGGAGATCTGCTGAGTTGCGTAACACATCTATAGACCTCAGCTATTGATCAACATGGTGAATCAAGAGCGGCTGCACTAGACATCTCAAAAGCATTTGATTGAGTCTGGCGTACTGCTTTACTAAGCAAACTAGCTTCCTACGGACTACAACAATAGTTCTGCGGGTGAATGGACATTTTTCTTCACGACAGATCAGTTCAGGTTATCGTCGACGGTGCTATTTGCTAATAATGCTAGTGTACCTCAAGGATCCATTCTTCCTCCAACTTTATTTTTACTCCATATTGATGATCTACTAGGATCAAGAAATATGATGACGATCAACAAATATTAACGAAGATCTGCAGAAAACCAAGCAAACCTTGTGGAGTTCAACGTAAAGAAAGCACAATTCATCGCCTTTTCCAGAATGAATACATCTACTTCAAATGGTTAACCAAATAATCGATCCCAAGGAGTTACTCTGCAATAACATAACATGACGGAAGTAAAATGGACCGGAGAGTTTGAGTGCTATGGGATTTGGGTTTCTTCTTTATTAAAAAAAAAAAAAAAAACATGGCGTGACCAAATATCCGACATCGTACAATCAGCTTCCATGAAGTTGAGTTATCTTTTCAGGCCAACGAAGTACTTTACATCGCCGCAACTTCTTGTTTTATACAAAGCACAAGTAAGCCCGGGGCTTGAGTACTGCTCTCTTATTTGGAGCTCGGCCCCAAAACACTATCTAAAATTTCTTGACAGCATCCAGAGGCGAGTGGGCACAGTTGTGTAAGTGGTTAGTGTGTCGGATCACTACGCATGTGGTTCCAAGTTCAAATCCGAGAAAACACCAACAAGTTTTTTCACGGTCCCACATCTCGCGAGCGTCTGACAAACATCCGAGAGTATTGTTGTCTCGAAGAAGCTTCTCAAACCAAACTGCCCTTACCGATACGGCACTAAACTGTAGGTCCCTTTCATTCGTGTGAAAAATATAACGCACACAACATGAGTGGTTGCGAAAAGCTAGGCTCTAGCACTAAAAGAGCTGTTGCACCAAATATTTAATATCCAGAGGTAAGCAGTTTACTTAATAGAAAATCCCGCACTTACGCCTAACCTTCAATCGTTGGCCTATCGAAGGAAGGTGCCAGATTTATATTTGTTTTACAGGTACTACAATCGCAGATGTTCGGATGATCTCAATAGAATGATCCCTAGAAACTCGACCTTTCAACGTCCTACCAGACCACTAGAGCACACAACTTTCATGTTCAGCTGGCAACTGAAAGAACATCTTTCATTTTGTTATGGCGCCATCAATCTTTGGCGCTGGCTCTGGGTTGTAGGTTCGCCTTTCTCCTTATAAAAAAAAGTAAACATAAAATATATATGTACGATACATGTCCTCTAAGCAAAATCACCCATCGGGAAAATCTTCTTCGTATGTACGCTACTTATTCGAAAGTATGTTACTCCTTCTAACACATTACAAAAAGGGTACTAAAATATATAAAACTAAAAGCAAATAAGAAAATAAAAAGTTCAACGAAAAACCAAACTGCCCGAAGTATTATAACAAGGATGCATACGAGTATTCTGTTGAACATCTGCTATTGTCCTAGGTCCTCATGACAGTGCTTGTTGTTAAACTTTGCTTTTTATACTTTCGTAGGATAAAGGTATTTCATTTTGTGGAGAATGTCTGAAGGATCAGCATGAGATATTTTGAAATGCTCCTGAAAATGTTTAGTGAAACTGAATGTGTATATTTGTACGGGAATCTTTCCCCCATCTTACCAGTATACTATCGTAGGAATTTTGTGGTATTTTCTTTTAGAAATTTTAATTTTAAAGGAGAATGCCTTTTCTGATGTATTTGAAGACGTAGACATACGATTAGGTACAATATTCGCTCTTGACCGACTTACCTTTAGGGGATGTGTTCCGGGTGAGTAAAGATACCTAGTAACTTGACTAAAGATTGGGTTTCAAACCCTTCGGCATTGGGGAAACATATTTTGACCTTTCTTAAATTCTTAAAAACAAAGCGGAAGTATACTCTACAAATGGAATCAACACGGGAGAAAGAGACCACTGCATTCCTTTGAAAATTCTGCACAGATGGGCGGGTTTGACCAGGATGTTAAGATTAGACGCGGTTCCCTGTACGCCTGTACGCTGTCATAAATATATTCTTAGTTGATAAAGCTATGGTGCCTATCGACAAGTGACTTCTGAGTTTATGCTGGATTTGAAAGATATATTCAAATTGTCAACGAAATACTTAAGACGTATAACGGCAGATAACATCTTGTGGGAAGTGCTAATGAATGCAATGACTACGTACTCATATATAGTACACATATAGTCAGAATTTATTTAGTTTTAGGCAAACGATTGTGAGGGCACATTAACGGGGCATGTTCTCATCCACCTATATCTTTCAATTTGAAAAAAATTGGGAACGTATGTATCACTTCATAACCGCACGTAGCGGGTTCAATAAACTTTTTTTTACCATTTTTTTTTTTTTTTTTAAATATTATCTTACGCCTAAGAGTATTTTAATGCAACTAAGTAATTGTACGTAATGTCGGTTTCTGTAGCTTGTAGTTTTCGGTAACGCAGGTTGTTGGTCAACGTTACCTAGCCAAGAATTAAGGCACTTGACAATTTCAGACTACACGTATAGGGGTTTATTCATATACATAGTTGCCCGGGGACTAGGAGGTAAAGAAACCAATAGGCACAATCATTCTACAACGGAAAAGGCAGTGGATTAGTTGCTTGTTCGGAGTGTAACGCGCTTGACCTGACTCCAGCTCATTCCTAAAGAACTCGATTCAACCTCAGCTGTTTTGCGTCACATTTGTCTAGGGCGTCCCCCTGCTCTGCCTGTCCGGGTGCGCGGATTGCACTGCATGACGTATTATGCAGTGAAGTTGGTTGTCGTTGCGTCATAGTGAGTAGCCGATATAGTAGTGCGTATAGGTTTTTGGTGCGTTCTCTGGTAGAGTGTTTGTTAGAGATACGATTGGCCCAAAAGATACTCAAAATGATTCCAGATTTCTGCTAACGAATGTTTGCAGCTTGCGTGTAATAGTAGTAGTAGAAGAAGAAGAACTCTGCTCATAAGGTAGTACTGGGTCTACATTGGAGCTTGGTTCTCATGCTGAAAACATTGCTTCTCCAGACTTTGGACAGCATTCTGAACGTAGATTTTGCCTCCCGATTCTGCTGCACACATTCAGTTCGGTGCCACCGCGGTTAGCCAAGACCACACTGAGATAAAGAAAGTATTCTACTTTCTCGACTTGCTGTCTGACAATGTTGAGTTGATTTGAGCGGGGGGAGATTGAATGGCGCAGGGCTTTTGTTTTGGGTGTATTTATTTTCAGTCCCACTTTCTTTGCCTCAGCTTCTAGATTTTGGTTCATTGTCCGATGTGAAAGTAAGCAATAGTCAAGGTGCTGAAGGTGGGATGTCGTAGTCCATTGAATTTAATGGTTTTCTTTCGACAATGCTGCTTATGGGCTGTTGCGCCAAATATGTATATATTATCTTGGATACGACCTCAGCCCTTTTCGGATGCTTATCCCTCTTTTCCCCTCCTTCGGGAACTGCTCATTTTCCCATGGTCTCCGTATGAGCGGGTGTAGCAGTTCAGCCGATGTATTTGGAGCCGCTTGAAACAGTTCGGCAGTGATGCCGACAATACCTACTGCTTTATTTTTCTTATAAGATTAGAAAACTGTTGCTGTCTCTGCTTTTCTGGGACGTCCGGTGCGAATTCGGGCAAAATGTTCTTTCCATCTAATGACTTGATCCTCATTGGTGATTACAAGGTTACTGTCTAAACTCTTCACAGGGTATTGTTTGGAGTTCCGACCACCAGTTACTACTTAGTGATGCAATAGACAGCCCTAGTATCGTAGCTGCTTCTTCAGCCAATGAGGCAAGAAAGTTGATGTGTTGCTGTTTGTCTCGTCCTTTACTACGACGCATGTTTTTTTTTTTGCCACGGAATTGGCGTTGGTTTAGGTAAAGCTTCGATTTACAAAACTGAACAAACACTGAACGGTTAATTTTATGCAGGATTGCTCAAGGGTTAGAGGATTAGAGTCCGCTGCATTCGAAGGGAGATCGCCGATATATGGATGCTCCATCACGACAATGCACCCAGTTAAACTTCGGTGGTTGTGACCGAGGAACTGGCCAAACACAATGTGGTACCGTTGCCACAACCATCCTTAGGTTTTGAATTGGCTCCCCCGATTTCTATTTGTTTCCCCGGATCAAAAGGAGCCTGAAAGAAGATCGTTTCGGTATGATTGAGGTGGTCCAAGCGACTTCGACGGGATGCCGGAATAGCTCGCTGTTGTCGACTTTCAGGGGGCGCATGAACAATGGAAAAAGCAACGGTGTATTGGATACGGGAGAGTCATATTTTGAAAAGATCAAACTCAAAGTGCATATATCTTTAATACATTTATTCTTATGACTTCAGTCCCCATACTCATTGAATAAACCCTGTGCGACAATATTATGGAGTTTGGTATACCTGTATTTCTTCAATTGCTTGTAGTCAGCCCCACAAAGGTACATAATACAAGTAGATATGTACATGCATATTTATTCAAAGCAATCTTATCCTTCCTTTGCTATGAAATGTAAAATTTGAATCCTTACCGTACATCTCATATCCTTAGTCCTTACCCAAAACCGTGGCTGTGCAAAATTTTGGATGAACTATGTTTGTACATACAGTAATCATTACGTGTCATTACCATTTGATAAACTCATGTCCCTACTAAAGCCAAACAGGAGACATGAACCGTCTGATTAGGTTACTAGCCACAACTCGTCCACAATCTACACACAGTCTGATCCCAAAATGTCAATCCCTCAGTATACTCGTCATGGACGTATTTTCCGCATGGTATGAAGAAATTGCGTCTATCGTTCTAGTCAAGTGAAACAATATAGTCAGTGAACACTTTATATGGATATTTCAAGACACTTGGGGAAGAAGTATATAAAATAGGATATCGTCATTAACACACCATCTCGATAAATCTGCGATGCCTAAAATTTACCACCCATACTGTAGTTGTAATGTCATAATATGGTAAACCAATTGCTGACCTAATATGTTAGGAGATATAGTGAAATGTAAGGAGTCTCGAAATTGGCAACTTAACATATGAAGGCAATATGCTACCAGACTAAAATTTAATAATTTGCAAACTACTCGTAGCCATTCCATTAAAATTTACTAATTGGGTTGTCTAGACAAAGTCTTCTCCTATGTCGTCAAACAGAAGAGTGTGTTTCATCTAAGAAAGTTCATGTGTTTGTTCAGATAAGTGCCCAGGTTATAGGGGGAGTATTGTTGACGAGATAACAATGAACACTGTAGGATGGTTACTGGTGGCTTGAAGTTGTCTGGTAGTGTTGTAGTTATTTTGGATTGACATTTAATGAACAAAGTCAATATTTTAAAAGTTTAACTGGACTTTGGGTCTAGACTTTATAAGCACAATAAGAAGCTTAGCATCTATTACATATGTATACATGTACAAGCTGAAAAAAAGAAAATATAACTCCAAACAAATTCTGCTGGTAGCAGAAGTTTATTTTGGTCCTGTGAATATTATTATGTATGATTGAATTTTGTTTGTCGGTATGGGAAACGCTTAACTGGATGGGAGGCGCAACTGGTTTGTCATACAAATGTGCAGCGAAACCCTGATTTACCCATTTGGTTTGAATTCTCTTGTCTTTCTAAGAAAGCCAAGCAAGCATTTGAGTGATGAGGATTTTACAGTAGTAGCACTCACGACATCATCATAATCGCATCGTCCCTCTCCACAAGCGTCGTAGACTTAAGTGTCAATCAAGCCTAGCACATTAAGATGTTTAGCGAATAATTTGTCTGCAAACTTTTCTGCTGAGAAACAGCTGCAATGCAGTCGCTTTCTTACAGGGGTCCGCGAACATGCGTTAAGATAACCAGCATCTTGGAGGGTCATACCGCACACAATTGTATTCATGAGAATCTTAAACACCAATGAAAGCCCTAGCCGAAGACCCTATGTTCAGGTCCTGAGAAAACCTCCTCTGAGCCTTGCTTGGCAATCTCATCGGAGATCTCGTTCGCCAAGATCCCATGGTGACCTAGAATTCAGATAAGAAGTCAGCCCTGCGACCAAATTCAAAAAGTTTTTACATTCACGAACTATTTTGCAAGTATTTAAAGGGTTGAGCAAGGCCCTAAGCAACGATCAAACCTTTGACTGGTTTTGGAGCCAGCCGTAAAAATACAAATTACACGGAACAGGCAAAAGCCGCACTCAAAAAAAATAGAAAATTTTGATTTTGACCTGCTCTGTTTACTGTGGTGTTGAAAGGGTGAAGATATATCGCTTTTATTCATAGAAGGCAGGTCAATGTTATGTGTTTCAGCCACAAGAACCAACACAAGGGTCGTATTATTCCAAGAAAATAAATCTTTATTAATTATAACCCTTATAACGGAGTTGCTGGGCTGCTTGATTTATTGTTTTATAACTTCGAAAATAGATTTAACATTGCTTTGTTGGTTTTATGAGGGTACTTTAGTTTTGAAATTAAAAAAAAAGAAGTTGTTTTCCCTTTTCAATATGACGTGGGCTTTTATAAGGGACTCAACCCTGTTTGGCATTGAATCGTAAAGGTTAGTGATATAGCTGGTGTCAATTTCTTCATACCAATTTTTTTCGATATGACTTTTTCATTCCTGGAAATGTCTGGGCTTTATATTTTGGAGTTTTACATCCATTCGATGGATGGATGGACGTGCTCAATAGGACTCACATCAGGACTGTTTCCGGGCCAATTGAGTAAATTTATCGCCAGTTTTTCATTGTAACTTTAAACCTGGGAAAAGAATTAGTTAAAATCGATTAAAAACACCATAAAGATTGATAAAACTACCAAAATAGCAGTAGACAATTCATTGCTTACTTTTGAGGTAGTAAAGGAATTTGTCTAGCTGGGCTCTATGGTGAGCTCTGAAAATGACATCAGTGCAGAGGGGAGATCAAACGAAGAACTACTCTTGCCAATCATTGTTTTTATGGGCTAAGAATGCAATTGAATAACAAAGTCCTATCTCGAACATAGCATGGCATAGCCATGGACTTTCTCAAAACCGGATGAGGATGCCCTTGGTTATTTTGAGAGAAAAGTTTTTCGAGCGATTTGGTCCCGTCTGCATAGACGGTGAGTGGAGGAGAAGGGGCAATGCCGAACTATACGGCCTATATAAGGAAATCGACTTAGCCCGAAGAGGCTAAGATGGCTAGATCATTTAGAGCGAATGCAGCCCAACGTTCTCGCCAAGAAAGTCTTTGAATCCACCCCGAATGGACGGCGCAGTAGAGGAGGACCTCGCGTTAGGTGGCGCTAACAAGTGGAGTGGGACCTCAACCAACTTGGCGTACGCAACTGGAGGCAGCTGGCTCGTTACAGTCCTGGCTGGAGAGGTTTGTTGGTTGAGGCCCAGGTCCACTCCGGACTGTAGCGCCACCTAAGTCAAGTCAAGTCATTCATTGATTACTTACGGTCTTAGCATGATGGGAAGGTGTGGAATCGTACTGAAACAGGACACCCATGTGATACTGGCTCACTTCCACAATAGTCTAAACGAATCCATTTTCTATAACCTCCTTGTACTTCAAAGCATTTGTGGATCCACCCACTATCAAAAGATTTCCAACTCGACCGGCAGTTATGATTCCCAAACCATGACTCCCCTAGACCTCTTCGGACGAGCTGTAACACATTCTCCCTTCAACCGTTCTCTTGGTCGATGTCGAAATGTGCTCTTTCAATCTGAAAATTCCAGGTTGAATTTGAACTCATCTGAAAATATGACCTTTTGTCATTCATCTAGGATTCAATTCTACTTTTCTCTTGCCCATTCCAGACGACTTTTCTTAATTTTTGGCATAAGACGCGGTCTTTTTGCCGTCCGGTAGGCAAATAAACTGGCTGCGTTAAGCCATCTTAGAACTATTGTCACAGAGACGTCTGTGCCCCCAATGGTTTTCGTACTATCTCTCTATGCTTGTGGTGCAGTAACGAACCGGTTCCCTAACGTTATCCTCTTTATATGGTGGTCGATTGTAAGAGTAGGTATGTATATTTTTCGACCGCTTCCACTTTTCCACTCTAAGACACCACTTTCTTAATACTTTTTTAAAAACCTTCTTATCGTCGATTCATTGAATCCTAATCGACGAGAAATTTCTCTCAACGTTTCACCTCCCTCCTTAAAAGAAAGGATTTGACCCGTTTCAAATTTTGTTAACTGTCTACTGTTCATCGCGCACTTTTCACTTCACAGTCAAAAAAACGAAAGGAAATCAAGGCGACTTCGAAAACAAGGAAATCTCGGACTGAAATAACTACTATGAATCCTAATTACTCGATAATGAAAAGGTTTTTACCGTTCAATAAAAGAAAAAAGGAAACAGAGCAGTTCAAAGTCAAAATTCCCTGTTTTACTTAAGTGCGGTTTTTTTTGTATGTTAGTGTAAAATACATTTCATCCCTGACTCAGACTGTGACCAAAGCCAGTCCTGAATACAAAGAAAGTAGATTTTGTCTTTGTGTGTCAGCCGAAGCTCTTGCGTTATTACGTCAGACGGGCTATCCATAGGAGATAAGTTCAATAATGCATCTAAAGCCAAACCAGGCGTACTCGACAAAGTTCCTGTGCAGCCCAGATTGTTTCATATAAACCAATTGAGCTATTGCACGATGAGGCATATTGTCTGTATAAAACTTCATTTCCATGCAACTAAATACTTGTAATAGTTAATATAAACATATTGTAACATTGACAAAAGTACCACCGCACCGCATGGTTTGTGTACCAAACGAACTGAAACAACGCCACCTAGCCGCCGAACCTGCTAGCGTGCCAAACGGTTCACTCCATATTTCGCCTACGCCGCAGTCATCAATTCATCCCTAGTGACATTTAGCATGTTCTAGAACTTCTTGTATTTGGTATAAGTACACCGACCACAACCACAGTCGACACAGTTGATAATAAGGTGAATACAGCGATTGAAAGGGAGATTCGAATAGTGGTGAAAATAACCGATATTGTGATTGAAAGTAAATTTGTAGATACCGTTTAATTTGAAATAAATAGAGATTAAAGTGATTCGAATATTGTGTTAAAGTGACGTTGATCATTGTTAATAAATAAACAGTTGAAATACTCTAAAGAGATTTTATTTGTACGAACACCCCATATTATAATATTGTTGTATGTTTGTCTCGAACAAAGTAAAATATTCCAGTGAATTATATCCTGTAAAGGTCGTATCTGAAGTCTCCTTTCGAACATCAGCAAGGTATTCGAAAAAGTGATCCATAGAGCGCTAGCTAAGTGGGTTGAGGACATGCACCTAATTCCGTATAACCAATTCGGTTTCAAGGCGGGGCATGATACCATACATGCCGCGTCTAAACTGGAATCGGATATCCAATGGAATAAAAGTAAGAAACAATGTACGTGTGCCTGTCTGGTTGATTTGGAGAAGGCTTTCGATACCGTATGGTTAGAGGAACTCTTCTACAAGTTGAGCAGGCTGGGCACAAGTAATCCACTGCTGTATATACTTTACGACATGCCCACCAGTAAGAAGTTCATCGTGAAGAAGTTCAATGTGACGTCTGCTGGAACTTTTGAAGTTAAAAATGGTCTGCAATAGGGTGTGGTTAATTCGCCGATCCTATTCAATATTTACACGAGATTAAGAGATACTGCGACGACTGGAAGCTGAAAATCAACTTTCAGAAGTCGGAGACCATCCTGTTCAGAACGCCGTTGTCTGGGGCCTCTTGGGACACCAGAAAGAATTGGCGAAGGTTCTCAATCATGGGACAGCATGGCCAGCCACATGCGAGTCGAAGTTTAGTCAGGTACCTTGGGGTCTGGCTAGATCAATATGTATATTTTAACAAACATATAGATGCTGTTCTGACCAAAGTTGCTTTCGCCCTTAAAAAGAGACAGTTTTATAGCAGCCAACTCGATGTGTGGGTGAAGGTAATCTGCTGCATGGCCCTTATTCGGCCTGTGCTCGCATATGGATGTCCCGTGTGGTTCAACGTGGGGCCAAGCTTGTTGGAAAAGATGCGGGTGTTTGAGAGGGCTTGCCTTCGTTTATTTAGAACACCAGAATCTGAGTACATAAAATTCTATCGTAATGAGGTCCTGTACAACAGGGCGAATTTAATCACAGTGGATAATTTCTTAATCAAGTTGATTCGAAGGCACATTGTAAGAGCAATGACCTGTTACCATCGATTTTATATATTTATTTATTTATTTTTATTTATTTATTTATTTCTATTTATTTATTTTAATTTTTATTTTTCTTTTTGATTTTTTTTTTTTTTTTTTTTTTTTTTTTTTTTTTTTTTTTGTCGGGATAGGAAACACTCGACTGGAGCACTCAGACACAACTGGTCCATTGTACTGCCAGAGAGCAAACCCTGATTTACCCATTTTACTGGAATTTCCTTGACTTTCGAAGAAAGCCAAGCAAGCACTTCAGTGATGAGGAGCTTACAGTACCAGCACTCACCACATCCGCACCGAAGATCTGCCACCTGATACGAGCAAAGGCCGGACACTCACAGAGATAATGTTCCGCGGTGTCGTCGCTCTCTCCACAAGCGTCGCAGATTGTAGTGTCACTTAAGCCTAACACGTTAAGGTGCTTGGCAAAAGCGAAGTGGCCTGTCAAGACGCCGATAAGTTGTCTACAGTCTTTTCTGCTGAGAGACAGCAAGAATGCCGCTGATTTCTTACAGACGTCCGGGAGCATGCGTTTAGTCAACCTGCAACCTGGAGAGTCATGCCACACACAATTGTGCTCGTGAGAGACCCAATCGTCAATGGAAGCCCTAACCGAAGACGCTGGAAGACCCAACGCGGGTTCGGGACCTGAGAAAGCCTCCTCTGAGCCTTGTCTAGCAATCTCATCGGAGATCTCGTTCCCCAAGATCCCAGTGTGACCTGGGACCCAGATAAGAGACAGAGAATTCAGCCTTGCGACCGAGTTCAACGAGTTTTTGGTTTCACGAACTATTTTGGAAGTGGTTAAAGGGTTAAGCAAGGCCTTAAGCGCAGCCTGACTGTCACTACAGACACAAATGCTACGTCCCTTCCACCTGTTCTTCACAACATAGTTCATGGCCATTAGGATTGCATAAGTTTCCGCTTGGAAAACAGACGCATATTTGCCTAACGAGAAGTGAAGTCTAATGTTGTCGACTTCCACGAAGGCACCAGCGCCAGACCCTTGACTGGTTTTGGAACCGTCCGTGAAAATACGACTACATTCCATTCCCGGCTCAGACTCTGACCGAAGCCAGTCCTGGACACAAGGAAAGTCGACTCTGAATTTGCGCATCAGCTGGAGTTCTGGTGTCATTGCATCAGACGGCATATCCATAAGACAGGAGTCGTAAGATAAGTGTCGCGCAAGTTCATCAAAGTTCCAGTGTGGAGTATACCAAAAACCGCCTCGCCTAAGACGATGGATGGCTTTGATAGTGCAACCCATGATATAAGTATCAAGGGGAGGTAAGTTCAGCAAAGCGTCTAGAGCAGAGCCAGGCGTACTCGGGAAAGCTCCCGAGCAGCCGAGACAAGCCGTTCTTTGGAGTTTCGCACAAAAGGCAACCACATATTTACGCGAGAACCCCTTCCACCAAACAACCGACGCATATGCGAGGAATGGTCTTATCATAGCCGTGTAGATCCAGAGAACCTTATTCGGTGATAAGCCCCAAGTCTTGCCAAAAGCACCCTTACACTGCCAGAAGACTGAGAGCGCCTTGGATGTTTTCGACTCGACGTGTTTGGACCAATGAAGTTTCTTATCTAAAATCACTCCCAGATATTTGGCTTCATTGGAAATGCGAATGGTGACGCCTTTTAGTACTGGCTGAGTCAGTATGTTTAATTTTGTCTTTAATATTACGTAATATAAGCAATCATTTTTGTAATTTGCCCTAACAATTAATGCTTCTAAAAGATACCATATCTTGTAGCATAATGTGAAAAATATTATTTTGCCCAATAAATACAAATACAAATACCTCGATGAATAGCCTGATCTTTGGGGCTTATTACCCCAACAATCTATATCACGAGAGTGTGCGCCTTAACGGTTTTATCCCTCCAGAAGCGTTCCTATATCTTGATCAGAGAGGTCTGATCCAGGATAAGTTAGCAGTGCTGCTAATCTTCCACGTCGTCAGAAAAGCTGTGGATAGGCGACTCAACTGCGACCGAGACGTCGCACAGAGTAGTGTAGAGCGTCTCCGGTTCAGTAGGGCGGTTTCAGTCCGCGATATTGAAGAGGTTAGTAGGCAGCACAATTAATTTTGGTGGCTTAATGAAGAAGAGGGAACACCGTCTTCGTTTCCCCCTAATCCGGGTTAGCCTGTAACGGAGGCAGAGCGGGTCGTCTATTTGTTTTCTACAATAGCCATGGCCGGCTTACATAGTTTTAAGGTTTAAGACTACCTTAAAATTTATAGTTTTTAGAAATTGAAAAAAAAGGTAGTTTGTAAGTTTTACTTATCCTTACAAAAAATAAGTCCATATACTGAGTTTTTTCCACAATAAAACATTTTTCTTAGTTTTTCAATTTCTTAGATAGTTAATATAGATATTAAATAAAGTAAGTTAGGTTACGTCGAAAGACATAGATTAAGTGTTAGGATTAGCTTAGAGCACCTGCATGGGGTCAGTAAGTTATTACAAGATAGTTAAGTTAATTAAGTAAGTTTTAAGCGTTTTTTGTTTGTTAGCACGTAAGATAATATCCTGAATTCTAAAATAAAAAATGCATTGAAAATGAAATGACAAAAAGGTCGTATCTGATCAACAGTTCATTGAGGAAGAAAGAAAGATAGTAATAAAATATTAGAGGTATTCAAGCTTCGTTGTATGGTCTTGTACCGTTGTAAAAGTGTAAAAGTGTATCATTTTCTTTCAACAACAAAATATACTGGTTGTCATTTTGTTACACTTTTACACTTTGCGGAGAGTGTAAAAGTAGGTCCATTCGCGTTCAGAATCTAAAGCGTTTTAATATGCTTTGGTGCTCTAAAGTGCTCGAAGTGTATTTGCGTACTGAGTAGCGAGTATTTCCCCTCTGTGCTTGAATGTGCTCGTAGAATTTCTGCCTGCACGAATGTAAAAACTGACCAGTGGAATCAGCTGATTGTCAAATCCGTTTCAAAAGGTCAGTAGACATACAAAATGGATGCAAAGATCATTTCATTTTCATTTTTAATGCATTTTATTACTTCAATTCATTATATCTTACTTGCTAACAAAAACGCTTAAAACTAGCTTAATTAACTTAACTATCTTATTCTAACTTACTGGCATGCGGGCGCTCTAAGCTAAACTTAACTCTTAACCTATGTCTTTCGACGTAATCTAACTAAATTTATTTATTGTAACTTAACTAACTAACAAAATAAGAACTAAGAAAAATGTTTATTGTATAAAAAACTTAGTAAATGGACATTTTTTTTTTTGGAAACTAGTAGGTAAAACTTATAAACTACCTTAAAAATAAACTTAAGCTAACTTAACTACGAAGTGTAACTAAATACACTCGTTTTTTTTTTTAAGCCAAGTGCTGTGCTTTTTTTTGTTCTGTGTTTTTTTTTTTTTTTTAGCCAAATGCTGTGCTATTTTTTTATTTTTATTTTTTTTTTTTTTCTTATTTTTTATTTTTTTAATTTTCTTTTCTTTTTCTTTTTTTTTTTTTTCTTTTTTTTTTTTTTTCTTTTTTTTAATAAAATAAACTTAAGACTACCTTAAAAACTATGTAAGCCGGCCATGGCTATTATATAATAATAAAACACGACCCACTCTGTCCCGTTACAGGCTAACCCGGATTAGAGGGAAACGACGATGGCATTCCCTCTTCTTCTCTAAGCCAACAAAATTGGTCATGCTGCCTACTAACATCTTTGATGTCGCGGTTGGAAACCGCCCTACTGTACCGGAGACGCTCTACACTACTCTGTGCGACGTCTTGGTCGTAGTTGAGTCGCCTATCCACAGCTGTTCTGGCGACGTGGAAGATTAGCGGCACCGCTAACTTATCCTGGATCAGACCTCTTTGATCAAGGTATAGGAACGCTTCTGGTGGGATGAAGCCGTTAAGGCGCGCACTCTCGTGATATAGATTGTTGGGGTAATAAGCCCCAAAGATCAGGCTTTTCATCGAGGTCATTGCTCTTGCAATGTGCCTTCGAATCATCAGAAATTATCCACTCTGATCAGATTCGCCCTGTTGTACAGGACCTCATTAGGATAGAATTTTATGTACTCAGACTCTGGTGTTCTGTACAACTGAAGGCAAGCCCTAAGGCAAGCCCTCTCAAACACCCGCATCTTTTCCAATAAGCTTGGCCCCACGTTGAACCACACGGTACATCCATATGCGAGCATAGGCCGAATGAGGGCCATGTAGCAGATTACCTTCACCCTTGCATCGAGTTGGCTGCTCTAAAAGTGTCTCTTTGTAAGGGCGAAAGCAACTTTGGCTCTGGCCAGAGCAGCATCTATATGTTTGTTAAAATATAGATATTGATCTAGCCAGACCCCAAGGTATCTGACTACACTTCGACTCGCAAGTGGCTGTCCGTGCTGTCCCACGATAGAGAAGTTTCGCCAATTCTTTCTGGTGTCCCTAGAGGCCCCAGACAACGGCGTTCTGAACAGGATGGTCTCCGACTTCTGAAAGTTAATCTTCAACTTCCAGTCGTCGCAGTATCTCTTGATCTTATCGAAGTCACGCTGCAAGAGAATTGCAATTACCTCAATCTTAGGCCCTGATCTGTACGCGACCAAATCGTCTGCGTACGCTATGGCACGGTGAAGTGAACCTATGAGATCGCTCGTGTAAATATTGAAAAGGATCGGCGAATTAACCGCGCCCTGTTGCAGACCATTTTTTACTTCAAAAATTCCAGCAGACGTCACATTGCCATTCTTCACAATGAACTTCTTACCGGTGAGCATGTCATAAAGTATGTACAGCAGTGGTTTACTTATGCCTAGCCTGCTCAACTTGTAAAAGAGTCCCTCTAACCATACGGTATCGAAGGCCTTCTCCAAGTCAACCAGGCAGGCACCCGTGCATTGCTTCTTGCTTTTGTTCCATTGGATATCCGATACCAGTTTAGACGCGGCATGTATAGTATCATGCCCCGCCTTGAAACCGAATTGATTATCCGGAATTATGTGCATGTCCTCAACCCACTTAGTCAGGGCTCTATGAATAAGTTTTCTATTCCCCGGATTGGAACTATCTTTATCCCTTTTGGGAATGGGCTGCACCACCGCTGTTTTCCAATGCGCTGGATAATGGGCATTATTCATTGCATTATTAAACAGGATGGTGTAAATGTTCACCGCTTCTGGAGGAAGATGTCTAAGCACAATGTTGGGTATGCCATCGATTCCCACGGATTTCTTTTTCCTCAGTGATTCGAAGATCGCTTGGAGCTCTGCCTTCGAAATGAACGGGGGATGTACCCTTTCATCGGCGACGGCATTGTTTGCCATGTATCTTTCATTGAACACGGTGAAACCAGTGTTCTCAGATCGCCAGTGCTCCATGTAATTTTGAAGGCAGAAGTTGTGCACAAGGACCCGATTCTCCAGGTCGTGGTTCGGGCAAACACTATCATTCACCTTATACACGTCCTGGAAAGTCGCTCCTATAGCCTCTACCTTCTCCTGCGGATCTTCGATCGATCACAAAGAAATTGTCATCCTCAGCTGCGTTATCTGGATCTATACCTGCTGTCACTAGTATTTGTACATTGTTCGTAGTTCGGGGGATTTTAAGACGCGGAAGATCGTTTTGATTATTCCTCCGAAAGATCTTGTTAATTTTCGGGAACATACTCGGGTTGTTGGATTTTACAGCCCGAATTTTCCTGTCCGAGTGCAAATTTACAGAAAGTCTGTAATTTTCTTTAATTAATTGCGAGAGGTTTTTAATCAACGACTTCAGCGTCCTTACCTCCACCGAGTTCTGTCTGTCAGTAAACTGTCTGTACCAGGTTTTTAATCTCGACAGCAGTCTACTTTTATGTTCGTGCAGTGCGTCAATCGTTGCATTGCGGTATGTGTCCACGTTGTCAGTGTGTTGATACCGAGGTATCGTACTGTCCATCGTTCGTTTTATTGTCTCGTCCATATGTTTTAGATATCTATCAATCTCCTCGTTTGACAGATTCCTATTAGACGGTAGGTTGAGCAAGTTCGAGGAGAGTGCTCTCGTCAACTGTCTGGAGAAGCGAGTCCAACGCGTTCTACTGTAATTGTGGGCGTGCAATTGGACAGACTCCTCCAATTCCGCAATTTCGTTGGGAATCGTTATTTCGGCACTGAGTCCGCAATGGTCACTGTCATACACAAAAGTGTGTAAGCAGTTTATCGTTTGTCGGTCCATGTCGGTCAGTTGTAACCGTACATCGAACAGCATTAGATCCAGATAAGATCCGCTTCTAGGATACGACGGACTATCCGTCGATTTTAAATCTAGTCGATACTTAGCACTGTACCGACCCCACCAATTGAATAGTAGGTTCCCTCTAGAATTTGGTGTGCTATTTCCCCAATCTCTATGTTTGGCATTTAAATCACCGGCTAAAATGTAAAAGTTATCTTCCGACTCCAGCCTAAGTATTCGAAAAAGTGTCTCGAGCTCTGAAATAAAACAAGTGGATTGAGTAGCTTCAGGAGCATAGACCGCGACCATATACATCCTCTTTCCACTATGGAGAGGGATATACACGATACATGCTTCCATCTCCCGGAATCTACGCACTTTGCCGCAGTACACTACTTTATGACGTAACTCTTTTCTAATGAAGATCGCGACACCTCCTCCTTGTACAGAGTTGGGTCGGTCTCTTCTTATAATATTATAACTACTGTGCCTCAACTTGTGTTTCTGGGATAGTTTAGTTTCGCTAACCAAAAGCACATCGGGAGAATGGTCCTCAAGCAACTTGAAAAGTACGGCTCTACGTTCGATCCTAATCAGTGAATTCACATTCACCGCAAGGATCTTTAAGGGTTGCTCCGCCATGTTCGTACCCATTACGATTGGTGGTGCGTTAGGCCCGGCAGAAGCGCGTAGATCTGGTCCACCCGTTTTGCCTGCTCCTGAATTTGTCGCTGAAGTTGACCCATCTGCCCCTGGATAGAGAGCAAGATAGCCAACAAATCAGGTTCAGCTTCCGGTGCTCTCGGCTTTGGGGCCTGCGAGACAACCTTCGGCTGCGACTGTACCGTATTCCCCCGGCCTGCCGCCATTTGGGCGTAGGTCACTTGGGGACTGACGGATTGTGCAGGAACACTTGGAACGGGCGGACGCTTCACTTCCACCTTCTGCTGACGAGCCAGATTTACTTTTTTAATGTATTGGAACTTAGGGCAAACCCGATAGTTTGCGGTGTGCCCCGTGTTCCTACATAACGCACACGAGAGCTGACTTTTTTCAGTCGCGCCGTCCCTACCTAGCGCGCATTCCTCTGCTTTGTGGTCTTTTCCACATTTCACGCATCGAGGCTGCATATCGCAGTTCGACGCGGTGTGCCCAAACCTCTGGCAGCGAACGCATTGTATCATGCCTTCGCTCCTCTTTACTTTTTTCCAGGTGACAACCTGGTAGTCTAGGACTTTGATACTCCTTAGACCATCCAGTTTGCTGTTGGGTGAGAGCTGAACCAGGAAGAACGGTAATTTCCGTTTCTCCCTTTTGGCCTTAGCTGTGATAAATGGCTTAACCCCTACGAAAGTGAGCCCATCGCACTCTTTCTCTTTGAGTAGCTTTAAGAGCTCCTCCGGTTCAGTAGACGGTTCCATCACCTTCAGAAGCATGGTTTGCAACTTTTCCCCCTTCGGGGTGAAGGAGAAAACTCCGTCGTCGATTCCCTTAATAAATTTTTTATTTTATGGTACTGCTCCACAGTGTTGCAGTGGATAGCATGCCTATCCACGCTTAATCGTTTAATATAAAAATTATTGCCTATGGCCGACTTACACAATTCGATGGTGTCCTTAAGCTCCATCTTGAAGGTGTTAATCGGCGGCACCCTCTGCTTTGTCTTCTGCTGCGACTGTTGTTGCTGCTGCTGCTGTTGCTGCTGCTGTTGTTGCTGCTGCGGTTGTTGCTGCGCTTGTTGCTGCAGTTTCTGCTGTTGTTTCGGCTGCTGCTGTTGTTGCAGTTGTTTTAGTTGCTGCTGTTGATGCGGCTGCTTTTGCTGTGGCTGCTGTTGCTGCGGCTGCTGTTGCTGCTGTAGCTTCGGCTTAGGCTGCCGTTGGGCCTTTGGCTGTAGCTGCTGTTGTTGCGGCTGTCGTTTTTGCTGCTGTTGACGTTGCGGCCATACAGTTTGCTGCTGCTGTTGTGTTTGTTGCTCTTGTTGCAACTGATGTTGTTGTTGGATGTGGTGGAGCTCCAGCTGTCGCTCCTTCTCCCTTCTGGCGGCTTGCTTGGCCTTGATGGCATTAACCCTCTCGTGGAGCTCCCTGATGGTCTCGGTTAGGCTGTCTACTTCTTCCTATTCATCGTCTGACTCAGAGGTTGCTAGATCAGCAAAGCTATTATTTTCTCCGGTGAATCGACCTTCTCCACCGTCAGTTCGAATTTTGCCACTTTTATTTTTTCCAGCTGCCACTGTAGATTTTGTTGGCGCCCCTCCCCTTACTCCGACCGGCAGCCTTTCAGTTGTATGGATGCAAAGTATCTTGAAGAAAATGCTGTGATGTGTGAATGTTCTCCCAACAACATTTCTTTTTAACTTAATATTCACACGTGTTTAATTTGTTCATTATAGTTTTTTTTAATGACAGTTGGCTCGGCATTTCCGCTCTCTGAGAGTCATGTCGTATTTGATAATTGATTAGTTTTTGGCTGGGAAAGTACGCGAACGGGCCTAGTGTAGTATTGATTTGAGCACATATTTTTGACAGCTAGTTGCTATCGTTTGGTTCTGTCAATTCATAAAATTTATTTAATGGAAAAAATTGCCCGAAATATGGACGAGGAATAGGCATTGTGTATAATATTATTGTGATTTAAAAAAACTAAAATCAGTTAATTTTTACATAACCTTCAGTGTTGCTACGAAACGAAAGAGTGCGTTCACTCTTTACACAGTTACAAGACCAGATACAACGAAGCGTAAATACCCCTATTATTTTCCCTTTTCAACGTTCAGCTTCAAAATTGAATGAAAATAATAAACAAAAATACAATGCATTTTATGACTAGCAACTAAAAATAGCATTTGTCATAGCTTTTCATGCAAAAAGAAAGTCCAAATTCATAATATGAATTTCATAGAAATTCGTTGGGGAAGAAGATTTGAAGACTACTGAAACATTGAGTCATGTCTTAAGCTCGCTCTGTCTAATATTAACGATTTTCGAGGTAAAACTTCTAACACGTAAGTCTAAGTTTACAAGCCCAATATCATCAAATTCAGTTAAGAAATTCCTGAGAAACATTTCTGGCACACACGTTTTAGAGAAGATTTTTGCTATAAATATGTGTAAACTGAAAGCCAACGTCATTGTATAAAATTTCTTTTAAATCTCTGTTAATGCTCTCCATCTAATAGAAAGATTTTTCCAAACAGCAATTTGCATTTTGTACAGCAATATTTTCATATTTTAATGCTTATTTCAATGACTAGCTACAATCTTTAGATAAAATCCAATTTAGCTACATGAAAAATAACCCAGCACATGTTTGTCAAAATGCTTGTGCACACAAATAAATTTAATAAATTCTCCAGGCTTCCTCCATCCAGTAGCACACACAACCCGAGCAAAAGTTACGTTACTAATGGCTCTTAGTGCTGGAATGGAACAGGAAAACAAGGGTAGATTCTATACCAAAGGTATCTATTCTTGGGAATTGTGATGCTGCCGTGTGGCATTATCACGCACGGGTTGTAAGGCACCCTTGCATATATACAATGTGCTTTTACTATTTTCTCTTCAATGAGTAAGAAATTTAATTTTATAGCAAATTTACTCGTACCATCCCTTGCAACTCTGCCTCATTACATATGTATGTATGTATGTACATCTGCACTCGTGATCACAAATAAATTTTAAAGTATATGATGTACATATAGAAAATATTAAGGTTTGCGGTTGAATTAAATTTTAAGTAAATATCCTTGAAGTTGGGTGTACGTATTGTAATAAAAGCTACCGATCACGCCGAATGCTTCTCAGGTTGAGACCAATAGAAAGTGTGAGCTTCTTTTTTTAATTAGATAGAATATTTGCACAACGAATTTAATTTCTAGACAAAAAATAAATAAAAATTGTTATCTGCGCGTCCCTAATATTTGCTGTCATCGCTTACCAAAACAGAACTCATCCCTGGGCTTCAACCAACCTTCTTTTATATTTGACTCCGGCTTTCCAGTCAAATTCCTGAATTTCCACTTCGCCGATGGAGTTCCGTTTGCCTAAATTCTGGCAAGTTCTGGTATCTTCTGGTTCAAAGCTTGTAGATGTCTTTCATGGCTTCTCGGCTGTTTTGTTTGTGTACTTCTGTGGTCGCGTTACAGTATGAAAAATTGATAGTCAAATCCAAATCAATTACTAGCATGCGAGTAAGTAGGCCTCTGAGCTTCACTCAACAGAGAAACAATTTTATGGTTAATTCGATATCTGAAATGGATCATATGATCTGACCAGTCCCTGTTAAAGTAGACGTGGTGTTGTGGAATGCAAATTTGCTACTTAGTTGCGCTTTCCTTAGTTTTATAGAAATACTAGCTTCTCCCGTGGGAACCCCACCAGAGCATACGCAAACCCGCTTCCAACACACAATTTATTTTAAATTCATTAAAACATTCTAAAATATGGACAAATTCACCGATCAACATCTCATCTAACAAAACGAAAAAATATTGCAATGGTTCTATGTCTACACATGCATATGCATGTACATAAGTACCTACGCATAGCGCGCCCATATACTCACACACACATACTATTGCAACGATAGCCACTGCTGCACGACTGCTGGCCGTGGTCTCCACTGAAGGAAAATTGTGGGGGATGATTTGATTAATTGTTTTTAGCATTGCTCAGCTTCAGGACAAAGCAGAAGGATGTTTTATACCTTAAATGAATCAGCGGAAAATTTACTAAATTCATCTATTTATTATTTTTTTAATCCGGAGAGCCAGTACTGAGCTACGGCTGTGGAATCAATATTTACAGATAGAAAATTCGATCTCAACCCCGTTTATGCAACTTCGACCTTGAGTTTCAGAAAATCCCTTCTTACCTCGCATCTAGGCAAAATAAGGAATAACTGCGCAAAATTGCAATCACCAACGTCTACTAGTTTTCGAGAAACGATGTTCACAAGGAAAATCGACTTTGCTTTTATAGTATTTAAGATCAATAAAATCCCTTTGAAGAAAACGCCTCCAAAAAGTAGGTGTGGCCCTATATGAAAGTATTTTCCAAAACTAGGTAAAAAAAACCCTAGTTATGAAGATAAATTTGGATAAAATATCCTTGGACGCTATGACCATAAAAAGAGCAATTAAAAAAAAAAAATAGGGGAATTAATGGTATATGTGCCTTTAACAAGCGTTACAAAACTATATGACAGGAAGCGCTTTCTTCAGAGAAATAAGCTTAAGAAGGACGATTTATCTGATAAGTAAGGTTGGATTATACTTTGGCAAAAAGCGTTAGACATATCAGCCTCTTCTCTTTACTTCTGAGTAGACATCAGTACGTCTATTCTCTGCTTCTGCCATTCATGACCTTGTATATAGAATCAAGAACGGGCTGGAGTGTTGTATTCTTTGAATGTTGTGCAACATAGAGGATGTTTTTTTTTTCTTTATCTTTAGTTGCATGTACATATAAATCTGACAGAAAGTATGGAGTAGAGAAACCATCGTAAGATGGACCTACGTATGTATCAGGCTATCCTGTAGGCTTCTAACTTTTGAGAGTAAATGTAGTGATAAAAAAACTGTCGAGGGTGAGAGAGCCTGTCCGCAAGGTGGAATTCTTTCGCCTTTATTTTGGTGCTCTGTTTTCAATTCACTACTCGTTGAAATGCTAAATATGGGGTTTCACATCCAAGGGTATGCTGACGATGTTTGCGAAATGGTTTCAAAAATATCTTTGGTCTGTTGCTATTTAGCAGAAAAAAAAACGTGAATCCTTGTGCTACCAGCTTGCGTGGGATCTGAGGCCTGCTAGCGGTACACTTGTGTACATACTTACACAGCTATCATCAGAACAATGCTCACCTATATTAAATCTGTCTGTTCTATATTCACCAGACTGTCTTGGAGTTATTAGCGACATGCGTTCTGTTTCTGGCGACGCTCTTAAGGCGCTACTCAACTGGTTACCGCTGGCCTTAGCTTTTTAGAAGAAGGCAATGGGAGCGCTGTATTGAAAGATGTCTGAGTAATGTGCTTTGTGCATTATGCCAATCGATATAATGAGCAACGCGAAGTGTATTTCACCTATGGTGAAATGTAAAGATTCAAATGAGCTTCCTCAGAGAATTATTTAGATCCTACGTACAAGTTTTGAATTGGAGGCAATTATACAACAGAGTTCTTTATGTGCTAGGGTTCCGTCTTTAAAACAACAAAACGGCGTTCAGGGGAATGGGTTTAAGCCAATTTTTTATCGGACCAAAATTCCGAAACAAGAGTACGCAGATATTAGACAACATGCTGCCAAGGGGCTTAAGTACAATGGACCGCTTTATGTCTGAGTGCTTCAGATAGGCTTACCGTTATACTTCCGATCGAATTCTTTCATTCAAAGTCACTTTAGGAAATTTCATCCAATATCTTATGGCTATTAAATAGATCCTACGGAAAATGTTGTGTCATCGAAAAAAGGGTGTTTAATCTTTACGAAAATAAAACAAGTCCACCTATCTGTCTGTCGAACTTAACTCTGCAGCTACATACCTGGGCTTTGTGGGCTTATAACCCAAAGCGAGAAACGATTTTTCCATTTAAGTCCCAGAATTGGTCTTTTGATTGGCCTTTCTGATTTTGCAAAATTACAATTTTCTCGAAACTCGCTGTCATGGTATAGTATACCATTGTTTTGGATAAAAATTCCAACTTTACTTTTATCGGCTGTCGCTCAGCTCTTTTGGTTAAGAATTAATATTCAAGAAAAATACATATGTATGTACTCGTATGGCATATAGAATAGCATGGCTTTCCAATTTTTAGAAATTTGTAAGAACATATTTTTTACCTTTAAACGGATTCAACACAACTGGAATTTTTTTTAAATAATTGTACATAAATAACAAAAAATAAATATACAATATGTATACCGTTGAGATGTTCTGCATGTTATCTTCGAAGGTCGGCTCTAAAAGAACTTCTACAAAACGTTTTAAACAAGCTCCGACAAAACTGAACTTGTACTCTTCTCCAGGAAATATAAAATTCCGTTAGTCGACCCTCCTTCTCTCAAAGGTATCAGCTTAACTTTCTCTGACACAGCAAAATATTTGGGTCTCATCCTGGATAAGAAATTAAGCAGGAAACCTAATATTCAAAGAAAGCTATAGTAGCACTTTTCTCTTGCAAAATAGCTATTGGAAATAGATGGGGTTTACAACACAGAATCACTATACGTATCGCATGAAGATGAGAGAAGTTCAGCGAAGCGTGCGACGTGATGTAGTTTAGTTTAGTTTTATTTTCATCTACCGAGCTTGACTCTAACAGATTTCAGATAGATAATTCAATAATATAACAATAATAAGTAATATTCAGTAGTATAAAAATTCAAAATTACATTTATGTATTTTAAGAAATATCCAGATTCAATGTTGATAATTTAAATTTCAATCACATAAATCTATTTTGTTACAGACAGACTTAAAAAGTTTTATACATTTAGTCATTGGTTCATTAAGACCTTAATTGTAAAAATGTCTAGGGTTCAATAAAAAATTTCTTGTTCGAAGAATTCTTTCTGGTGCATATAAATAAAATTTTTCAAGTATATCGGGACAAACTATACGATAAGAAAGGACATCATGGATATACAGTATACAATGAACATTTCGCCTTTTTTCTAAGGTATCTAATCGAATTAAAGCGCATCTTGTTAGATAAGGGGGCATAATATCAAGATTCCAATTCATTTGCTTTATAACAAATCTTGTAAAGGACTTTTGCACCCGTTCTAGTCGAATTATAGAATTCACATAGATTGGACATCAGACTATAGAGCAATACTCAAGGAAAGGACGCACTAGAGACATATAAACGGACTTAAGCGTATATGGGTTTGAAATTTCAGCACATATTCGCTTAAGAAATCCAAGCATCGAGTTTGCTTTAGCAACCACATAATCTATGTGGAACGAAAATGAGAGTTTCGTGTCAAAAATCACATCAAGATCTTTAATTTCAGTTTTACGAGAAAGACAGGCCCCAGAAATTGTATAGTCATTAATATGGTACACAGAAAAAGAATGACATTTATTTATGTTCAAGGTAAGTTGATTAAACTTACACCAATCAACTATTGTGTTCAAATCATTTTGAAGACAATCATAAATATTTTTAACACACAAAAAGATCTTTAAATCATCGGCATACATCAAGCAGTTAGCATGATTAAGCAATGAAGGTATCTCATTAATAAAAATATTAAAGAGCAAAGGCCTTAAGTGGCTACCTTGAGGGACACCAGATAAGACCTTAATGAGCCTAGATTGAGAACAACCAATTTTAACATACTGCTTTCTATTTAAAAGGTAACTAGAAATCCACTTAAGTAGCATCGAATGAATGCCAAAAGATCTTAGTTTGTTCATAAGAATACTATGACATACTGAGTCAAACGCCTTCCTGAAATCAGTAAAAATTACATCAACTTGATATCCCGACTCCACAGAATCAAAAAGATATTTTGTAAACAGCATCAAGTTGGTTAATGTGGATCTACCAGATACAAATCCATGTTGTTGCAATGATATTTGTTCCTTAATTGTGAAATAAAGTTTATTTGTAACAATAGACTCGAACAGTTTCGGAATAACTTAAAGTTTAGAAATTCCACGATAATTTTCAACCTTTTGCCGGGATCCGGCTTTGAATATGGGAGTTATAAATGAAAATTTCCATTCATCCAAAAATGTACCGGAAGCTAAGGATAAATTGAAGATGAGTTTTAATGGCAAAGACAAGGATAAATTGCATTGTTTAAGAACATCAAAAGGAATACGGTCAGGACCAGCACTTTGGCAAGAGTTCAAATTTTGTATGCCTTGTAAAACATCATCAATTGAAAAATACAGCGATCCTAGACATGTATTACAATCATGTGTATTACTATCAAAAGACAAACTAAGATTCGAGTGATCAACATAAACTGATTCGAAAAACTTTGCAAGGAGCTCACAAGTTGAATCGATGCTACAAGAAACAACACCTTCAAATTCCATATTTTGCGGGATACCATTTACCTTTCTTTTCCTATTTAAAAATGCCCAGAAACCTTTAGGATTCTTTGAAATTTGAGACTCAGTGTTCATTACATATTGTTTATTTAAAAATTTATTTAGAAATTCGTATTCACGACGCAATTGACAAAAATGTATTTTGTCCAAATCAGATCGTGACTTCTTGAATAATTTAAACGCTTTGTTTTTAGCATTCTTCAAATTTATCAGCCTTTGATTATGCCACGGTAATTTGCAAGACTGTTTTTTCTTTATAAGAGGCACGAACTGAGTAAATCCATAATATAATATATTTAAAAATTTGTCATAGACTTCTTTAAGTTGTAGACCAGAAAGAATGGTCGACCAATCAACCAAGCCAAAATAATTGTTCAAAGCATTATAATTAGCTTTTGAAAAATTATAACTCATTTCATGATTATTTAAGTTAGATTCTATTACTAAAGAAGTACTGCACTGCAAATCAAGACATAGAGCAATGTGATGAACAGAATTTTTCATTATAGGACATAAAACTTCTTGTACAGAACAATTTAAGTTATTATTCACAAATACTAATTCAAGAATTCTATTTAATGAATTATGACAATATTTTTTTTGAGAAGTATTAAAAGCAAACATAGAATCAATAAACGTTAACTCACAATCAGTTTTCATATTATATGGAATTAAACATTTATCATCATTTGAATATAACCATCTGATATCACCTAAGTTAAAATCACCCAAAACAATAAGATGTTGATGTTCAATCAGCTGAGCGGCAATGAAATCGATGTTGTTAAGATGACATTCATACACACATAACGGGCTTTTGCGAGGTATGTAGCTCACAACAAAGAATACTTCCATTCGTCCAGTTGCCCCGCCGCCAAGATCTACAGAAACGCATAGCTGTTCACTCTTAAAATCATCTTGTGGGAGAATAACGGCTTTAGTTGTAAGAGTTGATCGCACGGCAATGAATACTCCCCCGCCGCGCTGATGACCACTCCTTGGTGTTCTATCAAACGATAAACAGTGTAGAAATCATCGAATATTTCAGCAGTTGAGAAGTTGTCATTTAGCCAGGTCTCTGTGAGGACAATATGTAATGTCATACTCATGTAGAGAAACAGCAACAAAAACTTCATTGATTTTGGTTCTCATTCCCCCAGCATTTTGGTAATAGACAGTGATAACATTAGATAACGAAGAAAACAAAAAAGAGGAATTAAAAGAATTCTCGTCATTGTTTACATTTGCACATTGTCTGTGCTCTCGTTTTTTGGAACGAAACGAAAATTTCTAACATGCACATTCAATGGCCAGTTATCAGCATTCAATGCATCATTGATAATACATGCAGGAATACCAAGGCGAAAATTAATAAATTTAAATGATGACAGGTCGGCATCTCTTTTGTAAAGGGGAAAACAAGAGGGAAGATTTACCGGAACACTCAGTTTCTTCGATGCATACGCCAGTATTGATTCCGCTTTTGTGGTTGTGGAGAAGCGAGAGAGATGAAGCCATTTCTTTGCCGAAATTACCTCAACTTCTTTGTAAGCAGAGTCTTTACCGATGATTTTCGGCTGTTTTTTCATGTTCCGTTTCCTAGTATTCACTGTACTCCACTGCAGATTCACTGGTTCACTCAAATCGTTAGAATTGGCGTTGGATGAGAGGTCAGTGACATTTACAGAAATAACCGGAGGTTCTTCAGGAACAGTATTTGTGTGGGTTACTGCATTGTTTACATTTTGCACTTGTTTGTTTATTGATTTTGTATTATTATTTTCGTGCACTTTTTTGTCTTTGTTAGTAACAGGTGATGGCTTAATTGTTCGAGGTGGACTGATTTCTATGCTATTTTTTAGGGATTTCATTTCCTCAAGTAGAGTTTGAACAGTTTTGCCTAGTTCAGCAACTTTACACACTAAGCCAAGCACTGGGACACTAGCACAAGCATTACACTTCCATGAAAAGTTTGTACTTGACTTTAAGAAGTTCAAGGCACCTTCCGATAAAGTTGCACATTTATCGTGGAATTTTAAATCGCAAATACCGCCGCATACAATAAAGTCTTTGGTAACGATTTTATCGCACTTAGCACACTTTTCGGACATTGCGTTTATTTAAAAAGAAGTTTACTTTAGATAGAACAATAAAACACGTCTGTACACTATGAGTGACACGCAACTACATCAACGCGTTGGCTACAGAAGCAGAAGAAGCTGGACGGAGGTGCGACAGCAGGACCATCTACAGAATCACCGAAGAGCTGACAAGTGGTCGCAGCTGCAGCCAACACCCAGTGAAAAGCCTAGACGGCTCCTTGCACATTTCGGATGAAGGTCAGCTCAAGAGATGGAAAGAGCATTTTTCTACGGTTTTAAACCGTGTATTCGATAGCGATATGCTCCCAAATCAGACTGAGATGCCCGAGGTAAGAAGTTCCCGAATACGTACCACCACTCCCAGTAATGATGAGATCACTACCGGAATCAAGGCCCTCAAACACAACAAGGCGGTAGGACTTGATGGTATTCCAGCAGAACTCTTACGAGCAGGGCCAACAAGATCAGCTCAGCTTCTACTTCCACTTATAGAGAGAGCTTGGGAAGCTGAGAGCTTTCCTAACGATTGGAAAAAGGGAATGATCGTCAAGCTTCCTAAGAAAGGAAATTTAATGGAGTGCGGGAACTGGAGGAGTATCTGTTTGCTGCCTGCTGTAGCTAATATAATAGCTAAAATCATCCTGGAGCGAATCGAATAACAACTCGAAAACACACTCGATGTCGAACAAGCAGGTTTCCGCTCTGGACCCTCCTGTACCGACCACATCAACACCCTGCGGATTATCATCGAACAGTGCGTTGAATATCGATCACCACTCCACCTGCTGTTCATCGATTTTGAGAAGGCGTTCGATAGTGTCAATAGGGAGTTTGTTTGCTGTGCCTTACGCAGGAGACGTATTCCCGATAAACAAAGTTACATTATGAAGGCTCCAAATGTCACGTTCTGTACAGAGGAAGGTTGTCTGAGGAATTTGAGATCCAAAGTGGGGTAAGACAATTGTATCATTTCACCAATATTATTCCTACTGGTGATTAGCGATGTACTTCGTGCAGCTTTGTCGACGGGAAACGAAGGAATTCGATGGACTCTTACATCTCAACTGAGACACCTTGACTACGCTGTCGATGTAGGCTTACTCTCTCACAGAATTACTTACTCTCCATCAAATGACAGCAGATGTGGAGATGGAGGCAGGCGTCGTCGGGCTGAAAATTAATACGGGAACAACAAAAATGATCAGCCTTGGAACAAACTCATCGGCATTGATATGCATTCTTGGACAACCGTTAGAGAAAGTAGAGGATTTTCAGTATCTTGGGAGTATTGTCTCGATCGATGGTCGAACCAAACTGGATATAGCCAACAGGATCGCCAAAGCAAAGTCCGCGCTCGAGATGTTATCCAAAATATGGCGAAGCAATGTAGTCAGTTTGAACACAAAGATAAGACGGTTCCGGTCCAACGTTGATCCGTGCTGTTATATGGTTGCAGCACGTGCAGAGTGACCACTACTATCACCAAAAGTTCGTTAATAGGTGCCTGCGCAATATCTTAAGGATTTTCTGGCCCAATCGTATCTCTAACGAACACCTTTACGAGGGAACGGGTCTGGAACCAATAGGCACAACCGTTCAACGGCGGAAGTGGCAGTGTATTAGTCACACGTCCCGAAAGTGTGACAGTTCCATAGCGAACCATGCTATGCAATAGAACCCTTTAGCTCAGGATGGCAGAAGACCTGGCAGTTCGAGGAGAACATGGCGCAGAACAGTCGAGAAGGAGACACGGCAGTTGGGGAAAAGTTGGGGGGAACTTAGACACATTGCCAGAAACCGTACACGGTGGCGCGTAGGCGTAGTAGAGGCCCTAGGACCCACAAGGGGATACAGGACATAAGTAAAAGTATCCCACGTCTAAACTCTGACAAGAACTTTCTCGTCACCATCCCCTTCAGATCACTCTGGAATGATAATACATTTTTAGGAGATGGGTCAACCCACGTCTGCACTGACGGCTCAAAATCAAAGGGCGGAGTTGGTGGAGGTGTTTTTTCTAACAGGCTTAATCTTAAGCTCTCCTTCCGTCTTCCAAATCATTGTAGCGTGTTCCAGGCGGAAATATTGGCGACTAAAGAAGTATTATCTTGGCTTAAGAAAAACGTGATATCTGCTAGAAATATCCGCATCTTTTCAGATAGCCAAGCAGAAATCAAATCCTTGGAATCGACCTCTATAAATTCCTTAGTAGCTCTAGACTGCCGATCGTCTCTTGCGGAAATGGCTGAGCAGTTCAATATTCATCTGTGTTGGGTGTCCGGGCATAGGGACATTCCAGGGAATTGTAAGGCCGATGAACTCGCCAGAATACGAACAACTATACCCATCCTCCGTGGCAAAGGCTCCTTAGGTATACCAATCGCTACTTGTAAACTCAAATTTAAGCTGGATGCTATCGAGAGTACGAATCTTAGGTGGACAAATGTACCCACATGTCTAGCGACAAAACAAATTTGGCCGAAGCTGGATATAAAACGTTCTAAGAATTTGATTTCTCTCAACAGATTGCATATCGCCGCTATAATAGGTGTCAGCACTGGACACTGTCTAATAGGCAAGCATGCTACAAGACTAGGCTTTTTGCGAACGACTTTTGTAGAAGCTGCAAAGATGAAGAAGAGGAAGAAACTATTCCCACCTTCATTGTTTCTGTCCAGCTCTCTCCCGTAGAAGGAAGCTCCACCTAGTAGCCCCCTATTACAACGACATAGGCGACCTGAAAAACATCGATATTAAGAGCTTCATAAGAAGCTCAAAATGGTTTAACGAGTGGGTAGGAGAAACTTTCTCCCATGATCTATGACATATCACAATGGACCTATTATTGGTCTAAGTGTATTGGCGAGCGGTCCAGTATCCTCTACGAAGATTTAGGCTGAATTCCAAGAATGATATTAAATAATCACCCTCCTTTTCTAATTGTGTTCATCTGGCAATGATGTGTGGCCTGTCTGGCCCGTCTGCAAGAAATTGGGATCTTTTTCTATTTTCTTATAAATAAATATTTATGTACGTAATAGCCTGTAACTCTGGCGAAGTTATAAAAAAAAAAAACATTTCACTCGCCATCAACAGCATATAAATCAAACCCAAAATATAGATTTGTTACAAAATGCTTAGGCATTTAATATTATAGAACATTCAAATAAACATTATCTTTATATAACAACTTGAAACCGAAAAATAAATCAGCACAGTGACGACGTAATGAATGAACTTTTACCCCAAAACCCTATAATAAATGATAATATTTATTGGAGGTCCAGGCACTTTAAATAATTTACCGACCTATTTCTAGTAGTTAAGAATCGTTTGAGTAATATTTGTTATGGAGTAGCACATACTCGTATCTGAATCTATAAATACATTTTGCCCGAAGCTGAGATGCGTACATACATCCATACATCTTTCATGAAGGATTCGTGTCCCAAAATACCATAAATTTGTAATATGTTGTGCTATCTATCTTTCA
Source organism: Brachypalpus laphriformis (assembly GCA_945910035.1). Classification (NCBI taxonomy): domain Eukaryota; kingdom Metazoa; phylum Arthropoda; class Insecta; order Diptera; family Syrphidae; genus Brachypalpus; species Brachypalpus laphriformis. The sequence continues at coordinate 133,686,121 of OX246755.1, forward strand.
GCTAAATCTCTTGAAATTAGTTTCCTTCTCAATATGATATGATGACGTTGAAAGCCTTAACGTATATTGAATCTGCTTTTTGATTAATGTAGTGAGGAATTTATAGGGTTGGCAGTAGAAAAGCTATCGAATCGGATTTATTTTGGAAAATTGTTTTTGGTTTGCCTTTCTATTTGCGCAGTAAACGTGAATAGTAAAATATTTGATATTGCTGGCAGGACTTTTTCATAGTCCTGATTTAGTTTCGAAAAAAAAGAATGATCCGCGTGCAAATGCAATTTCGTCGATTTAAGGTATTTTGTTTTGTTCTAGGTGGGATAGTTTAGGTAGATGGGTGCCCTGTTCATTAATTACTGCAAACGTTATCCATCAGATTTGGATTAATTGTATCATTTATTTATTGTTGTAGGCACCCTAAAAGATAAGCCGCTGGATGGGAACAACCCAGATGGAAATCTAAATATTAGGAGCTCAACATTATGTAAGCCTTTTAGCTCGGCGAAGAAGTAAATTTGGCGCAACAGCTCATTAAGTGTATAGGCCTACCGTCTTGCAACCACTCGTGTTGTGTGCATTCTATTTTTCGCACGAATGGAAGAGACCTACTGTTTTGTGCCGTATCCGAAGGGCATTCTTGTTTTTAAGAAGCTTTCTTGTGACAACAATATTCTCGGATAGTTATGTGTCAACTCGAGTTCATAAACCAGTTCAAACCGAGTTACAGCTAAGCCGGGTTAAACACAGTTACATTTATATCAAACCGAATTTGCAAATCCGATGGAACGAACCGAATAATTAAATGCCAAAACATCATTAAACCGAGTAAACACACGATTCGGTTTGAGTTGGTTAGGATAAGTAAATACAAAGCACTAACCCATAACTGTACCCATTTATAAAGTCCAATTGGAAGACAGTATATTGTTTGCAACTCGGTTTGAGAAATTTTCGGTTTGGTACATCATTACTCTCGGATGTTTGTCAAGCGTTCGCGAGAGGCAGGAACATAAAAAAAACTTGTTGGTGTTTTCTGCGATTCGAACATGGAACCTCACGTGCAGTTGTACGACACACTAACCACTGAGCAACGGCGCACGGTGGCTCATTTTGACTTTTTTGCTTGCAAAAATCATAACTTTTAAAGGAATAAAGATATCATAACAGTTTTTTTTTTTGTGCTTAAATGAGATTCCCAGGGCTACGAAATTTGTGAAGATTTAGAAAAATGCTTCACAGGGTGTTAAAGAATCTTCTCTTGAAATAAGAATTTCTCACCACAGGGGATAAGCAAATATTTTACTTCTTCTCAAAATGCACACATTTTAAAGCCCTGGGAATTTCCCTTAAGCAAAAAAAAAACTGTGACGATACATTTATTCGTTTCAGAGTTACGATTTTTGCGAGCAAAAAAAGTCAAAATGAGCGCTGCACTTCTCCAATGAAAGAGAGAAAAAAAAACAAATTTGGCTGACCTCGTCAAATCAAATATCTCTGGCACAAAGTTCCCGCAAGTTCCCGCAACTGAGTTTTCAGTATATAACAGGTGGGCCATCTAGTGATTTCTTTTTAAATCATAGGTTATTTTGACACCGACAGCGTTTTCCCACTCGAAATCTTGACAAAAAGTCAGTATTATACCTCCGCAGAACGAAATGAGTCACTTTACGCTTGAACAACATTGGGAAATATTAAAAACTTATTTCTAAAGTGAGTGCTGTGTAGCCCAAACATTGCGTTTTTTGAAAAGAAGTTTTGGCCGAAATGAAGCACCCACCGCGACTGCTGAACGCAAGTTTGTGCAAAAAGTTCATGAGACTGGTATGCTAGTAGACAACACTCATGGTCTCCGTCGTCGTACGGTGCGCACAGACGAGAATGTGGCTGCTGTAGCCGAGAGTGTGAGACTCAATTCACGAACATCAACTTGTAATCGATCTCAACAGCTCAACATTTCATGCACTAGCCTGAGGAGAATTCTGCACAAAGATCTGGGATAAATCGCTTACAAGGTCCAATTGAAACCACACGACCAACCGCTTCGTTATCGCTTCGCAGTTTGGGCCTTAGAGCAGCTTGAATTGGACAACGATTTTGGGCGAAAAATCATCTTTTCTGACGAGCCACATTTTCATCTCGGCGGCTACGTTAACAAACAAAATTGCCGCATCTGGGGCTCGAAAAACCCGCACGTTATTGTCGAGAAGCCAATGCATCCACAGAGAGTGACAGTTTGGTGCGGATTGTGGTGGCATCATTGGACCATTTTTCTTTGAAAATGAGGCTGGGAACAACGTTTCGGTCAACGGTGGGCGTTACAGAGCCATGTTAACGACTTTTTTTTACTGCAATTGAAGACGTATATTTGGACGACCTCTGGTTCATGCCGGATGGGGCGCCATGCCACAATCGGTCTTTTGCGCACCAAATTCCCAAATCGTGTTATCAGCCGTCTTGGCGATGTCAATTGGCCGCCTTGGAGCTGCGATTTGACCCCTTTGGACTTTTTTTGTGGGGAATCGTGAAGAACCGATGTTATGCCAACAATCCGGAAGCGATTCAAGCACTTAAAGCCAATATCATCCAAGCAATCCGTGAGCTATAGCCCGAAACCATCAACAAGGTCTTGGAAAATTGGAGTGATAGAATGCGCTACTGCGAGGCCAGCCGAGGCAGCCACTTGAACGACGTTGTATTCCATAATTAATGGGAATGTTTGCCCTTACTAATAAAGCCATAATACATGGAAAAATTTCATTTTGTTTATTTTATTCCTTTTTCAAAAAAAAACTTGTAGTTGGCCCACCCTGTATTTACAAATATATGGAAATTCATTTCCCGTTGGATTCAGGTCGGACTTTTTTTTAAACTGAACCTAAAGTCTAAAAATTGTGCCGTGTGTACTTAATTAAGTGTTTCAAAAAACATTAAATTAAGTAGTTTGAAAAAAAATATAAAAAGAAATTCTTTCAGTTTTGATTAAACAAATAAACAGATACGAGTATATCCCACAAAATGAAAAAGAAATAATTTTTTGAAACCCTTTGACTCATTTTTACACTCAAACCTGAGAAAAAAGAATCAATTTTTAGGTGACCTTCCAAGTATGGAATACATGTGGGTTTTATTTTAAACAGCTCCCTTTATTTCGTAAATCGGCAATATCTGGCGGCTGCAATTTTGCACAACGTTTAACAGATAGCTAAGGCCTAAGATCCAAACAAACAATTTTTTCTTGTGTTTGAAACTCTATTTTGTTTCCACATAGATATACATATGTATATCTGGACTAACCCATATATCAGTTTTTTTTGTATAGCAGCATTGTGAATTTTGGAATATGTACTCTTGAATGTTGCATATACAAAGAAAAAGGAATGGGAAGGATGCAGTTCTGACTCTTTGTTACCTAAGATAGCCATCTGGTTTGGTATCCAACATAGGATTCCTCTTATTTATTTATTTTTGATAAATAGATAAAATAATTTATTTCGCATTAAAGTTTTATAAAGATATAGTTTTCTGGTATTTAAAGTTAATTCATTAGAATGACAATAGCTAACAAAAGTTGCCTGGCAGGTTAATAGGTTAACATTTTTTAGCTTAGTGAGTTTTCAAGTTTACGAAAATTCATTTAATATAAGTTATCGGTATTTTAACGCGTACTTTAAAAATTTATATAAATTCATGTAGTTGTAGCCATTCAGGATACTAAGAAATTGTGAGCGGGTGAGCACATTATTTCCAAAGAATTCCCTCCTATGAGGGAGAATGAGGTAGATTCCAATGAAGTAGTATGCATTTTTGGTGGCATCGAGTTTGCAAACGGTACATAGGCCAACGGTGTCACTTCTAAATGCTCTGGCATTTAAATTAAGAAGACCACAACGTGCTCTCAATATTAAGTTGATCGTGTCGCGGGGATTTTTGCCATGAAAGTAGTTGGGAACATCAACGTGGCCGAGATTTCAGTACTCATCATGAAATTAAGATTGAAGTGCACAGCTTTTAAGTTCAGTCCAGTGTTTCTGCTTTAGCTTAATTAGTAGTGTACTGTGAGAGTTATACCATTCAGACTTTGCTGAATTGCAACTGAATTCTATCTCAACATCACGAAAAAGTTCTAAGCACTCCTTGGCCCAATAAATGGTTCTTCGTATGACGGGCTCGGACAGGATGCGAAGAAGCCTATTATGCGGAGGTGTGACTACTCTACGAAGGTATGCAAGAAGCAGTTTTAGAGTAGCTAGGAAGGCTTTAGGAAGTCCAAACGCGTCAAAACTTTGTAGTTTTTCAACTTGTATAGGTATACTCCCGATATCCCCACACTTCCGTTCCATAGAACATGATGGATCTTGACGCAGCTTCATGCATATTCAATTTTGTGGAATGAGGGATATGCCCATTTCTCATGAAATTTGAGCATGTAGAATTTATTGTGTTCTTAGGTGTTGTCAGTCTGTTGGTTACATGCTCAGTCCACGACATATTGTAATTTAGAAATACCCCGATATATTTATATTGGCTGGTAACGTTTATTTCGGCATCATCAAAGAACCATTTTTCACTTGCAGCCCTACGTCCACCATTTCGAAAGATGATAATTTCTGACTTACTCGGTTTTACTGTGAGGTTCCAATCGCAGCAATAGTTGTAGAACTTGTTGATCATCAGCTGGAGGGTGGTACGACTATCGATCAGTGGACAACATCGTCTGCGTACAGCAATATATAAATTTTAATTGTCCCACGTAGGCACCGCCCGGAAGGTAAGGCTGAAGGTCATTCGAAAATAATACGAACAACAAGGCACTCAAGACACCGCCTTGTTTCATACCCTTGTTGACATGGACGAACTCAGTCGAAGTCTTTCCATCCCAAACAGTTGCAGTGGTGTCTCGGTGGAGTGATCACTGCTATACTTATCAATTCTATATGAGTTTTGCCATAAGGGCGCACAGAAAACTTCAGCCTCAGTATATACACATATATGTAAATTTTAGATTCAGCAGTAAATAAGGTCGGATTTAAAAATAAATTCCACATTTAATCGATACAGGCAAGTAAGTAAATAGTTTTATTAAAGAATATGACTTAAAATAGAGCTTACAAAATTTGTAAACAAAATATACCCATATAATCATTGCATATATTGTCTTAAGTATAGGGTGGGTCATAAGTAACAATTGGCTTTAAAAATTAAATAACATTTCCATTTATATAAATTTTTTGATTTCATTTCTAATGCAAAAAAAAAAAAAATAAAAAAAAGATATTAAACATTCACAACTAAATGACGGAACAGAATTATAGAATTTACGAGTAATTATTATTTAATTTTGTTGCAAAGAGCATGTGTCGCCATTTTAACGTAAGAATCTCGCACTCTGAAGGAATGAACCCTCGATTAGTTGGTCGTCACCAGCAACATGGCTCCGAAAGTGATTTCCCGCGAACCGGTAGAAAACTTTCAATTCGCAGCGAGGAAAATATTGAAGGAGTAGAGCATAGTGCCCAAGCAACTCCAGAAACATTCACCAGAAGGCGTTGTGCTCATCTAGGAATGTCTCATATGTCACTGTGGCGCATTTTGAAAAAAAAGGATTTAGTCTTTTTCCCATATAAGGTGGAAATTGGTGTAAGAATTTAAACCCGCAGATAATCAGCAACGTTTAAATGTTACCCTTCGTTGTCAAGAATTGACTAGAAATGAAAATAGCCTTATTCAAAATCTGGTCATGAGCGGTGAAGTTCATTTTCACTTAAATAACATCGTTAACAAGTAGAACTCGAAGTTTTGGGGCACTGAAAATCCTAGATAGATTCACCAGCGTCAATTGTACCCCTGTAGATGTGCAGTATGGTATGACAATACGTCTGAGAGTGTTAGTACTTCTTCGTAATAATTCGTAAATTAATCGACCACCGATTTTGTCAGATTTAACGCCAGACGACTTTTTTCTTTTGGATTATTTGAAAGAGCACGAGTATGTGAGCAAGTCCAAGTCCCCGAGCTTAATGCCAATATTTATGCAGGAATTCGACTGCTTCAGTCAAAAACTTTGAAAAATGTTATCACTATTGCGAAGCCGTAAATAGCGGTCATTTAGTTAACATTATTTTTCGCAATTCGCGTAAAAAAATTCGCCATTCTGTTTGTTTTATAAAACAAAAAATAATATTAAAGAAAAGTATAAGCAATAAAAGATATTCAGTTCTTAAACCCCTTGGTGACTTTTGGGTCACCCTGTACTAAGGCGCGGATTTGAATAAAATCTTCAAATTTGCTTATGACGACAACAACGACCATTCTACTCAAAGCAAATGGACTCAATTAAAGCGGGATAGCATGCATACTTTCATACAAGTACATATGAGTATGCATCAAACAAACCACCACATTGAGCCTTCTTTTTTGTTTATAAGAAATCCATAACTTTCATATTGACTGAAATGTGCAAGCAGAATGAATCCGTACTTAGTGGTTTCCAACTTTTCAGATATCCCTCTTTTTTAATTCTGTTCAGTCTACATGAGTGGATTTGGCTTGTAATTATGGCACTGAAAATTGGCTCGTTATAAACGCAGTTAACTTAGAAATAAGTCCCATTGCATGAGCAAATGTTACATCTGGTATCCCATTTGAGCTTAAAATACATCATTTGGAAAAGTATTATGCATTTCGTTTACTACAGAAAAGTTGGTCTTATCTGTGGGCAGAAATATTGTAAATACCTCTAGATGTAAATTTGGATGCAGGAGAATGCTCGTTATCTGTGGCAAAGTGGGGAAGTTATTAAAAACTTTTTCAATTTGATTCTATACATAGAACCGCAATAAAAACGGATAGTTGGATATTCTTACATAAGTTATCAGTTACACAAATTTTTTACATTTTCATATTTTTTTTGTATTTTCTAACTTAATGAAGCCCGATACAATTTCAAATTTTACAAATTGGCTTTTAATCAAAATCTGTTTTTATTCGGAAGACCAATTTATGGCATTAATGTTGAAAATAGTTTCGAGCATATAGCCACCATTAACCGCATAGATCAATGGTAAGTCCGTAGTCATGAGTAACGCCAACTATGTTGGCTTCCACCAACACTAGCTCTGGACTACATTTGAAATGTTAAATAAGGTCCAATGATGCCATCAGCGTGGGTGTAATGAGGTCCGTAGGGTCTCTTCTGAATTCGTCTCACTCCATATGTGACAATTTTTCTTATTAACAAACTCGATAGGACAAAAATGAGTCTAATCGCTGAACAGAATTTTTCCATGAAACAAAAGTCAGCTTGCGACTGCTCTAGTGTTCAAACAGCGAAAGAATGATACAGCATGAAAGTTGCATGGATATATTTAAATTCAATGACTTCAACTTAAAAAAAAAAAAAAAAAATCACCATTCATTTCGAAGTCATGACTGGAGCAATTCTTTCTACCAATCAACATGTCGACGTCAAAAAGAATGCAATCTTTTTGATTGTTCCACATTCATTGAAGTCACTAACTCCCACTGAATGCATTCAGTCGATTGAAGTCTTTGAAGTCGTTGAAGACATTTGTATAACATCAATAGATATGCATGTTAAAATTCAACTGTTATTTTTTTACTGATGAAGTGAATTTATGCAGAGTGAATTCGTCGAATTCAAGAATTTCAATGATTTCAATTAATTGATTCTTGCTGGGGTTCGTTTAAATAAAACTGTCGTTTGTATATTTTAATCGTTTATTTATTGTCAACTACTAACTTTACTTCAACACAATATTCAATCACTTTATTCTTTATTTATTTCAAATTAAACTGTCACTACTGATTTTCAATATGTCGCTTGTCTTCGCCACTGGTCGAATATCTCTTGTAATCGCTGTATTCACTTATAAACAACTGTCTCGACGCTGCTTGTGGTATGGGTATTTATAGGAAATTTCAAGGGGTTCTAGAACATGCTAGATGTTTCTCCGGGTGAATTGAGGATCATGGAATATTGGGATATTGGATTGTGTGGAACAATTGTGGAACGTAAGTACATCAGGTGGGAATATTTACTGCTTGCAGGTTTTGCAATAGATGTCGTTGTTACAGTTCGAGATACAGTGTTTTAGTTTTTGGTACACAAACCATCCTGTAGTCAATGCTACAATATGTTCAAGCCGCGTCGCAAGAAAACAACCAAAACGGTGCGACGGCAGATCCAGTCCCTCAAGTTTTCTCTATAATTCTTGTGAAACTTGAGGAGCAACCCAAGATAAACAAAGTCATATTTGATAAATTGAGAAAGCTTGAGTTGAAACATCACCAAAAAAGAACTCCAAAATGAATATGAAACAGTTATACGTACTTAAAATTTTAACATGGAACGCAAACGGCTTTCTACAAAAAATTTCCAAACTAGAAGTATTCTTGCGGAATGACAATATTGTAGCATTGACTGCAGGATGGTTTGTGTACCAAAAACTAAAACACTGTATCTCAAACTGTAGCACGACATCTATTGCAAAACATGCTAGCAGTAAATATTCCAACCTGATGTGCTTACGTTCCAACCTGGTGTGCTTACGTTCCACAATTGTTCCACACAATATCCCCATATTCCATGATCCTCAATTCACCCGGAGAAACATCTAGCATGTTCTAGAACCCCTTGCAATTTCCTATAAATACTCATACCACAACCAACGTCGACACAGTTGTTTATAAGTGCATACAGCGATTACAAGAGGGAGATTCGACCAGTGGTGAAAACAAGCGACGTATTGAAAGTAAATTTGTAGCGACAATTAAAATAAAGTGATTGAATACTGAGTTGAAATAAAGTTAGTGTTTGATAATAAACAAACGATTGAAATACACAAAAGACGGTTTTATTTAAACGAACCCCGGCAAGAATATTACATTGGTGGAAGAAAACAAATTTTGTGTATTGCTTATTGTGTTAGTGAAAAGAAAATGGTTCGGAAATTGCTAGAAGATTTGTCAGTGCCGCAACTAAAGGAAGTACTGAGCCAGCGGGAGCAACCTACGACTGGTACGAAAAGAGAATTAATTATTAAGTTGCGGAAAATAATGACGGACGAGGGTACAGATCCTGAAACAGCAGGACATGTCGGCTCTAATGAAATTGCTTTCTGAAAAATTCGACGAGCAAAAGAATTCTCTAGAAGCTAAGATCGACGAACAAAAGAATTCTCAAAATGAAAAATTCGAGATGTTAGGCAATTCTTTAGACGAGCAAAAGAAAAAGTTCGATGAACAAAAGAATTCTCTAGACGCCAAGCTCGATGAACAAAAGAATTCTCTAGAGCAACAGCTACTCGATCAAAGGAGTGTTCTCGAAAACAAATTCGATGAACAAAATAAAAACTTGGAAACAAGATTTGGAACAATTGATGAGAAGATTGAAAACATAGAGGCCAAAATTGAGACATTTGAAACAGCCATTGAAGGAAGATTCGAGAATGTTGAAACAAGATTCGAGAATGTTGAAACAAAATTCGAGACTGTTGAAGGAAGATTCGAGAATTTGGCAAAGGAACTCGAATGCGTGAAGAAACAGAAAGTTCGGGAGTATTCAACCGACTGCCCGAGAAGGAAAGAGATGCAGCCTCCCGTCTTCGATGGACAGACATCATGCCCGATATATAAGAGGCAGTTCGAAGCTGCGGCAACGACGAACAACTGGGACGATGAAGAGAGGTCCATTGCCCTCACGCTTGCGCTTAGAGGTTCAGCTGCAGAGCTACTACAAACTATTCCCGAGAACAAACAACGCAACTACGATAGCCTGGTGAAAGCCATTGAGATGCGATTTGGGGACGACCACATGCAGCAAGTATATAGGGTCCAGTTGCGCAGAAGGTCCCAGATGAAGGGTGAGACGCTCCAGCAGTTACAAGCAGACATCGAGCAGCTGGCACATTTGTCCTATCCAAACGCCGGCGAGGAGATCATTAACGAGATGGCAACCGAAGCGTTCACCAATGCCATAGCTGACGCGAAACTACAAATGGCGGTAAGAATGGCTGGAAAGAAAACGCTCGCCGAAGCTTTGGCGTTTGCTCTGACAATGGAGGCGGCAGACCAGGCCTGTCAGGGAATCCACCGTGTGAGGGAAGCAGCCGCCATCGAATGCTCTTGCCAGAGGATGGACGCCGAAGTCCGAAACAGCGCTCGCCGAGGACAAATTCGTTGCTGGAACTGCAACAAAAGAGGGCACCTACAACGGCAATGCAGAATTCTACCCAGCCACGAAAACTGTCCACACTATGGTAATTGGCGACGTAATGAAATACCATCCAACAGGTATAACATCCATCCTGTTGGTCAGTTTTTCCGAAACCAGGAGTGGGGAGACCGCTCAAGAACCAGTTTCGCGGGGCGGAAGTCCGATGTCGGAGTCGACGCCCCCAATACCACCATCCAGGTTCCCCAAACCAAACTCCATTCTAATGCAGATGCCTTATCCCGGCAACCATGCGAGATCGACTACAAGCATTGTGTGCGACAGAAAGAGAAGAACCTTCTTTCCATCCAAAGGATAAGAGCTGAGCCTATCGCCGGCTGGAGTGCAGAGGAAATCCGCAATGCTCAAAAAGAAGACCCAGACATCGAGCCGATATTAGCGTGGAAGGAGTTTATGGAAAAGCCAAATGGACAAGATATCTCGGATAGGAGCCCCACTCTCAAGGCATACTGGGCTCAGTGGGACTCCCTTCATGTGCAAAATGGTGTACTGAAAAGGAAATGGGAAAGGCCAGACGGGAAAGATTTCATAATGCAGCTTGTCTTGCCGCGATCAAAAGTACACGAGGTGCTACGGGAGATGCATGATGGAGCATCCGGAGGTCATTTGGGTGCAAACAAGACGCTGGAGAAGGTGCGAGAACGTTTCTATTGGCTCAGCGCAAGGGTAGACGTAGAGAGTTGGTGTCGAAAATGCGTCGTGTGTGCCGCCAGCAAGGGACCCAGAACGAAAACGCGAGGCAAGATGCAGCGTACAATGTGGGTGCACCATTTGAACGGATCGCCGCTGACATCGCTGGCCCGTTTCCGGAAACCGACAATGGCAACCGTTACATCCTAGTCGTCATGGACTACTTCAGCAAATGGCCGGAAGCATTCGCCATCCCTAACCAGGAAGCGAAGACCATCGTGGAACAGATCGTCAATAACTCGGTGAGCAGATTCGGCGTGCCTATGGAACTGCATTCTGATCAGTGGCGAAACTTCGGATCGAAGATATTCCAAGAGGTATGCCAACAACTAGGAATTAAAAAGACGAGGACGACTTCGCTTCATCCGCAATCCGACGGGATGGTAGAGCGCTTCAACAGAACCTTAAACGAACATCTCTCCAAGGTCGTAGAAGACCACCAGCGCGATTGGGATCGACAAATTCCTCTTTTCTTGATGGCCTACCGAAATGCAGTGCACAGTACTACTGGACATACTCCATCCGAATTCTTGTTTGGTCGAGCAGTTCGGCTACCTAGTGAGGTGAAGTTTGGATCCCCTAACGATGAGCCCAAGAGTGAAGAGGACTATGTGGCAGACCTCAGGGAAAGGATCCGAGACATACATCAGAGGACCAGGACGAGGATAAGGATAGCGAGTGACCGCATGAAAACCAGGTACGACACAAAGGCAACAACGTCCAGCTTCCACGAGGAAGACCTAGTATGGCTGTACAACCTACACCGGCAAAAGGGGAGGTCACCCAAGCTGCAGCAAGACCGGGAGGGCCCTTATAAAGTGGTCACACGCATCAATGACGTCGTCTTCCGGATCCAGCGTGGAGTAAGATGCAAGATGAAAATTGTCCACCTGGATCGTCTTCATCGTTACCATGGCAGTAATCCAGATGATCTTGTTCGGGACGAACAAGTTTAAGAGGGGGGCAGTGTAGCATTGACTGCAGGATGGTTTGTGTACCAAAAACTAAAACACTGTATCTCAAACTGTAGCACGACATCTATTGCAAAACATGCTAGCAGTAAATATTCCAACCTGATGTGCTTACGTTCCAACCTGGTGTGCTTACGTTCCATAATTGTTCCACACAATATCCCAATATTCCATGATCCTCAATTCACCCGGAGAAACATCTAGCATGTTCTAGAACCCCTTGCAATTTCCTATAAATACTCATACCACAACCAACGTCGACACAGTTGTTTATAAGTGCATACAGCGATTACAAGAGGGAGATTCGACCAGTGGTGAAAACAAGCGACGTATTGAAAGTAAATCTGTAGCGACAATTAAAATAAAGTGATTGAATACTGAGTTGAAATAAAGTTAGTGTTTGATAATAAACAAACGATTGAAATACACAAAAGACGGTTTTATTTAAACGAACCCCGGCAAGAATATTACAATATTTGTATTTGCAAGCATCTCTGAAACTCATTTGACAAACGAATCCGGAGTAAAAATAAGAGGACATCGTGCTTATCACGCATATCACCCTTTCGGAATAGCTAGAGGCGGATCAAGCCTATGCGTTATAGACTGCATTGAACACTCCATGAATATGACTATTGAAATTGATACAATGCAGACAAGTTCAGTTCAAGTTAAGAATAAGCACACGTATTTGAACATCCCATCCATTTATTGTCGTCCACGATGCACGTTTAAAAGTAATGACTTAGTACATCTCTTTGACTCACTTGGACCGAATTTCATTATTGTCGGCGATTTCAACGCAAAACACACCTTTTGAGGTTTAAAATCCAGTTCACGGAAAGGCAGACTTTTGTACGAAGCCGGTATGGTTTCTTTTCGACGGGGAAACCAACGTATTGGCCCTCCGATACAGCCAATGACCTATTAGACTTCTTCGTAACAAAAGGTGTATCTACAAATTTTGCGAAAGAAGATGAAAGTTTTGATCTCTTCTCAGAACACTCACCGGTAATTTTGACAATAAGTAACGGACTAATGAAAGTAGAAGGCGCGCCTAGATTAACTAGCACCAAAACAACCTGGAACGGCTTTAAGAATAATTGCGGAAAAGAATATTGTCGTAAATTTATCGCTCAAAACACCTTTCGAAAAAGAAGATGAGTTCGGCAAATTTATTGAATCCACACAGAGTGCCGCGAGGAAAAATACTCCTTTAAGGAGAAAAGGAGTCACACGCAATGGAAATAAAAGAACTTATTCGTAAAAAGAGGAGAACACACAAAATATGGCAACAAACCTGCGCTCCCCTACGTAAAACATATTCGAATTACCTATGTAATAAGCTCAAAAAAGCGATCCAAGATCTAAAAAACCAAGAGACTTATACTTGTCTTGAATGTCTAACCGCCGAAAAAAGTACAAATTACTCGCTCTGGAAAGCCATTAAAAGTATTAAGAAACCCGTTATGCAATCTCCTCCGATCAGAAAAAAATAATGGCGAATCGGCAAAAGGTGACAAAGAAAATGCAGATCTATTTGCCTAGCACTTAGACATCTGACATCTGACAACTTTAGAATAAAAAGTGTGTCGTTTACCGAACTTTGCCAGACAATAAAAAATCTGGAAAATAATACAGCTCCTGGCTATGATTTAATAACCAGACGAATCCTTAAGGAATTGCCAAAAAAAAAACGCAAATAAATAATAAATTTATTTAATAAATGCTTCACTTAGAATCAATTGAAAGTCGCAGGGGTTATAATGGTTCCGAAACCGGCTAAAATCTCCAAACGACTAGAAATCCTACAGGCTGATATCGCTATTACCAATAATACCAAAGGTATTTGAAAAACTCATATTGAAACCCATTCAACCGGTCATTGAAGAAGGACGTCTTATACCTGACCACGAATTCGGGTTCATAATCAAGCATTCCACAATTGACCAAGTTTACAGAATAACCGAGGAAATTGAAAAAGCCATAGAGGAGAAGATGATTTGCTCTAGCGCTTCGACAGTGGTTGGCACAATAGCTTGAAGTATAAGCTAAGACGAGTCCTTCCTGAACACCAACATAAGATCTTAGAATCTTACCTAGAAAACAGACTGTTCCGTGTCAAACACGGAACTGAATATTCTGAATTTAAGGAAATCGCCGCCGGTGTTCCGCAAGGAAGTGTCCCTGGCCTCATCTTATTTTTGCTGTACATTCGGGACATAGCTCAAATTGAAGGCACTATTGAAGCTACATCCGCGGACGATACGGCTATTCTGGCAACAGAAAGTTCAATCGAGTCAGAAACTACAAAACTCCAACGAGCTTTGGATAAAATCTGCGAGTGGACAAAAAATTGACACATTGTTCTTAACTAGACCAAATCGACGCAGGTTAATTTCACTTACAAGAAAATAATCCACCTACCTGTTTTCGTTAACTCGGTACAGATACCAGATGCAAACGAAGCTAAATACCTGGGAATGACACTGGACGTGAAAATTAAGTGGAAACAGCACGTTAAAAAAAAACGTGACGTGCTCGAAAATCGACTTAGAGAAATGTATTGGCTAATTGGAAGACATTCCAAGCTAAGTATATATAACAAACTGCTTCTATATAAGCAGTACTTAAACCTGTATGGAGCTGCGGTATACAACTCTGGGGTGGTACAAGCAATAGAAATGTTTTACAATAATTCGAAAATAAAGTTACAAAAGCAATCGTTAATGCTCGCTGGTATATTAGAAACAATGATATCCACAGAGATTTAGGGATAGCACAGTGGAAGACGAAATAACAAACTTCCCTCGCAAGCACCGTAATCGTCTTCATGGTCATTGCAATCGTAGCATACTCGAAACTTTGGAAGTGACAAAGCTTACGCGCCGACTCCAAATAACGAAACCATTCGATTTAGCGCAATAATAGGTAGCCGCATGTAATGACGGTATCAGCAGGTGCCTTTGCTGGAAATCTACCTGCCTCACGCGAATATTTTATTTGAAGACTAAACTACTTGATAAGGTACTTAACCTAGTTGTAGTAAACAAGGCGAAGGGAAGGGTGCTTTTAGTCCGTAGAAATCTGACACTACTGATACTATGCGAAACTGTGATAACTACCGTTCGATCAAGCTGATGTCACACACCATGAAGATCGTTGAGCGGGTATTAGGTGGCCGCAGTCGGCCACCTGATGATCAGTGCGGGTTTGCTGCGGGTAAATCAACCACAGATGCAGTCCAAAGTATAAGGATCATAATGGAAAAACATCGTGATTCGTTAAAGGATTTGCATATTGTATTGGTTGACTTTGAAAAGCCATTCATTCGACAGACAACCACGAGATCTGATATGGGTGGCCCTAAGACATCGAGTGGTTCCAGAAACCTACACACAGATGATCATGGATATGTAAGAAGGAGCAATGACAAGAGTAAAATGCCCCACTGGAGTAACCGAAGAGTTCCCAATAAAAGTCGGGCTGCACCAGGGAAGCGTCTTAAGTCTTTTGCTCTTTATTACAGTCCTTGACTATCTGCTTGAAGGTAAAGTGACGGACCTCAAGGAACATCAATTATTCTTTGCTGACGATGAAATCATCACAAATGATGATCCTACATCCCTGCAATGAGCACTTGATGTGTGGGTGGACGTTTTGGAGGGAAATGGGTACTGGAGGGAAATGGGTATCACATTAGTTGAAAAGACAGAGTGCTTGTGCTGCCCGTTCTTTGATCCACTCGGGTCTATTCCAGACATTTATTTGAATGGAACAGTGCTTCCAAAGTGCAAAAAGTTCAAATATCTGGGATCTATGATCAATAGCAAAGCAACCTGTGATGAAGACATCAATCATCGCGTAAGTGAAGGGTGGATGCGGTGGCGAGAAAACTCTGCAATCTTCTGTGACAGAAAAATTTCCCCTAAGTTGAAAGGAGGGCTCTACACCGCAGTTGTGCGTCCAGCGCTCACATACAATTTTGTTTTTCAATTAACCGAGCTTTTCTTTTAAGCGGAGTCAATTTAACTCAAGAAAGTAAAATTTAGAATAACTCCATCCTCTGCTGATTTTATACAAAAAAAATACAAATATTTGGCGCAACAGCTCTTTAAAGTGCCAGGGCCTAGCTTCTCGCAACCACTCATGTTGTGTGCGTTATATTTTTCACACGAATGGAGGGGACCTACAGTTTAAAGCCGAATCCGAAGCTTTGAGAAGCTTTATCGTGATAACAATACTCTCGGATGTTTGTCAGACGCTCGCGAGAGGTGGGACCGTGAAAAAACTTTTTGGTATTTTCTGGGATTCGAACTTGGAACCTCATGCATAGTGATCCGACACACTAACCACTTACGCTACGGCGCCCATGGCTGATTATATACTTAATAGTATTTTACAGCGCTGCTTTCTACAGAATGAATTTCATGAGAAATTATTATTTTCATTTGAATCATAAAAAAAAAGAAGTTCTCCGGTGTGAATTTAATTAAAAATATAAAAAAAAAACGATGAACTTGAACCCAACATCCCATCCTTCGCACAATTTACAACCCCTTGTTTGGCACTTTCATTCCAGTTGGAAACTTTCTAAAGGAATTTCTTATCCTCGAGTGTACCTACTACCTCAACTTCAAGATAGCATTTCGTACTCGTATCTGCTTTTATTCCACCCACCGAATGCATTCAACTTTTTCCGCATTTTCCCACTGTGTCATCTGCAATTCAACCTCCTTTTGTTTGGCACCAACAAAGTTAGGGGTCGTTATCTTCCCTGTCGCGATGGTTTCGCTTCTTTTTTTTTTGTGCAAATATGTTTGTGAAAAATTCATAGAGTAAAGAAAAGAAAAGGTTGTTTGTGGAAAAATGGAAAAAGAAAAGCGCTTTCATGACACCCGCCAACTACACCACGATGTTACGTGATAGTATCGCTTTCATTTCAACAAGATGACATGCATATTCATAATGCATCTATCTCTCTATCCACAGACAGTATATACTCCTACATATGTATGTATATTCAACGCCTGTAAAAAAATATTTCCTGCTCCAGTGACTGGGAAAAATGAAGAAGTCTGCGCTCTGAATCGTAAATTGGCTCGATTACTGTCGTTCTTTGAAATTAATAAATCTACCATTGTGGATTTCAGTTATGGTTTAACAAAGGAATTTTCATGATTACATTATTAACACTTCGATTCACTGTAATTAATCGACGCAACAATTTTAATCGGCTTAAACCAATCGTGGACAGGGCAGTCAGGGAGAATGGCCCGCTTAAGACAACGCGATTATAATTATTGATAAAGGATTCACGAATTTTTCAAGAGAAATCCATTAAACCCATGGCGCTAGCAAAAATCAATACTTAAAGAGTATTTGGCAATTTAAAATGAAAAACATACAGAATTTATTTTATTTTTTTAAAGTTATCCTGTTTGGTTTAAGGAGCAATAGATTCGATAGTAGAGTAATTTTCTTAATGTATTCCTCTTGGTATGGTTTTTAGTTTTTAATGGACTACATAATTCATAAAAAAATGTATTAAATGTCTAATAGTTTAATTTCTAATCTAATTTGGTTGCGCTGAAGGCTGTCTATCGGATTGACAATTATTAATTTGTTATTCTTTTCTTCATACTATATAACTAGCGATTAACGAAACTAACTTCTACTTCTGATTAGAATAATCATTGCTTCTTTAATTCTTATATGCGGGTTCAAAAAAAAAACACTCCCTAAGAACAAGACTTTTTAGGCTGCATATCACAGAAGATAGGGAGCTCCAGGCGATGCAAAATATAAATAGGACTTACTGACTCCGCTCTTGTCTTGAAGATTGTGTTTATTTTTTCGGTAATGTTGTTTTTATTTTGCTTATTTAGGAAGTGATTCAGATCACTATAGTTTGTTTATGTTTTCCATAAGAATTCAATCTGCGATCTTGGTTTTATTTGCGAGAGAGAGCTAAACTTCCGTTTACATATTGATAATTTCATCAATAGAGCCAACCCTACCCTCGATTTCATCAAACGCTGGTCAAAAGAATTATCAAATCCCCATGCCACTAAATTCCTTCGTGTTACCTTTGTGAGGCTCCTCCTTGCATATGCTAGCCAAGTCTCATCTTCCTTTCATGATACATATTCTCTGAAAAATGAAGCTGTGCAGCGTGGTTTCATCTATTTCGCCTTAATTGTTCTAGTTTAGGCTAACAGATATAACTTGCCTCCATACAAAGATCGGCTAAAACCGATTAAACGAAAGCACTCAACACCATGATATGACATGGAAGCGCACTTCTACAATGGCACATAATTGACAGGATTTATCATTTAGTACTTTTCAGTACACACTCTGACAGGCATTTATCATGTTCGTGAAGTGAAATGATCATTTATTTATCACTTGACAGTTCCACAGATCGGGAATTGACCCTGTGGCCAGACGAGTATATGATGAATGGGATCTCAGCATCGTTGCTCGATCCCCAAGAAAGAAAGACCCCCTCAACTGTGCCAATCATAGAGGCATTAGTCTCCTTCACATTGCGTACAAGAAATTTTCTGCGATAATGTGTGAACGCCTGAAACCGTTTGTCAACAGCCTGATTGGTCCCTATCAGTGTGGTTTCAGGCCAGGAAAGCCTCAAATGGTTCAAATTTTCACACTTCGACAGATCCTAAAGAGAAACCAATCGATACTAATCATCCCTTTATCGATTTCAAGGCCGCCTATGACAGCATCTATAGAGAAGAGCTGTATAGAGCCATGTCTAATTTTGACATACCTGCCAAACTTGTCCGATAGTGGATGACGATGAATTTCATTCTTTTCTCACTTTGCATTTGACCACGGACGTGTGCGTATGGAAAATGGCAGTGAACGAGGACAAAGAGTTTTGGCGGGAATTTATTCCCTTGTACAAAGAAATTCCGGAGCTGTGGCGAGTAAAGAGTGATTTGTATAAAAGGCTTTCAACGCCATGGGGAGAAATTGCTGTAGGTAATTTTAACTCCTCGAAATTTTGTCCAGTGGCAAAAAATCGTAATGTCGCTGAAATGCGTTGTGTAGAAGGTATACAATCTCTCATTACTGTGTCTTTCTTTTGTATTAATGGCGCGACCATAAATAGCAACTCGATCAATGTTTGAAGATCGATTCTAAGACAATTTTTATAATCGATTGGCGAGGTTCTAGTTCCTCTAGTTCCTTCAAAAGGTTTTCATGAGTAAACCTTTGCCTTTTAAATAACCAATCCTTAGTCCAATATTTAGGTTTACGTGTTTTTGTTTTTTTTTGCGATTTTTTGTCACTCAAATTCTTTAAAAAACAATTAATGCCAAGGCTTCACTCATTTTGAAACCAAAATCGCCGTTCGTCTTAAGAACATTCTATCTCCGCTGTGGAAGAAAAACTAAGGAATGTCATTTACGAGTGATAGTGGATGGTGAGGAGAAAAAAAAAACCCCATCACTCCGGGAATGACACTCATGAGTGATCATTGACGCCAGACTTAAGGCAGAAGCAGCCAAAATGGGTTCCGCGATAAATGAGGGTAAAACCAAGTAT
Organism: Brachypalpus laphriformis; assembly: GCA_945910035.1. Lineage (NCBI taxonomy): Eukaryota > Metazoa > Arthropoda > Insecta > Diptera > Syrphidae > Brachypalpus > Brachypalpus laphriformis. Next base: position 133,705,606 of record OX246755.1, read on the forward strand.
ACGTACATACTGTCAACAAGAAAGGACTATCAACACCGACGAATTAGACAGAACGTCACAGTGGGCAGCTACAAAATCGGGGTAGTAAGGGAGTTTGTTTGTCTTGCCTCTATGTACTATAAACTCTGAAAACGACGTGAGCGCAGAAGTTAAGTGAGGAATAACTCTTGCCGAAATCTGTTTTTGTTGGGCTAATAAGTCAATTCAACAGTAAAGCCGTGTTTCGAACAAGTAAGGAGATTCTATATAAGACTCTGATCATCCCAGTCCTACTTTGCGCCGTTAAAATATGGACTTTATTGAAAGCGGATGAAGATTGTTACAAAAATCGTCGATCCCGCCGTAAATTCCAAGGTTTGGACGGAAGCTGGAAGAAAAACACAAGTACTCTGGTTCCCGAGAAGGTGAACTTCTCTTTTTTATTCAAATAAATAATTGTACAAGAGAACTCAATTTTCAGCAAAAAAATTTAGTACAAATTATTTTTTGCTTGAGAACTGCGCGTCTCTTGTGATCATTCTCACTGCTGCCAACAAAGAACTCTCCATTGGACTTCTGTCAACCTCCTTATATATTTGGCTCTGACTTTCCAGACAAATAACCAAATTTCCAATTCGCCGCTGGAATTCCATCCGTCAAGAATCTGGAAAGTTTTGTACCTTCGGGTTGACAGCTTCGAGATGTTTCTTAGGGCTTCTCGGTTATTTATATTTCCCTGTCGGTTGTGCGCTCGCGTTACATTACCCCCTCCTTAGGACTCAAAGCTCCTGCTGAGTTCCACTTAGGTAATAGAACAACGCTAATCCGGAAAACTTTTTCCACCGCCAATTTTTCTGGACTTTCCTTCAAAAGGTCTTGAAGTTGTTTGGTTATAGGTTGAGTTGTCGGTGGGGGTTCGCATCGCTTAGCCGCGCACGCACGCCTGACGACTAGTTCTTGTGATAAGCATACAGCCTCTGCAAAGGTGCTTGTTCGCCTTACCATCTGTTGATATTGGCTGGTGTCGACGAAGCTTCGAGTTAAGCCTAAACTTGCTGAAAGCTCGTTCCGTACAAAAAACTCGACTGGAACAGCAATTGCTTTCTCCTCAGTGAACGCCGACCTGGACACAGTTGACTCTGCATGAGCTGGAAGTATTTCCGAAGACGTCGATCCCAGAAGCTTAGTTTGTGTTTTCGCTGACAGTTGCAGTGGCCGATGACTATTGCAGCAGCGCTCGCTGAAGTTGGGACAGGTGTCCATTCGCTGTCGCTCGTTTACCTCTGGTGGTTGCCTTACTAATATTGTCGCTTGCAGTGACGGGTGGGTTACTGGATCAGGGCAACTATCTACCGGGCTTCGATGACGGTGGTCTAGCTGGTCAGACTGCCTTACGAGTAGTGCTTGACGATCCAGAATAGGCTTATTGGTTGAGGCCCAGGTTGACTTTTGGCGTTTGACAAATTTCGAAAATTCAGTCGTCTGAGATTTTCGCCCAAGCAAGTCGTGCTTTTGAAAAATTTTTTTTTTCCTTGAAAATTTATTTTTTTTGTTTTTTGTAAATAAAATTACTTTTTTTGAAATTCAAATTGTGCACTGGCATTTCTTTAATTTATAACGAGGCGGCGTTCGGAGTGCCGTCGATCCGCTACAGACTTTGGCGTTAGACAGCTAACGCTGCTATCAACCTAGTTTTCCGGGTAGTTTTAGTTTTTTTTAAATTTCGATGTGGTACATAAATTTAATTTCTAAAAACAGCTCGGAAACTCATCGGAGCAAGCCGTGCTTTTAATTTCCAAAATTTATAAATAACATTTTTTTCGTATTTTTAAAATACAAAAAATTTCTTAAATTTTAATCTGTGCACTGACATTACCTTTATTGATAGCGTGACGGCGAACAGAGCGCCACTGCAGCGCCACCTAAGTAAGTTAGTAAATTTCATTTCTGGCACTCCTACCGCCATATTCCTCTTGTTCCTTTTTTCAGCGAGGTTATGATCCGAAAATAAGGGATCACGACCTTTCCACTTCACCACATTTCTACTGATCCGCCTGTGGGGTTCGCCTATTTGACATCAGAAAATACCGACAGGCCTGCCGATTTTTGATCACTCGGTTACTGAGGCCAATGAAATGCCGATGTCGTCGCATTTGTCTGATCCAGGCGTTTATAGGCCTGCTTTACCTGCATGAAGATGTCTTTGGAACGTGCATTGATATTACCTTTTTAACAGGGTTCAAATGATCTCTTCTTTGAACGCGGCAATACCAGCTGAGCCGGCCGCGCTCTATCGCACTCCTACCGCCATCTTTATTGTAAATCATAATTTATAATTTTTCGGGGTTAATAATAAATCTCCAAAGCCGCAGTAACTTTCGACATTGTTTGCGATACTTTGTCCCAGCCAATATTTCCATATCATTCGCAAACATTAATACTTTTATTTGGATTTCGCCTGCAGTAGTACCTCCGCCTAAATTTTTCGATAGCTCATTTATGTAAAGAGAGCGCATCCTTGATTAACAGCAGAATTTGTATAAAACCACACACATATTCTTTGTCCATCGCAAGTGAATGAGCAACTACCATCGTACGTCTTTATTAATATCTGAACGGGTTTTGAGGGTAATACCTTTGAAGTCCACGAGGCCTCGTCGAGGCCATTGCTAACCTCTGGTCCCGTTAAAACTAGTTCACATGTGATATTTGGTTTCTTTAATCTCGGAGCTGATATTGCTCTTAACGCGAAGACATTGTCTTTAACAAATCCGTCCAGGCATTTTCACGGAAATTGAAGATCAAGTCAAAGGAACGGGTCTTCAAGTCAAAGAGGGCAAAGTCAAGTGCAACCAAACAACAAAGCAGAATCCACGGCTTATGACAGAAAATCACTGCTGACAGCTTCCGTAAGCTTGAAGTATTATTGTTAAGAAGTTGAAAGGTTCTTCTTGGAATATTTGATTCTGAATGCAAGGTGAAGGGAGGTGAAACTTAAACCGTGATCTCTATGTACTGTATCAAAATGAGAATGTATACTGGACTTTCCCAGGCATCAGGATCGATAGATAGATAGATAAATGGAGCTAAGATCAATTATTGCTGAATGACAGAAGGCTTTGTCTAGAGAACTAAAAGCAAGCTGTTCCGGAACAGAATGCTCAGTATCTCAGCCAGAGTCTCCTGTTGCCAATAAGAAATGTAATAAGAACAGAATAAACCTATTTTATTAATAAACATAATAAAACCATTTTCTTCTTATTTCAGAATGTCTTCCTTATTGCCAGGAAAACCAAGCACAAGTTCCACCTGCTCCATGGGGTATGGAGAAGTGATGTGAATAAAAGATAGTATCTACATACATATATCTTTACAATGGTTTTATTTAACCTTATGCCATCCATTGTGCTTACTTCTTAAAAGTCAATGTTTACATCTTCCTATCTGGGGAGAGCAATCCCCACGAGGTACGTGTAACAATCCAATTCAATGCTCTAACGTATCGGTATGTCGACACGTGAATGACCCAAATGTTGTTTGTATTGTATTTCAAACACCTCTCGCAGTTCAATTTTAGAAATTGCCAATCCAATCAATCTTATTTGATTTATGAAGATGTGAAGCTACGGCTTTTATCACACATGTGGTGCTAGCATCAATCTGTTAGAGAATGAGTGCCAAGTACACATGCCTCCTTCGCATGTGCTGTATCTTATGTAGCATGTCATTGTCAACAAGGACATGAGCTGGAAGCAAAACATTTAAAAATATTTATGGCGCCCCAGCGTACCTCCCACAGGTTCAGATATAATTGCTTTCGCACCTGTTGGGTATTGTATGAAATTTTCAAAACCAGTCGGTCAATAGCGCAGATTCTTTAAACTCACTTTATAAATAGCGACTCAGCAAATGTTCTAATGGACCGCAATTCCAAGAAGTTATCTATTCACATCATTTCTAAAAAAAAAACGGAAATTCGTGATTTTTAAATCCCATAAATCATATGTATTCTCGGGAAGATGTTTTAAGTTCAAGGTTATTTATCCTTGCGGAAAAATGGTTACAATGACATACATACATATAAAGGTAATATCGAAAATCTTCATTAAAAAAACAACTGCCTACTCATAATCTGCTGATAATTCACTCGAAAAATAACATGTTTTCCATTCGCTTTTACATGGTAACTATAATAAATTCCTAGAAACTGTTCATAGTAAACATAATCCATTAAAACAATGTTTTTGTTTTCAGTGGAGATACATACCTCCATACATAATCAGGGTTGCCATAATAGTTATTGTTTACGTCGGGACAAATATGCAGGAATATAGCAACGATAGTATGGACATCGTGACCCCAAAGGAATTTTATGATAGTATTTCATCTTACAGCAGCCCTGTCAAGTACCTTTAAGTTTACATATTGTAGTATCAAGTACATCGTCAGGTACTGCGTGCAACGACATCTATTGCCAAAACCTGCTAGCAGTAAATATTCCCACCTGATGTGCTTACGTTCCACAATTGTTCCACACAATATCCCAATTATTCCAGGATCATCAATTCATCCCGAGCGACATCTAGCATTTTCTAGAAGGACTTGTATTTTATATAAATACCCATACCACAAACATCGTGGACACAGTCGTTTATAAGTGCATACAGCGATTACAAGAGGGAGCTTAGACCAGTGGTGAAAATAAGCGACATTTTGTAAAGTAAATCTGTAGCGACAGTTTAATTTGAAAGAATAAAGTGATTGAATATTGTGATGAAGTAAAGTTGGTGTTTGATAATAAATAAACGATTAAAATACACAAAGGACGGTTTTATTTAAATGAACCCCAGCAAGAATATTACAATATGTATGTTTGTACGAGTATGTCAGGCAAAGATTGGCGAATAATGATATCTACGCAATTTGTTGTAATTTTCACACATTTTAGGCTATGTAGAGATACATGAAAACCTTTTGACACTCAATCATACATACATAGAGCGGCATTTATCCGATCTTGTTTAACTATAAGGCAGCTAGTGGGCGTCGTGGCGCAGTAGTTAGTGCGTCGGACAATTGCGCGTGAGGTCCGATGTTCGAATCACAGAAAACACAAAAAAGTTATTTCACGGTCTCAGCTCTCGCGAACGTTTGAAAATTATCCGAGAGTATTCGTCGCTACAATGCAGAACTAGTCTAAGTCACAATTTTAAAAATTTTCAGGAGAAAAATGAAAATGTATTTACTCCTAAACTATTTCATGAGACACCTTGGCGTAAAAAACTTAATATGTATATATATGTTTTATCTATGGTAAACAAATTTTACAAAGATTCTTTGTAAACAATGTTTGGGGTTGTTTGTTTGTGACGCGCGAGTCGTAGCAAGACGTTCATCTTCCGTACCTGACCTACTGTGACGTTCTTCATTTGTTTGATGTGATCGAACTTGACAAATTGTCCTAGCACGTTTTGAGCTTCGAGAAAGATTCAATTTTTTCTTCAAAGGCATATTTTATGGAATAAACGGCGTTACCTAAAAGAAAACGGTAAGCCCTATATCAATCAATAAATAAAAAAATATTAACTCACCCGAAAGAAAAGCCAATGTAAAAAAAGAAACTGGAAAATTGTGGTGGTGGTTTAAGAAAAAAAAAAAACATTCCACGTAGATTCTATTGAGGACAGTGCAAGAAGATACATACATATCGCTCATTTACTTGAATACTGTCATAACTAAAAAAAAAGCGATTTTGCCGAAAATGCGTTTAAAGTTTTCAATTGACTGTCACCTTGCAGGAAAAAAGAAGATATCTTTTAATTCGAACGCGGAGAGTGTACAAGATATTAATATGAAATTTTTACACAATATGAAGCATGATAAAACGAACAATTCTGCATCATTATCTCAAGTAAATGAGCGATATGTACTCTCTTTAAGGGGAAACACCAACTATGTGTAAAAAGATTCAACATTATGTGAGTATCAGATTTTCATTAAACTTGACGAAAACAATTTTTACTCCCACTAAATGGAGTGTTTTTAGAAAAAAAAAAGAAGCCGAGAATACACTTGCACTCGATTTGTATTTACACCACCACACGTGCGCATATTTTTTTCTTTTATAATTTGCGCGCACTCAAAGGGTTATGAATACCTTTAACATGTTTACACACAGTGCGGGCGTTGGAAAGGATGGATAGAGAGAGAGAGAGAGAGAGAAAGATTTTGGTGTAGAGGTTCTTGAAGGTGAGTTGTTTATGCTTCAGCTATTCTCCGGGGGTGGTGTCCATATAACTGGGGAGATTTTTGTTATAATTTTTTTTGCTTCTGATTCACAGTACTTTTTCCCGATAGCCGATGTCAAGGGCAAATCATCATCAACAGAGCGAACAATTTTTCCACCCACATGACCAAGCTACTCCCAGTGTTATGCCTTCGCAGTAGTGTTCACACAAGCTTTCGCAAGTGATCGGACTGACTTTATATATTTCATGAGAAATAAATAAATGCATACTGACATCAGGATTTGAACCATGAACCATTAGCGTGGCAATTAACGACGTTACCACTACACCATTGCCACCCCCCACAACACACAGTAGGTATTTGTTGAAGTGAATGTGCTTTCGATGTGCGCCCACCACCTCAAAGCAGAACAACGATCAGGAACAATCGTTGTTAATTTCTTTAGATTTGAGAAAGTAAATTTAATTTGATCATGTTCGATTTTGGTCTGTACCTCAGCTTCTAGACGAAGCAGAAAGCTGATGGATAGCTTAAAATATTAAGTGAATTGTTGACCCCATTACGTACTCTTTTTTTTTGTATTGACTATGAATTACCCGAGTAATAGGAGGCTAAAGGCAGTAAAAATAAATGCAAACTACAAAAACGCTCTCAAAAAGTAGGCTGGGCAAACAACGACATAGCCTATGTCCTTTCCGGAGTCTTAGGAAATATTTAAAAAAAAACTTAATCCAAATCTGTCCAGCGGTTCTCACGCCATTAGGTAACACAAAAAAAACCCTACCGTTTTATTACATGTATAGATAACAGAAACATATGTATTTTAATTTACATGTGAGAGAAAAAATACGTATTGTACATATGGTATACATATGCACTGAATAATATTTTAAAAGCTTCTGCTCATAATTCTGTCAAATACAGAAACATGTATTGGCTGATAGGAAAGGATTCGTCACTATCAATCTATAATAAGCTTTTATTATATAAGCAATCATTGAAGCCAATATGGACGTATGGTATTCAACTATGGGGCTGTACCAAAAAGAGCATCGCAGACATCATCCAAAGATTTCAAAACAAAGTGCTAAGGAATATCGTTAATGCACCCTAGTACATAAGGAATAATGACCTCCACAGGGATTTAGGAGTGGAATGTGTCCCAGATGAAACTGGGAAAAATGCACGAAGGCATGAATCAAGGCTTCAACTAAACACTAACCCTGAGGTAGTACAACTTTTAGACAGCGCAAACAGTGCGAAGGCTAAATAGGACAAAGCCATTTGAATTGACCTAGGTGTATCAAAACACACACATGTAGAAATATATGTATGTATAGTAGGTATAGTATGTATCTGGATATCTACCTAACATTCGAAAATATGTATATACGAGTGTAATAGAACGACAACAACGAGCGTCGGGACGCTCGGTGCGAATCTATCCCCCAACGTTTTGAGTGGATTAAATCCAACTTATGTTCTATGCACTTACTTATATACATAAGAAGACACTATCATCTGTCGAGAGACGTCAATGGGCGGAACTCTCGAATCGAAAACAAAGATCATAGAGATCAGAAAAAAATTGCTAATTCGTCCAGGTGACTAGATCGCAATATCATTGAAGAGCGCAGAACGTGGACTGTGCTCCATCCGAGCCTAACCAACGGTATTAACCGGGGTAGGTATACGTCTAACATCAGGCGCTCGGTGCGAATCTATCCCCCAACGTTTTGAGCGGATTAAATCCAACTTATGTTCTATGCACTTACTTATATACATAAGAAGACACTATCATCTGTCGAGAGACGTCAATGGGCGGAACTCTCGAATCGAAAACAAAGATCATAGAGATCAGAAAAAAATTGCTAATTCGTCCAGGTGACTAGATCGCAATATAATTGAAGAGCGCAGAACGTGGACTGTGCTCCATCCGAGCCTAACCAACGGTATTAACCGGGGTAGGTATACGTCTAACATCAGGCGTGTCTAAACTCGAAAAAAAAAATTAATAAAAATAATTCTGTCCCAATACGCTAGAGCGGTTTTAGAAAAGCTATACAGTTTGCTAACATCTAGCTCGTTTAATGCACTTCTACTTTCTTCATCCGTAAGAAAGTTTTTGCCAAACGCGCGCTGTCTCGTTTCCAGCCTGTCTCATACCAGGCATTTTCCAATGAAGTGTATGTACCGTCACCGTTCCATTGAGCTTTTTCGATAACTTCCAAAATTGGGTTGAGCTTCTGCAGGCTGCCATACTCGAGGCTTCTTCTTCGAAATATTTCTCCTTCTTTTCTTTACAGATATCTTTATATCTGCGATTAGCTTCTAAATAAGATTTTTTAAAGAAAGCTGTATTGTTTTTTCTGAAAAGTTTAAACCACTTAAAATACTGGTTTCTTGCTTTACTACAATCTTTATGAAACTATGGTGCCACTTGAAGTTTTCGCCCAGGATTTGGACTTGACCAGGCATTCCTGATGATTGTTTCCAATGTGCAAAAACGAATTTGGTCTTGATTTGACAACTGTATGTTTAATTTTGCTCTATAGTTTTCACCCTTTGAATCGATCCACTTTAACATAGGAAGAGGCATAAGTGTACGGCTTTCTTCGGCTATTTCGACTTTTTGCACAAAATTTAAAAAGATAGGTAAGTAGTCGGAGTAAGGCACATGATCTACTTCAAAATCTGCAACACACTTATTCCAGTTTCCACCTATTCAACAATAATCAACCACTGAAGTTCCTTGTTCACTTACAAATGCAATTTCATCGATTGGACCATCTGCGCTTGTTCCATTAAATATTCTCAATCCGTACGTATCACAAAAATCTAATATCTTTTTCCCTTTCGCATTTAAAATTGTGTCCTTCGAGCACCGAATTATACCCGCTATACCGTTACTTCTCCCTTCCTCTGCTCCAACTCTTGCGTTAAGGTCGTCTATTACCATAATATTTGGATTATCTGATAGCCCATTATATCTTTTAAATATACAAAGTCGGTTTCCCAATTATTGCAATTTAAATATGTTGGATATATCTTGAAGTTTTCTCTATTAAATGTTAGTCCAAAAGGATAAAATTATTAAGCCTCTGCAATACACCATTAATGCCTTTGCTCTTCAGCTCCTTTTTAAACCTAAAATAACGGAACCCACTGACCCTTCCACGGTTTTGAATTTGAGTTGCAGGTATCCATTCAAATTTATAATTTACAAAAACTCTTCCAAAATTGCTTTGCATTTCTTCAGTAACGAAAGTTTCATATAAAAAAATAGATAAATTCTTATTATTTAATCCATGAACATTATAGGATAAAATTCGAACTTTAAATAATTCTATTCATCACGCATTAAGTTATTGTAGCGGCTAGAACAGAAGCATAGCAGAATCGAGTATGTACATATGTATGTATGCAAGAGAAAACCGGTTGTTAGTTCTATTTCTCTTTACTACTACCCGTCTTTAAAATGAATCGAGTACTATTTTGCTCATCTTATATCTCGAATCGTGATATGAATGGAATCGAGAATCTTGTTTGTATATTCAACCACTTGGGGATGTTCTCATATGCATATAGCACACACATCTCGAGTGATCATTCGAGACATTTGTGTTTACTGTGCTTTCGTTCTTGGTTCTCACTGCTTCGTAGGAAGTGGGTATAGGAGTACATTCGAATGACTTTAGACAATGTCTCGATATATTTACGCTTTCGAGATGTTTACACTTTACGCTCGTTCTTGGTTCTCGTGGCTTCTCAGGAAGTGGGTATAATAAATCATTCGAATGGTTTTAGACAATGTTGCGAGATATTTACCCTTTCGAGATGTTTACCCTTTGCGCTCGTTCTTGGTTCGCGTAGTAGGTTCAAAGTAGGTGCAAAAATTCATTTGAATGATCTTAGACGACGTCTTCAGATAGCACTCATATCTCGAATAATGATTCGATTATACGGATCACTCGAGTACTAATGTCTCGATTCTTTCATTCGATTATGCCCATCATAAATATGCATATAGCACTCATATTAATCATTCGAGACATGAGACATTTGTGTTTACTTCATTTTATAATTTTATGCTTAATAATTTTAGACGATGTCTCGAGATACATCGTGATATTGAAAGAATCGATTATATCATTCGAATGCGTCCATTACTAGTTTTGATATATTTATACGGTGGCAACCCTATATATGGACAAATCCTTGCTCTGCGCCGCAGTTTTCCACGAATAAACGAGACATCACACTGTTTTCACATGTAATGAACACCGACTTATTTTCACTGTAATCACTATATACTATAATATTCTCTCTATTATCTGAGTACATCAAGGCCAAGGACGAGATTAACATCAACATTATTAATCACTTGCACTTCGTTGAAGAACTACATGTATATTTCTATTTAGTATTGCAAAGTGATCAAATTAACTACTTGAAGACAATCAACATCAGAATGTGCGCCATTCATAGCAGTGTCATTAAAAGGACAATGCAATTCCTTGCAATTATACTGAATTGGTTGCAGAAGTAAAAGATTTTATTCAGGGTTATTATATTTTCACTAAAAAAAGTAGGTACTCGTATATGGTATGTATGTACAATGTACATCACAATTTCCTTTGCTAGAATGTTAATCGGCACCACGGCGGCTACAACACACGTCGCATCCTACAATGTTGTAGGCTCTGAGTACATTGGTCATATAAAACTTTTCAATCTTACTTTTATTGGGTCAAATTTTGAATCCATAGAAAAATATTGATGTTGCCACTTTAGTCAGTAGCGCGCCAATGTTCGACATTATACTGGCCAATGCTGTTGCTTTTGCTGCCCTTTATGATATGCTGCATATCGTAGGTGTGGGTGGTAGGTCAGGTTTGAATCTTTGATGATGTTAAAGTGCCTTATATCCGGTTTGGAAATAAGGCATAACGGTCGACTGTAATTAGTCTCACATACGCTGGCACCCTTTTGGTAATGAGTGGCTGCAGGATGCATGCACTTCCTCGTCCATCGTGTTTCCTCTATGGTTTCTTCTTCAATAACGTCGATCGTCAAGCGAACCTTTCCTGAATTTTCAATTGCTGTTTTGAGTCTGTGACTTATACGCTACAGAAGTAGCTAGTTCCCTTTTAGTCACTGCCAGTCATTGCACCTTCTTTTGATTCGGAAATACACCTTCCTTCAGACATGTGTCCTATGTTCTGGGGATGCTATCGGTGCCCGGTGCCTTTTGATCCCCGATTTTGCTTGAATATTTGTAGAACTTTCTCGGAGAAATTGTCATGTTGTAACCCTTCCTTCGAATTTATTTTAAATGTTTGGTGATAACATAAACGATATAAAATTAACCCCGCTGCTCCTATTTCCACCAATTTTTATAAAACTGGTAAAAAAATGGTTACAATTTAGGAATTCAGGCTAACATAACCTTCAACTCCACCACTAATGCACCTATCATATCAACAGGAGCCGCAGCTTCTTTAACAGATACCGAGATTCCATCAACAGATGTTCCAACTCCCTTACCAGATGCCACGAATTCATCAACTGATAAAAAGGCTCACTACTGCCATTGTCTGGTGCATTAACTCCATCAGTTGATGCTCCAAGTCCTCCCTCAATAGCTGCCGGAAGTCCCACAACAGTTGCCATTGCAAGTTCGCAATACTTACGTCACTTCCAGTAACTGAAACTGTAGAGGGAGTTCCCGCCAGAGATGTGCCGCTTTTCCACAATTTCCGTCAATTTTCCTTCAACCAGTGTAAGCTGATGAACACGGGGCACCTATTAAGGCTGTTGAAGCATCTGTCGATGAAATTCATTCATCTCCTTGGTGCATCTATTGATGGAATTCTTGCATCTGTTGTTGGTGTTAGGGTGTATGTTGACTGTGTAAGTTGTACATACGAGTATTAAACAAAATTTCCAAAATCGTGAAAATCTTCCGTGCCGGTCAGAATGCGAGACGGTTTTTGTTAACGCTTATGCATATGTAGCTTATTTTTGGTTGTAGTTTCCCAGACTTTCTTTACCTTGCCTTAGTTGGGAAATACTATCCCAGTGCTTGGTGCATTTGCTTTCTTCTTTTCTTTTCAGTTCGTGTTTTGCGCGTTTACAACCCGAGCCATTTCCTGCTGGCACATCAGCTGCTCAATTTCCCTCTACTCCTACATGTCCTTGTAACCAGTAGAGGGTTACTATATTGATCTGGCCTAATTTGTTGATCTTACTAAGGCACTCCCATACCACTATTGGTGATATTTCTTGTCGAGGTCGTATTGGGGGTATTTTTCTATTGCATGAACGCCTGCTTGAAAAATACTAGGGAAAGTTCCCAGAGATTCTGAATATTTGGTCCTGGGTCTGTACACGCCTGTCCAAGTTACTGTCGATGTTTTGGATTCACAGTTCCAGTCCTTTTTGTCACTCAGCTTTTTCCTTTCCTTTCAAAGAAATATTGCTCGTTCATATTGTCTCTCACCCATTCCAGAAGTGGTGCCGTTCTGGTAAGTGATTCTCGCTTTTTGAGTATTCTCCTGCGTTTTCTGTTTAGCGATTCAGCACGATGTGTAAGAAGGTGAGTCCTACGCTTACCTCCTTTGCTACTGCGGAACAGGTTCTCACAGCTCCTATTACGTATGTATGTACATATGCCGGCATATCTGTGCACTTTGCTTAAAGATGCCCTAGCTGTACTTAGCCTGCTGCCCCACGCCACAGTACCGTCTAACTATCCTTGTTAGGTTGGGTTACTTCTTCAGGTTTGGCCTGGTACATTCCTGCAGATCACAAGCGCTGAACTGGCCTTTGTTTCCAAAACTTCTACGAGTATGTGTTCCTTCCAAGAAAGCTTACTATCCAAAGTTATAATTTGATACTTGACTTGCTTTTGCGGAGCGACTCCGATTCATTCTAGTAGGATTGGTTGCAAGTGTTGCAATTTCCTTTTATACTGAAGGGTACCACAGTGATACCATATCTGCGTCTTACTATGCATTTTCCTCAAACGATAACGATTTTCCTAAAAACGATATTTTAAGAAAAAATTTACTAACTCTCAATTGAGTGCATTCTGCATCAAGGCGATCAACGACTCGTTGCTTAACTTTTATTTTAAAATGCCAAATAAACGTATATCTTTTAATATACTGCATACGTACTGATTTATGTATACATACAGCAGTGGCACAATTTTTTATTGTATTCAAGAACTCATTCAGTTATCAGTTCAAGTACTTTGAGATTAAAGAATATAAATCTTCTTCCACTTGATGTTCATGAATTCTTTAGTAAATAAAGGAACAGATACTTTTTCTTCAAATAAATCTTACTGGCTCAGGAATATAAATTCTTCCTGGTTCAATTGGATTTTAAGATGTATGCCATGCACATCAGACAGCACACATGGTGAATCAAGTATTTGTCTGTTAAGAATGTCGAAATGAATGTTTTAACGTCCATACATAGCGCATTATTGCAATGTATCCACTCGTACCTACTATACGAGTACAAAAAACATTTCTAAGTAGCATTTCGTCAGAAAAGACTAGTCGACTGAAGGGAGCCTGTCGCTCTGTGTCACAGGATAAAGTTAATTTCATTAAGTTTTAATAAGTTTATACCATGGTAATGGAATGTAGGAATATACTTTGAAGACGTAAGTTGGGGTGGCTGCCCTGGAAGCAGCAGTTTTACAGGCATTTCACTGCCATGAGTCTGAAGCCAGGTAACAGCTTTCAGAAAGACATAAGGATTTATGGTTTACTTCACAAGCAAGCCAAGATTTTGTTTAAAAGCATGCTTTAATGACATCATTTCAATCAATTAAGGACACTAATTACAACATAAACTCAAGCGTAGCCCATTCATTTGTTAGTGTCATTTGAACATCCCCCAAGAATTCTCTCCGTAAACGAACTGAGGTTACAGGCACTTTATTGCTAATAATAGCTACTACACCTTGTAGATTTCAACTTGCAAAGAATTAATGTTTATATGAAGTTAGTAGAAGTAAATCAATAGCTTGTTGTCACATAAACTCAATCCAATAGGGAAATATGTTAATAGCTTCCAGCATAGCACATGTTAATTACCATAAGGAATTCTCATTAATTCGTTTCATATACATAAATATGTGGTTATTAAGGATGAGAACGCAATTAGGGAGGTGGTATGATAAATAATTGGATAAGGCAAAGAAAATGTTATAACATAATGTATAAACCTGCTAAAGGAATTGAGAAATCTTAACGGCAATGACCAAATCCCAGTCGTGTTAATTTGTGAGCGTAATCTCCCGTCCATCCCGGATTTTGAATACTGTTTCGGATAATTTTATTCTGTATTTCCAAAATTATTTTTAAAAATAATGAAGCTATAAAAGAATTTTGTTAATGGTTTGGAACTCGACTGATGCTTGGTTTCATTTTTTAGTGGGTGCTGTTAATATTTAATTTTTAATTAATTGCAAAGATTCGTTGCTATATATTATTCGGTTTCGAATTTCACATAATTGACTGAAATTCGATTATTCCATATCTCTCTCACTAGCGAAGAACACTACACCACACAGTGCAACGAGATAACACAAACAGCGGCCAAAAATAGACAAAATGCTTCCAAACTGGTGAAATTTACTTACGTACTTAAGTGTCGCTACAGTTCGGGGTGAACCTGGGCCTTAACCAATAAGCCTCTCCATTTAGCTCGGTCTTAGCTTCGAGGTTGCGCATTCGAGGTCCCCTTGAACTTGTTTGCGCCACTTACGGCGAGGAGGTCTTCCACTGTGTCGTCCCTCCGGGTTAGATTTGAAGACTCCGCAGGCCGGAGCGTCGTCCAATGTCCAGTCCAATGAGCAGTTTTTTGACTAGATGGATATCGCTGTACAGCTCGTATTGTTCGTCATTGAGCCTTCTCCTCCAAAATCCGTCAACGCAAACGGGACCGAATACTTTACGAAGAATTTTTGCTCTCGAAAGGACAAAGAATATCTTCATCCGCCTTTAATAAAGTTCATGTTTTGGCACCGTGATCTGGGACTGGGATGATCAGGGTCTTATACAGAGACACATTAGTTGTTCGAGATAGGGCTTTACTGTTGAATTGCCTTACTAGCCCAAAAAGAAACAGAGATTGCCAAGTGTTATTCTTCGCTTGATTTCTGCGCTGGTCCCCTTTTCAGAATTAAGAGCTAGGTAGACAAAGTCCCTTACTTCGTCGAAGTCGTAGCTGCCAAATATGACGTTCTGTCCAATGCACCGGTATTGATTGTCATATCTTGTTGACTTGGCGTTGACTTGTGAGTTTCAGAGAGTTTATTCAAGTACAACATTAACGAAGTCACATGACAACGCATTACCTTGTCTAAAACCTATTTTGACATCAAAAGTTTCGGTGATGTCATCACCAACCTTGCTGGAGCGGTGAGCGTTCTGGATTGTCGTTCTGCACAGAGGGACACGTTTGGTAGGGATGTCAAAACTAGACATGTCTCTATATAAGGTCACATTGTTCCTGGATCCTTCGTCAAACCAAAGGTTTTCGCGGTGCTGGTCTAGCGAAACCTAGCCTCTAACTCTTTCCACCTTCACTGCATTTCATCCGCGGTGATATCGACCATATTATACTCGCAAAAACAAAAATGAATTCATCCGACACCGAACGGGATGAACTCCATACTCATAGTGCATTGAGAAGGCGCAGAAAGTTTGTCTTTCTCACCTGTGTCTTTATTCTTAATGCGTCCGCCCATATTGGCGTTAGATAAGGGACAAAGGTTGGACTACTCTTACCAGAAGATTTCTTTTAAGTCTGGCTTTCTTCCATGAACACTGCAGGTGTTCCTTGCATGACAGCGGTGAAACATTCACTACTCTTTGACGGCGGGTTGTGAAACAATATCATGTTTGCTGACTCTTAGAGTGATAATTTTTATGATTTTTCTGCTGTTCACTAGAATTGGGAAATTTCGCTACCAGCGTTTCCATAACATCACCCTCCGTGACGAAATGCACTCTGCGGTCGGTGGCATAGATTAGGGACATGTGCTGGGCACTAAATCCTCTAAAAACTCTTTAGTTACAATGGTAACATATCTTAGGCGAAAAGAAAATCACACCATCAGCAAGAAATGTAGCAAATCACTCTCTAGGTTAGGTGAGGTTAGGTTGAGTAGGGTTATGGGGTTATCATAAAACACTAGGCACCAAGGTGGGCCCATCGCGATCCCTAGGGAATCTTTACGACAAAAAGACCTAAACCAATTCTCCCATACACTTGATTTCCCTACAGAATTTCAAGATGTCCTTATTATGGGTTCCGGGGTGGCGGATGAATGGCCTTAATGGGCCAACGGCAGCGCTCATATCCCCGAAGTGGGTTACTGACATCGGTGTATCCGGCCCCTCGTCCCACGGGTTGCAAACAAAGGATCTGGTCCTCCAGGTTGGGGGTTGTGCCGTCGGTTTAACTTCCCTACCACGTAAAAAACCTTCGGTTACGAAGCAACCAACAGCCTCGGATACGGATGATTTTACAGTTGACGACCCAAGCAAACGTAAAAAGGACAACGATCTTCGTGTCTGCACGTGGAATGTTAGGTCCCTCTACAAACCAACTGCAACCGAACAACTTGCGAAGGCCCTAGAGTGTGTCAAAGCAGACATTACTGCCATCCAAGAAGTGCGATGGGATAGGCTGTGCAAAAGGAGTGTAAAAAGTTGCAGACAACAAGGACAGCGTCTATTCGGGTGCGGATTTGTCATTGGAGGCAGACTTAGGCAAGTAGTCTTGAGTTTCTGACACGAGCGCCTTATGACTATCCGTATCAAGGCTAAATTTGCCAACATTAGCCTAATGTGCATTCACGCCCCTCACGAGGAGAAGGACGACGCGGCAAAGGATGACTTCTACCAGCTCTTGGACAAGACGTATGAGCAATGCCCTAACCACGACGTTAAAATTATCCTAGGTGATTTCAACGCAAAGCTAGGAAGAGAATATATCTTTAGCAACGTGGTCGGAAAGCATAGCCCGCACGACAACACATCCGACAACGGCCTCAGGCTAATCGACTTTGCAGCGGGGCGAAACTTTGTCGTAGCTAGTACGCGGTTCCCACGTCTCGACATTCACAAAGGAACATGGCCCTCCTTTGATCGAAAAACTGTCAACCAAATCGATCACATTGCGATCGACGCAAGGCACTCTTCCAGTAGTCTGGGTGTCCGGACTTTCCGAGGAGCCAACGTGGACACGGATCACTACCCAGTTATAGCCAAGGTACGGATGCTGATATCCACAACGGAGCGAAATCAACGAAATACTGTGAGGAAATTTGACGTCGGGTGGCTACAATCGCAAGAGACCGCCAGAACCTTTGCCGATCGAGTTTCTTCTAATCTCAATCTAAGTCCTATGCCGCCAGCAGCAAATGCCGCCTCTGATGTACTGGGTTTCTTTCGGCCACCACAACGAAAGTCCTGGTTTGATGAGGAATGCCGGCAAGCACATGCAGCTAAACAAGAAGCGTACAAAGCGGTGCTGCATAGAAGGACTAGAGCTGCTTACGAGCTCTAAGTGCGCAGGAGAAAAGAGGAACAACGACTTCTCAGAGAGAAGAAAAAGGAGCATGAGAAGCGCTCGATCGAGGAGATTGAGAGACTTTATTGTAGGAATAATGTTCGAAAATTTTGCCAAAAGGTTAAAAAGAACATGCCAGGGTTTCAAAGCCAGAATGGAAGCCTGCAGGGACGGAAATGGGAACATAGTAGTAGAATCGCAGTCGGTGCTGATGATTTGGAAGAAACAATTCTGCAGACTGTTAAACGGCGATGATGACCAATATGCCGTTGTCAGGCAGAATGATCCATTCAACAGTGACGATGACAGTCAAGATTCCCGTCAACCCGATCAGAATGAAGTTATGATAGCGATATTTAAACTCAATTCTAACAAAACTGTTGGAGCCGACGGCCTTGCCGCCAAACTTTTCAAGGCAGGAGGAGAGGTAAGGAGCATGCACCAACTCATCTGTAAAATCTGGTCGGACGAAAGTATGACCGATGAATGGAACCTCAGCATCGTCTGCCTGATCCTGAAGAAAGGAACCCTCTGACCTGCGCCAATTACAGAGGTATAAGTCTCCTCAACATCGCATATAAGATCCTGTCTGCCGTATTATCTGAATGCCTAAAACCGATCGTCAACAACTTGATAGGTCGTTATCAGTGCGGTTTCAGGCCGGGAAAGTCCACCATTGACCAAATATTCACACTATGGCAGATCTTGGAAAATACCCATGAATATAAAATCAATACGCACCACCTCTTCATCGATTTCGAAGTTGCCTATGATAGCGTGTATAGAGACGAGTTATACAGAGCTATGTCTAGTCTTGGCATCCCTGCCAAGCTCGTCCGTTCGTGCAGAATGACGATGGAGAACTCTCGCTGCTCCATCAAAGTCGGTAAGCTTCACCGAACCGTTTGATGTCAGGAAACGTCTTAGACAAGGCGACGCGCTATCATGCGATCTCTTTAACATAATACTTGAGAGAATTGTACGAAACTCACAAGCCAACCCCGGAGGTACAATCTTTTACATGTCTGTACAACTACTCGCTTATGCCGATGACATTGACATAACCGGAAGAACTCAGTGGGCAGTCAATGGGGCATTTACGAGTATTGAGATCGAGGCAGCAAAGATGGGTTTAGCGGTCAATGAAAGCAAAACAGAATATATGCTGTCTACGAAAAAGGACACCCAACATCGGCGTCTTGGACAAAATGCCACAATAGACAGATATAATTTTGAGGTAGTCAATGATTTTGCCTACCTAGGCTCTATGGTGAACTCCGCAAATGACATCAGTAGGGAGATCACACGAAGAATTACTCTTGCCAATCGGCTAAAACGTCAATTGACTAGCAAAGCCCTATCTCGAACTACTAAAGTAACTCTTTATAAGACTCTAATCATCCCAGTCCTGCTGTATGGTGCAGAACCATGGGCTTTGACAAAACCCGATGAGGATGCCCTTGGTTATTTAGAGAGAAAAGCTATTCGAGCGATCTTTGGTACCGTCTGCATAGACGGTGAGTGGAGGAGAAGGTACAATGCCGAACTATACGGCCTGTACAAGGACAACGACTTAGCCAGAAGAGTTCATACACAGCGACTAAGATGGTTGGGTCATTTAGAGCGGATGGAGCCCATCGTTCCCGCTAAGAATGTCTTCGAATCCACCACGGATGGACGAGCTCGCGGTGGGTGGTGCAAACAAGTGGAGGGGGACCTCAACCAAGTTGGCGTGCGCAACTGGAGGCAGCTGGCTCGTAACCGCGCTGGCTGGAGAGGTTTGTTGGTTGAGGTCCAGGTCCACCCCGGACTGTAGCTCCATCTAAGTAAGTAATTAAGTATGTTAGTTCCGTACCTCTTCTAGGTTATCGAAGAAGTATCTTCCAAGGTGCTTTAGCATTGTTCTGCCAATGCATTTACAGAGTATATGTGTTATATTCTCCGAAACATGTAGGCCATTGCAGTATCTGCAAACATCAGTATTTGATGAACCCAGTCTCATAGCATGCTTTCTTAAAAGACAATGGACAGACAATATTCCTATCGCTGTTGTTAGCCCTGACCTTTCTCGTTTTATGATCTCCCCATATTTGCTGCGGTCTAACGCAGGGCACAAGGCCTTAGACACATTATGACCATCTAAGTTGGACCAACTTAAATTAGCTATGTTGATGATTCTATCCCGGATAATTCCCCTAGCCATACGCCTTGGTGTTTTAATGTTACCGATTTTGTCCCTATGCGGGAGCTCTGCTCTTCTTTTGGCCAGCTTGACAGTCTTTTCATTGCCTTCTATATCGCAGTGTCCAGGTACCCAACATAAATCATAATCATAATAATACATAATACATAATCACTGCCTATTTATAGTCAGATTTGAAATGAAATTGCTTGTAATCTGACAATGGTAAGACATTAAATCCCATCAGCGCTATTGTTTCCGAAACTAATAAAGTCACACAGAATAGATTCCCCAATATTTGATATTAATGAAGACTTTCCCACACGTAACTAACTTGAACAAATCAATTCATATTTTTTTATTAATTTTCTTTTGCTTTTTTGATTTAAGTCCTTCATTCAGGCTACCCAGACGTATCGTTTCTATAGGGGCACTGATTCGTCGGACAATGTCCAAATGTCAATATCCCACTCATGAATGTATTTACCTCTAATTTCACGTCCCAGTTAATGTTCCCTAAATAGATTCTCTTTTCACCCAACTGTGATAACCAAAAAAAAGGACTTCATTTACTGTAGTTAAGTTTTATTTTTATCTCCATCATTTCGATACGTGTCCTTGACATAAAAGAAATCTGAACCAAAAAGTGCCCACAGTAATTGGCATACCGAAAATCAAACCAAAACACACACACAAAAGAAAATAAATGAAATTTCCCACAAAATACTCTTAAGCGCAACACGAAAGCAGTCTAAACATTGGCAGTGACAGGCGAAAGCCTTGATGCCGACGACATAAATATTTGCAGGATTCCCTTTTCTTGGATATCAGTAGGGGTTGGCAGAAATTCTTTCATGTCCAATTGAGCTTCTTTAGGGTTATTTCAAAGTTAACACTTTTTCAGGTTTGTAGTGCTCAACCTTTGTTAAGGTAAAAAATAGGTATTGCCCTTTTTTGGGTTTGTAATTCTCTGAATTATTTAGATTTCGATCTACATACCTAGGTGGTTTAGTTATATCCCTCTCGAGACGGTTGCTTACCAAAACAAAAGAGTCTCAAGTTGCTGAAGGAGCATAATGTTGTTAAAATTTAACTATTAAATAATTAATTAAAGATAGAAAAATACATTTTCATAGTAACAAAAACAATACATTTTCAAACTAAATTTCACAATTTACAGAGATGTCGTATAAAGTTACCTTCCTACTGAGAAATTAACTATAATAAAAGTCAAATGTAAGAACTTGCCCTTATGTCGCTTTCTTACTTTAATGAGCATTAAACCTTTTTTTGGGCACCGCTTGGACGATTATTGTCCTTTGATTTGCTCACTGGGCACGATTTCTTAGGCGTATCTCAATTTATGATGCATATTACACTTGAATATACCTTAATTAGTAGTTTAGTGATTAATTAAATAATGCATTTTTGTATTTTATCCTAAATTTTGCCAATCAGGATAGACATATATTTTACTTTATCAAGGCCATCTAAGGCTCATCCTTCTTATCCCACAAAAGACCTATTAAAATCCAAATAAAAGCCTGAATGTCCTCGGAATTACAAATATGTCTACTTACTTTCAACTATAAGTACACTTTGTTTATCCTTGAGGACAGTAATTACCATTAAGAGTCTTTAAGAAGAAAACACTTTGGCGAGCTTTTATCGGAGAACCAAGAACCCAAGTCCTTTGCTTGTCTCATTTAACACAAAATAGAAAATGTTTCTTGATTTAATTAGGGTAATCCTATTAAACAAAAAAAGGGAAGAATAAACCCTTTTTGCTTTCAAAAGCAGCAGGTAAGCAAGGTGCAAGGGGTATTATAAAAATAAGCATCCCTTTGAAGTACTATTACGTGAATGTGCAATAGAATTAATTAACTCCTTAAATTTCATAATCAGCTTGAAACGAGGAAAGTGTGGTCGTTTCATGCACTGATTGCTATTATCTTTGGAAAACAAAATTACTCTTCCCAGAACCAAGCTTTTAAAAATTACCAAAGGAAGCTTTTTTTTGTTAAGAAGGGTTTCCTTAGAATACTTTGTGGACGTGCTACAATTGTCGTCGTAATGGAAAGGCGGAAAAAAATAATTAATATCTCATTAAAGGTTGTTTATATTGTTCCAATCTATAATCGTAAACAAATTTTAAGTCTTTCATAAGTTCTTAATGGAGAAAGTCTGTTCAAAAATCTGGGACGTTATCTGTTGTGGGTTTCCTGAAAAAATTCCTAAAAATTGGTAGATCGATGTATTTGAAATACTGTAATGGCATTCTTGAATTGTATCTCTTGGAAACACTTCATCAGAGGATGGAACAGGAACGAGGAAGCAGCTGTCAATGCTTTCGAAAGTATGGCAGTTCCATGCCAAACTGTGTAAATGAAATTGAACCCTAAACATAAGGATGCCGGAATAGCTGGTCGGCAAGTCTGTATAACACACGTACTATAGAGGGGAAGGCAGCAGGAATTCAGTTAATTGCGGAACAGGCTAAAGGAACTTATTTAGAAATATTTCAAAGATTACCTACTTACTTACTTGGATGGCGCTACAGTCCGGGGTGGACCTGGGCCTCAACCAACAAACCTCTCCAGCCAGCACGGTTACGAGCCAGCTGCCTCCAGTTGCGCACGACAAGTTGGTTGAGGTCCCCCTCCACTTGTTTGTGCCACCTACCGCGAGGTCGTCCTCTACTACGTCGTCCATCCGGGGTGGATTCGAAGACTTTCTTGGCGGGAACGTTGGGCTCCATCCGCTCTAAATGACCCAGCCATCTTTGTCGCTGTATGTGAACTCTTCTGGCTAAGTCGATGTCCTTGTACAGGCCGTATAGTTCGGCATTGTACCTTCTCCTCTACTCACCGTCTATGCAGACGGGACCAAAGATCGCTCGAAGAACTTTTCTCTCCAAATAACCAAGGGCATCCTCATCGGGTTTTGTCAAAGCCCATGCCTCTGCGGCATACAGCAGGACTGGGATGATTAATGTCTTTTAAAGAGTTACCTTAGTAGTTCGAGATAAGGCTTTGCTACTCGATTGCCGTTTTATCCCATTGAAACAACAATTGGCAAGAGTAATTCTCCGTGTGATCTCCCTACTGATGTCATTTGTGGAGCTGACCATAGAGCCTAGGTAGACAAAATCCTTTACTACCTCAAAATCGTATCTATCTATTGTGGCGTTCTGCCCAAGACGCCGATGTTGGGTGTCCTTTTTTGTAGATAGCATATATTTTGTTTTGCTTTCATTGACCGCTAAACCCATCTTTGCTGCCTCGGTCTCAATACTCGTAAATGCCCCATTGACGGCCCGCGGAGTTCTTCCGATTATGTCAATGTCATCGGCATAAGCAAGTAGTTGTACAGACTTGAAGAAGATTGTACCTCCGCTGTTGGCTTTTGAGTTTCGTACAATTCTCTCAAGTACTATGTTAAAGAGATCGCATGATAGCGCGTCACCTTGTTTAAGACCTTTCCTGACATCGAATGGTTCGGTGATGTTCTTACCGACTTTGATGGAGCAGCGATAGTTCTCCATCGTCATTCTGCACAAACGGACGAGCTTGGCAGGGATGCCAAGACTAGACATAGCTCTGTATAACTCGTCTCTATACACGCTATCATAGGCAACTTCGAAATCGATGAAAAGATGGTGCGTATCGATTTTATATTCATAGGTTTTTTTTCCAAGATCTGCCATAGTGTGAATATTTGGTCAATGGTGGACTTTCCCGGCCTGAAACCGCACTGATGAGGACCTATCAGGTTGTTGACGATTGGTTTTAGGCGTTCACATAATACGGCAGACAGGATCTTATATGCGATGTTGAAGAGACTTATACCTCTGTAATTGGCGCAGTTCAGAGGGTCTCCTTTCTTCAGGATCGGGCAAATTATGCTGAGGTTCCATTCATCGGGCATACTTTCGTCCGACCAGATTTTACAGATGAGCTGGTGCATGCTCCTTACCAACTCATCTCCTCCTGCCTTGAAAACTTCTGCGGCAAGGCCGTCGGCTCCAGCAGCTTTGTTGGATTTAAGTTTAGATATCGCTATCCTCACTTCATTCTGATCAGGTTGACGGGATTCTTGACTGCCATCATCACTGTTGAATGGCTCATTCTGCCTGACAGCGGAATATTGGTCATCATCGCCGTTTAACAGCTGCACGTGGTTTGTAGAGGGACTTAACAGGTCCTAACAGGTTTTTTTACGTGGTAGGGAAGTTAACCCGACGGCACAACCCCCAACCTGGAGGACCAGATCCTTTTTTAGCAACCCCTATGACGAGGGGCCGGATACACCGATGTCTGTAATTCACTTCGGGGATATGAGCGCTGCCGTTGGCCCATTAAGGGTTCATCCGCCACCATATTGAAAATCCTTACAGACCTCAGCTCCAAATATGTTGAAGTAGCTCCGATAAGGTAACCGCTGGTCTGTAGACGTCACCGTTGATTCCATCGGTAGAATTTATCCGCCGCACGTCCTCCTTCTTTTTTTCAAAGATTATTCATCCTTAAATTTTTTTTATTAAATTCTACTCTCTAATTAGTAAATATTTGCCAAATCACACATAAGTTACGCTATATAAATTCTAATCATACAAGTTGTGCTCTCTTTACATTGGTTAACAGTTTTACTTTGCTAAATTAATGTACAAACAAATTTTCTTTCTCTCTTTCACATGGATCTTAGCTGTGTCTCAATAAAGATTTCCAGTCATTCGACTCGGTATTGTATTGATTTATTTGTGTAATTTATATTAATCGCATAAAAGTTTTTCAACAGCTTTTCGTCGACAATTATCTAATTCGTTCTCTAACATGTAGAACTTAAGCACAATAGAAGAAACGATATCTACTAGATAGTGCGAGCGGGGTTGTCGGAGCATCTGATATCATCTTTATGCTCCGTAGTCACAAACTAAGGCTAGTTTATTCTAAACCATGCTGACTGGGATTTAGGAGAGTCTTGCAACTGTCGAGCAGCTTATTTTTGAGAGTTATTAAGCCAAACTACAAGTGGCATTAGTTTAGTGTACTCTAATGTTCCTATTCTAGCCCGGCCAGAAGATTCTGACCATAACGCACGTGTCTAACTGAATTCAGTCCCTATTGCCTCTACTAGTGTCCCCATCGGCAATATATTTTTTCAAGAACTAATGGAAAATATCACGAAGGGTAGAGCCTGTGAGGTTTGCAACGCCGAAACCTTCTTTTCAACTTTATGTGCGTTTTCATTACTTGGGATAACCATATACCTGAGTACACAGTATACGGTTACTGCAGTAGTTTCTGATACCTTGTTAAGGCACCGCTTGCAACTTTCTACAAGCTTTGATATAATTACCCCGGAATCTGGAGACTTAACGGCTGCTTGGTTGTCAATGTACTCAGTAATGGGCTTTACAACGATATTGTCTTCAGTGATGATTTCTGCAGCCTGAATAATAGCTGTGATCTTGGATTGAAAGACACTGCAGTCGTTGTTGAATCTGAAGGACTCTTATGGTTTCACATGAAATCCCAGCTCCAGTGAATAATCAGTGTAGAAGGCCAGGTCTATTTTAATGGTGATTTCTTCTTTCAGTCACTTTTGCCAGGTCTTCTGATAGTGAGTCTCCTGTCAAACATCAACACCGGAGTCTTTCTATTTCTAGCTTTTCAACGGGGTAGGAAAATGGCATGACAGTGTTGATGACAACGACATTCCTAGATCCAGCGAAATAAGACTTGCAATAGCCATGGAGCAAATACGTCGAACCATTTAAGCTGCAGTCGATATTGTATGCACACAGACGAGCAGAGAGTGAGAATTAGGAGATCCATTTTTCCTAAACCAACTTATCTGGCGCTACAGTCTGGGGTGGACCTAGGGCCTGTAACACAACGCGACACGTACTTGCAGGACAAGTGAAATTCGAAAATTTGTAAAAAATTGTGTAACATAAAACGAATACGTGAACACTTCGACAATCGTTGTGATGAAAGACGACAAGTGGGAAATTGTATAATCTCTCTCTTTCTGTAACAGTTCACGTGTCAAGAAACACTTGCAGAATGAGAACCGGTGGCCGCGGCTTCGCTTTGTGGCGCATCGGAGAAGTCCAATTTTCGGTAACCCTGGCGCATAGATCAGGCTGAATTTAAGCGAGGGCACGGGTTATGTTAACTTTGAGGGCACCTGTCGTTTGCGGCTTATTAGCATAGACCTGCGACTTAAGAAAACCTCACAAGAAAAAGTCTAACGGGGTCAAATCACACGATCTCGGCCGCCAGTTCACGTGGCTTCCGCGCGAGATAACCATGCTCTCAAATCGCTCGTGTAGAATGTCCATTGTGGCATCAGCTGTGCGGCATGGAGCGCCATCTTGTTAGAACCACATGTCGCTAACATCCATATCATCTAATTTGGGCCAAAAGAAATTGGTTATCATCGATTGGTAGCGCTCTCTGTTGGTGGTGATGGCAATACCATCGTCGTTTTCGAAGAAGTGCGGACCGTTGATGCCGCGGGCCCAAAATCCACATCAAACAGTGACGGTTCGCGGTTGCATTGCCACTTGGTGGACCTCGCGTGGATTGACATCGTCCCAAATCCGGAAATTTTGCTTGTTGACGTACCCGTTCATCCAAAAATAAGGCCTCGTCGCTGAAGATAATTTTTTGTGCTGAAATCAGCGTCCGCTTCCAACTGCTCCAGAACCCAGTGAGCGAACACACGGCGTTGTCTATGATCATTTTTCCTTTATCTTCTTGGTTAGTTGGATTTTGTGCGGATATAGGCCCAAGTTCCGACGCGAGTTCTTGTGCGCACCGCGGAATTGACTGCCTCGGGTTCTCCTGCACACTCTCACGGACAGCGGCGATGTTTTCGGCAGATCTTGCATTTCGTTAACGTACAGGGGTTGGCTGATTGTTTACTGAACTAGTCGACTCGAATTTGGCCACCAAACGTTGAATAGTAGACTGGGAACGACGACCATGTAAACCGTAAAATGGGCGCAACGCGTGCATCGTTGCCACAACAGAACACCCATTTTGATAATAATGTCTTATCATTTGCACATGTCGCTCGACGCTGTAACTAGAAATGGTGATTTGCCTTTAGTGTCTGAAAAATAAAAAAAACCGGAAAATTAACAACAGATAAAATAGCATGTCTGCCATTAATTGTCAAAATCTACTCGTCCGTATTGCAAAACCTTTTAGGTGACGTTAACCCTCTACTGCATAAGAAGCCATATATGGCTTTGCATGTTTTTTGACTATTTTCTCTAACTTATATCATTCACAGTGATAAAAACACAACAGATTCTTTTAGAATGTATCCTTAGACATTGAAAAGGATAATTTTTGTGTCTGTCATAAAACGACTGCCGAGGATATTTACGTTTGCAGTCAAGTCCATCACGCTAGTGCATTAAAAAAAACAATGAAAAAAAGCGACAGCCGATTTCAAATGTCAATTACTGCAATTAATCGTTAAGTACAATAAACAAGAAAAATACATTTGAATAGTGTATTTAATGGTGTTTGTTATACAAGTATTTTGAATAAAAAATAGGTATTAGTTTAGCTGTGCGAGCAATTTTATTACTGAATTTCTTGGTCCTTTATTTCTTTAACAAATATTTTTTTTCACTTTTTTTTTAAACAAAAGTTATTCTTACAACGAAAAGAATCTATTTTAAGCGTTTTTTTGTTTTTTTTCTGCACGCGCAATAATTCATGCAGTAGAGGGTTAAGATTTCTCTATTTTTGTTTGCCCATTAACTAAGCAATTTTCAATGAATCCTTATTTGTTATCTACTTTGCTTGAGTATGAGGCTACTTTTACGTTCAAACTTTGTCCATTCAATAGTACGAAAATGATGAAGGCACCAATACAAGTTGACTTCAATAAAAGTGGCAGTCATAATTTGCGGTATTTCGGTATCAAGAGCGAATAAGAGGACATCAGCACGAAAGTAGATATAAAAACTTATACCACAGCTTTTATCCTGAGAAGGATATTGACATAGAGACAATAATTTATCGCGACCCTAATTAGAAAAACTCGTAACTCCTACTGTGTCAATTTTATAGGGGGCACTAAAAATACCCTTATTTTAATCTGCGAATACTTTCAACATTATGTGTGGCCTATATATTCCTCTAACTGGAGTTACATAGATGCCAAATTTTATCAGAATTTGTTCCTTGAATTATCTACGCATCATCGTAAAGATAAAATGGACCATCGTTCAATTCGAGCTCTATGATATTCAGGTCATACATTCTTACCAAACTCTTTTACGAGGCTTTAGTTCCATTCAGTATCATTTATCCAGCTTAAGAATTGTACCCTAAAGCCTCCCCTAACAATGATGATCTCTTAATTTGTGATGCTCTTACGTGCGGTGTTAAATTTTTCTTCAAAATCTCAGATATCATCGTGACGTAGGCCATTTAATTTCCGTCACTAAACTACCCTTGAATACAGGATTATTCTATTTTTTTTTTATTACGGGTTATAAAAAGACTCCTCTGTTTACGTGCTTAAATTGAATAACACCATTACGGGTATATTCATTTCCTTCCCTAGACATGGTCGGTAGAAATGGCAAAAGCAAAAAGAGAAAAAGAATAAGAAAATTAATAGAGCACACTCCATCATCTCTATAATTCGTCCAGCAATGATTGTGGTCCTTTCAAGCTACAAATACCTAAGAGACAAAATACCCTAACCTGATAATTTCGACAAACTCCAATAGAGGGGACGAACAAGGAAGTATTCGAACATCGCTATATCCGGTTGCGTTAAGCTAAGGATGCTGCCATATTATTCAGCTATCAGCTAGGATGGAAATTAAATATCCCCTTTCGTCTGAGAGCAGTGATTGCTGCTTACCATCGGCACCAGCCGAACAATGGCAATTGTGCAGAAAAAGGAAGCGACCAAAAAGGCATCAACTAATTTCCGCCGACATCTCGCAATGTGTACAATAAAAATAAAACAGAAGTACAAGGACTTTTAGTGGACAATTGACGCAACATTTAATAGCTGCATTAAGTTTCGACAATATTCAGTAATTGATGTTCCGCAATTGTATGGCCTTTTGTTATTGCGGGAAGGAGGATATTTTATAAACTGCCCAAAGCGGCAATAAATGTGGGTTAACCGGGGGGATTTAGTAAATCCATTTTATCATGAGTTATTGTTTCTACGATGATGGCTGGAGTCTTAACCGGAAGCAGTTGATTCATTTTATTTAAATTTAAAAAAAGATATACGTTACGTATGTATGCAGCCTTATGTGACCAGACTTTAGTTGCTTAGCGAGTGACCAGAATGTTTTAGGTAGCAAAAATGTGTCCACATATGTAAGTAACTGCTACATGTAACTATGCATGTTGGAGTTTAAGTCCGTGGGCTCAAAAATCGGAAAGAAAAAGGGTTGAGTTGAAACTCAGCTCAAGAGTTGCATTCATCTTTTATTGGAAAGAATGTTGGAAAGATTTGAAAAATATCTTAGCCCACGACTTAGTAGTGAATACTAGTCCATTCAAACAAAACACAATGCAAGTCAACTCTATTGTCGCATTTGGACTTCGAATACTCTGCCTTGGCAATGATTTGAAAAACGTGTTTGGTTATTTCAAAGGGGTTGTAGTAGCTGCTACGAATTTCCACAATGCAGGATAAGAGTTAAAAAAATCCTACTCATTTTCATGTTTAGACAGACGTCTTCTTTGGTGAATGAGCTGATTGCTTTTAAGAATAAGTAAGGTGATGGCCAAATTTAGCATCTATTGAGGAGAGAGGATTATGAATGGAAACAATTTAATTGGATACAAATGTCTGACAACTATGTGGAACTAACACGTTTGGTTATGGAAACAAAGCTTTTCTGATGACAATAATCCTTTGATAGGAATCAGCAAGTATAGGTAGTATAAAGGACTATATGAGCTGGACGTTGGTATAGTATGGGGGAAATGCACTCTGCAGGGTGCTTGTACGTAGACCATTTGGTCCATTGTGATTCCTTATATGTTGCAACCATCTCTAATTTGGCTGCCACTCGGTTTATCTTAAGGCAACCAGGAACTCTTCACAAAATCTATAATGTTCCTGAGTAGAATTTGCACTAAATCCTCTAGCTCTTTAAAAAGTCAGTTTCCCATATAGCGGAACACAACAAGTTTTTGGTAGTACTTATTTCTTCTGCATCATGACAGCTCCTGCAGGCATCAGGTGAGTTGATGCTCTGTCTGGCGACCACTGCATCTATCAGGACTCTTCCCAACGCATCGTGTTCGACCTCCCGACATCTCTCCGGTCCAACGACCAGAACCCCCGATGTTCAGTGAAGAAGAGTTGATCCTCGCGTCGAAAACACTACAAAACCGAAAGGCCCCTGGACCCGACGGAATACCAGCAGAGGTGCTCAAGACAATTGCCCAGACATGTCCTCAGCTGCTGCTGAACATGTATAATAGCTGTCTCCAGGGAGGGGTTTTCCCTAGGAGCTGGAAGTTACAGCGCTTGGTACTGATCAGCAAAGGAAAAGGAGATCCGGATTTCCCATCAGCGTACATGCATCTGTGTATGCTGTACAACGCAGGGAAACTCCTAGAAAAGTTGCTAAAACCAGATCTAACAGCAGCAGTGCAGAGAGCAGGAGATTTGTCCGAAAGACAGCACGGATTCAGAAAGGGCCACACTACGATTAAAGCAATTGAAGAAGTGGTAAGGACCGTTCAATTGGCTCAACAGGGCAACCGCTATTCAAGAAAAATAATATTGCTAGAACTCTGGACGTGCGAAATGCCTTTAATTCAGCCAGATGGAGCGATATGCTGAACGCCCTCGAAAGCACTTTTGATATTCCCGAATACCTTGGATCCAGATGGTAAACGACTATCTCAAGGACCGGAAGCTGTTATACAACACCGCAAATGGACCACGAATAAAGGAGATTACTGCTGGAGCAGCGCAGGGATTATTGTTAAGAATAATTTGAATAATAGTTTGGCAATACTGTGGATTATGGGAAAAGTATAACACTTTATAT
This sequence comes from Brachypalpus laphriformis, assembly GCA_945910035.1. Lineage (NCBI taxonomy): Eukaryota > Metazoa > Arthropoda > Insecta > Diptera > Syrphidae > Brachypalpus > Brachypalpus laphriformis. The sequence continues at coordinate 133,736,685 of OX246755.1, forward strand.
CTTTATATAACCATCAAATCCATCTTATATAATAAAAGTTTCAGTTTCACTTTGTACTTAAAAGTAAACGGTCGTTTCAGTTACATAAGCTCAAATTAAAGTCAAGTAATCCGAAAACCGTTTTTGCCCTGCCTGAGTTTTTTTTTCGTTATATTTCCGAGTAGTTAGAACGTATCCCATTTTTGTTGGTTGCAAAAAAAAAAGGAAAATATGGAATCAGAAATGTTCAAAGTGGACAAGTTACAAAACTCAGAGCAGTACTCTGTTTGGAAATTTCAAGTAAAAATTTTATTTAATGCTTCGGATTTATTCGACTATGTAAATGGCTCTAATGCAAAACCAGTGAAAGCAGAAAGTGAAACTCAGACCGCCTACGACAATCGTTTGTCTACATGGATGAAGAACGATAGCAAGGCTCAGCGGATCATTGCTATGAGTGTAGGCTCGACACCACTTCGGCACATTGTCAATTGCAGCACGTCAAAGGAAATGTGGACCAAATTGCAGGCGGTTTATGAACAGACGTCCAAAGCAAATGTTCACATGCTTCTACAACGTTTTTATAGATTTGAGAAGGAGGTCGATGATGACGTGGCAACCCATATCTCTAAGTTGGAAAATATTGCAAGGCAACTTAGGGATATTGGAGAGGAGATATCCGATAGTATGGTAATTACTAAGATATTGATGACTCTTCCCGAAAGCTTTCGGCATTTTTTTTCTGCGTGGGAGTCAACGGCCAAAGGGGAACAGACGTTGGAAAATTTGACGTCACGCTTGGTTATGGAAGAAGCTCGAATGCTTTCCAATCCATCACTTGCAGGTACTAGCACTTCAGCTTTAATTGCTAAGCGCAAAAACTGGAAGCAGCAAAAGCAAAGAGTTTCCAAACCTGGGAAGTGCTTTAGGTGTAACGAGGTAGGCCACTGGAAAAGAGAGTGCCCGAAAAAGTTTGCCGATCATAGGAAGACTGGAAACCGAGGGGAAATAAAAAGGGGTGATGCACTCATGTGCAAGGCGGCAAGAGACTACGATCACCAGTGGACTGGAAGTCAAAGCGAGAGAGCTAGCGAGAAGAAAGCTTTTGCTAGCATTGATCGATTATGTACTGGAAATGGAAGTGAGGCTTCGATGATGCAGAAATCTTCAGCTGTTGCTGATCAACTATGGACTGGAAGCAGGGGTGAGGTAAAACCAGAGAAGGTGGCTGGTTTATCTGGAGGTGATGAGGCTGAAGGTGGATGTGAGCAGCAAGGGATTGAGTTTCATGTGTTCAATGCATTGATGGTCAACGATGGCAAAGTTAATGACAGCTGGTATCTCGATTCAGGAGCCAGTGACCATATGACGTACAGAAAAGATTGGTTTGTATGCTACAGAAGGTTTTCTGATCCAATGAAAATAAGAGTTGGAAGTGGTGAGAAAATTTTAGCACTAGGTATAGGTGATGTAAATATTTTGTCTTTTAACGGAGAGGAATGGTGTGAAAAGCACTTATCTGAAGTTTTGTATGTGCCAAAATTATCAGTGCATCTTTTTTCACAGAGCCGTGCCTTAGACAAGGGTTTAAAATTTGTCTCCGACCGAGTGCGATGCGAGTTTAGGAAGGACGACGGAACTGTTGTGGCAGTGGGAGAACGAGAGGCACAACTTTTCAAAATGCGTTTTCGTGTCCAGGATCCTATGAGCAAAACGGCGAATGTGGCGACTTCAAAGGCCTTGCCATTAAGAATATGGCATGAAAGATTAGCGCATCAAAATTTTGAAAAGGTACGTGCACATCTTAAAAAAGAAAATATAAATTTTATAGACGAAAAAGATTCTACGTGCGATGCTTGCATTTATGGAAAACACCATAGGATGCCTTTTCCTAGAAGCACCTTTCAAGCCAGTCAGCCAGGAGAGCTGGTTCACATAGACGTCTGTGGCCCTATGGAAGAAACATCAATTGGAGGGTCTAAGTATTTCATTCTTTTCAAAGACAGTTATTCGCGCTTTCGGGCTGTATACTTTTTAAGAAACAAATCTGATGTCTGCTCTTCCATAGAAAATTTTCTAGACCGAACAAATTGTGAAACTCGGCATCCAGTGAAAACAATCCGTACTGACAATGGATCAGAATTTGTCAACGAAAGAGTTAAAACTCTCCTTAAGAAAAACTCAGTACGCCATGAGACCACAGTAGCATACACACCGGAGCAAAATGGTAAAGTTGAGCGGGAGAATCGTACAGTGGTGGAAGCGGCTCGAACGATGCTTCATGCCAGGTCCTTAGGGAAGAAATTCTGGGCTGAGGCGGTGAATACGGCAGTTTTCGTTTTAAATCGGACTGGTGACCTTTTTCCAGGTGGTAAGACTCCGTACGAATTGTGGTGTGGTGGCAAAGTAAGGACAGAAGATTTTAAAGTTTTTGGTATTGAAGCGTTTGTGCATATACCTAAACAAAAACGCAGAAAATTTGACAAGAAGGCGGAAAAAGGACTGTTTATGGGTTATGCTGAAAACACAAAAGGTTACCGGGTTTGGGTTCCAACAACACGGAAAGTAGAAGTGGTAAGGGATGTCATATTTAGGGAAACGAAGCAGAAGGATTATCTGAGCAAGGATATTTGGGTTGAAGACTCTGGAGACTATGTGGAAACTGCATCCTTTCCTTTAAGAATTGACGACGACGAAGGTGTACCTCCAATAGGAGATGATTTATATCAGTCAGCGCAGGAAGAGGAAGCAACCGAGGGGGATGATGATGGCGCTAGTAATGAGAGTGATGATGTTGAGCGTGCTTCTCCTCCACTCAAAAGTCGGCTGCGGAAGAAAACCCAAGAAACAAGAATCTGCAATATCACCGAAAAACATGTATTTCTTATTCAAGAAGAGCCACAAAACTATAAGGATGCTATCACATGCAAGAATGCTGTGGAATGGAAGGAAGCAATGGCAGAGGAAATAAACAGTCTCTACAAAAACAAAACTTGGGAGTTAGTGCAGTGTCCATTGCATAGAAAGGCCATCGACAATAAGTGGGTGTTCAAGTTAAAAAACTTAGATGGTAAGGGACGGCAAAAGTACAAGGCCAGGCTGGTGGTTCGGGGATTTAATCAAGAAAAAGGAACAGACTACGGTGAGACATTCAGTCCAGTGGCGAAATTCACGTCTCTGAGATGTATATTCGCGATTGCTGTAAATGAGGGATTAAACCTAATACAATTTGATGTAAAAACGGCCTTTTTGAACGGTGATCTCAGCGAAGAAATTTACATGCAACAACCCGAAGGTTTCGATGATGGTTCTGGGAGGGTCTGCAAACTCAGAAAGAGCCTTTATGGGTTAAAACAGGCTTCTCGGTGTTGGAATAAGAAATTCACTGCAGTTCTGATGAAGTTTAATCTAAAACCCACCATGATGGATCCGTGTGTGTTCGTGTCAAATGATGCCAATAGCCGGATGATCCTTGCAATATACATTGACGATGGTTTGGTTGCTGCACAGAAGAAAGAGGACGCTTTGAACCTGATTGATTTCTTAAAAACACATTTCGAGATCACCACATTGGATGCTGAATGGTTTCTAGGCATGGAGGTGACAAGGAAACATGATGAAGCGATTCACGTTACTCAGACGCGGTATGTAGACAGAATTTTAAGGCGATTCAACATGGACTCCTGTAAATCAGTTTCAACTCCTGCTGAGGCCTGTTCGCATGCAGAATCCTTGTTTCCAGAAGTCGCAAAGTTTCCATACAGAGAAGCTGTGGGATGCCTCATGTACTTGGCAGTGGCTACTCGACCGGACATTGCATTTGCAGTGGGAGTGGTCTCTCGATACCTAGATGCACCGACCCGAGTTCAAATCAATGCCGTTAAGAGAATTCTGAAGTACATCAGTGGAACCAGACAAATTGGTATACTTTTTGAAAAAAGTAAATGTCTTTCTTTAATCTGTTTCAGTGATGCTGACTATGCTGGTGATTCAACTACCAGGCGTTCTACCTCTGGTTTTATCCTTACCATTGGCAATGGGCCGTTAGCTTGGTCATCGCAGAGGCAGAAATGTGTGTCACTTTCGACTACAGAATCAGAATACGTGGCTGCCTCACAGGCAGTTAAAGAAATGATTTGGTTGCAGCGATTACTCTCTGAGATGGTTCCAGGTGGAGTTGGCGAGTCAGTCTTGAATATGGATAACCAAGGGGCAATCCGGCTTATTAAAAACCCGGAGTTTCACAAAAGGACGAAACATATAGATGTTCGTTATCACTTCATTCGCGAAAGATACGAAAGAGGTGATTTTTCAATCAACTATGTACCTTCTGAACTTCAAAACGCTGATATATTTACAAAAGCACTCAGCAAAGAAAAAATTTGAAAAATTTCGCTCATCGATTGGAGTTAAGTAAATGAATTATAACAATAACGCTTTTTGTAGCATTTTTTTTTTTAATTTGAATTACTCCTATAAACTAAAGTAAGAAATGAGATTTTTGTTAACATTGATTTGTATTAAACTTATTCAAAAGTGGGAGTGTTAAGAATAATTTGAATAATAGTTTGGCAATACTGTGGATTATGGGAAAAGTATAACACTTTATATCTTTATATAACCATCAAATCCATCTTATATAATAAAAGTTTCAGTTTCACTTTGTACTTAAAAGTAAACGGTCGTTTCAGTTACATAAGCTCAATAATTATTCCTGGGACCCGATCTCTGAAATATCTCCTACGATGGCATCCTTCGTATGGAAATGCCCGAAGATACCTTCCTGGTAGGGTATGCAGATGATATCGCCACGGTGATCACGGCAAGAGACACCGAGAGCGCGTAAAGAAAACTCAACCAGGTGATGAGGCAGGTACACCTCTGGATGGAAGAACATGGCTTAGGTTTGGCCACAGAAAAGACGGAGATAGTCCTTTTCACAAAGAAGAGGATTTCAACTATTGTCGACTTCCTAGTCGGGTCTGAGGTAATAACCGCCAAGGAAACGGTGAAGTACCCAGGGATGGCCCTAAACACGAAGCTCACTTTCTGGCACCAAATAAGATCTGCTTCGGAACAAGCTACGAAGGTCACAATGTCACTGAGCAGATTAATGGCAAACGTTGGAGGCCCAACAGCCAGCAAGAGAAAGCTCCTGATGACACCCACGCCATTCTCCTGTATGGGTGCGAGATATGGGCCGACGCACTACGACAAGAGAAATGGAAACAAATGGCCGCAGTACAAAGTCGGAACCAGGCGTCCTCATAGTCGCGGGAGTGACCCCTATTGATCTCTTTGCAGCAGAGAGGAAGTACGTCTACGACAAAATGGAGGAAATTGAAGTGGAAGCTGCAATCGACGAGGCGAAGGAGCTCACCAAACAGAAATGGGAGGAGAGATGGAGCTCAGAAAGCAGAGGACGATAGATCGCGAGGCTGATCAGCAACATCCCTGAATGGAAGTAACGGAAACACGGAGAAGTAAGTTATTACGTCACCCAATTTCTTACCGGACACGGTTAGTTCAACGCCTACCTCCACAGAATGGGCAAAACAGGGAGCCCGGCTTGCCAATATGGCGACTCAGAACTGGACGACGCAAACCACACGTTCTTCGAGTGCAACAGATGGGAAGCTGACAGGGGGGCGCTAGAATCAGTAATCGCCGTCATCACCCCGGAAAACATATTGACAAAAATGTCAATGAGTGACCAGAGCTGGAATCAAGTACGCTCCTTTATAGAAAAAGTGCTTAAAACAAAAAGAGAGAGGAAGACCTAATAATCACCCTCATGAGATTTATATAAGCCTGAGGTAAGCCCTACCGGCAAGAAAAAATTAACCCGCAAGCAAGAAATAAATATGAAAAAGCCGGCGCCGAAAGGGGAAAGAAAACGACACCACTCTGAAGTAATGCAAAAGCGGTTCCGGAGTGGATGGTTTCAAGTTGAAAAAATGGTTAAAGGTGTTTTTTTAGTGAGTAGAAAGTCCCACACTACTTCAAACAGGGCGGACCTATTTTTCGCGAGCAGTAGCGTTTTCCACCACCCCTTAGGCAAAAAAAAAAAAAAGGAATCTATCAGGAAATGTCCAGTAAGTACACCTACCATGGTACTGGTTTCTCTTCTGTTCATTGAAAAAATGTTTTTAGTTCTTATTCTTTCAGTGTTGGCCATAAGCTGCTAGTTATGACACCGTCACTTATGGCTGCCCAGGAGTTGTTAGTCCTTTTTCTTGCTTTGAGATCTTTTTTTTTTTCTTTTTCAAAAGGGGAGTACTTTTTTTCTTTAAAAAATTTCTGTCATTCAAATTCCTGACAATTTTTAGATGTAACTAATTTTTCGGATATTTTCGAATTCTTTTGTTACTTTAATTTCACGTATTGTTGAATAAACTAGATTTCGGTTTTTCATAAAAAGGAAGGCAGCGAAATCGACTTGTTCAGTCAGGCAGAAGAGTGGGTCGTCCTAAGTAACCTTAGCACAAAACATATGGCAAGAATCGATGTTTTTAGCGCATTACAGAACTGCGAACAGGATGGGGTTGTTAACGCCTCACGCTCCTTGAGAAGTGGAAGGATTTAAGTAAGTAAGTAATGGGAATGACTGTTATTTCATTCTGTTTGTCTAAGGTAAATAGTGCTAGCCTTCGAAGTGTTACTTTATATCAGAAAATATATCTACAAAATTAGGACGCCCGCATTGTGTGTAAACATGTTAAATGTATCATAAACCTTTGAGTGCGCGCGCGCAAATTATAAAAAGAAAATATCGGTGCAGGGAATTTACTTCAAATGAAAAGTAACCTCCCACACTAATGTTATTTCCCAGAGAAAGATTTAAATAATTTGACCAGAAAGAAGAAATTGTTTGAAGTTATTTTCCACCATTATGAAATGGTGAAAATCTTTAACAAGACACTATGAGGATCGACAGCGCGTGATCATAGTAGTGTAGGATTCTTACCCACTAAAAAACCTCCCTTCAAAACAGACTTGTTTTTATTTTTACTACAACTAAGTATTCGACTTATCAAGTAGTTTTCGTTTCGCGAAATAATGACGTTTTGCAGGTACCTTCCCATTAGAAGTTCCTGCTAGCTCCGCAGTTTAGACGCGGTTACTTAACGCGCTAAGTCTAAAGGTTTGATTCTTTGTAGACGGCGAAGTAAATTTCTTTCATCCAAAACTTGGAGGACTGTTATATTAGCGTGACTTTCTAGTCGACTTTTATGTTTTCTCGCGTAGTTTTTGATTTCGTCTTCGATTGTTTTAATGCCAAGATCTCTGTGGATATCGCTATTTCGGATATTCCATGGCGCATTAACAATACCCTTAGCACTTTGTTCTCAAAAGTTTGTAAAATTTTAATGTTACTTATTTTGGTACAACCCCAGAGTTGTATACCATATGTCCATACAGGCTTTAGCACTTGCTTATATAAGAGCAGTTTGTTATATATATTAAGCTTGGAATATTTTCCAAGTAACCAATACATTTCTCAATATTTATTATCTAATTCTTTGCGTTTTTCTTTATGTGCGTTTTCCATTTCAGCTTTGTATCAAGTGGTTCAACGGGATTTGAACCGAGTTTGAAAAGATCGGCAAATTATTTATTTTTTTATAAGTAAAATTTACATGAACAGATTTAGCGGAGCTCTGAGCACGTACATATGAAGCCGAAAACCGTCTGATGTATGAGTAGGGTTGCCAGAAATGTTCCTTAACCAATCGGAAGGTTTCAGCAAAAATATCGGGAGAATGAGAAAAAATCGGGAGAATAAGAAAAACGCCCTTACTTCATAGTACAGAACAAATTTGTAGTTTTATAGAAAACATATAGAAAACATGCTGTTGCATGGAATTTGACGCATATTTTCTTTTTCTGATGCGTACTCCATAAAATGAATGCAATCTATTAATGCACAACATTATTTTATTTGTTTGTAGCTGAAATTCATATTTAATAGCTTACATTTTATTTTATTTTCCGTTAGAAAAATTGTAAGCTACCATTCTCCTTCGAGCAAACAAATATATTTGGAGAAATGTCAATGTATAATGGCAGTTCATATACGAGAAATAGTAATGCCAAATAAATTGTATAGTTACATAAGGCGCTGATTACACTTCTTCGTAATAAAACTTTCCTTTACCTGTTCGTGGTTTTTTAAGAAAGTAAAAATAAGAGATTGGAAAATCGGGAGATTTCGTAGAATTTTTGGGAGACCGGGAGATGAGTAAAAAATCGGGAGAACTACCGGAATATCGGGAGAACTGGCAACCCTATGTATGAGTCGAAGAATGTCCTATAGTCTGAAATCCTTTTAATCCGCGAAGGTCTTATCTTACGACACCCAGCAGAATTTGGTCTTTATTAAGAGTTTGGGAGACTCTTTCTGCATTTTCTGTAGTTCTATGGTCTAAATCTTTTTAATTACGAATTTACCCAATCATCTAAGTGCTCCACAGAAGCTTAAGCCAACGAATTATGCATTTTGTTTGTACGTAACCTAATCTATAATGCCATCAGACTAACATATTAACTGCGAAACCTTAAACATCTGGTTAATACTGAAACGATTACTTTGCCAAATATTGTGTTCACCATGCCATCAATCAACCTATACTTGAACTCAAAAAGTAGCCTAACACCCTATAATTCAGGATAACATTGACACTGCAAAAGCAGTCAGTCTGATAACAAAGCAGGTTTAGCGCCATTTATCATCAATCAATCACGAGCTTCATTATTTTGCTATAAATAATGACAGCGAAAGTTAATACAAAATTCAATACCATACAACAACCGACTACGCGAGGTTTTATTGCAAAAAAATTGCCTAGTAAATGATTTTTTTGTAACCAATTTATGTATGTCACAAAACATTAATGGATAGGAATAACCGTTTATGAAAGGACACAGAGTCGTATTACAATTTAATAATTAATCATATTGTGGAGTTGAATTGACATAGGGTAAAGTACCCTAATTCGAGCCCCCCCCCAATAGCGAGCCCTCTGGATGAATTTGGTTCAAAAGCTAAGTCCCTGCTTTTTAGACAATAACTGTTTTTTAACCGAAAAAATCACTTATATCTTTTCTTTGTATCGTATAATTCATTTTCAGGTAGTTCGTCTTCAGTTGCTAAGAAAAATTCAAAGTGTTCAGTAGGGTTTCGTAAGTAAAAAAAAAAGAGTGTAATTTGTGAAATTTCTTAAGAAACTAGAAACTTTAACCAAGAAGGTAAGTGATTTTCTGTAATTTTTAGTTAGCTAATTAAGGCTTAATATAACAATAATAATGTATATTTTATTATTTCAAAAGAAAAAGTGAGAAAAAATAGTTGTTTATTAAAATTTGTTGGGAGCTCGTTACTGGGACAAAAAAATAAGGAAATCCAACAGCGAGCCGGGGGGGGCTCGGTATTGGGTTTACAAAAAATAATCAAGTTCCAGTAACGAGCCCAGCCGATTTTCAACAAAAAATTAAAATTCGACATTTTATGTAGATAGGCTTTTTACTAATAACATTTCTTATTATTGTTTTATTATTGTTTTTATGCAATATGTGATATGTATTTATGTATATTAATTCTAAGCTTTGACATAAAAGTTGTTACATATAGAAATAATGCTCTTTGAACTGTAAAAGTCTGTTTAGGTATGTATTCATAACGAAGATAATGCCATTTTTGTCCGACCGTCCTAGATTGATCGTTTTAGATTCAAGATAAAATTAGATATTTATAAAAACCCGTCAACGGACACGCAAACAATTGATGTTTACATATGAAAACCTTTATTTTTCCGAATTAAATAAAATTAATGTTTTTTGGTTCGTTTTTTTATGTTTTCGACTGCTTTTGTTAATTTTTGTGATAAATTTATGTAATAATATATTTTCTTTTTTTAACTTTTAAATAAATTAACAGTAAAATAACGATGATTTTATTTTTGTGCTGAGATTTACATGGGGGGCTCGTCATTGGAACGCTAAGGGGTCGAATGAGGAACAGAGGGGGCTCAGTACTGGTTCATGTCTCATTTTCTACTTTATTTAATTTATTAAATCCGGGTCCTATACTTACTTAAAAAGTTATTAATTATATCAAATAGTAATACATCAAGCTTTCTTTAAATGATAAAATTGTTTTCATATATCTAAGTAATTAATTTTAAGAGAGCGACGAACTCAAAACTTTCCTTAAGGGGGCTCGCTACTGGGGGTTTTACCCTACCTTTTACACAGCCGCGACTAATGGAACAATTAATTTAGTACTTTCGTCGTATATTTCCTTTGTCAGAAAACTACGCGTACTGGTGCATTCGAGTATACATAAGTAGTGTACTCTTACTGACAATTAAAATTAATTCTACTTGTACAGTACATTTTATTTGTAAGCTTCACGAATAAAATTCTAATGTAAGGTTCCTCTATTCAAAAATCCTATCAATGGAGTTGAGTGCTTAAGGAAACTGCTTCAATTCTCCTTCTTGGTGTCTTCAATTAAAAAGGTCTTTCAATAGAAATGGGTAGATTTTGACAGTTCATGGCGGCCATGTTGTTTTATCCGTTGTTAATTTTCCTACTTTTTATTTTTCAGACACTAAAAACAAATCACCATGGCTAGTTACAGCGTCGAGCGACATGTGCAAATGATACAACTTTATTATCAAAATGGGTGATCTGTTGTGGTAGCAATGCGCGCGTTGAGCGCATTCAGCAACGAGGCCCATTTTTGGAGGAACGGGTATGCCAACAAGCAAAATTGCCAGATTTGGAACGATGCCAATCCATACGAGGTCCACCAAGTGGTAATGCATCCGCAGAACGTCTCTGTTTGGTGTGGATTGTGGGTCGGCGGCATTATCGGTCGGTACTTCTTCGAAAACAACGATGGCATTGCCATCACCATCAAGGGAGAGCGCTACCAATCGATGATAACCAATTTCCTTTGTCCCATATTGGATGGTATAGATGTGAACGACATGTGGTTGTAACAGGACGGCCGGCGCTGCGTGCCACACAGCTAATGCCATAATGGACATTCATTACGAGCGATTTGAGGACATGGTTATCGCATGCAGATGCCGCGTGAACTGGCGGCCGAGATCGTGTGATTTGACCCTGTTAGACTTTTTCTTGTGAAGTTTTCTTAGGTTGCAGGTCTATGCTAATAAGCCGCAAACGACCGGTGCTATCAAAGTCCACATAACCCGTGCCATCGCTCAAATTCAGCCTGATCTATGTGCCAGCGTCACCGAAAATTGGACCTCTTTGATATGATCCACACAGCGAAGTCGCGGCTGCCATTTAAATGATGTCAGACTCCACACATAATGTAATTATTAGGCCTTTCAAATAAAATAAAAAATTCTTTAATATCTCATACACAACTTGTTTTATTCAATTTTAACATCTACCCGTCAATTTTAACATTTCCCCTATTGGAAATCCCTTCATGTTATTTAAAAAAACTATTGCTAAGCTTCTATGAAATTCAGTGAAATTCGTTAATAGCTCAGAATTGATTCAATCAACTTCTGGGATTTTAATATTAATTTGTTAATACGCAAGAAGTATTAAGATTAGAAATTAATACTTACTTAGGTGGCGCTATAGACCGGGGTGGACCTGGTCCTCAACCAAAAAACCTCTCCAGCCAGTACGGTTACGAGCCAGTTGCCTCCAGTTGCGCATGCCAATTTAGTTTAGGTCCCCCTCCACTTGTTTGCGCCACTCTGCGAACTCTTCTGGCTAAGTCGATGTCCTTGTATAGGCCGTATATGGCATTGTACCTTCTCTTCCACTCGCCGTCTATGCTGACGGGACCAAAGATCTCTTGAAGAACTTTTCTCTTAAAATAACCAAGGGCATCCTCGTCCGATTTTGACAAAGCCCATGCCTCTACACCATACACTAGGACTGCGATGATTAGTGTCTCATTAGTGTCGAGATAAGGCTTTGTTACTCAATTGCTTTCTAAGCCCATAGAAACAGCGATTGGCAAGAGTAATTCTTCTTTTGATCTTCCCGCTGATGTCATTTGCGAAGTTCACCCTACAGCCTAGGTAGTCAAAGTCCTATCGAGTCCTATCCAAAGTTGTATCGATTTTATATTTAGGGTTTTTTCCCAAGATCTGCTGTAATGTGAATATTTGACCAACGGTGGACTTTCTGGGCCGATTCATGCTCCTTACCAATTCATCTCCTCCTGCATTGAAAAATTCGGCGGCAAGGCCGTCGGCTCCAGCAGCTTTGTTGGATTTAAGTTTCTTGACTATCATCGTCACTGTTGAATGGGTAATTCTGCCTGACAGCGGAATATTGATCATCATCGCCGTTTAGCAGATTTTGACAAAGCCCATGCCTCTACACCATACACTAGGACTGCGATGATTAGTGTCTCATTAGTGTCGAGATAAGGCTTTGTTACTCAATTGCTTTCTAAGCCCATAGAAACAGCGATTGGCAAGAGTAATTCTTCTTTTGATCTTCCCGCTGATGTCATTTGCGAAGTTCACCATACAGCCTAGGTAGACAAAGTTCTATCGAGTCCTATCCAAAGTTGTATCGATTTTATATTTAGGGTTTTTTCCCAAGATCTGCTGTAATGTGAATATTTGACCAACGGTGGACTTTCTGGGCCGATTCATGCTCCTTACCAATTCATCTCCTCCTGCATTGAAAAATTCGGCGGCAAGGCCGTCGGCTCCAGCAGCTTTGTTGGATTTAAGTTTCTTGACTATCATCGTCACTGTTGAATGGGTAATTCTGCCTGACAGCGGAATATTGATCATCATCGCCGTTTAGCAGTCTGCAGAAGTGTTCCCTCCATATCATCAGCACCGACTGTAATTCTACTACTATGTTACCGTTTTCGTCTCTGCAAGCTTTTGCTCTGGCTTTGAAAGCCTGGCATGTTCTTTTTACCTTTTGATAACATTTTTAAATATAATTCCTGAAATAAAGTCATATAATCTTCTCGATCGAGCGCTTCTCATGCTCCTTTTTCTTCTTTCTGAGAAGTCGATGTTCCTCTTTTCTCCTCCGTCCGTAGAGCTCGCGAGCAGTTCTAGTCCTTCTATGCAGCGCTGCTTTGTACGCTTCCTGTTTTGCTGGGGGTTTCGTTGTGGTGGCCGAGAGAAACCCAGTACATCAGAGGCGGCATCTCTGATGGCTTGTTGGTAACGCTGCCACTGGTCTTCCGCATTTGCTGCTGGCGGCATAGGACTAAGATGTAGATTAAAAAAAATTCGATCTTGCTGATAGGCTCTGGCGGTCCCTTGCGCCGTCCGTAGCCGTCCGACTTCAAACTTCCTCACAGTATTTCGTTGATTTCGCTCCATTCTGGATACGCATACGTAGTGATCCGAGTCCACGCTTGCTCCGCCGAAATCCTGGACACGCTTACGTGTCGTGGAAATTTATTTCCGAACTTCGTGTTCTGTTCGCTAAACTTATGGAGTGCTTTGTTCATTTGTTGGTGCGCATAATCGTCGATCTAAGCAAGTTCTCGTCGAACCATCGATAAATTAACATCCACGTATACGCTAATGGACAATATCCATCCAGTACGACCTCGTACTGTATGCACCGAAGAAAATATAGCCGCTATAAACAATAGTATGACAGCAAACCCGAATTTGTCAATTCGCCAGATATTGTTTATTCGAGTCATGGATGACATTGATCCGGGTGTAATGTGGTTTCAATAGTATGGCGCTACGTGTCATACGGCGATCGACATAATCGATTTAATAAAATCAAAATTTGGCGAGAAGATGATTTCGCGATATCGACCAGTCAATGGGTTTCCGAGATCATGGGATTTGACACCTCTCGAATATGTTCTTTGGGGCAGCCTGAACGCATTGGTTTATGCGGATAAACCAACAACTATTGATCACTTGGAAGCCAATATTACGATTGCTATTCACGATCGTCGATTTACTCAAAAAGTGGTCAGAAATTGGACTGACAGGATGACGTTTGTAAAAGGTAGTCAAGGTGGCCATATGCCCGAAATTGTATTCAAACTTTAAATGCCAAATATTTTTCGATCAAATAAAATAAAAATATCGCCGTTTAATTGATGATTGTGTGTTTCATTTCAATTTAGAGTTCTCACGCTCAAAAAAAAAACATCCTTTACATTATTATGTCCTTTCTGACGAATTATTCTAATTTGTAGTTAAAAAAAAAAAACGTTTAGTCGATAGTTCTATGTTCTAAAGTGTAAACTTACTGTGAGGCCATTTCAAAAATACATATATCACAACATTACTGCCATACGATGCAAACCACTATTCTGTGATTATAATATCGTACCTGCTATCCTCTCAAAAACGTGCACACACTCATTAATCAACCAATTTCACCTACCATTTATTTTAACACTCCCGAGGCTTCCCACACCCTACTAAAGATTTTCCAATTTGTGTAAGTTGATTGGAATTGAAAATTCTACGGAAATTATCATACTTAGTCCTGCTTAATGAATTCCATTTCATCTCGTTTTTATTAGCTCATCCATGCTAATTTCATTGCCAAGTGGGGGAGCTCCCCTAACACTGTGGTTGATTCGGTTCGTGAATTTTAAATTAATAAGCAGGTTGTACATTGCTGCCAAAAAATATATCTTTTCCGATTGTACTCTACCAGACCGTAAAAATCATCAAACAAAGGATGACAGAAAAAAAAAACAGATAGACCTTGAACTTGTTATAAAATGATTAAACCCAATTGCGAGGAACTCGTAAAGATACATAGCATATAATCCGGCAGACTGTGAACTTCGTAGAATTTCATGACAAAACCCCTGAGAGGATTGAATAAATATTATGTATGCTCTTGTGTACATATATCTTGTTATTGACTTCTGTAATCATCAAATCATTTCACCAAGTTATATTGGAAGTCTTTACAATTTTGATCACGACAGACAGAGTGAATACGAAATAGAAGTGGGTCTGATCAGATTTAATGGGGTCTAGTCAATTAATCAAAGTCATTCCAAACTGCCCTCGAATCCCACCTTCAAGATTAATTCATTTATCATGAAGAAAGTACCTACACAAATAAATAGCATCACGTTTTCTAAAATCATTTAGAGAAGCTCTTTTATAAAAATCAAAACGAATATAAAAGTTCAGTAATACCTACCTTCCAACTGAAGGCAATTTCTGCCGACACCACAAGAATAAACAATGAAATTCAAAAAGAGAACTTTGTATACCAGTTCCTGTTGCATTGTTGTAACTTTGGAAAATGGATTTGGAAAATAAGGTATTTTTTTCTCCTACAACTTTACCCGTCTGTCGTAATGGATAAAGTTTTTCAATTTTTCAACATTTCTACTCTCTGGCGATTTATTTGGGAAACATACGATGGATACGCAAGAAAAGTGTCATCTGTCATGTTAACCATAACTCTGCCAGGTGTAAGATATCCTTTGGGTTTCTGTTTACTAATGGAATCATTTCTTGTGCGGTATGATATATTTTGTATAAATAAACTGATGACCGTGAACTCTTGTTCATAAGTGGCATTCCGTTGGGCTATATTTTTGTAGACCTTTGAGGCTAAATTAATTAACAAACTTCAGAGTTAGTTAATTAAGGACTGTTGTGGTGGGGGAAGAGAGGAATTTTCATCTACGACGTCTACTAAAGAGAAGATGTAAGATTTGGGCACAATTCTATGAACCTCTTTAGCTTCTTTGAAAACATACTCATTTTTATTCATTGAAAGGATGTCTAGTCGTCGAGATGGGATTTTAAGGACACTTGCTCACATTCATCCAAATCATATTAAGCCCATTATTTCTTGTAACAGCAGTACACTTAACTGTTGTGAAGAAAGACACGATTGCAAATTAACGTTTTGTAGACAGTCATCGAGATTCATATTGGTTGTCTACAAGCAAAGAGAGATAACAAGGAATTTAATCTACTTTGTATTAAATTCACAGACGCTGTTGTATACGTACATTCCACGTATATATATTTGTATGGAGATGTATCATCTATCATTAGCATCATTTTGGCACAATAAATGGAGATGTTACACATTGTCGAAGGTCGGCTATGCCAATTTCAGAATCACTAGCTCATCGAAGGCCAGGACGACCTTTGAGATGGTGTATCTCTCAGCTTGTGTTCGATACGGCAGAGACATATCACTTGACTTTAACTTTTAAGTGCACCGGATCTGAGAGGTAGAATACGAACACTTATAGAATCAGTACGAAGTCTTGACCTAAGGTTTTTTCAGGTTTTTAGTTTCAGGGTTTTCTGGGACATATATTAGATTCATTCAACAAGAAATCAAGAAATCAGTTCGAAGATCCGAGAAAGCCTTTACGCCAAAGGACCCATGGTAAAAATGGAACACGACTGGGTCAGCTGGTATTGTCATGTTCAAAGATTATAATTATATAATTATAAAATATTATAAAAGTATCAAAGAACGTCTATCGCGAAAGAAAGGCAGGTCTAAAACTCCTGGGTCATAAAAATGCAATAACACCAGCATTTGGTTTCGCTCAGTTACGACATAATTACAATTCGGAAGGCCTGCCGATATTTCCTGAGGTTAAGTAGGCGAATGGCACTGGCGGATTAGAAATCCGGCAGGCCCTCCGATTTTGGATCACTCGGTTACTGAGGCCAAGAAATGCCGATGTCGTCGCATTTGTCTGATCCAGGCGTTTATAGGCCTGCCTTTCCTAAATCGCGATGTCTTTGGAACGTGCATTGATATTGCCTTCTTAACAGGGTTCAAATGATCTCTTCTTTTAATGTGGCAATACCAGCTGAGCCGGTCGCGCTCTAATTTTCGTACGATGGTTTCCTTGATGTGAAAGCTTCCACGGATCTTCGAACTTCTTATTCGATCAAGCTTTGTCACTCCTGCTATCATGCGAAGCATCTTCATCTCAGCTGCCGTTAATTTACTCTCATACTCTTTGTACATCGTCCAACATTGTGGACCGTATGTGAGCGCTGGACGTACAACTGCGGTGTAGAGCCTTCCTTTTAACTTAGGGGACATTTTTTCTCTCACAAAACGATAGCGGAATTTTCTCGCCACTTCATCCACCCTACGCTTACACGATGATTGATGTCGTCATCACAAGTTGCTTTGCTATTGATCATAGATCCCAGATATTTGAACTTTTCGCACTTGGGAAGCACTATTCCATTCAAATAAATGTCTGGAATATGCCTGAGTAGATCAGAGAACGGGCAGCACAAGTACTCTGTCTTTTTTGAACTAATGCGATACCCATTTCCCTACAAAATGTCCACCCACACATCAAGCGCTCGTTGCAGGGATGTAGGATCCTCACTTATGATGGCTCCATCGTCAGCAAAAAATAACTGATGTACCTTGGGGTCCATCACTTTACCTTCAAGCAGATAATCAAGGACTGTAATAAAGAGCAAATGACTTAAAACGTTTCCCTGGTGCACCCCGACTTTGATTGGGAACTCTTCGGTTACTCCAGCGGGGCATCTTACTCTTGTCTTTGCTCCTTCGTACATGTCCATGATCATCTGTACATAGGTTTCTGGAACCCCTCGATGTCTTAGCGCCACCCATATCAGATCTCGTGGTTGTCTGTCGAATGCCTTTTCAAAGTCAACCAATACAATATGCAAATCCCTTAAGGAATCACGATGTTTTTCCATTATGATCCTTATACTTTGGATTGCATCTGTGGTTGATTTACCCGAGACAAACCCGCACTGATCATCAGATAGCCGTATTACTTTTCGCAGTCGGCCACCTAATACCCGCTCAACGATTTTCATGGTGTGTGACATCAGCTTGATCGAACGGTAGTTATCACAGTTTCGCGTATCACCCTTCCCTTTGTATACAGGGAGAAGGTAACTTTCCCTCCATTGATTTGGCATTGGATCACCTCTCACAAATTTGGAGATGAGAATTCTGAGCCATCTGAACCTGATGTCTCCTATCTTTTTCCAGAACTCAGAGGGTATCTCGTCTGGCCCAACCGCTTTTCGTTTTTTGGAGTATTTGACCGCCTCACTAACTTCTTCGACTGTAATGTCGGGTATTTCTTCACAGTTAGGGGTGGCTCTTGGAAAGTATAGCCGGGGAAACTGTTCATTTAAAAGTTCTTCACAATACTGCCGCCACCTCTGCAGAATTTTGTCGTCATCCACAAGAAGCTGGCCATGAGCATTGCTAATGAACTTTGGCGAACGAATCTTCTGAGCATTCCTCCTTCTTTGGGCGGCTATTTTGAAGATAGTGGCACTCATGTTCATATTGTGTCTTCGCAGCTCCTGGATGGCCTGGTTTGCATCATCAACCGGGGAAAATATTTTCTCCAGCTCCCGATACAGGCCCTCCGTACTCACTGCTTGAAGCTGGGCGCACTTCTTCTTCGCTTTTTTCTTGCAGCATCTGTATTCCATTTCGAGGCGAGCTTTTTCGCCACTATTATTAGAGGGGCACTTTGACCAAGCTTTGAAAGCCACTTTTTTCTCATTTATCACTTTCTTAGCTTCATCACTTCACCACCATGTTTCTTTGGCGTGTTGATGGTGGCCTTTTGAAGCTCCTAGTAGTGATTACCCTTTCTTTAAGCAAGTTCGCTGTACTGAATCCCACATATTTTGTACTCTGCACTCTTTATCCTCAGCTCCGCTGATGGTGTGAGAGAGGTAATTATTCATCACGAAAACAAACGTCTCGCCTTTTTCTTTATCCATATTGTACCACTTGATCTTCTCAGAGACCCTTGTTTGTTTCCTTTTCTTCGGTGTCTTCATAAAAATTTCTGTTAGCAGGAGACGGTGTTGCCGAGTGATTGCTTCTCCCAGGATCACTTTGCAATCTTTTACCCGAGGCTTCATGAAACTGGCTACCAAATCGTAGCCAATCTGGGTTTCATCTCCACCACTGCTGAAAATGATCAAGTGTCGGCCTTGTTTGATGAACATGCTACCATATTTAACACGATAAGACCGTGTGATTTGCACATGCTTAGGATTTCACGGTCTCACCTCTTGCGAACGTCTGACAAACATCTGATAGTATTATTGTCACGAAAAAGCTTTTTAAAACAAATTGCCATTCGGGCCCTGTAGGTCTCTTCCATTCATGTGAAAAGTATAATGCACCCAACACGAGTGGTTGCGAGAAGCTAGGCATAGGCACTTAAAGAGCTGTAGCGCCAAATATTTTTATTTTTCTTTTTCAAGGTAAAACCGCCTAAGTCGATTTTCAGCAACACTTTACTAAAACTTTTTGTCGAAAGGGTTTGAGAATTGGGCATTTTTCAACGAAGTGAAGCATAGTCTCTTCCTCATGTAAATTACATAAAGCGTAGTTTCCAAGTTCTCCTTCCAGAAATTTGTTTGCATAGAGCCCTAATAAACTAGCATGCGTTTTAAATATCCACATTATCATTTGTCTGCCACATGAGTCATCAAAGTATGCGTGACCTATTATTGAATGCTTAAGTTTCCTATAAATTTCATGTGAACTCATTTGTGCCTCCATCGATTTTTTTCAGACATTTTTCCGATATTGGCTTTCGAAGGGTCTTCGTGAAAGTGCAAATCCGTCAAATTTACTCCATCACGTTCTCCCATGTTTTTCCATTCCTTGAACTAGTATATATTTTTCTGTACTATTTGTTTTGAGAGTACGAGTATGTGTGGCAACCGAGTGACTTCGTATCTATACAGTGTTGTTTGTACATATTCCATGTGGAGCCTGAGTGTGTACGAATGCAAGTCTGGGACTCCTGTTTCTAGGCTTAGTATATAGTTTTGGGGGGGAAATCACGTAGACCAAACATTCTCTTAATAAAATATTGATGCATTTTATTGACCGCGTCGAAATTTGAAAAGCCCCAAACTTGAGACGCATAACAAAATATCGCTCTCGACATAACGTTGAATAATTTGAATTTCGCTGAATGTTTTACCTCCTTCTTGCCGATGAAATTTTTCCAGGTGCTATTTAACCAATTTTTTGCCTTTGCTCCTACTTCTTTAAGTTGTCCCATTAATGAAAGTCCTGGTGTTATAATCATTCCTAGATATTCGTACTCCGTAACTATTTCTATCTCCGTGCTGTTGAGATACCACTTTTCGTTTTTTACTCTTCTGCCCTTGCTGAAAACCATGATTTTGGAAATATCTAGGTTGACTGTGAAATTCCATGCCTTACGTTACTCTTCCAACTGTCTTATCATTCCTTGTAGCACGGATATAACTTCACTTAATATAACAATTTCGTCACCATATATTAACAGTCGAAGCAGAAAACCATTCAGGTGAAGACAACCCCTCAACCAATCGTGCAGATCATTCAGCATCAGTGCAAATAACAGCGAGCTAAGTAAATATCCTTGCTTTACTCCCATAGGGGTAAACACAAATAACATCCAAGTTCTTCCAACCACTGCACCAAAAAAGATTTCTGCCTAGTAGTACAATGTACCCGAGAGGGTCTGAGTGGTTTGGGTTTCCTTTATTCATTCAAAATTCATACTGTGGAGTTCGTCAGAAAGATGTCATGTAAAATTAAATGGCCTTCATGTTCATCTGATTAGTAATTTAAAGTAATTTAAATTTCAAATGATGCAACATTTGAGGTACACACAGTCTGACTGCCGGGGTATCCCGACCACTTAGACCACTGATATTTGTCTTAACAATTAATAATATTGGCCTCATCCTAAAGGTGGACATGGTGGAAATATAATTTCATAGAACTGAATTTCAGTAAATTTATATGTATTATTCATCATATTCGTCCTATTTGCCCTACGGGGTCTCTTCTATGATGACAAGCTCTACCTTGCTTCCATACATAGAACAGCTAAAGCTGATCAGCTTAAGAATGGTTGCAGAAGCGATACCTTAACTTTTTACTGAGGGTCGGTGAAAATCTCCCATAGAGACTATGAAAATAGCAAGCGCGTGCTCATACAAGTGTCAGATTCTTACTCACTAAAAAAACACCACCCTTCGATATAAATTTGTTAGATATCGCAACTAAGTATTAACGTATCAAGCAATTTTTCTATCATGAAATAAAAACGTTTGGCAGGTTTCTTTCCACTGAAAGATCCTGCATATTCCGCAATCTAGACGCGGTTAATCATTATGTCGCCAAGTCGAAAGGTTTCGTCCTTTGTAATCGGCGCAATAAATTGCTCTCATTCAAAATTTGTAGGACTGTATTGTTGACATGTCCGATTAGTCGGTTTCTATGCTCTCTCGCGAAACTTCTAGTTTCAGCTTCGATTGTCGGAATTCCGAGATCCCTGTGGATATCGTCGTTTTGAATGCCGGTACCTTGGTTTTGGTGGTAAACATTATCATTTCTGTCTTCTCCGGATTTCCTCCGAGGCCACAGCTCGTAGCCCATGAGTGTACCTTATCCAGAGCCCTCTCCATGAGTTGACTTATCGTGGAGAGGAACTTTCTTGATACTAGTATAACCATATCATCCGCGTACGCAACCACCTTAAAACCCTACCTATCAAGTCGCACCAAGATTTTATTGATCGCCATTAACCAGAGCAGGGCGGAGATGACTCCGCCTTGTGGAGTTCCTCTGTTTACCGTCTTAGTTGTACTACTGTTGCCTAGTGTTGCTTGGATTATACGAGTACTGAGCATAGAAATTATCCATTGGCTAATACACCTAACTCGGTGAGAGATTCCTGAATAGATTCAGTGAAAATGTTGTTGAATGCTCCTTCTATATCAAGAAATGTGGCGAGAGTATATTCTTTGTGGTGAAAAGTTTTTTCCACTGTACGCACGACCTCATGAAGAGTAGTTTCTGTGGACCGCCCTTTGAGATACGCATGCTGGGATTTCGACAGTAGAGAACTCAGGTTATCGCGGATATGGAAGTCTAGGATACGTTCTAAAGTTTTCAAAACAAAGGAGGACAGGCTTATGGGTCTAAAATCCTTCGCGAATTCATGTCCTCGCCGGCCCGCCTTGGGGATGAAAACCACTTTGACACGTCTCCAGGTTTGGGGAACATGGCTTAGGTTTAAGCAACTCCTATAAATCGGTAATAGCCAGGGAATTGCTATGTCTTGCAATTTCTGCATCATAATAGGCATGATGCAGTCAGGGCCAGGTGACTTATAGGGAGAGAAGCTATTTATAGCCCAGGAGATTTTATCCTCCGTAATAATGTTTGTGATGTTATCCCAAGCTGCCAGTGGCGTACAGGTGGAACTAGCTTGTTCTACTCTAATTTCACTGCAGCCTGGGAAGTGAGTACTCATCAGGAGTTCCAGAGATGCCGCAGAAGAATCTGTCAAGCTTCCATCCGTCTTTTTAAGAAAGGACGGGTTGCTATGCCCTTTGCTCTTACTAATAAACGCACCGTAAGCTTCAAGTCAAGTCTTGAACAGATGATAACACCTACACCTTATTAATTCAATTCAATTTATTTCATCAATCGGAGTATACGCAGATTAGTATCGTTCTATAGTTGTACGAATTTGACGTGTTTGTGCTTTGTGCTGCATACAATTCCGATTTTCTTTGTAAATTCCGTGTAATTTTTAATTGTTATTTGGTACATGGTAGTATCTAGTGTGTTTTCTTTAATTGGACCTGTTTTGAAGTGTTCTAATTTTTATTTTTAATTGAATTTTAGTGATTGTTTTTCTCTTTGTTTTTTTGAGCTCTTATTTTGAGTGATTTTTATTGAGTGAGTTTAACCGTTTTTTGCTGTTTTATCTTGTCTTATCTACTACAGCTTACACCTGGGTAGCACCTTACATACAATTTTGCTAAAAAAACTGGGCGTGTGCGTTGAGTCTGTCGGTTATAGCGCTTCATCTAGCCTTCCTAGGTTCGTTCCCTACCCACGGCGAACTATAATTTTTTATTTTTTTATTTTTATTTAAGCGCGTTTAATCTTTCTTTTTCACTCACCATGTCCCGCTGCTGTGCTGATAAATGCACTGAACGTAAGGCCACAGCTCCCCTACTGACGTGTCTTGGCCTTTGCAATAAATCATTTCACACTAAGTGTGTTGGCCTCACGGACTTGGTCTTAGACAAAGTAAATGCAACACTTGAATTGCACTTTTACTGCTCCGAATGTCGACTGGTATCATTGTCTAGTCTGTCTTTTAAACTTGTCGTTATGAAACGCGTATTCTCGGATCTCAGCGAATTTCGCTGCTATGGCGGATCGTCTTGAAAAAGTAAATGGTCTTTTTGCATCGCTTTATCAATATCCATCAATGTGCAGCGTATCGACATCCACCGATTTTCCGACCTCTGGTTCCGAATTAATTACTGAAGAGTTAATAAGGAACGAGCCGATACCACCCTCAAGTGATACGAACCAACTTTCTGCACCTAAGAGAAAGCGTTCCCAATCCTCTAGTCCGAGCAAGATTTTACCTAAAAAGCGTTTGGCTAAGAAAAGGGCGACGGAGAAAATAGATTGTAGAATAACAGGACCAAGTATTCCATCCAATACTGTATTATCTACCGATCTTCCTACCACCAGCGCGAATTTGGGAACAAATATACCCACTGTTGACATTCCAACCTCTAGCATAACAAATACTCATATAGCCCCAATCAAAAATCGTCTATCAGCGTTGCCTAAGCCGAAGGAAATCTTTGTTTCTAGACTACTTCCTGACACGTCCTGTGACGACATAATTAACAATTTAAAAGACTATTCTCTTGACGTATCTAAAATTAAATGTCAAAAAATTAATAAAAAGACTAGTTCTTTCGCTTCATTTAAACTAACGACAGAGTTATGTCTCTTTGAAAAGCTATTGAACAAAGAGATGTGGCCACAGGATGCATTCATTAGAGAGTTTGTTGCTAAGCCACAGAATAACAACACTCGCCCTGTTCTCAATTCTCCAAAAAACTAAAGCGCTTATCCCTTTACTACCAAAATGTAAGGGGACTCCGCACGAAAACTAGAAATTTATTATTGGCATCTCATGCATCGATCCATGATGTGATTGCACTGACGGAAACTTGGCTCAATTTTACCTTTTTGAACACGGAATTATTCTCCACAGACTTCCAGGTATATCGTAAAGATAGATACTTAGACATTGAGCATCTAAGGGGTGGTGGAGTCCTAATTGCTGTTCGAAATTCTTTGCAAAGTTGTATCTTTCCAATTCCTAATACAGACTCGCTAGACGTTATCTGTGTGAAATTAAACCTAGGATATAAGTTCGTTATAATTATTAACATTTATATTCCTCCTGAAAGCTCGATCGAGGTATATAAGCATGCTACTGATGCCATAAATTATGTATCGGAAAATTGTAATCCTCTCGACGACATTTTATTGGTGGGTGATTTTAATCTACCCAACTTAAAGTGGACCCTTTCTGACGACGAGCTTAGTTTTGTGGTAGCTCATGCGTCTTTACCTCAAGAAACAATTTTGGTGGGCAATGTGATGTCTTGTGGATTACTGCAACTAAGCTGTATAAAAAATTTTCTTGATAGACAACTTGACCTGGTTTTTTATACAAATTCGAGCAGTTGTATTGTGGAACCTAGTTCCACCACGATGAGTACTATTGACGCGTATCATTATCCACTTCACGTTATTCTTTCACATGACGACGTGGTTCATGATACTTTTGAAAATCTTACTCTTGAATTTGATTTTAAGAAATCAGACTTTAATTTACTGAACGAACTAATGTCTAGCATTGATTTTGTAGGAATCTTCAACAGCAATAGTAATATTGAACAAATGACTGAAATTTTTTTACATACGTATATTTGACTGTTTTATCTCGTCCGTACCGGTGAGAAACACACGTAAGGATATGTCTTCAATTGCACCTTGGTACAATAACCGATTACGGAGTCTGCGTAATAAAAGAAATAAAGCGTGGAAAAATTATTTAACGACAAACAGAACAAGCGATTATAACCAGTTCGCTATCCTCTATAGAGACTTTCAAATCTTATTGAAAAATCTATATGATAGTTACATTAATAAAATGCGTGGCTCACTTCTTTACGATCCCAAAGTTTCCTGGAAATTTGTAAACAGTAAGAAAAAACGGATGGTTATCCTGCCAATATGTCTTACTTAAGCGAATCAAGCAGCAGCACTCTTGTAATCTGCAATATGTTCTCTTCATTCTTTGGTCTATCTTTCTGTTCCGACAACTATTCACCTACCCCAAGTAATTTTGCCCATTTTTCTCTAGCAGCTCAATGGGCCAGATTTCAATAATTGATGAAGATGTGAGAGAGCATTTAGCTTTACTTAGCAACGATACTACCTGTGGCCCTGATGGAATTCCTCCGATTGTGCTAAAATATTGTTGCAATACTTTGGCAACACCCTTAGCCGTGCTATTTCGGGCATCATTAATGCAAATCATTTTTCCTAAAACTTGGAAAAACTCTTTTATTATTCCAATACACAAAAAGGGAAATCGATTCCTATTGCCAAGCTATCATGTGTGCCAAAACTGTTCGAGGCTATAGTTTGTAAGGGTTTTTATTTTGCTTGTAAACCATTTCTTTCAACCAAGCAGCATGGGTTCATGAATAGAAGATCCACTGTTACCAACCTGTTGGAATTTACTTCTTTTACAAACAAAGTTGTCGAAGAGGGTGGTCAGGTCGACTGTATTTATACAGACTTTAGCAAGGCCTTTGACAAACTTTCTCACAGCTTAATTCTGTTTAAAATGACCTCTTTGGGCTTTCCAAATCATTTCGTTCGATGGATATGTTCCTACCTTGAAGAACGAACGTATCAAGTTTTATTTCGGGGAATAACATCCGATGCAATCCTCGCTACATCCGGTGTACCCCAAGGAAGTCACTTAGGTCCTCTTTTATTTATCATTGCGATCAATGACGTGGTGGCAATACTTAAGAGTACTCGAATCTTAATCTATGCTGACGACATAAAAATCTTTAGACTTGTACGCAGTCAATCTGATTGCATTACTATGCAGAATGATTAAGATACGTTCGCCGAGTGGTGCTGTAATAACAATTTATTTTTGAACGTATCTAAATGCCAGTCGATGATCTTTTCAAGAAAACGTAATTTAATAAGTTATGATTACAATCTCAATGAATCTGTACTTAACAAAGTCACATCAATATGTGATTTAGGAGTGCATTTTTCTCAAAATATCGACTTCGATTTTCACATTGAACAGATTGTCAATAAAGCGAATTCAATGCTTGGCTTAATAAAACGTTGGAGTAAAGAATTCAAGTGTCCTCTTATAACATCCACGCTTTATAATACCTTTGTTCGTCCGCAGTTAGAGTATGCGTCTAATATTTGGTCTCCAATGTATGCAGTACACATTAACCGTATTGAATCTGACAGCGTAAGTTTATCCGATTTGCACTTCGCCATTTAAACTGGAATGACCCTACACGTCTTCCACTATATTGCGACCGCCTTCTTCTCCTAAATCGTCATTCTTTGGAGAAACGTAGGGAAGTATGTGATGTAGTATTTTTACACCAGCTGGTAAATGGTTTTATTGACTCGCCGGATCTTTTAAATGAAGTCGGTTTAAACGTAAGATGCTACAACTCCAGAAATACCGAAATTTTCCGCGTAAATTTCCACAGAACGAACTACGGTTCTAACGAACCTCTTACGCGTATGGCGAAGGAAGTAAATAGTAACCGCGACAAATTTGATTACCACTATAGTAAATTATATTTAAAACATAAATTATACGAACGATACTAGTTTCTTTGTTGAAAGTGTTTAGTGTCATTTTGACTTATGCGTAGCATATTAATTTTTAGTTCATACTTTTGTTTAGCATGCATTCTGCTTTTTGTTTACTTGTCCAGTCTTCTTGTGTAAGGTGCTAGGCTTTATAAATATTCACAATACTAACAACTAACACCACGCTAAATGATGACTGTGACAAGCTGGATATTACTTAGTAGCTGATTTGAGTTTTTCTCTTTCAGTTCAAAGTAATATTCGTCACAAAATGCTTGCCCTTAAGCAGTACTGATACTGATAGCGTTTATATATATATTCTTACAGACTACGAATTATCACGTTACAAATATAATGAAAGATATGCTAAGTAAAGCTTATGCAAGTTCATCCACTAGGGTAAACTAATAAATATATGTAATGTATTTTTCTTAAACGAAACTCTATTGCTATTAAACTCGATAGAATTACAAATTGCATTGGCTTCTTTAATACACCATGTTAAAGGCTCATTGAGTCCATAATTTACAGAAAAATTTATAAACTCGCAGTGGCGTATATATGTATCTGCGCCAGTAAAAAGGGACAATTGACGTGTGAATTTAAAATGTCTCGTACAAAAGTAATAGCAAAATATCTGCGTCGCATTTCCAGTGATTGCAAGCCTATTAACTAGCATCTGGTAGTGTACGGGGGCATATAAGTCAAAACAAAATTGCTTATTGGTCCTACGACTAGATTTTCATATTTCACTAACTCTTTTAATGTGTTTTTAATAAAAAAAAAAGAAGAAAAATAAGAAGAAGAAAGGTCAAATACATGTAGGTATGCAAAACATCAAGACAAACGTTTATCGTCTTCATATTCTTTTATGTTTTGCGAAAGCAACACACGAGTACTGCAAGGTTGTATGGGCAGCACGAAATACAAATTAACACTTTGTATCCGTTTTCCTGAAGCGTGGGTTACCTGACGTATGCAATGGTAATTACAAAAACCTGAACTTGCAGAGAAACTCATCAGCATGTCGTAAATATGCACTTTTGGATGCTTTAACTAGTTGTATGAAATATAAGTGAGGGTTATTCGAGAGGTGAATGGATGCACACCGATGGCAAATGTGCAAGTACTGCTGCTAGAGTAGCAAGTTCAACTATTCTATGCTGTAATTTGCATGGGAAGTAAAAGTTGGTATTATTTTCTATATAATCGGTTACATCATCGTCATGACTGAAATAAATTAACACAACTAAGATTAAAGTATAAAAATGGTGTAATAACTTTCGTGCTGAAGTTGTTTATAGTGTAGGACATGTAGGTGTACATCTGACAGAATGTGTGCATTTCCTGTCCTCTTAATATTCGGTGCAGTAGCTGTTTTCCGCAGTGTTTATGATGGAAATGAAATGGATACTTAAGGCTGCATGATATGTATCAGTGTATCACGTATATGTACATATGTGTTGATATGCCTATGACGTCGGTTGTCGCGAAAAAAATACTGTGAATCGATCGACGCAAGACATGCTTCCAGTACTCTGGATGTCCGGACCTTCCGAGCGGCCAACATATACTCGGATCATTGTCTTGTTGTAGCCAAGGTACGAATGCGGATATCCCAAACTGAGTGGGCGCCGTGGCGTAAGTGGTTAGTGTGTCGGATCACTACGCATGAGGTTCCAAGTTCGAATCCCAGAAAACACCAAAAAGTTTTTTTCATGGTCCCACCTCTCGCGAGCGTCCGACAGGCATCCGAGAGTATTGTTGTCACGAAAAAGCTTCTCAAATCGCCGTTCGGATTCGGTACTAAATTGTAGGTCCCTTCCATTCGTGTGAAAAATATAACGCACACAACATGAGTGGTTGCGAGAAGCTAGGCCCTGGCACTTAAAGAGCTGTTGCGCCAAATATTTATTTATTTTTTTTTAACATTCTGGAAATTGGTTCGAAATTTCCGTAGTTGGTGCGGTGGTGAGGGAGAAGAAAGAGCGGTACGGACCTGAGGTTTCGAGGGTTAGTGCGAAGGGAAATCATTTCCAGTAGTGCGGTGGAATCGATCATACCGGTTAATAATTGGTGCACGAAAAGTATGTCAGCGACTTCGCGACGTTTTGTAAGGGTTTGCAGGTTAATCAATTTTAGCCGGTCTTCATAGGGAGGTAAGATATAGTTGTCGGCCCATGGGAGACCGCGTAAGGCAAACCGGATAAACCTACGCTGCACAGCTTCGATTCTAAGTGAGTGTATGTTGTGATAAGGTGACCAAACTTGGCTGGCGTATTCCAGGAGTGGTCGGACAAAGGTGATATAAAGGGATTTAGAAATGTAAGGGTTTGAAAATGCTTTAGACCAGCGTTTTATGAAACCGAGAGAAGAATTGGCCTTGTGTACAATATGATCAATGTGGGAACGGAAGTTTAGCTCCCTATCACAAATAATACCCAAATGGCATATAGAGGAGACTGAGGGAACGGGCTCGCTAAGAAAGTAATAGGTTCTGAGGGATGGGGGGAGGCGTTTACGAGAGAATGTTATGGATTGACATTTGGCGACGTTAAGTTCTAGAAAGTTTTTGTCGCACCATGTGTGGAATGAATTTAGATCGATTTGAAGTAAGAGAGAATCGGTGGGGGTAGATATTACCTTAGTGATTTTCATATCATCCGCGTAAATAGACAGATCAGAGTCTTTTATGACGTGACCAACATCGTTTATAGTTAAGACAAAGATCAGCGGACCAAGATGACTGCCTTGAGGAACCCCTGAAGTGGCGTTAATGGGGTCAGAAACTGAAAATCTGAAGAGAACCCTGTACTGGCCTTTTTCTAGGTACGATCTCAGCCATGAAATGAAAGAGGGTGGGAAACCGAGGGCTTTAAGTTTAAGGTAAATAGTTCGGTGACAGATTTTGTCAAAGGCCTTGCTGAAGTCGGTGGTAATGACATCCACTTCATTACCTTTCTCTAATGCTTGTAGTGTTTTGGAAACGAATTCGGTCAGGTTAGTCGTAGTGGACCTACTTTTTAAGAAACCGTGCTGTTGTGGGGAAAAAATGGATTTGCAGTGGAAATACAGTGAGTCATAGACAATGCTTTCGAAGAGCTTAGGGATAGAGGAAAGTTTGGCTATGGGTCTATAGTTAGGAATGTCGTTTTTTATGGATAGGGAAAATAAAAGAGTCCTTCCATAATTTTGGGAAAACGGCTTGAGAGAGTGAGAGACGAAATAGAGTTGTAAGGGGCTGACACAGGACATCTACACATTGCTTTAGTAAGATGGCGGGCAGACCATCGGGACCAGGGGAGAAGCCATCTTTGAGCCTATTAATTTTTTCTCGCACAATATCAGACCTAATGTCGACTGAAGCTAGAGAGGTTTGAGGACAGTTATTCAGGTACGAGAAAAAATCTAGGTCCGGTTCGTGTACATGGTCACTATACGATTGGCTGAAAAAGGTTGCAAAGAGGTTGGAGATTACTTTAGAGTCAGCAGATGAAGTATTAAGTAATTTTAGAGTGAAAGGAAAGCCGTCGGACTTTCTTTTGACGTTGATAAATTGGTAAAAGCGCCTAGGGTCAGTGATTAGACTTAATTGCATTCTATCGAGGTATTCGAGATAGAGGGATTCGCAGAGGATGGAAAAGCGGGAGTAAGCTTGCTGGTAATATGCGTAATCTGAGGCAGATTTGGATACCAGGTAAGTTTTCCATAATTTGTTTCTGACGTTGCGAAGAGTACGCAATTCCTTATTATACCAAGGAGGTGATGATGAGCAGTTTTTTCGAGGCAGATAAGGGACAGATTGGAGAAGACAGTCAAAGATTGCTGTGTAGAAGAATACGAGAGCGATATCAATGGGTGTGTTAATGTTTAGGAAGAGGCTGAAATTTATGCTATTGAGCAGGTTGTTAAGTTTAACGAAGTCAACTTTGCGGAAGTTGAAGGAGAGAGAGTTCTCAGAATCAACGGTAATGTTGACGTTTTCATACAAAAAGGCAAGAGCTAGAGGGGGTGATATTGGTCTAGGGTGCAGAGAAGATGGTTACTCGCGGTAACCAAGGAATTATGGGGGTCGGATGAGAAAATCAGATCTAGCTGCCCACCTAAGTTGTTGGTAATGCCACTGATCTGAAAAAGGCCGGAGTCAAAAAGACGATCAGTAAGGAGGATTTCCTTTTCTGAGGAGGAGTTAGTAGGAACAAATGATGATTCGTCCTCAGATGGAGACCATTGTAAAAGGGGAAGAAGGTTGAAGTCGCCAACAATTATAAAATCGTCATCAGGATTAGCGATATCTAACAGAGAGTCAACTGTATCAACGGCCAGCTGGTATGCTTGGACGGGTTTAGAAGGGCGAATATAACAGCAAACAATATATACGCTCCGTTTGAATACAGATAATTTAGCTGATACGAATTCAAAAGAAGTGGAATTTGAGAATTTGACGAGGGTTGCATCAAGACGATTATGTATGGCTAAAAGAACACCGCGGCCGAAGGAGAGGTCTTCATGTTTCTGGCCGTCAGCGCGAAAGACTACGAAGTCAGAAGTGAATAATTCACAGCTAAGAACATTGGGACAAAGGTTGGTTTCAGTTAGGGCAAAAATGTCGTAGGGAAGTGATTGTGATTTCAGGTGCACCATCGAGGTTTTGGTGCGAAGTCCTCTGACATTCTGATAGTAGAGGGAAAGGAGCTTTGGGGCAATTTCAATGGAGTGAGATGGATCGACTGTGATGGAGTTAGGGACGAAAATATTTGTTATGATTGCTGCGAGTTTTTTGGAGATTCGAGAGACGTTTGGAACCAATATGAGAGTCATAGGTTGATAGGTCTTTAGCCACAGTGGAAGAGGAGATATTAAAACTCTCATGAAAACAGTTTATTTTTAAACTGAGCAACAAAGAAAACAACAACAACTGTGAGAAAATTTAACGTCGAAAACCGCCAGAGTCTTCGCTGAACGTTGAGCTGCTTGCATACGCCGAAGATTTTGACATAATTGGAAGAACTCAGCGGGCTATCACCGGTGCATTTGAAGCAAAAGTGGCCAAAATGGGTTTAGCGATAAACGAAGGCAAAACCAAGTATATGCTGTCAACAAGAAGGGAAAGCCAACACTGACGAATTGGACAGAACGTCACAGTGGGCAACTATAACTTCGAGGTAGTACGGGACTTTGTCTACCTTGGCTCTGCTATAAACTCTAAAAACAACGTCAGCGCAGAAATCAAGCGAAGAATAACTCTTGCCAATCGCTGTTTTTGGGCTTATAAGGCAATTCAACAGTAAAGCCCTATGACTCTGATCATCCCAGTCTTGCTTTACGGCGCTGAAACATGTAGTTTATTAAAAGAGGATAAGACATCATTGGGCGCTTCGAGAGAAAAATTCTTCGTATTCGGTCGCGTTTGCGTTGACGGGTTTTGGAGGAGAAGATTCAATAATGAACTACACGAGCTGTACAGCGACATCGACCTAGTCAAAAAACTGCGTATTGGACGTCTGAGAGGACCTCGATTAACTTGAAGTGCGGAACTGGAGGTAATTAGCTAAAGACCGAGCTATGTAAATGGAGAGGCTTGTTGGTTGAGGCTCAGGTTCATACCGAACTGTAGCGCCACCTAAATAAGTAAGTAAGTAAACCACTACACCAAAATCGTTCTCTCTCTCTCTCTCTCTCTCTCTATCCTTTCCAACGCTCGTACTGTATTAAAACATCTTAAGGGTATTCATAACCCCTTGAGTGCGCGCAAATTATACATATACATAAAAAAAAAATACTGTTTTATTTCTAACGACGTCATATGTATACGTACATATATATTTTTGGTTTGAGGCCGTTTGCTTTAATCCGAACTGGATTGCCCAATAGTCTGGATGGTCACAAAAAGTCTGGGAGAAGTCTTTGTCCAAGGCTAGTTGACACTTTTACTATACAACCAACAACGCAGATACTTATTGCCATATATCGTACATACAACCAATTTTTTTGTTGAAGATCATAATGATTTCCTTCTTCACACCTCTGCGATAGATAGCACGATTGAAATTAGAGGCTTTTATCGTCATCAAAGTCTCCTAATAAGTTGACTTCTATGAGCCGGCATAGCTAGCCGTCATAGGTTTCATCATAGTTTCGCGTCATTGGTGCTCATAGATTCAAGATTTCGTAAGCAATTAGCGTTGTTGAGTTAGCGTCCTTTTTTCTGGTTTAAAAAGTCATTTATTGAAACCAGTATGCTGGTCCACGTGTCTTCGTAGACCATCTTCTACTACCTCAACCAGTTCAATTGTTGTGAAACTTAACAACTCATAATCAGGATATGATCAGATTGCCTGCCATTGAGATTTTGGCTTCCATTGCTATGAACAACAGAGACAACAAATTGTTAGCTTATAACGAAATGCGCTTGGTCGGGTTTTGATCGTGAATTCCTACTGTAAAGATATTCACATCTGATTAGAGATACACTCTAGTATGCCGTGCCTTTTGACTACTCATATGTCATACATTTTCGGAATAACGCTTATTTCATATATGTAACAATTTTGAATCACGAAACTAAGTTCCGAAGACAAACTAACTGTGTAAGTGTGCCTGAAAAATAGGTAATTACTTTAATAGTACTTTCAATTGTTAACTGAGATCAGCGGCACTGGACATTTTGTTTCATCTGATACCCCTCGATATATTTAGCAAGCAAATGGCAGCGTATGCAGCCGTTCGCTTCGTAGCTACCCAACAGTCAAGAAAAGAATTTGGTCACGCTTCCATTCTGAATAAATTCAAAATCCCTCCCGAAAACTCGGACTACACCATCCCACGTCTAAACTTCGACAAGAACTTTCTCGTCACCATCCCCTTCAGATCACTCTGAAATGATGACACATTTTTAGAAGATGGGTCAATCCACTTCTACACTGACGGCTCAAAATCCAAGGACGGAGTTAGTGGAGGTGTTTTCTCTGACAGGCTTAATCTTAAGCTCTACTTTCGTCTACCAAATCATTGTAGTGTGTTACAGGCGGAAATTTGGCGATTACAGAAGTCTTATCTTGGCTTAAGAAAAACGTGATATTTGCTTGAAATATCAGCATCTTTTCAGACAGTCAATTCTTGAATCCCTGAAATCGACCTTTATAAATTCCTTAGTAGCTCTAGACTGCCGATCGTCTCTCACGGAGATGGCTGAGCAATTCAATATTCATCTGTGTTTGGTGCCTGGCATAGGGACATTCCATGGAATTGTAAGGCCGATGAACTCGCCAGAATAGGAACAACTATACCCATCCTCCTGGATAAAGGCTCCTTAGGTATACCAATCGTTACTTGCAAATTCAAGTTTAAGCTGGATGCTATCGAGAGTACGAATCTTAGGTGGACAAGTGGACCCTCATGTCTAGCGACAAAACAGATTTGGCCAAAGCTGGATCTAAAACGTTCTAAGAATTTCATTTCTCTCAACAGATTGCATATCGGCGCTATAATAGGTGTCATCATTGTGTTGCCGATTCTCACCTAGCAGCCACTTCAACCTAACCTACCCTAACCTAGCTAAGACCAATTAAAAAAAATAATAATACTATACAGTGTCGAATACTGCCGCTGTTAATTTCGTGAAAACGTCAATCGTGTATAGTAAAATAAAATGAAAATATAGTATTTTTTTATTTTAAAGTAGTTGTTGGTCCCGGTACAAGTTCAATTTTGGACCCCCGTCGTTAGGTCGACCTCTATCGCACTCTCCATCTCATCAGCAATGAAATCCAGATTTATACTTGCCCAGGCTCGTCATATGATGCCTAAGTTTTCGATGTAATTCTCTTTACAATTATTTTATGCTCTACGTATTCCGGCCAAATTTCGTAATTCTGGTTCTATTATACTTTGCCCTCATACTCGTACATCGCAACATTTGAATAAAATCGGTTAGTTTTCAGACTTTTCCAAATACACAGAAGCCAAAGGTGGCGTTTATTAAAAAAACGATGAGATTTATTAAAAAAAAATGTATGTATGCCCTGTTTTCGCGTTAAATTTTGTTGCCTTTGAAAGATTAAAACTCGACTTAAAAGTAACAGTTTTTCGGTCAGGAGAAGCATTAAAAAATTGAAGGGCATTTTTCAGGGAGGCTCTGCTATTCTTCTTCCTATTTCGGCGAGGTTATGATCCGAAAACAAGGGATCATAGCCCTTCCACTTCACCGCATTTCTACTGATCCGCCTGTGGGGTTCGCCTCAGAAAATATCGACAGGCCTCCTGATTTTGGATCATTCGGTTACTGAGGCCAATGAAATGTTGATGTCGTCGCATTTGTGGAGCTTAGATATGCAGGACAGTTCAGGGATGGGCCGGTAGTTAGATATTTCACTTTTACAGCCTTTTTTGTGAGTGGGGATTATGTTCGAATTTTCGCAGATTTCGGGGAAAACTCCCGAGGAGCAAAAACTCATCAGGAGCATTCGCCCTTTAGTTTGTTAATCTTTTCTACTAACGACGCCGAAGTTATATCAATTGCGACTAAAGAGGTTTGGGGATAGCGTCTAAGTAGCGGTAGTAGTAATGATCAGATTGAGTAAGTGATACGTATACGATTGGCTGACAAAATGAGCGAACAGGTTTGCGGTTGTTTTAAGGTCTGCCTAAGATTTATTAGCAAATTTCAAAGTAGATGGATAGTTATCGGATTTCGGAAAGTTGAGCGGAAGCGGTTATGTACCGCCAAAAGAACTCCACGACCAGAAGAATCGTCATATTTGACTATCATCTCGGAAGATAATGAAATCAGCGGTAAATAGCTCATTGTTCATGAACTTAGAAGATAAGTTAAGTTCGTTTCAGTGAGAGCAAATATGTCATAGAGGAGAATTTGGGAGTTAAGATATACAGAAGAGGTTTTCGTATGCAGACCTCTAACATTCTGATAGTAAAGGGACAAGCATATGGGGGACGATATATCAGGTTTTGAAAGATGGTCAGGAACGAAAATTTGATGCTGCATGCTGGAAAACTGGTTAGGGATTTGCTAAAATCGGCACGACTACTCTGGAGTTGTGACAGGTGTTTAGAGCTAGTATAGGACGCGTATGTTGACAAATCATTTGATACCTCAAGACAAGATATATTGAGGCTCTCGTGAAATTGGAAAAATATTTGCATTAAGGCTTGTTGTTCAATTGGAAGACCTTCTTGGAGAATTAAGACTTTGGTGTTAGTATTAGTTTTACCATCAACACAGATGGAGTCGAGTCTATCGTGCAGGTAGGCAAGATAAAGGCGGACATTATCGTAGATTCTACGATCTCTCAGACGTGAAAGAACATATCGACCGTCATCGTCGGAATCGTTGAATTGCTATGTAAGTTTAGCAATGGGGGATTGAAACGGTTGGATTGCCTGAAGGCGTGGAGGGGACGGGATTAAAAGTGTGAGAGTGAATGAAATTGGGGTTACTGGCAGAAAAGGGAGATATTTTTGGAGTTGTGGTAAGACTTGGAACGGGTCAGAAGGAGGGCGGAATATCAAATGAAACACGGTTGATGTCAGGAAATTTAGCTGTGATCTTGTGATTGAAATTGGGAAATACTCTGGTTTTGAATGTCTAATTTGAAATATTTTTGTTAGAGGACAAGTTGGATTTGGTGTTAGCGTAAGGAAGGTGAGCCGAGGAAGAAGGTGGGCTTATGGTTACAAATTGGTCGGGAATTAGAACCAGAAGTACAATAGAACTAAAAGGCTGAAAGCTAATAGGCACAGAACTAGGTTAAGAGCTAGAACTATTAGGTTTAGTACACTCAGAGCTAAGTTTAGTACTAGACCTATTAGTATGGCTAATTATAGGGGTAGAACTATTGGTATTCGTATTACTATGCTTAGTAAACTTAACCTGCTTTTTGTTGGATTTATCGATCCGTTTAGACATAGTCATATTGGTCATTATGACGACACCATCGGTGGGATTCGAAACCAGCCATCCGTATTTGGAAGGGTTGCTAAATTTTAAAACTGCTATACTGTTTGGATCTGGCAATAACGGATGAAAAAGACGCTAGGGTGGCTGGTTGAAAAGCGTTAGCAGGTGAAGGTGAATCCCCAGAAGTTTTCCTACAGTTCCGTATTATACACGCAATTCTGCTGACAATGGTTGTTATCTGCAATTACGTCAATTTTACTGCTGATGGTCTTGAGCTCATCTAGAATAGCATCGATTGTCAGGCAGAGGTCAACAAGTCATTGCTGATATCAATTAACTGGTTCCACATGAGATCAAATTGATAAAAAAGGGCAGAATCAAGCGGTGGTTTCGATTTGGAGGATCTTTGGATCTGCACTCGATGCTTCGGAGCGTAAGGATTGGATCTGATAAATTATGCTTCCGAGTGGGTGACGGTATAAGTTTAAGATTGGATTTAAGATCCTGGAAAATGCGGCTGGAGGATTCTTCGTTGTATCTTTAGGAGACGATTTCTTTAATTAACACGAGTTGGTCACCGATGTGAAGATTGGCCAAACTTTTTCCAAGCATATCACTCTGATTAATCATTTTCTTATTATGTAACGCAATGTTCATGAGCGAAGTGTTCATGGATTCACTATGCCGCTTTCATAACGTGAGACCAAGAAAGGCAGATTTCCTTACACTCGCGACAAAGGTATTGGAAAACATCCATGAACTCATTGAATTAGGTCAGTAGTCGTTTGCTGGTTTCGATACAGTTAACATTACCGCAGCACTTTTCCATGATTATAAATTGGGTCAGCGAACCACCAACCTAAATGACGGTAACTATGATACAACTCAAAAGGAACCATCACCTCAATGGCCAGTACGGTATTGCTGGAACAGAAACTGATTTGGAGAGTGCAAATTGTAGAGCTGCAGAGTAGCTTCGTTGAATAGGTCCAGGTTCGATCAAAGTTTCTAAGCAAACTTGAAGAAAAAGTTGTAGATTTTGAATAGGGAGTTGTCAGAAAATGCATTAACATGTCTGTCAAAAAGCAAGATACACTAGAAGCCAGACGGACAAGAGATTGAGTTCATAAGAGAGTATGATTATCTTGGCAGGAAACTATCATCCAATTTGAGCACACAGCTGCATTTTTCTCATAAGCTATAATTAGCAGAGTCGGCACTTAAGTCGAAAGAATTTATTTTTTTTTTTTTTCCCGAGGGTAGGTGAAAATCTTCAACAAGACACTATGAGGATCGACAGCGCGTGCTCATAGTAGTGTGGGATTCTTACCCACTAAAAATCCTCCCTTCAAAACAGACTTGTTTTTATTTT
Source organism: Brachypalpus laphriformis (assembly GCA_945910035.1). Taxonomy (NCBI): domain Eukaryota; kingdom Metazoa; phylum Arthropoda; class Insecta; order Diptera; family Syrphidae; genus Brachypalpus; species Brachypalpus laphriformis. The sequence goes on from OX246755.1 coordinate 133,774,706, forward strand.
TACTACAACTAAGTATTCGACTTATCAAGTAGTTTTCGTTTCGCGAAATAATGACGTTTTGCAGGTACCTTCCCATTAGAAGTTCCTGCTAGCTCCGCAGTTTAGACGCGGTTACTTAACGCACTAAGTCTAAAGGTTTGATTCTTTGTAGACGGCGAAGTAAATTTCTTTCAACCAAAACTTGGAGGACTGTTATATTAGTGCGACTTTCTAGTCGACTTTTATGCTTTCTCGCGTAGTTTTTGATTTCGTCTTCGATTGTTTTACCATGGCGCATTAACAATACCCTTAGCACTTTGTTCTCAAAAGTTTGTAAAATTTTAATATTACTTATTTTGGTACAACCCCAGAGTTGTATACCATATGTCCATACAGGCTTTAGCACCTGCTTATATAAAAGCAGTTTGTTATGTATATTAAGCTTGGAATATTTTCCAAGTAACCAATACATTTCTCGATATTTATTATCTAATTCTTTGCGTTTTTTCTTTACGTGCGTTTTCCATTTCAGCTTTGTATCAAGTGTCATTCCAAGATACTTAGCCTCGTTTGCAAACGGGATTTGAACCGAGTTTGAAAAGATCGGCAAATTATTTATTTTCTTATAAGTAAAATATACATGAACAGATTTGGTCTCGTTGAGTGCGATTCGCCAAATCCTTGTCCATTCATTTACTCTATTCAAAGCTTCTTGCAGTTTTTCTGTAGTATCTTCGACCGTTTTACCTACTGTCAAGATAGCAGTGTCGTCGGCAAATGTAGCTAGCTCAGTGCCTTCTACTTGCGGTATATCACGAGTGTATAATAGATATAAGACTGGACCAAGAACGCTTCCTTGCGGCACCCCAGCCATTATTTCCTTAAAATCTGAATGTTCGTTTCCACATTTGACGCGGAATAGCCTATTTGTAAGGTAGTTCTTCAAAATATTATATAGGTGCTCTGACAAAACTTGTCGTAATTTAAACTTTAAGCCTTCGTGCCAGACCTTGTCAAAGGCTTGAGAAGCGTCAAGGAATACACTTGAACAAATCTTTTTTTCATGTGCTATTCGATGTACTTGTTCAACTGTAGAATGCTTACTTCTGAATCCGAATTGATGATCAGGGATGAGATGGCCTTCTTCTATTACCGGCTGTATTCGCCTAACCAATATTCTCTCGAACACTTTGGATATAATTGGAAGAAGCGAAATCGGTCTATAAGACGTTTCTTCATTCGGCGGTTTTCCAGGCTTAAGGGGAACATATTCTAGTCTAAGTGCGGCGTTTATAATGAACAGAAGCTTAATTAGAGCTTTTCTTGGTAGTGTTTTAAAAACCTCTCCCGTAATTAGGTCGTATCCAGGAGCTTTCTTAGGTTTAAGTTTCTTTATTTCTTCCTTAAGTTCGGTAAGTGTTGCATTTCTTATTACGCTATTGTCTATATACGACGTATTTATATTTTCAATAAGAGCTTGTCCATCAAACGGTTTGAAAGTTTCTTCCAGGTGGGCGGCAAAAACTTGCGCTTTCTCTTTATCATGCCTGGCCCATTCGTCTTGATTTTTCCTAATTGGCGCGGCTTGAATTTGAGGTTTTTTAATACCTTTTATAGCCTTCCAAAGCGAATAGTTAGAATCTTTTTCTGCCGTTAAGCTTTCTAGGTAAGTTTGTATTTCATTATTTTTAAGGTCTTTAATAGATCTTTTTAGTGAGTTGCACAAACGGTTAAGATGTGCTTTATGTTGCGGAGCCCGAGTTTGTTGCCATCTTTTACGCGCTATTCTCTTCTCCTTAATCATCTCTTTTATTTCCTGCGGATAAGTTTGAATGTAACTGGCCGGGGTTCTCTTTGGTTTGGGAGTATTCTTCCACGCGGCATCCTGTAAGATTTCGACGAAGCGATCTACTTCAACTTCAAGTTCATAGGGCGTTTTAAGTGATACTCTCAGCTCAATATTTGCTTCAATATCTTTTTTAAAGACATCCCAATTAGTTTTCGTGCCAGTTAATCTGTCCGGTCCTACTTTTTCAATCAAAGCATCGCTTATCGTCATAATGATTGGAGAATGATCAGAGGAGAGATCAAAGCTTTCTTCAACTTTTATACAGTTGCCAGATATTCCTTTAACAACAAAGAAATCAATCAGATCTGGTATCTTATTTCTATCAGTTGGCCAATATGTTGGTTTACCCGTCGAGTAAAAATCACAACTGAATTGCATACACGCATTATAAAGCTTTCTACCTTTCTGAGAGGCGTACCTTGAGCCCCAGTAGGGGTGTTTCGCGTTGAAGTCACCACCAATAATAAAATTTGGTTTAAGGAAGTTGAAGATGTTTGTGAAATCACTTTCTTCAAGTTTACATCGCAGTGGACAATATATAGACGAAATGTTGAAAGCAAAATGTCTATTTCTAACGCGTACCGTGCTTACTTGCATTGCTTCTAATTCAATCTTTATTTCCGCTGAGTGTTCGATATTTTCTTTTATAAACAAAGATGATCCGTCTCTGGCTCTTTCCGATGGGTCAAAGGCGTGATACCCGCTATATCCCCTTATCTTAACATTCGATTGCTTTGTCAGATGAGTTTCACAGACCAAGCATATATCAATATCTTTCTCTCGCATAAATATTTCTAACTCGTCGAGTCTTTGTATGAGCCCGTTAGCGTTCCAAGTAAGAATTTTAATCGTTCCTTTCATATTCTGGTTGAAGTGCGCGTGTTATGAATGTTGTTTTCTAGTGCAACTAGTCTCTCGAAAATAAGTTTATTTGTTTTGCATTGCTCTTCAAGTTTCGCAAGAATTAGGGAAAAAACATTGGAAACATGATCTTCTGAACTACCTCTATCACTATTTTTCAATGTCGCAACTTGAGAAGGAGTCTTTACATTAAAGCTTGGACGGCTTCTTGCTTTGATCTCCCGTGAGCTGTCGGTCATGTACGTACCCTTAACTGTCTTCGCCGCTTGAGCATAAGACTGCACGCCAATATTCGGAAATTTTGCTTCTGTTACCTTATCTCTATTACTTTCGGATTTTTTATCATTAACCGATCTTAAGTTAATATTGACGGACTTTCTATCTTTCGCTGCTTTTTTCGTAGCTATTTTGGGTCTGTTCTTGATTGGTTTCATATTCGGAAGCATCGAATTTTTTAGCGTATCGCGGCGTTTTTGAAGCTCTTTCGCCACTTCGCAACCTCGATAGTTCGCAGGATGTTTTCCTTTGCAATTTATACAAGTGGCTGGGGTTTGCTTGTTTAGGTGACACTCTTCCGAGAGATGTTTACCTGCGCATTTGACGCATCGCGGCTCTTTCTGGCAGTAAGTCTGCGTGTGATTGAAGCGCTTACACTGCGGGATCGATCTGGAGGTCTTACGCATGGGTTCGATTTTGACCACGATGTTTAGAATAGTCTTGATACCATGTATAATATCTTTATTTTCGTCTTTATCAAAACTAAGCATGAATAGTGGAAGTCCGCGCTTTACCAATTTTTCATGATCTCCCTCCGATTGTTGCTTCTCCTTCTTGATAATATTGACGGCATCAAGAATTTTAAAGCCTTTGCCTTGAAGGTCGTGCATTACATCTTCTTTAGTGCACGAGGGGTGGAGTCCCCTTGCTACAACACGCAGTGGTCTTTCTAACTTATTTTCATAAGTATACCACTGAATCTTTTCGGCATTCAATTTTTTAGATACTGATCGGTAACTGTCTGCATCATCGACATTGATTTTCCACGTATTGTTTCGCAGAGATGTCACCTTAAACTTCGATGCCAGAGTTCCTTTAAGGAGGCAATGCAACTTATTATAGTCCGTAATTCCAACGATGTTTATCGATGGCGGAGGACGTAATTTTGATTGTTGTTGCTTTTCTTGCATCTCCTTGCGCCTTTCATCTTTTTGTGGCTCGACTTCCGGTGAGGAACCAGCCTTGGGTTTTTTGCTAGGTCGTTTCTTTTCGACCCAATTCGTTTCGCGTGTTAGCTCTTCTTCATCCGTCTGGTATTCGCGACTAGGTGAGCGATGTGGGCTAACTGTATTTTCTTTTTGTAGGTACGTGTTTTTTAGGGCATTATTTTCTTGCCTGAGTAAATCTACCTCTTTCTTGAGCTCACGATAGAGTAGCTCCATTTCGCTAAGCTTGATACGGAGTACGTCGTTTTCCTCCTCAATGCTTTTAGATTTCGCTGAGTCCCGTTTTTCACGCGTCTGCGCTTCCGGCGGACTTCTTTTTCCGGAGACGTTCGATCTTGTTGGTGGAGATCGAGATACCCTTGTACTTTTTGAGAAAGGATTTATAAGGTGCAATAAATGGTTCTCCCCAGAATCCGTAGAGCCGACCTCCGAAGAGAGTGGATTTTCCAGTTTACCTGGACTGCCACCTGGGGTATTCAAATCTTTTGTTTTGTTCATTGCATGTTTTTTGTATACGCCATACTCGGTATACGGAGGGTGGATTTTAAGTCGAAAGAATGTTATTTTGTACGTAATAAAGCGTCGACAAAATACATACATTAAAATAAATGCTTTTTAATTGACTCATTTGTCAATAATTTTAAATCCGATGGATGACCCATTTTTTGATTTTTTAGACAAAAGTAATTTGTAGGTTCAGCATCTTAAGGGATATCGTTCTGGTATATAGACGATATCGCGGGTTTATCTCAAATTATGTTAACGTCAAATTTCATATAATATTCTGTCCCAATTGTAATCCATATGCCTCCATGAACAAAAATCTATTCTCCAATCTACTCGCAGTACTCAAGCCACCTGAAACCAATTTATCTTCCCGTACTATGTAACGTCATCCATTACTAATTACCCACAGATAATATTACCCGTATATACTACATGAAAGACATCCCTACTGTAGAACAAGTACAATTATGTATCCCAGTGCGCATTCCATCGATGCCGATGCACTTTTAATCCTCCCACCCGTCATTAAACCCAAAACCATGTTCTGGTACAGCGCAGACCCATTTCTGATAACGTTCGACAACAATGATCGTTCATATGAACGAAACATTGATAGGAAAATGCTTCTTCAAATTACCATGCAGTGGCAGAAGAAGACTGGCGAAAAGTATCTATGGCAACTAGCGGAGTTTTATATGGTAATTGAAATTCGTTCATGCCCGCAGTAGCTGCTCTGATTGCATCTAATTGCTTTGGAACTTTAATTAAGCCAATCGCTGATTTCAAAATTGTATGTGTCTGTAATTTTCCACAATTTTGCATTCAAAATGCATTATTTTTTATGCCGACTTCTGCGGTGGATAGTCATTTAAGGTGTGCGAGGATGGGTAAAAAGAACTTTGAGGGGGTAATTTCTGTAGATTCATTAAATGGGAATTTTTTTGCGGTTACCATGCGATGTGGTAGAAATAAAATCAAGAGGAAAAATCAGGAGAGACATAAAGCAGCCAATGAACAAAGGATAAATTAGGCGATGAATAACAGATTTCATAACTTCGAAAGAAAGTAGGCTGATTCTCTGTCAGATCTTTAATATATATAGAAGACTAGCTGTGCCCCGTGCAGGGACGGATTAAGAATATCACTGCAGCGGCCCCCAACAACTAGCGCTTGTCGTAAAAGGCGACTAAGGGGACAAATCAGATCTAGGCAATATAACACCCAAGTGAGCCTAGCGACACATATACTACCATAAAAACCCTCCCACAAGTGTGCATGCGAGTCCGTGGGTTGACACGACTGGAGATCACCGGTGTCATAAAAGAAAGATCAAACAATACTAAAACAGGAGCATGCACGTGTCAAACAACAAACATCATCGCAATATGGTGCAAAAATTGTATTGCAAAACTGTATCATTATGATAATACTTGCAAAAAGGAAAGGCACTACCCCGCCAGGCACTACCACTGCTGTGCATGGTACTGATCCTGGACCGAGCAGAAATGTTCGGGTCAGAGCTATATGGATTCCGGGGGCTAGCAACATAATGAAACAGTTTGGACGCAATTTAAGGGTCGCGAGTTGGAACGTTGGAAGCATGACCGGTCGAAGTTACGAGCTGGAAGAGATGATGAATAGAAGGCGGGTGGACATCTTGTGTGTCCAAGAGACGAAATGGAAAAACACCGGGAATCGGGCGCGTTTCTTGGACGTTAGGACAAAAGATTACAAGATGTTCTACTACGGAACGGAAAAGGCTAGGAACGGAATCGGTATCATCCTTGCGGCAGAGCTACTTGGAAACGTCTTGAGCATTTCGAAGTCCAGCGACCGTTTGATGTCTCTCAAACTAGTAATACAAGGAGAGGTGTGGAATATTGTCAATGCATATGCTCCCCACAATGGGTGCAATCAGATAGATAAGGATGCATTTTGGCTAGATTTCCACAATCTCCTTAAGAACATCCCAAAGGAAGAATTTCTGTTTGTGGGAGGAGATTTGAATGGACATGTCGGGAAATCAAACGAAGACTATGAAGACTGCCATGGAGGACTAGGATATGGCACCAGGAACCTTCCTGGTGAAGACATCCTAAGCATGTGCAAATCATACGGTCTTATCGTGTTAAATACCATGTTCATCAAACAAAGCCGACACCTGATCACTTACAGCAGTGGTGGAGATGAAACTCAGATTGACTACCATTTGGTAGCCAGTTTCATGAAGCCTCGGGTAAAAGATTGCAAAGTGATCCTGGGAGAAGCAATCGCTCGTCAACATCGTCTCCTGCTAACAGAAATTTTTATGAAAACACCAAAGAAAAGCAAACAAACAGGGGTCTCTGAGAAAATCAAGTGGTACAATCTGGACAAAGAAAAAGGCGATGCTTTTGTTTTCGGAATGAAAAATTACCTCTCTCACACCATCAACGGAGCTGAGGATGAAGAGTGCAGAGCACAAAATATGTGGGATTCCCTACAGCGAACTTGCTTAAAGAAGGCCAAATCACTGCTAGGAGCTTCAAAAGGCCACCATCAACACGCCAAAGAAACATGGTGGTGGAGTGATGAAGCTAAGAAAGTGGTAAATAAGAAGAAAAAGGCTTTCAAAGCTTGGTGCCCCTCTAATAATAGTGACGAAAAAGCTCGCCTCGAAATGGAATACAGATGCTGCAAGAAAAAAGCGAAGAAGAAGTGCGCTCAGCTTCAAGCAGAGAGTACGGAGGGCCTGTATCGGGAGCTGGATAAAATATTTTCCCCGGTTGCTGATGCAAACCATGCTATCCAGGAGCTGCGAAGACACAATATGAACAAGAGTGCCACTATCTTCAAAATAGCCGCCCAAAGAAGGAAGAATGCTCAGGAGATTCGTTCGCCAAAGTTCATTAGCAATGCTCATGGCCAGCTTCTTGTGGATGACGACAAAATCCTGCAGAGGTGGCGGCAGTATTGTGAAGAGCTTTTGAATGAACAGTTTCCCCGGCTATACTTTCCAAGAGCCACCCCTAACTGTGAACAAATACCCGACATTACAGTCGAAGAAGTTAGTGAGGCGGTCAAATACTCCAAAAAACGAAAAGCGGTTGGGCCAGACGAGATACCCTCTGAGTTCTGGAAAAAGATGGGAGACATCGTGTTCAGATGGCTCAGAATTCTCATCTCCAAGTTCGTGAGAGGTGATCCAATGCCGAATGAATGGAGGGAAAGTTACCTTCTCCCTGTATACAAAGGGAAGAGTGATACGCGAAACTGTGATAACTACCGTTCGATCAAGCTGATGTCACACACCATGAAAATCGTTGAGCGGGTATTAGGTGGCCGACTGCGAAAAATAATACGGCTATCTGATGATCAGTGCGGGTTTGTCTCGGGTAAATCAACCACAGATGCAATCCAAAGTATAAGGATCATAATGGAAAAACATCGTGATTCCTTAAGGGATTTGCATATTGTATTGGTTGACTTTGAAAAGGCGAGACCGGTCGAAGTTACGAGCTGGAAGAGATGATGAATAGAAGGCGGGTGGACATCTTGTGTGTCCAAGAGACGAAATGGAAAAACACCGGGAATCGGGCGCGTTTCTTGGACGTTAGGACAAAAGATTACAAGATGTTCTACTACGGAACGGAAAAGGCTAGGAACGGAATCGGTATCATCCTTGCGGCAGAGCTACTTGGAAACGTCTTGAGCATTTCGAAGTCCAGCGACCGTTTGATGTCTCTCAAACTAGTAATACAAGGAGAGGTGTGGAATATTGTCAATGCATATGCTCCCCACAATGGGTGCAATCAGATAGATAAGGATGCATTTTGGCTAGATTTCCACAATCTCCTTAAGAACATCCCAAAGGAAGAATTTCTGTTTGTGGGAGGAGATTTGAATGGACATGTCGGGAAATCAAACGAAGACTATGAAGACTGCCATGGAGGACTAGGATATGGCACCAGGAACCTTCCTGGTGAAGACATCCTAAGCATGTGCAAATCATACGGTCTTATCGTGTTAAATACCATGTTCATCAAACAAAGCCGACACCTGATCACTTACAGCAGTGGTGGAGATGAAACTCAGATTGACTACCATTTGGTAGCCAGTTTCATGAAGCCTCGGGTAAAAGATTGCAAAGTGATCCTGGGAGAAGCAATCGCTCGTCAACATCGTCTCCTGCTAACAGAAATTTTTATGAAAACACCAAAGAAAAGCAAACAAACAGGGGTCTCTGAGAAAATCAAGTGGTACAATCTGGACAAAGAAAAAGGCGATGCTTTTGTTTTCGGAATGAAAAATTACCTCTCTCACACCATCAACGGAGCTGAGGATGAAGAGTGCAGAGCACAAAATATGTGGGATTCCCTACAGCGAACTTGCTTAAAGAAGGCCAAATCACTGCTAGGAGCTTCAAAAGGCCACCATCAACACGCCAAAGAAACATGGTGGTGGAGTGATGAAGCTAAGAAAGTGGTAAATAAGAAGAAAAAGGCTTTCAAAGCTTGGTGCCCCTCTAATAATAGTGACGAAAAAGCTCGCCTCGAAATGGAATACAGATGCTGCAAGAAAAAAGCGAAGAAGAAGTGCGCTCAGCTTCAAGCAGAGAGTACGGAGGGCCTGTATCGGGAGCTGGATAAAATATTTTCCCCGGTTGCTGATGCAAACCATGCTATCCAGGAGCTGCGAAGACACAATATGAACAAGAGTGCCACTATCTTCAAAATAGCCGCCCAAAGAAGGAAGAATGCTCAGGAGATTCGTTCGCCAAAGTTCATTAGCAATGCTCATGGCCAGCTTCTTGTGGATGACGACAAAATCCTGCAGAGGTGGCGGCAGTATTGTGAAGAGCTTTTGAATGAACAGTTTCCCCGGCTATACTTTCCAAGAGCCACCCCTAACTGTGAACAAATACCCGACATTACAGTCGAAGAAGTTAGTGAGGCGGTCAAATACTCCAAAAAACGAAAAGCGGTTGGGCCAGACGAGATACCCTCTGAGTTCTGGAAAAAGATGGGAGACATCGTGTTCAGATGGCTCAGAATTCTCATCTCCAAGTTCGTGAGAGGTGATCCAATGCCGAATGAATGGAGGGAAAGTTACCTTCTCCCTGTATACAAAGGGAAGAGTGATACGCGAAACTGTGATAACTACCGTTCGATCAAGCTGATGTCACACACCATGAAAATCGTTGAGCGGGTATTAGGTGGCCGACTGCGAAAAATAATACGGCTATCTGATGATCAGTGCGGGTTTGTCTCGGGTAAATCAACCACAGATGCAATCCAAAGTATAAGGATCATAATGGAAAAACATCGTGATTCCTTAAGGGATTTGCATATTGTATTGGTTGACTTTGAAAAGGCGAAACCACGAGATCTGATATGGGTGGCGCTAAGACATCGAGGGGTTCCAGAAACCTATGTACAGATGATTATAGACATGTACGAAGGAGCAAAGACAAAAGTAAGATGCCCCGCTGGAGTAACCGAAGAGTTCCGAATCAAAGTCGGGGTGCACCAGGGAAGCGTTTTAAGTCCTTTGCTCTTTATTACAGTCCTTGATTATCTGCTTGAAGGTAAAGTGATGGACCCCAAGGTACATCAGTTATTCTTTGCTGACGATGGAGCCATCATAAGTGAGGATCCTACATCCCTGCAACGAGCACTTGATGTGTGGGTGGACGTTTTGGAGGGAAATGGGTATCGCATTAGTTCAAAAAAGACAGAGTACTTGTGCTGCCCGTTCTCTGATCCACTCAGGCCTATTCCAGACATTTATTTGAATGGAACAGTGCTTCCCAAGTGCGAAAAGTTTAAATATCTGGGATCTATGATCAATAGCAAAGCAACTTGTGATGACGACATCAATCATCGTGTAAGCGTAGGGTGGATGAAGTGGCGAGAAAATTCCGCTATCGTTTTGTGAGAGAAAAAATGTCCCCTAAGTTGAAAGGAAGGCTCTACACCGCAGTTGTACGTCCAGCGCTCACATACGGTTCACAATGTTGGACGATGTACAAAAAGTATGAGAGTAAATTAAAGGCAGCTGAGATGAAGATGCTTCGCATGACAGCAGGAGTGACCAAGCTTGATCGAATAAGAAGTTCGAAGATCCGTGGAAGCTTTCACATCAAGGAAACCATCGTACGAAAATTAGAGCGCGACCGGCTCAGCTGGTATTACCACGTTCAAAGAAGAGATCATTTGAACCCTGTAAAAAAGGCAATATCTATGCACGTTCCAAAGACATCGCGATGTAGGAAAGGCAGGCCTATAAACGCCTGGATCAGACAAATGCGACGACATCGGCATTTCATTGGCCTCAGTAACCGAGTGATCCAAAATCGGCAGGCCTGCCGATATTTTGTGAGGTCAAATAGGCGAACCCCACAGGCGGATCAGTAGAAATGCGGTGAAGTGGGAGGGTTGTGATCCCTAGTTTTCGGATCATAACCTCGCTGATAAAAGGAAGAAGAAGAAGAAGACTAGCTGTCCCGTGCTCGCCTTGTTTCGCCCGCATTTTGGTTAGCTCTGGTTCAATTATAAAAATATAATTACCAACTCAATACAACACTAAAACTAGCTATAACTTCTCGATCAGAGCACACACAATCCGCATACAACTAATCAAATATACCCATGAGATAGAGACGGTCACGAATGAAGCATTATGCCGCATTAAGAACTGGTTAATGACAGCTAGTCTGGAACTGGCTGACCATAAAACGGAAGCTGTACTTATAACCAGTCGAAAAGTCCCAGAATATGTCAACATTCAAGATGGAATCAGCAAAATTGAGTCTAGAGACGCCATCAAATACCGGCTAAACCTTAAGAGCCTTCCTTAAATCGGGGGACTCGGTTACGCCAGGCGAATTTTACTCTCAGCTCGGTCCTCCTTCATGCGGCCCCTGTGTGGACCAAGGCATTGACAACAAAGGCGATATGAAATAAACTCACTTCGGTATACTGACTTTGTGCTCTAAGAACCATAAGTGGACTTAGAACAATTTCGGATGAAGCAGCATTTGTCATAGCCGGAATGGTCCCCATCGACATTCTAGCAGATGAGATGCTGCGAATCTACACATATAAGGAGACTCCCTCATTTGCAAGATGCGGCTGCAGCGAGAACAATAAAAGAAGAAGAAAGGTCAACATCACTAGCCAGCTGGCAGAACAGATGGGACTATGCCACAAAGGGCAGATGAACCTACCAACTTACCACCTTGATCAAAAAGTTCCCGGAATAAAAACCGTGTGGCACTCCCATCGTTCCGATTTGAGTTCTGTTTTCTTTGTTAAGTTGGTACATCTGTTGTTGATATTCCCTCTAAATCTTAGCGTCATACCTTGACATTTGTAAAAGTTACGTAGCCAAGAATACATCTATCTCTGTGTGTGTCGGCGATTATTTACAATTTTAGAAATGGATTTAAATTTGCAACAACGAACTTGTATTAAATTTTGTGTAAAAAACGGATTTAATGGTGCGCGAACGTTGGAAATGTTGGAAAAGTGTTTCGGCAACGATTCTCTAAAGAAAACGGTCGTTTATCAGTGGCACGAGCGGTTCAAAAGTGGTCGTGAGTCAATCGAAGATGATGAACGCAGTGGCAGACCATCGACATCGAAAACCGACGAAAACATTGATAAAGTAAAACAAAAAGTTGGTCAATAACCGCAAATTAACCATCAGAGAGATAGCGGAGGACTTGAGCATTGCCTATGGATCCGTCCAAGACATTTTGGTTAATGATTTGGGTTTCCGTCGTGTAGCAGCAAAGTTGGTGCCAAAAGACCTCAATTTCATGCAAAAAAGAGACCGTGTTGACGTCGCAAAAGACATGATTTGCGAGGCTGAATCCGATCCCACATTCATCAAAAGAATCATTACTGGAGACGAGACGTGGGTTTATGAGTACGACACGCAATCCAGACATCAGGGTTTTCATGGATTACAACGGTGTAGTGCATTATGAATTTCTGCCCGAAGGCCAGACAGTAAACAAAGAGTATGGTATTATTTGGGCGTTATGAGACGTTTGCGTGAAGCAATTCGCCGAAAGAGACCAGAATTGTGGGCAGAAAACTCGTGGATTTTGCACCATGATACCAACGCACCGTCGCACAGTGCCATCATTATTCGTAATTTTTTGACGAGAAATGCAACAAATACCATCCAACAGCCACCGAATTCACCTGATTTGGCTCCCTGTGACTTCTTTCTGTTCAATCGAGTTAAAAAACCATTACAGGGAACGCGTTTCAGCAGCTGAGAGGAAGTAATGGAAAAATCGCAGGAAGCACTGATGGACATACCGAAAACCGAATATAAAAAATGTTTCGAAGATGGGATCAAGCGCTGGCATAAGTGTGTTGCAGTCGATGGGGATTACTTTGAAGGGGACAATATAGATTTAGATGAATAAACTTGTATTTTTAATTTTCTGAATAAATTCCGGGAACTTTTTGATCAAGGTGGCATACCGGAAATCGATGATTGGACAAGTCGCGAACACAGAAACTGTAACTATCACCTTACAACTCTTATTATCCGGTCATGGAGTATATCGCAAGTACTTGTACAAATTTATACACGATACATCACCGCTTTGCCCTGAATGTCCAGAAGAAGGAAACAGCGGAGCACACAACATTCCACTGCAGACGGTTCTCACATTGGTGAACAGCATTACATAGCCCATCGTCTATAATCGAACACATGCTGTTTACAGAAGAGAGTTGGATAGAAATTGGCGCATACATACATAGCGAATGTGCAAATAGAGCTGCGAAGAATCGAGCAAATACGCAGAGCAGCAAAAGTAGAGAAGCAGCAACAGCTCATGAAAGATGAAGAGCAATATATGCTAAGCAGCAGAAGTAATACCTAACGGCAGTCCGCGGGGAGAGTGGTAGAAGTTTGCAGGGTGTGAATTAATATGTAGGCGCATTCCTGGCATCGATTATTCGGGCTTGCGATTCGTGCATGCTAGTAGCCGGGGCTACTAGTATCTATAGAAGATTACCACATCCCTTAGCGCAACCAAAAAAGAAAAAAAAAAAAACAACCTTCAAGCTGGTATAACAAAAAAAAGGAAACCGAAGAATATAAGGAAACATGTACCATCCCCCTTCCGTCAGCCGAAGAGACACCGAAAGGAGAATAAAGAAAAAGAAAAAAAAAATGACATCCACTCCACTGCAAATCCGAGATCATGATCAAGAAAAAATTAATTAAATTCTGAATTTTGAAAAAGACATTTTTGATTAGATCTCACCTTCTGGATCGTGAACATACACCATACACACGCTAGCCGTGTTTTTTTGAAACCTAGACAGCCAGTAGTTGCTAGTAAAATAAAATTTTACACATAAAACAAATACAACAACCGGCTGGCTACTACTCTTGATTTTATCCCCAGCAAAAAGTTACTGGCTGGCAATTTCGTGATGCCTAATTTCAGGCGGCGCAAAAACGAATGTTTTTAAGTTATTTGTTGTTGCTGTCACTGCGAAGTTGCTTGGTTCCTAGAGATATGTTCGTATAAAAACGGCTGGCTTTGCTGGCTGGCAAATCGTTTAAATGAACGACTGACTGGCTAGATTTCAAAAAAACAAGGCAACTGATGGAAAATTGTTGGCGATGATTTCGTGAATTGTTTTGAGTATAGCTCAGCTTCATGATTACATAGAAGGATAATTTATGCGTTAAATGAATCTTCCACAAATTTACTAAAAATTGTGTCTCTTGTTTTTTAAATCCAATGAGCCACTGTTGAGTTTGGAGCGTGTCATCGAATGCTCAGTTCCTGAAAGTGGTAGAGCAATTTTTGGTACACAACCAACAACTTTCTTTGGGGAATGCATATCATAATGGTGAAAACCGCATCCAAGTACCTTAAGTGGTTCACGAGATTAGCGCATACATACAGTCTTCGGGGACTTTGTTTTATACTATTTAGTGATGATGAATAGTTCGAATTTTCTCTAGAGCGGAGGATAGACTGCTGGTATTGTTACCATGGTATAAATATCATGGTATAGTGAATAAGTACACGCAACTCCAGCTCGTTGCACATTTTTTGCAACACACCAATATTGCGCCTTGTCTGTAGCTCGCCGATATAATTTTTCCACAATTCTATAACTTTAATTGTTTTACATTTGGATAAAATAGTTCTCTTCGAATCCATTGTAGAAATTGAATGCTATAACTTGCTTTGAATTGTCAAACAATCTACGAAGAATCGCCAGCAGAGAGAAAGTGGCGCTGCAATCAGTAAAAATGTGGTATAACCATAAGAAAATTGCGAATCTCAATACCAGGTATTTTTCGTGGTACACTAGTTTTTAAAGTGGTATTGTAATGACAGACATGTGGTATAGATAATCATAGGTTTGGAAGCTGAAAAAGGAGTATCCCGCGGAAAAAGTGATAGATGGCAACATTAAGTATAGAACATAGTATTGCTAGACTATGGCATCAATGCCAGCGGTTTTCCCCCCACTTTAGAAATCATAACTAAGCTAAAATGCTTTGTATTCATATGACTAGCATGTGTGATTCCTTCCTTACTTAAGTATGTCACTTGGAGTTGCTGGATATCTACTACTTTAAAAACCAAAGAGAAAGGGACCATTTTTGACCTCATCAGTTAAAATTAAAAAAAAAAAAAAAACATCGGAATCGTTATGCTTCCGTAACACCCGTTTTCGTACCTTGGAACACACACAACAACTACGCTGTTTTTATGCCGGGACGCATGGTGCATAGGTATTCAACAATGAATTTTGGGAACATCCAAGCCAAACTCAGTCGAATCCTGCATCAATTCATCACATTTGTTCGTGCAACGGCTACCTAGTTATCGATTTGTTTAGTCGCATTTGAACGCCGAAGCTGTGTCCGTCATAAAGCCATGCAGATTTTGGATATAACCTCAATATCATACGGTATCAGTGAATATCCAACCAAGGCGGTTCACCAGAAAACACACAACCGCTCTGAGGGAGAAGGTACTTGAACCTTAAATTACCGGTTCTATGGGTAACATGATTCAGTATTTCTGTTGCAAAGAAAACCTCTCCAACATCCCCGTTACACTGAGCAACTACATATGTTACACCAAACAAACAAACAAATGTTCACTAGCCACAAAATCAAGTTTTCAAGACAATTGCTGATGAAGTAGAACAGCACACCGAATGTGCCAAATTCAAACGTAGTCGAGAGAGCGTTGAGAACGATCCTCGCAGCGGCAGGCCGTTAACTTTGCCTGCCGAGAAAAATGACGATGAAAAATTGGACATGAATATGGTAGACGTTATAGGCATCTCATATGAATGGGCAAATACCATTATTGTCAACTAATTTGGATTTTGTGAGGTGTTTGCTAAGTGGGTACCTAGGCTTCTTCTTCTGAAACATAAATGAACCACAACAACAATCCAAACAGTAGAAATATCAGGTTCACCACCCCCAAAGCAAATAAAGGCAATTTTGTCCGCGATTTAGCCCACGATTTCCGATTTCTTGGATTGCGAAGGTGGATTACCTCGAAAAACGTGTAACACTAATGTCTGAATATCATTGCGCTCTTTTGCATCATTTTAGGTATAGAATAAAGGCGCGCGTCTCTGTTGCGAAGACCTTGCCAAACTCATATACTCGCAGACTTCAAGAAATTTTGAGTCTGCTGACGACGGCAGTTAATATAGCCCTGCTACTATATTCACGTCCGACATGTTGGGCAATCCAGTCTAAATATAGACCAGGAAGTTTGTCATTTTTAATGTCAGTTTAAAGATACGCTCTAAGAAAGACGGAACTAAGCTTTTACTCCTTTGTACCGTTTATAACCCTATCCGCGCCAACAAGTTATACATCATTATATATTTGGAGACAACTTGAATTATCCTGGATTTACGTTGATGTCCAAAATGCTTAATGGCATACAAATTTCCATAAACTATAAATGACAGATTTGGCTTGGAGAAAAGGTGCTTTTCGAAGTTTATGTTGCTGTAGAGGTTACGCTTAAGTATGTAATATCTTTCAATAAGCCCACTTCCTGCCTGTATTCAGCACTCATCTTTGTTTTTAGTCCATCGAAGAACTAAACGGCTCGAAAAGTATTTTATCTTTTGAATTGATACTGCTTCAGGCCGACGAAGCATACTTACTTACTTAAGTGGCGCTACAGTTCCGAGTGAACCTGGGCCTCAACCAACAAGTCACTCCATTTAGCTCGGTCTTTAGCTAATTGCCTAACAGTTGCGCACTCCAAGTTGGTCGAGGTCCCCTTGAACTTGTGCGCGCCACCTACGGCGATTATTCCCTCTACTGCGTCGTCCCTCGGGGTTGGATTCAAAGTCTCTGCAGGCCGAAGCGTTGGTGTCCATTCGCTTTACATGTCCTAGCCATCTCAGACGTTCAATACGTAGTTTTTTGACTAGGTCGATGTCGCTGTATAGCTCGTATAGTTCGTGATTGAATCTTCTCCTTCAAAACCCGTCAACGCAAACGGGACCGAAAATCTTACGAAACATTTTTCTCTCGAAGCGACCAAAGATATCTTCATCCCCTTTTAATAAAGTCCATGTTTGACCGCCGTAAAATCGATTGGCAAGAGTTATTCTTCGCTTGATTTCTGCGCTGATGTTGTTTTTCGAGTTTATAGCAGACTTGTAAAAGATTGTGCCTCCGATGTTGGCTTGTGAGTTCCGCACAATCCGTTCAAGTACAATATTGAAGAAGTCACATGACAGCGCGTTACATTGTCTAAAACATTTTTTGACATCAAAGGTCTCGGTGAGGTCATTCCCGACCTTGATGGAGCAGCCAGCGTTCTCCATCGTCAGCCTGCACAGACGGACAAGTTTGGGAGGAATGTCAAAACTAAACATGGCTTTATAAAGCTGTCATAGGTGGCCTTGAAATCGATAAAGAGGTGGTGAGTATCAATTTGAAATTCTTGGGTTTTCTCCAGAATCTGCCGAAGTGTGAAGATTTGATCGATCGTGGAGTTTCCTGGCCTGAAACCGCGCTGATAGGGTCCAATCATAAAAAAGGTTTCATGCGTTCACACAATACCGCAGAAAAGATCTTATATGCGATGTTGAGGAGACTGATGCTTCTATAATTGGCGCAGTTGAGGGGGTCTCCTTTCTTGTAGATCGGGCAAACGATGCTAAGATTCCATTCATCATACATACACTCGGCTGGCAAAATCTTAGAAATGAGTTGGTGTATGCACTCTACCAATTCATCCCCAGCTGTCTTGAAAAGTTCGGCCGGTAAGCTGTCAGGTCCAGCAGCCTTTTTGGATTTTAGCTTGGATATTCCTATCCTCACTTCGTTTGGTCAGGTGGACGGAAATTTTGACAATCATCGTGCTGAATGGTTCATTCTGCCTGACAGCGGGATGTTGGTCTTCGTCACCCTTATACAATCTGCAGAAGTAGTTTTACCATATTCTCAGCACCGACTGTGATTCTACTACGAGGTTTCCATTTTTATCTCTACAGGTTTCTGTATGGGTATTGCTTCTCTGACACATTCTTTTTACCTTTTGGTAAAACTCCCATACATTGTTTCTGGAGTATAAACTCTCGATATTCTCAAATGCGCGCTCTCGGGCTTTTTCTTCTTCTTTTGGAGAAGCCGATGTTCTTCCCATCTCTTTTGCTCGTAGAGCACACGGGCAGCTCTCGTCTTCCCTTGCAACCCCGCTTTGTATGCCTAGTGTTTTGCTGCATGCACTCGCCGGTATTCTTCGTCAAACCAGGGGTTTCGCGGTGGTGGGCGAGCGAGATCCAGCACATCAGTCGCGGCGTTTCTGATGGCATGTTGGCAGCGTTGCCACTGGTCTTTGGCACTTGATGCTGGTGGCATAGGGGTGATTGAGAGATTTCGGGATACGCGTTCAGCGAAGAGTCTGGCGGTCCGGACATCCCGAATACTGAAGGCATGCCTTGCATCGATCGCAATATAATCAACTTGGTTGATCGTTACATGATCATTGGACCGGCATGTCTGCTTATGAATATCGAGATAAGGATAATTCCGCTTAAACCGAACAACCATTTGCTGTGCCAGACGCTTCGCTGATTGGGCTCACAAACATTTGGAAACTGATCCCGATATTTTGGAAAACAAATCGTATTTAGCAGCAATTTGCGACTCCGCTTAAATCAAGGAAAATGGTTAACCGTCAACTGTGGAAAATACCGCGCGATGATTCGTGATATCTTCCGTCTCCGTTTGCTTGATATGGACCTTGTCTTCCTTTATTGTTTTACATCTGTCCACTGGACATTAAGTAATCGGTTTTACAATTAGGATTACAACAGTCAAAAGGCCATTGCCTTTAAGAACCTCTTTGGTTATACAGTAAATATATAATATGAACATAAAACATTTCTCGGGTAAGACGGAAGTTTAAAAATTAAAGTATTAACAAGAATTGGTGAAGTATTAACAAGAATTGGACCTTGTCGAAAAGTTATTTAAGCAGGACACCACACAGCACTCCAAACAATCGATAATATACAAAATACAAATATACAAAATACAAGTATTTGGCGCAACAGCTCAGTGCCAGGGCCTAGCTTCTCGCAACCACTCATGTTGTGTGCGTTATATTTTTCACACGAATGGAAGGGACCTACAGTTTAATGCCGAATTCGAACGATTTGAGAAGCTTTTTCGTGACAACAATACTCTCGGATGATTGTCAGACGCTCGCGAGAGGTGGGCCGTGAAAAAACTTTTTGGTATTTTCTAGGATTCAAACTTGGAACCTCATGCGTAGTGATCCGACAGACTAACCACTTACGCCACGGCGCCCACATTTTGCAATATAGGGAAATCAATTAGCCCCAAGTAGCTGTGCTTTGACGCGTTAGACTTTTTCTTATGGGGATTATGTGAAATTATCTACGCCGATAAACCAAGAATAATTGGAGAACTGCATTCCAATATTCCACGCGTAATTGGTGAAATTCAGCTTAATTTTTGTGCAGAAATAATCGAAAATCATATACAAGAAAAAGCAGACATCTTTGCTGCCATCCTAGATGGTCAAGCGGTTTATGACAACATCAGTAAGCCGGGTTTACCATCTGACAATTTAACACTCGCAAGTGCAACGAGAAGGGAACTGAAACATGAGATCGAGAATTAGAAACCTAAGAAAGCTCCTGGTTATGATTTGATAACCAGAGAAATTCTCGAAGTTTTACCTAGAAAAGCATTGATTAACCCTGGATGGTTATGCTTCGTCAAATCGACGAACACCTCTTTATTTTGTACAATTTCTCTTAAACTATCCAACGTCCAATTTTCATATTAAGGAAAGTAAAAATATCAGGATTTTTAATAAATCAAATTCATTCTATTAAAAATACGTCTAAGAGTTTTGTTTAGCAGTTTCAGGTTCCAGGTTACCATAGTTTAGGGAATAGGTAGGCTTTAAGGTGGACTTCGTCGATGTGACGTAGCATTACTTTAGAGTGCGTAAAATATCCATAACCATCCAGGGTTAAGCTTCTCCATACTGTAAATGATGCGCTCAGATTAAAACACGTGCCGAACAAATGGAAAATTGCGGAAGTTATAATGGTTTTGAACTAGGAAAACCGCCAAACGAGGTAAAATCGTATAGACCAATTTCGCTTCTTCCTGTTATATCCAAAATTTTCAAGAGGATACTACTAAGGCGGGTCCAACCGGTTATAGAAGAAAATAACATTATCACTGACCACCAGTTTGGGTTCAGAAGTAAGCATTCGACGATTGACCAGGTGCATAGAATTACTGACGCAATCGAGAAAGCATTTGAAGAAAAAAAAGATTTGCTCAAGCGTATTTCTTGACGTCTCGCAAGCCTTTGGTAAGGTGTGGCATGATGGCTTGAAATCCAATCTACGACAAGTTCTGCCTGTATGCTTATACGATATTCTAGAATCATATCTCGGGAATAGACTCTTTCGTGTTAGACATGGAGTCGAATACTCCGAGCTCAAAGAAATTTCGGCCAGCGTACCGCAAGGAAGCGCTCTTGGGCCGCTTCTCTATTTGCTATATACTCGTGATATACTGAAAGAAAATGGCACTATCCTCGCTACGTTTGCCGATGACACCGCTATCCTAGCAGTAGGCAAAACAATCGAAGAAACGACTTCAAAACTGCAAAACGCACTGAATAATGTAAATAAATGGACGAGGGACTGGCGGATCGCCCTCAACGAATCTAAATCTGTTCACGTGAATTTCACTTACAAGAAAACTAATAGCTTGCCAATTTTCCTAAATTCGGTCCGAATACCCTTTGCAAACGAGGGCAAATAACTGGGAATGACACTCGACGCAAGACTGAAATGGAATTCGCACGTGAAAACGAAACGTAAAGAACTCAAAATTAAATATAGAGAAATGAACTGGTCAATTTTGTTCTTTTTTTTCATTCAATGAAATGAGAAATGAACTGGCTACTCGGAAAATATTCCCAGTTCAGTACTGAGAATAAACTGCTTTTATACAAGCAAGTGCTAAAGCCAGTGTGCACCTACGGTATACAACTTTGGGGTTGTACCAAGAAAACAAATGCCAATATTTTACAAACTTTTCAAAAAAAAAAATGCTAAGTGAAATTGTCCAAGCACCGTGGTATAGTAGAAACTACGATATCCACAGGGATCTCGAAATTCCAACAATCGAAGCTGAAACTAGAAGCTTCGCGAGAAAGCATAGAAACCGAAGAGTTGGACATGTCAACAATTCAGTCCTCCAACTTTTGGATGAGAGCAATTTATTGCGCCGACTACAAAGGACGAAACCTTTTGACTTGGCAAGAGAAAGATTAAAAGATTAAAAAACAAGCAGGATCTTTTAGTGGAAAGTATCCTGCCAAACGTTTTTATTTCATGATAGAAAAATCGCTTGATAAGTTATTATAATACTTAGTTGCAATATCTAACAAATTTATATCGAAGGGTGGTGTTTTTTGGTCAGTAGGAATCCGACACTGCTATAAGCACGCGTTTGCTATTCTCATAGTGTCTATGGGAGATTTTCACCCACCCTCGGAAAAAAAAAACTAAACGAACCCTTGGAGGCAATTTGGCCGACGTGGCGTTGAATAAACAGAATTCACTCAAATGTATCTCAATCGCATATGAAGGATCAAGAGAAATCTCATACAAAATTAATTTTAAAGATAGTTATACCATGCTTAACACTGGTTTGGTTTGGTTTATTTTTGCTATTCACATCAGACATGTCCGGTGGTGTTGACAAAGGATGGCCAGTCCCTCGAAGAAACCCGTAAGGATAATTATCATCGAGCTTACTACGTTAGTTGTCTTGTTCTGATGGTATTGCATTCGTTTTTAAATTACGTAATCATTCAACTCCGAATCCTGCTCCACGTTACCATATTTTCAAGGCTGCATTTAAATCATAATTTTAATGGCGTATCTACGAGTACACCGAATCATTTTCCATGACATGAGTAGCTGAAGGCAATTTTCAATTGAACGGGTACTAGTGATAGCTGAGATAATACCCTTGCCATTGATAAATATTAAATTGGACACTTCAAGAAATCGATTATCTGAAGCGAAAGCTTATTTTGATGTACACACCTTTTCATTTTAAAATGACAATCTCGTTGAGTGAAAATAAAATCCAACAGATACATCGATTGCCATGGACCACCCAGTGGGCTGTAGATTTATATTTGACACTTAATTGGAATTTATTTATCTTATTTTTGGGGATAAAAATCAAGAATTGAAAATGGATTATGTGATGTATTGTAAAAAGGTTCTATCCAGAGTTTAAAAATACATTTTAATTGAACTGAAAATGATTGCTTAAATGTCAATGGCAGTGCTCGCATTTCATGCTCAAACATAAAAAATGGGAGGGATTCTATTTTAGTTTAAGATATCAAATGCAGGATGTGCTACATAGTGAATGACAAAGTGAAAGGAACAGCAATCGAAACTCACGTCAGATAACTTAGTCTGACATACGCCCCCATAGTCAGTTTAACTGTCAAAGGGATTGTTATCTGCGTAAAAACAATGGTTCTAATCATCGGAATCTTTTGCGAAGGTGTAAGCAATTATAATACATACAACAATAAAAATTGTAGACACGTGCGGTTGATGAGACATATAATTGTGTTCCATGTAATTATGGTCCAATTGCATTTTGTACGGGTAAAATGATGAATGCCTATAACCCTAAACGGATATTCGTTCGAGAGGTCGAGTCCAGATGAATGTTTAGAGGAAAGGAAGACCTACTGTTCAATGCAGTTGTGAAACTTCTCAAATATTAGACATCAAGTCTTTATTGACGAAGATATTATTTGAACGGATTCCTTAAAGTCATCAAAGGTGTTGGCATTTTTTTTCACCTGCAGTATTTATTGGTGGTCATTTACTGATCATTTCTCCTTAAGTGAGCAGTCGGCGCAGAGAGTGGGGTCGACTGGGGTTGCTTTTATTCGACGCTACACGACACTTGTTCACAGAAACTATGACATACTCCGATTCTTAGAGAAGAGTTGTTATAAAAATGTTTTACCAAAATATGATTTCGAAAAATGTCATCCTCCTGAAAGGATTTCGCTTCAAAGACAAAGTATCGCATAGCAGACATTTATCATTTAGAAAGCTTGATGCTAACATTCCAAGCAACACTTATGATGATGATTGTGACTATCTATGCTTTGTGTGTATGAAAGTCGTGGCGCTACCCTGTAATCAGGCTTTTCTTTAGACGAGTGTTATCAAAGGGATCGGAAATATTCCGTCTTTTTAAAATCCCAAGCGGCTTTTGTATTTTTCCTTTCCTTACATACCACTTAATCAAAAAGTTCCCGGAATTTATTCAGAAAATTATAAATACAAGTTTATTCATCTAAATCTATATTGTTCCCTTCAAAGTAATCCCCATCGACTGCAACACACTTATGCCAGCGCTTGATCCAATCTTCGAAACATTTTTTATATTTGGTTTTCGGTATGTCCATCAGTGCTTCCTGTGATTTTTCCATTACTTCCTCTCGGCTGCTGAAACGCGTTCCCCGTAATGGTTTTTTAACTCGATTGAACAGAAAGAAGTCACAGGGAGCCAAATCAGGTGAATTCGGTGACTGTTGGATGGTATTTGTTGCATTTCTCGTCAAAAAATCATGTCTTTTGCGACGTCAACACGGTCTCTTTTTTGCATGAAATTGAGGTCTTTTGGCACCAACTTTGCTGCTACACGACGGAAACCCAAATCATTAACCAAAATGTCTTGGACGGATCCATAGGCAATGCTCAAGTCCTCCGCTATCTCTCTGATGGTTAATTTGCGGTTACTGACCAACTTTTTGTTTTACTTTATCAATGTTTTCGTCGGTTTTCGATGTCTGCCACTGCGTTCATCATCTTCGATTGACTCACGACCACTTTTGAACCGCTCGTGCCACTGGTAAACGACCGTTTTCTTTAGAGAATCGTTGCCGAAACACTTTTCCAACATTTCCAACGTTCGCGCACCATTAAATCCGTTTTTTACGCAAAATTTAATACAAGTTCGTTGTTGCGATTGATTGTTCGCTTGTAAAAAATCGCCAAAACACACAGAAATAGATGTACTCTTGGCTACGTAACTTTTGCAAATGTCAAGCTATGACCCTAAGATTTAGAGGGAATATCAACAACAGATGTACCAACCTAACAAAGAAAACAGAATTCAAATCGGAACAATGGGAGCGCCAGACGGTTTTTATTCCGGGAACTTTTTGATCAAGGTGGTACATGCGAACAATCCTTGCAGGGCCACATAATCGAAGCGGCATTATTTCTATAATAATCCACTGGATCAATGAAGTTGTTACAAAGGAAGTAAGCTCTTCTTATCAAATATTTGTATGCACCATTTGCATTTGTATGTCTAAATCGCAGTCGAACAAAACTGGTAATTTTACATTTTGAGATGTTTTAGAAGACAACTGGATGTGAGATATCGGGAAGCACTTTTTTTTTTATAATGATGGTTATATTAAATAATTTTCACCTATTGAGCTTGTGCTGGCTGTGAAAACGGAGCTTTGTTGTAGTTAGCAACTTCCTTGAGTGAGCTCATTGCGTTTGATCCCACAATGTCCTGTAATCCACATATTTCTAATTTTATTGCGAGGTTTAATCTTGTGGTTCCAGGTTTAGACAACTATTGTTGTTAAAATGTTGTGTGCCAGGGATTGTCTGCATACGATTGAAGTTTTCTACATACTTTGAAAGCTATCAGTACGGCTTCTTGAATTGGAAATGTTTCTAAAGTGAATATGGAGGAAAATTGCATCAGAATTTAATTTATTGATCGATCCACTCTCCGGTAACATGGCAAAGGAAAGTTTTGTCAAAACTTTAAACCGGTGTACATAAATCTCCATCCGAATTGTTTGAAATCTGAGGGAACTGTTTCGTATAGTAGAGTTGGTGTTCGATTTTCTATGATCTGCTTAGGCCATTACGGATCTTTTGGGTGGCATCGATCACGGAGAGTAAATACGTATGAAGGTATTGGTGGAGGAGAAGATTCGATTGGTTCGATTGCCACGTATTTCCCTTTCAAAATCGCAAGATCAGATTGTAAATTTTCAGCTCTTATGCAATGGGGAGTCGAAATATTTGCACCAAGGCTTTGAGGATAATACGTTACTTGTTTGATAATAGAGTATGTTTTCCTGACATATACCAGCAAACGCTATGTTTGTACCAAAACTGGAAAAGAAGGATTATACGAAAGTGAAATCCTTTAGATCTGTTAACATTATTTCTGTTACGGACAATAAGAACAATTGTGGTGGACCTGAATAGTAGGTAACATGCGTACAGAGCGGGTATGTCTACGTAAATGGCACTACATTACATAAGTTGTAGCGTCGCAGAAAAGAAGCTAATTACGGGAGATTTCTCACTTGAATATAAGTTATCTTGTTGATTGCAGGCTGGGTGGACAATATGTTGAAAACCAGACCGATAGATATTCAGACGGCAATCTCAAGACTCAAGGGCTGGGTCAGCAAGGGATGCCCTCAGGGTAGTCTCTGTGGGCACTCTCTTCGAAAGACTTACAGAAATCGGCATCAAAATGAGAAGTTGAAATAGGAAAGAGATAGGTGTACATTTATGTGAAGTGCTTTTGAGACTCAGATGGTATGAGGTTTTTAGTATATAAGAGTACACCACGAGTTGTGCCCGAATTCGCCCGGGAGAGTACATTTTTGTATTCGGTTTTTAATTTACAGTATTTTCTTCGAGTGCGTCTTCGTTTTCGAAAAATGTTGTGCGATCGCATCATTCAGTTGAAATAGTAGGAAAATGTAATGGATCTGATTAAAGGGGTGGCAAGGGTGTAGTGGTAATGTCGTCAATTGCCGCGCTAATGGTTCATGGTTCAAATCCTGACGTCAGCAAGCATTTATTTATTTCACATGAAGTATATAAAGTCAGTCCGATCAATTGCAAAAGCTTGTGTGAACACTACTGCGAAGGTATAACACTGGCAGTAGTTTGGTCATATGGCTGGAAAAATTGTTCGTTCTGTTGGATGATTGATTTGTCGATGACGTCGGTAATCTCAATAAAAATAAAATACTGTGAATCAGAAGCGAATGCAAAAAATAGAAAAATCTCCCCAGCTATCTGGACGCTACGAGCAAATTAAAAAAAAAATATATAAAAGTGAACACCCTTCGTTGCACAATTGCAATAGCCGATCACATAACTTTTATATCATGCCACCCACCCATGGGCCTTTATGTATCCTCTAAATGTTTAAAAAAAATGCTCGGCATATTCTCTTCAAAATCTCATGTGCCCAGAAATGCAGCATACAGGAGTAAAAGTTACTAAATATGTGTAATTGTACAAAACATATGCTAGTAAGACACACGTGTAGAAAAAAATTTAAGCAGCAATAAGCCTAGTCGTTTATGCAAAATGCCTAAAAGTGCACAGCAAATGAATTTCTAAGGTTCAGATATATTTAACTTACTTATATAAGTAGCGTTACAATCCGAAGTGGACCTTGGCCTCAACCAACAAACCTCTCCTGCCAGCCCGGTTACGAAAAAGTTGCCTTCAGTCGCGCACGCCAAGTTGGTGAGGTTCTCCTCCACTTTGTCGCGTTACCCGTCGCGAGGCCGTCCTCTATTGCGCCGCCTATCCGAGTTAGATTTGAAGACTTTTCGGACTTTAGGCTCCATCCAATCTGCATGACCCAGCTATCGTAGTCGCTGTATATGAACTCTTCTGGCTAAGTCAATGTCATTGTACAGGCCGCCCGTATGGTACGGCATTGTACCTTCTCATCCACTCGCCGTCTATTCAGATGAGACGAAAGATTACTCGAAGATCTTTTCTCTCAAAGCAACCAAGGGCATCCTCGCCACATTTTGGTAAAGCCCATGACTCTGCTTCATACAGCAAGACTGGGATGATTAGTGTTTTACACAGAGTTACCTTAGTATTGTATAAAAGTTCGGGCTTTGCTAGTCAATTGGCTCATAAAAACAGCGATTGGTAAGAGCAACTCTTCGTTTGATTTCCGCACTGGTGTCATTTACGGAGTTCACTATATACCCTAGGTAGACAATGTCCTTTACTACCTGAAAAGGTGTATTCGTGGCATTCCATCCAAGATGTTGATATTGGATGTCCTTTTTTTTGCAGACAGGATATATTTTGTTTTGCTTTCACATTTTGTTTTGTAGCTCATCGTTGCTGCTTTCGTTTCAATACTCGCAAACGCCCCACTGACGGCCCACCAAGTTCTTCCGACTATGTCAGTGTCATACCCGTAAGCAAGTTGTTGAACAGACTACTAAAAGATTGTACCTCCGTTGTTGGCTTGTAAGTTTCGAACAATTCTATCAATCATGGTAGCGCGTCACTATACGTCAAATATTCAGTTCTTAAAATGTTTGATGAGATAAATTTACTGCGCCGCCTACAAAAGTCCAAACCTTTCGAACTAGTGCGATAACAACTAACTGCGTTTAAATTGCGGAACAGGGAGGAAGTTTCAGTGGAAACGTACCGATTTTATATTCCTGGGCTTTTTTCAAGATCTGCCGTCGTGTGAGTATTTGGTCAATGGTAGAATTTCCCGACCTAAAACCGCACTGATAAGGACCTATCAGTTTGTTGATGAGCGGTTTTAGGTGTTTACCTAATACGACAAACAGGATTTTATATGCGATGTTCAGCAGACTTACGAGTATACCTCTGAAGTTGGCGCAGTTCGGAAAGCCTCCTTTCTTCAGGATCAGGCAAACGGTGTTGCATTTTCATTCATCGGGCATACTTTCGTCCGACCAAATTTTGGAGATGAGCTCGTGCATGCTGCTTACGAAGTTATCTCCTCCTGCCTTGAAAAGTGCGGCGGCAAGGCCGTCGGTTTTGTTGGATTTAAGTTTAGATATCACTATTCCTCATTTTATCTCTGTCATTGTCCCCATTTTTTTGGCGACATTTATGACTATTTGAAGAATATTTTATCGAATCTCTTGCAAGCCACTTGGGAAATATTATAGCCTTCGGATGTGCAGCATCAAATTTCGATTTATTGCTTCTTGTTTGTACCATCTAGGCAAACTACATCAAAATGATGTGCTCCTCAAGTTCTAGCTCCAGTTCAGAGAGAGATAGTTCATTACTATACCTACTTTACTTCTCGCCCGGTTCTGGCGACTAACTATTTCGCGGATATTTCAGAGTACTCTTAGCAATATACGAGATAATGCAAGGACATGGCATACCAAAGTTTAAAAAATTGTAAGAACAACAAACTGGCCATGTTTGTGAGCATCACCATTCCTGAGGGAATATCATTTAAATCGAAATGAAGTGCTTAAATATTTTGTATGGCATACAACTCAAACTCTCTTCAGTATTTTTTCACATACCTGACACTGGTTATTCTGGTACAAATTTCGCAATATAAATGTTTTCAAAAAGTCAAACCTGAGACTTAGTTTTCCGATACATTAACCACTGAGTCATGACTCCCAGAAGTATTCCAAGAGTGCTATTTACATAGACATTGAAGTATGTATATGCAAAATGCTATTTTGAAGTAAGTTCTCTAAAGCATAACAAATTTTTATTCAGCATCCAATTCGTCACAACAAGCAATTGTCGCCTAGACAAATAAAATCCAGATGACTGGACACTGGCGTTATATCCCGAGTCGCCTAAAAAAAAAACGTATTCCTTAACTCTTAGCTATTACCTCTCAACTTCGGTACATTTAAATTCCATTTGCATCAAACAAATGCCATTTGGACGAAGAAAAAAGTGATAATATCTATTTACTCAACTTTTGTGTCACAGACAATTTCCGAACGGATTCCGTACATTTTCTCGAATAGCTGTAGAATGTCACAATAAAATTTATCATTTACAAGACGAAAGTATATAACGGCTAAATGGGCTATGACGCTCAGTTTAGGAAGTGTACTAGGACATTACCCGAATTTGCAATTTTAATGGAGTCATGGAAAATATTCTTTCCACTTCATATTACAATCAAATTGCAATGAACTTTATAAATAGACTTGCGACTTTGTCTATTCTTCCACCACGAATTTCCATAGAAAGTGCTTCCAATACAAGAGAATCTGTTTTGCTTTTCTCTGTCAGACGATACCCTCATGTCATAATGAAATATTGAGCAAGCAACCGCAAAAAATCGGATAAGTTTAGTAAATGATTTTTTGAAATGCCATCAGAAAATACCCATTACAGCATATTATGTATCTTCTATCTATTGCAGTCATAAACTTCATTACCACCGTTCATCTGTGAAATGAGATTTTACAACACCGAACGGATGATAAATGATTTGTTGGT
Source organism: Brachypalpus laphriformis (assembly GCA_945910035.1). Taxonomy (NCBI): domain Eukaryota; kingdom Metazoa; phylum Arthropoda; class Insecta; order Diptera; family Syrphidae; genus Brachypalpus; species Brachypalpus laphriformis. Next base: position 133,804,042 of record OX246755.1, read on the forward strand.
AAGTAGATATTTATTTATCATTAAACCAGGCTAGCCCTGTAATTGTAGGCATGTCATAAGTGCTTAAGCCCATGATCTTAAAGTTGTGAAACGATGTTTTGAACTGTCCACAGTGTCCATGTCCATGAAATTGATTTTCCCCTGTGGCCAGAGAGATGCACATCTGGGTATCTCCTCCCTTTCACTGGTCAACCAGACGGTCTAATTAAAGTTCCAAAACTATCTCACGAAATCTCACTTGAAAATTTTGTTTGTTCGTTGCACAAACTTGGCTAGAGCCGGGCAGATACTTTTTTTTTGTTTGCTGTTGCCGGTGGCTCACCTATGTTTTTAAATCCAATTCCGTATCAGCGTCAGCACCTTTCACTTTGCAGCATGTGGTGTGGTGAATGGGATTTCAGTTTAGCCATGTGAATTCGTTTTATGTGCAATGCGGTTATTGTCGGTATTTTATTGCTTTGAGGCTTAAGCGTACATATGTATCTAGAGGTGGTACTGTTCTGCAGGAATGTGATTTCGTTGGACAATATTGAAAATGGTCTGTGAACCGGCAAAGGAAAACTAGACTCGTTGTGGGGTTGTTAGTGTGGCACATTATAGTAGTCTTGAGATATGCTGTGAGTAATCATATTCGAGTTATAATAGAGGCAATGGAAGCATATAGTGTCATACATATGTGGAAAGAATGAAATGAAATCCATGTACTAGGTCGATTGGTCGTAAGGCAGTTAAAGTTTTGTAGTAGATTTACATTTATATATAATCTATGCTACTCGTCTCATTAGTTAGTTATAATTTTGGTACGTTTGATACGTCAGTTTCATGGCCACCGCAACACATATAAAATCCGCACAAGTTAAGTTGGATTTTCCGTACCTACCAAGCGACAAAGCTATTGAATGCCTTGCAACCAGTTGAACTTTCAAAAGCTGTTTCACAGGCATGAAGTGATAGATGTTGATAGGGACACTGCCATTTAAGATATTTGTGGCATTACTATGAGCCTGTATGTAGTTTTGATAGTATGGGCAAGTGCATAGCGATGTGTGGAAGCTTAAGCATCAGCGGGGAACAGTAATCATCAACCACCCGAGAATAAAAACGAAAGCGAATTATATTGAAATTTTTCCAACCGCTACACGACATAAGGCTCCTGCCTGGTAGTACAATAAGCTTGAGAGTCTAAGTGCAATGGACAATTTCAGGTTTCCAGAGACTGGTTACTCAGGAATGTTAGATTGCACAGAGCGCAAAAACTGTGTGACCAGTCAGTCAGCGTCAAGCTTTTCTTTCTTCTTGTCTTTGTTTGTATGGGTTTGTATTTGCTTTTAGTGAAAATCGATAAAGATTTTTTTCCCGTCAGTTTACCTGAGTCAGCTGATTAAATGTAATATAGATTTCTGAGGCGATTACTCAACCAGGAATGGTCAAAATCCAGATATCTGGAAACCTGTTACCTCTATTTTAACGAGGGAGCCTAAAGAAGTATGAGTCAAGCCTAAGAGAGAGGTGATATAATAAGAAGCATGCAGGCTTTATAAAAGGGTCTCTACTAAACAAGGAGCTCATAATACTAGATGTCCGTAGCTTAAAGTATACGCAGATTGGACGTCTAAACTTACATACTTACTTCAGTAGAGCTACATTAGGGATGAACTTGGGCCTCCACCAACAGGCTCTCCATTTAGGTTGGTCTTCAGCTAATTGCCTCCTGTTGCACACACCAAGTTGGCCAAGATCCCCTTAAACTTGTGGGCGCCATCTAAGGCGAGGAAGCCCTCAACCGCGTCGTCCCTCAGGATTAGATTCAAAGACTCTGCGGGCCGGAGCGTTGGTGTCCATCCGCTTTATATGTCCTACCCATCTCAAATGTCCAATACGCAATTTTTTGACTAGGTCGGTGTCGCTGTACAGCTCGCATAGTCCGTCATTCTTCTCCTCCAGAACCCACCAACGCAAATGGGACCGAAGAATTTTTCTCTCGAAACAACCAATGATATTTTAATCCACTTTAAATAAAGTCCATGTCTCAGCACCGTGAAGTAGGGCTGGGATAATCAGGGTCTTATATAGAATCCACTTAGTTGTTCGAGATAGGGCTTTACTGTGGAATTACCTTATATGCCCAAAAAAAAAAAAAAAGCGATTGGCAACAGTTATTCTTCGCTTGATTTCTGCGCTGATGTTGTTCGCAGAGTTTATAGCAGAGCTAAGGTAGACAAAGTCCCTTACTACATCGAAGTTATAGTTGCCCACTGTGACCTTCGGTCCAATTTGTCGATTTTGGCTGTCCCTTCTTGTTGACAGCAGATACTTGGTTTTGCCCTCGTTTATCGCTAAACCCATTTTGGCCGCTTCCGCCTCAATGCTTGCAAACGCACCGGTGAAAGCCCACTGAGTTCTTCCGATAATGTCTATATCGTCGCTGTCACCGGTGACAGCCCGCTGAGATCTTCCGATAATGTCTATATCGTCGGCGTATGCAAGCAGTTGTACAGACTTGTAATAGATTGTGCCTCCGGTGTTGGCTTGTGAGTTCCGCACAATCCGTTCAAGTACAATATTGAAGAAGTCACATGACAGCGCGTCACCTTGTCTAAAGCCTTTTTCGACATCAAAGGTCTCGGTGAGGTCATTACCGACCTTGATGGAGCAGCGAGCGTTCTCCATCGTCAGCCTGCACAGGCGGACAAGTTTGGCAGGGATGTCAAAACTAGACATGGTTCTATAAAGCTCTTCTCTATAGATGCTGTCATAGGCGGCCTTGAAATCGATAAAGAGGTGGTGAGTATCGATTTGGAATTCTTGGGTTTTTTCCAGGATCTGCCGAAGTGTGAAGATTTGATCGCTGGTGGACTTTCCTGGCCTCAAACCGCACTGATAGGGGCTAAGCAGACTCTTGATAAAAGATTTCAGGCGTTCACACAATATCGCAGAAAAGATCTTTTATGCGATGTTGAGGAGACGGATGCCTCTATAATTGGCGCAGTTGAAGGAGTCTCCTTTCTTGTGGATCGGGCAAACGATGCTGATATTCCTTTCATTAGGTATACAATTGTCTGACAACGTCTTAGAGATGAGTTGGTGCATGCTCTCTACCAGTTTATCACAAGCTGCCTTGAAAAGTTGACGGCTTAGGCGTGAGGGAAAAAACGGTGACCTTCGTTCGCGGAAATACATATGAACAGTTTTGGAGTAGATTTCCAGCTGACACCTACAGCACGAGAAGGCCTTATGTCGTAGAAACCTTACGGTGACAGCATATTGATCATCTAGTCCCAGAGTAGAGTATGGAGAGTCATTATAATCCAGCATTACACCTAGAGGAAGCAAAGGTAAGGAGCGAACCACTTAATGGGTGCACATTTCATAGGCTTCGGCCATCCTAATCTTGAGAATTGCACCAAATCACTAAGTTACCCCACAATATTTGCTGGCAATTCATTCCCTTGAATAATCTAATAATGAAATAGAAATTAAAAAAAATGTTTAAGTCCGATGCTAACTTAAAAATGCATAAGCTATAACCAAAAATAGAATGAAAGAGTGATTGGGACACTAGAATTATATTACAAAATAATTTTGTGGTACGAAACTAGGAAAACTGGGCAACACCACGCCCATCTACCACCTAAAAAGTACTAAAAAAATCGAAGACTGTATAAAAGTGAACAGGATCGGATATGCCCATTTGAAAAACAAATATTCATATAATACTCCGCTTATCTCGATTTTAAGGAAATTTGTCATAAAAGGTTTTTTTCTGAAAGAAAAAAAAATTGTTTGAAATTAATTTTCCAGTTCCTGGGAAACGGCATACGTAGAATGGAGAAATGGGTCAAAAAACTTTACTACTGCAGCCAAAAGGCGTTCCAGGAATAACTCTTTTTGACTTGAAATGTGAAACTAATAAATTAAATAAGTTTTCAACATCAGTTCGCGAAATGAAAACATTTTGCAGATATACCTATATGTAGGAGTATTTCCATCGAAATATCCTGCTTGTTACGCAACTTCGTTTTTCTTTAAATTTCTCTCATCCAGAATTCATAGAACTGCACAGTTAACTTGTCCTTCTAATCGAGTCTTATTCTTTCGTGCAAAGTTCCTGATTTCATCTTCGACTGTTGCACTTCCGAAATCTCCGTTTGTATCCTTGTTTCTAACGTTCCACAGCGCATTACCGATTTCTCTTAGTACATTATTCATTAAAAAATTGTAAAAATATTCGTATTACTTTTTTTCGTACAACCCCAGAATTGTATTCCATACACTGGATTTATCACTTACATAAGAGAAATAAGTTCTCTACGTGCGGCTTCCACTTCACCTTTGCGTCAAGTGTGATTCCGAGATACTTAGCTTCATTTGCAATCGGAATTTAGACCGAGTTTTCATAGATAAGGAAATTATTAATATTCTTATAATTAAAATTGACATGAATAGATTTCGTGTCATTGAGTGAGATTTTTCAAGTCTTTGTCTCTTCATTTATACCATTCAAAGCTTTTTGTAATTTCTCAACGATCTCTTCTATTGTTTTGCATGTTGCCAATATAGCAGCGTCGGTCATCGCTATATATACCTTATACAGTGCCTTCTTCTTACTTTTATATCGCGTATCTTCTTACGAAGATACACAAATGGACTGAGAACATTCCCTTGAGGTACCCCCACTATAACTTCTTTAAATTCGAAATATTCGTTTCCATGTTTGACACGGAAGAGTCTTTTCGCGAGGTATAACTCCAAAATGTTTTAGAAATTTTTCGGCAGATTTTGTTGGAATTTGCACTTTAAGTCTTGGCGCCACACCCTATAAAGAGCTTAAGAGACGTCAAGGAAATCTTCATTTCTTCAAAAGCGGCTTCAATTACATCAGCAATTCTATGCACTTGATCATTTATGGAGTGCTTTTATCTGAACCCGAACTGGTGAACTTGAAATTCGAAATGAGCACACACAAATTTTAGGTGGAAAGATGAAATAAGGATCCTATGCTTCTTAGAGCTAAAAGCAATACAAGTGATATTAAATTTTAATGAGGAAAGTTGAAATTCAGTATTTAAGCCTCTTCGCTACACAAGAGTTTGAAAGTACAGGAATAGGGGTATCATACTCGTATTATGCATTACAGACGAATTTTAAGTTGTCTAGGTTTCTATTAGACATTCAATCATCACGCATAATGCTATTTCATATTTTTGCAAATTTTATGTATATACATTATAATTACCTATGTATGTGGGATTTATAAGTAAAACACCGACTTTAACGATATTAAATATAATTCAGCAATATACGTTACGGATTTATGATAAAACGTTAGGGATTTAGTCAGATACGAGTAAGAGAAGTGGTTCTGAAGGCTCGGTGGTTTGAAAAACTCTGACCAACTTCTTCTATCTGTCGTCGTAATCTTCAAAGATCGTCAACCGGTACCGCTTTTGTGTCGGTATAGATCATTAGCATTACATGGTGACCCTACATATATGTTGATTGTAAACCGATCATTTCGGATTTTGCACCCTAAAATTGTTTTTTGGTGCATTGATCAAATAGCTTACTAGACTTACTTAGACGGCCCAATATAATTTCAGAAACAATGACCTTCCCGCTAAAGCACCTCGCTTAGTTTAAAAAAAAAATAAGAATCCATGTTGGCAATATAGATAAGAGATCTTTCTTCTCGGGCACATTCGTAAATAGCTTACATTGACGTAGACAGCTTATATGGCCCCAAGGCCCTTCTGCTTGTTGCATAATCTGCACATTCAGTGACTCTCTGGGTCCACTTTTCTAACTCTATAAACCCTTCTGAAATTTTCCTATACAAATTTCCGAGGAAGAACTTTGTGTATCTCAGTTCTGGTAGTTATTTAAAAAAAATTCTACATTTTCTTCTTCCTTTTGCAATTCTGCTCCTATGAACGGAGTTGCTGCTACCTATATTACTAGCGTATCGGCTTTTTCGTTATCCTCCACTCTAACGTGCCCTGGTATCCAGTATAAGGTCGCCTTACTAGTCTTGCGCAGATTTTTTGACTTCTTGAAGCACTGCCATACCATCTAAAAGCTGATTTCGCATCAACTCAGCAACTCAGCGTTTCGATGGCAGCTTGGTTATCTAACTTTTTAAAATACAATATATAAAAAAGAATGTTTGTCTGCCTGTTTGTCTTTTATGCAGATCTACAGTTTAAATCTGATTGTAATGCGTTTTTGCAAACTACCAGTTCAAAATATTACTATCTACCTACATTTATGTCCACTGCCGAGCCTACTTTTAGGAAAACACTGATTTTTCAGTCATTTTCTAAGAAACTCTAAGGAACCTTTTTAGGCAAATATGTAGACCTTCACCTATTCTACAAATTGTTCATACAACTATGAAGAAGATAACCCGAATAAAGGAACCCTGTAAGCTGCTTTTTATGCAGTTTTTGTTGTATTGTATCATTTTTGTTGAATACTTAAAGTATTTTAGTTTGCTCTTAATGTTTTATACGTACGGATATATACTCTAGTATGATGTCTGAATATTTATTTTCTTCCTAGTTTTTGTTGTCTTCTGTTTGGCTATGGTACTTTTCTCATCAGTTTTATTTTTTTCTTGAAAATGATTAATTACAATGATTTAATGAGTATTCTTGATAACACAAATAAGAACTTGCGTTTGATGATTGAAATTCTGTGTCCATTAGTATAGTGGGCTTCGAGTGTGCCATATAAATGCGCAAAGCTTATACCCAAAGATAGATGAGTTTAGGAATCCTTTTTAGAATACAGCGATAGATATCATACAGGGTGACCAGATAAGAATGATAGGAAAAAAATTTAAATAAAGCAACAACGGTGTGAGGTATAAAATTGATTCTGGCTTCGTTTTGAAGCTACATTCATGCCATTATGTGTGGAATATCACATCATTTAAATGGCCGGCTCGGCTTCGCTAGCAGTGCTTCAAGCGGTCGGTCAAATTTTTGATGACTCGGTCCAATACGTACGGCGTTATTCTGGCAATAGTGTCTCGAATGTTGGCCTCAAACTCGTCCAAAGTGGTTGGCTTGTTAGCGTAGACTAATGACTTGGCGCAGCCCCAGAGAAAATAATCGAGTGGTGTCAACTCGCATGATCGCGGCGGCCAATTGATGAACGCTCGCCGTGAGATGACTCAGTCGCCAAATATCTTCTTCATAACTCTGAGCGTTTCGTCGCTTGCATGGCATGGACCGCCGTCTTGTTGAAAGCGCTGCTCGGATATATCGATGTTCTCGAGCCTGGCCCAAATCCAAGCGCAAAATATGCCGGGTTGACTCTCTGGCGATGCCCAATTCAGCTGATCGGCGCCTATGTTTTCTTCATTTCACACCAATCTCTATCTGGTTGGTGGCTTAAGGTCCAAAAGAATGTACTCACGCTCAAACTTTTCCACGGTGCGACGAATTGCCGGCACACTGAAGCCATGTTGACGACCGACCTCACGACGAAATTCACGTTACGTATTTACAACTGAGCCGGAATTTCGATAATACTTTTTAATAATTTCCGCAAGTTCGGCAAGCGTAAAACGATGCATGATGAAATGGCAAACCTTACTGAATATTTTGACACCTGGATGTCATTGGTTACTTTGACAGCTGCTGAAACATAACAATTGGAGAAAGTATCATTGCTATCTGATCACCCTTTATGTGTATCGGAATTATGGTTTATAGATGATGTTTCCAATTCTCTATATAATGTAGATGGATACAGACTATATCGTGCTGATAGGTTGAATCGAATCGGTGGGGGTCTGCAATATAGGTATATTATATATTCGTAATTGTATTCACCCCGTATATGTCACGCAGTCGGATGAACATTCACCCGTAAATTATTATTTTGTTGAATTCACAAACGGTAAATATTGTAAATAGTAAATATATAGTCTAAAAAAATAAATAAATAAATATTTGGCGCAACAGCTCTTTAAGTGCCAGGGACTAGCTTCTCGCAACCACTCATGTTGTGTGCGTTATATTTTTTACACGAATGAAAGGGACATACAGTTTAGTGTCGTATCCGAACAGCGATTTGAGAAGCTTTTTCGTGACGACAATACTCTCGGATGTTTGTCAGAGGCTCGCGAGAGGTGGGACCGTGAAAAAACTTGTTGGTGTTTTCTGGGACTCGAACTTGCAACCTCATGCGTAGTGATCCGACACACTAACCACTTACGCCACGGCGCTTTTTTATAAAAAGCAAACCCAAATATCAGAGTTCGATACAATCTTTCTTTTTTATGTTTGGATGGCGGTTGATTGGTGTTTCCCCGCAAGGTCTCGAACCTTCACGTACCGGGTATCAAATAAACATATTGCCCTCACCACGATTGACATCCTCATCTCATCTGGCATACTCGCAATGTTTGGTTTGCTGTAATTTCTGCTGACAATAAATTAAGCGGAACTTCCCATTGCATGAATTTCCGCTTGGGATATGCTAGAAAATTTGACCGTTGATTAAGAATGCCTAACTCTTACTCCGAATACTAATAAATGCAGCAGTACCCTCAACGGTTCTCAGTACATCTTTGTACTATTTCAAGGCGTGATTATTGATGGGATATGTCTCAGATTCGCTGCTCAATTACTTGAAATAATATTTCTAGATCATATCGTTTCTGGAAAATTGCATTAGAAGTGTTTTTGATGAATGAGTAGCAGTCTCGGAGTCCGGTACATCTTCCTTTTCCTAAACTCTCTTCTGTAATCATCAATTGTCTCGCCTTTGGTGCTTACTCAATTGAGAAATGAAGATGCGTATAGTGTATCTAACCATCCATTGTAAGCGGATTATTATTTTTGTATGTACAGTGAAGAGCTGATTAACCGGGATGGTCGGGACCGAGCTCATCACGGAAAATCGAAAAATCCGGATAAACGAATTTCTTCTATAAAACAGAAACTTAATAAAAGTCAACATAAACGTATTTATTATGTCAATAAAACAAAGATGAAATCAGCTTATTAGGCCACAAGTCTCCTTTGCAGACATGGCAAAAATTAGATCCTAAACCACCTAGACAGGCGAACAAGCAATCTGAACAAACTGGCAATTTAAGCGACTTCCTTAATGAATCGCAAAAATTATTTAACATCCCATTTAAAGATCTTTTAATAAAAATCAGGCAATTTTGGCCGAAGTATCAACAGCTTCAGTCTAAAGAAGAAAAAAAAATATTTACATACTTAGAGTTTGTCGCCTCAATTGTAGTATAATGACCACCACGAATCTAAACATTATATCGATGAATTTTAATTCAATAATTTCTCACGAACGAAGAATTGAACTTTTAAAAATACTAAAAAGTAAAAAATCTCACATTTGTTTTTTGTCTGAAACTAGGCTACATGCAAGACACAAAGCTAAATTTGAAGGTTTTAATATCATTCAGAATCACGCCGGAAGAGGAACTGCGATCATTCTGGACGAAAAATACAAATATAATCCTGTTTCCTTCAACAGTGATATTTTTTCAATTTGTTTGGCTTCAATTACCTTCAAAAACCCGCAAGGCACGCGTTTACGATTACTTCTAGGAAGCATTTATATTCCAACTAACGCTGGTCGAAATTTACTAAGAGAACTCGATAGGCTATATGCGGTAGCAAATACTTTTGATGCGATAATAATCGGGGGGGACTTTAATGCTCGTCACCAACACTGGGGAGATAGCGTACACAACGGAAACGGACTCAAAATCTATGATTGGTTTTTCAACTGTCCTTTCTTAAATCTTGATCTGATTCCACCTGATAGCCCAACATTCCCACGTTCTTCTTCCGTATTAGATTTCTTTTTGCTTTCATCCTGTTTGAACAGTACAGCTAACAATAACGTATGCTCGACATTTCCTACAATATCTGATCACTATGGAATTTCCCTTAAGATACAAATCGGTAACTTCTCACCTCTGTTGTTACCGCCTGTTTCCTACCGAAGTTTCAAAAGCACAGACTGGCAAGTTTTCAGACTGGATCTCCATAATAGTCTTTCTCGTCTGCACATACCCTCAGATAAGAACCTAACGAATGCAGAAATAGATGCATTCATAGGCGAAATGAATTCAGCGCTGATAACAAGTATCGATTCTAACTCGGTAATATGCCAACCAAAACAATCTAAGTACAGCAACATCTCCCCTCTTACAATGAAACTGATCAAAATACGTTCAATTTGGCTCAGAAAACTAAAAAGGATTTATCACAGACAATTGAATAGAATAAATCACGAATATCGAGAGTTATCGTCAAGAATTAAATGCATCAGCAAAATAATAAGTGAGAGAATAAACTCAGATACCAACTCCACTTTCAAGTCAAGATTACAGAAAATAAGACCCTCTCCTCAAGCATTTAGAGAGATCGATAGAATAACAGGAAGAACATTTTTTGGTACGGATATCTCAAAGGACATACTGACATATAATGGCGTGGAACTAGTGGGTACTGAGACTAAACTCAATATTTTTAAAGACTTTTTTTCCCATGTTTACTCCGAAAAAATACCTAATTTCGATAACAATTTAACCACCAAAGTGCTCTCCACTGTTACAGAATTTTATGCCAGCCATTATGATACCCCTATCACAACTTTCTCGCCATCTCATCTTTCCGTCAACCCTAATACACCACCTTTTACCAATCCGGGTAATGTACAGCTTCTTAGAGTCAGCCTTAATAACAAGCGTTCATCAGGTATAGACGAGATATCTAATTTCATCTTAAGAAAATGCTGTCATACGCTCAATTCAATATTGTCTTCCTTATTCAACCATTGTATAAATAACGGATATTTCCCTACAATCTGGAAAAATGCCAGTAGCAAAAAAAAAGGTCAGCTAAAGAAATCAAAGAGTTTCGTCCCATATCCTTGCTCTCAAATATAGGAAAATTGTTATTATATTAGCTGATCACATTAACATTTTCTGTGAAGAAGCAAATGTGATCCCAAAAATGCATTTCGGATTTAGAAAAGAACACTCAACGGAACATGCGACACTCCTATTATGTAACAAAATCATTCAAAACTTAACGAACAAAAAGTGTACAGTTGGGTTGGATATTGACCTTGAGAAAGCTTTCGATTCCCTCTGGCATAAAGGGTTGATTTTTAAATTTATTAAATTGAACTTTCCTACATGGCTCGTTCGATTACTTTATAACTACCTACAAAATCGTTTTTCGTCTGTAATTATACACGCTGAGTACTCAGAATCATTTCCAGTATTGTCGGGTATTCCGCAGGGGTCTATTCTGGGGCCGCTTCTGTTTAACATATATCTTCATGATTTTCTATACGAAAGTACAGCAGATACTGATAGAGAATTTGATGAAATCTTCTATGCAGACGATACCTTAATACTTGCTAGCGACGCGAGACCTCAAAATGCTCTTAATAAAATTGGTGGAAAGCTTCCTTTACTGTTAGGCTACTTTAAAAAATGGGGGCTTAAAATAAACACAGAGAAATGTGGTATAACTTGTTTTCGCAATGCAAGTGGAAAAGGGCATCGCTTAGCTGTGAAAGAAAGCAAAACGTTGAAGATGAACATAGATAACTACCCCATCCCCCTGCGGTCAGAATTGAAATACTTGGGTATATACTTCCATAACAGGTTTCTTTTCAATAAACATGCGATAAAAATGTTAACAAAAGCCAAAGCTGTATCGGCTACGTTAAAGCCTTTATTACAGTCAAAAGCGCTGCCCCCAAGTACAAAGCTACTTATATACAAAATGCTTATAAAACCCATATTGGCATATGGATTCGGTTCATGGTTCACTATCTCTCCCACAACGGCAAAAGAATTGGAACAATTTGAGAGAAGAATACTTACCCACTGTTGTGGAAAGTATAGAAGACCGGATAAGAAATGGTATCCAAATAAACAGCTCTACAGTACTTGCAGCGTAACATCTCTTATGACATACCTTATCAATCTTACTCTAAAAAAACTCCAGTGCATAGACTATCATCCAAATGTACTTGTTAAATCTTTGTTGGACTCAAACAAATGTGAGAGTTTAGACGATAATTACTACCTTTCACCATTTAACCTTCTTAACGAAAGATCCCTTCGTCATATCGAACATGATGTTGGTAGAAGCCTTTTGCTGCCTTTTTATGTAAAAGCGTCACGGTCTAATTTGAGAGGATAACTTTCTAATGGTCGGAAGAATCGATTTAATAAAAAACAAAAAAACACATCTAATTGGCTCGTTTGCATGCTCGCATTATATGTATGTATGTAAAAGTTTGATACAAATTTAACGGTTGGTCCTGCTTTTGATTATATAAGAACTTTTATATTATCCACTAAGCAGATCAACATTAAATTTATACTAGAGCAGAGGGATACGTTACTCTTTAATAATATTTAAATTGATTGCACATGGCAATAGTTTGTTTGTTTTGTTTTGTTTCGTTTTCATTTAAATGTATCTTCTTTCTAGTCATTATTTTAAGTCCTTATAAACATTGACTAAAGTATGCCGGGAGCAAGCATGCAGTGGGAACATTCTTTATTATTTATTAATGCTTATACAACGATTGAAAAGCTTACAAAGCTATATTCCTCTATTTATCTAGCCAGGCATAAACTTTCAAAGTCGGCTACAATTTATTGTAATGTACAAAAAAAAATGTATTGGTTTTTATTAGTCTCAAAAAAAAAATAAAAAATAAAAATAAAACAAAGATGAAACAAGAATAATTAAAATTCATTAGCAACAATTCATAAAATATACTCGTATACAGTCCGTTTCATATTTATAACCCACCTCTCAGTTAGATTTTTAACTTCCAATTAAATCTAAGGGCGGCTGCGAACAGAAGAGAAAATTGAGATAGAACACATTTATAGTATAACATCAGTCAACAATGCCGATATTTTTTGTATTTCTTTGTTATTACAAAAAGAGAGCCATTTTAGGAGAGAACATCGTATTTGAATGTGTATAAATGTGCTTCATATTTATAACCCATTTCACAATAAACTCAAGTGGCGAGAACTACAGATCGTGGAATTGTGTAATCTGTGTTAAATTATATTGTTAGTTCAAAATGCCACGTGGTACGCCATTATCTGACATTGAAAAAGGTAAAAAAAATTGCATTAAAAGGTGAAAAACATAAATTTAGCGAAATGTCGAAAAACATCGATCGGAGTCGTTGCGCGGTGAGAAATTTTTTGAAAGATACCGATTCTTATGAGACTGTTAAGCGAAGTGGATGAAATCGAAAGCTTACAGAAAGTGATGAACGAAAGATTGCTCGTGCAGCCAGCAATTCGACCTTGAGCTGCCCCAAACTCGGTTCGCTGGTTCAGACAAAAGTCCCAAAAACCATGGCTTGAAGCGCCATTAAGAGAAATTCAAACATAGTCCGGTCCAAAATGAATGGCTGTCCACGTCTCCTAAGTCGCCACAAAACCGCCAGGTTGGAATTTGCGAAAAACAACATGACTACACATTGGACATCTGTAGGTGAAATCGTTGTTTTTATTTATTTGAATGTTCGTAATAATGTTGTTCTAAAATTGTGTCTTAAGTGATATTTTCTGATGAAAAGAAATGGAATTTGGATAGGCCGGACGGTATGAACTCTTTTTGGCGAGACTTACGAAGAGAACTGAAATATTTCTTAACGAGATATTTTGAAGGAGGTTCGGTTATGGTGTGGGGTGCATTCTCTTCTAAAGGGTGCTTAAAAATGCACTTCACATCTTCAAAAATAAAGAATGCATACTACATTAAAGTTCTTCGAAGCAGCCTAATTCCACTTCTAGGTGAAAATCGACGAAAAATTGGGTTTTTCAGCAGGATAATGCCAGGATTCACACCAGCACTGAGACAATGAGTTGGCTTAGGTCAAATTCAGTTGATGTGATGAGTTGGCCAGCATGCTCCCCTGATCTAAATCCAATCGAAAATATTTGGGGAATTTTGGTCAGGCTGCCCAAAATCGACACTTTGAGTCAACTACAGAGCTGAAACAAACACTTGTTGAAGAATGGAAAAAAAATGAACCTGAACTGCTGGAAAACTTGCTAAAACCAATGGAAGCGAGGTTATTTGATTTGATTTTGGCTAAAGGCTCTCAAATAAATTATTAGCCTTTTTGTTCCTTTCCCTATATTAAAAAACTTAAACATGGTTTATAAATATGAGAGTAAATTAACGGCATCTGAGATGAAGATGCTCTGCATGACAGCAGGAGTGACAAAGCTTGATCGAATAAGAAGTTCAAAGATCCGCGGAAGCCTTCAGGTCGAGGAAACCATCTTACGAAAAATAGAGCGCGACTGGCTCAGCTGGTATTGCCACGTTCAAAGAAGAGATCATTTGAACCCTTTTCAAAAGACAATATCAATGAACGTACGAAAAGACATCGCGAGGCAGATGAGGCAGGCCTTTAAACGCCTGGATCAGACAAATGCGACGACATCAGCATTTCATTGGCCTCAGTAACCGAGTGATCCAAAATCGACAGGCCTGCCGATATTTTCTGAGGTCAAATAGGCGAAGCCCACAGGCGAATCAGTAGAAATGCGGTGAATTGGGAGGGTTATGATCCCTTGTTTTCGGATCATAACCTCGTTGATAAAGGAAGAAGAAGATGGGTTATAAATATGAAACTATTGAATTCATACATTTTCAATAAATACCAAATATTTTGTTTTTAATTGAAAAAACGACAACATTTTTATTTTAATTTACATGCAAAACAGGTGAAATTGTATCCTAAATTTTCAAATACTCGGATATAATAATATGGGTTATAAATAAATACGTAAAAGGTATAAATAAATACGCGGGTATCCAATAGTAAAATAACTTTACAGTCTTTTCCAATTTCGGAAATTTTCCAAATGCTCTTTGACTTCGGGTACCTATAACGTTTGACTACAGAAGAATTGTTTGCGCTACCCAAGCCATCTTGCTGTCCTTAGAAACACATATAACAGGAAGCTCTCTCATTTTTGAGTGCTCTTGAGTGAAGACTTTCAACAATTACCATTAAGTTGCATTTGTGAGTCCCTGCAGCATTGGAGCAAACTAGCACAGTGAATCGTTCCTTGGAATCTTTATAGCCTTCAACAACATGTTCTTCTTTACATGCCTAAGTATTTCGTGGTAAGCACCTCAAAAAAAAGGCTTGCCTCGCCCCGCATTGTATATTTGCTCACTTGTCAAATTTTCGTTTGTTATGAGTTCAGCTAGTTCTTCAACAAAAAACGTAGCAGATTCATAATCAGGTGATTCTTTTTCACCTGAACTTTTGAGACAATGAATTCCATGACGGTTCTTGAAATTTCTCAGCCAGCCAGATGAACACAAACATTCAGAGTCTTGATCCAACTCGACGTGAAAATATTGTGAAAATATTTTGCCTTTTTCTCAATCATTTCGCCAGAAAGTGAAATTCCTTTAAGTCTTTGCTGACGTACCCATTCATATGTTACACTATCCACTTTTGGGCTCTTAGCTTTCTTTAATATTTTACGCTTCTGCAAAACTTTGATGGAATCATTTTTGGCAAAAAATTTGAGAATCCTATCCTTATTTTTAAGCAAATCGTATACAGTTTGTGCGCCGATTTCATATTTTTGAGCCGAATTTTTCACAGAAATATTTTTTTTGTATATGATCGTTAATTAAGTCTACTTTTTCTCTAATAGATCAGTTCACCAATCACAAAACCCATGTATGTACTCGTAAGTGCGAAGAATTTGCACAAATGAACATGTAACACGATTGTGTTCTGTTTTGATTTGATTTAAGCTTGCATCCCGGATAATAGAGTCTTTTGCGGTTAATCGAATTTCAATGGGAAACATTTTTTTTAAATGTCCCCGTTGATTGGGTCTCCTGGTTAATTGGACCCCGTTAATCGGTTCTCCACTATTTTTAAAAAGTATGTACATACATCTGTATATATAATTAATTAATTCACGCATGAATCCCGAATTGCGATCTTACCCAATTGACCCATAACGTACTCTTATATATGCATGAATGTGTATGCACATTTGAAGTGCATTTAATTTTGAATTTAAATTTCAAATTTTAATATCAATATACCCAGCTCTGAATATCCTGTTGACAAACATAAAGGTAAAATAAAACATCGAATAATTTTAACCAATATTAAAAAAAAAAAAAAAACATTTGCATAACTCTAATATTGTTATAAACTACGACACGATTAATTTTAAAAGATGATCGAAAACAAGTTCCAATATTGTGATGTTAATCTTTATTTCTTATGTGCGGTGGCTACCGGCTTATAGAATTAAAACAAAGAGTCGGATCTAGAAACACAATAAACAACAGTTTTAAATATGAATCTAAGAATTCGTTTGGATTATGATGAAGCTATGCTAATGCGCAGAAAATGAAAGTGAGAGGAGTAAGGCATTCATATGTAAACAATCTGAAAGTGCGAATTTAAGATAGTTTGTAGATATGTTTTTAGCATGCATAGGCATATTACGCAAGATTAAGTTGATGGGATGTCTGTTAACGGAAGTACCGCCTTCATTCGGATATCCGTGGATGCACTGTCTTCCCTGGTTGTAAGTGGTTAGTAATGAACGATCTAGACAACTAAACAATAGAATGACTTTGTTAAAAGTTCTCCCAAATCGTTGTATTCTCTCACACCTCTTCCCTCATGCGAAAAATTAAAGAAATGCACTTTATATTTATGGAATCATGGAAGTAGTGCCGAGGGCCTGGGTTAAATTCAAAAGCCTTATATACTCGTAGAGTCCTGCAATTTAACGCCTCCGCTTGCTCAATATATTCAGTCCGGAATCGTCCATGTAGGTGCGGCAGGAAGTCATTCGGCTTTGGAGGCTCTGCAAACGTATCTAATACTTAAGTGCATCACCAGCAAGTTTTAGCCTGTGATGATACCTATAAAAGTATTTAGTGTGGACTGCTGAGCGTAAACATTTGTTTTTGTTGTCGTCAATCGTGAGAGGAGCTGCAACAGAGTCTCAAAATATCCACTGATCCAATTGAAGGCTGTCTGTTAGTGTCGCATAATCTATTAATACGACTGTCCGTTTCTGAATGGTGTATTATATATTATAAAATATATTTTGAGGCCCTGCTCTAAGCTTGAGAGCAATATTCAAGCCCTGGTCTTACTTGTGCTTTCTGTTTTAAACAGGTTGCTCAACTCCTTTTTTTTATTATTATTGACATCAACTAGGTCCGTTTTCCGCGCTGCAAGGTGTTCTGTAGATTTTCATTTTATGAGTTTATTCGTATCAAGTTGCTATTACGGTGCTGTCGTCAGCAAAACTAAAAATCTTATTAGTTCCAGCATGTACTTAGTTGCGGAAGGAATATATCCTTGAGGCATTCTACCACTTACAGCAAAAGTACCGGAAAATATGCCATCGGCTACAATTCGATTGATCTGTCTTGGAGAAAGTGTTCTATCCATCCGCAGAGTTGTTGTGTTGTCCAAAGGAAGTTTGCTTCCTCTACACTAGATTCAAAGAGAAACGGCCGGCAGTAGATCTCCAAGTTTTTCTGTGACTGATGTCCAAACGTTTTTTCTTATAATTTGCGCACACTCAAAAGGTTACGAATACCGTTTAAATGTTTTTACATAGTGCCTCCGCACTATGGAAAGGATAGATAGAGAGAGAGAAGGATTTGGTGTAGTGGTTTGAAACTTAGTTGTTTATGTTTCAGGAAATCTCCGGTGGTAGTGTCCAGATAACTCAGGAGATTTTTTGTTACTTTTGTTTTTGCTTCTGATTCACAGCATTTTTTTTTCCCCGACTATCGATGTCATAGACATTTCAATCATCTAACAGAGCGAACAATTTGTCCAGTCTTCAGTCAAAGGGCTTCAACGAAAACCATTCTGGTGGCCGCATATTAGTCTCTGTCTCTATGTCTTCGGTGTCTATCGGTGTCTTCATTTCCAGTATGGGGGGTGGCGTTAATTTCCACGCTAATGGTTCATGGTTCAAATCCTGATGTCAGCAAGCATTAATTAAAAAAATAAAAATGAAAAATAAAGCTTGTGTGAACACCTATGACGTCGGCAATTGCGAAAAAAATTCTGTGATTCAGAATCAAAGGCAAAAAATAACAAAAACCTCCCCAGTTATCTGGACGCCACCCCCGTCATAACCAGCATAAACAACTAAGCTTCAAACCACTACACCAAATCTGTCTCCCTCTCTATCTACCCTTCCAACGCCCGCACGGTTAGGTTATTCATAACCCCTTGAGTGCGCGCAAATTATAAAAAATAAAAAATAGATGGTGGCTCAACTTGCGACGAATATAGTATCGAATTGCCGGGAACCATGCACATTGAAAAAAAAATCTGCATTTTTTTTGCGTTGTGGCTCGTAATCCGCCGTTTTTCACTAAAGGTGAAAAGAAAGAAAGACAGAAGAAGACGAGCGCGAGGTGGAACTCTCATGTTGTCTCTTCGCAGTTTCGATTGTTTCTTTGCATATGTTTCGCAAGCTCACAAAGTAAGCTCTTCTTTGTTCAATTGGGGTAGAGCACCGTTTGAAAAGGATCTGTTCTCAGCGCAATTGACTTGCTCACATCTCTTAAACCAGGGTTTAACTGAGGTTGATTTTTTTAACAAAACGGGAGATATGTAGCTCAATTCCAAGAAAAATACTTCTGGTATACATTTTGCACATTCATTGACATCCGTACCCAGAGTATATTTCGACACAAGTGAAAGATGCCAAAAGGTCTCGCAGTTTTTCCCAGTTAGCCATCTTTCTTTTATTGTGCTATGTCCAGAGTATTCTTGAAATGTAGCACGATGGTGGTGGATGGCCCCTCATCCACTAGTTTCTTAAAGACCAATTTTATACGATGATGGTGAGAATGAAATTTTCGGCCCTTGACTATGGTATGCTTATGTCAAACCCGAATCAATTGATAATCCATTAATTCTTTATTGATCACAATTCAGATATTAAAGTTATAGGATTTAACTAGGAATAATACTAATCTATAAATGAACGCCGTAGAATCGCGATGAGGGACCGAAGAAGTAGATGATGGCTGGACGGAGACTATCTAATGGAGTAGATGAAAAATTATGTACTCGTATATATAGGTATAATCCAGTTAGCGTTAGTGTGGGCGCCGTGGCGTAAGTGGTTATTGTGTGGGACCTGAGCGCGTGAGGTTCCAATTTCTAATCCCAGAAAACACCAACAACTTTTTTAACGGTCCCACCTCTCGCGAACGTCTGACAGTCATCCGAGAGTATTGTTGTCTAGAGAAAGCTTCTCAAAACAAATTGCCCTACTATCCGTAGGGCACTAAACTGTAGGTCCCTTCCATTGGTGTGAAAAATATAACGCACACAACATGAATGATAGCGAGAAGCTAGGCCCCGGCACTTGAAGTGCTGTTGCGCCAAATATTTAATTTTATTTTTAATCCAGTTAGCTGTAGATATTAGTTAGTGGTAACGTTAGAAGCTTCTTATCTTTTTGTGACTTTCGTACATAACAGACTTCATATCTGTTCTTGGAGATAGTATCAAGGGTAGTTCTCGGGCTACCCCGGGAATGACTATCAGCATCTCTATCTACCAACATTTTGAACTATCTATAAAGAAAATCGGTAACTGTGCTTCTGATTTAAGAGAAGAATCGTTTTTTTTCACATCTTTCTTTATGAAAAATACTTCTCATTCCACAATTATAACAGAGGTATTAGATAAAGAAAAGAACAAAACAAATAAATTAAGAATTTTAAAATTTTTCCAAATGTCATTGCAAATGAATTTGTAAAAGTCAACATTTATCGGATGCAATTATGTACGACACGAGTTTCTCAACAAAATCTCTTGTTTATGAGTCGTAAAAGTTATAGCCTCTTAAATATTACACACATCAATCTGCGTAAATTTGAAAGATTTTAAGCATGAGTAGCTAACACTTTAAAGGAAAATTGAACGAACACAAATAAAGCAAAACAGTTCACAGACGCCTTGATCCCCATTAACGATAATTACATATTTTAATTACGTCATTAAACTAAAGGCATCTGTTAACTGAAATCGTAAATCTTTCTAATGTTTCCTATAATGCACATATTCACAAAAAAAAAAATGTGCAGTAGAAACACGCAGAAACCTAAGGTTAAAAAAATTCACCTGGATATGATTTAGTAGACATTTTTAGAGTCGAATTTAATTTACAACATTTTCGAAGCCGTGCAGTTTGACATATCGATGTTTTGATGTATTTTACTGCTAGGTAGATGCGATTGACGCAAATGTCGGATTAGCGTATGACTATCTTCACAGCAGCTGTGTAGTTGGGTACTATACTTATGCAAAGTCTATGTTTTCACGGAACTATGGTGGTCTGAAGGTAATTCGGTTTTCGCAGCCTCGCGATACAGACTGAGCGAATGTTTACCGACCCGGCTAGACTAGAGAAAATAAAAATATGTAAGTTAAAATGTTGCAGGTTTCTGGCTTACTATTCGGTAGATAACATCGAACTGGAATGGCTGAAAATTCCCAGAAGAAAATTAGCCATACAAGGGTTCCTGCTTGGGATTATGATGAACTTTTGGTGATTAAGGCTCAAGGAAAAGTGATGCTACTATTATTCTTTTCCTTTCAGGAGAGTCGAACTTATAACATTAGGACAGCAGCTCGAGGTGCTTGTTAATTTTCTTCTCAATAGCTGAACATTGAAAACATCTGAAAGTGTGTCTCCTAGCAGTGTGTTTCAAAGACAACTGGTTCCGTATAATAAAGAGATTTGGTAGTGAGATGTTTTTACTATTTACAGATAAACATGGAAGTTAGTGACCTACCTAGTCCACATGATATTTTTTGGGAACATTTTCCATTATCATATCTGCAACATAGGCATAAATCTGTTAGGCGAACCCCACAGGCGGATCAGTAGAAATGCAGTGAAGTGGGAGGGTTATGATCTCTTGTTTTCGGATAATAACCTCTCCAAAATAGGAAGAAGAAGAAGGCATAAATCGGTTACATGGCTACATAGTTAGGGATTGGATGTTAGTGCTAGGACTTCTACTTCTCAAACTGCTCGTCTCTGTAGAAGGTAGAGTATGAATTCAAAGCACTGAGGCACAAAGCGATTCATTGTACTTAAACATCTAGTCAGTATCTAGTCAAATTTCTACAAGAGGTATGTATCTCTTTGTACTAAACAGATAGTTCAACTTCATGGACGCTAATTTTCCCAAATTGGGTGCGTGGTCGTGCCACGTTACATTAGTGTTAACAATGACACTAAGAAGATTTATGGTTTCCATGCATTGGATTAATTGGTCTTCCATTGGCTGCTACGGTATGATAAAAATATTTTTTTGTGAAGAGGTGATGAACTTGGCTCTGAATTCAAATAATCTTGTTTTTCTCCAATGCAAGGTTTTATGTAGATCTTCATTTAATGACTGTATTTGCTCTCATCTCTAAATATGTACAGTATTCGTATTTACGGTCATATTGTGTAGCGATTTGTCATCTGCAGAACTTAAAGTGTTGTCATTTGTTGAACTTAGCACCCTAGCCTTGCTCCTCAGGCCAGGTGATAATGGATATTCCCTTACTGCAATTTTGTTTAGTATATCTAATGAAAAGCTAAGGATAAAAATGTACAAGAGGGTTACAATCTGAATCTTATGATACCCTATCCTTTACAATTTAACCATGCTTTAATAACGTATATGTAGAATTGTGAAATAAAATCGCACTACTTCGATGTATATACATATACACAGATTCCAACATTGAACTTCACGCGCAGTGGTCCGACACACTAGCCACAGTGCCATGGCGCTGCGCCCACAACTTAGAAACTTAGGTGTACTCTCTTCAATTTTTCAGAATTTCCGTTAAAATACATTTTTTTTTATAGGAAATGCCCCCAAAATGTGTACGTGACTTGATTTTCTTATATATGAAAAATGCCATTAAATAGTCTAGGAACTGGAATACTAAAGCACTGCTCGGCGAAGTTCTGTTTACAAAAGTTTGCAGCTTCCTTCCGAGTGAAAGTGGTAGTCATGTTCCATGTTCTACACCCATACGATGTTGAAGGAAAACAGTTGTAGCTTGGTTTTTGTGCTGAAAACATTGCTTCTCCAGATTTGTAATTGCATACATGATGCAGCTTTTGTTTTCCTTTCCCGACTCTGCTGTATCCATCCAGTTTGGTGCCAGCACGATCGGCCGGGACCACACTTCCTGTGTACAGAAAATTGTCAACACTTTCGATCGAGTGTCCGGCAATGTTGAGTTGAGCCTCTTTGCTTCTGCTTCCAAGTTCTGTACCATTAAACTCAGCACAATTTTCTTATGTGAAAGTAGAGAAACCTTGTCAGCTTAGTCCAGATATTGTAGGTAGATGTCATAGTCCGATTGATTCCGTAGTTTCCTTCAGTCAGTGCTGTCCAAAGTACATTGCTTATGATCACTAAGAACAACAACGATGAAAGCATGCATCGCTGTTATAAACCACTTTGGATTTCAAATTCCCCCGAGACCTTACCATTATGCAAAATATTACACGATGTGTTTTCTTGGATGGTTCTCCTGTGCAAGGCTAACCGGATAGCATTGCGATTCAAAATATTGAAGGTCTCCTTAAAGTCTATGAACAGGAAATGTAGTGGGGACCTATACTCGATGCATTATTCGATGATGATACGCAAGGTATTTACTTGATCTCTGTACAAGGATCCGAACTTCGAGGTAGCAAGTGACTTTGTCTACCTTGGCTCTGCTATAAACTTCAAAAACAAGATCAGCGCAGGAATCAAGCGAAGAATGACTCTTGCCAATCGCTGTTTTTTGGGCTTATGAGGCAATTCAACACTAAGCCCCTATGACTCTGATCATCCCAGTCCTGCTTTACGGCGCTGAAACATGGACTTT
This sequence comes from Brachypalpus laphriformis, assembly GCA_945910035.1. Taxonomy (NCBI): domain Eukaryota; kingdom Metazoa; phylum Arthropoda; class Insecta; order Diptera; family Syrphidae; genus Brachypalpus; species Brachypalpus laphriformis. The sequence continues at coordinate 133,827,028 of OX246755.1, forward strand.
ATTAAAAGAGGATAAGACATCCTTGGTCGCTTCGAGAGAAAAATTCTTCGTAAAATATTCGGTCCCATTGGCGTTGACGGGTTTTGGAGGAGAAGATTCAATCACGAACTATACGAGCTGTACAGCGACATCGATCTAGTCAAAAAACTGCGTATTGGGCGTCTGAGATGGCTAGGACATGTACAGCGAATGGACACAAACGCTCCGGCCCGCAGAGTCTTCGAATCTAATCCCGAGGGACGACGCAGTAGAGGGAGTCATCGCCGTAGGTGGCGCGCACAAGTTCAAGTGGATCTCGACTAACTTGGAAAGCGCAACTGGAGGCAATTAGCTAATGACCGAGCTAAATGCAGAGGCTTGTTGGTTGAGGCCCAGGTTCACCCCGAACTGTTGCGCCACCTAAGTAAGCAAGTAAGATGATCCAAAGCGGAAACATACTTCTTCCACATACATGTTTGAATATAAATGCTCTTATATTGTGTCCGAAATTATTATCTTAGCTATAGCCTGTAGAACACGTATAACTCGCCAGCTCCCGCACTCCATCAAGTTAGCCTTTTTTGAAGCTGGATGATTGCCTCCTTTCCCAATCCTATGGGAATCGGTAATTTTTCCATGGCTGGCGCTATGTAGGGCATATTTTCATTATTTCTTTATGTTAGAAACTTAGTGTCAAAATTAGTATGCCCCATAGGCTTAAATAATTTTCGTCAAGTTGACCCAACCAGTAGATTTTTGCATAGACATGTGGTCTCACCTTGACTTGGCTCTAAAAAAATTGTTTCATTTTTTTTTTTTTTTTTTTACACCTTAACAGTTCATTCGAAAACAATAAATGTCAGAACTTTTTCTACAACTCTCTTATTTGTCATTCTGCTGCCATTGAAAGAACAGTTCAATGACTTTTGTCGGACGGAAATATAACAGGAATAAAATTCGCGACTGAATGCATTAAGCAATCACATTTTTTGTTAAACAATTTTAATTCATTGGTTTCGTTTTTATTTAAAACTCTTTATCAATTGTGGCAGCTCAACGACCACAATGGAATGAAACAAGAACATTGTGCACTCTACCTAGAAATGCAATCCTTTTTCAGTTTGCCATTTAACACTCAGCTTCATAATGGCTTTACGTGAAATTTCATTTTCTTTTGCCGGATTTCATTCAAGTGAATTCGATGGACAGCTGCAAATGTCAGTGTAATGGCATACTTGAGTTTTCGATTTGTGACAATTCATGTGGAAAAATGTTGGAGGATGAGGACTTCAACAGGAAGTTATCTGAAAAATTTTGACGTAAATACTTCTGGAGAGGGAATGGAAAGTGCATTTTAAATGGACTGTGGACATCTGACATAAATTTACATTTTTTTTCATTTAAATACGCGGAAGATACACTAGGGATTTCCTATAATAGATTTTGAAATATTTAAGAAACTATTAGAGCCTGTTCCAGCCAAGCTTGATGCATTCTCATACAATTCTCCACCACAAAATAAAAAATTAAATAATGCAACCTACATATAATCGTATACGAGGTAGCGCAAAAGTTAATGACCCCATATGAAGTACCTATGATTTTTTCAAATGGCGTCACCTGATATTGACAGTTGTGTAATAATCAGATACGAAAAATACAGTGAACTCTCGATAATTCGAACCTCCATAATTCGAAAACCTCTATAAAAAGAAGTACTGCGTCAGTCCCCTTCATTAACTCTTGTCCAAACATAACCTAAAACCTCTCTAATTCGAACTTGATGGCATTGTTTTTACCTCTATAATTCGAAGTTAAGACTATTTTCTTCTACTCAAATGATCGTTGAAATGCATATGTGATGAAAGGCTGTGCCCTGTGTGTTCATGAGCGAAATTGCGTGCAGATGGTCGACAGTAGAGTTAACATTTTTAAAGAGGACATACATATGGCAACGATGACGTTTTTTCAACTTTAACCACTATCTAAAACACTATCTAATTTCTTTACGTTGGGGAGTATTACATAAATGCAAGCATGTACGGTTCATATTCATGTACGTGAAATTCAAATTCCGTGTTGCAAAAATCTTCTTTTTCTCTAAAACCTCCATAACTCGAAAACCTCTGCAATTCGAAGTTTCTCCCTGGTCCAATGAAATTGGAGTTATCGAAAGTTCCCTGTATGAAAATGAATAATGGAACGCTATACTCCTCAAGCACGTGGAATAAGTGTGTACATTTTTTTGAGGAATAATTCATCAGTTATGAGTACACCACGTCACTTCGTCGAAGAAATCCCCACAGTTCGACACCAATTAGTAGCATAATTCCACGTCTATCCGCATGTCTCGGAGAGACTTGGCTGAATATGAGGTAGGGCGAACGAAGAACAGACCGTTCGGCCGACAATGCTGATGCTGTGCGTGAGGATGTAGAAGAGAGACCACGAACATTAACGAGTCGACGAGCCACATAATTGAGCATTTTCAGGCGGTCTCCGCAACGTATTTTGATAGAAAAAATTTTGAAGACGTTTCTGTGTAAGACACAGACGGTGCATCAGTCACTGTAGCAGACCACCAAGTCCATCTGAAATATAGACAGCGCACCATAAACATTAACAATGAAGATAACTATTTTCCGTGTCTTCATGAGTGTCACTTTGACATTTCCATCTCTCCGAATATTTAAACAAGCAGAATACCCGATTCCGAGGCATTAAAACCCCCGCGTAATTCCGGAATTGGATTTTAATCTGCATTGAAAAGGTGATTGGGCCCTACTTTTTCGAATACGATGCTGGCAATACGATAATTATCACTGGCGAGCGATCTGGCTTTTCCTGAGTGGGTAGTCTACTTTTTACTCCTCGCCTCGGAATTGTTCCTCCTCAAATCTTCCTAATGCTCCTTCCTCTTACTCCTTCTCCTTGAGTCTCCTTCCCTTCTATACTTCACTTTAGTCCCCTTCTGGACTTTTCCGCTTGTTAAAAAAAGTAAGTAAACTTGCTAATTGCTATTTAAACTCCTTAATCACTTTAGCGCTTTTCGCACACTCTCGTGGTCAACCAAGAAGTGCTGGACTGGCCTCAGTACTTTGCATAACCGACCAAGAGCCTCTCTCTCAAAATTGGCTTACCGCTTATTCAGCCATAAAAGTTCAAGGACGGTTTTATGTGCAGTACTCCTCCTCTAGTGAACGCAAATTATAGTATTAAAAACAATCAAAAGATCGCGAAAAATATAAAAGAGAAGAAGGAATATGAGAAGGAAAAAAGAAATTTATCACACAACGCTTCGCGTTGGACCTAGCGTGGAAGAAAAGAGGTTATTGACTTTATGACCTACAAATGTGTCAAACAACGCCTTGCATCGGACACTCCTGAGGAGGGAGAAGCTTCGAGTACCCACTCGTATTCCTATTATTGGCTTACTAAGCCCGCGTAAGCTAACTATCCCGGTGGAATTCGACGCAGATCTTGGCATAAGGGACTAGCCGATGACGTACCACCCCATACATAGATCCATTGACCGCTGCTCATGTCCATTGTTCGGTTCGTCAAAGTGGTGTTGATTGTGGTGCATGTGTCGGTATGTGTGAGTATTTATGTTATGTTTGTGTTGTATCCCGTGTTATATAGATGTGCCCGTGGTGATGTGGGCATACTTCTACCGCAGTCCACCCTCTTCTTCGACGTCGCTCGTCTCACTCGTCACTCGTTTACATTGTTGGCGGACGGTTCATCCGCATCAGAGTGTTGCGAACTGACCGTTGAACTCTGTTTTCCGGAGTACTTGCTTTTCTTGCCCCGTTGAAACGTGTGGAAAGTATAAGCACTAAATGGCGGAACCATCCAGGAACGCTTAACGAAACCACTCGTCTAAGAAGACAACGGAAAGAAATGGAATTGAAAGGGCGAAAATGCTGGATTGGTGAGGATAGGTAGGATGGAGGGGACTAAGGATTAAGTGCGTAATTTGCACGTAACAGTACGTCGACGAGACTTACAAACAGAAAATTCTAAAGGAATAACTGAGTTCCAGGTGGGTCAACTTATTGAATTTGAAATTGCTAATGGTTCTCCAAATTAACAGGCTAAACGTATAACTTTAGTAGGGGGCAAACAAGTTCCATCCAAACCGAACAAGCCTCCCAATACAAACTCATCTTATTCACATCAAATTTTAATCTAATAAATGCTGGCTCCAAGGAGCAAGAGTCAGCGATGCTTTCATCAAAAGCTCCACTTATTCACCTAACGTCTACTAAAGGAAACTCACTGTTTGTCAACGGCTATATTGAAGGGATTCAATGTCATCTTATAATTGACACGAGTGCAGCTGGTACAATCGTTCATCCTCAGATGCTTTCCGAGTCGAATCGGTAGCCGCTAGATCCTTGTTGTACTCTCATTCATGGTGTTACTGGCAATCTCACTCCTATCCATGGGACTACATGGTAACCATTCGCATTGGAACCCATTCCTTTAACACGAGGGTATTTGTTGCTGAAAATGCGGAAGACTGCATCATGGGAGTTGATTTCTTATATGAGCATGGCTGTATAGTTGATTTCCAATAAATGCTTTTAAAGCTACCAAATAGCAAAACCTCTCTTCAAAGTGTATCCTCGGAAGCCATTACATATCCCTGGCGAACTATAGGTGGGTCAAATCTTTGGGGGCTAGTTTTACGGAGGGTGACCTATTAACCTCCGCGCATAATCTTTTGGAAGAAAATCAACGAATGAAACTCAAGAGCTTATTAATTGGAAGATATCGTTCGCTATTCGCTTATCAATGAAATAAGTAGAACCCACCTATTAAGGCAAGAGATTGTCACAGGTGGAACAATCCAACCAAACAATCACCACGTAGTTTACCTGGGCTTAGACGGATTTGGTTGTACCATCCTAAAAGAAGGAGGAAATTAAATCTGAAACTGCAGGCTGGCTGTGATGGTCCTATGTGATTGTGGATAGGCTTTCGCAGGTAGTGTACAAGATAAAGGAGGTAGGCAGCAGAATGCGGGAGAAAGTGATGTACTTCGATAGACTAGCTTCATTTAAGCACCTTGGAATGGAGACTCAAGCCTGAAAAAAGGGGTATGTAGATGGCGTTGTGACGTGGTATGTGAGTAGAAGGTTGTTTTTTTCTTTGGGATGTTGCGAATTTTGTGATCTGTCAAAGAATCAAGAAAAGAGAATTGGGATAAAGAAAGTAAGCACGAGGCATAATTGAGTAAAAGAAACTGTTTTCTTTTCTTTTAATTATAAAAATCGTTATAATGCATACGTACAGTAGGTTATATATGTATGTTTATATATTTTTGTAAACACAATAGCGCGCAAGTTGTCCTTCGTTATTTACTTTCGATTTTAAGTAGTTCGTACATATGTGAACTGAAATTCATGACGCATTTCTTATGTTGGTATATACATAAAATGTATCTGATCATTTGTGGGCCGATTCACAAAACATCAAAGGGAAGAATTCGCCAAAAATTATAATAACGTTGATTGTATAAACTTTGAACTCCGTGCAAAAATCCTTTATGTGCATATACTCGTACTCAAAAGCACTCCCCTGAGTCCTGCGACACAAATGGATTTCATTTACGGTTGACAATTTCCTTTCATACATTACGAGTATTTTCACAAACTTAGAATTTATGGGTTTTTTATCGCTCAAAAGATCTTAGAAGTTGTCTACTTAACTCCGTTTCCGTGACATAATTTCTTCACGCTCTACATGTGACTATGCGTTTTCCTTGTAATAGCTGTCATGAAAATGTATGTCATCAAAGGCATTTAATTTGGATTCGAAATATGGATTAAAAGTTAAAAAAGACGCCTGATATTAAAGAATTGTGTGTGTCAATAGAATTGTGTGCTTTCTCAGCTCTCTGCTCTTCAATACTGTATCTACCGCATACATATCATTCACCCTTAATCATTGTATCTCTCCCAGCTTGTAGATTTCTTTAAAATTAATTATGTTTACTTTGCTGAAGTTTTTCCTCCCATCGACACAAGTTTCCTACAAGCTTCTGTTGCACAAGATACACAATGTGCATTGTTTTTGCTCTTGCATCCGATAGGAAACAACTTCGAAAGAAAAACAATCTCAGCGCAATAAAACAAGAAAACACGAAAAGATAAAAGAAAAAATCAACTACACACCCAGGATTGTTGAGAACTCAAACGTAATTATCTCTTAACCCAGTTCGGCAGCGGGGCATCTTATAATGACTAATCACGCATCCATACGTAACGCCACTTAGCTGTTGACACCTTTTCGACTGACACACACTCTAACCACGACAAATGACCAATTTTTCAATTACTCAGTCAATATGCGAAATGTCCACTTCAGTGTGGCATACCAGTGGTTAAATCCCTTCAAATTGCGTAATTATAAGATATTTGGAAATTTTTGCAGAATCATCATCGGGGCCGCCACCGAAGAGATCTCTTCAGGCAATGACATCATAAACGATGTAATACTATAAAAAAGAGGTACCTATACCTTCTTCACGTCTTGGATCGATGGGCTAATCTTCTCATTCATGTCAGTCGGAGGTAACTTTGGGGCTCATTCGTTAATTAAGCCCGCCGCCGGCCGACTTAAGCTGATAATGGTGTGCTAAATGTTGGGTGCACCTTGACAGATTTGTGAAGTAATAAGTGTGCTGTGGATAGATGGCTTATTGTACTAAATACAATTTGTTTTTGCAATCGTGAAATTAGGTAGCAAAAGGAGAGAGCATGATCTATGACTTCTTTGAAACTGAACGTCTTGCTAAACCAACGGCCACAGGCAAAGAGCTGTTTAGAATGATTTTTATTGATGGACAAGAGATTACTACTTGATATCTTCATTTTGCATCACAACCATTCGAGGAACACAAGATCTTGGGGGGATTGTAAGTTTAATAAAGGTCTGTTGGCGATATCAGAAAATATTTTTTTTTCTCTAATTCATTCTATTTTAAGCGTTAGGCCATAGTTCTAAGACAATTTATATGCGTCGCATCACAACCGTGATCGTGCTCACCTTTTTGACCTATTTCACTGATGACTTGAAAATTTATAAATTACTTAAGTGAAATCTTAACTCTTTATTTGGCTCTTTCGGTCAAATGGATGATGCAATGAAGTTATTGTTACTTGAACATATATTGTACAAACTATATATATACATATGTACAAGTTATTTTATAATCTTTCCCAATATTTCGACAGGGATTGCCGTCTTCTTCAGAGCGATGACGAAAAGTTTATGGAAATTACTTTGATGTAATCCATCAGGATTCTGTACAAAATAGTGCCTAGCTCTACTTGCAACTACAAGTGTAGGGCAAGTATTCATCATAAAAAAAAAAAATTAGATCGCGAGTTTTTGTCAATTTTTTATATCTAAGCGCACAGAGTGCGCCAGACCAAGTTCCAAGTTCTCGCGAAAGCTACTGCGGGCGCACTGTGCAATATTTACACAAACTATTTTGAATTATTTTCGACCATCTTCTATCTCCGAGGCTAGTTAGATTGCAGGACTGATTTTTTTGAGAGTGATTAACTCTACTAAAAGGAAGCTGTTTTCCAAATTTCATATGCCTAGGTGGAATAGTTTCAAAGATACGACTGTCAAAAAGCCACAATTTTGGGTATTCACTGACTGAATGATAGATAATCATAAACCTAGACTACTCGTCATTGAGCTAGATCTTTGAAATTTGGAGCGTACATAGTGTTTTAGGTGATAATTATTGGGTTGGGTGCGATTGACCGCATTTAAAAATCACGTTTTCCAAATCTCGCATAACGAAATCTCGCATTATTAAAATCTCGCATTATCGAAATCTCGTAATTATAAATCTCGCATCATCGAAATCACGCAATTATAAAATCTCGTAAATCAAAATCTCGCAATATCAAAGTCTCACAAATCAAAATCTCAAAAACTTGAAACTCGCGCGAATTAATAGATATTTAATTACAATGCCAGATTCTAAATCTATATAATATATGTAGGTACCTATTCCAAATTCAAATAATTGCATTATTTCACAAATGTATATAACACAAGACTGCTGATAATAAGAGAGAGAGAGAAAATAAGCAACAATTTGTTGTCATGTACCGCTTTCCGGGGGGGAATTCATTCATTTTCAAAACCTTATAAATTTCAGATTTCATTATGAAATTAACTCATGATGAATTGGAGTCAATGGCGGAGGATCGAGAAGGATGGAGGGTCCACCTAAACATACTCGGCATTGGATCACCTCTCATAAATTTGGAGATGAGAATTCTGAGCCATGTGAACCCGATGTCTCCCATCTATTTCCAGAACTCAGAGGCCATCGCGTCTGGCCCAACCACTTTTAATTTTTTGGAGTATTTGACCGCCTCACTAACTTCTTCGACTGCAATGTCGGGTATTTCTTCATAGTTACGGGTTGCTCTTGGAAAGTATAGCCGGGGAATCCGGTCATTCAAAAGTTCTTGACAATACTGCCGCCACCTATGCAGAATTTTGTCGTAATCCGAAAGAAGCTGGCCCTGAGCATTGTTAATGAACTTTTCAAGCTCCTAGCAGTGATTTATCCTTCTTTATGCAAGTTCGCTGTAGGGCATCCCACATAATTTGTGCTCTGCACTCTTCATCCTCAGCTCTGTTGATGGTGCGAGATATGTAAGTTTCCATCACAAAAACAAAAACCTCGATTGTACCTGTTGATTTTCTCAGACACCCTTGTTTGTTTGCTTTTCTTCTGTATCTTCATAAACAGTTCTGTTAGTAGGAGACGGTATTGCTGAGCGATCGCCTGATCACTTTGCAACTTTCACCCAAGGCTCCATGAAACTGGCTATCAAATGGTAGTCAATCTGGAAATTAGAAACTTTTCGTTTGGGATATTTTTTAAGGAGATTGTGGAAAACTAGCCAAAATGCATCCTTATCCCTCTGATGGAAGGAAGAAATGTGTTGGTTCGAGAGAATATGATACACTTGTCAAAATACCCCTTCCTTCCATTTCTGGCCGTCCCCAGGGACGATAGTATCAGGAAATTTAAATTTGGAAAAAAACTTTAGTACAAAGTTAAGTAACAAGGAAGAGTGGGACAATGAATCCACGATATACGGACTGGATAGCCAGAGGATAAAGTGGTATACAGACGCTGTACAAGACAAGGGGCTGCAGAACCCTTCATTGGACCTGAACCATTCTGCGGAGTGGAGGAACACACCATACGCGAGAAATTCAGGAAAATGGAGAGAGAAGACAGGGTAAGAGCCTGAAACAACACCACAGGCCTGAGGCAAGCTAAGAAACTAGTGGGATATTACAACCGGAAAAGATTCGAAACCTGCATCTGCCTTAGCAAGAATAACCTACGGATCCTAACAGGCTTCCTAACGGGGCACTGCAAACTCAGGGAACATCTACGGAAACTAGGTATAACAAATGAAGGCCATTGCAGATTCTGCAACGAGTCATGTGAGACTCCGGAACACATTCTGGAATCTTGTGGGGCACTGACACACAAAAGATTGAAATACTTGGGCAAATACCAAATATCAGAATAGGATGTGCCAACCATGGACCCACTTCTCATTCTCAGATTCTTAAAAGAAACTGGTCTGGAGAAAGAGCTCTAAGGTGAACTATTCTCGCCGAGGCAAGGTAAGAGCATATGACCTTCAAACACAATTCCGCAGGAATTGCAATTGCGAAGGGGACTCTAACGAGGGAACAAACCTCTCCAAGGTATTAGCAGGGGGCACAATAGACCATTAGGTCGCAGTGCAAAATAGCCCTACACAAATAATAATAATAATCCATCTGATCGCACCCAATTTGGGGAGCATATTCACTGACAATATTCTACACCTCTCCTTGTATTACTAGTTTGAGAAACATCAAACAATCGCTGGACTTCGAAATGCTCAAGACGTTACCAAGTAGCTTTGCCGCAAGAATGATACCGATTCCGTTCCTAGCCTTTTCCGTTCCGTAGTAGAACATCTTGTAATCTTTTGTCCTAAAGTCCAAGAAACGTGCTCGATTTCCGCTGTTTTGCCATTTCGCCTCTTGGGCACACAAGATATCCACGCGCCTTCTATTCATTATCTCTTCCAGCTCGTAACTTCGATCGATCATGCTTCTAAAGTTCCAACGTTTCAACTCGTGATCGTCAAATTTCGCCCAAACTGTTTCACTACTTTACTAGCCACGGGAATCCGTATAGATCTGACCCGAACATTTGTGCTCGGTCCAGGATCAGTGCCATACACTGCAGTGGTAGTGCCTGGCAGTGTAGTGCCTGGTAGTGTAGTGCCTTTCCTTTTAGCAAGTATTACCATAATGGTACAGTTTCGCAATATTATTGCGATGGTGTTGGTTGTTTGACACGTGCAGCTCCTGTCTTATTATTGTTTGTTTGATCTTTCTTCTATGACACCGGTGATCTCCAGTCGTGTGAATCCATGGACTCGAACTTGTGGGAGAGTTTTTAAGGTAGTGTATGTGTCGCTGGTCTCACTTGGGTGTTATATTGATCTGATTTGTCCACTTAGTTGACTTTTACGACAAGCGCTATTTGTTGGGGGGCGCTGCAGTGACATTCTTAACTCGTCTCTGCACGGGAAAAAGAAACGATGATTGCATCAAAATCTGAAAATCGTAGGCTTTCATTCAATAACAATTTATCCAAGCAACGGCATGTCCTTGAAGCTTTTTCCGCGACCATCGGGATACCGCATTCAAAACTTCAAGTACGAAATGTTCACATGCGACTGTGAAGGTTACCATCACATCGAAATATACCAAATTTATTTGGTTACCAATAGTTCTGTTGAGTTACTGTCATGTTTACAAACTTCAACGGTATCAAAATTGTTCATCAAGAATCTGAAAAGCAACAGGCCTTAATATGGTAACACCCGCATGCACACAACGGGGTAGGACTGTCGTGTAGTAATAGAAAAGGGGTTCCATAATGTCCTTTGCGACGACCTCTTCATTAAACGTATCAACCATTGAAAGCATGTCAAGCCATTATATATCAGATCTACCTTCGCCTTCATATACGTATGTACGTATCTTTATAGTAAATAAATTGCATGTTTACCTAACAGTGAAGCCGATTCAAATCAATATTTACTCCACTTTCTCTCTAAAACCTCCAATTACGTGCCAACAGTAACCAAGCACTCTGACAAAGCAAACAGCCCCCACAACTACACCGCATTATCAATGAAATCGTATCAAAAAGAATTTCTTCCTATTATTGCTGCACTTACTCTCTCGATTAACGAGAGATAAACACGGAACTGCATTCCAACCTCACCCACCCCGAGCTATTGTATCCTTAGCGCATGTCGCAACCCACCACCCCCTATCTGTCACTTTGACAGTTTGCAGACTATGAACTATCTCTCTGTTTACAAATATTTGGAGAATGGCTTATCTTATTACAGCGAAGCGAAGAGGAATTTTCCGGCGAAGGGAGGCTAGAGAATGAGATAATTTTCAGAGAAAGCAGAATCTACCCTTAACGTTGGCATTCTTCAATGCATTTTTTTGTGCCATCGTTTTGCCTCTCTTTAGTGGAAAATCTCAGCTAGGTTAGTAAAAAATTCCCTTCATATGGGTGTTGTGCATTTTCCTTGTTATAGGTTTTCTTGACAGATGAAAGTCGTCGTCGTTCTGTCAAACGCTTACTCTGTGTTTACTGTCTCGTGTCGTTGTTTTTATTTAAATTTCTACTCCTCAATCCGATTTTCTTAGTCCGAAGTGCAATTTGTAGTTTTAATCAAAATAAATTATCGTAGAAGCTTTAAGCGCGTAGAAGTAGTTAATAATCACACAACAAGCAATAATACCTAACCTTAAAATTTTTAACATTGACAATAAATATAAAAGCTTATACGAATAGATTATAACCTCACTTATTGTGACATTTGCCAGAAATCATTTTTTTTTTCTTTAGAGGTTTTAAGTGCATTTGTGTAAGGTGTCTAAATATGTTGTTTCTTTTTCTTGAAAAATCGAAACGATTTAAAACAAAATCTGGCGAAACAGGGTGGGTTAATGTCACCCTTGAAATTTGACAGTTCTCTCTTTAATGGTTCTCTGGTGAGATTGGAATTGTTCTCTTTGGGTGGAAAATTATTTTCTACTTAACAGCTTTGAAAGGGCCAAAGATTAAAAGACGTGGGGTCAATAACCGATTAGATATCTGTGCTGATTATATGGAAATCTCTTCCTCTAAAGAACGACTGGTTATCATCCTTGTTTACCAGCGGTAGAGAGGTTTGTTTAGTGTGATTGTGATGAGAATAAATAAAATCTGAGGAAAATCTTGGTCATTGTTTATCAAAGTAGATTTGTTTGCTTTGGAATTATGTGAAGTAGAAAACGATTGAGGTGCGTTACGGAGAATGTCGTATTTGTTAGCTTGATAAACTAACTGAACATAAGAAGTCTTTATCATTGAGAGGATGCTTGGGTACCTAAACTCTGGCTGCAGATACGTATATTTAGATTTGTTTGGCATACATTGTTAATACAACTCCGTTATCAGTTTTGCCTGGTCTTGGGCGCATACTATTCCAGCGGTTATATGAAAAAGAAAGAGCATTTTCTGCTCAACTACTCATACAAAATATTGCATTTCATTTTAAAATATTAAATTTAAAATTTAAGCGTCAGGGCCTACACCACTCATGTTGTGTACGTTATATTTTTCACACGAATGGAAGTGGCCTACAGTTAAGTGCCGTATCCGAAGGGCAATTTGGTTTGAGAAGCTTTTTGGAGACAACAATACTCTCGGATGTTTGTCAGACGTTCGCGAGAGGTGGGACCGTGAAAAAAGCTGTTGGTGTTTTCTGGGATTCGAACTTGGAACCTCACGCGCAATGATCCGACACACTAACCACTTACGCCACGGCGCCCACAAAGCTTGTAGTAAAAAGGTTAAAAGAATCACGCCTTACACTCCTTTTTCATGAATGTGCAAATGAAGTAGTTAAACTCCATTGTTATGACTTAAAAACTGATTTTAGAATTTTGTACTTTTTCAAAAAATTCCTCACGGCACAGAATAAACCCTGGAAGCATTCTTTGACATTAAGGGGGCATTTAACAATGTGAGCTCTGAAGCAATAACAATCAGTCCGTGTATCAATTCCACTCTAGAAGGTGTGAATGAAAAAGTGAGAGTCAACCGGGGTGCAATGGTGGCAATGTGGAGTCCTATCAATACTCATATGGCTTCCAGTAGTCGACTTCTAGAAACGAATGACTATGGCGATGATGTTGCCATTTTGGTGTCCAGCAAATTCTTTCTAGTACATAGTGATCGGCTTAATTATGCACTACTGTTAGTGAATAACTGGTTCAAGGCTAGAAGTCAGGGAGTGAATCTAGAAAAAACAGAATTAGTTCTTTTCACAAAAGGAAGGTCAATACCAACGCACAAATACCCTCGTCTCAACGGAGTTGATATCCAACAAAACAGTCAAATATCTCGGCACAATACTATACTCTTAGCTTTGCTGTAAAGAAAATATTGAAGATGGGCTAAAAAAGATCTACGTGGCACTACCTATATATCGACATAAAACAGTTTTTCGGAAAACATGGAGATTCAAACCAAAAGTTGTATACGGGCTATACACTGCGGTGGTAAGATCCGTTTTAACGAATAGTGAGTTAATTTGGCGGGAAATGCTCTAGGAGAAATGCTTTTTTAAGGGCGTCACAAAGATGCAGCGAACAGGCTGCCTGGTGGTAACAAGATCATTGAAATCAACACCAGTGGTAGTGATACTGAATCTACTCCTATATATATGTACATATATTGCGGAAGCTCGACAGTGAGTCCCTATGATCACGTCTCAATCCTAAATCGGTGAAATATCTCCGATTTCTGAGCGGAAAAGCTTACATCAATCCAATCTCAGACTGGCAGCAAGTTATTATGATCTACGTACTTCATTTTGAAGTCATAATTGGAGAAATAATTTTTGGCAATCTAACTGTTGCTGTAAAAAAGATTTCAATCGTGTTTATTGCTCTGAATTCATTTAAGTCAGTTTCTATTCATTGGAGTTCATAAAGGCCTTCATATAACTCAATGAATTCATTCCAATAACTGAAGTATTCGAAGTAAATTTACATTTTTTTTGTTAACATTGTTAGGTTTTGCTAAAGAACATGCAGATAACCTCGCGTAGGTATTTCCTTTCCCTTTTAATGACCTTTGGAAATTATATTGCCGAAAATATCATTATTCATATTCGAGAATGAATTTATAATAAAATCAAACATTGCAACAACAAACATTTATAACAATTAACTTCAATGAATTAAATCTTCTTCTATATATTTGGCGAAACAGCACACCAAGTACCTAGAAGGGACCTACTGTTTAGTGCCATATATGAAAGGCAATTTGTTTTGAGAAACTTTCTCGTGACAACAGTACTCTCTAATGTTTGTCAGACGTTTTGCAAGAGGTGGGACCGTGAAAAACTTTTCTGGGATTCAAACTTAAAACGTCACGCACAATGGTCTGACACACTTGCACCACGGTGCCCAGATTTCGGCGAGGTTATGTTCTGAAAAACAGGCGATCATAAGCCTCCCACTTCACAGCATTTCTACTGATCCGCCTGTGGTGTGCGCCTATTTGATCTCAGAAAAATCGGCAGGCCCCCAGATTTTGGATCACTCGGTTACTGAGGCAAATCAAACGCTGGTGTCGTTACATTTGTGTAATCCAGGCGTTTATACGCCGGCTTCGTGATGTCTTTGGAACGTTCATTGATATTGTCTTTTGAACAGGGTTCAAATGATCTCTTCTTTGAACGTGGCAATACCAGCTGAGCCAGTCGCGCTCTATTTTTCGTAAGATGGTTTCCTCGACGTGAAGGCTTCCGCGGATCTTCGAACTTCTTATTCGATCAAGCTTTGTCACTCTTGCTGTCATGCGAAGTATCTTCATCTCAGCTGCCGTTAATTTATTTTCATACTTTTTGTACATCGTCCAACATTGTAAACGGTATGTGAGCGCTGGACGCACAACTTCGGTGTAGAACCTTCCTTTCAACTTAGACGGAATTTTTCGGTCACAGAAGATAGAGGAGTTTTCTTGCCACTTCATCCAACCTACGTTTACTCGATGATTGATGTCGTCATCACAAGTTGCTTTGCTATTGATCATAGGTCCCAGATATTTGAACTTCTCACACTTGGGAAGCACTATTCCATTGAAATAAATGTCTGGAATAGGCCTGAGTGGATCAGAGAGCGGGCAGCACAAGTACTCCGTCTTTTTTGAATTAATGCGATACCGATTTCGCTCCAAAACGCCGACCCACACATCAAGTGCTCGTTGCAGGGATGTAGAATCCTTACTATGATGGCTCCATCGCCAGCAAAGAATAATTGATGTACCTGGGGGTCCGTCACTTTACGTTCAAGCAGATAGTCAATGACTGTAGTAAAGAGCGAAGGACTTAAGGCAGTTCCCTGGTGTACCCTGACTTTGGTTGGGAACTCTTCAGTTACTCCAACGGGGCATTTTACTCTTGTCTTTGCTCCTTCGTACATGTCCATGATCATCTGTACATAGTCTTTTGAACCCCTTGATGTCTTAGCGCCACCCATATTAGATCTCGTGGTTATCTGTCGAATATAAGAATACAATATGCAAATCCTTTTAGGAATCACGATGTTCTTTCATTATAATCCTTATACCTCGGATTGCATCTTTGGTTGATTTAGCCGCGATAAACCCGCACTGATCAGCAGTTAGCCGTATTATTTTTCGCAGTCGGCCACCTAATACCTGCTCAATGATCTTCATGGTGTGTGACATCAGCTTGATCGAACGGTAGTTATCACAGTTTCGCGTATCACACTTTCCTTTGTGTACAGGGAGAAGGTAACTTTCCCTCCATTGATTGGGCACTGGATCACCTCTCATAGATTTGGAGATGAGAATTCTGAGCCAACTGAACACGATGTCTCCCATTTTTTTTTGCAGAACTCAGAGGGTACCTCGCCTGGCCCAATCGCTTTTCGTTTTTTAGAGTATTTGACCCCCTCACTAACTTCTTCTACTGCAATGCCGGGTATTTCTTCACAGTTACGGGCGGCTCTTGAAAAGTATAGCCGGGGAAGCTGTTCATTCAAAAGTTCTTCACAATACTGCCGCCACCTCTGCAGAATTTTGTCGTCATCCACAAGAACCGGCCATGGCAAAAGAATCTTCTGAGCATTCTTCTTCCTTTAGACGTCTTTTTTTTCAAGATGGTTGTGCTCTTGTTCATATTGTGTCATCGCAGCTCCTGGATAGCCTAGTTTGCATCAGCAACTGGGAAGATATTTTCTCCAGCCTCGATACAGCCCCTCCGTACTCTCTGCTTGAAGCTGGGCCCAGTTCTTCTTCACTTTTTTCTTGCAGCATCTAAGTTCCACTTCGAGGCGAGCTTTGTCGTATCTATTATTAGAGGGGTACTTGACCAAGCCTTGAAAGGCACTTTCTTCTTATTTATCCCTTCTTAAGCGTCGTCACTCCACCACCATGTTTCTTTTGCGTATTGATGATGGCTTTGTGAAGCTCGTTACAATGATTTGGCCTTCTTAAAGCAAATTCGCTGTAGAGCATCCCATATATTTAGTGCTCTGCACTCTTCATCTTCAGCTCCGTTGATGGTATGAGAGATGTAATTTTTCATTACGAAAATAAAAGCCTCGTCTTGTTCTTTGTCCAGTTTGTACCCGTTGATTTTCTGAGAGACCCTTGTTTGCTTGCTCCACAAAAATGTCTGATAGTAGGATACGGTGTTGCTGAACGATTGCATCTCCCAGGATCACTTTGCAATCTTTTACCCGAAGCTTCATGAAACTGGCTACTAGGCAATTTTTAATTTCCACCACTGCTGTAGGTGATCAGGTGCCGGTTTTGTTTAAGGAACATAGTATTTAACACGATAAGGCCGTGTCATCTGCATTTGCTTAAGATGTTTTTTCTACAAAGACTCCTGCCGTATCCCAGTCCTCCATGGCAGTCTTCATAGTCTTCGTTTGACTTCCCGCCATGTCCATTCAAATCTCCTCCAACAAACAGGAACTCTTTCTTTGCCAAAATGCATCTTTTTCCCCCTGATCGCACACACTATGGGGAGTATACCAATTGCCGGAAATAATTGCTCCAATTATTTATTTAGAATTAATGGTAGAGTTTTTTTTTTGTTGAAGTACCGAACAGAATCCACGAATCGTACTGAAAGGGTTGGTTGTTTTTGGCACGAATAACATTTAAAGTAGCTTCTGACCGCTAAGCACCTGAATTTTAATAGCTTGAACCAAATCACTTGAACGTGTTTCTGAAATGAAAATGAGTAAAACTCGTACAAATAAAAGAGACCTGCGCAGAAAAACGTTCAAGTGATTTGGTTCAAGCTATAGTATAGCATTTAAACGTTTTTCTGCGCAGGTCTATTTTATTTGTACGAGTTTAACTCATTTTCATTTCAGAAACACGTTCAAGTGATTTGGTTCAAGCTATACCTTTAGTTTGGCATTCTATCGCCTGTGAGAAGTGTGTTAGTGTTTAGTGTTTAATTGAATGCGCGAATTTCTTTATGTAATAAGTTATATCGCTAGGGTAAATTGAAAAAAGTCCGTATAAGTTAAGAAAAACTATTCCGTATATTCAGAACTGACGAAAAGGGTAAGATTTAGTAACATTTCATGTTTGTTATAACTAAGCTGGCCTTATACGTGGGCGCCGTGGCGTAAGTGGTTAGTGTGTCGTACCACTGCGGGTGAGGTTCCAAGTTCGAGTCCCAGAAAACACTAAACACTTTTTTCACGCTCCCACCTCTCGCGAACGTCTGACAAACATCGAAGAGTATTATTGTCTAGAGAAAGCTTCTCAAAACAAATTGCCCTGTGGATACGATACTAAACTGTAGTATCGTCCCTTCTATTCGTGTAAAAAATATAACGCACATAACATGAGTGGTTGCGAGAGCGAGGGCCTGGCACTTAAAAAGTTGTTGCGCCAAGTATTTATTTTTTTCAGTCTTATACAAATTATGGAAACGAAATTAATAACTAATATCCACTCCAAATAAAAAAAAGCAATAAATCTACTCTTTATCAAGAAATGCGTATGAGTATGTGTAGGTAGACGAATTACTTGATGGTACAAATTTCGCCTGATTAACACAGACACAAACTTTTGAAACAGCTTTGATAGGAAAACAAAAGTCTCTGGTTAAATAACACCCGCCATGCAGGTGGATGGCATCTCCATCCGTCATATCTACAGCAACTAAAAATAGCAAAGAATTCTCGTTCATTGCATCAGTTTGGCGCAATTTTCAAAATTTAGTCTACAGCATATATACATACGTATACATTATGTTACATTATGTACATACATTGGAGTACGTGTGCCAACATTTAATTTGTTCATACCTTTGCGTCGATTATTTAAATTTGATGAATACTTTTTAGATTTTGTATTCTTAAGCTAATCGGCATTGTGTGAACATTATTCAATTACGATAATTTTTCAAATGGATATCCACAGTGTTTATTGCGAAACTAAAGACGAAAAAAAAACTGCAGTCCCAACGGCAAAAAAGGCGATAAAAATGGATTTTGAAACAATAGTAATATATCAGAACTATATAGTCATTGTATCAGAACCAAATAAATCGTACGACTAACTTGCAGATGCAACCCGTCCGAAATTTTTATTAATCTAAAATTCAAGCGAAATCGAAATAACTAAAATAAATTGAATTATTTCCACAAGATTTATAAAAATATAAAAGCAGTGAATGACGTTGTTTTTCGTACGTCGACTACTATTTAATTCAATTGAGAACAAAAACGCAGAATTATTGTTATTAAGTATTACCAAGACTTGTCTCCTCTTCTGTGGCTTGTGGTAATTAAGAAAATTCTGTGTAGACTTGATAGAGATGGAGCTAAGGTTGTCGCGTATGCGGATGATGTGGTAATTCTGGTATTAGGCATGTTTCCTTCAGTATTCAGTGAGATTATGGAAGGTGCCTTGGGCAAGATTAACAAATGGGCCACTGGTTGTGGACTCAACGCCAACCCAAGCAAACCTGAACTGATGCTCTTTACCACTAAATAGCTAAATAGCTAATTACTCTTCTTATCCTCCAGTGCCAAGTACCTAGGTGTGGTACTTGATCTAACCAAACACGAAGCTTAACATTGAGCAGCGGGTAAAGAAGGCCGGCGTGGCTTTCTATGCTTACAGCAAAACCTTCGTCCGAAGATGATTATATGTATGGATGTACACTACAGTGGTGCGTCTTATACTTTCCTATGGATCGATTGCTAGTCTGGTAGGCTCCTTTAAGGAAAACATAGCATATATCAAACTTATCAACTGAGTGCAAAGAATTATAGCTATAGGCGCAACGGGGGCCATGAGAACATGTCCAACTGAGGCCTTGAACGTAATCCTGCACCTTTTACCTCTCGATCTACATAATATGTATCGATCATCATGTAGTGCCGTTAGACTAAGAGAAACAGGATGCTGGTCACAACATTTTTATGGTCACAACAGCAATATCTAATCTAACCTACTATATAACCCCCACAGTGAACTTTAGAAATGACGTCACTGTCAGATTTCCAATCAGGGCGGAATGGGAATTAGGCGAAATTGCAAATGAGTTCGAAACAACAATCTTCACCGACGGTTCAAAAATGGACTGTGGGATAGGAGCGGGGACTCTGATTCCCTCAATATTTCCATGTCTTACCGGCTTCCTGATTCATGCAGCGTTTTTCAGGCGGAAGTTCTTATTGTACGTGAGGCCTGCTGCCTATTCAAGCAAACCTCTACCCTAAATACCATAGCCATTCTTATTGACAGCCACCACTACCACTACATCCTCGAGCTAGTAGAACAGGCCAAAAAGGAACTCGCCTCGCTGGGTCATCGGTTCAGGATCAATCTCCTTTGGGTGCCGGGCTATAGCAACATTGAGGGAAATAAGCGAGCTGATGAGCTAGCGAGGCGGGGATTTGTCCTTGATGTTTCCCCAACAAAGGCGGAGAACGTCCCGTTGGGGGCCCTAAGGGAGGTATCTTCGCGCATTATCTTTTAAATACTGATAGTAGATAGCAGGGGGCACAGGATTGTATCATTTTCAAGCAGATGTGGATCAGATACTACTGAAAAAGAGCACAAGATCTATTAAATAGAAACCGTGCAGATATTGCAAGAGTTCTGGCAGTAAGTACTGGCCACTGGCCCATCGGGGTTCATGCGGCCACGATAGGCATTCCATTTAATGCACACTGTCACAGCTGTTTCTAATGAGAAAGTAACAATCTTACACTTCCTCTGCAAGTGTCCGACTCTATGCAGGGTCAAACATCGCACCCTAGGTAAACCCTTTTTCGATAATTTCGATTCGGAGATTAGCATTGGGGATACTATCAGTTTCCTCAATGTAACGGGTTGGATTTGAATAATCCTTACTCTTTTTCCCTTTCCCTACAAGTCAACGCCCGTTTTACATTCGATAGGTCATTAAAACGGCGCTTCTGCGCTAATTATGTGTCGGCATGGTTTGCTGATACAACCACTACTACCTTCCTACCTACCTACGAGTATGTATGTGTATGTATGTACTTTGGGGCAAATCGCAACAACCTGTTTGAACCACATGTCGTCGATGTCAATACCTTCCAATTCGCGATAGTGCTCGGCCTTACTCATTTTTAAAAAAGTACGCAGGATAGTGGCGTTTGTTCATTAAATAATGCTAGCCAGAGTATCAAAAAGCAGATGCCCAAAGTCAGTTAGGTTAAGTTAGGTATGTGGGTTGGTGTAGAGGATAGAAAACCTCTACACCACACTCTGGTCAATATAGACCGAGTTTAGTGCTGAGCCAGTTCGTCGGGTTTCTCATTCCCTGGTATGCCTTCATGACCAGGGACTCAGCAGAGCTTTACCTCGTGCTGTGTTTCAAGAATGAGCTCTTCTCTACAACATTTTGCAAGTTCTGATTTTATTTCTATAGCAGATATTGCTTTTATCGCTGCCTGGCTGTCGATGAAAAAGGTGATATGTATTCCCTCATCACAGTCTCATGGGCTGCTATTGTCACTGCTAAGACATCTGCTTGGAAAACGCTGCTGTAGTTCGGAAGCCGAGCTGACATGGAGATACCAAGCGATTAGGTGTTCTACGCTCGGATAGGTGCTTAAAAATAGTCTCGTGAAGTCTAGGTAAGGAGTTATGTAGTCTGTACAAGATACATTGCCTAGATATCTTTGCAGGATTGTGGTATGAGCCATTGCATTTGGTCTCTAGCTATATGTTTGGCTTAATCTTATGGCACTAAGAGCCGCCGATGCTTGTATAAAGATGTCTAGCGGAAGCAGATTGAAAATGGCCTCGAGTCCTGCTGTAGGTGTCATTCTCATCGCACTGGTTGTAGCGATGTACGCTAGTATCTGTACTTTTGCGATAGTAGTTAGGTTGTTTATTTTGCTGGCTGCTTGCCACCATACAAAGCTGCCGTAAGTTAGTATTGGCCTTACTATAGCTGTATGCTTCCATAGGATGATTTTGGGGTTCAGCTCCCAAGTTTTCCTGGATATTCTGTTGCATGAGTAAAAAGCGATTGCCACTTTTTTGACTCTATCGTTTATGTCTTGTCTTCAATTCAGTTTCCTATCAATTACTCAGGGGAATACACCTTACGGGTGGTGTAGCGAATTGTGGAATTATCCTTTTGTTAGTGAATAGTACTAACTCCGGTTTGTGGAGATTAACAGCTAGTCCACATCAATGGCTTTCAGTGGCCCTTCAATTTGCTCGCTCAAGGTTGGGAGAAATTTTCCTGTTGCCAGCAGCACAACGTCGTCCGCATAGGTGATGGTTTCGACGTCGCTGTTTCTGAGTTTTAGAAGAACTTCATTCAGGACAATTACCTACAGCAGTGGGGATATAACCCCCCCTTGATGAGTGCCTCTTTAGGCATAGGCTTCAACATTTCTTCCTCCTAATTCAACTTTAATATGTCTTTTTTCTAGCATATTGACCATCCATTTTATTAGGGAGTTGTGAATATTGTGGTTCGTTGGAGTTCTATGAACTGCATCTGTTTCAAGTCAGTCAGTTAAGCATAATTCTATGCAACCCAATGAGGATAATTGTGTACCCAACAAACTCAAATTCACAATTTCTACAAGCATACGAATTGGATTTTCGATATATGAATAGTTAATTACCAAATTTTACTCAAACTCCACTCAGGCATTTCGATTGTCTTCGGGTCCTAAAACTGGTATAACATATGCATGTATAGAAAAGGTACAACAGAAAATGTGTTATCATAAATTGATTTAGATGGTTAGGTTGTCATGTCTGACAAACTTACTGGTAGATCAGAAAAGGTTCTTTTTGAGGCTACTTAGGTATTAATTAAACCAGCCGATTATTATTTTTCTTTCTTTTAGTGTAAAGATTGCCTCTAACGTGAATGTTCGGCAGGTCGCCGAGGTCATCGAAAAGAAGAGCTCCCAGATCTTATTGTAAATAATGGTGGACAGATGCAAGAGAAATTGAATACCTTATAGTTTCTTGCTCCTTTTCATCTTTGCAGCTCCTGCGCAATCATTCCAATAGTGGTCTGATGTTTTGATGTATAAGTCTATTTCTAATGCAATGTTAGGCAAGGTTGTGAGATTAGGTGATACATATGTAGGTGAATGTTGGATTTATCCACCATCTTCATGAGAGACGAGTAGCTTTCTAGAATGGCTTTTGCAGTAGTTGAGCAGGATTCCAGGTGGCCTAACAAATATCTGTGACAGATGTTGCATAAAACTTTAGCCAAGAAAAATCTCCATTGATTGGCATTATTTCCGCTGGAAAAACGCTAGAGTAATCTGGGGGGCAAAACTGCTCAGGCTGAGCTTTTTCGAGAAGACACCACCACATATCCCACTTCCGGAGCAACTTGTGTAACTCAACTATTTCTATGGTGGCAATATTTTCCCACTCATTACAGGCAGTGATTGTTGCACTCAAGTCTGTAGTATGTGGGGGAAGGTAAACTACTATGTATCTCTCGCCCTAATCCTAAATCTATGGGATCCCGTAGTTGCAGAATAGCAATGGTAACCTCAATCAGAAATACCAAAGATTGGCTTCAATAATAACTATTACTCAACGTAAACTTGTACACTATCGCAACAAATTAAATTACACCCATCTCCAGCTGTACTCCATACTATACCCGTTCATCTCAAGGTTGAAGATAATTGAAGTATTTGGCCGAAATGAAAACTATTAATTAGGTTTTTTTTTAAAACATTATCACTCAAGTTCATTTGACGGGTTTTTTTTTTTTTACTTTTTCCAATCATACACTATGGCTTAAGGGTGATCCTCTCTAATCGATTATAATTCTTCGTTTTGTTAAGCAATCCCAAAGATTTACATATTCATGCCCTGCGGTCGCTCAAATTTCAGTACTGTACTCGACGCCTCGCTTAAAGGATTGGCACGAGCTATTCATAGAGGATCATCTTCATGTCAGTTTCAGCTGATTGCGCAAGTTTTCCTTCAAGCATCAATTGGCTTAGAAAAATGATGGGTTCATCTTCAACCTTTCTACATAAAGTCAAATCTAAATTGGCAACACTCTGACTAGTACTTTCCTCTCTTTAGTGCTAAACTCTCTTAAAACCATCTGCCATGATATTAAAAGACTTCTCTGTCAAGCGATTTTTACTCTCATCATAGTAAAAACAATCCGAATCCATTGATAAAACATTCCACACTCAGTTGGGGAATCTCCACTCTCTTACGTAGGCCCCCCACTTGCCCACCCGCGCGCTCAATGATGGAAGCGCCATTGTTTAACAACATTTGGTCTTTTGCAGACTTATGGGGAAGACCCCCACAAATTCAATGGCACTCGGCAACATTTTTCAGTTGCAAACTTTCAGCCCGATCGAGCGGTTGGCGTTGGATACGTTCGCTGACTGAATCGCTGTTCGTTCGCCGGACTTTTGTTGATTGTCATTGGCTCTCTGTCTGTCCGTCTTTGGGTCATTTGGTCGTCTATTGTTGTGTTCTGGTTAACGGTCGTGGTGGGTTCTTCTTTAAACGGATATCAATCGGTTACTATACTCGACGGCCAATGGTTTACCACACGGAAAGCTACTACTTTATGCTGCACTAGCTCTTGTGCATTTTTGCAATTCTAAGGTTCTGTCAACATTCATGTCACTCCAGGTGGATACAGTCTACAGCAGTAGTTGTAGAATTTAGTGGTGCTACAAGTAGTTGTCTGCCCTCGATTCGCCATATTTATGTTTACATTTCAAATAATTAGAATTTCTGATGCTCGTTTTAAGTAGTGAATAGAAAAATAAATAAATAAATCTAATCGTAAAGTCATTAGGTGTGGAGAGTGCAATTTAATGATCACCTCCCTGATGTATGATTATCAATATAGCAAAATAAATAAATAAAAAAAAAAAAAAAAATCGCAAGTGAATCGGAAGCACAAAGTGTTTACAAAAATATAAAAGTGAAGTGAAGCAGTTCTTGGAAAAATAGTTTTAATAGGTCTATTGGTTATCATTTAAATAATAAATAACGGCTGTCAAAATGCGACGAAATGTCAAATTAATTGTTTTTGTAACTGTCATCTGGATGTTCGTTATGGTTTACTATCTGCAGTCAAACACTAGCAAGGTGAGTGGAGAGATTTGATTTTTAAATTGTTTTTCTCTTTTTTTAATCTAGCAGCTGTTACAACTGTTGGAAATATATTTTTTTTTTTTTTGTTTTTGAATAGAAAGATTGTATTTTGTTATCAATGTGGAGAAATTATATTAAGATAATCTTCGGGAAAACATTTGATAAACAGTGTTGGTGGGCTGCTTGGAAAATATTTTTGTACTTAGATAAGGATGCGGCTACACATTTTAGATTCTTTTTGAGTAGATAAAGTCAAACAATTTAATTCCCATAAAGATCAACTGGTAATGAAGCGGGGGCGTAGACTTTTTTTTGACTAAGTGCAGTTTCTGTGCTCGGTAGAAATACGTATAGATGTAGATGTATGGTTGGTGAGGTTCCCGTGCACTGCAACCTTTATTAGATCTATTGTGCCCCCCAAACTAAGGATCTAGTCGATGGCATAGTCGATATAGAGCACTTGCTCTAGTCCAGCTGCTTTGATTAATCGAAACATCTGAAGTGGATCAAGCAAAGTTATATCTCTGATAGGAGAAAGGTACTCAGGTGATGTCTGCTTTTGTGGATTAGAGCTTCGTCATCCATAAGATAAGCTGGTGTTTCTGGGAGGTCCCTGCAGAATCTGCAGTATCCATTGCCTTCTATTCCCAGTTTTCTAAAGTGCTCCCTGAGTATGCAGTGGCCGGTTAACTATTCTTACTTAGGCAGGTTTTACTTCTTTTCTCGTTGTTGTTCCCCAGAAGTTCTTTCCCCTGTCTCAGCTGAAGGATATTATCCCGTTGCTTGATTCATTTGCTCTTGTCTTCCCATATTTTAAGCGTACCTACCCCACAAAATGGTTCCAGTCCAAGGAACGAGGTGTTTGCGCTGTTTCCTGCTAGTGCATCAGCTGTACTGATACCCAGTAGAGAGTTACTTTGTTAGACTACCCCAATCTGTCCTCAGTAATCCTGTGGTATTTTTCGCATCATGCTCATTAGTAGGAGATTTGTTGTGGTTTGATTTATTCTACCCAAGGGCAGCAGAAAATATTTTTTTATGATTCGATCTGAAAGCCATAGAATTCAGCAAGCGGCAAATTTTGCCAAAATGCAATCGATTATAAATAAAAAAATGTAATGGATTACATTTTATAGAAACTATGATTACAAAGTATGAAATTCGTAGTTTTTAATTAGAACTAAAGACGATTGCCTTCAAAAGTATGTTTCAGTTGGATGTGCATAGGTATGGGATGGGTGCGATTGATATGGAGTGTGGAACCTGAGCTAATCCTTCGGAGGAGGTATGGTAAAAATGGAGACTGGGTGGCTGAAATATTTTAAGAAGTATGAGAGGCAACTGATTGCTAAGTGGGTGGAGGATACATTTAGAGTGGTTTTTGGATACATGAGTGCAAGTGGAATGCAGGGTGCGTGGATCATAGTGTCCCGAATGGATCACTTCAGTGTATGTAGGATTCAACGTGTGAAACCAGATGAACGTTTGCTGAGTGTATTTGAGCAAAACTATTCAAAACATACAACTAATCCCCTTTTTATACCTTATCACAAAGGGATATATAAAGTTTTTCACATAGTTTTACAGCATAGGAAGCAGTACAATTGTCAATATTTTTGAAACACTGGCATACTCACTTTTAGAAAATTTATTTTTTCCACAGTTTTAATGAAAAGTTATAAAAACTGTAACGAAATTGATAGATATTTATTTTGTTTCAGTATAATTTACATAAAAAAAATAAAGACAAATTAATAACAATGAAAAATATCGTCTGTTGGTGGATAATTACAGTGCACTCTCGATTTTTGCAACTAATTAAAACACGCCCTGTTGAAGAAATCGAAAAGTTGCATTAATCAAACAGAAAATTAAAGCACTTTAAAAAGGCTTACGCATTACGAGTATGCTCTGTGATGTATAAACAAAATTACATATGTACATTACATTTATTTTTTATAAAAAAAAAAAAACAGGTTAAGTTTTTAAAAAAAAATCTTTGGTTTGCAGGTGTTTTGCAGAAGATCGCTTATCAACCGCCTTATCGCGCATTTTTTGCAGTTGCATCATTTTTTCAATTGTGAGCTCATTTTGTTCTGTCCACTGCAAGCATGTGGTGAAGCATTTTATTGCGTCTTCTAATTTTAATTTGGGCTGTATATCAATAATAGCCATTTCGGCACTATCAGCAGAAACTTCTTCTTCTTCTCGGGCTTCTGCATTTTGCGAATTCTCGGAGTTCCATTCAGAGATATCATCGCTGCCAAAGTTCCCGTCTAGAAACATCTGATTCAGCATTGTTGTGGTGTAATTTGATCCCGAATTAGAAGCAAAGGGACATAGTCTTCTTCCTCCCAATGATCAGGAGTTCTCATAACTTTTTCCAGCATTTACCGATTATATTCGCTTTTAACTCCTTCTAAGCGTTTGCCAAGAAACAAATTGCCAAATTCATAGTTGTAGGAAGAAACAAGATGGCTCAACAAACTTTGTGTGTGATAGAGTTTAGTCAATCTTGTTACATTTTGATCCATAGGCTGAAGTATGGCTGTGCAATTAGGAGGAAAACACATTATCGTAATGCTGATACCTTCAATTTCAATTAACGAGTCTTTTGGATAACAAGAACCATTATCGATAAAAAGTAAAACTTTTTTGGACAAATTTTTATGTTGAAGATGAGACAATACCTGAAAGTCGCAAAATGTTTTGTCTATTGTTTTTTTTATCTATTGTATAAAGTTTGCCATTACTTACTTCTGGGACGAAATTGGTTTTTAACCATTCGTCAAGGAGCACTGAAGTCATCCAAGCATTTTTGTTGACCTTGTAGATTACTGGTATGTTGGTAAAATTTTCTAAAGCTCTTGGATTTTTTACTTTTCGGATCAAAAGTGGTTTTAGTTTATGTTCACCGGTTGCGATTGTACATGCCATGAATGTTATTCTTTGCTTAGATGTCTTCCTTCCAGGTGCAGACGTGTTCTAAAAATAGACTAGCGATTTGTCTGGAAGGAGTTTCCAAAATAACCCAGATTCGTGCGCAGTATAAATTTGCTCCTGTATTATCCTGTACTTAGAAAAAAAACGCATATGGTATTTGTGGGTCAAATTTGCCCAATACATTTTTTATTTAGCAATCACAATTTTCGCATGTAATTTCTTGTTTGGAATGGTTTTTGCAAATAAATTTTAAACATTTTGTATATTTTGTACATTTTGTTGAATATTTTGTGCTATTGGAGCGATTCGGACACATGTAGCAGCGAGATCACTTAAAGGTTGACACTGTAAGTTGTTTTTGAGGGTTTTTTTGTTGACGTTGAACAACTGATCTTCCCGGAGCGCTGTGTGGAAAAGAAGTTCGACGGGAGATTTCCCCTTTGAACCAAAGCTTCCCCTAACTCCTCTAAAAAAATCCTTCGTCTAAAATGTTTTCCTTTATTCCAATTTGGAAAAACAGACATGTATATCACTAAAGCATTAACATAATACAATGTTATAAAATAAAGTCTGTGGCCACCTGTTTGTTCTTCGCTCACATGTGTAAGTGCGAATAAGTTGGTCAAGAGTCAAGATTTCGTGGAGTTGTAGTATTTTATTATTTCCGGCTTTTGTTCATCATCACTTACCTCTTTATCGTGATGCAAGGTGCTCATGAGAATGGCTGCTCGGTTTTTCTTCGGAACATATGCAACAAGAGTTGTATCGTTGTCGTTATCAAAAAGGAAATGGGAAAATTTCTCCGTCTTTCCTTTCAAATCCAAAATTTGTGCCGGCAAACATCTTTTATTTGTTCGCATTGTTCCAACTATCGTAAGTTTTCTTTTTAGCAACTCGATTCCTAATTCGTGTGAAGTAAAGAAAATATCACATGTAATGTTTCTACCTTTCAAGTCTTTTATGAGGTCTAGAACTACACGATTGCCTTGATTTCGTTCGGGCTTACAATTTCTATCCTTACCGGTGTAAACTTGCAAAGACCAGGCAAAACTTGTTTTACTATCGCACAGAGCCCATACTTTCCTGGCTTAGATGGAACGTATCGCTTGAAAGAACATCTCCCACGATGTGTTACTAATTGCTCGTCTACAGTTACACAGTCATCTGGGTTGAATGTTTTCCGTAAATATATACATATATATATACGTTCCCATCTGTTACAGAAATCTCTTATTGGAGCGAGTTTATCCCGAGCTCGTCGTTCATTCCTGTCACATTTTTTATCGAAACGTATAACTATCTATATATAGTATATAATCTTCGAAGGATTCGATAGAAATCGCATCAACCTAATCCAACTTTCTCTAAATACGCTTACCCCTAAAAACAAAAGGATCCCCTTTTCATAACAAAAAAAACATAGGATGGATGGGGGTGGCAATGGTGTAGTGGTAACGTCGTCAATTGCCACGCTAATGGTTCATGGTTCAAATCCTGATGTCAGCAAGTATTTATTTATTTCTCATGAAATATAAAAAGTCAGTCCGATCATTTGCAAAAGCTTCTGTGAACACTACTGCGAAGGCATAACACTGGCAGTAGCTTGGTCATGTGGCTGGAAACATTGTTCGGTCTGTTGATGATGATTTGCCCTTGACATCGATTATCGGGAAAAAAGTACTGTGAATCAGAAGCAATGACAATAATAACAAAAATCTCCCCAGTTATCTGGACGCCACCCCCGGAGAATAGCTGAAGCATAAACAACTGAGCTTCATGAACCACTACACTAAAATCTTTCTCTCTCTCTCTATCCATCCTTTCCAACGCCCGCACTGTGTGTAAACATGTTAAAGGTATTCATAACCATTTGAGTGCGCGCAAATTATAAAAAAAAAAAAAGGAATCAAAACACTCTTTACCTTCAATGTTTTTTTTTTTTTTTTTTTTTCCGAGGGTAGGTGAAAATCTTCAACAAGACACTATGAGGATCGACAGCGAGTGCTCATAGTAGTGTGGGATTCTTACCCACTAAAAAACCTCCCTTCAAAACAGACTTGTTTTTATTTTTACTACAACTAAGTATTCGACTTATCAAGTAGTTTTCGTTTCGCGAAATAATGACGTTTTGCAGGTACCTTCCCATTGGAAGTTCCTGCCAGCTCCGCAGTTTAGACGCGGTTACTTATCGCGCTAGGTCTAAAGGTTTGGTTCTTTGTAGGTTCTTCTTGTAATATTTACGTGACTTTCTAGTCGACTTCTATGCTTTCTCGCGTAGGTTTGAATTTCGTCTTCGATTGTTTTAATGCCAAGGTCTCTGTGGATATCGCTATTTCTGATATACCATGGCGCATTTACAATACCTCTTAGCACTTTGTTTTCAAAAGTTTGTAAAATTTTAATATTACTTATTTTGGTACAACCCCAGAGTTGTATACCATATGTCCATACAGGCTTTAGCACCTGCTTATATAAAAGCAGTTGGTTATATATATTAAGCTTGGAATATTTTCCAAGTAACCAATACATTTCTCGATATTTGTTATCTAGTTCTTTGCGTTTTTTCTTAACGTGCGTTTTCCATTTCAGCTTTGTATCAAGTGTCATTCCAAGATACTTAGCCTCGTTTGCAAACGGGATTTGAACCGAGTTTGAAAAGATCGGCAAATTATTTATTTTTTTATAAGTAAAATTTACATGAACAGATTTGGTCTCGTTGAGTGCGATTCGCCAAATCTTTGTCCATTCATTTACTCTATTCAAAGCTTCTTGCAGTTTTTCTGTAGTATTTTCGACCGTTTTACCTACGGTCAAGATAGCAGTGTCGTCGGCAAATGTAGCTAGCTCAGTGCCTTCTACTTGCGGTATATCACGAGTGTATAATAGATATAAGACTGGACCAAGAACGCTTCCTTGCGGCACCCCAGCCATTATTTCCTTAAAATCTGAATATTCGTTTCCACATTTGACGCGGAATAGCCTATTCGTAAGGTAGTTCTTCAAAATATTATATAGGTGCTCTGGCAGAACTTGTCGTAATTTAAACTTTAAGCCTTCGTGCCAGACCTTGTCAAAGGCTTGAGAAACGTCAAGGAATACGCTTGAACAAATCTTTTTTTCTTCAAGTGATTTTTCGATTACATGTGTTATTCGATGTACTTGTTCAACTGTAGAATGCTTACTTCTAAATCCGAATTGATGATCAGGGATGAGATGCCCTTCTTCTATAACCGGCTGTATTCGCCTAACCAATATTCTCTCGAACACTTTGGATATAATTGGAAGAAGCGAAATCGGTCTATAAGAGGTTTTTTCATTCGGCGGTTTTCCAGGCTTAAGGACCATTATAACTTCGGCGACTTTCCATTGACTGGGAACATATTCTAGTCTAATCGCGGCGTTTATAATGAACAGAAGCTTAATTAGAGCTTTTCTTGGTAGTGCTTTAAGAACCTCTCCCGTAATTAGGTCGTATCCAGGAGCTTTCTTAGGTTTAAGTTTCTTTATTTCTTCCTTAAGTTCGGTAAGTGTTGCATTTCTTATTACACTATTGTCTAAATACGACGTATTTATATTTTCAATAAGAGCTTGTCCATCAAACGGTTTGAAAGTTTCTTCCAGGTGGGCGGCAAAAACTTGCGCTTTCTCTTTATCATGCCTGGCCCATTCGTCTTGATTTTTCCTAATTGGTGCGGCTTGAATTTGAGGTTTTTTAATACCTTTTATAGCCTTCCAAAGCGAATAGTTAGAATCTTTTTCTGCCGTTAAGCTTTCTAGGTAAGTTTGTATTTCATTATTCTTAAGGTATTTAATAGATCTTTTTAGTGAGTTGCACAAACGGTTAAGATGTGCTTTATGTTGCGGAGCCCGAGTTTGTTGCCACCTTTTACGCGCTTTTCTCTTCTCCTTAATTATCTCTTTTATTTCCTGCGGATAAATTTTAATGTAACTGGCCGGGGTTCTCTTTAGGTTGGGAGTATTCTTCCACGCGGCATCCTGTAAGATTTCGACGAAGCGATCTTCTTCAACTTCAAGTTCATAGGGCGTTTTAAGTGATACGCTCAGCTCAATATTTGCTTCAATATCTTTTTTAAAGCCGTCCCAATTAGTTTTCGCGCCAGTTAATCTGGCCGGTCCTACTTTTTCAATCAAAGCTTCGCTTATCGTCATAATGATTGGAGAATGATCAGAGGAGAGATCAAAGCTTTCTTCAACTTTTATACAGTTGCTAGATATTCCTTTAACAACAAAGAAATCAATCAGATCTGGTATCTTATTTCTATCAGTTGGCCAAAATGTTGGTTTACCCGTCGAGTAAAAATCACAACTGAATTGCATACACGCATTATAAAGCTTTCTACCTTTCTGAGAGGCGTACCTTGAGCCCCAGAATGGGTGCTTCGCGTTGAAGTCACCACCAATAATAAAATTTGGTTTAAGGAAGTTGAAGATGTTTGTGAAATCACTTTCTTCAAGTTTACATCGCAGTGGACAATATATAGACGAAATGTTGGAAGCAAAATGTCTATTTCTAACGCGTACCGTGCTTACTTGCATTGCTTCTAATTCAATTTTTATTTCCGCTGAGTGTTCGATATTTTCTTTTATAAACAAAGATGATCCGCCTCTGGCTCTTTCCGATGGGTGAAGGGCGTGATATCCGCTATATCCCCTTATCTTAATATTCGATTGCTTTTTCAGATGAGTTTCACAGACCAAGCATATATCAATATCTTTCTCTCGCATAAATATTTCTAACTCGTCGAGTCTTTGTATGAGCCAGTTAGCGTTCCAAGTAAGAATTTTAAGCGTTTCTTTCATATTCTGGTTGAAGTGCGCGTGTTATGAATGTTGTTTTCTAGTGCAACTAGTCTCTCGAAAATTAGTTTATTTGTTTTGCATTGCTCTTCAAGTTTCGCAAGAATTAGGGAAAAAACATTGGATACATGATCTTCTGAACTACCTCTATCACTATTTTTCAATGTCGCAACTTGAGAAGGAGTTTTTACATTAAAGTTTGGACGGTTTCTTGCTTTGATCTCCCGTGAGTTGTCGGTCGTGTACGTACCCTTAACTGTCTTCGCCGCTTGAGCATAAGACTGCACGCCAATATTCGGAGATTTTGCTTCTGTTACCTTATCTCTATTACTTTCGGATTTTTTATTAATATTGACGGACTTTCTATCTTTCGCTGCTTTTTTCGTAGCTATTTTGGGTCTGTTCTTGATTGGTTTCATATTCGGACGCATCGAATTTTTTAGCGTATCGCGGCGTTTTTGAAGCTCTTTCGCCACTTCGCAACCTCGATAGTTCGCAGGATGTTTTCCTTTGCAATTTATACAAGTGGCTGGGGTTTGCTTGTTTAGGTGACACTCTTCCGAGAGAAGTTTACCTGCGCATTTGACGCATCGCGGCTCTTTCTGGCAGTAAGTCTGCGTGTGATTGAAGCCTTGACAGCGCTTACACTGCGGGATCGATCTGGAGGTCTTACGCATGGGTTCGATTTTGACCACGATGTTTAGAATAGTCTTGATACCATATATAATATCTTTATTTTCGTCTTTATCAAAACTAAGCATGAATAGTGGAAGTCCGCGCTTTACCAATTTTTCATGATCTGCCTCCGATTGTTGCTTCTCCTTCTTGATAATATTGACGGCATCAAGAATTTTAAAGCCTTTGTCTTGAAGGTCGTGCATTACATCTTCTTTAGTGCACGAGGGGTGGAGTCCCCTTGCTACAACACGCAGTGGTCTTTCTAACTTATTTTCATTTCTGAATCTTTTCGGCATTCAATTTTTTAGATACTGATCGGTAACCGTCGGCATCATCGACATTGATTTTCCACGTATTGTTTCGCAGAGATGTCACCTTAAACTTCGATGCCAGAGTTCCTTTAAGGAGGCAATGCAACTTATTATAGTCCGTAATTCCAACGACGTTTATCGGTGGCGGAGGACGTAATTTTGGTTGTTGTTGCTTTTCTTGCATCTCCTTGCGCTTTTCATCTTTTTGTGGCTCGACTTCCGGTGAGGAACCAGCTTTTCGTTTTTTGCTAGGTCGTTTCTTTTCGACCCAATTCGTTTCGCGTGTTAGCTCTTCTTCATCCGTCTGGTATTCGCGACTAGGTGAGCGATGTGAGCTAACTGTATTTTCTTTTTGTAGGTACGTGTTTTTTAGGGCATTATTTTCTTGCCTGAGTAAATCTACCTCTTTCTTGAGCTCACGATAGAGTAGCTCCATTTCGCTAAGCTTGGTACGGAGTACGTCGTTTTCCTCCTCAATGCTTTTAGATTTCGCTGAGTCCCGTTTTTCACGCGTTTGCGCTTCCGGCGGACTTCTTTTTCCGGAGACGTTCGATCTTGTTGGTGGAGATCGAGATACCCTTGTACTTTTTGAGAAGGGATTTATAAGGTGCAATAAATGGCTCTCCCCAGAATCCGTAGAGCCGAGGGTGGATTTTCCAGTTTACCTGGACTGCCACCTAGGGTATTTAAATCTTTTGTTTTGTTCATTGCATGTTTTTGTATACGCCATACTCGGTATACGGAGGGTGGATTTTAGTCGCCTCTTACGACAGGCATGCCTACCTCGGGTATATTCTAACCCCTACCCGAAGGGGTGAATTTCAATGTTTGTCATGTTTATAATAATACCGATGATATCAGGTGGTAAAAACAAATGAAAAGCCGATTTTATATCGGTAACTCGGGAGACAGCATAATGAGTCGGTTCTGGGGAAGTGTTCATAACATTTTCTGTTCTACGACGGCCGATCGAGAAATCTCTTATTGGCCACCTAGACCATTTATAATTTCGATCCTTCGAAAGAAATTGTATTGGAATGGAAAGTGTTTCGTCATTCAAACTGCTGTGATCCTCATTTACCAAAGGTAAACTTTCCCCTTATAAGAGTCAGTTTCGTATAGGGACCCATTATAGGAAATATTTTCCTCCTCCACCTCACTTGCAGTATCACTCAAACTCACATCATTATCAAGCATTTGCTGTATGTCTTCTCGATTCAACCCAGCCATATTGATTCTATAGAAAACAAAAACTAGAAGAACACTAGCATTGAACAAATAAAGCACTCACTTTTACTTTTTTTGCAGATGGATAAGAAATATCTAATAAAATTCCTATATTTTGTTCAGTATATTTATATTATTTTACTTGTTGCCAAAATCTACACGCGAGGAATAATTTCTTACTGTGACACGTTCTAAACGTGTAAATTGTGTAGTCGAAAAACAAAGCCTACCTAGATAAGATTTCATGTAAGACAAAACAGTAAATTTGCATTCATTTACAAATAATAAAGCAAGTTCTCAACAACATTTGTTAAAAATGCATATTGGGCATTTTTGACCTACGAATACAACGTATGTTATTTGCAAAAATCTTATCATAAAATCTCATAAATGAACAAATATAATAAAAGTTTATTAAAATTATATTTAGTTCTTAAGCAAAATGAATGTCAAGAAATTTCAAATAAAAATATTCAAAGGTGCGTTGGGCAATTTTGACCCATGTGTGCAGGATAAGGGTTAAAAAACGCATAGGAAACTTTATCTCCGCAAACTTTTAAGAATCGTATCCCATGATGCTTCTTGAATTTCGAAAGCCAACCACGGCTTGCTCGAATTTTTTCCGGTCTTCCTTGTATGCTGTTATGCAATTCAATGCCTTTGTACACAAAGTATCCCCGGAAACTAGAATATGAGCGGCTCTTTTCCGCATTAGTCATTTATACAGTGATTTTTCCATTTTTGGAAATTCAGGAGCTTTTATGTTTCTTCGATTCCAGGTCTATAAACTGATTGTCCAAAAAAAATTTTTTAAAACTTCCTCTTTTTGCTTAATTCTGCTAATCATAGATTTGCTTACATTATATTGCTCACAAATTAGTTTTATTGAACACCTTTTCTAAAATTTCACTTTTTTCTTTCTAAGTAAGCCTTTTCCCTTTGGGTTAAGAGTATTCACACCTTGCGACATTTCCACTTTTTATAACTTAAATTTCGAAAACAAAAATGTCCACTGCAATTAGGCTTACGACACTTTCTGCTCAAATGATTCAAATGAAATACGTCCTTATATACGAGTAGGTCAACAAATAGTCATTAATTTCCTTTTCCAATCCCGAAATCAAAATACAGGTCCATATACAGTTGGGTTAAAAACAATGCCAGTACAAAACCAAATCAAATATGGTATGGTGATTTTTTATTATTTTTGCATTCAAAACAAGAAAAAAATCTAAACGCGTAATAGTTACGGCACTGCGTCTAGACAATTTATGATATCGTAAGGAGTTTGCTATTGTCTGCAACATTGTGTACTAAAGCCCTTGGACGTCGCGAACTGCTCTTCTTGCCGTAATTTCATGGTTTTTGAGGAAATCGGAAATCACTTTTCAGTTCAGTGGCCTTATTTTGTATTGCGTTTCTATAGGAAATGTATCCAAATCAATTTCCAAGTAATTTAACTGACGTTTGATAGATGTTTCGACAATCTAACTTTCGGAAATGTTGCAATGCAAAATATCAATTTATTTTAGAATCGGATTACATTTCCGAATGGCAATCTAAATCCGAAAGCAGTACAAAATAAGGCCCCAGTTTTGAAATAGCTCTTATTTCGGCACTACCTAGTTTTTTTCCTCTACCCATTTTATTACTTCCGGCTCTCAGAAAAAAAAAAAACACAATATACCCCTTCCTCTAATTTCTTCTTGGAGTAAGATCACTGAAAAGCCCCTAAACTCCTTTTTTGAGAAAATGTGTTATCTTTTTTTCGTGCTTTTATTTAGGGTTTTCCATCATTTCTTTGCTAGTTACTATTGCAAGTACCCAGTTTAAATCTATTGTGGTATTATTGAAGAAACAAAAAAAAAGGGTTAAGGTCTTTAACCAGTTTTAAATTCAAATTGATTGCGCGATTACAGCTTGCGCTATGTTTTATTCGCGCACTGTATGTACTTATGTATGTCTTTTGTATCAGACAATTTCAAAGTTGCGAAAATCGAGAACTTGTTTGAATTTGTTTCAAAAATCAAAAAAAAAGCGAATCCATTACGTGGGTTGAAAATATCAAGGTTTGCGAAAATCGAGGTTGCAATAATCGAGAGTGCACTGTATAACAATATTTATGTAAATATATCCCCTATTGAATATATATTTAAGTTTATGGTTATTACTATAACTTTTTTTTTTCATTTGTAAGTATAATAAAAATGGTTTTCATTTAGGAATTGAATTCATCTACCAGTTCTTTTCGGTAGCAAAACGATCTCTTCGTAAACTTGAATAGTATTTCGCAATCTGGATCATCTTTACCGCTCAGAATGTTCATCATCTCCTCCTGTTCCAAAGTTGATTTGCCGTAGTATCTTTGACGGAATTCAGCGAGCATAGGACATCTTCCTAAGAAATATCCGACGTCTTCATTCTCCATTCTATTACAAACCTACCATAACCGTCATTCTGCCTCACGGTAGTTACAATCATTAAGTCCTAGCAGCCCAGTTCTTATTTTAAAAATCTACATTTTTTTATCTCTACGATAATTATTCTGAAATACTGTATGCCCGATGTTGTGGTCTAAGAACATGTATAGTTCTGGCGAGCTTGCTGCAGCTCTTCTAGAGTTTTCTTCGACGGTCCTTTTCCGCAGTTCCTCTAGGGCTCTTAACTGATTGTCTTTCCATATATATCGGTTTAAAGGAGTTCTCACCAGATCGTAGGCATTACAGCCGAAGTTTAAGGTCCAGTATTGGAACCATGACACATTTTTTCCAATAATTTCTCTTGATAATAGATATCTATTCTATTATCTTTAGATTGGATATCTAGTCTATTAACTCCGTAATTAAAAAGGGTTTTACGATTTTCTGTCCTATGGAGATTTAGGGTATAGAGATGAGTCTCAATCAATCCCGTCTTCAACTGTACTGCATAATTTAGTGCAAATTGCTGCAAGTTAAATATTCGCTTTACCCAGAAACGTTGTACTCGTAGCTTATCAAATTCGTTGAAATTTGTACAGCCGCATATTTCAGCCGCATATCAAAATATGGATCTTATGGCTGCATTGAATAGGTTATAATTTGCCGAGATATTAAGCCTTTTATTAGACATAAAACAGATCCATACTTAGTTGACATTGTACTTAGGTTTGGCTTCACTTTGATTTATTTGCTCCATAAAGCTCAGTCTTGGCGTAAAAATCAACCATAAATACTTAAACAATTTCACTATTTCTGCTTCTTTGCCTTTATAAGTCCACTTCTATCTTTGTGATAATCTTCCTGATTTTCTGAAAACTATGATCCAACCAAATTGACTTCAAGATTGCACATTCTACAATACTTCTCTAGTTTATGTATCATCCTTTGTAATGCTATTGTTCTTGTCTGCGTACATCAAAAGACGAACAAGGATATCTCCACAGTATAATCCCGTCCAATAAAATCATGCAGATCATTTAAAAATAGCGCAAATAGAAGTGGGCTGAGAAGGCATCCTTGTTTGACACACATATTAGTTTCGAAATATTCGGACACTTCTACTCCATTCCAGGCAGCTGTTGTGTTTGCGTAAAGCTCTTTTACGAATTTTAGGAGTTTAGTAGACAATGCGATACAACGAGTTTGTAAAAGAGAGATTTTCAAGGTATGGATTCAAAGGCAGCCCTAAAATCGACGAAGAAAGCCTACACTATTTTATTTTCATGCATTTTCAGCTGAACAATACTAGACATGTTATAAATATTGTCATTGGTCGAGTATTCCTTCCTGAAACCCGCTTGGTATTCATTCAATATGTTATTATTCCTTTCCCATTTACTCCGCCTACTCTGCAGAACTCCCATAAGTATTTTAACCGCTGTATCCATGAAAGATGTACCTCTATAGTTTTCCGCTGCGTTTAAGTCTCCTTCTTTAAAAATGGGAAAAATTAAAGACTTCTTGAATTTATCTTCAACTTTACCTTCATTCATCATCTTCGTAAATAATTGTATCAATTTTGCAAAAAAAAAAAAAATGCATGTGCATTTTTAAAGAATTCATACGGGATTCTGTCTTCATCTGGCACTTTGTTTTGTTTAACCACATTAATTTCTGCTATCTGCTATAGCTGCATCTTCTTCTTCAACTTCAACGAAAGGAACTGCATATTCAATAAGTGGGGCATTTCAATTCTCTGCGTCTAACTCCCTGCCCTTTTTGTATGAGAACGGTTTATACTCTTTTGCCAAAGACCACCATTGTTGAGTTGAGTTTTATAGAATTTATCTTTCGCTTCAGCAACACATAGTACTCTTTTTGCTTCGACTCACGTAGTATTTTATAGCTGGTGTTGGCCTGATGATAAACTTTTTTAACATCCATAGTTGTTTCACTGCCTTTTCTCCTTAGCTTTAGAAAATGAAATGATTTCTTTCTTGCTAGATGGCATGCAAGATCAAACCATTTGTTCTTAGACTTAAAGGAAAGGTAATGTAACTTCGAATCTAACCCCGAGGGACGACGCAGTAGAGGGAATTATCGCCGTAGGTGGCGCGCACAAGTTCAAGGGGACCTCGACCAACTTGGAGTGCGCAACTGGAGGCAATTACCTAAAGACCGAGCTAAATGGAGAGGCTTGTTGGTTAAGGCCCAGGTTCACCCCGAACTGTAGCGCCACCTAACTAAGTAAGTAAGTAAAGGTAATGTAACGAAATATAAAAAAAGTAACTTTGTCTACATTTCATCTTTGCTATATGCCTGACAACGCCCACATTTTAGGGATTTGATTTTCAAACTTAAATTCCGAGCTATTAGGGTAAAATTTCTTATACAGGCTTCTTAGATCCTGTATCAGTATGAGTGTAATACATTGTAAAATCAGCTCACTGACACGCCTACTTTTTTATAAAATTTAATTCATAAAAAATAGTGCTAATGCGTGCATACACTACATATGGGGCACGCCCACTCTACTCTTTTCTTCAAAAAACTGATTTCAGATAAACTGCTTGCTTATTATAATTACACGAACGTTCTTCTTGGCAAACAATTTTAATTATGGAACCTGAAACAATTGCTGACTACATGCTATCCATTCTGCAATTACCGAGTAACTTCGATAGCAATATAGCCATAAAATGTTGATTAAATGTGACCTAATTTACCAAATAATAGCAATTATTACGTAATATTTATTGATGTAATTAATGGATTACTTTTGTTATTGGTTACAGCCAACTTGAATTTAGAAATGAGTAGTTGTCAACATTTAGAAACGGACCTTAGCGCTTTATAATATCGTAGATTTGTTGAAGGCCTGCTTACGTTTGTTACGTTATTGGACGCCAATTTTCCAAGTGCTTTTCTATGGATCCATTATGTTTCCTATTCTTCGAAGCCATTATCAGTTCAAAGCGAGGTGAATTTGTTGATATTTTCAGATTTCAGATTTATTCCCATGGGTAATTGAATTACAAATTGGTGTGGATAGAAATACATATCTGAAAGGAAAGGTTGCTTACAAAAATATTTTTGAATGAAATTAAGGCAATCATGATAATTATTTAAATAGAAGTTAAGAAATAACATAAATGAAAAAGTGTTATTCAACACTGACAACTGTGGGCGCCGTGGCGTAAGTGGTCAGTGTGTCGGACCACTGCGCGTGTGGTACTAAGTTAGAATCCGAGAAAACACCAAAAAGTTTTTTCACAGTCCCACCTCTGGCGAACGTCTGACAAACATCCGAGAGTATTGGTGTCCCGAAAAAGTTTCTCAAAACGCCCTTCGGATACTGCAGTAGGTCCCTTCCATTTGTGTGAAAATTTAACGCACACAATTCGAGTGGTTGCGAGAAGCTAGGCCCTGGCACTTAAAAGTTATTCAAAATATATACTCTTACAGCTTTTTACGAGCTCTGCTTGATTGAATGATGCATAGGTGTTTCGGTACTTAGTTAAAAATAGTTGACACAACTTGCGAAAATTGTTGCCGTTCATAAGAGTTAACAATTCTCGGTCTTTGAAGAAACCTTCGTTCTCTTCGCCTAGTATTGATGACTTGTTCTATCAGTTCGCTCAGATCTCATATATTTGCAAGAGCTTTTAATAAGAGCTATCTTTTTCGTTCAGTAAAGTCTAGGGCGGTTAAGTAGAAAGTGAGCTTCGTCCCTCTTTGCATTTACCTTGCCAAAACCCACTCTGTTTTACTTCTTCTTTTTTTTTGCCTTTTCCGATCAGTTTCTAACCAGTTCATCAGACTTTTTGTTTTCGAAGGCACTTGGTTCTTAACAGGTTTGTTTGGAAGGCTTACCAATACAACCACAATCGTTTGTTTTTTGTTTTTATAATTTGCGAGCTGAAGGGATTATTAATACCCCTATACTATACTCAGGGCAAGGGCGGATAGGAAAAAGGGAGAAAGAAACGAAGGGGATGCCGGTTTGTATTGGCTTTAAATATTTGATTATTCCTTTGGAATAAATACTAAAACTTCCTATATTTTTCAACCTTCTCTAAATATAGAGGAATTTTTCGGTTTTATTTACCTATCAACCGCACAAGCTCTTGAGAAGAATTTTATTTTAAGGTTTTATTGAAATTGGCATACGCTATTAAATATTTTAGTACTCAAGGCACCTTTTGCTGCTACTTCCTTTTATCAATCAATCGTGAGCGCGAGTATGATTTTGATGACTGGAGTAGGATCGATTCCATTGGTGCTGATAGTGCCTATGTAGTCTTCGTGAGAGCCTTTTGGTTTCGATATGTATCCAGTTTTTTCTTCAAAAATTAGGTTACATCTAAAGCAGTGGATCTCTTCTGTAGCCTTTCCAAGGTACTTTTGAAGAAATTTTGTAAAAATCGAAAAACTTTTATCAAAAACCTAGCATATCCTCGTCTCTTCAGTATTTAAATGAAGACTGTCATATACGAGTATCTCACAACATACATATGTTGTCCACAACCAGCAAATTGGGA
This sequence comes from Brachypalpus laphriformis, assembly GCA_945910035.1. NCBI lineage: Eukaryota > Metazoa > Arthropoda > Insecta > Diptera > Syrphidae > Brachypalpus > Brachypalpus laphriformis. Next base: position 133,868,756 of record OX246755.1, read on the forward strand.
TTCTTTAATTGTTAAGAGTTTATATTCTCTTACGCGTACCTACAGAAATTCAAAACATCAGTCTCGGGAAATTGTAGCGAGTATAGCTAAAAATCAAAATTCGCTTGTTGGATAATCTAATTTGCAAAATAAAGAAACTAGTACGTATTTCGTTTTACATATTTCTTCAGTTTTTTACTGATAGCAATAATGCCTACGGAATAAATGAAAAAGCACTTAGTAAACCTGTTGTCTTTTTTAACCCTATACGTAACTTAACCAGGTACTTCCTAGAATTGTTTCTGCTGCCGACACGATTAACGCTACAAATCAACCTCCTAAATGCTAATGATCAATCCCGTATCGTTGAAAATCGAGTGGCATGGCGCTCATCCGTGACCCCCTTTACTCAGAAAGATATTACCCACTCGGCAGAAATTCTGCACATCAAACTCGTTTACATCGCCGCCTTTGTTTGAGGTATCTGTATCTGTATCACAGACAAATTTTTAATGTTCCCTGCAGTACTCCTATTGTCTATTCAATTAAAATTTTAAAATCATAAGCGACCATTTTTTTTAATGTCAGATGCAGGTGTGTTCAGTGGAGTGTGGTTCTTTGCAGGGCAGTGCGTTTAACCTGTGCGTATTCGAGTGTGCTACAACGAATGTCTCTATGCCAAGTGAAATTAGGGAGTTTAGAGAAAAATACTCTAATTGAGGAAATACTCGTAACTATCGATGGAATCAGCCTTATAGTTGCGGAAGAGATGTGAATTACAAGTGAACATTTAAAGAATAGCTTGATGAATCTTCATCATGCTATCTGTCGTTTGGCTAGCCAGGTACCGAGATATCAAGGAGATGGATACGGAGTCAGAGTTATTTCTTAGTTTTCCTATTCCGTACTTAAATGACACTTAAATTGCATCAGTATGATGTCTCAAACGAGTATTTGTTACTTGCAAGCCGTAAATATGTGAACTTTTCCAGTAGTATGCCATGTAATTACCCAATCGCTTGCAAAATATTGTAATAAGGAAACTATTTCTTTTTTTAAATCAGTAAGATGATCTAAGCTATTCCATTCCATCAATTAAAATATTTTCTAGTTTTCTTTCCTTGTTAATGGGGTGGATAAGAGAAAGCTCTGCAAGGATTTACAAAGTCTTGATCTCCCGATGAAAGTTTAGACCTCATCTTTCCAGTTCGAATCGAAAGATATATATTTTGCTCCACATCTGGATGGATATTATAAAAATTAGTTTGATGAAATCTGGTTTCCCAGATCAGGTTAACTTTACATCTAAGAACGTTTCATCTAAGAAAGATTTTGCTTCTAACTAGAACCATTCAACAAATAATGATTAGATTTGATTCGTACGAGTACGAGTATGTTTAATTTTGTAGGTGCATTCTTTTGCTGTAATTTATGACCATACTGACCCTAATTTTAAATCTACATCTTTCAATTTATTCACTTTTTCAAAAATCATTTCATCATTAGTTTTGCTAGAGTGTTAAAGCTTTTTAGTATTTTTGTTTTTATCAGAGCGCATATTCTTGATATACTGCATTTCCTTTCATTTGATATCCCACTTTATGGGTAGTAAACAATTTTTTTCTCTTGGGATTGGATTAAAGGGCTATAAGCCTGTAGCTAGCTGTCAAGTACGAGTATTTCCATTTTTGGGTCCAAATTTGATTCAACTCTTTTGGAACTTTGTTGGATTACGACTGCCGGTAGCCTTTACATGTCTTTTTGTCCTTACACTACATTTGCATTAGCAAAATATCTAACAAATTGAGTATACATACTCGCTTCTTGTTTCAAAATATTTGACTTGTCCCAATGGTCTATATCTATTTTCCTTAAATGGTTGTGCTGAAAAATGCTTTCTTGAAAAAAGGATATAAGCCTCATATGCAAGACTGAGGTGCGAGAGTCTCTATAACCTTAATATCATATTTTATCAATATCTAGAAATCGAATTTTTTCATGACTAGAATACTTGCTAAAAGCGATTCTCGAGAAAAGATCTACAAACAAGGAAGACTGGAGAAAGGAGAATAACACTTTTATCTGTTACAGCATCATTAAGAGGGGGAATATGGGCACATGCACCAAGTAATACGTAAAATGCTCGCGGACTTACAAGTCCTAACTGATGAAATGAAGTGGAGTTATACCTTTTTCTCCATTGAGAACACGACAAGTGAGTCCTGAATGAATTCCATGTGCTCCCCTCTTATGAACAATCAACCAGCTGTCGAAATCCTCTTTGTGAAGTTATTTGCCTGCAGGTTTGGCCATTAATCTGTTCTGTTCTGTCCGAAGTGGTTTTTCTTGTTAATAGAGTATTTTGATTCACCCTCGTACCCTTGCTTCACCTACATATGTTCGCTCAAATCTATCTTAGCACTCACGAACAGGATTACAATATTCCAATTGTATGTCATATCGACAGCGAGTTTGTGCTTTGATTATGGAAAAATTGAGTTTACCATTTTGACTTGGAAGCTTAGCGTAATCCTGTCAAAGATGATATTAAGTCACACGACAGACATTTATTGATTTGCGATGTATTTATCACCGCCCTTGGATAAGGTAACTTGCATTCTGTAGCACCTGTCTGCAGAGACGATGGAATTTGGGATTAATTCCAAATGTACACCTCGCCTCATAACGTAATTCATTCCGAAGAGGTTGGATAATGTTGCAAGAGATAACGCGTAAGAAACTGAAGCTGGTGTTGTCATTTTTACACTCAAAGTAATTGTTGTTGCGCAGTTATACATATACTGAATGATATGTATGACCTTTCAGCATCACCAGGAGTAACACTTGTTCGAATCCTCGCGTGTTTGTTTTTTATTTATTTTTCAATTTAACTCAACAGCGAACCGTTCTAATTTGATTTGACATTATAACATTTGACGTAGCTCTAAATATTCAAAAAAAATACACGCAATAAACATACATATGTAATAACATTCTGTTTAACTTAGCTTTAAGCTATTGGTATGTATTTACAAAGGTACACATAAACATTTGCTTGTGCATAGTAGGTTCTCGGCTAAATTGTAGTGCAGCAAAGTTTCCTCTTGCACAGCGATCCCATATTGCGGGATGTTCCATTTTTTAACTTTTCAACCAAGAAGGGTAACAGGGGAAAAACAATTTCAAAACGCGGTAAATGAATTTCAAGTTAAATCTAAATAAACTATTAAGGACTATTTTTTATTTTGCCTAGGGGACAGTGGAAAAGCGCTAATGCGCAAGAGGAACAGGCCCGCTTTGTTTCAAGTAGTATGAGGCTCCTACTCACTACAAAACCACCTTTAACCCCTTTTCAACCTAACGCCACCCACTTCGGAAGCGCTTTAGCATTACTTCAGAGTAGAGTGGTGTCATTTTCTTTTCCTTCTGGGGACCGGCTTTTTCATTTGTCTCCTGATGGGGGTTTATAGTATCTTGCCGGTAAGGCTTTCATCAATATGGTAAACTAACTGAGGGTATGTTTACTTCCTCCTCTCTCTTTTTCGGTACTCAGACCTTTTCAATGAATAAAGATATCTTATTCCATATGTCGATACTCGAGACCATCTTGTTTACGGCATTTTATGGGAAAAGTTTTCTGTCTTCTATTCCAGGCTATTCCTTTCTCCTGCCCACATGTTACAGGTGAAAAGGGTGTGATGCGCATCGTCTTCCAAAGAGTCTCCGTATTGGCAGACTGCGCTCTCTACTTTTCCCATCTTTTGCAGGTACCGGTTGAAGTAACCATGTCCGGTAAGGAACTGAGTGATATAATAAATCACTTCACCGTACTCCCGTTCCGAAGGACTATACCTTCATTTTATGAAAAATGAGCTATAGCATAAATGGGTATTTTATTTGGGGGAGAACTTTTTTCCCAAATTCCTAAACCTAATTTGTTTATTCTGCAAGAGTTACTATCATTTTCCTCCTTTCATCTAGCACTGTTCTTTTACTTTATTTTATCTATCTAGCATTTGTTTATTTCAGAGAATTCAGTAAGCGTCGACTCGCTTTTTGGTGCTTAGCCAATTTTTATTCCTTAATATTCAGATTGCACTTATTTATCAGATGCTATGTGATTACTGCAACAAATTAAAATTTAAGAGTGAAAAATGCGAGATGATCATTAAGCAAATGAATGATACTCGTAAATCCAAAAAAAAATTGCAAAAGAACACTAGGAGTGGTTTTTTGGTATCCTATGTTACGAGTATGCGTGTTAAACACAACATCAATTATAATTGAATAACATGATAAGCAACAAAATTTAAAAAAAGGAAAAATTATCGTTAAAGTTATAAAGAATGTACAAAATAGGAAAAAACTGATAGTCAAATGCGATACTTATAAAATATAATGCACACAACGCGAATGGCTGTGAGAGCTAGGCCTAGGCACTTAACGAGCTGTTGCACCAAATTTATATTATACGTATACTCGTTAGTAGGTATTATATTATATGCAAGTAGTTGTACAGACTCTTGATTAATTGTACCTCTGATATTGGTTAATGAGTTCGGCACAATCTGTTCATGTACAATATTAAAGGAGTCATATGACAAAAGTCACCGTGATGTTCATTACCGACCTTGATGGAGCAGAGACTGTTCTCCATCGTCATCCTACTCAGTTGAACAAGTTTGGCAGGGATGTCAAAAATAGACATGGCTCTATATAGCTCTTCTTTATAGATGCTGTTATAGGCGGCCTTGAAATCGATAGAAATGATGAGTATCAATTTGGACTTTTTTGGTTTTCTCCATGATCTGTCGGTGTATGAAGATTTGATCGATGGTGGACTTTCCTGGCCCGAAACTGCACTGATAGGGGACAATCAGGCTGTGGACAAAAGGTTTCAGGTGTTCACATAATATCACAGAAAAGATCTCGTATGCTATGTTGGGAAGACTTACGCCTCTGTAATTGGCGCAGTTGAGGGGGTCTCCTTTCTTGTGGATCGGACAAACGATACTAAGATTCCATTCATTAGGCGTACACTCATCTGACCAAATCTTAGAGATGAGTTGATGTATGCTTTCTACCAATTCATAACCAACTGCCTTAAAAATTTCGCCTGGTAAGCCGTCAGGTCCAGCAGCCCGATCGGACACTTAAGTACAACGGTTCGACACTACTTTTTTTCTAGTAAGACTACGGACTTGAATGTTTTTGTACGTTAAGCAAAACTTTTAATCAAAAGATCGCTTATTTACAACACCAGTTTTCCACTAATAAACTCAAACAGTAATCGCGCTATTTTATCTATATTTCCTATTAGATCGACTGTGTGCGTTCATCGGTTGATTGCAGCATTTAAATCAAATACAAGAACCTCTAAAATATTTTCTAAATGAAACTAGACGTCTCTGTTCGAAGATGCTAGATGCATCTGTGGATGAACTGTGGAACAAACTGGCGATGGCAGTTGTGGTGCTGCCAAATCCACTTTTGGTGTAAATTTACGTTTGTGGATGCTGCAATATTATAGACTGTAACACAACCCTTCCAGAGTACCTCATAAACCCCTGCACACATTCATCTTCGCCTTTTTGTTTACGTTTTGAAGCGAAAAAAAAAAACGCAAGCAAACAACAAATTTAATTATCTTCACACCTCTCTTCCTGAATTGGAAAGGAAAATCCTTCACGGTTTTTAACAAAAACAAAAAAGAAGAAAACCATGGCCTCCATCACCACGATGACATTCTCTCCCCCATGAAAGCCTTAACTCACAGGCAAAAATTAATTTTTTTTAATGAGAATCTCACCCGAAATGAAAACTCTCTGCGAAGCCGCACACATGATGACATTCGTTTCTTCATTTTCATAAAAAAAAAATAAAAATAAATACCAAACGTGGCATTACCTTTGAACTTGCTAAAAAGGAAAAATCAGCCCGCGTGTGGCTTTGTTTGTTTGTGTTGTTTAGGTGCTCATTTTAGAAAATGAATACATATTTTAGTTTTTTTTTTAGCTACAGACGTATAGGCTAGGCTGTACTCATGGCAACAAATCAATGTTCCTCGTATTCAATTGTTAATTGGCGGACAAAATTATTTTTGACACGTGCATAGTACGTATCTCTACGAGTAAGCCTAACATTGTGGGTGGAATAATAGATACATATCACCCGCGGGTCTTAACCGTTCAAATAGGTACAAAATCAAACGACAAAGTGTCACCATATATCTAGCGGTGCAGACCCGAAATCCAATTTAATAAAAAGACCAAAAAGAGCGTAAAGTGAAAGGTGCTTTGATTAGATTTGGTTTCATTTCCAAGAAGTACGTCGTCGCTACTTGGATACAAAATACAAATCCGATCGGTTAAGGGGATTGTGTAACAGATGCACGTTGCGGTTAAATAAAACTCGGATTGCTGTGCGAGTGAAAGGGGCCACAAAGAGTCGCATAAACGGTTAGGTTTAGGTTATCCGTGACAGAGTTTTGAAAGCCAAATAGAAACGAAAATTCAATTTGTACTATGTCATATTAGTATTGAGATACAATTTGTCATTGAGTAAATTCCCTACCCACATTGAGTTTCCTTTTGTAGCCAAGCAAGACCTTACATTCCACCGCCAAACTGCACTAAATATCTCTCCTCACTGACCTGAATAGATGAGTGAAAACACCATCACCACCTCCTAGCGTGCGAATTAGTGAAAATCATTTAAACTACTACAAAATCAATATAAACACTAGCTAGCTGATTGCATGCATTCATATAATTCCATCATTTTGTATCTAGGCAATAGTGCCAGGCAGCTGCTGTTCCAATCAATGAATCAGTGCAAACTACACATAAAATCAGATACACAGCAATGACTCTAATCCATCGGATCTACTTTTATCTATGGGACAGTGTTGTGCGCATCCAATGAATTTGTGTATTAATTATTTTCACCGTTGTTTCATTCTATGAAATTTATTTGCACTGATTGAATCTCTTCATAGTCGTCACGCTGAGAAGGGGGATATCTCGTGCATGTATGGTAAATGCACCGAACTGAATCGGACTGTAAAGTTGCGCATATTGCGGAGTGCTTTTTCTTATCTATAATTGACTATCAGTTATGGCAACCGTTGCATTCGTATTTGCATTTCATAGAGAGCAAGGGAAATGTATCTAGAAAACACTACATTTTCGGAATCAGCGGTCGGAATAATTACAATAGCAAGGCATAGAGAAAGAGGCAAAGATTAGCGAGTGAATCAGAACAACTGTGCTATGGGATACAAGTGCATTCAATTGACCTTTGTGGTTCATGGAAAAGTGATATAGTGCCGCAGAATGTGTATTCATATCACAGCGTATTGTTTAGTCTGGTCGAATGTAATTCATAGCTGATATGGAGCAATGACGTAGGTTGCACAGTGTGGTTGAAAACGAGATGGATTTTGATGGGGTAGTTGCTCCAGTATTTAAAAGGGAATCAATGTCCAAAACAGACAAAAAATTATTTTCAAGATGAATATCGCTGCGAGCTTTGTAACACAATGACGCACAGTGAAGTTTGACGTGCATCCGTTCAACCATTCAGGCGAAAGTAGTTCCTAGATTTGAATGGATGGGTGGACCATACTGGAGAAATCCACAGTCTCAATTCATCTATCTTCATTAAAATTTTACCCGAACCAAATGAATTTTGGTGGGGTTTAGTTTCTATGTGTGATCGAGTCTGACAAACGGAGTAAAATACGAAGAGTAGGTCACCGAAAATGTTCTATCTTAAGAGTTTGTCAATTTTGACATTTCTATTGCAGAGAACTTAAAAAAAGAAGGTCTTCTAATTCTGTCTGTGTTTTTATTTGCGTGTGTCTACGCTCGACTGCAGCCTAAACGGCTGAAAGGATTTGCGTCAAACTTCATATTTGCGGTGTGTAGGCTCATGATTCAAGTTAAAATTGTATTTTTCTACTCTAACTGGAATGTCAACGGTAATTTGTTAAAGGTAAACGGCTCTGATATATAAGAGTATAGTATACCAATTTTTTTTTTTCTAATATTAGCTTGCGCCTAAGAATATAAGTCTCTTAATGCAATTCGATAAATAACTGGGCGACCTACCTTGAAAGTGAAGACAAGTAATTGGAGAGAGGTATATTTTAGGTGTAGAGGAACTCATTTTACATGTATTATGTTTCATTGCATACTCCGTCGGAAATATAAGAACGTAAGGTAAGGGAGAATGTGACCTTTTTGTATTTTTTTTGATTCGCAGTATTTTTTAGGGTACTTATAGATGTTGTGTGGGTGCAATACATATTTCATTATGTTACTAGAAATGGTTGTAGTTGGTACTTGAACCAATAGCTACTCAATTACCATTACGCTATGCCACCCACAAGCCAGTTTTGGAAAAATTGCAGTACTTTATCGTTCCTGATTTCGAGCCGATGTCATCCAGTTTGGTATTCCTAAGCTCTAGGCGTTCTGGTCAATGACATCCTTCCAACAAAGAAATGGTCTGCTTAGCTGCCCTGCTAGCTGAAGCAGACTCAGCAAGATTCTATCGAATGATCATTCCAATCCATCTCTCCTGATAAGGTTGGATGGTAAGTAGACGGAGTCAACTGCAGAATCCTTAAAGATCTTGATACACACCCACTTTCCCGGATGTAAAGATAGTTACACTGAGCCTAACAGTTCGCAATGCCTGCAATCCTGGGAACACATAAAACCCATTATTACCGAAGAAAAAATATCATGGGCCATTCGCAGCTTCGCCCCTTATAAATCGCCAGGCCTAGATGGCATTCTGCCCATTATGCTACAAAAAATGTAAGAGGTAGCAATCCCATGGCTCGTACCGATTTTCAAGAGCTGCGTCCTAAATAACCATGTATCCCACTCATGGAGACGGGTGAGAGTGGTTTTCATTCCGAAGGTGGGGAGGCGCGGACATGAGAACGCGAAAGATTTCAGACCAATCTGTCTGACTTCCTTCGTTTTGAAGACCCTCGAGCGCGTTCTAGACAACCATCTGCGAGATACAATCGAGTCATCTCTCTCCAAATCCCAACACGCAAACCTCAAACAAGATCTACAGAAGCAGCTCTTCATGAAATAGTGTGAAGAATAGAAAATGCCTACAGTGTAAGGAATACACTTTAGCTAGCTTTCTAGACATAGAAGGAGCTTTTAACAATGTACATACTGAAGTAATTCTAGAGTCCCTCACGGAGCTGGGCATAGAAACCTACCTAAGCCAATGGATAGTCTCTATGGTCAGCACTGGAACCATTCAGGCATCTCTAGGAAACACCACAATAACCAAATTTGCCAGTAGAGAACGCCCCAAGGTGGAGTCATCTCACCTCTACTATGGCTAATAGTCATGAATAAAATCCTTTCATGCTTAGACAGAGAAAAGAATTAAAGTAGTTGGGTATGCGGACGACATGGTGATTTTAGTGCCGGGACTTTTTCCTCCCATGATAAGTGAGATCATATAAATAAAACTGAACTTATGCTTTCCACCACAAAAACCAAAATACCCGAATTCAATCTTCCTCTTCCTTCCGTGCTAAGTACCTAGGAGTTATTCTAGATCCTAAACTTAACTGGAAACCAAGCATAACGAACGAGTAAAGAAAGCATGTATAGCCTTCTATACCTGCAACAGAACCTTCGGCAAAAGATGGGGCCTGCAACCAAAATTGACCTTGGGGATGTACACAGCCGTAGTACGCCCAATCCTTACCTATGGGTCGATAGTATGGTGGCCGGCATTTAGAAAAGCCTATAACATAACCAAACTAAATAAGGTGCAAAGAGCAGCATTCATAGGCACTACAGGCGCCCTACGGTCAACTCCGTCAGACGCTCTAACAGTCCTGCTACACCTTTTACCCCTAGATCTACATACCACAAACATCTCAGCGCACAGCGCAATCAGACTCAGAGAGTCCAAGTGTTGGACTGCTATGGATACAGCAATATCCTAGATTCTCTACCAGGAGAACTCGTATCGACTCCAACAGACTACATCATCCCCACATTGAACAAGAAAAGATTGGCAAGATGGACAGGCGACCAGTGGTTTCGATCTAGCAGTCTACACCGATGGGTCAAAAATGGACTGTGGGGTTGGTGCGGGTGTTTTCTCGGAGTCCCTGAACATCGCAAGATCGTATCGACTCCCGGACGCTGCCAGCGTCTTCCAAGCGGAATTACTCGCCATTCGCGAATCCTGTCGCCAAATCAAGTCACACAAAAATATACTACCAAAGCAAAGAATCGCTATTTTAATTGAGAGCCAAGCTGCTATCAAAGCCATTGCCTCGGAAACCATTTCCTCGCAATTAGTAATAGAATGCCGACAGGAGCTGGCCTCGCTAGATGGCCAGTGCATGGTGACCCTAGTCTGGGTTCCAGGCCACAGCAACGTTTATGGCAACGAACATGCTGACGAACTGGCCAGGCGAGGATCAGCCCTTCAATGCTCACTTGCTGAACTTGTTCACACCCCGCTCAGAGCAATTAAGGCAAACATCTCCTCAATCTTTCTTAGAAAAGCTAACCCTAAATGGTCCAGGTTAACGAAATGCGTCATATCCAGAAAGATGTGGCCTAACTACAACAAGACCAAAACAACCGCCCTTTTGAACAGAACGCGCAAAGACATTGCCCGTACAATCGCGATAATCACGGGACACTGGCCGGTAGGAGAGAATGCAGCCAAACTAGGTATCCCATATAATACACACTGCCGTAGTTGCAACATAGCCACCGAAAAGGAAACAATTATCCACTACATGTGCACTTGCCCAGCACTAGCTAGGGCTAGACATCAAGCATTAGGCAAACCCGTCTACAATTCACTTAAAGATATCTCGGGTAAGAACATAAATGAGCTAACGCTCTTCTTAAACTCCACAGGCTGGCTCTAGATTGTCCTCACCAACACACACCAACATTCAAGGTCGCATGAGTCGTGGTATCAAAATGGGACAACTGTCCTAATTGGGTCTCTGTTTTACAGAACCGCCACTTCTACCTGCCTACCTACCCTAGCTGCCCTGTCTCATAGATCCTACCACAAAGAACATTTCGGACAGGCCCGTCCGTACACCCGTGTGTACCAAGCTTAATTTTTTGTACTACGTCTACCACTCGGAAATGCTCGTGCAATTCAGGAATTGTCTTTTCTCACATATGGGGATAACTATTCTCTTTAGTAATTGTATTTCATTAGTATTTTGTTTTTTTTTTTGATGTGGCTAGGATATCGTACTGCTTCTTGCTAAGCATCAAGTCTCGGATCCATACATGAGTACTGGCAATATCATTGCCTTATATAGCATTAGCTTGAATGTTATGATTAGGTTCTTGTACATAAAAAATCTTGACAAGCTAAAGTGGGGTTTTTGGCTTAGAAGTGGAAAAGGGGGCAACACTGAACATCGCCTTGTCGGAGGCCATTATAAATGTTAATTGGTCCTGACAGCAGTCCGCAAATTGTAACTAGGATTGTTATATTCGTGTCATGGTCAACATACATAGTTTATTTGGAATGCCAAATTCTCTCATGGCTTAGTATTCATAGTTCTATCCTGGCTATGCCATCGTAGGCGGCTTTAAAATCTTTGAATGAGTGGTTGAGGGAATATTAAATTCCAAAAAACGTTCGATCGTGTACTTATCGCCTACCTGTGAATGATCCAAAACTCAAATAAAGCACTTGGCTTCAAACGACAATGAGACGAAAAACGAAGAGCGCTCCTATAATGCCGCGTCTCCAGAAATATCTGGACAAAACACGACAAATTGAAAACCAACCTCAACCTCACTCAAAGTAGACAAAACTTGACGCTTCTCACAGGAATCATTACCGGCCATAACCTATTGGCGGCCCACCAGAAGAGAATGAGTCTAATCATGCATAAACTTTGCAAAGGATGCGGCAACACAGACGCAGAAGAGAATACAGAACACTTCCTATGCAAATGCCCTAGTCTCTTCAATACCAGGAAGACGGCCTTCGAAGAGTTCTTCAATCATCTGGGCAACCTGTCTGAAAAGTCACCAACCACCATCATGAAATTCATAACGTCTTCAGGATTGTTTAGAGGAGGCCGCTTCAATACCACAGAACCCTAGCCATTTTGTCTCTTTTTCGTTTTCTCTCTTTTCAGTATTTCAGCCAGGAACTTCCACGTCAGGGGAGCACAATGGATCCTTTTAAGATCCGAGTGCAGGCTGCACCCATTTGATGCAGCTAACCCTTTTAACCTCATCATATATGCACATTAACGTTATGAATTCAATTCATTTAGCAAGTGCGCTTCCTATGGAAATTTTTCAAGTCTGCGTCCTATGATATTGCTGCGAAGCTCAGTATACAACATTCTAACGTTCTAGAATATTTTGTAATCCAAAAACACTTTGCTCAGACAACTGCCTCATAACAAAAAACGCCTAAGTGTAAGCCATTATGTAGCACCGAAAAAAACTAAATAGCATTCGAAAGTAATATTATACTACTAGATAGTGCTATGAAAAAATTTCATTAAAAGATATTTGCCGACGAGCTTTCATCACAGAGTTGGCCCATGTTCAATAAAATTCCCTTTTAAATATTTAATAGTTTTGTTATAGAAATGCTATAAAGCAACTGCCAAACAATAATTCTGTTGTATATTTTTTCTTTACGGTTCAAGTTTTAGGAATTATGTTAATATTTAAACATCACGTCACTCTTGAATTTTACCTACCAATTAGTCAGAATGGATACACACATTTCAAGTTGTAGCCACGGAATTTTAATTTGAACTCATAATGTTCTCCATAAATTAACTCCCCGTCCTGAAAGATACCCCAGAATTCGAATTCGATAATATTAGTAGTGTTCACGTTGAGCTCTCTATAATTTTGCATCTTTCTTAGAACAGAATCATAATTGTATTCGAAGCAGTGATGCCAGATCGTGCGTGCTCGTAGGCTGTGAATTAGATAAAATTGAAATAATGTATAATGTAATAATGTAATGTATTTCAGCTGTTAGCTCGGGTTATGACAATTAATATTTGAAAATAATCTCATGCAAATGTTGTCCGCAACTAGCGCTCAGATGGCCCATTCTGTGGCTCCAGTTTTCAAGCACTCTCTTGAGCATATCGGCCGGTATTCCGTTAATAACGCGTGCTATGCTCGCTTCCCAGGCATCAACCGATTGCGGTTTATCAACGTAAGCAACTGATTTCACATACTCCCACAAAAAATAATCCTGCGGGGTCAGATCACATGATCTTAAAAGCCAATTCACAGGTCCATTTCTTGAGACGATGTTTTCGTGAAAATTGTCTCTCAATAACAGAATGGTTTCGCCGGCTGTGTGGCACGGTGCACCATCCTGTTGAAACCACAAGTCACCTGCATCAATGTCTTGAACTTTTGGCAACAAAAATGTACGGATAATTGTTCTGTAGCGTTCGCCATTGAAGTAACGCGCATTGAAGGAAGGCGTCCTTCCACAGTTTTAAGGAAAGACAGTAGCTCTTGGGTCGCGATGATGAAATGACAATGAATAGTGAACAAAAATGTCCGAAATGCCCGAGAATCCCCATTAAAAAAAAGTACCTCGTATTGGATCACCCCTTTCTTAATTTGATGTTCATATTCGCTAAAGGAACCCATTCGACTGTTGAACGAGTTCATTTTGCTGAGATAGAATTTTGGATAGGGATAACTGTCAAACCGAGCTGTCATTCTACCCTCTCTTTCTTTGAAATCATCATAAATAAAATGACACTTAAACAACGCTACCAAATTAACTCAATTTACTTCGAAAATCGGCTGTCGATTAACGAAACTTATTAGCGATTTTTACGACGCCCATAATCATTCATCTGAGCAACCCAAACGTCAATCTGTGTATAGATTTTGTACCATATATGTATGTAACTCTCTAAATAATGCAATAACACCAACATGTTGAAAGAATGTGCGTACTGAAGAAAATATCACCGCTGTAGGTAAAAGTGTACAAGAAGATCAAAATTGATCGATTCATTGTCGATCGTAGCAATTGGTACTCTATTCGTCCATCCGTCCGTGAAGTAGAAGTATTTCGTGGCATAAAGGTCCTTTGGACCAACGTTTCCAAAACCGAGCATAGAGTTGGCTAATAATTATATTAATATCGCAACCAAAATTTATTTCTCTATCGCAGTTAACTCCGAAACTACGAAATAAAGCGACGGAAGGGACAAGCTCGTCAGAGATTTTTTTTTTCCGAGGGTAGATGAAAATCTTTAACAAGACACTATGAGGGTCGACAGCGCGTGCTCATAGTAGTGTGGGATTTTTACCCACTAATAAACGTCCCTTCAAAACAGACTTGTTTTTTATTTTTACTGCAACTAAGTTTTCGACTTATAAAGTAGCTTTCATTTCACGAAATAATGACCATTAGAAGTTCCTGCTAGCTCCGCTGTTTAGACGCCGTTACTTATCGCGCTAAGTCTAAAGGTTTGGTTCTTTGTAGACGGCGTAATAAATTTATTTTATCCAAAACTTGGAGGACTGTGATATTAAACCGACTTTCTAGTCGACTTTTATGCTTTCTCGCATAGTTTTTGATTTCTTCTTCAATTGTTTTAATGCCAAGATCTCTGTGGAAATCGCTGTTTCTGATATACCATGGCGCATTAACAATACCTCTTAGCATTTTGTTTTCGAAAGCTTGTAAAATTTTAATATTACTTATTTTGGTACAACCCCACAGTTGTATACCATATGTCTATACAGGCTTTAGCTTATATAAAAGCAGTTTGTTCTCTATATTAAGCTTGGAATATTCTCCAAGTAACCCATACATTTCTCGATATTTATTATCTAGTTCTTTGCGTTCTTTCTTTACATGCGCTTTCCATTTCAGCTTTGCATCAATTGTCATTCCAAGATACGTAGCCTCGTTTGCAAACGGAATTTGAACCGAGTTAGAAAAGATCGGCAAATTATTTATTTTCTTATAAGTAAAATTTTCTCTATCCAAAGCTTCTTGCAGTTTTTCTGTAGTATTTTCGACCGTTTTACCTACTGCCAAACTAGCAGCGTCGTCGGCAAATGTAGGTAGCTCAGTGCCTTCTACTTGCGGTATATCACGAGTGTATAATAGATATAAAACCGGACCAAGCACGCTTCCTTGCGGCATCCAGCCATTATTTCCTTAAACTCTGAATATTCGTTTCCGCATTTGACGAGGAATAGTCTATTCGTAAGGTAATTCCTCAAAATATTGTATAGGTGCTCTGGCAGAACTCTGGCCAGACTTTGAGGTCAAGATTTTTTTTTTACTAGGTCAAAAACCTGTCTAAGTTATCTTGATGTGGACGAGACTCAGTAAGGATGCATACATATGTATGTGCCCGAAGATATCCGTCTCATCTGCGTAGACTAATAAATAAGAATCTTCAGTGATACAGTCACCGTCATTAACTGGCAAGATGAATATCAGGGGACCAAGATGGGCACTTTAAGGGACTCTGAGAGTGGCTTTAATTGGATCAATTGAATCTAAAGACCACATTTTAGAGCCTTAAGTTTAAAACGAAAGATTTCTTGCTAGATTTTATCGAAAGCTTCAGTAGAATCCTTGACAACTGCACCGATTTGTTTGCCAAATCTAGTGCGTACAGAGTAGTACGAATTCGAAAACGGATTCCGTCAAGTTTTGTGTGGTTGACTTTTTTTTTTATAATTGGCGCTCCTTCTTTAAGAAATCTGCGCTAGAGATGGGTCTGTGGTCGGAAACTTCATTCTTAGGACATTTCTTGCGATAGGGAAATAAGGTACAGGAAAGACGGAAAAGGAAAGGAAATAAGAAGGAAAAGTCAGATAGAAATTTTGAAGGAGAGTCGTAAGAGGTTTAGCCAAATAGTTCTATATTTCCTTAAAGAAATGGCGAACAATTCATCAAGATTAGAAAAGTATTCGCAATTGAATATTTTTTTGTATCCTTACTTCAACGAGTATCACGGTTATATCTTCTGAGACAAGTGAAATTTGGGCAAAGCTCCTCATGTAGCAGAACTTCCGCGCCGGATTTAATTTTTTGGTGCCCTAGGTTTTTATCGTAAAAATCTCACACTACCATAAGCACGCGCAGTCGGGCCTTATGGTGTCTTTGGAAGAAAAAAAAATTAAATTTTTAATCAAAAGTAATAGAACCGTAATAGTTCTGAATAGAAAAATCTCTTTTGTGGTGTCTTAGACCGGTAGCTAGTGGGCCTATTATAAATCCACCACTGAGCAGAAGTAATCCTGATGTGGTTCTAGAACATGATATGGAATAAATTTTCGATATTTTTAGGATCACCCGGAGATGTATAGACAATCTCAGAGTTCTGATTTTTTTCTTTTTGTGTTAATGAACAGGAAAATCGTTTCGGGTCAGAGATTAAATTAGATGTAGAGAGAAAGGAATTCGGCTTGCAACATTCATTTCCTTCAGATTGTGGATACAGTTTTTAGATGCATGCAGTTGGTCTTAATGACTGGTTTACAGCACATGTCCCCGCAATTTCCCACAACGTAACAACTGGTCCTTTTTTTATAATTTGCGCGCACTCAAACGGTTATGAATACCTTTAACATGTTTACACACTGTGCGGGCGTTGGAAAGGATAGATAGAGAAGAATAGAGGAAGATTTTGGTGTAGTGCTTCTTGAAGCTCAGTTGTTTATGCTTCAGATATTCTCCGGAGGTGGCGTCCAGATAACTGGGGAGATTTTTGTTATTTGTTGTCTTTGCTTTTGATTCACAGTACTTTTTTCCCAATAGCCGATGTCAACAGAGCGAACAATTTTGCCAGCCACATGACCAAGCTACTGCCAGTGTTATGCCTTCGCAGTAGTGTTCACACAACCTTTCGCAAATGATCGGACTGATTTAGTATATTTCATAAGAAATAAATAAATGCTTATTGACATCAGGATTTGAACCACGAACCATTAGCGTGGCTATTGACGACGTTACCACTGGATTACTGGTCATCAAGTGTGCTCGGCGGTCTTTTTGAAATGCATCATCAATATATGTGTTTTCGCCTTCAGAACATGTGAATATCTATAATAGACTCTCCAAAAGCCAGTCACAAGTTTATATGGCTCATGTGCTCAAGTTTGAACTCATAAAACATGGTGTGCCTTAAATCAGTTTTGTCATCCTTCATTATTTACACTTGATGGTAGGTGTTCGTGCAATAAATAAATACCAAAATGTTATGTTATCGAGCAGGTGAGTTAGTTGACAGTCAGTGATAGTTCGATATAAGAAGGTGAGGTTATATACAACAGGAAAGAAAAAAACTTAACAACCCAATATATCGCAATACACGGAATGCAATTTACGAACAAAATTTTCAAACATATTTTTATGTTTTCTATCCTCGACTTTGTAGTCGGCCCGACGATACACCACAGAGTCGTAATGAATAATATTGAAAACCAATTTTACAAGATTAACAATGTACCTTCTGATCAAAAAGTACCCGGAATTCTTCAATAAAACGAAAACGGTTCAATTATTCATAGATATTCATTTTATTCCCTTTATTCCCGTCAATATAATTGCAACCAATACACATATCCAACGCTTCCTCCAATCTTCAAAACACTTTTCATAGGCTGATTTGGGAATCGCCTTCATCTCCTTCTGCGAATTCTCCTTTATCGCCTCAATCGTCTCAAAATAGCTCGGATAGGTTCTAAGTAGCCTCATCCACTATGAGCAGCAATTTCTTTTGATCACTTAACAAGTTCAACTTCAAGGCAATGACTTACAGGAACCCCACCCAGTTTACGTAATAGAAAGTCCCATAGTTACATAGTTACAGTCTCTGCCTATTCCTTTCTTTTTGATATTTCGAAAATCCTTTCGAGGAAAACTGAATCTGAATATCGTGTGCGTAGAGAAACACACATCACTTAAACCATCACAAAGAGATAATATGTATGTATCTAAAGCATCTTCACCCACCCCTTGCTAATCAGTGCTTCAACACCCCACAAACAAACAAAATCACATGCAAGTGCACATACATATCTCTGAACTGTAACTACCAATTGATAACCCATTCAGCTGCGACAAGGCTTTGTGGGTGGAACTTGTGGTGGTGATGATGTTGTTGCTGGTTATGTGCTGGCTATCAAATCCCCCACAGTCACTGCATTCTGTGTTATTGCGGATGAGCGCGCACAGTGGCGTCGAATAATTAGCCTTCAGTTATTCGGCAGTGTTTCATCATTTGCGTATCATTATCGCAGCTGACGCCGACACCCGATAATTTATGCATAACACTCGGCCCATCTCCTTAATGCATATCACACACACACGCGCGCTTCTGGTTATCGGATAAACCGATTCGCATCGATTGCCAGCCAGCAACTCGGAAAAATACTTCGGGCGTTATTCCATGTGTTCCATTTGGCAATTGGCCCAGCATGAGAGTATGTTCACTTGTACGCAGTGTCCTTGTTACAGATATTTCACAGAAAAAGGAGTGTTTTTTGGCATCCACATGGCGCACATACATTATCCAATTAAATCTGACCAGTAACTGTTGGAGTTGCTAGCCAATAATTAAGTACGTAGTGTTCTGTTCTGGATTATCGAACATTGAATATTCCTTTAACCGCCTCTAAAAAGTGGTATTACCACTTAAAGTTGATACAATGCGTTGATAATTGCAATTGTAACAATTGTTCCATGGCTGAAGTGTGCAATGCCATGGAAATAGTTTGCTGCTCCATTTAGCAACATTGTCGTCAGAAAAAGTTTTCTCATTCTTTTCCGTTTTAGGAGGAACCATTACTAAGATTCAACTGGGGCAACAAACTTTTATCGCATCGAGTGCCATTGCAAACTGCCAGAACAGTGTGCATTCAAATGGCGCTGCAGTATCTTTTGGTGTTACCATCGAAAGGAACGAGAAGTAGATGCATTCAACTGTGACGGATAGCCTTGTGCGCTTTGGCAAAAAGGAAGATGACTTTCAATCTGCTTGCGAAATATTCACAACTGCAGCACCCGCTCAATGCAACTGCTGCAAGTTGCGCGCATCAATGCTGATGCATCTGGAATCTTTTAGTAGATGGAGATTGCAGCATCTAGATACATCACACCACTTAGCGTTTGGATAACAATGCTATGATCTAACGGTAGAGAAAAAATAAATAAATAAACAGGAAACATGAGCTCGATTCGCAACAACTTTGGTGGTGAAATTGGCAAAAAAAAAAAATCTGTTCCCGTTTTTGTACGAGTGCATATTTATTTTGTACACATCCACTGGTATACACATAGTTCCAGGTTGAAGTTTGTTCGTTGAAGGCTTTATTTTTCTTTTCCATGCGATTTATTGCATTCACGTTCAATTTGATGAAAAATTGCCGGTTCGTATTTATGTACGAGTAGGTTACCTGGGTGCGCAATTGTCGGTTAGAGTTGGGTTCGGGATACGAAAAAAAGTGACTCACTGAAGTGCGGAAACCTTGTGGTGTGTAAAAGATACTTTTTTTAAGAGTTAGGTTGGGCTGCGGCCGGATAGCATTTGCATATTGTACGAAGTAAGGCATTGTTATGACTGTTGTGGCTTAATGAGAATAGTTTGTAGGATTTCCGGGACTTGAACTCGGAAGGGTATTCAGTTGTAATTGAGAGCAACTGACTAGCTTCATGTGCAGGCTATTGCTATGGAACAGTCTCCTACTCCTAGTTCACTTAGACCAAAGTTTGAGCTTGGTGCCGTAAGCACCTTTTGTCCGTTAATCTATCCAGAGGACTCCAGGCACATAGCAAATTTGAATTATAAAAGTTTAGGCGTCGTTTCCAACCCAAAACTCATTTTTACTGAGCATATAGATACTAGAAGCCCTAAGGCCAGTAGCATTCTGGGGCAGTAGGATGGACAGCAGAATCTGCAAATTAAGTCCCATAGCGGTGCACTAGTTTTATACGTGCATTGTCAAACCATATCTTACATAATATAGTGTGACTGCCTGGTGGCCGAGAGTTTACTTCCTTAGGCGTTATCAGAGCAAACTTCAGCACCTCGCGTATCTGTTGATTACTGGGGTGATGAGAGGAACTCCCACTACCGTTATAAAGGTCTAGTTCTGCCTTGCTCCCCGGCATTTTTTCATCGAAGGGTGAAGCCAGAAAGGATTTATACCGCACAAGTGTAGTGGTTGGGGGGCGGATCAATATCTGGTAGGGATCCAGGGATAGAAGTCACTTAAAGAAGTTTTTAAGAATCGCGGAGTTCAATGGTACGCTTAATTTGCTGCTTAACAGCTGAGGGTTACGCAAGCTGAGGTGAGAATTGCAGTGGTATTTACAGCTAAACTTGCACGGGAGGTAAGTCCAGAATATAATGCTCGTCCAAGCTTTCTGACTATGGTTAGGCTAGGTATGTGGGCTGGGAGGGAGAGACGCTCTCTGCCACACTCAGGTCAACGCCGACCCATTGTGATACCCATAGGGAAAAAAGTAATGCCTTACCCACTGAGGCCTAGTAAAAATCGGCAAAAACTATACAAACTCAATCATTTACTTCGTTTCGCTATACAAACCACCCTGATGATTTGATGAAGTTCAGTATCTTTCCTTTCTAAACGCCGGAGAACTCCTCGAGATTCTGGAAATAAAATGTACCAAAGAATTTTTCCTATAGTGTTGAAGACCCGGGCAGTAGCGCAGAAGTGGGTAGTGTCCTCAAAAACTTCCTCGTCACCACAGCCTCTACGGAGTTCCTCCTCCGTAAGGCGTAGTTTCTTCAAATTGTACCGCAGAGTATTATGCCCCGCGATGACACCCACGAGGGTGGAAAAGGATTTCCTATCTTTCCGGGTAATTCTCTCGGCCCATGCTTTGGGGAAGGATGGCCATAGCTTCCAAGTGGTGGCACAAGTTTCCTTGGAGGTCCGTCTTATGTTCGCTTTTCTAATGGCTGTATTCCCTGCAACGAGCTTGAGTGTGCAAGACGGGATACACACAGGGGGTCAACTTGTTCTAGTAGGTCTACTAAGCCGATTCTTACTGGCACGTCTGCTTTCTCATTGCCTGGGATACTCTCGTGTCCAGGGACCCAGCAGAGCGATATCTTATGCTGTGTTTCAAAGACCCTGAGCTCTTCTCGATAACACTTCACAAGCTTCGATTTTTTTCGGCAGGGATCGCTTTTATAGCTGCCTGGCTGTCGATGAAGATGGTGATACTTTCTGGTGGTATTGCCCTTACCGCAGACTGACGGGCGTCTGTTACCACTGCTAAGACCTCTGCTTGGAAGACGCTGCTGTGGTCTGGAAGTCGTATAGATTTCGATATACCTAGGGGGTCGGAGAATATGCCCGATCTTACGCCAGTACTCATTTTTAAGCTATCAGTGTAGATCGCTATAGATTTGGCGTTAGGTATATGACCGCTTTTCCATTCTTCCTTGCTAGGGTAGGCTGTAGAAAAAGGCCTTACAAAGTCTAAATATGGTCCGTTATGGGCACGAGGCCAAAGTAACCAAGTAGGATCATCGAGTGATCTATTTTATTTGGTTTGCAGTTTGCTGATTAGCTAATTCTCATAGCATTAATGGCCGCTGACGTGCGTATAAAGATGTCTAGCGGTAGCATGCTTGAGAATAGTCTCGAGTCCTGCGGCTGAGGTTGTCCTCATTACACTGGTAGTGCCAATGCACGCTAGCCTTTGGACTTTGGCGACAGCCCTACCTTTCTGACTATAGTGACTCTGTTAGTTATTAATTCTATGACTCTGTCTCTACGGACTTATGACAAAGCCCTATTTTAAGAAGCAGTCCCTGAGGTACTTAGCCCGGCGAGAGTGTGGCTGGGTATGACATACCCACCCTATTGATCACACAAACACATATAACCCTTATAATAAAATATAATTTTTTAAATGTTTATATTTATTATAACAATATTTACTGGTAATTTTGTATCCACATACTCTATATTACATTTTTTTACCACACTCTCGCCGGGTTAATAGATTCTGTTATGGCACTTATGGTGTGGGCGCCGTGGCGTAAGTGGTTAGTGTGCCGGATCACTACGCATGAGTTTCCAAGTTCGAATCCCAGAAAACACCAAAAAGTTTTTTCACGGCCCCACCTCTCGCGAGCGTCTGACAAACATCCGAGAGTATTGTTGTCACGAAAAAGCTGCTCAAATCGCCGTTCGGATTCGGCACTAAACTGTAGGTCCCTTCCATTCATCCACTTGTGGTAGTTCGGTCTGTCTGAAGGTCTTAGAACATTTTATTGTCAAAGTTAGCCACAAAATATTTTGAATAGTTATGCCATAAGGCAGATTTCTTCCCACTGAATAGATCCTTAGTTTTGATTAGTATAAGTGTTGGGGAGTACACAGTAAGAAAGCACGGAGGATTAATTCCCGTTTGGGTCTGTGACATGTAGCTGATCGACAGACATATTTTGAACTTGAGACCCTTAAATTTGCTGCCCTTAGAAAAGTGTGTCACAGTAACTAAATTGAAAAGTATCCATGTGCGAAGTAACAGGAATAATATCAGCACCCTGTTAAAATTATGTCGGATATACGCCATATGCTCCCGCGACTATGAGTTTTAGGAAATGATCCATAATGTCGCTTCAATCTCCTACGCTCTAGCTACATAGGTCTAAGTGAACAGAGCTCAACTGAAAAAAGGGAATCAATTTCTGTGTAATGCTTTAAAAATATATTTCTAATAATTGTTCCTAATTCCAATCTATTTACTGAGTGATCTGACATAATTGGTCTTATTAGGCGGAAGAACTTTTGCTTGCGTTTTGAATTTAGGCGCTATAAATTCACGTATGGGCATTCCCCAATTGGTTTCGGAGTATTTAAAGGCATTTACACTCTCTTGACGTGACTGGCAGAAGCACCGAAGTACAAGGTGGCGCAAAGTTAAGCATCCAATTCTGGTTTTGAATTACTTTTTTACTAAATAAAAAAAATTATTTTGAGTAATGGAAATATTTATTTGGACTTTAACAACCTCCATTGCTTGTCTGTTTGTATACTGCAGCTGTCCAGTTCACAAATGTCAAATATGATTGACGTACGACGCCATTTGCAAAAATTATAACATCTTCCGATAGGGTGACTAATTTTGCGCCACCTTGTACTACCGATGACCAAAATACCTGCTCCAATCCGAAGGAATTTCTTCTTACGCCAATTCTAGGTAGCTTCATGCGGTTGAAAAAGCGCATGTAGAACGTACGAGTATACATAAGAAAAGTTAAAGCGAGTTTGCTCATCAATTACTTTCCATCAGAGAATAATTAAAGAATCATCCTTCTATTAACTGTATAGATAGAAGCTCGTCCGGACAAGTAAAATACAGCAAACAAATTTTCTTACAATAGTATATCTATTTACATTTAACGTTCTTTATTTTTGAAACGAGTTTCCTCGCGAGGCAATGCCGAAAGGAGAAGAGCGGAACATATTTCTTCGATCTAAAGTCAACTCGACAGTACTCTTTATTCAATTTAAATTACCTACAATGAATTAAATTGACACGAGAAATACCTCTTCCGATGGGAATTCAGTCAAAATATGTCTGCTAACCCTAACATATGTATATTATGAACTAAGTCTGAGAACAGATCAAATTAAACTCTTATCACGAACTGTGATTGGCACATGGCACATTCTCCACGCAATCGTGTTTGAAAGCCAAATAGACCATAAAAGTTGTCATTTGTGTCATACTTACAGTACAGTTTCTCATATTTAAATGTCACGTATCGAAAGTTGTCAAACATAGCCCATAGCGAGAATTATAAAACTTTTAAATTGTGTTAATTTTTTGTCGTTGCTGAACTTGACAAAGTTTTATGCATCCGGCCTTATTTGCATTTCCAAAATTGAATATATATAAAATAAAATAATTTAAGATTAAACGTACATATTCAAGGAGTTTCTATAAAAGGAAATGTAAAGTTAAAAATACTTTACATAATTTTAGCATTCCATAGAAATTTACAACTCCATTCAACTCCACATTTTGTAACAAGAATCAAAGGATCAAAAATAAACACAATCATCGCTTAGGATTATCTGACGGACTAACAGAGATTATTATGCATTCATCCATAAATGTATTTCATCGGGTGGCATGTGCCACTCCAACGAAACAACAAGTGCCCTCTTCAAGTTCATAAGCGACCACTTGCCCGTAAAAGACTTAAAATAAAAAATTCATAATCAAGCAACCAGAGTTTTTCTTCTTTTTTTCCTTGACAAGTATGACCCAACTCTCAGGAAATGGTTTCCGCCGACGGGCTTTGAAGGAGGACGAATTATAGCTTAAATTGGATTTAATTTTTTTCCTACCAAGGATAATCTGAAAATAGGAAAAAATATTGATTTTATTTGCATGCAGCTAATTAATTTACTAATTGATCCTCTTAGTTTTTAAAAGATACATAAGAACTCGTCCCTTTATAAAGTGATTTATGCGTTCCATCAATTATAACAGGGAAATGACCTGTATACGGATTACAATCGGTGGCGTATGCGTAACTAACATAGATAACAAACACTTCATGACTAATTTGTCAATAATTAATGAAGACGCCCATTAACGTTGGAATTACATGTTGAATATGAATGCGATTACAGTTCATTTTTACACTTAATAGATAGCTTATTTATAAATGACAAAAGGCTGATTGGCACTGCTCGTTAAAGGGCTAACGCTAAATTTAATTTAGCTCAAAAAATATCACAACGGTTTGTCGTAGATACCACTGCAACACAGTATAGATGCTTATTACACCTCATTTATGACAATGACTTGCGAAACTTTTTGCTGTCAATGACCATCGCGTAAAATGTATCATATATCGATCTCAAGTGGCAAACACCATCGACTACAAATATCTGCGAGGCAAAAAAAAAGGTTATAAGCTTTTAAAGCAGCTAACATTTCTCCACCTGTATCGCGCTTGGTCGACTTTTGTTATTTTAAGATTTACAGGCGCTCTAGTTAAATCCCCCTTCTCAGATAGCAACACATTTTCTTCAGCATAGACATAGCAGACACTGCAAACATGCACCACATCAACTAGATACCATCCATCTGGTCGGCTATATGCTCGATTAAATATGGGCCACTTTGATGCGCCAGACGTATATAAATATCACTATTCAACATGAAGCACTAATCGCATGCCATTTACCCCACCCCAGCCGCATTGTGCCTTTTATAAGTTCCATGATGATGGCACACACCAAGCCCCAAATGAAGTCATCCATCGTCCCCAGTTCCATGCAAATAGAGAAGTAAATGAGCAGCACAACGGAGCAAAAGCTTTTCTATTTTAAGTTTTTGCATTTTCCTAACGTCTGTCATCAATTTGATGAGAAAGGGGGTGCGGTGCGCATACGATGACGACAGTTAGTGGACTTTTAAAAGTTGAGATCGGAAAAATTTTATCTCTCAAATTATACCCTTTTGCATGCAATTTCTGTCCTATCAATGTGACTTTGAAGGCTAAACTTAATGTCATATTACGATGGTTTGATTATGAGTTTCAGTTTTTCTCAACTGAACGCGATTTAATGTGGATGGTCGTATGACGCATGCTAGCGGAGAATATAATAGGAGAACAGGAGGACTAGATAAAGGATCAAATTTAAATTGATTTGGAAAATAACTATCAATTTTGGTTTTGAATGCAAGAGATTGCACTATGGCGAGGATAGATTGGAATGTGCATACTCGTATATAAAAGGAAACGAAAATAATAAGATGAAGAAAAATTTACATTAACTTAAATTGTATCTTATGATAAGTTATCATGTAATCGTGAATAACTCCACATTTCAGTCAAAATTTACTTTTTTTAATAAGCCTTTCTCGAGAAAGGCGAACTTACATACAACGCTGGGCCAGTGCACCGAGAAGTCTGCGGATCTCTATTGATTCTACAATACTTAAAATGTTTACAGATAACAGTTTTCTGTAAATTCAAAGATTACTTGCAACTACAACTTATTGGCTTCTTGACAGGGCACTTCGCTTTCGTTCAGCATTTTAAGGTACTAGGCCTAAGTGACACTACAGTCAGTGGCGCTTTTGGTAGGGGACAATATTACGGAACATTTTCTCTGCGAGTTTCATGTCTAAGGTCATATCAGGTAACAGATTTCCGGTGCTGGTGTGATGAGTGCTGTATTGTAAGCTCCTCATAAGTAAAGCGCTTGTTTGGATTTCTCTCTGATAGTACAATAGACCAGTTGTGTCTATACTATACTATGCTATACTAAACTATACTATTCTATAATATACTATACTATACTATACCATACTATACTATACTATGCTATACTATACTTTGTACGCACTGCGACCTCAAAGATCTATTGCGCCAGCCCAGTGCTTAGCCAAAAAATGGGTTAAGGCTCTTGATAAACCTCAACAAAGCTCCAGGCTCAATGTTTCAAAAGTCTGAGGGGCTCAATAAAGCCCTCCCGAGGTGGAAAAGTCTTTCCCTTGCTGCCATGGGGCATTCACACAGAATATGTCCTGCCATTTCGTTTTGCTCTCCACATAGCCGGCATACGTCTGTATCTGCTACTTCTATTTTGTGCAGGTGGTACCTGAGTGGGCAATGACCAGTCAAGTAGCCTGTTTAGTAGTCTGCTTATCTAAGCTGAAGTAGCTTCTAAGCCTTACAATGGTTGAGGTTGATGAACTTCTTTGTTTGTCTTAGGCCCTTTGGATTTGGCGCAGTACTCTGCATGACGCTCAGCTTCACATTGCTTTATCTTGAGGTTTTTGCTATTGCGTGTAACTCCAAAATAGGGTTCGGAACCAACTAGTGGGTGCCTGGCCCATTCTTCTCGCTAAGCAACGATGGACGACAAAGTGGAAGAAATAACCCCACCTTGTAGTCTTTCATAACAATGAAGCTGGATCTATCACTCTTTTGTGTAGCAATGATGTTCATATTCTCCCCAATTTTATATCTAAGGTACGGTTTACTCCAAATCTGACCACGTAACTCCGGTTATAACGGTTATAACTATTTTGACTTACGTATTTTAAGCATATGTTAGGCTATACTTCACTAATTTTTGGTTGTGATTGATTGCGGATCCGTGATTCTGTAAGCAATGGAACTTGAAAATAAAAAATGAATTGTTAACAAAATTGTTTAAAATCCATTGTTGTCATGTTCAAAGGTCGCAAAAGAACTAATTCTACCTAAACTTGTGACTAGTGACTTGAAGAAACATTTAGTGTCGAGAGGAAAATGACTATCTGACCTTCATCTCTTTAATTTTTTCTTACAATCTCTTATCGAAAGTGGGTAGCCTATTGCGCAAAGACAGCACCTCTGGATGTCTACAGGGGCCCGTTCTGTTTTAAATAACTACGGATATAAGGCTTCTAAATATAAACATATAATCCTAAGCAATAGTTCCGTAGTTTACTTTTTCTGTTAAAATAGGAATTTTGATAGGAAAAGTTCATAAGGTGTAAAGTAAACGTGAAAATTCCATTGAGCTCGTTAAAACATCTTCCATGGTTATATCTGTAGCACAGGAAAGAATCGACCACTCTTCTTCGATGGGCAAACGATTGAAGTTTGTCTCTTAGCGCGGCATTTTCTTTTATTCAGACGGCTGGATTCTGGTTACTATCGAATATATTTAAGTGAGGTTTTGGGGAAAAGCTCCAAACTTGGGGGTAATATTCAAGCATTGGGATTAATTGTGCCTTGTACAAGAGATAGAACCGAGAGTCTTTAATCCTAAATGGCAAAAGATATGGGTTATTAATTTCTCGAGTTGTGTGGTATATTGCCTTTTGTGGAGGAATTTTCTCCACTGTTTGCAAAAAGAAACAAGTGAAGCTTATAAGAATTTGATTGTTTTGTTTATCTTCAGGTTTTTTATATCTTTAAGTATGCCCGTATACAGTCAATCCTAGGCTATCATATCCAGGGACTTGCCCTTTTTATGGTGTTAGCTTTTTTTTAAAGAAAATATAATTTATCTTATCTTGGGAGATGTGGGCGCGTGCCATAGCGCAGTAGATACGAGTAGTGTTTCTGTCCACTGCGCGTAAAGTTCAGTGTTCGAATCTCAGAAAATACCTAACATTTTTTGCATGGTGCCGTCTCTCGCGAACGTTTGACAAACACCCGCGAGTATTGTTGTCATGAGAAATCTTATCAAGAACAAACTAGAAATTGGCCTTCGGATACGGTACCAAACTGCAGGTCAATTCCATTCGCGCTTAAAACATAACGCACACAACACGAGTGATTGCGAAAGCTGGGCCTAGGTCCGTTATGAGATGTTTTTTTAAATATGTGTGCATGTATGTATGTCTGTATGTATGTGTGTATGTCTTTTTATTTATTGCGTCAAGGGATGTTGTAATCTTTTAAAGATACTAGTAGCCCGCGCTGCTAGCATGCACGATTCGCAAACTCCAATAATCGATGCCAGGAATGCGCCTAAGTACTAATCCACACCCTGCACACATCTACCACTCTCGCCGCGGGACTGCCGTTAGGTATTACTTCGCGGGGTTGGTACGCTCTAAAGCTATACGTTGTTTGCAGACTCTTGCACTGCATTCCGTTGTCGCTCCTCTTGTCGCTGCTTCAACATAACGATCGCCGCTATGTCATAACGGCATTCCAACTATCTTCCGAGCTGATCATGTGCTTAATCACGTTTTCAGGGGTTAAGACCTCTCCGAGTCTCTGTGGCACTAGCTGCGGGCAGTAGAACATGATATGTTCAACGTCTTCGGCTGCTCTTGGGCAGGTTCGGCAATATATACTGTCATCCGGTCCAAACCTGTGAAGATATGCAGTAAATCATCCGTGTCCTGTAAGAACCTGTGTCAGGTAGAAGTTTAAATCTCGATGCTTTCTACTGATCCACACTTCGATGTTGGGTATAATCGTATGCGTCCAGCGTACTTTTGCAGAGCAATGCCATCTCTGTTGCCATTTCCATAAACTTTTCGTCCCTGGTGGAGTCTGCCTATCGGTTGGCGTTGTCGCTAATGCCACCGTGTGTTTGCTGGCGATATAATTCTCTTACGCTTCTTATGCTAGTCGGTCTATTGGCATCATACTAGTCACAACTAACGGTGTTTCATAGAACGTCGTCCATAAAGAGCTATGATACTTACCCTCAAAGTACTGATTCGGTATGCCGCCTCCATTGTTCTTCTACATTTT
Source organism: Brachypalpus laphriformis (assembly GCA_945910035.1). Taxonomy (NCBI): domain Eukaryota; kingdom Metazoa; phylum Arthropoda; class Insecta; order Diptera; family Syrphidae; genus Brachypalpus; species Brachypalpus laphriformis. The sequence goes on from OX246755.1 coordinate 133,898,025, forward strand.
CAATTTTTTTGTTTCCATAGCACTGGCCCACATTTGAGACCCATACAGCACTATTGACGTCGCGGCTTTTGCTAGCAGCAGTCTTTTCCTACATCGAAGCCTACCAATATTTGGCACCATCCTTGCCAGACCAACGGTTTCCTTTGCTGCATTTTCAGGTACGTACTGTAGCTGCTATATTATAGTAAGCCGTGTATCTGTGACTGCGCCAAGGTACTTTAGTTCTGGCATGGAAACTACGACGTGGTCACCACCGACGGTAACCGTTATAGTCTCCATGGCATTTCTGCTGCTTACTAGTACTACTTCCGTCTTTTACTCCGCAAGCCCCATGCTTGTTAGCCAGTCTTGGGTGATCCTTAAAGCTTCATTGCAGTCGTGCTCCACTTCTTCTATGAGTTTTGTAACTACAATGATGGCTATGTCGTCAGCAAAACCAATTACTTTTGATGATCTTGTGACTTGCAGTCTAAGGACATCATCGTACATAAGGTTCCATGGTGGTGGACCCAATACAGAGCCTTGAGGATGCTTTAAAGTAGTACTCTATTGCGAAAATAATCAATCATATCTTTTGAAAGTATCCCGGCACTCTTTTGGCGGTGAGCGACAGCACAATATTTCTCTAGTTCGCGGTGTTAAATGCATTTTAACCATCTAACGTGATGATGGTGCAGTACTTCTTACTGCTGTGCTTCCATCATGCTCCTTGAATGGCTTTCTTCGTTATGCTGACGGTTTCATCAATAGCGTCGATTGTGGACCGTCCGAAAATCATATTAATGATCAACGAGTCCTCCGGCATCAACAATGTACAATAGCACATTCCAGACTATCGCTAGTGGCTATGATGAGGGGTCCTATGGGGGCTCCTTTCCCTTCGGTATTAAGACCAGTTTTTGCTTCTTCCACCGATTAGGGAATACTCCTTCCTTTAAACACACATAGTAAGTGGGTGCAAATATACCTGGGCATCTTCTTATTGCTGCCTTAAAGGCAGTGTTAGGAATGCTGTCGATGCCCGACGCTTTGTTTATGTATGTGTGTACGTATGCATGTATATATGTATGTATATGCGAATGTGTGTATGTTTTTTTTTTTTTTTTTTAAGTTGCGCCAGGGATGTGTAATCTTCATAGATACTAATAGCCCGAGTGCTACTAGCATGCACGATTCGCAAACCTGAGTAATAGATTTTAGGAATACGCCTACGTACTAAACACACACCCTTCACACTTCTACCACTCTCCCCGCGGGACTGCCGTTAGGTATTACTTCGCGGGGCTGGTTAGCAATTTATGCTGTACTTTCTGCTTCTCGACGTATTCGTTCTTGAATTCGAAGCTGCATTTGCGCATGCGTAATAAACGCGCAAATTTCCATCCATTTTTCCTCAGATTGTACCATATGATCTATGAGGAATGGGGGACTGGGAAGTTCGTTTCTCCAGTTTTCAAATCGCCTACAGTAAAAGACTGCATGCTCCGTATCTTCCTCCTGGTCTGGACATTCTGGACACAACGGAGAGCTATCGTGTCCAAACCGGTAAAGATATTTGCGATAACCTCCATGGCCAGACAGGAACTGCGTGAGGTGCTAGGTGCAGTTCCCATGTGCTTGGTTTATCCAAATGTCGATGGTGGGGATTAATTTATAGGTCCATCTGCCTTTAACCGCATTATCCCATCGATCTTGCCACACAGCTCTTGAAGCTGCTTTTTCTTCTTCTATAACCCTTCTTCTTTCGCTAGCCTCTTGATGGCTCGAGCCTCTCCGATTGTAGATTCTCTGCATCTCGTTCGCGAGGATGTCGATAGGAACCATTCCTGCTATGACAAAGGCTGCTTCGTCAGAGATAGTTCTAAAACCACTCATGGTCCTTATAGCGCAGAGTCTGTAGGCTGATGTAAGTTTCCTCCTTGTTTCTTTGGTCGCGAGAGCCCCCACCCAAACCGGAGCCGCATAAAGAAGGACTGAGCTGACAACTCTGGATAGTAGGATCCTCCTAGCGTATCCAGGTCCTCCAATGTTGGGCATTATCCTTGAGAGTGCTGCCTGAAGTCGTGACGCTTTTTTGCTCGAATAATCAACATGCTGTTTAATCCGCAGTCTGTTGTCGAGCATTACTCCTAAGTATTTGATTGCTTCTTTGGATCTGATGATTTGGGTTCCAACCTGTACATTCATATATTCCACAGATTTCCGACTGGTTATTAGAACAGCTTCAGTTTTGTGGTCAGCTAATTCTAAACCGGCGGATTCTAGCCAGCTTTTGATTTGACTAATTGCCACATTTGTAGCTGATTCTACTTCACTGATTTGTTTTGCTACTGTAACAACAGCGATGTCGTCAGCAAATCCAATTATATTCACTTTAGGTGGCAGTGGTAGTCGTAAAACTCCGTCGTACATTATGTTCCATAGTAATGGGCCCAGCACCGATCCTTGCGGGACCCCAGCTGTAACATCGTAGTACTTCACTCCTTCGTCGATATCATACCTCAGTTTCCTGTTGGTAAAGTAGCTCGCCATTATCTGCAGCAAGTAAGATGGTGTATCCATCCTAGCAAGAGATCTTCTTATAGTGGGCCAGTCTGCCGAATTAAATGCGTTTTTGACATCTAGCGTCACTACTGCACAGTATTCCTTGGTGCCGTATCGCCATCTTTCACCTTCAATTGCTTCCGCTGCTATATTAACTACAGCTTTAATGGCGTCAATTGTTGAGCGAGACTTTCGGAATCCGAATTGCTGGTTGGACAAAGCCCCTTTCTCCTCCGCTATTGTGAGCAATCTGTTGTAAATGATTCGCTCCAGGATCTTTCCCATTGTGTCCAGTAGGCATATCGGGCGATACGACGATGGGTCTCCTGGGGGTTTGTTTCCTTTTGGCAATAAAACGAGGTGTTGCAGTTTCCATTGCTTAGGGAAAATTCCTTCTTCTAGGCACTTTTGCATTGTTGCAATAAAGATGTCTGGCCTTTTTTGAACAGCGGCTTTCACTGCTTTGTTAGGGATGCCGTCAGGTCCGGGCGTCTTGTTGTCACCTATCTTTCTGGATGCGATTGTCAATTCCTCTATTGTAATCACTGGAATTACCTCTGTAAAGTTTTCTCTGGTGATTGCGCACATAGTAGATGCTCTCCTTGGAAAAAGATGTTCTACTATTGACTTCAGCATTAACGGGCATGTTATCTGCGGGGAGTTGCCGCCCCTAAGCGAATGTGTGTATGTATCTACATATGTATGTGTGTATGTATGCATAAATGTGTATCTAGGGCGACGAAATAATAGGCATTCATGGTAGTCACTTCTTAAAATTAATTTGAAGAGTGTAGTATCTCCGAAGGCTCTTATTTCTATTCAACCTGGTGTCGACTCGCGTCCTTCGTAAACGGATAACACGTCACGTAATTTATATGTATGTTGTTGCTAGATCTACCAACAACAGAATAAAACTTACGTCACTAGTCATCCGTTGAAGGAGGACGCGATTTGACCCCTGGTGTGTGTGTGTTATATTTGTAAATGTGACAATATTTTTGACTTTGAATGAGATTCCTCTTCGAAACTAAACTACTTATTTAGATATTTTCAATATCTATTGCTATAAATTTTTAAGCAATTAAGATGTTATTCCTTTTCAAAAAAAAAATTAACATTTATTGCTATTAATATCTTTAATTATTTCCATCACACTTTCCAAAAATAGCCTTCTTCTTTTTATACTCACTTCCATACCTTCCATTTCCATACTACTATTCAATTACAAAACATCCTTAATGCAAATTTCAGACAAATTACAATCTATAATATAGTATCAAGGATGATAGAGTACAACAATGAATATACAGCCAATGTGGATGTTTAAACCATTAAAAGTACCCTTATCACGCAATATGAACTAAAATTGGTACACAATACCCGCATAATCAATAAATTGTCAGAAGAATTTAAAGTTTTATGTGAAACCACTTTCTAATTAATTAGATCAACCTAAACCAGACTGGTTGGGGATTCTGTTCACGCCTCATTGGGGGTATGCAGAATTTAAATTTGCATTTACCACTCCACATCGGTGGACGTCTATGAATTTTCAAAAGCGAGTGAGGGCATCCCATTGAATTACATTTAACGCAAAAAAAAGTATCAAGTACTTTCCATCCATGCCCTGTAGTATTTCAAAATGAATCCACATTTGCATGTGCCACCCACCAACCATCGTATCATAGATACGTGTCTGCAGAACGAATATCTGCGTCGAATAGTATTGTTTGTACTAGTTGTCTGGCATTTTAAGCAGACATGACTCCCCGTTCCCGGTTCTAACGAGATAAGAGTGTGAAGCGAGTGTAGCCGCACAGACACGCGTTCTGTTTGAGAAATACGGACGTATCTCAACTTCATTGTTTGATATTGGATCCCCTGTGTGCCATTGCGGATTCATACGTATATGTGCTCTATGTGGGAAATGACTACATATGACTGACATACGAGTACTAATGCATAAATTATTGATTCAGTCGAAAATTTTCACCAAAAATTTGACCTTTTCTATCGTTTTGCATAGTTTTTTGGAAAATAAGCGCCACTTTATGGAAAAATGCAGTTCATAGATACATCGAATCTACAGCCACGGCACTTAAAAATAGCACACTTCCATTTTATCCTTTCTACTTGGCGGACCTTTCCATCCTTTCTAGTTGGACTTTAATAAATGTTTACCTTTCTCATACCTTCGGGCAACTATCTCTTTTGACTTGGACTGCTTTTCGCTTTGATGTACTTACAGTATCCATTTTGCAGGATGCAGCTTTTTTTTTTTTTTGCCACATCACATTCGCCAAAATTTGCACGAGAAAATTAATTCTACCGTTGGCAGTTTTCTCTCCTTTTTTTTTTTGTTTTGCGGAAATGCTAAACCTACATCCAAGGCTGAGAGTAAAAGTGGTTGTCTACTATTTTTTTTTTTGTGAAATATATTTTCTTTTTTATCTGCCACTGGACGGCTACAGATAACTATTTGCAAGCCAAGCCAAAGGGGAAATAACAAAAATCTTATCTAAAATTACCATCTAAATGTTGGGTCATTTGTTGTTGTTATATTTCCCCTGTGGTAATTCGAGGAAGTTCAAATGAAAAGTTTGTTCAGTTTGGAGACGGTTATCTGGGTTAATTTAAATAAACACTATGCTCCTAGGCGAAATAAAAAACATTAAAAAAAAGTTTGGTTCTAAATGTATGAATGCTTAGGATCTCGTGGCAGGTAGATGATTATTCTTGGATATAGCCGGCGTATTCATCCTTAATACTAATTTCTATTTAGTTTGATAAGGAGCATTCTCAAATGTCAGTTTGATTGGATTAAAAAAAGTTTCGTACATATCCAGTTCATAATAGAAATTGTACCGATAGCAAAAACGAGAGGAGCAAAGGATATTCAAAATTTCCGTCGCATTTCACTTCTATCCAATATTGGAAAACTTTTTGAAATAGTCTTAGCAGATCACGTGAACAGCTTCTCAGAAGGAGCAGGCATTATTCCGAGCAACCAGTTTGGTTTTAAAAAAGGAAATTCAAATCAGCATGCATTACTTATTGTTCAGAATAAAGTGATCCAAAACCTAAGGAATAAAAACTGTACTGTGAGCTTGGATATTGACCTTGAAAAGCATTTTAGTCGATATGGCGTGATGGCATTTTCAAGCTATTGAAATTAAGATATCTAGATTGGCTTATAAAATTGACATACAGCTTTTCAGCTCACTGAAGTACGTCAATCTTTTTTGGATTTCAGAAATCCGCCTTTTTCGTTGTGTCTTTAGATGTTCCGCAAGGATTAATCCTTGTTCCATCCTTATTTAACATTTACCTCCAGGACTTCCCTCTTTCAGATCCCATCGCAGAGGAGCCTGGATCTATTCACTATGCTGATGATACCATCATATTAGCAAGTGATATACAGCCAAGCGTGGCTCTTAATAAAATTAAGCAAAAACTTCCACATGTTGAAAATTATTTTAAAAAGTGGAGATTCAAAATCAACACTGATAAATGTGGTCTTACGTGTTTTAGAAATGCCAGTGGAAAAGGACACTACCTACCAGTTAAAGAAAGCAAATGTCGCTCCTTGAAAATATATGATAGCCTGATACCATTGCGTTGTGAAACTAAGTAGGTATCTAGGTTTAAATTTCCATAACCGATTTCTTTTTAATATGCATGCAAGAAAAGTCCTAAGCAGGACAGAAATAGTATCTATGACGCTGAAACCATTACTTAACTCTAAGTAAATATCGGGGAAAACCAAGGCACTGATGTATAAGACCCTGATTAGACCCATTCTCACGTACGACTTTTTAATTTGGTTTACAATATCTCTTATTGTAGCCAAGGAAATGTAAATTTTTTGAACGAAAATTGCTGAGATTTTGCTGTGGAAAATTCAGAAAACCGGACAAAAAATGGTTTGCTAATAATGTCGTATATGAATTAATAAAAGTGACACCTTTAATGATATACAAAATTGAATTTCTTTAAAAAAAAGATGAAACGAATCAGTTCACATCCTAACCCACTTGTTAAATCTTTAATAGATTCTAATATCGACTAAAGTTGAAATGACACTGTTGATCATAGATCCCAGATACTTGATTTTTATGCTTTTGGGCAGTACGGTTCCATTCAAATTAAAGTCTGGAATAGGCCTCAGTGAATCTGAGAATGAGCAGTACAAGTACTCTGTGTTTTTTTTTTACCAATTGCGTTACCCATTTCCCTCCAAAACGTCCACCCATACGCCAAGTGCTCATTGCAGGGACTTAGGATCCTCACCTATGATGGCTCCGTTAACTAAGAATAGCTGATGTACTTTGGGGTCGGTCACTTTACCTTCAAGCAGATAGTCAAGAACTGCAATAAAAAGCAAAAGACTTAAGACGCTTCCCTGGTGCACCCTGACTTTGGAAACCCTTTGGTTACTCCAGCGGCCATCTTACTCTTGTCTTTGCTCCTTCGTACATCTTCATGATCATCTGTGCACTGCATGGAACTACCATGGACGTAAAACTACTCGCATGTCAGTGATTGCCTACAGTCTATTGTATTTTAAATAAGAATTTTAAATAAACCAGTTGAAAAGCGTAGAACAATCTCAATGAGTATTGTTTATCCGTATTCAGATGATTCTTTCAATATTAATTAACGCATAATATTAATTCATGTAATAATTGCGTGACGTAAGCTGGAAATCAGAAGAAAGTATAGAAAGATTGACCATTACATAGAAATGGTATTTCGGTTAACCTCCTCAAACTGAGATTGTTCTTTTAAGGAAAAGGAAGATTTTGGCCGGTCGAACTCAGCCAGTGCCAAAGCGCATCATTAGCTGGATTTTCAAAGAAAAAATATTTAGGAGTAAGGAGTAGAATAGTTCTTTAGTCTAAGCATATCGAGTGGAAGACACCCAAGCCGCTCTCTGAAAATGGACGGCTATGGTAATACATTTCTTAGCACAGGCGTGGTTACTTCAAAGAACGGCTTTTTTCCTAGTGCATCTATCTCTGCTTTAGATGCTCTGCTAAACCTATCTCGTCTTCATACTTATATATGTGGTGTGGCTTCCGGTATAATCCAAAACGAATTTTTTATGAACTTGCGCGATTTCAAAGGACCTTAACCTGCGTTGGGTCCTCGGTCAGGGCTTCTATTGATGATGAATTGCAGGCAGGTGAAATAAAAATATGCTCCCGGATATCTGTAAGAAATCTGTGGCATTTTTTCTTGTTATCTCTCATTGGAAAAGACGGCCGGGAGCTTTTTTTTTATAATTTGCGCGCACTCAAAGGGTTATGAATACCTTTACCATATTTACACTAATTTGCCATCTGACAGCGCACTAGGATTTTGGCATGCTTCTGAATATGTTTAGTGACACTACAATCTACGAGGCACTGTGGGTAAAAATCGTCGATTTGGTGGTCAAAAATCAACTCTTTTATGTTTCAAAAATACTTGAGTTTAATTTTTTGTCAGTACAGAAATAGTCACACGTAAAAATATAAATTTTTTTTTGTCTAACAATCTTCAGGTGAAGGGTAATTAAAGTTCAAAGTTAGGAAAAAATATAAATGGATTTATGGTGCACTTTGTCGCATAAGTTTAAGTTCTGGATTTTCAAAAACAATGTTGTGTAAAGTCATTGCACTTATTATGCTTGTCTATACCTTTTTATGTTATTATGCGTAAAAACCAATAAAATAAATTAAGGGGACTAGTACCGTTTGAAAATCTAAAGCCAATTGAACTCTAAGGCAATTTCGAAAATTGCATCAGAGCGAGAAAAAAATTCACACCATTTCACAACCTTAATTTTATTACGAAATTAAAATAGAATATGTTATCTTGCAAAATTCAAAAAAACCGTATCCGGGAGGGTTCACTATTAGGAGTTATAGAGAAAAAACTGTTTACATGGCGACTTTTTGCTTTGCGATATTTACCTTCGAGTGCACATGTACCTCTGATGTAGTAGAGCTAACAAGTGTGCTTGCATTTTGCACTAACAAAAAACCTATGTTCTCTTCACGTTATCAGTTATTCCGTAACACTTACCGATAGAATGTTAATGATGACAAAAATGATTTAAAGTTAGTAGAAGCTATTGTTTAGCACATTATCAGTTTAAATAGTGCGTGTAATTATAATGTGGACCTACAAGTTTCTTTTTGAGTGTTTTTGTGAAGACCCGAAGAAGAATGTTAAAGATTAAAAAAAATGTGGTCAGCAAGTTAGACTTTGACTCAAGAACATTTGTTAGACATAAGTTTAGATGGGATATTCAATCAAATAAGGGGAAAATATCTATCTTGTGCATACAGGAAAAGAATTACATTATAAAATATTCAAAGTGGCTGGAAAATTCTTTTGGGCTAAGAAGCCTTTCTGAGGAACAGTTAATTACAAGAGAACGACCAAAAAAGCTTTACGAAGAAAGCTCGAATAGGACTAGAAGACGAAGAAGGAATGAATTTGAAGCAAATTGTTCAACATCTGACATTAACATATGTGAAATGTACACATATAATTTGAGGAAAAATCACCAACAAAAAAAGCCAGAAATTGTGGATGCTGTGCAGAGAGTAACTAAAGAAGAAATTGATAAAATCCATGATACTATATTTTCAAATGAAGCTAAAAGCACAAGTTTTTCAGCAGAGAAGCGTTAACAATATTTTGCGACTTAGGACTTTCAAAAGATAAATATATAACATTAAAAAGACATCTGCACAAAAAAGAAGTTGATGTTCTTCCCCCTTACCCCTCAATAAGTCGCCTGAAAAAAGACGCAATGCCATCTAACGGGAATGTTAGCGAAACTTCGGCTGAATCAAGCCTTCAAGACATTCTAGATCACACTGCAAATAGAATTTTGCAAACGATAAGAGCAGAAAAAATAACTTCGAGTACCTCTTCCACTTTTGTTCTTTATACGAAATATGGATTTGATGGTTCTTCGGGTCAATTGCAACGCGGGCAAGCAAGGTTTTATTTTCGGAAAAAACAACGAAATTTTCCGATACTAATTTATTTATTACATTTCTAGTAGCGTTAAGTTTACAGAACTATTCTCAAAATATGAGTGAAATTAATAATAACAAAAATGATATTTCGGAAATATGGAAAAATCCATCATCAACTTATTTCTGTCGACCTGTTGGATTTAAATATAATATATAGAAGTAGATCGAGAAGAAATTCAAAATGAGAATAGAAAGTTAAAAGAAGAAATGAAAACCTTAAAAGAAACAGTTCTTAATAAATATGGTAAGGAAATCAGATCAATCAAGAAGAATCAAGCATGAACTTTTTTTTACAATGACGGAAAAGTGGTTCAGCATGCAGCCGGTACGACATCAAGCATGAGGTGTGTCATATGTAGCAAAACTATGAAAGAATTTAATAATAGTGAAATCATTGGAGTTGAAAATAATGCTGGGTTTGGTATATCAACTTTGCATGCAAGAATTCGTCTAATGAAATTTCTATTAACCTTAGCATATGAAAAAGTTATTCATTTTGAAAAAGCTAAAAGCGCGCAATTAAAAGAAATGAAACAAAACGAAAAAAAAAGAATTCAGACAGAATTTCGGGAAAAAAATGTGATTAATTGTAAATACACCAAAATAAGGCTTCGGAAATACTAATGACGGAAACACGGCAAAATGATTTTTTGAGAGTTTCGAAACAACTGCGGAAATGCTAAATTATAAAGTTGAAATAGTTTAGAAATATTTTAAATTTAATTAACAGCGGTTTCAAGTTAAACGCGCAGAAGTTTGGAAACTACGCTAAGGCCACATTCACAATCACTGTGCATTATGCACAAAAGTGTATAACACCAACTGTACAATAAATGGCCTGAAGTAATTCAAGAAATTTTTTAAAAACAAATGATTATGTTTTCTTTTAAATAATAATTTTGTTTTCTCTTTATGTATTTTAATTAAAAAAAGTAATAAAAATAAAACATATTTTAAAAATTAAGAATTGTATAACAATACATACTAAAATGACCTTTCAAATAAAAAAAGAATTATGAAAAAATCTCAATTAGTTTGAAAACTACAGATTTTTGACCACCAAATCGACGATTTTTGCCCACCGTGCGACGCTTAAAGTGAGCGGTGGTACTATAGACCACGTCTTATGTAATTGTACAATGCGCCAACCGCATCTGAGAACTCCAGTTTCACCTATCCTGACAATACAAAAAAATTAAAATAAATAAACATGTTGTAAAAAAGCTTCTCCTAACCGCCTTTCAGACACAGCATACAGCTGTACGCAGCGTCAAAATATTTACCTGTTTGAAATAAATATGATAAATGAGTTAGCAGTCAGAAATTCAATTTGTCTTCTTAATTTCTTAATTTGATTCAAGATTATGTTAAGCGGTGACGTAAATATTTAACAAATCATCAATATAAGCATACAACTAATTAACAAGTCGATTGTCAGGGAAGTGGCAGCTGCTAATATCTTTCCAAATATAAAGAAGAGTGTAGACTTAACCAAATTTTTAAGAAATCATCTTGCATTTCTGCAGCTTGTTGTATTGCATCCATCCAAAAATATTTCTTATAAAATTACCTTGAAGATAATGATCTTAGTGGTGTTAGATAATTTAGTCTTTTAGTTTTCTATTAACAATCAAATATAGAATTTTAATGTCTTTAGTAAATTTTTTTCTAGGTATACGTAATTGACGAAATATTAATCTCGTGTCAAAAGGCAGTCTAAAGTATTTTGCCAAAAGTGTCCGAAGTATTTTAGCACTATTAATCCGTAGCGAGTTGCTGGAAAAGTTGCAGGTTTTTTTTTCGAGCTAATATGATGGTCTTCATTCGATTGGTCGATTGGGCTTTTAACATACATTTCCATTATTCGGATCACATTCGTTAAATTCATTTTAATGTTAAGAACAAATTCGTGTGATACAAAATTACAGTTTGTGGAGCATAAATGGTGAATTTACAGTAAAGTTGATTTCGAAAGTCTAACGTGTATCTCTCTCTTAAATTCTTGTACCCCTCGAGGGGTATAGGACGTCAACAACGACTATGCGCCATCTTGTCAGGAATTCTGCAACGCGTTTGAGCAGCCTTCAATTCATTCCCAAAGAGATTGATTCCTCCTCGACTGTCCTGCACTACGTTTGCCTAGGGCGTCCCGCTGTTTTGCCTGCCTGGGTAAGCGTATTCCACTGCATGGCGTATTTCGCAATCGAGGACTTTGGCAGGGATGTCATCAATAAGCACCACTTTGTTTTTTCTTGAAGGACTTGATTGTTGGTGTTATTTTGGTTTTGCTGGGAAGTGCGGTGCGAATTCGAGAATTTGTTGCTTCGGAAAACTCATTAAGGTTCGAAATCATATCACCATCATCTAAGTGATTAGGGACTGTAGCCAAATGATCTCTCCATCTGGTGAGCTGATCCTCATCCGAAATCAGAAGGTAAGCATCTAAACTCTTTACTGAATGTTAGGTGATGTTATACGAGTAGATAGCCCTACTGCCACACCTGCTGGTTGCTTCTTCAGCCCTTTAGCAAGGAGTCGATGTACTGACCCTTGTCCCGTCTTACACTACGCTGTACTTTTTTCTTTTTTACGCGATATTGGACTTCTAACTCGGTACTCTCTACTTCTGAGGCCGCTGCAATCCGAACCTTGTTTGCTTTACGCTCATCGATCCGTATCCAGCAAGTCTAAGCAGTTGCTGTGGTCGGATACAGTACAAAGATGTATAAAAGCCAACATAAGATGGTGACCGCGTTCTTCTCCGATGTCTGCTCCACGTCTATTTCGGACGTCTAGAAGACAAGTTCTCGCGAGCGTCTGACAAACATCCGAGAGTATTGTTGTCACGAAAAGGCTTCTCAAAGCAAATTGCCCTTCGGATACGGCACTAAACTGTAGGTCCCTTCCATTCGTGTGAAAAATATAACGCACACAACATGAGTGGTTGCGAGGAGCTAGGCCCTGGCACTTAAAGAGCTGTTGCGCCAAATATTTATTTTAGAAGACAATTTCTAAAGCGGCGGCTGGTTGGATATTTGCTGCTTGCCAGTTGAGAATCAACTGATTTTGTGGCAAGTGTTATACCTACTCCAATGACTAGGCGGCTGGTATTGCAGAAGTCCATACATCGCTCTCCGTTCTCATTCCGGTCTCCAAGGCCGTGAACTCCAATTACGGGCTTAAGCATAGTATTTTCGCTTCATACTTTGGCATTGAAATCCCCCATCACTATTACGATGTCACCATTAGGCGTTTGGTTGTAGACGGAGCTTAAATGAATATAAAAATTGTGCTTATCATCCTCAGTCGCGTCTTCGATCAGCACATAACACTGTATGATGGTGATTTTTCTTTTTCTACTCTGGAATCTTACTTACTTACTTACTTAGATGGTGCTACAGTCCGGGGTGGACCTGGACCTAAACCAACAAACCTCTCCAGCCAGCATGGTTACGAGCCAGCTGCCTCCAGTTGCGCACGCCATGTTGGTTGAGGTCGCCCTCCACTTGTTTGCGCCACCTATCGCGAGGTCGTCCTCTACTGCGCCGTCCATCCGGGGTGGATTCGAAGACTTTCTTGGCGGGAACGTTGAGCTCTATCCACTCTAAAGGATCTAGCTATCTTAGTCGCTGTATATGAACTCTTCTGCCTAAGTCGATATCCTTATATAGGCCGTATAGTTCCGTATTGTACCTTCTCCACCACCTACTCTGGAATCAAGCCATTAATATCCGGCCACTGTGAAGTTTCCATGATATGAGCCTGCTTCGTGCTGATGCAGTTAGCATCAGTTCAACTCCAGACCTCTGCATACTCCCAGCTGGTCTAACAGAGTAGAGCATAACAGTGTTTTTTTGTTAGGGAGTGGTATTCCCTGCATCGAAGCATCTTATTTTATTCAGCCCCAAGATGTCTATATAATATCGTGTGAACTCGTGCTCTAATTGAGAGAATCTAGCATTTAGAGGCTATTCCTGAAGTGAGTCGAGGAGGGTCTTTACGTTCCAGAAACCAATCGTTGTCCGTGTACGATAGCTAAACGTCATCAACAAAGTATCAGTTCGTATCCGAGGCGTTGTATTCCGTTTCAGAGCAATTGCATTTTTTACGGTTACGGCTCGCTGGGATACAGACCAACCGACATATATTCTATTTTGTGACCATTCGCCCTTTTCCGTTCGCAACATCCAGAGAAATTCCCAGATGGCACCACGGGGAGGTGGAAGTTGGACTCACTAACAGAGCTGCTAGATGTTCGGCTGCAGTGGCTCTTTCTCCTTGTTTTGCGAACCAAAATCTATCCGGAGATGAAGCTGCTGCGAGGCCATTGTTAGTGTATGTAATTAGTTCAATGTGCTGCAGTGCATTTACAAAAATCTTTGAGCATAAACTCTGAGTTAATGGCTTAACAGATGGTCTTGCACAATTATACGCCTATGCACATTCAAAACACACTTTCCTCAAAAAGGGTTAACTGATTTCTATAAGATTTGCTTCAGGTATAATTTAATATTATCTATGTAGCTAGCAGTTTACTTTAAAAAGCAACGAGATCGGATGGGAATGTTGCAAAAAATGTCAATGTATCCTGATCAAAGCATGCCCCCACTTTTTCTCACAAACTGCGAGTGCTTAAAGATTTGTTAAGATTTGTCTGTAACGTCGCCATAATTCTTTATAGTCCCAGATCTTCAGGTTATTCAAAATAATTCAAGTGCGATTTGTAGCTGTTGCAATTTTGAATGAGAGTGCATCACATAGAAGATGAATGCCTCTATCTCGTGAAGGCCAATTGCGCAAGAGAGCGGTTTGAGGAAAAATATGCATGACGCAGAACATTAAAAAAAATACTCCAAATGCGAATGGCTGGTAAGACGTAGACGCTATGCAAAGGAAAAAAATAGTCAAAGATTGAAAAAAAGAAAAGAGACATTGAAAATACGTAACCAAGTCCTGGGGATATGCTCAGCACATAACCACAACTAAACTTGGTGACAGAAAGGTTAATTTATACCTACTCTTAGCCTAACCATACCAGACTAGCAGCAAAATCTGAACTAAGAATCTTTTTTTTTTTATTTATTATGTGTTCATTATTATTCCTTTATTACTTGTTTTGTTAGCAACAAGTTTCTAGAATCTGGTTTCCCAACCGCCTGATTTGTTAGTATAAGGAAAAGAACCCTCTTAAACTTGTTCTACGCCTTGCACAACGAAAAAATACCTACACATACTTACAATGTAAATGGAGGAGTAACTTCCGACAGATATCTCTTGAAGCAAGACAGCATAATCGAATAGTCATTACTTACGTAGAAGAAAGCTGGCGCTAAAAAGAAAAGTGAGTAATTCCATGGACATAAATATAAACTAATTTATCAAACTGATTTAATCATAAAGCGACAGGGTTTTTGCAACACCCACTTACCAACAACAAGTTGTAACAACATTAATATCCATTTATACAAAACGCTAGAGCTAAGGAGTACTTAATTTATGCCCAAAGTTCTTCTCATTAAAAATCTACGTGTCCCCCACGTGCTAAAGGCCATTACTCAGAATACAGTTTTTTTTAATAATATTGCATAATTTTCTTCCAGCTTTATTTCAGCAAGTAATAGTACCTAATTGCAAACTGAGATTAAAAAAAAATGGCCGAATAACATTTCATATCTTTATTTTGCTCCAAAGCCACCGCAAAAACATTTCCTTATGATCTGGTAATGATTGTCTGCTTGCGGTACCATACATCACTATTTTCTGTTTGCAGCTGCAAATATCTATTGCCGTCCCCCCAGGTGAACTCATGACTTTAAACTTTTACTTTCATTAAAATGGTAGCCAGTCGAATAGATCAAAGGACTAATTAAGCCTCCCGATCACATCATCGCATACCAAATACCACGGAAGATGTGCCTATTACAACTAGTATCTTCTTCCATAACCTTAACGCACACCTGAGAGCAAACAATTTTCCTTTCACAAGAAACTTGTCTTTGACTAGCTTCACATCTTCAGATACTTGTTTGCCATCTTCGGATGTCGCAGATGCACCGCATTGCATTGAAAGTGAATTACGCTAGAGTGCGACATAAGACTCTCTGTACCTTCATCTGCTATACTCGATGCTTTGATTTAGATTGCCTGAGGCAGTTCTTGTTTTTGTGTCGTGTTGTCTTTCGAGATGCTAAAGACAGCAATAACACTGAACCGCAAACGAAGTGTTCATAGGAATTTGATCTTTAGCAGCACAAGTGGGCGCCAGAGTCAGTGAGGAGCCCACGAGAGAGACGTTACACGGCTTGAACTGGTTTGAAGTTTTTTGCTTTGTGTTTTGTATTGTATTGTAGTTCTTCTGACCTTGCGCTGCTGTTTGTTGATCTCCATGAAATGAGTGACAAAAATAATCTTGGAAATGCAGAAACAAATGAAAATAAAAGTTAAGTGGACGCTTTCACCGTTTTTTTTCTTTGTAAAAGTAAAATTGGCGCCATAGATGCTGGAGGAAAAAAATTAGAATATGCCTCGTAATTAAGTAAAAGTGAATTTTAAATTTTAACGGTTCAATTTGGTGAAGATTGCGAATTTCTTTGATAAACCTTCCACCGGAAATATAAGACAATTAATCTGAATAAAGCTAATGAAGCAAAACAGATGATCGTATTCAATTCGATTTCTGAAATTAAGTACAGGCTAAATCCTTTGGTTGTATACAAATACATGTGGGTTCTCCTTATCACCTTTTTTTCAACTTTGAGCTTTTGTCATGTATTCCATAAGACACATTTACAATCTTCAAGCCACAACAAAGCAATTGATTCCCCTTGGAATTATATTAACGGAAAGGAGAAGCCTCTCATATCAGTGATAGTCTTTAACGCTTGTGACATACAAATTTATTAACTGCCCACTGAGAACCTCTTTTGGAAAAAATATGCGTTAAGCAATGGTTCTTAAGTGGTCTCCGTCTAGCTCGAACAAGCTATTTTGAACACCAAATTGATTTAAATAACTTTCTAATTCTAAGCACAACATACGGTAAGTTCCTTCTCTGCAAGGCTATCCCTCTTGGATGAAACTAGAAACTCTTTGCCTGACTCTTCAGTTTAAAGCCAACAATGGAAAAAATAAGCTTCATCAATTTTTGTCGAAGTATTACTGACACGTTAAAAAAACCTTTGGTATGTTATATTTACAAATATTCAATACCGTATATGGGACGCCATATATCCGACACGAGGTGTACAGAACTCAATGAGAGCGTTCACACTTATTCGGCATGGTATACACAGCACAAGTGCCGGACATACGACTCGCCTGTTATGTCGCCAAATATATCATTATATAAAATATATATATAATATTTTATTATTTGTTCCATAATATAAAACCGGGCTTTAAATGAATGGCTTCCAATTGTATCGATTGATTTTTTCAATCAATCAGGAATCTTGAAAATGTTTGACAGGGAATCTTTGCGGGCACAAAGCACCATAACATACGCCAAAGGCACACATGGCCCAACTCAGCAACAGCTTACCTATGCTTCGACCGCAGTTTTAATAATCTATATCAGTGTTAGGTACTGACGGTCTACTATTTGTTCCTTAAGACTGGCTTGAGGGTTTTATCTAATTAATCATTTATGCAGGGCCAGCGATAGGTATTCCACCAAAAGTTGATTAATTGACCCGTTTCAGGATGACTACTTCTCTTATCAATTATCACCCCTCGCTGACATTTTGCGCGATAGTTGGTACGATGATTTGGCCCACACAGGAATGCCGACAGATTTGCTGACCACTCGCATAGGCCCCTTAGTGCTCAAAAGCAAGTGTTACTTTCTTCAAACATGCAAATGATTGCAAGTCATCATGTATAATATGCCTACCTACAAATGTATATGAAGGGAACTACTTCGAACGTACCTATCACGTAAGTAACTGCTTGATAGGATGAACAATGTGGGAAGTCAGCAAGTCAGCGACCTCTACACTCATAGCAATCATCAGGCGATAATATGTGAAGTATTTCCGGAAGCATGAAGACAAGCACCACTAGCCAGGTTAACCCAGAAAAAAAGGCTGAAAATCAGACTCTTTCGATGTGGAGGCATTTACATGTACCTTCAACAGAGACGCAGTACTAACGGGTCGTGCGAGCAGTAAGGCAATGCAGGTCATAAATGAGATGACATGAGCTTGTGACGCCACAATGAGGAGAACAAAGGCCAGGGAACATCGTTCCGCATTTTAATGGTGGAATGAAGAAATCGCACAGCTACGAACCAAGTGTCTTCGAGCGAGAAGAGTGTATAACGCGATCTAGAAGCGAGGGCGGCTTCCAGTGAACTGCGAGAATGCTACAGGGTGGCTCGAAAGGAACTAAAAATAGCCATACTCAAGAGCAAACGGAAGTGTTTCGCCGAACTGTGTGATGAAGCTGACGAAAATCCTAGGGGCAGAGCCTACCAAATCGTCATGAAAAAAGTGAAATAGTGATAGCCGCAGATTTCCACCTGCCCAGAGTTCTTACGTAACACCGTGGTCGCGCTAATAATAATAATAATAATAATAATGTCGTGGTCGCACTATTCCCTTATCAAGAAGAGAATGAAGTCTCGGATGATGCCACATTAGAAATACCAACATTCCGAGAGGCAATAAAATTGGAGATAAGAAAGCACCTGAACCAGATGGTATCCCAAATATAGCACTCAAGATAGCAATAATAGTAAGCCCAGACATGTTTATTAACATTTACAGCTCGTGGCTAAAGGAAGGACTGTTCCCGGACCAGTGGAAACGGCAAAACTTGGTGCTTTTTCTCAAAGGTAACAAACCACCAGATGAACCATCATCATACCGCCCGCTCTGTATATTAGATACGGCTGGCAAAATATTGGAGCGAATCATCTGTAACAAGCTAGAGGCAGCAATACAAGAATCTGGAGGTCTTTCAGAACACCAATACGGTTTTCGAAAAGCGCGTTCAAAAACAGCAGCTAAAGCAGCACAAGAGGCTGTACAAGGAAGAAGATGGAGAGGCGGTGCCAAAAAGTACTGTTCGACATAAAAAACGCCTTCAATATGACAAATTGGAGTCACATCTTACAAGCTTTCAGAGGGATGCAAGTATCAAAATACCTCATAGACGTTGTTATCGATTACTTCAAGTGCAGAATCTTAGTATCTAACACAGACCGCGGCCCCAAGGAATACAAGATCACTGGCGGAGTACCACAGGGCTCAGTCTTTGTTTCATTGCTCTGGAACGTTATGTATGACGTTATAATGCGACTCCCTATACCCGACGAAACAAAAATAGTGCGATTTGCTGACGACATCGCAAAACTGTTGGAAGACGTAGAACAGATAAGCAATGCGACAATAAGGATAATACGAAAATGGCTTACCTAAGTTGGTCTAACAAAGGCGGAGCATAAAATTGAAACGGTCTTGATAAGCAGTAGGAGAAATTTAGAAACTCTCACCATTACAGTCATGAAATCACCTCTGAACCGCATATGAAATATCTAGGTATTATGATAGATACGAGACTCTCATTTAAAGATCACCTCAAGTACGTGGGCCGAAAAGGTGCAATAGCAAATGCTGACGACATCGCAAAACTGTTGGAAGACGTAGAACAGATAAGCAATGCGACAATAAGGATAATACGAAAATGGCTTACCTAAGTTGGTCTAACAAAGGCGGAGCATAAAATTGAAACGGTCTTGATAAGCAGTAGGAGAAATTTAGAAACTCTCACCATTACAGTCATGAAATCACCTCTGAACCGCATATGAAATATCTAGGTATTATGATAGATACGAGACTCTCATTTAAAGATCACCTCAAGTACGTGGGCCGAAAAGGTGCAATAGCAAATGCTGCACTAGCGCGTATAATGCCCAACATAGGAGGGCCAAGATATAGCCGTAGGTTACTACTGGCTAGAGTGGTTACGTCCTTAATCCTTTACGCCGCACCGGCAATTAAAACAGATCACATATCACATCGGTGTACCGAATATGTGCATTGAGAGCTAGCTGTGCATTTCGCACTACGTCTAGCGATGCAGCCTGCGTGATAGCGAGAATGCTCCCAATAGATATTCTGGCAGTAGAAAAGCAACGTCAGTACTGTGCAAGAAGAGAAAGAAATGAGGCCAGCGAAAACCGGCTACATAGAGCAGAAAGCCTAAGAGAATGGCAAGAATGCTGTAACGCTTCTGAGAAGGGCCGATGAACTCATAGGCTCATACATGAAACTCAGCCATGGATTGATAGACGCCATGGAGAACTTGATTTTTACCTAACGCAGTTCCTAATTGGTCGTGGATGTTTTCGTTCGTACTTATCTTATACTCGTTTGTGTCCCTCTACCGCCCGTAATTTTCAACCGATTTACTTGGTTTTTTTGTTATATGTAGATAATTACGGTACAAAGATGATAGGCAAAAAAAAAAATACAAAAAAATACAGACTTAGCTCCAGGCGCCTGCCTGACAGTGGTTTTTTTGTTTTGTTGGGCGCAACAACGCATGCCGGATGCCAACTATTTTAAGTAAAAACACGACAATAGTCCCTTCTGCCTGCGTTGCACTGACTGCATAGAAAACACAGAACATGTGTTTCTCCAATGCCCAAGATTCCTCGACGAACGGAATGGACTAAGGAATGAACTCGGCTAGCCACTGACGCCAGAAAACATCGTTGGCGAAATGCCAAATAGCACGAGGCATGGGACGCGTTCACTTGGAGTACAATGCGCATAAAATTCTAAGAACCTTAGAAAGAGAAAGGAAAGAATCAGACAGGAGAAATACAATAAATGCAGAGCAGGGCAGGGAAGTGACTACTAAGGGAGTATTCGTACTCCCGTACTCCTCTCATCATGATTTTACTCCCTTTAAAATATTTAAATCTTTTTCAAACAGATACATACTAATTTGAGTATTTTGTTTATTAAATCATAGTTTGTTAACCGTTCGATATCAGGAAAGGTCTTAGGAAAGGTGACGCGCTATCATGCGATCTCTTTAATATACAATAATACTTGAACGAATTGTACGAAACTCACAAGCCAAAATCGGGGGTACAATATTTTACAAGTTTGTACAACTACTCGCTTATGCCGATGACACTGACATAGTCGGAAGAACTCAGGGGGCGTCAGTGGGGCATTTGCGAGTATTAAGGTCGAGGCAACAAAGAAGGGTTTAGCGGCCAATGAAAGCAAAACAAAATATATACTGTCTACAAAAAGGACACCCAACATCGGCATCTTGAACAGAATGCCACAGAAGGCAGATATAATTGTGAGGTAGTAAAGGACTTTGTCTACCTAGGTTCTATGGTGAGCTCCGCAAATGACATCAGTGGGGAGATGAAACGAAGGCAATTGAGTAACAAAGGCCTATCTCGAATTACTAAGGTAACTGTGCAGAAGATACTAATCATCCCAGTTCTGCTGTATAGCGCAGATGCATGGGCTTTGTCAAAATCAGATGAGAATGCCCTTGGTTATTTTGAGAGAAAACTTCTTCGAGTAGTCTTTGGTCCCGTCTGCATAGACAACGAGTGGTGGAGAAGGTACAGTGCCCAACTATACGGCCTATATAAGGACATTGACCTAGCCAGAAGAATGACATACAGCGACTAAGATGGCTGGGTCATTTAGAGCGGATGGAGCCCAGGATTCCAGCCAAGAAAATCTCCGAATCTAGCCCGGATGGACGGCGCAGTATAGGAAGACCTCGCAGTAGGTGGCGCAAACAAGTGGAGAGGGGCCTCAACCAACTTGGCGCGTGCAACTGCAGGCAGCTGGCTCATAACCAAGTTGGCTGGAGAGGTTTGTTGGTTGAGGCCGAGGTCCACCTCGGACTGTAGCGCCACCTAAATAAGTAAGTAATGTTTAAATCAGATATAAAAATAAATGCAATGAAGATATATTTTTAAATGATTTACGTGTTTGGTTTGGAATGTTTGTTTTTTGTACTCCCCTCGGACAAAAAACACTCCCCTGTGAACTCTAAAATACTCCCATTAATAAATTTAAAATGGTAGCCCTGATGCAGAGCAAGAAAATGCAAACATGCACTAGTCGAATACATTAGGCTAAAACCTCTCCCGCGATGAAATGCTTGACGGCAGTACCGCGGGGAATGGGGCAGTCGTGGGAGGGGGGTTTAGTGGGTAAGAGTTCCATACTGTTACTCGTACGTGCTGAGTTTCATCTTTTGAAAATTACTCCTCCCAATCAAAAAAAACAAAAAATAATAGTTTTCTTTCAATACACATTTTTTTTTTCCTCAATAGCTTTGCTTACCAATTTTCACATGGAGGGCTTAAAACTTTCTGATCGTTTTACTTTTAGTTTTCAATCTTAATTGACGTACCTCTCTACTAGCGAGCTGATAGCTATGGTATATCATATTTTATAGCACTTCTTCCCAAATTTGCAGTTTTTCTTGTAATATCACTTATCTCATAGCAGAGCCACATTATCACCATAGAGAAGTATCCATAAAGTTTCACCTTGGATTCACGTTTGTCCTCATTTCCTCACAAAATCAATAAGGCGACGTGCAGTTTCTAAACAGCAGAGTCTAGGCAACATGAAACCGTTTCGACGTTCCTGTTTTTAGTCCTTATAAAATGAAGAAAATAAATTTATACATACTTTCTACAAAGAAAGAAGCCACAAAAATATGTTTAAATACTTCGAAAAGTATTTCAGCTTATTTTCCACCCACGTCAAGAAAATGTCCCTGCTTCCAATAACAATAGGTATGTACCTAATTACACCAAAGTAATCCACCATTACATACTTTTTGAAATCAAGTCCTAGCTCGCAATTGCAAATATATTTTGGCAAATCTCCTTAATGTGATAATGCCCATTAGAAATGTGCATTGTCCACACCTTGAATCGATAGCGCGCCCGATTCTATTGAATTACCAAAAATCAATAGATAACCGTTGTTGGCATATCACACGTAGCTGCAGCAAACGGCTTTTCATTCTGATCCCACCTAAAAGCTCATCAGAACTAGATTTCTGTGGAAAATCCCTTGTGGAAGCATAAATTCCCTCGTTGTCCTAGTTATGGGTTCGTGCAAATCGATTTGGGATTTTGTTTGGTAAATTATGAGCGTTTTATGGGTGCCACCGCTGCCATATACTCGTATGTAGTTGGCTTAAGGACATTACCAATTTGGAATTGGGTCAGACGGAATTTATTATGAAAATTTATTTGCCACAAGGTGGAGATGTGAGCGAGTGCTAGGTGTGGCTTAGTTGCGGCAGGAATTTCGCAAAAATTGTTGTCTCTATCAGGAGATTATATCAAGAACCGCCCAGGACATTAAATAAAATTGAAGGCAAAGCTTACAATTTTCCGAACAAAAAATACGTTTGCGTGTGATACAATATTTTTATTTTTACTTTTAGTTTTGCACAGTCTGTGACACAATCTGAACTTGTACGGATAGACCATTGACCATGCATATTTCCAGCAGATGATGTCAATATCAATGAAAATATTGAATAGAGAAAAACATTCACTCTGTCAGTGCGTGTCGATTGCAGGCTATCTATCTATTTAATGTAACTGTCATCACGCGAATGAATTCCAATTAAATAATTTGTATGTGAGGGAGAATGTATCTCAAATGAAACAATTGACGGGGATGAGTAGCGGATTGCATGTATAAATATAATTAGAAAACTTAATCAGTCCATCTAATTATCGGCTAGTGCAGTCAATTGCGTAATTTGGTAGCAAATTGTAAATGAACTGTAGCAATGTTTTTGTTTATTTTGTGGAATTGATTGATTGATTGAACGAAGGTTATTAAGCGAACCGCAATCGTTTGTTCGGTGTGGGGAATCTGTATCACACTTGGTTGATGCCACAAGTTATAGAGTATTATTCTGGTGGAAGAATATTTTATGTAATAATTGGATAAATTGAATTCTACTGAAAGCAGTCCGCCGGACTACATATCTGATTTGAGTGGTACAGAGCATTTTCCACGTCCAATGCTGGTATTGGGTAAGCGAAAAGCTGGTTTTAAGTTCGTATAACGCAGAATGTTGTCCAGAAGTACCAAGAAAGTGGCATTAAAAGCTCAGAAAATCCATGCATATGCCGCCATTAAGGCACTGAACTCACATGAGATCAGATCTAGACTGGTATGGGAGTGGCACCAGGAAATGTAGGAGTGGATGGAAATGAAGTAGCTGATGAACCAGCAAGAAACGGCTTAGACCTCTGTTCCTTCGATCGGAACATTTTTATGGGATAGGACCACACAAAATCCGGAAAGAACTGAGAAAAGAAGAACAGAGTAAATGGGCTAAGCACTGGTACGATGTCCCCTAATTGAGATAGGTGAAAGAAATGCTGGGAAGTTAACAAGAATCGACTTTGAATCTTAACAGACATGACAACAGGTCACTGCAGACTTAAGGACCACTTCAGGAAACTAGGAATAGAAGGGAATGGACACTGGCGATTCTGCAGGATCCTCGCAGAAATACCAGCACACCTTTTAATGGAATGCGAAGCACTAATTCATAAAAGAAAGCATCACCTAGGAGCCGATCTTACATCAGAGACGGGTCTACCTATATCTTTGCTATATCCACTTCAGTTAATCCGGTACATCAAAACAGCTGGACTATAGAAAGTATTCTTAGCCGAGCATGTCATCGACTAGAGCCCTGGTTTGGGGACACAAAAGATCTACCACAATACCAACCACCTAGTCATGCTATGAGGAGGAGGTACAGAAGGTACGCTGTTTAAGCGTGACAGGATATGTGGTATAAGGTGGTTTTGCTTTTTCGGCGAAGAGAATGACAAAGAAGAGTGAAAAGAATAAACACAGGCAAACAAAAGCCCTGAGCACTTCTAACACCTGCGCTCAACTTAACATTGCCGGACAGGATGTCGAGAATGTTGTCAACTTTCTTTACCTAGGAAGTGTGGTCTCGGCTGACCGTGGTGGCACCGAACTGGATGTGTGCAGCAGAATCGGGAAGGCTAAAGCTGCGTTCGGAATGCTATCCATAATTTGGAAAAGCAATAGCTTAAGAACCAAGCTGCGACTGTTCCGTTCTAACGTAGAATCGGTGCAGTAGCTGGAAGCTGGAGACCATTAACACGCGCAAGCTGCAAGTTTTCGTCAACAAATGTTTAAGAATTATCT
The DNA here is from genome assembly GCA_945910035.1 of Brachypalpus laphriformis. Taxonomy (NCBI): domain Eukaryota; kingdom Metazoa; phylum Arthropoda; class Insecta; order Diptera; family Syrphidae; genus Brachypalpus; species Brachypalpus laphriformis. The sequence goes on from OX246755.1 coordinate 133,922,824, forward strand.
TGAGGATTTTCCGGCCGAACCGTATCTCCCAGAATCTCAGAAGGTCTACTAATTTATGGACTTTAAATTTGCCTGTTACTCTTTTTGTAGATCCGAGTTGCAGTTTTCAACTCGGTTTCTGAGGGGAGAACGCTTTAGTCGAAGACCTCGCCTTAGGTGGCGTCCACGGTCAGAATACGGTCTTAATTAACTTGGTCTATAAAACAGGAAGAAGCTGAGTAAGATCCAAGTTAACTGGAGAGGTATGTCGATTGAGGATACACAGTAATCAGAAGTAATCAGATTGACGATTAATGGTTGTAGTTTGGTCTATATTTCTCATACGAGTTCTTCTAGCAAGGTATCCATTGGTGCGGGTAATAGTCCCGGAATGTTGATGAATATTAAATTATTGCCTTGGTTGTCACTTGCAATGTATGTCTGGAACAGGCGTTTTACTCGTTTCCTTCCTGCACTAACGTTTATCATTGGTGGAACAGGAACAAGTAATTTATTATTATTACTTTATATTGAGTATAGTAAGTGCTAAGGTCCATGCATAGAGAATATGATCCACTCTATTGGCTTTGTATTATTTCAGAACAACGTATACCATCTATTTTTGGGCTCACTTATTGGAGTGGCACTTTTGATTTATCTGCGTTAACCTCTGAAAACCTCTGCGTTGTCTTCTATACTCCGCTTTTAATTAATCGTTCTCTACACACCTTATGGGCCATAGTGCTCGGACTGCTTAAACCCGCTTTAACCAATTTCAACTCAGTTCAATTAATTCCTAGCGGTGTTGATTCGTCGCCAACCGTTTTGCGCCATATTGGCTTAGATTGGCCCATATTTCTGCCGCATTGAGTAAGAAGATCCATAGATGGCATGTTTGAACACGATATATTCTCTCCAAGTTATGATCTATCTACCGCCTACTTTTTTGCCGTGTTGAAATGTTTATAGGTTTCAGACTTATTCTGGCATAAAAACTTCGTATGAGTTACGATTTGTGCACAAAATTCAATGGTGCTGCGAAAATATGTGTTGGCGAATTAGAAATTCTATTTTACCATTTGCGAAACCAAAAATGCCCCGGCTTCCTTACTTACTTACTTAGGTGGCGCTAAAGTCTGGGGTGGACCTGGGCCTCAACCAACAAACCTCTCCAGTCAGCAAGTTCACCTGCCAGCTGCCTCCAGTTGCACACGCCAAGTTGGTTGAGGTCTCCCTCAACTTTTTGCACTACCCACAGCGAGGTCGTCCTCTACTGCGCCGTCCATCCGGTGTGGATTCGAAGACTTTCTTGGCGGGAACGTTGGGCTCCATCCGCTCTACATAACGCAGCCATCTTGGTCGCTGTATGTGAACTCTTCTGGCTGAGTCGATGTCTTTATATAGGCCATATAGTTCGGCATTGTACCTTCTCCTCCACTCACCGTCTGTGCAGACGGGACCAATGATCGCTCGAAGAACTTTTCTCTCGAAATAACCAAGGGCATCCTCATCCGGTTTTGTCAAAGCCCATGCCTCTGCGCCATACAGTAGGACTGGGATGATTAATGTCTTATAAAGAGTTACCTTAGTAGTTCGAGATAGGGCTTTGCTACTCAATTGCCGTTTTAGCCCATTGAAACAACGATTGGCAAGAGTAATTCTCCGTGTGATCTCCCTACTGATGTCATTTGTAGAGCTAACCATAGAGCCTAGGTAGACAAAATCCTTTACTACCTCAAAATTATATCTGTCTATTGTGGCGTTCTGTCCAAGATACCGGTGATGGGTGTCCTCTTTTGCAGCGTAAATTTTGCTTTGCTTTCATTGCCCGCTAAACCCATCTTTGCTGCATCGATCTCAATACTCGCAAAAGCCCCATTGACGGCCCGCTTAGTTCTTCCGATTATGTCAATGTCATCGGCATAAGCGTGTAGTTGTACAAACTTATAAAAGATAGTAACTCCGGTATTGGTTGTGAGTTTCGTACAATTCTCTCAAGTACTATGTTAAAGAGATCGTATGATAGCGCGTCACCTTGCCGAAGACCTTTCCTGACAGCGAACGGTTCGGTGATGTTCTTACCGACTTTGATGGAGCTACGAGAGTTCCCCATCGTCATTCTGCACATACAGACGAGCTTGGCAGGGGTGTCAAGACTAGGCATGTCTCTGTACATATAATATAATAGGTAACTTTGAAATCGATGAAGAGGTGGTGCGTATCGATTTCATATTGGTGGCTTTTTTCCAAGATCTGCCGTAGTGTGAATATTTGGTCAATGTTGTTCTTTCCCGGTTTGAAATCGCACTGATAAGGTCCTATCAGTTTGTTGACGATCGGTCTTAGGCGTTTAGGCATCTTCTTCAAGTGCGTTAAATTGAATATCGTCCTTTCCAAAGAAGGATAAGATGCATAAAGCATTCTATGAGAACACAGCCCCGGCTCCCTTGGCCTTTTAATTGCTCATAATTTTCACGTATACTTGCTTTCTGTTTTTCATTATCAGGGTTGTGTGTTTTTTTATTTTTTTTTTTTTTTTTGCTTTGCGGTAGGATCAATAACTTACCGAAAAAGTGGCGTTTCACTAGACCTTACTCCATACTTTAAATGGACCATTGTCGAAGATGCAAAGACTTTTAATTTTTCCTGAAAATTTTAGGACGCATCTCGCCAAATGATCTTCATTATTCGTAATTATTTAGCTGCCACCGTACTAAATTCTAAATTCACCATCAGCTGCAAGCATGAAATGTTGAAAGCATTTTGAATACATAATACCCCAGAGAGCACCACATTAAACACATTTCAAAAGGCTTCCTCTACCTGCAAACGTTTTGAGGAATTACCACAATACCTTAAATTTTAATTAGACTGACAGGAGTCGTGGTAATTTTAATTCTATGTATGCATCTTACACCCCCTCCCACTGCCCACATTCTATTCAACTCCTGCTACCCTCTAGTTCTAGTGGTTATTTATAACTTTTTTTTTAACCATTTTTGCTTTCCCATTTTAGAGAAAAATTATTCTTGTAAAGCTCGTTCTAACAACTTACCTAACAATGTAAGCCGTTACCCAAACAGAAACATTAAACTCCCCTGTGTCTCATTCCATGCAGGCATATATAATATCACAAACTGGGTCAGTAACGTCAGTCATATAAAGGTACAAAAGTATGTATCTTAATATAGCTCGGGATTACTCTTGGGGAATTAAGTTCACAGCCCCTAATGACCAGGTCGGTGTATGCCGGTGATATAATTAATCGCAAACAAGTTGTATATACTTTATTCTTGTATATTTAGTTGGTTTTGTTGGTGCTGATGGTGCTGGTGATGTTGTTATTTTTGCAACATTATGCAGAGGCTTATGCGAAACTACATACTCGTACAACAGGAAACTACTTGACAAAACGACCACCTTCCGTCATCGCATCTCTGCCGTATTAGGTTACAGTAAAGTGTTTTTTGTTAATAAGCCGAACTAATGCTGATATGAGGTAGAGTGAGTGCTTAGAATGTGTCGTCACGTCACAAAATGGGTAGGTGCAGGACGAAGGCGAAATGTATGACACTGTGTTGAGTTTCACCACAAAGGTGGTGACAGGATATGTGGTATAAGGTGGTTTTGCTTTTTCGGCGAAGAGAATGACAAAAAAGAGTGAGAAGAATATGAAACGTGCCATTTATTTGGGAAAGTGACTTCTTGTGGATTCAGCAGGACGGACTGACTCATTTCGTGGGTATAACAAAAGTTAATTGAGTGTGAATTGCTTCTTTTTTTTTTGTTTTGCTTACAGGAGGAAATCCGCCTCAGCAACTTTAATGAGCCTTTTAAGACAGATATTCAAAGCAGATTTATGACATAACACTCTTTTATAAAGACTTGCTTTTGTAATTTATTAATCATATTCTTGTCTTTTCTTTCAGGTAAGAACTATAAATAAATGTACATTGGACTTGGAAGAACTTTGATGAAAAGGTAACAAGTTCACATTTAAAAATTTTATTTCACATACAAATCCTATTTGTCGATTTATCTATGTCTCTCTTTCGAGGCAATTAAACCAACACGGCGTGAGCTATGATGAAATCAGTTAGGTTATGAGCTTGAGTATAAAATACCCAAAACTCTGAAACTCATAACCAAAACTCTCCAAAAATCCTATGCAATCCGATACTGAATCTATCTTAAGTGACATGACTAAAAGCCGTCTGCCAAAGGCTAACAACATAGCTTTACATTTGATTCACTTAGGTTAGGTTCCTCCGTAATCGTTAGAATTCACTTAGAGCAATTGAGGTCCATTGCACTATCAACTTACCCGGTTATTATTGTTACTCTTGGAACCATTTTGATTTTTGGACTAATTTCCAGATGCTGTAGGCGATATCTATAAATTCCTCAAAAAAGTATTTCCCGGGGGTTTGCTTTCTAGCTGAGGATAGTGCCGGGCAGCCGCAGAGCAAATGAAAGGGGGATTCCTCTTCCTTTTCGTCCATACAGCTGCGACCAAAATCATTGGCGGGAATTCCAAGCCTCGTGGCGTGCCTGCCTAGTGGGCAATGATCAGTAAACAGTCCAACTAGGATACTTATGCGTGATATCCTGATCAGTAGCAGGCGTTTTCTTTTTCTTTTATTTAATTGTGGCCATGTTTGTCTCGCACTCTAACATGTGACAAGATTGCGCCATCTCTCATTGGCCTGATTCAGCGTTTCTATAGGTAGATGCAGACCCCCTCCGCAGTAGAGAGCAATTTTTAGCTAATTCGTCTAATTTGCAATTGCCTGAAATGTTAGGCAGGAACCCAGCACAGAGTGAGATTGCAATAATTCGATATCCTATTTAGGGATGCGCAACATTGCTTTACCAATTTGGATCTTATTATTGGTAATTCGAGTGCCTTTAATGCTAGCTCGCTGGCGGTGTAAATGACGATATCCGTGTTCGATACCAATATCATCGACAGCCATTCAGTCGCATCACGAATAGTCTTAACCTCCGCTTGGAATACACCGCATTGATCTGGTAGTCTAAAAGACTTTTGAATATCTAGTGGAGCTGAGAGCATGCCTGCCCCTACGCCATTCTCTGCCTTAGACCCATCGGTGTATATCTCCAAAGCGGAATTATTTAAGAAAACATTCACCGCCGAATTTTATCGACTGGGAATGTTAGTGTTGTATTTAATATTGAAGTCTAGGCTAGGTGTTAAGTAATCTGTGACTTCTACTACGTTGCTGAATAAGCATAGGGTTTTGATATGCTCTGTATCATTACTGGTCATGGGGATGATTCTTTCAGTCGCAAAGCCAATTTTATTGCTACATCCTTTCCATAAATATCCAGCGGAATCATATGTAAAATTGTTTCCAGCGCCTCCGAAGGAGTCGTGCGGAGAGTACCGGTAACGCACACACATGCTGATCTCTAAATCATACTTATGGCAGTAAGGTTGCTGACCTTTTCCAGTGCAGTCCACGAGACTAAGATTCAGTTCAGTACTTTACTTTTTGGTTCAAAAGGTGCAATGTAACAAGAAGTCAACTTGTCTAAAATGCCTAGCGGCACTAAAGATTTCTGTTTTGTTCGACAACCTGGATCTGCAATGAAATCAAAATATCTATTCCAAATTTAAGGCCGAATGGACACCTAAGCATGGAAATGCTGACGTGCGAAAAAGTGTATGCATCGATTAACTGTAAGAAGGATAAACGTAAATATGGTGCCAGGTGCCAACCAAGCGAAGATTTCTGGTAATTTTCGAATGAGTTGTCCATAAGCCTCTTATGAGAACATCTTTGCAATGGTTTCAAGTTCTGTTTAGTGAAAGGGTCACTTTTCTTGACGATCACGATCAACTGGACAAACCTTAACCTTCAATGGTTAAAACTGCGATGGTATTAACCTGTTGATTACTCGTGCACGAGATTCGTGGCTCAGTTGTTACTGCGCTGGATCATTCAACTTGTGGTTCAAGGCCCAAAATGCAGAAAACACTCTCACCTTTCACTCACTTTTGGCAAATATCCGAAAGTATTGTTGTTCTAAGAAAACTTTAGAATATTAAATTGTCCTTCGGATGTGGCATATAACTGTAGGTCCTTTCCACTTGTGCGAAAAATGTAACGCCGGCAATATAAATAGTTTGCAAGAAGCTAAGCCCTAGGCCCTTTTAGGGCTGATTGCCTCAATTATTCATTTATTAATTAATTAACGAGATGAATTTAAAAGAAAATTACGCATTCAATGCAAACGTACATTTATATGTATGTATATCTTTTAATAACTCAGCAATATTGACACTCTCTTCATATTTCCTTCAAATGAATGTAACTCATGTATTTATATACATATGTATGTAGGAGTGTTAAACGTTAAACCAATAGGTTTGTTCTACAAATACATACATATATATGTATGCAACTTCAAGGTTGCTAAGACTTTTATCTCAACAAATTTTTGTGCCGGTAGTTTGACGTTTAAAATGTTTACCCGAAATATTTCTTCTTGTTTATTTTCTCGTTCATTTCCTTCAATTTCAATCATAACAATGATAACAATAGTACCAACAAGAAAGCTAGCTTATGTTTAGTTTTTATTAGTAAAATGTTAGCTACTACGAAAGATAATTAAAAAAGCATTTCAATACAAAACATTTCGTTTGTAGGTGCTCACTAGCTATATTATCACACACGTACTCAAAATGACGTAGATACTCGAAGAGACGCAACGTGTTATTGACATACGAGTACAGAACAACCTTGAGTTGTGCGTTATCTCCGTTATGAGTACAATGCGGGTCAGGAATTTGTATACCTCATCCCATAGGCATATGTTAAGTTTAGATATAATGGATATAGACCCGATAGATTAATCGTATGTAATCCGACCCAATCAATTGAAACATGTCTGTCCATCCGTCAGTATATCACATCGTTTTAGGCCTTAAATTTCGAGCTAGAGTGATGAAGTTATCAAGAAACTGACTTTCTTGTACTATGTGCAATGTGCATGGCCATGTCCGCTTTTAAGAGGCGTTTAAAAAAAAAAACCGATCTTCGAACCGAAGTCCATATAGTACCTATAGTGAGTTAAAAATCAGACCCAGATTCTTTATTATTGATAGCCTCACACACACCTAGTAACACAAATGTTTTGGGGATGTTCCCCGCATATTAGTACAAGATCTTTGGCTCAGCGACAAGAATAATGAATAGTGAGAAATACGTATGGCAAATATGTAAGAAAGACCTCTAGTTCTTGAGGTATGGAAACATCATTCCAAAGGCACCCTTTTTTAGCAAGATTTGGCCTCCTGTCATACGTCGAATAAAGTTAAAAAACATTTTGCTTGGATTGCGCCGACAATTTAACAGATTTCAATAAAATAGAGAATCTAGGGGGTATTTGCAGAACCAAGTTCGAAATAATTTTCTGTATAGATAATGGTTCATGGTTCAAATCCTGATGCCAGCAAGCATTTATTTATTTCTCATTAATTATATAAAGTCAGTCCGATCAATTGCGAAAGCTTGTGTGAACACTACTGCGAAGGCATAGCACTGGCAATAGCTTAGTCATATGTCTGGAAAAATTGTTCGCTCTGTTGACGATGATTTGCTTATGACATCGGTTATCGGGAAAAAAATACTTTGAATCAGAAGCGAAGTCTAAAAATAAGAAAAATCTCCCCAGTTTTCTGGACGCCACCCCCGGAGTTTTTCTGAAGCATAAACAAGTGTGCTTAAAAACCACAACAACAAAATCTTCCTCTTAGCTGATTGAGTAAGTTGTTCAAGTATAGTACCAGGATCTTAAAATCCTCCAGAACTGTTAAATTTTTATTTTTTAGTGGAAAAACGCCAATGCGAACGGAAAACAGTCCCGCTCTGTTTCTAGTAGTGTGAGACTCACTACTCACTAAAAAACCACCTTTAACCCCTGCTTTCTACTTGACACCATCCACTCCGGAACCACTTATCGCATTACTTCAGAGTGGTGTCATTTTCTTTCCCCTCTGGGAACCGGCTTTTTCATATTCGGCTCCTGGTGCAGGTTTATACATTCTTGCCGGTAAGGCTTTTATCTACTTTATGTAATTTGTGAGGGAATGTTGGCGTCTTCCTCTCTCTTTATGGATCTTAGTACCATCTCGATAAAGGAAGATATTCTATTCCACGTGTCCGTACTCGAGGTCATCTTGCTTATAGCATTTTCCGGGGAAAAATCGCCTATTTCCGACTCCAGTCTACTCCTCTGCTCTGTCCATCTGCTACAGGCGAAAAAGGTGTGGTAAGCGTCGTCTTCCGCTGAGTATCTATATTGGCAGGCTGCGCTCTCTACTTTACCCATTTTGTGGAGGTATCGGTTGAAATACCCATGTCCGGTTAGGAATTGAGTGACAAAGTAGTTCACTTCGCCGTGTTCTCGCTCTGTCCAAGCCGTGACGTCTGTAATCAGCCTCGCTGTCCACCTCCCCCTCGTTTCAGCGCTCCACCTTCTCTGCCAAGCCTGCTTGGTAAGCTCCTTCGCTTTCGCGACTGTCAGTTCTGCTCCTACTTCCGCCTTCTTGTCGTGGGCGTACTTCCTCTCTATCGCTAGGAGGTCGATGGGGGTCACACCCGCAACTACGAAGATGGCTGGTTCCGACACTGTGCGATAGGAGCTTGCAACTCGGAGAGCTCCTCGCCTTTGTACTGCGGTAATTTGCTTTCTGTATTTCTCCTGTCTAAGTGCGTCTGCCCAGATCTCACACCCATACAGAACTGTTAAAAATAAGTTACACGAAAACTGAAATGGTTGTGTTTCATTTTGGCGAACATAATGGCGGCTCTGTACAACTGAAAATAATGAACCAACCCATCAAATGGTCTGACAGCTTTGAGTATCCAGACCCGATAGGGAAGTTACCCATAATAGAATTCAGTGTGGTTTGTGAGGCTGCAAGGCGCGTCAGACACATTATGCGACAAAAAATCAAACAAAAGTTGAATAGCAACTGAAACTGCCCCTCAGAAATTAAAACAGAAACTCGATGTCACTGAAATGCGTATGCTAAAGTGAGCCACTGAGCTGACATTGCTTGATAAAGTTTTTTGCTGACTCACAAGAGGTATGTAACACCGCCCTGCGAAAAACTCCAAGAAAACTATGAAAACGCTGATACAGGCATGTTGTGCGAAGACTGGAAGACAATGCAGTGAAGTATGTAGGTATGTGTTGGATGTGGCAAAGATAAGAAGAGGTTCAGGTAGGCTACTCAAAACCTGAAGTAATACCATGAAGAATGATATTCGGAATATAAATTTGGATGATCCAAAATAGAATTAAAGCTGGGATAAAGAAGAAATCTCAGACAGAGTAGGTATATTCTAAAATTATACACTAGCCTGCCTGCCACTTAAAAAATAAAAAAGATTTTTTTCGAAAGCTTTTCTATAGTCCACAGATACTTACATATATTGCTAGGACTTACGAAATTATTGATCTCCAGTGGGAACCATACATTATTGAAATATGAATATAATTGCCAACTGCATACATACAAATGCCATGTTTTTTTGAAACCTAGCCAGCCAGTCGTTCATTGAAACGATTTGCCAGGTAGCCAAAGCCAGCCGATCTTATACGAACATATCTTTAGGAACCAAGCAACCTCGCAGTGACAGCAACAACAAATAACTAAAAAACATTCGTTTTTGCGCCGCCTGAAATTAGGCATCACGAAATTCCCAGCCAATAACTTTTTGCTGGGGATATAATCAATAGTAGTAGCCAGCCGGTTGTTGTATTTGTTTTATGTGTAAAATTTTACTTTACTAGCAACTACTGGCTGGCTAGGTTTCAAAAAAACACGGCTAATACCGAAAATGTGTAAACCAGTGGGAATTTCCACCAGGGCACACACAAACACAACCCGTCAAGCAGGTATAGCAGAAAAGGAAACCAAAGAATAAGAAAACACATGTGATCACGTGTGCGCATATATACTAACACATCCACTATAACAACTATACCCACTGCTGCATGACTTCTGGCAGTGGTCTCCCCTGAAGGAAAATTGTTGGCGATGATTTCAATAATTGTTGTGAACATTGCTCAGCTTCAGGACAATGTGGGAGGATGTTTTATATCTTATGAATAGGGAAATTTACTAAATTCAGCTATTTTTTTTTTGTTTTTCAATCCGATAAGCCATTATTGAGTTAGGGCTAGATAATTATCTTTTAATTACGTAAAATTCAACTCTTTTTCTGATTTTTTCGCATATCTCCTGAATGAGTAATTGGTCCTTCTCCTTAAAATACAAATATTTGGGGCAAAAGCTCTTGAAAGTGCCTGGACCTAGCTTCTCGCAACCACTCATGTTGTGTGCGTTATATTTTTCACACGAATGGAAGGGACCTACAGTTTAATGCCAAATCCGAACGGCGATTTGAGAAGTTTTTTCGTGACAACAACACTCTCGGATGTTTGTCAGACGCTCGCGAGAGGTGGGACCGTGAACAAACTTTTTGGTGTTTTCTGGGATTCGAACTTGGAATCTCATACGTAGTGATCCGACACACTAGCCACTTATGCCACGGTGTCCTTCTCCTTGTCAACCCTGATGTTTTTCTGTAAATCCACATGGATTGGATTAGTAATTTCAACATTATGCGCGTTCAAATAAACAGGCAATGATAAAACCTACACTTTAATTATATGTACAATATATAGAAGAATAGATATAAAAGATTCGTGTACAACAATTTTTGGACAATAGTAATGAATTAATGTATTAATATATGGACCAAACACCAACCAAAAAAAAAAAACCTCATCCACTCGTTTACCGACTTTGGAAAATGTAGCTCTGAAGCCGATTACTATCGGTATATCCAATGATATCGTTGACGAAAGCGAAAGAAAGAATGTAATGACATCGTATACATATTTCTTCAGCCGCAGTCCCTCGTCTGTTGATAAACCCGTCTGCAGATGATTGGGGCACTGGTGTCTGCCATCACTTTATCCGTCATTCTTTCGGCGAGTGATCCATACATAAGTTTCAAAAAGTCTTAAAACTATTACTTGTTCTAATCCAGCAGTACCCTTAATACCCGCCGGAGTTTTATCTGCGGAAATGTGCGTATGTCTTCTTATTTACTTATTTGGCAGCATCCCTTTGCTTTGTGCATAAGGTTCCATAAGATTGTTCTGAACGTCTGTGCCGCAGTAAACTTATATTGTACTTAGATCACTTTGTGGTATGTGCGGCAATAGTAATCTAAGTTAAGCCCAGCAGACTTATGAATAATCATGAAAGCACACACTTCATCCCTATTCCTTGAAAAAAAAAATAAAATCTTGTTACAGACGAGCATCACACAAGAATCTTTTCCTACATCTTAATCTCGAGTGGAATTTATTTGCAGTAAAAATCGAGCGTTAATAACACTTGAATCGAACCAACCCTCTATTACAGGAAAGTAAGTTGTCTTTTATCAACTGCTTCGTGTATGTGTGGATGTAAGCATCAAACTGCTGTATAACAAATTTGCCGCCGAATTAAATCCCCCCATTCACTTGAAACGGCAACAAAGTCGAAACCAAGTGAAAAAAGATATACGGCCACAGCACCCCCTTCCCAGCCCGTTTCATGTTCAGCAGTCTAATACTGTATCGAATTGCGATACACAGCGCACAATGGTTGGCATTAATTCACTTAAAATGAGTTTCATGGGTTCGCATTCTTATGCTCAACCCTACCACACCCAATTTCAATCTCGATGATCGATTCTTGTATCTGATTTTCCCTTTTTTTTCCAACCCCCAAGTTTATGTATTTTATAAGGGTGCTGAAGTTTTGGGATATTTATCCCCCAAAAAAAATAAGTCAAACAGTGCAGGAAGCAATAAAGATGTGTATTGCTACTTAACCATGCATAAAAATCTTCTGTTAACTTTCGAAACATGGCCTTTTATGAAAATTGGGCCGAATACAATACTTGTATTCCATTCGAGATACATTTGCATTTGTGTACCTACTTTTAAATGGGTAAAGTTTTTTTTTTCCGCCAGATTTGTCGAAAAGTCCACAAGAAGAAGAATTTAAATCTGTTAATGTGTCACCCCGTGGTATTTATTACTTTACACTGAGTTTTTATGCCTGCCGGCAGGGAGCTATTAAGAAGTTTTATTAGATTTTCGCGCCTACAATTCGAAAAGGTCAAGGTTTTGTTGTTTTTTTTTTTTTTTGAGTCTTGAAACGTTCGAACCTTTTTGTGGAGTAGTTTTGCATACATACGTAGTCTTTATAAATCAAGTCGTGTTGAGTTGTTTTTTGTACGATCTTTTAAATGGGTGCGAAAATAATTAAATTTTTTTGTAATAAAACATTTTCAGGGTTTTTGAGGGGTCGGTGACTCCGTCTCTTAGGCACGCTGTGGGCGTAATTTAATTTAAATCTTTAGTTTATGGCACCCTCATGATAGCTAATTGCAAGCTTTGTACGAAAATGCGAAAATGTAGGTTGTGTTTCCTTTGCCCTGAACTGTGTTGTGTTCGTTGCATGTTAAATAGGATGCTTCCCACTCAGTCACTGGGAGTATTATTCATCTGTAATATGTAGGTGCAAGGCTGTTTCCCCGCTACGTTGTTGTTGGCAAAATTCTTGTTTTGGAGATAACTTAAAATATTCTCTTTGTTTATTTTTTGCTTTAATAACTTCATTTTTATTTTCACTGTGAATCATAAAATATCAGTTATTAAGGTCCTGAGTTATTGTGTTGGTTCTTTGCTACGTGAGCTATATGTTTGCCCAGATATTCGAAAGCAGAGTTGCCGTTCTGGGTATTTGCATATTTTTTTAGAAAGTTTGGAACTGTTGCAGCATTCAGGGAAAACTATGCATGCTATAGTTATGCGCCTGTTTTCTCTCATTGCTGGCTTTTTTCACATATGTAGTTGCGTAATTTTTTTTTTTTTTTTTTGCGCTGTTTTGTTGTGTTGCACCGAACCAAGTCAATTGAGCTTACACATACCGAGTTAAGCCGAGTCTAACCGAGCTGCAAACTGATTCAATATCTATTTTGAATTCGAATTCGGTTCTGTTTTAGTTTCTTATGGGTGGCATAATTTTGTTACAAACCAAGTTAGCCAACCCGGTCTGCAACTCGGTTTGCTTAAATTTCAACTCGGGTTAACTCGGTTTGAGAAATTTTCGGTTTGGTACATTACTAGTTGTAACTGAACTAAAGTGCGAATTTGAAAGATTCATAGTCGCCTGTGATGATGCTGGAGTTATAGTTAGCGTTAACTAATCGGAAGTGGTGATAGTTTCTAGAACGAAAGAAGTATTTTCTATATATAACTGAGGTCCTATTGAAGTAGGTGGAGAAGTTTAAGTACCTCTTGGTCTTGTGGACAAGTGATGGAAAGAGTATATTATCAAAGCTTAGTTATCGGTTTCTAACTCGATATATATTTGCACTCTCGCCTATGGTCATGAAATCTGGGTACTCACTTAAAAAATTAGATTGCGGATACATCGTGCCGAAAGCAGATTCATTCGTGGTGTTGCCGAATGAAATAACTCGAAGGGATCGAGTGCGCAACATCACAACATGCTGGCCACTCAATGCTGAGCAGCTATTTCTCCAAATCGAACTAGCTACACTTCTGTGGTTTGGTCACGTAGTGCACATATGAACTTATATATTAATGGTTTGTAATTTTGTGAGCTTTGCTTAGTTGACTTAATGTTTGCGAATGAGTAGAGCAACTGAAGGGATCGCTTTGCTAACGGCAGATGTTTTCAGCCAGAAAATTCTACGCCGTTCTCAGTCGATGGTACCCAAAATGCGTAATGCACCCTGTTAAAAGGGCAATATCAATGAACGTTCCAAAGACATCGCGAGGCAGGAGAGGCAGGCCTATAAACGCCTTGATCACACATATGTGACGACATCGGCATTTCATTTATCTGATTTTTAAAGTCTTTCAGCAATTCGGTAGCATTTAACAAATACAGTGTAAGCTGGTTAAGTAGCACTAGGATAAGTAGGTCAAATTTGGATTTAAAACGTTTCCATGTTTTCGACGTTCTCTTTTATTCTTGGATTAAGCCCGAGACCGAGCTACGTGAAGTTGTTTTCTGCCAGTTAAATAAAAGTAATTCAATTTTGCGAGTGTTTCAATTCTTAATCTTCGGGTAAAACTTTACTTAAGTAGACAGTTGCTGTAAGAAATTCATCTACAAATATAAGCAAAATAAATGTCCCAAGAGATTTCCTTTTTTCTGGTTCAACTGTAGTGTCTTTTCAATTCCAAGATAAACTTAATTTTTTTGTATATATAATAACTTTTCCAGCACATTTTTAATACAACATTATTTTTCGGCCAAAAATTTATGATCTGGTTAACATTTTTACTAAGAAAATTTGTATGTAGAATAAATATTTCGAAAGTTAGTTATTTTCTCCAAACATCACATTATCCTTCTCATCTCCCTCAACATAGGGCAAATATGCAGGAATTTCCTCACATCATCTTTCTCCCCATATTATTGTACAAAGTGAACATACCAACAGTAAGGTCTCTGTGAGGAATTTAGTTTATTTGGAGCATCTACCCTCTTGCCTTGAAATCACTGAAATGAACTCCACGCTCACGTGCGTCGTTTCGAAAACTTTTATTGGCTTCAAGGTTCGCACAGACTATAGTAAAGAACTTCTGATGAAACATTTCTTTGGAACTATGCCAAAACAAGATAAGTAAGTCAAATCATATGATTTTTGAATAGGTGAATTTTGGCATTAATCAAAATCCTTCGTTTCATTAAAAGTCGATTCATTGTAGATGTTCCACAAGAAATGCGTGTTAGGTTTACTATGCAGTTGAAAAACTCTGCTAAGTCTCTGTGACAGTCTGAGAAGCCGTGAAACGAAAATTCGTCAGAGCTTCTCTTTAGAGTAACAAAATAAACTTTACCGTAGAATACGGAAAAGGGTCGCACGGAATTTGCAGACTAACGACTCGCGAGCCAGAGCCATTTTCCTACGAATCACTAGCACGTGCGTTCATAAAAAATGGAAACGTTCGCACTTGCACTTACAAGACATTGAAAAACGGCTTTGACTCGCGAGCTAAAAGTGAATAGAGATCCATAGGCGAGCAGTTTGCAAGTGGCGTGTGGACGCTTGTGACTGGCTATTAAGGTATACTCGTATATCACATAAATTTGGTGTTATTCAGTTTGATGTGAGACTTCGTATCCAATATTCTTTGAGATATTTTGGGCTATTTAGTGTTAAATAGGATTTTTGTTGTAAAATGCGAGGGGTACATTCGATCTACATTTGTTAGATATTGATAAGTAATAACTTGTCAAGCAATTTTTCTATCACGAAATAAAAACGTTTGGCAGGTTGCTTTCCACTGAAAGGTCCTACATGTTCCGCAATCTAAACGCGGTTAATCATTAACTCGTCAAGTCGAAAGGTTTCGCCCTTTGTAGTCGGCGCAATAAATTGCTCTTATACTAAATTTGTAGGACTATATTGTTGACATGTCCGATTAGTCGGTTTCTTTGTTTTCTCGCGAAGCTTCTAATTTCAGCTTCGATTATCGAAATTCCTTGCTTAGACAATTTCTCTTAGCACTTTATTTTGAAAAGTTTGTAAAATATTGGCATGTGTTTTCTTGGTACAACCCCAAAGTTGTATACCGTAGGTCCTTCTTCTCAATACTGAGCTAGGAATGTTTTCCGAGTAACCAGTTCATTCCCCTGTATTTGATTTCGACTTCTTTACGTTTCATTTTCACGTGCGAATTCCATTTCAGCCTTGCGTCGTGTGTCATTCCCAGGTGTTTGGCCTCGTTTGCAAAAGGCATTCGGACAAAGTTTAAAAAAATAGTGCAAGTCATTAGTTTTCTTAAAAGTGAAATTCACGTGAAAAGATTTAGATTCGTTGAGATCGATCCGCCAGTCCCTCGTTCATTCATTCACTTTATTCAGTGCGTTTTGCAGTTTTGCATTCATTTCATCGACTGTTTTACCTACTCTAGGATAGCAGTATCATCAGCAAACGTAGCAAGGATAGTGCCATCTTCCTTATATAGCAGACGGAGAAGCGGCCCAAGAACGCTTCCTTACGGTGCGCCGGCCGAAATTTCTTTGAGCTCCGATTATTCGTTTCCATGTCTAACGAATGAATTTTACAATTTACAATTTTATTGAGATTAATAAAAATCAATACAATTGAAATACAATACGTAATTTGCATTTCAAGCCAAAGGCTTGTGAGACGTTAAGGAATACGCTTGAGCATACCTTTTTTTCTTCAAATGCTTTCTCGATTACGTCAGTAATTCTATGCGCCTGGTCAACCATCGAATGCTTACTTTTGAACCCAAACTGGTGGTCAGGGATAAGATTATTTTCTTCTATAAATGGTTGGAGACGAAAATTTTGGATATGACTGGAAGAAACGAAATTACGGTTTTACCTCATTCGGCGGTTTTCCTGGTTTTTAAACCATTATGACTTCCGCAACTTTCTTTTGGCTTGGCACGTGTTTTACTCTGAGCGCAGCATTTACAATATGGAGAAGCTTTTCTAGGAAAAACTTTGAGAATCTCTCCGATGATCAAATCATAACCAAGAGCTTTCTAAGGCTTAGATTTTCGATCACATGTAGCGTTGCACTTGTGAGTATTAAATCGTCATCCGGCCTATTGATGTTGTCGTAAACCACTTGACCATCGAACAGTTTAAATGTTTCGCCCAGGTGGGTCGCAAAGACATACGCTTTTTCTCTATCTCCCCTTGCCTATTTATTTTGCTTTAATTTGATTGGCGGCGCAGGGTCCTTGGGCCATTTGGTGCCTTTTATAGCTATCCATTAAGTTAATAATTGGAATCTTTTTTCGCTATTAAACTTTCAAAGTAAAAGCCTATTGCACGATTCTTAAAATCCACAGACGATTCAAGTGTGCTTTATGTTGCGGAGTACGACTCCGTGGCCATTACTTACGCCCTCTTCTTTTTTCCTTGACCAGGCGTAAAAATGCTCGCGAATAAAATAAAAACCATCGACTCGCGAGAGCGAGCATTAAAAATAATTCTTATGGCTCGAGGCTCACGCATAAGAATATTATTTTAGGAGCCAATTTCCTGGGCTCGCTCTCTAGCGAACTTTTGCCTATTTTACTTTACAATAGCTTAAAATACCCTGTACTTGCATCATAACAGCAATACTGAGTGATTTTAATGTTCCCACATGCTTCTCAACCCATCACTGGAGTTTAGTATACTCAGATAGGTTAGGTTAGTTTAGGTTGAAGTGGCTGCCAGCTGAGAAGCGCCAACACACTTAGACCAACAATAGGTCCTTTGTGATACCACGTGGATCATGGGGGAAGTTTCTCCCTACCAGCTCGTTAAAACATTATGAGCTTCTTATGAAGCGTGATAAAAATGCACGTGTTTTAGTTTGGTGAGGCTTCTTGCAATATTCACATAGACAATTTATCATGAATGGCAATTTATCATAACTCTACCAGAATCAAAATATAGCCATCATCTCTGCAAAGTCAATTCCTCCCACATTAATCTTCGATGAACAACGTTAAACAAATCTGGGTTGAATCTACACCCTTATTTAAGCCAGCCAAAAGTCTCGAACTTTTCAAAGCTTTTGGCATCCCGAATACTCGAATCTGTGTTCAGATACATGCCTGAAACCACATTGAAGAATTTATTTTTTAATTTGTGTGCCTTTGTACATTCAAAAAGATATCTACAGGTGCGAGTATTTAAATTTGTCGTCGTTAGTACCAAATTTCAAACCTGCATCAATTTTTTGTGAAAACACACCAAGAATTTGATTGAAATATTTCTTTTACGCCCATCTTTGTAAAAAAAAGTCTTTAAACATATGTATGTATAGCTCCGGCAAGCACTTTGTGAAGAGCTGCTTTTATCTGGAGAAGTAAAAATCTTGTACAGTTTTATTATGCCTGCTTGTCACTCTCATGGCTTTTTTTTTTGCTAAAATTGCGTCAAGCTACGGCCTAAGGTGCTGTACAAGCTTACCTAAAATTACATATCTGAGGACTGCTTCTACCCCGATGAGAGATTGCGATTTTCTTTCTAACCCCAAACCTCATCTAAAACAATGAATTTGCTTGAAACTTCTAAGGATTTTCTTCAAATTTATACTCGAGTATTAAATGGCATACCAACTTTTGCTTATTTTTTAGAAATTCTCGGCTACATCGCAGTCTGCTTGCTTTGAAATAAATATTTTAATAATACGTATGTATATATAACATACGGCACATGCCACACTTTCTATTTAGATAGCAATCGATACACCGGCAAAGAAATTGATAATCATTTCTCATGCATACTAGTACGCGTGTAACAATTTTAAGGACCCGTAAATTATTTCAATTCCGAAGACTCTATAATCTTTCATTTCTTATTATTTTTGCGAATAATCGTCTCTCTTGCTTTGCATTGGTCGGTTGTCTCCGGTTCTGTTGTGAAATATAAAAGCCAATTCACAAATTTTACCTATCATGTGTGTTGGATTCAAGTGAACGATAACTGTCTCCCTCTAGTAAGAAAATGGATTCCAATATAATAGAGGCAAAGCCGAAAATCAAAGGGAGACATATCCTTCAGTAAATCTATACTTCCTGTTCTCAGCCGCAAAACTGAACCGTTTATCTGTGCAATACCACATAAAGTGCATAAGAAAGACAGTGAATATTCTAGTTGAGTCAACCGAAAATCCTGATTTACTCGTACATCGAATTCATTCCACAGCACAAAATAATGCAACATCGTCAAAGAAGCATCGACTTAAATTGCTCTGCGTCCTGGATTACCAACTTAATCTAACCTAACATCTTTAATTCCGTGTCGGAAAATCTTGAAATGAATTCAAGGACTCTTGCAGATGCTGTACCTAAAAAAAAAACCGGAGAGGAAATGACTTTGACTGGTTAAAAGGAAATCCATGCTCATAGATTCGCACGGGGACATGGCCCACAATTGAAAAATGAATCGATGTCATTAACGGTGAACCATTCTCGAAATCTGTCTAAGTATCTCATTAATAATTTACGAGCATGAGTCTCAGAATGGCATGGCATTGATGTGTTTTGAATATTTCAGTGATTTTCTTTTCTTTTTTTTACCTGTAGTGGGTAGGTATCTACTTGAGACTTATCTACACAAAGAAGAGGAATATTTTAATTGATTATACTTGCTTTAAGGATGTGCTCACAATAGAACGGATAAACAACAAAAAAACAGACGTCCATTCAGACGATGAGGGTTTTATGTAAATCCCACGGGTTTATTCTGCCCTCAGCTCGAATTGAGTAATCATAAATATATTTAAATGGTTATCTTCAAATAACACAGATGTCCTCGTTATCCTGATTTTTACCTTAGGTATTTGTTTAAGTGAAATTTCCTCTTAATATCAAGGAGGCGGTATTCTTTATTTCCAAAAAGAATTTGATTTGTAGTCATCATCTCAATTTGTATTTCATCCACGTGGCAAATGTACGAGATACTTTGTTGAGACCTTGTTTATTATATATCCACTATGAAATGATTTCCATGTTACTCAGTTGTTATCATTTTGGGTATCTGGGTGAAAAGGTTCTGACGCAGACATAATGTCTATAGTTGGAAAATTCGTAGAAATTTATAAAATTTTTTGCTCACTTTTCGAATTTTTCTAACATTGCTTTAACGCATACCTACCTACCTACAGGAAAGAAAAACTTGTTGTTATGGTGGAAATACTCACGGAGAGAAACTACGGAGCGTATCTGTCAATGTCCATGTCACTTACAAACCAAAACGTTTTCCTTCCTGGGATAGCCACGCAAGCAAGGACGTGGGAAATCAATCTTCAACCGATTGTTTGTTGTGGACGCCGGATGACTGGCAACCACACATGTTGGTTTTCTGACATGATTTCCCATGTAAATTCGCAGAAAACCCTGATGAAAACTTGTATGAAAACCACAGTATTGTATAAAAGTTATAGGCAAACTATACTGTGATAGAAAGTGTTAGTCATAGCCATCACGTAAACACAATTTTTTATTAATTTTTCAAAAACTTTTCTGGGTTCTACTCAAAAAACTTTTCTTGTGGAGAGCAAAAAGTGTCAAAAAGTTGCATTGAAAAGTTTTAGCATATACGCGTATGTATGAAAGTGGACGTTTTTTTTCGTGCAACCTCAAGGGAGACTGGCGGATAAGTTACATATATCTTGGATTGGTACGTGTTAATCATAATACTTGAAAACTTATTTTATTCGACACCATATTTCATAAATGAGCTTTTTAAATGTTTACTTTATTTAAATGTTAAAGTGATATACTGTCTTTATTTAGGCAGAACAAAACATAAATTTAGCTGAGAGCTATAATTTTAATCATAATCTTGGCTTGACAGACTGGCAGATTGAAAATAATATTCTGGATTTATATGATGCGTCAATATAGCATTCAATTCCATCGCCCTCCTTTTACGTTTACGATTTGATGCAATAGGCACATATTTATTTTTTTTTTTCCGTTAAAATAATAACGAGTGTCACTTTAAATGCAAGGTGGATTCGCCATGCTTACGCGCTGGTCTTAGGGAAGGCGATTTACATCGACAGCATATACATTCGCGGTTACAAGTCAGCTGCTCCAGTTGCACACGCCAAGTTGATTGAGGTCCCCCTCCACTTATTTTCGCCACCTACCGCGAGATCGTCCTTTACTACGCCGTCTATCCGGGGTGGATTCGAAGATTTTCTGGACTGGAACGTTGGGCTCCATCCGCTCTACTCGTATATGACCCAGCCATATTAGTCGCTGTCTGTGAACTCTGCTGGCTAAGTCGATGTCCTTGTTTAAGGCCCTATAGTTCGGCATTTTACCTTCTCCTCCAGTCTCCACCTATGCAGACGGGACCAAAGATCACTCGAAGAACTCTTCTCTCAAAGCAACCAAAGGCATCCTCATCCCATTTTAACAAAGTCCATGACTCTGCGTCATACAGCAGAACTGAGAGTAATTCTTCGTTTGATCTCCCCACTGGTGTCATGTGCGGAGTGTACCATAGAGATTAGGTAGATAAAGTACATTACTACCTCAAAATTATATCTGCCTGCTGTGGCGTTCTGTCGAAAACGGCGATATTGGATGTCCTTTATTGTAGACAGCTTATACTTTATTTTGCTTTCATTGATCACTTAACCCATCTTTGCTGCCTCTGCATCAATACTCGCAAACGCCCCAATACTTGCGAGTAATTGTACAGACTTGTGAAAGGTTGTACCTCCAACGTGGTGTGTGAATTACTCGTATATATAATTCTTTCAAGTATTATATTTAAAAGATCGAATGATAGCGCGTCACCTTGTCTAAGACCTTTTCTGACATCGGACGGTACGGTGGTGTTCTTTCCGACTTTGATGGAGCACACAAACGGAAGAGCTTAGCAGGGATACCGAAACTAGACATCGCTCTGATCGTCATTCTGCACAAACGGAAGAGCTTAGCAGGGATACCGAGACTAGACATGGTTCTGTATAGCTCGTTTCGACACACATTATCTTGGTTGGTTGGATCGGTCCTCGATGAAGATGCACTTAGACCAGAAGTACGACCATTGTACTGCCGATATGTAAGGTGGGTGGGTCACCCCCTTACTCTGGGAATCATTTGCTTCGTTGTATGGAAGCGTTAATTTTAGCCGTGCAGGAGTTGTTGAGATCGTGGAAAAGTGTTCACCTAAGGTGGCATTCCTAATGTTGGCAAGCGCAGGACAAGCCGATAGGAAGTGACTAATGGTCTCTTCCTCCTCTTCATTCCTACAGCTTCTGCAAAAATCGTTGTAGGGGATGCCTAGTCTTTGGGCATGTCTTCCTATGACGCAGTGTCCGATGAGAACGTTTGCTATTTTGGAGAGAGTATTTCTTGGGTCTCAAGAGCCTGATGGACCTAGATTTTTTAAGTGTTGGCCAAGCTTGTCTGGCAGTATTGCATTGGCCTAGATGTTGCCATGGGAGATTGGCCACTTTCTCGTCATCGGTTTGAACAAGGCACTTAACGTAAGACGTTGGCACATCGATGCCGATAATGCTTATGCTGTTTGCACCAGAGGAGCCTTGTCGAGCCAGTTCATCAGCTGCACACTTCACCGGTATTTCACAGTGACCTGGTTCCTAGCAAATGGTGAGGTTGTACTGAATAGCTATCTCGTTAAGAGATACGTGGCAGTCTTTCACTGCCTTAGATCTCGTAGTGCTGAATGCGAGGCTGCTTGACTATCGACGTAGATTGTAATATCCGATGTTGATAGTGTAATATATTAGCCGCTAGCCAGTCAGCGGCCTGACGAACAGCGATAACTTCGGCTTGAAAAACGCTGCAATATTTTGGAAAGTTAAAAGAGAGGTGTATGTCCAGATCTTCTGAGAAGATTCTGGCACCAACTCCGTCCTTGGCTTTGGGCCCATCCATGAAAATTGACAGCGATTCGTTGTATAGAATATCGCGTTGCGTCCACTCAACTCTGTTCGGTATTGAGTGCATGTAGCCACTACTGAAGTCATATTCAGGGGCAGGTGGTCAGTGGAAGTGGGGAGATGAGGGTGCATCGAAAGTATTTTGGCATGTCCCGTATGTTGCTCCTTTCACTGCTTAGAATCTCTCAGTCTTATTGCTAAGCTTATAGCCAATTGTTCACTGGCGATATCAATCGGAAATAGGTGGAGCACGATTTCGAGCGCCCCTATGTGAGAAGTTCTCAGTGCACCGGTAATGCTGAGATAAGCTACTCGCTAAAATTTTCCATTATGGATATGTTGGACTTCTTCTCCAGGGCGGGCCACCATACCAGTACTCCATACATAAGAATCGGTTTTATTACCGACATGTATAGCTAGTGCATAATGCTCGTTTGTAGGTCCCAAGTGGACCCTATTGCTTTCTTGCAAATGCATCGGGCTGCCAGCGATTTCCTGGCACGTTCAACTACATTCTCTTTCCAAATTAGCTTGCGGTCAAGCTTTAGGCCTAAATAGCTAGCAATATTTGAAAGTTTGAGAGTGGATCCTCTTATTTTGTGTAGAGTGAAGTCAGGGAGTTAACGTTTTCTTGTAAAAATAACTAGCTGAGTCTTCGTCGGGTTAACGGAAAGGCTACATTTGTCGGTCCATCTAAGCAGTTCATTAAAAACAGACTGCATGATATCGCCAAGCGTCTGCGGGTATTTGCCTGTTATTAGGATAGCGACATCATCTGCGTAGCCAATGACTTCGCATCGAGTTTTTTTTTCAATTTTTAGAAAGGCTTCGTTGAGCACTAGATTTCATAGCAGTGGATACAGTAAACCCCCTTGAGGGGTGCCTCGATGTGCATGACGTTTAATAGTGCTGGTTCCGAAAGATGCTGTTAGATGCTGTGCTCTATGAAACAACAGATGGGTTCGCAGATGTTAAGCCTGCGTAGGGCTTTGGTAATCGAATTTGTTTCAACGTAGTTAGAAGCTTCCTCTATGTCTAGAAATGACACCAGGGCTGACCCTTTGATTGAGAGTGCTTTTTCAATAGGGTACATGATGGAGTGTAAGGCCATTAAACAGCTTTGCCTATTTGGTAGGCGTGTTGTGACGTGGACAGTAAGATGCTATCACTGTTGGCCTTGATGTGTAGGTCTAGGATTCTTTCTAGAATCTTA
This sequence comes from Brachypalpus laphriformis, assembly GCA_945910035.1. NCBI lineage: Eukaryota > Metazoa > Arthropoda > Insecta > Diptera > Syrphidae > Brachypalpus > Brachypalpus laphriformis. The sequence goes on from OX246755.1 coordinate 133,946,560, forward strand.
AGAATGAAGGACATTGGATTGATTGGTCTAAGGTCCTTTGGAAGCGTGTGCGATCTGAAACCGCACTGATAAACACCTATCAGATTGTTGACGATCGGTTTAAGGCGTTCACATAATATGGCAAACAGGGCCCTATATGAATTCACAGAGTCTCATTTCTTCAGGATCGGGCAAACGATGCTGAGGTTCCATTAATCGAGCATACTTTCGTCTGACCTGATAAGCTGGTGCATACTCATTAACACCTCACCTTCTCCTGCCTTGGAAAGTTCGACTCCAGCAGCTTTGTTGGATTTGACTTTAGATATCGTTATCAATTTATATTCTGAACGGGCTGACTAAATCTAAAAGTGCGTTAAATAAAATGCATTCTCTTCTAAAGAAGGATAATATGCATAACACATGCTATGGAAACACATGGTCCTATGCACGGGAAAACAGTTGTCCTATCCGAATATCGAAGAAATATCTCCATAAAAGTTGTTCTCACTTTCATCATGAAGGTGTAAACCATTGTTCGATACATGTATCTAAACAGGTTGCAATATCAGATATAAGTACGTAAAGTTAGACAAAAAAAAAAAACAACTTATGTGTTATGTACAAATCTGAATATTATTGCATCTATTTGGTGTACTGTGTTCGTTAATAATGATGTGGGCTTTATCAGAAATTAGAAGCTTGCTTGTCACAGGAGTTTAACGCTTAGTATTCAGCAATATTTTTTGACGACATGGATACATATGTACATGTATCTTTCATCTACTTATTTATTTATAATTACATAGTTCATCCTTCCAAATCCAGCAGCAAGCCATTTGTGTTTCTGTTTTTCCTTTTCCTTTCTTTTTGAATTCTCCTACTTTTAAACTCAAAAATCGATCATTCCTCCTTAAAACCAGCAACCCATTACTTAAAAAAAACTCCAAATTCCTTTTCAAATCCACAGACGCAATGAGTCATTGGCCTGTAATTGCTCTTCAATCTTAAGAGTCCCAATCAATTCAATCTTTAATTTTTCTAATTGAATGCTAATCACATCTTCAGTGAATCCGTTGACCGCAACCAATTAATGAAACCACCACACGTCAAACAATGCGGCAAACTCAATAAAAGAAGCAATAAAGCGAAGAAGAGAACTTTCCAAAATCGCCCAAAGAATCGAGACCGAACATCGAAATGAAATCGTAAAAGATACTCGTAGTATTCCAACTGAATGGTGAATAGCTTTAGTAGAACTGGAGCAGAATCAAATAGTGCATAATAAAGAGTAGAGAAGAAAAGGCGATGATTACATCGTAGAAGAGAAGAAAAGAGAAAATCTAGCTGAGTCTTCGTCGGGTTAACGGAAAGGCTACATTTGTCGGTCCATCTAAGCAGTTCATTAAAAACAGACTGCATGATATCGCCAAGCGTCTGCGGGTATTTGCCTGTTATTAGGATAGCGACATCATCTGCGTAGCCAATGACTTCGCATCGAGTTTTTTTTTCAATTTTTAGAAAGGCTTCGTTGAGCACTAGATTTCATAGCAGTGGATACAGTAAACCCCCTTGAGGGGTGCCTCGATGTGCATGACGTTTAATAGTGCTGGTTCCGAAAGATGCTGTTAGATGCTGTGCTCTATGAAACAACAGATGGGTTCGCAGATGTTAAGCCTGCGTAGGGCTTTGGTAATCGAATTTGTTTCAACGTAGTTAGAAGCTTCCTCTATGTCTAGAAATGACACCAGGGCTGACCCTTTGATTGAGAGTGCTTTTTCAATAGGGTACATGATGGAGTGTAAGGCCATTAAACAGCTTTGCCTATTTGGTAGGCGTGTTGTGACGTGGACAGTAAGATGCTATCACTGTTGGCCTTGATGTGTAGGTCTAGGATTCTTTCTAGAATCTTAAGAATGAAGGACATTGGATTGATTGGTCTAAGGTCCTTTGGAAGCGTGTGCGATCTGAAACCGCACTGATAAACACCTATCAGATTGTTGACGATCGGTTTAAGGCGTTCACATAATATGGCAAACAGGGCCCTATATGAATTCACAGAGTCTCATTTCTTCAGGATCGGGCAAACGATGCTGAGGTTCCATTAATCGAGCATACTTTCGTCTGACCTGATAAGCTGGTGCATACTCATTAACACCTCACCTTCTCCTGCCTTGGAAAGTTCGACTCCAGCAGCTTTGTTGGATTTGACTTTAGATATCGTTATCAATTTATATTCTGAACGGGCTGACTAAATCTAAAAGTGCGTTAAATAAAATGCATTCTCTTCTAAAGAAGGATAATATGCATAACACATGCTATGGAAACACATGGTCCTATGCACGGGAAAACAGTTGTCCTATCCGAATATCGAAGAAATATCTCCATAAAAGTTGTTCTCACTTTCATCATGAAGGTGTAAACCATTGTTCGATACATGTATCTAAACAGGTTGCAATATCAGATATAAGTACGTAAAGTTAGACAAAAAAAAAAAACAACTTATGTGTTATGTACAAATCTGAATATTATTGCATCTATTTGGTGTACTGTGTTCGTTAATAATGATGTGGGCTTTATCAGAAATTAGAAGCTTGCTTGTCACAGGAGTTTAACGCTTAGTATTCAGCAATATTTTTTGACGACATGGATACATATGTACATGTATCTTTCATCTACTTATTTATTTATAATTACATAGTTCATCCTTCCAAATCCAGCAGCAAGCCATTTGTGTTTCTGTTTTTCCTTTTCCTTTCTTTTTGAATTCTCCTACTTTTAAACTCAAAAATCGATCATTCCTCCTTAAAACCAGCAACCCATTACTTAAAAAAAACTCCAAATTCCTTTTCAAATCCACAGACGCAATGAGTCATTGGCCTGTAATTGCTCTTCAATCTTAAGAGTCCCAATCAATTCAATCTTTAATTTTTCTAATTGAATGCTAATCACATCTTCAGTGAATCCGTTGACCGCAACCAATTAATGAAACCACCACACGTCAAACAATGCGGCAAACTCAATAAAAGAAGCAATAAAGCGAAGAAGAGAACTTTCCAAAATCGCCCAAAGAATCGAGACCGAACATCGAAATGAAATCGTAAAAGATACTCGTAGTATTCCAACTGAATGGTGAATAGCTTTAGTAGAACTGGAGCAGAATCAAATAGTGCATAATAAAGAGTAGAGAAGAAAAGGCGATGATTACATCGTAGAAGAGAAGAAAAGAGAAAATCCTCTTAAAATCCATATCAATCGGATTTCACAGAAAGAAAAGAAAAAAAAATTCTTTTACTTTTTTCTGGAAACATCCTGAGAATACCAAATGAGCTCAATAAGGTTGGGTATGGTCAGCGGTTGGTTCTTCCAACTTTTCTAACCCAAATTGGTTGATTTTCTCTCATAAATCTATTCGTTTGGATTTTTTTCATTTTTCTCCTTTTCTGGACTATTTGTAAAAAAAAAAAAGAACTCTATCACCTGTCACAGAGTTCGTGATGAAAAGATGCAGCCGAGTCAGCTAATGGCCAATGTCCAAAAACATTTTTCATCATAAATGGGAACATGGCCATAGATTTGCTTAATGAGTGCGGAGAGGTTTCTTAATTTTTGTAGTCACGTTTCGTACGATGTTGCATACTTAGATTGTTTTCGTCAGTCCATCATTCAAAATGATTATGATAGTCGTACGAGCACGAGTATGTAGAAAGAAGATACGAATCGTAAATTGAAGAGGATATTGAATTTTAATGAACTTTTTGCCCATGAGAGGTGGACGTAATCTTCACAGGGTGAGTCTTAGAAAAATATTGGAAGTATGCAGGTTCATAGATACGTACATAGATACTTTTTGTTAACATGCGTCGTTTAGCATCATATTGACGTGAACTTGTTGAACATGGATCTTTCTGCTGTAGGAGTTATTGACGTTTTCCTAAGAATGAATGTATTTACTTAATTCAAGGTACTTGGCTCTGCGAAGTATCGTACTTCTGCAAAAGAGCAATAGTTTTATTCGAATTCATATCCACTCAGCTGTGACAGTGTGTGTCGTAAGAGATACCTTGCATGACAACATGATCTTGAATTGGTGAATGGCTGGTTGCTATAAATGACTGCAACTCTGACGACGTGGGCGCCGTGGCGTAAGTGGTTAGTGCGTCGGATCACTACGCATGAGGTTCCAAGTTCGAATCCCAGAAAACACCAAAAAGTTTTTTCACGGACCCACCTCTCGAGAGCGTCTGACAAACATCCGAGAGTATTGTTGTCATGAAAAAGCTTCTCAAATCGCCGTTCGGATACGGCACTAAACTGCAGGTTCCTTCCATTCGTGCGAAAACTACAACGCACACAACATGAGTGGTTGCGAGAAGCTAGGCCCTGGCACTTTCAAAAGCTGTTGCGCCAAATATTTGTTTTGTTTGTCTGACGACATCTACATCAGCTCTGTTGAAGAGCTTGCATTCGTCGAATTAGTTTAACAATAAGACAGTCATATTGTTGATAGTCAATAGGAAGTCTAAACGAAATGACGGCTCTTTCTGCAAAAGATCTGTGCAGGGTCCATTGGCTAGATATATACATATGTACAATCATCTCTAAATCTATCATTGATGACCTGATTCATTGAAAGCTGTGGTATTAATTGAGATACTATCTCAATATGACACAAGATAGCCACACTGACACGTCGGGCTTCTCATGTTTTTTTTTCTATTTTAGTACTATGTATACTCGTACCAATTGCTATGTCTTTTTGTTTAAAGCATTATTACCAGATTCTTCCCCTAGAAATCAGCCCACCTTGGCGGCATTTTGCACATTATGCTATAAAAAACTCAAGACCTTCGCTTCTGTTGCTGGAATAACTCGTAAGGATAGAGTGCGCAGCAGCAGCTACATACTTCTCCGAACGGATGGTGGTTTAGTCGCGTAGTGCGTATGCCCCCAAACCGGCTTCCAAGACGTGCTATGATTGCTGTGCCATTAGGTAGGCGACTCCCAGGTAGGCCTAGAAATAGATGGCTGGATCAAGTCCGACATCTCTCCTGGAGAAGTCTAGGTATTCCTCCTGTTGAGTTGGAGTCAATGGCAGAGGATCGAGAAGAAAAGGTCCACCTAAGCAACCTACCCCCGCGACCCTTATGAAGGATTAGTGGGCCATTGAAAATGTATGTGTGTATGTAAAACACAAGACCGAGTACTCCCTTGCTGAATATCACTAAACTATGTACGTCTCCTTGAGTTGGAGACGCGTTCGAGTGGTTTTTATTCGGAAAGTTTAAATGCATATAAATGAATCCGCGAAGGGTTTTAGACCCATTAGCTTAACTTCTTTCTGTATATCTCCTTTTTGAGATCGTCAGCCCAGATCGCGGAGCCATACAAGAGTACTGAGTCCGTAACCGACATCAGGAGTCTTCTTTTACTTGCCGTGGGATCTTCTATGTTCGCCATCAGTCTGCTTAGCAATAGGCATGTTTTCGTGACTCTTTCGGATGAGGACTTAATTTGTTCCCAGAACGTGAGCTTCGTATCTATCCTAACTCCTAGATATTTTACTGCTTCCTTAGTGTATATGACTTCCGGACCCAGCTCAAGCTCGATTATTGTGGGTATCCGCTTCCTCGTTGGCAGCACTATCTCGGTTTTCTCCACTGCTAAGCTTAGGCCATGGTCCTCCATCCATGTGTGCACCCGTCTCATGACTTGATTTAGTCTTCTCTTAGCGTCTTCAGTGTCCCGTGCGGCGATCACTGCAGCGATGTCGTCAGCATAGCCGACCAGAAAAGTGTTTTCGGGCATCTCCATGCGAAGAATTCCATCGTAGGAGTTGTTCCATAAATCTGGTCCCAGAATTGAGCCCTGCGCTGCTCCGGCCGTTATTACTTTCTTTTGGGGTCCTTCTGTAGTATCATGAATTAGCTCTCTGTCACTAAGGTAGTCCCTTATCGCCCGTCGAAGATACTACGGGATCCGAAAGTTTTTCCAGGGCGTTCAGCATGTCCATCTCCCTGAGTTGAAGGTATTTCTTAAGTCGAAAGTTGCCAACACAACAACTTTCCTCGAGTAATGGCTGGCCTGATGGGTTACTTGGGCAGCCCTAACCACCTCTTCCACAGCACCTATTGTAGACTGACCTTTTCTTAATCTATGCTGCTTTTCACATGGGTCACCTGCTCTCTCCACTGCTACAGGGAGTCAAGGCTTCAGCATTATCTCGAGAAGTTTTCCTGCAGTATCCAGCATACACAGGGGTTTGTGTCCGCTTTCCTTTTGCTAATCAGCACTAGCCGCTGTGTTTTCCAGGCTTTGGGAAAGATTCCGTGTTCGTAACAGTTGGGGGCACGTACGGGCGATCACTTTTAACACTTGCGCTGGAATACATGTCATAGTAATAAATAAATAAATAAATAAATAAATAAATACCAACAGGTCCGGGGGCCTTCTTGTTTTGCATGGTTCTTGTGGCTTGAAGTAGCTCTTCTTCGCCGAACAGCGGAACTTCACTTCCTTAATGGCTTATGGTAATAAATATTATTCTGTCAAAACTTGACCGAAACGGTTGTCGGATTTGCGGGTGAGGTGGCAATGTTAGTATCGGGAATGTTTCCTTCAGTGATTAGTGAAATCATGGAAGAAACATTGGATAAGGTAAAAAATTGGGGCCACTGAACTGATGCTTATTACCGCCAAAACTAAAATACCGTCCTTTACACCTACAACGCTATACAACCATTTACTTTCTCTATCCTCCAACGTTAGGCTTTTAGGAGTCATGCTAGACTCAAAGTTGAAAATCGAACCTCGATTTGGACTTATACAGCGGTAATATGTCCAATACGTATGTGTCACTAGTTTGATGGCCTGCCCTGAGTAAAGACTACAACATCAAACTAATAAGCAAAGTGCAAAGAACGGCCGTTATAGGTACCATTGGTGACATGCAGACATGCACGACGAAAGTTCTGAATGTGCTTTTGCATCTTCTGCCACTTGACCTCCATATTAAATATATTTCAGCATGTAGTGCGGTCGGACTCAGAGAAACAGGGTCCCCTAGACCGTACGGACACAGGAGAACTGAGGAATACTCTGACCGACTACATCATACCAAAACTAAGTTTTCAACACAAATTCCGAGTCGACTTTCCATTCAGAATGAGGTGAAGTCATAAAAGATTTCAAAATAGAAATTTGTATTAATTCAAAGATGTACTGTGGTCGGAGCGGAAATCTTTTCGGAAAAACTCAAAATATTAGTTTCCTTACACCTTCCCCATTCATACAATTTCTTCCAGGTGAAACTCTGGCAATACGTGAAACCTATCGGATTATAAGACACAATTCTACACCCATCGATAATATCGTAATTTTCACTGATAGTCAGGCTGCTATTAAGGCGCTGATTTTAACAACATCGAGTTCTCAGTTGGTGGAACAGTGTAGGGATACAGGCCGACGAGCTGGCGAGGAGGGTGTTCGCCCTCAATAGATCCATTGCAGAGGTTGTCCTTGTTCCGATGGTAACTGCCAAGAGCGAAATCTTTCCACACTTTTTGTCATTTGCAAACAAAAGGTGGAACAGTCTACAGAATTTCGTCTTTTATAAGCACATCTGCTCGAACTACAATTCAGCCAGAACACAAGATTTTGGAAAAAGGACTTGCTCTGGCGCAAGTGGTTAGTGTGTCGGACCACTGTGTGTGAGGTTCTATGTTCGAATCCTAAAAAAATACCAAACGTTTTTTTTTTTCACGGTACCACCTCTCGCAAACGTCTGACAAACATCCGAGAGTATTGTTGTCACGAGAAAGCTTCTCAAAAAAAATTGCCCTTTGTATACGACACTAAACTGTAGGTCCCTTCCATTCGTGTGAAAAATATAACGCACACAACACGAATGGTTGCGATAAGCTATGGCCAGGCACTTAAAGAGGTGTTGCGGTAATTATTTATTTATTTATTCATAAGGAAATTTCAGAAGAGAGTATCACAGAGTTGATCAGTATCCTAAGTTCCACCGGATCGATTTGAAACCGTTTCCTTTCAACATCCTATCAACACTTTCTAACAAAAAAAAGGTAATTTGAGCCTATGGCATTCAAAATCGCGTTTAAGTGGTAATTGGGCTGCAGTGCATTGCGCAGCGGCAACCACCTCTACAACATACCTGTGTCTATTTACTCCTACTTTAACTCAGATCCTGTATATCCTATGCCACTTAAGATAGCTACCACGCCTATGCGCCATTTAGTTCGTTTCCTGATAGAAGTTTATGAATCTTAGTCCAATATCATTGCCTTTGTAAAGACCAACATATCTAAGTGCTACTCTCGTCGTTTTCTTGGCATTAAAGTTAAAAAATCGCTCCCCCAGGTCCGCCCAGTCTAATTATCCATAAATGAATGAGTTTGTGGGATCAAGATATAAAATTCTCCTTGTTCTTGCAGTCATAGCATTTATTTCTTAAATCCGCAACCTCCACAATTATTGTAAAAAAGAAAACGATAATGCTCCAAAGAAAAAAGAGACCATGATTTTCGATTGTCTTTGATATTATAAAGCCTCTGAAAACAATCCTTTGACTGAGTAGACAAACATCGCACAGTCTGACACGCGATCTACACCTCCAGAATAGTGGAACGCATCTTCAAGGATTTAAGATCGATATTAAAATGTTATCAACTACCAAAATCCGCAAAGTAAAAGCTGCACATTGCGATTTTGTGTTAAGTCAAATTTTTTGTTAGTCCAATCCCCACCCTTAAATAGAAATCGTAGTAAAAAAATAAATTCTATACGTTTCGCCAGAATTTCATATTAACCAATGAGATCTGAACCTGTTATGTCACTGAATAGCTTAACGATTCCATGAATTTATCTCTAGTCATAAACAATTTACATCCTTGTCTAAAGCGGACAAATAAAAAACCTCTCATCAGCTTTATTCAACGACAAGCTAGCCACCCTGTCCAACTTTGACAAAGCCACCAACATATTTGTCCCCCTTCACGTTTCTATTTTTATCCAATTTGATTGCTTTACGATGTGATGATTTGTATGTAACTACTGTTAAACTATAAATGGGTTTCCAAGAGGAACGTGATCGGAACGATATTCCTCTTCGGAATGTATCTACAATGTAAAATCCGAAGAGTCAGTGCACGCTCAGGTACCAGCACTGATTTGCAATTCATGATGTGTTGCATTAGTGGGTTGGTTTCACCCACAAGTGGCGATGATGACTACGAGTGATAGTATCTACAACACATCCACCTCATTCACACTGTGGCCTCTGCTGGTTTTCGAACAAAATTCCATTGCTACCTTGATGGAGTTGTACCTATGGTATTATTTCTTTGAGGTACACTTCATTAATTTAGAAGCTAGTTTTGCAAAATTTGGTAAATTCATTTTAGTTACAATGAAACATTACTCCTTTGCTATACCCTCTGCCACCTTACAAGAGCCCAAGTTGACTAAAAAGTCAAAGGTTCACATCGGGGGCGTCAATTAGTATTTAATAGTCATCCATCATTTATCAGTCGATAATTTCCGGTCAGTCCGGTCATCAATTTACATAGATTCAGCTATTTTATCGGTCGATCGCAATCATAAATGATTTTGAACTTGACTCAGATGTAGACATTCCGGTTGCATAATGAACTGGTCGTCTTCAGGTGAATGGGTAAAAAAAAAATGATTAGAAAAAAATATCTGAGAATGCCGTTGCCTGTCTATTTTTGTAATTAATTAATGCTGAAGTTGTTTGTTTGGATAGTAATCAAGACGGAAATCGGCTTCGACGAAGATGGTATACGTACGACTTCGTTTCATTTTACTTTCATCTTCGAGGCTTGGAATTGTGTAACATTGAATATAAATTTCAAGCCATCATTAGCTACTGATGAGTTGGGCATTCCAAAGTATTTCACTGCGAAAGTAATGAAAGTGAAAATGTAGTAACGATGTATGGTGCTGGTGATGATTTGCAGCGAGGAAGTTATGATTCACGTGAGTTTAATAATTTAATTTACAAATAAATCTCAAGGCAACAACATTGTTAGGCAATTCATTAGAGTGCCCTGGGTATATGGATTGCAAGTGGCTGAGCATGAAAATCTGAACTTATTCAAGCACCTTCTCCCTCTGGTCTGATATGAGAAATATGAGTAATTTACTTTGTCAAGACTGATGGCATCCATGTATCTAAAGACCTTAATATTGTGTTGATAGTGTTTTATAATATTTTTTTGGACATCGAAGTTCTTTTATTTTACATCAATGTGGGAACTAAAAGATACTTATTTATGCAATCTTTTTAGATTCCGAGTTGAATTTCAAATGATTTTTTTGTTTTATTTAGCAATTCTTTAGGGAAGCTAGTGCGTTACCTTGAGAAATGTAAGCAACACCTTTTGCACAAATCACGCGAGAAACAGAGCTTATGCTGATAAAGCTCTGCCGGCTTGCTCATTTTTATTGCGGTAGTAATACGGTTGATTTGATTATAAATAAGACAGATGAATTATGCATTTAAACCATATGTTAATAAAGTGTTACTTTAATCACCACACAGTATTCGGCTGGTAGTTTTGAAGAAACCGGCTGTAGATTCGACGCACATGACAAGTAGGTGTATGGATCTAGGAATTACAAAATCCGCTCACTTTTAGCTTGGTACCAAAGCAATCAAATGTTTATGCATTGATAGACATCTGCCACTAGTATCTATTCAGATTCAAATTGACGTTATAACCTTTATGAATTTTTATGAAAATGATGATTTGATGTTTCTGAATATCTGCGCTACAACCATCACTTGATTTAGACATTAAAATCTCAACTTTAGGTAATGAACTAAAGAATACTGCAAAGAAAACAAGCAACAAGTTAAACAAATGGAGGTGTGGCACAATTGCACTTATAACTTCTGGCGAAGGTTTAACCCAGGGCAGATGTTAAACATATACAAGTTATTGAATTAGACAATTAAATCCATTCTTTTGTCACCTCTCAAGGGAAGCAGTGTATTAACAAAATATGCGCGTCCTAGTGTTTGGATTTCTGCAATACGTTCCAGGTCACTCCAATACATTTCCAAAAAGAAAGCAAGCAAACAACAACATTGCCCACTCTGTGCTGATTGATTCCTATCAGAACTGGATGTAGAATAGAAATTGGGGTGAAAGCACTCTATTTTGTGGCATACCATATTACATTTCAAAATCATTACATACTTTGCCGCTTTTTTTTCGAAGGTAGGGTAAGCCACAGTTACCCCTCAACCAGTAGTTGGCCATTTTCTGACTTTATTGCCTGTTAATAGGCAACAAAAATTACCACAACAACCACAACAGAATCATTCCATAAACATTTTTCTAAAAGTCATACAAACATTCACAGTATAGTTTCGTTAAACTTTAACAAAAAATAAATGAAAATAAATACTTGGCGCAACAGCTCTTTAAGTGCCAGGGCCTAGCTTCTCGCAATCACTCATGTTGTGTACGTTATATTTTCTCACACGAATGGAAGGAACCTACAGTTTAGTGCCGTATCCGAAGGGCAATTTATTTTGAGAAGCCTTCTCGAGAAAGTAATACTCTCGGATGTTTGTCAGACGTTCGCGAGAGGTGGGACCGTGAAAAACCCCTGAAGATAGACTGCATTTAAGGGTACCAGAAGGACCGCGGAAGATGGAACCAGATGCTATCCTGTCTAAAGAAGCGAAACCAACTAACAGCTAAAACAGCTAACTGGTGCATCAACCTCACCAAATGCGGATTCCCTTTGAAGTCCAATGATTTTTTAAATACAGTTCAAACCATTATTTTGAAAGATAAAAGACTTAACCTCTTTATTAATAGTCGACCACGAAATAAGTGGTACAAATCCATTTTAAAAAGAAATTCGGTTCTAAGTCACAGGGCTCCTGAAAACAATGGTCAAGTGGTAATAACAAAAGAAAGTATCAAAAAATTGTTTGAATATTTAGAAAGCTACTTAGACACTATAGATGCTGGTATCATACTGGAGGATCCGGATCGAATCTTTAATGGAGATGAGACAGGTTTTAGTCTTTGTCCAGAAAGTTTATGTATATAGCACCTCGTGGGTATAAGAATCTTAAATATTAATAAGTGAACATGAAATGTATCGTACCTTTTTTTAGTATTTATTATAAAAGAAGGGGGATGAAACTTATATCATTCGAAATGTACTGTGCTGTAATGTGCAGAAAGAAAAAAATAATGTGTGCTTTTTTCCGTTAAATCGGGTAAAATAAAGTTAACATACACACATGATTTGCCAATACAAAATACTTTTACCAATTCAATGGAATGATTTTGGTCGCGTTCATGGCTGTATGTATTGTTTCTCTCGCTGTTTGTTTTTTCTCTTTTTCCTCGGTCGAATTTCGACCACCCGATACTAGTGTATATAAGATGTCACAGACAAAAAAAGAGAAATAGGCTATAACGGTTCTTCTCATTTTTTCCGCAAGTGGCAAAACGTTGCCTCCCTGTGTAGTTTTTCCTTACGTAAGACATCCAAAAGATGTTGTTAAGAGCATGCCAGATAATTAGTTTTTAGGAAAATCTGACACCGGCTGGATGAAGTCAGATACATTTTTTGATTGTATTACGAAAGGATTGGACAAGTGAATAGCAGAAAGAAACGTAAAAAAACCTATGCTATCCATTTTGCCATGATAGAAACATTATTTTGTATGCTCTTCCATCGAACACCACATATAAAGGGTGTTTTATCGCGCGCTACGTCCATTTTATGGTCGACATAATCGTCCACCTGAGCAAGTTATTCGGAACACGATGAATCGTTTTAGCACCACGTACACTCTAGTGGATAATACGCATCCCCAAAGACAACAAACAGTGCGAACAGAAGAAATCATTGCCGTTGTGGAGCGCAGTGTTGAGGAGAATCCGAATGAGTCGATTCGCCATCGTGCACAGTAATTGGAGCTATGCCCATCCACCTTGGGGAAGATTTTACGGAAAGATCTTGGTTTACAAGCTTATAAGATCCAGCTTGTGCAATAGTTCAACTAGTCTATGCCGATAAACCAGAGACGTTGGACGATTTGGAAGTCAACATTCGCCGTGTTATTGTTGATATACGTACGGCCCCAGTTGCTCGAAAAAGTTGTCGAAAATTGGACTTCACGATTGCGCTTCATTCGAGCTAGCCGTGGCGCGCATATGCCCGAAATCATATTTAAACACTAAAGGGCATACAATTATCTATTAAATAAAGCTAATATCATAGACATTAATATTATCTTCAAGTGTTTTATTTCATATTGCATTTGTATACCTCTAAAACAAAAACACATTTTATAATGCAATCTGACGACGTAAGTGTTTTCAAGCCTCTCAAGTCGGAATGGAAAAATACTCTTCATGACTGGGCAATGCAACTTGAAAACATGATCAGCGTTTTGACAAAGTCAACATTTTATCCCATTTCAGAGAGAATTTTGAGGAATTGCCAGAAATTTTCGTTTTCCAAAATGTAAGTTGTATTCGTTCAATCTGGATGAAGTGCGTACACAATAATACTGAAAACGTAGAGAAAACTCCTTTAACATATCATCAAAACAAGTAAAGAAAAAGGATTTCGATGCCGTCATAAAATTTATAAATCTTTTAAGCCAAGACTTAAGTAATTCCGGGATTGATGTCAAAACCGTTCTCGACATCATTCAAATGCGTAAAGGAACTAAAAGCTTTGGAAGTCCACAATATCCTTTTATTCTGCCTTTGTCAACAGAAATCGAACCTATGGTCAACACATGAACTATTATATGCTATTCACTAATTATAAGATATTGTATCTTACTGTGTAGTAGCAAATCGTTGGACTTTAAATTAAAATAAAATAAACAAAATAAATAAAACATCCAATGTCCTTCCAACTATTGTAATAGCAAGTGAACAAGGTAACGTCAGTTTGCCAGTTCTTCATAATGAAAACTTTATTAATGATAGCAATGAGATAACACTGGAGTCATTTGAAGTGACTGAAAATTCGACTTTGATTTCGACCAATATTGAAAAATATCCTGGAAAAGAAAACAAAAAATGACAATGTGAAAACAGAGAGACAGAAAAAGAAGGCGTTGGAAAAGACATACACATATGTATCTTGACATACAATGTGGGAACTTTGAAGTATCGGCAGAAGGTGTTTTAATTCCTGCCGAAACATTGAGTGTGTAGTTTTATTGTTAAAATATCGGTTTTCTTTTTTTCTTTACGTTCTTCCTTTTCCTTTTCAAATTGTCTCTATGCTTCAGAAGGTATTGCTCCAATTCTATTTAAAAAGTATGGATTTTCCATTTTTTCAAGGAGATGGAATCTTTAAATGTTCTTTTTACTATAGGGGATAAGCTTAAGGGTTTTACGTATGTGTTATGAGGAGATAACGGTTTTCGAATTGCGCTTTCGACTGTTATATTTTTAGTTTCTTTTTTGTATTTGCTTCTGATTCAGCGTATTTTTTTCCCCGATAACCAATGATTAGATTTTAGATTTAGATTTAGATAGATTTTAATTTTTATACTAAAAAAATTTAACAAAACAGTGTATAAACAAAAATCGGTTAGCAAAGCATTGCCGTCTGCCTGGTTGACAAAAAGTTAACAATTATTAATAAATTATTAATTATAGCCTAATGGCACAGAAATTAATGAATTCTTTATTTTTCTTCTTTTTCTTTTTCGTTTTCTCAGAAGTTTTCATTCAAAACTCTTTTTCTGTATTGTAATGCAATTTTGCAGTACCTGGTTTGTGTTGTGACGTTATTCTCATTAAGGATTTGCAAGACGTTCTCCGATAAGACATCATTTCCAAACACAGATTTCCTTGTTTCTCGCAAAATTGGGCACTTGCCAACAAAATGAAAAGTATCCTCCCCCTCAGATAAATTGCACATGCCGCAGACTATCGGTAGCTCATCCCTATGGGGTACATAATTCAGTTTTAGGAGCTCTCCACGCAGTTTTAGGACCGTTGCTATTTCTTCTATGCTGTACTCATCCCGGAGGTAATTATTGTACTGCAAGTTGTGGCATAACTGGCTGTAGACTACTCCATGGAGTGACCCTGATGCCTCCTCTAGAAATCTTTCCCTGATCTGCTTATCCACACGCGTGATTAATTGGTAAAGTTTAGGCTTCCAACTCCTCGCATCTTCCACACTAAGCTCCATTCCACTTCCACTAGCTAGTTCCAGCATTTATTTGTACCATCCACTTTTATTTCTTATAGATTGCAGAGCTGCTTCCTTTGGAAGTCTATAGTCTGGCATGTTTAATACTCTAAGCACCTAATCCACTTGTAGCTTTAGGGATTTTACAAAGAGTGGTGATAGGCCTGTCTCCAACATGAGCATGTAATTTGGCGTGTTCGGTGGCAGATGAAATGCTCTCTTTATATACAACCTAAGGAATTTTTCCACTGTTTCAAATTGTTTTCCTCCCCAAACTTGGGCAGCGTAGAGGAGAATGGATCGCGAAACTGATTCAAAAACTTTATATTTGCTGCTATGAGCTATATATTTGTTGTTGAAACATTTTCTCCAAGCAATGTTGATGGCTATTTTCGATTTCGACAATTTCTCTTTAAGGTGCCTTTACATATTGAGATTTCTCGTAAAATACACTCCGAGGTACTTATACTCCTTCACCACTTGGATAATTTCCCCATTGAAGTGCCATTTTTCATTTCCCCAGTTTCTGCTTCCACCTCTTCTAAAAATTATTATTTACCACCAGATTCCACATTTTGCAGTATTCGGAAAGTCGGTTTATTGTAAGCCGTAGAGATTCGGGTGAGTACGACAAAAGCACTACGTCGTCTGCAAAGAGAAGGGCTTTAATCAATACACCTCCATAATCAACCCTAAAAAATCCACTATATCCTCAATGAAGAGTGCAAATAAACTTGGACTGAGAGCACAACCTTGTCTTACCCCTGATCCCGAACAAAACCACTCTGATAAGCCCTCACCATTCCATACAGCTGCTTTGGTATCCCCGTACAAATTTTTAATCACACGTCCGAACTTCAGCGACTTGCCAATGGCAAAGAGTTTATAGAATAAAGCATTTCAGTCCACTGAGTCAAAAGCTGCCTTGAAGTCCACGAATAATGCATATAGTTTCCTATTCCGCAGGAGAAAGGAGTCCACAATACTATTTAAAACAAACACGTGATCAACAGTGGAATATCCTGGTCGAAACCCGCTTGATATTCCTTGAGCAGATTATTAGTATCTGTCCATGCAGTTAGTCGACTTTGCAATATTGATGTAAAAATTTTATATGACGCATTTAAGAACGAAATGCCTCTGTAGTTCCCTGGGTCCATCATACAACCTTTTTTATGAACCGGAAAGATCAGGGCTTCCTTGAAGCGCTGTGGTATTATCCCATTTTTTAAAATGTTGTTGAACAAGTAGATAAGATTCGTATTCAGATCGTTAGTACCATATTTGTAGAATTCGGCTGGTATCCCGTCCGATCCTGCAGCTTTATCATCCTTGAGACTACTAAGTGCCGTTCGCAGCTTTGAGAGTAGATACTATTTATCTGCTGTAATATCGATGTTTCGACATCGAATATTAAGAAATAGCTACATACTCGTACGTGCACCTTACTTATATGTATACCGTTGAAGCAAATGTAAATTACACTCACTGTGATGACGCTTCGTTTGCTAATTACATGGATCGGATGTTACTTTGATTCGCCACACCTATCACGATGCAATGTTATAAAGCACGATTCCGAAATATGTCACTAGGAAAAAAAAACTGAATTTGCACATGTTCAGCGTTGGTTGTTGTTGCTGAGGCGATCATGTACTCGTATATACATACTTACTTACAGTTCGGGTTGAACCTGGGCTTTAACCAACAAGTCTTTCCATTTAGCTCGGTCTTTGGTTAGTTGCCTCCAGTTGCGCAATTCAAGTCGGTCTGTTATCGTGATTCGAAAACTCCGCAGGCCGGAGCTTTGGTGTCCATTCGCTTTACATGTTCTAGCCATCTCAAACGTCCAATACGCAGTCTTTTTACTAGCTCGATGTCGCTGTGCAGCTCATATCGTTCGTTATTGAACCTTTTTCTCTAAAACGCGTCAACGCGAACGGAGCCGAATATCTTACGAGGAATTTTTCTCTCGAATCGACCAAGGATATCTTCATCCGTCTTCGATAAAGTCCATGTTTCATCACTTTAAATTAGGACTGAGATGATCAGGGTAGAGTCTCCTTTATTATTCGAGATAGGGGTTTACTGTTGAATTGCCTTACTAGCCCGAAAAAAAGAGCGATCGCCAAGAGTTGACAGAATTAATAGCAGAGCCAGTGTAGACAAAGTCCCTTATAACCTCGAAGTTATAGCTGTCCACTGTGACGTTCTGTCTTATTCTCCGGTATTGGTATTTGTTGTTGACAGTATATACGTCTTTCGTTTACTCCTGAATGCATTTTGTCTGCTTCTGCTTCAATGCTTGCAATCGTACCGGTGACAGTCCACCGAGTAGGCAAGCAATTGCATAGACTTTTGATAGATTGTGTCTGCGACGTTGGCTTGTGAGTTTCGCACAATCCGTTCAAGCACAATATTAGCCCTTGTGTTAATACGACATACCTGTGTATGTATTCGCATTTTTAAATGAATTTTCCAGTAGCTTCCCAAAAATGAAAACTCAACAAGTTCCAATTAATTTTAAGTACATAAATATATAGGTAGATGAATATCTACTAGATTACACGTTTTTCATACGTACACCGCACTAGCCATACGTGGATAACTGGGTATGCACGTGTTGACTAAGCGTTATGCGACACTCGTATTGACACAAAGGTTAAAGAAGTCACATGACAGCGTGTCACCTTATCTAAAACCTTTTTTGACATCAAATGTCTCGGTGAGGTCATTACCGAACTTGATGGAATGGCGTGTGTTCTCCATCGTCATCCTGCAGAGGCGGACACGTTGGCGGGGACAAATGCGGTCATAACCGGCCTTGAAATCGATAGAGATGTTGAGTATCGATTTGGACTACTTGGGTTTTCTTCATGAACTACCGAAGTTTGAAGAAAAATATCTTATATTCAATGTTGAGGAGACTGATGCCTCTATAATTGGCGCAGTTGAGTGAGTCTCTTTTCTTGTGGATCGGGCAAACGATGTTGGGTTCTATTCATTGAGCATACTTTCTGCCGACCAATTTTACAGAGGAGCTTGTGCATGCTTCATACCAACTCATCTCATCCTGCCTTGAAGATGTCATATTAGTCGCGTTATCCATCTTCTCGTGAGAAACATTAGAGCGTATTATGCTCATTCACATCCCGGACACTTAAGACTTCTTGCCTAAGTCTGCCTCTTATAATAAATCCGCACCCAAATGATCGCTATCCTTGTTGCCTGTAGCAATCGCAGTTTTTCATCCTCCTTTTGCCCGGCCCATCCCATCGCAGTTCTTGTCTGGCAACAGTCTAGGGCCTCCAAAAGTTGCTCGATTGCACGTGGTTTGTAGACGCACCTAACGTTCTACGTGCAGACATCATTGTCATTTTTACGTTTGCAAGGGTCGTGAACAGTAAAATCAGCCGCATCCGAGGCTGTTGGTTGTTTCGTAACTAGGGTTTTGTACTATTTGGGCACCGTGGCGTAAGTGGTTAGTGTGTCGGATCACTACGCCATGAGGTTCCAAGTTCGAATCCCAGAAATCACCAAAAAGTTTTTTCACGCTCCCACCTCTCGCGAGCGTCTGACAAACATCCGAGAGTATTGTTGTCTCGAAAA
Source organism: Brachypalpus laphriformis (assembly GCA_945910035.1). NCBI lineage: Eukaryota > Metazoa > Arthropoda > Insecta > Diptera > Syrphidae > Brachypalpus > Brachypalpus laphriformis. The sequence goes on from OX246755.1 coordinate 133,965,391, forward strand.
AGCTTCTCAAATCGCCGTTCGGAGTCGGCATTAAACTGTAGGTCCCTTCCGTTCGTGTGAAAAATATAACGCACACAACATGAGTGGTTGCGAGAAGCTAGGCCCTGGCACTTTAGAGAGCTGTTGCGCCAAATATTTATTTTATTTATTTTTTGTACTATTTTCGTACAATATTTTTGACAAATAGTAGGTAGGCGATTTTTTCTCAACGTGAATTTCGTCGTCGGTTCCTGAGTCGTGTGGCACTGGGCCAACAATGCAGTAATAAGCCGCTCGCCTCGAGGAGACTCGCTTAATATGGGACAGTAGCAGACGTGGCTGGATCCAGAGCAGCCTTTCGGTGGAGAATATTGTTGTTGTGACAGTAGATGTCCTGGAGGACCCCCAAAACGTCAAATAGATAACGGGCACGCAATCAAGCATCAATAAATGTCATCTACAGCGAATTTCGGTGAAAGACTTGAAAATGTACCCGTACAAAGTGCAAACAGTGCTCAGCTATTGCCTGCAGATCGCAAATCACGTGTAAATTACAACCAAGCCCTCCTAAACCTCGACCGCGATGACGATGATTTTCCATTAAAAATCATCATGAGCGACGAGGCGCATTTGACTTGAAAATCCGCTTGTAATGCATAAAGAGTCCTCTCAAAGTCACTTTTTGGTGCACGGAGCAAAAGTGATTGACATATTTTTTCGAGGATGAAGGTGTCCTTATCAGACCAAAGATACATCGTTTTCCAAATCGAATGCGAGGCTATAACTTTGCAGGAGAGGAGGAATCCGAGGAAAACCAACTGCGTGCGGTTTAGGGAAGAGCTAGATAAATCTGTCAACAATTCAACTAAACTCAGAACGAAACGAAAGGTTGAGGATGCTGTTCAAAACATGACTAGTGTCCTTACCAACGGTTTTGAACTGACGTGCCCAATGACAAAAAACTCCTTAAGAACGCTGGTTCCCTGCTGGAGCCCAGAACTGCAGTGACTTATTAAAGAATCCAGAAAACTTCTAAATAGGTCACTCAAGACAAATTTAGAGGGCGACTGGGATCTTTTTAAATCGAAGCAAAAATACTATGAGAAGTTAATTTGGTTGTCGAAAAGATCGAGACACTCGGTGAAACCAGTAGGTTGGTTATGGTCCTCAAAAGGAGTAAGCCGAACAAACCGGAATAGCTCAGAAAGTCTAATGGCAAATTTACTGAGACGAAAGCGGTAACTTTTAGTCTTCTGCTGGAGACTCACTTTCCTGGCAATCAGATAATCACTATGTCACGGTTTGGCCCGCTTCCTCAGGCTGAGCTTGATCTAGGTCAGAAAACTCGGCACAGCTGCTATATTGGATCAGCCGTGGTAACAGTTGAAGCCATCAAATATGCTGTGGCATCTTTTGATGGTTCCAAATCGCCTGGCACCGATAAAGTACAACCAGCTACGCTGCAACAGGGTATAGATCAGTTCACTGAGATGCAGCATGCCTACCAGCGTGGGAAATCCTGCGAGAGAGCATTTTAAAATTTAGTGGCCAGAATTGAATGCGCCCTTGATAGTAAAGAATACGCGATAGGTATCTTCATAGACATTGAGGGTGCTTTTGACAATGCGACTTTTGACTGCATGTGCGACTCAGCCAGATAACACGGGGTAGATGAAACATTAGTGTTGTGGATTAAAACAATGCTATGCAATGTCCGCAAGGTGGCGTTCTGTCTCCACAATGGTGCATGGTGGTTGACTCTCTGTTGAACACTCTAAATAGTTCCAACGTCTACGCTCAGGCATATGCGGATGATGTTGTTGTGCTTTCTGTCATGCTTGGCGACGGTCTGTGCTAACGCTTGTCTCGGCTGCACGGGAGATTTTCCGAGTACGCCTGGCTCTGCTCTAGATGCTTTGCTGAACTTACCTCCCCTTGATATTTATATCATGGGCTGCACTATCAAAGCCATCCATCGTCTTAGTTGGGGTGGTTTTTGGTATACTCCACACTGGAATTTTGATGGACTTGCGTGACACTTATCTTACGACTCCGGTCTGACGTCTGACGCAATGACACCACAACTTCAGCTGATGTGGAAATTCAGAGTCGACTTTCCTTGTGTTCAGGACCGGCTTCGGCTAGAGTCTGAGCCGGGAATGGAATGCAGTCGTATTTTCACGGACGGCTTCAAAACCAGTCAAGGGTCGGGTGCTGGTGTCTTCGTGGAAGTCGACAACATTCGACTTCTTTTCTCGTTAGGCAAGTATGCGTCTGTTTTCCAAGCGGAAACTTATGCAATCCAAATGGCCATGAACTATGTCGTGAAGAACAGGATGAAGGGCCGTAGTATTTGTGTCTGTAGTGACAGTCAGGCTATGTTTAAGGACTTGCTTAACCCTTTAACCACTTCCAAAGTAGTTCGTGAAACCAAAAATTCTTTGAACTTGGTCGCAAGGCTTAATTCTCTGTCTCTTAACTGGGTCCCAGGTCACACTGGTATCTTGGGGAACGAGATCTCCGATGAGATTGCTAGACAAGGCCCAGAGTATGCTTTCTCATGTCCCGAAACCGCGTTGAGTCTCCCTACGTCCTCGGTTAGGGCTTCCATTGACGACTGTGTTCTTCACGACCAGAATTGTGTGTGGTACGACTCTCCAGGATGTAGATTGACTAAACGTTTGCTCCCGGACGTCTGTAAGAAATCAGGGGCATTCTTGCTGTCTTTCAGCAGAAAAGACTGTAGACAACTTATTGACGTCTTGACAGGCCACTTTGCTTTTGCCAAGCACCTTAACGTGTTGGACTTAAGTGACATTACAATCTGCGACGCTTGTGGAGAGAGCGACAACATCGCGGAACATTACCTCTGTGAGTGTCCAGCCTTTGCTCGTAACAGGTGGCAGATTCTCGATGAGGATGTGGTGAGTGCTAGTACTGTAAGCTCCTCATCACTGAAGTACTTGCTTGGGTTTCTCAGAAAGTCAAGGAAATTCTAATAAAATGGGTAAATCAGGGTTTGCTCTCTGCTAGTACAATGGACCAGTTCCGTCTGAGTGCTACAGTCGAGCGTTTCCTATCACGAAAAAAAAAATTACAAATAAGAGGAGAAAGGACACCACCTTGTGATGTGCTCCTAATACTCGTAATAAACATCCGAACAGTGACGTCGCTAATGTTTGGCAATTTTCTTAGTTAACGAACGAAACTGTGTAAGTAATAAATAATTTAAAGGAAAGTATCCAGTGAAAGCAAACATTATTGATACAGCTGATGGTACATGCCCGCACAATATTATAAAATTTTGAAATCATAAAGCCCACATAAAATATTATACGCAATCCGAAAATTGAATCGCGAATCGTAAATAAACTAAAAATAATTTTTATCTGAAATCAGGAATCAGCCGTCTACTTGAGTGAAAGTGCGAAGTAATTATTGGGTCAATCCCATAACAGTCACATTCAAAGTAAAATTATGGTCCCGAAATAATTACCCAACTTTATAAATGGCAATAATTAATTCATGCGCCATGTGCAAGCCAAAAATTGGACACCATCTCAAATTAAATAATCGCACTCTCAGCACGCCAAATTGATCTAAAATTAGAAAAATGAAAATCGCCCTGCAGAACGCAAATAGTGCGGATGCAAATTCGACAAAAACTCAAATGAGTATAAAATCGTTGAAGAGCTTGTATAATTTCCCTCTCTGATGATCCGACAATTATTAGTGCGGTCTGCGTGAACCACATATTGCATATTGTCATGAACATGAACAATCAATTAAACTCGGCCACATGCGAACATTTTTTGGCACACCATTCACTGACATCATCGGGGAATAATAATAATTTTTCCCACTAGCATCCAATAATCAGCTCAATTGCCATCATCTATCTAATCGAGTTGAATCACTCGACCGTAAGGTCAGGGCAATGCAATTAACACTCTAGCGCCTTATCAATTATGATTTCATTCCAAGCTGTTGCACTGTGAATTGTTAACTTTAATTTTTTACGGCAACATATAATGGTTTTTTAAAAGAGCTTTTAACATTAACTTTTTTGTTAAATTGCTTTAAATGGTGGACAAGGGAGTTTTTGTGACAATTTTTAATCGGAAATAGGTTGTAATTACTCACACAACTTCGCCACCAGATGTAATTTAGTTCGGACTATTAAATTTTAATTTGCGGATACGCAGATGGACAAAAAATTAAGTCGCGCTTTGTTGAGTTTGAACTACTGTTTTAGCTTTATTACGTGTCAAGTGTGTGCTTGGAGGTGACCTTGGCACTCTTATCTGTAATGGGGTGTGAATGTCAATGTTTAACTTGGTTCTGGACAATAGCATTGGTTCTGGTTAGGTAGCACCTCTGGCTGTGACGGGTTCAAGGGATGACTTCACTCACGGTCACTTTTTGTTTTTGTTACCAAATTTGTGGATAAAAATGTGTAAGGATTTAAATTTATGTATTACATACCATAGCACGTTTTGTAGGGATTTTAATGATGTGGATATCGATCTGGGTTCGCACGAAAGAAAGGGTAGGGTATTCAGCAGAACTTCGAATAAATAATTTCTATGGATTCTATAATATTAATGAACAGCATACTGAAATCAGTAAATTACGTGGCAATGAAGCCCAATCAAGTTCTTTCAGTTTGTGCTGTTATATCCTACTGAATGGATATCTGCTTAAATAATAATAATATATAGGTTAAAATTCCGTAAGCCAGATACAAAAAAATGTCATGGAATAGTAGTTAGTTTCGATAAGTCTGCCTGAGCGAAGTAGAAAGTACTTTCATCAAACTGTTGGGTGGAGCACTCATCAAAATAACGAGTGATTTGGCATCTGTTTAGACTCAATACGAACATATCAGCCAGCCAGCGACCCTGGAGTTACACGTAGTACAGTAGTAGCTCACTTCGCTTTCTGTCACTTGATACGAGTACTAATCTCATTTTATTGATTTTCATTTCTACAAGTTTTTAAAAAGGAACCAATTTGTAGTTAATTAATTCTGGTGTGCGTATTGGTACACAGAAGAGGGTACTTTGCTTTAATTAGTGCGGAATGTGCGAAGTAAATATCAAGTACATCGACAGCATGACACCCCACGCATACCATATTTTGTTACAGACAGCAACTCAGTATGTTAATAAACGGAGGGAAACACTTGGCCTCTTAATTTGTTGCTTTTACAAGAATTTTAAGAAAAGCTTCAAGCATGTTTGATGTGCCATCAGCAACGTTTAGTATACACTATGTCAGGGTGGTCATTACATCAACATATGATGAAAAATCCAACCGTATGTGGTGCATTTGACAGTACATGACTTCTTCAAGAAACTACGATTGATCAAACGTCTTTGTGGATACAATTAATATTTTATCTATATCTTTACTTGTACACATAACAAAACTGTAGAGGGTCGAATGTTCTTTTCTGTCTGTAAGCGTATCACGTGGAAACTACTGCACGGATTTTGGTGAAGCTTGGCATAGTGATAGCTTATATCCTGGGTCAACATTTAAGATTTTTTTTAAATGGGGAAATGAAAGACTTCTTACAAATTAGTCAACATGCATCTACACTAATACTTGATCATGATTTCGAACGTACACTCAGTGGAGGAAATATATTTTTTTTTTATTCCACTTTCGCTGTCTCCTCGCAATCATGAGGAGCAGAGCCGAGTGGCTGACGGAAGGCGTATGGTATAGTACCATTTCTTATTCTTCGCTTTCCTTTTCTGTTATACCTGTCTGGCGGGTTATGTTTGTGTGCTGTGAGTGGGGTTGTGTGTGCTCTGGGGATTCCCACTGGGGAAGTAGTGCTTCTTGAGAAAAATAGTGCTTCTTAGTCATCTCATAAGACCAGACTATTGCCTTAGGTAGATAGTTGTCTTCGAAAAAGCTTAGACGAGTTCACGACGACTGACATCCAGCAGAACACTTCTACGATGATTTAGACTGAGTAAGGCAACTAAGGTATCTTCTCCAAGAATTTATAAAAACACGAACCTATGGATGTACACAGTCATAGTATGTCCTATCCTTACATACGATTCAATAGTATGGTGCAAACTAAACAAGGTGCAAACAATAGAATATATAGGCACCATATGTGCTACACAGCCAACTCCGTAAAGATCTCTAAGGGTCTGTCTGCATCTTATACCCGTAGATTTGCTCATAACAAGCATTACAGCACATAGCGCGATCATAATCCGACTCATATTCTGTATTCTCTATCGAGATAACTCGTATTGACGCCGACAGATACATTTTCGCCAAAATAATTTTCACAAAGCATTTCGATGTACAATTCCCCACAAGAACAGAATGACCAAATGAACATGAGATTAAGGACTTCGATTTAAAAATCTACACAGGCGGTTCAAAGGTAGAATGCAGAGTCGGTGCAGGTGTGTTTTCTCAATCCTTGAAAATTTCAAAATCATATAGACTTCTAGACACTGCCAGCGTTCTAGGCGCGTCAAGACAAAAAATTTAGTCATATTCATTGACAGCAAATCTTCTATCAAAACCATTGCCTCGGTTATTATAGTATATCCTCCAAACTAGTAAAAGAATGCCGAAATGAGCTAGCCTCGCTAGACGGTCAATTTAAGTTAACCCTAATTTGGGTTGCAGGAAAAAGTAACGTTTATGGAAACGAACAGGCCGATGAACTGGACAGTCAAGCCTTAGCACTTCACCGTTCACGTCAAGGCAAAAACTTTTTCATTAAACCCAACCTCAGATGGACTTGTGTCATATCTAGAAAGATGTGGTCAAACTACAACAAGGCAAAAACAGACGACTTCCTAAACAGAACGCGTAAAAACACAAGCCCAAAACAGGAGTGAATGGCTGTGCAAATAATCGCCAAAAGAAGAATCGCGCAAAATCCGAAAATGAACGATCGCCCAAAATTTGTTATTTTTTTTAAAATAATTTCTTAAAATCATATCAGTAAAACATATTGTCAATAATAGTAAATAACTGTTATTTCTTAAGTTTTAAACAAGTTGTGTTGTTTGTTACATTAATCTGGTCAAGGCGTTTTGTGCGGGCCAACAGTGGGTAAGTGGCGCGCTTCGCGCGATGCATTTATTTAAACTCCACTTTCCGGAGGGGTTTAGCCGCTCCGCTAGGGGTATATCAACAACTGTCAGACAGGCGCCTGGGGCTAAGTCTATTCGAGGACAATTTTGCGCGGACCAACAGTTGTAGTTATACCAATGTTTCTTACTAATAGCTATTATCGTCAACGGGGCCGTATTTTTGTTTTTTTCTTTTTCCATAAATGTGGCCTTATTTCCATGGTTAAATGTGGTTTAATTTCCAAGTTGTGTTGGAAATAAGTCCCGCCTGGCGTTATTTCCATTTTTCTATGGTAATAAGCCCACATTTTGAATGTGGCCTTATTTCGTAGGGTGCTATTTCACGTCACCGCTTGATACATACTGTAAAAGTCTGGCGGCCAAAACCGCTGTAAGGCTGGGGGAATGCCGATTGTGGTCATTAAGCCCTTAGGGCCATGCCTCCATTTTGTCCCGTTGGAGGACTACCAGCCGATCGACGAAAACTGATCACATGAACCTGATCTTAGCATTTCAAAGGAATTGTGCTACAAGAATTCCTGACAGAATGTACTAAAGAAACCGAAACACCATGAAAAAAAAGGAACTGGCCATCTATACCGACGATTCTAAAATGAACGTTGGCATGGGAGAACCGGAGTTTATTGTGAAGCTCTAGAAATAAACCAATCCTTTAGAAAAAGCGAAGACTGCAACGTCTTTCAGGCCGAAATCATAGCCTGATCCATTGGTAAGACGATCGCTGTTTATATAGATAGCCAGGCCATCGTTAAGGGTATGGACTCTGCTGTAATTAGATCGAGCCTTGTGAGGATCTGCAAATCACTTTTAAACGAGATATCTAGACACAATGCGCTGACCCTCTGTTGGGTACCAGGCCATATGGATATCGAAGGAAACGAAAGGGCTGACGAGTTTGCTAGGAAGGGGTCGGCGTTGGATGCATCGCGGGCCCTCCTTTTTGTAGTGATCCCAATTAGTTTCTTTTGGAAGAAAATATAAAATGAAGCCACCAGTCGAACAAACAGATACTGGGTTTATCTGGACACATGCACAACGGCCAGGGCGCTATGGCCGGCCTTTAGCAAGAAGAGATCAGCTTCTCTGGTAGAACTTTGTCGTCATAATGCACGCCTCATTTCCAGCATAATTACTGGTCACTGTGCCACTGGTATTTATGCAGAACGACTCGGTGTACTGCACAGCGACTATTGTAGAAGTTGCAGAAACGAAGAAGAAATTGAATATGTGCATCACCTGATGTAATCCTGTCTTATCCGTCAGAAAAATGAAGACTTTTGGTAGTTACTTCTTCTCCGAGCTGGAAGATTTACGTTATGTTAAGCTGACCTTCTGAGATTTATATCACTTTCTGGGTAGTTCTAACAGCGGACAATCTCAACTGTGTTTTCAGGGTTCAATAATTGTACACAATGGACCCGAACTATTGGTCTAAGTGAGCAGTAACTCTTTTGTCACAAGGCGCCCATCTACCTAACTTAACCTATCCCCGGTCAACCTGTCCTCTTTGCAAGAATAAGCACAATCACATTATAGTTAAGTTTGAAATCACTGCTATAAAAGCTTCATTTACAGTCATAGTCCAACAAAATTTAAACGTCAATTGAATATGTACTGCTTTCATTAAAAATGGAGAAGTAAAAATATTTCCATATAAATGCGCACATTATATGGCCTTGAGTATAAAAATGAGAACTTACCTGGTTCACCACTTAACCAACAATATCGGTTGCATGCATTATGGAACGATGTCACATCGTTTACCACCAAAATCAACATCTAAGATACTATCTGACTGCAACTTCAAATCTCTTAAAAGTTCATTTAAAAAAAATTCCCAACAGCAAAAAGAAAAACAAAGATGAATACACTTTCAATAGTTCAATTGGGAATCTTGACAAGCCACTCGTACGATCTCTTTCGCCATCTGTGCTTCTAAAATGTCATCTTGCATATTGCCTTGAACTGAAATGCCATTAGACCGTTTGAAGTTTACTCAACCCTAGAGCATTCAACGTTCGCCAATTAGTGAACCACTGCCATCTACCATCTGCCATCTAACTTTCGGTTTCGAAATCTTCTTTCCACGCCATATCGTGAGGCTCCGATGATGACGACGCGGCTACGAGCTGCATTAATCGAGTGTAGGCAGCTACTGCTGCTGCGGGAGTGAGCTCATGGAGTTGACCATAAGCCACTTACAGCACGTGTCCGTGGGCTTTGCTGTCAGTTTAGTTTATGGTTACAGCAGAAAGTGTGATGTAACATGGGAGTTGGAGATATACGAGTATGTAGTGTGATAGTGTTTCCCTTTTCTTTTAGCATTTTTTCACGATTAATGAGCCCCAGATTCTGGAACTGGGAGAATGTTTATTTGAGGAACTTGTTTGCGTGCGGAAGTAAGGAGGAAGAAAAAGAATGTAATTTATAAAGACTTAGGGGTATCGTCTATTTTCGGTAGTTGTTCGAAAATATTGTTTTGGGATTCATTAGTTGCACATTTGCCAAATACCATCGACATTATAGAACAGACTTCTGGAACACCGTGCTTTTTTCTGATGAGAGCAAATTTAACATTTGTAGCTCAAACGGACGTGAACAAGTGTAGAGAAAAAAAAATACAGAGCTCAATCCCTTAAATATTTCAGAAACAGTAAAGCACGGTGGTGGAAATGTAATGGTATTGGGGTATATGGCAGCATCAAGCGTCGGGAATTTAGTGTATTTTGTCTCTTTAATGAATAGATATGATTATTTAAACATCTTAAAGAACAACCTGCAGGACAGTGGTCAGACACAATGACCCCAAACATACTTCCAACGCTGTCAAAGAATGGCTGTTATATAATGTCCAAACCCAGCTTAAAACGCCGCTACAGTTGCCAGAAGAATGCAATTGAGCATTTATTGGAACACCTCGACAGACAGATACATTTTTTTTTTGCCGAGAGCAGGTGAAAATTTTTCTAAAGACACCATAAGGTCCGCGCGTGCTTATAGTAGTGTGAGATTTTTACTCACAAAAAAACCTATCCAGCCTAAGCCGACGTTTATCCAGCAGTTTTATTTTCGCTTACGAGACTCGTGATTTTAAATAAAAAATGTTCGTATGTAATTTGAAAGGAATGTAGCACTTTAGACAGGTTAAATTCCAATGAAAGTTTCTGCGTTTTTCACAACCGGTATATACTATGACGCGAGATCAAAAGGTTTTGTCCTTTGCAGACGACGAATTGCATTGTTCGCATCAAGTATTATAGTTGAATGACGGTACGGTTAAAATGGCCGTGAACACGATCTTTGTGTTTTCGCGCAAATTTTGTTATCTCTTCGACGACGCTGGGAATTCCCAGATCCCGATGAATTCTTCGTTACATACATACCACGGTGTGCTAACAATCGTTCTAATAACTTTATTTTCAAAAATTTGTATGATGTTTCTATTGCTTTTCTTAGTACAACCCCATAGTTGTAAACCATACGCCCACACTGGCTTTAGCACTTCCTTATAGATAAGCAGTTTTTTATGTAGGCTCATCTTCGAATACTTTTCGAGTACTCAGTACATTTGTCGGTGTTTGTTTTCGAGCTCGTCACGTTTCTTTTTTATATGTGATTTCTATTTAAGCTTGACATCTAGTCATTCCTAGATATTTTGCTTCGTTCGCGTATGGTATTTGAGCCGAGTTTAGATATACAGGTAATCTATCCACTTTTTTGAAGGTAAAGTTGACGTGAATAGATTTGATTTCGTTCAACACAATACGCGAAGAATTCGTCCAAAAGTAGACTTTATTAATAGCATGTTGCAGCTTTCCAGTTACTGCTTCAATAGTATCGCCCGTTGTCAATATCGCCGTATCGTCCGCAAACGCTGCAACGACGCAGTTTTTATCCTGCGAAATATCACGCGTGTAGAGTACATATAGAAGTGGGCCAGGGGCACTTCCTTCTAGGACTCCGGCCGGAATCTCCTTAAAGTCAGAGTAATCATTTCCATGCCTAACACGAAAGAAGCTCTCGTTGAGGTATGATCGTAAGATTAGAAAGAGTTGCCCTGGTAGTAGTAGTTAAAATTTATACTCGAAGCCTTCGTACCAAACCTTATCGAAAGCTTGTGAAACGTCCAGAAGCGTTGATCAAATAGAGCAGTTTGATAAGAGCTTTATTCGGCAATTCCTTGACCACCTGCGCCATTATCAAGTCCTAACCCGCAGCTTTTTTCGTCTTTCAATTTGTAATCACTTCCTTCAGTTCAATCAATGCTACTTTTTTTACTTTTAAGTTGTCAGATGTCGTGACTGGGGGGGTCGGGCGCTATCAAAGGGCCGTCAAAAGATACATACGAGTAAGACAACAAAAATTGGGCAAGACGTGACGCAAAATTTCGTAAATTCAATGCCTTTAGGTATGAAGGTTGTTATTGAAGCTAATGAGAAGCCAACGAAGTAGTGAATAAATAAGCTCTAAATAAAAACTTTCATGATGTTCATGTTCCTTCCAACCGCTTACCTACTTTTGTGATTTGAATTTCCTGTTGTTTTTAGTTAGGCCCAAATATTGTTTCTATATTTAGTTACTTTCTTACTTTGAATGTAATATTTTTTAAAGAAATATATGAGTTCTAAAAAAATTTTTTTTATTTCATTTGCATATACAGTCAAACTTCTAACGAACCTTCAAGGGAACAACAAATTGTTTCGTTATAAAGAAGTTTTGTACAAAATTCGTTATATAAACAATTTTATTTTTTTTTAATAACGTAAGTGTTTCTTTATATTTTCAAAGAAAATTGGTAAAAAAAAAGAACTCATTGTAAAGAAATTTATATCATTTTATTTTTTCGTTAAAAACATATCAATTTTCGATTGCACATGAACCGTTTTTTTCTTTGTTTTATTATAAAAATCTTCCAATTTAGAAAAGTGAAAATATAATATATATATATATGTATATATATATATATAATATATTTAATATATATATATATATTATAGCTAATAATCGTTAATCAACGGGAACATAATGACCTGAAGTTTGGTTGCGGACGAACGTAGGTGTTTCAAATCAGATTCCGCGGACACAGCTAGTACATATATTTATAATCGTATTTGAACGTGTACCCACTTAAAAAAGTCATACCTGCGCAAACTTTCCAGCCATTATTCCATACATTTGTGAAACACAAATGTTATTTAGAATAATAATTAGCTTACTGGAGGTGCTATGTGCATGCATACCTGAGATTTCTACCAGGCTGTATAACAGTGGAAGACCTATCACGCGGAAACTATAGACGGATTTCGATGAAACTTAGAATTATATCCTGAGTCAACATTTAGGGTACATTTTTATCAAGGGAAATGAAATTAATTATGTATTCTTAGACCCACCAGACAGAGTGATAATAAGTTTGACATCCGACAATGTAAATAAAAAAAAAAAATCAATTAATTTGTTAAATCTTATCCGATTTTTTTAAATGATTGGCACACGAGATCATTAGCTTGAGCACTTTGTTTAAGTAGATTTGGAGATAAAGTTTTATTAATTTTTTTTTAAGAATCAAAACGAAATAATTTTTTGCTCTACAACGTTGATATGACGTCAAACTTATCCACTAATAAGGAATGCTGGAGATTGTATTTCTACTGATAAGATTAGTAACCGATTTATGTACCGAAATTTATGATAATTACTAGCTGACTGACGCCCGCGATTTTGTTTGCTTGGTCCACAATTATATTAACTATAAACATATGTATTTTACCTGCAGAAGGAATAACATCGAACGCCGTCGTTATCGCTCGCCTGCGTAAAAATATAATATACCATATACATAGCTTTAAGTTTGCGTAGCCATAGGTAGCATAACTATCTAATGCAGTGTTGCCATAAATACAAAATATGCTAAAATTTATCAACAAATACTTTATTATGAAAATAAATTTTGTGGCCAAGCCAGACATTTTTGATATATCTAATCCAAAAGCAACAAGATTATCTGCAGAAATTAACTTCTACCAGAGCTGGAAATGTTGCTATAATATTTTTCTATGCTGAACTGAAATATTTGATTACTACCCCTGATTATTTTTGAATAGAAATGACTATTACCTCATTCGTAATAACGCCCAAAGAACTGTTGCCAATGACTTCTCTTACTTTGGAATTAAAATGAGGTCCTAAGACATTTTTCGTTATTTTAATCTACATTTCAAAACTAATTTCGTCTTCTCTACGTACTTACTAGCTGACTGATCCCGGCAACTTTGTCTGTGGGGTCCATAATAATAAAACATCAAACACCATCGTTATCGCCTCTGCTACAATTTTGAGCGTTTCTTCGCTTATATGGCATGGAACACCGTCTTGCTGGAACCACAGCTCGGATATATCGATGTTCTCGAACTTTTATATGGATGAAGGCCCAAACCCAACCGCAAAATAAGCCGCCTTGACTCTCTGGTGATGCCCAATTCAGCTGATAGGCGCTGAATCGACATTTCTGGATCTTCTTCGATAATGGCCGCTACGGCGCCTATGTTTTCTTCATTTCGCACGAATCTATGCCTGGTTGGTGGCTTAAGGTCTAAAAGAGTGTACTCACGCTCAAACTTTTCCACGGTGCGATGAATTGCCTGCACACTGAAGCCATGATGACGACCGACCTAACGACGATATTCACGTTGCGTATTTACAACTAAGCCAGAATTTCGATAATATTTTTTAATAATTTTCACACGTTCGGCAAGCGTGAAACGATGCATGATGAAATAGCAAACCTTACTGAATATTTTGACAGCTGGATGTCATTGGTAACGTTGACAGCTGCTGAAAAATAACAATTTGAAAAAGCATCATTGCTATCTGGTCACCCTTTATGTTAGACGACCAACTTAACCTCGATAGATATATGGAGTACATATCAACGAAGGCATCAACTGTATACACGGGGTTTTCAAGAATGCTGCCAAATGTTGGGGGCCCAAAAACCACCAGGAAAATACTCCTGTATAGAGTTGTAAGCTCAACAATGCTTCACGCATCTCGAAACTGGTCGGATGCGCTAAAAGTTAAGCAAAATCGTTTGCTGATAAATAGTGTCTACAGACTTACCGCACTACGGCTTGTAGGACTATCTCGAATGAAATGGCGTACGTCATCGCGGGTATGATCCCCGTAGATATGGTGGCTGACGGGGCAAGGAGAATTCGGGATGGAATTATTGGAAACCCGAACTCTACAGAATTAAGGAGACTAGAAAGGGCAGCATGTTAAGGATGTGGCAACAAAGATTGGATGCCTCACACAAGGGAAGGTGAACATGCAGTCTTATTCAGAGGATAGAATCATGAATAAATAAAAGCCACGGAGAGGTAAACTACAAACTGTCACAATTTCTATCAAGCCATGGTAGGTATCGCCGATACCTTCACCGCTTTATACTCGACGACTCGCCAGAGTGCCCAGTATGTCCTGGATGTGACGAAAACTCGGAACATGTTGCTTTTAATTTCCCAAGGTTTCATGAGAAAAAACGGAGATTGGAAAGTGAAATAAAGTAAGGTTTAGTCAGTAAGAATCTGACACTACCGTGTAACTTGGAACACGGAGCCTATGAAAGGTTCCCCCTCCGCTTACAAAAAAAATGTAAAATAAGACAGATATATAGATAGATATATTTGTAGACAGATAGATTATATTGTGAGTGCCGTGGAGCAAGTGGTAAGTGTGTCGGATCACTGCGCGTGAGGTTCCATATTCAAATACCAGGAAACACCAAAAATAATTTTCCCGGGCCCACCTCTCGCGAACGTCTGACAAACATCCGAAAGTAGATTAGATTAGATTACATTATATAAGATTTATTTCAAATTCATTTATAATTCAGATAACATCAGTAATAAGATACAATTTTTTTAAATAACATGTCTAAAGCCGCCTGCCAGAATGACAATTTGTTAATGAAGTATACATACTTAATAAATCTTTATGTTTTAGTAAAGAAAAAGTACGAATAATTTCTCTAAAATGTTTCATTTAAGATTTGACCCAGATATTGTAAGGCCGCTTTTAAATATTTGTACAAACAATTCCAATTATTCCCATTCAGAAAGTAGTGTACTTCCTCCGTAGACAGTTGATTTTGTGCGAAATAAGGTATCCTAAGTTCCCTTCTAGAAAATGCATTATTTTTTCTCTTGCCGACATATTACATAGCGTACATTGTACAGGTTGGTCGTCTCTATATGGTACATAATTCAAAGGTAGAAGTTCTCCCCGTGCTTTAAAAATAACAGATATTGCATCCGTCCCATAATATTCTGCAAAATAACTCTTTCCACTCAGATCATGTGCAAGTTTGGAGTAAAACGCTCTAAAAATTAAGGACTTTGCCTGATCTATAAAAGTGGAATGAAGCTTGCTATCTATGTTTCTTAAGAGATTGTACAGATCCGCCTTGATGTTGTGCACCGTTTCTATCTCCATATTTAGCTCACATTCTGCTCCTTCTGCCAGCTCCCTCCACGTCTCAAAACAGTATACTCTTTTTTTGAATGCGTACCTAGCGACAATCCATGAAAGATGCGTTACTTCCATCTTGAAAACTTTTCTAATGCAGTCGAAATGCATTTTTAGGGTTGTGATGAACATCGCTGGCAGCCCAGTTTCAATATGTAGCATTTAATTTGGAGTAGTCATTGGTAGCTGGAAAATACGTTTTAGGAAGAAACGTAACAGCTGCTCAAGAGAATCCCTCTGCTTGTATCCCCATACTTAGGACACATATAACAATATGGATCTCGCTGTTGCTTCAAATATCATATTTTGTATTTCATTGCGTGGCTGAAGTTTTTATTTGAGAAGCATTCTCTTCATGAATTGTTGATTGCTTTTTTGACTTCCTTTAATTTCAGTTTCAAATGTAAATGAAAGTTATTTCGTAGTGTCAAAGTAACTCCAAGATACTCATACATCCTAACAACTTCTACTGGCTCCCCTTGATATCTCCATCTATCTGTTGATGACTGCCTTCCCATTCCGCTTCCAAAATTGTAACATGCGATTTGTTTTTGTTCACTGTGAGACTCCAAATTTGTTCAATAGTCTTCTAACTTTGTCATCATCATTTGAAGCTTGTGAGGTGTATCCGCTGAAGCCACGATATCATCGGCATACATCAATATTTCCGTAACCTCGTTTCCAACCGTGATTCCTCCATTGAAGGAATTCACAATATCTATATTTATATAGAATAACAAGCAGAGTACTCAGCATACCATACATTCCTGTCGTAGACACGTGGTGATTGAAAACTCTTCACACATCATTATTCCGTTCCATACAGATGATGTATTATTACGATATAATGCTTTCAAAGTTGTGAGGAGCTAAGAAGGAATTCCTACGGGTGATAATTAAAAGAAGAGTAAACTGCTATCCACACAGTCGAAGGCTACCCTTTGTGCGATAGATGTCAACGATGGTGCTCGTTGTGAATATTTGATCTGCTGTTGAATATCCTTGCCGAAGCCCTGCTAGGTACTCGCTTAATGCATTATGCGTCTTAACTAGGCAAATCAATCCCGGGATCCCGAATCCCGGGATCCCGGGATCCCGGACGCTTTTTGCTCTTGAACGATCCCGGGATTGCCAGTCACCAATCCCGGGATTTTCGGGATTGAAAGCTAATTTTATTTGGTACTCTGAACCAAATAGTTAAGTAATTTTTGATTTTTAAAATTTAGATTATTAATTTTTTGTAATCGAAATTAACCTTTGCCTTGCCGTTTTCCAAAAATTATGTACAGAAAAGAAACATATCTAGAATAGGTTAGATTACGGTAGTGCTTGACAGATCCGACGCCGTTGAAGCGCAAATCAAGGTATGCGTTCATCTATTTTATTTGTATTATGGTTTCTTCAGTGCTTATAGGTTCCATGAACTACGCATGCATGTAGTACAGTTATTGCGCATGCGCATACAAACTTAAAGTGTATGTTAGAACTTCGAAGGCGCCATTACCACTTCCTAGACTCACGAAAACCTGTTTTCTTAGAAAAGAAGAAAGTTTTCAAGGAAAGGGGAACACGCTTTGAAAATCATGCAATACCTACAGTGATTGCGCAGCGCATGTAGAATGGTTTCCACTATCCACTACCGAAAAGTTTTTCCACGGTCCCACCTCTCACGAGCGTCTGACAAACATCCGAGAGTATTGTTGTCACGAAAAAGATTCTCAAATCGCCGTTCGGATTCGGTACTAAACTGTAGGTCCCCTCCAGTCGTGTGAAAAATATAACGCACACGACATGAGTGGTTGCGAGAAGCTAGGCCCTGGCACTTAAAGAGCTGTTGCGCCAAATATTTATTTATTTTTATTCCACTATCTAGACACATGAAAACATGTTTAAAGGAGAAAGAGAAACAAGTATTTTCGAACAAGACTGAGCGATGTTGCAAGTGCGTCATAAAAATACTGTACGAGACACAAGTTTAATTATGTTTAGTTTCTATTGTATTTGTGGTGTTCTCGCACGCGTTTTAAATAAAGTACTAGTCCCTATAATTATTGTGTGATTTCAAAAATGTCAAGTGAAACTCATTTTACCAAGCATAACAAAGATTGTGAATCTGACCCATCACCATCAGTTTGGCATCATTTTTACACATCAAAAGATGGAAAAGGTGGACAGTGTAAAAAATGTAAGGCTGTCCTGAAGACTTTGGGAGGTTCAACTAAAGGCTTACACACGCACTTATTAGCCATCCATAAATCCAAAGTGGGAGGTGAACTGAGTATTGCTTCGACTACTCAACAATCAAGAGAGAAGTAAACGGCAGTTTTTTATTTAAAAAGATAAGTCACTTATAATTAATTTCTACATTTTTGTGAGCAATTATCGGAAGTTGATTTTTTCTGTTAAAAACATGACATCAATTTCTTGACCCGTGTATCGGTATTTGGTTTGATTTGTTTTTTTTTTTTACAAAAAAAAAAATATTCTGTCCAATCCCGGGATCCCGGGATTCATTTTTCCAAATCCCGAAATCCCGGGATTGAAAATTAGCTTCGGGATTGAAATCCCTAGTCTTAACCCAATTCATTGACCGATTAAACAGGATGCCTCCGAAAGCTTTTCTTACGGTATTGAGTTTGTCTGCTTTCGTAAAGATAGGGAATACTCGTATTACTGCTGAATCAAAACATGTCGGTACCGGTACGCTTCCATAAATTCTACTACAAACCTGGACCAGACACTCAGCGAAATCATTTGTGCAGTACTTGTTGATTACTACCTGTAGTTCTGGTACTGCAAAAAGCCTTTCCGTGTGATGGTCTTCAATAAACGGCTCGCAATATTGGAATTATAGGGCCATCATATCCGTGTTTAGAAGTGCCTGAAAATGGTTTTTAAGATCAATTGCGGATATTTTTATTGCGGTTCTGACTCTGGAACCTTCGATGTAGTTAATTGCCTTCCAAAAATCTTTAGAATTTCTGCTTGCCGTTATAATTTGAAATTTGCTTTCATAGAAAATACGTTTTATTTTACACATAAATCTTTAAAGTCACTATTTGCCTTAGCGTATTCTTATCTAAAGTAGTTCGTAGTAGACCTTCTGAAAAAAATTCAAGAACGCAAATGCTCTCGCTCGAAGTTTTTCACAGTCTATGTCTAACCATTCTTGTTTTGCACTTTGTTCTCTTCTACTTTCTACAGGTTTTGGTACCGCTTTTCGAATAACTTCTTGTATATGTTGAATTAAAACTGCAATTTCCGAGCTATGTAAGGTATTTAATTCTAGATCAAGCCTTCACTGGTAGCATTCCTTAAACTTGTTTCTCCATTTAAGTTTTGGCAAAGACTTCATATCGGTAACATTTGCGTTCTGCAACTCATCAGCTATTTTTAACTTGCAGCTAATTGTATGCACAACAAAATCACTTACCAGACGCAAGGCAGGAGTTTACCTATGACGGAATTCGTATTTTGTCACACATAAGTAAATTCTCCTTGAAGATCTCCCTTAGTTCTCTCATTTAAGACAGATAAAACAAACGATTCCGTGAGCTTAAGAAGCATTGTGCCTTTCCTATCGATTATAGCGTCCTTTGATTTACTGTTATTGGATATATGAGGTTGGTAAGTAGGTTCCGCACCGCCGTAACACCTTGGTCTTTTCCAATGAGCGTGTTTAAGTCACCGATTATCATTACACTTTCTTGTGGTAGGCTTAGTAGGTCTTCATAAAAAAAACATTCAAATTATCTGCTCAGTGGTTACAGTTCAGACACGTAGGAACTATGCAATATTTGGATCCATCTACAGTTAAGCATGTGGTTGTTGCTTGTTTTTTCATATTTTATAGAACTGCCTAAACTATTTTTGAATCCGAAAATACATCCTCCGCTTGCTCTTCCAAAATTGTGAGTTTTAACTGCTTCGACCCATTTTAATTCATATTCGTGAAATATCGCACTAAATAAATTATATTGATTCTACAATAAAAATGTTTCAAACAGAAGAAATTCATCAAATTCTTTCATAAAATTTAAAAATCGGAGAACAATAACTATTTTTTAAACAAATTGTCCTTGGGATATGGTACTTAGCTGTAGGTCCCTTCCATTCGTGTGAAAAATATAACGCACACAGCATGAGTGGTTCCGAGAAGCTAGGCCCAGGCACTTAAAGAGCTGTTGCCCCAAATACATCTTCTTTTTTTTAGATAGATAGAGTAAGTTCGGGTATTGTGGTATAGGAGTATAATGTGGTACAGGCCGTTTTTTCGAAAACTAAGCTGGCGATTTAAAAAAAAAACGAGTAACACATGTTCTGCCAACTTCAAAGCCATTCACGTTTTTGGTCATTTGTATCGAATATATAATATAATTGGTTGTACTCGAGTTTTTTTTTTTTTTTTTAGCTTTTCAAAAGTTTTTGTTTGTGTTTTATATTTTTGTGCATTACTCATACCTAGGTTACCTCGAAATAAACGATTTGTTCAACTTTATTAAATAATTATTAGTTATTCTGTAAGTATTTTTTTCTTATTTTTTATAAGTAATTTCTTATGTGCATACATCGTCGGCTAATGTGGTACAGCTGCCACGGGTTAATGTGGTATACTATACCTTATTACCCACTTCAAAATTGCTTCGAATTATTGTCCTTTTCTTTTGTTTTGTGTCGTTAGAAAACATGCCAAAAAAATGCAAAATACGAAAACGGGACCTAGAAGATATGAGAAGAGCTATAAGTGCTGTCAAGAAAAAAAAAAGATGAATTCTTCTGGTTTTAAAATCATTTGGAGTCCCACACGCCACACTGCAACGCATGGCTCGCAGTAGCAAATCCGCAGAGGAACTTTTGTCAACAAGATTGCGTCGTAAGCCAATATTCAACGAATCCATTGAAAATGACCTCTTTAGGTATATTTTAGAAATGGAATCCAGATTCTGGAGGCTTACAAGAATGGACATTAGATCCTTGCATTTCCAAATAGCATACAGAAATAACATTGTCAACAAATTTTCCATTAAATCAGAGTGTGCTGGCAAAGATTGGCTTATGCTTTTTGCAAGTGACATAAAAATACGATACGCATTAGATCACCAATTAGAACAGCTTTCAACAGAGCCAGAGTTTTCGCGCTCGAAAATGTCAGTGCATTCTTCGACTTAGACTAAGCACAACTTTCCAGCAGGTCGAATTTGGAACGTCGTCAAAACTGGGCTATCAGTCAAAGCAAACAAAAGTGCTTGCCCAAAAGGGGAAAAAACAAATCGGATCCATGACATCTGCAGAGCGTGGATCTCTCATTATAGTAATTTCCTGCATAAACGCAGACGGGGCTTTCATTCCACATCTTTCCGCGAAAAACCCATAATCCCCTTCTGATAAAAGATGCTCCTCTTGGCTCCGATTTTTCTTGCCATCTGTCTGGATGGCTTCACATCCCTATATTTACTAAATGGTTTCAACATTTCTTGACAGCTACAAAACCATCAAAAGACGATCCGAATTTGTTGTATTTCAACGGAAATAATAGCGCACTCTGCTATTCATAGCCCCAACTTATCACGGTTATATGCAGATGGATGCACTACTACTACAAGCAAGGGGGTACCATCTTGCCTTCCTAACGCACAAATGCAGCCATTGAGCATTTTACTACCATTAATAGATGAATGTGTTGCTAGTACAAGCAAAGGTCTATCATCCTCTATTCTCCACTGTCGAGTTCAAGGTGTGTCAGTCTTTTCGCCATCTACAAACAATTCCAACGCAGATGCAAGCAAAGGGGTTATAACAGCCTGGTAGATATCGCCACCACCTAAAATGAAAAGACCTGCTGCTAGCAACAGAGGAAAAAAATTAAAGGCAACAATATTAACCACTTCGCCATAAACACAAAATTTGCAGAATAGCATTGAAAGAATTCAAAAAAAAAAAAATTGATCCTCACGCAAAGCCTAAACAAGTTAAAAAAACAGCTTAAGAAGGGCCGCGCCTCTAAAAAGGAAGAAATTATTTAATCAAGCGACACCGAACAAAGTCTGATATTAAATGATTCTTATGACAATGAAGAGTTTGGAGATATTCCTCCATCGAAAGAAGTTATGTGCGTCTTTTGCAATCAAATTTGGAATGAGGATAAAGCGATGACCAAATGGATTTCGTGCAATGTGAAATGGTTTGGGCTCACGAAAAATGTATTCCAAAGAAAAGTGCTATATTTCTCTGCCGATCTTGCAAATAAGTTCTATTTCATTTTAAAAGTTCTGGATTTTTGGTAATTTTTAGCCAAGAAGGCATTTCCTTACCATCCTTTCCATTAGATATATATATATTTTTTTTAAATTAACCTTTTCTATAAAAATGTCAAATACGTATATATTCTGTTTCTATGGTTTATGTTGTTTTGTAATAAAAATAAAAACAAAAATATTCTCTCATTTCAAAAGTGTTCTAGTGGCAAGAAATTGAAAAGCGGGTAATGTTGTATAGTATACAACATTAAAATACATAGTACTCGTATACCACAATACCCGCCAATTTTTCAATCGCCACTTTTCGGGTTATGCAACATTTATGGCAACATCTTTTTTATTGTCTGCTCATTAAACTTGTATAAATACCTATTTGAACCCAATAATTCATTCTTAATTTTTAGCTATATATGGTTCGATTCAGAGCGATACTTTTGCAATTATAGTCAAAATAGTACAATAATATGTATACCACAATACCCGAAGTTCCTCTAATATTAAGGCTTTTTATTAACTTATGTGGATATGTATGTACATGAATTTATTTATGTATTTAAATCTAACTCATTTCTCTATTTCTTTTTTATCTGCTCATTTGTTTACTTATTTATTAATGTATTTTTGTATTTGCTGATTTAGTTAGATATTAATTTATCATTACATCTTATTATACTCATATTTCTTATAGTTATTTATCAATTAAATTAGTCCTATATTTGTATTACATTGCTGTTAATAATATCATTATTGATAAGTTTACGCTATTATTAGAATGTAAATACGTAGTTCTTTATTTATTTTATAATTTATATACATAATTATATATGTGCCCATAATTTCTCTTATTTGTTTGTTTATTATTATTTATTTATATTTAAGCATACGTTAACTAGGCATTTTTGAATCTCTTTTTCTTAAACACAGGTGAAAAATATTTGACTAATCTCTGTAATCTAAAATGTGTGGTAACAATTCTTATGTGTTTCCTGTGGAATAAAGATCTATCTTTCGACATTAGCTTACAGATTTTAATTAAAAATAAAAAAAGCACATCGAAATAAGGTCACAAAATGAAACAAAAATTAAATGGTGGTCGCTTAAGCTGATAACTACATATGGCTAGGTGTTAAATCGTCTGTATCACGATGGAAACATTTCTTTAATTGCCCTCTTCACCAGCAAAACGCCCTAGTGTTCTCTTCGCAACTTTCCACCAGACCCCAGCAATTAAACCGATTTCAAGACATTTACCCTGAATGATGACTCACTACATCATCACTATCTCCCCTCTAATGATGACCAGACGACCGACGAAGAAGAAAGTAGCTCGCGAGCATAGACTGAAGTTCATGGTCAATTGATTGTGTGTACGATATGATTAGAATGTATGACATACATTGACGGCCAAGTGTTGTATCTCACTGTTTAGATGTTTTTCTTGTTTTTGTTTTTTTTCTTGACGCCTCAATAAATTCAAGATAATTATAGCTATAAAAAAGAAAAAAAAAAAAAAAAAAGATTTACAAGTTAATTACTTTTGACACCATGTTAAGTAGTTAATTGCTATGAACGGAACTTTGTGGTATTTGTCGATAATTGAACGATACGAGTACGTGTAGTACCGGGAAGTATGTTGTTATATTTTCGGAAGTAGATTGTGTATTCAATTACTGAGAGCCGGTGTTTACAGCGCTGTTAATTTATAGTGGCCTTGTGTAAGGTTCTGTGAAATATGTCGAAAATTGAAAATTTTGTACTTAAGTTCTTTTTTGGGAGCGCTCTATCAATCAACTCGCTATCAACAAAAATTCGTAGAAAGACCAACAATATAAACAATTTTTTAGACTACCCATGTGGAAGTCATTAACGATTATGTAATTCGTTCTAGTTGAGCAGATGTTTCTCGTCTTTTGAAAGAGGAAGATTTGAAATTTAAAGCTGATGCATGCGCTCGTGTCCACAGATGAGAAATAAAAAGATATCCATTTGTTAATCTTGTGCGGAACGGAAACTACACATACAAACGATGTGTATAGTTGTCATTTAGGTTGAGGAATGCAGTTTCATTTTGATCCAGCCGCAACCACTGTAAACAGACGCCCAACTACTTAGTAAACTCCTTATATGAAACTCATGTATAAGTGGATGGAGCTGACACAAGTGACTGTATTTCTGTGTTAGAATACGAGCTTTGTTTTGAAAAATTAATTTAAGCCAAGAGTCATTGAATGATGCTTTGCCATCGTTAGCTTGATCGATGATAAAATGGAAGTTGTTTGCAAATTGCTATCCTCTTAACGGACAGCCTACAAACTGTTAGTAAAAATTGTTTCATTAATGTCATTACACTCAAGTATTTGTTAAGTTACATCAGGCACATTTTTCTGAGAGCAGGTGAAAATCGTAGCGTGAGATTTTCACTCACAAAAACATCTTATCAACACAAATTTATTGCTTCAACAATGAAAACTTTAGCAGATACCTCTCCAACAAAAAGTTCTGCTCGTTCTGCAATTTTGACGCAGTTATTCATTATCCTGTTAAGTAAAAATAAATGTATCTCGTACAAAATTTACTTACTTACGTACTTAAGTGGCGCTACAGTTCGGAGAAAATCTAGGCCTCAACCAACAAACTTTATTGCATCCAGTTGAGTACTCCAACTTGATTGAGGTCCTCTTAAATTTGTGCACACCACCTATGACGAGGTTGCCCTCTACTCCACCTTGGCTCTGTGTTAGATTTGAAAACTCTGCCGGCCGGAGCGTCGGTGTCCATCCGCTCTACATGTCCCAGCATTCTCAAACATCCAATAGTGTAACACTTGGTACTGTGTAATTTTTCATTGCATTTGATATTTTCAATAAGTGCTTGTCCACCAAACGATTTGAAGGCAGTAAAGACATTCTTTTTCTCTTTATCATTGGTAGCCTATTCGTTATGATTTCCCTTGATTTTTGGCGATTGGAATCGGGGTTATTTAGTGCCCTTTTTTCGCTGTTAAGCTATTAATAAGTTCCGATTGCACAAACGATTTACATGTGCTTTATGTTGCGGATCACGCCAAAAACATGCTAGAAAATGATAGCTTAACTAGGCAGTCGCAAGAAGTTGCTCACGGAAATATCAAATGATTCACCAAGAAGTGGCATCCGATTGGTCAATAATAACGCAAATAATACGACAGGTCAATAGCTCTTAAGGGTAAAGTGATAACCAGCTTTGTCGGATTTGGGAATGAAAATAATACGCAAGTTCTGCTCTAACCCATTATCCTGGTAGTAGTAATAGCAACAACTTTTGTTGTTGAGTCTAAAAGCGGCAAATGGTTTCCGAAAACATCCAGACAGATAGAGAAATAAGTGCTCATCATAATACGTAGCTACTCGTATGATAACTTCTCTTCTCCATTAGTTCCGTCCATAGAAGTTTTACGATCGCTTCACTTAATAACTTCATCTTCTGCGAGATTCCACCTCTATAGAAGTCTACTATAAATCTAAGCTTTTTACATTCAGTTATCGTTAGGATTTCTTCCCTTTGGACCACTACCACGGTGGAATCACTCGAAAAAAAAGATTGAGATCATTGGCCATTATATCGTCTCCACCATCGACGAATACGTTTTTCCATAAAGCTGAGATCTCCTGCAGGACGTTCCTCACAGATTTTTTTCAGAACTTGGTAATATATTTCGCAGTTTCTATCCGTGACCCTTTTACTCGTGTTGTTCCGCTGAAAGTTGAAAATGATCGTATAGATTCGAGATGGCAACCGAATTATAGACTGCAATAAAGGTGACGTCTAATTTCCCCTCTGCCTTTAGAGATAGTTGCGATACACATTATTCTGTTTCCATCTCGAAAGAAATTATTTTCTACTAAGTTTGTAGTTTGGTTTGCAGTGTAGTACTGCCGGTGAAGATGCGATTAAGATTGTTCATTAAATTCTTCTCGCAGCCAGACTTAGTAGGAAGGTATACAAAATTTCTCTCCAATTCATCTACGGTTACATTCAATTATAAATTATATTTCCGCGCCAGAAGATGTCACTTTTGAAAGAACAAAGCTTTGTTAGACGGTTAGCCGGCAAGGGCATATATTTAATTAAATAAAGCTTTAGGATGACTGTAAGCAATGGTGGCAAACCTATCTCTACAAATAGCATATATTCCAGAGATTTGCTTGGCAATTCGAATATTGTTTTCAATTATTTTTCAACTTCCTCACTTTGCTGAATTCTTCAAACTTGTACTGCGTGCAACATGACTGATTGTGATATTGCAAGCCGAGATATTCCTTTTCCAATTACTTCTTCAGTTCCAGTTCACGTTTCCCACATAGCGTGCACCACCCTTCCTAAATGAATACGATTAGAGCAATACACGGAATGGGACTAGGGGCTTTGCAACTGACAGTTTGGATTCAGAAAGAAACGAAGCACCAGCAATGCAATACTAGCTGTGTGCGATCTGGAAGGTGAAGCAATTGCGGGAGAGAGATGGCTCGGAGGACAAAACAGTACTGTGCTGTTGTGACACTTGATGTCAAGAACGCGTTCAATTCAGCCGACCGGAGCTGTATACTGTTACGAACGAAGTCGTCGCGTATCCCGGAGCCACCACAAAATTAAAGAACGAAGTCCGTTTATCCCGGAGCCACCAAAATAAATTTTTACCGAAACCGCATGGATGATCACCAATTTCAGCAAGGGCTGTGTTTGACAGCTGCTCCCATGGCGATGTCGGCTGGCTCGAAGCGAACAAATACTGCAGTCCGATTATACCTTATAAGGGTGGGGACATATCACATGATTTTGGCGGAAAATTGGCGGTGGAGGTAATATAGGCGTGGCAAGCTTCGACAAGATGGCGGGCTTGTGAAATTTTCCAGTATAATGACGGTGGAGACTGGATGGCCGTTGGAAGCTAGCGATGGGCCTATAAAAAGCCGCTGCTGGAGGTCAAAAAGCGAGTCGGTCGTGGAGCTTGGCGCAACGAGTCTTAAGGACAAGTTTTTAACACTAGCTTTTTTCAAAATAAAACAAAATTTGAACCCTCTCGGGAACCAGTAAAAACCAGTGTTTGAGTTTTTATTTTCCTCTCCTCAGGTCAGAGTCAATGTCGATCCCGACATTTTTGTAACAATACTAAAAGCACTGAGTGACATGCAGGTACCAGAATACATACTGCGAATAATTGTGAATTACTTCGAAGACATAACCCTCTACTATGGCATAGAAGAGGGACCAAGGAAGTACAAGATTACCAGAGGAGTTCCACAAGGGTCGCTCCTGGGACCAATTTTATGGATCATAATGAACGATGGCATCCTAAAAACACAAAGGCCGAATGGAGTAGACATAATCGGTTATGGTGACGATATTGCAGTTGTAGTAGTGCCCAAAACATAAGAGGAAGTTAGGCAAAACTCCAATCAAACAATCACAAACCTAAAGCTATGGCTACAGACAACACGTTTGGAGCTAGCGGACCAACAAAGCCGATGCCATTCTCATAAGCAGCCGTAAAAAAGTGGAAACCATACCATACGGATCGGTGAGCAAATCATCGAGTCGACGCCATACAACAAGTTCCTGAGAGTGTTGCTGGACCACAAACTCAACTTCAGGGATCACCTAACATAAGCAGGCGAGAAGGCCTCCCGGGCAATAGCGGCACTATGCAGACTAATGCCAAATATTAGGAGACCAAGGCAGCCAACTAGAAATCTTCTAACGACCGTGAGTAAGTTAATACTCCCGTATGCGACCCCAATATGGGCATCAATGACGAGCCGTAAGTCGTACATTAGAACGATGAACTCGGCGCATAGAGTCGCATTTTTAAGGGAACTTTAGAACTATGTCAGCGGATGCGATAAGTGTCATATCAGGCCCAATCCCTATCGATTTAGACGCGAAAAAGACCGCGGCCGTACGTGAAAATGAGCAGGATGACAGAACAACAATGTTAGAAGCTATAAAAGCAGAATGGCAACGTAGATCGAAGGTCACATACAAAGAGCGATGGACATACAAATTGATCCCCGATGTTGGTTAATGGATTAGCAGAAAGCACGGGGAGGTAAACTACTACCTAACACAATTTCTATTGGGGCACGGATGCTACCGGGAGTATCTCTGCAAGCACTCTGAAGGAAAAGTGCAGAACGCGGAGCATGTACTAATGGAATTCCAGGGCTAGAAACATCTCAGAAAGAGCAATTGGCGGCCAAGTGACCCCAAGAAGCCTGATCCCATTTATGTTGGCGAGAAGCGAAGGCTGGGAAACTTTAAACGAAGTAATCACGAGTATGATGTAGCAACTGCGCATAGAGAAACAAGCAACGAGAAGCGCGAGAAACGAAGATCCTGCCGGGTCTGGCAAATGTAAAAGAATTGACGAAATGTCAAACCTGCCCCTGCCAAGGAATACCTTAACTGGCGGTGCCGCAGGGGAGCAACAGGACAGAGAAACAAAAGGGTTTTGTTTTTAGCACGTAACCATGCAGGAGCATGGAGTCGGGCATAACTCGTAGCACGAGCGACAAGTATCCATAAAGCATTTTTACCCCTACCCGCGCATCAAAAAAAAAACCGCCCTCCCAAATATAATTATCTTCAACTTACTCAGGTTCACGCCTGCGGGGATGGTCTTGGTAGTACTTAAATACAAATACAAAAAATACTCAGGTTCACAGTTCACAGTCAGATACGATTTCTTATAATACCCATCGAGAATTATCATCATCTGTCTGAGCCCTTGGGGAGAGTCGGCTATGATGACTATGTGATTTGCATGCATGAAATTCTAATCCACCTGCCACCCCATAAAATCCCACATTGTGGTTGCAAACCATTCAGAAAGGAGCTCGCCATTCCATACTCCTGTTTTTGTTGTCATGAACAACCGATTCAGCCTCTTTGCTGCAAATCCCATACCACTTGAAGTAGCTTAAACGAAAAGATACCAAAGGCTCTCAACGGATTATAGAACCTCTTCGACCGATATAAATTTGCTTCCTAAGATGGGCAGGTTAAATTTAAATTAAAAAAATTAATTTGTTTGGAGAGCTGTTCTGGAACCCAAATGTTCGTCTCACTACAGTGTTGACTTAGGCTGTGATTTTGAAAAGAAATGACTTCTAAGTGACGTGTGCTACGATTGTGCAAATGCCAGCACATTTACCATATTATCTACGTGGGGACTAACAAAAGTTCGCTTAGTTAATTGAATAATAAAACACAAAAATAATTTTAACTATAGATATTTAATCTTCATTCTTTTTTTTAATTTCTCCACATAATTCCCATTTATTTCAATACATTTCTTCAGCCGATAGATTCAACTTTTAAAATCCTCTTTTTGGAGCTTTTCGATTTCGACATTGAGTGCATTAATAATCTCATCATTAGATGTGAAGATTTTTGCCTTCAAATCTTTTTTATTTTCGGAAACAGCCAAAAGTCACACGGTGCTGGATCCGGAGAATAAGGTGCTGGGCGAGTTTCATTGATGCCCGAGAACGCAAGAAAGTTGTTGGTTTTTTCAGCAGTGTGCGCAGGTGCATTGTCGTGGTGCAAAAACTAGCGGCGGAGCTCCTCTTTTTGTCGGTGTCCTACAAAATTTTAGAAAACTTGTGGTAAGCAAGTCTCAGCATAGCAATTAGCAGTAACTGTCTGAATAGTTTTAAGCTGGATGACGGCGACCATTTTCGCCCTTGTGAAGTACATCGACATCATAACTTTTGTCGCTGACTTTTGTTGTTTGGCCTTTACTGGAGGATTTGCACCTTCTGGGCTCCAAACCATGGACTGTTGTTTGGTTTCCGAGTCGTACTTGTAAAGCCAAGATTCATCACCTGTAACGATCTTATTGAAGCAGCTTGACTCTCCATTTTCAAACTTATCCAGGAAATATTAAGCAAAACGAACACGAGCCTCTTTTTGCTCTCCATTTAACATTTTTGGAACCCATCGAGCTGACTTCTTCGAATATTTCAGGTGATAATTTAAAATTCGTGACAGCCATAGCATTCAAGCCTAATTCATTCGCTATCACCTCCTGTGTCATCCTGCCATCTTCGTCAATTTTAGCTTTCACCAAGGCCACATTTGTATCGTCGGTCGAGGATTTGAGCCGACCTTCACGAGATTCGTGCTCCACAGAAAAATGGCCAGTCTGGGATCTTCGAAACCACTTTGAAATAGTAACAAGGGTGCATTTATTTCGTATGTATTTTGACAATCGTGCAGAATTTTGACTGGCGTGAGTTGACGTCGAAATCCGAAGAGAATGGCAAAACGAATTTCTTCCTGTGTTGGCGGTGGAACTTCAACCGAGCTTACGTCACTAATTTTTCTCTTTCTCGGCTTCATTTTTACCTATTATTCTGAAATTTGGAAATAAATATTGTTAGATTATAAGCTACGGAAATGCATCTTTTTTCTCAAAAACTACTAAATTGCCACCAACTAAGCGAACTTTTGTTAGTCCGTCCGTATCTGCATGCCGAAAGTTTTCACTTCGAGAGCAATTACCCCTTAATACAGAGCCTTTTAATATATATTTGGTTCCGATGTCCAAATACCAGTTAATTTCGTAATTTAAGCATTTATATCTTTCAGAAAAATACACTTAAAATCTTCTTCCAAACATGGAAGCGGAGCTCCACTCGTCTAGAATGCAAAGGCTTTCACTATACCATTAACTTAAACGAACAGGGGTATGCGAAGTACACTACCACGGCTTTCCAAATTTTGATTTCTAGAATCCCGGAAGAATGTTTTTGTAGTTTTGATTGATATCTGTTTTCCTCTTAAGAACTCTAAGCAACGCGATTCCTAGATAAGTGTGCTTCTTGTTGAATGCATGCAAATAATTGAGTGTTAGGCATTCATTACCTTCTTGTTAGCTTTTCTCATGGAGTCAAATTGCCTTTAGCATTTAATTTCATTAAGCAATTAAATTTACATAAAACCGGTACAGGTACAACGATCGAAAGTACCACTTCCCATCATTATGAGCAAAACTGTTTGTACAAGGGCCTAACAATTCCCATAAATAAGCTGTAATTACTAGAGACACTTCTAAATCTCTTCAAAACAAGCAAACTATTTCCCACCCAAGAGATTATGACCGACATACATATTATTACAAAACCAACAAACCAATTTCCATAAGCCGGGGAATCTTATTAAAGCGCACTCACATTTGTATAATTAATTGCATAACCCTTCGCTATTTGTCTGATAATGTTGCTGGACGGAGTTAAACGAGCTTAATACCCTTTTTTGTTTACTTGTGTGTAGAGTCGAAGTTTTGTCGTTTAATGGATGTGCAACTCCGAGTGGAAACCATGATTAAATGTTGACATAACTGGCTAATTGGATTATGGACACGCAAGAGTACTGCGAGGACTAACTGCCTAATTGTGTCCTTTTTTGTTGTTGTCGTCAAGTCCAATATGAATGATGATAACAAATGGGTGTGTGGGATTAATGAGCTGGTTATATAATTCAAGACTTTTCATAGAATTAGGGTGGTATAGCAAAACTTTTATTTTTAATGTCGGTAGGTGTGTTGGACATGAAGCGCCTTAATGATGAGAGTGCTATTAGTCTTCGTAGAAAGTCCTTGAATATTCACTCTCTTTGCAAGTGTGGGTATACAAAGGGTGAATAATATTTGACAGAAATTATATAATGCCTATTCGTGATGCACATCCATTAACGCCTTTACACTTGACAAAACCCTTCCAATTTTTTGAAGCATGCGTGCTCATAAACCTTTATGAAGGTGTAGTATCAACGGGGAGAAGGCTCACATTGAAGATGGTCTAATAATTAAAGCTGAAACTTGCTACATTAATAACCGATAAATAGTACTGATTTTCCATACATCCCGATTTGGGAAAGCCAATCTTGCTTAACGTCAACATAGTAAGCACATGGTTTCCTCATCTCAATATTCATAAGCAGACATGACGGCCCAATGATCATGTAACGATCAACCAAGTTGATCATATTACAATCCACGCAAGACATGCCTTCAGTATTCTGGATATCCGGACCTTCCAAGCGGCCAAAAAAAAAACTCGGATCATTACCTTCTTGTAGCCAAGGTACGTATGTCGATAAGCCAAACTGAGCAACAAAGAAGAATCACCGTGAGAAAAATTAACGTTGAAAAGCTACAATCGCAAGAGATCGCCAGAGTCTTCGCTGAACCCGTATCCCGAAATCTCACAATCACCCCTATGCCGCCAGCATCTTCGCTGAACCCGTATCCCGAAATATCTCAATCACCCCTATGCCGCCAGCATCAAGTGCCGAAGACCAGTGGCAATGCTGCCAACATGCCATCAGAAACGCCGCGACTGATCTACTGGGTTTCGCTCGCATACCACCGCGAAACCCCTGGTTTGACGAAGAATGCCAGCAAGTGCATGCAGCAAAACAAAACGCATATAAAGTGGCGCTGCAAAGGAAGACAAGAGCAGCACTTGAGCTCTACGAGCAAAAGAGACGGGAAGAACATCGACTTCTCCAAAAGAAGAAGAAAGAGCATGAGAAGCGCGCGTTTGAGAATATCGAGAGCCTATACTCCAGGAACAATGTACGGAAGTTTTACCAAAAGGTAAAAAGAGCGTATCAGAGAAGCAAAACGCGTACAGAAACTTGTAGAGATGAAAATGAAAACCTCATAGTAGAATCACAGTCGGTGCTGAGAATATGGAAAATTTACTCTTGCAGACTATATAACGGCGGCGAAGAGCAACATCCTGCTGTCAGGCAGAATGAACCATTCAACATAGACGATGACAGTCAAAATTTCCGTCCACCTGACCAAAACAAAGTGAACATGGCAATATCCAAACTAAAATCCAACAAGGCTGCTGGAACTGACGGCTTACCGGTCGAACTTTTCAAGGCAGTTGGTGATGAATTGGTAGAGTGCATACACCAACTTATCTCTAAGATTTGGTCAGACGAGTGTATGCTTGATGAATGGAATCACAGCATCGTTTGCCCGATCCACAAGAAAGGGGAACCCCTCAACTGCGCCAACATCAGCCTCCTCAACATCGCATATAAGATCTTTTCTGCGATATTGTGTGAACGCCCGAAAGAGCCTTTTATCGACAGCCTGATTGGGCCCTATCAGTGTGGCTTCAGGTCTGCAGAGTCCACCATCGATAAAATCTTCATACTTCGATAGATCCTGGAGAAAACTCAAGAATTACAAATCGATACTCATCATCTCTTTATCGTTTTCAAGGCCGTCTATGGCAGCATCTATAGAGAAGACCTTTATAGAGCCATGTCTAGTTTTGATATCCCTGCCAAACTTGTTCGTCTGTGCAGGATGACGATGGAGAACGCTCGCTGCTCCATCAAGTTCGGTAATGACATCACCGAGACCTTTGATGTCAAAAATGGTTTCAGAGAAGGTGACGCGATGCATGCGACTTCTTGAATATTGTACTTCAACTGATTGTGCAGAGCTCA
This sequence comes from Brachypalpus laphriformis, assembly GCA_945910035.1. NCBI lineage: Eukaryota > Metazoa > Arthropoda > Insecta > Diptera > Syrphidae > Brachypalpus > Brachypalpus laphriformis. The sequence goes on from OX246755.1 coordinate 133,998,803, forward strand.
CAAGGAAACACCAGAGACACAATCTATCAACAGTTCGTACAGCTGCTTGCATACGCCGACGATATTGGCATAATGGGAAGAACTCAGTGGGCTGTCACCGGCGCGTTTTCAAGCATCGAAGCAGAAGCGGCCAAAATGGGTTTAGCGATAAACGAGGGCAGAGCCACGTATACGCTGTCGACAAGAAGGGACAACCACCACCGACGAATTGGACAGAACGCCATAGTGGGCAGCTATAACTTCGAGGTAGTAAGGGACTTTGTCTACCTTGCCAATCGTTGTTTTTTTGGGCTTATAAGGCTATTCGATAGTAAAGCCCTATCTCGAAAAACTAAGGAGACTCTGTGTAAGACGGCGCTGAAACATGGACTTTATTAAAAGAGGATGAAGATATCCTTGGTCGCTTCGAGAAAAAAATTCTTCGTAAGATATACGGTTCCGTTTGCGTTGACGGGTTTTGGAGGAGAAGATTCAATCACGAACACGAGCTGTACAGCGACATCGACCTGGTCAAAAACTGCGTATTGGACATCTGAGATGGCTAGAACATGTAGAGCGAATGGACACCAACGCTCCGGCCCGCAGACTCTTCGAATCTAACCCGAGGGAAGATGCAGTAGAGGACGTCTTCGCCGTAAGTGTCGCGCACAAGTTCAAGGGGACCTCGACTAACTTGTAGTGCGCAACTGGAGGTAATTAGCTAAAGACCGAGCTAAATGGAGGCTTGTTGGTTGAGGCCCAGGTTAACGCCGAACTGTAGCGCCACCTAAGTAAGTAAGTAACGATCTAAAACGTTCTAAGCATTTGATTTCTCCTTAAGTACCTTATTCAAATTGACGCCGAGAAAGTAGCCAATCACCGATGGCAACATCTAGACCAATGTTATACCGCCAGACAGCTCTGGCCGACACTCAATAAATCCAGGTCCATCGGACTCTTGAAGCACAAGCGAGGAACCCTCTCAAAAATAACAAATGTCCTCACTGGACACTGCGTTATAGGAAGACATGCCCAAAGATTAGGTATCCCTCATAATGACTTCTGCAGAAGCTGCAGAGATGAAGAGGAAGAACAGACCATCAGTCATCTCCTGTGCACCTGTCCTGCGCTCGCCAACATCAGGAAGGTCACTCTGGGTGAATACTCCTACAATGATCTTAATGATCTCGGCAACGCCTGCACGGCTAAAATTCACGCCTTCATTCAACGAAGCAAATGGTTCCAAGAGTAAGAGGGAGGGAGACATTTGCGCGGCGATGAGGAGGACATCTTACGCAGATGGAGCGAGCACTTTTCAAAATTGCTCAATCCCGAACAGGACACTGATGATAACAGACCTATGAGAGTAGGGCGGAAAGTAGTCCTACGGTAGAGGAAGTAACAAAGCGCTAAAAGTTGGCAAATCTGCTGGTGTGGATGAAATCCGGCCAGAAATGCTCAGGGCTTTAGGTAAAGAGGGAGTGCAATGGCTCTCGCGTGTCATTAATGTGGCCCGGGAATGCGGTGAAACACCTGCTGAGGGGCAAATGTGGTGATTGTTTCTCTTTTTAAAACAAGGGGACAAAAACTACAGTGGCATATCTCTTTTAAGTCTCCCTGGAAAAGTCTTCACTAAGGTGCTAGAAACGCGTTTCAGAGCTGCGATTGAGGACAGTTTAGAGTATAAGCAATGCAATTTTTGTCCCGTTAGAAGCACAACTGGCCAGTTATTCACTCTCAGAATGGTTCCTTAGAAGGCCTGGGAGTATGCTAAACCGGTCTACGCTTGTTTTGTGGATTTGGAAAAAGCACATGATAGGGTCCCTTGAGACAAACTCTGGAGTGTTCTGCAGGAGTATGGGATTGATGGTTCTCTGTTAAGGGCGATTCAGTCTTTATATACAAACTGTAAAAGCTGTGTTCAAATAAATTGTGTTAAATCAACTGTGGGCATTGGACTCCACCAAGGGTGCATTTTGTCACCTCTCCTCTTCATTCCGTATTTGGACTAGATATTGCAGCGCAGCCGTGGCGGAAAATTTGTCATTTACTCTTTGCAGATGATTTGGTCATCCTTGGGTCTTGTCAAACTGAACTTCAGCGTGCACTCGAAAAGTTTGTAGCCGTTTGCCATGATGCTAGAATTAAGATCAACGTGAACAAATCGGAAGTAATGGTCATTTCAAAAACACCCATTCAGCGCACTCTGCATATTAGTAGAGTCCCACTGAAGCAGGTGGATACATTTAAGTACCTCGGGGTCTTGTTCATGAGTGATGGAAATAGCAATGCCGAGTTATCCTGTAGAATTGGTCAAGCTAGATCAATTTTGAGAGAGCTTGGTCGATCTTCTTCTTCTTCTTCCTTTTATCAGCGAGGTTATGATCCGAAAACAAGGGATCACAACCCTTCCACTTCACCGCATTTCTACTGATCCGCCTGTGGGGTTCGCCTATTTGACCTCACAAAATATCGGCAGGCCTGCCGATTTTGGATCACTCGGTTACTGAGGCCAATGAAATGCCGATGTCGTCGCATTTGTGTGATCCAGGCGTTTATAGGCCTGCCTTTCCTACATCGCGATGTCTTTCGAACGCGCATAGATATTGCCTTTTTAACAGGGCTCAAATGATCTCTTCTTTGAACGTGGCAATACCAGCTGAGCCGGTCGCGCTCTATTTTTTGTACGATGGTTTCCTTGATGTGAAAGCTTCCACGGATCTTCGAACTTCTTATTCCATCAAGCTTTGTCACTCCTGCTGTAATGCGAAGCATCTTCATCTCAGCTGCAGTTAATTTACTCTCATACTTTTTGTACATCGTCCAACATTGTGAACCGTATGTGAGCGCTGGACGTACAACTGCGGTGTAGAGCCTTCCTTTCAACTTAGGGGGCATTTTTCTGTCACAGAAGATAGCGGAATTTTCTCGCCACTTCATGCACCCTACGCTTACGCGATGATTGATGTCGTCATCACAAGATGCTTTGCTATTGATCATAGATCCCAGATATTTGAACTTTTCGCACTTGGGAAGCACTGTTCCATTCAAATAAATGTCTGGAATAGGCCTGAGTGGATCAGAGAACGGGCAGCACAAGTACTCTGTCTTTTTTGAATTAATGCGAGACCCATTTCCCTCGAAAACGTCCACCCACACATCAAGTGCTCGTTGCAGGGATGTAGGATCCTCACTTATGATGGCTCCATCGTCAGCAAAGAATAATTGATGTACCTTGGGGTCCATCACTTTACCTTCTAGCAGATAACCAAGGACTGTAATAAAGAGCAAATGACTTGACTCGATGCCGAACAAGCAGGTTTCCGCTCTGGATCCTCCTGTGCCGACCACATCAACACCCTGCGGATTATCATCGAACAGTGTGTCGAATATCGATCGCCACTGCACCTGCTGTTCATCGATTTTGAGAAGGCGTTCGATAGTGTCAACAGGGAGTTTATTTGGCGTGCCTTACGCAGGAGAGGCATTCCCGATAAACTAATTGCTATTATCAAAGCTACATATGAAGGCTCCAAATGTCACGTTCTGCACAGGGGAAGGTTGTCTGAGGAATTTGAGATCCAAAGTGGGGTAAGACAAGGCTGTATCCTTTCACCAATATTATTCCTATTGGTGATTAGCGATGTGCTTCATGCAGCTTTGTCGACGGGAAACGGAGGAATTCGATGGACTCTTACATCTCAACTGAAGCATCTTGACTACGCAGACGATGTATGCTTACTCTCCCACAGAATTATGGACCTCCACCAAATGACAGCAGATGTGGAGAGGGAGGCAGGTGTCGTCGGGCTGAAAATTAATACGACAAAAACTAAAATCATCAGCCTTGGAACTAACTCATCGGCTCAAATATGCATTGCTGGACAACCGGTAGAGAGAGTAGAGGATTTCCAGTATCTTGGGAGTATTGTCTCGACCGATGGTGGAACCGAACTGGATATAGCCAACAGGATCGCCAAAGCAAAGTCCGCGTTCGGGATGTTGTCCAAAATATGGCGAAGCAATGCAATCAGTTTGAGCACCAAAATAAGACTGTTCCGCTCCAACGTTGAATCCGTGCTGCTATATGGTTCCAGCACGTGGAGAGTGACCACTACTATCACCAGAATGCTGCAAACGTTCGTTAATAGGTGTCTGCGCAATATCTTACGGATTTTCTGGCCCAATCGTATCTCTAACGAACACCTTTACGAGAGAACGGGTCAGGAACCAATAGGCACAACTATCCAACGGCGGAAGTGGCAGTGGATTGGTCACACGTTCCGAAAGGGTGACAGCTCCATAGCGAACCATGCTATGCAATGGAACCCTCTAACTCAGGATGGCAGAAGACCTGGCGGTCCGCGGAAAACATGGCGCAGAACAGTCGAGAAGGAGGCACGGCAGTTAGGGAAAAGTTGGGGAGAACTCAGACACATTGCCAGAAACCGTACACGATGGCACGTAGGCGTAGTAGAGGCCCTAGGACCCACAAGGGGATACAGGACATAAGTAAAAGTAAGTAAATGACTTAAAACGCTTCCCTGGTGTACCCCGACTTTGATTGGGAACTCTTCGGTTGCTCCAGCGGGGCATCTTACTCTTGTCTTTGCTCCTTCGTACATGTCCATGATCATCTGTACATAGATTTCTGGAACCCCTCGATGTCTTAGCGCCACCCATATCAAATCTCGTGGTTGTCTGTCGAATGCCTTTTCAAAGTCAACCAATACAATATGCAAATCCTTAAAGGAATCACGATGTTTTTCCATTATAATCCTTATACTTTGGATTGCATCTGTGGTTGATTTACCCGAGACAAACCCGCACTGATCATCAGATAGCCGTATTATTTTTCGCAGTCGGCCACCTAATACCCGCTCAACGATCTTCATGGCGTGTGACATCAGCTTGATCGAACGGTAGCTATCACAGTTTCGCGTATCACCCTTCCCTTTGTATACAGGGAGAAGGTAACTTTCCCTCCATTGATTCGGCATTGGATCACCTCTCACGAATTTGGAGATGAGAATTCTGAGCCATCTGAACCCGACGTCTCCCATCTTTTTCCAGAACTCAGAGGGCATCTCATCTGGCCCAACCGCTTTTCGTTTTTTGGAGTATTTGACCGCCTCACTAACTTCTTCGACTGTAATGTCGGGTATTTCTTCACAGTTAGGGGTGGCACTTGGAAAGTATAGCCGGGGAAACTGTTCATTTAAAAGCTCTTCACAATATTGCCGCCACCTCTGCAGAATTTTGTCGTCATCCACAAGAAGCTGGCCATGAGCATTGCTAATGAACTTTGGCGAACGAATCTTCTGAGCATTCCTCCTTCTTTGGGAGGGTATTTCGAAGATAGTGGCGCTCTTGTTCATATTGTGTCTTTGCAGGATAGCCTGGTTTGCATCAGAAACCGGGGAAGATATTTTCTCCAGCTCCCGATACAGGCCCTCCGTACTCTCTGCTTGAAGCTGGGCGCACTTCTTCTTCGCTTTTCTCTTGCAACATCTGTATTCCATTTCGAGGCGAACTTTTTCGTCATTATTATTAGAGGGGCACTTTGACCAAGCTTTGAAAGCCGCTTTCTTCTCATTTATCACTTTCTTAGCTTCATCACTCCACCACCATGTTTCTTTGGCGTGTTGATGGTGGCCTTTTGAAGCTCCTAGCAGTGATTTGTCCTTCTTTAAGCAAGTTCGCTGTAGAGAATCCCACATATTTTGTGCTCTGCACTCTTCATCCTCAGCTCCGTTGATGGTGTGAGAGAGGTAATTTTTCATTACGAAAACAAAAGCCTTTTTCTTTGTCCAGATTGTACCACTTGATTTTCTCAGAGACCCTTGTTTGTTTGCTTTTCTTCGGCGTTTTCATAATTTTCTGTTAGCAGGAGACGGTGTTGCCGAACGATTGCCTCTCCCAGGATCACTTTGCAAAATTTTACCCGAGGCTTCATGAAACTGGCTACCAAATGGTAGTCAATCTGAGTTTCATCTCCACCACTGCTGTAAGTGATCAGGTGTCGGCTTTGTTTGATGAACATGGTATTTAACACGATAAGACCGTATGATTTGCACATGCTTAGGATGTCTTCACCAGGAAGGTTCCTGGTGCCATATCCTAGTCCTCCATGGCAGTCTTCATAGTCTTCGTTTGATTTCCCGACATGTCCATTCAAATCTCCTCCAACAAACAGAAACTCTTCCTTTGGGATGTTCTTAAGGAGATTGTGGAAATCTACCCAAAATGCATCTTTATCTCTCTGATTGCACCCATTTGGGGGAGCATATGCACTGACAATATTCCACACCTCTCCTTGTATTACTAATTTGAGAGACATCAAACGGTTGCTGGACTTCGAAATGCTCAAGACGTTTCCAAGTAGCTCTGCCGCAAGGATGATACCGATTCCGTTCTTAGCCTTTTCCGTTCCGTAGTAGAACATCTTGTAATCTTTTGTTCTAACGTCCAAGAAACGCGCCCGATTTCCGGTGTTTTTCCATTTCGTCTCTTGGACACACAAGATGTCCACCCGCCTTCTATTCATCATCTCTTCCAGCTCGTAACTTCGACCGGTCATGCTTCCAACGTTCCAACTCGCGACCCTCAAATTGCGTCCAAACTGTTTCATTATTTTGCTAGCCCCCGGAATCCATATAGCTCTGACCCCAACATTTCTGCTCGGTCCAGGATCAGTACCATGCACAGTAGTGGTAGTGCCTGGCGGGGTAGTGCCTTTCCTTGCAAGTATTACCATAATGATACAGTTGATCTGTTATAAGGAAAGCCGACCTCAGTGTTCAAGCTACGCTATCGGCTTTTAACTATGTATACGTTCCAACTCACACCGATGGTCATGAAATTTGGGAAGTGACCGAAAGAATAAGATCGCGGATACGAGCTGCCGAAATGAGGTTCCTTCGCGGTGTTGCTGGAATAACTCGTAGGGATCGAGTGCGTAACACCAGAGTACGCGAGGCGCCACTTCTACGAACGGAACGATCGATGCTTCGATGATTTGGTCACGTAGTGCGTATGCCCCAGACCGGTTTCCAAGACATGCCATGGTTGCCGAGCCATTGGGTAGGCGACTCCCCGGTAGACCTAGAAATAGATGGTTGGATCAAGTCTGATATCTCTCTTGGAGCCGTCTAGGGATTCCTCCTGATGAGTTGGAGTCAATGGTGGAGGATCGAGAAGGATGGAGAGTCCACCTGAGCATCCTACCCCCGCGACCCTCATGGAGGATTAGCGGGCCATTGAAAATATATGTTTGTATGTATGTATATGTATTTGTATGTTTTTTTTGCTTCTGGGTACAGTTGTTTAGTTTGTTCATATACATCTGATCAAACGCAAGTAAGCAAACGATTTTTTTTCTAACGCCCTCACATTTTTTGTCATACCATGACTATTTTCTCCCTTCCTCTTGCTATAAACACACAGGAGATTGCCGTATCCGAGAAGCAAAAGACTAGTTTGTCTGTACCCCGTATAGAATTGAATTCACCTGCATCAACAGAACTGAGAGCGCGATTTAAATTTAATTTGTACCTTGTTTAATTTCTTTTCCTCCACTGCAATTCTGGCAATAGTTGCATGTCGCGAGATTGGGATCCCGCAATGCCACCAGGTTTATCGTAGCAGTTAATTTAAGAGAAATAGACCCAGTGACTTGATAAGAGGGACCACAAGGTCAACATACTAAAACATCCTAAATATAAAAAAATTCAATTTCTATTATAACTAACATACTTTACTCGTTCAATAATTGTTACAACTGTTTAATTGTTTTTGTTTTTTTTTGTTTAATTGTTAAACTGTTAATAAGTTTAAACTCCTAGAAAAGGGCTAAGAACATTGGTCACTTAGTCCAAATTATATCCCAAAATTCAAATTGTACAAACAAGTATTAGATGTCTTTTTCTAAGACAGATGTATTTACTGCATTGGGAAAAAAAAAAAAAAAAGTTAATGGTAGATGATCTGATTGAATCAATTCACTTACTTGCAGGTCCAATACATACTCTAGGCAAACTCCGCGAATAAGACAATAATCTATCGTTGAAGCCGCAGTATCTGTATCTGTCATTTCTGGGTATGGGGCGAAAGTAATACCACTCTCCTCCAGGTATCCCGACTCTCTTTTCAACTTTTCTTGATATTGCATCCTCCACACTCTTAATATATTTATTTCCCGTTCGTTATTCTTTCTTTTGTCTGCTGTGTTTTGGGACTGAACGTACTTCTTCTTTTCAACTTCACATTTACCTTCTCATTCCACCATGACGCTTTCTTTTTCCTTTTACCCATGACGACTTTGCCACACACAAATTCCATTATTTCTGACATTGCCGCCTTTAGTCTAGAGCGCACTCTTTCCAGAGTCACATCCTAATCAAAACCACTCAGAACCAGCCAGACGCAGCTAAATCAACTTGAGTAAAAGTGGCCTTCAAATTTTTCTTTGCTTTCTTTAATAATGGTCTCAGATGATCCCTTTATTTTTTTCTGTGGCACTTCGTATTCTTTTTTCTCATACGTATGGTTACCAAAAAGCATTAAACTTGCAACCGTAATCATTCTCCTTAACCTTGCTATCTTCAACGGACTTCGCCATATAACCAACCACTTAGATTAAAAACCATTCTAGTTTTTTATAGGAACAACCTTCCTCCTTAGATGCAATCTAAATTAAAAACAAACCCCACCCACGTTGTTCCCTCGTTGAACCCTAACATAATTTGTCTCTGTTGATCTTGAGTGACTTGAATGCTTTCTTTCATCAAACTGACTAAGAATAGCGCCCAAGGAGCTGATTCTAATTGCATTCACTTAATCCTCGAAGGAGGAAAGCTCCCAAAATACATTCGTCTTCATTGTTTTTTCTCATTTTGTTCTCTTTTTTGCACTTGTTTCCAGGTGGAGAACCGAGCTTTGCGGCTACGTGAAGTGGCAACAGCACTGCAGTACCAGGATGATATCCTACCCTCGGGTACACCGCTACCACAGCAACGTAATTACGGCGCCGATAAGCCACAACAACAACACATTTTTCACCGACAACAAAATGGCATCCCATCCGGTGGTGGTGGCAGTAGTAGTAGTGGTGGATCAGCAGCCGGGGCAGAACACGTACCACCTCGTGTTGGTGGCCTGGGATTGAATGGACTAATGCCAGAAGAAACTTCACCATCCGGTGGTGGTGCCGGAGTAGGTGGGGGTAGTGAGTGGGAATACTTCGATGAAGCTGGATACATTCGTGGCGGAGCCTTAAGGGCTGGAGAAGATCCTTATATACGAAATCGCTTCAATCAAGAGGCAAGTGATGTATTGCCCAGCAATCGAGAGGTTCCAGACACCAGGCATCCCATGTGAGTATTACCTTCTTTTCACATATGATGATTTCTATTTGGGTTTTCTTTTGAAGTCGATTTCTGGAAGACTTCCCATAGCATTGGGTACGCATTGATTGATTGGGTTCGATTTGGAAAGTGGGATGAAATTAATTTCAAGTGTACTGAGAGTGTTTGTATTTGTGTGGTGAACCCTGACTGAGCACAAAGATATAACCCGGATGTTAGTTAAATTTGCTTTGCGGGATTTCCCCCATACACGTCATGCCAGAGTCAGAGAGACGTTTTATGCAGATGATTTTGCCGGATAACCTGCAGACAGTGATTTCTCTCAAGCAAAGGCAACTAGGACTCCTCTCTATACACACGAGAGTGTGTGTAAGTAGTACTTTATGCTTTCGTGGAATTCTCATCTGCTGGTTTGATGAGTTGTTACAGGATATGCTTTTCTGCTTCTAAATTTTTAATCAAGAAGGGAGCTGAGGAATGGTTCAATCATGCGGCATTCGGTATAAAAAGTAGAAAAAAGCAAGCATATGTGAATCTATAAAATAGGACTGAAGGCAAGTCGTAAAGTGAATAGGTTACCAGCTACCTCTAGCTATTTGCTTTTTATTGACATTTTTTATGGATCCTTGGAAATATGGAAGGAGAAAATATTCCATTGGCTTGAGCTGACTTTTGAAGTCTGCAATTATTGGTTTTATGCACATTCTTGCAGGATGTTTTTGTAGGTGTGTAGGGTTCAAGCAATCTGGTGATCAACTACCATAGTCTGACGTAATATTTGCTACTATAACTGTGCCTTCGTAAAATTTGATATTAAACTCCAGTTACTACCTAGTTGGGAGCACCACCGAGAAGCCGAATTGAGTAGGATGATGATTGTATTTGTATCTGTGGAAATGGTATCTTGGACTGCGACCTTATGCTCTATTGCACCAACTGCTAAGGACCTTCTGCGGTATTTAAATTTCCCTGCGCATTATAATTCTTTCTGGAGCAAATTTTGTACTCTACTCTACTCTGCAACTTCTCTAGGCCAGTTTCTATGTATGTGTAACCTGAGAATGAGCAGTAAGTCTATGGCGGGTATGTCCCTATCTGATACTGGATATCTACAGAAACAATGCTTTTTTTGTGTTTAATACCTCGTAAGATTCCAGAATGGATCCTAGAGCCTTGCTGAACTTATCGCAAAGTCTACGAAGCCGAAGGTGTTCTTTGAGGTTGTAATGTCCTGTTAGGAACCCAGTTAGGATATGTAGGTTATTTTTATTTAGGCATCCAATTATAGTTCCCTACAAATTACTTAGCTTGTCTGAGATCTGATCATTCTTCTGGAATTTTCTTTTAGAGTACTATCCCCTATTCCGCAATGTGGTTCATATCTTTTTTTTTCTGTCCTTTGACTTATGCTTCGTTCCTCTGTTTCTCTATATTCCGAAGCGACCAATTATCCAGTATAGGATTACCTTCGTATTCTTCTTTAGTTCTATAAGATTATCTACGCACTCCCACCCAAGTTTGAACCTTATTACATCGGCATCATTACATTGTAAAAAAAAAAAATCTAGTTTCTTGATGGCTGCTTGGCTATCTGCATGGATCCTCGAAGATTGACCGCTGGTCTCTTGCATATCATTAGTGCTCGGGTAGCCTTTCTCGAGATCTCCTCTGTGTGTTTCCTGGTGAAGCTATTGCCTAGATATAATCTTAGATACTTCATTTCTTTTACCGGTTTCAGTCTCGTGCATAAAAGTCTGGTTGGCTTCCATTGTTAGAGTTTTTGCCTCGCGAATATAAGGCACTATCTTTGGTGGGGACATATAGTATCAATAAAGTCTGTGCGATATCGTAGCAACACTCCCTAGCTGACATCAAAGATCTTCTTAGTAGGCATTTCCCATGCTTCTTCAAACTCAACCGCTTTCCTCCGTTGGAAGGAAAAATCTTGGAAGAAAAAAAATAGTACCGAAGTTGGAGCGATTTCTGCCAACTGATGTAGACAGTATGAGCGTTTTCAAAACATTGCAAACGTCTAGAAGCCGATTTCTAACTTAGATCGTAATATGTTCCTTTATGAATCTTATGCCATTTACCATGCCCACATGCCATCGAATTCACTTCCTGACAATGTAAAGGTATCTCTATTTATTTCAGCTTTCCCCCAACTAGCGTGTTTTCTCTTCGACAGTTCAGCGCTACGGAAACTCAATCCTAACTAAATCCTTTTCATATCCTGACTTGGAATACAAGGCTTTTGGAAGGTGGTGTTGGAGGGAGTATTCTACTTTCTCGACATGTTGACTGGCAGTGATTACTGGTGATATTAAGGAATTGTTGAGGGTGAGAATCTTATTTTTGACGAAATCGTCTAGAAGTCCGTAATTCTGTGCGATAGTAGGCATGCATCATCAATTCAGTCAAAGTGTTTTGGGAAAGGTCGCAAGACTCCATTGGAATCCACCGCTTTCCATAGATAAGACACTTCACCGATAACTACTAGAAATAGAGATGGCAAAGTACTACCTTGTGGGATACGGCTTTAAATCTTGAATTTCTCTAACAATGTGCTCTTATGCAGCACATGACGTTCGTTTTCAAACGTTGTGGTGATTTTTATTTTTTAATTTTTTTAATTAAAAAGGAATCTCAAACCCAACAGCACTCAGACTCACCAGTCCATTGTACTACCAGGTACGTACGACCCTTTCTTTGGTGTCGCAGTTGGAAAAGCTTCGATGTTATTCGTTTTCCTTTTTATGCTCGAGTGATTGATGATTGTTGTTCCCCGCTGGTGCTTGGACTAGCAGACATCGGTTAACAAGCAAACACACTGTACACTGCACTATTGCCACCTTTACATTGCCGTGATAAGAGCCACAAATTTTACTGGTATACCTATCCTACTCAGGAAAAGCCATATGCACTCTCTGTTACGCTATTAAAAGCCTTTTTAAAATTTATAAAAACTAGGTGTGCAGATACATATTGCCTGATGATGATCATAGAATCTTGACATTGTCAAGGTTAGATGTCCCAATTCGGAAGGCAACCTTTTGGAGGTGGTTTTTAAATTTCTTTTATTGCGTTCGAAAATTGTTTAGGTATAATTTTGGCAATTGCGAGAAGTACCCAATTACCCCTCCAGTACTTACTATCGGTTAAGATAACTTTCAGGTGCTCGACTTTTGTTGACTTTGGAAATCTGGTAATCCAAATAAGAGGGTGCAAAATGCCAACCAAACTTTGTGAATTGGCTTGTTTCTATCGAGACTATTATATCTTCTGTACCTACTTAGTTTTCAATCCGAATCCTGTAATTTTGGGGCAGGAACATGTGTAGCTAATCCACACCCGCTTCACAAGCGCTTATGGTTAGTTTTTCAGAATAGATCAGGACAGTGCTCCTTTTTTGTTGAGGAGATTGGAGTCAGGGATACCCGAAAGTGGTTAATGAACTATCTTAAAAAAAAAATCGGAAATACAACCACGGGTGGGATTCGGGCTTACTGCAAGTGCTACAGGTCGGCTACATAGATTGTAAATTATGGATTGAGTGGAGCGAAGAATCACAGTAAACCTGACTAACCTAAGGACATTTTTTTGTATTATCTCTAAAGTCTGCTGAGTGATTAGAGACGCCAGACGGAGAGATATGTGCTCTGCGGATGTGTTTTTGTCTGCAGCGTCCAATTGCAAAGCATTTACATAGAATGTGCATCGCAGTTTGTTGTTTTTTGAGGTAGTATTAACAAATATCTGTAGGGCTTTTCTCTATCTTTTTGAGATGAAAGTTAAGATGGCAGTGGTCATTGGGGAAGCCGTAAGGAGTTTTAGTTTACCTTTGCTGAACGAGAGAAGTTCTTCCGAAGTTTAATAAGTTTCTGGCGATGACTTTGAGAGAACTTCCATTCCTGTATATTCTCTTGAAACAACCAGAGATTGACGTGACGTGATGAGGATATCAATACTTCAATCTTTAGTGAGTCAATGCCCACCACGACTTCAGAAAATGTTCCGTAGTCTCACTGGACTCATTGCAGAATCTGCAAAGGCCTTCATATGTTATGTCTAGTTTCCTTAAATGCTCCCCTGCTGTTCCTTACTCAGTTCTTAAACCGTCTGTGTACCACTTTGTTGTGTGGTTCTTTTTTTCTCTTGTACAACCCATGCCCGCGTGGCAACGACACTGCGACATGAAAGATCTGTTGTATCGGAGGGTTGGAGTTAATCGAACAGACGTACTACCTCCCTTATGAAAGTGAGTTGTGTGGTTGCCAAGTCCATATATTGTGAATTCGTCGCTCCAGTCTTTCTTTTTACTTGACTTCGCATGAAGGTTTTTTCTCAAAGTTAAATTTCCTGATACTGTCGTCTCTGGGTATTGTCAGAAGGGAAAGTTTCTTAAGAAGTGCATCATATTCCACTTCTTTTGCCATACTTAGGATAGTCTGCTCATGATGAGTTCTTCGTCAATGTTTTGAGGTTAAGGCTGACCTGACTTGGGTAGTCTTTGGGTAGTAGCTGATAAATCACTGCACCTCACCTCACCTGCACTTTATACGCCAAGGTATGCAGTTCTTGGTTCGCCGCGGAAACCACACAAAAATGTTGATGCACCTGGTTGGTGCTTCACATTTTCGAGCCCAGCGTTCATATTCCCCACTAAATGGCTTATTCTGGGTATACCACCATGCCATGTGTGCTCACAACGGGGAACTGTCAAAAAAAGAATTGAATTCAATGAGACGAGAAGGACATCTCTGACAGAACCTTCCGGTGGATAATCGACCTGAAAAATTGCATAACCATCATAGCCTAATGAGCAATAACAACCGTTACCCAAAAATGTATACAATACATGTGCTTACAGTAATCCTTATCTATTTCACATTTCACTTAAGTCTGAAAAATCAATCAATTACTGAAACAGTTCTGGCAATATTTATAAATGTCACATCCTGTCTGCATGCCAGGATCCTTATTAATTATTTTTTTCCCATAAAAAACCCCATTTCACAGAATACTCACTCAATATGGCACACAGTGTGGTTATGACATTGCCTTACCAACACAATTCCCATTATCTTGCTGTTTCACAAACTATTGATTAAGTTTATTATATCCTTTGGAACGGCGGTCATAAAATAAAAATGACATCGAATGTATGTATGCGTACATAAAAAACAATCGATAAATCCTTGTACGCAAATAAATTCCCAGCAATGTAAAATTGGAAAGTAAAAAGGATTGAATCATCGTACCCAATTGGCCATAGAAGGATTTTGTTCCCATCGGACGTACTAAATCGAACGTTTCTGACAGATTTATTTGGGTCACAAAAAGGACCTCCTCCTCCCATGCGATTTCCTAGGAACTTCTTCAAAATCCCCTCTGTGTATGTTTACGACTCATTTGCCAGATGACGCGCATTGACAGTTAAAATGTTTATTGTCAGCCTGATGTGTATCCTTTTAGAGGAAATAAACTTCTTCTGAGATTATTTAAAAGGAAAATATCAACAATCCTTAAATTGTATCGAAATGTGTGTGAGTCCTTAATTCCAAAATAACTATACCTACGCTTTCTTCTTCCAATAAATTTACACACAACTGTGCGAATCATGTTCCTTTTTATACTCAAGTAGGCAGTAGTAGGTCCTTAAGCGGTTTCTAAAAATAACCATAACCCCAACGATGAGCATAACTCTCGATTCAAAGACCACAATTTCAACACAATTAGTTTGAAAGAAGAACTTAGACCATAAAATCCTCGGAACATCTACGCAAATTGGGTATCTGTGGTGGGCGACCGCAAAGACATGGATTCCCCACATAAAAGCTTTTCTTGAGGCGCTTTAACTCATAATGCTTTTATTATCCTTTAAGTGGACCTTTTGTGTGAATAGCTATTCATCGGCGGTGAAGTTTTAACGCCACTGGGGTAAATAAAGATTATTGCGAGTCGAAGAGTGGAGAGAGATGATTAGATTTTTGTATTTCTTTCGCCTAAGGAGTGGAGTTTTTATTTGTTCTTTGCACACACCTTGGTTCTTTAGGCTTCCTAGGAATAAGCTGTGTCATTGCTTCGTCGGATTACTTGAGTGTTAGGCAAAAATTGATGGTACAAGAGCTACTCTTAGTAGACAAGCGGAGGATTAAAGTTTGTCCAGATCCAACATTTCACAGCATTTTGTTTAGATCCTGGAAATAAGGATTTTCGCCACACTGTTACGAGTATGGTACAAAATTCATTTCGAAGGACTTTTAATAGAGAATACTTAATTGATTAAGGTAGGGATCAAGTATGGCGGACTTGTCTTAAGAATAAATTGTCTTGAATCACATTTCTGAAGTTCAAGTAGATGTATCCAATTTTCCAATGCCTAGATTAGGAGCAAAAACGATTGACCTAATTACTTCACTAAAAAAGTGTACAAGAAAGAAGATACAGGAAGAACGGTGAAGGAAGACCCACCGAGTCTGAGAGAAAAAAAGTTAGCAGGCATCTTCGAGTTTCCAATTGTAATTGTAAGGGTAATTAGTTCGGCGATCAGCTGGATATAAATAAGCGAAATCACCCCAAGGTAAAGCTATAAACGTCATCGTCAAACCACCCTCAAGTGCGAATAATGGAAAATGTCTAACCACACATAAGATAATATAGATTTTCTTCATCCTTATGGACGACGCGACGTTAGATAGAAAGTAAATCAAGGAAATTCTTAAAGTAGTCACTGTTCAGAATAATTGTAGGAATTTCGTCTGGACACTGCGTTGCAGCAGAACAGGACCTATAAACTCGGACACGTTTTTTTTTTTTTTTGTTGCGCCAAGGGATGTAGTAATCGTCCAAAGATACTAGTAGCCAGGACTGCAAGCATGCGCGATTCGCAAACCCGAATAATCGAATGCGCCTACTTACTAATCCCGCCCAGCACATTTCTACCACTCTTCCCGCGGGACTGCCGTAAGGTATTACTTCGCGAGGCTGGTTAGCAATTAATGCTATGCTTCTTGTATTGCTGCTTCTGCTCTCCTTGCTCTCTCAATTACTCGGAGCTCTTTTTGTTATGAGTGTACAAATTTCCAGCCAATTCTCCTCTGATCGCAGTATTTGGTCTATATGGTAGACTTGGCAGGTTATTTCTCCATTCTGTGGTGCGATTGTAATGGAATATTATTTGCTCTGTATCTTCCTCTTGGTTTGGACAATGTGGACAGAGAGGTGAGTTATAATGTCCAAATCTGTGTAAATATTTGCGATAGCCCCCGAATAGGAACTGCGTAAAGTGGTAGTTGCAGTCCCCATATACTCGCTTGGTCCAGACCTCAATGGTGGGGATCAGGTTGTATGTCCACCTACCTTTTGTACTGTTATCCCACCTAGCTTGCCACATAGCTAATGATGTTCTCTTGACAATACCGGCTTCTTGATGACTTGAGCTTCTTCTTTCGTTAATTCTTACCATCTCATTTACGAGGACGCCATTGGGTATCATTCCGGCTATGACACAGGCTACTTCGTCCGATATTGTTCGGAAACCAATGATTGTTCTTATCGCCGATTGCTTGTCGCTTACGCCGGCGGCCGCCCAAACAGGTGCAGCATATAGAAGAACCGAGCTAGAAAAGTAGAATCCGTCTAGCACATACAGGTCCACCGATATTTGGCGGTATTCGAGAAAGGGCTGCCTGGAGTAGTGAAGCCTTCATGCTCGAGTATTCCGCGTGCGTCTTAAACCTTAACCTATTATCGAGCATTACTCCTACATTTTTAACTGCTTCAAAACAGGGACACGTGTAGATACTGCAATGACATGCGTCGCAGAAGATATCAAACACGTTCTATGTGAATGTCAACAAATAGTCCAAAAGTGCAAGTGTCAATAATCCGTATCATGAGTTCTATAAAAGCAGACAAATACGCTTTACTTATGTTCACATTCTGTTCGAATACCTATTGGACGTCAATATTTTATATCCACACATTTAACTTCGTGAAATGCTGATCCAATCCTTGCCGCTACTGCAGATATACTAATTCACAAAAGCGCTCCATTTAAAACACTGCTCAACGCGCAGGGAACATCGACTGCCTTCCAATACGCAATGGCAAACATCCATTGTGAGTCCCTGGATGAGCCATTTGATGAAAAAGAACTGTTCGAGGTACTGATGGAGGCAAAACGAAACAAAGCTCCGGGTGAAGACGGGGTCCCATATGAGTTTTTTCAATATGCCTCATCATACTTTTTGGAAAAAATATTGATATCCTTTAATCGTACGTACAACGCAGGCAAAGTACCGAGTGCATTTCAGAGATCAATTGTATTCCCTATTTTTAAAAAAAGGCGAACCAAATGTAGCGGAAAACTATAGGGGAATATCTTTTTATGAATGTAGTTACAAAAATCTTCACTGGCATGCTAACAGCAAGACTATCAAAATGGGTAAATGAGAACGGAAAACTATATCAGTTCCAAGCGGGGTTTAGAAAGGGTTTCTCAACAGTCGAACAAATTTTCAACCTGACCACCATAAGATAAATAGAAAATATCTGTTCTATAAGCTAGCCAACATTGGATTACCATTAAAGTTTGTAAGCATACTACAGGAGTTGTACAAAAATAATAAGTCAGCAATATGGGACGGTAAAAAATTGTCGGAATGGTTTGAGGTGGAAATGGGAGTTAAGCAGGGTTGTCTTCTAAGCCCCATTCTTTTCGCACTTTTTGTGGATGATATATTAGACATACTACCAGCAGGCATATGTGTAGATCAGCTATTAGTAAGGGCACTGCTTTATGCAGACGACATTGTAATTCATGCAGAATCATCAAGTTCGTTGCAACTTATGATCAACAAAACTGAAAGATATTGCCATGCCAACTGGAAATAAAAATTTCTAAAAGCAAGGTATTGGTATTTCGTAAAGGTACAGGTCGCCTCTCCAGAAACGAACGATGGACATACGGTGGAGAAAATTTAGAAGTAGTGAGGTCCTACAAGTACTTGGGTATAACTCTAAGCCATAACCTTTCGATGAAACATCACCTTGAATTCAAGCTTGTAGAAGCGAAGAAAGCTTTGAATTCAACGTGGAGGGACCATATTTCTAACCCCAAAGTTCACATACCAGCAAAGGTGAAAATATTTGAAGCTGTAGTGCGTTTAGTAATGGCCTATGGAGCGCAAGTCTGGGGATATAGGCTGTATGATGAAGTTGAAAAGTTGCTTAGATTTTTCCTGAAGAAGCTACTACATTAACCGTCAAACAAACCTAACTACCTAGTGCATGTACTTACTTACTTACTTAGATGGCGCTACAGTCTGGGTGGACCTGGGCCTCAACCAACAAACCTCTCCAGCCAGTGCGGTTTCGAGCCTGCTGCCTCCAGTTGCGCACGCGAAGTTGGTTGAGGTCCCCATCCACTTGTTTGCGCCACCTACCGCGAGGTCGTTCTCTACTCCGTCGTCGATCCGGGGTGGATTCGAAGACTTTCTTAGCGCGAAATTTGGGCTCAATCCGCTCCATATGACCCAGCCATCTTAGTCGCTGTATGTGAACTCTTTTGGCTAAGTCGATGTCCTTGTACTGTACGGCCTCAGTTCGGCATTGTACCTTCTCCTCCACTCACCGTCTATGCAGACGGGACCAAAGATCGCTCGAAGAACTTTTCTCTCGAAATAATCAAGGGCATCCTCATCCGGTTTTGTCAAAGCCCATGCCCCTGCGCCATACGGCAGGACTGGGATGATTAGTGTCTTATAGAGAGTTACCTTAGCAGTTCGAGATAGGGCTTTGCTACTCAATTGCCGTTTTAGCCCATAGAAACAACGATTGGCAAGAATAATTCTTCGTGTGATCTCCCTACTGATGTCATTTGCGGAGCTCACCATAGAGCCTAGGTAGACAAAATCCGTTACTACCTCAAAATTATATCTGTCCAAGACGCCGATGTTGGGTGTCCTTTTTTGTAGACAGCATATATTTTGTTTTGCTTTCATTGACCGCTAGATCCATCTTTACTGCCTCGATCTCAATACTCGTAAATGCCCCATTGACGGCCCGCTGAGTTTTTCCGCTTATGTCAATGTCATCGGAATAAGCGAGTAGTTGTACAGACTTGTGAAAGATTGTGCCTCCGGTCTTGGCTTGCGAGTTTCGTACAATTCTTTCAAGTACTATGTTGAAGAGATCGCATGATAGCGCGACACCTTGTCTAAGACCTTTCCTGACATCGAATGCTTCGGCAATGTTCTTGCCGACTTTGATGGAGCAGCGAGAGTTCTCCATCGTCATTCTGCACAAACGGACGAGCTTGGCAGGGATGCCAAGACTAGACATGGTTCTATATAACTCGTCTCTATAGACGCTATCATAGGCAACTTTGAAATCGATGAAGAGGTGGTGCGTATCGATTTTATATTCATGGGTTTTCTCCAAGATCTGCCGTAGTGTGAATATTTGGTCAATGGTGGACTTTCCTGGCCTGAAATCACACTGATAAGGACCTATCAGGTTGTTGTCGATCGGTTTTAGGCGTTCACATAATACGGCAGACAGGAGGAGGAGGAGACTTATACCTCTGTAGTTGGCGCAGTTCAGAGGGTGTCCAAACGATGCTGAGGTTCCATTCATCGGTCATACTTTCGTCCGACCAGATTTTACAGATGAGCTGTTGCATGCTGCTTTCCAATTCATCTCTTCCTGCATTGAAAAGTTCGACGGCAAGGCCGTCGGCTCCAGCAGCTTTATTGGATTTGAGTTTAGATCTCGCTATCCTCACTTCATTCTGATCGGGTTGACGGTAATCTTGACTGTCATCGTCACTGTTGAATGGCTCATTCTGCCTGACAGCGAAATATTGTTCATCATCGCCGTTTAACAGTCTATAGAAATGTTCGTTCCATATCCTCAGCACCGACTGCGATTCTAGTACTATATTGCCATTTTCGTCCATGCTGGTTTATGCTGTGGCTTTGAAACCCTGGCATATTCTTTTTACCTTTTGGTAAAATTTTCGAACATTATTCCTGCAATAAAGACTCTCAATCTCATCGATCGAGCGCTTCTCATGCTCCTTTTTCTTCTTTCTGAGAAGTCGATGTTCCTCTTTTCTCCTCCGCTCGTAGAGCTCGTGAGCACCTCTAGTCTTATACGCAGCGGGGGTTTGTACGCCTCTTGTTTTGCTGCATGCGCTTGCCGGCATTCCTTATCAAACCAGGGGTTTTGTTGTGATGGCCGAGAGAAACCCAGTACATCAGAGGCAGCATCTCTGATGGCTTGTTGGCAACGCTGCCACTGCTCTTCCACATTTGCTGCTGGCGGCATAGGACTTAGATTAAGATTAGCAGTTTCTTCTTTAGATCTCCAAGGGCTCTGGCGGTCTCTTGCGATTGTAGCCGCTCGACGTCAAATTTCTTCACAGTATTTCGTGGATTTTACTCCGTTCTAGATATCAGCATCCGTTCTAGATATCAGCAACTAGGTAATGATCCGAGTCCACGTTGGCTCATCGGAAAGTCCGAACACCCAAAATACTGGAAGAGTGCCTTGCGTCGATCGCAATGTGATCGATTTTGTTGACAGTTTTTTGATCAAAGGAAAGCCATGTTTCCTTGTGAATATCGAGACGTGGGAACAGCGTACTAGCTACGACAAACCTTCGTCCCACCGCAAAGTTGACTAGCCTGAGTCCTTTATCGGGTGTGATGTCGTGCAGGCTGTGCTTTCCGACCACGCTACTAAAGACGTCCTCTCTTCCTAGCTTTGCGTTAAAATAACCTAGGATAGTTTTAACATCGTGACTAGGCCATTGCTCATACGTCTTGTCCAAGAGCTGGTAGAAGTCATCCTTGGTCGCGTCGTCCATCCTTTCGTGAGGGGCGTGAGCGCATATTAGGCTTATGTTGGCAAATATGGCATTGATACGGATATTCATGAGGCGCTCGTTCACATGCCGGAAACTAAAGACTTTTTACCTAAGTCTGCCTCCAATGACAAATCCGCACCCGAATAGACGCTGTCCTTGTTGTCTGTAACAATCGCCATAGTAGATATCGCAGTTTTTCATACTCCTTTTGCCCGCCCATCCCATCGCACTTCTTGGATGGCGATAATGTCTGCTTTGAGACACTCTAGGCCCCCCGCAAGTTGTTCGGCTGCACTTGGTTTGTAGATTTACCTAACATTCCAGGTGCAGACACGAAGATCGATGTCCTTTTTACGTTTGCTTGGGTCGTCAACAGTAAAATCATCCGTATCCGAGGCTGTTGGTTGCTTCGTAACCGAAGGTTTTTAACATGTAGGGAAGTTAACCCGACGGCACAACCCCCAACCTGGAGGACCAGATCCTTTTTTTGCAACCCTTAGGACGAGGGGCCGGATACACCAATGCCAGTAACCCACTTCGGGGATATGAAGGCTGCTGTTGGCCCATTAAGGGTTCATCCGCCACCATCTCTTTTTCAGTGCCCTGACGCAGTATTGAAAATTCTTACAGACCTCAGGTCCAAATATGTCGAAGTAGCTCAAGTAAGGTATCTACTGGCCTGTAGACGTCACCGTTGATTCCTTCGGGGGATTCATCCGCCGCACGTCCTCCTTCTGAGGAGCTCTTGCAAGACTTCTGAGACGCATATTTCAGCCAATCAGGTCAACAAAAGATGCCTCGTCCGGTTAAACATATGCGCGCTGAAGTTCACCCAGATGTGCTTACGCAGGTCTGAGTGTTCAGCTACACATATATCGTCAGACTCAGCATACGCTCATGATTAGTTCACTATCAGAGTGCTATCTAGCGGGCACCACGGGGAGGTGATGATGCGATTTTGCCACGCCGACACTGGTATCTACTCCCACTAAAATTGCAGCGTGCAATTTGTATATAATCTTATTTTTAATATAACTTAAACTAACTTCCATCTTGTTTGCTTAAGTCTCATATTATAAGTAAAAAAGAAAAAGTATAAATAGTCATCTGGATTAGGATTTCAACGAAGCTTTAGTATCTATTCGCTCTCAGATTAAAAGCCATTGTTCGCAAAATTTTAATGCTAAATTCTTCCATCTCTGTGGAATGAAAAAGGATTGTTTGGTATGATATATCTTTCTCTTGATGCTAAATTATGTAAATCCGTAGCTGCACCACACACTACTGCACCGCACTGATGAATTAGAATCCCTTCGCATACTTAATTTCCAATCCGTTCCGTAAATCCCCACGCGTATGGCAGAAAAATGTGGAGGATTAACTACGTACACAGTAATCCTTCACTGACAAAAGCAATTCCTTAATACATACGTCACCCCCATTGTTCTTTACTAAGAAACCAGATGGAATCTCATTATCAATTCCATCTACTAAAGCCTGGCCAGTATCCTTACACTTCCGCATTCCAATAAGATTCTAGAACAAAAGCCTTTACATCGCCGCCAACCGCCTCTCCATGGTCACGGTGAATTTCATATAGCGCTCAAGGAAAGCTGCTGTTTATTATTCATCAGCTTAACGGATACTTCGTATTCATTAAAAATTTAATGCAGCAACAAAAAAGTTGCATACCTACAAATTTCTTTATTCTCCTTCTAAATGGAATAAATATTTTTCTAGAAATGGCTTTGGTGGGAATTACTTGTTAGCGACAACAGCAGTCCTTGAAATGACATGCGGGAGTGTTGCACGACGTTTTGTTTTAACGACTACTGTCATACTTGTGTCACAATTGCGGATGGGCACGGCTGTGCGAAAGGGGGTGGAGAAAATTATTATAAAAGTTCAAGTCCGTCTCTGTCAGCATCAGACTTTATCAGGCTGGAGAAATTTTGCGCACTGCTGCTGCGGTGGCAGAACCAAATTAACGTTTGAGTGACAGACACAGATTTCTACAACTTTGCGGAATTTTCAAAATAATGGCTTGGCTAAACAAAGTTTTGTCGTCCTGTTACAAAATAATTTAATTTTATTTTTATTTTATTTAGGAGGGGAATTTGTAAGCCACCATTGTGTTGAGACTAGCGGTTATGTGGAATTAGAGTGACGTGACTTATTGCTAACGAGCGATAGGTACATTCATATTATTTTATACCTTATCCCATGGAGAATATTAATTTTACAATAAAGAGATACCTATAAAGTGGATCTATTAATATTATTAAGAGAACAACTTTTTTTTACTTGTACTCGTACTAATTTCACTCAGGAACTACTTCTCCGATTGTAGTGAAAGTTTTACAGGCATGTCCGATGTTGTACACATGCCATAGGATGTGTAAAGCTTAACAAAAAGTAGGCTAAACGGATATGTTAAAAGTGTAATAAGCCGGAGAAGAAATACCGCTTGGATGGCTTTTACTGTTCAACCAAAATCGCACCAGTTTAAACGATTCTTTTTGTACATTTTTTGCCTGTGGTTGGAATCGGCAATGCATTACTCCTTTTCCAAAATATTTTCAATCTGAAACGGAAACTCGTTCGTTAAAGTTCATTAACAATGCTCATGGCTAGCTTCTTGTGAATGACGACAAAATTCTGGAGAAGTGGCGGAACTTGTGAAGAACTTTTGATGGAACAGTTTCCCTGGCTATACTTTCCAAGAGCCACCTCTAACTGTGAAGAAATACCCGACATTATAGTCGAAGAAGTTAGTGAGGCGGTCAAATACTCCAACAAATAAAAAGCGGTTGGGCCAGATGAGATGCCCTCTGAGTTTTGGAAAAAGATGGGAGACATCGGGTTCAGATGGCTCAGAATTCTCATCTCCAAATTTGTGAGAGGTGAACCAATGCCGAATCAATGGAGGGAAAGTTATCTTCTCCCTGTATACAAAGGGAAGAGTGATACGCGAAAATGTGATAATTACCGTTCGATCATGCTGATGTCACACACCATGAAGACAGTTGAGCGGGTATTAGGTGGCCCAATGCGAAAAATAATACGGCTATGTGATGATCAGTGCGAGTGCCACAGGTACAATCCAAAGTATAAGGATCATAATGGAAAACATCATGATTCCTTAAAGGATTTGCATATTGTATTGGTTGACTTTGAAAAGGCATTCGACCGACAACCTCGAGATCTGATATGGGTGGCGCTAAGACATCGAGGGCTTCCAGAAACCTACTCGTATGTACAGATGATCATGGACATGTACGAAGAAGCAAAGACAAGAGTAAGATACTCCGCTGGAGTAACCGAAGAGTTCCCAATCAAAGTCGGGATACAGCAGGGAAGCGCCTTAAATCCTTTGCTCTTTATTACAGTCCTTAACTATTTGCTTGAAGGCAAGGTGATGACATCAAGGTACATCAATTATTCTTTGCTGACGATGGAGCCATCATAAGTGAAAATCCTACATCCCTGCAACGAGCACTTGATGTGTGGGTGGACGTTTTGGAAGGAAATATGTATCGCATTAGTTCAAAGAAGACAGAGCACTTGTGCTGCACGTTCTCTGATCCATTCAGCCCTATTCCAGACATTTATTCGAATGGAACAGCGCTTCCCAAGTGCGAAATGTTCAAATATCTGGGATCTATGATCAATAGCCAAGCAACCTGTAATGACGACATCAAGCATCGAGTAAGCGTATTGTGGATGAAGTGGCGGGAAACTCCGCTATCTCCTGTGATCAAAAAATGCCATCTGAGTTGAAAGGAAGGCTCTACACCGCAGTCAAGCACCGTCCAGCGCTTACATACAGTTCACGATGTTGAACAGTGTACCAAAAGTATGAGAGTAATTTAACGGCAGCTGAGATGAAGATGCTTCGCATGACAGCAGGAATGCTTTATCATTGATCGAATAAGAAGTTCGAAGGTCCGTGGAAGCTTTCGCATCAAGGAAACCATCGTACAAAAAATAGAGCGCGACCGGCTGAGCTGGTATTGCCACGTTCAAAGAAGAGTTTATTTGAATCCTGTTAAAAAGGCAATATCAATGAATGTTTCAAAGATATAGCGAGGCAGGAGAGGCAGGCCTATAAACGCCTGAATCACACAAATGCGACGACATCGGCCTCGGTAACCGAGTGATCCAAAATCGAGAAGCCTGTCGATATTTTCTGAGGTCAAATAGGCGAACCCCACAGGCGGATCAGTAAAAATGCAGTGAAGTGGGAGGGTTATGATCCGTTCTTTTCGGATCATAACCTCGCCAAAATAGGAAGAAATATGTAAATATATCAGTGGGTAATATTTTTTTAAAAATTTGATTGCGGTCGTGCGTTCATATTCTAGAAGAATATAGAAGAATAGTTTTTCTGGGATTTATGGTCAGGCTGTATGGTTAGGGTGCGATTCCTTTCCTACTCAAATTGTTGTTGATAGCATTATAGGAAGTGTTGTCAAAGGGTCCCTGTACATCGATAAAGCTACAGATGGCGGCTTCTTTAGAAGCCATGCTTTTGTTTTTGCAGTATTAGGCTGCGTACGACAGTTTCAATAGTACGCAAATTGATTTGCATGCAGACGATCATGGAAAAGTAACATGTCCTTTATGTTTTTATGGACTATAGTCTCCATGTTTTTTAAGAGAAAACAACGATAGGAGTTTTGTTTAATTAAATATTTAAGACTAAAATAAAACACCTGTCGAAATAAGAGGGTTAGGGTTGTCAAGACAAGAAAGACCGTGTGAGATAAAACGAATGAAGCTGTTCTAGATAGCTTCGATCCTCGTAGAATTGACTGCGTGATTAGGTGACCGTAAAGGGACTTCGAGAATTCAAAAATTCGTAATACCAGCATTTCACAGAATTAAGTGTTGAGTGAGCTGGGAAATTATGTTATATATCACAAATAATACGCAAATCACGTAAAGAGGTGACTGAGCAAATGAGTTGGCGGCGAATGAAGTTAGGTGACAAGAAGTGCCTATGGGGAAGCGAGATCAATTAACATGGAGCTAAGGAAATAACTAAAGAATTTCTATAACACAAAATGGAGAACTTATTCAAATAATCCTGCTGTAGGCGAGAAATACCAGGAGATGATATGTCTCTAAAGAGTTTGATGACATCAGCATAAGCAGATAGGATGATGAAGATCATTGCTCTAAATTGGCTGCCTTAAGAAGTTGCTTTAAAAGGGTCAGATATTCAAGATCTAAAACAGACTGTACTGGAGTTCTGCCAGGTGCAACTTGAAGCGTGCAATAAACCGCTGTTGAGAACCAAGCGCTTTTAATTTGAAAAGAATAATTTGGTTTGCATTTTTGTTGAAGGCTACTAAAATCTATAGCAACAACATCATCAACTTTGCCCTCCCTCAAACCGCTCAGAGCTATTGATACGAATTCAGATAAGTAAGTTATTGTAGATCTGCGCATAAGGATTTCATGTTGCTTTATAGTAACGATTTGCTGGCAGTGAAACGGCATTGAATCATAGACAATGCTTTAAAAGAGCTTAGTGTGAGAGCTTAACAGTAGACCGATATTTGGATATTTCACTCTCACAGCGAGTCCCTCAACAATTGAGGAAAAGCTCCATGAAATAATGATAGTTGAAGACAGAAGTTAGGAGCTGGGACAGGCATCTTATATGTTATTTCCAAATCATACTAAGTAGATCATCAGGATCGGGAGATTATTCGTCCTTGATACTTTGCGCTGCCAGTTTCGAAATTGTATCACACAAACGGACAAATTAATCAAGATCAAATTCAAGGGCGAGGTTGGCGAAATTCCCTACATCTAAGGTCATATCTAACGCAACCCTCTCAGTCTCTTCTGCAGCACACTACTCGGCACATCCTAGTATGTTAGATGGTGAACTAATTTAATCACTTATTCATTAACGTAAAAGCTGGCATGCTATTAAAGCACTCATCGTCTTACGTTATGTACTGCGATGGCATTTTAAAACACGCGTAAATTGATTGGAACTCGTTTAAACTTTTTTGTCGTGTCGTGTATTTGATTTCGGCAAATGGATACGCTGTTATGCCATTTTCAGTCACTTGCTGGAGCTGGTATAGTACACAGTATCTGCTGAGGTACTATATTTTCTAACTGATGGGCAGCAGATGGGCGGACATGTACGAGTACCAACATACAGGCTTTCACGGCAAATTAAGATCCATCAAGACTATTTTTTTTAAGTTAATAAGGACAAAACTAAAGCCATGTTGTCAGAGATTAAAGCAGCATATACGATATATGAACAGTAGTCACTGTTAAAAGGATCTACAAGTTGGGAGTCAGAGAAAAACATGAACCCTGGTTTCAAAATTCTCAACTCGACGGACAAACGCTCTATAGAACACTAGCCTTGCAAATCATATAGTATGGCACCGGTTGCTAAACGATGCTGAAGGGCGGTCCAATATCCCGTCACATGGTTGGATTGAGCAAATCCACAAAATTATGGTGTATCTACCTTTTTCACAAAATTGACCAAAATGTGGCCTGAGTGAAAAAGCCAATATTCATCACTCAGTTTAAGAAAGCAAGGAAGACCGAGCCGTACTTATAAAGACAAGTCATCGCGGACGACAAAAGGCTTGGTCTCGGGCACTGCTAGGAGCGTGCCGAGACTCAGTCATTGAGTCAAAATGTTCTATTATGCTTTCAAAGTTTACCTACATTTACTACTACGTCCTAGGGCCTCTACTACGCCTACGTGCCATCGAGTACGATATCTGGCAATGTGTGTCATCTCTCTCCAACTTTTCCCCGACTGCCGTGCCTCCTTCTCGATTGTTCTGCGGACCGCCAGGTTTTCTGCCATCCTGAGGTAAAGGTTATGTGACCAATCCACTGCCACTTCCGTCGTTGGATGGTTGTGCCTATTGGTTCCTGACCCATTCTCTGGTTGAGATGTTCGTTAGAGATACGATTGGGTCAGAAAATCCTTAAGATATTGCGCAGGCACCTATTAGTGAACGTTTGCAGCTTTCTAGTGATAGTGATGGACACTCTCCACGTGCTGCATCCATATAACAGTACGGATTCAACGTTTGAGCGGAACATTCTGAGCTTGGTGTTCAAACTGATTGCATTGCTTCGCCATATTTTGGACAACATCCCGAATGCGGACTTGCTTTGGCGATCCTGTTTGCTATATCTAGTTCGGTTCCACCATCGGTCATTCGGTACCGGTTGTCCAGCAATGCATATTTGAGCCGATGAGTTTGTTCCAAGGCTGATAATAATTTTAGTTTTTGCTTTATTCATGCCGTATTCGTAAGCATACATCATCATCGTAGTCAAGATGTTTCAGTTGAGATGTAAGAATCCATCGAATTCCTCCGTTTCCCATCGACAAAGCTGCACGAAGCACATCACTAATCACCAATAGGAATAGTATTGGTGAAAGAATACAGCCTTGTCTTACTCCACTTTGGATCTCAAATTCCTCAGACAACCTCCCTTTGTGCAGAACGTGACATTTGGAGCCTTCATACGTAGCTTTTATAATAGCAATTAATTTATCGGGAATACCTCTCCTGCGTAAGGAACGCCAAATAAACTCCCTGTTGACACTATGGAACGCCTTGTCAAAATTGATGAACAGCAGGTGAAGTGGCGATCGATAGTTAACGCACTATTCGATGATAATTCGCAGGGTGTTGATGTGATCGACATCGGCATCGAGTGTGTCTTCGAGATGTTATTTCATCCACTCCAGGATGATTTTAGCTATTATCTTAGCTACAGCTAAATTTGCTTTCGTAGAAACCTTGACGATCACTCCCATTTTCCTCTCGTCAGGAAAGCTCTCAGCTTCCCAAGCTTTCTCTATAAGTGGTAGCAGAAGCTCAACCGATGTTGTGGGCGCTGCTCGTAAGAGCTCTGCATGAATACCGTCAAGTCCTACCACCTTGTTGATTTTAATTGCTTTGATTGCGGTAGTGATCTCATCATTACTGGGAATCGTGGTGCGTATTCGAGCATTTCTCACCTTGGACACATTAGTCTGAATTAGAAGCATATCGCTAGCCAATACGCGCTTCAAAACCGTAGCAAAATGCTCTTTTCATCTCTTGAGCTGGTCCTCATCCGAAATGAGCAAGGAGCCGTCTAGGCTTTTCACTGGGTGTCGACTGGAGCTGCGACCACCTGTCAGCTCTTTGTTGATTCTGTACACGGTCCTGCTGTCACACCTCCTTGCAGCTTCTTCTGCTTCTGTAGTCAGCGCGTTGATGTAGTTTCGCCTATTACATCGCACGCTACGCTGAACTTCTCTCATATTCATGCGATATAGGGACTCTAGCTCGCTGTTCCCTGCTGCTGGAGTGGCTGCAATGCGAGCTTCCAGCTGTTTTCGTTCGTCAGTCCATCTGCAGGTATCCTCGGAAAGCTACACGATCCCTGCGATCAACCAACAGTTCTTTCAGCAGCAAATGTAAAAATATTTTTCACCGGATACCAATGGCTTTGGGTGGTTGTGGGCAGTGAGCTGCTGATTGCTTCCACACCTTGCGAAAAGTGCTCCCTTAATTGTTGGCGCACTGAGGGATTACTAAGTCTATCGATGTTGAACCTGAGCGTTCTTGTATTGTCGTGGGATCTTCGAACTTCAGCAGTGCGTAGTTAGAGAGTAGCTAGCATAAGATGGTGATCACGTACTATCCCCACATCTTCCCCTCGCGTGTTTCGGACATCTAGGAGATTACTTCTAAAGCGGCGGCTGATTGCAAATGGTTCATTTGATTGGAGGTTGCTTGCCTGTCGTTGGAAACCCAGCCGACTTTGTGGCAGGTCTTGTACTCAAACATGGTGCCACCTATCACAAGGCGGTTGGCATTGCAGAAATGCACAAACATTTTGCCGCTGTCATTGCGGTTGCCTAGTCCATGCTTCCCGATGCTTTCAAGATTTACTTTTGGTTTATGTATTATTTTGAAAATTTAGAACAGTCTTGCATGTTTGACTTGGTTTAATGCCATTTTTTGGAATCCAGATACCCTCAAATATATTCATATTCGAGTTCCTTGGGCTTTTTTTGTATATCTGTAGCTCACTCAATGAGCTAACGAAATCATATAATGCCCACTAAGCCGCCAATACTTTCATTTCACCACAAGGTCGATACAGATTCTATACTACACAATACTAAAACAAGTATCCAATAACTCTCTTCCTCTTAACAAAATAGCCACTCGAGGGAAATGACCTTCCCAAGCGATTATGGAGATAATATGGTAACAACATCATTATCGGCACCCAATTAAAGTTCAAAAGATTCTTCGCCTTATATCTCTCCAAAGCCTAAGTAGATCTCATTCGTCCCTCACCCAAAATCTTGTTACAAATTGTTTGGCACACAACGCATGCCTAATATGCCGCTTACTGAAATTCTTATTTTTCCTTCTCGTATTGTATCCAATTCTCTTTCTCATTTCGGGCATTCTTTATCCCACATTTATTCAGTTATGGCAAATTTGATTTATGACCGAGACGCCCAATGAATCAATATCACGCAGTTATTCACCAGTATATTAAGATACAGCGTATCCACAAATAAATATCTCCTTCCATATGTAGCTGAGCCATCTTCCAATTTTAATTAGTTGATTCCACAAAGGACATTGTTGGCATAAGGAAATAGGCATATTGTGTCGCCGCTAATGTTATTTTATTTGATTTGTGCTCCCTTCATATATGGTACAAGCACAGACACCCAGTCAGTCAAGGATAATCTCAGAAACGTGTGTTCGTCCAAAATCAAGCTGCAAACCCTCAAACGTGGTTCATTGTTGATTACACGAATTAGTTTTACCCAAGTCCTTGTCCCACCTACCCATCCATGGTGTATATAGGTACACTCCTAAAAGTCTTGTTTTCCTCTTAGCTCACCCAATTCCGTGACACTTCAATCCATTCCCGATAAGATCCTTAATTTTGCGAGTAAATCCTTTTACAAATGTTCTACGGACCTTTTTCTCTCATCTTGATACTGGTGGTGACGGTGGGAAAAATCTCTTAACTCACCCATCCCTTGTAGGAGATATATTTCATGGTTAAGCGGCACGTTTTTCCAATACCACGTCATATTCCTGTTTTGATATGGCTAAATTAAATGGCATCACATTGGCCGTATCAATTTCCCTCTGCCATTCATGCAATGCCACAGCAGAGCGGAGAAAGAAGTCCCCCCATCGCTTTATATGTAATCTCGTAAAAATAAGTTATAATTTTTTTTTTGTTCGCTTCTAAATAAGGACATCTATTGTAGTCTCCGTGACACGAGTCGTTGATTAGGACAATTTTCCAGGATAATTTCAATAAACAACCAACGGTAAGTTATGAACTGTGTACAGGAAGTAAAAATGTATTGACATCCTGGCCAGGAGGTATTGTTTTTTTTTTTTTTTTTTGTGAGACGAAAAATAGGTGTGTAGGATGTCAGAGAAAAATAAAGGACAATGCTGATGGTCATGGCGGGGCATATCATGCGAACGATTTGTTGTCTCGTGCTGTGTAGGAGAACATTTTTGGTAATCGGATGTTTTATGATTGAGTTGGTGTGCGCCAAGGAGTGTGATTAAACAAAGGGAAGCGAAGGACAAAATTGTTTGTTATGGGGCGGCTAATGAGCAATGAGCCGAGTAGGGGGTTGAAAATCAATTTAAAGCACGAGCCGTTAATTATAGGCAGGATATTACTTTGAAGCAATATGGATGGGATACATTTGCATATTGGGCTAGCTTTAACCTTGAAGTTTCAAGGATTTAATTCAAAACCGTGCAGAGGCTGTGTACATGTATACCTGTGCATATATGTACTCGTATCTTATGAATATTTTATGATGCATAGACTACAGTTGCTTTGATGGGAAGGAATATCAGTAAGCTTTTGTCTGTCATCTGGTTGAAGAGGCACATGATGAGAGTCTGTATATGTGGAATACGTGAGTCCTTCACGAAGGTTTAATGTACAAAGAAGTGGTTGTTTGTTGTCGGCCGTGGATGTAGTGGAAATACTTGAGCGAAATTGGAGATTTCGTCATAACATAGCAGATACGCAAATTTAGTAAAATTTGAGGTCAACACTTGGTATGACTTGGTCCGCAACTTTAAATTCGACTGTTTTGAATAGTGCTGAGTTTGCTGAGAATATAAGCAAGCCATTGGGTGGGTATAACAAAAAAGGATCTTTATAATTCGTATCGTTGTCTGATAGTAGGACACAAATATTGTTGGTAAATTTGTTTGAAATATTTAGGGTGCAACGCCCTATTGAATTGTGCCGTTTCGCAATGATAAAGAACTTTGTAGTAAGTGCGTTACTTCCGAATCGAATACGGTTTTTCTTACTTGGGAATCGGATCATAGCGGAGATAATGAAATCTCTAACGCACTTCCAAAAGAGCGTCCAGAGACTCTTCTTCTAAGTCTGGAATCTGTAATTTGTATTAGTTTGATCAAAAGTTCTGTACTGAATCGACTCTCTTATGGTGTCCACACATAATATGAGATAGTTTAGTACAGATATTTTCAAAACCACCAAGTGTTTTGGGCAAGGATTTCAGCCGTGCAAAATTCCTTCTTAACATGAGTAGGAAAGATTGTGAAACTATGGTTGGGCTTATCATTGCAGACCATTAGTGTGAGTCTTACTTCGAAAACGAAGATGCGAGGGAGCATTTGCCTGCCAATATCCCGCCTTCTCAAGAACGAGGCTGCAAATCTTAGATCTTGATATTATTGCAGCGTTCTGCTATACAATTTGTGGCATTTCACACCTTCGTATCGGTCAGTTATATAAGCCACGAGTTCGTATGGTCTGCTTTTATTCTACAAAGAAATAATCGTTGTTTCAAGATTAGATCGTTGTTTCAAGAAAGATCTGAAAATATCTGCGAAGCATTTTAGAGCTTCTTTTATTTGATTTGAAAGTCTTGATGGCGGACACAGTTGCATCTTCACTAGAAGGTCATGAAATCTGGGTGATGACCGAAAGAATAAGATCGCGGACACAAGCTACTAAAATGAGGTTCCTTCCTGGAGCCCTCTAGTGATTCTTCCTGATGAGGAAGCAATGGCGGAGGATCAAGAATGATGAAAATATACCTAAGCATCCTATCCCCGCAGCCACCATGAAGGATTAGCGGGCCATAAAAGATGTATGTATGTATGCATGAGAGATGTAATGAAATCCTGACTTGTGTTGCCTAGATTATAAAAAAAAAACTTTTCACCGATGCTGACTCAATCCATGACGACCTATGAGCTGTTTAGTGACTCTTTTTTTTCAACTTATTCACTCTGGGACTCGATGTTGCTTCTATTGTATACATGTATGACTATATAGGGGACTTATGACCTCCGGATAGTCTATTTTGTTTCGGTTACAGCTACATTATTTACAGTACTCAAATGTTAATCTGCCTACAATGGTATAACCCTTCTTAAGCAATTAGTTTCTTAAGCTGTTTCGGGATCTCTTAACCTATAGCGGTCATATTTGCCTGATTTTGAAACCCACTTCAAACAGGGAACAAAGATTAGAATTCCTGGGTACCTCTGTTACCACTCTCCCCATCCAGCTGACAGTGGTTTATTTTTTTTTTTTTTTTCCTAGGGGATATTGGAAAAATGCTAATGCGCACGGGAAACAGTCCCACTCTGTTTCTAGTAGTATGAGACTCACTACTCACTAAAAAAACCACCTTTAACCCCTTCTTTCTACTTGACACCATCCACTCCGGAACCGCTTATCGCATTACTTCGGAGTGGTGTCGTTTTCTTTCCCCTCTGGGGACCGGCTTTTTCATATTCGGCTCCTGGCGCGGGTTTATACATTCTTGCCGGTAAGGCTTTTATCTACTTTATGTAATTTGTGAGGGAATGTTGGCATCTTCCTCTCTCTTTTTGGATTTTAGTACCGTCTCGATAAAGGAAGATATTCTATTCCACGTGTCGGTACTCGAGATCATCTTGCTTATAGCATTTCGCCTATTTCCGACTCCAGTCTACTCCTCTGCTCTGTCCATCTGCTTCAGGCGAAAAAGGTGTGGAAAGCGTCGTCTTCCGCAGAGTCTCCATATTGGCAGGCTGCGCTCTCTACTTTACCCATTTTGTGGAGGTATCGGTTGAAATACCCATATCCGGCTAGGAATTGAGTGACAAAGTAGTTCACTTCGCCGTGTTCTCGCTCTGTCCAAGCCGTGACGTCTGTAATCAGCCTCGCTGTCCACCTCCCCCTCGTTTCAGCGCTCCACCTTCTCTGCCAAGCCTTCAGCGACTGCCAGTTCTGCTCCTACTTCCGCCTTCTTGTCGTGGGCGTACTTCCTCTCTGCCGCTAGGAGGTCGAAAACGGCTGGTTCCGACACTGTGCGATAGGAGCTTGCAACTCGGAGAGCTCCTCGCCTTTGTACTGCAGCAATTTGCTTTCTGTATTTCTCCTGTCTAAGTGCGTCTGCCCAGATCTCACACCCAGACAGAAGAATGGCGTGGGTGATGGACATGAGAAGTCGTCGCCTACTCATTGTTGGGCCTCCGATATTTGCCATAAGCTTACTCAGCGATGACGTTACCTTCGCAGCTCACTCAGATGCGGACTTAATCTGTTACCAGAAAGAGAGTTTAGAGTCCAGGGCGATTCCTAGATACCTTACTGCTGGTTTGCTGATTATAACTTCTGGACCTACTCGGAACTCGGCAATGGTCGGGATCCGTTTCCTAGTCAGAAGAACTATTTCTGTTTTTTTCGCGGCGAGACTAAGGCCGTGGGCTTCCATCCAGGCGAGTACTCTTCTCATTACCTGGTTCAGTTTCAGCTGAGCCCCTTCGATATCCCTTGCGGTAATCACCGCACCGATGTCATCTGCGTACCCAACTAAGAAGGTATCGTCGGGCATCTCCATGCGAAGGATTCCATCGTATGAGACATTCCACAGATCGGGTCCAAGGATTGAGCCCTGTGCTGCTCCAGCAGTGATTTCCTTTCTGTGAGTACCCTCCACGGTGTCGTACAGAAGTTCCCTGTCTTTGAGATAGTCCTTCACAATTTGCAAAAGATATTGCGGTATCCTGAAGGTGTTCTCGAGCGCATCTAACATATCTCCCCATCTGGCCGAATTGAAGGCATTCCTCACATCCAGAGCTGCCAGCACGACGATTCGCCTTGAGTAGTGATTTCCCCTTTGGGCGAGGTGGGTGGTTTTGACTACTTCCTCAATTGCTCTATCGTGGAGTGGCCTTTTCTGAATCCGTGTTGTCGATCGGATAGGCCACCTGCTCTTTGGATTGCTTCTGTGATTCGAGGCTTTAGCATCTTCTCGAGGAGTTTTCCTGCCGTGTCCAGCATGCACAGAGGTCTGTATGCTGATGAGGAATCCGGGTCTCCTTTTTCATTGCTTATGAGCACCAAGCGTTGTACCTTCCACTTCTTGAAAAAGCTCCCTTCCTTTAGACAGCCGTTATACATACTTAGCAGTATCTGTGGGCAAGTTTGGGCAACCGTTTTCAATGCTTCCGCTGGTATGCCGTCGGAGCCGGGGGCCTTATTGTTCTGAAGAGATTTAGCTGCTAGAATCAGCTCTTCTTCACTGAACAATGGGATGTCTTGTTGTTGAGCAGGAGAGATCTCCATTGACCTAACAGGGTGGGCCGGGAAGAGTGTGTCCACTATGTTCTTCATTAGCGTCGTGGCCATCGTGGGGTGTGATGCCTGCGCTCCTAATTTTTTCATGACAACCGTATAGCCGAGTCCCCAGGGGTCGCTGTTGATCTCCCGGCGAAGGTCCTCCCACTTTCGTTTCTTGCTCGAATTCATGGCCCTCTTGAGCTCGGATCTTGCGGTTTTGTATTCCGCTAGTGCGCCTTCCGTGATTTCAGCGTGTCTTTGCCTTCCCCTGGTGAACTTGCGTCTATGGTGTAGGCATCTCCTCCTAACTTCAGCGATCTCCTCCGTCCACCAGTACACTGGTTTTCGCCCTCCCATTGAGTTTCTAACTCGAGGCATCGACGCATCGCATGCGCGGTGTAAGAGTTGCATCGTCGCTTAAGCTTTTATTTTAGCTGTCTCCGTCATTTCCAGGATGGCTTCCTTCCCTTCCTCTAGCGTGGCCGTGAGAACTTCTTCATTTAACCGGCTGACTTTCCACCTCGGTGCTCGCCTCTGGTGTCCGTTAGAGACTCGTCGGGTCCTCTGTAGGTCAAAGACGATATACTGGTAGTCACTTCCGATGTACTCCTCGATGACTCTCCAGTTTTCCACCTTTGCTAGTAGCTCTTCTGACGCGAAAGTATATTCGGGACGCCTGAAGGTGGCTGTATTTCCTTCGTTCAACACGTAGAGCCCCAGTCTGGCAGCCATCTCGAGTATCTGCTTACCTCGTGAGTCTGTGTTAGGCATCCCCCAATCTAAGGCCTTGGCGTTGGTTGTGAAAGTAGGTTATCAGCCGTGCGACTTCTATGGAGATTTGCTTGTAGGATTTCCATCATGGTGCGCTGCTTCTCTTCGCCTTTTCAAGTGCCCCTCTAAACACCTGACAGTTTCCCGACCCTGGTAAAGGAACTAGCAGTGCTGGCCCGAGCTTCAGTTCCACACATAAGCAGCTCTTCGCGATAGCTTTGCAATCGAATTTTTTATTGCCTTGTACTCCGCACTTGAAGCATATTCCCTGGTTCTTTCTGTCGGGCCCCTTACAATTAGCTTGCTGGTGGCCATAGCCGAAACATTTGTAGCAGCGCGTGACCACTACTCTTCGGCGAACTCTGCAGAAAACCCACCTGACTCTTATACGATCGATTTTTAGCAGCTCACCTGCCA
Organism: Brachypalpus laphriformis; assembly: GCA_945910035.1. Classification (NCBI taxonomy): domain Eukaryota; kingdom Metazoa; phylum Arthropoda; class Insecta; order Diptera; family Syrphidae; genus Brachypalpus; species Brachypalpus laphriformis. The sequence continues at coordinate 134,035,871 of OX246755.1, forward strand.
CTCGGTCGTTCAGCTGAACTAAAGCAATTTTTTGCGCCCCGCTGTTGGCCTTCATTAAGGTGATTTGAAGTTCCGCCCTCTGGTCATTGATTGCTCGTTTGATAGCTTCCTCGACTTCATCTACTGTTGTCAGGTCATCCATGTCTCTGATCTCCAGTGCCGTTTTTAGTTCAAGGTTTTGGGCCGTTGCCTTCTCCCCCAAGAGGGACTTAAGGGATGAGCTAAAACCTTCCTTATCTTTTGTTTTTGCACCTAGCTCAAGCAAGACATCTCCGGACCTCGTTTGACGGACAGCTCTTATCTCCATTTGTGTTTCATCTGGGTTGGCCCTTGTACAAATTTCTCGGAGGATCTCCGCATATGTTTCTGCTCCTCTTGGTCTTATGATGATTGCTTCGTGCCGGTGCCTCGTTGGTCTCTTATCTTTTTTTTTTGCTAATTACCATCCCTTCCTCCTTTTTCTGCTGCTCGTGCTCTTTCACCGAGGAAGTCCGCGCTTTACTATTGGCCTTCTTGGTCTCGAACAGCTTTTTAGGCTCTTTTCCTTTCGAGAAGGGGTTGTCCTTCTGGCCTATATTGGGTCCAATATCTTTGCCAGGTTCTTTGTGGGCTACATCCCTTCTCCGCACGGTTTGAAGCCTAGTTGGAGGAGTTGCAACCTTCGGTGACTTCTTCTTCTTCTTTTCCGTCTCCTAGATGGGGGCTAGATGGTGGTTTCTTCTTGGGTTCCCGAATTCCGCTCGGTGTCCAACTTTTTGGAGGCTCCTGGTGGTTCGCATCTGTTTTGTTGACTTGTCGCATCTGAAGTTCAGGTTGTTGTGAGCGGTGAAGCCTCAGGTCGTTATCCCGCCCCTTTTTAAGGAAGCTGATTACGTCCAAGCATTCCTCTAGTTCAGCAAGACCTTTCTTAATATCAATGCTGATATTCTTCTGTCTGTCCGTCGCGAATTTCATTTTTTTAATCGTCTCCTTGCATTTCTGTAGCTCCTTCTCCAGTGAGTTTTCCGTCAGCTGGGCTTCATTTACATCGGAGGACTCATGTTGGTTACCGTTTGTTGGTTTCGTTAGGGTGGCGCTGCCTATTGAAGGGTTTTCTGCGATGATTTTCCGGGCTGTGGCGGGTTTCTCCCGTGGTGCCGATTCGGGTTCATCCTATTTTAAAAGCGGTGGTGATCTTCGCAGATGATAGCCCTTTTTGAAACGATTTTATCCTGCCTCACTTGTAGACGCTTTACAATCCGTGGGAACCAAGTGTTTCACTCCCAGGGCAGCGATGAGGGTGTCAGATCGTGTTAGTGGAGATCTGGATACCCTTCCTCTCCTTATGAATGGGTAATTTAAACGCAATAGTTGGTCCTCCCCACAATCCGTAGGACCTGCCTCATTTGAGGGTGGATTTTCCAGTGTAACTGGTCTGCCACCTGGGGTAATATTATCTGTTTTGTCCATTGCATCGAATTAACGGTTGCATTTTATACCTACTGCCAGGGTTTTTTTTTTTTGTTTTTTTAAATTGGGATTTTGACACTTATTTAAAGGGCGGCATCGACTCGCCCTGTCACAGGGAATTTCATTGAGCTTTTGTGGTTTTTACTCACGCCCTCCACCCCTGCCGCTCTTGGTCGGAGACTGCTTATTCAGTATTCGCAGCTAACCTACATATCTATAGGCACATTTTGACTAAAAACAGGGAATTTAAAATAGCTGCCATATACTGACCATCCGAGCATTCGCCTACAGAGGAAGATCTTAATAACCTTTTTCAAATTCTTGGCAACAACTTTATCATTGAGGCTGACTTCAATTTAAAACACACCTACTGGGGGTCAAGACTAATAACGATAAAAGGCAGGAAGCTTTACAAAGCAGGAGGAAATTTTAACTGCGATTTTATTTCGACTGGTTCGCCCACTAATTGGCCATCTGACCCAATGAAAATACCAGACCTTATTGACTTCTTTATACCCAAGGGAATCAGTAGAAAAGAAGTAAAAGTTGCTGCTTGCTGTAGCTAAGATAATAGCTAAAATCATCCTTGAGCGAATCAAACAACATCTCGAAGACACACTCGATGCCGAACAAGCAGGTTTCCGCTCTGGATCCTCCTATGCCGACCACATCAACACCCTGCGGATTATCATCAAACAGTGTGTTGAATATCGATCGCCACTGCACCTGCAGTTCATAGATTTTGAGAAGGCGTTCGATTGTGTCAACAGGAAGTTTATTTGGCGTGCCTTACGCAGGAAAGGCATTCCCGATAAACTAATTGCTATTATCAAAGCTACATATGAAGGCTCCAAATGTCACGTTCTGCACAGGGAAAGGTTGTCTGAGGAATTTGAGATCCAAAGTGGTGTAAGACAAGGCTGTATCCTTTCACCTATATTATTCCTATTGGTGATTAGCGATGTGCTTCATGCAGCTTTGTCGACGGGAAACGGAGGAATTCGATGGACTCTAACACCTCAACTGAAACATCTCTACTACGCTGACGATGTATGCTTACTCTCCCACAGAATTATGGACCTCCACCAAATGGCAGCAGATGTGGAGAGGGAGGCAGGCGTCGTCGGGCTGAAAATTAATACGGCAAAAACTAAAATTATCAGCCTTGGAACTAACTCATCGGCTCAAATATGCATTGCTGGACAACCGGTAGAGAGAGTGGAGGATTTCCAGTATCTTGGGAGTATTGTCTCGACCGATGGTGGAACCGAACTGGATATAGCCAACAGGATCGCCAAAGCAAAGTCCGCGTTCGGGATGTTGTCCAAAATATGGCGAAGCAATGCAATCAGTTTGAGCACCAAAATAAGACTGTTCCGCTCCAACGTTGAATCCGTGCTGCTATATGGTTGCAGCACGTGGAGAGTGACCACTACTATCACCAGAAAGCTGAAAACGTTCGTTAATAGGTGTCTGCGCAATATCTTAAGGATTTTCTGGCCCAATCGTATCTCTAACGAACACCTTTACGAGAGAACGGGTCAGGAACCAATAGGCACAACTATCCAACGGCGGAAGTGGCAGTGGATTGGTCACACGTTCCGAAAGGGTGACAGCTCCATAGCGAACCATGCTATGCAATGGAACCCTCTAACTCAGGATGGCAGAAGACCTGGCGGTCCGCGGAAAACATGGCGCAGAACAGTCGAGAAGGAGGCACGGCAGTTAGGGCAAAGTTGGGGAGAACTCAGACACATTGCCAGAAACCGTACACGATGGCGCGTAGGCGTAGTAGAGGCCCTAGGACCCACAAGGGGATACAGGACATAAGTAAGTAAGTAAGTAAGTAAAAGTTGGAAGCAGTAATGATCTGTCGTCGGATCATACATCCGCAATCCTAACGGTCAACGACATGTCAATAGAACAGATAAAAAATGTAAGACTTACTAACAAAAAAACGAACTGGTATAAATTTAAAGAACTACTCATAGGATTTATTAACCTGAGATCTCCATTGGTTACAACAAACCATATTGACATTGAAGTGGAACAATTCATTGCCGATATTCAACAGGCAGCAGAAGATAGTACACCGACTTATCAACAAAAAAAAAAAAAAACAAACGTCGGTAAAATATCCCATAGAAATTATGGAACTAATATTAGAAAAGAGAAGAGCTTACAGGAAATGGCAAGATATCCTGGCGACAAAACTATATTTAATAGATAGCTGCCAAACATTTAAAGAGACGAGAGAGTGTTGAAAACATCTGATGAGAAATGGATTGGTGACCCAAAAACGAATGTCTTGATTTCTCTGATATAGTAGATGAAGACTTATTTGCTTATTTTTCGCTAAGAGAGATCAGTACATGCATTCATAAACTATCTAATAGAAAATCTCCAGGTTATGATCTTATAACTGCCCAAATCCTTAAAGAGCTGCCCTTAAAAGCATTGTTAAAACTCAAGCTTATAATTAATGCTTGTTTTAAACAGAGATATGCCCCACTTCACTGGAAGATAGCAGAAATTATTGTTATACCTAAACAAGGTAAACCTCTATTAGAAGTTACTTCATACCATACTGCCAATCTCACTTTTACCGGTATTATCAAAACTTTTCGAGAAACAACATCTTAAAAGATAGATAGAATCATAGAGCAAAGAAGGCTTATTCCCACCCATCAGTTCGAGCTTAGAAATAAACATTCGAAAATAGAGCAAGTGCATCGTATGACTAATGTTAGAGAAAAAGCAATAGAAGAAAAACAAGTTTGTTCTACAATATTCTTAGACGTTGCACCGGCTTTTGATAAAGTTTGGCATAGGGGTTTAGAGTATAAACTTCATAGGGACTTACTTAGACAATACTTGGAGATAGCTTAATCTCATATAGCAAATAGATTCTTTAGAGTTCGCTATGGTTAAACGTATTGTGAACTTAAAGAAATACAAGCAGGTGTTCCACAGGGAAGTGTTCTAGGGCCCACTTTATATTTATTATGTACTAGGGATATACCATATGACACGATGATAGCCACATTCGCAGACGACACTGCTCTTCTATCATCTGATGGATGCGTAGCTAAAGCAACTGAAAAGCTTCAAAATTCAGTTAACGAGATTTGTGATTGGGCGCAACGATGGCGAATCTTATATACTGATCCGTGAACACAAAACTTATTGTACGTTTTTTAGTATTTTTTATAAAAGGAGGGGGATGCAACTTAAACGCTTTAAGCAAAATAATGAAAGCAGTTTGATCACGTTCATGGCTGAATGAGCTTAAATCCCTTTGCCTATGTAAACCAATATATAGCACTGTTTATTTCACTGTTTGTTTATTTCCCCTCGGTCGAATTTCGACCACACACGAAACTAGTTTAGCTTAATGAGTCAAAGTCTACCCATATAAATTTTACAAAAAAGAAAAACAAATCTTCCTGTGGTTATTAATAATCAAATAGTTTCTTATTCTAACACAGCTAAGTATCTGGGTATAAATCTGGATGCTAAGCTGAAATGAAAGGAACATGTGAAAAAGAAGGTAGAATAGCTAAATATTAGATATAGAAAACTTTATTGGTTGTTAGGATATAATTCAGAAGTGTCCATTGAGAATAAAATCTTAATATACAATACAAAAATATGGTATCCAATTATGGGGTTGTACAAAAAAAACAAATGTACAAATAATAGTGAACATTTCAAAACAAAGTCCTTCGGGGAATAGTAAATGCCCCATGGTATATTAGAAATAATGATTTGCTTCGTGATTTGTAGATTGATCATGTGACGGAAGTAATTAAAAAGAACGCAATCCGTCACAACGAGCGTCTGCAGATGCATATTAATCCCGAGATAGAAGACGTTTTTAATGTACGATATAATATTCGTAGACTAAGAAGAGCAAAACCTCATGAACTAATAATCTGAGAATTATGAGAACCCGTATTTAATTTATAATACTTTCTCAAACGCAACTGAACGTTGAAACTAAAATCAATTGCCGAGCTTTCTATGATTGGTCATTATAATTTTTTTTATTGCTGTTAGAGTCCCACACTACTCTGGGTTTCTAACCCCACAGTGTCTTTCGAGATTTTCTCCTTCATTAAAAAAAAAGGAATTAGAAGAGTTATCCAAATCCTCCGGATGGTTTGTATCTCGGGCACAGGAAATTATAAATGTTTTCTATTAAAGAGTTGCAAATACATATGAATGAGTCGGGGATTCGTTCATTCTCTCCTGCTATGGATACCACAATTTTTCTATACTGACCTGAGTGTGGTGCAGACATCTTCCAAAAATCCTTTGATGTAAAACATCTGCTGATCATATTAAAGTCCTCTTAGTCGTATGCTCGCTTTTTGGCTTCACAGATACTTTTATACTGCTTATTTGTGGTACTATTATACGCTTTAAAGTCGTCGGCATTAGTTGTAGTGAGCACTAAGTTCCTCATTTATTGTTTTTTTTTTTTTTTTGTGGTACTATTTCGCATTCTATCTATCTTACTCGTAATTTGCATTACGAAGTGTATACCTTTACTTTTCAACTCATCACGCAGCAATTTCCCCATTCTTCTGCACGAGCACTTCTCTGTAGATCGAAAAAAAAAAAAAAACACAGAAGTTAATGAGTCCACATTATAGAAGTATCCTTTGAGGTACTCGTATTACCTTATGGATACTTTTCATAGCTGTGTGAGACAAGGAGATTGGCTATTATTCGAAGGCTTAATTATCTCCTTTATAAATGTCTCAAAGCCATATAGGATGAGAACCTGATAATTAATAAATGTAAATTGAACACTAAATTAGCTAACGCCAGGTAAAATCGTTTAAGGTTCACCTCTTACCATCAGTTTGTTAAAATTTCAAATGCAGTTCTACTAGGAAAGTATTTAAACCGCACTATCTAAAGAATTCATTTTTAAAAGCATTCTCTCTTTTCCACTCTCTGACGTCAACTACATTTCAGTTGTGTTACCAAACATCTATTGTTCACCACATTGAATTAGCCACTAACGAGATACACGCTTTGTAATGAATTCGTTAGCCATTTTCTACATCCTTCACCACATATACATATCTGAGGCGCTATTCCTGCTTTGCATCAGATACAGTGTAGTACCCTGCAGATTCAAACAAGGACATCTCAATAACGACAAAGGATATTTCGATATTTCAGAGATGAAAGTTTGCACTACCCCACGTGCGTATCCTTTTTTTAGCATTCTCAATTAGAATGCTTTGGACAATAGCCCCGAGAAGCAATTACCAAATCCTTTGTATTAATTTTCCAAACGCAAACGAATTGTAAAATGAAATACTCTCCATTCCCTGTACACATTGAGTTCAAAGTACACAAATATTTTGTCATTTTGCTTCGTCCTCATGTAGTCCTGGCTACACTAATCAAGTTACCAAACAAAACTCACACTCGAATGCATTTCCAAATGTACACACGTACTCTACACACATTCCTAGTGCACTCATTTTGTTGACTTAGTTTGAATATCTGTTCGTATCTATCGTTGAGAGAGTGATATCCTCAACATTTCTAGGAAAGTCCATTAAAGCGATGAATTCCGCAGGCAATTTGAACAAGAGCCATGACATGTGCGTCAAGAATTTAATCAGGAAGCAGCATATCATCCTCCTGGGGCGAGGAGGATACTGCATTTCTCAGGCTTCCTGAACATTTTTCTTATGGAATCCTTTTTCTCTTATCATTGCAGGTGTCGTAAGAAAAAATGGCGAACGGACTTACCAGAGACTAGTGTCATCATAACATTCCACAATGAAGCTCGTTCAACACTATTAAGGACCATAGTCAGGTAGGCAATCCAAAGTGTACATAGTTTGAAGATTTGTTTCCATTCATTGTGTATCCTGCGCAGTGTTCTGAATCGAAGTCCTGAACATTTGATTAAGGAAATCATCCTTGTTGACGATTTTAGTGATCATCGTGAGTTTTTTTCAAACACCCCAACCATCTAGTTCTTGTAAATGTGTTTTTGTATATCCTTCCAGCTGAGGATGGTCTTGAGTTAGCTAAAATCGACAAAGTTCGCATCCTACGCAATGACAAACGTGAGGGTCTCGTTCGTTCACGCGTCCGCGGTGCTGATGCAGCAGTAGCCGAAGTTCTCACTTTCCTCGACAGTCATGTGGAATGTAATGAGAACTGGCTGGAACCGCTACTGGAACGAGTTGCTGACGATCCTACCCGGGTGGTGTGTCCTGTCATCGATGTCATAAGCATGGACAACTTCCAGTATATTGGAGCTTCGGCTGATCTGCGCGGGGGCTTCGATTGGAATCTCATCTTCAAGTGGGAGTATCTCAGTGCATCTGAACGTTCTGACAGGCAGCATGACCCCACAGCGGCTATTCGAACACCCATGATCGCTGGTGGACTCTTTGTCATAAACAAGGCGTACTTTAACACCCTCGGCAAATACGACATGAAAATGGACGTATGGGGTGGGGAAAATCTTGAAATATCCTTCCGAGTTTGGCAGTGTGGTGGGAGCTTAGAGATCATACCTTGCAGCAGGGTGGGACATGTGTTCCGCAAACGTCACCCCTACACATTCCCTGGAGGAAGTGGCAATGTCTTTGCTCGAAATACCCGACGTGCTGCTGAGGTGTGGATGGATGATTACAAGCAGTACTACTACGCTGCTGTTCCACTGGCAAAGAACATTCCCTTTGGCAAGTAAGTTCAACTTCAGGCTCATTGAATGTATGTGCCCTGCATCACTTCTAATTACAGCATCGCCGACCGATTGGACCTCAAGGAGAAACTCCACTGCAAACCATTTAAATGGTATCTAGAGCACGTCTACCCGGACCTACAAGTACCGGACACACAGCAATATGGTCAACTTCGACAAGGTCCTTACTGTTTGGATACCCTAGGCCATCTCATGGATGGCAGTGTCGGTAAGTTATTACACACTGTTTGTTTGATTGATAAACTCCTCCTCCCCAGGATACTTAATTACAGGCTCTCCAAATAAATTGGTTTCCCTCTCTCCCTTTAGGTATCTATCAGTGTCACAACACCGGTGGCAATCAGGAATGGACACTAACGAAACGCGGCCAAATCAAACATCATGATCTCTGCCTGACGTTGGTCACGTTTGCCCGTGGCTCACAGGTGATAATGAAGATATGTGATGAGTCCGAGAACCAAATGTGGACAATGCGTGATGGTGGCCTCATCAAGCACTCCAAAATGAACATTTGCTTGGATACACGAGACGTGCACGAACTAGGTGGCATATCAGCGGAACGATGCAACTCAGCGTTGGACACACAGCGATGGGCATTCGTTACAAAGTTTGCGTGAGTTGACTAAAACAGAAAAACATAAAGACGTGCTGGTTCAACATCATTCGATGTCCTTTCGAAGGATCTAACATTTTATGTAAAAAAAAGTGCGAAATTTAGGTAAAATGTATGTTTGATACCCATATAGGGTGTCCTGCGTATTGTCCTGTTAATATTACCTTAGGATATATTTGTTTATCCTTTTTTTAACTTGTTTTGTTTTCTTTTTCTCTCTCCCTATTTCTCTCTCTGATTAAATGAGAGGATATTGAATTTTCAGTTTTATATCCTTGTTTCGTATCGTTAATGACCCATCAAGGACGTGACATGAGGATGATACATACAGGAAATCTCATTTTGCTTGAAATGTGAGACTAAAAGTTTCCTATTTTTTTACGTTTCTCATCTTTTGTTTGGAATTTCAAATTTTGTGATTCGCACGACATTTCCGATTCGAATAAGAATGGAAAGAGAAATAAAAAAGTTTTGAAAACTTTTTGTTATTTCTTCTTGTTCTTCCGTTTTATTGGAATCAATACGGATAAAGGTGGAGGATTCTAGGATGATGCCGCAGTGACAGGTTGTTATTTGTTAAAAAAAAAAAGAATTGTTTATTTCTATTATTTGGGAAAAAAAATATAAAAAAATAATAGGATGTAGAATAGGCGGAAAATATTAAAAATTATATATAAAATTTAAATAAAAACTTAAAAAGAATTCTCTAAGAGCGGGGCCGGGCGTAAGCGCTTTTTCTGTATTAAAACTGATGTACTTAATCGAAATTTAAAAAAAGACAATTTATAAAGAAAACAAAATATTTGTATATAGTAAATGTTTATATAAAAAGATGATATTAAAGAAAAAAATAAGAAATAATTCCTACCAATGGATAGGAAGAGGTTAAAAGGTTATGTGGTGAAGCAGTAAAATGCCCGACATTCGAATGGAGAAAATAATCGAGTAGATGAGTGATCTTAAAATCATCTTAATGGGATGGGGCATAAGTTATGCACTCATTTGAAAAATTTGTATCATTTCCGTTTTCATATGCATACATTTCAAATTTTTGTTCACATTTAAAAGATACATTTTCCTGTTAATATGCGAAGAACTAGTTCATCATTAATTAGGTCTTCTGCTGCTGTCCCTCCTCCGACAGCTTATCGTACTTTGTTCTTGAGTTAATGGGTTGCTGAGCAGTGGATTCGAACTTAAGTCACTTCGTAACATGCAGCATTCTACCCTTCCTTGAGAAAAACTTTGAACAGAACGTAATTTCCTAGAATATGGGAGGTTCCTGATTAATCCCTTGCATCACTAGATAGATCATCACTAGAACCACTAGATCATCAATGATGGTCTGCTGAAAAGATGCCTGAACTGTAATACATACATATTTCTTTATTTAAGTAAAAATCCACTATAACAATTCGTTACAGAATTTGACATAAGGATTCTTGATATTTATTATACTTTTTTTGCACTCAAAGGCTTACCTACAATATACAGTGCCTTTTCAAAAGTAAGTTATTATTTTCAATTTGAGTCTTCAAAAATAAATGACGAAGGTATCGATGCATTGCTTTACATTTAGTTTCAGGAATTTCTTGAAACGTGATTTTATATACATTTTTAATTTAAGGCAATTAAATTACAGTCGATTTTCTTTTGCCCAAAAAACAGAAGCAGCGACATATTGAAAAAAACGTTTCAAAACTAAAATCTTGAAGTCGAAAAAGTCTTGAATTAAAATTAATCATTAAAAATGTTCAAATATTTATCGCAAAAGGGGTGGGGCTAATAACATTATCTAGAGCAGACCAAGTCTAGTTTGGACAATATCCCGAAGATTACTTTTAAAAATCTCGAAAGATAATAGTGATATTAACGATAGGTATTAGGGATGGGCTAAGTCGTGAATTTGCATTCACAGTTATAAATGTGAATGCGATGCAAACTGCTAATGCGGATTCGCAATGGAGTCATATAGGTACACATGTCCGGCTATTTTGTCTGAGTCAGACAAAATTAAATGATCTTCCATAAGCAAATTTTTATTTTTGGTGCGGGGCACCAAAACATTTTACAACTCCTTAATTCCTACATATTTTTTTATTTTTTTTTTTCCTACATATGAACATATTTATGCACACGTATGTACATATGTAACGGGTATGTAACGGTAAGATGGCCTTTTATGTGGGTATGCAAACATTGAATAACTTTGAAAATTTTCAACCTAGTGACTTGAGTAGACATGTTTTTGAGACGTCAATTTAGTACAATTTTAACACTGAATCGCTTCATACTGAAACAACGCGCCGAAATAGTGACACTGTACATTGAAAATAGTCGTTCAGTTGTGTTAACTCAACGTGCATATCGTCGAAAACATCGTGATCAACTAACACCGTCTGACAACACTATTCGTGGTTTGGTGTCAAATTTTGTTGAGCACGGGACAGCGGAAGATCGCCGACATTCCGTTCATTAACGCCCAAGAGGTTCGAATGAACTGATTGAAGCGGTAAGCGAGAGTGTTGCCGAGAACCCACGTGTGTCGTATCGTCACCGCGCTCAGAATTTGTCGCCAGTGGAACCACCTTACGGTGCATTTTGAAGGATGAATGGCACTTGTTTCCATATAAAGTGCAATTGACTTAAAGAATATTGCCGACAGACCGTCGGAAAACGACCAAACAGTCGCTGGACGTGTGCTGTCAATGAATGGCGACATTGACTGCCCACCCAGATCTCCAGATTTGACCCGTCCGGACTTGTTTTTGTGCGGTTTTTTTGAAAAACAAAGTGTACGCCAGCAAACCTCAGACCATTGACGAGCTAGAGGCAAACATTTGTGCCGAAATCATCGCTATACCGCCCGAGATGCTCGAAAAAGTGATAGAAAACGCAGCAAAAAGGGCACATTTTGCTTTGGTCAATAGAAGCGGCCACTTGATTGATGTTGTATTCAAAAACTAGTCCAAATAAATTGTAAGGGACCAAGTTAAATAAAAATACCTTTTATATTGGGGGTGCCAATGGTGTAGTGGTAACGTCGTCAATTGCCACGCTAATGGTTCAAGGTTCAAATCTTGGTGTCAGCAAGCATTTATTTATTTGTCATGAAATATATAAAGTCAGTTGGATCATTTGCGAAAGCTTGTGTGAACACTACAGCGAAGGCATAACACTGACAGTAGCTTGGTCATCCGGCTGGAAAAATTGTTCGCTCTGTTGATGGTGATTTACCCTTGACATCGGTTATCGAGAAAAGGGTACTGTAAATCAGAAGCAAAGACAAAAAATAACAAAAATCTCCCCAGTTATCTGAACCACTACACCAAAATCTTTCTATCTCTCTCTTTATCTATCCTTTCCAACGCCCGCACTGTGTGTAAACATGTTAAAGTTATTCATAACCCTTTGAGCGCGCGCAAATTATAAAAAAAAATATATGGAAATCGGTTGTTTTTTTTTTAGTTATTCAATATTCACATACCGACATAAAAGATGGCGCGCCCTGTACATACATATATCCTTTCATAAAAAAAAAGAACTTACTCGCACATCTGGCTCCAATACGCTTGCTGAAACTAAAGACACAGTAGCTTAATTAGTAGTTGTAGTAGTTGCTTAATTTCAATGCGGCTCTTTAAATTCGTTGCACTGGTACTGAAACGCTCGAAATAGCACCAATAGTAACCCCTCTGCTGCTATATACCAACCAACCAAACTTTCAAACCAGCTGCGACTGTAATAGCAGCAACAGCAACAACAGCAGCAATAGCATCAATAACAACTAAGCAAGTATAACCCCTGTGCTGCTATATACCACCCAACCAAACTTTCAAACCAGCTGCGACTATAATAACAGCAATAGCAGCAATAGTAACTTAGCAAATATAACCCCTGTGCTGCTACTATATACCAACCAACCAAACTTTCAAATCAGCTGCGACTGCAATAGCAGCAATAACAACTAAGCAAGTATAACATGTGCTGCTATATACCAACCAAAAAAAAACAAACGCGATATGCTATGCTACCCTATGAATTGGTTTGGTGCCTGTTGGCGCATCATAAAAAAGACACATGGCTCATGTTTGAAAAGAAAATTGAGACGTTCAGAAGGCAACGTGCAAAAAGGGTAGTTGAGTTTCATAATTTCAATATAACTATCCTTCTTCACGTTTTTAGTATGATACACACACATATTTGTGTGTGGTGCATGAAAAATGAAATTGTGACTCCTGATTAGGAGCCAGATAAATTATCACTAGGAATGCATTAGTAATAGCAGTTTATTTATAAGTTGTTAACAGGTTGCGAATGCGAATTTTCACTAGCAGTGAATGATTAGCAGGTTACGATTTTTTGCCCAGCTCTAATAGGTATCTGAAAAAAACACAAAAAATACGAAATCTCGCAAGTTGAAAACATTTTGTTTATGCGATTTCTATCTCATCACTGCGACATCACATTTCGAACAAACCCAGCACATAGTCTATACAAACCGGCATTCACACAGGCTGGCCCAAAAAAACTCACCCGATGTTGTTTTTTTTTTTGTAAATGTTTACGTAGACCTTAAGTTTTTTTTCATTGCTTTCTGAAGATGATATCGGTCAAGTGGGCGCCGCTATTGTTGATGACTATTTGACCCCTTTTTATCGCATTTTCAATCGTTTTGGAGAGAACTTTGGGCGATAAGTTCTCGCACTCTTGTCAAATATTCCCTTTTAGAGCTTCCAGAGTCTGTGGCTTGTTTCCATAAACTCATGACTTCAAAAAACTCCAAAGAAAGAAGTCTGGAGGGGTCAAATCGGGCGATCTTACCGGTCAGTGCAAATCGCCAAAACGAGACAATATGCTACCCGCAAACGCATCTTTCAAAATGCCCATTGTCGCGCCAGCTATGTGTGCGGTTGCACCGTCCTGTTAGAACCACATATCCTCCAGTCCCAATTCATCAATTTGCGGCAATAAGAGCTCGTTGATCATGGTTCTGTACCGCTCACCAGGTACAGTAACCGTGTTACCCACGGCATCATCGAAAAAATGAGGCCCGATGGCACCTCCGGCATAAATGGCGCTCCATGTAGTGACTTTGAGTGGATGTAATGGCTCTTTGTGCATGATACGTAGATTCTCAGTGCCCCAGAAGCGTAAATTTTGTTTGATTACGTATCCGTTCAGGTGGAAATAAGCCTCATCGCTCATGATGAATTTCGATCGAAAGTCGTCCACTGCGTCGTTGAGGTTCAGGAGAGCATGAGTGTAGTTCCATGGCTTACCGACTTGTATTCTGCATCTGTTTACTTCACAAATATCAAAACAGATCTGAAAAAGTTATTGCATCTTCCGATAGGGTGATACATTTTTGGGCCACCTTGTACATTCACAAGAATACCTACCATCTTATGTATAATATTTTGATCAAAATCTCGATTTGGAAAAAATCTGGGAAATATTGTGTCACCATAACGAGGTTGATAGTCGCATTGAAAAGTGATGCCATAATGACAAAATTTTAAGTCGCAATTACAATACGCAATGGCGAAAGTCGCAGCGACGAAATGTGATATCGAACCCCTGTACTTGAAAAATAAATCTGTTAACAGATTAGAGGCTGATATGATATCAAGTACGAAACATTCAAGAAAAATACGGCCCACGGAGTAGTGTATAAAGGGTAAGTTCTTATTGCCTAAATGACGGGTACTAAGCAGACAAACATGCACACAACAACAACTTATACTAACTTCTGTTTTTGAAATCCTATTTTTTAAGATTTTTTTCCTCTTGAGATTTTTATTATTCGATGTAGACTTTCCATGGGATGTATTCTTTATTCCTGGAGATTTTCGAGACTTCGGGTTTCTAGAATTTTTCTTTTCAAGATATTGCTACTTTCAAGTTTCTTCGCTTAAATTTTTTTTTAATTTATTTTCGAATTAATTGTACAAACTAGATTTGATTTTTGCTAGATACAGTTACAACGCTAGGCTAGGAGGCTAGGGAGTGCCGAAGATCAAAGTGTGGACCCTGGCGTAAGAAAATTGAAAAGAAAAAAATAAAGAAACGCAGACTTATTCAATATTGATGCCGGGTTCCCGACAAGTTAAGTAGAACTGCCAAAAATAAAGAAATGTGTTCGATCGTACACCCGCTCTGTACACTCTGTCCATTAATTTCTCGAGTTGTCCATGTTGGATTTCGGGTATGGTGTGGAACAAAGATGTCAATTGGGATGTGCAATAGGTTCTTACATTGCGTAGGAAAGTTTCGTAACAATACTATATCCTGACATGTGATCTTTTTCGCGTCGATGCTTTGATCGGGCAAATGAAAACGGTAATACTATACCCAACCGAATTATCGACGGACGGAAGTCTTACTTGAAGAGGCATTAAAAACAACAACCCAGTCGGTCTACCAGTACATCTAGTCGACATTTCCATTTGTCCAGTAAATAGGCTCATGGAGGATAGATTTTGTGTTGTCTTTTGTCGCCTTATGTCGTTCGTCGAGTACGATTTGTAACCATTTGTATCCAAAGCGGTAAAGGCAATGTAGAGCTCATCCCCAAAATCAGCAACAGGTCTCTTCTTAGGTTAGATTCTTTCAAAGAAATGATGGATTTTTCTTATATTCATTTCCATTGTCTAAAGTAGCTTTAGCTACAGTAGCTTGGTCATATGGCTAGAAAAATTTTTCGCTCTATTCGATAATTGATTTGCCTATGACGTCGGTAATTGCGAAAAAATTCTGTGAATCAGAAGCAAAAGGCAAAAAATAACAAAAAATCTCCCCAATTATCTGGACGCCACCCCCGAAGTGGGAGCGCCGTGGCGTAAGTGGTTAGTGTGTCGGATCACAACGCATGAGGTTCCAAGTTCGAATCCTAGAAAATACCAAAAAGTTTTTTTCACGGTCCCACCTCTCGCGAACGTCTGACAAACATCCGAGAGTATTGTTGTCCCGAAAAAGCTTCTCAAATCGCTGTTCGGATTCGGCATTAAACTGAAGGTCCCTTCCATTCGTGTGAAAAATATAACGCACACAACATGAGTGGTTGCGAGAAGCTAGGCCCTGGCACTTTAAAGAGCTGTTGCGCCAAATATTTATTTATTTATTTACCCCCGAAGTTTCTCTGAAGCATAAACAACTGAGCTTCAAACCACTACACCAAATCTATCTCTCTATCTATCCTTTCCAACTATCGCACTGTGTAGAAACATGTTAAGGGTATTCATAACTCAAATTATATAAAAAAAAAAAGAAAAATACTTTACCTTTCGAGGAGATTTGTAAGTCCACCACCGCAAAACAGCTGGGGATTTTGTGAATACAGATGAATAGATTAACTTCCTTGTTTAACGCTATCAGTACTGCTTAAGGGCAAGCATTTGTGACGAATATTACTTTGAACTGAAAGAGAAAAACTCAAAACAGCTACTAAGTAATATCCAGCTTGTCACAGTCATCATTTAGCGTGGTGTTAGTTGTATCCCGGATATAAGGATAACGAAGGCAACCAAATTGGGAACAACTTGCCAGGATCACAGTCACTGATCAACAAAGATCTTGGCCCCTGTCTTAGAGATTTAGATCAGGCTAACCAACTTATCATTTCGAACATTCTGATACGAATAAGGAAATAGTTGTCCATTCAACACTTTGCTAAATAAACTAAAGTATTTCGACTTCTTTCGCTTTATGTACAATTCACTTAATTTTCTTTCACCATTCGAAATGGCAAATTTATTGCCATAATGGCTTCTGCTTTTAAAAATTTTCCATCCCGCAATCTTTACTCCGAAACCACGTCATCTTTTGACCATCTGAATCCACCTAAACTAACTTAATCTTTACTGTCGTACTCAAATTTTTCATCAGCTCCACATACATATACGTATAACCAATCAGCCTAGGAAATAACTGAGTGAAAAAAAAAATAAACAGAACGACACATAAAAAGCTTAAATTATTTAATAGTAAACAGTGAATAGGTAAATTATAAATAATATAATAAATAACGAAAAGATACAATTCCAGAATACCGTTAAGTAAAACTATTGTTAATTAAATAGAATAAACAATTAAAATGAATATATATATATCTAGTTATTGTATGTTGCTCTCAAAAAACCAAACCACAGAGCAAACAAATTAATTTCAAACTTCTCCATCATAAAATCTATATCTATACATATTAAAAACAAAAAAAAAATAAAATCACATGAAATAAATTAAAACATAAAAATTATTAATAAATGTTATAAATAAGACTCTTGTTACTGAGATAGGCAAAAATGCAATTTTTGTTCTATTATATTATGACTATTATTATATATATATACATTATAATTTTTTTTTTTAATTTATGCTTTACCTTATGAATTTATGTTGTTTGTAATTTTGTTTTTGTTTTCTATTTTTATATCATTCTATTTATATTATTTGTATATCTCAACTAAATGTGTTCCTCTAATGAATAAAAAAAAACAAGAATACTTTTAATTTTGTATAAATACATAGTTTTACACATTTTTTCTTTTATTTTTTTTTGTTTACTAATTTTTTAAAGATATATTTAAATAAAAAAAATTACGGACGTAAGAATGTTTATATGTATATGAACAACAACAAAATAAAATAATTTTTCTGTAAATTATACAAATGAATAAAAAAATATATTTACATTTTTTGGTAAATGAAATTGTTTTATTTTACTAGTGGATTTGGATTGCATTTTTTTTTTATATTTTTCTTGCCTTAAAGGAGGAAATGTCCTGAGAGCTTTTCACAAAATTAAGTCCATCACGGTTTTTTTCAGCTCTAGTCCTAATGGTGCACCAAACTTATAAGTATATACACGAGGGTCACCCTGTCTTTCCCCGATCCACAGCACATCTTAACTGAGGAGACCTTTGAGACTGGTCAAGAGCGACGGTCACGCAAAGCATTTGGCAACGAAAAACTTTTCTTTGTACTCGTACCTTTTTTTTTTATTATTATTTATTTATTATTTCTTATAATTCAGGATACAAAAAACATAAATTCAATATATATAAAACAATTCAGTTCTATCAGAAATATAAGAAATATTGTGACATTCTGTATTTTTGATATAAGCTATAAAAATAGATTAGAATGCCACTTCAATAGGCTTATACAATGAAAGGACAATTTTTGGCGGGGTGACCTTAAAAGTTCAACTTACATAGCAACAATATAAGATTATTAGTAAGTTCAAAACAATAAGAAAAAGGAAAGTAAATGCAAGTAATTACAAACAAAAGTAATTGCTAAATATGCAATAGCGAAGTAAATATAAAAAAAAATAAAAACGAAGTTAAACCAAAATATCAGAGAATAAGAGATTCCAAACCAACATATTCAAAGGAGAAAAGCCACATTTTTACGTTTTTTAAAAACCTTCCAGATATTGATATTGCCCTAATATACTGTGGGAGTTTATTAAGCAACCGATGAGTTAAAACAGGAAAAAAAATTTCGGAATGCAGTGGTACGGAAATTTTTTTTATTATTATTTATTTATTATTTCTTATAATTCAGGATACAAAAAACATAAATTCAATATATATAAAACAATTCAGTTCTATCAGAAATATAAGAAATATTGTGACATTCTGTATTTTTGATATAAGCTATAAAAATAGATTAGAATGCCACTTCAATAGGCTTATACAATGAAAGGACAATTTTTGGCGGGGTGACCTTAAAAGTTCAACTTACATAGCAACAATATAAGATTATTAGTAAGTTCAAATTGGGTACAGATAACATATTTGAAAAGTTTCTACGTAAATTATAATTTGAAATTAAACGAAAATTGCGATTACCAGACTTCTTAAAGAACGTTTTTAACACCTTAAAACAATACAAATGACGAACAAGAAGAATTTTCAGGTCACAGAACAAACGATAACTGGGATGCCTACCAGATGTACAACAAATTTTTCTTAAAACATATTTTTGCAAAATCAGCAGCGGTTGTATTTTATTTTGATACACACCTCCCCAACAAGCAATTCCATATTGTAGCTTAGAACGGAAAATCCCATAATAGATCATCTTTAAAAGCTTAGTTGAGCATACATTACGCAAATAATAAAAATGTCTATTCATTTATATGGAGGTTTTTTCTGTAGTTTTTCCTCTCAACACATTTGTTAATACTAAAAGCATTCAAAAATTAATTGTATCTTTCAGTAGTAAGGTATCAATAACCATATCTCTGTGCAAGCTGTGCTAAATCATCAAAAACGAATGTAAATGTTTAACTATAAAAAGAAAATAAATATCTATCTATCTATCTAATAGAAATGTCTAAGTGTGCATCGGAAGTACTTTCTCAATGTATCTGTATGAGTCGAAAAACTCATTCTAGAATCTAGGGTGAGGCCCAAGTACTTAAAGTCATCTACTCTCTCTTTGTATTAGAAAACATTTATCACTACAGTTAACACTACTACAAGAAGTGGGAGAGGGAAAACCAGACGTACAATTGCAATTAGACAGCTTATACCTTTGACACTCAGGTGCGTGGAAATACCTATACGTTAGCTTCCAATTTTTGCGATACAGATAAGTTAAAGAACATTATTTTAGTTTTGGAACTTATAACTAAATTATGTTCAGCGAACCAGTGTCTCAATAGGTTTAGATCCCAATTAATACAAAAAATCAGGTCCAAAGGGCTGTTCAGACCATAAGAAAAACCTATATCATCCGCAAAAGCAGTAGGTGAACCTTTAAAATTAAGAGCAAACAGTGAATTGAAGTAAACTAAGAACAGAATTGGACCCAAAACAGAGCCTTGCGGTATACCTAGATTAAAGAACTTAATTTCGCTCCTTATTTCATCTACCTTCACTCTTTGCGACCTTTTTTCAAGATACGACTTGAACCAATTAAGCACAAAACCACGGAATCCTGCTTTTTCCAGTTTTCTCAACAAACAATTGTGGTTCGCCATATCGAAAGCTTTGGTGATGTCAATAAATAAACCAGCCGTACATCAAGGTGAGCCATTATTTGAGAACTAAATTGTAGGAGTGCATCTCCAGATCCTTAATATCAATGCGCTTTTTAAATTCGGTGTACTGGTACTGGAGCTCCCGCCAGGAAATTGCATTTGCAACGCAATAGCACCAATAGCAACTTCGGAAGGATAACCCCTGTGCAGCTATATACCAACCAACCAAACTTCCAAACCAGCTGCGACTGTAAAAGCAGCAATTGGTGTGTTTTGGTGAGAATTATGCAAAGCAAAGTGAAAGCTTCTCAACAAAACGATCCCCAGTCAATCTGGCCTCGCAGTAGCGCATTCTATCACTCCAATTTTCCAAGACCTTGTTGATGGTTTCGGGCTGTAGCTCACGGATTGCTTGGATGATATTGGCCTTAAGTGCTTGAATCGTTTCCGGACTGTTGGCACAACATCGGTCCTTCACGGTTCCCCACAAAAAAAGTCCAAAGGGGTCAAATCGCAGCTCCGAGGCGGCCAATTGACATCGCCAAGACGGCTGATAACACGATTTGGGAATTTGGTGCGCAAAAGACCGATTGTGGCATGGGCTGTGTGGCATGGCGCGCCATCCTGCGTGAACCAGAGGTCGTCCAAATCCATGTCTTCAATTTCAGTAAAAAAAAAGTCCTTAAAATGGCTCTGTAATGCCCACCGTTGACCGAAACGTTGTTCCCACCCTCATTTTCGAACAAAAATGGTCCAATGATGCCACCACTCCACAATTCGCACCAAACTGTTACTCTCTGTGGATGCATTGGCTTCTCGACAATAACGTGTGGGTTTTCCGAGCGCCAGATGCAGCAATTTTGTTTGTTAACGTAGCCGCCGAGATGAAAATGTGCCTCGTCAGAAAAGATGATTTTTTGCCCAAAATCGTTGTCCAATTCAAGCTGCTCTAAGGCCCAGACTGCGAAGCGATAACGAAGCGGATGGTCGTGCGCTTTCAATTGCTGAATCAATTGGACCTTGTAAGCGAATAATCCCTGATCTTTGTGCAGAATTCTGTCAGTGTCAAAATAACCTATGATTTAAAAACAAATCACTAGATGGCCCACCCGTTAAATACCAACCAACCAAACTTCTAAACCAGCTGCGACTGTAATAGCAGCAATAGCAACCTAGCAAGTATAACCCCTATGGTGCTGTATATGTACTAACCACCCAAACTTTCAAATCAGCTCCGACAGCGATATGCAACGTCATAAATTGGTCTGTTGGCGTATCATAAAAAGCTTCGCACATACAATGGCACATGTTCGAAAAGAAAATTGGATAAGACATTCAGCAGATAACGTGCAAAAAGGGTAGTTTAGTTTTATAATTTCGATATACCTCTTCTTCTTCAGGTTTTTCGTATGAGACAAACACACATTTGTGTGTAGACAAATTATTATTAGCAATTCATTAGCAATAGCAGTTTATTTACAAGTTGTTAACAGGTTGCGAATGCGAATTTTCATTAACAGTGAATGACTACCAGGTTGCGATTTTTTGCTCACATCTATTATTATCTTTTGTTAAATGTTTTCTTAATTTTCAAATGAAGATTGTGTTGGCTTTTCATTTCAAATAAAGTTCCACCTCTTTGCACTCTCATCCTACATACATAATACATACTGTTTAGAATCAAGGAATAAACGAAAAGGACTCATCCTGGGTTGAAGAAAGGAAACGGATCAAATGTGCTTGACATTAGATGTTTTAAATAGTTAGTAAGGACTTTTCCTTTCTTTATTTTCATTGGAGGACTTGTAAAGAAGCCACAAGTGTAGAATCCTCAACACGTAAGTTTTCTTCGGCCAGAAAAAATCATTGTCTTTAAAAGCTCTTTTAAGCACAAACACTTTAAGCCGATCCTTGACATGATCTCCGAGTTGAGGTAATTTTTAAAATGTTCATTGGAGCAGAAGCAGATAAAATCCTTGGCGACGTCGACGCCCTGACGCTCTGTGTAAGTAACTGGTATTTTTTTTTTTTTTTTATAGCAACATATGCAGGCGAACCCTTCTGGACATCACCCTTGTCTCCGATCATATATGAAACTTGGTAAGGGACTGGAGAGTCTCTGAAAAGCACTCTTTTTCAAACCATCGTTACCTCCAATTTAGTCTTGACGACCATCCGCCTAATCAGAAGGGTTTTAGAAATTATAAAAAAGCAATTAGATTCTTTACAGTAAGCGTTTATTAACGTTGATTTCCTCGCTTTTGCCTTCTGAACTTACAAGCACTGATAATCTTGACAGTTTGGTCAACACCCAAACATTGGCACTTAAAGGTGCTCGGTTTGTAGCTTGCCCACTCCGTAATCCTCGGGGAAAGAAGAAATCTCCTTAGTGGAATGGAAATCTCAGTAGACTCCTTTTAATCTTGCTAAGAGCTTCCGCGAGACAACCGATTGGGACTCCTATAAGCTGTCTCTCAGAAAATAAATACAAAATCTTACGGAGGAAGAGCAAAAGCAAAAACGCTTCTGGAGACTTTTCTGTGACAACATTGAAGAGTCCTCAGAAGCTTCAAGGTTGCGGAAAATACTCTCTAAAAGCCCTTCAATAGCCAGCTACCTTTTGCATTCAGACGGTCACTGGACCACCTCTGATAACGAATCCATTGATATCTTACTGGACACTCACTTTCCTGGTAAATCCCCTTTTGTTGTTTCGCAATCAGAAAGCACATCGTTTCTATCGTGCTGCAACTCCATGGTTATAGTAACTGCGGAAAAGATCCATTGAGCTAAGCGCAGATTCAAGCCCTTCAAGTCCCCAGGACCTGACAGTATCATTCCTGCAGAGATTCAGCAATGTTTGGACATTGTGCTTACACGGCTCTAAGTCATCATGCCGGGTTGTTTAAAACTAGTCTACATTCCCAGATTGTGGGCCGAGATTGAAGTTGTCCTTATACCTAAGATAGGAAAAACCTCGCATGTCGAACCAAAGGATCTCTGACCTATCAGTCTATCGTCCTTTCTACTGAAAACTTTAGAAAGGCTGATTGATATCCACGTTCGTCAAAGCATTAGCCCGACTTTGATTTCGCCATCCCAACATGCGTGCTGCAAAGGCAAATCGGTAGAGACAGCCTTACACTCGTTGTACGCATAATCGAAGAATCTCTGACCATTAAGGAATACGCAATGGTGGCTTTCCTTGAAATTGAGGGAGCTTTTCACAATGTCAAATCAAAAGTAATTACCCACCCAATTGCAAGTCTGAAAGTGGATACTTCGCTCGGAGTGTTGATCAATCAATTGCTCACACGCATTATTGCATTATTAACACGCAGCTGGGCGGAGCATCGGCCACTTGCCTGCTGTGGAACACCCCAAGGTGGAGTCTTGTCACATCTTCTGTGGACTCTGGTAGTAATTGAACTACTAGTGAACGTGGATAGGTCAGGCTGTAGAATAATTGCCTATGCTGGCAAGCAATTAGACACTCTCAGGGAAATCCTCCAATATGCTCTCTTTCGGCTCACCAGATGGGCCTCCAAATGTAGACTGGGGGTTAACTCTCATAAAACAGACCTCGTCCTCTTCACGAGAAAATAGAAAATTCCACTCGTAAACCCTCACTGAAAATTAAAAACCTGGGTCTTATTTTCGACAGAAAACTGAACTGGTAAGCCAAACTACTAGAACTCGTAAGGAAAGCCAATGTAGCTCTCTATTCCTATAGAAGACTATAAATAGGAGCTGGGGTATGAAACCTCATATCGCTCGCTGGCTGCACGTGTCCGTTATCAGGCCTATATCACTCTATGGCGTGATCGTACGGTGACTTGCTCCTGATAGGGCTGTTCACCTCACTCAACTAGCTAAGGTGCAAGGATCTGCATGTATATGCATAGTGGTGCACTGAGAACTACTCCCTTTGTGGTACTGGACATTTTGTTCCATCTGCTGCCCTTAGATTTTTTGGCAAACTGATTGCTGCCAGTGCGGTCATCCGTCTAAAAGCCTTTTCGCAGTGGTTTAGCTATCACATTGGCCACTCCTCGAAACTTGATCTTCTCAACTTCACCCATGAAAATACGGACTGCACCCCGCTGAAACTGAGATTCGACCGAAACTTCTTTACGAGTATCCCTGAACAAGATAAATGGGATAACTCTTCCCATGTTGATAACAGTTCGGTTCACTTCTTTACAGTTGGCTCTAAGACCGACGGTGGGGTGGGTTGTGGTGTTTTCTCCGAAAAGCTGAACCCAAGCATCTCGTTCTGCCTCCCTGATCATTTTAGCTCTTTTTAGGCCGAAATCATGTCCTGGCTAAAATGTTATGTTCTGTCTGTAAGGGATATTAACATTTTCACTGACGATCAAGCGACAATCAAATCCCTGGAATCGTGCTCCTTTACTTCAAAGGCCGCCTTAAATTGGCATTTGTCTCCTACGGAGATGACAGAGCACTTTAACATTTACCTATGCTGAGTGCCAGGCCACAGCGACATTGCAAGTTACTGCAGGGCGGACGAGCTAGCCAGACAGCGTACAACTCTAAGGATTCTGCCTGACAGAACTGGCCTAAGCTGGACCAGAAACGTAGCGCCGAGTTAATTAAGCTAAAGCGATCACAGATCAGCAGCGATATCGGTGTCCTCACTGGATACTGTATTATAGGCCAACAGACCAAAAGACTTGGCCTCTTCTACAACGACGTCTGCAGGAGCTGAAGGGACCCTTTTACCCTTGAAAGCTCTTGGATTTTCAGACAGTCATAACTAAAAATATTGGTCTCAAAACGGAAACAAGGACATAAAAATAAAGGGCGTTATAGGGAAAAGCCGTATAAAGAGCGGCCGTACAGCAAAGCAATGAGAACAATGGGCTTAAGATAAAATATGTTTCATCTTCTTCACCCCCAATCAAATCAAAATCTTGAAAATGTAAGTGAAACCGACATGATGGAATAACAGACATCGGTTCCTAATAATGCTTTGTGCATACATCCATTCTCTCCAGGTTACCTATGAACAAAACATTATTTCCCTTTGTTGACCTTCAGTCTTTTTTTTTTGTTTTGTTTAATAAGACACCGACCGACGACATTAAGTGCTAATAACGACTTCACCTACAATCGAACCATCGCTAGTAGTCTAGTCGATCCCAAAATAGCAATGACTTATGGTATGCCGACAGTCCATGAAGCATTTCAAGTTCTTCGACATCTGATAACCAAATATCGAAATCTACCCCATACGTACGAGTATGTACGAGTATGTAGGTAGAGGGTTCGCCATTTGATTTCATATTCACAATATCACACAAAATAAATCGAAATCAGATCAACATCTCCCATGCACGAGTGTCTTTTATTAAAAAAAAAAATAGAATAAAAATGTAAATAGCTTACAGTGGTATACCATATTGTTTTTTAAATTCCCTTTGACTGACAAAAGAAAACAACCAACTCTCATCAATACAATACAATAAAGCTTCAACTTGTTCAATTGAACCCACATTCTGTTTCCCGCCGTATATAATTGAAGTCAAGCACAAGTTATCGATTACAAAGTTGAACGCGACAACAAAGTGAAACAAAATATTGTAATATCCTTGACATTTTTCACCGAAATTTTCGTGGAAATTTCTTTCCACAAAAAAAAAATCTGAATTTTTGTGCAAATTGACAACAACTCAAACCACAAGAGATCAAACCAACCATCTGATCTGCCTTCAATCGGCTTACTCTTTGGGAATTTCATTGTCGTCCCTATGGATGGTATCGTTCCTATAGATACCTACATATACCAATTCCAAAGTTTTCAGTTTAATGACGACGACAGGATAACTGACTACATGTCAGCCTGGTGTATACTTAAGGAGAATGGGAATACCGCAAGTGTTTTTTTCCATTCCATCAGGCATTAGTCCATCTTCAAGGAGGCAGAATTCACTTTTCTCATTGGCAACATCTACTCGTATGTACCGAAGCAGATTCTAAGTAGCATCCTTGAAATGGTGAACTATACTAGTACGTCAATCGAGTAACATGTGGTCGAAGTGTATGAAGTAGCACAAGTGGCTTACTTCCTATTCCCAGGGAAGTTCATCATCGTCGACGTCATCAAAGCCTTGTGGGATTACTCAGGTGCCACATCTAGGCACTGATGGGCATCCCTCGTAGAAGAAGAATTTTTCAATTTATTTTATGAGTGCCATGGGGGTTGTGCTATTCGATTAACTTGGTAGGTACTCGTATAAGCCGACCGCTGTTTAACATCGCCTCCTGCTGCCATATCGAATGTGTAAATGTAATGGAGCATAATAAATTTATTCTGCCAGAAGGAGTGTCTGTCAATCGATACCAAGAGGATATTAAGGAGTGAAAATATTTAAACCAACTGTCGCGTCGTCGTATTGTGGTAACTTAATGACGTGATGGCAGCATTGTGTGAAGAGGGACTGTCGCGTTTATAGCACTTTAGGTTAATTTGAAGTTAACAAAGAGGCTTTCGAGGATGGATTAGGAGTTGCATAAAATTAGCGGAAAGCAGTTGCTTTTAGAAAATAATTGGATCCAGCTATGTAGATTCCATACTGGGTCTGGATCGGTCACGTTATTGAAAGAGGAGGAGATTGATTAAATCGATGACTTCTTGTAGTGAAAATAAGACGGATTGGCCATCAACGTGCTCAAGGCATGAACAAAACAGTCCGTTCACTTGAAAGCGCTAATGTCCTATTTTCATGCAAACACCAGAAGCAATTGCCATGCGTTAGACGCAATCGATTCTCACGTGCTTCATGCTAATGTGCGTACTAATAAAAACATTACTTTGTAGGGCGAACGCGGAAGTTGTAAAAAAAATTTAATATTGACTATAAAAAATCCATTATGTACACAAAATTAATATACTAACTGAAGTATCGCTTTCCATTTGCTAATATATATTTATTTTTTTCGAAGGTTGTATGCATGTATGTAAGTATCCGTCGGTAGTAAAAAAAATGGAACAAATAAAATGCGTATTTTACCAGAAACATTTTATAGATGAAACTCTTGGAAGCACATCAGAGAAGTAATCATAAAATTGGATAAATAAAGGGATAAATTTCACTAGGGTGAAATGGGGTACAATAAAGGAAACGAAGCTGAAAATCAATAATAAATTGGAAAATACGCAATATAAAAACAAAGTATTAAGTAAACTTTTCAGGATTGGCTTAGATACATTTTTCTTAATTAATATCTCTTATTAGTGACTATCCTTATGCTGATATCTTAAGCCTATATGTGAGACCAAAGTGGAATATTATATTACAATAATTCTGTCTTTTTTTTTGTGGTACGTAGGGGTAGATCGGTAGGTGCGGTGGAAGATTTTTCTGGCCGAAACACTGGTGTTCATCCACTCTACATATTCCAGCCATCTTAGTCGTTGTATATGAACTCTTTTAACCAAGTCGCTATCCCTGATCAGCCTACATAGTTCGTTATTGTATCTTCTGTTCGCCTCACCGTCTATGCAGAGAGGACCGAAGAGCGCCTTATGATTGTTCTCTCAAAACAACCGAGAACTACTTTAGAATGATTACGGTCGTACATAGGGTCACTTTAATCATTCGAGAGAGGGAGGTTTGCTGGCTTTCTTAGCCCAAAGACACAATGATTAGAAAGATTTATCCTTCGTTTGATGTCAGCGCTGGTGTCGCAATTTGACTTCATAGGGAAGCCAACGCTCACAAAGTTCCTTCTTTTTCCTATTCCGGCGAGGAAATGACCTGAACTCAAAAGATCATAACCCTCCGACTTCACAGCATTTTATACTGAACCGCCTCCTGTGGGGTTTGTCTATTTGACCTCAGGAAATATTGGCAGGCCGTCCGACTTTAGATCACTTCGGCACTGAGGTAAACCAAATGCAGATGTTGTTGCATGTAAACAATGGGACTTATTTCTGGCTAATTTAAAAATTTAAAAGACTTTATTGATGAACTGAAATTAATTGTTCTGGTAGAAATAAATATTAAGGACGAAGAAACTAATATGTACCAAATCGATGGATTTCAAGCAACATTTTTAAACATAAAAACTAGAAGAGGAGGGGGTGTTGCTATTTTTGTTTAAAAAGGAATCTTTTTGGAGAAGATTAAGTTTAATACGTTTTTCTATGAAAACATACAACTAAAACTGAAGATAAACTCAGACAAATTAGATTTAATCGCTGTCTACCGCCCACCGAAACTAAGTGTACCAAACTTTATAGAAGAGCTAGAAAAACAAATTGATAGCATTGATAAAAGAAGGAAACTCGTCATAATAGGCGATATGAACATAAACTTAAATGAGATTAATAGCACTGCTGTAAATAATTATTTAAGTATGATAGCTTCAAGCGGTTTAGTAAATATAATCCAGGCTAATACCAGAGTTTATTTAGCTAGTGGAAGTAGCAGCAGAATTGATCACTGTCTAGTACGTTTGAAAGATGAAAAGGTTATATCTGCAGTTATTGAAAACAGCATGTCAGAACACTATTCGCTATTCTGTGGTCTAACAAACAAAACTACTAACGGTACACAAAGTGATGATATACTCATTAAGATAAAGGACACTCTTGTAAGTACCTACACATCTTCCAAGTATAAGCTGGGATGAAATTTTCCAAAAAACAGACGTTAACGAAGACGAACTCTTGTGTATATTTAAAGAAGCTTACGAAAAATCTACATTTAAAGCAACAAACAAGAAGAGAAGCAGCGTGAGCCCATGGATTAATAATGAAATTTGCGCTATTTGCAAACAAAGAGATATTCTGTATAAACGATGGAAAAATAATAAGAGATGTATCCGATATGAGACTGAGTACAAAAATTTACGAAATCGGGTTAACAAACAAATTCGAAAATCAAAATTCGATTTTTATCGAATCAAATTCCAGGAATTTAGAAAACATCCAAAAAATACTTGGAGATTAATAAATAGTATACTTGGCAGAAATACAAGCAGCTTGGACGAAATAATTTGCAAAAATTTCGCCAATCAAATGAATATTCACACGCTCGTCAATGAATTTGCTTTAAGGTGCATAACTGAAATAAAAAATGTTGTACACACATGTAGTGTAGAAACATATCATACTACAACTACACCTTCGGTTCAATCGATATTTGTTGGAAATGTATCTAATGAAGAAATCCTGAAGTTACTACTTAATCTTAAAACAAATAACTCACCTGGAATAGATAACATACGTGCAAACGACTTGAAACAAAATGCTAAAATACTGGCACCTGTAATATTACATCTCGTTAACCTGAGTTTCAACCAATCTTGCGTACCTGATAAGCTAAAGGTTTCAGTAGTTCGCGCAATATATAAAGCAAGATCAAAAACGGACGTCCTTAACTATAGACCTACTTCCATCCTTCCAGCTATCGACAAATTATTGGAAGAAGTTATGGCAGATAAACTAAAGGATTATATTTATCGCAACAGGATCATTAGCAAAAACTAATTCCGATTCACAAAAAACAAAAACACGAATAAACTTCTAGCGGAATTTGCTAATTTGATCAATACCAATCTTAACAAAAACCATAATATTCTGGTCATTTTCATAGATTTTAAAAAGGCTTTTGATACCCTATCACATGGCAGAATAATTGAGAGACTAGAAAACATTGGAGTTCGAGGAGCAATTTTGGAGTGGTTTAGAAGCTATTTAAGAAGTCGTGGACTTAAAGTTAAAGTCTTAAATAACTACAGTCAGCAAGAACCAATAACATACGGAGTGCCTCAAGGCTCAATTGTAGGACCGCTGTTATTTATAATATACGTAAACGATTTGTTAAAAGTTCTGCAAAAAAGTGTGGGATTTGCTTATACGGATGATACGGCAATCGTAGTAAGCCACAAAGATATAGCAATAGCAACTAAAATTATACAGTCGGAGTTCGACTTGTTAGTCCGCTGGTGCCACGATTTTGGACTTGTCATCAATGCAAAAAAAAACCAAGTTAATGCATATCAGACCTTCGAGCGTACTCAGTACCAAAATTCAAATTAAATTTCACCACGTACGTTGTCTGCACCACAACGCACAACAAGAACATCTAAACCCGAATGATGCTTGCACAAACATCATCGAAAATGTAAGAAGTTACAAATACCTTGGGGTAGAACTGGACTGTTTCTTCAAATGGGATCTACACTTAGCACAATTGTGCAAATGACTTTGGAGAGCTGTCTATGCCATGCATCACCTAAGCAACTACACCAACTATACTGTCCTGAAGGAAGTGTACTTTTCACTAGTGGAGCCTGTACTAAGATATGGTATACTAGCATGGGGCGATGGGCCCACTTTGGTGCCTAGTGTTTTATGACAACCTCATAACCCTACCTAACCTAACCTAACCTAACCTAGCAAGGGGCAATACGACTTTGGGTTACTTGATGGATGTTCAACGACTGCAGAACCAGTTTTTAAAAATTTTAGTACGCGCGAAATGTGGACCACATTGGCGAAGAAGTACCCGAACGCTAAACTCAGAGCTAGGACTTTTAAGTCTTAAGCAATTGTTTGAATTCACAGTTATTGAGAAATACTACTATGATCAACAGTATAAGCGGCCTCTGGAACATAATGTTAACATTAGACGTCGAGCACAAGGTTTCCTGTAAACATTCATATGGTAGGCAACAATTATCAGTTATAATTCCTAACGTTTTCAACAGACTAGCCAGGGTATTACACAAGGTTTCACCAGAGGGCCTTAAGAAAAACTTATAAAAGAACATCTATTGAATACATAATATCCACTGCGTTTTATTAAATCTCTAATTAAAATTGTTTCATATCAATAAGCACTAAAATTAATATTTTATAAAGCTTATCTTAAGAATTTATAAATTTTCAAATTTTTTATTTATTTATTTACTTTGCCAAGAATTCATTGTAATATATCTTTTTAAAAAAACAACCTTCTGCAGAAAAGCCTCTTAAGGGCTTCGCAGAATCATCCTGTAAACAAATAAGAACTGAAGAATTGGATAAAGAATTGAATTGAATTGAATTTATGTGATCCAGGAGTCTTAGGCCGGCCTTTTTTTGCGATATCTTCGGCATGCTCGTTGATATTGCCTATTTTACAAGGTCCCAATGATATCTTCCTTGAACTTGACAATACCAGCTGAGTTAGTGGCGCTCTGTTTTTCAAGAGAAGGTTTCTTTGACGTGAAGGCTTCCACGGATCTTCGAACTTCTTATTCAATTAAGTTTTGTCACTCGCGCTGTCTTGCGAAGCGACGTAGGAACTGACCTGCAGTTGTACGCCGTATCCAGAATGTAATTTTAATTTAAACAATTTGCAAATATCAACGGATCGTTGATGGGTCATTGCACCACATCTCGTCCGGATCAATATCATTCATATTTTCGAAGAAATATTCGTTAATAATAGTACGGTGAAGACGTCCATTGACCGTAACGTGAGCTCCATACCACCGATGCCACCATCGTGAAAACTGCACCAAATGCCGCTATCGGTAAAAAAAATTGCTGTGAATCAGAAGCAAAGACAAAAAATTACAAAAAAAAAATTTCGCCAGTTATCTGGACGCCACCCCTAGAGAATCTCTGAAACATAAACAACTGAGCTTCAAAAGAATCACTACACCAAAATCTTTCTCTCTATCTATCCTTTCCAACGCCAGCACTGTGTGTAAACATGTTAAAGGTATTCATAGACCTTTGAGTGCGCGCAAATTATATAAAAAAAAAAAAAAAACCTGAGTTTGGTAAATTTCTATTTGACCAACATTTTGTCAAAAACAGTCGAAATCGAAAATAATTAGCAGCACATGCAGCATCAATAATTTATGATGTCCACTCTTTTACTTGTCATATTTTCAGACCTCATGTGTTGATATTGGGGCATCTAACGGGGGATTGGAATATGTACTTGTATTATGTGCACACAATCATCTGTTCATCAATTTCGGAGCTTTAATAGAGACAAGATATATCGGACATCGTTGGCTTCGTTGCTAAACTCGTCCGTCTGTGCACGATGCTGTTGGAAAAGAAACTACCAAGACCTTTGATGGCAGAAACGGTCTATTGTTGGACTTCTTTAATACCAGCAAACAGCAAAGGTACAATTTTTCAAGCATTCATCCAACTACGAGTACTTGCTTACGCTAACTAGATCGACATAATCGGATGTAGCCGCATACCTGAAGCGTAGGTACAGTGACAGAAATGGGAAGGATGGGTTTAGCGGTGAATGAGTGGAAGCCAAAATATATGCAGTTATCGAGGAGGGCAGAATGGCGAATCCTGGACAGAACCTAACCTCTTTTTTTGTTTTGAAATAAAAGCCCTTCATGTTAGTTTTATTTCCGTTTGAAGGCAACATGAACCGAATCAAAAAGATTCGCATCGAACGTCTTAGATAACAACGATATCATATGGTCACCAGCGTACCAGTTCGAATAATTTTCGAATTCATCTTGCGGAAATCTCGCCTAAGGTGGAGCAAGCGGTTCGAAATGAGCCTTAACCAACTTGAGGTGCGAAACTAATTGGAAAGATGATTTTATCGATGCCCCGGTCCACCACTGACTATCAATTAAAAATTGTACAAAAATATCCATATTCCCATAGTCAGTTTATGTCGACGTTTATGTTCTCATTGTTCTATCACAAAGTTACAAAATGTCTATCCTGGCATTAGAAGTTCGAAGAGGGATTACAATCTGTTACTTCAAGAACAGGAAGAAGAGCTATTACGCAGCCATGTGAGGTGTGTAATATGATTTAGAGATAAGGGTTTACATCAACATGTACATTATGCAAAGTCGGAAGCGTATTTTGAAAACATGATACTTACTAGCTAAGGCAACACCTTTTATATCAACACGTGGTACCTTTTAAGAAACTGCTGATGTCTCTATTACGTTTCCATCTTTTCAAACCTTTCCCAAATCAGATACCACTTTCGTATTCCAAAAGACTCGCGTGGGAATTTCCAAATACATTTTCAACTTCATATCGCATTCAGGACATATCCATAAAAGCCTTTATACACATCAATAAGAATATTCTTTGGAAAATGTAAGGAAAAGTATTTGTTATCATCAAAGCAACTTTGAATTGCCCGCCTACTATACTTACGGTGGGAGCCACACAAAGGAATCTAACTTTAATGATTGCCATTCCAAGAAATGTTAAGCATATTTCAAGCAATTTATGAAAGTTCATTCAAACTATAAGTGCCAGCTGCCTCCCTACCTAAATGCCAATTCGATTTGAATATCATTTTGCCCATCAAAACGGCTGCTGATTCCTCTTAGTTCGAAACCAATGAGATGAATACAAAAACAAGCATTTTTTTTAAGACTCTCTTAAAGTTCACACCTCTGGGTATAATAAATTCATAGGATTTAATTCCATCAGTCTATATGTCCATGGGGATGTGCTATACGGTCACAAAGAGCTTACTGAGATTTTCGCATTAACTTTCACCTCCATCTATAGAATGCTGATGAGAATAATGGAAGGATATTGGTTACCTGACAAATCCTTATTAAACGAACACTTCGATAGCGCCTCGAGCGTTTAATTACATTAGTGGAGTCCATTACATGACTCAAGGGATTACTTATAATTGTGATTGTTGGCACTCATTAGGAGATTAGTGCAATTGCTTGAGTAGACATGAACAAATTAAAATACGATGAAGGGACATTTGGTAGTCAAATTTTCTATTAGAATAAATTTGGAATTGGGATTACCATTATAATTGTGGAATAAATTCTTCAAAGGGGCTTAATTAATCGGAAGATCAAAGTTAAGTTAGATTGAGATGAGACTAAGGAACTGCGATGCCAAAGCCATCCAAACTCGATGGTTTTTAGAATCGGAAGGAAGGATTTCCTGCGGCCGTATTTTAAGTGCTTGAAATATAAACATCTCGAGAGAGACAGCAAAATTATGCGTGATGGGACCGGTCAATTCTACAAATTTGACACACTGGGAGCTAATGTACGATCTGCAAAGTCCGAAGCAAACACTGCAATTTTTCTGTGTCAAATACTTGCCGTTTGGCGTTGGGCAATCGTTTGATTTGAATTCTGATTAAACTGTTTGAACCTAACGTTTGACAGGAAGCCAAGAAGTCTAATCGCAGCTTTTATCTTAACCGACGTAATTATAAATGATAAAAGGTGTGGTAAGTCACGAAATTCCAACAAAGCCGCTGGAGCCGACGGCCTTGCCGCTGAACTTTTCAAGGCAGGAGGAGATAAATTGGTAAGGAGCATGCACCAGCTCATCTGTAAAATCTGGTCGGACGAAAGTATGCCCGATGAATGGAACCTCAGCATCGTTTGCCCGATCCTGAAGAAAGGAGACCCTCTGAACTGCGCCAACTACAGAGGTATAAGTCTCCTCAACATCGCATATAAGATCCTGTCTGCCGTATTATGTGAACGCCTAAAACCGATCGTCAACAACCTGATAGGACCTTATCAGTGCGGTTTCAGGCCGGGAAAGTCCACCATTGACCAAATATTCACACTACGGTAGATCTTGGAAAAAACCCATGAATATAAAATCGATACGCACCACCTTTTCATCGATTTCAAAGTTGCCTATGATAGCGTGTATAGAGACGAGTTATACAGAGCCATGTCTAGCCTTGACATCCCTGCCAAGCTCGTTCTTTTGTGCAGAATGACGATGGAGAACTCTCGCTGCTCCATCAAAATCGGTAAGAACATCACCGAACCGTTCGATGTCAGGAAAGGTCTTAGACAAGGTGACGCGCTATCATGCGATCTCTTTAACATAGTACTTGAGAGAATTGTACGAAACTCACAAGCCAACACCGGAGGTACAATCTTTTACAAGTCTGTACAACTACTCGCTTACGCCGATGACATTGACATAATCGGAAGAACTCAGCGGGCCGTCAATGGGGCATTTACGAGTATTGAGATCGAGGCAGCAAAGATGGGTCTAGCGGTCAATGAAAGCAAAACAAAATATATGCTGTCTACAAAAAAGGACACCCAACATCGGCGTCTTGGACAGAACGCCACAATAGACAGATATAATTTTGAGGTAGTAAAGGATTTTGTCTACCTAGGCTCTATGGCGAACTCCGCAAATGACATCAGTAGGTAGATCACACGAAGAATTACTCTTGCCAATCGTTGTTTCTATGGACTAAAACGGCAATTGAGTAGCAAAGCCCTATCTCGAACTACTAAGGTAACTCTTTACAAGACATTAATCATCCCAGTCCTGCTGTATGGCGCAGAGGCATGGGCTTTGACAAAACCGGATGAGGATGCCCTTGGTTATTTCGAGAGAAAAGTACTTCGAGCGATCTTTGGTCCCGTCTGCATAGACGGTGAGTGGAGGAGAAGGTACAATGCCGAACTATACGGCCTGTACAAGGACATCGACTTAGCCAGAAGAGTTCACATACAGCGACTAAGGTGGCTGGGTCATTTAGAGCGGATGGAGCCCAACCTTCCCGCTAAGAAAGTCTTCGAGTCCACCGCGGACGGACGGCGCAGTAGAAGACGACCTCGCGGTAGGTGGCGCAAACAAGTGGAGGGGACCTCAACCAACTTGGCGTGCGCAACTGGAGGCAGCTGACTCGTAACCGTGCTGGGTGAAGAGGTTTGTTGGTTGAGGCCCAGGTCCACCCCGGACTGTAGCGCCATCTAAGTAAGTAAATAAGTAAGTCACGAAATTTAAGTAGTAACCGAAAGAATAAGATCGCGGATACTAGCTGCCGAAATGAGGTTCTTTCGCGGTGTTGCTGGAACAACTGGTGGAAATCGAGTGCGCAACACCAGAGTGCACGAGGCGCACAATGTTGAGCAGCTACTTCTCCTAACGGAACGAGCTATGCTTCGATGATTTGATCAGGTAGTGCGTTTGCTCCCAGACCGTCTTCCAAAACGTGCTATGATTGCCATGGCATGAGGTAGGTGATCCCTCGGTAGGCCTAGAAAAAGCTGATTGGATGAAGTCCGGGATCCCTCCTGGAGTCGTCTAGGGATTCCTCCTGATATGTTGGAGTCAATGGCGAAGGATCGGG